>CM077558.1:10000000-20000000 GCA_039657345.1 Stephania japonica | reverse complement strand
CTGTTGTGTAGAGTGAGTCAAAGGAAAGTCCTGATTCGTTGTGGTCCCTTCCATTTCCATACACACTCCCAGCAACGTATCAAAGGATTATCTTCCTCTCCTTAATCCTTTCCATAGGCTCTCAAAACAGCAAAGTTACCTTTTTTATCAAACACCCAGCTAGTTTGATTCGACATCCTGAATGTTGTACTAGAATAACCTGGATCCTCTCACAGATGGCCGTAAGTAGCAGCTGTTGAATCCTCAACCTATCCCAAACCCCAGATGGTGTAACAAACTCGGACACACATGCATCCAAATCAAGACTTTCAAAGTCTAATAAGACATAGCTCGAAAGGTTGCCACATTCTCTACCCACTGATCTGTCCAGAAGCGAGTTGATGTGTCATCTCTAATACACTTAGAAAGTCCTGATTCAAAGAGTCCCCAGTAGTTTCTAAGACATCTCCAAACCAGTAAGGTCGTTCCCTTCCTTTGATGAATTGGACTATCTTCACCTTCTTTACAGTACCTTCCCTTAAGGACCTGAACCTAAAGTCTCCCTCTTTCCATATGAAGTTTCCACCATAACTTCAGGATGAAAGCCACATTCTGCTTTTGAGCTCATCGCATGCCTAGGCCTCCTTTATTTTTGGCAATACATAAAGTTTCCCACTTGATAAGGCGTAACTTCTTCTTATCTATTGTGGAACCCTATACAAAGCTCCTCACTATTCGGTCGATCTCTTCACACACATGGCTTGGCAACTTAGCTGCAAGCATTTGAAAACTGGGAATGGATTATAGGCTCGCCTTTGCAAGAGTAACACGCCCCACTAGCGATAGTTGTTTACTTTTCCAATTCGAGAGCTTAGCTTTCAATTTATTGCATAGCTCCCCATATGCTTCCTTAGTAACTCTAAAATGCAGTATAGGTGATCCCAGATATATCCCCAAGTTACTTGTCATGCCAAACTCGAAGCTTCTACTAATATTATTCTTAAGACTATCAAGGACGTTCTTATAAAAGAATATCGTCGTTTTCAGTTGGTTGATCCTCTGGCCTAAGCACAACCCAAATTCATGTAGCACACGTTTGATAACCTCAACTTGTTGAAGTTACGTGTCAGCAAACAAGAACATGTCATCGGCAAATAATATATGTGAGTTCACCAGACCACTCCTCCCTATTCTAACTCCTTTTCCAATCGCCGTCATCTACGAATTTTTGAATTCCATGTGCCAAGATCTCCATACAAAGTACAAAAATATAGGTAAAGCGTCAATGAGACCTCCATTCCAAAGTACATGCAACCTTGAATAACTGATACAGGTCATGATCCTCTTCTTCAAACTCTCCGGGATAGGCAAAGCTCCGATGGACTGTTTAATGAAGTACCAACTAAATATATCATATGCTTTCTCCATATCGATTTTGATGGCCATCCACCCTCTCCTCCCTATTTCGTTTTTCATATACTGGACAACCTGTTGCACTATAATAGTATTGTCTGTGAGATTCCTGCTTAGGATGAAACTGGATTGAGAGCGAGAGATCCATTTGCAATCACGGTTAGGAATTTAGGGGTGTACAGAGATCTAGTCATATGAATATTCAATTCAATTTGGTCTAATTATTGCGAATTGGATCAAATTTCATAACTAGTTAAATCGGATTAAATTGCATAAATGTCAATCCACACAGATCAAATCGACTTGTGAATTGTACATGTATAATATTATGGCCCCAGCAACCACAAACTAGGTCCCACCAGGTCTAAACCTGCATGGACCCCCTAGTCAGTCTTCACGGAGTCAACGTAAGCCTAGTCAGCCTCATCTTACCAAATTAAACGTTATTTATTAAGTCATTAAGTTATCATTTTAACTTCAACATTGTCATGTGCAGCGAAAACAACTCAAACAATGTGAAAATCTTCATTAAACCATTTAAAACTCAAAACAACCAAGATGTGGAAATTCCTGTTAAAAGAACCATCTCATGTACATATATATATATAATGTACTGAATCTCAAAAGACAACAATATAAATGTATCCTAAAACCCCAAAACCCAAAATGTAAAAAACATATGAATACATAGTCAATATACAACAAAAAGAAACAAAGCACCTACTAAGTATGATCACTGCAAATGGCTCTGATAGAGTCTCAAAGGATTCACTAAGCAGAAGCGCCTTGCCCCGACTCATCTATGGCCCATCGTCATAAAAAGGACGGTGAGTACAAAAAGTAACAGTAAAAGCAACAACAATAGGGATCTCAACATAATTTCTGAATTTCAATAAGCAAGAGTCAGTAATTCATGCAATATTTCCAGGAATGGAAATAAACAACAATGTGCACGATAAAATAGACCTAAATAAGCACAAACAACGATAATCAAGTGACTAGGAAATAAACAGATAGGCAAATAAGTATCCCATTCAAACTATGGGTCACAATGCACACACAGCTTGCAGTTGACCCATTGTGTCTGAAGGTCACCTCCACTATCCGACACAATATGCTAGGAAAAACCACAGATAAATCCGGTTGCTAAATCCTTAACACACTACAGAAGAAAAGCCACATTCATACGTTGGATGCTAAATCCTCTAATAAGCTCAAAGAGAAGCCACAAACATGACAGTCACTTAACTTGTGAGACTCCTCTTTCCAGGTGGACTACCTAAACCCTAGGTCACTTGAATGAGAATGTAGTACAATATGACACACATTTCAAGGAATAATCAGTCAAGAAATAGAAAAGAATTCATGTTGATGTTATTACTGCCCTTAATCACTTCAAATCTTGTTAAAACAATCTCCCGTAGCTCCACACGTTACCCAACATCGATCTCTAATTGTTTGTCGGTACTCCGCTAGTTACTTAACATTTATTTTGATCGATATTAGTTGTGTTAGCATTTCGTTTCATTTGTTTTACCAATTTATTTTGATATTTAGTTAATTCTTAAAACACTTAAAACCAATCCTACCACCAAACTCATAGTGTTTAGGGTGTTTCTCGAATGTCTATTCGTGTTTTGAATAGTAGTTATACCCGAGTAAAAGTTCTGAAGCTTTTCCAAAACTTTTTAAAATTTTTTCTAAAAACAGGGCCCAGGTCATAGGTGGGGCCGTGAGGTTCATCCCTACACGACGTCCCCAAAAACGTGGCCCCAGGATAAGCTATTATCCAAACATCATGGGTGGCACCGTAAGGAATTTCTCCCCATGACGCCTGTCACGGTGTCCAACCAGGGTAGTCCCTCTGCCCTAACGCCATAAAGGAATAACCCTCACGGCATCCCTGGCAGTGCCTACGCCAAATTCAAAAATCTCGGGGTTTTTGAAAATTTCAAAAATCTTGAGGTTTTTGAACCCCGGCTCCCGTCGCCATATTCGGAGCCTATCCCAACCTTGTACGGTCCTCGAACACTGTAAAAAAATCTTGCCAAATCGCGCAATTCGTCCACCAAACATCATTTTCAAAATAAATCCAAAATCATCGAAACATTCATCAAAATGGTAAATTCCATAAGTTCTTTCGTCAACCACAATACCCAACGTCATACAAACTAAAATTAATCAGCAAAATCACCAAAAACAACCTTAAAAACCAGAAATCTAGTGACCATGGTGGTGTTCTAAGACCTCGACAAAAACTACAAAACTTATAACCAAAACGACGAGAACAGACCGAGAAAACGAGATCTCACCTTAACACATGTCATTGGTCGATCCCTTGGCTTCAATCATCAATCAAAATCACCACAAACCCTTGTGAATTTTCAGATTTTTGTTGGAAAGGAGAGAGAAAAGGTGATGAACAACAAAAACCTCACTACTTAACTTCTTTGGTCATCTTGACCCACACACCCATCTTAATGCTCTTCCAAGGAACCAAAACCACCCCATCCACCAACTTTTCCACCCCATCCACCAACTTTTCTAACTCTTAATCGTGACTTGGTCTCGTAGTCTTATCCTATTCGAACACAAACAATGGTTCTCATGAACATTCCTGTACCTGGGCTGCACCACGACTCGCAACGTCGCATGCAATTGTCAATACTATAGATTGGAACACGTTACCATATTGATTATTAATCATATTAAATTTCATTTTGCCAGTGTTTAATTAAAATCACCCCTGGGACTCCGCATGCAGTATCCCGTTCGCCCGGTACCCCTTTTTGCATGTTTCCCAAGGCAAATCCGATCCGTAACTTAAACGCGTACACGTAAACATCCTCATACGTTTGGACAACTGGATTCTTATTTGGGTAATAAATACATAATGCAAACAACAGACAAAAATAATATACCTCAGTGTCGACACCCGAGAATTGGACATGCATATCATGGTGACTGGGTCCCACGTATGACACTGAAATGACACGTGGCATGAGTTAGATTTTAGGGTCGTTACATAGAATTCGCTGATCCAATCCAGTTCAATCATAACATTATATTATATACATGTAGATCTAGCCTTATGGATAAACCTAGTGCTCAATGGTTATGTCTACCTATATTTGATTTTTTTTTTGTTGTATTACTTAGTTTTTGAACTCCAACTTTTAGGCCTTGTTTGGTTCATTTTACTAACTTCCAGAGAAGTTTAACTTCCTAAGAAGTTAACCACTAAGGAAATTGCATTTTTCATATTTGGTTCAACTTTGAACTTCTTGGGAAGTTCCACATTTTAAAACCAGCATAAAAATATAGTTGACATAAATGTTATTTACCTGTTCCATGCAGGAGAGAGAGCATTAAATGAGGTTAAAAGTGTTCATTCCCCCTCCGAAAGATAGCTCACTCCCCCTCGAAGTCAGTTATCTTCTCCTATATGGGAGAAGTTGGGGGCTCAAACTTTTAAGGAAGTTTATGAAAATATCCAACCAAACAAGGTAAATTGGAACTTCCCTGGAAGTTATCTTACTTCCTTCAACTTCCCCCTGAACCAAACGAGGCTTTAGTTTCTTAGTACAACTTTTAGTTTGGTCATATAATTTGAGTCTGGCTAAGTGCACCTCACCGTTTACTCAGTGCACCCCATCACTCCCCTTTTATGTAATACCAAAAATGCCCAAATTGTAAATAACTCATTTTCCCCCAAGAAGTGCCTGATTTCCCTACCTGTCCCCATACAACATTCGATTGCACCCCACTATAGAAGTTGTCTTCTTCATCCATCTTCTTCATTGTATGTGCTCTGCTGAACCTCCATATTTCGGAGCGAAACACATAATCGAGTGTTGTAAGTATGTTGTTCATGTTTGTTAGGTTAGACTCAGTGGAGATGTGTGCGTTTAGGGTTTGTAATGTTTGTTTTGTTTGATTTTCTAGGGTTTGCATCTCCGTGTTTTCATGTGTGTTTGCTTGTCGAAATGGTCGAGGAACATAGGATGGAAGATGAGATACCATAAAGAGAGGTAATATTAATCGTTAATTCTCATTTCCTTCACAAATAAGATAGGTTTCAATTTTCATGGTCGTTCAGTGGTACAGGACTGAAGTTGGAGCGTTATGGTCGTGTATATGATACCGAATCCAAGTTCCAACCTTCGGCCATGCGCAACCGAACTATAGAATTGATAAGATGAATTTGGATAAGTTCAAGTTCGAAGGTATGGTACTTACCTTAAGTCTTGTATCTCGGCTACTACAAACCAAGTAATTTGACTATATGTTGGCACCTTCCCACTGAACTAGAAATTTTTTAAGTGTGTTTGGGTCAACACGTAGGTTCAGTTTGAGTTAACCAAGACTATTTGTCTAGCTCGGTTTCTTCCTACCGATTATGCTTCGTTCCATTCAGTCCTAACCAACCAAAACATAATTTTTTACACATGTTTTGTTGTTTTAACCTGACTTAACCTGATTTTATTTTTGCAGTCATTATCATCTTCCAGTGGATATCCAGACTTCGCTAGTGATTTTGTTCCGGAAGGGCCATTCAAATCGAGGGAGGAAGCCATTACTTGGATTCAAAGAGTTGTTATGAGCCTTAAGTTTGCGTTGGTGACCAAGAAATCTGATAATGGAGGGGTTGGTCGTAGGTGAAGGGTTTCTTTGGGTTGTAAGCGGCGTGACATCTTAAGGGGGTTTTCCCATAAATTAGGCAAAATGAAAACCACCAAAGTCGAGAGTCTTGCAAAGCCTAAGAAACGAAAGTCAAAACTCCTTGCCAAGATGGGGTAGGAAGAAGAAGAAGAATAAAGATACGGTACTAAGACAAAGAAATGTAATTGTCTATTTGTTGTTAATGTGAAAGAACACCCTGATTTATTATGGGTTGTGTAGTTGTTGTATGGCCAGCACAACCATGACCTTGGCAACTACTTGGAAGGTCACTCGTACTTGGGTAGATTGAATTATGAAGAACAAGTTGTCCTGAACCAGATGACTATGGGTAATATGAAGCTCAATGAGATTCTAACTACTTTGATGGAAAGAGACAAGTTGAATTCTTCAACAATTCGTGCAATCTACAATGAGAGACAAAGGCATGGCAATTGGAGTCAGCGAGACGAACAGAAATGCAACAGTTCATGCACTTAATTAAGGCACACAACTACATGTCTTGGCATAGAAAAAACATAGATAATGTGGTCAACACTTGTTTTGGGCTCATCCAGAGTTTATTATATTATTGTGGTGCTTCCCGAATGTTCACGTGATAAATTGTACTTACAAGACGAATAGGTACTGCATGCCTCTTATGGAAATTGTTAGGGCTACATCCACTAGTGTTACATTCTCAGTTGGGTTTGTATTCTTATCGATAAAGAGCAATGAGAGCTACACTTGGGCATTGAAAATTTTGCATAGATTGTTACATGGGTGGAGTGCATTGATTGTCATTATTATCGATAAGGAGTTGGAAGTAATCTGTGAACTTAAAGAATTCTTTCCGGATAGTAGACATCTTTTGTGTACCTTGTACATTAATTAAAACATTATGACCAAACCAAGTAGGGATTTCAATATTTTTCATTAAGAGATGGGACGAGTTGATGTACTCCAGATCCTAGGGGCAATTTGAATTGGCTTTGCAGCAAATCCAAAATGAGTATGCTAGTAAGGGTGGTTTGCTTGTATACTAGAACGATACATGGTTGAGAGATTACAAGGAGTTTTTTGTCTCCGCATGGATGGATGAAGTGAAGTACCTTGGGACAACACTACTCAGTGGGTTGAATCTGTGCACTCGACCCTTAAACATCATTTGGAGAACTTAGCAGCTAACTTTGAACGTTCATGAAAAATCATTCATGGCATGCTTCGCAACCAACAAACGGCCATTAAGGCCACATTTGAACGGAGCTTGCATGTTGTCCAACATGATTACACTGAGCCTGTATTTAGACTCTTAAGGGGATTTGTATCGCAACAAGCCTAGTTAATTAAAGATGAAATTCCCGGTGGCAGAAAGGATAGGATTTGATAAGGAGATGTGTGGCTACCACTTATGCAGGATGCACGAGCTTCCTTATACGCAAGAGATTGGATTTCTTTTATTGTATGGCTCACTGAGTCCACTTATGGATGTTGACATGTATTGGCAAAAGTTAATCCTCAATCCTGATTCTTCTGTTGGTCGGGTGCAATACAACTTTCATGCTAAGATTCAGGGGGTGAATGAAAAGTTTGAGGATTGTAATGATGAGATGCATGCACTAGGATCATCTTACAATTTAGGGAGATTAGTGTGCCCTCTTCTACACCTGTCATTGCTCCTCGACAGAAAGTCAAGACAAAGGGGAGGAAACCTGGTGCAAAAGAAAAGGGAAAAAAGGAAAAGGAAAGAAGACAAGTAAGGCGGCAAAAAAGACTACAATAGATGATGATATATCTACAACAAGAGACCCGTCTGGATTTGAGTTTGCACTTATAGAGGAAGAGTCGAATTCTGCATGGAATAAGTTATTCAGAGCTCCATTTCCTTCATTTGCAGCATCAGTTAAACCCGTGGTTTCTTCGTCTACAACATCAATTTCGACAATCCCATCCCTTCAGATCCGTCCATCAGTTGAGATTCGTCTTACAAAAGTTCACAGGACAAGTGGTTTCTTTTCTGTCACTACTTCCAAATCATCTCACTATCTGATAATATGGAACACCCATGTTGATGGGATCTTTAATGTTGATGACAACGGTCATTGCGAGTTTTGGGTTGTCACAAAGTCTTTGGGTTTGTCTAACATGGATGGGTGGAGGCATGTAAGGGAGCGGATGGTCGAGGAGTTAACGACGAACCAAATTTTTTAGGAAGATATTTATGAGATCACTGATTTTAAGTTGTTATCATCCAATATGATAAGGATGAGGCAACGGTGGACAATTAGATGACTTTTCCTTATACGCGACTCATTATATCTAACTCATTGAATGTGATGGTAGTTGGCATATCTAATAGTTAGAGTTTCACATTCCCTCCTCTCAGAAGCAAGACACCTACAAAATTTAGTAGTTGTACCATCATTGGAATATCTATTGTGGACACCATTCACTTCATTGGGGTAATTATCTCATCATTGTTTATGTCAATTATTCATTCTATTAGTTCTAATTAGTTTCCTTATATCAACTGTTAACTTTCTCGTTGCTATGTATACCTTATTGTTCAACAGATGAGGTTAAAATCGAGTTACCCATTTCCTAAACTTTATCCATTACGGGACACATATGTATCAAACGATGAACTACGTGGGGAGAAAGATTCATGACAATAGGAACCACATCAATGTGCAATGGCAGAGATCAATTAGGAACACCATCAATAGTTGACTTGGTTGAGCATTCATGAACTTGAACTGTCTTTATTGTACATGATATGCTTTAACATTCCGTGATATCTTTTGTTGTTGAATACTATTTGTTATGGAACAATGTGCCAAGGTGTTCATTATTTGTTTAATTGGTTGTAATGATAATGTTATGCAGTTCGTCTCTTGATGTCTCTTGATATGTGCATAAATATGTTAATTTATCATACTATAAACTGTTTACAAGAACATTACGTGGCATGGGACTAGATAGTGGAAGTTATGTTCCGTACAGTATGGCCGAACCTATAAACCAATAGTCGGTACCCCATGGCAAAATTAGATGATTATACACATGATTTCGGTGTGCACTTATAAAAAATGTGGGGTACAACCGTTGTTTAGTCTTGGAAGGCTGAACAAACCTGCATATAGTCGGCATTCTATGGCCAAACCATAGGGTTTCAGCAATAAAACTGAGTATTATCCCTATTCGATAACAAGCCAATGAGCATTTTGATATTATTTTGGTACCTTGTGCACGAACCAACAGGTGAGGTTTTAACATGACGTCGAGGTGCACTTATGAAAAATTTGGGGTGCACCTGTTGTTCAATCTTGAAAGGTTGAACAAGCCCACATATAGTCGATATGCTATGGTCGAACCATAGGATTTTAACAATAAAACTAAGTATTATCCCTATTTGGTACCAAGGCACCGAACATGTTCATATTATTTCGATACCCTGTGTGGAAACCAGCAGGTGAGGTTTTAACATGACGTCAAAAAATGTGGGGTGCACCCGTCGTTCGATCATAGAAAGACGAACAAAACCAGATGTAGTCGATATCCCATGAGTGAAACAAAGTTAGCAATAGCAATGGGTATGAAAAAAAGGGTGCACTTAGTACAAATATGGGGTGCACTCGTAGTTCGGTGTTAGGGTGCCGAGTGTAATAGAAAGAGGTGCAGTTCGAACATGCCGAAGTTAAGAAAAAGGTTCGGTTCGGATAGGTCGAATCTGTATAGAATACATAACAATTGTCCAACCGCATCAATAATTATCAAATTACAATATCAAAGTATAGCAAACCAATAAACGCAATATCAAATACCAACACAAGTAAATGTAGAGTTAAAAATGGTATCTAACAACAACACAATATCAAATACCAACCCCGATCCATCGGGTTATACATCAAAGTCTCAACGTTAACATAAAAATCATCAAGATATAAAAGTACAACATCAAAGTATCCAAGAATGAACACGATCACTACGTTCCTTTCTTTTTTGTTGCCCGATCAAGTTTAGTCTTAGACCGAGTTTCATTGGTACTGTCGTTTGGGAAGTTCGAGTTTTCCCTGTCCCTGTAGATATAGTGGTTGTAGTTATAGTTGCAGTATGGATGAGACCTTTCCCAGACAAGTACTTCACGACGTCGTTGGCCATTTGTTTCGCGAACTCAACGGTAAGCTCTTTCTCAGGCAAGTGGAGCCACACCAACGCAGTATCTAGTGTTATTCTAACTCGCTGCAGAAGTATAGTATTTCAACTGAATAATTAGTCTAAGACATATTTCACAGTAGCAATAAAATAGAAAATTAGCATATATATTTACTTCCATCATATTTAAATCGATAACTGAATCACCAATCGAGCTATCACCACGGTAGACAGGGTTCTCTACCATAATATGTGATCGTTCAGTGAACCATAAAAGATAGTCTAATTTGCAATCTCACTCCAAAACTACTTTTTCTCGTCAACCTTCGAGGTGATATGACATGATTATGGCACCTTTCCCACATCTCGAGTTGGAAGTTGTACTTGACAATGTACTTGAGGGCAAAAGGTCCTCGAGTAGCTCAAATCAACTTGTAAGGAGGATCCAAAATCCCTTGAACATGGCCGAATGTCGTAGGAACCTGTCTGGGTGGTAAAACTCAATCACATCCATGTACATAATGCAACTAGTGTAGAATGCAAAGACCAAAACACCATTGATCCTTACCTCGGAGTAAGGGTCCCAAGTCACCTAAACCAAATTAAATATTGTTCACAATAGCAACAAATTAAAGGAAAAATATCAATTTGAAAAAGTCAATCGAACCTTGGTTGGTTGTAAGATCCAAGTTTCTGCGAATAATATGAATGTAATCATCGTCCATTCTCTAGTGTGGTTTAGGGAGCCACCAACAAACACGGGGAAGAGTATTCGTGTACTTTGCATTTGACCACGAAAGTCCAAAATTGAAATGATCGTAGATCCACCCCTAAATCATGGTAAACATTATTGGGTTAATTAAGATCAATGTATTAATTATCACTACTAGTAACAAAAATAAGTTCTAAATTCATGTTACCTCCAACAAAGTCAAGTAGCCAACAATTTGAGAGACATCAACACGTGATGCGGCACCGAGCCGATGATATAAGTAGGCAAGAGCATCTGCACCCCATGCATACAAAAGTCTACAGGAATTTTAGTAGTGCAACAAGGACCCTCGATCCAGTCTTATTGGCAAAGAGTGTTCACGACAACATGTAAAGTAAGTCGGCATGGGTCGTGCACTCTACTTTTGGGTATTAAGGGTTGTCTTTCTTCTTTGGACACCATCGCCTGCACAACCAAAATTTCCTAATTATGAGAGTTGTTGACTTATTAAGCTCCTCCTCGGCATCAGCCTCTGACACTCCTAGCAATTTTCGAAGCAATGTAAGGCATTCCTTGCGATCAAGGCCATCCTCCACTGCAATAACCTTCCCAATTACCAGAATCTTCAAGAACATGCTCTTGTCCTCAAAATAATCGACATTTCACCAAACATAAGGTGAAATGTATTTGTCTCAAGATGTCGCATCTCCACAAAAGCTAAAATCAAGAACTTATGGCCCTTAGGGTAGGAGCAGTACGGTGTGCACTTAACCCGAACTTCTTAATTATCCTCTGTAGGGCAGCAGTGCCAGGGCGGCAAGTCTGCAAATCCCACTCAGCTTGTTGGGTACCGTGATTTATGCAGTTCGACAATGGTCGATGCTAAAAAATCAATAGATAACTACATTAGTAATACAATTCAATATAGGACTAATTATGACATAAATACAATGCTACATTAGAAACAAAATGTTACCTCGTTCTGCCAAATTGTTGCTAGCACATGAGCCTTGATACTTAGTAATAAGGTTCAGTCAGATGGCCTACCCATAAAAGGAGCAACATGTCTTTTGTTGACGTCGCAGCCTTCTCCTTACCACGACCCTTCTTAGCAACATCCTTCTTGTTACTGGCTACCGTGGCACTGACTGTCTTGCTACTCTTGGCACCGACTATTTTGGCACTGGCACTAATCGTCTTGTCAATGACTCTCTTGCCACGATCAGTTTTATTAATTTTCTCACTATCACAATCATCATCACCGTCACCCTTACCATCAGACTCACCCACGTCGTCACTATCCTCATTGGCATCATTGCCAACATGGGCATTGCCATCATCGTCACCCTCCTCTCCACTGTCGTCGTCTCCATCTTCCCCTCATTCGTCTTCTTTACTAGCCTCACCCCTACTTTCACTATTGCTAGACTCATTGTGGTCATCGTCCCTACTAGACTCGACTCTTTCCACATTAGACTCTACATCTTTTGCACTCTCATCTACATATGAATGATCCTCATCAATTTCTTCAGCCCTCACCTTCTGAGCACGCTTCACAACAGGTTGGTCCACTGCTTTCCTCTTCCTATGAGATATTGTTTGGGCAGACCTACCACAAGAAGCAACTTCCTTCCCTCTTCTACTATTACCAGCACCCGCTTCCTCCCGTGTAACAAGACTCTTCTTGTGGGTCATTCCTCATTGAAAGAGCAACCAAGTAAAAATGCATTTTAATATATGTACGGAGCCAGCGTATCGAAGTAAAGTCATTACACTCAATACCTTGTCACCGAGAAAATGTCCTACACTCGGTGACATATCGCCATACCAACTCCTATCCCACTTTCACAATTACTTTGAAACTCATATACTGAATATTTGTAACTACAACTTGGTTAGTACCCATCAAATATCCGGTCATGCAT
The DNA here is from genome assembly GCA_039657345.1 of Stephania japonica. Taxonomy (NCBI): domain Eukaryota; kingdom Viridiplantae; phylum Streptophyta; class Magnoliopsida; order Ranunculales; family Menispermaceae; genus Stephania; species Stephania japonica. The sequence goes on along the minus strand of CM077558.1, from coordinate 19,987,157 downwards.
TCGTTTACTCTTAATCGAACTGGAGGGTTACTGATTTGCCCGTATAGTTCGACACACATATACCGAATATATCACTCAGACTCAAGACATACCAACCGAAGTTAACTCAACACACTCACTACCATTATACCAAACGCGATGTATGCATATCCTAATTTCAAATTCAGTACCTAGTGACCAAAACAAAATATGTACACTCGGCCCTGAAGCACCGAACATTAACGAACACAAGCCCCACCCAAAAACCGATGGAAATTGCTACGAACGCGCTAATATAAAATAACATATAAAGAACAATATCATCAAATTTAAGGGTAAACTAACCACACCAATTGATTTTTACACTTCTGTTCTTTTTCAACTTCCAATCCACCCAAAACGTGACCAACGATACGAATTTTGACACAGCTGATAATTGAGACGACGATGGCAACTTCTGTTAGACATGACGATGGAAACTTCTGTTAGACAAGACGATGGAAACTTCTGTTAGACAAAACGATGCCTTCAGACTCTCGAATCTTGAGATTAAGGTGGAATGAATTGTAGATTTTTATGTTTTTCTTCGTGGGGTGCGATTGAAGTGCATTGAAAGAGATGGAGGGCATTTTGGAGCTTACACACAAAAAGTTGTGGTGCCCAAATGAATCGAAATTCAAATTAGGGGTGCGATGAAAATCGAGTGCACTTACTAAACGATGGGGGGGACCCTATAATTTTTATATTATGTTGAATCAAATATAATTCGTTATATAATTATGCACTTTGTTTTATATTGATAATAGAATTGTTCTTAACCAATGTACATGTTCTTAATTATGAGAAAATTATACGATGACAATCCATAAACTTGATTCGGTCAAATCTACATTTTATTAATTGGATTGAACCAGATTGAAAAGTTAAATGAGTTGGATCAAATTGAAATTCCCACATCCGCAATAATTGAATCGAGTATCGAGTTGACATTAAATATATCGAATCAGGTCCGTGCACACCCCTAGTCAAGATTTGATCACGAATTCACGATACATTCATTTACACCCCAAAAACAAATAAACTCAAAATAGAAAAATATAATAATAATTAAAAAATAAACCCAAAACCGTATACAGCTCCTTAAAGTCTTGCCTTATGACTTTCAATTTCTTCTGTTTTTTTTATTAGCAAAGACCAAATTTGGTTTAGATTACATTTGTAACTGCAGGATAACCTACTCTAGCAACATGAAAATATGATTTGAAATATGTTCCCAAATCTTAAAATCACCATCACACTGGAAAGCTTCCCTGGCCATATGATCAGCACAAGCATTATTCTCTCTAAATGTGTGGCTGAAAATTACACTTTACTCCCTGTCCGTCTCCCTTAGAATATCATGAATCAATGGATCTTGAAATTGGCTTTGTGTTGAGTCCATAATAAGATCAATTGCTTCTGGCAAGTATACCTCCACAATGAGTTTCCTACATCCTTCATCCCATGCCAGTTACAAGCCATATTTAACTCCTCATAGTTCGACGCAAAGAGGTGAACACCGCCCCAACTTTACTTGAAATGCTGCTCGAAAATCGCTTTTCATCTCCCGTATCACTTCTGTATTTTCAAATTGCAGCTACATTTGTATCAATGTTTTCTATACGAAAACAACTTTTACCCAAAATTGCACAGAAGACTTTTTTTTATACCATGGTATAATTGAGTGTCCTCGCCTATTCTAGCTTTAAGAGACACTCCACCCTATAAGAGATAGAAAAATGATAACATTTAAAAATTTAAAGATTCCAACTTGAGACGCCATAGAGGCTCAAGTGAACAAGAATAGGTCCTAACTACTTGACCAAGACAATAGTTAGTCACACTAGGAGACTTGAACCATCTACCTCATGCATATGCAACCACATACTAAATCATTGGAGCTACTACTTGTATTTGTGTCAATTAAAACCATGTTTTTCTCAATATTGTAAGGCTCGCACAACGTGCACCCCTACTTATGATCAGGGCACGTACCTTGACTATTTTTTATTATTAATGTTGGTTCTAAAAGGAAATTACACATTTGTCCTAGAGTGTCCTAAGTAATCAGTGAGGTGCTTACAACGCGACACTATATTAACCGATACTACATTTCAAGTTTCTGTGAGAAATGACTGAACCTACGGTCTCGAACACACAAAATCAAGACATAGGCGTTGTGTCAGTTGGTGTCAACTGAGACACGTCTCGGCACAAGGCCACTGAAACCACTTGTATAGTCTCATTTGTCATCCATCGAGTTGGGTGTTTGATTACCTTATTTAGATGTCGATTGATATATGCCGACACTTTAATATAGGTCTCGACAAAACATGACCGAGACCACTTGAACATGCATCTTGAATAGAGTGGTGCGTTGCTTCACAAATCAAGGGCATTTCAAAAAAAGTGTTGGGATGTCTTGAGAAAAAGCCAATGGGGTGCCCAATAGCCTAGGTGCACACAGCGCGACTCTATTTTAAACTTTTTCTTTTCGGAAGGTCAGGAGGTGAAGAAATATCTTAAAGAGTTTTAGTACAGCAGAAAACAAAACAAAACAAAACAAACTGATGTTACAGAATATTAGAATTCACTCAACGGAAGAACATGGTTCCACTTACACAAGTAGGCCACTCATAAGATCTAGCTTAACATGTGGTATAAGTTTGGGAACAATCCCACCCAATAAATTAACACCAATTTCCAGTCAGTACCAACAATGGTCGCAATTTTTTTTCCATCAAAGAACAAAGAGTAGGATATATACTGAATGAACCAGTGCATCGAAAGTAAAAAGTATATAATCAAACTGCAGTCACATACTGAGATGATGTCACAGTTTGGTTCACAACCTACATCTGCGAGGCCACAATATGTTAAAATCCCCTAAGATGAAAAAGTTACAAATTTACACAAGACTTTTCCATGCGACTCCCCCACTTAATACTTCAAATGACTTACAATGTCTACTTAGGTTAACCATAAATTACTAGATAATCTTGTTTGATGTGATCATTAACACGTCACGTCGCCAAAGCATCTCCGGGAAGATAGATGAGGCATTACTTGACAAAAGCCAAAGCTTTGAAGGTTGTAAGTTCAATTCATAAAAAAATAAAAAATAAAAAATAAAAAGCATTTAAGAATGGTGAATGGTAGTTGTTCAAGAATTACAGTACTGTAATTCGAAACCTGCCCATTCCTCTCTCCAATTTCTTAGAAATCTTGGGTTCCCGACGACTAAGGAGTCCCGTGAGATTAGTTGGGCCCACCATCAGTCCAGTGTCACTAGAAGTGGCTCAGATACCCTCGGCTATAAAAGAAAGTATTACAATACAATTATATGTTTCATTTTGCACAAGAGGTTTTTAATAAAAAAATTTTATTACAAGGGTTTAGACTACAAAAATATATATTGATTGGCTTCAGTACATACCAACCACATTTCCACATTTTGACAGTGAACGAATCAATGCTTACTTGTATAGAACTAACAAAAACATGATTGCCAGCATTCGTGGTATTTATAAGCAAATAAAACAAGTTGGCTTATTACAGAAAAATAATTTCACTCTGCCTTCAATTTTTTTCTCGTGAAGATTCATATTAGGTGGGGGCAACAAGTATAAACTCTCATCCAACATATACATTTAGCGTCTAATATTTTGCTCGATGTCACTAAGCCACTGAAAGTTTCATAGATCAAAGTAAACTAACTACCTTTTTGAGAACGAGTGCGGTTGCAAATGGCGACCAACTTTACTACTATCATCTTTTTTTACAAGAGACTTCAATAAATGATGCTACAATTAATGGTGATAATTTAAATGACTCGACTATCTTGTGATAATAATGCTCAAATGGCTTGTTAGAGAGTTGAGAAGCTCAGCTACAGCTTTTACAACGAATTAAGAGGTTCTCATGCAGTGATTTGTGATAGGAATCTCCGATTTGGCAGTGATAATGGTAAAGTTGAGACCACATGTTACTCTTTCTTATTCCGGGAATTTACTGTGTACTTCAGGCAACCTACGAGACCAGTTAAAAGGCCATGACGCTATGAAAGGTGATAATACACAATAATATATACATTAAAATCATTAAATTTGATGTTGCAACCAATAGTGACATCAAGTAAACATTTCTCAATCATACAAATGTTCAATCAGTATCAATAACATGCCTAGTGAACACTTACCTCAGATCTGCTGAACCTTACTAGAAGCTTGGATTCCAGCTTGGACCTTCATTGAGAAAAAATTGTCCAGCCTACACACCAATTGATTCAATGAGTGATGAAAAAAAAAACAAAAACAAAAAAATAAAAAAATAAAAACAACAAAAAAAAAAAAAAGAGAACAAAAGTTTGCCACCTGGTTGCACATTTGTAATAGATTGTTTCAGGGGAGTTGTAACTGCGAGCATTAGTGAACATTCTCTTCACATCGGCAACAAACATCTCAAATGTTACATAGTATTGCTCCGATTCCAACCTCTTTGACATGGTCTTCAAATCTGCAGCCAGGAAATGACATCAACAAAGATCATTGTTAACTTGAAAGTGGTTTTTTGAGAGGGATTAACTTGAAAGAGGTTCAAATGACTCCCTCATGAAGCCAACATTCACAAAAACAATCTGGACTGCAGACACCGCAATACTTCTTATTCACTGCCTACAGCCACCAGCCAAGAAGGCAAAGAAAGGAAAAAACTGAATAAATATATTTTACGAATCAGTGATCACCCATCAAGTTTTTGGGACTCTCATGTCCTTATCGACAATCAACATTATCGAGAGCTTGCAACACTAGTTATATAATATCCACACATAATATAGTTCAATCAAAACTGACCGCAGGATTTGTTTACTAGTCTCTTGCAATACTAGGTTCTTTTCTACCACTTTTTTCTCGCTCTGTCTACGACTTATTTTTTTCACATGCAGGCACAATCAGGATTTCACCTCCAGAATGGATGAGTAGGAGCCATGCCAATGACTCATATTTTGAGATTGATAAATGCATTACAAGCACTGGCAATAAGAGCATTTCCAGTGCATAACATCCATTGCACCCATGGAAAAGAGTCATTTAATCAATGCTGACAGAATATCTATCCCATGCATCACAAAATTGCACTAGATAGACATGGAGCAAAAATATAAAGTCCAATGCAACCATGAATTGCTCTCTAGTTAGGGTCAACCACATAATAGACTAGAATTTTGAGTTTTCTAGTTTTTGAACAAAGGAAAGGCAGTGCACTGTGGACACCTACCTCAATGTCTAGAAGTAGATGATGGAGTATACATCTTCATTGCCTCATCAGTTTCACATGAAAGGTAGAGATTTGCATGTAGACCTTGTTTTGGTTGAATGTCAAACTATCCTACATGGCACACATTTTCTACCCAATTCACATCTGTTTTGGAGGTTCCTTAAAAGAAAGCAAATTCCTGAAAGACTTCTAACACATTGCGGAAACAGGTGGCCTGAAGGTTTGGTATGGGGTTTGGGAGTAAGGGGTCATGGGTTTGAACCTCGACGGGGGCAAGTTTTTTTTTTTTTTCTTCAAAAAAGATAATACCTTCTGATACATGACATCCACAAGAATAAAACACTGAACAAACCCAACCCTTACACACCAACTTGTAAGACACATAAACAAATTACTTATTACATGAACTATTTTTTTTTTTTTTTTTCAAGTACAGGATTAACTATTCATATAACTGGATTTTGCAATTTGTATTGCATCATCAAGTGGTACCCCATTGTTTTGTATGGAGGATATACAACAACAAACATTTGGTTAACTATAAACAAAAGAACTATTATATGAAGTAGGGTGTCTTGAACGGTATCACAGCAAAATTAGTCAGATCACCATGAAGAATTCTTGTGAAAAATCTCATTAAAAAAGTTCAAATAACTTTAGTTAAACGTTAATTTAGTCTAAAACATAGGACCCTTAACAAATTATGGCATTTAAAACTTAAATTAGTTTTGTAAAACTCATTCTTCTCTTGTAATTATGTTCATTTATTCATCAATTATGTGGCCAATTACAGAATGAAGAAATATATATATATATATATATATATACATATATATATATATATATTTTTTTTTTGAGATCTATAGGTGTCCAGAATGCCTCAGCCCCTTTCAGATTTAAGTCTAACTAGTCCCACAGGGGATGATCGGGAACACCTTCCCCAACACCTCAAAGTAGTCAAAGTGAATAATGTAGTTGTTGCAACTCAAACACAGGACCTTGACCTTTGTCAATGTCATAAGCTTGAGTTGCTACCAGCTTACCACTACACCAAACCGCTCGAGTGCAAGAAATATACTTTATTGATATTTGAGCATTTTGAAGTGGACAAGATAGCATGCAGTTAAGAGACTTAAGTCTAATTATTTAATATGCGCTACAGCTTTTTTTTTTCCTTTTATCAATAAAGGGTGGAATTTTAACCAATGACCAGTATCTATAAATATTTTATGTTCAAAACAATTATGCACCCACTATGTATAAGTCCTACCTTACCTGTTTGGAAGTGGCCTTGAATATATGAAGAATGTCTTTCTCAAAACTATATGAAGAATGAAGCTTATATGTTTCTATCATTGAATACATCCACTACACCAAGATTCCGTATTTTTCTTAATATTTTATGAAATTTGAAAAAAAATAATAATAATAATTCGAAAAATTTTATAAACTTTAAAAAAATAAAACCCAATTATTCTTCAGTTTTAAGCATTTGTTATTTTACATGCAAATGTAATTCAACCATAGAAAATTGGAAAAAAGTAGACAACTTCATTGAATAGTTTTTTTTTTTTTTTTTAACTTACAAGTAACATTATAATATATATACATCAATCTATATATACATATATATATATCATAATCCAACATCTTGGTGTGCACGTGGCGTTTTTTAGCCTTCACGACGAGCCACGTGGCACCCTATTTATATTCATAATAAATCACCAACAACAGCATGGTCTCAGTCCCAAATTAATTATGGTCGACTACATGGAACAAACTTTTTCATTGTGGTCGATTTAGTGCAATTGATGGTGAGCATTCTAAACCATTCGAATCCCTCCTAATTAATGAATCCCAAGTTAACTTCGGTCTATCCATACCTTGTTGAATTTGTTCAGTTTCTATTGAGTCAAATTTTCTAGTGGGGGCATTTATAAGCCGTCTTTGCATGTGTCCAAACCATTGCAACCGCCCTTCCCTAACCTTTGTGTCAATTGGTGCTACGCTTTTCTTCGAATTTTTGCATTTCTTATTTTATCTATACGAGTTTTACCACACATCCACCTAAGTATCTACATTTTCATGGCATTCATTTTATTTAATTGTTGCTTTACCGTCCAACATTTACTTCCATAAAGCATAGCTGGCCAAATTACAGTTCTATAAAAATTTTCCTTTTAACTTGGTAAGGATATTTCTATCACATATCACATCCGTTGCAATTCTCCATTTTTTCCATCCAGCTTGAATTCTATGTATGACATCATTCTCAATATTGCCACCATTTTGTATGATTAATCCTAGATATCTTAAGTGCTTCACCTTAGGAACTTCTAATTCCCCTAATTTTACCACTCAATTATCTCTATGTCCAGTATTTCTAAACTCATACTGCATGTATTCGGTCTTTGTCCTACTCAACTTAAAGACTTTAAATTCTAATGTATTCCTCCAAATTCTAATTTTCTATTCACTCCATCTTTTGTTTCATCCACTAAAATAATGTCATCTGCAAATAACATACACCATGGTATATCCTCTTGAATATGCCTAGCTAGTTCATCCACAATGTAACCCCCCAAATTCTCCACGACCCAACCTATGGGTATTTTCGTAATTTCATGATAAAAATATGTTGGGTGTTTGATGTGGAAATACCATTCTAAACTTGTCAAATTAAATATGAGTTAGGGAGTAAGTAAAGTTTTATTTTAAATAATAAAGCCTAATTGAGATTATGACCCAAAAGGGCATTTTAGACAAGTTGTAAATAATCACAACTCTAATCCCTAACCCTAATGCTATTTAAGCAAATCAAAGAAAACCAAACACCCACGTACAGAGGAGGAGAGCAAGAGGAGGGTTCAAGCTCAAGAGAGGTACAACCTCACTTCCCTCCATGATTTCTTATTATTTATTGAAGATTTGAAAACCAAAGGGTCGATGGCATCGAAAGCGGCAAGCACGCGAGGAAAATAGAGAAGAAAAGAAGAAAGAAAAGATTTGATCTATGTTAGAATGAGATTTTGGAAAGGATTTGGAGTCAAAGACTCCATTGAAGGCATGGTGAGACTCTAATACTCTCTAGATTTATTGTCTTAGTGTTGGTATTGGCAATGAGAGTTGATGATTTTCAAAGTTTGTTCAATTTTTCTTAGATCTAGTCTTGAAATGAGTTATACAAATTTTTAAGCTTTATGATAACGAGTATTATGGATGAATCAATCTTGTTTGCCATGGTTTGACGATACATGAAAGGGTTTCCCAATGATTTTGGCAAATTTGTCGACTTTGACTGAATATTGTCATTTGAAAATTTAAAGTCTAAATTGAGTCTTGTATGGTGATTTGGATCTTTTTAATTATAATTAATCGAACGTCTTCAATTTTTGTTGGAAAAACTAAGTCTTAGCGGATTTTCCTTGTTTTACATCACCGCATTCTTATTTTACCCAAATCATCGATTCTAATTTTAAGTGTCAATTTTAGAGTCATGAATGACCTTTAGTGAAGTCAGCTATAAAATAGGGTGAATTTATAAGGTCTAGAAAATTGATGTTAAACTTGTATGGTTGTAGATACATAAAGTAATTATTCTTTCAAATTGTCTAGATTCGCGAGACGGTTCACATCGAGCCCAAATGCGAGAGGATCGAGATTAGGATTCGCGGCAAGTGCATGTAAGTGGGGAGCTTGCTCAATTATCAAATATGGCATGATTACTAGTTATGTCTAGGATTCACGATTTGAATTAAAGACTTGGGATTTATAGATTGCGTCATGGTATTGGCTTGAATCTACATATCTATGGAATATGAATGCACTGCTTTCCCATCTATTGTTATTCATGGCCCCAGGATGTTTGTGGAGTTCCACCGAGGGCCTTATCAGCAAGTAAGTCTATGTAAATGCCCCAGGATGTTCATGGTACCACCGAGGGTCGTTAACACCCCCAGATGTTTGTGGAGCTCACCACCGAGGGCTTTACTTGACTACTTGAATTCATAAGTATGTCATGTAGGGACATGAGTTGGAATACCTTCTCTTGTACTTTTGAGACATAAGGAAGTGCATCGGTGATGGCTTGGACGAATCTACTCTTGATTTGATGGGCCGAACAAGAGGGAACATAAGGCCTATGTGCTACCTAGTCGTTTTCATCACGTTGAGAGTAGGAGAATCAGTCACTGGATTCTTGTCAATATCTAGTATGCATTGAATGGAACGACTTATACGTATTACTATATTTTACAGTATATACTCTTGCGAAACCCCCTCCTTTGCATGAAAGCTTGAATCTATGTAATGATTTGTCAATCTCTTTCTTGCCATGGATAATAAATTATGATATATATGTCTTGCATGCTATTGATGGAGAATTATGCTATGTATTCTTGAATTTTGGAATAAGCTTTCAATGTTATGTATGGTTATTGTTGTTATAACTTGATGACTTATGAATATGTCTTATATATTATGAAATGATGGATTCCTATTTACTTGTGACTTACAAACCTTATGTCCCTATTAGTGTTGGATGGTTCATTATATGCTTATCCCTTATGAAATCCTGCTACCTTACTACTGTTCAATGAATCCTTGTTTGCTTTCAAATACATGCTAGACTTTGCATGCTTATTAGGTATTACTTGCATATTTGATGGTTAAGTGGGTTTTCCGCATTACTGAGCTCTGTTGGTTCTTTTAGCTCACCCCACTTACATCTCAGGTATCTACGATAGCGCTAGGTCGAGACGAGCTTGAAGTCTCCTCTTGATGTGAGTCTTTGTTGATATATATTATGTATATTTGAATTTGAAACTATTCAACTTGGGTTAAAATTAAAATAGATCTTTGGGTAGCTTGAATCCTACTTACTTTTAGTTGATCCACTTGGGAGCTTTAATAAGCCTTGTTTAGTTGATCCACTAGGGAACTTTAATAAGCCTTGTTTCATTAATGTTCTTATGAACTTAAATTTATTGGCTTGAGGATATTTCTTTATATTTATTTCGCAATTATTATCCTTCGTTTAGCCAATGTGTATTCCGCAAGTTTATTTGAGAGGCGTGCCAGACCGTTATTTGGGCCTGGTTCAGGTATCGGGTCCAAGTGAAGGTCTGGGCCGGGCGACCCGACCCTAGGTCGGGGAGGGTCGTCACACATAACTAGAGCAAAAGAGATATGGGCTTAAAGATGATCCTTGATGTAGTCCTTATAAATCACCAAATATTAATAAATATTAATCGCCAAATAATTAAATCACCCAACATCCACCATCTCCACCATTACAATTCACCAATTAATCTACCATTTCATGCACTAACTCCTTAATTAAAGACCAAGTTTCATGCACTAACACCATAAAGACCAATTAATCTATTAGTCTCTTGATCTCCTTATCCATGTTTTGGGTCTCTTGGTCTTCCTAAACATGTATGTAACTACGTAACCTTAATGTCTTAATCATTATCTCCTCTATATAAGCCAAGGTTTTACAATCACTTACCCACATCTCAATCTCTCTTTCAATGTATAGTATTATAAGCATTTGACATTGCTCGAATCCTTGACAAGCTAGCTCTTTGTGTTTACTACGTTGTGTCATGAGGCTTTTGAGATCCGAGGTCTACTATGTTGTGTGTCATGAGGCCTTTGACATCGGATGTGGAGGTCTACATTGTTGTGTCATGAGGCATTTGACATCAGAGGTGTTGCCCTTAAAGCCTTAGTAGTAAGAATTATGTCGAATTATATGTTTTGTTTATTTGTGTTATGCATGTTTGTGAGACAACAGTGTATGGATGAATCAAACTTAGCAATGGTACGTGGTTCAATGTACAAAGAATGAATCTTCGAGTTTGTGACAATTCTAAGGGAATGTAAGTTTATTTACTATTTTCTTTACTTATTTTGGTCTCTTTTTTCAAATATTTTTTAATCTCTTAGTTATTTAATTAAATAATTAGTGTGATGCATTCAAATCAAAATGCAGAATTAACGTGTTATAATATTATTATTTTTTTTATTTGGCTATTGGTCTTATTGTAAATTTACCACATTATGGCCCTCCCTCTCTATTATCGGTATCTCACACCACGTTGATCAAACACAAGATCCATACAAATTAATATTCATTCCATCGCATTCTATACAAATAATCATTGAGTCGGTAGGTTCTTACATAATAAGTTCTTTTTTTGCCATTTTTATTTTTTTTATTAAATTCATTTTTATCTACTATATTGACATTTGATTCTGCCCATGCATAAAGCCCAAAATGCCGACTAGAATATATTAAGGGAACATCTTTGAGTTGCCACGTGGCATTTTCTTGCAATTTCCTTGAGCCACGTTATCTACTTGTTCATTTTCTTGAGCCAAACCATCCACTTATTGAAGATCTCCACTACGCCACGTTGCATTTTCGAGCATTTTTCGTGAGCCACGTTATTCACTTACTCATTTTCTTAAGCTATCCACTAAGCCACTAATTTAATTAAGTATGTAACCATTTTTGAATTATACCTTAATTATTTGGTTTTGACCTCTTGATCTCACAGCATAGGTGTAACTGCTTATTTAAATAATTATGTAACAATTTTTTAATCATACCTTGATTATTTGCTTTCGGCCTCTTGATCTCCTATGTAGGTGTGACCAACAACAACAACATAGCCTCAATCCCAAATTAATGGGGGTTGGCTACATGGATCAAACCCTTCCGTTGTGCTCGATTTTGTGCAAATGTAGGTGTAACCACTAATTTAAAAAATTATATAATTTTTTTTTAATTATACCTTAATAATTTGTTTTTGGTCTTTTGTTCTCCCTATGTAGGTATGTAACGCAACACTAATTTAAATAATTAAGTAACTATTAATTACATCTTAATTATTTGTTGTTGGTCTCTTGATCTAGTTATGTAGGTATTAACATAACAATATGCCCTAATCATTCTTTCCACTATATAAGCCAAAGGTTATCAGTCCTTGGCTCACCTCTTAAACTCTCTTTCAATTTCTAATTTTATTAACATTCGTCATTGTTATGATTCTTGGCAAGCTAGATCTTCATATGTATCTTATGTTGTACACATGTCTTGGGACCTTTGACATCAGAGGCTCGAGGAGCAACGCTTGAAGCCTGGGGTGGTAAAAATTCTTTGGTGTAATATGCTATATTTATTTTGGACTTTTAATTTGTGTTGTGTGTTTAGATCTTTTTAAAGTCATTTTTTGGAAAATAAGCTTGCATAATGTTTTTGCATTGTCTAATATTTTCAATTTGTTTTTCCCTGGAACAATTATGAGTTTTGCAATGGCTTTTGTGGTTTCTTTAAATTTTGTTATTGACTTTTCTTAAAAAAAAATTGCTATCAATTTTGTAATACAATTTAGCTGCAAAGAATTTTTAACACATTTTAGATTAACATGATTGGGATTGTGAGACCATTAGAATATCTTCAAAAATAGCTAATTTGTAACCCAATTTGCATTTTGTTGTGCATTTTGGGGTGTAATTCTAGCATTTTTTATTTTTTTTATAAAAGAAGAGACCTACATTTTTAACTTACCAGCAAAAAAAAAAATGATTTCTTCAGCACGCAACGCACAAAAATGCTGACTAGTTTTATATATTGGGGAGAGGAAGAACATACCATAAGGAAATCAGTAGTGGGAGCATATGAGAAGTATTTGGACTCCTGAAGTACGGTTTGAACTGATAAGTACAAGAGTAGCATGACCACTATAATTTGGAAATGGTGGAAAGGCGAAATGATCAATAAAAATAAAGCCTTAGCCATGCTAGGAGTTCATTGCGAGTATGTGATTATGAATTGACTAGACACTGATATTCCTGGCATTCGATTGACCTGAAAGATACCTATTGACTAAGCATCAAATTGCTGGTCATTATTGACATCTGTTAGGTTATAAACTTGATTTCAAAGGGTCAGGTAGGTATAAGGCTCCATTTTGCATGTACAAATTAGCCCATCAGCTAGATTATAATCTACCTTGACCAAAAAGTTATGTTTGGTTAGCAGATGATCAACTATAATAATAAACGCTACCTCTACAAGCGTTTCTTCTTTTAAACGTCAGTTTGATTTTTCTTCTCAATTTTGTCCCTTTTTTCGTTTCCGCATACAAGTTCTCTTTTTTCAGAAACAAAATAATAAAATAATATATAACAACAAAAATAGGTGTAACCATGTAAAAATTAAAAATAAAAAATAATAAAATTAAAAATCGATGGGACTAGTTTTCAAAAAAATTAAAAATTAAAAATAAAAATCAATGGGATTAGTCCAATATTACTTTTCTCATTATAATATATAAATTGTGTCTAACAATTTAAACAATAAATGACATCAAGAAAACAATTTAAACAATAAGTTTTTTTTTTAAAAAATGCAACAATAAGTAGTATGGCTATACATACATATTACATTTATTAACAATGTAATTATATATAAGCATATTATATAATAAATTAAATAATACAGCTGTATATGTAATATATTTAATTTCAAATAAGAATGTGCTTTTATGTCATTTTGCATTAATCAGTTACTCAATCAGCTAGTTTTTTAATCGCACTACATGCACCCCGACATCCTATCAGGGCACCCCATTGATCAAAGCACCCTAGCAATTTATTAGGGCACGTCGGGACTTTTACCAAAATGTCCCTAATTTGTGAAGCAACGCACTCCACTACCCAAGACACATATTAAAGTGGTCTCGGCCATGTCTTGCTGAGGCCCGTATTACAGCGTCAATCTATACCAACCGAAATCCAAATAAGAGTAGTTAAACACCCAACTCGATAGGTAACCACCGAGACTATAAAAGTGGTCTCGGAGGCCTTGTGCCGAGAGATGTGTGTATGCCTCGGTTGACACCAACCGACACAACAACCACATCTCAGTCATGTGTGTCCGAGACCATAAGTTCGATCATTTCCCTCCAAGACCTGAAACGTAGTGTCTATTATGTAGTGTATCACGCTATAGGAACCCCACCTATTACTCTGGGCACCCCAGTAGGCACCTCACCGATTACTCTGGGCACCCCTAAGCAAATGTGTCATTTCCTTTTAGAAACAACATAAATAAAACACAGTCGGGGTGCCATGATCATAAGTCGGGGAGCACACAGCGCGACTCTTTTTCCAAACGACTTTACTTAATCAGCTAGATTATCTACTTTCAGCTATCAGCTAGGTTATCAACTTTCAGTTGGATTATCAGCTATCAGCTAGATTATCAGTTAGTGTTGTCAAACAGAGCCTAAATCTTGCAACAAGTTCCTTTGATGCATCATGAAAGTCACCACGCTAATTTGAATATGAGATCTTCATTAAAGTATTCAAGGCGCAATCTGATAGTCACACTCAAGTTTCTATTTTTCTCGTGTTAACGAGTGTTTCTCTCAAAGATAATATTCAAAAGCGCATACCAATTTCTTTCAAATTTTGAATACTTTCAACGTCATTCTCGTCAGGCCTTCAAGCCACTTAAATAATCCCATGTAATTCACTTTAAATGACATGCATTTGCTAACGCTTTAAAGGTCTTCTACCTATTATTCGAAAACCAATAACGATAAAAAAAAAAAAAAACCACGATGAAGATGACGTATATGAAGATGATTTGATTACAAACTTTAACAAAGCCAAATAAACTGAATTGAAACTAACTATCAAGATTCTCAATAGGAAAATGATTGGGTGACCCGAAATAGACACCCGGTTGTTGGTGTCCATTAATCTTTGCATTGAAGTTTGTGTGCACACAAATCGATGTGTATTGAAGGGGCACCAATAACTAAGTTTCCATTTCGGGTCACCCTAGCACTACCCTTATCAACATCTCCTTAAAAGTTTCGCAAGACCAACTTTTGCACAAGAGCTCAACGTTTATGAGAGCATTATCATTCTCAATTCATACTACGAACTTGTTAGTAACAGCTAGCACCGCAATAATTAATATTGAAAATCATCAAACAATTTTCCTTTTTTGTTTTCGTCACATTCTTATCAAATAAATGAAAGTGCTTCAAAGTGCTTCAATGTACCTATAACATGCAGTTTATAGAGGACACAACACGCACTAAGAATATTAAACAGGTGAGAGAAAAGTAAAATATTAAGCCTTTGGAATGGCAATCAACATCAACCACAGGTGTCTTACCAATCGGGTCTTTTATTATGTCATAATAATCTGGCACATCACGAGGATCAACTGGATCCTTGAACGGCCACGAATCGGGATGTTCTTGCATCAGCTGTCATAAAAATTTAGACCAATTCACATGTAATTTGGCAGCATAAAGAACGATAATTATTTTTTATTGCACGTAAAAGTATTTTATCCATTATCTCGAAATACTCTACCATGGTGGAAAAAAGACGACAACAACAAAGCCTCTATCCCAAATTAGTTAGGGTGCTACATGGATCGAACTCTTCAATTCAGCTCAATTTAATACAATTGTTGGTGTGTTCTCATAATCCTTTAAATCCTTCTTAATTAACGCATCCCAACTTATCTTAGATAAATTCATATACCATCAAATTTCTTCAGTTTCTATTGTGTCGAGTTCTCTAGTAATGGCATTTTCAAGTTGTCTATATATGTGTCCAAACTCCAAACCACGATTCCATTTTTTTTTCTTTTTTGCGTCATTTAGTGCCACTTTTTTTTATTCTCCAAATTTTCTCTTATTCCATTCCAACATGTTGTTGGTTCTTTGAAATATATGATTTTGACATCAAGGTAACGGAAATGGTACTAACATTCAGCAATACTTATTACACAATTGTTTGACTCAAATAAACCTATAAACATAAATAACATATTACTAGGTTGCATTGATTCATAACTTTGAATCAACCAAAAAACCTGAAAAAAAAAAATATTCGCAAGCTCTCGAACTTCATTTGGCCTGGCGCCTGAAAAGGCAGACTACTTTAAAGCATGAATCACATAGCATCCCAAGAAAAAAAAAACATGAACTTGTAAAGAAGGGAGACGAAACACAAAAACCACCTAATGAAAAGAAGTAATTAGCAAAGTGGAAACCCACCTTTATTAGTGACCTCATGAAATTGTTCAATGATTGACGATAAGGGGCGCTGTCCACTGGGGCATTTAATATTTTAATGCGTGAATGGCCCCATTGGTCTGGAGTCCACCCTGCTTCTCCTGTTGATCAGAACAATCCTTCAACTCTGGTTAATAAGATGACAATTGAATGTGTTCTTTGATGCATAGAACAAATACAATCAACTTTTATGCCTTCATTTACAAAAGTTTCTACACGTTATGAAATCAAAATGCAATTGTAGTAAAGAAAACTTTCATTGAGTTAATTAAAAGAAAATGAAAACCACAAAAGTGAGGGAAGCACTGAAATATAGCTTACCCGCGACAACACACAATATTCTCAATTTGGTGAACATTCAAGAAATACATGTGTGAGTTGAAAAAGGTTAATCTACTTACTCAAACCAGGCATATCTTCAACTTTGATTATCCTCTTTGGAACACCCGTTTCTTTCTGGAAAAAAAATGATGATGCGAGTTAGTGTAGACATTCCAACAAATAAATGTCAAGCAATGTAGGAAAAACAAGGTACTATTTGGGATTAACCTCCCCGTGCGTATTATCATTTTTCTTATAATGCGGACTGATGTAAGCAAGAATTTGGAACTTCTTGGTGACAAAGGAATCAACAACAAAAGCATTGATATTATCTTAGTTTTGAAACCTAATATTTACAACTACATCATACCTATATGTGATATGGGCATAAATCTTCTTTTGGACTTCAAAATTGTTAGATTATCACTACTTCACAAAAACACTAAAGCTAACTAGGTCCCCCCTCACAAAAGAAAACAAGCAATTCCATCCTCTCCTTCATGAGCACCAATAAAATCTTGCCAAAGTGAGAAGAAAATATCAGGAAAATAATCAGAATTTTACATTAGTTCATGTCTGGAACCAATGATGTTAATAGTGCATGCCATGACAAGGAAATGTAAGTTCAAGTGGATTATGATAACTAGAGATGGTAGGAAGTGTACATGTAGTAAGCAGGATCACAAGTTGTAGTTTGTCTTCTCCAATGCCAAGGTCTGCAGTACTATTGAAACTAAGAAGACAAGAAGGTACTGCTTTGTTCAATTTTCTTCAAGGTTTTCATCTTTCCCAAATCATTGAAGTTGGCAAAGACTATCCTAAGCTATGTAGTCAAGAAAATTTGAGGAGACTCAAAGTCATTCCCCATTTCGACAAAGTGATTGGAGAAGACAAGTGATACGTACATGTTTCTCACAGGCGGAAATGAAAGGAACAAGCACGGTGATCCATAATTAGGATCGTTCGAAAATAAAAAAGAAAAAAAAAGAGGAAAAAAGGGAAGGAAAAATAAAGGGAAAGTTTGAGTTTGTCTCAACCACTTTTAACAGTTTCCTATTTCATCTCTAATTCTTAGTTTCCTAATCCATCTACAATTCTAAGTTTCCTAATCCATCTACAATTCTGTAATTGTCTCTCATATAAAGGGAAGCAGTGTGTAGAGAAAAAAAAAAAAAAAAAAAACAAAAAACAAAAAAAAAACAAAAAGACAAAAAAGACAAAAAAAACAAAAAAAAAAAAACATATTGACATAGAACACCAAAAGATTTGAGAGAGTAGAAAGTAGGGAGATTTTGAGAGAGTTTCATACCGAGGCTTTCCACTGAATTCGGTATTTTCTTGTAACTTCTCTTGAATAGTGAATTTCTTTACTACTCAAAAGAGTCAAGTATGTTTCCCGAATTAGGGTTACCACATTAAAAATTCTTGCGTCTCTTGTTTATTTTAATTCCACAAATTTCAGTTTCATTTATTTTTGTTCATTGGGATATTGGGATCAAGTTTTTGGTATCAGAGATAGGTTTGGCGATTCTTTTCTTCTCAAAATCATTTTGGTAGTCGTTTGTTGAATGCATGGCCGTCGATCAAAGGGAGAAGAAATTGTTCCAATAAATCCTGAAATAGGTAGAAAAGAGATCAACAATGTCTACTTCTCAAGATCCTCAAGGGGTGTCTGTTGAAAAGCTTGCGGAAGACATGAATGAGATGAATAAAAACATGAAAACTATGATGGAAATCATGCAGAGTCTCTTAATGTCAGCGGCTAAGGCTCCTCAAGTTTCTGAAGCACCTGAGGTCACTTCCTCGAATCTTTAAAATCGAAATATGGAAGTGGTGGACCAGTCTCCATTCAAAGTAGAAGCAAAAATTGAGATTCCTCTCTACAACAGAGAATTAGATGCAGAAAAACTTGATGCCTGGTTCAAATCTTTGGAAGCTACTTCAGTACCAAGCTATATTCAGATGTGAAGAAAGTCAGTTTTGCAAGATTGAGAACGGGAGGACATGCTCTTACTTGATGGGGAGCACATACCATAGGGCTGGCTCTCAACAATGAACCTCCAGTTACGACATGGGTTCATTTTGCAACTGTGGTCACAAATCGGTTCTACCCTATTGGCTACAAGGAACGCCTACAGGAACGCTAGTAGTTTCTTAGACAAGAAAAAGGTCGAGTGTACAAGATTACAAAACTAAACTTAGAAAGCAAGCGGTGGCTCTAAATATCAATCTACCAGATTCTCAAATCGTAGATAAATATAATGGTGGTTGGTTCTCAAATCTTCAAATAGAATTGTCACTCTTTCCAACCACGGACATTAACGATGCTTCAAAGAAGGAAATGTTTCTTAAGATGAAAAGTCGTCCTCACAACAATTGGGAACCAAAAAATTCTCAAGAGAATAGGTTTTTAAAGTAGGGCAAGAAAAATAATGTACTGGGAAACAAGGGAAAGCAATATTGTGGCAATTGCAAGACAGACCGTCATGCCAAAGAAAATGCTGGAAATTAAATCCAGAGTTGAGACTGAATTGGTGGAAAGATCACAAAAAAAAAAACAATTGTTGTTTGTGTTGAAGATGAAGTGATCGATGGTTCGTCAGAACCTGACAAGAAACTGGTATTTACTACCTGCAAAGGAGAGCTGAGCACATCAAAGAAAGAAGCTTGTTCTCAAATTCCTGTTGCTGCACAAGAAGCTACCAAGGAAGAATTATTTTGAGTATATGGTCAAATTGGTGAAACTCCATTAATCACTTTATTTGATAGCGGATCACATCAGAACCTGATTGCAGAACAAATGGTGAAGCAATTGAAATTGGAGACTTTACCACATCCTCAGCCTTACCCATTGGAATGTTTGACGAAAGATTCAAAGTTGCACATAAAAAGCCAGTGCACTTTCAAATTTGCAATTAATGAAAAATTTTATGATCAGGTAACATGTGATGTTGTACCATTGGATGTATGCTAAATTATTTTTGGTAGTCCTTATTTATGGGACTGAGATGACACTACTGGCAAGAGAATATTTGGCAGTTAGTGAAAGATGGCAAGGGATTCAAAATTATGGCATCAAAGGGGAAAAAGAAATTGCGACTTATGATTGCACAACGAACCAAGCATATGGTTAACTCCAACCAAAAATTCAATTTATTGACGATTCAACCAACCAGGATGAGTCTGTCAATTCAGTAGAAATTAATTTTGATGATTGTTCAGATGATCAGAAAAAAGAGCTTCATCAATAATTGAATGATTTTGAAGGTGTCATGCAAGAACCTACGGGTTTACCACTTCAGAGGATGTTTTCCATAAATAAACCAACTATATGGGGTTGAAGGAAAAAAGAGCATTGAAGACTTTAAAGAAAAAATTTGTAAGGCAACAGTTCTTCGAAAAGTGAATGATCTAGTTCCAAGTAAAGCAACTACAAAATACTTTGTTTTAGATAGGAAGACTCAAAAGACTAGAAAGGGAGGCTAGGAATTTTTCTGGATCTGTGAAAAGGGTCAGTTTTCAAATCATGCGAAGTGGTACTCTGAAGAACAAGTCAGAGAGAAGTTTCCCCACTTAATTAGTGGAATGCTTTTGAGGGACCAAAAGCCTCTTATGGGGGAGGTTTAATCCATAATTAGGATCGTTGGAAAATAGAAAGCAAAAAAAGAGAAAAATAAAGGAAAAATAAAAGGAAAAGTTTGAGTTTATCTCAACCACTTTTAACAGTTTCCTATTCCATCTCTAATTCTTAGTTTCCTAATCAATCTACAATTCTTAATTTCCTATTACGTCTCTAATTTTGTAATTGTCTCTTATATAAAGGGAAGCAGTGTAGAAAAAAAAAAAAAAAACATTGACATAGAACACAAAAAGATTTGAGAGAGTAGAAAGTAGGGAGATTTTAAGAGAGTTTCATATCGAGGTTTTCCGCTGAATTCGGTATTTTTCTTGTAACTTCTTTTGAATAGTGAATTTCTTTAATGCAGGAAAGAGTCGTGGATGTTTTCCGAATTAGGGTTACCACGTTAAAAATTTCCACAAATTTCAGTTTCTTTAGTTTTCTGTTCGTTGGGATATTAGGATCACATGGTGCCATTTATATCATTGATAAATGAAAGTAAAGGGAAAACTAATCCTAGACGGAACTTTTACTATTTAAACTAGTTGATACATGAAGGATCAACATTATAGGAACCACGATGTCCTTCAAAAAGACATTGATCGAGACTGCAATCCCAATGAATTTTATCTTGAAGGAAGGTTCACCAAAGACACAACCACAAGTCTACAAGGAAGGGA
This sequence comes from Stephania japonica, assembly GCA_039657345.1. NCBI lineage: Eukaryota > Viridiplantae > Streptophyta > Magnoliopsida > Ranunculales > Menispermaceae > Stephania > Stephania japonica. The sequence continues at coordinate 19,966,125 of CM077558.1, read as the reverse complement.
GAGACAGCCATCCCTTAATAACGCTTTCTAATAGTAGAGGTTGCTGAGATCTTAGCCCTTACTAATGGAAATTTTCGCACCATCATCACCCCTAATGAAGGAGGAAAATACCACTAAAGTTCATAGACCCATAAATTGCATTCAACAGTGGGGAGAAAATAAAGAAGTATAAAATGCACAAAGATACATTTGCTTGAGATGTGGAAACTAGAACTAGACCAGAATTCAATTATGTTGCTTGAATCTTAACATTTCTTCTTGATCAATCAAGGAATGCTAAGAAAATAAAGCTTTGTTTCCTAATCCATCTACGATTCTTAGTTTCCCATTCCATCTCTAATTTTGTAATTGTCTCTTATATAAAGGGAAGCAATGTGTAGAAAAAAAAAAAAAAAAAAAATTGGCATAGAACACATAAAGATTTGAGAGAGTATAAAGTAGGGAGATTTTAAGAGAGTTTCATACTAAGGCTTTCTGCTGAATTCGGTTCTTGTAACTTCTCATGAATAGTGAATTTCTTTAATGCTGGAAAGAGTCGTGGATGTTTCCCGAATTAGGGTTACCACATTAAAAAATTCTTGTTTCTTGTTTATTTTGATTCTGCAAATTTTAGTTTCTTTAATTGTTCGTCGGGATATTAGAATCACAGAGTGCCATTTATACCATTGATAAATGAAAGTAAAAGGAAAACCAATCCTAGATGGAACTTTTACTATTTAAACCAGTTGATACAGGAAGGATCAACATTATAGGAACCACGATGTCCTTCAAAAGAGACATTGATCGAGACTGCAATCCCAGTGAATTTTATCTTAAAGGAAGGTTCTCCAAAGACACAAGCACAAGTCTACAAGGAAGGGAGAGACAAAGCCATCCCTTAATAACACTTCTAATAGTAGAGGTTGCTGAGATCTCAACCCTTACTAATGGAAATTTTCACACCATCATCATCCCTGATGAATGAGGAAAATACCACTAAAGTTCATATACCCATAAATTTCATTCAACAGTGGGGAGAAAATAAAGAAGTATAAAATGCACAAAGATACATGTGCTTCAGAGTGGAAACCAGAACTAGACTAGAATTCAATTATGTTGCATGAATTTTAAGATTTCTTCTGGATCAATCAAGGAATGCTAAGAAAAAAAAACTTTGTTTTCACCCCTCTTGTGACTTATGTGGTCATTGAAAAACACCATTGATAACAACAAAATATATAGACAAATTATTGATTCTTGGCTTTAGATGGAAAATGACTAGTTAACTTATGGCCCCTCACAATATATAATCCACCAATTTGAAAATGTAAAACGTTTTCGATATTTGCTTATTTAAAATTATTTTGTTCTTCACTTAAATATCTCTTTCAATTAATCTTTAACAATAAGTATGTAAGAAAAACACTTTGCTTTGATACCATAAAAGATAAAAGAGACAACAGAGAGAACCAAAATGAAGAAACCTTCACTGTTATATTTTACTGATTATGGAGGAGTTGTTTATATAGGCTTATATATCCTAAATCAGATCCCAAAATCAAGGAATATTACTTCCTAGCAGCATTAAGGATCTAAATATAATATTGCCTAAATACATAGTTTCCTAAATACATAGTTGTCTAAATACATACTATTCACACTTTTACAAAGTAATTACAGCTAATTGTTGAAGATGTGTATGGCAGCCAGCACTCAATGCCAAGTGGGGTCATGGCCATTGAAGTATCTAGGCATGTCGTTGGGCAAATCACATGTGTACGCCTCCTTCTGGGAACCCGTTCTAAAGAAAATAGCACGAAGATTGGACGGATGGATGTGTGGTTTTTTATCGAAAGGGGGTCGGGTCACATTGATCAACTCAGTTCTTGATGCACTTCCCACGTACTTCATGTCATTATATCAAATACCGAGGAAGGTGGCAGAAAAAGTGGATGAGGGAGTTTTTGTGGAAGAGAATGCACACGGATAAGTCTTGGGCGTTAGTTGCTTGGGACCGCGTTTGTTTGCCAAAAAGATTGGGAGGGCTAGGCATCGGAAACTTGGCCAAAAGGAATAGAGCGATGGCCGGCAAGTGGCTTTGGCGGTTTCAACAGGAATCGGGAGCTAGACGGGTAGAGATCATCAGGAGTATTTATGGGGTTGAAGATAATGGTTGGGATTCTTCCGGGTAATTTCGCGCAACGTACAAAGCGCCATGGAAATTCATTTTGGAGTGCAAAGAGGACTTTAAAAAGGTCTTGAAACTCACAGTGGGGATCGGAGAAAGAATTAAGGTCTGGAAAGACACTTGGTGTGGAGAGGAAACGTTGAAGAGGGCCTTACCAATGATTTACCCACTTGCACATGACGTGGAGGCGACAATAGCAGCATTGGTGACAAGGGGGGAAACAGGCAAGGGAGAGCCTGTTTGGCGATTGGCCTTTTGCTGCAAATTGAGAGGGACGAAGAATGAGATGTATGCGGCATCGCTCTATCGATTAGAGGGCAGGCTACTGACTATCAGGGAAGGCTCTACATTATGAAGATGGGAGAGCTCGAGGGAGTACACGGTGAAGTCTCTCGATGGGTCAAGCACATAAATTGATTTGGAAGAGTCCAGTGGCGATGAAAGTGCGAGTTTTCGCATGGTTAGCTTGGACTGGCAAGATACACACGTTAGGTGTATTACAAAGGAAATGGCCTTCCAAAACCACGCTACCGTCCCGGTGTGAATTGTGTAGGCAAGCAGGGGAGTCTATTGATCATATCCTGATTTCGTGTTCATACTCCTCCCATGTTTGGAACACGCACGAGTTAGGTCTTGTGTGACACTCACCGCCCTCCTTTAAAAGCCGCGTTGAGTCGGTTCCTCCCCAAATCCAGGGAGCAAGACAACGGGTGCTTTGGCAAGTGGGAACTCTTTATATTGTTTGGGTACTATGGGTTGAAAGGAACAACCGCATTTTTAATGAACGTGAGAGCGAGTGGGTAAAAGTATGGGAGAGTGCAAGGAGGGGGACAGCATTTGTTCTGTTTGGACATAAAGAATTTATGGGGAGACAATGGTCCAAACTTGCTGGACATTGGAGCTTATTGTTGGTTTGACTAGCTTGTGTTTTAAGTGTTTGCTGGGTGCATCCTTGTTTTGTTTGGGGGATTCATTAGGGGTCAATGACGGGGGCAGGAAGCTGGTTTATCTGTTTATTTATTATTTTATTTCTTGTCGTCGTGCCCCCTGATGTTTCTTTTGTTATGCTTGGAGTATATGTGCTCGTTATGTTATACTTTTCACTTCATTGCAGAATCAATGGTGTAAGGTTTGGAGCCTCCATCAGGGATGATATGGATGGTATAGATGTGCGGTCGTGCTTGGGGACATTTCTCATTACTACAAGTGCACTCTTTACAGCACTTTGTAGTCAGGCTTACAAAGCTAGTGCTCAGCGGCTATAATAATGGGTTGTAGACAGTCTTTAGGGAGAAGCTTGTCATGGCCCAATTTGGGGAGACGAATGGTTTGGGAATTAATATTTTTGTTGGTGCTTTCTAGTTAAAGCGTTTTGTATCTTTGTTTAGTGAATCATGTCATCAGATGCTACACTTACATGTGCGTGTGTGGAGTTTTGGTTCATTTTTGTTTCAGGGGTAGTGAGGCGAGATGGAAGTAGGGTTGGTGGGGAGCTTCATTGCGCTTTGATGGATCTGGCATTTCTATTTACAACCAATCCCCGTCGTCAGATTGGTTAGTTGAGCTTGGGCTTGTTTTGGGGTGTTCACCTCTTCTTCTTAGCCTCTCTCTAAAGGAGTTTGGACTCTATTCCACAACTTAATCGAGTGGAGAGGAAAGCTAGAAGGTTAGAAGCATGGTGTCATTTTTGGTGGCGGCCTCGATTACTTGTCGGACTCTACTCTGCAAGAATTAGGATTCCATATAAGCTTTGAATTTTTTTGTGTACATAGTTTATACACAGATTCTTTATGTAATATAAGAGGGTGGGTAACCAATCCCCCTAATGTACATACTTCAGAGTCTAATATATCTTTCAGGAGCTATTCTCTTATTTTCTCAAAAAAATTGTAGAAGATGTGTGGACCGAAATAATAGTCCCACATTGATTAATTACGACTTCGTAATGAAGTATATAAGTAATTGTCTCCCCTCTAATAGCATTGAGGCCGTTTAAGTTAAAACCCCACACCTATAGGAGTTGAAGGTGGTTAAATTGGGGCCAGTATCGGTACTAGCGGAGATCCACAGGCCCGCGAAGTATTTTCGCAGGTTGCTTGCAGGTAGAGTGTTGAAGGTGGATGTGGACCTATGAAAAAATCCCCTTGAATGGATTTTGGTCCTAGGTGGAGTGTTGAAGATGTGTGGACCTAAATAATAGTCCCTCATCAATTAAGTGAAACTTCATAATGAAGTATATAAGTGATTATCTCCCCTATAATAGCACTGAGGTTTTTTGAGTTAAAACCCCACACTTATAAGAGTTGAAGGTGGTTAAATTGGGGACAATATCAATACTAGCAGAGATTTGCAGGCCCGCGAAGTATTTCTATGGATTGCTTACAGATGTTGTGCCCACAAGTGAGAAAATTAACAAAGTCTTTCTCACAGCACAAGATTAATGATTGAATTAGGAGAAGGCTGACAAATCTTTAAAGAAAGTACGGAAAGTGTATCAACAAAAAGAGTTTCTCAAAAAACAAAATACAAAAAGAGGAAAGAAATTAAACATGCATAGGGCTTAGGTTTTGAAGTCCTTTTAAGTCGAAAAATGCAAGCTGATATAATAATATTTATACAAGATTCTGTCACTTTGAACAACAAAAAAAGGATATTAATAAATTGATTCATATGGCTTATAAGGCAAAAGTTGTAATAATACTTTTACCTTCTGGAAGTCAATTCCAGGGTAAACAATATGACAGTTGGAGAGTTCTCTAATCTTTTCATCGATTGCCTGCAATTGCAAATCAATTAGAAAAGAACTCCCAGTTCGCAGAACATTGAATCAGAAGGAGATATATATAACGAACTAGTTAAAGCCAATAAAATCACACCAAAAGTTCATGATATGTGACGCAGCGAATAAAGCGAAAATAAACAAGGCTAACACTTGATTAAGCCTTAAGTAGAAGATAACAAGTTTCTACACCGAAACTTAACACTCAAACTTGAGCAAAGGAAGACAAACTTAATTATTCAATAATTCAATTCATCATCAAACTATAGAAGGCTTTCAAGGCTAACACTTGATTAACAACTCGCATGAATTTATTAATATCAAACTTAATTATTCTATAATTAGAAAACTTTCACTACAGATTTACAATCATTGAAAGCATATCAAGGGAATTCCAGTTTCTGAATTTCCATAAAAATGAAATCAGCACAAAAAACAAGAAAAATATTTCTAAAGTTGTATCACAATATCCTATCCTGGGGCTCGTGAACACGCTTAACTCTCTCACAATCAAGAGCAAATCAATTGTCCAGAGGTTCAAAGGAGAAAGATTAGCTCCAAAAATATGTTGTAACTTGCCTCAATGGATACATCATGCGAAATCCATTAAGGCATACTTACTAAAGAGTTTTCACAGAAGAAAGTAGTCACACACTTCTGCTTTAAGAATTCAACTGTACTTTCAAGATTTCCATATTATCATACATCCTAACAAATCTTACTAAACCTGATCAACTAACAGACTAATTATGCTCCCTGTAGGATGGATCAGCTTTATCATTCTTCTTCAAATACCTATCTCCAAATATAAAACACTCTTGATTGATCACATTCATCAAAGCATTTATCTCGTTCAAAAAATGTGTTAATATTCTACCTATTCCCTATATGGTCTGACTATGTATGGTAGTGCCTTATGAACGTAAGATGTCAGAAGTTTTTACCTGCCTTTGCCGCCGGATCATAGTTGATAGATCAGTGTAAGGAAGCTTAGGGTCAATTTTACATTCCATAAGAATTCCTCCATCATAGTCTTTAATGTATCTAAAAGGCATGAAACATAAATGCATAACTGTAAGTTAGCAGAATACCTGAGCTAACGGATTAGACATGGCAAAATATTAAATATTAAACATTAAATATTAGCAAAGAGGGGCAATAATAAACATAAACTGAGAAAAGAGAAATATTCCAAAAAAGCATTCTACAAGTGGTTGTGGTTTCGAATATCTTCATATGCAGATTTGAGGGGTGATTGGTTTTTTATAAAAATATTACAAAAGAGCGGCAATAACAAACAGAAACTGAGGAAAGAGGAATACGAAACACTAGCACAACTCACTATAACCATCAGGCAGTCATAATAGATTATTCAACAACACAAATTTCGTAGATTACATATCAGTATCAACCAAATGGGATCTGATAACATTTTCTAACCATGATCCAATGAAATTACTTAAATTAGAAATACCAAACAATTTCCTACAAAAACATTTGCTTTATCCAATGAAGCTGCCTCATGGTATTGGTAATCATGTAAACAGAAACTCAAAAGTAAAGGTTAGTAACTTAGTAGCGCAAATTATACAATTGACCAGCATGCCAGATACCCCCAAAATCTAATCAGAAGTAAAGTTCCATCATACAGCTTACATTTATTTTAGCAAGTAGGCCCAGAATGAGCAATCAAAAAATATGCAAAAAAACGGCACCTTAATGCTATACATCAGCCAGGTTCCAAAACTAAAATAGTGGGACTAATTACATTGGTAAGATTAGAGACTTTCCAAGTTCCTATACATACGTCAAAAGGAATACAAAAGTCAATGTAAGTCTCAAAATTCTATTACTCTGGCATTTAAATTACATACCCTTGCCATCTGTCTTTATCCAAATCAATCTCTTTAGTAAACCCCTATCAATCCAAGAAACCAAATGTTATTATTCATATTAAACATCAATACAGTAAAAGCAACACATAATGATGATGCTGAACATTAGATAAATTAAAAAATTTATATGCATCAGTAATTTCTTATGGACACTCCTTGTTGCACATGGCTCCCTGCATAGCAAAGGTGGGAAAGGGCCGGCCATTCTTTTCAGCCTTACCCCGGTTTTTTTGCAGAGTAGCTATTTCGACATCTCAGATCAATGGTTTTCCATTGTGAAGAAGCAACCTTACCAAATGCTTTGGATTATATCAAGGAGATATTGCAACAAGAAGTATCAAAATAGTCCAAAATCAGAACTATTACAAAGAATTAATTGAACATTAACGGTGTTCAATATCAGTAAGATGCTGATTTGATGATTAGGGAGGTGATGCCAATGCATTGTATAATGTACACATATAACGCACATATAGAATTACTTGTGTAAATATTACATATTCAACACCTTTTGATATTAAGGCAAGCTTATTATTAAATCCAGGATAGGCTTTATATGAAATAATTATCATAGTCTTACAGAATAAAGAAATTGTTTAAGATATTTCATCATATTCTAAGTTTAATAGACATGTATAGAGAAAAATATACATCATTTCCAAAGATAACATATGCAACTTTTTTTGATAAGAAAAAAACCAACTTATCTTGGTTGCCGCCATTGGTCTCGAACCCCCACCCTCTTACAACAATACCACATGCCAAACCATTGGGCCATGTTGAAAATATGCTTAGGTTGCCCACATTTAGATCGATGCATGCAAGCTGATTGAAGTTTAGGCCTTTATCTTTTTATTTAGTTGTTATCTTTACTTATTTCTAGCTATCTTTTAGTTGTTAAATAGATTAGGATATATGTTGCTATTTTTTAGGATTAGTATTTTATTCTATTGCTACTTCTTGTCAACGTATTTGGGTGTAATTTTAAAAAGCACTCCGCATCAGAATTTTAATTAACGCAGCAAAAAAAAAAAATAGAGACCAATTTTCAGTCCATTATTATTTTTTTCAGTTTTCTATCTCTCTTTCTCTTTTGCTTTCTACTTTTCTTTAATTTTCTCCAACAAAAAGTGGTATCAGAGCCCTATTCTTAAGGGACTTGCGGTTGATTTTGGAGAGAAACATAATTATGTATCCTAGATTTCTTTCATGGATTCAGATTCAATTCTTGAGAAGCCTTTCACTGCACTTGCACCACTGGTGTTTAATGCTGACGGTTATCATGTTTGGGCGGCCCAAATGGAGGCACATCTGGAGGCGAATGACCTCTAAGAAGCTGTAAAAGAAGACTATGAAGTTCTTCCGTTGCAAGCAAATCCAACCCAGGTGCAAATCAAACTTCACAAAGAGCAGAAGTCAAGAAAATCAAAGGCCAGAGCGACATTATTTGCTGCGGTTTCTTCTGAAGTATTTATCAGAAAAATGTCATTAAAGTCAGCCTTTGAGGTTTGGAAATACATAAAGGAGTACGAAGGAGATGAAAGTTCTCAACCTGACCAAAGAGTTTGAACTTCAAAAGATGAAGGATTCGGAAACAGTGGAGTACTATGATCGGCTACTTAGTAATGCAAATAAAGTAAGATTACTTGGATCAAAATTTACTGACTCCAGAATAGTTCAAAAATTCTTGTAAATGCCTTGGCAAGGTTTGATGGTACTATTTCTTTGCTTGAAAATACTAGAAATCAAGGGAATGTTAGTTTGGCAGAATTATTGAGTGCTTTGCAAGCATAACAACAGATAAATCTCATCAAATCTGAAGGGTCAATTGAAGGTGCATTAACTGCAAAAGCTCAACTCTTTAAGGGAGAAAAAGAGAAGATGAATGAGATAGGGAAGTTAAATTTTGATTCTTCTAACACCAGTAGGGGAACAAAATTTGATTATCCTCCTTGTAATCGTTGTGGAAGAAAGGGTCACCCATCATTTAAATGTTGGAGGAGACCAAACCAGCAATGTGAGAAATGTCAGAAGAAGGGGCATCATGAGAGGATATGTAGAAACAATCTACAACAAAGAAAAATGACTCAAGTCAACCTTCAATCGAAGAACGTTGCACAAGTTGCAGATCAAGAAAAAGAGGAGCAACTCTTTGTTGCATCTTGTTTTACAACAAGCAGTACAAGTGACAAGTGGCTTGTTGATAGTGATTGCACAAACCACATGACTTTTGATCGGGATCTCCTTAAAGAATTGGATATTTCAGTAACCTCCAAAGTCAAAATTGGCAACGACGAGTATATTGATGTCAAGGGAGAAGGCACAGTCGCAATCAAAAGTGTTTCAGGTACAAAGCCAATTAAAGATGTATTATTTGTACAACTTAAGCCAAAACTTGTTGAGTGTAGGCCAATTAAGAGGTTTCAAAGTAATCTTTGAAAGCAATCAATGTTTGATCAAAGATTCGAAAAGTGAAGATGTGTTTAAAGTCAACATGAAGGGTAAGTCATTTGTACTCGATCCATTGGAGGAGGAGCGTGCAACATTCTCTGCAACAAAAATCCATGCCACAATCGAAACAGAAAATGGTCAAGAAATTAAAGCCTTGGAATCTGAGAATGGCAAGGATATTATAAAGAAATTCAGCGTGGATGAATGCAAGAATGTTCATACTCAAATGAGTCCAAAAGAGGTATTGAGCAAAGGAAATGAAGTTGAGAAGGTTGATGAAACCTACCACAGCAGTCTAACAGGTTGTGTTGTGCATCTAATAGCTGCTAATAGAGTCCATAGATATGTGAAAGGGACATTGAATTATGGAACGTTATTTTGTGCAAGTCAGAATTATGTTTTGCAGGGCAATTCTGACAATGATTGGTCAATATCACTTAATTAGATGAAAAGTACTTCAGCTGCAAATCAGTCTTTATCGTGAAAGAAAATGCAAGAATATTTACATCTGAAGCAAGAGGATTGCAAATAACTGCAAAAGGAAGGTACAGTTGGTCTGAAGTATTGCAAGTTTCAATTTCTCAGAGATAAACATGGAGTTTGCAGCAACCTAAGCAAGGAGGAGTGTTGAAGATATGCTTAGGTTGCCCACATTTAGATCGATGAATGCAAGTTGATTGAAGTTTAGTCCTTTAACTTTTTTGTTTAGTTGTTATCTTTACTTATTTTTAGCTATCTTTTAGTTGTTAAATAGATTAGGATATGTGTTGTTATTTTTTTGGATTAGTATTTTATCCTATTTCTACTTCTTGTCAACGAGTATTTGGGAGTAATTTAAAAAAGCACTCCAAATCAGAATTTTATATAACGCAGCAATAAAAAATTAGAGACCAATTTTCAGCCCTTCATTATTTTTTTTCAGTTTTCTATCTCTCTTTCTCTTTTGATTTCTACTTCTCTTTAATTTTCTCCAACAGGTCACCCACTTGGTTGGTGATAGCATATGCCAAGTGGGTGATAGCATATGCCACTTCAAGTTTGCTTTAGTCAAAACCTTCAAAAAAAAAGGCATAAAAACCGAAGAAATTTGGAGATAATCCTTCTGCACCACATTAGAAAATGCCCGAATCGCCCCTAAAATAAAACCCCATTATCTCCCATTACCCCACTCACGCACACTCACACTCGTCTCCCCCACACCATCGGCCCAACCTATCCGGCCAAACTTTGCCAAAGCATGGGAAACACCTCCATTCACTCAATACGTGTGTTCTCCTATCTTTTGCATTAGATTTAAGGGTTTTCGAGTGTTTTTGGTGTAATGGTGTGATTTTTGTGTCGTTTTTGTTGGCGTGTAGGGCATGACATATGCGGCATTGGTTAGGTCAAAAGGTCGCTAGATTTGACATGAAGAAAATGATATCGAGTACAAGGTTTTTTTTTTGTCATTTTGGCACATTTTTTATAGTTCGAGTTAGGAAGTCGCCCGTGATGTTTAACCTTGTGTTGCTGAATCATCACATTAAGTTTCATCAAAAAATCATCACACTGAGGTTCGGACACGCTAACCAAACCAACACACTGAGGTTCAGACACAGTCGAGAGAACTTATTTATTTACCCTATATTTTTCTTAGTGTAACTAGTAGTTCAATAAAGCTTAATCTAGGTAAAAGTGGTTCGGTGAGATAGGGTCGAGAAAATAAATGGGTGGTTCACCATTCCACGAACAAACCTCTTCATGCACCCCACTTTTTTCAACATGTACGCCACCACCTTATTCGACCTTCAACCAATAGTAAAACAGTGTGAACGATCCTTCTAAGGAGCTTTGTGATGTTAGGGTCAAAGAGTTTGTGAACAAATAGGAGTTTTGTGCACTGGGATTTTGTTGGAGACGATAGGGTGAATGTGGTTCGGGAAAAGGGTAGTTTGAGGTTATTTGAAAGAAAAGTGATGTACATGAAGAAACAAAAATTCAAAATCAAGGTACGGGTACAAAGTGGATAGATGTAGAAATGGTCAAGGTCTACCCAGCTACTCCCAAGAAAAAAAAAATTTATTGATTTTTTTATATATTTTTTGAGATTTCAAGAAAATGTCAGTGCTACACCATCATAATCATACTATTGATAGCATCCAAAACAACAAATAAATTTTTTACAACTACTAAATGTACTCTAGTAACAGATAATTTCGTAGAATAATGTCTGTCAACTTATTTTTTGAAAGCATTCAAGACAACGGCAACAAAAAGGCAAACAAGTTGGCTTATTTTTTAAATATATATGTATGGGTACTACTACCATGGGAACCGTAAAAATACCCATACAATGGATACACTATTTACAACCATTGATTTGAATCCAACCCATAAATCGATGCGTCATAAATGCACAAGTCATTTAATGCACTACACATTTTAAGGGGTTCTCATGACATGGGTATCTATTAGAGCTCCATTGTAGAAATAACAAAAAACTAACTTGAATTAGTATTCAAATTATTTACTCTTATTCTTACTGTAAGGAAATAAATGTTTATTCAATCTTCTTACATGGACCCAGACAATAATCTTGTTGTGACTCTAGTTTTTTCTCAACAGCAAAAAAAAGAAAAAAGAAAAGAAAACCTACATAAATAGGGAAAAACAAATAACATAGCATGAAAAGGAAGTGTAAGCACCGATACCTGCTTAATAAAATATCCAACAGCATTATTGTCTGCATAAGTTAGAAAATGAGTGAGATGATCAACATCACGAGCATGCTGCTTTAAATGATTCATTAGCCTTGTTCCATAGCCTTTCACTTGTTCGTCAGCCGTGATCGCACAGAAGGCTATCTCCCCAAACTTTTGGCTGTGGCATTCCATTGGAAGAGTGAGCAAAAACAGGATGAAGGCAAGAAGGAAAAAAAAAAAAAGGAGCATATAAGAAGACAAACAAATAACAACCTTGAGTAGAATGCTTAAACAACCACTTGACTGTTCATAAAATCATGAAAATACTTTGTTTACATCATGAGAAGAGAATTACTTAAAGTGGCCAAGAGACAGCTCAATTCTGCATTTACCTAATCAGAAATATTAGTTAGACTTGAAGAATACTATAGGCATAAACCACACGGATGCAATAATGAAGGGTGGTCTACGGCTGACAATAAATTCTTTGTTCTGTGAAATCTGAACGCTAAAAAATATGTGTTTGCATTTAGTATTGCAAATCACAATCATGATATCAAATATTTTTAAACTTCCTCTAATTTCTTTGAAATAAAATAGTAAAAAAAATGATCTTGTCAAACCAAATTTCAAAATAAACACAAGTAATATTTTGTGGCATTTTCATTGAAGTTGGGGAAAAAGACACTTCACAAGTTTCAAAGAAAAAATTGATATTTTTAAGATTAAGAAAATATTAAATTTTAAAAAAAGATAACAACTTTTAATTTTTGTTAGAGCATGCTCTTAAACAATAAAAATAGACAGCGGCTATTCGAACCCCACTTTTTACTCTTTATACCCCGTTTTTGAATTTTTATTACCCTTTTATGAAATGTCTTTGATGCCCCTATATATAAAGATGTTTTACCCCTTCATACCCCACGACTCCCATGAAATTTTTTTGAAGCAAGAGGAAAACCACAAACTCCGCCCCACACTCAACCTCCAACTAACCATATAAGTGCAAAACCACACAAAATAAATTCGATAAATTTGTTTTCTAATCGATTCCCTTTCATTTGGTTTTTTTTTTGGTCATTTGGTGGTTATTTGACTGTTCTGGGGTTATTGCATCTTTTTGATGTTTAGGGCTTCAAATTTGCCGTTGATTGGTGCATTGTAGGGAAGAAAATGTTGAAGGAATCACCAAAACGAAGTAAATCCGAGTAGTACGAGATAATTTTCGGTGTTTTTCATGACTTTAATTTGGTTGGAAGTTGGATCTTTTGTCCTGTCACCCGTGATGTGCAGACACACAGGATCGAGATGTACAATATGCGTCTTGGCATTGTGTGTTCGACAATATGCACTACATAGCGGCGTATGTTGGCCGCGACCCATAGTTTCATGTCAGCTTTTTGTAAGCGAGAAGCACAGTAAGTATTGGCCCTGCCGTGCCGAAATGTTGCTCGTACCCCCATTGAATTGCTTTGTGTACCCCACCCTAACAGACATCACTCAAACTCACTCAAGTGTTTCGGTCAAATATCTCTGATATACACTCAAGACTTCACACTCTAGGCGTCGATATGCTAGCCATACCACACCAAAATGTTGTTTGCACGCCATAATAGTCTACTTATTCTATACTAGAGTATCGAAGGAATGAAACCGCAAGATCTATTAACAAAGCGGCCGCACATGACCGATAGGCATTCATTAGCCTCGGTTTTGATGAACTGATACCAATAAGAGCATGTCAGTTGAGTGTGGTCATACATTTCGACACCTCCAACTAAAAACCAAGAAACCCACAAAGTTCATAAAAATGTCACCAATACACTGGAAATCTCATGGGAAACTAAACCCACAAAGTTTTAGGGCAAAAAAGTTATTCAAAAGACCAAAAGAAAACGAAGATAATCGCAATGGTCCCTTACATAGATCTGACGGGTTTCGAGTTACTAAAACACTCCTAATGCACTGACGACCTCAAGTGAGTGTTTGATAAGGCCAAAAAAAAAAATGAGGGTGGTAACGAGTTTGGTTATGGGGTACGATGGGTTGGGAAGATTTGCTCAAGATGGGGTTTGATTTGTTGAGGGTGGGGGTATTTTTGGAATTATGAAAAAAAATTGGGGGTAAACAAAGTAAAAAAAATTCAAAACTAGGGTGCAACGAAGTAATAGGGTATAGGAGCAAAATGTGGGGTCCGAATAGCCGCTGCCTAAAAATATATAGATCAGTTGAAGACAAAAAGTTAATCACAAACTTGATACATTGATAGCAAGGCATTATCAATGACAAAGATTATGGCATGATTTATAACCGAGATCTGTGTATATTTTGTATATATTCTTACCTAGTATAGAATATTAGTAATTAGTGTATTAGTTATATATTAGGATAATCATTTGCTAAATTAGTGCATTAACTATTGTTATTGCTGAATATAGATTGTAGAAAAATTCTTATTTAAGAAAAAGGCTCCTAAAGGAAAGGCATTCAGCCAATTTATTGAATTATAATCATGGTAGCAGAGCTAGTCTCTTGAAATCTTAGATGAATATTTGAGGTTTTTTTGTTTTCTAGGTTGATTAATTTACAATCAACATTTTGGAGTTGAAATTTCTTGGTAAGTCAACTTTGTGGTTTTAGGCTTGCATTATTTTTTTGTAAGAATGGCTATGGAGAATGCTTTTGGAAGACCACCTACAGAGACTTTGGCCATCAAATTTACAAGAAAGAATTATGCAGCATGGGAATTTCAATTCACAATGTTTTTGAAAGGGAAAGAGTTTTGGAATCACAGTGATGGGTCTTCTACTCCTACAAATAAAAAGGAATTTAGTCAATGGGAGGCAAAGGATGCTCGGATTATCACTTGGATTTTGCCCACTATTAAAGCTCATATGGTGAACAATTTGCGATCATTTGGTACAACTAAGGAGATGTGGGATTATTTGAAGCGCATATATTATCAGGATAATTCTGTAAGGATAATACTGTAAGGTAATCTCGCAAATGGTGAATAATTTGTGATTTCAACTTGAACTTGAAATCAATAATTTCAGTGAAGGTAATCTCTCTATTGAAAAATATTATTCTGGATTCATTAATCTATGGAGCAAATATATTGGTCTTATCCACTCTAAGGTACCTAAGGAGGCCTTAACTAGCCTCAAAAGGTTCATGAAGTTAGCATGCGTGATCAGTTCTTGATAAAACTAAGATCAGAATTTGAAGTAACTCGAGGTGGATTGCTCAATAGAGATCCAACTCCTTTGGATGTATTTCTTGGTGAACTGTTACGAGAAGAACAGAGATTGGCTACACAATCTGTTCTAGGTGGATCTGGTAGGACATCAGAAGTTGTCAATGTCGTGTATGCTGCATAAGGAAGGAATAAAGGGAAGGGAAATATGAAGTGTTATAGTTGCAAGGAGTTTGGACATATTGCCTGCAATTGTGATAAGAAATTCTGCAATTATTGTAAGCAACCTGGTCATATCATCAAGGAATGTCCTACACATCCGGAAAACAATCGAACTTAAGCTTTTCAAGTTGTTGTTTTAGATCCTATTGTTATTCAAGCTATTGCTTAAAATTCTACAACCACCAAACAGATTGTCATTACTCCATAAATGATCCAATAGATGCTTCTTAGTGCGTTTTCTGCCCTGGAAATTCAGAGGCAAGGTAAGACAACCTCTTTTACTTGGTTTGTTGATTCTAATGCATCTAATCACATGACTGGTTCATCTGATTCTTTACAAAATATGTGACATTATCCTGGTAGACAACATATTCCGATTGCTAATGGTAGAAATCTTCCAATTACAGCCATTGGTGATTTTGGAAATTCTCTTCGTCATGTTTTTGGGGCTCCTAAGTTGTCTACTAGTTTGATTTTTGTTGGCCTACTAGTGGAGAATAATTGTGATGTACATTTTTCTCGTGGTGGTTTTCTTGTGCAAGATTAGGTGTCAGGGAAGGTAACAGCGAGGAGGCCTAAAGTAGGAAGATTATTTCCGCTACAGTTTACAATTCCTAGAACTTTATCTTTAGCTTCTATGGTTGTTGAAAATAAGGTTGAAGTCAGGCATAGACAATTAGGCCATCTAAATAATGTGGTTTTGTCTAACTTAATGAAGCGTGGTTTTCTCAGTGACAAATAACAATGTTTTGCTCCTACATTGTCTCTTGAATGTTCTACTTGTAAATTAGAAAAGAGTAAAACATTACCTTTTCCTACTTATGGTGGTTGTGCCAATGCATGTTTTGAGGTCATACACAGTGATGTTTGGGGTATTACTCTTGTCATTTCACATGCGCTAAATAAATTGTGATTTTCATTGATGATTACAGTCGTTTCACATGGATATATTTTTTGCAAACCAAAGCCAAAGTGTTTTCAGTTTCAAGCTTTTGTGGCTTACGTTGAGACACAATTTTCCACTTGCATTAAGGTTTTACGGTCTGATAATGGAGGAGAATATATGTCACGTGATTTTCAAACCTTCTTGCAACATAAAGGTATCTTATCTCAGCGATCATGTCCCCTCAATAGAATGGGGTGGTTGAGCGTACAAATTGTCACTTAATAGACATGGTTTGAACACTACTTCTACAATCTTCGATGCCTTTGAAATTGTTGGTTGAAGCCTTGTCAACTACAGTGTATCTAATTAATCTTCTACCTTCTCAACAATTGGATTTGACTCTCCCTATTATTGTCTTTTTGGCGTGCATCCTGAGTATCACATGCTACACACACTTGGCTATGTTTTTTTTGTTCATTTGCCACCTCGTGAGCGTCATAAACTTACAGCTCAATCAATTTGGTGTGCCTTTACGGGTTATAGCACCACCCAGAAAGGATTTTTATACTATGATGCGGTTGCTAATTGTTGGCACATTTCTAGAAACGTAATTTTCTTTAAGGAGTACTATTTTCAGCAGCATATTCTCTATCCTGATAGTGTTCTTCTTCCTAGTTTTGATGATGTCTCTCCATCAACTGATCGTTTTAAGCCTGGCATTGTCTACCAACGACGAAGGCCCCCAACATCAAAAATCCTTCTCGACCCTGATCCAAAGCCTACTCAAGCAGTTCTTCGAAGATCTAATCATGTCACTCAACCTATTCAACGGTATTATTTCTCTGCCACTTTAGCTAATGTTGTAATTCCAACCTCTTATTCCGAAGCATCTAGACATGCATGTTGGATAAAAGCTATGCAAGAAGAACTTCAAGCTCTGCAGGAAAATCATACTTGGGACATTGTTTCTTGTCCTAGTGGTGTTAAGCCCATTGGTTGTAAATGGGTGTATTCTATAAAGCTCTGGTCTGATGGCTCACTTGGCAGATATAAAGCAAGGTTGGTGGCACTTGGTAACAAACAAGAATATGGAATAAATTATGAGGCATTTGCTCCTGTTGCAAAGATGACAACAATGTGACTTGTATTGGCTATTGTTGCTTCTAAAGGCTGGCCATTACGACAAATGGATGTTAAGAATGCATTTTTACATGGGGATCTCAAAGAAGAAATTTATATGACCCCACCATCAGGATTATTTTCTACACCTTCATCTGATGTTTGCAAGCTAAATTCTACCTCTACTGGAATTTTCTTACACCAGCACAAATACATTCAAGATTTAATTTCTTTGGTTGGTATTCAAGATTGTCTGTAGGAGATGTTGGGATAGTCCCACATCGACTACTTAGAAAGAAAAATAAAGGTTTATAAGTGTGAGTGTCCACTCCATCTAGCCTTGGCATTTTGGAGTGAACCCCACTTTCACACTTATGGCTCATACATAAAATTAGTCACCACAGTCTCCTCACCTTGGATTGGGCCTTATAATATAAAAATTGAACATGGTCGTTCTATTGACACTCCCTAAGAAATGAATGTCAAATATCGTCATGACGTAGGCGATTTTCTATCTAATCCCTCTTTATATAGACAACTTGTTGGCAGCCTCAACTATCGTACTATTACTAGGCCTGATATCTCTTTTGCCGTTCAACAAGTTGGTCAATTTATGCAAGCACCTAGGCACCTGCACCTTCATCTCGCAGTTGTTCGCCAAATCGTTATTTACAAGGGACTTATGCTCAGGGCCTTTTCTTTCCAGCAGTCTCTCCTATTTGTTTAGTTGCATACATCGATGTTGATTGGGCTGGTTGTCCTGATACAAGACGTTCATTTACTGGTTGGTGCATGTTTCTTGGTACTTCTCTTATTTCATGGAAAAGCAAGAAAGAAGATCGGGTATCTAAGTCTCTACCGAATTTGAGTACCGAGCTATGTCCTCTACATGTTCTGAAATTAGTTGGTTGTGTGAACTATTGGGGGAACTTGGGTTTCCACAAACAAAGTCTACTTCGCTTCATGCAGATAACACTAGTGCTATTCAAATCACTGCCAATCCAGTGACAACAAAAAGAATAATCAGTAGAAGTCACCCAAACATTAAGCTCCTTTCCTACTCGGATCAACTAAGAATTTAGGTTGACAATAAAAAAGAATTAAAAAAAAGGAAAATGATAATCAAACACACTCTCAACGCAAACTTTGGGCGCACACTTTCGTCTTTTAGTCATTTATGGTGTTTTGTCAGATGTAGGTTCCACACCTGGGGAGACAAGAAAGAGTCATAAATGGCTAAAAGACAAAGGTGTGTGTCCGAAGTGTGCGTTGAGAGTGTGTAAGAGTATCATTTTCCTAAAAAAAAAACTCTATTTGGACTTTAAACAAAAGAATAATTTCTTTCATTTCATAATATTTGATAAGAGGTCCAAACTTTGTCTTATGTTCCAACTTCTGGAGTTTAGACCAAGTGATAATCATTAATAGAAGTCGCCCAAACAAAATAAGAAAAGCTAGTACATACTAAAGTAATAACCATTGCTTGCATTGCTAATGAAGAGATACACAAAAGTGATACAATGAACATTAATGAAATAATCATCAATAATCATAACAAGAACCCAACAGAAAAACGAACAAATCAATTTTAATAATCCGATTCTTTGCCTACCTAATTATTTTTCTTTTCCAAATAAGTAAGAATGTTATGTGACGATAACAAATTATTACCTAATATATGGACGATATGTTATGCCACCAACAACTTGATTATTTCTGATAACCATCACAGATTTGTGACTCCTGCGATAAAATAACATTTAAAATAGGATTAAGTCTAAGACCAAAAGAAAATGTGCAACAATTATAGAAATTAAATCTGATAAGATCCTACATAGAGTAAATAGAGTTAGCTAGAAGGAACCAATATTATAAATAGGGATGTGTTAGCTGTTAAAGAATATTGCGCAATTAGGAAATATGCACAAATCACTACCGTAATTATATTATGCACAAATCACTTCCTTGATTATGTGCTACCTTATTTAGATGCTTCCTTTTGTATGTAATTGCATCTCTATATATAGAGACATGTAATAGATCAACAATACAATAAACTTATCATATTCTCTATTAAAATTTCAACATGGTATCAGAGCCTCCATTCGGTTATGGGTAATCTCTTGTTTCTCCTCCTTTTTAGTCTCCTTCCTCGACTTTGATTGTTGCCCTAATCTTTTGTGTGCATGTTGTTCTTCTTACTCCGTTCTCGTTTTCGCTCTCTACTTCGTAGTAGTTTTCTTCATGTCCTCTCTTTTTGTTGACGTTCATTGTTCGCCTTCTCGATTTTGTGGTTTTGTGCATTATCTTCTCCACGGTTCGCTCCTTTATATTGTGATTCCTCTGTGATGTCTCTTATTCGTCCTGCATCTCATAACAAGAGAAATATATGTGCGTTGCGGATCTGATCTTTATTTATCTGCCTTTGTTATGCGTTCATCAACCGTTGTCTCCATCACCACTCAGCTTCTATTGTGCTTGTTTTTTATTTTTTTATGTTATGAGTTTAGGTTTATTTGTTTGGTGGGTTTCTCTGGTTGTGCAAGACACAACTCCGATAGTCGTTCCGCCGACTATGCTCTGTTAGTTGTTCCGTCGACTACGCTCCGATAGTCGTTCCGTCGACTCTGCTCTGATAGTCGTTCCGTCGACTATGATCCGATAGTCGTTCCGTCGACTCCACTCCGATAGTCGTTCCGTTGACTCCGCTCTGATAGTCGTTCCGTCGACTATGCTTTGTTAGTCATTCCATCGACTCTGTTTCGATAGTCTTTCCAACGACGACGCTCCGATAGTTGTTTTGTCGACTCTGCTCCGATAGTTGTTTTGTCGACTCCGCTTCGATAGTCGTTCCGCCGACTATGCTCCGTTAGTCGTTCTGTCGATTTCGTTGTTCAGTTATTTTGTTGTCTCGTTTTCGTGCACTATCCGTCGACTCCGTTATTCAGAATTCCATATCGAAGTCAATCCGAATTCTGCTCGGGTTTAGTTTTATTTTAGTTTACAAACTCAAAGTGGTTTCGTTGTTCCCACTTTGAGTTTGAGGGGGAGTGTTAAGGAATATTGTGCAATTAGGAAATATGCACAAATCACTCCCGTAATTATGTTGTGCACAAATCACTTCCTTATTATGTGCTACCTTATTTAGATGTTTCCTTTTGTATGTAATTGCATCTCTATATATAGAGACATGTAATAGATAAACAATACAATAAACTTATCATATTCTCTATTAAAATTTCAACATTAGCTAGTTTAGACATCTTGTTATCTTGATTTTAATTGGTGAACTCTTTGAGTTTTAGGCTGAGAGGGATTTGGGAATCCTTTCTATGGGATTACTATGGTGTTCTTTTCTTGTATTCATTGCTAACCTTCTCAAATCAATCGATCAATATCGGATACTTTCAATTCAGTGGTATCAGAGCACACTCCAAAGATGGAAACTCGATTGGGTAAAATAGAAGCTCGATTGGATTGAATTGAAGAGGAGCTCAGATATGAAGAGGAGCTGAAGAGGATTTTCATCTATTACGGTGTCGATGGAAGAGCTCAGATATGAAGTGACGAATGTGTTCAAAGGCTTGGTTCATATTCGATGAACACTTCCTTCAACATCAAGAGATCGCTTCAGCAGACATGGTAGAACAACAAATTGGAGCAATTAGCAACACAAAAGCAAAAGACCTGCCAGATATGGTAGCTTCTAAGTTGATTCGAATTGTCGGCCATCCAGATCTAATGGCGATCAAAGTGTTTTCGATTGCTGGTGATCCAAATCTAGCGACGAAACAGAAGGTTGATTTCATATCAAAATTGCAATCAAAGATCTGAGGGTGGGCGCTGCAGATCAAGGAGCCCCTTTTTCAACCTCGTGCTAACTCGTCGAAGGTGTCGGATGTTCAAAAGATCCGAATTACAACCAAGACACGTGAAACTGAACAGGGATTAAGAATATCTCAACGACAGAGGTTCGCATGAATATCTCAACTACAGAGGTTCGCATAATTCAAAATGAAGAACACCGATGGAGGTAACGGGGGCTAGGTTGGAAGCCAAACAGTCGAGCAAAAGATGCCAGATGCGATGTTGTCGGTGGACAATCCGAGTGCCCCAAGCTAGATGCAACCCCTCCACTACCTCTACAACCATCGGATCTGCCACCAAGACCACCAGTTCACTTCAAGCTAGGTTTTCTCTCTCTAAATTGCCATCAATCCATCGATAAAAGTTTATAAACCACATGCATCATCGTCATCAAAAATGGTTGTGTTGGTGATTACGTTCGCTCCAGCTTTGCATCTGTTCAAGTTGGGTGAGTCTATGTCGTTAAAGAAGGATGGGTTGCATGAATTGCAACGGAGCACCTTTTGCGCGGCTGTTAGGCTTCCACCCTGGCCACTGCCACCATCACCTTTGTCGATGTTCTTCAATTTCAATTATGCGAACCTCTGTCGTCGAGATATTCTTAATCCATGTTCAGCTTCTCGTGCCATAGTTGCACTTGAAATGGAGACGATGAGTTCGCTTGGTCATTGTGCTTCTTGAGGAGATCAAAAGATATCTCACTTGACCCCCCATTGTATGTTACCCTATCACTTTACTGTGTCACAACTTCATGTGCGGATGGTGTGCCACTTTTGGTCACGTGGAGACTAGACCAAATATATCAGAGATAATTACCATTCTTCACTTTGATAATCTACAATGTGCACCACTCGAGACGGATCTTACGTCAACTATCTTTGATTTTCCCACTCCTTCGAAGTTATACCCCTCCCTACATGTTTTGATGCATTGTTGAGAGTTTCACGTTGCAGCATCACAATCACACATTTCAATTGGCAACTACACCGACCATTGCATTACAATGGGCGCCATAGGTTGAACGAGTATTGGTGCAATTCGGGTACAAGTTTATGCCTCTATTTGATGTGCAACTTATTTTTTCTTGTTCTGGTGCATCTATTCTTCCTTCTGGTTCGACGATGATGACGGTTTCATATTTGTGCTGCCTTCTGGCTTTCTCCATACTAGTTCCTGCTTGTATTTTGTGGGTCAACTTCGGGATGGACTTCACTCACCATGATGCCTCGACCATAATGCATTTTGGGGCAACTTTTGGTAGCACAGGATGGCTAGTACCCTCGATGCTTCCATGGAAGTCTGCTTCCTTGAGCTCATTATTGGCTTTTTGGCTATCATTTTGCTCACGTGCTGGATGGGGAGATGGATTTGGATTCTTGTGTGGTCGTTTCCACTCACATTATCTCGTCCATCGGGTTCATGATCCCAATTCACTATATCCTTTGTTGTTCAATTCTCTTACACGATTATACCACCTTAGGGACAAGATGGATTTTTAAAAGGGGGAGTAATGATAAGATCCCACCTAAAGTATAATAGAGGTAGCTAGAAGGAACCAATATTATAAATAGTGGTGCGTTATTTGGTTTAGACAACATGTTATCTTAATTTTAATTGGTGAACTCTTTTGAGTTTTGGGTTGAGAGGGATTTAGGAATCCTTTTTCTAGGGTTACATTTGTGTTCTTGTTCTTGTATTCATTGTTATCATTGTCAAATCAATCGATCAATATTGTTGTACAATCAGAATCCTATCTAATAACCAAAATGACACGGGAATTGCAAAATTGAGAGAGGCGGAGTTCTAGAATGATAAGATTTCTCTAACGGAAGAAAATCGGGCGACAAACTTTTGAAACATACTTTTGCTACAATGTTAATGATGGCCCTTAAATTATGCATCATGATTTGTGCGCGCACATTAAGATGTGTCCAAAGGACACCAACAACTGTGCAACAAACGAAAGTACAGTAGTATACCTCCTTTTCAGAATTTAAAAGATAAAGACATAAAAGGGCAACGAAATATTTACAAACCATATAAATACTAATTTTTTCTTTCTCTCAATAGAAACAATGAATTAAAAGGGTAACCACATGAATTTTCATTTACTCAACCCAGATGTGAATGTAAGTAACAATTCCTTCAATAATTACAGAGCTCTAAGAGCATATATTTCTCATCAAGCCTATGCTCTTTTCTTCTCTTTTTTGTTCACTTAAAAATCATATTTGTGTGTCTAAAAAAAACATATTTTTAATATATGGAAGTCAAATGTCAGAAGAGAGCTGTGGCCTTCCAATATACAATTTATGTAGCCTATGCTAGTCTATGCTTTGTTGACTACACATCTAGGAATGTGTTGATGGCGTGGTACAAGTGGGTCAGTATTAAAAAGTGTTGGTACAGTTGTGTTAGGTACTACAAAAGTATGGGTAATAAACGAGCAAACAATGCAAAAACAACGACAAAGCCAATCGGCCCAATCCCAAATGTGTTGGTCGGCTACATGAGCAGACAATGGATAATAATAAGAAATGTCACCAGAGACTAAACGGAACTAGAGCAAGGAAAACATAAAAAACCAAGCTATTTTTCATTAACTTATAAGTAGTTGCATCCACTTGAGTAGATATAGACTTAGACTTTTGATGGAAAAAAAGTATGAAAAAAACATGGACGGTGCCTTAGATCTTAATAATTCATGAAGAGGACTAAACAAAAGAAAAAAAAAAGAAAGAGCTATCAAATAGAATGTTGTTACCCAACATAAACATGCAAATGTATGCAAGCATAAAACCTGTGGGCAATGTTACCTGGACTTGGAATTTGATGCGGGTATTTTTCTAAAGGTCAGACCTATATCTATTCTCCAACTATGAGACTATGTTACCTGGACTCTTGTATTTGGGTCAAGTGTTCGTGTCAGACACGACTTGACATAGACTCAGACATGGGATGTGTCGAATGTGGCATTCTTGAAGTTGGTCGCTCGAGAGAGAGAAAGAGAGAGAGAGAGAGAGAGAGAGAGAGAGAGAGAGAGAGATGGCAAAGAGAGAGAGAGATCGCAAAGAGAGAGAGAGAGAGACAGAAGGCACAGAGAGAGAGAGAGAGACTAACCTGGATGGAAAAGATGAAAAGACAAACCATGTACAGTTCATCGTGAACCCCAATGAAGGCATGTGACTTTTTTTACTTTTCTAAGATTCACAATAAATGCTCTCAAATCATGTCAAGTCATTTTTTGTTTCCTTAAATCATGTGAAAATCATACAAGTACTCATTTTAAAAATACTTTTTCTCTCAATAACAATTTAAAGATATTTATCTAGTTAGACCAGCCATACATTAATTAATATCTAAGTTACCTGGACTCGAGTACGGATATCAGACACGAGTATGTATCTAGATGTCGTACTTGACAAGTTCTTAGTTTTATAGACTCGGGACTCAGCAAAAAGTGTCCAAAATGTTAGACACGGGTACTTAGCCACGATAATAAATTATAAATATTTATTAATTTTACTTATTAAACATCCTTACAAATATACAGAACCACTAATATCAAATATTTTTTTAATAAATACTATATTTTTCATTTGTATATATACAGTATATGTATATCAATTAATGTATGACTGGTCTAGCTGGATAAGTATCTTTAAATTGTTATTGAAAGAAAAAATATTTTTAAAATGAGTGCTTTCATGGCTTTCACATGACTTGAGTAAACAAATAATGATTTGACATAATTTGAGAGCATTTATTATGCATCTTAGAAAAAGTCAAAAAAAGTCACATGCACTCATTGGGTTTAACTATAAATTGTTCATGATGAACTGTTCATCTTCCTCATCAAGGTACAAGGTTTGTTTGTTCATCTTCTCCATCCAGGTAACTCTCTCTCTCTCTCTCTCTCTCTCTCTCTCTCTCTCTCTCTCTCTCTCTCTCTCTCTCTCTCTCTCTCCATCTCTCTCTCTCGAGCTCTCTCTCTCTCTCTTGCGAGCATCCAACTTCAAGAATACCACATCTGACACATATCCCATGTCCATGTCCGTGTCGAGTCGTGTCTAACACAGACACTTGACCCAAATACAAGAGTCCAGGTAACATAGATTAATATACATATTGTATATATACAAATGAAAAATATAGTATTTATCAAAAAAAATATTTGATATTAGTGATTCTATATATTTGTAAAGATGTCTAATAAGTAAAATTAATAAATATTTATAATTTATTTCCGTGTCTAAATACCCGTGTCTAACATTTTTGACACTTTTTTGCCGAGTCGCCGAGTCTATAAAACTAAGAAATTGCCAAGTCCGACATCTAGACATACCCGTGTCCGACATCCGTACACGAGTCCAGGTAACTTAGCTATGAGAATAAGGGAAGAAGTTTCTTTTACTTGTGCAAAAGTACTAGGGAATAACTCAAATTATTTGAACATTATCTTCAAAGAAGGAAGGAGGTAAATAAAGGCAAGAGAAATAATTTTTCGAAGAGCAAACTTATCTAAAAAATAGATCAACCTTCACACTTTCATATCAAGCCCCCCTTAAACTCCAGAAAAACTTTTATTTGTGTTAAGTATCGCATGGGCAGTGAACTAGTCATTTCCAAAGAAATAACAACACTAGTCAATAAGAATAAAAACCAGCTATTTGCTTCATTCATTCCCACACCTAAGCACCAATGCAAAACATTCTCCTTTCAAACTACATGAATACCAGGACAAATGTGCACAACACTTAAAAGGAGAATACACTATTCTCTGAGAATTCATGGATACATTATTTGTTAAACTCATTTTAGCTTGATGAAAACCAGACTAAACACCAACGCAAAAATTCCTTTTTCCCATTGCTTTTTAAAAAATGAAAGAAAATAAGAGGAAAGTTAACTCATTCTTAGTTATGTATGCTAGTAAATGTTCATGAAGTGACCAACTTACCTATCCATCACAAGACGAACGATGTACTCTTTGGGCATGTTGGGTAACTGCCTAGCAAAAATGTTTTTCAATCCGACCAACCTGGAAAAAGCACATAATTCGTTTAAAATGAATGAATTACAATTATAAATAGCACGACGTCAAGAATGCCTCTCAAATGAAAGTAAATAAGATCATATATTAGATATAAAGATACCAAATCATATGCTCATCAACTCCATCATTCGCAAAGCATACAAACTTTAGCCTTCCTGCTTCCTCCTGATCCATGCCAAATAGTAATAATTTGTCATAAGGAAAAAAAGTCTAAATCAAATGCAAGATATGTACGACAATGAAGGCTCAAATCCAAATTACTTGGGATTGACAACAATGATCAAATGCTTCCACTCCACTCAACTTAATGCAGTTGATGATGTGCTCTCATAATCCTTTAGATCCTTCAAAATTGATCCATCTCAAGTTATATTAGGTTTACACTATACTGCAAATTCCTTCAACATCTATTATGTTGAATTTTCTAATTAAAGAACTTCTAGAATTGCAAGCCGTCTTTGAATATTGAATGTGTCAAACTACCACAACCATCCTTCCTAAATTTTTGCATTTATTGGTAGTGTTCCTACTTTTCTTTGAGTGCTCGTATTTTTCATTCTATATTTACAAGAATTACCTCACACACATGTAAGCATTTGCATATTCTCTACACTCATCTTATGTATGAGTTGTTTGTTTACCACCAAACAATCCCTCTCATAATGGCTGACCTCATTATGTTCAAAGGGAATTTTGCATTTAGTTTAATAGGTATATTTCGATTACATATCACAACTATAGCACTCAAGCTTCAATTCTATATATGATGTCATTTTCAATATGCCCATCCTTTTGTATGATTGTTCATATCTATCTAAAACAGTTCACCTTCAAAGCTTCTACTTCCCCTAATTGCACTCCATTATCTTGATCAGTTTATCTTTACTATTTAAATTCACAATAAGTTATATGTATTCAGTCTTGCTTCTACTCAACTTGAAACCTTAATTGCGTGTTCATTTCGAGTTTTGCTTAAATTAGGATCCAAAGTTCTATCGCTACAACTTCCAAACTGATAGGATCAACATAAGATATGGGACGGGGGCATCTATCATTTCGCCTTCTTTTGGTTTCTTGAAACAATATGTATGTGTTCACGATTCCGGAGACAAGTTTACGTGTCCAACAACTAAACATACAGTAAGAATCTAAAACACGTCACCAACCAAGTGGGCGGCCCAATAGTTTGGTATGTGGTATGGTTTCAAGAAGGTGGGAGTTTGATTTCCATAGGGGGCAATAAAAGTTGGTTTGTTTCTTAGCCAAAAAAAAAAGAATCTGAAAAAACACATCACCAGACTCTCAATATATTTCTCTAAAGTTTAAATTTCTTATCCGCTACATCCCTTGTTTTGTTTATTAAATTGTCTCCAAATAGCATACACCATGGCATGATCTCTTGAACGTGCATGTTAATTTAGCAATAACCAAGGATTGCAAGACGCTAAGGCGATCTCAAGGTGATTTCCTTGGCCTAGGCAAACAAAATAATATTTATTTAGAGGTCCCCGAATAAATATTTATTTATTTATAGGTCCTTAAATAACACTAATCGTCTATTAGTCAATGTAATTATTATTTAATATATACTTCAAAAATACTAATAAGTCTTTAGGTCCTTACCTATGTTACCTGGACTCTGGTGCGGATGTCGGGTACGAGTATGAGTCTAAAGGTCGGACCCACCTATTCTCTAATTTAAGGACACGGAGACTCGGCAAAAAGTGTCTAAAACTTGTGTAACATATGTTTATATATATGTAATAACATATATTACATATATGTAATAGCTTATACACCTATATTTTTTCTCATTTTTCATTTCTTACTCTACACTAGAAAGTTCTTGTTAAGTTTTTTTCTTTATTCTCTTACATTTTAAATCTTTTTATACAAAGAGCTCTTCAAATGGAGTATCCATGTCTTTTTAAGTGTCAGACTCATTTCAAGTGTCCGACACGAGTACTTTGGGTTAAAGTGAAGGGTCCAGGTAACATAGACCCTTATGTAACATTAAATGTCTCAACATTTTATTGTTGGGTAGGTATTTTTTGTTATCAAACTTAATTGTAAATAGCCCCTTCAAATTTTCAAAAATTACTTAGAAGGACACCACCCCGCCTAAGGCACTGCCTAGGTGATTTTGTCCCAAAATGCCTGGCGATGCCTTGCAATCACTGTCAATAACTAAAGCAAATAAATAAAGGCTTAAGGCGGATCCTTGTTGTAGTCATGTAGTAATGAAAAATTCTTTTGTAATTTCTCAAATTGCGTTATACTTGCCACCACTTGTTTGTACATATCTTTAATGGAAAATGTTTTGGTGCCCTAACAATGACACGCAGGTCGGACACACACTTATCTAGACACCTTTGATTCTCGAGCACGCACACATCTCGAGGTCTATCGAAGGGCGAGCGCTAAGTGCATGACCGACCTACATGCCTATGTTGGGGCATCCTAGCATTTCCCATCTTTGATAGTGTCAGCATATTGAGCATTTACCTTTTTTTAGTGATTCTCACCACAGGACATCTCTAAGGCTCCTATCAAAGTCTACAAATATATCATATAAAAGCTCTTTTTCTTTTCTCCATAATTTTTCAATAATCTTTTTCCAAGGAAAATTGCATCCTTAGTGGGTCATCCTAGCATGAAGTCAAACTGATTTTCTTACGATATGGTCTCTTTTGGATCAATTGTCAATTATCCTCTAACAAAGATTCATAGTATGACTCATAAAGTAAGAAGTTTAATTCTTATATAGTTAGAGCAAGTTTGAATATATCATTTGTTCTTCAAAGTTACTACAAGAGTGTTTCTTGTTCAATCTGTTGACATCTTTATTGTTTTAAAACTTCGTTAAATGTTAGTGTCAAGCAAATCAAACCACTTTCCCCAAGAATTTCAAGCTTTATAGGAATTTTGGTAAGACCTTGTGCATCTCTCAATTTACCATCTCGAAGATTTTCTACTTCACGGATCCTAATATTGCATGAGTAATTTAAGTTTTTTGTGTTGAAGTAGGGTTTCACTCATTATGGTATTTAATTGGTTACTGTAACCAATCATCAAAGTAGCTCCTCCACCATTGCTTGATGTCAACTTCTCACATGAACACTTTTTTATACTTGCCATTAATGCATTTTACGTGACTTATATCTTGCTTGTTTTCAAGCCTTTATTTGGCTAGCCTATAGATATCTTTTTCCCATCTCTATTTGCTAGCTTAATGTATAAATCTTCAATGAAGTTTGATTTAGCTTCATTAACCACCTCAAATAAATATTATATTATATTAAACTAAAAGTACAATTTATAAGTGATAAATAAAAAACCAATAGGTCACGAGCTATCCTAGCACCTTCTTGCCATATTGCCTCATCTGGCAAATGGAGGTACAAACAAAAACTAAAAAGAATACTATAAGCAAAATGAACCCAAACAATCCAATTCTTATCTTATCAACAAGATTGTGTTTTGACACACTATCATTCTCCGTTGTACTCAATCCATGATTTGCACATTATCACCACAACAAAGTAAAACACGTAGATTATACGATAATATAATATCAAAGGACAAGAATTTGAACTTTCCAATGCTGCACACACAATTAGTTGTTAAATCTTCTGTACAGATCAATTTGTTCTAGAATTTTGAGTATCAAATTGAGGTTCTGGTTGCCAAAACATAAAATCAACTTAGTTGTTAAATCTTCTATACAAATCTAAGAAAATTCCCAAAAAAATGATGGAAAATAACAACTAGTCATTTGAGAAAGTTTAAATTCCAAGAATAATTTTTCATTAATCAAATAAAATTGTTTTAGTGGCAAGATTTTCACACCTCTCTCTCCTAAAATCCTAGGGTTTTCTTTCAGATCTAAGTTGAGTGGAGGGCTTTCGGGCACATTGTAGCCTACTCTTGCGGTCGTGGTCGTTGATGGCCCCCTGACCTCTCTTTCCTCTTCTCTTCTCCTCATTTCTTTTCATTAGTTCCTTATCTCCTTTTTTTGTTTTATCCCTCTTACTTCCTATGTTCTATTGGTTTTGTTTTGATGTAAGGAGGAAGAGGACGGGTTTGTGATTCCTATGGAAGGGGGTGAGATCGACGTGAATGAGGAAGAGAGATTTTCGGATCGTTTTGAGGGCTTTGAGAGGTAGATGGAGCTTTAAGCTCTATTTTGATCGACGGCGTGCACAACGGCGTCTAGTGAGTAGTAGTAAGCGGCTAAGTATAGTGAGTTGCAGCGACCAGCGAATTGCAGCGAGCTGCACAAGCAGAGGCATGCGGCCGCGCACAGGCGTCGCTCCACCGACTGTGGTGGGGTTTTTCGGTTCTCATGATATTTTGGTGGTCTACACTTCTGTTATACCTTTTCCATATGTTTGTGTTGTGTAGTAGGACTTTATGTTTTTCATTTGTTAGTCAATATTCTACTTCAATGGAGGTGTTGTCCCCTTGTTTGGCATTGTTGTTCCCTCTTTAGGGGTGTTGTCTTATGCAATGGTGTTATGTTGTGGGTAGAACCTATATCAATGAGGAGACCACTTCACAAGTTGAAGCGTCAAGAGCAAAGGCCATTATATGGGGCTCCGAACTGACGGACCATTTGCACTTAGCTTCGCATTCATCCAAATACGAAGATCAAGGCGAATGCAGTTTTTGTGCATTTGAGTGACTACCCTTGTTACGTCCATTGTAACGGACATGTGTGCTTGAGTATGTTAGCAGGGTGTCCATTTTCATTTGGACAATGTACCAATCATTGGTTGGACTATAATTTGTATCCATCATAATGATATTCATAATTGAAATAGTAATTCAGCTAACTCCAAAACCAAAATTGGCATTTATCATCCTGCTACTTACCTATATATGAGTTATTATCCTCAAAGTACACAACAACAACAAACCTTCATACCCAATTTTTTTTTAATAGGAACGAGACTTTGTTTCAATATAGCCAAAAATATGTACAAGGCAGGAAACAATGTGTTTCCCTTAAAATAAATTGTATGAAGCGTTAAGATAATCTTTATACCCAAATTAGGTGGAATCAAATACTTCCACTTGACTCGATTTAACATAGTTGATGATGCATTAAGATAATCTTTTAAATCCTTCAAAATTAATGCAACTCAAGCTATACTAGGTCTAAGCTATACCAATGAATTCGTTCAACTTCTATGGTTTTCAAGTGATTTTTTTTATAACACCGTGTTAAGTTTTTTTAAGTAAGGCATAAGCAGTTGTTTTTAGATATGTTTGAACTGCAAAAACCGCCCTTCTCTAATTTAGCCCCTATTTACTTGCTACTCCTAATTTTCTTTCAATTTCTTCATTTCTTATTTTCTCCTTACGAGTTTTACTATCAATTATAGCATCATTGCAATCCATGCTGATCACTCATGTTGAACCAGTTGTAATTACCATTAATTTATGAACCAGTACCTATAAATCTTGATATGAAATTGCCATCATAACAAAGGTTATGAGGCAATTACAATTTCTGAAAAGAAAAATTAAAGCTTTGCTGCACAATCAGAAGCTATTTCATTTCTTTCACATTAAGGGAATATCTCAGCGACCAAAAAAAAAGCCAAAATATACAATTTACCTCTCTTTTCAAGAGCTCCTCTCTAGCACTATAAGCCCCACTGGTCTGCAAATTCTCCGTAAAAATCCCCTTCACAGTATCCTCCTTCACAACAATCCCCGGCATAGCACCGGCACCACTCGCCGTCGCCGGAGCAGCAGATGCATTTCCTCCTCGTTCCTCCTTCCCAACCTCCGGCGTCCCCGAATGATCAATCTTCTTCGAGAAACTCTCCGATTTAAGCTTTGAATTCCTCGAATTCGCATTGTTCTCCAACCGAGCCGCCGTGAAAACCCTCATCGAATCGTTATCCTCCTCCTCCTCATCCACGACCTCCTCCGACTCGTCTTCCGAGTCGCTATCAGCGCCGCGCGCGCTGATGCTCTCGAGGTCGTCGTTGGAGGTGAGGGCGCCGTCTCGGGTGTCCGAGTAGGAAAAGGGGAAGGCCGGGGCGTGGTCGTCGGAGGCCAACTTCCGCTTGTGAACGGAGGAGCCCACGGAGGCCGAGGCGGAGTGCGACGGTGACTGCGAGCCCCGTGACCTACCTGGCGCCGTCGAATGCCCTGAATGCCCGTCCATTTCGATAGTCTGTGAGGATCAAATTAGGGTTTCTAGAATCAAATGCTCTGATTTTGAATCATTTGAAGAGGATGTTTGGGAGAAATTAGGGTTTCTAGAAAGAACCTTTCCAGGGTTTTGGAGAGGGTTTGGTTTGCTCATCCAATTATAGAGTTTAGTTCACTTCTGTTGACTTCCACCGAGTCTTAATATTTTATGTTTGGTTCAAACGCCTTAAACAGGCGAGAAAGGTATAAATTTTTAAATAATAAAATATATAAATTGACTTTAAACTTGCAGAAGTTATAAATTTTTAAATAATAAAATATATAAATAAACATAAATAACTTTTAAATAAAAAAGAAATAGGTAAAAAAAAATGTCTTTCTATAAAAGATAATTCTTTATAAGGAAACCTTAAGTTTGGATTTCCTTATTTGCCCATGATTTTGTAATTAATGACGAGCCGAAACAATGATAAGCTTTCGTTTTTTCTCTTCAGTACGTAAGGGCATTCTCGGTACATTGTATTTGCAGTTTCGTTTTAAATCTTTGAAGTGCGTGTAACACACTACAGTTAGCTTCTACCCAACTAGAGAAGCGTTTCTCTTTTTTTGAAGCATTTCTTCAAACACATGGTGGGCGTAATGACTTTGAGTAGTACATGGTGAGATTAATGAAAACAATCAGAAAAATCACATTTGATGGGCTGTAGTGGTCTCTGCGTTGTGGGTTGCGCGAAGGGCGCCTCAATTATTAGAGTTCCAGTGGTTGGAGTTGAGAGAGCCCACAATGGTAGAGAAACCAAACTGACTGAGAAGAAGTTAGCTGAGAATTTCAACGGTGCTAGAATCGGTGTTCGAAGAATTGATACTAAATCCAAGAATTTGAGCTGTGATGTTGGTTCACTGCCCAGTTCAGTTAAGAACCCATATCAAGAGCAGAGAAGGAAGTATATGGGTCAACAAGGATTGAATGGCAAAGCGGAAAGGTCGGTGAAGTCTTCAAAGAAATGGGCATATGGTGGGTGCCTTCCATTGATTTTGGAGGCACTGGAAACAGTTGAAGACTTGGATGAAGCTTTGAAGCCTTGGGAGAAAACGCTAAGTAACAAGGAAAGGAGTGTGATTCTCAAAGAGCAGGTGAGATGGAAGAGGGCTATAGAGATTTTTGAGTGGTTTAAGAAAAAGGATTGCTATGAATTGAATGTTATTCATTACAATATCATGATAAGGATTCTGGGCAATGCGCAGAAGTGGGACTATTTGGAGATTTTATTGGGCGAAATGCGAATCAAAGGAATTGCTCCAGTGAATACCACATATGGAACCTTGATTCATGTTTACAATAAAGGGGGGCTCAAGGAAAAGGCTTTGCGTTGGTTGGAAAGGATGAATGAGGCGGGCGTGGAGCCTGATGAGGTAACAATGGGGATTGTTGTTCAAATGTACAAGAAAGCTGGAGAATTTGAAAATGCTGATCAGTTCTTCAAGAAGTGGTTGTCTGGTAAATTCATTAGAGATAGAGGTGGATCAGCTGGTAATGCATCTAAAAAGGTAGAGGTTCCTTCTGAAACTCACTTATGCTCGAGCTCATATACTTATAACATCTTGATTGACACATATGGAAAAGCTTGCCAACTTACAGAAGCGTCAAATACATTTGCCCTGATGATAAAGGAAGGGATTGTCCCAACTACTGTGACTTTCAATACAATGATTAATATTTGTGGAAACCATGGTCGATTGGATGAAGTTGCTTCTTTAATGCAGATGATGGAAGACCTTCGATGCCCTCCCGACACAAGAACATATAACATTTTGATTTCTCTATATGTTAAGCAAGATATCAGTGCAGCAGTGAGCTCCTTTCTCAAAATGAAAGAGGCAGGCCTCAAGCCAGACCTTATAAGTTACCGTACTTTGTTATATGCTTTGTCTATAAGGCATATGATTAAGGAAGCTGAAGACCTTGTCAGGGAGATGGATGAGGGTGGTCTTGATATCGATGAGTACACTCAGTCTGCTCTAACTAGGATGTATGTGGAAGCTGGGATGCTCGATCGATCTTGGTCTTGGTTTGAAAAATTTCATGTGCTGGGGAAAATGAGTTCAGATTGCTATTCTGCCACCATTGATGCATTTGGAGAACATGGTCATTTTCTGGAAGCTGAAAAAGCTTTTGCTTGTTGTCAAGAGAGGGGGAAATTGACTGTTCTTGAGTTCAATGTGATGATAAAGGCTTACGGGATTGGAATGAAATATGGGAAAGCCTGCGCGTTGTTCAATAGTATGGAGAATTATGGCATTTCACCAGACAAATGCAGCTATAATTCTCTCATACAAATATTATGCAGTGCTAGCCTGCCAAATGTGGCGGAATTGTATGTCAAGAAGATGCAAGATGTAGGATTGGCAAATGATTGCATCCCATACTGCGTGGTGATGTCAAATTACGTCAAGCTGGGTCAATTGGAATTGGCAGAAGAGGTATTCAAAGAGATGATCAAAGTAGGAGTGCAGCCTGACATTGTTGTTTTTGGTGTTCTAATAAATGCATATGCTGATGTTGGAAGCATCAATAAAGCAATGATCTATGTCAATAAGATGAGAAAGGCAGGGTTCTTTGGAAATTCAGTTATTTACAGTTCCCTGATCAAGCTATACACTAAGGTTGGATATCTGAAAGAGGCACAAGAAATATACAAATTGCTCCAGTCATCCGAGGTTGGTTCTAATGTGTATTCATCAAATTGTATGATTGACCTCTACAGTGAGCGGGATCTAGTTGAACAAGCAGAAGACATTTTCGAAGACTTGAGGCGAAGAGGAATTGCGAATGAGTTCTCTTATGCAATGATGTTATGCATGTATAAGAGAATCGGTAGATTTGATAAAGCCATTGCAGTTGCGAGGAAGATGCATGAGTTGCATCTCTTGACTGATCCTCTCAGTTACAATAATGTGATTTCACTATACGTATCAGATGGGAGATTGAAGGACGCACTGGAAACTTTCAAAGACATGACACAATCAAATGTCCAACCAGATGATTCTACATTCAAATTGCTTGGGGCTGTTCTATTAAGGTACGGCGCATCAAAGGAAGCTGTCAGCAAGTTGGAAATAAAAAGGCGAAAGGATGTTCAAAGTGCTCTACAAGGTTGGATGGCAGCGCTATGTGCTTTGTTAAATGTGGATAAAAGCGAAGCTTAGAAGTTGTGGCAAGGAATTTTATTTGTTTGAGCCTTACAATCTTTTAGTGAGTATACCAAACAATATATGATGTTGTAAAACAGCAAAGCTAGAAGTTTAAATAATAGGGTGAAACTATGAGAAAATGCATGTGTTATTAAAAGAGATAATAACCTTAACTAGAAAAGAGCACCAAAAATGTTGGCTGTATGCTGCAAAAATTGAGGGAAGGCGTTTTGCTTCTTATAGTTTTTTGTGCACGACAAGAAGTAAGCAGATTGAGCAGCACCTGAGTCATGTTTCTAGCCCTGGATCTGTAACATTAGTTACATTGGCAATCTCTTGCGAAGCACTGTGACAGGTCCAGAATAGGTTGCTGTTTAAGTTTCATGTGTTTTAACTTTTAACAAATACCGATATCCTCTTGTATCATGTGTTTTACCTTCATGGGAACTAATGGAAGATGATAAGGATGCTTCTATCATGAGCTATTCTGTGCATAGGAACAAGAATTCAAATTTTCAACTAAGTATTGAAACAAGAGATTGAGATATAGTGTGGATGGTTGGGACCTTGCAATATTTTGATAACTCTATGGAGGATGAGGAATTTGTTCTAATTTGAACATTATTGAATCGAGTTCAATGATATTCTTTGAAGTGTTGTGGATCACTCTTTTCCTAGTTGGGACCTTACAAGTATTAATTAGATTCAGTATATAAATATTGCTTTCCAGATAGGAAAGCAGCAAGTTTTGTTTTAGACCAAATTCTTAATCTGACCCACCACCTTTCTTTTGGAGCATTTTTATACTAGTCAGATGATTTATGCTGTACATCTCATTTACTTTTTGAGCAACTAAGAAATCTTTATAGGTTAAAAAATCCCGGAATAGAAAAAATTGGCTAGAACAGCATCATTAGCCAAACAAAAATTTTGTATCATTTGTATATTCTTCTTTAGTCCAAAAAAGCCAGTAATTACATTTTCGCAAGCCCATATTTTTTAAAATTCATGCTTCTATTGAACCAAGTTTTTCTCAATTCACTAATTAGAAGTGGTTCTGTCAATTTTTCTTCCAAAACAAAGTTTTGTGCTGCGGATTGATTTTTTTGTTTTCAGGTGTTCATGGATCGATCCAAGTAGGAGCTCTTACATGTTTCATTTTTTTGAGTAATCATCATAAAACAATATGTTCTGCAGCATTTGGTCTAATCTATAATTGCAAGCATTGTTCTCATTTTATGCAATAAGCGGACTTGTCCAATGCCCTCACCAGATGTAATAATTTTACAAATATTATCAACCGTCTTTGCTTTCTCTTTGCTCTTGAAAAACTGTAGTTCACAAAAAAAAATAGAGGAAGTGAAGTACTACTTACATTCTAAGATTCGTGCTTCAGAAATTGTGTCTATGATAGCCCTAAAGGTACAAGTGATAAAGAGTAGAAAGACTTGCAAATCCTCAGCTCTGCTGCTTCTATTTTCTTCAAAACAAATCAATACAAATTGTAGCCAGTAAAACGGTTTTCTGGTTTTTGTTTAAAACTTAAAACATGCATTCTAAATTTTTTTTTTTTTTTTTTGGTCTGGCATGCATTCTAAATTCCATGCAACTCTCTCAGTGCCTCAAATTTGAAAGTTATGTTGCTTCAAATTATTCATGGTTTACCAACCAATTGGGTGGTCTAATAGTTTGGTATGGGATTTAGAAGTAAGAGGGCAGAGGTTCAAACCTTGGTGGATTCAAAAAATTGTTTTTTCCTATCAAAAAAAAATTATTCAGGGTTTTGACATTGTTGCATGTGCTTGGTTTCCCACTAAACTTCAACCCACCTATGAAGTTTTTTGTTTACTCCAGAGGCAACATTTATATTACTATCTAACAGAATACTCCAGAAGCAACGTTTATATTACTACCTCCCAGTGTGCACCAGGAAGTTTTCTTTTTTTTTTTTTTCTTTTGTTTCAAACAAAAAAAAAAAAACCAATAGTTAACACTGTAACTTATGCAGTGAATCGAGCACAATGGAAGAGTTTGATCCATGTAGACCCCAATTAATTTAGGACTGAGGTTATGTTGTTGTTGTAATTAACACTGTAACTTAAATGTCACATTTGTTTCAACACTACAGTAAACACGGGGTTACCTATGGTTTCAAACTTCATTTGGCCCATTATTCATTTTGTTACTTCTAAGAAAAGCACCAAATAATGGTGACACATATAGGAAATGGAAAATGATAATCTAACACATTTTTGGCGCACACTTTGTTTTTTAGTCTATTTATGGTGTTTTGTTAGATGTGGCACTCATGCTTGAAGAGACAAGAAAGATTAATAAATGGCTAAAAAAAAAAGTTAAAGCCCCTAATGTGTTATAAGTTTATTTGACTTAAAGACATATAACCACCTAGTGTCAAATCTTTGACCTGTGAATGTGATATCAAGTTGAGTGTGCAACATTGCTCAATTTGCTCTGCCTCAAAAAGGGCATATTTAATGTCAATAGACCTTTGCCAAAATGGCATAATTTCACAATCCATGCATCTTGTATTTAATATTTAATGTAAAGAATTATTATTGCAGAATTAGATGTTATTAGGCTCACCCGCGCCAATATCCACTAGTTCATGGATCGCAATAGCTCCGATAATGTCCTTACCTTAGCCACCATCAACTCACATGGGTGGGGTTTTGCTTCAAAAGGCTTCAGTACTATTTAGGGAGAGATACACACTTAACTACTTTTTTATAAAGTCACATTTAGTCGATATGGAACAACATTTCGGATCACACAACCCTAACATGTAGAAAAAGTGCACGAGCCTAAGTGTCTATGTACATCAGATGCATGTTCATTTCTTTGAAAGGCTGTCTAGTCTTTCTAAGTTAAGCATGACCACAGATGTGAGATGTTCTGTCTGATACAGTGAACACTCACCAAATAATTCAGGACAGATGAGCATCTTTTTGGTAAAGGTAGGTTGGGCAGTTTGTAGTCAAACTCTAAATTTTATTTTTCTTTTTCTTTTTTCATTCAGATTATTAAATTTTAAGGAAGGTGCTTGAATGACACCTCCAAAGTCACACTGAAATGCACACGCCTTTCAATCCACTATCCATTTTCACCTTGAGATGTAAGCTTATGCATTCCGATATTCAAAACGTGGCTGGATAGGGAGTGTGCATTCCGATGAGCATTCTAAGGATGTCATTTTAAAATTTTTGAAATTTTAAATCGTACAGAATGGAAGAGTTTGATCTATGTAGTCAACAAACTCGACTCCAACTACTTTGAAATTAAGGATTTGTAGTTATTATTTATTTTCAGATTGTTCAATTGGTGCTCTTTAAGTTTTATTCAATGAAGAAAACTATTATCATCATCAGAACTATCTAAAATGGAACAAAGTTTTTTGCCAAGAAAAACTGAGAACAGGACTATTACTGGAACATGTATATTTACAACATTGAACAATGAACACAATGCTTCAACAGGGTCATCATCAGCTCATCAGCCCATGCACAATTGGTACCAGCTCTGAACCTGAAAATTAAGATAATACCTAGATACAATTCTATGAAATTAAATACTGAGCCTCCTCTGGTCCTCAACAGAACAATTAATCAAATCAATTGTCCTCCTTGTATTAAACTTTTTATGATCTGATCTGATCTGATCTGATCTATGCACATCAGAGAATGAATCAATCAAAGTACTGCTTCATTGTGCCAATTAGTAACAACTATGTCTCCAAGCCCATCTCTCAAGTCCCCCCAACACTCCTCCTTCAACCCTTCACCTACACACTTGACATCAACTAGAAACAATGATGCTGCAATCTCCAACACCTCCACCACTATAACCAACCTCCCCTTCACCAACCCTATCACTCCCCCCTTCTTCCTCTTCACACTGTACCCCAACCTCCCCCCTGTCTCCACCACCCTCTCCACAATCTTCTCCGGCGGCGCCGTCGATGTGAACTTCTTCTCGTTCTTCTTCTCCTTCTCCCCTTCGAAAAGGCCAGACAGATCCAGCCCCGCCGACCTCGAAATGATGTCAAAAGCATTAGTTATCGAAGAAGACGAGGACGATGAACTGGAAGACAACGAATTCGAATTCGTCGATCCCAATTCATCATCCTCGTGACGATTCTCCTCCTCCTCCTCATCCATCAATCCAATAAAAGAAGCAATACCAATACTACCACTACTAGGTATAGTACTAGTACTAGTAGTAGTATACCTAGTAGTAGAGGTAGTATTGCTAGTGGTGAATTCACAAGCAGATGTGGATCTCCTCAGCCATACAATCCCCATGACCTCCTCGACGCTCATCCGCTTGTCGGGATTGGGCTCCAGCAATCTCGAGATCACCCTCCGAGCAGCCTTGGATATCCAAGGAGGGAACTCAAACTCCTTCTTCCTCATCTTCCTAAACATCAAGGCCAAATTGGAGTCATCAAAAGGGACATAACCAGCCAAAAGCACATACAGTATGATCCCACAGGACCAGGCATCGGCCTTGGGCCCGTTGTAGCCCTTCCTCCCGAACACCTCCGGCGCGGCATAGGCCGGCGTTCCGCAGGAGGTGCGGTGGAGCATGTGGTTGTCGTTGTGGTTGTCGCTGTTGTCGGAGTGGAGCGCGGAGAGGCCGAAGTCGGAGACCTTGAGGTTGCCATGGAGGTCGAGGAGGAGGTTGTGGGGCTTGATGTCGCGGTGGGAGACGCCGTGGAGGTGGCAGAAGTGGACGGTGGAGACGAGCTGGTGGAAGTAGAGGCGGGCGAGGGGCTCGGTGAAGCGGCGGTGCTTGAGGAGCTTGGAGAAGAGGTCGCCGCCGGGGGCGTAGTCCATGACGAGGTAGATCTTGGACTTGGTGGCCATCAGCTCGTGGATTTGGACGATGTTGGGGTGGCGGAGGCGCCGCATTGCAGCGACTTCACGGAGGACTTGTTGCTCCATCATGGTGGAGTTGGTGGTGGCCATGGTGGACTTGTCGATGATCTTGATGGCCACCTGGGAGTCGTCCGAGAGGGACCGGGCGGAGTACACCTTGGCGAAGCTGCCGCGCCCGAGGAGCCGCCCGAGGTGGTACTTGTTGAGGAGGACGTCGGAGGCGGAGGTGGGTGTGGGGCAGTACATGGTGGGCGGGCGGCGCAACCGAGCCTGTGGGGGGCCTCTGTTGCCCTGCCTTGTGAGGTCTGAGGTGTGAGGTGTGAAGTGTGAGTTGTGAATTGTGTTGGAGCTAGGATGGCTTATATATGGACGGCTCGATAACAGGTGACCACGTGGTGTGTTTTGGTTTGCGTTGTTTTGTTTGATGCATAATGGAGCCGCCTTCAAGAGAATTGGGAATATACTATGTAGGAATTGACAATTCTACCCTTGAGTATTTTTTTAGCCATGCAAAAGACACCCAGCCTCTTCAATTTTGGGTACACCTTAAATTCAAATTTCGATTTATCCGGGCACTCCAACTTTTTTTACCAAAATTTCTAAAATATCCCTTCGCTCCAACCAAAGCACTTAACTCAAAAATTTTAGCCAAGATATCTATTTTAGGTTAAGTAACATATGATCGATACTATTATCTTCTAAATTTGATTTTGTCCAAGCAAATTTTTTTAGTAAAACTTGGTTGGCAACTGCCAATTTAATGATGTGTTACAAATCACAAGGAATTTTGGTGGGTTACAACTAACTCTCCGGCTAAAGGTTCAATGAGCTCTAACCGACTTTCCAACTATAGATTCGAACCTGCGAGGTCGACCCTCTCAATAATACCGTACAAATCATAAGAAGGTGCGTGTGTGTGGAGGGATGAAGGTTGTTGGGGCATGTGCCTAAGTCAATCTATAAATATTGTTTCTATTATTATTTTGATTAATAAAACAAAGGACTTTATTCGTTGTTTATTATACAGCAGCAGCTAAAAGACCCCAGCTTTTGCTAAAAGGACCCCAGGTTTGTGAAATTACCCAACTACCCCTCTATATAAAAAGATTTTTACTCACCCCACTCACACATACCCCAGCTACCTTTCTCTCAAATCGCACTCATCAATAATCCAAATCCGATGAAATCCGAGCAAAACCGCATGGATTCGATGCCGTAGGTGCATTCATCATCTCTTTTAGTGTCGATTTCAAGGTTTTCTTGAGTTTTTTTTTTCTTTTTTAGTCATTTTGTTTGTGAATTTGTTTTTGGACTTAAGGTTTCAGTTTAAAGCTTAAATCTTACATTTTGGGTACAAAGTTTTGATGGAATCGAAAATATTAGTGATTCTGAGCAAAACCCACTATTATTTTGACCATTTTCATGTATTTTTTTGGGGAGTTTTGAAGTTTTTTTATCATTTTGGTTGACTGCGGGTTTCAGACTTACATGGCTGAAACCTTTGAAGAGGTGTCAAACACACAGGGCAGATACCTCTAAAGAGGTTTCAGACACGCAGGGCGACACCTCTAAAGTGGTTTCGGTTAGATCCCTCCGTCATCCACTGAGATTGAGTTATTTTCGCATTATCGGTTGGAGTCGATCGAGACCTCTAAAGAAGTATATGTCATGTGTGTCCGAAACCTCTTTAAAGCTGTCAGCCCTATGTGTTTGACACCTCTTATGAGGTATCAGATCGGTTCATCCGAAACCCGTGGGCAACACTTCTTCAAAAGTGGGGTATGGGTAATGGGGTGAGCAAGGGTATTTTTGAAATTTTAAAAATAAAAGTGTGGTAAACTAAGTAAAAAGTGGGGTACATAAAGTAAAAATTCAAAACTGGGGTCCGTTTAGTCGTTGTCTTATTATAATTGGTTTACATGTTCACATTATAATAAGATTCATTGATGTTTACTAAAATATCTTAAACGTCCCTAGTTGGTCATTATACTAAGAACTATAATGAATTAAGACTAGTGTAAGTCTTGATAGATGGTCATGTGATGATCATACGTATAAGGTGACGAATAAAGATCATGACTCATAAGTACTGTTAGGGAACAAAGTACTAGATCGACTCGCTATGAGAACACCACATGGATTAAGTCATATATGTTACTTATGATAGGTATATCATTTAGTCCTCTAACTTGATATTACTAGAGACTTCAACATTATGATCATATATAGTGATTTGACATAATCAAATGTGTTCTTTAATCGGATGATTATAAAGGTTGGGATTGGTTACTATGTGACTAATGTGTAAAGGTGTGTAATCGATATAGAATTTGTTTCTCTCTTATAGAGAGAGAGATATCAGTGAATCCCTTGATATGTTAGACTGATAAATAGTCAAGTCTAAGTGAATTGATATGATCAAGGTCTGTTGGATGTTTTAAATTTACCTAGAGATTGAGACTAGTACGAGTGAACATTAAGGATCACTTTTCTATGCCTTATGTTTGATTCGTACGACAAAAAGATGTGATATACGTAATTGATTAGGTTACATCGATTTTGATCTTCGTACAACTTGAGTAGTCATAATGTCTTACTAGAGACCACTTTATGACTTGTGTACCAAAATGGTTTTGATTCATTGCCAACGTTGCATGAAATTACTGGGTCGCACATAAAGAATAGTTTCGCAAGATTTTAAATGACTCAGAACAATAAATTTTTATGCTAAAATTCATGACATAAAAATCCCTAAGATATGTTATATTAATACTTTTTTAAATAGGGGTTTGATGGTAATTCACTTGCCCGCTTATATATAAGGGTTGTATAAATAGTTGTGTTAAGTGGAAATCCATTACGAGAGAAATTAGGGTTATAATCTAATTTTTGTTTTAGAAAAATGAATTAAGTTTTATGGTCATTCTTGAGTTTTAGGGAGAACAAGAAAATTTTTTGTGTTCTCTCTCGAGCTAGCACTCAAAATCTCTATCGTCATTCATGTCTAGATTATTGATAGAGGACATTCGTCTCTGCCAGCTTCTTGGAGATCGATCAACACAGATAAGTAAACCAACAATTAAGGTATGGTTTACTTTATTAATTGGTTTAATGGAATTTCTATTTGAGCCTATTAGACGTTTTTGAAAAAACAATTTAAATTTCGTTATGTTTTGAACCCTAACACCTAATAAAGGTGGGGTGCACAAAATGCAATGAGTGGCACAAGAGTCATTTTTATTAGAAATTAAATTTTCTAAATTCGTTAGGTTGCTCTCATGGATAATTGGAGTGCCTTTAGCCTGGCTTTTAAAAAAAAGCTTAGCAAACATTAATTAGATTGTTTTTTTTTCTTTGAAGAGAAATCAATTTTTCATTAACCATTCATGGTTCAATACAGGACCAGACATAGAATCAAGTACATTGATTCGCTAATCCTATTTATGCAAACAAATGGCCAATAATTTGGTTTTTTCTTAAATTGAAGCAGTTTGGCAATCAGAGACTGCTCTCTACAACGTTGAAACTCATGACAATACACAAAAGTACTAGAACCACAAAATGAATAACAAAACTTCCCAACAAGGAGAAGACCTAAAACTTCCCAACAAGGAGAAGACATTAAGACTTCCCAACAAGGAGAAAACAAATCAAAAACTTCCAACTTGGAAACAAAACTAACTATAAAGTAAAAACTAAAGATAAATCAATTCAGCGCACCGCACAAAT
This sequence comes from Stephania japonica, assembly GCA_039657345.1. Lineage (NCBI taxonomy): Eukaryota > Viridiplantae > Streptophyta > Magnoliopsida > Ranunculales > Menispermaceae > Stephania > Stephania japonica. The sequence continues at coordinate 19,921,822 of CM077558.1, read as the reverse complement.
CCACGCAACACTGTTGATGAAGATGCACCGTAACAAGGATGGATCAATCTCTACAAATTTGATTAGTTTTGTTGTTTATTGAATGAACAAAGAGCAAAAGGGATTTGATTGGAACCACCGCCGATCGTTGAGAGGATTGGCAGTGGTTCAAGAACAAAAATTACAAAAGTGAATCAAAAAAAGAATTTTAGGGTTTTGAAGCAAAAGGGTTTTTTCAACATTAATTAGATTGTTAAGTAATAACAAGAATTGATGTTAAAAATGGTAATAGTGACAAAATAATAATGGATCTTGCAAAAATTAACAAGAAAAAATTGTATACTAAATGACATGCACGAATTGAAAAATTTTCAATTTTGACTTAAAAAAAGAAGAAGAAATTACTCAATTTTCTTACTAAGGAAAAGAAACTATAGTATTCAATTACTAGATGCACCATGTATATTTGCAGTTGGCAAAGTAATTGAGAACCAAGTATCAAGCCGTAAATATCCCATAAAATACCAGCATGCGAATTTCAGTTTACATGATGCAAATTTTAAATAATAAAAATTAATAAGTAAATATAGCCCCACACACACACATATATACATACATACTAGTTTATGAAGTGTGGTACGTATGCCTGAACCCACTCGCTACACTTGTAGGAATTTAATTAATCTAATAATTTATTTTTATATTCGAAAAAGTACTATACTATATTTTTATAGACTTTTTTGACAAGTAATTATAACTATTTTGACTTAATAACTGGAAGTCCCTTAATTAAGGATAAAATAGTAAATTTAAGTGATGACAGTTGAAAGGCTTCGTCGTGGGTAGGATGGTAAATTCAATTGACAGTTGAAAGATTTAATTAAGGGTATAATAGTAAATTCAAGTGGCGATTGAAATATTGATTATGACAGCGGCAAAAAAACCCTAATTTTTGCTAAACATGCCTCGATTAGTCACCATATCCCAATTTTTGAATTTTAATTGCTAAATGTACCTCACTTTTTTTTTTTTTTTTTTTTTTTTTCTAAAATCCCCAAATACTTTTGCTAAATGTACCCCACTTTTTGTTAAATATACCTGTAGCGACCCGAAAAATTTACTATTTGTGAATGATGACGTGTATTATATATTTATACTCGTAGTTGAGTGACCCAGACAGTGAAGTCAGTAAACGAGTAGGAAAATTGGTCGAGCGGGTATCGACAGATGGGGTACGGGTACACGGGACTTAAAAACACTGAAAATGATTAATACATAAGCCAATTAATGATAATTAAGCCGATTAACGATGAGAGAACGTCGGCGAGACCAAAACACGCGACTCGTGAGTCGTGGGGTGTTTGGAGTGCGAGAACGTAAGAACGGGCCAGAGAGTTAGTTAGTTAAGTGGTGCGTGTCACCTAGTGGAGTCACATTTAGAGGTGTTAGAATAGGTGGACAACTAAAGTGGTGTTAGTTGAATCGACCTCGAGATACGTATGTGTGGGGATGAGTGTGGGCCTATATAAGGACCAACCTGACATTTTTCTCTCATTTCTCTATTTTTCTCCTCTCTTCTTCTTCTATTTTTCTCTCTCAAGACTTGGTGAGCAAGAAAGCTCTATGACAACCATTTGAGGGTTGTCCATCCCGCCGAAGGGTCGCCAGAGAAGGTGAGATCTCCTCCTTATTTGTAATTTCTTTACTTTTACGCGTTGTTTTGGTTGATTTATATCACGATGACAACGGAAGCCGCACCGGGAAGTCGATCTGATCGACAAGACCGCTGCCATGGCGATCCACGGAGCGTTCAACACCCATTTATGTTGCCAGAGTTGGGTTTTACGCGTATACTATGTGATACGTCGAGTTGCGATGTTTGGAGTGGTGTTGTCATTTCGAACAAGTTTCCAGGGGTTCCATGACGATCTAAAATCAGTTTGGATGGTCACGGACCCCCATACACGTTAGGGAAAGGCGCGGAGCGAGGCGACGCAAGCTGGGGTTCAAAAACCCCCGACAAAAGACCGACTGGTCTGGGTGCCGCGACTGGCGCTGTGTCTAAGAACAAAAAAATGAAATAATGAGACGGACCCCCCATTGTAGTGTTGGACCAGGCCCAGCGCTGGCCAGGGCTGGGTCAGGTTGGGTCAGAAAAATAAATTAATTAATTAAAATTAAATTAAAATAAAATAAATTTTGGAAAAAAGGGAAAATTCTAGAAAAATATGAGAAAAATCTAGAAAATAGTATTTTGACCAAATAAATAGAAATTGATGAATTTCTATGAAAAATGAAATATTCGGAAAACTTTTTGGAACTTTATGTCGGGGCTTTTACCTCGTAAAGTGTGTAATTTACAATTTTGACCTAATTGAATACTAGGAACACGATTGACTGGTAACAAGGGTTTTGTTTGAAACGGGTAGAAGCCGCGAGGGACGAATTTCGTGATCTTACCAAGTAAGTTAGTATGCCGGTAAAAAAAATCATGTAATTCTATATCCTCTGTTGATTATGATTGTTGAATTGATCTCATGCTTGACATTTCATTCTATTATTTGGTTGTGTGTTCTTGGTGTAAGTGTGTGTCAGAGTACTCGGCCCTGCACTAGTAGGGCAACGCATGCACTTTTTATACAGGAGTATGGGACCACCCATAGTGATCGTGTGACACCAAGTACTGGGGGCTTGTGTCTCCCATCATGACTGTGCCTTCGCTTGTGTCGATGCCCGGGGAGATCTCGCGAGATCTTCGTCGTTATGCCATGATTTAGACCACTTATGGGCCTCTTTTAAATTCTTGGAACACACAAATTTTGATTATCTGTTAGTCTGATTATCATGCACCTTGTTATATTTCCTGTCTTTCAATTACCGCATGATTCTTGGACTACCTTGTTGTTTATTCTTGAATTACTGTTATATTCTTCTGGCATTACTTTCAATTTCTTTTAGTTACTCACCGTCTAGTTTGTAACAGTAGGTGCAGATAGGACAGGTATCGACAAGGGAAAGGGACCGGTGTTAGGTGACTTCCTCTGAGTGCTCATCGGGGACGATTTCTTTCCTTGCTGCATAGTATGTTGTTATGTATTATCATTGGGTTGTGAGACTTGGATATCACATATTATCCTCTTCATACTTTGGTCACCAAATATGTTTATCTTGTATTCGGGGTTCCACATTTATTAAAAATTCATGATTCTCCTTTTGAGTTATTGAATGATTATAGTTGAATTTTGCTACGTACTGATCTGATAAGTTTTATAATCTAATAACGCATATTTTGAACTATAAATAAACGAATTGAAGCTGACTAGGCACGTATAGACTCACCGAGTATCGACTCGGGAGACTATGCGGGTCTAGGCAAAGGCGTTCCTAATTGCTTTAAAAATTGGAGCCGTCACAATACCCCATTATTTAGCCATACAAGGCCGAGACCTCTTCAGAGGTTTCGACTAGCTTCATCTAAATCCCACCAAGATCTTTGAAGAGGTCTCGATTTTAGTAGAAGGCAACTGAGTTTTGGCTGACTCCAACTAAGATCTTTTTATAGGTTTCAGTAGGAACCGATTGAGTCCTCTAAAGAAGTTTCGGCCCTGTGTGTCCGTAGCCCACGGGCAACAAGAACGGAATTTTTTTCCAAAACTCCTAAAAATACATTAAAACAACCAAAACATTATTGGGTTTTGCTCGAAATCGCTTGATATTCTCGATTCCGTTGACATTTTTATGTCTAAAGTGCAAGATTTAATTCCCGTATTGAAGCCCCAAACCCAAAAACAACACCAAACCGACTAAAAAATGACAAGAAAAAACCCAAGAAAGTCCTAAAATCAACACACAAGAGATTGGAGATTGCACTCACAGTATCGAATTTGTAACGACCCTCAAATTTAATTGATGACACGTGTCGTGTTTTACAGGACCGTGACCTACCCGTCGTGATTTGTCATATTATTCAAGCCTCGGGAGTCGACACTGAGGTATATTTTATTTTTCTGTGATGGTTGTATTATTATTTATACGCAATGAGAACACTATGTGTCCTAGTGCATGGTTTTCGTTTATTAATCGCTACGGATTTCTGTGTGAGATTCGGTTAGGAAAAACAAAAATTTAGGGTATAATACGGATAATTAAACACTAGAAAATGATAATTAGTGAATTATCAAAAATAATAAATAATTAAATAAAATGTAGGAGCGAGGTTATGTCCGGGAACGTATGCTGTGCGAGTGGAGAGTTGAAACGGGTTTAGGAACACATGTTTTAAGTGAGAAACTGAGTAGTTTTGAAAACGGAGTCACCCATTGAAGTCAAGCTAGTATGTTAGAGTTAGTGGAAGGGATGAAGAGGAGACACAAGATGTGCCTCGATATTCGTGCGTGTGATGAGATAAGGGTTTGGTATAAAAACTAACTTTTCTCTCTCTTAATCCATTTGTTCATTTCGATCAACGAAGTGAGAACAACGGGGGTTTAGAAGGTTTCAAGCATGTTGCGACGTTGTGGATCGACTGAATACGCATAAAAGGTAGGATTCCTATTCCTTGCATGTTTGTGTACGTTTTGGCGTTAATTTTGTTGGTTTTTGTCGCGATGATTTCGGACAAATTTTTGGAAAAATGTTGGGAAATGAATTTAATTGATGAATTTTGAATTAATGGAGTGTTTTATTGGGGAATTTGTGGTTGGTTTGTGGATTTAAAGTGAATTAAAACTTTTAGAATTTTTTAAGAAATTTGGGTTATTTTCGAATCGTGGTGTTTTTTCGGGGTTTCGACACAAAGGGAGTTAGGTTTTAAGTTGTCATGGACATCCTTAAGGGTTTAGGATAGACTCGGAATGCGGCGACTCGAGTCAGGGTTTTGAAAAACCCCAGAATAGGTGTTTTGCTAAACACGCCGCGAGAGACGTCGTGAGGGGTTATTCCCATGGCGCCACTCACGGCGTCTCGAACAGAGGGAAAAAAATGAAAATAAGCGAAGGCATTATGGGGACGCCGTCTAGAACAATAGGGTCACGGCGTCTTGGCGGCGTGACCTTGTTCACAGAGACTAATTTTCTAAAAATTTTAGAAAATTTTGGGAATATTTCGGGTATCCAATTGGGTTCAAATATGACCCAATACCCCGAAAATCAACTCAATTACATTAATTTGATAATTATGAAAAATTGGGTAAATTAGAATGATATTAATAGGATTTGCAAATTTTGGTGAATTGACAAACTTTGAGAATTCGAGTGGATTGACTTATAGTATTCGCGAGGATCAAGGTTTACGGTGTGAGGTACATTATCGTACAATGTAAGCCAGTTAAGAAGTATGCATTAATTCATTTTCCATTTATTTTCAATTATATTTGAATTGAGCCTTTGTTGAAATTTCATTCTTATTTTCTTGGTTGAATGTCTTTGGCGTAAGTGAGTTACGAAGGTGTGACGACCCTGCCCTGACCTAGGGTCGGGTCGCCCGGCCCAAACCGTTACTTAGACCCGATACCTGAACCAGGTCCAAATAACGACTTGGCACGCCTAAATAACCTGCGGAATAATTGTTCTAACCGATATATATAATAATAAGTGTGTGAAAATTAATCATAACTAAACCATATAAACCTGTATATCATGATAATTTCTATCATCTTTTAATATTTAAATGTCTCATACAACCTCATAATAATATTAATTGGTTCAAAACTACCCATTACTAATTCTCGAGCTATAACCCACGTACGATTACAAAACAATTTAATAATAATAATATTAAACTTGTAATATGTGAGTCTCACATATGAAGGTACTTCAAGATAAATCCTTCCCTTTGCCTTTCTTGTTTACTCGCTAGTAGAGGAACCCGTGGGTTGAGTGGGGTGAGCTAAAGAACCAACGATGCTCAATAAGAGGAAAGACTCGCTCAAACATTAAATATGCAAGTACTACCTAGTACTCATGCAAACTCTACATGACATTCAATCCATACGCATAACACAACATGTAATAACTGAATACATGTAAATCAAAACAAACTTATAAGCATAATCATTTAGTACATAATTCGATCCAATTAAAATTATGGTTTATGCTCATCGTAGTTATGAAAGATGAAATTATATTCTAAGAAGAAATATCTAAATATTATTTCCACATCTAATTCGATATTCAATAATTTTATATATCAATATTTCAATTCATATTCCAATCACCATACTATACATAAAAGCCTAACAGCTTTCACAATACATTTGATAAACCTTCATATATGTCAAGCATAATAATATTCATCACATTTCTTCTTATAAATTAAAACATGACATATAAATAAAATCACACGAAAGATTTAAATAAAATGCGATAGATATAAATATTAATATAAGCCGTTGTTCCATTCAATGCGAACTAGATATTGGTAAGGATCCGGTGACCGAATCATCTATTTTCGTATTGGTACAATAATCGTGGAATCGTAATGGCCGTTACGCCCTCTAGATAATCGCACCAAAACGAAGATAAATTCATCCAAGCCGTCACCGCTACACGTCTCAAAGAATCATCAAGTAGCAAAGGATGGAACTCCAAACCCTTACACTCAAATAATTCACCTTATGCATTCAATTAGTCAAGCAAACCCTCGGTGGTTAACTACCACACACTCGGGGTGTCTTTGGCCCTCGGTGGTTAACTACCACACACTCTGGGACACCGAATAACATAACAGGCAAGACAATGTATTCACAATTCCATAGATAATAGAGATCCAAACCAATATCACGACGCAACCCATTCCCAAGTCTTTAAATTCAAAACATGCATTCCTAATTATCTAATAATCAAGCCATATTTAATGCATGAGCGAAACTCCCCACTTACCTGGACCCGTCGCGACGCCTATACCGACTCCTCGTACGTTTGGGGTCCCACGTGAACCGCCTCGCGAATCTAAACAATTTATATAATACTACATAAGCATTTTACTCATTTAAAGTTGAGTATTTTAATTTTAATTCATATTTGGAAATCCAAATGGTGTGGGTCCCACGTGATGTGTCATTTAAGGCTTTGTCGAGGTTGTCGACGCTCATCGTAAATTTTCCTATTTTATTTTATTTTATTATTTATTTTTTTTTCCATTTATTTTGGACAGGGACCAATTTGGCCCCTGTTTGGTGGTACAGGGACCAAACAGTCCCTATTTTGTTGACCAGGGGCATCCAAGCCCCCAGGTCAAAGACCACCCGACCCTCCCCCGGGGCCGACTTGCCCCTAGAGGGGTCCAGGGGCTGTCGCCCTGGAACACAAACCGAGGCGACGCCCCCGGCGTCTCGCGCATGGGGTGGGGTTTCCCCAACCCCCCTCCCAACCCTCGGATCTTGATCCGAGGGTGGTCCCCAGTGCTCGCCGGCACTGGGGACCCCACCACCACGGCCGGTGAGCCGCGGTGGCGGTGGTGGTGGCGGTGATGGAAGGAGTGGGGTGGCTATTGCCACCCCCTTCTTCCTCCCAACGTATGGGGTGGCAAAGACCACCCCTCCCAACACTCGCTGGTGGCGGCGCCGCTGCTCCTCAGCGGCGCCGCTGCCCATCTCCGGCGGCGCCCTAGTGGCGCCGCCTCCATTGTCAAAATTTAAGCAAGAAGAAGGAGAAAAGAAAGGAAAGAGAAAGAAAGAAAAGAAAAGAAATAAAATAGGAAATCACCACAAGATTTTTCTCTCCTTGATTGTTCAATGATTCCTCTTCTTCTCCTCCCTCTCCAACTTGTTGAATCAACAAACGGGGTGACTAGGGCTTGCAACACATCCTTATATAGTTAGGGTTTTTCACCAATTTAACCCAAAATTACGTAAATACCCCTATGGGCCCAATTTCCTCGTTAAGCCCATTCCAACTATTTTCATTTAGTCCAAATCCAAATCTTGTTAATATTAATTTTGTGTAACAATTTCATTTGTTCACAATACTTTAATATAAAATTAATAAAATACTTTTAAAATGGGTCGGAGAATATTTGGGTCGTTACAATATCCCCAATTTAAAGAACTTTCGTCCTCGAAAGTAAAGCAAGGTACACCCATAGTCTGGTATGTCCGCTCGTAAAGATTTCTTCTATGACCCATCGTTTAACTGAGGCAATCTCGCACTCGCACCTTCTGCTCATACTCTACGTGAAATAAAGTCTTACACTTGACTCTACTATCTCAATATTTTCATTTTCGTCCCACTGACCGAAATTCATAAGGCCATCTCTTATAGGTTTCAATAGAATCATTATACTCAGCACTTGCCAAGTTTTTCTGTCATCACATGTTCTTAAGGTATTTCTTATAATCTTCACCGAAGTCGCAATATACGCTCAAATCGCTCAACTTACAAAGAGGTAGAACCATACTGAGATGTGATCTGGTGCCTATCTGTGTCAAAGAGTATCTCTGCCTATCTGGCATTGAAACCATACCACCAACTGGTAGTAGGGAAACAAGGATAATTGTCTGCTATAACATGAGCACTAGCACACCATCTCTATCAACATCTCGGTTACGTATATCATTGAACGACTCATCATGTCTTTGCGACTTATCTGTGAAGGCTACAAATAAGCGGACATAGTATTCCTTTCTAGAATAATACCTTAATATTATTGGCATCACATGTTTATCGACATTCATTCTTGTAGGTTCATAATTCAAGTCAACTTTTGACTAATGATCCACTTTGTAATACCTCTGTCAAACTTAGCTGTTAATCGACATGAACAAGCTTCCACCTTTTAAAATCTTATGGAATATTTTTAACATCGTCATTATTTCTAAGTAGGTTTCAGCATTCATCTGAATGCGCTCCATTGCATCACCATTTTTTTTATTATTTTTTTTACCAAGATCTCTTATCACTATATCTCGATTTTTTTCAAGAGATCTATCGTATTGTGTCCTCGCACTGATCAATTCTCACGATCCTGGGTGACTATTTTAAACATTGTTGACTTAGTCATGACCCATTTTTGGTATACAATGGTCCATTCTCATCTTTCGAGCTAACTCTTAGCTCTTATAATGTGTTTAGTACCTCACTCTCTCGAGAAACGAATGTGCTTTAGCTTTCATGTTTCGAACCCGACACTCATGTCGTTTCTTGGGAGTTACATAATTTATGCTCCAGATGATGTGGTTATTAAGAACTCGTGTCACACTACGATCTAGTTATTTCAAGTTCGTAACTCAAACTTATATTTACACCCATTTCGAGAATCATCTTGCACTATTTAACTTATGATTTATTGCTTATACTTAGCACAGAGCCATTCATGATGTTCTTCATTTTCTCCAGAATTCAATGATTCTTGAAAATAAGAATATCACTTGATTTCTCATGGGATTGATTTAAAATGACCTCACCATCCTTAATTGTTTCGTACTTATTGTACAATATAAATCTTATTAGGGTTAGATCCTAACCTAGGATCCTCACTTTTAATAGTCGACCTATCACTGATCGATCTTTCATCTTTCCTTTCAACCATTTAGTTTGGTAGTTTATATGTTTACTTGAAATCTTTGACTTTTATCAAAAGATCACAAGTTACTTTCCACAAGTGATCAACATGATTCTTCGTGACGTCACCAATTCGATTACAAATTTTGTTCTTGAATATGGTACTATTGCAATACATATTGTCTCACTTGAGTTCGCAATTTTTCTCATCACCAAATTTATTATTCGTTTTTCCATGGGTCAATCCTATTCTAGGATCCCCAATTTTAAGAACCAAGTCATTATTGACTAATGTTATGTAACAATCATTTACCTCGATTACTCTTCAACTTTATTTTTCATTCAACCATTCCCTACCAATCTGGTTAGGTTTCGTTTTGACTCAAAAGTTATGAATCCACACGTCTAATCATATCAAAAATATTCTTTTTATTAGTGTACCCTCGATTTTAATGATTCACTTATCATCGAGTTCATTATAATATCATTAATCAAGCATATACGCTCTTTATAGTCTACTACTATAACTCATACATACCGTTTAGGTTGGGGCTTCCTTTAATTATTCAATATGGTAATCGCTATTACGTACTCTCCATTCATTTCGAACACAATTTATCAATTCCCGATATCCCCAACTTTATGAATCAACTCTCTTCTAATTATATTAGAATAATTTTTTTTTTTTTTTTTTAACCTCAAATCTTGAGTCTTTACAACATCTACAAATTTTCTACTTGGCAACACGACCTTCACACATGGCTATTTCACCGAAATAGTCTTTAATTTTGGATTCCCAATTTTAGTAACTCACCCATCTTTGAGTGTACTAATCTGACATTTCGTATTCGCTAGATTTTCTCATTGAGTAGTTTTCAATGTATTCTTTAATTTCTCATTTGTCATCTCGTACATTATGCACTTATGCTTCGATGTTAACTCTCAGTTTGAGATTCTTATCTTTCATATTCAACCTATCAATAACTGATTTAGATTTAACTTTCTTTTACATATGTTCGATAAATAAAAAAAATTGAATGTTGTAATTCAATCAGTTGAGAAGTCAAATCCGAATCAAAACCTTTTTTTTTTTTTTTTTTTTTTTAAAACTGTCAAATTTTCATCAAAACCACTTTTCAACTCGAGCTAGACTTAGTTTATAGAAATCATCTGAAATTCTTCTCATATTTTCTAACAATTCATAAAATCCCTTTCAAATCGATTTAGTCGATGTAATTCAAAAGTAAACTATAAAGGTAAGTAAATTTTGTGTTCCAAACACACAATGGTGACATAGATACAAAACATACGTTACATTTTTATCAAATCAAAACTTTGAAATTTAGTAAAACTCTTTATATAAGGATCAAAATTACGACATCAAATTCTTAAAATTAGTATAAGTCTAGTCGCTTTATCTTTTGAACACCAAGGAAAATAAACTATTTCCTTTTTATAATTATTCACGTTTTCCAAAACTTTGTACGGACAAGTAAAATGCTTCCTTGAAAAATCTCATCAAAATGTAATAAAACCTACTCAACGAAATACAAAAATCGTGGTCCAACACAATCGAAAGATTTAGTCTTCGAGAAAATAAATTACATGAAACAACAAAATTCGATTCATAGTATTAACTTTCTAATCGAATTTATAGACCAATGATTCACATCTTTAATCGAAAGTTAAAAATTTTAAGTGTATACGTGTCCACTATATCTTAAATTAACTTCAGCCTCCTAACCAAGCAAACTTGCTTATCATTATTTGAAATCAAATATTCATTTGCATCCTTACAAGGATCGTTAACTTCTATTTTCAACAAGATATCATTAATTTTAATTATCTTAACAAAGTTTTCGGCGTCAGAGTTACTTCTCTGAAATGTGACCACGTCACAATTCCATCTTGCATATTTAACGTGGCGTCTCATTATCCTTTCAAGTCTATCGATTCTTGCTTAAGTCTTTATTTGCCACTCTATCGTTAAATATAGGCACATCTCGCCATACAATTTCCACTCTAAGTTTAGTCGTTCTATCAGAACCATTCTTGCAGCAATGCGTTGTAGACTTCCTTACAACGCATGTGGAACCTTCGGCGGACTTCCCTTCAATTTTTCTTGTGTCCTTAATTGTCATTCCCAACTCGTGGAACCAAGGTTTCACATCTTAAGAAAATACATTTACCTATATATCTAACGATATATTTATATATACAAAGTAGCAAATAATCATCACATTAAATCTTAATCAAAATTTCTTTTGTCCCATCCCATCCTAAGATTTAACATTATTGCGTGTTAAGTCGACTTTGAACCAATGTCCCATACCACTGATTTGTTCGACTTAACTTGACCTTTAAACTTAAAGGCTCTACATCTTAGGTTTCCCTAACCTAACGTTTCCCTAGGTTCTAATCCCTAGGCTCTGATACCAACTGTGACGACGACCCGCCCGACCTAGGGTCGGTCGCCGCCCCAACCGTTACTTAGACCCGATACCTGAACCAGGTCCAAATAACGACTTGGCACGCCTAAATAACCTGCGGAATAATTGTTCTAACCGATATATATAATAATAAGTGTGTGAAAATTAATCATAACTAAACCATATAAACCTGTATATCATGATAATTTCTATCATCTTTTAATATTTAAATGTCTCATACAACCTCATAATAATATTAATTGGTTCAAAACTACCCATTACTAATTCTCGAGCTATAACCCACGTACGATTACAAAACAATTTAATAATAATAATATTAAACTTGTAATATGTGAGTCTCACATATGAAGGTACTTCAAGATAAATCCTTCCCTTTGCCTTTCTTGTTTACTGCGCTAGTAGAGGAACTCATGGGTTGAGTGGGGTGAGCTAAAGAACCAACGATGCTCAATAAGAGGAAAGACTCGCTCAAACATTAAATATGCAAGTACTACCTAGTACTCATGCAAACTCTACATGACATTCAATCCATACGCATAACACAACATGTAATAACTGAATACATGTAAATCAAAACAAACTTATAAGCATAATCATTTAGTACATAATTCGATCCAATTAAAATTATGGTTTATGCTCATCGTAGTTATGAAAGATGAAATTATATTCTAAGAAGAAATATCTAAATATTATTTCCACATCTAATTCGATATTCAATAATTTTATATATCAATATTTCAATTCATATTCCAATCACCATACTATACATAAAAGCCTAACAGCTTTCACAATACATTTGATAAACCTTCATATATGTCAAGCATAATAATATTCATCACATTTCTTCTTATAAATTAAAACATGACATATAAATAAAATCACACGAAAGATTTAAATAAAATGCGATAGATATAAATATTAATATAAGCCGTTGTTCCATTCAATGCGAACTAGATATTGGTAAGGATCCGGTGACCGAATCATCTATTTTCGTATTGGTACAATAATCGTGGAATCGTAATGGCCGTTACGCCCTCTAGATAATCGCACCAAAACGAAGATAAATTCATCCAAGCCGTCACCGCTACACGTCTCAAAGAATCATCAAGTAGCAAAGGATGGAACTCCAAACCCTTACACTCAAATAATTCACCTTATGCATTCAATTAGTCAAGCAAACCCTCGGTGGTTAACTACCACACACTCAGGGTGTCTTTGGCCCTCGGTGGTTAACTACCACACACTCTCAGGGCACCGAATAACATAACAGCAAGACAATGTATTCACAATTCCATAGATAATAGAGATCCAAACCAATATCACGACGCAACCCATTCCCAAGTCTTTAAATTCAAAACATGCATTCCTAATTATCTAATAATCAAGCCATATTTAATGCATGAGCGAAGCTCCCCCCACTTACCTGGACCCGTCGCGACGCCTATACCGACTCCTCGTACGTTTGGGGTCCCACGTGAACCGCCTCGCGAATCTAAACAATTTATATAATACTACATAAGCATTTTACTCATTTAAAGTTGAGTATTTTAATTTTAATTCATATTTGGAAATCCAAATGGTGTGGGTCCCACGTGATGTGTCATTTAAGGCTTTGTCGAGGTTGTCGACGCTCATCGTAAATTTTCCTATTTTATTTTATTTTATTATTTATTTTTTTTTCCATTTATTTTGGACAGGGACCAATTTGGCCCTGTTTGGTGGTACTGAGGACCAAACAGTCCCTATTTTGTTGACCAGGGGCATCCAAGCCCCTGGTCAAAGACCACCCAGCCCTCCCCCCAGGGGCCGACTTGCCCCTAGAGGGGTCCAGGGGCCTGTCTGCCCCTGGAACACAAACCAGGGGCAGACGCCCCTGGCGTCTCGCGCATGGGGTGGGGTTTCCCCCACCCCCCTCCCAACCCTCGGATCTTGATCCGAGGGTGGTCCCCAGTGCTCGCCGGCACTGGGGACCCCACCACCACGGCCGGTGAGCCGCGGTGGCGGTGGTGGTGGCGGTGATGGAAGGAGTGGGGTGGCTATTGCCACCCCCTTCTTCCTCCCAACGTATGGGGTGGCAAAGACCACCCCTCCCAACACTCGCTGGTGGCGGCGCCGCGCTTCTCTCGGCGCGCGCCGCCCATCTCGGCGGCGCCCTAGTGGCGCCGCCTCCATTGTCAAAATTTAAGCAAGAAGAAGGAGAAAAGAAAGGAAAGAGAAAGAAAGAAAAGAAAAGAAATAAAATAGGAAATCACCACAAGATTTTTCTCTCCTTGATTGTTCAATGATTCCTCTTCTTCTCCTCCCTCTCCAACTTGTTGAATCAACAAACGGGGTGACTAGGGCTTGCAACACATCCTTATATAGTTAGGGTTTTTCACCAATTTAACCCAAAATTACGTAAATACCCCTATGGGCCCAATTTCCTCGTTAAGCCCATTCCAACTATTTTCATTTAGTCCAAATCCAAATCTTGTTAATATTAATTTTGTGTAACAATTTCATTTGTTCACAATACTTTAATATAAAATTAATAAAATACTTTTAAAATGGGTCGGAGAATATTTGGGTCGTTACAGAAGGTACTCTTGGGTCCATATGAGTGGGTAAGCGTGAACACTTCTGCGGTTGTGTTGTTCCACCCCACTGATAGTGGGTTATACCCCGAGTATTGAATTGATTGGACACTGCGGTGTCTACGGTTCATTAGTCACTATAGTGGCTATAAATGTGGTGCTGCGGTACTGCATTGATATTAACCACTTATGGACATTCTTTGATTTTGTAGACACTCAAACTTCGTTGCTCAGCTTGTCAATCTGTTTATCATGCTATTTGTTATATTTTTTGCTTTTCAATACTGCATGATATTTAGACTGTTTATTTGAGAAATCTTGAATTACTGTTTAGTTTTTTCTGGCATTACTTCCTCTTTTTCAAGCACTCACCGTATAGTTTGTGACGGTGGTGCAGATAGAGCAGAGATGAGCAAGGGGAAGGAGTTGATGCTAGGTGATATCATTTGAGGACTCTCGGAGCGATCCTTTCCTTTACTCGCTGTAGGTTTTGTTCTTTTGACTGTGATTACTGTATATTATGTTTTGTTAAACACTAGGACATTTATTGGGGATTGAGAGACTAGTGATATCATGTATGATTGATTTGTATAGCTTTGGTCACCTGACATGCGTGTATTTATCCATTTCTCAAGGTTTTCACATTATAGGTTGTCTATTATTTTTTATTTCCATTACATAGTTATAGTTGATTATAGTGATTTTCGCTGCAAATTTTCTGATAATTTTATAATCCTATAACTTATACATTTAAATGATTAACTAATGACCTATTTGAGGATTTGAGGCTGACTAGGATGCGTAGACTTCGTGAGTAAGGACTTGGAGATCCACGTAATTTTAGGCTGAGCGGGACCCAATTTTATGGGGAACTTTATGGGGAACTGGGGTCGTCACAGAATTGTTGGGGTTTTGTTAAGATTTCGTCATATTAGGGCCAAAGGTGGGTACGATTTGAGAGTGGTAGAGACGATGGTGTGACTGGGGGTATGGGGAGAGCAAATAACTTTTTGTATAGATGGTAGTTGGGCCATTTCAAATTTTCTTTAAAAAAATGGGGCATGTTTAGTAAAAACTTAAGTCATTTTAGCGGCTCCCTTAATTATTTGAGCTTATTAAGTATAATATAGTAAATTTAAAGTCCGGCTAAGTGCCCCCCTTCTTTTACTAAGTGCACCCCATTTCGCATGACACCCTAAATTCAAATTTCAATTTCTAAGTGCACCCTACATTTTTACCAAAATACCATTTCATCCAAATTGAAACACCCAACTCCAAAACCTTAGTCGAGACATCTATATTAGGTTTAGCGATATGTAGCCAAAACTTATCCATTAGGCTCAATGTTGTCCAACCGAACCTCTTTTGTGAGATTTAGTTAACAACTGTCGACCTAAAGGTTCGGTAGATTTCGACCGACTCTTCAATTAAATGTTCGCCAAGCTATGACCGACTCTCCAACTTGAGGTTTGGCTGGTTTCGATCAATTCTCCAATAAGAGATTCGGACCTTCGAAGCCGAACCACTGGATGATGCCTACAAATCATAAAGAAGAGAATGTGTGGGATACACTTAGAAATTGTAGTGGGGTGCACTAATCACAGTGAGGGGCATAAGGGTCATTTAGTAGTAGGATTGACTATTTTTTAAGTTTGACTTTTTTTGAGGTGCA
This sequence comes from Stephania japonica, assembly GCA_039657345.1. Taxonomy (NCBI): domain Eukaryota; kingdom Viridiplantae; phylum Streptophyta; class Magnoliopsida; order Ranunculales; family Menispermaceae; genus Stephania; species Stephania japonica. Next base: position 19,905,651 of record CM077558.1, on the reverse strand, counting down.
TTTAGTAAAAGGTGGGATATACTTAGCCAGATTCTAAATTTAAGTAACAGTTGAAAGAATTAGTCAAGGGTAGGATAGTAAATTCAAGTGACGGTTGAAAGACTTAATTAAGGATATCATAGTAAATTCAAGTGACGGTTGAAAGGCTTAATTTAGGGTAGCATAGTAAATTCAAGTGGCAGTTGAAAAACTAATTATTCCTACTTATTAAGTATATATATATATATATACTAGTTTTTGAAGCGTGTCACGCACGCCTGACCCACGAGTACCTATTTTTATATTTCAAAAAATATCCTATATATTTTTTTATTTAGACTTTTTTGATAAGTAATTATGATTATTTGGACTTAATAGCTGGAAGACCCTTAATTAATGGAGAATATTAAATTTAAGTGACAATTAAAAAACTTAGTCAAGGGTAGAATAGTAAATTCAAGTGATGGTTTAAAGACTTAATTAAGGGTAGAATAGTAAATTCAAGTGACGGTGAAAAGACTTAATCAAGGGTATAATAGTAAATTCAAGTTGCGGTTAAAAGATTGATTATTCGTGCTTATTAAGTATAGTATATATATGGTTTAAAAAAAGTATAATATATATGGGTTCTTCTACAATGGAGACCAAATATATACCATGCCATGGGAACCTCTCAAAATATGTTGTGCATTACATGCTTTGTGCATTTATGTTGCCTTAATTAATGTGTTGGATTTAAATTCAATGGTTCTAAATAGTGTTCTCATGGCATGATGTATATTTGGTTTCTATAGTAGAAGTACCTTATATATATATATTAACTTTTAAAGATTGTGCAAAAATATTCTTAACATTTGGTTTTTACTAAAATATCCTTTTTATTTTATTTTATGCAAATTGTATTATCTATTCAACAACAATTTTCACATAGGAAAATGATTGGGGTACCTACTTTAGACACCAACTTTAGGCACCCACTAGTTGGACGTCATTCTATACACCTCGAATGCATATCTCGAGGTGTATCAACGACGCACGACTTCTAAGTTTCCAAAGTCAATGTCTAAAGTGCGTACCCCTAGTAGTGTTTCCTTTCACTTATCCTGTTCTTGGGATTCAACAATATGTAGATAATTGATGACATTCCTTTCACTTACCCTATGTCCATTTTTACCCCTTTGTGAAATTATCTAAGTGCCCCTCACATAAAAGTCCCTTTTCTCCCCCAGATGACACACACCCATCGACCCTCCTTTCTCTCCCTAGTAGTTATGGTTCTAGATATACACTTTAAAACACGTGCACACATATCTCAATGCAAAAAATAAATAAATAAAGGACCACAATAACTAAGTGTCAAAAGTGGATCAACTGATTATTTTTCAACTGTTAAATACCTTTTAGTTTTTAGGTTTAGGCCTCATTTGGTTTATTTTACTAACTTCCAGGGAAGTTTTCTTACATGAAAGTTTAACTTCCTGGGAAGTTAATCACTAAGGAAGTTGGACTTGTCACGTTTGGTTCAACTTTGAACTTCTTGGAAAGTTCAACAGTAAAATAATGTAATCGATATAAATGCCCTTTACACTGTTTTTAAGTAAAAATAATAATTACAGTACCATTTTCACTACATGAATTACGAATTATTTTTTTCAAATAACCGAACTAAATAATACACATAATCTTACAACAAATTTATTTTATTTTTTAAAATAATTAAAAATATTAAATAATCATAAATTATTTTTAATAATTATTAACAGCCAAACATAATAAAACATTTTATTTTTCAAATGATCTTTTCTTCAAGACACATTAAAAAAATGCATTCACCAATATTACAATCTTTTTAAGAATTTTTTTGAACCCAACAAAAAAAATCTTAAAAAACTTATTTTAAGATTGTGTTGTTGTTCTTGTGTTCTTGTTCTTTAGTTTAATAAAATATATTACAATCGTTTTTTTAAAGCCAAAAAAATAATCTTAAAAACAAAACTCAAGAAATTTAATATAGTTCTGCACCAAAAAAGAAGAAGTTCTAGAAAAAAAATTGTGTTTTATTTTTTTGAGTGAATCAGATTTAATCCGGTTCGCTCAAGAACCATTCAAATCTGGTTCGCTCAAGCGAAGAAGATCTGAATCAACTAGATCGCATTTGGTTTCAATTTTTTTAAGTTAAAAAATGCCTCTTTTTCTTCTCTTCTGTATTGTGTGAGAAAAAAGCCCTAGAATGTAAAAGAGATATGAGAAGTGAAGAAGAGATAGCAACACTGGAGAGAGAAAGCAAAAAAAGAGGGCATTAAATGAGGGGAAAATGGTCTATTTACACTTCGGAAGATAACTCACTCACCCCCCTAAGTGAGTTATCTTCCCCTATGTGGGGGGAGTTAGTGGTCAAACTTTCAATGAAGTTTTTTGAAAATGTCCAACCAAACAAGGTTTCCTTCAACTTCCTCCCGAACTAAGTAAGGCCTTAATTTATTGTTCATCTTGATCAATACTCACATTAAGGCTTCGATTGAGCTCTTTTGAATGTATTACTTTCTTCTATGTGTGTTGTTAATTACTAGTTATAAGCACTAGAACAATTTTGATCTTTAATAGAGGTTTCAAAACCCCTATTAAATATGAGTGTTATTAAAGGATATTAAATGTCATGTGAGAAATGTGTTTAGTACATATAGGTTGCTTAAAACCCTATCAATTAGATGTTATTAAATGCCAAAACTCTTCTAGTGTTAAAAAACACCCATCGAACACGTTTCTTACATGACATTTAATAACGCCCATATTTAATAGGGGTTTTGAATTCTCTATTAAAGATCAAAATTGTTCTAGTGAAGGAAAATGTTTTTGTAATTCAATAACAATACGTATTATTGGAGCCCCTTAATTTTTGTATTGATGGATGCATGTGCGCATCGCGATATATATCGAAGGGAACGACGACAAGTGCATCATTCCTTCATGATGCCATTGCTCGGTTACATTAGCAAGACCTTATTATAATTTTATAGTGCACTCTTTAAGTTTATATATCTTGTATTTATAAAGCACAGACAGGTAGGGCAGTGGCATCGAAGCGAGCGTTTAGGGCTCTGACTAAGGCAATGACTTAAGTTTAATTCTTGACAACTGCAAAATTCTTTAAGACCTACTTGGGTTGTAGTGATTGTTACGTTTACTCAACTCCTGTGGGACTAGTCGTATATAGAACTTGTTGGAGTCCTGCGCTTTGCTCATAGGCAAGACCAAGTGCCAATATATTAATTAAAAATTAATTAATTTAATGGAAAAAATTAAAAGTAAAACTTCTTATGTAATCGTCAATAACCGTTTTTCAATTACCACTGAATTTCAATAAATCAATGAAAATTTGTTAATGTGACTTTCATTTCAATAAATCAATGAAAATTTATTTAGGTTTCAATTACCACTGAATTGAATAAATAAGAATGGAAGGTGTTGGGATTTTAAATTGAGAATGACATGGTGAAACACTATTGGGAGAAGGTGACACGTGGCAACTGAAGACGTTACTATATCCCCATTAGAGTTGGAGTTGATGACGTGGCACAAAGGTAGTGCGAGAAGAATCTATGTGGCATCTCAAGACATTCCTTTAATATATAGTAAATCAATGAAAATTTATTTTGGTGTCAATTACTATTGAATTGAAACGCGTTAAATGATCTTAAATATATATAAATAAGAATGAAAGGTGTTGGGATTTTAATTGGGAATGACGTGGCAAAACACTATTGGAATAAGGTGACACGTGACAACAAAAAACGTTACTATATCCCCTTTAGAGTTGGAGTTGATGACATGGCACAAAGGTAGCGCGAGAAGAAGCCATGTGACATCTCAAGACACTCCTTTTTTTTGTTAAATCTCAAGTCATTCCTTTAATATCTATATATATATATATAGATACGAACAACCACATATATAATAAATAAATAAATAAAAGTAAAAGTAAGGTTTTGTTTGATTGAATGAAAAAGGAAAATGTTCTAATGTAAATGACAAAGTCCGTTGCAAAATGACACTTTCTTACATTTGATAGCCAAAATTTTTTCGCGGAACATATTCTCACAACTGTCAATTTCCATATTAAGACCCATATATTTTTTTAGCTATTATGGCGAGCAAATTGAGTTTTTTTTTTGAGAAAATTTGAGTTTCCATACTTAAAACACATTAAATTTATATTTTAAATATAAAAAATTAATATATTTAATTTATATGGTAAGTTTTCATATTTATTTCAAAACTTGTTGTTGATGAGCTTTTGAGGGAAAAATCTATATATATATATATATATTAAAGGAAGACCTTGGGGGTGTCCATGTGGCAATTTCCAACATTTTTGTAGCACCATGTCATCAACTCTTTTGCCACATCATCAACTTCACTCTAATGGGAATAAAGTAACATCTTGAGTTGCCACGTGTCACCTTCTTCCAATAGTATTTCGCCACGTCGTCAACCTTTTACTATTTTAGTCACCTTCTTCCAACATCATTTTGTCACGTCGTTAACTACTTACTATTTGATAATAATTAAATTTACCTTTTACAATTTCTCTACCTAGGCTTTTCAAATTTTAATAAGAAACGGTTATTTGAGTTTTAAAAACGTTTCCGGTTTCACAACACCAAATCTCTCTCGTTTTTCCTCCTCTCTACCAAACGTTTCATCTTCCTATTGATTACATATCCCCAAATTCAACACTTTTCCTCCTCTCTACTAAATGTTTCATCTTTCCATTAATTATACAATAAAGATAAAAAAAATCCCAACATTAAAAACAAAAATAAAAAGTCCCAATACGAAACCTTCCAAATTTCTATTAATCTATAATAAAGAGAAAAAAATGACCCAATACTAAAAAGTGTTTCCGCTTTCACAACACTAAATCTCACTTTTTCTCCTACTAAACATTCCATCTTCTCATTAATTATATAACCCGAAATGCAACACTTTTCCTCCTCTTTACTAAACGTTCTATCTTCCCATTAATTGTATAATAAAGATAAAAAAAACTTTCCAACATTAAAAAACAAAAAGCAAAAACGTCTAAACACAAAACCTTCCAAATTCCCATTAATCTATAATAAAGAGAAAAAAATGACCCAACACTAAAAAGTGTTTTCACTTTCATGACACAAAATCTCTCTCTCTCTCTCTCTCTCTCTCTTTATATATATATATATATATATATATATATATATGTACTCAGACGTGGTTTATCTAATCTCACATTAATGTCAATTAGACATTTAGGGAGGAGAGGTTTTAGTAGCTGAAGGGAGCGTCTTCATTGAAGGTTGGAGTTTATACTATAGGATTGTCCGATTAGCAAGTCATAACTGTGGAGGAGAGGTTTTGACTTTTTCATAACTATTTTATTATTGATGTTTCTTATATTTACATATTATTACCTTTGGGTTTTGATTCTGATTTTTTTTTTCTCATCAAATTTAATTTCATTAGGATTATATCTTTTTATATAAGTTTTCTTTTTTTTTTTATCTTTTTATCACTTTCTTTTTTTCTCTTTTTATCACTCTTTTTTTAATTTTTTCTTATTAGATTAATTATTTTTAACTAATATATATTGACACTTAGTCTTACCTGTGTGCGAAATGCGGCTTTTCGCCTAGTTTCTTATATGTGCAATCCAACACATAGAAAAATTTTCTTTTAAACATTTACTTAGGAACACTTTTTTAAGAAAATCCTATGAAATATTTTCTTTGCAATCAAACAGGGTCTAAAAGACTTTTTCCCTGTTGACAAGAAAATAAAAGACAAAAAGATCCATTTCCTGTTTTCAAATATATATATATATATATATATGCATTATGTAAAAAATAAATAATTACTAACGGGGCTCAGTGGCCATAAGGAGAAAGAAGAGGGGTGACAAGGTAAATTAGCTACTTCGACCAAGTTTGATTTTGAAAGTCAGAGATGCAGTGTACTAGAGAGGTTCGAAATGGAGTGGCCGACGAGGTTACGAGGTTCCTTCCCTGTCACTTCTTAGCGACGGTTACGCCAGTTTTTTTTCTAGGTACTTCATCAGCCGATGGCGTACGCGCCACAAAAAGACACATAAGCTGCACTGTCAGCGACGCACATAATTTACAGGGTACACGTGTTGGCTTCTCGGACGTTCCCATTCCTCAGCTTCCAAGAGCCACATATGAATCACATACTTTAACGGTTACCTTACAGTAGTGAGTCTCGAATGTAATTAACCCCACACAATTATATACCATGATCAATCCATCATATCTATTAATTAGATGGAAAATACTTTTGTAACTCACTCTGAACACCCCATTTGAACACTTAGTGAGTTCAAGTGGATGTCCCTTCATATGATACATGCACCTTAAGGAGTGTGTGCGCACATCTTGAGGTGATACACGCACACTTCGATGTGTATCACATGACTGAACACTTAATTGGACCCACAATGTGTCCAAAGTGAGTTACTCTATCTTCAAAATTAAATTCATATCACGTCAACTCATCAGCATCTCGTGAGACGTACCAGGCATAAGTTGTCTAAAGGCAAGATTGGGACTTTGGGAGTTTGACATTTGGAGTCAAGGATAGGTAATTAAGGTATGCGAGTTTGTTGTTTTCAAAAAAAAAGTTCTACGGGTTTGTTGTGGCCTATATTTTAGAGAAGTGCTACAATGACAACGAGAAGTCACACCCCAACACATATTGACTCACAAAAGTCATTCATACCCATCTCGAGATGTGGGGACATACATATCCTAGTGCATAATATGCAGGTCGATTGAGGCCACATGCGTAGGGTGTGACTTACACATTGTCATTCTAATATTTCTCTATAATTTACCAGTGCAATATAATCATTTATGTACACTACACGTTAATAATATTAAGATATTATACGTAGTACTTGCAATTAATTACTTATTATGATTGAGCTTGCAATAAGGACAAAAATGTAGAGCAAGAGTTGCTCTTCGTATAGCTTATATATGATTAGAAAAAAAAAAGTGAAAACATATTTTTTGGCCCTTGAACTTTGAGTCTTTTATGCATTTGGTCATTGAACTTTTATTAGTGTACATTTGGTCCTTGAACTTTCATTGTTGTACATTTGGTCCCTGAACTTTTGAGTTTTTTATGCTTTTGGTTCATGAACTTTTAACTTTTTATGTTTTGGAGGGAAATTAATTTTTTTTCAACTTTTGTTTGTCGATGTGATTCACCCAATTTAGTAATATAAACCAATTAACTCTTTTTGATTAATTACGCGACACTTCAGTTACCCACATTAGTGGAATTTAACATTTTAAATAGTGGAATGACTAAATATAGATCTTTGTGAAAGTTCAAGGACCAAATGTGTACAAGATTAGAATGAAATATGGTATGTGAGCGGTTGAACAGATCTCACATTTTACTTAATGTACCACATTACTCAAGCATACCCTAATTTTGAATTTCAATAGCTAAACGTACCCCATTTTTTATTTTGAAATCTCCAAAATATTCTTGCTCACCTTATTGCCCTCACCCTCACACTCACCCTCACACTACAAAAAAAATGTTGAAACAATGATGGCTAATGGCGACGGATAGCGACGAGAAAGCGACGACACAACGATAGGGAAAAAATTTGAGTATTTTGACTATCTTACAATAGGACAACGACGGGATAGCGACTTGGAAAATAGCAATGACAAGATCCTCGTTGCCACCCGTCGTTATTTGGTAGGCGAGATAATCCCTGCCTGGCATGTGCATACATGGCATATATTTTAGCGATGAGGTCTGACCATGTGACGGCCCCAGTTCCACAACAAAAAATTAAACCCCGCCCAACCTAGAGTTACGTGGATCCCCTAGCCAAACTCTGCTGAGTCACGTAAGCTTAGTCAACCTTCCTTACCAATTACCATTTATTAAGCAATTAAGGGTTAAGTTATTCAATATTAGTGAGTTATCAGAACAAGTAGCGAAAGCATTAAAATCCTCAAACTAAATAAATAACTCACAGGCACTCAATTAGGACAACCTAGAGTGTGGAAACACTGCATATGTATATTATCATCAACAAATAAGTCAGAGGATAGTGCCATCAAAATATACATGTCCCAAGATCTCTCATAACTCATACCTCAATGTTTCAAAACAATAATACAAAGGAAATCAAAACCGACGTCAATAAAGAGGAGAATCGCTCTTGGATCCTCAAATCAAATCACCTAGCTGAGGAGCCTTCCTCATGCTGGACTGCGGATTTGCACACAGTCAAACACAAGAATGACAAGCCCAAGTAAGTAACGCCAAGTAGGACATATATACAACATTTCGAAATAATAACTCAGTCTATATTCATTCCGATAGAAAGAAAGGTATATGGAATGCATGAATAAATAAAGATTGCAAATAATCCCGACTAAATGGTCATTGAGTCGTGTATCTTCTCGTGACTCCACATGTACTTCTCAGCAGCCTCGAGATTAATACCCCTCGTGGAACTTCTTTGGGTGGTGTCGCTAGAACTCGCGAGCCTACCCACTTCAGCTGTAGCCCTTGTACCCATATCAGTCGGCGTACTCGGCATCTCCTTAGCCTGTGTATGCGATGTAGGTGGTACTATCTCGACCTGAACTTGTGCCTCCTTGGCCACTGCAAGTCTTGCCTAAACTGTGGATGCTGCAGGTGTATCCTGGACTGTAAGAGCACTCCCAGCCTGGGTAACTGGAGCTGCCGACGTAGAGGGTGACGGTGTCGCCTTAGTCCTCAACAGTCGAAGGATCTCTTGAAGCTGTTGACCATGCGATGTAATCATCTGGGGCATATTATCGCATCTGCCCTGTACGTCCCTCAAACCACTATCGCTAAACTCAGGCTGATCGACCATTGCTATCTGAAAAGAAAACGATTTAACGATCAGGACATAACTATCGATAGTAATAATATAACAAATCAAATAGCTCATAGTCTAGTTTTAATTCCCCAACTCTCCTCACTTCCCAACTAAGACTTAAGTCAAGATCATATGGTTCCATTATAAGCTCATCTATTATCCTAACTACCATTATTTTGTGTCTTAATTGATTATGATTTAAATCAAGAGTCGAGTATTAAAACTTCGGCTCCGATACCAACTATTACGGCCCTAGTTCCACAACAAAAAACTGGACCCCACTCGCCCTAGACTTACGTGGACTCCTAGCCAAACCTCGCTGAGTCATGTAAGACTAGTCAACCTTCCTTACAATTTACCATTTATTAAGCAATTAAAGGTTGAGTTATTCAATATTAGTGAGTTATCAGCACAAGTAGCGAAAGCATTAAAATCCTCAAACTAAATAAATAACTCAAAGACACTCAATTAGGACAACTTAGAGTGTGGAAACCCCGCATATGTATATCATCATCAACAAACAAGTTAGAGGAGAGTACCATCAAATATACATGTCCCAAGATCTCTCATAACCCATACTCCAATGTTTCAAAACAATAATATATAATAATACAAAATAAATCAAAACCTACATCAGTCAAGAGGAGAACCGCTCCTGGATCATCAAATCAAATCACCTAGCTGAGGAGCCTTCCCCTTATTGGCCTGCGGATCTGCACTCAGTCAAACACTAGAATGACAAGCCAAGGTAAGTAATGCCAAGTGGGACATATATACAACATTTCGAAATAATAACTCAGTCTATATTCATGTTGATAGAAAGAAAGGTACATGAAATGCATGAATAAATAAATATTGTAAATAACTGTGAATTAATCGAAAATGAGTGTCCTAAAAACAATAGAGAGGTGCAAGTGGTCCCAAACAAACGGTCGTTGAGTCGAGGATAAACACCTACAAAACTCAAAGTTTAGGACGTGGTACACTCACACCATCCTAAAGTCTATGCAGATGAGATTCCCTGGTAATTCAGATAAAAACTTTCACCCCGTATAGAACCAGAAATATTATCGTGCATCCCGAGTTTGTGGCTCTGGCATATTACGTTAGATAACCTGTACTACCAAAGGATCACATTTACTCACTTGCCCTCAGGCAACTTAATAGAATGGAATTTCCAAAATAGGATTAGTGCAATAACAATAACAAATTAAAGCTCAAGAAATAAATATAAAATTTCTCATTATTTTACTTACCTGTGTCCGAGCTAAACATGCACGTACACGATCCAATTTGCCTCTTACGAATCCCCGTGTGTCTCGGCAATGACTAAAACCCCCTCCGATAGTAATTTAATTGAAATTTTTTGTTAATTATCCTTAATTTATCCAATTTTTTAAAATTTTATTCATTTACATTATTGGGTAAATTTCTCGGGTATTGGGTTGTATTCAGACCCATTTGGATACCCGAGAGACCCCCAAAGTTTTCCAAAAATTTCTCAAAAATGGCCTGATGAACAGTGCCACACCGCAGGTGGCGCTGTGGGGATAAGAACCCAATGACATCACTTAAAGCGTGGAGTCTGGGTGCCCTCTGCCCTAGACGTCGTGAGTGGCGCCGTGGATATCAACTCTCCACGGCGTCACTTAAAATGTTATGTTACCCATGGCCTCTGCCCTGGGCGTCGTGACTGATGCCGTGGAGCTTTGGTCTCCACTACGTTCCTTGTGGTGTCCAAAACAAAACATCTATTGCCAAAACTCGTGTCTCTGCATTCCGAGCCTATCCTAACCTCGTAGGGACACCTAAATAAACTCTAATCCATTGCCAAAACTCGTGGAAAACATCTGGAAATCTTGATTTCGACAATTCAACCGAAAATCCCTTAAAATCCACAAAAAATGCCAAAAATTCCAAACTACCTACAACCATTCTAACAACTCATTAGAAATTACTAAAACCATCACCAATTCAACCTTAAAATTCCACAAAACTGAATTCCCAAATCGGAGTTCGAAATCATTGCAAAGAAAACACACAAAATCGGTGTCAAAACATAAATAACTGCGAGATGAGGCGAGATCTCGTTATCGGTCGATCCTTGATGAGTGTTCATTTAGGTATGATTTAGTATAGGTTATTAGGAGTTAATAGACTATATTTATCTTGTTTTAAAGTGATAAATGCTTGTTTTATATGTTTAATGGATTTTACATGAGTCGGACGTTTTTGGAGCAAAAGGCGTATTATGAACTTAATTGAGTGATGTTCAGTTCACAGGCCATAACTTTCACATTCGAAGTCGGAACGACTCACCGTTGATCTTGTTGGAAAGAAGAATTTGAGACGGACATTTTCATCGGTCACAAGCATTATGAGATACGGATTTGATGTGGCTCAAAAGAGTGACACACAGTTGGCAAAGTTTGGTCAAGTTTCTTAATGACCCCTCTTGAATATAAAGGCCATAACTTCCACATAGCAAATCCAAATGACTTGCCATTTCTTTGTTGAAAAGTAGACTCTAAGCTGAACATTTTCCTTACTCAGAAGCGTCTTCAGATTCCACCTCTAAGTGGTCCAAAATTGCGTTGCAATACAGAAGAATTTTTCACACTGTGATTAACAAATTCTGGTGGCGTGACTTACATACATCTGAACCAGAGAGCTAAAAAAAGACGCCACCAACACGCCGCCGAACAGAAGACTCAAAATTTTGGGATTTTACCTAGTTTTCAGGATTTTTAGGTTTTCAACCCACTTTGGGGTGTTCCTATAAATACCAATGGACTCTCAAACGAAATTAACTTTTATTTTACTTCCGTTTTATATTAGAAACTAGGTTTTTGGATTGATTATGTCTAGATAATCTCTTTCCTCTAGGTTGAAGGCGGATCGGTCAAGCTTTGTGACTTGGGATTCTATTATGAGGTTTATTTATTTTTAATTCTTTTGATTCTTTTCTATGACCTATTCTCTTTGGTACTGTTTTTAATCATAGGGTTAGATTTGATTGTATTTATAGCGCTGTGCATGCATATTAGGTTGACTACCCTTAGTCATTGAAGTCGAAACGTCCGTCCTCACGCGGTAGACTCAAACTTGTGACAATTGGCCAATCGGTCAAGCGCCTTAGGGATCTAGGCTAAATCAGGAGCACTAGCGGTTCGATTGTCTAGGTGTAATGCCTTCACGAATCGAGGTAATGCGGCCAACGTGTTAAATCTAAAGCACTAGCGACCGGGTTACGTGTTTGGCCAGGGAAGTAGTCAACGGTTGTACCTTGACTACCGATAACAGGAAGTGCGAGGAACTAAGTGCGTCATGGGGTTTATAGCTGCACTAGGTCATAGATTAGTCTCATATTTTTTTATAAACCAAGGATTAATGGAATCAATCCCAAGTTGTATTGTGAAAAATGTGAAGATGAATACCTAGACTTTCTTCTATTGCATTACTTTAACTCCAAAGTTTTCAAAGTTTCCAAAAGTTTTATAAAATCCTCTGTTTTCTCTTCTCCTTTAGAAACCTTAGTCAGTAACCCAATCCTTGAGGTTCGACCCTGAGCTTGCCACTATTGCATTCTTTTGTAGTTTTTTGGTCTAGAAATTGGGAATTATATTTGACGCGCGTCAAATTTTGGCACGCGTCAAATTTTGGCGCCGTTGCCGGGGACTAGGTCCTACTTGATTTAGGTTTTTCTTTTCATTCTTTTAGGCATAGGAGTCTTTGTCGATCACATTCCACTGGATCCTATCTATCCTTTGATCCGGAGATCGAGAAGACTTGCCGACAGAACGCGAGAGAAGCGCATAAACGAAAGCAAGCTTTCGAAGCTACTCCTAGCGTTTTATATTCTCCAGAAATGGAGGATAACAACCACAATCCTCACCGAGATGAGGGGAACAATCAAAATCAAGGGGATAATCAGGTATGACACCATTAAGACCGAGGGGACCTTTAATTCCCCAATTTCAGCCACACCCACCTAATGTGTTCAACCCTGCACGTGTACCAGCACATGATGAGCCCCGCATCACCTTTGAGATGGAAAATCAGGAGATGCAAATTTTCCTTGCACATCAGCCCCATTTCATAGCATATCCTGTACGTAGGGGTGACTTTGAACTTAAGTCCGGTTTCCTAAACCTTTTACCCTCTTTCCATGGCTTGGATCGTGAAATGTGACGGTCCCAAATTCCACAATCCTAGAATCGGGCGCCGCCTGGCCTGGATCAACGCAAACCCCTGAGCCTATCTCGTCGAATCGCGCTGGGCCAGTGAGCCTATCCTTACCATTCAATCATTTATTAAGCATTTAGAAGTGAAGTCAATTAATTAGCAAGTTATCAAAGTATAAAGCAGAAGCAATAAATCTCAACTAATTAATTAACCTCGAAAGCTTCAAGTTAGGACAAATACCTAGGGTGTGGGAACCCCGTATATCATATATACTATGTAAAACAAAGAGAGTATCATCAATGTCATACAGTCTCTCAACCCATAACCCTATATACAAAAACAATATAAGTAGCTAATATACCATAATGTTATCTATATCAGCAGAGGAGAGCTGCTCAAAGTATATCACCTAACTGCACATCCTTTCCTTTATTGGACTGCGGATCTGCACTCGATTAAACATAAGAATGACGAGCTCAAGTAAGTAACGCCAAGCACAAACAACAATAAATTCAATATTTCAAATTAAATAAATGAGCAGTCTATTCATGCAGATAGTAAGAAAAGGACAGGGAGCACATGAATATATAAAGACTGTGAATAAATATATGAGCAATCGATATTCAGTGTTCCGGAATACAAGGGAAAGGCACAAGTGGTCCCGACCAATCAAAATCGTTTAGCCGAGGACATAATCTCCTCAAAGGCTAGGAGGTGAGGACAGAATCCCCTATGCGAGTGCAGAGTCCCCAACAATCTGGTGGAGAACTCTCACCCCATACATGTCATCACAACCAAACACGTATCCCCAGTATAATACACTGCGAGTTCAGAATTCTGTAAGGATGACGCTTGACACACTTGCCTTGGACAACTCATAAGAATAGAATGATAAGATTGAAACAATATTAATAAATAATTCAAAGCTCAAGAAATAACTGTAGTGTTCCTCACTGGTTTACTTACCTCGATCCAAGTTAATCACACTCTCGCGGACCCCGACTCGTCCCTACGTAGTCCCGCGTGCTAATACTCCTGATAATATAATTCATTGTGAATCTTATTAACTCTTATCCAATTTCCCTTATTTATTTTTATTGTCTTTTTGAATTGAATTTCGGGTTATTAGGTCATATTTGGATCCGTTAAATACCTCGAGAAGACCCCAATTCGTTTCGAAGATTCCACAAAAAGTTGGAAATTTTCAGGGTTCTGGACGCCGTCGAGATGCCGTGAGGGTATTACCCTCATCGGCGTCTCCACGGTGCAGGGCAGATCGATTATGCCCCAGGCGTACGTGGGCAGCGCCGTGGGGTATAAACCCTCACGACGCCTTCACGATGTGGGGTAGAGATCGACTTTTCCCCAGTCATATGTGGGGTGCGCCGTGAGGGTTTATCCCTCACGGTGTCCCTACGTCGTGGGGGACCCCTCTCTGTCCATAGCATCGCGCTTTGTGCCCCTATCTGTGGGACTTTTCGGGGTGTGTCTACCCTCGGCTCGCGTCGCTTTATGCCGATTTTGGTCCATTTTTCATCAGGGATGCAACACCATTCCCAAAACATCCTCAACACACTCAAAAACATCTGAAAATCTCAACGAAAAAACCTAAAATGAAAATCATTTGAAAATCCCCAAAAATTCTTAAAAAATCCTAAAATCCTCCAAATCGAAACCACCTTCACAAATCTAATACTGATCGTCGAGAGGACCACTAAAACGTCGAGAGTTTCGATCAAGTTCAAAATCTCGAAATGGTGTCCAAATTTCATCGCGACGAACACGGTTAAAACCCATACCAATGCGTAGAAGATGACAATGGGATGACGGATCTCACCTTGGTTCGTTCTTCACCGCCGCCGTCGCGCCACTTTGGCAACCACTATCCATCGATACCGTGAGAGAGACGTTAGGGAGAGGAAAGAGAGAAAGAAGAGAGAGAAAAGAGAGTGAAGTGAGAAAAGGAGGTGGGGGTGTGGGGCTTATATACCCCTTTACCTCATTTTGACCCACCACACCCATATCTAGTGTGACGACCCCAATTTCTGAGGTCGTCCTGTGCACGCCCTCCGCCCGCAAGCCCAGCAGCGTCTGTCACGTCATCAGACACGTCATCACTACTGCCACGTTTGCAGCTCTGTGAAGTGACGCTCTGTTTAACTAATCCTACTATACTAAATTGTTTAATTCCCCTAAACATCTAGCAAGTTAGATAATAATAATAGCAGAAGCCTTTAATGCGCATATTATGAGAATTTATTAAACCTAGATAGTGGAAAACTCAAAAATAAACACCATGTATATAA
Source organism: Stephania japonica (assembly GCA_039657345.1). Classification (NCBI taxonomy): domain Eukaryota; kingdom Viridiplantae; phylum Streptophyta; class Magnoliopsida; order Ranunculales; family Menispermaceae; genus Stephania; species Stephania japonica. The sequence continues at coordinate 19,890,252 of CM077558.1, read as the reverse complement.
CTGAGAAGAAGTAAACAGTAATCCATATACATGTGATAAAGTTCTAAAGTCCCCAAAACCCAACAAAATAATATATACATACTAGGTAGTCAAAACACAAGCTGTCAGCAGCAATGGCCTCAGAGATAGTTGTCTAGTACCTATTTTCCCTTGCTCTTGCACGTACCAGGATCTGCGCTCAATTGCCCAACACATACAGCAACGAGCCCAGTGAGTAAATTCCCAAGAGAAGTCTACAAGATAACCATGAAAACCACAGTAACCTGCGAGGCATGTGATTATGACCCTGGCAATAGGAATCATATTCCCATGGCTGGTAGCAAACAACATTCACAGTAAATATACCGATCACATATAGTGAATATAAAACATCATTTAAGTAATCTGGTTCAACCAATGATATCATATAAAACTAGATAAAGGTGTGACAGAGTCTAACAAACTAGATCATACTTTGTAGATTCGGATGCCCCGATTGAGCACATCAAGCCTAAACCACACCCGAACTACTAACAGTGACTGGAACACATCACAACCCACCGAAAACGTGCACCCCGTTACTCGAATAGCTATTCACCGGCTGCACCAAGTACATGTGCTAAAATCTAGCCTGCTCAATTCCATACCACGACCATCTCGATTAATCTCCGACTATGTGAACAAATCAAACACCAACCAACACATGATCACAGTGCATAAGCATGGCAACCAAATAGGTAAACAAAGAAATAAATAAATAAATGAAAAAACACTCATTTATATGGACAACCCATTCATGAATTAAAGTGTAACATTCTCAAGGGTTTTACGCACCTGAAAACACGTACTCCGACTTCCCAGACCCATCAATCCGACCCGCCTAGCTCCCCGGTGTCTGAGCTATGGCCTTCTTGTCCCTGGAGTTATTTATAATGTTTTAGGGTCAATTATGTAGGTTTTATATGTTAATTAGGCCTAAGCTCTCGTAACAACTTGCTGGAAAATTCTAGTTTTGGGTCCCCAGCGTGCTAGGCGATTCATCGTCACTGTTCATCTTCTTCACTGTCCAGTCACCACTGTGTTCATTACCAGTAAGGTGGGTGCGTTACTCGCCTGTAATTCTAGCATCGAATTTTGGGTTTTCTAGGCTCCTCATTTAACCCACACACACCCAAAATAATCACAGACTCTCAATCAACTCAAATTCATTAACAAAACACCTATTAAACCTGAATTAAACCCAAACAAAGGATCTAAATATGAATATCCATAAATCATGAAATCCTCAAATTGGTCACCAATCTTCACAAATCTGAGAAAAACCAATATATTTTATCATAAGAGACCTCAACAACCTCTAAATAACCTCAAAAACCAGTAAATTCACTAAAAAATTCGAGATCACCAAAACACCCATTTTAATGAAATTCATGAAAAATGAGAGTTTGATTAGCTTAGATTCAGTTGTTGGACGCCTAAGATCACTCTCCAAAGCTTGAATTCGTCCTCTCCAACCTCATATTTCACTAACAGAAGCTCCAAAATTTGATTACAAATGGTTTGCTATGCATGTTGAGCACTCATTATTGGTATTTATACCATTTGTTCTAATATGATGTGTGCACGTATCCCGAGGAAGATTTAATGGTCACTGATCACCCTGTGTCACTCAAGTCTTGACACCTTATCATGACACTACAGTCCTTGTATGTACGTTGTTGTGCATCTCGAGGATAATCCCATGCACGCTGATTTTCCTAGCTGCAACCTTTAGACTTAATTAATTGATTTGATTTGGCTCACATACCTTAGGCTAGGCTACCAAATAATTCATAAAAATTATATGTGAGGTAACACTAACTCTCAGTTACCCAACAACCCATGCCTTGTACCCTGACTATCCAGTACCCGGTACCCGGTCCTCGATACGTACTTCGGGACATATACCCAACTCGTAGCCTTGCCCGATATCAACATTCACACATGCGATGTTTATATACATAATAATAATTAATAAACTCAACATCGCAATACTAGGCATCATACCATGCACAAATATCATAAATATAACCTGGGTTTCCACATCTGAGTCACCCTGCTGTCGACGTAACGCTTGAATTAACCGTTAATCCACATGATTAACACAAATTCTGATTAAATTAATTTGGGCATTTACATCTAGGCTCATCCAATGGTCCCTAATCACTTTATCCCAACTACTTAAATGACTCAATTAGGTGACTTTAGTTCCTCACTCGTCCTCATGCGTTTGGAAATTAAAAAAGGTTGTTAAAGCTATACAGTATAATAAAAACACCAAACAAATATAACATACCTCGGTGTTGACGTCCAAGAATCGATGACTGTACCACGGAGCAGGCACACATACCACCTGTATTGACGCGTGACACGGGTTAAATTTTAGGGTTGTTACAGAGGTTGCATATGTCATTGAAATCGAAGATCCCTAGAGTAGGTATGCGCAAACGTGAACGAGGTAAGTTTGTTGGTACATGATGTATTAGATAAGCAGATTGAGAGACAACTACTACCCAAATGCCTAGACCCTGGTTTGTTTACTGTTTCTTGTAAGGTAGGTGATATTATTGTTGAGAGTGCCATGTGTGATCTTGGCACATCCATAAATGTCATGTCCAGTTCTTTATATGAGTCTCTTCGTGATGGTCCTCTTAATGACACTCAAGTGACAATCCACCTAGCTAATAGGTTGGTTGTACACTCGGTTGAGTTCATCGAGGATGTCCCAATCAGGATTCATGATTTTATATTTTCAACTGACTTTTATGTGATGGAAATGGTAGATGATTCTCTCCATGCCTTACTTTTTCTTTTGGGTTGAACTTTCCTTCGGACTACTAGGACTAAGGCTGATGTGTTTGGTGGGACCATGTCTATGGAGTTTGATGGTGAGATCGTTACATTTGATATTTTTAACACTGTTAAATCTCCTACTAATGTTTCATGCTTGTTTGCTATGCATGATTCTGACCCACCATTTCAGGATAAGATTAGGTTGGACAAGCAAAATGACTGTCAAGTACTTAGAGTTGGTGAGACTTTTCCACCACCCCCATGCTGACACATAGTGTTTCCTCCTCCCCTGGTGGAGCTGCGCATACGAGAACCACTCGAGACATGCTCGAGTGGGATAACGTGACCTAGCACGCATGACTCTGAAGTCGCGTTAACGACTCTAACCAAAAGCGCTATTGGGAGGCAGCCCACGTTTCTATCCTTTTTCTTTTCAGTTAATTATTCTTATATTTGTTTTCCCATTTGTGACTATTCGTAGGTGTTTTATTCTCTTTTATTGAAGCACCAGAGTTGAGAGCCCGATATCACTGTTGTGGCTCCATGGGTGGTATATATAGTTAGTCTATTTGAGATTTGGTAAGTTCTTGCTTTAGGTTATTAGGATTAGTTTTTGAGTCTGATAGAGGTATTGGTACGTATATTCCTGTAGTTTCCTGAGTAGAGCATTTTTATCACCATATTTGATATTTCACGAGATGTTTTAGTCCATTAGGTTTTGCATATTTATTTTCACATGCCATTTCCCATTACGTGTTTCTTCCCTTCCATGTTCCTTTCACCTCTTTTTCCTTTCATTTGTAGTTTGATAGTTTCATTCTTATTTAAAACCTTCAGGACAAGGTTTGAGATAAGTTTGGGGGTGTTTGATAGGTATAGTGGAGTGTTGAATGAATGAATTAGTGCATGAAAGGTATGATCATTTTATTTTTATGCGTATTCCATAGGTTTGGTAAGTTATGGTGGTGTTTTTCTTTTCTTTTCATCTCATTTTCTTGTTATGACATGCTATGCATTTCATCATTTAGGTTAGTAGTAGTTTATATTAGTTCATGCATCATTTATGTAGTTATTAAGTTGCATTATAGAGTTTATGCATGTTTATAGTTATTTTGTTGCATATAGAGTTGCCTAAAACCTAGTGTTCTTGGTTATGCATGGATGAGTTCAAATTAAGCTACTTTTGTGACTCGAACCTTTTAGAATATTAGGAGTTGTACTTAATTTTGAGCGTTGTCTAACATCTTTGAGATTGCATATTAGAGAGCTAGTATGAAGTTTAGGCATTGTGCTAGAGACCAAAGAGGCAGGCAGTCATATTTGGCAAGCTTTTAGATTTCTAGGGTGTTAAAACAAGAATGTAGCTCACTTGAGATATCAATTCATTTGACTTGACCACTTTTTGGGAATGATTTAGACTTGAACGGACATTGGATGACTCGTTTGATTATAGTGAAAGTGAGAAGGGTCAACAAGAGTTTTCTATAAAATTTTAGAGTCCCACAGATTCCACCGGAAATAGAGCAGGGAATCTTGTGGTGGAAAAAAGTGAGAAAAACAGATTCCACTGAAAATGGAGCAGGGATCGTACTACTTTTAAAATTTTTGGAGAGAATAGAGTGTATATACGCATAAAGGTGGAAGTTTATGGAAACTCTTAAATAAAAACATTTGACCGAGTGCTTATAGCTTGATCAATTGAGTTATTCCAATATGTTGTTCCACATTTTCATATTTAAGTTTAATTGTCTCTCTTTGGTATGTTTAGTCAACATTTATGTATAGTGTGTTGCACTTTTTGTTCATAGTCCCTTTTTCGGTGTTGATTCACTATTTATAAGAAATTTTGAACTTGTAATTGCTTCCACATAAACTGTTAAGACTTCCGTTAATTATGAAAATTGTTAAAAATTTTAATTAACACTGAAAATCAAATAATGGTGTGACAAGTGTAATACGTATCCTGAACGCATGGAACGTGGAGAATAGATTACAAAGGCTGACTAATACGTAGTTAAGTCTTACATCACTGAGATTAGGGTTTAATTACGAGATTAGGTTGAGAGGTGCTCTAGATTAAGGAACGGGCCGCTACATAAACAACAAAAAAATCAAAGAAAACTTAAAAACCGACACGGAAAGAAGTGGAGAGTGCACTCACGTCATCAAATCTATGGGGTTTCTTCCAAATTTCTTTAGATTTGGGTCGAAGGTAATGAGATTTGATGGAGGGCGAGACTGTGATGTGCCTGAGGTATGAGTGGTAAGGAGGGCAAGACCGTGGTGTGACTGAGGTATGAGTGGTATGGGTGAGCAAAGTATATATAAGTGACCATAGGTGAGCAAAAATGATTTTATATAGAGGGTAGTTGGATCATTTCACACATGAATTAATGTTTCTTAAAAAGTTAGGTATTTTCAATAAGAAATGGGTCCATTTTGTCACTCCTTATGATAATTGAACGTCCTCAGAGTGTTTATTTGGGGCTCTTCAATTACCAACTAGTGCCCCGTCTTAATTTGGTTTTTGTTCCTTTTATTTATTTTTTTATATTTGGTAATTAATTTATTGCTTTTATAGATCAATAATAGACATTTCTTTAAGCCAATCAATAATAGGCATTGAAAAACTAATTATTAATTGATTGTCATGAAGCAAAAATACATATTAATAAAATAATGCAATTATTTTGGTGGTCTTGATGGGCATTTGGTGCCATGGTGCCATGAGTTCCCATTGGTAAACAAAAAACAAAAGAAGGGACACATGGGCCAATGGCATAAGAGAATTAGATCTGCAATTCTGTTTTTATGGTGTGTTGGCTTCTAACTAGTGTCGCACTTGTAGAATTAGGTAGAAGACACAAGTGTTGACGGACAAGCTAGGCCAGATCTATATGGTTGGTTTCATATAATAATGGGAGTTTGTTTAATTAATAGTTTCTTATTCCTAAAGTAGTAATGACCAGATATATATATATATATATATATATATATATATATATATATAATATAATTAGACCCAAGAGTAAACTTGAGAAATATATTATAATGCGTATAGCTTTTGTTTTATTTGTTCTTATTTTAAGTATTTGTCCCTTTCATTATTTTTTAAAGAAAATAGCTTCTTCAACCATTTAAAGTATGCCATATTTCCCAAGTGTTAAATGAATAATTCTTTGACAAACAAATTATATATTAATCTTGATTTTCTTCCCAAAACCTAAGACTTATATAACATATATAATTCAAGATACCAAGTACCAACTCTTGAAAAATAAAATTAAAGATACCAATTGTAGCTTAGAGAAGAGTGCAATAATTAAACAAAAGATTTTTTTAATATATGTATGTTTATTAAGTTAAAAGAAAAATCTTATAGGACTGCGATTATGCCAGTTATGCTCTATAGAAGAAAATGTTGAGCGGTAAAACAACAACTACATAAGATGAACGTATTAGAAATGAGGATGCTTAGGTGGATGTGTAGTAAAACTCATAAAGATAGAATAAGAAATACAGAAACTGAAAGACAAGTAGGAGTAGCTCCAATTAACTCAATGATTAAGGAAGGGCGGTTGTGATGGTTTGGTCAACTACGAAGATGGCCTAAAAATGCCCCAATAGAAAACTTGACTTAATAAAAACTGAAGAAAGACGACGAGGTTGTGGTAGAGCGAAGTTAACTTATGATGCATTAATTAGGAAGGATTTGAATGGCTTAGAAAGTTCATCATCAATCGCACTAAATCGAGCACACTAGAAGAGTTTTATCCATGTAGTCGACCCCAATTAATTTGGAACTGAGGCTATGTTGTCGTATGTATTTATATATATATATATCTTATAATCCGCCCATTCATTATATTGTTTTTCTGAAAAATAATAAAAATTAAACGTGTTTTTTGGTTTCAAAAATTAAATATATTTATGTGTCGATATGTTTTATTATTTTAATGCGATTTTTAGAAGTTTTTTCTTACATAATAATTGTGTAGGTATCAACTGATGTTTGATTCAGTAATACTAACAGTCGTGCGAGATATATAAACTGATCTCTTTCTTAGTTATATTTAATCGCATGTAGGTTGACATAAATAAGTCTTTTTACTTTTTCTTGTGAGTAAAATAAAACTTTCATTAATTATGAAGGCTCAGCAAATACAATATAAGTGGACCAGACGTAAAATTAATTATTTGATAAAAGCACATTGATTCGCTAATCTTAATTGTTCAAAAAAACATTCAACTGTCATAGAGTTCATTTTGAAAAACTGCGACTGTAACATAGAACAGTATGTCGATTAGTGATTATTCTCATGACAAATACAAACTTTCAACATTAGAATACAACTATTTATTCAAAAAAATAACATAATAAAAATAGGCAGCGTCCAAAAGGTCCTCAATTTGTGCTAAAAGGATCTCATTACTACACTGTACCCCAATTTTGAATTTTTTTACTAAACGAACCCAACTTTTTTGACAGAATTCCAAAAGTACCCCTGCCTTCAACGACCAAAAACACACTCACCCCTCCTGTCCGCTCCATTCGAACCCCAAAACCCGAAACCATCAATACACAATTTTCTTGCTATTTGGGTCAATTTGAGCACTGTATTGACGTCGAGGGTGCATGAGGAAGGCTCTTATTGATTGAAACACACCAAATGTGTGGTTGGCAGAGGTTAAGGAGTCTGGTACCACCGTCGGAGTCGTTGCATTTTCTTGGTCGATTGGGTAAGTTTTTAGCATTAAAACTTTAGGAGCAACAACCCTGTCCAACCAAGTTGCCTTTTTTACTTTCGAAATTGTATGACTAAGTGTTTTTCCTTACTTTCAATATTGTTTAACCGAAATCAATTCATGATTTCAGACATCCATAATCATAACTGTTATAGAGGTTTCGATTTCATTTAACTGAAACCCATGCAAATGATATCAGCCCTGCAGCTTCGAAGCTCATGAAATTTACATTTTTGTTACATTTCAAAGGCCTAGTTATAGTATTGTTGTAATGGGACTATATTGAGTACCATTTATTTCGTTTTTACGTATGGGGAAAATAAAAAGCAAATCAGGGAGGTCTTCGACTATTGGGTGGGGTGGGAGGGGCGGCAAGGCTGGTAATGGCAGTAGTGCAATGTCCCAAGTGGAAACTGCCCTTCCATAAATGAAGCAAGCACTCGACTTCATCGAACTGGAAGAATAAAGTGGATCAAAATAATCCTATCCCCAAACACAAACGTGTGAAGCAAGTCAATGAGAGTAAGGTGCACACGGTGGAGACTGGAGTCTAGTATGGGGTGCAACTTCTTCTGTTAGGGAAAAAGGTGTACTCACAGTTGGAGCTGAGAGTAGGGAAGATATTAAGTTTAGTCATACACCAACGGGTGATGCTGCAACTACTGAGGCTAATGCTACATATATTAGGGCTACAGATGACTCCTCCGATCATATACGGAAGATGAAATGACCACTTCATTTCTTAGTGGCCATGCCAATTTATCACTCTTACCCTTATTTTGACACCTTGTCTTACTAAACATTTGGAGGAACAAGGTACATATTTCTATACCTTTGTTAATATTTGAAATATTTTGGTTCATTGTTATTTAACTATGGCGCAATTTGTTTTGTAGGCTTAAGAATTCCTAATGTGCATCAACCATGGTTCTCAAAATTCAGTTTGGGAGACTATCCAGGGACATCCGGAGAAGGAGAAGGTGAAGAAGTTGATTGAGGACTTCGGCATGGAACCTTTAGGTTATATCTCATATGATGGAAGTAACCGGGTGTTAATCTCTGACATTGTTAAGAGATGGCATCTCGAGACCAACACGTTCCTTATGCCATTTAGTGAGATGACTATCACATTAGATGACTTGCGGGTTCTTCGTAGGATTTTCATCACCAGAAAGACCATTTTTGTCAAGTCGAAGGATCGCATTGAGGTCATATCGATGGTAAGTTGTGTGTTGGGGATTTCAAATAGGGAAGTCGATGAATAGACAATGCTTGCCTCACCATGAGGTTGGCATGGTTGAAAGAATGGTTTTCAGTCCCAACTAAAAGACTTTTTTAGGAAGATGAAGAGGAAGGGGAAGGGTCTGATAGGAAAAAAGGGGGCTATGTATATTCTCTCATTGAGTGCTTGGTCAGAGATTACATCCTATACCTACTCGGAACCCTTTTTGCGAATAAGTCTGGTACAAGAGTCCCCGCTACTCTCATTAGCTTTTGGAAGACGTGAACATGATTGGTGAGTATGCATGAGGGGTTGCGACACTTGCTTACATATACCGTCAGCTTAGCAATGCATGTCGCACCGGGGTCAATCAAATTTGCAGATACATGATATTGTTAGAGGTAAACTATTAAACCGTTTCATTTGATTTCTTATTACTTTGTTCGATACATTTGTTTAATGCAGGGTTGGAAGTACAATTTCCTTCCATTCATCAAGTCGCATCTTCGTAATGACTATAAGGTGAGAATGCCCCGAGTGATGATGTAACGACCCGTTATTTTAAGTAGGTAATTAGTGTTAATCCGAGTTAGGCTCGTGATTAAGCCCGAATCGTCATGATTAACAAGTGTGTGGAATTGTGTGGTGTATTGTGTTTGTTTGGTGTGTAGTAATACGTATATGTGAATAAATGAATAATCAGACTAACGAGAGAATGCCTAATACCATGTGTAGGTCAAGGAGGACACATATGAGACGCGAGATATCGTTGACGTCCGTGTGTACTCATTGGCGTGAAATACATAGTTATAGGCATATATATATTGTGGTTATATATAAATATATATTAAAATAGAAAAAAATAAAATAATAGTAAATGGTCGAGTGTAGAATGATATGCAGTGTCACGAGTGACACGCGTAGGACGTACGGTGGTGTGCACGCCCGAGAGTTCTCGTTGGCGTGCCAATCGAAATTTTAGGTGCAATATATCGATTAATATATATATAAATTAGAATATATATAAATATATAATAAAAATCAGAAATTGTGAAATTACCTTTAAGGGTATGGAGGTATAGAAGGAAAGAAGATAGGTTTGGGGGCATTTTGGGTATTTCCCATGCCAACCGCCTTCTTCAATATATAAATCAAAACAGAGGAAGACGAGGAAGAATTGGGAGGAGGAAGGAGAGGTCGTTGGAGCAAGGGAGAGAACGCGGGAGTGAGCTCGCGTGATTGTGGAGTCGAGGAGAGCTCGAGGTGAGTTCAGTGATGTTGTGTGTTGTTGGTTTCGCTGTTTAGTGTGGTATTGGTTGCTGTTATGTTGTTGATGTCGACATAGTTACTGATGTGTGTGTGTTCGTCTGTGATGGGGTAGAGCTCGGCCATGGCGGAGTCACTCGCCCAACCCCAGCCGAGAAGAAAAAATTTTTTTTCCAGAAAATAGGAAAAAATATGAAAAAATAGTATTTTGACCAAACAAATAGGAATTGAGGAATTTTCATGAAAAATGAGGAATTCGAAAGTCGGAGGGACTTTATATCAGGGTTTTACCTCGAAAAACATAAAATGGTCAAAATAGGCTAGAAATTAGGTCTCAGGATTTCAGATTTGAATGGAACTAGTTTAGGAATGTTAATAAATGAGTATTGGAACTAAATCGATAATAATTGGTCTATTTTAGGTAATGGATCGATGTAGAAAAGGTTGAGGACTCCGGGGAGTCGCACAAGTCGATAAAACTTAGGAAAGCTCAGGACAGTTAAGTGGAACTCGTAGCTTTTATCAATTATGCAATGTAAAATAGTATTATTAGAGCATGTAGTGTACTGGACTGGGAATGGGGCAATGTATTGTGATTTGACTTTGGTTTTACAAAAATATTTGAAATGAAAAATGATTTCGGAAAGAGGTTTGACGTGACGGATCGGCCTTGGGTTTGGAACTGTGGTGGAGTTGCTAACCATCACCGTGCCCCCAGTGACTTGGGAATTATCTTGATCAATGTTTTCCTATTGAGTTGGTACCTCATCATTCATAAACCAATCAGATGCGCAGTGATTGGTTTAGTGATGATGAGGGAGTGCGACTCTATGTTTTTATGAGTTGGTTGCACATTAACAAGAACTGGTTAGATGCCCAGTGACTGGTTCTTGATGATGTGAGAGGGCAACTCAATTCAAATACGGATATTGGAAATACAAATCACGGGTGCATTGCAATGAACCAAGGAACTTGCATCTGGTATATATATTGTTTATATTGATTCATATGTTCCTGTAGATATGCATTTGATTCATGTTGTTATACATTGCCTTGATATTAATTGGTAGTTGATGGTTGGTATGAGAGTCACTTACTGAGCATGTAGGAGCTCACCCACCTTAACATTTTCAGGTGTGGATGTACGTTAGGACTTGAAACTCAGGAAAGGAGAAGATCAGGAGTTTAGTATCTTCTATACAGTGCAGTGAGTTTTCCTATTGTATATATATATTACATTGCTTTATGATTTTGTAATAATCAGGGTGGGAATAAAAGCTCAATACCGATGTTCATGCTAGTATTGTATATCATAGTTTATCGAAAAAGTTTTAAATTTTCTGCTGCGTTTTTTTCATTTTGTTTATTTAAAATCAAGATATACAAGTTGTTGTCAGGAATTGGTAAAAGGCTGCTGGCTTTAATTAGGTCCGATCTGGTTAACCGGGGCTTAATTAGGGTTTCAGGCCGAATGTTCGCTAATTGAGATTAGGGGATGTTACAAATGAAGCGGCACGTAACGGCCCTAATTTTCTAATGCGATTGGGTATGCCAAGCCTAGACCCGTGCAAGCCCCTGAGTCCAATCTCTTGGAACCTGATGAGCCTAGTCAGCCTCCGTTTATCCATTTAACAAGTTTATGAAGTGAGTTATCGCAGTTACCAATTTACGCAGCGGAAAAACTATAAGTATAAAAAGAATGTATGGGAAATAACTCAATTCAAGGGAAATCAAACATCTAGAAATGTGGAACCTAGAAGTATCACGATTCAACTAGACGATACAAACTTCATGCTGTGGAAGTCGATCGTCATACTTGTGATTCGTGGTGGTGTGTTTAATGGTTTTCTCTTCGAAACAACTCCATGTCCAGATTCGATGATTGCCGAGACTAGCGAACCTAATCCAACGTACAGAGAGTGGATCAATAAATACCATATGTTATTGGGATGGCTCCTCAATGCTATTGTACTAAGCATCGACAACCAAGTGGTTGGACCTCATATCTGCACAGCGCATGACGCTTGGTTGAAGATCGAGCAACTTTGCGGTGCACAGACACGCACTAGGGTTTAGAGGTTTAAGATTGTGTTGCATACAACACGCAAGGGATCGATGTCAATGAATGAATATCTCTTGAAGATGAATGAGCTCTCAATAGCCTAACCATAGCGGGATCTCCAATTACGGAGGAATATTTGATAACATCTGTGTTGGCTAGTCTGGATATGGAGTACATGCCTATTACGCCAACATTGTTGCGCGATTCAGATCTTACTTGATGCATCACTACTAAACTTCGATGAGCGAATGACTCAGATCCAGTCACTACAAGGAGTCAACAGTTTGAGTACTCAACGCTCAAATCTATTTGCTAATGCCGCTGAGGTTCATTCTTCCTTATCTGGTAACAATCAACAATCTAAATCCAATGTGTTTAATAACAATCAGTCATTGTCTACTACTGGTAGTCAAAACTCATCTGGTTATAACAATTGTGGATTTAACCCTCATGGCCATGGAAATCGTGGCCGAAATCGAGGTGGTTTTTGTTCTCAAATTCAAAACAAACCTACATTCCAGATCTATAGTGTTGCATATTGCTACTACCGAGCTGACATGAAGTACATGGGCACTCAATCTGGTTCAAATCAACCACCGCAGTTTCCACTCACCAATAATACTTTGGTACAACATAACTCATTCCTGGCTGCTCAAACTCCTATGTCGGATAGTTCTTGGTATGCAGATAGCGGTGCAACGGCTCATGTGACAGCTAATCCATCAATGGTCACAAACTATATGCCATATACAAGTAAAAGTGCATTGATGGTAGGTAATGGTAAACTACTACCTATTTCTGGTATAGGTTCTGCTTGCATTTCATCATCTAGTCCCTAGTTAACATTTCACAACACTCTGTGTGTGCCTAGTATAAAGAAAAATTATTTGAGTGTATCTCAGTTGACTAGAGATAATGATGTACTGATTCAATTCCATGCTAACTCTTATTTTGTGAAGGATTCCAGAACTAGAGCAGTTATTCTTCGAGGACACCTTGTCAATGGTCTATATCAGTTTTCTGGACCACCATCTTTTACTCATTCCCACTCTACTTTTGTTGTTTCCCATAACTCTTTATCTTCTTTGTGGCATTCTAGATTAGGTCATCTTGCTCAGTATACTGTCTCTCAAGTGTTGAGGTCTTATCTGAATGTTTTTCCAAGTTTTGGTAATTTGTTTTGTTCTTCTTGTGCTTTGGGAAAGAATCATGCATTACCTTTTTCTATCTCTTATAAAAGAGCTTCTACTGTTCTTGAACTAATACATACCGATGTGTGGGGTCCAGCACCCTGTACTTCTCCCTATGGCTATAACTATTACATTCATTTTATGGATGATCATACACGTTAAACTTGGGTATATCCATTAAAACTAAAATCAGATGTTGTTAAAGCCTTTTGCATTTCAAAACATTGGTGAAAAAACATTTGTCAAATGTATTAAACGTATTCAATCTGACTGGGGAGGGGAATATCAAGTATTTCAACCTATTTTGGATTCTTATGGTATTGTTTTTCAGCATTCATGCCCTTATGTTCATGAGCAAAATGGTAGAGCCGAAAGAAAACATCAACACATTATTGAAATGAGCCTTATACTACTTGCTAATGGTCAATTACCTACGAAGTTTTGGTGGGATGCATGTTAAACTTCTATGTTTTTAATTAACAGACTACCTACTAGAGTATTAGATAGTAAAACTCCTTATGAAAACTTATATTGTACCTCTTCTAATTTTAATATACTTAATTTCCTTATCTATGAGCATATAATCTACATAAGTATCAGTTTAGATCAGAAAAATGTATATTTATTGGGTATAATTCAACTCATAAGGGTAATAAGTGCATGAATAGACTTGGGAGAGTTTTTATAACTCGACATGTATTGTTCAATGATCAGGAGATCCCTTATTTTCAATGTTTCCCAATACTGATTCACCTGCCTAGTCCTTTGTGAGACAAACTTGCATTCCTATATCAGTTACTACACATTCTGGGTCTAGTTCAGCAGGGTCAAGGTTTCATGTTTTATCCAATGAATCCTCAGACTCTCCTTCTTGTTCCAATTCACCTTCTAGTATTCCATCTACAACTACTGAACCTATTCCATTACAAAGTCCTACATCATTACCAAGCACTGAAACTACACCTCTTATAGTTTCTAATACTAATCCCACACAGAATGTTCATCTAATGGTAACTAGGGCAAAAGATGGAATTAGCAAGAAAAAGGCCTTCCTTGTTGTTACCTCTATTGAGAACTCCATTCTAGCAAGTGATCTCAAGGACCCCAAGTGGATAGAGGCCATGTACAATGAATACCAGGCCTTGAGGAGAAATAGAACATGGTCATTAGTCCCTCCTAGTTCTCATCAGAATGTTATAGGGAATAAATGGATATTTACAGTTAAAAGGAATTCTGATGGTACCATTAATCGATATAAAGCTAGATTAGTGGCTAAAGGGTTCAAACAAGTACCCAGTATCAATTTTGATGAAACATATAGTCCAATGGTGAAATCATCTACTGTCCGCATCATTATTTCTCTTGCAGTATACTTTGGTTGGTCATGACGGCAGCTAGATATAAATAATGCATTTTTAAATGGTCAGTTGGTTAAAGAAGTATTTACAAACCAACCTATGGGTTTTATTGATCCTTCTAATCCTTATGTTATCTATCGTTTGCATCGTTCTTTGTATGGTTTGTGATAAGCTCCTCGTGCTTTGTTTGATCGATTGAAATCTACTTTATTGTCTTGAGGCTTTCTAAATTCAAAATCTGACAACTCATTATTCATTTTTTGAAATGGGGGGTTACTTATTTACATTTTGGTTTATGTTGATGACATTATTGTCACATGATCTTGTACTGCTACTATCAAAACTTTATTTCTAAACTGAATGATTATTTTTCTTTAAAAGATATTAGTGAGTTATCGTTGTTTTTGAGCATGAAAGCCAGACGTGATGCTACTGGTTTATTCCTTACTCAATCTGCCTACATTAAACAACTTCTAGAAAAGAGTGGCATGGTATTAGCTAAATCTATTGATACTCCTGCCACTATGGGGAAACCCTTATATGCATATACATCTCCTCCATTTCATAATCCTACTTTATTTCGTAGTTTGTTAGGTGGTTTAAAGTATCTTGTTCATACTAGACCTGATATTGCATACATTGTAAATAGATTAAGTCAATATCAACAAAATTCTACTAATAATCATTGGCTAGCCCTCAAACGAGTTCTTCATTATTTGAAGGGCACCATTGAGTATGGAATCTGGTTTCGGCCTAGTTCTTCTTTGTTTCTTACAGGTTATTCAGAAATGGATTGGGCAACATCACCGGATGATCGCCGCTCTCTGGCTGGTGTATGTGTATTTATGTGTTCCAATTTAATCAGCTAGCAGAGTAAAAAGTAACATGTGGTGGCTCGATCTAGCACAAAATCAGAATATAGAGCACTGGCTCATGTTGCAGCAGAAATCAACTGGGTGCAGTCCTTGCTATCTGAGTTTGGAATTTTTTTGGCCTCCTCTCTAATGGTCTGGTGTGACATTCAGTCAGCATAGGCTCTTGCGTACAATCCAGTTTATCATGCTCACACCAAACACATCGAGTTAGATGTTCATTTTGTTTGTGATCAGGTATTGTCAGGTAGGTTGGTTTTTCACTATGTTCCATCTAATGATCAGTTGGCTGATTTCTTCACAAAAGCTCTCCCTGCTTTTGTCTTTATTCGTAGCAAACTCGGTCTCGCTTCTCTCCCTTCTTGTTTGAGGGGAGATGTTAGAAGTAATCACTAGTTAAGAGATTTATGTATTAATATGAGTTGTAGTGTGTATGTGTGAGTTGCAATATATGATGTAGATGACATGTTCACTAGTTAGCACTCATGAGACTGTGAGTATGCCATGTTGGCAATATGTGTCTCTTGATCTAATGGTGTGCATTGTTTTAATCTAACGACTTGTATCCTTTGTTTTGAGATATAAATAATAGATCACCGACTAAAATAAAGAGGTTCTCACTTCGGTTTTCCTTGTTTATGTTACCCTAACTAGGGTTTGAGAAGCGAAGAACTTCTTTACTGATAGTTTTTGAGGACTCTATATCGGATGAAATGGACATCAATTTCAATATGTTTGGTGTGAGCATGGAAAATTGGGTTCTTGGCAAGGGAAAGGGCATTTTGATTGTCGCACCAGAGTACAGGTTTGGAGAGAGACTGAAAATGAATGTCCTAAAGTAGAGACTCAATCCACATTATTTTGGCTGCAATATGAGCAAGGGATCGATACTCACTTTCAGTGCTGGATTAAGCTACCACCTGTTATTTCTTGGCTTGCCAAGAAATGAGAGGGTTACCCAAGTAGACACAATATCCTGCAATTGATTTGCGATCGTCTTGAGAAGAAGCCCAATCAGCATCAGAGAAGGCAACTATGTCGAGGTTGGAGCTTGGCTTTAGGTGCAGACATTTATGAGAGGTCCCAATTAGATAACGAAGGATGCGTTTGAGTGCCTGCCAGTGAACCAATTTGGGGTCTTGTTGGAACTGACTTAGTCGATTGATCGCAAATGTGGTGTCTGGTCGAGTGTGTGTTAGATATTGAAGGCCCCCAATCAATCGTCGATAGAGAGTTTGATCAGAGAAGGATGGACTAGAAGTAGAGATGTCAAGCTTTGAAGTAGAGCAAGGTGTGGCAACAGATTTCATATTCGAGAAGCCAGTAGTGTGTAATAGAAAGTGAATGTAGTTGTGTTGAGAGAGGTATATACCAGATTGATCCCTCTTTACTTCAATGCCTAGGAAGTATTTGACATCCCCCAAGTCTTTAAGTGCAAACTGTTTGTCGAGAGAGGGGTGAACTTGGTGATGAAAGGTCCTGAATTGCCTGTAATAATAATGTCATTAACATAAATTAGAAGATAGGTTACACACTGACCATGTTTGTGAATAAAGAGGGATGTATTAGCCATTGAATTTCGATAGCCCCATTGTAAGAGAGTGTTGTGAAGCTTGTTAAACCAAGCTGGGGGAGCTTGGCAGAGTCCATAAAGTGCCTTGTGTAGCTGATAGACATAGTGAGGTTAAGAGGCAACAGTGAAACCAGTAGGTTGAAGGATGAAAACCCTTTCTGAAAGATGCCCATGTAAAAAGGAATTGTTGACATCTAATTGTTTGAGTGGCCAATTGTAGCAAGTAGTAAGAGTGAAAATGATGCGAACTGTGGAGGGCTTAATCACCAGACTATAGGTTTCATGAAAGTCAACTCCGGGGAGTTGTTTGTATCCTTTGGCCACCAAAACGAGCTTTATACCTATGAATTGTTCCATCGAAGTAGTGTTTGATCTTGAAAATCCACTTAGTCCCTACCAACTTTTTAGTGTTGGATGAGGGGACTAATGACCAAGTGTGGTTGTTGTGAAGGGCATTGATTTTCTCTTGCATGGCCTCCTTCCAAATAGGGAGGGAGAGAGCCTCAGTTGTTGACGATGGTAGTATGCCATAACCTGTAAGTGAATCTACAGTAGAGGCATTGAAGACTCTTTTTGAGATGCCGTCTTTAGCTCTTGTGACCGTGGGGTGGGTGTTGTTAGGTATAATGGGAGTGTCGAGTGGTGGTGACGGAGTTGTGGAAGGCATGGGATTTGTTAGACTTATTGGAGGAGAAGGTATAGTGGTTGGTGATTGGAAATTAATGATAGTATGAGGTACAAAGGCAGGAGGTGATGTGGTTGTGATATGAGGGAATAGGGATGGATAAGGGAAGTTGTGTTCATTGAACACGACATGTCTGGAGATGTAGAGACGACTATTTGGGCTTAGACATAGCCTTGATGAGATGAGCTGTACCCCAAAAATACACATTTGGCTGACCGAAATTGCAGTTTATGTTGATTGTAAGGGCGCAAGCAAGGGTAGCATGCACATTCAAAGGTGCGAAGTATGGAATAATTAGGAAGTCATTGGTATAGTGCTTGGTAATGTGAGAGGCCATGGAGGACGGGGTCAGCAGTCTGTTGATTATGAAGACTACAGTGTGGACAGTTTCCCACCAGTACGACATGGGAATGTTTGAGTATGCAAGCAATGATAGGGCCATTTTGATGATGTGGCGATGTTTGCGTTCCGCTCTGCCGTGTTGTTCATGGGTGTGAGAGCATGGATGTTGGAATCGAATTCCATGTAGTTGAAGATAGGATTTGAAGGGTCTGTATTCACCTTCCCAGTCCGATTGAATAGCTTTTATGGGAGTGGACAATTGTTTTTCAACAAACATTTTGAAAGAGATGAATGTGGAAAGAGCCTCAGATTGTAATTTTAGGGGATATACCCAAGTGAAGTGGCTAAAATCATTAATGAAGTGAATGTAATAACGATAGCCGGAAGAGGATGAGATGGGAGTGGGCCCCCATAGATCGGTATGTATGAGCTCGAACATATGGGATGCCCGTGATGGATTTAGATGAAAAGAAATGGCATGAGATTTACCAAATTGACAAGAGGAACAAAACAAGTTTTTATTGATACTCAAGAACTTATTACATGAACTCAACACTTTGGTAATAATGGGTTGAGGGGCATGACCTAATCTCATATGCCATACATTATATTCACTTGAAGCACTGGAGGAGTAGAATGTTTAAGGCTGGACTGAGGCATACACAGAAGAACTTGTGGTGGAGGGAATACGGTACAGTCTGTCTTCAAGGGCCTAAAGTAAAACCTGATGAGAATTGACATCCTTCACAAAACACGCATTAGTGTGGAAATCGACGAAGACAAGGTTATCACTTGTTAATTGAGAGATAGAGAGGAGATTTTTTTTGATTGATGGAACAAATAAAATGCTTGGGCTGTTGGGAAATGTGCCATAGGTCAATCCATTAATAGTCTTTATGAATACATTTTAGTTAATAAAATAGAGGATTTCATTTGCAGTTTATTATAATTGATTTGCATGTTTACATTATAATAAGATCCATGGGTATTTACGAAATATCCTAAATGTCCCTAGTCGATTATTATACTTGGGAACTATAATAAATTAAGACTAGTGTGAGTCTTGATTGATGATCATACGATGATCATACGTATAGAAATACAAATCAAGATCATGAGTACTTGTTAGGGAACAAAGTACTAGACCGACCCTCTATGAGAACATCACATGGATTAAGTCATAGTTGTTTCTCATGATAGGTATATTTTTTAGTCCTCTGACTTGAGATTACCAAAGACTTCAACATTAGGAATACAGTGATTTGACGCAATCAAACGTTGTCTTTAACCGAACGATTATAAAGGTTGTGATTGGTTACTGTGTGAATAATGTGGTGAAGTTGTGTAATCGAGATAGAAGTTGTCCCTCTCATATAAAGAGAGATATCCAGTGGATCCCTCGGTGTGTTAGACTGTTAAAAGGCCTAGTCTAAGTGAATTGATATTGATCAATGTCACTTAGATGTTTTCAGTCTACCTAGAAATTGAGACTAGTACGATTAAATATGTTGGATGACAATTCCATGCCTCATATTTGATCAAAAGGATATCGTATGACAAAAGGATGTTATATACACTATTGATTAGGTTGTATCGATTTGATATTCATACAACTTGGGTAGTCATAATGTCTTGCTAGAGGCCGCTTATGACTTGTATACCAAAATGTGTTTTGGTATACTACCAACGTTGTATGAGCCTATTGGGTCGCACACTGAGAATGGTTTAGCAAGATTTTAAGATGGTTCGGAAAAATGAATTTTATATGATAAAATTCATGACAGAAACGTCCTTGTAGTGTATTACACTTATACTTCTTTAAGTAGGGGTATATGTGTAATTTACTTAACCGTCTATATACAGGGTTGTATAAATAGACGCTTTGAGTTAGAATATAAGAAAAAAAAGATTTAAAAAAGGGTCGAAACTCTATTTTCGTTTTAAGAAACGACTTAGGGTTTTTGGTATGCTCTGGATTGTTTTGGAGAGAAACAAAAGGTTTGGTATTGTCTCGAAGCTAGCACTACAAATCTCGACCGCCGTTCGTGTGTAAACTGTTGATAGAGGGCGTTCGTCGTTGGCAGCGCCTTAGAGATCGATTAACCTTCAGAAAGGTACATTGCGACTGAGGTATGATTAAGTTTTCATAGTTTAAACGTGTTTTAATGGAATTAGATTCGGATCCTGTTGGGGTTTTTCTCAAAATTGTTTTGTAATCTCCTCTGCGCATGAACCCCAAAACCCAACATGGGCATTGAAGAGAATGTGCATTGGGAATATGAAGAGAACCAGTAGTAGAAATAGGAATTCAAGAGCTATTACCAATCAGAACTGATTGATTACCTGAATAGTCAGATTTATTGCTCAGGAATGACAGATCGGTGGTGAGGTGATTAGTGGTGCCACTATCGAAATACTAGGAAGAGTCGGGCAGGGAGGGCGGTGCAGCTACAAAAGCAGTTAATGGTAGCCCACCAGGTTGGAGAGAGGTTTGAACTGGTTGTGGAATCCGCTACACCTTCTGCGAGTTGTAGTTTGGCCCGGATCTGGCATTGTTGTGGGAGAAATTGGTAGATGGAGTAGATATTGTTGTTGAGGGAGGGGAACTCATAGTCAAAGATGTTAGGGCTTGGACATTATTGATTTATTGCAGCCTTGCTCTGAAGCTTAAGAGGGATACCTGAAGTTCAGGCCAGGTTAGATCTGGTTTCTCTTGAAGGAGAGTGGAAATAGCCAGATATTCTCCATCCAAGCCGGCAAGGGTGCATGAGATGAGATCGCCTATGGACACTGGAGATCCTATAGCGGCTAGGCTGTCGGAGTATTTCTTCATCTTATGACCGACTTCCTGAGCAAGTATGACCGACTTTTTGAGCAAGATGAAGAAATACGAAGTATTCCATTTCATGTGGTTTGTAACCCGGTGCGTGATAGCTGAACTTTGGCATGGTTGTGAGCTCTGCACAGGGTTTCAATGGCTCTCCAAGTAGCCGCGGAAGACCCGTGGTCTAGGACTTGGTTGGCGATGTCTGGTGTTAAGGAGTTGAGGAGGAGAGTCATTAGCATATGATCCTTACTCTCCCAATCTTCATATTCTGGGTTGGTTGTTCCTGAGTCCTCGAGAAACTATTGTGGTCGAGGCTTTGTTCACTGCAGATATTCTTTAAGCTTTATTCCTTTAACGAAGGAAGTGATGATGGTCCTCAATATAAGGAAGTTTTCTTGATCCAGCTTGATGGTGATTCCTAGTTAGGGAGTTTTCGGATAGATTGAAGGGAGCTATGACTGGCTGAGACACCATTGTTGATGTCGGGCTCATTGAGGTGCTTGAACTCTGTGCTGTCACAAGTTTGATAGCCATGGCGTTGGCCTAATGGCTCTGATACCATATGAACAAACAACATACCACATAGAGTTTTTTAGGAAAGACTTCCTTAACAAGATATGTGAGCATAGCACTATATTTATATTGGCATAGATGCATTTACAATTGTTGATTACATTGACAGATGTTCCAATCTAGGAGACGCGAGAGGGGACGCGCCTTGAGTTACGTGCAGTAGTAGACGTCTAGACGCGAGCGGGGATGTGCCTTGAGTTGTGTGCGAGCCGGGGGACCGGGTAGTTAGACTTATGGTAAGTCTAAATTTATTTAAATGTGATTCAAATAATTATTACATAGCCTATGGTGTTTATATAAAGCAAATCAAATTAGAAGTCCTATAGTTTTTAACAAAAATTGAGAAACATGGATATGTATCGGGATACGTGCTAGCATACACTCCCATTAAGGCTTGTGTCAAATGTGTTAGTTAGATGGATAATAGTGGAGTATAGAGAGATTTTGGACCCTTAGATCACATGGAGATGGATATGTACACCTAGATGAAACCACAAACTATAAAAATCCACACTTAGAACATTTCCTCATTTTGCATGCTCTATGGGGAGAAGGAAATCAGAGTTGTTGTACTTCTTTGTGCTGGAAAATTGGGAGATTTAGAGGCCAATTCATCACTTAGGAGGAATAAGGTGTTAGGTCATCAAAACAAGAACCCTAGGTACAACTCTATAACTTGCATACTCGCAATTCAATGGGTTTTTGAAGATGAATCATGGGACTTTTGCATAAAATCAATTTCAAGGTGTTTCAGTGTTGTTTTGAATCAAAATGAAAGCCTTGATTTGTGTTTCAAACTTCAATTTTCGATTTTACAAAGTTTTGCTCAAATTAGGGGTTTTTGCATGAATCTAGTTTTCTAGATTTTGGGCTTTAAAACATGGTTACTTTCAAAATCTAATCTCGTTTTTAAGCTCCTTGTTGAAAATCCCTAGAGAAAGTGTTATGGAATCTCAAAACTAGTGGGACATTGAATCACTATGAAGTTCTTCAAATCTTGAGTGTTCTTCCCCATTTTTATGAAAATGCATTTTTAAATCACTTTTTTGATGTTTTAATGAATCATATTGAGTGTCTAGTGTATGTTTTTTCTGAAGGAGGTTGTACTGGACCTTGGTGGAGGATAACAAGGTCCAGGGGGCGATGGAGGAGTGGTTCCTGAGTTGGGAACCCAGAAAATCATTGATTTTCTGGGTTTCTGCACTTAACGCGCTAGGCATTCTAGCCAGTGCTATGAGGGCAGCTAATACGTTAGGAAATTTCCCAACGCGCTGGGTGTTCTGGGCAGCCAAAACTTGCAAGTTTTTCCAATTTCTTGCAACATCTTAAACCAAACTAAAACCTTATAACCTAGCCTAAACCCATACTAGCTGACCTGAAAACACCCTAACTCATATCTAACCACACCAGGATCTTAAGGAAGCGTTCCGAGAGTCCGGATGTGCAGGTTTCGGAGCGTTGGGAGGTCGAAAATTAGCTAGGAAATTGCTTGAGAGTGAGTAATCTCATTTGAGATATTTATGCGTACATTTCATTCCATTATATCATTGTTTTGTTGTCCATTGTGACTATTACTACCATAGTATTCAGATATCATGATATTGGTTATGTTCCTCACTTGTTGAGCTTGGGTTTCATGATATTGAATTGTTTTAGGTTTCATTTATTCCATTGATATACCTATTGTCTTCCTTGTTTTGTTAATGGCTCTTGTTCGATAAATAGCATGCTACTAGGCTAGATGGTTGTGAATGAGTTATGGACTTGTTGGTCTTTTTGATATTTTTTATTATTACAATCCTAACTTGTTGGTCTTTTTTATTTTATTTTTATTATTACTGTTGTTATGTCTTTTAATACTGTTGGGTTGTATATTAGGTTGAGTGATAGTTCCCCGACCTTTCATGACTTTCACACTGGTTTATATTCTCCATTTCATTATATATATATGTCATGTGATCATTATTTCTTGGTTTCCATACATCGAACTTATTTAATTGTTTCCACATAAATTGTTAAGACTTCCGCAAATTTTAACATTTCAGTAAATGTTTTAATTAACTCTGAAATTTGTATATCGGTGTAACTTGGGTATTATTTATCCTGAACGCGTGTAAGTTGGCAAATGGGTTAGAAAGGCTGAGTGATAAGTAGTTAAGTCATACGGAATTGAGATTAGGGCTTAGTTACGGGATTAGGTCGGGCGGTGCCCTAGATTAGGAAAGGGTCGTCACACCTCCACTGCATTTTGCCTCATCGTCTTCTGCTGTACCAATCAACTTTCAACCTACATCCCACTTCATCATTCGCTTTATCAAACCATCCCCATTTAACCCCCAGAGGTGACTCTACTACCCCTTGACTGCTCAAACCCCTTCGACTAGGGCGTGTTTGGTTCGGGGGGAAGTTGAAATAAGTGAGATAACTTCCAAGGAAGTTCCAACTCACCTTGTTTGGTTAGATATTTTCAAAAAACTTCCTTGGAAGTTTGACCCCGAACTTCCCCCACATAGGGGAAGATAACTCACTTGGGGGGGTTGAGTGAGTTATTCCTGAGGAGGAATAGACACTTCTACCCTCATTTAATGCTCTCTACCTTTATTCCCTACAATCTCTCTCTCAAAAACTGTGTAAAGGGCATTTATGTCAATTATATTATTTTATTGTTTTTAAAATGTGGAACTTCCCAAGAAGTTCAAAGTTGAACCAAACGTGAAAAGTGCAACTTCCTTAGTGGTTAACTTCCCAAGAAATTAAACTTCTCTAAAAGTTAGTAAAATGAACCAAACGAGACTTAGATCTTCATTGCTGAAAATTATTTTTAGTTCAATACAACCAACCTAGAACAACGGGTACCGATGGTTACCTTTTTCATGCATGGTGATGCATTTAGTTGGTTTAAATAGATGTCGCAAAACAACCAACTAAGTACATGGGAAGCTTTCGCCCGAGCATTCAAGCTCCATTTCGGACCCTCCTCATACGAGAACTAGTAGATTGCTCTGTTCAATCTCAATCAAACAGGGCCCCTTGTGGATTATCTAATTAAGTTTGAGAAAATCAACAACCTTGACCTCGATCTTCCACTCGAGCTCACCCTTTCTTGTTTCTTATCTGGGTTGAACAAAGATCTGCAACAAGATCTTGTTGTTTTCACTCCCAACAATATCGCAGATGCAATCGGTCTAGCAAAACTTTTTGATGAGAAGCTCGCTGATACATGGACATCTACTTACTCTGAGAAGTGCACCTGGTCATAACATAAAAACCCACCCATTGCGCAACCTACGAAAATGGGCATGACCTTACTGGTGCAACGGTTGTCATAAGCGAATATGAGAAAAAGAAAGGCTAAAGGCCTTTGTTTCAATTGTGAGGAAAAGTACGTGTTGGGTCATCGATGCAAGCCCAAACAATTCCTCTTAATATTATAGGAAACCGACCCAATAAACCATGAACCCATAGCCACTGAACCACCCATTCTACCAGCCCCATCTCCCCAACTACCAAATATGAAACCACCAGATCTCGTACATTTCCAACTCTCCACTACTGTGCTTAATGGCTCCCTCAACTCCCTGAACTCCCGCACCTTTTGAATCCTTGGATCGGTTTAGTGCATGGCTCTTTCCATCTTGGTTGATTTTGCCAGTTCCCACAGCATCATTCAGTCGAAGCTTGCCCTCTCCCTACAATTGCCTATCTCCACGATTCAACCATTCACTGTGATGGTAGGAAACGATAATGTAATTCAGTGTACTGGTGTTTGCGTCGATGTGCCAATTATAATATAAACATATGATTTTGTAGTCCCGTGTTATGTTATGCCCATTAAGGGTGCTAACTTGGTCTTTGGGTTTGATTAGCTACAAATATTGGGAGAGTTTTGCTCAAATTGCATGCATAGTACCTTACCGACGTTTCTACCACCAATGATCCCTTATCACCTTAGTCGGTGACCATAATCTACCCTTTTCATCTTCCTTTTCCCAAATCCATCAATTACATTTCACTAATTCCATCGTATATTTTCATGCGTTTACCATTATGCCCTCCTTACCACGAACCGACACCCAAAGACTACCACCCCACTTCCCCCTGAACTGAAAGAACTCCTACACTCATATGCTACAGTTTTCCAAATTGCACACTCCTTCCCCCACTAGCGCTAAGAGTCACCACATACACCTTTTACCCAACTCCTCCCCAATAAAAATACGACCTTACTGCTACCCCTACATTCAAAAGGATGCCATGGCATCTACCATAGCTGACACGCTATGGGAGGGCATCATTAAGCCTAGCACTAGCCTATTCTCTTCCCCAAACTCACTAGTAAAGGAGAAAGATGGGTCTTGGCACTTCTGTATTGATTATCGAGTTTTTAATGCTCTAACAGTTAAAAACATATTTTCAATACAAACTATGGATGAATTATTAGATGAGTGACATAATGCAACTCTATTTTCGAAGCTAGATCTACGGTCATGGTAATTTCAAATTCGGGTAGCCCCCATTAATACTTTCAAAACCGCTTTCCAGAGAGTCGATTATCATTATGTATTCTTAGTTATGCCATTTGGCTTTCATAAAGCACCCTCAACATTTCAAGCAGTGGTGAATGACCTGTTTTGACCATTTCTGCGAAAGTTCATGTTGGGTTTTTTCGATGATATATTGATCTACAACCTCGACATGGCATCACATAAACCACCTACGGCAAGTTCTTCAGTTACTCTTCAAAAAATAATTCTCAGCAAAATTATCCAAATGTCATTTTTGCGTTACTAGTGTCGACTATCTCAGCCACATAGCCTAGGTTAAGGGGGTTGCGGCTGATCTAACCAAGTTGGAAGCCATCCAAACTTGGTCTCAACCTCGAAATTTTACGCAGTTGCATGGCTTCCTAGGCCTTGTGGGCTACTATCGTTGCTTTGTACGACATTTTGCAATGATAGCAAGCCCGCTCACATATCTCCTAAAACTTTATATTTTTGCATGGAATCCCTCAGCTGGGGATGCTATCATACATTTAAAGGACTCAATGTTATCCCAACCCCTATTACAAGTTCCTGACTTCACCAAAGTCTTTGAGATCACTACAAATATATCTGGGATAACGATTATAGTAGTTCTCTCTCAAGATCATCTTCCCATCACTTTCTTTAGTAAAACATTGTGTCCCCGGATGCAAGTCGCATATAATATTTGCAATTACAAAATCTGTGAAGAAGTGGAGTCAATACCTGTTGGGCACCAAATTCAAAATATATACCGATTAGAGAAGTTTGAGAAACCTACTCAACCAAACAATTCAAATCATTGAACAACAAAAATGGCTCACCAAGTTTTTGAGGTTTTGATTATGAAATATTGTACACATCAGGGAAGGACAACAAGGTGATCGATGCCCTTTCTCGCCGTTTGGATGCCCCTCCACCATATTCATGGCCATTTCCACAATTGCCATTCCCTTCTTGGAGAAACTTCGCCAGTTCTACCAAACAAGCCATGCAGTTCAATAGCTACTACAAACATTTTATATTAACACTAAAATGCATTCATTTTTTTGTCAACCATGCCTTACTTCTCTATAAAGGGTGAATATTCATCCTGGCAGAATCGGATTTGAGGCACACACTCTTGGAAGAATTCCACAACTCCCCATTAGCTGACCACTCCAGTGTTCATGCCATTGCCAGTCGCATTTCAGATTTCTTTTGCTGGCCTCAATTCCTGCATGACATCAAACAATTCATCAGTTGTTGTTCAGTTTGCCTACAAAATAAATATTCCACTAAACGACCCTATGACACTCTCCAACCACTCCCGATTCCTACACAGGTTTGGGAAGATATTTCAATTGACTTTATTACAAACCTTTTTGCCTCCTAGGGGAAAACAGTAATTTGGGTCATGGTGGATCGTTTAACAAAGTTCGACCACTTCATTGGCCTTCCATCGTACTTTACCACCTCAGACTTGGCAATCATTTTCTTAGTCGAGATCTTTCGTCCCCATGGGGTTTCCTGGTTCATTGTAAGTTACCAAAACAAAATCTTCACTAGCAATTATTAGAAGGGCTTTTTTCCAGATGGGCACCTCCTTACGCTTCAGTAACTCCTACCACCCACATATAGACAGCAAGATAGAAACGCTAAATTGATGCCTTGAAAGTTATCTACGTTGTTTTATTGGTGAAAAACCTCAACGCTGGGTTCAGTTTCAACACTTAGCCTAATTTTGGTACAACACCAGCAAGTACGCTACAAGCACCACTAGCCCTTTTTAAGCTGTTTACGGCCTCCAACAAGTATTTAGCCTAATTCTGGTACAACACAAGAAAACTAATTCGTTGCAAAAGTATCAATGCATTAAATATAAATAATAATATAAGGTCCTTATTCTTTATGCTTCCTTAGACATTGGTATGGACCCAACGATCGAACCACTCACCCTTGAAGTGATGAGAGCCATTGGCAAACACATTGGCCTTTGTGTCCCCCATTTGGCACCATCAAACCAATTGTACGTTTCCAAGCCATCGTTGGTTGTGAACAATCAATCCTCGACCTATCTGGCCTAGCTTGATGGATAAATTGCTAATCAAGTGCTTGACGGATATTCTTACAATCAAGGTGGAAATGTATCTCCACGTGGCGTGAATGAATGAACCTCCATCACGGTTAAGTTATGGCATAAAATTTGGTGCATGAAAGTATATAGTGCACGAATTGTCAAAGTCACGTGCACGACACTAAGAAATGGATAGACTTCCAATTTCTTGAGCGATAGATAGATAATCTATCCATCTCACGAGTGTTCAAGAGCATTCCATATATTAACTTAAATCCATACCAAAGCCTCATTCGCATCCTAATCCCCGAATTCTCGATAAAACCAAAACATGATATCCTAATTAACTAATATTCAAGTCATGCATACCATATGGACGGAACTCCCCACTTACGTTAGCCCGACCCGCCTAAGTTCACTCCTCACACGTCTGAAATTCGATATGAGTCCTTTCGTGGCTCAAAACAAATTAGACACTATACGCGAGATTTAAAATTCTCAAAGGCTGTTTTGATTACACTAGTGACATGCCCTAGTTGTCTCAAAATTAGGTGAAATAAAGGTCTTATTCCACTAAATTGATAAGTACGAGGGTGAGTGGGAGTTTAATCACTCACAAATAAATGCTTTTTGCGTAAACTTTTGGTTGTAGATATAAAACTCCTAGTTACACTAATCCACATTAGTTGAGATAAATCTTTGAGAAGGATAAAATAATGTCTAAGATTAATTTCCTTGATTTGATTTGACAAATTGATAAATGTTATCAACCATGAAAATAGGGATGTATGTCCTAGATTAACGGTTCCTTTAGAACCACCATTTACTATTACAAGAATTTTGTATCATGCTAGCAACTATGAAACTGGAATTTCGGAAAGATTCGAGACCATGGAAGCTAATGGCATGACAGTGATGCTGAAGGAAATGTTCCAATAGTAAGCCAAATAGGAAATATATTAGATTACTAAATTCCTATATTCTTGTAAAATGGTTGTGAGCCTATTAATATGAATCTATGTTTGGAACATAAAAGACTATATTAATTATCTAAAAAGGCTTGAATTTTCATACGCTAAAAGTTGTTAGTAGATTTGATCTATAATTCATCAAAATAGTTTTGAAATATTTAATATGAATGACATGAAGAATCTCTTTATAGTTGCATGTGGTATTTTAAAATTGTAAGACAATATTAAAAGAAGCCTATGACGGCCCCTCCCTTAACCTAGGGCACCGCCCGGCCTAATCCCGTAATCACGCCTTAATCCTATCCTAGTAGGACTTAACTATGTATTAATCAGCCTTTAAAACCTATTTGCTTCATTGTTCGTGTTCTGGATAAGTAATACACTAGTCCTATCAAGTTATGAAATTTAGAATTAATTAAAACTTTTATTTAATTAGTTACTTTATAGTAGAAGTCTTAATATTTACGTGGAAGCCATTAGTGATTTATGCAGAAGCTGTTTAAAATGAACCTAAGTGTGGATAACCAGAAAATGACATCATGTATATATACGATCCTCAAAATACTGTAAGCAGTTTAAGTCAATTCAGGGAAACTAACACTCAATCCCAAAAATATACAACCCAAAAAGTATCTAAAAGACAATATAATAATACAACAAACTATCAAAAGGACCTACAGTCAAAACAGAAGTGCGCCACAAGCTCAGAGATAGTCACAGATCTTTACCTTGCTTGGCCTGCTCGTAAATGGATCTATACCCATTGTCATAAAAAGGACGGTGAGTACAAGAAAGAAATAGAAATCCCCAATAACAAATTTAAATCGCATTTCCAAATATCAACTAATATTTAAAAGCATGTAACAAGAAAAATTGGAAAATAAACTGTATGCAATTAAATATCAAAGTTAAACAAGTGAAACTGACACTAGACTAAGTAGTAGTAAATTAGGTCCAGTCGGCAGTAAATCATGTCACTCCAACCCAATAATCATAAAACACAAGGGACTCTAACCTAAGTGTTGCCAGAGACTCTAACCCTGATATGTAGACCACCTCAGGGACTCTAACCCCGAGTGTCATACATATATCAGGAAATATGTGCCAATATCCCCAGGGACTCGAACCCCGTGAGTCGTGCATACCTCAATCGAGTACGGGACCTAATTACCAAAAACTACTTTTAATTTCAAGAAAAACCAAGTATGGAATGTCAAGGCATGGCACACTTAAGCATTTAAGCAAATAAGGATACAAGTCCACATTAATACTCATATGGTATTCACTAGCCTAATAGCATGTTATTTGTCATTCAAATTAAAATTAAAACAACAAGAATGGACAAAGCATAAGGTAGAGTCAATGAAATTAGCAAGGAAACGGATATAATGCAAGCAAAGACTCATCAACATGAGCATAGAACACAATCAACACATGATACCAGAATACAATAACAAATCAGTCCAAATGGAATGAACAAGAACAACAAGTCAATAGGAATGAAATGCCAAGTAAATTGTCATTGGATATACTCACATTTCATGCAAATTCCTAATCAATCCGGCCCGACACCCCGACTCGCTCCCGAACTCCCGAAACACCCATTAGGTCCCTGGAATGTCATTTTATATCATTTTTATTTATTTATTTATTATTTTTATTACTTTTTAATATTTTATTTTATTTTTTAAGGGGAGTTGGGGCCTATAACCGGGTCTAACCTAGTCCAACTGGGCTGGTCGGACCGGCCCAGGGACCGCACGCACAGACACACACTTAAGTGCGTTCCCTCCTTCCCCAATTTGCAAAGACGCACAACGTCTCTACTTTCCTCTTGTTTTTTTTTCAACAACAAATCAACAACAGCTCCTACAACATATCAAAACATCCAATAGACACTCCATATTTGCATTTAAACATCAAATTTAAACAAATCAAAAACATGCATTTCAGAATTTTCATGAAAAACACCAAGAACACTTAAAACCAAAAATTCCAAATCAATTCAAGCACCATTGATTTTTGAAAGGTTGGATAGTGTCCCAAGTGATTTGTCACAAGGATTTCAAATATGAACTTAGATTTCAAAAATAATCTCATTAACTAGCTCAAAATTCATCAAAACCAAAATCCCAAAAAAATCCCCATTTTTGGCAAAAACCTACAAAATATGAAAATATGAGACTTGATGCTTGAAATTAGAGTTTAGAAATGATTCAAAACAATATTTGAACACTTTGATAAATCAAGACAGAGAACACTTTGATTAAAAATAAAAACCCCAATTTTGTGTTGCATGCAAGTGAAGAAAAACTTACCCAAGTTGTAGCTATAGAGTTGTGTTTGATTCTCTTAACTTGTGTGATGTAAAATTCCCTAAATCTCTCCAATTCCAGCAAAGAAAATCCATCTCCACAGATCTGGAATTTTTGGTGCTTACATGCATTATGAAGCAAATGAAATGAAGGAAGGTATTTATAGTTAATGGTTTTAATCTCATGTGTACCACATGGTTCTAGGTTGATCCAAAGGCTCTTAATTGAGTTGTCCAAGTCTTTAGTGACATCACATGTTGACACAAGTGAATGGGAGTGTGTGCTAGCACACGTCCCGAAGTAAGTCCAAGGTTTCTTGATTTTTTTTCTTCAAACTGTAGGGCTCTAATTTGATTTGTATAAATACATAGAACCATAAGCATTTTAATAACTCCATAATGCATATAAATATTTTATAAATTCATATTATTATTAAACAGGTGACAGCCCTAAATTCCCAATGCATTTGGGAATGCCCGGCCTAGACTCGTACAGATCCCCGAGTAAGTAGTTGGCGATCTGGCGAGCCTAGTCAGCCTCAAATGATCAAATTACAAGTTTTATGAAAAAGTTATTGTAAGAATAACGCAGCGAAAGAAAAAACTAAACAAGTATTAGGAAATAACTCAGTCAAACGGAAATCAGGAATCTATATATGTGGAAACCACGTAAACAAGAATATTCATGTACATCAAACGGAAACCAAGTAAAGTTATACATGGTATCAATAACCTATGATACCAAGTTCAAACCAAACATGATGTATATATAAAGAAATCAGCATACAAGCAGAAATCAAACATAACCTAGGTTAAGGTGCTCGAATCCAGCCTCAAATCCTCACAAAAAGTCTCCTAAGCAGGGTTCCTTACCCTTCGAATGCTCTGGTAAATCTGCACCCACCGTCACAAACTACGGTGAGCAACTGAGAGAAAATCGAAAGTAATGCCAAAAGAATATAACAGTAATTTACAAATTTTCAAGTAAAGTAGTCTAAATATCATGTGGTAATTGAAAGACAAGAAATATAACAAAATGCATGATAATCAGACTAAATAGATAAATGATAGAAATTTGAGTGTTCTAAGAATCAACAAAGGCCGTAAGTGGTTTAAATCCACAACAATATCTGCAACAACAATGTTGAAACATCGATAACCACAACAATATCGACAACAATCCAATATTTGATATTACACAATCACTAACGGTACCATGCTTTATCCCTCTAGTGCAGGCCGCAACTACCTTTGAGACACACCTTATGCCAAGAACACACAACCAAGGAATAGAATAGAATGCCAAGCATCAGATTTATTTCAACAACAACAGCATCAGGATATGGAATCACATGGTATTTTCTTATTGACTTACTAACTTACATGGTACGTAGCGTACCTGTCGCGCTCTCGCGATCCTAATGTGTATCCTCGGGTTCCCGATTACCTGACAAGCTTTGAAAAACCCTAATTAATAGATCTAGTCTTTAATTAACCCTAGGTTGAAACCCTAGTGATTCCCCAATGTTTTAATAACTATGGAACCTCGGTAAAACAATCGAAGAACATGTACTCTCTCTCGGGTTTTTAAACCATGCGAATGTAAGCCCACACTTTAAATAATGGACTCTTGGCTCAGTCGTATGTGGGCAACGCCATAGTCTCAAGAACCGACGGCGTGACCATGATGTCACAACCAATAACAATATGTTCTCTACAAACCGTAACATACACAACATCCCATACACATACACTAAAATCAAAGCCATAAACCATATATTCATATGTCTCTCACACACATCGTGTATTCTAGAAATATCAGTTCATCATACCCAAGCCTAAACATTAAAACAAAATTTGCAATACTTAAAACGGTTTGGTCGTCAAGGATCAACAAAACCTCCATAATCAAACACCAAACAATAAAGAGACTATCATGGCGACACGCTGGTACTGTCTGATGTCGAGAGGGAGTCTTCTCAGCATGGGGTGGTCAGAAACACCTCACCACCAGATCGGCAAACCACGACATACGAACAAGACAACCGAAATAACCACATGAAATAACAACAACGCAAGCCCACCACCAATGATATAGCCACTCTAGAGAGCTGTGGGACACAAGCAGGAGCTTGGTGAGGTCCCCGATAGCGCTCCAGTCACGGTGGTCGGTGTACGCATCACGATGTGGGTCCCATGTGATGGGTCGGTGATCTGGATTAACGAAATCAAAACGAAGTTAGAGATTTGGGCCATGATAAATATTCCTAACAAAATGGAAATTTCGTCCTCGAAATTAAGTTCAAGTTAGGGTTATACCTAACTCGGAAAAGTACAGGAATGTATCACGCATGTAGTCCTCCCGCTCCCAAGTGTGTTTCGTGTTGTCGTGGAACTACCACTTGATGAGCACCTTGGGAATGGACTTGCTCCTTAACTGTTGTACCTTTCGATCTAGGATCTAAATGGACTGCTCCACGTATGAGATGTCCGCGCTCACGTAGATCTGACTCAAGTCAACGTCGGTCGCACGCTTGCCCTCGACTCGGCTAATCGAAGCATCGAAATGTGGAACACTAGATGACCCCTGACATCTGTGGAGGCAGTTCAAGCTCGTATGCCACTTTCTCGACCCATTTCTTAGTCATGAAAGGCCCGATGTACCTCGGTGCAAACTTGCTTTTCACCCCAAACCTCTAAAGACCCTTCCGAGGGGAAACCTTTAAATAGACAAAGACTCCCTCGAAATACGCGAGATCACCGCGATACTTGTCTGCATATCTCTTATGTCTCTCCTATGCTCCTTTGAGTCTCTGATGGATCAACTTGAACTTCTCCGTGTGGTCAATAACAATCTCAGGTCCCACAATCTCCCAGTCCTCTGGCTCAACCCAACACGACGGCGAGCGACACAGTCTGCCATACAAAGCCTCAAACGGTGCCATCTCAATGCTAGCCTAATAACTGTTGTTGTAAGTGAACTCACACAATGGTAGGTACTCTGCCCAATATCCGCCAAACTCCAACGCGCACGCTCGTAACATTTCCTCGAGGACCCGAATCAATCTCTTAGTCTGCCCATCGATCTTAGGGTGGAAAGTCGTACTGAACTGTAGGCGCGTATCGTACTGCTCCTGCATACTACGCCACATCCTGGATGTATACATAGCATCTCGGTCTGACGTGATCATCAATGGTACTCCATGCAGCCTGATAATCTCTCTCTCGAACAGTACACTCAGCTGATCAAACGTGTAGTGTGACGCCACTGATAGGAAATGAGCAGACTTCGTCAATTTGTCAACTATCACCCAAATCAAATCATGTCTCCCTGCAGTCCTCGACAATCCTCTGACAAAATCCATAGAGATGTCTTCCCACTTCCATCGAGAAATAGGAAACTGCTGTAGTAGTCCCCTGGGTCTGTGATGCTCGGACTTCACATGCTGACAAATATCGCCGTTCCTGATGAACTCAGACATATCTGCCTTCATCCCAGGCCACAAAAAATGTCTCCTCATGTCGTGGTACATCTTAGTCCTGCCTGAATGCAAGGTGAATCTGGAATGGTGCAACTCCTGAAAGATCTCGTCTCTCAGCTTCAGTACTTCTGGTATTTATAACCTGCCTCGATATCTCAGACATTGATCTGTTGTCTCTACCCAGTCTGTACACTCTGCACTCTGCACTAATTCGTTGAATCTCGAATACAACATGTCAGTCCTCTGACCCTTTGACACTTCCTGTGTTAACACGGTCTATAGTCTCATATATGCGCAAATCACCACTTGAGTGTCGGTAGGAACCTCTGCCTAACATGTTGTCGTCGTTGCCTCAAGCAAACCATACTCATGCATCATGTGACATCTGACAACCTCAGCATCTTTGGTCGATCTCCTACTCAGTGCATCTGCAACTACGTTCACTTTTCCTAGATGATATTCTAAGGAAAAGTCGTAGTCCTTCAAGAACTCCAACCATCGGCGTTGTCTCATGTTCAGCTCTTTCTATGTGAAGAGATACTTCAGACTCTTATGATCAGTGAAGAGTGTGAACTTTCTTCATACAGAAGATGTCTCCAAGTCTTCATCACGAATATAACCGATGCCAACTCCAGATCATGCGTAGGGTAGTTCTTCTCATGTACTTTCAGATGTCTCGACGCGTATGCTTGGTGCCCTACATCAACACGCAACCTAAACCCGTGTGAGAAACATCTGTATAAACTAGGAATCCCTGTCCAGCCTCTGGTAATACTGACACTGGCATAGTAGTTAATGATCTCTTTAAGTGAGCAAATGCCACATCGCACTTCTAAGTCCACTCATAAGCAACATCTTTCTGTGTCAACCTAGTCATCCGTGAAGCGATCTTTGAGAAATCCTTCACGAACCTGTGGTAATACCCGACTAACCCCAGAAAATTCCTAATCTTCGATACTGATGTCGGTGCCAGCCAATCCATGATAGTCTAAATCTTTGTCAGATCTACTGCTATCCCTGCTACTCCAACAACATGTTCTAAGACCTTAACCTCTACAAGCCAGAACTCACACTTGCTAAACTTAGCGAATAGCCAATGCTCCTTTAATGTCTGCAACGTCTCTTTGAGGTGCTGCTCGTGGTCCTCTCGTGTCCTCGAGTATTTCAAGATGTCGTTGATCAAGACTATCACGAAACGGTCGAGATATGGCCAAAATACCCGGTGCATCAAGTCCATGAATACTGCGGGGGCATTGGTGGCACGAATGGCATGACCGTGAACTGGTAGTGCTCGTATCTGGTGCTGAATGACATCTTGGATCTGTCCTCGTCCCTGATCCTAAGTTGATGATACCCCAATCTTAAGTCTATCTTGAAGAAAAATTGCACCCCTCTCAACTGATCAATCAAATCGTCAATCCGTAATAGCGGGTACTTGTTTTTTACTATCACTTTGTTCAACTACCTGTAATCGATACATAGCCTCAAACTGTCGTCCTTCTTCTTCACAAACAGGACTGGCGCTCCCCACAGTGACATCGATTATGTGATGAATCATTTGTCTCCCAAATCCTTAAGCTCAGTCTTCAACTCCTCTAACTCCCTTAGAGCCATACGGTACGACAGTATCGCGATCGGTATGGTACCCGGTACTAGATCGATGATGAAGTCCTTGTAATTATAAAAAAACTAAAAGGAAAACTTACCAATTAGAAGAGGTAGGGAAAATACTCGCGCATATAAGACTAAAGCTCCCAAGTCAGCTCCTCGTCACTGGATGCTGCCACTTGACAAGAATTGACGGGATCTCCTCGTTCCTCAGAGTCTTCACCTTTCGATCTAATATCTGAATAGGCTGCTCGTCATAGGTGATGTCCTCCCTAAAGTCTATCTAGCTCAGGTCCACTATCGGTCACTTACTCTCTCTTGACCTATCCAGTCTGAACATAGAGATGTGAAACACAGGGTGAACTCCAGACAACTGAGGTGGCAACTCCAGCTCATACGCAACTCTGCCTATCTGTTTCCCAACCCTGAACAGACCAATGAATCTCAGCACAAGCTTCCCTCTGATATCAAACCTCTTGTGACCCTTCATCGGAAACACCTTCAAATAAACGTAGTCCCCGACTTTATACTCCAACTCACCGTGATACAAGTCATAATATCTTTTCTGCCTCTCCTGTGCACCTTTCAGCCTCAATTTGATCAGGCGTATCTTCTCTATTTGATATACAACAATCTCTAGCCCAATAGCTGCCACATCCTCTGGCTCTGCCCAACAAGATGGAGATCTGCACGGCCTCCCTTATAATGCCTCAAACGGTGCCATACCAATACTGGCCTGAAAACTGTTATTGTAGGCAAACTCACATAAGTGAAGATACTCCTCCATGACCCACCGTACTCCAATACACATATCCTCAACATATCCTCGAGTATTTGAATCAGACGCTATGACTGTCCATCAGTCTGTGGATGATAGGCGGTGCTAAAATCCAACTGCATGCCAAACTGTGCATGCATGCTCTACCAAATCTGTAATGTAAACTGTAGCCCTCTATCAGACGCAATCGATAAAGGTACACCGTGCAGTCGAACTATCTCTCGCTTGTACAAACTAGCCAACCTATCCACCCGATGCGTGTTCGAAATTGGTAAAAAGTGCGCAAACTTCGTCAACCTGTCCACAATCACCCAGATGTTATCATGCCCACGCTCAGATCGAGGTAAACCACTGACAAAATCCATAGCGATATGCTCCCACTTCCACCGAGGAATAGGAGTGATTGTAATAACCCGCTAGGTCTGCGACGTTCAGCCTTAACTCACTAACAAATCTCACACCCTTGAATGTAATAAAAAACATCGATCTTCATCCCCAGCCACCAAAAGAGACGATGCACATCGGTATACATCTTGGTCCTGCCTGGATGAACTGTAAAACGCGAGCGGTGTGCCTCATGAAGTATATCATCGCGTAGCTCAGCCACTGATGCGATCCATAGTCACCCTTTAAACCTCAAGCATGAGTCTTCGACTGACTCCAATCTGGATTATCTGAACACTGTGCGAACTCCAAAAATTCTTCATACTGCTCGTTAACCCGCTGACCATCAAGTACACTCTTAATAGAGACCATATGAGTCATCAACTACCCACAAATCAATACTTTTGTGATGGTCGAAATATCAACAGAATACAACCTCTTAACCGCCTCGAGCAAACCATACTCGTGTGTCATGTGGCAGGTAACAACCTCTGAGTCTGACCTTCTGCGGCTCAATACGTCTGTAACCACATTGGCCTTCCCCGAGTGGTGTTCTAAAGAGAAATCATAATCCTTGAGGAACTCAAGTCAACGCCTCTTACTCATATTCAGATCCTTCTGAGTAAACAAATACTTCAAACTGCTATGGTTAGTGAATAACACAAATCTCTCTCCATAGAGATAATGGCACCAACTCTTCAATGCAAATACCACTGCCGCCAACTCCAAGTCATGCGTATGGTAGTTCTTTTCGTGAGCCTTCAGCTGTCGCGATGTGTAGGCAATCACTCTACTGTCCTGCATCAAAACATAGCCTAAATTGACCCTCGAAGCATCAGTGTTCACCTCAAAACCCATCCCTGACTTAAGCAATATTAGCATTGGCACAGTAATCAAACGTTCCTTCAAAGTCTAAAATGCTTGCTCATAACCATCTCTCCATTGAAATATGATGTTTTTCTTCATCAACTGCATCATAGGTGTCGCAATCTTCGAGAAGTCTCGTACAAAATGCCAGTAATATCCCGTCAAGCCAAGAAAACTACGAATATCTTACATGGATCTCGTGTAGGCCAATCTGTCACTACTATGACCTTAGCGGGGTCCACTGACACTCTGCCTGCTCTGAAAACATGTCCAAGAAATCCAATCTCTGCAAGCCAAAACTCGCACTTACTGAACTTGGCGAATAGTTTGTGCTCTCTCAGAAGTTGCAACACCAATCTGAGATGCTCCTCGTGATCCTCACGAGTCTTGGAGTAGAGCAAGATATCGTCAATAAATATAATGAAAAAACGATCCAAATATTGCCTCAACACTCGATGCATCAAGTCCATAAACATCGTTGGTACATTAGTCAGCCCAAAATGCATGATTATGAACTAATAATGCCCATATCGAGTGCGAAACGCAGTCTTCCCCCTATCCTCCACTCTAATCCTCAGCTGATGGTACCCAAATATCAGATCTATCTTCGAGAACCACAGTTCTCCCATCAACTGGTCAAACAAGTCATTTATACGCAAAAGTGGATACTTGTTATTCAATGTCACCCTAGGAGCGCCATTTTTGTTTGTCAAGAAGATACCAAATGTGACGACCCCAGTTTTCAAACCTTAAACAAGGCCCCACCTGGCCTAAACTTATGTGAAACTCTTAGCCTGTCTTGACGAATCACACTAGACTAGTCAGCCTTTTCTTACCATTTACCATTCATTAACCAGTTTAGAACATTGATTAGTGAGTTATCTTCAATATAACTAAAGCAACAAGCTCAAACTAATCAAATAATCAAAACCATTTAAAATAAGACATCCTAGAGTGTGCAAACCCCGCATATGTATATCATCATAAATGATCAGTCAGAGGAGAACAACATATAGATATACATGCCCAAAATCTCTCAAAAAAACCTAAACCCATGTTTCAAAGCAACTATATATTACAATAATACAAAAATCACCTAATCAGCCAAGTGGAAAGGTGTGCTCTAATATCCTCAAATCAAATCTCCAAGATCTAAAGCATTTCCCTTGCTGGTCTGTGTAGGGGTGCACATGGATTGGATCCAGTCTAATTAGGGTCAATCCACAATCCAATCCAATTATTGCAGATTGAAAAATTGCAGTCCATTCCAGTCCAAATAATTCATCAATCCAACTCAATCTAATTTGCAAAATGCGGACCGGACTGGATCAAGTTCCACGGATTGACGTTTTCCTATTCAAAAATTTATGAAATTAAACTTAATAAAATGAATCACAAAAATTATGCATATCGTGATTGACAAATTTACAACATACATCCCACAAATCTATATATAATATATTTCCTACAAATTTGTCATCACAAGAACCTTCAAAATGCAAGTCCCTACATAAATAAAAATGTCATCCACAAACTCCACCATATACCTAAACAAAAGCACAAAAAAAATGCACATTGCAACATACAACTCACAAAAAAATGTCTGAAGTGTAATAAAAGAGGTAAGAACAAGCGAAGTCTTTGAGATACTATATAGTTTAAAGTTGATAGTTTGAGTAAATGTTCTTCGAGATACTGTACATATGATGAGATATGTATATGTGTTGATGTGATAAACAGATTGGATACGCGATTTTTAAATGTGGGATCCGTAATTCGACCCAGTCCAGCCGGATTAGTGATTTTTCAATTTAATCCAATCCAAGGGATCAAAAAATCGATCCAATTAGTTATAATTGGTCCGAATTGAATCGGATCCGCGGATTAGTGCAATCCGTGTGCACCCCTAGGTCTATGGATCTGCACTCCGTCAAACACAAGAATGACGAGCTCAGATAAGTAATGCCAAGTAGGATATAAATATAATATTTCAAAATAAATAATCAGTCTAATTCATGCAAATAGAAAGAAAGGAACAGGGAGCACATGAATACACAAGACTGTAATTAAATCAATCGAATATAGAGTGTCCTGAATACGAAAACAGAATAGCAAGGAGTCTCGACCAAGAGATCGTTGAGTCACGGTAAAGCTTAGCAAATTCGGGTTCAGGATAAGAACATGACCTACCAGCCCTAACCCTTGCGACTATGAGATATCCACAGACCCAGATAAGAGCCCCCAACGTACACTCAATTGGGAGATATCAACAGTGCCTAGATAAGAGCTCATATCGCAGATAAACAGTAAGCATGACTCGCTTGCTAATGGACCACTCAACCAACGAAGAATTCCAATAAAATAAAGCAATAAGCAAAGCAATAACAACAAATTAAAGCTTAAGAAATAAGAGTAAAATTTCCTAACTGGTTTACTTACCTGTTATACGTCCCACGCCCAATTATCCCACAACTGATCATGTGTTAATAATTACTGATTCAAGTTAACTTAGGTTCCTTTAATATCATTCAACGTCAATTACGCAACGAAAAATTAGATTAACAACATAAGTATTTATCATGTATTTCATGAGCATAATACCTAAATGAAAACCATACCAAATGTACACCATATACATATCATCCTGAGATCCTCAAAATATCAAAAATATGGCCTACAATTTATATACAGGTCATAACTACCTCTCAAAACCCAAAACCCTGCATAAAACAAGAAAAATAAACAAACATACGAGTAGCGATAGAGCTGTCAATCTACGTAGTCCTCAAGCTTGCCCTTCCCTCGACTCGTACCAGGATCTGCACTCAAGCCATCGCAAAAAGCAGATGACGAGTCCAGAGTGAGTAATCCCAAGGAAATTCACCAAGTGATTACATAAATAAAATGCTGGAATTTAAAATACTATAAATAAACATGCAGAACAAAAGAATACAGGCAACTGTAAAGATCTCGCATGCATAAATATAGTAGCGAAGCCAAGTACGTGCACAGTAAAAATCAGACTAATTCATACTTCGAGCTATTCCCCAGGCACGGCCCGTGAAAACACATCTAACGGGTGACCCTGGACCCTCTAGGTGGTCGGCGTACATGTAACAACCCAAAAATTTGGTTATTTGTGGATGATAATGCATGTATTAGTATATTAGTATTTTATGGGTCTCGAGCCGTTTGGGCTATATTTTAATTGAGTGAGATGGCGCCTAGTTAAACGGGGTTTGTGGGAACTGTATTAGTGGGCATTGTTAATAAACAAAGTCAAATGAAAAACATGACTTAAGTTGAGGAAATAAAATTCTAACAATAAAGTATAACATAAACATGAGGGAATTTATTCAAATCTCAAGAGTGGGACCGCCTCAAGAAACGTGTCGAACGCGGGATACGGTGTACCGAGTAGGCGAGAATTTGTGTAACCTTATTGGTAATTTAATAAAATTAATGGGTTAATATAGGATAAGATTGTTAAAGTGACACAAGTGAGTGAGGAGAACCATTGGATGGTCATAGAGATGTGGATATGTGTTAGATTAAGAGGATGAGCCAAATGACTCATAAGGGTAGCGGTCCAAGGGATGAACAAGTGTTAGGCTAAGGGCAAAAGGGTCATTTCACCCCATTACACTTATATAAAACCATTTGTTCTCCCTAAAACCCTAATCACTATTCATCATCTTCCTACCCCCTCCAAGCCGTCACTGTTCATCTTCCTCTCCCTCTCGCCACTGCCGCCGCCTCCCACCGGCGTCACGGACCCCGACGAGGTGAGTCTCCCTCTCTTTCTCTCCGATCTCGTTCTCTCTCTTGTTTCGTCACTTACACTCTCGACTGATCTCCTCCATGCTCTCGGCTCCCTCACGTCACAAACCTCCCACCCTCGGCTGGACGACCACCACCGCCACTGTCGCCGAGCCTAACGTCCCACCACCACCACCGGCGACGTTGGGTGAGCTTCTCTCTCCCTTCTTCCCTTCTTCACTCTTTTCGGTTGGTACACTCTCTCACTCTCAACGGCCACCTTCCCTTGCTCTCCAGTCACCACCGCCACCCACTACAGTGCTGGAATCACGGACCATCACCGGAGACGCCAAGGTGAGCCATCTCGACCGTTCTCTCTCTCTTTTCCCACTGTTTTGAGCTTCCACTTTACTCACTGGTTTTCGTTTGTGGAATGATTTTGGGACTGCTATGGTGACGGTTTTGATGGGCATGTTGGACGGGGTGTGTGGCTGTGTATGTGCACACCCCAGCTGGGGTGCGGGGTACCCTTTGGGATTGCTTTCATGGGTGGTTGTGTTGTAGTGTGTAGATGTAGTTGTGTGAGGTGTATGTGGATTATTTTGGTGTATGTGGGTGATGGTTTTGGTGGATGTGTGTGTTGGTGGCTGTTCTATATGTATGGGTGTGGTTGTGTATGTGCACACCCCAGGTTGGGGTGTAGGTGTGTGCACTTCAAAGGTGGAAATGTTGGTGATTGTGTGAGTCTCGGATTCGACAAGGGAGAGTGTGTGTACACAACAGTTGTGTATGTGTGTGCATAATGAAAATGTGTATGTGTGTGGGGTGTGTATAACAATTAGGGTGCACACAATAGTGGGGTGTTGTGTGCACATAAAGTGGGGTGCATATATCATGTGTGTGTAAATAATAGTAGGTATGGAGTGTATTTTAGATGTGGGGTGTATCAAATACGGGGTGTGTGTATTATTGTATATTTGTGAATAAATGAAAAAGAGAAGTATGGACACTTTTAATTAATTGTTGTAGGCTTGTGTTAAGGCCCAATAAAGGCCCAACATACACATTACATAATAGAGGCCCATGACAAATATAAATGATATGTGAATGGGTTGTGTTAGAACCAACAAGGGCCCAATAATATAAACACACCTTAAGGCCCATAACTATAGTATAGGATTAGACTAATGGGCTTAAACATCTAAGCCCAGCAAGGGTTCAATAAGTGACACACTTAAATGATCATGGAGCTAGACTTTGGGCCCAATAAGATCCCAAAGAGGGACAAGAATGTGTCAAGCCTAATACCTAAGAAATTACGAAAAGTTAACCATATCAAAGAGCTGTTTTCCAATGGTGTAGTTCGCCTTTAACAAATGGGTTTAACCTAAACTTACACCAACCACCTTAGCACTAAATGTAAGTCTTAAACTAATACTCGGGATTCAAACCTTTAACAGGAACTCGGGGATACGCGTTAGGGACGTGAGAGTGTTGTTACAAGGGTTGCAATTAGTCAGGTAAGTACACTTGTCTCAAAAACTTGTGTACCTTAGTAAGCCAGTTAAGAAAATACCATGTGATTCATCTTCATTCCATTGTGTTTGCTATTATCTATTTGTTGGCATTCCATCCCATATTCCTTGTATGTGTGTTCTTGGCATAAGTGTGTGTCTCGAAGGTACATGCGGCCTACACTAGAAGGGATAAAATGCGAGCACTCGTGCGCACGAGTGTTTGACCACCCCTAGTGATTGTGTGATACCATGTACTGGATTGTTGTGGATTGTTGTGGATATTGTTGTGGTATTGTTGTGGATTTTAGACCACTTATGGCCTCTCTTGACTCGTAGAACACGCATGTTTCGATTGTTATTGTTTCCAGTCTGCCTATCATGCACCTTGTTTATTTAACTTCCTGTCTTTCAATTCCTGCATGATATTTAGACTGCCTTGATCGATAATTCATGAATTACTGTTATATTCTTCTGGCATTACTTTCGATTTCTCTCAGTTGCTGACCGTCTAGTTTGTGACGGTGGGTGCAAATATAGCGGAGTGCAGTAGAGGCAAGGGACCTTGCCTATGAGACTTTATATGAGCGGCTGGACTTGAGGAACCCTAGAGTAGGTTTTATGTTTTTGCTCTTTTGTATATCGTTTCTTACTTATGTTTCTGGAATTATTGAACTTGGTGTTTTGGTGAGACTGGTATCATGTATATATACTTATCAAATGGTACATGAATACCCGGGGTTTTCCACATTATAGAATTCCTAATTTCCCTTTGATTGAGTTATTTCCCCTTGTTATTTAT
The DNA here is from genome assembly GCA_039657345.1 of Stephania japonica. Lineage (NCBI taxonomy): Eukaryota > Viridiplantae > Streptophyta > Magnoliopsida > Ranunculales > Menispermaceae > Stephania > Stephania japonica. The sequence continues at coordinate 19,845,670 of CM077558.1, read as the reverse complement.
TGTTTAGTCTTCCGCTGTGTATTATTGCAATAACTCTTTCATAAATTACTAAATTAATTAAATAGGAGGTTGACTAGGCTCGTCAGGTTGCCGAGTGATGACTCGGGGCCTGCACGGGTCTAGGCCAGGTGAACCCAATTGCACGGGGAAAATTTGGGCCGTCACAGTTGGTATCAGAGCATACCAGGTTTAAATTCATAAAACACAATCTATTTAAACCAGCGGAAGTTAGGAACAGTTGAACTTAGAGTGGAAACCCTATGATCCTGACTTAGAATCCTAGTTGGGGAGTGGGATAAGTCGGATGTGATGTTTATACATATTATGATTGTTGTGTGTATTATATGGTATCGGTAGCTATCCACTGATCCGGAAATACGCTTCGTTATGAGATTGCGATGGCGGATCAGAGGGGTCCTAGTGACGACAGCGGGACGTCGAGTACTCGAGCTGTTAGCATCGACGTGTTTCAGACCTTGACGCAGAGAGTCGCAGCTCAGGAGCGATAGTTAGAAGAGATTCTGGCGATATTGAGGGCGTCAGTTGCTGTTGCATCGGTACCATCAACGGCTAGAGTAACCATTACTCAAGAGGTAAACACACCGGGGGTTACGACCATGACTTTGCTTCCTTCCACCACTTCAACGACACCAGTGATGGCGGTTGTACCTCGTGCACCGACAGTGTATGACATTACGTTGACTATTGAGGCCAGGCAATGGAGAGAATTTAAGAGACACGATCCAGTTAAGTTTTTCAGTGGTACAGACGTATCAACGGCTGAGCTTTTCCTGAAAAAACCATAAGAAGATTCATACTATTATCGCGACCGAGGATCACATGAGAGCGACGATTTCCTCATCCATGCTTCAGGGAGAAGCTGACGATTGGTAGACTACGATTGTGAGTACCAAAGGCGTACCGAGGGACTGGATAGAGTTCAAGACCCAGTTCAAAATGAAGTACTTTTCTCCCACCGTGATGAGAGCCAAGAGAAACGAGTTTACTTCCCTGAGACAGTTAGCGGATGAGTCCGTCATGGAGTACATGGGTCGGTTTTTGCAGTTATTACCATATGCTGGAGGATCAGCTAGCACGGAGGCAGACCGAGTGTACTACTTTATTGAGGGTCTACTACCTGAAATTGGAGGTGCAATCGTTACGACCGAGCCAGGGACGTTGCAGAGGACTTATGAGCGGAGCTTGGCTAGAGAGAGTTACTTGAGTACTCACCACGAGGAGATTGAGCCTGATCAACCCGAGTTGTAGTTAAAGCACCGATCAGGGGGACATGACGGGAAACGAACGAGGAATCCGAACGATGATAGTGGTTCGCGAAAGCGGAAGGTGTGTTACCAGTGCGGACAACCCGGACATTTTCAGAATCGATGTCCCGATTTGTACGGGAACCAGCAGGATGACGATCAGCTTCAGGCCATCGAGGATGTGCACGTGACGAGTGAACAATAGCTGACAATGGTTCGTAATCCTATTGGAGGTAAATGATTTTCCTGATTATTCTAAAACATGCATGGAATAAGTTATTTGAAACTTTAGGTGTTTAAAATGCGATGTCGGACGTCATGTGACAGAGTTAGGGTCGATACTGGCTAGAGTGGTACCGTTTAACCATAGTAGTGTTGTCTAGGATGAGACAGACCTAACTTAGATTAGAGTCCGAAAGAGATGGTAAGTTTGGGCACAATGGGTTGCCAAAACTAGCCACAAGTGCACCTAAAGAGAGGCGTAACTGCATCGGTTGTGATTCATCTTACGATGCATGGACACGTAGTGTACATGGTGGCCACGGTTACAACTTTGTCGAATCTATTTTACTGCCTGGGTATAGATAAACTTGCGTCGAGACGCGAATGGGTTGGGAGGTTTTCACGAGTATGGCGTACGAGTCGCGATCGTAGCGTCTTATGTCGTGATCACCAAGCTTGAGTCGTGGTAGTGGGCGATGTCTGCGACGAGGTCGTTGGCATTCCTATCATTTTGGGAAACGGGAGCGGTCTAGAGAGACCGTAGTTGAATTAGGCTGTTTGAAGTGGTTGGGACCCGCAGTCTGAAGACTGAGATAAAATCAAGCTGTTCGAAGTGGCAGAGGCCCACAGTTTGGTAGATGTGGAGAAAAGGGAGTGGATTAAAGACGTTGTGCTGTTCGAAGAGACTTTGTACAAGTCCGCAGTTCAATACCTGATGTCGAGCTGTTGGAAGCGACTCTCGCGAGAGTCCACAGTTGGTCATGGCTTATTGAGCTGTCTGAAGTGACTTTGCAATGGTCTCAGCGGTTCAACGATGAGGAACGAGCTGTCTGAAGTGACTCTGAGGTAGTCCGCAGTTCGAGATAGAGGATCCAAGCTGTCTGAAGCGGCTGTAAGCCCGCAGTTTGGGCGAGTTGCGAATGGGTGTAGTTCTCTTTGTTCACTCGATTTAGAACTAATTTCGAGGACGAAATTCTTGTTAGTTGGGGAGACTGTAACGACCCAAAACTTTGGTTATTTGTAGATGATAATGCATGTATTAGTATATTAGTATTTTATGGGTCTCGAGCCGTTTGGGCTATATTTTAATTGAGTGAGATGGCGCCTAGTTAAACGGGGTTTGTGGGAACTGTATTAGTGGGCATTGTTAATAAACAAAGTCAAATGGAAAACATGACTTAAGTTGAGGAAATAAAATTCTAACAATAAAGTATAACATAAACATGAGGGAATTTATTCAAATCCCAAGAGTGGGACCGCCTCAAGAAGCGTGTCGAACGCGAGATACGGTGTACCGAGTAGGCGAGAATTTGTGTAACCTTATTGGTAATTTAATAAAATTAATGGGTTAATATAGGATAAGATTGTTAAAGTGACACAAGTGAGTGAGGAGAACCATTGGATGGTCATAGAGATGTGGATATGTGTTAGATTAAGAGGATGAGCCAAATGACTCATAAGGGTAGCTGTCCAAGGGATGAACAAGTGTTAGGCTAAGGGCAAAAGGGTCATTTCACACCATTACACTTATATAAAACCATTTGTTCTCCCTAAAACCATAATCACTATTCATCATCTTCCTACCCCCTCCAAGCCGTCACTGTTCATCTTCCTCTCCCTCTCGCCACTGCCGCCGCCTCCCACCGGCGTCACGGACCCCGACGAGGTGAGTCTCCCTCTCTTTCTCTCCGATCTCGTTCTCTCTCTTGTTTCGTCACTCACACTCTCGACTGATCTCCTCCATGCTCTCGGCTCCCTCACGTCACAAACCTCCCACCCTCGGCTGGACGACCACCACCGCCACCGTCACCGAGCCTGACGTCCCACCACCACCACCGGCGACGTTGGGTGAGCTTCTCTCTCCCTTCTTCCCTTCTTCTCTTTTTTCGGTTGGTACACTCTCTCACTCTCAACGGCCTCCTTCCCTTGCTCTCCAGTCACCACCGCCACCCACTACGATGCTGGAATCACGGACGATCACCGGAGACGCCAAGGTGAGCCATCTCGACCGTTCTCTCTCTCTCTTCCCACTGTTTTGAGCTTCCACTTTACTCACTGGTTTTCATTTGTGGAATGATTTTGGGACTGCTATGGTGACGGTTTTGATGGGCATGTTGGACGGGGTGTGTGGCTGTGTATGTGCACACCCCAGCTGGGGTGCGGGGTACCCTTTGGGATTGCTTTCATGGGTGGTTGTGTTGTAGTGTGTAGATGTAGTTGTGTGAGGTGTATGTGGATTATTTTGGTGTATGTGGGTGACGGTTTTGGTGGATGTGTGTGTGGGGTGGCTGTTCTATATGTATGGGTGTGGTTGTGTATGTGCACACCCCAGTTGGGGTGTAGGTGTGTGCACTTCAGTGGAAATGTTGGTGATTGTGTGAGTCTCGGATTCGACAAGGGAGAGTGTGTGTACACAACAGTTGTGTATGTGTGTGCATAATGAAAATGTGTATGTGTGTGGGGTGTGTATAACAATTAGGGTGCACACAACAGTGGGGTGTTATGTGCACATAAAATGGGGTGCATATATCATGTGTGTGTAAATAATAGTGGGGTATGGAGTGTATTTTAGATGTGGGGTGTATCAAATGCCGGGTGTGTGTATTATTGTATATTTGTGAATAAATGAAAAAGAGAAGTATGGACACTTTTAATTAATTGTTGTAGGCTTGTGTTAAGGCCCAATAAAGGCCCAACATACACATTACATAATAGAGGCCCATGACAAATATAAATGATATGTGAATGGGTTGTGTTAGAACCAACAAGGGCCCAATAATATAAACATACCTTAAGGCCCATAACTATAGTATAGGATTAGACTAATGGGCTTAAACATCTAAACCCAGCAAGGGTTCAATAAGTGACACACTTAAATGATCATGGAGCTAGACTTTGGGCCCAATAAGATCCCAAAGAGGGACAAGAATGTGTCGAGCCTAATACCTAAGAAATTACGAATAAGTTAACCATATCAAAGAGCTGTTTTCCAATGGTGTAGTTCGCCTTTAACAAATGGGTTTAACCTAAACTTACACCGACCACCTTAGCACTAAATGTAAGTCTTAAACTAATATTCGGGATTCAAACCTTTAACAGGAACTCGGGGATACGCGTTAGGGACGTGAGAGTGTTGTTACAAGGGTTGCAATTAGTCAGGTAAGTACACTTGTCTCAAAAACTTGTGTACGTTAGTAAGCCAGTTAAGAAAATACCATGTGATTCATCTTCATTCCATTGTGTTTGCTATTATCTATTTGTCGGCATTCCATCCCATATTCCTTGTATGTGTGTTCTTGGCATAAGTGTGTGTCTCGAAGGTACATGCGGCTGCGCACTAGAAGGGATAAACGCGGCACTCGTGCGCACGAGTGTTTGACCACCCCTAGTGATTGTGTGATACCATGTACTGGATTGTTGTGGATTGTTGTGGATATTGTTGTGGTATTGTTGTGGATTTTAGACCACTTATGGCCTCTCTTGACTCGTAGAACACGCATGTTTCGATTGTTATTGTTTCCAGTCTGCCTATCATGCACCTTGTTTATTTAACTTCCTGTCTTTCAATTCCTGCATGATATTTAGACTGCCTTGATCAATAATTCATGAATTACTGTTATATTCTTCTGGCATTACTTTCGATTTCTCTCAGTTGCTCACCGTCTAGTTTGTGACGGTGGGTGCAGATATAGCAGAGTGCAGTAGAGGCAAAGGACCTTGCCTGGGAGACTTTATATGAGCGGCTGGACTTGAGGAACCCTAGAGTAGGTTTTATGTTTTTGCTCTTTTGTATATCGTTTCTTACTTATGTTTCTGGAATTATTGAACTTGGTGTTTTGGTGAGACTGGTATCATGTATATATACTTATCGAATGGTACATGAATACCCGGGGTTTTCCACATTATAGAATTCCTAATTTCCCTTTGATTGAGTTATTTCCCCTTGTTATTTATTGTTTAGTCTTCCGCTGTGTATTATTGCAATAACTCTTTCATAAATTACTAAATTAATTAAATAGGAGGCTGACTAGGCTCGTCAGGTTGTCGAGTGATGACTCGGGGCCTGCACGGGTCTAGGCCGGGCGTACCCAATTGCACGGGAAAAATTGGGGCCGTCACAGTACATCCACGACGCACTCACACAAGCCTATCATACCCTGGTAGCCTATTCACCGGTGTATGCCTAGACAAGTGCCATGACTTAGTGGACTCTATGCCCCGTAACGAATAAACACCAAGTGGGGAGTGAACTCAACACCGTAAAGACACCAGGTAGGAGTAACTCTACTACCGTAAAGACAACAGGTGTGAGTACTCGGCCACCGTAAAGCAATAGTGAAATAGAGTAATGAATAAATAGGACCGAATTCAAATAAATAAAACAGTAAATACTAAAGTGAAGTTCAATTGGGATACTACACACCTCAATCTGCACTTCACGTCTCGAAAAACCAAACCCGGCTCAGCTCCAATAACACCCGACAAATCAAATTATCACCCGAATTATACCTATTACCATTTATCATTAAATTAGCTTCAATTTAATATATTATTTCAATTTTACATTATACGAGGCTAAAACCCCGACAATATCTCGCCAACATTCCGAGGAAATCCCAAAATTCCTTTATTTGATCAAAATATAATTTTTCTAAAATTTTCCTATTTTATATGAATTTTCTTTGAATTTTCCAGATTTTTTTTTTCAAAACTTTTTTTTAATTAGGGACAGTTCGGCCAAACTGGCCCCTCTTTTTTCCTCGTTGGAACAGAGCGTCAGCAAGTTTTTTTTTCCTGAATTGGGAGAGGGAGAGGGAGAGGGGAGACGACATGGGTGTTGTCTCCCTCCTCAGACGAACTGCTCTTGTAGTTCATCCGAGCTCCCAAGCTCCACCCCGCCACCAACTTTCCACCACACCATCACACCCGCCAACCACATACAACAATAACAAAAACAACACAACAACATCAACGACTCACCTCCTTCGCCTCTCCAACACGAGCTCAATCTCTCTTCCACTTTCTCTCGATTTCTTCTTCTTTCGGTCTCAACTTCGATCGATCGAAACAATAAAAAAATGAGAAATTGTGGTAACGGTGGTGATGTTTATCAAAATTTTGGGGTGAAATGGCCATTTTGCCCCTAAACTGTTATCCTCCTCCTTCACACTTTAATACCCTTTTTGGTCATTTCACAATTATTTTCTTTATTTTCTGATTATTAATATATATATATATATATTTATATATATATATTAAATTCCTTATATACATATATATATATATAAATATATATATTCGCCTATACTTTCGCACCTAAAATTTTGTCGTGCGCGCCAACGAGTGTACTCGGGCATGCACACTACCATACCACCCACGCGTGTCGACCACGACCCCGCGTGTTACTAGGCGCCCACTAATTTACGTATTTTATCACAAATAACTCATTTGATGTTGTAATATTTTTCTCAACTTAAAATTTCGTCTTTAATCTACCTGGTACCCGCGTCGACACACATATCAATGCGAATACCCAACACATAATCTCACACGTCAATTTAAAATATAATTACACACATCGCGATGTCGTTAACCTATTTTAACATAAACATCGCAAAATTAAACAAAACAATACACAAAATACTATTTACCTAATACGGCCGTACTTCAGCCTCACTGTAGGACCCACGAGCGTCCCCGCTAGCGTCCACGTCTACAATGACGTCATAAAATAACGGCAATGATTAATTGGGCCGTTATAGTTCTTCCCAACTAATTTGAAATTTCGTCCCGAAATTTAAGTTATAATAAACACTCACCAGTAAATAACTGAGGATATCTTCGTCTCATAGTTGACTCGAGTTCCCAGGTGAGACCTTCAGTCCCGTGATGTTGCCATCATACCAGCACCTTCGGAACCTCCCTGTTCCTTAGAGTCTGTATCCTGCGATCCATAATCTCTACATGTTGCTCTTCATATGAAACGTCAGGACGAACCTCAATCTGTCTAATATCCACCATCGGCCTCGGTCCTGACTTAGCTAACCTTAACATAGACACGTGAAACACTGGATGAACACCTGCTAACTCTGATGGCAACTCCAATCTGTATGCTACTGTCCCAACACGTGCTATAACTCTGAAAGGTCCAATATACCTCGGTGCTAGTTTCCCTTTGATCCCAAACCTCTGATGACCTTTCCAGGGCGAAACTTTCAAATACACTAAGTCATCCACATCATAACTCAAACCCGCAAGATACCTATCAGCATACTTCTTTTGCCTATCTTGACCTGCTTGCAATCTCAACCTAATTTGCCGAATCTTCTCGGTATGATCAACAACAACTTCACTACAAAAAAACAGCAAATCAGCAACGGAATTAGAAACGGAATTTATTTCCGTTTCTAAATCAGAAACGGAATTAGAAACGGAACTTATTCCGTTTCTAATTGTAACAGTTAGCGACGGCACTGACAGGGAAATTTTCAGAGACGGATTTGAAACGGATCAGAGACGGAATTAGAGACGGAATTAGAGACGGAATTAAATTTCGTCTCTGAAATTTGGCGCCACCATTCCCGCCAAATTCTTCATTTCTTATGGCCGTTCATCATTCCTCGAGATTTGTATTTTCTCTGATCCTGGCAGCCTCTTCTCCTTCCCGCACCCCACCCCCACCCCCGCAACAAAACACGAAATCCCCAAATCATTCCCACGAAAAAACCCCAAAACCTAAATCCGTCTCTCCGTCTCGTCGCGCCCGGTCGATCGTCTCGTCCCCACACGTCCATCCCGTTCGATCGTCTCGTCTCTCCGTCTGGTCGTGCGAGCTGGTCTCTCTCGGTGCTCGCTCTGGCCGTCTCGGTCGCGGTGATCTCCGTTTCTCCGTCTGGGTCGTGCTACCCGGTCTCGCCGTCTCTATGGTCTCTCCGTCTCGTCGCGCCGGTCTCCTTCATCGCCGATATCTCTCGCTCTCTCTCGGTCTCGATTCGGATCCGGTTAGCAAGGAATTTGTAGTTTTGGAGTCTTACTACAATCTTCATTTCTTATTTGTTTTTTATTGTTCTTTATAATGCAGCAACACTCATGATCAAGAGCTCTTCACTTTCATAGAGATCATTCACCTTGTGACGGTTTTGAGGAAATCTTGAATCTTGGCGTTTTCGCTAAAAATTTGCGTCTGTCGGGTTGGCGTTCTAGTCCCCTTGTTTATCTAATTTAAAAAATTAATGGAATATTCCGTCGGGTGACATGAGAATTATTTAAGTTTCCGCTATGGTTCATTTGATAGTTCGATCTTCTAGTAAACATCGGAGTTGAAGGCAAGAAGCTATTTTATCTAGAGAGATTTTCCAATTTAAATTAAGCATGGAGACTTCATAAATTTCCATCTATCAATAAATATTTGGGGTGTCCGGTGTTCCTACGTACATTATATGCGGCATCCAGGAATATTAAAGTCGTAATACTTGTTAGCATTGCAAATATTATGCTCATGAATGAAATATGTTATAGATTTTCACTTGAACTGAAGCTATATCTCGCTAGGGAAGGCGATCATATATATGCCTTGATGTTCAAATATAGGAAATGAACATAATGTGGCTGACCATTGTGTATACTAGGTTTTCTTAGCGGCTCAGCTATACTAGTCTAATAAATGGATTTAAATGAAAATTTTATTTTCTTGAAAGGTCTTAGCTATTATGGTCATGGAATCCATTTTATTTTTGTATATTCGTCTTGGCAATTGGCCGTGTTATAGTACTACCTTATTGTTTATGAACTGTGAAGGAACAAACTCTTTATCGTGTGACATATTTTAAGAGTTCAGTTCTTATAATTGTTATTACTTTATGAGGTTTTATTTTAACTGTTCTTGAGTGATTTGATTTGTTCCTTGGTTGATTGTGCATTAGTTGGTGTTCTTCACTTGATCTATTAAGTTAATGTTGTGTCTTTTGTTTGGTTTAGAAGTTTTTGTTCTGCTCTTCTCTTACATGCATAGTTATTGAGGTTATGCTTGTTCTATTTTTAGGTTTATTAATATGTACTATTTCATTTCAACCTTTTAATTGAGCAATTCAAGATTTATATTGATTCCGTATTTGGTTGTTATTCCATGTTTATTTTATCGGTAAAGCATGTCATCCGTATTTGGTTGTTATTCCATGTTTATTTTATCGGTAAAGCATGTCATGAGAGTCATTATAATACATTAGAATCATGTACTGAGGTAATTACTTTGTCGTTTGATGTTATAGTTAGTAATTTCATATTCATGCACTTGCTATGGATGATTGATTAGTTAGGTGTTGTTGGTTATCATGATAGGAATTCCAATATGACCGTTTATAGCCGTGTTAGGAATCCAGTAATCAAAAATTCAAATGTAAAGCTTGATTTCCAACAAATCAAAAATATATGGCGGTGGCTAATTAGCGCGCTAATTCGTAATTAGCGCGCTAACCGCAGTGGGAACTCAAAAAAATTATTTTATCCCTTTGTGTTAGCGACCCTTAAACTCGTCCAGGACCTAACCAACCCTTATAATACATGTTATACATGTTTATTATGAGTCATTTACAACAATCCTTTTGATAATGCCCAAGCTTCTTACATAAACAACATAACTCAATCAATTCCTTCTCTTTACATTGTGATGACTCATTAATGACTTCCTAACTTTGTCAATTTATTCTCTACCCATGAGTTTAATGTGCGAACCTCGTTCTTTCACTTAGCTATCAATTTCTTCTCTTTAGATGGTGTAGATCGCATTTCCTTTGTAAGCCTCAAAGGTCTTTGGATTTGAGGACTTAAGAACAACCAAAAAGATCTCCTATTGCTCCTTCTAAAAATTCAAATTTCTTCTCTTTGTAGATCTTGAATTTTGAAATGTGTTTCTTCTCCCTTATGTTACAACCAAGTTTGTGGTGGTTTTATCATGATAGGAATTCCAATATGACCGTTTATAGCCGTGTTAGGAATCCAGGAAATCAAAAATTCAAATGTAAAGCTTGATTTCCAACAAAAAAATATATGGCGATGGCTAATTAGCGCTAATTACTGTAATTAGCGCGCTAACCGCAGGGGAACTCAAAAAAATTATTTTATCCCTTTGTGTTAGCGACCCTTAAACTCGTCCAGGACCTAACCAACCCTTATAATACATGTTATACATGTTTATTATGAGTCATTTACAACAATCCTTTTGATAATGCCCAAGCTTCTTACATAAACAACATAACTCAATCAATTCCTTCTCTTTACATTGTGATGACTCATTAATGACTTCCTAACTTTGTCAATTTATTCTCTACCCATGAGTTTAATGTGCGAACCTCGTTCTTTCACTAAGCTATCAATTTCTTCTCTTTAGATGGTGTAGATCGCATTTCCGATTTACAATATTCTCCATTTTGGAGGCTTCTTATCATCTTACTCATTATTATTTCATTACTTGAATAGACAACCGCTCGACAAGGGTTACGTTCGACTAGGAATGTCGTCTATAAACAGAGATGGATGTACAACCGCTCGACAACGGTTATGTTCGAATTGAATTCGCGGCGAAGGTTAAAGAATTCATATCATTTGCAAAACAACATTGTCCTACATACCAAAGTGAACGGAAGATTAGATGTCCGTGCAATTTTAAGAAATGTCGACTTGTTCCGTACTGACGTCGACGTCGAAACGGTTGAGCACCACCTATGTAGGTATGGATTTGTCCGACTTCTCGGATTTTGTTCTCTCGAGCACGATGCCCTTCTTTTCGATGTTTTACTCGTGGCGGGATTGTTAGGTATCATGGCCGGACGTGGTCGTAGGGGATGTCGAGGTTTGCCATTAGGACGCCATCGTCCAGGCGGAATACGTCGTCACCTTCCCACTTCCATACCGTCGTGGTTCGATCGTTCTCTCTCGAGCACGATACGACCATCTTCGTCGTCATCTTCGTCGTCATCAAGGACTATGCCTACTACACACTTCCCCACACCTTCTCCGACGTCAATGACTCCTTTACCCACGAGGCCTACACCCCCACCACGGCATCACCGGCGGCATCCCGAGAGGAAGACGTAAGAGCGAGTTGGAGGTGACAGGCCCTCCGGCCCACCTCGAGGCCGGGGATGGAGGCCCTCGCGTGCGGGGATCCCTATCACGTTGATTGCCAATGATACGTAAGTTTGCGTTTGACTTTTATATGTCAATTTCAATATGGATGTCAAATATTGAAGAAGTAGTTAAGGTGATATGCATGTTCATGAAACACAGGGAGTTGCATCCTTCGCACTTTTGTGCACGGAGGATGACAAAAGTTTTTAAACGATGGATGATTCTGAAGGGTATTGTTGGAAGTCGGTACCGCCTCATCATAAAGACCAATACGGCGACAATGGAAGGTAAACAAGACTACCATGTGCCTTATGATTTATACTATTTTCTCAAATAAGTGCTAACAATAGCAATCGCCAATTTGTAGATATTTTTTAGATGGGATGATGCGCTTCCCGAGGATCTCGTGCGAGCGGCGTACGACGCGAGGCTTGCGAGCACAGGTACACCGCGTTGATGCACAAGTTGAAGAAGAATCGGGTGCGACCAATTTATGTTACGAGATGAGGCATGGAGGAGATACTTGCGATCGGGAGAGCGAGGACTTCCGTGCTAGGTCTAGGCAAGCGACGCGAGATAGGAACACCGAGGTCGAAGGCCCCGGGACCGGACCTCGAAGCACGGTGGTGGTTCCGTGTCATTTGCGACTACCCAAGAAAGATTGGTTAGTTTTTTTTAACATCTAGGATATTTCGTACATTTATACTCTTGTTCACTATGCTTGGTCCCGCACGCAGCCGATTCATCCGAGACGCCACCGTCGGTGAATGATTTGTACTTGCATCTCCACACCGTTAATCACGACAGACGACATTCATCGATACTAGATCGAGCGGTTCTATGTAAGTGTAGAATAAAAATGTAAATTATTATTAAGTCTTTCACTTACCCCATATCATGTACTTTGTTTGTTGTGCATATATGCGGGATAGGCTCCGAGCGGACGTCGGGAGCCGACCCGAGCTGCTACACCGGAGCAATCGGTGGATGATGAGGCGGTGTACCTCAATGTGGCGGGTGAGTGTTCCAAAGGACGTGTCTACGGACTCGGGTCCGTAGGGAGAAAGAAGAGGAGATACGGAACTCCCGGTGCTAGCACGTCGCGACGCCGGATGTGGTGCCGCGGGCGAGTTCGATGTCGTTGCGGAGCAACTACGAAAGGTTATGAACTTCATGCATCGGCGTCTTGGGATGGACATGGACGAAATATGCCTAGCTCAAGAACAACCACCACCACCGCCACCACCACCGCCACCTCATGACCAGCAACGCCGCCGCAAATAGATCCGATCCGCCGATCCACCCCAACAAGGGGACAATGTTGGGCGTGAGACGTAAGCGTGGCTCTCGAGAGATGAGCGGGTTGGTGATACATAGGTACTTGACTTGTTGTTTGTTTCAAATGCTTAGATTAAATGGACAATGAATGTACTGCGACGATGGTGGTTTGTTGAAGCTTTGATGTAGTGGAGGGTACGATGATGAAGTTCCTTTATTTTTTTTTCTCCCCGTTTTCGGATAGGCGGATTTTAGTTTTTCCTTTCGTTCTCGAGGGAATGGGTTCATTGCTTTTGACGATGAGCATGTTGTAGACGATTTGTTTCATTTGCATGTTAAACTCATTCTTTTTTTGGTGGTGGTGATTTTGGTCCTTATAGGACTCCGTGTCTCGAGGTAGGCGTGGTGGGTATAGTGGAGGCGGTGAGCTTGGTGGGGGTTATGGAGGCTTTGGGGCCGGTGGCTTAGGTGCTTATCGAGGTGAATCTTCTCTTGGCTATTCTATTTTAGCGACTGAATCACTTCATTTCAATAGTTTGTCGTGTTGACTTTTTAAGTTACTTGATTTACATATTGTTGGTGGTTTAGTTTGTTTCAAACAGTAGTATATTATAGTTGAAACCAAGTTTGTGGTGGTTTTATAGTGATCTCCTATTGCTCCTTCTAAAAAATCAAATTTCTTGTCTTTGTAGATCTTGAATTTTGAAATGTGTTTCTTCTTCCTTATGTTAAAACCAAGTTTGTGGTTGTTTTATGGTGATAGGAATTCCAATATGACCGTTTATAGCCGTTCTAGGAATCCCGAAAATCAAAAATTCAAATGTAAAGCTTGATTTCCAAATGTCAAAAATATCTCGGTGGCTAATTAATTAGCGCGCTAATATTGGAATTAGCGCGCTAACCTGCAGGGGACCTCGAGTAATAATTTTATCCCTTTGTGTTAGCGACCCATAAACTCGTCCACGACCTAACCAACCCTTATAAAACATGTTATACATGTTATACAACTCAACTTACATGATAGGTCCATCTTATAGAAACATTGTTCGCCATCTCCTATGCCTAGGAAAATAGCAACATTGACACCAACTTCATCCGTGATCGCATTTGCTTGATGATCATGTTTTTTTTTGGTATCATTCTTATTCACCAAAGGTATGGTTTTTTTCTTTTCTTCACTTGCTTTTCTTGAATCCCAAATGGTTTTTTTTTTTTTTTTTTAGTAGGAACACATGGCTTGTCGCCTTTGGAGCACACAACAGCTTAGATTAGATGGGGTGAGAGGATGAGTTCTAGAATCATACTTACATGATAGGTTTGTGCTTAACTTTTAGTTTTTCCCTTTTAGCATTCTTGCACTTATGCCATTCTTCTCTTTGTAGATCTTGCATTTTTTAATGTGTTTCGTCTTCCTTATGTTAAAACCAAGTTTGTGGTGGTTTTATAGTGATAGGAATTCCAATATGACCGTTTATAGCCGTTCTAGGAATCCAGGAAATCAAAAATTCAAATTTAAAGCTTGATTTCCAAAAGTCAAAAATATCTCGGGGGCTAATTAGCGCGCTAATACTTTGGAGTTAGCGCGCTAACTGCAGGGACCTCAAACTAATTAATCTCCCTTTGCCTACTTCTTTCAGTGCATACTCACTGGTTGTTGCCCTCAGATGGAGATTCAGAAATGCTTCAAAGCTGCGTTTTACTTATTAGATGAAGTCCTTTTTGTCTATACTTCCAAATTTTGGACCTTTTGTGAGTGTTCTTTTTTTTTGCTTGTTGAACGATAGGATTGGTTGGTTTTTGTGTATACTTCCAAATTTTGGAGCTTTTGTAATACATGACAACTTTCCGTGGATATATAAATGTTTGGGCTAATTTTCGCTTTCACATTTTTTCTTTCTCTTTTGAATTTTTGTTGATATATATTTTTGATGTATGGATGCGCAATTTGGCTTCTTTGGGGGATGTTAGCACCCTCAAGGAGTTGTTGGAGGGGGTGCAGGCGATGGAGTATGTCATATCGGGTTGTATTTTGATTTTTTAGGTTGGAGAATCGATTGGCTTATGTATACGTGCCATATTTAAACAAAACAAAAATTAGAGACGGATTAGCAACGAATTCAAATTTTTCGTTGCTATTCCGTCTCTAATTTTCCAGAAATATTTCTATCAATCACAAACGGATCAGAGACGGAAATATTAATTCCGTCTCTGATTCCGTCTCTAATTAACAACGGAATCAGAAACGGAATGATCCGTCTCTGATTCCGTTTCTAATTAGAGACGGAATCGAGACGACACACTTTGTATTCGTCTCGATTCCGTCTCGATTCCGTTCGTCGATTAGAAACGGAATCAGAGATAGAATTCATAAATTTATTAATTCCGTCTCTGATTCCATTGCTAATCAGCAACGGAATCAGAGACGAAATGCAAGTACAAATGTACCATTTCGAAATAAAATCCATTTCTGTTCCGTCTCTGTTCCGTTTCTAAGTTCCGTCTCTAAATCCGTCTCTAATCAGAAACGGATAATTTCCGTCTCTATTCCGTCTCTAATCAGAAACGGAATCCATATTCCGTTTCTGATCGTATCAGCGACGACGTTTTCAGAGACGGAACGAGTCCGTCTCTGTTCCGTTTCTGATTTCATTCAGAGACGGAATTTTCGCAAATCAGAAACGGAAAATTTCGTTTCTGATTTGCGATTTTTTTGTAGTGCTTCAGGTCCAATCACTGCAACATCCTCAGGTGCTGCCCAACAAGCGGGTGATTTGCAGGGTCTACCATATAAAGCCTCAAATGGTGGCATACCAATGCTCGCCTGATAGCTATTGTTGTACGCAAACTCGCACAATGGCAAATACTCTTTCTAAGCACCTCTAAACTGCAAAATGCATGCTCTGAGCATGTCCTCCAATATTTGTATCAATCTTTCTGACTGACCGTCCATCTGAGGATGATAAGTCGTACTGAACTGGAGTCTAGTGCCAAACTGCTCCTGCATGCTCTCCCATAACTTCAAAGTCAACCTGGGATCTCTATCAGACACAATAGATATCGGCACTCCATGTAGCCTAACGATCTCTCGCTCAAAAATAATACTCAGCTGAGGAAACGAATACTTCATCGATATAGGGATGAAGTATGCTGACTTCGTCAATCTATCAATAACAACCCAAACAGCATCATGATGCCTCGCAGTCTATGGCAAACCACTGACAAAATCCATCGTAACATGCTCCCATTTCCACTGTGGAATGGGCAATGGCTGTAACAATCCAGCTGGTCTTGTTGGATTTTGGGGTTCATGCACAGCGGAGATTTTAAAACAATTTTGAGAAAAACCCCAATAGGATCCGAATCTGATTCCATTAAAACACGTTTAAACTATGAAAACTTAATCATACCTCAGTCGCAATACCTCTCTGAAGGTTAATCGATCTCTAAGGCGCTGCCAATGACGAACGCCCTCTACTAGCTGTCCACACACGAACGGCGACCGAGATCCAAAGTGCTAGCTTCGAGAGAATACCAAACTTTTTGTTTCTCTCCAAAACGATCCAGAGGATACCAAAAACTCTAAGTCGTTTCTTAAAACGAAAATAGAGTTTCGGCCCTTTTAAAATCTTTCGTACTTGTATTCTAACTCAAAGCGTCTATTTATACAACCCTTGTATATAGACGGTTAAGTAAATTACACATATACCCCTACTTAAAGAAGTATAAGTGTAATACACTACAAGGACGTTTCTGTCATGAATTTTATCATATAAAATTTATTTTTCTGAACCATCTTAAAATCTCGCAAAACCATTCTCGATGTGCGACCTAATAGGCTCATACAACGTTGCGTGTACCAAAACACATTTTGGTATACAAGTCATAAGCGGCCTCTAGCAAGACATTATGACTACCCAAGTTGTACGAATATCAAATCGATATAACCTAATCAATAGTGTATATAACATCCTTTTGTTACACGATATCCTTTTGATCAAACATAAGGCATGGAATTGTCATCCAACATGTTCAATCGTACTAGTCTCGATTTCTAGGTAGATCGAAAACATCTAAGTGACATTGATCAATATCAATTCACTTAGACTAGGCCTTTTAACATCCTAACACATCGAGGGAACCACCGGATATCTCTCTTTATATGAGAGGGACAAATTCTATCTCGATTACACAACTTCACCACATTATTCACACAATAACCAATCACAACCTTTATAATCATCCTAAGTTAAAGACAACGTTTGATTGCGTCAAATCACTTGTATTCCTAATGTTGAAGTCTCTGGTAATCTCAAGTCGAGGACCGAAAAATATACCTATCATGAGAAACAACTATGACTTAATCCATGTGATGTTCTCATAGCGGGTCGGTCCAAGACTTTGTTCCCTAACAAGTACTCATGATCTTGATTCGTATTCCTATACGTATGATCATCGTATGATCATCAATCAAGACTCACACTAGTCTTAATTCATTATAGTTCCCAGTATAATAATCGACTAGGGACATTTAGGATATTTCTGTAAATACCAATGGATCTTATTATAATGTAAACATGCAAATCAATTATAATAAACAGCAAATGAAATCCTCTATTTTATTAACTAAAATGTATTCATAAAGACTGTTAATGGATTGACCTAGGGCACATTTCCCAACAGGTCTCCTGTGCTCGGCCTTAACTTACTGACAAATATGACAAGTCCTAACATATGAACCCACATCGGGCTTCATCCCCGACCACCAAAACAAACGTCGCAAATCATGATACGTCTTGGTACTGCCAGGATGAACTGTATACCGCGAACGGTGTGCGTCCTCAAGAATGCTGTCACGTAGTTCCTGCACCTCAGGTATCCACAACCTGCCCCTGTGTCTCAAGCACTCGTCTGAACCACCAGACCAATCTGTGCAATCTGGATCCTGAGCCAGACAACTGAAGCGAACAAAATGTCCGTCAACCCTTTGCCACTCAGCGACCCTCTCTAACAACACAACAGGAACACGCATCTGGCAACAGATATGAACATCAGCAAGAGCATCTGACAAACACAACACCGTCGCAGCCTCCAGCAATCCATACTCATATGTCATTTGCCGTAGCACAGTCTGACTCTCTACACCGCTACGGCTCAATGCATCAGCAACCACATTCGCCTTCCTAGGATGGTACTCAATCGCGAAGTTGTAGTCTTTCAATAACTCGAGCCACCGTCTTTGTCGCATGTTCAGATCTTTCTGAGTGAATAAATACTTCAAGCTCTGATGATCTGTGAATAAAATGAACCGCTCTCCATAAAGATAATGTCGCCAAGCCTTGAGTGCAAACACAACTGCGGCTAGCTCTAAATCATACACTGGATAATTCCCCTCGTGGGGTCTCAATCGCCTCGATAAATAAACAACTGGGTGTCCTTCTTGCATCAACACGCATCCCAACCCAGTTTCGGAAACATCTCTGTAAACCAAGAAGCCTTTCCCTGCCACAGGTAAAGCCAACACTGGCGCAAAAGTCAACTTCCTCTTCAACTCTAAAAATGTTGCCTCACACTTTTCAGACCACTCAAACCTAATATCCTTGTTGGTCAACCTCGTCATCGGCACTGCAATCAAAGAAAAATCCTACACATACCGCCGGTAATAGCCTGCGAGTCCCAAGAAACTACGAATGTCTGAAACTGACTCAGGTGTCCTCCAATCAATGATCGCTCGAATCTTGTCTCCATCAATAGATATCCTTTGACTACCAATGACATGTCGGAGAAATTTCACCTCACTCAGCCAGAAAGCACACTTGCTGAACTTAGCGTACAATCGGTGCTCCCTCAATGTCATCAAAATATCTCTAAGGTGTCTCTCATGCTTGACACGAGTCTTACTATATATTAAGATATCATCGATGAATACAATCACATAACGATCCAAAAATGGCCTCAATACTCGGTGCATCAAATCCATAAAGATAGCCGGCGCATTAGTCACCCCAAATGGCATGACTGTGAACTCAAACAATCCATAGCGCGTGCTAAACGTCGTCTTCTCGATATCACTCTCCCGAATCCTCAACTGATGATAACCAGATCGTAAATCAATCTTCGAGAAAAACTTAGCACCCGCCAACTGATCGAATAAATCATCAATCCTAGGAAGTGGATAACGATTTCGAATCGTCACCTGATTTAGTTTCCTGTAATCTACACACATCCTCATAGAACCATCCTTTTTCTTAACAAAAAGGACTGGTGCGCCCCAATGAGACATACTGGGATGAATAAAACCCTTCTGTAACAACTCCTCTAATTGGGACCTCAACTCTCCATGCTCGGACGCTGACATCCTATACGGTCTACTATATATCGGCTGCGTCCCTGGAATCAACTCAATAATGAACTCAACTGCTCTAGGAGGTGGTAAACCTGGCAAATCGTTTGGGAACACCTCAGGAAACTCACACACTACTGGGACATCCTCTACTCTAACCTCTGGTCTCAGGTATGGCTCAACCACCGTCCTAAATGCCTCCATCTCCTGAGTCGTAGCTAATCGACCTCTGGTAATCGGTAAGTCTGACGTCGTACCAACAAAAGTAAATACTGGAATGCCCTCAATATCAAATATTACCATCTTACTGAAACAATCAATGTGTGCGCGATATGCCCATAACCAATCCATTCCCAATAAAGCATCAAACTATAAATACTCTAGGACACGGAAGTTGACAGGTAACTGGTGTCCCTCAACCTCTACCACACAATTTTGGTATATCTGGTTAGGGTAAATCTTATCCCCAGCAGCCATACTGAGGACAAGATGTGGGTCTAAAGTCTCAGCCTGTAATCCTATCTGTCCGACCCTACGTCCCGATATAAAAGATAAAGTACTATCGGAATCAAATAATACATGCATGGAGTCATCGCAAATAAATAACATACCCTCGACAAGCTGACGAGTCGCACCACAATCTGGCTGTACGACAGTAGGTGTAGAAGCAACATGAACTCTCTCCCTAGCTGGCTCAATCTGTGATCGTGAGGATGAAGTTGACATCGGACAATTACTCTATATATGTCCGACCTGATGGCATCTAAAACATCGGCGCGTCTCCTGCCAAGTTGACGATGATACTGTCCGTACCTGATCCCTGTCACGTCCCTGACCTCTCTGTCCCCTGCCACGACCTCCTCCATCCCTCACAGGCTGTCGTGACTGCTCCACAGGTGCCTGTGTAGTAACATACACCACCTGCCTCCCATCTCCTCTCTGTTGCTCGGGATGTCTATCACGTCAACCCTGATCCTGCCAAACTCTCCGTCGACCCTGCTGATCCTGCCTATGTCTGTCCGACTGATCTCTCTGTCTCTTCGGTCTCTGATCAGACCGAGAACTCTGCCCAAACCTATCTACCAACTCACCTCTACGTCGCAAATAAGTCTCGCAAGCTAAAGCCCTATCGTAAACAATCTGTAGAGTCTCACCTCCACTCGCGACAATCCTACCTCCGATCCACTCATCTAATCCCCGGATGAAATAATAGATCTGGAGTCTCTCAGTGTTCGTGACGTCCATAGCATACATCATAAGGTACCTAAATCAGTCTATATACTGAGAAACTGACACAGTACCCTGTCTCAGTGCCAAAAACTCCTCTCTCAACCTTAACTGTACCTCCATGGGAATATACTCATCTAAAAACAGCTGTCGAAACTCTGTCCACGTCGACGGTATGGAGTGAGTGTCGGTGTAGGTAGTCCACCAAATCGCTGCCTGACCCCTCAAACAGTACCCTGAGATATGTGCCTGATCTGCCTTGAGTACCTCTAGGAGCTGATGTAATCGTCTGTGCGTCATCAACTAACGTCTTGCAACCTCAGGATCACTGACTCCAGTAAAGTATGTAGGGTTAAACCTCATGAAATCTTTCACCATCTTCGCTGCCTCTGACATCCTATTCCTGGCGGCCGAAGCCACTACCTGCTGCTCTGTAGTAGTAGGCGTCACCTCAGTAGTCTCAACTGGTGCCATAATAGGCTCAACCCTTTCTATCACTGGTGCATGTGTGTCAACTACCGGTGCAATCACTGCTGGAGTGGTAGACGTAACTAACTCAACAATGGGTGCTACTGCTGGTATCCTCGAACTCCAGATATACTCCATCAACTCACCCATCTGTGCTTGCTGTAGAAACTACTGCTCCGTCACTCTCTGCACCATGGCTCGTAAATCTGCTGCCTCACTAGTAGTAAGACCACTAGTCTCCCCAACCTCCTGTAGTGTGATCGGCGGAGTAGTAAGAGTCTGTCCATCCATTATAAACTTCACAACCAACGTGCATTGGATCAGACTCAATATATACGCGTATAATATGTATTGCAAGATCAAAACATACGTATGTAATTTCCTGAATCTACCCGCCTCACATCACTTCCCAACTAAAGCTTTAATCATTCACTTGTGGTTTCCACATCTAAATTTATTAAAGTTTATGCTCTTATTCAGTCTCCAATCAAGCCTAGGGTTTCACAAACCTAGGCGCTGATACCAAATGTAACGGTATCAGAGTTAATAATAACCTACGCTTCATCCTTTAGGTTCCTCAAACCTAAGCTCTGATACCAAATTGTAGCGGTATCAGAGTTAACAATCATCCACGCTTCATCCCCTTAGGTTTTTTAAACCTTGGCTCTGATAGCCCCAAATTTCACATTGGTCCGCCACAGGAGGCCACGCGGGCCCACAACTGATCATGTAACTGCCAGCTGTGTCCCACGCCCAATTATCAATCATCAATCAATTTCCTGTTAACTTTGATGTTATGTGTTGATAATTACTGATTCAAGCTAACTTAGGTTCCTTTAATATCATTCAACCTCAATTACACAGCGGAAAATTAGATTAACAACATAAGTATTTATCATGTATTTTATGAGCATAATACCTAAGTGGAAACCATACCAAATGTACATCATATACATATCATCCTGAGATCCTCAAAATATCAAAAATATGGCCTACAATTTATATACAGGTCATAACTACCTCTCAAAACCCAAAACCCAGCATAAAATAAGAAAAATAAACAAACATACGAGTAGGGATAGAGCTGTCAATCTACGTAGTCCTCAAGCTTACCCTTCCCTCGACTCATACCAGGATCTGCACTCAAGCCATCACAAAAAGCAGATGACGAGTCCAGAGTGAGTAATCCCAAGGAAATTCACCAAGTAATTACATAAATAAAATGCTGGAATTTAAAATACTATAAATAAACATGCGGAGCAAAAGAATACAGTCAACTGTAAATGATCATCGCATGCATAAATATAGTAGTGAAGCAAAGTACGTGCACAGTAAAAATCAGACTAAGTCATACTTCGGGCTATTCCCCAGGCACGGCCAATGAAAACACCTCTAACGGGTGACCCCGGACCCTCTAGGTGGTCGACGTACATCCACGACGCACCCACACAAGCCTATCATACCCGGTAGCCTATTCACCGGCGTATGCCTAGACAAGTGCTATGACTTAGTGGACACTATGCCATGTAACGAATAAACACCAGGTGGGGAGTGAACTCAACACCGTAAAGACACCAGGTGTGAGTACTCGGCCACCGTAAAGCAATAGTGAAATAGAGTAATGAATAACTAGGACTGAATTCAAATAAATAAAACAGTAAATACTAAAGTGAAGTTCAATTGGGATACTACACACCTCAATCCGCACTCCACGTCCTGAAAAACCAAACCCGACTCAGCTCTAATAACACCTGACAAATCAAATTATCACCCGAATTATACCTATTACCATTTATCATTAAATCAGCTTCAATTTAATATATTATTTCAATTTTACATTTTACGAGGCTAAAACCCCGACAATATCTCGCCAACATTCCGAGGAAATCCCAAAATTCCTTTATTTGATCAAAATATAATTTTTCTAAAATTTTTCTATTTTACATGAATTTTCTATGAATGTTCCAGATTTTTTTTTTCAAAACTATTTTTTTTAATTAGGGACGGTTCGGCTACATCGAGCCGAACTGGCCCGGTTCAGGGCCGAACCGACCCTCTTTCTTCCTCGTTGGAACAGAGCGTTTCTACTCTATTCCAACAGCAAATTTTTTTTTCCTGAATTGGAAGAGGGAGAGGGAGAGGGGAGACGACATGGGTGTCGTCTCCCTCCTCGGACGAACTGCTCTTGCAGTTCGTCCGAGCTCCCAAGCTCCACCCCGCCACTAACGATCCACCACACCATCACACCCGCCAACCACATACAACAACAACAACAAAAACAACACAACACAACAACATCAACGACTCACCTCCTTCGCCTCTCCAACACGAGCTCAATCTCTCTTCCACTTTCTCTCGATTTCTCCTCCTTTCGGTCTCAACTTCGATCGATCGAAACAATAAAAAAAATGAGAAATTGTAGTAACGGTGGTGATGTTTATCAAAATTTTGGAGTGAAATGACCATTTTTCCCCTAAACTCTTATCCTCCTCCTTCACACTCTAATACCCTTTTTGGTCATTTCACAATTATTTTCTTTATTTTCTGATTATTAATATATATTAAATTCCTTATATACATATATATAAATATATATATATATATATATATATATATTCGCCTATACTTTCGCGCCTAAAATTTCGTCGTGCGCGCCAACGAGCGTACTCGGGCGTGCACACTATTGTACCACCCACGCGTGTTGACCACGACCCCGCGTGATACTAGGCGCCACCAATTTATGTATTTTATCACAAATAACCCATTTAATGTGTGTAATATTTTTCTCAACTTAAAATTTCGTCTTTAATCTACCCGGTACCCGCGTCGACACACATATCGATGCGAATACCCAACACACAATGTCACACGTTAATTTAAAATATAATTACACACATCGCAATGTCGTTAACCTATTTTAACATAAACATCGCAAAATTAAACAAAACAACACACAAAATACTATTTACCTAATACGGCCATACTTCAGCCTCACTGTGGGATCCACGAGCGTCCCTACTGGCGTCCACATCTACAATGACGTCATAAAATAACGGCAATTATTAATTGGGCCGTTACAACTCCAAATACAAAACCACTTCACAAATCCTAAATAACCCATTCCGTTCATCCCTAATTCATCAAAAGAAACCATAGGAATCGATTTTCCCAAATTGTTGTCCAAATTCATGTGACGAAAACACCCAAAACCACTACCAAAACGTAGGTATAAACACGAAAAATCGAGTTCTTACCTTAGAACTCGAGTTTAAGCACTCCTTTGGCGTCAAATTGCTGCGAAAATCCCCAAAACTCACATTGTTCTCATGTTTATGATTCGTTGAGAGAGACATGAGAGAGAAAGGTGATGAGGAGGCTTATATACACCTCTCATCCACACACACACACACCAATCCCAAGGAACATCCCTTGGTCACCACACACTGCATCCACCTAACTTGGCACCACATAGGTGACTTTAATGGGTGACTCTCTCACTTAACTTAGTTTTTTCTTCCACAATACGCACGTTCTCGTACCTGTTCCGCACCACGACTTGTTCGTCACGTCATCCCGGACATACCAACATATCAAGCGTGCTTTACACCTTTTAATTATTATTTAATTTGTATTTTGTCAGTGTTTTTAATGCATTTAAGTCCCCTAGACAGCTAATTAACCAACCACCTCACTTGAAATCCGCTATTCGCGTTCCTATCGAGCCAAACTCGTTTTCCAACGATGCTCGCACTCAAACGTCCTAGCATGTTTGGGACATTGGAATTTACATTTGGGTAAATACAATATAATACAAAACACCGGACACAAATAACATACCTCGACAACCGAGAATATGACAATTGTATCATGGTAAGGTTAGAATTTAAGGTCCCACATACATAAATTGACACGTGGCACGAGTTAGAATTTAGGGTTGTTACATAGGTAGTCCACCCGTAGATGTGAATAGGTGGGACATTTCATTAAAGAGTGTCCACAGCCTTTTGATTTTCGTCAGAGTGTAGCACCACGACAATAGTAGACCAGAGAGCGTGCACACATTACTGCTGAGTCAGACCCTTAGGCAACTCGACACCTAGTTGAAGGTATGATTTCTATTTGTGGTCGATTAATGTATGCTATGATTGACTCTAGTTCGACTGTTTCCTTTATTTTTGGGCGCATGGTTGATGAGTTAGGGTTGAGACCAGTTAGGTTAGAGAGGCCTTTAGTCCTTAGCAAAGCCGCTGGAGACAAGATCTACCCTAACATGACATGTAAGCATTATATAATAGAGATAAAAGGACATGAGTTACCAATTGATCTTCAAGTGTTGGAGTTTCTGGAGTTTAACGCCTTATAGGGTATGGATTAGTTAGGTCCTTATCGTGCACATATTGATTGCTTAGGCAAGCGGTCAGACTTCAAATTCTTGAGCAGCCAAAGTTTACTTTTCGTGGCGATACGACTCAGTTGCGTATTACTAGAGGCAGGGTATCCATGAGCATTGAGGTTGAGACTTTTGCGAGTATTTTGAGTACGAAAATGAGAGTTGAGGCTATGATTGATAAGGTATCTGTTATGTGGGAGTTTCCAGACATATTTCCTGCAGAGCTTCCCAGATTACCACCAATTAGAGAGATCGACTTTATTATTAATTTAGTTCCCGAAACCAAACCTATATCGATTACGCTGTACCGGATGGCTCCTAAGGAGTTAGAGGAGCTGAGAGGCCAGCTTGATGAGTTTTTATAGTTGGGATTTATTCATCCAAGCATGTTACCTTAGGGTACACCTGTCTTATTTGTTAAAAAGAAAAACAGTAGCCTAAGATTATGTATTGAATACAGACAATTGAGCCTGTGCCAGTGAAAAACAAGTATCCGTTATCTCACATTGATAACTTGTTCGACCAACTGACAGGAGCATAGTGGTTCTCGAAGATTGATTTGAGATCAGGCTACCATCAATTGAGGATTATAGTAGTGGATAGAGGGAAGACTACTTTTCGCACGAGATACAGGCACTATCAGTTCACCATCATGCCTTTTCGGCTGCCATGTTCATGTATCTCATGCATCGAGTGCTAAGACAGTATTTGGATAGATTTGTCATAGTGTTCATTGATGACATTCTTATCTATTTTAGGACTATGAGGAGTACAAGGAGCGCATCAGGACGATTTTGCAGACTTTGAAGGAGCATCAACTATATGCTAAGTTCATGCTAAGTCGTAGAAGGTCAGACTCGGCGGTCGAGTTAATGTTGTCAAATGATATACTGACCACTACCAGGGTGTTGATTTGTGAGAAAATAAGGACTCGGACAGTGTCTAATCATATTGTACTTGATGGTAGCAGACTAATAAGCAATATCAAAGGTACAATCAATCATTCGGAGTGGAGTCAGTCGACAAACTCATGGCTGAGATTTAGACGAAGACTATGGATTCCATCAGTGGCTGAGTACACGATGAGATACTCCAGGAGGCTTACCGCTCACGTTTTTCAGTTCATCCGAGTAGGACTAAGATGTATGCTGATATGCGTCATCCAGTTTAGTGGTTAGGGATGAAGACCGATGTCAGTGATTATATTTGAGCGCGTGAGATATGCTAGCGAGTTAAAGTTAAGCATAGGAGACCAAGTGGATTACTACAGCTACTTCCTGTTCCTCATTGGAAGTGGGAGCATATCGCTATAGATTTCATTAGTGGGTTACCTCGATCTTAGTGTGAACGTGATAGCATCTGGGTGATTGTGGATAGGTTGACGAAGTATGCACTTTATACTGATCTCTACTACACACTGAGTGGATAGGTTAGC
Organism: Stephania japonica; assembly: GCA_039657345.1. Taxonomy (NCBI): domain Eukaryota; kingdom Viridiplantae; phylum Streptophyta; class Magnoliopsida; order Ranunculales; family Menispermaceae; genus Stephania; species Stephania japonica. Next base: position 19,818,920 of record CM077558.1, on the reverse strand, counting down.
AAGCTTATACGAGAGAGAGAGAGAGAGAGAGAGAAAGTTTAACTACATGGTGTACCATTGTCGATTGTGTCAGAAATAGGGCCACAATTTACATCATAAATTTGGCAGAGCATGCAGGCACAGTTTGGCACACGGTTGAACCTTATTTCAGCCTATCATCCACAGACTGATGGACATTCAAAAAGACTGGTCCAAGTACTTAAGGACATGTGGAGGATATGTATGTTAGATTATGGTGGTTCATGGGATGAGTATCTTCATCAGTGTGAGTTTGCTTACAATAACAATTATCAAGCCAGTATTGGTATGGCATCGTTTGAGCAACTCTATGGCAGGTCGTGCAGATCTCCATCTTCTCGGGCAAAACCCGAAGATGTGGCAATGATTGGGCCAGAGATTGTGGTGGATCACAAAGAGAAGATACGATTAATCAAACTTTGGTTGAAAGGTACATAGGAAAGGCAGAAAAAGTACTATGACAAGTACCACGGCGAGTTGGAGTATGACGTGGGGCATATATATTTGAAGGTGTCTCCACTAAAGGGTCATAATAGTTGAGATCAAGGGTAATCTTGCGCCGAGATTTATAGGTCCGTTCAGAGTGAAGAAAAGAATAGGCAAGGTTGCATATGAGTTAGATTTGCTGCCTCAGTTAGCCAAAATTCACCCCATATTTCATATATCGATGCTTCAACTGGATAGGTCGAGAGAGGGCAGACTGTCGATGGTAGATCTGAGTAAGATTGATATGCGGGAGGACATTATCTACGATGAGCAGCCTATTCAGATTATGGATCGAAAAGTAAAGATATTGAGGAACAAGGAGATCCCCTCTATTCTCACTAAGTGGGAGCATCACGAGGCCGAGGAACTGACCTGGGAGCTTGAGTCCTATATGCGCGAGCATTTCCCGTATTTGTTTTGATTATGCTAAGTCTTCTCCTAAATTATTGTTTAATTTTAAGGAAGAAATTTTCATTTAAGGTGGGAGACTGTAACGACCCTAAAATCCTAACTCGTGCCACGTGTCATTTCAAGGTCATATTATGGGCCCAGCTGTCGTAGTGCACTTGTTTCGGTCCTCTAGAGTCAACACCAAGGTATGTTTGTTTGCCTAGTGTTTTGTACTATTTATTTATACCTAAATGTAAATTTCGACTATCCAAATGTGTGAGGATGTATGCATCAATACATTGGAATTTTGGGCCAGTTTGCCTTGGTAAACGTGTTAATACAGGGATCGGATAAACGAGAAACGGGTATACTGAGGCTAGGAAAGCATAACCCAAAATAAACAAACAAATGTGATAAATAAATAATGTGAAAACGTAGTTGAGTCGTTATTGACGCATTTGTACAAGAATGGCTCGTGTTGCAGAGCAATGCCGGGTACCAGAACGCCTATAGAACCAATACGTTGTAGTTAGAAAGGATAAGACCAAAGACCAAGTCAACATGGAGTCACTCATGTGAGTCATAAAAGTTGGTGGAATGAGTGAATCTCAACCATAAGATAGTCCTAAAGATGGGCACATCCCATTTGATAAAAAAAATGGGTATAAAAAGGGAGGTTTGAAGAAATCTCATCAAATTTTCCCTCTCCTTAAGGAAAATCCAAAAATTCGGTGAGTTTTGAGGATTTCTTGGCGATTTTGAAGGTGAGGGATTGACCAACAACGCCAAATAAGGTGAGAACTCGATAGATCTTTCAATTTGTGTCATTTTGAGCCAAGTTTTCGGGGTTTTCGTGGGAAAAATGTGGTGAACACTAAGCTTTATGGATTTTTTGGGTTATGGCTATGGTTTTGATGATCAATTTGAGCATGAATAAGGGTTGCTATCGTTGGTAAAAGAGTTGGATTTTTAGTGAATTTTTTATGATATTGGGGGATTTTGATTGAATTTTTCGATCGTGGTTTACGGACGTGTTCAACGTGAATTGGCGATGATTTTAGGTGTTAACTGAGGTCCTTACGCGGTTGGGATAGGCTTGGAACACAGTGGAGCGAGCCGGGGGTTTGAAAACCCCAAAATTCTCGAACTAGGTTCGACGCCGCTAGGGACGTCGTGGAACCTAAAACTCTCCATGGCGTGTGTCACGGTGTCCAGGGTACCACTGGCCCTGGATCACGCTTTAAGTGACGCCATGGAGAATTTTTCTCCACGGTGTCTAGGATAGGGAAGCCCTGTTCCCACGCTTTAAGTGACGACACAGGGTATTGACCCCCACGACACCATCTCAGGTGTGACACTGTTCACCTACACAAATTATTGAAAATTTTTGAAAACTTTGGGGTTGTATTCGAGTATCCTAATGGGATAGCCCAATACGTCGGTAACCGCCAATTGCGCGAATGAATAAGATTATGGAAATTAGGTAAATTAAGGAAAATTAACGAAAATTGAACCTAAATGAATGTCAGGTAACAAGGGGAGTGAACCTAAATGAATATCAAGTAACCAACGAAGTACTAACTAATCAATTGGGGATTGACGTTGGGGAACGTGTAGAGGTATGAGATAGCTATTTTAGCGGGATTCGAGGTGAGTAAAGACAACAACAACATCAACATTAATTATCTTCTATTTCTTGACTAGTATTTCTTGAAATGCGTGTCATTTGTACTCCATTCTAGGTAGTTTAGGGTTTAGGTAGTCCACCCGTAGAGAGGAGTCTCAACGAGTTTAGTAGCCGGCACCATCTGTGGCTTCTCGTTTGAGCCTAACGGGGAGATTTTAGCATCCGACATGTGACTACGGCTTTCTTTCGGTAATGGGAGAAAAACATAGAAAGGATTTTTAGGTTTTCTCTGAAGGTAATGGATTACGGGGAATTAATACAAGTAGGTCTAGAGAAAAACCTAGAAAGGATTTTTAGGTTTTCCCTGAAAGTTATGGTTTACTGGGAGATATCAAAAGTTTGAACTCTCTCGGGGCTAGCACTTGGGATTGCGGTCGTCCATTCGTGTGTGGATACTGGTAGAGGAGGTTCGTCTCAGGCAGCGTCTTGAAAATTGATCAACATGTCAATGGCAAACATGGAGTTTTTCTTGATCCGGTATGGTTTTCTCTTTGTTTAATCAAGTTAATGAAATCAATAGGATCTTGGTTTGGGGATATTCGAAAAGGTTTTGAAAAATTCCACTGCATTTGATCCCCGAAACCCAACACTTTTACACCTACTTGACAACATAAATAAGAGACCTGGAGTAAGGATGAGTCATAACTTGAGACCAAAGTAGGTAGGTGATTGAATTAACTTTGCAGGAAAATTCAAATCTCTAGGATTCTGAAACTAGGACTAATCCACTTGTTGTATAATTGTTAAGGATTTAGCACTTGTGACGGAAAAAAGTAGGCTTGTTTACTATAATAATATGGGCTTGAGATTTCTACATTGAAAAGCTACCTCAATTTTTAGCAAAAGTGATAAGTGCTAAGAGGAGTTTTTAACAAAAAAAAAATAGAGTCGCACAAGTTCTACAGGAAATAGAGCAGGGAACTTAATTGATGGAAAAATATTGAAAAATCGGTATCCATAGGAAATGGAGCAGGGGTCGTACAATAGAAAAAACCATAATGAGGATGATAGTGAGGATTTGCAGGTGAAAAAAAAGCGAAAGTCTATTAGAAAAAATAAAAACTCTTCTAAAAAAATATTTAGCGTAAGTGCATGTAGCTAGGATTAAGTAAGTTTTCTAATGTTATGAGTCGATAATAGCCTACCCTTAAATAAGCCATATGGACACTTTTTATTGTGAAAATCTACAAATAAGCAAAGAGTAGTGATAAAGTTCATTTAAAGGAATCCACCTAATAAAGAGACCAATTAGATCTACTGTTTTGAAATATCCCCAAATCAAGATCCTATTGAGGAATCCACCCAAAAAACAGTAAGTTGACGGTTATGGTTTTGAAATACTTCAAGTTTTGAAAAAGTGTTATCTTGATAGGTAACCAAGTTTGAGTAATCAAACCAGGCTTTGAAAATTTTAAGTCTATTATTAAACAGATTGACCAAGTTTGGATTGAAAGGACTCCATCGTTTTCCAAAATGGGTATAAAGTCTTTAGGATAGTATCTCTCAATTTTATTGTATTGTGTTTAGTCATTATAGGGGATTAGTTATGAAAATCGGGTCCAAAGTTGTATTTTATGGTTCTACATCTTTACTTTGGAGATTTACAGGGTATTTGATTGTTTGTGCGTTAATTAGACAATTACAAGAAAGAAGTCAACTATCAGTCAAAAGACAACAAACTTGACGTCGTGAAATAGAACGGATGGTGTAAGCAGAGGAGCAGCGGCACCACCAAGGCTTCAGGATAGAACACAGAGGACACCAGGAATGAACTGACGGTACTAGATCACTCAACAGGCGGCACTACCCACATTGCCAAAACAAAAAAAATAGAAGTTCCTAACTAACTTGAAGACCAGGACTTGTTATTTTACCCCCATGTCGTGACCTACGCCATCCATACATAATGACGACGCCACTAATGGCGCCAGACTCACAGAATATAAGCTTTACAAGTTTTAGATGGTTCTTATTTCTCGGGAGGGACCTCAATGGAAGAATACACATTGTATTCAGATAGTTTTAGGAGTACAACAAGGTAGAGTAGCCATGTCCAATACAACAAGGTATAGTAGCCATGTCCGGCTGGGTTCTTCAACACCTAGGTCGGGGATGAAGCTCTCTAGCCCGTAGTAGGTTTGTCTTTCATGTCTTTTTGAGATTTTCTATTCTAAAAGTGTTTGGATTATGTTTTTTATCTTTATATTATTATTGTTTACGACGTCTTAATGGTAGTTTGCGAGTTTGTATATCATTGCAAATCTCTAGGCGTAAACCTATTGACATACTATTAATCAGGTTGAGTCTGTGATACCAATCGGGTTGAGAAATAGCAATCACTTAGAATAAGAGACCTAATACAATATTGTTTTAAGTGAGTAACATCGAGAACTAGGTTAAATCTTGAGAGCGGTTACCCAAGGTTAACTACGGGTCGGTGTTCCCATAGAGTGCTAAATGTTGCTCACATGTTAAATCTTTAAAGCCGTTGCCCAAGGTTACAGCCGAGTAAGAGAAATATTTAGGCTATAGGTGTTGGTGCCTATAGCCTATGTAGGGAAACTGTTTCGAAACCTATATTTTAAAATCAATTATGCAAGACATGGAGACAACATAGGGCTAGATTATGGATTCTTAGACTTAGTTATGCTTTATTCTTCTGTTTTACAATCCAATTACTTTTATGATTAGTAATTCTTAATAAAAACTCTTTTCAAAATCTACTTGATTTACTTTTGTGTTTGTTGAACTCAGTTTGACTGAATCCTGTGGATTCAACCCTGTGCTTACCTCTACTACATTCTAGTAGGATTGGCAACCTTTCACGGGTTATATTTGACATAAACGACACGTGATCGATTGTGCAAATGGATCCACTGTTGCATATCCTTGGTTACTTATAAAGTAACTGTGAATGGAAAGTTAACTAAAAAATAACATCTACAAAGGGGCTCAGGCTGGGTAACCCCCTTTTCTTTTTTCCTTTTTGTGATATGGATTGTAACATCCCTAATTTCCAAATTCAATAATTAGTTCTAACATTGAGGTTAATTTGGTAAATATGTATGCTACTTGTGTATTGGTGTGATTAATACCTATAATATACATTATATGACCAACTTAGGCATGAAATTAGCCTAGGTAGTTAGGAAAGAAGTTAAATCTCCCCAAGTAGGGAGAAGTAGCAATATTGGTAAATAAGACAAACGAGGGCATTTAAGTAAAACACAAGGATGGATGGATTTAATATGGAACAATAGATCGTCCTAGAACTTCAATGTACCAAGATGAGATGTAGGGCTTGGATTTGGTCAACCAAACCTAATCTCATCATCAACTATGGGAGGATGTGAGGAGAGAACCCTAGGAGGCTTTGTTGGTGGATTTGGTAGTGGAGAGAGAACTCACATCAAGTTCTCACAAGGCTTAGGTAAATCATTCACCTTACTTCTTATTCTTCCACTCTTTTGAAATATGAATTGGTTTTGAAGAAATCATGGTTTATGGATTTAAAGTAGTAGATGAATCGTTGTATTTTAATTGTTGATTTGATCAATCTCTACCTTGTAATCTCTGATTTTTAAATTGATTTTGGATTGGAATGTTGTATATATATTTTGATTCAAAAAAGATTTATTCAAATCTATGTTTTAATGGTATATTTGGTTTTAGATCTTAAATGTGATTGATGAAGTATTTATGTGCTTTTAAAAGATGTAATCGACGTTGTTTTGGTCGGGTTTGAACTCTGAAAAATTGGGATGGATTGGCGAGACGCAAAATTGAGATTGCAATTATGAAATTCTAAAATCATGCTCAACGTCGCGGCAACGCCTCGTTCACATGCAGTACGACGCTGGCTACAATGCTAACTAGGGAATTCTGGGTTTTGATCTAGCGATTTCCCATTGTCATAACTCATAGTGTACGCGCTGGAAAATCACTGGCATATATTTGGTTCTACCACCTGGCACTTTAGTGAACTCGACCAGCACCCTGTGGGTAACCCATGACGTTGGACCTAAAAAATAGTTTTAAAAATATTTTAAAAACTCACCGATTTTCATCAAGATTTATATCATTAGGACAAGGGGTTGGGGCAGTGGTAACTTACCCCGAGGGTGTGACATTAATTCGAAATGGATTTTATACCATTTTGTGATGTTAATGCGAATTAAGTAAACTTACCTTGATTAAAATACATTAATAACAAATCAAATGAACCTATAACAATGTAGAAGCGAAGAGATTCAAAAAGGAACTACCCGGTGTTAAGATTGGATAGGATAGCAGCGCTTTGAGGTAAGTGGGATTTTTTTTATTTTCAATCATGCCTTGATATTAGTTATGTTAGGTACGTAGCAAATCATGAAACTTGTTGGAATCAACTACTACATTCTTATTGATCTTGCTTATTATCTTGTTTGGATTCTCTTGAAGTGAATGCATATGTAACTTATATATTGATAATGGTGAATGCATGCTTACGCCTTGAGTTGAAGTGCCAACAGCCACTGTTATCTTCTTCCATGGTTATTATGTAATCTTGATATGTACAAATGTTTAGATTACATAATTGGTTGTTTTGATGTCCTTCATGATAGTTCGAGGTCTCCCTTGATGAGTGATGTAGGTGCTCGGGCATAAGTGTGGCTTTGATGTCTTTCATAGCAATTCGGGGTTATCCCTTAATTAGCTATGTTTGTGTTTGGGTCCACATTGATTGAAATATCTAGTTTTTACTTCTCTTGACTCTATGACGTTCATGTATCATTGTAAACTTGTTGGATTATTATTATTGGGCACTGGTTATTCTATCTTGCATTTTATAGTACTTTTGCTTATGTACTTATTCATGCCCGAGATGATAATAGGTTTCCTAAAATCCTTTTGTTGCATGCTAGTTATTATTACACAAGGTATTATTAGGATGATTGAGGGTAAAGCAAGCTTCTGCTTTACTGAGCTCGTTGGATATTTTGTTCACCCCACTACTCCCCCAGGTACCTCAGCTATTATGCAGGACAAAGGAAAGGGTAAAGTCTTAGCATAAAAGTTTTTTCCTTGTTTGTAAGGTTATTTATTATTATATATTTGGTTTGAGACATTTTTATGTAATAAATAGGGGACTCCATATGGGTAGTTCTTCGAATCCATAGCAACTGGTTTCAGTTTATGTTTAGTACTTTGTAAGACTTCTACTTTTATTCCGCAACTTATTTAGTCATTAAGGATTTTTATTTCCGCACCTATTAGCATTGTTTAGTCCATTGTAGAATGTCTTGGTTTATTTCCGCATGTTAAGGCTTACTAGATCATCGCCCGACTTAGTGGGTTATCTGAGGGGCTTGGCAATTGCTTAGTCCTCATCAGAATGTAGGTACTCTAAGGAACATTTTGCAGGTTTATTGGAGCGTCTCAAGATAGAATGTCAATACCCAAAAAAGATCCATGCATTTCAGCAGGAACATGTCCTCTTTACTTAGGAGACATCTGGAAGAGGTGGCTAATATTAAAGTTGTGCAAGGTTTAGGGAGATATTTGGGCATCTATCTCGTTAAAGGCCAAACTAAGAAATAAATCTGCAATGGAATTGTTGAACGACTAAAGAGCATGGTCCTCACGTGGCGCGAGAAGGTTCTGTCACCGACAGGCAAAGAGATTTTGTTAAAGGCAGTATGGCCCAAGCCATTCCAAACCACCATATGCATATGCCAATTTTCCTTCTTCCAAAAGGTACTATCGAGGCTCTAGTTCAATCAAAGGCAAAATTCTGGTGGGGCAGTGCTTAAAAGGATAGAACAATACACTGGTGTTCGTGGGATAAGATGGCTAAACCAAACTGCGCGGGAGGTCTTGGCTTTAGGGATTTGAAATTGTTTAATATTAGCTTCTTGGCCAAGCAATATTGGACAATCATGAGGATCAAAAACAAGGTGTTATGCAATTTCTTGAAGGCTGAGTATGATGTGGGCAGGGACTTTATGTCAGCAAAGTTGGTCCCGAGACCTTTTTGGGCATGAAGAAACTTTATTGAGGGTAGGAAGTTGCTCGACAATGGGTTATGAAGAAGAATAGGCAATGGAGCTGATAAGGGTTTTGGAGGACTATTGCGTTACCATGAAAGAGAGAACAAATATGTGGGCACCACGTAGAGAGGGCCTATTTTGGGTCAAGGATTCTAGAGGTTGGAATTAGAGGCTGATAAACAATATATTCAACAGGGAAGTGAATTATATTCTCGCTACTCCATTCTGTAGAGAAGGGTGCGAAGATAGAGAGGTATGGCATTTTGAGAAGTCAGGACTGTTTTTGGTTCGCTCTGCCTACAAGCTAAGCTGTCTAGTTAGACAAGGAAGGGTTATGGGGAGGATTGGTCAAAGGATAATTGTTCAATTTTTATATTATAATGGGCAATTTTTATATTATAAGGCCCAATCCAAGGTGATGAGAGTGTGATAACTAGTTTTATGTATGGGCTACAAGTGTGAAGTGGGGTTCACTCCAAAATGCCAAGGCAAGATGGAGTGTCCTCTCCACACTTATGACCCTTATTTTTCTTTATAAGTAGTCCATGTGGGACTATCCCAACATCTCCAACACTCCCCCCTCAAGTTCAACTCGGACTTGACCGTAGAACATCAATCAACCATTTTTGTTGGATGTCTACAAGGCCCTTGGACAATGGGCAATTAAGCCAACCATCGGCTCTGATACCATGTTCAATTTTTATATTATAATGGGCAATTTTTATATTATAAGGCCCAATCCAAGGTGATGAGAGTGTGATAACTAGTTTTATGTATGGGCTACAAGTGTGAAGTGGGGTTCACTCCAAAATGTCAAGGCAAGATAAAGTGTCCTCTCCACACTTATGACCCTTATTTTTCTTTATAAGTAGTCCACGTGGAACTATCCCAACATCTCCAACAATAATCAAGTAGGGTTGACCCCAACTCCAATTCCAATGTCAAATTTTGGCATCGACTTTGAAAGATTCAGGTACTACGCAAAATTATTTTCTTCCTATGGCGTAGTATTCGAGATAATATACCTACAAAGTTGTCTTTATAGAAGCGAAAAATGATTCAGGGCCCTCTCTGTCCTTTTTGCGGTTGGTGTGAAGAAACCCCTTTCCATGCTTTTTATTTCTATGTGAGGTAGCTAAAACTTTTTGGTTTGGTGCTCCATGGGGCTTGAGGATAGCCGAAATGAAAGCTGAAAACGTATATGATTTTTGGGAGAAATGGTTAAGGAATGCGAAGGAAAGGAAGAAGGCGCTGAAATACTACAATGGTGCGCGTTCGGAGTGTGGCATCTATGGAAGAATCGAAATTCTTGTGTTTTCCAAAACAAAATGGAAAGTCCTATGCAAATGATTGATAAAAACCTTGTGCAAGGTTACTGAATTTCAGGAAGGTGTGAAGTATATTCTCCCGGAGCAACCTCCCAGTACGATGACCTCTCCAAGTAGGGAGGATTATTGTGTTTTTGTGGATGCGGCGAGGACTGAATCATCGGGAGATATAGGAATCAGATGGGTCCTCATCACACGTTCAGGGAAGATTATTAAAGTGAGATCATATTTTATAGGAATTACTTCTTCATTCGAGATGGCCGAATGTCAGGCAGTGTTAAATGCCCTTCAGAATTGCAGCGAATACACAGAGGTCACAACACACTTTTTCGATTAGGTTGTGGTCGAAGCACTTAATTCAACACCATTGATCTTTATGTGTTCTCACATTGATCCTCTGATTTTTTATATACGCAAGCTGTTGAAGGATAAGGACCCATTTGATTTCTGTTGCATCTGTATATCCTTAAATGTAAGAGTTGATGCTTTGGCTAAATTAGCGCTCCATAAAGCGCAACTACTGTATTTGGCTTAATCCCCATTTGGACTTTATCCCGATGGGCAGTAATATATAACCTTGCTTTCTGAAAAAAAAAAAAAAAAAATCTACCCAAAAAAAAGGAAACTAAGGGTAGCACCTTATGGCCTGTTCGGTTCACAAACTGAATAGTCCTAAGTTTATGGAATTAACTTAAAGGCCCGCTATGTGCACCCCAGTCATTACTCAGGGCACCCCATTTAGAACGGCACCCATCGAATTTATCAGGGCACCCCCAAATTGGACGAAAATGCCCTTGAACCCTAAGGCTGAGGCACCCCACCTATTTCGGGTTTAGCCTAGTACTGGTTTTCATTTTTTCAAAACCACATTTCCCATAAATGCGCTCGTCGCCATCGTAATTTGGAAGCGAAATCAACTAAATCTCACATTTTTCATCGTTCTCCCCTACACATTCCTGATTTTTTCAAGTTGGACAAGTTTTTTTGCCCAATTGAAGTGGTCAACAGCTAAGGACGAGTTTGGATTTGGGGTCATTGTGAAATCGAGAGGGAAAGTAAGGTACGTTTTGGTTTTTGTTCGATTTTATGTTCATTTGGTTCGTTTTCTTTGTAGTCGTCCATGAAAATACTTAAATATTTGGGTTTTCTTGCAAACCCGCAATACTCGGCCACATCAGACCGTGATGTGGTCATTAATCTCGAAAATACCATATCGAGACTTATGAGTATTTCTCGTCCAAACGACACTTAACCCATATAAATTTCATTACGTCTCGAACACAAGTAACCGAGATTCTTGTTTTGGTCTCGGTGCCAATAAACCGAAGGTCATATATTACTTATGCGTAGGTTTAGTCTCGGAGGATAAATGTCGATACTTGATGATAGATCTCGGTTTCGTCATACCGAAATTTTGCCTTAGCTTTCGGTTATGTTATACCGACATTTTTGTTTTGCTATCGGTTATGCCATACCGATTCATTGTTGAAAATACTTTTTTTGAGCTTTTTTTTCTGCATAAGAAATTATATGCTTACAATGTCTTTCTCTATCAGATATGGCTCGAGGAAAATCTACTGTTTCTAGAGAGGATGTCGATGGAGAGCCCATGAGAGTGCAACGAGCGCCGGTCGTTGCTGTTGCTCCTTTTGGTCCTGCTGGTCCTGTTGGTCCTACAACTCCTTCTGCTCCTCTTGCTGCTCCCTATGCTCCTGCTGTCCTTGATAAGAGGAAAGCACAGACTGCATCATATCGAAAGGAGAAAGTGCAAATTGGTGAGGGTATACGTGGACGCAGACCGGTGAGGGATAACGTCGAGGATGAGGCATCTCATGTCCTCGTGGGGAGTAGTAGTCGGGGTGGTGCCGACGGGGATGAGGCCCGCCGGGAAGCAATGGAAGAAACCACCACATCCCAACCACAAGCAACTAGGAGTAGTAGCGGTGTTGTAGGTGGGAATGTTGTAGAGCCCGAAGATGACCCATGTGCACCTTTCCCTAGCGGGCCTATTGACCACTCTTTGTTGAAGAGTTTTGTAACGGCCCAATTAATATTTGCCGTTAATTATGATGTCATTGCAGATGTGGATGCTAGCGAGGACGGTCGAAGGTCCCACAGCGATACTGGAACGCACTCGAACTAGGTATACAGTCCGTTTTGTATGCTTGTTGTGGTAAATTGTGATGAAAATATTTTAAGTAGTTAAATTTCATTACAATATGTGTGTTAATGTAGACTATTGACGAGTGAGGAATGACCTCGGGGTGCGTGCGGACACGGGACACGAGGCACGGGATGCCGGGTAGTCGAGAAAACTAAGGTGAGCTTACCCATAAATTTTGGAAATTTATTGAATAAAATAGGAATTGTTATGAGCTAAATCAATTGGAAATTAATAAGTCATATAGTAGGCTGAATAAAACAACAACAGTTGATGTTTCTCGAGATGCACAACAGGTTCATGAGTGTCATGATTAGGTGTATGGAGTTGGAGTGACACAGGGTGATCAGGAACCCTTGGATTGTTCTCGAGATTTGTGTACACACTTGATTAAACTAAGTATATATATGTATGTGTGTTGACCGATCAAAAGGAGAAGAGAGTGAGATTGAGAGAGGAAGGGAGAAATCGGTGGGGGAGAAGAGGAGAAGAAGAACAACATCATCAAGGTGTGTAGAGGGTGATTTGTGGCTTCCTACAACAAGAATCTAAGGTATGGATACAATAATCTTGTATTTTGTGAGATTTTTGGAGTGGGTTTGAATTTGTAAAATTCAGATTTGTTGGGGAATTATACACTTGATTTTGTTGAGAGTGAGTGTGTGTGAGAATGACATGAGGTGGTTGTGATTTTGAGCTAATTTGGGAGAAATTGGATGATTTTGGAAAGTGGGTTTTGAAAATGTGATTTCCATGAATTGTGGATTTTGGTGTTTGATTATGGTAATTCATGTTTAAATGATGTCATTAAGGTCATTGATGTCTTATAGAAACATGGAAATTGAATTTATGGGTTTGGAGTTCAAACTTGTAATTTGGAAATTTTCTGGACAGCGCGCAATTAGCGCGCTAATTGGAGAAATTAGCGCGCTAATCACGCTGAGTAATGAAGATAATGAACAGTGATTGAGATTAATTAACGCGCTAATTGATCTCATTAGCGCGCTAATTATTCACTGGACTCTCAAAAATTGGAAAATAAGGAAATGAGTCAAACTAACATTATGAACCCATTAATTGATAATTAACCCTCATAAATGAATTCCAGGAGTCTCGAAATAGTAATTGGAGCCGGGGGTTTAGTCAGAAATCAGACTGGGAGTATTATCGGGGATTTGGAGGTATTTGACCGGGGTTTTGAATTGTAGAACGAGGAGTGTGAATTGAGGTGTGTAGTATCCCAATTGAACTTCACTTTAAGTATTTACTGCTTGAATTATTTGAATTCTGTTCCATTTATTCTCTACTTCGTTTCATTATTGCTTTACGGTGGTTGAGTACTCTCACCTGGTGACTTTACGGTAGTTGAGGGTACTCCTACCTAGTGTCTTTACGGTGTTGAGATCACTCCCCACATAGTGCTTATTCGTTACGGCCATAGGGTCCACTAAGTCATAGCACTTGTCTAGGCATACACCGGTGAATAGGCTACCCGGGTATGGTAGGCTTGTGTGGGTGCGCCGTGGGTCTACTCCGGCCACCTAGAGGGTTAGGGCCAACCCATTGGTGTGTTTACGGTTGGTGCCCGGGGAGAAACCCGAAGTATGACTTGGTCTGATTTTTATGTGCACGTACTTTGTTTCGTCACTATATTTATGCATGCGATGTCCCCTTTTTACAGTTGTCTGTATTTCTCTTGTTCCGCATGTTTAAATTATAGTATTTTCAATTCCAGTACTTTTATTTTCGTAATTACTTGGTGAATTTCCTTGGGATTACTCACTCTGGACTCGTCATCTGTCTTTTTGTGATGGCTGAGTGCAGACCCTAGTATGAGCCGGGGAAAGGGCAAGCTTGAAGAGTACATCGATTGACGATTTCAAATTTCCACTCGTACGTATGTTTATATTTAATCGTTTTATGTCGGGTTTTGGGCTTGAGAGAGATAGGTTGTACATTTTGATATTTTGAGGATCAGATGAGGTGTATATGATGTATATTTGGTATGATTTCCACTTAGGCATTTTGCTAATAAAACACAAGATGAATTTTTATATTGTTTATTTAAGCTTCCGCTGTTAATTTTGAGGTTATATGATATTAACTGAATCAAATTTAATGATAAATTGATCAATGATGGATAATTGGGCGTGGGACACAACTGGTGGTGACGTGGACAGTTGTGGGCCCGCGTGGCCTCCCGTGGCGGACCAATGTGGAAATTGGGGCCGCCACAAGTTTTAAGGATCATGTTGCGGCAACAATTTGGAATAATGAGGTATGTAGCCTTTTTTGGCAAAGTATCAATTCATTTTCAATCAAATTATTACTTTTGCTATTCATATACGATAATGTATTTATGGATTATGTTTTTTTTTCTTTTTGCAGCATCGACCGTTGCTTAAGTGCATAAACCACGTAGGCTCAAATAGCTGAGTAGGAATTGCAGTCTTGTCACCCCATCACCCAGGGACTGCAAAGAATCATTCAGAGGTTGGGTTTGGCTCCACTCATAGACTGCTCCTATCGGAAGGCCAGTAAGGAGGTGATATCAGCTTTTGTCGAGCGATGGTAGCTAGAGACCAATACATTTCACTTACCCTTTGGTGAAATGTCTATCACGCTCGAGGACGTGAGTATTTTACTGAAGATCCCAGTGACAGGCAAGGTAGTGGCAGTCGAAAATTTTTCAAGGTACACAGAGGAGTCCCGCAAGGATGCGATTGAGTTAGTTTCGAAACTACTCGGGGTTTCTAGTGACGAAGCAGAGGAAAAAGTTAACATTACGAAGGGGCTCACAGTGCAAGTAGTTTGGCTAAAGAGTCGTTTTTGCCCACCCAAGTCCAAGTCCACTACTTCCAGTACTTCCAGTTCTCCTACTACGTACCCTCCAATGGAATGACTGCACGTGCATACTTTTTGTACTTGCTCTCTTGCACCCTATTCGTCGATAAGAGTGGGTCACGAGATTCAGTTGTATTCCTGAAGCTTCTGGAGAACTTGGATGAGGTCGGGACTTAAGCATAGGGTGCTTCTGCTCTAGCTTATCTTTACCGTCATCTCGGGTCAGCCACCAGAGTAAAAGTGTCGCAAATTGTAGGGTACCTAACTTTGCTCGAGGTACATATTTCTTGCACATTACTTGTGAATCGGCCAATACAAATCCGCTACTTTTTTTTACTTTTGTTGATTCTTTTTTAGGGATGGGTATATGAACACTTCCCACTTCAGCTTGCTGCGTCGAATGCGAAATACATGCACCACCTTCAGCCACGTGTCTCGAGGTGAGTACAAAAACACGAAACGGTAGCTAACGTGGACAAGCTAAGTAGTATTCATAGGACCCTTGATAGCTTGCGGCCAAGTGAGGTACTTTGTTTTATTACTTTGAGTTTGGTATTCCAATTATCGAACTTCATATTTTAATATAAATTGTTTGTTTCATTAATTGGTGTATGTGACGTGGGATCCATACAGTGACATCAGGACAGGCGGTATTGTTCTACTGATGGCCTTCTACTCTGGTTGTCTGAAGAACATGGAAGTTGTGGAGCCATACCATCTGGAGAGGTTCCTTCGACAGTTTGGCCATATTCAAGGAATACCGCCATCTCTATATCGCCTCCTCGAAGCAAACTGAGGCCCCACTACAATGAAATACTCGGTTAAGTACTCATTCTAACTGAAGAATTAGGAAAGGTGGCATAGCCATTCACTCTCCATTGAAAGATCGAGGGAAGAAGGTGAGGTTCAAGTTCATGGCTGCACCAAAATATCTGCCATGGTTCACACGAGTTTCACATCCTACCATTGAGAACCCAGCGCATAGTGATGACTTCCCTGATACAGTTGGTGATAATGAGTTATTGGAGGTAAAAACCTTGCAACCATTTGAATTTAAATTGGTTTATCACATTTCTTTTGTATTATTTATTCATAGTTTCTCAATTGGTTTTGAACAGCGTAATTGACGGGCATTGGACAGCGTATTGACATGGATAGACTTGCCGGCGGGTATGACCAAGATGGAGGCTACTAAGAAAATGGCGAATGATGTCGTGGACTACTTGACGGGTAGGGGTCTTGGTACAGGTACCACCACCACCACGACCAACACCACAGCACCGAATGCACCTACTACTCCTTCACAGCATGACAGTACCCCAACCAAAAGTGTGCCCACCCCAAGTTCTATCGAGCCTTTGATGACAAAGAATCCCCCCTGCCCACCCCAAGTTCTAGCCAGTTGCCTAAGAGGAAACCTCCATGACAACATAAGTTAATCGCAAGGAGAAGAAAGAAAAAGGGCTCAAGTGAAAAAATATGTTGTTGTTTGTCTAAACCCTAAAAAACATGTTGTTTGTCTTGTTCTTTTGGTATTGTTTGACTTATTTGGTATTTGATGATGGATGATGTTTAACTTGTTAATTTGGTATTGTTTATCTTCTTCAGTATTGTTCTATTGAATTGATAATGTTTGACTTGTTGGTCATGTTTGAATTGATGTGCTCTACTACTACTATTTGTTGTTGTATTTTTGTCACTGCCATGTTTGCAATAAGTTACCACAGAGAAATACACGGCACGTAGGAACGAAACTACTGAGAATTCTTAGTTATTCATGACCATGATTAGTCCATTGAGCTCAGTCGCCTCCATCCGAACATTGCCAATTTTGCTAAATTTTATATAGTCTCGATTATGCACAACTGCAAGTAATGTTTAAATTATGATCATGTGGTACCGAAGCTTATGTCACTCCGTAATTAAGGTATCAGTCTCGGTAGTTCATCACTGAGATTATTATGCAATGATTACACACAACAACTCGGTCTCCTATTACCGCAAGTTTGCACATAAAATCGGTTATGTCACTCCGTAATTAAGGTATCAGTCTAGGGGATGCACAACCGAATTGATCTGGGCACCCCATGCGTAGTCATCTGAATGGTGTTCGAAGGGATTTTGCTATGGCACGGTCAGATCCAACCGAGTTATAGATGTGTCATTTCAAAAATACGTCACCGAAGCTTATCAGTAAGGTCTCGGTTATCTATATCCGATATTTCCATGCAACACTTACACAATGTATATTACCCCTCTGGTCATAGCTAACGTGGTCGATGTCGTGGGCCAGATTCCACACGACGTCCATTGTGGCGTCTTGACCAGAATGGTTTCCATAGCCTCGGTCGTACCCAACCGATTTGTCAAGAATGGTTTCGGTTTGACATCACCGTATGGTAATGAAAACGTCTCGGTTGCCTTTGACTGATGCTCACATGCAAGGAACACACATTAAATCGGCCACATACTACCGTAATTATTTGCAGTTAATCGATTATATTGTTCCATTAGTGTGGTCTACTTTTCAGTCATCTGTCTCGGTTATTTAGCACAAATCTCGATGTCATGTAACCGAAGTGTTTAGGGCACCCCATTGTTGGCTTCTCACAAACCTTAATGACCGAGATTCCAATGGGTGTCACGATTCTGTATGTCCGAAACTTGGAGTAGTTTTCAGCCCAGTGTAACTGAACCCTTAATTGAGAGTAAAAGCTTGGCATATCATGAACTTATCTATTCAGCAAACATCAATTCAAGTTACATACATAAACAAAAGTACACAAAAACATCATGCCAAGTTTGGAAGACATAATATTCATTCAACAACATCAATTCAAGTTTGTCGAACATTACAAAAATAATTTACTATGTGATTTTCTTAAGGCGATGCTAAGTCTACCACGGAAGGCGTGTGTAGATGAGAAGATTGAACCTAGACTTGTGCTTGGATGTTAATACCAAAACCCCACCCTTGAGCATTAACATTCGTTAACGTCTTCTACACCAAGGATACAGGGGGAACCGGTGCATTAGGCTTGAACATGACCTATCAAATTGAAGAGCAACATAAAACAAACTTTAAAAACTTACCCAATGAGTGTCATTGACATTTGTAACGCCAATAACTACCTGATCTTTCATAGGCGGAGGACCATTACATAGAGGAATAAATGTCATGCAACAACCATATGACACGTTGACAAGCACAACATTAAATATTGTTGCAATTAGAAGTCCTATGTCTTGAAGGGTCATCCACTTATCGGACCCGACATCCTTACCTTCAAAGAATTGCACAGCTCTTTTAACTTGGTCAAAGTAACTTCCAAACAAATCCTTCCAAAACACTTGGTTCTCTTGTAGCTCATTAACCATAGCTACTCTAACCCTCTTCCAACTATCTACGTCTGAGAATCCAAGATCGACGGCAACACAATGGAAGCCACAATTTCCATCGATGTCCACATTAACTGTAGTCTCAACATGTTGAATCTAATTCGGCTGTATAGTGTGAATGAATCTAATCTCAGATACTCTCATAGATGCCCCACATGTTTGATGTACTTTATTCCTAACTTGTTTTCCTTTCCTTTGTGCACTGGCTGCCTCAACGGGTGTAAGTACATATTCAAAGCCACTTGGATCTCTCGTCATAGAAGTATCATCTTCCTCGGCTTTTCTCTTAATCCCTCTCTTTCTTTTCTTCATTTTCTTGCTCCCTATAACAGAATTACCAAAACTATCGAGACTTGGTCTCCCCCTTGTCCTCACTTTTGCCTGTGGTGCAATACATGGCGTTAGGAAGGACAACTAATCTCTCTTAGTTGTTGAATATTCCTAACACACGAATCCTCATCAACGAATGTTTCAAACTTAGACACAACTCTTTCAAGTTCGTCATTCAAGTTATAGGAAGTCTGATTCACTGATGTATCGGGTACCATACTTAACTTCTGCCAATACACATGTATGTCTTCAAGTGGTATAGGTGAACCGACCAAAATATGTACATTAAGCTCGTGTGCACACGGAAGCCCACAAGTGGTACGTTGGTCACAACCATATAAGCTCCGGTCTATCCCAACATTCACCCCATGTTCAACCTCGTTACGAATCAACTTAAGCGCTTTCAGGGATACATAACCCCGCAAACAGCGATACAATCCATCCATATATCCATGTTGCACAACATTAAAACTAACCTCAAACGACGATTTGATCCTGTTATGTTGTATGTCAGCATTCCATGAATTACACTCCACAACGCCTTGAAGTTTGTAGTACATGTGCCGAGATGTTATTTGAGAGTGGAATGTGCAGACTCAACTCTTTGCGTCGTGGTTTCTCCAAGATGAAAAAGTGGATTTGTCCATGCATGTACAAATCTATTCTTGTAATCCTGAAACCAAGTATCCTCCAAATAATTAAGCAGACCTTTCACATCTGCATACTCAGCACGTAAGGTAGCCAACATAAGCTCGAATGATGCTTCGGTCTTATCATACATCAAATTCGTCACCTCTTATTAAAGAGTTGAAAGTCCTTATTTAGTGCGAATATCTTTTTGGTGTTAGTCAACACCATTTTGTTGATATACCACTTACAAAACTGGTGGTAACATCATGGAAAAACTTCTTCGATTGCATTAATAAGACCCAATTCTCTATCAGTGACAAAACACTAGGTGTAGGCCACCCGTCTAGTAAACCTCTCAAAATATTCAATGCCCATGTGTAGTTGGACATAGTCTCCAATGATAAAAAATAAAACCCAAGCAAGAATGTAATGTTTGTCGAAGTGACCCCAACAATCTCCAACAACGACCATCGGTACCTATTGGTCTTATATGTGCAGTCCATTAGAAGAACGTACGAAAAAGACCTCAACAAGTTGATGGAGTCAGGATAGGACCAAAACAAGTCTGTAACTACATTTGATTCGGGGTCCTTCCTATGCCACGATAGATACATATTGTCTTCCAATAAATGTAAGAGTTGTTGCATTTGAGTTCTCCCACCAGTTTTTTTAATTCGATTCCTTTGTCGTGCATTGTATATTGTCCGCAATGTTCAAGCATTGTTCTTATCCTTTTGCCTCAAAGTATTTAGGATCTGTCGTGGCCTAACATTAGTCTTACTCATCTGATCCAAAATAGCAACCTCATCCTGAGTCAATCTTCCAGCATATGAGTGACCTTCCAACTAATTCGCAGAGTTGTGGTTGTACATGCCGCATACCACACTTACATACCAATATGAGTCCGAGTGTTCCTTGAGTTGAATAAGAAAAGGGCACTAACATTTTTTCGTACCGGTGTTCGGTCTTGTGTTATCCTCTTCTTCCTCTTCGTTTGTCAACTTACGTGGTATCTTCGCAATTAGTTCAGCTTTAGCAATTCCAACTTTTTAGGAAATACCCCTATATGTTTCGGATCTCTCATATGCAATTGTGACCTTTACCCTACGACCATTCCCTCCGGCATCATACTTCTTTGTAACCAGGACAAACTTTCTAGCACGACCTGTCTCTTGAATCCATTCAAGTGCCTCTTTTTCTAGTATGAAATGGTGTCTTCCGTTTGTAAAGGTAAGAGATATCTTCAAAGGCACTTGTCGATGGTACTTCCTGCAAGAAAAGTCGAATATCGTAAGTACTCAGTGTTAGAAGTTAGAAAATCTTTAAAAATGCAATTCTCGGTAGTACAGGTCCGACACGTGAAGTATAATTTCGGTAGGGCACAACCGAGACCATTCCATATATCTTGGCACATGAACACCGAGTCCATTAACTACCCATTACAAAGAATTTCGGTTATCTACTACCGGGAAGTACTTTGTGTCACCGATATATTTACAGAAATCTCGGTCCTGTATGGCCGAAATAATCATGTACGTGGTACATTCGCATATTAGGAAACCCTAGACATAAAAACTTTAAAACTCACCTTCAACTGCCTCGATTCATCCTCACTTGGGTTTTGTTCATCCATTGTACACTAAAACACCAAACGATTTACGCCAAACCCTATGTAAAGGAGAATCAACAAACGCCACCTTTGTCAACACTAAAACACACCAAACGCAAGATTCAAATCCTCAAAAACTGAAAAAATGGATGAGGATACCAACCTTGTATAAACTCTTTCAGCCAATAGCATCGTGACCGACCGTTGACAAAATCGGGGTATAGGGATTGACCAAGCTCAAATACGGGGTGAGGTGCCTTGGTAATTCTGGTTTTTAGGTTTTTGTTGTAGATTTGGGTTAGAGGGCACATGACTCATTACACATACAATTCAAAAAATGGGGTGCCCTGAGTGATGAATGGGGTGCACATAGCCGGCCATACACAGGATTATGACTTGGATGAATTCATTAGTCATGAATAGGGCACTTATTTGGTTGGGATTTGGTTGGGTGTATTAACATTGGGATAATATGTTTTTGATGCTAGTGAAATGACAAACCTGCCCCTCCCTTCACACACACCTCTTCCAAGATCTCCACTCTCTCTCCCCAATCAAAATCCCACCTTTCTTTCCACGAATCCGATCGAAATGACGTCGTCGTGGTCGATGCTGAACAGACCACCCTCAATTGCCGAAAAAGAAGACCAAAACCACACCATCTCCTCCTCCTCCACCATCAATTTCGGCGTCGGTGCCACGACTCGTCTCCTCCACGAATGCATCGCCTACCATCCCTTCACGATGGGAGGTGGCGGTGGGGGAGGAGAATAGGCAACAGAGGTGGTGATGGGGGAGGAAAAGAGGCGGCGGAGAGGGTAGTGGCGGTGGGTGAGGGGAGGAAGGAGAGGCCGGAACAAAAAGAAGAGTGATTTTTTGGTCACTTATTGGGGGGTATTTTCGTCAATGACCCAAGGTCCTTAATCAGGACTAATTAGTGACACCAAAATGGTTCTGTATTTGACTACTTAATCCTACACATCGAACACTGGCTTACTTAGTCTAAGTGGCTAATCCACGCCGGGGCTGCGGAGGAAGGCAAATATATCTATCTTACACAGAGGGAGGCGCGACCGAAATATTTAGTACTTGAAAGAAGCCATGAAGCGCAAGCGAGGTCACAAGAAACCCAAACAAAAGCAAAAGCAAAAGCAAAAACAGTCCTCCACGCCCAACCCTCCAACCAAGAACCAAGAAATCGATTCACCAATGGACGATCTCGACAGCGACGACGCCAAATTAGACTCTCCAATGGAGGTCGACGAAGCCCCCGCCGCAACGCCCCCTCTAGGGCTCAATCAACCTCCCAAACCTACCAATCCCGAATCAGACGGACAGGTTGAATCAAGACCTGGACGTGTTAAGGTGAAGCTCAAGACCTCATCAAAGATGTTGGACCCTAAGAACGCGCAATTGGAAGAAGAGCAATCGCACGGCGGCGCTGAGAATTCGTCCAATTCGCAAGATGCTGCTGATCCAGTGCCTAGAAGGGAGCCTATTGTGTTTTATAGAATGTCGAAAAAGGCGGGAAGTATAAAGATTAAGTCCTCCAATGGTGTTAGTCAAGTTAAAGTTCAAGGTGAAGAGACCATCCAAACTGTTTCTGATGGGCATAAAGGATTAGAGGCGTTGACGCCACAAGAGTCCCGCCCAGAAGAAGTGAAGTCGATTCGAGATGATCCTCGATACAATGAGCAAGAGCTGAAGGCTTCTTTGGGGGTGAGTATACTGTTTTTTTTTTTTGTTTTAAATTTGAGTTTTGTGAATTTTATATCAGAGTTTCTTGTTTAATTGTTGCAGGTGATTAAGAAAGTCATGAAAATGGACGCCGCCGAGCCTTTTAATATTCCCGTGAATCCTATTGATCTGGGAATACCTGTAAGTATGATTTGAATTGAAGACAGTTTTTGAATTGATAATATGTTGCAAAGAATGGATATTGAACTAGTTAGCGTGTTCTTTAGACCTTAATTGTGTTGTCTAAAATTTTGTTTGCTTACTTTTAGTCAAATAGTTTCGAAGTTCATGACAAAAAACTTTATTGTGTTTGTCTGAGTTGAAATCTTAGTTCCTTCGAGTATTTATGTTAATAGCTTGTTTTAGTGCCTTAAGGTCCATAACACAAGAATAAAGATAACATAATAGGTAAATACCTTCTACTGGCATACAATAACCATTTTTGAAAATCTATCAACAACCACCATTTTGACTTCCAGTCAATTCTGATATGTAATTGAATGTAAAATGTTTCCGAGGAACATGTGCTAGTGGTATTGGTGCATAGAACCAATTCTCCACGAATCTTTGCCTCATGGCATACCCTCTATTACTGCACATGGCCTGCTACTTCCTTTGATATTTTTAATCATAAGAACTTTTCGTCCATATTGCTAGGGTATGAAAGTGGAAGAGACTTTTTTTGTGTAAGATAATCAAAGGGAGTGGGACACTGTGGGTAATTCATTGTGCGAGCCATCAACTTGTTCCTTTAGATAATCAGTGACAAATGCAACTAACTGATATGTCATCTACAAAATGCTACTACCGTGTAGCTGCTACTTAGATGACATGATTTTTCTTATTCATATGGCAGAGATATTTGTAAGTAATTAATGACTCTTTTGTCTACTCGGAACTATGTGTTTTGTTGCTGCATAAATTAATTTTAATCGAAGAAGGTTTCACATTTGATTTATATGGATTTTAAATGGCGAGAAAAGAGTAGATGTTCTTTTATCTGATTGATGGTGAGCATATGCAAATTGACAAGTGAGTTGCTGTTTGTATTCTGTATTCCCATCTCTGAAATGAAAATGTCAAAACATTAAAGAAGTTTGATCATAACTTAATGCAGATTGAATCTATTATGTTATTTTTTTCTATGACGTTGTGTCAATGATATGTTATTCTTGCTTCAATCTAGGACTATTTTGATATTATTGAGAATCCCATGGATTTTGGCACAATATGCAACAATATTGAGAGTGGGAATGTATACATGAATTCAGAGGACGTGTTGAGGGATGTACAATACATTTGGGATAATTGCTATAGATATAACAATAAAGGTGACTATATTCTAGACCTTATGAAGCGAGTGAAGAAGAATTTTACAAAGTACTGGACTACCGCAGGCTTATATAGCGATCAACTAAATAATGTTAATGGTGAGTTCTTTTATATTACACTAGCTATACCATTTACAGTTTATCTCTTACTTGCTGCTCTGCCTTCTCCTTTTATTTTGATTTTCAATATGTGACATTGTTTGCAATCGATTTTTTGTCTTATAAGGTTTCGAACTGGTGCAACCCTTTTTCATTCCCTTTTTATTGTTTACATTTAAGGTGCATGGATTGTTTTGTGTCGGTTTACTATATTTGACAATTTTTCGTGATTTTTATATTTACTTGAATAAGGATCTTTCAAAGTTTTGTTGTTTCTTGAGTGTTGTTTGTTTTGAAGGAGCTTGATTTTCACTTGCCTTCTTTGGATTTATGATGTGTTTGACGGTTGGGAGGAAAGCTTGAGATGGTCTCGAGTTCCTTCTTAGGTCCGCACTATGAATTGAAGTTCTAGTTCCCTTTGTGGATATCCTAATACTTTGAAAGGTGGGAGAGAGTCCTTGTTCCTTGATTCTTTAATCGTAATTGGGGTAAGAAAGGGAGTGATGATGGGTTTTGGGGTTTATGCGCAGCGGAGATTTCAAAACAATTTTGAGAAAAACCCCAACAGGATCCGAATCTGATTCCATTAAAACACGTTTAGACTATGAAAACTTAATCATACCTTAGTCGCAACGTACCTTTCTGAAGGTTAATCGATCTCTAAGGCGCGCCAACACGAACGCCTCTACTAGATGTCCACACACGAACGGCGACCGAGATTCAAAGTGCTAGCTTTGAGAGAAAACCAAACCCTTTTTTTTTCTCCAAAACAATTCAGAACATACCAAAAACCCTTTTTGTTTCTAAAACGAAAATAGAGTTAATGGCCCTTTTAATTTTTCGTCCTCAACTATGTATTCTGACTCAAGGCGTCTATTTATACAACCCTTGTATATAGACGGTTAAGCAAATTACACATATACCCCTACTTAAAGAAGTATAAGTGTAATACAATACAAAGACGTTTACGTCATGAATTTTATCATATAAAATTCATTCTTCCGAATCATTTTAAAATCTCGCAAAACCATTCTCAGTGTGCGACCCAATAGGCTCATACAACGTTGGCAGTGTACCAAAACACATTTTGGTATACAAGTCATAAGCGGCCTCTAGCAAGACATTATGACTACCCAAGTTGTACGAATATCAAATCGATACAACCTAATCAATAGTGTATATAACATCCTTTTGTCACGCGATATCCTTTTGATCAAACATAAGGCATGGTATTGTCATCCAACATGTTCAATCGTACTAGTCTCGATCTCTAGGTAAACTGAAAACATCCAAGTGACATTGATCAATATCAATTCACTTAGACTAGGCCTTTTAACAGTCTAACACATCGAGGGATCCACTAGATATCTCTTTTATATAAGAGGGACAAATTCTATCTCGATTACACAACTTCACTACATTATTCACACAAGTAACCAATCACAACCTTTATAATCATCCTAAGGTTAAAGACAACGTTTGATTGCGTCAAATCACTTGTATTCCTAATGTTGAAGTCTCTGGTAATCTCAAGTCGAGGACTGAAAAATATACCTATCATGAGAAACAACTATGACTTAATCCATGTGATGTTCTCATAGCGGGTCGGTCCCAAGATACTTTGTTCCCTAACAAATACTCATGATCTTGATTCGTATTCCTATACGTATGATCATTGTATGATCATCAATCAAGACTCACACTAGTCTTAATTCATTATAGTTCCCGTATAATAATCGACTAGGGACATTTAGGATATTTCTATAAATACCCATGGATCTTATTATAATGTAAACATGCAAATCAATTATAATAAACAACAAATGAAATCCTCTATTTTATTAACTAAAAATGTATTCATAAAGACATGTTAATGGATTGACCTAGGGCACATTTCC
Source organism: Stephania japonica (assembly GCA_039657345.1). Taxonomy (NCBI): domain Eukaryota; kingdom Viridiplantae; phylum Streptophyta; class Magnoliopsida; order Ranunculales; family Menispermaceae; genus Stephania; species Stephania japonica. The sequence goes on along the minus strand of CM077558.1, from coordinate 19,792,944 downwards.
CAACATCTCCCACTTGCTCTAGGGCCAATCATTCATGCATCTAATGCCTAATGATCTAACATGACCATCATGTTTCACTTGTGGAAGAGCCTTTGTCAATGGATCCGCAACGTTGTCTTCGATAGGTACTCTGCAAATCTTTACGTCTCCCTCTCAATAATTTCTCGATGAGATGAAAACGCTGAGTATATGTTTGGATCTGTGGTGTGATCTAGGTTCCTTGGCTTTGTGCTATTGCCCCGTTATTGTCACAATACAAACAAACAGGGTTAGCAATACTTGGAACCACACCTAATTCGAAAATGAACTTTTTGATCCAAATCGCCTCCTTTCTTTGCATCGAGACATTGCAATATACTCGAACTTGTTGTAGAATCTCGCGATCTCTTGCTTCGAACTTTTCCACTTCTTTGCGCCCCATTCGAGTAAACACATATCCAGATGCGATCTCGAAATCATCTATATCGGTTTGAAAGCTTGCATCGTGTAACCATTTACAACTAGATCATTTTCAAAACCTCCATAGACCAAGAACACTTCCTTAGTCCTTCTTAAGTACTTAAGGATGTTCTTTCTTGCTATCCAAAGTGACTCTCACCGGATCGGACGATATCTGCTTGTAGTGCTCAAAGCATATGATACATCGGTAGAGTGCATAGCATGGCATACATGATAGATCCAATAGCGAGATGCATATGGAATCTTATTCATACGGTCTCGCTCATCATTTGTCTTAGGACATTGAGTCTTGCTGAGACTTATACCATGAGACATTGGCAACAATCCTCTTTTAGAGTCTTGCAAACTGAACCTATTCAGCACCTTGTCTATGTAAGCACTCTGACTTAGACCGATTAGCCTCTTAGATCTATCCCTATAGATCCTTATCCCAAGAATATAGGCTGCATCTCCTAAGTCTTTCATTGAGAAACACTTCCCTAACCAAGCCTTGACATTCTGCAATGTTGGGATGTCATTTCCAATGAGTAATATATCATCAACATACAGTACCAGACTAAAAACAACTACACTCCCACTGACCTTCTTGTATACACAAGGCTCATCTTCGTTCTTAATAAAACCAAAATCCTTGATTGCTTCATCAAAACGAAGATTCCAACTCCGAGAAGCTTGCTTTAATCCATAAATGGATCTTTGAAGCTTGCATACCTTCCTAGAATTCTCAGGATGTATAAAACCTTCAGGTTGTGTCATATACACGTCCTCAAGCAACTTTCCATTAAGAAATGCTGTTTTTACATCCATTTGCCATATCTCATAGTCATAATATGCAGCAATGGCAATTAAAATTCTTATGGATTTAAGCATGGCTACTGGCGAAAAAGTTTCATCATAATCAACACCTTGAGTCTGCCTGAAACCTTTTGCTACAAGTCTTGCTTTGAAAGTATGCACTTTGCCATCCATGTCAGTTTTCTTTTTGAAAACCCATTTACATCCAATGGTCTTACCACCTTCAGGTAAATCAACTAAGTTCCAAACTTGGTTGTCATACATGGATTGCATCTCAGAGTTCATGGAACTTAGCCATTTATCTGAGTCTGGTCCAGACATAGCCTCCTGATAAGTGGTGGGCTCATTTTGATCTATAAGCAACACATCACGACTATCAATAATGAGAAATCCGAATCTCTCTGGCTCATGTCTTACCCTACCCGATTTACGTGGGCCTTGTGTCACTTGCGGAGGTTCAACTGGTTCAGAACGTTGTTGAACTTCCGATGCGATTCGTGTTTATTTGTGATTCTTGAACTTCTTCAAGATTTATTTCTTTCCCACTAGTGTCTTTTGAAATAAACTGTTTTTCCATAAAGGCACCATATCGAGCAACAAACACTTTGTTCTCGGCGGGATTATAAAAGTAATATCCTTTTGTTTCCTTAGGATACCCCACAAATAAACACTTATCAGATTTAGGTGCTAGTTTTTCGAAACTTGTCGCTTTACGTAAGCCTCACAACCCCAAATCTTAAGAAAAGACAAACTAGGTCTCTTCCCATACCATATCTCATATGGTGTTTTATCAACCGCTTTAGAAGGAACTCGATTTAGAGTGAAAGCTGCAGTTTGTAATGCATAACCCCAAAAGGATAATGGAAGATCCGCATGACTCATCATAGATCGAACCATATCTAATAAGGTTCGATTTCTCCTTTCGAAACTCCATTCCATTGTGGAGTTGGTTGGTGGAGTCAATTGGGAGACAATCCCACAATTTCTAAGATGATCATCAAATTCTTGGCTTAAATATTCACCACCTCGATCTGATCGAAGTGCTTTGATAGTTTTACCAAGTTGATTCTGCACTTCATTTTGAAATGTTCGAAACATCTCAAATGATTCAGCTTTATGTTTCATAAGATATACATAACCATATCTGCTGAAATCATCAGTAAATGTAATAAAGTACTGGTAACCTCCTCTAGCCATTGTGTTTATAGGACCGCATACATCAGTATGTATTAGACCCAATAAATCACTTGCCCTTTCACTATGTCCAGTAAAGGGACTTTTAGTCATCTTGCCTAGTAAACAAGATACGCACGTTTCATATGATTCCAAATCAAATGAATCTAGAAGTCCATCTTTATGGAGCTTCGTTATGCGTTTCTCATTTATGTGGCCAAGACGACAATGCCAAAGATAGGTTTGATTCAAATCATTTGACTTGGATCTCTTTGTATTTATGTTAAAGACTGGAGTATCTCATGGACCTTTTCATGCTTAGAATATAAAGACCATCACACAAATCAGCATTTGCATAAAAAATGCCTTTACGAGAAATTGAACATCTATTATTCGCAATAATAAAATCAAAACCATCCATATCCAAACATGAAACAGAAATGATGTTTCTGCTCAAAGCAGGCACATAATAACATTATTATTTAAAGTTAAAATAAGTCCACTAGATAAAACTAAGTCATATGATCCAACAGCCAGGGCAGCAACTCTTGCTCCATTCCCTACGCGGAGGATGACTTCTCCTTTCTTCAACTTTCTACTTCTGGTGAGTCCCTGCACATTTATACAAATGTGAGATCCACATCCGGTATCCAATACCCAGGAATCACTAGTAGATAAATTAATTTCAATAACATAAATACACGAGGTGGTAGTCGCACTACCCTTTTTCTTCTTTAGATCTTCCAGATAGAGTTTGCAATTTCGAACCAATGTCCAGTGCATGGCGAAATGACAATTTCCTTCCTTTTCCTTTTGGTGCTTTGAAGCGAGGAACAGTGGGGCTTGACTTGTTCCACGAGGCTTTGCTACAGTGCGGCGCGGCCTTGGCAACTTTAGCCTTGCCTTTGCCTTTCTTCTTCATTCCCTTTCCTTTTGGACCATCAACACATTACCGAGGGTTTCTTGATATTTTGTTCAGCGAGTTTTGAGCATCAAATGCAACTCTGAAATTGATTTCTCCATATTATTCATATTGTAGTTCATCACAAATTGTGAGTAACTCTCCGGTAATGAATTTAGGATCAAATCCGTAGCCAACTCTTGGCTTATGGGAAATCCAAGTCTATCAAGTTGGTCAACATAGCCCTTCATCTTCAGAACATGAGGACTAACTGATGCACCCTCAGTCATCTTACAAGAATGCAGGTTCTTGACTGTCTCGAACCTTTCTTGCCTAGCTTGCTGTTGGAACATTTCCTTCAGCGTTACAGCCATGTCGTAGGCTTCCATTAGTTCCATGTCCTTCTGAAGTTCAGGAACCATAGTTGCCAACATAATGCATGCAACATCAGTAGAATCGTTGACATGCTTATTATGCGCATCCTTCACAGCTTTTGTAGCATTGGTGGTGGGTCCTCGGGGATCGGAGCATCTAGGACATACAACTTGCGTTCATGCTTGAGAACGATTCTCAAGTTTCGAACCAATCAAGAAAGTTAGTCCCAGAGATAGCTTATCCTTCTCAAGGATAGATCGCGATGACAGGGGATTATTGTTACTTGAAGAGGCCATTGATCTACAATAAAGATTATGCGAGTTTATTTTAGTATAGAGGAATAGACTCCCACTAAATTAACAACCCTCCTAAAACATCTTGTTTATTTAGGGGACTAAATCCATATTTCACCTAATTCTATGACATTACTACGGCATGAAACACGAACTAGATTATTTAGGTAGGTAACAGTTACCAATTACATCTTATGTAATTTTAGATACTTTTATGAGATACAGGACATCTTATGTCTTAGCATGTTTTTATCTCATCATATGCCTAAAGTCCAAAACTATTTTGATAGCTTTATTAAGTCGGACCAATTTAAACATTTAGGTAACTCTTACCCAACTTATCTCACCAAGATAACACAATACACCCAACTATGGCTGAAACTATATTAGTGCGATCGAGGCCTTGACAAGTGTTTAAAATTGGATGGCAAAAAACTTAAGATTTAATAGAGGGATTTTATTCAGTTTTAGTGATTTTAATTAAACAATGAAATATCATATATTTTATTGATTTGTAGAACCACTAAACAATTTAGGAAATTTTATGCTATTCACTAATAGAAGAATTTCCGTGCGCTAGATTAGTTAGACGGCGGTCCCATTGGCCATTCAATGACAATGAAGCGGGTCCCATTGCCGATCAATGAGCGGTGATTCATTGACCGGTCAATGATTTGGGAACAGGGGGCGCGCCCGTTTTTTTTTTTTTTTTTTTTTTTTTTTTTAGAAGACAAATCTTAATTCCGAAAATTGAAATTCGCTATAGAAAATCATATTTTTCGCTGATTTTACTATACCAAATTTACCCCTTAGTTTATCCAAAATTAAGTCAATTAAAACGTTTTAATTAACTCGGGCCCACATCTAACTAATCATCTTATCCTAATCCAATTAGGACTTTAGATATTTGAATCCTAGCATATCACAAATAACAACCTTTTCCATGTTTATCTCCTATCCAATAGGGATAATAAAACCGATTTTGCATCTATCTCCTAATCTAATTTGTTATCTTATCTTTATCAAATAGAAACATCATAACAAAATAGATATATCAAGATAAATAAATAATTTCGAAAACTAATTATTTGCAATTTCGATCTTCATCCAAATAATCACAAACATGTAATTGGATCATGAATTACTATCTCAATCGAACCTAATCATATTAGTTTCGAATTAATATTCAGACTTTACAATTTAAGAAACTTAAATTAATGTAACCTAAATATGCATACTGAATTACAGAGATTTCATCCATGCATCAATACACAAAAATAAAGATTATACCTAATGGTGTCATGGATCACAGAATACGAAATTCAATTCATTAAAATTATTCGAACCTAACATGATTACTTACATGTATGAAACTGATTTCAATTAAATCACGAATATATGTATCATATACACAAAACATGATAATAAATCTCATAGAAAACTTATGTATATCACATATACATCAACTATTGTCATGCTTTCAATCATATATCATAAAACATGCAATGAGTTTAATGGAATCAAACTCGAAGGCTCTGATACCACTGATGGGTTTTGGGGTTTATGCGCGTGAGATTTCAAAACAATTTTGAGAAAAACCCCAACAGGGATCCGAATCGATTCCATTAAAACACGTTTAGACTATGAAAACTTAATCATACCTTAGTCGCAACGTACCTTTCGAAGGTTAATCGATCTCTAAGGCGCGCAACGCAAACGACGAACGCCTCTACTAGATGTCCACACACGAACGGCGACCGAGATTCAAAGTGCTAGCTTTGAGAGAAAACCAAACCCTTTTTTTTTCTCCAAAACAATTCGAAACATACCAAAAACCCTTTTTGTTTCTAAAACGAAAATAGAGTTAATGGCCCTTTTAATTTTTCGTCCTCAACTATGTATTCTGACTCAAGGCGTCTATTTATACAACCCTTGTATATAGACGGTTAAGCAAATTACACATATACCCCTACTTAAAGAAGTATAAGTGTAATACAATACAAAGACGTTTACGTCATGAATTTTATCATATAAAATTCATTCTTCCGAATCATTTTAAAATCTCGCAAAACCATTCTCAGTGTGCGACCCAATAGGCTCATACAACGTTGGCAGTGTACCAAAACACATTTTGGTATACAAGTCATAAGCGGCCTCTAGCAAGACATTATGACTACCCAAGTTGTACGAATATCAAATCGATACAACCTAATCAATAGTGTATATAACATCCTTTTGTCACGCGATATCCTTTTGATCAAACATAAGGCATGGTATTGTCATCCAACATGTTCAATCGTACTAGTCTCGATCTCTAGGTAAACTGAAAACATCCAAGTGACATTGATCAATATCAATTCACTTAGACTAGGCCTTTTAACAATCTAACACATCGAGGGATCCACTAGATATCTCTCTTTATATAAGAGGGACAAATTCTATCTCGATTACACAACTTCACTACATTATTCACACAGTAACCAATCACAACCTTTATAATCATCCTAAGTTAAAGACAACGTTTGATTGCGTCAAATCACCGTATTCCTAATGTTGAAGTCTCTGGTAATCTCAAGTCGGAGGACCGAAAAATATACCTATCATGAGAAACAACTATGACTTAATCCATGTGATGTTCTCATAGCGGGTCGGTCCAGTACTTTGTTCCCTAACAAATACTCATGATCTTGATTCGTATTCCTATACGTATGATCATTGTATGATCATCAATCAAGACTCACACTAGTCTTAATTCATTATAGTTCCCAGTATAATAATCGACTAGGGACATTTAGGATATTTCTATAAATACCCATGGATCTTATTATAATGTAAACATGCAAATCAATTATAATAAACAGCAAATGAAATCCTCTATTTTATTAACTAAAAATGTATTCATAAAGACTGTTAATGGATTGACCTAGGGCACATTTCCCAACAAGTGATTGATATAAAGGTGAGGGATAGAGGGCTTGCTATCTTAGATAGAACTTTGATATGATAGAGCTAGTGGGAGGGAGAGGGTAACCTTCATTCGTTGATGAAGCTATGTTGGGGGAGGAATACATGGTCTCGCCTCTATAATGGAATCCCTGAAAAGTAAAAGGAGGGTCGATTTGCTGGGCTAGATAATCGAGATGGATAATAAATCTTCATTTCATCTATTAATGGTGTAGCTGAGACTTGCTATATTCTTAACCTATTCTCCATAGAGGACTTGTTGGAGATGTGTGGACCGAAATCATAGTCCCACATCGATTAAGTGAAACTTCTTTATGAAGTATATAAGAATTATCTGACTCCTTATAGTATTGAGGCCTTTTGAGTTTAAACCTCATACCTATGAGTTGAAGGTGGTTAAGTTGGGGACAATATCGGTACTGGCGAAGTTCTAAGGGCACGCATCCGCGTGTGCAGATGGGCCAAGATACATGGTCTCGCCTCCATGATGGAATCCCTGAAAAGTAAAAGGAGGGTTGATTTGTTGGGCTAGATAATCAAGATGGATAATAAATCTTCATTTCATGTATTAATGATGTAGTTGAGACTTGCTATATTCTTACCTATTCTCCATAGAGGACTTGTTAGAGATGTGTGGACCGAAATCATGGTCCCTTATCGATTAAGTGAAACTTCTTAATGAAGTATATAAGAATTATCTCACTCCTAATAGTACTTAGGTATTTTGAGTTAAAATCTCACACCTATGAGTTGTAGGTGGTTAAGTTGGGGACAATATTGATACTGGAGGAGATTTACGGGCATGCATCTGCGTGTCCAGGCAGGCCAAGATAAAAAATTTAACAATACTCCTAGGATTTTGTTTTGAACCTTCAAATGGTGTAACCAAGTTTAGTTATATTCTTAATTAAAATCACACCTAAAAGCTTGGTATCTGGCATGCGTAACCTCGCCCCTTTAAAAAAGGCACCTCAGTCAAGGTCGAGATTTCCTTTTGCACCCCCTTACTTTTGTATCCTTCAAAGCGCTAAGAACCTCACCAAGCACCAACCTACACCACACCTAAGTCACAAGCAAACTCATCCTCTCACTATCGCACACCCCACTCCACCGACGTTTTGCCATAGATCCTAACTATATATGTCCTTCAAGCATCTCAAATCCTTTTGTTTTGATTGCATTTGCACAACTAAGAGGTTTTTGGTGTCTTGATGGTGCAAATCACGGTTATAAATCCGAATGCCTCTTGTTTGGTAACATAGGGTTGAACTTGTGTTTCAAGTTGGGGCCATGTTTGACTTAACATAGGTACATGTTCTGAAGTCGAGACTTTAAGCGCCCATGTCCAGTTAAGCTTAACTGAATTGTTACTTGCATATTTGTTTTTTGGGTGACTGAACTCGATGTGTATGTTTGACTTCTTTTGATCAAACATATGTGCAATGTGTTCTTAGTGTACACTTTGATGAGTTTTGATCGAGCATGGTTTACTATTCATCATAGCCTCAATCCCAAATTAGTTGGGATCGACTACAATGCTTAAACACTTCCATTGTGTTCGATTTAGTGTGGTTACAACACATTATAAATATGTTAACTTGCATTAGCCTTTTTTTGTGAAAAAAAAAACCTTGTGTTAGCCTTGGTTAGTATCGAGCGGTAAGTTTGTGTGAGTAAAACTTGAGTATTTTTCCTTAATAGGCTTAATCACGTGTTAGCCTTATTTTCACTCTTCATTCGCTGCATTAGATATACCAAAGAACTTGACCAACGGTACTATTGGAATATCTTAGGAAGGTATTATGTGTAAAATATGCTAAAATGTTGTGACATTGATATGCATTATTTGAATCATGCTAAACTTTAAAGAACTGCTTGTTGAATTTAAGCTACTTATCACAACCTTATGTGCCATTAGATTGAGGGCCATGATTACTAATTATGTTTGGTCAATATTTTGTAAGGTATTTTAATTTTGACCTGGGAGTATGTTGTACTTTATTTGTTCACAAATCGTTCCTTATTCTTTATTTGTTCACATATTAAATTATCCTAAGCCCAAACATTAAAAAAGTGTAGATCCTTTGGTTTCACTAGATACCAAATTGATGCAAAACTCAAGAGACTTGGGAGACCAGAAGTTGTCAAGAACTTAGGCCCGACCTTCTCAAATATCACACTTTCGGAACTAAAACTTGGTCAAAAGCCAAGGCTATCGACTAATCACGAGTTTTCTCAGCCTATGCACTCAAGCCGCAAGTTTACGATCTCATGATAAGGCATTAAAACACACAGGAATCCCATAGGTGAGACTACAACTCACACTCTCCACTAATGAAGACTTAACACATGCAAGAGTTAAATAGGACTTTTATTTGGGTTATAATGGGGCTTGACTAGGCTAACAATGAAAAAGGATATTCATGAATTCAAAAATGTTGGAAAACACTAGCATAGACCATACAATACATAACATAGAGCTAAGACAAAGTGAATAACAACAAAATTTTGAATTACAATAAACACTTCACTTCACTTTTTTTTTTCATTCTTCACCAATTCCCTTTTATTTTCAAGTGCTTTTTTGCACATTATTTTTTTTTCATAACTTTTTGGAGTGGTTTATAGACTTACAAACAACAAACAACTCCCAAACTTGGGCTTTTCATACAACTTGAATCACAAAAGCTCTTTCACAACAACTTTTGGTCTACACTAGGTCTTCCAACAACTAGGTAATATGGAAATTAAGGCCATGTGGTTTATTGGGTTTCATGATAGGTGCCAACAAAAACATGGTGGAATGCTCAAACGTGGCTCACTAGTGTTATTAAATAATAGGTGGGCTGTGAGGCCTTTTATTTCATGCAAAGATGGCCTAAAATCATTCTTTAATCTTTAAAATTTCACCTTGAGTGGAGTGCAATCTTGTTCTAGGACCCTAGAGATCTAACTTTTTCCACTTGCACAGTCCTGACCCATCCCTCGTAGTAGACCCTACGACGTAACAATGATCAAACCGGGTCAAGGACACGACAAAGTGGAGTCTCTTACATCATCCTAAGTCTGCACCTCAAAGGCATACATTAACAAAATCCACAACCAATAGGCACTTAAGTTAAGTTTGGGCAACTCTATATGCAACTAAATAGTTCCTAAGACTCTCTACATGCATGAAACAAAGAATATTTATTCTCAAAAACATGAATTTTTTTTCTTTCTGTTTACTGTTTTTTCTGTTTTTTTTATTAATTTTTTATTAATTTTTGTTTAAACTACATGTATGCTATGAACAAAATGAATGAATGCATGAATGAATGAAATGACGAAAAAGAGTGATGAATAGACAAGAACGCGACAGATAAAGAGATGAAATGAACAAGAACAGAGGGAAACACCACCATTACCACCCATAGCAAGCAATAGCTCATAAAAAAAATTTGAAATGATATTACTTGTCAAAGCTTGCATTCCCAAAAATATATATCACCCCACCCCAAACTTAGTCAAAACCTTGTCCCCAAGGTTCAAAACAAAGTCGGGGTAAACAGAACCACAAAACACAACAAAAGAAGGTGAACGGGAACAAATTATGTACGATGGAAATGAGAGTAAGAATAAACAAACTATATACTATTATTAAGCAAGAGACAAAGTCTCAAAAACCAATGAAAGGAGAGAAAAAATAACTCCTTATGAAAAGTATGATTCTTTATTGTTATTTTGTTTTGTTTTGTTTTGTTTTTTTTTTTCTATTGCTTATGCACAAACTAGTGACGTATTCACAAACTGAAATCCTAGCATGGTAAGGGACTAAAATGTTACAATCGAGTCAAGTATACTTCATTAGAGCACAAGATAGGGTTATGCATGCTAATCATAACATTTCACTAGAATTCCCACTCGCATAGGCAACGGATTCAGAAAAACCTCCGTAGACGCATTGAGGCATCGTTTGCGAACATGGATTCATGATATGCAATTTTCACAAAATGCTAAAATGACCATGAGTTCCAACAAGACAAATGTGTGGTGGGGTAATGCCTTGCGTGGCATTATCCGTTTTGTTGAAACAAGGGAATGAGATATGTGGGAATGAATCATGCATGCTAATGTAAATGATACCTGACCAACGTGCACTTAGATGGTCTCATCCTTATTCAAAATCATGAAAATACCTGCAAAATTGGAATAACCAAAAGCATCAAAACTGTATGTAAATGAACAACAAAACATGAAATGAATGAAATAAAAATGAAGTACATATTGGGTTGCCTCCCAACAAGCGCCGTTGTTTCAAGTCTTTAGTTAGACTCAGAACTGCGCCGTAAGTGATGCCGCCCCACTCAATCAGATCTCGAGTGGCCTCTATCAACATAGCTCCGTGAATGTAGGAAATAGTGCCTGCCTCCCTAGTTGAAGGTGAAAGAAACTCATCGACTTTCGGCACGTTCCGACCATCCTGCATATCTTTCCCAATCTCATCCTGTAAAGAAGAGCTAGAAACAGGCTCTGCAAACACACTAGCTGCCTTAGTAGGAGGTTTTTGTGCATAAAAAATATTGAATTTAACGATTTCGCCATCAACCTCTATAGAAAAAGTACCCTAAAAAACATTGACTTTCGTTTGAGAAGTTCGAAGGAAAGGTCGTCCTAACAAAACAGATGAAAAGACTGATTTCCTAAATCTAACACATAAAAGTCCGTGGGGAAGACCATGTCCTTAACTTTGACCAAAACGTCCTCTAAGACTCCTATAGGACGCACAATGAACCTATCAGCAAGATGGAATACAATCGGTGTATCCTTAAGTGGACCTTCATGCAAACATTCAAATAAAGAGAGAGACATAATATTAATGGAAGCACCCAAATCACACACAACACTCTCAATGGATGTATTACCAATTTTGCATGGAACGGCAAACATGCCGGCATCACCATACTTGGGAGGTAATTTCTTTTGCAAAATGGTCGAGACATTCTCTCCAACATTGACCTTTTCCTCGCATTTGAGCTTACCTTTGGTAATGCGAAACATCTCCAGGATCTTCTTATCATCCTCCTCACTTTTGTGTTTGATTAGACGTTGTGGAAACGGAGGAGTGATGAACTCTTTGGGAGTGTTGGTCTTAATCTCATTGGTCTCTAACCGCGACGCTTCAGGCTCAAGTGAAGGAGCCTCAACTACCTTCTCATTTTGCTCTTAGTGCTTATACCTCTCCGGGTATAGTCTTTGTGGGAAGAGCGGCTTAATTTCTATCTTTTGTTTGGTTTATTCAACACTTTCCCGCCCCTTAATGTGATTGCATTGACACTTGCATTTGGGTTGGGATAAGGTTGTGCCGTCAACTTACCCTTGTCCTCAATCTTATTCAATTGAAGTGTCATTTGTCCCACTTGCGTCTCTAGGTTCCTAATGCTAGCATTAAAATCTTGGATTTGTCTATCCGTGATAGCTTTTTGCTTGTCTAGATTTTGTTGGAACCTATCGTGAGATGCAAGCAAAGACTTAACCAAGTCTTCTAGGGATGTGCTAGAAGAAGCTTGTGGAGGAGGAAGCAATTGGGGTTGTTGCAGTTGAGGCAACAAAGGTTGACCTCGAGGAACAAATTTTTGAGCTTCAAAGTTAGGATTGTTTGGTCCATAGCTCAAATTGGGGTGATTTCAGACTCCCGGTTGATATGCATTGTTAAATGGTGCACGGGGTTGACCTTGAAATTGATTTCCAATGGCATTGACTCCTTGCTCATCTTCAAAGAGAAGTGGACAAGTGTCGGTGGGATGGGAGGAATCGGCACAAAGGCCACAAACTTTGGCTTGTTTAGGATCGGCTTGAACAAGCTTCTTAACCAAGGCGGTGAGCCTATCAATCTTGTCATCGCTCCTATATGAACCAACTTGCCCCATGGCTTGTCGGTAAGACTCATCAATGCGGTCGCAATATTGACGGGATTGACTTGTTATTGCCTCAAAAAGATTCATTAACTCTTCGGGAGTTTTGCCTTTAATGTAGCCACCACAAAGATTATCAACATGCGTCTCGCTCAAATGGTGTCATGCCATCATAAAAGAATCGAGCAATGGACAAATCATTTTGTTGGTGATTGGGGCAACTAGCAAGAAGACGTTTGTATCTCTCCCAATACTCACTCATGGTCTCACTATCTCCCATTTTGATGTCGTAAATTTCTCTGCTAAGTGTAGAGGTCGAGCCTCAGAGAAATAGTTGCTAAAGAATGCGGCAAGCATCTCGGTCCAAGTTGTGATGGAACTGGGCGGAAGGTAGTAGAGCCACTCCTTGGCTTTATCCTTAAGACAAAATGGAAAAGCTCGAAGCTTAACCATGTCCTCTCTCGCATTTGGATGCCTAATTGAGGAGCAAGTGTGATGAAACTCCTTAAGGAATGCATGAGGGTCTTCATTCTTTTTAGCATAAAAGTGTGGTAAAATTTGGATGAAACTGAACCTAAGCTCAAATGCTCCACCGTGAAGAGGGAATGCAATGCAAAGGGGTTGTTGTGCCAAATGTGCTTGAATATTAGCTTTAGCTTCCCTAATTGTCAATTGATGGGGAGGTGGTGGTGGCGGTGGATTAAGATCCGCCATGGTGTGTAAGGAAATTTGGAAGCCTTGAGTTGTGACTTCCTCAACTTACGACAAGTCCTCTCGATCTCCAGGTCAAAAGAGTTTAAAGAACCGGTAGACTTGGATCGACGAAAACTAAAGGACATAAAAGAAAAAGAAAAAAGAAAAACCTAAAGTAAAAGCAATTCCCCTGCAATAGCCCCAAAATATGATACTTGCCGAGAGCTTCAAAAGTAATATAACCCTTATTAGGTTGCCATTTCCTACATTAACTTGTAGTAGTGATAAGCAAAGGGGTCGAACCACAAGGAATTGGGTTACTTTAGGTGAAAAACAAGGGGAAAACCAATTTTAAAGAGAGTGGAGTGAACTAAAACTTATGCGAGTAAATAAAACACATAAACAAACAACAATATTAAGCGTATGAAAACAAACAACCAAATAGAAATGAAGTGATGAATTCATCAAAGGGAAAACTAACCTAGGCTTTGGGGATTCACTAGATAGACTCAACAATTACATGCAATGGTCGTCAATTTTCACAGATAAAGATATGATCTCAATCAATTCATCTAGAGTGGCTATAGAGCTTTGGAAAAGCACCTAACACTCCTCGGTTTCCTATTTTGGTGAAGCACACTCGAACAAGTGTACAACCCTAAGCGTAGCACCATCAGATTTATCACACTTGTCGCATCTAGCTCGGTGAAACCACCACTCCTACATAATCAAGACACAAAACATGCTTGATTTAACCTAGGCTTGCCTGTTACATGAGAGTGATCAAAAGGGAGCGTACCAATCGGGTAAACCATTTGCTATTTGGTGTTCAATCAATCACACAATTATGGATGCAATCAATATAAACTAGCTATAGGCTCGAAATTAAAGGAAGTGCATTGTACAGTTCCTTAGTATTTTCTTTTTTATATTTTTATTTTTTGTGGAAGCATTTTCAAGTAACTTGAAGGAAATTAATTATTAAAAATTTTCAATGTTTGTGGATTCACAAGTTAGACTCAACAATCACATGCAACGGTTGTCAATTTTCACACATAAAGATAGGATCTCAATCAATTCATCTAGAGTGGCTATAGAGCTTTGGAAAAGCACCTAACACTCCTCGGTTTCCTATTTTGGTGAAGCTCACTGAACAAGTGTACAACCCTAAGCGTAGCACCATTAGATTTAGCACACTTGTCGCATCTAGCTCGGTGAAACCACCACTCCTACATAATCAAGACACAAAGCATGCTTGATTTAACCTAGACTTGCCTGTTACATGAGAGTGATAAAAAAGGAGCATACCAATCGGGTAAACCATTTGCTACTTGGTGTTCAATCAATCACACAATTATGGATGCAATCAATATAAACTAGCTATAGGCTCGAAATTAAAGAAAGTGCATTGTACAATTCCTTAGTATTTTCTTTTTTCTATTTTTATTTTTTGGTGGAAGCATTTTCAAGTAACTTGAAGGAAATTAATTATTAAAAATTTTCAATGTTTGTGGTCATTGGTATTTTCTCTTCTAATAAAATATTTTTGAAATATAACAACAATTACCTATAGCATATCTATAAAATGTTCATTATGAACTTGGCATGTTTTTCTTATATGCGTACTATGTGTATAGCATAGATAAGTAAGATTGCTAAGTTTCAATACTTGATATTCAAAAGTCCTAGTGTTTGTGGTCTAGTTCTAGCTTGGGTACTTTGTATTATTGCTTACTCCATTGAAGATCATTTGTCCCTTGAGTTGAGGATTAGGCTCAGTCATAGAGTTTAAGGTGTACTTTAATAATTTATTAAGGATTTCTTTTTCGTAAAATTACATTTAATTGCCAAATTAGATGTTCTCTAAATGAATGAATTGTGAGTCATATAATCCTAATATATCATACAATTCTCATAGTTGTTGTTTGGATCATATTCATGTTTGAAACCTGGTTTATAATGCATAATTTATTATGGCTGGTAATTGGAACATTATGTAAATGGTTTATAATTTTAATATCTAATAATCTTTTGGATACAATCTATGGATTGGCGATGTGGATCCATCATCACACAAGTTGTATTGTATTTCATTACTCAGTTGTCCCTTGCCCCTTCTCGCGCATACGCCTTTATTTAGATTCTTTTTAGAATTTTGGAAAATCTTTCTAAAAAATATCTATGGCAAAATACCATTTGTCAATTTCAATCTAAGGTGCACCATCTACAACATGATTTCATGATGTGGTTTGTTGTTAATGGTTTGAGAAATTACTTTTTGGGTCGTATCATATGATTCATGTCTAATATTTTAAATAACAATGGTCCTTAATTCCTGCCAAAAAGAAAATGGTGCTAAATCCCTACCAAATAGAAAATGTTATTGTATTTCAAGCCACATCGCTTTTATTTGAAGTATGTGATTTTTTTTATCCCAGGCCCACCACCTTTTTGGATTCAACGTTTTTAGTTGAGCATAACTATATATAGGTTCAACAATTTTTTAAAAAAAGCTTTGTTATGATGTTGTTTTGTGCTAATTACCTTGTCAATGCATGCCAATGTTTTTCTCGTCAATGGTTTAAACATCACCAACTTGGTGAGGCTAATATCTTTCTTTTTCTCTTGGAAATTTTCGACATATTCTTTGTGAGCAAAGAGCCACAAATAAGAATGTTTTGTTAAGAGTTCATATTCTAAGTTACTGTCTGATTGGGATTGATTACAAGTTTATTTTCTTTCTTCTTGTTCATTTTTTCTTTTATTTCCATTTTTTGTGCTACTTGATTCTTACCTCGTATAAACTTATTAAATACTGGTGATTTAACTTCTTATATTTTTCTCACTTATTCAAATCCTTATTTCCATCTTTTATAGGCTTTATTGGAACTATTTCTTTGTTGTGTTCTTAACTTTTGCAGTTCCTCATCTTAGTCGTGTTTAAAATATTTGTTTTGCTTTGGAGCTATTGATTTCCTTCATAGAGCTGATAGTCGCGAAATATTTTTTGGAATTTCATTTTGCAGAAACAAGCAAAATCTTAAATATTTAAATCTTGGATTTATCCATGCCATTCAAATCTGAGCATGCTATTTTGTAGATGATACTTGGAACTCAATAATATAAACAGTTGCTTCTTGATGCTGTTGGTCTTTTATCTTGTACTTCATTCCTATATCTAATTTCCTATTTTTGTAAGCGTTGTATTCTTTTTTTGAGAAAATAAGCAATGGCTATATTTCATTAACGGAACGAAAAATGAGAACTATGCATCCGAAAAATATATACCAAGAATAACCAGGAGTTCTCCTAAAAATTAGTGTGGCATTCTTATAGTTTGCTTGTCTTGCATCTTCTAGGCATTGGTTGCATTATCAGCCCTCAATATCTTACAACTATATTTACAACTTCACATGGGAAAAAAAAAAAAAAAAACCATGGACTATGGTTTTGTTTGTCGTCAACGGAACTTTTAATTACAAGTAGATAAATAGACCAGGGCTTGATATTGATTTATGGTAAGGATGCTTTGACATTTATTTTCCCTTGTTTATTAGTCTTTTTATTGAATTTTACATGTCTCATTTGAGTGCCTTGATGTTGACCTCATTGTTGGTTTGTGTTTTGAGTGACAATTGGGGTTTCTTCCAATACTCCTTTTTGAGTGAAATTTAATCCTTCATTGCAGATTCAACCCTTGATCGAATTTGTGGAATAGAATTGCCTGGTTCAGATGAACTCCTAAAGGAGGAAATATTTGGTGCTAGTGTGAGAAGAAAGGATTCCATACCAAGTAAGCAGGAAAATCTAGGTGCTTCAATTCTAAAAGGTACGACATTTCCTAGATAGGTAAATTCGAGGACTGAGCAGAATTATTTGAAGAAATAGAAACAATAGTTGAAGCAAGGCAAGATGGACTACAAGTTTCCATGACTCATTTTATCATTTCACACATAAAACCTAGGGTTTTGAGAATATATTAGCTGGTTGATCATCGTGCTTAGATTCTTCAGCAACTGGAATCAAAGCATGATGTTAATGGATACAATTGTGATCACAAATGAAGCCATTGATTTTGAGAGTGTAACCAAAGTCAACATACAATGAGTGCACCATTAGCACAAATTCGGGTTGCAAAATGACTACAAAGCCACAATCTCACAAACCTTCTCTATAAAGCATAAACTAGTCCTTGGTTCCTCAAAGCTGTCTATTATTGGCATTAGGTTCTTCGATCATGACTAAAATTTAGTGCTCTCCTTTAAAATTTTTCACCACCTTCACTACTCTAGTGTCCATACTGATTCCTCCTGATCTCCCTGTTGAAGAAAGATGAATACAGTGAATAAATTTGAATCTCTTTAGTTGCTCCATAATTCTTCTATATTCATCATGCCTCAGTTTCTTGCAAAATTACAATTTCAAGTTTTATTTGATCAATGTCCTTTCATTTCATCTAACCTTCTTTTACTCTCCCTACTGCAACCTTTTACATTCCAAGACCCAATAGTAATGATTTGCCTTCATGATTGTGAACACACAGACTTTTAATTGTGTTGCCTTTCTGCTTTTCCTATTGTGCTTTTCTTTCTAAGATTCTTACCCAATTGCTAATAGATGTCCCATACTGCATCAAAATAATGGTAATTTTGATTTGTGCCTAACCCCCCCTATGGCTTGATATTTGACATTTAACGTATCAATGCCTACTCCACGATCTTCTATCCTTGCAGCCTGTTTAGTTGTGCTTTAGACACCTTTTCATTAGGAGAGTGCTCCTGGCTTCTAAAACGTGCACGAGGATAACTGCCTAGAAGATGGCTTCTAGTTTCTAGTTGCTTAGGTTTGTGGGTTGGTATAATAGGTGATGAGGGTTAGGGTTTTGATTGCAAGTAATTGTCTCAATTTTGTTAACACGCAAGTGAACACAATCAATTTTAGCTTGGGTGAGAGCAAGGTCGTACCACAGAGACTAATTTATTAAGTACTAGTTTTGTTAAGTTCGAAGATAATGTCTGGACTAACTTATTTAGATGAAGAGAATAAAAACAATTACCAAACTGTCAAAGAAAACAATGATCACAGAGAAATGCATCAAATAGATGGGAGTTTAGGGCGTTGTAACTTCTGATTTTCTATTGTTTTTCTGGTCAAAGTTCAGGATTCCTAATCCATTCAAAAGCATCTACCAAGGTCATCTAGAAGTATCGAGACATGCAAATTGTGCTATATTCCTATGCTAATTTCAAAATGCAAGACTCATTATGTTTCGTGAATCCCTTGAGAACTACATTAATCACCTAGGTATATTCCTATCCTAGTTCCAAATAATGGAATTATGCCTAAGCTTAACCTACAATTTGTCTACCGAGTGTTTGTAAGGTCTTAAAATTTGACAAAATCTCTCGAATGTTTTGCGAGTTTTGTCAATTTTTGAAGAGGTGAATGAAATTCATGAGTATGGAAATTTTTTTTCAAAATTCACTGAAAAATTGGACAAACTTCCATGATTTTATGGAGGTTTCACGGAAATTTTGCAAAATTTATAGAAACCAATCTAAAATGAAACCTTAACACCTCAAAAGGGAAGGTATTGTGAATTGCATTTTGTTTTCGCAAATTAATACTATGTAATTGTAAATTGCAAGTTGCATTGAAAAAATTATTTTAATTCTACCTAAAAAATATTTTAAACAATTGTACCGTGGCTCTTGTGAATTACAATTGTATAACTATGTGTATTTTTAATACCTTTAAAGTGATAGTTGAGTTTTCATTTAATTGAAAGAAATCCAATATTTTAAAGAAAAGAAGGGTAACATCAGTAGCAGAAAAAAGTAAGAGAAGGGCAATTGTTGGTGATATAGACATACAAATACGACAACCAAATATTCCAAATAGAAAACTAGACTTGCTAGTTATTGAAAGAATTCAAAGGGTTAGTGGTAGACCTAAGATAACTTGGAATAATTTAATTTCAAAAGATTTGAAAGATTGCCAAAAGTTGTCATCAACTTAATTTAATTGAACTGAATGGAAACATAGGAACCATGGAGCTGACCTCAACTAATTTGGGATTGAGTCTTGGTTGTTGTTGTATGGTATAGACGGTTCTTGTTGCTCCATATTTATGACACCTTCACTTGTCCAGAATCTCCAGATATTTGTCCTCATACTTTTTGCGACTGAAATTATCTTCACATGACATGCGACCTTTTTATTTGTCATATCATATATCATACTTTGACATTATTGCTTCATGCTTCTACAAGTCCCGGTTTCATCTCCTTGCAAATTGTATGATGCTTTACTCATGGAATCATTTTTCTTTTTGATAGTCCTATTTTCTACTGCAATTGTCAAATGGACTTAACTAATACTTGATTGGTTCAAAATGTTCACGTGTTGTGGCATTAATTATGCGGGTAGTTTTTATTTTTAGTTGGATATGTAATTAAAGTTTTGTTACTGTGAACGATTGCTATAGTTGTTGCGAACTTGAATGTTGATGTACTTTTAGGTTCATCAGGTACTGAAAGTGCTCAAGTGGAGACTAGTCCATCATCTAGTAAGCAAAAGTTTCATGCGAAAGCCATTAAGCATAAATCACGTCGCCGTCATGGGTACGTTCTGTCTTCTAACAGTATTTCTGTATATAATTCTTGTCATTGTCATCTTGAGCTTTTTGTTTAGTTCAGCTACATGTCAATCTTATAGGTCTATTTTGTATTGAGCTTTTCACTTGACTGAAGGCAGTGCCTGTGAATCTGTGACAAAAAAAAACAAATAAAAAATAAAAAATAAAAAATAAAAAATTAACAATTATAAATATTTGTGCTTTCTTGAAGTAAGCATGCACTTTTTATATTTTTTTGGTAGAACCTATTTATATTTCAGAACTGACAATCATACTTCCAAAAAGATGATAACGAACACCTTACATCAATTATTGCTCGTTCAAAAGCTGTAAAAATAAAGATACATTATATAAAAAGAAGTTTTTTAAGTCATTCAATTTGCTTACTCATCATTGAACTAATTATTAGAAAGTTTAACAAATTATAATAAACATTGGCTTCAATGTACAAGAAAGCCCATTTATCAACATCATCAGTCTAGTAGAATACTAATTACGTTAGTATGCTGGTACATGTCCAATCAACTGCAATGCAACAATAGTTGTG
This sequence comes from Stephania japonica, assembly GCA_039657345.1. Classification (NCBI taxonomy): domain Eukaryota; kingdom Viridiplantae; phylum Streptophyta; class Magnoliopsida; order Ranunculales; family Menispermaceae; genus Stephania; species Stephania japonica. Next base: position 19,772,213 of record CM077558.1, on the reverse strand, counting down.
CACCATAGCATAGGTTTTCAACATGTTGAGACCTACTTCAATACACACATGAACTTTGTTCCTGATTGGGCCTTATTGTCGATTAACCTTTAAAACCTAATGTTAATTATTAATCCAATAACATTTTCCATTAACCCATAGCCATTGCCCAATATTTTAATTTATACAACTTATTATATATATAGGTGTAAGGTACTAAAAATCTCCTAAAGTAGTAGTGGTTAGCTGGATTAATCCCTAAAGTGATTGATGGGCCATTAAAACCCTTTCAGTAATAAAAGTGGAGCAAAAAACATCCTTGTTGACGAAATCTGTTTGAAGCCGTTAAATGTGCTTATTGAACTGATGATGTGGACTGACTCTAATTAAAAAACCAAAGAATAAAAATAAAAAGTAAACTGGTCCACACTCCTTTCTCTCTGCCGCGTGACTCTCCTTCCTCTTCTTTTCTTCTTCAGTTTGCATATCCATGTTCTTCTTCAATTTGCTACACTTCTTTTTCAAAGAAAAAAGAATTCAATGCCTCACTGCTGCTCACACTTTTCGGCCAAGTCAGACGAACGAAGGTGCATCGAGGCAAAAACATTTCGGTAGCCTCTCAATCTTCTGCAATCCGTCCCTATAACCTCTCCTTTTTCTCTCTCCTTGTAATTTAGATATGCAAGTTTTTTTGTCTCGATGAATGCTCTTCTCTGTTGCTTTAAAATAGTCAATCAGTGGACCAATTTTATCAATGGTACGGTTGAATAAAAGCACATAGTTGTAGATTGAACCAAAGTTAAAAACTATGTATATCAAGAAAATGTAGAAAACCAAATTCTCAAGACATCACTGCCCAAATTCTCTAAATCATCAATAAAAACTCAAAAAGTAGGATTTCTCTTGTTAAACTATTATCTCTAACTAGCAATGGATCAAACACTTGATGGACAATTGTGGTCCGAACAAAAATTTACAAATGATTAAACAATGATTAACGTTAACTCTTCAAGTTTTGTGACATATATTGTTTGTGCGATCACTAATTAATTTAAGAAAACACACCCAACAAATCAAATCCTTCGTGAAATAACTTAGAACCAAAATATGAAGAAGCACTGGTTTTCTAAGCATAAAAGGACATGCAAGGAGAGGTTGTGAATTTCTACGCGAGTATGTTCTTGTTCGTTGGAGCTGGTTGTGAAGCAAGAGGAGCCTTTAGGTTTCGCTCTAGAATTTTGTGTCATTAGCAAATAAGAAGAGGAGGGAAGTCACGCAAGTGGCGTAGCAGAGAAGAGGATTCTTCTTATATTTCCTTTTGTTTTTTAATTAATGAAAGTCCACATCATGTGGTTAGCGGCTTCAATCGGATTCCGTCAACAAGGATGTAATTTGCTCCACTTTTTTTACTTAAAGGGTTTTAATGACCCATCAATCACTTTAGGGATTAATCCGGATAATCACAACTACTTTAGGGGGTTTTTAGTACCTTATTCCATATATATATACATATATATATATATACATATATATATATATATATTACAGTTAGTTAAGGAAAAAGATGATAAAATTTCTTTTGTTTTCGTGGTCTATCCATATATTCAAAATCCTCTAATACACCTTAATAAATTTTTATTATTCAATACTGACCATCCTACATGTAATTCTCACACAACATCCAATCGAATATCCATTTACCCTCAACCTAGGTTTGAAACTTCGCCTTCATCTTGGAATTCGTCCACTTCAAATTTGAAAATAAGTTAGGGAAGTTTATTTCCACGAGGGTATGTTGTGCAAAAATTTGTCGGTGTATGGAAGTCCATGAAATTTTATTCTAAATGCTAAAAACTCAAGTTTCTTTTTGAAGGTGTAAACAATAGAAAAGACGATGACTTTATTATATTGTATATCTAGAGCTTGTACATGTCTCTCCATATAGAGATTGGAAATACACATGGAAGGAAATACATAATTGTATGTGAATGATAGAATCCCATTTAGAGAGTCATTTAGAGTTAGTTAGAAGTAAACACTATAAATAGGGACGAGTTAGTGAGATTGGGCTTCTTGGGAAAATTGATTGTTATTGGTCACTCTTTGAGTGATTTGGATTGAGAGAGTTTTAAGACTCTTCTTTGGGGTTACTTTTGTTTTCTTCTTCTTTGTGTTCTTGACTTGTAATTGTTGTTGAATTCTCAAATCAATCTATCGATATTGGTATTCTATCAGTGGTATCAGAGCAAATTCATCAGAGATCCAATCATGATGATGGTTTAACAGCTCAGTTCGTGGGCGTACATCTCTCATGATGATGGTGATCACACATTGAAGTTGTCAGTACTTACAGATCCATCCATTGTGTTGAACGTCGAACATGAAAACAGTATGGATCTCGTCGTGAGCGATGCAGATGTTGTTTCCGAATCATATCTGAAGCTAGATAGCGTTCTTGACATGGATGCGTGGTTTCTTGATGAGCGCACAAGGCAATATCAACATATTGTGAAGAGTTCGCCAATTCCATCTTCGTGGTTTCGTGCTCCATTTTCCCCACGCCCACCAGATTTGCGCTCTCGAGTAGGAGGAGCAATGTTAGGGTTGTGAGATCTAGATCCAAAGATATTGGTGCACATTCTGAACGCTTCAGGGACAGATCCAATCCCTCTTCCACGACCACGACCACGACCACGACCACTAGATCTGTCTACTACCATGAATTTTCCTCCCAATCCAGTGCCCACCTATGAGACTCAAGCAATCCACTACTAGTTATTTCTGGTATGCACTTTGATTTATCCTTCGTTGATCCATTTCTAAAGAAAATGTTTCTGTTCGCTTGCGATTCGCAAGATTTCCAGCAGCCTAGACTACAAGCTCCATTTTTTATCGATATTGGTTTTGTTGAGAGAACGGGAAGGGCTGCGATCTCCTTGTTCTGCAAGTGTGTACTGTTTGTCGAGATTGGCTCACTCATCGTGTTTCCAGGTTGTCACTTTGCTTCCCTAGTTCCGCCTCCTTGGCCACCTCCCCGACCTTCTATGTTGGCCATAGCTTTGATGGATGTTGTCAACAAGAATGACTTTCCATATTTTGATCAACACAGTTTTCATGGAGATCAAATGGTGAGAAGATTGCCACCACATCGTTGTCTTTGTCATAGTTCATGTGTTCTTGTACACAATTCAAGACTATATGTGTTTCTACTTTGGCCATTGGATTATTCTCGATCGATGTACTCTCCATCTCACTTTAAGTTGTTGGTCAACTTGGGTTGTGCACTTCTGGAGGATCATCACAGGGTGTCTATTTTCTTTTCAACTTCTAGAACATTTGCTCTGTAATGGGCGAGTTTCAATGGAGTTGTCAAGCATGTAGGGGTGGCTGTTTTTGTTGAGCTTGTAACTTGGGTTGTTGATCAATTGTGGTTGTGTCTTAAGGATACGGGGAAGCTCAATATCCTTCCATTCACGAGCGCCATTCGTTTTATGAGACCTATGCTTTTGTTGATCCCCTTTGTGAACATTAAGGGCTATAAATATCAACTCAACCCATCTATGGTTCAATCAGGTTGATTATACTGGGCAATTTACTTCTAAGAACTGTGTTTTCCTTCACTTTCTTTGTTTTCAAATGCTAATATGCACAATGTGACTATCTTTATATTGCATTTGAAGTGTTTGCTGAAATGTTCTTGAAGAATCGATGGATATGGGGGACCTTCTTGTGGACTGGTGGTTCAGTGGCTTTACTGCTCTCATTGATGGCACAACTACAGCCATGTTTTGCTTGCCTTCACGCCATACGATTGATATGGATCCTAGCATGGTCTCCTCCCCAATGCCCATTCTTTGGCTATTTGTTTCTTCATGGTTTAGTCGTCAATTACAATGAGCAACAAGTGTTCGATAATATGACATGAACAGATATTCAGCCAAGCACTGCTTTCTTTGTGACCTTGCTTGCTTACTTTCTTGGGTCCATGCTCCTAATGTTCTACTATTTCTTATATGTTTCTTTTCTTCCCACCTTGAGGACAAGGTGGATGTTTAAGGGGGGAGCAATGATAGAATCCCATTTAGAGAGTCATTTAGAGTTAGTTAGAAGTAAACACTATAAATAGGGATGAGTTAGCAAGATTGGGAATCTTGGGAAAATTGATTGTAATTGGGCACTCTTTGAGTGATTTGGGTTGAGAGAGTTTTAAGACTCTTCTTTGGGGTTACTTTTGTGTTCTTCTTCTTTGTGTTCTTGACTTGTAATCGTTGTTGAATTCTCTAATCAATCTATCGATATTGGTATTCTATCAGTGATTTGTGTGGGGTTCCTAATGTGCACAACATTCCTACTATTTGGATTTCGATTACATAAAACTTTCCATTAACATCCCTTCTCAAACTCAAGGTGGCGACTACGAAGCCAACTTGAGTTTGATGGGGAGAAAAAACCTCACATATTCATCTAGAAAACCTAATCTCTGATACCATGTAAACAATAGAAAAGAGGATGACTTTATTATATTGTATATCTAGAGCTTGTACACGTTTCTATATATAGAGATTGGAAATACACATGGAAGGAAGTACATAAATAAGGAAATACATAATTATAGAGTGATTTGTGTGGGTTTCCTAATGTGCACAACATTCCTGCTATTCGGATTTCCATAACATAAACTTTCCTTTAACAGTGTTAAATTATACAATTGTAATGCATAAGAGTCACAATGGAAATCTGAATAGTAGGAATACAACATGCAATTTGCAATACAATATGCAATTTTCAATTACATGGAATTTGCAATTACAACATGCAATTCACTACAACATGCAATTTGCAATTACATGCAAATTGCAATTTGCAATTTGCAATACAACTTGCAATTTGCAATTACATGCAAATTGCAATCGTTAATTTTCAATACAACATGCAATTTGCAATTACATGGAATTATTTCACAATACAACATGCAATTTCACTAACTATTTCCCTTTTGAGGTGTTATGGTTTCATTTTAGATTGGTTTTGGTACTTTCTACAAAATTTCTTTGAAACTTCCATGAACCCTAAACTTAATTGGACTGAACTAACAAAGAAAAGATAGGAACGAGAGAATTGAGAGCGAAGAAGAAGATTTATTGCTGAACTGAACCACTGAACAAGCAATCCCACAATATTTAAGAGGCTGGACTCTCCAAGGACTCAAAGAGGTCACCAATTACAATCAAGATGAGAAAAAAGATGCTTTTCTCTCCTTCTCAACATCTATTTGTCCTCTCATTATTCCCACCAAAACTAACTAACTCATTGACATCACGCCTTAAATGTTGTTGCGGTCCCTTCCCAACTTGATGTGTTAGCTTGAGTATGGTTTGTATCAGATACTTCCTTGAAACTTACACATAGTCATGGAAGTTTTGCAATTTTTGCATCTGTTTGGTAGGACTTCCCCGAATTATGTCGAATTTTTCGGGGAGTGTCAACACTTTTTCCATACACATGGATTTCGTTTTCCCTTTTTAATTTCTCATAGACTCTTTTTCCTTCTAGTTTAAAGCCCAATGTGAGTGGTTATTTAAGAAGCATTTTGGTTATTTGGAAAGAAAGAACAATAGGTCTTTGATTGGAAAATATGCATGGGGCACAACAGATCTCTTAGGATGATTGAGAATGCTGTTTTAAGGGCCATCTTTGGGGAAATGGTTTAGAGAGTGTGATAACAGATTTTTAGGAAAGGGGCATGGTGTGTGGGACATTCTTGTCTGTGATTACTCTTTTCTTTCTTTCTTTTTTTTTTTTCTTCTTTTGAACACATAATTACTCTTTTCTTTTCTTTTTTTTTTTTTGAAATAATTACTCTTTTCTTATTTATTATACATACATACGCATAAGCACATTTATGCACCTAGTATAATCCTCTTCCTAACAAAAAATGGTCCTTTAATTAGGATCAAGTTTTGTTTTCCCATAATGTTTCTCCTTAACTGTTATGCTCTCAGTTTTTGGGGGTGCTCTAGGATCCATTCAATCACACTTTCTGCATTCACTAATTGAGTACATGGTATGCTTCTGAGTTGAAGTTTTAATTATAGCCGAACTTTTTGCTTCTGATTTTTCTTTGTTTTCCAGAATCAATCGGCACAAAAGTGATTGCCAATGTGCCGTTTGTGTTGTAAGGCGTCGCAGGAAAGAGCGTGAGGAAGTTGCTCCAGTTATCGAAAATCAGATTGAAACAAGCGATGGGAATTTAATTCAAGAGTTCAGGCTAGAGGTATTATTTATATTTCTTTTTTTTCATTTCTTACCATGGTTGAGTTTGCTTTTTTGTGTTTGTGCACATTCGGAGTATTCAATAATTGGAAACTATGTTGGAACAAATACCAAACGGTTATGATATTTTTGTTTATTACTTTTTGATGCCCACAATATCAACAAAGCTTTAATCCCAAATTGGTTGGGGTCGGGTATGTGGATCAAACGCTTCCACTCCACTCAATCTTTTGATACATGTTTTCATTTAATTTTTGTTCTTCATATGAATTCAGTTTTATGTTCATAGAAAAGATGAGCATTATTGAGGTATGTAATCAAATGGATCATGCGATAAAATCTTGTGTGAGAGACTAATCAAGAATTGAGTTAGGGTCTGTTTGGTAAGCACAAACTAGCTTATGAGCTAGCTTATAAGCTAGTTTAGAAAATAAGTTGTGTTTGGTTAGTAGCTGATCTTCTAAATCATCTAGCTGAAACGTTGACTTTTGATACGTTAGTGTGAGTAGCGTTTGACAATAAAAAGGTCAATTTGAGTTTTTTCTCGTTTTTACCTATTTTTTTTGTGCAAATGGCACATTGCATGACCTTAATATATAGTTTTTCCAAGTGACATAACAACACGTGCTGCCTGTTTTACAACCCTCACACTGGCTCATATGCACAAAGCACAAGACATGGAAGGCGTTTGTACACATATTTTTTTACAAGACAAATCTATCTCACTTTCACGTGTTTTACAACCCTCACACTGTTTTACTAGTTTCATGATCGTGCTACGCACGACTAAGCCCGCTCGCGGGAATTTAATTAAAGAAATAAATAATGTTAATTACGTACAAAACTATCAAAAAAAGAAAAAAAAATAGTAATAAATTTCATTGCATGTCATGTTGATGTACTCTTAGAAAAAGATACTTGTCAATAGTGTTGTATGACCCATTTGGGATACTTTGATAACAATGCTTCTACTGAGTCGATCTCTAGAACAAGCTGGATGACATCTACTTGTCAAGCCATTTAAAGACGTGAGTCTGCTAATATGCCTCTGAGTTCAGCATCGATCAGTGGACATGCGCCTAACTGATGGAAGCCTTCTGACTCATCACCCTCGTGGTCCCTAATGAGTCCACCCGCTTTAGCGTACATGTTCTTCTCTGTCACCACACCATCTGTGTGTAATTTTAGAAAATTACATCATTTTTTGCTACATCAAATTTGAGGAAATATTCTTGTGCAAGTGGATGTACATGGCAAAAAACATCCCTAGGCCATAGTCAGTCCACATCACCTTAAGGTTCAAATAAATTGGACAAATGCCCATGGTTTAGAGTGGTGCCAAATTCTGAATAAATTGCATTTGCATGAGCATCAATGTCATGGTATATATAGATGTTGAATCATCCATGGTTGTGATCAAGCGTTGTCAACCCTCCTCTTAATTGACTCAGTTTCTGTCAGGTAAGAACATAAAAATAGGTTCACAATTGTAACAACAACTTGAATGAAAGAAAATATAACGTAATAGCAGCTTAGAAACCAGTGCCTTCCACTCCCCTTCATAACTATTTGATTCACACAACATGAAGTCCTCTATAAATTCTCATTAGAAGGTCAAAATAAGAATCTAGAGTGAAAGTTTATGTATCTTCCCACGAGATTATCGTTGTTCAGGAATCAAGGTGACGCAAGTTACAAAATCCCACCACATCACAAAAACCTGCAGTTGAATCCACACTGCAAAAAATCATTTACTTAAACAGCTGGTGAAAGAAATCCTTAATTGAGATGTATGCCGAATGGCAAGGAATGACCAAGATCTAAAAATTTGTATTCTATGAAGGGGATTTTTCAATTAACCAAAAAAGGAAAATTACGAAATGAAGCACAAAAGAGCAAATTGAAAGTTAAGATAAAAAAAAAGAAAGACATAAAATTATATAGCAAGAACTCATAGGAGAAATCATGAGACCATTCTAAGCTAATAAAACAGATCAAGAATAAAGCAAATCATATGCTTTAAGATACATAAGGCCATCCATATGTGTACCAAAACTACAAAACACACATACCAAGTGGATGGTTCACTGGTTTGGTATGGGGTTACTTGGGTAAGAGGTCGGGAGTTGAAGCCTCACAATGGGCAAGTTGTGGGTTCTTTCTTACCAAAAAATTAAAAAATTTAAAACTTCAAAACACACATGACAAACGATAGGAATACATGTAGAGAATAACTAATGATTAAGAAAATTGACAATGCTTCTGCATAGTACTTGAAAATGGAAACACTAAGCTCTTAATTTGCTTAACTTGCATGTTTTTTTCTGAGTTGGTACAAGTGCCATGGAAGCTAGTAAGCAACAAAATCAGATAAATTATAAACAAAGAGACCAAATAAAAGAGAGGCAAAGATTAGTACCAAAAGAAAAAGAGGTAGATATTAGTTAGCTTGAGAAGCAGTAATTGAAACCATTTGTCAGGTTGTGCAACACAAATATAGGTGTTTAATCTAGTTTTTTGGCTTAAGTCCCTTAGGATTCCACCCTTGTAAAGCAGTGTTTTAGGGTGTGGTTTACCCTTGTAGAGTACAAAAACCAACTTATCCATGATCAATTTTAACATAAAAAGTGAATGCCCATCACTACAAATGAATACGTTATGTGTATATATCTGCAAAAAAAAAAAAAAATGTAAACAATTCAATAATGCGACTTTTTTAATGCAATTTGAAGTAGTGTTACTCAGCGCCAACTTAATCGAATGGAAATTTTGGAATTGGGGATAATTTTAAAGTATGAACCCAATACAAATTACATTACAAGGAAAAGCCCTACCTGTTGAGAAATAGCATATGAGCTCAATACGCCTAGCACAGAACAGGACTCCATCACAATCCACCGCAAGATATGGATTTAGGATTTCGATTCCTCTAATGCCTAGCACAGAACAGGACTCCATCAAGAACCCAATACGCCAACCCCCCCTAATCAAACAAATTAAAACTAGTTGTGAGGAGAATTTTGATGTTGAGCAGTTCAAATTGAACAGAAAAACAAGAGAATAAAAAGAAGTTGAAATCACAGAAAGGGTAAATTTCAAAAGAAAGAGAAGAATCATGGGCTCCTGCAGATCAATTGTTGGCAGAAGAAAGAGAGAAGAATTATGGGCTCCCGCGGATCAATTGTTGGCAGAAGAAAGAGAGAAGAATCTGAATTGAAAGGTTGTTGAATCTGGTCATGGTTAGCTAGAGATAAGAGAAGTTGTTGTAGAGGGAGAACTCGATCGATTGTTGTAGTTGACTGAAAAGGGCATACATTACGGAAAAGGGTATGTTCGCGATATCAAGTTACGAATGAAATACGACTTATTCTCGCTTTTATAATATATATATATATATATATATTTATTTTTATGTAATAGTAAATTATATAGTCATACATGACAAAACTATTCCATGTAATATCATTTAATTATATAAGATGTCCTTTTTATGTGTTTTTATGGCTCGATTCATAGTGGCTCTGTTTGGTAAGCACAAACTAGCTGATCAGCTAGATTATAATCTAACTGATAAACTAGTTTGACAAATAAGTTGTGTTTGGGAATGGCTGACATGTGGAATTCAAGTTGGATGCAAGAAGAGGAGTCAACAGGTGCGATGTGTGACCAAAATATTCATGTTAAGCTAAAAGGAATATTCTATACAACGACAACCAACCAACTATACTTTATGGGTATGAGTGTTAGGCGTCATGAGCACAACGAAGATCGGATGCTTAGGTTTATGTTTGGTAAAACTCATAAAATAATAAATACAAAATGCAAATTGCAAAAGAAAGGTAAATGCAAAAGATGTAGGAGTAGCACCGATAGATGCAAAAATGATGGAAGGCTAGTTGTGGTGGTTTGATCATATCCAAAGATAACTTGCAAATGCATTAGTTAGAAAATTCGACATTATGAATGATTTAAAGGATTATGGAAGTACATCATCAACTTCATTGAATTAAGCTTAGTGGAAGTGTTGCATCCATGTGGGATTGAGCCTTTGCTGTTGATTGCAAGGAACAAAGTTCAATTAGAAAATGTTGTTTTCTCATAAATACTTTTTTAGAAAATTTTCTCTTGCTTTTTTGAGTACACATGAAAATATTATTTTTCCTCTTGTTCAATGTATTCGTTATCTTTTTCTCAATTATGATGCACTTCTCATCATCCATCATCCATCACTAATGTTGAAATCTTAACAGAATATGATAAGTTTATTCTATTGTTTATTGATTTATTACATATGTTCTATATATAGAGATGCAATTACATACAAAAAGAAACATCTAAATAAGGTAGCACATAATTACAGGAGTGATTTGTGCACAACATAATCACAAGAGTTATTTGTGCACAATATAATTATGAGAGTGATTTGTGCACATTTCCTAATTGCAGAATATTCCTTAACACTCCCCATTAAACTCAATGTGGGAACAACGAAACCACTTTGAGTTTGCAAACCAAAATAAATACCCAATACATATTTTAACACCCTCCCTCGAACTCAAGTGGATCAACAGACTTGAGTTTGCAAACTAATATACTAAAATAAGTAGACGAAATAATTGATTAGAACAAAAATAATAAGAATAGCTGACTCTGGTAGGCACCAAGTCATGAAACGAATAAATGCGGAGTGGAAGGACAAGCAATGAGCACCACGAAAATGATTGTCCAAGCGAACAATGATAAAGGACAAACGCAGACAAAGAACCAACGAGAAGCACGCACACAGGAAGCTGTTGCAAAAAGTTCATTCGATAAACAATGGCGATGGTCCGGCAACGACAAGCTATTGGCGACGACATACCGATGAGAAACACGTACACAGAGCTGTTGTGAAAATGTTTGTCCAACTAACAATGGCGACGGACTGGCAACAAGCCGACAACAACATACCAACGCGAAAAACATCGTAATCTGGATCTTCATCAGCAACCGGTTGTCCATCAACAATCATACAAGAACCAGTCAGCCACGAGGTCTTGAAAAAAATTGATCCATAATTTGATCGAGCAAGCACATAAGACACCAAAAAATTATTGATAATGATGATGGATGATTTTATTATCAAAAGTGAAATATAAATTATTAATAGTTGCGAACAACCTATTGAACATTGGTCGAAGGATTAAGAAAACCATGATGAATGGAAGACATCTAAATGGGATATGGTGGTCCCAAATGTGAGAAATAGCTGGTTGCAGACTAACAACCGTCTGAAAACTGGCCAGCCACAAGGCATCACAACCCGTAAAAGAAAATGAATTGATTCCGCATTAACGGAAGACATCAAAACCGAATCTAATGATGGTTTTGGGAAATGATGAATAACATTTGAATAGAATGTTAACTGATTAGCAATTGGCTGCGGAACAACAACCGATTGAACATTGGTAAGCCAAAAGGCATCAAAACCAAGAAAAGAAAAATGATTTTCCATATGAATGGAAGATGAGTGAGCAACAAACAACCAGACTTGAGGGGCGCAAGATCGGGAGGAACAAACAAGCGCAAAGGAACCGAAACAAAAACAGAGAAGCAAGCATTGACGGGCTGAAAACAGTGGCGGAGATGCGAGTTTTAGGATGACGGTAACAAGGAAAAATGATGCACACAAAAGATTAGGGCAACAAAAAAAGTCGAGAAAGTCGACGAAAATAGAGGAGAAACAAAAGATTACCCATAACCGAACGGAGGCTCTAATACCATGTTGAAATCTTGATAGCATATGATAAGTTTATTTTATTGTGTGTGATCTATTACATATGTCTCTATATATAGAGATGCAATAACATAGAAAAGGAAACATCTAAATAAGACCACATAATTACAAGAGTGATTTGTGCACAACATAATCACGGGAGTTATTTGTGCACGATATAATTATGAGAGTGATTTGTGCACATTTCCTAATTGCACAATATTCCTTAACAACTAACTAGAACTTTTTTTTCCAAAACTTTTAGAAAATGATTTTTTATGCACTTATCAACTTCAAATTAAATTCTTCTTATTTCTCAACCAACACTGAATGAACGAGTTTTCTAGCGGATCAATCGCAACTCCTAAACATTGATGCAATGGATATATTTCTATGCGATCCCATGCATTTTTCTTTTTATTTAGTTAGTTATTTCCAAACTTACATTTTGGGAAAGGCAACGAGCTTGAATCTCCAAATCCCGACATTATTTCTCAAATCATTGCTAGAAGATAATTTCTACATCCTTAATCATGTTAAGAAAACAATGTGTATGCGCTAGTGGTTTTTTTTTTTTTTTTTTTTTTTTTTTTTTTTTTGGCAAATTCATCTTGTAGGCTCCAGAAGTGAACGACACTTTTGTATCAAAATCGAAGTAGAAGATATAGAAGATCAAATGTCGCAAATATGAAGTCTCATGAATCTTTCTTCTTTCTTTATAACAACCCAAAATTTGAAATCCCAGTCTCCCAATAGCCACACCAATTTTCTTTTCGTAGCACACTCCGTGATCTCCCCTCAACTTCTCGAAATTGATCTTGATTGAGGATCGGCGTGCTTTGATACCGTGTTGATTTTTTTAGAGAATGAAGTTAATAGAGAGAAGAAGCGATTAATATTGAAAAATTCAAAAGACTACATTTTGATCGATCATACATCTTATTTTCTTCTAGTATTTAAATACTTCAATAAACCACTTCCATAATTTTAGCTTGAACATGATTTATGCACCTAATAAATAGGAAACTAATGACCAAGTCTAACCACATTATAAGTATTAGAAACGTGCTAAAACATTTAAATCTTGGATCTATAATCCACAATGTCGAGTTGCAAGGTTATAGATATTTTGCAACATTTTTTGGTACACCTAGATAATCCGAAGCAATTAAATCATCAGTACTTAATTTAGGAACTTTCTCTAGTTTCGCATGAAGTCATGCTGTCAACATGTAAAAGCAGGTGCTATGTCAGAAGTCTTTGTTGTCAATTCTTTCATAGATTGGTCCATCTCATCACTGGATACTCTTCTTTGCTTTGTTTTTCAATTTGGTGTGCTACAAGAATAAATGTCCTTTGGGTTCCATACACAGAATACCAACTACAAGAATGAAGCAAAGAAGAGAATCTGATTAGATGATGGACAACTCTTATGGAAGAAGTGGCAATAGCAACTTCTAACTTGGCAACCATGTTTGCACCTATTGATTGCATCTGCCTTTGTGCAGATTTTGAAGAAGTTCCTTAATTAAGTACATGAGTGCAACAGACTATCTTGGAGCTCAACTAGATATTGCAAATTTGCAAGTATTCTTTACAACTTGCTATATGATATGAAGAAAATTCTGCTTCACATACACTTGGAGAGGAGCCACTAGGGTTTAAGTCATCATTAACTCAGTGACGGATATAGTTATTTTTTTTATTTCTTAAGACTATTTCGATTGCTTTGTTTATACATTATATGAATGTTTGTTTGCCTTTATATTTTAAAAAATAGGATCTATTTTTCATAATCATCTTCCCAATGGTTTCTTTTTCTTTTTTCTTTTTTCTTTTTTTTTTTTTATTACTTCCCGATGGTTTCTATGTATGTTTGGTTTTGACCTTTATATCACATCGCATGTCAAAATAAAAATAATTTTCTGGAAACTCATTGTATTCATTGAAAACATCAAGTCCTTATTTTGACATTACTTTGTTAAGTGAAGGAACAATATTCATATCTTACCCCTTCATTTTCCAGGCGCAAATTGATGATCCACAAATTATGATGGAGAAACCTCTATAATTACTTGAAGGCCTACACAAGTATTAGAAAAGTTTGGATTTTGAACTAGTAGGATTTTCATTTATGCTGTAACTTAAAAACTTATTCCGAGTTAAAATGTGAGTTTTTGACCTTCTAAGTAGGTACAATTTCCACCCTTTTAAAATGAATTGTTTAACTACCTTCTCATCCAATGCTAGGAAGTGACAATACGAGTGAGGTGGTGGTATGTTGTCACTGTGTTTCTCAGCAGCACGTCTTTTAAAATGAAAGTATGAAGTGCTAGACCACTCATAATACAAGGGTGGTTGCCTTTTGTAGGAAACTTTTTTAGAGAATGCTTCTAGTGAGGATGAATTATCAAAGCTGGAACATTCCCCTGATCCTGTTGCAGCTGTTGATTTGGAAGGAAAAGAAGAAGAATTGAAGCCACATGGACCTGAGCAGCGTGAGAGTCAAGTTCATGAGAAACAGGAGACCAGTGTGAGTGGTGAGATCCAAAACAATGTGAATCAAGGAAACTTGAAGCAGTCAATGGACACGGGTAAATCCATAGATGAACCCAACGGAGTGTCCAGATCTGATGAAATGGAAGCCTTGGGTAATGCAGAGACAAATGGCCTCGCTTTTCAGCAGAAGGATGCCACAGAATCCCAAAAGTTGGAGCAGAAGAGCCATGTAAGTTTTATGCCTAAATTCCTTCCGTATACTGCCATTAGAAAGTTTAAAAATACAATTTCTCATTCTACTTTACAGGCAACACAAGATAAGCAGTGGAAAATGGAATTGCACAAAAGCCTTCAGTTAGAAGAGAATCATTTAGTGATGGAGTTATGCAAGACCCTGTTCCCTACCGATTGCAAAAATGCCTGGACTGGACCTCATTCGTTGCTCTACACTCGCATGCCTTCCCACAGAAACTCTGCCATGAAAGCTGCCATGGACATGTTCATGCAGTAGTTTCCTTCTAACACCTGCAATTGTCCACTGCTGTATTTCCAAAGTTAGGCATGGTTTTCATGTATAATTTTGTGTTCTATCTTCATCATCTACGATATATATATATATATTTTTTTTTTTTTTTTTCTAATTTATTAATCTTGTGTAGTATTGGTGCTGGCTTTTTAATTATGAATTCACGTCAGGTCTAAATTGCATACTTATAAATGGAAAATGTTTTGTTGACCCACTTTCTACACCTGCAAATTGACACCAATGATGCACCTTGAGATGCGTACATGAGGCGTATCGAACGCCCCCGCATGGTCGGTGTTGATTTGCCTGTCAATAGTGGGTTGCTCTAGCAAGGTCCTAAAAATGGAGGGGCACAAGTTCTTATGTAAGCAAACCTAAGGGGTTGAATTTGTAATTTATCTTTTTGATTATTTTAGTTAATTACATAAATTTCTATTGACAACGTCCTAAAGAGACTTGGCTATTGGCTATTTTTATCCTCAAGGGAAAAGCTTGTGCTGAAATCCGCAAATAGCTGCATGTAATTGAGTTTTAATTCCATTTGATCTGAAATAGGTAAAAACTAAAGACTAGGGTGGGATAGGGTAGGACGATGAATTAAGCTTCATTGCCATCCTTGCTTTTAATAGTAAAATTTATATACATAAAAAAAGTAATAAAACCCAGAGCAAAAGACAATGATTAATAATAATTTTCATACACTTATTCAAAAAAAATAAAATATAATTCATACAAGTTTGAAAAATCAGAAACAAAAAGTTTGAACATTAAATAAAGACAAAGTATCATTTGGTCGCTGAACTTTTATTCTTTGTTGATTTGGTCCTTAAACTTTTATCAATTAGTTTTTTGTCCTTGAACATTCATTTCTCTCTACTTTTAGTCCCTTATTAAGTTTGGAGAACATATGTTATTTCCAGATGACATCATCTTAGTGGATGAAACAAAAGATGGAGTGAATAGAAAATTATAACTTTGGAGGAATAGATTAGAATCTAAAGGTTGTTGAGTAGGACAAAGACTGAGTGCATGCACTATGAGTTTAGAAATACTAGACATAGAGATAGAGCGGTAAAATTAGGGGAAGTATGATAAGTCAATAATTAGACATGCTTTATAGTGTAATTTAAGTTGATTTTAGATGAAAAAGATGATATTACACTGGGTATTATCTTTTTTTGTGATTTCATGATATAATTAAGAAAAATGAAGAAATGGAAGAAAAGGAGTGAAAAGTCAGAGAATCAATTGGAAAAGAAAGCCAGCGAATTCAAAGTGAATTGAAAATAAACAAGGAATCGTTAGAGGAATCGATAGTAGAGAACAGGCAGCGAATTGCCAGCGAATCAAGGAATACACAGGATTCGCTATACAAATCAGTGGAGCACAAAGAGATAAGTTCAACAATTAACTCAGTGAATTGAGCACAACATGAATTCGTTGAGGAATCGCTTAAATCGGTGATGAGTTGTTTGGATTACGAGGAATTTGAGTTTATTTAGGACTTGTATACATTAGAATGCTATAAATAGGACCTTAGGGCATCGAAATATAAAACCTTAGGGCATTGAAATAAAATGCCCTTGACTAGTTATTGAGAGCTGTTAGCCCTCTATTAGCCATTATTAGTCTTTTCACTTATGTTTTAGTGAAGTTTATTACTTTTGGAGTTCATTGGAGATTCTAGATTTATTTTAAGAGGTGTTTTTACATTAATATCTTTCAATTATTTATTTATTGCGATTTTTACTTTGAACATGAGTGAGTAGTTCGTTATTCTAAACAAAACGACTCAGAAAATGAATTAAACTGGATCACAATTTAGTTATAGTTATGGAATATTATACTTAATGCAATAAATCTATTCATATACGTCGATAACTATTTTAATAGATTTGTTTTTGCATATTACAAATCAATAAAGATTGGTGTTGCATGCATAGTCGCAAATATGTATTGTGATATCTAGATTTTGATTCTATATCTATATTTATTGACAACAATTATAGAAGCAGTAATTAAGGTTAATCTATAGGACTTTTTCCGAGTAGATGTCTTAGGTGATTGTGTTCTAGGTTATTTATTATACGGCTGATTTTTGTTAATATTAGCTTCGGTTAGATATGATTTTCATAAAGTGTTAATGCTGTCGTGTACTCTTAAGTTATTTTGATTTACCAAAACAATAGAGTTGCATGGGATAAGAATATGATTTTTCCATTGACAATAGGAAAATCGGTAGATGGCTAAAAGCTATCAATCTATATATGATATTGGGTTTAATGAACTAATAATTCCATGATTTAACTATAACTAGTATGCTATATGTTTTACATGCTAAAGAAGTTTCAATGTTTAGAGTTGATACGGTTTACTTTCATTGTTTAAGATGGGCTTTTGTTTAGATGTAGTTTGTTCATATATTTTCATATATTGATTTGAATTTGATTAATTGTGTTTATTTAGAATTTATTTGAATTAGTTTAATTGGTTTAGTTAATTTAGTTGATTATAATAGTTTAGAATAGATAGAGTTTAATTCCAGTTTAATTAGATTAATTAAATTAAAATAAACAAAAATAAATAAACCTTTTTCCTAAGAAGTTTGCAAAATCCTTGAGGAGATGATATCCCATTTACCATTACTACAAATTATAAATATATGGAAAATTTATTGTGCACGCTCGACAAGTGTCAGTTTTTGGTGCCATTGCCGGAGATTTTTGAATAATTTCTTAGGACTTTAAACGTTGTATGGTCTACACACTTCGTCGTTCTAATTCCACGGGATCATTACATCCTTTTGATCCTAAAATAGATAGGACTTGAGACCAAAAAAAAAAAAAGATAGGACTTATAATCAAAATTAAGGCAACAACAGATTATGGAAAATCAAGCTACTAGAATGGAAGATAATAATAATAATAATAATAATAATAATAATAATAATAATAATAATAATAATAATAATAATAATAATAATAATAATGATGATGATGATGATGATGATGATGATGATGATGATGATGATGATGATGATGATGATGATGATGATGATGAAAATGTCACTAGTAATAATAAAAATAATAGAGAACTTACTTTTAGGCAAGCCAATCAAAATGTTACAGTTTATGAGCTAATGTGTATAGTATACCCTGATGGATTTCTTGAATTTGAACTAAGATATGGATTCATTAGTACCTTACCTAACTTCTATGGTTACCTAACTTCTATAGTAAAGACAATGAAGACCCTAAAAAATTATAAGGGAATATCCACATAAGGTCAACGGGATGAAACCTAAATAAGGTACTAACAAGTCAAACTTAAAGCTTTTCCTTTTGCATTAAAAGATCAAGTATAAGATTGGTTGTTCTATCTTCTCCAAGATTCAATAACCACATGGACTCAAATGTTAGAAGTTTTTCTAGATGAATATATGCTTGCAAGAAAAATTAGTTCCTACAGAAAGCAAATTACAGTTGCAAAAATGAAAGATAATGATAATTTTAATGAATTCTGGGATAGATTTCAAAGATTAATTTCTTCGTGTCCACAACATGGATACACTCAAAGAGCTTTATTAGAATACTTCTATGAAGGACTCAATCATTTTGAACAAAGATTAGTAGACGCCGTATGTGGTGGATCTTTATTTGAAACAACGCCTACATTAGCACAAGAAGCTATCAATAAAATGGCTAAGCAATCTAAGCAATATGGTGAAAAGATTGAATCCTCAAGAAAGAAACTTTATGAAATTGATAAAAGGAAAAATAACACATCTGATGATAAAATTGATGAATTAGCCAAAATGGTTAAGTTATTAATAAGAGACAAATCTAATCAAGTTAAATCTTGTGAATTTTATAATGAATTTACACATCCAACGGATGCGTGTCCTACTTTACATGAAGAGAATACTGAAGAGGTTAATTCAACTATGAACCAATTTTCTGGTCCCAAAGAAATCAATATGCTAATAATAGTTATTATACCGGAAAACCAATTCCTAATCGTAGCTATGGTCCTCAAAATCAGAATTATGTAACTTATAGACCAAGAGCTCAAATGCAATCTGCACCTATTCAACAACCTCAACAAAATATTCGATCTATCAATCCAAATTTAGATCAAATCTTAAAAGATTTTATGACCCAAAGTCATCAAAATTTCACTCAGATTTCTCAAAATCAAATTAAGACTGATACATCTATTAACGAGTTGAAGAATCAATTAAGTCAAATGAATCTACAGATAAATAGGTTAAATAACCAAGTTAAAGCACCTACTCAAACAACTGCTCCTAATCAAGCACTAGTTAATGCTTTATCTAGTTATGTTGGGAAAAACACCCATATACCTGAAAAGGTACTTAAAAAGAATGTTAAGAGCAAGAAAATATAGAAAACAATTGAAGAAGAAAAAGAAGAAATGATGACCAATGTTATTCCTACTAGAGAATGGATGGCTGAACAATTGAAATATACATACCTTATGATAGAAAGGATTTAGCTGAGTAGAGGCTTATGAAAAATCTTTACAAAAATATGAAATAGTTAATGAAGAGAATGATGAGAAGATTCCAAGTAATTTGAATACATATCTTCATTATTCAAATTCTACCGTTCCACAACGATTAGTTGATGCTAGGAAGGAAGAAAATGATGAAGACATTCTTCAAGCATTTAGAAAAATATAAATTAATAAACCTTTGATGGAATCAATTATGCAATTTTCTAACTAGGATGAAGTTTTGAAAGAATTCTTTGAGTTTAAAGACAAATATTTAGAAGAATCTAAAGCAAACTTAGGACAAAAGATGCTTGTTTTAATTAAGAAGAAAATACCTAAGAAATTGTGACGTCCCGAATCCCTAATAACGGCGTTGTCCGGCCTAATCCCGCAATTAAGCCATAATCCCATCCATGTAGGACTTAACTACGTATTAGTAAACCTCTATAACTCATTCTCCTAGTCCCTTATGTTCAGGATAAGTAATGTGACGACCCAAAATTCTACAATCCTAGAATTGGGCGTCGCCCGGCCTGGACCCGCGCAAACCCCCGAGCCAATCCCGCCGAGTCGCGCAGGGCCTGTAAGCCTTTCCTTACCATTCAACCAATTATCAAGTATCTAAATGTGAAATCAATTAATTAGCGAGTTATCAAAGTAATAAGCGGAAGCAATTAATCTCAACTAATCAATCGACTTCGAAGCTCTAAGTTAGGACAAAAACCTAGGGTGTGGAAACCCCGTATATCATATATATATATATATATATATATATATCATGTGAATCAAGGAGAGTATCATCAACGTCATAAATATCCAAAATAATCTCTCAACCCATAACCCCATGTACAAAACAATATAAATAGCTAATACGCCAAAAAGTCACCTATAACAGCAGAGGAGGGCCGCTCAAAGTATATCGTCTAACTGCACGGCCTTTCCTTTACTAGATTGCGGATCTGCACTAAGTCAAACACAAGAATGACGAGCTAAGGTAAGTAACGCCAAACAGGAACAACAATAAATACAACATTTTGAATTAAATAAATGAACAGTCAATTCATGCAGATGGAAGGAAAGGACAGGGAGCGCATGAATATATAAAGACTGTGAATAAATACATAAGCAATCAAAATTGAGTGTCCTGGAATACAAGGGAAAGACACAAGTGGTCTCGACTAATCAAAGTCGTTGAGCCGAGGACAGAATCTCCTCAAAGGCTAGAAGTCAAGGACAAAATCTCCTTTAAGACCCCTACGCGAGTGCAGAATCCCCAACAATCTGGTAGAGAACTCTCACCCCGTACATGTCATCATAACCAAAACATGTATCTCCAGCTGTAAACCCTGGTATAATACACTGCGAGCCCGAAATTATGCAAGGATAATGCTTGACACACTTGCCTTAGGACAACTCATATGAATGAAATAACAAGATAGCATTGAAACAATACAATAAATAATTCAAAGCTCAAGAAATAACTGTAGTATTCCTCACTGGTTTACTTACCTCGATCCAAGCTAATCGCACTCTCGCGGACTTCAACTTGTCCCTACGTAGTTCTGCGTGCTAATACTCCTGATAATACAATTCATTAAGGTTTCCAATTAATGTTCATCCAATTTTCTTTATTTATGTTTGTTGTGGTTTCGGGTCGAATTCTGGGTTATTGGGTCGTATTTGGACTAGTTAGATACCCCGAGAAGACCACAAGTAGTTTCGAAGTTTTCCCAAAAATTTGGGAATTTCCTGTGTTTTGGACGCCACCGAGACGCCGTGAGGGTATAACCCTCGGTGGCGTCTCCACGACGTAGGGCAGAGGGTCTCTGCCCCAGACGCCGTAGGCAACGATGTGGCGCAGAGATTGACTTTGCTCCAATCGTATGTGGGGGGCGCCGTGAAGGTTTATCCCTCACGGCGTGGGGAACAGAGATACCCCTCTCTGTCCCCAGGGTTGCGCTTGGCACAAGCCCCACAACGTCAATCGCAGCACTCCCATCTGTAGGGTTTTTTCGGGGTGTTTACCACCCTCGGCTCGCGCCGCCTTACACCAATTTGGTCCATTTCTCATCGGGGATGCAACACCATTCCAAAAACATCCTCGACACACCCCAAAACGTCCAAAAACCTCAACGAAAAATCCAAAACGAAAATCATCCAAAAATTCATCAAAAATCTCAAAACCTTCCAAATTGAAAACTGTAATGGCCTGATTTTCAATGGCTGTTATTCATGATTAAATTATGGACATGGATGCCAGTGGGGATGTTCGTGGGTCCCATAGTGAAGACGGAGCACGACCGGATAGGGTTTACATTCCGTTTTGTGTGTTCTGGTGGTGAAGTTGCGATGTATAGGTCTAAGTTAGTTAAATTACATCGCAATATGTGTGTTTATATTGTATATTGACGAGTGAGATAGTGTGACACGGTTTCGCCGCAA
Organism: Stephania japonica; assembly: GCA_039657345.1. Taxonomy (NCBI): domain Eukaryota; kingdom Viridiplantae; phylum Streptophyta; class Magnoliopsida; order Ranunculales; family Menispermaceae; genus Stephania; species Stephania japonica. Next base: position 19,750,224 of record CM077558.1, on the reverse strand, counting down.
TTGGTGTATTGGTGCGTGAACCGGGTGGCGAATAATTAGCACAGTAGAACGATGGACTAGATATACCCAATAAATGATAAAATACATTAAATAATTCATAATAAATGATGTTAAGATGGTTGGTACCGTCGTTGTGCTCGAACGGCACCGGGCGAGGTTCAGAGCTGGGTATTGGAACGCCCGGGAGAGCATATAATTGGTGTCATGTGAATAGAGACAAAAAAAGCCATATGGGACAATTTTGGCATGTTGTGGAGACCATTTGACTCCATTTTGGCCATTCAAACAAGTCTTGAGATTAGGGTGTGAGTCGAGATGAAGAGATATGTATATATATATTGATTTTTCCATCATTTTGACTACTTTCTCTCTCACTTATCATTGTTGGACATAAATAAGAGAACTAGGGAGGGTTTTGGAGGTGTTTCACTTGATGATTTGAAGGCCTTATGAGTGGGGGATCAACAAACAAAAGTTAAATCACAAATCTCCTCTACTTTCTCTATAATTTTGTACTACTTTTGTAGGTTTTAATGGTGTTTGAGTATGGGGTGTATACCCAGTGTTATGGGGCTGGTTTTGGTATTGTGGTGTTGATGTTGTTGTTGTGGGGTTTGATGGCTAGAAATCAGTTCTAGATTGCTGGAATTCTAGGCAGAAACTGCTCAGCACGCTCGCAGTTCTGGGGGATGAAAATGACTGCCCAACACGCTGGCCATTTCCTCCAGCGCGCTGAGTACAGGACATAGGCTAATTTTAAGGCTGTTTTGGGTATTTTGACCCTACCACATATCTAATTCAATGGTAATACACTAAACACAGTAAAATGAATTAGGTGAACATAGTCGAGTATCGGGCGTGCAATCCGAGGCAAGAACGGGATTGGACCGGGACGGATACCGGGTAATTGGAGTGCAGTTTGAGGTGTATAGTTTCCCAACTGAAATTCACTTTAGTGCTTACTGCTTGATTTATTTGAATACTGTCATGTTTATTCAATAATCTTTATTTCCTATTGCTCTACGGTGGTTATGTTCGTTCCCACCTGGTGCTTGTTCATTGCGGGGGCATAGGGTCCACTAAGCCATAGCATATGTCTAGGTATGCACCGGTGAATATGCTATCTGGGTATGATAGGCATGTGTGGGTGCACCGTGGTCTACGCCAACCACCTAGAGGGTCCAGGGTCACCCGTTCGAGGTATCCTCACAAGCCGTGCTTCACAGATAGCCCGAAGTATGGCTTTAGTCTAACTTTGATTGTGCACACACTTTGTTTTCTTTACTATTCATATTCATGCAATGATCTTCCACAGTTGCCTGTATTCTTTGTTCTGCATGTTTATTTATAGTATTTTGATTCCAACAGTTTTACTTATGTATTTACTTGGTGAATTTCCTTGGGATTACTCACTCTAAACTCATCATCTTCCTTTTTGTGATGGCTTGAGTGCAGATCTTCGTACGAGCAGAGGAAAGGGCAAGATACAGGATTACTTGTGATTGACTGCAGACTGCCCTACTCGTATGTTTGTTTATGTTTATTGTTTATGCTGGGTATGGGTTGTGAGAGTTATATTTTGGTTTGTTTATGACTTTGAGGATCACACTTAATATATATTATGTACTACATTTTGATATGGTTTCCACATTAGACTAAATTATATTTAAACTACTATTTAGTATAATTTAATGATTTGAGACTTCCGCTGCATAATTTGAGGTTAAATGATAATAACGACTCCATAAGCTAACTTGAAACTATAATTAAAGAAAACATCATTAAGTTAGCAATAATTAATTGGTAATGAGTTATGAGTAGTCGTGGGACACAATTGGATGGTGAGTTGGTAGAGTTGTGGGCCCGTAGTGCACACCGTAGCAGTGGATGTATTTGGGGTTGTTAAAAAAACCACCTTCACAAATCTCGTAGTAATCATCGCGAGGATCACCAAAACGTCAAGAGTTTCGATAGGGTTTGAAATCTCGACGTGGTGTCCGAATTTTATCGTGACGAACACGGGTAAAACTTATGCCAATGTGTAAAGGGTAGTGAGGAGATACGGGATCTTACCTCAGATCGTCCGAAATAGCCGCCGTCGTGCCGCTTCGACCACCACAGTCGTCGGTGACGTGAGAGAGGTGTTAGGGAGAGGGAGAGGAGAAAGAAGTTAGAAAAGAAATGAGGGAGGAGAGAGAAAAGGGTGGGTGTGGGGGGTTTTATACCCCTCACTTAAATCTTGGCCCAACATCCCATCCCTAGGTCCATCCAAGGGTTCTTACTCACCCCATCTCACCTACTCAAATGACTCTATTGGGTGACTCTAATTCCTCACTCGGCCTCACGCGTCTAGACATTAAAATGACCGCTACAACTATACAATATAATACAAACACCAAATAAATATTTAGGGTCTTTACAAGTAAAGACACACGTGTCGACGCCCGAGAATTGATGACTGTACCACGGTGTGGGCCCACGTACCACCTGTATTAACACGTGGCACGAGTTAAATTTTAGGGTCTTTACAAGTAAAGACACATGTTGTTCTTTATAGGGTTAATTAAAACCTTTTAACAATATATCAGTTTCAGTGGAAGTCTTAACATTTTATTTTAGCGGAAGTCTTTTTAATTTAGCGAAAACATAAATGAAGAATCATAAGTGTGGAAACCAGGAAAACACGATCACATGATAATAACACAGTAAACATGTTTTATTCGGGAAGTCTAGTCTCTCAACCCATATATACAACCCAAAAGTATATAAAAGACATAAGTAATAATTATACAAAACATTAAAAGACCTACAATGTCAACAGCAGGGTCAGGCCACTGGCTCAGAAGTAGCCGCCGATCTTTTCCTTACCGAGCCTGCTAGACGATGGATCTGCACCTACCGTCATAAAAAGGACAGTGAGTACAATAAAGTAGAAAGTAAAATCTGGAGATTCTATACCGCATTTCCAAATATAACGAAATATAACAACAATGTAAAGTAGTGAATAGGTATCAAAACAAAGCTATGCTAGATGATACCACCATTAAACAAATTAATCGAAACAACACAAAGTAATCATCCACTACTAGCGCACTCAGGTACCACCCTGTTGGTTACTGGTTACGTCACATCAACCTCAAGTGATAGTCAATATCACTAGTGCCCCCAAGATCATCCTATTGGTCATTGAGATCCTCATGTGATCAATGGGTGGAATTTAGTGCAGTCTGGTATTACTCTGTTGGTCATGAATTACGTCACTTCAACTGCAAGTGATAGCTCAGTGTCACTAACTAGTAGGAGCAAGGGTGTATTTATAATAGTTCATTTACACTAATAGCATGCTACTTAACAAAGGATCAAATCAAGAATAGCTTCAACAAGGAACAATATATAGAAACAAATCAGTGATTTGCAACAAGTCATAGCATCATGATATAACCTCCATTAAATGGATAGAATCAAAAGCAATTCATGATACCCGATAAAAAGTCACAAATCAGTCCAAAAAGGGACTATAAAACAGTAAAGGAAATGGAATTAAAATGAAGTAAAGAACCTCGATAGATTTACTTACAAATCACGCACTTTCCTAGCCAATTCGACTTCCCAATACTTCGACTCGCGGACCCGAACTCTCATAACAATTATCCAAATTCTTGATGTTAATTTAGGTTATTTAAGATGTGTTTAGTCTTTAATTAAGTGTTAAGACTATCCGACACCAAAACGACCCAAATCATTTATACAAATGACCATTATACGGATAAGCCTCATCTTTTGACCCATTTTTTAAAAATCAAATTACTTAATTTTGAAAAAACTAATGGTTTAGGTTTTTCCTCTCTGTCTTAGCTTTCCAACATTATATGGAGCGTCAAAATCCGAGTTAAAATGAGAAAGTTATGGTTGTTTTACGAAGAGAGGTAAAATGTCTCGCTTGCAGAGTCTCCAGCGCGTTGTCCAGTTTGGATAGCACGTTGGGTGTGCTGCAGACTGCATTTCTGCAGTTGGGATTTGGTTTTTACCCCAAATCTCACCTAGGCCATCTCTATTGCCAAAAACTCCTTTAATGGGGGTACAACCACCTCAAAACAACAACAATTAACAACAACAACAACAACAACAACATAATCAATTTCATCAATTTAGTGAAGATTAAAGCATGCATGTGGAGAATTTGAGGAAAACACTTGAAACTTTGAAAATTCATAACTAATTCAATTTAAACCCAATTTTACAACTTTTTAATAGCTGGATTATCAGCATGAAATGGAGAATCCAAATCTACTTTTAGTTTTCAAAAATCATAACCATTTGCATGTCGAAAATCAGAATTTCAGTTGCATGTGAAAATTTCCAAATTTGGCAAAACTTGTAAAATCCGAAAATGGGACTTAGACCTCCACATTAGAACTTCCTAATGCATCCAAACTAATCTAAAAGCCCTTTGAAATTGGTTTTAAATGAAAGTTCCAACACATGAGCCCAAATTCCACAATTGAAATGCTTAAAAGAGTGAAATTTCAATACCTAAGTTTAGGTGTTGCTATCATGTATTAGATTCTTCAATTTGGATGATGAATTGAACTTCCCATCTTCAATTCTTGACAAATCCAGTGTTGGAACAATTAATTATATTATTTAATTATTTATAATTTGAATGAAAATTATGTGAAAAGGTGTGTACTATTGTGGAGAGACATAATAGACCAAAAGGTGTATCTATTCACCAAGAGGTATGTCTTTTTCTAATAGACACATAAAAGTCTATATATATTCACTTGATGGATTGCTTTTAAAAAAAAGTTAGAAGGAAAAACAAATAGGTCAAATCAAAATGTCTTTCTCTATTTTACATGCTTTTAAGTCTGAGAGAGTATTGAATCATAGATTGGTTCGTAGACTAGTGATTCGGAGTGCTACAAATCACTAGTATGATTGTTGTATCTTGGGGGACTATCGTCATTAAACCGTGAGCACCATAGCCCATAGCGGGGCGAAATAGTCTTAAGGACATTGAGTATAACTCAAGCCTCGATCAATTGTATCAAGTTATTCTTCTATTTCGCATCAAATTTTTCGGAATTCCCTCAAACAATCTTAAGACTATATCCCGCATGTTAGCGGCTTTGGTTGATTGAGAATTTCATGAATTCTTGATGAATTTCGGTGGTGATCCGTGATGCATGATTATTCAGAATTTTCAGAGCATTAGGTATGTGGCGTGCAAGTTCCATGATCATATGCTAGTATGTGTTAACAAATTGATTCATTAATTCACCGAATCAAGGTATGTGTCAGTATGTGTTATTATTTCTAATTTGCCTGCGTCGTTACCAATTAAAAGTCTCCTAATGACGTGATCTTTGTTCAAGAGAATGAACATATTATTGGTACTTTCAAACTATTAATTTGTGTACTGTTCAGGCATGATTACAAAATGAACATGGTGTTTGAATTTAATGATGGTAAGATAACTGTAAGGTAGTTAAGAAATTGTACATGGAATTTTCTTTATTTGGGTGTATGTGACACTCCAATTGAACGGATGTAACCAAAATTAAAGAGGCACCATATTAAATGACTCATCTCAACTCCATAGTCCATATTTTCGATCATATCAATATGCAGAGATGAAGATGGGACTAATTTTGTGGATGCAATTGGCGACCAAATGGAACCCTCTGCAATTTGAGGATATGCAAGTATGACCCTAAAAGGTGCAATGTTGGATTGCAACACCTCTGGAAATAGATATATATGATGCATTTCATTAATTTGCATTTGGAATCTCTTTGATCAGAGATGGTCATTTGATTTTGGGACTGGTGTGATCTATAAAAGATTTAATTTCTTGTTGCACGAAGAGTTCAAAAACCAGTCCAAGAAGAGACAGTTATTAAAGGTTTCACACGGCTAGCCAATAGATGTCATCGTTGAGATGAGTGCTTTGCAATATTATATGATTGCAACATTGTAGAAGTCAAATTTACCCAACATACTATGTAATGTGGTGTGGTGTGGGTGTGTATGTTATCATCGTGAAGGTCCGCGTATGTGCTTTGCCATGGGCCAGATTAGTTAGAAGTCATACTGTACAAATATAAATGTACAATCATTATGGGTGATGTATCATTTGTTTTTCGATCGATGATTTTAAAGACTAGCATATATAAATATTGAAATCAATGTTAAATAGTTTTATATAATTTTTAATGGCATATGTACCTTTTAATTAAGATGTCTTTAATTTGATTGTTGCACACTCGTCACTATGGAAATTAGTTAATATATTCATGACTTGGTTTATATATATTTCCTTTGTCTAAAAAAAATGCATATGAATGATATGTATTGTGTAGCACATGTTATATTTTAAGTGTCTTGACAATACCTTGATCTATCATTTAAATGATCCATGTATTGAGATGAAACAGTCATGAAATTAAAGGAAATAATAATATATATATATTTTTTAAAAAAAGTGCAAGAATCAAGAGATTAACCATGATGTGTATGGTTGTAAATTTATTGACTTCTAAAAAGGACTATATCATGGATTAAGTCCAAAGGATGTAGATTTATTGAATGAATCTTCTATCATGAATGCTATATAATAAAATTGTGGGGGTTGAAAGCAAATTTAGTTGCTACTCTTAACTTTGATAGTTATATCTTCCGAGTTGAAGATATATTATTAAATGTCTACGAGTACTTGAAAGATGTGGGGTTGCACATAAAAACTTTTGTCTTCGGATTAAAGAAAATAAATTATAAACCCCAATAAAGCATTCAAGAATAGATTGTATTGAAAATGAGTTATCAATAGTGAGATTGAATGCATCAAGTTGAAGCCTTTGAAGTGTAAATGGATTTTAAAATCTAATTAAAGGCAGATGGATAAGTTGCTTAAAATTAAGCAAATTAAATATATAACTTAAGGCTTTATTTGAGATAAATTGAGCCTTGATTTCTTAGAGAGAAATTCACTAGTCTATAATGACATCTAGCAAGTTGGTTGCTAATAAAGAAAAGCAAAAGATGTTAAGAGACGACACTTCTTAAATAGTGAATTTAGAGAAGAAATGCTTGTATCAATGGAAATCCTCAATGAAATGGGAGTATTGTTAGATTCACAATGGAATCTAATTGATTGCGCGCAAATTAATAAGCTAGAAAAGTAACATTATGGCTTTGAAAGAGCTTGGAGGATATTCCATATTGCATGCAATTGTCTTGGTAATGCACAAGATGTATGCCGGCTAATAATCGCAAGTGACAGAATAAAATGACGCATAAAATGGTAAATCTTGACTTATGTGTCGAAGATTGTCATTGAATAGTTACATGATTATAGAATAATTTTCATAGAAAATGAGAAATAAGAAGACAAACTTGTGGCCAACAATTGAAGGTTTGTCAATATCAAGTAAACTGATATCGAGGGGAATGAGTTTAAAAGCCTAAAAAATGAGTTAAGTTTGGTGGAAACCTAACCTGGCTGATTGGAGATCCCATGTACTAGGTTCATTAGGCAAACTGGTTAGATGAAACTCGAGAGAAGAACACACCTATCTCATTCCTAAGATAAAAAATGTGTTTAGAAGAAGTTAAGGATATGCTAAGCATTTAATGACAAATAAAAATGTCACCTATATGATAGTAAATGTGGGTCGCATTTATGAGAACGAGACAGGCTAAATTCTCTAAATCTATCATGAAACCAGGATTGTGTTCAGGACCAAAATGGACAAAACTGTAAGAACCAATAATGATAGGGATGAAGTTATGTGAGTATTATTGTCTCGATTTACTACAAAAGTGAACAGTTCAAGATCTTCTATATCCACTGCGTCACTAAGTAAGTCCGATAATATTTCACTAGGGTAAGTTCAAGTCTCTATACGACACTTTTGCTGATGTAACTTTATTCCGCCAATGCTCTCTCAAGTGTGTCTGCATTAAAATGATATTTAAAATTCATTTATGTGGGGGATATATAAAGACTTGATGATCAATTTTCATTCATGTGGGGGGTTGTTGGAACTATTAATTATATTATTTAATTGTTTATAATTTGAATGAAAATTATGTGAAAAGGTGTGTACTATTGTGGAGAGACATAATAGACCAAAAGGTGTATCTATTCACCAAGAGGTATGTCTTTTTCTAATAGACACATAAAAGTCTATATATATTCACTTGATGGATTGTTTTTAAAAAAAATTAGAAGGAAAAACAAATAGGTCAAATCAAAATATCTTTCTCTATTTTACATGCTTTTGAGTCTGAGAGAGTATTGAATCATAGATTGGTTCGTAGACTAGTGATTCGGAGTGCTACAAATCAGTAGTATGATTGTTGTATCTTGGGAGACTATCGTCATTAGACCGTGAGCACCATAGCGGGGCAAAATAGTCTTAAGGACATTGAGTATAACTCAAGCCTCGATCAATTGTATCAAGTTATTCTTCTATTTTGCATCAAATTTTTCGGAATTCCCTCCAACATCCAGCAGTGAATGCTCTCAGGATTTCTGAATTTTTTTGTTTGCATGTTGTGGTGAGAATGGCTATGCATTGATATATATATACTACATAGGTTCGTCTTGTTTGCACTCACTTATCTCTAGGTAATCCAATGGGTTTCATTAGCTCCTACTCCCCACTTATTTCAGCTTGGTGACACACTCTCAAACACTCACTTTCATGGGAGTGTGTGCTAACCCGTATCCCGAGGGAAGTCTAAGTGTTATTGATTTTACATTTCAAACCACATACTATATATTTGATTTGCCTTAAATTAAATACTATAGGCTATATGCCTAGTCATTAAATCATATTTAAATAACTTAAGACTCACCACATTACTAGCTATCCAATCCCACATTTTGTGCACAACTTGAGGCGTTTTCCTGCGCGCGTCGAATCAACGAAACTATTTGAACTTAACTATTTCAGGTATAAGCTGCACACATACAATACACTAAGCATTCACCACATCAATTATAAAATATACCTCAACCACGTGCTCCGATCAATGCACGTGACCCAATACGGTTTCACGTCATGGGTCGGTGACCCTGATTACGGCCAAAATCTAGGATTAGAAATTTGGGTCGTGACAGAAATGTTTTGATCCAGGAATGTTTGGAATACAATACATTAGGAACATCTTCTATTGATTTTGCTATGTGTGATCTTGGTGCATCAATTAATGTGATGTCACTTAAGCTATATGAGTCATTACAAATTGGTTCGTTGACAAATACACCTATTAATCTCACTTTACCTGATAATACAATTATTAAACCATATGGGTTACTAGAAGATGTTTTAGTAAAAGTAGATGACTTAGTATTTCCAAATGACTTTTGTGTCATGGAAATGGGAGATTCAATGTCACCTAAATCTCTACCTATACTTTTAGTAAGACCTTTTCTTAAAACAAGTAAGACAAAGTTAGATATCTTTCAAGGAACGATATCTATGAAATTTGAAAACAAAATTGTCACTTTCCAATTTAATGAAGAAGATACTTGTGATGATTATGATGAATTAAATAGCAACCACATTAATGATAATGATTCCTTAGAATTAAGTCATAATAATCTAAAAGCTGAAGTATATGTTATTAATGCAGTAACAATGGAGGATAAAAATGTTTTGGCAAGGAATGAACGAGTCAAAGATACTTCGCATGAAACGAAAATAACTCAAGATTGTAAAGCTAAATCACCAGAGACTGAGAAGAATATAATAAAGTCTAAAAATTCAAAAGTCAATGAGAATAAGAAAGAGTAGTAAATATCAAATGACGATGACTATATTATCCTGAGAGATAATGAGAAAATGTTTAAAGAACTATACTCAATTAACTCGTTAATTTTGAAAGATCTAAGGGATAAAGTTAAAGAGCTAAACAATGATGAACCTGATAACTTAGCAAATCCCATTGTTATAAACACTAGTGAATTTAAGGATGTTAAATGTGCCTAAAAGCATCATTTAACACTTTACCTTTCTATTACTTATTAGAACATAATTCTCCTAGTAGAAAATATATTAAAGGGCCGAATGATCTTCATTTTGTTAATGGATCTATAATTGAGAATAAGGGTATACTTAAATATGTGTAGGTTCAGATTGGAAAATTTAGTTTTCTTTTGGATTTCATTATTCTAGACCATGAACTAGAGTACGATGTAGGTAAGGAGTTATTAAATTATGTGTTTGGAATGAGGAGATTGTTTTTAAACAAAGAAAAGAAGAAATACTTCTTCTTAAACAACCAGTTTAAAATTGCGTGGTTCAGTCTAGCCAACGACAGTAAACAAAAGTGTTCTATGGGAGGCAAGTTATAATCTATCTTTAATTTGAGTTTTAGTACTAGGATTACATAGTTGTTTTTATTCTCTCAACTTTTGACTCTTATAATGGGGGTATTTAGGAATTTAATTCCAGAATAATTTCATATAAGGGGGGTTGATTGAGTGTATTGTCCTTCCACAAGTGCATTTCTTTATTAGTTGTTTATTTCTTTCGAATATTTATAGTAATAAAATTATTGTTTAGTGCAAGTCGTACTCAAATTCTGATAATTTTGGATAACTCTACCTTTTTATTGAAATATATATGATAAATATGTGAGAAAATCAATTAAATTTAAAAAAACAGTAAATTGGGTTTAGCGAATACCCAGCGGTTCCAGTTTACACTTAAAATCTTTGGCAAAATCAGTATTAGTTTGCAAAAACATTTAGCGTAATTTAAAGTCAGCGATTTGGCAACGAATCATGATTCTAACTATAAATCGCTGAACACATCTGTGGAAAACAGAGACTTATTTTCACCGATTTAGCTTGCGATTAGTCAGCGACTCCACTTAAACCCTTATTTATTGAACATGTATTCGAGTTTTTAAAAATAAAACCCCAATTCGCCAACGTTAAATCATTTCATACATCCAATACATCACACCTATTCGATCAAGAGACCAACTTCTTACATATACTCAACCTTTGTAAGCTAGAATTTAGTTTATTTAAGTGATTCAACTTTAATCTTATCACATTCAACCAGTTTAAGCCTAATTTGATATTGTAGAGTCAATTAGAACTCAAGCAAGGGATATTTGATTTTTGAAGCTTGGAGGAGTGATTTAGAGGAGTTTTAGAGTTTGAAACTTGAGGGATTCACTCTCAAGAGAGTATTCATCAGAAACCCTAGCTTTTTATTGCTTAAATTTTTGGTTTTTTGTAGGATTTTTTAATTTTTATCTAGGGAAGAACCTAAATTTCAAATTTTTGTCAAAAATTGGTCTTATTGTCGAATGACTTTATTTATTTTGATAGTATAGAAATAGTATGATGTTATGATTATCGATATAGGATTTTCAAACAATTTATGACAAAAAAATAAGTTTTTACACATAAACTAGTTTGAGACTAAGTTTCAAATGAGGTTGGGGGTTATGTCGTCTTTTATTTTCATTATCAAATGTCTTGAATTATTTAGATTATTAGTTTTTATACCAATGATGTTTTCCAAATTGATTTTTGATAAGTATTTGAAAATTTTGTTTTACAAAGGACCTTTAAGACACATTTCTCCTTATTGAATAGATAAGTTGAATTTTACCAAGTAGTTTTCGATAATTTGGTTTTGAATGATTTACAAGTTTAGATTTTTATGATTTAGACTTGATACTTTTGAAATGGTCAGAATTGAGAGAGCTAGAAATACAAGAAAGGAAAAAAGAAAGAGGAAAGTAGTCGAAACACCGAAAACAAAATCAAAAGTTCTCCCTATACCTATTAGACCTACGAGAATTTCATTCAATACTCCTAGAAATAGACCGACTAGAGAACCATCTCCACCTTTGTCATTTAGTTATGATTCCAAGGATAAGGTAGTTGAGGAGATATCGAAGGGAGCAAAAAAGTTTTTATATAGGGAGGATGATTTTATAAATGAAAAGGCCTTGAACAAATTTAAGAAAGACCTTGAAAAGTGAAGAAAGTTAATCCCGGGGAGAGGATTTAATTTGAAGAATGAATTGAAATATAGGCCTAGATTTTTGAAATTATTCGTGAGAGGAATTGGGGGTTATTGACTAGGGATTATAACCATTTAGATTATGAGGATAATCTTCGTGAGAAGGGTGTGAGATTTTGGTCTGAGAGTTTTATGCTAATGGACATGGGAGTGAAAGCTCCATGGTCCGAGGGAGGCTAGTGGATTACTCTCCTGAGAGAATAAATCGGTATGTTGGTTTATCAGAAATACATAGAAGAGAAGATCATGAATACTCGAAGTCGAAGTATGCGATTAAGTATAGTTTTCCAACAAAATTAATAAGGGGAGGACTAGAAGCTGTACATGAAGATGGATTTCATTTGGATACAGAAGGGTATCCGAAGCACATCACTACCAAATATTTTAGGAAAATCATGAAATCACAATGCAAGCCTGCAACCAAGTTTTCAATATTATGAGATTGTGATTATAAAGCTGCTTTGCTTTATCACATTGTTAGAAGGTTAAGTTATTTGGATGTTGGCAAGATTATCTATCATTCACTAAGAAATGCCATGACCACAAAGAAGATTGATGGAATATTTTTTCCCCTAATGATTATTTTGATGGGTTTTCCACATTTGGTTATGCTCATACAACATGACTTTATTTCTTTTTGCCTAATAATCATGTATGATAAGTCTTCCGCTTAATTTGATGTTAAAATATGATTCATAACAAATTAAATGAGTCCATTAGCTAACTTGACAAATTTGAATTGAAAGTGATATAAAAGTTAGTTGTAAATTTGAGTTTAAATGGTATGTAGTGCGTGTGGGACACAACTGGACTGTAACATGGCAGGGTTGTAGGCCTACGATGTATGACGTGGCGGCCTCGGATATTGGGGTCATCACACCCAAACACCCAATCCAGCAACAATTCCTCATTTTACCAAATCAACACCCAAAATCATCAAGATATCAAAATTCATTAACTTCCTCAACAATCATCAACAACCCAACATAACCACATTAAATTAATCACCAAACTCCTAATCAAAACAAAACATCACTGATCTCCATTTTCTATTTCATTTTTCCATTAAAATTCCCAAAGCCGAAGCTCAAATTGTAAGAAATTGCAAGAACAACTAAGATCTTTCCTTGTTGATGTTGTTCAATCGATTCCACGCCTTCAAATCCCAACAAAATCACCAAGATATCTAACACAAATCTCTCAAATTCGGATTGCTAATGAAGGTGTGAGAAAAACGAGTATAAAAATCTCAAAAGTGGTGTTTATACCTTAATTTTTTATCTAGTGAGATGCACGCATCTCGAGGACATCTAAGGGACACCATTTGGGTTGTCCTACCACTTTTATGACTTACATTTTGACACTCAACCTTTGTTCTTATCCTTTGACTTTATATTCCTAGGTGTTTCGTCCGTCAGTTCACAGTGCGGGTCGCGTTAAACTTCAAATTCTTGACTCAACCACCTCCAATATGGTTTATTACTCATTTTCCACATTTTTCTAATTTTTTTGTAATTTCCTAATAATTTAATTAAATCATTTTCCTATGTATTGCATACCTGTAATTTGCTCGGTACCTGTGTATTGCATACCAAATGTAGCGGCCCCAAAATCTGGGACCTGCCACGTTGTACACCATGGACCCACAACCTTACCTATACTGGCCTAGTTATGTTCCACACGTACCAAATCATCTGTCAATCAAATTTATAGCTAACTTCCTCAAATTAAATATATAATCAGTTAGTTTATGGCCTACAAATCACCTGTTAAACCTTAAACATATTCAACAGAAGACTTTAATCAATAAATCATTAAATCAAAGAACTGTAAATTATGTGAGAGCATCATTCCTAATGTAGAAAACTCATCAAAATAATCATCATCATATACAATAGTCATGTCTAGTCTAAACATAAAAAGACCTCAACAGGTCATAATACATATTTAAATGTCGTTCATATCCCCAAACCCAACATAAAACAAAATAATATAAACAAACATACAAGTACGGAAAAACAAACGTACGAGTAGGGAAATAGCAGACCGATCACAGGAAATCATCTAGCTTGCTCTTTCCTCTGCTCGTACCAAGGTCTGCACTCAGCCATCACAACAAAACAAATGACAAGTCCAGATTGAGAAATCCTAAGGAAATTCATAGAGTAAATAATATAAACAAATGTTGGAATAAAAAAACTATTAAATAAACATGCGGAAGAGAAGAATCAGGCAACTGGGAAAGACCTTCGCATGTATATCCAATAGCAGTGATAAACAAAGTGCGTGCACGATCTAGGTCAACCTAGCACCATACTTTTGACTATCACCCAGGCACCGCCAATAAGTAAATTCAAACTGACTGAAATCCCTGTTGTCCAATCAGTAACCACGTAGACCACGGTGCACCGACATGTGAATAGGAAAAATCAGCAGTCGGGTCGACAATCCACCGACATACCCCTATAACATATGTTATGACCTAGTGTGCCACAACACCAACACAATAGAATAAACCCGGCGGGAGTAAACTCAACCGACCGTAAATAAATATTGGAAAGAAGAGTAAATGAAATAACTGGACAAGAATTCAAATAATCTAAGCAATAAATATTCAAATGAATTTCAGTTGGGATACTACACACCTCAAATCCATGCTACACTAATGCCAATGTCCAAGTACAAGCTCAAAACGCGTATCGCTACCCATCAATTCAACTTAAAACTTGAATTCCCGACAATTCCAATCAATTTCTGAAACCTCAGAAATCATTAATCAACGACAAATCCTCAATAAAAACACCCATAAAACTATTCAAATAGGTTATATGAATCCCTAAATAACCCCCTAATTTTACAAATTTTATTTAAAATTTATGGTCTAACACTGTTCTGGACGCCGCCAGAGGCGCCGCCGTGTGAAATGCCTCCATGGCGTCTAGGACGTCGTCACACCCAAACCCCCACGGCGCCATATAAAGCGTGGGTTGGTGTTTCGTCTCTGGTTTGGACACCACAGGTGGCGCCGTGGCCTCCAAATGGCCACGGCGCGACTGGTGGCATCCAAGCTAGAACAAATTCTTGGGGTTCTCGGACCCCCTCAGCTTGTCGCCGCTATCTGCGCTCGTCCAAACCGCTCACACAACATCCAAAATAACTTAATCTATCAAAACCCCACGGCGAAAATCGTCTGAGACGCAAACCCTGGGTTTTCTTAACAAAATAAAAAAATCTATTCAAAAACCATAGCAACCACTTCAACAACTCAACAAAACCATAAATTGTTGCTCAAAACTAACACTTGAAACCATAGCAACACCCAAACTAGCTGGTGTGCTTAACACACTCCCGAAAACCTCGTCATAACCCGAGAAATTAGGTCTGAAATGTAGAGAAAGAGATGGGGATCGAAGATCTAAACTTTTTAATCGAATCCCACGCTCCCTTGTGCTCCAAATGGTCTCCAAACACTCACAAACCCTAGCCAACTTTCAAAATTTTCATCAAAGCTTTGTGCATGAGAGAGAAAAGGGGGTGAGATAAGATTTTGGAATATATTTATACTATAAAGTCATCTAATGTGTCCCCCAAATCTCAAGGCACATTTGTGGGGTCAAGATGGAGTCAAAAAGTTTTCCATAGGTGACTTATATAGAAAACTCAAACCCTCACACTCATTCTTCTCTCAACAACTTAACCATTCCTTTGGCATTTCAACACCCAGTCTCGAACCGTTTCACCTGTCCAATGCGTACACTCGCATCACTCACGTGTATATGTCATTTTATATTGATTATTTAGCGTATTTAATCATTTATTGCGTGTATATTAACCCCCGGCTTAGCGTACTAACCATTCGCCTCCTCGGTTCCTACGTCAACACACTACCCGAGGCGAATTCTCATCACACTACCTCATTCGGCATATACAACATAACACACAACATTGCGATGCAAATAAGATAATTTGGACAATTACATCACAAATACAACTAAAAGCATACAGAAATGGATTGTATACCTATATCGATGTGCTATGACCTAGCGGTGGGGACCAAACGCGTCCTAGCTGGCTTCCACATCTGCAACCACATCTCAAATAATGGTAAATTAGATTTAGGCCGTTGCACACGGGCTCCGATGCAACACATCGTTAGGTGGGAACGCCCTAACGTTTATATTTGTTTAATCCATTTCATGAAGAGTGACAAAATTTTTAGGCTGGTTGTCAACCTATCGCAACCCTCCTCCATTTTCTAAGAATGGAAAATGGGTTTGTGGCCTCCCTCCCCTATTTTTTTTGTATGAAAAAATGGGTTTCAAACCTCTTTTAGCCATTTGGCATTGGAGTCCTCCTCTTTTATCCGGACTTGGGATCAGTTATCCAGTATACAAAGTGTACTACGTAGGTGGAGTTAATTGAACTCTAAATCCAAATAAAGAAAAAAAGTAGAATTCATCTAAATAGAGCCAAAATGAATAATTGGTGGTTGGAAAAGGGAAGGAACACGAAATTGAGTGTTATGGGTATTTATGTGAACTCCTTTTTGTATGCTCTTAGTGTTTACAGTGAGGTTGACTTGAATTTTCTCAACATTTGCATTTCCCTTATATCCTTTCCTTGGTAAACTACCACGACCCCATTATAACTTACATGAAATTCCTATTGACTCTTATTGGTGCTAAATCTAAATTAGTAGAGAGTTTGGTAGCATTTCTCGCTTATGGTACCCTTTGAGTGTTGGTGCACTATTTTTAAGCAAAATCGTAAACTTGCATGCTTGAGTGTAACGACCCTGAAAAATCTTGAGTAGTTAAAGGTCTTTGTCTTGATTGAGTCTAGTTCTTGAAAGCATGATTTCTATCAGTGTTTGGACTACGTGTCTAAACAAATCTTAACTCTAAAACTTCTTTGAGGGAATAGTTGATTTAGTAGCATTAAGACCAAAAACTCTACTTAACTTTGTAAACAGGCATATGGTTATTAGGATTAGTCATTGCATTATTAGGAGTGTAGATATTAGTAGTATGTTGTGTCTTCATTCACTCCTTTACTCAGGACGCTTAAAGCTCTAAGTTTGGGGGTGTTTGTTAACTCTATATTTACGCACTATTTAGTTTAGTATTTTATGTATTATCGAACTCTAATTCTCTATTTTATAGTGGCAAACTCTCACTTTTGATAATTTCAGGCTTTTGGGACTTAGAACATGAATACGAAGTGAAATCGGGGCTTAAGGAAAGAAATGTGAAGTTTGAGATTACGCGACACCAAGTTCACCAAGATTCGGTCAAGTTTCATTCCGACCCAGCTTCAGTATAAAGGTTATAATTCCTTTCATTCTCATTCGAATGACTTACCGTTTCTTCCATTGGAAAGTATACTTAGATCTGGACGTTTTCATCTTTTACGAGCATCATCAAATTCAGCCTTTAAGTCACGTGAAATCGCATTACAAGTCATACTAGAATTTTCAGCCACTAACGACGTCGTGGACATGTTCACCAAAACTTGGTCCACAGCGTGAAACTGGACAATAGCATATTGAATTTTGCTGCCAATGATGCCGTGAAGAGGTTGATCGTGGCACTACTCGCGGCGCGGATTCCAGGAACACGAAAATTTTCAATTTTTTTGACTTGTTTAAGTTGAAACTCACTTTGGGGGTTTCATATAAATAGAAACTAAGTTGTTTTGTGTTTTCAACCTTTTGTTTACCAAAGAACTCATAGAAAACTTGTGTTTTGCTCAATCATGTTTGGATAAAAACTATTGATCTTCGTCGGAGGTGGATCGAACAAGGCATTTGCATCATGGATTCATTGTTAGATCTTTTTGAGTTATATTTTATTGTTCTTGTTTTATATTCTATTTCTTTTTGCGCCATTGTGATTCTAGGGTTAGATTTAATTGTGTGTAAAAGGCCCTTGTATGCATATAAGGTTGATCACCCTAGTTTTTAGTCGAAGCATCCATACTTGTGTGATAGACTCATTCACATAATGATTAACCATACTAATTGGTTAGCCCCTTTTGGGACTGATCAAGCGCCCTAGTAATCTAGGCTAAATCGGAAGCACTAGCGATCCAGTTGTCGAGGTGTAGTGCTTTCACAAAGCCCTATGCAATTGACGTATTAAACCCAATTCACATGAGTCCAGGGTTGTGTGTTTGGTTAGGGAATGAGTCATTGTCGTACCTTGACTACTGAGAATCGAAAACGCGAGGAATCGAGTACGTTACAAGGTCTATAGCTACACTATAATATAATTGACTTATATATCTTTGTATGGATCGACGACCAATGAATCTCATGTGCCATTAAACAAAGTTCGAGAAGCCGAAAGCCTAGGATACTTTCCTCTATTGATATTCTTTCTTACAAAAATGTTTTTATATTTCTTCAATTCTAATTGTTCTCTCGAACATTCTCAAACCCCCGATTTCCTTTTTTTGTATTTTTTACCTTAGAAAGACTATCAATCTCTGTGGGATCGATCATTTACCTCTATTTACAAATAGTTTGTTTAGATTATTATTTTATTGACATGTTCGGCGCGCGTCAAAAAGTTTGAATATTTAGAGTTGATCCGATTTAATTTCATTGTTTAAGAAAGGTTTTGTTTAAATGTTTATTTCCTATTAGAGTTTGTTCAAATATTTTCATATATTGATTTGAATTTGATTAATTGTGTTTATTTAGAATTTGTTTGAAATAGTTTAATTACTTCAGTTAATTTAGTTGATTATAATAGTTTATATTAGATACAGTTTAATTCACATTTAATTAGATTAATTAAATAAAAATAAACAAAAATAAATAAAACCTTTTTCATAAGAAGTTTGCAAAATCTTATGCAAAATCCTTGCGGAGACAATATCCCATTTACCATTACTCAAGTTATAAATATATCAAAAATTTATTGTGCACGCTCGACACGTGTCAAAGTAGAAGTTTACAAGGTGGAGCACTTTATATATATATATATATATATATATATATATATATATAGGATCAATCATACAAAATGATGACAATATTGAGAATGACGTCACATGCACATAAAATTCAAGCTGGATGGAAGAAATGAAGAAGTGCAACATGTGTGATATGTGATAGAAATATCCCTACCAAGTTAAAAGAAAAAATTTATAGGACGACAATTAGGCTAACTATGCTTTATGGAAGTGAATGTCGGGCGGTAAAGCAAAAATAATTACATAAAATGAACATAACAGAAATAAGGATGCTTAGGTGGATGTGTGGTAAAACTCGTATAGATAGAATAAGAAATATAGAAATCTAAATAAAAGTAGGAGTAGCACCAATTGATACGAAGATTAGGGAGGAGCGGTTGTTGTGGTTTAGACACCTGCAAAGACAGCCTATAAATGCCCCACTAGAAAACTTGATTCAATATAAATTGAACAAATTTGACAAGGTAGAAGTAGACCGAAGTTAACTTGGGATACATTAATTAGGAGAGATTTGAATGGTTTGGAATGCTTACCATCCATTGCACTAAATCGAGCATAATGGAAGAGTCTGATCCATGTAGTCGATCACAATTAATTTGGGACTGAGGTTATGTTGTTGTTATTGGTTAAGTTTAGAGAATAACAGTTGTTAACAAAGTGCTTCATGAACAATTCACAAGAAATTCACTATTGATTCATCAACCTAAAAAATTAATTGTGACTTGTTTCGTTGGTATTCATTACTTTCCAAATTTAACAAAATGACCAAACGTAGAGGGGAATGAAAGTTCCAAGTACAAAAAGTGAACTGATGAAAGTTTGAGAACCAAATCAAGACAAACGTAAAAGTTCAGGGACCAAATGATACTATTTGCCTTAAATAAATAAAAGCACACCACCATAAAATGCATTCATAATACAAGTAATGAGTGAGTTTTACGCAATGCTTCCTCTTAGGACTAACTATCCTCCTTGTCATAAGTTAATTTTCTCCTCCATTCGGTCATTGACTTCGCAATGCAACCATTCACACTTCTACTTTTTTTTTGGTTTCCACATGGTATTTGGCACCAACTACACCAACTAATCTACGCTCTGACACTTTGGGGCTCCATACAAGGTGCGCCCCTAACTCAAATTTTTGCTTCTACATTACTCAAACTCGAGACCTCACTTAAAGGGAACTTAATCCCTTTTACTCAAATCGAGAGGTTGTTGACCAGGTTTCTAGTTAAACCATTTGTTAAAGATGTGTGGACCGAAAATTAGTCTTGCATTGAATGAGTGTGACTTTATAATGAATTATATCATTCTATATTTCTATCTCATTAGCATCGAGGCCTTTTGGAGTAAAACCTTACACTTATGAGTTCAAGTTGGCTAACTCGGGGACAATATTTATACTAGCGAAGATCCATAGACTTGCAAAGAAGTGTTACTAACATACCACTTGTTGATACATAGCAGAAACAGGTCTAACAATATGGTATCAGAACCGAGTAGGCATCTTGGACA
Organism: Stephania japonica; assembly: GCA_039657345.1. NCBI lineage: Eukaryota > Viridiplantae > Streptophyta > Magnoliopsida > Ranunculales > Menispermaceae > Stephania > Stephania japonica. The sequence continues at coordinate 19,729,672 of CM077558.1, read as the reverse complement.
GATTTCGGTCCAAAGTCGAGTGTCGGAGATGTGGAACCGAAAGTCATACCCACATGGAATAAGTGACTTCATAATGAATTATGAGTTTCTCTCTAATTAGTCGATGCATTTTAGAGTAAAACTCCACACTTAAGAGTTGGATACAATATCGATATTAGAGGATATCCACATGCTTGCGAGGAAATATTTGTGGACAGATCGCTTGCAGATACATGGCGCGAGGGCTCAATTTTTCAACTTATCCCTTCACTCTACTCCTTTGAAAATGAACAACTAACCCTCATCTCTAGTTTACTCAATTTTTAAAACCCCACTCTAAAAGTGACAACTAGCTCTTAATGCTAGTTTCCTCAAGTCTTAGGCGACCAGGCCCTTAAAACATAGGCCTTAAGCAAGGTTGGCGAGTGAAATGTTTAGGTGATACCACCAAATGGGCACTAAGTGGGTTACCTCCATGCGATGCACCTTGAGGTGTCTTTCATTTCACGTTGGTAACCCACTAAGTGCCTGTTACAAAAGTGGGTTATTTTAGTATTTTCCTAATGAAAAACGCTAAGGCACCACTGGCAGATCCACACTTAGCAGGCCCAGGCCGGGGCCAACACCCAAAACAAAAAAATTAGTTATACGTCATCAATAAATTTTCATAGTTGAGCCCACCAAGTATTAAATTGTTAAGAAAAAAACAAAAGAGATCCCACTAGTCGCGCGCGACACCCACTCCCCACGCACAAAGAGCCGAATCCCAATTGTATATTTGTTGTAACGCATTTCGAAGAAAATCCAATGTTCTTTATTATGACAACACTTTATGTTGTCTTTTCTCACTCCTTGATGAGATCAAATAGACATTATAAACGTTTGTAACCTTATGTGTAACTTATACGCTTGTCTTTTGCATTTACAACAACAAAATCATAACAGAAAATTAAATTTTCAATAAGGAGAGACGAAAAAAAAAAAAAAACATTAACAGCCTTTTTCAAATGTTATAAGGTGTTATTCTTAGTTCTACAATGAATATTTTCAAAGAGAACAATCTGCCAGAGAGAATTTGTTGGCCAAAGTTGAAGGTGAATTGGTTGGCTCCATCAGCGCTTCGGGAAGAACAACGCCAAGTAGATTTTTTAATTTGATGCTTGATTCTACAGTTGTTTGAGTTCAATATATATTTTATTTTATATTGTTAATGCATTCTCCATCTTTTTTTTTTTTTTGATCAGTCGGGGAGGGGGAAAAGGCCCTCAGTTACATAACGCAAAATCTTGGAAATGAGACACCAAAACTATCGTCTCTTATTATATTACTAATGCCAGAGGGCATTTGCTGAAAAAGGTGGGAACCTATAGGGTAGTTGAAAAAGAAAGAAAAAGAGAGAGATCCGACTGAGATAGGAGAGAGTTTATTGGATGATTTCAATTTTGAGTAGGAACCGTTCAATTGATACATACAATTACTTATATTTTGACTTGTGCATAAGAATTAAGGTGATGATTAATTACCATTAAGATTTTCTGACTAAATTATCCTTTTATAAATAACTTCATCTATTATAAGTATTATGTAAAAAAGAGTAATTGATGGTGTCCGTAATTAAATAGAATATAGTTAAAATTAAAAATATAACATTTAATGTTTCATTGATTTTCTAATGTGACACATATTGTGGAACAAAAAAACTTCACTTAATATAACAGATAATATGGAACGAAGGTGAAATATACAGCAAACTGTCAGTGTTGGGGTTAGCTACGTGCCTTGCTTATACCTACCTTTTTAATTTTTTTGAGAAAACTGCTGATACCTACCTTGAAAACACATTGAATATGTCTACAGCAAAGCAAGCAAGAAACTCCCGTTAAATACCTCGCAACATCGAAGAGCAAAGCGCGTGTTTTCGGGGACAGCACGCAGGATAGTTAGCGTAAACCAAAACCCAATTTTCATTGCCGTTGACTGTCAAGTCTTCTCTTTAATTCACTAAACCGTGTTTGGTCAAAATAGTTGAGGAGAGAAGCAGTTTGATTGATGCTGATTGTTGCCAAATTTTTACGGTCAAGTAATAAAAGTTCTTACGGCTGGCCCCAAAGGAGTTTGGTGCCGTAAAAACGAGATGGGCATTATAGCTCTGACTTAGGTACAAAAGTTGTGAGTTGGGGACCATGTTAATTGCATTATATTTTCTTAATTTCTTGAGGATTATTAAGTTGAGGTGCTTGACTAACCTTTGTTGGATTACTTTAGGGCAAGCTATTGTGTCAAGGACTCGGAGGAGATGGGCATCATAACGTAGAAACAAAGGTTGTGGATTTAACCTATGATGGTTACATTAAATTTTCTTAGTTTCTCTTAGATTACAGAGGTTTTTTTTTTTTTTTTTCAAAGATAATTTTATAGAAGTGAAAATCCAGGATTATATCAAATTAATATAACAAAGCTTGAACATAATAAGGTAATTCACTTCAAAGCAATACTCCAACATAACTTAGCGATGTTTTTGCCATTTGATGGGCAACTTCATTCGCTTGTCAATTAACATGACTGATCCTCTATTTGTCATGTCTTCTCTCAGTGTTTTACAATCCTGAAACACCTCTTCCGCTTCAAGAAGATTGAGGATGTCTTTCGTGATTCCTCCAACCAATTGGAGCGAGTCCGATTCAAAAAGCATATTCTCAATCCCTAACTCGTCAATCCAACTCATTGTTTCTTTTATGCCAGTTACATCTGCTTCCAATGGTTCACACCCACACTGAAATGCTTATTGGAGCAAGTCCAATTCAAAAATCATATATTCCCAATTGCCTCTTAGATTACAGAGTTAGGATGGTTATTGCTTGTGAAATTACTTTGATGCAAGGTATCATAGTAATCGTGACTTTTATAGTGGGGGAAATACTGTGGGTTCAAAGTTAGGGCGCACTCGCGTAACTCTGGTGAGATTAGTTGAATCAAATGGGAATAAACGGGGGTGGTTAAAAAGATTCTGCCACCAAGGAATAACATATATAGAAAAAGAAAAAAAAAAAAAAAAATCTTACAGATTGAGTGAACATGGCTCCAAAGACTTCTTGCTCTGCTTGGACTTTCTCCTGAACTGGTCATGTAGGTCCAATTATAACTAGTCATGGTTTGTTCTTCTTAGATCACTGTTTTTGTACAGGGCACGCGTCTTTCTTCAATATCTGGTAAGATTTCTTCTTTGGGTTTATGCTGCTCTCTTGCTTTAATACTCAATTTAGGTTTGGATATGGTGTCTGATTTGTGGGTTCTCAATTTTAAGCAAAAGTTTTGTTATTTTTGATATTTGGGAAGTTGGGTTCTGTTCTGGACTTAATTTTGGGTTGTTTGAAGTGATTTTTTTTTATTTCTTTCGAAGGAGTGGCGGTTTCACTGACTGAATGTTTTTGCTGGGCAGTGGCACTGAGTTTGTGAATGATAGCAAAGTAATCAGTTGATTTTTTTATTTTTTATTTTTTGGTTTACATGTTTATGTGCTTTAGACAGTCCATTTATTAAGTTAATGTGTTCCTGGAAATCATATTTGTGCCTTGAGACAGTTCATTTGCTAATATTTTATATGCTCAACAATTGAGCATATGAAGATTCATTTCTGAGCTTTCTGTAAGGAAATCTGTCTGTCTTGAGAAGTAAACTTCGACGGAAGCATAGTTTACGCGTTCTAATTTCAAGTCTCGATTAAATAATAAGTACTTTTTTAATCCCCGTTTTCTCTTTTTCCGTACCAAAACAATTACATTTCTTTCGGCCAGGAATTCCAATTTCGAACAATTCTTGAATTTGCAGCCGGAAAGTCCGTAATCGATATATCAGAGGCCCAATTGCTGCAGCGATCAGAGAAAGATAGAATAACACGAAGATTTTGAAGCTCACATAAAACCGCATAATCATGGCAGTAAATCCCATGACTGATATCTATACAACGACAAACAAAGCCTCAATCCCAAATTAGTTACATGGATCAAACCCATGACTGATATCTATTTGAGTTTCAAGTTCTATAATGGCATTGGAGCTTTTACCCATTGGGACAATTTTAGCTCTATTAACCGATCAGGTTATTAAAACTGCAGTAGCCGCGAAAGATGTTCTTATTGAGAAAGAAAGCTTCAAGGCTCTCTCGAAATATCTCTTGGACATTAAACCCGTCTTGGAGGAGTTGGAACACCGCGGTCTAAATGATTCTCAAGCAGCGAGACAGGCTTTGGAATGCCTTGAGAAAGATATTAAGAAGGCAAGTGACTTGGTGGAGAAGTACAAAAACCGGTCTCGCTTTTATTTATTAGTCAAGTGTAGGCACATTGTGAAAGAGGCACAAGATGCCACTAGGAACATTGGGAGGTCTCTGGCTACATTGTCCCTAGCTGGTACCGAAGTTCTTACTGAGATTTCGGAACAAGTGACTAGATTGCATAATGAGATGCAAAGGGCAGAGTTTGAGGCTTCTCAAACTCAAGTCCAAATTGTCGAGAAGTTAGATGAGGGTCTATTGAAGCAGAAGGTTGATCAAGGTTTTGCGAATAATATGCTCGAACAAATAGCACTGGCAGTAGGTGTTCCTATTGTACCTTCTGAAATTAGCAAAGAACTTGCAGACTTTAGAAGGGAAATTGAAGAAGCAGCAGTCCGTAAAGAACGGGAAGAGGAGTACTTTCTTGAGCAGGTTATAAAGCTCCTCTCACAAGCAGATGCTGCACGGAATCAAGAGGAAATAAAAAATCAGTATTATCGAAGAATGCAATCTGTTGAGAGAACTTCTGGAGACTATATCCCCCCACTTCGATCCTTTATCTGTCCATTAAGTGGTAGCAATGTGATGGTCGATCCAGTTAGCCTTTGCATTGGCACAACCTATGAAAGGGCTTCCATTGAAGCTTGGTTTGAAAGTGGAGAAAAAACTGATCCCGAGACCGGTGACTTTCTTGAAGATTTGTCTCTTAGGTCTAACCATCGGTTAAGACAGTCAATTGAAGAATGGAGAGAGCTCAACTTCTGTCTAAAGATTAGATCTGCTAAGAGAAAACTGCAATCAGGTATCGGATCATCTGAGAAAGATGCTCTAAGCCTTGTGCGAGATGTTATCAGGGATTACCCGGTTACTAGAGATTGGATTGCTATTGAGGGGATTCTTGATATTGTTATTTCAATTCTATCAACAAGAAACAAGGACATAAAAATAAGTGTGTTAATGACACTAAAGGTGATTGTTGAAGGGCATCAAGTGAATAAGGTTAGTAGTTTCAAGGTTCCATATTTTAGCTTTTTCTGTTTCTTTTCAAATTTTCCACCTCTCAAGCAATTTTTGTGCATTCTTCATGATTATTGTGTTTCTTTGGAGTAGCTAGTCCCTAAGTAGTAAAATATGGTGAGATGGGATGTGTAACAGTGAGCAATATTATTCGTGTACATTGTTGAGCTACTAATATATTTTTGAATACATTTCCATGTTTGTCATGCATTTATTGTCAAAGCTTCAGTAGCAATCTTCAATGTGAATTTATAGTGCGAGGTTCTTCTATAATGGATATGTAATTTTCATTCTCTGATCATTAAAATTTTGTAAATTCAATTTATTTTGAGCATTCTGAATTGAAATATCTTGGATTAATATTTACCAGGACAGAGTGATTGAGTCCGGAGGAATGGAGAGGATTGTTACTTGCCTATTGCGTTGTTCAAATGTGTCCAAGGCTGCAGTAGAGTTATTGTATGAGTTGGTGCGAGATGGTTCCGGTTGGAATACACCAGCATTGAAGAAACTCTCTCAGCATCATCGTGCAATTTTATTCCTTGTAATGTTTCTGAATACAGAATCAGCAGATATGGCAGAAGCGATCCTGCTGAAGCTCTGCAGTGACGACGATAGTAATATCATTCGTGCTGCTGATGCTAATTGGTTCAAACCAGTTGTTAGTCGCCTTATTGAAGGTTAGAATTCAACACCTTTACTAATGTTGAGCTAGACCTACTATTATTCACAATCTGTAAACTTATTGTTCTTCATTAAATACATGTTATTAAACTATGAAGTAGGCCGAGGCAAGCAAATGTAACTTTTAACTGAACATAGGATTATTAACAAGGAAAAGTGTGTGAGTTGGAGAGGGTGCTGCTGAATTTTCCATTTAAGGTTTACTAATGTCTGAATTTTCAAAAGCACCTTTTTATTTCCAATTTGCTCAAGTTAAATATATAGCTCATACGCGTGGACTTGGTTGTCTCTATGCTTTTCAGGACCAGATGATTCAAAGTTATTAATCATAAGAGCCCTTGTTGAAATGGAGTTGGTGAATGAGAGTGTTAAGTGTCTTGGTGAGGCAGGAATAATACCTCCTTTGCTTCGAATGTTGTCGACAAGGAGTTTTGAGGTTAGAGAGTTGGCTTTATCTTTTTTGGTTAAGCTGTTATCTTGCCAAGAAAACAAGAAGCTGATTGCAGCTTCTGGAGGAGTTCCTCTCATCCTAAACCAGATGCATGATTCTCGTGTCCGCACTATTATCGTCGCGAGGTGCTGTGAAATCCTTGAGAAACTTTCTTCAAACGAGGATGGCATTCAATTCCTTGTTGACGAAAATGGAGTCAGCCTTGATTTAGAACAGATTGTTGCTAATTTATTAGCATTGCAGCAGAACTCCCACTTATCCTTAATCATAAGGAGGCCTGGTCTTGGTGCATTGCTTGGCATTTGCAAGTCCGAATCTAAGCTTGTTAAGAAAGCAGTTGTTAGTGCCAATGGCGTTTCTGTTATCCTTCCTTTGTTAGACGATTCTAATCAAGAAATAAGAGAAATGACATTAAAGCTTCTTTTCTATTTTTCACATCACGAGGCTCAAGGGATTGCAGATTTTCTTCTTGAGCAGAGAAGGATGGATGCCTTGGTAGGCTTTCTTCAGGATGATACACGGAGAGATACGCAGGCAGCTGCGGCTGGATTGTTGGCCAATCTTCCAAAATCCGAAACAATGCTCACTAAAAAGCTGATTGAATTAGATGGGCTGAATGCAGTTTTAAAAATCTTGAAGTCTGGTACCATGGAAGCCAAGGAAAATGCGCTCGGTGTGCTTTTCAGATTCACGGATCCAACAACGATAGAAACACAAAGGATGGTGGTTGAATCAGGAGCGTATCCTTTGCTTGTTGATTTTCTCAAGTCCGGCACTGTCACAGCCAAGGCATGGGCAGCAGCACTCATTGGCAACTTGTCTTTAAACACTCCTAAACTCGCGATCATACCTACATCGCCTAATTGCTGGAGTTTCAGAAGCTCGAAGATCTCCATATGTGAAGTACACGAAGGCATCTGCAATGTGTCTAGTACGTTTTGTCTTATAAAGGCAAATGCTTTGCCAGAGATTGTGAACCTCCTACGGGAGGAGGTTCATGAAACGGCCTATGAAGCACTTAAGACATTGTTCACGTTGGTTTATGAAGATCGACGTCACAGAGGAGTTGATTACTTGCATGAAGCTGGTGCCATCAGACCTATATTACAAGTTCTGAATTGGGGAACAACTTCTTTGAAGGCAGAGGCGTTGGGACTTTTGGAAAAGGTGTTTGCAACATGTGAAATGGCAGAGATTTATGGACCACCGGCTAGAAATCGACTTCTTAGCATAACCACGCGGAACATGCATGAGAATGACCAACTGAGGCACAAGGCAAATAGAGTCCTGATGCAGCTGGATCGCTTTTCAAAATCATCCATGCCTCTTCTTTGATCTGTAAGAATAAGATCATACTAAACTACTGCTTGTATATATATTGTGGCAAAGTTCTTCATGAGATGAACTTTTTGCTCAAAAGAAAGTAGAACTTCGTGTTTTACTCAAAAGAATTCTACTTTCTTTTGAGTAAAAAGTTCATCTCATGAAGAACTTTGCCACAACCTATATAAATTTTGATGGGAAATCAACGAAAAGCTCTTTGCATAGCGACATCTCCTCCATCGCTTATTTTTTGAAAATAGACTTGCCCTGGATGGCACAACATTCATCTACTCAACAGTTTTTACATGGTAACAGTTACTTCCTTACTCATCCCTCCTCTGTTTTTTTTTCCTTTAATTTGTTTTTCTTCTGGTCTACTAGTAGATTCATACCTTTCATTCTGTCATGTTTGTACAAGTTCTGAGTATAATTTATATTGAATTTGATGTCTGTAATAAGGGATAGGTAGGAAGATTAATAAAAGATACTAGATTCTTCGTTCACTATGTGCTCAATGCTCACATTCTCTTGTGCTCACTTTTTTTTTTTTTTTTTTTATTATGATATTTGTTCCCCTTGGTTTCATTTTATGGTATTTGTTCATTTATTGAATTTGATGCCTGTAATGTAACATATGGATATGATTATATTTTTTGGTACACTTTGTGCTCATATTCTGTACATTAAATAGAAAGAGGGGCTGCTATTTCAACACGACCAACCTATCTTCGAACTCAATTTAAATTGACCACCCACTTATATTTTAAAACCTTATGTACTCACTAACAGTAATATTTAAATCCCTAACATACCCTTAATTAGATTTAGTGCACCCAATGCAAGCCACCCCTCATTCTACTTTGCATCCCGCTTTTGGACAATTACCCTTCATTAAACACATCTCTATCATCCATGCACACTCTCTTGTTTGATGGGTATTTATGTCAATTTTCATATTTTATTATTTTTAAAATTTTGCAACTTTCAAAGTTCAAAGTTGAACTAAACATGAAAAGATGAAGTTCCCTGTAAGTTATCTTCACGTGAGCTAACTTCCTTGTAAGTTGACAAAAATGAACCAAACGAGGCCTAAGAAGCAAAAAACAGATGGTTGGGAGTGAGATGTTTATATAAGGGATAAAATAACTTTCCAACCAAGAGAAATGATGCCTCAGCAACACCTACAAAAGCAAATTGATACCGAGAGAAAGTATAAAAGAATGTTCGTTCTATTGTGATGTTTCCTCATAGGAAAATGATATTTTGACGTACTTTGGGTACATACATTTGATGCGCAATGGTCTAGATTTTCTTGATATTCGTACTACACATATCCCAATGAAATCTGAACCATTGTGTATTGAATGCATGTATCCAAAGTATGTCAAAATATCATTATCCTTCCTTATAACAAGAGTCCTACTATTTTTACCCACTTTTCACGTGCATATTTCACATGCACTCATCTGAAGTCCCTTAGATGCACTTTGATTTTCTTGCGCCTACACATTGATGCAAAAATTTGATATTTTGATCCACTTTTCACTTGCAAATTTCACATGCACTCACCGTGAGTTCCATAGATGCACATCGATTTTCGGGCTCCTACACATTGATGAAAAATTAACTGTCACAATCAAGTACGCTTGACAATGGCGTGTGAAATCTTAGTCAAAAAAACATTTTTCTACAATTATGTTGCATTTTACTGGACTATTTTCCTTTACACTGCGTATGTACTTGTAAGCTTTTGCATAGGGGTGGCAATTCATGTCGGCAAATCGTAAACGTGTTGTGTCGTAAACAGGTCATGACCCATATAATATAAATCCATGACATGACATGTTTAATTTATTAATCGTGTTAATCATTTTCGTGTCTAAGTGGGTCGTGTTATAAACATGTCGGTATTTGTGTCACCCGTTTATTAAATATTTTATTTAAAATTTTTAATTTATTTAATTTTTTATAATTTGTTTACTCTATTTTTAAATATATCTATATGAATAAATTTAAATGAACATATTAAATAGCCAATAAAATATAATGGAGATGTAGTCTTAAGTTTTACTTTACTTTTTTATTCAAGTCTTTAGTCCTTGCTGCTTAAAATAGTGGGAAAATGAGCACCCAGTAGGTGTGGTGGAGTGGTGTTGGGGTTGTTGTTGTGCAAGGGTTGGTCACTTGAGTTCGAAACATGACTCACTTTGAAGCCATTCTTTGCCTCTCTCCAGGCTAATGGGTGTGGTGTCATCGACTTAGCCCAATGAGATTAGTCAAACCCAAAGGGTTTGGACACCCCATGGTTATAAAAATAATAAATAATAAAAAATAATAATAATTGGAAAATGACTCGTAACAAATAACACATACAAGATAGCAAGAATCCTTTAAAAACATGAAAACTTATATATTTGTCTTAATAAATAATTATCAATAAAAATTTAAACGTAAATAATATATTAAAAGTAAAACAAATATTTCCTCTAAAACTAAAATAAAGTATGGTAAGAGATGTCTGCAAATAAAAAATAAATCATGTTATTAACACGTATTCAAATAGGTGAACTTTGTAATAATTTAGTAATAATAACATACTTATTATTTATGCATTATTCCTTAATCATGTCAAGTGAGTCATAAACGAATTAAGCAAGTTGGCATATTAATAACTCGTTTATTAACCGTGTATAAACGTGTTAACATGTTTATGACTCAAACCCACTTGTGCCAAACTCATGCATGTTTATTACATGTCGTGTTGTGTCGTGTTAATCATATCATGATCCAAATTGTCATCCTACCTATTCATGATGACCATTGGCTTTCTTAACCTAAAAGGTTAGGATATTTTCACTAATATCAACAATTTCAAAACAACCTTAAAATAAAATTGAAACACTTTTTCTTGATTAAAAGCTAAAATTTCTACTATCATGTTGAACACTTCATGCTTATAGAACTTCATGTTGCTATGTTTCAACCTTTCTAGTAAACTAAAAATAATCAATTTGCTTGTAGTCCCATGCGCGCGCACGGCCCAAAGCTCATCAACAACAACAAATAAAGATTATCGGTCGAGAAAAAAAAAACAAATAAAGATAATGTACACATCTTCACTTTTTATAGAAAATAGAAATAATAACAAATAAATTGCTTCACTCATGAAAAGTTATTGGCACAATCCGCAAGTGGAATACAAATCATTTTAAGACCCTCTGTATTCTAAAAAAAGAGATTAAGATCCACAGCTAGGATATAGGAGCTTTCATCTTTTGACCCTTCCGTTCCTTTTTGTACATTTTAATTTCAAGGGTCCAAAAAGGAGATTAAGATCCACAGGTAGTCCTAATACCAAAAAAGCAGACTCGCCTATGGAAACTTGTGGTGGTTTGAACACCAGCAGTATTAATGCTGAATCTCAATCAATCACTGCATGTTTATCCCCTTAGTCTGATCTACTTCGTCGATTTGTGCCATTCCTATGGTTGTATAATGGTAATATCAAACGCGCTCCACGTTTTTTTCTTGCGCAGCAGCGCCAATAAAGAACAAAAATTGCTAGCAACACACAGATTGGAATTGCCCATCTGCATCATCAAAAACCAAACTGCCATTATTTTCTATAACAAGCAATTGGCATTTTCTGGAAAGAACAAATCATATGATAGTTATAACAAATAGTCATGGTCACCTGTCCAAGTCGAGGATAGGACTGTACACCAGTGTTTCCCAAGTACCCACAATGAAATGCCATGTGGGGTTGTAGTAAAGGGATTCTGCCGACCAGAACATCCTAGTGTATGTTTCCAGGAAGATGAACATTATCCATGCCCCTATCTCCAACAAAATGAACTTTATCACAAAACGACCAACCACCACCATGACGAGGGAGAAAGCCACCAGCCAATTGAAAAGCCTGTGATTATAGTCCTTAATGAACAGAGACCGGGATTTTCCTAACATCTGCAGAATAGGCATAGCATTCAAGATTAGAAATGACTTGGCTCGTAGCAATGTACTGAACTTTCAGTTCAAAAGGCTAACGACAATATCATAGTGACTTTTAGTCTGTTTCATAAGCATGGAAACGTGTAAGATGCGTGTGTGAATGTATGACAGAGTTTAAGTTACAATTTACAAATGAGTATTAATAATGTGTGTTGGTGTGTCATTGCCCTTTTTTTTCCTAACAGTTCGGTTGATCAACAGGGAACAGATGTAATTAAGGTATGAATTTGGGAATGGGAGTATTTCATGCATCAAAATCAATAAAATAACACCTAAATTTGAGAAAAAAAAGTCCCGCAAGGCAAGGAGATATTAGCTTAGAATCAAACCTTCTGCATTCGTTGTTCGTAGCTCGCCTTAGATGGCCCAATGCACTCCATTTCAAAGCTTTGATTGCATTGAAGAAAGCCAGCATTAAATTTTGCCATGGAAGGAAGTCTGAGGACTTGAAGCTGGTCCATTTTTTCTTCACACCTGCTGTAGAGTGCCTCACAAAGCTTTGAAGATTGATATTCGTTTGCCAAAAGGAAGGTTTTGTATGTCTACATGAAAAATCGCAAATACTATAAACGCATGTTATAGCAAATTTCTTTTGCACACATTAATTAATGTAGATCCCAAACATTAAATAACTCAAGAAATTCGTTCCTAGAAAATAAAACTAATTTGAGTCTTGAAAAAAGGGTATATATTGACTCAATTTCATAGGGTTTTTTTCCTTTCTTTTTGATGGTTCAGCTTTTCCTACAGTAAAACAATTTTACTAATACAAAGCAGTATTATGTCAAAAAAAAAAAAAAAAAAAAACCAGTGAAATGAACATCAGACTTTGACCAGTTTAATGTGAATTTTTAAAGCCTAACAACAACAACAACAGCATAGCCTCAATCCCAAATTAATTGGGGTCAGCTTAACACAGTCAAAATATTTCTGGGAATCAAAATTGACCCTTTCTAGCTATTTTAAGATAGAGTACGAACCTTTTGTATGTCTTCATCTAGTTTATCAACAGATTGCTTGGCATGGTGACGGCCAAAGTGCTGATTCCCAAAAACTTCCATTGCTTCTAATCTTGACTCATCATGAGCTTGTTGCAGAGATTGCTCTGTAATTGGTAAACCCAACTTATCCATCCTCTCATTGTACAGCTTTAAACAATGTTCAAGAATCCCTTTATTGAAAACCTCAACAAGTGACCCTGTGGACGGGATCTCTCCTTTGTTCAAGGCTTCAAGAATCTGAAAACCAATATGACGCTGTCAGCAAGGGAGACGGTTAAGGCAAGTAAAAAATGTTGCTTTTATCTCCCCAATACTCGTGATTCTGTAGTGAAAAGAATAGAGGCTGAACGCAATCTAATTTTCAAAAATTTCAACATGATGCCAGTTGGGTGAACCACAGGCTCAACCAAACATAACATACAATTTTATTTATGGATATTTATTTTTGGACAATATAAATAATATAAACTACTAAAAATATCCAAAGTCTAATTGGACCAAGGTTGACTTGTTTCATTAGAGAATTCTAGAATGAATATATGCTTTAGAACAAATTGTATAAGCTCGATGCTTTATATCATAAGAAAAGGTCGAAGAACGAATTGGATAAGACTGGTGTTTTATATCACAAAAAAAGGTTGGATAACAAATTGCAAGCTCGGTGCTTCATATCATAAAAAAAAGGATGGAGAAAAATTGTAGAAGCTCTGTGCTTTATATCATAAAATAAAAGTTGGAGAATGAAAGCACGCAGTACCTGTTCTAAAAATAACACAAATTCCTTCCCATTTAGAGGTTTACCCTGCACAATTTTTGGGCAAGTAACAGAAGCTACAAGATCTTTCAATTTTTCCCTTTTCTTAACATATGCAGGTTCAAGATCTCTATCCTCCAAGTCACAAAGCTTGGTTCGCTGCAGATGAGGCTGTCACAAATTCAAAACCACGGGTTACACACATACTTAGGCAAATTCGAGGAAGAAGTTGCAAAGCAAAATGAAGAAAAAAAAAAAGCAGGTATAATATAACTGTAAGCGAAAAAGAAAAATTCTTTGAGCAATACTTTCTTTCATGTTATGCTCATGGATTTATAGCAGGTTTTGCAAAAAAAAAAAAAAAAAAAGGATCTTTTTCTAAAATTATATACCTGAAAAAATGTAATAATGGAAAAGAAACAAAAATAAATTCTATAGCTTAAACATTGCTAGTATGGATTAAATAACAAAAGTATAGAACAAGCATAAATGGAGAAAAAAAGTCTTGCAACAAGTGTTAATATACAGGTGAGGTACATTAGGAAGTAGTATCTTTTCCTTTTAAATTTTACTTCAAAATGTAATCCATGCATGTCAACTAACTATAGTGAGAAGAAAAGGAAAGTTTGCATAGCCTCCAACAACTAGGTCGAAATTGAACTAGAATGCTATTTATAGACAGCATTTTTGGAATGCCATGTAGAAGACTGAAATAAAAAATCACACCAATCCGCATCTTGAGATGATAGGCTGGCCACTGGGATGATTAGGAGTGGTGGAATGCAAAGGAAAAGTAACTCTTTATTTATGTAATGATATGGAATAGAACTCAGTACCTCCAACAATAAAACACAATTTTTACCACTAAACCATTCCTACTTCAAATATTATGTCACAATGAAATATAAAATTAAATTTAGAATATTGAAATATATTTTTCATAAGACTCATAACAATTTTTGAAATCTTATATATTTAAATTAGAACAATAATTTGTAGCTCAATCAACATAAAAATATCAAAAAGAAAATTAAATCAATCTTTCAATTTAGGAAATAGTTTCCCAAAAAAAAAAACATTGAGAAAGTAGTCAAGTGACAAAATGACCAAAGAGAGGAGATTAAAATGAAGACTTTTACAAAATTGGTGGGGTGTGGGGTTCCCCACGAGGAGGCAAAGTTCGCTTCACAAGAAATTTGCATGAATACATCTCCACCCCGCACCTCGCAAAGACGGGGACTTTAATCCACGCCCCGCCCTACACCACTTGCAATCCTAGGCTAGCTATGCTTTATGAAAGTGAATATTGGGCAGTAAAGAAACAAGTATATAAAATGAACATAGAAGAAATGAGGATGCTTAGATGTATGTGTGGTAAAACTCAAAAATATATAAATAAATAAATAAATAACAAAAAAAAAACAAAAAATGCATAAATTCAAAGAAAAGCTGGAGTAACACCAATTGACACAAAAATTTGGGAAGGGCATAGAAGTGGTTTGAACACCTCCAAAGACGGCCCACAAATGGCCCACACTAAAAACTCAACTCGATAGAAACTGAAGAAATTCGACGACGTCGGGGTAGACCAAAGCTAACTTGGAAAAAATTAATTACAAGGGATTTAAATGACATGGAAAGTAGTAAGCACACTATCAATTGCACTAAATCGAGCGCAATGGAAGAGCATATAGTCGACCCCAACTAATTTGGGATTGAGGCTATGTTGTAAATTTTCATGTGAAAGCTTTCACTGCTAAACACATAAAGTAGGCATTATTAAACACTTGTTAAATAAATCAAGTGTATAGGCGATAAATTTGGAAAAACGTTCTGGGAAATGATACTCTCAAAGATTTATAGGAGACTTGAAAGATGGAAAGGAACTATGCTCTCAAGATCAGTAAGACTTTCTCTCATCAAAGCCGTGTGGCAAGACATTCCTACATATTTTATGTCTATGTTTAAAATGCATACCTAGCCGACCCTAACTAATTTGGGATTGATGCTATGTTGTTGTTTAAAATGCGTAACTATGTACACAAAAAGGTTGAGAAGATCATAAGAGATTTTGGGTGGAAAGGAAGTTAGAATGAAATATTAATTCAGTGAAGTGAGACTCAGTATGAAATCAAAGGAATTTGATGGGTATCGGGAACATTCCATTGGCAGCAACATTGCATTAGAGGATCAAGAAGGAAAAGCTTTGGGCAAAGATAATATTTAGTAGACAAGGAAAAGTAGAAAATGATTGGTTTGCAAGTTCAAGCCAACCTACCCACAGAGTCCATGGAAATTTATCACTCCACTTGTCAGAAAATAAAGCCTTTTCTAAAATTTAGTGGGTAAGGTGGACCGCATTCTTTTTTGGAGGACGCTTGATGCTGTCAAAATTCATTTTGATTCCTTTTATCTTCATTTTTCAACATTTCACTTAAGCATAAAGCATCAGTTGCTGGATCAGTAGAGGAGCCTAAACGGGTTATATGATTTTCATTTCTCTTGACCTTTGACCACCATGAAACTAATGATTTTTTTAATCTAACACTTCTTAAACCTATTAGGATTTCCCCAAATACCTAAGAAAGAGAATACTCAATTCTTGAGAAAAATGTCCTTTACTCTAGCAAATCTATGTTCTTTCATTTAATTTCACCTCCTAATGATGAATCTTTTCTGCATTTTCTTGCATTTGGAGAGCTCCCATTCCTCATGAAGTTAAGGATTTCTCACTTTTCATGATTGGTAGCTCTAACGAGGAAAACTTCCAAACATAACTGCCACACTTGGCTTAGTCTCCTAATTGGGGCGTGTTATGTACTAATAATAGAGAGAATATTATTTTCGAAAATACTAGTGAGACTTATTTTCAAAAAAAGAAGTGAATTTTAATCACGTTTTCTTGGAGTCCAGCTATTCTCAAGGAGTATGGAGCTTGATGCTTAAAGACTTATGGAGAGAGAACTTGACAATTTTTAGTTGGAATATTCTACTACAAAGAAGAGCCATTTACAATTTATCTAAGGGGTTCGATATTGCTTGGAATGCAGCCATTCTGGCACATATGATTGGTCAAATCTTCAAAGAGGAAAAGCATAAGGATTGAAGATTTATTGGTTTTACCACACAAAAGTTGATCTATGGCTAGTAGCCAAGACAAGCTTAGGATTCTCTATTGATTATTGGAATAAAAATTGGGCTACCTAGATGATAGGATGAGAGGTTACATAATGGGGCACATATTGCTTTTTGATTCTTGATAAGAGACGAAATTCATCAGTGAAAAACTTTGCCAATACAAGACATCAACATGTCTGAAAAAAGTATGAAGGAGAGAAAAAAAGAAAATAAAAAAGCAGAAGATTCTCTTCACAAACACTTCCTGCTAATTATCCCCAAATCCTATGCCAATCATCGAAAGAAAAGCCTATGCTTAAGCTACTAACCATAAAATGACTATGTTTGATAAATACCCACATTTCCTCCCTTCTCATTAATTTATTTATAAAATATATTCTATTTCTTTGAGCCAAATATGCGAAAGAACCACCAAGGCAGATGTACATACATAAAGAGTTGTTTTTTTTTTTTTTTTTCTTTTGGTAACATATACATCAAGAATTTGGACGATCCTTGAATACCTCATCTTTGCACGGCACATTCCAACAACCAACCGTACCATAGTTTATCCCAAAGTCAGTAGGTATCAAACTCCCACTCACCTTGTGATTACTGCACTATAAAAACAGGTGGTCATTAGTTTCGCCAACCTTGGCATAAGATGCACCAACTAGGAGATAAAGCCATATGAGGCAGTCACCTTTTTGCAGTTCTCCCATTTTTACAAGGGTCAGTAACCATGAGAAGACTAGGATACTAATAAGGTGGAAAGGTTTACTGCCTTCCCTGTCAGTCCTTGAAAATGGAGATTCTAACTACTGATATTACAATCCTCAATGAAGCATGCAATGCAGGCTTTATGTTTAAAGGATAGGGTGAAAATCCCTCATAATTGTATTAATCCTTATAGAAGCATGTTTGGGCATTCGGGAAAAGGACATAAAGTGTGTTAGGTACCACCTAAATAAGAAATAAGAGAGAGAGACGCCCCCACCCCCCCAACCTAAAGAGCAGTTTGGTTGACAATACAATCCTCAATGAGACAGACTATAAGCCAAGATTCTTTTATATCACATTCCCAATCACAATCCGTCTAACACATTTGGCATGCAAGTCATTCTTGTTATGAGATCCTTCCACCGAAAAGACGAAAATCCCTCATAATTGTATCAATCCTTATAGAAGTATGTTTGGGCAATCGGGAAAAGGACATAAAGTGTGTTAGGTACCACCTAAATAAGAGACTTTCCAAATGGGAGAAAGGGGAAAAGGCTGGTCATTAGATGGCAAGGACAAGCATAGATTTGCAAGAGTAATTACCACTATTATCAGGTTTCTTTGTCAATGTTACCATGTTGGCTTGAAGGTGAGATCCAAGTGGGCTCTAGGATACTAATAAGGTGGAAAAGGTTCACTGTCTTCCCTATCAGTCCTAGAAAATGGAGATTCTAACTACTGATATTATAATCCTCAATGAAGTATGCAATGCAGGCTTTATGTTTAAAGGATAGGGTGAATAAAGAAAGCAAAGGAACATAAAGAGCGGTTTGGTTGACATTACAATCCTCAATGGGACAGACTATAAGCCAAGATTCTTCTATATCACACTCCCAATCACAATCCGTCTAACACCTTTGGCATGCGAGTCATTCTTGTTATGACATCCTTCCACCGAAAAGGCAAAAATCCCTCATAATTGTATCAATCCTTATAGAAGCATGTTTGGGCATTCGGGAAAAGGACATAAAGTGTGTTAGGTACCACCTAACACACCCCCCCCCCCCCCCCCCCCCCCCCAAACACACACACACGCACCACCTAAAGAGCGGTTTGGTTGACACTACAATCCTCAATGGGACAGACTATAAGCCAAGATTCTTCTATATCACATTCCCAATCACAATCCGTCTAACACCTTTGGCATGCAAGTCATTCTTGTTATGAGATCCTTCCACCGAAAAGGTGAAAATCCCTCATAATTGTATCAACCCTTATAGAAGTATGTTTGGGAAATCGGGAAAAGGACATAAGTGTGTTAGGTACACCCCCCCCCAACACACACACACAATCATGGACATTTTCACCCCCTTTAAGTTTTCAGGTTGATTCCCAAGATGCTCTCTCCCTTGAGTTGAATAATTTATAAACAAAACAGCCATGAGCACCCCAACATAGCTGCCTCAAGTCCTCCCTACATATCCCCTTCGCCATACTTTTTACAATTAGCTGCAGGGCTAATACGAAAGCCTTTTCCTTGTATCGCAATTTTTTTTTTCATCAACCTTTTGTATGAGGAAACCTTTTCATTAACACTTTTTTTTTTTTTTTTAAAAAAAAAGCTAAAATAATCAAGCAGAGGCAGTAAATTTTAAAGGAGATATGATATTGTTTGTTGAGGACATGCTCACCTTGTGGCATAAGTTCAACCTCAAAAATGATCACAATCTAACATAAAACACCCAAAGGGAAATTATAACCAGTGATCATTTCTAACATAAAACACCCTAAGGTAAACGTTGTAGAAGCTCAAGCATGCATTCCAAGATACCCCATAAGAATCTTTCACCAAAAATATAAGGGTTACCCATCCATCCACAGATGGCCCTAAAGTAACCTAGGTTAGAAGTTTTGAACTAAAGTATATAAAAGATATGCTCCAAATAATGGTGAAAACTTTACAACACAAATAAGTCGATGCACCACTGCGTACACAGAAAATGAAAAGAAGAAAAAGCACCCTACCAAAAAAAAAAAAAGCAACAAAACAAAGGAAGAGAAAGCAACAGTTTCTTTGTTATTTTACTAAAATACGATATTTGTAATGTTTGTTCCAGAAATGTGTATATATATATATATTTAAGAAAAAGAATTCAGACAAATTACTCGTACACCATGGTTATTCACAATTAAACAGATGAACAAAAAAGAAATTTCAAAAATGAAAAATTATGCAAATTCACACCTGTGGTAAGCTAAATGCAGTGCTGTTATTACCCATGATGGCCAATGACTGTCGAATCTGATTTACCTGAACTACGAAAAATGAAGCTGCATCATCAGAATATGGTGTCCAATTGAAATACAATATTTAAGGAATATTCATACCTGATCAATATTTGCATCACCTGCGACAGTGAATTGTACCCAAAATTAGAATTTCATCAAAAAGCGTAAAAATAATGCTGTACAAGCAGAGAACCAAAATATGGTGCAGACAAGAGCAAAAGTGTGTCTAAGAATCAACCATCATCATTAGGAACTTGTCGAAGAGCATCATTCACCATCTCTTGCACAGATTTTCCTTCTGCAAACAAGAATTGACAACTTTTATTGGAATAACCTTTGAAAATCATGCATCCCAAGAAAAAAATTCTGATCTGCATAATCCATAGCACCAAGTACCATGCCAAAAAGAAACCGAGCTATAAAGGAGCAAAAAGTTGGATGCATACTGCAAGCATTCCCAATTTAACCTAAAACACCACCACTTGCAATAAATACAATGCAACAAATGTAAATATTATTGACCTTTCTTAGCTCAAATTCTGATTACAGCTCATATTTTCTTACTTAAGTGCTTCACTTGAAACATCAGGTACAATAAACTATGTAGAGATGATTTTCTAAAATATACTATTATAATTGTATATAAGATTTAAATAGTCAAAGTTCACAGAACAAGATTAAATCAGCGCTAATAAATCAGAACAAGATTAAATGCATGTCTTAATGAATCCAACAAGAAACGCAGCACTTCAAGATCTTCAAAGAATAATGTTGGTTTGGTTAGATCGGTTTGCTAACTACTTAAACTAACAGAAAATGAAATTCAACTGATCAGCAAGTTAAAACCCAAAATAAAGAAAGATTATTTTTGGATATAGTGGATTGAGAAAATCGTCCCATTAGATGAGAAATGAACCCAAAGTCGTCTAATTGGATGGATGCTTTTAACTCTTATAGATTTTTTAAAATGGTTTGTACCAAAAACAAATTATTAGAAGTTCTACCTAGAACAAATGGCATTTATTTGTCTAAAAACATGCTAAATTTGGACAGAACAAGTTGCTTTCACCTCACTAATCAATTTCTTTTGTTCTATTTTCAAATCACAACCAACCTACTTGTATGCAAGTAAACTAACAAGTTTAAGAATTATTTTTATCAAGAAACTACTAAATTTAAATTGACATGCAGATGACGACTACCACTTATTTTTCAATATAAAAAGTCATTACAATAACAAGAAAACTTACGCAAAAAGTCACGTTGGATAAGCCATAAAAGTTTAGCAGGTTCAAAAGCCACATCTTTTCCCTGTGATATTTTCACCCAACGAAGATACATTGTGAACTATCTTGACAAGTGAAAGTAGGAAGAATCGTAATATAGTGATCAAGAAGTCACCTTCACTCTGTTTGCCATGAAGCAGAGAAAGAAAAACATACAAGAAGTTAGTATTGGTAGCAACCTGAGTAACCATCCAATGAACTAATTATGCTTCGTGTCCTAATACTTAATAAACCACACATGAAAGCCGCACACCTTCCATAGAATTCTTCGGCAAGCTCAACAGCAAAGGATAACCTGGATATGTCAGCTTCACGTATCTAAAAAAAAAGAGAAAGGAAACCAATAAAATTATTGCCCAGTGCACCAAAATGAAAATTTTATGAAGCAGCAAGAAAGCAAATAGAACTTTCAAAGGTGAGCACCCTATTCCAGTTAAACAATGCAATGACAACTAGAAACCAACCGTCTCAGGTAGATTGTATATAAGCACAGAACTCATAATCGTAGCTAGAGCAAAAATCCTGCACAATCAAAAGGTGTTTTCAGATTATGGACAATAAGAACTTGGAACTCCATTCAAGATAGAAGATGATCGGAGCTATTAATAGTTCACCTGTCATCATAAACATTGGATTTCCCAACACTTTCAAATCCTTCAGTGTCTAGGTACAGAACAGATGTTTCTATTCCATCAATAGTTAATTTCAGTGGAGTGCCCCATACCCATACGCCTAAAATGCCAAATAGAGAAACAAATCGTAAATAAGACATCAGCATTTTCATACTGTACTCCACCAAAGTAAGCAACCGGCCAGGGAACAAAGAGATCAAGAGCCCAATAGTTATGTTCCACAGTGAGGAAAATCTAATGGTACCAGGACTGTGGTAAAATTTTAATAGCTTTATTCATGTATCATGCGAACCTTTTGTTTTGGTATCACGCATGTGACCGACCCCAAAGCCTGTAGAGTAAATCATTTTTCCAATGTCAAAAAAATACTGAACACAAGCTAATTTCTGCAAAGCATAGAGTAGCATTTCTCAAAGACAATTGAAATCACATAGGAAAAGTTTACCTTCATAACATGAAAGGGAGAGAAGTTGGTTGAGCAAAAAAGACTTTCCAGATCGATAAGGACCAATTACCTGAGAAGAAACAAGAAATCCGGTGTCAGAACTACATCTTTAATTAACTTTAGATTTCATTTTATCAGATTAAGTATAGAATATTGCATCTGAAACACAACTCGAATAGCAGAGAAACATTTTCATATTCTGACCATCTGAATGGAGGAGAAGAAAAGATTTTTACTGCTGTAATGCCTACATAATTACAGACGACAATTACACCAAGATCGAATTTCAACAAATGATACTAAGATCAAGAAGCACAGGAAAAAGAATAGAGAAGGAAGAAAAAGGAAAAGAAAACTTAAAGCTACTACAATGTGACTAGTAGAGTGAACACTAGACAGTATTTTCTTCCTTTTCTGTATATATATGCTAAAAAGTTCTAATATCTAGGAACGCCCAAAAAGACAAATTAATGATAAATGAGTCTCATTCTAAAATATTCCCAACAGTCCCCCTCAAGTTGAAGAATATTGATTTCAATAGAACATGCATGTAAACCAAAAAAAAAAGAAAGAAAAAAGGAAAGAAAAAAGAACATGCCCAACTTGAAATATTAAATGCAAAATGTGAAACTAATGGTGTGTTCGCTTGGGTTGTTAGATTAGGCAGTCATGGGCTTGATTGCTAAGCCCATGTGCGCTTAACTTATTGGCTAATACGACGGATTAGCTAATCTCCAGCAAAGCTGATCAAACAAAGTGGGCCTCCTCCCACTCGTTACTTAATCTGGTTCTCATGGGATTGCAACTTTACCAAAATGCCCCTCTCTTTTATAAACATCAAACGAGCCCAAATCATGCGATTCCACATTTTTGTGCGTCATTGAGAACGAAGCGGTTCCGAACACCATTGAAGAAAACGAAGACTTCGAATCTGTTTACTTTCTTCATCCCAGCCTTCAAATCAGGCTCTTCATGGCTATTTTTAATCGTTTCTTGTTCAGAAGAGGGTGATATTTCTATCAAATCCAATTCTTATTTCGAAAATCAAACATTAGCAATGAGGATTGATTTGGTTTCTTTAAGCGATTTAGTGATGATTTTGGTTTTGTTTTTGAACGAAATTGAGATGTTTGATTTCGTGTATGATCACAATGAAGCGTTCGAGTATTATGCATTTGAACCTGTAAAGATGAGTCGTGATGTTTGGAAGATGGGTAGTTTTGTAATTTTGTGGCCGCCCACAAACTTTAGCCGACTCTTAATTTCCCAAAGTGAACAACTGGACCATTCTAGACTACATGTGAGTCACGGTAGTCGCACTCCTATTTTCATGAATCCGGTATCAAACTGATCAGGAGTTCCCCCAACCGAACACACCATAAGTGTTTTGTAGACATATCCCCAATTGATTTTCAATTTGAACGTATGGCCTAAGAATCTACTTGGACATGATAAGTTATAAAGAGACAATAAACTTCAACACAATTCAGCCTTTCAAGGAACATAGGAGACAAGAAGCTATGGAAGTTAAAGCTTGATTATCACAATTCACAAACATATTTCTCCGAGAGATAAAACTGTAAGACAAATTTCTTGTAAGAAAATAAATAGAAACAAACCATTAACATTTTTTAAACTGTAAGACCCATTTGTTGTAAAAATATAAATATAAACAAACCAAAGACATTTTTGCGAAACTGCAAGCCACAGCTCTATACTCAATCTCAACCCTTAAACATGCAACCACAGTTTTCTTTTTACAATGTAATGCAACCAAGTATAGACAACTGCATGCAATTATTCAACTGGCTAATAGAACGGACAATGTCGATTAAAAATAGTCATAGAATTGGACACGGCTAACATCAATGCCCATGTAAAAACTGGAAAATATCAATCTTCAAATCCGGCAATATGTTTTGGTGCTTCTAGATACAAAGTAGATGCTATTTGGCATATATGGCTACTTTAGATCTTTGGGCTTTGTCATATTATATGCATATAATGAAGAACTGGAAGAAAGGAGAAGAGGTAATTGGTAACAGAGCACTTTTTCCTTCTCCTCATTCTTTTTGTTCCTTACAGTTTAAAGGTTGCTATCAGTCTTATTGAGGCGTGCACCTTTGTACGCCTTAGGCACGCCTTGAGGCAAGGTGCTCTCTATGCTCCTCAAATGAGCCTAGGCATGCCTCTCCACGCCTTGGCACTGCTTTAAGGCACATAGAGGGGTGTGTCTCACCATTAAAAATTAAAATTTGTTTTTATGTTTTTCGGAACCAATACATTCAATCTAAGTGTCGCGCTTAGTTGTTCAGTTCTAGATTTTAATCTTTACTAGTTCAAACAAAGTCACACATATCACATGCATAATTTTCATACATACAAACATACATGTTACATTCATATATGTTTGTATATGATGTATATATATCTAGAAATCTGTATATGTTCGACTCACTCAGGCGTGCCCCTTGCCTTGTGCCTTGCACCTCAGGCCTTTTAGGCAGTCATCGCCTCAAGTGCGCCTTTCGCCTTTGATAACACTGGTTGCTACGTATATATTGATTTACAGTTATACATGTAGATCAGCGACGAGAAGAGTTTGAGGTTATTTTTAACTAGCTTGTGAAGAGTATAGGCCAATCTAATATAATCGTATCTTCCCAAATAGTGAGTTCTTATTTTTTCAGTTTCATGCTAACCAAAAGCACGTTTTGCTTGTTTATATGTCATAGCTTAGTTGTGGTTCATGGGACCAATTTTGTGGTTATTATGGTTGAAGAAGCATCTATTTTTGTCAGTTCTTTCCTCAAGAAATAAATTTATTTTGTTAGTTCAAATATACAATTATCTTAAGTTGGGATCCGGAAAATCCATCACCTCCAAGAAGTTGAATCGACATAAATATTACTAACAAACCTAGAACTATTATAGTTTCTATTTCGGCTACGAAGAAATGGAAGAATCTCTACAGATCCTTCATTGAAGGAATTCAGGTTTGGGAAAAAAATAGATAGTTCCAGGATAAAATCCATCACCTCCAAGAAGTTGAATCGACATACATATTACTAACAAACCTAGTACTATTATACTATTATACTTTCTACGTCGGATACAAAGACATGTGATAATCTCTACAGTTGCTTCATTGAAGAAACTCAGGTTTGGGAAAAAGATAGGTAGTTCAGGGCTTGGGAATACAGTAAGATACGAAAAGAAATTGTCTTAAAGGTTAGTCGGACATTTTATGAGGGACAGCGTTTACTTCAATGCACGGGCTGTTCATACCTGAGCTGAAGTCGCTACCTTAATTGCAAGGACAAGGATTAAAAAAAGGTATGGCTGGTGACAAGAACAATTTAGTAACAAGATAGACATATTGAATGTTTTAGCAAAGGAAGTTATTTATGCAACATCAACCAACCTAAAATGGTTTCTTCCTAGGTCAAGTCTGAGAGGTTAATGAGAACGGACCATAAATTTATTAGTAATGCCAATATGCCTATGCTAGTTTAAATCCAGCCAGACCAACTCCACCAAGAGGTTATATAACTAATTTGTCCTCTAGAAACAAACAATTGGTTAGATCACCTCCTTTTCTTGAGGAGCTAATGCTTTGGGGTATTTTAGTTTGAGAGTGCTTCACATCCTAACAGAAACATGTTACAAGTGAGGCTAGTGACCAAAGCTTGGAGTGAAAGTCTTCATTTGTTTTGTTCATGAATCACACTAATAAATAATGCAGTAATTCATGATAATCACAGTATTATTAACAAATAATACATGAAAAGGCAATTGTTTGTTGTGTTGTTCGCGTAGGGAAAACCTCTGTCCCCGTTTTCTCTCTTTCACCAGAACTAGAATATTTTGTCATTATATTTATATATCTTCTCAATAAAAAAATGGAAAAAAAAGAATAGAAAGGAAAACAATTGCATGCAAGTCAACCAAAAACTTTTTCTCAATTTTGCCCTTTCAATCATACTAGATATTTGTTTTGTAATATTTTAATATAACGCTTGTTTCCTCTCACATAAAAAAAAAAAGAATGAGAAACAATTAAATACAACTGAACACAGACATCAAGTGTGAAAACAGCTTGGTGTTTGCATGCTTTATCATCTAATCTTACTCTAAAGTATATTGATGTTACTATTATAAACTGTAAATCAGTTAAAAAATGTTCAAAATAGGATATCAGTCTTACAGCAACAACAGCAACTGGGGATTCAATTCTTTCTATAGCCTCCAAGCCCTCTCTCGCAAGTTGAAGCTTTGTATGACCAGAATCAGGCTCCACAATAGGAAATCTGAAAGCAAATGAGTAACACTGAATCATTGCCCAACATAGAAATACTTTTGAGTATCTTTTACACAAGTATACTTTTGAGTAACGTACCTTTGTTACATACATTTGCTACAAAGTTATTGGAGTCTGTTGAACACATTGAGATTTCCAGGCACATACCTCCATGTGCAATCCAAAATACTCCAAGAACTTTGCAGCAAATGTCTGTAACCAAAAGTACGTCACTCAATCTTCTTTTCTGAGAAAAAAAAAGAGAGGAGAATTCCAAGTTCGCTAGTGATAGAATTAAAAATACGCATAGTCAAAAGCGATGAAAGATGATGACAACAACAACAAAGCCTCAGTCCCAAATTAGTTGGGATCGGCTAAATGGATAATTGAAAAATAAGATCATGATCTATTCTCATGAAAGAAATAGTCATCCACAGAGCAAGGCACACTTTACTGTTCTAGATCAATTATACACTATCAAGGTATGACCAGCCAATGAAATAATAATCAATATACTTCACATGGTCGGGTATCAGCCATGAAGCTGGAGTTTTCACTGTCTCGAGAGTCAAGTCAACAATTAATTGCACGGCTCACTTTGCTGATCTAGATCAATGGTTCATTTGCCTACCATGAAGGTACAACCAGCCAATGCAATTTTAATCAATACCCTTGGCATATTTGGCCATCTGCCATTTGACCTAACATAAGCCAGAGTATTCATTTTCTCGATAATTAATTGTTAGAAACTTGACTCGCCTTCCCTTTCAACACTACTTAGTCTCATAATCAAGGCCATCCAATTTCATATATTTTCTTACAGCATATGCTAGCGTCACTTTTTTACCTCATATGCTCTAATGCTAAATGAAAATACTTCTCACTTCTACAATAATTACCTTCAGTAGATACATCCGAATCAAAAACTTCTTTGCGCTATACACTTCCCTTGACTACTACAAAATCCCCAATGACATACCAAAGATTTCAACAGTAGAAAAATGCCAGTTTCTATCATCCATCATGAGTATCACTACCCTCAGTCTGCACATACAACTCATTTATGGTCGATGATCAGAAGGTCTTACAAAAATTTGTTCTTTCCATTTCTATCTTGGAAATTTTCCCATTCAGCTTTTATCTCATGTTAAAGCGAGCACCTTTATGCTATTACAAGCAGCACAAATTTTATGCTCACAATCTCTGGTCATCTATGCATTTCATGGAGAAATAAAATTTTGAATTTTAGAAACAATAAATCTCAAGTAATGCCTCCAGAACAGGAATCCATTAATTGAATTAAAGGCATGGTAAACCTAATTACCGTGGCTCTTGACATCGATTAGATAAAAATATGAGAAACCGTACCAATTTTGTTTCAAATGCGTGCATAAATGATAGATCAAATAAACACTTAGCAGCACTAGACCCAAACAGACAAGTTAGTAACTAATTACAGTGCTCAATCAGAGAAAATGCATCATCCTAAGGATGAACATCAAGACCACACATATTCTTCTGGTGGTAACTAAATTCAAGAAATTTTTGAAAAAAAGATATAAAGGAAAGATATTATGGAAGAAGCTAAACTGACTTTCTAAAAACTAATATAGCAATAGAACTTCCAATAAATTCTAAACAACGCCCGAGTCATTATTCCTGCACAAGAGCCTTGCTAGACTAGATTAAAAACGACGACAAGTCTCATTACATTCAAGTGCTTAGCACAGGGATATGACCATTCCTTTGTTTCCACATTACTCTCTCAAGGAAATCACAGGGATATGATTTTAAACTCATTATTAAGTACTCCAAATAACAACTCTTTTAAACATCAGGGAAGACAATAATTTGAGGAACCGAGGCATCGATTCCCCTATTCTCCTTATTAAAAGCCACTCATTTCCAAAATATAAGGTAACTAGAACTCTAAATCATAGCACCAATATAAAATATGACATAAAAAAGCAAAAAGAAGCATTGTCATTAGAAAATCAAGTAGCAATGCTAGCTCTTGCTCAGAATATTCATCAAATAAGAACCCAAAACCGAGGAAAACGAACACTTACGCTTGTCGAAAGCTCTCCAACGAAGAAGACACAGATGCATTGAAGCAAATGCAGATCAATCCAACCAAAACCAATCTCCAAAACTCCATTTTTTTCCCCCAAAATTCACGCACTCAGCCCCCAAACAAGTATTCTTAAAATAGCGTATCTCAATTCGCACAACTATTCGACGACCATGGAACGGAACAGATCAACAAAAAACAATTCTCAAACACATTGGAGAAAACTTGGTTTTGTGGACGGATCTCGCGGCGGAGATGGATTGGCGGGTCGGGAAAGCGTTCTGATGGCGCTTTTCGCATAGGTTGCTACCTCTGGAGATCCAAATGCGGTCTTGGCGTTGATTCCTCCCCAGAAGACCACTTTTAGGGATTTGAAAAGAGGGTTTGGGAGAGGAAACGTGATTCTTTCGGTGTTTGAGAGAAGATTGAGAATCGCTCTTTTAGTATCGATTTTTGGGTGATTGTTCATTCACAGGCACGCAAGCACACAGGCACGTCTCCCACGCTTTGAATCGATCTGAGTTCAAAGAGAGACTACCGAACCAGAAAAGCTTTTTTCTTTTCACTTTTTTCCTTTTCTTTTGGCTTAATTGATTAAAATATCTCATCCTCTTACAATTTTTTTTAGAGTATTGCAATGGACACCCTCCATCCTCTCACGGCACCCAACCTTTTTCTTTTAATTTAATACTGATTTTCTAACTAATTGACAAAAATGTTTTCCCCAGTCAACCAATTCACCATATGCCTGATCCTTTCACATCCTGCGCACCCGACTACCCAAACTTTCAATTTATTGCTCAAGTGAAGTCAATCCGACACCGATCGAACTTCGCGCTCCTCAATCATAGAGTGCGTGCAAAGCTTGTAAGTATCTCTTTCGACGTTTCAATGTGGTTCAATCATCTAAGTTGATCAGTTTTTGATGCGATAGTAGGGGTGGTTTTGTATTGTAGGGTTTGGTAGATCTAATGAGTTCAAAGCGTTTTTAGATTTTATGGATGAAGAAATTGAGTTGGAGGCGAACGTTACACACGATAAGGTTCGTTTTCAGGGTTTTTGTGTTATTTTTGGTCATTTCCAAAAGTAAACCTCAGACACGATTGTATCGGTTACACAGGACCGAAACGTATGAGTTTGTCTTAGTAGAAGGTAACCGAGACTTGACCTCAAGTATCGGTTTATAGTGGTCGATCTAATGTGTCAGTCCTTTAGTAAATGTATATGGTAAAGGATACTTGGCATATCATGTTAATAGCAGGGGGACCTGTAGTACTGAGACTCGTTATTTTGAGTGTTTTTTTTTTTTTTTTCAGATTTTCATAGTTAATACTTACAAAACAAGTTCTTTCTTTTAGAAAAAGCCATCCATTTTAGAGTTTGAAGACTATACTAGTGTTTTCGATCGAGAAGAACTATTTCCTTCTAAGAAGGAGACTATTGATTGGATTTAAGAATTGAGTCATGAAAGGAAGTTTGTCTTGGTTACGAAGAAGTCTAATGCAGGAGGGATTAGTTGTAGGGGTAGAGTCAAGCTTGCGTGTGAGAGGTCTAGTACATATAGGGGTGTTTCAAAAAAAGTAGGGATATCCAAAGCGGCAAAACTTGAGAAAAGACCACCAAAGTTGAAGACGAGAGAGGAAAAGGAAGATAACACAAGGCCTCACACTAGTACCAAAAAATGTGAGTGCCCATTTTCTTATTTACATCAAGAAAGAGTCGGACTGTTTATTGTATAAGATCGTGCTATTGATAAGTTCATAATTAGACTTATATATAGGACTAGTTTAGTTGCACAATTGTTCTAAATATCCCAAAATGAACTTTAATTGACGTATTTATGTGTTTTCAGGTCTACAAGACATAAAATTGGTAAGAATTCTATGAAGAAAAACACAAAAAGTGACGACGTCATGTGTACAAGAGTTGACGTCATAGGTGTAACACTAGTAGCATGGAGACAATATGGGATTAGAAGAGAAAAATGAACACCAAGCTAACACAGTCATGGCGTCGTGGGCTAACATGGATGTAACGACCCTAAAATCTAACTCGTTCCACGTGTCATTTTAGGTCGTACGTGGGCCCACTCGTTGTGATACAGGTGTCCAATTCTCGATCGTCGACGTCGAGGTATGTTATTTTTGTTCGATGTTTGTATTATTATTTTATTACCCGAATGTTAATTACAATGTCGCAAACATGTGAAGACATTTGTGTGTGAGCATTAGTGCTAAGAATGAGTTCGGCTTGGGAAAAACATGTGTTACGGGCGCCAGGTGAATGGTTATCGGGTAATTGGCTTTCCAAGGGGATAATTGAATTAAAACACTGGCAAAATGCAAATTAATTAATAAATAAACAATGTGTAATGTGTCCGGTATGTCTGCGAGCACACAGCGATGCGAGTCGTAGTGCGGTTCGGGTGCGGGAACGCCTGGGAAATGGATAAGTTGAGTAGGAAATCAATTGACTAAGTCAAGAAGTCACCCATTAAAGTCAACAAGTTGAGTGTGTGGTTGGTGGTTGGTGTGAAGGAGGACCTTGGGATGACCTCGGGATACATGTCACGGCCCAAATCTCTAACTCCGTTTTGATTTCCTTAATCAAGATCACCAACCCGTCACGTGGGGATCCACACCGTAATATATACACCGACCGAGACACGTGGCCGAGGTATATGATATTTTTTATTTTGATTATATGCCTAGTGTTATGTATTTTATAAACTTACTAAGTCGGTTTGTATAGCTTAGGCGTCGAAGCGAGAGCGGGGGACCCGCCTCGAGTTACGTGTGAGCCGGGGAACCAGGTAGTTAGCACTTTGGTAAGTCTATTTAATATATTAATATGACTTCAGGAACTTATTTATAAGCCTATGGTTATAATGGTTAATGTGAATTAAATCAAAGTCCTATGGTTGAAACCAAAAAATAAAGAACACTTGGACTTACCTCGGGATACGCACTAGCACACACTCCCATGTATTTTTATCATGCATGTGCGTCACCTAGCTGGATTTTAGTGGAGAGTAGGAGTAAAGGATGACCACAAGATTTTATAGAGATTGGGTACACACACCTTGATAAAAAAAATAAGAGTTGTGGAGGGCTAGATTTGCTGGAATTAGGAGATTAAGGGAGTGTTTCCATCCTCAAGAGTTGGGGATCAAACATCAACAATAGCTACAATCCTAGGTACTTGTTCTTTACTTTCATGCATTCAAATTGGTGGAGTTTTTGAGTTCTAACCAAAGGGGTTTTCTATTGTGGTGATTCTAAAGTATTATAAGGATGGTTTTAA
This sequence comes from Stephania japonica, assembly GCA_039657345.1. Taxonomy (NCBI): domain Eukaryota; kingdom Viridiplantae; phylum Streptophyta; class Magnoliopsida; order Ranunculales; family Menispermaceae; genus Stephania; species Stephania japonica. Next base: position 19,698,016 of record CM077558.1, on the reverse strand, counting down.
TGTATTCCAAGCTTTAGTTTCATTTCTAAAACTGGAATTTCGAAATTTCAAGTTTGGCTAAAAAATGGGGTTTTGCATGATTTCAGTTTTTTGAACTTTGAGTTACAAAATGAGTTTGTTTTTAAAATCTAAGTTCATATTTGGATTCTCCATCGAAAAACACTAGGGATAGCACTAAGGGTTTCAAAAATCAGAGTTGTTTTCATGATTTGGAAAAATAAGTGTTCTTCACGTTCTTCATGTGTTTGATGAAAATGCATGTCTTTAATTCATGTAAATACGATGTTTTAATCATAATATAAGAAGTGCCTTGTGTATGAATGTTTGGGGGATATTACGGACCCTTGGCGGAGGAGAGCAGGGGATCCGGAGGCGAAGGAGATGAGTTTCCCGAGTTGGAAAACCCAAAAAATCTGCAACGGTTTTTTAGCTTTCTACACTCAGCGCTCTGCGCATTTCTAGCCAGCGTGCTGGGCATCCCAACCAATAGAATTTCTACAACTCTCGTCAATTTTCTGCAACACTTAATACACCCTAAACCCAACTCAAACTAAACCTAAACAACTTAAAATCATATTTAAACACCTCATGAGCTTAGGGAATTGTTCCAAGAGTTTGAATGCAAGTGTCAAGGTGTCGAGAGGCCAAATAAGCTAGGGAATTACTTGCAAGTGAGTATACCCGTTGATAAATTTACTTAGCATTTTATTTCCATTACTGGTTGCTCTTGTTTAGTCTTCTTGGACTGTTTTACCTTTGTATTATGAGATCATGTGTTCTTGGTGTTCTATGCTCACTTGATGAGTCTAGTTTGCGCGATATCCATTTATCGGACTTAGTTCATTGACTTTATCTCCTGCTATGTCTATTCTTATTGTTTTAAATGTGAAGTTAATGATAAATAACATGCTATAAGGATAGTGAACATCTTATGAACATTTATGTGGACCTGTATTCCTTATTTGTTTAGGTGTGTATATGTGCCTATGTCTTGAAACTCCATACTTGGTAATTCTTGAAATTTAAAAAATAGTTTTTGTATTTAGGTCTCGTACTCGATCAAGGTGTGCGCGACTCACGGGGTTAGAGTCCCTGGGGATGTTGGCACGTATTACTTGACATTGTATGACACTCAGGGTTAGAGTCCCTGAGGTGGTCTACAAACTGAGGTTAGAGTCCCTGATAATACTTAGATTAGAGTCCCTCGTGCTTCATGATTATGGAGTCGGAGTGACACAGTTCACTATCGACCAGACCTAAGTCACTACTACTTAGTCTAGTGTCAATTTCATTTGTTTAACTCTAGTATTTACTCGCATATGGTTTATTTTTCAGCTTTTCCATTTATATGCTTTTAAATACCAGTTGATTATATTTGGAAATGCAATTTAAACCTGTCATCGGGGATTACTGTTTTATTTTTGTACTCACCGTCCTTTTTATGACGATGGGTGCAGGTTCGTCTACTAGAAGGTTGGGCAAGGAGAAGATAGACGATTATCTCTGAGCCAGTAACGCGACACTGCATAGACTGCAGGTCTTTTAGTATTTTGGATTGTATATGTTATATATGTCTTTCATACACTATTGGGTTGTACATTTGGGTTGAGCTTTAGTTCCCCGACCTGACTTAGACTGTTTTAATACATTCACTGTATTTTAAGGATCTTATATATATGTGATCTCATTTCCTAGTTTTCCACACTTAGGGTTATTTTAAATTGTGTATCGGCCTCCAATTCATCGGCAGCTGACGCGCGCCGAACGCGTCAATAAAATGTTTCCTTAAACCAACTATTTGCAGATAGTGGCAAAGGGTCGATCCCACAGAGATTGGTAGTCTTTCTAAGGTTCTAAAAGAAAGGGAAAAATGGGGGTTTAGAGAAAATAACTAAATTAATTAATCTAATTATTAATAAATTAAATAACTAAAATAAATATATAAGTTTATGAACAATTAATTTAAATACCTAAGTCTATGGTTCCACAAGACAAGATCAAGATTCAATGGCATATCATGGTCGTCAATCTTTCCCAAAACAATTATTAATTTAAGTTCCCCTAGATTAGCTATGGAAAATCGACATCCGCCAGTAATTCCTAATTCCCCTAATCTCGATAGCTAGGACATCCGCCACTAACTACTTCCCTAATTAATGTATAACCCTAGACATCCGCCATAAGATTTAACACACTAACCGCAGTAATAAAGTTCTATGGGAATACTAATCCTAAATAACCGAATCGCGTCCGCTCCCGATTTAACCTAGATTCAATTGTTGCACACTCAAGAACCGAAAGGTTTTGACGGCAATCGGGTGAATGTTTGTTACTTATATTGTCTCAAAAGTACAATTACGGATACTAATGAGTCAATTAACTATAGATTATCCACCTAAAAGCATGCACTGGCCACATACATACCCTAAGTTTAAATCATATTCATTAAAATCAACAACAATGAAATAGAAGAAATTAAATTAAATAAAATAATAAAATAAAAGATCTCACAAGTTATGCCATGAATCCATAATCCTGAATTGCTTCACCATCGACCTAGGCAACTTGATTAGCCAGACATGGCTACTCACAAAATAATGTAGAGAGAGTGAGAGAGAGCCTTTTCTAATGAAAATAGATGTTCTATTTATACCTAAAGTCCTAATATGTAAAACTACTAAGAATTGGTCTATGGAAGAGAGAGAAAACTATTTTTTGGTGTATTTTCGTCCTTGACACGTGTCAGGCTGTCATTGGGCATTTTTCTGTGCTTGCTGACGTGTCAGAAGGTGATTGGAGCTGAGGTGATGACGCGGCTGACGTGGCAGCAGGCGATTGGAGGAGAAGACAGGCGTGACGTGTTGAGGGGTGCAGAGCTTGACACATGGCGGGATCCCATTCGCCGGAGCTGGAATCGTGCCTTCTTTGGACCGACGCGGAGCGACGACGTGGCGGCTGCGACGCGGCGAGCGAAGTCGCGCGAGTATCACCGAAGTTCGGGAGACAGTGTGGATGCGCATCTCGAGGCGGATCGACGAGCCGGAGAGAGGAGATGGTCGTGTTGTCCACGTGGCGGTAGGCGATTGGTGATGACGGTCTTTGGACGACGACGTGGCGGACACCAAGCTGTTGTGTGACGCGGCTTGACTAATGGGGAGGCGACACGTGGCTCTCTGGACGAATGACACGTTGACACGTGGCACTGCTGTGTACATTCATCCCACTGTCGGCGTATATTTCGAAACTAACTCTCCTGGTATCCAATTAATGCAAGTAAATACTCTATTTTGAGTATTTTTTCGCCACGAATCCAACCGTGCACTCCATTTCACCTAAAAACCAAAAGTAAATATAATTAAATATATGTTTTATAAACTTTAACACTAAATTATACTAAAATAGACAATAAAATCCTATAAATAATAACTTATCAGCAGCCACGGCGTGCACAACGGGCCCACAGCTCTGCCAACTAATTACCAAGGTGTGTCCCTCGACCACTCATAAACTCAATATAATCAAATTCTTGCTAACCATAAGTTATGTATTAATAATTATTGATTTAAGTTAGCTTTGGATTCTTTAAAATCATTTTACCTCAAAGTACGTAGCGAATAATTAAAATCATCAAGGTGTTTTATGAGCATATTACCTAAGGTAGAAACCATCTCAAAATATACATCATATACATATCAACTAAGATCCTCAAAATATCAAAAATATAACCTACAAGTTATATACAAGTCATATCTATCTCTCATACCCCAAAACTAAGTATAAAACAAGGAAGTAAAAACAAACGTATGAGTAGGGCAAATGCAGTCAATCAATGTAGTCCTCAAGCTTGCCCTTCCCTTGACTCGTACTAGGATCTGTACTCAAGCCATCACAAAAAGACAGATGACGAGTCCAGAGTGAGTAATCCCAAGGAAATTATACGTAAATAAACTGTGGGGATTTAAAATACTATAAATAAACATGAAGAACAAAAGAATACATTCAACTGTGGAAGATCATCACATGCATAAATATAGCAGTGAAGCAAAGTGCGTGCACAATCAAAGTCAGACTAAGCCATACTTTGGGCTATCCGCTAGGCACGACCCATGAGGATATCTCTAACGGGTGACCCTGGACCCTTTAGGTAGCCGACGTACATTTACGGTGCACCCACACATGCCTATCATGTTGGACTAAGTGGTTAGTCATTCTAACTCCGACCGGAATTTTGATGGAAACAAACAAGGTGAAAATATACTAATAAGTTTTATCAAGTGTATTTCAGTTTCATCAAAGGTTGCGAAACATCACATCATGGGTATTCGAGCATTCAAACTATACAAGTTCAAGACTCGACATACAAAAATGAATGAAGACGAAAGATCAAAGCCAAGAGTTGTAAAATTAATGTAAGGTATTCAAGTTCACTTAAGCAAGCCTATTGCATTAGTTCATGCATATCGTGATTTTAGAATGGATTTTCAAATGTCAAGTGATTACTCGAAGATTTCGGTCCTATAAGCCTAAACTATATGTGTATGTTAATATCGCATTTTGAAAATCATTGTGAAAGCTTTTGAAAAAGAAAAACTTATTTTTGAAAGGTCTTTGAAAAGAAAACTGCATATTTGCCGAAAAGTCCCTCGCAAATTATGAAACCGAGATTTTCCATTTTCGGGATTTGTGAAAATATCCCGACCATCCAAATAGGCCATATGACCCATAACAAACATGTATTATATGTTATATGAGGGTTTATTGGGTCTAGGACGTGTTAAAGGGTCGCTAACACAAGGGACAAAATTAATTATTCTGAGGTCCCTGCAGTTAGCGTGCTAATAACAGTATTAGCGCGCTATGTGCAGAGTTAGCGCGCTAGGTCATAAAATTAGCGCGCTAATTGCAGTCCTGACAGCTTTTTTATAAAGCTGAAAAATTCACTTTAATTCGAATTTTTGATCAAATCTTGGCCCTTGGATGCACACAACGGTCATATATTGGTCTATAAATATATACAACACTCCCAAACACAAAGGCACACAAATTAGGTTTTAAAATCAAAGAAAAACATTTGTGCTAAAATTTTTCAAGAGAAGGAGCTTGGGGTCTTCAAGTTATACTTAGAGGCTGTTCCTTCAACATCAAAACCAGCACTCTAGGGGCACTCTAAGGAGTAAAACAACCTCTCCAGAACTGATTTTCAAGTCATCTTCTTGGGGTTGTAAGAAAGTCCATTCCCTAGCTTTTCTTGTGCTTAAATTATATATTCTTGTGTGATTGATTTGGAAAATTATTTGTTGTGTTGTTAAACACACTTGTATTGGGTTTTGTACTTAAAATTGATTTATTAAACCCTTGGGCTGATTTGAACAAGAGTTTGTGCTTAAACTCGATTTTTATCAAACTTCTTGTTCTTTGGATTTGAAACCGGTTTTGTTCTCATTAATCTATTTGAAACAGTTTCAGTTTTGAGTTTTGCATAAAATCAGTTTTATAATTGCATTTCTCAATTGTTTTCATACTTGCATGCATAAGAGTGGTTAGGCTCTAGGAGGCTTGCTTGTATTTGAACTTGATACCACTTTACTTTGTAAAGTTTAATTTCAATTGTATTAATCAAATCTTGATTGTAAGACTTAGTGGGATCTAAGTCGAAAGAGAAGACCTAGTTGAGGCTAGGCATATATCCTAGTTGCGGCTAGGTGGGAAAAGTCCTAGGTGGGTCTACGTGGAAATTCCTAGTTGCGGCTAGGTGGTTGTATAAGACCTTATTGCGATAAGGCATCGTGTAAAAGACCTAGTTGAGGCTAGGCATTCACTAGGCTAGTTGTCTTAGGGTGTAACACTTATCAATAATATAAGTGGGGTTTGAAAATCCTAACCGGGGAGGTTAGGTAGTGGATGTAGATCGGTTGGATCGAACCACTTAAAGTCACGTGTCTTATTTCCATCTCCTCTACCCCCTTCTTGATTGCATAGTATTGATATTTATCATTTGTGTATGCATTATTATTATTATTTGTGCATAAAGTTTTAAAAAGGCGATAACTACTCGGTAACCCAATTCACCCCCCCTCTTGGGTGACCTTCATATCATACCCGGGTAGCATATTCACCAGCACATGCCTAGACATATGCTATGGCTTAGTGAACCCTATGCCCCCGCAACAAATAAACACCAAGTGAGGAGTGATCTCAACACCGTAAAGACACCAAGTAGGAGTAAACTCAACTACCGTAAAGTCACCAGGTGAGAGTACTCAACTATTGGGAAATATGCCCTAGGTCAATCCATTAATAGTCTTTATTAATACATTTTAGTTAATAAAATAGAGGATTTCATTTGTTGTTTATTATAATTGATTTGCATGTTTACATTATAATAAGATCCATAGGTATTTACAGAAATATCCTAAATGTCCCCAGTTGATTATTATACTGGGAACTATAATGAATTAAGACTAGTGTGAGTCTTGATTGATGATCATACGATGATCATACGTATAAGAATACGAATCAAGATCATGAGTACTTGTTAGGGAACAAAGTACTGGACCGACCCGCTATGAGAACATCACATGGATTAAGTCATAGTTGTTTATCATAATAGGTATATTTTTCAGTCCTCTGACTTGAGATTACCAGAGACTTCAACATTAGGAACATAGTGATTTGACACTATCAAACGTTGTCTTTAACCGGACGATTATAAAGGTTGTGATTGGTTACTATGTGAGCAATGTGATGAAGTTGTGTAATCGAGATAGAATTTTTCCCTCATATAAAGAGAGATATCTAGTGGATCCCTCGATGTGTTAGACTGTTAAAAAACCTAGTCTAAGTGAATTGATATTGATCAATGTCACATAGATATTTTCAGTTTACCTAGAGATCGAGACTAGTACGATTGAACATGTTGGATGACAATTCCATGCCTTACGTTTGATCAAAAGGATATCGTATGACAAAAGGATGTTATATACATTATTGATTAGGTTGTATCGATTTGATTTTTGTACAACTTGGTGTTGGGAAATATGCCCTAAGTCAATCCATTAACAGTCTTTATGAATACATTTTAGTTAATAAAATAGAGGATTTCATTTGCTGTTTATTATAATTGATTTGCATGTTTACATTATAGTAAGATCCATGGGTATTTACAGAAATATCCTAAATGTCCCTAGTCGATTATTATACTAGGAACTATAATGAATTAAGACTAGTGTGAGTCTTGATTGATGATCATATGATGATCATACGTATAGGAATACGAATCAAGATCATGAGTACTTGTTAGGGAACAAAGTACTGGACCGACCCGTTATGAGAACATCACATGGATTAAGTCATAGTTGTTTCTCATGATAAGTATATTTTTCAGTCCTCTGACTTGAGATTACCAGAGACTTCAACATTAGGAATACAGTGATTTGACGCAATCAAACATTGTTTTTAACGGGACGATTATAAAGGTTGTGATTGGTTACTGTGTGAATAATGTGGTAAAGTTGTGTAATCGAGATAGAATTTGTCCCTCTCATATAAAGAGAGATATCCAGTGGATCCTTCGATGTGTTAGACTGTTAAAAGGCCTAATCTAAATGAATTAATATTGATCAATGTCACTTAGATGTTTTCAGTCTACCTAGAAATCGAGACTAGTACGATTGAACATGTTGGATGACAATTCCATACCTTATGTTTGATCAAAAGCATATCGTATGACAAAAGGATGTTATATACACTATTGATTAGGTTATATCGATTTGATATTTGTACAACTAGGGTAGTCACAATGTCTTACTAGAGGCCGCTTATGACTTGTATACCAAAATGTGTTTTGGTACACTGCCAATGTTGTATGAGCCTATTAGGTCGTACACTGAGAAGGGTTTTGCGAGATTTTAAGATGGTTCAGAAAAATGAATTTTATATGATAAAATTCATGACAGAAACGTCCTTGTAATGTATTACACTTTTACTTCTTTAAGTAGGGGTATATGTGTAATTTACTTAACCGTCTATATACAAAGGTTGTATAAATAAACACTTTGAGTTAGAATACAAGTACGAAAGAATTAAAAAGGGCTGAAACTCTATTTTCGTTTTAAGAAACGACTTAGAGTGTTTTGGTATGCTTTGGATTGTTTTGGAGAGAAACAAAAAGGTTTGGTATTCTCTCGAAGCTAGCACTTCAAATCTCGGTCGCCGTTCGTGTGTGGACTGTTGATAGAGGGCGTTCGTTGTTGCCAGCGCCTTATAGATTGATTAACCTTCAGAAAGGTACATTGCGAGTGAGGTATGATTAAGTTTTCATAGTATAAACGTGTTTTAATGGAATCAGATTCGGATCCTATTGGGGTTTTTCTCAAAATAGTTTTGAAATCTCCGCTGTGCATGAACCCAAAAACCCAACACTTGGGTAGTCATAATGTCTTGCTAGAGACCGCTTATGACTTGTATACCAAAATGTATTTTAGTATACTCCCAACGTTGTATGATCCTATTGGGTCGCACACTAAGAATGGTTTTGCGAGATTTTAAAATGGTTCGGAAGAATGAATTTTATATGATAAAATTCATGACAGAAATGTCCCTGTAGTGTAGTACACTTATACTTCTTGAGTAGGGGTATATGTGTAATTTATTTAACCATCTATATATACAAGGGTTGTATAAATAGACGCTTTGAGTTAGAATAAAAAAACGAAAGATTAAAGGCCAAAACTCTATTTTCGTTTTAGAAATGACTTAGGGTTTTTGGTATGCTTTGGATCGTTTTGGAGAGAAACAAAAAGGTTTGGTATTCTCTCGAAGCTAGCACTTCAAATCTCGGCCGCCGTGTGTGGACTGCTGATAGAGGGCGTTCGTCGTCGGCAGCGCCTTAGAGATCGATTAACCTTCAGAAAGGTACATTGCGACTGAGATATGATTAAGTTTTCATAGTTTAAACGTTTTTAATGGAATCAAATTTGGATCCTGTTGGGGTATTTATCAAAATTGTTTTGTAATCTCCGCTGCGCATGAACCCCAAAACTCAACAGTGGTATCAGAGCCTTCGAGTTTGATTCCATTAAACTTATTGCATATTTTATTATAATATATGATTGAAAGCATGTTAATACTTGATGTATATGTGATATACATAAGTTTTCTGTGAGATTTATTATCATGTTATGTGTATATGATACATATGTTCGTGATTTAATTGAAATTAGTTTCGCACATGCTAATAACCATGTTAGGTTAATTTGAATAATTTTAATGAATTGAGTTTCGTGTTCTATGATCCATGACACCATTAGATTCGATTGGGATAGTAGTTCATGATTCAATTATATATTTGTGATTATTTGGATGAATATTGAAATTGCAAATAATTAATTTTTGAAATTATTTATTTATCTTGTTATATCTATTTACTTATGAAGTTTCTATTTGATAAAGATAGATAACAAATTAGATTAGGAGATATATGCAAAATCGGTTTCATTATCCCTATTGGATAAGAGATAAATATGGAAAAGTTTGTTATTGGTGATATGCTAGGATTCAAATATCTAAAGTCCTAATTGGATTAGGATAAGATGATTAGTTAGATGTGGGCCCGGGTTAATTAAAAATCTTTTAATTGACTTAATTTGGATAAATTAAGGGATAAATTTAGTATAGTAAAATCAACGAAAAATATGATTTTCTATAGAGAATTTCAATTTTAGGAATTGAGATTCGTCTTCTAAAAAAAAAGGGGCGCGCCCACTGTACCCCGTCCGCTGACCGGTCAGCAGAACCACCGCTCGCTGACCGGCCAGTGGGACTGCCGTCTAACTAATCCTAGCGCACGAAAATTCTTTTATTAGTGAACAGTATAAAAATCTCCAAATTGTTTAGTGATTTAACAAATCAATAAAATATATGATATTTCACTATTTACATAAAAATCACTAAAGCTGAATAAAATCCCTCTATTAAATCTTAAGTCTTGTGCCATCCAATTTTAAACACTTATCAAGGCCTCGATCGCACTAATATAGTTTTAGCAATAGCTGGGTGTATTGTGTTATCTTGGTGAAATAAGTTGAGTAAGAGTTACCTAAATGTTTAAATTGGTCCGACTTAATAAAGCTATCAAAATAGTTTTGGACTTTAGGCATATGATGAGATAAAAACATGCTAAGACATAAGATGTCTTGTATCTCATAAGAGTATCTAAAATTACATAAGATGTAATTGGTAACTGTTACCTACCTAAATAATCTAGTTCTGTGTTTCATGCCATAGCTGTCATAGAATTAGGTGAAATATGGATTTAAGTCCCCTAAATAAGCAGTGTGTTTTAGGAGGACTGTTAATTTAGTGGGAGTCTATTCCTCTATGCTAAAATAAACTTTGCATAATCTTTATTGTAGATCAATGGCCTCTTCAAGTAACAATAATCCCTTGTCACTGCGATCTATCCTTGAGAAGGATAAGCTATCTGGGACTAACTTTCTTGACTGGTTCAGAAACTTGAGAATCGTTCTCAAGCATGAATGCAAATTGTATGTTCTGGATGCTCCGATCCCTGAGGACCCACCAGCCAATACTACGAAAGCTGTGAAGGATGCGCATAATAAGCATGTCAATGATTCTACTGATGTTGCATGCATTATGTTGGCAACTATGGTTCCTAAACTTCAAAAGGACATGGAACTAATGGAAGCCTATGACATGGCTGTAACGCTGAAGGAAATGTTCTAATAGCAAGCTAGGCAAGAAAGGTTCGAGACAGTCAAGAACCTGCATTCTTGTAAGATGACTGAGGGTGCGTCAGTTAGTTCTCATGTTCTGAAGATGAAGGGCTATGTTGACCAACTTGATAGACTTGGATTTCCCATAAGCCAAGAGTTGGCTACGGATTTGATCCTAAATTTATTACTGGAGTGTTACTCACAATTTGTGATGAACTACAATATGAATAATATGGAGAAATCAATTTCAGAGTTGCATTTGATGCTGAAAACTGCTGAACAAAATATCAAGAAACCCTCTAATAATGTGTTGATGGTTCAAAAGGGAAAGGGAATGAAGAAGAAAGGCAAAGGCAAAGGCAAGGCTAAAGTTGCCAAGGCTGCTGCTGTACCTGTCGCAAAGCCTGTGGAACAAGTCAAGCCCCAACATGTTCCTGCTTCAAAGCACCAAAAGGAAAAGAAAGGAAATTGTCATTTCTGTCATGCACCTGGACATTGGTTCGAAAATTTCAAACTCTATCTGGAAGATCTAAAGAAGAAAAAGGGTAGTGCGACTACCACCTCAGGTATTTATGTTATTGAAATTAATTTATCTACTAATGATTCCTAGGTATTGGATACTAGATGTGGATCTTACATTTGTATAAATGTGCAGGAACTCACAAGAAGTAGGAAGCTAAAAAAAGGAGAAGTCATCCTGCGCGTAGGGAATGGAGCAAGAGTTGCTGCCCTATCTGTTGGATCATATGACTTAGTCTTACCTAGTGGACTTATTTTAACTTTAAATAATTGTTATTATGTGCCTGCCTTGAGCAGAAACATCATTTTTGTTTCATGTTTGGATATGGATGGTTTTGATTTTATTATTGCGAATAATAGATGTTCAATTTCTCGTAAAGGCATTTTTTATGCAAATGCCATTTTGTGTGATGGTCTTTATATTCTAAGCATGAAAAGGTCCACTGATACTCCAGTATTTAACATAAATACAAAGAGATTCAAGTCAAATGATTTGAATCAAACCTATCTTTGGCATTGTCGTCTCAACCACATAAATGAGAAATGCATAACGAAGCTCCATAAAGATGGACTTCTAGATTCATTTGATTTAGAAACATATGAAACGTGCGTATCTTGTTTACGAGGCAAGATGACTAAAAGTCCATTTACTGGACACAGTGAAAGGGCAAGTGATTTATTAGGTCTAATACATACTGATGTATGTGGTCCTATAAACACAATGGCTAGAGGAGGTTATCAATACTACATTACATTTACTGATGATTTCAGTAGATATGGTTATGTATATCTTATGAAACATAAAGCTGAATCGTTTGAGATGTTTCGAACATTTCAAAATGAAGTGTAGAATCAACTTGGTAAAACTATCAAAGCACTTCAATCAGATCGTGGTGGTGAATATTTGAGCCAAGAATTCGATGATCATCTTAGAAATTGTGGGATTGTCTCACAATTAACTCCACTGCAACTCCGCAATGGAATGGAGTTTCTGAAAGGAGAAATCAAACCTTATTAGATATGGTTCGATCTATGATGAGTCATGCAGATCTTCTTATATCCTTTTGGGGTTATGCATTACAAACTGCTGCTTTTACTTTAAATCTTGTTCCTTCTAAAGTGGTTGATAAAATACCATATGAAATATGGTATGGGAAGAGACCTATTTTGTCTTTCCTTAAGATTTGGGGCTGTAAGGCTTACGTAAAACGACAAGTCTCAGAAAAACTAGCATCTAAATCTGACAATTGTCTATTTGTGGGGTATTTATAATCCTGCTGAGAACAAAGTGTTTGTTGCTCGGTATGGTGCCTTTATGGAAAAACAGTTTATTTCAAGAGACAATAGTGGAAGAAAAGTAAATCTTGAAGAAGTTCAAGAATCACAGATAAACACTGAACTGCTACTGGAAGTTTAACAACGTTCTGAACCAGTTGAACATCTGCAAGTGACACAAGGCCCACGTAAATCTGGTAGGGTAAGACATGAGCCAGAGAGATTCAGATTTCTCATTACTGATAGTCGTGATGTGTTGCTTATGGATCAAAATGAGCCCACCACTTATCAGGAGGCTATGTCTGGACCAGACTCAGATATATGGCTAAGTGCCATGAACTCTGAGATGCAATGCATGTATGATAACCAAGTTTGGAACTTGGTTGGTTTACCTGAAGGTGGTAAGACCATTGGATGTAAATGGGTTTTCAAGAAGAAAACTGATATGGATGGCAAAATGCATACTTTCAAAGCAAGACTTGTAGCAAAAGGTTTCAAGCAGACTCAAGGTGTTGATTATGATGAAACTTTTTCGCCAGTAGCCATGTTTAAATCCATAAGAATTTTAATTGCCATTGCTGCATATTATGACTATGAGATATGACAAATGGATGTAAAAACAACATTTCTTAATGGAAAGCTACTTGAGGACGTGTATATGACACAACCTGAAGGTTTTGTACATCCTGAAAATTATATGAAGGTATGCAAGCTTCAAAGATCTATTTATGGATTAAAGCAAGCTTCTCGGAGTTGGAATCTTCGTTTTGATGAAGCAATTAAGGATTTTGGTTTTATTAAGAGCGAAGATGAGCCTTGTGTATACAAGAAGGTCAGTGGGAGTGTAGTTTTTCTGGTACTGTATGTTGATGATATATTGCTCATTGGAAACGACATCCCAACATTACAGAATGTCAAGTCTTGGTTAGGGAAGTGTTTCCTAATGAAAGACTTAGGATATGCAGCCTATATCCTAGGGATAACGATCTATAGGGATAGATTTAAAAGGCTAATCGGTCTAAGTCAGAGTGCTTACATAGACAAGGTGCTGAATAGGTTCAGTTTGCAAGACTCTAAAAAAGGATTGTTGCCAATGTCTCATGGCATAAGTCTCAGCAAGACTCAATGTACTAAGACAAATGATGAGCGAGACCGTATGAATAAGATTTCATATGCATCTGCTATTGGATCTATCATGTACGCCATGCTATGCACTCGGCCTGATGTATCATATGCTTTGAGCACTACAAACAGATATCAGTCAGATCCAGGTGAGAGTCACTGGATAGCGGTAAAGAACATCCTTAAGTACTTAAAAAGGACTAAGGAAGTGTTCTTAGTCTATGGAGGTTTTGAAAATGATCTAGTTGTAAATGGTTACACAGATACAAGTTTTCAAACTGATATAGATGATTTTAGATCGCAGTTTGGATATGTGTTTACTTTGAATGGGGGTGCAGTAAGCTGGAAAAGTTCGAAGCAAGAGATCGTGGCGAGATTCTACAACGTGTTTGAGTATATTGCGTGTCCGATGCAAAGAAATGAGCGCTTTGGATTAAAAAGTTCATTTCTGAACTAGGTGTGGTTCCAAGTATTGCTAACCCTATTTGTTTGTATTGTGACAATAACGAGGCAATAACACAGGCCAAGGAACCTAGATCACACCACAGATCCAAACATATACTCAAGCGTTTTCATCTCATCAGAGAAATCATTGAGAGGGGAGACGTGATGATTTGTAGAATACTTACTAAAGACAACATTGCGGATCCATTGACAAAGGCTCTTCCACAAGCGAAACATGATGGTTATGTTAGATCATTAGTCATTAGATGCATGAATGATCAGCCCTAAAACAAGTGGGAGATGTTGGGAAATGTGCCTTAGGTTAATCCATTAATAGTCTTTATGAATACATTTAAGTTAATAAAATAGAGGATTTCATTTGCTGTTTATTATAATTGATTTGCATGTTTACATTATAATAAGATCCATGGGTATTTACAGAAATATCCTAAATGTCCCCAGTCGATTATTGTACTGGGAACTATAATGAATTAAGACTAGTGTGAGTCTTGATTGATGATCATACGATGATCATACGTATAAGAATACGAATCAAGATCATGAGTACTTGTTAGGGAACAAAGTACTGAACTGACCCGCTATGAGAACATCACATGGATTAAGTCATAGTTGTTTCTCATGATAGGTATATTTTTCAGTCCTCTGACTTGAGATTACCAGAGACTTTAACATTTGGAACATAGTGATTTGACACTATCAAACGTTGTCTTTAACTAGACGATTATAAAGGTTGTGATTGGTTACTGTGTGAGCAATGTGATGAAGTTGTGTAATCGAGATAGAATTTTTCCCTCTCATATAAAGAGAGATATCTAGTGGATCCCTCGATGTGTTAGACTGTTAAAAGACCTAGTCTAAGTGAATTGATATTGATCAATGTCATTTAGATGTTTTCAGTCTACCTAGAGATCGAGACTAGTACGATTGAACATGTTGGATGACAATTCCATGCCTTATGTTTGATCAAAAGGATATTGAATGACAAAAGGATGTTATATACATTATTGATTAGGTTGTATCGATTTGATCTTTGTACAACTTGGGTAGTCTTAATGTTTTGCTAGAGACCGCTTATGACTTGTATACCAAAATGTGTTTTGGTACACTGCTAACGTTGTATGAGCCTACTAGGTCGCACACTAAGAATGGTTTTGCGAGATTTTAAAATAGTTCTGAAGAATGAATTTTATATGATAAAATTCATGACAGAAATGTCCCTATGGTGTATTACACTTATACTTCTTGAGTAAGGGTATATGTGTAATTTACTTAACCATTTATATATACAATGGTTGTATAAATAGACGCTTTGAGTTAGAATACAAAAACGAAAGATTAAAAGGTCGAAACTCTATTTTCGTTTTAGAAACGACTTAGGGTTTTTGGTATGCTCTGGATCGTTTTGGAGAGAAACAAAAAGGTTTGGTATTCTCTCGAAGCTAGTATTTCAAATCTCGGCCGTCGTTCGTGTGTGGACTGCTGATAGAGGGCGTTCGTCGTTGGCAGCGCCTTAGAGATCGATTAACCTTCTGAAAGGTACATTCTGACTGAGGTATGATTAAGTTTTCATAGTTTAAATGTTTTTAATGGAATCAAATTCGGATCCTATTGGGGTTTTTGTCAAAATTGTTTTATAATCTCCGCTGCGCATGAACCCCAAGACTCAACATCAACCACCGTGAAGTAATAAGGAAATAGAGTAGTAAATGAACATGACTGAATTCAAATAAATCAACCTCAAACCGCACTCCTCGTCCTATAAAATAAACTCCTGTCCAGCTCCAATAAATATCCGACAATCAAAATAATTACCTAAATGTGCCTAAGATTATTTGTCATTGAATTAGCTTCAATTTGATATATTATGTTAATTTTACGTTTTACGAGATAAAAACTCGACATCTTATCAAAATCTTGAGAAAATTTCAAAACTCATTTATGAACCATTTTTCTAATTTCTAATATTTTTTTGGATTTTTTTGAATTTTTTCATAATTTTTAGCTCTTCTTCTCTATCTTTCTGTTTTTTATTTTATTTAAAACTATTTTTAATTTATTTAAATAAAATAATAATAAAATATTATTTATTTTCTAATTTTTAATATATATTTATATATATACATATTTATTTTAAATTACATATATATATATATATATTCGCCTATATTTTCACGCCTACAATTTTGTCGTGTGCGCCAACGAGCGTACTCGGGCGTGCACACTACCGTATAACCCACGCGTATTGACCACGACCACACGTGTCCCTAGGCGTTCACCAATTTACTGTTTTGTCACATTTAATTTATTTAATGTGTGTAATATTTTCCTCAACTTAAAATTTCGTCTTTTAGTTTACTCAGTACCCGCATATCGATGCGAATACTTAACACACAATCTCACACATCAATTGAAATATAATTACACACATCGCGATGTCGTTTAACCTATTTTAACATAAACATCGCAAAATTAAACAAAAACAACACACAAAATAACTATTTACCTAATACGGCCGGGCCAGCCTCGTTGTGGGACCCACTAACATCCCCGCTAGCGTCCACGTCTACAATGACGTCATAAAATATCAACAATTATTAATTGGGTCGTTACAGTTCTTCCCAACTAGTTTGAAATTTCGTCCCGAAATTTAAGTTATACTAAATACTCACCAGTAAATAATTGAAGATATCTCCGTCTCATAGTCTACTCTAGCTCCCAGGTGAGTTCCTCAGTCCTATGATGTTGCCATCATACCATTACCTTCGAGATCTCCTTGTTTCGTAGAACCTGTATCCTACGATCCATAATCTCTACTGGCTGCTCCTCATACGAAACATCAGGACGAACCTCAATCTGTCTAATGTCAACCATCGGCCTCGCTCTCGATCTAGCTAGCCTCAACATAGACACATGAAACACTGGGTAAACCCTCGCTAATTTTGATGGCAACTCCAACCTGTACGCCATTGTGCCGATACGTGCCATGATTTTGAATGGTCTAATATATCTCGGTGCTAGTTTCCCCTTGATCCCAAACCTCTGATGACCTTTCCAGGGCGAAATCTTTAGGTACACCAAGTCATCCACAACATAACTCAAACCCTCAAGATACCTATCAACATACTTCTTCTGCGTGTCTTGAGCTGCTTGCAATCTCAATCTAATCTGTCGAATCTTCTCTGTGTGATCAACAACAACTTCAGACCCAATCATTGCCACATCCTCAGGTGCTGCCCAACAAGATGGTGACCTGCAAGGTCTACCATACAAAGCCTCAAATGGTAGCATACCAATACTTTCCTAATAGCTGTTATTGTACGCAAACTCGCATAACGACAAATACTCTTCCCAAACACCTCTAAACTGCAAAATACATGCTCTGTGTATGCCCTCCAATATCTGTATCAATCTCTCTGATTGACCGTCTGTATGAGGATGATAAGCCGTACTAAACTAGAGTCTAGTGCCAAACTACTCCTGCATGCTCTCCTATAACTTCGAAGTCAACCTGGGATTTCTATTAGACACAATAGATATCGACACTCCATGTAGCCTAACGATCTCTCGCTCAAAAATAATACTCAACTGAGGAAACGAATATTTCATCGATATAAGGATGAAGTGTGCAGATTTCGTCAATAACAATCCAAACAACATCGTGACGCCTGGCAGTCCGTGGCAAACCACTAACAAAATCCATCATAACATGCTCCCATTTCCACGGTGGAATGGGTAGCGACTGTAACAATCCAGTTGGTCTCTTGTGCTCGGCCTTAACCTGTTGACATATATGACAAGACCTAACATATGCTCCCACATCAACCTTCATCCCTGGCCACTAGAACAAACGTTGCAAATCATGATACATCTTGGTCCTACCAGGATGAACTGCATACCGCGAACGGTGTGTGTCCTCAAGAATGCTATTACGTAGTTCTTGCACCTTAGGTATCCACAACCTGCCCCTGTGTCTCAAGCACTCGTCTGAACCACCAGACCAATCGGTGCAATCCGAATCCTGAGCTAGACGACTGAAGCGAGCAAAATGTTCGTCAGCCCTTTGCCATTCAGCAACCCTCTCTAACGACACAACAGGAACACGCATCTGATAAGAGATATGAACATCAGCAAAAACATTAGACAAAGACAGCACCGTCATAGCCTCCAACAATCCATACTCATGTGTCATCTGCCACAGCATAGTTTGACTCTCTGCACCGCTCTGGCTCAATGCATCAGCAATAACATTCGCCTTCCCAGGATGGTACTCAATTGTGAAGTCATAGTCCTTCAATAACTCGAGCCACCATCTCTGTCGCATGTTCAGATCCCTCTGAGTGAATAGACACCTCAAGTTCTGGTGATCTATGTATAACATGAACTGCTCCTCATAGAGATAATGCCTCCAAGCCTTCAGTGCAAACACAACTGCTGCTAGCTCCAAGTCATGCATTGGATAATTCCCCTCGTGGGGTCTCAATCGCCTCGATAAGTAAGCAATTGGGTGTCCATTTTGCAACAACACGCATCCCAGCCCGGTACCGGAAGCATCAATGTAGACCGAGAAGCCTCTCTTCGCCACGGGTAAAGCTAACACCGGCGCAGAAGTTAACTTCCTCTTCAACTCCCAAAATGCTTCCTCACACTCCTTAGACCACTTAAAACCTGACATCTTTCTTGGTCAACCTTGTCATCGGTGTTGCGATCAAAGAAAAATCCTGTACAAACCGTCGGTAATTGCCTGCAAGTCCCAAGAAACTACGAATGTCCGAAATCGACTCAGGTGCCCTCCAATCAATAATTGATTGAATCTTGTCTCCATCAATAGATATCCCTTGATTACTGATGACATGTCTGAGAAACTTCACTTCGCTCAGCCAGAAAAACACACTTGCTGAACTTAGTGTACAATCGGTGTTATCTCAATGTCATCAAAATATCTTTGAGGTGTCTCTCGTGATCCACACGAGTCTTATTGTATATCAAGATATCATCGATGAATACAATTACATAACGATCTAAAAATTGCCTCAATACTCGGTGCATCAAATCCATAAAGATAGTCGGTGCATTAGTCACCCCAAATGGCATGACTGTGAACTCAAACAATCCATAGTGCGTGCTAAAAGCCGTCTTCTTGATATCACTCTCCTAAATCCTCAACTGGTGATAACCAGATCGTAAATCAATCTTCGAGAAAAATTTAGCACCTACCAACTGATCGAATAAATCATCGATCCTAGGAAGTGGATAACGATTTTGAATTGTCACTTGATTTAGCTTCCTGTATTCTACGCACATCCTCATAAAACCATCATTTTTCTTAACAAAAAGAACTGGTGCGCCCCAAGGAGACATAATGGGATGAATGAAACCCTTATGCAACTACTCCTCTAATTGGGACCTTTAACAATTGGTGTAGTCGTCGGTGCGTTATCAACCAACGCCCCGCAATCTCTGGATCACTGACCCTAGTAAAGAAAGTGGGGTTGAACCTCATAAAATCCTTTACTATTTTCGCTGCCTCCGACATCCTAGTCCTGGCGGTCGAAGCAACTACCTGTTGCTTTGTCATAGTGGGTGTCACAGTGGTAGTCTCTACTGGTACCACAACAGGCTCGACCCTCTCTATCAATGTCTCTGACACTGCCGCCTGTGTGGTAACTGTGATGGCCCCAGCAACCACAAAATGGGCCTCACCTGGCCTAAACTTGCGTGGATCCCCGAGCCCATCTCTAACAAGTCAACGCAAGTCTAGCCAGCCTTAACTTACCCATTACTCAGTACATTATTCACTCTCTCATCCTGGATCACTTTTTTTTATTCACCTTAACTCTATCTAATCTTTTATCGTCAATTATAGTTAGGTGTGCAGCGAAATTGTTTTTAACACCAACTTAAAACAATTTACAATCTCAGTCAACCTAAATGTGGAAAATCCTGTCCAAACAACATCATATGTATATAACAGATCAACTGAGAACCCAAAATAAACATATACATGTATCAACAGTCAGATTCAACTTCCCACAACCCCAAAATATCAAAACAAATATATACATAGCCAAAATATACAACAAATGGACAAAAATACCTATAAAGTGAGAGCAAAGTCAACGGCTCTAAGCGTGCCTCAGAGGATATCGCCAAGCATCAGCGCCTTGCCCCTACTCGTCTATGGATCTACACCCATCGTCATAAAAAGGACAGTGAGTACAAAATATAACAATAAACAACAATAATAGATATCTCAACATAAACTACTGAATTTTCAATAATTACAAGTCTATGAATCATGCAGTGTATAACAAGAAATTAAAATAGATTGCAAATCGCATGATAAATAGATTCAATAAGCTCAAACAACGATAATCAAGTGACCAGAAAACAAACAGATAGGCGAATAGTTAGTCCCAATCAAACTGCAGGTCACAAGACCTCATCAGCTTGTGATCGACACAGTAGGCCCAAAATTGCCTCCCCTGCTCAATCCACCCCGTACGAACCAGTGGGCCTGAGGGTCACTTCCACTGAACGTACACTCTGTTAGGAAAGCCGCAGAAAAAACCGGCTGCTAAATTCCTAACACACTACCAAAAGAAAGCCACAGTCATAAGCCGGATACTAAATCATTTCGATAGGCTCCAACGAGAAGCCACAGTCTATGTTGGCTGCTAAACTCGTTGAGACTTCTCATCACAATCAGACTACCTAAACCCTAGGTCACCTGAACTAGAATGAAATACAAAGGGCTCGCATTTCAAGAATAATTAATCAAGAAATAGAAAAGTAATCATGTTGATTCTATTGTTGCCTTTACTCACCTCAAATCCTGTTAAAAAGGCCCTGGTGTAGCTCCACACGTTCTCCAATTAGTTACCAACACTCTGCTCGTCACCTGACAATTATTTCGACTAATTTCTGTTAATTACCCGTAATTATCCCAAGTATTCATCAATTTTCTCAAGTTTGACTTATTTTCTACAATTTTTTTCTAACTTATTACTTGTTTGCGCAATTGAGTCGCTTAATTGGGTATTGGGTTGCATTTAGACCCATTAATATACCCGAACGAAACATCATAATTTTCATGCAATTTAAAAATATTGTTTTAATATTTTTTTACTATTTTTAACAATTTCACGCTTTACAAGACAAAAATCCCAACAAAAGTCTCGTCGCAAATATCAAATTCTTCATTTTTCATTAAAAAAATCCGAAATTTCTATTTATTTGGTTGAAATATAATTTTTCAGATTTTTTCATGATTTAGGGTTTAGGGTTTAGGGTTTAACATTTATTTCTAATAAAAAAACATATTTTATTTATTTATTAATTATAAATAAATAATTATATTATTATTTAATGGTGGTGGGTTTCCGGGTCGGGTCGGGTCGGGTCCGACCCGGCCCACCACTTCATTTTCTCCAAATTAACGAAACAGAGCCTCGGCTCTGTTTCGATTTTATTTTTATTTTTATTTATTTTTTATTTTTCTTTTCTCTTTTTCTTTCTCTTTTCAACAAACAACAACAACAACAACAACAACAACAACAACAACAATAACATCTTCATCATCAACCCAAAATTTTTGAAAATAATAAACAAAAGAGGAGAGAAAATGAAACTCACCAACAAAATGCTCAACCTCCCTTCGATTTCGAAAACCCTCACCTCAATCTCACTTCAACGATTTCAACATCCTCACATCTCAATTGATCGATCTCTCTCTTCAATTTCTTTTCTCCCTCTTCCACTCTTTCTCGGTCGAAATGTGTGAATGGGGGTGTCGGTGGTGATATTTTTGATCAAATTTTAGGTCAAATGATCATTTTGCCCCTCCATTCCTATCTACTTCCTCACCAACTCAATACTCCTCATGGTCATTTCACATTTTCTTTTTATTTATATATATACACATTTATATATATGTATGTATATATATATATTCCAAATATATAATTGTATTTTTCTGTCTACAATTTCGTTGTGCGCGCCAACGAGTTCACTCGGGTGTGCGCATTACCATTCGACCCACACGTGTCGTCCACGACCGCGTGTATCACTCGGCATCCATAATTTATTATTTAATTCCATTAATTATTTTCATTTGTAAATGTCAACATTTTTATTCCATTTTTCGTCCCCCGGACCCTCAAATACCTATTTAGCGCGTTCTTTCGTACCGAACTCGTTCAACGGTACCAACGCATACTCAACACGTCCTCACACATTTGGGATATTGAACTTAATGTTCGATAATAAATAGATAATACAAATCACCAAACAAACATAACATACCTTGGTGTCGACTCCCGATGATCGAAACAAGTACACCACAGCTAGATGGGCCCACAATACGACCCTAAAATGTCACGTGGCACGAGTTAGAATTTTAGAGTCGTTACAGTCTCCCCCCCTTATTGAGAATTTTGTCCTCGAAATTAAACGAACATATAGGGTAAGACTTACTCCCAAGTCAGTTCCTCGTCCCTGTGATGCTGCCACTTGATGAGAAGTGAGGGAATCTCCTTATTCCTTAATACCTTCACCTTCTTGTCCATAATCTGAATAGGCTTCTCATCGTAAGTAATGTCCTCCCTCAGATCAATCTGACTCAGGTCCACAATCGGTGGTCTGCCCTTTCTCGACCTATCCTGTCGAAGCATTGATATGTGAAATACAGGTTGAACTCCTGCTAATTAAGGTGGTAACTCAAGCTCATACGCAATCTTATCTATTTGTTTCTTCACCTTGAACGGACCTATAAACCTCGGTGCAAGCTTACCCTTTTATCCCAAATCTCTTGTGATCCTTCAGTGGAGAAACCTTTAGATATACATAGTCTCCCACCCCATACTCTAACTCGCCATGGTACCTGTCATAATACCTCTTCTACCTCTCTTGCGCACCCTTCAACCGAAGTCTGATCAGTCGTACATTCTCTGTGTGATCTACTACAATCTCTGGCCCAATCACTGCTACATCCTCTAGCTCTACCCAACAAGATGGAGATCTGCACGGCCTGTCGTAGAGTGCCTCAAACGGTGCCATAACAATACTGGCCTGATAACTGTTATTGTAAGCAAACTCACACAGATGAAGATACTCCTCCCAAGAACTACCATACTCTAACACATACATCCTCAACATGTCCTCCAACACATGAATCAATCTCTCTGACTGTCCATCGGTCTGTGGATGATAAGCTGTACTGAGATCCAACTTCGTGCCTAACTGTGCTTGCATACTCTGCCAAATCTACGACGTAAATTGCGGCCCTCTGTCTGACACGATCGACAATGGTACTCCATGCAGTCGCACTATCTCTCTCTCGTACAAGCTCGCCAACCTATCCACTCGATTTGTGGTAGAAATTGGTATGAAGTGCGCAGACTTCATCAATCTATCCACAATAACCCAGATACTGTCATGTCCGCGCTAAGACCGAGGCAATCCACTGACGAAATCCATAGCGATATGCTCCCATTTCTAGCGAGAAATGGGAAGTGGCTGCAGTAATCCACCAGGCCTCCTATGCTCAGCCTTAACTCGCTGGCATATCTCACAACCTCTAACATAATCACTAACATCAGTCTTCATCCCCAACCACTAAAACAGATGACGCATATCAGCATACATCTTGGTCCTGCCTGGATGAACCAAAAAATGTGAGCAGTAAGCCTCCTGGAGAATCTCATCACGTAACTCAGCCACTGATGGAATCCACACTCTCCCTCTAAATCTCAGTCAGAAATCTGTCGACTAACTCCATTCTAGATGATCTGAACTCTGAGCAAACTCACTATACCTCTGATACTGCTCATCGGCCTGCTGACCATTAAGTACACTCTGGATAGAGACTGTCTGAGTCCTCAACTTACCACAAATCAACACTTTAGTTCTGGTCGAGATATCAACAGAATACATCATCTCGACCACCTTGAGCAATCCATACTCATGCATCATGCGACACGTCACAACCTACGAGTCAACCCCTCTTCGACTCAATGCGTCAGCTACGACATTAGCCTTCCCCGGGTGATACTCCAATGAGAAATCATAATCCTTGAGGAACTCCAGCCACCGTCTCTGTCTCATATTCAATTATCTCTGAGTGAAGAGGTACTTCAAACTCTTGTGGTCGGTAAACAACACAAACCTTTCTCTATAGAGACAATGACGCCAAATCTTCAGTGCAAACATCATTGCCGCCAACTCCAAGTCATGTGTAGGGTAATTCTTCTCGTGAATCTTTAGCTATCGGGATGCGTAAGCTATCAATCTACCGTCCTGCATCGAAACACAACCTAAGTTGACCAAACAAGCATCAGTGTTCACCTCAATATCCTTCCCTAACTCAGGTAATACGAGCATTGGCGTGGTAGTCAGTCTCTCCTTTAAAGTCTGGAAAACCTGCTCATAATTGTCATCCCATTGAAATTTGACTTCCTTCTTCGTCAACTGCATCATCGGTGCCATAATCTTCGAGAGGTTCTGCACAAATCGTCTGTAATAACCAGCCGATCCTAGAAAACTCTGAATATCTGTCACTAAACTCGATGTAGGCCAATCAACAACTGCTTTGACCTTAATAGGGTTTACTGACACTCCTCTTGCTCCAACAATGTGACCTAGAAATCCAACCTCTGTAAGCCAAAACTTACACTTACTGAACTTGGCATACAACCTATGCTCCCTCAGGGTTTGCAAAATCGTCCTGAGGTGCTCCTCGTGCTCCTTACGAGTCCTTAAATAGATCAAAATGTCGTCAATGAACACTATGATAAATCTATCCAAGTACTGTCTCAATACACGATGCATGAGATCCATGAACATTGTAGGGGCATTCGTCAACCCAAACGGCATGACGGTAAACTGATAGTGCCCATATCTCGTGCGAAAAACCGTCTTCTCTCTGTCCTCTGCTCTAATTCTCAACTGATGGTAGCCAAATCTCAAATCAATCTTCGAGAACCAGTGCGCTCCAGTCAGCTGATCGAACAAGTCATCAATACGAGGTAATGGATACTTGTTCTTCACTGTCACCCGGTTCAGCTACCTATAGTCAATACACAATCTCAGGCTACCGTCTTTCTTCTTCACAAACAAAACTGGCGCACCCCAAGGTGACATACTCGGGTGAATAAAACCCAACTCCGACAACTCATCTAGCTGTGATCTTAGCTCCTCCAACTCCTTAAGAGCCATCCGGTACGGTGGAATTGATATCAGTTTGGTTCCAAGAACAAAATTAATGATGAAATCAATCTTTCTCGTCGGTGGTAATCTGGGAAGCTCTGCTGGAAACATGTTCGGGAACTCACACACGACTGGTACCTCATCGATCCTAGCCTCAACTCTCCCTACCGTACTTAGAACACTCATAAACGTCTTAATCTCATTGCTTGTGGCCACCCTGCCTCTAGTAACCCTCAACTGAGTCGCACCGCCTGTTGGGAAATGTGCCCTAGGTCAATCCATTAATAGTCTTTATGAATACATTTTAGTTAATAAAATAGAGGATTTCATTTGCTGTTTATTATAATTGATTTCCATATTTACATTATAATAAGATCCATAGATATTTACAGAAATATCCTAAATGTCCCTAGTCGATTATTATACTGGGAACTATAATGAATTAAGACTAGTGTGAGTCTTGATTGATGATTATACGATGATCATACGTATAGGAATACGAATCAAGATCATGAGTACTTGTTAGGGAACAAAGTACTGGACCGACCCGCTATGAGAACATCACATGGATTAGGTCATAGTTGTTTCTCATGATATGTATATTATTCAGTCCTCTGACTTGAGATTACTAGAGACTTCAACATTAGGAATATAGTGATTTGACGCAATCAAACGTTGTCCTTAACTGGACGATTATAAAGGTTGTGATTGGTTACTGTGTGAATAATGTGGTGAAGTTGTGTAATCGAGATAGAATTTATCCCTCATATAGAGAGAGATATCCAGTGGATCCCTCGATGTGTTAGACTGTTAAAAGGCCTAGTCTAAGTGAATTGATATTAATCAATGTCACTTGGATGTTTTTAGTCTACCTAGAGATCGAGACTAGTATGATTGAACATGTTGGATGACAATTCCATGCCTTATGTTTGATCAAAAGGATATCGCGTGACAAAAGGATGTTATATACACTATTGATTAGGTTGTATCGATTTGATATTCGTGCAACTTGGGTAGTCATAATGTCTTGATAGAGGCCGATTATGACTTGTATACCAAAATGTGTTTTGGTGCACTGCCAACGTTGTATGAGCCTATTGGGTCGCACACCAAGAATGGTTTTGCGAGATTTTAAAATGGTTCAGAAGAATGAATTTTATATGATAAAATTCATGACAGAAAAGTCCTTGTAGTGTATTACACTTATACCTCTTTAAGTAGGGGTATATGTGTAATTTACTTAACCGTCTATATACAAGGGTTGTATAAATAGACGCTTTGAGTTAGAATATAGAAAAAAAGATAAAAAGGGCCGAAACTCTATTTTCGTTTTAAGAAACGACTTAGGGTTTTGTATGCTCTGGATCATTTTAGAGAGAAACAAAAAGGTTTGGTATTCTCTCGAAGCTAGCACTTCAAATCTAGGCCACCGTTCGTATATGGACTGCTGATAGAGGGCGTTCGTCGTTGGAAGCGCCTTAGAGATGGATTAACCTTCAGAAAGGTACATTGCGACTGAGGTATGATTAAGTTTTCATAGTTTAAATGTGTTTTAATGGAATCAGATTTGAATCCTGTTGGGGTTTTTCTCAAAATCGTTTTTGAAATTTCCGCTGCGTATGAACCCCAAACACCAACACCGCCACGAAAAGTAACCAATCTATATTTGATAAGGACTTAACCAATCCATGCCTAACAATGCATCAAACTCTAGAAACTCTAACACTCTAAGATCTATTTGTAATTCATGTCCCTTTATCTCTATAATACAACGCTCACAAATCATGTTAGGGTAGATTTTATCCCCAGCAGCTGTGCTAAGAACTAGAGGTCTCTCTAACCTAACTGGTCTTAACCTTAACTCATCAACCATGTGCCCAGAAATAAAGGAAACAGTAGAACCAGAGTCAATTATAACATACATCAAACGACCACAAATGTAAATCATACCCTCAACGAGATGTCGAGTCGCCTAAATGTCTGGCTCAGCAACAACATGTGCACGCTCCCTCGTCTGCTGCTGATGTAGTGCTATTCTCTGTTGAACATCAACATGCTATAGACACTCTCTGATGTAATGTCCCATCTGTCCACATCGATGGCAAGCTCCCGCAGGTCTCTGTTGAAACTCAACTGGCTGTGGGCACTCTCTGACAAGATAACCCACTTGTCCACACCTATAACACGCTCTAGTAGGTCTCTATGCTGAGTAATCTTGCCTACTCGATCCCTGACCTGACATATGTCCCTGCTGTACACTACCCCTGCCTCTACCCCCACTATCATTAGACTGTTAAACCTGCTGTGGTACCAGTAGTGGTCGACTAGGGTAACTTTGTGTCTGAGTAGGTGCGGTGACATATGTCTGAACTGGCTGCGAAGACTGTGCGACTGAAGCTACACTCTTAGCTCTGCTATACTGCTGAACCTGCCATCTATTCCTCTTCCTCCTGCCCCCTAAATGACCCTGTCCCCGCTCATTCTGTACCTCTCTAGGCTGATCATATCCCTGTGCGGGATGTGTCCTCAGATATGCCTCCCTCGCCAAACTACGGTCATAAGCATCCTGTAGTGTAGAAAGTAGAGTAGTGACCATTGTCACTCCAATAGCTGTCAACAAGCCCTCAGTAAAATAATATACCTGATCTCTGTCTCAATCAGCTATTCCATCAGTAAAAGGAAGTAAATGCTGATATCTGCCCATATAAGTCATAATCGACTCTCCTAATGCCTGTCGGATATGCATAAACTCGTCCCTTTTAGCTATCATAGCCGAAGGTGGATAAAACTTCTGACTGAAATACTTCTTGAAGTCTAACCAGGTAGTCGGCTCTCTCTGTGTGGATACTAAATTGTCCCACCACATCTTTGCATCACTAATCAAAGAAAATGATGCCAACCTAGGTTTTCTGCTATCCTCGATCTTGAGAAGCTTCTGAACCTTCTCATGACTACGAATATACAAATCTACCTCATCTATATTTAGAACGCCACTGAACTTCTTTGGTCTAGAATTCTCATACTCCCGAGTCCACCTCGCCTTTGCAGTCAGGCGTGAATCAATATCATCATGAATACGTGACTCCACCGCAATCTGTGTCGAAACAACTGCGGTGATAGGTGGTGCAGGTACTACACTAGTAGTAGTAACCGGTGGAGTAGCCTGAGGTGTAGCCAGACTTACATCCTGTCTAGGAGCTATCCCTGAAGTCGATGGAGATGGCAACTGCTGTGCCTATCCCTTGAGAATATCCAATATATCATCCATCCTCCGTCCCTATGACTCTACTCTCTGAGTCCAGGACTGTAACTCATGTGCCAAAGCTGCAACGTCACTCGGCGCATCTGGTGGAGGATCACGGACTCCACTCTAATCTCCAACATTAGGTTGGTCAGCCATCGCGATCTACAATAGCAAATAGCGAGCCTCGATCAATCTTACGTAATGATATATTATATTACCATTAAAATTTAACATGCTCAAAATAATATATCATTTCTCACTTCCCAACTATACTTGAGTTAAGTTCTTAGGATTTTCCACACTAATTTCATTTGCTTGTGTTTTATGCTTATTTAGAGTCATGGTGATAAACCTTTCAGCTCTGATACTAACTGTGACGACCCCAACAACCACAAACTAAGCTCTGCCCGGCCTAAACCTACGTGGATCCTCGAGCCCGTCTCCGACGAGTCAATGCAAGTCTTGTCAGCCTTAACTTACCCATTACTCAGTACATTATTTACTCACTCACCCTAGATCACTCTTTTTGATTCACCTTAACTCTATCTAATCTTTTATCTTCAATTATAGTTAGGTGTGAAACGAAATTATTTTTAACACCAACTTAAAACAATTTACAATCTCAATCAATCTAAATGTGGAAAATCCTGTCCAGACAACATCACATGTATAACAGATCAACTGAGAACCAAAATGAACATATACATGTATCAACAGTCAGATTCAACTTCCCACAGCCCTAAAATATCAAAACAAATGGATACATAGCCAAAATATATAACAAAACGACAAAATACCTATAAAGTGAGAGCAAAGTTAATGGCTCTGAGTGTGCCTCAGAGGATATCGCCAAGCATCGGCACCTTGCCCCTACTCGTTTGTGGATTTTCACCCATCGTCATAAAAAGGACGGTGAGTACAAAATATAACAATAAACAACAACAATAGGTATCTCAACATAAACTACTGAATTTTCAATAATAACAAGTCTATGAATCATGCAGTGTATAACAAGAAATTGAAATAGAATGCAAATCACATAATAAATAAATTCAACAAGCTCAAACAACGATAATCAAGTGACCAGAAAACAAACGGATAGGCAAATATTTAGTCCCAATTAAACTGCGGGTCACAAGACCTCATCAGCTTGCGATCGACACAGTAGGCAAAAAACTGCCTCCCCTGCTCAATCCACCCCGTACGAACTAGTGCGCCCGAGGTTGCTTCCACTGAAAGCACATCCTGTTAGGAAAAGCCACAAATAAAGCCGACTGCTAAGTTTCTAACACACTACCGAAAGAAAGCCACAGTCACAAGCCGGATGCTAAATCATTTCGATAGGCTCCAACGAGAAGCCACAGTCTATGCCGGCTGCTAAACTCGTTGAGACTTCTCATCACAGTCAGACTACCTAAACCCTAGGTCACCTGAAGTAGAATAGAATACAAAGGGCTCGCATTTCAAGAACAATTAATCAAGAAATAGAAAAGTAATCATGTTGATTCTATTGTTGCCTTTACTCACCTAAAATCCTGCTAAAAACACCCTCGCGTAGCTCCACATTCCCCAATTAGTTACCAACACTCCGCTCGTCACCTGACAATTATTTCGACCAATTTTTGTTAATTATTTTTTATTATCCCAAGTATTCCTCAATTTTCTCAAGTTTGAACCATATTCCACAATTTTTTTCTAACTTATTACTTGTTTGCGCAATTGGGTCGCTTAATCGGGTATTGGGTTGCATTCAGACCCATTAATATACCCGAGCGAAACCTCATAATTTTCATGCAATTTAAAAAATATTTTTCAATATTTTTTTGACTATTTTTAACAATTTCACGCTTTACGAGACAAAAACCCTGACAAAAGTCTCGTTGCAAATCTCAAATTATTCATTTTTCATAAAAAAATCCAAATTTCTATTTATTTGGTTGAAATATAATTTTTTAGAATTTTTTCTATTTTTTCTGAATTTTTCCTGATTTTTCTAACATTTATTTCTAATAAAAAACATATTTTTTTATTTATTAATTATAAATAAATAATTATATTATTATTTAATGGTGCTGGGTTTCCGAGTCGGGTCGGGCCCGACCCGACCCACCACTTCATCTTCTCCAAATTAACGAAACAGAGCCTCGGCTCTGTTTCGATTTTAATTTTTTTTTCTTTTCTATTTCTCTTTCTCTTTTCAACAAACAACATCTTCATCATCAACTCAAAAATTTCGAAAATAATAAACAAAAGAGGAGAGAAAATGAAACTCACCAATACGATGCTCAACCTCCCTTCGATTCCTCAATCTCACTTCAACGATTCCAGTATCCTTACACCTCAATTGATCCATCTCTCTCTCCTCAATTTCTTTTCTCCCTCTTCCTCTCTCTCTTGGTCAAAATGTGTGAATGGGGGTGTCGGTGGTGATATTTTTGATCAAATTTTGGGTCAATGACTATTTTGCCCCTCCATTTCTATCCACTTCTTCACCAACTCTATACCCCTCATGGTCATTTCACATTTTCTTTTTATTTTTATATATATACACATTTATATATATATACATATTCCATATATATATAATTGTATTTTCGCGCCTACAATTTTGTTGTGCGCGCCAACGAGTTCACTCGAGCGTGCGCACTACCATTTGACCCACGCGTGTCACCCACGCCCCGCGTATCACTCGGCGCCCATAATTTATTATTTAATTCCATTAATTATTTTCATTTGTAAATGTCAATGTTTTTATTCCATTTTTCGTCCACCAGATCATCAAATACCCATTTAGTGTGTTTTTTCATACTGAACTCATTTAACGGTACCAACACATACATTTGGGATATTAAATTTAATGTTCGGTAATAAATAAATATTACAAATCACCAAACAAACATAACATACCTCGGTGTCGGCTCCCGATGATCGAAACAAGTACACCACAGCTAGCTGGGTCCACAATACGACCCTAAAATGTCACGTGGCACGAGTTAGAATTTTAGAGTCTTTATAGTAACAACTGGCGCTAATGCTGCCTGAGTGGTAGGTACAACTAGCTCGGTAGTCAGTGACACTGCAGGTACTCTCGAGCTTCATATATACTCCATAATCTCCGCTATCTGTTCCTGATGTAACAACTGCTGGTCAGTAACTCTCTGCACCATAGTTCGCAGATCAGCTACCTCTCTAGTGGTGGGTGAAACCACACCCAAGAGGGGGGTGAATTGGGTGTGTCGAGAGGTTATTGCCTTTTTAAATTTTTTATGCACAAGTAACAACGAATGTCTATGCTATGCAAGTGAATGGGGTAGAAGAGATGGAAAGCGACACACGATTTATAGTGGTTCGATCAAATGATCTACATCCACTACCTAACCTCCCCGGTTAGGATTTTTCAACCCTCACTTATATTCCAAATAAGTGTTACAACCTAAGCATACAAGCCTAGAATGCCTAATTACAATTAGGACTTCCTATCTAGTCGCAACTAGAAACTGTGCCTAGCCTCAACTAGGTTTTCCCCTTTGACTTAGATTCCACTAAGTCTTACAATCATACACTTACAACAATTTGCTGAAAAGAAATGAGATACACTTTACAATATAAAGTGGTATCAAATTCAAACACTAGCAAGCCTCCTAGAGCCTAACAACTCTAATGCATGCAAGTTTGAGAACGAATGGAAAATGCAAAGTGTGTCACTGATTTTGTTGCAAATTCCAAATATGAAATCGTTTTAAAATCCAATGTATTTTTGCAAAACCGATTTCGAAGCAAAGAACAATAGTTTGTCAAAAACCAAGTTCAA
Organism: Stephania japonica; assembly: GCA_039657345.1. Classification (NCBI taxonomy): domain Eukaryota; kingdom Viridiplantae; phylum Streptophyta; class Magnoliopsida; order Ranunculales; family Menispermaceae; genus Stephania; species Stephania japonica. Next base: position 19,665,645 of record CM077558.1, on the reverse strand, counting down.
GTGTAAGACTCTTGTTCAAAACACTCTTAGGGTTTGATAAAATAAGTTTTAGTGCAAAACCCAAGATGATGATGTTTAAACACACAACAAACTGATTTTCAATCAAAACACACAAAACTATGTAGATTGAGCTCAATAAAAAGAATCTAGAACAAGGACTTGCTTACAACCAAGAAGATGACAAAAGAGATCAATTTTGAAGAGATTCTTGTACTCCTTTGAATGCTTCAAAGTGCTGGATTATAGTGCTAGTGGACAGCCTCAAGAATCTCATTTGTCTCCTTCACAAAAATCAAAGTACTCATTTTTGAATCTTTTGAGCTTTTGAGTGTGTTTGTTCCTTGTTAAGAGAAAACTATGTTCTTGGTGTTTTTATAGTGTTAGGTATCCCATTGTGACAGTTTATGACCGTTCTAGGGATCCAAGGGTCTAGAATTCATCAAGAATTCAAATTAAAGTTCATTTTTTAGCTTTTTAAAAAAGCTGTCAGGTGGGCAATTAGCGCGCTAATTCTGAGGCCTAGCGCGCTAACTCTGCACTTAGCGCGCTAATGGCAGTATTAGCGCGCTAACTGCAGGGAGCTCAAAATAATTATTTTATCCCTTTGTGTTAGCGACCCTTAAACACGTCCGGGACCCAACCAACCCTATATAACATGTTATACACGTTTATTATGGGTCATTAAGCCTAATTGGATGGTCCATATAATTTTACAAACCCCGAAAATGGAAAATCACGATTTCATAACTTGCGAGGGACTTTTCTGCAAATTTGCAGTTTTTCTTTTCAAAGACCTTTTAAAAACAAGTTTTTCAGTTTTGAAAACTTCAACAATGATCTCCAAAATGCAAATAATCATTAACACATAATCTCACATTGTTTGAACTCATGGACCTAGTCATGTGTTAAATTTCATTTTGAAACTCCAAGTTGCTTCATGACTTTTGAAAATTGGTTTAAAGAAAACTTGATATGCATGAACTAATGCATTTGGCTTGCGTGAAAGAATTTGAATACCTTACATCGAAATTACAAATTGCAATATGATCTTTCATCTTCATTCCTTCATGAATGCCGGGTCTTGAACTTGTATGGCTTGAATACCCGTGATGTGTTGTTTTGCATCCTTTAACAAAAACTGAAATACACTTGATATTAATTAGTACATTTTCACCTTGTTTGTTTCCATCAAAATCCCGGTCGGAGTTAGAGTGACTAACCACTTAGTCCAACAATCTCCCCCTTTTTGATGATAATAAACAATGTGAACTTTAAAAATATAAATCATAATCTAAGTGTGTATTTCATTCAAGATTATACATTTCATTTGTGCAAGTTCAAACACATCAACATTTTCAAGTTCAACCACATTTCTCCCCCGTTTGATAACATCAAAAAGTGGGGCCAATCTCCCCCGTTTAAAAAATACAACGATGCATAATAGAATCAATACAAGAACATATACGCTCCCCCTTACGCTATGCATATTCAAAGACAAAAGACGGAAGCAGTACACAATCAGATATGAGAAATCATAGTGAAGCAAGAAAAAACCATATATGAACTCAGAGATACGCATAAAAATCATGATATAGATAGCATAAAGCGATGTGAACATAGTTGTGGCTTAAACATGAGCAAAAGAGAAATATGTAAAACATCAAAGCCTAACAGTTTGGAGCCTAGTGCTTACCTACATATAATGGTTCTATACACCTAAAAAGAACGACCAAATAGAACCTAATGCTGAACAAGCAATGAAAAGACTAAACACTCCTCCTCGAGGATGATGGTCGACGTGCAGAACTGGAAGAACGATCATTGCGCGCGGGGTAAGCTGGAAGCAACTGACCCTCAATACGACGAAGACGATCATTTTGATGCTGGATGCTCGCCTCGACGGTAGCGAAGGTCTGAGTCATGTAGGTGTGCAGGTAACCCAGCTGTGTAGAGACGTAGGCCGACGAGGGGGACATATCTGGTGGAGGTGTGAAGCCGCCAAACGTAGAGGGAGGTGGAGGCGGGGCTGTCTTGTAGTGCGGCGGCGGCGGGGGTGGAACTTCGAAGTCATGATGAACTTCCTCATCGCCATCATGGTCATTATCGCCAACAAAGCCTTCATCGTCATCATGGTCATCATTACCAAAACTGTAGCTATACTTCAAGTAGTCGGGCGCATCAAATGGAGCAACTGGAGGGTTCGTAGGCAATGGAGACTCATAGCCGCCGTAATAGCGACCATCCGGGATCGCATCTTCTCGTGTCCACCGCTGCCTGTCGCGCACGTAGCGATACTTCATGGCATTCAGAGTGGCCATGTCGATGGTGTCATAGACAGTGAGGGGACGACCTCCTAAGGCAAGATCCACTTGGGCGGACTCCAAGTAGGACGTGATGATATGGGCATAAGGAAGATGACGACCCGAGCTGCACGTGCTCGTCATATACCCAATGATAATGTGGGGCAAGCTGAGAGGAATGGCTCGAAAGAGATGCCCAAGGACGAACATGTCAAGAAGAGTGACATAGTTCTTACTCCCACCTCGAGGAAGAATAACTTTGTGAAGTACTTTATGTAGAAGGTGGGGCATCAGTTTAAAATCGATATCCGTTATGCCAGTCGGATACACAGTCAAGGTTCTTTTTGGCCTTAGAAAGGAATTAAGTACTTCGAGACGATCAAAGGGCCAACTGAGAAATTTGCACACTACTGTAGTGGTAGGAGGGTGCAACGGAAGGTGAAGCCGTTGAGCGAGATTTTCAGGGGTAATCTCAATGGATCGGCCACTAATGGACGAACGTAGGACAAATTGGGTCGTTGTTTCAAGATTGGAATAGAATACACGAACCAATGGGGGGTTGTAATTGGCGTTATGGGCGCAAAAGGTGGTCCATCTTGCCGTATCAAAAATCTCCTGAATTGGGAGATGAGCCATATCAAAGAATGTAAAATCGACAACGGCGGGTTGAAGGATTTTGGCATCCGTTAGTCGGGGAGCCATAGACTCGAGGACCGATGTGGCCTCATGGACGGATTTGGCGCGACCCTCACGTTGAGGGGCATTCGCCGGAGTGGGGGCGGGTTGTGAGGATTCAGACTCACTAGTGGAGGAGGAGGACGGTTAGACAACACGACATCGCGATGGACGACGAGAGGACGTGGCTTGGGTAGGACGAGACGACGTGGTGGGGGCAGTTGGACGGGGATTGGTGGTGGCGGTCGAACGGGAGAAGGGACGGGTGGAGGGACGGCGAGTCGACATTGGCGAAAAATGGAGAGAACGTGATGGAGAGAAACAAAGAAATTGAAGAAATTGACCAAGAGAAATGAGGATGTTACCTGAACGACGCGAGATCGTTGTGGAGACGATGAGAGGAGAGGAGAGATGAGAGGAGACGATGAAAGTGTGGTGTTTTAGGGTAAGAAAATCTATTTATACATGCTTGGCCAAACGTCATTAGCGCGCTAATGGGTCGATTCATATTCTGGGCCAGTACATTATTAGCGCGCTAATGACTGGAATTAGCGCGCTAATTTCCCTCTAGAAATTTTGGACATGAAATTTTTGAATTTTTGACATACAACTCGAATTGACCTCAAACTTCTTGGACACTTCAAAAACACCATATAAATAGGTTTAGAACAACTAAAACATGTGTAGAAGGTCCGATTCTCGAACCATGCCTAACTCACGCCGAATCTTAGAAAATTGATCTCTAGGCAAGGGCTTAGTGAATATATCGGCTAATTGGTCCTCTGTGGACACATGGACAAGTTTAACATCGCCCTTTTGTACGTGATCACGAAGAAAATGGTGCCTAATCTCAATGTGTTTTGTTCGAGAGTGTAACACCGGATTTTTCGATATGTTTATTGCACTTGTATTATCACAATAAATTTCAGCACACCCAACTAGGATTTGATAATCCTCAAGTTGTTGTTTCATGTATAGAACTTGAGCACAGTAACTCCCGGCAGCCACATATTTGGCCTCCGCCGTAGACAAAGCCACGAAATTTTACTTTTTGCTAAACCATGAGATAAGTGAGTTTCCTAGCAAATGACAAAATCCGGAAGTGCTTTTCCTATCAACTAGACTTCCCGCATAGTCAGAATCAACAAAACTTCGTAGTTCAAAACTCTTGGTTTTGTTGAATCATAATCCTAAGTCTTGTGTTCCACTTAGATATCGAAATATGCGCTTTATACATTTTAATTGGGACTCTTTAGGATCGGATTGAAATCTAGCACATAAGCACACACTGAACATAATGTCGGGTCTACTAGCGGTCAAGTATAGGAGGCTACCTATCATTCCACGGTAAAGTTTAGGATCTATGGATTTTCCTAGTTGGTCTTTGTCCATTTTGACAGTTGAACTACTAGGAGTGTCACATGCTTTCAGATTTTCGAATTTGAACTTCTTTAGCATGTCCCTCACATACTTTGCTTGATTTATAAAAATGCCATGCTTGGATTGCTTTATTTGCAAGCCTAGAAAGTATGTTAGTTCACCCATCATGCTCATTTCAAATTCATTTGTCATTAATGATGAGAATTCATCCCATAAACGTGTGTTAGATGACCCGAAAATGATATTATCAACATAGATTTGAACAAGTAACATATCATGTTTTTTGATCAAAATGAACAAAGTGGGGTCTAGTGTTCCTTTCTTGAACCCTTTCTCAAGTAAAAATGCACTAAGTATATCATACCAAGCTCTAGGGGCTTGTCTTAGTTCATACAAGGCTTTTGAAGATGATAGACATGGCTTGGATGTTCATGATCTTCAAATCCCGGTGGTTGTTCTACATAAACTTCTTCATGGATGAACCCATTTAGAAATGCATTTTTAACATCCATTTGGTATAGTAGAAACCCGTTGTAGCAAGCATAAGCAAGCAACATGCGAATTGCTTCTAGTCTTGCTACGGGTGCAAATGCTTCCTCATAATCAATTCCTTCTTCTTGATTGTAGCCTTGTGCAACCAATCTAGCCTTGTTTCTTACAATTTCACCTTTTTCATTCTTTTTGTTTCTAAAAACCCATTTGGTGCCTATGATTGAGTGATCCTTAGGTCTAGGTACTAATGTCCATACTTTGTTCCTAACAAAGTGGCTTAACTCTTCTTGCATAGCCATTACCCAAAACTCATCTCCTAAGGCATCATCTATCTTGGTGGGCTCGGTTTGTGACACAAAAGCTAAGTGTCCTTCATCTCTTTGCAATGTTGACCTAGTGATTATCCCTTTATTTGGATCACCTATGATTTGTTGAGATGAATGACCAATGAGGAGTCTTGAGTTCTTAGGCACACTTGTTTCGGATTCCTTGTTTAACTCAAGCTCTTGACTATTTGAGGTTTGTCCTAGAGTGCCATCATCTTCATCGTCAATCCTCAATTTCTCAAGATTTTGCATTAATTTAAATTTGGGATCTACTTCATCAAATTTCACATGAATAGATTTTTCTATAGTTTTGGTTGATTTATTAAACACCCTATATGCTTTGCTATGTGTTGAGTACCCTAGAAAAATGCATACTTTAGACTTTGGGTCAAATTTATCTAATTGATCCCTATTATTTAGAACATAGCAAGTGCAACCGAACACCTTAAAATAACTTATGTTGGGTTTTCGACCTTTCTATAGTTCATAAGGAGTCTTTTTCACTTGCTTTCGGACATTTACTCTATTTATAACATAGCATGCCGTGTTAATGGCTTCGGCCCAAAAATGCTTAGCTATGTTGTACTCATTTAGCATAGTCCTACACATTTTTTGGAGTGTTCTATTTTTTCTTTCAACAACTCCATTTTGTTGGGGTGTTCTAGGAGAGGATAATTGGTGTGTATAACCTTGTTTATCACAAAAATCCTCCAAGTTCCTATTTACAAACTCACCACCTCTATCACTTCTAATGATGGTGATTTTGTATCCCTTTTCATTCTCTACTAAAGCACAAAACTTTACAAACACATCAAACACTTCATGCTTGTGAGATAGAAAATACACCCATGTATACCTTGTAAAGTCGTCAACAATGACAAAGCAATATGATTTACCTCCTAGACTTTGTGTTTGGGTAGGTCTGAACAAATCCATATGGATAAGTTCTAAAGCTCGAGTCACATTACTTATTACTTTCGTCTTAAATGACGATTTCACTTGTTTACCGAGAATGCAAGATTCACACTCCTTATCTTTCTTAAAGGTGCACTTGGGTAGGCCCTTAACTAGTTCATGTTTAGTCAATTTTGACAAATTTTCCATGCTAGAATGTTCTAGTCTACGGTGCCACAACCATGCATCACAATCACTTTGTGCACTCAAACATGAAACATTTTGTATATTCATCTCATCAAAGTTGATGGCATAAACATTCTTATCTCTATATGCAATAAACAAAGTTTCATGCTTTTCATTCCTAACAATGCATTTCGATGATTCAAACATAACATGAAATCCTTTGTCACACAATTGACTAACACTAAGCAAGTTATGTTTCAAACCATCAACAAGGTAAACATTAGAAATAGAAAGTGAATGGTTACCAACGGTTCCGAGATCAATAACTCTTCCTTTTTTGTTGTCTCCAAATGTAACCTTTCCACCGTCATGCCGCTTTAGCTCAATGAATTGATGTGCATCTCCGGTCATGTGTCTTGAGCACCCGCTATCTAAGTACCATGGGGTGCTCTTCTTTGCATCCTACACAATGGGAAACACACTAGATTTTGGTACCCAAACACCTTTGGGTCCGAGAAAGTTAGTGTCATAAACATTTTTAACTACCCATGCTAGTCTACCCTTTTTGGCCTTTTGTAAGGCACATTTCCCCACCATATGAGACCTATTGCACTTTAAACATCTACGATCATCATTTAGTAATTTTTTATAGCTTAGCAAGTTTGCTCCATAACCTATGCCCCTTTTGTTGAGTGCACGTCGTTGTACTCCCAACATCATATCAAACATTTCTTTGCCATTGGTGAACTTGTGCACCGTGCTAGTCAAGTCCTCTACTTTCTTGACTAAGGCATCTCTTTCCTCTATGACTTCATTCAAGTCATTTTGGAGATCATTAATGATCTCATTTTGTGATTCTATTTCACTAATTGCTATGGTTAGGCTCTTTTTGAGTTGTTTGGTCTTTTTGACCTCCTTTTCCAACTCTTTCCTAAGTTCATCAAAATTTGGAGCATTATCCAAATCATCAATATCATCAAAATTAAAAGGGTTAGAATTTACCTCGCCTTGTGCCATAAGACAAAGTATTGCCTTTTCACTCTCCGAATCGGATTCCGAACTTGATGATGATGAGTCATCCCAAGTTGCCTTGAAGCTCTTCTTTCCTTTCTTATTGTCAAACGCCTTCTTAGATTTGCAATCCGCCTTGATGTGACCCGGTTTGCCACAACCAAAGCATATGGTTTCGTTTGACTTTCCTCCCTTGCTTCCACTTCGAAACTTCTTCTTATACTTGTCTCGCTTGTATATGGCCTTGTTGAGCTTTCTTGAAAGCATGGCTACTTCCTCCTCAAGATCATTGTCATCACAAGATTTTTCATCTTCAATGATCTCTACCGATGCATTAGGGGAGCTATTTGCCTTCAAGGCAATCTCTTTTCTTGAACTCTTTGTACCTCCACTTAATGCTTCCAATCTTGCTCGGTCTTTGAGCTCGAATTTGTGGACCGTTAACTCTCCACACAATGCATCGAATGTGTAGTATCCAAGATTTTGTGCCGATTGGATAGCATACTTCTTGGCATCCCATTCCTTAGGCAAGCCTCTAAGGAATTTGTATATCGATGTCTCTTGATCATAGTGCTTTCCAAGATTCTTGATCTCATTTAACAACTTAATAAACCGTGTGATGGCGGTGGCGATATCCTCATCGGATCCAACTCGGAAGGTCTCATAATGTTCCTCAAGGATCCTCAACTTTGTATTCTTTACTTACATGGTACCTTCATAGTGGACCTCAAGCTTTTCCCACACTTCCTTCGCCGTTTGGCAAGCACTCACTCGGTTGAACTCATTTTTGCTCAATGCACAAAATAGGTGATTCATTGCTTGATCATTTGAGAGCTCACTCTTGATCTCCTCGGCGGTGTATTCTTTCAATGGCTTGTCGGGTGGAGTGTAACCACTTTCAATTGCGTCCCATAGGAATCTATTTTGCGCTCTTATGTAGAACTTTATTCTTACTTTCCAATGAGCGTAATTGGTTCCATCAAAGTATGGAGGCCTACTCGAGGAGTTACCTTCCCTAAGGCGAGCCGGATCTAGACTTTGCATCCTTGCATAAAAACACTCAAACATACGTTAGTAATACATTGAGCAATAACCCGCTCGGATACCAATTGAAACCACACCCAAGAGGGGGGTGAATTGGGTGTGTCGAGAGGTTATTGCCTTTTTAAATTTTTTATGCACAAGTAACAACGAATGTCTATGCTATGCAAGTGAATGGGGTAGAAGAGATGGAAAGCGACACACGATTTATAGTGGTTCGATCAAATGATCTACATCCACTACCTAACCTCCCTAAGTTAGGATTTTTCAACCCTCACTTATATTCCAAATAAGTGTTACAACCTAAGCATACAAGCCTAGAATGCCTAATTACAATTAGGACTTCCTATCTAGTCGCAACTAGAAATTGTGCCTAGCCTCAACTAGGTCTTCCCCTTTGACTTAGATTCCACTAAGTCTTACAATCATACACTTACAACAATTTGCTGAAAAGAAATGAGATACACTTTACAATATAAAGTGGTATCAAATTCAAACACTAGCAAGCCTCCTAGAGCCTAACAACTCTAATGCATGCAAGTTTGAGAACGAATGGAAAATGCAAAGTGTGTCACTGATTTTGTTGCAAATTCCAAATATGAAATCGTTTTAAAATCCAATGTATTTTTGCAAAACCGATTTCGAAGCAAAGAACAATAGTTTGTCAAAAACCAAGTTCAAGTGTAAGACTCTTGTTCAAAACACTCTTAGGGTTTGATAAAATAAGTTTTAGTGCAAAACCCAAGATGATGATGTTTAAACACACAACAAACTGATTTTCAATCAAAACACACAAAACTATGTAGATTGAGCTCAATAAAAAGAATCTAGAACGAGGACTTGCTTACAACCAAGAAGATGACAAAAGAGATCAGTTTTGAAGAGATTCTTGTACTCCTTTGAATGCTTCAAAGTGCTGGATTATAGTGCTAGTGGACAGCCTCAAGAATCTCCTTTGTCTCCTTCACAAAAATCGAAGTACTCCTTTTTGAGTCTTTTGAGCTTTTGAGTGTGTTTGTTCCTTGTTAAGAGAAAACTATGTTCTTGGTGTTTTTATAGTGTTAGGTATCCCATTGTGACAGTTTATGACCGTTCTAGGGATCCAAGGGTCCATAATTCATCAAGAATTCAAATTAAAGTTCATTTTTCAGCTTTTTAAAAAAGCTGTTAGATGGGCAATTAGCGCGCTAATTCTGAGGCCTAGCGCGCTAACTCTGCACTTAGCACGCTAATGGCAGTATTAACGCGCTAACTGCAGGGAGCTCAAAATAATTATTTTATCCCTTTGTGTTAGCGACCCTTAAACACGTCCGGGACCCAACCAACCCTAATATAACATGTTATACACGTTTATTATGGGTCATTAAGCCTAATTGGATGGTCCGGATAATTTTACAAACCCCAAAAATGGAAAATCACGATTTCATAACTTGCAAGGGACTTTTCTGCAAATTTGCAGTTTTTCTTTTCAAGGACCTTTTAAAAATAAGTTTTTCAGTTTTGAAAACTTCAACAATGATATCCAAAATGCAAATAATCATTAACACATAATATCACATTGCTTGAACTCATGGACCTAGTCATGTGTTAAATTTCATTTTGAAACTCCAAGTTGCTTCATGACTTTTGAAAATTGGTTTTAAGAAAACTTGATATGCATGAACTAATGCATTTGGCTTGCGTGAAAGAATTTGAATACCTTACATCGAAATTACAAATTGCAATATGATCTTTCATCTTCATTCCTTCATGAATGACGGGTCTTGAACTTGTATGGCTTGAATACCCGTGATGTGTTGTTTTGCATCCTTTAACAAAAACTGAAATACACTTGATATTAATTAGTACATTTTCACCTTGTTTGTTTCCATCAAAATCCCGGTCGGAGTTAGAGTGACTAACCACTTAGTCCAACAGTGGGGTCACTAGTCTCCCCAACCTCTTGCTGAGTAGTCGGCGAAGTAGTTGTAGGAGTCTGTCTGTCCATCGTAAACTGCACAACTAATGTGCATTGGACCAGACTCAATATGTACGCGTATAATATTTATTTTACAATCAAAGCATACATACATACATACATACATACATATATATATATATATTCCTAATTCTACCCATTTCACATCACTTCCCAACTAAGGTTTTAGTCATTCACTTTGGTTTCCACATCTAGGTTTATTAAATTTTATGCTCTTATTAAATCTCCAAATCAAGCCTAAGGTTTCATAAACCTAGGCTCTGATACCAAATGTAGCAGCCTCCAATTCATCAGCAGCTATGACGTGCACCGCGGCCCACAGCTCTTCTAACTCATCACCCAGTTGTGTCCCACGGCCACTCGTAAACTCAATATAATCAAATTCTTGTTAATCATAAGTTATGTATTAATACTTATTGATTTAAGTTAGCTTTGGATTCTTTATTATCATTTTACCTCAACGTAAGCAACAGATAATTAAAATCATCAATGTGTTTTATGAGCATATTACCTAAGGTGGAAACCATCTCAAAATATACATCATATACATATCAACTGAGATCCTCAAAATATCAAAAATATAACCTACAAGTTATATACAAGTCATATATATCTCTCATACCCAAAACCCAACATAAAACAAGGAAATAAAAACAAATGTACGAGTAGGGCAAATGTAGTCAATCAACGTAGTCCTCAAGCTTGCCTTTCCCTCGACTCGTACTAGGATCTGTACTCAAGCCATCACAAAAAGGTAGATGAAGAGTCCAGAGTGAGTAATCCTAAGGAAATTCACCAAGTAAATACGTAAATAAACTGCTGGAATTTAAAATACTATAAATAAACATGCGGAACAAAAGAATACAAACAACTGTGAAAGATCATCGCATGCATAAATATAGCAGTGAAGTAAAGTGCGTGCACAATCAGAGTCAGACTAAGCCATATTTGGGCTATCAACCAGGCACGACACGTGAGGATATCTCTAACGGGTGACCCTGGACCCTCTAGGTAGCCGACGTACATTCACGGTGCACCCACACATCCCTATCATACCCGGGTAGCATATTCATCGGCGCATGCCTAGATATATGCTATGGCTTAGTGGACCCTATGCCCCCGCAACGAATAAACACCAGGTGGGGAGTGATCTTAACACCGTAAAGACACCAGGTAGGAGTAAACTCAACTACTATAAAGTCACCAGGTGAGAGTACTCAGCCACCGTAAAGTAATAAGGAAATAGAGTAGTAAATGAACATGACTGAATTCAAATAAATCAAGCAGTAATTACTAAAGTAAATTTCAGTTGGGTTACTACACACCTCAAACCGCACTCCTCATCTAGTAAAATAAACCCCGGTCTAGCTTCAATAAACACCCGACAAACAAAATGATCACCCAAAAGTACCTAAGATTATTTGTCGTTGAATTAGCTTCAATTTGATATATTATGTCAATTTTAAGTTTTACGAGGTAAAAACCCCGACAACATCTCGCCTAAATTCCGAGAAAATTCGAAAAATCATTTATAAACTCTTTTTCTATTTTCTAATATTTTTCGGGATTTTTCTGAACTTTTTCATAATTTTTAGCTATTTTTATGTATTTTATTTTATTTAAAACTATTTTTAATTTATTTAAATAAAATATTAAAAATTATTATTTATTTTCTGATTTTTAATATATATTTATATATATACATTTTTATTTTAAATTATATATATATATATTCGCCTATATTTTCGCGCCTACAATTTCGTCGTGTACGCCGATGAGCGTACTCGGGCGTGCACACTACTGCATGTTGACCACGACCTCGCGTGTCCCTAGGCATTCACCAATTTACTGTTTTGTCACATTTAATTCATTTAATTTGTGTAATATTTTCCTCAACTTAAAATTTCGTCTTTTAGTTTACCCGGTCTCGCATCGACATGCATATTGATGTGAATACTTAACACACAATCTCACACGTCAATTGAAATATAATTACACACATCGCAATGCCATTTAACCTATTTTAACATAAACATCACAAAATTAAACAAAAACAACACACAAAATAACTATTTACCTAATACGACCGTGCTCCAACCTCGCAGTGGGACCCACGAACATCCCCGCTCGCATCCATGTCTTCAATGACGTCATAAAATATCAGCAATTATTAACTGGGCCGTTACAAATTGTCTTCCACATAAACTACAAATTGGTTCCGCATGTTAATAAAAGCTTCCACATTTAAATGATTAAGACTTCCGCTAAATAATTAACCATGGTAATAAAAGTTTTTATTAACAGTAAATTACCTAAATAAATAGGACTAGTGTGTCACTTAACCTGAATACGAGAAACTAGATGAATAGGTTGTAAGGCTGACTAATATGTAGTTAAGTCCTACAAAGATAAGATTAGGGATTAATTGCTGGATTAGGCCGGGCAGTGCCCTAGATTAGGAGAGGGGTCGTCACAACGTGCATGAATGATGATGATAAGGGGATGTATATAACCTCACAACCTTTTCTCTCTCTTTATCTTTTTCTCATTTCTCTCTCACTCACGAGAAAACACAAATGGGTGTTGGGGTTTTCAATTATTTCAAGCTCGGATCGACATTAGGGATCGACTAACCACGCTAGAAAAGGTGAGATCTCGGATCACCACATGGTTCTTTACGTTTTGACGCCAAATTTGAGGGTTTTCATCATGATGATTTTGGACACCTGGTTGGGATTTCAATTGTTCTTGGATTTTGTTGATGAATTTGTGATCGTGGGAATGAATTGATATTAGATTAATGATTGAGGATTTGTCATGGTTGTTTTAAGGATTGGGGATGTTTGTGCAATTTTTGTGGATTTTTGTATAATTGTCGGAATCGAGATTTCCAGACGTTTTTATGAGGTTTGTTGATGGTCTTGGGTTTGTATGGACGTCTCTAAGAGTTTGGGATAGGCTCGGAACGTGATGACAAGATCAGGGGTTTCGAAAAATCGCAGATTCATATTTTGTTTGGAACGTTGCGAGGGACGCCATGGAGCCCAAAGTTCCATGATGTCCAAGGTAGAGGCCATAGGAAGTCACGCTTTAAGTGGCGTCATGGAGGGGTATACCTCACGATGCCACTTATGGCGTCCGGGACAGATGACCAATGGATGTCATGCTTAAGTGATGCCATAGGGTTCTGACCCCCACAGCGCTCCCTGCGGGTGACATTGTTCACAAGGCCATTTTTGAGAAATTTTTGAAAAACTTCGAGGATCTCTCAAGTATCCAAATGGGTCTAAATACGACCCAATACCTGGAAAATCGACATAATTACGCTAATGAATAAATTATAGAAAATTGGGTAATTTGGAGATTAATTAAAAAAATTGCAATTAAAAGACTAACAAGGAGTTTTAGTCATTAATGGGACACACGGGGATTCGTGAGGAATAAGTCGGGTTGTGTGAGAGCGTGTTTATCTTTGGATACAGGTAAGTTGTGACGGCCCCAATTTTCAAACCTAAACTGGGCCCCGCCCAGCTTAGACTTACGCGAAACTCTGAGCCCATCTTTACGAGTCACACAAGCCTAGTCAGCCTTACGTTACCATTTACCATTCATTTACAAGTTAACCATATTGATTAGTGAGTTATTATCAAAATAAAGGAAGCAAAAACTTAAACTAATCAAATAATCATAGCCATATAAAGATACGACATTCTAGAGTGTCGAAACCCTGCATATGTATATAATCATAAATGATTAGTCAGAGGAGAATAGCCCAATAGATATACATGCCCAGAATCTCTCACATACCCAAAACCTATGTTTCGAAACATCATATATATACAATAGTACAAAAATCACCTACTTAGTCAAGTGGAAAGCTTGCTCTAATGTCCTCAAAGCAAATCTCTAAGCTCTGGTGCCTTCCCCTTGCTAGACTGTGGATCTACACTCTATCAAACACATGAATGATGAGCCCGAGTAAGTAATGCCAAGTAGAACAATAATACAACATTTAGAAATAAATAAACATCAGTCCATATCCATGCTGATAGAAATAAAGAAATAAGGATTGCATGAAATGTATAAGACTGTAAAAAGATTAATCAAAATGTGAGTGTTCGAGTAACAAAATAAAATAGCAAGGAGTCTCGACAATAGTCGTTGAGTCGAGGTAAAACCTACAAGACTCAGGTTCAGGACGAGAACACAGCCTACCAGCCCTAACCCTTGCGATTGTGAAATATCCATAGACCCGAATAAGAGCCTCCTGTTGGACCAAGTGGTTAGTCACTCTAACTCCGACCGGGATTTTGATGGAAACAAACAAGGTGAAAACGTACTAATAAATATCAAGTGTATTTCAGTTTTTGTTAAAGGATGCAAAACATTATATCACGGGTATTCAAGCCATACAAGTTCAAGACTCGGCATTCATGAAGGAATGAAGACGGAAGATCATACTACAAATTATAATTTCGATGTAAGGTATACAAATTCTTTCACGCAAGCCAAATGCATTAGTTCATGTATACAAAGATTTTAATTGAATTTTCACATGTCATTAGATATCTTGAAGTTTCAAAATGGAACTTTAACACATGACTAGGTTTATGAGTCTAAACAATGAGAAACGACGTGTTCATGATCACTGGCATTTTGAAGATCATTATGAAAGTTTTCGAAAAAGAAAAACTTGTCTTTCGAAGGTTTTTGAAAAGAAAACTGTAAATTTGCAGAAAAGTCCCTCGCACCTTATGAAATCGAAATTTTCTGTTTTTGGGATTTGTAAAAATATCCGGACCACCCAAATAGGCTAAATGACCTATATTAAACATATATATATATATATCATGTTAAATGAGGGTTGGTTAGGTTCCGAACGAGTTTAAGGGTCGCTAACACAAAGGGACAAAATATTTATTTTGAGGTCCCTGCAGATAGCGCGCTAATGCTGTCATTAGCGCGCTAAATGCAGAGTTAGCGCGCTATGTCTCAGCATTAGCGCGCTAATTGCACACCTGACACCTTTTTAAAAAGCTGGAAAACAAACTTTAATTTGAATTCTTGATGAATTCTGGACCCTTGGATCCCTAGAATGGTCATATACTGGTAATATGGGATACCTAACACTATAAACCCACTAAGAACATGGTTTTGACAAAACAAGGAAGACACACACTTAAAAAGCTCAAAACTTACAAGAGAACAACTTTGATTTTTGTGAAGAAGAAAAAGAAGATTCTTGTGGCTGTCCTCTAGCTCTAAAATCCAGCACTCTTGAGGCATTCAAAGGAGTACAAGAATCTCATCAAAACTGATCTCTTTTTTCATCTTCTTGGTTGTAAACAAGTTCTTGTTCTAGCATCTTTTCTTGAGCTTAATCTACATAGTTTTGTGTGTTTGAATTGAAAATCATATTATTGTGTGTTTGAACACCTTCAACTTGAGTTTTGCACTTAAACTTATTCTATCAAACCCTAAGATTGATTTGAACAAAAGTTTTGCACTTAAACTTGATTTTTGTTAAACTTTTGTTCTTAGCATTGAAATTGATTTGCACTAACACATTAGACTTTTTAATCGATTTCATATTTGGGATTTGCAACAAAATCAGTGACACATTTGCATATTCCATTTATTCTCATACTTGCATGCATTAGAGTTGTTAGGCTCTAGAAGGCTTGCTAGTGTTTGAATTTGATACTACTTTATGTTGTAAAGTGTATCTCATTATTTTTCAGCCACTTGTTGTAATTGGATAATTGTAAGACTTAGTGAAATCTAAGTCAAAGGGGAAGACCTAGTTGAGGCTAGGCATAAACCCTAGTTGCGACTAGGTAGGAAGTCCTAATTGTGATTAGGCATTCTAGGCTTGTATGCTTAGGTTGTAACTCTTATTTGAAATATAAGTGGGGGTTTAAAAATTCTAACCGGGGAGGTTAGATAGTGGATGTAGATAATTGGATCGAACCACTATAAATCGTGTGTTACCTTCCATTTCTTCTATCCCATTCACTTGCATAGCATAGACATTCGTTATTGGTGTATGTACTATCATTGTTATTTGCACATAAAGTTTTAAAAAGGCAATAACCACTCGGTAACCCAATTCACCCCCCTCTTGGGTGACCTTCACCTCCATCATCCACTCAACCGGGAGATATCAAAAGCGTCTAGATAAGAGCTCATATCACAGATAAAGTAACCATAACTCCCTTGCAGTGAACCACTCAACCAAACAGAGATTCCAAAGGATATAATGATAAACAGAGCAATAACAAAAAATTAAAGCTCAAGAAATAACTGTAAAATTTCTCATTAGTTTACTTACCTGTAATCCAACTATTACGCACTCAATGAATCCTTGACACGTCTCCTATGACCTCCCGTATCCTATCAATGTTCTAAAAACCCCTAATATACATTTAAATCGGAATTCCCATTAACAACCATCATTTTACCCAATTTTTTATAATTTTATTCGTTCACCCCTTTTGGGTCGATTACTTGAGTATTAGGTCGTATTATGACCCATTAGGACACTCGAAAGATCCCCGAAAGTTTCTAAAATTTTTATAAGATTTTAGTCCTTGTAAACAGTAACACGTCGCTAGACGCCGTGGATTCCAATGGCCCGGACGACGTCTTCACAGCGTGGA
Source organism: Stephania japonica (assembly GCA_039657345.1). Classification (NCBI taxonomy): domain Eukaryota; kingdom Viridiplantae; phylum Streptophyta; class Magnoliopsida; order Ranunculales; family Menispermaceae; genus Stephania; species Stephania japonica. The sequence goes on along the minus strand of CM077558.1, from coordinate 19,648,703 downwards.
AATTATACCCACTGCCTAACACATACGTGAGTGACTCTATGACCTCATTGGTGGTGGCGGCGTCCTCATGGCGTGTTTCCCTTGAGGTCCTGCCAAAGATGTACATGAATGACTCCGTGAGTTGGAACGTTCACGGCATCTCCACGACATCTTTTGTAGAACGCCTTTGTAAACGGGGTTTTTCACACCCCAACTAGTGTCACTGTGTTTCGAGCCAATTCAAACATACCCTAATTCACTCTCGGCTCATGTTAAACCCGAGAAAACCACTGATTTGCAGAAATCACACAAAGTTCCTAAAAAATCCCCCAAAATTTAAAAAAAATTCCAAACACCTTAAATTTGAAAATCACGTCACAATACTCAATTGGATCATTCCATTTACTCCAATTCCATCAAAACATTCAAATAAAAATGAATTTCTCAATTCATTGTCTGAATTCATTGCGACAAAACCCACAAAAGTACTGCCAAAATGTAGATAAAGACATAGGGAATCGAAATATCACCTTATATTCGAAGATTGATCATTCCTTCGGTGTCAAATCACGATTAAATGCCCGAAAACCCCTTCTCGTTGTGTGAATCGATGAGAAAAGATGAGAGAATGAAATATGAGAAGAGAGAGAAAAAGTGATGAGGGATGGGTTTTATACCCTCTCTCATCTAACCTTTCACATGGATTTCGAGACAAATCCAAGGGTCACCATTTACTCTAGCCAACAACTCTAACACCCATTTGTGACTTCAATGTGTGACACAATTTCCTAACTTAACCATTTCTTGTGCAATACTCACATTTTTGATCCCATTTCGAACACCAAACTTGTTCATCACATCGTCTCGGATGTATTAACGTATCGAACGTGTTTTACAACTTTTATTTATTATTTATTTTTGTATTTTTTCAATGTTTTTAATTCATTTAAGTCCCCTGGACTACCAATTCCTCGACCAACGTTCACCTAAAAATTTCATTATTTCATGAAATACTCGAGCTGAAGCGTTCCTCATACCAACGTTCACACTCAAACGTTCTCGTACATTTAGGACATTGGAATTACATATTGGGGTAATATAATATAATACTAAACACCAAACACAAATAACATACCTTGGCATCGATGACTAAGAATTAGACTCTGTATCACGGAAAATGGGCCCACGTACGACCTAAATTGATACGTGACACAAGTTACACAAGTTAGAATTTTGGGTCATTACATAAGTAAACCAGTGAGAAATTTTACAATTATTTCTTGAGCTTTAATTTGTTTTATTATTGCTCTAAGCCTTTTTTGGCATTCTATTCTGTTTGAGTTGTCTGAGGGCAAGTGTGTCATCGGTGGTCCTTGGAAGTGTGGTCATTTGAGGTAAAATACCAAAGTCATGCCCTCAGGATGCACTACATTGGTTACTGATTTATGTGGGGAGTGAATTCTTAGCCATATTACCAGGAAGTTTCACTTGCTCAATGGATTTAGGGCTTGTTGGGTGTTGACCACGTCCTAGAATCCGAGTCTGGTAGGGTTTTCCCTCGACTCAACGACCATTTGGTCAGAACCACTTGTGCCTATATGTTTGTTTTCTGGGACACTCATATTAGATTTTTTGGTTAATTATTTACAATCTTTATTTATTCATGTATTTCCAGTACCTTTCTTTCTATCGACGTGAATATAGATTGGTCTGTTTTATTTTAAAATTTTGTATGTAACGACTCTAAAATCTAACTCGTGTCATGTGTCATTTTAGGTCATATGTGGGCCTTTGCTGTGACACGTGTGAACAATTCTAAGTGGTCGACACCGAGGTGTGTTATTTTTGAATTATTATTCTATTTACCAAAATTTGAATTCCAATGTCCCAAACGTGGGAGGACGTTTGAGGGTGAGCATTGATGCAGAGAAACGGGTTCTGCTCAGAGAAACATGTTTTGCGGGCATCGGGGCGAACAATGGTCATATATTAGCTGTCTGGGGAACAAATATAATTAAAACACTGACAAAATACATTAATATATAGTAATTAAACGTTGGGTAACGTGTGTGGTAGCTTGGTAGGTTTGTAGGCACACAACGGTGCGAGTCATGGTTCAAACTGGGTTCGAAAATGTTGGGAAAGCAATTGTGGAATACTGTGCATGGGTCCCTAAGTGAGTTATATATGTTGTGTCAGCTGGAGGAGGGAGTGTGTTAGATGAGATGGCTGGTGGAAGGGAAACCATCAGATCATCCTCGGGATATACACGTAAGACTTGATGAAGAGATATATAACTTTTATCCTTCTTTTTTTCTTCGTTCAGTTTATTTCATTTTCACACGAACGAAGCTCGGAGAGATTTCTTGACTGGATCTCGAGCTCGGAACGATGCTAAGGAGCTACCAACCGAGGAAACAAAGGTAGTATTCCTACCTATCACGAGGTGTTCGTCATTTTGACGGGTCTTTTGAGTATTTTCATCGTGGTATTTTTGGACGTCAATTTGGAAATTTTGTTTTATAAAATGTTTTGATGAGTTATATGGATTGTTTGATCAGTATGGAGTACAACCATGCAGTTGTTTTGTGTGTTTGGATCAAATTTGGATTTTTAGGGAATTATTGTTGATTTTCGAGTTAATTTCCACATCGAGGTATTTGGGCACTGTTTTGAATGATGTGACTGGTGGAATTAGTGTAAATGAGTGTCTTTATGAGTTTGAGATAGGTTCAGAGCGTGGCAAAGTGAGTCGGGGTGTCAAAATCCTGGATCCAGAAATAGTAACTGATGCTGCGAGAGATGCCGTGACGCATTTCACCCCACGACGTAAGTCACGGCATCCCAGATAGAGAGTCTGGAATTTGACACTTTCAGTGATGCCACTTAGCATTTGGTCTCGTGGCTCCACTCACGGCATGACACTGTTCATCAGACCAATTTTTGAATTTTTTAAAAAACTTTGAGAATCTCTTAAGTAATCAAATGATTAACAGGGTATCGTAGCACATTGATAGTCACATGTGGGGTTCGTAAGGGATGAATTACGGGCGTGTGAGTGTGTAATAGCGTTGGACACAAGTAAGTAAACCAGTGGAAAAATTTATAGTTATCTCTTTGAGCTTTAAATTGTTTATTATTGCTTCATTCCTAGTTTGAAACTCTATTTTGATTGAGTGGTCTAAGGGCAAATGAGTCAACATGATCCTTGGAAGGACGGGTTATTTGAGGTAATATTCCAAAGCCAAGAACTCAGGATGCACGATATTGTTTATGATTTATACGGTACGAGAGTTCTTCCTTAGATTGTCGGGGACTCTACATTCGCGTGAACTCTAAGATGGTTTGAGTGTACCACGTCCTAAAGCTCTGAGTCTGGTAGGTGTTTTCCTCGACTCAATGATTATTTCTTGGTCGGGACTACTTGCACCTTTCAATTGTTTTCCTGAACATTCATCTATGATTGATCCATATTTATTTTCAATCTTTATTTATGCATGCATTCCTTGTACTTTTATTTCTATCGACATGAATATAAATTGTTTATTTACTTTCGAAATGTTGTAAACATCCTGTTTGGCATTACTTACCTGTGACTCATCATTCTTGTGTTTGACTGAGTGCAAATTCATAGTCGAACAAGGGAAAAGCTCCTCAGCTTGGTGACTTGCTTTGAGGATATTAGAGCTATTTATCCTTTGTTATTGATGTAGGTTTGATTCCTTTTGTATTATTGTATATATTGTTTAACACTAGGGTATGGGTATGAGAAATCTTGGGCATGAGAAATCTTAGGCATATATAATATGGTATACTCTCCTGTGACATGATAAATGGTTGATGGTATACATATGCAGGGTTTCCACATTCTAGGTTATCCTAACTGATGTCTTTGAGGTTGTTTTTATTAGTTGGAGATTTTAAATGCTTTCACTTATCTTTGAATAACTCACTAATATTAGTAACTCACACTTAAATTGCTTAATAAAGGATGAAAGGTAAGGTAAGGCTCACTAGGGTTGCGTTGATTGCACGAGGGTTAACTCGGGGTCTACATAAGCCTATGTCGGGTGGGGTCTAATTTTAGGGTTATGGAACTGGGGCCATCACAATGTATTTATGTCCTGCTTGGCGTTACTTACATGGTCTCATTATTTTCGTGTTTGACAGAGTGTAGATCTGCAATTCAGCAAAGGGAAGGCTCCGCAGCTAGGGGATTTATTTTGAGGATACAGAGTAGTTCTCCTCTTGACTGATGTAGGTTACACTTTTGTATTATTGTATACTATTGTTTTGAAACATTGGGATATGGGTTATGAGAGATCTTGGACATGTATATCTTGATGGTACTCTCCTCTGATATGTTATTTTGATGATATACATATGTGGGGTTTCCACATACTAGGGTGTCCTGCCATGTGTCTTGGAATTAGTTTTATTTAGTTTGAGATTGATTGCTTCTACTAATTTTTGAATAACTCAATAATATTAAATAACTCAACTTTAATTGTACAATACTGGTAAATGTAATGTAAAACTGACTAGGCTTGCGTGACTCAGCGAGATTGGCTCGATGGTCCACATAAGTTTAGGCCGTCATAGTTGGTATCAGAGTTGAAGTTTTAATACTAGACTCTTATTTAAATCACAATTAATTAAGACACAAACCAATTAATGGTAGTTAGGACAATGGTCGAACTTAGAGTGAAACCCTTTTATCCTGACTTAAGTCTTAGTTGAGAAGTGAAGAGAGTTGGGGAATTAAAACTGGACTATGAGCTATTTGATTTGATGTGCTATTACTATCGATAACTATGCCCTGATCGTGAAATCGTTTTCTTTACATATAGTGATGGTTGATCAACCCGAGACCAGCAGTAGTGGTTCGGGGGACGTACATGGGAGACTAGATGATATGTCCCAGATGATTATGTCACATGATCAACAACTTTAGGAGATTCTTCGACTGTTGAGGGCTTAAGTGACAATAACACCCTCTACATCTGCAGCTCCAGTTACGCAGGCTGGGAGTGCTCCCACAGTACAGGATACACCTACAGCGCAATATAGGTAGAACCTATAGTAGCAGAGGAGGCACCAGTTCAGGCTGAGATAGTACCACCTACGTCTGATACACAGGCTAAGGACACACCAAGTACGCCAATTGATATAGGTACTAGGGCTACAATTGAGGCGAGATAAGCTCGCGAGTTTTAGTGGCATCACCCACAAAAGTTCTACGGGGTACTAATCTTGAGGCTGCAAAGAAGTACATGGGAAGTCATGAGAAGATACACGACGTGTTGGCCATAGTGGATCACATGCGACCTAGTATTTTGTTAGCTTCACTGATCGAAGAGGCCAATGCTTGGTGGCGTAGCATAGTGGTTACGAAACGGAAGCCCAAGGACTGTGTTGAGTTCAATAAAAGGTTAATTAGAAGTACATTACTCCTTCAGTTCGTAACTTGAAGAGGAACTAGTTTTAGAACATTCGACAGATGATTGGAGAGTTAGTGATGCAGTATATGGACTGGTATCTGCGATTGACGGAGTATGCCAGGGGCATAGCTGACATAGATGCTGACCAGGCTTATTACTTCATGCACGAACTTTTATACTCGATCGATTCGATGGTGGTTACTATAGCTTTAGGAACAGTACAGGAGGCCTACGTGAGGGGTATGGACAGCGATAGCTCTTGAGCACATGCACCGGAGCAGTAGTCGCGGTTACAACACTGCACATTTATTGGGTGGTTCTGGAAGAGATAGGAGGATGAAGAGGCCCAGATAGTAGAGGCAGTGAGATAAAGCTCAGAGTGTTACATTTCTTGCATCTCCGCCTACCACATTGATTGTACCAACTGTTCCAATATAGAGCTATGCCAGCACCCCATAACAGCCGACATATCCAAGTTCTCAGTATCAGTAGTATAAGAGGACTGATGGCAGAAGTAATGGTTAGGAGCAGAAGTATGGCTAAAGACAAGGTCAAAGTTCCAGTCAGGTGCAAGGATAGGGACAGAGGTCTAGTTAGGCACATGGACAGGGAAAACATGGTCCATTTAGATCGGATATCAGAGAAGATACTGAGAGTGTGGACAGATAAGTCACTTCGCCAGTGCATGTCCACGATTAGGCCAAGGGCAGCCGCAACAGAGTCGGAAGCAGGTTCATGCAGTTGTAGCACCAAATCCGACTTCCACCCATAATCTGATTGAGGGTACGATTTATATTTGTAGTCATTTTATGCAAGCTATGTTTGATTCATTTATTTCAGGTTGCATGGTTGATGAGTTGGGATTTAGACCAACTAAACTAGAGAGACCCTTGATCCTTAGTACGACTACTGGGGACAAGATTTACTCGAACTTGTTATGTGTTGATTGCTTGGTAAAGATAGGGGGCCACATCTTACCTACAGACCTGAGAGTTTTAGAGTTCTTAGAGTTCGATGCATTGTTAGGCATGGATTAGTTGGGTGTTTACCATGCACAGATCCATTACTTTAGTAAGAGAGTCACGTTTCGGATTCTTGAGCATCAAAAGCTTAGTTTTCAGGGGACTTCGACCACTTTACGTATTACTAGTGGTAGAGTCGCGACTAACGTAGATGTTGAGACATTTGCTAGTGTGTTGAGTACGACGGAGCGGGCTGTGGTTAGGTTGGAGAAGGTACCAGTGGTATGTGAGTTTCCTGATGTCTTTCCAGCGGAGGTATCGAGTTCACTGCTTCCTAGGGAGATTGATTTTATCATTGACTTGGTCTTAGGGGACCAGACCTATTTCAATTTCACCATACCATATGGCTTCAAAAGAGTTAGAGGAGTTGAGGACTCAACTTGACAAGTTACTTGAGTTAGGTTTCATCTACCTGAGTATGTCACCTTGGGGTGCGCCGATCTTATTTGTTAAGAAGAAAGATGACAGCATGAGGTTGTGTGTCGACTACAGGCAGTTGAACCGGGTGATAGTGAAAAAAAAGTATCCATTTTCGTGTATTGATGACTTGTTCGACCAGCTGACAGGAGCATAATGGTTCTCGAAGATTGATTTGAGATTTGGGTACCATCAGTTAAAGATTAGAGCGGAAGATAGGGAGAATACTTCATTTCGCACTCGATATGAGCATTACTAGTTTATAGTCATGCCTTTTGGGCTGACTAACGCCCCAGCGATGTTTATGGACTTAATGCATCAAGTGTTGAGACAATGCTTGAATTGGTTCGTTATTGTATTCATCGATGATATCTTGATCTATTCCAGGACTCGTGAGGATAACAAGGAGCACCACATGACGGTTTTGCATTTACTGAGAGGGAGCACAGATTGTTCGCCAAGTTCAGTAAGTGCGAGTTTTAGCTTGCAGAGGTCAGATTTCTTGGTTGCATCGTCGGAGTAGGCGTAGTGTCTGTGACCTGCAAAGGTCAGAGCAGTGATTGATTGGCCTACACTGAGATTAGTGTCAGATATTCGTAGTTTTCTTATCTTGGTAGGATATTATAGGCATTTTGTTCAGAACTACTCGAAGATTGCGGCTCCTATGACGTAATTGACAAAGAAAGAAGTCTGTTTCCAGTGGACAGACAGTTGTGAGCAAACGTTCTTGATTTTGAAAGAACATTTGACTACTGCACCAGTGTTAGTGTTACCTGAGTCAAGGAAGAGTTTTGAGGTGAACACAGATGCTTCGAAGGTCAGTTTGGGTTGTGTTTTGATGCAGGATGGTAAAGTGATAGTATGGCGGCCCGAATCCCTAAACATGACGTCGCCTGGCCTAATCCCATAATTAAGCCTTAATCCTATCCACGTAGGACTTAACTACGTATTAGTCAGCCTTTTAAACATATTCTCCTTGTTCTTTCACGTTCATGATAAGTAACACACATATTATGCCATTATTTTATTATTAACATGAGCAAAAGTCTTTTACAATTTGCGGAAGCAATCTTATTTAAACCCTAAGTATGGAAACTAGGAAGTAACGATCACATGAATATATAGTAAGATGGCGAATATAGCAAAGTGATAGTCATCAAAAGTCGGGGAACTAATCACAACCCCGTATGTATAACCCAAAAGTATTAAAGACTTAATAACAATATAATACAAAATATCAAAACAACCAACGCCAGTCAAATGTAGTTGTACTCAGAAAGCTCATAGATAGTTGCCAATCTTCTTTTTGCTCGGCTTGCTAGTCGACGGATCTGCACGCACCATAATAAAAAGGATGGTGAGTACAGTAAAAATAACTGTAGACCAGAATAGACATTTATCCACATTTCTAGTTACAAGAGATAGGTATTTATCAGTAATAAATAAAGAAGGATTATTAGAAGTAGAAAACATGTTATAAATATCAAAAGAATGCAAGTAAAACTGACTCGGATATACTTAGAACTTTGTCCCAATGACCTTAAGAAATAGGTCAGTACACGTGCATTTTGTATTACCCTACTTGGCTACACATGGACCTCATGTAATAGGTCAGTACACGTGTACTTCGATATTCTCCTACTTGGCCGAGTGACTCAACTAGTCATGCACATCGGTACTACCCTTATTGGTTTTAGACCTCCATCTTAACGACCTCATGTAATAGGTCAGTACATGAGCACTTCGTACTACCTTAATTGGCCACACATGGACCTCATGTAATAGGTTAGTACCCATACACCACAGTTTTACTCTAATTGGTCATGAATTTCGTCTAACTACCTCATATAATAGGTCTGTAACACTAATCGAATAGATTCCGACACCTAGGTCCCATACCCCATGAGCCGTGCATATCTATTAAATTATTCAAGGAAGGATAGCAATAAAGAACAACTAGTAATTCAAAAGAAATGCCATAAACTAAATACCCATAATTGAGCAGATCATTCAACAAGCATGTCATTTGGAGTGCAAAGGATTAACACATATCAACCAATATAAAATTCAGAATTTAAAGCAGAAATGAAATGAAAATAAATGTCTAGCCTGTCTACTCTGTTGGACCAAGTGTCTTTGATATACACTTCACCATGGATTTTGATGGCAACAAACAATGTAAAATAGTTCTAACAAGTTTGTTTAGTATTTTAGAATATCGAACCTTGTTAGGAACATCAAGTTCAAGTTTACTCGCCAAAATGAAGCCGGATAAGTTCAAGATTCGGCACATACAAGGACACAAGGACCAAAAAGCCTATACTACAAGTTGTACAAGTCATGTAAGGTATATAGGTCCCTTCTTACAAGCCAAAGAGCTTAGAATCATGCATTTTCATGTTTTTTGGTTTTTAAAGAACTTAAAATCATGAACTTTGTGATTTTCAGTTCTGCGGATTTTAAAATGTTTTTAATCTTGCAAACATGTTTTACAACATGTATTTGAGATGTATGAACTGTTAGAATTGATTTTGAATACACCAATATGTGTTTAGATGGCTTTTGGATTGACATTAAAAATATTTGCAGAAAAACCCCTATGTTTTCATGAAACCAGGATTTCTGGGATGTCTAGACATGTTTTATAGACCCTACTAAACATGTACAAAGTGATTTCAGAAGTTTAGTACAGTCATAGAGGTGTTAGGAGGTCATTTTGAAAAACTAGAAAGTTGATTATTCTCAGGCCCCTGCACCCAACGCGTTGGACGTTTTGGCAATCGCGCTAGACAGATTACCTAGCGTGTTGTGCAGTAAACGGGCAAAATTTTTTAACTTCTGCCCAGCGCGCTGTGCAGTATTCTGACAACTTTTTTAAAGCTTTGATCTACACCTTCCATTTGAATTTGGGGATCATTTAGGACCCTTGGGTCACTAGCAACAGTCATATGGGCATATAGGTGGTTTGACCAAGTGCTAAAACAACCAAGAACACAAAACACACCACACTTGCTCACATACACTCCAAAATCAAAGTTTGCTCCAAAATTTGTCAATTTTATTCACACACTCACTTGGATCTTTTGAGGGCTTGCATTTGGAATTGAAGTTGGTGTTTTAACGACTACAACTAGTGCTTCAAATCTGATTTTTTAGAGTATATACTTGGGTTGTAAGGTTTCTTGATTTCCTATACTTTTTGAGCTTAATCTATATCATTAGGTTAGTGTTTTTATTTGAAAATCATTTCTTGTGTTATCGATCAACTTGTCTTGGGTTTGACACTTATATTTAATCTCTTTAAGCGTAAGAATTATTTGAACAAGTTTTGGTCTTTATTTTGATTTTCACATACTACTTGTTCATGTGTTTTTGAAACTGCATATACTTCATTGATATCATCATGTCGGTTTTCTTGACTAAATATTGCATATACTTGCTGATTTTATTTGCATATTAGTCGGTGTTCATACTTGCATGTATATGAGTGTTTTGTCTCTAGGTGGCTTGTAAGTTGTTGGACTTATTACCACTTTACTTTGTAAGATACATTTCATTGTATTCATCAACTTGATTGTGTAATATTGATTATAAGACTTAGTGAGATCTAAGTCAAGGGAAGACCTAGTTGAGGCTAGACAAAAACCCTAGTGGAAACTAGGTGGCAAGTTCTAATTTGTATTTAGACATTCTAGGCTTGTATGCTTAGGTTGTAACACTCATTGATAATAGAAGTGGGTGGTTTGAAAATCCTAACCGGGGAGGGTAGGCAGTGGATGTAGATCGTTGGGATCGAACCACTCTAAATCTTGTGTCTCATATCCATATTTTCTACCACCTTCTTCGTAGCATATTATATATATATATATATATATTTTTAGTGTTTGCATTATCATTGATTCTTGCTTCAATTTTTAAAAAAGGTGATGACCTCTTAGTTCACCCAATTCACCGTCTCTTAGGTGTGGTTTCAATTGGTATCAAAACGGGTTATTGCTCAAAGTGTTACTAACGTACTTTTGAGTGTTCACTTGCAAGGATATAAACATTAGATTCTACTTGCCTTAGGGAAGGCACTTCATCTACTAGGCCTCCCTACTTTGATGGGTCCAACTATGCTCATTAGAAAGTAAGAATGAAGTTCTATGTACGAGCACAAGGTAGAAACATGTGGGAGTCTATCGTTGAAAGTTACACTACACATAACAAAGCCGGAAAAGACTACACTCCCGAGGATACAAGACTTAAGCTTTTCAATGATCAAGCCATGAATCTTTTGTTTTGTGCACTTAGTGAAGATGAGTTCAACCGAGTGAGTGTATGTGACACGGCAAAAAAAGTATAAGAGAAACTTGAAGTACATTATGAGGGTACTATTCAAGTAAAGAAGACGAATTTGAGAATTCTCGAGGAGCATTATGAAACATTCAAAGTTGACACAGATGAAAACATTGCTACTGCCATCACTCGCTTCACTAAGCTCTTGAAAGAGATGAAGAACCTTGGCAAACATTATGATCAAGAGAACTCGGTGTACAAGTTCCTTAGAGGTTTACCTAAGGAATATGATGCAAACAAATATGCTATCCAATCAGCGCAAAATCTTGAAAATTATACATTTGATGCCTTGTGTCGAGAGCTAACAGTCTATAAATCCGAACTTAATGACCGAGCTAGATTGGAAACATTGAGCGGGGGCACGAAGAGTTCGAGAAAAGAGATTGCTTTGAAGGAAAATAGTTCCCCGGTTGCCTCGATGAAGATCATTGAAAATGATAAATCTAGTGATGACAATGATCTTGAGGAGGAAGTAGCTATGTTTTCAAGAAAGCTCAATAAGGCCATGTACAAGCGAGACAAGTATAAGAAGAAGTTTAAGAGTGGAAGCAAGGGAGGAAAGTCAAGTGAGACCACATGCTTCGGGTGTGGCAAACCAGGTCACATCAAGGCGGAATGCAAGTCGAAGAAGGTGTTGGACAAGAAGAAAGGAAAGAAGAGCTTCAAGGTGACTTAGGATGATTCATCCTCATCAAGTTCCGAATCCAAATCGGAGAGTGAGAAAGCAATACTTTGTCTCATGGCACAAAATAAATTCTAACGATTTTAATTTTGATGATATTAATGATTTGGATGATTTTCCTAATATTGATGAGATTAGGAAAGAGTTGGAAAAAGAGGTCAAAAATACCAAACAACTCAAAAAGAGCTTGACCATAGCAATTAGTGAAATAGAGTCACAAAATGAGACCATTAATGATCTCCAAAGTGACTTGAATGATGTCTTAAAGGAGAGAGATGCTTTAGCCAAGGAAGTAGAGGACTTGACTAGCACGGTGCATAAGTTCACCAACGGTAGAGAGATGTTTGACATGATGTTGGGAGCACAACGACGTGCACTCAACAAAAGAGGCATAAGCTATGGAGCCAACTTGTTAAGTTATAAGAAATTGCTAGATGATGAGCATAGATGCTCAAAATGCAATAGGTCTCATGTGGTTGGAAAATGTGCCTTATAAAAGGCTAAAGTGGGTAGACTAGCATGGGTAGTTAAAAATATTTATGACACTTTCTCGGACTTAAAGGTGTTTGGGTACCAAAATCTAGTGTATTTTCCATTATGTAGGATGCGAGGAAGAGCACCCCATGGTACTTGGATAGTGGGTGCTCAAGACACATGACCGGAGATCCACATCAATTCATTGAATTAAAGCGGCATGATGGTGGAAGGGTCACATTTGGAGACAACAGTAAAGGAAAGGTTATTAGCCTTGGCACCGTCGATAACAATTCATTTTCCCTTTCTAATGTTATCTTGTTAATGGTTTGGAATATAATTTTCTTAGTACTAGTCAATTGTGTGACAAATGATTTTATGTCATGTTTGAATCATCAAAATACATTGTTAGGAATGAGAAGCATGAAATTTTATTTATCGCAGCGGAGATTACAAAATAATTTTGACAAAAACCCCAACAGGATCCGAATCTAATTCCATTAAAAACGTTTAAAATATGAAAACTTAATCATACCTCAGTCGCAATGTACCTTTTCTAAAGGTTAATTGATCTCTAAGGCGCTGCCAACGATGAATGTCCTCTATCAGCAGTCCACACACGAACGACGGCCGAGATTTGAAGTGCTAGCTTCGAGAGAATACCAAACCTTTTTGTTTCTCTCCAAAATAATCCAGTGCATACCAAAAACCCTAAGTCGTTTCTAAAACAAAAATAGAGTTTCGGCCTTTTAATTTTTTTTTTTGTATTCTAACTCAAAGCGTCTATTTATACAACCCTTATATATAGACGGTTAAGTAAATTACACATATACCCCTACTTAAAGAAGTATAAGTGTAATACACTACCAATTTGAACCATTCATCTAGCTTCTCTTGAAGAACTTGATTTTTGCCTCTTTAAAGTCATGTTTTCTTCAAGAATGCTCTCATTCTTCTCAAGACTCTTATCAAAGTTATTTTGGAGAGTCATCAGCTCATCCAATGCAAGTTGAAGCATGTTCTTGAGCTTTTCATTCTCTTTAATGAGATTGTCCAAATCTAGTTCAAGGTTCTTGCTCAAAGTAGATAATTCATCAAGAGAGGAATCATGAAGACAATTAATGTTAGTGTATGGATCAATAACATGATTACTTTCATTTACATGAGAATGTATAGATCTATCATTGTCATCATTATGAGGATAGGAATCCATAGGTCTAAGGTATTCATGAATGTAAGCATTTTTATCATCATCATGTGTAGCAATGTGAGTTTGCTCATCATGAACAGATAATAGTACAAGAGAGTGACTATGAATCATTACAAAAGCAAGTTGACAATGAGGAGTGAGAATCACTAGTCGGCAAAAAATCATGGCAATCATTATAAATCTCTTCTAGCTTTCTCCATATATCCCTAGATGAGGCGCATGAAGAAACTCTAACCTTAGTGTCATCGAAAATGCTAGAAATGAGAATATTTCTAGTTTCATCATCATATGTTACTAGTTTCTTTTCTTCCATATTCCACTTTTTCTTTGGCTTTGGCACTTCAACACCATTCACAACTCTAATTGGAGTGTATGGGTCATTTTCTAAAATGCACCACAACTCATGTGATTGAGCTTTAAGGTATGTTCTAAACCTAATCCACTAACTTCTAAAAGCATAATCATTAAGCATAGGTGGAAAGGTAATATCGACACCAAAAATAATGGCCATTGATTTTTGTCTCTAAGATGTGAATCCGAATATGAAGAGCACCCACTCTGATACCAATTGAAGGTCACCCAAGAGGGGGGGTGAATTGGGTATGATGGTCAAATGATACTTTTTAAAACTTTCTTTACTAATCCACTTAGTTAGCTTGACGAGTTGAGCTAAATTACAAAGTGTAGTAGTGATGAATAATAGCAATACGCCGAATGATTAAAGTAAATTAAAAGCTACACTAAGTGAATGAGGTAGAAGAGATGGAAATGAAACACACGATATACAGTGGTTCGATCCAACCGATCTACATCCGCTATCTAACCTCCCCGGTTAGGATTTTCAACCTTCACCACTTATATTACTAATAAGTGAATATTCCTAAGCCCACAAGCTTAGTGAATGCCTAGCCTTAACTAGGTCTTTTACAAGATGCCTTATCGCAATAAGGTCTTATACCACCACTTAGACTGAATTAGAATTTTCCCCACCTAGACTCATCTAGAATTTTCCTTTTCGACTTAGATCCCACTAAGTCTTACAATCAAAGTTTGATGAATACAATGAAAATGTGCTTTACAAGATTAAGCAGTATCAGTTGTTCACCTCTCATAAGCCAAATATAATCTTAAAATGAATCGATGCAAGTGAGACTTTGCCAATTGAGATGCCTTATAAAATTAAGCTTTTATTGGCCAACTCTCAATATTGAAACCAATTAAAAAGAGTATAGATTAAGCTCAACTTGGTTCCAATAAATGGGCTAATTGATGCACAAATAAAATATGCAATTTTAAGCTCAAGCTCTGCAATCAAAACCTCGTGTCACAAACAAGTTTAGACTAAGAAGAAGACCCTTGTAAATATGTTGTTAAAACAGTATAAGCATGAAACCACAAAATCAAGTATGGATTAAGCACAAGTAGGTTTAAAGTCAATATAGTGCACTATAAAAAATCACTATTAAGTTCAAACAAGTGCACTCAATATTTCGGGTTTATAGAAAATCAAGTTTAAGTACAAAATTTGTTGTGTTTTACATACACTTCAATGAACTAACGACAATGAATATAGATTAAGCTCAATATGGTTTCAACCAATTTTCATGCACTTTGAAAATCAAGTTTAAGCCCAACAAGTGCAAATTAGTCATAGGATTTATGACATTAAGATTAAGCTCAAAATCCAAGACAACTATGTCCAAAACACACCATAAATGATTTTCAAGCAATACTCCAAACAAAAAGTAAAGATTAAGCCCAACAAGAGTACGAAATCAAGAAATCTTACAATCCCAAGTGTGAGATCCAAAAATCAGTTTTGAGCAAGAGTTGTAAGCCTTAGAACACATCCTTTGACCTCACTTGATGTGTGTAAGTTTAGCTCCAACAATCCCCAAGTGAGCGTACATATTAGATCTTTACTTTTCTTGCAAAATTATGATTTTTGAGCATTTTGTGTGTGTATGCTTTGAGCAGGAGAAGTCTAATGTGTGTTCTTGGTGTTTTGTTCCTTTTTAGGTGTATGATCATTGTAGGTGATTTAAGGGCTCAAAACAATCCACCAATTCAAATTAAGGGTATGGATTTAAAAGCTTTTGAAAAGCTGTTAGATAGACAGGGAGCGCGCTCCACCATTTCATGGGGTGCACTTCACATTAGTGTGTAGCGCGCTCCATGTACAAGGGTCTGAAATTAAATATTTTACTGATTTTATGGAATGACCCCCTAACGAACCTATGACTCTACTAGACCTTTGAAAACATTTTACACATGTCTATTATGGTCTATAAAACATGTCTAGAACTCTCGGATAATTTTACATACTCCAAAAGTCGAATTTCCCGATTTCATGAATTATAGGGGCTTTTCTACAAATATTTTTAGAGTTAATCCAAAAGCTGTTTAAACACATATCGGTGCATTCAAAAATGATTTTGACAGTTTGTGCACCTTAAACATATGCTATACAACACATTTGTATGATTTAAAACATTTTGAAACTCATGGAATTGAAAATCTCAAAATTCAAGAGTTTAAGTGATTGAAACTCCAAAAATGATGAAATGCATGATTCTAATGCATTTGTCTTATGGAATTGAACTCTTATACTTTTCAAATGACGTATATAACTCTATACATGCTTTACGATGCCTTTCCTTATCTTAATCACTTCTTGAGCTTTTCCAATGTCATTTCTTCCACTTCATTTGAACTTGTGAAGTTTAACTTCCTTTGAACTTGTGAATCTGACGGAGTTTGTTATACTGAAACACTTGATAAACTTGTTAGTACCATTTCATATTGTTTGTTGACATCAAAATATCGGGTGAAATGTAAGTTTGAGAACACTTAGTCCAACAAAAATGGATAAGACTAAAGCATGTAAGTGTTCTAAAAGAGTCATTAAAGTGATTTGATAGCCTAATTAGGAGCCATTGGATGTCCTCAAGATAAGTTTATACAAATATGATGAGATTGGATACAAATATCCCCAAATGGGATCCTTTAAAGCAACTTTTCTCACACTTTCACACCGAGTCCGAAATTGAGAAAGGAAAGTAAGAGGGTTTTGATGAAATCTTGGAGGTTTGGGAAGGCTTGTGATTATCGATCACATTAGTTAAGGTAAGATCCTTAACTTCTCTTTGAATTCTCAACAAATTGAGATACGTTTTGTTTTGATTAGGTGTTATTGGAGCCTATTGTGTCAAGATAGTAGGTGTGTGTTGTGTTATTTTGGTGATAGTTATGAAATTTGTAAAATTTGGAAAAACAAAATGGTGAATTTGATGATAAATTGGTGGAATGTTGTGTTAATGGTGTACGGGATGGTTGGGAACGCCCTATGGTTGGTTTGGGAGCCATTAAGAGGAGGGAATAGGCTCGGACCATGGCAAAAAAGTTGGAGGGTTCGAAGAACCCTAACATTTAGCGATTGACGCCACCTATGATGCACTGGGTAGTAAACTGTCGAGCTTGGTGTCGTGAGGGGCACTATGAGATTTGTACCCATGACGCCACCTGCGGTGCCGGAGATACTAAAAGAAATATATAACACTGGACTTTTTGTCTCTTTGAACTTTTGGGGCCTCTTTCGGGTGTCTCCACTGGTCTGGATAAGAACAAATACCTTTAAAATCACCTTAAAACGCATGAAATGGATGTTGGAATTGTTTGGAATTGTGCCATAGGCAAATTCTATAAATGTTATTTAACTATTATAAGTAGATGCATGTTTCTCTTATAATAGTATCCATGAATAATTATTGTATTATTCTAAATGTCCCTAGTCAGTTATTATTGTGGGAATAATAATAAGTTAATACTAGTATGAGCCTTGATTGATAGTCATATGATGATTATGCGTATACAAATACGGATCAAGATCATTAGTATTTGTTGGGAATAAATACTGGAACAACCCGCTATGAGAATGCTACATGGTCAATGTCATAAGTGATTCTCATGATAGTTATATCATTTAGTCCTTCGACTTGATATCATTAGAGATTCCAACATTAGGAGCACAATGATTTGACACGATTAAACATCGTCTTTAACCAGATGATTATAAAGATTGTGATTGGTCATTGTCAGACTAATGTGTGAAAGTTGTGTGATCAAGATGAGATTTGTCCCTCTTTTAAAGAGAGATATCTATTGGGCCCCTCGATATATTAAACTGATAAATGGCCATGTCTAATTAATTGATTGGATCAATGTCACTTGATAATTTCAATCTACTTGGAAATTGAGACTAGTAGATTGAACTGTATGGGTGACTTTACATGTCATAAGTTCATTCAAAAAGATATCGCATGACAAAACGATATGATATACACTATCTATAAGGTTGTATTGATTTATTGATCTTCATACAACTTGGGTAGTCATAATGTCTTGCTAGAGGCCACTGATGACTTGTGTACCGTAAATGGTTTTGGTTCACTGCCAACATTGTATGAACCTATTGGGTCGCACATAAAGAACTCACTTGCGTGATTTAATATTATCTAGGCTGATGAATTTTATTTGATCAAATTCATTTTAAAGATTCTCATTAAGTGTCCTAGTTTGACTAGGATTCAAAACTCTCCTACATTTATAGTGTGACTAGAAATTTAGTCTCTTAGTAAATCCTATTTTGAATAGAAGTTTAATTGGAATTAAAGTATGACTTTATTTCTTATTTGAGTTTTAGATAAATTACAACTCTTATTGCATTAGTAATTGTAAATTATCTATGACTCTGTCCTTTTTAGAGTTGGACTTTATCTAAGACTCTATTTAAAGTATGGCTATGAGTTGAAGTTCTTTTTCAACTCGACCTATTAAACTATAAATAAGACATTAGGGTCACAGTTGTAAGTGTATGAGACTTTTCTAGAGAGATTTTTCTATAGAGCTTTTGAGAGAATTTTCTTCCTTAGAATTTTTGGTGCTAGCATTCTAGATCGTGATCATCCTTTCATTTGTGGATTTCTGATAGAAGATGTTCATCTCTAGTGGCATTTTGAAGGAATTGATCAACAACAAGCAAGGCAGACATGGAGTTGTTCTTGTTACGGTATGGTTTTTCTCTCTTGATATATCAATTTAATGGAATCGATAGGATTTTGGTTTGGGGATATTCGAAAAGGTTTTGAAAATTCCGCTGCGCTTTATCCCTGAAACCCAACAGGAATTGAATTGGGGTATTTTGAAATTTAATTGTGCTCCAAATATTAAATTGAAACAAAAATATAAAATAAGTGTAGAATACACTAACATAACTAAAATTGATCCAAATGAATACCGGGGAAAAAATAGATTGGTGAAGAGCATTTGAGGACTGATTTTGGTGGCGTGTTGGAGCCGCGAGAGCGTGTTAACATGGGTTAGAGGTAAGTAAACCAGCTAGGGAATGTACAATATTTTCATTGAACTTTTAATTATTTATGTTAATTGCATCGATGCCCCTTTTCTTGGAATTCCCACTACGTATGAGCGTTTAAGGGCCAAGTGAGTCAACTGTCTTTGATTGGAGTGGTTGTTGGCTAGCTACTAGAGCCATGACCTCAAGACATTGGATTTGGTTTATTGTTTGATTGGAATGAGAGCTCTTATCCGGGGCACCGTAGATATCTCTCATTTGCAAGCAGGCATTACCGCATTCTAGAACCCGAGTCTACTTGGCATTTCCACGACTCAATGATCCCGACCCTGTGACACCCGCACTCGGTGGTCAGGACTACTTGGGTGCCTCTATTTCATTTCTTATGGCACTCATTTATCGTTGTTATTGCACATTTTCAGTCTTATTACATTACACGCAATCCTTATAACTTTATTTCCATTTGCATGAATTTAAACTGCTTAATGTAATTCGAGATGTTGTTTGAATTTTACTGACCTTTAGTTACCCGAGCTCGTTATTCTTGTGATTGATTAAGTGCAAATCTGTAGTCGAGTAGAGGAAGGGCGCCGATTTTTGGTGATTTGCTTTAAAGACATTGGAGCAGCCCTCCCTCTCTCGTTTTTGTAGGTTTTTCTTACTATTGGATAACTTATATATATATATATATATGTTTTGTCACATTAGGATCTTTTGGGTTGTGAGATATACTGATACATGTATAATGATTTCATTTACACTCTCCTTATGCATTATACATCTTGTTTGCATATATGTTGGGTTTCGCACTATAAGTGGTCCCGACTTTATTGATTGCTTTCGCTGAACTTATAACACCTACAAATTTTGAATAAATCACCTTAAAATTGTTAAATGACTTCAAAAAATGGAAATGAATGTTGACTTGTCCTACCTTGACCTTGCAGAGATTGACTCGAGGGTCCATGTAGGCTTCGGCCAGGTGGGGCCTAGTTTGTAGGGAACTGGAGCCGTCACAGGGTATCAGAGCCTAAAGTTTAAAACCTAGCTTTTGATTACTCATAACCAGCGTAAGATACAAAACAATAGTAAAGCTAGGACATGGTTGGAACTTGGAGTGGAACCCTATGATCCTGACGTAAAGTCTTAGTTGGGAAGTAAGAAGAGTTGGGGAATTAAAATTTGGACTATATGAGCTATTTGATGTATCGTATATTACTACTATCATTATCTAGATATATTGATTGAGGATTCGCTTTCATTGTAGATTGTAATGGCCGATAAGCCGGTAACCAACGATACTAGTGGTACTTATGATGTATATAGGAGCCTAGATGAGATTTCCCAACTAATTACATCTCATAGTTACCAGCTTGAAGATATCCTTAAGCTATTGAAGGTAAAGGCCATACCATTGCCCTCTGCATCAACTGAGCCCGTTGCTGTTGAGGGGAGTGTGTTAGCAGTTTAGGGCACTCCAACAACATCCACGGTACCGATATGACATGTAATGGTCAAGATAGTATAGGTACAGACTTAGACAGTACCTCCCACACCACCTACACCTGCAGAGACTACACCAACTAAGATGAGTATTGGGGTGACAATTGAGGTGAAACAAACTCGCGAGTTTTAGAGACACAATTCTATTGAGTTGTATGGATGTGCAGATCTTGAGGCAGCTGGGAAGTTTATGAAGATCTACGAGAAGATTCAAATATCCTAGCCATTCTGGAATACATAAGGCCGAATATATCATCGAGGTTATTATTCGGATAGGCCGATGCATGGTGGCGTAGTATGGTGGCTACCAAGAGTAAACCCATGAATTGGGCAGAGTTTAAGATGTAGTTCAATCAGAAGTACTTTCCGCCATCGGTATTGAAACGGATGAGGGTCGAATTATAGAGCATAAACAGTGTACTAGGGAGTCAATGATGTAGTACATGAGAAAATATCTATAGTTACTGGAGTATGTCGGCAGTATAGCGGACACTGATGTAAACTAAGCATACTACTTCATAGAGGGTCTACTCTTGGAGATAGGTGGTGAGGCAGTCACGACTGAGCCAGGGAGCTTATAAGCAACTTATGAGAGAAGCCTGACCAAGGAAACATACCTAAGCATCTTCCCTGGTGAGGTCATCACAACATTGATATTCTTGTCCCTACCTACCCCAACGGATGGCTACACTAGCCAGCAATCACAGAAAATGTAGGCAATTTAGGGACAACAACAATACATGGAGAGAACAGGTAGGAATAGTGGTTGTGGTTCTCAAGGACAGAGAATATGTTTTCAGTGTGGTCATCCTGGACATTTCCAGAACTAATGTCCAGAATTGTATCACACCCAACAGGGCGATACCCAGCTAAAAACTATGGAGAGCATCCACGTGGTGGTAGAGTCGCAGCCGACGGCGATCTAGTGATCGTATCGAGGGTAAAAATTCCTTCTAGTTTTCGTTATATTATACACGAATTGATAAATTGGAGTTGTATGTTATCTTGCATTTTCAGCATTGTATGATTGAGTTAGGGTTAACACTGATTAGATTTAGTATTACTTGAACTTAACAGGGTTGTCGAAGATGAGAAACACCCAACATTAAAGAGGACTAAGGAACTAATAGTTGTCCATCGAAAGTTTTGAGAATGGTTTTGAGTCTCATATTCCATGGAGTGGGTTTGGTGACTTGCATTAAAGATGCAAGTTGTACGAACGGTGATCATGAGTTTGACATTCGACTCGCGATCATAACGTTTGACGTCGTGATTTCCAAATGTTGTAGAGTATTACCGGGCGACGCAGTTTGAATCGTTAACATCCTCGTTAATGCCTTGAATAGTTGGTGGTGGTCTAGGTAAGCTTATAGTTTAAGACAAAATGTTAAACCATTAGAAATGGCAAAGGCCCACTATTGATATAATCATTCTAAGCTATTTGGAAGAGGCAAAGATAGGTCCACAATCAGTTTGGAAAGAATTAGATTGTTAGAAGTGGTTATAAGCCACAATTTGATATCCCTAGAGGACATCAAGATGTCAGAAGTGGCTGAAGCACATAATTTGATAAATATTTGGAAATGAGATGTTAAAAGTGATCTTGATGGGTACACAATTCATTATAAAAACATTGAGCTGTCTGAAGACACTTTGCACAAGTACGCAGTTCATTATTTTAATGTCGAACTACTGGAAGTGACTTTGGGTAAGTCTAGAGTTTGTCATAGAATGATGAGCTGTATGAAGTGACTATGCACAAGTCCGTAGTTAAATTGTTGAATGACGAGCAATTTGGAGAGACCTTACATGAGTCCATCGCTCCTAATAGAAAATCGGGTTGTCTAAAGTGACTCTGAGTGAGTCTACAATTCTTGTAGGCATTTGAGCCACTTGAAGCGACTTGGATAAGTCCACGGTTTGACAATAACACCCTAAGATTTCAAAGCAGCTACGAGCTCGTAGTTTAGAGAGTGTATGGACCCACTTAAATCATGTTTGGACGAGTTCCGCGTAAAGAGAAGTAGTGTAACATCCCAATTTTAATTGACGCCGTTAATCAAGCATTTTCAGTCATGGACGCCAGTTTGGTTCCATGTGGACGTCTCAGACAGGCTAGGACATGCCTAGTTGGGCGTGAATAGTTGTTTTATCTGATTGGTTGTGTAACGACGATGTTAATTATTATTTTTTATGCATTATTGCATCACATGTGTGAGTTTATATTAATAAACTGAAGGAGATAATGTGATGAGTATTCACCTTGAAAAGTGTCAATGCGGGTACCAGGAGGGCGAATTACGGGAACACTAGGTCGGGGAAATAGTTCACATATACAAATACAATTAAATATGAAAAATAATGAATATGAATCTAGGGCGTATGCCAAAGTTATTGAAATAATTGTAGACGGTGAGTCGAGGTGTTGAGTGCCGGAGAAACGAAACACCGACAAACAAATAATTGAAACTTTATAAGATAAGACTAAGAGACCAAGTCACCCATTAAAGTCACAAAATTGACTAGGATGAACCAAATTATGGCCACTGGATAGCCTAGTGATATATGTATCACATGAGATAAAAAATGGGGATATATATTGACTTTTTGGCACATTCTCATCAACTTTCCTCTCATCTCTCATGCAAATTCGAAAATTGTGAGGAACAAGTGAGGGTTTTTGGTAATCTCTTTTGGTGATTTAGGAGGAAATTGAGTTAGTGATCAAAGAGAGCAATGTGAGCATCATTTTCCTCTTTCAATTCTCTACAACTTAAACTTGCTTTTGGGGATGTAAAATTCAAAGTTAGTTGAAAACTCACCGATTTATATAAAGGAATATATAAATATATAAAATAAAATTAAAAAAATGTGAATTTACTCATAGGGGTAGTGAGGTAAAGAAGGAAATGAGATAGGATTGAGGGCATTTTGGTCAATTCCAAGCAAATCGCCTCTTTCTTCTTTGTTAAAATGTGAAATTGAGAGAGAACGGAGAGACAAGAGGAGACAAGCAGAGGCAAGCTCATGAGCTCGTGGCGCTGGAGCGAGGAGCTTGTGATGTCAAGGACGTCGAGGTAAGTTTGTTGATGTTGTTAAGTTGTTGTGTACGTTGTTGTTGTTGTGTGTTTCGGTTGTGATGGTGGTGAAAAAAGCTCAACCATAGCGGAAGCCATGGCCAAGGTTGGAGCTGATCAGGACAATCAGGGTTAGGGTTTGGAGCCAACCCCAACAATGGAAAAAAACACAGAACTGTGTACAGGCAGTTCTGAACTAGCCCGATTCAGGGTAAATAAATAAAAAGAAAAATGAAAGGAAAAGAAAGAAAATCCAGAAAATAGGGGAAAATATGAAGACATAGTATTTTGACCAAACAAATAGAAATTGAGGGATTTCTATGGAAAATGAGGAATTCAAAAGTCGAGGGAGACTTTATATTGGGGTATTTACCTCGAAAAATTTAAAATAGTCAAAATAGCCTAGAAACTAGGTCCCAAGATCTCAGATTCGAATGGGACCAGTTTAGGAGTATTAATAAATGAAAATTAGACGTAAATCGATGACAATTGGTCAATTTTAGGTAATGAATTGATAGGAAGAGGTTTGAGGACTTCAGGGAGTTGTACAAGTCTGTAAACATTGAAAAGCTCTGGACAGGTAAGTGAAACTCATATCTTTTATCAAATATGTAATGTAAAATAGTGTTATTAGAGCACGTAGTGTACTGGACTGAGAATGGGGCAATGTACTGTGGTTTGGCTTTAGTTTTACAAAAATGTTTTTAAATGAAAATAGAATTCGGAAAGAGTTTTAACGGGACCGATCGGCCTGGGCTTTGGAACTGTAATGGGGTGGCCTTCTATCACCACGCCCCCAGTGACTTGGAAAATATTCCGATCAATGCTTTCCTATTGTTTAGGCAGCTCATTGATCATAAACCAATCAAATGAGCAATGATTGGTTTCATGATGATGAAGGAGTGCGACTCTATGTTTTATGAGTTGGCGACACATTAATGGAAACTGGTCAGATGCCCAATGAGCGGTTCCTAATGATGTGGGAGTGCGACTCAGTGCGATATTGAAATTTGAAAATTCAAATCACGTGTATATTGCAAAGGATCAATGGACTTGCATCTGTTTATATACTGTTTATATTGATTCAAATGCTCTTTTAGATATGCATTAAATTCATATTGTTATACATTGCCTTGATATTAGTTGACGATTGATGGTTGGTATGAAAGTCACTTACTAAGCTTTTAGGAGCTCACTCAACTTAACATTTCCAGGTTAGAAGATTAGGAGTCTAATATCTTCTTTGCAATGTAATGTGGTTCCCGTTATTATATATATTGTATTAGAATATAATTTTATTATAATAAAGGTACGGATATGAGTTTTATCGCTTAGTGGTATACCAGTTTTTTATATCTTGTACTTATCGCAGAAGTTTAAATTTTCACTGCGTTTTGTATTAATTTATTTATCGAACATCAAGATATACAGGTTATTGTATTGAATATGTACAAGGCTGCTAGCTCTAATTAGGTCCGATCTGGTTTATCAGGGTTTAATTAGGGTATTAGGCCGAATATTCCCTAATCGGGATTAGGGGATGTTGTACTATCTTTTAATATTATATTCCTGGTTGTGGTTTTTATGGATGAACATTGATGCTCTCCCTCTGTACCGTTTCCATGTGTATGCCCACTAGACTATAACATGTGTCAGGGATGCACATGTGGGTGCGTCGTTAGTACTACGCCAAACACATAGTGGATCCAGATACTAGTCATGTTTGAGTAGGACTTGCCAACAATACTTTGTGGAAGAATTCGAATTATGGCGCTAGTCTAGCCCTAGGCTCTAGGAACATACTTCGAGCTTTCACTATTACTTATCCATGCGATGATTACAATTGCCTGTATTTATTTATGAATGTTTATTTAATAGCTTTATTTAAATTTTAGTATTTACTTTCAGTATTGCTCACTTAATTTCCTTGGGAACACACACTCGGGACTCGTCATTTGCCTTTTTGTGATGGCTTAAGTGCAGATCCGAGTACGAGTCATGGCAAGGGCAAGCTTTTAGCGTACCAGTGATTCAGAGACATTTAGCCCAACTAGTACGTTTGTATTATATATTTGTTTTCATTTTGGGATTTGGGATTGTGAGTTACCTTAGTACACTGAATTTTGATATTTTGAGACTTAGAGGTGTATTTATTGATATATAGTTATTACATGGGTTTTTCACACTAGGTTTATGGTTTATATCACATGATTCGATTTTATTAACTGAGTTAATATGTTTTTAAGACTTTCTCTGATAGTATTGAGGTTATAACGATAATTTAACAGATGACATGATTTCAATAACATTTAAATAGTAGCTTGTGACATATTGAGGTTAAATAACGATTAAATGGTGGATGTGATTCAATGTGAGACATGCTAGCGCTCGTAAGCTAGACTGTGGGCCCGCATTGGCCCCCTGTGGCGGTTCATTTGGAAAATGGGCCATTACGCTGATGCTCACCTTGCTCTATCTGATCTCTAACTCAATCTCCTCCCAAATCACCTAAAGAGATCACCAAAAATCCTCACTTGTTGCTCACAATTTTCGTATTTGCATGAGAGGAGAGGAAAGTCGATGAGAATGTACTAATAAGTCAATATATATTCCCATTTTTGATCTCATGTGATGCACTTATCATTAGGTTATCCAATGGTCATGATTTGGTCGATCCTAGTCAATTTTGTAATTCAAATGACTGACTTGGTCTTTTGGTCTTATCTTATAAAGATTCAATTATTGGTTTGTCGGTGTTTCATTTCCCCAGCACCTACACCTCGACTCGTCGTCTACAATTCTTTCCATAACTTTGTCCTACACCCTAGATTCATATTCATTATTTGTCTCAATTAATTGTATTTGTCTATGTAAACCATTTCCCTGGCTTAGTGTTCCCGTAATTTCCCTCCTGGCACTCGCGTCGACATGCTTTTCGAGGATCGTCACACTATCTTGCTTGATTTATCAATATAAACTCACACATACAATGCAATAATGCATAAAATAATAATTAACATCACAGTTACGTAATCAATCAAACAAATATAACTATTCACGCCCAACCAAGCTTGTTGTAGCCTGTCTGAGGCATCCCCGTGAACCTGAGCTAGTGTCCATGTCTAAAAGTACTCAATTAACAACGTCAATTAAAATTGGTTCGTTACAATTCTTCCCTACCAGGGGAAATTTCATCTTGAAACTTAAGGTAAAAGATATCTCTCATTACAGAACCATATCACTGATGAAACCACCTAACAAGTTAATCAACCTAAACAAATCCCTGGTAAACCAATCAACCAATAATACAAAAACCCTACTGAACAAATCAAGCAGTAATACCATAACCCCTGGTAAACAAATCAACAAGTTATACATTATATATTTCCTATTTGCACGGTATTTATCTCTTACATTTTTCTAGAACCTAACATGTTCCATCATTGAATACCAAACTCTCTTGTTCTACTTCGAGTTGTTCGTGTTCATTGAAGTTGATCTAGATCAGATGCTTGTATGGTGGTTGACATCTTTTGGTGTTGTTGCAGGTTCTGACACGGCTTGTACTTTTGATATGTCCTCATACATATGAGATGGCAGTGTGGGCCCTCCACCAACCGCATTGTCTGAAATAGATCATAAAAACTTCTGTGGAGTTACTCGAATTGTCATAATTGTGACACTAACTCCAGTGGTCTGGCGAAAGCTAAAGGTGCCTGTCAAATCTTTTGTGTACATTTTGAGTCATCTCAACACTATCAATTATTCAATAAGTTTTCAAAATCTCTCTATCTCACGTCCTCTGTACGTCTCGTCTTCTTAGGTCGATGGTACTGATAATATCTTCTGCATATTGTCTTGTTTTAAAACTCATTCTTTTAAGTCTTGTCCTCCTCATCATAGGAGTAATCATTACACCATACTTTTTGATATAGTACTGCAAATTATGGTTCACAATAGCTTATCTATATCATTTATTAATAAGCTTTTCAAGCACACCCTCTACCCATAACACATGGCATGTATGAACTCAACATCATACCCCTATGTTCTATTGAGTTCAAGACTAGGTATCCCATAACTACTAAGTTTCTAAAATAACACACCCCTCAGCAGCTGTGCCGAGACCTACTATACACGCAGTCGATAATTGTAATAGTCACCATTCTCTTTAATCGAAAATTTAGACATATATCTAGTCACAGTGATCACCATTTTATTTAACATAAAACTTGTACACATCATATAGCAAAAATATCAAGTTCTCATTAATTACACAAAATCGCCTGGCATTGCAGTTCACACTCTTAGCGTGATGACCAGACATAATTCAAGCCTGGGGCTCTAACCCATTCGACTCTGCTGGTATCGATGGTATAATGATCAGTGAACATTTAAAATGATGCTCACCCACCTCTCCACAATGTGAACACTTCGACAGACGCTCTCATCCTAATGACGTGGCCTTGTCACTCTACCAGTCTAGCTTTGGCACATGCGGTGTTGTAGTAACACTTGCTAGTCTCCATGGACACACTTTCCTCTCATGCCCTCACTGGTCGCACCGAAAACATCTACGTCGTTGTATTGTTTTTTCTCGTTATTTCCTGAAACTCTGGATTTTATTGCTTCTTTCATATGCCGAAGGTGTGGGTACTCGATCAACTCCCTATTTGCATGAAGATCTAAAAATATCGATCTGTAAACCTCATATGTCCTTTGCTTGGTCCTCCTATACTCATCACCAACCCTACGCTCAGCCGACACCATCTTTGGCTGTGGTGTGGGTGGTGCGGTACGAGCCTCATATCTCGTAGCATCTGTCTCAATCGTCCTACATGCCTAAAATCAGGCCTTATGAACTGTGTAATCCATGATATATCTAAGAATATCGATCGTCCACACATCATGCTCATCGAAATGATCGTCTGACTTTGATGATGAAAAGGGTTGTTTGTACATTATGATATGCATCAAGAAGTGTAAGTCAAATCAACCTCGGCGCATATATGCGTATAATACAAATATCATTGAAACGTATCATTTATATAGACTATAAACTTTACCTGCCTCACAATCACTTTCCAACTAGGGTTCTAAGGTAGGTACATCAGAATTTCACATCTAAAATTTATTCATTAAGTTGTATGCACTTTCATTAACTTTCATTAACTTCTCACTAGAATCCCAAAACCTAGCCACAACACGACCTGCTGGGTCCCATGCATCGCTGACATCCATATCACGTCAATTACCTTGTAAACCGTGTAATTCATCTTGTCCCATGTAAAGTTATCTGGATTGATTCAAATTATATCTTTTATAGAGTTAGTTTATTGGGAGTCTAAATCAACATGATTAATATGAAACAAATATATATTTTATGTCACTTTAAAGCATCAACCTAGTATGGTAAACACAGTACAATGTACACCGCATATATGGCAACAAAATATTTGAAAAATAAGTATATACCTATATGACTTTCTCGACTTCTCCCTAGATACTCAAATGTAGCGCAAAATATCAAGTTAATTCTCCTATGAGTATGTCCTCGACAACTGCAAGTACAAGATAATCGTCACATATCTCCTTGCCTGTACTCGTAGCAAAATCAGCATTCCATCTCAGAACAAATATAGTGACGAGCCCAATAAGAAAAATCCTAAGAGAAGTTCACACAATATTCATCAAGAAACCAAATAAACTAGAGACATGTAAGTATGCTATCTGGCACAAAACAATATACTCCTATGAATGTAGGGCAATACAACATTCAGAACAATGGTACTTACATGAAAAACTAATTGAGCATCGGTTAAGTAAATACACAAGAATATAAATAATAAACAAATTAACAAAAATGTAATTTAGCGGATGATTAACAAATGAACCTGCAAAACAAGAATGTGTGCAGCAGATTAATGAAAAGTAAATTTGCAATATAAAAACAACATTTTGAATATTCACAGTATCTTCAATAACCTCGGTGTAACCATGTGTCTCAATTGTCGAAGTAATGTAGAGGACTAGACCATACTAATAGCTGGTGGTCGGCATAAACCCTCGACCCACCGTCGAATACTTAGAATACCCAGTGGCCAGCATAAACAATCGACCCAACGTCAAATATACAAATAACCCGATGGGCAGCATAAACCCTCGATCCACCGTTGAATAAGAAGATAACGCGGTTAACCCATCGTCAAATAAGCAAAAAACCCGATGGTTGGCATAAACCCTCGACCCACCGTCGAATAACATAACATACTGTATCCCTTGAACGTAGGGCGATAAAAAATCCCAAGCAGCACGAATAAAATGTAACACAATACAACGAATGATAATTGAAAGCGGAGCAGCATTTAACTAGTTAAGTAAGAATATTGTGACGACCCGCCGCCAATTAAAGGATGGGTGGTAAAATAAATCATTACGGACGGACACACTAAACTGCTAATGTAAATATTTTTACTTTCGAGGACGAAAGTTCTTAAAATTGGGGATGTTGTAACGACCTGAATCTTCCCCAATCCGATTTGGGGGCAATTTAGTAATTTAAATACTAAATGTGTGTTGGATTTCTTTGGATTGAATTATTAGTGATATAGTAGAATATCCTACACCTCGAGATGCACATTTTATGCAGTTTGAAGAGATATCAGAATATATGTCCGTTCTTATTAAGGAAACTCACAAGAAAATAAAGATTTGAAAAACGTTTCTTAAACCAAATTTAATAGATCCTATTAATTAAGGAAAGATTTGTGGAAACGTTCTTGGTCAAAATGCTCATTAAGATAAATTAATGAAAACGGCCTAAAATATATTAAATAGGGAGTTAGACTTAAGGCCCAAGTAGGAGGGCATTTTAGTCTTTAATACAAAAGGATGTATGTAACTTAACCTAACCCTAACCTATAAAAGTAGAAGTTAAGAAAACCTAGCCACGACTTGTTGTTCTACACTATTTGGAAAAAGATAGGAGATTAAGGGAGGACAGTTTGGAATGGTGAGAATGAGTTTTGAGAAGTCAAAGAGATCAAAGAAGTTCAGATTGAACATTCAAATCGAGCCCTAATGCGAAAGGATCAATACTAGGATTCGCAGCGAGTTTAAGGTAAGTGGGGAGCTTCGCTCATGCATTAAATATGGCTTGATTATTAAATAACTAGGAATGCATGTTTTGAATGTAACGACTTGGGAATGGGTTGCGTCGTGATATTGGTTTGGATCTCTATTATCTATAGAATTGTGAATACATTGTTTTGCCTTTTATGTTATTCGGTGCCCTAGAGTGTGTGGAGTTCCACTGCGGGCCAAATTAGAAAGTGGTCTATATCTTGGACACCCTAGAGTGTGTGGTAGTTAACCACCGAGGGTTTGCTTGACTAATTGAATGCATAAGGTGAATTATTCGAGGGTAAGGTTTGGAGTTCCATCCTTTGCTACTTGATGATTCTTTGAGACATGTAGCAGTGACGGTTTGGATGAATCTATCTTTGTTTTGGTGTGATTATCTGGAGGGTGTAACGGTCATTGCGTTTCCACTGATTATTGTACCAATTCGAAAATAGATGATTCGGTCACCGGATCCTTACCAATATCTAGTTCGCATTGAATGGAATAACGGCTTATATTAATATTTATATCTATCGCATTTTATTTAAATCTTTCATGTGACTTTATTTGTATGTCATGTGTAAATTTATAAATGAATAATGATGAATATTATTATGCATGACATAAATGAATGTTTATAAAATGTGTTGTAAAACTGTTATGCTTTTATGTTTAGTATGGTGATTGGAATACGATTTGAAATATTGATACATAAAATTATTGAATATCTAAATTAGATATGGAAATAATATTTATACATTTCTTCTTAGAATATATTCCATTTTTCATAATTACGATGAGCATGAACCATGTCTTTAATTGTATCGAATTATGTGTTCAATTAATATGCTTATAATTTTGTTATGATTTACATTTATTCGGTTATTACATGTTGTGTTATGCGTATGGATTGGATGTCATGTAGAATGTGCATGAGTACTAGGTAGTACTTGCATATTTAATGTTTGAGCGAGTCTTTCCTCTTATTGAGCATCGTTGGTTCTTTAGCTCACCCTGATCTACCCCACAGTCCTCTACCAAAGGTGCGATAGACAAGAAAGGCAAGGGAAAGGATTTATTTTGAATTGCCTTCATATGTGAGACTCATATAATACTAGTCTATCATTATTATTAATCATTTTGTAAACCTCGTACGTGGATTATAGCTTGAGAATTAGTAATGGGTAGTTTTGAACCTTATTATTATTATTATGAAGTTGTATGAGACTTTTAAATATTTAAGATGATAGATCTTATTATTATATACAGGATTATATGATTTTATTATGATTAACTTTTACACTCATATTATCATATATCTTGTTAGAATGATTATTCCGCAGATTTGTTTAGGCGTACCAGACTGTTATTTGGGCCTGGTTCAGGTATTGGGTCCAAGTGGCGGTCTGGGCCGGGTGACCCGACCCTAGGTCGGGGGCGGGTCGTCACAAATATAAACCATAAATGTATTTAAAAGAACTTGTAGGTAAACAATGATGATTTTAAATTAGTGTAGAACTCTCGTCCTAATCGGGATCCTAAAGGAAATCCCCATAGAACCAATTAACCAGTCATCATAACAAACCGGTGAACTAATCAACCGTTCCTCATAACCACCCCAGTGAACACATCAATCAGTCTTCATAACAACCCCCGCTAAACACATCAACCAGTCTTCATAACAATCCTCGGTGAACACATCAACCAGACTTCATATCAATCTCCAAGGAACACATATAACTAGCAATTTAAATGCTAAACAATGTTCAACAATAATTTCATGGAACACAAGCATTTGACAATAGATAAATAAAATAAATCAAACCGAATGTTGTAAAGCGATCTTAAAGGTTTTACGCACCTTGAAATTCACACTCCAATCCCTGGTTCGATCTTGCTCATGTCTCGAGATACGTGTCTAGTACCTGACTATTGTCTTTAAGTCCTTAATGTCTGGATAAACCATTTTAAGTGGTTTAGTGTCAAATCAATTAATTAAATAGGTTATTTCCCAAAACAACCCCTAAATGTAATTTTTAAAAACTGCTTCTGACAGTCTCTAGCCCACTAGAAGGCCTTCCTAGCGCGATAGATAGTGCTAGCGCATTAGGGAAATGCCTTCATGTCGAAGAACACCATCATCCCCAGAACAGGTAGCGCTAGAGGTCCTGCATCTTGTGAAAAAATTCAACACTGGAATTATGTCCCCTCGATGGTCGTGGCCTATTCCAACACTGTCAACCCCATCCTCGAATCGTGGGGGAATCATCACACACCCGAAAAATCAGAGGCATCATTAACAACAATAATATATATATATATATATATATCAAATTAAAAATCCGCAACTTTCCAACAAATGATCAAACTTTCTTTAAAACTTGAAATACAACAACATCATAGCCCACTTGATTTCAAAAACAACGCACCTACGACTCTATTGTGTACACCAACAAACACCCTTGGGCACACTACCGTACGACTTAAGCGTGTCACTAGGCACCCGACCATTTACCATTATTTTATTATTTTCTATTTTAATATATATTTATATATATCCATAATCTATATAAATATATATTTATGCCTATAATTACGCCTATATTTATGTAATTTATGCCAACGAGTACACTTGGGCGTCAACGCTATCCTGCGTTTCATGTGTATCCTCCTTGACCCACACATGGTATTAGGCATTCCCTCATTAGTCCGGTTATTCATTTATACATACTAATACAGTCCATATAAACACAATACAACAAGTCAATCCACGTACACGTTAATCGAGAAAAATCAGTCTTAACCACGAGCCTAACTCGGATTAATTAATATTTGGATCAACACTAATCATGTGGTTAAGGTAACATGTCATTACAGTCTTCTCAATTTAGTAACAATTTCGTCCTCGAAATTAAAGGTATGTACAAGTCACCAATGATTTCGAAGAATAATGGAATTTACTCTTCCATTATAATTTTCCTTCCTTGGTTTTCTCAACCTTCGTTTGTCTAGTATATGTGCTTACACCACTATATCATTAGCACAAAGCTTCTTTCAACTTTTCATTGAAGGATAAACGTAACCAAGTTACTGTTTCATTCTTCTCATTTTCTTTAGTGAATGTGAATATCACACTTAACTAATTTAGTTCAATCCGAATCTACCAAGCCCATCCATAGGTGAGATTTTCTAAAAGATACAATTTATCTTTTAATACCTCCAACAATTTATGATATTTGTTACGCTTTCTCTTTTTCTTAAAGATTGTTGTAGCTCAAGCATTGACAAATCCACTAATTATCAATAGTATCGTGTCTCCTACCTCCGTTCATCCCATGACTGAATGGCAAGGTTGACAATCATCATGTCTCCTACCTCTGTCCACTACAAATGATTAGCAAGGTCAACATATGTGTCTCCTACTTCCATTCCACCCTTCGGTGAATGGTAAGGTCAACCACACAACAATGTCATCAATCTCTTTCGATACTTGCATGAAACTTATAGATTTCATCAATCTATACACTACAACTTAAAGTTTTTAACCTCATATTATTCATTTTTCTTATATTGTAGTTATATATTTCCTAGTCTTCTCTATTTAATTTGTGTGCAGTTCTTTATTACCTCATTTATTCTGTAAGCCCTCGGATTACTAGGATCATTAATAAAACTTACACAGGTAAATCGATTCTTTCAGTGATTAAACATGAGGAGACACAAACTCACATCATACTCTTTGAATTAGGATTAGCAACTCAATTTTCTTCGTCACCATGCAAGAAAATATACTGTATCGAGATTGATAATGATTTTCAATTATATCAATAACTTCTTCCTTCATTGGAAACAAGTATCGAATCTCTATCCAGAAATTTAAATATCATACCATTTCTCATCTCCCATACTAATATTTTGCTCAATCCTTTTAAGCATAATTTATTCTCTCACTGACAAGAATCTTGCAAACTTGGCTAATCTATTAACGACAATTCACATTTTTCATTGTACTGACGTCTAATTCACATAACAAAATCTACAATCATGTTTCTTTTCTTTATCAGGTATAGACAAGAATCTACCTAACTTTTTAGGTTTCACTATTCAATATCACATACTGAATACATCTCATATCTCTTCATAATCTCATTATATATCATCATCTCAATTCATAATTTGTTCGCATACCCAAATATGATATGACATTGCATATATCAATAGTATAAAGAGATCAATGAGATATTCAGAATGATTCTTGCTTAACTTTCTACCTGAACTAGATTTTCATTTCAGAATTTAATACGTCCAACACAATTTCCATTAGAAAATCTAATCTGAACACTACTCATTCATAATCAATCTCTAATGCATGAAGTAGTTCCAATTAGATCTTTTCCTCAAACCTCATCACCCTTTAATTTATTCATTCACTGAGTTCAGTCTCCCTCTGAACTCCAAATAAATGGACTGGTAATTATCAATTCCAACCTCTCAATTGATGATATGCCTGCACAGGAATTTCTTTATTCATCAATATTATCTATCTCTCTAATGAGATAATACTGAGAAGTTCCTATTATAATTACACCTCATGCCCCTTTCTTTCATTCAAGTATTGACCATCGTCAATCACTTTATATGGGTGCTTCCTCAGAGTGAATGTATCATTTCCACATTCTGATGACTCATTTCACCTCAAATTTCTTTCACACTGGCATAATTATACTCTTCAAACTCTCATAGTTTGAAGCTTTCCTTGAACCACATTTTACCAGTTTCACTGGTTTCCATTCTTCTTATGTCATCTTTTAATAATTCCACTAAGATTCTCTAATCTTAGGAATGACTAAAAGACTTTCAAACCCTTCAAGCGCTTTCACATAGTACAACAGTACTTCGATACTTCTGATAAATGAATGAACTTGCAGTCTCATCCCTATCTTATCATTTCAAGTCTTTCCTCTAAGACTTATTCTTGCAATTCATTCCTTCCAACGTTTGAAATACATATTCTCACTTTTCGTTGCATTAACACACAGCCCAACCAGCACCTGACGCATCAGTGTAAACCGAGAAACCCTTTCCTGCCACAGGTAATGCCAAAACTGGTGCAGAAGTTAACTGCCTCTTCAGCTCCCAGAAAGCATCCTCACACTCCTGCGACCACTCAAATATGACATCTTTCTTGGTCAGCCTCGTCATCGGTGCTGCAATCAAGGAAAAATCTTGTACAAATCGCCTGTAATATCCTGCCAAACCCAAGAAACTTCGGATGTCCGAAACTGACTCAGGTGTCCTCCAATCAATAATCGCTTCAATCTTGTCTCCATTAATAGATATTCCTTGATTACTGATGACATGTCCGAGAAACTTCAACTCACTCAGCCAGAATGCACACTT
The DNA here is from genome assembly GCA_039657345.1 of Stephania japonica. Lineage (NCBI taxonomy): Eukaryota > Viridiplantae > Streptophyta > Magnoliopsida > Ranunculales > Menispermaceae > Stephania > Stephania japonica. The sequence continues at coordinate 19,612,664 of CM077558.1, read as the reverse complement.
GCTGAACTTGGTGTAAAGTCAGTGCTCTCTCAATGTCGTCAACACCTCCTTGAGATGTCTCATATGCTCCATACGAGTCTTGCTGTAAATCAGGATGTCGTCGATGAAAACTATGACGTATTGATCCAAAAACGGCCTAAGCACCCTGTACATTAAATCCATGAAGATCGTCGGCGCGTTAGTCAACCTAAACGGCATAACTGTAAACTCATACAACCCGTAACATGTGCTGAAAGCAGTTTTCTCAATATCTCCCTCTCGTATCCTCAACTGATGGTATTCTGATCTAAGGTCAATCTTCGAGAAAAATTTGGCTCCTGCCAACTGATCGAATAAGTCATCGATCTTGGGAAGTGGATAACAATTCTTAAAAGTCACCTGATTCAACTTCCTATAATCCACACACATCTGCATTGAGCCGTCCTTCTTCTTCATAAAAAGAATTGGAGCTCCCCAAGGTGACATGCTAGGGTGAATAAATCCCTTCTGCAATAACTCCTCTAACTGGGTCCTCAATGCCCTCTGCTCCAATGCTAACATCTTATATGGCCTGCTGTAAAGCGGCTGAGTCCCAGGAATTAGCTCAATAATGAATTCAATAGCTCTCGGTGGTGGCAATCCTGGCAAATCCTCAGGAAATACGTCGGGAAACTCACAAACAACTGGGACATCCTCAACCTTAATCACCATCCTATGCTCTGGCTCCACCATAGCCGTGTACGCCTCTATCTCTAACGACGTAGTTAGTCTGCCTCGAGTGATAGGTAATGCTGATGCAACTCTGATAAATGAAAACTCTGGAATCCCCTCGATTTGAAATGTCATCTTCTTGTTGAAACAATCGATCTGTGCGTGATACGACGATAACCAATCCATACCGAACATCGCGTCGAACTCCAAGTACTCTAATACTCTAAAGTCAGTCGATAATTGATGTCCCTCAATTTCAACCACACAATCCCGACAAATTTGGTTAGGGTAAATCTTATCCCCAACTGTCGTGCTGAGAACAAGATGTGTATCTAAAGTCTGTGCATCTAACCATAACAATCCTACCATACGTCCAGATATAAAGGAAAGTGTGCTACCGGAATCAAACATAACATGCATAAAAGTATCATAGACAGATAACTTACCTTCAACAAGCTGTCTGGTCGTCTCCCAATCTGGCTGTGTAACCCCAAACGTAGCTGTTTGGGCCCTATCTCTGGCCTGATCAGTTTGTGATGGTATTGGCACTTGTCTGGTACACTCCGCCACAAGATGTCCTACTTGACCACAACAATAACAAGTTCGAGTGTCTGATCTGCCAGTAGTCCTCTGACTTTGTGCCTGGCTCTGACCTCGACCTCTATCCTTCCTCTGCTGCTGTCTCGGCCGATCAACTAATGTAGAGGCCGCAGAATACGCTAACTCGCGATTATCACGTCTATCCCGATCATCCTAACGATCTCTGTCACCTCTGCGACCCTGATCTGACTGCCAATCACTTTTACCTCTACGGGGTCTCTGGCCCTGTCCCTGTCGGTCCTGACCTCTTATTTGTCTCTTCGGCCTCTGATCAAATCGAGAACTTTGAGCTGGATGACTCTCCTGACCCTATAGTGCATTCTGAATTGCCAATCTACTAGCACTATGTACTATATAAGTCTCCTGAGAAAGAGACCTGTCGTATACTTGAGCCAAAGTAGTCGCTCCACTGGAAACAACTGTGGTAGCTATCCTCTCATTCAGTCCTCGAACAAAGTAAAATATCTGTAATCGGTCAGTCCCTGCCAGATCTATAGAGTAGGACAATAAATATCTGTACCTCTCCATATACTCGGTCACAAACATATCGCCCTGAACCAGTGTCAAGAACTCCTCTCTCAATCAAATCCTGACCTCCATAGGTATGTACTCATCCATGAACAATGTTCTGAACTCAACCCAAGTAGTAACTGCAGGATGTGTTGCTTTATAGGTGGTCCACCATATAGCAGCCGCAGATTTCAGGCAATAACTAGCCAATCTCGATTTATCCATCGCATCAACCAGTAACGTCTCGTGTAATCTCTCATGAGCTAATAGCCAACTCTCAGCTATTTCTGGGTCTCCAGCTCCATGAAAGTATCCTGGAGAGAATCTAAGATAATCCTTCAACTTCTTTGCCTCTACTGTCATCAAACTCCCTGATGAAGACGCTACAACTAGCTGTTCAGTAGTCGAAGGAGTTACAACTATTGTAGTCTATGCTGGAACAACCACTGGTATAGCCCTCTCGACATGTGTCTCGGATACTGCAACCTGCCCTGTTGGACTAAGTGGTTAGTCACTCTAACTCCGACTGGGATTTTGATGGAAACAAACAAGGTGATAATGTACTAATTAATATCAAGTGTATTTCAGTTTTTGTTAAAGGATGCAAAACAACACATCACGGGTATTCAAGCCATACAAGTTCAAAACCCGGCATTCGTGAAGGAATGAAGATGGAAGACCACATTGCAATTTGTAATTTCGATGTAAGGTATCAAATTCTTTCACGCAAGCCAAATGCATTAGTTCATGCATATCAAGTCTTAAAACCAATTTTCAAAAGTCATGAAGTAACTTGGAATTTCAAAATGAAATTTAACACATAACTAGGTCCACGAGTTTAATCAATGTGAGATTATGTGTTAATGATCATTTGCATTTTGGAGATCATTGTTGAAGTTTTCAAGACTGAAAAACTTGTTTTTAAAATGTTTTTGAAAAGAAAAACTGCAAGTTTGCAGAAAAGCCCCTCGCATGTTATGAAATCGTGATTTTTCGTTTTCGGGGTTTGTAAAAATATCCGGACCATCCAATTAGACTTAATGACCCATAATAAACGTGTGTAACATGTTATATTAGGGTTGGTTAGGTCCCGGACGTGTTTAAGGGTCGCTAACACAAAGGGATAAAATAATTATTTTGAGCTCCCTGCAGTTAGCGCGCTAATACTGTCATTAGCGCGCTAAGTGCAGAGTTAGCGCGCTAGGTCTCGGTATTAGCGCGCTAATTGCCCTCCTGACAGCTTTTTTAAAAAGTTGGAAAACGAACGTTAATTTGAATTTTTGATGGATTTTGGACCCTTGGATCTCCACAACGGTCACAAACAGTCAAGATGGGATACCTAACCATATAAAATCACCAAGAACATGGTTTTCTCACAACAAGGAACAAACGCACTCAAAAGCTCAAAAGATTCAAAAAGAAACACTTTGATTTTTGTGAAGGAGACAAAAGGAGATTCTTGAGGCTGTCCACAAGCACAAAAATCCAATACTTTGAAGCATTCAAAGAGTACAAAAATCTCCTCAAAGCTGGTCTCTTTTGTCATCTTCTTGGTTGTAAGCAAGTCCTTGTTCTAGATTCCTTTTTTTGAGCTTAATCTACATAGTTTTGTGTGTTTTGAATCAAGATCAGTTTGTTGTGTGTTTTAACACCATTATCTTGGGTTTAGTACTTAAATTTATTTTATCAAACCCTAAGATTGATTTGAACAAAAGTTTTGTACTTAAACTTGATTTTTGTTAAACTATTGTTCTTTGCTTTGAAATCGGTTGTGCACAAATACATTGGATTTTAAAACGATTTCATATTTGGAATATGCAACAAAATCAGTGACACTTTGCATTTTCCATCCATTCTCATACTTGCATGCATTAGAGTTGTTAGGCTCTAGGAGGCTTGCTAGTGTTTGAATTTGATATCACTTTATATTGTAAAGTGTATCTCATTTATTTTCAGCAAATTGTTATAAGTGTATGATTGTAAGACTTAGTGGAATCTAAGTCAAAGGGAAAGACCTAGTTGAGGCTAGGCACAATTTCTAGTTGCAGCTAGATAGGAAGTCCTAATTGTAATTAGGCATTCTAGGCTTGTATGCTTAGGTTGTAACACTTATTTGGAATATAAGTGAGGGTTTAAAAATCCTAACCGGGAGGTTAGGTAGTGGATGTAGATCACTTGATCGAACCACTATAAATCGTGTGTCGCTTTCCATCTCTTCTACCCCATTCATTTGCATAGCATAGTCATTTGTTATTACTTGTGCTTAAAAAGTTTAAAAAGGCAACAACCTCTCGGTACACCCAATTCACCCCCCTCTTGGGTGTGGTTTCAATTGGTATCAGAGCGGGTTATTGCTCAAAGTATTACTAACGTATCTTTGAGTGTTTTTGTGCAAGGATGCAAAGTCTAGATCCTGCTCGCCTTAGGGAAGGTAACTCCTCAAGTTGACCTCCGTATTTTGATGGAACCAACTACGCTCATTGGAAAGTAAGAATGAAGTTCTACATAAGAGCGCAAAATAGATTCCTATGGGATGCAATTGAAAGTGGCTACACTCCACCCGATAAGCCATTGAAAGAATACACCGCCGAGGAGATCAAGAGTGAGCTTTCAAATGATCAAGCAATGAATCACCTATTTTGTGCATTAAGCGAAAATGAGTTCAACCGAGTGAGTGCTTGCCAAACGGCGAAGGAAGTATGGGAAAAACTTGAGGTCCACTATGAAGGTACCATGCAAGTAAAGAAGACAAAGTTGAGGATCCTTGAGGAACACTATGAGACCTTCCGAGTTGGATCCGATGAGGATATCGCCACCGCCATTACACGGTTCACTAAGTTGTTAAATGAGATCAAGAACCTTGGAAAGCACTATGATCAAGAGACATCGGTATACAAATTCCTTAGAGGCTTGCCTAAGGAATGGGATGCCAAGAAGTATGCTATCCAATCGGCACAAAATCTTGGAGACTACACTTTCGATGCATTGTGTGGAGAATTAACGGTCCATGAATTCGAACTCAAAGACCGAGCAAGATTGGAGGCATTAAGTGGAGGTACAAAGAGCTCAAGAAAGGAGATCGCATTGAAGGCAAATAGCTCCCCTAGTGCATTGGTAGAAATCATTGAAGATGAAAAATCTTGTGATGATAATGATCTTGAGAAGGAAGTAGCAATGCTCTCAAGAAAGCTCAACAAGGCCATATACAAGCGAGATAAGTATAAAAAGAAGTTCCGAAGTGGAAGCAAGGGAGGAAAGTCAAACGAAACCATATGCTTTGGGTGTGGCAAACCGGGTCACATCAAGGCGGAGTGCAAATCTAAAAAGGTGTTTGACAAGAAGAAAGGAAAGAAGAGCTTCAAGGCAACTTGGGATGACTCATCATCATCAAGCTCGGAATCCGAATCGGAGAGTGAAAAGGCAATACTTTGTCTCATGGCACAAGGCGAGGTAAATTCTAACTCTTTTAATTTTGATGACATAGATGATTTGGATGATGTTCCAAATCTTGATGAACTTAGGAAAGAGTTGGAAAAGGAGGTCAAAAAGACCAAACAACTCAAAAAGAGCTTAACCACAACAATTAGTGAGATAGAGTCACAAAATGAGACCATTAGTGATCTCCAAAGTGACTTGAATGAAGTCATAGAGGAGAGAGATGCCTTAGTCAAGGAAGTAGAGGACTTGACTAACACGGTGCATAAGTTCACCAATGGCAAAGAAATGTTTGACATGATGTTGGGAGCACAACGATGTGCACTCAACAAAAGAGGCATAGGTTATGGAGCAAACTTGTTAAGCTACAAGAAATTGCTCAATGATGATCGTAGATGCTCTAAATGCAATAACACTCATGTGGTTGGGAAATGTGCTTTACAAAAGGCCAAAAAGGGTAGACTAGCATGGGTAGTTAAAAGTGTTTATGACACTAACTTTCTCGGACCCAAAGGAGTTTGGGTACCAAAATCTAGTGTGTTTCCCATTGTGTAGGATGCAAGGAAGAGCACCCCATGGTACCTAGATAGCGGGTGCTCAAGACACATGACCGGAGATGCACATCAATTCATTGAGCTAAAGCGGCATGACGGTGGAAAGGTTACATTTGGAGACAACAACAAAGGAAGAGTCATTGGTCTCGGAACCGTTGGTAACCATTCACTTTCTATTTCTAATGTTTACCTTGTTGATGGTTTGAAACATAACTTGCTTAGTGTTAGTCAATTGTGTGACAAAGGATTTCATGTTATGTTTGAATCATCTAAATGCATTGTTAGGAATGAAAAATATGAAACTTTGTTCATTGCATATAGAGATAAGAATGTTTATGCCATTAACTTTGATGAGATGAATATGCAAAATGTTTCATGTTTGAGTGCACAAAGTGATTGTGATGCATGGTTGTGGCACCGTAGACTAGGACATTCTAGCATGGAAAATTTGTCAAAATTAACTAAGCATGATCTCGTTAAGGGTCTACCCAAATGCACTTTTAAAAAGGATAGGGAATGTGAACCTTGTATCCTCGGTAAACAAGTGAAATCGTCATTCAAGACGAAAGTAACAAGTGATGTAACTCGAGCTTTAGAACTTATCCATATGGATTTGTTCGGACCTACCCAAACACAAAGTCTAGGAGGTAAATCATATTGCTTTGTTATTGTTGACGACTTTACAAGGTATACATGGGTGTATTTTCTATCTCACAAGCATGAAGTGTTTGATGTGTTTGTAAAGTTTTGTGCTTTAGTAGAGAATGAAAAAGGATACAAAATCACCATCATTAGAAGTGATAGAGGTGGTGAGTTTGTAAATAGGAACTTGGAGGATTTTTGTGATAAACAAGGCTATACACACCAATTATCCTCTCCTAGAACACCCCAACAAAATGGAGTTGTTGAAAGAAAAAATAGAACACTCCAAGAAATGTGTAGGACTATGCTAAATGAGTACAACATAGCTAAGCATTTTTGGGCCGAAGCCATTAACACGGCATGCTATGTTATAAATAGAGTAAATGTCCGAAAGCAAGTGAAAAAGACTCCTTATGAACTATGGAAAGGGCGAAAACCCAACATAAGTTATTTTAAGGTGTTCGGTTGCACTTGCTATGTTCTAAACGATAGGGATCAATTAGATAAATTTGACCCAAAGTCTAAAGTATGCATTTTTCTAGGATACTCAACACATAGCGAAGCATATAGGGTGTTTAATAAATCAACCAAAACCATAGAAGAATCTATTCATGTGAAATTTGATGAGGTAGATCCCAAAGCTAAAATAATGCAAAATCTTGAGAAATTGAGGATTGACGATGAAGATGATAGCACTCTCGGACAAACCTCAAATAGTCAAGAGCTTGAGTTAAACAAGGAATCCGAAACAAGTGTGCCTAAGAATTCAAGACTCCTCATTGGTCATTCATCTCAACAAATCATAGGTGATCCAAACAAAGGAATAATCACTAGGTCAACATTGCAAAGAGATGAAGGACACTTAGCTTTTGTGTCACAAACCGAGCCCACCAAGATAGATGATGCCTTAGGAGATGAGTTTTGGGTAATGGCTATGCAAGAAGAGTTAAGTCACTTTGTTAGGAACAAAGTATGGACATTAGTACCTAGACCTAAGGATCACTCAATCATAGGCACCAAATGGGTCTTTAGAAACAAAAAGAATGAAAAAGATGAAATTGTAAGAAATAAGGCTAGATTGGTTGCACAAGGCTACAATCAAGAAGAAGGAATTGATTATGAGGAAGCCTTTGCACCTGTAGCAAGACTAGAAGCAATTCGCATGTTGCTTGCCTATGCTTGCTACAACGTGTTTCTACTATACCAAATGGATGTTAAAAGTGCATTTCTAAATGGGTTCATCCATGAAGAAGTTTATGTAGAACAACCACCGGGATTTGAAGATCATGAACATCCAAGCCATGTCTATCATCTTCAAAAAGCCCTGTATGGACTAAGACAAGCCCCTAGAGCTTGGTACGATAGACTTAGTGCGTTTTTGCTTGAGAAAGGGTTTAAGAAAGGAACATTAGACCCCACTTTGTTCATTTTGATCAAAAAACATGATATGCTACTTGTTCAAATCTATGTTGATGATATCATTTTTGGGTCATCTGACACATGTTTATGTGATGAATTCTCATCATTGATGACAAATGAATTTGAGATGAGCATGATGGGTGATAAGTGTTCATTTATGCATAATTTAGTATAGGTGATTAGGTGTAATTGGACTATATTTATTATATTTTATGGTGATAAATGCATATTTTAGGAAATTAGTGATTTATTGGAATAATATGAGAATATATATCTAATTATATTGAATTCTCGTTTTTAGGAGAAACGGAGTGCACGGTTGGATCCGGAGCGAAAAAATACTCAAAATAGAGTATACACTTGTAGAAATCAGACACCGGAGGAGTTGTTTTGGGCATACACAAGAGAGGAAAAAATATAATTTGAAAATGCCACGTGGCGGCGTCCCATTGGAAAGCCCACGTCACACGCAGCCGCCCAACCAATCGCGAGACACCACGTCATCGGCTTGCACGTACAGCGCGCGCACGCGGCAGCACACAACTCGGCGCCTCGCTCAAGACCGCCCGATCTGCCTCGAGATTCGCGTCAACCGCACTCCCGTATTTTCGGTGATAATCGCGCGCCACGCCCGAGCCACATCACCGCCACGTGTCACGCTCGGTTCGTCCAGCGCAGCCTCGTCGGCAACTCCAAATGAACCGAAGACGCGCGTCGTCGCCCACCTCATCGCGCAATGTCGGCAACTCCGATGCGTCACGCCCAATCGAGAGCGCGCCGTCGCCCATTCGCGTCGGTTCCTCCAATCAACGCCCGCCACGTCAGTGACACCAGTTTTTCAACCAATCACATGCTGCCACGTGTCCTGAACGCAAAAAATTATTAAAAATAGTTTCTCTCACCTCTAGGGACTGAAATTTAAGAGTATTAATTAGGGTTTTTGATAGGGAGTCGGGGGGTAAGAGGTGTTCCTTCATTTTTCTTCTATTTCTTAGTATTTCTCCCCTCTTCTTCTACACTATGGCCGACTAATTTCATCAGTCCGAACCGGCGGTGGATCAAATCACTCTTTTTGGCATAAAACATATGTGAGATCTATTTATTTATTTATTTATTTGTTTTTCATAAGTAATTTATTTTCTTTGGTATTATTTTAACAATTGGAGTTAAACACTAGTTTAAACTTCAATTCATATGCCAGTGAGTCGTAAGCACCCATGTTTGTGCAATAAGACCACACTAGTGACAATTGACCGTACCAATTGATTAGAACCTTTTGGGACCGATCAAATACCTTAGGGATCTAGGCTAAATCGGGAGCACTAGCGATCCGGTTGTCTAGGTGTAGTGCCTTCACTAATCGATGTAATGCGACCAATGCGTTAAATCTGGAGCACTAGCGATCAGGTTGCGTAATTGGTCAGGAAAGTAGTCAACGGTCGTACCGGCTACTGACATCGTAGTGCGAAGACCGCGTACATTACCGGGTCTGTAACTACACTAAATTACTGTGATTTGCATGCTTTAATTAAATTGAGGACTGTATTTAAAATTATGTCAAATTGAAGAGATTTGTGAAACTGATGGTTTGGATTGCTCTTTTCCATTTTGATTAATTTATTTATATACTATCTTAATTATTATTTTTAGTAAAATTAGAGATATTTTCTTAAACATTAGAGGTTAGTTTTAAGTTAATAACCTAAGTTAGAAACTTGGTCTTCGTGGTTCGACCCCGTACTTGCCACTACTGCAATTCTTGTAGTTGTTGGTAATCTAATCGGGATATATATTTATTTTGACGCGCTCGACACGCATCAAATTTTGGCGCCGTTGCCGGGGACCAAGTTTTTTCTTTCTTTGGTTATTTTTGTTGTATTTTTATTTATTTATTATTTATTTATTTATTTATTTTTGTATATAGTCCCTTGTTTCTAATACTTTTGCAGGAAATTTCTCAATGGCCTCCTACTACCAAAATTATGATCGATTCGAAGACTCATACTATCATGGTATGAATGGGGTAGGTATGTCATATAATGGACATCAATTTTCTAACTCGCAATCTTTTATGCAACAGGTCGAGGCTTGTGATTTTTGTGGGGAATCCTTTCATCCCACATATGCTTGTCCTTACCATCCGAGGTATGGAAATCATCACAGTTCTAGCTATGCATCGCCACAACCCGACTTCTGTATGTCTAGGCCAAGTCCACGGAGTCCTCAACTAGAACGGAGAACCATTGAAGACATGGAGAAAGATATGATCTCTCGACGGCTTTCTCCAAGCACCAAAAAATACCCCTTTGACGGCTGGAGCAATTCATCATATCAGCAGGACACATATAGTTCCATGCAGAATCAACCTTCAAGGGATATAATAAGGTTTCTTCTAGAGACTGAGCAAGACATGGACCTCACCGAGCAAGAATTGGACCAATGGATTGAACAAAGGGATCAAGAAGTCAAGAAGAAAAATAAAGTCAATTCTCCGAAAATATCACCGAGAGACCATGAGTCCAATCCCATTGGAGAGTGTTGAGGTGAATGAGGCTACACCGATTGAGGATGATTGGAGTGAACCAGAGGAAATAATTGAAGTTTCCTTACATGAGCCGGACATTAGCATTGCGCAGAATGAAGCGGGGGAAGCCGAGAAAGAAATTGTTGTCATTTTAGAAAGGCCGGAGGAACCGCAAAAAGAGAGCAAGGAAGACCAACCTCTGGTGTTGGTGAAGCCACCCACCCTCCCATGCATATTTGTTAGACCTTACAAGGGGGTGGTCATAAAGGAGCGTTTGCAGATCTTCTACACGACTGACACCTTTGTGTCAGCTGATGATGATGCGATAGATTCATATGCGTTAGAGGTCCCAGATGAGCTCCTAAATCTGAAAGAGGGCATGTCTGATGAATTGCCCAAAGCTATAGATGCGCCATTCGTTGTCGACATCTCGAAAGGAGAGGGCATCACGTGATCAATCACGATGAGTCGAGCTAACGACTTTAAACAAAAGCGCTCTTGGGAGGCAGCCCAAGTTTTATTTATTTATTTATTTATTTTATATTTTTTTTAGCTTGCTTATTTTTATATTTGTTTAGTGTACTCACCATTATCCCTTTTGTGACTATTTTCAGGTGTTTGATACACTTTTGTTGAAGCACCAGAGTCGAGAACCCGATATCACTGTTGAGGTTCTTCAGTATACATGGTTAGTCTGATTGGGATTTGGTAAGTTCTAGTTTTGAAATTATTAGGTTAGTTTTTGCGTCAGCTGGAGGTAATTAGATGTATATTCCCTATATTTCCTGAGTTGAGCATTTTTATCACCGTGCTTCATATTTCATGAGATATTATAGTCCATTAGGTTTTGCATAATCATTTCAGCATGTCATTTCCCCGTTGCTTCTTTCACTTCCATATTATTTTCATCTCTTTCCTTTTCATTTTGTAGTTTGATAGCCTTATTCTTGTTTTAAACCTTGAGGACAAGGTTTGAATAAATTTGGGGGTGTTTCAGGTATAGTGGAGTGTTGAATGAATGAAATTACGCATGACAGGTATGATCGTTTTATTATTTTTATGCGTATTACATGGGTATGGTAAGTTATGGTGGTGTTTTTATATTCTTTTCACATCATTTTCTTGTTATAACATGCTATGCATTACATCATTTAGGTTAGTAGTAGTTTATAGTAGTTCATGCATTTTTTTTTTATTTTTTATTCTTTCTTTTTTTGTTGCATTATAGATTTTAGGCATGTTTAGAGTTATTTAGTTGCATATAGAGTCGCCTAAAACCTTGTTGAGTGTTTTTTATTGTGGATATGAGTTCAAATTACGCTACTTTTGAGACTTGAACCCTTTTGAATATTAGGAGTTGTACTTAACTTAGAGCGTTGTCCAACATCTTTGAGGTTGCTTATAAGAGAGCTAGTATGAAGTTTAGACATTGTGCTAGATACCAAAGAGACAGGCGGTCATATTTTGCAAGTTATCAAATTTCTAGGGTGCTAGAACGAGAATGTAGTTCACTTGAGACATCAATTCATACGACTTGACCACTTTTTGGGAATGATTAGACTTGAACATGCATTGGATGACTCGCTTGATTATAGTGACAATGAGAGGGGTCAACAAGAGTTTTTTAAAAAAAAAAAAATTTTAGAGAGTCCCACAGATTCTACAGGAAATGGAGCAGGGAATCTTGTGGTGGGAAAAAGTGGGAAAATCGGTCCATAGGAAATGAAGCAGGGACCGTACTACTTTTAAAATTTTTTTGGAGAAAATAAAGTGATAAAAATGAAAAAGGCGGAAGTTTATGAAAACTCTTTAAATTAAAAGATTTGACCGAGTGCTTATAGCTATATCAATTGAGTTATTCCAATGTATTGTTCCACATTTCCATATTTAAGTCTGATTATCTCTCTGGTGTGTTTCGTCTACATTTTATAGATAGTGAGTTGTATTTTTCGTTCATAGTCCATTTTTTCGGTGTTGATGCACTATTCATAAGAAATTCGGACTTGTGTTCTTTGATATAATGACTCTGTAAAATCTTGAGTAGTTGAAGGCCCTTGTCTGATGCAGATTCTAGTTTTTGAAATGGTGATTTTCATTGATGTTTGGACTCCGTTTTCACACTATTTGACTCTGAACTTCTTTTGGATGATGGTCTCTTGAGCGGCATATTTAAATAAAAAGGAACTCAAACTTGACTTGGTAATGGGCATAGGTTTGTAGGATTAGTCATTGTAGTATAGGAATAGAGTATAGGTTTTCATTCACTCCTTTGCTCGGGACGAGCAAAATCTAAGTTTGGGGGTGTTTGATAAGTGTTCATTTATGCATAATTTAGTATAGGGTATTAGGTGTAATTGGACTATATTTATTATATTTTATGGTGATAAATGCATATTTTAGGAAATTAGTGATTTATTGGAATAATATGAGAATATATATCTAATTATATTGAATTCTCATTTTTAGGAGAAACGGAGTGCACGGTTGGATCCGGAGCGAAAAAATACTCAAAATAGAGTATACACTTGTAGAAATCGGACACCGGAGGAGTTGTTTTGGGCATACACAAGAGAGGAAAAAAATATAATTTGAAAATGCCACGTGGCAGCGTCCCATTGGAAAGCCCACGTCACACGCAGCCGCCCAACCAATCGCGAGACACCACGTCATCGCCTTGCACGTGCAGCGCGCCACGCAGCACACAACTCGCCGCCTCGCTCAAGACCGCCCGATCTCGCCTCGAGATTCGCGTCAACCGCACTCCCAGTTTTCGGTGATAATCGCGCGCCACGCCCGAGCCACATCACCGCCACGTGTCACGCTCGGTTCGTCCAGTAGCCTCGTCGGCAACTCCAATAACCGAAGACGCCGCGGCGCGCCACCTCATCGCAAATGTCGGCAACTCCAAGATGCGTCACGCCCAATCGAGACGCGCGCGTCGTCGCCCATTCGCGTCGGTTCCTCCAATCAACGCCCGCCACGTCGCTGACACCGCTTTTTCAACCAATCACATGCTGCCACGTGTCCTGAACGCCAAAAATTATTAAAAATAGTTTCTCTCACCTCTAGGGACTGAAATTTAAGAGTATTAATTAGGGTTTTTGACAGGGAGTCGGGGGGAAGAGGTGTTCCTTCATTTTTCTTCTATTTCTTAGTATTTCTCCCCTCTTCTTCTACACTATGGCCGACTAATTTCATCAGTCCGAACCGGCGGTGGATCAAATCACTCTTTTTGGCATAAAACATATGTGAGATCTATTTATTTATTTATTTATTTGTTTTTCATAAGTAATTTATTTTCTTTGGTATTATTTTAACAATTGGAGTTAAACACTAGTTTAAACTTCAATTCATATGCCAGTGAGTCGTAAGCACCCATGTTTGTGCAATAAGACCACACTAGTGACAATTGACCGTACCAATTGATTAGAACCTTTTGGGACCGATCAAATACCTTAGGGATCTAGGCTAAATCGGGAGCACTAGCGATCCGGTTGTCTAGGTGTAGTGCCTTCACTAATCGATGTAATGCGACCAATGCGTTAAATCTGGAGCACTAGCGATCAGGTTGCGTAATTGGTCAGGAAAGTAGTCAACGGTCGTACCTTGGCTACCGACATCGTAGAAGTGCGAAGACCCGCGTACATTACGGTCTCGTAACTACACTAAATTACTTGATTTGCATGCTTTAATTAAATTGAGGACTGTATTTAAAATTATGTCAAATTGAAGAGATTTGTGAAACTGATGGTTTGGATTGCTCTTTTCCATTTTGATTAATTTATTTATATACTATCTTAATTATTATTTTTAGTAAAATTAGAGATATTTTCTTAAACATTAGAGGTTAGTTTTAAGTTAATAACCTAAGTTAGAAACTTGGTCTTCGTGGTTCGACCCCGTACTTGCCACTACTGCAGTTCTTGTAGTTGTTGGTAATCTAATCGGGATATATATTTATTTTGACGCGCTCGACACGCATCAATGGGTGAACTAACATATTTTCTAGGCTTGCAAATAAAGCAATCCAAGCATGGCATTTTTATAAATCAAGCAAAGTATGTGAGGGACATGCTAAAGAAGTTCAAATTCGAAAATTTGAAAGCATGTGACACTCCTAGTAGTTCAACTATCAAAATGGACAAAGACCAACTAGGAAAATCCATAGATCCTAAACTTTACCGTGGAATGATAGGTAGCCTCCTATACTTGACCGCTAGTAGACCCGACATTATGTTCAGTGTGTGTTTATGTGCTAGATTTCAATCCGATCCTAAAGAGTCCCACTTAAAATGTGTAAAGTGCATATTTCGATATCTAAGTGGAACACAAGACTTAGGATTGTGGTTCAACAAAACCAAGAGTTTTGAACTCCGAAGTTTTGTTGATTCTGATTATGCGGGAAGTCTAGTTGATAGGAAAAACACTTCTGGATTTTGTCATTTGCTAGGAAACTCACTTATCTCATGGTTTAGCAAAAAGCAAAATTTCGTGGCTTTGTCTACGGCGGAGGCCGAATATGTGGCTGCCGGGAGTTGTTGTGCTCAAGTTCTATACATGAAACAACAACTTGAGGATTATCGAATCCTAGTTGGGTGTGCTGAAATTTACTGTGATAACACAAGTGCAATAAACATATCGAAAAATCCGGTGTTACACTCTCGAACGAAACACATTGAGATTAGGCAACATTTTCTTCGTGATCACGTCCAAAAGGGCGATGTCAAACTTGTCCATGTATCCACAGAGGACCAATTAGCCGATATATTTACTAAGCCTTTGCCTAGAGATCAATTTTCTAAGATTCGGCGTGAGTTAGGCATGGTTCGAGAATCGGACCTTCTACACATGTTTTAGTTGTTCTAAACCTATTTATATGGTGTTTTTGAAGTGTCCTAGGATTTTGAGGTCAATTTGAGTTGTATGTCAAAAATCCAAAAATTTCATGTCCAAAATTTTCAGAGGGAAATTAGCGCGCTAATGTTGGTAATTAGCGCGCTAATGGTTAAGTGACCAAAAATTTCCAGTGGGAAATTAGCGCGCTAATTCCAGTCATTAGCACGCTAATGATGTACTGGCCCAGAATATGAATCGACCCATTAGCGCGCTAATTCTGCCATTAGCGCGCTAATGACGTTCGGCCAAGACAAGTATAAATACATTTCTACCCTAAAAATACCACACAACTTATTTCCTCTCCTCTCCTCTCATCGTCTCCACCACCATCTCGCCTCATTCGGGTAAGTTCTTCACCTCTCTTTGTAAATTTCTTCAATTTCTTTGTTTCTCGTCATCCCGTTCTCTCCATTTTTCAACAATGTCGACTCGACGTCCCTCCACCCGTCCCTCCTCCCGTCCGAGTGCCACCACCAATCCCCGTCCAACCGCCCCCACCACGTCTTCTCGTCCTACCCAAGCCACGTCCTCTCGTCGTCCATCACGAC
The DNA here is from genome assembly GCA_039657345.1 of Stephania japonica. Lineage (NCBI taxonomy): Eukaryota > Viridiplantae > Streptophyta > Magnoliopsida > Ranunculales > Menispermaceae > Stephania > Stephania japonica. The sequence goes on along the minus strand of CM077558.1, from coordinate 19,596,846 downwards.
GCCGTGTTGCCCAACCCTCCTCCTCCTCCACTAGTGAGTCGGAATCCTCGCAACCCGCCCCAAATCCGGCGACTGCCCCTCAACGTGAGGGTCGCGCCAAGTCCGTACATGAGGCCACATCGGTCCTCGAGTCCGTGGCTCCCCGTCTAACGGATGCCAAAATCCTTCGCCCCGCCGTTGTCGATTTTGCATTCTTTGATAGGGCCCATCTCCCAATTCGGGAGATTTTCGATTCCGCGGGATGGACCACCTTTTGTGCTCACAACGCCTTTTACATTCCCCCATTGGTTCGTGTATTTTATTCTAATCTTGAAACATCAAACCAATTTGTCTTACGTTCATCCGTTGGTGGCCAATCAATTGAGATTACCCCTGAGAATCTTGCTCAACGGCTTCACCTTCCATTGCACCATCCCTCTACTACGGTAGTGTGCAAATTCTTAAGTTGGCCTTTTGATCGTCTCGAAGTTCTTAACTCTTTTCTTCGGCCAAAACGAACCTTAACTGTATATCCAACCGGTATAACTGATACCGATTTTAAATTGATGCCCCATCTCCTTCATAAAGTACTTCACAAAGTTATTCTTCCCCGAGGTGGAAGTAAGAACTATGTCACTCTTCTTGACATGTTCGTTCTTGGGCATCTATTTCGTGCCATTCCTCTCAGTCTGCCCCATATTATCATTGGTTATATTACGAGCACGTGCAGCTCAGGTCGTCATCTCCCGTATGCACACATCATCACATCTTACTTGGAGTCTGCCCAAGTGGATCTTGCATTAGGCGGCCGTCCCCTCACTGTCTACGACACCATTGACATGGCCACTCTGAAGGCCATGAAGTGCCGATACATACGTGACAGGGAGCGGTGGACACGGGAAGATGCGATCCCGGATGGTCGGTATTACGGTGGCTATGAGTCTCCGTTGCCTACGGACCCTCCGGTTGCTCCGTTTGATGCGCCCGACTACTTAGAGTACAAACGGTTTTTCGTGGTGATGACCATGATGACGATGGAGGCTTTGCGGCGATGCGACCATGATGGCGATGAGGAAGTTCATCATGACTCCACCGTTCCACCCCCGCCGCCGCAGCACTACGAGACGGCCCCGCCTCCACCTCCCTCTACTTTTGGCGGCTTCACACCTCCACCAGATATGTCCCCCTCGTCGGCCTACGTCTCTGCACAGCTGGGTTACCTGCACTCCTACATGACTCAAACCTTTGCTACTGTCGAAGCGAGCATTCAGCATCAAAATGATCGTCTTCGTCGTATTGAGGGTCAGTTGCTTCCAGCGAACCCCACGCGCAATGATCGTTCTTCCAGTTCTGCACGTCGACCATCATCCTCGAGGAGGAGCGTTTAGTCTTTTTCTTGCTTGTTCAGCATTAGGTTCTATTTGGTTGTTCTTTTCTTTTGGTGTATATATACACTACATGTAGGTGAGCACTAGGCTCCAAACTGTTAGGCTTTGCTGTTTTCCATATTTCTCTTTTGCTCATGTTTAAGCCACAACTATGTTCACATTCCTTTATGCTATCTATATCATGATTTTTTTGCGTATCTCTGAGTTTATATATAGCTTTTTCTTGCTTCACTATGATTTATCATATCTGCTTGTGTACCGCTTCCGTCTATTGTCTTTGGATATGCATAGCGTAAGGGGGAGCGTATTTGCTCTTGTTTTACTTCTCCAATGCATCGTTGTATTTTTTAAACGGGGGAGCTTGGCCCCATTTTTTGATGTTATCAAACGGGGGAGAAATGTGGTTGAACTTGAAAATCTTGATGTGTTTGAACTTGCACAAATGAAATGTCCAATCTTGAATGAAATACACACTTAGATTATGCTTTTTATTTTTAAAGTTCACATTGTTTGTTATCATCAAAAAGGGGGAGATTGTTGGACTAAGTGGTTAGTCACTCTAACTCCGACCGGGATTTTGATGGAAACAAACAAGGTGATAATGTACTAATTAATATCAAGTGTATTTCAGTTTTTGTTAAAGGATGCAAAACAACACATCACGGGTATTCAAGCCATACAAGTTCAAAACCCGGCATTCGTGAAGGAATGAAGATGGAAGACCACATTGCAATTTGTAATTTCGATGTAAGGTATCAAATTCTTTCACACAAGCCAAATGCATTAGTTCATGCATATCAAGTCTTAAAACCAATTTTCAAAAGTCATGAAGTAACTTGGAATTTCAAAATGAAATTTAACACATAACTAGGTCCACGAGTTTAAAACAATGTGAGATTATGTGTTAATGATCATTTGCATTTTGGAGATCATTGTTGAAGTTTTCAAGACTGAAAAACTTGTTTTTAAAATGTTTTTGAAAAGAAAAACTGCAAGTTGCAGAAAAGCCCCTCGCATGTTATGAAATCGTGATTTTTCGTTTTCGGGGTTTGTAAAAATATCCGGACCATCCAATTAGACTTAATGACCCATAATAAACGTGTGTAACATGTTATATTAGGGTTGGTTAGGTCCCGGACGTGTTTAAGGGTCGCTAACACAAAGGGATAAAATAATTATTTTGAGCTCCCTGCAGTTAGCGCGCTAATACTGTCATTAGTGCGCTAAGTGCAGAGTTAGCGCGCTAGGTCTCAGTATTAGCGCGCTAATTGCCCTCCTGACAGTTTTTTTAAAAAGCTGGAAAACGAACGTTAATTTGAATTTTTGATGGATTTTGGACCCTTGGATCTCCACAACGGTCACAAACAGTCAAGATGGGATACCTAACCCTATAAAATCACCAAGAACATGGTTTTCTCACAACAAGGAACAAACACACTCAAAAGCTCAAAAGATTCAAAAAGAAACACTTTGATTTTTGTGAAGGAGACAAAAGGAGAATCTTGAGGCTGTCCACAAGCACAAAAATCCAACACTTTGAAGCATTCAAAGAGTACAAAAATCTCCGCAAAGCTGGTCTCTTTTGTCATCTTCTTGGTTGTAAGCAAGTCCTTGTTCTAGATTCCTTTTTTTGAGCTTAATCTACATAGTTTTGTGTGTTTTGAATCAAGATCAGTTTGTTGTGTGTTTTAACACCATTATCTTGGGTTTAGTACTTAAATTTATTTTATCAAACCCTAAGATTGATTTGAACAAAAGTTTTGTACTTAAACTTGATTTTTGTTAAACTATTGTTCTTTGCTTTGAAATCGGTTGTGCACAAATACATTGGATTTTAAAACGATTTCATATTTGGAATATGCAACAAAATCAGTGACACTTTGCATTTTCCATCCATTCTCATACTTGCATGCATTAGAGTTGTTAGGCTCTAGGAGGCTTGCTAGTGTTTGAATTTGATATCACTTTATGTTGTAAAGTGTATCTCATTTATTTTCAGCAAATTGTTATAAGTGTATGATTGAAGACTTAGTGGAATCTAAGTCAAAGGGAAAGACCTAGTTGAGGCTAGGCACAATTTCTAGTTGCGGCTAGATAGGAAGTCCTAATTGTAATTAGGCATTTTAGGCTTGTATGCTTAGGTTGTAACATTTATTTGGAATATAAGTGAGGGTTTAAAAATCTTAACCGGGGAGGTTAGGTAGTGGATGTAGATCACTTGATCGAACCACTATAAATCGTGTGTCGCTTTCCATCTCTTCTACCCCATTCATTTGCATAGTATAGTCATTTGTTGTTACTTGTGCTTAAAAAGTTTAAAAAGGCAACAACCTCTCGGTACACCCAATTCACCCCCCCTCTTGGGTGTGGTTTCATGCCCTTGAGTCTCAGCAGCAGTGGGAGCAACAACTGCAGGAGTAGTAACCAATGGTGCAGCTACGACTGTAATAGGAGCTGTTATAGTCTCACGAGTCCTCAATAAATTCAACAACTGTGTGAACCTATCTTCCACTGTCCGCGCTAACGACTCTAACGTCAATGTCGGCCTAGCGGAATCACTAGTATCCCCAACCTCTGGCTGAGTCATACCTAAAGGCTACCCGTCCATTGGTATCTGCATCAAAGAACGTGCCTCGGTACGATTATATGTTTAACGTAGGTAATATACAATAAAAAAAATAACACGTATATCCCTAATTTCTACCCATCTTTCATTGCTTCCCAAATAAGACTTTAGGCAATTCCTTCGGGTTTCCACATCTAAAGCTTATTTAATAGGTTTATGATTAGGTTTTCCTTAAATGTAATGGCCCATTTTCCAAATAGACCACCATAGGGGCTAATACGGATCCACAGTCTGTCCTACCAGTGACAGCTGTGCTCTAAATTAGATTATATCCTCCATTTTTATCTTTTTAAACCTTATTAACTGCCCATTTATTGATTAAATTGTATTGAAATCAAATTATATGTTAAAGCATCCTAAAATCCTCAATAAACACAACGGAAGCCTTGCTAACACATTTACTCCGATAATAATACTATAAATGTGTAACCTAAACCAATAACCTAATGTGGAAAACCCATACACAACCATAAATACCTCTGAAATCACAAAAAAGTTTAATATATACAAGGTATCTCAAAATTCCAAACCCGTAATAAAACAAAATAAATATAATACAAACGTACGAGTTAGGTGATCTCAGATCAACAGTACTCTGGCAGCTTGCCCTTGCCCCTGCTCGTACTAGGATCTACACTCAAGTCATCACAAAACGCAGATGATGAGTCCAGAATGAGTATTCCCAAGGAAATTAAGTGAGCATTACTGAAAGTAAATACTGGAATTTAAATAAAGTTATTAAATAAACATGCAAAAATAAATACAGTCAACTGAGCTCATCGCATGAATAAATAATAGGAAAAACTCAAAGTGTGTTCCTAGCCTCTAGGGTCAGACTACACCATAATTTGGACTCTTTCAAAGAATACTGCCAGCGAGTTCGACTTAAGCAGGGCAAGCATTTGGATCCGCTCGATGGCCGGCGTTACACCTACGGCGCATCGATACATGCCACGACGTGATACTCGGGTCGTGCTATTCACCGAGATCGATATGGTAGCAAGTGCTATGGTATAGTGGACAAACACAAAAGAATGGAACGGAGGGAGCCCCGCTCAACGTCTGCCCATATAGCCATAACCAAGAATAGAGTATTGAAGTGAAAGAAATTGAATTCAAATGCCAAAAGAAGTAAATACTCAATTAATTTCAGTTGGGATACTACACACCTCAATCCGCACTCCGCGTCCCGAAAATCAGACCCCGTCTAGCTCCAATAATCATTCGACAATCAAAATTATCACCCAAATGTACCTAAGACCATTTGTCATTGAATTAGCTTCAATTGGGTATATTATGTAAATTTTTCGTTTTTCGAGATAAAAACCTCGACAACATCTCGTCAAAATTCCGATAAAATCCCAAAACTCATTTATTTGATCAAAATATATTTTTTCTAAAATTTCCTATTTTATATGAATTTTCTATAAATTTTTTATTTTTTATTTTTTATAATTTGGTTTGGTTCGGCCTGAACCTAGCCGAACCGGCCCTCTTCTTCCTCGTTGGAACAGAGCAACAGCTCTGTTCCAACAGAGAATTTTTTTTATTTTTTATTATTATTGATTATCGATTGGGGTTGGCTTTCAGTCCCAACCCCAATTCGGTTTGGCAAGGGAGACTACTCCCTTGCCGTCTCTCCCCTCGATTCAGTTCTCAATTCTCGGTCATGGCTCCGCCATGGCCGAGCTCATCACCACACCATACACAACAACAACTACTACAACACAACAACACATCGTCTCACCTCAACGGCATTGACGTCACGAACTCCCTGAGCTCCTCCATCGCCCTCTCCTTCTTCTCCCTCTCTTCCTCGTCCGTTTCGCCTCTCTCTCTTCTCTGTTTTTCGATTTATCGAAGAAATGAGGCGGTTTAGGTGGGAGAAATGACCAAAATACCCTTATCTCATCCACTTCTCTTAAACAAACAAATACCCTTTTTGGTAATTTCACAATTATTTATTTATTTTCTGATTTTTAATATATATATATTTAGCAACATAACTTGGCTGCTCAATTGTTAGTGAACATGATGGTGTACTAGTTTGTCTCGTGTTCGATTCCTACCATGCACATTTTTTTTTTGATTTTCATATATATATATATATGTTAAATTACCTATATATATATTTATAAATATATATATATATATATATTTATAAATATATATACACACCTATATTTTCGCGCCTACAATTTTGTCGTGCACGCCAACAAGCGTATTCGGGCATGCACACTACCGTACCACCCATGCGTGTCGACCACGACTCCGCGTGTCCCTAGATGCCCACCAATTTACTATTTTCTCACATTTAATTCATTTAATGTGTGTATTATTTCCCCCCGGCCTAATATTTCATCTTTTAATCTACACGGTACCCGCATCGACATGCATATCGAGGCGAATACTTAACACAATCTCACACATCAATTGAGATATAATTACACACATCGCAATGTCATTTGACCTATTTTAACATAAACATCACAAATTTAGTCAAAACAACACTCAAAATAACAATTTACCTAACTCCAAGCGCACCCTAGCCTAGTTGCGGGTCCCACGGGTATCTGAGCTATCTGCAACGTCTGTAATACATCACAAATGACGACGAATTAAATTCAGACCGTTACACCAACACTCATTCGTAGTTGATTACAGGCAGAGTTTCGACGAATTTTCTATGACCAATATATTCCAATCGAGATCCAGCTATGGTTGAGGGAGGGGTTTCTACACTTGAGGCATGGTAATTGAACTATAGTGTAGTACATGGAGAGGTATCGATATCTAATGCAGTTTGCCACAGATGTCACGAGGATCGAGAGACTTCAGGTCTATTATTTTGCCCGAGGATTATAGGAGAACATTACCATTACAATTGTTTCCAGCAGAGCACAAACACTATAGGAGATGTACAAGCGAGCTCTTACACACGAGGCATAACTTTTTCAAAAAAGAGACAAACAAGCAATTACTGATTCTCAAGAATTGTCGGAGCAGAGTTGTCGATAGGACCATTGGCCGAAGTGATAAATAGATCACATGACAGAAAGGACAGACAGTACGGTCGAGGTTGTAGAGACAATGGTCTGACAACTAGAACTTAAGCGATACCAACACTACTAGCGCCGCCGCAGAGACAAATGCAGGATTGGGGAGGTAGAGATCGAGGATCATAGGGTCAGAGCCAGAGGACAGGATATGGATATTTGACTGGGTGTTGGTAGTTTGGACATGAGGAACACATAAAAAAGGAACGTCCATAGAGATCACGGACTCCAAAAGTAGTGACATTGGTGCAGATTCTAGAGCTGGTGCATGTGGTAACTGAGCCTGGTCGGGAGATGTCCCAACGATGGGTTTAGGGCAAGAAATTTAGAAATTTAAATTTAAGTTAATAATCATTGTTGAAGTTCATGTATACATGTGTGTTTTAGTAAGTGTGTTATGGCAAGGTAAGTCATGGTTTGTAGAAGTTTACTAGGTCTATCATGTTATGACACATGATAGGAGGGAGAGGAAAGGTAGGGTTACCTTGCGATAGGTAACTGGGTTAGGTCTATCATCTATGTTAGTTAGATGATATTATGGCAGGGTAGGCCATGGGTTGTTGCGTGTTTTGTCAAGTCTATTGTGTTGTGTTACACGATAGAAGAGGTTTTCATTTGACTGGGTTATAGGTGACTGGGTTAGAGAAAACTTAGACATGGATATAGGGCTGGGGAATAAGTTGCGGAGGTTCAGGTAGCATGATAGGCATGTTCACGTGGCACGTGCCTATAATTTAGGGGTATTACAGAGTGATCAAGGGATCACAAAAGACTGCAAGAGTGTGAGGATGTCATACGAGGGAAAGGGAGTCGGTAAACTAGAGTTCCACGAGATCTAGATTTCGGGGACGAAATCTCCCCTAGTTGGGAAGATTTGTAATGACCCAAATTAATCAAACTAGGATTAGCACTAATCTTGGGGATTAACGGGTGTAATTCAGGCATTACGTACACAACTTGATTGACTCGGGCACGGGAATCGAAGAAATATGTTATCATTGATTAATGTTTGTGTAGTGGCTATGTTTAAAATCACTATATTATTTGTAGTGCATCACATTTTTGTACGTTGATTATCAGGTGAGTTGGGGTGAAAAATGCGTGTTTGTATTGAATCGCATGTTCGGCTTGAAATGCGTGTCAGCCTGGGAATGAATAGGTGATGTATATGACATTGGGAATAGGATATAGATAGTCAATTAAGTCGAGAAATGTGAAAAATGGACACATTAGGAAACGTGATGGGATGTAGGAACGGCAAAAAAGTCAGGCAATCGAGGATAATTTGGTTAAGTTACATAAGGGAAGCTGATGTGAGTGTGCTATATGAGTCATAATTATGTGCCAAGACAGCTTCAAAGAGAGTCTTAGATGGTCCTCGAGACACGCATATAGATTAATTCCTATATAAACCAAACTTAATGCATTTCTTCATCACTTTCCACTATCAATATCCATGCAAATTAAACAAAAATAGAACTGATTATTGAAGGCTTGAAGAGCCCAAATTCAGGAATTGAAGTTGGAACTGTAGGAAACAAGACAATCTCATCGAGGTAATCACAATCATCTCCTCATTTCCATTAAAATGAGCTTAAAAACTTGGGGGTTTGATGAAAACGAATTTGATTGTTTAAGCTACTGGTTTTTTAGGTTCTCAAGTGATTTTAAGTTCAATAACAACAAGTTATGTTTTAAAATCTGGTTTCATTGGAAATTTGAGTTTTGGTGAAAATGTGAAAGTTTAGTTGTTGTGAATGAATGCATGATTGATGATGAATTGTTCAAATCTGTTGTAATCTGGCAGTCATTGTTGGTATTTGTGATTCCCCATAAGGTGTCGACAGGCGAAAGAGAAGGCCTCGAATCAGAATTTTGACTAGGATTGTTGTAGCTCACGTAGGGGAGCGCGCTCCACGTACTGGGAAGAACAAGAGCTCCCTATCTTATGGAGCGCATTCCACTCTCTGTTGACAGATATTTTAACTTTCTGGTTTAGGAAACTTAATATAAACCTATCTTAAACCACTGTAATTAATCTAAATACATAAAAATGAACTTCAGGGACTTAGGGGGACAGTAACTCAGGTATTAGGAGTTAGGCAGGACCGGATTCAGGAGTTCAGGGAGGTTGGAGCACAGATTAAGGTACGTAAAACCCTTGATAATGCTTCACAAAATTCATGGTTTATCACAATTTATTTTGATCATATTTATTTGTGTTTGTTGGTGGACACACATAGGTTTCACTCCTTAAGCTCTATTGCGTATATATTGGTGGTGGCTAAACTCCTTGCACGAGTTCCTTCTGAGAGGGATTAGGGTGGTCCTAATGGGTAACATCATCGGGAAGTGATCATGTCGTTTACCAAAGTTAGGATTTAGTCATTGATTCCTGAATAGTATATATGCGTCGTTCCTATCTTGTTTTATCGATATCCGGCCGGGGTAGGTCATGATTTTCACGTGGTTATTCGATTGGTGATTTATTTGTTGCTTAAAGTCAAACCTGTTTATTTATTTACTACTTTTGAAGTATTTTGCAATGCTTTGTATTTCTTGTTGCTGCTTTTGTATGATGTATGTTGCCTACAACTATGGGAATATGGTTATCTGTTGCCAGAGATCATATTTGCATGTCTTATAGATATATTAGCTTTATTCATGATGATTTTTTGGACTTCTCTTGGAATTTTACTCACTAGACTCGTCACTGTATTTGTCGGGTGACTGAGTGCAGATCTTTCGACGAGCAAGAGCAAGGGTAAAGAGGTATTGGGCGATTACCTTTGAGATCATTTTTGCTTTAGCTCATGTTTTGGACTACAATATTTTTATATCTTTATGTTTTACTAGGTCTTGGGGACTGTAGAACACTGAATACATGTATATGGATTTCTACTTATATTTGTCTCAGTTATATGCATGGTATTATTTTTGGGTTTTCCACTATCTATGATTGTTAAATATGTATAATTCACTCAGTTAAAGACTTTCGTTGTTAATAACTAATAAATTAAATGTTTAACTTAATGGAAATATTGCGAATTGTGCGATTAACTAGACAGGATAGACCGTCATCAATGGGATTGTGAGCTTGGTAGGACTTGGTGACATATCTAGTAACGCGGTAGGTGTATCCGGGCCCGCAGGCGAGGAACAACAGGCCACAGGGTGGCTTCAGAATTTTGGGCCACCACATTTGCCATTTTATTTGCAACCTCATTTTTCCTTGTACCCTCCGACAAGTCAATCCATGCCAGAAATGGTGTCTAAGGCTCATCTATTACACCGTGGAAAGCCAAATACACAATAATAAAAATTTACAACTTAAGTATCCAATAAAACCTACAAATCACCTTACCTCTAACAACTCATAGTCTGCAAAAGTATCATCGCCACCTTCACCATATGTTAGGTTCTCAACAATCGGATATGGAATTTTTAGAAATCAAGGCAGTTATTTTGGTGTAGCCATGAACTGAAATTGTGCCTTCTCGCTTAGACCTTTAAGTGACAGTAAATGGTTACGTGACCTATCCCAATTTTCCAGTTGGAAGCGGTACTTAATTGAGTATTTTTGTGCAGATAGGCTACAAACTTCTTCGATAGGGTAGTATGAAGGGTCGAGTATCCCTTGAACGTGGCGAAACTGTCGTAGGAACCTCTCTGGATGGTATGGCTCCATAACGTCCTTGTACTTAAAGGTGCCAAAATAGAAGGCAACCAAATGAGCAATACCATTGTGCCTGATCTCAACGTCCAGATCCCAAGTGACCTACATGATCCACGAGAACAACTTATAAAATTGACATAAGTGATAAATTGAACACGAAATCAAACAATGCAAGCAACTTACCTCACCCGGCCGTAACCTATCAAGGGTTCTGCGAAGAGAACCTAGGTTGTCCACATTTGCAACTGTCTTATGTTTCTGTATCCATTTACAAACACGAGGTTGAATGTGGTCAATGTATTTTGCGTCCGGCGTAGCATGTTGGAGTTTGAAGTAGTCATACAACCATTCGTAAATAAGAAAATGCACAAAGTACGAGAATTAAATAGTAAGAATACACAAGAAAATGCAACATAGAAAAACTAAGACTACGAGTTTTTTACCTCAAACAAAGTTAGATACCTTTCAATCTGTGATTCATCGACTTTAGTAGCTGACACTAGGTGACAGTAAAGGTAAGCCAAAGTAGATGTAACCCATGCGTAGTTTCCCACCTAGTCCAAATTGTCCAATAGCTTAAGCAAAACAATGGAGACTCGTGACCCACTCTTATCGGCAAAAAAAGTGCAAGATAGCAGGCACAAGTATGCAAAGTATGCACATGCAGTGCATTCAACCTTTGGGTAAGTAGACGACTTTTCAGTAGGGCACCATGTACTTTTTAACCAGCATTTCCTCCCAATGAGACCTCAGGAAATGTTAACCTCTTCTTTAACTTCAAGGCTAATCTCGAGTGGTTTTGAATCTATGGCAATCATCTCCATACGAGACTCCTTAGTATACCTTGCAAAATTCTCAACGTCTACCACTTCGCTCGTAACCAGGATGTTCAATAGAATACTCATATCCTACAAGAAGATAGACATTTCACCAAATAGTAAGTGAAATGTATTCATCTCCGGCTGCCACTTCTCAACAAAAGCAGAGATAAGCTCCTTGTTTCCTTTTCGATACAAGTAGTCTATAAGTGGCATTAAAACAGACTTCTGAATTATCCTTTGCAGGCCTTCGATGTTGGGGTGGCAAGACTGCAAGTCCAACTCGAGTAATTGAGCCCCATGTTTATGTACTTAAGCAAGGGGTGATGCAGCAAGAAAAAAAACGTTAGAATACAATAAACATTTGAATGATATGATGTAAGTATTTGAAAAAAAATTGAGTTTCAAAAAAACGTCTTACCTCATTGTTCCAAATAGTCGTCGCAACATGATTTTTGAAGTTCATTAATGAGGAACGGTCGATAGAACCACCAGGGAAGGGAATGGAAGGGTAATCTTCAGGCTCCTCTACATTTCCTCTGGATGCACCACTAGAACTCCCTTCATGCAGCATTGTACTGTGGTTATTTCATTTTCTTTTTCTCTCGGGGCCTCAATGCTAAACTCGACACTCCCAATCACTACGTCTTGCTAAGGAACATGTAATGCCTTGTCCTGTGCATCATCTCCAATAGGGCAGTATGCACGTGTACTCTTTTGCTCAATACCATTTTGTTTCTCTTTCCGATAAGAGACTGTTTTTAGTTTTCCCTTACAACGAGTCCTACCACGAGTATCCGAGGTACCCCTACCTATTGTCTGTTTAAGGCCTTACTGTAAACTTGTTCCCTGGAAATGGTACTCTTCTTTTTGAGCCATATATGTTCAATAAGGCCAATGTAAGTACAGTGAAAGAAGCCACCAAAAAATGACATATTATATATTTTTAGAACTACATGATCGAGACATGCAATTGTGTCTCAGTAAGACAACACCGAGACTTGCAGTTTTGTCTTGGACCCTACCCTCTGAGCTTACTACCAACCATACCTTTCAACTAAACTTAGTTTCTAAAGGCCGAGAACAAAACATCATATCTTGGGAACATGTCAACGAGACCAAAAACTTTGTCTCAGTGGTCTACAACCATATTGTCACATGTGTTTGGGTCCCTTTACGTTTAGTGTCGGTGGAGTTTCACCAATACTCTCCAAATGGTCTCGAAAATATAACCTCGATACCACATCACAACACACAGTTTTGTGGGTCGACACTTTTAGGTTTTGAAACTTAACCCTAAATGGATACATCAACACCAAGGAGTACCAAAACCAATGTAATGAATGGCAAATTCATTGAAAGGATACACTTAACTTCATGTTAATGCCAAGTGACAACACCAACAAAGTGAAAACCCTAAATTCGAGACCTCCGCAATACGAAACCTTTTCCTCAATAGAGAACGCCTAACCCCAAGCAGAGAAACACCATAAACAACCAAATGAAGCAAGAAACTGAGGATAAATCGATGGATTCTGAGCTATATATATGAGAGAAAAAGATGAAGGAACTAGGGTTTGAAGGTTTTGAAAGCTTTTGAAGGTTTTTGTGATTTCGGGGTGGGGTGCTCGTGTTATAAACAAAAAGGGAATTTTGGAGAAATTCTTGGGGTGCCCCGATAAATTGCTTGGGTGCCCTGAAAGGATGCCAAGGTGCACATAGTGCGACTCTTTTTTTATTATATCCTAACCTTTTTGAATTTTTTAATGCCCTAACTTTTTTGAATTTATTATTTATATCATCACCTTTCTACATTAATAAATTTCTATCCTAAGTCACTTCTTCACTCTAAATTTGATGATATGACACCTAAATAATGATTTTTAAAAGTCACTTCATGACATATTTGTGATGGCCCCTCTCCTAATCTAGGGCATCGTCTGACCTAATCTCATAATTAAGCCCTAATCTCATTCTCGCGGGACTTAACTACATATTAGTCAGCCTTTACAACCTATTTGCCTTGTTACTCGTGTTCAGGATAAGTAATACACAAATCCTACCAATTAATAAAATTTAGAGTTATTTAAAACTTTTTAATAATTTAGTTATTTAGCGAAAGTCTTAACAACTAATGCGGAAGCCATTGATAATATGCATAAGCCATTTAAAATAACCCTAAGTGTGGAAAACCATATCACATACATATAAACCTTAAAATGCAGTAAATAGTGTGACAATTTAAGTCAAGTTGGGGAACTATCGGTTAACCCAAATGTATTAAAAGACATAATATAGTACCTAATACAACAAAATACCAAAAGACCTACATTGTCGATAGTAGTGTCGCGTCGTTGGGTCAGCGGTAATCGTCAATCTTCTCATTGTCGGGCCTACTGGTCGACGGATCTGCACCCACCGTCATAAAAAGGATGGTGAGTACAAGAATATAACAATAATCCCCGATGATAAGTTTAATTCACATTTCCAAATATTCTAATTGTATTTAAAATCATATAAATAGGGAAAAAAAAAACCATATGCGAGTAAATGCCAAAGTTAAACAAGTGATACTGACACTAGGCTAAGTGTGGTGATTTAGGTCCGGTCAGTAGTGAACCACGTCACACCAACTCAATAATCATATAGCACTAGAGACTCTAACCAAGTGTCGTCAGAGACTCTAACACCGAGTGTCATACAATGTGAGGTAATATGTGCTGACATCCCTAAGGACTCTAACACCGTGAGTTGCGCACACCTCGATCGAGTACGGGGACCTAAATGCCAAGACTACTTTTTATATTAAAAAATGACTCAAGTATAGATTTACCAAGGCATATGGATAAATTAAAAATGATTACAAAATCCATCCATGCATTTGTTGTTATGACTACACTAATAGCATGCTATTTATTGGCCTAATTTCCAATCAAAATATCAAGAATTAAGCGTGGCATAGCATTGGAATCAAGATCAATCAATAAGGCAAGATATCATGAACAAGTTATCAAGAAATGAGTAGAATCAATCACAACATCATGACTTCAGAATACAAACAACATATAGTCAAAGGACTATGAAACAACAATGAGTAAGAGAATGACGGGTATACTCACAAATACAAGCAAATTCCTTAGCAAATTCGACCTCCCGACATTCTGAATCGTTCACCCGAACTCTCGGAGCACTCCCTTAGGCTCCTGTAGTGTTTAGACATGTATTAGGGTGGTTTAGGGTCGGTTGGTGGAGGTTTAGAGTAGTGGTTAAGGCCTTAATGTGTTGTAGAAAAATGAAAGGGAGTTACGAAAATTCTGCTGCCGAGAACACTCACCACGCTGGAGAAAATCCCTAGCACGTTGGTTGTCCTCAGCGTGCTGGCTGAAATGCCCTGCACGCTCTTAAGTAACCCAAAAATCTGCAATCAATTTCTTGGTTGCTGCAACTCGAGAATCACCTTCTTCATCATCCCCTGGACCTTATTCTCCTCCACCAAGGTCCAAGAAATCATCTTCCAACATATATAAGGCTTCATATTTTCATCATCATTCATCCAAATTTAAGAGATTTAACATGCATGGCTATGAATTTGGGGAAGAACATGAAGAACTTTGGAGATTCATAACTTTGATTTTAAAAACTGAAATTTGAAGGCATTGTGCTATCCATAGTGTTTTTTGACAAGGATTTTGAAAATGAGTTTAGACTTTGCAAAACTTGTTTTGAAAGCCAAAAATCAAAATTTCAGATTCATTGCTAGAAACCTCAATTTTTGCTCAAAATCGAAAATTAGACTTGGACATCAAAATTGGAACTTAATTCCTAATGCATTAAAACTGAGCCAAAAACTCTTTGTAATCGAATTTATAGAAAAAACCCTATGATATGAGCTTGAATCTAACTATTTGAAATGCATAAAAGTAGTGAAACCCTCACCTAGGTTCTTGGCTTGATTTTCCAAGTTGAATACACCATGGATTGATGATCTTGAGAGTTTCTAGTTCTAATCTCGGAAGATTTCCAGCAAGCTTTCATTATAGTTATGATTTTCTTGCCTTGATTTGCATGCAAATGAGAATAAAACGTTGAAGTTTTCTTTATATAGTCTTTTGTTTCATCAAGTTGCACAACTCCATCTCCATAAATCCCATGGTCACTAATCACCCCTACTATCCCACATACTTCAGCCAAGTAACACATAATATGACACAAGCTATGTGAGAGTGTCTGCTAGCATGTATCCTGAGGTAAGTCTTATGGTTGGTGTAATTTACTATAGGACTTTTAATTTGATTTGCATTACATACAATCATAGGCTATGAAATTTATCATAAATTCATTATTAAAACTAATTACAACTTGCCATAGACTAGCTACCCGGTTCCCCGGCTCGCACGCAACTTGAGGTGTATCCCCGCTCGCGTCACAACGCCTACAATTGCATGAACCGACTTAGTAAGTCTATACAAATACAACACACTAAGCATACATCACTACAAAAATAAAATATATCTCGGCCACATGCCTCAGTCGATGTGCGTATCACGGAGTGGGTCCTACATCAAGGGTCGGTGGTCTTGAATAAGGATTAAAATGGTAGAGATTTGGGCCGTGACAATACAATTAATAAAATTATCTCTTAATTTATTATTTAAGCTCATTAATTAGACATCACCTCATCGAATTTAGAGTTAAAAAAGTACTTACAATACAAATTTATCAATATAGAAAGGTTATGATATAATAACAAATTAAAAAAAAGTTATGATATTATAACAAAAGTTGTAAAAAGTTAAGATATTTTAACCAATTTGGCCTTTTTCTAATACTTTGCGTCATTCATAAAGTTTTATTTCTTTTTTTTTTCTAATATGCTGCATCCCGTCATAAAGGAGCCTAAATATATACCATCTCATGAGAACTATGTGTTTTCACGATCTTAATCCAATGGTGAGTGATATTATTTTATATTTTGTTATAATCATAGGTATCCGGACCTGTTTTAGTCCCTCGTTACTTTTGTTCGACTAATATCATGGAAGTTAGTCGGGTGCCCAACCTTATAACTCGGGAGATACCAAAGAAACATAATGTTGCTGCCAAGAATTAAACTTAGGACTTGTGTATTAGTCAGAGTTAAAGTGTTATTTTCTTTCCCACTACACCACACCTCCTGGGGGCGTGATATTATTTTATATTAAATGCACAATAAATGCAATACATTTGTACTCCATTTAAGAAGTACTCTCATCTTAAAGATGACACTAAACTCACCCCACCATTTTCTAAGTGCAAATCAATCTATAAGAACACCATAGACAATATTTTAGGCCCATATTCTTTTTTACTAAATGCCCAAACTTCTCCTCTCTCACGAACTACACACCCTATTGTCTCTATCGTTGAAACCACACTCAAGTCCTCTCAAATCACACTCTTCCCTTCTTATTGTTGTTTTTAAACATCTTGATGTCATTTTTATTGTTTTTACATTTAAGTTATTCATGAGGTTTGATATCGCAAGGCTGAAACCTATGTTTGAAGTTTAGTGTTGTTCCGTTGAACTTTTTTGTTGAAACTTGGTTGGAAATCATTGGACTAAAGGTTCAGTGGGTTGTAGATAACTTTCCAATAAAAAGTTCAGTGGGTTTGGCCGACACCCTAACTAATGGTTTGGTGAGATTCGACCAACACTCCAATTAGAGGTTCAGATCTATGAGGCCAAGCTACTTGAAAATCACTTCCAAAAGGGGAGTGAATTGGGTGTATAAAGTGAATATAGCATTTTTAAAACCTTTCACTAAATAACAATGCTTAACACACACAAGTGATAAAAAATCAATATAATGCAATGCTGAAAGGAATAAAAGAGATGAAAATGAGACATAAGATTAATTTGAACCTTTAGGGATAGGGGTTTGATGCGTTGAAAGTTCAAACTAAAAGTATTTTAGGGGTTTTTGAAAAAAGAAGTACGGTGTGTTTAGAAATTGAAATTGAAATTCGTGATATATATAAAGTGAGGAAGGTTGCAATAGGTTAACATCCAGGGTAAAATCTTTGTCACTCTTCATGAAATGGATCAAACATATTA
This sequence comes from Stephania japonica, assembly GCA_039657345.1. NCBI lineage: Eukaryota > Viridiplantae > Streptophyta > Magnoliopsida > Ranunculales > Menispermaceae > Stephania > Stephania japonica. The sequence continues at coordinate 19,579,209 of CM077558.1, read as the reverse complement.
CCTTAATTATTCTGATTCTTACTCTAATTAATTTGAATCCCAATTAATTTGGACGGAGACTATATTGTTGTTGATGTTGTAGTATATGAAGTTAGTAGTAGGTTACTTTCAACAAAAAAAGGGGGGTTTAACCGCTTCCTAAATTAATTATAGTTTTTTCTATATTTATTTGACTTTATAACTTAAAATGGTACTTCGATTTTAAGAATATATGTGTTTGCAGTCAAAGGCTCTCAGGTGAGATGGTAAAGACATCACTTGCTAAAAAGGCAAGATCTTGGGAGATCGTGGTTCAATTCCCACTGAAGTAATATATGTTGCTTTCATGGCGGCTACTATTTCAACACATGCAGCTAATGATGTTACAACTGAAATGATAAAGCCTGTCATAACAAAGAAAGTTTTACCTGTTCAATAACTAAAAGAGGGTGTTGGTCACTTAATTAAAGATGATTCTGATGACTCTGATTGTGAAATTTCTAATCTAAAATCAAATGTAGATTTCAAAGCAACTTACTCTAAAATGATGACCAAGTGGGAAAAAGCAGTCACATGCAATCAATCTCTCCACATTCATCTCAATGAGAAAGAAGAGAGTTGGCTGATTGCAGGCACAAACTAGAGTTGGTGCAGAATACATTGAAACAACTGAACAAAGGGAAGGTTAAACTTGATGGCATCATTTCTCAAGGGAAGGGAAATGGAGATCCTAAATGTTGGGGCATGTGCCCTAGGTCAATCTACAAATATTGTTTATCTTACAGTTTTTAGTTAGTAAAATAGAGGTTTTTCATTTGTTGTTTTATTATAAGTGATTGCATGTTTAGCTTATAGATCCATGAGTATTTGTTGAAATATCCTAAATGTCCCTTGTCACTCATTATACTGGGAACTATAATGAATTAAGACAAGTTAATTGATGGTCATGTGATGATTACACGTATAGGGATACGAATCAAGATTATGAGTACTTGTTAAGAAACAAGGTACTGGACTAACCCGCTATGAGGACACCACATGGATTAAGTAATAGGTGTTACTCTTGATAGGTATATCATTTAGTCCTTTGACTTGAGATTACCATAGATTTCAATATTAGGAGCATGGTAATTTGACACAATCAAACGTTGTCTTTAACTGGAAGATTATAAAGATTGTGATTGGCTATCATGTGAGCAATATATGAAGGTGTGTAATCAAGAAAGAATTTGTTGCTCTCGTAAAGATAGAGATATTAGTGGATCTCTCAATATGTTAGTATTGGAAGGTTGTTATGATTCATCTTTATCAACAACCAAATGAGAAATTGTTGGAGTTTGGTGCAGATTCTTAGAGTAATATTGCCTACGTGATTCATGAGAAGAATGTGAAATTTTTAGGATAAACACGATCGGATTCTAGTAGTTGTTAGGATTTGAGAATTTTGTAAATCATCTATATATATGTCAAAGTAGAGAGTATGGACTCATATCTTCTAACTTTGTTTTGTGCAGTGAACGTATGTGTTCACTTATTTGCTTAACGAGTTGTAAAGGTTAAAGGGGACTTAGGTGCTAATGTGAGGGGGAGCCTCATTCTTGCAAGTGAGAGACTTGTGTGTAAAATCCAGAAGAGCGTATGGAGATGCTAGTTGGAGCTCAGTGAGGGATTCACTAATGGAGTCCTGTAAATCGTACGTAGTCTTAGTAGATTTTGCATCTGGGCGTAGTCCTCCAGACATAGGTCGTGGACCAAACTGCGTGAACAATCTCTTAGTCTTTGTGGTTTGCTTTATTATTTTTAATTACATTCCAATATTGTTTAATTCCCTATTACAACATATGTTTTCTGTTGTAACTCGCGTTGGCTTAGTAATTTCAGGATCTATGGATGAAGACATATATTCATAATCTAGTCTAATCCATGAGGATTGCAACCTTTTCTCAAAGGTTTTAGTCAGAATTGGTCAAAATTATTGTGAATTTTATCACAATATTCTTTTATTAAACATAAGGCACGAAAAGAAACATTCATGATTAATTGTACTAGTCTAGATATTGAAGTAGACTAAAAACATCTGGTGACATCAATCACATCCATCACTTGAACTTGAATGTTTTTATGGTTAGCTTAGGTAAGAGTATCGCAAACCAAACACTAAAATAACATTGGGTTGGGTATTTAGCGCTGGATTACGCTCCAATATAGCGTTAAAACGACATCATTTTAGTGTTGTGCTACTAAAGCGCATCACCAAATTAGCACAAACAATTTGTAAGGCGTTTGCAGTGGTGCCTATTACTCAACTACCCATATTTTTAAAAAAAATTATGGCTTTGCATTGAGTTTTACCTTAATCAATTTTTATAGTTTTGCAGTGGAACCCTCTTCTCAAATTTTGAAAATCATTACAATTTAATGCAAAAATAGTGCATTTAGGGTCAACGTGAGAATAGTAATTTTCATACTTTTTTTTTGAAAACATATATTTTTTTGACTTCAGAGAGAGTCGAACCCACGCCTTTTGGCAAGTAATGTCTCATTCATCTCATAGTAATAAATGATGTAAAACTTAGACTATTATAGTGTAAAGTATTAGAGATGCCTGACACCCCAATTGAACATACAAAAGTGTACACTTATAATAATTGAAAAATGCTAGAATGACAATGAGTAAGTCATACCCCAACCCATCACAAGAGCCCTTCATGCGGCCTCGTCCTACGTGTTATGTATTGTAATCTGTGTGCCCGCATTCTGAGGTAAAAACCAATGACTTTTGTGGACCAATGTAGGTGGGCTTGTGACTTGGAATTGTCATTGTAGCACTTCTCTATTTGTGGTTTTGTGAAGATGATGATTGCATGATTGAGAGAGCCAATGAAGAAGCACTACAACAGAAAGAGGATTCAGTGACAAATGTTTTAGTGATAAATGAAAATTTGTCATTGTTGGTTGCGTTCAGAGATGTGACGGCCCCAATTTCTCCGTGCAATTGGGTACGCCCGGCCTAGACCCGTGCAGGCCCCGAGTCATCACTCGGCAACCTGACGAGCCTAGTCAGCCTCCAATCATTCAATTATATAATTTATGAAAGAGTTATTGCAAATTTTACGCAGCGAAAAGTAAATAAACTAAACATAAGGGGAAATAACTCAATCAAGAGAAATATAGGAATTCTATAAATGTGAAAACCCCGGGTATTCATGTACAATTCGATAAGCATATATTCATGATACCAGTCTCACAAAAAATGTCAAGTTCAATAATCCCAAAAAAAATAAGTATGAAACGATATACAAATAAGCAAAACATAAAACCTACTAAATAGTCTCCAAGTCCAGCCGCTAATCCTCACAAAAAGTCGCCTAAGCAGGGCTCCTTGCCTCTACTACACTCTGTTCTATTTGCACCCACCGTCACAAACTAGACAGTGAGCAACTGAAGAAATCGAATGTAATTCCAGAAGAAGTTAACATTAATTCATGATATAACAAGTAAAGTAGTCTAAATATCATGCGGTAATAAAAATACAGGAATTTAAATAGACAAGATGGATGATAAACAGACTAATAGATATCAATCGAAAGTTAATTGTGTTCCAAGGAATCAAAAGAGGCCCATAAGTGGTCTAAATCATAACATAACGGCGAAGACCTTGCGAGGTCTTCTCGGGCATCGACACAAGCGAAGGCATAGCTATGATGGGAGGGACTCAAACGTACCCACCTAGTACTCGATGTCACACGATCACTAAGGGTGGTCACACACTCCTGTACATGAGTGCCTGCATTTTATCCCTCTAGTGCAGGTCCTAGTATTTTTCAGACGAAACACTTACGCTGGGAAACACAAAACAAGGAATGGAATGCAATACAAATAATAGAGCATAACAAATCTGAATAAATGATAATGAATTACATGGCATTTTCTTACTAGCTTACAAATCATACACAAGCTTTTAAGGCAAGTGTACTTACCTGACTAATCGCAACCCGTAGACACTCTCGCGTCCCTAATGTGTATCCCCGAGTTTCTCGCCAACTGACAAGGTCGGAAACTCTAATTAATTGGTCGAGTCATTACTAATCCTAGGTTGAAACCCTAGTGTTTTCCCAATGTTTTAATGACTCGAACAACTCGATAATTCAATCGGTAAATCAAACCAAAAACACAACAAAACACAATGACTCTCTTGGGTGTTATAACCACACCTATGTAAGCCTAATTACTAGTCTTAGGCTTGACTCATTCATATGTGGGTCATGCCATAGCTTCGAGAACCGGCAGCATGACCACGACATCATTACCATTTCACCACATGTTATCACAACATATACACTAAACCATAACCACACTCGTCATGAACCATGACCAATAACACACGCCTATACAAAACCAATATCGTACTTGACGCATATATGTTCTCACGTAGCCATGAACTCAAATCACTTAATCATGTATTCATGCCATGAGTTCTTCAATGAAAGAAATTTGACATCACATATCCTCGAAACATAACAAAAATCGAACACCCATCAAGACCATGGACTATTGTAGTATCATGTTGATGTTCTTCGACATTGGGGAGGAATCACCACGGCATTGAGTTGCCAGAAAACCCCTCAACCAGATCGTATTCCCACCATACATACGATTACGAACTTGACGTTGAAATTCACATGAAATGATAATAAAAATAAAGGAAATTGTTTAAACACCACAACTCTTCTCTACCTTCACTGTTCTTAGGCCACTCCGAGAGTCGTGACACACAAACATGGACTTAGCTTGGTCCCCGACATCTCTAGTCATGGTGGCACAGCGGTGGCTCCGCCCATTCAGGCAGTTTTCCGACGAGTACTCAAAATAGTCAAGATAAGCTAACAACAACCCATTTACCTACAACATACTTACCAAACATCGCACACCAAGAAAGTGTATACCAATCGTGACACACAACACACACACCACAGCCCAACATCTCAACAATGAGACACAACATACACACCCTACACCCCAACGTCTCAACAGTAAGACATAACACGCAAACCTCACGAACCATCCACATCTCACTGTCCAAAACAATCATGAAATCTACAACCACTGTAATGGGGGGTGCTCCAGGACGTTGGGACTTCGGTGAACCACCGTGATGCTGTCCCCGACCATTCCCTAGTCATTGCATTGATCACCACCACAAAAGTCACCAAAACAGTGAGGTATAATGCAAATGGGAAGAAAAAAAATAACACCAAGCAATGCTCTACGTCCACCACGAATAGAGGAGACTTTGGGATCGTCGAGTCGACCTCGACCAGTCCCAATAACGGTCGTCCACCACCCACAACAATGGCAGCAAAAAAATACAACACATTCGTATGGAATAGTAAGAAAAACAATGAGAAAAGAGAGAGAGAAAAATGACACTCACTCTCAACTCCAACGAGCAGAGGGACCTCAGGCGAGGTCTAACCACCACTGCAACAGGCGGAGTCGTGATAGCAATGGTGCCACCTAAACGGATGAGAGAGAGGGAGAGTGTATGAGAGAGAACAAATCGAGAGAGAGAGTGATGGATCTCCGGTGAGCTCGTCCACTGCTGGGGTCCCGGGGACCAGTGCTGGTTCGTCGACGGCGAGAAGAGGAGGAGGGTGGCGGTGGTGACATCCAGCCGAGAGGAGAAGGGAAGGAGGACGTGAGGCCGAGAAAGGTGGCGAGTGAGCAGAGAAGCCGAGAGGGAGAAGGTCTCACCTCGTCGACGGCGATCCTCCGGTCTCTCTGGCCTCATCGGAGTCGGGTGGGTTGGTGATGGCAGTGAAGGAGAGTGGAGAGGAGAGGTGGCGGCAGTGAGCTTGAAGAAGGAGATGAATAGTGAAGTAGGGTTTATTACAAACGTTTTATATATATGACTCAAAATGTCTCTTTTGCCCTTGAGTTTAACACTTGCACATTTTGAAATATTTGCCCTTATGTGCCTTTTACCTCATCATCTTAACTCAACACAAATACAAATCTCAATGCCAATCTCATGGCTCTTCTCATCAAGCTGTGTCACTTTAACAATTTTTATCACCTAGCCCGTGAAATGCCTAATTAACCAACTCCCGCATTCAAACAACGTTCCTCGGTCCATCGTGCCTTGCCCCGACTCTCGTAGCGCTCGTAGTCTCGCCTTGTATCGCCAACTAATTAATGAAATTAATTAAAAATTCATTTATTTGTCCTCTTTACTTGTTTGTATCCCCCATTTAACTAGGGGAAACCTCACTTAACTAAAAATCACCTGAACAGCTTGAGACCTGTAAAATACTAAAATACGAATACACATAATAAGAGAATCATAAAATCACTTCGGTGTCGACTCCCGAAGTTTGAAATACTGCCTAGTATCACGTAGCTGGGTCACGTTCCTAACCAGTGCAACACTGGTTGGGTTAAAAATTTGAGGGTTGTTACAGTCTCCCCCACTAATTAGAATTTCGTCCTCAAAATTTACCTAATAAGTAATCTAATACTAACAACTTTACCTTTCCTTTTCATAAATCTTGAAGAGACCAATAAAACTCAAAGTGAGTCATTTCTTGACCCCGAACTGCTCGTGACCCTTCCGTGGAGAGACCTTCAGGTATCCATAATCTCCCCGAATCATACAGAAGCTCATCGTGATACTCGTCAAGTATTTCTTCTACCACTCCTAAGTACTCTTAAGTCTCAAGCAAATCTATCCACAATTGCCCAGATGCTATCGTGACTACGAGGAGATCGGGGCAACCACTAACGAAATCCATACAAATATGTTCCCAATTCCATAGAGAAATGGGTGGGGGCTGCGGTAGTCCTTCAGGTCATCGATGCCCAGCTTTTATGCGCTGGCATGTCACACGCTTGTAATACTCCGACATCTCGAAAATCATCCCTGGCCACCAAAAGAGATGCTGCATGTCGGCACACATCTTAGGTCAACCCGGATATATAACAAAACGGTAACGGTGAATCTCCTGAAGTACCTCGTCAGGTACATCAACCACCAATGGAAACCATAGTCGCCCGCGATACCTTTAGCATGAGTCTGTCAACCGACTTTTATCTTGGCAATCTGAACTATCTGCCATCTCACTGCACCGCTAGTATGACGCATCGTCTTGCTGTCCCTCGTGCACAATGTCAAATGAGATGATCTGCAACATCTTTTGACCACGTATTTGTGTCCTAGTAGTCGTTGGCACGTCCGTTGAACTCATCAACTCGGCTGCCTTACATAGACCACGCTCGTAGGTCCTTGGACACACGACTACCTCAGCATCAAATCCTTTGTGGCTCAAAGCATCAGCAACAATGTTGGTCTTCCCCAGATGGTACTCAAACAAGAAGTCGTAGTCCTTCAAGAACTCAAGCCAATGCTTCTGTCTCACTCCAGCACGTATGAAACTCACAAAGGTCTCCAATTTTTCTTCTCGTATCAACCGATCCAAGTGTGTAATGCTCATAACTAGTTCGCACCAACTAAGGCCTCGAACTCTAACAACTCCAGTACTCGCATGTCTTCTGGCGACTCGTAGCCCCCTAACTCTACCGAAATGTCAAGACTATGTACATTCAAGTATATCGCATCATCATGACTAGGATTGAGGTTTGCTATGTCTAACGAGTTTACAACCCTAACATATCTACCAAGTGCACAACAATCAAGGAATCGACATAACTTGAATCGAACATGATATGCATGCAAGTATCGCAAATGAAAATCATACCCTCAACACTGTGTCTGGACGCCTCCCGGTCTGGCTTAACAACAGCCTGAACACGCTCCTTCTGGTGCTGGTGATGCTGTGGTGGTGCTATCACTGGTTGAGGGCACTCCCTCTGAAAGTAGCCGACCTAGCCGCATCTGTAACATGTACGGGTATCTTGCGATCTCTGAGTCTGGCTCTGGCCTCGTCCTTGTGCAGAACCATGAGTCTGGGTCTGACTAGACCTCTGCGTCTTTCTCTGTCTGTTTCCTCGATCGCATCACTGCTCTCGGTAGTCTGCTCTACAACTGCTGGTCCTGTCGATTAGGCTACCATGGATTACTGGCAAGACTCAGCACGGGTAGAACGGCCTGTACCAGACGTATGGTCTGATGTGCAACAGATCCTACACTCTGCGTCATGTGTTCACGAGTAACCCATCTGCTCCTCTTTCTCTTCCTGTCCTGCTGATAGTGACTATCTGATCGGGTCTCTGCTCTGTCCGCTCTAACCTCCTTCGGATGAGTGAGCAAGTAACTCTCCCTCGCCAAACTGCTCTCGTATGCTCTCTTCAAGCTCTCCGGCTCAGTCGTAACAACAAATCCTCTGACTACGGGTAGTAGACCCTAGGTAAAGTAGTAGACTCGATCAGCCTTAGTATTTGCGGATCCTCCAGCATAAGGTAGCAGTGAAATAAACCTGCCCATATAGTCCATCACTGACTCATCGGTGCTTTGCCTCAGTGCCATGAACTCGTTCCTCTTCGCCCGAAGAACAGTCGGCGGGAAGTACTTCTGGTTAAATTGAGTCTTGAAGTCGATCCAATCTCTCTGAATGCCTCGGGTAGTAACGATAGTTGTCCACCAATCATATGCCTCCCCCTATAGCATAGATGAAGAAATCATCGCCCTCATGTGGTCCTCAGTCGCGATGATGGTATGAATTTTCTCATGATTCTTCAGGACTAGCTTCGTTGCGGCTATATCTGTGCCACCAAAGAACTTGACTGGATCGTGCCTCTTGAAATTTCTCCACTGCCTCGCCTCAGCTGTGGCTCTGGGAATCTTCTCTGGAGTAGTGACTGGAGTAGTCTCTACAGCAACTGCGATTGTCACTGGTGTCTCCTCAATCTGGATCGGAAGTGTAACAACCTCCGTCAGGGCTATATGTGCAACTGTCGTCCCTGGCATCACTGCAACCAGAATCGGTGCTATGGAAGCTGTAGCCACTGGTGTCTCCATCCCTTGAGTAGTCGAAATGGGTGGAATAGGTGTGTTCAGGGTCGATGTTGTTGTGGTAGCTGGTGTGGGTATCGTTAGTGACCGCACTAAGTCCTCGAATCTCTATGTCCAAGCGCGAAACTCCTACGAAGTAATGAATTGAGAATCAGCTGTCCCGATATCGTTGCTCGGACCTGCCTGATCGGCCATCGCTGTCTGAACCAAAAGAGTGAATACTTCGGATCAATACATAGCTACCACATACCATATAGTACACACAACAAGCATAATATGTACGAAGTTAAATCCGACTCATCCCCAACTCCCCCATCTAAGTATCTAAAAAGATCATAGGGTTTCCACTCTAAGTTCAATCATTCCTAACTTCCTCTAGTTTTAAATGGCTTTGTGTTTTATGAATTTAAATCAAGAGTCAGGTCTATATAACCTTGCGCTCTGATACCAACTGTGACGGCCCCAATTTCCCCGTACTATTGGGTGCACTCGGCCTAGACCTGTGCAGGCCCCGAGTCATCACTCGGCAAGCTGATGAGCTTAGTCAGCCTCCAATCATTCAATTATACAATTTATCAAAGAGTTATTGTAAATTTTACGCAGTGGAAAGTAAATAAACTAAACATAAGGGGAAATAACTCAATCAAGAGAAATATAGGAATTTTATAAATGTGGAAAACCCCAGGTATTCATGTACAATTCGATAAGCATATATACATGATACCAGTCTCACCAAAAATGTCAAGTTCAATAATCCCAAAAAAAAACACATGAAACGATATACAAATAAGCAAAACATAAAACCTAATAAAATAGTCTCCAAGTCCAGCCGCTAATCCTCACAAAAAGTCGCCTAAGCAGGGCTCTTTGCCTCTACTGCACTTTGCTCTATCTGCACCCACCGTCACAAACTAGATGGTGAGCAACTGAAGAAATTGAATGTAATGCCAGAAGAAGATAACAGTAATTCATGATATAACAAGTAAAGTAGTCTAAATATCATGCGGTAATAAAAAGACATGAATTTAAATAGACAAGATGCATGATAAACAGACTAATAAATATCAATCGAAAGTCAAGTGTGTTCTAAGGAATCAAAAAAGACCCATAAGTTGTCTAAATCATAGCATAACGGCAAAGACCTCGCGAGGTCTTTCCGGGCATCGACATAAGCAAAGACACAGCTATGATGGGAAGGACTCAAACCCACCCACCCAGTACTCAGTGTCACACGATCACTAAGGGTGGTCACACACTTCTGTACATAAGTGTCCACACTTTATCCCTCTAGTGCAAGTCCTAGTACTTTTAAGATGAAACACTTATGCCGGGAAACACATAACAAGGAATGGAATGGAATACCAATAATAGAGCATAACAAATATGAATAAATGATAATGAATCACATGGAATTTTCTTACTGGCTTACAAATCATACACAGGATTTTAAGGCAAGTGTACTTACCTGACTAATTGTAACCCGTAGACACTCTCGCATCCCTAATGCGTATCTCTGAGTTTCCCGCTACCTGACAAGGTCGGAAACTCTAATTAATGGGTCGAGTCATTACTAATCCTAGGTTGAAACCCTAGTATTTTCCTAATGTTTTAATGACTCGAACAACTCGATAATTCAATCGGTAAATCAAACCAAAAACACAACGAAACACAATGACTCTCTTGGGTGTTATAACCACACCTATGTAAGCCTAATTATAAGTCTTAGGCTCGGCTTAGTCATATGTGGGTTATGCCATAGCTTTGAGAGTTGGCGGCATGACCACGACGTCATGACCATTTCACCACATGTTATCTCAACATATACACTAAACCATAACCACACTCGTCATGAACCCCGACCAATAACACACGCCTATACAAAACTAATATCGTACTTGACGCATATATGTTATCATGTAGCCATGAACTCAAATCACTTAATCATGTATTCATGCCATGAGTTCTTCAATGAAAGAAATTTAAAATCACATATCCTCGAAACGTAACAAAAACCAAACACCCATCAAGACCATGAACTATTGTAATATCATGTTGATGTTCTCTGACATTGGGGAGGGGTCACCACGGCATTGAGTTGCCAGAAAACCCCTCAACCAGATCATATTCCCATCATACATACGATTACGAACTTGACGTTGAAATTCACATGAAATGATAACAAAAATAAAGGAAATTGTTTAAACACCACAACTCTTCTCTACCTTCACTGTTCTTAGGCCACTCTGAGAGTCGTTAGACACAAACAAGGACGTAGCTTAGTCCCCGACATCTCTAGTCATGGTGGTAAAGCGGTGGCTCTGCCCATTCAGGCGGTTTTCCGACGAGTACTCAAAATAGTCAAGATAAGATGACAACAACTCATTTACCTACAACATACTTACCAAACATCGCACACCAAGAAAGTGTATACCAACCGTGACACACAACACACACACCACAGCCCAACATCTCAACAATGAGACACAACATACACACCCCATACCCCAACGTCTCAACAGTGAGACACAACACACAAACCTCACGAACCACTCACATCTCACTTTCCCAAACAGTCACGAAATCTACAACCACTGTAATGGGGGATGCTCTGGGACGTCGGGACTCTGGTGAACCACTGTGATGCTGTCCCCAACTATTCCCTAGTCATTGCATCGATCACCACCACAAAAGTCACCAAAACAGTGAGGTATAATGCAAATGGGAAGAAAAACAGTAACACCAAGTAACGCTCTACATCCACCACGAATAGAGGAGACTTCAGGACCGTCGAGTCGACCTCGACCAGTCCCAATAACGATCATCTACCACCCACAACAGTGGCAGCAAACAAATACAACACATTCGTATGGAATAGTAAGAAAAACAGTGAGAGAAAGAGAGAGAGAGAGAGAGAGAGAGAGAGAGAAAAAGGAAACTCACTCTCAACTCCGACGAGCAGAGGGACATCAGGCGAGGTCTAACCACCACTGCAACAGGCGAAGTCGTGGCAGAAAGGGTGCCACCGAAACAGATGAGAGAGAGGGAGAGTGTGTGAGAGAGAACAAATCGAGAGAGAGAGAGTGACGGATCTCCGGTGAGCTCGTCCACTACTGGGGTCCCGGGGACTAGTGCTGGTTCGTCGACGGTGAGAAGAGGAAGAGGGTGGCGGTGGTGACATCCAGCCGAGAGGAGGAGGGAGGGAGGACGTGAGGCCGAGAAAGGTGGCGAGTGAGCAGAGAAGCCAAGAGGGAGGGGGAGAGAGGGAGAAGGTCTCACCTCGTCGATGGTGGTCCTCCGGTCTCTCTAGCCTCTTCGGAGTCGGGTGGGTTAGTGATGGCAGTGAGGGAGAGTGGAGAGGAGAGGTGGCGGCAATGAGCTTGAAGAAGGAGATGAATAGTGAAGTAGGGTTTATTACAAATGTTTTATATATATATATGACTCAAAATGACTCTTTTGCCCTTGAGTTTAACACTTGCACATTTTGAAATATTTGCCCTTATGTGTCTTTTACCTCATCCTCTTAACTCAACACAATTACAAATCTCAATGCCAACCTCATGGCTCTCCTCATCAAGCTGTGTCACTTTAACAATTTTTATCACCTAGCCCGTGAAATGCATAATTAACGAACTCCCGTGTTCAAACAACGTTCCTCAGTCCATCTTGCCTTGCCCCAACTCCCGTATCCCGCGTAATCTCGCCTTGTCTCGCCAACTAATTAATTAAATTAATTAAAAATTCATTTATTTGTACTCTTTACTTGTTTTTATCCCCCGTTTAGCTAGGCAAAACCTTACTCAACTAAAAATCGCCTGAACGACTCGAGACCCGTGAAATACTAAAATACTAATACACACAATCAGAGAATTATAAAATCACTTCAGTGTCGACTCCCGAAGTTTGAAATACTGCCTAGTATCACGTAGCTGGGTCACATTCCTAACCAGTGCAACATTGGTTGGGTTAAAAATTTGAGGGTTGTTACAAAAGACATTTTGAAAGTACCTTCACTATTTCCTAAAAATGCCCAATGTATTTAGCGACACCCAAAATAATATCACTAAATCATACATTCAGAGGCAAAATATATAGTGACATTGTACAAAATGTTGCTAAATGTTTTTAGAAACTAACAAATAGAGACATTACTTTTATTTGTCTCTATTGCCATTAACTAAAAGCCTTTCTTTTGCCTTAAAATTACCCTTTTGTGTTTTACATTTCGCACCCTCTTCTTCATCGCGCGGACTGGTGTTCGAGAGAAGAGTCTCGATGGTCTTCAATCATCACTTCGGTGGTCTTCTGGCTTCTCTACAGCAATTCTCAGGTAGCTCTCTGTTCTTTCTAACAAAATCAGTTCCTACTTCATCTTATTTCCATCGATTTGCTTATCTTGGTTGTAAGCCTATCAATCTTTGCACAATGGGTTGTCTGCTGTGATGGTTTTTATTGGCATGACTTGGTGGTATGGGAGAGAGTTCAAGGGTCAATATTCAATAATGTAGGCTAGGACAGAATCTCAACAGAGGAATTTGTGGTTTTTGTTATGCTGGTTGTTTTTTATGATGAAGTTGGTGGTACTCAAGCTTAAGAGCAACTCCAATCGTACTCTAAATTCTCTATCTATTTTAGAAGAGATGAACAGTGGTGCGTTCCACTGTTCATCTCCTTTAAAATAGAGGGAGGGTGTCTCTGCAATTTCATAATTGCAGAGACACCTCTCCATCTAAAAAAATAGGATTGATAGGAAGGAAGAAGAGGGAAGTTACAGAGTTGGGCATTGTCGAAGATCCCTGGAGAAGGTCTTTACTTCAGTGATCATCTCCCACATAGCTAGAAGGTCCCTTGTTGTTGAGATTTGTAGGTGGATGAAGAAGGATGAAGAAGAAGATGAACAGTACTCAAGATCCCCTTTCTTTGAAAACCAAAAAAAAAAAAAAAAAAGCTTAGACATTGTGTTGACTTCTTTTTTTTGGGTACAAAATGAAAAGCTGGACACCTAATAAAAACCATTCAATGGAAAATATGGTTTCTAGCCATACATAGTGCCACGCTTTTACACATTCTTAATTAGGTTTAATTACTACATTTTTTTTTGAAAACAATTAAACTACAAATTACCATTGAAATTAAATGAAGATTACATTAACAAACTTAATAACTTATAACTAAAATACGATTGGACCTATTACAATATAATACAACGCAGTACGACATAAATAATAAGGTAATTATAAAATTGATCATAATTAGGTAGATTAGTCCCAAATCCCCCAAGGTTATCAAACAATGGGCCAAATATATTTTGGGGGAAGAAGAAGTATCTTGTTGTCTCATTTCCTCTAAGATTTTTACTCGTTGGGCACGCGCATACTCAATAACACTTAGATCGTCAATACATTTCAAGTTCTCAAACAAAGACATTAGAGATAAAGATGTTCATTATACGCTTCGTAACGCCTTGATTGATCATATTTGGAATGAGTACACAAATGGAGATGATTAAATAAATGTTATTCTTCCCTTTGTAGTTATTTTATGAAAAATGAAGAGTCAATCTTCAATGTTTCATCGATGATTGTTGTCGTCCCTCTAAAGTAATAGTATTGTCAAATTAATAAATGTTTTCACTATTTTCTTGCAAGTAATCGGTGACATGTTGTCATATAGTAATAAATAGATTTAACAGTTCATTACAAATATATTTATATAATTAGAAATATAATCTAATTATTGATTATATTAATTAATCACGTTATTTACTAATTATATATATATATATATATATATTAATTTAGTAGTTCTTATAATATATTAAATAATATTATTATATATTTGTGTGTGGTTAGGAGTGAGTAGATAAAAAAGAAAAGGGAGGGAGTTGTAAGTAATATGTAAAGAATAGTAGTGAGAGAATATGAGTTGGATTTTAGAATTATGGGTGGGTCGACTGAGTACTACGGGACAAGAGATTTAGGTCTTGATTTTAGTTCAATTACAATTTATATAAAGAGAATGTTGCAAGTTATAAAAGTAAAAAATGGGTTGAGAAAAAAAGAAAAAGAATTAAGTTAGAAGGTGGATCTAAAATGGAATGGAATGGTTTATATTTTAAAAATTAGGAGAAGTTGGGAAGTTGGCACGTAATTTTGGAAAGAAAAACCAATGAAGAGAAATTTATGTTTTGATTCTTCATTTTCATTGCCTTTCCTTTGTCATTTTTTTCCTATGTCTATTAGCCTCTGTTTATTGTATTTTTTTCTATACTTCATTCACATGTGTGTTTCTTTTTGTTGCATTCTTTTCCTTTTAGTGTGAGTTTACTTTAATCTAGTAATTTTTTTGAAGAAAGTTGAAACTTTCTAAAGGAGATGGGAAGTTGAAACTTTCTAAAAGAGAGTATGATTAATCTAGCTTCCCATCTCCTTTAGAAAGTTATTAATCATACTCTCTTTTAGGAACTTACTTCGCAAAAAAAAGATGGTGTGACATTGGTATTCACCTACTAAAAAGTTGTTGAAAACTTAATATGATCTTACCAAAAAAAATACTTAATATGAATGTATGTGTATGCTACTTGGTTAAGAAAGGTAATTTGCAAGATAATTTATTGCTTACATTTGAATGTAAACGAGCTAACTTGTAGTTAGGTACTAAGTTTGGAACTTAAATTTCATACATACAATTGTGCGTTTACATATGTATTTTTATTTGCTACATATTTTTAATATAGACCATATATTATTGTGTATTATTTTATCTTAAGATTTACTCACATATTATATATATATATATCTACAATGTATTTAGGTTGATTAATATTTGCACGACATGGACAAATCGTGGATGCGTAATCATAATAAGAGGAGTGTGGAATATATAAAAGGTATTACAGCTTTCATTTCCCATGTAAATATATAAGTGAACTAGGTGACGAAATTCGATGCCCTTGTCACGATTACTTAAACACTAAAAAACGAAAGCTTGAGGAAGTTGAAGTACATTTGTTTGATCATAGTTTTTCTCACACTTATCAGAATTGGATCTATCATGAGGAAGTGATGATCTTACATGATAGTTACCAAACAAGTGGCATAAGTGAAACATGTGCAAACAATTCTCTTGATGAAGATGAAGAGAAAGGTGATGATGACCTTAATGATCTTTTGGCGAATGTAAGGGATGGTTGTAGTTCACTAGATGAAAGATTACCATCGGATTTTAATGAGGAAAATGTAAGAGTTGAACCTACAAATGAGTGGGAAGATGATAGTTTCCATCGATTACTAGCTGATGCACAATGCAAGTTGTACCCTGGATGTGTGAAGATGACTCTTTTAACCTTTGTTGTGAAGTTGTTACATTTAAAAGTTATCAACCATTGGAGTAACAAGTCATGCACAATGCTACTTGAGTTTCTTAAAGAAATATTACCAGATGGATCAAAAGTCCAAATTCTTATTATAAAGTAAAGGAGATACTTCACGACTTAGGTCTAGGATACACATCGATACATGCATGCAGGTATGATTATTCTTTATTTTAGAAAGAGCATAAAGATGATGAGGCATGCTCAGTTTATGGCGAGTCTCGATGGAAGCAAAATGATGGAATTGGGAAGAAGATTCCTTGGAAAATATTACGGTCTTTTTCAATAACGACAAAGTTGAAGAGGTTATTTTTTTTTCAAGACATACAGCAGAGGCAATGCGGTGGCATAAAGATCATTCTATGGAGGATGAGAATGTTATGAAGGATCCACATGACTCATTTGCATGGAAGAGTTTTGATAATCAACTTCCTTGGTTCGCAAAAGATCCTCGTAATGTTCGGCTTGGGCTTGCTACAGATGGACTCAATCCGTTTGGCACCATGAATATCTCATATAGTATTTGGCCAGTCATTCTTATTCCATATAATTTGCCACCATAGAAGTACCCATTTTTCATGTTATCTTTGCTTATTCCTGGACCAAAAGCACCGAGCAAGGAAATTGATATCTATTTAAAACCTTTGATTGAGGAGTTAAAAGAATTATGGGATATAGGGGTTCCAACGTATGATGCATTTACAAAAGAAAAATTCATAATGCATGCATCCATTCTTTAGACAATTAATGACTTTCTAGCATATAACAATTTGTTCGGTTGGAGCACCAAGGGCTATATGGCTTGTCCAATATGTAACAAGGATACTCGCTCACAATTGCTAAGAAGTAAGATATGCTACATGGGTCATCGTCGATACTTACGAAAGAACTATCCATGGAGGAACAACAAAGAGGTTGATGGCAAAGAAGAATATCGAAGTGCACCAACATGTTTGACAGGTGGACATATATTATCCCAGTTGAGTGTACTCCCACATTTCAACCTCGGTAAACATCCTATAATGAAAAAACAAAAGCGATCACTGAGGGAGTTAAATTGGCATAAAAAAGTATATTCTTTGAACTTCCTTATTGGCACAAATTATAGCTAAGGCATAATCTAGACGTGATGCACATAGAAAAAAATATATGTGAATCACTCTTAGGGACAATAATGAACATTGATGGGAAGTCGAAAGATACAAATAAAGCAAAGGAAGATTTATTTGACATGAACATTAGGAAGGAGTTGCACTTACAAGTTAAAGGTACCAAAGTTTTCAAACCTCGAGCTTGCTACACGCTAACACCCGAGGAAAGAAGATTTTTTTGTGACTTTCTAATGTCTACAAAGTTTTTCGATGGATATACTGTAAATATTTCTAGATTCGTCAATATAACTGATGGTAGAATAACAGGCCTTAAAAGTTACGATTACCATGTGATGATACAAAGACTCCTTCCCATTGGATTACGTGGTTATATGCATTGTGACGTGCTCCAGATTTTATTTGAGCTTGATAAGTTTTTTCGTACACTTTGTGCTCGAACTTTGCATGTGCAAGACTTGGAGAAGATGAAAAAAGACATCGTGCTTACTCTTTGTAAAATGGAATGTGTATTTCCTCCTTTCTTTGATATCATGGTGCATTTGTCTGTTCACCTTCCACATGAAGCTTTGCTTTGTGGTTCTATAAGTTATAGATGGATGTATCCAATTAAACGATATCTTGGGCGATTAAAGGGATATGTTTGAAATCGAGCTCGTCCTGAAGGTTCAATCGCTGAAGCGTATTTAGCTAAATGAGTGTTTGACTATTTGTTCGATGTATCTATCTAATGTTGAGACAAGATTCAACCGAGTAGAATAAAATGCATACTTCCACCCAAGCAGAAAGTATGGATCATTATCTGTTTTCTCACAAAAAAGTTCGACCGTATGGACCTACTGAATATGTAATGATGAATGTTGATGAATAAAACATGGCAAGATGCTTTATACTATACAATTGCGATGAGATACAAACTTATCTTGAGTAAGAAATTTTCTTAGGACAATTTATATATCTTGACATACTATTATTTATTAGCTTATTTATTAATTCCTTACATGAATTATAATAGGGAACATAGTCGCATACTTGCAAAGGAAAGTAGGGAGGCTCTCTTCGAAAGACAACAAAAATTATTTCCCCTTTGGTTTGAGGAGAAAGTATGTTTTTGTAACTCTCTTTTGTAATAAAAATCATCATCATCGATCTTATTATTAATACTAATTCATATTTCAGGTTAAAAAATGTATTATGAGTCATCATTAAAAGACACACTAAGAGAGTTGTATGCATTAGCTTGTGGTCCAGACAAGCGAGTAAAGTCATACTCAAGTTACATAGTTAATGGAATGCGTTACCATACTTTTAAACGTGATGAAAGACACAAAACTCAAAACTCCGGATTACTTGTTGAAGGAAAGCATGAAGGGAAGATGATTGATTTTTATGGTAGGCTATGTGATGTGGTAGAACTCACATTTTTTGATAGATTTCAAGTCATTGTGAATGGTTTAATACCAATCCAAAAAAGGGAGGATTTCGCCAAGAGTATGACATTGTTTCCATCAACATTAGTTCTACGTGGTATGAGAATGATCCCTTCATTTTTTCAAATCAAGCATCACAAGTATTTTATTTAAATGATACGAAGTTAGGGGCAAATTGGCGAGTGGCTCAAAAATTAGTGTATAGAAATTTATGGGATTTCATTGAACATAGCACAAGTAATGTTGATTGTGAACCCATAAGAGATGGTCATGAAGATGCATTGCAACAAAACACATCAACAGAAGAGATTCAAGGTATCCAAACATTGCAAAAGTTTGTTGACTCGTTAACTAGAACAGATTGTAATCTAGAGTTCATCGATACACCAGTGTCTTCGATCAATATAAGTCGCAATGAAGATAACATTAATTCAGCAATGAATAATGTTGATGATGATGATACTGATAACGGGAATATTGTGATGAGCATGAAGACCAAGAAGATTTTGACATTGACACTGATTATGAGATGACATGATTTGGTAGAATTACCCAACTTTACTTTACTACTTATTTTATGTTACAATAGACTCTGCATCTACTTTCTGTATTGCTTAAGATACCATTGTGTTATGATGTTTTATAGTATAATGATATTTTTTAATATTGTCTTTATCACATGCTTATTTATTTTGTTGTTTACTATGCACTTGAATCATAGCACTGGTTCAAATTATTTATGTTTTGTAAATCAAACTACAGGTTGCTATTCAACTATGCCACCTGGGACACGAAAACAAGTTAACAATGCACCAGTTGTTGATGAGACTGTAATGGAGCCACGTAGTCCCCGTATGTCAACTCCTAGTTTTTAATACAATATTATATGTTTTTTCTTTTATGGTTGTATACTAATTTATTACATTCTACTAATGCTTTGTCTTTTCTTATCAAGCACTAAAAGTGGTACTTAAGAAACGCACAAAGACAAGAGGATTAGAATTGGAGAAGGTTGTGGCACATACTGGTCGAGTCAAATTACACATGGATCCTATTGCACGCAAGCCAATCACTAGAACTGGTAGCTTGTTTATCACTGAATGTGGCATAACAGTAAGGGGATTTGCACTACTTGATCGTGTAGGGTGGAAAAATATCAAAGAAGATGAAAGGACAAAACTTTATCATTGTCTCTCTGTAATGTTCATTAACATTTTTTATACTAAGAAATCAATTATCTCTTATATGTTAGAATTTAAACATAAATATGATTTGCTATTAATTTTATTCTTTTGTTATTAATCAGACAAAGTTTGACTTGGACATGTCTAATGATCTTGAGAGACAATATGTGAATAGATCTTTGTCATCAAGATATCGCAGCCACCACTCAACTATTCGTAAGCACATTACGTCATTTTCACCTATCTCTGCTGCTATTGAGGGGAGAAAGCCAAAGTATGATAACATCAGCGTTAAAGTTTGGGCATGGCTTTGTAACCATTTCAATACAAGTGAAGAAAAGGTATTCAAATAATTGTATAATGCATTGTTTATCAATTAGTCTTTCATTGGTAATATAATTAAAAATTGTAAACTTAAACCTAACATTGAAAGTATTTTTGCTTTACAGAGGAAATCTGAAATCAACAAGGCAAATAGGGCCAAAGTCAAATATCCACATTGTGGAGGCATACACACTTTTGTTTATTACAGGGAGTTTAATGTGATCTTTTACTCTCATTGTCATTCTACTATATAATATTAACATAAATGCAAGGAATTGACAAAATTACTTATCACTTGTCGTGCAGCGTAACACCAAGACGGGTGAAGAACAATCCCGAACAGATTTGTTTTATACCACACATCATAGAGAGCATGGTTGGACTCACCCTGAAGCAAAGAGTGACTATGTGAGCAAGTTATACTACATATTTTGAATGATTTCTTAAGTGAAAAATGTTGATTTATATTTTAGAATTAACACTTAAGTTATGTTTATAGATGAAAATGCTAACATTATGTGAGCTATATGGACCTAAGCCTCCCGCGGAAGAAGAAGATGAAGACAAAGATGGTGAATCTGAGTTTATGACTGATGATCAAATTGTTGATGAGGTATATGATTAATTTTTTTCATTTCTCAAATACTATTGATGGTTACCTTTAATAGTTTTTCTCTTACCCATGCTATTGTTGTAATTAATAGGTGTTGGAAACCAATCCAAACTACATTATAAGTTTGGGTTATGGACCTAAGCCTAAGCCTGGAAAGAGATAAAAAGGTTTCGGAGGCAAATGATCGACATTTGGAAGAAATTAAGAAGATAAATGAGCGACATTTGGAAGAAATTCAGAAGATAAAGGAAGAGAGTAATACAAGGGAAGCAATATTGCAAGCTGATAAAGATGAAGCAAAGGCAAGATTGCAAGCACTTGATAATACCATTGCTGAGATCTTACGCATGTCCGTGCCTGCTTATATTAATTTTGACTTCATCACAAGATTTACCCACAAAAGGTATGTGATGCATTCTTTCTTGGTTGATTTTATATACATATTCTATATGTTCTATTCTTCAATGACTAACTCAATTGTAGAGTCATCGAACTATATAAGTAGAGTTAATTGCTTTATATTTCTTCAAGTATAGTTGATTCGTTAAATTAATTTAGTTCCTTTAATAGGTTATATTATGAGCTATAATTAGCCATATAATAACTACACTTATATCATATAAATGGTTAAAAAGAAAAACATCATTGAAGAGTTCTTAATGTGTTAAAGTTTTCATTAATAATATCAAATTTGGACATGACTTTGATTCAATATGTTTTTTCAATTGCATTAGTTTCTCATCTGCATTTGTTTCTTCTACTACTTTATTGTTTTCTAATTTGCTTGATTTTGCTGATATGTTATACTATTCTCCATTTATACTCGACACAATAGTTTCCATTGAAGCAAGAATAAATAAGGTTAACAAGTAAGTCAAAAGAGTTTAAGAAGATAAACTTATCAATGTCTTCAAAAGAGTTCAATTGAGTGGTGTTTTTATGTATGCTCAAGAAGATGAAGCTATCAACTTCCTCAAATAGAGTATAATAAGGTTGGAGTTAGTTGTTGTTAGCCATACACATCCATTATTCAAATTTGAATAGAAAAAAAATTGAACTTGTCAATCTATGTCATTGCTTCTTATCTTATTTTTTATTCTCCCTTCATATACCTTTTTCTATTGGTGGTGTTGTTGTGAGTTGTTGTTGTTGTGAGTGGTTGTTCTAATTGTTATCTTGTACTTCTTATTTTTATTTTTTAAAATGCAACTTCTTTCTTTTGTTGGTGCCAATAGTGCCTTCTTGTTTAAGTTGATGTTTCAATTGCATTATTAGATGATTGTGCTTCTTTTTTTTATGTCATCTTAATTAGTATTAAATGTCTTTATAATAATTGGCAGGCATATGAAGACAGTGACAAAAAAGTTGAAGCCATGGAATATAGTGGCTTGGGGACGATGGAGTGTTATTTTGGTCTCTTCAACTTAGTACATGTGATATTTTGCTACCCTTTCTTGTTAAGACATGATATTTCTCTACATGTGTACAACTTCTCATAGGCTCTAACAAACAACTAACTTAGACTTCATTTTTTGCTGAGTAGAAATATGTATTGGTTATTGTTGTTAAGTAGGGATATGACAATGGATTACACCTAATTAGTTTTTTTGTATGCAAATGTGATATTTAAATGATAATATTATGGTGTATTTTTTGGACAAAATGAGTATGATGTATGTTATTCTTTTTAATGTACGGGGCATATTTTTTTGTGACAAAAATTGCCACTAATATATAATATATCAGGTACAAATAATGATTCTAAAATATCAGGCATACTTAATATTTAGTGACAAATTATGTTGCTAATCATAAGGTTTAGTGACAAATTTGGTCGCTATATAGGTCATTTAGTGACAAACTTTGTCACTGATTACTTATAGCAATTGGATACTATGGACTCCCACACCCATAGTTGTTGCTGCTATTCATCTATACCAATAAAGATATTAGTTGTCTCTAATGATGTTTACACACAATTTTAAACATTTCTTCTCTAATGGTGTTTAGATACAATTCTTAACTTTTCGTCACTAATAAGTTGTTTGTGACGAAACTTTTGTAACTTTCACTAAAAGTATTTAGTAACATAATAATTTGTTGTCTTTAAATTGGTATTGTGACAGACATCTCTTTGTTGCTTAACAAAGTCTTTAGCGACAATATATTTTCTTTGTCGCAAAGTTGATTCACCGACAAGGCTACAACGACGAAGTTAGTGACAGTTGGCTTTTGTTACTAAACAACATTAGCGACAGTTAGGCTTACATTTAGTAACGGATGTATTTGTCACTAAAGCCCTTGACTGTTGTAGTGAAGGTAGGTGGGGTGAGCATGGCGTAGAGTGACAAAAAAGAGAGCACGTCATAGCCACGTACTGAAGTGCTGAAGTGCAGAAAGGGCTTGACGCAGGCGCTACAATTTGCATGTAAAGGCAATTATTCCCCAGAAATCTGAGCGGGAGAAGAGAAGAGGATGAAAAAACGAGAGATCGGAAAAAGTTGGCCGAGGAGTAGCGGGCAGGGCGCCCACTCCAGCGCCGAAGAGAGGCCTAATTGGCCAAAGGGCTTTGAAGTCCTTTCCTTGCAATGTGGTTTTAAAATGTTTGATTTATGGACATATGCCCTTTATGGAATAATGGGTGTAATCCCTTATAGAATCCTTCTTTGGTTTGTGTATGGAACATCATTTTTATGAATAGTCAATGGTCATCATTTGATCTTATAAGCTATTAGCCATCTTTCTCATCAATAAAGGCATTTTAGCATATCTTCTACCAGAACATCATGTCACTAAGAAGAGCTGCCAACTCTGAAAAGTTTTTTTGTAAGAAAGAAACAATATACAGTAAAATGACTTTATAAATTATAAAACATCAATATACAAGATTTTAAAACTTAAAAAACAATAAGATAGCATATTATCATAGCTGGCCTAATTATTATCTTATAGTGTTTCTTTTTTGTGCAATAGGGATATATAGGTTGCATGATAGCCTTGATAATCTATCTAGCAGAAAAAAGTACATGGATGAATTATTGTTCCATGCATTTAATATTGTGAGGCACAATGCACAAAAGATGTCCCTTAAGGCTCTTGCTTGAATGCACCTTGACAACATAGGTTTAATATCACTCTCTTGGTTGTCACACAACATCTTAGGCCTCTTTATTTTCTTGTATCCTATGAATTGATCTTTTTGCATGAAATATGCAAGGGATGCGTTTTAGTTGTATCCCAATATTTTTTACTTGATGACAATTAAACTTATATCTAGTTGTTTTAGTTTAATTGCACTAAGTTTTTATGCTTTCTCACTATAACCACCTTTTGTTAGAATTTAGTTGGTATTAGGTGATGAAAAGAAAAAGTAAAATGCTTTTCTATTTTTGAGATATTAGCAAAAGAATACTTCATCCTTTGTGTTTCTGCTACAGACCTAAAACCTACAATTTATACACATTATTTGGAATCGTTAAAATATTTTATCCTTCTATTATCTTGTCTTATTCATTGTGCAGATGGTTTTTTTTTTATGATTTTCCATTCACAAGTTATATTCGAGAGTAATGTATCTATATCCTTTTTAAAATAATAAACCAAACTGTTCATGGAGATATAACTTGTTACTAATGAATGCTTTGTTTTTGTTATTGTTGTTTCTTTCCAAATCAGAACAACAAACGAATCGTTCTTGCGCTCCAAAGTGGATTGAAAAGTAAGTTAACATGGGCTTTGAACACTCTCACATTGCTCTCTTTCAAGGAGAAGGAGGAAGTCCACAGAGATGCAACAACACTTGCTAAAATACCTGGTTTTCTTGATGCGCTTCTTCAAGTGGTGGGTCTTTTTACTTGTAGTTGGTTTTGTTTCTCTTCTATTGTAGTTATTTTCTTTGATTCGTGAAACTGACATTTGTTTTGATTGATAATTAAAAGAATTTCATCCAAGAGAAATTTGTTTTGGAACAATGGCGTTTGTCCAAAATGTTGGCCGCTTCTAATGTGGGGATTTATTTAGCACTTTTAGTAATCACATTGTTGATAGTGATATTGATAAGTCAGTAATGGTGTCATAGTATTTTTATATATTTGAGTGTTTTTATAGTAGAGTCTCCAAAATAGTAGTCTAATTATATGTATTTATTATTTTTAGGTATTATGAACCGCGCAATTGAAATCGGGGTGAAAAACTATGCAAAATAGAGTATTCATATGCCTCGAGGCATTCTGCACTGAAAACCGCGCTGGCACAAATATCGAGGTAGACTTTGGCGGGCCCACAGTGAGAAGCGTGTTTTGCATGTACTGCGATGTGGCAGAAGAGGCGTGCGCACAGGGAGCCGAACCAATTTCAATTGATGGGGAATGGTCATATGTGAAGAAATCCATGAGTTTATCCTCAAGATGCACCACATGACATGATGAAGACTTGGAGCTCCTTGATGTGTGCGGTGATAAGATTAAATATGAAGCACGTAGCTAATTAGAGCAGAGGAAGTAGATTTGGATTAGAATGCTTTTCTTTGTTAGGATAGGATCTGATTTTGTTTATTATTATCTCTATCTATATATATAGAGCATAGAACCGATTTTTGGTTGGAGAACTTTTGTATTATTTTTATTTGGAGTTTTATGAAGAACATGTCTAGCTAATCAAGTCATTGCCTAGGTCGGAGGTGAAGCAATTCAAGATTATAGATTCATGGCATAACTTATGAGATCTTTTGTTTTTATTATTTAATTTAATTTAATTTCTTCTATTTCTTTGTTATTGGTTTTCATGATTATGGTTTAAATATAGGGTATGTATGTGGCTAGTGCATGCTTTTAGGTGGAAAATCTATAGTCAATTGACTCAATTGTATCCGTAATTGTACTTTTGAGATAATATAAGTGACAAAAATTCACCCGATTGCTGTCAAAACCTTTCAATTCTTGAGTGTGCAACAATTGAATCTAGGTTAAATCGGGAGCAGACGCGATCCGGTTATCTAAGATTAGTGTGTTAAACTTTATGACGGATGTCTAGAGTTATACATTAATTAGGGAAGTAGTTAGTGGCGGATGTCCTAGCTATCGAGATTAGGGGAATTAGGAATTTCTGGCAGATGTCGATTTTCTATAGCTAGTCTAGGAGAACTTGAATTAATAATTGTTTTGGGAAAGATTGACAACCATGATATTTCATTGAATCTTGATCTTGTCTTGTGGAACCATAGACCTAGATGTTTTTTCATTGATATTATTCTTACAATTTTAATTCTTGCTATTTTGTTTTAATTGTTTGCTCTAAAACTTCTTTTTAAAACCCCCATTTTTAGTTAACTTAGAGTGAAACTCAAGTCCTGTTGATTTGACGTCGTATTTACCACTACTACACCCTTGTGGGATTGGTAACTCAATTACGAGTTATATTTGGCACTCACGATCAAATTTTGGCGCTGTTGCCGGGGACTTAGTCTTTTATTCTGAGCTTAGATTTCTTTTTCTTTTTCTTAGTTTTATGCTCTCACGACTCACTCAGTCAAAATTGACCGGTTCATTGTTACCTTTCGATCTTAAACCGGAGAGTACATTTCATAGGTTGAATAGAGAGACCTAACTTAGGCAACAATGAGGCCAAAATCTTCCAGAAATGGCTGAAAATTGCCAATTCACTATAGGGCATGTTAATCAAGAGCTTCAAGCTCTTTTGGCACAACCCCTATGCATTAACTATCCAGATAATGCCGGAGATTTTAAGTTGAGGTCAGGGTCCATTCATCTCCTGACGTCCTTTCATGGTAGCGAGAATGAAGACCCTGTTACTTTTCTAAAGGAGTTTTAGACTAACTGCAAGTCTATGAAACCCTCTAATGCGGATGAAGATACGGTTAAGCTTAGATCTTTTCCATTTTGTCTTAAAGGCAAAGCCAAGGAATGGCTTTTCTACCTTCCGCCTGGCTGGATTAACTCCTGGAATGAGATGACAAATGCATTTTTAAATGAATATTTCCCTGAGGATAGAGTTGCTCAGCTCATCAAGGACATTTGCAGTATCAAAATGAAATCGAGTGAATCATTTAGTGAATATTGGGATTGCTATAAGCGATTAATTGCTAGTTGCCCGCAGCATGCCCAGTCTGAGAAGGCCATAGCTCGTTTCTTCTATGTTGGCATGTCGCCCATAAAACAATGCATGATTGATAATACGTGTGGGGGTCACATTCGAAATAAAACTTTGGCCCAAATGAAGCAACTGTACAAGGACATTGACAGTAGTCACGCCTTTATGGAGATCTTGATGACACTGCATACCAAAGTCTAACTACAGGAAGTGTCTCAAGTTCTACTAACCGAAAAATTAACCAACTGACCTCCATGATGGAGCGTCTCCTCTCCTATGGCAAAGTGCAAGTCAAGGCTTGTGGCATTTGTACTGCCACAAATCATGCAACTGATGAATGTCCTACTCTCTTTGAGGACAATCAACAGGCCGATGCCATGGGTAATCAATTCCAGGGACAATCTAGAGTCCCATTTGGGAATACATATAATCACGCAACGGCGAGGAACAACCCAAACTTCAGTTACGGGCCTCAAAATCAGAACTACCAGACCTTTATCCCGAGAGGTCAACCATTGCCTACACCCTCAAACCAGTCCTCTTCACTTAAGTATATGATGAAAGCTCTTATGGCTGAACATAGGCAATTTACAAAAGATGTCGCCTAATTCAAGGCTACCACTGAAAAATCAATCAGTGCCACAAATTCAATGGTCCAGAACCTTCAAGTTCGAATAGACCAAATATCACAACAGTTGGGACGTTTTGAGGATAATGGTAGGTGACCTTCACAACCTTACCCAAATCCTAACGCGAGTGCTAACGCAATTACACTCAGAAGTGGTAAAGAGCAGGAGGGGACCAAAAGGAACAATGGGTCATCTAATGCCAAAGACCAAGAAAATAAGGAAGAGCATAAGTTAGTAGTGACCTGTCTATCCCTAAACATATGGTAACTACTTAAAAAGAAGCCCTGCCCACATTTAAGGCCAAACCTCCTTTTCCACAATGACTTATCCTGGACAAGAAAAAGGAGGAAGAGAAAGAAATTCTCGAGACCTTTTGGAGAGTGGAAATCAATATTCCACTCCTCGATGCTCTGAAGTAAGTCCCTAGGTATGCAAACTTTCTTAAGCAACTATGCACTAACAAAGGGAAACTAAAAGGCAATGAAAAAGTCCAAATAGGAGAAACCATCATGGTTATCCTACAAAAGAAGTTGCCTACTAAATGCAAGGATCCTAGGATGTTCTCAGCACCTTGTATTATAGGTGATGTAAGCATTCAGAGGGCTATGTGCGACCTTGGCGCTTCCATTAATGTCATGCATTTGTCTATTTATGAAACATTGAATGCAGGCCTATTAGAGGAGCCTGGTATTGTCATTCAGTTGGCAGACCGTTCAGTTGTCAGACCTGTTGGTGTTCTTTAGGATGTTCTAGTTTGAGTGAATGAGTTTGTGTTTCCTGCTGATTTCTATGTGGTACATATGAAGGAGGAACCACTTCCTAATGCTTCGTCAGTGCTACTTGGACGCTCGTTCTTAAAGACGGCAAAGACGAAGATATATGTTGATGATGGATCTCTTACCATGAAGTTCGATGGTGAAGTCATCCAGTTTAACATCTATGATGTGATGCGATACCCCAGTGATGTGTCTTCTGTGGTATGTACCATGGACTGTGTGGACCTACTCATTGAGCAGGCTTTGCTCACGAGTAATGATGATGCGGTGAAAGTAGTGTTAGAGAACAATCTCCACACTACTCATATCCACCAAAGTGTTCTGAACCTCGATACTGATGTCGAGGATGTTGTTTTAGAGTTAGATTCATTCCAACCACTGCCCCCAAATGTCTGTTATTTGGAGTTGCCCACTACTAACTCTAAACTTTCTCCCTCATTGGTTAAAGCTCCCACACTTGAGCTAAAGCCACTACCTGAGCACCTAAAGTACATGTTTTTGGGTGAGAATGACACTCCCTGTGATCATCTCAGCCAAACTTACACATTTGGAGGAAGAAAGACTCCTGTGAGTACTTCGGGAGTTTAAATAGGCTATTGGGTGGACCATAGTGGATATCAAAGGTTTTGAGCCCCTTCCACTTGCATGCATCATATATATATGAAAGAGGGGTCAAAACCTACGAGAGAAACCCAGAGGAGGCTCAATCCGCCTATGATGGATAACGTAAAGAAGGATATACTGAAGCTCCTTGATGCTGGTGTGATATACCCTATCTTTGATTAAAATTGGGTAAGCCTTGTCCAGGTGGTTACTAAGTAAACAGGAGTCACAGTAGTCACCAATTCACATGGTGAGTTGGTTCCAACCCGCATTCAAAATGGTTGGCGGGTTTGCGTTGACTACAAGAAGTTAAATGCTTCTACCAGGAAGGATCACTTCCCTCTTCCATTCATTGATCAGATGTTGGAGAGATTAGTTGGTCGCTCTCATTATTGTTGTCTTGACGATTACTCCGATTTTCACCAGACACCAGTAGCACCTGAAGACCAAGAAAAGATGACCTTCACTTGTCCGTTTGGCACTTTTGCCTATCGACGCATGCCCTTTGGGTTATGCAATGCACCTGCCACCTTTCAAAGGTGCATGGTGAGTATCTTTTTAGATTTTGTTGAACATTTCATAGAGGTCTTTATGGATGACTTTACTATTTACGGTGATTCATTCGATAGTTGTCTCATCAATCTGACAAAAGTACTCAACAGGTGCATCTAGAAGAACTTGGTTTTGAACTATGAAAAGTGTCATTTTATGGTGGATCAAGGTCTTATTTTAGGACGCATTGTCTTAGCCAGGGGTGTAGAGGTAGACCAAGCTAAAATTGATGTTATCAAGAAAGTTCCCTACCTTACGAATGTGCATGAGATTAGATATTTCCTTGGACACGTCAGTTTTTACCGTCATTTCATCATGGACTTTTCAAAGATTCCACAACCGCTATGTCATCTACTCTAAAAGGACAAACCTTTTGAGTTTGACAAGGCATGTAAGAGTGCATTTGGCGCACTAAAAGCCTCACTTACTAGCACACCAATAATTCAAGCCACTAATTGGGAGCTTCCATTTGAAATCATGTGTGGCTAGTAATTATGCAGTGGGTGCAGTCTTAGGATAGAGAGTCGGGAGAGCTTCACATGTTATTTACTATGCTTCTCGTACTCTAGACGTGGCTCGGATGAACTACACCATTACTGAGAAGGAGCTCCTTTCCGTTATCTTCACACTAAAGAAGTTTCGGCCTTATCTTCTGGGTACCAAGGTTATCTTTTACTCTGATCATGCAGCCTTGAAGTACCTGATGAGTAAAAAGGATGCCAAACCTAGGCTCATTCGATGGATACTCCTATTATAGGAGTTTGACATCACAATTAAAGATAAAAGTGGTGCAGAAAATCTAGTCGCAGACCATCTCATCAGGATTGAGAATGGTGAATGTCTTACACCTATAAATGATGATTTCCCTAATGAGTACATCTATGTTGTCATGGAGGATCTTCCCTGGTATGCCGATTTGGTGAACTATATCACCTCTGGCGAGCTATCTCCTCATCTTTCGAAGGCTCGGCAGAATAAACTTAGGAGCGGTGCTAAATATTATGTGTGGGATGACCCATACTTATGAAAATTTTGCTCTGATCAGGTTATCCGGCGGTGTGTTTCTTAGATTGAGAGTCATTCCATCTTGGCTTTTTGTCACACTTACGCCTGCGGTGGCCACTTCGACCCGTAGGATAGCTAGGAAAGTTCTTGAAAGTGGGTTTTACTAGCCCACTATATTTCATGATTCATACATGTTCACCAAAACTTGTCCTAACTGTCAGAAAACTGGTAACCTTAGTCATCGGGACCAAATGCCACTTACCCTGATTCATATTTGTGAGATATTTGATGTATGGGGTATAGACTTCATGGGACTATTTTCAATGTCATTTGGTAATGTTTACATACTTTTGGCGGTGGACTACGTGTCTAAGTGGGTGGAAGCTAAAGCTACTCGCACTAATGATTCTAAAGTGATTTATGAATTCCTCAAATCGAGGATTTTTACAACATTTGGTACCCCGCATGCCCTGATCAGTGATAGAGGCACTCACTTCTGCAATCGTATCATTGAAAGTCTTCTGAGGAGGTACAATGTCACTCATAGAACGTCTACTATGTATCATCCCCAAATGAGTGGCCAGGCAGAGGTTTCTAATAGGGAGATCAAATATATCTTAGAAAAGACGATGAATCTTACTCAAAAGGATTAGAGTACACGTCTTGATGATGTTGTTTGGGCTTACTGAACAGCGTTTAAAACGCCAATTGGAATGTCCCCCTATCGCCTTATTTTTGGAAAAGCTTGTCACCTGCTAGTTGTGCTTGAACATAAATCCTATTGGGCTGTGAAACAGCTTAATATGAAGCTCGACGAAGAAGGAAAAGAGAGAAAGTTCACTCTAGGAATTGGAGGAAATCAGGAAGGACTCATATGAAAATGTGCAAATTTACAAAGAAAAAACCAAAACGTTCCATGATCGCATTCTTTCTAGGAAATCTTTTCGTG
The DNA here is from genome assembly GCA_039657345.1 of Stephania japonica. Taxonomy (NCBI): domain Eukaryota; kingdom Viridiplantae; phylum Streptophyta; class Magnoliopsida; order Ranunculales; family Menispermaceae; genus Stephania; species Stephania japonica. The sequence goes on along the minus strand of CM077558.1, from coordinate 19,547,611 downwards.
TTGGTCAAAAAGAGTTTTTGTTTCAGTCACGTCTTAAGATTTTTGCAGGTAAGCTGAGATCGAGGTGGACAGGACTGTATGTGGTGATTTCAGTGTATGATCACGGTGCAGTGGAGATTTAGAGTTTGGAGACTGGTATTAATGCTTTTAAAGTGAACGGCCACAGGTTGAAGATCTTTTATGAACACTTCCCGAGTCACAATGTAGAGGACGTATCACTTGAACAACCAGTCTATGCTGATTGACAGACTTAGACCAAGTCGAGCCAAAGACTTTAAACAGAAGCGCTATTGGGAGGCAGCCCAAGTTTTGATAAGTATTATTTAGTTTTATTTTATTTTATTATTTTTATGCATGAACTTATATAATTTCCTTCTTCTTATCACTATCATGTTCTTTCACTAATTTCGTTTGTTTTTTTTTGTGTATAGACTACTTGACTTGTTTTAAACCTTGAGGACAAGGTTCGGAATAAGTTTGGAGGTATTTTAGGGATTGTGGATAGTGTTGGATGGATTTTCTTGCTAACGATCGCAGGTATGATCGTTAATTTTTTAAGATTATGCGGTTGAAGGATGGTAATAATGGTGTTATTCTCATTCTTTTATCTTTCCATATCTTTTTCTTCTGTCATTGATACTTCCATTTTCCATTTCATTAGAATATGATAAATTTTCATGCATACATTTAGTATAGTTTATTAGGAGTAGACATGTGTCTATCTATGTTTGTTCTTGCATTTAGACCTTGCATAGTGTTATATGTTGTCATATGTTGTATTTAGAGTCACTCGAAACTTTGTTTCATGCCTTTGGTTGTGGATGAGTACATTATGGTTGCCTTCTTGACTTGAAACTCAGGAAAAATTAGGAGAAACATTTAATTAAGTCGTAGTTCAGCATTTTTATGATTTCATGATTAGGGACTTAGTATGATGGTTAACTTTGTGCTAGATACCAAAATAAGCAGACGGTCAAAATTGTGCAAGTAATAGGGCTTTAATTCATATTTGATAATCTGCTTAATCATAGTGAGAGTGTGAAGGGCTAACAGGAGTTTTCTTAATAGAGTATCCCACAGGATTCCATAGGAAATGTAGCAGGGAATCTTGTGGTGGGAAAAAGTGAGAAAAGCGGTCCATAAGAAATGGAGCAGGAACTGTATTACTTGAAAAAATATTATGGAGAAAAAAATAGAGTATATTCATTGAATGAATAACGGCGAAAGTCTATGAAAACTCCTCAAATAAAAAAGATTTTGCTCGAGTGTTTTCACTAGATTAAGTAAGATTTTAAACTTGCGTGCTAGAACGTATAAACCAAGAAAATTCATGAGTAGTTGATTGCCATTGTTTTAACCAAATCTATGTCTTTAAAGTGTGATCTTAATTGTGTTTTGGTTGCGAGACTTGACATATCATAACTTTGAAATTTCTTGAGTAGCTTGTTACTTGGCAACTATGTAAATCAAAGGAACTCCATGAATTTTGAATCGGGTATAGGTATAGGTACAGGTATAGATATGAGTATAGGTATAGGTATGAATATATGCATACATTTAGTTTAGTTAACGTATTAGGAGTCTAGTTTAGTTTGTGTTGTCATTTACACCTTTGCTCGGGACGTGCAAAGTCTTAAGTTTTGGGGTATTTGATAAGTCGGTAATAGTGTCATAGTATTTTTATATATTTGAGTGTTTTTATAGTAGTCTCCAAAATATTAATCTAATTATATGTATTTATCATTTTTAGGTATTATGGACCATGCAACTAAAATCGGAGCAAAAAATTATGCAAAATAGAGTATTCATATGCCCCGAGGCATTCTGCACTGAAAACAGCGCTGGCACAAATACCGAGGTAGACTTTGGTGGGTCCACTGTGAGAAACGTGTTTTGCATGTACTGCGACATGGTGGAAGAGGTGTGCGCACAGGGAGCCGAACCAATTTCAATTGATGGGGTATGGTCACATGTAAAGAAATCCATGAGTTTATCCTCAAGATGCGCACCACATGACATGATGAAGACTTGGAGCTCCTTGATATGTGCGGTGATAAGATTAAATATGAAGCACGTGGCTAATTGGAGCAGAGGAAGTAGATTTGATTAGATATATATATATATATATATATATATATATATATATATATATATATATAGAGCATAGAACCGATTTTTGGTTGGAGAACTTTTGCATTATTTTTAACCGATTTTTGGTTGGAGAACTTTTGCATTATTTTTATTTGGAGTTTTATGAATAACATGTCTAGCTAATCAAGTCATTGCCTAGGTTGGAGGTGAAGCAATTCAAGATTATATATTCATGGCATAACTTGTGTGATCTTTTGTTTTTATTATTTAATTTAATTTAATTTCATCTATTTCTTTGTTGTTGGTTTTCATGAATATAGTTTAAATCTACGGTATGTATGTGGCCAGTGCATGCTTTTAGGTGGAAAATCTATAGTCAATTGACTCAATTGTATTCGTAATTGTACTTTTGGGACAATATAAGTGAGAAACATTCACCCGATTGCCGTCAAAACCTTTCGGTTCTTGAGTGTGCAACAATTGAATATAGGTTAAATCGGGAGCGGACGCGATTCGGTTATCTAGGATTAGTATTCCCATAGAAGTTTATTACTGCGGTTAGTGTGTTAAACTTTATGGCGGATGTCTAGGGTTATACATTAATTAGGGAAGTAGTTAGTGGCAGATGTCCTAGCTATCGAGATTAGGGGAATTAGAAATTTTTGGCAGATGTCGATTTTCTATAGCTAGTCTAGGAGAACTTGAATTAATAATTGTTTTGAAAAAAATTGACGACCATGATATGTTATTGAATTTTGATCTTGTCTTGTGGAACCATACACCTAAGTGTTTTCTTTCATTGATATTATTCTTGCAATTTTAATTCTTGCTATTTTATTTTAATTGTTTGCTCTAAAACTTCTTTTTAAAACCCCCATTTTTAGTTAACTTAGAGTGAAACTCAAGTCCTATAGATTCGACTCTGTATTTACCACTACTATACCCTTGTGGGATTGGTAACTCAATTACTGGTTATATTTGGCACGCACGACACGTTATCAGATATTTTGTTCCAAAATAGGTTGATGATTGGCGTGATATAGCTCTTCAAAAGATCTTCGAGGCACACCAAGGGTGAGATTGTTGGGTGCAAATTCTATTGTCTCTCGATTTGGAAATGAGTTTCAAGCATTATTACTGAATGAGCCGCCTCATCCTGTGTAAGTACCAATGTTATTATAAGATGTTTACGCTTGATAAAGCTTAGAAAACACCACTTATTTCCAAATGTGAAGTACTAAACTTGTTCATAATTTCTGTCGTAGTTTAGTGTCTGAGTCGTCCAATGTGGAGACTTTAGGCGAGAAGGGCCCTACGAACTTGAAGCATCATCCTTCAGAGTGGTGGTTTGATGAAGATGGTTTGTTTAATCTGGATGAGGATGGACAAGCAGAGAAACAACAATGTGCGGTGGCTGCTTCAAATATTATCTGTAACTTCTCATTCATGGCGGATAATGAGATTATTATGGCTCTACATCGGCATTGCTTGGAGACAATTTTTCAATGCATAGAAGATCACAACACTGGTGAGGAGAAGTTCTACCATAATTAAACTATATTTTTCTGTCTCTGGAGTTGGTTAATAACTTGAATTTTTTTGCTTTTTCTTTTCGAATGCTAAAGTATATTTTGATTTGTTAAATGGTGTTTGGTGCCTCTCATTATTGGCATAAAAAGCATGAGTAACCTTGTTGTTTTATCAAATGTTGATTTCACAAATTTAATTACATGTTCTTTTTTTAAATGAAGCAAATCTGATCAGGTACGAGAAAAAATATAAAACAAAGTGTTGATGGTCATTTCAGTAGTTAATGCGATGATTTTGAAATGGTGTATTCAGTCATGGGTAGATCAATCTTTGATGGATATCTATATTTATTAGTGGACACGAAGAGATCACTAGGGACAAATATTGTGTGTATATAGGGGTGCACACGGATTGCACTAATCTACGGATCCAGTCCAATCCGGACCATTTATCACTAATTGGATCAATTTTTTAGTGATTTTTCAATCCAGTCCGTTTAGCACATCAACACATATACATATATGATCGTATGTACTTTAGTACCTTAAAGATCATCAACTTAAACTATTAACTCTAAACTATAACATCTAAAAGACTATGCTTGTTCTTTAACTCTTTTGTTATGCTTTTAACCTTTTTTTGTAGGTTGCATATATGTGCACTTTTTTTATGCTTTTGTGAGCGTGTATGGTGAAGATTTGTAGATGACATATTTGTTTATGTAGGAACTTGTGTAGGAACTTGCATTTTGAAGGTCATTGTGATGACAAGTTTATGGGAAATATGCTATATATAGATTTGTGAAATGTACGTTGTAAATTTGTCATTCATGAGATGTATAATTCTTGTGATTCATTTGATTAAGTCTAATTTCATGAATATTTGGATAGAAAATCGTCAATCCGTGGAACTTGATCTAATCCAATCCGTATTTTGCAAATTGGATTGAGTTGGATTGATGAATTATTTGGATTGGATTGGACTGTATTTTTTTAATCTGCAATAATTGAATTGAATTACGGATTGAACCTAATTGGACTGAATCCAATCTGTGTGCACCAGTGTATATGCTGAAGCCTTATTTCCTTACTAAAAAGGATTTAGTAATAACAAAAATGGCCTTGTACGAACTGTCTTAGTGAAGTACAAGTCCTACTGTCAATTGTCTTTATCCGTAACATTTAGGACTGTTTTGATTCAATGTAAGTCCTCTTCCTATTTAATTGTCTTCATGGAATAACATCAAATCAGTTGTTGGCATTGCAGGTTGAGAAAATGAGGGTTTAGGCGAGAATGACCTGGTGAATTTTATGCTTTCCTCTATTCTTTTCTTATTTTCTCTTAAAATTTTATGAGTCGGTTTGCTCTAAGTGTTATGAGTAAGGAGAATGGTTGTGTGTGTGGGCATTCGTTTGAGAGTGGGTGCTTCTCCAAAATTTCAAGGCAATTTAAGGTTACCACTTCATATTTGTCAACCTTCATCCTTTTAATTTTCAACTAGTAGCAATCGGATAATGTTTTCTTCTTCTTCTATCTCTAACACTCCCCCTCGAGTCTAACTGGTTTAGTCTAGTTGTGACTTGCCTTCAATAGCGTGGGCATGTGTTATTTTGAGTATCAGAGCCTTTTTTTGAGCTTGTACCTATTGAACTGTAGAGGCCACAAGTCTTCAATTTATTCTGGGTCTAGAAAGATAATGAGTATATGCTAGATACATAGACACTATATATGATAAGTATGAGAGAGTAGTAACGAGTATAAAGACATTTGGAGGAACGACAAAAGAATTTTCCATTACAATACGACTACATCAAGGATTTTCTTTAAGCCCATATCTCTTTAATCTAATTATGGATGAACGAACTAGGCATATTCAAGAGGATATACCATGGCGTATGTTATTTTCAGATGACATTGTCTTAGTGGACGAAACAAGAGATAGAGTGCATAGAAAATTAAAACTTTAGAGGAATACATTAGAATCTAAAGGCTTTAAGTTGAGTAGGACGAAAACCAAATACATGCATTGTGAGTTTAGAAATACTAGACATAGAGATGATGGAGTAGTAAAATTAGGGGAAGTAGAAGTTCCTTAGGTGAAACACTATAGATATCTAGGATCAATCATACAAAATGATGACAATATTGAGAATGATGTCATGCATAGAATTCAAGCTAGACGGAAGAAATGGAAGATTGTAACAGGCGTGATCTGTGATAGAAACATTTTGACCAAGTTAAAAGGAAAATTTTATAGAAGCGCAATTAGGCCAGCTATACTCTTTGGAAGCAAATGTTGGGCGGTAAAGCAACAACAATTAAGTAAAATGAGCGTAGCAGAAATGAGGATGCTTAGATGGATGTGTGGTAAAACTCATAAAGATAGAATAAAAAACACATAAATTCAAGGAAAACTAGAAATTTGGGACTAGAACCAATTGACACAAAGATTATGGAAGGACGGTTACGGTGGTTTGGACACCTGCAAAGATGGCCTACAAATGCTCCTACTAAAAAACTTGACTCAGTAGAAACTGAAGAAATTAGGCGAGATAGCGGTAGACCGAAGTTAACCAAGGATGCATTATTAAGAAGGACTTGAATGATTTGGAACGCTCACCACCAATTGCACAATAGAAGAATTTGATCCATGTAGTCGACCCCAATTAATTTGGGACTGAGGCTATGTTGTTGTTATTGTTGTTAGGCTTCATATCATGGGCTCTTAAACATGAGTCTCAAACCCTTTTTGAAGGAAAGCCTACATTTCGTTGGACTTCGTTTGCACCTCAAACTTCTACATGGGCTGTCAAGCCATTGTGGTCTCCAATATTTAACACTGTCAAATTCTTATGTATGGCCTAGTCATAAGTGTTAATAGTGTGGAAAGATTGGTTGTTTATGTATGAGCTTTAATTTGGGAGTGGTTGCTTCCCTAAAATTTATTGACATTTTGGAGTTTTGATCCCAATATCCCAATGAACAAAAAAAAATCAAAGAAACTAAAATTTGCATAATCGAAATCAACAAGAGACAAGAATTTTTAACGTGGTAACCCTAATTTAGGAAACATCCACAACTCTTTCGAGCAGTAAAGAAACTCACTATTCATGAGAAATTACAAGAAAGATACCAAATTCAGCCAAAAGCCTCGTTATAAAACTCTCTCAAAATCTCCCTACTTTCTACTCTCTCAAATCTTTCTTTGTTCTTTGTTAATGTTTTTTTTTTCTATACACTACTTCCCTTTATATAAGAGAAATTATAGAATTAGAGATGGAATAGGAAACTAAGAATTAGAGATATAATAAGAAACTGCTAAAAGTGGTTGAGATAAACTTAAACTTTCCCTTTCATTTTTCCTTCCATTTTTTTTCTTTTATTTTTCTTTCTATTTTCCAACAATCCTAATTATGGATCAAACCTCCCTCGTAAAAGGCTTTTGATCCCTCAAAAGTGTTCCATTAATTAAGTGGAGAAACTTCTTTCTGACTTCCCTTTCTGGTCTTTCGAGCCTTCCTATGTATAACCAAGTATTATGTACCTGCTTCACTTGGAACTAGATCATTCACTTTTCAAAGAACTTTTACCTTACAAATTCTTTTCTTTAAAGTCTTCAATGCTCTTTTTTCCTTCAAACCCCAAGTAATTGGTTTATTTTTGGAAAGTATCCTTTGAAGTTTGCATAACACATTCGAAATCATTCAATGATTGATGAAGGTTTTTTTTTTTTTTTCAATCATAAGTTGCAACTTCTTTTTCTCCTTTGATGCCATAATTTTGAATCCCTTGCTATATTTCACTATCCGCCAAATATTCTATCGCTGGCCTTTACTCTAACCCAAAGTACCCGTGTCGAACACTTGAAATATGTCTAACACTTAAAAAGACATGGATACTCCATTTGAAAAGCTATTTGTATAAAAAGATTTAAAATGTAAGAGAATAAAGAAAAAAACTTAACAAAAACTTTCTAGTGTAGAGTAAGAAATGAAAAATGAGAAAAAAAAATATAGGTGTATAAGCTATTACATGTATGTAATATATGTTATTACATATATAAGCATATGTCACGCAAGTTTTAGACACTTTTTGTCGAGTCTCCGTGTCCTTAAATTAGAGAATAGGTGGGTCCGACCTTTAGACTCATACCCGTACCCGACACCCGCACCCGAGTCCAGGTAACATAGCTCGCTGGTAGTAAGTAGCATCTCAGTCCCATAAATAAGGACTACTAATAATAATTTGGCATACATCCAATGGTACCACAATACAAGTCACTTGATCATAAAATTTCTCATTAATTGCAAATTTGAAAATGCATTGACTTTTTACTTGCAACTCCAAATCTTTCTTAAATCATTCCAATGGGTAAGACTGAGGATGTGGTGAAGTCTCCAATTTTAATTGCTTCTCTAGTTGTTCTACATTCAGGTTCCGTTGTGATTTGCTATCAGATAAGGTGAGTATTGGAGTTATACCAATTTGAGCATATACCCAAAATAGTTCTTCCTTGGTGGATTTTGAACAACAGGACTTTGAGAACAAGCTTCTTCCTTTGATTTGCTTGACTATCTTCCAGAGTAGTAAATAGCAGTTTTGCATTAGGTTCTGATGAACCCTCGATCGTTTCATCTTCAACACAAGTAGTTGTAGTTGTAGTTATTGTTGTTATTGTTATTGTTGTTGTTGTCGTTATATTTCCTCCAATTTGGTCTCATCTCCGGATGTAATTTCCAACATCTTTATTTGGCATGATGGTATGTCTTGCAATTGTTACAATATTGCTTCCCCCAATTCGCCACTACGTTATTTTTCTTTCCTTCCTTTGTAAACCTATTCTCTTAGAGAATTTTTTGGTTCTCGATTGTTGTGAGGATGACTTTTCATCTCAAGAAACATTGCCTTTTTTGAAGCATCATCAATGTTTGTGGTTGGAAAAAGCGACAATTCTATTCGAAGATTTGAGAACAACCCCCCTTTATATTTATCTAGGATTGAAGGTTCTCATAGATTGATATTCAGAGTCATTGGTTGCTTTCTGAATTTAGTTATATATTCTTATACACTGCCCTTTTCCTATCTTGTAGTCGTTCCTTATTAAGTGAATAGGGTAGAATTGATTTTTGACCGGCGTTACAAACTGAACCCAAGTCGTAACTGAAGGTTCATTGTTGAGAGCTAACCCTTCGATATGTGCTTCTCAATCTTGCAAAATTGACTTTTTGCACATCTAAATATAACATTGAATTTATGCATATCTGAATATAGCTTAGTACCAAAGTAGACTTCCAAAGATTTCAACCAAGCATTTTTTTGTATCTAATTCTTCGTTCTAGAGAGGAATCTCAACTTTTGGTTCTACTTTGAACGGAGACTGATCCACCACTTCCATATTTTGATTTTGAAGATTCGATGATGAAACCTCTGGTACTTCAGAAACTTAAGGAGCCTTAGCCACTAACATTGAGAGACTCTGCATGATTTCCATCATAGTTTTCATGTTTTCTTCATCTCATTCATGTCTTCTGCAAGCTTTTCAACAGATACCCCTTGAGGACCTAAAGATGTCGATATTGTTGGCCTTTTTTTGCCAATCTCAGGATCTATTTGAATTGTCTCTTCTCCCTTGGATCGACGTCCGTGCATTTAACAAACAACGACCAAAATGGTTTTGAGAAGAAAATAATCGCCTACCAAAAATTTGATCCCAATTTCCCAAGGAACATAAAAAAATCAAAGAAACTAAAATTTGCGGAATCGAAATCAACAAGAGTCACAAGAATTTTTAATGTGGTAACCCTAATTAGAGAAAACATCCACAACTTTTTCGAGCAGTAAAAAAATTCACTATTCAAGAGAAGTTATAAGAAAAATACTAAATTCAACCAAAAGTCTAGGTATGAAAATCTCTCAAAATTTTCCTACTTTCTACTCTCTCAAATCTTTTTGTGTTCTCTGTCAATGTGTTTTTTTTACACCTTTATATAAGAGACAACTACAAAATTAGAGATGGAATAGGAAACTGCTAAAAGTAGTTGAGATATACTCAAACTTTCCCTTTTATTTTTCCTTCCTTTTTTTCTCTTTTTTCTTTCTATTTTCCAACAATCCTAATTATGGATCAAGTTTCCACTATAAACATATAGCGGTATAAGCCATTGTCTTTTTTTTTTCAACTAGTCAATGTGAGATTTATTTTTTTCTTTTTATTCTCTTACATTTTCCTTTCTCATGATTTATTTATGGTTTTCTTTTTTTTTAAGAAAATTGGAAAGAACTTAGAAAGAATGACGAGGACAAAAGAGAAGAATGATATGACGAATTGGATTGGCTAATCTAAGTGAAATAGTTGAAAATTAAAGTCCAACTTTGCGCTTGATACTCATTAACTTACGTGGATGATTTTTGAGGATTGGGCATTATTTTTTAGGCTTGCTTTGAAGTAATATATAATATGTAAAGCAAGAAGTTGAAACTCCCAAGTCTGAAGTTTCTTAGGCTTAAGTTTTTGTTTCTTAGGAAGTTTTGTTAAAACTAGGACGACGTTATTCTCAATATATTTCTTCCATGACAAAATAACTATATTGCAATGATGATTTTGGGGAATAAGTTTATAATTGCCTCATTTTTGTTAGGTTACCAATTTATTTGGAAGGACTCAACGGCTAGAGAGCTAAAATGTACAAACCAATAATCAAATTGCAAACCTTGGAAAAGCCTTAAATAGGGTTGATAGATATTCATCTCTAGGTTTGTGACAACATAAAACCATAGATATAAATTGCTACTTTTTTGTAAGAGGCCCAAGTCCAATTCATGAGAGTGTGGGAGTAATTAGTTTATGTGTGGGCTTTAGTTTGTAAGTGGGAGAGTTCTCCAAAATGTCAAGGCAAGTTGGAGTTTCCACTCCAAACTTATAACCCATTGTCTTTCTAGTTAACTAGTTGACGTGGGACTATTCTTGCAACTCCAACACTCCCCCTCAATTCCAACTAGTTCAACCAGTTGTGACTTGCTTTCAACTTGGTAAGCTTTGGGTTTGTATTCTTTTCAAATCTCGAGGGGCACAAGTCTTCCAACGTTTGGCAAGCTTGAGCTTGTGTTCTTTATGAACCTTAGAGGCCATATGCCTTCGAACATAAGTCTATGGCTTCATAATTTTGTCTTTGTTAGCCCTATCAATATCTGTATTTCCATATCACTTAAAATCCTAAAGATCTAAACATGAATGTATAATGGTTTTGTAGTTTAGAGATGATGTTAACTAGATTTTTTATTTCTTTTGGTTATTAAAAGATGTTAACTTGATACCTAGAAAGAAAATCTAAACTTGAAATTTGAACCTTGGATGTATGGACTTTTTACTTGATTTATACATTTGAAAATAAATTTTACCAATCTAACACACCTAAAAAAATATATAACAACCTAACATACAAGCCTGCCACATAGAGTTTTGATATAATAAAATGCTCAAAAGACATTAAAAGCCACGTTTTACGAACTCTACGTTGACAAGTGTGTTAAGTATGTGGGCCTGATTTCTAAAGCCCATGTATAATCCATATGATTAGTTTACTATTGTATTCTAATAAGGATTGTATTCTAATAGGGATAGTATTCTAATAAGAATTGTATTCTAATAAGGATTGTATTCTAACTGGGATTGTATTCTATTTAATATGAAGAAACCTGAAAGTAGACCTATACAAGAGCATCTGAGTGATTTCAATACAATCACTAGTCAGTTAGAATCTGTGGGTATTATCTTTGATAATGAAGTATTGGCTCTTGTTATTTTGTCGGGTTTACCCGATAGTTGGGATGGTCTGTTATGGTCAAAGCAACTCATCGGGGTCCAGTATTCTGAAATTTGAGGATGTAGTGGGAGTTCTTCTTGATGAAGATACGTGAAGGAGAAACAACTCTTCTGATGATGTTTCTAATAGTGCCCTGAATACTGAGGAACGAGGCAGATCCTCAAAGAGGTCGAATGGCCAAGGAAATAGACGCTCACAATCTAGAAGAGGTCAGTCAAGGGGCCCTCAGATAACTTGCTGGAATTGCAAGAAGAAAGGTCATCTCAAGCGTGATCAAAGCACCAAAGAAAAGGGTAGATGAAAACGATAAAGACAAAGAACTCGGTGAATGTCTCAAACGAATCAAGTTCGAGATGAAGCGCGATCATGTGTTGTGACAGTAAAGATGAATCCTGCTGGATACTAGATTCTGATGCATCGTTTCATGCTACTTCCAACAGAGAATATTTCCTTAATTATGAGAAGGGCAATTTCGGCAAGGTGTACCTTGGTGATGATGAACCCTATGACATAATCGGTAAAGGAGACGTGCTGATAGGAATGGAAAATGGGACGCAGTTGAGGTTGCAACGAGTTAGACATATGCCGAAACTTGCTAGAAATCTAATTTCGGTAAGCCAACTTACTGATGATGCAGGTCTTGAGATGAAGTTCACTAAAACATCTTGGAAGATCATAAAAGGTGCCATGGTAGTAGCACATGGTCAGAGAGATGGTACTCTCTACAGAGTTCTCAATGAAAACTCCATGAATGTGGCCTCCTCTGAGGTCAGTGCAAAGGTGTGGCATCAACGCCTCGGGCATATGAGTGAGAAGGGAATGAAGGTAATGGTGTCAAAAGGGAAGTTAGATGGACTGTCATGTGTTGATCTGTCTCTATGTGAAGGTTGTGTGGTTGGAAAACAAAAAGTTGTCAGTTTTTCTAAAAAGGCGTAACTCCCAAAACTGAAAAGCTAGAACTTGTGCACACGGACGTTTGGGGTCCTTCACAGGTATCCTCCCTTAATGGCTCTCGTTATTACATTACTTTCATTGATGATTCGACTAGAAAGCTCTGGATTTACTTTATGAAAAATAAGTTTCAAGTGTTTGAAATTTTCAAAAAGTGGAAATGTCTAGTGGAGAATCGGGCAGTCTAAAGTTCTGAAATGCTTGAGATCGATAATGGTGGAGAGTATCTTGTAACAAGGAATTTGATGAGTACTTGTGCTATGTATGGCATCGAAGAGAAAAGACAAGTACAAGGACATCATAACGAATGGTATAGCCGAGCGTATGAACCGAACCATTATGGAACGTGCTAGGAGCATGTTGTTGAGTGTTGGGCTACCTAAGCGCAGTTTGGGCATGAAAATTTGTGAATACTGCTTGCTTATCGATCAACAGAGGACCATCTACCGCAATTGATTGCAGATCGCTTGCGAGGAGGAATGGACAAAAAGGAAGTAAAACTTTCACACTTAAGAACCTTTGGTTGTATTTCCTATGTCCATATCAATGCTGAAAATAGGTCAAAGCTAGATGCAAAGTCCAAAATGTGCATCTTGCTGGGATATGGAGTTGATAGCTTTGGTTATAGGCTATGGGATCCTGAGAGTAAAAAGGTGATCAGAAGTAAAGATGTCATATTCAATGAGGATGTGTTGTATAAGGATAGGATCAAGAAGAAATAGGAACCAAAAGGATCAAAGTATCTTGAACTTGACGATATCCCTCCCTATGATCCTGGTCAGAGTGTTACTGAACACATTGATGAACATGAAGTTCAGGAGGAGCCAGTGACACCACCCATTGCACTTCGACGTGAAAGACGAACCATCAATGCTCCAAACCGTTACTCTCCATCCATACACTATCTGTTGCTCACAGATGGTGGTGAACCCAATTACTATGAGGAAGCAATGCAAGTCGAGAATAAAGAAGAATGGAAGAAAGCCATGGATGACGAAATGAAGTCTCTCTACACAAATCAGACTTGGGATTTGGTCAAGCTTCCAACTGGAAAGAAGGCAATTCAGAACAAATGGGTGTACAGACTGAAACAGGAGCAAGATGGTTCTCGTGAGGTACAAGGCCGATTGGTAGCAAAAGGTTTCCAACAAAAGGCTGGTATTGATTTTACTGAGATTTTTTCTCCTATGGTCAAGATGACTACAATTAGAACTGTTCTAAGCATTGTTGCTGCAGAGAATCTACATTTAGAACAGTTGGATGTAAAAACTGCCTTTCTTCATGGTGACTTGGAGGAAAATATATACATGCAACAACCACAGAGATATGTAGAGGCTGGTAAGGAGCATCTAGTGTGTAAGTTGCACAAAAGCCTTTATGGTCTGAAACAAGCCCCTAGACAATGGTATTTGAAGTTTGACAAGTTCATGTTAACAATAGGGTACATGTCTAATCCTGGTTCTTATCATTGGAATGCAGTAAAATGGATTTTAAGGTACCTTGCAGGAACAAAAGATGTGGCACTGTGCTATACAAGTGCAAAAATACAGCTGTGTGGCTTTGTTGATTCAGACATGGTTGGTGACATTGATGGTAGGAAGAGTACTACAGGTTATGTGTTTACTCTTGGAAGTGCAGCAATCTCCTGGGTATCAAGGTTACAAAAGATTGTTGCATTATCTACTACTGAGGCTGAATATGTTGCAGCTGTTGAAGCGTGTAAGGAGATGACTTGGTTACAGAGCTTGTTGAGTGAACTGGATCATAAGCAAACGGATTGTCGACTACTAAGTGACAGTCAGAGCGCAATTCATCTAGCAAAGAATTCTGCATTTCACTCAAGGACAAAGCATATCGATGTAAGGTATCATTTCATACAAGCTATGCTTGAAGAAGGATCTTTCAAATTGGAGAAAGTACACACCAACAAAAATTCTGCAGATATGCTCACCAAATCGGTCCCTAAAGAGAAGTTCTGAAGTTTTGCATAGCTTCTCTTGGTCTTGCTACTTGAAGACGACAAGGCAGCCGCCGCCTGAAGACACTACATGAGAAGGAGATACTACTATACGAGAAAATAATTAGAATCAGTCCCAAGTGGGAGATATGTTAAGTATGTGGGCCTGATTTCTAAAGCCCATGTATGATCCATATGATTAGTTTACTATTGTATTCTAATAAGGATTGTATTCTAATAGGGATTGTATTCTAATAAGGATTGTATTCTAACTGGGATTGTATTCTAACTGGGATTTACTTTCTCTATAAGTATATATATCTCTCTCTGATGTACAAAAAGCATGAGCTGTGAGAGTCTTGAATAAGATTGTATTGGCGGCTGTGGGTTTTCTTCCCTTAGAGGGTTTCCCACATATAAAATTCTGGTGATTTGTTCTCTTTCTCTCTTTTCTTGTTTTACTATTGTCATTACTTTCTTTCAAAATCTTAACAAAGTGTGGTCAAGCTTTTCTTGCTAACAAATTTGTCAAACAAAACGTGTTCGGGAATGACGTTTGTTTGACAAAGATCTCGTCCCACTAAACTAAATAATCACAATTGTGCTAATCCCTTCTTATCAAACATTTTTTATTAAATATTATTAAATTAAATTATTTATTAAAAAATTCAAATAAAACCACACTTGGTAGAATAATCCGAATCCATCAAGATCTAATTTTGAGGTGAATTGTAATATAATATAATATAATATAATTCAAGTACCATCATGGATCTTCATAGAATATTCTATATCCATTGATTATACGTACTCAGACCAATAAGATCCCCTTGGCTATATGAGTTGTGACCTGCTTACATTGTATGAGTATACTATGACCAATTAGGGTAACTGGAACAAAGATTCCTTTCAACTTATTAATTGGGGACAAAGATTCCTTTCAAGGGCATAGGCCAGATTGCTCCTTCTGAGCTTATAATAAAATAAAAAAATAAAGATTGAACCATGTCTCATACAATTGTTAAAATATACTTTATTTATTTATTTAATTTATTAAACTTATTAAAAACAGATTTTCTAAAAAAATTAAATATAGATCTTTATGGTTTATGTTTTTTAATTGTTTTTGAAAACGTAGATCAAACACTTCCATTGTGCTCGATTTATTAAATTTATTCACGTTTTATTTATGTGACATCACATTAATCTCCCGGTTCGACGTGGCAAGCAAAATGTGGTACTTGTTTATATACTTTCTTAGGTTTGTTAGATTAATAAATTTTATTTTCAAATGTATTAATCATGTAAAAAGTCCTAGGGTGTATGGTGTAAGACAATTGATTCTAGTTTTATATGTTTGGAAATCATGAGCTGAACCGAACGTCAAGTGGATTTTTTGAGCAGAAGCAACACTTTGTAATCGTTGGGGAAAGTAAGAAACAAATCTCTATATGTCACATCAGTTCATACTTGTTTTAAATAGTGGATAGATAGGCAGACAGTTTTTTGTTTCATAAAAACTGGTGTTATTACTAGAAAAGTAAATTTTAGTACTCTAATTTTTTATTTTTTATATTTTGGTTTCCAATTACAGAGAGCATCAATTTCTGAAAACTTTATCATGGGGTAAAAGCTGAATCGAACGACAAATAGATTTAGTGAGCAGAAGCTGCACTTTGTAAACCTTGGGGAAAGTAAGAAACAAATCTCTATATATCACATCAGTTGAGACTCTTTTTAGATAGTAGATAGCCAAACAATTTTTGGTTTCATAAAACTGGTGTTATTACTAGAAAAGTAAAGTTTAGTATTCTGAAAACATTTTTTAACTTTTTGTTAGTTTCCAATTTCAGAGAATAGTCCGTTTCTGAAAACTTTATCATGGGGTAAAAGCTGAACCAAACGTCAAGCATATTTAGTAAGCAGAAGCTGCACTTTGTAAACCTTGGGGAAAGTAAGAAACAAATCTCTATATATCACTTTAGTTGATACTTGTTTTAGATACACTACAACACTATGGTGTTTTAATATCAGAACAACGGATGAGATAGGAAAGAAACGCTTAGATGACGGTTACCGTCATTATAGGGATACATATATATAAACAAAAAAAAAACCACGACTTTGACTCTCACACTTCCAGCTCTCCCTCTTGACTCTCTCTCGTGAAAATCGAAAATCCTCTCTCTCAAACCCTAAAACTTCACTAGATCTCGCAAGAGAAGAGCCCCAGCTGCTTTGATCCGACCTTCTTCGCATCAGCCGATCGATTTCAATTGGCACAATCAATACTCTCTCTCAATCTTCAATTTCAACACCAGATTTCTCTCTCAATCTTTGATTCGACCTCACTAGATCTCGTTTTTCTCTCACCAACGCCAGATTTTTCTCTCAATCTTCAATTCGACCTCAAGTGATCACTCCAGATCTCTCGCATTGTAAAGGCGACTCAAGGCCTATTCGCTTCTCCTCTTCGGATTCGTGCTATCACAGGTATGGATATGTAGTTTTCGTTTTGCTTTCTAGATTTTTTTGGTGTGAATTAGGGTTTGTTTGATGGTTGCTTTGGGGGTTTAGAATATCTTTATTGTTTGGATGAGTTTTTGGTTCTAATTGTTGATTTTTAGTGATTTATTGGATGATTTTGAAGTTTGGTGTGATTTTGAGCTGTGAATCATTTGATGCATCTCATCACTAGCATCAATCCCTAATGATCAAGTCCATTTTGAACAAAAGCAGAAATAATAGTATTCCAAGAAACAAAATATCTATTCAACATCTTCTCAAAAACTTCGAATGCAAGCATGATAGAATTACATTTTGAATACATAGCAATCAGGGCATTCAAAATGATAGTCTCGGAAGCCATTGAGTTTTTCACAACATAAGCATGAACTTGCCGGACGAATTCTAATCGCTACAACTGCGAAATCGCTATCAAAGCAGCGAGAAAAGTTACAGTATTCGAAACATTATCATCCAGACCAAGAACACGAAGCAAAACGTCGAGACCTTCCTCATAACAACCATTCTGAACGTACCCGCCAATCATGGTATCCCAAACTTGAGTATTAAACCATTGATTCAATTGACATAATTTTGTCTTTTTCATTGTTAATTAATTGGTGGTTTGTCTCTTGAAATTTTAAGATGGTTTGATGCTAACCGGTGAAATCAAATTGCTTGTGGGTTGAACTCTATTTTTTTGTTGTGTCAATTGTGGGTGTTGTGTAAGTTTTTTTTAATTTGACCAAGTCTAAGGTAGTTTTCCAGCAGCTACTAGTATTTGGAAATATGTTCTATCTATGTGATTTTAGTTTGTATGTGAGAGAATACTTTGCAGTATGTTATGCTCTGTTTGTGTAAACACTTGTTTGATATTCTTTGAGTAATAGACGTGTTGTTTCTTTTCAAATTTGTCCCTCAAATTTGTGTTAAGGTAATCTACCATTTCGAAATTTTAAAATGTTTTCTATTCTTTATGTTGTCCCCTACTAATTTAAGATTGAGCTGTTTATTTTTTGCAAATGTTTGGGCAGGTTGTGGCATACTTAGAAAAAATGGGGCGACGTAATGATAAAAGAAAAGGTGTAGTTCAGGCTCGTGAGGGAAAGGTAAAAATAGAAAAGCTCAATACATTATTTTTATAAAAATAATTATATTTTTATGGTGGCACTAAGAAATTCATAAATTGTTATTAGAGTTTCAAAAAAGCACACAAAAGGGCCGAAATTGATAGACGAGCTATCGAAGCATTATTAACTCAGGACCCAAATGCCGGTGTAAGGATTGGAGCTTCACCTAGGCCTGCACATTCGGTTTTAGCTTTATTTCTAGGTTTGCCTCGAGCTCCATCTTCACCTCCATCTCGAGCTTCATTCCAAGCTTGAATTCATGTACTTGATCACTTTTCTGTCAATTTTTTTTTTTTACAAAAAATTGTTTTTCAAGCTCAATTGGTTTTGGGTATAAAAGGGTGTTCATTTTATTGTATTCCAACCACATTAATCAAGTGTGTCCTGCCACTTGGTCTCGTTAAGGCCCTTTAAAAACTTTCACTAGGGGACTTATCTTGTTCAGTTTTTCAAGCGTTAAGGAGGGAAAGGAATTGAAGGAGAGATGAGTTCAGTGGATAAAGGAAGAGAGGCCACCACTCCTTTGCTTGATAAGGTAAAGATTGTTGTATTGAATTTCATGTCGAGCTGAATTTGTTTCAAAAAAGTGCCATAGAGACTAAATTATGTGGTTTTAATTGTTGCATGGACTTAGGAGGGTCAGTGGGATGAAGAGATCACAGAGGATGGGTCATTATATTTCCATGGAAGGACTGCATTGGGGCATAGCACGGGCGGGTGGCGAGCCGCGTTGATTGTTTTCGGTGAGGATTCATTTCAAAACATAATTCAATTGTACATATTTCACATTTTTAATTTAAAATTTGCAGGGTGGCATGTCAAATGAAATCTATAGCTCAATAGCACGGGTGACAGATGGAATATTTGAAGGTCTCTATGTAAATTGGAGGGTTTTTAATTATTAATTATAATTTTACTAGTGGGTTTTCAATTAAATTGTTGAAGAAACTTCTTTGAAGGCATTGCAATTGGAGGGGATGTGCAAAAAATTAGGCTCTACAGGATGCAGGAGCTGTTGTTCCGACCTCATATGAAGCATTTGAAGATGCAATAAAGGAGACTTTTGAGAAACTTGTACTTTTCGACGACATTCTTATTTCTATATATATATATATATATATTTTTTTTTTAAAACCCTTATATCCTTCTCATGAATGCTTTAGCAGCACCAATCTAATGGGCCATTTCATGATTGATTAACAATTTTTTCTACTTAGGTTGAAGAAGGGAAAATTACACCAGTCAAAGAACATTGACACGGCTCTAGAGGTAATACTCAGCTCAATGAACTTTGTTCCCAAAATTTGAGTTAAGACTTCACAATGTTGGTTAGCAAAGCTAGTGTTTCAGCCAAAATGCTCAAATTTCTATGTTTGCAATGCTAGGGAACTAGAGTTCTGGCTAAGCCATCACTACCAGAAGCAATGAATAAATGCTTTCTTTTGATAGCCTCTTATCTTGTCCAAACAAGTGAGAACATATTATACAAATTCCTTCAAAACTTATTCCCATCTAATGCTCCCTATACTTGAACTAATTCAATTGTCTGAAATAAAGATATGTTGCAGAGAGCATAAGCTTAGCATGCAAGTGGGGCTATAAAGATGTTGAACCAAGTCAAACTCTAGCAGCTATGATGACAGGACAATCTTTCTAATAAATCTTACTCACCTACATGCACCTAACATGGTTAATTATTCTTTATGACATTGTAAAAATATATATGTTTGAAGGGACTCTTACACTCTTGTGTGTTACATATAGATGAATACTTCAATTCAAGGATGTCGATTGTCGTCAAAGGAATTACGCAGGGTGGTTGTATCAGTACTTGATACTTGATAGGTATGGTGAAATAAATCATTGTATGTATTCTCATGTTGTTTTTTACAATTATTTGGATTTTCAATGAGGACCCATGATTTGAAAGGTGTTCATGTAAACTCTCTTGATTTTTTTGGTTTTCTTTTCTTTCTTTCTTTTTTTGTATGTATTCATGGCCACTGATCCATGGTTGCACCATATTTTTTATGCAAAATAATAATGCAAATTTCTTTGATGCTTTGATGTATGCAGGGTTTGGTGCATGGGGTTGCTTTGCATTTGGTGAAGACACTAAAGACATAATCACTACGAATTTGGAAAAACTTTTGGTTAGCAATTTGGTGCAGTTGCGACTATGTGTGAATCTATTCCTTACATTTCATTACATGATAAATTGTTGAACTCTTCCATTTTCAACAATGCACTCTATATCTTTGCTTGAACGTGGGTCTGTGTATGATGTTTGGTTTAGCTATGCTTCCAATCAGGTATAGACACTATTTGTAAAAAAAAGGAAGTGCTTAACATTTTGGTTGATTTATTGTACTTATGAAATGTGCATTTTGTGTATGTTTTATGTGACCAAGTGGCTCAGGTGCCACTCACCTTGCCCTTCTCATTCTCCCAACTGAGCATGCTATCAGGAGTTCTGTTTCAGCTCTTCTATGGTCTCGTAAAAAGTTGAGAGATTGTAGAGATGATGTGCCATTTTTTTTAGTTTATGGAGAGAAGATCAACTGTACTATTTACTATGCTTGTAATGTTTTATGCAAGTTCCAAGGTGTTCCAGTTTTTTGTTTTGTTTCTTTTCTTCCAAGACAATTAAGTGTGACATTTGCTTCTTATAAAAGTTCAAATGAATAATTTTGTGATCTTATTTTATGTGTAGTAATTGTGATGGTTTATATATGTTGCAGGGAAAAAATTATTTTGCAGGAAAATAATGGTTATTTTTTAAAAAAAAATTGAAAACCTTTCGTGACGGTTTTAAACCGTCACAAAAGCCCAAAAATTTGTTACAATATTTTAGATAAGATGACGGTTTTAAACCGTCACAAAAAGGCCTTGAGCTTTTGTGAACATGACGGACTCCGTGACGGTTTAAAACCGTTACGAAAGCCTTTTGTGACTGTTTTAAACCGTCACGAAAGGTTATTTCTGTTGTAGTGATAGTGGATAGATAGCCAAACAATTTTTTGCTTCATAAAAATTGGTGTTATTACTAGAAAAGTAAAGTTTAGATTCTGAATTATTTATTTTTTTAGTTAGTTTTTGTTTCTAATCCCAGAGGACTGTCTTTCTGAAAACTCTATCATGGGGTAAAAGCTGAACTGAACGTCAAGTATATTAAGTGAGCAGAAGCAACAATTAGTAAACCATGGGGAAAGTAAGAAACAAATCTATATATATATATATATATATATCCCATCAGTTGAGATTTGTCTTAGTCTTTTAGATAGTGGATAGATAGATATACAGTTTTGGTTTCATAAAAACTGGTGTCATTACTAGAAAAGGAAAGTTTAGTATTCTGAAAGCATTTCTTTTTGGTTTCCAATTCCAGTCAGTTTCTGAAAACTCTCTGTTCACTGTTTTTGAATTTGAAAGACCAATTAATTTTCCTCATTTCAGGGATTTGGATGAAAAAATTGTATTCCCGACTCAAATTGAGTGTTAGGTTTTGCAATTGATTTATTGTTTTGAGTAACATCTCCCAAGACTTGGTTTTGTTGTTGCCGTTTCTTTCATTCTTTATAATAAATTTATTGGCTTTTCTCAAGAATGCTATGAAAAATATCTTTTGGAATCAGATCTCATGACATTTGTTCTTCCTCCCTAGCGTGCTTTATGCTTATACTGCTTTACGGAGATTTCCTCACAATCCTATCAAATATTAGAGCATAACGACATGCCATATAGGAAATAAAGAACTGTTTGCAAGACATTGTGAAAAATCGGTAAAAGTTCTTTGTATCACGTTAGAGTGGCAATCTTAGCTTGAGACGTAATTTTGTTTGTAATGCAATAAATACTCAAGTCTTGGCCTTTTTTCTGAGGTTTTAGTTCCATGTGGCATCTGATTGAAAGGATGCCCAGAACTTTCATAGTATGAGGAGTTCGTAACGAACTTCCTTGAAACAGTAGTTAACTTGGGACCATTGCTCGATCTCAGGATCTTTAGTTCATCCAAGCCATCATATATCAACATACGGTACTGCATTTTATCTCTTGTGTTCTTGAACTCATTTGCCTTACCTCTAAATATTCATATTTGCTGATATTTTTACCATATCAGTGAGAAACGTGCTGTTCAAGCTATCATGGGGATTCTTAGCTCTTCAGTTAAGGCCTGGCACTGTGCAGCTGCTGAGTTACTTGGCCGGTTGATAATAAATCCTGATAATGAACCATTTCTTCTTCCATTTGCTCCACAAGTTTGATATTCTATTTCTTCCCCCCTTATTAATTCTTTATGCAATATGCAGAAAACTGTTTCTGTTCCTTCGTTTAGTATACAAGCACTTGGTTGATCTTCTGAGCTTACCAGCTGTGGATGCACAAGCAGCTGCTGATGGGGCACTGCATAACCTTTCAGAAGTTAATATGGACTGCAGACTGAAGCTTGCCAGCGAGCGATGGTGAAAATGTCTTTTGATTGCACGATTTGAATGGTCCTATTATAATTCCTTGCAAAGCTCCATATGTTGCTTTTTCATTTTTTTTTTTTTTTTTTCAGTTTAGGGCGATAGATCTGCTTCTAAAAGTCTAGGCACCTCATCCTGTACCTGAAGTCTGCAGGAAAGCAGCAATGATACTGGAGAGTCTGTTGGATCATAAGCTTGATCCATTATAGGAGCCCAAACCCAAATCAAATCAAATTGGAGTCCAAGTCCATCAAGGTCCAAATCTAAAAACTTCTAGGGTGTATGAGAAGGATGGAAAAGGTTGTAGAAGAATGAGGTGTAGAGAAGGTTGTAGAAGAATGGGGTATAAATACCCCTCCCCCCTCCCCATTTTAGTTTAGGTATAAGAAAAAATTAAGAGCTTCTAAGTGAGTGAAGAAGCAAACTCTAATAAGAGTGAGTTGTAGTATCTTGTTTTTTGAGTGAGTGTGCTCTTGTAATATTTATTTGAGTTTGAATAAAAGTTGTTTTGTGTGAGTGTTTCATTTCCAACAAAGTGGTATCAGAGCTTGGGAGGGCCATAATCCATAAATGTTTCTCCAACTGGGCCCCCTTCATCTTCTTCTCTTTCCTGGCAGTGAATCAGGTTTAGGAGGCAATGGGTAATTCTCTTCGACAAATTTTAGCAATAGCTCACGAGGGCCAGATACAAAATCATCTAGCTCAAGACCATATTTTGTCACTGCTTCTTCAGTCCGTGCTTCGCCTGTACTTTGCAGCCCAATGACCACACACTTGTTTTCTGCAAGAGCTTTTTTTCGCAAGACTTACAGCTGCAGGCACCTTTGCTGACATGCACAAGTGCCTAAAGAAACGTTGGTGGCTAGCCCAATACAGTCGCCACAATTGACTAGAATTTGGCTTGTCTTCAGAAAGACAAGCACTTGCCGCCAGTAACTCCACTCGGAGTTCTGCCCAAAATTCTGCAGCCTTCTTATACATATCCAACATTTCTACATCCAATGGGGCTTCGACAACTTCAAACTCTACCCCTTCATAGCTAAGTGTGCGACATACATACCCCATTCTTCTACAACCTTCTCTACACCTCATTCTTCTAGAATCTTCCATTCTTCTACAACCTTCTCCATCCTTCTCATACACCCTAGAAGTTTCTAGATTTGAACCTTGATGGACTTGGACTCCAATTTGATTTGATTTGGGTTTGGGCTCCTATAATGGATCAAGTTTATGATCCAACACCCCCCCTTAAACTTGATCTTGTGACCCCTAGTAAGTTCCTTAATCTTATGAAGTCTACGCTATCTAACTTGCACGAGGCCCAATATTCTTCACGCATTTGGATTGGTTAGTCGCTACATGGAATCTCCAACAACCACCCATTTTAAAGCCTCAAAGAGAACTCTTCGCTATCTGAAAGGTACAATTGACTTTGGCTTGTTCTATTCAGTTTCTAATGGTTACAAGCTTGTTGGATATAGCGATAGTGATTGGGGTGGAGACATAGATAATCGAAGGAGCACTACTGGATTCGTATTTTTCATGGGAGATACTGCTTTCACATGGATGTCAAAGAAACAACCGATTGTCACATTGACCACTTGTGAAGCAGAATATATTGCTGCTACCTCATGCGTTTGTCATGCAGTTTGGCTTAGAAATCTATTGAAGGAGATAGGTTTGATACAAGAAGAGCCTACCAAGGTTTGTGTCGACAACAAGTCAGCTATTGCCCTAGCAAAGAATCCAGTATTCCATGATCGAAGCAAGCACATCGATATTCGCTACCACTATATAAGGGAGTGTGTTGCAAGAAAGGATGTGGAAATTGAATACGTGAAGTCACAAGATCAAGTTACCGATATATTTACCAAGCCATTGACAAGCGAAGACTTCATAAGATTAAGGAACTTACTAGAGGTCACAAGATCAAGTTTAAGGGGGGGTGTTGGATCATAAACTTGATCCATTATAGGAGCCCAAACCCAAATCAAATCAAATTGGAGTCTAAGTCCATCAAGGTCCAAATCTAGAAACTTCTAGGGTGTATGAGAAGGATGGAGACGGTTGTAGAAGAATGGAAGGTTGTAGAAGAATAGAAGGTTGTAGAAGAATGAGGTGTAGAGAAGGTTGTAGAAGAATGGGGTAGTATAAATACCCCTCCCCATTTTAGTTTAGGTATAAGAAAAAATTAAGAGCTTCTAAGTGAGTGAAGAAGCAAACTCTAATAAGAGTGAGTTGTAGTATCTTGTTTTTTGAGTGAGTGTGCTCTTGTAATATTTGTTTGAGTTTGAATAAAAGTTGTTTTGTGTGAGTGTTTCATTTCCAACAGAGTCTTGTTGCTGAGCCGCAGAATAAGGAAGTGCTCCTATCCTATGAAAATATGTTTGCGGAGATCCTCCTCTGATTGCAGACATTCAGATACCTTCGCCAGGATATTGTATGAATTGACATCTAGACCAGGGAACAAGGTTACAACAACTCATGGCATTTGGGGTAGCTACTGAACGTTTGGCTTGTGCCATGGAGTTTAAATGTAGATTGAAGGATTGTGATAATTGCAAGTTATTTGACATGTAATTACTGAAGCGTTGTGAAGTGATAGCTGCCTGGTAGTTTGTTGCTGTTTTACCCTACAATCTATGAAGGAGATTTTGGAGGGAAAATTGGCTTAATTTTGGTTTCAACAAGAGGCATGTAGTCGTTACACTCTTGAAGTTAATTTGAATTATCATATTTTAACGTATTTTATTTATTGAAGGCATTCTTTTTCTGAATGAGCCTGTTTGTTCTGCTGCTGTGATCAAGTGTCGAGCGTGCCAATAAATAACCCGATATTGTTGTCGATTCTTACAATGGTTTGTAGTAGCGATAATCATGGGGTTGATCCTCGATGACTTAGGCTTTACTCTGAGTTAACTAAAAAGGGTAATTGAGGGGTTTTTCATAGGAGTTGAAAACAAGTAAATAGAGCAACTAGAAATGAACACTTTCAAATATAACGAGAATTCAATGAGAGTAAATACCTAGGTTTCCAGTTCTAAAAACCCCAATCAAGATTTAATAGTATGTCATGGCCATCAATCTTACTAAAAGTTATAAGTTCAATTCCTCCTAGATTAGTTATAGGAAATCGACATCCGCCATAAATCCCTAATTCCCCTGATCTCATTAGTTAGGATGCTTGCCAATAACTACTTCCTAGTTAGCTACTGATAAGTGTTCATTTAGGCATAATTTAGTATAAGTTATTAGGATTAATTGGACTATATTTCTTTTATTTTATGGTGATAAATGCATATTTTAGGAAATTGGTGATTTATTGGAATAATATGAAAATATATATCTAATTATATTTAATTTTCATTTTTAGGAGAAACGGAGTACACGGTTGGATCCGGGATGGAAAAATACTCAAGATAGAGTATAAACTCGCAAAAATCGGACACCGGAGGGTTTGTTTTGGGGTGTACACAAGAGTAGGTGAATTGGAGTTTTTGAGGTCCACGTGTCGTATCCCCATTGGTCCGGTTGTCGGTCAACTCTTCAACGCACGCCACGTCACATCGTCCACAGCTCCTCTCTCCAGACCGCAAGATCTACCTCGGGATGCGTGCCAACACGGACTCCAAGATTTTCGGTAAGAGTCGCGCGATTTCATCTTCAGAAGCTCACTGCCACGTGGCGTCCTCTGATACGTCCAGCACGGCACCGACTTCCAACTCAAACTAATCACATGTTGACATGTGTAATCATCTCCCCTCACAGTCATCACCAGCACGTCATCAACAACAATTTTGGCCAATCAGGAGCCACTACGTCAGCGCGCCACCGTAGCTCCTCCAATCAGCACGCGACACGTCAGCAACGCACAGAAAAAGCCCAATGACCGCCTGCCACGTGTCAAGACCGAAAATACAAAAAAAAAAAACAGTTTTCTCACCTCCAGAGACCAAATTTGGGGTATAAATATATATTAGGACTTATATTAGAAGGAGGGGTGGATCTATTTTGTTTTTCTTGTAGTTTAGTTTTTAATTATGTCTAGTTAGTTCCTCCAACTAGGTTGAAGGTGGATCAGTCAAGCTTGCGACTTGGGAATCTTCACGAGGTTTATATAATTTTAATTATTATTTATTCTTTTATATGATTTATTTTCTTTGGTATTATTTGAACAATTGAGGTTAAACATTAGTTTAAACCTTAATTTACATGTCAGTGAGTCGTAAGCACCCGTGCTTGTGCGATAAGACCACACTAGTGGCGATTGACCCTACCAATTGATTAGAACCTTTTGGGACTGGTTAAATACCATAGGAATCTAGGCTAAATCGGAAGCACTAGCGATCCGGTTGTCTAGGTGTAGTGCATTCACAAATCGAAGTAATGTGACCAATGCGTTAAATCTGGAGCACTAGCGATTAGGTTGCGTGTTTGGTTAGGGAAGTAGTCAACGGTCGTACCTTGGCTATCGAGATTAGGAAGTGCGAGGAACTGAGTGCTTTACCGGGTCTATAGCTGCACTAGATCATAGATTAGTTTCATAATTTTCATGAACCGACTATTAATAAATTCAATCCCAAGTTGTATGGCGAGACTGTAAAACTGAATACCTAGATTCATTCCCATTAGATTATCGTTCCATTTAATTTCTTTATTTTTAATATATATATATTTTATCTAAAACCTCAAATTCTTCTTGTTTGTATTTTTTTTACCTAAGAAAGACACCAATCTCTGTGGGATCGCTATCTACAAAATAGTTGGTTTAGGTATATTTATTTTATTGACGCGTTCGGCGTGCGTCAAATTTTTGGAGCCGTTGCCGGGGATTAATTTTTCTTTCTTTAGTTATTTTTGTTGTATTTTTATTTATTATTTTTTATTTATTTATTTATTTTTGTATATAGTCCCTTGTTTCTAATACTTTTGCAGGAAATTTCTCAATGGCCTCCTACTACCATAATTATGATCGATTCGAAGACTCATACTATCATGGTATGAATGGGGTAGGTATGTCATATAATGGACATCAATTTTCTAACTCGCAATTTTTTATGCAACAGGTCGAGGCTTGTGATTTTTTTGGGGAATCTTTTCATCCCACGTATGCTTGTCCTTACCATCCGAGGTATGGAAATCATCACAATTCTAGCTATGCATTGCCACAACCCGACTTCTGTATGTCTAAGCCAAGTCCATGGAGTCCTCAACAAGAACGGAGAACCATTGAAGACATGGAGAAAGATATGATCTCCGGCTGGCTTTCTCCAAGCACCAAAAAATACCCCTTTGACAACTGGAGTAATTCATCATATCAGCAGTACACATATAGTTCCATGCGGAATCAGCCTTCAAGGGATATAATAAGGTTTCTTCTAGAGACTCAGCAAGACATGAACCTCACCGAGCAAGAATTGGACCAATGGATTAAACAAAGGGATCAAGAAGCTGAAGAAGAAATAAAGTCAATTCTCCAGAAAATATCAGCTGAGACCATGAGTGCAATCCCATTGGAAAGTGTTGAGGTAAATGAGGTTACACCGATTGAGGACTATTGGAGTGAGCCAGAGGAAATAATTGAAGTTTCCTTACATGAGCCGGACATTAGCATTGCGCAGAATGAAGTGGATGAAGCCGAGAAAGAGATTGATGTCATTTTAGAAAGGCCGGAGGAACTGCAAAAAATGAGTAAGGAAGACCAACCTCTAGTGTTGGTGAAGCCACCCACCCTTCCATGCATATTTGTTGGACCTTACAAGGGGGTGGTCGTAAAGGAGCGTTCGCAGATCTTCTACACGGCTGACACCTTTGTGTCAGCTGACCATAATTTGATAGATTCAAATGTGTTAGAGGTCCCAGATGAGCTCCTACATCTGAAGGAGGGCATGTATGATGAATTGCCCAAAACTATAGATGCTCCATTCTTTGTCGACATCTTGAAAGGAGAGGGCATCACGTGATCATTCACGACAAGTCAAACTAATGACTTTAACCAAAAACGCTATTGGGAGGCAGCCCAAGTTTTATTTATTTATTTATTTTATGTTTTTTTAGCTTGCTTATTTTTATATTTGTTTAGTGTACTCACCATTATCCCGTTTTTGACTATTTACAGGTGTTTGATACTCGTTTATTGAAGCACCGGAGTTGAAAGCCCGATATCACTGTTTCGGTTCTCTGGTATACATGGTTAGTCTTATTGGGATCTGGTAAGTTCTAGGTTTTCGATTATTAGGTTAGTTTTGAGTCTACTGGAGGTAATTAGATGTATATTCCCTATATTTCCTGAGTTGAGCATTTTATCACCGTGCTTCATATTTCATGAGATATTATAATCCATTAGGTTTTGCATATTCATTTTAGCATGTTGTTTCCCCTTACTTATTTCTTCCACTTCCATGTTCTTTTCACTTCTTTTCCCTTCATGCTGTAGTTTGATAGCCTCATTCTTATTTTAAACCTTGAGGACAAGGTTTGGGATAAGTTTGGGGGTGTTTCAGGTATAGTGGAATGTTGAATGAATGGATTAGCGCATGACAGGTATGATAGTTTTATTATTTTTATGCGTATTCCATGGGTATGGTAAGTTATGGTCATGTGTTTATATTCTTTTCACCTCATTTTCTTGTTATGACATGCTATGCATTATATCATTTAGGTTGGTAGTAGTTTATAGTAGTTCATGCATTTTTTTTATTCTTTCTTTTTTCTTTTTTGTTGATTCTAGGCATGTTTAAACTTATTTTGTTACATGTAGAGTCGCCTGAAACCTGTTGAGTGTTTTTTATTGTAGATATGAGTTCAAATTACGCTACTTTTGAGACTTGAACCCTTTTGAATATTAGGAGTTGTACTTAATTTAGAGTGTTGTCCAACATCTTTGAGGTTGCTTATAAGAGAGCTAGTATGGAGTTTAGGCATTGTGCTAGAGACTAAAAAGACAGGCAGTCATATTTTGCAAGTTTCTAGGGTGCTAGAACGAGAATGTAGCTCACTTGAGACATCAATTTATATGACTCAACCACTTTTGGAGAATGATTTAGACTTGGACATGCATTGGATGACTTATTTGATTATAGTGAAAGTGAGAAGGGTCAACAAGAGTTTTCTAAAAAAATTTTAGAGTCTCACAGATTCCACAGAAAAAGGAGCAAGGAATCTTGTGGTGGGAAAAGTGAGAAAATCAGTCCATAGGAAATGGAGCAGGGACCGTACTACTTTTAAAATTTTTGGAGAAAATAGAGTGTACATACGCATAAAGGCGGAAGTTTATGAAAACTCTTAAATTAAAAGATTTGACCGAGTGCTTATAGCTAGATCAATTGAGTCATTCCGATGTGTTGTTCCACATTTTCATATTTAAGTTTGATTATCTCTCTGGTGTGTTTCGTCTACATTTTATGGATAGTGAGTTGTATTTTTCCTTCATAGTCCCTTTTTCGGTGTTGATGCACTATTCATAAGAAATTCTGAACTTGTGTGCCTTAATGTAGTGGCTCTGTAAAATCTTGAGTAGTTGAAGGCTCTTGTTTGGACTGATTCTAGTTTTTGAAAGGGTGATTTTCACTGATGTTTGGATTCTATTTTCACTTTATTTGACTCTGAACTTCTTTTGGGTGATGGTCTTTTGAGTGGCATATTTAAATAAAAAAGAAACTCATACTTGACTTGGTGACGGGCATAGGTTTGTAGGATTAGTCATTTTAGTATAGGAGTAGAGTATAGGTTTTCATTTACTCCTTTGCTCAGGACGAGCAAAGTCTAAGTTTGGGGGTGTTTGATAAGTGTTCATTTAGGGATAATTTAGTATAAGTTATTAGGATTAATTGGACTATATTTGTTTTATTTTATGGTGATAAATGCAAATTTTAGGAAATCAGTGATTTATTGGAATAATATGAAAATATATATCTAATTATATTTAATTTTCATTTTTAGGAGAAAAGGAGTGCACGGTTGGATCTGGGACGAAAAAATACTCAGGATAGAGTATACACTTGCAAAAATCTTACACCGGAGGGTTTGTTTTGGGGTGTACACAAGAGTAGTTGAATTGGAGTTTTTGAGGTCCACGTGTCGTATCCCCATTGGTCCGGTTGTCGGTCAACTCTTCAACGCACGCCACGTCACATCGTCCACAACTCCTCTCTCCAGACCGCAAGATCTACCTCGGGATGTGTGCAACACGAACTCCCAGATTTTTGGTAAGAGTCGCTCGATTTCGTCTTCAAAAGCTCATTGCCACGTGGCGTCCTCTGATACGTTCAGCACAGCACCGACTTCCAACTCAAACTAATCACGTGTTGACATGTGTAATCATCTCCCCTCACAGTCATCACCAGCACATCATCAACAACAATTTTGGCCAATCAGGAGCCACCACGTCAGCGCGCCACAGCTGCTCCTCCAATCAGCAGGCGACACGTCAGCAATGCACAGAAAAAGCCCAATGACCGCCTGCCACGTGTCAAGATCGAAAGTACACAAAAAAAACAGTTTTCTCACCTCCAGAGACCAAATTTGGGGTAGAAATATATATTAGGACTTAGATTAGAAGGAGGGGGAGGATCTATTTTGTTTTTCTTGTAGTTTAGTTTTTAATTATGTCTAGTTAGTTCCTCCATCTAGGTTGAAGGTGGATCAGTCAAGCCTGCGACTTGGGAGTCTTCACGAGGTTTATATAATTTTAATTATTATTGATTCTTTTATATGATTTATTTTCTTTTGTATTATTTGAACAATTGAGGTTAAACATTAGTTTAAACCTTAATTTACATGTCAGTGAGTCGTAAGCACCCGTGCTTGGGCGATAAGACCACACTAGTACCAATTGATTAGAACCTTTTGGGACTGGTTAAATACCATAGGAATCTAGGCTAAATCGGGAGCACTAGCGATCCGGTTGTCTAGGTGTAGTGCATTCACAAATCGAAGTAATGCGACCAATGCGTTAAATCTGGAGCACTAGCGATCAGGTTGCGTGTTTGGTTAGGGAAGTAGTCAACGGACGTATCTTGACTATCGAGATTAGGAAGTGCGAGGAATCGAGTGCTCTACCAGGTCTATAGCTGCACTAGATCATAGATTAGTTTCATAATTTTCATGAACCGACAATTAATAAATTCAATCCCAAGTTGTATGGCGAGACTGTAAAATTGAATACCTAGATTCATTCCTATTAGATTATCGTTCCATTTAATTTCTTTATTTTTAAAATATATATATTTTATCTAAAACCTCAAATTCTTCTTGTTTATATTTTTTTACCTAAGAAAGACACCAATCTCTGTGGGATCGACCCTTTACCGCTATCTACAAAATAGTTGGTTTAGGTATATTTATTTTATTGACGCGTTCGGCGCGCGTCAGCTACTAGTTTTCCCAACCCTTTAATAACACTTTACGAAGTTGCGAAGAATTGTCCCACTTGACTATTCAAGTAAGAATGCAATGAGTTATAAGTTCGGATTGAAAAGCCAATTTACCCTGGCATCTAGTTGAAGTCTCCTCTCTAAACCTCAACCCTACACTTATTTCTACTTGAACTGGGCAAAAGCTTCATACAAAATCTAACATGGTATCTAAGCATAATTGACTATTCAAAAATCAACATGGCGTCGGAGAATAATTGACTCATCAGCCAAAATAAATATCCCAAGATTTAAGTCCTAGTTTTAGCCCCAAGTTGGCTAGTGCTTGTTGGACTTGGGATCCAGCTAATGTCCGTCCCAAGTTGGCTGCTGGTTGTTGGATTTTAGTTGACTAGTGCTTGTTAGACTAGAGGATCCGGTTAAATCAGGTCGCAACTTAGCCAATGCTGGTTAGACTTGAGGGGAGTGTTGATTGTAGTGCCACATGATTAATCCAATGATAACATAATGAGCTATAAGTTTGGATTGGAAATACCAATTCGCCTTGTTATATTGGTGAAGTCTCCTTTGTCATACCTTAAGCCCCACACTCATACCATTTTAAACATGGACTGAACCTGCTATCTTTCATAAATTTGACGTATAGGTGTGTTTGTGAACGAACACCAGAACCACCGTAAGACAATTATTACATTTTTCGTTCCCCTTTTCTTGAAATTTTCTTTGTTCAAAGTAACCGGAAAATTCAAACAATCTTTGTCCGCCAAGATAGAAATTGTAAATCTAGATAGTACGGTGAAAATTTATTTTTTGATTAGTAAGGTTCATCTAGTTGCATGAGCAACAAGCAAGTGGGTGGTCCAATAGTTTGGTATATAGTATTATTATAAGAGGGTGGTGAGGGATTCAAGTCCCAAAGGAGGCAAAGATAAGTTGGTTTTCTTTCTTATAAAAAAACAAAAAAAAAAGAAAAAAAAGATTCATCCAGTTGTGACACTAAGAACTGCAACAGTGAACAATAGGCCATTCAATAAGTTTTAATGTTGGAAAATGACAAAATGATTCACTTTCAACGCATACTTTGGGTGTATATTCTTATCTTTTAGCTATTTATGACTCTTTCTTGTCTCCCAAGATGAGCCCCACATCTAACAAAATACCATAAAAGACTAAAAGGCATAAATGTACACCTAAAGTGTGCATTAAATGTTGAACTATATGTGAGTTTGTATTGTACCCAATATTAGTCCCACATGGGAAAGAAACATTTTTGTTTTAAATTAAGTAATTTCATAATTACTTATTAGGTGAACAGTTGTAACGGTCGTAAATTAAGTAATTTCATAATTACTTATTATGTGAACAATTGTAACGGTTGTGTACAGTTGTAACGGTCGTAAATTAAGTAATTTCATAATTACTTATTATGTGAACAATTGTAACGGTTGTGAACAATTGTAACGGTTGTATGTGAACAGACACATTATTTGTCTATATATAGTTTGTAAAACAAGAAGAAAAATAAGAGAAGAAAGAGATAAAAAACATAAAAAAGAGTTTTTAGTTGAGAGAAGCTTTACTGTTGCACAAGAAAGGTTCTTTGATTGGTGTGTAATCAAAGATCAATCCAGTTGTATCCTGGAGACGAACCTCTTGAAGCATTCATACACCGAATTGGAGGAAAATTCGTCTTAGGACATTGCTATTGAGTGCAAGCCTCTGGTATGATTCAATTTAGTTCTTTGTAATTGAATTCTCATATGATATATATTATAGTTCAGTGATATGCATATAGTATAATTGTTCCAACAATCTAAGACGAATTATATGCATATATGATATGCATATATGATATGGCACTGGTAATAGAATGATTGTTTCTGCGTATATGAAAATCTCTGCTTATATGATTGAATCATTTGATATATGGCATGCTAGACTAGGTCATGTAAATAACAGATTAATTCATAAAATGGTACATTTGAACATGTTACCAAAGTTTCAAATTGATTTTAAACACAAATGTGAAGTTTGTATAGAATCAAAGTTTGCTAGGCAAACATTTAAATCTGTTCAAGAAAGATCAAATGAATTATTAGATTTAATTCATAGTGATCTTTGTGATTTCAAATCAAATCCTACAAAAGGAGGAAAGAACTACTACATCACTTTTATTGATGATTGTAGTAAATATTGTCATGTCTTTTTGATCAAAAATAAAAGCGAGGCCTTTGATATATTTAAAATATATAAGGCAGAAGTTGAAAATCAACTTGACAAAAAGATAAAAATATTAAGAACTGATCGAGGTGGAGAATATGATTCCATTGAATTTACAGAATTTTGTAATACAAATGGAATTATTCATTAGACCAACTGCGCCATATACACCTCAACAAAATGGTGTGGCTAGAACTCTCAAGAATATGATTAATTCTATGTTGATGATTCTCGGGCTTCCCCAAAAACTTGAGGGGTGAAGCATTACTGACTGCAAATCATATCTTGAATAGAGTTCCGTTCAAGAAATCTGATAAGTCTCCATATGAGATTTGGAGAAAGAGAAAACCCACTTACAAAACCTTAAAAGTGTGGGTTGCTTAGCAAAGGTTCAAATTCCTTTACCAAAAAGGACTAAATTAGGACCTAAAACCGTAGATTGTGTGTTCATCGATTTTGCTAAGAATAGTGCAGCATATAGATTCTTAGTAGTTAAATCACATATTTCAGATATCAGTGATAATACTATCATAGAATCTGCGGATGCTACATTTTTTGAGCATATATTTCCTTTTAAGGAAAAACAAAATGGTTCATCACGAAAAAGGACAGCTGAAGAGAGTCTAGAAGAACCAACCACTTCAAGGGTGCAAGAACAAAATTTGGAACCTAGAAGGGGAAAAAGAATTAAGGTTCCAAAGAATTTTGGACCTGATTTTATAAGTCTGTTAACTGAAAATGAACCTCAGACTTATAGGGAGGCTATGTCTTCGCCAGAAGCGTCTTTATGGATGGAAGCAATCAATAGTGAAGTTGAATCCATTTTACATAATAATACATGGGAATTGGTTGATTTACCATCCGGAATCAAACCAATTGGATATAAATGGATATTCAAAAGAAAGCTTAAAGCTGACGGTACTATTGATAAATACAAAGCACGATTGGTTGCAAAAGGTTATAGACAAAAGAAGGTGTAGATTACTTCGACACCTATTCTCCTGTTTCGAGAATAACTTCCATTAGAATGTTGATTGCCATAGCTGCATTATACAATATGGAAATACATCAAATGGATGTTAAAACAACATTTCTAAATGGAGAGTTAGAAGAAGAAATCTATATGGACCAACCTGAAGGGTTCATAGTCAAAGGCCAAGAGAATAAAGTTTGTAGACTTGTTAAGTCATTATATGGACTCAAACAAGCTCCAAAACAATGGCATGAAAAATTTGATCATACTATGTTAGCAAATGGTTTCAAAATAAATGAATGTGACAAATGTGTGTACATTAAAGAAATGAAAAACTTTTGCGTCATAGTATGTTTATATGTTGATGACATGTTGATTATGAGCACAAGTAGAGATGCTATAATGTCAACCAAAAAGATGTTGAATTCTAGTTTTGACATGAAAGACTTAGGTCTAGCTGATGTAATACTAGGAATTCAAATCAAAAGGAATAACGAAGGTTATATCCTTACACAATCTCATTATGTTGAGAAAATCTTAAAAAGATTCAATCAATTCGATTATAAACCTGCTCCAACTCCTTTTGATGCTAATTGTCATCTTAAGAAAAATAATGAAGAAGCAGTTTATCAATTGGAATATTCTCAAGTAATTGGAAGCTTGATGTACTTGATGAATTCTATTAGACCTGACATAGCTTATGCAGTAAGCAGGCTGAGTAGATACACAAGTAATCCTAATGATGCTCATTGGACAAATAAGTTAATAAGAGTTCTAAGGTATCTTAAATATACCTTAAATTATGGACTTTATTATACAAAATATCCACCTGTACTTGAAGGGTATAGTGATGCAAATTGGATTTCTGATAATACAGAAACCAAATCAACAAGTGGATATATATTCACTTTAGGTAGAGCAGCGATTTCTTGGAAATCAACAAAACAAACGTGTATAGCACGTTCCACTATGGAATCTGAATTCATAGCTCTTGAAAAGGCAAAGAAGAAGTTTGAATGGCTAAGAAATTTCCTAGAAGATATTCCTTGCTTGGCCAAAACCAATCACAAAGAATATGTATACATTGTGATAGTATGGCAGCACAAGCAAGAGCTAAGAACAATATATATAATGGTAAGTCGAGACATATAAGGCGCCGACACAATACTATAAGACAATTACTCACAAGTGGAGTAATTAGTATTGATTATGTTAAGTCTAAGGAAAACATTGCAGATCCTTTGACTAAAGGTTTACCAAGAGATCAAGTGAAGATATTATCGAGGGGAATGGACTTAAAGCCTATAGAGTAAGTCAAGTCCAGCGGAAACCTAACCTAGCTGATTGGAGATCCCATGGTCTAGGTTCAATAGGCAAACTGGTTAGACCTAACTTAACAAACAGGACACACAATAACCTGTTCCTATGATGAAGTAAGTGTGTTGATAAGAAGTTTAGGGTATGCAATACTGCATTTAATGATTAAAGATAAGTCACCTATATGATAGTAAATGTGGGGTCGCATTTATGAGAATGAATAGGCTAAATTCTCTAAAGCTATCATGAATCCAGGATATGTTCAGGACCAAAATGAACAACAAAGAATAACGTGCATCAGTAATCATGTCATAAGTGAGACATATTGTCTTAGTTTACTACAAAAAGTGAATAGTTCAAGATACATACATCACTGCGTCGCGAAGTAAACTCGATATGAT
Source organism: Stephania japonica (assembly GCA_039657345.1). Classification (NCBI taxonomy): domain Eukaryota; kingdom Viridiplantae; phylum Streptophyta; class Magnoliopsida; order Ranunculales; family Menispermaceae; genus Stephania; species Stephania japonica. The sequence goes on along the minus strand of CM077558.1, from coordinate 19,510,870 downwards.
CTTACTAGGGTAAGTTCAAGTCTATACGACACTTTCCTGAGTAACATGACATGATAATCTCTCTCAACTATTTTGAAGTAATAATGATATTTTTTAAATTTGTGTATGTGAATTGGCTAAGTAAACTTGGTCATGGTTTCAGATGGATACAATACAAATGTGGGGTATTGTTGAACTATATGTGAGTTTGTATTGTACCCAATATTAGTCCCACATGGGAAAGAAACATTTTTGTTTTAAATTAAGTAATTTCATAATTACTTATTAGGTGAACAGTTGTAACGGTCGTAAATTAAGTAATTTCATAATTACTTATTATGTGAACAATTGTAACGGTTGTGTACAAAATTGTAACGGTCGTAAAAATTAAGTAATTTCATAATTACTTATTATGTGAACAATTGTAACGGTTGTGAACAATTGTAACGGTTGTATGTGAACAGACACATTATTTGTCTATATATAGTTTGTAAAACAAGAAGAAAAATAAGAGAAGAAAGAGATAAAAAACATAAAAAAGAGTTTTTAGTTGAGAGAAGCTTTACTGTTGCACAAGAAAGGTTCTTTGATTGGTGTGTAATCAAAGATCAATCCAGTTGTATCCTGAGACGAACCTCTTGAAGCATTCATACACCGAATTGGAGGAAAATTCGTCTTAGGACATTGCTATTGAGTGCAAGCCTCTGGTATGATTCAATTTAGTTCTTTGTAATTGAATTCTCATATGATATATATTATAGTTCAGTGATATGCATATAGTATAATTGTTCCAACATTAAAAGTATGTTAAATTATCATTTTCCTTTAATGTTCCTCTTCTATGTGACACCTACTTAAACACTTAGTATCTCAAACAACTGCACGATTGTCAAGCCAATTTCCGATTTTCAAACCAGCATGATGTCCTTAATTTGATCATTGAACACGTGCCATTTGTTTTTCGTATTCTACAAAAATCATATAATATTAGGATAACTAGCAATAAGGTGCACACTAAAATGTCCAATATCCGTAACAGAATGATGATTTTCTTTGACACGATAACAGTTCTATATACAATTTCTTTTTATTAGGGAATGTGATAATTTACTATTACAATAGTGGGTGTTCAATCATCTATCATTTTCAGATGCTTAGTGGTGAATTAGTGTCTTATTAACATACAGGGTATAATTTCGTTCATTTTTGGGCTGAATTGGAGAGTCGACAAGCCTAATATGATACAACATGTACGGACTAGCTACTAGCTCATAGGATTGCAATAGACGGACATTAGGGTTTAGGGTTTAGGCGACAAATTAGGGTGATTAAGTATTTACCGATTCAACCATTTTTCACACCATGGTGCTGTTAAGAGTGATGGATCCCAAGTTAAGATTGGTGGTCATTATATACATCCTCTATCGGTCTTGCAATCCCCATATCTAGGTTACCTCATTAGTGTTCTAGTGAGTTGCTTAATGTGAACAGAATACAAAAATGTACAAATATGTAGTTGATAGAAACCAAATAAGAGTGTCTCCAACCACTGCACTAAAATAGAGCAACTTTTGCATTATTTTAGTATAACTTTAACACTAAATCTTGGTCTCTTCACCAACCCACAAACACTATTTTTTACACTATCATATTTATCTATTGTATTATTACATTTTAATCTCTTTTAATGTTTTATATTTTATATACTTCAAATTTATTTCTATGCTTACATGCTAATAATCAAATAATTAATTTTTTTCTAAAATAAAAAGTAATTAAATAATTAAATAAAAAATATTATACATTTACTGATAAATAAAAACTATCATTTCTTAAAAAAAAATTAAATTACATAAGATAGAATACATGTATATACAGTATATAATAATATAATACACAAAAAGATAAACATAAAAAAATGTAATACACAATTAGCGGCAAGTTAATTGGTAAATGAACGGATAAATATAAAAAGATAAGTATACAAAAACGCAACTTGCGTAAAGATGAGCACAAAAAAAATATATTTAATATGTTTAGCGCAATGAACAGTACTAAGTATTGTAGCTGTGCGCCATCCACGTCGGATAGCACATGGATGGTGCACAGCGTATGACGCTGGGTTAGAGTACCCTGTGCTATCTTTAGAGGTTTTTTTGCCCTCCACTAGCGCAAAATGGTTGGAGATACTCTAACAAACAAAAGAGAGGCACAAAGAAAGAAGAGAAAAAGGGGAGAATAGAGTTTGATATATATATATATATATATATATATATATATTTTTAAATCAATAGAGTTTGATATTACTTGCAGAACAATCTAAAATCACTACAGCAACTTAGAGAATGCTGTACTTTCCCAACCCACCAGTCATACGCTGTTCAGTTGATTTCTTACGTGCCTCCTCTATACTAGCACACTCTACATATATAGTCTTTATGGACAATTCTACCAACACTACTTCTGACCAATCATAACAGACTTACAACACTCTGTGATGAAGTTCAAGAATTAGCTTATGATGGAAAGATATGACAGGATGACATTTTAGTAATTTCCGCGAAGTTTGGGGCGTTTGATTTTTGGTGTTCTGAGGACATGGTTTTATTGGAAATGGCGTGGAGATCACAACTCACCGCTATGCCGTGACAACGACGTTTTTCGGTGAAATTCCATCGTTTCGCCCTCCGAAACGGAAATTTTGCTATTTTTGGAAAGTTTTATTTCGTTTATAACTCTCATTAGGAATTTCCGTTTTTATTGCCGTTTGCGGCGTTTGTTTCTACTTTTCGTTTAGTTTTTAGTTTAGGGCTTTTTGGACTTTTTACTATTTTTGGCAAATTTTAGTGTTTCGCTATTTAAGCGATCTATTGGGTGTAATTCGTAGTTTTTGCTGAAATAAAAGATTTTTCTGAACTTTGGCTTAAGTTCTAACCTAGATTGAGTTGTTCGTGGATTCGTTCAACTGGTTTGGAAGATCTCCGCTGTGTTAGTTGGTATCAGAGCCTGCTTTAGCGTGATTGGAGAAATCATGCCGCCGAAGAGGAACCAGCAGCGTATCGAGGAGGTGTATGACCGTGACAATCTGAATCGACAAATTGGCCAATTGATTGACCAACGCATGGGCGCGGTGGTAGAACAATTAACTGCCAGAATCGATCAGTTGTTTGGTCAAAATATGAATCGTATCCATAACCATCGAAAAGAACCTGTTGGTGATGAATCAGTAGGAGATTCTTCTACCGAAGGGGAGGATGAGTATGTTGAGGAACCGAGGAGGTGCTACAGGCCGCGTGCAGTTGAGGATGATCGCAGGCGGAGGGAGTCTGGGATGAAGACGGAGATCCCAGAATTCCATGGCACCCTTCAACCAGAAGAATTCTTAGACTGGCTGGCGTCAGTTGAAGAAGTCCTAGAATTCAAAGGTGTGCCCGAAGACAAGCGTGTGCAACTGGTTGTGACCAGATTCCGCAACAGGGCCATGGCTTGGTGGCAACAACAGAAGTTGATGCGGAATAGGAGTGGAAAGGCGAAGATCACCTCGTGGGAGAAGATGAAAAACACTTACGGGCTGAGTTCTTGCCTTACAATTTCCAACGCCTTATGTATCAGAGGTTGCAGAATCTGAGATAAGGGGCAAAGTCAGTAGATGATTATACTACTGAGTTTTATCAGTTAGTCGCTAGAAACGAACTGCAGGAGACTAACGGCCAATTAGTGGCGCGGTATATTGGTGGACTGAGGGTGCAGATCCAAGATGTCGTCAACATGTTTGATCCGGCTTCCTTATCTGCAGCGCACTAGCGAGCATTGTTGGTGGAGAAACAACAGCGTCGGGGTGTGTGTCACAGGGCCAATGAAAGAGGGGTTTTTCACTAGGAAATTTTTCTCTCAATTGAACCTGCGGTGCCTAAGAGCCACCTTAGTTCAACACGCCAATACTCGAATTAAAGGGACAGCAAGCAATAGGCAACAAGGAAATGTTTACTAGCTCTCAATTGGAATTACAACTGTGGAACTCTATGCTTCCCCAAGCTTAGAGCCCTTGGCTTTATAGACTAGCCATTAGGTAGTTACATAACCAACTAGGACACATGTCCAGTGTTCATCAAACCATAGACCTGGTAAATCGCCACTCTCTTAGTGGTCAAGGCGTTGCCGAACTGCCTTGTTCCTTTGCTGTCACCTGGTTCCGTAACCGCCTCCATTACTGGGTCAGTTAGCACATGCTCCATGTATTCGGGACAAGCCTGGACATGGCTTGGTCATGGCCCGGCCAAGACCAAGGTAGTTCCCCAACTACCTCGACTTGGTCTTCCACGTTTCAAGGGACGTGGTTCATGCTTCTCTAAGGGACAGGGACTGCGTCTCCTGGTGCCTGACCGTGTCCAGGCACGTAGGGTGCTAAGTCGGGGCTCGGGGTCGAGTCCCACCGACTCGGGGTGGCCAGACCATGGTCCGTGGGTCTTCGCCTTGGCATGGTGCCCAAGGCGTGCTCGAGGGCCTTCCTTGTCACTGTTGCCCATGCCACCCCTAGGAGAGAGCCCACCTCCCCTTATAGTAGATGTTAAGCCGTTTCCTCAGCTCCAATAGGAAACATCCCAAAAGGAGACCAAGCGTACTTTGATCAGGGTCAATGCCCAAGTCAAGGAAAGTCAACTGTTGTGCCAAGGCCTTGCCTTGGCCTTGGCCTGGTCTTACCTCGTCTTGCCTTGCCTTGCCTTGCTGTGCCTTGCCTTAGCCTTGCCTTGCCTTGGCCTGGCCTTGCCCGTGCCTTGGCCTGGCCTGGCCTTGCCCAGCCTTGCCTTGCCTTGCCTTGCCTTGCCTTGCCCAGCCTTGCCTTGGCCTAGCCTCACCTCGCCTCGCCTTGCCTTGGCCAGTCTTGCCTTGGCTTGGCCTTGCCTTGCCTTGGCCTCGCCTTGGCCTGCCTTTCCTTGGCCTGGCCTCGCCCTGCCTTGGCCTCGCCTTGCCTTGCCTTGCCGTGCCCGTGCCAAGCCAAGCCTTGCCCTTGCCAAGGCTTGTCCACTTAGGCACGAGCCATGTACTAAATCCGACTTTGGAGTTCACCGAAACATCCCGAGTCCACCGAGACTCAGTCATCTGCTGAGTTATCATGCTGCCTTGCCTAGCATGCTCAAATCCAGCTTATTGGGGTGGTAACAGTGTGAGTAATGCTTCCAGTAATGTTAATGTTGGGACAACCAATACTGGGGGTAATATCGTTGCAATTAAGCCTGCTAGTCGCACAAACAGACCTAGCACTAGTGGGATTAATTGCTTTTGTTGTGGCGAAGTTGGTCACAGGAAGTCAGAATGTAAAGGGAAGAAGGCTCTGTTTATAGAGAATGAAGAAGAAGACGGAGGGGAAGAGGCCAACATCACTGCAGAACCAGTGTTTGACACTTCTGAAAACACAGACGAGGAGGTCGTGACTAGAGATGTGGGTACTGCCTTGGTTGTAAGGCGTTCTTGTATGACTCCTAGAGTTGTCGTTGATGATGAGTGGCTGCGGAATAACATCTTTCACTCCAAGTGTACCATCTTAGGCAAGGTGTGCAGGTTCATGATTGATGCAGGCAGTTGCGAGAATATCGTCTCAGTTGAAGCGGTTCAGAAGTTGGGCCTTGCAACTGAACAACACCCGAGACCTTACACGTTAGCTTGGCTGAAGAAGGGTAGTGAGGTGAAGGTGTTGAAGCGCGCCTTGGTGACTTTTTCTATTGGTGCTAACTACAAGGATTCAGTCTGGTGTGATGTTGTATGGAGGCTTGCCACTTGTTACTGGGACATCGTTGGCAATTTGATAGGGGAGTTGTGCATGATGGCAGAACCAATAAATACACCCTTATGTTCAAGGGAATGAAAATTGTTCTAGTACCCGCCAAAGACCCGGAGGAAGTTAAGCCAACTAAAGAATCTAGCACTTTGCTGTCTTTGGCAAGATTTGAAGATGAATTACAGGATTCTGAGGTCGTTTACATCTTGATGGGAAAGGAGGTACATAGAGATGTTGATGTTCCTGAAGCTGCAATTCCTATTATGAAGGAGTTTTGTGATGTTTTCCGTGATGAGATGCCAGAAGGACTACCACCATTACGTGATATTCAACATCAGATTGACCTTGAACCTGGTGCGTCACTGCCTAATAGACCACACTACCGAATGAGTCGCAGTGAGCATGAGGAGTTGCGCAGCCAGGTTGAAGAGTTATTGGCGAAGGGATTCATCCGTGAAAGTCTGAGTCCGTGTGCAGTGCCAGCCCTCCTTACACCAAAGAAAGATGGCTTTTGGCGGATGTGCGTGGACAGTAGAGCAATCAATAAGATTACTGTCAGGTATCACTTTCCTATCCTTCGCTTGGATGATTTACTCGACCAATTGAGTGGAGTGAAGATTTTTACAAAACTGGATTTGAAGAGTGGGTACCACCAGATTCGCATTAGAGTTGGGGATGAGTGGAAGACTGCTTTTAAAACTAGGGAGGGGCTGAGTGGTTAGTCATGCCGTTTAGGTTGTCAAACGCACCTAGCACATTCATGAAAGTCATGAATCAGAGCTTGAGACCTTTGATAGGCAAGTGTGTTGTGGTATATTTTGATGATATATTGATATACAGTACTAATGAGGAGGAACACCTCCAGCACGTGCGAGATGTTCTGACTATCTTGCGTAGGGAAAAGTTCTATGCTGCGATGAAGAAGTGCTCATTTTTGACACCGAAGGTCCTTTTTTTAGGCTATGTCATTTCTGGAGAAGGGTTGCAGGTTGATGAGTCTAAAGCAGAAGCCATCCGTACTTGGCCTAGACCCACCACAGTCACGGAGGTTCGCAACTTTCATGGGTTGGCTTCATTCTATAGGTGGTTCATTCCACACTTCAACAGTATCATGGCCCCAATTACAGATTGTATGACGGGCATGAAGTTTGGGTGGAGCAACGAGGCAGATGAAGCATTCCAACTGATCAAAGTACGGTTAACCACTGCACCCATTCTGGTGTTGCCAGACTTTCACTTACCATTTAAGTTACATAGTGATGCATCCAAGGTAGGCGTTGGAGCTGTCTTGAGTCAGAATAATAGGCCTGTTGCCTATTTTAGTGAGAAGCTGTCTAGGGCAAAGTTGAGGTATAGCACATATGATGTGGAGTTCTATGCAGTGGTACAAGCCGTGAAGCATTGGCGGCATTATCTTTTTCACAGAGAGTTCGTGCTGTTTATAGACCATGAGGCATTGCGACACTTACATGGGCAGAATAAGGTCTCGGTCAGACATGCTTCCTGGGTGGCCTATTTGGAGCGCTTTACTTTTGTGGTGAAACACAAGTCTGGTGTGACCAACAGAGTTGCCGATGCCCTGAGAAGACGAAAAAGTTTGTTGAGCCGCATGACCATTGAGGTACCTGGGTTTTCCTACTTCTCTGATTTGTTTACTACTGATCCTTTCTTTGCTACTATTGTGGAGAAAATGCAGAGTGGGGAGCGTCCTGATTATACACTCCATTAGGTTTCTTATTTCAGGGCAATCAGCTTTGCATTCCTAATTGCAGCTTAAGATTGCTGATTATTAGAGAGTTGCATGGGGAGGGACATGTTGGGTGTGATCGCACTTTGCAACTAGTGCTGGCCTCTTACTTTTGGCCTACCATTCACAATGAAGTGGACAGGTATGTACAGCGATGCCGAACTTGCCAGCTTTCGAAGGGTACCGCAACTAATGCCGGTCTATATATGCCTTTGCCCATCCCAACACAGCCATGGGTTGATATTAGCATGGATTTCGTGCTGGGGTTGCCTAGAACACAGCGGGGGAATGATTCTATTTTTGTGGTGGTTGACCGTTTTTCCAAGATAGTTCACTTCATCCCATGCAAGAAGACCACAGATGCTGTAAAGGTGGCTCAGCTGTTCTTTTGGGAGGTGTATAGATTGCATGGCCTTCCTACCTCAATTGTTTCAGATCGGGACACCAGATTCCTCAACCATTTTTGGCGTAGTTTGTGGGCTATGGTGAACACGCAGCTGAAATTTAGCAGTGCTTATCATCCGCAAACAGATGGACAGACTGAAGTTGTCAACCGTTCGTTAGGTAATCTTTTGAGGAGCTTGGTGGGTGAGAATGTCAGGAGTTGGGACTTCAAGTTGAGCCAGGCGGAATTTGCACACAACCATGCTCTTAATCGAAGTACCGGGTTTAGTCCTTTTTAGGTTATGTATTCAGTACTACCTCGAGGTCCTCTTGACCTATTACCAGTGCCAAATAAGACTAGATGGCATGGCAAGGCAGAAGACTTTGTTAGTGGGCTGCAAGAGATTCATCAATCTGTCAAAGATAACTTGCGGAAGGCTGCTGACAAGTACAAACAATATGCAGATCGGAAGAGGCGTCACGTGGAGTTTGAAGTGGCTGACTTTGTGTGGGCGGTTCTCACTAAAGACCGGTTCTCTGTGGGTGATTACAACAAATTGTCAGTTCGAAAGATTGGTCCTGTGGAGGTTCTTAAGAAAATTAATCCTAATGCTTACAGATTAAAGTTGCCAAGTCACATTCGCACGGCTGATGTATTTAATGTCAAGCATCTTGTTCCCTATTATGGGGATACGTCTGATGATGAGAATTCGAGGGCAAATTCTGTCCACCATGGGGAGAATGATGAAGTCCAAGAATTAGCATATGATGGAAAGATATAACAGGATGACATTTTAGTAATTTCTGCGAAGTTTGGGGCGTTTGATTTTTGGTGTTCTAAGGACATGGTTTTATTGGAAATGGCGTGGAGATCACAACTCACGACTCGTGACAACGACGTTTTTTGGCGAAATTCCATCGTTTCGCCCTCCGAAACGGCAATTTTGCTATTTTTGGAAAGTTTTATTTCGTTTATAACTCTCATTAGGAATTTCCGTTTTTATTGCCGTTTGCGGCGTTTGTTTCTATTTTTCGTCTAGTTTTTAGTTTAGGGCTTTTTGGACTTTTTACTATTTTTGGCAAATTTTAGGGTTTCTCTATTTAAGCGATCTATTGGGTGTAATTCGTAGTTTTTGCTGAAATAAAAGATTTTTCCGAACTTTGGCTTAAGTTCTAATCTAGATCGAGTTGTTCGTGGATTCGTTCAACTGGTTTGGAAGATCTCTGCTGCGTCACTCTGCTACTTAACTATGTGTTGAAGTTGATGCGGATTGTTTGACAAGATCTAATGGACTAAGTGAAACAACATAATTCGAAGAAGGAAGTCCATAAATCCCAAATAAGAAACTACTATTTTTCAGTGTTTTTTATTTAAAAGTTACTAATTTATGTTAGTTATTATTTCCATATTAGTAGGATTTCTTTACTTATTCTATGGTAATTCTTCTAGTAGCTTCTAATTTATGGAAATAGAATATTTGTTATTAGTTTTCAAAAAAAATATTTGTTATTAGGAAGTTTTCAATTTTGTTATTTCTTTCTATTTAGGTTTATTTATGTCACCCTATAAATATGTAACTCATTCTATAGTTTCATTATAAATTGAATTATAGAATAAGAATTAAGTTTGTTTTCCTTGGCTCAAATTTGAGTGTTAAGTTTTAATTTAAAAACTTGTTCACTTTTTTTAAGGCTTAATCAAGTGTTAGCCTTGTTTATTTTCGCTTCAAACGCAGTGAATAAAGCGAAAAAAAACAAGGCTAACACTTGATTAAGCGTTGTTCCTCCTATGCACAAATCGAATTATGGGCCTGTTATTAGTGTAGTGAGTTAAGAAGAATATGAGAAGAATATTAAGGAAGTATCTGTTTAAAGAGTTAGGAGGGTGATAGCCCCTTCAAAGTCTATCAATTGTTTTTGTTCTTTCTTATTCTCTATTTTGAACAATATATAAAAATGTCCCATTCGACTTAGGTTGTTCCTATAAAAAAGCAGACCATATAACTGGCAGTTTCATTGGGAACAATTGCCTAAGTGATTGGCATGTTATAGCGTGGTTTGATGGGGATTTTGGGTGGCTGAGCTGAATAAATTTTTAGGTATAAATAGTACGTTTCTTGTTTTCAAAGCATTATGAAACAAGATATTATTTAGTATGCCCAATTGCTGAACTTATTAGTAGGTCAGGTCAGATCAGAAACTGTCAGCTGGCTATTTTAACCGTTACCTACCGAGGAGCAGAATTGGAGCAATAACATGATGGTTATTTTTTGTCGGTTAGATGAGCAATTGTTTGATCCTACAATATTCCGATGATTGTGCATCTATTTAGTCAGTCAAAGTCAAGTTAGGATTCAAATACTAGAAGACATTTGAAGACATGGCTAGTTATGAAACAAGTATTGACATGGCTAGTTATGAAGCATCGTATGGAAGACCAATTGATCTCTTATGTGCTAGCTTAAAATATAAAATTGTTCCACCAAAAAAATAAAAAAATAAAAACGAGAATAGAACCCAATTGAGGCTGTTGACGAAGGAGCCTTTTGCACCATCTAATTGGATCAAAGGGTAAGACCCTAGAAGGAAGCAGCTTCAATTTTTGAAGTTGATTATGAGTTCTCTTTCAATGACAATCATAATAAAAAATGCATGTCGGTTGGCACCAAGTTAGAGATATAGAATGCCCAATTGCTTCATTTTTGCCAAGGATATAAAATGTTTTCGGCGTGGTGCCTGCCTTCATGCTTCATCTTTTCCTAGGATGTAAAATGTTTTCTCATGGCTCACTTGGGTGAGAAAAATCCTTATCCTTATTTATTATGTGATTAAAAAATCTATTGAAAAAGGACAGCTTACAAAGAACAGCTGAACATGTAACGCAGGTTTTGTACTAGAAAACTTATAAGGGACATAGATTCCTTCAAGGGGTCCAAGTCTTGTAGCAATACACGACTGAAGAGGACGCAGATGAAAGCTTGAGTTAGACGAAAACAAGTATTTCAGTTTTTTAAGGACACATTATGGTATTAACTTATTGAATCTTGTTTGTGAATGTGATATCTAATAATGCTGATATGTGCATAATCTGATATCATGGAAATAGTTGAAAGTAGAGCATACCCCACTTACCTTTAGCGCTGCTATCCTTTCCAGTCCTAGCTTAAGAAGTTTCTATTCGATCCTCCTTAAGTGTCTACATTGGTATAGGTTGGTGCAATTCATTAAACTCAATTTCAATGAGGTAAGCTATTTATAAATTTGTCCTAAGCAAGGAGGGCTGAAAAAGGTTCAGACACCCCATGGTTATCAAAAAAAAAAATCTTGAAAGCATTGTAAATTGATTTCGAAATAAAGTCATGCTTTTCGCCGCGACGACAAAAGTTTTCGGGGTTAGTTATCACTGCTTTGGACTTTGTCTCGACGTTAGAATAAACCTCGAAGTGCGTGCAAGAAATCAATTGGTTAAAAATCTCAAGTTCAACAACTTCTGTTAGTATGTGACACGTCACGACACCGTGTGGGTTAATATCCCAAGGCGTCGTGATAGCACCACTGAAGTCGTAGTGATGCCGTGTGGTTTACATATGATGCCATGAGGCGCCAATTCCACTATGAACGCGCATCTGTACTTTGATGGCGTCTTGCGTTTACACGTACGACACCAGATGTCAGGGAAACCTAGAATTTCTAGTGCCCTCTCTTGGCTGTTCGACCAATTACCATCCCTTTTTGGTCTTCAAATAAATTGAAAAAAATCCACATTGACATATTTAATCAATCCAAATCATCGATAACCATATTATGAACAAGATTTAGATGAAATCAAGATCTTGAACCCTAACTTTTGTGCAAAACTACATGAAATCTAAAAAATTGCATTCAATTATCTTAAATCATTTCAAAGACATGATTTCTTACTAAAATTAACGACAAGGGAGAGTTAGAGAAGCACCACAATAACCAAGAAAACAAAAGGAGTCATCCTTAACACCAAAACCATTATTAAAAGGCAAAACATATTTTTTGGCCCTTGAACTTTGAGTCTTTTATGCTTTTAGTCCCTGAACTTTTATTAGTGTACACGTGGTTCCTTAACTTTCATTGTTGTACATTTGGTTCTTGAACGTTTGAGTTTTTATGGTTTTGGTCCCTAACTTTGATTTTGTTACGTTTTTTTGGGGGTAAATTAATTTTTTTTCAACTTTTGTTGGTCGATGTGAGTCACCTGATTTAGTAATATAAACCACTTTACTCTTTTTGACTAGTCATGCGACACTTTTGTTACTCAAGTTGGCGGAATTTAACACTATAAAGGATGAAGGACTAAATGTATGTAAAAGTTTAAGGACCAAATGTGTAGTTATAAAAGTTTAGAGACCAAAAACATAAAAAAAATACAAAGTTGAGGGACCAAATGATGGGTTTTTCCTTATTGAAACTACAACTTTGTTGCAAAACCCTTATTTTAATGAAACCAATAACAACTTCAATTGGCTGTATGAGATGAGTGGCAAGGTAAAGAGATTATACCTAATCTTAATGACTTTGTGTTGATAGATTTATCTCATACACGACCCACCATCAAAGTACATCATTTTTGTTCTCTCCACTCTCCTCTTTTGCTGGTTATGTTTGACCTAAAGTGGCTATAAACCTCTAAGTGTGGTTTATATACTAGGGTTTGATGAGATTAGAGTTTGGTTGACCAATCCACACCGTTCGTCTAATATTACCATCCATTTGGTTTTAGAAATATCCTAAAGTCCACATTAAGCCCTTCATTTTGGTATTTCCATACAAACCAAGGTATTGTATGTTTTATTTAAAAAAAAATGCCACTCTTCTTTATTTTACCCATAAGCGAAGTTGTTGCAAATTTATTTACATCCACTTAGGCTAAATTAAATCTTAAGTTCTCTAAATAATATATAATACACGCAATGGTCGCACCATCACTCAATTCCATGTACGTTTATATAAATACCCTCGATACTAGGATTTTCTCTCCATTCCCATCTCTATTCCCATTTAATTCCTCGTCCCCATCCCTATTGCACCTCTATCCCCATTTAAAAAGACACTGACTAAATAGACCTCGGTTTTTGCTAATCATACCCCACTTTTAAAAAAAATGTGAAATGACCCAAATACCCTCCATACCCCACTCATCTCATCCATCCATACCCCAGTCACACCACTGTCTCTCCCGCTCAAATTGCGCTCACCATCGACCCTAATTCGATGAAATCCGGGTGAAACTACATCAATTCGACGTTATGAGTGCAATTGTTTATCTATTTTGTGTTGATTTTTTGTTTTTTGGGTTGCCATTTTAGAGTCGGTTGGGTGTTGTTATGGTGGGATTAAGGTTTCGATATGGGGCTTGAACCTTACATTTTGAATACAAAATGTTGATAGAATCGAGAATATCAAGTGATTTCGAGCAAAACCTAATATTTTTTTGTTTGTTTTCATGTATTTTTTGGAGTTTTGACAAAAAAAAATTCGTTCTTGTGACCCATAGGTTGCGAACACATAGGGCCAAGACTTCTTTAGAGGTCTCACGTAGTTGTTTCCTACCGAGACCTATAATGAGATCTTGGTGGGAGTCAGCTGAGATCTAGTTGCCTTCCACCAAGACTGAGAACCTTTCGAAGGTCTCGGTGGGAATTAGATGAAGCCGGCCGAAACCTCTAAAGAGGTATTGGTGGGAGTCATCCGACACCTTTTTAGATGTCTCACTCATGTATGGTCAAAATCCACAAACCGGGGAGACAAGGGTATATTTGAATAATGGGGTATATGTAGCAAAAGTGGGATACATTTAATACGGGTATTTTTAGGATTCTTTTGAAAAGTGGAGTGCGTTTAGCAATTAAAATTCAAAAACCGGGGTGTGGTGAGCAAATGGGCTATATTTAGCAAAAATTAGAGTCTGTTTAGCCGCTGACTTTAAAAATTGTGTAGGAACAGGTGTTCCCTGCACAATTTTTACTTAAGGTGCCCACAATATTCCACCAAATACAATCCAAATACATATTTTCATGTTTGGTTCAACTTTAAACTTGTCGAGAATTTGCAAATTTCTTAACAAGAAAAGATATGAATTGACATAAATACCCTTCAAATAAAGAGATGATGTGTGTAATTAAAGGTAATTAATGAGGGTTAATTGTATCCACAAACTCCTGGGAGATAAATCCTTTATGGGATTGGGCAGCCAAACAAGATTAGTTCTAACTCCCCTACAAGTCATCTCTAGGTAGTTAACTCCACCTTTAACCTAACAAGGCCTAAGTTATTAATATATAATACAATAAAAATTTAATTGATGATTATCACAAAAGCTTGAACATTAGCACTCAATACTAAGTAAGGGTGGTCAAACTGCGGTTTGGTGGTGAAAATCGTCAAACTGCCACTAAAATGTCAACCCTCAAAACCAAAACCAAACATGTTAGGGAATGTGCCCTATTCTGTAAACATTATTTAACTATTATAAGTAGATGCATGTTTCTTTTATAATAGTATCCATAAATAATAATTGTATTATTCTAAACGTCCCTAGTAAGTTACTATTGTTGGAACAATAATAAATTAAAACTAGTATGAGTCTTGATTGATAGTCATGTGATGATTATGCGTATACGGACATAAATCAATATAATGAGTATCTGTTGGGAACAGATACTGGACCGACCCACTATGGAACACTACATGATTAATGTCATAAGTGTTTCTCATGATATTTATATCATTTAGTCATTCGATTTGAGATCACCAGAGACTCCAACATTAGGAGCACAATGATTTGACACAGTTAAGCGTCGTTTTTAACTAGATGATTATAAAGATTGTGATTGGTCATTGCGTGATTAATGTGTATCAATTTATTGACCTTTGTGCAACTTGGGTAGTCATAATGTTTTGATAGAGGCCGCTTATGACTTATGTGTCGAAAATAGTTTTTGGTTTATTGCCAACGTTGTATGAACCTAATGGGTCGCACACAAAGAACGGATCTATGTAATTTCCAATTATCCAGATTGATGAGTTTTATATGATAAAATTCATGACTAAAACCTCCTCATAATATTTCATAATTCACTTGATCGCTTGATTTTTAACTCTGATATAAATATTGGTGATAAAGTGAATTAAATATACGTAGGAACTCTGATATAAAGTGCATTATCGAGGTTCCCATATGAGGAGTTTCGATTAGTATACCCTGGATAATATCTTTGAGGTGTCATTCCTCTTGTGTGAAGTTGTTGCCAAAATTTTGATTGTTCATAAGGTTCATGCCCACATAGTCCATTGCTTGCGACATGTCCAAAGGATTAACCACCATGGTTAGATGATTAACTAATTGTTGAGCTTCTTGTGTTGATTGCCCATTCTGCCCTATATGTAGTCTTGCCATTTGATTGCTTAAATTCGACAACTGTGCCATAATAGTTGTTTGTGTGTCAAGTTCAAAAACTCCTGCTGATTTCTTTGTCGTGGACCGGTTCCCTGCAGTTGCATTTTGTGACATAAGATCTAAGAGATCTATTGCTCCATCCTCGTTCTTTGTTAGCAATGAACCTTATGCGGTTGCATCTACTAGTGTTTGTGTGTTCAGTGTCATCCTATAGTAGAAGATTTGCAGTTGCGCCCATTTCACGTATCCATGTCAAAGACATCTCCTTAAATCTCTCCTAAGCCTTTCCAAGAGACTTGTTCACATCTTACTTTAACTGGTTTATCTTCAATTTCCTTTCACTGACTCTCACGGGCGGGAAAAATTTATCTAGGAACCTCTTATTGATATCCATCTATGAAGTTATACTTCCAGTGTTCAATTCTTGGAACCAAGACTTGGTTTTTCCACTTAGTGAGGATGGGTGGAAAAGCCTCATCCTGATTACTTCTTTCGTGACTCCAGTAATGTGAACAATGTCTTACTTCTCCAGGAAATTCTCAACATATGGGATAGGATCTTCAGTTGATAGCCCATTAGGCTACTTTGCACCATGTTGATTAGAAACGGTCTTAACTTGAACTTGGTGGTGTCGGCTAGAAGCCTCATTACTCCATTGTATGTCTCTTATACTTCTAACTTAAAGTAGTCTCGAAGACATCTTTGCTCTCACTCTCTGTCTTGCAATACTAGATCGCCTTCGCGTTGGTTGTTTCCCTCGACCCTGATTTGGATTCCAATTTCCTACTTGATCATCCGCCATCTTGATCTCCTTCTTTTTCTTTCCTTGTCTAGTGTTTTTGCTTGTTCAGTCGATTTCAGGATCGTAAGGTACTAAGTCCTTATCACCTTGGTTTTGCATGCACTACCTATTCCCTGAAAAGAAAACACAAAAAGATCAAGTGTAGATTGTCAAACTAGAAACTAAAACACTTTTTTAAAATATGAAAAATTAAAATTCTTAACTAAGTGAAATAAAACTTAAATGGTTACCTTTCCTTGGCAATGACTCCAAAAAACTTGATGGGTACTGCAAGTATAATGGTTTAATTATAGTAATAATGTATCAACTAATGTTTATTACGTACGAATATCGTCACACAAAGAGAGGTGTACGTGCTACTTGTATTCTTGTTCACTCTTTTTTTTAAGAAGGGGTTTTCTTTTCTTTTTAAACTAACTAAACTGATCTAATTATCAAGTGGTTGTTTTTATTGAGATTGTTTCTATATAGTGAAAACATCTTAAGTCACAACTTCACCTTAGATAATGAATACTATGCTTTTCAAATCATACTCATATATGTGTGTTGCGATGCATAATTAGAATAAATGAATTTCCTTAAGATTCACTTTAACTCACTATCATGGTGAGAAATATTTTATAGTGCAAACTAGAATTCGACCTATCTGTTTGAACAACGTAAGCTTCACAAAGTATTAAGTACCAAATCCTTAGAATCATAAACACTTAAATTTACTATCCATGTCTCCTTAATCAATAACTATCTATCGATGTTATAATATTTTATGGTTATAATGTTCATATCTGGAGTAAAAGCTCCACAACCATGTTTACTTCTAAATATTTAAAATCAACAAACATGTGGCCAATAGGTTCATAACATTAAGTATAGAATCAACACAAATTCTAACCATCGCAATCTAATAATTAATATTCATCTAATATATGCATAATATTCGTACCATAAGATCCATTGATCCCTAAAATTAAACGACTACTCACTCATAATTGAAATCAACATCATACAATGCATAAACATAATTGCAATCAAAGATTAAATAAAGTAATACCTTTAATAAAATCAATGAAACAACTATTGAATTGCACAAACAGAGTCTTCAATGTCTTCTCCTATAAAACTCTCTTCAATACCCTAAATTATACTATCATAGTTGGTCTCTCTATTTACCACGTCCTAACCTCTATTTATACTCTTAAACCTACTAAAAGTGCAATTAGAACCCTAAATAACTAAAACGTTATAGAAGTCCAAAACTATCCAACTTTCTATTTTTTTCGATATTGGCGTTGTCTATAAGTGATTCCACGCGGTCAATCTTAAGCCACAACATCGCCACAACACCGACTCTGATGTCTGCATTTCCTCTCTCTCAGTGGTCTTGGCACTGCCTATGTAGCTCCTCGGTGCCGTCCGTTATATCCCACAATGCTAACTTTTCTCCTACAACGTCGATTGTGTTGTTTGTTCAGCTTGGCGTACTATTTGTTCTTTCCCAAACTCTGCAAAACTTTCCTAAGGTCTTTCCTATGATCGGACTCAGGCTGGGAGTAAATCATGATATTGTCAATGAATAAAATAAATGGCTTGAACATGTGGTGCATCAAGTCCATGAACACAGCTAGAGCGTTGGTGAATTCAAAAGGCATGACGGTAAACAAAAAATGCCTATATCGCATGCTGAACGCCATCTTGGATACATCATCCTCTTAAATGCGTAGTTGATGACATCTAGAGTGCAAATCTATATTTGAGAAAAATATCGCTCCCCGTAACTGGTCGAACAGATCGTCGATCCTAGGAAGTGGATACTTGTTCCGTATCGTCACTATGTTCAACTGTCGATAATTGATGTACATCCTCATGCTCTCGTCCTTCTTCTTTACGAATAGCACTGGTGCTCTCCTCATCGACACACTCAAAGTTATGAAACCTTTATGAGTCAATTCTTCTAGTTGCGTTTTCAACTCCTTCAACTCGCCATTCTGTATAGGGCCTTCGAAACGGGTCTAGTGCCTAGCACAAGATTGATTTGAAAATCGACTTCTCGATGTGGAGGGAGTCTTAGAAGGTCTGAGGGAAAGACATCCAAAAAGTTTCAAACCACTGTAGTTTTTTTTATTAAGACTTTTTGTCCTTCTTCTCCCATAGATGTCAAGCTTGCTATGACTTCTATTTCTTCCAAGGTCACTACCCTGTTTCGATTTGTTGCATTAGCCAAAGAACTTCCTCGGTACTCGAACGGAGGAAGGCCCATAATCTATAATGTTACACTTTCACAAAAACAATCTATCTTGGTGTGATACCCCGCTAACAAATTTTAAAGTGTAATCCCCAATTTTAATTGGACACCACTCTCATACCATGTTAGGATAAACTCAATCTATAGAAACTATGCTCAGTACGAAGTAAATGTGTGCCCTTATGGGTGTCAATCCCAATGCATGAACCATAGATCCCGAAATAAGCAAAACGGTGTAACCAAAATCAAACAATGTATGCATATCATGATCGTTTATTGAAACTGCACCTGCGACCAGCTGTCGCAAGGACTCTGAGTTTGGCTTAGCCACTGCATGAGCACTGGTGGCTAAGTACACTATGTAACGACCTGAACTCTACCAAACCCGACTCAAGGGTAATTTTGTGATTTTCAATATTGAATGTGTGCAAGTGTGCTTTGTGAATTATTTAAGTGTGAAAAGTGTAGCTTAGGTTAAATGAATATTGGGCCTAACAAGAGTTAAGTGGATGTAAGTGATTGGAGGCCCATAAAGGGCATTTTGGTAAAATAACAAGGTTGTATACAACCCTACTTTAAAAACCCTAACTATATAAGTGAACTTTGCAAACCCTAGTCACCATTTTTGGTTGTTTTCTATAAGTTTGAGAAAGAGGAGAGGGAGAGTAAACACCAACCAAGGAGAGGTAATTCCTTGTTATTCTTTTTGTTTTATTTCTTCTTCTTTTTCTTTTTGTTTGTCATTTGATTGTAGGAGAAAGGGGGGGTGGCGGCTCCTAGAGGAGCTGCCGGACTAGGGGAGGCGGCGCTACCAGGGCGCCGGCGGCGGCTCTGTCTGTAAGGGGGGGTGGGCTCTTGCCACCCCCATGAAACCGTGAGGAAGAAGGGGGTGGCAATAGCCACCCCAGTTCTTCCATCACCACCACCACCACCGCCACTGCGGCTGGTCAGCTGCGGTGGAGGGGTCCCCAGTGCGGGCGAGCACTGGGGACCACCCTCGGATTCCAATCCAAGGGTTGGGATGGGGGGAAGCAAAACTTCCCCACCCCGTAACGCTAGGGGCGTCTGCCCCTGGTTTCTTCCCCAGGGGAGGACAGGCCCATGGACTATTCCAGGGGCCAGTCAACCCTTGGGGGGGTTTGGCGTAGTTTGACCAGGGGCTGAAATACTCCTTGTAAACCAAACAAGGACCAAATTGGTCCCTGGCCAAATAATAAATAAAAAAAATAATAAAATAAAATAAAATAAGATAAAACTACGATGGGCGTCGACATTCCGACAAAGCCCTTAAATGGCACAACACGTGGGACCCACACCATTGGGTCCCCAAATATAAATTAATAATTAAAATACTCAACTTTAAATTGAGTGAAATTCTTATGTAGTGTTGTATGAATTGCTTAGATTCGTGAGGCGGTTCACGTGGGACCCCAAATGCGTGAGGAGTTGGTATAGGCATCGCGGTGGGTCCAAGTAAGTGGGGAGCTTCGCACATGCATTAAATATGGCTTGACTATTAGATAATTAGGAATTCATGTTTTGAATAGAATGACTCGGGTATGGGTTGCGTCTTGATATTGGTTTGGATCTCTATTATCTATGGAATTATGAATGCATTGTTTTGCCTTTCATGTTATTCGATGCCCCAGAATGTTTGTGGAGTTCCACCGCGGGCCAATTTAGCAAGTAGTCTATATTTTGGACGCCCTAGTATGTTTGTGGTAGTTACCACCGAGGGTTTTACTTGACTAACAGAATGCATAAGGTGAACTATTCGAGGGTAAGGGTTTGGAGTTCCATCCTTTGCTACTTGATTGTTCTTTGAGACGTGTAGCGGTGATGGCTTGGATGAAACTACCTTTGTTTTGGTGCCATTATTTAGAGGGCGCAACGGCCATTGCGTTTCCACTAGTTATTGTACCAACTTAAAAGTAGATGATTCGGTCACCGGATCCTTACCAATATCTAGTTCACATTGAATGAAACAACGGACTATATTAGTATATATCAATCGCATTTCATTTAAATCTTTCATTTGACTTTATATGTATGTCATGTGTAGATTTTTATAAATGAAGAGTGGTGAATACTATCATGCATGAAATGCATGAATGTTTATCATAGGTGTTGTGAAACCTTCATGCTTTTATGTATATTATGATGAATGAATTATGACTTAAAATATTGATACTTAGACTATATGATGTTTAGTTCGGTAATGGAAATTCTATTTATATGTTTCTTCTTAGAAAATGAATCTATGTTCATAACTATGATGAACATGAACAATATCTATATTTGTGCCTAATCATGTGCTCATTTATATACTTATGTTTGGTTACGAATTTCATTTATTTGGCTTTAACATGATGTGTTGTGAGTATGGATTTTATGTCATGTTAGAACTTGCATAAGTACAAGGTAGTACTTGCATATTTAATGTTTGAGCGAGTCTTTCCTGTTATTGAGCACCGTTGGTTCTTTAGCTCACCCCACTTTACCCCACAGGTCCATCTACCAGCGTGATAGACAAGAAAGGCAAGGGAAAGGATCTATCTTGAAGTTCCTTTACATGTGAGCCTCGTATAATATTAGTATATTGTTAATATTGATCGTTTTGTAAACCTGGTACGTGGGTTATAACTTAAGACTTAGTTAATGGGTAGTTTTGAACCTTTATAATGTTATTATGAAGTTGTCTACGACTTTTGAATATTAAAGATGATAGATCTTATTATGATATATAAGATAATATGGTTTAATTATGATTATCTTTCACACACTTATTACCATATATATTGTTAGATTGATTATTTTGCAGGTTTATTTAGGTGTGCCAAGCTGTTATTTGGGCCTGGTTCAGGTATCGGGTTTAGGTAACGGCTTTGGCCGGGTGACTTAACCCTAGGTCAGGGGCGGGTCATCACAGTTGGTATCAAAGCCTAGGGATTAGAACCTAGGGAAACATTAGGTTAGGGAAACCTAAGTTGTAGAGCCTTAAATTTAAAAATGGTCAAGTTAAGTCGAACAAATCCATTTTATGGGACATTGGTTTGAGTCGACTTAATGTGCACAAATGTCAAAATTCTAGATTGGGAAGGGATCGAAAACCAAAGATAAAATGTTAATATATTGTTATATGTTTATGAATGTAATATATTTATAACATTAGATATATTTGCAAATTCCTCAAATTATTGGACTAACCACTTGTTGCTCTATAGTGCACTGTGAGTAACCATGGGGGGAGTTCTCATAATTTGAGGGATGCTCAGGACAGAGATGATCGACATTGGCGTAGGGAAATGGAGCAGTGCATCTCTTCCTTGACGGAGTCACATCAAAAAGCCCTACAAGAAATGGCGTCTGCTCAAGAAAGGAATATGGCTCGTACTATGGAACTTATACAAATGCAAGGAAATGCTAGATCAGCTGAGCAAGTGCAGGTAGGACAGGGACCTAATCCTCCATTAGAACCTGTCCATGAGCACCAAGTAGCAGAGGAAGGCGCAGATTCCGTCACTAATACGGTTGCAACAGTCGTACATGGAGGAGACAATGATATAGAGGCATATCGGAGAGGAAAATTACAGAAGGAGTTCATGAAGTATGACATACCTCATTTCTATGGGGATAGGGATCCTGTAGAGGCTGAAGCATGGATCTTGCATATGAATAAGAGGATGAAGACTCTATGTATTGATGAGTGGACCATGGTGCCTCTAGTGTCTTTCTTGTTGGAGCATCGAGCACACAAATGGTAATTGTCTATCGAAAGAGCTCAAGGGACTAATATGACTTGGTTACAGTTCAAGAAGTTGTTTTATGATGATTGGTTTCCAGAATCAGTAAAGGCAACAAAGATTCAAGAATTTCTTAATTTAGTGCAAGGCAGCATGAGTGTAGCAGATTATGCAGCGAGGTACAATGAATTAGCAGAGTTTGTGCACGAGTATGTTCCATCTGAGACGACACGGATGAGACGTTTTTTTGATGGGTTGACGGAGGAGATACACTTCCTAGTGGTAGCATCAGGGGCAGATACATTTCAGCAAGCATATAACAGGGCACTCGACTGTGAGGATGCACTCCGCATTGATGAGACACGATCTGGTCAGTATGGTCAGGGCAAACGAAATTTTGACAGTTATCAGAGGGGTCCTGAGAAAAACTCAAAGAAACTTCGATTTGGAGGAGCATCAAGCGGACCGACACACTCAGTGGTAGCATCGAAGGCCACACACATTTTGACGGGGACCACCACACATTCCCATGTTTTCGCACCTTTGACTACCCATGGTGTGACATTTAAATAGCCACGTCCACCGCAACAGAGTAAGAATAGTGGCAGGGGATCAGTAGGGCCAAGGCCGAGTGTATCAGGTAGTGTCGTGCAGCCACAGCCGAATACTCATAAATTACATATCATACGTTTTCGGTGTAAGACGCCGGGGCATTACAAGAGCCAATGTCCTTACCCACCATCATCTGAGGAGAGTGCAGCCCTAGTTGCTCGAGGAAGAGTCCATGCTATGGCGGAACAAGATCAAAGAGCCACGCGACAGTTAGTCATAGGTACGGTTTCAATTAATGGTCGTAACATGCATACATTATTTGATTCTGGTTCTATAATTTCTCTTATCTCGGGGGCTATGGTACATGCTTTCGGTTTGACACCAATTAGAGCACACACATACTTGATTTTGAGCACAGTCTCCACTGAAAAGATATACCTTAATATGACATGTGAGGGGGCATAATAAAAATTGGGGATCACACTATGCCATTTGATTTGCGAGTGTTAGAGTGTTTAGAATATGATGCACTATTGGGCATGGATTGGTTAGAGACGTATCACGCTAAGATAGATTGTTTCAATAAGACGGCGACCTTTCAGATACCGGGCACTCCTCCTTTTGAGTTCAGAGGTTGTTCTTTGGCTAATGTTATTAGCCGTAGTCGAATTGCGACTTTTGATGAGATAGAGGCTATTGCGAGTCTAACTTCTATGGGAGATGAGGGACAAGAAGTCTTAATTGAGAAGATTCCTGTTGTTAGGGATTTTTCGGATGTTTATCCTTCTGACCTTCCAGGAATTCCTCCACATCAAGACATTGACTTTGTGATTGACCTCATCCCCGGTACCAGACCAGTTTCTAAGGCACCTTACCGTATGGCGGCTACCGAGTTGAAATAGTTGAAGAAGCAATTAGAGGAGTTAACTTAGAAAGGCTTAATTTCCCCAAGTGTCTCGCCATGGGGAGCACCCGTGTTATTCTTGAAGAAAAAGGACGACAGTTTGAGAATGTGTATTGATTACCGACAGTTGAATAAGGTAACTATTTGGAACAAGTATCCGCTTCTCAGGATCGATGATTTATTTGACCAATTAAAGGGAGCAAGGTTCTTTTCGAAAACATATTTGAGATCGGGGTACCATCAGCTGCGCATACGAGAAGAAGACATACCAAAGACAACATTTAGTACACGATATGGTCATTTTCAGTTCACAGTGATGCCTTTTGGGCTTACCAATGCGCCAGCCATGTTCATGGATTTGATGCATCGTGTTTTCAAACCGTTCCTTGATCAGTTTGTGATTGTATTTATCGATGACATCATGATATATTCTAAGACTGAGTCGGACTATAGGAAGCATCTTAGGAAAGTGTTGCAGACATTAAGGGAACACAAGCTTTATGCTAAGCTAAGTAAGTGTGAGGTTTGGGCTTCCGAAGTGAAATTTTTGGGCCATGTGGTGAATACGGAAGGTGTAACAGTTGATCCCACAAAGATTTAGGCGATCCTTAGATGGCCACAACCTAAAAATGCTTCAGAAGTACGAAGTTTCCTTGGACTAGCAGGGTATTATCGGCATTTTGTGCAAAATTTCTCGTCGATTGCTTCACTGCTTACTGAGTTGACGCGAAAGGATGTCACTTATGTTTGGAGTAATACATGCGAAAATGCTTTCCAGCTGCTGAAGGAGCGTTTGACCACCGCACCTATTTTGGTCCTACCAGAGTCTGGTAAGGAATTGTCAGTGTATACCGACGCTTCAGGGATTGGATTGGGAGGAGTACTAATGCAAAACAAGAAGGTAATCGTCTATGCTTCACGCCAACTGAAGATTCACAAGAAGAATTATCCGGTGCATGACTTAGAGTTAGCAGTAGTGGTGTTTGCTTTGAAATTGTGGAGACATTATCTGTACGGGGAAAAGTTTATTGTTTACTCAGATCACAAAAGTTAGAAGTACCTGTTTACTCAGAGTGATTTGAACATGAGACAGAGGAGGTGGTTAGAATTCTTGAAAGACTACAACTTTACAATTGAGTATCACCCAGGGAAAGCGAATGTAGTGGCGGATGCTTTGAGCCATATACAATTGGAGTCAGAGCCCGAGGTTGTAATGCAAATACAGGGAGTACCTATAGATGACTCAGAGGTCATAATGAGTCAAGCGCATGTTCAGATGAGAGCAGAGCCAGTAGCATTGTTTAGAGTGATTGACTGTCAGAGGGCCAATTTTGAGTATGGACGGTACATGTCATTGACAGATAATAGTGATGATGAGGACTGGAGACTATCAAGTGATGGGGCGTTGAGGTTCCGAGACAGAGTATGGATACCACCTCATAGAAAATTGAGAGATGATTTACACAAAGAAGCGCATAGATCATGGTTTACAATGCATCCGGGAGGCAACAAAATGTACCAAGATATGAAACGAATGTATTGGTGGCCGGGGATGAAAGTTGACATCGCTACTTACATTCAGAACTGCGAGATCTGTTAGCTAGTAAAAGCAGATCACCAAAAGCCAGGAGGATTATTGCAACCATTGCTTATTCCACAATGGAAGTGGGAACAAATAGCCATAGATTTTGTTTCGGGGCTGCCGAACACACAAAAAGGACATGATGCGGTTTGGGTGGTTGTGGATCGTTTGACTAAGTCGGCACACTTTATTCTTATCTCTATGGGATATTCAACATACAGGTTGGGAGGCATGTACGTCAATGAAATTGTCAGGTTACATGGGGTTCCGGTGACTATAGTGTCGGATCGTGATCTAAGGTTTACCTCTTAGTTTTGGAGAGGGTTTCAACACCAGATGGGAACTCAACTCAATCTCAGTACGGCCTTTCACCCTCATACTGATGGGCAGACCGAGAGATTGATTCAGATACTTGAGGACATGCTTCGAGCCTATGTATTGGATTTCAGTGGAATTTGGGAAAAATACATTTTGTTGTGTGAGTTCGCATACAATAACAATTTTCAAGCAAGCATTGGTATGGCACCTTTTGAGGCTTTTTATCGGAGGCCGTGTAGATCTCCAGTTTGTTGGACCGAGGTCGGAGACGTGGTGTTGCTGGGACCAGAAATGGTTCATGACCAGATAGCAAGAATTAAGCTTATTAGGCAACGACTAGAAACCGCCCAAAGCCGTCAGAAAAAGTATGCCGATAAAGACCATCGAGATGTTGTATTCAAGGAAGGGGAATTCGTGCTTTTGAAAGTTTCTCCTATGAAAGGGCATCACTGATTCGGGTTAAAAGGAAAGTTATCTCCTAGATTCATCGGACCATTCGAGATCAGGAAAAAAAATGGGACTAGTAGCCTTTTGTCTCAAGTTACCACCATAGCTAGCAGGAGTACATGATGTTTTTCATATCTCCATGTTGAGGAAGGCACATAATAAACACGCACCGAGGATTGATTGGGGGCAAGTTGATCTAAGGGAGGACGTGTCATATGATGAGCAGCCGATCTAGATCGTGGATAGGAAAGTAAGAAAATTACGTAACAAGGAATACATAATACTGCAAGTCCGATGGCAATTCCATGGAGAACAAGAGTTGACTTGGGAGTGGGAGGATTACATGGTAGAGAATTCTCCATTTATTTTCGAATCTTAAGGTATGGCTCTGATTTAATTTTGAGGACTAAATTCTTTAAATTGGGGATATTGTAACGACCTGAACTTTACCTGATCCAACTCGAGGGTAATTTGGTGATTTTCAATACTGAATGTGTGCAAGTGTGCTTTATGAATTATTTAAGTGTGAAAAGTATAGCTTAGGTTAAAAGAATATTGGGCCTAACAAGAGTTAAGTGGATGTAAGTGATTGGAGGCCCATAAGGGCATTTTGGTAAAATAATAAGGTTGTATACAACCGTACTTTAAAAACCCTAACTATATAAGTGAACTTTGCAAACCCAAGTCACCCTTTTTGGTTATTTTCTACAAGTTTGAGAGAGAGGAGATGAAGAGGAAACACCAACCAAGGAGAGGCAATTCGTTGTTATTCTTTTTTGTTTTCTTTCTTCTTCATTTTCTTCTTGTTTGTCATTTGATTGTAGGAGAAAGGGGGGGATGGCGGCTCCTAGAGGAGCCGTTGGATTGGGGGAGGCAGCGCCACCAGGGCGCAGCCGAAGAAGATCAGCGGCGTCGCCGTTTACAAGGGGGGGTGGGCTCTTGCCACCCGCATGAAACTGTGAGGAAGAAGGGGGTGGCAATAGCCACCCCACTTCTTCCATCACCACCACCACCGCCGCCACTGCGGCTGGTCAGCCGCGGTGGAGCGGTCCCTAGTGCCGGCGAGCACTGGGACCACCCTCAGATTCCGATCCGAGGGTTGGGATGGGGGGGAAGTAAAGCTTCCCCACCATGTAACGCCAGGGGCGTCTGCCCTTGGTTTCTTCCCGAGGAGCGGACAAGCCCCTGGACTATTCCAAGGGCCAGTCAACCCCTGGGGGGAGTTTGGCCTGGTTTGATCAGGGGTTGGAAAGCCCCTGGTCAACCAAACAGGGACCAATTGGTCCCTGGTCAACCAAACAGGGACCAAACTGGTCCCTGGCCAAATAATAAATAAAAATAATAATAATAAAATAAAATAAAATAGTATAAAACTATGATGGGCGTCGGCATTCCAACAAAGCCCTTAAATGGCACAACACGTGGGACCCTCACCATTGGGTTCCCAAATATAAATTAATAATTAAAATACTCAATTTTAAATTGAGTGAAATTCTTATGTAGTGTTGTATGAATTGCTTAGATTCGCGAGGCGGTTCACGTGGGACCCCAAACGCGCGAGGAGTCGGTATAGGCATCGCGGCGGGTCCAAGTAAGTGGGGAGCTTCGCTCATGCATTAAATATGGCTTGACTATTAGATAATTAGGAATTCATGTTTTGAATAGAATGACTCGGGTATGGGTTGCGTCGTGATATTGGTTTGGATCTCTATTATCTATGGAATTGTGAATGCACTATTTTGCCTTTCATGTTATTCGATGCCCCAGAATGTTTGTGGAGTTCCATCGCGGGCCAATTTAGTCTATATTTTGGACGCCCCAGAATGTTTGTGGTAGTCACCACCAAGGGTTTTACTTGACTAACATAATGCATAAGGTGAACTATTCGAGGGTAAGGGTTTGGAGTTCCATCCTTTGCTACTTGATTGTTCTTTGAGACGTGTAGCGGTGACGGCTTGGATGAAACTTCTTTTGTTTTGGTGCCATTATTTAGAGGGCGCAACGACCATTGTGTTTCCACTAGTTATTGTACCAACTTAAAAGTAGATGATTTGGTCACTGGATCCTTACCAATATCTATTTTGCATTGAATGAAACAACGGACTATATTAGTATATATCTATCGCATTTCATTTAAATCTTTCATTTGACTTTATATGTATGTCATGTGTAGATTTTTATAAATGAAGAGTGGTGAATTTTATCATGCATGAAATGAATGAATGTTTATCATAGATGTTGTGAAACCTTCATGCTTTTATGTATATTATGATGAATGAATTACGACTTAAAATATTGATACTTAGACTATATGATGTTTAGTTTGGTAATGGAAATTCTCTTTATATGTTTCTTCTTAGAAAATGAATCTATGTTCATAACTATGATGAACATGAACAATATCTATATTTGTGCCTAATCATGTGTTCATTTATATACTTATGTTTGGTTACGAATTACATTTATTTGGCTTTTACATGATGTGTTGTGAGTATGGATTTGATGTCATGTTAGAACTTGCATAAGTACTAGGTAGTACTTGCATATTTAATGTTTGAGCGAGTCTTTCCTCTTATTGAGCACCGTTGGTTCTTTAGCTCACCCCACTTTACCCCACAAGTCTATCTACTAGCACGATAGACAAGAAAGGCAAGGGAAAGGATCTATCTTGAAGTTCCTTTACATGTGAGCCTCGTATAACATTAGTATATTGTTAATATTGATCGTTTTGTAAACCTTGTACGTGGGTTATAACTTAAGACTTAGTTAATGGGTAGTTTTGAACCTTTATAATGTTATTATGAAGTTGTATAAGACTTTTTAATATTAAAGATGATAGATCTTATTGTGATATATAAGATAATATGGTTTAATTATGATTATCTTTCACACACTTATTACCATATATATTGTTAGATTGATTATTCAGCAGGTTTATTTAGGCGTGCCAAGCCGTTATTTAGGCCTGGTTCAGGTATCGGGTTTAGGTAACGGTTTGGGCCAGGCGACTTGACCCTAGGTCAGGGGCGGGTCGTCACACACTACCTCGTACTCCATTGCTCTATTCATCGCCTCTACATAAATCTTAGACTGTGAGTAGTAGACGCCACTTGCTTGATCTCGTCGCAGAGTCCTCCAATGAACTTGTTCATTTTTTACTCTTGGGCAAGCCTTCGTGTTGTGACCTAGTATCTCGAACTTGTTATCTCGTACTCGTGGTCTGTCGTCATGTCTTTGGATGTCTTGTAAAGGCTCTTAGAGCTTTTAGATGGGTGTGGGTTAGGGAATTTTTTCTGATAGTGCCCCAAATTCTAGCACTGATAGCATACCACATTCTGTTTCGAATGAGTAGTTGTGGAAGACACACTGTTCCCTGTCAGAGTGCATGGCGCCCTCAGCTCTACACATGATGGTGCATGGACACCTAGTAGTCCCTTACATCGGCGCTTCTTAAACTCGCGTTTATATCTTCTTTGAAGGTTCTCGGAAATTTTCCCATGACCGTACCTCCTCGGTACCATGTCGTTTCTCAGTATGTGACATAACCCCATTATCCATGCCATGTTTGTCTCGTGCGGCATATTCATTTATGCTATCTTCTGATTTTGGGCCGCAATCAATTCTTGAACGCTCCTAAGGTGCGACTCCATCATTGTTGAGAAGCTTTTGCTCCATATCCTGACATCACTATCGATCGTTTCTCTCGTGAGTTTCTCTTAAATTGTAGGAACTCATTTTTGCACTATAGGGCAAACAATAGGGGATAAATCTTACAATATCTCAAGAGAGTGACCAACGTATCTAAAACACGATAGATATAGTAACATACAGAAAATAACATCATACAAGTGTTTGTTTAAGTTTTTCAATCCTTCTCATTCTAAGATTGGTATTTGTGCATTTAAAGTTGACTTGAACCAATGTCCTATACCATTAGATTGTTCAACTTAACTCGACCTTCAACTCAAGGTTCTACAACTTAGGTTTTCACTAACCTATCATTTCTTAGACCGACTTGTGGTGTCAACCTAATTAACTTGGTTAATCCTAACCAAAATCCTACTTAAACTACACTCAGTCCTTTTGGCTTTAATGCCTAATCCCTTATACCAACTGTGATGACCCACACCCCTACACTGAGCGCAGGCCACTCGGCCTGAGCCGTCAACCTAGACCCAGGCACCTGAGCCTGGTCCCGAGTCGGAGATGTGGCTTGACACGCCTTTCAGTACACAAGCATAAAAATTATACAAGGCTATTCTGGGATAATAACTGCAAAAATTAAATTGAAATGTCCTTAAGCCCTAAACCTTTAATGTCAGTAAGAAAGCATAAGTCTAGTTACAATTAAAGCTAGGTGACAAAAGTCCTCATGTCCTCAAAACCCAAGACAGAAGGTTTAACTACCCATGACCACCTGTTTTAAATACAAACCATGTTTCAAAGTTTCAGGAAAACAAACAATAGATAGATAATCTCGTAAACACCATACGTAGGGGACTTCCCCTTCTGATCTACCGCTGTAACAACCCTAAAATCTAACTCGTGCCACGTGTCATTTTAGGTCGTACGTGGGACCATTTGTCGTGATACGCATATCCGATTCTTGGTCGTCGACACCGAGCTATGTTATTTTGTATGGTGTTTATATTACTTATTTTAGTACCCGAATGTAAACCCAATTGTCTAATCATGTGAGGATACGTATGTTGAACGCGTTAGAATTGGGGATCGAGTTTGGCCTTGGGAAACGTGAGAAAACAGATAACGAACGAATGGTTTATGGGTAAATAGAGTCTGAAGGGGATAATTTTAATAAAACACTGACAAAATGAAATTAAATATGATAATTAACCAATATGGGAATGTGTCCCAATAGGTATTATTGTCACTTGCACACGATAGGGATGGTGCAGGCCAGGTAGGGGACACCTGGGGAAATCAATTTTATGTTGGGTAATTAGTTGAGGTTTAAACATGACTCTAATATAACCAATGGTATTTAAATGACTGCCAACGAGTGTAGTTCAGTGACAGCCATATGGGTATTCGTTGGTGACGAGGCAGAGCGTTTGAGTGCATATTTATATCGGATACAAGTAAGTAAACAAGCTAGAAAATGTACAGTTATTTTAATTGGGCTTTAATTTGTTAATGTTAATGCTTTGTATCCATCCTTGGATTTCCATTCTGATTGAGTTTTCTAAGGGCAAGTGAGTAAACGGTGATCCTTGGAAGGAGTGGCTGTGTGAGGTAACTTACCTTAGTCATGACCTCCCGATGCACTGCACTTGTTACTAGTTTTGTACGAGGTGTGAGTCTTAGCTGGATTACCAAGAAGTCTCACTATCTCATAAATTTAGGGCTTGTTGGGTTTATCACATCCTAAAATTTGAGTCTTGTATGGTTTTCCTCGATTCAATGACTGTTTGGTCGAGACTACTTGCGCCTCTATGTTTTGATTCCTGGACACTCATACATCGATTGATATTGATATATTTACAATCTTTATTTATTCATGCATTCCTTATACCTTTCTTTCTATCAGGATGAATATACACTGTTTTACTTTGTTTGGAAATGTTGTTTATATCCTTCTGGCGTAACTTACTTGGGCTCGTCATTCTTGTGTTTGACTTAATAAAGAACCGCAGTCGAGTAGGGGCAATACTCCACTATTAGGTGATTTACCGTGAGGATATCGAAGTGGTTCTCCCTCTTGCACTGATGTAGGTTCCTACTTTTATATTATTTATATATATTTTTTTGTCACATGGGTTATGGGAATTACTGAGATTCTGGACATGTATACAACATGATTTACTCTCCTATAACTAGATATACTTGTTGGATTTATACATATGTAGGGTTTCCACATTATAGATTGTCCTGATAGTTGTCTTGGAGTTGATTCAGTTAGTTTGAGGTTTTTAATCGCTTTCGCTATACTTTGATAACTTATAACTTTGAATAACTCAATTAACTTTTATTATACTAATACATAATTAATGGATAATGGTAAGAAAGACTGACTAGGCTTGCATTAACTTTGAACTAAGATTTTAAACTTGACTCTTGAATAACTCACAACAAGTTAAAACACAAACCAATAATTACTTAGGATAATGGTTGGAACTTATAGTGGAACCCTATGATTTGCTCTTAAGTCTTAATTGGAAAGTGAGGAGAGTTGGGGAATTAAAACTAAACTATATTAGCTATTAGATGTGTTGTATACTACTATTATCGATAGCTATGGCCTGATCGTGAACTCGTTTTCTTTTTAGATTACAATGGCTGATCAGCTCAAGACCAGCAATAGTAGTTCAGGAGACGTTCAGGGGAGACTAGATGTGGTGTCCCAACTGGTTGCATCACATGGCCCACAACTTTAGGAGATTCTCCAACTTTTGAGAACACAGACTACACCATCAGCCTTTATGTCTGCAATGCCAGTTATTCAGGTTAGGATTGCGCCTACTGTACATGACACTCCAATGACTCCTACAACACTGGCAGGACCTGCAATTGCCGAGGAGGCACAGGTTTTGACAGAGATAGTTATTAGGTTTTGAGGTTTATACACAGCGAAAAATCCAAAACAATTTTCAAAAAACCTCAACTGGATCGTAAATAAGTTCCATTAAACAAGATCTATAAAAGTAAACCATACTTTACTTCTTGATTTCCTTCTCTGATTTGTTCGATCTCTAAGGTGTTCAAGCGCACGTCCTCTATTAACAATCCACATATGAACGGTGACTGCAATTTGGAGTGCTAGCCCCAAGAGAGATAGAAAACGTTTTTCTTTCTCTCTCAAAACCTAGAGAACTCTAAAATAGCAAAAACGAAATTCTTAATTCATTTTAGGGTATGACCCTTTATTTATATGTGTAGATAAACCCTCACTTAAATCCTATTTGTAATACAATTACTGTATTTAGGCAGTTTAAGCAAATTACACATACACCCTATTAATAAGTTATAATATAACAAATCATAAGAGTTTTTATGTCATGAATTTTATCATATAAAATTAATTACTCTGAACGAATTGAAATTGCGCTAAGTCATTCTTTATGTGCGACTCAATAAGCTCATGCAACGTTGGTAGTGAACCAAAACTATTTTGGTACACAAGTCATAAGCAGTGTCTAGCATGGCATTATGACTCCCAAGTAGCATGAATATCAAAATTGATACAACCTAATGAATAACATACTCTTTTTGTCGTGTGATTTCCATTGATTAAACATAAGACATGGAAAGTCACAATTAATGTTCAATCATACTAGCCACGATGTTTAGGTAGACTGAAAACATTCAAGTGACATTGATCACATTAATTCACTTGAACTTGGCCATTTAACAATCTAAAATATCGAGGGATTGATTAATATCTCTCTCTTTACGAGGGGGACAAATTCTATCGTCATTACACATAATCACATATTGTTCACATGATAACCAATCACAATATTTATAATCATTCGGTTAAAGACAATGTTTGATTGTGTCAAATTTCCATGCTCCTAATATTGAAGTCTATGGTAATCTTAAGGCGAATGACTAAATGATATACCTATCAAGAGTAACACCTATGACTTAATCCATGCGGTGTTCTCATAGCGGGTCGGTCCAGTACCTTGTTCCCTAACAAGTACTCATGATCTCGATTCATATCCCTATACGCATGATCATCACATGATCATCAATCAAGACTCACACTAATCTTAATTCATTATAGTTCTCGGTATAATGACCGATTAGGGACATTTAAGATAGTTCAACAAATACCCATGAATATTATTATAAGGTAAACATGCAATTACTTATAATAAAACAACAAATGAAAACCTCTGTTTTATTAACTAAAATCATAAGATATGTTTATAGATTGACCTAGGGCACATGCCCCAACAATAGTACCACTTACGCCTGATACACCGGTTGAGGATACACCGAGTATGCCTACAAATATGGGTACTAATGAGACAGCTGAGGCGAGGCAGTTTTGCAAATTCCAACGGCACCATCCGGAGAAATTTCACAGTAGTACAATTATTGAGGTGACAGAGAAGTATATGAGGAGCCACGAGTAGATTCATGATGTTTTGGCCACATCAGAGTATATGAGGTTGATAATTTCATCGGTTTCATGATTTGGAGATGTTGATGTCTAGCTAGTGGCGTTACTGGCATAGCATGGTGGCTATGAAGGGTAAGCCCAAGGATAGGGCTGAGTGCAAGGAGAGATTTAGTCATAAGTATTTACTTCTTTCGGTCAGGAACATGACGAGGACCGAGTTTTAGAACATAAGACAGTTTACCGACGAGACAATAAAGCAGGCCGATATTTGCAGCTTATAGAGTATGGCATGGGCATAACAGATTTAGACACTAACCACGCCTTCTATTTTATGCTTGGCTTGCTGAGTGAGATCGAGACTATGGTGGAGACCACGTCTCCGAGGAGATTACAGGAGGCCTAAAAGATAAGTATGGCCAGTGATACCTTTTTGAGCATGCACACTGGTGCATTAGTTGCGGCTTCAACACCATCAGTCAGCGATTAGATCTGGAGGTGACAGGAGGAGGAAGAGACCCAGACAGTGGAAGCAGAGAGATAGAGCTTAAAGTGTAAGATCTATTGCATGTCCACCTCACGCAGCATGTACCAGGACAGTACCATCTGTTCCTGTATGGATTTATGCCAGCACACTACAATAGTGAGCATAATCAGGTCCTAAGATATAGTAGTATTAGTGTGTTTAGGGTAATGTTAAGGACATAGGTAATGGTAAAGGGCAGAGGTATAGACACGATCAGAGACATGCCCAAGGAAAGGGTGAGAGTTCCGGTCAGTTACGGAGACGAGGACATAGTGTTCAATCTGGATCAGGTTCGCAATATACATGTTGGGAATGCAAGCAGTTAAGGCATTTCGTTAGTACATGTCCACGACTGGGCAGAGGGTAACCGTAGTAGAGCTAGGAGCAGATTCACGCTGTTGCTGCACCAGATCTGACAAAGCTACCCGTATACTAATTGCTGGGTATGGTTTATATTTTCAGTTGTTTTATGTACACTATGTTTGATTCTGTTCGACGATATCTTTTATTTTCGGTCGCATGGTTGAGGATTTGGGGTTGAGACCCACTAGACTAAAAGAGACCTTTAAATGTTAGCACATCTATTGGGGAAAAGATATACCAGAACTTGTTTTATGTTGATTGCTTAATATAGATAGAGGGTCATGTATTACCTGCAGATCTGAGAGTGTTGGAGTAGAGTTTGACGCTTTATTAGGCATGAATTTGTTGGGTGCGTATCATTCACAGTGTTGGGTTTTGGGGTTCATGCGCAGCGGAGATTACAAAACAATTTTGACAAAAACCCCAACAGGATCCGAATCTAATTCCATTAAAACGTTTAAACTATGAAAACTTAATCATACCTCAATTGCAATGTACCTTTCTGAAGATTAATCGATCTTTAAGGCACTGCCAACGATGAACGCCCTCTATCAGCAATCCACACACGAACGGCAGTCGAGATTTGAAGTGTTAGCTTCGAGAGAATACCAAACCTTTTTGTTTCTCTCCAAAATGATCCAGAGCATACCAAAAACCCTAAGTCATTTTTTTAAACAAAAATAGAGTTTCGGCCCTTTTTAAATCTTTCATACTTGTATTCTAACTCAAAACGTCTATTTATACAACCCTAGTATATAGACGGTTAAGTAAATTACACATATACCCCTACTTAAAGAAGTATAAGTGTAATACACTACAAGGACGTTTCTATCATGAATTTTATCATATAAAATTCATTTTTCTAAACCATCTTAAAATCTCGCAAAACCATTCTCAGTGTGCGACCCAATAGGCTCATACAACGTTGGCAGTGTACCAAAACACATTTTGGTATACAAGTCATAAGCGGCCTCTAGTAAGACATTATGACTACCCAAGTTGTATGAATATCAAATCGATACAACCTAATCAATAGTGTATATAACATCCTTTTGTCACACAATATCCTTTTGTTCAAACATAAGACATGGAATTGCCTTCCACCATGTTCAATCGTACTAGTCTCGATTTCTAGGTAGACTGAAAATATCTAAGTGACATTGATCAATATAAATTCACTTAGACTAGGCCTTTTAACAGTCTAACACATCGAGGGATCCACTGGATATCTCTCTTTATATGAGAGGGACAAATTCTATCTCGATTACACAACTTCACCACATTATTCACACAGTAACCAATCACAACCATTATAATCGTCTGGTTAAAGACAACGTTTGATTGCGTCAAATCACTGTATTTCTAATGTTGAAGTCTCTAGTAATCTCAAGTCAGAGGACTGAAAAATATACCTATCATGAGAAACGACTATGACTTAATCCATGTGATGTTATCATAGCGGGTCGGTCCAATACTTTGTTCCCTAACAAGTACTCATGATCTTGATTCGTATTCCTATACGTATGATCATCGTATGATCATCAATCAAGACTCACACTATTCTTAATTCATTATAGTTCCCAGTATAATAATCGACTAGGGACATTTAGGATATTTCTGTAAATACCCATGAATCTTATTATAATGTAAACATGCAAATCAATTAAAATAAACAACAAATGAAATCCTCTATTTTATTAACTAAAATGTATTCATAAAGACTATCAATGGATTGACCTAGGGCACATTTCCCAACACACAGATCCATTACTTTAGCAAGAGATTGACGTTCCAAATTCTCAAACATCTCGAGTTCAGTTTTTAGGAAACTTCGATCAGTTTATTGATTATTAGGGATAGGGTAGCTTATAGCATAGATGTCGAGAAATTCACTAGTGTTTTGAGTATGGCGGTGAAAGTTGAGACTAGGATGGATGAGGTACCTGTTGTGTGCAAGTTTCCAGACATTATTCATGCTGAGCTACCAGGTTTACCACTGCCTAATGAGATTGGCTTCATTATTGATTTGGTCCCAAGGACGGAACCTATATCTATTATAATGTACCTTATGACTTTGAAGGAGTTGGACGAGTTATGATCACAACTTGATGAGTTGTTGGAGTTGGGATTTATCAACTTAAGCATGTCACCTTAGGGTACGCCGGTCTTATTTGTTAAGAAGTAATATGGCAACCTAAGATTGTATATCAATTACAGACAGCTCAATAGGGTTACAGTGAAGAGTAAGTATCCACTTCCTCGCACTGATGACTTGTTCGATTAGTTGACAAGAGTGTAGTGGTTCTTGAAGATTGATTTGAGATTTGGGTACCATCAGATAAGGACTTGAGCAGAGGACAGGGACAAGACTGTTTCTTGCACTTGATACGAGCATTACCAGTTTACAATCATGACTTTTGGGTTGACTAACGCCCCATTAATGTTCATGGATCTCATGCATAGAATGTTGATAGAGTATTTGAATAGTTTCATCATTGTGTTTATTGATGACATCCTTATATACTCCAAGACTCGTGAGGATCATAAGGAGCACCTCAAGATGATTTTTGTATATTTTGAGGGAGCACAGACTGTATGCCAAGTTCAGTAACTGTGAGTTTTAGCTTACAAAAGTCGAATTTCTAGGACACATCGTCGAAGCTAGCGGAGTGTTTGTGGATCTCGCTAAGGTCAGAGCAGTGATAGATTGGCCTACACCACTATCAATGATAGGTATTCGTAATTTTCTGGGGTTGGTAAACTATTTCAGGCGATTTGTTCAGGACTTCTCGAAGATTGCAGTTCTTATGACGCAATTGACGAAGGACACCAGATTTCAATGGAATGACAGCTGTGAGTAGGCTTTCCTGACTTTAAAGGAACACTTGACTACCGCACTAGTGTTGGTATTACCTTATTCAAGGAAGGATTTTGAGGTGAACACCAATGCTTCTAAGGTCAGTTTGGGTTGTGTATTGATGCAGGATGGTTAAGTGATTGCCTATGCGTCCCGACAGCTGAAGATTCACGAAAATAGCTACCCTACACGTGACTTGGAGTTAGCGACAATAGTCTTTGCACTGAAGATTTGGCGTCGTTATCTTTACAGGGAGAGATTTGTGCTGTTTACTAACCATAAGAGTTTTAAGTACCTATTCACTCAGAAAGGGTTTAACATGCGGCAAAGGCATTGGTTTGAGTTCCTCAAGGATTATGATTTCCCTTGGGAGTACCACCCGAGGAAGGTCAATGTTTTTGCAAACGCATTGAGCTGCAGAGCGACAAAATCAGATTGTTACTTGCCACATGACATACAAGTATGGGTTACTCGAGGCGGTCGAGTTGATGTATTCTGTTGATATCCTAACCAACACTAGAGTGTTGATTTGAGGGCAAATGAAGACTTAGACAGTGTCGATTCAAAGTGTACTGGATGGTCACAATGCAGATAAGCAGTACTAGAGGTTCTTGGGGTTTGCTTAGAGTTTGGATCATCCAGATTAGAGTCATTTGACAAACTCATGTTTGAGGTGTAGAAGATGATTGTGGATTCCATCAGTGGTTTAGTTACATTATGAGATATTTCATGAGGCTCACCGATCATGTTTTAGGGTTCATTCGAGCAGGACAAAGATGTATGTTGATGTGTGTCACCTTTTCTGGTGGTAGGAATGAAGATAGATGTTTTTTATTACGTTCGAGTGTGTACGATATGCCTATAAATTAAGGCTGAGCATCGCAGACTCGATGGGTTATTACAACCACTTTCCATTCCTCGATGGAGTAGGAACATATTGTCATGATTTTCATCAATTGCTTACCTCGATCTCAGCACAAACATAATAGTATCTGGTTTATTATGGCTGGTTGACGAAGTTTGCGCGCTTTTTACCGATCTCTACCACACATTGGGTGGATAGGTTGGCAAATTTGTAGAGATAGTTCGATTGCATGGTGTTCCGTTATCGATTCTGTCAGACTTAGGACCACAGTTTACCTCTCTGATTTGGCAGAGCATGCAGACAAAGTTCATCACGGGGTCAGACCTCAATACTACCTATCATCCACAGACTGACAGATAGTCAGAGAGAATGATTCAAATTCTCAAGGATATGCTGAGGACTGTGTGTTATAGTACGTTGGATCATGGAAGGAGTATCTTCTTCTGTGTGAGTTCTCTTTCAATAACAGTTATCAGACCAGTATTGGTATGATATTGTTTGAGACACTTTACGGTAGACCGTGCATATTTCCATCTTACTGTGTGGAGTCCAAGGATGTGACAGTGATTAGGCCACAGAGAAGATACGACTGATCATATTGAGGCTGAAAGGTGTGTAGGAGAGGCAAAAAAAGTATTATGACATGTTTTATGGGGAGTTAGAGTATAAGGTCGGAGATTATGTTTATCGGAAAGTGTCTCTGATGAAGGGTCACAAGAGGTTCGAGATTTCAGGGAAGCTTACGTGGAAGTTAATAGGTCCATTCAGAGTGAAGAAATAGATAGGCAAAGTTACGTATGAGTAGGAGTTGCCACCTCAGTTGTCCGGGATCCACCTTGTATTTCATGTTTTGATGCTTCGACTGGATAGGTTGAGAGAGGGCAGGTGATCTACTGCGGACTTGAGCCAAATAGACTTGAGGGAGGACATTACCTATGACGAGCAACCTATTCAGATTCTGGACCGTAAGGTGAAGATTTTTAGGAACAACGAGATCCTTTCAATCCTTGTCAAGTGGCAACATCACAAGCATGAGGAGGTGACGTGGGAGCTCAAGTCTTATATGCGCGTGTATTTTCACTACCACTTCTGAGATTCGGTGAGTTTTTCCTTAAGTTTCGTTTAATTTTGAGGACGAAATTCCAATTAGTTGGGAAGAGTGTAATGACCCTAAAATCTAACTTGGGCCACATGTCATTTTAGGTCATATGTGAGACCATTTGTTGTGATACGCTTGTTCGATTCTCAGTCGTTGACGTTGAAATACATTATTTTTGTTTGGTATTTGTGTTACGTATTTTTTACCAGAATGTGAGTTCAATTATCCAAACATGTGAGGAACTGTATGTTGAACACGTTTGAATTTGGGATCAAGTTCAACCTTGGGAAACGTGAGAAAACGAGTACCGGGCAAACGGATTACAGGTAAACAGAGTCTGGGGGAATAATTTTAATAAAGCACTGAAAAAATGAAGTTAGATATGTTAATTAATCAATATGGTAACGTGTCCTAATCGATATTATCGTCATTTGCACACGATAGGGCAAGTTGTGGTGCAGGCCAGGTATGGGAACATTTGGGGAAATTAAGTTTTGTGTTGGACTAGGATGAGAACAAGGAACCAAGTCACCCATTGAAGTCATAAAAGTTGTTGGATGAGATGAATTGAGGCACTAGGATGTGCCTAGTGAAAGGAGGTTGGGTCAAGATGAAAAAGAAAGTATAAAAAGAGATTTTTTTATGGAATCGTCAACTTTTCTCTCTACTCTCTCATTTAAATACTAAAATTAGGGAGCTATTGGTATGGTTTTATGATTTTTAAGTGAATATCAAGGCTAGGGGATCAACTAATGACGTCAACGGAGGTGAGATCTCGACTCGTCGT
Organism: Stephania japonica; assembly: GCA_039657345.1. Taxonomy (NCBI): domain Eukaryota; kingdom Viridiplantae; phylum Streptophyta; class Magnoliopsida; order Ranunculales; family Menispermaceae; genus Stephania; species Stephania japonica. The sequence goes on along the minus strand of CM077558.1, from coordinate 19,470,382 downwards.
TCGATTCTTGTTGTTTTGGTCATCTTTTGGGCATTTTCATCGAAATATTTCGAGCCATATGTTGGGTTCTGTATTTCTGAGTTTTGGTGGTTGTTTGGATGGTCTAAGGGACCAATTATAACATGTATGTGTGTTGTTATGGTGGTTTAAAGGAGATATGGATTTGATAAATTTTTAGTTCATTTTGTGTGATCATTTGTTTGAATTTGAACATCAATGATTGTGGACGTTTGGATGTGTTTTGGCGATGGTTTTTCATAGTGTTCGAGGGCATTATAAGGTTGGGATAGTCTCAGAACACGTCGACGTGAGCCAAGGTTCGAAAACCCCATAAACTCAAAATTAGCGTGTGGCGCCACTAGGGGTGCTGCAAGGAACAATTCCTCACGGCGTTGGCCGCGGTGCCTAAGGCAGGGGGCCACTGCCCTCGTCGCGTCGATAGTGTTGCTTTGGGAACTTGTTCCCACGGCGAGAGGCCCTAAATTTTGAAATCTTTCATAAAAGTTTTGAGAAATTTCGGGACTTCTCTCGGGTATCTAAATATACTCGAATGAGATCCAATAATCGGGTAATCGGCTCAATTACATGAATGAGTAAAAATTATGGAAATGTTGGGTAAGATTTTAGGGTAATTAGTTGAGGTTTAAACACAATTCTAATATAACCAATGGTATTTAAATGACTACCTGGGTGTGTAGTTTAGTGACGAGCATACGGGGATTCGTTGGTGACAAGTTGGAGCATTTGAGTGTGTATTTAGATCGGATACAGGTAAGAAAACCAGTTCGAAAATGTATAGTTATTTCAATTTAGCTTTTATTTGTTATTGTTATTGTTCTATATCTATCCTTAGATTTCCATTTTTATTGAGTTGTCCAAGGATAAGTGAGTCAACGATGATCCTTGGAAGGAGTGGCTATCCGAGGTAACATACCAGAGTCATGACATCTGGATGCACTACACTGGTTATTTGTTCTGTACAAGGTATGGTTTCTGAGCTAGATTACCAAGAAGTCTCACTATCTCATGGATTTAAGGCTTTTTGGGTTTGCAACATCCTCGAATCGGAGTCAATGACCATTTGGTTGAGACTACTTGCGCCTCTCTATTTTGATTCTTAGACACTCATACTTAGATTGATATTGATTTATTTACGAACTTTATCTATTCATGCGTTCCTTATACTTTTCTATCTTTCAGCATGAATATAAATTGCTTTACTTTGTTTGGAAATGTTGTTTAGATCGTACTAGCGTTACTTACCTGGGCTCATTATTCTTGTGTTTAACTGAGTGCAGATCCACAGTTGAGTAGGGGCAAGGCTCCACTATTGGGTGATTTACTATAAGGACATAAGTGTGATTCTCCTTCTCGCACTGATGTAGGTTCCTACTTTTCTATTATTTATATATATTGTTTTGTCAAACATGTTATGGAAATTTATAAGATTTTGGAACATGTATACAATATGTTTACTCTTCTGCAACTGATATACTTATTAGAGTATACATATGCAGGGTTTCCACACTCTAGGTTGTCTTGACTAGTGTTTTGGAATTGATTAAATTAGTTTGAAGTTTTTAATCGCTTACGTTATACTTTGATAACTCACTAATTTGAATAACTCATTTAACTTGTTATAATAATACACAATTAGTGGATAATGATAAGGAAGGCTAACTAGGTCTGCGTTGACTTTGCGAGGGTTGACTCGAGGTTCATGTAAGTCTAGGCCAGGCGAGGCCAAGTTTAAGGTTGGGGAACTAAAGCCATCACAACCGCACTCGATGAAGGTCCTGGAGAGTAAGTGGAGTGAGCTAAAGAACTAACGAAGCTCAATAAATAAGAAATTACGCCCACATGACATGCATGCAAGTAATACCTAGTATCATTGCAAGGGTACATGGTAAAACAATCCCAAATGTTGCAACAAGTAGGAGAATAAACTATTCTTATTCATAATCATTTATGATCATCAACTTTATTTCATATTATGCTTTTCAAAGGAATGTGTACAAAACCACTTCTAGTCCACATCTTTATTTTCAGTAAAGGAATCTTATTTAAGTTCATCTTCCATAACAGGGATCCTATGTTAAGATTTCTACAATCATCCTCTATTCATAAGCCTAACAAGGTTATGTCATTCATTTAAAGCATGTAGATTCAATTTAAATAGACAAGATATTTCATAGGATTTAATCCAAGATATGTAGCATAAACTCATGCGAAACATAATCCAAAACATGAAATCACCATATAAATCATGCAACCATTCTCAAAAAGGATGAACAATCATTAAATAGCATTCAAGATGAGCATTCGTCAAATACACAAGAAAGCCAAGTGGTCGCGCGGTGTCAATGCGTTAATTATAGATAATAATATAAAGTCATTGTTCTTTATGCTTCCAATCACCATGGTATGGACCCAATGACTGAACCAATCACTCTTGGATTGATACGAACTAGTGGGAGACACATTGTACTTCTATGCCCCCCACTTGGCACTGTCAATCCAACGAGAAGTTTTCTACGCCATCGTCAGTTGTGAACAATCAACCTTCGGCATAGACGACATGCTTGAAGAATGGGCTGCCATTCAAGCACTTGTCGGGTGGGCTTCCGATCAAGTTAGAGACGTATCTCCATGAAGTGTGAATGGGTGATTCCATCATCAATATATTAATGCATGGAGTTAGGTGCATGCAAACTTATCGAAAGTCGCATACACGGCTCTCGTAATCGAGTAGGCTTCTGACATCAAGAGCGAGGGATGGAATGACCATTCATTTCTCTTGGTTTCACAAACATTCCATAGATTTGTTTAAATCCATACCAAAGTAGATTTGCATCCCATATTCCCCGAATGACAATTAAAACAAAACAGGATATCCTAAATAACTAATAATCAAGTCATGCATACCATATGGATGGAACACCCCATTTACCTTATCCCGACGTGCCTAAGTTCACTCCTTGCGAGTTCGAAATCCAATATGAATCCTTTCACGGTTTTAAACAATTTGCAAAACATAATATAAGCATTTACTTATTCTATTTTTTGGTACTTTTCCATTAATTTATATTTGGGGACCCACTTGTACCGGTCCTGCGAGTTCAGTGTTGCCCAGCGGTCTTGTCGGGGTGCTGGTGCGTCGTGGTTGAAGTTCAAGTTACATTTAGGCTTTCGTTGTGTTGTTGGCCACATTTGCCTCAAAGTTAACCTTAGTCAAGCTTAGTCAAACCAATTCAAACTTGGTCAAACTAATTCAAAATTGGTGAAGCTTGGTCAAACCATGTCAATGTGGTCAATTTTGGTCAAACTAGTCCACTCACCTTCTCTCAACTCGGTCATCACGAGTTGACTAGTCCACTTACCTTCCCCCTAGTCGAGTTTTTCCCACTCTGATGGTGGTAGGGGAGGCAATCCTCCCCACCTCCTCCACCTCCTCCCTCAGACCTAAGTCTGAGGGAGATGTCGATTACCCTCCTTACGCTGCGTTGGGACGCCTTATACCGAGCCATGTGGCTCGGTAGAGGCAGTAGTGGTGAGTGAGGTGGTGTAAGGCCACCCCTCCTCCTCTCGGCCTCTTGGGGTGCCATCATGGTACCCTAATCCTCGTCTCCACGAGGTGTCGTGAGGCACCCCTCTCTCCCTCTTGGCGGCACCACTAGGATCTGCCACCTCTTCCTTCTTCCTCCCTTCATTCCCACTTCAAAATATAACTTTAGAACACATGAAAAAGAAAATTAAGAAGAAAAGTGTACCCTAAGTGCTTGAATATTCTCTTAGCTCTCTTTCTCCTCTCTTTGCTATCCACTTCTCTTTCTCTTCAAAGTTAGCTTAAAGTGGAGGCTAGGGCTTGCACTCATCCTATTTATATAAGTAAGTTTAGGGTTAGTCATGAAGGTCGTATACTACTTATCACCAAAATTACAAGTTTACCCTTGTAGGACGAAACCCAACGGCTATAACATTTTACTTGGGCCTGCATTATCATCATTATCCAATCCACCCATTTCATAACCTTATTATTATTTTTAGGCCTAAGTTCTCAAACTAGAACTCATTTTCTTTATTAAATCCATTACACACATCACACAGAGACACACATTTTAGTATTTTTAATTACTAAAATGAATTGTTTTCGGGTTGGTAAGTTTCGGGTCATTACACAACCACTTTAATGACACTAATGAGACACTCACATTTTGATCTTATCCTTTTGACTTCTGGTTCTCCGGTGTTTTGCCCATCGATACACTTCACGAAACACACCATAGCCTAATAATAAAATCAAATTGTTTAGGCTATGACTTTATATTTATTATTTTGACACATTTTTCTTGGTTGTTTTTGTAAATCATTTCCCAAACTTTGTACACTCGCATATCGCCTGTAGTGACTCGTATCAATACGTTCCCCTAAGCAATCCTTACCCATAAATTCGATGCGATAGAGAAGATGAAATAATACATTGGGATAACTGAGTTGCACACTAAGGTATAAATAATACAAACACCAAACAAAAATAATATACCTCAGTGTCATTTCCCGATAATTTGAACAAGTACACCATGTCTTTTGGGTCCCACGTCATGGTTCTAAGATGACATGTGAGACGAGTTAGAATTTTCAAGGTTGTTAGTATCCTCCCAACTAATAAGAACTTCTCGAAATTAAATTAAACTTAGGGTTGAGCTTACTAAAATCAAAACAAGTCTAGAAGTGCTCACGCATGTAAGATGTACTCCGACTCACAGGTCAGTTCCTTGTCCCCGTGATGCTACCACTTAACGAGAATTGATGGGATTTCCTTTTTCCTCAATATCTTCACTTTACAATCCAATATCTGAATAGGCTGCTCCATGTAAGTAATGTCCTCTCTCAATTCTATTTGACTCAGATCCACTATAGGTTGCTTGCCCTCTATCGACCTGTCTAATCGGAGCATCGATATGTGCAACACAGGGTGTATTCCAACCAACTGAGGCGGCAACTCTTGCTCATATGCAACCTTTTCTACCCTCTTCTTCACTCTAAGTGGACAAATAATCTCGGCGCAAGCTTTCCTTTGATCTCAAATCTCTTATGACCCTTCAATGGGGAAACCTTTAGATAGACATATGCCCCCCATTCCATACTTTAACTTTTCATGATACTTGTCGTATTATTTCTTCTGTTTCTCCTTCACACCCTTCAAACGTAGTCTGATCAATCGTACTATGATGACTCGATCTCCTAAACACGACGCCGCCCGGCTTAAATCCCATTATTAAGCCTTAATCACAGCCACACGGGGCTTAGCAACATATAACTCAGCCTTTTTGTCTTATTCTCCTCATTACTTGTGTTCTTGATAGGTATTATTCAGTTATCTTTGTTTGTGATTTTCAGAGTTGATAAAAACCTTTTAACGTTTTAACATTTTTAGCGAAAAACTTAATTTAATTTGCGGAATCATCATATAAACACCTACTATGGAAACCAGGGGAAAATATCACATGTATATCCAATAAGACTATAAGATCATACATTAATCATAGTCGAAGAAGTCATATTCACTAAACCCAATAATCCCAAAAATATACTAAGTCACATAGGTAATTAGATACAACAAATATAACCTGCTAAAAGTAGCAACAAATCTGCGACTCCTAAAATTCGTTGATTTTCTCTTTCCTTGGTTGGTTACTCGAAGGATCTGCACCAACCATCATAGAAAGGAAGATGAGCATAATAAAAATAACAGTAATCCCTAAAGGCCATTCATTCACATTTTTCCAAAGCATACAGAGCACTACAATTGAAAGCATATAATAATTAATAAGGAAAGTAAGCTGAAAGGAAAGCATGCAGAAGACTTACCTATCTAATTAGAAGTACAATAAGGAAATAAAAAACTGTGTGGTAAATAATTACTTGGTGTAACTCAAAGTCAATGCCACAACTCTATTCAACACTTCGAAATGTGGACTCTCACAGAATCAATGCACACAACTTTTTCCACCACTTAGCAATATGGACTCACATAAAGTCAATGCACACAGCTCTAAATAACATATACAAAAAGCTACAATGTTAAACTAGTAAACAATTGAGTGCTAGAACAAAAACTAAAGGAGTAATAAAAGTGATACACAGAGGTTCTTTGACCTACATGGCGGAACAAAACCCTAAACCCTAATACCCTAAACCCTAAAACACGTAAAATGGTCCTAGAATAATGACAAAGGTTCTTCGGTCTACATGGCAGAACACATCCCGACATATCGAGGTCCCCCAGCCTACATGAAGGACCACATCGCTGTCTCCACAAGAGTCCTTTTGATACATTTACAAGGAACATCATTCTTTTGGTGAGCCCAAGTCCTGTAGAAGTCCTTCGTGATATACTAAGGAACATGTCATTACCCATAATGGTGTTATCTAAAAACACATCTCCATATGTCCTCGTACAACGTGCCCGATAGGTCGTCCTACCAAAACTCCATTCCTCTCGGATCACAATATTACGCAAGTCACACTCAAACCAAAACATTCAAGAAAGACAAAACTCGTAATTTAAATCTTGAGCCAAATATAGAATTTAAAAAATTGATAATAAATAAATACAATAATTTAAATAAAGAAATGTAAATGAATGTCCATCAGGTATACTCACCTCAAACAACGCAAAGATCCTAACTAAACCAAATCACGAAAGCTCCATGACATTGTCCTAATCCTCGTAAATTCTCCCTAAGAATTTGTTTATGTTAAACTTTAATTTATTAGAATAAGGGTAGCTTTGATACATCAACTTGTGAGTTGATTTCAATCACTAAAATGTTTCAATTCAGAATTATGGTCCAAGAAGAAGTTTGTAGGGATATGTCTTAGCTTTCTAAAACTATAAGGAATGTGCAATTCTGATTAAAAATGAGAGAGATTGAAACTTCTATGTCAATCACTTAAAACTATTTTCAGGTCCAACCAGAAAATTTGTACAATTTATTTCTCCTAAACCATAGCTCCAAAAATCACGATATTTTTATAGAAGACTAAAACCATACCTAAGAACATCATACTAGAATATGAGCTCAATCCAATAAGAAATGATTGAGTTATTGCTCAAACAACAAGGCATTATCAAAGTAGTGAAGTTTAAAAAATTCAGATTCAACATCAAAGTTGCATAGGTTTTTGGACATGAAAACGTTCCAATTTTAAAATCTTTCAGTAGGCAAAAATTGTTTTCCTTTGAGTTAACTTTCTAATGACACTAGAATGATTCCATTTCGATTTAAAATGATAATGTTATCACCAAAACACAGAGGTTGGTTTGAAATGGTAGCATGCAAAATTTCAGCTTTTTCTTTCAGGAACACAAGCAAACTTTGAAAAATCATAACTTAACTAAAAAATGAACCAAATCAAGAACTTCTTTATAGCAAGTTGAGTGGAAAAATACAAGGAATCGAAATATTTCATCTTTTTCCAAAAACAAAACATTTTATAGATCATAATTAAAAACTTTTAGTTTCATGAAAAACAACCCAAATTTGGCCAAAACTTTAATATATTGAATTCTAAACTTTGAGACTCAAATGAAGCATTAATTTGATTAAAACAAACCTTAAAAAGGACTCTCATATCATATATAATTAAAACCACTATGATGCATGTTTGGATTGATGAAGAATTGTTCAAAGGAAAGCATAGAAATGCATACCTAGTGTAACGGCCCAAATTTTATTAAGGCCGTTATTTGCGTATTTTTAGACGTAGACACCAACTTAGGTCCATGGAGACGCCACAGACTGGTGATGATACACCTGGTCGGACGGAAAGTATTATTTTTGACTGATTGTTTGATTAACTTTGATGATAATGACTAGGCTATGACTCATTACATTGCAGGTGTGGTTTAATATTGACTAGATCGGGTGAGATTTCGTGTCAGGTATTTGCCTAAAAATACGTGCAGACGGGGAACCGAACGAGTGAGCGTGGGAACACTAGGCCGGGGAATGAGTATACTTCGATAAAAAATAGAATAAATTTGAAAAAAATAGTAAATTGGTGGGCACCTAGTGACACGCGAGGTCGTGGTCGACACGCGTGGGTGGTAGTGTAGTGTGCATGCCCGAGTACGCTCGTCGGCGCGCACCACGAAATTGTAGGCGCGAAAATATAGGCGAATGTATATATTTATATATATGTATATATGTAATTTAAAAAATATAAATATATATATATATATATATATAAATATATATTAAAATCAGAAAATAAATAAATAATAGTGAAATGACCAAAAAGGGCAAGAACCTTGTAAAGAATTGTGAAAATGGATAGGGGCATTTTGGTCATTTCACCCCAAAATGTTGATATACATAACACCGACACCACATTTTTCACAATTTCGATCGATCGAAAGTGAAGAGAGGAGAGAAATCGAGAGTCCGTGAGAGAGGAGGGAAGAAATCGACGAGGAGGAGATGCAAAGCGAAGATCGAAGGTGAGTTTGGGTTTGGGTTTGTTGTTGTTCATTGACGTTGTTGCTGTTGTTATTATTGTTGTTGTTGTGGGTGTTGTTGAATTTGTAGAAATTAATGTTTTAATGGTGGATTAGTGATGCTTGATGGTGTTGGTGTGGGTGTTGATGTTGGTATAGTTGGATAGAAGAAAGAATGAATTGAAAAAAAAAAATTGCATGCGTCTCTGGTCGAAAATGAAGATGATGCACACGCACGTGTTGTGCGTGTGCATCCTCTTCTAAATAATATAAATATATATATATATGTATACGTATATATATATATAATAGAAGGAAAAATTCCTAAAAAAATGGAAAAAAATAGAAAATTCAGAATAAATTGAGAAAATATGAGAAATTTGAAAAAGGGTTGAAAAGTGAATTTCGAGACTTTTCGGGCGGTTGGCACCCCGGTGTAAATCGAAAAACGTGCTACAACTAAAAATTAGAATAAAATTCTAATTTTTATTGTCACGGTATAAAATCAATTAGTTTGATACTAAATCATATAAAATGACTTATTCGGACACCAGGGACTTAGGGGACCATAGTCAGGTGTCAGGTGCGCATCTCGAGGCGAGAGTGAGATCAGATCAGGACAAATATCGAGTAACTGGAGTGCGATTGAGGTAAGTAAAACACTTAAGTAACACACTCGAGTGTTTATTTACTTGATTTCATTTGATTTCATTTGATTCCAGCTATTATGGTTTATCGTTGTTTACTCTATTTCCATGTTCATACTCATGTTGCACGGTTGGTTTTGTCATTCACCACCGGATCTTCTGGTTTACTCTGTGATGTGTGGGCGGACTTGGGTAGGCTGGACAATAGGGATAGAATAAGGGTTCGGACCGGTGAGGGGGTTGGAGAAGTCACTGGGGGAATGTCGTTGTCTGGATTAGGGTTCAGTCCTGCTACACGGCACACATCCATTATTGGTGTTTATCGATGTTATGTATGCATGCGTCTTAATTACAGTTGTCCTGTTTTACTGCGCATGTTTATTTAACAGTTTATTGGCTTCAATTATTATAAATGCTGGTTTGTGTACTTCTGGGTTTTACTCACTGGACTCGTCATCTACTTCTTATGATGATTGAGTGCAGGATCTAATACGACTAGGGGCAAGGAGACTCTCGCAGACTAGTTATGACCTTGTCGCTGACGGAGTTTGACTTGTATGTTTTTTATTTTGCTGTATTGACTTATTTTTGGGTTTATGGGGACTGTTTGAGATACCAGTACATGTATGTATCACATTTTGTTATGTTATATATAGTGTACTTTACCGGGTTTTCCACATAGGATTAATGCTCTCTAATTTGAGAAATTTACATAGTTTAAAGCTTCCGCTGTTTACAAATATTAAAATGTTAATTATTGACTAACTTAGGCTAAATTAATTGATAATGATGCTTAGTTGGGCGTGGGACACAGCTGGCAGTTACGTGGCTAGTTGTGGGCCTGCGTGGCTTCCCGTGGCGGACCAATGTGGATTTTGGGCCGCTACATTTTGGTATCAGAGCTTAGGTTTGAGGAACCTAAAGGATGAAACGTTGATGATAGTTAACTCTGATACCGTCACATTTTGGTATCAGAGCGAGGGTAAACCTCGGGAATTGGAGTTAAACAAGAGTATAAAATTTAATAAATTTAGATGTGGAAACCCGAAGTGATACCTAGAACTCTAGTTGGGAAGTGATGCGAGGCGGGTAGATTCAAGAAATTACATATGCGTATGTTTTGATTGTGTACTATATATTATACGCGTATATACTAAGTCTGATCCAATGGACGTTGGTTGTGCAGTTTATGATGGACGGACAGACTCCTACTACTCCGCCGACTACTCAGCAGGAGGTTGGGGAGACTAGTGACCATACCACTAGTGAGGTAGCTGATTTACAAGCCATGATGTAGAGATTGACTAAGCGACGAGCTTATTACAAATAGAGCGCGATTAGCTTTCAAGAGCACGAGATGGGCGAGTTGATGGAGTATATCTGGAGTTCGAGGATGCCAGTAGTGGCACCGACTGCTGAGCGTGTTGCACCTACTACTACTCAGACAGCCTTAGCACCAGCAGTTACTACGCAGGCGACTGGGTCAGAGACAATGATAGGGAAGGTTAAGCCAGTTGTAGTGCCAGCAGAGACTACTGTGGTGACACCCACTACTACAAAGCAGCAGATAGGGACTTCGACTGCTAGGAGTAGGATGTCAGAGGCAGCGAAGATGGTGAAGGATTTTATGAGGTTTAACCCTACGTACTTCACTGGAGTTAGTGATCCTTAGGTTGCAGGACGTTGGTTGATGACTTACAGACGACTACACCAGTTGCTGGAGGTACCCGAGGTGGACCAGGCACATATCTCAGGTTACTGTTTAAGGGGTCAAGCCGATGTTTGGTGGACCACCTACACTGACATACATGGTACGCCAGTGACGTGGGGAGAGTTTAGACATTTATTTTTGGACGAGTATATTCCCACAGAAGTGCAGTTACGGTTGAGGGAGCAGTTCTTGAGTTTGCGACAGGGTACCATGTCAGTTTCTCAGTACATGGACGATTCCGGTATCTCAGGATGTATGCTATGGATGCGGCTAACACGGAGAGATTACAGATGTAACAACCCCGAATTTTTAACTGACTTGTGTTACACGTGTCAGGATTGTGACCCGGCTACGTGGATACTAGATAGTATTTCAAACTTCGGTAGTCAACGCCGAGGTAATTTTATGATTCTTTGACATTGTTTATTAGTATTATAGTATTCTATGGGTCTCGAGCCGTTTGGGCTATGTTTTAATTGAGTGAGATATCGCCTAGTTATACGGGGTTTTTCGGGAACCGTTTTAGTGGATTTTATTAATAAACAAAGCCAAATGAAAAACATGACCTAAGTTGAGGAAATAAAACTCTAACAATAAAGTATAACATAAGCATGAGGAAATTTATTCAAATCACAAGAGTGGGACCGCTTCGAGAAGCGTGTCGAACGCAGGGCACGGTGCGCCGAGTAGGCGAGAATTTGTGTGACTTTATTTATAAATTAATAAGGTTGATTTAATAGGTTAATATGGATAGGATTGTTAAAGTGACACACTTGGGTGAGGAGGACTATTAGATGGTCATAGAGATGGGGATATGTGTTAGATTAAGAGAATAAGCCAAATGACCCATAAGGGTAGCTGGCCAAGGGTTGGACAAGTGAGAGTTCAAGGGGAAATGGGTCATTTCACCTTAAGTCACATATATAAAAACAAACCAAACCCTTAAACCCTAACACACTATTCACTTTCTTCTCCAACCTATCGCCACTGTTCACTCTCCCCACTCACTCACCCACTGCCGTGCACCGCCACCGCATCTCCGACCAGGCCAGAGGTGGCCGGAGACCGGGACGGCGTCTCCCTCCCCTCCTCTCTCGTTTCCTCACTCACGCACTCTCGGTTTGCTCTTCTCACGTCCACTCTCTTGGCCTCACGTTCACTCCCTCCTCACTCTCGACTGCTCCTCCCTTGGCTGGACAGCCACCACCACCGTCTCTTACCTCATCACCGGAGCAGGTGAGTGTATTACATCCTCTCTCAGTTCGTGCTCTCTCTTCCTTCTTTTCTCTCTCTCGGCAGTTCACGTGTTCTCTCACTCTCGACTGTTTTTCTCTCTCGTTTTCCAGTCACCACCGTCACCCTCACGGCATTGGACCTCGGCCACCCACAGAGACACCAAGGTGAGCTCAACCGTCCCTCTCTCTCTCTCCACTTTACTCACTGTTTTCACGCTCTTCTTCTTTTGGATGGATTTTGGGACTGCTATGATGATAATGAACACCACGGTTTGGATGGTGCTGACCAGATGTCAACCTCCGGCGACGCTGCTGGCCGGAGGTGACCCCATTTGTGGTTGTGTTGGAGTGTGTAGGTGAGGTTACTTGAAGTGTATGTGGATTGTTGTTGTGCATGTGGGTGACGGTTTTAGTGAATGTGTGTGTGGGGTGGCTGCGCTATATGTATGGGTGTGTGGCTGTGTATGTGCACACCACAGTTGGGGTGTGGATGTGTGCACTTTAGTGGGTGATCATAAACTGTGCTATGTGTGTGTGGAGTGTGTGGCCACAAATTTTATTATTCTATGTGTATGTGTGACGGTTTTAAGTGTGTATGTGCAAGGGGTGCACATCTCACTATGTGTACACCACAGTGGGGTGTACACAACAGTGGGTGTGTACACCACAATGGGGTGTACACAACACTGTGTGTGTACACCACATTAGGGTGTACACAACAGTTGTATATGGGGTATGATAGAAAATGAGTATATAACATAATTCCAAGTAATAAATTGATGTTCTAATGCATGTGAACATGGAAAATCACAGTGGGGTGCACACAACAGCGGGGTGTCTGTGCACAAGACAGTGGAGTGTGTGAAGTGTTAGTGTGCACACCAGTGGGGTGTACACATCAATTGTGTGTGTGTGACCAAAATGTATATTATTATAGGTTTAAGAATAAGTAAACAAGATTATAAGTATAGACATTTGTATTAAATGAATATGGACTTGTAATTAGGGCCCAACACACATTATAATGAGGGCCCAACACACATCCAATACACATTACAATAAAAGCCTAATACAATAGGTATAACTTAAGGACTAAATGCGAGCATTAAACTAATATTCGGGATTCCAAAACTTTATCAGGTTGTTGAGAACTCGTGGGGAAACGTGTTAGAGTTTCGGAGTGATACCGAGTCGCGATTAGTCAGGTAAGTACATGCATGCCTCGGATGTATGTACGTTAGTAGACCAGTAAGAAAATAACACGTGATTTATACATCCTCTATTTATTGCTATTGTTGTATTGATCCTTTGCTTGATATTCCATTCCGTTTTCCTTGGTTGTATGTTCTTGGCATGAGTGTGTGTCTTGAAGGTATCATGTGGTCCCGCACTAGCTGGGACAACGAGGGTGCCCTCTGCAGGGGTAACTGACCACCCCTAGTGATGTATGTACTGGGTACTGGATTCGAGAGGTATTGCGATGCCTCTCGATTTTACGCTGCGCTAGTGTTGCGACATTGCCCGGGGAGATCTTGCGAGATCTTTGCCGTATTGCTGTGAAATTGACCACTCATGGGCCTCTTTTGAATCTTAGAACATGCAAAATATCGATTGCTTATCTTTCAGTCTCTTTATCATGCATTTGATTTATTTACTTTCCAGTTATTTCTTTTTCGCATGATACTTAGACTGCTTTTCTTGTTATAATAATAAATTACTGTTACATTCTTCTGGTACTACTAGCAATTTTATTCAGTTACTCACCGTCTAGTTTGTGGCGGTGGGTGCAGATAGAGTGGAGAGCAGTAAGGGCAAGGGGCTCTGCTTAGGTGATATACTTTGAGGAGTTGCAGGACATCTGAGAGACTTTATGGTAGGTGATTATATTTTGTTTGCTGATGTGTATATCGTTTTATACTTATTTTGTTCGGATTATTGAACTTGGTATATTTTTTATGAGAATGGTATCATGTATATATGACTATCGAACTGTACATGAATACCCAGGGTTTTCCACACTTATAGAATTCCTAATTTCCCTTTGATTGAGTTATTTCCCTTTATTATTAATTGTTTTAGTCTTCCGCTGTGTATAAATGCAATAACTCTTTCATAAATTACTGAATTGATTACATCGGAGGCTGACTAGGCTCGTCAGGTTGCCAAGTGATGACTCGGGGCCTGCACGGGCTTAGGCCGGGCATACCCAATTGCATGGGGAAATTGGGGCCGTCACAGTTGGTATCAAAGCTTAAGGTTATAACGACCTGACTCTTGATTTAAAACACAAACCATTAAGACAGCGGAAGTTAGGAATGGTTGAACTTAGAGTGGAAAACCATATGATCCTAATTAGAACTCTAGTTCGAAGGGATGAGTTGGGATAAGTCGGATATGATGTTTATACATATTACGATTGTTGATTGTACTATATTGTATACGGTAGCTATTTATTGATCCGAAGTATCGCTTTTTTGATTCAGACGACGATGGCGGATCAGACAGGTCCGAGCGACGACAGCGGGACGACTGATTCTCGATTTATTACTTCGGAGGAGTTTCGCGCTTGGACACAGAGATTTGAGGATCTAGTGCGGTCACTGACGACACCCATACAGGCTACCATTACACCATTGACTCCGACTACGCCTTTGCCGCCTATTTCTAACACTCAGGGGGCGGAGACTCCAGTAGCTACGGCTTCCACCGCCACGATTCTGTTAGTGGCGATTTCTGAGGGAGCAGTTGCTGCGATAGGTACACAGACCGAGGCGGAGACACCTCCGTTACAGACCGAGATAGTACGAGCGACGGAGACACCGACCACACCGGTTGCTACTGCAGAGGTTACTCCAGTCACTACTCCAGAGAAGAGCCCTAGGGCCACTGCTGAGGCGAGGCAGTGGAGAGAATTCAAGAGGCACGATCCTGTTAAGTTTTTGGGTGGTACGGACGTGGCAGCGACGGAGCTTTTCCTGAAGAATCACGAGAAGATTCATACGATTATCGCGACCGAGGATCACATGAGAGCGACGATCTCCTCATCCATGCTTCAGGAGGAGGCAGATGATTGGTGGACCACCATTATCACTACCCGAGGCATTCCGCGAGACTGGATCGATTTCAAGACCCAGTTTAATCAGAAGTATTTCCCACCGACAGTGTTACGGGCGAAGAGGAATGAGTTCACTTCATTGCGACAGTCAGTAGGAGAGCCAGTGATGGATTACATGGGCAGATTCATTCAGCTATTACCCTTTGCGGGAGGATCAGCAGATACAGAGGCCGATCGCATCTACTATTTCACTGAGGGTTTGTTACCCGCCATTGGAGGATCAGTAGTCACTACCGAGCCGAAGACTCTTCAAAGGGCATACGAGCGGAGTTTGGCTAGAGAGAGCTACCTGATTTCTCACCCTGAGGAGGTGAGACCGGTCAGACTGGAGACTGGATCGGAGGATCATCAGGACAAGAAACGGAGGAAGAACAGACTTCGTTACCGAGATTCCAGAGCTCCGAGTGTAGGATCCATTGCACCACCTACTCGACCAGCACGGACGACTCCAACAGTGCCGAGCTTTGCTAGTCATCCTCCATAGCCTACGAGACCTGTACAACAATCACAGGGACAGTCTACAGCGAGCCGAGATTCTGGCAGAGGAGGTAGACAGAGACAGACACAGAGGTCAGGGCAGACTCAGACTCAGATTCAGAGGTCTACATAGAGTCGCGGACAGGGTCAGACTCAGTGTACACAGGATACACGTACATGTTTCAGATGCGGTAGAGTGGGCCACATCCAGGCGCAGTGTACTCAGCCTGAGAGGACACAGGCACATCATCATCAGCACCAGAGGGAGCGAGTGCAGGCAGCGGTTGAGCCAGATCCGGGAACATCCCGAAACCTAGTTGAGGGTATGATTTTTATCTGTAGTACATTCATGCCGTTTGGATTGACTAATGCGCCGGCGATGTTCATGGACCTGATGCATCGAGTGATGAGGGATTTCCTAGATCGATTCGTGATTGTGTTCATCGACGACATCCTCATCTTTTCCAGGACTCGTGAGGAGCACGAGGGACATCTACGTACAGTTTTGCAGACTATGAGGGACCACCGACTCTACGTTAAGTTTAGCAAGTGCGAGTTTTGGCTACCAGAGGTTAGATTTTTAGGGCACGTAGTTGGAGCGGACGGTGTTGCCGTTGACCCAGAGAAGATTAGAGCCATAATTGAGTGGCCTACTCCGACTACCGTGACTCAGATTCGCAGTTTCCTTGGCTTAACAGGTTACTATCGCCGATTTGTGCAAGATTTCTCCAAGATCGCTACACCAATAACGAAACTGATGCAGAAAAATGCGAAGTTTGATTGGAACGAAGAGTGTGAGCAGGCATTCTGTACTTTGAAGGAGAAATTGACGACCGCACATGTCTTAGCATTGCCCGAGATCGGGAAAGACTTAGTCGTGTATACCGATGCGTCGAAGATTGGTTTGGGTGGTGTGCTGATGCAAGAGGGCAGAGTTATCGCTTACGCATGCCGACAGTTGAAAGTTCATGAAAGGAACTACCCGACCCAGGACTTAGAGTTGGCGGTGATTGTATTTGCGTTGAAGATTTGGAGACACCATTTGTATGGCGTGCGATTTGAGTTGTTTACAGACCACAAGAGCTTGAAGTACTTGTTTACTCAGAAGGAACTCAACCTGAGACAGAGGCGTTGGCTTGAATTTCTGAAAGACTACGATTTTGCACTTGAGTATCATCCGGGGAAAGCCAATGTTGTTGCCGATGCTTTGAGCCGCAGATGATCTGATGCAGAGGTAGTTGTATGTCGTACGACTCACGAGTATGCGTTACTTGAGGCAGCCGAGATGATGAGTTCAGTGGACGTGCCGACGACTACCAGGACACAGATGTGTGGTCAGATGAGATTGCAGACCGTTTCACTGCAGACTGTTCTTGAGGGACAGCAAGGCGATGAGTTGTACCAGCATTACAGTGAGATGGCAAACAGTGCAGAGTATCCAGATTGGAGTCGGTCAACGGACTCTTGCTTGAGGTATCGTGGGCGACTGTGGATTCCATTGGCGGCCTGACTTACGCACCGAAATACTTCAGAGGCTCACCGTTCCCATTTTTCTGTGCATCCGGGTCGAACCAAGATGTACGCTGACATGCGACGTCTTTTCTGGTGGCCAGGGATGAAATCCGATGCGTCGGAGTTTATTCGAGCGTGTGAGATATGCCAGCGCGTGAAAGCTAAGCATCGACAGCCTGGAGGATTGCTGCAGCCCCTACCCATTCCTTGATGGAAGTGGGAGCACATTGCTATGGATTTCGTCAGTGGCTTGCCCCTATCTCCTCGTGGTCACGACAGCATCTGGGTAATTGTGGATCGATTGACGAAATCTGCTCATTTCATACCGGTGTCCACTACACATAGAGTTGACAGACTGAGCATCCTCTACGAGCGCGAGATTGTCAAATTGCATGGAGTTCCGTTATCGATTGTGTCAGATCGAGGGGCGCAGTTCACTTCGTTATTATGGCAGAGCATGCAGGCTCAGTTTGGCACCAGACTGGAGTTGAGTACGGCGTTCCATCCACGTACAGACGGACGAAATCAGAGAGGTTGATCCAGGTGTTAGAAGACATGCTCAGGATATGTGTTTTGGAATACGGCGGGTCATGGGAAGAGTACCTTCATTTGTGCGAGTTTGCATACAATAACAGTTATCAGGCGAGTATCGGTATGGCATCGTTTGAGGCGCTCTATGGTAGGCCTTGTATATCACCTTCTTGCTGGGCTGAGCCAGAGGATGTTGTGACAGTTGGTCCTGAGATTGTTGTTGATCATACTGAGAAGGTACGACAGATTCGTCAGAAAGTTAAGGGTGCCCAGGAGCGACAGAAGAAATACTACGACCAGTATCTCGATGAGCTTCAGTACGACTTGGGAGACTATGTATACCTGAAAGTCTCACCTCTGAAGGGTCACAAACGGTTCGGAATCAAAGGGAAGCTCGCTCCGAGGTTTATCGGTCCCTTTAAGATCGTAAAAAGGGTCGGTAAGGTTGCATATCAGTTAGAGTTACCGCCAGAGCTTTCCGGTGTTCATCCAGTATTCCACATTTCGATGCTTCGACTAGACAAGTCAAGTGGAGGGCGACGACCGACGGTAGACTTGAGCGAGATCGAGTTGTAGAACGATGCTACGTACGTAAAGCAGTCGATCCAGATCGTTGACCGCAAAGTCAAGACGTTAAGGAATAAAGAAATTCCTTCGGTGCTCATGAAATGTCAATTTCATGGAGACGAGGAGTTGACCTGGGAGTTAGAGTCGTACATGCGCGAGCATTTCCCCTACCTGTTTGATTCCGGTAAGTTTGTAAATCAATTTTACTTATTAGTTTAAATTTTGAGGACGAAATTCTAATAAGTGGGGGAGACTGTAACAACCCCGAATTTTTAACTGACTTGTGTTACACGTGTCAAGATTGTGACCCGGCTACGTGGATACTGGATAGTATTTCAAACTTCGGTAGTCGACGCCGAGGTAATTTTATGATTCTTTGACTTTGTGTATTAGTATTATAGTATTCTACGGGTCTCGAGCCGTTTGGGCTATGTTTTAATTGAGTGAGATATCGCCTAGTTATACGGGGTTTTTCGGGAACCGTTTTACTGGATTTTATTAATAAACAAAGCCAAATGAAAAACATGACCTAAGTTGAGGAAATAAAACTCTAACAATAAAGTAAAACATAAGCATGAGAAAATTTATTTGAATCCCAAGAGTGGGACCGCTTCGAGAAGCGTGTCGAACGCGGGGCACGGTGCGCCGAGTAGGCGAGAATTTGTGTGACTTTATTTATAAATTAATAAGGTTGATTTAATAGGTTAATATGGATAGGATTGTTAAAGTGAGACACTTGGGTGAGGAGGACCATTGGATGGTCATAGAGATGGGGATATGTGTTAGATTAAGAGGATAAGCCAAATGACCCATAAGGGTAGCTGGCCAAGGGTTAGACAAGTGAGAGTTCAAGGGCAAATGGGTCATTTCACCTTAAGTCACATATATAAAAACAAACCAAACCTTAAAACCCTAACACACTATTCACTTTCTTCTCCAACCTGCCGCCACTGTTCACTCTCCCCACTCACTCACCCACTGCCGTGCACCGCCACCGCATCTCCAACCAGACTAGAGGTGGCCGGAGACCGGGACGGCGTCTCCCTCCCCTCCTCTCTCGTTTCCTCACTCACGCACTCTCGGTTTGCTCTTCTCACGTCCACTCTCTCGGCCTCACGTTCACTCCATCCTCACTCTCAACTGCTCCTCCCTTGGCTGGACAGCCACCACCACCGTCTCTTACCTCGTCACTGGAGCAGGTGAGTGTATTACATCCTCTCTTAGTCCGTGCTCTCTCTTCCTTCTCTTCTCTCTCTCTCTGGAGCTCACGTGTTCTCTCTCACTCTCGACTGTTTTTCTCTCTCGTTTTCCAGTCACCACCGTCACCCTCACGGCATTGGACCTCGGCCAACCACGGAGACACCAAGGTGAGCTCGACCGTCCCTCTCTCTCTCTCCACTTTACTCACTGTTTTCACATTCTTCTTCTTTTGGATGGATTTTGGGACTGCTATGATGATAATGAACACCACGGTTTGGATGGTGCTGACCGGACCTCAACCTCCGGCGATGCTGCTGGCCGGAGGTGACCCCATGTGTGGTTGTGTTGGAGTATGTAGGTGAGGTTACTTGAAGTGTATGTGGATTGTTGTTGTGCATGTGGGTGACGGTTTTAGTGAATGTGTGTGTGTGGGGTGGCTGCGCTATATGTATGGGTGTGTGGCTGTGTATGTGCACACCTCCGTTGGGGTGTGGGTGTGTGCACTTTAGTGGGTGATCATAAACTGTGCTATGTGTGTGTGGAGTGTGTGGCCACAAATTTTATTATTCTATGTGTATGTGTGACGGTTTTGAGTGTGTATGTGCAAGGGGTGCACATCTCACTGGTGTGTACACCACGGTGGGGTGTACACAACAGTGGGTGTGTACACCACAGTGAGGTATACACAACACTGTGTGTGTACACCACATTGGGGTGTACACAACAGTTGTATATGGGGTATGATAGAAAATGAGTATATAACATAATTCCAAGTAATAAATTGATGTTCTAATGCCTGTGAACATGGAAAATCACAGTGGGGTGCACACAACAGCAGGGTGTGTGCGCACAAGACAGTGGGGTGTGTGTAGTGTTAGTGTCCACACCAGTGGGGTGTACACATCAATTGTGTGTGTGTGACCAAAATGTATATTATTATAGGTTTAAGAATAAGTAAACAAGATTATAAGTATAGACATTTGTATTAAATGAATATGGACTTGTAATTAGGGCCCAACACACATTATAATGAGGGCCCAACACACATCCAATACACATTACAATAAAAGCCTAATACAATAGGTACAACTTAAGGACTAAATGCGAGCATTAAACTAATATTCGGGATTCCAAAACTTTTTCAGGTTGTTGAGAACTCGTGGGGAAACGCGTTAGAGTTTCGGAGTGATACCGAGTCGCGATTAGTCAGGTAAGTACATGCATGCCTCGGATGTATGAACGTTAGTAGACCAGTAAGAAAATAACATGTGATTTATACATCCTCTATTTATTGCTATTGTTGTATTGATCCTTTGCTTGATATTCCATTCCGTTTTCCTTGGTTGTATGTTCTTGGCATGAGTGTGTCTCGAAGGTATCATGTGGTCCCGCACTAGCTGGGACAACGAGGGTGCCCTTAACAGGGGTAACTGACCACCCCTAGTGATGTGTGTACTGGGTACTGGATTCGAGAGGTGTTGCGATGCCTCTCGATTTCACGCTGCGCTAGTGTTGCGACATTGCTCGGGGAGATCTTGCGAGATCTTTGCCGTATTGCTGTGAAATAGACCACTCATGGACCTGTTTTGAATCTTAGAACATGCAAAAATCGATTGTTTATCTTTCAGTTTCTTTATCATGCATTTGATTTATTTACTTTCCAGTTATTTCTTTTCCGCATGATGCTTAGACTACTTTTCTTGTTATAATCATAAATTACTATTACATTCTTCTGGTACTACTAGCAATTTTATTCAGTTACTCACCGTCTAGTTTGTGACGGTGGGTGCAGATAGAGTGGAGAGCAGCAAGGGCAAGGGGCTCTGCTTAGGTGATATACTTTGAGGAGTTGCAGGACTTTTGAGAGACTTTATAGTAGGTGATTATATTTTGTTTGCTGATGTGTATATCATTTTATACTTATTTTGTTGGGATTATTGAACTTGGTATATCTTTTATGAGAATGGTATTATGTATATATGACTATCGAATTGTGCATGAATACCCGGGGTTTTCCACACTTATAGAATTCCTAATTTCCCTTTGATTGAGTTATTTCTTTTTATTATTAATTGTTTTAGTCTTCCGCTGTGTATAAATGCAATAACTCTTTCATAAATTACTGAATTGATTACATCGGAGGCTGACTAGGCTCGTCAGGTTACCGAGTGATGACTCGGGGCCTGCACGGGCTTAGGCCGGGCGTACCCAATTGCATGGGGAAATTGGGGCCGTTACAACAGATTTATTATTTCATCAGAGGCCTGGATGAGAGGATTGGTGGGATGATAGTCGCGACTGGTGTAGAGACACTACAGATTGTTTATGATAGAGCATTGGCTCGTGAGACATATCTATTACACCGGGGTAAGCTTGGAGATGGGTCTGGACAGAGTTCTCAGTCTGATCAGAGACCGAAGAGACAGAGAAATCAATCTAGCAATCTGGAGCAGGATTTTCGAGCACGCATAGTTCGCTGGCAATAGGATCATAATTTCATTAATGATCGTGATTCGAGAAACGATCAGTATGATTATGATGACGAACAGATAGATTGGAGTCGTGAGGACGACCAGGATCAGACTGATGATCAATTGAGCAATGACAACTGCCAAATGGTACATGAGATTATACCTATACCGGTACAACAGTTGAGACAGTCGTACAGACAAAACCAGGATCAGAGGGACCAGAGACACGTCGTTGTCATCGTTGTGGTCAGATTGGACACCTCCGAGCGGATTACGGGAGGGCATCACTACCACCGGAGCCAGTGCAGGCCAGAGATAGGGTCCACGTTGTTGCACCGTTGATCCGGGAGGAGACTAGACAGACTGTTGTGGGTACGTATAAGTTTATTTACTTATTGTGTTGTTTTATTTCGTAAGTGTAGCTATTGTTTTATCACCTACACGATTGAGGGCGGTTGATGTGTTCATCGGAGGAGGTTGATGAAGATTTGATTGATTATGCGATACACTAGGCCATAGTGAGGGTTATCGGATGATTGACTAGGATTGGGCGTTATCACTGGTGGGATCCTAGAGGGATGGTTCTGGGTGATTGGCCAGGTGATGCGTACACTAGTGGGATCCCGACGTACCAGAGTATGGTTTAGGTCTGAGTCGCGGATGAGATGGTGAGGTCAGCTTATTTCTGCCAGTGTTGCCGTTTCGTGTTTCGATGTGGAGGTCTGCACAAATTTCAGGACGAAATTTCCCTTAGTTGGGAAGAAATGTAACGGCCCAAATTTTATTAAGGCCGTTATTCGCGTATTTTCAGACGTAGACGCCAACTTAGGTCCACGGAGACGCCACAGACTGGTGATGATACACCTGGTCGGGCAGAAAGTATTATTTTTGACTGATTGTTTGATTAACTGTGATGATAATGACTAGGCTATGACTCATTACATCGCAGGTGTGGTTTAATATTGACTAGATCGGGTGAGATTTCGTGTCAGGTATTTGCCTAAAAATACGTGCAGACGGGGAACCGGACGAGTGAGCGCGAGAACACTAGGCCGGGGAATGCGTATACTTCGATAAAAAATAGAATAAATTTGACAAAAATAGTAAATTGGTGGGCGCCTAGTGACACGCGGGGTCGTGGTCAACACGCGTGGGTGGTAGTGTGGTGTGCATACCCGAGTACGCTCGTCGGCGCGCACCACGAAATTGTAGGTGCGAAAATATAGGCGAATGTATATATTTATATATATATGTATATATGTAATTTAAAATATATATATATATAAATATATATATCAAAATTAGAAAATAAATAAATAATAGTGAAATGACCAAAAAGGGCAAGAACTTTGTAAAGAATTGTGAAAATGGATAAGGTCATTTTGGTCATTTCACCCCAAAATGTTGATATACACAACACCGACACCACATTTTTCACAATTTCGACCGATCGAAAGTGAAGAGAGGAGAGAAATCGAGAGTCCGTGAGAGAGGAGAGAAGAAATCGACGAGGAGGAGAGGCAAAGCGAAGATCGAAGGTGAGTTTGGGTTTGGGTTTGTTGTTGTTCGTTGACGTTGTTGCTGTTGTTATTATTATTGTTGTTGTGGGTGTTGTTGAATTTGTATAAATTAATGTTTTAATGGTGGATTAGTGATGCTTGATGGTGTTGGTGTGGGTGTTGATGTTGGTATAGTTGGATAGAAGAAAGAATGAATTGAAAAAAAAAAAATTTGCATTCGAACCAGAGACGTTTAGCGTCTCTGGTCGAAAATGAAGAAGATGCACACGCACGTGTTGTGCGTGTGCATCCTCTTCTAAATAATATAAATATATATATATATATGTATATGTATATATATATATAATAGAAGGAAAAATTCCTGAAAAAATGGAAAAAAAATAGAAAATTCAGAATAAATTGAGAAAATATGAGAAATTTGAAAAAGGGTTGATAAGTGAATTTCGAGACTTTTTGGGCGGTTGGCACCCCGGTGTAAATCGAAAAACGTGCTAAAACTAAAAATTAGAATAAAATTCTAATTTTTATTGTCACGATATAAAATCAATTAGTTTGATACTAAATCATATAAAATGACTTATTCGAACACCAGGGACTTAGGAGACCATAGTCAGGTGTCGGGTGCGCATCTCGAGGCGAGAGTGGAATCAGATCAGGACAAATATCGAGTAATTGGAGTGCGATTGAGGTAAGTAAAACCCTTAAGTAACACACTCGAGTGTTTATTTACTTGATTTCATTTGATTTCATTTGATTCCAACTATTATTGTTTATCGTTGTTTACTCTATTTCCATGTTCATACTCATGTTGCACGGTTGGTTTTGTCATTCACCACCGGATCTTTTGGTTTACTCTGTGATGTGTGGGCAGACTTGGGTAGGCTGGACAATAGGGATAGAATAAGGGTTCGGACCGGTAAGGGGGTTGGAGAAGCCACCAGGGGAATGCCGATGTCTGGATTAGGGTTCAGTCCTACTACACGGCACACATCCATTATTGGTGTTTATCGATGTTATGTATGCATGTGTCTTAATTACAGTTGCCTGTTTTACTGCGCATGTTTATTTAACAGTTTATTGGCTTCAATTATTATAAATACTGGTTTGTGTACTTCTGGGTTTTACTCACTGGACTCGTCATCTACTTCTTGTGATGATTGAGTGCAGGATCTAATACGACTAGGGGCAAGGAGACTCTCGCAGACTACTTATGACCTTGTCGCTGACGGAGTTTGACTTGTATGTTTTTTATTTTGCTGTATTGACTTATTTTTGGGTTTATAGGGACTGTTTGAGATACCAGTACATGTATGTATCACATTTTGTTATGTTATATACAGTGTACTTTACCGGGTTTTCCACATAGGATTAATGCTCTCTAATTTGAAGAATTTACATATTTTAAAGCTTCCGCTGTTTACAAATATTAAAATGTTAATTACTAACTAACTTAGGCTAAATTAATTGATAATGATGCTTAGTTAGGCGTGGGACACAGCTGGCAGTTACGTGGCCAGTTGTGGGCCTGCGTGGCTTCCCGTGGTGGACCAATGTGGATTTTGGGCCGCTACACCTAGGGTTCTAGCTGAACCTCATATGTTCGATCTTCAAATTGAGCACATAAAACCCTTCTTGTTTTCTCCTAAACCAGAATTTCTAGCAAGTATTTCACTTTATGATTGTAGTTAAGTTTAATTACTCACTTAGCTTAATTGAGTTCTAATTGGAGAGACACATGGCATACATGGTGACACCTTACTCTCCTACATTTACAAGTGTCCTACCCTTTTTGCATGCATACAAACACTTATCCCGCATGAAGCCTTAAGTATTTTTTTTATATTTTTGGACAACTTATATTGACCATTCATCTCATGTGAATCAATAGCTTTCAATTGATCCATCCAACCCACTAATTTACTCTTTCTAACATAAAATTTGACACCAATCTCCCATGGATGGGTTATAGGTAGCATCTCGAGGTAAACTCTATATGTATCGGATTTATTTTCTTAACTTAGACTTGCAATTTGATTTACATTTAAATCATAGGCTACGTAATGAAATTACTTGACCATATTAATATTAAATGTCAAATTAGAGATAACCTATGTCACTCTTTACCTGGTCCGACACTTGCACGTATCTTAAGGCATGTCCCTATTCACACATCGAAATAATGATACAATCTATCTAAGTAAAACTCCGGGTATAAGGTACACACATAAAATACACTAGACAATTCATCACCTAAAAATAATATGTTTTTCTATTTTTGTGTCGAGTCTTAGACTTTGTACTCGACGTTTTCGAGCCACATCACGGGTCAGTGACCCTGATTACAACCAAAATCTAAGATTAGAAATTTGGGTCATAACACGTATTTTCTTTGTGTGAGCCACTACAATCTTTTGCCTAATAAATGTCACATCCTCAGGCTCTACCAACAAGATGGAGATCTGCACGGCCTGTAGTAAAGTGCCTCAAACGGTGTCATCCCAATACTGGCCTGATAATTGTTATTATAAGCAAACTCAAACAGGTGAAAATACTCCTTCCAAGAACCACTGTACTCTAGTATACATATCCTCAACATGTCCATAAACACCTGGATCAATTTCTTTGCCTATCTGTCAGTCTATGGATGATAGACGATACTGAGGTCCAACTGCGTGCTAAATTACGCCTATATACTCTGCCAAATCTGGGACATAAACTGTGGCCCTCTGTTTGATATAATCAACAATAGTACTCCACGGAGTCGAACTATCTTTCGCTCATATAAACTAGCCAATGTATCTAATCGGTGTGTAGTGGAGATCGGTAAAAAGTGTGCCGAGTTAGTCAACCTATCCAAAATCACCCATATGCTAACATGATCGCACTGAGATCGAGGTAATCTACTGACGAAACTCATGGCAATATGTTCCTACTTCCACCGAGGAACTGGAAGTGGTTGTAGTAACCCACCGGGTCTTTGATGCTCAGGCTTAACTCGTTGGCATATCTCACATGCTCGAACATAGTCATTAACGTCGGTCTTCATCTGCGGCCACCAGAACAAATGACGCACATCAACATACATCTTGGTCCGACCGGAATGAACTGTAAAACGTAAGCAATGCTCCTCTTGAAGTATCTCATCACGTATCGCAACCACTAATTAAATCCACAGTCTTCCTCTAAATCTTAGTGTGATGGCTACAAATTCCCATTGCATTTGGGAATGCCCGGCCTAGACTCGTACAGATCCTCTAGTCAATACTCGGCGGCCTGGAGAACCTAGTCAGCCTCCAATTATCAAATTACAAGTTTTATGAAAGAGTTATTGCAAGTATAACACAGTGGAAGAAAATTTAATACTAAACAATTAATGTGAAATAACTCAGTCAAATGGAAATCAGGAATCTATATATATAGAAACCCTGTAAATAGGAATATTCATGTACAATAAGCCAAGGTCAAATGAGACGTTACATGATATCAATCCCAAACTATAATCCTGAGTTCAATGACTCAACAAAACATGATAATAATCACAAGCAACATACAAACAAAAACATATAACCTCTAGGGTTCCTCAAGTCCAGTCGCTCACAAAAAGTCTCCTAAGCAAGATTCCTTGCCTCTACTGCACTCCTCTCTATCTGCACCCACCGTCACAAACTAGACGGTGAGTAACTAAGAGAAATCGAAAGTAATGCCAAAAGAATATAACAGTAATTCATGAATTATCAAACATGGCAGTCTAAATATCATGCGAGAATTGAAATACAAGAATTTAAATAGGCAAAATGCATGATAGACAGACTGGAAATAATAGCAATCGAAACATGCGTGATCTACGAGTCAAGATAGGCCATAAGTGGTTAAAATCCATAACAAAGCCACAACAGCGATGTCACAACATCGATAACCACGAAAATATCCACAACAATCCAATATATGGTATCACACAATCACTAGGGGTGGTCAAACACTCGTGAGCAAGAGTGCCTGCATTTTATCCCTTCTAGTGCAGGCCGCATGTACCTTTGAGACACACACTTATGCCAAGAACACAAATAAAAGGAATATGGAACGGAAATGCCAACAAGTAGATCATAGCAAACATGATAGAATGATAATGAATAACATGGTATTTTCTTAATTGGCTTACTAACGGACAAAAGCTTTAAGGCAAATGTACTTACCTGACAACGCACCCGCGAATTACAACACTCTTGCGAATCCTAACGCATATCCCCGAGTTTCCCACTACTTGACAAGGTTGGAAACTCTAATTAATGGGTCAATTCATTAACTAGCCTAGGTTGAAGCCCTAGTATTTTCCCAACGTTTTAAATGACTCAAACAACTCGACAATTCAATAGAAAAATGAATACTCTCTCTTGGGTTTGAAAACCATAACATATGTAAGCCTAATCACACATCTTAGGCTCGGCTCAATCGTAAATAGGTCATGCCATGGCCTCGAGGATTGGCGACGTGACCTCGACGTCATAACCATTCGCAATACTTACATAGACTCATAACCATAACACATCATAACTCGAAATAACCATGTATTCGAACACTCGATACACACTTATGCTAAACAAATATCGTACCTGACCCTTGTATGTTCTCATGTATGCATGAATTCGAATCACCAAATCATGTATTCATGCCATGAATTTTGAAATGAAATAAAATCAACGCAAAATAATGAAATCCCGATGACACAAAGACATGAATTCTTCGATAACCAAAACAACTCGCCACAATTTACATGGACACTCTTAAGGGTTGTGGGACACAAACAAGAGCTTGGTGTGATCCCCGACGCTCCCCTTGTCACAGTGTCTGACTGCAGCGCCTCCAAACGGGCCAGTTTTTGGTGAGACTCTAAACAATGGATTGTTTTGGTACAAATGCGATACAACACAATTTCCACACATTTACCGCGTGGGGAGGGGTGCTCCGGGATCGTTGGGACTCCGGTGAACCCCCGTGGGTCGTCCCTGACCAGTCCCTATCATAGCAGTGCCTCCAACACCAGCCAAAACTTATCAAAATACACTAATAGTTCGATACATAAGAAATACAGTCAAGGTGGACAGCAGTGACACTTATTCTACAAATGAAGGGGCTCCGGAGATGTAGAGATTTTGGTGAACACTAAAGGTCACCCCCAATGACCTCCCTGTTAATTTCCACCTTCATGGCATAACCAATGCAACAAAGAAAAAGAAAATGCAGAAAAATGACATACACACTGTGCGGTGGAGTAGCAGTGAAATGTCTCCATCTCCACCGCTTACTTGGGGCTCCGGGACTGTGAAGGCGCTGATGGGGCACCTTCAACTATCGTCCCGTTCATCACCACCCTCCACTGCTCGCTGTTAGTCAGCTCAACCTAACACCAGTGAGCAACAGTCGCGAGGGAAGGGAGAGGGAAAGAGAGAGAGAGAGAGAGAGAGAGAGAGAGAGAGAGAAAAAGCGAAAGAGAGGGAGACCGGGAGTGTGAGAGGGAAAAAACTCGACTCCGGTGACAACCTAGGACCGCCTCTGAAGGTCGTGGCCACCATCCCAGTTCGGCAGCATGTGGACAGCCACACAACAGTAGGGAGAGGAGGCGTGCGTGACCGAGGGAGGGAGGAAGAGATCAAGAGAGAAGCCGAGAGAGAAAGACAGAGAGACGAAGAGAAACGTACCTCCGGCAAGTAGAAAGACCTCCGTTGAGGTTCATGTCTTGTCACCAAGGGAGAGGGGAGGAGTTGATCGAGAGGGAGGAGTGGGAAAGGAAAGTGGGCGGCAAGAGTGTGTAGATTATGAAAAATTTAGGATTTTCCCATATAAATACATATATATACCCATTATTTTGTTCAAAATGACTATTATACCCCTTGATCTTTGTTATATTTTCCACTATGTTTCATCACTAAACACACGCATCTCGGGTTTAATCCTAAGGCTCCTCAAATTATGGTTGTGTCACTTTAAGAATCTATATCACATAGACTGTATGTCGCGTAGCTATCCAACTCCCCGCATTCAAACAATGTTATTCGATCAGTTTCGACTCATCGCGTGCGTAGTCCTGCCTTGTCACGCCAAATAATTATTTAAATTATACAAAATTTCATTTATTTGTATTTTAATAGTGTTTTAAACCCCTCGTGTACCCGTATCCCAACTGTCGATCCCCGCTCGTCAAGTTTCTCTACTCGTTCACCGACTTCATTGTCCAGTCACTCAAATACGAATATAAATACATAATACACATCATCATTCACAAATAGCCAAATTTTCAGGTCGTTACACTTAGCCATGAGTCTGCCGACTGACTCCTTTCTAAATAATCGGGACTCTGAGCCAACTTATTGAACTTTTGGTACTGCTCATTTACTTGTTAACCCTCAAGTACACTCTAAATGGACATTGTTCGAGTCCTCATTTGCCCACAAGTTAACACTCTAGTAATGGTCGGTATATCAAAAAAATACATTAACTCGACCGCCTCGAGCAACCCATACTAGTGTGTCACGTGGAACGTCACTACTTTTGAGTGTGACTTAATGCGCTTCCACAACATTGGCCTTATAAGGGTGGTACTCCAAAGAGAAATCATAGTCCTTGAGGAGCTATAATCAATGTCTCTGTCACATATTCAACTTCTTCTAAGTGGAGAGGTACTTCAAGCTCTTATGGTCAGTAAACAAAGTGAATCTCTCTCCGTAGTGATAATGGCACCAAATCTTCAGTGCAAAGACTACTGCTACTAACTTAAGTCTTGACTACGGTAATCCTTCTCATGAATCTTCAGTTGTCGATATGCATAAGCTATCACTCTATTGTCGTGCATCAAGACACAACCGAAACCGACCTTAGACACATTAATATTCACCGCAAAACCCTTCCGCGACTTTTATAGTACTAACACCGATGTTGTAGTCAATTGTTCGTTCAAAGTCTGGAAAGCCTACTCACAACTATCATTCCACTAAAAATTGATTTCTTTCTTCGTCAACTATGTCATCAGCGCAACAATCACGGAGAAATCCTAGACATATCGTCTGTAGTAGCCCGCTAGTCCTATAAAACTGCGGGTATCTGTCATTTATCTCAGTGTAGGCCAATCAATCACAGCTCTGATCTCAGTAGGGTCAACATACACTAAACTAGCTCTAACAATATGTCTGTAACAACCCCAAATTTTTAACTGACTTGTGTTGGACTTGTCAGAATTGTGACCCGGCTACGTAAATACTGGACAGTATTTCGAACTTCGGGAGTCGACACCGAAGTGATTTTATGATTCTTTGATTGTGTGTATTAGTATTTTAGTATTTTACGGGTTTCAAGCCGTTCGGGCGATATTTAATTGAGTGAGGTTTCGACTAGTTAAACGGAGGATAAAAACAAGTAAAGGGTGCAAATAAAGGGATTTTTAATTAAATTAATTAATTTGTTGGCGAGATAAGGCGAGACTGCGCGCTCTACGGGAGCCGGGGCGAGGCGATACGGGATGAGGAATGTCGTTTGAACGCGAGAGTTGGTTAAATATGCAACATGCGGACTATGGGATTTGAATTGTTAAAGTGACACAGCCCAATGGTGAGGAGACATGGGATGGACATCGAGATGTGTGTTTATGTTTAGATGTGATGATGAGGTAAAAGACACATAAGGGCAAATATTTAAAAATGTGCAAGTGTTAAAACTAAAGGGCAAAA
This sequence comes from Stephania japonica, assembly GCA_039657345.1. NCBI lineage: Eukaryota > Viridiplantae > Streptophyta > Magnoliopsida > Ranunculales > Menispermaceae > Stephania > Stephania japonica. The sequence goes on along the minus strand of CM077558.1, from coordinate 19,439,175 downwards.
AGGTAATTTGGACACAAATTAAGTCATATATATAAAAAACGTTGGAGAAAAACCCTACACCCAACACTATTCATTGTCTTCTTCAATCACACCACCGCCACCAACCCTCCTCTATCCACTCGGCCTCTCACCGGAACCCTCACCGGAGGTCCGTGATCTCTCCCTCTCGTCCACTCGATCTCTCTCTCTCTCTCTCGATCTCGGGTTCTCTCTCCACTACTCTCACTCACGATCTCACACCTCCTTCCTCGTCTCACCACCGTCCCTGGTTGAGCTAGTGGTGGCCGGGGTTCGCTCACCCACAAGAGGTACATCTTTTTCTCCCTCGGTTGCTCATCTCTCTCAAACTGTGTTGTATTCTCTGCTCACTCTCGTTCAACTGGGCAGCCCTCTCTTCCTCCTCTCTTGGTCGTCACCACCTCCATCGACGGTGCTGGGACAATGGACCCTCATCGGAGACGCCTTAGTCACTGGAGCAGGTATATATCTCGATTGTTTCCCTCTCACACTCTCGGTTTTCCCCTCTTTCTCGACTTCTCTCTTTCTCATTTTTTCTTTTTCTCTCACTGTTTTCATGCGTTTCGTGACTGTTTTGGTAGCAGTATTAGCCACTGTTTTGGCTCGCCATGGCTGGGGTGTTGTCCCTCGGTCGAGGTGATCGGAGGGGACTCTCCGACGACACTGCTGGCCGGAGATGAACCCCCCCATGTGCAGCAATGAGGTGTTTAAATTGTTGACAGTTGGTTCGGTTATTGTGATGTTAATTCGTGGTGTGTGAGTTGTGTGGGGTGCGTGATGGTGTGTGTGCCTCACAACTGGGGTGTGGGGTGCATATGGTGTGTGTGTCATAGTTGAGATGTTGGTGGTTGTGTGAGTCTCGGATTCGACAAGGGAGAGTGTGTGTACACAACAGTTGTGTAGGTGTGTGCATAATGAAAATGTGTATATGTGTGTGGGGTGTGTATAACAATTGGGGTGCACACAACAGTGGGGTGCATATATCATGTGTGTGCAAATAACAGTGGGGTATGGAGTGTATTTTTAGATGTGGGGTGTATCAAATGTGGGGTGTGTATTATTGTATGTTTGTGAATAAATGAAAAGGAGAAGTATGGACACTTTTAATTAATTGTTGTAGGCTTGTGTTAAGGCCCAATAAAGGCCCAACATACACATTACATAATAGAGGCCCGTGACAAATATAAATGATATGTAAATGGGTTGTGTTAGGACCAACAAAGGCCCAATAACATAAACACACCTTAAGGCCCATAACTATGGTATAGGATTAGACTAATGGGCTTAAACATCTAAGCCTAGTAAGGGTCCTATAAGTGATACACTTAAATGATTATGGAGTTAGACTTTGGGCCCAATAAGATCACAAAGAGGGACAAGAACGTGTCAAGCCCAATACCTAAGAAATTACGAATTGGTTAACCGTGTCGAAGAGCTGTTTACCAACGGTTTAGTACGACTTAATAAATGGGTTTAACCTAAACTTACACCGACCACCTTAGCACTGAATGCAAGTCTTAAACTAATACTTGGGATTCAAACCTTTAACAGGAACTCGGGGGTACGCATTAGAGGCGTGAGAGTGTTGTTATGCGGGTTGCGATTAGTCAGGTAAGTACACTTGTCTCAAAAACTTGTGTACGTTAGTAAGTCAGTTAAGAAAATACCATGTGATTCATCTTCATTCCATTGTGTTTGCTATTATCTATTTGTTGGCATTCCATTCCATATTCCTTGTATGTGTGTTCTTGGCATAAGTGTGTGTCTCGAAGGTACATGCGGCCTGCACTAGAAGGGATAAAACGCGGGCACTCGTGCGCACGAGTGTTTGACCACCCCTAGTGATTGTGTGATACCATGTACTAGATTGTTGTGGATTGTTGTGGATATTGTTGTGGTATTGTTGTGGATTTTAGACCACTTATGGCCTCTCTTGATTCATAGAACACGCATGTTTCGATTGTTATTATTTCCAGTCTGCCTATCATGCACCTTGTTTATTTAACTTCCTGTCATTCAATTCCTGCATGATATTTAGACTGCCTTGATTGATAATTCATGAATTATTGTTATATTCTTCTAGCATTACTTTCGATTTCTCTCAGTTACTCACCGTCTAGTTTGTGACGGTGGGTTTTGTGACGGTGGGTGCAGATAGAACGGAGTGCGGTAGAGGCAAAGAGCCTTGCTTAGGCGACTTTTTGTGAGGATTAGCGGCTGGACTTGAGGAACCCTAGAGTAGGTTATATGTTTTTGCTCATTTGTATATCGTTTTATATATGTATGTTTTTGGTTTATTGAACTTGGTATTTCTTTTTGTGAGACTGGTATCATGTATATATATGCTTATCGAATTGTACATGAATACCCGGGTTTTCCACACTTTTAGAATTTCTAATTTCCCTTTGATTGAGTTATTTCCCCTTGTTATTTACTGTTTAGTCTTCCGCTGTGTATTATTGCAATAACTCTTTCATAAATTGCTAAATTGAGTAAGTATGAGGCTGACTAGGCTCGTCAGGTAACCGAGTGATAACTCGGGGCTTGTACGGGTCTAGGCCGGGCGTACCTAATTGCACGGGGAAATTGGGGCCGTCACAATGTCCCAAAATTTTGAACTAAGTAAGCAAAAAATTGCACTTATCGAACTTGACATACAGTCTATGTTTCCTCAAAATCCGCAAAATCGTTCTGAGTTGCTTCTTGTGATCATCACGAGTCCTGAAGTAGATAAGAATGCGTCGATGAACACTACGACAAACCTATCCAAATATACCATCAACACTCGATGCATGAGATCCATGAATATTGTTAGGGCATTTGACAAACCAAAAAGAATGACGGTGAACTGGTAGTGCTCATATATAGTACAAAAGATAGTCTACTCCCTATCCTCTGCTCTAATCCTCAACTGATAGTATCTAGATCTGAAATCAATATTCGAGAACCATTTTTCTCTTATCAGCTGGTCGAACAGATCATCAATGCAAGGAAGTGGATACTTGTTCATCACTGCAACTCGATTTAACTACTGATAATCAACATACAATCTCAGGCTGCCGTCTTTCTTCTTCACAAAAAAGACTGGCGCACCCCATGGTGACTTTCTCCAGTGAATAAACCCTAACTCCAACATCTCATCAAGATAGGTTCTCAGTTCCTCTAGTTCCTTAGGAGCCATCCAGTATGGTAGAACCGAAATGGGCTATGATGAAATCGATCTCTCTAGGCGGTAGTAAACTTGGTAGCTCTGTGGGAAAAAAATCCTGAAACTCACATACAAAAGGTATATAACATCATGAATAATAAATATGGAAATAAAAATAATAAAAAAATGATGACACGTTAGACATCGTGAATGGGTCATAAGGTGACATGCGTGGGTCGTATGGTAGTATACATGTCCGAGGGTGCTTGTTGGCATGCACAATGGAATCGTACGTAGGCACGAAGATATCGATATATATATATATATATATAAATTAATATATATATAGAATTAAAATTAGAAAAATGTGAAAAAACCATAAAAAAGGGCTTTTGGTTTAAAAAGAAAATAGAATAGGCTTGGGGTATTTTAGTCAATAGCCAAGCCAAACCGCCTCTTTGTTTCAATTTAATGAAACGTGAGAGAGAGAAAGAGAGAGGATGATCCGGAGAGAAAAAGAATGAGAGAGAGTTCGACCGATGAGAGAGCTTGGTTGATCAACGATAGGAGATTGAGGAGAGATGTGGAGGCAATTGCGAAGATGAGAGGTGGTTGTGTTTGTTGTTGTCATTTTGAGTTGTTGTTGTTGGGAATGTTCGGCAATGGCTAACTCCATGGACGAACTTGAAAAGGATGTAGGGAGGGTCGCCTGCCTGCTGGTGATGAACCACAACCAGAACCTGAGTAATAAAATAAGTAATAAAATAAAAGAAAATAAAATGAAACGAAATAGAGTAGAGGCCATATTCTGTTGAAAAAGATGAAGGTCCTTAATAGGGTCGGTTCAGCTCGGTTGAGCCTAACCCGGTTCACGCCTAAAACCCAAATAAAAAGAAAGAAAAGAAAAGAGAAAATCTGAAAATTATGGAAAATCAAGAAAAATGGGGAAAAAGTATTAGGAAAATAATATTGTGACCAAATTAATAGAAATTGATAGATTTCTATGAAAAATAGAGAAATTGGGATTCTCTCGGGACTTTATACCTAAGGTATTTACCTCGTAAAATGTGAAGTGGTCGAAATAAATTAGAAAGTAGGTCCCAAGATTCTTGATTCGAAAGGGAATAGTTTAGGAGTGTTGATAAATGAGTATTAGACTTAAATCAATAACAATTGGTTTATTTTCGGTAATAGATTGACGAGAAAAAGGTTTGAGGATCCCAAGAGTTGTGAAAGTCAAAAAAGTTAGGAAAACTCAGCACAGGTAAGTGGGACTCGTATCTTTTATCAATTATGTAATGTAAAGTAGTATTATTAGATCACGTAGTGTTATGGACTGGGTATGGGGCAATGTACCGTGATTTGACTAGTTTTTACCAAATGTTTTTAGACTTAAAAAGAATTTGGGAAGAGGTTTAATGGGATGAATTGGCCTGGGGATTGTAACTGTGTTGGGCAGCTACCCAATACCGCACCCCCAATGACTTGGAGTATCCCAATCAATGCTTTCCATTTAAGTTGGCGGCACATCGGTCATGAACCAATCAGATGATCCGTGATTAGTTTATTGACGATATGGGAGTGCGACACTGTAATAAAGTCGAAATAAAAAATACAAATCATGGGTGCAGTTGCAATTGACAAATGAGTTTCCATTCATTTATGTATTGTTTATATTATTTCAAATGCTCTCTTAAATATACATTGAATTCATGTTGTTATACATATTTTCTTGGTAATAATTGATAATTTATGGATCTTATGAAAGTCACTTACTAAGCATATAGGAGCTCACCCACCTTAACATTTTCAGGTAATAGGCATGCGCTAGTATATAGGAAAGGAGAATATTAGGAGTCTAATATCTTCCTTGCGATGTAATGATTTCCTGTTAATATATAAATTGTTTGAACTATGATTTTGTTATAATCAGGGTGGGAATACGAGTTTTGATAAAGAGGTTTATACTAATTGTGTATATCTTGTTTATTATCGAAAAAGTTTTAATTTCTGATGCGTTTTGATTTAATTAGTTTAATAAGATATATAGGTTGTTTATCAGATATAGGTTAAAAGCTGCTAGCTTTAATTAGGTCCTATTTGGTTTACTGGAGCTTAATTAGGGTTTCGGGCTTAGTAATGCCCTAATTGAGTCACGGGATGCTAAAGTTAAAAGAGAAATTGTGGAAATTAAGGAGATTTTAGAAAAATGGGGGAAAATATGAAAATAATATTTTGACCAAATAAATAGAAATTGATGGATTATATGAAAAATAGAGAAATTGGGATTCTCTCAAAACTTTAGATCGCAGGTTTTTACTTCTTAAAATGTAAAATGGTCAAAATAAATTGCAAACTAGGTCCCGGGATTCTGGATTCGGATGGGACTTGTTTGGGTGTGTTAATAAATGAGTATTGGACTTAAATCAATAACAATTGGTCTATTTTAGGTAATGGATTGATGAGGAAAAGGTTTGAGGTTCCAGGGAGTCTTGTAATTCGGTAATAGTTAGGAAAACTCAGTACAGGTAAGTGGAACTCATATATTTTATCAATTATGCAATCTAAAGAAATATTATTAGAGGACGTAGTGTTATGGACTGGGAATGGGTCAATGTACCATGATTTGACTGGATTTTACCATATGTTTTTAGACTTAAAATGAATTCGAGTAATGGTTTGTGACGGTCTCAAATTCCCAATGCATTTGGGTACGCCCGGCCTAGACTCGTACAGGTCTCCAAGTCAATACTCGGCGAGCCTAGTCAGCCTCCAATCGATTAATTATACAATTTATGAAAGAGTTATTGCAAGTTTAACGCAACGGAAAGTAAATAAACTAAACATAACGGAAATAACTCTGTTAAATGGAAATTAGGAATCTATAATGTGAAAAACCCCGAGTATTCATGTACAAATAGACATGAGCAATGAATAAGTACATGATATTAATCTCAAAATGATCCCTAGTTCAATGATCAAAAAAAAATATATATATAATGTCATACAACAAAGCAAAAGATATAATAGATCTACACTGAGGTCTCCTAGTCCAGCCGCTAATCCTTACAAGAAGTCACCTAGGTAGGGCTCCTTGCCTCTACTGCACTCCGTTCTATCTGCACCCAACGTCACAAACTAGATGGTGAGCAGCTTAAGAAATCGAATGTAATGCTAGAAAAAGATAACAGTAATTCATGATATATCAAGTAAAGCAATCCAAATATCATACGGTAATAGAAAGACAGGAATTTAAATAGATCAAGTGCATGATAAACAGACTAATAGATATTAATCGAGATTCAAATGTGTTCCAAGGATTCAAAAGAGACCCATAAGTGGTCTAAATCATAACATAATGACGAAGACCGCACGAGGTATTCCTGGGCATCGACGCAAGCGAAGGCACAACCATGATGGGAGGGACACAAGCCCACACACCCAATACTCGGTGTCACACAATCACTAAGGGACACAAGCCCACCCACCCAGTACTCGGTGTTTCGCGTTTATCCCTCTATTGCAGGCCCTAGTATCCTTGAGACGAAACAATTAAGCCAAGAACACACAACAAGGAATGGAATGGAATACGAACAATAGATCATAACGAATCAGAATAAATGATAATGAATCACATGACATTTTCTTATTGGCTTACAAATCATACAAAAGCTTATGACAAATGTACTTACCATGCTAATCGCAACACGGTACCACTATGTGACTCTAACGCGTTTCCCACAGGTTCCCGACTACTTGGCAAAGGTTTGAACCACAAATATTGAGTTTATGGTCATTAATTCATCCTAAAGTAAACCCCAAAGTTGTTCCAAATTTTCGGTATAATTTTAGTAAAAATTAACTCGTGGAACTTGATTTAATCGATAGAAAAGCCCGTAATACATGCAGGTTTTAAAATAGTTTGAAATAGGCCCAAAATAGTAATAAAAACCACTCTGGTTCAGTCGTATGTGGGTCTCGCTGTGGGCCCACAAAAAAAAAACACATTACATGCTTCCTCAAGGCCGTGACTCACACACGCCACACAACTCACATGAAATCACATACACACACCAACACACAAAACACGCACACACAGCCATAACATGTCTATACGCATATGGGCCATTGTTGCAAAAAAATTGGTTTGTTGGGCCCAAAAAAAAAACATAATTTCACTTCACTACGTATGCAAAATCCGTCGTGACACATATACTACGAAAGCACTTTGCAAAGCGTGTTTCCTTAAAATGAAATAAGAAAAGTCACACAGCAGGAACACCGTGGTCTCAACCACATGGAAACGTCTTCAACAACGAAAAATTGAAATCAAGAAACTATAACCCACATCCTAAAGGCGCCGCGAGCTCAATGAAGGAAAAACGTCTCCAACATACGAATTTCTTCAACAAAACCATAGCACGCTTCCTATACGTCGCGAGACTCATGACCTTCTTACGGCACAAAACCAAAACCAGGAAAGACAATACATTATACGTAGTGCCACGAGAGATGCCGCCATGAGCATCGATCTCACAGCGTATATGCGGAAAAGAACCAATTCAACCCTCTGTAACAGGCGTGTGTGGGAGACGCCGCCACGTGATAAACGCGTGGCATCCCCACGATGTTAATTCTCATACTGGAAACCCAAACCCACTATTGGTGATCCACGCCTATATGTTCCCAGGCATCAAGACCACTCGAAATCGACTCCGGGTCGTCGTGGGGTGCCCGAATTTTACCAATTTATTAAGATGCGGCCATGAGCATTGATGTCACTTAACTTTTCAGCTCCCATGTTGATCCCATCCTCCTCGGCCCATATCGCAACGCAACTCGACCGCTGCGTGCTCGTCGTCACGTCCACATTTTGACTCCATTAAAATATTATAATTATTATTCAAAAGCCATTTATTAAGGTTTTATGTCTTTAATTTCCCTTTGTTTACTTAGGCAAAGCCTCACTCAGACTAAATAATCGTCCGAACTGCTCGAGACACATATTAGACTACAATACTAATACAAAACATCAAAGAAACGTAATATTACTTCAGTGTCGACTCCCGAAGTTTGAAATACTGTGAAGTATCACACAGCCAGGTCACGGCCTTGACAAATGTAGCACAAGTCGGGTTAAGTTTTTTTAGAGGTTGTTACATGGTTTGATGGGACGAATTGGCCTAAGATTTGGAACTGTGTTGGGCGGCCACCCAATATCGCGCCCCTAGTGACCTGGAGTATCCTGATCAATGCTTTCCATTTAAGTTAGTGGCACATCGGTCATAAACCAATTAGATGATCAGTGATTGGTTTATTGACAATGTGACAGTGCGACACTATCCTAAAATTGAAATCGAAAATACAAATCACGGGTATAGTTGCAATCAACCAATGAACTTGCATCCGTTTATATATTGTTTATATTATTTCAAATACCCCTTTAGATATGCATTGAATTCATTTTGTTATACATAATTTTTTAATATTAATTGATAATTGATGGATCTTATGAGAGTCACTTACTAAGCATGTAGGGCCTCACCCACCTTAACATTTCTAGGTAATGGGTATGCGTTAAGATCCAAGAAAGAAGAAGATTATGAGTTTAATATCTTCCCTGTGATGTACTGATTTGCTGTTAATATATAAATTGTTTGAATTATGATTTTGTAATAATCATGGTGGGAATACGAGTTTATTATCAAGGTTTATACCAATTCTGTATATCTTGTTGATTATCAAAAAAGTTTTACTTTCCATTGCGTTTTGATTTAATTAGTTTATCGAGATATACATGTTGTTTATGAGATACGGGTTAAAGGCTGCCTTCTCTAATTAGGTATGATCTAGTTTACCAGGGCTTAATTAGGGTTTCAGGCCGAGTAGTGTCCTAATTGAGCTAGGGATGTTACAGTTGGTATTAAAGCCAGGTTGTATTCCACCGATAAATCAATTGAATAACTCTAATGTAGTTTAATATTAGAGATTTTGTTTATCACTTTCAAATTTGTGTCGAATTGTGTGATAATTCTGATGCAGTTTGGATTAGGAGCCTCAAGTCATTACCTGGATGTTAAGTGGAAGTCTAGGTTAACTAATTTGGAGACGGGTTCTCAAGTCAGGGATAACAAAAGATTAAATAAACTTTTTTATCGATGTTTTGGGGGTAATAAAACATAAAAGCTTGAGTATGTATTTGTTGAGCTTTATTATATCTGTGCGATAGCTATAGTTGTCCTATCTTGCCTATACTCAATTTTGAAGGTCTTATCTCACATATATGATTTGAAAAGTCAAAAGAGTATTGATACTGGGAACCTGAACTTCAGGAATGATATGATAAAGGAAGATAATGGAACGATAATATGATGGTTTGTATCCATCAAGGTCTCATGAGTTGAGAAAATATTGAGGATTGGGAAACCAAAATCCTAATTGTATAGATATAAAAGGGAGGAGTTTACAAATAACTATTAAATGAAATAGTCTCTAATAATCTTTATTCTTACTGATATTATTTGAGTAATAATAATCAGTATAGAAGGAACAATTACTCCTGGATTTAGAGACATATGTCAGACGAAGTGACATTAAGAAGTAAAACGATACATGAAATGGTTGTTAGTAAAATTCAAAGGTGATGATTCATTTTGAGTAGAAGAAATACAAGTATCGAAACTAGTTGAGTAAAATGAAAGGCCATTCAATAAGAAAATTAGCGGTAAGTGAAGGATAAAAACCTAATTGAGGTTGGATAACTGCTAGATTATTCATACTACATGAGTGATTATGACGTATAGAATTCTAGATATGGTGCTGTCCATATTTGAAAAATGAATAAATAAAGATTAAAAATAAATCTGAATCAATTGAAAATGAATGTCCAGGAATCAAAAGAAAAGGCGCAAGTAGTCCCGACAAATGAAATAGTCGTTGAGTCGAGGGAAAACACCTACCAGACTCTCATCGAGTCGAGGGAGAACGCCTACCAGACCCAGAGTTTATGATGTGGTACACTCACATCATCATAAAATCCACGAGCATGCAGAATTCCCCAGTAATCTAGTGGAGAGTTCCCACCCTATATAGAAATATAAAAATATCGTGCATCCTGAGTTCCTGACTCTGGTCGATAACTCTACATAACTTGTCCTCCCAAAGATCACGTTGACTTACTTGTCCTTGGACCACTCAAATAGGATAGAGTTCCGAAACATTATAGAGCAATAACAAAAATAAATTAAGGCTCAAAGAAATAACTATAAATTTCCCCACTAGTTTACCTACCCATGTCCAACGCTATTACACAATGACACGAATCAACTTCGTCCCTTACGAATCTCTCGTGTAACTGTCACTGACCACAACCAACCAACTTTCAACAAACTTTTCGGGTTTATTGGAGCATTAGATCATTTTGAAACTGGTTCCAATAGATTCCCTATGTACCCAATTATATGTTGATCAAGCTTTAAGTGAAATCAAATCACGAAACCTCATGATATTTGCAAACAAAATACACTCGAGAGCTAGTTCCAAAAATAATTATTTATAATAACTTCAACTAGTTAACTTGGGGTAACTTTTTAACATAGAAAACCTCAATATTTATCATACTGACCGAAAGGCAACTTATAGTGCACATTTCGTACTTTCCATAGACTCTAAGAACACCCAAATCAGATCACAGACGAAGAAGTTATGAATTTTCCAATATTGTTTGTTGACAAGGCAAACTTTATTTATTTTGAATTGAGAAAATATCTCCAAATCAATATTTTAGCAGTTAAATCCTCAAATCTCGCCAACAACCACCACAAAACTACTCGATACCAACTTTCATATATTTCCACAGCCCGTGGAGTCAATTTGGATCAAAACAATTATTCAATTCATGCAAAATCCCAATATAAATCAATATCAACTATAAAAACATCTGCAAAACCCTTATCAACTAAATCGCATCAGTTCAAATCACAAAACCCTATCTCACACTGGTGGAATTTATCCCAAATTGACGCAAATCAACTCAATGCATCAATTCACAACAATTGATACCAATTCCTATGACAACCCCATCAAAGAAATAGAAAAATTGCGAGATTTCAAATTGAATAGTGGAAAAACACCATGAACTGAGATTTTACCAAATTTCAGGCAGAATCCCTAGTTTGCACCATGAAAATTTGGCTCAAACTGACCGTTTCGCGATGCTTTATTGTTTTGCGGAGAGAAACCGGACGAAAATCAGACGTCGGGAGCTCCACATGTGATATAAAGGTCGGAGAGCTTTAGAAACCAAAAACAACATTCGTCCCGTTGAACGATTGAAATTTTTTATTTTTGATTTTTTTATATTTATGTAAAAACCCTCAACTATTTGTGAGCTGCTTAATTTCTTTTTATTTATTAATTCCCCTAAATCTCTATTTTGACGTGTTTTGGCTTCCTGTGCCCATTTTGGATCCAATTTTTTGCCAAATTGAGCCATACTCTTGGCAAAATAGTCCATCTTTATAAAACATCTATAACACTGGTCTTTGTCAAAACCAAAACTCCAAAAATCTCAACTTTGTCCACGACATATCAAACTTTTATAGACCAATTATCTTGCCATACTTAACCAAAATTGCACCAATTTAGACCTAATCTTAACCCTGACTACCGCCAATTGACACGAAACTCAAGGCAAGGTATTGTGCCCATTTCATTCTTATTTTATACTACCATCAATCCCGATTATAACACAAAATTGAGGTTACACCTCAAAAACCTCTAACTTCGAAACAGGATACCATATAATACATAGCACCAAACAAAAATAATAGACATTAGCGTCAACAACCGAGAATTGTTCACATGTATCATGCAAGGGTCCACGTACACCTAAAATGACACGTGGCACGAGTTAGATTTTGGGTCGTTACAATCTTCCAAACTTATTAGAATTTCATCCTCAAAATTAAATCAATTTAAAGGAAAAATTTACCAATTTCAAAACAGGTAGGGAAAGTATTCACGCATATATGACTCAAGTTCCCATGTCAGCTCCTCGTCCCCGTGGTGTTGCCATTTGATGAGAACTGATGAGACCTCCTTATTCCTTAGAACCTTTACCTTACGATCCAAATTCTGAATAGGTTGTTTATAATAATTGATATCCTCCCTCAAGTCTATCTGGCTCAAGTGTGTCATCGATCGTCTACTATCTTTCAACCTATCAAGTCGAAGCACCGACACATGAAATACTTGGTGGATCCTTGATAACTGAGGTGGCAACTCCAACTCATAAGCAACTCTGTCTATCTAGTTCCCAACTCGAAATGAACCAATGAATCTTGGCACAAGCTTCCCTCTAATCTCAAACGTCTTATGACCCTTCATCGTAGATACTTTTAGATAAACATATTCTCCAACTTGATACTCTAATTCCCTATGATACATATCGAAGTACTTCTTTTACCTGTCCTGCGCACCCTTCAACTTCAATCTGATCAGACGTATCTTCTGTGTGTGATCCACTACAATCTAAGGTCCAATCACTGCCGCATCCTCTATCTCTACCCAACAAGATGGAGATCTGCATGACCTTCGTATAATGCCTGAAACAATGTCATACTAATACTAGCATGTTAACTATTATTGTAGGCAAACTCAGACAAGTGAAGATACTCCTCCCATACTCCAACACATACATCCTCAGCATATCCTCAAGGATCTGGATCAATCTCTTTGACTATCCATCAGTTTGTAGATGATTGGCGATACTGAGATCCAACCGAGTCCAAAACTGTGCCTGCATGCTCAGCCAAATATGATATGTAAATTGTGGCCCTCTGTTAGACACAATAGATACTAGAACACCATGCAGTCAAACTGGATCTTTCTCATACAAACTTACCAACCTATCCACCTAATGAATGGTCAAAATCGGTATGAAATGCATTGATTTCGTCAATCTATCCATAATCACCCAGATGTTATCATATCCGCACTGAGATCGAGGTAACCCATTAATGAAATCCATGGCAATGTGCTCCCATTTCCACCTAGGAATGGGAAGTGGCTATAATAGCCCACTGGGTTTGCAATGCTCAACCGTAACTCACTGACAAATATCACACCCTCTAACATAATCCGAAACGTCGGTCTTCATCTTAGGCCACCAAAATAGACGACGCACGTCTGCATACATTTTAGTTTTGCCCGGGTGAACCATAAAATGTAAGTGATATGCCTTATGTAGTATCTCATTGCGTAGATCAACCACTGATGGAATCCATAGTCGTCCTCTAAATCTCAAGCATGAGTCTATCGACTGACTCCAATCTAGTTGATCTGGACTTTCAACAAACTTCAAAAATCTTCCATACTGCTCATCTCCTTATTGACCATCAATTACACATTAAATAGAGACAGTATGAGTCCTATATTTTCCATAAATAAGCACCCTGGTATCGGTCGGAATATCAACAAAATACATCATCTTGGCTGCCTCATGTAACCCATACTTGTGTGTCATATAAAAAATAATAGTCTCCGAGTCTACCCCTCTAAGGTTCAATGCATTAGTAACAACATTAGCCTTCCCCAGGTGATACTCTAGAGAAAAATCATAATCCTTAAGGAACTAAAGCCAACGTCTCTGCCTCATATTCAGGTCATTTTGAGTAAACAGATATTTCAAGCTCTTATAGTTAGTAAACAACACAAATCCCTCTCCATAAAGATAATGACGACAAATCTTCAGTGAAAACACCATTGCCACCAACTCTAAGTCATGTGTAAGGTAATTCTTCTTGTGAACCTTCAGCTGTCTAGACGCATAAGCAATCACTCTACTGTCCTACATCAATACACATCCCAAACTGATCTTAGAAGCATCGGTGTTCACCTTAAAGCCCTTGTCAAACTCAGGTAACACTAGTACTCATGCACTAGTCAAACGTTCCCTTAAAGTCTAGGACGCATGCTCACAACTATCGTTTCACTGAAAATGAACCTCCTTCTTCGTCAATTGTGTCACAGGAGCTGCAATCTTCAAGAAGTCTTTCATAAAACACTGATAATATCCTACCAAGCCAAGAAAATTGTGGATATCTGGCACTGATCATGATGTAGGCCAATCAATAATAACTCTGACCTTAGCAGGATCCACTGACACTCCATTAGCCCCGAAAATATGTCCTAGAAATCTGACCTCCGCAAGCCAAAATTCGCACTTACTAAACTTGGCGAACAACTATGCTCTATCAGTGGCTGCAAAATTGTCCTGAGGTGCTCCTCGTGATCCTCACGAGTCTCAGAATAGATAAGGATGTCATTAATAAACACTATGAGGAACCTATCCAAATATGGTCTCAGCACTTGATGCATCAAATCCATAAACATCGCTGGCGCATTAGTTATGTTTACAGTCATGCCCTTATCGAGTACGAAATGCGGTCTTCTCCCTATTTTCCACTCTAATCCTCAGCTGATGGTAACCAGATCTCAAATCTATCTTTAGGAACCACTGTGCTCTTGTCAACTGGTCGAACAAGTCATCACTCCGAGAAAGTGGATACTTTTTCTTCACTGTCACCCGGTTTAACTGTCTATAATCGATACACAATCGAAGGCTACAACCTTCTTAACAAATAAGACAAGTGCTCCCTAAGGTGTCATACTGGGGTAAATAAAACATAATTTCAACAGCTCATCAAGATGTGATCTCAGCTCCATTAGCTCTTTCGGAGCCGTACGGTACGGTGGAATGGATATCGGTTTAGTACCCGAACCAAATCGATAATGAAATCAATCTCCCTAGGCAGCGATAAACTTGGTAGTTCCACTGGAAATACCTCAGGAAACTCCCTTACTATAGGTAAATCCTCCATCCTAGTCTCAACTTTCTTAGCCATACCCAAAACATTAGCAAGTGTATCCGCCTTACTGCTATAAGCTATCCTGCCTCTGGTAAGTGGTAACCAAGTCGACGCCCCCTGGAAACTAAACTCTAGATACTTGAGAATCTGAAACACCACTCTCTTGCTAAAGCAATGAATTTGGGTACGATACGTAACCAACCAATCCATTCCCAACAATGCATCAAACTTTATGAACTTTAACACTCTCAGGTCTACGGTTAAGACATGACCACCTATCTCTACCAAATAACCCACACATACCAAGTTCGGATAAATCTTGTCCCCAACATCTGTGTTAAGGATCAATGGTCTCTCTAGTCTAGTAGGTCTAAAACCTAATAAATCAACCATGCGACCCGAAATAAATGACATCATTGAACCAGAATCAAACATAGTATGCATAAAACAACCACAAATATAAATTGTACCTTCAATAAGGTTACATGTAGTAGTCTGGTCTGGGATAGCAATAGTGTGAACCACCCCTCGACTCTGCTGCAACTGTCTTCTGCCTAGTCGTGGACAATAACCATTGAAATGACCTATTTGACCATACGCAAAACAAGATCCCCAAGAGCCTAAACTAGAAGGAATGCCCTGGTCCTGTCTCAGAGATTGACTAGAACCCTAACCTTGGTCATATCTACCATTTGGTCTACCTCTGCCCTGACCACTACTTATGCTATCAGTCCTCTGATACGACTATCTCTGAGGACCTGATGATATTGTCTACTGTGGTGTACTGACATAACTACGTACTGTAGTTGGTGCCACAACAGTAGCAGAAGGTGAAGATGCAACAAATGCTACACTCTATGCTCGCCTTCCCTGAAACCACAATCTCTATCTCTTCCCTCTCCTGTTAACTCCAAAACGCCCTCCAATCTGAACTGATGATGATGGTGTAGCCTGAACTCAGAACTGAATACCCCAAAACATCAGTGGTTATCGCTCGTTCATAACATCAGTGTCCACTATGTCGTCACGCCATAAATCTCTTGTACCGGCCCATATACTGCATTACTGACTCGCTAGCTGCCTATCTAACATTTTGGAACTCAGTCTGCTTCACATTCTAGACTACAGGAGGAATGCATTTCTCATTAAACCTCTCCTTAAAATTTGCCAAGTCCTTAGGCTTGCCCTTGATAGCCAGCATGTTACGCCACCAAGCATCTGCCTCACTTGAATATCTCTCGAACCTCTTCGGGGGACTCGGGCTGATCGGCGTTTCTATTCTGCAACGAAATCGTTTTCATAATCAGGACATAACTATCGATAATAGTATATACAATACATCAAATAGCTCATAGTCCAAAATTTTCAATTCTCCAACTCTCCTCACTTCCCAACTAAGACTTAAGTAAGGATCATAGGGTTCCACTCTAAGTTCAAACATTGTCCTAACTTATGCTAATTACGTCTTAATGGATTGTGATTTAATCAAGAGTTAAGTTTTACAAACTTAGGCTCTGATATCAATTGTGACGGCCCCAGTTCCACAACCCTAAAACTAGACCCCGGCCAACCTAGACTTACGTAGACCTTGAGTTAACCATCGTGTAGTCAATGCAAGCCTAGTCAGATTTACCTTACCTTTTACCATTTATTAACAATTTAATATGAGATTATTAATATTAGTAAGTTATTCAAAGATGAGCGAAAATATTTAAAATCTCCATTTAATATAACAACCTCAAGATATAAGTTAGGTAACCTAGAATGTGGAAACCCTACATATGTATATCATCACTATATGTCATTTCACAAGAGAGAATATCATCATATCCATGCCCATGATCTCTCATTTCCTAAAACCTATGTTTTAAAACATATATATATACACAGTAATACAAAATATTAAACCTACATCGAGTCCAAAGGATGAATAACTCCAAGTCCACAAAGCAAATAACCAAGCTTAGGAGTTTTTCCCTTGCTCGATTGTGGACCTGCATTCAGTCAAACACAAGAATGATGAGTCTCATGTAAGTAACGCTAAGCAGGATGTTTATAATATTTCAAAAGTAAATAACAGTTTATATTCATACTGATAGAAAGAGAAATACAGGGAATACATGAACAAATAAAGACTGAAAATAAATCTAAATTAATCAAAAATAAGTGTCCAAGAATCAAAAGAAAAGGCACAAGTAGTCCGGACTTGTGAAACAGTAGTGAGTCGAGGGAAAACACCTATCAGACTCTCATCGAGTCCAGGGAGAACACCTACCAGACTCGGAGTTTTGGACGTGGTACACGCACACCATGCTAAAATCCATGAGCATGCGAAATTCCCCAGTAATCTAGTGGAGAGTTCCCAGCCCGTATAGAAATACAAGTATATCATGCATCCCGAGTTCATGGATCTGGTCAATTACTCCAGATAACCCGTCCTCCCGAGGATCACGTTGACTAACTTGCCCTTAGACCACTCAGATAAAATAGAGTTCCGAAACAGGATAGAGCAATAACAAAATAAATTAAGGCTCAAAGAAATAACTATAAATTTTCTCACTGGTTTACTTACTCGTGACCAACGTTATTACGTACTCACATAACTCAAGTTTGTCCCTTACGAATCCCCTATGTAACTGTCACTGACTGCAACCAACCAACTTTCAGCAGACTTTTCTAGTTTACTAGAGCGTCACATCACTTTGAAACTGATTTCAATAGATTCCATGTATACCCAATTTTTTTGTGGTTAAGCTTTAAGTGAAACCAAATCACGAAACCTCGTGAAATTTGTGACCAAAGTACACTCGAGAGCTAGTTCCAAAAATAATTACTTATAACAACTTCAACTAGCTAACTTGGGGTAGCTTTTTAACCTCAAAAACATTAATATTTGTCATACTTAAAAGAACTTGTAGTACATATTTTGTACTTTCCATAGACTCCAAAAACACTCAAATCAGATCACAAACCATAGACTCTAAAAACACTCAAATCAGATCACAAATGATGAAGTTATGAATATTCCAATACAGCCTGTTGATTAGACAAACTTTATTCATTTTGAACCGAGAAAACTTCTCCAAATCAATATTTTCGCAGTTAAACCCTCAAATCTCGACAACAACCACCACAAAACCACTCGATATCAACTTTCATATATTTCCACAGCTCGTAAGGTCAATTTGGATCAAAACCAATATTCAATTCATCCAAAATCCCAATATAAATCAATATCAACTATAAAAAACATCTTCAAAACCATTATCAACTAAATTGCATCACTTCAAATCACAAAAACCCTATCCTACGCCAATGAAATTTATCCTAAATTTACGCAAATCAACCCAATACATCAATTCACAATAATTGATACCAATTCCTTTGAAAACCACGTGAAAGAAATAGAAAAAAAAGCAAGATTTCAAATTGAATTAAGAAAAAACACCCTGAATTGAGATTTTACCGAATTTTGGGCTGAATCTCTCATTTCCACTGCGACAACTTAACTTAAATTGACCGTCTCGTGATGTTTTACTGTTTTGCAGAGAGAAATCGAATGAAAATAAGAAGTCAGGAGCTCTGCGCGCGAGATAAGGGTTGCGTCAAAGAGCTTTAGAAACTAAAAACAACATTCGTTCTATTGAACGATTGAAATTTTTGATTTTTGATTTTTTTATATTTATATATAAACCCACATCTGCTTGTCAGCAGCTTAATTTCTTTTTATTTATTAATTTTCATAAATCTTTATTTTGCTGTGTTTTGGCTTTTGGTACCTGTTTTAGATCCTATTTTTCACTAAATTGAGCCAAACTCTCGGCAAAACTGTCCATCTTCATAAAACGTTCATAACACTAGTCTTTTTCAAACAAAAACTCCAAAAGTCCTAACTTTTTCCACGACATACCAAATTTTTATAGACCAATTATCTTGTCATACTTAACCAAACTTGCACCAATTTAGACCCAATTTTAACCTCGACTACCGCCAATTGAAAGGACTCAAGGCAAGGTATTGCACCCATTGTTCTCATTTTACACTACCATCGATCCCAATTATAACAAAAATTGAGGTTATACGACAACAACCTCTAATTTCGGAATGGAATACCATATAATACATAACACCAAACAAAAATAATATACCTCGGCGTCGACAACCGATAATTGTTCACATGTATCACGACAACGGTCCACGTATGACCTAATATGACACGTGGCACGAGTTAGATTTTAGGGTCGTTACAGCTGTAGTATCATTGTGTTTTATATTCAATTAATCTAAGTGTGAAACTTGAAATAAGTCATAAATCACACAAAGATGCCTTGAGAAAGAATTGAAATGTAGTTTAACTACAATAATTACTTGATTATACTTGCATTTCAAAAAATTTTGAGGTTGATCCTAATAGTTTTATGCAGATAATTATCTGTTGACACAACAAGACAAAAAATTGTAGCTTATACTATGATATAGTTAAAGAAGAACTAATATAAAATAATTGTGTTGGTAAGAGTACCAAACAATTGTAAGGCATCACTTGATGAGGAGAAACTAAAAATATGTATTTGAACAATGAATGAAATGAATTGCAAGGATAAGTCTTGGAATTGAGACAAGGATGATGATCCTAATCAGTATAAATTTGTTCAATTGCATAGATTGTGCAAGTTCATTCATTCATTATTGGGTTTAAAGTATAGATATACCCATGTAAAAGGGTTTAAGAGTCTTTTAGTTATTTTTAAGATTAGAGAATCTTAGATGAATCATTATAGGACATATAAGATGTATGGAAACCAACGAGCTAGCATAACGTGATTTGAGAATCTTCAAGCTATGAGAATTTGAAAAGTATAATTCTGGTTAGAGTGAAAGAAATTAGAGGTGAAATGAGTAATCTAAAAAGTAAAGATAATGAATTCACTCTGAAGAAGCAACCATACAAAGTGATTGATGGTGTCAATGATTTGAGTGAAGGAAAAGACACGAGGTGTAATTATAATAGGAACTTATCAATACTATCTTTTGAGAGATTTGTAATACTGATGATGAAATGAAGTCCTGCAGTCACATAATCGACTGAGTTGTTGGAATTGATAATTACAAGTCTATTTTCTCTAAAGTTCTGATGGAGACTGAACTCTGTGGTTAATTTTTTTTCAGAGAAACTCAGTGGTTGATTAATGGGTGATAAGATTGATAAGAAGTCTAGTTGAACTACTCAAGGTGTTATGATTGGAGTAGTGGACAGTGTCCAGATTAAACTGTCTAATAAGATTGTGTTGGACGTATTAGATTCTGAAATGAAAACTTAGTTCAGATACTATATAAGGCAAGGATTATTTCGAGAATTTCATGAATCTCTTGCTATTGTTGATACCATCAATGGCATTTGTATTAGCATATATGATGAAGGGTACGAGTTGTCAGAGGTAATAATGTAGGTTGTGGAGATTATAAAGAGATATGAGATTTATTCATTAAGTTGAGATTGAATAATGAAACCTAAAGAGTTAGATACGTTCTTGCCTATACCTGAAGAAAGAAAGAAAATATAATGGTGAATTATGCGATGTGATTAAGACGACAACACAATGATAAATTTAAGTTGTAGTTGATAGATTAATTGAGTCTGCAAATTCTTGTCAGTGACAATATGAATTATTCTTGAATGGATTGAGCAAAATATTAGTATAAAAGATGTGATATGGTATGATAATGAAGTTTTTTCGGATAGAAATCTGAGACTTGATTCCATTGAGGGAAGAAGTTATGAATATAGTTGAAAACCATTCTTAATCTAAGTACAGTGTATTTTCCTTCATGTTGATGAAGAAATTAAGTTGCAAATCGTGATTCAAAAGAATATGATTTGAGCTTGTGTCTCATCATGTTTAACCAGTAATATATAACTACAACGTTAGAAAGATATGGACGGTATGAAATGAAATGTTGTAGGTTGTAGTTCATAGATTGATGATATCTACAAGTTTCAAGCAAATATCAAAATGAAATTGTTGACGATGTTGTATGTTCGACCATGCCATTCACCAGTGGGTGGAATGTATGACAGCCCCAAATTTTGAGGCCGCCCCGTGGCTTCCCATTTCCCCTGCTAGTGCATTAGAAACTTCTGCCACGTCACTCTTTATCTATTTTACCTAATATTCTCGAGTTTCGAGCTAATTAATTCAATAATTTAACAATTTACAGCGGAAGTTTAAATCTTACCAAAAGAAATATATATAGAATTACTGATTTATCCTATAGTGGAAATCCTGGAAAGTATTGTACATATGACGATCAACTATAACAGTTAATATATATAGGTACAAGTGTGAAATATAGTTTCCCAGTTCCCAAAATGTTATACAAAATATCAAAATATATGTATATCAACACACGTACCAGCAAGCCTCAGCGTAGGTAAGTCAGATGAAATCGCCGAGAATCTCCTTACCCTTGCTAGTACTAGGATCTACGCTCAGCCATCACAAAAGGCAGATGACGAGCCCAGTAAGTAAAATCCTAAGGAAACCACCGTGCATCACAATTTAAGAATGTAAAATGAAATCAATAAACATTGTTAAATAAACATGTGGAATTGAAGGAAAATGCCGACAACTGCTCAAAGCTCAGCGCATGAATATAAACACAAAGATATGCAAATGGGTGTGAACCAGCTAATCCAAGATGTGAACTGAGGACCAGGAGCTCTGTAATGGCCAATACCATCGACCCTACGACTGTGTCCTAGACCACACACCAGCAAGCGACCACACAACCCGGATACATAGACCGAACCATAACCGTCGTAGTAGGAATGGACTCGAAGATTATAAATAATAACAGCTCAAATTGAATAACAATAAGTAAATGCAGTAGTGGTGTTCAATTGGATTGTACGTACTCGAAAATACGCACTCCGACTTACCGAACCCGTCGGTATGCCCTACCTAGCTCCCCGATGCCCGAGCTCTGGTTTCCCAGTCCCTGAAGTCCATTTATAGTGTTTTATACTTTTTGAAAACATATTATATAATTTTATGATATTATATCATATTTCTAAATTTTCCATTTGTGGTACCTCTCCCGGACTATGTCGAGGTTCCAAAAATACCCAGAAAGTCCCAAAACTACTTTTCTACCTTTTTCTTAATTTTTTATATTTTTCTAGAATTTTTACAAATTTTTATGATATTTTTCAACTATTTTCCTATTTTCCAGAAAATAATATATATAATATATATTATTTAAATTTTATTTAATTTAATTTAATTTTTTTAAAATTAATTTTTTTTAATTGGAGGGCCCACCTGGACCGGTTCAGTCTAGGTGGTTGGACCGGCCTGGCGGCCGCTCCGGCCCGCGCAGTGCGTGCGTCCCATACCTAGAGAAGGAATCGTCTCTGGTTTACACCAGAGACGATTACGTCTCTCCCTCTTTTCTTTCTTTTTTTTTCTTCAATCTTGCCACTCTTCTTCCCTTGTCTCCATTCCTCTTCACTCTCAACCCATTTGAGACCTCCAAAACCTCAAAATTTCACCAAAAAACCCCAAGAACAACACCCAATTCTCGGATTACATGCATTTTTTCAAAAATTCGAATCACAAAATACACCTCAATTCTCCACAAATTCGATTCACAACAATGAGATTCATCAAAACACACCTCATGAGCATCAATCTTCACAAAAACAGTTGTAAATTTACTCAAAAAAATATGAATTTACCACAACCCATTTTAATGTAAAATTCAAGAACAATGAGAGTAGATTACCTTATATCTCGTTGTTTGATTGCCTAATCCAACCTCCAAATCCCTAGTTGTAGCTCCAAATTCACAATTTCTCTCCTCAGAACTCTGAAATCTTGGTTGAGAAAAATGATTTTTGGGTTTGCATGTCACACGATCGATGGTATATATATGTTGGTGTTTTAATCTCACATGCACACTCATCTCGAGGTTAATCTAACGCTACTGATCACCTTGTGTCACCAAATTCCTGGACACCATATCATGACACTATGTGTCTCGAATCTCCCCGTTGCGCATCTCAAGAAACATCCTAGGTGTACTGATTATTCAGTTCAAACTATAGGATTTTATTTATTCCAATTTGATTTAATTTATAACACCTATTCTAGTCATCAATAAATTTCATAAATTCGTAAATAGGGTCACACTAACTTCCCGACCACTCGGCACCCCATGCCCCGTGTTCGGCACGCTTCCCGAGGCGGTCCCATACTTAGTGTATCTAATTGATTTTTAACTTAGCCTAAAGTTATATTTAAATTTCATTATATTAAATTCCTAAACTAAAGTCATGCTATATTGTTTAAAATCTAATCATACCCCAATGCCCGGCCTCACCACTACCGTACCCTCGCGTTGGCGTGTTTTACGGTACAAAACTCCGACGCTCAACCTCGCCCGACAAGTAAATATAAATACACACATGTGATGAATAATACACCGTAATAATAATAATAATATTAATACATCACAGAATTCAGTAAAACACACATACACAGTACATCCCTAAGTATGGTCACGCCTAACCTATCCGTGGTATCCACGTGTCGTCCGAGCTGGCGCCCTAATATGAAATTAATTAAAATAATGGCGTTAATAAATAACGGATCATTACAATTCTTCCCAACTAATTGAAATTTCGTCATGAAATTTAAGTTAATATAAGACATACCGTGGAATAACTAGGGATAACGCTCTCGCATGGTCGACTCCAGCTCCCAAGTAAGTCCCTCCGTACCGTGATGCTGCCACCGTATGAGTACTTTTCATATCTCCCTATACCTGAAAGTCTGGATCTTACAATCTAATACTGCCAATGGTCGCTCCTCGTAAGTTGCGTCAGGCTGAACATCAACCTGTCGCACATCAACCATGGGTCGTGGCTCGGTCCTAGCCAATCTTAACATCGAAATGTGAAAGGTAGGATGAATCCCTGCTCACTCCACCGGTAGATCTAATCTGTACGCCACACTGCCAACCTTCTCTGCAACTCGATAAGGTCTAATAAATCTCGGCGCCAGTTTCCCCTTAATCCCGAACCTTTGCTGGCCTTCTAAGGAGAATCCTTCAGATAAACCATATCGCCAACCTCATAGCTCAGACTCTCGTGGTATCTATCTGCGTATTTCTTCTATCTGTCCTGTGCCGCTCGAAGCCTCTAACGAATCTGTTGAATCTTCTCTATGTAATCAACAACTATCTCCGGCCCTATTGTAACTGTATCCTCCGCTCTGCCCAACACGCTGGTGACATGCAGGGCCTCCCATACAGTGTCTCAAATGGCGGCATCCCGATACTATCCTGATAGCTGTTGTTGTAAGCAAACTCATACAGTGCTAAGTAATCCTCCCACGAACCTCCAAACTGCATAATACAAGCCCTCAGCATGTCCTCTAAAATCCATATTAATCTCTCTGACTAGCCATATGTCTGAGGTTGATACGCCGTGCTAAATTGCAACCTAGTGCCAAACAGCTCCTGCATCACTCCCCAGAATCTCGAAGTAAACCTGGGATCCCTGTCAGATACAATAGAGACTGGCACCCCATATAGTCTGATAATCTCCTGCTCGAACAATCTGCTCAACTGAGGAAACGTGTATCGCAACGAAACTAGTATGAAATGCACCGATTTCGTCAGTCTGTCAATCACTACCCAAATCTCATCATGTCGCCTGGACGTCTGCGGTAATCCACTAATAAAATCCATGGTAAGGTGTTCCCATTTCCACTAAGGAATGGGTAACGGCTGTAGCAATCCACCTGATCGTCTATGCTCCGCCTTCACCTGCTGACATATGTGACACCCTCGAACATAATCACCAGCATCAGCCATCATTCTTGGCCACCAAAACAATCTCCGCAAGTCATGGTACATATTGGTTCTGCCGAGATGAATTGTATAACGCGACCTGTGAGCATCCTCTAATATACTATCTCTGATCTCTGGTACCGCCAGTATTCACAGTCGGCCTCTATGTCGTAAACATCGATCTGTCGTCTCAGTCCAATCAGTGCACTTGGAATCCCGTACCAAACCTCTTAACCGCTCATAAAGCCCATCAGCCCTCTGACACTCCGATACCCACTCTAATGACACTATCGGTACTCTCATCTGACCACAAATCTGGATATCGTACGTAGTTACAATGTCCGATATACTCATAATTGATGCTACCTCCAACAGTCCCATATGTCGAGTACCGATCTGGCTGTCAACTCCGAATCTACTCAAAGCATTTACCACTACATTGGCCTTGCCAGATACTCGATCGTAAAGTCATAATCCTTCAACAACTCCAACCATCTCCTCTGACGCATATTCAGATCTCTCCATGTGAAAAGATAGCGCAAACTCTAATGATTAGTGTAAAGGACAAACCTCTCTCCTTAGAGGTAGTGTCTCCAAGCCTTCAGCGCAAACACAACTGCCGCAAGCTCCAAATCGTGTACGGGGTAGTTACTCTGATGTGGTCGCAATCGTCTAGATAAATAAGCCACTGGTCGTCCTTCCTGCATCAGAACACATCCTAGTCCAGTTCCCGATGCATCAGTGTAAACTGTAAAATTCTTCCCTGGCTCAGGTAATGTCAATACTGGTGCAGAAGTCAATCTCTTCTTCAACTCCAGAAATGCCTGCTCACACTCCTCAGACCACACAAAAGGAACATCCTTCTTCGTTAACCTCGTCATCGGTGCTGCAATCGTGGAGAAATCCTGTACGAATCGATGGTAGTAACCTATTAAACCCAAGAAACTTCGTATCTCAAAAATAGTCTCCAGTCTCTTCCAGTCAATCATCGCTCTAATCTAGTCTCCCTCCACAGAAATACCCTGACCGCTGATCGCATGTCCCCAAAACTTCACTTCCGTCACCCAAAATTTACACTTACTGAACTTCGCATACAGTCGATGCTCCCTCAACGTCGCCAATACTGATTAAAGATGACTCTCGTGATCCTCTAGCGTCCGACTGTATATCAATATATCATCAATAAAGACTATCACATATCTGTCCAAGTAAGGTCTCAGCACTCGATGCATCAGATCCATGAAAACTGTTGGAGCATTCGTCAACCCAAACAGTAACACCGTGAACTCAAATAACCTGTATCTGGTATTGAAAGCAGTCTTCTTGATATCCTCTTCTCGAATCTGCAACTGGTGATATCCTAAGCGTAAATCAATCTCCGAGAAGAAATATGCACCTGTCAGCTGGTCAAACAAATCATCAATCCTCGGAAGTGGATAACGGTTCTTGATTGTCACCTGATTCAGCTTCCGATAATCTACACACATCCTCATCGATCCATCCTTCCTCTTCACAAATAGTACTGGCGCTCCCCACGGTGACATACTCGGATGAATGAAACCCTTCGCCAACAAGTCCTCTAACTGTCTCCTAACCTCCTCCTACTCCATTGGTGACATCCGATAAGGTCTGCTAGATATAGGCTGGGTCCCTGGTCAACTCTATAATGAACTTTTTTGCCCGTGGTGGTCGTAATACAGGTAAATCGTCTGGAAAGACGTCGGCAAACTCTCGAACTACTGGTACATCCTCAATCCTAACAGGTACTCTAGTCTCGGGCTCAACAAACGTTATGAACTCCTCCATCTCTTGAGTAGTCGCTAATCTCTCTCTCGTAATAGGTAACTCAGACGCGGTCCTGCTCAATGAAAATTCTAGCAAACCCAGAACATTAAACTCTACCCTCTTCCCAAAACAGTCTATCCGTGCATGGTACGCCGATAGCCAATCCATCCCAAAGAGTGCGTCAAACTCTAAGTACTCCGGTACTCAAAAATCAGCTAGCAACTGATGTCCAACAACCTTAATCATGAAGTCTTGAACTATCCAGTCAGGGTAAATCTTATCCCTAGCAGTAGTGCTGAGAACAAGATGGGTCTCAAGTGTGTGTGCAACTAACCCTAACTCCCCAACTAATCGCCCAATAATAAACGATAAAGTACTACCCAAGTCAAACATAGCATGAACTAGTCTATTGTGAATAGATAATGTGGCGGCCCCAATTTCCACATTGGTCCGCCACGGGAGGCCACGCGGGCCCACAACTGTCCACGTCACCGCCAGCTGTGTCCCACGCCCAATTATCCATTATCAATCAATTATCAATCAATTATCAGTTAACTTTGATGTTATGAATTTATTTTATTCCTTTAATATCATTTAACCATAAATTACGCAGCGGAAGATTTACTATCAATATAAATATTTAACCTGAATTTCATGTATATTATGAGCAAAGTGCCTAAGTGGAAACCATATCAATCGTACATCATATACATATCATCTAAGAATCCTCAAAATATCAAAATATACAACCTATCTCTCTCAAGCCCAAAACCCGACATAAAACGAATAAATATAAACATACGTACGAGTGGGGCTAAAGCGTCGTCAATCGATGTACTCTTCAAGCTTGCCCTTCCCCCGGCTCAGTCTTAGGTCTCGCACTCACCATCACAAAAAGACAGATGACGAGTCCAAAGTGAGTAATCCCAAGGAAATTCACCAAGTAGTTACGAAAGTAAAAGTACTGGAATTTTAAATACTATAATTTAAACATGCGGAACAAGAAATAATACAGACAACTGTAAAAGAAAGATCATCGCATGCATAAATATAGTGACGATACAAAGTACGTGCACATAAAAATCAAACTAAATCATACTTCGGGCTTTTCCCCAGGCACGGCCCATGAAAACACACTAATGGGTTGGCCCTGGACCCTCTAGGTGGTCGGCGTAGACCCACGACGCACCCACACAAGCCTACCATACCCGGGTAGCCTATTCACCGGCGTATACCTAGACAAGTGCTATGATTTAGTGGACTCTATGGCCGTAACGAATAAGCACCAGGTGGGGAGTGATCTCAACACCGTAAAGACACCAGGTAGGAGTACACTCCACTACCGTAAAGTCACCAGGTGAGAGTACTCAGCCACCGTAAAGCAATAATGAAATGGAGTAAAGAATAAATGGAACTGAATTCAAATAAATCAAACTGTAAATACTTAAAGTGAAGTTCAATTGGGATACTACACACCTCAAATCGCACTCCTCGTCTCGAAAATCAAACCCCGTCTAGCGCCAATAATCACCCGATAATCCAAATTATCTCCCCAAATGTACCTAAGATTATTTATCATTGAATTAGCTTTAATTTGACATATTATGTCAAATTTACGTTTTTCGAGGTAAAAACCTCGACTTTATCTCGCCAACATTCCGAGAAAATCCCAAAATTCCTTTATTTGAACAAAATATTTTTTTTTTCTAATTTTTTCCTATTTTATCTGAATTTCCTATGAATTTTCCATATTTTTCTTTTTCTTTTTTCCCAAAACTGTTTTCTTTTTCTTTCAAAACTGTTTTTTTTTTTTTTTTGAGTTGGGCTGAACCGGACCGGTTCACCCGGTCCGGTTTCGGCCCAACCGAACCGGCCAACCGGGTCCGAGTCGGCTCGACCCTGCCGAGGACCGGGCGGGTCGGCCCGACCCGGTTGGGTCTTCTTCTCCACGAACAGAGGCGCACGGCGCCTCTGTTTTTCCCAACTTTTTTTTTTTTTTTTTTTTTTTTATCGATTGCTGGGGTTGGTTCTCACCCAACCCCAGTTCGATTTGGCAAGGGAGATCACTCCCTTGCATCAACACCCTCGTTTCCCCCGGTTTGATGCAACTCTCGGCCATGCTCCGCCATGACCGAACTCACACCACACCAAAACCACCAAACCATCACCACCACCACAACACACACCAAATCAACAACAAAAACAACTCACCTCTTTGGTCTCGCTTTCGTTCTCTCTCCTTCTTCTTCTTCTTCTTCTTCTTCTTCTTCTTTCTCTCTTCTTTCGATTTCACTGTTTTTTTTTTTTTCTCCTTCTTTGACTTATCGAGAGAGAGAGAAGCGGTTTGATGTGGAATGACCATTTTGCCCCTCTCATTTTATCCCTTCCTTTACAACTTCCATACCCTTAATGGTAATTTTATATTTTCTGATTTTTAATATATTTATATATATATATATTAAATTCCTTATACACACACACATATATATATATATAAATATATATATACTCACCTATACTTTCGCGCCTAAAATTTCGTCGTGCGCGCCAACGAGCGTACTCGGGCGTGCACACTAACGTACCACCCACGCGTGTCGACCACGACCCCGCGTTTTACAAGGCACCCACCAATTTACAATTTTTATCACATTTAATTCATTTTAATGTGTGTAATATTTTCCTTAACTTAAAATTTCTTGTTTAATCTACCCAGTACCCGCGTCGACACGCATATCGATGCGAATACTCATCACACAATCTCCCACGTCAATTTAAAATACAATTACACACATCGCGATGCCGTTAACCTATTTTAACATAAACATCGCAATATCAAACAAAACAACACACAAAATACTATTTACCTAATCCGGACGCATTCCACCTCATTTGTGGAACCCACGTATGTCCTCGCTGGCGTCCACGTCTGCAATGACGTCATAATTAACGGCAATTACAAATTGGGCCGTTACAATTCTTCCCAACTAAATTTGAAATTTCGTCCCGAAATTTAAGTTATAATCAACACTCACCATAAATAACTGAGGATATCTCTGTCTCATAGTCGACTCGAGCTCCCAGGTGAGTCCCTCGGTTCGTGATGCTTTGCCATCGTACCAACACCTTCGAATCTCCCCTGTTCCTTAGAGTCTGAACTCTACGATCCATAATCTCAACGGGTTGCTCTTCATATGAAACATCAGGACGAACCTCAATCTGTCTAATATCCACCATCGGCCTCGGTCCTGACTTAGCTAACCTCAACATAGACACGTGAAACACTGGATGAACGCCGCTAACTCGCTGGCAACTCCAATCGATATGCTACTGTCCCAACACGTGCTATAACTCTAAACGGTCCAATATATCTCGGTGCCAGTTTCCCCTTGATTCCAAACCTCTGATGTCCTTTCTTGGGCGAAACTTTCAAATATACCAAGTCGTCCACATCATAACTCAAACCCTGAAGATACCTATCAGCATACTTCTTTTGCCTATCTTGAGCTGCTTGCAATCTCAATCTAATTTGCCGAATTTTCTCGGTATGATCAACAACAACTTCAGGTCCAATCACTGCCACATCCTCAGGTGCTGCCCAACAAGCTGGTGATCTGCAAGGTCTACCATACAAAGCCTCAAATGGTGGCATACCAATACTCGCCTGATAGCTGTTTTTGTACGCGAACTCGCACAACGGCAAATATTCTTCCCAAGCACCTCCAAACTGCAAAATGCATGCTCTGAGCATGTCCTCCAATATCTGTATCAATCTCTCTCGACCGACCATCTGTCTGAGGATGATAAGCTGTACTAAATCGAAGTCCGGTCCCAAATCGCTCCTGCATGCTCTCCCATAACTTCGAAGTCAACACAGGGATCTCTCGTCGGACACAATAGATCTCGGCACTCCATGTAGTCTAACAACCTCTCGCTCAAAAATGATACTCAATCGAGGAAACGAATACTTCATCGATATAGGAATGAAGTGTGCGGACTTCGTCAATCTATCAATCACAACCCACACAAAGATCATGACGTCTCGTAGTCCGTGGCAACCCGCTCACAAAATCCATCGTAACATGCTCCCATTTCCACTTTGTGGAATCGGTAGTGGCTGTAACAATCCAAATTGGTCTCCTGTGCTCGGCCTTAACTTTGTTGACAAATATGACAAGCTCTCACATATGCACCCACATCGGCCTTCATCCCAGGCCACCAAAATAAACGTCGCAAGTCATGATACATCTTAGTCTGCCAGGATGAATCGTATACGCGATCGGTGTGCATCCTCAAGAATACTATCGCGTAGTTCCCGCACCTTCCGGGTATCCACAACCTGCCTCTGTGTCTCAAGCACTGGTCCGAACCACTAGACCAATCTGTGCAACCCAGATCCTGAGCCAGACAACTGAAGGCGAGCAAAATGTCCGTCGGCCCTTTGCCACTCGGCGACCCTCTCTAACGACACAACAGAACACGCATCGGCAACAGATATGAACATCGCAAAGCATCTGACAAACACAACACCGTCGCAGCCTCCAGCAATCCATGCTCATGTGTCATCTGCCGCAGCACAGTCTGACTCTCTACACCACTCCGGCTCAATGCATCAGCAACTACATTCGCCTTCCCAGGATGATACTCAATTGCGAAATCGTAGTCTTTCAACAACTCGAGCCACCGTCTTTGCCGCATATTCAGATCCTTCTGAGTGAACAGATACTTCAAACTCTGGTGATCTGTGAATAACATAAATCGCTCCCCGTAAAGGTAATGTCGCCAAGCCTTGAGCGCAAACACAACTGCAGCTAGCTCCAAATCATGTACCGGATAATTCTCCTCGTGGGGTCTCAATCGCCTCGATAAATATGCAACTGGGTGTCCTTCCTGCATCAACACACATCCCAACCCAGTTCCGGAAGCATCTGTGTAAACCGAGAATCCTTTCCCTGTCTCAGGTAAAGCCAACACTGGCGCTGAAGTCAACTTCCTCTTCAACTCTAAAAAGGCTGCCTCACAGTCTTCAGACCATTCAAACTTGACATCCTTCTTGGTCAACCTCGTCATCGGCGCAAATCAAAAAATCCTGCACAAATCGCCGGTAATAGCCCGCAAGCCCCAAGAAACTTCGAATGTCTGCAACTGTCTCAGGTGTCCTCCAATCAATTATCGCTCGAATCTTGTCTCCATCAACAGATATTCCTTGACCACTGATGACATGTCCAAGAAACTTCACCTCACTCAGCCAAAAAGCACACTTGCTAAACTTAGCGTACAATCTATGCTCCCTCAACGTCATCAAAACATCTCTGAGGTGTCTCTCGTGCTCCTCACGAGTCTTACTGTATATTAAGATATCATCGATGAACACAATCACATAACGATCCAAAAATGGCCGTAATACCCGGTGCATCAAATCCATAAAGATAGCGGCGCATTAGTCACCCCAAATGGCATGA
This sequence comes from Stephania japonica, assembly GCA_039657345.1. Classification (NCBI taxonomy): domain Eukaryota; kingdom Viridiplantae; phylum Streptophyta; class Magnoliopsida; order Ranunculales; family Menispermaceae; genus Stephania; species Stephania japonica. The sequence goes on along the minus strand of CM077558.1, from coordinate 19,407,040 downwards.
TTTGTGAACTCAAACAATCCATAACGCGTGCTAAACGCCGTCTTCTCTATATCACTCTCCCGAATCCTCAACTGATGATAACCAGATCGTAAATCAATCTTCGAGAAAAACTTAGCACCCGCCAATTGATCGAATAGATCATCAATCCTAGGAAGTGGATAACGATTTCGAATCGTCACTTAATTCAGCTTCCTGTAGTCTATGCACAACCTCAAAGAACCATCCTTCTTCTTAACAAATAGCACTAGTGCGCCCCAAGGAGACATACTGGGATGAATAAAACCCTTTTGCAACAACTCCTCTAATTGGGATCTCAACTCTCCCTGCTCCGACGCTGACATTCGGTACGGTCGGCTGTATATCGGCTGCGTCCCGGAATCAACTCAATCATAAACTCAACTGACCTAGGAGGTGGTAAACCTGGCAAATCGTCGGGGAATACCTCAGGAAACTCACACACTACTGGGACATCCTCTAATCTAACCTCTGGTCTCAGGTCGGTCTCAACCACCGTCCTAAACGCCTCCATCTCCTGTGTCGTAGCTAATCGACCTCTGGTAATCGGTAAATCTGACGCCGTACAAACAAAAGTAAATACTGGAATGCCCTCAATATCAAATACTACCGTCTTACCGAAACAATCAATGTGTGCGCGATACGCCGATAACCAGTCCATACCCAATAAAGCATCAAACTCTAAATACTCTAGGACACGAAAGTCGACAGTGCGGTGTCCCTCAATCTCTACTACACAATTCCGGCATATCCGGTTAGGGTAAATCTTATCCCCGAGTAAGGTATGCGAGGACAAGATGTGGATCTAAGGTCTCAACTCGTAATCCTAACTGTCCGACCCTGCGTCCCGATATAAATGACAATGTACTGCCGGAATCAAATAATACATGCATGAAGACATCGCATATAGATAACATACCCTCTACGAGCTGACGAGTCGCATCACGCTCCGGCTGTACGGTAGTAGGTGTAGCATCTGCATGAGCCCTCTCCCTAACTGGCTCAATCTGTGGTCGTGAAGATGAAGCTGACATCGGACAATCTCTATGTATATGCCCGACCTGATGACATCTGGAAACATCGTCGTGTATCCCGCCAATCGACTGTGATACTATATGTACCGAGCTCTGTCACGACCCCGACCTCTCTTGTCCTCTACCACGACCTCCTCCATCTCGCACATGGTGTCGAGGCTGCTCAGCTGGTGCAGGTACAGCAACATACACCACCTGCCTCTCATCTCCTCTCTGATGCTTGGAACGTCTATCTCGTCGACCCTGATAATCATGTCTCTGTCGATTAGACTGCTCTCTCTGTCTCTTTGGTCTTTGATCAGACCGAGAGCTCTGTCCAGCCCCGTCTCAAAGCTCACCCCGGTGTCATAAATACGTCTCGCGAGCTAATGCTTTGTCAAAAACACTTTGCATCATAGCTCGCAAATCAGCCATGTCACTAGTGGTATGATCACTAGTCTCTCCAATCTCTGGCTGAGTAGTCGGCGGAGTAGTAAGAGTCTATCCGTCCATCATAAACCGCACAACCAACGTGCATTGGATCAGACTCAGTATATACGCGTATAATATGTAATACACAATCAAAACATACACGTATATATATAATTTCCTAAATTTACCCGCCTCACATCACTTCCCAACTAAGCCTTTAATCATTCACTTGTGGTTTCCACATCTAAGTTTTATTCATTAAGATTATGCTCTTGTTCAATCTCAAATTCCCAAGTTTGACCTCGCTCTGACACCAAAATGTGGCGGTATCAGAGTTATCAACAAACCCACAATTCATTCCCTAGGTTCCTCCATCCTAAATTCCTCAAACCTAAGCTCTGATACCAAAATGTGGCGGCCCCAATTTCCACATTGGTCCGCCACGGGAGGCCACGCGGGCCCACAACCCACAACCGTCCACGTCACCGCCAAATTGTGTCCCACGCCCAATTATCCATTATCAATCAATTATCAATCAATTATCGTTAACTTTGATGTTATGAATTTATTTTATTCCTTTAATATCATTTAACCATAAATTACGCGATGGAAGATTTACTATCAATATAAATATTTAACTCGAATTTCATGTATATTATGAGCAAAGTGCCTAAGTGGAAACCATATCAATCGTACATCATATACATATCATCTAAGAATCCTCAAAATATCAAAATATACAACCTATCTCTCTCAAGCCCAAAACCCGACATAAAACGAATAAATATAAACATACGTACGAGTGGGGCTAAAGCGTCAATCGATGTACTCTTCAAGCTTGCCCTTCCCCCGGCTCAGTACTAGGTCCGCACACTCGACCATCACAAAAAGACAGATGACGAGTCCAGAGTGAGTAATCCCAAGGAAATTCACCAAGTAGTTACGAAAGTAAAAGTACTGGAATTTTAAATACTATAATTTAAACATGCGGAACAAGAAATAATACAGACAACTGTAAAAGAAAGATCATCGCATGCATAAATATAGTGACGATACAAAGTACGTGCACATAAAAATCAAACTAAATCATACTTCGGGCTTTTCCCCAGGCACGGCCCATGAAAACACACTAATGGGTTGGCCCTGGACCCTCTAGGTGGTCGGCGTAGACCCACGACGCACCCACACAAGCCTACCATACCGGGTAGCCTATTCACCGGCGTATACCTAGACAAGTGCTATGATTTAGTGGACTCTATGGCCGTAACGAATAAGCACCAGGTGGGGAGTGATCTCAACACCGTAAAGACACCAGTAGGAGTACACTCCACTACCGTAAAGTCACCAGTGAGAGTACTCACCACCGTAAAGCAATAATGAAATGGAGTAAAGAATAAATGGAACCGAATTAAAATAAATCAAACTGTAAATACTTAAAGTGAAGTTCAATTGGGATACTACACACCTCAAATCGCACTCCTCGTCTCGAAAATCAAACCCCGTCTAGCGCCATAATCACCCGATAATCCAAATTATCTCCCCAAATGTACCTAAGATTATTTATCATTGAATTAGCTTTAATTTGACATATTATGTCAAATTTACGTTTTCGAGGTAAAAACCTCGACTTTATCTCGCCAACATTCCGAGAAAATCCCAAAATTCCTTTATTTGAACAAAATATTTTTTTTTTTCTAATTTTTTCCTATTTTATCTGAATTTCCTATGAATTTTCCATATTTTTCTTTTTCTTTTTTCCCAAAACTGTTTTCTTTTTCTTTCAAAACTGTTTTTTTTTTTTTTTTTTTTTTTTTTTTTTTTTTTTTTTTTTTTTGAGTTGAGGTGAACCGGACCGGTTCACCCGGTCCGGTTCGGCCAACCGAACCGGCCAACCCAGTCGGCTTTGACCCGCCAGGGGGCCGGCCGGGTCGGCCCGACCGGTTGGGTCTTCTTCTCCACGAACAGAGCGCACGGCGCCTCTGTTTTTCCCAACTTTTTTTTTTTTTTTTTTTTTTTTTTTTTTTTTTTTTTATCGATTCTTTGGGGTTGGTTCTCACCCAACCCCATTCGATTTGGCAAGGAGAGATCACTCCCTTGCATCAACACCCTCGTTTCCTCCCCGGTTTGATGCAACTCTCGGCCATGCTCCGCCATGACCGAACTCACACCACACCAAAACCACCAAACCGTCACCACCACCACAACACACACCAAATCAACAACAAAAACAACTCACCTCTTTGGTCTCGCTTTCGTTCTCTCTCCTTCTTCTTCTTCTTCTTCTTCTTCTTTCTCTTTTTTTCGATTTCACTGGTTTTTTTTTTTTTTTTTTCTCCTTCTTTGACTTATCGAGAGAGAGAGAGCGGTTTGATGTGGAATGACCATTTTGCCCCTCTCATTTTATCCCTTCCTTTACAACTTCCATACCCTTAATGGTAATTTTACATTTTCTGATTTTTAATATATTTATATATATATATATTAAATTCCTTATACACACACATATATATATATATAAATATATATATACTCACCTATACTTTCGCGCCTAAAATTTCGTCGTGCGCGCCAACGAGCGTACTCGGGCGTGCACACTAACGTACCACCCACGCGTGTCGACCACGACCCCGCGTTTTACAAGGCACCCACCAAGTTACAATTTTTATCACATTTAATTCATTTTAATGTGTGTAATATTTTCCTTAACTTAAAATTTCTTGTTTAATCTACCCAGTACCCGCGTCGACACGCATATCGATGCGAATACTCATCACACAATCTTCCACGTCAATTTAAAATACAATTACACACATCGCGATGCCGTTAACCTATTTTAACATAAACATCGCAATATCAAACAAAACAACACACAAAATACTATTTACCTAATCCGGACGCATTCCAGCCTCGCTTGTGGAACCCACGTATGTCCTCGCTGGCGTCCACGTCTGCAATGACGTCATAATTAACGGCAATTACAAATTGGGCCGTTACAGATAACCCCTCGACTAGCTGCCTGGTAGCTCTCGAATCTGGCTGTGTCACTACATGCACTCTGTGCCTATCCGGACCGTGATCACGTCGTGGCGATGGTGCTCTACACTTGTACCTCAACTGTCTTCTCTAACCGCACCTAAAACATCGGCGTGTCTCTCACCTCCCAGTTTGCCCATCATCAAATCTCTGACCCCTGTCACGTCTGCCCTGATCCCTGTCCTGATACTATTGTTGAGGCTGTCGTCGTTGTTGCTTAACTGGTGCAGAGTAGCATACATCACCTTCCTCTCATTTCCTCTCCGCTGCTCTGGACGCCTATCTCGTCGACCCTGATCCTGTCTCGGCCGATCGGATTGATCCCTCTATCTCTTCGACCTCTGATCAGACCGAGAACTCGGCCCAGACCTATCTATAAACTCGCCTCTGTGTTATAGATATGTCTGGCGAGCCAATGCCCAATCATAAACAATCTGCAGCGTCTCAGCTCCACTCGCGACAATTACACCACCTATCCTCTCATCTAAACCTCTGATGAAATAGTAGATCTGGAGTCTCTCGTTGTTCGCTACGCCCATGGCATACACCATAAGGTACCTGAATCAATCCATATACTGTGATACCGTCATGCTACCCTGTCTCAGTGCTAAGAACTACTCTCTAAGCCTCAACTGCACCTCGGTGTGAATATACTCATCCAGAAATAACTGTTGAAACTCTGCCAACAAAGATGGTACAAAATGGATGTCTGTGTAGGTCGTCCACCATACCGCTGCCTAGCCTCTCAAACAATACCCTGAAATACGTGCCTAATCTGCCTCTAGTACCTCTAATAACTGATGTAAGCGCTGGTGTGTCATCAACCACCGTCCTGCAACCTCTGGATCCCAGTAAAGTAGGTAGGGTTGAACTTCATAAAGTCTTTCACCATCTTCGCTACCTCTGACATCTTACTGATGGCAGTCGAAGCAACAACCTACAGCTCAGTAGTAGTTAGCGTCACCTCAGTAACATCAGCTGGTACCAAAACAGGCTCAGCTCTCTCGATCACTTTCTCAATCCCCGTTACCTATGTCAACTGTTGGTGCTAACGTGGTTGGAGAGGTAGGTGTAACTAACTCCGTAGTCGGTGCCGCTGCAGGTATCCTCGAGCTTCGTATGTACTCTATGAGCTCTAACATCTGTGCCTGCTGCAGTAACTGTTGATCCATAACTCTCTGCACCATGGCTCGCAAATCAGTTACCTCTTTCACGGTATGATCACTGGTATCTCCAGCCTCCTGCTGAGTAATCGGTGAGGTAGTAGGAGCCTGTCCGTCCATAGTGGTCTGCATCGATTTTCGTGTCCGGATCAGTTCCCCATATATGTATGCGTATAGTATATACAAATACAACAATACATATATCACATAAAAATCCTAACTTTACCCGTTTCCATTGCTTCCCAACTAAAAGTTCTAGGCAATTCGTCGGGTTTCCACATCTAATTTGGTTTAAAGTTTATGTTCTTTACTTAACTTATTTAATTTAAGGCCTTATCGACCTTGCTCTGATACCAAACTGTGACGGCCCAAATTCTGAGGCCGCCCCGTGGCTTCCTATTTCCCTTGCTAGTGCATCAGAAACTTCCATCACGTCACTCTTTATCTATTTTACCTGACATTCTTGAGTTTTGTGCTAATTAATTCAATAATTTAACATTTTACAGTGGAAGTTTAAATCTTACCAAAAGAAACATATATAGAATTACTGATTTATCCTATAGTGGAAATCCCGGAAAGTACTGTACATATAGCGATCAACTATAACAGTTAATGTATACAGGTACAAGTATGAAATATAGTTTCCAAGTTCCCAAAATGTTATACAAAATATCAAAATATATATAAATATATATATATACACACGTACCAGCAAGCCTCAGCGTAGGTAAGTCAGATGAAATCGTCGAGAATCCCCTTACCCTTGCTAGTACTAGGATCTGCGCTCAGCCATCACAAAAGGTAGATGAAGAGCCCAGTAAGTAAAATCCCAAGGAAAACCATCGTGCATCACAATTTAAGAATGTAAAATGAAATCAATAAACAGTGTTAAATAAACATGCAGAATTGAAGGAAAATGTAGACAACTGCTCAAAGCTCATCGCATGAATATAAACACAAAGATATGTAAATGGGTGTGAACCAGCTAATCCTAGATATGAACTGAGGACCAGGAGCTCTGTCGTGGCCAATACCATCGACCCTACGGCTATGTCCTAGACCACACACCCAGCAAACGACCACACAACCCGGATACATAGACAGAACCATAACCGTCCCAATAGGAATGGACTCGAAGATTATCAATAATAACAGCTCAAATTGAATAACAATAAGCAAATGCAGTAGTGGTGTTCAATTGGGGTTTTACGTACCCGAAAATACGCACTCTGACTTCCCAGACTCGTCGGTACGCCCCACCTAGCTCCCCGATGCCCGAGCTATGGCTTCCCAGTCCCTGAAGTCCATTTATAGTGTTTTATACTTTTTGAAAACATATTATATAATTTTATGATATTATATCATATTTCTAAATTTTCCATTTGTGTTACCTCTCGGACTATGTCGGGTTTCCAAAAATACCCAGAAAGTCCCAAAACTACTTTTCTACCTTTTTCTTAATTTTCTATATTTTTCTAGAATTTTTACAACTATTTCTGATATTTTTCAACTATTTTCCTACTTTCCAGAAAATAATATATATATATATATTATTTAATTTTTATTTAATTTAATTTAATTTAAAAAAAATTAATTTTTTTTATTGGGGGGCCTACCTTGACCGATTCAGGTGGTTGGATTGGCCTGGCGGTCGGTCTGGCCCGGTTCGAGGGACGCATGCGCTGCCAGAGACAGAATCGCTCTAGTTTACACCAGAGACGATTTCGTCTCTCCCTCTTTTTTTTTTTTTCTTCAATCTTGCCTCTCTTCTTCCCTCCTCTCCATTCCTCTTCACTCTCAACCCATTTGAGACCTCCAAAACCTCAAATTTTCACCAAAAAACCCTAAGAACAACACCCAATTCTCGGATTACATGCATTTTTTTCTAAAATTCGAATCACCAAATACACCTCAATTCTCCACAAATTCGATTCACAACAATGAAATTCATCAAAACACACCTCATGAGCATCAATCTTCACAAAAACAGTTGTAAATTCACTAAAAAAAATTCAAATTTACCATAACCTATTTTAATGTAAAATTCAAGAACAATGAGAGTAGATTACCTTATAACTCTGAAATCTTGGTTGAGAAAAATGATTTTTGGGTTTGCATGTCACACGATCGGTGGTATATATATGTTGGTGTTTTAATCTCACGTGCACACTCATCTCAAGGCTAATCCAACGGCCACTGATCACCTTGTGTCACCAAATTCCTAGACACCCTATCATGATACCATGTGTCTCGAATCTCCCCGTGACGCATCTCAAGAAACATCCTAGGTGTACTGATTATTCAGTTCAAACTATAGGATTTTATTCATTCCAATTTCATTTAATTCATAACACCTATTCTAGTCATCAATAAATTCCATAAATTCGTAAATAGGGTCACACTAACTTCCCGACCACTCGGCACCACGTGCCCTGTGTCTAGCACGCTTCCCAATGCGATCCCACACTTAGTGTATCTAATTGATTTATAAGTTGCCTAAAGTTATATTTAAATTTCATTATATTAAATTGCTAAACTAAAGTCATGCTATATTGTTTAAAATCTAATCACACCCCAACGCCCAGCCTCACCGCTACGGTACCCTCGCGTTGGCGTGTTCTACGACACAAAACCTCGGCGCTCAACCTCGCCCAACAAGTAAATATAAATACACACTTGTGATGAATAATACACCATAATAATAATAATATTAATACATCACAGAATTCAGTAAAACACACATACATAATACATCCCTATGTACTGTCACGCCTAACCTATCCGCGGTGTCCACGTGTCGTCGGAGCTGGCACCCTAATATGAAATTAATTAAAATAACGGCGTTAATAAGTAACGAGCCGTTACAGAATGGTGGTAGGATACAAAACTTATTTCAACCTTGTTGTTCATTAGTCGTGCTTACACATTCAGGATGTTACAATTCTCCTCAAATTCCACAATATTATTGTAACATTTGGAATGTGTAAGCAGATGATTAGTGATAATCTGATTACTAATTAAGCCGAGTTAGGCTCGTGGTTAAGCCCAGCTTAATGTGATAAGTGTATGCATGGATTTGTGTAATGTACTGTGTTTCTTTGATATTATATTATTATTTATGAAAAATATTTGCATGAATTAAGCCTATAATGGAATTAACTGAGAAATTATGGAATGCCTGATACCGTGTGTAGGCCATGGGGTGACACACATGAGTCGCGGAGTAGCGTTTACATCGAGTGTGCTCGTTGGCGTGTATCGCGTATTTGTAGCCATAATTATAAGCGAATATATATTATATATTATGGTATATATAAATATATATGGAAATAAAAATAATAAATAAATGATGAGACATTAGACATCATGAATAGGTCATGAGGTGGCACGTGTGGGTCATATGGTAGTGTGCACGACCGATGGTGCTCGTTGGTGCACACAACAAAATCGTGGGCGCGAAGATATCGATATATATATATATAATTAAAATTAGAAAAATGGGAAAAGTCCAAAAAGGTTTTTTGGTTTAAAAAGAAAAGAGAATAGGCTTGGGGGTATTTTAGTCAATAGCCTAGCCAATTTAGCGAAACGCGAGATAGAGAAAGAGAGAGGACGATCCAGAAAGAAAGAGAGTGAGAGAGAGTTTAACCGATGAGATAGCTTGGGTGATCAACAAGAGGAAATTGAGGAGAGACGTGGAAGTGATGGCAAATGTGTGAGGTGGTTGTATTTGTTATTATCGTTGTGAGATGTTGTTGTTAGAAAGGTTCGGCAATGGCTAACGCCATGGCCGAACAAGAAAAGGATGTAAGAACGGTCCTTACTGGTGATGAACCACAGTCAGACCCCGAATAAAAAAAAATGAAAGAGAACAGAGCAGAGGCTATATTCCGTTGAAGAAGATGAAGGTCTTGAACCGGGCTGATTTAGCTTTGATTCGGCCTGATTTAGGCCTAAAAACCAAATAAAAAAATAGGAAAGAGTAATTATGGAAATTAAGGAAAACCCAAAAAAATGGGGAAAAATATAAGAAAATAATATTTTGACCAAATTAATAGAAATTGATGAATTTCTATGAAAAATAGAGAAATTAGGATTCTCTCAAGACTTTATACCATGGGTTTTTAGTTGGTAAAATATGAAATGGTCGAAATAAATTAGAAACTAGGTCCCGAGATTCTAGATTCGAATGGGACTAGTTTAGGAGTGTTAATAAATGACTGTTGGACTTAAATCAATAACAATTAGTCTATTTTAGGTAATCGGTTGACGAGGAAAAGGCTTGAAGATCTGGGGAGTCATGTAAGCTGGTAAAAATTAGGAAAACTCAACACAGGTAAGCGGGACTCGTATCTTTATCAATTATGCAATGTAAAATAGTATTATTGGAGCACGTAGTGTTATGGATTGGGAATGGAGCAATGTATCATGATTTGACTGGTTTTTACCAAATATTTTTAGACTTAAAATGATTTCAGGAAGAGGTTTGGCAGGAAAAATCGGTCTGAGGTTTGGAACTATACTGGGCGGCCTCCCAATATTGCACCTGCAGTGACTTGGAGTATCCCGATCAATGTTTTCCATTTGAGTTGGCGGTACTTTGGTCATGAACAAATCAAATGATCAGTAATTAGTATATTGATGATGTGGGAGTGTGACTCCGTCCTTAAACCAAAATCGAAAATACAAATCACGAGTAGAGTTGTAATTGACCAATGAACTTACATCTGTTTATGTGTTGTTTATATTATTTCAAATGCTCCCTTAGATATGCATTGAATTAATGTTTTATACATAATTTCTTGATATTAATTGATAATTGATTGATCTTATGAGAGTCAATTACTAAGCATGTAGGAGCTCACCCACCTTAAGATTTTCAGGTAATGGGAATGCGTTAGGATCCAGGAAAGGAGAAGATTATGAGTCTAATATCTTCCCTATGATGTAATGATTTCTTGTTAATATAAAAAGTGTTTGAATTATGATTTTATAATAATCATGGTGGGAATGCGAGTTTAATACCGAGCTTTATATCGGTTGTTTATCAAAATATACAAGTTGTTTATCAAATACGAGTTAAAAGTTGTTGGCTCTAATTAGGTCCTATCTGGTTTACCGGGGCTTAATTAGGGTTTCAGGATGAATATTGCCCTAATTAAGTTTGGGGATGCTATAGGTACCTCCACAATCCTTGTCTCAACTCTATCTGTTTTACTCAGGATGCTAGCAAATGTCTCGACGTCTACAGTCGTAGTCACTCTACCTCTGGTAATCAACAATGTAGTCAAAGTCCTTTGAAAAAGGAACTCAGCACGATCTAGAAGCCTAAACATAACAACTTTGCTAAAACAATCTAGTTGTGCGTGATACGCAACTAACCACTCCATGCCCAAAAATGTATTAAACTCTATAAACTCCAACACTCAAAGTTCACTAGCAACTCGTGACCCTTTATCTCCACCAAACATTCGACACATAATAGGTTCGGGTATATCTTATCCCTAGCTGCCATACTGAGGATCAAGGGTCTTTCTTGTCTAATGGGTCCCAAGTCCAAAACATCAACCATGCAATTATAAATGAAAGATACTAGAGAACTAGAGTCGATCATAGTATGCATGAATGTATGACAAATGCAAATCGTACCCTCAATCAGATTACGTGTGGCAGTCAGATCTGGTGCAGCGACAACATGAACCTAATCTCTACCCTGTGATAGTCGCACTCTTCCAATTCTTGGACAAGTACTGAAAAAGTGTCCTATTCGCCACACTCAATGCATGCACAGTGTAGTCTTAGTCCTATTGGAATTCGTTGTCCCTACATCTGACTGGACCTCTGCTATCCCTAGCCATATCTATGTCCCTGGCCCTATCCGTGCTTGTGACGGTCTTAAAACCTGAGGCTGTCACATCATGCACTACGGACCCCACAACCCTGCCATGTCATCCACCAGGGTGTTTTTCGCACACACCAACCGTCAATCATCAACCTCATTTATCAGAGTTAATCATTTTAAATGCATTATAATTTAGTGAAAGCCTTAATAGTATGTAATTTGCAATTTCATTTCATGAAAAGTAGAGCATCAGTCCTATGCGGAAAACACGACAATGTACAATGTATATAAATTAATAAAAGAGTTTACAAACAAGTACAAGTGTCTCAAAAATTCCCTATGAACCCAAAAATAAGTCTAACAACGAAATATAAATACATACAAGTCGATCTATCAGCAGCAAGTTACAAATAATTAGCTAAAGTCTCCTTGCTGCGGCTCATCGTAGGTCCTGCACTGAAGCCATCAAAAAAAGCATATGTCGAGTCCAGTGAGTAAAACCTAGAAAAAACCACCTAACATTTATAATAACGAAAGCTAACAATATGCTAAATAAACATGTGTATTAAATAGGCAACTGTAAAGAAATGCATGCATAAATAACACCAATAAATAAAATGGATGTGTGTCATGTAGCAGGACTGAACCCTAATCCAGATATCAGGATTTCTACAAGAAGCTTCTCTTCCTCCTCTACCTGTCCATCACCTGAGTCTGTCCCTAGTGTCCACCCTACCCTAGTCCGCCCACACATCTTAAAATAATCCAGAATCCGGAGTGGAAATAAACTGCCAACCGTGCAGTATAAGTAAGCACATGGAAAGATTACACAACGATAAACAATAATAATTGGATCAAATGAAAAACCAACAAATAAATATTAGATTGTGTTCCTTAAGGTGTTTACATACCTAAGCTGCACTCCAATTACCCGTGTTAGTCCTCAATCCAATTCCTTTCTTGCCTTGGTATGCGTATATGATACCCGACTAAGTACTTCTAAGTCCTTGGTATCCAAATAAACCATTAGCATCCTAAAATCAGAAAATCCAATTAATATTCAATTATTTTTATTTTATTTATTTTACTATGCAGGGTGCCATTGCTCACGGTGCCCAGGACAGTATGCCCTGGTCTCCACGTTATGGGTGGCGTCGTCGAGAATTGCTCTCCACGGCATCGCTGGCGTTGTCTCCCCTTCCCAAGTTTGGTCAATTTTTCAGACCTCCTCGACCTGTTGTTACGGTCTGAACCTGTTCCAAACCCCTATGGTTCTCCAAAACAACCATAGTAAACCTCGACAAATCATGCCCGAATTGATAAACCCGACGATTTCTGCCAAAACGCCATAAAATTCGTTTCTTCAAAACAACAACAACCAACTCTACAAATCCATAACCTTATGCTAAAAAACATCATTAACTTCGAAAACCCTTGCCAAAATATGCAAAACTTGGCCCGAAAGACAAAGAACGACGAGGAGAGTTCGAATCTTACCTCTGATTGTCAATCCCCTTGCTCTACTCCTTCAAATCACCAAGAAAAGATCACTAAACCCTCCAACTTTCCTCCAAATTTTCGTCCAAGCATGAAGAGGAGAGAGAGATAAAAGGTGGCAAGAATTGTCAAAATGACTATTTCTAGTTTAAGACTCATCTTGAGTGTTTGGACATCCAAAGGTTCATCAATTGGCCTCAAATAAGTCAAATGGTCCAACTTTTGGTGACACATTTGTGGACTTGATCTCATCCTCTCAACACCACTCATTTGATCCATGGGCGTTCTGGTACCCAGCAACTCAAATAGCGATATGAAACTTTATCAAAAAATCTGGCCTACGTCGTGTTCCTGTATTGATTATTTATCTCATTTAATTATATTAAGTCATGTGAACCCATTCCCCGACTTAGTGTTCCCATTAGTCGCCCATCTGGTTCCCGCATCAGCATATATTTCTAGGCTAATACCTGATACACTATCTCACTGGTCTAATCAATGTAAATCACACCTGCGATGTAATAAGTCATAGCAAAATCATTAACATAATAATTACTCAAACAATCAGCCTAAAATAACATTTTCTGCCCAATCGAAGTGTAATGCGGTATGTCTGTGGCGTCTCCGTGGACCTGAGCTAGCGTCCACGTCTAAAAATACGCTAATAATGACCTTAATGAAATTTGGATCGTTATAGTGCCTTTCCTTTGCCACTGCACTCAGTCCGTTGGTATTGCTTTTGTTGTGACCCTACTATGCTGATTGCGGTGGTGTACTGGCATAACTTCGTGCCAGGGCAGATGGTACTAGTGCGGTGCATGCTAGGTTGAACAGTTATGCTTAGATCTTATGCTCTGAGCTATTTCTCTCGGCCTAGACTATCGTTGTCTCTTCCTCCTCCAATCATCCCTAGAACTCAAATCTGACCGTGTTGATGTTGGGGTCGCGATGACCTCATCGAGGTGCATGCTCAAGTAAGCCTCTCTGGCCAAACTCCTTTCATAGGCCACCTATAGAGTCTCTTTACTGTGCCTCCTCTATCCCTCAACAGTCCCTCTGTGAAGTAGTGGGCCTGGTCGGCATTGGTGTCGGCTATACCCTTGGCGTACTCTAAAAACTATAAGAACCTACCTATATACTGCATCACTATCTCCCCAGAATACTGCTTGATGTTTTGAAACTCGACCCTCTTCAACTTCATGACCGAAGGCAAAAAATACTTCTGATTAAACTACACTTGAATTCAGCTCCTTACTCTTGCCCTTAGTGTTACCTACTGCACCACCATGAATCTGTCTCTCTGAACATCAACCCCGATGATATGGTCGGTCTCATGTGATCCGAGGTAGTCAAGATGACATGGATATTCTTGTGACACTTCATATACTTCTCAATTGCCACGAGGTCCATACCCCTATAAAACTCAGCCAGATTGTGTCTTTAAAACTCGCTAGTCTATCTCGCCTTAGTTGTGGCCCTGGTACACATCTTTATGTGTGTAATTATTGTCATCTCTGCAGATGTAAGTAGTGTAGGAGGTACTACCTTAGTCTGTCCCTATACTATCTTGACCATCATATGTCCTATCAGTACCATGGATGCTGCTGGAGCACTCTGAATTGTTGCCCTGAATAGCTTGAGGATCTCTTCGAGCTAGTGACTATGAGATGCGACTAGCTACGACATCTAATCTAGCCTCCTATAAATATGAGAAGTGCCACTAGTATCACTGGCTCCTAGCTGATCTACCATCGGAATCTACAACGAAAGCAAATTCTCAATTAGTATATCTAGCTATCGATAGTAATATAATACAATCTTTCAAATAGCTCATATAGTCCAAATTTTAATTTCCCACAACTCTCCTTACTTCCTAACTAAGACTCTACTTCAAGATCATAGGGTTCCACTCTAAGTTCCAATCATGTAATAACTTTATTATTGATTGTGACTTATACTGGTTGTAGGTTAATCAAGAGTTAGGTTTTGAACCTTAGGCTCTGATACCAACAATAATGGCCCTAGTTCCACAAAACTGGGCCCCGCCGGGTGAAAAACCTACTTGGACCCCCGAGCCAACCTCTGTGAGGTCCACGCAAACTTAATCAATCTTTATATCCATTAATTTCAAGTCTTTCAATAATTATAAGTTGAGTTATTCATAATTTGCAAGTTTTACAAGTTAAACAGCGGAAATTAACTTAAACAAATTAAATAACTCAAAATTAGTAAAGTCAGGACAACCTTTAGTGTGGAACCTTACATATATACAACAACATGTATATCAAGTAAAGATAGTGCAAATGAAATCCATATACATGTATCGGTACGTCTCACAACCCCAAAATATCTTGATGTGACAAAAACATATTGTATATAAATCAAACAATAGTAAGTAAACTTATCAAAAGAAGGGACATTCCAATGTCCTTAAAGTAAATCTCTTGGTATCGGCACCTTACCTCTGCTCGATTGCAGATCTGGACTCTGTCAATCATAATAATGACAAGCCTATACAAGTAAAACCAGTTGGTTTTAAACAACATTTCGAAATAAATAAAACAGTCTAAATTCATGCGGATAGAAAGAAAATTGTAGGGATTACATGAAATGTAATTAGACTGTAATTATGTAATAACAACAATAAATGAGTACAGGTGCCACAGGGTTGAGGTCATTAATTCGCAGCAACGCCAAATAGACTCGGGTCCTAGGACTTGGTAACGCCTGTTGTACCTAGACTTTAATAGCCCATTATTAATTATCGTTATTTATGATGTCATTATAGACGTGGACGACAGCTCGGACGTTCGTGGACCACGCAACTAGGTTGCAGCATGCCCAGATTAGGTATACAGTTTGTTTTGTGTGCTTTTTGCTATATTTTGTGATATATTTGTTCAAAGTAGGTTATTTGCATCGCAATGTTGTGTGTTTATATTGTATATGTCGAGTGAGACAATGTGAGGGGTATTTGCCCCAGGTAGAGTGTAGACGTGGGAACCGGAGAGGCAAATGGTTAGTGCACGAGGCCGAGTTTGATATACATGCAATAAATGATGAAATACGCTAAGTAATTAATATGAAATACTGTAGATACGTGAGTGATGCGAGTGTACGCGTTAGACATGCGAAACAGTTCAGGACCGTGTGTCCAAACGCTGGAGGATTGGTTTAGTTGTCAAAAGAAGGATGCATGTGAGGGTTTAAGTCACACATGCAACTCACCCATAGTGGACCAATTGACCTCATCTTGACCATCAAAATGTGTCTAGGGATTGGGTGGACACATTTGGTATAAATATCTTCAAATTCCATTTCTTACCACCTTTTCTCTCTCCTCAAATAAACTTGGACGAAAATTGGGTGATAAGCTCGGGTTTGTGGTGGAGTTTGGAGCTCATTTAAAGTGTTGGCTTAAGAGGGAATTGAACAAAAGGTTAGATCTTTGATCTCCATCTCATTCTCTACGTTTTGGACCAAATTTCTCGTGTTTTGACTGTTGGACTAAGTGGTTAGTCACTCTAACTCCGACCGGTATTTTGATGGAAACAAACAAGGTGAAAATATACTAATAAGTTTATCAAGTGTATTTCAGTTTCGTCACAGGTTGCGAAACATCACATCACGGACATTTGAGTGTTCAAGCAATTCAAGTTCAAGACTCGACACACACAAAGGAATGAAGGCAAAAGATCAAGACCACGAGCTGTAAAATTAATGTAAGGTATTCAAGTTCACTTAAGCAAGCCTATTGCATTAGTTCATGCATATCGTAATTTTAAAATGGATTTTCAAATGTCAAGTGATTACTCGAAGATTTCGGACTTATAAGTCTAAACTATGTTAAACTATATGTGTATGTTAATATCGCATTTTGAAAATCATAGTGAAAGCTTTTGAAAAAGAAAAACTTGTTTTTGAAAGATCTTTGAAAAGAAAACGTATATTTGCGAAAAAGTCCCTCGCAAATCATGAAACCGAGATTTTCCATTTTCGGGATTTGTGAAAATATCCGGACCATCCAAATAGGCAATATGACCCATAACAAACATGTATAATATGTTATATGAGGGTTTATTGGGTCTAGGACGTGTTAAAGGGTCGCTAACACAAGGGACAGAATTAATTATTTTGAGGTCCCTGCAGTTAGCGCGCTAATACTGTTATTAGCGCGCTATGTGCAGAGTTAGCGCGCTAGGTCATAAAATTAGTGCGCTAATTGCAGTCCTGATAGCTTTTTTATAAAGCTGAAAAATTCGCTTTATTTCGAAGTTTTGATCAAATCTCGGCCCTTGGATGCACACAACGGTCATATATGGGTCTATAAATATATACAACACTTCCAAACACACAAGGCACACAAGTTAGGTTTTGAAATCAAATAAAAACACTTGTGCTTAATTTTTTCAAGAGAAGAAACTTGGGGTTTTCAAGCTACACTTTGAGGCTGTTCATTCAACATCAAAACCAGCACTCTTGAGGCACTCTAAGGAGTACTACAACCTCTCCAACACTGATTTTTCAAGTCATCTTCTTGGGGTTGTAAGAAAGTCCATTCCCTAGCTTTTCTTGTGCTCAATTTATATATTCTTGTGTGATTGATTTGGGAAACTACTTGTTGTGTCTTTTAAACACACTTGTATTGGGTTTTGCTCTTAAACTTGATTCATTAAACCCTTGGACTGATTTGAACAAGAATTCGTGCTTAAACTTGATTTTTATCTAACTTCTTGTTCTTTGGATTTGAAACCGGTTTTGCTCTCATCAATCTATTTAAAACGGTTTCATATTTGAGTTTTGCACAAAATCAGTTTTATATTTGCATTTCTCAATTGTTTTCATACTTGCATGCATAAGAGTGATTAGGCTCTAGGTAGCTTGCTTGTATTTGAACTTGATACCACTTTACTTTGTAAAGTATATTTCAATTGTATTCAAATCTTGATTGTAAGACTTAGTGGGATCTAAGTCGAAAGAGAAGACCTAGTTGAGGCTAGGCATATATCCTAGTTGCGGCTAGGTGGGAAAATTCCTAGGTGGGTCTAGGTGGGGAAAATCCTAGTTGCGGCTAGGTGGTTGTATAAGACCTTATTGCGGTAAGGCATCGTGTAAAAGACCTAGTTGAGGCTAGGCATTCACTAGGCTAGTTGGCTTAGGTTGTAACACTTATTGATAATATAAGTGGGGGTTGAAAATCCTAACCGGGGAGGTTAGGTAGTGGATGTAGATCGGTTGGATCGAACCACTATATATCGTGTGTCTTATTTCCATCTCTTCTACCCCCTTCTTGATTGCATAGCATTGACATTTTTCATTGGTGTATGCATTATCATTATTATTTGTTCTTAAAGTTTTAAAAAGGCGATAAACTCTCGGTAACCCAATTCACCCCCCCTCTTGGGTGACCTTCATTGACAAGGGTTTCGGAGTCAGGAATCGAGCACATCAGTTGGTATAAGTTGTGTTTTTGCAGCAACAAGTAATGGTTTTAGTGATGTTTGGGGTTGTTGCTATGGTTTTCAAATGAATTTTAGGGTTTTTGGTGAGAAAACTTGGGGTTTGCATCTCAAACGTGATTTGTCGAAGGATTTTGAATAATTTTGGTGTTTTGGACGTTTGATGATTAGTTTAGACGAGCGCAGACCGTGGTGACGAGCCGAGGGAGTCCGAGAATCGAAGGAATTTTCCTTGGCTTGAGCGCCGCTAAGTGTGTGGTGGGCATTTGAAGCACAGCACCACCTAGAACGTCCAGAACAGAGGCCAACCACCACCCCACACTTTATTTTGCGTCGTGGGGGTGGAACATGATGACGTATGTTCACGGCGCCCAGGATGTCGTGAGGCACGTCGTGAAGCTCTTGTTTACGGCGACATCTCTGGCGGCATCTAGAATAGTAATGAAAAAATAATTTTTAAAAATAAATTGGCCTATTGGGGTTTTATCTAGGGTTTATAAAACCTTATGGAGGGTTTAATAGGAGTTTTTATTAAGGATTTGGTATTGAATAATGATTTCTGAAGATTAGGGAATTAATTAGATTTATCAGGAATTCAGGTTTTAAGTTGAGTTGATAGGTAGTTGACAACCGTTTTGGGCATGTATCGCATTGGCGTTAGTGGGGCGTGATTTGATGTGTGTAGTATCCCAACTAAAATTCATTTTGAGTATTTATTCCTTGGATTATTTGAATTCATGTCCAATTGTTTCAATTATTTCAAATTCCAGTTTTTATTTACGGTCAGTTAAGTTTACTCTTGTCGGGTTTATTCTATTGCGTTGGCATTGTGACACACTAGGCCATAGCATGTGTTATAGAGGTATATCAGTGGATTGTCGACCCAACTGTTGATATTTCTTACACACATGTCGGTGCGCCGTGGTCTTCGCTAGCTACCAAGCGGACAACGGGGATTTTACTCAGTTCGAATTTATTCACTAGCTGTGCTTGGGTGATAGTCCGAAGTATGGTGCTAGTTTGACCTAGATCAGGCACGCACTTTGATTTCACTGCTATTAGATATACATGTGAGGTCCTTCCCAGTTGCCTGATTCTTTTCATCCGCATGTTTATTTAATAGTCTTTTGATTCCAACATTTATTTATATTATTTACTAAGTGAATTTTCTTAGGATTATTCACTCTAGATCGTCATTTGTTTTGTTGTGATGGCTGAGTGTAGACCCTCGGTACGAGCAGATGGAAGGGCAAGCTAGAAGACTTTCTGTGATTCATAACCGGTTCCCTACTCGTACGTTTGTTTATATTTATCGTTTTCATGTTAGGTTTATGGGGCATGTGAGCTTTTGGACTTTGATATGACTTTTTGAGGTTCATTTTGGTTTTTTGATGGACATGGATTATATATATATATAAATTTGGTGATTACTTTGATGGGTTTTCCACACTAGGAAAAATGCTCCTTTATTTGATTTATTTATTTAAGTCTTCCGCTAAATATTTTGAGGCCTTAATAGATGAAAATGAGTTCCTAAGCTAACTTATTTAATTAATTTGAGGAAAGTTAGTCATAATTTGATTGAAAGATGTGTTAGTGTGCGTGGGACACAGCTAGGCTGGTTTTAGGTAGGGTCGGCACATGACGTGGCAGGCCTCGGATTTTGGGGCAGTTGCATAGACCTTCGCGAATGAGAGATATCTACACTTCCCCAGATAAGAGCTCTCATCCCGATCAACACAATCAAACAATCTAATGCCTCGAGGTCATGGTTCCAGTAGCTAGCCGACAACCACTCCAATCAGAAACACTTGACTCACTTGGCCCTTGGACACTCATATGGAGTGGAAATTTCGAAAAAAGGGTATCGATGCAATTAACAATAATATTTAAGAGTTCAATGAAAATACTACACATTCCCTAGCTGGTTTACTTACCTTTGATCCACGCTAACACACTTTTACGGCTCCGACATGCCAGCAAAGTCGATCTCCAAACGCCCATCACAAATTCACTAACTCTCTGGTATTTATTTGGATTAATTTTGGTTGTGTCAGCATATTGTACCCTCATTTTATAATTTTATTTCAATTTAAGTTTTGGATTACCTTTAAATCTTAAAACACCCCTGTCCGATCTCGTCATCATTATATGTGGTTTAGGGTGGTTTTAAAGGTATTTGTATCATATTCGGACAATGGATATACTCGAGAGATATCCCCCAAAAAGTTCGAGAAAAATATTTTTATCCCCAATGTCGTAAGTGGCACCGTGGGAAAGCACCAAGATGGGAAGCTTGCTACCCAACATGCCATGAGCGGCGCCTTAGGATTTTGTTACCAACGGCGTCGCTGGCGGTGCTAGTCCGTCAACATGGGTTTGGGTATTTTTGAACCCCCGGCTTTGTCGCCGTGTTCCAAGTCTATGCCCTCCAACTAGAGGCTTCCAAAACTACCACATATCATCTGCAAACATCGCAATACACAACCAACATAATATCCAATCAAACTATCATAAAAAAATCACCAATTTCATCAAAATTCCATCGATTTGCCAATTTCATTAACACCAACTAAATCCCCCACAATATACAACTGTACTTGACAAATTAAACTCTAAATACATCTAATCAAAATGAGAAATCAGTGGGATATGGTTCAAATTCCATTTTTTACCACAAACCCCAAAAAATTTTCTCTAATTGTTGAGAATTGAAAGATAAGATGGGATCTCCCCTTGTTGGTTATGTTTGACCGATCAAACTCTTTCCAATCTCTAAGTTTTCAATACAATCTCCAATCTTCTCTCCCTATTTTTTGATTTTGTGGTGTGTGTTTAGGGTGCATCCCTAGGACATCCAATGGACACTTATTAGGCCATCCAACCTGTCAAATTCTCACGATCGCACCCCACACGCGTGCGCGAGCCCGTGGATCCCCTCCCTATCACCGATATTGTCCCCAACTTAACCAGATTTTAACTTTAGTTGTGGGGTTTTATCTCAAAAGGCCTTGATATTAGTTAGGAGGAGTTAATCAATTATGTACTTCATTTCAAAGTTTCATTTTTCCAATGTGGGACTAACTTTCGGTCCACACATCTTCAACACTCCCCATGGACCAAAAGTCGTATGATCCAAGGGTTTTTTTTTCGTCCTAGGTCCCATTCGAACTATGGGCTATGATACTATGTCAAATTCTCACAGCCGCGCCGTACACACTTGCAGGAGCCTGTGGATCTCCTTCACTAGCACTGACATTGTCCCCAACTTAACCACCTTTCAACATTTGGTGTGGGGTTTTATCTCAAAATGCCTCGGTACTAGTTAGGAGGAGTAAATCAATTATGTACTTCATTTTGAAGATTCATTTTTTCAATATGGTACTTTCCGTCCACACATCTTCAACACAACCACTTTAATGACACTAATGACACATTCACATTTTGATCTTATCCTCTTTTCTCCGGTGCTTCACCCGTCAGCACGCATCACAAAACACGTCATAGCCTAATAATTTGATCAAATGGTTTCAGCTATGGTTTTATACTTATTATTTTTGACAAATTTATCTTGGTTGTTTTTATAAATCATTTTCCAAACTTTGTACACCTGCATTTGGCTCGTCGGTACCTGTATCGACACATTTCCCTAGGCGATCCTTACGTGCAAATTCGACGTGATAGAGAAGATGAAATAATACATTAGGATAATTGGGTTACACATTCAGGTATAAATAAATATACAAACACCAAACAAAAATAATATACCTCGGTGACGACTCTCAAGAATTTCAACAAGTACACAAAGTCGTCTCTGGGTCTCACGTTATGGCCCTGAGATGACAAATGGTATGAGTTAGAATTTTCAGGGTCGTTACAAAAGTAAGCAACATGGTAAGATTTTATTAAGGATTAAAAGTTATAATTAAAGTTATTTACGGTGGTTATAGGTTTAAGGTTGTAGATATAAATTTATAAAAAATCTTAAGATGTCTTTGAGTTTATTGAACCACGATTTTATAAAAGCAAAAATCACCACCAAATTGTGAACTTACGGTTTTCAAATATTTTAAACAACCCTCAAACCGCAAATTTAAAAAATTCAGACCATGTTATTTGAGCTGTTTGGTGGAGACCAATGCTCACCCGTCGTAAGATACAAAACTGGTACGAAACATGACTAAAATGCCCTTCTTGTCGCCTAAGTTGACTATACAGTTGAAGAGTAGTTGTAAGTGAATCGTTGCATTTATCAAAATTAATTATAACGCCATCATTTATGTCAACTTCCAAATTAATAAGGATGTTGATGCGGACACAAATCTTCTTTCTTAATGAAAGTGGAGGTTTATCTCACGGGCTTACATAATGGCACGAATATTCTTTAATTCATGCTTAAAAGCAATTTAGAACATCTTATCAAAAAAAGAAAGAAAGAAAGAAAACAGTTTAACACATTATCCTATGAAAGTATTTTATTTTATTTAAGTTTTATTTAGACTAGATCAAATATGGTTTCACAATCCAACCGGCCCCAACTCGATTTGGGCAAGACTAGCTAGCTACTCTATCCTGTTAATATAAGTTATTCTAGCAAAAATTTCATGTTCAAAATTATAAGTTATTTTCAGAATTCAATAATATATTTATTGTTTTTTTCTCCATTTTGCCGTTAAAGAATTTGGATATTTATAATTTTTTAATTTTTCAATTCAATGCATATGTAAATAATACTTGTAATTAAGTTTGTCTTAATTTGTGTGTTTTTGTTAAAACGACTTATATTATTGACGGGAGGGAGTACTAGATTAGAGTACTTTTTTTTTTATTTCAGTGGAAATCGAACCACGATTTCTCGAGGTCTTACCATTTTGATAAGTAATGACTTTACTATTTCACTTGAAAAGTTTTTACATATTAGAGTACTTATGGTGCTCATTTTTTATTGTCACGACTCCACACTCTCGTTGAGGGCGTCTTTTTTTTAATATGAATATGATTTACCTACTCAATTTGTTTCCACACTTAAAGTCATTTAGTAAGTTTGTTTCACGGGAAAATACAAATATCGACGATTAAAATAAAATTTTATTTTAATAAATACTTTTATCGTTAAAATATGTGAAAAGTACAAACTCAATTAGTATCCCTTTAAGAAAAAGACAACTGATGATATTATATGTTTTTTATATATGCATGTGTGCAATACAATTAATTTATAGATTAAGAACAAATAATACCACTAATATATATCACCACAAAAAAAATACCACTAATATATATAAGTAATGGCTAAATGAACCTCACTTTTTGCTAAACATATCCCTTTTACTTTTTGTACCCCACTTCAAAATTTATCATTCTATGTAACCTCAGCTTCCAAGAATACTCCAACACTCTTCAATCTTCTCATTTTTTTTTATTCAATTTTAACTATTGTACAGTAAAAATTAAAATGTATAAAATAAGGTACAAAAGAGTATTGATGTTTTCTAAGTAAGAAGTGGTATATATCATGGATGTGTGTGTATTTATATTTTTTTTCTAGAATAAAGAGAGATGCACGTACAACTTCAAACATTGATAAAAAGACACAAGGACAAATGCCACACATCAAATTAAAGGTGAATGGAGACACGTGTTTGTGCACAGTAGAGCATTCAAAAGTTCAAACCGACTGATCAACAAGTGGTTGGCCCAAGTCAAGAGATTTGGTCCTTAAAGTAAAGTCTCATTTTTTAATCTTATGAATGAAAAAAATTAAGTTGAGAGAGCTCGCTCACATGGGTTACATACATGTGCTATATATAGAGTATTTGCAAGAGTATTGACTATGACACATGCACAAAATAGCTAGTTTTAAATGTCACAATTTGTTGTGATTCCTTTGCAAAGTGTGTGTTTCGAGTCTGGGTTGAACATTATATTCCTATTGCAAATTGCATTGGTAAGAATACATATGTGTTTAAAGGGTGGAGCAATATAATCAACTTTATATTTCTTTTACAAATATAAATTTCTAAAGGAAAGACTTTCTTTATTTTTATGAGATAGCCCTTGTTGGTTCTCCAACTCAGCGTTTTCTTGTACCCATAACGCCAATTACCAACATTCTTAAAGCACTGGTTGAAGATGCTCTAAGAGTATAATAGAAACTAATTAATAAGATACACTCACTAGAACAATTTAGGTTTTTTATAACACTTAATTGATAGAGGTTTTTGAGTAACCCCTATGTATTAGATGATTAAGGTTTCTATAACACTTAATTCATAGAGGTTTTAATTAACTCCTATGAATTAGACATGTAAGACTTTTAATACGACTAATTCATAGAGGTTTAGAAAACCTATATGGAAAGTTGACCCAAGAACAAAATTCGCTCGCCCCACTCTCACTCACTCGTCTCGCTCGCTCGCACTGGTCTCTCGCTCGCTCTGGTCGCTCGCTCGCTCGCAGTCGCTCACTTGCAGTCGCTCTGGTCTCTCGCTCGCACGCTCGCCACGCTCGTCTTGCGTTGTGAGCGGTTTTGCTTGATTTCTCGCGCGAACGAAGTTCAGCTTCTTCTAAGGTAAGGTATCCAATCCTCTCTCACGTCGTTGTGTTCTGGAATCTTCGTTTCTCTGGCTAACGAACGACCTCATTCATGCCTGTGCAGGCTTTGACAGTCCACAGATCATCGACATTTTGGTTCAGTTAAGTGGATTCAACTTCTTAACTGCTCATTTTTGTGTGATTTTGATGGTTCTAGTATGTTGACTGAATTTGGTTCGTTGTGTGGATAGTTTTTGTGAAATTGCCCATTTGAATGTAGGTTTTGTGGATTTGATGAAGTGGATGATTAATTGATGATGTTGAATCGTTGCAAAGTGTTCAGAAAAGTAAGAAAGTGAAATCTCATTTTGATTTTTCAGAACCTTTGAAATGAAGCTATGTTTAGGTAAATTTAGGGTTGATTTTGACCTAGGAAAGGTAGATTTGAGTTTAAATAATGGGAATCCCCTGATGTTAGGCACGAATCGAGAGCTAGTCTTGAATATTTGTCTACTTGTTTGCATTTTCCTAATTACTATCACTACTAATCGCTTTTGTCTAAGGTTGAGAAAATGTGTATATACTTTGATCTCACCGAGGTGGAAAGATATTGATCTATTCCAATGAAGAAAAAGACTGCTAGAATAGGTGCCCCTTGTTCAATGGATTAAAACCTATTATCATAGATAGCCATGGCTTCTCAGGAGTTATCCTAATCATGCTTGCTGTTCTTGGATCCATTGGATTTTTTAGTGCCATTGGAGTAAAGTCCACCCTAATCATAATGGAAGTAATCCCTTTTCTTGTTTTGGCTGTAAGTTCTTTTTCTTAAAACGTTTTAGTTTTTACATTGATTAACATAGACTACTTTTAAGTCTAGATACTTTAAAAATCTAATGTGATGTTCCATATTTTAATGTATTTCTATAAATCAACTTTCCTTTCAACTATCAATTAAAATTGAATGTTTCCAACCTTGATTGATATGGGTTCTTAGATATGCTTTGTCTACTACTGCTTAAGCTTGGAAATAACACCTTCATCTCTTTTATTGTTCTTTTGAAGAATGTCTACCCTTTTAAAATCATACGAATTACACTTTTGTGTTTTCTAGTATGTGCGTAGTGAGTAAGCACTTGATACTGCATTCTTATAAAAAGTGCTTAATAACACAAATTTCCAATTTGTTATGTGACCTCTGACCATTTACGCATCTGAATAGAACCTGAATTGCGGCAAATTGAACTAATTACAAGAAGATAATATGACCTTCATCATGTTAGTCTTCAGTCTATAATTTTGTATTTGGTATTTCTGATTTGAACAAATTAAGCCCCCATCATCTCCAACTGGACGCTTCACGCAAATTTTTTCCGTTGGGATTGGAGGCTCAGCTCTAGGTCCTCTAAAGGTGTGTCTGCAAGTTTATGAGTACCTTCATGGTGTCATGTCTGTTTTTGATCCTGAACTGTTCTTTGAACTGAGAAGTTGTTTCATATTCCTTTATTGACATTAAATAATTTACACTATTGTTCGAAGAGATGCTTAATAAATGTTCTTATATTAGGATAGCGATTTGGTGACGTACTTATTTTCATACAGTTGCTGCAAAGTTGTTGATTTTCTTTTGGACACACATTGAAATTTACAAGCACGTGTCTTGTTGCATATTTTAGAGGAATGTAATAACTGTTTGTATCAGAAGTATGTCACCTAATTTTTTTCATTTATTTTGTTACTTTCTGATTTCCATTGAATGACACCGACACTATGTGAAAGCATTACTAACTTGATAAATTTGTGAAGCACTGAAGTTTATATCTATCGCCTTCCACTGTTATTTTTTACTCATCTCAGGAAGAAGACAGTATCTATGTTCTTCATAGGTAGTTTTCCCTTTCATCTATGTTTCCTTTGTTTTCCTCTCTTTCATGTTTGTACTTTGAATTGCTTGCTATAATTTTTGCGCTTATGCTTTTACCTTTTGTCTTTTATGTACGCTGATTTGTCTGAATGGTAAGATAGACCTGCTGACATTTGCGACATTTTTCCTCTCTAATATTTTGGGTACTGTGTAAAGTTGTGATTGCTCGAACAAGAGAAAAAGTCCTTTCCCCTTGAGTGTTGATTTTTATGCCTATGTTTAATTAATCAGATTTTTATTATATGTGCTTTTAGTCTTCGATTATTTTTCAAGTGCTTTTTCACTTTAATTAATTTGAGATTAAGGCTATGTTATGTTGTTGTTGTTGTATGAGCTAAAACTAAATTAATTAGATTTTCATTAGATGTACATATATGATTAACATTAATTTTCCATCAGTTGCAATAATTGAATTACTTCTTATTAATTTTAAATGCAAGAAATTTAAAATATGTACAAATAATTTTAAACAAAAAGGAGGTAATAGATATTAACGTTCTTCAAATTTAACAGAGCAAAGATTACAATCTCAAGATGGATAAAGGTTGGGCCAGACATTCGAGGTTAATATTATCTTTTTATAGTAATAGAAGCATTCATATTTTTTGTAAGGTTGAAACTTACTATTTAAAGTTTTTTTGGTTTGTATTAGAGTTTCAAAAGAATATTGTAAAGGAGCAAATGCATTCGTTCTTCAAGCTCAAGCTAGAGAAAGACATCCAGAAGGAATTAGGTGTCCTTGTCAAAACTGTCGAAACATGTCTCGTGTAAAGTGTGATATTGCATACAACCATCTAATCATATATGGATTGGATCCCATGTATACAATTTGGTTCCATCATGGAGAGAGTAGCCCCATTGTAAGGAATGAAGTCGCAAATGATGAAGGGGATAGAGTTGCTACAGATGAAGGGGATGAAATTACTACGGATGAAGGGGATGATGGGGATGGAGTTGCTAGGGACGAAGGAGATGGAGTTGTTAGGGATGATGGGGATGGAGTTGCTACGGATGAAGATGATGAAATGGATGATGGGGATGGAATTGATAAGGATCAAAGAGATGGAGTTGCTAGAGATGATGAGGATGAAGTTGTTAGGGATGAAGGGGATGGAGTTGTTAGGGATGAAAGAGATGGTGGGGATGAAGATCTAGAAGATGTCAATATCCAAGCTGACGACGAAAGGTTATTTGAAGAGGACAGAACTCCACCTCTCTATTCAGGTTGCACAAAGTACACCAGATTTTTTGTCGCCGTGATTTTGTACAAGCATAAACCTACTTATAGTCTATCTAATAATGGTTTTAATGAACTATTGAAGATTGTGGTATACATGTTACCACAAGAAAATATTCTCCCTAAGTCATTGCAAGAGGTAAAGAAGTTGCTAAAGGAGTATGAGCTTTATTATGAAAAGATTCATGCTTGTGTGAATGATTGTTGCTTATTTAGGAAGGAAAATGAAGCTTTAGATGCATGTCCTAAATGCAAGTCATCTAAATGGAAAGTAAGTAAATCCAACAAAGAGACCAAAAAAAGAATTCCTGCTAAGATCTTGAGATATTTTCGTATCATACCGAGATTCAAAAGAATGTATGGGTTATTGGAAATAGCTAAAAATTTATTGTGGCACTCTTCCCATTTGAGCCAAGATGGTAAGATGCGACACCTAGTAGATTCAATAGCATGGGATTTAGTTAATCACAAGTGGCCTGAGTTTGCATTAGAGCCTCGAAATCTTAGGCTTGGCCTTTCTGCGGATGGATTCAATCCTTTTCGTGATTTTAGCTCTCCATATAGTTGTTAGCCAGTAATGTTAGTCACTTACAATTTTCCTCCTTGGCTTTGCTTTAAGGAAGATAGTATGATGTTAACATTATTAATTACAGGCCCAAAGCAACCAAGAAATGACATAGATATCTATCTACAACCTTTGATTGAAGATTTGATGAAGTTGTGGAATGATGGAGTAGTTGTATTTGACGCAGCAACTCAAAACATTTTTAATTTGAGAGCAATTTTGTTATGTACGATCAACGATTTTCCAGCTTATGGGAATTTAGCTGCATGTTTTACAAAAGGAAATTTTGCTTGCCCAATTTGTGGGGTTAACACATGTTCAACATGGTTGACTTCATGCAAGAAAACTGTATACATGGGCCACAGACGATTACTTGAGCGTGATCACATTTTTCGAAATAAAAGTACTTGGTTTGATGGAACTTGTGAAAAACGCGGAAAACCTAAAGTAATGACTGGATATGATGTTGCAAATGCAGTAAAGAATATAAAAAATGATTGGGGGAAAAAAGACAAAAAGAAAGAGAGATGTGAATCAGGGGAAAGGGGTACGAAAAGAAAGAGGAAAAAATCAAGGAAGAAGAATACATCGGAGGCCATTGAAACCACTGGAATCTGGAAGAAGATGTCCATATTTTTTAGTTTGCCATATTGCGAGGTATGATACTAAGTTGATGTGTAAAATTTTCTTTAATTATTTGAAATTGCATTAAACTATTCATCGTTCTTTTCAGCACTTGGTTTTACGCCACAATTTGGACGTTATGCACATCGAGAAGAATGTTTGCGAAAGCATTATTGGCACAATTCTTGATATAAAAGGTAAATCAAAAGATGGACCTAGTTCACGAAAGGATTTGGAAAATATGGGAATTCGGCGAAGATTGCATCCTCAAGTTCGTGGGAGTCGAATATATCTCCCGGCAGCATCATTTAGACTTTCTAAAGCTGAGAAGCATATATTTTGCCAAAGATTGTCAAATATGAAACTTCCAGATGGTTATGGATCCAATTTTGCAAATCATGTATCACAGAAGGATTGCACCATTGTAGGTCTCAAATCTCATGACTGTCATGTTCTAATGCAACAATTGCTATCTGTTGCTTTGAGGGGACTTCTACCCAAAGGACCTCGGATTGCAATATTTCGATATTGTAATTTTTTTAATGAACTATGCCAAAGAGTTGTAGATAAAAATAAACTCTTGGATCTTGAGAATGGAATTGGGGAAACTTTATGCATGTTAGAGAGATATTTCTCTCCTTCATTTTTCGATATTATGGTTCATTTACCAATCCACTTAGCAAAGGAAGCTCGCTTAGGTGGACCGGTCCAATACCGGTGGATGTATCCATTTGAAAGATATATGAAAAAGCTCAAAAGTTATCGTAAAAATTGAGCAAGGCCAGAGGGATGCATGTCAGAATGTTACATTTCCGATGAGTGCGTGCGATTTTGCGGTACAAAATTGGAACAATCAACTGATATGGGAGATCAAGAACATCAGGACAAAAATATTCATAATGAGACAATGCTGGAAGGAGAACCAATCTCAGCAGTATATACAAAAATGTTATCAGACGATATGTTGGAAAAAGCACATCGATGTATATTGTTCAATTTGAAAATTGTTGAACCTTATTTGGAGTAAGTATGATGGTTAATTAGATCATTTTATTGATTTGAAATCCTGATCCAATTTCTTAATTTATATGTTTAGAATGCATATCAATGAGTTGAAGCGTAGAGACAAACGCCTTGGAAGGAGTGCAAGCCAATTATGGATGAAACATACAAGGACATTTAATGAATGGTTTGAAGAAAAGGTTGTAAGGTCTTCAACTATATTTTTAGGTTTAATTCCAACAATTATTTTAAAATTCGTGCATTTTTTGCTTACAACTTACCATGTATATCTTTACAGGTTAAGTCTCAGAATGTTGATGTGTCAAAGATGTTGCATTGGATTTCTCGAAAACCAAGAAAAAATGCACTTTCTTGTTCAGGTTACGCAATTAATGGATTAAAGTTTCACACAAGAGATATTGAAAGAGTTACTCAGAATTCTGGTGTGTTTGTTGAAGGTGCCGATAGCCTTTGTAGATCAAGTTCACGGGACAATGCACAAAGAAGAAGTGAAGTTGATTATTATGGGGTTATAAGAGAGATAATTATATTGGATTATTTTGTATATCGATTTCCATTATTCTTGTGTGACTGGGTTAATGAGGGAAAAGGTATGAAAGTTGAAGATAGGTTTACCCTAGTAAACTTTAACCAATGTCACAATCATAATGATCCATTTATTTTGGCAACTCAGGCCAAACAAGTGTTTTATTCTAATGAAAATGATTCATCAAACTGGTGCGTTGTGTTAAGGGCACCTCCTCGAGGATTGTATGATATTGCAATGTACGGCGAGAATACGCAACCATTGTTTTCTGCTGTTGACATATCGTGTGTAGATTTGAACACTTGCGATGAAGATGAAAGTTATATGAATTGTCAGGGTCAATTTGTGTAATGGAGTTAAGTTTTAGCCTTATTCACGAATGACTGATCAAATGCTTATATTAATCACTTTATGGCTGATTAAGTTGTAGCAATATTATTATCTTCTCTTATTCTTGTGTTAATAATTTCTCATTTGTTTTTCTTTGTCTTTTCACATGTACTAACTGGAGCATTTGCAGGTATTTTTTACAACCATCTATTTTGTTGTTGACATAGCGTGTGTAGATTTGAGGAAAATAAATGTATAAGGGAGAGGTAAAAAATTGATTTAGTTAATCACTTTATAGGTTGATGAATTTATTTGTGCTCATTTACTGATTATGATATTTTCTTTCCCTAAATGAATAGAGTTCAAAAGCTGCAAAAAAGAGAGCAAGTAAAGAAAAGGAAGCTATAGAAGCATTGATGAGTCGAAACTCAAATGTTGGTGTGAGGATAAGGTGTCCGCAAAGTTCTACATATGAAGCACCTCCTTCATCATGTGACTCTCGTTCTCAATCAATAACTAGGTGCTTCAATCAACAACAACGAGAACAACAAGAAGAACAAGAAGAACAAGAACAAGAACAAGAAGAACGAGAAGAAGAACAAGAATAACAAGAAGAAGAACAAGAAGATCAACAAGATGAACAACAACAAAGGAAGAGAAGAGGTCCAACAAAGCTTCCTTCACTTGCCAGAAAGAAAAAAGTACTTGTTACTTTCAATGACATAAATCAGCCCATTGGTGAAAATGCAGATGTCTTTTCTTCTTTCTTGGGAATCGTGTCACGCGAAATGGTGCCAATTATTTTGTCAGATTGGCGCCGACTCAGGGGAGATAATAAGAAAAGAATATGGAAGTTTATTGAGGTTAGACTTCTATTTTTATTATATAAAATTATAAAAATTACTCTATTTGATTGTGTTTCATTCTCATTGCAGGAAAGATTTATAATTTCGGATAAAGCATCTCATGAAAAACATATATTACAAAGAATTGGGCGATTGTTTGGAGCATGGAAATCAAGGCTTACTAAGGAATTAGAAAATGGCAACTACGAGAAACCTGCCACAATTGATGAAAAGTTATGGAAAGAGTTCAAAAAACAAAGGAGATCTAGCAACTTTCGTGAACAAAGCAATAAAGCTAAGGAAATCAGAGCAAAGCAAACGATTCAACATACGACAAGTCGAAAAGGATATGCTCGCCTTGAATATGAGATGGCAAGTTTTATTCATTTATTCTATTACTTATACATATATTTTAATCTTGTATTATTTATTGTTTTTATGCTTATAGGTTGAAGAAAAAGACAGTGCTAGTGTTTCCAGAGCTGAAGTGTGGATTAGAGGGCATTCAAATAAAAACGGGAAACCACACAATGCCGAAATTGCCAAAATTTCTTAATGGAATAATAATATTGCTAGTGGAATGTAGATTTGTATATTTTCAATTGAAAATGGAAATAAAAATTAATTTTGAGCATTTTTAGCTATTATTTTTTTTTTAAATTACATTTGATAGGGGTTTGAAACCCCTATGTAATCCTTTGACGATAATATAGAGGTTTCAAACCCCTATGAAATCACTACAATTTTGTAGTGATTTCATAGGGGTTTGAAACCCCTATGTAAGCCTTTGAAGATATTATAGTGGTTTCAAACCCCTATGAAATAGCCAAGATTTGATAGAGGTTTGAAACCCCTATGAAATAGTCAATATTTGATAGAGGTTTCAAACCCCTATGTAAGCTTTGAGGATAAGATAACACCTTAAAAGATAAAACTTTTCATAGAAGTCAAAAACCTCTATGAAAAGTAGAATTTGTTCTAGTGACTACTATAACAATTAAACTTAATTTGTTTTCGTTATTGTAAAGCACACCAACAATACATAAAATTGAGTACAATGAAAGAGCTTGATCTGTGCAATTGACCCCAACTAATCTTGGATGAAGACTTTGTTGTTGTTGAACTGAAATATTTGCAACTTGTCTTTTGATGTATCTAAACTATCCTAAAGGCCTTTTCGTTTCTGTAATTTTTTTTTTTTTTTTTTTATCAATGGTACTATATATGTTCCCTTTGAAAACTCAACCCAATATATAGAAAGATGCTAGAATGACAATGAGCAAGTCGCACCCCAACACATATTGGCCCACAAGAGCTCTCCATGCCGCCTTGACTCGCGTGTTATGTTCCAAGATCCGTGTGTGCCCGTAGCTCGAGGTGGAAACTAATGACTCATTGTGGGCCAATGTTTGTTGGGAGTATTACTATCCATTGTCATTTTAGCACTTCTCCAATACATATTGCTTGAAGAAATAAGACAACACATGAATATACCTATATGTATTAAAAGTCTACCAGCCCACATGTCGACACAACACTGAAAAATGTAAACTATACAAATTACTTTTGCACCGAAGTCCAAAAACTACAGCTTTCTAGACAGCTATATATATAAATATATATTCTTAATTTTATATTTTCCCCATTTGGAATTAAATTTTCTAAATTTATATAATGACCTCAAAATTTTCTTTAACAATTTAATCTTCTTTATATATATGACTATATATGTGCTTTCTCATCGGCTGGCATACATATAGGTTAATTGTGGCAGTTCTCCTCTCAACCAAGAAATAAAGCACATTAAAGAGCCCCATCTAGTGCAGTGCATGCCAATCTCTCAAGATTCTCTGAAGTATATAGAGTTACTACCAATGCACTTTAATCATTAATATTTTTTTTCATAAATATCCCACGTTATTCACTTGCAAAAAATCTATATAATATTCTCTTCATCAAGTGAGCGGTTGCTCTTTCATTACTTACATTACACAGTCCACAAGCAGTCATGGACTTCCTGGTCACGTTGAAGCAAGCATTCATCGGCCTCGCTGCATCCGCGCCATCATCAGATCACTTACACAAATTCATAAATCTCCATAACATGCTCATATGCTCTATGTTTTTGTTCTCGATTGCGAAACTCTATTTCTCGATGCGACGAAGAAACATCTTTCTCGTCGATTTCGCATGCTACAAGCCGACCGATGCATTGAAATGCACCCACAAGATCTTCATTGATCGCTCAGCTTTGTTAAACATCTTCTCTGATGAGAGCTTGGCGTTTCAGAAGACAATATTGGACAAATC
Organism: Stephania japonica; assembly: GCA_039657345.1. Lineage (NCBI taxonomy): Eukaryota > Viridiplantae > Streptophyta > Magnoliopsida > Ranunculales > Menispermaceae > Stephania > Stephania japonica. The sequence continues at coordinate 19,372,668 of CM077558.1, read as the reverse complement.
AGGGTTAGGGCAGTCGACGTACTTCCCGGAGGCAATGTGGGGGCTGCCGCCGAACCCCTGCATGGCTCTGGCGAGGAAGGAGGTGGAGACGGTGTTCTTTGGGGCCATTGATGAGCTCTTCATGAAAACAAAGGTGAAGCCTAGTGATATCAAGATTTTGGTCACAAATAGTAGCTTGTTCAATCCAACGCCGTCTTTGACTTCAGTCATTATCAACCATTACAAGATGAGGAGTAACATTTTGAGCTATAACCTTGGTGGCATGGGCTGCAGCGCTGGACTCATCTCAGCTGATCTTGCCAAGCATCTTCTCCAAGTGGGTCTTTCTCTTCTTTAGATTATAGATCACTCTCACTCGCTCACTCATCTCGAGTGCACATTAATTAACACAAACACCTTTTCTTTTTTTTTTGGACTTTTTTTTTTATTTTTTTGAACAACACTTTTTTGTTTTGTTTTGTTTTTTTTTTTTCTTGGCAAATGAAAGAAACCAACACTTGGTGTTAACACAACACTTTCTATGGTGGAGGAGGATGAACTATGGTAGCCAGGTAGTAAAGCTACTAATAACAAGGGACGAAAATGAACTAATGTATATCATTTTAATAATTAATTACTTTTTAGATGATTAAGAAATGCATATAATATATATATATATATATATATTTGATTGGGTGATGTAGTATGTTTTTCTTCTTATTTACGGAAAACAATTTTATATGGTTATATTTTTTGATCCAAATGTTGTAGCTAGGGCCGGGCATCAGACAAATTACCTTGGTTTCGTTCAAGGTAGGGAACATGGGAATATATACATATACTTAATATTTATATATAAGCATTCCACAAACTCAAAATCAAACTCTTTCCTTTAAATAAGCCTTTCAATAATTTAACATAAAAATGTTATGATACTCAATTTCGGGTTTTCTTATCTTTCTTGTTTTTTCTTCACAGATTTTGGGAAAGACTAAAAAAGTAATTTAAATTTCTATATGGGAAAAATAAAGTTGTTAAATAAGAAAAATAATCAGACATAAGGCAACCCTTTCGGGGATTAATTATTACTTTTTGTTATATGAAATACATGTAAAGGTCTTATTTTTTGTGTGACGCACGTCAAATCACATTCACGTACGTGGTTTGCGTAACGTTGATTTATTTATATATGTGAGCTTTATTGCATGTATGTATGTATCTTAATTGATACATCATTATTTATGATCTTTGTTATGTTTGCCTTGTAATTGTCACAGGTCCACCCAAACTCCCTCGCTCTTGTGTTAAGCACTGAGAACATAACACTCAACTGGTACTTCGGCAACAACCGTTCCATGCTCGTATCGAACTGTCTATTCCGAATGGGTGCCAGCGCCGTCCTCCTCTCCAACCGAGCCTCAGACCGCCGCCGCGCCAAGTACAAACTCCTCAACATCGTCCGCACCCACAAAGGCAACGACGACCGGGGCTACAAATGTGCCTTTCAACAAGAAGACAACACGGGAAACATCGGCGTCAACCTATCCAAAGACCTTGCTTCCGTTGCGGGAGAAGCTCTCCGTACCAACCTAACCACGCTAGGGCCTAAATTCCTCCCTCTATCGGAACGTCTTCGCTTCTTTGCTAATGCCGCTGGGAGAAAGTACTTGAAGATGAAGATGAAAGCCTACATGCCGGATTTCAAGCAAGCTTTTGATCATTTCTGCGTCCATGCTGGAGGGAGGGCGGTGCTCGACACGGTGGAGCGGAGTTTGAAGTTGACTGCCGACCTCTTGGAACCTTCGAGGATGACTCTTTACAGGTTCGGCAACACGTCTAGTAGTTCATTGTGGTATGAATTGGCGTACTCTGAAGCAAAAGGGAGAGTTAGGAAGAAAGATAGGGTTTGCCAGATTGCTTTTGGTTCAGGGTTCAAGTGCAACAGCGCAGTTTGGGAAGCACATAGGACCGTCGATCCATCCATGGAGAAGAATCCTTGGATGGAGGAGAAAGAAGGCTTTCCGGTTAAAATGCGTGCTTTGTGATCACTTGTTTGATGAGTAAAAATATATATATATATATATATATTTTTTTTTTTGTGTGCAAGGATATATATCATGTGTTTATACACACAACTGATATTTGTGAACAACGCTATTTATAGTTATATGTTTTAAATTGGCTTACATTTTATCTTTGCTACCAAAAGAAAGGTTTTGGATATCTTTTTGTTAGGTCTTGCTTAATTTGAGTGTCAGGACTTGTTGAAATATAGTCCCACATTAGAATATAAAGTGGTGTAGATATATTGGATTTTAGCACAAGCCAATTGGTTTTGTGCAAAGATGGGCTCCAACTCCATTTGTATACCCACCATGTGCACGTGTGGCCCAACACTCTCCGGGCCCATGGATTTCAATATGGTATCAGAGCAGAACGATCCTGGGCTCGTATTTGAAGACCTTATTGAGCTAGCGGTGGAGACTAGACCCATTTGTGGACCTAGAAGCCTATAAGAGTAGGCCTAGGTATGTTTGTCTGGACATCTAAAGTAAGGTCTGTGTTTGGCAAGTGACAACTAGTTTAGGTCTAGTTGCACTTGAGGGAGAGTGTTGGAATATAATCCCATATTAGAAATATAATAAGAGTTGGTGTAGTATAAAGTGTGGCCCAACACTTTCGGATCCCATGAATTTCAATAGGACTTGTGGATTCAAATGATGTCGACTATATATAGTTGCTGATCCATAATGGATAGTCAGAAAAAAAAAAAAAAAAAAAAAAAAAATAATAATAATAATAATAAAGAAAAAAGAAGAAGTTGATGAGTTGTCTCTAAACTACTTTCAACTACTTTTAGTTGGTTTGATTACAAACACGTTTTCGGATTTATCGATCTGTATCTCTGTCTTTACAAAAACAAGGTGTAATGTAAAAAAATACACGTAAAAATTTTAGAGCAAAAGGGGTAGGATATATGTAGCTGGAGTTTTTAAGGAGATAGCTGGCATATATCGAGGGCTTTCCACCGAATTCAATTCAGCACATTTATTGAACATTCTCTTCATTGAATTCTCTACTGCTCAAGGAACCGTGGATGTTTTCTTTAGGTTTTACCACGTAATTTCTTTTATTCGTATGTCTTTTTTATTTTTGTCTGTAAATTTTATTTTCATAATTTCATGTTTGTTGGGTTCAAGATTACGTTTTGGTATCAACTTTTTTTTTTTTTTTTTTTAACAAAGGAGGATTACGGCTTATCTACGTCGCTTAAAATGAACTCCCATAGCATCAGCTAATAGGAGGTTGCCAAGGCCATCTGGGGGCTCTGTGAGCGTATACAAAAATTCATCTATACTTGATTTGCTTCCCAGAACACGTACATGTTGAAGACGGACAATCCAAGAAGAGTTAAGAAGTTCCCTGGATTCAAAACTATATCGGTTTGATTTTGTTCAATGCATGTTGATCCTAGGGAAAAGAAACAGTTCCAATCGATCTTGAAATTGGTAGGGAAAGAAAAAAACATTGTCCACTTCTTAAGATCCTGATAAGGTATTTGTAGCAAAACTTGAAAAAGACATGAACGAGATGAAGGAAAGCATGAAGATGACGATGGAAATCATGCAAGGTTTGTTAATGTCTGACGCAGTGAAAGTCTTCAAAATTAATTATTCGACACACGAGTAATAAAATTCAGGCCTTGAGAATTAAACTCTAATTCTTTATTAAAAAGTTAATAATCAACACCTAAACTATTACATATGTAGTGTTTATATAGACTTGTAAAATAATAAGACAACTAATTCTAATAGAATACCTAAAGACACATTAAATGTAATTTTAATAAAACCCTTACTACCACTAACTCCTATTTAAACTCTAACTTTAACACAAAAAGAATACAAAACTTGTAATCCAATTAAACAAAACCATCTTATCTAATAAGTAAAAAAATAATAATCTAACATAAACTCTTATTTGCATCATTCTCTCTTGGTTGAGACAATTTGCCATCGAATTCAATTCTTGAATCATTCTCCCACGGTTCAAGAAAATTCGTTTCTTCGCGCGGCTTGTGATTTGAGACAAATTTATCTTCAAAGACAGCTTAATCTCATAATCTGAAAAGCTAACAACAAAATTTTATAGTTGGAAAAGTCCTTCACAAAAGATTTGTTGATGCCCGTATCACTAACCACTTCTTCAAGCGCTTGAGGAACTTTAAATAATGAAACCACTTCGATGACAAAACCATATTCTCCAAAGACTATCTTGTCCTCCATGAAGTCGTACCCATCACTGTTAAACTTTGGTGCTTCGTCAAGTTTTTTTGATTCCTCCTTGAAGAAGATCAGATCTATTTGTCGTGCATCACCATAAAGAAAAAGAACCTCATCTATTTCTTCCTTGGATACACATTCCTCCTTGTCGGAATATTCCTCTTCTAGCTTTTCACCAAAAGCAAACTCCACCCTCAATTGCATGGTTACCCGAACCGATTTAAGGCTCTAATACTAAACTGACGCAACAGGTCTTCCAAATTGATTATTTGACACACGAATAATTCAATTTAGGGCCTTGGGAGTTAAACTCTAATTCTCGAAAATGAAACATTATTCTTTATTACAAAAATCAATAATCATCCCCTAAACTATAACATATGTAGCCTTTATATAGGCTTGTAGAATAATAAGACTCCTAATTCTAATAGAGTACCAAAAGACACATTAACTATAATTCTAATAAAACTCTTACTACCGCTAACTCTTATTTAAACTCTAACTTTGACACAAAAAGGACATAGAACTTGTAATCCAACTAAACAAAACCATCTTGTCTAATAAATAAAAAAATACTAATCTAACACAAACTCTTATTTGCATCATTATCTCTCCATTGAGAAAATTTATTCTCGAATTCAATGCTCAAATCATTCTCCTGTACATGACGTCTATGTTCTTCATCTTCATCAATGTCGATGGCGAAGGCTCGTAAAATTTGTGAAGCTCAGATTTGAAATAACGAAGAGGTACTAAATCAAAGCTCCATTCAAAGAAGACGTAAAAATTGAGATTCTTGTCTACAGAGGAGAACTATATCCAAAATACTTGATGCTCAGTTAAGATCTTTAGTGGTTTACTTCAGCACCAATTGCACTCACACCAGGTAAAAATTTGTTTTGCAAGATTTGAAATTGGGAAGACATACTCTAAATTGGTTGTACGCATGTTAAGTCATTAGTTTGATTTATATTTAGTTAATTGGTTTAATTACCCAATTTTGAGTACTTATTCATAGTATTTGTGTATTTTTAGGTTTATTTATGAGAAATGGGATAAAGGAAGAAATTCAGGAGAAAAGTGAATAAAAAGCCCAAAAACTGACTTGACGTAGTGAAGTCCGGAAGTGACGCTATGTATACAAAGTGGACAACATGAGATATAATGAAGATAACATGAAATTAGGGACTGACGTTGTGTGAGTAAAAGGGACGGCATCAAAAGTTGAACAAGCAATGTCAACAGCAGAACACCACGCTCTAATGACGTTGTGGGAATGAACTCACGACGTGAAATGTTTGTATGGACGACATGAATTCCTGCAATAGGCAAGACAAGTAGTAAGTGTCAAGTTGTGTGACTCGGTGGGTTTAAACGTACAGCATGAGATGGCATGAGACACAGGGACAGAGTTGTGGAAACAACACCTCGAACCTCGATATCGGAGACGCGGATCGTCGCGACCTTGTGATAGGATCACTCCTTGTCGAAATCTGCAAAACAAATCCCGGAGTGGGGGTCTCCAGGGAAAACACTCCAATGCTCAAGTAAGTTAAAGCTCGAAAGGAGACTTTTTTCTAAGGAATTTTGTATGTACCTCATGCCTTGAGTTGGTTTTCCTATTTAAAGATGTATGATCAAATCGTATTTTGGATTTGAGATAAAAAAACATATCTCAAATCCCTACTCCCCTAAGATTGTCTTTATCCTAATCTGCTTAAAAGTGTATCTCAAATAGGATAATTTACAACAACCTCCATGCTTACCCAGGCTGACTCAACAATGAGCTATAACACTTATCAAGATCACAAGTTTGTTCCTTGTCTATCTAAGTGATGTGTATCTCGAGGCATAATGGTGCTATACCATATCATTTGCCACTTACTCATTTGTAAATTTATTTATAAAGAAGTAAACAATATTACAAAATATCGATCTAAGTGATGCGTATCTCGAGGCACAACCATACTATACCATATCACTTGTCTCCTACTCCTTTGTAAATTTATTTATAAAAGAGTAAATAATATTACAGAACATCGATTTGTTTATGCATATCTAGAGGTACAACGATGCTATACCACATCTGTTCAATTATTTAGGGTGTTTACATATATGTAGTCACTTGAACATGTGTAATTATTACTATTAGTCATCTCAACTTATATCAAGACACTTCAACATGTGTAATCATTACTATTGGTCATCTCAACTTGTATCAAGTCACTTCAACATGTGTACTTTTCCCTCCTTTAAATTTGAAATTTGAATTTAAATTAAAATTTGAAGTACCTTTTTATAGGTAGATTTCACTATAAAAGGGGGAGAGGTCTTTTCACTTCATCATTTGCCTTTTGTTTGCCTTTGAGTTGTGTTAGATCCAACCCTCGTAGAAGCTGTTCAAGGAGCCAATTTTCCAACAGTAGCTGACAATGAATCCTGATGAAGGTACTTCTAGCGAGCTATCTCTTACTCATAGATCTCTTTCTTTACATGGTTGTTGTCATCAAACATTATGTGATACCATAAGTGATTCTCAACATGTTAATAACTATACCAACTTAGAGGCATACAACCTTATTTCTTCTTTCTCTGAGCAAAAAGATGTAGATGACCTTGCTTTTTATATGCTATTGCAAACCAGATTATTGTTGTGAGGTAGTCAAGCCTTTTAACCGATCTTGTAATGCAGACTCTAGACTTTGTGTTTTCAAAAGTGCTTTAGAGGCCAGTTTAAGATTCCCACTAGATCGATTTATCACCAAACTTCTTTTTAGCTACAACCTGAGTCCCTCTCATATAGGTCCCAATTCTTGGCTGATAAGTTGGTATTTATAGGATTTTATTGTCTATTTTAATATAGTTTAGTGTGAAAGTTTATAAAATATATATCCCATTATATTTAATTTTGGTTTTTAGGAGAAACGGAGTACACGGTTGGATTCGGGGCGGAAAAATACTAAAAATAGAGTATTTACTTGCAGTATTCGGATACCGAGAGAGTTAGTCTCGAAATTTACATCGACAATGGGGTAATTGGAGTCGCAGTGACACATGTCAGAAGCAGATTCGCCAAGCCACGCCTCACAGGCCAGTTCAGCTAATAGGAGAGCGCCATGTTGTATGTCCAGCAGCGCGAGCGTCAATCCACGCGCGCCACATCACCAAAGCAGCAACGCCTCAGCCAACCAGCTACTGCCACATCATCTCCCACAGCCGTCTCCTCTCTCCAGTCGCTCGATCTGCCTCGGGAAGCGTGCGTGTGCTGTCTCCCAGATTTTCGGTAAGAATCGTGCGACTCCTTCCCGTCTCCCAGCCGCCATGTGTCGCGCTCTCAACCCTCTCACGCACGTTACCGCCTCTCTTCTCCTCCAATCACGTTGCGCCACGTCAGCCGGTCAACAGACTTCATCCAATCATCTTCCGACATGTCAGCAATGCCAGAAAACTAGCCAATAAGCTCCTGCCATGTGTCAAGGACGAAAATGCACCCAAAAATAGTTTTCTCTCTCTTCCATACACCAATTCCTAGGAGTTTTACACATTAAGACCTTAGGTATATATAGAACATCTATTATTCATTAGAGGAACTTTTTGCATTATTTTATTTGGAGTTTTATGAAGAATATGTCTAGCTATTCAAGCCATTGCCTAGGTCGGAGGTGAAGCAAGTCAAGATTATTGATTCATGGCATAACTTGTGAGATCTATTATTTTATTATTTATTTAATTTAATTTCTTCTATTTCATTGTTGTTGAGTTTAATGAATATGATTCAAATCTAGAGTATGTATATGGCCATTGCATGCTTTTAAGTGGAAAATCTACAGTTAATTGACTCATTAGTATCCGTAATTGTACTTTTGGGAAAATATAAGTAACAAACATTCACCCGATTGCCGTCAAAACCTTTCGGTTCTTGAGTGTGCAACAATTGAATCTAGGTTAAATCGGGAGCAGACGCGATCCAGTTATCTAGGATTAGTATTTCCATATAACTTTATTACTGCGCTTAATGTGTTATATCTTATGCGGATGTCTAGGATTATTCATTAATTAGGGGAGTAGTTAGTGGCGGATGTCCTAGCTATCGAGATTAGGGGAATTAGGAATTTCTGGCGGATGTCGATTTTTTATAGCTAGTCTAGAAGAATTTGAATTAATAATTATTTTGGGAAAGATTAATGACCATGATATGCCATTGAATCTTGATCTTGTCTTGTGCAACCATAGACCTAGGTGTTTTCTTTCATTGATATTATTCTTGCAATCTTGATTCCTGTTATTTTTATTTTAATTGTTTATTCTAAAACTTTTTTTCTAAAAATCCCCATTTTTAGTTAACTTAGAGTGAAACTCAAGTCCTGTAGATTTGACTCCGTATTTACCACCACTACACCTTTGTGGGATTGGTAACTCAATTACAGGTTATATTTGGCACGCATGACACGTGATCAAATTTTGGCGCCATTGCCGGGGACTTAGTCTTTCGTTCTAAGCTTAGGTTTCCTTTCTTTTTCTTTTTCTTTTTTCTTAGTTTTATGCTCTCACGACTCACTCGGTCAAAATCGACTGGTTCACTGTTACCTTTCGATCCTGAACCGGAGAGTACATTTCATAGGTTGAATAGAGAGACCCAACTTAGGCAACAACAAGGCCAAAATCCTCCTGAAATGGCTAATAATCACCAAATCACTATGGGGCATGCTAATCAAGAGCTTCAAGCTCTTTTGGCATAACAACCCCTCTGCATCAACTATCCGGATAATGTCGGAGATTTTGAGTTAAGGTCAGAGTTCATTCATCTCTTACCATCCTTTCATGGTGGCGAGAATGAAGACCCTGTTACTTTTCTGAAGGGCTTTCAGACTAATTGCAAGTTTATGAAACCCTTTAATGTGGATGAGGATACGATTAAGCTCAGATCTTTTCCGTTTTGTCTGAAAGACAAAGCCAAAGAATGGCTTTTCTACCTTCCGCCTGGCTGCATTAACTTCTGGAATGAGATGACAAATGCGTTTTTAAATGAATATTTCCCTGAGGACAAATTGTCTCAGCTCATCAAGGACATTTGCAGCATCAAAATGAAGTCGGGTGAATCATTTGGTGAATATTGGGATTGCTATAAGCGATTAATTGCTAGTTGTCCGCAGCATGGCCAGTCTGAGAAGGCCATAGCTCGTTTCTTCTATGTTGGCATGTCACCCATAGAACGATGCATGATTGATAGTGCGTGTGGGGGTCACATTCGAGATAAAACTCCTGCCCAAATGAAGCAACTGTATGAGGACATCGCTCAGCAGTCACGCCTTTATGGAGATCTTGATGACACTGCTTACCAACGTCTAACTGCAGGAAGTGTCTCAAGTTCTACTGACCGGAAAATTGACCAACTGACCTCCATGATGGAGCGTCTCCTCTCCTCTGGCAAAGTGCAAGTCAAGGCTTGTGGCATTTGTACTGCCACAAATCATGCAACTGATGAATGTCCTACTCTCTTTAAGGACAATTAACAGGCCAATGCCATGGGTAATCAGTTCCAGGGACAATCTAGAGTCCCATTTAGGAATACATATAATCACGCAACGACGAGGAAAACTCTTACGACTGAACAGAGGCAACTTACAAGAGATGTTGCCGAATTTAAGGCCGCCACTGAAAAATCCATCAATGCAACCAATTCAACAGTCCAGAACCTTCAAGTTTGAATAGATCAAATTTCACAGCAATTGGGACGCATTGAGGATAATGGTAGGTTACTTTTACAACCTTACCCAAACCCTTACGCGAGTGTTAACGCAGTTACACTCAGAAGTGGTAAAGAGCTGGAGGGGCCCAAAAGGAATAATGGGTCATCTGATGCCAAAGACTAGGCAAATGAGGAAGAGCATGAGTTAGTAGTAAACCCGTCTATCCCTAAACAGATGGTAACTACTCAAAAAGAAGCCCCGCCCACATTTAAGGTCAAACCTCCTTTTCCACAACGACATATCCTAGATAAGAAAAAGGAGGAAGAGAAAGAAATTCTCGAGACCTTTCGGCGAGTGGAAATCAATATTCCACTCCTCGATGCTCTGAAGCAAGTCCCTAGGTATGCAAAGTTTCTTAAGGAACTATGCACTAACAAAGGGAAACTAAAAGGCAACGAAAAAGTCCAAATGGGAGAAACCGTCACGGCTATCCTACAAAAGAAGTTGCCTCCTAAATGCAAGGATCCTGGGATGTTCTCAATGCCTTGTATTATAGGTGATGTAAGCATTCAGAGGGCTATGTGCGATCTTGGAGTTTCCATTAATGTTATGCCATTGTTTATTTATGAGACATTAAATGCAGGCCCATTAGAAGAGACTGGTATTGTCATTCAGTTGGCAGACCGTTCAGTTGTCAAACCCGTAGGTGTTCTTGAGGATGTTCTAGTTCGAGTGAATGAGTTTGTGTTTCCTGCTGATTTCTACGTTGTAGATACGAAGGAGGAACCATTTCCTAATGCTTTGTTAGTGCTACTTGGACACCCGTTCTTAAAGACGGCAAAGACGAAGATAGATGTTGATGATGGATCTCTTACCATGGAGTTCGACGGTTAAGTCATCAAGTTTAACATCTATGATGCGATGTGATACCCCAGTGATGTGTCTTCTGTGGTATGTACCATGGACTGTGTGGACGGCTTTGCTCACGAGTAACGATGATGCGGTGAAAGTAGTGTTAGAGAACAATCTCCACACTACTCATATCCACCAGAGTGTTCTAACCCTCGATACTGATGTCGAGGATGTTGTTTTAGAGTTGGATTCATTCCAACCACTGCCCCCAAATGTCTGTTATTTGGAGTTGCCCACTACTGACTCTAAACTTTTTCCCTCATTGGTTAAAGCTCCCACAATTGAGCTGAAGCCACTACCTGAGCACCTAAAGTACATGTTTTTGGGTGAGAATGACACACTCCCTGTGATCATCTCAACCAAACTTACACATTTGGAGGAAGAAAGACTCCTACAAGTACTTCGGGAGTTTAAACAGGCTATTGGGTGGACTATAGCGGATATCAAAGGTTTGAGCCCTTCCACTTGCATGCATCATATATATATGGAAGAGGGGTCAAAACCTACGAGAGAAACCTAGAGGAGGCTCAATCCGCCTATGATGGATGTCGTAAAGAAGGAGATACTGAAGCTCCTTGATGCTGGCATGATATAACCTATCTCTGATAGTAAATGGGTAAGTCCTGTCCAGGTGGTTTCTAAGAAAACAGGAGTCACAGTAGTCACCAATTCACATGGTGAGTTGGTTCCAGCCTGCATTCAAGGATTATGGATAATATTGGATGGATTTTCTTGCTAAAGACCGCAGGTATGATCATTATTGTTGTCTTGACGGTTACTCCGATTTTCACCAGATACCGGTAGCGCCTGAAGACCAAGAAAAGACGACCTTCACTTGTCCGTTTGGCTCTTTTGCCTATCGACGCATGCCCTTTGAGTTATGCAATGCTCCTGCCACCTTTCAAAGGTGCATGGTGAGTATCTTTTCAGATTTTGTTGAGCATTTCATAGAGGTCTTTGTGGATGACTTTACTGTTTATGGTGATTCATTCGATAGTTGTCTCATCAATCTGACAAAAGTACTCAGCAGGTGCATCGAGAAGAACTTGGTTCTGAACTATGAAAAGTGTCATTTTATGGTGAATCAAGGTTTTATTTTGGGACACATTGTCTTAGCCAAGGGTATAGAGGTAGACCAAGCTAAAATCGATGTTTTCAAGAAACTTCCCTACCCTACGAATGTGCGAGAGATTAGATCTTTCCTTGGACACGCCGGTTTTACCATCATTTCATCAAGGACTTTTCAAAGATTGCACAACTCCTATGTCATCTACTCCAAAAGGACACACCTTTTGAGTTTGATAAGGCATGTGGGAGCATTTAATGCACTAAAAGCCTCACTTACTAGTACACCAGTAATTCAAGCCCCTAATTGGGAGCTTCCATTTGAAATCATGTGTGATGCTAGTAATTATGTAATGGGTGCAGTCTTAGGACAGAGAGTCGGGAGAGCTTCACATGTTATTTACTATGCTTCTCGTACTTTTAGACGTGGCTCAGATGAACTACACCACTACTGAGAAGGAGCTCCTTGCTGTTATCTTCGCACTAGAGAAGTTTCGGCCTTATCTTCTGGGCACCAAGGTTATTATTTACTCTGATCATGCACCCTTGAAGTACCTGATGAGTAAAAATGTAACAACCCCAAATTTTTAATCTGACTTGTATCGCACTTGTCAAAAATTATGACCCGGCTACGTGAATACTGGTCAGTATTTCGAACTTCGGGAGTCGACACCGAAGTGATTTTACGATTCTTTGATTGTGTGTAATAGTATTTTAGTACTTTACGAGTCTCGCGCCGGTCGGGCGATATTTAATTGAGTGAGGTTTCGACTAGTTAAACGGGGGAGTAAAACATACAAATAAATGAATTATCTAATAAATTTTTAAAAAAAAATTGGTTGACGGGACGTGGCGAGAAAATGGACACGACGAGCCAATTGACGGAGAAATACGGACTTAGGAACGCAAGATTCTACGTGGGAGTTGGATAATTACACAACATACGGGCTATGAGATTGGAATTGTTAGAGTGACACAGTCCAATGGTGAGGAGCCATGAGATTGACCTCGAGATGCGTGTGGGTGTTGAGATGGAGGGACATGCAAGTGACAACACACCTACTTTAAGGTGTAATAAAAGAAATAAATAAATAAAAAGACCAATAAGGGCAATTGTTTGTTTTTGTGTGAGAAGTAAATTGGAGGGCAAAAGAGACATTTCACATTTGCTCCATATATATAAACAAACAAAAGCCCTACTATTCATCATCTTCACCACACACACACCCGAGCCTACCACTCTCTCTCACCGCCGCCCCTCCTCTCCTCCACTCTCCCTTGGTGACCGGAAGTTCGTGTTCTCACCGGAGATCCGTGATCTCTCCCTCTCATCCTCTCGGTCTCTCTCTCATTTTCTTGATCTCTCTCTCACTCTCACTGGTTTTCCTCTCTCGGCCTGTTCATCGCCTCTCTCAACTTGGCAGCTTCCTTCTCTTAGCTGGACCTCCACCACCGTCACCTCCCACGATCTTTGGAGCCTCCGCCACCCATTGGAGACACCTAGGTGAGCTTCTCTTCTCTCTCTTTCCTCTCTCTCTCTCCCTCCCTCTCTAAAGACACTTTCTCTCTCTACTACGAAGCCACAAACTCGGCCCCGTACACATATTTTTCTCACTCACCTCCGGCCACCGTAGGGTCACCTCCGATTTGGAACTTGGGCGTAGACTACCCACGTAGGTCTCGACGTTCCCGGAGAGCCTCAAGTCCGGCGAGTGGGTCACTTTTCTTGCAAGTTAGGATGGCACTTTTCAAACTGTTTTGACGTTTTGGGGTGTTTTTGGGACTGTTTTGGCTAATGTGTTAGGGATTTCGTGACTTGGTGGGTCTGTCCTCGTCAAGGCTGGTCGGAGGTGGCTCTCCGACGATCTCACTGGTCGGAGATGACCCCCTCTATGTACAGCAGCAAGGTATTTAAATTGTTACAGTTGGTTGGGTTATTGTGATGGCGATGACCATGGAGGCTGTTGGGGACAATCCTTGGTAGTTCACCGAGTCCCAAACCTCTGGAGCCCCAACTCACAATGTGTACAACAAGGTTGTTTGGGGCTATGCCCTGTTGTTGTTTCTTTTTCTCTTTCATCTTTCCAACAAAGATTGCACGGTGATGACATGAAGGGAAGGGATGATAGTATGCTAATTTTTCTTCTCTCTTTCTTTTAAACGGTTGTTCTATGGGCCCAATTAGTGGCCCAATAGCATACTCTTCTTTAACAAAGGCCCATTGTATGTGTACGTTTGAGTTTTGATTAGGTGAGGTGTTTTCCGGCCATTTTCATGCCGAGGAAACCCCTCCTCAAAGTCGATAACACCAACATAGTTGTTATAAAGGTAGTCGTTGTCTCAACTTGTTGCTCGATAATGGTTGATTTTAGGGTTCGATCATGGTAATTTTCTTGACATGGCCGAACTCATTGTGAGTAGACAACTCCGTTAAATGTATGGGATTTGTGTACATCAGGTTATAAAGAACGTGTAATGATTGGTTTAATGGTTGAATCGTTTTCCATATGATGTTAATGCATGACTAGGGTACAATGAGGAGTCATGGAGGTGTGTTTTCGTGTCGGGAATTGGTTATGGTTTATGGTTTAGTGTTTGAAGTTTGTGAATTGGTTATGACGTCGTGAATACGCCGCCGGCTCTCAAAGTTATGGTGTAATTCATATGCGACTGAGCCGAGCCTAAGACCTATAATTAGGCTTACATAAGTGTGGTTATAATACCCAAAAGAGTCATTATGTTTCGTTGTATTTTTGGTTTGACTTACCGATTGAGTTAACGAAGTGTTCGAGTCATTAAAACACTGAGAAAATGCTAGGGTACCAACCTAGGGTTTAGTTAATGATTCGACCCATTAATTAGAGTTTCCAACCTTGTCAGGTAGCGGGAAACTCGGGGATACTTACTAGGAACGCGAGAGTGTTGTTACACGGGTTGCGATTAGTTCATGTAAGTACACTTGCCTTAAAAAGCATTTGTACGTTAGTAAGCCAGCTAAGAAAATATCATGTGATTCATCTTCATTCCATTGTGTTTGCTATTATCTATTTGTTGGCATTCCATTTCATATTCCTTGTATGTGTGTTCTTGGCATAAGTGTGTGTCTCAAAGGTACATGCGGCCTGCACTAGAAGGGATAAAACGCGGGCACTCGTGGCCACGAGTGTTTGACCACCCCTAGTGATTGTGTGATACCATGTACTGGATTGTTGTGGATTGTTGTGGATATTGTTGTGGTATTGTTGTGGATTTTAGACCACTTATGGCCTCTCTTGACTCGTAGAACACGCATGTTTCGATTGTTATTGTTTCCAGTCTGCCTATCATGCACCTTGTTTATTCAACTTCCTATCTTTCAATTCCTGCATGATATTTAGACTGCCTTGATTGATAATTCATGAATTACTGTTATATTCTTCTGGCATTACTTTCGATTTCTCTCAGTTGCTCACCGTCTAGTTTGTGACGGTGGGTGCAGATATAACTGAGTGCAGTAGAGGCAAAGAGCCTTGCTTAGGCGACTTTTTTTTAGGATTAGCGGCTGGATTTGAGGAACCCTAGAGTAGGTTATATGTTTTTGCTCATTTGTATATCGCTTTATATATGTATGCTTTTGGTTTATAGAACTTGGTATTATTATTGAGACTAGTATCATGTATGTTGAGTTATCGAATTGTACATGAATACCGGGGTTTTCACCATTATAGAATTCCTAATTTCCCTTTGATTGAGTTATTTCCCCTTGTTATTTACTTGTTTAGTCTTCCGCTGTGTATTATTGCAATAACTCTTTCATAAACTGCTAAATTGAGTAAATATGAGGCTGACTAGGCTCGCCAGGTTGCCGAGTGATAACTCGGGGCTTGAACGGGTCTCGGCCGGGCGTACCCAATTGCATGAGGAAATTGGGGCCGTCACAAAAAAGGATGCCAAACCTAGGCTCATTCGATGGATACTCCTATTACAGGAGTTTGACATCACAATTAAAGATAAAAGTGGTGCAGAAAATCTAGTTGCAGACCATCTCAAATAGGATTGAGAATGGTGAACGTCCTACCCCTATAAAGGATGATTTCCCTGATGAGTACATCTATGCTGTCATGGAGGATCTTCCCTGGTATGCCGATTTGGTGAACTATATCACCTCTGGCGAGCTATCTCCTCATCTTTCGAAGGCTCAGAAGAATAAACTTATGAGCGATGCTAAGTATTATGTGTGGGATGACCCATACTTATGGAAATTTTGCTCCGATCAGGTTATCAGGCGGTGTGTTTCTCAGACTGAGGGTCATTCCATCTTGGCTTTTTGTCACACTTACGCCTGCGGTGGCCACTTCGGTCCCCGTAGGACAGCTAGGAAAGTTCTTGAAAGTGGGTTTTACTGGCCCACTATTTTTCATGATTCATACATGTTCACCAAGACTTGTCCTAACTGTCAGAAAACTGGTAACCTTAGTCATCAGGACCAAATGCCACTTACTCCGATTCATATTTGTGAGATATTTGATGTATGTATAGACTTCATGGGGCCGTTTCCAGTGTCATTTGGTAATGTTTACATACTTTTGGCAGTGGACTACGTGTCTAAGTGGGTGGAAGCTAAAGCTATCTGCACTAATGATTCTAAAGTGGTTTGTGAATTCCTCAAATCGAGGATTTTTACAACATTTGGTACCCCGCGTGCCCTAATCAGTGATAGAGGCACTCACTTCTGCAACCATATGGTTGAAAGCCTTCTGAAGAGGTACAATGTCACTCATAGAACGTCTACGGCGTATCATCCCTAAACGAGTGGCCAGGCAGAGGTTTCTAATAAGGAGATCAAATCTATCTTGGATAAGACAGTGAATCCTACTCGAAAGGATTGGAGTACACGTCTTGATGATGCGGTTTGGGCTTACCGAACGGCGTTTAAAATGCCAATTGGAATGTCCCCCTATCGCCTTGTGTTTGGAAAAGCTTGCCACTTGCCAGTTGAGCTCGAGCATAAATCCTACTGGGCTGTGAAACAACTTAATATGAAGCTCGACGAAGCAGGAAAAGAGAGAAAGCTCACTCTCCAAGAATTAGAGGAAATCAGGAACGACGCATATGAAAATGCGAGAATTTACAAGGAAAAAACCAAAAGGTTCCATGATCGCATTCTTTCTAGGAAATCTTTCGTGTTGGTCAAAAAGTGCTTTTGTTTCAATCACGTCTTAAGATTTTTGCAGGTAAGCTAAGATCGAGGTGGACAGGACCGTATGTGGTGATTGCAGTGTATGATCACGGTGCAGTGGAGATTCAGAGTTTGGAGACTGGTAATGCTTTTGAAGTGAATGGCCACAGGTTGAAGATCTTTTATGAAGACTTCCCGAGTCACAATGTAGAGGGCGTATCACTTGAACAACCAGTCTATGCTGATTGACAGACTCAGACCAAGTCGAGCCAAAGACTTTAAACAAAAGCGCTATTGGGAGGCAGCCCAAATTTTGATAAGTATTATTTAGTTTTTTATTTTTTATTTTTTATTTTTATTTTTTTTATGCATGAACTTATATCATTTCCTTCTTCCTATCACTATCATGTTCTTTCACCCTTTTGTTTGTTTTTTGTGTATAGACCACTTGACTTGTTTTGAACCTTGAGGACAAGGTTAGGAATAAGTTTGGGGGTATTTTAGGGATTGTGGATAGTGTTGGATAGATTTTCTTACTAAAGACCACAGGTATGATCATTATTTTTTTAAAAATTATGCGGTTGAAGGATGGTAATGGTGGTGTTATTCTCATTCTCTTATTTTTCCATCTCTTTTTCTTCTGTCATTGATACTTCCATCTTCCATTTCATTAGGATATGATACATTTTCATGCATTTAGTATAGTTTTAATAGGAGTAGACATATGTCTATCTTTGTTTGTTCTTGAATTTAGACCTTACATATATTCACATATGTTGCATTTAGAGTCACCCGAAACTTTGGTTCATGCCTTTGATTGTGGATGAGTATATTATAGTTGCTTTTTGACTTGAAACTCAAAAAAATTAGGAGAAACATTCAATCAAGCCGTAGCTCAACATTTTTATGATTTTATGATTAGGGACTTAGTATGATGGTTAAACTTTGTGCTAGATACCAAAATGAGTAGACGGTCAGATTTGTGCAAGTAATAGTGCTTTAATTCTTATTTGATAATCTTCTTAATCATAATGAAAGTTAGAAGGGCTAACAGGAGTTTTCTTAATATAGAGAGTCACACAGGATTCCATAGGAAATGAAGCAGGGAATCTTGTGGTGGAAAAAAGTGAGAAAAACAGTCCATAGGAAATGGAGCAGGGACCGTACTACTTGAAAAAATATTATGGAGAAAAAAATAGAGTGCATATATTGAATGAATAAAGGTGAAAGTTTATGAAAACTTCTCAAATAAAAAAGATTTAGCTCGAGTGCTTTCACTAGATTAAGTAAGATTTTAAACTTGCATGTTTGAATGTATAGACCAAGAAAACTCATGAGTAGTTAATGGCCTTTATTCTGACTACATCTATGTCTTTAAAGTGTGATCTTAACTGTGTTTGAGTTGCGAGTTTTGACATATCATAACTCTGAAATTTCTTGACTGGCTTGTTACTTGGCAACCATGTAAATCAAAGGAACTCCATGAATTTTGAATTTGGTATAGGAATAGATATAGGAATAGGTATAGGTATAGGTATGAGTTTAGTTTTATGATTAGTTTAGTTAATGCATTAGGAGTTTAGTTTAGTTTGTGTTGTCAAATATACCTTTGCTCGGGACATGCAAAGTCTTAAGTTTAGGGGTATTTGATAAGTTGGTATTTATAGGATTTTATTGTCTATTTAAATATAGTTTAGTGTGAAAGTTTATAAAATATATGTCTCATTATATTTACTTTTGGTTTTTAGGTGAAACGGAGTTCACAGTTAGATTCGGGGCGGAAAAATACTAAAAATAGAGTATTTACTTCTAGTATTCAGATACTGGGAGAGTTAGTCTCGAAATTTACACCGACAATAGGGTAATTGGAGTCGCAGTGACACATGTCAGAAGCAGATTCGCCAAGCCACGTCTCACAGGCCAGTTCAGCCACTAGGAGAGCGCCACGTCGTATGTCCAGCAGCGCCAGTGCCAATCCACGCGCGCCACAACACCAAAGCAGCAGCGCCTCAGCCAACCAGCTACTGCCACGTCATCTCTCATAGCCGTCTCCTCTCTCCAGTCGCTCGATCTGCCTCGGGATGCGTGCGTGTGCTGTCTCCCAGATTTTCGGTAAGAATCGCGCAACTCCTTCCTGCCTCCCCGCCGCCACGTATCGCGCTCTCAACCCTCTCACGAACGTCACCACCTCTCTTCTCCTCTAATCGCGTTGCGCCATGTCAGCCGGTCAACATACTTCATCCAATCATCTTCCGACACGTCAGCAACGCCAGAAAACTAGCCAATAAGCTCCTGCCATGTGTCAAGGACGCAAATACATCCAAAAATAGTTTTCTCTCTCTTCCATACACCAATTCCTAGGAGTTTTACACGTTAAGACCTTAGGTATATATAGAACATCTATTATTCATTAGAGGAACTTTTTGCTTTATTTTATTTGGAGTTTTATGAAGAATATGTCTAGCTAATAAAGCCATTGCCTAGGTCGGAGGTGAAGCAAGTCAAGATTATTGATTCATGGCATAACTTGTGAGATCTATTATTTTATTATTTATTTAATTTAATTTCTTCTATTTCATTGTTGTTGAGTTTAATGAATATGATTCAAATCTAGAGTATATATATGGCCATTGCATGCTTTTAGGTGGAAAATCTATAGTTAATTGACTCATTAGTATCCGTAATTGTACTTTTGGGACAATATAAGTAACAAACATTCACCCGATTGCCGTCAAAACCTTTTGGTTCTTGAGTGTGCAACAATTGAATCTTGGTTAAATCGGGAGCAGACGCGATCCGATTATCTAGGATTAGTATTCCCATAGAACTTTATTACTGCAGTTAATGTGTTAAATATTATGGCGGATGTCTAGGATTATACATTAATTAGAGAAGTAGTTAGTGGCGGATGTCCTAGCTATTGAGATTAGGGGAATTAGAAATTTTTGGCGGATGTCGATTTTCTATAGCTAGTCTAGAAGAATTTGAGTAAATAATTATTTTGGGAAAGATTAACGACCATGATATGCCATTAAATCTTGATCTTGTCTTGTGGAACCATAGACCTAGGTGTTTTCTTTCATTGATATTATTCTTGCAATCTTGATTCCTGCTATTTTTATTTTAATTGTTTATTTTAAAACTTTTTTCTAAAAATCCCCATTTTTAGTTAACTTAGAGTGAAACTCAAGTCCTGTGGATTCGACTCCGTATTTACCACCACTACACCCTTATGGGATTGGTAACTCAATTACGGGTTATATTTGGCACGCACGACACGTGATCATTGGCACATTGTTATTTGTTTTATAGTACGTTGTAAGCAACATGGGTTTCATCCCTCGGTAACTTTGTTCAGAAATATCTTCTACGTAAAAAATAGTGATGTAGCACATGCAAGATAGATTACCTTTGCTCCCCGAAGGTTTGCTATACCCATTGTAGACACCCTTTCATTTACTCAGGCGAACCGCGATTGAAAAAATAGGTTTTTTTCCTCTTAAACAATATTCTCTCACTAAAGAGGAAAAAAGGATAATAAGAGCACTCTGTTGTGAAGAGCATGCCCAAACTATGGAAGTTGATCTAATAGGAGAGCCAATACTAGTCGATCTTGACCTTAGCCCTGTTAGAAGAGAGGGTATATATTCTTGTCCCTTTTTTTTTTCTTTTTCTTTTATTAATCATACTTTTTCTTTTTTCTTGAAGCATTGGAGATCCAAACTAGGATAGCAGAGAAGAAAAAAAGGAATCAAACTATTGGTAAAAAAAAGGCGACAGGAGAATGTAGGATCTTGTTCCCAAAAAATTAAGGTTTGAGTAACAAATCAACCTTTTTTGTACCTCCACCACCACCACATGTGAATCGGTATGATGGGAGCCATGTTCCTTATTGGGGAACAAAAACTTCTAATAGCGCAGGTGGCAGTGACATCATTACAACAAAATTGTCTTACAAAGCTTGCACTCCGCATGATCGAGCTTAAGCAACTATATTGAGTCAGGAGTCTCTTGATAGTCATCTTAATCAGGTTGGTGCAAAGGTAAGGAAACCCTCTTTTTTTTAAAAAAAAAAATTCATTCTTTTTTTTGTAGCTTATGTTATATATGAGTGAGTCTTCTGACCGATCAAAGAAAATCATCAAGCTTAATCAAGAGCACCAATCTTCCATAATGGAGGAGAATGCTAAAAAATGTCACTTCAAGGAGGAGTGTGAAAAAATAAAGAAGGAGAACACAATGCTAAGAAACACGTGAAATGGAGATTCGCAAAAGCATCCTGGCACATAAAAGCTTCTCCAGAATATTGCGTCGAGCTGAAGGACTTCATGATTGAGAATGGTGATTTTTTGGTTACCAATAGATGGAATAAATGTGTTAAACATCTGAGACAAATATCATCCTATTACAATTGAGGAAGCCACAGATCCTGATTCAATTGATTTGGAGGAGGATGCTGGCAACTCAACCTCCATCCGGTGTAAAAACCAACTTTCTTGAAGTGTTCATGACACTCCATCCTGAGATTCTATTTTTTGCTGAGCATCTCTCTCATTCTGGCTTCTAGGCCCCCTTTTTTTGTACTAACCATATATTGGTTGTTATCATAGCCTTTCTAGGCCTTAAATTTTATGCCTCAAGGCTTTAACTTTTGTGCCCTTCTAGGCTTGAAATTTTATGCCTTTTTAGGCTTGAACTTTATGAATTTCCAGGCCTCTTTTGCTAGATTACCATCTATTGGTTGTCTTTAAGCCTTGAACTCCTCCTTTTTGTACAATCCTTCTTAGGATCCTTTTTTTAAGTAGTCGTCATGCGGTTTGTTATGTATCGAACATTCAATTTTTCTTTAAGCACTGAGTGCCCTATGTTGAACACCCATTTTTTTTAATATTTAGTGTTCTATGTTGAGCACCCAGTGTTCTATGTTGAACACCCAGTTTTTCTAAATACTAGATGTTCTATGTTGAACACCCAATTTTTTTTTAATATTGGGTGTTTTTTGTGCACATCCAGTTTTTCTTTTTTAATATTGGGTGGTCTATGTTGAACACCCAGTTTCTTTTTAAATATTGGATGTTCTATGTTTAACACCCAGTTTTTTTTAATACTGGGTGTTCTATGTTGAACACTAGTTTTTTTTGTAATACTGGGTGTTCTATGTTGAATACCCAGTTTTTCTTTTTTAATACTGGGTGGTCTCTGTTGAACACCCAGTTTTTGTAAATACTAGGTGTTCTATGTTAAAAATCCAGTTTTTTTAATACAATGTGTTCTATGTTGAACACCCAGTTTGTCTTTTTCAATAGTAGGTGTTCTATGTTGAGCACATAGTTTTTCTAAATACTAGGTGTTCTATGTTGAACACCCAGTTTTTTTAATATTGGGTGTTCTATGTTGAACACCCAGCTTTTCTTTTTTAATACTAGGTGTTCTATGTTGAGCACACAGCTTTTCTAAATATTGGGTGTTCTATGTTGAACACTCAGTTTTTCTTTTTTAATACTGGATGTTTTATGTTGAACATCTAGTTGTTTTTAAATACTGGGTGTTCTATGTTGAACACCTAATTTTTCTAAATACTGGGTGTTCTATGTTGAACACCTAGTTTTTCTTTTTAATACTAGGTGTTCTATGTTCAGCACCCAGTTTTTCTATATACTGGGTGTTCTATGTAGAACACCCAGTTTTTTTTTTTTTAATAACACCCAATTTTTCTTTTTTAATACTGGGTGTTATATGTTGATCACCCAGTTTTTCTAAATACTGGGTGTTCTATGTTGAACACCAAGTTTTTTAATACTTACTGGGTGTTCAACATAGAACACCCAATTTCTTTAAATACTGGGTGTTCTATGTTGAACACCCATTTTTTTAATACTTACTAGGTGTTCTATGTCTAACACCCAGTTTCTTTAAATACTGGGTGTTCTATGTTGAACACCCAGTTTTTTTAATTCTTATTGGATGCTTTATGTTAAACACCCAGTTTATTTAAATACTTGGTGTTCTATGTTGATCACCCAATTTTTTTTGAATGAGTATTCTATGTTGAACACTCATTTTTTTTAAATACTTGGTGTTCTATGTTAAACACCCAGTTTTCATTAAGACTGAGTGTTCTATGTTGAACACTTTGTTCCTTTTTAAGATTTAATGTTTTAACTATAATTGAAACACGAATATGAAACAACCTCTGCTTTTTAGGCATTTTTTTAAAACTAAAGATGAAATTTTAATACTTGGTGAGTTAATAACTGTGAATGGAAAATAACTCTTAAAGAAAAAAATAAAATCTTACTAGCCTACTAGTAGTACTTGCACAAATTGATGATACTCCAGGACCATGAAACTTCCCGTCCTTCTAATGTCTCAAGCTTATAAGATCTGGGCCTAGTTACTTTATTGACCTTATATGGCCCTTCCCAGTTAGGTGACAACTTCCCCTTGTCAAGGGCTTCGACACTTCAACCTTTTTCAAGATGTAATCTCCCTGTTTGAAGGCTTGACCTTTATCTTTTGCATTGTAGTACCTGGCTACCCTGTTATTAAATGTAGCCACCTTTACTATAACTTGGTCTCAGGTTTTCTCTAAAAGATCCAAGTTATGCCTCAGACCTTGCTGGTTTGATTGCTCATTCAAATTCTGGATTCTAAAGGACTGCATCCCTATTTCGACAAGTATAATAGCTTCTGCCCTATAGGCAAGTTGGAAAGGTATTTCTCGAGTTGTTGTTTTGTTACTTGTCCTATATGCCCAGGCACAATTCAACTCATCTGCCCAAAGTTCTTTGGCTCTATCCAAACATTTCTTTAAACCGTCTAGGATGATTCTGTTTGTCACTTCGGTTTGCCCATTAGCTTGTGGATGGGCAACCGAAGTAAACCTCAGCTAATTCTGCAGCTCTTTACAATAGTCACAAAACTTAACATTATCAAATTGTTTTCCATTATCTATCACTAGGAATCGAGTGATGTCGTATCTACAAATGATTGACTCCTAAAAGAGTTTTTGAATCTTTTGCTCTGTAATAGTTGCTAATGCTTTCACTTTTACCCACTTTGTGAAATAGTCAATGGCTACCACAACGAATTTTCTTTGACCAAATGCTGGTAGGAAAGGCCCCTAAATATCCATTCCCCACATTGCAAATGGCAAGGATGATGTGACATGCATTATGTGTTCCGTCGTCTGGTGGTGTAATGGTGCATACTTCTAACATTGATTACATTTACTAGCAAACTCTATCGAGTCTTTTTGCATGGTTGGCCAATAAAATCTTTGGCAACGTATTTTATGGGCCAGTGCTCATCCACCTAAGTGTTGTCCACATATTCCTTCATGGACTTCTCGAAGTGCATAATCTGCCTCTATTAGTGAAAAACAGCTCAACAGTGGCAAAGTGTATGATCGCTTGTACAAAATTTCTTCAAGGATTGTATATCGTGCAACTCTCAGTATCATCTATCGTGCTTCTTTAGGATAATCAGGCAATATCCTTTATTCTAAGAAAGCCTTTATTGCATACATCCAAAAAAGTTCACCATCAACGATAAGAACTTCCTGAGCTTTGATACTAGGCTTGAGTAGGGTTTCAAAGTAAACAACATCATACCTTTTTCCTTCATGGAGAGCCAACTTTGATAACTCATCTGCCTTTGTATTATTTTCCAAAACAACATGGTGTACCTGACAATCAATAAAGTATTTCATTGCCACCCTCACAAGACCATAATATTGCTTCAACTTTGAATCTTTGACTTCATATTCTCCTTGTACCTGCATGACTACTAACTAGGAATCACTATTAAGATTTAGATATTTAACGCAAAGAGCTTTAGCTGACCTCAGTCCGGCCAACACGGCTTCATATTCTGCCTCATTATTCATGGTTGGAAATTCCAACTTTATATCATACCTAACTTCAAACCCATCAGGGCTGATAAGGATCACACCCGCGCCACTTCCCATATTATTGCATGATCTATCGATGTACAACGTCCAATACTCTTTCTCATCACCTTCTATCTTATTTGAACTTTTTTCTTTTTCAGGAAGAGTACATTCAACGATGAAATCTGCCAAAACTTGTCCTTTAATAGCAACCTTTGACTTATAGGCAATGTCAAATTCACCCAATTCTACTGCTCAATTTAACATTCTTCCACTAAACTCTGGAGTATGTAATATCCTTATCACCGACTGGTCTATCAAGACTATAATTGAATGGGATTGAAAAATAAGGGCGCAATTTTCTAGATGTCCTTACCAATGCCAAAACAAACTTTTCTACTTGTTTGTATCTTGTCTTAGCTCCTTGCAATACCTTGCTAACATAATAAACTGGTTGTTGTGTACCAGCTTCTTCCTTTACAAGAACAACACTTAGTGCTACTTCTGAAATAGCTAGGCAAAGAAATAACACCTCCCCTGTTATGGACTTGGCCTGTGGAGGTAAGCTTGATAAGTATTGCTTCAATTCTACAAAAGAACTTTAACATGTTGAATTCCATTCGAAACTCTTAGGATTCTTTAAAGTGCTAAAGAATGGAACACATCGGTCAGCTAACCTCGATATGAATCTCCCCAAAGCTGCTACTCTTCTAGTGAGTCTTTGCATTTCCTTAACATTCTTTGGAGCCTTCATATTGACTATTGCATCAACCTTATCATGGGTAGCTTCAATCCTTCTCTTAGACATCATCAATCCCAAAAACTTTCTTGAAGCAACCCCAAAGGCATATTTATGGGATTTAACTTCATGTTATACTTTTTTAGAATAACAAAACTTGGCGTGTGTCTTCAATTTGATCTTTTTGCTTCAAGATCTTCACAAGCACGTCATCAACATATACTTCCATGTTCTGTCTAATAAGTGGTTTGAATATCTTATTAATAAGCCTTTGAAAGGTTGCCCCAACATTCTTTAATCCAAAAGGCATCATTCTATAGCAATAAAATCCATGTTCTGTAATGAATGATACCTTTGGTTTATCTGATTCCAACATCTGAATCAGGTTGTAACCACTAAATACATCCATGAAGATGAGATTATCATGACCCGCGGTTGCATCAACAAGTATGTTAATTCGAGGTAATGGAAAGAAATATTTGGGACAAGCATCATTCAAGTCTATGAAGTCAATACACATCTGCCATTTTTCATTAGACTTCTTCACCATTACTAGGTTCACTAACCATTCTGGGTATAGGATTTATTCTGTGATTTGAGCATTTAAGAGCTTCTCAACTTCTTCAACAACCACTTTTTGCCGCTCTTGAGCAAATGCTCTTTTCTTTTGCCTTACTACCTTTTTACTAGGATCAACATTCAGATGATGAGCAATTACTCCTGCATTAATACCAGTAATATCACTCAGTGCCCATGTGGAAACATCTTTATTTTCTCATAAAAATCTTTCTATTTCAACTCTGACCTTTGGTTTCAAACCAGAACCTACAGAGGTTATGTGACGGCCCTAATTTCCCCGTGCAATTGGGTACGCCAGGCCTAGACTCGTGCAGGCCTCGAGTCATCACTCGACAACTTGACGAGCCTAGTTAGCCTTTGATTTAATTAATTTAACGATTTATGAAAGAGTTATTGCAATAATATACATTGGAAGACTATACAATTATAATAAGGGAAATAACTCAGTCAAGGGAAATTAGGAATCTATAATGTGGAAAACCCTGAAATATTCATGCACAAACAGAAGTCAGATATGAATAAGTACATGATACCAATCTCATCAAAATACTAAGTTCTATAACCCAAAACATATATGAAACGATATACAGATAAGCAAAACATAAACACCTACAATAATGTCTTCCAAGTTCAATTGCTAATACTCACAAAAAGTCGCCTAGGCAGGGCTCCTTGCCTCTACTGCACTCCGCTCTATCTGCACCCACAGTCACAAACTATATGGTGAGCAACTTGAAAAATCGAATGTAATGCCAAAAGAAGATAACAGTAATTCATGATATAACAAGTAAAGCAGTCTAAATATCATGCAGTAATAGAAAAATAGGAATTTGAATAGATTAAGTGCACAATAAACAAACTAATAGATATCAATCGAAAGTCAAGTGTGTCCTAAGGAATCAACAGAGGCCAATAAGTAGTCTAAATCATAGCATAACAGCGAAGACCTCGCGAGGACTTCCCGGGCATCGACACAAGCTAAGGCACAGCTATGATGGGAGGGACACAAGCCCACCCACCCAGTACTCAGTGTCACAAGAGTGCCCATGTTTTATCCCTCTAGTGCAGTTCCTAGTACTCTTGAGACAAAACATTTACGCCAAGAAACACACAACAAGGAATGATAACGAATCTGAATAAATGATAATGAGTCATATGGCATTTTCTTACTGGCTTACAAATCATAAACAAGCTTTAAGACAAGTGTACTTACCTGACTAATCGCAACCAGTAGACACTCTCGCATCCCTAATGCGTATCCCCAAGTTTCCTGCTACCTAACAAGGTTGGAAACTCTAATTAATGGGTCGAGTCATTACTAACCCTAGGTTGAAACCTTACTGTTTTCCCAATGTTTTAATGACTCGAACAACTCGATAATTCAATCGGTAAATCAAACCAAAAACCCAACGAAACACAATGACTCTTTTAGGTGTTATAACCACACCTATGTAAGCCTAATTACAAGTCTTAGGCTCGGCTCAGTCGTATGTGAATCACGTCATAGCTTCAAGAGCCGGTGGCATGTTCACGACGTCATAACCATTCGTCAACTTTAAACACTATTTTTTTAAAAGAATGTAATATTAGCATATATGGAAATGACACTAAACACCCGAAGATAACCACTCATGCCCAACATCCATTTGCTATTGAAATCGTGGATCAAATATTAAAGTGTCTCACACACAGTGTGTTCATCAACACACAAGACCATTTACCACTAAGACGTCAAGTTCATGTATCGTAACAAAAACCAAAACTTACAAGTAGACTCAACGACAACCACCACCAAATGTCATTCAAGGTTGAAACCCTATGGGTACTGTCCAATGTTGGGAGGGTTTCCTCGGCATGGATTGGCTGGCAAACACCTCGCCTAATTGGAATTTAAGACGTACATACTCACACACTAATGAAAATAATCAGAATCAATATCAAACTAGAAAATCATAATAAATACCTTTGTCACCACTGGTCCTACTTGTTGGAAAACTGGGAGACACAAACGAAGCATGGCAAGGTCCCCGATAGCCTCCCAGACTCGACAGTCTGTCTAGCAGTGCCACCCGTCCTACAATTTCTGACGAGAGGATAAACATCAAGAAGAAACGATAAAACATAACAGTACACTATTTTCGCTACTGGTTCAGCCACACTAGCAGTTGTGAGACCTAAGCAAAAGCTTGGTGGGGTCCGCAACAATCTCCAGATGACTAGCAGCGTCGCCTGCTCAAGCGTTTTCCGACAGAACTTAAAATAGTTACACATTGACAAAACCAGAGCATAACCACTGCAACACCACCTATATTGTGAGGGGGGCTTCTCCGGGGATGTGGGGACTCCGGTGTACCACTAAAGACCATCCCCGATCATCAAAACCCACTGGAGCAGCAGTTAGGCATGACAACAGTGAGGACAAAGAGCAAACATGAAGAGAGAGAGAGATAGAGAGAGAACACGAACCTCCGGTGAGGGTTCCGGCGAGAGGCATGACTGGCCTGACAAGGGAGAGGGGAGGTGGTGGTGGGAGAGGATGTAAGGTTCGGGTGGGTGTGTGGACGAGATGAGTGAATAGTGGATTTGGGAAAGTGAATAGTGTGTTAGGTTTTTCTTTCACGTTTTGTTTTTATGTCATAAATTTGACAAAATGACCTTTTGCCCTCCAATTTACTACTTACACATCTTAAAACAGTTGCCATTTTTGGTCTTTTACCTCATCATCCCAACTCAACACACATATAAATCTCAATGCCAATCTCATGGCTCCCCTCATTAATCCATGTCACTTTAACAATTTCTATCCCATAGTCCATATGTTGCGAGACTATCCAACTCCCACATTGGTGTTACATTTCTTCGGTCTGCATTTCTCCAAAATTTGGTTCGCCGTGCCCGTTTTCTCGTCACAACCCATCAACTAATTAATTAAATTAACAAAAATTCATTTATTTGTATTCTTTATTGTGTTTTACTCCCCCGTTTAACTAGGCAAAACCTCTCTTAACTAAACATCGCCCGAACGACTCGAGACCCGTAAAATACTAAAATACTAATATACATAATCAAAGAATCATAATATTACTTCGGTGTCGACTCCCGAAGTTCGAAATACTGTCCAATATTCACGTAGCCGAGTCACAATCCTGACAAGTGTAACGCAAGTTAGTTAAAAATTTGGGGTTACAGGCTCCCCCACTTATTAGAATTTCATTCCCGAAATTTCCCTAATAAGTAAACTAAACTAACGAATTTACCATTCCTCTTCGCAACTCCTAAAGAGACCGATAAAACTTAGAGTGAGTCATTCCTTGACTCTGACCCGTTCAGTGGAGAGACCTTCAGGTATCCATAATCTCCCCGAATCATACTGAAGCTCATCGTGAAACTCGTCAAGTATTTCTTCTGCCACTCCTAGGCACTCTTAAGTCTCGAGCAAATCTATCCACAATTACCCAGATGCTATCATGGCCATGAGGAGATCAGGAAAACCACTAACGAAATCCACATCAATATGTTCCCAATTCCATCGAGAAATGGGTGGGGGCTGCAGTAGTCCTCCAGGTTGTCGATGCCCAGCTTCTACGTACTGGCATGTCACACGATCAAACAACTCCGACACCTCAAAAATTATCCCTGGCCACCAAAAGAGATGCTACATGTCGGTGCACATTTTAGGTCGACCTGGATATACAACAAAACGGGAATAGTGAATCTCCTGAAGTACCTCGTCACGCACATCAACCAATGGAAACCCCAGTCGCCCGTGATACCTCTAGCATGAGTCTGTTGATCGACTTTTGTCTGGGCAATCTGAACTATATGCCATCTCAATGCACGCTGGTATGACGCATCGTCTTGCTGTCCCTCATGCACAATGCCAAATGAGATGGTTTGCTACATCGTTTGACTACGTATTTGTGTCTTGGTAGTCGTTGGCACGTCCGATGAACTTATCAACTTGGCTGCCTCACGTAGACTACGCTTGTAGGTCCTTTGACACACGACAACCTCAATATCAAATCCTTTGTGGCTCAAAGCATCAACAACAACGTTGGTCTTCCCCAGATAGTACTGAAACAAGAAGTCATAGTCCTTCAAGAACTCAAACCAATGCCTCTGTCTCGCTCCAGCACGTATGAAACTCACGAAGGTCTCCAATTTGTCTTCTCGAATTAACCGATCCAAGTATATAATGTTCATAACTAGTTTGCACCAACTAAGGCCTTAAACTCTAACAACTCCCGTACTCGCATGTCTACTAGTGACTCGTAGCCCCCTAACTCTACTGAAATGTCAAAACTATGCACATTTGGGTATATTGCATCCTGACAACCGTGGCTAGGATTGAGGTCTGCTACATCTAACGAGTTTTCAACCTTAATATGTTTACCAAGCGCACAACAATCAAGGAATTGATATAACTTGAATCGAACATGATGTGCATGCAAGTACTGCAAAATCAAATCATACCCTCGACACTGTGCCTGGACACCCCTTGGTTTGGCTCAACAACAGCCTAAACACGTTACCTCTGGTCCTGGTAGTGCTGTGGCGGTGCTCTCGCTGGCTGAGGGCACTCCCTTGGAATATGGCTGACCTGTCCGCATCTGTAACACGTACAGGTATCCTGCGATCTTTGAGTATGGATCTGGCCTCGTCCCTATGCAGAACCATGAGTCTGGGTCTGACTAGACCTCTACATTTTCCTCTGGCTGTCTCCTCGCTCAATATCCCCGCTCTCAGTAGTTTGCCTCTGTGACTGTTGGTCTTGTCGACTAGGCTGTGGTGGATGACTGACAAAGCTCTGCACGAGTGGAACGGTTGGTACCAGTCGCATGGTCTTCTTCGTAATAGATCCTACACTCTACGTCTGGTGCTCACGAGTAACCCATCTGCTCCTCTTTCTCTTCCTGTCCTGCTGAAAGTGACTATCTGATCGGGTCTCTGCTCTGTTCGCCCTAACCTCCTCCGGATGCGTAAGTAAGTAACTCACCCTCACCAAACTGCGCTCGTATGCTCTCTGCAAGCTCTCCGGTTCAGTCGTAACAACGAATCCTCAGACTATAGGTGGTAGACCCTCGATAAAGTAGTAGACTCGATCAGCCTCAGTATCTGCGGATCCTTCGACACAAGATAACAGTGAAATAAACCTGCCTATATAGTCCATCACTAACTCATCGGTACTCTGCCTCAGTGCCATGAACTCGTTCCTTTTCGCTCGAAGAACAGTCGGCGGGAAGTATTTTCAGTTAAATTGAGTCTTGAAGTCGATCCAATCTCTCAGAATGCCTCGGGTAGTAACGATAGTCGTCCCCTGTAGCATAGATGAAGAAATCGTTGCCCTCATGTGGTCCTCAGTCGATGATGGTATGAATCTTCTCATGATTCTTCAGGAATAATTCTGTCGAGGCTATATTTGTGCCACCAAAGAACTTAACTGGGTCGTGCCTCTTGAACTCTCTCTACTACCTCGCATCAGTAGTGGCTCTAGGACTCTTCTTCAGAGTAGTGACTGGAGTAGTCTCTGCAGCAGCTATTGGTGTAGTCAGTGTCTTCGTCGCTTGTACTATCTCAGTCTGTAATAGAGGTATCTCTACCTCGGTCTGCGTACTTATTATAATAACTGCTCCCTCGGGAATCGCCACTAATGGAATCGGAGCCATAGATGCCCCAGCAATCGGAGTCTCTGTTCCCCGAGTAATAGTAGGTGGCAATGGTGTAGTCGGAGTCGATGGTGTAGTGGTAGCTGGTATAAGTGTCCTCAATAGTCGTAACATTTCCTGTAACTGCTGGTCTTGCGTCGCAACTCTATGAGTCAAGGCATGCACGTCATTCGCGCTAGCATATCGTGTGCTGGACGTGCCGCTATCGTCACCTGGATCGATCTGATCCGCCATCGTCGTCTGAGTTAAGAGAATGAACTTCTCGGATTAGTCTATAGCTACCGTCTACGTAATAATACACATAACAGTCATAATAGGTATAAAAATTATTCGACTCAACCCATTACTCTCAAAGTTAAGTTTCTATAGGATCATAGTGTGGCGGACCCAAAATCCGGGGTCGCCCCGTGCAATAGGTACCTCTCCAGCCCATACTTCAGAAGTACCTGCCACGTTACTCATTCGTCCACCTTATCTTTCCGATCTAAATTTTTGCATTCCAACCACCATACAAACCCATTTAATCCATTCCAACACCTTTAAAACTCCTCAACAACACCCAAATACATCATCAACACGAATTTATCAAGATCCAACACCAAAATCAAAGAATCATTAAAATCACAATCAAAACCCATTTTTACAAATTTATCCAATCTCTCTCAAACTTGATCAATTACACAATCCATGTCATACCAACCTCATGAACACTAAATCTCAGCAAAATACAGGATTTAAATTCCTTAATAATTCGGATTTTCTCAAATTTCCCACCAACTCCAAAATTTCATAAACAACCCAAGTTTGATGAACCCATACCTTGATCTTGTTGTTGTTGGCCTCAAATCCCTTTCCAATCTCCAACTTTCCTTCTCTTCTCCTTGTTCTCCCACCGATTCTCTCCTCTTCTCAATTTCCACTTTCTCCCCCATTTGACCGATCCTCATGTATATATATACTTGATTTTCATCAAGTGTGTGCACACATCTCGAGGACAATCCTGGGATCATGGATCACCCTGTGTCACTCCAACTTCT
Source organism: Stephania japonica (assembly GCA_039657345.1). Classification (NCBI taxonomy): domain Eukaryota; kingdom Viridiplantae; phylum Streptophyta; class Magnoliopsida; order Ranunculales; family Menispermaceae; genus Stephania; species Stephania japonica. Next base: position 19,339,669 of record CM077558.1, on the reverse strand, counting down.
TGACACCTTATCTTGACACTCGTTGCCTCAAACCAGCCTGTTACGCATCTTGAGAACAATCCAAAGGGTGTGGATTATTCCAGCCACAACTATAGTGCAACGGCCCGTTATTTATTAACGTCGTTATTTACCTTATTTCAGATTTGGACGCCAGCTCGGACGCCACGTGGACACCGCGGATAGGCTAGGCATACCTCGAACCTAGGATATTGACTGTGTATTGCTGGGAGTTCCTAAATTCTGTGATGCATTAATATACCTTTATCATTATTAGTGTGATATATTAGTCATCATAGGTGTGCATTTAAAATATACTTGTCGGGCGAGTTATGAGCCGGGGTTTTAGTTCGGCGAACGCGCCAACGCAGGGTTTGGTAGCAGTGAGGCCGGGCGTTGGGGGTTAATTAGATTTAAATTATTTAAACATGCTATGGTTGAGGATTTACTTAATTAAATGTAAATATATAACCTTAGGATAAAATTATATTTGGTGCACTAAGTGTGGGATCACCTCGGGGTGCGTGTGGGACGCGGGGCACCAGGTGCCGAGTGGTCGGGAGACTAGTATGACCCTATTTATAAATTTTGGTAATTTATTGAGTAGATTTGGTAATTTATATAGGCCAAATCAATTTGAAATTGAAGAAAGTCCTATAGTTTGAACTGGAAAATCAGCACACATTAGATGATCCTCGAGATTGACAACAGATAAAAAAACTAGGCAATATGTCATGATAAGGTGGCTGGATGGAGTGACACGGGCTGGATAAGGACCGTCTGATGGGCCTCGGGATACGTGTGCACTTTAGATTATATTAACCACTATAAATACCACCGATCAAACCCACATACAAACCACAAGCCATTCTGAACCAAAAACTTCAGATTTCTGAGAGAGAAATCAATGTTAGGGAGCTCAATTATGGCGTTATAGAGGCTGGGTTTGAACATTAACTACAAGCTTGAGGTAATCTACTCCCCTGTTTCTTGGTTTTTTGATGAGAAATGTTGCATGTTGTGGTATGTATGATTTCAACGAGTTTTTGTGCAATTGCCACTGATTTTACTAGATTTGAGGACTTTGAGGTTAGTTGTGATGTTCTATGTTTATTGGAATCGAGTTGGTGGCAACAAGATGATTGTTTGATGAATTCATTTTCTAACATGCATGTTTGGATTTGAGATTTGATGTAATTTTCTGGTTTAAAATGGTGTTTTGAAGTGTAAATCGATGGTATTGAAGTATATTGGATGTTGCATGTTGGTTTTGGAGTGTTTAAATCAAGCTGGGGAAGAGTTCTGATTTTTTGGAAAAATCTGGGCAGAGGGTAATTAGCGCGCTAATGATGAAGAGTAGCGCGTTAATCCTCTGGGGAAGATGAAGATCTTCGTGCATGAACAGTGCCCGAAGATCAATTAGCGCGCTAATACCCCAATCTAACGCACTAATGAGCCCCTGAATCTTAATTAAATCATAAAAATCGTGACTAATTGATATTTAATCAAGTTTAATAGATTAATGAACCCCGGGATTAAATCTCAGGAGTCACGGGACAATAGTAGTAGTCGGGGACTAGTCGGAGATCGGACCGGGGGTATGTTTGGGATTTTGAGCGTGGCGTGAGGTACGTAAAACCCAACTGAACACCACTACTGCATTTACTTATTTATTTCCATTGAGCTTTATTTTCTTGAAAATCTATGATTTATATTCCTACTGGGACGGTTATGGCACCGTCTATGTATCCACGGGTAATGGAGGTCGCTGGCTAGGTGTGTAGCGCATGATCTAGGAACTCGGTAGACGATATCCCGAATTGGACTCCATTTCACGCGTTCGATTAGCCCACTAGGGTTAATGCCGCTGGGATACAGTCGAAGGGTCAGAGGCATGGGCCACGACCAGGGCTCCTGGTCCTAGTACACACTTAGTGGTTGTATTCACACCCTTTGTCTATCAATGTGTTTATATACATGCGATTAGCTTTGAGCAATTGTCTGCATATTTTCCTTCATTCCGCATGTTTATTTAACACTACTTTTTGGCTCTGTTAATTACTTCTATTATTTATGCACGATGGTTTTCCTTAGGATTTTACTTACTGGGCTCGTCATCTGCCTTTTTGTGGTGGCCGAGCGCAGATCCTAGTACTAGCAGGGGCAAGGGGATCATCGACGATTTCATTTGACTTGCCTACGCCGAGGCCTGCTGGTATGTGTGTAGATATTATCATGTTTTGATATTTTGTATTATCTTTTGGGTTGGGAAACTGGATACACACTTGTACTGGTATACATATTGTTACAGTTGATCGCCTGTATGCACAGTACAGCCGGGTTTCCACTATAGGTTTGATCAGTAAACTTTTATATATAAATATGAATGCATTTTGTTAAACTTTAAATTCTTCCGTTGTTAATTTCTTTGAAAATGATAAGCTAAATGACTTTAACAAATTACCTAAAGTACGAAGGCAGAGGGACACGTTGCAGCGACTTCCGGAGCTGAGGCAGGGGGAGGTAGCTGACCACGTGGCGGCCCGGTAAAATTTGGGGCCGCCACATATAGGACTTTACAATTCTAATTGATTTGGCCTATATAAATTGTCAAATCCACTCAATAAATTTCTAAAATTTATAAATAGGGTCATACTAGTCTCCCGACCACTCGATACCCAATGCCCCGCATCCAACACGCACCCCGATGCAGTCCTACACTTAGTGTATATATCAATTTTTAGCCTAATTTATATTTGAATCTCATTTAATTGTATTCTTTAACCTTAATCACATTTGACTATCTAATTTAAACTCAAACCCCCAATGCCCGGCCTACTAACTACCAGACCCTCGCGTTGGCGTGTTCCACAACCCAAACCCCGGCAATCAATCTTGCCCGGTCAAAATTTACAAACACACACCTATGATGATTAATATAACGATACTAAAATAATATTAATGCATCACAGAACTCATAAAACACCCACACACATAAAACACCTAGATGCGAGTCCTGCCCAGCCTACCCACGGCTTCCACGTGTCATCCCAGCTGGCGTCCTATTCGAAAAATAATTAAATAACGGGTCGTTACAATTCTTCCCAACTAAAAGAAATTTCGTCCTCGAAATTTGCATAGACCTTCTGCTCAAACCATGAACTGCAACACTAGAATAATTAAGCTGACCTGGCCATTCCATCTGCGACCCAGTCCTAGACCATACTCTGGTACGTCGGGATCCCCGCTAGTGTACGCATCACCTGGCCCATTGCCCATAACTCATCCCTCTGGGAATCTGCCAGTGATAACGCTTAATCCTAGTCCGTCACCCGATAGCCCTCGCTATGGCCTAGTGTATCGCGTGCCCAATCAATTTTCCATCAACATCCCCGATGAGCATATTAACCATCTCCTGTCGCATAGGTAATAAAACAATAATACACCTACAAAATAACCAACAAAATAATATTAATACCCTCCTACATATCCTCAACAGCCTGTCAGTCTCCTCCTGAATCAGCGGTGCCACAATGTGATCTCTATCTCTGGCCAATCTTGCTTCCAACTTAGACTACAGGCGAGTATCACATATGACCTTACCATCATAAACTTTTTACGTTATTGTTACCTGTGCTCGAACCACACCTTGTGTCCATGAAATCCTAACATAGTCATCATTTTTTCCCCTTGCCTGAAAATTTCATTGAATCCACTTCCAATACGCCAAGATTCCACCAGTGTCTGTATCAATTGGTCTTTCACTCAGAATTCTTTTCATCTGAGATCCCACTAAGGGTACCCTACACCAGTCCTTTATTCACGCATTGTTCTAACCTTTGTGAATGATGCCTTTGATGATTTTGTTTGCCTATCTCCGACATCCCCTACTGTACTTGGTTCCAAAATAACTAAACCTTCTGACCCTGCGAACCTTATAACTCAGACTCTCACAATATCTGTCTGCATATTTCTTTTTGCTGTCCTGTGTCGCTATCCTTATGTGATCAATAACTATCTTCATCCCTATCATAACTGTATACTCCGACTCTGCTTAATACACTAGAAAATGTGCAGGGCCTCCCATACAGTGTCTCAAATGACAATGACCTGATACTAGCTTGATAATCGTTGTGGTAAGCGAACTCGCACAGTAATAGATAGTTCTCCCACAAACCTCTAACTATTCCTACATCACTTCTTAAAACCCCAAAATCCTTCTGAGATCCCTATCAATTACTATGGAGATCGACACTTCATGTAGTCTGTTATCATTTCCTCATTTACATCGTGTAACCCTAACGTCTATGATAACTTCCTGACAAAAATCTGTGGTAAGAGATTTCAAATTTTCATCAAAGAATGATTAATGGCTGCATAATCCATCAGGTCATCTATGTTCCACTTTCACCCGCTGCCATGCCTAACACGTCCAAATTTACTCTTCCACTTTAGCCTTCATTCCAGGCCACCAAAATAATCTTTGCAAATCATGGTATATCTTGGTTCCAACCAGACATTCCATATAGTGCTATAGGAAAGTGTCCTCTAAAATACTATCTCAAATCTCTAACACTGCAGATATCCACAGTTGATCTTTTTGTCGTAACATTGATTCGCCATATTTGTCCAATTAGTGCACTCAAGATCCTGTGCCAATTCACTTATCTGCTCATAGAGCCCATCAGCCCTCTAACACTCCGATTAATGCTCCAGTGACACTGTCGATATTTACATCTGACCGCAAATCCATCCATCATGTGTAACCGCAACATCTAACATGCTCATAACAGATGTTGCTTCCAATAGTCCCATATCTCAATTTCTCATCCGACTATTTACTTAACATCTACTCAAAGCATTCGCCTCATGTTTGCCTTACTAGAATAATACTCAATCATGAAATCAAAATCCCTCAGCAACTCTAGCCACCTCTTTTTAATTCATATTTAAATCTCTCTGCGTGAAAAAAATATAGCGCATGCTCTGATGATCTAATGTACAAAACATACTTTTCTTCATAAATGTAATACATATACCACCACTCATCACACCAAAACCGTTGCAAGCGTTGTAATCAGGTATAGGGTAGTTACACTCGTATGGTCTCGCTCGCCTGGACAAGTGAGCCATGTGTCGTCTCTCCTGCATCAGAACACATCCTGGTCAAATTTTCAAAACATCGATATAAGTTATCAACTCTACCCTGCTCAGGTAAGGTCAATACTAGTGCAGGAAGCAGCCACCTTTTTTTTAAATCCCAAAAATACCTGCTCCATCGATGCCATCCAATAAGGTCTGGCAGATATAGATGAAATCGCTAGAATCAACAATACGCCTCTCAGCTTCGACCATGATCTTGTGATCCTCAGTCCCTGCCCCTTTTTGCCTTAAATTTACAATTTACCTAAAGGTATTATCATTCATGTTATTGAGTTGAATATTTTCACCTTCTCAATATATACCCATTCCATACATATATTTAACAAAAATACTCAAGTTCATTTAAACCATAATAAAAACAACCTAATAATCTTTTATATATATATATATATATATATATATATATATATATATATCTCCAACCGCAAGTTGATTTTTCCCATGATTTACACCAAAATATAGTTAACTCGTTCCAGTCCGTGTCCTAACATATTGTTCAGATACGTTCTGAACCAGGAATCTGAACACGAAACGACTCTACAACTATTGATGCCATCCCAATCAATGCACATTCCCAATGTATGGGTCCTTCAGTTCCACAGAAAGTACATCTTTGAACCTGTCGCGGTCTCCCCTGTAAACCTTTGGAACTTAGTATAACAGAACTGGGCACATCCAGTGTCCTACTCATAGTTGTTGATCGTTGCTTGCTCTCACTACCCACCGGCTCATATTGTTTGTCTTGAATCTCTCTCTGTTGCGATTCCTCTGTAGCTTGTCGTCGACGACTTCTATGATACTCGACTACTGCAGCCGCTGGTGTCTGGCAACCTGTAACAACCCCAAATTTTTAACTTACTTGCGTTACACATGTCAGGATTGTGACCCGGCTACGTGAATACTGGACAGTATTTCGAGCTTCGGGAGTCGACACCGAAGTGACTTTATGATTCTTTGATTGTGTGTATTAGTATTTTAGTATTTTACGAGTCTCGCGCTGTTTGGGCAATTTTTAGTTGAGAGAGGTTCCGACTAAGTAAACGGGGTTCCGATAGTCAATTAAGTGGGTATTAAATGTTATAAACGAAGTCAAATCATGAATATGACTTTAGTTGAGGAAACATGATTTAATCCAATAAAGTATAACCTAGGCATAATCAATCTGATTGAACACCAAGTGTGCGACCGAGTCGAGAAGCGTGCCGGACATGGGGCACTAAGTACCGGATAGACGGGAGTTAGTATGACCTCGGGTACTAATTTATAAAGTTCAATTGAGGGCATAATATAGGTTATAGGATTTACTGCAAATCAAATCAACATGAGTCCTATAGTTGAGTTGAGAAATTCAATAGACTTAGGATGAACCTTGGGATGCACAACATGAAGTAATTCAAGTAGACGTGTCATAGTTGTGGTGTCACTGAAGTTGGGGACTGGTTTATAAGGACCGTGGGATCAACCTCGAGATGAGTGTGGGATGTGAGATGTAATCAAAAGAGATATAAAAGGGGAAACCACCTAACTTTACTATTCATTTTCTTCCCAAATCGGTTCTCTCCTCACCGATTTCCCTCACCTCTCCTCCTCTATTTCCCCCACCTTGGTTGAGCGCCGTCAACCACCGACGAGTCCTGTGGTGGTCGGAGAGTCTCCAGTCGTCAGAGTAGGTCCTATCCTCCATCTCTCTCTCTCTCTCTCTCTCTCTCTCTCGTTTTCTCTCTTATAATTTGCACACACACCACTTTTTTTACATCCAACGTTGCTGGGGGTTGGCTGTCATGATAGGGAACTGGTCGGAGGCACTACAACGGTGATCCACCGAGGTCTCGACCATCCCTGAGCCCCAAACCTCGCGGCGGATGAGGATGCAATGTTTTTCTTTCAACAGTGTATAGTGTAAGGTTTTCTTGCAAACTGGAGGCATTGCCTTCAAATACCGGGCCTGTGATGGGTAGCAAGGATCAGAGGGTGGTCGGGGACCATCCATGGTAGTTCACCATGGTCCCCACATCCTCGGAGCACCCTCAAATCATGCCCAACTGAGTAGTTGTTGTCTCGAATGCGAACTGGTGAGGTTTCCCAAAAAGTTTTTCTTCTCTTCTTCTTTGACTTGATTAGCAGTGCTGTGGTGGTGGCGATGACCATGGAGGCTGTTGGGGGCGATCCTTGGTAGTTCACCGAGTCCCAAACCTCTGGAGCCCCAACTTACAATGTGTACAGCAAGGTTGTTTGGGGCTATGCCCTGTTGTTGCTTCTTTTTTTTTTTTCATCTTTCCAACTGTATTGCACTGTGATGACATGAAGGGAAGGGATGATTGTATGCTATTTTTTCTTCTCTCTATCTTTTTAAACGGTGGTTGTATGGGCCCAATTAGAGGCCCAATAGCATACTCTTCTTTAACAAAGGCCCATTATATGTGTACGTTTGAGTTCCGATTAGGTGAGTTGTTTTCCAGCCATTTCATGCCAAGGAAACCCCTCTTCAAAGTCAGATAATACCAACATAGTTGTTATTAAGGTCGTCGTCGTCTCAACTGTTACTCAATTTTGGTTGATTTAGGGTTCGATCATGGTGATTTTCTTGACATGGCCGAACTTATTGTGAGTAGACAACTCCGTTAAATGTATGGGATTTGTGTACATCAGGTTATAAAGAACGTGTGATTATTGGTTTAATGTTTGAATTGATTTTTTTTCCATATGAAGTTAATGCATGACTAGGGTACAACGGGAAGTCATGGAGGTGTGTTTTCGTGTCGATGAACGGTCATGATGTCGTGAACACGCTGCCGGCTCTCGAAGCTATGGCGTGACTCACATACGACTGAGCCGAGCCTAAGACTTGTAATTAGGCTTATATAAGTGTGGTTATAATACCCAAAAGAGTCATTGTGTTTCGTTGTATTTTTGGTTTGATTTACCGATTGAGTTTACGAAGTGTTCGAGTCATTAAAACACTGAGAAAATGCTAGGGTACCAACCTAGGGTTTAGTTAATGATTCGACCCATTAATTAGAGTTTCCAACCTTGTCAGGTAGCGGGAAACTCGGGGATACTTACTTGGAACGCGAGTGTGTTGTTACACGGGTTGCGATTAGTTCAGGTAAGTACACTTGTCTCAAAAACTTGTGTACGTTAGTAAGCCAGTTAAGAAAATACCATGTGATTCATCTTCATTCCATTGTGTTTGCTATATCTATTTGTTGGCATTCCATTCCATATTCCTTGTATGTGTGTTCTTGGCATAAGTGTGTGTCTCGAAGGTACATGCGCCTGCACTAGAAGGGATAAACGCGGCACTCGTGCGCACGAGTGTTTGACCACCCCTAGTGATTGTGTGATACCATGTACTGGATTGTTGTGGATTGTTGTGGATATTGTTGTGGTATTGTTGTGGATTTTAGACCACTTATGGCCTCTCTTGACTCATAGAACACGCATGTTTCAATTGTTATTGTTTCCAGTCTGCTATCATGCACCTTGTTTATATAATTTCCTGTCTTTCAATTCCCGCATGATATTTAGATCGCCTTGATTGATAATTCATGAATTACTGTTATATTCTTCTGGCATTACTTTCGATTTCTCTCAGTTGCTCACCGTCTAGTTTGTGACGGTGGGTGCAGATATAGCGGAGTGCAGTAGAGGCAAAGAGCCTTGCTTAGGCGGCTTTTTGTGAGGATTAGCGGCTGGACTTGAGGAACCCTAGAGTAGGTTATATGTTTTTGCTCATTTGTATGTTGCTTTATATATGTATGTTTTTGGTTTATATAACTTGGCATTATTATTGAGATTAGTATCATGTATGTTGATTCATCGAATTGTACATGAACACGGGGTTTTCCACATTATAGAATTCCTAATTTCCTTTTGATTGAGTTATTTCCCCTTATTACTTACTGTTTAGTCTTCCGCTGTGTATTATTGCAATAACTCTTTCATAAACTGCTAAATTGAGTAAATATGAGGTTGACTAGGCTCGTCAGGTTGCCGAGTGATAATTCGGGGCTTGAACGGGTCTAGGCCGGGCGTACCCAATTGCATGGGGAAATTGGGGCCATCACAGTTGGTATCAGAGCCTAGGTTTGAGGAGCCTAGGGATGAGATGTTGGTTATTCTTTAACTTGATACCAACATCACAGTTGGTATCAGAGCATAAGCTTTATAACCTTAGGGACAGAGTTTAGGGTTGTTTAAAAATTGTGATACCAACATCACAGTTGGTGTCAGAGCATACCAGGTTTAAATTCATAAAACATAAGCCATTAAACCAACGGAAGTTAGGAACGGTTGAATTTAGAGTGGAAAACCCTATGATCCTAATTAGAACTTTAGTTCGAAGGGATGAGTTGGGATAAGTTGGATGTGATGTTTATACATATTATGATTGTTGATTGTAATATATTGTATGCGGTAGCTATCTATTGATTCGAAGTATCGCTCTCTTGATTCAGACGACGATGGCAGATCAGACCGGTTCGGGCGATGATAGCCGCTCATCTGACACACGATATGCTAGCGCGGACGATGTGCACGTTTTGACGCAGAGAGTTGCGATGCAGGACCAGCAGTTACAGGATATGTTACGAATGTTGATGACTCTCGTATCCGCTACCACACCATCGACTCCGACTACGCCATTGCCACCTACTGTTACTCGTGGAGCAGAGACTCCGATTGCTGCTGCATCTACGACTCCGATTCCATTAGCGGTGATTCTCGAGGGAGCAGTTACTGCGACAAGTACGCAGACCGAGGCGGAGACACCTCCGTTACAGGCAGAGATAGTACGAGCGCCGGAGACACCGACTACGCCGATTGCTGCTGCAGAGACTACTCCAGTCACTACTCCGGTCACTACTCCGGAGAAGAGCCCTAGGGCCACTGCCGAGGCGAGGCAGTGGAGAGAATTCAAGCGGCACGATCCGCTAAGTTTTTCGGTGGTACGGACGTAATGGCGGAGCTTTTCCTGAAGAATCATGAGAAGATTCATACTATCATCGCGACCGAGGATCACATGATAGCGACGATTTCCTCATCCATGCTTCAGGGGGAGGCGGATGATTGGTGGACAACCATTGTCACTACCCGAGGCATTCCGAGATATTGGATCGACTTCAAGACCCAGTTTAACCAGAAGTACTTCCCACCGACTGTTCTTCGGGCGAAGAGGAACGAGTTTATGGCACTGAGGCAGAGCAGCGATGAGTCAGTGATGGATTATATGGGCAGATTCATTCAGCTATTACCCTATGCGGGAGGATCAACAGATTCAGAGGCCGATCGTATCTACTATTTCACCGAGGGTTTGCTACCCGCCATTGGAGGTTCAGTAGTCACTACCGAGCTGGAGACTCTTCAGAGGGCATACGAGCGGAGTTTGGCTAGAGAGAGCTACCTGATTTCTCACCCTGAGGAGGATAGACCGGCCAGATCAGAGTTTCGATCGGAGGAGCACCATCAGGACAAGAAGAGGAAGAAGAACAGGTGGAATTTTCGTGATCGTAAGACTCGAGTGTAGGTTCGTTGCACGACGAGATTACTCGTCGACACGACCATTCCGCCAAGATCTGAGTTTTGCCGATCATCCACCGCACCTAGTCGACCAGGACGCGATCGCGAGGCGATCGAGAGTAGGGGTACGGATCGAGGAGACAGCGAGAGGACACGAGGTCTAGTCATACTCAGACTCAGACTCAGAGTTTCACACAGGGACGAGGCCAGAGCCAGACTCAGGGATCGCAGGATACCCGCACATGTTTCAGGTGCGAAAAGGTTGGCCACATTCAGAGGGAGTGCTCTCAACCCCCGAGAGCACCGTCGCAGCATCACCAGTACCAGAGGGAGCGTGTTCAGGCTGCTGTTGAGCCAGACCAGGGGGCATACAAACACATTGATGAGGGTATGAATTTCATTTGCGGTACTTGCATGCATATCATGTTCGATTCAAGCTACGTCGAGTCCTTGATTGTTGTGCGCTTAGTAGACATGTTAGGGTTGTAAACTCATTAGACGTAGCAGACCACAATCCTAGTCACGACTGTCAGGATGCGATGTACTCAAACGTGCATAGTCTTGACATTTCGGTAGTGTTAGGGAGCTACGAGTCGCCAATACACACGCGAGTACTAGAGTTGTTAGAGTTCGAAGCCTTGGTTGGTGCGAACTAGATATAAACATTACGTGCGTTGATTGGTTAATACGAGAAGACGAATGGGAGATCTTTGTGAGTTTCATACGTGCTGGAGCGAGACAGAGACGTTAGCTTGAGTTCTTGAAGGAGTACGACTTCTTATTTGAGCACCAATCCGAGAAGACCAACATTGTTGCTGATGCGTTGCGCTGCAAAGGATTGGATGCGGAGGTAGTCGCGTGTCAAAGAACCTACGTGCGTGGTTTACGTGAGGCAATCAAGTTGATGAGTTCAGCGGACATGCTGATAACCTAGATACGTGGTCAAACGATGTTGCAGACCGTCTCATTTGGCATTGTGCGCGAGGGACAACAAGACGATGCGTCATACCAGTGGTGCAGTGAGATGGTGGATAGTTCAGATTGCCCAGACAAGAGTCGGTCGACAGACTCATGCTAGAGGTATCGCGGGCGACTGGGGTTTCCATTGGTGGCTGATGCGTGTGACGAGGTACTTCAGGAGATTCACCGTTCTAGTTTTGTTGTATCCAGGTCGACCTAAGATGTGTGCCGATGTGTGACATTCTTTTGGTGGCCAGGGATGATTTCCGAGGTGTCGGAATTGTTCGAGCGTGTGACATGCCAGTGCGTAGAGGCTGGGCATCGACGACCTGGAGGACTACTACAGCCCCACCCATTTCTTGATGAAAGCGGGAACATATTGGTATGGATTTCGTTAGTGGTTGCCCCGATCTCCTCGTGGTCACGATAGCATCTGGGTAATTGTGGATAGATTTTTCTCGAGATTTAAGAGTGCCCAGAAGTGGCAGAAGAAATACTTGACGAGTATCACAATGAGCTTCAGTACGATTCGGGGAGATTATGAATACCTGAAGGTCTCTCCACTGAAGGGTCACAAACGGTTCGGAGTAAAGAAATGACTCACTATGAGTTTAATCGGTCTCGTTAGGAGTTGCGAAGAGTCGTTAATTTAGTTTACTTATTAGGTTAATTTCGGGGACGAAATTCTAAAAAGTGGGGGAGACTGTAACAACCCCAAATTTTTAACTTACTTGCGTTACACTTGTCAGGATTGTGACCCGGCTACGTGAATACTGGACAGTATTTCGAGCTTCGGGAGTCGACACCGAAGTGATTTTATGATTCTTTGATTGTATGTATTAGTATTTTAGTATTTTACGAGTCTCGCGCCGTTTGGGCAATTTTTAGTTGAGAGAGGTTCCGACTAAGTAAACGGGGTTCCGATAGTTGATTAAGTGGGTATTAAATGTTATAAACGAAGTCAAATCATGAATATGACTTTAGTTGAGGAAACATGATTTAATCCAATAAAGTATAACCTAGGCATAATCAATCTGATTGAACACCAAGTGTGCGACCGCCTCGAGAAGCATGCCGGACATGGGGCACTGAGTATCGGATAGACGGGAGTTAGTATGACCTCGGGTACTAATTTATAAAGTTCAATTGAGGGCATAATATAGGTTATAGGATTTACTGCGAATCAAATCAACATGAGTCCTATAGTTGAGTTGAGAAATTCAATAGACTTAGGATGAACCTTGGGATGCACAACATGAAGTAATTCAAGTAGATGTGTCATTGTTGTGGTGTCACTGAAGTTGGGGACTGGTTTATAAGGACCGTGGGATCAACCTCGAGATGAGTGTGGGATGTGAGATGAAATCAAAAGAGATATAAAAGGGGAAACCACCTAACTTTACTATTCATTTTCTTCCCAAATCGGTTCTCTCCTCACCGATTTCCCTCACCTCTCCTCCTCTATTTCCCCCACCTTGGTTGAGCGCCGTCAACCACCGACGAGTCCTGTGGTGGTCGGAGAGTCTCCAGTCGTCGGAGTAGGTCCCATCCTCCGTCTCTCTCTCTCTCTCTCTCTCATTTTCTCTCTTATAATTTGCACACACACCACTTTTTTTACATCCAACGTTGCTGGGGATGGGCGTCATGATAGGGAACTGGTCGGAGGCACTACAACGGTGATCCACCGAGGTCTCGACCGTCCCTGAGCCCCAAACCTCGCGGCGGATGAGGATGCCCTGTTTTTCTTTCAACAGTGTATAGTGTAAGGTTTTCGTGCAAACTGGAGGCATTGCCTTCAAATACCGGGGCTGTGATGGGTAGCAAGGATCAGAGGGTGGTCGGGGACCATCCATGGTAGTTCACCATGGTCCCCACATCCTCGGAGCACCCTCAAATCACGCCCAACTGAGTAGTTGTTGTCTCGAATGCGAACTTGTGAGGTTTCCCAAACAGTTTTTCTTCTCTTCTTCTTCGACTTGATTAGCAGTGCTGTGGTGGTGACGATGACCATGGAGGCTGTTGGGGGCGATCCTTGGTAGTTCACCGAGTCCCAAACCTCTGGAGCCCCAACATACAATGTGTACAGCAAGGTTGTTTGGGGCTATGCCCTGTTGTTGCTTCTTTTTTTTTCTTCATCTTTCTAACTGTATTGCACTGTGATGACATGAAGGGAAGGGATGATTGTATGCTATTTTTTCTTCTCTCTATCTTTTTAAACGGTGGTTGTATGGGCCCAATTAGAGGCCCAATAGCATACTCTTCTTTAACAAAGGCCCATTATATGTGTACGTTTGAGTTCCAATTAGGTGAGGTGTTTTCCGGCCATTATATGTGTACGTCGTCGTCTCAACTGTTACTTGATTTTGGTTGATTTAGGGTTCGATCATGGTGATTTTCTTGACATGGCCGAACTTATTGTGAGTAGACAACTCCGTTAAATGTATGGGATTTGTGTACATCAGGTTATAAAGAACGTGTGATTATTGGTTTAATGTTTGAATCCTTTTTTTTTTGTCCATATGAAGTAAATGCATGACTAGGGTACAATGGGAAATCAGGGAGGTGTGTTTTCGTGTCGATGAACGGTCATGATGTCGTGAACACGCTGCCGGCTCTCGAAGCTATGGCGTGACTCACATACGACTGAGCCGAGCCTAAGACTTGTAATTAGGCTTATATAAGTGTGGTTATAATACCCAAAAGAGTCATTGTGTTTCGTTGTATTTTTGGTTTGATTTACCGATTGAGTTAACGAAGTGTTCGAGTCATTAAAACACTGAGAAAATGCTAGGGTACCAACCTAGGGTTTAGTTAATGATTCGACCCATTAATTAGAGTTTCCAACCTTGTCAGGTAGCGGGAAACTCGGGGATACTTACTTGGAACGCGAGTGTGTTGTTACACGGGTTGCGATTAGTTCAGGTAAGTACACTTGTCTCAAAAACTTGTGTACGTTAGTAAGCCAGTTAAGAAAATACCATGTGATTCATCTTCATTCCATTGTGTTTGCTACTATCTATTTGTTGGCATTCCATTCCATATTCCTTGTATGTGTGTTCTTGGCATAAGTGTGTGTCTCGAAGGTACATGCGGCCTGCACTAGAAGGGATAAAACGCGGGCACTCGTGCGCACGAGTGTTTGACCACCCCTAGTGATTGTGTGATACCATGTACTGGATTGTTGTGGATTGTTGTGGATATTGTTGTGGTATTGTTGTGGATTTTAGACCACTTATGGCCTCTCTTGACTCATAGAACACGCATGTTTCAATTGTTATTGTTTCCAGTCTGCTTATCATGCACCTTGTTTATATAATTTCCTGTCTTTCAATTCCTGCATGATATTTAGACTGCCTTGATTGATAATTTATGAATTACTGTTATATTCTTCTGGCATTACTTTCGATTTCTCTCAGTTGCTCACCGTCTAGTTTGTGACGGTGGGTGCAGATATAGCGGAGTGCAGTAGAGGCAAAGAGCCTTGCTTAGGCGACTTTTTGTGAGGATTAGCGGCTGGACTTGAGGAACCCTAGAGTAGGTTATATGTTTTTGCTCATTTGTATGTTGCTTTATATATGTATGTTTTTGGTTTATAGAACTTGGCATTATTATTGAGATTAGTATCATGTATGTTAATTCATCGAATTGTACATGAACACGGGGTTTTCCACATTATAGAATTTTTAATTTCCCTTTGATTGAGTTATTTCCCCTTGTTACTTACTGTTTAGTCTTCCACTGTGTATTATTGCAATAACTCTTTCATAAACTGCTAAATTGAGTAAATATGAGGCTGAATAGGCTCGTCAGGTTGCCGAGTGATAATTCGGGGCTTGAACGGGTCTAGGCCGGGCGTACCCAATTGCACAGGGAAATTGGGGCCGTCACACAACCCTCATGTCCTCTCTGTCTGCATCTATAGCATTTGCACGTCTCCCGCCTCCCAGCCTACCTGTTATCAGATCCCTGACCCTGACCCCGGTCCCTCTGACCTCTGTTACGGTCATTCTGATGTCTATCCTGGTGCTGTTGAGGAGTTGTCGTCGATATTGCTCTGGTGTCTCAGTCATCACTGTCACAGCTGTCTGTGGGTCAACTGTTGGTGCAATCGTTGCTGGAGTGGTAAGCGTAACTGGCTCAATAGTGGATGCTACTGCAGGTGTCCTTGAACTTCATAGATACTCTATTAGCTCAGCCATCTTTGCTTACTGTAATAACTACTGATCCGCAACTCTCTTTACCATGGAACGCAAATCGGCTACCTCTTTGATGGTAGAATCATTGGTCTCCCCAACCTCCTGGTGTGTAGTTGGCGTGGTAGTAAGAGTCTACCCGTCCATAGTGATCTGCATCGTTCTCGTATCCGAATCATTTCCCGATATACGTATGCGTATAATATATACACAACTCAATAGTACATATATCACATAACAATCCTAACTTTACCCGTTACCTTCACTTCCCAACTAAAAGTTCTAGGCAATTCATTGGGTTTCCACATCTATTTTCTTTAAAGTTTATACTCTTTAATTAACTTTGTTAGTTCAAGACCCTATCGACCTTGCTCTTCCAGTAAACTATAGTGGTATCGGAGTTATCAATAAACCATATTTCATTCCTTAGATTCCTTAACCCCAGTGCTCCTCAAACCCTGTGCTCTGTTTTAACCATAAACCCAGTGCTCTGATACCAACTGCGGCAGCCCTAAAATCTGGGGTCGTCCCATGCAACAGGTACCTCTCCAGCCCATACTTCAGAAGTACCTGCCACGTCACTCATTCGTCCACCTCATCTTTCATGTCCTAATTTCATGCCATTTAATTTAGTGATTCAACATTTTACTGTTTTACAATGGAAGCCTTAATACCACCAATTTAGCCT
This sequence comes from Stephania japonica, assembly GCA_039657345.1. Taxonomy (NCBI): domain Eukaryota; kingdom Viridiplantae; phylum Streptophyta; class Magnoliopsida; order Ranunculales; family Menispermaceae; genus Stephania; species Stephania japonica. The sequence goes on along the minus strand of CM077558.1, from coordinate 19,323,151 downwards.
GACATACAATTAATTTATTCAACCTATAGTGGAAAACCCAGAAGTACTCAGTATACAGGCAACAATTGCTATCAGCGCATGTATATATACCAGTACTGTAAATGTATGGTCTCAAGTTCTCAATAATAACAATTTAAAACAACTTAATACCAACAAACATATCAGTAGGTCCTCGACAGTGAACAGATGAGGATGCGTCGCTGTGACCTCCCTGCTCCTACTGATACTCAAGGTCTGCACTCAGTTATCACAAGAACCAGATAATGAGTCCAATAAGTAAAATCCCAAGGAAAACCACCGTGCATCATATTTAAGAATGTAATACTAGCCAATAAACAGTGTTAAATAATCATGCGGAAAGAAGGGAAATGCAGACAACTGCTCAACATGAATTGCATGAATACAAAACACTAAGATAACAAATGGTTGTGACCTAGCCGAAGAAGAAGTGAAACTTATGACCAGTCGCCCGATCAGAATTATTACCGTCGACCCGGCCACTATATCCTAGGTTACACTCCCCGAGCCATCCCCACAACTTCTAGATACATATACTCATATTTTCAAGAATGAACAGCTCAAAGGATATACATAATAAGTAAATGCAGTAATGGTGTTCAGTTGGGTTTTACGTACCTCAATCTACGCTCACAAAACCCGAAAATACCCCCGATTTGACCGTCAATTGGTCCCCGACTCCAACGAATGTTCGGGAACTCCTGAGACCTAATTCCAAGGTTTATTGGTCAATAATTTGGTTTATAATTGATTATGTTCCATTTCACACTGTTTTCCATTTCAGAGGATCATTAGCGCGCTGCTAATTGATCTTAATCACTGTTCACCATCATTTTCCATAGGGTAATTAGAACGCGCTAATTCTATCTATTAGCGCGCTAATAGCGCTCTATCCAGCTTTTCCAGATCTAAATTTCATGGATCACCCTGTGTCACTCCAACTTCTTGACACCTTATCTTGACACTGGTTGCCTCAAACCAGCCTGTTGTGCATCTTGAGAACAATCCAAAAGGTGTTGATTATTCCAGCCACAACTATAGGACTTTATAATTCCAATTGATTTGGCCTATATAAATTGTCAAATCCACTCAATAAATTCCCAAAATTTATAACTAGGGTCATACTAGTCTCCTGACCACTCGGCACCCAGTGCCCTGCGTCCAATACGTATCTCGAGGCGGTCCCACACTTAGTGTACATATCAATTTTTAGCCTAATTTATATTTAAATCTCATTTAATTGTATTCCTTAACCTTAATCACATTTGACTATCTAATTTAAACTCAAACCCCTAACGCCCAGCCTACCAACTACCATACCCTCGCGTTAGCGTGTTCCACAACCCAAACCCCGACTCTCAATCTTGCTCGATCAAAATTTACAAACACACACCTGTGATGATTAATACAACGATACTAAAATAATATTAATGCATCACAGAACTCATAAAACACCCACACACATAAAACACCTAGATGCGAGTCCTGCCCAGCCTACTCACGGCTTCCACGTGCCGTTCCAGTTGGCGTCCTACTCGGAAAATAATTAAATAATGGCGTTATAAAATAACAGGCAGCTATGGGTTTCCACTTCTAAGTTCAACCATTTCTAACTTCCGCTGGTTTAAATGGCCAATGTTTTAAGAATTTAAATTAATAGTTAGGTCTATATAACCTTGCGCTCTGATACCAACTGTGACAGCCCCAATTTCTCCGTGTAATTGGGTACACCCAGCCTAGACCCGTGCAGGCCCCAATTCATCACTCGGCAACTTGACGAGCCTAGTCAGCTTTCGATTTGATTAATTTAACGATTTATGAAAGAGTTATTGCAATAATATACAACGGAAGACTAAATAATTATAATAAGGGAAATAACTCAGTCAAGGGAAATTAGGAATATATAATGTGGAAAACCCTGAAATATTCATCTACAAACAGAAGTGAGATATGAATAAATACATGATACCAATTTCATCAAAATACGAAGTTCTATAACCCAAAACATATATGAAACAATATATAGATAAGCAAAATATAAACACCTACTATAATGTCTTCCAAGTTCAATCGCTAATCCTCACGAAAAGTCGCCTAGGCAGGGCTCCATGCCTCTACTGCATTCCGCTCACCCACCATCACAAACTAGACGGTGAGCAACTTGAGAAATCGAATGCAATGCCAGAAGAAGATAACAGTAATTCATGATATAACAAGTAAAACAATCTAAATATCACACGGTAATAAAAAGATAGGAATTTAAATAGATCAAGTGTACGATAAACAAACTGATAAATATCAATCAAAATTCAAATATGTTATAAGGAATCAAAAGAGGCCCATAAGTGGTCTAAATCATAGCATAACAGCGAAGACCTCGTGGGGACTTCCCGGGCATCAACACAAGCGAAGGCACAGCTATGATAGGAGGGACACAAGCCTACCCACCCAGTACACGGTGTCACACGGTTACTAAGGGTGGTCACACACTCCCGTACAAGAGTGCCCACGTTTTATCCCTCTAGTGCAGGTCCTAGTACTATTAAGACAAAGCATTTATGCCAAGAAACACACAACAAGGAATGGAATGGAATACCAATAATAGAGCGTAACGAATCTGAATAAATGATAATGAATCACATGACATTTTCTTACTGGCTTACAAATCATACACAAGTTTTAAGGCAAGTGTACTTACCTGACTAATCGCAACCCGTAGACACTCTCGCATCCCTAATGCGTATCCTCGAGTTTCCTGCTACCTGACAAGGTTGGAAACTTTAATTAATGGGTTGAGTCATTACTAACCCTAGGTTGAAACCCTAGTGTTTTCCCAATGTTTTAATGACTCGAACAACTCGATAATTCAATTGGTAAATCAAACCAAAAACCCAATGAAACACAATGACTCTCTTAGGTGTTATAACCACACCTATGTAAGCCTAATTACAAGTCTTAGGCTAGGCTCACTCATATGTGAATCACGTCATAGCTTCGAGAGCCGGTGGCATGTTCATGATGTCATAACCACTCGTTAACTTTAAACACTATTTTTTTAAAGAATGTAATATTAGCATATATGGAAATGACACTAAACACCCAAAGATAACCACTCGTGCTTAACATCCACTTACTATTAAAATCCTGGATCATATATTAAAGTGTCTCACATAGTGTGTTCATCAACACATAAGACCCTTTACCACTAAGACGCCAAGTTCATGTATCTTAACAAAAACCAAAACCTACAAAACCTACAAGTAGAGTCAACGAAAACCACCACCAAATCTCATTCAAGGTCGAAACCTCATGGGTACTGTCTAATGTTGGGTGGGTTTCCTAGGCACGGATTGGCTGGAAAACACCCTGCCTAATTGGAATTTAAGATGCACATACTCACACACACTAATGAAAATAATCAGAATCAATATCAAAATTGAAAATCATAACAAATACCCTTGTCATAACTGGTCCGACTTGCTGGAAAACTGGGAGACACAAACGAAGTGTGGCAAGGTCCCTGACAGTATCCTAAACTTGACAGTTCGTCCAGTAGTGATGCCTGTCCTGACAGTTTTTGACGAGAGGATGAACATCAAGAAGAAATGATAAAACATAACAGTACACTATTTTCGCTACTGGTTCGACCATACCAGTAGTTGCGAGACCCAAACAAGAGCATGGTGGGGTCTCCAACAACCTTTAGATGGGGTGATCCGACCAGCAGCACCGCCTGCTCAGGCGTATTCTGGTGGAACTCAAATGACACATTCACAAAACCAGGGCATAACCACTGCAATGCCACTTATATCGTGAAGGGGGCTTCTCCGAGGATGTGGGGACTCTGCTGTACCGCCAGAGACCATCCCTAATCATCGAAACCCACTGGAGCAGCGGTTAGGTGTGACAGCTTTGAGGACAGAGAGCAAACATGAAGAGAGAGAGAGAGAGAGGATAGAGATAGAGAGAAAGAGAGAGGGAACATGGACCTCCAGTGAGGGTTCCAGCGAGAGGTATGATTGCCGTGCCTGTTTTCTCATCACATCCCATCAACTAATTAATTAAATTAATAAAATTCCTTTACATGTATTCTTTATTGTGTTTTACTCCACCGTTTAACTTGGCAAAACCTCTCTCAACTAAACATCGCCCGAACGACTCGAGACCTGTAAAATACTAAAATACTTATACACACAATCAAAGAATCATAATATTACTTTGGTGTTGACTCCCAAAGTTCTAAATTCTGTCCAGTATTCAGTAGCCGGGTCATAATCCTGACAAGTGTAACGCAAGTCAGTTAAAAATTTGGGGTTGTTACAGGTTAACTTTTCTGAATCATCCTTGTTGATGACAGCAGGGATTAATTCTTCAGCTGGTTGTGATCTCTTTTTTCCTTCATCATTAGCATCAAGTGAATCCTCAGGAAAAACCTGCCCCCCACCAACATTAGGTTTAACAGCCATTAAGTAACAACTTCTAGCTAATTTTTTTTTATCTCCTTTCATTTCTCTTACGCCACTAGGTGTTGGGAACTTATTCTTCAAATGATATGTTGAAGTAACTACCTTAAACTTAATAAGTGCCATCCTTCCAAAAATTATATTGTAAACCAAAAAGTTTACCATGTTGGTTACCTTCCTTGATGCTCCCCCAATAGTAACTGGAAGAAGAATTGAGCCTTTAACTTTAACCTCAACTTCGTTGAAACCATATAAAGGTGACGAGAATGGAGCAAGTAGGCTACCAACATATCCCATGTAAGAGAAAGCCTTGTGGTATAAAACATCTACAACTTCCATTATCAACAGTGTATGTTTGACAGTAAAGTTTACTACCATAGTCTCAATGACTAAAGGGTCATCATGGGTGAACTTAACTCCTTCCAAATCATCATCAATAAAGCTAATGTTACATTCCAACCGTGCCTTTTTGGGCGGTATCTCGACCATGAGGGATTCCCTTGCATATGCCTATATAGATGATGAAGATATTCCTAAGGTTGTTGATCCTCCAAATATGACATTAATCACACCTCCAAGCTATAATTGCCTTCCTCCTTTACTTTCATCTCTTCTTCGATCATCATTCCTTCCTCTTTTATAATCACCGCGCTTTCCAGCATCTTTGTTTTTCACAAATTGGTTAAGATGAACTTTCCGAATCAAGAACTCTATTTATTCCTTCAAATGCTTACAATCTTCTGTATCATGACCATGATCTTTGTGAAATCTTCAGTACAAAGTTTTATCTCTTGCTATTGCATCAACTCTCATTAGTTTTGGCCATTTGATGAAAAATTCAGCTATAATCTCTAATAAGATTTGTCCCTTTGACTGGCTAAGGGGGTAAAAGTCAGAAACCTATTAGTAGTATTTGGTGCACCTTAAGAGTTCAATGTGAACTTAGGTAGTTTATTAGCATCTTGATTACTATTTTCTACTCCGCTTCTCTTTTTTCATCTCCTTTATCTTTCTCTGGTTGTATTATCTCTTCAACCACCATGTACTTTCCTACCTTCCTTTATAGCTTGGCCATTGTGGTAAGTGGGTTCTTGGCTAAAGAAACCTTGAGGTGTTCATTAGCTGTCCCATTAGTAAGGGCCACCATAGCAACAGATTGGTCCAAACTAGGTACTTTTAAAGCCTCCCTTATGAATCTCTTTAAGTAATCTCTAAGTGTTTCACCATATCTTTGTCTAATGCTCATCAGAGAAGTAAAACTCCTAGCATGAGTTTTACCACCAATTGATTGGTTAACAAAAAACTCACTCAGTTGGTCAAACGAATGAACAGAGGCTGGAACAAGTTGTATGTACCAATTATGTGTTGGACCCTTTAGGGTTTAAGGAAAAGCTTTACATTTTACTGCATCTGACACTCTATGTAAGAGCAACACGGCATCAAAACTCAAAATGTGCTCTGTAGGATCTCCTATTCCATCATATTTATCAATATTTGGCATCTTGAATCCTTTTGGTAATGGTTCGTCAAGAATGTCTTGAACAAACGGAGGTGCGCCAGCCTTATATATAACCAAATTTGTAGTAGCCTGAGGATGAGGGCCAAGGTGTTCCAACAGCTGTCGCTCCACATCCCTCTCTATCCTTTCACCGTGATCATGTATATTATGACCACTCCTAGAGGAGCCAACAAAGTTTGCTCTTTAAGGTAAATTGCAATCTGCTCCACTCAAAACTTCTACTTGCTCTTGCAACCTACTTACTTGTTTCCTTAGCCTGACCACTTTGTTTTCAGGGTCTCCAACCTTTCCCTTTCCTCGTTCAATCCTTCATCTTTCTAACTCCTCCCTGAGATCATTCTCTCTCTTATTAGAGATATTATGGGCTTCTTCTCTAGACTGCGATATACATTAAGAAAGTGTGTGGTGTGATTGTCGATCTTCTTTGGCTAGTCCAGACAGACGATCAGATGGATATCGCACCTCGGTACTACGAGTGTTCCGAGTAGTGACTACCATGGAATATGGAAACACGTGTTCTATAAGGACACTCAACTTTTCCTAAAAACTGGATGTTCTATGTCGAACACTTAGTTTTTCCACAGAACTACATGTTATTTGTCGCACACTCAGTTTTTTTCAAGAATTGGGTGTTATACTCCGAACACATAGTTTTTCCACAAAAACTAGGTGTTCTATGTCGAACACTCAATTTTTCTTAAGAACTGGGTGTTCTAAGCCAAGCACTCAGCTTTTCCATAAAAACTGGGTATTCTATGTTGAACAATCAATTTTTTTGTAAGAATCGGCCCCCTTCCTCTAGCGCCAAAAATGTTGTGGAAACAACACCTTGAACCTTGATATCTGAGACACCAATTGCCGTGACCTTATGATAGGATCACTCCTTGTCGAAGTCTGCAAAACGAATCCCGAAGTGGGGGCCTTCAGGGAAAAGACTCTGACGCTCAAGTCAGTTAAAGCTCAAAATGAAACTTTTTTCTCAAGAATTTTGTACGTACCACATGCCTTGAGCTAGTTCTCCTATTTATAGATGTATGATCAGATCATATTTTGGATTTGAGATAAAAACGTATCTTAAATCCTAACTCCCCTAGGATTGACTTTATCCTAATTAGCTTAGAAGTCTATCTCAAATATGATAATTTACAACTTTTATGCCTACCCAGGCTGACTCAACAATGAGCTGTAACACTTATCATGATCACAAGTTTGTTCCTTATCGATCTGAGTGATGTGTATCTCGAGGCACACTGATGCTATACCATATCAGAAAGGTTTGAACTTCTAATTCGATTGGGATAGTAATTTGGGGTTGATATAAATGCTTTAAGCAGTTTTTAGGTTAAAAAAGGTTGTTAGTTTGTTCTAGAGATTTTAATTTTGCTTTAGAGAGTATTGAGAGATATTTAGAAAGGGATGAGAATACATTGAAGACTCCAATTTTATAATTGAAGTTGTATTCTATTATTGAATTGAAGGTATTGCTTTCAATTTTGATAATAATGAATACAATAATTCACATGTTTAATTACAGAGAAATAAAATGGTTTACTTTATCCTAGGAATCAATGGATCTTAGGTTAAGCTATGAATTTTTGATGGATTGATTATTTTTGAAGTTATGCATGTCATGATATGTGTTTATTCAATCTTAATGTTATAAAATTCTTGATCACATGTTTATTGATTACAAAAATATAGAGTAACCATGAGTGTGGAATTTGGGCCTAGGTATGAAAAATACAACTTCATAATATGTAGCACATTGATAGATGCCTATTGACTAGTGACATTGATGAGTTTTTATTACTGAATATATTTATGTAGTTTTTAGTATAATAATAGTTTGGACCTTCCATTTTAGTATAATAATAGTTTGGACCTTCCATTTTATTGCCTTGGACACTCACTTATGGTTTTTAAAGGGTTTTCAACGGATTAGGAGCAAATTGGATGAATTTGTGATAGTAGTCAAACTTGGATTAAACCGGCAACAGGATTGGCGCCACCCAGTTTATTAGACGGCTTCACCAACGACACATGATGGATTTCATGTCTTTCACTGACTTAGGGCTTGAGAGATGACTTGAAGATTTACAACAAACAATGTCATAATGAACAAGTGACACTATAACTGACTTATAGCTTGAAAGATGACTTGATGAAGATTTACAACAGACAATGTCATAATGAACAAATGACACCAAAGAGCTATAATAGGTGGTGCCAACCATGGTGTGGTTTTACTGAGCTGAGCAGTCTGCATCTCTGCAATGTCAGACCCATGCCATCCATTCATACCCACAGAGTCACTAGCTTTGTCGCATTTGCGGAATTGGAAACTACAAGTTGACATTATGAGATTTTAATTTTGTTTCCAACTTTGGTGTTTATCCCCATTTAGTATAAATAGATAGCTTTGTTTTAAGTTTAAAGAATCTTGTAATTTGAGTTTTAGAGAAGAAAACCTTGGGAGTTGCTTTACCATGTTCAGCTAAGTTTTTCATACTTAGGTCGGAGGTGAAGCAAACTCACTAGTTTGGTTATTGTTCTTGTTGCATGAGATCGTTTGATAATTAAATGCATTGATTAGGTTTAAAAAAATGCATTGATTAAATTATATCTATTTTTTGTTATCATTTTATTGATTAAGGTTCAAGTGTAGGGTATATAAGCAGCCATTACATGTTTTTATGTGAAAGACCAATGGTCATCGAATCGGTTGTCCATGATACCATCCAAGTTGACTTAGTGACAATCACTTGTTAATTTTCCATAAAAAGTTCTTAAGTAAATAACAAATAGATTTATGTTAAATCGAGAGCGGTTGTGATCTGATTATATAAGATAGGTGTTCCCAAGGATTTATATATGGTTAATGTATTGAAGTACTCTATTGGTGGATTGTCTAGGGTTATACACTAGTTAATAAGGAAGTATTTAGTGGTGGTTGTACAATCTATCAAGAATAGGGAGACTAGGGTATTTTGGCAGTTGTCTAATTTTTCATAGCCAATCTAGCAGAGATTTTGTTGATAATCATGTCTTAAAAGATTGATGATCATGACATATGACTTTGACTGTTTATGTGAGTTTATGGATCCATAGACCCAAGTAAGTCACTCTATAATATTTTTACAAGAACTTACGTTTTATTTGTAATGTTTAATTTGTTGTCTGGGGTTCTTGAAAACCCCCATTTTCTCTATTTACTTTGGCTAGAACCAAATTAATCCAAGTCCTCTGGATCGACCCAGTACTTACTACTAATGCTACAAATCATTGTTGGAATATATAATCATACGGACAATCTTTGAAATTGTTGACACGTGGTCGAATTTTGGCATTGTTGTCGAGGAATCGGTCCTAAGTTTGAGTTGAGTTTCCTTTATTTTTTTCTTTTTTTATGCCCACTAGGCTCACTCGATCAAAGTCGATTGGTTCGATGTTGCCATTCGATCCTGAAATTAAGTGGTCGTTTAAAAATTTGGATAGGGAAGCTTAGCTTCTTGATCGACAAAGAAAAATCCTAATTTTACATTCCCCCACACCTTTTGCCATGGTTGATAACGATTGCCATGCTAGCGACGAGCGATAGATTGCTATGCGGCACATTAATGAAGATCTTCATAATTGTTATGCACAACAATCCATGTGCATCAACTACCCACCAAATGAAGGAACTTTCAAGCTAAAGTTCTATTTTATTCATCTTTTGCCCATTTTTTATGGCATGAAGAATGAAAATTTGGTGGCATTTCTAAAGGAGTTTTAGACTAATTGTAGTATATTAAACCTCTTAATATGGAAGAGAACACAGTTAATGTAGTATCCCCTATCTTGAATATGGTGATACTAATTGACGCATCGGAGATCTTCCAAATTGATTATTCAATACTACGAATAATGCAATTTAGGGCACAAAGAACTTAATCAAAGTTTGAATGTTCTTCAATAGTTAAAAATGTCTAATTACAACAAAAAAGGTGATTTAAATAGCAAAACCATAAAATTTGCCAAAAATAGCAAAAGTCCAAAATATCTTAAATTGAAAACTCGACAAAATAAGAAAGCTAATGCCACAAACGATGTATAAAATCGAAATTCCTACTAAAAGTTGTAATCAAACTAAAACTTACTAAAAATAGAAAAATTGCTAATTCGGAGGCCTAAACGAAGGGATTTAATTTAAAACTATCGAATTTCATAGTTGGACCAATCAAAACTTAACCAAAAATTATTTTTGGTCACTTTTCCAAAGAAGTTTTTGACACTTCTTGGACTACATTATTCTCCCCATAGTGGACAAGATTCGCCCTCAAATCTTCATCCTTGTGATACACATCCCTTGTAATGACTTGAAAAATGTGACATGCTCATATGGTTTAGTGTAGTACCTATTATTACTCGTGTCTGGGTGTACTTGTTGGGAAATGTGCCCTAGGTCAATCCATTAATAGTCTTTATGAATACATTTTTGGTTAATAAAATAGAGGATTTCATTTGTTGTTTATTATAATTGATTTGTATGTTTACATTATAATAAGATCCATGGGTATTTACAGAAATATGCTAAATGTCCCTAGTCGATTATTATACTAGGAACTATAATGAATTAAGACTAGTGTGAGTCTTGATTGATGATCATACGATGATCATACGTATAGAAATACGAATCAAGATCATGAGTACTTATTAGGGAACAAAGTACTGGACTGACCCGCTATGAGAACATCATATGGATTAAGTCATAGTTGTTTCTCATGATAGGTATATTTTTCAGTCCTCTGACTTGAGATTACCAGAGACTTCAACATTAGGAATATAGTGATTTGACGCAATCAAACATTGTCCTTAAACCGAACGATTATAAAGGTTGTGATTGGTTACTGTGTGAATAATGTGGTGAAGTTGTGTAATCGACATAGAATTTGTCCCTCTCATAGAAAGAGAGATATCCAGTGGATCCCTCGATATGTTAGACTGTTAAAAGGCCTAGTCTAAGTGATCGAGACTAGTACGATTGAACATGTTGGATGATAATTCCATGCCTTATGTTTAATCAAAAGGATATCGTGTGACAAAAGGATGTTATATACACTATTGATTAGGTTGTATCGATTTGACATTCGTACAACTTGGGTAGTCAAAATGTCTTGCTAGAGGCCGCTTATGATTTGTATACCAAAATGTGTTTTGGTACACTGCCAACGTTGTATGAGCCTATTGGGTTACACATTGAGAATGGTTTTGTGAGATTTTAAAACGATTCGGAAGAATGAATTTTATATGATAAAATTCATGACAGAAACGTCTTTGTAGTGTATTACACTTATACATCTTTAAGTAAGGGTATATGTGTAATTTACTTAACCGTCTATATATAAAGGTTGTATAAATAGACGTTTTGAGTTAGAATACATACGAAAGATTTTAAAAGGGCCAAAACTCTATTTTCATTTTAAGAAATGACTTAGGGTTTTTGGTATGCACTGGATCGTTTTGGAGAGAAACAAGAAAAAAAGGTTTGGTATTCTCTCGAAGCTAGCACTTCAAATCTCGACCGTCGTTCATGTGTGGACTGCTGATAGAGGGCTTTTTTCATTGGCAACGCCTTAGAGATCGATTAACCTTTAGAAATGTACATTGCGACTGAGGTATGATTAAGTTTTCATATTTTAAACGTTTTTAATGGAATCAGATTCGAATCCTGTTGGGGTTTTTGTCAAAATTGTTTTGCAATCTCCTCTGCGCGTGAACCCCAAATCACCAACAGTACTAATGATTATGTCAGTGTACGAGTAAGATTCTGCTTGAAAAAATTGATGAACGGGGGTCGGGCTAATGAAGTTTGGGTACTTAGTGCTGGGAAAACGATAATTGTGGGCTACTGTAAATAAAATACACTAAATAATTAACTTGAGAAAGGGTTCGGGTCGTTAGTATTCTATTTGTGCATGATGAGGTGAGTCATGGTGTGATTTGGATACCAAAATGTGGCCAGGAACACGACGTGGCATGTGAAGTCACCTAGTAGAGTCACCAATTGGTGTCGGCAAGTAAGTGATGGCTGAAGTGGTGGAGGCAGTTGGGTGAGCTGGGGAGCGATGGATACGCCTCAAGATACGTGTTTGTAAGGAGATGAAAGCGATGAAAATATATTTCTCTTTCTCCTCTCTCCGTTTCAATTATTCTTACTTTTGCCTCTCATTTCTCTCGGCTGGATAGCGGTAGCAACTGGGTTCCCGGAGCTCACAACGACGAACAACTCGGTGGAGGTAACATCTCGACTCATCATCGTGTGTGTCATTTTGACATGGGTTTTGATGGTTTTGGTTGATGTTGGGAATTCAGTTGGTGGTGGTTTTAGGTGTTTTTGGTGGTACTGGATTGGTAACAACATCCCGAGAAGTTTAGGATAGCCTCGGAACGCTGGGATACGAGGTGGGTGTCGAAAAAACCCAGAAATGTGCTCAGGAAGTGATGCCACAAGGGACGCCGTAGAGACTATGAGCCATGGTGCTGAAAATAGAGAAGCTGGGAAAACTCATGCTTTATATGACATCACCAACAATATTGGTCACGATGTGAGTCACGGTGTCTGGAACAATGTCAGTTGAATTTTCAGATTTTAATCAACGCCGCCGGCTATCTTTCTCACGACGTTAGATTGTTCACAACAATAAAATTCTAAAAATAAATGAAAACTTTTGTAGTTCTTTCATGTAGCCATATGGGTTCGCATATAACCCAATACCCGGGGAATTGACCCAAAATACAGGAAAATAGATAAAATTATGAAAAATGGGAAAAGTTGTATTGAAATAGAAATAGGACTACAATATAACGAAACTCTATTTAAATAATTACCAGGTGTTAAGAGACTGGTGATAAGCTTGTGGGGTCAGTTAGGGAACATTCGAGAGTTGTGTACACAAGGTTTCATGTTGCACTGGGAATACTGTAAGTAAAACCAATGGAAGCTTTAATATTATTTCATTTATGTATTTACTTGGGTATTATCTTTGTTGTTGACTAGTTGGAATTGTTATTATTTTGTTATATCTTAGTTTAGAACTCTATTATGTTTGAGTGGTCCAAGGGCAAGTTAGTCAACGTGATCCTTTCGAGTTACATGTTAAGCTAGTGAATAAACCAGATGTCAGAGAGTTAGGTGGTGATCAAATCATAGGCCAATAACTTGGATGCATGATATGGTTTGTGGTTCTATACAAAATAGGAATTACTTCACTAGATTGCTGAGGAGTTCCTATTCGCATGGATTTTTAGGATGAAGTGAGTTGGCCATATCCTAAACATCGGGTTTGGAAGGGGTAGTTTATTCCTCGGCTCAAACGATAGTTTCATTAAGTTGGGACTACTTACACCTATCTTTTGATTATCTGGACATTCATTTATCATTGATATCTAAGTAATTCATTATCATGTTGTTTTATTATCTTTGTTGGGTATACACATGGTATTTAAGTAGCCTTTTATTTGACATTGAAATGATATTGAATATCGATTTGGTTATTATTATTCTACTTCTGTGCTCACCATCCTTTTTATGACGGTGGGTACATACTCATCGTATTGTAGGACAGATAAAGGCAAGAGACTAGAAATAGGCTATTAAAGTGAAGAGTTATTAGGGATCTAAGCTCGCTTATTTGGTAGGTCCTATGTATTTATTGGGAAATGTGCCCTAGGCCAATTCTGTAAATATTTTTAACTATTATATGAAGATGCATGTTTCTTTTATAATAGTATCCATAAATAATTATTGTATTATTCTAAATGTCCCTAGTCAATTATTATTGTTGGAACAATAATAAATTAAGACTAGTATGAGTCTTGATTGATAGTCATGTGATGATTATGCGTATATGGATACGGATCAAGATCATGAGTATTTGTTATTAACAAATACTGGACCAACCCGCTATGAGAACGCTACATGGTCAATGTCACAAGTGATTCTCATGATAGTTATATCATTTAGTCATTCGACTTGAGATCACCAGATACTCCAACATTAGGAGCATAATGATTTGACACAATTAAACATCATCTTTAACCGGATGATTATAAAGATTGAGATTAGTCATTGTCCGACTAGTACATAGAAGTTGTATGATCAAGATAGGATTTGTCCCTCTCTTTTATAGAGATATCTATTAGGCACCTCGATATGTTAGACTGATAAATGGCCATGTCTAGTGAATTGATTGGATCAATGTCACTTGACAATTTCAATCTACTCAAAGATCGAGACAAGTAGATTGAACTATAAGGGTGACATTCCATGTCTTAAGTTCATGCAACTTGAGTAGTCATAATGTCTTGCTAAAGGCCGCTTATGACTTGTATGCCGAAAAGAGTTTTTGCTCACTGGCAACAATATATGAATCTGTTGAGTCGCACACAAAGAACGAAATTGCATGATTTAATATTATCTAGGTTGATGAATTTTATTTGATATAATTCATTTTGAAGATTCTCATTAAGTGTCCTAGTTTGACTAGGATTCAAAACTCTCCTACATTTCTAGTGTGACTAGAAATTTAGTCTCATAGTAAATCCTATTTTTGAATAGGACTCTAATTGGAATTAAAGTATGACTTTAATTCTTATGAGTTTTAGATAAATTACAACTCTTATTAGATTAGTAATTGTAGATTATCTATGACTCTATCATTTTTAGAGTTGGACTTTATCTAAAACTCTATTTAGAGTATGACTATGAGATGGATTTCTTTTATAATTCGACCTATTGAACTATAAATAAGACATTAGGGTCATAGTTGTATATGTGAGATTTTTCTTGCGAGACTTTTCTAGAGAGATTTTTCTAGAGAGTGTTTGTGATCATTTTTTTCCCTAGAATTTTTAGTGGTTGCACTCCGGATCATAATCAACCATTCGTGTGTGGATTTCTGATAGAGGACGTTCATCTCTGGCAGCATCTTGAAGGAATCGATCAACACCAAATAAGGCAAACATGGAGTTGTTCTTGTTAAGGTATGATTTTTCTTTCTTGATATATCACTTTAATGTAATCGATAGGATCCTAGTTTGAGAATACTCAAAAAGGTTTTGAAAATATTCCACTGCGCCTGATCACCGAATCCCAATAGTGGTATCAGAGCAAGGTTCTTTATTCCATTAAAGTTTATTGTGGTGTTTTTCTTTGTTATATATGTGATATGTACATGAAAAAACATCCTAAATAAATTTATGTGCTCGGTTTCACCTCATTACCGACTTGCTTTGAAGGTTATTTCTAGGATGTGGCTATTCATACCCTATTTTTTGCTTCTTTTACCCCATCCTTGTGAAATGACCCAACTACCCCTCCATATATAAGGTTTTTACGTAAGCATACCCAGTCACCCCACTCATACAAACCCCAATCACCACTTTATCCAACCACACTCTCACCACCAATCCAAATCTGACAAAATCTGGGCGAAACTCCATCGATTTGATGTTGTCTATGTATTCTTCATCTTGTTTAGTGTCAATTTTGTAGTTTTTAAGGTTATTTTCCTTTTTAAGTCAGTATTTTTGGCAATTTTGTTGTTGGGTTTAGGTCTTCAATTTGGCGCTTGAATCTTATATTTGGGTACAAAGTTTTGATGAAATGAAAAAATATCAAGAAATTCTGAGCAAAACTCACTATTTTTTCATTTCCATGTATTTTTTAAGAGTTTTGAAAAAAAGTTGTTCAATCTTGTTGCCCACGATTTTCAGACACACAGGACCGACAACTCTTAAGAGATGCAAAGGGCCAACATCTCTTAATAGGTGTCACCCAAACCGGGCTAACACCTCTAAAGAGGTCTTGGTTAGTTCCTTCTGTCACCCATTGAAACTGAATTTTCTTCATAATATCGGTCGTATTCAACAACACCTCTTTAGAAGTGTCGGTTGAATCTGACCGTTACCTCTTTAGAGGTTGTGGTCAGAGTCAGCCAACACCTCTTCATAAGTGTCAGCCCTGTGCGACCGAATTTTGCGAGCGTCACTTTTTCATTTCTAGGACACATTGCAACCACATCCAACCTTGTTCAACAAAAAAACATTCCTACAACACTTGGTGATCTAGTACAAAGTGTTCTACAATGACTAAAACTAAAAAATCTAGATGATTGAGGGGGGTGTTAGGTTGAGGGTGATGGGGTATGGTCGAATGGGTGAGCAAGGGTATTGTTCGAATTTGGAAAAAAAATTGGAGTAAAATAAATAAAAGGTAAGGTAAATGAAGTAAAAATTTAAAAACGAGGTAAAAGAAGCAAAATGTGGGGTCCGAATAACCTGGCCCTTTATTTTAATTTTTGTGCATCTGTTTGATTTAGGTGCGATCCCAAATTGTGATAGGTGCACAATGTGGTTTTGTTCGTGTGCGCCAAAGTTCCATAGTATGTACATGCCAAAGTTTTGTGCATGTCTAGGATGGACTAGAAGTTAGGAAAATAATTAGAGTCCTGCTTGACCTGCACGTGAGATAGTGAAGCCTAATCAAATCTAGGTAACTGCACGACACGTGTTTGCTTTTGAAATTTTATTTTATTTTTCTTTTCGAAATTACAATTCACTTCGTGGCATGCCTTTTAAATCAATTAATTGGCTTTAATTTCCATAGGTGACCCTCATGAATTACGTTGTGTCACTCTACGGGTGTACGACACTTAATACGTTTTGAGACAATTAATAGTAATTAATTATATAGGATAATTTATTCAATTAAGGAAATTAAGTTACCTATCACCATACATTATGGGAGTTAATTGGATAAACTAGTTAATAATGTGCATAATAATGGTGACATTTTATTTGATAAAATACCAAAAAGGACATTAATTGATTTATTTTAATTAAAAGAGGTCTAAATAACTTAATTTCAATTAATGTATATGTGGCTAATATTGGTTGAATTCTATTAATTGAAAATAGTTTCAATTAATATGCTTTCAATTAATGAGTAGAATTTTAATTTCTTAAATTTGTTTTATGATGCTTTACCTAAATATTAAATTGTTTCCTATTTATTTATGATCTTTATTCTATACGTGATTTGATATATTGGATATTTCATGATTAGATGCTAGAATTATAGGACCTAATATAAGAAAGAATCATAAAACTAAATATGAATCTCTCAATTAAAATTTTAAGTCAATGCCACCCAATTTTTAAACACTTGTCAAGGCCTCGATTACATCAATATGAGTCTGCCTCTCCAGAGTGTATTATGTTATCTTGGTGAGGCAAGTCGGGTAAAGGTTACTTGAATGTTTTAAATTGGTTTGACTTAATAAAGCTATCAAAACGATTTTGGGCTTTAGGCATGGATGAGACACAACATGTTGTGATATATGAAGTTTAGGTCCCATAAATAACCTAAGAGTTATGTAATGCAATTGGTAAAGGTTACCTACCTAAATAACTTGATTTTGAGTGTCATGCCTTAGTTGTCTCAAAATTAAGTGAAATATAGATCTTAGTCCACTAAATTAATACATATGAGGGTTATTGATTTTGAGGGAGTTTAATTACTCACTAATAAATGGTTTTGCATAATTTTCTAGTTGTAGATATAAGATTTCTAGTAAAACTAATCCATAGTAACTGCGATCAATCTTTGAGAAGGATAAAATAATTCTAAGAATATTTTTCTTGATTTGATTTAAAAATTGATAAATGTTATCAACCATAAAGGTTGTATGTCTCAGATTAACTTGTTCCCATAGAACTACTATCTACTATTGCAAGAATTATATGTCATGTTAGCAACTATGAAACCAAAATTTTGGAAAGATCTGGGACTGTGGAAGCTAATGACATAATAATGACCTTGATGCTGCAAGAAATGTTCCAACAGTATGTCACGTAGGAAAAGTATTAGATTACAAAATTTCTAGATTCTTGTAAAATGATTGTGATCCTATTAATATGTTCTTGTGTTTGCACAAAAGGTTACATATTGATTGTCTCAAAAAGGTCTTTTATCTGTATGTGCCAAAATAGTTTTGAACTATATAATATGAATGACATGAAGAAATATGTTTGCAGTTGCAATTAAAATCTGTAAGACAGAATATTACAAAAACCTTAGACATGTATATGGTGGTACGTAACACAAAGGAACTAATTAATATAGAAAGATAAAGTGAATGTAAAAGCTACTAAAGGGGTTTATGTCGGACACAAAAACCTTAGTTATG
The DNA here is from genome assembly GCA_039657345.1 of Stephania japonica. Lineage (NCBI taxonomy): Eukaryota > Viridiplantae > Streptophyta > Magnoliopsida > Ranunculales > Menispermaceae > Stephania > Stephania japonica. The sequence continues at coordinate 19,304,921 of CM077558.1, read as the reverse complement.
AGCTAGACTTTGCCCAGTTCTAAAGATAAGCCTTAAAGGACGGATTTAGTTATTCATAGAATGAAACTGTTCATTTTATAATGAATTACAAATCCTATCAGGAAGATATAATTTTGGAATGTTACCAATATTTCAAAATAAGTATATATATAGATATATATAAAATCAAAATCACTTGGAAAACTATTAACATACTTAGATGAGATCAAGATCGAAAATATTTGAGTCAAGAGTTTAAATGACCATATTTGAAATTGTGGGATTGTCTTGCAATTAACTCCACTATGAACGTCATTTGTAAAATAATATTTTAAAAAAAGAAATCAAACTATATAGGATATAATTCGATTTATGATGTGTCACACTGACCTTCCTAAGATTTCCTATGAAGGCTATACTTTAGAAACCACTGCACTTCGCTCTCGACCTTATATTATTTAAAGTGGTACATAAACTCCATATATGATATGGGATAAAAAGACATAAGATTGTATTTTCTTGATACTAGAGGTGGCGAGACTTGCATAAGATGCTAAGTCACACAAAGTTTGATGCCTAAGTCATTTTGTGTCTAATTGTGGTTGAATATTATGATACTAGTTTATTCAATTGAGAACAAATTTTTTGTTGCTCAAAATGATGTCTTTCTAAATAAAGAGTTTATTTCAAAGACACTATTAGGAATAAAATAAATCTTGAAATGTTCAAGAGCCACAAATGAGAATTGAACCACTTTAGGATGCTCAACAAAGTCTTGAACTAGTTGAGTATACACAAGTAACATATATCTCTTAAAAATCTAGAATAATAAGAAATTGGCTAGAGAAATATGAAATTCCTTATTATTGATAGTTATGATATATTTTATAATGATGGATCATAATGAATCACTACTCATCAAGAGACATGTCTTGTCTGGATTGGATAAAGAGACTAAGTGTTAATAAACTCTGACTTTTAAATCATGTATGTTATTAAAGTTTGAAACTTAATTTATTTACTTGAAAGTGGTATGACCATTGGATATAAATGATTTAAAATGACATGAAAAAATAAAAGTGTATACTAAAAGCATGGCTTTTAAAAAAATTTCAATCTAAATCAAGGTGTTGATTATGACAAGGTTTTTCACTCGTAGCTAAGCTTACGTTCTAGAATTCTTATTGTCATTACGTTATAGCTTGACTATAAGATATGACAAACAAGTATCAAAATAGCATTGTTCTGTGCTCCTTAAAGATGTGTATGATACAACTAAAGGGTTTTGATTATCTTGAAAATTTTAGATCAACTTGTGGATTATAGTAAGCTTATCAAAGTTGAGATATTTTTTGATGAAAAAATTAGTGAATTGAATTCATTAAATTGAACATAAACCTTGTGTATACAGAAAAGGTTAGTGGGAACATAATTATTTTTCTGAATACATATGTTGATGATATGTTATTCATTAGAAACAATATCCTAACCTTACAGAATGTCAAGTCTTGGTTGAGGAAAAAATTTTCAATGAAATTCTTAGACAATTGAAAAGGTTTCAGCGTACGAGATTCTTAAAAGAATTCGTACTTATGTTTTATAACATAAGTCTCAGCAAGACTCAAAGTCTTATGACAAATGATGAGTGGGACAATGTGAGTATGATTTCATATACATTAGCTATGAGAATCATCACATATGTTATATTTTGCATTGAACTTGCTATGTCATTGTTGTGAGCAAAACATATATATATCTCATACATTCCAATGAAGGTCACTAGATATTTATTGATAACATTATTAACTACTTCCAAAGTACTTGAGAAATGTTATTGTGTTTACAAAGGTTTGAAAGATGTGAGTTTTGTAAATGGTTACAAAATGAAAACTTTCAAGCTAATATAAATTATTAATGATCGCAATATGGATATGTGTTAACTTCGTAGAAAGATGCAATGAGTTGGAAATGTTCTAAACTCACTCTAGCAAAGTTCTACAACATAAATTGAGTTTTAGCAGCATTTAATGCAATCAAAGAAAATGTTTAGATCATAAGCTTCATGATTGAATAAAGTGTGATTCCAAGTGTTAGAAGCAACATTGGATTTTATTATAAAACTAATGCACAACTTTAGGATTAGACCTAGAGCAGTGGAAGATGTTGGAAAATGTGCCTTAGGCCAATTCTATAAATATTATTTAACTATTATAAGAAGATGCATGTTTCTATCATAATAATATCCATGAATAATTATTGTATTATTCTAAACGTCCCTAGTTAGTTATTACTATGGGAACAATAATAAATTAAGACTAGTATGAGTCTTGATTGATAGTCATGTGACGATTATGCGTACACGGATACAGATCAAGATTATGAGTATTTGTTAGGAACAAATACTAGACCGAATCGCTATGAGAACGCTACATGGTCAATGTCATAAGTGATTTTCATGATAGTTATATCATTTAGTCCTTCGACTTGAGATCTTTAGAGACTTCAACATTAGGAGCACAATAATTTGAAATAATTAAAAATCATCTTTAACCGGATTATAATAAAGATTCTGACTGGTCATTGTCCGATTAATGTATAGAAGTTGTGTGATCAAGAAGGGATTTGTCCTTCTCTTTTAGAGAGAAATATCTATTGGGTCCCTCGATATGTTAGACTGATAAATGGCCGTATCTAGTGAATTGATTGAATTAATGTCACTTGATAATTTCAGTCTACTAGGAGATCGAGACTAGTAGATTGAACTATAAGGGAGACATTCTATGTCTTAAATTCAATTAAAAGATATCGTGTGACAAAATGGTATGATATACATCATTTATTAGGTTGTATCAATTTATTCGTCTTCATGCAACTTGGGTAGTCATAATGTCTTGCTAGAGGACGCTTATGACTTGTGTGCTTAAAAAGGTTTTTGTTCACTACCATTGTTGTATGAACCTATTGGGTCGCACACAAAAAATGGAATTGTGCGATTAAATATTATCTAGGTAGATGAATTTTATTTGATAAAATTCATTTTGAAGATTCTCATTAAGTATCATAGTTTGACTAGGATTCAAAACTCTCCTAAATTTCTAGTGTGACTAGAAATTTAGTCTCTTTGTAAATCCTATTTTGAATAGGACTCTAATTGGAATTAATGTATGACTTTATTTCTTATTTGAGAATTAGATAAATTACATCTCTTATTGGATTAGTAATTGTAGATTATCTATCACTCTATCCTGTTTAGAATTGGACTTTTTTTAAGACTCTATTTAGAGTATGACTATGAGATGGAGTTCTTTTACAACTCGACCTATTGAACTATAAATCAGACATTAGGGTCATAGTTGTATGTGTGAGATTTTTCTTGTGAGACTTTTCTAGAGAGATTTTTCTAGAGAGTTTTATGAGAATTTTCTTCCCTAGAATTTTTGGCACTAGCACTCCGAATCGTGACCATCCATTCATGTGTGGATTTCTAATAGAGGACGTTCGTCTTTGGCGGCATCCTGAGGAATCGATCAACACCAAACAAGGCAGACATGGAGTTGTTCTTGTTAAGGTATGATTTTTCTCTCTTGATATATCAGTTTATTGGAATCCATAAGATCTTGGTTTGGGGATATTCAAAAAGGTTTTGAAAATATTTTGCTGCGCTTGATATTCGAATCCCATCAGTATTATATGTATATGTTTTAAGAACATGGGGATATGAGTTTCTGAGAAAGGTTTGGATATGTATACTTTGTTGTACCTCCTTTGAATGGAAGTTGGTATACATATGAGGGTTCCTGCATCCTAGGTTTTCTTGACTAGTGTCTCAGGAGTATTTATATTGGTTTGAGTAAGTTCGCTTCTGCTATACTTTGATAATTTGCGTAACTCACTAATATGTAATAACTCAACTTAAATAATCTAATAAATGGATAGGGATAGGGAAGGGTGATTAGGGTTACATGAATTACATAAGTGTTGACTCAGGGTTTGCGTAAGTCTAGGCTGAGTGGAGCCCAAATTTAAGGTTATGGAATTTGGGCTGTTACAGTTGGTATCAGAGCTATTTTCTCTGACTCTAGGCATAAAACTTAAAAAGTAGTACCAACGTTATAGTTGGTACAGAGTTAGTGATGGCTCTAGGATTAAATTAATGGTAATACCACCGTTATAGTTGGTATCAGAGCTATTTATGGCTTTAGGGTTAAGACAATAGTTATACCAGCGTTATAGTTGGTTATAGCCCTGGGATTAAGGTTACAAGTAGTTTCAAAGTCATGTTCTCTGATTCTAGAATTAAATAAATTGTGATACCATTGTTACAGTTAATATCATAGCATACTTTATGACTTTAGAACGAATGTTACAAGTGGTATCAGGTTATAATTGGTATTGGGGCTTAAGTTCTATAGACCTGATGTCAGAATAATTCTGATATCACCGTTACAAGTGTTATCAGAGTTATGTTCTGTGACTCTGTGGTTAAATTAATTGAGATACCAATGATATAAAGGGTAATAAAGAGAAAAGGTATACAACTCTGGAGTTAAAACAATTGTGATAGTAATGTCACAGTTGGTATCATAACCTAGGGGGAGGAGCTTAGGGAATGATGTGAAGGTTATTCGGTAACTTGATATTAATGTAGTAGTAAGTATCTATCAGAGCCTAAAAAATGTAAAACTTGACTTTTAATTAAATTACAACCATCATAAGACACAAATCAATGAAAGTTATGATAATGGTGGAACTTAGTGGAACCCTATGATCCTGACTCAAGTTTTAGTTGGGAAGTAAAAGGGGAGTTGGGAAATGTAAAAATGGACTGTGAGCTATTTGATGTGTTGTATATACTATTGTTATCTTAGCTATAGTATGATCATGGATGTGCTTTCACGCTAAATAGCAATAGGCGATCAGCTAGGGTACAGTAGTGGTGATGGCAGTAATCCGAATGATTATCATTGAAAGTTGGAGGAAATATATCAGAGGGTTACATTGCGGGGTTATTAGTTGGAGGAAATTCTACAATTTATGATGGCACAAGCCATAGAAATAGTTCCTATTGCAGCAACACTAGTTACTTATAGGCATGGTAATCAGAGTATGCCTAGAGATACAAGTCTCAGGATGACAACTGGTGTGAGACAATGGAATATACAGGGTAGTGGTTATAGGGAGTTTGATTAAACGTAACTACATCGACATTGGAGGTATGCAGGGTGGCAGTTCCTTCTACTCTAATGACTGGTGTTGTTATGTGGCCAGCTTAATGAGTACAGACAAGACAGTATCAACCATAAATTATTCAGGGCGTAGGTAGTAGATCCCGGGGAGAAAGTTTGTGCTACCATTACAGGAAACTGTAACATATTACTATTGACTGTCCTTTAAGGTCAAGTGTACCGCAATATAATCTTCAGTTGTAAAGGAGGGAGGAACCACATAATGTTATAGATCCTGATTCAGAGCTGACACAAGATTCGAGGGACTATGGGTAAGTCAACTTTCAAAGAGTGGTATTAGCAAAGGGCAATACTTCTGAATCTAAATGAGTCAATGCCTTTGAAAGAACCATTAGCTATGTACAATGGCTCTTGATAAGTCAATATTTTGAAGTGATGGATGGAAGTTAATGCCAAGACTCAGGGTGATTCTATACTCTAGGTGTGTCCATAACTTTAGGTCGGATATCAATAATTTTAGGTCTAAGTAGGCTATATAGTGGTTACAGATTGATGATATTTCACTACCGTAATTACATTGATTTTGGACGTGTACAAACCCGTAGTTTATAAATTGCTAGTAACAACACAATTTGAGTTAAACCATACTCTGCGGTATAGGGCACATCATAGACTATTTATGGAGGGTTTGTTTATATCCACTATCTATCTGAGAAGTCAGGTTGTATACTATGTATTGCAATTTGATGGATTTGAAACCCTTATATGCCTTGGTATTAAATACATATATTTTATGGAAATAATGATATCTGTTTCAAAAAAATTCTAGTTGAATCTATAATTTACAGGATGCCTATAGACTGGATAGGGTAGTTGCATGCTACCAGATATAGAGCTTTGGATTCATCTATTCACCTTGGTAAGGGTATACGTGAATGGGGGTGAAGGGATTGGTTAGACAGTTGTTCCCTACTGTAGGAGTTTGGTAAGATTTCGCTCGAGTTAAGTTTAATTTTGAAGAAGAAATTCTTATTAGTTGGGAAGATTGTAACGACCCGAAAAATGTGACATGCTTATATGGTTTGGTGTATTACCTATTATTACTTGTGTTTGGGTGTACCGACGATGAAATGAGTGTACGAGTAAGGTTCGGCTCGAAAAACGTGACGAACGAGGGTCAGACGAATGAAGTATGGTACTTGGTTATGGGGAAACAATAATTGTAGGCAACTGACAAATAAAATGCACTAATTAATTAACCCAAAAAAGGATTCGGGTCATTAGATATTCTATTCTTGCGCGATGGGTTGAGTCGTGGTGTGATTTGGAAGCAAAAGCGTGGTCAGGAATGAGATGTGGCGTGTGGAGTCACTAATTGGTGTTGGCAAGGAAGTGACGGCTGAAGCAGTGGAGGCGGTTGGGTAAGCTAGGGAGTGATGGATACGCCTCGAGATACGTGTTTGCATGGAGATGAAAGAGATGAATGTATATTTTTCTCTTTCTTCTCACCGTTTCGATCATTCTCACTTTTGCCTATAATTTCTTTTAGCTGGACAACTGTAGCAGCTGGGTTTCTGGAGCTCGCAACAACGAACAAGCTGGTGGAGGTAATATCTCGACTCATCATTGTGTGTGTAATTTTGATGTGGGTTTCAATGGGTTTGGTTGTTGGGAATTCGGTTAGTGTTGGTTTTGGGTGTTTTTGGCACTGTTGGATTGGTAACGACGTCTTGAGAAGTTTGGTATAGCCTCAGAGCGCAGTGATACGAGGCGAGGTGTCGAAAAAACCTCGAAAATGTGTTATGAAAGTGACCCTGCGAGAGTTTCCGTCAACCCACTGAGCCATGGTGTCCAAAAAAAAGAAGTTGGGAAAACTTATGCTTTATGTGATGTTGCCAGCAATATTGAACACGGCGTGAGTCATGCCATTTGGAACAGTGTCAGTTGGATTTTCACGTTTTGATCAATGCCACCAGGTATCTTTCTCACAGTGTAGTTCACGACGTGACACTATTCACAACAATAAAATTTTGAAAAATGAATGAAAACTTTGGGAGTTCTTTCAGGTACCCATGTGGGTTTGCATATAATCCAATACCCAGGAAAAATGGATAAAATTATGGAAAATGGAAAAAATTTAAGGAAATGGAAATAGAACTCTAATACAACCAAACTATATTTAAATGATTACCAGGTGTTAGGAGACTGGTGATAAGCTTGCGGGGGTCAGTTTGAGAACGTTCAAGTGTTATGTACATGAGATTTTGTGTTGTACCGAGAGTACTGTAAGTAAAACCAATGGGAACTTTAATATTATTCTACGTGTGCATTAACTTGGCAATTATCCTTGTTGTTGAGTAGTGGGAATTGTTATTATTTTTTATATCCTAGTTTGGAACTCTATTCTGTTTGAGTAGTCTAAGGGAAAGTTAATCAACGTGATCTTTGAGAGTAACGTGTTAAGCTGATGAATAAACCAGGGACCATAATTAAGCCGATGAATAAACCAGAGGCCAGAGAGTTAAGTTGGTGATCAAACCAGAAGCCAATAAATGGGATGCATGATATGATTTGTGGTTCTACACATAATAGGAATTACTTCATTATATTTTGAGGAGTTCCTATTCACCTGGATTTTTAGGATGATGTAAGTTGGCCATATCCTAAATTCTAGGTTTGGAAGGGGTAGCTTATTCCTTGGCTTAAACGACTGTTTAACTAAGTTGGGATTACTTGCACCTATCCTTTGATTATATGTATATGTTTTGAGAACATGGGGATATGAGTTTGTAAGAAAGGTTTGGATATATATATTTTGTTGTAACTCCTCTGTTTGGAAGTTGGTATACATCTGAGGGTTTTCACATCCTATATTATCCTGGCTAGTGTCTTTGGAGTATTTATATTGGTTGGAGTTAGTTTGTTTCCACTATACGTTAATAATTTGCTTAACTCACTAATATATAATAACTAAACTTAAATAAGATAATAAATAGATAGGGATAGGGAAGGCTGACAAGGGTTACGTGAATTGCATGAATGTTGACTTATGTTTTGCGTAAGTCTTAACCAATCGAATCCTAAATTTAAGGTTGTGGGATTTGGGGCTGTCACATACCTGAGTCAATCCAAGCCTGTATCAAAGTCCTCTCGTTGACAAAAATTTGCCTTCGAATTTTCATCCCTTTGCGCGACTTTTAATTTGGAGAAAATTTATCTTCACAACTAATCTTAAGCAACTTAACACTACTTGATGAAACAAGTATTTTGAGAACAATATCTCGAACGTTGTGAAAAACACACCATCGTAAAAGTCTTGAAGAACGTCCACTACTAACTCTTTATCCATGTCATCATTTAATAAAAAAAATGTTTGGTCGTCGTGAATAACACTTTTGTCTCCACACCTTTTTTAATTAGGTAGTTGTCGACTTCATCTTGACAAACACATATCTTTGTTGATGGCGCCTCATCATACTACACCACCACTGACACTTGTGGTTTTGATGTCACCTGTGTAACCTCAAGTACTCGGCCATCATCTTCAAATACCACATTTTCTTCAACAATGGCGTTATCATTATCAATAAAACTTTATGGTTTGTTAATGTCGAAGATGTGACCGTTGTTGCATTTGATTAGATCAATGCATTCTTCTTAGCGACAATCTTCGTCGTAGTACTCATCGTCCCTGTCAAAAGAGGAACATCCTTTTGTTTCCTTAAAAATAATAGGATCTTTTCGAGACTTTGGGACACGGATTCCATGAATCCTTAACAACTCAGTCAACCCGATAGATAACTATGACGACCCAAATTCCTAAACATGGCGTCGTCATACCTAATCCCATAATTAAACTCTAATCTCATCCATGTAGAACTTAACTATGTATTAGTCAGCCTCTTTAACCTATTCTCCTCATTTTTTGCGTTCAAGATAAGTAAATATACGTGTTATTTCCTTACTAAATTTATGGTTAGCTAAAACCTTTTAACAACATATTAATTTCAGTGGAAGTCTTAACATATTAGTGGAAGCATTATATTCAGCGGAAGTTTTATCATTGTAGGGAAAGCATTATAAGTTAAATCCTAAGTGTGGAAACTAGGAAATCATGATCATATTATAATAAACACAATAATACATGCATGAATCAGGGAGTCTAGTCTCTCAACCCAAATAGACAACCCAAAAGCATATGAAAGACAAGTAATAATTACACCAAATATCACATCATCAGTTGCTGGATCGGGCCACTGGCTCAGAGTTAGTCGTCAATCTTCTCCTTACCGGACATGCTACACGATGCGTCTGCACCCATTGTTATAAAAAGAACGGTGAGTACTGTAAAGTATAAAGTAAAATCTAGAGATTCTATTCCACATTTCCAAATATATCGAAAGGTATCAATATCATAAAGTAGTGAAGAGATAATAAAAACAAGTCTATGCTAAATGACACCACAGTTAAACAACTTAAATTAAACCAAGAAAAAGTAATCATACTCTAGCAGTGCACACATGTACCACCCTGTTAGTTATAAGCTAAATCACATCAACCTCAAGTAATAGTTAATATCACAAGTGCACCCAAGATCACCTTATCGGTCATTAAGATCTCCATGTGATCAGTGAAACTAGTGCAGTCTGGTATTACCCTGTGGTCATGAACTACGTCACTTAAACTGCATGTAGTAGCTTAGTGTTACTAACTAGTGAACAACAAAAGTACATTTCTAACAACTCATCTACACTAATAGCATGCTATTCAACACGATTACAATTTAAAACAGCAGCATAAAACAATGTAAGGGAAGTAGAGTCAATGAATAGTCACAAGGAAAGATATCATGATAAAACACCCATTTAAATAAGTAGAATCAAACAAATTTCATGATATCAGATTCACTAGTAAAAATTAGTCTAAACAAGCCATTAATATAAAACATAATAGAAGGAAATGTAGATAAGAACCTCAAAACAGATTTACTTACAAAGCATGCAAAATTTTCAATTTCTCTGGCCTCCCAATACTTTGAAACCTATTCTCGGACTTTCGAAACTACCCCTTAGGCTCCTGTACTGTTTAGACATGTTTTAGTGTGTGTTAAAGTCGGTTAAGGTTGGTTTAAACTAGTATTAGGTGTTGCAAGAAAATAAGGAAAAATGCAGGAAATGTGCTGTCCAGAATACCCTAGCACCTTGGGGAAGTTTTCTAGCGAGCTAGCTGGTTTATCCAACGTGTTAGGAGCAAAAACCAAGAAAATCTTAAATTGATTTTCTGGGTTCCCAACTCGGTAATCACTCTCCTTCTTCCCTTAGAACCTTGTTCTCCTCCACCAACGATCTAGAATCTCCTCCTCCATCAATATACACCAGACACTTCAAATATTGATCATCCATTCAACAAATTATATATATATATATATGTACATGAAGAAGATGAAAAAAGACATGAATTTCAAAAATGCATCACTTTTGATTTTAAAAACTGATTTTAAAATTTTTTAGTAGCTGGATTATCAGGAAAAAATGGAGATTTCAAATATACTTTTAGTTTTCAAAAATTAGAACCATTTGCATGCGAAAAATCAAAATTTTAGTTTCATCTCAAAAACCTCAATTTTGTACAAAACATGCAAAATCAAAAATTAGGTTTTTGGAAGCTCATTTATGGGTTTTCAAATTGATGAAAGCAACATAAATGACACATAAAATTGATTTGACACAAAAACCATATGACTTCATACTCATATTGATGAACAACAACACAGAAGATGAAGGTTGTTGAAACTTGTTTGTGTGCATTTGTTTCCTCAATTTTGTTGAAGAATTTCACGTTTCTAACACCCCATAATCTGAGATTCAGCTCTGAATTTTGTTTCTTAGAGACATGCAAATGTAAGCGAATAATGAGATTTTAGTTTTTATACCCCTTTAATTCATCAATTTTTCTAACGCTCTTCCCCATGAAATCAAATGGCTCATACTTGGTCCTACTATCTAAAAATTTTTAGGCCACTAACACATTTGTGTACACAAAGGTTTATTAGAGGGTGTACATATGTATATCCCGAGGCATATCCATGATTCTTAAATTTTTTTTAGAACTATAAGACTTTATTTTGAATTGCATAGGATAGATACAACCATAGGCTTATAAAAAATAATTCCTTAAATCATATTTAAATAAACTAAGGCTTTCCATATCACTAGCTACCTCGTCCCACGGCTCGTACGTAACTCGAGGTGCTTCCCCAAAAGCAATGATCGTTGACACTATCGAACTTAATAATTTCGGGTATACGGTACACACATACAATATACTAAGCATTCACCACATCAATTATAAAATATACCTCAGCCACAAGCCTCAGTCAATGCACGTGTCCCAATGAGGGTCCACATCACGAGTCGGTAATCCTGATTATGGCTGAATTATAGGATTAGAAATTTGGGTCATGACAATAACTCATTAGTTGCACACGCGTTTGTTCCTGCGATGCAAGAAATTGAGTAAAGAACTACTCAGTTGGACTTGGTCGTCTTGTTGATAAACAACTTCATCTCGTTGGTGGTTCTAATTCTTCTTCGGAGGCATGATTAATGTCAACATACGCTCGATCAAGGCTCTGATATCAAACTGATGTTAAGTTTTGGTTCATACGCAGCTAAAAATTCAAAACAATTTTTGAAAACCCTAACAAGATCGTAAATAAGTTCCTTTAAACAAGATCTACAAAAGTAAACCATGCCTTAATTCGTGATTTCCTTATCTGATTATTCGATCTCCAAGACATTCAAGTCCACGTACTCTATCAAAAATCCACACATAAATGGTGACCGCAATTTGGAGTGCATTCTGTAAGAGAGATTGAAAGCATTTTTCTTTCTCCTCCAAAATCTAGAGAACTTTAAAATAACAAAAACAAACTTCTTAATTCGTTTTCGGGTATGACCCTTTATTTATATGTGTAGATAAGCCTTCACTTAAATCTTATTCATAATACAACTATTGTATTGGGGCAGTTTAAGCAAATTACACATATACCCTTACTAATAAATTATTATATACTAAATTATAAGGGCTTTTATGTCATGAATTTTATCATATAAAATTCGTTACTCTGGACTAATTGAAATTGCGTAAAGTCATTCTTTGTTTGCAACCCAATAGGTTCATGCGACATTGATAGTTAACCAAAAATTATTTTGGTACACAAGTCATAAGCAGTCTCTAGCATGGCATTATGACTACCCAAGTAGCACGAATATCAAAATCGATACAACTTAATGAATAACATATAACATATCCTTTTGTCGTGTGATATCCTGTGATTAAACATAAGGCATGGAAAGTCACCCTTAATGTTCAGTCGTACTAGTCTCGATCTTTAAGTAGATTGAAAACATTCAAGTGACATTGATCATGTTAATTCATTTGGACTTGACCATTTAACCATCTAAAATATCGTGGGATCCACTGATATCTCTCTCTCTCTTTATGAGAAGGACAAATTATATCTTAATTGCATACCTTCACATATTAATCTCATGATAAACAATCACAATCTTTATAATCGTCCGGTTAAAGACAACGTTTCATTGTATCAAGTTAACATACTCCTAATATTTAAGTGTATGGTAATTTCAAGTCGAAGGACTAAATAATATACCTATCAAAAGTAACACCTATGACTTATTCTTTGTGGTGTTCTCATAGCAAGTCGATCCAGTACCTTATTCCCCAAAAAGTACTCATGATCTCATTTTGTATCCCTATATGCATGATCATCACATGACCATCAATCAAGACTTACACTAGTCTTAATTTATTATAGTTCCCAGTATAATGACCGACTTGGGACATTTAGGATATTTTAATAAATACCCATATATTTTATTATAAGGTAAACATGTAATCACTTATAATAAAATAACAAATGAAAACCTATATTTTATAAACTAAAATTATAAGACAAATAATGTTTGTAGATTGACCTAGGGCATATGCCCCAACTTCTCCCACTTGCAATAGAGCCAATCATTCTTGTATCTAATACCCAATGACCTAACATGACCATCATGTTTCGCTTGTGGAAAAACCTTCGTCAAAGGATCTGCAACATTGTCTTCTGTAGGAATTTTGCAAATATTCATGTCTCTCCTCTCAATGGTTTCTCTGATGAGATGAAAGTGTATGAGTATATGTTTGGATCTACAGTGTGATCTGGGTTCCTTGACCTGTCCTATAACCCAATTGTTTTCACAATACAAACAAATGGGGTTAACTAATACTTAATACCACTATTGGGTTTTGAGGTTCATACGCAACAGAAAATTCAAAAATTTTTTTGAAAACCCCAACAAGATCGCAAATTACTTCCATTAAACAAGATCTAAAAAAGTAAACCATACCCTAACTCGTGATTTCCTTCATTGATCGTTTGATCTCCAAGATGTTCAAGCACATGTACCCTATCAGAAATTCACGTACAAACGATGATCACAATTTGGAGTGCTAGCCCGAAGAGATGTTGAAAACGTTTTTCTTTCTCTCCCAAAATCCAAAGAACTCTATAATAGCAAAAATAAAATTCTTAATTCATTTTAGGTTATGACCCTTTATTTATATTTGTAGATAAACCCTCACTTAAATCCTATTCGTAATACAACTACTGTATTTAGGCAGTTTAAGTAAATTACACATATACCCTTATTGATAAATTATCATATAACAAATTATAAAGGCTTTCATGTCATGAATTTTATCATATAACATTTAATACTCTAGACCAATTGAAATTGTGCAAAGCCATTATTTGTGTGCGACCCAATAGGCTCATGCGACATTGGTAGTGAACTAAAAACTATTTTAGTACACAATTCATAAGTGGTCTATAACTGTCCCAAATTCCTGAGGCCTGTCACGGGTGCCACGCGGGCTTACAACTAGCCACGTCACTACTAGATGTGTCCCACGTCAATTCAATCTACCACATATTGTTTTAAACCTCAAGTTAGAACCATTATATCTATTTAGGTTCAATTAATGGACTCCAATCATCTGTTATATCATAAAATATCAGTGCAAGACTTAAGGCATGATGGATTCAATTATAAACATTCATATCATGTTAATGGAGCATAAACCTAATGTGGAAAACCTGTAATCATCATATAAAGGGAAATAAACCTCAAAATGTATCAAAATGTATCAAAATACAAGTCATAAGGTATTTGTCACTCTCCTAAACCCATATACAAATGATAGCAAAATGTATATACACATGTAAAAGTCTAGCTTTTAGTCTCAGAAATCAAAGGTAGTCAACAAGTTTGCCCTTGTTGTGACTCGTTCTAGGATCTACACTCATCCATCACAAAAAGTAGATGACGAGTCCAAAGTGAGTATTCCAAAGGAAATTCGGTGAGTAATTATGAAAATTAAATGCTAGAATTTAATAAGCTATTAAATAAACATACGGGAACATAAACAGGCAGTTGTCCTCATCGTATAAATAAATACTAGAAAAGTTCAAAGTGTGTGTCTAAGCCTAAGTTAGAGTAGCACCATACTTCGGACTCTCCACGAGCACTGCCAACGAGTACACTCTAGTATGGCCATCCTCCGGGTCCTTTTAATGGCCAGCATAGACCCACGACTCATCAACACTTGCCCTGTCATGAAACTCGGGTCGAACTATCTACCGAGACCCCTGGCAACACGTGATATGGACTTGTGGATGAACACAAAAGGAATAGTGCGACGTGGGAACACCCTACAAGTCGTCTATATCGTCACAACAGGAAATAGAATAATAGAACAATTGAAGCAGAATTCAAATATAAATAAAACATGTAATTATACAAGGAATTTTAATTGGGATACTACACACCTCAAATTGCACTTCAACTAGTACGATATCGTCCTATCACACTCCAAATTCATGTCCAATTACCAATCAATCAGTTCCAATTATCTGATAATCGAGAATTCCATTTAATTACACAAAACCTTAAAACTTCCCTAAATTCCCATTTACCTATTAATTTGATCCCTTTAATCTACATTATATCGAACAATGATCGCCAAGTTAGGCCCTCACTAGGCCAAATCAGACAATGTCATTTCTAAAAATTTTATTTATTTTTCGTCTTCGATGCTGTAAGAGGCGCCGCCGTGAATAATAGCTAACGACGTGCATCGTGGCGTCTAGGGCAATGGGCAATGCCCTTGGTGTAGTGACACGCGCCGCCCTGGGTTGGCACCCATGGCATGACATAGAGCGTGAAGTTGGGGATGTCTCATTTGCTTGGACGCCGTAGGTGACACTGTGGAGATTTACTTTCCATAGCGTTGTTGGGAAATATGTCCTAGGTCAATCCATTAATAGTCTTTATAAATAGTTTTTAGTTAATAAAATAGAGGATTTCATTTGTTTTTTATTATAATTGATTTGCATGTTTACATTATAATAAGATCTATGGGTATTTACAGAAATATCCTAAATGTCCCTAGTCGATTATTATACTGGGAACTATAATAAATTAAGACTAGTGTGAGTCTTGATTGATGATCATACGATGATCATATATATAGGAATACGAATCAAGATCATGAGTACTTGTTAGGGAGCAATGTACTGGACCGACCCGCTATGAGAACATCACATAGATTAAGACATAGTTGTTTCTCATGATATGTATAATATTTTGCCCTCTGACTTGAGATTACCAGAGACTTCAACATTAGAAATACAGTGATTTGATGCAATCAAATGTTGTTTTTAATCGGACGATTATAAAGGTTGTGATTGGTTACTGTGTGAATAATATGGTGAAGTTGTGTAATTGAGATAGAATTTGTCCCTCTCATATAGAGAGATATCCAGTGGATCCCTCAATGTGTTAGAATGTTAAAAGGCCTAGTCTAAGTGAATTGATATTGATCAATGTCACTTGAATGTTTTCAGTCTACTTGGAGATCGAGACTAGTACGAACGAACATGTTGGATAATAATTCCATGCCTTATATTTGATCAAAAGGATATCGTATAACAAAAGGATGTTATATACAATTGATTAGGTTGTATCGATTTGATCTTTGTACAACTTGGGTAGTCATAATATCTTGCTAGAGACTGCTTGTGACTTATATACCAAAATGTGTTTTGGTACACTGTTAACGTTGTATGAGCCTATTAGGTCGCACACTAAGAATGGTTTTGCGAGATTTTAAAATGGTTCGGAAGAATGAATTTTATATGATAAAATTCATGACAGAAATGTCCCTATGGTGTATTACCCTTATACTTCGTGAGTAGGGATATGTGTAATTTACTTAACCGTCTATATACAAGTGTTTTATAAATAGAAGTTTTAAGTTACAATACATGTATGAAAATCAAGGGTCGAAACTCTAATTTTCATTTTAGAAATGAATTAAGGTTGACTGGTACATTCTGAATTGTTTTGGAGAGAAACCAAACGTTTGGTATTCTCTTAAAGTTTGAATCTCGGTCGCCGTTCATGTGTGGACAACTAGTAGAGGGCGTTCGTCATTGGCAGCGCTTTAAAGATCGATAAACATTCTGAAAAGTATATTGCAACCGAGGTATGATTTAGTTTTATAGTTTAAATGTTTTAATGGAATCAGATTCGAATCCTATTGGGGTTTTTCTCAAAATGGTTTTTGAAATTTTCGCTGCGTATGAACCCCAAACACCATCAAGCGTCCCTAGCAGTGTCTGAGCCAGGCACTCACTATTGAGTTTTTCAAACACCCCGGCTCGTCGTCGTCGTCTTGGTTCAAACTTGTCCCAACCTCTCATGAA
Source organism: Stephania japonica (assembly GCA_039657345.1). Taxonomy (NCBI): domain Eukaryota; kingdom Viridiplantae; phylum Streptophyta; class Magnoliopsida; order Ranunculales; family Menispermaceae; genus Stephania; species Stephania japonica. Next base: position 19,287,920 of record CM077558.1, on the reverse strand, counting down.
TCATCAAACCACCCATGATAAACTATAAAACCTCGACGAACTGCATCTGAGATGAAAACCCCGATAATTTTGACGAAAATGCTAGTAATCCTTTAAAAAATCAAAGCAACAACAATAACACCAACCAATTCAACATCATTGCTCGAAATCAAACCTCAAAACCATAGCAACCCAATTGAAATTTGTTGTGCTCCATACACATCCCTGAAACCCACGTCAAAGCACGAAAATATATACCCAAAACATAGAGAACGATGAGGACACCAAGAATCTCACCTTGGATCGTCAAATATACTCTTTTGCATCATGGAATCTCCTCTTGAAGTCCAAAAAACCCTCACCCTTGCTCTAATTTTCAGACTTGAGTGTAGGTGGAGAGGAAGAAACATGACTATATATAGTCAACGTAGCATCTCAATTGTCTGTTGATCCTAAGGCTTCATCCAAGGGTTCTTATGAGGTCAAGTAGTCTACAAAAATGTTACTTAGGTCGGTAGTTGGTTCATTGTTCTTATCCTTCTTCACCCAATCCAATGATCCTCGGGCATTGCCGTACCTGATTTTACACGATAACTCGCGTCTCTCGCTTATTCTCGCTACAAGAATGGCTAAACGATGTTCCATTTTCATTATTTAATTCATTAAATTAATTTTTATGTATTTATTATTCCCTGACCTAGTGTATTTTCATTTGCGTACCTGGTACTCCTGTTTACACGCTAATCGAGTTAAATTTCCATCACACTGTCTCACATGAGCAATTACAATAAACAAACACACATCGCGATGTAATCTAATATAATTGTATATAAACATCGCAAATAATGCAAAATAGCACACCTATCGGTCTATTTACCTACTTAAGGCACACCCTGGCCTAGCTGCGAGGTATAACGGGTGTTGACCTGTTGTCGACATCTGGAAACACGTAATAATAATGGCTTAATTAAAATTGGGTTGTTACCATTCTTCCCAACTAGGTGGAATTTCATCCCAAAATTTAAATATCTAAACAAAATACTAGCAAATAGTTGGGGATCCGTCTACGTATAGTAGACTCAAACTCTTAGGTGAGTCCCTCGGTCCCGTGATGCTGCCAACAAATCAAAGCCTTTGGGATCTCCTAGTTCTGCAGAGTCTGTATCCAATAATCAATAATCTCCAATGACTATTCCTCATATGTCCCATTAGGTCGATCCTCTTCCTGCCTGACATCGATCATCAGTTTTGGTCTGGATCTAACCAATCACAACATGGAAGCATGAAATACAGGATGAACCCAAGCCAACTGCGATGGTAACTCTAATTATAAGCAATACTTCCGACGCGTGCCTCAACCTTGAATGGTCCAATAAACCTTGGTGCCAGTTTATATAGCGGCAAATTTTCCCAATGAACAGCCAAGGAGGCCAATGTGGGTCCACAACCTAGCCTACTAGCACCAGTTGTGTCCCATATGTGATCTCATCAACCATTTAAATAATTATTAACTTTAATGAACTACAATTTACTATTTAAATTGTTAATGAACTCAAGTCATCTATTAAAATATCATTTTAAGTTAGAAATTCACAGCGGAAGTCTTTAAACATGAGAAATCAAATATTAAACATCAAAGTCATGCCATTTCCTCGAATACCAAATATGGAAAACCCATATATATCATAAATAAGACCTCAAATATCAAAGACTATCTAAAGTATAATCCTAGTGTGTCACACAGTCTCGAATCCCAAAATGAAAACGAAATACATATAATTCAAATGTACAAATCTGGCTCAATGTCTCTGAATCACATGAACTCAACAAGCTTGCCCTTGCCATGACTCATACTTGAATTTGCATTCAAGCCATTACAAAAAGGAAGATGACGAGTCCAGAGTAAGTATTCCCAAGGAAATTAAGTGAGCAATATAGAAATTAAATAATAGAGTTAAAGTAAATCGATTAAAGAAACATGCGAGAATAAATACAAGCAACTGTGATCATTGCATGGATAAATAATAGCGAAAGCTCAAAGTGTGTTCCTAGAACCTTAGGTTAAACTAGTGCCATAGTTCAGACTTTTCAACAAAGCACTGCCGGCGAGTGGCCCTCAAGTAAGTTCAGTTTATAAATCCACTCGATGGCTAGCCTGACACCTACGACACACGGACACTTGCCCCGATGCGATTATCGATTCAAACTTTTCACCGAGATCCTTAACACATGTGCTATAACCTAGTGGACATACACACATGAGTAGTACGGTGGGATAGCCTCAACATCTGTCCATTTAAACCACAACAAAAAATAGAATATTGAAAGTCATAATTTGAATTCAAAAGCTAAAATAAGTAAATGCCAAAAAAATTTCAATTGGAATACTACATACCTCAAATCGCACTCTTCGTCCAGAAAACCAAACCTCGGTCTGGCTTAGCTAAATCCCTGACAATTAAATTACCGACCGAATTCACCTATTACCATTTATAATGATTTTTAGTCAATCGGATGTAGTTTATGTTGGTTGGTATAGGCATTAGGTTCACAATACCTAAAACAACTCATATATAAACCCTGATGAACACTCAACAGTCTGGAGGATGGCCCAACGTACTGGTGTTCATCCTCATCACTATCCACCACCGCCCAGATTACCCAACGTGCAGGGCCCCTGGCCAGTGTGCTGGGTAGTTGATTTTCAACAGTTCAGCAGAACATTGGGAATCTCAACCATAGCTGTCAAACCTATCCTTGCCTCGTGGGGGACTCACACCACTTTAAAAACGTTAGACACAACAATCATATCATCAAATAATCATCAATTCAAAGAATCAAATCAAACTTTCTAACACCCAATTTCATGAAACTCGACCAACTTGAAAACCATACTTAACCAATAATAACACCTTCAAATTCATCACTAATACCCACCAAATACAATACAAAATAAGTGGCATGCCACCCCAATCTCGAATCACTACAAGCATGTCCAAAAAGGACCACCGAAAGAAAGAGAAAATTGAAGGGATGAGGGATTTAACCTTGTTTTGATAAATTAACACCTCCAAGCTTCTTTAATTCAACAATTAAGAGCTCTAAACCCATGCTCTTCAACTTGTATTTTTGGATTTTTAGAGTGAAGAGAGAAAAAATGGTGGAATAGATAGGATTAGTTGACTTATATATCCAAATTGATCTCTCTACAATTTCCAATCCCAATGTTCATATTTGGTCCACATTAAGCTCATTTTCCAACCATATTGACTCAATTTGTGACTCATTTATGGACATTACTTTTGCTTGGAACTCAAAAAGTCCCACAACGGGCGTTCCAACGACTGGTTTCACATCACAACATTCGCATAACATATTACCGCTACTCTAATGACCAAATAGGCATTACATATTACATATTAATTATTTAATTCATTTTCATGTGTGTATTACCTTCCCCGGTCTAGTATTTCATTTTTTTAGCCTACCAGGTACCCGCGTCGACACGTATATCGAAGCGAATACTTATCACACTATCTCGCACATCAAACGTAACATAAATACCTACATCGCGATGCCATTTTATATATTTCAACATAAACATTGCAAATTAAAAAAATTAGCACACAAATAACTATTTAGCCAACACCAGGCGTGCCCTAGTTTAGCTGTAGGTCCCATGAGCGTCTGAGTTGTTAGTCATGTCTGTTAACACGCCATTAATAACGATGAATTAAATTTGGGTCGTTACAGTTCTTCTCAACTAGCTGAAATTTCGTCCCAAAATTTAAAATAACTTAAACACTTACTGGCAAATAAATAGGGATGCCATCGTCGCATAGTACCAAAACTTTCGGGATCTCCCTATTCGTCAAAGTCTGAGTCCTATCTATGATCTCCACAGGCTGCTCCGCATATGTCACGTCAGATCTCACCTCAATTTGGTGTACGTCGACTATAGGCCTCAGTTTCGACCTATCCAGCCCGCTAACTATAGTGACAACTCCAAATGGTATTTCATTATGTCGATGCATTCCTTAACTCTAGAAGGTCCAATGTACCTTGGTGCCAATTTCTCCTTGATGCCAAACCTTTGATTACCCTTCCAAGGTGAAACCTTCAAATACACTAAGTCCCCAATTTTGTAGCTCAGACCCTCAAGATACTTGTGCGCATATTTCTTCTTTCTATCTTAGGCCGCCTGAAGCCTTTGTCTAATCTATTTCACCTTCTCAATATGGTCAAAAACAACCTTAGGTTCTATAGCCATTGTATCCTCTGGTGCCGCCCAACATGCTAATGACGTACAGGACCTATCATAAAGCACCTCAAACGATGGCATACCGATACTTGCCTGATAGTTGTTGTTGTAAGCAAACTCACATAAAGATAGATAATTCTCCCACTATCCACCAAACTGTAATATACACGCCCTGAGCATGCCCTCGAGAATCTAAATCAACCGCTATAACTGCCCATCAGTCTGAGGATGGTATGTAGTACTGAAGTATGAGTGCCAAATTGCTCCTGCATACTCTCCCAAAGTCTCGAAGTCAATCTCAGATCTCTGTCAGAAACAATGGAGATCGGTACCTTGTGCAACTCGACGATATCTCTCTCAAAGATAATGCTCAGTTGTGTAAATGAATATCTCATTGTGATTGGTATGAAATATGCAAACTGTAACAACCCAAAAATTTGGTTATTTGTGGATGATGATGCATGTATTAGTATGATAGTATGATACGGGTCATGAGCTAGTTGGGCAATTTTAAATCTAAGTGAGGTTCTGAATAGGTTAACGGGGTTCCGATAGTCGATTAAGTGAGTATTAAATGTGATAAATGAAGTCATATCATGAATATAACCTTAGTTGAGAAAACATGATTTAATCAAATAAGGTATAATTTAGGCATAATTAATTTGATTAAACACCAAGTGTGTGACCGCCTCGAGAAGTGTACCGATCGCGGGGCACTGAGTACTGGATAGACGGGGATGATTATGACATTGATTACTAATTAGTTAAGTTCAATTGATGGCCTAACATAGGTTATATGATTTATTTTTGGATTTTAATTATACAAGTCCTATAGTTGAGTGGAATAAATGTAATAGGCTTAGGATGAGTTTTGGGATACACCTCATGAGGGAATTAAGGCAAGATGTGTTATAGGTGGGTGTCGCCTCGAGATAAGAGAGTGTGTTGAGATGAAAGTAAGGGTAAAAGAGTAAATTTGATCAACCAAATACATATATATATACTATGTTTTATCTAAAACCTTAATCACTATTAATCATATCATACACACCTCCAAGTCGTCACCTACACCTTTTCCCCACCTCTCGTCCCCACCACCACGTCCCACCAGAGACGCCAACTTCGACGAGGTGCGGCTCTCTCTCTCTTCCTCTCTCGTTTGCTCTCTTGACTGTCTTCTCTCCCTCGACTCTCGGCTGTGTCGCTCCTCCCCTCTGCTGGACCGCCACCCACTATGGCACGAAGCTGACCTCTCCACCACCCACCGAAGACGCTTATGTGAGCTCCTCTATTTCTTTCTCTTCTTTTTCTCTCTCGGTCGTTCACGTTCTCTCTCTCACTCTTGGTTGTCTTCTCTCTCGTCTGGTCAGTCACCATTGCCACCCACCACGATGCTGGAACCACGGACGACCACCAGAGATATATAGGTGAGCGTCTCTCCCACGGTTCTCTCTTTCTCCATTGTTTTGTTCTTCCATATTACTCACTGTTTTTACGTTTTTGAGTTGTTTTTGGGACTATTTTACCCACTGTTTTGGGGCTGCCGTAGCCGGTGGGACTGTCCCCGATCATGGCCGATCAAAGGTGAACCTCCAGTGACTCCACTGGTTAGAGGTGGTCCCTCAAGATGCAACAGTTGTGTGAGTAGGGTTTGAGCTATTTTGGTGTATGTGAAGCCCGATTTGGTGCATATGTGGACAGTTTATTGTGGGGTGTTGATGAAAATCATGAAGTGTGTGTTGTGTAGGGTGTGTGGGGTGTGTGATGGTGTAGGGTGCGTACAATGTGTGTGTGCACCACATATGGGGTGTGGGTGTGTACACTACAGTTGATGTGTGGGGTATATTATTGTATGTGTGTGTATGCATTGTGAGAATCGAGTTATTTGTGTATGTAGGGTGTGTACAACAGTGGGATGTCCCATGCACATAATAGTGGGGTATGTGATAATATGTGGGTGTACATAACAGTTGAGGTATGGGGTGTATTTAGGTGTGGTGTGTATCATTACATGTGGGAGTGTATAACAATAAAATGTGATGTGTGAATAGGTTATGGTTACATTAAGTATATATATGGGCTTGTAAAGAGGCCCAATAAGGGCCCAAGAAGACAATTAAATGGTAAGGCCCATAGCTAGTATATGATAGAATTGGTATGGGCTTATGTGTTTAGGCCCAACAAGAATCCAACTAACAAAACATTTAAATATTTATGGAGTTAGTGTTTGGGCCCAACAAAAACCTAAAGAGTGATAAAATAGTGTTAAGGCCCATTACCTATGAAAGTGTGGGTATGTTCACTATATCAGTGGACTGTTCCCCAACGGTTTAGGTCGCCTTAACAAAGGGTTTTAAAACAAACATATGCAAACCACCTTAAGACTAAATGCGAGCCTTAAACTAAAATTCGAGATTCAAAACCTTATCAGGTAGTCGAGAAACTGCGGGAAACGCGTTAGAGTCTCGGAGTGGTACCAGGTTGCGTTACTCAGGTAAGTACAAACGTACCTTATATGTGTGTATGTTAGTAGGCCAGTAAGGAAATAACATGTAATTTATACATCCTCTATTCATTGATATTATTGAATTGATCCATTGTTTGATATTTCATTCCATATTTTTGGTTGTATGTTCTTAGCATGAGTGTGTGTTTCGAAGGTATCATGTGGTCCCACACTAGCTGGGACAACGAGGGTGCCTCCTGCAGGGGTAACTGACCACTCCTGGTGATGTGTGTACTGGGTACTGGATTCGAAAGGTGTTGCGATGCCTCTCGATTTCACGCTGCGCTAATGTTGCCACATTGCCCGAGGAGATCTTACGAGATCCTTGCCATATTGTTGTGAAATTAGATGACTCACGGGCCTCTTTTGAATCTTAGAACATGCAAGTTTCGATTGTTTATCTATCAGTCTGTTTATCATGCACTTGATTTACTTACTTTCCTGCTATTTCATTTCCACATGATATCTAGACTGTTTTACTTGTTAAATCATAAATTACTATTATATTCTTCTGGCACTACTTTCGATTTCTTCAGTTGATCACCGTCTAGTTTGTGACGGTGGGTGCAAATAGGGTGGAAAGCAGCAAGGGCCCTGCCTAGGTGACTTGCTTTGAGGACTAGCATCGGGACCAGGGAGATCATTTTGTAGGTTTTTTTGTGTTTTGCTTTTATGTATATCGTTTCATATATATGCTACAGGATTATTGAACTTGGCAATTTTTGATGAGATTGGTATCATGTATCTTTGCATTTCGAATTGTACATGAATACCCGGGGTTTCCACACTTATAGGTTCCTATATTTCCCTTGATTGAGTTATTTCCCCTTATGTTTAGTTTATTTACTTTCCGCTGCGTAAAATTTTCAATAACTCTTTCATAAATTGTATAATTGAATGATTCGAGGCTGACTAGGCTCGTCAGGATGTCGAGAAATGATTCGGGGCCTATACGGGTCTAGGCCGGGCGTACCTAATTGCATGGGGAAATTGGGGCCGTCACACGGACTTTGTCAACCTATCGATACCTACCCAAACTGTGTTGTGTCTCCTCGTAGTCTGCAATAGGCCACTGACGAAGTCCATGGTCACATGTTCCCACTTCCATTGAGGAATAGGCAGTGGCTGCAGCAACCCAACTGGTCTCCTATGCTCAACCTTCACCTACTCGCAAACATGACAACTCCAGACGTATCTACCCACGTCAGCTTTCATCCTTAGCCACTAAAACAATCACTACAGTTCGTGATGCATCTTGGTCCGACCAGGATGAACTGTATAACGTGTTTGGTGTGTGTCCTTGAGAATGTTATCCTTGAGCTCCAATACCAGTGGTATCCACATACGACCTTTATGTCTAAAGCACCAGTGTGAACTCTAAGACTACTATGTGCACCCCAGATCCTGAGCTAGTCCACTGATCTGCAAATATCAGTCATCAACCCTTTGCAACTTAACTACCTACTCAAGAGACACTGTAGGAGCTTACATGAAACAACAAATATGTAGCTCAGCAATAGCCTCTGTCACACACAACACCGACGCTGCCTCAAGCGACCCGTGCTCATGTGTCATATGTCGCAATAATGTTTGCCGCTCCATCTCGGTGCATCAGCTACGACATTTGCCTTAACTAGATAGTAATCACTAGCGAAGTCATAGTCCTTTAGTAATTTGAGCCTTCTCTGCTATCGCATGTTCAGCTCCCGATTAGTGAATAGGTACCTTAAACTCTAGTGATCCGTGAAGAGTACAATCCTCTCGCTATATAGGTAATGCCTCTAGACCTTCATTACAAACACGATCACTGCAAGCTCTAAGTCGTACACTAGGTAGTTCCCCTCGTAAGGTCTCAATCGTCAAGTTAAATAGGCCACTGGGTATCTGTCCTGTATTAGCACAACCCAACCCAGTGCATGACATATCAGTTTACACCTAGAAACCTCTACCTACTACAGGTAATGCCAAAACTATTGTTAAATTCAACTTCCTTTTCAGCTCCCAAAAAACATCCTCACACACCTGTGACCAATCAAATATAACATCCTTCTTGATCAACATCATCATCGATGTTGCAATCATCAAAAAGTCCTACACAAAATGCCAGTAGTAGCTTGCCAAACACAAAAACTTTTGGATGTCATATACAGAATCGGGTGTCCTCCAATCAATGATAGCTCGAATCTTGTCACCCTAAACTAAAACACCCTGATCAATGATGACAGGCCTAAAGAACTTCACCTCACTCAGCCAGAACGTGCACTTGCTGTAAATCAGGATGTCATTGTTGAATACGATCACATATCAATCCAAGAACAGCCTTAACACTCGGTGCATTAAATCCATGAAAATAGTTGGCGCATTAGGCAGCCTAAATGGCATGACTGTAGATTTGAAAAATCCATAACGCGTCTTAAAGTAGTCTTCTTCACATCCTCTTCTCGAATCCTCGACTGATGGTATCCCAATCTGAGGTCTATCTTTAAGAAGAACTTGGCCCTAGTCAAGTGTTCAAATAGATCATCAATCCCTGAAAGTAGGTAATGATTTTTAATCTTTACCTGATTCAGCTTTTGATAGTCTACACATATAGGCATCGAGCCACCCTTCTTCTTTTCAAAAATAACTGGAGCTCTCCAAAGTGACATGCTAAGGTGAATGAAACCATTCTACAATGACTCCTCTAACTGGATCCTCAACTCCTCGTGCTCCGATGCAGATATCTTTTACAACCAGTTGTAGATTGCTTAAGTCCTCAAAATCAACACAATGATGAACTTGCCAGCTCTCTGTGGTGGCAATCCTGGCAAATCATCAGGAAACACATCTGAAAACTTGCAGGCAATAGGGACATCATAAACCTTAATCACCGTCCTAAGCTCTGACTCAAGCATAGCCACGTATGCCTCCATCTCTTGCAACGTCACTAGTTTGCCTCGAGTGATAAGTAGTGTAGCAGCAACTCTTGCAAATGAAAACTCTGGAATCCCCTCAATGTTAAATGTCAGTCTTGTTGAAACAATTAATCTGTGTATGATTGGACAATAACCAGCCTATGCCAAATTTCGCGTTGAACTTCATGTATTCTAATACTCTCAAATCAGACCGTAGTTAATGCCCTACAATCTTAATAACACAATATAGATAAATTCGGTTAGTGTAAATCTTATCCCCATTTTTCGTACTGAGAATAAGATGTATATTTAGAGTATGTGCAGGTAACCCTAAGTCTCCTACTATACGTCCTGAAATAAATGATAGTGTTCTACCATAATCCATAATAACATGCATGGAAACACTACAAATAAGTAACATAGCCTCAACGAGCTATTTGGTCACCTCCCTGTCTGGCTATACAACCCCAAAAATTGTAATTTGGGTTTTATATCTAACCTGCTTAGTTTGTGATGGTAGTGGCATTGGTCTGGTACAATCTACCACAAGTTGCCTAACCTGGCCACATCGATAACACGTACGAGTCTCTGATTTGCGAGAAGTCCTCTAACTCTATGCCTAACTCTTGCCTCGACTCTTACATTTCTAACCTCTATCCTGCCTATGATGTTGTCTAGGCTAATTAACTAGTGCAGATGCTATATAATATGGCGTTTGGCGATCATCACGCATATGTCGGTCATCATGATGATCTTTGTTGCCTCTGTAACCCTAATCAAACTACCAATGTGATGGCCCCAATTTCCCCGTGCAATTGTGTACGCCTAGCCTAGACCCGTGCAGGCCCCGAGTCATCACTCGACGACCTGACGAGCCTAATCAGCCTCCAATCATTCAACTATACAATTTATGAAAGAGTTATTGCAAATTTTACGCAGCGGAAAGTAAATAAACTAAACATACGGGGAAATAACTCAATCAAGGGAAATATAGGAATTATATAAACATGAAAAACCCCGAGTATTCATGTACAATCTGATAAGCATATATACATGATACCTCTCTCACCAAAAATGCCAAGTTCAATAATCCCAAAAACATAAGTATGAAACGATATACAAATAAGCAAAACATAAAACCTACTAAACAGTCTCCAAGTCCAGCCGCTAATCCTCATAAAAAGTCACCTAAGTAGGGCTTCTTGCTTCTACTGCACTCTGCTCTATCTGCACCCACCGTCACAACTAGATGGTGTGCAACTGAAGAAATTGAATGTAATGCCAGAAGAAGATAACAGTAATTCATGATATAACAAGTAAAGTAGTCTAAATATTATGCGGTAATAGAAAGACAGGAATTTAAATAAACAAGATGCATGATAAACAGACTAATAGATATCAATCGAAAGTCAAGTGTGTTCCAAGGAATCAAAAGAGGCCCATAAGTGGTCTAAATCATAGCATAACGGTGAAGACCACGCGAGGTCTTCCCGGGCATCGACACAAGCGAAGGCACAACTATGATGGGAGGGACACAAGCCCACCCACCCAGTACTCGGTGTCACACGCTCACTAAGGGTGGTCACATACTCCTGTACAAGAGTACCCGCGTTTTATCCTTCTAGTGCAAGTCCTAGCACTCTTGTGACGAAACACTTACGCCAAGAACACACAACACGGAATGGAATGGAATACCAATAATAGAGCATAACGAATCTGAATAAATGATAATGAATCGCATGGCATTTTCTTACTGGCTTACAAATCATACACAAGCTTTAAGGTAAGTGTACTTACTTGACTAATCGCAACCTGTGAGTAACAACACTCTCATTCCTAACCCGTATTCCTGAGTTTCCTGCTACCTGACAAGGTTGGAAACTCTAATTAATGGGTCAAATCATTAACTAAACGCTAGGTGAAACCTTAGTGTATTCCCAAGTATTTTAAGGACTTACACAACTCAACAATTTGATAGAAAGACAAGTACACTTTCTCGGGTTGAAAACCATAACGTATGTAAGCCTAATCACACATATTAGGCTCAGCTCAGTCGTATTTAGGTCACGCCGTGGCCTCGAAGACTGGTGACGTGACCACGATGTCATACCATTCGCAATACATAAACCTTTAACATGGGATGTTCAAACACCAACTTAACACTAAAACATAACTCATCATGAACCTAAATCACACATGTACCAGCAAGCATACAACCTTGCTGGTTTGTTAGACGTCGAGAGTGTACCATCATGGCATGGGAGAGCCGAAGGTACGCTCCACATTTTGGCAAACTACTTGACATGACAATGAAACCCGATGAAACAAATACACAATGCCATCAATTAAACAACTCGCCCCGATCGATAAGGACACTCCAGAGGGCTATAGGACACAAGGTAGAGCTTGTGGTTCCCGACACTTTCTCGGTCATGGCGTCCGATGGTAGCGTCGCCAGTCATGGTGATTTATAGCGAGGAGAAAAACAATGTGAACTACATGAAATCATGAACAAACAAATCTAACACCACTGGTTTGGACCCACTGGAGGGCTGTGAGACACAAGCAAGGGCAAGACATGGTCCTCGATAGCCTCCTTGGCATGGTGGTCCAGCCGGCAGCACTGCCAAGCTCTACAACTCTGGCGAGGACACTAAACAACGTAAAATAGTTGGAAAATCGATAAAAACAATGAACACCACTCACAAGTTAATGGTTTTGACTCTAGGGTGACATCAACATGATCGTAACAACCCCGCAGCAGTCCACCAGGCCACGGCGGTCGCCGACAGCGGTGCCGCCAGGACAGCAACCAACAGTTTCAATAAAAACTAACAAAACAAGGTACAATGACACAACACAGTTATTTATACACATACAATGCGGTGGGGGTGCTCTGGGATCAGTGGAACTCTGGTGAGACACTGTCGAGTCGTCCCTGACCGGATCCTTGGTCATAGCGCCGCCCACACCACCAACCAGATGTGAAGAGGGAGAAGATAACATCTATAGTTTGAGATCTATTACAGTCGAGAATGGCCAGCAATACCACCACCGCCCATGTTCGTCATGACGTTGGGGGTGCTCAGAGACTCCGATGACCCGTAAGGTCGTCTCCGGCGATGGCAGTCGCCTCCCCAGTTAGACGTGGTGGTGGCAGTGAGTACAACTAGAACAAAGAGAGAAATAAAGAGAGAGATAGAGAGAAAGGGAGAGAGAGATAAAGAGAGAGAGAAAAAGAGCCTACGACTACCAGTGGGAGCTCCAGCGGGGGTTGTGGTCCTGTCAACAAAGAAAGCCGAGAAGGGAGAGTCGAGATGATGGCCGAGAGAGAGAAGATTGAGAGAATGAGAGAAAGATCGAGAGAATGAGAGAGAGAGAGAGAGAGATTGAGATAATAAGCGGAGGAGGACCTCCGGTGTGGTTAGTTCCAATGAGACCGAGTGGAGAGGGGAGGTGTGGCGGCAGTGGGTTGAGTAAAGAAGATGATGAATACTGAAATCATTGTTTTGTTTGTTTATATATATGAATAAATGTGTAAAATGACCACTTTGCCCTTCATCCTCTTTTTTATACCCTTCAAAACAGCTGCCCTTATGGGTCTTTTACCTCTTTATCACATCTCCACCTACATACAAATCTTGATGCCAATCTCGTGGCTCTTCTCATTAAGCATTGTCACTTTAACAATTTCCATCCTATAGCTCGTATGTTGCTAAGCTATCCAACTCCTACATAAATCTTGTATTTTCTCGGTCAGTATTTCTCCATAAATCGGCTCGTTGCGCCCGTTTTCTCGCCACATCCCATCAACTAATTAATTAAATTATTAGAAAAATTATTATTTATATGTTTACTCCCCCATTTACCTAGGCGTAGCCTCACTCAACTAAAAATTACTCGAACGGCTCGAGACCCGTACAATACTAAAATACTTATACACACAATCAAATAATCATAATATTACTTCGGTGTCGACTCTTGAAGTTCGAAATACTATCCAATATTCACGTAGCTGGGTCACAATCCTGACAAGTGTAACGCAAGTTAGTTAAAATTTTGGGGTTGTTACAGCCAATCACCTCGATAAGGTCTCTGTCCCTGTCCATATCGGTCATGATCTCTTTTCTTTCTTTTCAGTCTCTGTTTAAATTGAGAACTCTGTGCTGGCTGACTCTGCTGACACTACAATACAACCATAATCGCTAATCGACTGACCCTCTAAACCAAGTATGTCTCGTGTGTGAGAGACCTATCGTAAATCTTTGTCAGTTTATAAGCTCCACCAGACACAACCATGGTCACAATCCTATCATCTAAGCTTTGGACAAAATAATATATCTATAAACGATCAGTCCTTGCTAGGTCCATGGAGTAGTGCAATAGATATATGTACCTCTTCATATACTCTATGACAGACATATCTCCCTGAACCAAGGACAAAAATTCCTCCTTCGACCTGATCCTGACCTCTATATGTATGTACTTATCCATGAATAGCACTCAGAACTCCGCCCAAGTAGCCAAAGCAGGATGAGTCGCTCTGTAGGTAGTCCACCATACTGCGACATCACCTCTCAAGCAAAACTTGATAATCTTTGTCGATCACTCTCCACAACCTAAAACAACTCATGTAGCCACCATGAGACAACATCCGCCTCCCAGCTGTCTCTAGTCCCTAACTCCAAAACAGTATCCTAATGAAAACCGAATAAAATACTTCACCATTTTGGCCTCAACTGTCATTGTACCCTAAGAAGTAGACGCCATTGCTGGTTGCTCGGTAGTTGATTGTGTGGAAACCAGTTAAGTCTTGAATGAAAAAACTACCAGTGCAACCAAAAGCGTATGCCCCTCGGTCAGTGTCTCAAATACTACTACCTGCACCTGAGCCTCAGTTGTAGTAGGATCAATAATATCCTTGTAGTAGTCGTCCGTGCAGCTAAAACGGTCGTAGGGGCTATAGTAGCCTCCCGAGTATCCCAAGCTCTCATCATGTCTATCATTAACGCGAATCTAACATCCAAGTTCAAAGTTTGAGTTAGATCATTGGTATCCCCGACCTCAAGCTAAGTAGTAACTGGAAGCTGCCCATCTATCAATATCTACATCGAAGAACTTGTGTCGAGTCAACCTTAGTGCAAATACGCTTATATCGTATGTAATATACAACAAAAAATATAACATGGATATCCCTGATTTTTACCCATTTCACATCACTTCCCAACTAGGGCTCTAGGCAATTCCTTTGGGTTCCACATTTAAAGTTTATTGATCAAGTTTATGATCAGGTTTATCCTCGAATTATACCAAAAATATAACAGTATCATAGTTAACAGTTAATTTTCAATAACCCTAGGTTCACCGACCTTGCTTTATACCAAAATGTAACGGCCCATTTTCCAATGAACTACCACGGGGGCCGATGCAGACCCACAACCTGGCCTACCTGTGCCAGCTGTATCCTACATGTAATCTCATCCACCATTTAAATCCTTATTAACTTCAATGAACTACAATTTACTTTTTAAATTGTTACTGAACTCAAATTCACAACGAAAGTCTTTAAACATGACAAATACATATTAAACATCAAAGCCTTGCCATTCGCTGGAATACCTAATGTGGAAAACCCATATATGTCATAAATAAGACCTTAAATGTCACAAAATATCTAAAGTACTGTCCCAAATTCCAAAATGAAATACATATAATATAAACATATAAGTCCGGCTCAATGTCTCTGAATTACAAGTACTCTACAAGATTGCCCTTGCTATAACTCTTACTCGATCTGCACTCAAGCCATTACAAAAAGGTAGATGACGAGTCTAGAGTTAGTATTCCTAAGGAAATTAAGTGAGCAATACAGAAAGTAAATACAGGAGTTTAAATAAATCTATTAAATAAACATGCAGAAATAAATATAGGAAATTGTGATCATCGCATGGATAAATAATAGTGAAAGCTCAAAGTATGTTCTTAGAGCTTAGGGTTAAACTAGTGCCATACTTCAGACATTTTTACAGAGCACTGCTAGCAAGTGGCCCTCAAGCAAGGACAACCTCTGGATCTGCTCGGTGGGCCAGCATGACACATATGGAACGCTGACATATGCCCCAACATAACTCTCGGGTCGAACCATTCACAATGATCCCTACCACACGTGGTATGGCCTAGTGGACATGCGCACAGGAATAATACGAAAAGAGAGCCTCAACGTCTGTCCATTTAAACCACAACCAAGAATAAAATTTTGAAAGACGGAATTTGAATTCAAAAGCCAAAATAAGTAAATGCTTAAGAAATTTTAGTTGGAATACTACACACCTCAAACCGCACTCTTTGTCCCAGAAACCAAACCCCGATCCTATTTCACTAAATCCTTGACATTCAAATTACTGCTCGAAATAACCTATTACAACTTATAATTGATTTTTAGTCAATTGGATGTATTTTATGTTGGTTGGTATAGGCATTAGGTTCACAATACCCAAAATAACCCATATATACACCCTTGATGAACACTCAGAGCGCTAGAAGATGGCCCAACGCGCTGTTGTTAATCCTCATCAATATCAACCATCGCCCAGATTACCCAGCGCGTTGGGTAGTCGAGTACCAGTAGTTCAATAAAGCTGAACTGTGGGAATCTCAACCCAATGGCCTCCTCTATTGTCGTCGACTCCATCCTCGCCTCGTGGGGGACTCAGAACACTTCAAAAATGTTAGAGGTGACAATCATATCATCAAATAATCATCAATTCAAAAAATCAAATCAAACTTTCAAAAACCTCAACAAAACTTGAAAACCATACTTAACCAACTAGAACACCTTCAAACTCATCACTAAAACCCACCAAATACGACACAAATTCTGTGGCACACCACCCCAATCCCATATCACTACAAGTATGTCCAAAATGATCACCAAAAGAAAGAGAAAGTGGAAGGGATGAAGGATCTAACCTTGCTTTGATGAATTAACACCTCCAAACTTGTTCAATTCACCAATTAAAAGCTTTAAACCTTTTCTCGTAAACATGTATTTTCAAATTTTTAGAGTAGAGAGAGAAAAGATGGTGGAATAAATAGGATTAGTTGACTTATATATATCCAAATTGATCTCTATGCACTTTCCAATCCCAATGCTCATATTTGGTCCACATTAAGCTCATTTTCCAGCCCTATTGACTCAATTTGTGACTCACTTGTGGACTTTCCTTTTGTTTGCAACTCAGAAAGTCCCACAACAGGCATTTTGATGCTTGATTTTGCGTCAGAGCACGCAACATTGCCCAATCTCCAAATAGGCATTACATATTAATTATTTAACTAATTTAATTCATTTTAATGTGTGTATTACTTCCCCGACCTAGTATTTTGTATTTTGGCCTACCCAATACCCGCATCGACACATATATCGAGGTGAATACTTATCCCGCAGTCTCGTACGTCAAACGTAACATAAAATACATACATCGCAATGGCATTTAATATATTTCAACATAAACATCGCAAATTATACAAATCAGAACACAAATAACTATTTACCTAACTCCAGGCGCGCTCTAGCCTACCTGTGGGCCTTACGAGTGTTTCAACAGTCAGCCACGTCAACAAACACATCATTAATAATGACGAATTAAATTTAGGCCATTACAGTTTCCCCTTTATGCCAGACCTTTGATAAACCTTCAAGGGCAAAACATTCAAGTACACCATTTCACCAATACCGTATCTCAGGTTTCTGAGATAATTCTCCACATATTCCTTCTATCTATCTTGGGCCACCTGAAGTCTTTGCTGAATCTACCTCACATTCTCAATATGATCCATAACAACTATAGGTCCTATAGTCGTTATATCCTCTAGTTCACCCAACATGTTGGTGACCTATAGGATCTACCATATAATGCCTCAAATGGCAGTATGCCGATACTCGCCTGATAGTTGTTGTTGTAGGAAAACTTGCAAAAAGGTAGATAATCCTCCCACGATCCTCTAGACTATAATATACAAGCCTTGAGCATATCCTCTAATATCTTAATTAACCTCTTTGGCTGCTCGTCAGTCTAAGGATGATATGTCGTGCGAAACTGTAATCTGGTATCGAACTACTCTTGCATACTCTCCCAAAGCTTAGATGTTAACTTGGGATCCCCGTAGAAAATAATGTAGACCGATACACTATGCAATCTGATAATCTCTCTCTCGAAGATAATGCTTAACTATGGGGAAGGAATATCTAATTGAAATAGGTATAAAGTGTGCTAACTTTGCCAACCTGTCGATAACTACCTAAACAGCATCATGTCACCTTGTAGACTATGGTAGGCCACTAACAAAGTCCATGGTTACGCGTTCCCACTTCCACTAAGGAATGGGTAGCGACTACAGCAATTTGATTGGTTTTCTGTCCTAAACCTTCACCTACTGGAAAATATGACAACTCCTAACGTAATTACCAACGTCAGCCTTCATCCCTAACCACCAAAATAATCGTCAAAAATCATGATACATCCTGGTCCGACTACGATGAACAATATAACGCGACTGGTGTGTGTCCTACAAAATGCTATCCCTGAGCGCCAATAACGCAGGTATCCAAAATCTACCTTCGTGTCTCAAGCACCCTTATGATGTCTCAAACCAATCTATGCACTCTGGATCTTGAGCCAGTCTACTGATCCGCAAATAGCGATTAGTAGCCCTCTATAACTTAGCCACCTACTCTAGAGACACCTTAGAAACTTGCATCTAACACCAAATCTGTAGCTCAATAATAGCCTCAGTCAGACACAACACCAAAGTCGCCTTAAGCAAACCCTATTCGTGTGTCATATGCGCAGATCAATACGACCTTTAATGCCACTCCATCTCAATGCATCAGCTACTACGTTCACTTTACCCGAATGGTACTCAATAGCTAATTCGTGGTCTTTTAGTAACTCGAGCCACTTCCTTTGTCACATGTTTACATCCCTCTAAGTAAACATGTACCTCACACTCTGGTGATATGTGAACAATACAAACCTGTCTCCATAGAGGTAATGCCTCCAGGCCTTCAGTGCAAACACGACTTCCACAAGTTTCAAGTCATGCACAGGATAGTTCCCCTTGTGGTGTCTCAAACGTTGTGATAAGTACTCTGCTAGGTGTCCGTCCTGCATCAAGATGCAACCCAACCCATTCCTTGAAGCATTGGTATATATTGAGAAGCCTCTCCCTACTATTAATAATGCAAGAACTGATGCAGAAGTCAGCATCCTCTTCAACTCCCAAAAAGCATCCTTAAACTCATTTGACCACTCATATTTGACATCTTTCTTTGTCAATCTAGTCATCAGTATTGCAATCAATAAGAAATTTGACACAAATCGCCAGTAATACCCTACCAAACCCAAGAAACTATGAATGCCAGATACCGACTTAGGTGTCCTCCAATCAATGATTGCCTGAATCTTTTCACCATAAACAGATATGCCCTGACTACTAATGACGTGCCCAAGAAACTTCACCTCTCTTAACTAAAATGCAAACTTGCTAAACTTAGCATAAAGTCTATGCTCTCTCACTATCTCTGTGGTACCTTTCGTGCTCCATATGACTCTTATTGTAAATCAGAATGTCGTTGATGAATACAACGACATATTGAACCAGATGTGGTCTCAGATCTCTATGCATTGATGAGTGTTCATTTAGGTATGATTTAGTATTGGATATCAAGAGTTAATGAACTATATTTATCTAGTTTTAAAGTGACAAATGATTATGTTATGTGTTTCATGGATTTTATATGAGTTGGGCATTTTTGAGACCGAAGCGTGTGTTGATCTTAATTGACAGATGTTCAGTTCAGACGACATAACTTTTACATCCAAAGTCGGAATGACTCACCGTTTGCCTTGTTGAAAAGAAGACTATGAGACGGAAATTTTTATATCTCATAAGCATCATGAGATATGGATTTCAAATGGCTCAAAAAAGTGACACACAGTTGGTCAAGTTTCTTAATCACTCCTCTTTAATATAAAGGTCATAACTTCCTCATCTCAAATCCAAATGACTTTCCATTTCCTTTTTAGGAAAATAATCTCCAAGTTGAACATTTTCATTTATCATAAGCCTCTTCAGATTCAGCCTCTAAGCGGTTCAAAATTGCATTGCAAGGTAGAGGAAAAAAAATACACCGTGATGAAGAAATTCTCACGGCGTGACTCACATACGAGTGAACCAAAGAGATAAAAAACAAGCCATGAGGATGCTGTGAACATGCAACCGCCACCCTGAAGACTCAAAATTTTGGGATTTTACCTACTTTTAAGGATTTGTAGGTTTTCAACAAACTTTGGGGTGTTCCTATAAATACCAATAGAATTTAATTCGAAAAGAACTCTTGTTTTACTTCCTTTTTACATGAAAAACTAGGTTTATGGATTGATTATGTCTAGCTAATCTCCTTCCTCTAGGTTGAAGGTGGATCGGTCAAGCTTTACGACTTGAGATTCTATTATGATGTTTATTTATATTTAATTATCTTGATTCTTTTCTATGGTTTATTCTCTTTGGTATTGTTTTTAATCATAGGGTTATATTTAATTGTATATATAGTGTTGTGCATGCATATTAGGTTGATCACCCTTAGTCATTGAAGTCGAAACATCCGTCCTCACGCAGTAGACTCAAACTTATGACAATTAGCCAACTGGTCATGTACCTTTGGGATCTAAGCTAAATCAGGAGCTCCAGTGATCTGGTTGTTTAGGTGTAATGCCTTCATGGACCGAGGTAATATAGCCAACGCGTTAAATCTGGAGTACTAGCGATCAGTTTGCGTGTTTGGTCAGGGATGTAATCAACGGTTGTACCTTGGCTACCGATATCAAGAAATGCGAGGAACCAAGTGCATCTCCAGGTCTATAGTTACACTAGATCATAGGTTAGTTTCATATTTTTCATTAATCAAGAATTAATGGAGTTATTCCCAAGTTGTATTGCAAAGACCGTGAAGCTGAATACCTAGATTTTCTCTATTTTTATAGTTTTTTAAAGTTTCTAAAAGTTTTACAAAATCCCCTATTTTCCTTTCTCCCCTAGAAACCGAAGTCAGATACCCAGTCCTTGAGGTTTGACCCCGAGCTTGTCACTACTACTACAGTCTTTTGTAGTTTTTGGCCTAGGAATTGAGAATTATATTTGACGTGTTATGACGCGCGTCAAATTTTGGCACCATTGCTAGGGACTAGGTCCTACTTGATTTAGGTTTTTTTTTCATTCTTTTATTCATAGGAGTCTTTGTCGATCGCATTCTACCGGATCCTCTCTACCTTTTGATCCGGAGATCAAGAAGACTTGTCGACGAAATGTGAGAGAAGCACGCCAACGGAAGCAAGCTTCTAAAGCTACTCCTACTATTTATATTCTGCAGAAATGAAGGATAATGACCACAATCCTCCACGGGATGAGGGGAATAGTCAAAATCAAGGGGATAATTAGGATAGGGCACTATTAGGACCGCGAGGACCTCCAATCCCCCAATTTCAACCATACGTACCTAATGTGTTCAACCCTGCATGTGTACCAACCTATAATGAGCCCCGCATCACCATTGAGATAGAAAACCATGAGATGCAAATTCTCCTTGCACATCAGCCCCATTGCATTGCATATCCTATACGTAGGGGAGACTTTGAGCTTAAGTTTGGTTTCCTAATTCTTTTACCCTCCTTCCAAGGCTTGGATCATGAAGATCAGATGACTTTCATCAAAGATTTTGATTCAAAATGTTTAATGATGAAGCCACCTAGAGTATAGGAAGATGACGTCAAATTATAGGCTTTCCCGTTTTGCCTTAAAGACAGAGCGTAAGAGTGGTTGTTTTACCACCCCCTGAGATCTATCACTTGTTGGAATGACTTGATTTCATCATTCTTAAGGGAATACTTTACCAAATCTCGGTTATCTCAGCTTATCTCAGAGATATGTAATATCAAGATGAAAAAGGGAGAGACCTTCAATGATTATTGGGGCAAATTCAAAAGACTAATTGCACAGTGTCCCTAACATGGTCAGAGTAAACCCTCTCTTGTCCGATTCCTGTATAAGGGTCTTAGGTCCCTTGAGAAGTACATGATTGACAACACTTGTGTTGGAGCCTATAAAGAGAGAACAATTGACAAGATGTTCGAGTTATTTGAATCTATGGCTAGTCAATCTCGTCAATATGTTGACGACGATGAGGATATGGAGCCCTCTAGACACATCTTTAGTGGAAGTGGGTCAAGCAACACTGATAGAAAGCTTGACAAACTCACTGATCTCATAGAGCATTTCCTTACTTCAAGGAAAGCGCAGGCCAAAACTTGTGACTTTTCTAACGCTTCTGGCCATACTACTGATTCTTATCCTACCTTTGTTCAGAGAACAAGCTAACGCTTTAAGTGACGGATTCCAAGGTCCTCATAGGAATCAATACGACAACACTAATGGTAATACATATAATCCAATTGTTAAAAACATATATTTGAATGATGGGCCGCATAAATAAAACTTCTCACAGTTCACTCTAAGGGGATAACCCTCCCTCTACAGCCCCAACCTGCTCAGACTACCAGTCCCTTAGAGGATATGATGAGGACACTCATCACTAAGGTTGACAACCTTGCAATAGACTTGAAATAGTATAAAGCAACTAATGATGCTACTGTGCGTGACTTAGCAGTTCAGGTGAGTTAACTAGCTAAAGAGGTAGGTAAACTCACGGATCAAGGTAGATTGCCCACCCAACTCATCCCTAACTCAAAGGCGCATGTAAATGTTATATCATTAGCTATTGAGAGTGAGCCTAGGGAGTCTGAGGTAGTCCATTGAGAGCATTACCCTACACCTGAGCAGGACGAGGAAGCGATGTAAGGTCTTAATGAGAGCTCCTATCCAGCATAGATTCTTTTTCAGAGTTATTCCAGAAGCGCAGAGATCCTGAGATATCGGAGACATCCCTTTACCCCCCAAGTTGAGCAAATTGTAGATATTCAGGAGAAAGGTAAGGAGATTGTACAGGTCATTGAGATCAAGGATTCCTAGAGCAGGTACGCGCAGACATGGACGAGGCAAGTTTGGGGGTACATGAAATACAAGAGGAGCAGATCAAGAGAAAGCTACCACCCAAATGTTCAGACACTGGTATGTTTACTGTTTCCTCTAAGGTAGGTAATATTACTGTTGAGAGTGCCAAGTGTCATCCTAACGCTTCCATAAATGTCATGTCCAGTTCTTTATGAGTCTCTTCATGATTGTCCTCTTAAGGACACTCAGGTTACAATCTACCTAGCTAATATGTTAGTTGTACACTCGGTTGGGTTCATTGAGGATGTCCCAATCATGATTCATGATTTTATATTCCCATCTGACTTTTATGTGATGGATATGGGAGATGATTCTTTCTGCCTTACCTTCTCTTCTTTTGGATCGACTTTTCCTACGGATTGCGAGGACTAAGATTAATGTGTTTGGTGGGACCATGACTATAGAGTTTGATGGTAAGATAGTTACATTTGATATTTTTAACATTGTTAAATCTCCTACTGATATTTCTTGCTTATTTGCTATGCATGTTTCTGATCCACCATTTCAGGATGAGATTAGGTTGGACAAGCAAGACGGCCGTCAGGTACCTAGAGTTGGTGAGACTTTTCCACCACCCCCATGCTGACACACAGTGTTTCCTTCTCCCTTGGTGGAGCTGCGCATACAAGAACCACTCGAGACATGCTCGAGTGGGACAGCGTGACCTAGCACGCATGACTCTGAAGTTCAGCTAACGACTCTAACCAAATGCACTTTTCAGAGGCAACCCAAGTTTCTATCATTTTTCTTTTCACTTAAGTATTCTTATATTTGTTTAGTGAACTCGTCTTATCCCATTTGTGACTGTTTGCAGGTGTTTTATTTTCTTTCGTTGAAGCACCAGAGTTGATAGCCGATATCACTGATGCGGCTCTATGGGTGGTATATAGAGTTAGTCTATTTGGGATTCGGTAAGTTCTTGCTTAGGTTATTAGGATTAGTTTTCAATTCTACTAAACGTATTGGTATGCATATTCCCATAGTTTCCTTAGTAGAGCATTTTTTGTCACCATATTTGATATTTTATGAGATATTTTAGTTCATTAGATTTTGCATATTCATTTTAGCATGTCATTTTCCCATTACTTATCTTTTTCATTCCATGTTCTTTTCACCTATTTTCCTTTCATTTTGTAGTTTGATAGCTTCATTCTTGTTTTAAACCTTGAGGGCATGGTTTGGGAAAAGTTTGGGGGTATTTTATAAGTATAGTGGAGTGTTGGATGAATGGATTAGCGCATAACAGGTATAATCATTTTGTTATTTTTATGCGTATTCCATGGGTTTGGTAAGTTATTGTGGTGTTTTTCTTTTTTTTCACCTTATTTTCTTGTTATGACATGTTACGCATTGCATCATTTAGTTTAGTAGTAGTTTATATTAGTTCATGCATTTTTGTAGTTATTTTGTTGCATTATTAAGTTTATGTATGTTTAGAGTCATTTTGTTGTATATAGAGTTGCCTAAAACCTTGTCGATTTTTTCTTATTGTGGATATGAGTTCAAAGTAAGCTACTTTTGAGACTTGAAACCTTTTGAATATTAGGAGTTGTACTTAATTTAAAGTGTTGTCTAACATCTTTGAGGTTGCTTATAAGAGAGCAAGTATGAAGTTTAGGAATTGTGCTAGATACCAAAGAGGAGGCATCTTATTTTGCAAGTTATTAGATTTTTAGGGTGCTGAAACGAGAATGCAGCTCACTTGAGACATCAATTCATATGACTTGACCACTTTTTTGGAATGATTTAGACTTGAACGGATATTGGATGACTCATTTTATTATAGTGAAAGTGAGTAGGTTCAACAAGAGTTTTCTAAAAAAATTTAGAGAGTCCCACAGATTCCATAGGAAAAGGAGCAAGGAATCTTATGGTGGAAAAAAGTGAGAAAAACGAATTTCACTGGAAAAGAAGCAGGGACTGTACTACTTTTAAATTTTTGGATAAAATAGAATGTATATACACATAAAGGTGAAAGTTTATAAACTCTTTTAAATTAAAAGATTTGACCGAGTGCCTAGATCAATTGAGTTATTCTAATGTGTTGTTCCACATTTTCATATTTAAGTCTGATTGTATCTCTTTGATGTGTTTAGTCAACATTTATGGATAGTGTGTTGCATTTTTCATTCATAGTCCCATTTTTTGGTGCTGATGCACTATTTATAAGAAATTTGGAACTTGTATGCTTTAATGTAGTGGCTCTATAAAATCTTGAGTAGTTGAAGGCCATTGTTTGGATTGATTCTAATTTTTCAAAGGGTGATTTTCACTGATGTTTGGACTTTGTTTTCACACTATTTGACTCTGAACTTCTTTTAGGTGATGGTTACTTGAGTGGCATATTTAAATAAGAAAGGGACTTGGTAATGGGCATAGGTTTGTTAGGATTAGACATTGTAGTATACGAGTAAAGTATATGTTTTCATTCACTCCTTTATTCGGGACGAGCAAAGTCTAAGTTTGGGGGTGTTTGATGAGTATTCATTTAGATATGATTTAGTATAGGATACTAAGAATTAATGAACTATATTTATCTTGTTTTAAAGTGACAAATGCTTATTTTAAGTGTTTCAGGGATTTTATATGAGTTGGGCGCTTTTGGGACCGAAGGCATGTGTTGAGCTTAATTTACAAATGTTCAGTTCAGATGGCATAACTTTCACGTCCAAAGTCAGAACGACTCACCATTGGTCTTGTTCGAAAATAGACTTTAAGATGGACATTTTCATCTTTCACAAGAATCATATAATACGGATATGAAGGGGGTCCAAAAAGTGAAACATAGTTGGCAAAGTTTGGTCAAGTTTCTTAATGACCTCTCTTCAGTATAAAGGCCATAACTTCCTCATCTCAAATCCAAATGACATTTCATTTCCTTTGCTAGAAAGTAGACTCAAAGCTGAACATTTTCATTTCTCAAAAGCCTCTTCAGATTCAGCCTCTAAGTGGATCACAATCGCATTTCAATGCAGAGGAAAAAAACACATCGTGAGGACGTCGTGATAACCAAATTCTCACAGCGTGCCTCACACACGAGTGAACCATAAAGCTAAAAAATGCCATTAGGACGCTGTGAACATGCCACCGCTGTCCTGAAGACTCAAAATTTTTGAGATTTTATTTACTTTTTAGGATTTTTAGGTTTTCAACCTACTTTGGGGTGTTCTTATAAATACAAATAGACTCTAATTCGAAAAGAACTCTTGTTTTACTTCCATTTTACATTAGAAACTAGATTTTTGGCATGATTATGTCTAGATAATCTCCTTCCTTTAGGTTGAAGGTGAATCAGTTAAGCTTTACGACTTGGGATTCTATTATGAGGTTTATTTATATTTTTTTTTATTCTTTTCTATGGTTTATTCTCTTCGTTATTATTTTTAATCATAGGGTTAGATTTGATTGTATGTATAGCATTGTAAATGCATATTAGATTGATCACCCTTAGTTATTGAAGTCGAAATGTTTGTCCTCACGTGGTAGGCTCAAACTTGTGACAATTGACCAGCCGGTCAAGTATCTTAGGGATCTAGGCTAAATCGGGAGCACTAAAGATCTGGTTGTCTAGGTTTAGTGCCTTCACGGACTAAAGTAATGCGGCCAACGCATTAAATCTGGAGTACTAGCGATCAGGTTGCATATTTGGTAACGGAAGTAGTTAACGGTCGTACCATGGTTGTCGATACAAAGAAGTGCGAGGAACCGAGTGCGTCACCAGGTCTATAGTTGCACTAGATCATAGGTTATTCTAATATCTTTCACAAATCAAGGATTAATGAAGTTATTCCCAAGTTGTATTGCAAAGATCATGAAACTGAATACCTAGATTTTCTTCCACTGATTTTCTCTATTTTCATAGTTTTTTAATGTTTCCAAAAGTTTTACAAAATCTCCTATTTTCTCTTCTCCCCTACAAACCTAAGTCAAGTTACCTAGTCCTTAAGGTTCGACCCCGAGCTTGCCACTACTTCAGTCTTTTGTAGTTTTTGGTCTACAAATCAAGAATTATATTTGACGTATTACGACACGCATCATGCATCAAGTCCATGAGGATCGTCGACATATTAGTTAGACCAAACGACATAACTGTTCAAAGGTTAGTATTTATAAGATTTAATAGTCTATTTTGATATAGTTTAGTGTGCAATGTCTTTAAAATATATGTCTAATTATATTTAGTTTTGGTTTTAAGGCGAAACGAAGTACACGACTGAATTCGGGTCAGAAAAATACTCAAAAAAGAGTATTTACTTATAGTAATCAAATATCAGTAGAGTTTGTCTCCAAATATACACCGACAGTATAGTAATTATAGTCCAATTGCTGCCACATGTCGCTTTGCGATTGGTCCAATGTATCACATACACTAGCTTCTGCCACGTTTCAGAATCCCATTCGGCAGGCCACGTCACACATGCCTTCTCCACCAATCACCGCTTGCCACGTCGCTCTCTCATCATCTTCTCTTGCTTAGCGTGTCGATCTGCCTCGGGATGCGTAGCCAACAAACTTCCTGATCTTCATACAAGTCGCGCGAGCTTCCTTCCCGCTAGTCGCCCGCCATGTGTCCATACAACAACCCCTCTTCCGTACGTCACTAGCACTTCCATAGCCAATCAACGACAACCACATCATCCAATTTAGCCTTCTCGCCCAATGAGCTTCTTACACGTTAGCGGCTTTCAACAATTCACCCAATCAGACGCTGACACGTGTCCTGACCGGCTGGAACGCCCAAAACAGTTTTCACTCTCTTCTATAGACCAATTTTTAATAGTTTTTTATTTTAGGACTTGAGGTATTATTATTAGAAATGGAACTTCTATTATGGGGAGAACTCTCTGCATTATTTTCTTTTAAGTAACCTTGTCTAGCTGATCAAGTCATTGTTTAGGTCAGAGGTAAAACAAGTCAGTTTCATTGATTCATGGCATATCTTGTGAGATCTATTATTTTTATTATTTAATTTCTTCTATTTCTTTGTTGTTGGTTTTCATGAATATGGTTTGAATCTAGGGTATATATATGGCCATTGCATGCTTTTAGGTGAAAAATCTATAAACAATTGACTCAATTGTATCTGTAATTGTACTTTGGGGACAATATAAGTGACAAACATTCACCGAATTGTTGTCAAAAACTTTTCGTTCTTGAGTGTGCAACTATTGAATGTAGGTTAAATTGGGAGCGGACGCGATTCGGTTATTTAGGATTAGTATTCTCATAGAAGATTATTACTGCGGTTAGTGTGTTAAACCTTATGGCGGAAGGCTAAGGTTATGCATTAATTAGGGACGTAGTTAGTGGCTAATGTCCTAGCTATCGAGATTTGGGGAATTAGGAATTTCGGTCGGATGTCAATTTTCTATAGCTAATCTAGGGGAACTTGAATTAATAATTATTTTAGGAAAGATTGGCGACCATGTTATGCCATTGAATCTTGATCTTGTCTTGTGGAACCGTAGACCTAGGTATTTCTTTTATTTATTTAATTTCTTAGTAACTAGATTAATTAATTAAGTCATTTTCCCTAAACCCCCATTTTCCTTTCTTTTAGAACCCTAGAAAGATTACCAATCTCTGTGGGATCAACCATTTACCATTTTCTGCAAATAGTTGGTTTAAGGAATTATTTTATTAACGCGTTCGGTGCGCATCAATTTTTGGTGCCATTGCCGGGGACTGGTTTTTCTTCCTTTGGTTTTCTTTATTTATTTTTTATTATTTGTAGTTTCTCTATACCCCTGTCTCTAGCATGTATGCAGGTAACTCCGCGATGGCTCCTTATTCCGACAATTATAGTCAATTTGACAACTCATACTATGAAAGTATGAATGGGCTAGGTATGTCAAATTAGGGACATAAATTTTCTAATTGGCCTTCTTATGTGTAACAGGTCGAGGTTTGTGAACTTTGAGGAGATTATGCTCATTCTACCGATGCTTGTCCTTACAATCCTGAGTATGTGAGTTGTCCTTTTTGGGGTAATGCATTGCCACAACTCGACTTGAGTTATCCCTTTTCCAGCCCACTGACTCCTCGACAATATGAGCAATCTCTTGAAGATATATTCAAAGAATACTCCTCTGTCACTCAAAGGTTCCATCAAGACATCTTACGGCATCAGGAAAACATGGAACAACACTTTGAAGACATAAGTTCGAACCTTCGAAATATAGAAAATCTTACTAGTAAAATGAATGATACACTTAATAGATTGCTTGAAGAAGAAGAGTTTCCCATGCTATTAAGTTGTGATAAAAAAGGAAACTTTGAATGATGTCACATTGATGAGTGTTGAGGTGAATGAGCATGCCATGAACGAGCACTTTGCTATTGATGGACTTAAACCTTGTATGTATGAGTATTGCAGTGATCACGAAGAGTTGAAGGGGAAACTTGAAGTCTCTCAATCAGAGTCAGAGATTGTTATGGCACAAACTCACGAAGAAGAAGCCGAAAAAGAAATTGAAGTCACTTTAACAAGGCCGGAGGTACTACAACAAGAGAGCAAGGAAGACCAATCCTTTATATTGGTGAACCCACTCACCTCCCTGTATATATTTGAAGATTTTGACATGGAGGTGGATGAAACGGAGTGTTTGAAGACTTTTTGCACCGCTGTCACCTTTGTGTTGGACGATTCAAAAATTAAAGATTCATTTGTGTTAGAAGTCCCGGATAAGCTCCCATTTCTAAACAGGGGCGTATCTGTTTCATTGCCCAATGCTAGAGGAGAGAGTATCATTCTTGGGTACACTTAATTGGAAGGCATCACGTGAAGGCAATATATGCCAAGTCGAGCCAAAAACTTTAAACAAAAGCGCTATTAGGAGGCAACCCAAATTTTGATAAGTATTATTTAGTTTTTTATTTTTTTATTTTCTTATGCATGAACTTGTATCATTTCCTTCTTATCATTATCATGTTCTTATCACTATCATGTTCTTTCACTATTTTCGTTTGTTTTTTGTGTTTAGACCACTTGACTTATTTTGAACCTTGAGGACAAGGTTCAAAATAATTTTGGGGGTATTTTAATGATTGTGGATTGTGTTTGATCGATTTTCTTGCTAAAGATCGCAGATATGATCATTAATTTTTTTTAAATTATGCGGTTGAAGGATGGTAATGGTGGTGTTATTCTCGTTATCTTATCTTTCCATTTCTCTGTCCTTTTCACTGATACTTCCATCTTCCATTTCACAAAGTTATGATACATTTTCATGCATGCATTTAGTATAGTTTTATTAGGAGTAGAACTATGTCTATTTATATTTGTTCTTGCTTTTAGACCTTAAATAGTGTCATATGTTGTCATATGTTGCATTAGAGCCAATCGAAACTTTTTTTCATGCCTTTAGTGGTGGATGAGTACATTATGGTTGCTTTTTGACTTGAAACTCATGAAAAATAAGGAGAAACACTCAATCAAGCCGTAGCTTAGCATTTTTATGATTTCATGATTAGGGACTTGGCATGATGGTTAAACTTTGTGCTAGATACCAAAATGGGCAGACAGTTAGAATTGTGCAAGTAATAGTGTTTTAATTCATATTTGATAATCTGCTTAATCATAGTGAAAGTGAGAAGGGCTAAAAAGAGTTTTCTTAATAGAGAGTCCCACATGATTCCTTAGGAAATGGGTAGGGAATCTTGTGGTGGGAAAAAAGTGAGAAAAATGATCTATAGGAAATGGAGCAGGGATCGTATCACTTGAAAATATTGTGGAGAAAAAATAGTGTATTTATTGAATGAATAAAGGCGAAAATCTATGAAAACTCCTCAAATAAAAAAGATTTAGTTCGAGTGCTTTCACTAGATTAAGTAAGATTTTGAACATGCATGCTTGAATTTATAGACCAAGAAAACTCATGAGTAGTTGATTGCCTTTGTTTTGATCAAATTTACGTCTTTAAAGTGTGATCTTAACTGTATTTGGGTTGCGAGACTTAACATATCATAACTCTAAAATTTCTTGAGTGGCTTGTTACTTGGCGACTATGTAAATAAAAGGAACTCCATGAACTTTGAATCTGGTATAGTTATAGGTATAGGTATGAGTATAGGTATAGGATTAGTTTAGTAAGTGCATTTATACACTAGGAGTCTAATTTAGTTTGTGTTGTCATTTACACCTTTGCTCGGGACGTGCAAAGTCTTAAGTTTTCGGGTATTTGACAGGTAAGTATTTATAGGATTTAATAGTCTATTTTAATATAGTATAGTGTTGAAAGTCTTTAAAATATGCCTAATTATATTTAGTTTTGGTTTTCAAGTGAAACGGAGTGCATGGTTGAATTCGGGGCAGAAAAATAGTCAAAATAGGATATTTACTTATAGTAATCGAATACTGGGAGAGTTTGTCTCGAAATATACACCGACAGTGGAGAGTAATTAGAGTCCAGTTACTGCCACGTGTTGCTTCGCGACTGGTCCAATGTATCACTTACACTTGCTTTTGCCATGTGTCAGAATTCCATTCGCCAGGCCGCGTCACGCATGCCTTCTTCGCCAATCAACGCCTGCCACATTGCTCTCTCACCATCTCCTCTAACTCAACGTGTCGATCTGCCTCGGGATGCGTGCCCACACAAACTCCCTGATCTTCACACGAGTCGCACGAGCTTCCTTCCCGCCAGTCACCCGCCACATGTCCACACAACAACCCTTCTCCCGCATGTCACTAGCACTTCCACCAGACAATCAACGTCGACCACGTCTGCCGGTTCAGTCTTTTCGCCCAATGAGGTTTTGAAAAGTCAACGACTCTCAACAGACGCTGACACATGTCGTGACCTGCTAGAATGCCCAAAATAGTTTTCTTTCTCTTCCATAGACTAAGTTTTAATAGTTTTTCATATTAGGACTTGAGGTATTATTATTAGAATTGGAACTTCTATTCTGGGGAGAACTCTTTGCATTATTTTCTTTTGAGTAGCCATGTCAGGCTAATCAAGTCATTGTCTAGGTCGGAGATAAAGCAAGTCAGGTTTATTAATTCATGGCATAGCTTATGAGATCTATTATTTTTATTATTTAATTTAATTTAATTTCTTCTATTTCTTTGTTGTTGGTTTTCATGAATATGGTTTAAATATATGGTATGTATATGGCCATTGGATGCTTTTACGTAGAAAATCTATAATCAATTGACTCAATTGTATCCGTAATTGTACTCTTGGGATAATATGAGTGACAAACATTCATCTGATTGCCATTAAAACCTTTCGGTTCTTGAGTGTGCAACAATTGAATCTAGGTTAAATTGGGAGCGAACACGATCCGATTATCTAGGCTTAGTATTCCCATAGAAGTTTATTACTTAGGTTAGTGTGTTAAACCTTATGGCAAATGTCTAGGGAGGGAAATAGTTAGAGGCGGATGTCCTAGCTATCGAGATTAGGGAAATTAGGAATTTTTGGCGGATGTCGATTTTCTATAGCTAATATAGGGGAACTTGAATTAATAATTGCTTTGGGAAAGATTGACGACCATGATATGCCATTATATCTTGATCTTGTCTTGTGGAGTCGTGGACCTAGGTATTTCTCTTATTTATTTAATTTCTTAGTAACTAGATTAATTAATTAAGTCATTTTCTCTAAACTCCCATTTTACTTTCTCTTAGAACTTTAGAAAGATTACCAATCTCTGTGGGATCCTTTACCACTGTCTGCAAGTAGTTGTTTAAAGGAATTATGTTATGGACGCGTTCGGCTCGCGTCAACTATGAACTGATATAAGTTGTATCTCGTGCTGAAAACATTCTTCTCAATATCGCTCTCTTGAATCCTCAACTAATGATAGCCTGATCTTAGATCAATCTTCGAGAAGAACTTAGCTCCTGCCAACTAGTCAAACAAATCATCGACTTTGGGAAGTGGGTAATGGTTCTGAAACGTCACCTTATTCAACTTCGTGTAATCAACACACACACACATAGTACCTTCCTTCTTCTTCACAAAAAGGACTGGAGCTCCCTAAGAAGATATATTAGGGTAAATAAAACCCTTCTATATCAACTCCTCTAACTGGTCCTCAACTCTTCCTGTTCGGATAAAAACATCCTATACGGTCGACTGTAGATAGGTCGCATCCCCGGTATCAACTCAATAATAAACCCAACTGCTCTGGGTGGTGATAATTCTGGCAAATCATCAGGAAACACATCTGCAAACTCACAAACCACTATCCTTGGCTCTGGTTCAACACTCATAAACACATCTACGAACTCACAAGTCACTATCGTTAATCGGGCACTGGTGATCGGTAGTGCAGTCGTAACTCTAGCAAATGAGAACTCTAGAAACCCCTCAATATCAAACGTCACAATCTTATGAAAAAACGTATTTATGCATGATATGCTGATAACCAATCCATGCCAGGCATCGCATCGAACTCCAGGTACTCTAACACTTGTAAGTCAACCGGTAACTGATGTTTGAAAGCCTCTACAATACAATCCCGACAAATTTGGATAGCGCAAATCTTATCCCCAACAGCTGTACTAAGGACAAATTGTATCTAAAGTCTGTACAGTCAACCCTAACTCTCCTACCATATGTCCAGAAATGAAAGATAATGTACTACCGAAATCAAACATAACATTAATGGAAACAATGTTTGATCTCTCCTCTCTATGAGGTTAGGTCTTCTTTGTTCCTCTATTTCTGTTTTTTGAATTTTTTTTGATATTGTTGTTTCAGAGCTTCGATTCGAAATTGGGCGAAGAGTTAGAGTGGCTGCTTTATCCCTTACCATCCATCGTTATCTCTTTTTCTTTGAGATTTCAATCTTTTTGTTGTTATGGTGTTTCGTTGTTGTGAGTTAGGACTGGTTTTCGAGTAATTTGGATGGATTTTTTTTTGTTGATACACTAAAGCAGATGAAGGAAAATGAGATTCTTGCTTCCGTGGGGGGATGTTTCTTTTTTTGTGTGATACAGTTTGGTAGGAGTTAGTGCTCTATTTTTTTGTAGATAGATACATATAATGGGCAGTGGATTGTAAAATTACACACACTATTCTTTTGGTATAATGATGAATAAAGTCTTTCTTATAAAAAAAATTGTAGAAATGGGGTTTAACATTTTGTTATTGTAATTGTCAACCAAAATCTCCAAAAGTTGTTGTTGCACAAGTGGTGTTTGAAAAATTTTCAGGGAGAATGTTTTGTATGGTGTTTGATGGTAAAGATTGTTGATATGGTTTTGGTTAGTTCAAGTTTTGATAGTTGCTTTGTTTCTTTTAAGGTTTGGAGGGGTAATGGTAACGTATTGACTGAGTTGTGATCATAGTAATTTCAAAATGTGTGTAGCAGCGATCATCGTCTCAATCTAAGCTAGGGTTAGGGAATCATCGCTGATTACGCTAACGCAATTTTGGATTCTTGAATCATCGGAATCAATAATATTGTTAGGGTTTGAGTATAATTGGATATCTGTTGATTGAATCTGCAGGTGTTGTGGTTAGAAAGTTGAAAAGTTGAAACCTTTTTTCGGTGCTTGGAAATGAAGTTTTTTAAGATCGGAGCGATGTTCATGAACGAAGATGGTATGTAGTTAGGAATGGATGATTTTAAGACATTGATGAGGTTTTAGGGTTTAGGGTTGAAGTTTTTTAAGATCGGAGCGATGTTCATGAACGAAGATGGTATGTAGTTAGGAATGGATGATTTTAAGACATTGACGAGATTTTAGGTTTAGTGAGTAGTGCGAGTCAAATTGGCACTAAAGATTCTAATATTTGATTTTTTTGAAGCATTGGTTTGCTGAAATGGTTGGTTTAGGGTGTTCTATCATGGAGTTTTAGTTTGGTGAAATTCTTGGTTAATTAGTTTTATGCATTAGTTTCACGCGCTTACGAGTAATTTTGATGATGTATGAAAGCTAAAAGTTTAGCAAATTTGATTTTCAGCTTTACTGTGAATATGGTTTATTTTAATGCAATTGCTTGTGTCTATCTAATATCAAATTAGTTCATGTATTTATGAATTGTAATATTTTGAATGTAGGATATCAAAAGCAACACCATAACATTCATCCCAAATTAGTTGTTGTAGTGAAATTAATGGAGAGCGAATCTACTAATGTAGGATGCCTCAATTTTCATTTTCCTTTCAATTGTTAGTGTAATGGTTGTAATAGCATTAAGTTCAGCATAGTGGAAGAGTTTGATCTATGTACCCATCTCCAACTAATTTCGAATTGAGACCTTCTTGTTGCATATGGTAGTGTGAATCTTTCTTCCATCCTGTCTACTATTTTCAATTGCTCTGTAATGTGTCCAAGACTTCAAAAAAAGTACACATAACACAATAGTCATTGGACATGTCTCCTAATTCTCTAACTACAGACCTTTCTGTTAAACTCTTCACCCTTTTCTTAACACATTACACCTCTAATTTATACCTACCTGAGGCATGTTCACATTGCAACTAAGAAAAGTCCTTGAATACTAAGAAGTTACTCTCAAGTCCTTGAGTCTTGCTTTAATACCTGTCAAGTTCATAAACATTCATTTGTAATTTTGAAGTTTAGTGAAACACTAATCTATTCTTACAAAAAGTATTTCCTTGATTTTTTTTATGATAAACTTAGTGTTGACACAAGGAAAGACTCCAATTTGTAGCCGTTCTTCAAGTTGTAAATGTGGAAGTTCCTACCACAACAAACCATGTCATCAAATGCTTGTGAAGAAGATGAATTTGGTGAAGGTATTTATTTGCATGGCCAAGTTAAATCTTATTCTCTTAAATTAATCTCAATGAAGTCCTTGCACCTATATTGTGCCATTTCTTCTTGTGTCTAAATGTGGTGAATGTTGCTACAAATATTTTAGTCATTTATTATTTATTTATTTATCAACTCTTGACATTGTTGTGGTCTCTTTATATGTTATTGTCAAATTCATTTTTCTTTTATACTTGCATCCATTTGACATTTTTAGGATATGTTAATTCTTTTCATGTAAAGGATTATTTGAAGATGTTTTAGAGAGATGCAGTTCTGGGTTAGTAACAGATGAAGATATTAAACGTGGGGAGTTTGTCACAGAATATGCGGGAGAAGGTGATAATTTAATGAATTGGGTCTTTTTTGCATTGTTTTATTTATTGAAAATATGATTTTCTATTCTCCTTTTATTGATTTTAAAATTCTTGAATGTAGTGGTAGACGACAAAACTTGTGAGCGGCTTTGGAAAATAAAGCATTTTGAAGAAACCAATTTCTATCTTTGTGAAATCAATCGAGATATAGTGATCGATGCACTGACAAGGGAAATAAGTCAAGATTTATAAATCATAGTCGTCGACCTAATACTGATATGCGAAAATGGTTACTCTACTTTCCGTTTTCTTAAATTTATTGATCTTAGTATATTTATTTTGTTAATACAATGCATAGTTTCCTTTCAGTAGTATCAATGGTGAAACTGGAATCGACATAGTTGCTACTCACGAAATAACAACAGGGAGACCATCTGACCTATGATTATCAGTAGGTGCACTGACATTGGTTTATTACTCTAATTTGCTTCTACTAGAACAAATACTTTTATTTTGTATAAGTTATCTAAGTCTTTCATTGGGTAATGAAGAATAGATATCCAATAAATACCCATTATTATCGAAAATGTTTAACAACATATGCAGGTTTGTTCAATTTGGTGCAGATCAAGAATGCTACTGCAGTGCTCGAGGCTACAGGTTCTCCTTGGCGGTAAGCCTAGCAAGCTCAAATTCTCACATTCGGATGTTGCATTGAAATTGGTTGCTTGTTAAGTAGCAACATCTTCTCCTAAAGTGAAAACAATTCTCTCTGGAAGTAATGCATAGGTAAGTTAGTTTGTCTGAGAGATTGCTACAAAAACTAAAATACAAAACAACAACATAGCCTCATTCCCAAATTAATTGGGGTCGGCTACATGGATCGAACTTTTCCATTGTGCTCGATTTTGCCTAGAAAAACTAGGATGCTATCCCAAAAATGTGTCAGCTGACTCACCTATTTGCTTTTTCTTATGTGTTAAACAACTACGTAGGAAAGAAGAATTACACGACCTTCATTATTTTAATGGTTTTCATCTTAGCAATGGTCGGTGGTCTATTTGCTTTTGTTTATCATAACAAAAATCTTGATATAGGAAACCTATGTCTGACCATGGCTAGTTTACATACTTATTTTAACTCTTGAAGCTTATCATTAAAGGAGGAACTGCAATTGCCATTTTCATTGGGTGTTTTGCAGATAAGAAAGGGATGGAATTGGAGGTTAAAAGGAAACTGTTTATTTAGTTTCTAAAGGGTGACATTGCTGCAATATAAGTAATACTTTCTATTTGCTTTTGTCCAATTCTTTTCCATCTTATTCTTATATTTAATGTGCATAATGTGGTTAACTCCTCTAAATGTTCGTATTTCTTCCAAACACTGCTTTTGTTATAGGTGTTATTGCTTTTGATGACAACATACAGCTCTGCAGCATTGGGTCAACTATTCTTGTTTCATGTAGTTTTGATTAAAAAGATATTCATGCCTATGTTATTTGTTTTGGTTACTTATGTTTTGTGTTCATGGGTTTCGAGCGTCGGGTAAAACCAATTTTGTTGCCCGTTCATGGTTATAATGGATTCTAGCGTACTAGGTAAGCTAGAAACTTAATGTCATGGTCTAAGTGCTTCATAGTTAATTTTGTTCTTTCTCTATGTATGAGTTGTTTTCATGCATTCCTATGTGTTGTGCGTTCTTATAGTGTGAGCTGATCATGGAGAGCACAACCAAGATGGTGGGAAGGACTATATGGCCGCAAGGAAACAAGACAACCCCAGTGACCACAGATCCTCCAGCTGATAAGGTAAGAGACCTTGCGAAAGAATGAAATGTGAAGACGAGGAACATGTAAGCTGGGACACCTGTCTTTAGTTCCATTTGATTTTAGTTCTTGCACTTTTGTGTTTTGCAGTATTTAGTGAAGTTGATAGCATGTGTTGCATTGTGGTGTTTAGAAATTCACATTTGTGAATGCATTCTTTTTTTTATATTATGCATTTAAGCTTTTTTGAAGCTATCCAAAAATATTTAGAAATATTTGAGGCAAAATATATTTTATTTTCTTGGTAGGGAAAAGCTTTTGGTGGCAATGACATTAAATTGAATTTTCATTCCAGAAAAAAGAAGTGAAGGAAAATGAGTTGTGTAAGAGGAGCTCACAGAGAACCTTTGAAGTCCACTTAGGCTTAATATAGATTCATGTTTGTTGTTGTAATAGCATAATTTTAAAGTGCACTTAACTTAGTTTCTTGTGAGATGGAAAAGTGTTTATGTAATACATTGAGTTTATTTGAAAATAAAATAGCTTTGTTTTATTATGTTGATAATTTTATGTTCTTTGTACCCATTTTATAAGTCAATCACAGGTGCAAATGAAGGAATTTGCAACTTTTTCAAAAAATGAAATATAATTGAAAAATTCATGACAGGTGGCTTTATTATTTCATGGTTGTTTTAGAAGTGTCACAAGAATGCAATTGTCATGAAAAGTGACAATTAGTGACGGGAAAATAATGCAATAATAAATAATTGTTTGTTTGTTTGTATTTTTTTAGTGATTAGAAATTTTATGTAGTAAGGTGGATTCTTGTTGTTATAAGGGTAATCTAGTGACGGGAATGGTGAGGTCACTAATGAATTCTAACCACGGGACCCAATCTCGTCACTATATACTTTTAGCCTCAAAGCCTTTAGTGACGGGCAACGACGAGATTTTTCCCGTCACTAAAATCCTTTAATGACGGGAAAACAATATTTAGTCACGGGAATTCTCGTCCTTAAATATCGTTTTTCTCCCTGTCAGCCATAATCTCTCTTCAGTCTCTTGCGTATCTGTTCAGATTGAGAACTCTATGCAGGCTGACTCTGTTGTGCTGAAGACGACGGTCAATAGGCCCTATGGACCAAATTAGTCTCATGCGTTAGGGCCTGTCATATATCTCTAATAGTGTACGAGCCCCACCAGACACAACAACATTAGCGATCCTCTCTTCTAAGCCTCGGATAAAGTAATAGATTTATAATCGCTCCATCTCCGCCGCATTCATCGCGTACTGCAGTATCTAAATCTCTCCATGTACTATAAAACTGACATAGTACCCTGAACTAGAGTTAAAAACTCCTCTGAATTTGATCATGAACTCCATCGATATATACTCATCCATAAACATCTCCTTGAAATTCGCCTAAGTAGTCAGGGGTGGATGTGTAGCCTCGTATGTAGTCTACCAAATCACGCCATCACCTCGCAAACGGAAGCTTGACAATCGAGGTTGGTCCCTCTCCTCAACTATGAGCAGCTTATGCAGTCGCTCGTGAGAAAGTAGCCATCTCCTGGCTATCTCGGGTCTCCAGCTTCATAAAAATACCATGGCTGAAACCTCAAAAAGTCTTTCATTCTCTTGGCCTTTGCCAACATCGAACTACCCAATGTCGATGCCACAACTGGCTACTCAGAAGTCACTGGTGTAACAACAGTGGTCTCTGCGAGAATAACTACTATTACAATAACCGGCGTAGCTCCCTCAGCCAGTGTCTCTAAAATTACCACCTGAACCTGTGTTTGTTGTGTAGCCGTGGCTAGGGCTACCTATGTAGTCATTGGTGCAACTAATGTAGTAGTTGGTGTCATCATTGCGATCACGTGAACTCAAATGAAATCCATAAACTCAGACATATGTACTTGCTGCACATCGAACTTGTCATTAATACTTTGCGATAGCGACTGTAAAGTTAAAGTCTCTTGAGCAGGATCACTCGTGTTGCCAACCTCTAGTTAGGTAGTAACTAAAGGTTGTCAGTCCGTCGGTAATCCGCATCGATGAACGTGCATCTAGTCAGCCTCGTAATATATATATATATATATATATATATATATATATCGTATGTAATGTATACAAACAAAAACATAACACGTATAGCACCTCAATACTACCTGCCTCACAATCACTGCCCAACTGGGGTTCTAGGAAATCACTTTGGGTTTCGTTATCTAAAGTTTATTCATCAAGTTTATCTCCTATTCGATCCCTTGGTTTTATAAACTTAGGCTCTGATACCAAAATGTAAAGGCCCCAAACTCCTGAGGCCCGTTATGAGTGCCACACGGGCCCATAACCAGACACGTCATTGCCAGTTGTGTCCCACGGCCATCCAATCTACCACATATCGTTTAAAACCTCAAATTAGAATCATTATTTCTATTTAGATTCAATTAGTGGACTCCAATCATCTGTTATACCATCAAATATTAGCAAAAGACTTAAGACATGATAGATCCAATTAAAAACATTCATATCATGTTATTGGGGCATAAAACTAATGTGGAAAACCGAAATCATCATATAAAGGGAAATAAACCTCAAAATGTATCAAAATATCAAAATACGGGTCATAAGGTATCTCTCATTGTCCCAAACCTACATACAAATGATAGCATGTATATACACACGTACAAGTCTGGATCGTAGTTTCAAAAATCAAAGGAAGTCAACAAGCTTGCCCTTGCCGCAACTTGTACCAAGATCTGCACTCAGCCATCACAAAAAGGTAGATGACGTGTCCAAAGTGAGTAGTCTCAAGGAAATTCAGTAAGTAATTACGAAATTAAATGCTTGAATTTAATAAGCTATTAAATAAACATGCGAGAAAATAAACAAGCAACTATGCTCATCGCATGAATAAATAATAGAAAAGCTCAAAGTGTGTGTCTAAGCCTAATATAGACTAGTACCACACTTCAAACTCTCCGCGAGCATTGACGACGAGTACACTCTAGCATGGCTAGCCTCCAAGTCCTCTCGATGGCCGACATAGACCCACTGCACACAGACACGTGTCCCGTCATGATACTCGAGTTGAACTATCCATCGAAGCCTTATCAACAAATGCTATGGACAGTGAACGTACATATAAGGAATAACACGACGAGGGAACACCCTACCAGTCGTCTATATCGCCATAATAGGAAATAGAATAATAGAACAACTGAACTGAATTCAAATATAAATAAAATATGTAATTATGCAAGGAATTTCAATTGGGATACAACACACCTCAAACCGCGCTTCAACTTGTACGATATCATCTAATCACTCTCCAAATGTGTGCCTAATCACCAATCAATCAGTTCCAAATATCTGATAATCGAAAATTACATTTAATTACATAAAACGTCGAAACTTCCCTCAATTCTAATTTACCTATTAATTTGATCATTTTAATCCACATTATATCAAATAATGATCCCTAAGTTATTCCCTTATTAGGCCAAATCAGAAATTTTCATTTTTGGTTTTTTTTCTATTTTCTATATTGGATGTCATGAGCAATAAGGTCGTGGACAATGCCTTTGGCGTCGTGTCACAAGCCGTTATGGGTCGACACCTACGACATGTCATAAAGTGTGAAGATGGGGGTGTCTCTGTCACGACCTAAATCTCTAATCCCTATTTTGATCCTTAATCAGGATCACCGACCTGTGACATGGGATCCACATCGTGATGCGCACACCAACCAAGGCACATGGATGAGATATATTTTATTTTTGTAATGATGTATTCCTAGTTTGTTGTATTTGTGTAGACTTACTAAGTCAGTTCATGTAGTTGTAGCATCGAGACGAGGGTGGGGACATGCCTTAAGTTACGTGCGAGCTGCGGGAATGGGAAGCTAGTGATATGGTAAGCCTTAGTTTATTTAAATATGATATAAGGAATTATTTTATAAGCCTAAGGTGTTATGTAATGCAAATCAAATTAAAGTCCTATAGTTTTCAATAGAAATCAATACACATTGAATTATCTCGGGATACATGCTAGCACACACTCCCATGTAGCTTGTGTCATACTTTGTGTCACTTGGCTGGAAATTAGTGGGTTGTAGGAGTGATTAGTGACCAAGAGATTTCTTAGAGATAACCTACACACACTTAATAAAACCAACAAACTATACAAACCACATTTATGGTTTCTTCTCACTTCGCATGCATTTCAATACAAAAAAAATTCAAAGCTGTTAGGGGTTTTGTTTGCTTGAAATTTGAGAGCTTCATAGGGAGAATTGCAACCATCAAGAAGGAGATCTATGTGCCTACAACCAAACTACAACCCTAGGTATACTTCTACACTTCAATGCTTTGGGATTCAAGGATTCTGAAAGCTTGGATGATAGGGCTTTCGAATGGGATTAGTTTTAAAGTGTTTCTAAAATGGTTTTCATGCATTTTGAAACATTGATTCAATTAGAAAGCTTTAATTTTGAGTTTTTATGATTTGGTAAAAAATGGGGTTTTCATTTAATGAAACTAATTTTGTGAAAAACAGTCATGTAAGGTTGTTTGTTTGCAAAATCTAAAGTCATTTTCGAAATCCTTGTCGAAAAACACTAGGGATAGCACTAATGCCTTCAAATTTTAGTTTTTAAAATCAAAGTTATGAATTTTCAAGTTATTCCCTAAATCTTAGAGAATGCATGTTTGATGTTAATGTTTGATGGTATATTGATGAAAGCATGTGAAATATAGAAAAAGCTTGCCTTGTTGGATGTTTGGAGGGTGTTGCGGACCCTTGGTGGAGGAGAGCAAGAGATCTGGGGAAGAAGGAAAAGGGATTTTCGAGCTTGCAGGAACCCAAAAATTTGTTACAGACTTTTAGGTTATTGCACTCTGCGCGCTAGACATCCCAACTAGCGAGCTGAGTGTTCTGGGTAGCTGAAATTCTACGACTTTCCTTATTTCTTGCAACATTTCGACCCTAAACAACCTTAAAACAATTCGAAACATCCCAAGAGCCTAGGGGAGTGTTCCTGGAATCTGGGTACACAAGTTGGAGTGTCGGGAGGTCAGATTTCTTAAGGAATTTTCTTAACTGATGAGTATACCCGATGATGATGTACTTTGCATTTATACCCGATGATGATTTACTTTGCATTTTATTTTAATTGCTCACTATTATATCATAGTCCTTTTTTTACTATATTCTAATTGTGATCTGATATCATGAATCTATGTTTGTTGTTTACTCCTGTCTTGAGTACCTTGTCATGACATTTTACCTTGTTGTTGTTCATTAATTCCATTCCTATACCATGCTTAAGTCTTATTATCTTCAATGGAAATTAGATTGATAAATACCATGCTACTAGTGTGGATACACATACAAATGAATTGATGAAATTTGTATTCCCTTTTGCTTAGGCTTTAAGTTTACCGTTAAGACTTGATATTCTACATAGAGTCATTCATTGAATATAAAAAGTAGTCTTAGCATCTAGATCCTGTACTCGGTCGAGGTGTGGGCGACTCACGGGGTTAGAGTCCCGAGGGATGTCGGCATATGCTAACTCACTGTGTATGACACTCGGGTTAGAGTTCCTGAGGTAGTCTACATACGGGGGTTTTGATCCCTGACAATATTTGGGTTAAAGTCCCTTACGCTACATGATTATTAAGTTGGTGTGATGCTGATTACTACCAACTGGACCTAGATCACTACTACTTAGCCTAGTGTCAGTATCACTTGTTTATCTCTGGTATTTACTCTCATATGGCTTACTTTTCAGTATTTCCTATTTATATTCCTTTAAATACCATTAGAATGTTTGAAAATATGAAATAAACTTGTCATCACGGATTACTGTTACTTTCTTGTACTCACGATGCTTTTTTTGATGGTGGGTGCAAAACTATCCACCAGCAGGCTGGGCAAATTAAAGATCGGCGATTACCTCTGAGCCAACAACGCAACATTGCTTTGATCTTACAGATCTTTTGGTATTTTGTTGTATTAGTTACCTTATGTCTTTTCATATACAATTTGGGTTGTATATTAGGTTGAGCGTTAGTTCCCTAGCCGTTCTATAACTATCACACTGTTATATTGTCACATCATTATATATCTATATCATCGTTGTTTTCTTGGTTTCCACAGTAATAACCAAGAAATTTGGCTATTTGTGAATGATGATGTGTATTACATATTTATACTCGTATTAGAGTGAACGGACAATTACGTCGGTGAACGAGTAGAAAAACTGGACGAGTGGGGATTTACAATTGGGTTACACGGAGGAGTAAAACACAATTAAAATACAATTAAATGAATTTTAGTAGAATGTAAATAATTATTTGTACGAGACAAGGCGAAACTATGTACGTGACGGAGAAATACGGACCAAAGAGTGCAAGACCAATGCGGGAGTTGGATAGAGATTCTTAAAGTGACACAACTCTAATTTGAGGTGCCATGGGATTGACCTCGAGAGGTGGGTATGTTTTAAGATGAAAGTAAGGGTAAAACAGTCATTTTGACTAAATTAACATATATAAAAACATGAATTTGGAGAAAACCCTACGCCAAACACTATTCATTGTCCTTTACAAAGGAATCACTGCCACCTCTCCTCTCTTCTCTCGCCCTTCACCGCACCGAACCACGCCAGAGTTGCTAGTCGCCAGAGGTGACTCTTTCTCTCTCTCTCTCTGTGTCTTTCTTCTCTCTTGGTTTCTCTCGATCTCTCTCCCTCTCTCGGTTCATCGACACCCTTCCTGTCCACACTGCTGTTCGGTTGCAATGGTGGTCATTGAAGTCGAAGACGACCCATGGAGCTCACCCGAGATTCAGAGCTCCCCATTTCCGTGATTGTTGTTGTATGGCAAAAAGTCATTTGATACCCTATTTTCTTCTCTTTGTAGTCGACGGTCGAAGTTCCCTTGACAGGCGGCGCCGCTGTTGACACTCGTCGAAGCTGGGGAATGGTTGGTAGCTTCAGTAATATCATGTGTACGTTCCCCCAACCTCTGGAGAGTCTACACCAACAGCAACAAAGGTGGAGATTTATTACACACTGTTTTCATATAAACTTATTGTTTTGCCCTTTCGCCAGAG
Organism: Stephania japonica; assembly: GCA_039657345.1. Lineage (NCBI taxonomy): Eukaryota > Viridiplantae > Streptophyta > Magnoliopsida > Ranunculales > Menispermaceae > Stephania > Stephania japonica. Next base: position 19,243,211 of record CM077558.1, on the reverse strand, counting down.
CTGCCGTAACCAGTGGCGCTGGTGGCTGGACCACCGCACCAGGGAGGTTGTCGGGGACCAAGTCTTGCTCTTGCTAGTGTCCTGCAATCATCCGGTGTGTCTGAGCCAGTTGTGTTTTGATTATTTTGGACATGATTTCATGTGATTTTTTTGTTGTAAATGGTCGTGACATCGTGGTCACGCTGCCGGTCCTCGAGACTATAGCGTGACCTATTTACGGCTGAGCCGAGCCTAAGATGTGTGATTAGGCTTGCATATGTATTTGGTCGTTTTATCGATTGGTTATTGAGTTGTTGAATCCTTAAAATACGGAGAAAGTACTAAGAACTTAACTTAGGTTTAGTTAACAACTTAACCTATTAACACGAGTTTCCAACCTTGTTAGGTAGATAGAAACTCAGGGATACATGTTAGGATTCGCGGGAGTGGCGCTGGGTTGTGATTAGTTAGGTAAGTACACACATGCTTTATATGTGTGTATGTTAGTAGGCCAGTAAGGAAATAACATGTGATTTATACATCCTCTATTCATTGATATTGTTAAATTGATCCCTTGTTTAATATTCCATTCCATATTGTTTGTTGTATGTTCTTGGCATGAGTGTGTGTCTTGAAGGTATCATGTGGTCCCGCACTAGCTGGGACAATGAGGGTGCCTCCTGCAAGGGTGACTGACCACCCTTAGTGTTGTGTGTACTTGGTACTGGATTCAAGAGGTGTTGCAACGCCTCTCGATTTCAAGCTGAGCTAATGTTGCGACATTGCCCGGGGAGATCTTGCGTGATCTTTTCCGTGTTACTGCGAAATTAGACCACTCATTGGCCTCTTTTGAATCTTAGAACATGCAAATTGCAATTGTTTATCTATCAGTTTGTTTATCATGTACTTGATTTACTTACTTTCCTACAATTTCGTTTCCGCATGATATTTGGGCTGCTTTATATGTTAAATCATAAATTAATGTTATATTCTTCTGGCACTACTTTCGATTTCTTTAGTTACTCACCGTCTAGTTTGTGACGGTGGGTGCAGATAGGGTAGAGAGTAGCAAGGGCAAGGGGCCCTACCTAGGTGACTTGCTTTGAGGACTTAGCAGCGGGATGGAGTAGACCATATTAGTAGGTTTTTATGTTTTGCTTATCTGTATATCGTTTCATATATATGTTTTGGGTTATAGAACTTAGTATTTTGATGAGATTGGTATCATGTATCTATATTTATCGAATTGTACATGAATACCCGGGGTTTTCCGCACTTATAGATTCCTATATTTCCCTTTGATTGAGTTATTTTCTTTATTATACTTGTTTAGTCTTCTACTATGTATTATTGCAATAACTCTTTCATAAATTGTTAAATTGATTAATCGAAGGCTGACTAGGCTCGTCACGTTGCAGAGTGATGATTCGGGGCCTGCATGGGTCTAGGCAGGGCGTACCCAATTGCACGGGGAAATTGGGGCCGTCACAGTTGGTATCAGAGCTTAAAGCTATAATGACCTGACTCTTGATTTAAAACACAAACCATTAAGACAGCGAAAAATTAGGAATGGTTGAACTTAGAAGTGGAAACCCTATGAATCAGACTTATAATCCTAGTTTGGGAGTGAGGATGAGTCGGGGAATGGAAACTGAAAAACTTATTGATATAAGTATGTTTTATGTGTGTATTATATGGTATCAGTAGCTATCCACTGATCCAAAAATATGCTTTCATTATCAGCTAGCAATGGCGGATCAGCGGGGTCCTAGAGATTACAGCGGGACGTCGAGTACTCGAACTATTAATATCGAGGAGTTTTAGACTTTGACGCAGAGAGTCGCAGCTCAAGAGCGACAGCTGGAAGAGATTCTAGCGATTTTGAGGGCGTCAGTTGCTGTTACATCGGTACCATCTACGGTTAGAGTAACCGTTACTCAAGAGGCGAACACACTGGGGGTTAGGACCATGACTTTGCTTCAAACCACCACTGCAATGAGACCAGTGATGGTGGTTGTACCTCATGCACCGAAAGAGATTACACCTGCGACACCGACAGTATATTATAGTACGGCGACTATTGAGGCCAAGCAGTGGCAAGAGTTTAAAAGGCAAGACCCTGTTGTTTTCTATAGAGGCACTGACGTGATCGCGACAGAATTGTTTTTGAAGAGTCACGAGAAGATACACCACATCATAGCTACTGAGGAGCACATGAAAGCTTTTATTTCTTCCTCGATGTTGATGGGAGAAGCTGACCACTGCTTGGACTGGATAGAGTACTAGAGGTGTGCCGAAGGACTACGATTGTGAGTACTAGAGGTGTGCCGAAGGACTGGATAGAGTTCAAGACCCAGCTCCAAATGAAGTACTTTCCTCCCACCGTGATGATAGCCAAGAGAAATGAGTTCACTTCCCTGAGACAGTTAGCGGATGAGTTCGTCATGGAGTACATGGGACGATTTCTGCAGTTATTACCATATGCTGGAGGATCAGTTAGTACAGAGGCAAACCGAGTGTATTACTTTATTGAGGGTCTACTACTCGAAATTGGAGGTGCAATCGTTACGGCCGAGCCAGGGACGTTACAGAGAACTTATGAGCGAAGCTTGGCTAAGGAGAGTTACTTGAGTACTCACCACGAGGAGATTGAGCCTGATCAACCCAAGTTGCAGTTAGAGCACCAATCAGAGGGACATGACAGAAACGAATGAGGAATCTGAACGATGATAGTGGTTCTCGAAGGGGAAGGTGTGTTACTAGTGCGGACAGCCTGGACATTTTTAGAATCGATGTCATAATTTGTACGAGGACCAGCAAGATGACGATCAGTCTCAAGCCATTAAGGACGTGAACATGACGACTAAGTCGCAGCTGATGGTGGGTCGTAATCCTACCGGAGGTGAGGAATCTTCTTGGTTAACATACAACATGTATGGAACTATTATTTGAAACTTTAGGTGCTTAAATGCGATGTTGGACATCATGTAATAGATTTAGGGTTGATATTGGCTAGAGTGGTGCCGTTTAAACTTAGTAGAGTTGTCTAAGATGAAACAGACCTAACTTAGATTAGAGTCCAAAAGAGATGGTAAGTTTAGGCACAATGGGTTGCCAAAGCTAGCCACGAGTACACCTAAAGAGAGGCAAGGCCAAACTGGTTGTAATTCATCTTACGATGCATGGACACGTAGTGTACATGGTAGCCACAATTATGACTTTGTCAAACATCTTTACTGACTGGGTATGAATGAAACTTGCGTTAAAATGCGAGTAAGTTGGAAGGTCATTATGAGTTTGACATGCAAGTCGCGATCGTAGCGCTTTACTTCGTAATTACTTGACTTATGTTGTGGTAGTGGATGGTGTTTGCGACGAGGTCGTTGGCATTCCTATCATTTTAGGGAAATGAGAGCAGTTTAGAGAGATCGTAGTTGAATCAAGTTGTTTGAAATGGTTGGTGACCAGCAGTCTGAAGACTGAGATAAAATCAAGCTGTTCAAAGTGGCAAGGGCCCACAGTTTAGTGGATGTAGAGAAAAGGTAGTGGATTTAAGATGTTGTGTTGTTCGAAGAGACTTTGTACAAGTTTGCAGTTCAATACCTGATGTCGAGCTGTTGGAAGTGACTCTCGCGCGCGTCCACAGTTGGTCATAGCTTATTGAGCTGTCTGAAGTGACTTTGCATCGGTCCACAGTTCAACAATAAAAAGAGAGCTATCTGAAGAAACTCTCGAAGAGTTCGCAGTTCGATACAAATGATCCAAGCTATCTCAAGCAGCTCTAAGCCCGTAGTTTGGACAAGGTGTGAACAGGTGTTGGTTCCTCTTATTCGCTCGAATTAGAGCTACTTTTGAGGATGAAATTCTTGTTAGTTGGGGAGACTGTAACGACCCAAAAATTTGACTATTTGAAAATGATGATGTGTATTACATATTTATACTCGTATTGGAGTGAATAGACAATTAAGTCGGTGAACGAGTAGGAAAACTGGATGAGCGGGGATTTACAATTAGGTTACGAGTACACAAAGGAGTAAAACACAGTTAAAATATAATTACATGAATTTTAGTAGAATGCAAATAATTATCTGTACGAGACAAGGCGAAACTATGCGCGTGACGAAAAAATACAGACCGAAGAGTGCAAGACCAATGTGGGAGTTAGATAGCTACGTGACATACTGACTATGGAATAGAGATTGGTAAAGTGACACAACTCTAATTTGAGGTGCCATGGGATTGACCTCGAGAGGTGGGCGTGTTTTAAGATGAAAGTAAGGTTAAAACGGTCATTTTGACTAAATTAACATATATAAAAACGTGAACTTGGAGAAAACCCTACACCAAACACTATTCATTGTCTTCTTTAAGGAAACCATCGCCACCTCTCCTCTCTTCTCTTGCCTCTCATCGAACCGGACCACACCGGAGTTGCTGGTTATCAGAGGTGACTCTCTCTCTCTCTCTCTCTCTCTCTCTTCTCACTCGGTTTCTCTCGATCTCTCTCTCTCGGTTCATCGACACCATTGCTGTCCACACTGCTGTTCGGTTGCAGTGGTGGTCATTGAAATCAAAAATGACCCATGGAGCTCACCCGACATCTAGAGCTTCCCATTTCCTTAATTATTGTTGTATGGCGCTGCTGGCCGGACCACCGCACCAGGGAGGTTGTCGGGAACCAAGTCTTGCACTTGCTAGTGTCCTGCAATCATCTAGTGTGTCTGAGCCAGTTGTATTTTGATTATTTTGGATCATGATTTAATGTGATTTTTTGGTTGTAAATGGTCGTGATGTCGTGGTCACGCTGCCGGTCCTCAAGACTATACCGCAACCTATATACGACTGAGCCGAGCCGAAGATATGTGATTAAGCTTACATATGTGTTGTGATTTGAAAACCCTAAAGAGTTGTGTTTCAAGGGGTTTATCGATTGGTTATTGAGTTGTCGAGTCCTTAAAACACGGGGAAAGTACTAAGAAGTTAACTTAGGTTTAGTTCACGACTTAACCTATTAACACGAGTCTCCAACCTTGTTAGGTAGCTAGAAACTTGGGGATACGCGTTAGGATTCACGGGAGTGATACTGGGTTGTGATTAGTCAGGTAACTACACACGTGCCTTATATGTGCGTATGTTAGTAGGCCAATTAGGAAATAACATGTGATTTATACATCCTCTATTCATTGATATTGTTGAATTGATCCCTTGTTTGATATTCTATTCTATATTGTTTGTTGTATGTTCTTGGCATAAATGTGTGTCTCGAAGGTATCATGTGGTCCCGCACTAGCTAGACAACGAGGGTGCCTCCTGCAAGGGTAACTGACCACCCTAGTGTTGTGTGAACCTGGTACTGGATTCGAGAGGTGTTGCAGTGCCTCTCGATTTCAAGTTGCGCTAATGTTTTGACATTGCCCAGGGAGATCTTGTGAGATCTTTGCCATATTGCTGTGAAATTAGACCACTCATGTGACTCTTTTGAATCTTAAAACATGCAAATTGCAATAGTTATCTATCAGTCTATTTATCATGCACTTGATTTACTTACTTTCCTGCTATTTCGTTTCCGCATGATATTTAGGTTGTTTTACTTGTTAAATCATAAATTATTGTTATATTCTTCTGGCACTACTTTCGTTTTCTTCAGTTACTCACCGTTTAGTTTCTGACGGTGGGTGCAGATAGGGTGGAGAGCAGCAAGGGCAAAGGGTCCTGCCTAGGTGACTTGCTTTGAGGACTTAGCAGCAAGATCGGGGAGACCATATTAGTAGATTTTTATATTTTTCTTATCTTGATATCGTTTCATATATGTATTTTGGGTTATAGAACTTGGTATTTTAATGAGATTAGTATCATGTTTCTATGCATATCAAATTGTACATGAATACCTGGGGTTTTCCACACTATAGATTCCTACATTTACCTTTGATTGAGTTATTTTCGTTATTATACTTTTTTCGTCTTCTGCGGTGTATTATTGCAATAACTCTTTCATAAATTGTTAAATTGATTAATCAGAGGCTGACTAGGCTAGTCAGGTTATCGAGTGATGATTCGGGGCCTGCACGGGTCTAGGCCGGGAGTACCCAATTGCACAGGGAAATTGGGGCCGTCACATCCACACTTATGGTTATTTTAAAGGGCTTCTGCATATTATCAATTGCTTCCACATAAACTGTTAAGACTTCCGCTATATAACTAAATTAATAAAAAGTTGTAATTAACTTTTAATTTCATTAGTTGGTATGACTAGTGTATTACTTATCTTGAAGACGATTAACGAGGTTTATAGAATTTAAAGGTTAACTAATACGTAGTTAAGTCCTGTGTGGATAGGATAAGGGTTTAATTACAAGATTAGGTCGGGCGGTGCCGTAGAGTAGGAGTGGGGCCATCATAGTTCGTTTCATAGCCTAAGTACTCGATAAGTAAAACATAAACTTGCATAAAACATAAATCACATTATTGAAAACCAGATGATTTTTTTCGAGAAACCATTTATTAGGAATTAAGTGAAAGTGGGCCGGGGTTTTTTCTTTATATACATGTTAATTTCTATACGTATATAAATATAAGATACGTCTTGTAGTAGCTGATTCGCTTGTGTTATAAACATGTAGACATCGATGGTTGATTCGTGCGAGGATAAAGACATAGCAGCTAGCAATAGCCAGCCTCCTACTACATTAGCTGACGACTATCAGAGGATGTCGAACCAAGTAGTAGCTCAAGGACAACAACCTGCTGACTTCATTGCCTTCATGACCTTCATGACCATGAAAATGTCATTACTCATTTTGGTCGTCCTCGTCACCACAGCTACTACTACAACATCCTTTACTAAAGAGACTCCAATTGAACCAACACCACCGATAGAGCCAGTTGCACCTCATCCATTAGAGCTACTGATCGTTACAGTACCGACAACTGAGACAATGGACACTCCTACTCGCACACCTACTACATTTGAGACCGCCAACTTGTCGAGGGATGCCAAGCTAGTGAAGGAGTTCATCAAACTCATGCCAGCTTACTTCATGGAAGAGATAGATTATGAGAAGATTGAAAAGCGGATACTCTCCAAGAGAAGTTACACCTACTACAGGGCATTGAGGACCGATTGCAGCCCGTTATATCTTACTACACCCTAGAGAAGGGTGTTGATGTTTGGTGGCGTACCACAGTTGCGAATTGGGGCAGCTGTACATCTCTAGTATACTTCAAGATTGAATTATATAAGTAGCACTTTTCGACTTCGATACTTCAGAGATTAAAGAAGTTCATGAGTTTGAGGCAGTCAGAGGGAGAGTCAGTGATGTTGTATCGTGACTGTTACGGTAATCTGAGGTAGTTTGCAGGAGACTTGGCCAAGAATGACATCGATGATGCCTTCAAATTTGGGGACGGACTGAGGCCCGATATAGCTAGGCACGTGGTCAACACAGAGGCCCGCTCTCTACAAGAGATGTACGAGAGAACACTAGCATTAGAGAAGTATGAGTTGGGTTAAGAGAAGGATAGAGTAGTAGAGGGTTCAGGCCCAGTCTCAGATTATGATAGGAGGCAAATGGGTAAGGGACAGAGGAGATAAGACAAGGGTCTTCAAAGGGTTGGGGCACTTATTGCCCTATTTCAATCAACAGTGCCCTATGCACCTGGGCCTGCACCTACACATACTAAATTTGGCATAGCTCCCTTGCCACCTTCCGCGTGATCGGCGTTAATAGCTCCACCAGTACTAAAATAGCAACAGAAGCATCAGGGTGGCTGAGGCAGCGGTTGAGGTCGAGATGGACCACGACAGGGACAGAGGCAAGTTCAGGGACAGGCATGGCTGCATCATCCGATTACATGTTGGAGATATGGTTAAGTGGGACACATGTCCAAAGGTGCACACAGCCAACAACCCATCACCCACAACTAGGCAAAGAGGGAGTCCATACGATTGCATAGCCAGACGCCAAGGCGACACGCTGTCTCATTGAGCATAATTTTTTTTATTTCTAGTAGAAAGGCTTATTTATTGTTTGACTCTGGGTCTACCATTTCTTTTATTGTTGGTCGCATGATAAGCATCCTAGGATTGACATTTGTTTGGCTTAGCATACACCTGATTTTGTGTACTGCAACTGGCGATAAGGTTTACCCCAATAGTCTAGTTGAGGATGTCTGGTAGAGATAAGCGAAGTCGAGTTACTTATAGACTTTAGAGTACTTGACATGTTAGAGTTTATCGCACTACTAGGGATGGATTGGTTGTCAGCCTACCATGTACATGTCAACTGTTTCAGCAAGTCTGTGCCATTTGAGATCTTGGGATGTCCAATATTCATTCATCGAGGTAGTATACTAATAGTTAGCACCACGAAAGGTCGACTTGCATCCAGTGGGGACATGCAGACTCTAGTAGCATTGTATACAGTAAAAAAGAGTTAGGGACCTAGACTAGATGAGATATCAGTCATGCAAATGTTCCTAGATGTTTTCCCGAAGGATTTACATGGACTACCACCACCAAGAGAGGTAGACTTCATCATTGACTTGGTACCTGGTACCAGACCGATCTCGATACCATCATACCACATGGCTCTGAAAGAGTTCAAGGATTTGAGGAGTCAGCTTCAAGATTTTGGGGATGAGAGATTCATCACACCTTCAATGTTATCGTGGGGAGTGCCAGCTCTTTTTGTGAAGAAGAAAGACGGCAATATGAGATTATGCATCAACTATAGACAGCTGAATAGAGTGACAATCGAAAATAAGTACCCACTTCCGCGGATAGACGATTTGTTTGATCAGTTGAGAGGAGCACAGTTTTTCTCCAATATAGACCTGAGATCAGGGTATCATCAATTTATGATTATGGATGAGGATAGGTCGAAGATGACATTTAACATCAGATATACACACTGCCAGTTCATGGTCATTCCATTCGGGCTGATCGACACCCCCGCTGTGTTAATGGATTTGATGAAATGAGTACTGAGACCATACCTTAACCAATTTATGATAGTTTTAATTGATGAAATCTTGATATACTCGAGGACAAGAAAGGGTCACAAATAACAACTCAGATAGATGTTACAAACTTTGAGAGAGAATCGACTTTTTGCCAAGTTCAGTAAGTGTGAATTTTGGCTTATAGAGGTCAAGTTTTTGGGGCATGTTGTTGGAGCAGCACGAATTGTAGTAAATCTGGCTAAGATTCAGGCAATGAAGGATTGGCCGGCACATACGTCAATACCTGAGATTAGGAGGTTTTTGGGGTTAGCAGGACATTCCTACAGGTTTTTAAAGGATTTCTTAAAGATCGCTTCACCTATAACAAAGCTGACACAGAAGGATGTTGCATATGAGTGGACAGAGAAATGTGAGGTTGCATTTGCTCCGTTGAAAAGTTCATTGACTATCGCGCCTGTGTTAGTATTGTCAGAGGTTGGACAAGGATTCCTACTATACACAAATGCTTCTCATACTGGTCTAGGCTGTATTACTAAACATGTGTAAAGTGATTTTAAAGGTTAAGTAGACTTGTAGAGGTGTTAGGAGGTCATTTTGAAAAACAGAATTTTATTTATTTAAAAGCCTCTGCACCCTACTCAGCTTGCTAGGCATTTGGCCAGTGCGTTGTGCAGAGAACAAGAAATTTTTCTAAGTGCTGCCCAGTGCGCTGGACAATTTTCAAAGTGTGTTGTGTAGTGTCCTGATAGTTTTTTAAAGTACTGATCCACACCTTTAATTTGAATTTGGGGGTCATTTTGGACCCTTGGATCATATGTAATGGTCATATGGGCATATAAAGGGCTTCACTACTTGCTTAAACACCAAGAACACAAAATAGACAACTCTTGTTCCTACACTTTTCAAAATTGAAGTTTGCACCAATTTTTATCCACTATGTTCTCACAATCACTTGGAACTTTTGAAAGCCTGCATTTGTATCTTGAAGTTGGTGTTCTAAAGCCTACAACTTGTGCTCCAAATCTGATTTTTCATAATACATACCTGGGTTGTAAGGTTTATTTATTTCATATACTTTTTGAGCTTAATCTATACTTTGTGACTAGTATTAGAAATCGTTTGTTGTGTTCTTAAGCATACTTGTCTTAAGTTTTAAACTTGAACATGATCCTTTTGAGCTTAAGGCATATTTGAACAAGTTGTTTTGTTTAATTATAACTTTTGACAAAGCCACTTGTTCATTTGATTTGAAACCGCACACATTTTCATCGATACTCTTTTGTTGGTTTCTTGACTAAGCATTACACATAACTTGCTGATTTTATAGTCATCTTAGTTGAAGTTCCTACTTGCATGCATAGGAGTGGTTTAACTCTAGGTGGCTTATAAGAATTGGACTCATTGTCGTTTTACTGTAAAGCAAAACTTTCGTTCTATTTGAAAAGGATTTTTATTGTTAGACTTAGTGGGATCTAAGTCAAAAGGGAAGGCCTAGTTGAGGCTAAGTAAAAAGAAATCCTAGTTGAGTCTAGGTGGTAGTTTAAGACCTTATTGCAGTAAGGCATCTTGTAAAAGACCCAGTTGAGGATAAACATTCACTAGGCTTGCATGCTTAGGTTGTAACACTTATTGGTAATATAAGTGGAAGATTTGAAAATCTTAACTGGGGAGGTTAGGTAGTGGATATAGACCGGTTGGATCGAACCACTATAAATCACGTGTCTCATTTCCATCACTTCTACCCCCTTCTTGATTGCATTGCATAGATATTTATTGTTGGTGTATGTGATATTATTGCCATCTAAGCATAAAGTTTTAAAAAGGTAATAACCACTCGGTAACCCAATTCACCCCCCTCTTGGGTGACCTTCAATAGCCACTTTTTTACAGATAAAAAAATGTGCTATTTAGGCCTCCTGGACTAAAGTCATAGCAACTTTTTTTACGGACCAAAGGTGTGCTATTTAGGCCTTCTGGACTAAAGTTATCCATTTTTTTACAGACAAAAAAATGTACTATTTAGGCCTCCTAGACTAAACTCATAGCCATTTTCTTTACGAACCAAAAGGTGTGCTATTTAGGCCTCCAGGACTAAAGACATAGCCACTCTTTTTACATACCAAAAGGTGCGCTAATTAGGCCTCCTAGACTAAAGTCATAGCCAATTTTTTTACGGACAAAAAAATGTGCTATTTAGGCCTCCTAGACTAAACACATAGCCACTTTATGGACTAAACACAAACTCTTTTTTTGAACCAATGTACTATTTTGGTCTTCTAGACTAAACACATAGCAACTTTTTTTATGGACTAAACACAGTCTCTTTTTTTTTGAACCAATGTGCTATTTCGGTCTTCAAGACTAAACACATAGTTACTTTTTTAAGGACTAAACACATAGCCTTTTTTTTAGTTACATGACTTATATGGTAGGTCGTATTTTTTTCAAGGACCTATATTGAGTCTCAAACTTGATTATTGGTCCTTTTTTTTAAATGACCTATATTTAGTCCCATGACTTGTATAGTAGATCCTTTTTTAAGGACCTACGTTGAGTCTCAGACTTGATTCTAGGTCTTTTTTAAGAGACCTTTTTTGAATCCCATGACTTGTATGGTAGGTCCTTTTTTTTTCAAGGACCTATGTTGAGTCTCATACTTGATTCTGGGGCCTTTTTTTAAAGGACCTAAGTTAAGTCTTAGACTTGTAAGGTAGGTCCTCTTTTTTAATGGACTGAATTGAGTAAAAAAAACTTTCCATGAATACTTCCCTCCAAGTTTTGGTCTCTTAGACACTTAAACCATGCCTAAACAAGGCTTTCTCTTTTTTTTATGAAAAATTAATCATGATAACTTAAGCTTTGTTACATCAAAGCACTTATCATGTTCGTCTATTGAAGAAGCAACTTTATTGAATAAGATTAGTAAAAATGTCTTGTCATACGAAAAAACAAAGCATAAAGTGAAATCTACTGAGAATATTTGTGCATGTTTGCTACATTCCATAAGCATGGAATTTTCATTCATATGCTTTAAGCTTTAAGACCTTCTTTACTTTGTATTGACTCTGCCAATTTGGTGACGATTTTTCAATCGATTTAGGCTCCAATACTTTTTTCGCATGACATAGCTCTCCTTCTTCTTGTTTTCATTAGATAAAGGTATGAGAGTAAACTCCTCCATAGGTTCTTTCCTTCCTCGCTCTCCATCTTTTTATCGAAAATGTGACGACCCCAATTTCCCCGTGCAATTTGGTACGCCCGGCCTAGACGCGCACAAGCCCCGAGTTATCACTCGGCAACCTGACGAGCCTAGTCAGCCTCATATTTACTCAATTTAGCAATTTATGAAAGAGTTATTGCAATAACACACAACGGAAGACTAAACAGTAAATAACAAGGGGAAATAACTCAATCAAAGGGAAATTAGGAATTCTAAAATTGTGTAAAACCCCGGGTATTTATGTACAATTCGATAAGCATATATCTACATGATACCAGTCTCACAAAAAAAAATACCAAGTTCAATAAACCAAAACATACATATATAAAGAGATATACAAATGAGCAAAAACATATAACCTACTCTAGGGTCCTCAAGTCCAGCCGCTCATATAAAGTCTCCTAGGCAAGGTCCCTTGCCTCTACTGCACTCCGCTATATCTGCACCCTCCGTCACAAACTAGACGGTGAGCAACTGAGAGAAATCGAAAGTAATGCCAGAAGAATATAACAGTAATTCATAAATTATCAAACAAGGTAGTCTAAATATCAAGCAGGAATTGAAAGATAGGAAGTTAAATAAACAAAGTGCATGATAGGCAGACTGGAAACAATAACAATCGAAACATGCGTGTTCTACGAGTCAAGAGAGGCCATAAGTGGTCTAAAATCCACAACAATACCACAACAATATCCATAACAATCCACAACAATCCAGTACATGGAAACAATAACAATCGAAACATTCCCGCGTTTTATCCCTTCTAGTGCAGGCCTATGTACCTTCGAGACACACACTTATGCCAAGAACACACATACAAGGAATATGGAATGGAATGCCAACAAGTAGATTATAACAAACACAACGGAATGAAAATGAATCACATGATATTTTCTTAGCTGGCTTACTAACGTACAAATGCTTTTTAGGGCAAGTGTACTTACCTGAACTAATCGCAACCCGCATACAATACTCCCGCAAATCCTAACGCGTATCCCTGAGTGTCTAGCTACCTAACAAGGTTGGAAACTCGTGTTAATATGTTAAGTCGTTAATTAAACTTAAGTTAACTTCTTAGTACTTCCCGTGTTTTCAATGACTCGACAACTCAATAACCAATCGATACCACGACCATAAACCCATTGAAACACAACTCTTTTGTATTTTGAACTCACAACCCATCTATAAGCCTAATCACACATCTTAGGCTCGACTCATTCGTAAATAGGTCACGCTATAGTCTCGAGAACCGGCGGCGTGACCAAGACGTCATAACCGTTCAACCAACGTGAGACACGACTTTGATGTCACCCAACATTTACGATTCAATACGAAACTTAACATGACCATAAACCAGTGAGTACGGAACCTCACGGGTGTGGTCCAACATCCATAGAGTGCCAACACGACATGGAAAGGCCGTGTGCACACCCTACGTCGCGTTAACAACCACTTGACGCGATAGAGAACCAACACATAAGTTTTTACCACAACTTGCCACCATCAATATGGATGCTCCAGGGTTATGGGATGCACACAAGGGTTTGGTGTGATCCTCGACACTCCCCTAGTCACGGCATCGACGGCAACGCTTCCAAATATAACGATTTCCAACAAGGAGGGAACAACACATGAAATCACGTCAATGTATTTGTCATTACCGGATCGAACCCATTGGAGAGCTGCGAGACACCATCATTGGATTAGCATGGTCCCCGACAACCTCCCGAAATAGCATTCCGGCCAATAGCGCCACCGACAGCGGCGATTTCTGACGAAAAACACAAAACAGCGAAACATTGAAAAATTTACAAAACAGCAAACACCACTCTCACACTATTGGTTTTGACTCTAGGGTGACATCAACTTTATCATGATGACCCCCCCGACAGTCCACCAGGCCATAGCGATCGCCGGCAGCGGCGCCGCCAGGACAACAACTAACAGTTCCAATAAAAACCAAAAAAACAAGGCACAACGAAGCAACACAGTTATTTATACACATACAATGGGGTAGGGGGTGCTCTAGGATCGATGGACCTCCGGTGAGACACCGTCGAGTCGTACCTGACTGGATCGCTAGTCACAGCGCTGCCCACACCACCGACCAGACGTGAAGAGGAGGAGGAAATTCATGTTCTATTTTCCAACTGGTTTGGGAAGAATGGCTAGCACCACCACCACGGCTCACATCATCCCACATTTAGAGATCCCCATAGGTTCCGGCGAAGCTGTGGAGTTGTCTCCGACGTCAGCCACTCGGCCAGGGATGCGTGGTGGTGGCGACAGTGCACTTACTCGACAGCTCGTGCTCAAGAATGAGAGAGAGAGAGAGAGAGAGAGAAAGGGAGGTCGAGAGAGATAGAGAGACTTCTAGTGAACGGAGTGACCTCCGACCACCCCGAGGTTGGCCAAGGACGACGGTACAGTGAGGCCGTGGAGTATGGCTTGAGAAGAGAGGGAGGCCGAGACCGTGAGTGAGAGGGAAAGAGAGAGAACTCGAGACCGTGAGAGAAAGAGAGGGAGAGATCATGGACTTCCGGCGAGAACACCAACCTCCGGTCACCAAGGGAGGGGGAGGAGAAGAGTGGCGGCGGTGAGAGAGAGCAATAGACTCGGGTGTGTGTGTGGTGAGGAGGGTGAATAGTAGGGTTTTGTTTGTTTATATATTTAAAGCAAAGGTCAAATGACCAGTTTGCCCTTCCACTTATTTCATGCACATTTCAAAACAATTGCCCTTATTGGTCTTTTTATTTATTTTTTTTCTTTATTACATCTTAAAATAGGTGTGTGTTGTCACTTGCATGGCCTTTCATCTCAATACACACACACACATCTCGAGGTCAATCTCATGCTCCTCACCATTGGCTGTGTCACTTTAACAGTCCTATTATGTAGTCTGTATGTTGCGTAATTAACCAACTCCCACATGAATTTTGCATTTCCTCGGTCTGTATTTCTCCATAAATTGTCTCGCCGGGCCCGTTTTCTCACCATATTTCAACACTATTTAATTACATTTATTAGAAAATTTATTTAATTCTATTTTAATAGTGTTGTAAATCCCCCGTGTACCCGTAACTCCATTTTCCTACTTGTTCACCGATCAAATCGTTCGATCACTCAAATACGAGTATATATATGTAATACATATCATCATCCACAAATAGCCAAATTTTCTGGTCGTTACAGTCTCCCCAACTAATAAGAATTTCTTCCTCGAAATTATCTCTAACTCGAGTGAATAAGGGGAACCCGTTCGCACCTCGTCCAAACTGCGTCTTAAAGTCGTTTCGGAAAGTTTGGATCATTTATTTCAAACTGCGGACTACCTCAGAGTCACTTCAGACAGCTCGTTCCTCATCGTTGAACTGCGGACCGATGCAAAGTCACTTCAAACAGCTCGATAAGCTATGACCAACTGTAGACTCTCGCGAGAGTCACTTCCAACAGCTCGACATCAGGTATGGAACTGCGGACTTGTACAAAGTCTCTTCGAACAACACAACATCTTAAATACACTCCCTTTTCTCCATATCTACCAAACTGTGGGCCATTGCCACTTCGAACAGCTTGATTTTATCTTAGTCTTCAGACTGTGGGTATCAACCACTTCAAACAGCCTAATTCAACTACGATCTCTCTAGACCGCTCCCGTTTCCCAAAATGGTAGGAATGCCACGACCTCATCACAAACATCGCCCACTACCCCGACTCAAACTTGGTGATCACGACATAAGAAGCTACGATCGCGTCTCGCATGCCATACTCGTGAAAA
Organism: Stephania japonica; assembly: GCA_039657345.1. Lineage (NCBI taxonomy): Eukaryota > Viridiplantae > Streptophyta > Magnoliopsida > Ranunculales > Menispermaceae > Stephania > Stephania japonica. The sequence goes on along the minus strand of CM077558.1, from coordinate 19,227,273 downwards.
CCTCCCAACCCACTCGCGTCTCGACGCAAGTTTATCTATACCCAGGCAGTAAAATAGATTCGACAAAGTTGTAACCGTGGCCACCATGTACACTATGTGTCCATTCATCGTAAGATGAATCACAACTAGTCTGGTCCTGCCTCTCTTTAGGTGTACTTGGGGCTAGTTTTGGCAACCAATTGTGCCCAAACTTACCATCTCTTTCGGACTCTAATCTAAGTTAGGTCTGTTTCATCCTAGACACCACTGCTAAGGTTAAACGGTACCACTCTAGCCGGTATCGACCCTAACTCTGTCACATGACGTCCAACGTCCCATTTAAACACCTAAAGCTTCTATTAATCGGTTCCATGCATGTCGTGGGATAATCAGGAAAATTCTTTACCTCTGGTAGGATCACGAACCACTGTCAACTGGCTCAGTCGCCATGTGCATGTCCTCAATGGCCTGAAGCTGATCGTCATCCTGCTGGTCTTCGTACAAGTCTAGACATCGGTTCTGGAAATGTTCGGGTTGTCTGCACTGGTAACACACCTTTCGCCTTCGAGAACCACTATCATCGTTCATATTCTCGTTCGTTTCCTATCATGTCCTTTTGATTGGTGCTCTAACCGCAACTCTCTGCACCAACGCATGAAGGTCCTTTACGCAACGTGTTAACGACTTATCAGTGTCGTTACTAGATCCTGCCTGATCCGCCTTCGCTATCTAACAAAGAAAGCGAGTTCCCGGATCGGTGAATAACTATCGATACCATATAATACATCACATAAAACATACTTATGCCAATAAATTTTCAGTTTCCATTACCCAACTCATCCTCACTCCCCAACTAGGATTCTAAGTCAGGATCATAGGGTTTCCACTCTAAGTTCATTCATTCCTAACTTCCGCTGGTTTAATGGATTGTGTTTTATGAATTTAAATTAAAAGTCAAAGTCTTTAGAACCTTCCGCTATGATACCAACTGTGATGTCGGTATCACAATTTTTTAGACAACTCTATACTCTGTCCCTAATATTCTAAAGCCTATGCTTTGATACCAACTGTGACGGCCCCAATTTCCCCGTGCAATTGGGTACGCCCGGCCTAGACCCGCACAAGCCCCGAGTTATACTCGGCAACCTGACGAGCCTAGTCAGCCTAATATTTACTCAATTTAGCAATTTATGAAAGAGTTATTGCAATAATACACAGCAGAAGACTAAACAGTAAATAACAAGGGGAAATAACTCAATCAAAGGGAAATTAGGAATTCTAAAATTGTGTAAAACCTCGGGTATTCATGTACAATTCGATAAGCATATATATACATGATACCAGTCTCACAAAAATAAATACCAAGTTTAATAAACCAAAACATACATATATAAAGCGATATACAAATGAGCAAAAACATATAACCTACTCTAGGGTTCCTCAAGTCCAAATTACTCATATAAAGTCTCCTAGGCAAGGTCCCTTGCCTCTACTGCACTCCGCTATATCTGCACCCACCGTTACAAACTAGACGGTGAGCAACTGAGAGAAATAGAAAGTAATGCCAGAAGAATATAATAGTAATTCATGAATTATCAAACAAGATAGTCTAAATATCATGCAGGAATTGAAAGACAGGAAGTTAAATAAACAAAGTGCATGATAGGCAGACTGGAAACAATAACAATCGAAACATGTGTGTTCTACGAGTCAAGAGAGGCTATAAGTGGTCTAAAATCCACAACAATACCACAACAATATCCACAACAATCCACAACAATCCAGTACATGGTATCACATAATCACTAGTGGTGGTCAAACACTCGTGCGCATGAGTGCCCGCGTTTTATCCCTTCTAGTACAGGCCGCATGTACCTTCTAGACACACACTTATGCCAAGAACACACATACAAGGAATATGGAATGGAATGCCAACAAGTAGATAATAACAAAAACAACAGAATGAAAATGAATTACATGATATTTTCTTAGCTGGCTTACTAACGTACAAATGTTTTTTAGGGCAAATGTACTTACCTGAACTAATCGCAACCCGCGTACAATACTCCCGCGAATCCTAAGTCGTATCCCTGAGTGTCTAGCTACCTAACAAGGTTGGAAACTCGTGTTAATATTTTAAGTCGTTAATTAAACTTAAGTTAACTTCTTAGTACTTCCCGTGTTTTCAATGACTCGACAACTCAATAACCAATCGATACCACGACCATAAACCCATTGAAACACAACTCTTTTGTATTTTGAATTCACAACCCATATATAAGCCTAATCACACATCTTAGGCTCGACTCAGTCGTAAATAGGTCACGCTATAGTCTCGAGGATCGGCGGCGTGACCACGACGTCATAACCGTTCAACCAATGTGAGACACGACTTTGATGTCGCCCAACATTTACAATTCAATACGAAACTTAACATGACCATACACCGGTGAGTACGGAACCTCACGGGTGTGGTCCAACATCTGTAGAGTGCCAACACGACATGGAAAGGCTATGTGCACACCCTACATCGCGTTGACAACCAATTGACGCGATAGAGAACCAACACATAAGTTTTTACCACAACTTGCCACCATCAATATGGACGCTCCAGGGTTATGGGATGCACACAAGGGTTTGGTGTGATCCTCGACACTCCCCTAGTCACGGCGTCGACGGCAACGCTTCCAAATGTAGCGATTTCTAACAAGGAGGGAACAACACATAAAATCACGTCAATGTATTTGTCATTACCGGCTCGAACCCATTGGAGAGTTACGAGACACCATCATTGGTTTAGCATGGTCCCCGACAACCTCCCGAAGTAGCAGTCCGGCCAATTGCGCCACCAACAGTGGCGGTTTCCGACGAAAAACACAAAACAGCGAAACATTGAAAAATTTACAAAATAGCAAACACCACTCTCACACTATTGGTTTTGACTCTAAGGTGACATCAACATGATCATGATGACCCCCCGGTAGTCCACCAGGCCATGGCGGTCACCGGCAGCGGCGCCGCCAGGACAACAACTAACAGTTCCAATAAAAACCAACAAAACAAGGCACAACGAAACAACACAGTTATTTATACACATACAATGGGGTAGGGGGTGCTCTGGGATCGGTGGACCTCCGGTGAGACACCGTCGAGTCGTCCCTGACCGGATCCCTTGTCACAGCGCCGCCCACACCACCGACCAGACGTGAAGAGGAAGAGGAGGAAATTCATGTTCTCTTTTCCAACTGGTTTGGGAAGAATGGCCAGCACCACCACCACGGCTCACATCATCCCACATTTGGAGATCCCCAGAGGTTCCGGCGAGGCTGTGGAGTTGTCTCCGACACCAGCCACTCGACCAGGGATGCATGGTGGTGGCGACTGTGCACTTACTCGACAGCTCGTGCTCGAGAATGAGAGAGAGAGAGAGAGAAAGGGAGGTCGAGAGAGATAGAGAGACTTCCGGTAAACGGAGTGACCTCCGACCACCCCGAGGTTGGCCAAGGACAACGGTATAGTGAGGCCGTGGAGTATGGCTTGAGAAGAGAGGGAGGCCGAGACCGTGAGTGAGAGGGAAAGAGAGAGAACCCGAGACCGTGAGAGAGAGAGGGGGAGAGATCACGGACCTCCAGCGAGAACACCAACCTCCGGTCACCAAGGGAGGGGGAGGAGAAGAATGGCGGCGGTGAGAGAGAGCAATAGGCTCGGGTGTGTGTGTGGTGAGGAGGATGAATAATAGGGTTTCGTTTGTTTATATATTTAAAACAAAGGTCAAATGACCAGTTTGCCCTTCCACTTATTTCATACACATTTCAAAACAATTGCCCTTATTGGTCTATTTATTTATTTTTTCTTTATTACATCTTAAAATAGGTGTGTGTTGTCACTTGCATGGCCTTTCATCTCAATACACACACATCTCGCGGTCAATCTCATGGCTCCTCACCATTGGCTGTGTTACTTTAATAGTCCTATTATGTAGTCCGTATGTTGTGTAATTAACCAACTCCCATATGAATTTTGCATTTTCTCGGTCAGTATTTCTCCATAAATTGTCCCGTCGCGCCCGTTTTCTCGCCACATTTCAACACTAATTAATTACATTTATTAGAAAATTCATTTAATTATATTTTAACAGTGTTGTAAATCTCCCGTGTACCCGTAACTCCATTTTCCTACTCGTTCATCGATAAAATCATTCGGTCACTCAAATACGAGTATATATATGTAATACATATCATCATCTACAAATAGCCAAATTTTCGGGTCGTTACAGAAAATGTCGACAAGTAAGACTTCCCAACAACGCCGCAGGACTTGATTACACCGTAGTATCAACTTCGCGCTGTTTTTTGTCCCTTCTAACTTCTCCTACACCTTATTTAGTTGGAAATTTGATCTTTAAATGATAGTGGATGGTATGGCCTTGAACATGTTAAGCGTCCACCATCCCAAAATCATGTTGTATGCAGAAAGAGCCTTGATCACCATAAAATTGACCATGTGCATTACTTGCTTAGGAGCAGTCCCCATGGTCACTAGGACTAGAATGGAGCTTTTAACCCTAACTTCCATCCCAATGAATCCATACCATGGTGCAATAGTCAAAGTTTATTGACTATCATTATACCCCATCTCAGTGAAAGCTTTGTGACAAAATATCAACAGAACTTCCATTTTCAATCAATGATCTTTTTACTGTAAAATTCCTAACCAGGATTTCTATGACCAATAGGTCATCATGTGGATATTTGACACCTTCTAAATCTTCATCAGTGAAGACAATTTCTTGGTCCATTCTAGCTTTTATGGGTGGTACATCTACCATTAAGGCTTGTCGAGCATATGCCTTTCTTGAAGAAGAGGAAATTCCTCCAATTGTTGGTCCCCCAGATATCATGTTTATAACACCTGCAATGACCCTATATGTATTTTCTCTATTGACCTCCTTTCTTTCAGGTCAATCATCCTTTTTTTCTGTTTTATTGTTGTTGTTCAAGAACTGATTAAGGTGCCCTTTTCGAACCAAGAACTCGATCTCTTCCTTCAATTGCCTAGAGTCTTCGGTTTCGTGGCCATGATCTTTATGGAAGTGACAATAATGATTTTTTATTTTTTTTAGTAGTGTTTGCCCCTCATGTGTTTCAGCCATTTGACAAAAGGTTCCGATCCGATAGCATGGAGAATTTGCCCTCTCGAGGAATTAAGAGGAGTTTAGTAGTTGAATCGTGCTATAGTAGTAGAAGTTGTGTCACTTTGATTTTTTATTGAAATCTCACTCCTTGTCATTTCTTGCTCCCCTTTTTTGATCATCCATTTTCCCTTTTTCTGGCTTAATTACTTCTTTAATGACCATGTACTTTCCTGCCTTTCTTTAGAGTTCTGCCATATTTGCTGGTGGATTTTTGCCAAAGAAATCTTTAAATGTTCATTTGTAGTCCCATTAGTAAGAGCGACTACTTCCACTGATTGGTCCAGGTTTTGGACTTTCAATGTCTTTTTGGTAAACCACCTTATATACTCTTTAAGAGACTCCTCGCTTCGATGTCGAATGCTCATCAAAGATGATGAACTCTTTGCATGTGTTTTCCTTCAATGAACTGGCTAACAAAACTTTTGCTCAGCTGATTGAAAGTTCTTATTGAGTAGGAGAAATTTGACGATACCAATTTTGGGCAGGTCCCTTCAAAGTTTGAGGGAATGCCTTACAATTTAAAACGTCTGATACTCCATGTAAGAGAAGAACAAGATCAAAGTTTAGAACATGTTGTGATGGATCTCCAGTTCCATTGTCTTTGTTTATGGTTGGCATCTTAAACCATTTTGGTAAGGGTTCATCCAAGATATCCTGAACAAAAGGTGGTGGACCATCCAGGTATATTATTTGTCCAGTACTATCTTTGTGAGGAATTGATTTTCCCAGATGCTCCCAAATTCTTTGTTCAACATCTTTTTTGATGTTGCGTTCTTGGTCAAGATTATGATGGCCCGACTCAGAATCTCCAGCGGCCTCCCTTCGGCTTTGATTACGATTCAATCCACTCAAGATATTAACTTTCCCTTGTAATTTGTTCACTTGCTCATTCAACCTGGCCACTTCAATATCAGCGGGTAGGTCTCCAACCTTATTCTTTCCTCTTTCGGTCTTCCATTTTTCTATTTCTTCACTTAAATCAGGATCCCTGGTGTTAAAAGCACTATGTGTGATGAGTCGGTAATAGTATCATAGTATTTTCATGTATTTGAGTGTTTTTATAGTGAAGTCTCCAAAATATTAGTCGAATTACCTGTATATGTCATTTTCGAGTATTATAAATCGCACGATTGAAATCGGGTTGAAAAACTGTGCAAAATGGAGTATTCATATGCCTAGATATGTTCTACATCGAAAAATGTGCTAGCGCACATCTCGAGGTGGCATCAGTGGGCCTACACGTGAAGAACACAACATCGTGCTATTCAAGAAAAAGAGAATTGGAAGTGGATAGATTTGTTAGATTTGTTTATAAAAGATTATATTTTTATATTGTATTATATACATATATATATATATCTATTCATATACAAATATATATATATATATATATATATATCTATAAAAGAGAGATCGATCAGAAGGAAAAAAAAGGGAATCGGCTCTCTTTTCCTCTCTCGACTTGTCTCTCTCCTTTTTTTTTATTTTTCTTTGTTCTTTGAGTTCTTCAACCATGAAGGGCTAAGTTCATAGCCTAGGCAAGACTGCGAGGGAGGTTCGACTGAGCATATTCAATGGATTTGTGAGATTTATATATTTTAATTTCAAGCTTTTCATTATTATTTTATTTTCTTTGGTATTATTTGAACAATTGAGGTTAAACACTAGTTTAAACCTTGATTTACATGTTAGTGAGTTGTAAGCACCTGTCCTTGTGCAATAAGACCACACTAGTGGCAATTGACCCTACCAACTGATTAGACCCTTTTAGGAGCGGTTGAATACCATAGAAATCTAGGCTAAATCGAACACACGAGTGATCCAGTTGTCTAGGTGTAGTGCCTTCACGAATCGAAGTAATGCGACCAACGCATTAAATCTGGAGCACTAGGGATCAGGTTGTGTGTTGGGTTTGGGAAGTAGTCAACGGTCGTACCTTGGCTGCCGATATCAGGAAGTGCGAGGAACTGCGTACGTTACTGGGTCTATAGCTATACTAGAATAATTTCATTTGTATCGTTTGACATAAGTTGACGATCGAATTCAATCTTTTTATCGAACAAAACTTGTATGCCTTGACCTAGGTGTTATTTTTATTAATTTTTTTTAACTTTATTTTTATTACTTCTATTTATTTTGTTTATATTTAGATTAGGTAATTAACTCATTTTCTCTAAATCTCTCGATTACCTCTTTGTTATTTTTTTGACCTTAGAAAGAAAATCAATCTCTGTGGGAATGGCACTTTGCCACTATTCTGCAAATAGTTGGTTTAGGAAAAATATATTTTATTGACGCGTTCGGCGTGAGTCAATTTTTGGCGCCGTTGCTGGGGATTGGTTTTTTCTTTCTTTGGGATTTTTTTTATTATTTGTAGTTTCTCTATACCCTTGTATCTAGCATGTTTGCGGGAACCTCCACTATGGCCGCCTTTTCACAATATTTTTCTAGTTGTCACTTTGTTGTGCAACAAGAACCTGTCAAAGCTTGTGATCATTTTATAGGTTGTCATCATTTTCCTAATGTATGTCCCTTTGACTACTGGAGTAATTCATCACCTCAACCTGACATATAAAGTTCCATGCGAAATCAGCCTTCAAGGGATATAATAAGGCTTTTTTTAGAGACTGAGCAAGATATGAACCTCGCCGAGCAAGAATTAGACCAATGGATTGAACAAAGGGATCAAGAAGTTGAAGAAGAAATAAAGTTGATTCTCCAGAAAATATCAACAGAGACCATGAGTGCAATTCCATTAGAGAGTGTTAAGGTGAATGAAGTTACACCAGTTGAGGACTATTAGAGTAAACCAGAGGAAACACTTGTAATTTCTTTACATGAGCTATACGTTGAAATTGCACAGAGCACATATGATGAAGTTGAGAAAGATATTGAAGTCGTTTCAGAAAGGCCTGAAGAGCCACAAAAAGAGAGCAAGGAAGACCAACCTCTGGTGTTGGTGAAGCTACCCACCTTCCCATGCATTTTTGTTAGACCTTACAAGGGGGTGGAAGTAAAGGAGCGTTCACAAGTTTTATACACTGCTAGCATCTTTGTGTTGGATGATCAAGATGAAAAAGAATCTTTTGTGCTAGAGGTTTCGAATGAGCTCCTAATTCTGAAGGACGGCGTGCAGGCTGCATTGCCCAAATATGTTGATGCGTCGTTTATTGTAGATATCTCCAAACGAGAGAGCATCACGTGATGAATCACAACAAGTCTAGCCAAATACTTAAAAGAAAAGCGCACGTTGGGAGGTAGCCCAGCTTTATTTATTTTTTAGTTATTGCATTTCTCTCTGTTTAGTTTAGTTTTTAATTATTTTAGTTTTAATAAAATCCTAACTTCCATTTCTTGGACTTTTTCAGGAGCTATGGTTGATGCATGGGCACCGGAGATACTAGAGCTTCCTAAATTTCATCTGGTTTGACTTTAGATTATTATTTCTTTTAGCATAATTTGAGCACTTTTCAGGACGTTAGCTGATTTTTAAGATTTTGGTGTTTTAAGACTTGGTTGGATCATTATTTCCAAAACCCTGAATTTCACTGTACCATCTTGTTGATTTCACCCTTAGTTGAAAATCTTCGAGCTTGCAATATTTGGTTGGGATCATTTAAGTTAACTCCTCTACTTATTAGTTTTTGCTCTTATTATGATTCATTTTGTTTCCTTAGTCACCAGACATGAGAGCTTTTGTTCATTCACTAGTTTTTGGAGACATGTGTGCTTCTTCAACATGTCTGGATGGTGCACGCCTCGACATGCCTTCTTCTTGGTCTCCATCTCTTGGTGGAAGATGAGATCAATCTTGTCTTGATCGGTCATTAGAAGGGTTTCGTGCCCCTGCATTTCAAGTTGTGACTGCCATAGCGACCTGACCCTTCTTCTAGTGCCAATTTGTTGTGTAAACATGATTAAGCTTTACTATTATTTATTCATGCTATAAGCACAGTTGTCTGTTTATTTTTCCACATGTTAACTTAATAGTTTATTAAATTCCAATATTTATTTACATATTTATTCACTGAATTTCCTTAAGAATACTCACGCAAGACTTGTCATCTGCCTTTTTGTGATGGCTGAGTGCAGATCATGGTACGAGTTGTGGCAACAACAAGCTTGTTGATTACTTGTGATTTTTGATATGACAGGTCGAACTTGTACATTTGTATTATATGTATATCTATTTTATCTTGGGTTTGAGATTGTGAGAGACAACTTATACTATACATTTGGAAGTTTTGATACATTTTGAGGTTTATTTCACTTTATATGATGATTATGACTTTTCCACATTAGGTTTATGCTCCAATCACGTATTATGGATGTTTGCAATTTAATCTATCATGTCTTAAGTCTTTCATTGATATTGATGATTTAACAAATGATTGGAGTTCAGTAATATAATCTAAATAATAATAATGATTATTTATATTAAGGATTAAATGATATGTGATAAGTAAGATGGCAGTGGGACACAGCTGGCAGTGACATGGCTAGTTTGTGGGGCTACATGGCACCCGTGACGGGCCTCACCGATTTGGGGGCATCACATTTTGGTATCATTGGATGTTTACAATTTAAGCTATCATATCTTAAGTGTTCCACTGATATTGATGATTTAACAGATGCTTGGAGTCTAGTAATATAATCTAAATAACAGTAATGATTATTTATATTAAGGTTTAAACGATATGTGGTAAGTTAGATGGTTATGGGACATAACTAGCAGTGACGCAATTAGTTGTAGGCCCACGTGGCACCCGTTACGGGCCTTAGTGCTTTGGGGTCATTACATTTTGGTATCATAGCTTGGGTTTGTAAATCCTAGGGCTCAAGTTGGAGATTGACTTGATGAATAAACTTTAGATGTGAAAACCCAAAGTGACTACCTAGAACCATAGTTTGAAATTTATCACGAGGTAGGTAATATTGAGGTGTTATACATGTTATATTTTTGTTTGTATACATTACATACGATACACATATATTTTATACCGAGGCTGATGCGACATACATTCCTAAATGTAGATTACCAATGGACGGACAACCTCCAGTTACTACTCAGTCAGAGGATGGCAACACAAGCGATCCTATGCGAGAGACTATGACTCAACAGATGCTATCGCACAATATTGTTGATAGGTTCACCGTGCAGCAAGCACATGATAAGTGTCCATTTAGGCATCATTTAGTATATGTTATTAGTAGTTAATGAACTATATTTATCTCGTTTGAGAGTGATAAATGCATGTTTTATATGTTTCGGGGATTTTACATGAGTCAGGACGCTTTTGGGACTGAAGGCATGTGTTGAGTTTAATTGGCAGTTGTTCAGTTCAGAAGGCATAACATTCACATCCGAAATCAGAATGACTCACCGTTAGCTTTGTTGGAAAGAAGACATTGAAACAGACTATTTCTTTGCTCATTAGCATCATGAGATTTGGAATCGCAGTGACTCAAAATCGCAAAAACAATCCACGGCCAGAATTCAGTTCACATGCAATAACGCGTCCAACACATCGTGGCCTTTCTTTCCCAAAGCGTCTCTTCTTACGAGCAAACCAATGAGCATCAGAAGTTGCGCCGCCATCACGGCGTGACAAGTAGTATCCATGGTGTCCCACGCACACGAGCAGAACAGAGAGATTAATTGAATACGCCGCCATGGAGTTGTTAGGACACTGCGCGAGATGTGTGGGAAGAACAGGATAGCGTGATGAAGTTCTCATGACGTCATGCTTAAGTCGTGTGGGAAAAAGAAGTCATGCGTGCGTGAAGTTGCAGCAAAGTCGTGGAGAAGTTTCCAAGAAGCCTTGTGTGTGCAAAGCATACATGAGGCGAGAAATTAGGTACACAACATGTTTCAGAATTATGCCACCAAAAGCACCGTGTAGAAGGAAATTGCAAGGCATGGATACGGCATGTGTTAGGCTGGACATGATTTCAAAATTTGCACATTATTTTAGGGGTTTCTTAAATGGTGCAACCGACTGTAATTGTTCCTATATATACCCATGACTCTAGAACGAGGGGGACCAAATTTTTAGTTTAGTTTTGTGTTTTGTTTTGCATTAGAATTAGGTTTTTTATTATATTTAGCTAGTTTTTCTTCTTGGTTGAAAGTGGATCAGTCAAGCCTACGACTTGGGAATCCTTTATGAGGTTTATATATCTTTAATATTATTGATTCTTTTCTATGATCTATTTTCTTTGGTATTGTTTATAATATTATGGTTAGATTTAATTGTGTGTAAAGGCCTGTGCATGCATATTGAGTTGATATCCTCTGTCATTGAAGTAGAAACGATTGTCCTTACACGATAGACTCATATTTGTGACAATTAGTCATCCCTTCAAGTACCTTAGGGATTTAGGCTAAATCAGGAGCACTAGCGATCCAGTTGTCTAGGTGTAGGGCCTTCACGAATAGAAGTAATGTGACCAATGCGTTCAATCTAGAGCACTAGCGATCAGGTTGTGTTTGGTTAGAGAAGTAGTCAACAGTCGTACCTTGACTATTGATATCAGGAAGTGCGAGGAACCGAGTGCGTCACTGGGTTTATAGCTACACTAAGATAATTTGATTTGTATCTTTTGACATAAGTCGACAACCAAATTCAATCTTTTTATCGAACTTGTTTGCCTTGACCTAGGTGTGATTTTAATTAATTGTTTTTAACTTTATTTTAATTTCTTTTATTTATTTTGTTTATATTTAGATTAGATAATTAAATCATTTTGTCTAAATCCCCCGATTTCCTTTTTGTTATTTTTTTGACCTTAGAAAGAAAACCAATCTCAATGGATCGACCCATTACCACTATTCTGCAAATAGTTGGTTTAAGTAAAATATATTTTATTGACGTGTTCGGCATTCTACAATTTTTGGCACCGTTGCTGGGGATTGGTTTTTCTTTGTTTGGTTTTTATTGTATATTTATTTATTTATTTATTTTTGTATATAGTCCCTTGTTCCTAATACTTTTTCAGGAAAATCCATCATGACATCCTCTTCACAATATTTTTCTAATTGGCCCTTTACTGCGCAACAAGAACCTGTCAAGGCCTATGATCTTTTTATGGGTTGTCATCATTTTCCTAATGTATGTCCCTACAACTACTGATGTAATTCATCTCCACAATCCAACTTCTATGTGTCTAGGCCAAGTCGACAGATTCCTCAATAGGAATGGAGAACCACTGTAGACATTAAGAGCGATATGATCTTTGATTGGCTTTCTCAAAGCACCACTCAACAGCCTTTGCAGGACGATATGCAGCATACGATCCCAAATTTCCAAGATTTAGAAACTCAAGTTACTCCTATACTTGAGCATTTGATCGATAAGGAAGAGTTGTCTTTGCAACCAATTTCTCATTCAGAGGAGACCGTGAATGCTGCTACATTAGAAAGTGTTGAGTTTGATGTGTTCTCAATTGTGGATGAGTATTTAAGTGAACCAGAGGAAACACTAGATGTTTCTTTATATGAGCAAGACATTACCATTGCACAGAGCACATATGATAAGGTTGAGAAAGATATTGATGTCATTTTGGAAAGGCCGAAGGAACCACAAAAAGAGAGCAAGGAAGACCAACCTCTGGTGTTGGTGAAAACACCCACCCTCTCAGACATACCTATTAAATTTAAAAAGGGGGTGGAAGTAAAGGAGCGTTCGCATATTTTCTACACAGCTGGCACCTTTGTATGAGACGATCATGATGCGACAAAATCATATATATTAGAGGTCCTAGATGAGGTCCTAAATCTGAAGGAAGCCATACCTACTGAATTGCCCAAAGCTATAGATGCGTCATTCGTTGTCGACATCTCAAAAGGAGAGGGCATCAGGTAATCATTCACACCAAGTCGAGCTAAAGACTTTACTAAAAGCGTTATTGGGAGGAAGCCCAAGTTTTTTTCCTTTATGTTTTTAGTTTTCTTATTTTTATATTTGTTTAGTTAACTCACTATTATCCCATTTGTGACTATTTACAGGTGTTTGATACTAGTTTGTTGAATCATTAGAGTTGAGAGCCCGATATCATTGCTAAGGCTCTATGGTTTGTATATATGGTTAGTCTAATTGGAATTTTGTAAGTTCTTGTATGTTGGTCTTTAGGTTTAGTTTTTGAGTCTGCTAGAGGTATCTATATTCCCCATGATTCCTTGATTTCCTGCGTTGAACATTTTTGTCACTATATTATATATTTTATGAAATATTTTAGTCCATTATGTTTTGCATATTCATTTTTACATGTCATTTCTCTATACTTGTTTCTTTCACTTCCATTTCCTTTTTACCTCTTTTCTTTTCATTTTGTAGTTGATATTCTCATTCTTGTTTTAAACTTTGAGGACAAGGTTTGGGATAAGTTTAGGGGTGTTTTTCATGTATAGTGGAGTGTTGAATGAATGGAATTTGCGCATGACAAGTATAACCATTTTATTTTTTTATGCGTATTTCATGGGTTTGGTAAGTTATGGTGGTGTTTGTCTTTTCTTTTCAACTCATTTTCTTGTTATGAATGATATGCATTGCATCATTTAGGTTAGTAGTAGTTTATATTAGTTCATGCGATTTTGTAATTATTTAATTGCATTATTGAGTCTATGCATGTTTATAGTCATTTTGTTGCATATAGAGTTGCCTAAAACCTTATTGAGTGTTTTTTATTGTGGATATGAGTTCATATAAGCTACTTTTGAGACTTGAACCTTTTTAAATATTAGGAGTTGTATTTAATTTAGAGCATTGTCCAACATCTTTGAGATTGCTTATTAGAGAGCTAGGATGAAGTTTAGGCATTGTGCTAGAGACTAAAGATGTATTTTGCAATTTTTCAGATCTTTAGGGTGCTAGAACGAGAATGTAGGTCACTGGTGACAACAATTCATTTGACTTGACCACTTTTTGGGAATGATTTAGACTTGAACCGACTTTGGATGACTTATTTGATTATAGTAAAAGTGAGAAGGGTCAACAAGAGTTCTCTAAAACATTTATAGAGTCCCATAAATTTCATAGGAAAAGGAGCATGGAATCTTGTGGTGAAAAAAAGTGAGAAAATAGTTTTCACAAGAAATGGAGAAGAGACTGTACTACTTTTATAATTTTGGGAGAAAATAGAGTGTATATACGCATAAAGGCAGAAGTTTATGAAAAATCTTAAATAAAAAGATTTGCCCGAGTGCTTATAGCTAGATCAATTGAGTTATTCTAATGTGTTGTTCCATATTTTCATATTTAAGTCTAATTGTCTTTATTTTGTGTGTTTAGTCAACATTTATAGATAGTGTGTTGCACTTTTCGTTCATTGTCCATTTTTCGGTGTTGATGCACTATTTTTAAGAAATTCTGAACTTGTATGCTTTAATGTAGTTGCTCTGTAAAATCTTGAGTAATTGAAACCCTTTGTCTAAATTGATTCTAGTTTTTGAAAGGGTGATTTTCGTTGATGTTTGAATTTCTTTTTCACACTATTTGACTCTGAAATTCTTTTGGATGATGGTCACTTGAGTGGTAGGTTTAAATAAAAAAGGAACTCAAACTTGACTTGGTAATGGGCATGGGTTTGTTAGGATTACTCATTGTAGTATAAGAGTAGAGTATAGGTTTTCATTCACTCCTTTGATCGAGACGAGCAAAGTCTAAGTTTGGGGGTATATAATAAGTGTTCATTTAGGCATTAGTTAGTATAGGCTTTTAGTAGTTCATGGACTATATTTATCTTGTTTGAGAGGGATAAATGCGTGTTTTATATATTTCAGGGATTTTACATGAGTTGGGCGTTTTTGGGACCGAAGGCATGTGTTGTACTTACTGACAATTGTTCAGTTCAGAGGGCATAACTTTCACATCCGAAGTCTAAATGACTCGCCGTTAGTCTTGCTAGAAAGAAGACTTCGAGACGAACATTTTATTCTGTTACAAGCATCATGAGATTTAGGCTCAAAGTGACTCAAATTTGCACGACAATCCACGGCGAGAATTCAGTTCATATGCAGTAACGCCTCCAACACGCGTGGCCTTACTTTCCCAAAGCATCTCTTGCATACGAGTAAACCAGTGAGCACCAAAAATTGTGCTGCCATCACACCATGACAAGGAGTACCCATGGTGTCCCACGCACACGAGCAAAACAGAAAGATTAATTGAAGACACCGCCATGGAGTTGTGAAGACGCCGCGCTAGATGTGTGCTAAGAGCAGGACAATGTGATGAAGTTCCCATGATGTCGTGCTTCAGTCATGTATGAGAAGAAGTCATGCGTGTGTAAAGTTGCAGCAAAGTCATGGAGAAGTTTGCAAGAAGCCGTGTGTGTGCAAAGCATATATGAGGCGAGAAATTAAGCGCACAACATGTTTCAGAATTATGCCACCAAAAATGCCGTGTAGAAGGAAATTGCAAGGCGTGGATACGACATGTGTTGGGCTGGACAAGATTTCGGAATTTACACATTATTTCGGGGGTTTCTTAAGTGGTGCAACCGACTCTAATTGTTCCTATATATACCCATGACTCTAAAACGACGGGGACCGAGTTTTTAGTTTAGTTTTGTGTTTTGTTTTGTATTAGAATTAAGTTTTTTATTACGTCTAGCTAGTTTCTCTTCTAGGTTGAAAAAGTGGATCGGTCAAGCCTACGACTTGGGAATCATTTCTGTGGTTTATATATCTTTATTATTATTTATTCTTTTCTATGATCTATTTTCTTTGGTATTATTTATAATATTAGGGTTAGATTTAGTTGTATGTAAAGGCCTGTGCATGCATATTAAATTGATATCCTTTGTCATTGAAGTCAAAACGTCTTTCCTTACACGGTAGACTCATACTTGTAACAATTGGCCATCCAATCAAGTACCTTAGAGATCTAGGCTAAATCGAGAGCACTAGCGATTCGCTTTTCTAGGTGTAGTTTCTTCATGAATCGAAGTAATATGACCAATGCATTAAATCTGGAGCACTAGCGATCAGGTTGCGTGTTTGGTTAGGGAAGTAGTCAACGATCGTACCTTGGCTGCCGATATTAGGAAGTGCGAGGAATCGAGTGCGTCACCGAGTCTATAGCTACACTAGGATAATTTGATATGTATCTTTTGACATAAGTCGACGACCAAATTCAATCTTTTTATCCAGCCGAACTTGTATGCCTTAACCTAGGTGTTATTTTTATTAATTGTTTTCAACTTTATTTTAATTACTTTTATTTATTATGTTTATATTTAGATTAGGTAATTAACTCATTTTCTCTAAATCCCCAGATTTCCTTTTTGTCATTTTTTCGACCTTTGAAAGAAAACAAACTCTATGGGATCAACCCTTTGCCACTATTCTGCAAATAGTTAGTTTAGGTAAAGCATATTTTATTGACGCGTTCGGCGCGCGTTAGCACACATGTCCGAGTTGGATTTCATTAAAGGTCATGTGACTGCGATGTTGGCACCGACTACTACACTGGCTAAACCGGTAACTACATAGGTAGTTGTAGGCCCTGCTACACTGCAGATACAGGTTCAGGTGGTGATTTTTGTGGCACTCGCTAAGGGGGCTATGCCAGTTGTTGCATTAGTAGTTGTTCCAGCGGATACCACGATCTTTAAATCATCGACTGGTGAGCAACCAGTTGTATAGTGATGACATCAAACAATTCGATGTCGGTAGAGGCCAAGAGAAAGAAAGAATTTTTGAGGTTTCAGCCAGGGTAGCTTTATGGAGCTAGAGACCTGAAGAAAGTTAATAGATGGCTACTTTCCCATGAGCGAGTGCATAGGCTACTCTTAGTCAAGGAGAGAGACCAACCTCGATTATCAAACTACTATTAGTGAAATAAGGCCACAGTCTGGTGGACTACTTACTAGGCCACACATCCACCTGTGACGACTTTGGCAGATTTCAGAGAGATGATCATAGATGAGTACATCCTGATGGAGGTTAAGATCAAGGTAAAATAAGACTTTTTTGCCCTAGTTCAAGGTACCATGTTAATGTTGCAATACATGGAGAAGTTCAGATACTTCTCGCAGTACACGATAGTTGTTGCAGGGACATAACACTTACAGATCTACTACTTTGTCAAAGGTTTAGATGAGAAGATTGCGAATGTTGTTATGGCTGGTGGAGCATGTACAATGTTGGAGGTTTATGACTAGGCCTTAGCTTATGAGACTAACCTAGCTCAGAGGGCTAATCAACTGGCATCTTCAGCATAGTAGAGCCAGCTTGCATAGAGTTCTTGATCTGAGTAGAGACCGAAGACATCGAGGAGAGATCAATGCTGACAGGGATAGGGCCAGAGCCCTCGCTATGGAGATTGGCAGTCAGATCAGGGTCGCCGTGGGGACTGTAACAACCCCAAATTTTTAAACTAACTAGAGTTACACATGTCAGGATTGTGACCCAGCTACATGAATAGTGGACTGTATTTCGAACTTCAGGAGTCGACACTGAGGTAATTTTATGATTCCTTGATTGTGTGTATTAGTATTTTAGTATTTTATAGGTCTTGAGTCGTTCAGGTGATTTTTAGTTGAGTGAGGTTTCGCCTAGTTAAACGAGGAATAAAAAAACACAATAAAGAATACAAATAAATTAATTTTTTGATAATTTAATTAATTAGTTGACGGGATGTCACGAGAAAACGGGCACAGCAAACCAAATTATGGAGAAAAGCGTACCGAGGAAATGTAAGATCAATGTGGGAGTTGAATAGTCTCGTAGCATACGGACTATGGAATAAAAATTGTTAAAGTAACACAGCTTGATAGAGATAGCCATGAGATTGGCATTGAGATGTGTATTTGTGTTAAATCATGATGATGAGGTCCATAAGGACAACTATCCAAGAAAATAACAAGTGTGAACTTAAGGGTAAAAGGGTTATTTCACAATATTACACATATATATAAAAACGTTTTTACCCTAAACCCTAATGTACACTATTCATCATCTTCTCCATCCAACTGCCATCACTATTCACTCCCTCCCTCCTCTCACCACTGCCACCACGTCCATCCACTGGAGACGCCAACTCCGACGAGGTGAGGCTTTCTCTCTCTTCCTCTCTTGTTTGCTCTCTCTGCTTACACGTCTCTCCTTCTCGGCCTCACATTTTCTCTCCCTTCTCAACTGTCTCCCTCTCATGCTTGGTTGGACCATCACCACTGCCACCCACCACAGCAGTTGACCTCTCCATCACCATCGAAGGCGCTCACATGAGCTCATCCTCTCTCTTTCTTCTCTTCCTCTCTCGACAGTTCACTATCTCTCTCAAGCTCATTCTTCTCAATCTCCACGCTGTGACAGTTGCTCCTCCTCCCTGGACCAACAACCACCACCACCCTCATGGCACTGGGATCCTCGGCCACCACGGAGACACTAAGGTGAGCTCCTCGACTGTCCCTCTCATTCTCTCGGTTTCACTGGTTTTTGCATTGTTTTCTTCTTTTTTTTGGGACTGTTTTGGTGATGATTTGCACCACTATTTTGGATGGCCGGCACTAGTTCCCATCAAGGCTGACCGGAGGTCATCCTCTGGCAACTCTGCTGGCCGGAGGTGACCCCATGTGTAATGTGATTGGTGTGTGCGTTTCAATGAATATAGTGTTGGGTTGGTTTGAACTATGTTGGGATGAAACAGTTCTGGGGTGTGTGACAGTTTGTGTGCACCCCAGTTGGGGTGTGGGGGTACTATGTGTGGGGTAGGTGATCATAAACTTTTGCTATGTTTGTGTGGGGTGTATGGCCACAAATTATATTATTTTATATGTGTATGTGTGACGATTTTGAGTGTGTATGTGCAAGGGGTGTACATCTGACTGTGTATACACCACAATGGGGTGTACACAACAGTTGTGTGTGTGCATTGTGAGAATCAACTAGTGTGTGTATGGGTAGTTTATATGTGTTGGTTGTGTAATTAAGTTGTGTTGTGTGTGTATGGGGTGCATACAACAATGGGGTGCACACAATAGTGGGGTGTTGTGTGTATATAACAGTGGGGTATGTGTGTGTGCACCACAGCTGGGGTATAAAGTATATTATCTTATGTGTGGGTGTGTATTGTATGTATGAATAAGTTATAAATATAATAAATGTAAATGGGTTTGTATTAGAGTCCAATAAGGGCCCAACAAGATAATTAGATAGTAAAGCCCATGGTTGATATGTGATGGTGGTTGTTATGAGCTTATGTATTAATGCCTAATAATAGTCTAACAAATAAAACATTTAGATATATGTGGGGATAGTGTTGGGCCCAACAAGAGCCTAAAGAGGGACAAGATTTGTGTTAAGACCATTAACTAGGAAAGTGTTTATATGGCTACCGTACCGTTAGACTTCTCACAACAGTCTGAGTCGCCTTAACTAATGATTTTAAACCAAACTTATGAGAATTACCTTAAGACGAGGTACTGACTCTAAATCAACGTTCGGGATTTAAACCTTTATCAGGTAGTCGAGAACTCGCAGGAACGCGTTAGATTCACGAGAGTGTGTTTGCGGGTTGTGATATTTCCGGTAAGTACATACGTACCTTGTATGTGTGTATGTTAGTAGGCCAGTAAGGAAATGACATGTGATTTATACATTCCTCTATTCATTGATAATGTTGAATTGAGTCTTATTTGAAATTCCATTCCATATTCTTTGTTGTATATTCTTGGTATGAGTGTGTGTCTTGAAGGTATCATGTGGTCCCGCACTAGCTGGGATAATGAGAGTGCCTCCTACAGGGGTAACTGACCACCCCTAGTGATGTGTGTATTGGGTACTGGATTCGAGAGGTGTTGCGATGCCTCTCAATTTAACGTTGCGCTGGTGTTGAGACATTGCCCGGGGAGATCTTACGAGATCTTTACCGTATTCCTATGAAATTAGACCATTCATGGGCCTCTTTTGAATCTTAGAATATTCAAATATCGATTGTTTATTTATCAGTCTGCTTATCATGCATTTGATTTATTTAGTTTCCTACTGTTTCATTTTCGCATGATATTCAGACTGCTTTACTTGTTAAATCTTAAATTACTATTATATTCTCGATTTCTTCAGTTGCTCACCGTCTAGTTTGTGACGATGGGTGCAGATAGGGTGGAGAGCAGTAAGGGCATGGGGCCTTGCCTAGGAGACCTACTGTGAGGATTAGCAGCTGAATCAGAGAGACTTTATAGAATGTGTTTATGTTTTGTTGAATTGTATATCGTTCCATACTTATGTTTTAGGGATTAGTGAACTTGACATTTTTGGTGAGACTGGTATTATGTATACATGCTTATCGAATTGTACATGAATACTCGGAGTTTTCCACAAGTATAGAATTCCTATATTTTCCTTGATTGAGTTATTTCCCTTTTGTTATAATTGTTTAATCTTTCGTTGTGTATTATTGAAATAACTCTTTCATAAATTACTAAATTAATTAAATCAAAGGCTGACTAGGCTCGTTAAGTTGCCAAGTGATGACTTGGGGCCCGTATGGATCTAGGCCGGGCGAACCCAATTGCTCGAGAAAATTGGGGCCGTCACTGTTGGTATCAGATCCCAAGGTTATAACAACCTGACTCTTGATTTAAAAACACAAACTATTAAGATAGCGGAAGTTAGGAATTGATGAACTTAGAGTGGAAAACCCTATAATCCTAACTAGAACTTTAGTTTGGAGGGACGATTTGCGATAAGTCAGATGTGATGCTTATATATATTACGGTTGTTGATTGTAATATATTGTATGCGGTACCTACCCATTGATCTGAGAAATTCGTTTTCTTGTTCAGAAGACGATGGCGGATCAGCCAGGTCCGAGCGACGATATTGACATGATTTTGTCACGATGCCTTGAGGAGATACATACATTATCTCAGAGAGCCGCGACGCAGGACCAGAGATTTGAGGAGTTAGTGCGGTCACTGAGGACACCTGCACTGGTTACCACGACACCGTCGACTTCGACAACACCATTACCACCTACTATCACTCGACGAGTAGAGACTCCGATTGTTGTGGCATCTACGGCTCTGATTCCGTTAGCGACGATTCCCGAGGGATTAGTTACTGCAATAGGTACACCGACCGAGGCGAAGACACCTCCGTTACCGATAGAGATAGTACGAACGACGGAGACATCGACTACAGCGGTGGCTGTTCCAAAGACTACTCCCGTCACTACTCCGGTCACTACTTCGGAGAAGAGTTCTAGGGCCACTGCCGAGGCGAGGCAATGAAAAGAATTTAAGAAGCATGACCCAGTCAAGTTTTTTTGTGGTACAGACGTAGCAGCGACATAACTTTCCTTGAAGAATTACAAGAAGATTCATACTATCATTGCGACCAAGGATCACATGAGAGCGGCGATTTCCTCATCCATGCTTCAGGGGGAGGCAAATGATTGGTGGACTACCATTGTCACTACCCGAGGCATTCCGCGAGACTGGATCGATTTCAAGACCCAGTTTAACCAGAAGTATTTCCCACCAACAGTGTTACGAGCGAAGAGGAATGAGTTCACTTCTTTGCGACAGTCAGTAGGAGAGCCAGTGATGGATTACATGGGCAGATTTATTTAGCTACTACCTTATGCTAGAGGATCAGCAGATTTAGAGGTCGATCGTATCTACTATTTCACAGAGGGTTTGCTACCGACTATTAGAGGTTCAGTTATTACTACCAAACTAGAGACTCTTCAGAGGGCATACGAGCGGAGTTTGGCTAGAGAGAGTTACCTGATTTCTCACCTAGAGGAGGCGAGACCGGTCAGATTTGAAACTAGATCAGAGGATCATCAAGACAAGAAATGAAGGAAGAATAGACTTCGTTACCGAGATTCCAAAGCTCTAAGTGTAGGATCCATTGCACCACCTACTCAACCAGTACGGACGACTCCACCCGTGCCGAGCTTTGCTAGTCACCCTCCACAGCCTACGAAACCTGTACAACAGTTAAAGGGACAACCTATAGCGAGCTGAGATTCTGGCAAAGGAGGTAGACAAAGACAGACATCGAGGTCAGGGCAGACTCAGACCCAGAGATCTACACAGAGAAGAGGACAAGGTCAAACTCAGGGTACACAGGATACATGTACGTATTACAGATGCGGCAGAGTTGGCCACATTCAGGCTCAGTGTACCCAGCCTAAGAGGACACAGACACAACATCATCAGCACCAAAGGGAGCGAGTGCAGGCAACAGTTGAGCCAGATCAGGGGGCGTCCCGAAACCTAGTTGAGGGCATGATTTCTATCTGTAATACATTCATGCATACCATGTTCGATTCTGGTTCCACTGTTTCATTTATTTCCAGACGTATGGTAGACATGTTAGGGTTGAGACCCATTAGACTTAGTAGACCCTTGATCCTTAGCACGACTGCTGGGGACAAGATTTGCCCGAACTTTTTATGTTTTGAGTATCCGGTAGAGATAGAGGGCTACGAGTTTCCTGTTGACTTGAGACTACTTGAGTTTCTCGAGTTCCATGCATTATTGGGCATGGATACCATGCTCATATCAGTTGTTACGAGAAGACGATCACGATTCTATTGGCAGACGGCAAGGAGATTAGCATTCAGGGTACTGCACCATTACTTCCGATCACCAGAGGCAGAGAGGCCACGAGTTGCGATGTCAAGACTGTTGCAAGCGTCATGAGCACTAGTGTGAGACAGGAGGTTGATATAGCAGATGTACCAATTATATGCGAGTTTACTGGCGTATTCCCTGAGGATCTGCCTGGATTACCACCACAGTGGACAATCGATTTCATAGTTGACTTAGTCCCAGGGACTAGACAGATTTCGATACCACCGTATAGGATGGCACCCCGAGAGCTTGAGGAGCTGAGGAGTCAACTAGATGAGTTGCTAGAGTTGGGGTTCATCAGTCCTAGTATGTTGTCATGGGGAGCACCAGTGTTATTCATCAAGAAGAAGGACGATAGTTTGAGGCTTTGTATCGACTACAGGCAATTGAACAAGGTTACAGTGAAGAATTAGTATCCATTACAACGCATCGATGACTTGTTTGATCAGTTGACCGGAGCGCAGTGGTTTTCTAAGATAGATCTGAGGTCAGGCTATCATCAGCTCAGGATTAGGGCTGAGGATCAAGAGAAGACAGCATTCAGCATGAGATACGACCACTTCTAGTTCACAGTCATGCCATTTAGATTGACTAATTCGCCGACAATGTTCATGGACCAGATGCACCGAGTGATGAGGGATTTCCTAGATCAATTCCTGATTGTATTCATCGACGACATCCTCATCTATTTCAGGACTCATGAGGAGCACGAGGGGCATCTTCGAGTAGTGTTGTAGACTTTAAGGGACCATCGACTCTACGCTAAGTTTAGCAAGTGCGAGTTTTGGGTGGTGTACTGATGAAGAGTTATTGCTTATGCATCTCGACAGTTGAAAGTTCATGAGAGGAACTACTCGACTTACAACTTAGAGTTGGCGGCGATCATATTTGTGTTGAAGATTTGGAGACACCATTTGTATGACGTATGCTTCGAGTTGTTTACAGACCACAAGAGCTTGAAGTACTTGTTTACTCAGAAGGAACTCAACCTGAGACAGAGACGTTGGCTTGAATTCTTGAAAGACTACGATTTTGTACTTGAGTATCATCTGGGGAAAGCCAATGTTATTGCCGATGCTTTGAGCCGCAAACGATCTTATGCAGAGGTGGTTGTATGTCGTATGACTCACGAGTATGCGTTACTTGAGGCAGCCGAGATGATGAGTTCAGCGGACGTACCGATAACTACCAGGACACAGATGTGTGGTCAGATGAGATTACAGATCGTTTCACTACAGACTGTTCTCGAGGGATAGCAGGGCGATGAGTTGTACCAGTGTTACAGTGAGATGGCAGACAATTTAGAGTATCCATAATGGAGTCGTTCGACAGACTCTTGCTTAAGGTATCGTGGGCGACTGTGGATTCTATTGGCGGCTGATTTACTCATTGGGATACTTCAAGAGGCGCACCATTCCCATTTTTCTATGCATCCGGGTCGAACCAAAATGTACGCTGACATGCAACGTCTTTTCTAGTGGCCAGGGATGAAATCCGATGCGTCAAAATTTATTCGAACGTGTGAGATATGCCTGTTGGGAAATGTGCCCTAGGTCAATCCATTAACAGACTTTATGAATACATTTTAGTTAATAAAATAGAGGATTTCATTTGTTGTTTATTATAATTGATTTACATGTTTACATTATAATAAGATCCATGAGTATTTACAGAAATATCCTAAATGTCCCTAGTCGATTATTATACTTGGGAACTATAATGAATTAAGACTAGTGTGAGTCTTGATTGATGATCATACGATGATCATACATATAGGAATACGAATCAAGATCATGAGTACTTGTTAGGGAACAAAGTACTGGACCGACCCGCTATGAGAACATCACATGGATTAAGTCATAGTTGTTTCTCATGATATGTATATTTTTCAGTCCTCTGACTTGAGATTACCAGAGACTTCAACATTAGAAATATAGTGATTTGACGTAATCAAACGTTGTCTTTAACCGGACGATTATAAAGGTTGTGATTGGTTACTGTGTAAATAATGTGGTGAAGTTGTGTAATCGAGATAGGATTTGTCCCTCTCATATAAAGAGAGATATCCAATGGATCCCTCGATTTGTTAGACTGTTAAAAGGCCTAGTCTAAGTGAATTGATATTGATCAATGTCACTTAGATGTTTTCAGTCTACCTAGAAATCGAGACTAGTACGATAGAACATGTTGGATGACAATTCCATGCTTTATGTTTGATTAAAAGGATATCGTGTGACAAAAGGATGTTATATACACTATTGATTAGGTTGTATCGATTTGATATTCGTACAACTTGGGTAGTCATAATGTCTTGCTAGAGGCCGCTTATGACTTGTATACCAAAATGTGTTTTGGTATACTGCCAACGTTGTATGAGCCTATTATTGGTCGCACACGAGAATCGTTTTGCGAGATTTTAAGATGGTTCGAGAAAAATGAATTTTATATGATAAAATTCATGACAAAAACGTTCTTGTACTGTATTACACTTATACTTCTTTAAGTAGGGGTATATGTGTAATTTACTTAACCGTCTATATACAAGGGTTGTATAAATAGACGCTTTGAGTTAGAATACAAGTACGAAATATCTAAAAAAGGGCTGAAACTCTATTTTCATTTTAGAAATGACTTAGGGTTTTTGGTATGCTCTGGATTGTTTTGGAGAGAAACAAAAAGGTTTGGTATTCTCTCGAAGCTAGCACTTCAAATGTCCGTCGTCGTTCGTGTGTGGACTGCTGATAGAGGGCGTTCGTTGTTGGCAGCGCCTTAGAGATCAATTAACCTTCAGAAAGGTACATTGCGAGTAAAGTATGATTAAGTTTTCATAGAATAAACGTGTTTTAATGGAATCAGATTCGCATCCTATTGGGGTTTTTCTCAAAATAATTTTGAAATCTTCGCTGTGCATGAACCCCAAAACCCAACAATGCTAGCACGTAAAGGCTGAGCATCGAAAGCCTGGAGGATTACTGCAGCCCCTACCCATTCCTCGATGGAAGTGGGAGCACATTGCTATGGATTTCGTCAGTGGCTTGCCCCAATCTCCTCGTAGTCACGACAGCATCTGGGTAATTGTGGATCAGTTGACGAAATCTGCCCATTTCATACCAGTATCCACTACACATAGAGTTGACAAACTGAGCATCCTCTATGAACGCGAGATTTTCAGATTGCACGGAGTTCCATTATCGATTGTATCAGATCGAGGGGCGCAGTTCACTTCATTATTATGGCAGAGCATGCAGGCTCAGTTTGGCACCAGACTAGAGTTGAGTACGGTGTTCCATCCACAAACAGACGGACAGTCCGAGAGGTTGATCCAGGTGTTGGAAGACATGCTCAGGATGTGTGTTTTGGAATACGGCAGGTCATGGGAAGAGTACCTTTATTTGTTTGAGTTTCCATACAACAAAAGTTATGAGGTGAGTATCGGTATGGCACCATTCGAGGCGCTCTATGGTAGGCCTTGTAGATCGCCTTCTTGTTGGGCTGAGCCAGAGGATGTTGTGACAGTTGGTCCTGAGATTGTTGTTGATCATACTGAGAAGGTACGATAGATTCGTCAAAAACTTAAGGGTGCCAAGGAGCGGCAGAAGAAATACTACGATCAGTATCACGATGAGCTTCAGTATGACTTGGGAGACTATGTATACCTGAAAGTATCATCTCTGAAGGGTCACAAACGGTTCGGAATCAAAGGGAAGCTTGCTCTGAGGTTTATCGGTCCCTTCAAGATTGTGAAGAGGGTCGGTAAGGTTGCGTATCAGTTAGAGTTACCGCCAGAGCTCGCTGGTATTCATCCAGTATTCCATATTTCGATGCTTCAACTAGATAAGTCAAGCGAAGGTCAGCGACCGACTGTGGACTTAAACCAGATCGAGTTAATGGACAATGCTACGTATGAGGAGCAGTCGATCCAGATCGTTGACCGCAAAGTTAAGACGTTGAGAAACAAAAAATTCCTTCGGTGCTTGTGAAATGGCAATTTCATGGAGACAAGGAGTTGACCTGGGAGTTAGAGTCCTACATGCGCGAGCACTTTCCCTACCTGTTTGATTCCGGTAAGTTTGTAAATTAGTTTACTAATTAGTTTAAATTTCGAGGATGAAATTCTAATAAGTGGGGGAGACTATAACAACCCCAAATTTTTAAACTGACTTGAGTTACACATGTCAGGATTGTGACCCAGCTACGTGAATACTGGACTGTATTTCGAACTTCAGGAGTCGACACCGAGGTAATTTTATGATTCCTTAGTATTAGTATTTTAGTATTTTACGGGTCTCGAGCCGTTATGGCAATTTATAGTTGAGTGAGGTTTCGCCTAGTTAAACGGGGAATAAAAAACACAATAAAGAATACAAATAAATGAATTTTCTAATAATTTAATTAATTAGTTGACGGGATGTAGCTAGAAAACGGGCGCGGCGAACCAAATTACGGAGAAAAGCGGACTGAGGAAATGTAAGATCAATGTGGGAGTTGAATAGTCTCGTAGCATACGGATTACGGAATAAAAAGTGTTAAAGTAACATGGCTTGATAGGGAGAGCCATGAGATTAGCATTGAGATGTGTATTGTGTTAAATCATGATGATGAGGTAAATAACCCATAAGGGCAACTGTCTAAGAAAATAACAAGTGTGAACTTAACGGTAAAAGGGTTATTTCACAATATTACACATATATATAAAAACGTTTTTACCCTAAACCCTAATGTACATTATTCATCATCTTCTCCATCCAACTGCCATCACTATTCACTCTCTCCCTCCACTCACCACTGCCACCACGTCCATCCATCGGAGACGCCAACTCCGATGAGGTGAGACTCTCTCTCTTCCTCTCTCGTTTGCTCCCTCTACTCACACGTCTCTCCCTCTTGGCCTTACGTTCTCTCTCTCCCTTCTCAACTATTTCCCTCTCACGCTCGGCTAGACCATCACCACCGCCACCCACCACGGCAGCTGACCTCTCCACCACCACCGGAGGCACTTAGGTCAGCTCCTCCTCTCTCTTTCTTCTCTTCCTCTCTCGATAGTTCACTATTTCTCTCACGCTCATTCTTCTCGATCTCCACGCCTTGATAGTTGCTCCTCCTCCCTGGACTGACAACCACCACCACCCTCAAGGCATGGGGAACCTCGGCCACCATGGAGACATCAAGGTAAGCTCCTCGATTGTCCTTCTCGTTCTCTCGATTTCACTAGTTTTTGCATTTTTTTCTTCTATTTTTTGGTACTATTTTGGTGACGATTTGCACCACTGTTTTAGAAGATCGGCACTGGTGCCCGTCGAGGCTGACCTGAGGTCATCCTCCGACGACTCTGCTGGCTGGAGGTGACCCCATGTGTAACGTGATTGGTGTGTGTGTTTCAGTGAATATAGTGTTGGGTTGGTTTGAACTGTGTTGGGATGAAACAGTTGTGGGGTGTGTGGCAGCTTGTGTACACACCCCAGTTGGGGTGTGGGGGTACTATGTGTAGGGTGGGTGATCATAAACTGTGCTATGTGTGTGTGGGGTGTATGGCCACAAATTATATTATTTTATGTGTGTATGTGTGACAGTTTTGAGTGTGTGTATGTAAGGGGTGTACATCTCACTGTGTGTACACCACAGGGGGGTGTACATAATAGTTGTGTGTGTGTGCATTGTGAGAATCAACTAGTGTATGTGTGGGTAGTTTAGATGTGTTGGTTGTGTAATTCGGTTGTGTTATGTGTGTATGGGGTGCATACAACAATGGGGTGCACACAACAGTGGGGTGTTGTGTGCACATAACAGTGGGGTGTGTGTGTGCACCACAGTTGGGATGTAAAGTGTATTATCTTATGTGTGGGTGTGTATTGGAATAAAAAGTGATGTGTATGGATAAGTTATAAATATAATAAAATGTAAATGGGTTTGTATTAGAGTCCAATAAGGGCCCAACAAGATAATTAGATAGTAGAGCCCATAGTTGGTATGTGATGGTGGTTATTATGGGCTTATGTATTAATGCCTAACAATAGTCCAACAAATAAAACATTTAGGTTTATATGGGGATAGTGTTGGGCCCAACAAGAGCCCAAAGAGGGACAAGATTTGTGTTAAGGCCATTAACTAGGAAAGTGTTTATATGGTTACCGTACCGTTAGACTTCTCACAACAGTCTGAGTCGCCTTAACTAATGATTTTTAAACCAAACTTATGAGAATTACCTTAAGACGAGGTACTGACTCTAAATCAACGTTCGGGATTTAAACCTTTATCAAGTAGTCGAGAACTTATGGGAATGCGTTAGATTCACGAGAGTGTGTTCGCGGGTTGTGATAGTACATACGTACCATGTATGTGTGTATGTTAGTAGGCCAGTAAGGAAATGACAATCTATTTATACATTCCTCTATTCATTGATAATGTTGAATTGAGCCTTGTTTGAAATTCCATTCCATATTCTTTGTTGTATGTTCTTAGCATGAGTGTGTGTCTCGAAGGTATCATGTGATCCCGTACTAGCTGGGACAATGAGGGTGCCTCCTGTAGGGGTAACTGACCACCCCTAGTGATGTGTGTACTGGGTACTAGATTTGAGAGGTGTTGCGATGCCTCTTAATTTCACACTACGCTAGTGTTGCGACATTGCCCGGGGAGATTTTGCGAGATCTTTACCGTATTGCTGTGAAATTGGACCACTCGTGGGCCTCTTTTGAATCTTAGAACATGCAAATATCGATTATTTATCTATCAGTCTACTTATCATGCACTTGATTTATTTACTTTCCTACTGTTTCATTTCCGCATGATATTCAGACTGCTTTACTTGTTAAATCTTAAATTACTATTATATTCTTCTGGCACTACTTTCGATTTCTTCAGTTGCTCACCGTCTAGTTTGTGATGGTAGGTGCAGATAGGGTGGAGAGCAGCAAAGGCAAGGGGCCCTGCCTAGGAGACCTACTGTGAGGATTAGCAGTTGAATCAGAGAGACTTTATAGTATGTGTTTATGTTTTGTTGAATTGTATATCGTTCCATACTTATGTTTTCGGGATTATTGAACTTGACATTTTTGGTGAGACTGGTATCATGTATACATGCTTATCGAATTGTAAATGAATACTCGGGGTTTTCACACTTATAGAATTCCTATATTTCCCTTGATTGAGTTATTTCCTCTTTGTTGTAATTGTTTAGTCTTTCGCTGTGTATTATTGCAATAACTCTTTCATAAATTACTAAATTGATTAAATCAAAGGTTGACTAGGCTCGTCAGGTTGCCAAGTGATGACTTTGGGCCCGCACAGGTCTAGGTTGGGCGTACCCAATTACACGGGAAATTAGGGCCGTCACAGGGATAGACATCGGCAAGTTGACAGGGTGAGATACAATGACTGCTTGGCGGTATATTCGACTACTTCTGCACCTGTTGACCAGCTTAGGCATTAGCATAGGTCAGACAAAGGTTAAAAAGGCCAGGGTCAGATCCAAAGTCAGGGCCAGAGCCATAGGAGTTTGTCAGGCCATCCGAAAGTTAGGATACTCGGACTTGTTTCTGTTGTGATCAGGATGAACATCTACAAGTTTATTGCACCGGACCAGCTTCACCACCATCACTGACTGAGCAGGCTAGAGATAGGGCCCACCCAACAGTGTTCTCAGTCACGTATCTTGATAGGGAGGCGACCAGGCGGCTTGTTGAGGGTACGTTAGACATTTGCAAAATTTTCATGCATGTTATGTTTGATTCTAGCGGTACTTTGTCTTTCATTTCTGGACGTATGGTAAGAGAGTAAGGGTTGCCTGTACAAACCTTAGATACACACCTTATTCTCAATACGACTATTGGGGATAAGAACCGAATTTGACGGGATTACGTTTTTAAGATTTCAGGACATCAGTTACTGTCTGATTTGCGAATGTTAGAG
Organism: Stephania japonica; assembly: GCA_039657345.1. Lineage (NCBI taxonomy): Eukaryota > Viridiplantae > Streptophyta > Magnoliopsida > Ranunculales > Menispermaceae > Stephania > Stephania japonica. The sequence continues at coordinate 19,196,603 of CM077558.1, read as the reverse complement.
TACTTGGAGTTCGACGCTATGCTTGGCACGGGTTGGTTATCAGCATATCACGCAAAAATAGATTGTTTTCGTAAGACTGTGACGTTCAATATTTAAGGGATTCTCATGTTTTCATTTGTCACGATTGTGACTGCACTACTAATATCCAGTCGTCGATTAGCCACGTCTTAGGCGATGGAGGAGTTTATTACTAGTGTTGAGCCAGAGCTGAGGACAGTGATCCGGGTTGAGGATGTTAAAGTAGTTAGTGAGTTCGCAGACATGTTTCCTAATGATTTAAGAAGAATACCACCACTTCAAACAGTTGAGTTCATTATTGAGTTCATACCAGGGATGCAACCTATTTAAAGCCAACTGTATAAGATGTCTACATCCGTGTAGGAGGAGTTGATAACCCTAAGGAAGGGTTTCATTCACTCTAGTATGTCTCCTTAGAGAGCTCCAACCCTTTTTGTGAATAAGAAGGATGGTACAATGCTATGCGTTGATTACAAGAAGTTGAATTAGGTGACTATTCAGAATCATTACCCACTTCCCAAGATCGACGATTTGCGTAATCAGTTAGCAAGAGCCAAGTTCTTCTCAAAGATTGACCTAAGATTAAGTTATCATCAGTTGAGGATTCGATAGGGTGACATTAAGAAAATCGCTTTCAGCACGACATACGTTTTGTATGAGTTCACAATCATGTCGTTTGGGGTGACTTATGCACCGATGATCTTCATGGACTTGATGCATAGTGTTCTGAGGCCATTTCTGGATCGATATGTCAATGTATTCATTGACGACATTCTGATTTACAGTAAGACTCATGTGGAGCATGACAGGCATTTCAACAGGTGTGCGTTTTGGCTTTGTGAGGTAAAGTTTATTAGCTACGTCCTCAGTAGTCAAGGTATCATATCTGTTGATGGTGACAATATTAGGGCAATCATTGACTGAAGGACACCTGAGTATGTATCTGACATTTGTAATTTCTTTGGTTTGGCTAGCTATTACTAACGATTTATGTAGGACATCTCATTGATTGCAGTGCTGATAACCAAATTGACCAAGAAAGATGCTAGATTCGAGTGGTCTGATGAGTGCGAGGATATTTTTTTGGAGCTCAAGAGGAAAATGACTTATGCGCCAGTGCTTGCATTACAAGTGGCTGGGAGAGGCTTCTCTGTTTATACCAATGCTTCCATAACTGGGTTGGGTTGCGCCTTGATGCAGGACAAACACCTAGTGGCCTATTTATGTAGTTAGTTGAGACACCATGAGGGGAACTATCCAGTACACAACTAGGAGCTTGTGCCAGTCGTGTTTGCAATGAAGGCCCAGAGGTATTATCTCTACGGAAAGAGATTCACATTGTTTACAGATCATCGGATTGAGGTAACTGTTTGCTCAAAGGGATCTAAACATGTGATAGAGGAAATGGCTCGTGTTACTGAAAAAACTACAACTTCACTATTGAGTACCATTCGAGCAAGGCGAACGTAGTAGCTGACGCATTGAGCTAAAGTGGCATTTAGAGCAAGACAGTTCTGCGCCTTATCATACGAGTACGATTTGTTTGAGGCGGCTATGGTGTGGTGTGTGAAAAAGGCTATTACTTATCTACAGATTTGCTGTCAGATGCGAGCTCCTATAATGTATCTAGAGTAGGTAGTTAAGTTGTAGAGGGCTGGTGATCTGTGTTTATGGTTCAGTGGAATGGCTCAAGATCTGGAGTGCACTGTTTGGTATGAGATGTCAAATGGGTGCTTAAGACACATGGGAAGGTTGTGGATACCTGCAATATCAAAGTTTAGGGTGAGCATTCTCAAAGATGCACACCATTAGTGATATATTGTTCATCGTGGTCGAACCAAGATGTATCATGATTTCGGCGATTGTTTTGGTTGCCAGGGATGAAGGCTAACATTGGTAATTATGTAGAGTTTTCATATTTTCCAACAGGTGAAAGCGAAGCTCAAAAACCATCCAGGTTACTACAGCCGCTGCCCATTCCTCAGTGGAAGTCAGAACACATGACCATGGACTTTGTTAGTGGTCTACCACACATTATGAAGTGATACAATGTACTTTGAGTAGTTATCGACGGTTGACGAAGTCGGCACACTTCATACCTATTTTAATAAAATATTCCTTCCCATAGTTGAGCATTGTCTTCGAGAGAAAGATCATCACATTGCACGGCGTATCGGTCCCCATTGTATCTGATAGGGATCCCAAGTTGACATCGAAGCTTTGGGAGAGTATACAGGAGCAGTTTGATACCAGGTTACTGTTCAGTACGACCTATCATCCTTTGAAAGAAGAGCAGTCAGATAGGTTGATTTAGATATTAGAGGATATGCTCAGGGCTTGTATACTGTAGTTTGGTGGATCGTGGGATGATTATCTTCCTTTGTGTAAGTTTGCCTACAACAACAGTTATTAGGCAAGTATCAGAATGCCACCGTTTAAGGCATTATATGGTAGACCCTACAGATCACCAACATGTTGGGTGTAATGGACTAAATTTCTTATAGGTCATTATTCGTGTATTTTCTGATGTAGACGCCAGCTCAGGTCTACCGAGACACCACAGATAGGCTATGGTATGCACGAATAAGTCAAAAATGTTATTTTTGACTGATTATTTGAGTAAATGCGATGGAAATTATTATTTTATATTATATTGCATCGCATTTGTGCAATTATTTGCCTATACCGTGTAAGATAGTGCAACGAGTATTCGTCTGAAAAAACATGTCGATTTGGGTACTGGGCAGGTAAAATAGAGATACATTAAGTTTAGGAAAATAATTTGTATAAAATAAACAAAATAAATGTGACAAAGTAATAAATTGGTGGGCGCCTAGTGAAACGCGGGGTCATAGAAAACTTGGGTCGTGCGGTACTTTGCTCGCTGAGTACTCTAGTTTCCACGCACAACGAAATTGTAGGCATGAAAGTATAGGTGAATATATATATTTATATATATGTAATTTATAAAAAAATAATATATATATATATAAATTAGAAATTAAAAAAAATGTAAAAAGACCAAAAATGGTTTTTAGTTTGTTAAAATGAGGATAAAAATAGAAGGGTATTTTGGTAATTTTAAGACCCTTTTGTTATAAACCGAAAATCACCAACGACATCACATTTCTCACAAATCGAAATCGAGACAGAGAGGAGAGTCAGTGAGTGAGGGAGGCCGAAATATCAAAATTTAACCGAGAGCTGGAGGCCACGACAAAGGTAATTATGGTTGTTGGCATTGGTGTTGTCATAGTTGTTGTGTGTTGTTGTATGTGAGGGGCTCAGAAAAACTGCCATGGCAATTCGTTCGAGGAAGGAGATGGCAAGGGAGTTTTCTCTCCTGCCCAAATTGAAATTGGGGTTGGAAAAAACCCAACCATAATTCAAACAAGAAAAAATTGGTATCAAAATCAAAACAGAGAAAGATCTCTCTATTTCGATTTGGTGAGGAAGAAGGGTGTTGGTCCCCTGAATCGAGCCGGTTCAGCTTGGTTGAGTTGAACCTGATTCAGGCCCAAACCCCTTTCCCAAAAAAAATAAATAAATAAACTGAAAACTTTGTAAAATTCTAGAAAAAATAGCAAAAATTAAGAAAAACTACATTTTGACCCAAATAACATAAATTTGGGAATTGTTATAAAAAGTAAAGTATTCGAAATTTTGGCAAGATATTATGTCAGGGTTTTTACCTCATAAAACGTGAAATTTGCCAAAAATTACTAAAAATTTATAGAAAATTCAAAAAATCTAAAATGAGAAATTTGAAAAATAGTAAAGTGGACCGAGAGACTTTTGTGCTTTTGACACCCCAGTATAATCCAAAAAATGTGCCATAACAAAAAATTGGAATAAATTCTAATTATTGTTGTCGCAATATAAAATCAATTAATCTGATACTAAATCACTTAAAAAGATTTATTTAGATACTAAGGACTTAGAGACTATAGTTCGTGCATCCCGAGGTGTGTAGGCGATCGAACCAGGGTATTTTTAAGACTTTGGAGCGCAATTTGGGGAGTGTAAACCCTTAAGGAACACACTCTAGTATTTATTTGTTTGTTTTTCATTTGATTCAGATATTATTGTTTATCGTTGTTTACTTTTTCCATGTATTTACTTATGTTATACGGTTGATTGTTTATTTAGTCACTGGATTTTAGTTTATTTTGATATATAGGGACTGACTCCTATATATACTTGTATTTTGTTGTTTTGACTTTATTTTGGATATTGGTGACTTATGAAATACATGTTCATGTATGTAAACTCTTTTGTTAATTTATATACAATATATATTGCCTGGTTTTCCACATAGGACTGAATGATGCTCTAACTTGATAAAATAAATAACAAATTTCATATTTTAAGGCTTTCGCTAAATTAATGCATTTTAAATGATTAACCCTGATAACTGAGGTTGATGATTGACAGTTGGTGCGTTGAGGACACAACCGGGCAGATGACGTGGCAGGGTTGTGGGTCTATAGAGCATGACGTGGCGACCTCAGGTTTAGGGGTCGTCACATTGGGCAACACCGGAGGATACAATGACTACAAGACCTGAGGTTGTTACGGATTACACTAGGAAGGTGAGGCAGATTAGACATAGACTTCATGCGTCTTAGGATAGACAAAAGAAGTATGCGGACAAGTATCATGAGAATTTGAACTATGAGGTTGATGACTTGGTGTAATTAAAGGTTTTTTCATGGAAGGGTCATCAGAGGTTTGGAGTCAAAGGAAAACTAGCACCAAGGTTTATCGGATTATTTGGGCAAGGCACGAGTTGGCAGTGTGGTTTATAAGTTGGAGTTACCATCGCAATTAGCTGGGGTTCATCCAGTGTTTCGTGTCTCGATGTTGAGACTCAGTAGGTCGGGATCAAGACTGATAATTGATGTCAAATAGGTAGAGGTTCGACCTGATTAAACTTATAAGGAGCAACTAGTGGAGATTGTTGATTGTAAGGTACAGACTCTACAAATAAAGAGATCCCAATGGTTTTAGTTCATTAGGAATATCACAGGAACTCACCTAGGAGTTCGAGGACGTTCTCCCTAGCTATTTGGTGGTATGATTTTAGTTTAGTTATTAAATTTTGGGGCAAAATTTTACCTAGTTGGGAAGAACTGTAATGACCCAATTTTAATTAAACCCTTATTATGACCTGTTTGTAGATGTAGACGATAGCTTAGCACCCCGTGGACCTCACAACTTAGCAGGGCACATCAGGAGTTAGGTAAATAGTTATTTTTGCGTAATATCTTGATTAGTTTGTGATATTTATGCTTAAATATGTTAAATGGAATCACAACGTGTGTATTTATATTGTTGTTGACGTGCGAGATAGTGTGACGAGTATTTGACTCGATATACGTGTCGATGCGGGTACTAGGTAGGCTAAAGACAAAATACTAAGACGAGGAATTAATACACACATGAGAATAATTAAAATGTGATAAATAATTACTAAGTGACACTGAATTGATGGTTTTGGTATGGTAATATGCGTATGTCGCGTGTTGTGGCGTCAGAACGCCCGAGAAACGACTTTATGTGTTGCATACAAGGGGCAATCATGCATTGGAGTCACTTTTGTTGTCATTTCGGTGGGATATGGCTCAATTATTAGCCAAGAGGTCCATAAGATTGGCTTTGGGATTGGTAAGTGATGGGGGATCAAATGGGATGTATATAAGTCAACACAACTTATCCTCCACCACCTTTTTCTAACTCTTCATTCTTCCATCAAAAAATCACAAGTATTGGGCAAGGGTTTAGTGAACTTGGAATGATGATTTTAGGAGCTTGGAGGTATTGATTCAACAAAACAAGGTTGGAATCTCAATCACCTCTTTTGGTAATAATTTTGGGCATGTTGATGTCAATCCGAGATGAGGTGTATTGTTGCTAGTTTTTCTTGTGTAGTTTTTGGTGATGGTTTAGTGCTATGACGTTGTGGTTGTCATGGCCCTTGTTCCACAATCCTAAATTACGCTCCGCTCAACATAGACTTATGTAAACCCCCGAGCCAATCTCGTTGAGTCACGCAAGCCTAGTCAACCTTCCTTACTATTTACCATTATTAAACAAATTAAAAGTTGAGTTAATCAATTAGTGAGTTAATAAAGTTATAGCGGAAGCAATTAATTCTCAAACTAATCAAATAACCTCAAAGACACATAAGTTAAGACAACCTAGATATGAAAATCACGCATATGTATATCATCAAAATATCAAATCACAGGAGAGCCACCTTTAGATATACAAGTCCTAATATCTCACAAACCTATAAACCCAGTGTTTCAAAACAACAATATACAATAATACAAAAGTAACCTACATCAGATAAGAGGAGAGTTGCTCCATACCCTCATATCAAATCTCCTAGTTATTAAGGCCTTCCCCTTGCTGGACTGTGGATCTACACTCCATCAAACTTAAGAATGACGAATCCATGTAAGTAACACCAAAAAGGACATATATACAACATTTTGAACTAAATGAAATAGTCAAATTTATGTTGATAGAAAGAAAAGAACAACGAACATATGAATATAATAAGACTGTAAATAAATCAATCAAAAAGTGAAGGTCCAAAATACAAATCAGAATATCAATTAGTTCCAACCAAAAAGTCATTGAGTCGCGGTAAATGCCTAGTAGACTCGGGTTCTAGGATGAGAACACAGCCTACCAGCCTTTACCCTCATAACTATGACATATCCATGGTGCCTGGATAAGTGCCCCCAACATACACTCAATTGGGAGATATCAATAGTGCCCAGATAAAACCTCATATCACATATAAAATAGTAACCAGACTCACTTTCCATTGGACCACTCAACCAATTGGAATTCTAGGAGATATAATGAATAGAGTAATATCAACAAATTAAAGCTCAAGAAATAACTGTAAAATTCCTCACCGATTTACTTACTTGTATCCAAGCTAATACGCACTCACATAAATTTTGACTCGCCTCCTACGAATCACCCCTAATGGTTAATTAATTGTAATTTCTCGTTAATTTACCCAATTTTCTATATTTTATTTGTTAGGATAATTGGGTTAATTTATCAGGTATTGGGTCGTATTCAAACACATTTAGATACCCAAGAGATCGCCGAAGTTTTTCAAAAATTTTCTACAAAATTCACCGTGCACAATGTCACACCGTAGATGATGCCGTGGGGGTCAGAACCCTACGGTGTCACATAAAGTGTGACATTTGAAAGTCTCTGCTCAGGGAACCGTGATCGACGTCATGGGGCTTTGTGCTCCACGGCATCCCTCGCAGCGTCAAACCCTTCACACAAATCTAGGGTTTTCCTAAACTCCAGCTGGTGTCGTCTTGTTCCAAGCCTATTCTAAACTCTTAGGTACATCTAATACAACTCCAAACCACCTTCATTTTGTGTCAAAACATCGACAAACCCCAGATGTGAAATTCACAAAAAAGTTTCCCCAAAAATCCACAAAAAATACAAACAATTTCCAAATCATCAAAACAACCATGGCAACACAATAAATCCATTCCATCATCTTCAAATCCATCAACAAACACCCCAAAATCGAAACCCAAATTGTTGTCAGAAATCGTAGCGACAAAATCACGTGAAATAGACGTCAAAACATAGAGAAACACGTGGGGAGTAGGGATCTCACCTTTATAAGCATAGTTGGCCAATCGCTCGACGTCAATCCACGTAAAAAATTCATGAAAACCACAACTTCTCACTGATTCCATATTGAGAAAGGAGAAAGAAAGAAAGATGAGGAGAGAGAAAAGTTGGTGAGAGTTTATATACTCCCCTCTCATCACCTACCACTCACTTATCCCAAGGCACATCTTACATCCCTCCTTCACACCAGCCAACAACCTTGACTCATTTGTGCGACTTCAATAGATAACTTGCCCTCATAATATAGTTATTTCTAGTTCAAACCTCACGTTCCCGGATTCACACTACACCACAACTCGCACGCCGTGTGCTCCCGGATGTACCAACATATTGAACACATTTCACAACATTTATTTATTAATTAAATTTGCATTTGTTAGTGTTTTAATTCAATTAGTCACCCAGACTGCTAATTACCTATCCACCATTCGCCCAAAACCCATAATGCACATTTCCTCAAGGCAAACTTATTTCCTAACCTTCACACGTTTGGGACATTTAAATTCTTATTCAGGTAATAAAATATAATGCAAGCACCAAAAAAACACAACATACCTTGGCCTCGACGACCGAGAATTAGATATCACGAAAAATAGGCCCACGTACGACCTAAAATGACATGTGGCATAAGTTAGATTTTTAGGTCGCTACAGTGTTGATTGTTGATGTTGGTGGTTTTAAGTTGGTGCTCAAGTTTTGTAAGTTTTAGGTTTTGGAAAGTTTGGTTTGATCTTTCAAATTTGATGATTATTTATATGTTTGAATGTTGCCTTTGGCATTTGTAGAGTGTTGTTTGTTCCTCACGAGGCGAGGATAGGGTCGACAGCATATGGGGTACGCCTTGAGGTTTGATTTCACAATTTCATCACTGCTAGAATTTCAAGAAATTGATCACCTAGCGCGCTGACTAGGGGTCCTAGCGCATTGGGTAACCTGGGCACGATGAAGATGAGGATGAACACCCAACACGCTGGATAATCCCTCTAGCATGCTAAGTGCTCATCAGGGCAGAATATTAAGGGTTGTTTTGGGAATTCTCACCCTAATGACTATATTAAATGATATAAAACCACCTAATTTAATCTAAATCAATGTTAAATGGTATTAGGTGAATTCGTGCGACATTACGATTTTCGGGTGTTTAGCGATGCCGGATCGAGGTGTGACTTGGACGGTATTGGATTAGTTAGAGTGCGATTTGAGGTATATACTATCCCACTTAAAATTCTTTGTGTATTTACTGCTTTATTTATATATTGAAATTCCATTTCTATTGTGCTATTATTCTATTTCTTGTTGAGGCTATATAGATGATTGGTAGGGTGATTCCTCGTGGTGCTATTCTTGGGTATATGTCCACTAGTTAATAGCACGTGTTGCCAGGGGTCTCGGTGGATAGTTCAACCGAGTATCATGGCGAGGCACGTGTTAGTGCACCGTGGGTCTATGGTGGCCATCAAGAGGTCCCAAAGGCCGGCTATGCTAGATTTTACTTGCTTACAATGCTTGCGGAGAGTACAAGTATGGTGCTAGTCTGACTTAGGCTTAGACACACTTTGAGCTTTACTATTATCTATTCATGCGATGAACACCACTGCATTTTTATTTTTCCACATGTTTATTTAATAGCTTATTAAATTCTAGTTTTTATTTACGTATTTACTTATTGAATTTTCTTGGGAATACTCACTCTAGACTCATTTTCTACCTTTTTGTGATGGCTGAGTAGAGTCCTAGTACGAGCCGCGGCAAGGGCAAGCTTGTTGATTACATGTGGTTTCTGAGATGACAGGCCGGACATGTACATTTGTATTATATGTATATCTATTTTATCTTGGGTTTCGGATTGTAAGACACTCCTTATGATATACATTTTGATGTTTTGATACACTTTGAGGTTCATTTCCCTTTATATGATGATTATGGTTTTTCCACATTAAGTTTATGCTCCAATACCATGATATGGATGTTTGCAATTAAATTAATCTTGTCTTAAGTTTTTCGCTGATATTGGCGATTTAACAGAGGAATAGAGTTTAAAAATATAATCTAAATAACAACAATGATTATTTATATTGAGTTTTAAAGGATATGTGGTAAGTTGGATAGCTGTGGGACATAGTTGACACTGACGTGGCTAATTGTGGGTCCACATGGCACCCATGACGAGCATTAGTGGTTTGATGTCATCACACCTAGCGTACTCGTAATTCGCCCACCTGGCATCTGCATCAACATACTTTTCGAGGTTAATATCTATCACACTATCTCACGTTTTAACAATTTAAAGACACACATGCAATGCATTACTGAATAAAGTAATAATTAACACCGCAAATAGGCAACCATCTGACATAAATAACAATTTATGCCCAAATACGCATGTCCCGGCCAATCCGAGGCGTTTGCGTGTGCTTGAGCTAGCATCCGAGTCCGAGATAACTTAAGTAACGGTGTCAATATAAAATTGGGGCGTTACACCTAGCCTTAATTAGTGTGTATGCCTAGCCTCACTAGGTTTTTTACAATCTCTTGGCCGCAACTAGGTCTTCTACACTTACCGCTATAAGGGCTTCCCTTTACTTAGACCCCACTAAGTCTTACAACCGAAAAAGTTTTATGTATCAATGAAAATGTGTCTTACAAAGTAAAACGGTAATAAGTCCAATTCTTAGAAGCATCCTAGAGTTAAACCACTATTATGCATGCAAGTATGAACACCGACTAAGATATAAATGAAATTAACGATTTAGTACAAATCTTAGTTTAGAAATCGAGCAATCAAAATCAAATAAAAAATCCTTAGGTTTCTAATCGGCTAAACCATACGCTATATGAAAATTAAAGATTAAGTTCAAAACATGTGCAAATCAAACCTAGGGTTTATGAAAATCAATTTTAAGCATAAGACCATTTAAAGTGTTTTGATAATACAACATAAGATTAAAGCCACTAAAACAAGTTTAGATTAAGCACAATATGGTTTCAAGCAATTTACATGCACTTAAAAAATTAAAGTTTAAGCCCGATAAGTACAATTTAGTTCTAGGGTTTATGACATCAAGTTTAAGTGCAAAGCCCAAGACAATTGTATACAAAATAAATGATTTCCAAATAATACTCCATACAAAAGTATAGATTAAGCCTAAAAGGAGTAGGAAACAAAGAAATCTTACAACCCCCAAGTATAAAATTTGAAAATCAATTTTCGAGCGTAAGTTGTAAGGTGTAGAACACGTCTTTAGTGTCGCCTTGATCAGCAAATCGATAGCTCTGAGAATCATCAAGCATATCTGATAAAAAATCTACCACAATTGTGTATGAAACTTGAATTTTTGAAATTGTACCAGCAAGAGTTGTAGCTTTGGTGTTCTAACTAGTTTGGGTATGTGGCCAAACACTTTTTGTAGACATATGACCGTTACATATGATCCAAGGGCCCAAACTAATCTCCGAATTCAAATTAAAAGTGTAGATCAACACTTTAAAAAAGTTGTCAGATTCTCACATAGCACGCTAGGTCTTCTGGATAATGCGTTGTGTATAGGGGCCTGAAAATAATTATTATTCTAGTATTATAAAATGACTCCCCTAATGAACCTACGACTCTACTTAACCTCTTAAAACACTTCACATGTCTAATAGGGTCCATAAAACATGCCTAGAGACATCCTTGATGATTCCACAAATCCCGAAAATAAAAAATTTCGGTTTCATGAAACACATTGGTTTTTCTTCAAATAATCTTAATGTCAATTCGAAAGTCGCCTAAACACATGCCAGTGCATTCAAAATCAATTACAACAGTTTGTAACCCTCAAATACATGCTATAAAATATGTTTGCATTATTTAAACCGTTTGAAAGCTCACGAAATTGAAATTCATGATTTTAAGTTCATTAAAAATTGAAAAACTTAAAATGTACGATTCTAATGCATTTGGTTTGTAGGAACAAAATTTATATATCTTACATAAGTTGTAGAAATGATTGTTTTGGCTTTCTGGTTCTTGTTTCCTTGTATGAGTCGAGTCTTGAGCTTGTCTGGCTTTATGTTGTCACTTTTGACTTGAGCTTTTACAAACTTTGAATTTTTGCATGAACTTGTGATTCCTAAAATAGTTTAATGTTATGAAATACTTGACAAACTCATTAGTACCATTTCATATTATTTGTTGTCATCAAAATACCAAGTGGAGTGTAAATGACACAACACTTAGTCCAACATACTGCTCACATGTTAAAATCTTGAGATTGGTTGCACAAGGTTGCATGATCAGTGAGGGAAGTATTAAGAAATGGGTTGTTTTATCTATTGAGAATAAGGGAACTAAAGCTTTGATGATCGTAATAGCTTATAGACAGTCTAGGGTAACAGTTTTAAATTGATCATTCAAAATCGACGATACAAGACATGAAAACAACTGAAAGGGGCTAGATTGTAGATCCTTGGATCTAATATGCTTTAATTATTTGTTTTGACAAGTGTTTAATTTATGTTTTAGATTTCTTTTTTTTATGAAAATACAACCAACTCTTATTTATTCCAAATCTCTCACAAGTACATTCAAAAGAAATGAGGGTACCACATCCCACTTGTTTCGACCAGACATAGAACTAGCTTCCCTTGCTAATGTATGTGCCGCTACATTCGTTGATCGATGAATAAAAGAAACACTATAGGACCTTTACTCTGTTACCAATTTCACACAATCATCAATTATAGCTCTAAAATAAGATTTATCTTTGTGCCTATTTTAGATTGCCTGAACCAACTCAAGTGCATCAGACTCCAACTTTACTCTTTTCTCGCCAATGTCCTTCAACCAGTATAGTGTCTCTCTAACTCCAATGGCCTCAGCTACCCTTGCCTCGAACACCCCATCATACTTCCCTATTAAGGCAGCCACAAATTGTCCACTATTGTCCCTTATAACCACTATATATGAGCTAACCCATTTCTCTTCAAACACTGTTGTATCTACATTACAAGTGACAAACCCTTCCCTCGGTCGTTGCCAACTTGTTGAGATCACGTCGATGGCTCAACCTGGGCGTATGCCTTAATTGTCTCACTATTTTCCATGCTACTAGGTGTGACTTCGCTACCTTGACAATTTATGTATGTGACAAATTGTAGAGTTTCGATTATTCCATATGCTCCATGTTACCATAACTACCATTTCCATTACTTTTTTTATAAAGTCATTGAACAGTTTACTCATCCATTATATAAAAGAATTATGTGCTTGACTTGTACCAATTTTCAATTCTTCCCAACATTTCCTTGCCTTAATACATCCTACTAAAGCATGGAATACACTTTTAGCTTTCAACTTACATAACCTACACATTGGTTCAATTGGGACTCTCCGACTAATCAAGTTCATCATTGTTGCCAAGTAGTTGAGGACTTCCATCTATAAGAAAGTTTTAACTTTCGGTGTACCCACAAATTCCAAATCCTACTCTACAATTCTGCCCTTTTTTAAGTCGTACTCTCATTTACGTTCATCGCAATTACTTTATAACCACTATTTACAGTATATGTGCCATTTGAGTTACCTTCCCATATCCATTCATCCTTACTACAATGATAAGAAATTAGGATTGCCTTTATCAACTTCTACTCTCTTTCCTCAAATATATCATGTAAGATGTCCTCATCCCACCTTCAACAATTTTTGTGCATCAAAGTATCGACTGTTGGGTTAAAGAGCTCAGCCAAGGGTATTGTTTGAACCTTTTTCTTTCCTTATCTAGTAGCCACGGATCACCGAACACTTGGATTGAAGTTCAATTTCATATTCTCCATCTACGTTGATTCAAAAGTGTTGCCTTTTGTAAACACCTTTGTGACGACCCTCCCCCGACCTAGGATTGGGTCGCTCGACCGAGACCACCACATAGACTCGATACCAATAACGGTCTGACATGCCTCTTAAATAAACTTGCGGAATAAACATTGGCTAAACAATGGATAATAATTGCAGAATAAATATAAAGAGATATCCCTAAGCCAATAAATTTAAGTTCATAAGAACATTAATGAAACTATACATGAGTTCGTACTCATTTAAACAAAAAAAGGTTTATTAAAGCTCCTAAGTGGAACAACTAAAGTAACTAGGTTCCAGATACCCAAATATCTATTTTAATTTTAACCTAAGTTGAATAGTTTCAAAATCAAATTTACATAATATATATAAACAAAGGCTAATATCAAGAGGAGAATTCAAGCTCATCTCTCCCTTTTCTCAACCTAGCGCTGTCGTGGATACCTAAGATATAAGTGGGGTGAGCTAAAAGAAACAACGGAATTCAATAATGCTAAAAACCCGCTCAACCATCAAATATGCAAGTAATACCTAATAAGAATGCAAAGTATAGCATGTATTTGAAAGTAAATGAATATTCATTGAATAGTAGCAGGGTAGCAGGATTTCATAAGAGATAAGCATATAATGAACCATCTAGCACTAACAGGGACATAAGGTTTGTAAGTCACATGTAAATAGGAATCCATCATTTCATAGTATATAAGACATATTCATAAGTCATTAAGTTATAACAACAATAACCATGCATAGCATTGAAAGCTTATTCCAAAATTCAATAATACATAGTATAATTCTCCATTAATGGCATGCAAGGCATATATCATAATTTATTATCTATGGCAAGAAAGAGATTGACAAATCATTAAATAGATTCAAGCTTTCGCAAGAGTATATACTGGAAAAATATTGTAATATGTATAAGTCGTTCCATTCAATGCATACTAGATATTGGCAAGAATCCGGTGACCGATTCTCCTACTCTCAAGGTGATGAAAACGACTAGCTAGTATATAGGCCTTTTGTGCGCTATCGTTCGTCCCATCAAATCAGCAGTAGATTCATCTAAGCCTTCATCGATGCATATCCCTATGTCTCAAAATTGCAAGAGAAGGTATTCCAACTCATTCCCTACATGACACACTTATGAATTTAATTAGTCAAGTAAAACCCTCAGTGGTGAACTCCACAAACATCCTGGGGCATTAACGATCCTCTGTGGTACTACAAACATCGTGGGGCTTTTACATATACTTACTTGCTAATAAGGCCCTCGTTGAAACTCCACAAACATCCTGGGGCCATGAATAATAATAGATGAGGAAAGCAGTGCATTCATATTCCATAGATATGTAGATTAAAGCCAATACCACCACGCAACCTATAAATCCCAAGTCTTTGATTCAAATCGTGAATCCTATACATAACTAGTAATCATGCCATATTCTATAATTGAGCAAGCTCTCCACTTACCTATACTTGCTGCGAATCCTAATCTCAATCCTTTCGCATTCGGGGCTTAATGTGAACCTTTACACAAAATTTATTTGATTTCTTTGACTTATAAAACTCATTCTCACCATTCCAATATCTCCTTCCTTAATCTCCCATTTCTTTGCAAATTGTGTAGAAAAACAAAATGGTGGCTAGGTTTACTCAACCTCTCCTTTTATAAACTAGGGTTAGGTTAGGTTGCATTTTTTGTTAAAGACTAAAGTGTCCTTCCACTTGGGCCTAAGTCTAACCCCTTAATTAATATGTTTTAGGCCCATTTTCATTAGTTTAACTTGATTGGCCTTTTAACCAGGAAAGTTTTAACAAATTTTTCCTAATTAATGGGATCTCATATATGTGAAGATCTTGCCCCCTTTTGACTAGGAAAGTTCCTACAAATATTTCTCCAATTAATGGGATCTAATAAGTTTGGAGATGTCGCCCCTTTTATAACTTTTTTCATGTTTAAGAAAAGTTTTTTAAATTTTTATTCTCTTGTGAGTTTCCTTAATGAGAAGGGGCATATATTTTGAAATCTCTTCAAATCCATGTTGAGGTTGGCTAGGTCAATACTGAGACTGATGGTTGATGTTATACAGATTAAGGTTCGGCCTGATGTGACCTAGATGAATAGCCAATGGAGATCTTAGATGTAAGATATAAACTCTGCGGAACAGGGAGATCTCGAACATTTTAGTTCGTTGGTAGCATTACGAGACTGAGCGAATCACATGGGAGCTCGACTCTACTACGTGGCGTCGTTACCCACATCTATTTGCCATTAAAATTTTTGTTTTGTTTTAAATTTTAGAACGAAATTTTCCATAGTTGTGAAGAACTGTAATGGCCCAAAGAAATTTTTTGTTGTTTAAGACATAATTACAGATGTGGACGCCAGCTAGGATGCTCGTGGACCACGCAGCTAGGTCAGAGCACACGCGAATTAGGTATACAGTCTTTTTTTGTGTGCTGTTGATTAGTTTTGTGATGTGTAATTTCAATAAATTGAAATTACATCGCAATATGTATGTTTATATTGATTATTACCGAGTGAGAGTGTGATGGGTATTCACCTCGAATAGCGTGAAAACTCAGGTACCGGGTAGACGAATTACTGATACACTAGGCCAGGGGATTTTGAATACATAAAAAATAATAAAATGTATTAAATAATTAATATAGAATGCCATTTAATCGATTAGTGACGTAGGCGCACTCGTTTGGCACAAAACACAATGCGGGACCGGGTACTAGAATGCCTAAAGATTAATTTGATGTATTGAGAACAAGAATAATACTAAGGGAACAAGTCATGTATGTCAGTCATTAAGCTTAATTATTCACCCCATCTAGACTACATAATGAGCCAAGGGATCAAATGGACATACCTTATGAGATGACTTTGAACCTATAAATAGGTATCTTTCTCATCCTCATCACATTTTCTCTCCTCTATTGACAAAATCCAAAATTTGAGAAGTGGTGAGGGTCTTGGTGAGTTTCTTGAATGAATTTGACAGATCAAATAATGTACAATTCACTAAACAAGGTTAAATCCTCGCTCTCTTCATTGTTGTTTACGTTTCGGGTATACTTTCTCATGTTTTAATGATAGTTTTGGGGATGAGGGTTGAGCACACTAGTTTGTATGGTGTTGATAAGGACTTTAGTGTTGGATTGGGCGCAACTATGGCTAGATTGTTGGAGTTGTTTTCTTTTAGTGTTTGATAAGATTTTTGGATTTTTGTCAAGAAATCTTAGGGTTTTTGTCTTCAACAGGTTTGGTTGGGGGTTTTTGGTTTCTCTTGGTTGCTTGTTATTAATGAGAGGTTAGGACTACTGCGAACTAAGACGACGAGCCGAGGGGTCCCAGAACCCCATAAATACGTTCCTAATTTAGACATTGTCATGGATGCTGTGGTAGTTAAACCCTACGGTGTAACCTATGGCGTCTAAACCAGTGACCACCTCCCACCCCAAGTTTTAAGTCACGCCGTAGGGGTGGAAGCATGATAGCGTGAGTCACAATGCCAGGACTTTTGCTCACTGTCCTGGATGTCGTGAACATTTGCTCACAGCGGCACCACTCACGGCGTCTAGAACAAGAAATGAAAAAAAAAAAGAATTGGCCTATTGGGTTCACCGAGGGGTTTATACAACTTATAAATCAAGCTTAATTGATTGGATTGACATCATTGATTTGGAATGAGGATTTCAAAGGTTTGAGATTTGATTTGGTTTAATGTAAATCAGGTGTTAGATTCATTTGACGGGTAGTTGATATGCAAATGGAGGTGTGCATTGACGTTATCGGACTAATTGGAATGCAGTTTAAGGTGTATAGTATCCTATTTGAAATTTACTTTGAGTATTTACTGCTTGATTTAATTTAATTCATGTCATGTTATTCAATTACTTTAATTTCTTGGTATTTATTTACGGTCGGTTGAGTTTACGCCTACCAGGTTATTCAATTACATTGGCATGTGGCACACTAAACCATAACATGTGTTTTAGAAATACTTTGGTGGATTGTCGACCCGACTATTGTTTCCATATACACATGTTGGTGCGCTGTGGTCTACGTAGCAAACTAAAAGATTTCAGTAAGTTCGAGTTTACTCATTGGTGGTGCAAGGGTGATGATCCGAAGTATAGTGCTAGTCTAACCTAGATCCGACACGCACTTTTGATTCACTACTATTTGATATTCATTAGAGGGTCTTTCCCAGTTACCTGATTACTTTTCTTTCCCATGTTTATTTAATAGTATTTTAAATTCCAATATTTATTTATTATATTTACTCGGTGAAGTTCATTGTGATTACTCACTCTAGACTCATCATCTATTTTGTTGAGATGATGGATTGCAGACCCTAGAACAAACACGGGGAATGGCAAGCTTGAGGACTTCCTATGATCGATTCTCGGCATCTGACTCTTATGTTTGTTTAGTTTTTTATTGTTTTATATTGGGATGGGACATGAGTGACACACTTTGGTATGTGTTTGACACACTTTGAGTTACTTTTGATATTTTGACACATGAGGTACATTGTATATATTGATGGCACTTTGGTTAGGTTTTCACATTAGGTAAAATGCTCGATGACATTACTACTTTGTTTTGATGAATCATGATTATAAGTCTTCCACTGAGAATAAAATGACAATGAACATATGAAATTAAGTCCAATTGCTAACTTGACGAATTATTAAGGAAGATTATATAAAAGTTAACAGTAATAGGGTTGTTAACTGGTACACGATGCACGTGGAGCACAACTAGGCTGAGTTGTGACAGGGTTGTGGGCCTCGATGCATGATGTGGCAGCTTCAGATTTTGGGACCACTACAGTAATAAACTAGATTATACTTTATCAACTTAAATGCCCCAACGGCTCGTATCACGCATAGGCCACACCCGTACTACTAACGGTGGTTCGGAACAAATATCAAACCACTGAACACGTGCACTAAGAAACTCAGTTTCCATTCACTAAGGGCATTAGCACACGTGCTACAATCTAACCTACTAAATCCTGTACCACACCGCCCTGAATAAACTGCGATGACGAAATCAAACCAACTGAACAATAAAACAAACCAACCAATTATATAATAAGGAAATGAACAACATGAATAATAAATCAATGATCTGAACTAATTAGATATTCCAAATGTGTTTCTGCTGGGATTTATGCACCTCAAACTGCGCTCCAAATCCCTCCGAAATGACACGCTCACATCTTGAAATGCACACTTGATACCTTGCTAAAGCCTCTTAAATCTCTAGTGTTCGAATAAACCATTAATTCCCTAACATTGGAAATCTAAATTCAAAATTATTGGTTAATTCTAAAATATTTATTCACATTTTACCCATAGTAGCCCCGAGGATATGTTTGTAACAGTCAGAAAGAAATATGAAATAATTGTCAAATTTCTTTTTCTATTTTTTTTAATTCCATGTCCCTCACGCCGTAGGTGGCGTACCTTACGGCGTAATGCTGCCCACGCTGCCATGAATGGCGTCGTGATGCTGTACTATCCACGGTGTAAGGCCGAATATGAGTTAGGAGTTTCTCAGAACTCTCGACTTCGTCGTCATGATCTGAGCCTATTCTACCCTCCTATGTGACTCAATCTACCATTTGGCATCCTGAAAAGTCTTACACCGATAAATCGGTAAATTGATAAATCCAACATGTCTAGTCAAAATAGCGAATAAACCTCAAGATTCCATAAGATCATCAATAACCAACAAATCCATCAATGTATAGCTATAATGATCAAAACCTCTTTCAAAATCATAGCAATACATAAAAAATCTGTGACCTTGACTCACATGTAAATTAGCACCAAAAACCACAAACTTAGCTAAATCGATAAAGAATAGAAAGAGGAGAGTGGATCTCACCTTGTTCAGTCGATTTCCTAGATCAATTTCCTCCCAAATCACAAAAAGAAATCACTCAAACTCTCATTTGCTCTCTCTTAATTTTTGAATTTATCAAGCAAGAGTGAGAAAAGTTGGTGTAAATTGTTAATGAATAAACTTAATTTGTGATTAAATTCGTGATTGCACAGTGGATAAATTTTGAGGCTGATTAATGACCGAATTTGAAAGGGCAATTCTAGATCATTCTAGGCAAATGAAAAGTTTATCTTTTGGAGTTTCTCATAAATAGTTATAGTTGTTTAAGTAACCAAGGGTCAGAATTTATTATTTTAAATTATTATATGAATTCTAAGAGTAATGTCTAAGGTTATAAATAGAGTTGTATCTCAGTTGCAAAATTAAGAGAGAAGAAAACTTGTTTAAGAGTTAGAAGAAAAAGATATTGTGTTTTCTTGTTCTCTCTTCCAAATAAAGAAAAAACACTCTGTTTTTATCAAATTGGTATCTGAGCTATGGCGAATTTCAGAAGTACATCGTTGGGGCAAATGTTGCTGCCACGACTCACCAAGTTGAACTATGACAATTGGAGTATTCAAATGCGTGCATTGCTCAGTGCGCAAGATGCATGGGAAGTAGTCGAAAAGGGCAATGACGAGCCAGATCCAATAGTCAATCAAACTGCGAATCAGATAAAGGCGTTGAAAAAATGTGTATAAAAGAGAAGACCACGCTCTATTTATTGTTCCAAGCAATGGATGAGTCAGGTTTCGAGAAAATTGTTGGTGCTGCATCTTTAAAGGAAGTGTGGGACACTTTGCAAAAGGTGTTCAAAGGTGCCGATCGAGTTAAACAAGTACGGCTTCAAACTCTTTGAGGCGAGTTAGAGGCCATGAAAATGAAGGAGTCAGAACGAATCTTTGACTACATCATGCGTGTGCAAACAATGGTAAATCAACTTAAACGAAATGGAGAAATTCTTACTGATGCAAGGGTGGTGGAGAAGATTTTGTGGTCACTGACCGAGAATTTTGAGAATGTTGTTTGTGCAATTGAGGAGTCAAAGAATTTGGAAGAGATGACCATTGATGACCTTTCTGGTTCTCTTGAGGCGCATAAACAACACAAGAAGAAGAAGAACGAGTCACTTGAAGAAGCACTGCAAGCCAAGGTGTCTATCAAAGATGAAAAGGTAGTCTATATTCAAAACTTTTATGGTAAAGTACGTGACCGTGGAGGTCGTAGCAATCGTCGTGGTGGTGGAGGCCGCAGTCGAGATGGATACTATGAGGAGAAAGGGCAGTCAAGCCAACAAAATCGGTAAGGTAGAGGATGTGGTCATAGTAGAAGCACCTGATCAAATCATTAAAATGTTGAGTGCTATAACTGTGGCAAGCATGGGCAATATGCAAAAGAGTGCAAATCAAATGTTGAGTGTTATAATTGCGGTAAGTATGGGCACTATGAAAAGGAGTGCTATTCCAAGAAAAAAGTAGAAGAAAATGCGAATCTAGTCGCGGAAGACGAGACAAGAGAAGATGATGTTCTCATGATGGCCTACAGAAATACCATTCCCGATAGTGATACGATGTGGTATCTTGATACAGGTGCTAGTAACCATATGTACGGGCACAAGTACCTATTCAAGGAGATGCGAGAGGTTGAAGATGGACACGTATCATTCGGAGACGCGTCAAAGATTCAAGTAAAAGGACAAGGTACGGTTCACTATTTACAAAAAGGTGGTACGGAAGGATCAATCGAGGATTTTATTATGTACCTGATCTAAAGAGCAATATTTTGAGTATGGGGCAACTCATGGATAAGGGATACTCGGTATTCATGAAAAACTGGGTACTACAATTAAAAGACAATCGAGGGCGCTCGGTAGCACGAGTCGAAATGGCCCAAATTCACATGTACAAGCTCAACTTATGAAACGTTCGAGAAAAATGTCTACAAGTTGACAAGGAAGACAAATCACGGTTGTGGCATCTAAGGTTCGGTCACCTTCATCACGATGGCCTAAAGGAATTGGCCAAGAAGAACATGGTCCATGGACTACCAGATATGGACTACACCACCAAGTTTTACGAAGGATGTTTACTCGGCAAGCAAGCAAGGACTTCATTTCTGAAAAATGCAGAATACCGTACGGAAAAACCACTCGAGCTCGTACATACTGATATTTGCGGACCAATCACTCCAAAATCTTTTGGTGAAAAAAGGTACTTCATTACATTTATTGATGACTACACTCGGAAAACATGGGTTTACTTTCTAAAAGAAAAATCTAAAGCTCTAAATTCATTCAAGAAGTTCAAAGTGTTGGTAGAAAAAACTACCTGCAGGCTCATCAAAGCCGTCAGGTCAGATTGAGGCAGGGAGTACACATCAACCGCCTTCACGAATTTTTGTGAGGAACAAGGCATCAAGCGATTCTTGACTGCACCATATTCACCTCAACAAAATGGTGTAGCTAAGAGAAAGAATCGAACCATTCTTGATATGGTTCAGTCGATGATGAATAGCAAGAAAATGCCAAACGAATTTTGGGCGGAAGCAGTGTTATGTGCAGTCTATGTGCAAAATCGATGCCCTCATATGAAGTGGGAAGATAAACACCGCAAGAAGCATAGAGCGGACAAAAACGAATGGTGTCTCACTTAAAGGTGTTCAGTAGTGTGGTCTACGCGCATGTACCTGATCAAAGAAGGACCAAGCTTGATGACAAAAGCAAAAGGTATATCTTTATTAGTTATGATGAAAAGACAAAAGGTTACAAGTTGTTTGATCCAATAGAGAAAAAAGTAGTGGTCAACCGAGATGTGCATGTAAACGAGTCAAGTTCGTGGGATTGAAAAAAATCAATAGAGGTGATATTTAAGAAGGGAGAATCATTTATCGGTACAATCATTACCTCAACAAACACACAAGCAAATCCACCAACAACTGATGATGAAGATGAGCCAAGACAACTAAGGATGCGAAGCATACAAGATTTGTACAACTTGACAAGTGAGGTACATTTAATTTTTCTTTTGGCAGATGCCGAAACAATTACATTTGAGGAAGCGGTACGAAATGAGAAACCTACTCAACATGAAGGACATAAGAGAATTAAGTTTAAGAAGGGGTGTTGATGAATAAACTTAATTTTTCATTAAATTCGTGACTGCACAGTGGACAAATTTTGAGGTTGATTAATGAACGAATTTGAAAGGGCAATTCTAGATCATTCTAGGTAAATGAAGAGTCTATCTTTTGGAGTTTCCCATAAATAGTTATGGTTGTTTAAGTAACCAAGGTATTATTTTTAATTACTGTATAAATTCTAAGAGTCATGTCTAAGGTTATAAATAGAGTTGTATCTCAGTTGCAAAATCAAGAGAGAAGAAAACTTGTTTAAGAGTTAATAGAAAAAGATATTGTGTTTTCTTGTTCTCTCTTCCAAATAAAGAAAAAGCAGTATGTTTTTATCATAAATGACTCTAAAAAAAGTCAATGTATATCCTTAATTTGATCTCATGAAATGTACATATCCCAAGGACATCTAATGGTCATGATTTGGTCCATCAAAGTCAACATAATGACTCTAATAGGTGACACAACCCTTTGTTATTATCCTCAAATACTCAAGTATTGGTTTGTCCATGTTTCCATTACCAGACATTGCACTACGCCTCGCACTGTCGCTGACTTTCTCGATAATTTAGGCTAGGCTTTGTTTTCATATTTATTATTTGACACATTTAATTTGTTTATTTGTTGTGTACCATTCCCTTACCTAGCATACCTGTGATTTGCCTGACCAGTATTCGTGTCGACACACTTTACGAGGCAAATATCTGTCACACAAACTCACTCGTTTTAACAATTTAAAGACATACAATCCATCCATTGCTGAATAAGATAATAATTAACACCATAAATAAGCAACCAACAAAAAAAAACAATTTATGCCCAAATAGGCGTGTCCTAGCCTACCCGAGGCATCTACGTGTGCCTCAGCTACCGTCCAAGCTCGAGATAACTTAAATAACTATGTCAATAAATATTGGGTTGTTACACCTAGCCTTAACTAGTGTGTATGTCTAACCTTACTATGTCTTTTACAACCACCTGGCCGCAACTAGGTCTTTTATACTTTCCTTACCACAATAAGGGCTTCCCTTGACTTAGATCCCACTAATTCTTACAACTAACAAAGGTTTATATATACAATGAAAATGTATCTTACAATGTAAAACGGTAATAAGTCCAATTCTTACAAGCCTCCTAGACTAAACCACTATTATGCATGCAAGTATGAACACCGACTAAGATATTAATGAAATCAATGATTTAGTACAAATCTTAGTTTAGAAATGGAGCAATCAAAATCAAATTAAAACTCTTTAGATTTCTTATCGACTAAACCATATACTATATGAAAATTAAAGATTAAGTGCAAAACTAGTGCAAATCAAACGTAAGGTTTATGAAAATCAATTGTAAGCACAAAACCCTTTCAAGTGTGTTGATTGCATAACATTATATTGAAACCACTAAAATAAGTTTATATTAAGCACAATATGGTTTAAAGCAATTTAAATGCACTTTGAAAATTAAAACTTAAGCCCCATAAGTGCAAATTAGTTTTAGCATTTATGACATCAAGTTTAAGTGCGAAACCCAAGACAAGTGTGTTCAAGAATATAATAAATGATTTTCAAATAATACTTCACACAAAAGTATATATTAAGCCAAAAAAAGAGTAGGAAATCAAGAAATCTTACAACCCTAAGTATGAAATTGAAAAATCACTTTTGGAGTGCAAGTTGTAAGGCTTAGAATACGTCTCTAGTGTCGCCTTGACCGGTGAATCGATAGTTTTGAAAATTATCAAGTGTATATGATCAAAAATCTACTACAAATATGTATGAACCTTGGATTTTTGGAAGTGTACGAGCAAGAGTTGTAGCATTGGTATTCTAAGTGGTTTGGGTATGTGGTCAAACTCTTTTTGTAGGCATATGACCATTACATATGATCCAAGTGCCCAAAATGATCTCTAAATTCAAATTAAAGGTGTAGATCAACACCTTAAAAAAAGATGTTAGATTCTTGCATAGCGCTATGTAAAGGGGCCTGAAAATAATTATTATTCTAGTATTCTAAAACGACCCTCGAATGAACCTTCGACTCTACTAAACCTCTTAAAACACTTCACACATGTCTCATAGGGTTCATAAAATGAGCTCAGATATTCTGAATGATTTCACAAATCCCGAAAATAAAACATTTTCATTTCATGAAACACATGGGGGCTTTTATACAAATAATCTTAATGTCAATATGAGAGTTACCTAAACACATATCGGTGCATTCAAAATCAATTTCAATAGTTTTGTACACCTCAATATATGCAATGAAATATGTTTGCATGATTTAAACTATTTTAAAATTCACGAAATTGAAATTCATGATTTTAAGTTATTTAAAAATTGAAATCACTGAAATGCATGATTCTAATGCATTTTTCTTGTAGGTATGGAACTTATATATCTTACATAAGTTGTAGACATCAAAATACCAAGTGGAATGTAAATGACATAACACTTAGTCCAACATGTTGCTCACATGTTAAAATCTTGAGATTGGTTACCAAAGGTTGTATTATTGAGTAAGGGAAGTGTTAAGAAAGTGGTTGTCTTATCTATCGAGAATAGGGAAACTCGGGCTTTGATGATCACAATAGCCTTAGCTGGTCTAGGGTAACTGTTTTAAATCTATCTTTCACAATCGATGATACAAGATATGAGAACAACTAAAAGGGGCTAGATTGTGAATCCTTGGATCTAAGAATGCTTTAATTCTCTTGTTTCACAAGTGTTTAATTTATGTTTTAGATTAATAAAACCTTTTCCAAACACCCTTTTTCTTTATTTTTTGTATATTAAACTTAAATTGCCTAAGTCTAGTGGATTCGACCTTATTCAAATTGGCTCTACTAAATTCTTTTAGATTTGGTTACCTATACGAGTTATATTTGATACGCGCGACACGTAATCAGCGTATAACATCCATCAAGTTGTCTTAGAGCATCTCCAATGGTAAATGTGGATTATAGGTGTAGATTGATACTACATCAACAACATAGAAAGGATGTCCATCCTAAGTGGCTTGAGTAGGTATTGAAATTCAAATGTGCTCTCCAATTGTTAATGTGGGTTTTTTTTTTGTTAACTTTATTATCTTTAATATATTTTAGAGAGGATTGTTGATGTGGCTATGTATTACAAAGTCTAAAAGTAGAAATTATTGTCTATTTATAATATGTTATGTCAACTCAACATTCAAAATATATATTTGCATTTGGGATGACGTTTTTGTTCTCAATTTCTATTCAATCCTAATTACCCACATTCACACCTAATTTGCAACCCTATTAATTGGAGATGATGTCACGAGACGTGCATGTATTTTTTGAAAGGTAGCTGGAGACATAATTAATTGATATCTCAAATTTTATAGAAAGTTAAAGATGCATAACTAAAATGAAAAAAAAACCTATAATAAATTAAGGCCTTGTTTGGTTTATTTCTGCTAAATTACAGTGTTAGTTCGGAGATATCTTCTTGGAGTTCATTCCTTGGAGATAATATTTTCATGTTTGGTTTAACTTTAAATTTGTAGGAAAGTTGTAAATTTTTAAACAATAAAATATATGAATTGACATAACAAGCCTTCACATAAGAGAGAGAGAGAGAGAGAGAGAGAGAGAGAGATGGGTGATAAAAGGGTCATTAATGTGGGGTAATTGTGTCCACAACTTTTGGAAGATAACTCCCAATAAGGGGGTGGAGATATCTCTCACCTTTCCCTATAAGTTAGCAAATAACTTGCAAGGAAGTTGCGCAACCAAACAAAATTAGTTTCCATCTCCCTCAAAGTTATCTCTTAGGAGATAAGAGATAACTTTAGCTCCAACCAAACAAAGCCTAAGTATTACTCCTTCTAGTTAAAAATGTAAGTCATTTAAGGGAAAGACACTAGAATTAAGAGAGCCTTATTGAAGAGTGCAATTTACATATGTGTCATTTGACATTAAATGAATTTAAGAATTGAAGAATCATAAATGTTGGGATTGCATAAGGATAAAATGGGTAAAAAGTAATAAATACACTCTCGAATTCTGAAAATGACTTATAATTTTGAACAGGTGGTTTTTGCTGGAATAACTTGTATTATTGATCGGAGGGAGTATCATGCAACTGTATAGAATATGTGCTAAAAAAAGAATGTCAAATGCTCGAATTTGAATAATCTAAATCAAGTCACATGAGCTTGTTAGCTTTTAAACACTTCTTTAATTAAAGAAATCATTTCTTTTTCAATTTTTTGTTTGATAGGACATTTTCTTTTCAATCAATCTTTTAGGCCTAGATAGGCTTTAATTCTAATTGTACTTCACATTGAAGCTAATTAAGAATAATACACATCAATGAAGTGGCGATGAAAGTCTGAACTTATTAATGTACATTAATTCAACTCAATCACCACACGTTTCTATGCCGCACATATTAAACATCCATCAAAATCATGGCATACATTAAGTTATGTGTTAATAAAGTGGGGTGCTATTTCAACTCATTCAATCTCTTTGCCCACCCAACGTGATTTTACCACCCAATAATATTTAAATTCTTAAAATACCCATAGTTACACCCATCATCGCAACATTCACAATTACCGCATCCCATTTCTTCCCTCATGACTTCGCAGGATCCCCATCTCCTCTTTCATTAGATCAGGAAGTTATAATCTGCAAATAATCTCAAAAATCTCTTTTGTGCATCTTTTAGAGTTTACTGTGAACTAAGATTTGTGGTTGGAAGAGAGATTAGGTAGATCTATGTTTTTTAGTTTTGGTATTTGAATTGTTCGATTCAGTGCGTTTTATAGGGTTTTGGGTATGAGAAGGTAGTTTGGTGAGATTTAAAGGGGTGAGAAGTCAGTGAGAGCGAGGATGAACACTCATTTCCATTTAGTTCTTATTCTGTACATCGGATCGTGAAATCCAAACGACTTCAATTTGATTCATTGATATTAAAAAAATTGAAGTCTTTTACTGATCTTTTCATTCAAAACCTTCGTTGAATTAGTAAGCTTGAACTAGTTTCAGTAATGACTTGTTCTCATTTTATAGTTTAAGATCTTTCTATGTTTTTTAATGAAGATTAAAAACCACTTTTCTAACCAGTTTGTCTTCTATGCGAACACTACGTGAATGAGTCCCTCAAACATTGAAGTCTACTGCTGCGTAAATGAGTATATGGTCACCTATGCATCAGTTGAACATTCAAGTCTATCGCTCTATGAAAACAAAAAAAAGAAAAAAGCAAACAAAAAATCTGTTTGGTCTCTTAGAGTCGGGACTCATAAGGGGGATTTTAAAATTCTTACAAATATCAAAGGAGCGTTACAAATTGTTATTTCCAAGTCATTTATTGATTGAGGCTAATTTTGAAATAAAAATATTTCAAAAAACTCTATAGAAGTCTGGACTCATGAGTCTAAATAGCACTACTCAAAAGAAAAATATGGATTAAAATGTTAGTGGACATGAAGTTATATTAAATGATGAGCAGTACAACCATAAAAATCAATGTGGGAATCATGTGTCCTAGCTGGTCATACTGTTGCATACCTTAATTTTAATTGCTTGGGGTTGACGTAACTCCTGCTTTGTCGATATAATTTACAACATCAATTTATGTGCCCCACATTGCCGAAGTACATATGATCCAATCTACTAAGGAAAATAATAATCTAACACACTCTTAACACACACTTTGGATGTATGCCCTTGTCTTTTAGCCATTTATGTGCTCAAAGTGTGCGTTGAGAGTGTTAGATTATATTTTTCATCTATTAATCATGTTCTCATTTCACATCTAATGATATTTTTCGTCCCCCAAACCTTAATATCAATCAGTGCCTTTTTTTCTTCTGTATATTGAAACAAATTAAGTTAGATCTCTCTATCCTTGTCGAAACTTCGTTTGTACTATCATTGTTGTTATTGAAGAATAAAAGGATACAGTTGGGGTTGAAAACAATCATCAATGAATGCCAACAACCTACCGAACTTTTAAATATTATAACCTGTTATATATATATATATATATATATATATATATATTAATTATGCATGTTTTTACTCTGGTTTTGAAGCTTTGATATGTTATATATATTGATTGAAAATTAAAATTGAAAATTTTCCCTTATAAATATATTTGAAATGGAATAACAAGAAGATACCCTCGTAATACAATTAGTAGGTAGCTGGTCATATATGCATATGATCTACTCATAAGGGTTTGTATAACCGAATCCGCATGTGATAGTTTTTAAGATTCACACCAACTTTTGTACAACAAATGTGAATTTTAGCAACCAATTTTGGGGTTGATTGAAAATAAAAAATCCGCTCCATAGAATACTTTTTCATATTCAAGCATATGGACTTTTTTGAAAAGAAATAAAACACAAGTTGTGCACCTGAATGGTGTAGTTTAGTGGTTGCAACTTAAGCTTAAGAAGTTTACTGAGGTAATTATGGTTTCCAGTTCGAGTTGCAGAATGTATATTATTTCCTATGACTACTTTGGAATGTTGTTGATGGTGCTTCAAATCATCACTCTAAGACTTCAAACTTTAATTGAGAGGGACCAAGCGATTTAAACACCCACAACATCAAAATAAAGAAATAAACCACAACTTGCCCATGTTGAGGCTCAACCTTTGAAGTTCTTACTCAACTAACCACATATCAAATTAATAAGTATTCATTTGGTTATTCTTAACATATAATTCACGATTATAGAATATTTTGAAATAATATCTTTTTTATGGTCTGTGTGGTGGAATGACATGAAGAGCACCATTATTTTGACTCAATTAGAGGTTTGAGTCTAAGTAGCTACATTACAGTTTTTTGGATATCTTTAATTATGTGCCTATGGGTTTTGATCAACTCTGATAGACTTAGTTAAACTATAGTACAAAGGGTATGAAAAAATTTGGTACACTTTTGGTTCTCGAAAAAAACAAGAAAAAAAAATTTTGGTGATGGGAATTAAAGATGAAGGTTTCGTGACCATTATTTTTGAGCCCTGCTATACACACCCCACACTTCCTAATAGTACCCCCAATGAAAAAGTGAAACATTAGTGTGCCCCGCCACCTTTTCCTCTTATTTTGTGTACCCCACCATCATCCCTCCATACAATCCCTTCTTGTGATTTGTAGGGCATCATTGTATTGTTTGGCCTAACAGATCCGGATATCTAGTTAGAGAGTTAGAGCCCACCGAACCTCTAATCGGAGAGTCAGTTAGAGCCAGTTGAACCTTCAATTGGACAAGTTCGGTCGAAACTCATCGAACTTTCAGGTCGGTAGTGGTCAACCAAGTTTCACCAAAAATAATCAGTTTGGACAAAATTGAAAATAGAGGGTAAGTTTCGGCAATATGCTGCTGAACCTAAAATAGATTTTTAGATTAAGGTTTTGAAGTTGGGTGCTTCGATTGAGATGCACGAGTATTTTAATAAAAATACAAGGTGCCCTCATAAATTGAAATTTAAATTTGGGGTGCACTCATTATAAGGTGCCCTCATGAAAGTGTGAGGTGTGTATGGCAGATGAGGTACCATACTTATGTGATTATATATATGATAGTTTCAGAATAGAATAAGTTTATTATATTTTGATCTATAACATGTCTCTATATATAAAGATGCAATTATATACAAAATGAAACGTCTAAATAAGGTAGGACATAATTAAGGGAGTGATTTGTGCATAACATAATTACAGGAGTGATTTCATAACATAATTATGGGAGTGATTTGTGCATATTTCCTAATTGCACAATATTCCCTAACACTCCCCTTCAAACTCAAAGTGAAAACAACAGAACCACTTTGAGTTTTTAAATTAAAATAAAACTAAAGCTGGGCAGAATTTGGATTGACTTCGATCTGGAATTCTAAACAACAGAGTCGACATATAGTGCACGAATAACGAGACAACAAAATAACTGAATAATAGAGTCGACAGAATGATTAACGGAGCATAGTCGACGGAACGACTATCGGAGCGTAGTCGATGGAAAGGCTATCGGAGCAGAGTTGTAAGGCATCAAGCTTGTGAGAACATGGTAGGCGGATTGGCTGACTGAGTGACGTGGAAGAGGCAAACGGACTGGTACAGCAGACAGACGTGTGTGAAGACGCATAAGAGAGACAAGAGGAAATCAAAACAAGACTATAATCAAATAAAGAACAAACACTAAGATGTATCAAGGATGGGTCGTTGACTTAAAAGTTGACCAACCTGAGATTAGAAACCCAGCTCTAATACCATTATAGTTTCATAATTACATAAGTTTATTGTATTTTGATCTATTACATGTCTCTATATATAGAGATGCAATTACATACAAAATGAAACGTCTGAATAACGTAGCACATAATCAAGGGAGTAATTTGTGCATAACATAATTATAAGAGTGATTTCACAATATAATTATGAAAGTAATTTGTGCATATTTCCTAATTGTACAATATTTCTTAACAATGTCGCTGTGGAGCTTGCCTCCAATTTATCAAAAAAAATATATATACATGGTACGTAATATTTTATTCAGTAATGGTATAACATTAATATGTAGTTATTGGGTACGGTGCAACCTTTTAATTAGCTGTTTGGACAAGTCATGTAGGAGTAATTAATAAGTTTCTCACTTTTTTTTTTAATTTTTAAACTAGTTTCTCTCACTTTTATAATTAAGAGAAAATAAAAAATAAAATCCTCGTATTTTTCACAAGCTACAGTACTTACAACCACATCTGAAAAAGGGAACAGCTATTTGTGGAAAAGAAAAAAAAGGGACTGTTATACATTTAGTGACGTGGCATGCCTGCATACCTTTATTTTTTTTATGGTGATAGCCTGCATTCCTTTGAAGTTTTATACAATTATGGTACATCACTATACATCACCACTATACATCACTATGTAATGGGTGGCAAATGTCGCAACGTTTTATTTCTTACATCCAGGAACGTGGCAATATGTACAAATTGACGCTACCAATTAACTATCAATTAACCTTTGACAAAAAAAAATTATTTATCGGTTCCCTCAATACAATTATTGCTAGCTATAAACTTTTTTTTAAGTAAAAATGAGTCATAATATTCCAACATTTCCTCTTTATTCAAATTTTCTAAAATTTACATCAAACTTTGAACTTTGCAAAGTATCTAAAACTTCTTGTCATATAGATTCACTTCACACGTCTTGAAATCATGAAGTCCATATCTACATGATGATGATGTACCTGTCATCACCCTTCTTAGAGCACTTATCTCCAAATAACTTCATGTGATGCCCTTGTCATTACAGTGTCCTATCTTCTTCGGTAGTCATCGGTCTCCAACTTCATCGTGTTATATACTATTAAAAATCAATTCATTATGGATGACAATAAAGATATTCTAACTAACTTGCAACAAATATAGCACTTTGTTATCAAATCTCCTCTTTGCTATTTTTGCTGCAAACCCCAATTTATCTTCTCAATGCCTCAAATCTTGGCTTTGGCAACAAAAGTATGCTCGGTAGGTCCTAAAGAAATTCAATTTGGAGTACTGCAAACCAGTGACTACTCCTCTTTCACAGAATGAGAAATTCAGCAAACAAGATGGTGATGATAGGATTAATGAAGGCAAATACAAAAGCATCATAGGATGTCTAATGTACTTGACAACTATAAGGCCATGCATACCTTTTTTATGGTGATAGCCTGTGTTGGATAAACAGGAGTGAGGGTGTCTCGAATCTTGGGATCACGATCGATCACTAGAACAAATTCTACTTTTCATAGAGGTTTTGAACCTCTATGAAAGACTTTTCATAGAGGTTTTTGACCTCTATGAAAAGTGTTATCTTTTAAGGTGTTATCTTATCCTCAAAGCTTACATAGGGGTTTGAAACCTCTATCAAATATTGACTATTTCATAGGGGTTTCAAACCTCTATCAAATCTTGGCTATTTCATAGGTGTTTGAAACCTCTATAATATCTTCAAAGGCTTACATAGAGGTTTCAAACCCCTATCAATTGTAGTGATTTCATAGGGGTTTGAAACCTCTATATTATCGTCAAAGGATTACATAGGGGTTTCAAATCCCTATCAAATGTAATTTGAAAAAAAATAATAGCTGAAAATGCTCAAAATTAATTTTTATTTCCATTTTCAATTGAAAATATACAAATCTACATTCCACTCGCAATCTTATTATTCCATTAAGAAATTCGCAGTGTTCTACAACTAATCAATAAAACGACAAATTGATAGGTACACATTTCATGAAACCAATCAACAAAACTTAGTTTTCCAGTTTTCCGTTTCCAGTTTTCCAGTTTTCTTGCAGTTTTCCGCAACCTTAGCGTACATACTATGGTCCAGAAGAATGTTGCTTGATTTTACATCCCTATGAATGACTCCACGCCCGGCAAAAGTGTGCAGGTAGAATAAACCTGAACAAGATCAGAAAATTAATATCAAACTTCTACATCACAAAGGCTAATATGAGATGAGCACATATTCCTTCATTGTGCATATAGTTGTTTTGCTTCCTGGAATTGGAAATATAATTATGTTGGAATGAATAAGAAACAAACACCACTTCATTTACTTGCCTCTTGCAGCACCTAGTGCAATTGAGATTCTAGTTGGCCAATCTAGAACTTTCCTTTTTGATGCTTCTCCTGCTCCCAAAAGGAAAGAATATGGTAAGAGAAAACTATATAATGAAGTAATGAACACTATCAGCCATAATATTGATACTGAACTATGAAGCGACTATCGTATAGACGATCTTGTAGAGAACCGTTGGACATGAAAGGATAGACAAGAATTTGCTGATCATTCTCACAACAGTATCCGAGAAGGGGAACCAAGTTTTCATGTCGAATAGCTGAGAGCAAGTTTAGCTGTAAAGGAAATAAACAAAAAATAAAAAATAAAAAAACCATGATACTCATATTATGTTAGTAATGCCACAGGTTTGCAGAATTAATTTTTTTCTATCTAAATAAGAGTTCAACCTTCAAATGAACTAGACCATAAAGGCATTAACTGATTACCTCATTCTCAAATTCACGAGTTCCCTGAGTTGAAGTTGCAGACCCAACCTTCACAGCCACTTCTTGTCCATCAGGCAGGGTGCCATGATAAATGATCCACTGAATCCAGGGAACGGAGCCTTGCTATCTTCATCCAGAGTTACTCTTCTATGCAACATGCCTGTGCCAGAGAACGCAAAGGATGCCGGTGTAACTCTCAAGAAGTATGCCAAGTTGTGAGATCCTTTTTACTAATTACCATGTACCCAAGACAATTAGAATTTTATAACCCCAAATTGACACTTCGAAAAAAAAAAAAAAATAAAATAAGGGGTTTAATTCATCAAAGCCTACTACTAGTCTACAGATTTTCATGGATAAGATTGCCATACCAAAACGTGCTTAAGCTATGATGTGATTGGGTATAACTCCGAAATGAAACATGCGATCACTGCTCATAAGAATCTAATTCTACGCTTCTCAACTTGCTTTATGAGAAGACTCAAACATATGATATCAAGTTATCAACTTGAAATTTTACTTCATCAAAAGCTTCTCCTTATCTCATATTAAAAACAAGCATAATTGAAAAGATTGATACTAGTGTCGAAGAACCCGACAGTACATCTCGCAACTACGGCAATGAAATGAAATACAGTGCAGTTTCAAAAACTATCTCATGCCATGCAGATTACTACTATAAGTCTATAAGTCTTGTTGGTGAGAAAGATAATTGTTTAATCAATTCATAAAGCCTAATTGACTTGCTAGTTGCACCCATGCTAACAGATGTGGATTGCGCTCCTAATTCAATTGTCATATCACCAAATTTATCTTGGTGGTTCACATCGAACATGCCTTACTATGAGATAGTTCATGATGGATCTTAGAAAGAAAACATTCACAATCAACTGTTAACAAATTACCTGTCTACTTTACTCTTACATCATGTGATCAAAATGAGAGGATCAATTCATATTAGGATTTCGTCGCTTTCCTTTAGACATGTTCTTCTGGCCATTCATTCCATTCCGAGAGCCCGATATCTTTTGCCTTTAATGTTGAAGAAAAAAAAAAGGAAGCTCTCAACATAATTAAAATGTGCTTCACAGCAAATAGGAATCATCCATAAGAAGAGCAAGTTTACCTTATTTTACTCAATTGTTGAGTCAAATCATTAATCTCCAGCCCTGAAAGTTTTAGAGAAGACAACATCCCTGGTACCTCTTCCGATGCAACTTTTGAGAATTTATCCATTGAAGTTGCTAGTCTTCTAAAAGCCTAGGATGGCAAAAATTAAGAACATTTAATCAATGAAATCGCAACAACAAAAATGTAACAATCAAAACTTACATTCATGGTTGGAATGGAAACAGTAGCGAGGGCAAAAACTGCTCCAATGGCCTGCATTACGTGAGAGAAGCCATGTATAAGAATCCAACTAGATGGTAACTTAGCAAGTTAGCAGTAAGATCAACTGTAAGTGGACACAGAATTCATCTATTTCTTGATTTCTCCAAAAATGATTTTGACAGATTTTTTTTTCCATTTTGTTTGTTGTGAACAAATTACAACAAAAGTTTTCAACACTCTCATCCGGGAAAGATAGCACCAACATTAGCACCAAATATTGTGCGTCTCACCAATAAGAGTATCATATCTTGGATGTGTCCAAACCACAAGAATAACCCTTGTCTTATTTTGGTATACAATCAACAAGACCCAACAACAAACAAGAGATGTGCTATGCAATCAAGAATACAAGCAGTCCTCGAGGAGATGAGGCCCTGATGATAACAACGAGATGCTTCACGAAGCTCAAAGCAACTAAGAGGGGATAGCAACAACTTCTAAAATGCCACAAAATTCAAAAGGATCTACTTTAAGTTAGATTGATGCAAATGAAAGAGAGAATTTATAAGCTCTAAAATGACCCTTATTTGTCCGCTGGAAGAGGCACTAAAAGACCATTCCCTGTTGTCTGAACAACAGTGGTTCAACATTGTGTAATGTCTTCTTAGCTTATCTGACTGCTATGCTACAACTATATTCTATATAACTATTAGCAGAATGGTTGAGTCATGTCTACGTAACCTTTACAAATCTTGTTAATCAACAAATGAAGGTCTAGAAAGAAATCAACTTTTGAGAAAAACAACACAGTAATACAATTCATATAAAAAGAGCTTGATTCAATTAACCCAAACATTTTGACTGACATGAAAAAGTTCAAATAGCCTTTGCGTTAAATAACATTAACATTAAGGCCGTTAGAGATTAATGTTATGTAGATCAGCCTGAGTTTACCCCGTGGCTCGGACAATTTTGACGCAAGAAAAAATCGAATCTTGGACCATGCGCCTAACTCACACAATTAGAAGCTCGCCCTTACCGTTGGGCCAACCTGTCCGGGTTCAATAGTGAACGTATAACAAAGCATGTTGAGAGTTCTTACAGATACTTCAGATGTGTCAACTTAGCAACAACTGTTGGAATCGACCCATTGAGACCCTTTGAGGAAACATCACTGCCCATCAATAGCAAAACAAAACCAAGTTCATATCTCAACCAAAATCTTCATTTTCTAGATTGTTTGACATTTTTTGATAGAATTCCACAAAAGGGGTTCAATTATTGAAAGTGTGGAATATGAGATTGAAATCTTACATACTATCGATGATGAATGATTTATCACTGATAGGCTCGCATTGCAGGCCTTCCCATTGAAGAGGAAGACATGGGTCTCCACTCGAACTCGCCAGTGTTCGAAACGCCAATTCATTCCTCAATTCCACCGCTTTGTCCACTGAAACAACACAACAAAAGGGAATTTCCAGCCATTAGATTCAAATCAGGATCATCAAACACACACACACACACCAAAAAAAAAAAACCATAGCCAGTCTTCAATTATTTAAGCAATGCAACTCCTAAAAGCATAGGATCTAGAAAAACAAGCAAAATGAGTAGAAACTTACAGTCTGCTTGGTGAGTTCCTTGAACCAAACTGAAAACTTGAAAAATCTCGTGAGTTCCTTGAACCAAACTGAAAACTTGAAAACTTGGTGAGTTCCTTGTACCAAACTGAAAACTTGAAAACTTATAGTCTGCTTGGTGAGTTGCTTGGTGAATTATCAAGATAATTCCAAATTCAAGTATTCCAAGATATTCTCTGCTTTCTCAATTGGACAAACATGCATTCCGATCGGAGAATAACCAAAGACTAAATCACAATGATAGCCTAAAAACAGTAATAAAAGAGAAAAACAACAAGATCACCTACAAGAGTAAGAAGAAAACTAGTATAACAACAATATGAGCATACTAGCATAGAAGCTGAAAAAGTGTAACAACATAAATAATGCAGCATATGTTTTCTCAACATGCATGTAGGAGTAACTACTTGCTTCTCCGTGAATGGCAAATGACCAAGACCATGCTCAACAACCTGAAATTATTAATTACAAGAAGGAAATAAAAAACGGAAACTATCCCCAGTTTGTAATAAGAAAAAATCTGACTGAGGGCGGAAAGGTACCAAACGAATAAGTCGATCTGAATAAAAGACAGTCATGCTTTGATATTTCATGGTCCCTGATCAATGTATGCATCCCTCTTATCTATCATAAAATTACCCAATGTCAAGCAAAAAGAACTGAAAAGATAGAACTGTCGGAGGAGGATGAGAATCTTGGAGAACGAATTAAATTAAGACACAAAATCAAACAAACTGTTTCATTTATATACAAATTTAAAGTTACACATTGAGAGTCTCATGTTCGAATATCAGCCAGACTCCTCAACTAGTAACCATGGTCTCTCAGCGATAGCTTTTGTTCTGTCAAATGTAAAACAGTAACGACATGAAAGATAGTTGCGGTTCAAGCGAGAATGAAGGTTGTCATCTCATTAAGCACATGATGTAGCTCCATCCAACAAAAGGAAGAACTAAGAAGGAATTTATATTAATCATAACATGATAACATAGACAGAGTA
This sequence comes from Stephania japonica, assembly GCA_039657345.1. NCBI lineage: Eukaryota > Viridiplantae > Streptophyta > Magnoliopsida > Ranunculales > Menispermaceae > Stephania > Stephania japonica. The sequence continues at coordinate 19,158,991 of CM077558.1, read as the reverse complement.
GGAAAACACATACACATATAAAACTAAACAAAAAGGAAAGCGTACATTCATATGTTCATGGAATTCAATTTATAAAAGTTCAATAGTCTTGAAAACTGATAGGAATGACTTACAAGGAAGAGGAGTAGCAAGCAGATAAAGGGCCAATGGAGGAACGATTTATTTTACTTATCAATACCGCAATATCCTGAAACCAAATTCAAAATAACAAAGATGCCAACTCAAACTTCAGAGGTAGAATTTAAAGAGAAAAACTTGGTTTAGAATGTACACAAATCCATCAACAACAAAAAAATGCAGCCATACCTAAAGTAGTAATCAATATGTTTCTGCACTTTACTGCTCGAATTAGGTGAAGGGTCAGTCAAGTTCAGCGCCATTGGGGGCCTAGCTTGAGGAGGAGGCATAAAACCAGGCCCTCTAATCAACTGATCCATCATCATCTATATGCCAAGACCACAAATAAGCACAACCATTCCAGTCATAGCATACAAATAAGCTGATGTCTAAAGTACTGACTATGAAATTAGAAAGAAACTGCTCCTGCTTTCTTATATCATATAGTATTCAGTTTTTAGTCAAAATTGGAACAAACCAACTTTACAAAATTAGTGCATGACACATAATCATTTGAGAAACAGGAATAACCTTTGCAAGTAAGCGATTTGGAGCTACTCCAGACCTGCATGTGAGACCAGTTTCCCTATAAACACATTTTTTTAGTTCTTCAACAATCTATGTTGAGGAAAAACAAGAAGTCAATGCTGGTAAGACAAGCAGAACATGGTTCAAGATGCTAAACCTGAAAGCACGTCACTATCAAAGGAGCAGAAAATCATGCATATGCTAACTCACCTCTACACTGCTGATAGCCCTTTCTTTGCAGACCTATGTTAGATCACTGTAGTGAGTGTATTTCTTAAAATCAGGTAAAACATGAAAACAGTAGCAACATTTAGGAAAGACTTCTAAGTTTTCCTTTGATAAAAAAAATAAAATAAAATAGAGCCTTCAAGGAATAAGAGAATGGAACAGTTGTACAGTCCTTTGACCAATATTATCTGCAAATAGAAGGAAGACTTGAAATCCTTGTGATCTATAATGATGGAAGCAACACACCTCTTTGTGGATTCCCACGCATCTTTCCATTGTTTTTCCTCATCCTTGAATATGCAAATACTGCAAATGAATTTTGCAAATTGTTTTTAAAAACAAATTGAAATTTGATGTTAAGAAGATTTTTTGCCTAACTCCTTTTAATTTCATGCAAATATAGATGCTCGACTATCATCTGCAATTTAAGTTTACAAGCTCGTCTACCCTTTTAAAACTGCTATTAAGAAGCTACTGGCTGGTACAAGAAAATGGAACCCTGCATTACTCCTCTTCCTAAGGTGAAAGCCAATAAAGATACATCTGGTGATGCTCTGAGAAGTGGCATAAGAGGTTGCATGTTGCTCCCCCAAGGATACGAAATATGTTATGCGAACTAATTGATCTTAAAATCATTTATCAGGATAATCAACTATGGAATCGAAGGGTTGGTCACTACGCAAAATTTATTGAATCCCTTCCTGATGGCAAGTACGGAAATATTATGGACATGAATGCTTTGGTTTTGGTGGCTTTGTTTGCAAAGACTTGTCAAAATACCCAATTTGGTGGCTTTGCTTTGCAACACCTTGGCATCATCTACTAGTGTGGCCTCATTTGAACTTACATGAACTGGTTCGTCTTTGTAAAAATTATTCTTTTCTGTTGCATCTTTTCTTAGACCTTCTCCACGTTATGATTTTTGTACTGATAACTCAATTTTTATTTAGTTCTAGTACATAATCCTGTAGCATTGCCTTTCCTGTGTAGAACAGGGAAGTTCAAAATCATGCTAATTTTTCATTGTTGAATATTAATTGGAACTGTTTCTCATGGTCATTCATTTATTTCTTTTTTAATCTAGGTGCAAGGCGTTCCCTACATATCCCCGCACATACGATTTGATACATGCACATAGGATATTCAGCATATACATGGACAAGTAAGCTCCTTCGTTTCTACTCTTTTCCCTCCCTGTATGAATTCTTGGCTTCTCAGGTGTAGGATCTGCTTTGACAAAAGGAAGAACTAAGAAGGAATTTATATTAATCATAACATGATAATTGTATATCCTACTTTTTCCTCATGTTGAAGTGTTAATATAAATTTCACATATCAACCCTAATTTCTCTCATTTACAATCATCAATCCATAGCTATGCACCATATTGATTTTACTACTGACCATCATTGAACTCAGAAAACTAAAAACCTTCTTAAATAGTCCATTATATCACAAAATTATGTTGCGATTTTAAACTACACTCCTTCAAGTAAAAGACCAGAACTGGTGCTAGGAAGAATCGAAATGCATAACAAGTCAATTTTTCGAAGGCCGAATTGCAACATACTTGCTTCACTTAAACACCTTCTCGTCGGAAGGAACCACGAAAATAAAAAATAAAAAATAAAATAAAAAAAGCTAGAGCGTCTATGGAGACTTGAAAATGCTAGGGGTAGTAGTGAGGCATTACGAAACCTCTCGTTGGTTACTCAAGTGAAGAGTGGAGAAATTGATAGTAATGGGCATAGAAACATAACTTTCTCATGGAGCTTAAGAAATTACAGTCCTACATCCAAAGAAGAATTCGTCCTATGTTCTAAGGTGCCTTCTGGTTCTCATTGAAGAACTGCAGCTATGGGGAAAAACCTAAAACCATCAATCATCCCAACCAAACAACGAAACCACAAACAAATGCAATCAATTTCAACCGAGAATCAATAGAAGTAGTTCGAGAGAACGAAACACATTTGCATTTTGCAATTGACAAAGAAAACCAGCCAAACCACAAAAAAAAAATCACCTAAAATCTCAACAAAGAAAAGGCCGGCTCTCTGCTAGCCGATTAAGCCCTAAATCACAGTCTCCGTCCGTCCGTTCGCGTCGATCTCCTATAAATCAAACAAAAACGAACACACAAAGAGAAATGAAAAATGATGAAATCAAAACATAGAGACAGAGAGACAGAGATTACAGAGTTAACAGTTTGGTTGCAGAGACGGTGAGATCGACGAAGCAATGTGAATCGAATTCAAGAAGAAACAACAAAGAAGAGAGATCTCGCACAGTCGCACTCACTCGAGAGAGAGATCGAGAGACCGAGAGACAGAGAGAGAGAGATCGAGAGATCGAGAGACCGAGAGACAGAGAGACAGAGAGACAGAGAGACAGAGAGAGACAGAGAGATACCTGAAAATGAAGTCGAAGACGAAGACGAAGACGATTTCGATCCTTCGGCGAAGTGAGTGAACCCTAGACGAAGATGACGAAGAGGTCGAAGAGGTTGAAGAGGGCGTCCTATTTGAATGAGTTTTAGTGAGGTTGAAGATGACCAGTGAGAGTGGGGCGAGTGAGTTTTGTTCTTGGGTCAACTTTCCATAGAGGTTTTCTAAACCTCTATGAATTAGTCCTATTAAAAGTCTTACATGTCTAATTCATAGGGGTTAATTAAAACCTCTATGAATTAAGTGTTATAGAAACCTTAATCATCTAATACATAGGGGTTACTCAAAAACCTCTATCAATTAAGTGTTATAAAAAGCCTAAATTGTTCTAGTGGATGCGCGTCGTCCAAACCTAGCCTTTTTAGTAGACAAGATCTGCAAAACAATGCCCCTGGAGGTTGGTCCTTAGGGGACGAACTCCAATGCTCAAGTCAAATGGGAGGTCAAGAAGTTTGTGGTCGAGATGGAGTTTGTATGTACATTTTCTCAACCCGCCCATGTATATATATAGCACACTACGTCTGATCCTTATTGATTTATGTCAATCTCCAACTAGGAGTCTCTATCCTGCTTGGTTTTTGTCAATCTCCAACTAGGAGTCTTTATCTTATTTGATCAACAATTATCACGTGATTTGAGTCTATCTTGATATGTGCTTCCCATGGACAACATAAGTTTTTGCTAATTTCGGTTGCTTATCTTGTTAAACCATCACTCTCCTTGAGATTGTGAGTTTGGACCACAAATCTTGAATATCTCGAGGCATTTATACTTCGGCCTCCTGGACTAAACTCATAACTATTTTTTTTACGGACTAAAAAATGTGCTACTTAGGCCTCTTGGATTAAACACATAGCCACTTTTTTGTAGACCAAAAATGTGCTATTTAGGCCTCCTTGACTAAACTTATAGCCACTTTTTTTAAGAATAAAAAAATGTGCTACTTAGGCCTCCTGGAGTAAACTAATATATGTTGGCCTAAGTGTTTTATCACTTACACTCCACTCGAGATTTTGATGCTACCAAATAATGTGAAATGGTACTAACCAGTTCATTTAGTGTTTCAAAATACAACATCTTGTTAGGAATTTCAAGTTCAAAAGAAAAGTTGAGCTATGCACAAGTTCAAGTTAAAAAGTGAGAACATGAAGCCGAACAAGTTCAAGAATCGGCTCATATAAAGAAGCAAGGATCGGAAAGACAAGAAAATCATGTGTACATTATTTGTAAGGTATATAAGTTCCATTTCGACAAGCCAAATGCATTAGAATCACGCATTCCATGAATTTTGATTTTTTAAATAAATTAAAGTTATGATTTTTGTGATTTTGAATCTCGTGGTTTTAAAAATATTTTAAATGTTGCAAACATGTTTTACAACATGTATTTAAAGTGTATGAACTGTTACAATTGATTTTGAATGCACCGGTATTTGTTTAGAGGGCTTTTGGATTGACATTAAAAATATTTGTAGAAAAGCCCCTATGTTTTCATGAAACAAGAATTTTCAGTTGTCGGGGTTAGTGAAATTATCTGAGATATCTAGACATATTTTTAAGACCTACTAAACATGTATAAAGTGATTTTAAAGGTTTAGTAGAGTCGAAGAGGTGTTAGGAGGTCCTTTTAAAAACCAAAATTTTATTTATTTAAAAACCCTTGCACCATGCCCAGCGTGCTTGGCATTCTGGCCAGCGCGTTGTGCAAAGAACAAGAAATTTTTGGAAGTGTTGCCCAGCGCGCTATGCAGTGTCCTGATAGAAAATTTTTCTAAGTGTTGCCAAGCGCACAGGATAATTTTCCCAGCGCGCTGTACAGTGTCCTGACAAAAAAATTTTCTAAGTTTTTCCCAGCTCGCTGGACAATTTTTCCAACGCGCTGTGCACTGTCCTGACAACTTTTTAAAGTATTGATCCACATCTTTAATTTGAATTTGGAGATCATTTTGGACCCTTGGATCATATGTAACAGTCATATGGGCATATAAAGGGTTTGACTACTTGCTCAAATACCAAGAACATAAAATACACAACTCTTATTCCTACACTTTCCAAAATCAAAGTTTGCATTAATTTTTATGAACTTTGTTCTCACAATTACTTGGAACTTTTCAGAGCATGCATTTGGATCTTGAAATTAGTGTTCTAAAGTCTACAACTTGTGCTTCAAATCCAATTTTCGGAATACATGCTTGGGTTGTAAGGTTTATTGATTTCATAAAATTTTTTAGCTTAGTCTATACTTTGTGACTAGTATATTATTTGGAAATCGTTTGTTGTGTTCTTGAGCATACTTGTCTTGAGTTTTGAACTTATACTTGATCTCTTTGAGCTTAAGACATATTTGAACAAGTTGTGTTTAATCTTGATGTTTGATAAAACCACTTGTTCATTTGATTTGAAACCTCACACATTTTCATCGATACTCTTTTGTTGGTTTCTTGACTAAGCATTGCACATAACTAGTTGATTTTATCATCATCTTAGTCGGAGGTCATACTTGCATGCATAGGAGTGGTTTAGCTCTAGGTGACTTGTAAGAATTGGACTTATTGTCGCTTTACTGTAACGCAAAACTTTCATTATATTTGAAAAGGATTTTGACTGTTAGCCTTAGTGGGATCTTAGTCAAAAGGAAAAACCTAGTTGAGGCTAAGCATAAATCCTAGTTTAGGCTAGGTAAAGATAAATCCTAGTTGAGTCTAGGTAGTTGTACAAGACCTTATTGTGGTAAGACATCTTATAAAAGACCTAGTTGAGGATAGACATTCACTAGGCTTGCAGGCTTAGGTTGCAACACTTATTGGTAATATAATTGGGGGGATTTGAAAATCCTAATCGGAGAGGTTAGGTAGTTGATGTAGATTGGTTGGATCGAACCACTATAAATCACGTGTCTCATTTCCATCTCTTCTACCCCCTTCTTGATTGCATTACATAGATATTTATTGTTGGTGTGTGTGATATTGTTGCTATTTAAGGATAAAGTTTTAAAAAGGTGATAACCACTCAGAAACCCAATTCACCCTCCCTCTTTAGTGACCTTCAATAGCCATTTTTTTACGAATTAAAAAATGTGCTATTTAGGCTTCCTAGACTAAACTCATAGCCACTTTTTTTACGGACCAAAATGTGCACTATTTAGGCCTCCTGGACTAAAGTCATAGCCATTTTTTTTACGAACAAAAAAATGCGCTATTTAGGCCTCCTGGACTAAACTCATAGCCATTTTTTTTACAAACCAAAACGTGTGCTATTTAGGCCTCCTGGACTTAAGTCATAGCCACTTTTTTTACGGACCAAAAGGTGGCTATTTAGGCCTCCTGGACTAAAGTCATAGCTAATTTTTTTACGAACAAAAAAATGTGCTATTTAGGCCTCTTGGACTAAACACATAGCTACTTTTTATGGACTAAATACATAGCCTCTTTTTTTTGAACCAATGTGCTATTTTGATCTTCTAGACTAAACACATAGCCACTTTTTTATGGACTAAACACATAGCTTTTTTTTAGTTACATGACTTGTATTGTAGGTCCTATTTTTTCCAAGGACCTATGTTGAGTCTCATACTTGATTTTAGGTCCTTTATTTAAATGACCTATTTTGAGTCCCATGACTTGTATGGTAGATCCTTTTTTTTAAGGACCTACGTTATGTCTCAGACTTGATTATAGGTCTTTTTTAAGGGACCTATTTTGAGTCTCATGACTTGTATGGTAGGTCCTTCTTTTTCAAGGACCTATGTTGAGTCTCAGACTTGATTCTAGGTCCATATTTTTTTAAAGGACCTAAGTTGAGTCTCAGTTTTGTAAGTTAGGTCCTCTTTTTTAATGGACTAAATTGAATAAAAAAAACTTTTCAAGAATACTTCCCTCCAAGTTTTGGTCTCTTAGACACTTAAACCATGCCTAAACAAGGCTTTCTCCTCTTTTTTATTAAAAAATGAATCATGATAGCTTAAGCTTTGTTTCATCAAAGCTCTTATTCATGTTCTTCTATTGAAGAAGCAATTTTATTGAATAACATTAGTAAAAATGTCTTGTCATACGAAAAAACAAAGCTTAAAGTGAAATCTACTGAGAATTCTTGTGCAAGTTTGCTACATTCCATAAGCATGGAATTTTCATTCATATGCTTCAAGCTTCAAGACCTTCTTACTTTGTATTGACTCTTTGGTGACGATTTTTCAATCTACTTAGGCTCCAATACCTTTTTCACATGACAGAGCCTCCTTCTTCTTGTCTTTATTATATAAAGGTAAGAGAGTAAACTCGTCCATAGGTTCTTTTTTTCCTTGCTCTCCATCTTTTTTATTGAAAGTCGACAAGTAAGACTTCTCCAACAGTGCCATAAGACTTGATTGCAGTGAAGTAGCAGCTTCACGCTGTTTTTTATCCCCTTTAACTTCTCCTACACCTTCTTTAGTTGGAAATTTCATCTTTAAATGATAGGTGGATGGTATGGCCTTGAACTTCTTAAACGTCGATCGTCCCAAAATCACGATGTATACAGAAAGAGCCTTGACCACCATAAAATTGACCATGTACTTTACTTGCTTATGAGCAGTCCCTAAAGTCATTGGGAGTAGAATTAAGTCGTTAACCCTAACTTCCGTCCCAGTGAATCCATACAATGGTGCAATAGTCAGAGTTCATTAACTAACATTACACCCCATCTCAGTGAAAGCTTTGTGATATAAAATATCAACAGGACTTCCATTTTCAATTAATGATCTGTTACTGTAAAATTCCTAACCAGGATTTCTATGACCAATGGATCATCATGTGGATATTTGACACTTTCTAAATCTTTGTCAGTAAAGACAATTTCTTAGTCCATTCTAGCATTTTTGGGTGGTACATCTACCACTAAAGCCTGTCAAGCATATGCCTCTCTTGAAGAAGAGGGAATTTCTCCAATTGTTGGTCTTCCAGATATCATGTTTATAACACCTACAATGACCCAATATATTTTTTCTCTATCGACCTTCTTTTTCCTATTCGCTCATCCCTTTTTCTGATTTTATTATTGTTGTTCAAGGACTGATTAAGGTGCCCTTTTTGAACCAAGAACTCGATATCTTCCTTCAACTGCCTACGGTCTTCGGTGTCGTTGCCATGATCTTTATGGAAGTGACAATACTATTTTTTATTTCTTCTAGTAGTGTCTGGCCTCATGGGTTTCGACCATTAAACAAAAGGTTCTGATCCGATAGCATGGAGAATTCGCCCTCTCGAGGAATTAAGAGGAGTTTAGTGGTTGAATCATGCTATAGCAGTAGAAGTTGTGTTTCACTTCGGTTTTTTTATTGAAATCACACTCCTTGTCATCTCTTACTCCCCTCTTTCGATCTTCCATTTTCTCCTTTTCTTGCTAAATTACTTCTTTAACCACCATGTACATTCCTTCCTTTCTTTGGAGTTTTGCCATATTTGCTAGTGAATTTTTTGCCAAAGAAATCTTTAAACGTTCATTTGTAGTCCTATTAGTGAGAGCTACTACTGCCCCTGATTGGTCCAGGTTTGGGACTTCAATATCTTTTTGGTAAACTGCCTAATATACTCTTTAAGAGACTCCCCACTTCGTTGTCGAATGCTCATCAAAGATGTTGAAATCTTTGCATATATTTTCCTCCAATGAACAGGCTAACAAACCTTTCACTCAACTGACTGAAAGATCTTGTTGAAGTAGGAGAAATTTAACAGTACCAATTTTAGGCAGGTCCCTTCAAAGTTTCAGGGAATGCTTTAGACTTTATGACGTCTGATACTCCATGTAAGAGAATAACAATATCAAAGTTTAGAACATGTCCTGATGGATCTCCAGTTCCATTATATTTTTCCATGGTTGGCATCTTAAACCCTTTTGGTAAGGGTTCATCCAAAATATCCTGAAAAAAAGATGGTGGCCCAGCCATGTATATTATTTATCCAGTAGTATCTTTGTGAGGAATTGATTTTCCTAACACTCCCAAATTCTTTGTTCAACATCTTTTTTGACGTTGCATTCGTGGTCAGAATTATGATGGCACGACTAAGAATCTTCAGCGGCCTCCCTTTAGCTTTGATTACGATTCGATCCACTTATAATGCTAACTTGCCCTTGTAATTTATTCACTTGCTCCTTCCACCTGGCCACTTCGTTATCAACGGGTAGGTCTTCGACCTTATTCTTGCTTCTTTCAATCTTCCATATTTCTATTTCTTCCTTTAAATCAGGATCCCTGGTGTTAGAAGCATTGTGTGCTTCTTCAACATGTCTGGATAGTGCACGCCTCGACATGCCTTTTCCCTGATCTCCATCTCGTAGTGCAAGACGAGATTGATCTTGCCTTGATCGGTCATTTGACGGGTTTCGTGCCCCTACATTTCAATTTGTGACTGCCATAGCGATCCGGCCCTTCTTCTAGCGACAATTTGTTGTGTAAATAGGAGTGAGGGTGCATCGAATCTTGGGACTACGACCGATGCCATCACCTGAACCTCTATGTGTCGTCCGAACCCTAGCCTCTTTAGTAGAGAAGATCTGCAAAACAAAGTCCTCGGAGGTTGGTCCCTAGGGGAGCACTCCAATGCTCAAGTTAAATGGGAGGTCAAAAAGTTTGTAGTCGAGATGGAGATTATGCGTACATTTTCTCAACCAGCCCATGCATATATATATATATATATATATATATACCACACTAAATGTGATCCTTATTAATTTATGTCAATCTCTATCTAGGAGTCTTTATGTTACTTGATCGAAAATTATCACGTGATTTGAGTCTATCTTGATATGTGCTTCCCATGGACTAGATAAGTTTTTTGATAATTTCTGTTGCTTATCTTGTTAAACCATCATTTTCCTTGAGATTGTGAATCTGATCCACAAATCTTGAATATTAGGAGGCAAGGAATATGTTATTCTATATTAGCCTGCATGCCTTTGAAGTTTTGTACGATTATTATAGTACATCGCAATAAAATTTTGTAGATTCTTCTTCTTATTCTTTCTTATAAGAAAAAAAAAAAAAAACAACAGTACCACGAATGGGTGGCAAATGTGGCAACGTTTTATCTCTTACATCCATGCACATGGCAATATGTACAAATTGACGCTACCAATTAATTATCGGTTAACCTTTGACAAAAAAAAAATAATTATCGGTTACCTCAATACAATTATTGCTAGATATAAACATTATTTTTTTTAACAGAAATTAAATTTTCATTAATTATTATTGGCTCAATATAGGACCAGACATATAATCAAGTACATCGATTCATTAATCCTATTTGTGCGAACAAACGACCATTAATTTGGTTTTTTTATTAATTCAAACAATTTGACAATCAGGGACTGCTCTCTATAACGTTGAAACTCATGACAATATACAAAGTACTAGAACTACAAAACAAATAACAAAACTTTTCAACAAGAAGAAGATAAATCAAATACAACCTTCTAAAGAAGAAAACTAAATATAAAGTAAGAACTAAAGACAAATCAATCCAACGTACCACATAAATCCACACAACAACGCTGATGAAGATGCACTGCAACAAAGATTGACCAATCTCCACAAATCTGATTTGATCTGTTGTTTATTGAATGAACAAAGAGCATCGTTGAGAGGATCGATGGTGGTTCAAGAAAAAGAATCACAAAAGTAGGGAATAAAAAATTTTTTTTATGATTTTTTGAGAGAAGGAGAGGCGCTCCTCCTCCAACCTTTTTTTCTACCTCTTTTTATTGCTAGCTACAAATTCTTCATTTTTTATTACAAAAAAATAAAATAATAAATAAAGAAATTGTTCACTTTAATTGCATTGAATTTAGAGTCCGATGTTTTGACCTCTTTAAGATATGTATCCCTTCTAATTAAGGTAGAATTGCAGTAATCCAGTAACTCTGAACACCATGACATTCTTTTCATAAAACTATGTTATACAGTATTATTAGAGTAACAAAAAATCTATTTGGACACTAAGGGTTCGGACTCAAAGGGGGGTTTTTGAGATTTTTGTAAATATTAAAGGAGTGTTACAAGTTATAATTTTGAAGTCATTGATTGCTTAAGGATGACTTTGAAATAAAAAATTTTCAAAAAACTCTCTAAGGGTCCGGACTCATAAGTCCAAGTAGCACTACTCTTAGAGTAAAATAGTTATGGTTAATATATATTCTTTTACATTCTTTTTTTGAAAACTAATCTCTTACATTTTATTCTTCATTAGTTCTTCCATTTACTATGGACATAATTGCTTTACTGGAAGCAGCTGGATAGATATATATCTCACTTACTACTACCTTGGCCTTTAAGAACATGAAACACACTCCTTCCAATTTTGCTTTCTGAGTGACTTGATCGGTTTTACCACATATAATTTTACTAGTCGGCATCTCATGCTTCGCGCGTATGCAAAACAAAGTATTAATATATTAGGTAAAAATAAATTCTGAGATAAAGTGAAAAAAGATTGTTGAGTCTTTTTTTTTTTAATTAACTTGTTGTATTAACTGTTTTTATTATTATCCTTGAAATTCCTTTGAATGAATCCATGTGCTTAGATTGATGAATTGCATGCTAATAACCTTGTGTTTAAGGGCCAATGGCCACCGGTACCTTCTACCACGGTATTTATAATATCTTGATGTTTATACCTATTCAAGTACTAGAGTGTTTCCCTGATGTCCTTGTAAGCTGTTTGTGGTCTTACCATATGGGATATGTAGGTGTTTGGCTCACATTTATTAAAATATCTAGTTTTCATTTCTTTGATTCTATGACATTCATGTATTCATTGTTAATCTTGTTTCATTATCATGGATGTGCATTGTTTATTCTATCTTGCAAGCTATAGTACGACTTGCTTCTGTGTTCGTTCTTGCCTAAATGATGGTAGGATATATTCATAAGTGATTATCGTTTCATGCTAGTTATATATGAATTAAATATTATTTGGATGGTTGAGGGTAAAGCAGGCTTCCGCTTTACTGAGCCCATTGAATCTCTTGCTCATACCACTTCTCCCTCACAAAGTGCATCAACTGTTGTTCAGGACAAAGGAAAGGGCAAAGTCATAGCATATATATGAGCTCTTTTCTGTTTGCGAGATTGATACAATGTTATCTATTATGTTTTGAACTTATTACGTATGAAAATAATGGTTTTAGTATGGGTAGACTTTGTGAAACCCATAACTTAGTTGTTTATCTTTTGTAAGACTTTCTACAACTATTCTCTTACCATATGGACTTGAAGGGCTTTTATTCTGCATCTTATATGCCTTGGTTATTTATTAATTTGTAGATTGTCTTGTAACAAATTCTGTAGGTTAAGGCTTGATAAACTATCGCCTGACTCAATGGGTCAACTCGGGGGATTTGGCGATACTTTGGGCGGGGCGGTCCTGATTGTGGGAACTGTGGTCGTAACAATAATAGTTTAACGTGTTTATTAGGTATTTTTATACTAGGATTCAAGCTTGAACCCACGTAGATGTTGTATGAAGGACTAGGGCACGCCTACCTAGGCATTTTAATTGTTATTTTTGATTGGTGCTACAAATTACAATATATATTTCATATAATTTCTATTCAATTTCATCTCATGTGTGGTTTACGTTCATGTCTCGTGAGTATTAGTGCAATGGGTATTGTGACAGCCCATTCCCTAATCTAGGGCACTGTTGGGTCTAATCTCGTAATGAATCCATAATCTTAACCACGTAAGAGTTATCTAGGAGTGGCTAGATGTGTCCAGACCTGTTTGCCACATTTTTTTAGACCCACTTTTAACGGGTCCGGACATGATTTTCTTAAAATAAATAAGGTCCGGACATGTTTTCTTGTCCATTTTAAAAAATGGGTACGAATACGAATAAAGTTTTATAAAAAATGGGTACCCGTTCAACGATTAATTTGAATAATAATTTATTTTACTTTTTTTAAAACTAATTTATTTACTTAAAGGATTATTTGAAAACTTTCATAATGATTGCATTTTAATTTTACTAATGATGATGTTATTTTTATATGGAAACTTGTAAGTCTTTAATTTTGAATCTATGACATGTCTTTATGTGATACATTATAAAAAAAAATCTTGTATTTTTGCGAATAATTAAGTGGAAAAAAATTTTATTATACTAAAAAACAAGTTTGTACGTTTTAAAAACATACAGGTCCAGACAAAAAAAGTGTCCATTTCAAAACTAGTGCAGGTACGGGTCCAGACTCTACTTTTAGTTATTATTAAGAGAGGTGTCCAGACTTGCACTCGTCTGGACCCATTTTTTTGCCACCCCTAGAGTTAACTACGTATTAGTTAGCCTTTACATCATACCACTACAAAAAATAGTGAGTTAGCAACGAAAAAGCAACATATTAGAAACAGAATAACAACGTAACAACAACGGAATAGTAAGGGATATAGTAATAGCGACGGAATAGTAATGGAATGGAAGTCGTTCCTAAAATCGTTGATGCTTAATCTCACAATAATGGAATTCATTTCTATATCTATTTAGAGACGAAATTGACATAGAATAGACACAATAATAGAGACGAAATACCATCAATCTTTAACATTAAGTATGGGTTTATAGGTTGTGTTCCATCTCTATTATGTCTCTAATTAGAGACGGAATAGAGACAACCTTTATAATATTCCATTTCTAATTAGAAGACGGAATAAATACAGCCTTCATAATATTTTGTCTCTAATTTTGTCTCTAATTAGAGACGTAATAGGGACGGAATGCAATCCATAAACCCAAAATTTTGAGTTTTTTATTTACTGACCATCTCTATTTTGTCCCTAATCCATTGATGTGTCGAGAAATTTTTTTTCTTCAAATTATGTTTTAGAAGGGTAATGTTATACATAAAACCTACAACAGTACAATAAGACCTTCTCTAATGCCATGCACCACCTACACCAACTGCTCTAGGGTGCTAACATCCCCCAAAAACATATTCAACAACATAATCCGTTCACAATAATATGCAATATTATACAAAATGAGCAAAAAATTATGAGAATTCAAACAAAAATTTATCCTAAATAGTTGCTCAAAGTTTTTCATACCAAAAAGTTGTTTAAAGAATGTTTACAAACCAAAAAGTTCTACAAACTAACTAAAATACCTACCTCTCATGACCCAAGTAATCCTCATCCATCCACTCATGGATGTGTTGATCATGGTCGTCATGTTGTTGTTGCTTTGGTGGATCAGTTGTATCCATCCTCACCTGTTGGTGCTGCTCATAAGGTGGTGGTGGTGGTGGTTGCGTCTGCGACGTGCTCACCCTAGAGTCCATGTGCACTCCCAAGTGGCTCTCAATGATAGCCTCGCACTGCGCATGCCTCTGACGGAGAACCTCAATCTCCGAAGGCCTCAACATTGGGATGTGTTGGCACCGGGATCTCTAAATCTCTTCTTATTGCTACAATAGGACCCGAGCCCGCAAACACGCCCCTTAAGGCAATCCTCCAATGCATCGTAATAGAGTTGTATTTCATCCACAAGCTGGTCCAAAGTAGCCTGACTTAGCTCCTCACGCCTCCTCTCAATCTCAACCTGCACAAAAATAAAGTCTTCAAAGCTTTACACCATAAAATGAGCTGATAATTAAAGAACATGAAAGCATGGATGTTATTCACACCATCAACAATAAATATGAAACTAAGAACATAATGTGAGGGCTCTTATATTTATAAGTGTTTTCGTGTTATATAGCAAACACATAGTTCAAGGCTTAATAAAACAGAGGAAAAGCCAAAACAAAAATATAGTTGTTAGATATTAACATATCAGCATATGCATAAGGGTGTCACACATCAATACAATAATAGTTAGAAACACCATTAGAAAGAAACTATAGAATATCGGGCAATGCTAAAAATCTCTTGAGCATAGTAGTAATTCAATATGTAACACCACTACTAGAAATTATATGGCGAAAAGAACTTCAAAGATTAGAAAAAGGAGATGAGAAGGGTTTGAAGAACTTTGAACTTCAAAGGTCTTTCTAGAAATAAGAATCTATCAACAGTTTCTTTCCTCATGTGTTTCTCTCAAGTTTGAAGCTTTTTTGAAAATGGGTCTAGAGAAATTGCTTTTAAGTTTTAAGTTCTCACAATGTTAAGCAAAAATATTGATGACTCAATTCGTAACCTTTTAATCTATGTAGGACTTAGACATTTTGACGACTTAAGTTTCAATGATGGAAGACTGAATAATGATGAGGTTTAAATCCAGGTCTGTATTTGGTTTGGACCAGGTTATTCAGACCCCCACTTTTTACTCTCTTTACCCCACACTTGTGAAATGACCCAATTACCCCTCCATATAAATGGTTTTTACTCACGAATACGCCATTTACCACTTTTTCCAACCGCACTCTCACCATTAATCCAAATTCGATGAAATTTGAGTAGAACCCCATCAATTCGATGTAGGTGTATTCTTCATCTCGTTTAATGTCGATTTTGTAGTTTTTTGAGGTTTTATTCTTTTTTAAGTCGGTATTATTTGTGGTTTTGTTGTTGGGTTTAGGGCTTCGATTTGGGGCTTGAATGTAATTCATTATCATTTATTGCTATTCTTGCTATTATCCATTGTTGGTATTCAAATTCCGTTATTTTCTTGGTATGTGTGTTTTTGGCGTAAGTGTGTTGATATAGTATTATGTGGCCCCCACTAGTTGGGGAAACTTTGGTATTTCCTACCGAAATTACTACTACCCACAGTGTTGTGTGAACATGGGTACCAATTTGTGAAGGTGTCATATGACCCGCACTAGTTGGGGAAATGCGAGCCCCTCTCTGCAAGAGTACCTGACCACCCCTGGTGTTGTGTTAACCTGGGCACTGGATTGTTGTAGTTATTGTTGTGGATTTTAGACCGCTTATGAGCTTCTCTTGACTCATAAAACACGCATGTTATTGTTGTTGCTTTCCAGTTTGTCTATCATGCACTTTGATCTACTTACATTCTTGCCTTTCATTTACAACATGATCTGTAAACTGCTTTATTTGATATTCATGAATTACTGTGAAATTCTTCTGGCATTACTTTCGATTTCTCTCAGTTACTCACCATCTAGTTTGTGACGGTGGGTGCAGATATACTAGAGTGTTCGAAGGGAAAGGGCCCTACCTAGGAGATTTCCTGTGAGGAGCATAGCGACTAGATTGGCAGACCTTAGAGTACGTTTATGTTTATTTCCGATTGTATGATGCTTCATATATATTATATTGGTCATTGAACTGGGGATCATTTTTGAAATGGATATCATGTGTATGTTATTCTGATTGTATATGAATATATCGGGGTTTTCCACATATATAGATTTCAATTTCCGTTTGATTAAGTTATTTCCTGTATTATTAGATTAATTATTTTTCCGCTGCGTACATGTTAAACTGTAATAACTCTTTCATAAACTGTTAAATTTATTAATCGGAGGTTGACTAGGCTCGCCAAGCTCGCCAAGTATCAATTTAGGGACCTACACGGGGTATGTTGACCAACTTGATAGACTTGAATTTCCCATAAGCCAAGAGTTGGCTACGAATTTGATCCTAAATTTATTACCTGAAAGTTACTCACAATTTGTGATGAACTACAATTTGAATAATATGGAGAAACTAATTTCAGAGTTGCATTTGATGCTCAAAACTGCTAAACAAAATATCAAGAAACCCTCTAGTAATGTGCTGATGGTCCAAAAGGGAAAGGGAATGAAGAAGAAAGGCAAAGGCAAGGCTAAAGTTGCCAAGGCTGCTGCTGCACCTGTCGTAAAGCCTGTGGAACAAGTCAAGCCCCAGCCTATTCCTGATTCAAAGCACCAAAAAGAAAAGGAAGGAAATTGTCATTTCTGCCATGCACCTGGATATTGGCTCAGAAATTGCAAACTCTATCTGGAAGATTTAAAGAAGAAAAAGGGTAGTGCGACTACCACCTCAGGTATTTATGTTATTGAAATTAATTTATCTACTAGTGATTCCTGGGTATTGGATACCGGATGTGGATCTCACATTTGTATAAATGTGCAGGGACTCGCCAGAAGTAGAAAGTTGAAGAAAGGAGAAGTCATCCTCCGCGTAGGGAATGGAGCAAGAGTTGCTGCCCTAGCTGTTGGATCATATGACTTAAGTCTTGTCTAGTGGACTTATTTAACTTTAAATAAGTGTTATTATGCGTCTGTTTTAAGCAGAAACATCATTTCTGTTTCATGTTTGGATATGGATGGTTTTGATTTTATTATTGCAAATAATATATGTTTAATTTCTTGTAAAGGCATTTTTTATGCAAATGCTGATTTGTGTGATGGTCTTTATATTCTAAGCATGAAAAGGTCCATTGATACTCTAGTCTTTAACATAAATACAAGGAGATTCAAGTCAAATGATTTGAATCAAACCTATCTTTGGCATTGTCATCTCGGCCACATAAATGAGAAGCGCATAACGAAGCTCCTTAAATATGGACTTCTAGATTCATTTGATTTGAAATCATATGAAACGTGCGTATCTTGTTTACTAGGCAAGACGACTAAAAATCCTTTTACTTGCATAGTGAAAGGGCAAGTGATTTATTGGGTCTAATACATACTGATGTATGCGGTCCTATAAACACAATGGCTAGAGGAGGTTATTAGTACTTCATTACATTTACTGATGATTTCAGCAGATTTGGTTATGTATATCTTATGAAACATAAAGCTGAATCATTTGAGATGTTTCAAACGTTTCAAAATGAAGTGCAGAATTAGCTTGGTAAAACTATCAAAACACTTCGATCAGATCGAGGTGGTGAGTATTTAAGCGAAGAATTTGATGATCATCTTAGAAATTGTGGGATTGTCTCCCAATTGACTCCACCAGCAACTCCACAGTGGAATGGAGTTTCTGAAAAGAAAAATTAAACCTTATTAGATATGGTTCGATCTATGATGAGTCATGCAGATCTTCCATTATCCTTTTGGGGTTATGCATTATAAACTGCAGCTTTCACTCTAAATCGAGTTCCTTCTAAAGCGGTTGATAAAACACCATATGAGATATGGTACGGGAAGAGACCTAGTTTGTCATTTCTTAAGATTTGGGGTTGTGAGGCTTACGTAAAGCGACAAGTCTCAAAAAAACTAGCACCTAAATCTGATAAGTGTTTATTGGTGGGGTATCCTAAGGAAACAAAAGGATATTACTTTTATAATCCCACTGAGAACAAAGTGTTTGTTGCTCTGTATGGTGTCTTTATGGAAAAATAGTTTATTTCAAAAGACACTAGTGGAAGAGAAATAAATCTTGAAGAGGTCCAAGAATCACAGATAAACACTGAACTGCTACTGGAAGTTCAACAACGTTCTGAACCAGTTGAACCTCCGCAAGTGACACAAGGCCCACGTAAATCTGGTAGGGTAAGACATGAGCTAGAGAGATTCGGATTTCTCATTACAAATAGTCGTGATGTGTTGCTTATGGATCAAAATGAGCCCACCACTTTTCAGGAGGCTATGTCTAGACCAGACTCAGATAAATGGTTAAGTGCCATGAACTCTGAGATGCAATCCATGTATGATAACCAAGTTTTGAACTTGGTTGATTTACCTGAAGGTGGTAAGACCATTGGATGTAAATGGGTTTTCAAGAAGAAAACTGACATGGATGGCAAAGTGCATACTTTCAAAGTAAGACTTGTAGCGAAAGGTTTCAGGCAAACTCAAGGTGTTGATTATGATGAAACTTTTTCGCCAGTAACCATGCTTAAATCCATAAGAATTTTAATTGCCATTGCTGCATATTATGACTATGAGATATGGCAAATGGATGTAAAAACAACATTTCTTAATGGAAAGTTGCTTGAGGACGTGTATATGACACAACCTGAAGGTTTTGTACATCTTGAGAATTTTAGGAAGGTATGCAAGCTTCAAAGATCCATTTATGGATTAAAGCAAGCTTCTCGGAGTTGGAATCTTCGTTTTGATGAAGCAAGCAAGGATTTTTGATTTATTAAGAATGAAGATGAGCCTTATGTATACAAGAAGGTCAGTGGGAGTGTAGTTGTTTTTCTAGTACTGTATGTTGATGATATATTACTCATTGGAAATGACATCCCAACATTGCAGAGTGTCAAGTCTTGGTTAGGGAAGTGTTTCTCAATGAAAGACTTAGGAGATGCAACCTATATCCTAGGGATAAGGATCTATAGGGATAGATCTAAGAGGCTAATCGGTCTAAGTCAGAGTGCTTATATAGATAAGGTACTGAATTGGTTCAGTTTGCAAGAATCTAAAAGAGGATTGTTGCCAATATCTCATGGCATAAGTCTCAGCAAGAATCAATGTCCTGGGACAAATGATGAGCGAGATCGTATGAATAACATTCCATATGCATCAGCTATTGGATCTATCATGTATGCTATGCTATGCACTCGACCTGATGTATCATATGCTTTGAGCACTACAAGCAGATATTAGTCAGATCCTGGTCAGAATCACTGGATTGTAGTAAAATACATCCTTAAGTACTTAAGAAAGACTAAGGAAGTGTTCTTGGTCTATGGAGGTTTTGAAAATGATCTAGTTGTAAATGGTTACACAGATGCAAGTTTTCAAATTGATATAGATGATTTTAGATCGCAGTCTGGATATTTGTTTACTTTGAATGGGGGTGCAGTAAGTTGAAAAAGTTCGAAGCAAGAGACTGTGGCAGATTCTACAACAGAAGCTGAGTATATTGCAGCGTCCAATGCAGCAAAGGAGGCAGTTTGGATCAAAAAGTTTATTTCTGAACTAGGTGTGGTTCCAAGTATTGCTAACCCTATTTGTTTGTATTGTGACAATAACGGGGCAATAGCACAGGCCAAGGAACCTAGATCACACCACAAATCCAAATATATACTCAGGCGTTTTCATCTCATCAGAGAAATTATTGAGAGGGGAGACGTAAAGATTTGCAGAGTACCTACTGAAGACAACGTTGCGGATACATTGACAAAAGCTCTTCCACAAGCGAAACATGATGGTCATGTTAGATCATTAGGCATTAGATGCATGAATGATTGGCCCTAGAACAAGTGGGAGATGTTAGAAAATGTGCCCTAGGCCAATCCATTAATAGTCTTTATGAATATATTTTAGTTAATAAAATTGAGGATTTCATTTGCTGTTTATTATAATTGATTTGCATGTTTACATTATAATAAGATCCATGGCTATTTACAGAAATATCCTAAATGTCCCTAGTCGATTATTATACTGGGAACTATAATGAATTAAGACTAGTATAAGTCTTGATTGATGATCATATGATGATCATACGTATAGGAATACGAATCAAGATCATGAGTACTTGTTAGGGAACAAAGTACTAGACCGACCCACTATGAGAACATCACATGGATTAAGTCATAGTTGTTTCTCACGATAGGTATATTTTTCAGTCCTCTGACTTGAGATTACCAGAGACTTCAACATTAGGAATACAGTGATTTGACGCAATCAAACGTTATCTTTAACCGGACGATTATAAAGGTTGTGATTGGTTACTGTGTGAATAATGTGGTGAAGTTGTGTAATTGAGATAGAATTTGTCCCTCTCATATAAAGAGAAATATCCAGTGGATCCCTCGACGTGTTAGACTATTAAAAGGCCTAGTCTAAGTGAATTGATATTGATCAATGTGTAGAGGCCGCTTATGACTTATATACCAAAATGTGTTTTGGTACACTACTAACGTTGTATGAGCCTATTGGGTCGCACACTAAGAATGGTTTTGCGAGATTTTAAAATAATTCGGAAGAATGAATTTTATATGATAAAATTCATAACATAAACGTCCTTGTAGTGTATTACACTTATACCTCTTTAAGTAAGGGTATATGTGTAATTTACTTAACCGTCTATATACAAGGGTTGTATAAATAGACGCTTAGTCATAATACAAGTACAAGAAAGATTAAAAGGGCCAAAAATCTATTTTCATTTTAAGAAACGACTTAGGGTTTTGGTATGCTCTGGATCGTTTTGGAGAGAAACAAAAAGGTTTGGTATTCTCTCGAAGCTAGCACTTCAAATCTCGGCCGCCATTTATGTGTGGACTGCTGATAGAGGGCGTTCATCGTTGGCAGCGCCTTAGAGATCGATTAACCTTCAGAAAGGTACATTGCGACTGAGGTATGATTAAGTTTTCATAGTTTAAACGTTTTTAATGGAATTAGTTTCAGATCCTATTGGGTTTTTGTCAAAAATTGTTTTATAATCTCCGCTGCACATGAACCCCAAAACCAACAGTATCAGAGTGCAAGTTCTAAAGACCTGACTTTTAATTGAAAGTTCATAAACACACGCCATTTAAACCAGAGGAAATTAGGAATGGTTAAACTTAGAGTGGAAATCCTATGATCCTGTAGAAACTTAGTTGGGGAAGTAATGGGATGAGTCGGATGAATTTTTATACATGTTACGATTGTTGTGTGTATAAGTATGGTATGCAGTAGTTATAGAATAATACGAGAAGTTCACTTTCTTGTTCAGATGAGGATGGAGGATCAGTCAGGTCTGAGTGATGACAACGAGACACCGGGTTCTCATGCCATCACCGCAGAAGAGTTTTATGATTAGACGCAGCGAGGTATGATGCAGGACCAATAGTTACATGAGATGTTGCGACTATTACTTCAACACCATCGACCCCGACTACATCATTACCGCCTACGACTACTAGGGGAGAAGAGACCCCGATTGTTTCGGCATCTATGGCTCTGATTCCGTTAACAGCTATACCCGAGGGAGCTGTTATTGCGGCGGATGCACAGACCAAGGCAGAGACACCTCCGTTACAAACGGAGATAGTACGAGCGATGGAGACACCGACTATGCTAATAGCTATTGTAGAGATTACTCCGACTACGACTACGACTCAAGAGAAAAGTCCGGGAACCACTACTAAGGCGAAGCAATTGAGGGAATTTAAGAGGTATGACCCATTAAAGTTCTATAGCCATACTGACGTTTGAGCAGCGGAGCTATTCCTGAAGAATCATGAGAAGATTCAGTCGATTGTTGCCACAGAGGATCATATGTGTGTGACGATCTCATTGTCAATGTTATAGGGGGAGGCGAACGATTGGTGGACGACTATCGTTTCTACCTAAGGTATTCCGAGGGAGTGCATCGACTTCAAGACCCAGTTTCACCAGAAGTACTTCACCCGACGGTATTGAAGGCGAAAAGGAACAAGTTTACTTCATTGAGACAGGGAGCCTATGAGTCCATGATGGGTTTTATTGGCAGGTTCATTGAATTCCTACCCTACACTGAAGGTTCTGCTAATTCTGAGACTGATCGAGTGTATTACTTCACTGTGGGATTACTACCAGATGTCGAAGGTTTTACTGAACATGAGACTTTGCAGAGGGCATATGAGAGGAGCTTAGGGAGGGAGAGTTATTTGTCTACTCATCTGTTAGAGACCGAACCAGTCAGTTCAGAGGTTAGTTTTGAGGATCAGTATCAAGATAAGAAATAGATGAGGGGTAGATTCCGCCATCGAAATTTCAGAGCATAGAACGTGGGTTCGGTTGTACCCCAGACTACTGGACTGACGTAGATAATCCAACTGATGCCTACCTTTGCGAGTCACCCTCCACAGCCTACGAGGTGTATGCAACAGTCATAAGGGCGGTCTACCTATAAAGGTGATAGATCGAGGCAGGGTCAGAGGTCTGGCCAGATTCAAGCGATATAGATAGGAGGCCAGTGCAAGACATATGATACTCAGTGATAGTTTCATAATAGAATAAGTTTATTGTCTTGTTGATCTATTACATGTCTCTATATATAGAGATGCAATTAAATACAAAAGGAAACATCTAAATGAGGTAGCACATAATCAAGGGAGTGATTTATGCACAACATAATTACGGGAGTGATTTATGCATATTTTCTAATTGCATAATATTCCTTAACACTCCTCATAACGGCCCGACCCCGACCCGTGCCCAGAGCTACCAGCTTGGACCACGACCACGGCTCCATGGGGCGCACCCACACGGCTCTATGGGGGCGTACCCAACTGGCACCGCTAGTCACAGGCAAGGTGGTACCAAGCCCTACCCCATCCGTGTCCCCCCATACGGTTTTTCGCCTCCCTCGACTCAAACCTGGGTCCTGAGGGATAAAATTCCAGATTTCACGAGTCGAGTACCACTGAGTTGGGAGTACTTCCCAAGAGGTCACCCATCCTGGTACTACTCTCGCTTAGGCACGCTTAACTACGAAGTTCTGATGGGATCCGGTGCCTTCGTGCTGAACCAACTCAGTGGTACTCGACTCGTGAAATCTGGAATCTTATCCCTCAGGACCCAAGTTTTAGTCGAGGGAGGCGAAAGACCGTGTGGGGGGACACGGATGGGGTAGGGCTTGGTACCACCCTGCCTGTGACTAGCGGTGTCAGTGGGGTACGCCCCCATGGAGCCGGTGCCGCCGGTGCGCCCCCATGGAGCCGTGATCCGAGGTAGCTGGGCGCTGGGCTGGGTCAACTTCGGGCCGTTACATAAAAGGCGCCTTTTATGTAATGGCCCAGCCCAGCCCAGCGCCCAGGCTACCACTGGATCACTGGCTCCATGGGGGCGCACCTCACTGGCACTGGCTCCATGGGGGCGTACCCCACTGGCACCGCTAGTCACAAGCAGGATGGTACCAAGCGCTACCCTATCCGTGTCCCCCCACACGGTCTTTCTCCTCCCTCAACTCAAACCTAGGTCCTGAGGGATAAGATTCCAGATTTCACGAGTCGAGTACCACTAAGCTGGTTCAGCACGAAGGCATCGGATCCCATCAGAACTCTGCAGTTAAGCGTGCATGGGCGAGAGTAGTACCAGGATGGGTGACCTCTTGGGAAGTCCTCCCAGCTCAATGGTACTCAACTCGTGAAATTTGGAATCTTATCCTTTAGGACCCAGGTTTTAGTCGAGGGAGGCGAAACATCGTGTGGGGGATACGGATGAGGTACGGCTTGGTACCACCCTGCCTGTGACTAGCGGTACCAGTGGGGTACGCCCCCATGGAGCCAGTGCCAGTGGGGTGCGCCCCCATGGAGCCAGTGGTCCAGTGGTAGCCTGGGTGCTGGGCTGGGCTGGGCTAGGCCGTTACACTCCCCCTCAAACTCAAAATGGGAACAACGAAACCACTTTGAGTTTGTAAACTAAAATAAAACTAAATCCAAGTAGAATTCGGATTAACTTCGATCTAGAATTCTGAATAATGGAGTCGACGAACAGTGTATGCAAACGTGACAACAAAATAACTGAACAACGGAGTCGACAGAATGACTAACGGAGCATATTCGGCGGAACGACTATAGAAACGGAGTCGATGGAACGACTAACAAAGCATAGTTGGCGGAACGACTATCGAAACGGATCGATGGAACGACTAACAAAGCATAGTCGATGGAACGACTATCGGAGCGGAGTCAACAGAATGACTAATAGAGCATAGTCGGCAGAACGACTATCGAAACGGAGTAGATGGAATGACTAACAAAGCATAGTCGACGGAATGACTATTGGAGCGGAGTCAACGAAATGACTAACGGAGCATAGTTGGCGGAACGACTATCAGAGCGGAGTCGATGGAACGACTAACGGAGTTGAGTCAGTGAAATGACTAACGAAGCTGAGTCGAGTTGGAAGGCATCATATTTGTGCGAACATGGTAGGCGAATTAGCTGACTGAGCGACGCGGAAGAGGCAAACAGATTGGTACAACCGACAGACGTGTGTAAAGATGCATAAGAGAAACAAGAGGAAATCAAAACAAGAGCATAATCGAATACAAGAACAAGCACTAAGATGTATCAAGGATCATTCGTCGACTCAAAGATCGACCGATCTTGGATTAGAAACCAAACTCTTATACCATGATTGGTCGTCGACTCAAAAATCGACCGACCTAAGACTATAAACCAAGCTCTGATACCATGATAGTTTCATAATAGAATAAGTTTATTGTCTTGTTGATCTATTACATGTCTCTATATATAGAAATGCAATTACATACAAAAGGAAACATCTAAATAAGGTAGCACATAATCAAGGGAGTGATTTGTGCACAACATAATTACGGGAGTGATTTATACATATTTTCTAATTGCACAATATTCATTAACACTCAGGATACTCATTTTTACTTCAGGTGCGGACAGGTGGGTCATATTAGGAGGAGGTGCACTTAGCCAATCAGAGCTCAGCCACAACACCGTCAGCACCAGTGGGAGCGCGTGCAGGCTGCTATTGAGCCGGACCAGGGGGCATCTAGAGATTTTGTTGAGGGTATGATTTCCATTTGCAGTATTTTCATGTGTACCATGTTCCTGTAACGACCCGAAAATTTAGATATTTATGAATGAAGATGTGTATTACATATTTATACTCGTATTTTAGTGATCGGACAATTAAGTCGGTGAATGAGTAGGAAAATTGGGTTACGAGTATACGGGGACACTAAAACACCCAAAAATAACCACACGTTCCCAACACACACCTGCTGTGGAAATCACAAAACATGTACCCAAGTGTCTTGCACATACAATGTGTTCATCAACGCACAAGAGCACCCTTTACAAAGTAAAAACCAAGCCTATATATGTTATCCAAAACCAAAACCTACAAGTAGGCTCAAACGACAACCACCATAAAGACCATGAACTATGGTAGTATCATGTTGATGCTATTCGACATTGGGGAGGAGTCACCACGGCATTGGGTTGTCGAAATACTCCTCAGCCAAATCGTATAACCATCTTACATCCTATTACGATTTCGACGTTGAAATCACATGAAATGATAATCTAGCATAAAAGAAATTAATAAACTCTTCTCTACCTTCACTGTTATGGACCACTCTAGGGTTGCGAGGCACCAACATGTGTGTAGCGTGGTCGCCAACAGCGGTGCCACCAAGATAGTCACTCCAGCAGTTTCAAAAACATTAACAAAACAGGGTATAACGTCATAAATAGTTATTTGTACTCACACATTGTAGTGGAGGGGATGCTCTAGGATCGGTGGAACTCCGGTGAGACACCGTATAGTCATCCCCGATTGGATCCCTGGTCACACCACCGCCCACACCACCGACCAGACGTGAAGAGGGGGAGGAGAACATCGACAGTTCTTGATCTATCGTAGTCGAGAAAGGCTAACACTCCCACCAAAGTCCACGTCTTTCACGATGTTGGGGGTGCTCAAAGACTTCGGTGATCCCGTAGGGTCGTCTCCGACGACGGCAGTCACCTCCCCAGTTGAACAGAGGTGGCGGCAGTGAGCACAACGAGAACGAGAGAGAGAGAGAGAGAGAGCTGGGGGGAGGGAGATCTCGCACCTCTAGCGTGGTCAGTTCCAATGAGGCCGAGTGGAGAGGGGAGGAGTGGTGGCAGTGGGTTAGAGAAAAGAAGAAGATGAATAGTGAAATCAGGGTTTAGTTGTTTATATATATGAATAAATGGGTAAAATAACCCTTTTGCTTTTCATCCTCCTTCTCATAAACTTCAAAACAGCTGCCCTTACCCTTTATTACATTTCAACATACATACACATCTCAAAGCCAATCTCATAGCTCTCCTCATTATCACTTTAACAATTTATATCCCATAGCCTGTATGTTGCGAGACTATTTGACTCCCGCATTAGACTTGCGCTCCTCGGTCTGTATTTCTGTCATGCGCGTAGTTTCTCCTTGTCTCATAAATAATTATTTAAATTATACAAAATTTCATTTATTTGTATTTTAACAGTGTTTTAAATCCCCCGTGTCCCAATTTTCCTACTCGTTCACCGACTTAATTGTCCGATCACTCAAATACGAGTATAAATATGTAGTACACATCATCATTTACAAATAGCCAAATTTTTGGTTCATTACAGTCTCCCCCACTAACAAGAATTTCGTTCTCGAAATTAGCTCTAACTCGAGCGAATAAGGGGAATCAACGCCCTCTTCCAAACTGTGACTTAGAGCCATTTTGGACAGCTTGGATTATTTATCTCGAACTGCAGACTACCTCAGAGTCACTTCAGACAACTCGTTCCTCATCGTTGAACTGTGGACCGATGCAAAGTCACTTCAGACAGCTTAATAAGCTATGACCAACTGTGGACTCTCGCTAGAGTCACTTCCAACAGCTTAACACTAGGTATTGAACTGTGGACTTGTACAAAGTCTCTTAAAATAGCACGTCTCTTTCCATGAACTGCGGATCGCTCTAGATTACTCTAAACAGCTCCATACTCCACCACCTCCAAATTGTGGACCTTTGCCACTTCGAACAGCTTGATTTTGTCTTGGTCTTCATAATTACGGATCGCAACCTCTTCAAACAATCTAAGTCAACTACGGTCTCTTAAGTCCACCCCAATTCCCACTAATGGTAGGAATGCCAACAATCTCATCGCAAACATCGCTCACTACTACGACTCAAGCTTGGTGATCACGACATAAGATGCTACGATCGTGACTTGCATGCCATACTCGTGAAAACCTCCCAACCCACTCGTGTCTTAGCACAAGTTTATGTATACCCAGGCAGTAAAATAGATTTGATAAAGTTGTAACTGTGGCCACCATGTACATTGCGTGTCCATGCATCGTAAGATGAATCACAACCAGTTTGGTCCTGCCTCTCTTTAGGTGTACTTGTGGCTAGTTTTAGCAACCCATTGTGCCCAAAATTACCATCTCTTTCAGACTCTAGTCTAAGTTAGGTATGTCTCATTCTAGACAACTCTGCTAAGTTTACACGGCACCACTCTAGCCAGTATCGACCCTAACTCTGTCACATGACGTCCGACATCGCATTTAGGCACCTAAAGTTTCAAATAATTAGTTCCATGCATGTTGTATGACAATCAGGAACATCCATTACCTCTGGTAGGATCACGAACCACCGTCAGCTGTGGCTCAGTCGCCATGTGCGCATCCTCAATGGCCTGAGGCTGATCGTCATCCTACTGGTCCTCGTAAAAATTAGGACACTGATTTTGAAAATGTCTGGGCTATTCACACTAGAAACACACCTTTCGCCTCCAAGAACCACTATCGTCGTTCAGATCCCTCGTCCACTTCCTATCATGTCCTTCCGATCGATGCTTTGAAATGTGACTCTCTGCGCCAATGCACGAAGCTCCTCTACGCAACGTGTTAACGACTTACTGCTGTCGTTACTAGATGCAGCCTGGTCCGCCCTCGCTATCTGACAACGAAAGCGAGTTCCCAGATCGACAAATAACTACCGATACCATATAATACATCACATAAAACATACTTATGCCAATAAGTTTTTAGTTTCCATTACCCGACTCATCCTCACTCCCCAACTAGGATTCTAAGTCAGGATCATAGAGTTTCCATTCTAAATTCAACCGTTCCTAACTTTCGTTGGTTTAATGGCTTATGTTTTATGAATTTTAGTAAAGAGTCAAGTTTTTAGAACCTTGCGTTCTGATACCAACTGTGAAGTTTGTATCAAGTTAAATAATAAATTACACCTCACCCCTAGGCTCCTCAAATGTAGGCTATGATACCAACTTGGGAGGTGACTGCCATCGTTGGAGATGACCTTATGGGGTCACCGGAGTCTCTAAGCACCCCCAACGTCATGAGGGATGTGGCCTGGGTACTGCTGGGGGGTTGTCACAATCATGTTAACGTTTCCCTAGAGTCGAAACCAGTGGCCTTGAGAGTGGTGTCTACTATTTCATGTATATGATCATTGCCCCACTGTTTTTCATTTTAGGCGGGGAACCATCGCAACTGGTGGCACCGCCGCCGGACCACCATGACCAAGGGTTAACGAGGACCATGCTACATACATGCTGGTGCCTCACAACCTTAGAGTGGTCCATAATAGTCAAGGTGGAGAAGAGTTGATCAATTTCCTTTATGCTTGGTTATCATTTCATGTGATTTCAACGTCAAAATCTTAATAGGATGTAAGGTGGTTATACGATTTGGCTGAGGAGTTTTTCGTCAACCCAATGTTGTGGTGACTCCTCCCTAATGTCGAATAGCATCAACATGATACTACCATAGTTCATGGTCTTGATGGTGGTTGTCGTTTGAGCCTACTTCTAGGTTTTGGTTTTGGATAAGATATATAGGCTTGGTTTTTACTTTGTAAAGGGTGCTCTTGTGTGTTGATGAACACATTTTGTATGCGAAACACTTGGGTACATGTTTTGTGATTTCAACAGCAGATGTGTGTTGGGAACGTGTGGTTATTTTTGGGTGTTTTAGTGTCATTTTCATGCATGTTAATTTTACATTTTTAAAATTTCTTTTAAGGTTTGTCGAATTGGTTATGACATTGTGGTCACATCACCGACTCATCGAGGCTATGACGTGACCCACATACGACTGAGCCGAGCCTACAATTCATGAATAGGCTTACATGCGTCATGGTTATCGATGATGTGATATCGCAGTCGTGGTTATTATTGTCTTTTTCAAACCCGAGAGAGTATTCATTTTTCTATCAAATTGTCGAGTTGGTTAAGTCCTTAAAACACTTGGGAATATATTAGGGTCTAACCTAGGGTTTAGTTAATGACTTGACCCATTAATTAGAGTTTCCAACCTTGTCAGGTAGCTGGAAACTCGAGGATACGCGGGAGT
This sequence comes from Stephania japonica, assembly GCA_039657345.1. Taxonomy (NCBI): domain Eukaryota; kingdom Viridiplantae; phylum Streptophyta; class Magnoliopsida; order Ranunculales; family Menispermaceae; genus Stephania; species Stephania japonica. The sequence continues at coordinate 19,128,998 of CM077558.1, read as the reverse complement.
GTTGCTATTCAGGTAAGTACATTTGCCTTAAAGCTTGTGTATGATTTGTAAGCCAGTAAGAAAATGCCATGTGATTCATTATCATTTATTCAGATTCGTTATGCTCTATTATTGGTATTCCATTCCATTCTTTGTTGGCATAAGTGTTTCGTCTCAAGAGTACTCGGACCTGCACTAGAGGGATAAAACGCAGGCACTCTTGTACAGGAGTGTATGACCACCTTTAGTGACCGTGTGACACTGAGTACTAGGTGGGTGGGCTTGTGTCCTTCCCATCATAGCTGTGCCTTTGCTTGTGTCGATGCCTGGGAAGACCTCGCGAGGTCTTCGCTGTTATGCTTTGATTTAGACCACTTATGGGCCTATTTTGATTCTTTAGAAACACACTTGACTTTCGATTGATATCTATTAGTCTGTTTATCATGCACTTGATCTGTTTAAATTCTTGTCTTTCTATTACCGCATGATATTTAGACTGCTTTACTTGATATATCATGAATTATTGTTATCTTCTTCTAGCATTACATTTGATTTCTCCAATTGCACACCATCTAGTTTGTGACGGTGGATGCAAATAGAGCGGAGTGCAGTAGAGGAAAGGAGCCCTGCCTAGGCGACTTTTTGTGAGGATTAGCGACTGAACTTGGAAGTCATTATAGTAGGTTTTTATGTTTCGCTTATCTGTATATCGTTTCATATGTATGTTTTGGGTTATAAAACTTGGGGTTATTTCAATATTAGTATCATGTACTAATTTATATCTTACGTCTGCTTGTACATGAATATTTCGGGGCTTTCCACAATATAGATTCCAAATTTCCCTTTGACTGAGTTATTTCCCTTATCTTAGTTTATTTACTTTCCGCTGCGTAAAACTTGCAATAACTTTTTCATAAAATGTATAATTGAATGATTGGAGGCTGACTAGGCTCACCAGGTCTGTCGAGTACTGACTTGGTGACCTGTACAAGTCTAGGCCAGGCTTACCCAAATGCAAGAGAAATTTGGGGTCGTCACAGTTCGATTCAGGTTATGATGTTTCATCTATTGTTGCATAAATGGTAGACGAATTAGGTTGATATCTATTAGACTTTGTAGACCCTAATCCTAAACACGATTGCTGGGATAAGATATACCTGAATTTGTATAGTCTTGATATTCTGGTAAACATGAAAGGTTTCGAGCTACTAATAGATATGAGTGTATTGGAATTTTAGAGTTGATGTTTTGTTAAGGTACGAACTGGTTAGGAGTAGTCCATGCTCGGATCGTTTGGTACGAGAAGACAAATTAGGGATCTTCGAGAGTATTATGCGTACTGATGCAAGAAAGCTATGTCATCATTTATGCATCCAAACTGCTGAAAGTTCGTGAGAAGAACAAATCGACTAATGACCTCGAAGATTATTGTAACCCCATCCATTCCTCGGTGGAAGTGGGAACATATTGAAATGGATTTCGTCGGTGGTTGCCCCGATCTCCTCATGGTCACGATAGCATCTAGGTAATTGTGTACAGATTTGCAAAATCTACAGTATCTTCACTTTTTGCTAGTTTGCGCATAACAGCAGTTGTCAGGCGAGTAACGGTTTGACACCGTTCGAGGCGCTTTGTGATAGGCCTCGTAGATTACCTTCTTGCTGGACTGAGCAAGAGGATGTAGTGGCAGCTGGATCTGAAACTATTGATGATCATGTTGAGAAGGTATGACAGATTCATTTGAGACCTAAGAGTGCCTAATAGTGGCAGAAGAAATACTTGACGAGTATCACGATGAGATTTAGTATGATTTAAGGGAGACTACGTAGACCTGAAGGCCTCTCCACTGAATGGTTACTAATTGTTCGAAGTCAAGGAATGACTCGCACTGAGCATTATCAATCTCTTCAGGATTTGTAACGGTAAGATTCTTAGCTTAGTTTACTTATTAGTTAATTTCGAGGACGAAATTCTAATATTGCACTTATCAGGACCGTAACCCAGCTACGTAATACTGGAGAGTATTTTAAACTTTGGGAATTGACACCGAGGTAGTTTTATTATTTGATGATGTGTATTAGTATTGTAGTCTAATACGAGTCTCGTGCCGTTCGGGCGAATATTAGTCTGAGTGAGGCTTCCTCTACGTAAACGGGGGTGTAACACAATAGAAATACAATTAAATGAATTTTTAAATAATTTGAATAATTATTTGGACGAGACAAGGCAAAACTACAAGCAACGGGAGTCAAGACGGACCGAGGAGCATCATTTGAATGTGGGAGTTTGTTAATTATGCAACACATGGGCTATGAGATAGTATTGTTAAAATGACACAACACAACTGTGGGGAGCCAAGTGATTTTTCTCGAGATGCGTGCATGTGTGGTGATGAAAATAAAAAGATCTATAAATAGGACCCTACTTTACTATTCACTCTCTCCAACCATACACACCCTATCCCATTCTCTCTCTCACCGATACTCCTCTCTCTCCCAACCGAACCTTCCCCCTGGTGACCGACCCTTGACCCTCGTTGGAGGTCCCTCTGCTCACCAGAGGTCCATCACCCGATCTCTCTCTTTCTCTCTCTTCTTCTCTCTCTCTCCCTCTCACTTTCATTTTGTCCACTATCATCCCACGTCTGGCAGACTGGGCTGGGGACTGCAGTCACCAGAGATGACCCTACTAGGTTACCGGAGACTCGGAGCACCTCCAACTTTGCGAGGGATGTGAACTGTGGTGTTTGTTTCGGTTTTCTACTATTATTGCATCTCTCTCTCATCCCTTACATCTGTCTTCAATGCCGCCATGTATGGCCATTGCTCTGGTGGGATTTGGTGTTTGGTGATGGTTCGTGAATGTCCACCAACACCCCTATGTTCCCGAAGAACCACTGGGTTGCAATAATAGTTGTGTAGATCCATTTTGTAGACGTTATGGAGTATGTGCTACTGTTTTATGTCTCGTCAGAGTTTGGCTGAACTAGGAGGCGCCGCTACTGGATCACCATGACTAGGGACATCGAAGACCATGCTAAACTCATGCTTGTGTCTCATGGCTTACAGAGTGGTCCATAACAGCGGTGGTAGTGAGGTGTTGTGTTTTATTAATTTTCCAACTGTTTTGGATTGTTTCATGTCCTCACCGGAAAACACCACAACTGGCAGCGATGCTGGCCAGACCACCTTTTTGTGGGGGGTTGTCGGGTACTATACCAAACTGTGGTTAGAGCCTTGTAACCTCCAAAGTGAAACCACACCCAAGACAGGGGTGAATTGGGTGTATCGAGAAGTTATCGCCTTTTTAATTTTAGTTCAATAATTAAGATGCTATATGCTCACCAAAATATGAATGTGAATGATATGCAAGTGAATGGGATAGAAGAGATGGAAAGTGACACACAATTTATAGTGATTCGATCCAATGATCTACATCCACTACCTAACCTCCCTGGTTAGGATTTTTAAACCCCCACTTATATTTCAAATAAGTGTTACAATCTAAGCTTACAAGCCTAGAATACCTAATCACAATTAGGACTTCCTACCTAGCTGGTTTTTGCCTAGCCTCAACTAGGTCTTCCCTTCGACTTAGATTTCACTAAGTCTTACAATCATTCAATTACAACCAATAACTGAAAAATAATCAAATACACCTTACAAAGTAAAGTGGTATCAAGTTCAAATACTAGCAAGCCTCCTAGAGCCTAACCACTCTAATGCATGCAAGTATGAGAATAAATGAGATATGCAAATGTGTCACTGATTTGTGCAAGTCTCAAATATGAAATCGTTTCAAAGGCTAAAGTGTTAGTTCAAAACTGATTTCGAAGCCAAGAACAAGAAGTTTAATAAAAAGTCAAGTTTAGGTGCAAACTTTTGTCCAAAGCAAAACCTAGGATTTAATAAAATAAGTTTAAACACAAAACCCAAGATGAATGTGTTCAAAGACACAACAAACAATTTTCCAAGTCAAACACACAAAGTTATGGAATTTAAACACAAGAAAAAGCTAGGACAAGAAGCTCTCTTACAACCCCAAGAAGGTGACTTGTAAAACTGATTTGGAGAGGTTGTTGTACACCCTAGAAAGCTACAAAGATTCTGGATTGGAAAGTGAGTGGACAACATTTGAAGATTCTTTGTGTTCTCCAAGCTTTTCTTTTTGTATGCTTTGAGCTCTTTTTATATTTTCTTGCTTGTTGAGACAAAACCCTTATTTTTGGTGTTTGAGAGTGTTCTAGTATTTATATAATAGTCTTATGACCGTTGTAGGGATCCCAGAGCCCAGAATTCATCAAGAATTCAAATTAAAGTGTTTTTTTAACTTTTTAAAAAAGCTGTCAGGAATGCAACTAGCGCGCTAATACTGGGACATAGCACGCTAACTCTGCATATAGCGTGCTAATGGCAGTATTAGCGCGCTAACTGCAGGGGCTTCAGAATAATTATTTCTGTCCCTTGTGTTAGCGACTCTTATACGCGTCTGAGACCCAACCAACCCTCATGTAACATATTATACATGTTTGTTATGGGTCATTAAGCCTATTTGGGTGGTCCGGATAATTTTACAAATCCCAAAAATAGATGATCACGGTTTCATAACGTGTGACGGGCTTTTCTACAAATGTCCAGTTTTCTTTTCAAAAGACCATACAAAAACGAGTTTTTCTTTTTCGAAAACTTCCACAATGATTTTCAAAGTGTGATATGAACATAAACACATAGTTTAACATTGTTTAAACTTATAGACCGAGTCATGTGTTAAGTTCCATTAAAAACTTAAAGTAGTCACTTGACTTTTGAAAATTCATTTGAAAGCTCGATGGGTATGAACTAATGCATTTGGCTTGTGTAAATGAACTTGAATACCTTACATCAATGTTACACACGTATTTTGATCTTTCGTCTTCATTCCTTTACGTATGCCGAATCTTGAACTTGAACGGCTTGAATGCTCAAATGCTTGAACGCTTGTGGTTTGATGTTTTGCAACCTTTAACAAAAAGTGAAATGCACTTGATATTTATTAGTACATTTTTCACCTTCTTTGTTTCCATCAAAATCTCAGTCGGAGTTAGAGTGACTAACCACTTAGTCCAATACAAAGTGCCCTAAACAGAGTGGTGAATGCGAATTGTTGTAATTGACGTTGAAGTTTGTTTCTCATTTATGGGTGTGTATTCGAGTTTTGACTTGGAGAGGTGTTTCCGGCCATTTCATGTCGAGGTGACACTTCCCCGACGTCGGAGAATACCAATATGTAACCATGGAGGTTTTAATTGTAGTGGTTAGAAGGTTTTGGTTGGGGTTTGGCCATGGTTATTATTACATGTTCATATCGAACTATTTTTGAGGTTTCATGGAGTTAATTCGTGAATTGGAATTTGTGGTACGATTTTGTGACAAAAGGTGGGACTTTGTGTATGACGGAGAGTGTTGTTATTGGTTTGGTGTTTGAGTTATTTTCCATATGTTGTTAATATAGGGCTAGGGCATAGCGTGAAGTTGTGTACATATATATTTAAGTATCGTTAAATTGGTTGTGACATCGTGGTCACGGCACCGGTCCTCGAGGCTATGGCGTGACCCACATACGACTAAACCGAGCCTACAATTTATGAGTAAGCTTACATGCGTTATGCTTATCAATGTTAGGATATCTTAGTCATGGTCATTGTTATGGTTTTCAAACCCAAGAGAGTCATTGTGTTTCGTTGTGTTTTTGGTTTGATTTACTGATTAATTTATTGAGTTGTTCAAGTCATTAAAACGTTGGGAAAACACTAGGGTATCATCCTAGGGTTAGTTAATGACTCGACACGTTTAATTAGAGTTTTCAAACTTATTAGGTAACTAGAAACTCAGGGACACGTGTTAGGATTAGCGGGAGTGTTGTTTTGTGGGTTGCGTTATCAGGTAAGTACACTCGCCTACGTGCATGTGTATATTAGTACTCCAGTAAGGAAGCCTCATGTAATTCATTATCATTTCTTGCTATTCTTGCTATTATCCATTGTTGGTATTCAAATTCTATTATTTGCTTGGTATGTTTGTTCTTGGCGTAAGCGTGTCGATATAGTATCATATGGCCCGCACTGGTTAGGAAAATTGGGTATTTCCTATCGAAATTACTGCTACCCACAGTGTTGTGTGAACCTAGCTACTGATTTGTGAAGGTACCATGTGGCCCACACTAGTTGCGGGAACGCGAGCCACTTTCTGCAAGAGTGCCTGACCACCTCTGGTGTTATGTGAACCTGGGCACTAGATTGTTGTGCTTATTGTTGTGGATTTTATATTGCATGTGAGCCTATCTTGACTCTTAGAACATGCATGTTATCGTTGTTTCTTTCTAGTCTATCTATCATGCACTTTGATCTATTTACGTTCCTGCCTTTCATTTACCGCATGATATGTAGACTGTTTTATTTGATATTCATGAATTATTGTTAAAATCTTCTAGCATTACTTTCGATTTCTCTTAGTTGCTCACCATCTAGTTTGTTATGGTGAGTGCAGATATAACAGAGTGTTTGAAGAGCAAGGGGCCCCGCCTAGGAGATTTACTGTGAGGAGCTTAACGACTGGATTGGTGGACCTTAGAGTAGGTTTATGTTTATTTATGATTGTATGATGCTTCATATATATTGTATTGGTCATTGAACATGGGATCATTTTTGAGATGGATATCATGTGATTGTTATTCTTATTGTACATGAATATATCGATGTTTTCCGCATTTATAGATTCCCGATTTCCGTTTGATTGAGTTATTTCCCATATAGTTAGATTAATTATTTTTTCGCTGCATACATGTTAAACTGCAATAACTCTTTTATAAACTATTAAATTGATTAATCGAAGGCTGACTAGGCTCGTCAGACTCACTGAGTACCAACTTGGGGACCTGCACAAGTCTAGGGCGGGCGTACCCAAATGCATTGGAAATTTGAGACCGTCACATTACCCCCACCAACTTTCTCTCTCTCCACTCTTCCACTCAAAAATCACAAGTATTGGGCAAGGTTTTGGTGGACTTGGAATGATGATTTGAGCAGCTTGAAGCTGCTGATTCAAGAAAACAAGGTTGCAATCACAATCATCTCTTTTTTCTTTCTCTTTTTGTATCAATTCAGGGCATGTTAATGTGAATTCGGGATAGGTTGTATTGTTCCTGGGTTTTTTGTATAGTTTTTAGTGATGGTTTGGTGCTATGATCTTTGGTGATTGTTGTTATTGATTGTTTGAAGTTGGTGCTCAAGTTTTTTAAGTTTTAGGTTTTGGAAAGTTTGGTTTGATCTTTCAAATTTAATGATTATCTATGTTTGGATGTTGCCTCTGGCATTTGTAGATTGTTGTTAGTCCCCCACTAGGTGAACATGGAGCAGACGATATTTGGGGTACGCCTTGGGTTCGATTTCACAGTTTTAGATCTGCTGGAATTTCTAGAAATTGGTAACCCAGTGTGTTGGTGAGAGGTCTAAGCGTGTTGGGTAATCTAGGCATGATGAAGATGAGGATACACATACAGTACGCTAGGCAATCCCTCCAACTCGTTGAGTGCTCATCAAGGCATAACATTAAGGGTTGTTTTTGGAATTTTGACCCTAATGACTATATTAAATGTCAAAAAATACACCTAATTGAATCTAAATCAATGATCAGGTGAAATATTATGGTTGTCGGGTGTTTAGCACAACTAAACCAGGGTATGATTTGGACACTATTGGATTAGTTGGAGTGCAATTTAAGATGTGTAGTACCCCAATTGAAATTCTTTACGTATTTACTACTTTATTTATATATTTGAATTCCATTTCAGTTCTATTATTTTAGTTTCTTATTGTGGCAATATAGACGGCTGGTAGGGTGATTCCTCGTTGTGCTATTATTGTACGTATGTCCACCAGTCTATATTCTTGTACGTATGGCTACTAGTCTATAGTATGTGTTGCTAGGGGTCTCGGTGGATAGTTTAACCCGAGTATCATGGCGGTGTACATGTCGATGCGTTGTGGGTCTACGTCGGCCATCTAGAGGGCTCGAAGACTAGCCATACTGGAATTTACTTGCTTGCATTGCTCATGGAGAGTCTGAAGTATGGTGCTAGTCTGACTTAAGCTTAGACACATAATTTGAGCTTTACTATTATTTATTCATGACATGAGCATAGTTGTTTGTTTATTTTTCCACATGTTTATTTAATAGTTTATTAAATTTTAATATTTATTTACATATTTATTCACTGAATTTTCTTAGGAATACTCACTCTAGACTCGTCATCTACCTTTTTGTGATGGCTGAGTGCAGATCATGGTACGAGTTATGGCAACGAGAAGCTTGTTGATTACCTTTGATTTTTGATATGACAGGTTGAACTTGTACGTTTGTATTATATGTATATCTCTTTTATCTTGGGTTTGAGATTGTAAGAGACCTTATGCTATACATTCGGATGTTTTGATACATTTTGAGGTTTATTTCACTTTATACAATGATTATGAGTTTCCACATTAGGTTTATGCTCTAATCACATAATATGGATATTTGTAATTTGTTCTATCATGTCTTAAGTCTTCCATTGATATTGACGATTTAACAAATGACTAGAGTCCTGTAACATAATCTAAATAATAATAATGATTATTTATATTGAGGTTTAAATGATATGTGGTAAGTTATATGATAGTGGGACACAGCTGGCAGTGGCATGGCTGGTTGTGGGGCCACATGGCACCTGTGACGGGCCTCAGTGGTATCATTGGATGTTTGCAATTTAACCTATCATGTCTTAAGTCTTCCGCTAATATTGATGATTTAACAGATGATTGGAGTCTAGTAATATAATCTAAATAACAGTAATGATTATTTATATTGAGGTTTAAGCGAAATGTGGTAAGTTAGATGGTCGTGGGACACAACTAGCAGTGACATAACTGGTTGTGGGCCCACGTGGCACTCGTTTCGGGCCTTAGAGCTTTAGGGTCATCATATTTTGGTATTAGAGCTTGGGTTTGTAAAACCTAGGGCTCGAATTAGAGATTGACTTGATGAATAAACTTTAGATGTGGAAACCCAAAGTGACTACCTAGAACCATAGTTTGAAAGTTATCATGAGGCAGGTAGTATTGAGGTGTTATACATGTTATATTTTTGTTTGTATACATTACATACGATACACACATATTTTATACCGAGGCTGATGTGACATATGTTCCTTAATGTAGATTACCGATGGATGGACAACCTCCAGTTACTGCTCGATCAGAGGATGGCAACACAAGCGATCCTAAGTGAGAGACTATAACTCAACAGACCTTATCGCACAATATTGTTGATAGGTTCACCGTGTAGTAGGCACATGATAAGTGTTCATTTAGGCATTATTTAGTATAGGTTATTAGTATTTAATGAACTATATTTATCTTGTTTAAGAGTGATAACTGTGTGTTTTATATGCTTCAAGGATTTTACATGAGTCAGGCGCTTTTGGGACCGAAGGCATGTGTTAAGCTTAATTGATAGTTGTTCAGTTCAGAGGGTATAACTTTCACATCTAAAGTTAGAATGACTCGCTGTTGGTCTTGTTGGAAAGAAGACTTTAGGACGGACATTTCCTTCACTCATAAGCATCATGAGATTTGGATTTGAAGTGACTCAAAATCACACAACAATCCACGGCTGAAATTCAAATCACAAGCAATAACGCCTCCAACACGCTGTGGCCTTTCTTTCCCAAGGCATCTCTTGCATACGAGCAAACTAGTGAGAACCAGAAATCGCACCGCCATCACGCCATGTCAAGGAGTACCCACGGCGTCCCACGTACACGAGCAGAACAGAGAGATTAATTGAAGACGCCACCATGTAGTTGTGAGGACGCCACGCGAGATGTGTCCGAAGAACAGGACAGCGTGATGAAGTTCTCAAGACATCGTGCTTCAGCCGTGTGTGAAAAGAAGTCGTGCATGCGTGAAGTTGCAGCAAAGTCATGGAGAAGTTTGCAAGAAGCCGTGTGTGTGCAAAGCATATATGAGGTGAGAAATCAGGTGCACAACATGTTTCGAAATTATGCCACCAAAAACGTCGTGTAGAAGGAAATTATAAGGCACGGATATGGCGTGTGTTGGGCTAGACAAGATTTTGGAATTTATACATATTATTTTGAGGGTTTCGTAAGTGGCGCAACCTAACTCTACTTGTTCCTATATATACCCATGACTCTAGAACGAGGGGGACCAAGTTTTTAGTTTAGTCTTATGTTTCATTTTGCATTAGAATTAGGTTTTTAATTATGTCTAGCTAGTTTCTTTTCTAGGTTGAAGGTGGATCAGTCAAGCCTACAACTTGGGAGTCCTTTATGAGGTTCATATATCTTTATTATTATTGATTCTTTTCTATGATTTATTTTCTTTGGTATTGTTTATAATATTAGTGTTAGTTTTAATTATGTGTAAAGGCCTATGCATGAATATTGAGTTGATATCCTCTGTCATTGAAGTCAAAACGTCCGTCCTTATGCAGTAGACTCATACTTGTGACAATTGGCCATCCAGTCAAGTACCTTATGGATTTAGGCCAAATCGGGAGCACTAGCGATCCAGTTGTTTAGGTGTTGTGCCTTCATAAATCGAAGTAATGCGACCAATGCATTAAATCTGGAGCACTAGCGATTAAGTTGCGTGTTTGGTTAAGGAAGTAGTCAACAATAGTACCTTGGATGCCGATATCAGAAAGTGCGAGGAACCGAGTGCGTCACTGGGTCAATAGCTACACTAGGATAATTTGATTTGCATCTTTTGAAATAAGTCGACGATTAAATTCAATCTTTTTATCGAATCGAACTTATATACCTAGATCTAGGTGTTATTTTTATTAATTGTTTTTAACTTTATTTTAATTTCTTTTATTTATTTTGTTTATTTAGATTAGACAATTAACTCATTTTCTCTAAATCCCTCGATTTCCTTTTTGTTATTTTTTTGACCTTAGAAAGAAAACCAATCTCTGTGGGATCGACCCTTTGCCACTATTCTGCAAATAGTTGGTTTAGGTAAAATATATTTTATTATCACGTTCGGCATGCGTCAATTTTGGCGCTATTGTCGAGGATTGGTTTTTCTTTCTTTATTTTTTGTTGTATTTTTACTTATTTATTTATTTTTGTATATAGTCCCTTGTTCCTAATACTTTTGCAAGAAAATCCACCATGGCCTCCACTTCACAATATTTTTCCAATTGGTCCTTTACTGTGCAACAAGAACCTGTCAAGGCCTATGATGTTTTTACAGGTTTTCATCATTTTTCTAACGTATGTCCCTACAACTAATGGAGTAATTCATCTCCACAATCCAACTTCTATGTATCTAGGCCAAGTCGACAAATTGCTCAACAGGGACGAAGAACCATTGTAGACATTGAAAGAGATATAATCTTATATTGGCTTTCTCAATGCACCACTCAACAGCCCTTGCAGGAGGATATGTAGCATACGATCCCAAATTTGCAAAATTCAGAAACTCAAGTTACTGCTATACTTGAGCATTTGATCGATGGGGAAGAGTTGTCTCCGCAACCAATTCCTGATTTAGAGGAGACTGTGAGTGCTGCTACATTAGAAAGCGCAGAGTTTGATGAGTTCTCAATTGTGGACGAGTATTTAAGAAAACCAGAGAAAACACTAGATGTTTCCTTACATGAGCTGAATATTACCATTGCACAGAGCACATATGATAAGGTTGAGAAAAATATTGATGTCATTTCAGAAAGGCCGGAGGAACCACAAAAGGAGAGCAAGGAAGACCAACCTCTGATATTGGTGAAACTACCCACCCTCCTAGGTATACCTGTTGAATTTATAAAGGGGTGGAAGTAAAGGAGTGTTCACAGATTTTTTACACAACTGACACCTTTGTGTCAGACGATCATAATGCGACAAAATCATATGTGTTAGAGGTCCTAGATGAGTTCCTAAATCTGAACGAGGGAATGCTTGCTAAATTGCCCAAAGCTATAGATGCACCATTTGTTGTCAACATCTCGAAAAGAAAGGGCATCACGTAATCATTCACACTAAGTCGAGCTAACGACTTTAACCAAAAACGTTATTGGGAGGCAGCCCAAGTTTATTTTCCTTTATGTTTTTAGTCTGCTTATTTTTGTATTTGTTTAGTGAACTCTCCATTATCCCATTTGTGACTACTTACAGGTGTTTGATACTCTTTTATTGAAGCATCGGAGTTGAGAGCCCAATATCATTGCTGAGGTTCCATGGTTTGTATATATGATTAGTCTGATTTGGCTTTGTTAAGTTCTTGTGTCTAGGTCTGTAGGTTTAGGTTTTGAGTCTGCTAGAGGTATTTTATCTATATTCCCCGTGATCCCTTGATTTCCTGAGTTGAACATTTTTGTCACTATATTATATATTTTATGAGATATTTTAGTCCATTAGGTTTTGCATATTCATTTTAGCATGTCATTTCTCCATTACTTGTTTCTTTCACTTCGATGTTCTTTTCACCTCTTTTCCTTTTATTTTGTAGTTGATATTCTCATTCTTGTTTTAAACCTTGAGGATAAGGTTTAGGATAAGTTTGGGAGGTGTTTTTTAAGTATAGTGGAGTGTTGAATGAATGGAGTTTGCGCATGACAGGTATAACTGTATTATTATTTTTATGCGTATTCCATGGTTTTAGTAAGTTATGGTGGTGTTTTTCTTTTCTTTTCAACTCATTTTCTTGTTATGACATGCTATGCATTGCATCATTTAGGTTAGTAGTAATTTAAATTAGTTCATGCATTTTTGTAGTTATTTAGTTGCATTATTGAGTCTATGCATGTGTAGAGTCATTTTGTTGCATATAGAGTTGCCTAAAACCTTGTTGAGTGTTTTTTATTGTGGATATGAGTTCATATAAGCTACTTTTGAGACTTGAACCTTTTTGAATATTAGGAGTTATACTTAATTTAGAGCATTGTCCAACATCTTTGAGGTTGCTTATTAGAGAGCAAGTATGAGGTTTAGACATTGTGCTAGAGACTAAAGAGGTAGGTAGTCGTATTATGCAAGGCAGTCATATTTTACAAATTTTTAGATTTTTAGGGTGCAAGAACGAGAATGTAGCTCACTTGAGACATCAACTCATTTGACTTGACCACTTTTTGGGAATAATTTAGACTTGAACGGACTTTGGATACTCGTCTTATTATAGTGAAAGTAAAAAGGGTCAACAAGAGTTTTCTAAAAAATTTAGAGTCCCACAGATTCCATAAGAAACGGAGTAGGGAATCTTATGAAGGGAAAAGTGAGAAAAGCAGTTTTCACAGAAAATGGATCAGGGACCGTACTACTTTTAAAATTTTTGGAGAAAATATAAGTATAAAGGTGGAAGTTTATGAAAACTCTTAAATAAAAAGATTTGACTGAGTGCTTATAGCTAGATTAATTGAGTTATTCCAATGTGTTATTCCACATTTTTATATTTAAGTCTGAGTGTCTTTATTTGGTGTGTTTAGTCAACGTTATGGATAGTGTGTTGCACTTTTCGTTTATAGTCCCTTTTTCGGTGTTGATGCACTATTTTTAAGAAATTTTAAACTTGTATGCTTTAATGTTCTCTGTAAAATCTTGAGTAGTTGAAATTCTTTGTCTGAATTGATTCTAGTTTTTGAAAGGGTGAGTTTGACTGATGTTTAGATTTTGTTTTCACACTATTTGACTCTGAACTATTTTTGGGTGATGGTTACTTGAGTGGCAAGTTTAAATCAAAAAGGAACTCAAACTTGACTTTGTAATGGGCATAGGTTTGTAGGATTAGTCATTGTAGTATAGGAGTAGAGTATAGGTTTTCATTCACTCCTTTGCTCAGGACGAGCAAAGTCTAAGTTTGGGGGTGTTTGATTAGTGTTCATTTAGGCATTATTTAGTATAGGTTATTAGTAGTTAATGGACTATATTTATCTTGTTTGAGAGTGATAAATGCGTGTTTTATATGTTTCAGGGATTTTTCATGAGTTAGGCACTTTTGGGACCAAAGGTGTGTGTCGAGCTTAATTGACATCTGTTCAGTTCAGAGGGCATAACGTTCACATTCGAAGTCTAAATAACTTGCCGTTAGTCTTGTTAGAAAGAAGACTTCGAGACGGAAATTTTTTTCGAAAGCATCACGAGATTTGGATTCGTACTGACTCAAAATCACACGACAAACCACGGCCAAAATTCAGTTCATATGCAACAACGCCTCCAACACGTCACGGCATTTCTTTCCTAAAGCCTCTCTTGAATACGAGCAAACCAGTGAGCACCAGAAATTGTGTCACCATCACGACGTGACAAGGAGTACCAATTACGCACATGAGAAAAATAGAGAGATTAATTGAAGACTGCGCCATGGAGTTGTGAGGACGCCGCACGAGATGTGTGCGAAGAACAGGACAGTGTGATGAAGTTCTCATGACGCCGCGCTTCAGTCATGTGTAAGAAGAAGTCATATGTGCATGAAGTTGCAGCAATGTCGTGGAGAAGTTTTCAAGAAGCCTTGTGTGCAAAGCATATATGAGGTGAGAAATCAGGCGCACAACATGTTTCGGAATTATGCCACCAAAAGCGCCGTGTAGAAGTAAATTGTAAGGTGTGGATACGGTGTGTGTTGGGCTGGACAAGATTTTTAAATTTACACATATTATTTCGATGGTTTCTTAAGTGGTGCAACCGACTCTAATTGTTCCTATATATACCCATGACTCTAGAACGAGGGGGACCGAGTTTTTAGTTTAGTTTGTGATTTGTTTTGCATTAGAATTAGGGTTTTTATTATATCTCGCTAGTTTCTCTTCTAGGTTAAAGGTGGATCAGTCAAGACAACGACTTGGGAATCCTTTATGAGGTTTATATATCTTTATTATTATTGATTCTTTTCTATGATCTATTTTCTTTGGTATTGTTTATATTATTAGGGTTAGATTTAATTGTGTGTAAAGGCCTGTGCATGCATATTAAGTTGATATCCTCTGTCATTGAAGTCGAAACATCCGTCCTTACACGGTAGACCTATACTTGTGACAATTGCCATCCAGTCAAGTACCTTAGGGATCCAGGCTAAATCGAGAACAATAGCGATGCGGTTGTCTAGGTGTAGTGCTTTCACGAATCGAAGTAATGCAACCAATGCATTAAATTCTGAGCACTAGCGATCAGTTTGCGTGTTTGGTTAGGGAAGTAGTCAACGGTCGTACCTTGGCTGCCGATATCAGGAAGTGTGAAGAACCGAGTGTGTCATCAGGTCTATAGCTACACTAGGATAATTTGATTTGTATCGTTTAACATAAGTCGACGACCAAATTCAATCATTTTATCGAACTGAACTTATATGCCTTGACCTAGGTGTTATTTTTACTAATTGTTTTTAACTTTATTTTAATTGCTTTTATTTATTTTGTTTATATTTAGATTAGGTAATTAACTCATTTTCTCTAAATCCCCTGATTTCCTTTTTGTTAGTTTTTTTGACATTAGAAAGAAAACCAAACTTTGTGGGATCGACCCCTTACCACTATTCTGTAAATTGTTGGTTTAGGTTAAAGATATTTAATTGACGCGTTCGGTGCGCTTCAGCACATATGTCCGAGTTGGAGTTCATGAAATGTTATCTGACTGGGAGATTGGCACCGACTACTACATTGGCTGCACCAGTGACTACATAGGTAGCTGTAGGCCCTGCTACACAGTAGATACGGGTTCAAGCGATGATTTCTGAGGCACTGGCTAAAGGGGCTATGCCAGTTGTTGCATTAGTAGTTGTTCCAGCGGATTCCACGATCCTTAAATCGGGGACTACTGAGCAGCCAGTTGTAGTGACGACGTCAAACAGTTCGATGTCGGTAGAGGCCAAAAGGGTGAAGGATTTCTTAAGGTTTCAGCCAGGGTATTTTTACATAGCTAAAGACCTGGAGAAAGCCAAGAGATGGCTACTTTCCCACGAGCGAGTGCATAGGCTACTTTTAGTCTAAGAGAGAGACCAACCTCGATTATCGAACTACTTTTTGCGAAAGGAGGCCGCAATCTGGTAGACTACTTACTAGGCCATACATCCACCTGTGACGACTTAGGCAGATTTCAGAGAGATGTTCATGGATGAGTTCATCTCAATGGAGGTTAGGATCAGGGTAATATAGGAGTTTTTTGCCCTAGTTCAAGGTATTATGTTAGTGCTGCAGTATATAGAGAAGTTTAAATACTTCTTGCAGTACGCGATAGACGTGGCAGGGACGTAGCACTTATAGATCTACTACTTTGTCTAAGGTTTAGATAAGAAGATTGCGAATATTGTTATGACTAGTGGAGCACGTACAATGTTGGAGGTTTATGACCAAGCCCTAGCTCATGAGACTAACCTGGCTCAGAAGGCCAATCGACCGGCATCTTCAGCATAGTAGAGCCAGCTTGCATAGAGTTCTCGATCAGAGTAGAGACCAACGACATCAAGGAGAGATCAATACTGACAAGGATAGGGACAGAGACCTCATTGTGGTGATTGGCAGTCAGATCAGGGGCGCCGTGGGGAGAGAGATCAGCAAAATGACAGGGTAAGATACGATGATCGCTTACCGGTATATTCGACTACTTCTTCACCTATTGACCAGCCTAGGCATTAGTATAGGTCAGACAGAGGTTAGAGAGACCAATGTTAAAGCCAAAGTCAAGGCCAGAGCCAGAGGAGTTTGTCAGGCCATCTTGGAGTTGGGAGACTCCGACTTGATTCCATTGTGGTCAGGATGGACATCTACAAGTTTATTGCACTAGACCAGTTTCACCACCACCACTAACTAAGTAGGCTAGAGATAGGGCCTACCCAACAGTGTTCTTGGTTGCGCATCTTGATAGGGAGGCGACTAGACAGCTTGTTAAGGATACGTTAGTCATTTGCAGAATTTCCATGTATGTTATGTTTGATTCTAGCTGCAAATTTTATTTCATTTCTGGACGTATGGTAAGGGAGTAAGGGTTGCCTGTACAAACCTTAGATACATACCTTATTCTCAATACGGCTATTGGGGATAAGAACCAAATTTGATAGCATTACGTTTTTGAGATTTCAGGACATCAGTTACTGTCTGATTTGAGAATGTTAGGGTACTTGGAGTTTGACGTTATGCTTGGCATGGGTTGGTTATCAGTATATCACGCAAAGATTATTTTCGTAAGACTGTGACATTTGATATTTAGGGGATTCTGGAGTTCTCATTTGTCAGAGTTACGACTGCACTACTGATCACCAGAGGTCGATTAGCCACGTCTTAGGAGATGGAGGCATTTGTTGCTAGTGTTGAGCCAGAGCTGAGGTAGTGATTCGAGTTGAGGATGTTCTAGTAGTTAGTGAGTTTGCAGACTTATTTCCTGACGATTTAAAGGGATTACCACCACCCCAAACGGTTGAGTTCAATATTAAGTTGATACCGAGGATGACCTATTTTAAAGCCAGCTGTATAAGATGTCTACATCCATGCAGGAGGAGTTGATAACCCAATTAGAGGAGTTGCTACGGAAGGGTTTCATTCACCCTAGTATGTCTCCTTAGGGAGCTCTAACCCTTTATGGAAAAGAAGGATGGTACAATGCTATGTGTCGATTACAGGAAATTAAATTAGGTGACTATTCGGAATCGTTACCCACTTCCCAGGATCGATGATTTGCTTGATCAGTTGGCAAGAGTCAAGTTCTTCTCAAAGATTGAACTAAGATTAGGTTATCAGCTGAGGATTCGATAGGGTGACATTGAGAAAACCACTTTCAGCACGAGATACGTCTTGTATGAGTTCACGGTCATATCATTTGGGGTGACTAATGCACTGACGATGTTCAAAGACTTGATGCATAGAGTTATGAGGCCACTTTCTGGATCGATATGTCATTTTGTTCATTGATGACATTCTGATTTACAGTGGGACTTATGTGGAGCATGAGAGGTATTTCAAAGATGTATTGGTGACATTAAAAGATCACAGGTTGTATGCCAAGTTCAGCAAGTGTGCATTTTGGCTTAGTGAGGTGAAGTTTATTGGGCATGTCATTAGTAGTCTAGGTATCTTATCTATTGATGTGACAAGATTAGGGCGATCATTGACTGTAGAACACCTGAGTATGTATGTGACATTCGCAGTTTCTTGGGTTTCACAAGCTATTACTAACGATTTGTGCAAGACATCTCATTAATTGCAGCGATAATAACCAAATTAACCAAGAAAGATGTTGGATTTGAGTGGTCCGATGTGTGCAAGGAAATTTTTTGGAGCTCAAGAGGAAAATGATTTATGCGCTAGTGCTTGCATTACCATTGGCTGGGAGAGGCTTCTCTGTTTATATGGATGCTTCAGGAACTGGGTTGGGTTGCATCGTGATGCAGGACAAACACTTAGTGGCCTATTTATGTAGTTAGTAGAGACCCTATGAGGGTAACTATCTAGTGCACAACTTGGAGCTTGCGGCAGTCGTGTTTGCAATGAAGGCCCAGAGGAATTATCTCTATGGAAAGAGATTCACATTGTTTACAGATCACCGGATTGAGGTAACTATTTACTCATAGGGATCTAAACATGTGATAGAGGAAATGGCTCGAGTTACTGAAGGACTACGACTTCGCTATTGAGTACCATTCGAGAAAGGCGAACGTAGTAGCTGACGCATTGAGCTAGAGTGGCATTGAGAGACAGATGGTTCTGCGCCTTACCATACACGAGTATGATTCGATTGAGGCGGCTTCGGTGTGGTGTGTGAAAAAGGTTATTAATTATCTACAGATTTTTTGTCAGTTGCGAGCTCCAACAATATATCTAGAACAGGTAGTTGAGGATACCTTCGGTGTGATCTGTATTTGTGGTTCAGTGGACTGGCTCAAGATTAGGAGTGCACTGATTAGTATGAGACGTCAAACAGGTGCTTAAGACACAGGGGAAGGTTGTGGATACCTGCGATATCGGAGTTTAGGGCTAGTAGTCTTAAGGACGCACACCAGTAGTGATATATTGTTCATCCTGGTCAAACAAAAATGTATCATGATTTGCAGCGATTATTTTGGTGGCCAGGGATGAAGGCTAACATTGGTAATTACGTCAGGAGTTTTCATATTTTCCAACAAGTGAAAGTTAAGCTCAAAAACAAACTGGGTTGCTACAGTTGCTGCCCATTCCTCAGTAGAAGTCGGAACACGTGACTATGAACTTTATTAGTGGTCTACCATACATTACGAGGTGACACGATGCAGTTTGAGTAGTTATCGACGGTTGACGAAGTCGGCATACTTCATACCTATTTCGATAAAATATTCCTTCCCATAGTTGAGCACTATATTCGTGAGAGAGATCATCAGATTGCACAGTGTATCGGTCCCCATTGTATCTGATAGGGATCCTAGGTTGACATAAAAGCTTTGGGAAAGTATGCAGGAGTGAGTAGTTCAGTACTAGGTTACAGTTCAATACAACCTATCATCCTTTGAAAGAAGAGAAGTCAGATAGGTTGATTTAAATATTAGAGGATATGCTCAGGGCTTGTATACTGCAGTTTGGTGGATCGTGGGATGATTAACTACCTTTGTCTAAGTTTGCCTACAACAACAGTTATTAGGCGAGTATTGAAATGCCACTATTTGAGGTGTTATATGGTAGACCCTGTAGATCACCAACATATTAGGTGTAATGGCCCAAATTTCTTTTAGGTAGTTATTCGTGTATTTTCTGACATGGACGCCAGTTCAGGTCCACAGAGACACCACAGACACGCTACGGTATGCATGGACAGGGCAAAAATGTTATTTTTGACTAATTATTTGAGTAAATGCGATGAAAATTATTATTTTATATTAAATTGTGTCGCATATGTGCAATTATTTGCTTATACCTTGTAAGATAGTGTGACGGGTATTCGTCTGAAAAACGTGTCAATATGGGTACTGAGTAGGTAAAATACAGATACATTAAGTTTATGAAAATGATTTATATAAAATAAACAAAATAAATGTGACAAAATAATAAATTGGTGGGTGCCTAGTGAAACGCATGGTCATGGGCGACAAACTTGAGTCGTAGAGTACTGTGCTTGCCCAAGTGCGCTCGTTGGCGAGTACAACGAAATTGTAGGCGTGAAAGTATAGGCGAATATATATATATATGTATGTAATTTAAAAATATATATATATTAAAATTAGAAATTAAAAAGAAATGTAAAAAGACTAAAAATGGTTTTTGGCCTGTTAAAATGAGGATAAGAATAGAAGGATATTTTGGTAATTTGGCTACCTTTTTGTTATAAACCGAAAAATCACCACCGACATCACATTTCTCACAAATTGAAATCGAGACAGAGAGGAGAGTAAGCGAGTGAGAGAGACTGAGAGATTGAAATTTAGCCAAGAATTGGAGGCAATGACAAGGTAATTATGGTTGTTGGTATTGGTATTGTCATAGTTGTTGTTGTTGTTATTTTTGTTGTGTGTTGTTGTATGTGAGGGGCTCGAATGAACTACCATGGCAGTTCGTCCGAGGAAGGAGATGGCAGGGGAGTCTTCTCCCCTGCCCAAATTAAAGTTGGGGTTGGGGAAAATCCAGCCAAAATTCAAAAAAGAAAACATTGGTATCGAAATCAAAATAGAGAAAATTCTCTCTATTTTGATTTGGTGAGGAAGAAGGGTGTTGGTCCTCCGATTCAGGCCCAAACCCCTTTCCCAAAAAAATAAATAAATAAACTAAAAACTTTAGAAAATTCTAGAAAAATAGCAAAAATTCAGAAAAACTACATTTTGACCTAAATAAACAAAAATTTGGGAATTGTTATAAAAAGTAAAGTATTCAGAATTTGGGAATTGTTATAAAAAGTAAGCATGAAATTTGTCAAAAATTACTGAAAAAATATAAAAATTCAAAAAATCTCAAGAAAATATGAGAAATTTGAAAAATAGTAGTAAGGTGGATCTAGAGACTTTTTCAGGCTTTTTACGCTGCAGTGAAACCAAAAAAATGTGCCACAACAAAAAATTAGAATAAAATTCTATTTTTTGTTGTCGCAATATAAAATCAATTAATTTGATACTAAATCACTTAAAAAGATTTATTCAAATACTAGGGACTTAAAGACTATAGTCAGGTGTCGAGCGTGCATCCCGAGGTGTGTACGTGATCAAACCAAGGTATTTTTAAGATTTGGAGCACAATTTGAGGAGCGTAACTTAAGGAACACACTCTAGTGTTTATTTGCTTGTTTTTCATTTGATTCATATATTATTTTTTTTCATTATTTACTCTTACCTTGTGTTTACTTATGTTGCACGATTGGTCGTTTATTTAGCCGCCGGATTCTGGTTTATTCTGATATGTGTGGGTAGACTTGGGTAGGCTGGACAATAGGGACAGACTCAAGTGATGGGCAGGTGGAAGAGGAGGAGGAGCCCCCTAGAGAAATCCTGATATCTAGATTAGGGTCCAATCCTGCTACACGACACACATCCATTTGGTTTATCGGTGTTATTTATGCATGAGTTTATTTATCGTTACATGTTTAATGTGCATGTTTATTTAACATATTGTTGGTTTCCATTATTATAAATGCTGGGTGATTTATTTTAGGGTTTTACTCATTGAACTGGTCATTTGCCTTTTATGATGGCTTGAGTGTAGGACCTACTACGTGCAGGGGAAAGGAGACGCTTGCAGATTACCTATGACTTGCCACTGACTCAACTGACTTGTATGTATATTTGTATTTTGTTGTTTTGACTTTATTTTGGATATTGTTGGCTTATGAGATACATGTACGTGTTTGTAAACTCTTTTGTTAATTTATATACAATGTATATTGCCTGGTTTTTCGCATAAAACTGAATAATGCTCTAACTTGATGAAATAAATAACAAATTTCATATTGTAAGGCTTTCACTAAATTAATGCATTTTAAATGATTAACTCTGATAACTGAGGTTGATGATTGATAGTTGGTGCGTGGAGGACATATCTGGGCGGATGACGTGGCAGGGTTGTGGGTTCGTAGTGCATGACGTGGCGGCCTTAAGTTTTGGGGTCGTCACATTGGGCAACACTGGAAGATACAACGACTATAGGACCTGAGGTTGTTGTGGATCACACTAGGAAGGTAAGGCAGATTAAACAGAGACTTCATGTGTCCTAGGATAGACTTAAGAAATATGCGGACAAGTATCACGAGAATCTGAACTACGAGATAGATGACTTGGTTTACTTAAAGGTTTTTCCATGGAAAGGGTCATCAGAGGTTTGGAATCAAATGGAAATTAACACTAAGGTTTATTGGACCATTCTGGGTCGAGGCACGAGTCGGTAGTGTGGCTTATAAGTTGGAGTTATTGTCGCAATTAGCTTAGTACTTATAAGGATCAAGCCTGATAATTGATGTCAAACAGGTAGAGGTTCGACCTGATTGTACTTATAAGGAGCAACTAGTGGAGATTGTTTATTGTAGGGTACAGACTCTGCGAACTAGGGAGATCCCAATGGTTTTAGTTCATTGGCAATATCACGGGAACTCACTTGGGAGTTCAAGTCTATGATGGGTAGATGTTATCTCCAGCTATTTGCTGGTATGATTTTAGTTTAGTTATTAAATCTCGAAACGAAATTTCACCTAGTTGGGAAGAACTGTAATTGGCTAATTTTAATTAAGCCATTATTATGATGTGTTTGCAAACGTAGATGATAGCTTAGTACCCCGTGGACCTAGCAACTTAGCAGGGCGCGTCGGGAGATAGGTAAATAGTTATTTTGCATGATATTTTGAATAATTTGTGATATTTTATGCTTAAATATGTTAAATGACATCGCAATGTGTGTATTTATATTGTTGCTGACGTGCGAGAAAGTTTGATGAGTATTTATTTCTCTATCCCTATATACCTGTATTTTGCTTGTTGGTACCCGTATCAACATATTTTCCTAGGCAAACCTTACTCGCAAATTCGGCGATGAAGTCCATTCACCTAGACACGAGTATAAATAGGAAGTATACATCGTCATATAAATATAACATATTATCAGGTCGTTACAGTGTCAGGGTATGTCTTCCACCGGAATGTTGTTTCTCCTTCAAAGTAGAATCTCGAAACACTTATTTGTATACTCTCTTCAATTCTCAGCAGCTTATAAAGTCATTGATGTGACAATAACTACCTTTCAGTCACCTACTCTGTAAAAAAATCCAGGTTGAAACTGTATGAATTCCTTCATCAGTTTAGCCTCAGCTGTCAAGGCATTACCATATGTAGTCACTATCGTCGGCTA
This sequence comes from Stephania japonica, assembly GCA_039657345.1. NCBI lineage: Eukaryota > Viridiplantae > Streptophyta > Magnoliopsida > Ranunculales > Menispermaceae > Stephania > Stephania japonica. The sequence continues at coordinate 19,105,716 of CM077558.1, read as the reverse complement.
TTTTGTGGTCGCCAGTGTAAGATTTGACACCTCTACTAGCACAATCATTGACATAACCCCCTTGGCCAGCATCTCTAATACTGCCGCCTGAACAGGCTTCTGAGGGTTAGCTAGGGCGACGACTATCTATGTAGTAGGTGCAGTAAAATCTGTGGGAGCTAATATTGTTGTTACGGCCTATGCCCTAAGTATCAGTCAACTATGCTTAATGAGCAGTAAATCGATCATCTATACTCCGAATAAAAACATTTGTGGTGATAGTAATACTCATAGGATCAGTCATCTGTCCTAACTAAGACTGAGTATAGGGTTGTCCGTCGATCGTGATATGCGTCGAGAAGTGTACGTCAGAACAACTTCAGTATACATACACGTATAGTGTATAACTTACAATCATAACATAACATGTATATAAACCCTAACTCTATCTGCCTCACAATCACTTCCCAACTAGAGTTCTAAGGTAAATACCAATTGTAGCGGCCCTGCACCCCGAGGCTGCCACGTGGTGCGTCGTGGGTCCCACAACCCTGCTACATCATTGTCCTTTTTTGCGCCACTAACGTCCATTGCCACGTCAGTTCTCTCATATTCGCGCTAACTTGTCGCATCTTATTATAAAGTTAATCAATTATTCGATTATTCATTAGGTTAGCCTTTCATCCGTTAGATTAATTGGGCAAAACAATTCGTATGTTTTACAGTGTTTAACAAATAATTCAGCAACATCCTAAAATACAAAAGTTCATGTCAAAAGAGCAACATCCTAATGTAGAAAACCAGAAAAATATGTACACTATACATAAGGCGACAAGATAACTTTAAAAGTAAATATATGCATGTACAAGTCTCTCAAAGTCCCCTGATACCCCAAAATAAATCAAAATATAAAATAAATACCTACGAGTAGTGTGCCGAACAATTGGCAAGTTTAAAGGTAGTCGCCAAGTATCTCCTTACCCTTACTCGTAGAAGGATCTGCACTCAGTCATCATAACAAAACCGATGACGAGTCCAATGAATAAATCTCTAGAAGAAACCACCAAGCATGTATGATAGAAGCCAATAATAATGTTAAATAAAAATGCAGAATAAACATGTAAGTGTAAATGGCAACACATGCATAAATAACGCCGATGAAATCAAATGGTTGTGTTACGCATAGTAGATTACATCATACTTTGTCAATCAGAATGATTTTCAACAATCCTACCATCTTGGGCCACTTCCAAACTACTAGTGGTGCGGTAGGCTATCACGACCCACCGAACATGTACATTGATGAGGTCTGCAGCTCGGGTTGCCATTCACCAAGGGCGTGGGTGACACATGCTATAATCTAGCGTGCTAGAGCTTGTACAACACATCACAGAGTAAAACCTAGTGGTGAACCGACACTACCAACCGTAAAACAAGTAATCCAATATAGAATAGAATATAAAACAGTAAGCAAACAGAGATAAATAGCAAGAAAAACAAATAAATACTCAAGTATGTTTCTTAAGGGGTTTACGCACCTTAATCAATCACAAATAACCCTCTGAAATGTCCTACTCACGTCTCTAGATGCACATCTGACACTCGACTATAGTATCCTAAGTCCTTAGTAATCGAATAAACCATTTTAAGTGATTTAGAGTCAAATTAATTAATTTTTATGTTGAGAGCAAAAATTAGATTTATTCTAATTTTTTGTTGTGGAACATTTTTTAGGTTACACCGGGGTGCCAAATGCCTGAAAAAAATCTCGAACCCATTTTCCAAACTTTTTCTAATGTCTCATATTTTCTTTGATTTTTCTAGATTTTTCGATAATTTTCTATTTATTTTTCATAATTTTCTATAATTTATTTTATTTAGATTTGTATTTAATTTATTTTATTTTAAAAAATATTATTATATAATTTGGGGTTGGCCCCTGAACTAAGGGTACTTCGACTGGGACCGGTTTCGCCAACCAGGGTAGGCCTGGGCCGAGATGGCTCATGGCTCATGGCTCGCAATCAAGCACAATGTGTGTGTGCGAGACCCACCCCCTAGGTCATCTCTACTTCATTGTTTTCCTTTTTTTTCTTTTTTTTCACTTATTCTTTTCTTTTATAAGCAACTACAGTACAACAACATCAACAACAATAAGAACCACTATTAAAGTATCAATTTCTACACAAAATTCAACAACATTAACAACCATTGTTGGACTAAGTGGTTAGTCACTCTAACTCCGATCAGAATTTTGATGGAAACAAACAAGGTGAAAATATACTAATAAGTTTTATCAAGTGTATTTCAGTTTCGTCAAAGGTTGCGAAACATCACATCATGGGTATTCGAGCATTCAAGGTATACAAGTTCAAGACTCGGCATACAAAAAGAAATGACGACGAAAGATCAAGGCCAAGAGTTGTAAAATTGATGTAAGGTATTCAAGTTCACTTAAGCAAGCCTATTGCATTAGTTCATGCATATCGTGATTTTAAAATGGATTTTCAAATATCAAGTGATTACTTGAAGATCTCGGTCCTATAAGTCTAAACTATGTTAAAATATATGTGTATGTTAATATCGCATTTTGAAAATCATTGTGAAAGCTTTTGAAAAAGAAAAACTTGTTTTTGAAAGGTCTTTGAAAAGAAAACTGCATATTTGCAGAAAAGTCCCTCGCAAATCATGAAACCGAAATTTTCTATTTTTGGGATTTGTGAAAATATCCGGACCATCCAAATAGGTCATATGACCCATAACAAACATGTATTATATGTTATATGAGGGTTTATTGGGTCTAGGACGTGTTAAAGGGTCGCTAACACAAGGGACAGAATTAATTATTCTGAGGTCCCTGCAGTTAGCGCGTTAATACTGTTATTAGCGCGCTATGTGCAGAGTTAGCGCGCTAGGTCATAAAATTAGCGCGCTAATTGCAGTCCTGATAGCTTTTCTATAAAGCTGAAAAATTCACTTTAATTCGAATTTTTGATCAAATCTCGGCCCTTAGATGCACACAACGGTCATATATTGGTCTATAAATATATACAACACTCCCAAACACATAAGGGACAAAAATTAGGTTTTAAAATCAAAGAAAAACATTTGTGCTCAAATTTTTCAAGAGAAGGAGCTTGGGGTTTTCAAGCTACACTTAGAGGCTGTTCATTCAACATCAAAACCAAGACTTTCTTTGAGGCACTCTAAGGAGTACAACAACCTCTCAAGAACTGATTTTCAAGTCATCTTCTTAGGGTTGTAAGAAAGTCCATTCCCTAGCTTTTCTTGTGCTTAAATTATATATTCTTGTATGATTGATTTGAGAAATTACTTGTTGTGTTGTTAAACACACTTGTATTGGGTTTTGCACTTAAACTTAATTCATTAAACCCTTGGACTGATTTGAACAAGAGTTTGTGCTTAAACTTGATTTTTATCAAACTTCTTGTTCTTTGGATTTGAAACTGATTTTGTTCTCATCAATCTATTTGAAACGGTTTCAGTTTTGAGTTTTGCATAATCAGTTTTATAATTGCATTTCTCAATTGTTTTCATACTTGCATGCATAAGAGTGGTTAGGCTCTAGGAGGCTTGCTTGTATTTGAACTTGATACCACTTTACTTTGTAAAGTGTAATTTCAATTGTATTAATCAAATCTTGATTGTAAGACTTAGTGGGATCTAAGTCGAAAGGGAAGACCTAGTTGAGGCTAGGCATATATCCTAGTTGCGGCTAGGTGGGAAAAGTCCTAGGTGGGTCTAGGTGGAAATCCCTAGTTGCTGCTAGGTGATTGTATAAGACCTTATTGCGATAAGACATCGTGTAAAAGACCTAATTGAGGCTAGGCATTCACTAGGCTAGTTGGCTTAGGGTGTAACACTTATCGATAATATAAGTGGGGTTTGAAAATCCTAACCGGGGAGGTTAGGTAGTGGATGTAGATCAGTTGGATCGAACCACTATAAATCACGTGTCTTATTTCCATCTCTTCTACCCCTTCTTGATTGCTTAGCATTGATATTTTATCATTGGTGTATGCATTATGGTTATTATTCGTGCATGAAGTTTTAAAAAGGCGATAACTACTCGGTAACCTAATTCACCCCCCGCTCTTGGGTGACCTTCAATTGGTATCAGAGCAGGTTATTGCTCAAAGTGTTACTAACGTATCTTTGTGTGTTTTTGTGCAAGGATGCAATCTCTAGATTTTTCTCGCCTTAGGGAAGGCAACTCATCCATTCGACCTCCCTACTTTGATGGGACAAACTATGCTCATTGGAAAGTTCGAATTAAGTTCTACATTAGAGCACAAGGTAGACATTTGTGGGATGCAATTGAAAATGGCTACTCTCCACCGAACAAGTCCTTGAAAGAATACACCGCCGAGGAGATCAAGATCGAGCTCTCAAATGATCAAGCCGTGAATCATTTGTTTTGTGCACTAAGTGAGAACGAATTCAACCGAGTTAGCGCTTGTCAAACGGCCAAGGAAGTATGGGAAAAACTTGAAGTGCATTATGAAGGTACACAACAAGTCAAGAACACTAAGTTGAGGATTCTTGAAGAACATTATGAGACTTTTCGAGTGGAGCCCCATGAAGACATAGCCACGGCCATCACTCGGTTCACGAAGCTCTTGAATGAGATCAAAAATCTTGGCAAACATTATGATCAAGAGAACTCGGTGTACAAGTTCCTTAGAGGCTTGCCTAAGGAATGGGATGCAAAGAAATATGCTATTCAATCGTCTCAAAACTTTGGAAATTATACCTTTGATGCATTATGCGGAGAATTAATGGTTCATGAATTTGAGCTAAGAGACCGTGCTAGATTGGAAGCACTTGGTGGTTCGACCAAGAAAGAGTCAAAGAAGGAGCATGCCTTGAAAGTTACTTGTCTATCGGCCGAAGATGATGTGAGCTCAAGTGAAAGTGATTCTATTGAACAAGAAGTGGTCATGCTATCAAGAAAGCTCAAGAAGGCAACATACAAAAGAGACAAGTACAAGAAGAAGTACAAAGGTGCAAACAACGCAAGCAAATCACGCGAGATGATTTGCTATAAGTGCGGGAAACCAGGATATAAAGCATCGGAATGCAAGTACTTGAGAAGAAGCAAGAGACATGAATCATCATCATCATCCTCATCATCTAGCTCCGACTCCAAGTCGGAAAATGAGAAGGCCATCCTTTGCCTTATCGCAAGGAGTGAGGTAAGTGACTCTTCATCTTTTAATTATGATGATGTAAATGCATTGGATGATATGTCTATTATTCATGACCGTAGGAATGAATTAGAAAAGGAGGTCGAAAAGACCAAACAACTCAAAAAGAGTTTGATCAAAGCCATTAGTGAGATTGAATCTCAAAATGAGATTATTGATGATCTCCAACAAGACTTATAATTGGCCATAAATGAGAAAATAGGCTTAGCAAAAGAAATAGAGGACTTGACCACTACGGTGACCAAGTTTACAAGTGGCACCAAAATGTTTGACATGATGTTGGGCGCACAACGATGTGCACTCAACAAGAGAGGCATAGGCTATGGTGCAAGCCTATTGAGCTATGGAAAGCTTTTGGCCGAGTCTAAGAGATGTTTAAAATGCAATAGATCTCATAATGTTGGCAAATGTGTCCTAAATAAGACCAATATAGGTAAACTTGCATAGGTAGAAAAGAATGTATATGATATACATATTATGGAACACAAAGGTGTATGGGTACCAAAGTCCATGATTCATAGAGTAAATTAGATTCACTTTGGAACATGAAGGTGCTAAAACGACAAATTGATATATATATATATATAGGAGCTAAGCATGATAGGTCTAGTATTAGTCACATACACATAACATGCATACACTCTTATTTTTGATGTTATGACTGCATCTCATATACATTTTATGTAGGACCTTAATGAATTAATACAATGTAGCCAAGCATTTTTAGGCCAAATTCATTGACACGGCATGAGTTAGGCATTTCTCATAAATCGGACCTTCTACACATGTTTTAAGTATTTTAATCATCTTTATATAGTGCTAATGAAGTGTCCATAAAGTTTGAGGTAAATCGGAGTTGTGCGTCAAAAACTCAAAAATTTTAATTCCGAAATTCCAGAGAGGAATTACCGCGCTATGTATTTCCATTAGCGCGCTAGGTCTAGCAATTAGCGCGCTAGGTCAATCAATTAGCGCGCTAATAGCCCCTGACCAGACAAACTTCACATTTACCATGTTTTAAAGTCATGTGTTGAAGCCATTGTTTTAAATTGGGGGAGACCTTTAGATAATGTGATGACATTGATAAGGGAAAACTTTATACCCATTTTTTGTTGGCATCTAATTTTTTGGGGGAGCAAGACATGTACCTAAAATGAGAAATTTGTTGGTATCACAAACTGAAACATGCATGTTGATAGGGAGAGCCTAGATTCTCGATTATTTCCTTAAGTTTTCATCTGATGCACATCGATAGGGGGAGCACTTATTTGTTATCTTTCTCATAAAATGGGGGAGCCTTTCTAATGATATCATGATTTTTTCCGTGCCCCACTTTTTGATGGTATCAAACGGGGGAGAAAGAGTGTTGAACTTGAGAGAGTATAAATTTTATCCATTATTGTGATGTTCATACACTTGTATTATGTTTTATGCTTGTCAAGTTCACATTGTTTCTTATCATCAAAAAGGGGGAGATTGTTGGACTAAGTGGTTAGTCACTCTAACTCCGACCGAAATTTTGATGGAAACAAACAAGGTGAAAATATACTAATAAGTTTTATCAAGTGTATTTCAGTTTCGTCAAAGGTTGCGAAACATCACATCATGGGTATTCGAGCATTCAAGCTATACAAGTTCAAGACTCGGCATACAAAAAGGAATGACGACGAAAGATCAAGCCCAAGAGTTGTAAAATTGATGTAAGGTATTCAAGTTCACTTAAGTAAGCCTATTGCATTAGTTCATGCATATCGTGATTTTAAAATGGATTTTCAAATATCAAGTGATTACTTGAAGATTTCGGTCCTATAAGTCTAAACTATGTTAAAATATATGTGTATGTTAATATCGCATTTTCAAAATCATTATGAAAGCTTTTGAAAAAGAAAAACTTGTTTTTGAAAGGTCTTTGAAAAGAAAACTGCATATTTGCAGAAAAGTCCCCCGTAAATCATGAAACCGAGATTTTCCATTTTTGGGATTTGTGAAAATATCCAGACCATCCAAATAGGCCATATGACCCATAACCAACATGTATTATATGTTATATGAGGGTTTATTGGGTCTAGGACATGTTAAAGGGTCGCTAACATAAGGGACAGAATTAATTATTCTGAGGTCCCTGCAGTTAGCGCGCTAATATTGTTATTAGTGCGCTATGTGCAGAGTTAGCGCGCTAGGTCATAAAATTAGTGCGCTAATTGCAGTCCTGACAGCTTTTTTATAAAGCTGAAAAATTCACTTTAATTCGAATTTTTGATCAAATCTCGGCCCTTGGATGCACACAACGGTCATATATTGGTCTATAAATATATACAACACTCCCAAACACATAAGGGACAAAAATTAGGTTTTAAAATCAAAGAAAAACATTTGTGCTCAAATTTTTCAAGAGAAGGAGCTTGGGGTTTTCAAGCTACACTTAGAGGTTGTTCATTCAACATCAAAATCAGCACTCTTGAGGCACTCTAAGGAGTACAACAACCTCTCCACAACTGATTTTCAAGTCATCTTCTTGGGGTTGTAGGAAAGTCCATTCCCTAGCTTTTCTTGTGCTTAAATTATATATTCTTGTGTGATTGATTTGGGAAATTACTTGTTGTGTTGTTAAACACACTTGTATTGGGTTTTGCACTTAAACTTAATTCATTAAACCCTTGGACTGATTTGAACAAGAGTTTGTGCTTAAACTTGATTTTTATCAATCTTCTTGTTCTTTGGATTTGAAACCGATTTTGTTCTCATCAATCTATTTGAAACGGTTTCAGTTTTTAATTTTGCATAATCAGTTTTATAATTGCATTTCTCAATTGTTTTCATACTTGCATGCATAAGAGTGGTTAGGCTCTAGGAGGCTTGCTTGTATTTGAACTTGATACCACTTTACTTTGTAAAGTGTAATTTCAATTGTATTAATCAAATCTTGATTGTAAGACTTAGTGGGATCTAAGTCGAAAGGGAAGACCTAGTTGAGGCTAGGCATATATCCTAGTTGCGACTAGGTGGAAAAAATTCTAGGTGGGTCTAGGTGGAAATTCTTAGTTGCAGCTAGGTGATTGTATAAGACCTTGTTGCGATAAGACATCGTGTAAAAGACCTAGTTGAGGCTAGGCATTCACTAGGCTAGTTGGCTTAGGGTGTAACACTTATCGATAATATCAGTGGGGTCTGAAAATCCTAACCGGGGAGGTTAGGTAGTGGATGTAGATCGGTTGGATCGAACCATTATAAATCACGTGTCTTATTTCCATCTCTTCTACCCCCTTCTTGATTGCTTAGCATTGATATTTATCATTGGTGTATGCATTATCATTTTTATTCGTGCATGAAGTTTTAAAAAGGCGATAACTACTCGGTAACCCAATTCCCCCCCTCTTGGGTGACCTTCAACCATCTCTTACATCGGTCTAGCTAGGAAGTTCACTGGCGAGATGGGTGGTGTGGTCGGAGTCGAGAAAGACCGAGTGTGCCGATAGAGAGAGAGGGGATCAAGCTTGGTGATGGAGAGCTTGAGACGAAAAGTGAAGAATTAAAAAGAAAAGAAGAAAATGAGAGAGAGTGTGTGTGTTTAGTGGTTGTCCAAATATCCTACCAACCCATATTTATCTTTTAATCTCATCAAGTATGTGTACACGTATCTCGATGACATACTAAGGCCCCAATTTAGGCTGCCCTACTCACATTAATGACTCAATTGTGACACTCCTTAGCTTAGTCTTATTTAATTACCCTCCGATTGTTGGATTATGCGGTTTATATGCAGCGAAAAATTCAAAAATTTTTTTGAAAAACCCTAACAGGATCGTAAATAAGTTCCACTAAACAAGATCTACAAAAGTAAACAATACCTTAATTTGTGATTTCCTTCTCTGATTTTTCAATCTTCAAGATGTTCAAGCGCGCGTCCTCTATCAGAAATCCACACACAAATGGTGATCGTAATTTGGAGTGCTAGCCCCAAGAGAAATAGAAAACATTTTTTTTTCTTTCCAAAAATCAAGAGAACTCTAAAATAGCAATAACGAAATTCTTCATTCGTTTTAGGGCATGACCCTCTATTTATATATAGATAAACCTCACTTAAAATCCTATTCGTAATACCACTATTATATTTAGGCAGTTTAAGCAAGTTACACATATACCCCAATGAATTAGTTATCATATAGCAAATCAAAAGGTTTTTTATGTCATAAATTTTATTATATAAAATTCATTACTCTGGACCAATTGAAATTATGCAAAGTTATTCTTTGTGTGCTACCTAATAGATCCATGCGACGTAGTTAGTGAACCAAAAACTATTGTGGTACGCAAGTCATAAGCTGTCACTAGTAAGGCATTATGACTACTCAATTACCATGAATATCAAAATCAATACAACTTAATGAATATCATATATTATATCCTTTGTCATACGATATCTTTTGATTAAACATAAGACATGGAAAGTCATCCTTAATGTTCAATCGTACTAATCTCGATCTTTAGGTAGACTGAAAACATCCAAGTGATATTGATCATATTAATCTACTTGGACTTAGTCATTTAACGATCTAACATATTGAGGGATCCACTAATATCTCTCTCTATAGGAGAGGGACAAATTCTATCTTGATTACACACCTTTACGCATTGCTCACATGATTACCAATCGCAATATTTATAATCGTCTAGTTAAAGCCAATGCTTTATTGTGTCAAATTACGATGCTCCTAATAGTGAGTTCTTTGGTTATCTCAAGTTGAAGGACTAATTGATTTACCTATCAAGAGTAACACCTATGACTTAATCCATATGTTGTTCTCATAGTGGGTCAGTCTAGTACCTTGTTCCCTAATAAGTACTCATGATCTTGATTCGTATCCCTATAAGCATAATCATCACATGACCATCAATCAAAACTAATATTAGGCTTAATTCATTATAGTTCCTAGTATAATGATTGACTAGGAAATTCAGGATATTTTAATAAATACCCACATATCTTATTATAAGGTAAACATGCAATCACTTATAATAAATAACAAATAAAAAACTTTATTTTATTAACTAAAATTATAAGATAAACAATGTTTGTAGATTGATTTAGGGCACATGCCCCAACACTAGTTGCCCAGTGTCCCGCACCTCAGCACACTTCGTGAGTCCCGTTATAACCCCTTATTTTGATCTAATTAGCTTAGCCTATGGTTTACGTATTATTATTTTTGTCACATTTATATTGGTTATTCACAAATTCATTTTCTAGACTTAGTGTACCCATATTTCGCCCACCCAATACCCGTGTTGGCATGCTTTTCGAGAAATTACCCATCACAATTCTCACATGGTATAGCAAAATAATTACACACATGCAATGCATTAATGAATAAAATAATAAATTAACATCGAAATAAGGCATCCAACAAACAAAATAAATTATTTACCAAGTCAGGCGTTCCCTAACCAATCCGCGATGTCCACGTAGATCTAAGCTGTCGTCCTTGTTTGAAAATTATTATAAATAATTGCATTAATAAAATTCAGTCGTTACAAGTACTGGAAAGATGTCAAGAAACGAATTTAGTACTAAAATAGGAAAAGTGTCACTTCATGATACGAACAGTTTTGGGGCATAAAGTGTCGACTCAAGGATTAGAGGTTAATAGAGCAAAAATAATAGCAATTGAAAAACTTCATATCCCAAGGACCATTAAAGATATCATATACTTTTTAAGATAAGCAAGACTTTAGAGGAGGTTTATAAAGGATTTCTCAAAAATCACTAAGCCACTGTATGCATTGTTAGAAAAAGATGTTCCATTCGAAATGAGTACAATCTGCATAATTGTATTTGAGACTTTGAAGATAGCATTGGTTTCTACACCTATAGTAGTAGTACTGGATTGGGAGTCAAAATTTGAAATAATGTGTAATGCAAGTGATTATGCGGTAGGAGCAATATTAGGCCAACAAAGAGATAAAACATTCAAAGCCATATATTACACCAGCAAAACATTGGACCCAGCTCAACAAAACTACACTACCACAGAAAATGAGTTACTAGCAGTAGTGTTTGCTTGTGATAATTTAAGGCTTATATAGTGGGACCAAAGATTAATGTGTAAAATGATCATGCAAAAATCTGCTATTTATTTGCAAAGAAAGATGCAAAGCCAAGATAGATTAGATGGGTCTTACTCTTACAAAAATTTGATTTGAAATAAAAAATAAGAAAAGAAATGAGAATTTGGTAGGAAACCATTTATCTTCTTTACTACATAAAGAAGGAAACATATTAAAATCTGTGACAAAAGTTTTCCTAGATGAGCAACTATTTCAGATATCTGAAGGACAAGAAGTCCATCCTAACGGGGAAGATATTATTATCACTGATTTGAAAATTAACTTCCTCAATTTAGATTTAGACTAAATGAGCAAAAAAGGCGTCGGGCTAATAACGTTAAACGCAATGCCACTAGGAGGTAACCTATAAGTTTCTAAATTTAGTTTTTTATTTCAATTATTTCATTTTAGTATTAAGTTAACAATCCAAATGTTTTAGTATTATTTTTTCTAACTTTGAAAACTTTTTATGCTATTTGTGTAGGAAAGAACATTTGTTGGGTGATTTTTCATCGAAATGGAAAAGTGATCGCGTACTCAGTAATAACATACAAGTATCAAGGAGTTGGAGTGGTATTGGTAGGTATATCACCAAGAAAAAGTGTAAATTTTTTAAAATTCTAGTTTAGTACAAAGCATTCATGTTGTCTGACACCATGTGTGTAAAGCCATGATGCCATGACAGCACCACCAGGGAGTAGGTTGCAAAAATTGGAAGTTTTGTTAAGGATAGGTAGATACCATGAGTTTGTATAGGCAACATCGAGACATCACCAGAAATGACCACAAATTGGTGTCTTGGTGATAGTTAACGTTGTAGCCACACTGCGTATGTAATACACACAGCACCAGTAGGGCATCGGGTAAGTATTCCATGATGTGACTACATTGTCACGATGCAGACTGTTATAAATGGACGGCATTGAACATGAGACTGACCACCAACCAATCTTAAACCCCTCTAGAACCCTAGCTTGAGCAATTTTAAGAGTGATTTTAGTGTTCCTACTGAAATTGAGTATCAAGGGCAAGTGCATTGTGGTTTGCACAAGTTTGGAGAGCTAGGGCATCAATTTTGGTAGAGTGAGCAAAGTGAGCAATAAAGGAGGAATTAGTGAGCAATGTGAGAGGGCTTTGATTGATTTTAACTTGAAGAAGTGGTATACACCAGAGAATAGTCTGACAATGAGGTACAATCTCAATTTCATTGATTGATAATTTGAATATTTTAGATGAAATTTGAATATATTGTGGAAATTTGGGTTTTGGTGATTAATTTGTGAATATATATGGATTTGGAGCATCATTGTGGATTATATGTATTAGTGTTGGTCCTTATTGATTTTCTAGCGAGTAAATGATTATTATGCATGAGAATTTTGGTTTTTAAGTGTTTTGAATTAGAGTATTTGAATTTGGATTGTTGTGTGCTCAAGATAAAAATGGCTAGAACAAGGAAGCAAATGAACCAAACAATTAAGTCTAGGGTAAATGATAATGAGTCTACGTCTAGAGCTCAACAGAGTGCATCTCGAGAAAGTTAAGTCCAAGTTCTATATTATCTAAGAGGCTAAATATAGATTAAAGGCTATAGAGAATAAGGAGTTCATATGTGAGAGGGACTAGCCTCTTGGCTAAATATGACAAGAGAGTGAATGACTTTATTAGGCAATGGAGATGGAAACAACTCATGCAAGACTATTGGAAGAATAAGGTGTACAGTGCAGTCCAATGCCAAGTTCACCACGAAGGGAGATCTGGTATGGGTGAGAGGAGTCTTAGTTCTTTTTACCAAGGAATACATAAACTATTTTAATAGATTATATTATATGAATGATCTATCAGGAAACTCACAGACCTACCTATTAACTAGATATCAGACACCCTACACATTATACCCCAGTAAGGCCATTGAGAGAGCATTGGTGTACCTAGTAAGAGAGGATAGATTATGGAAGCTGGGGATGTGCCTAGGCTCATTTTGAAGGGGAATGTCATGAAAGTCTACAGGATGTGGCAACACTTCATGATCCCTTCACTGTACCCCACTACACAACATAATGAAATAAGCAAACCCAAGGCGACTTCTTTATACTAGATTACGAAGAAGGGGAAGATCAATGTGGGGGAAATTATTTACAAAAGTTTGAGGGATTTGATTATGTCTATTAGGGATAGTAATTTAATATTTCCTATCCTCATTACTCAAATGTGCTTGAGAGTTAGAGTGAGATTTATTGATGATGAGACATTTGACTTGGAGGCTCAGGCAATGATGGATCTAGAGTTTATGTCTACTTTACAGACACCACTGGGATATAAGGACTCTAAGGATGAAAGGGAGAAAGTAGAGATGGCTAGAGAGGATTAAGAATTGATAGCCTAGGTAGTCGAAAATAGAGCAGCAATAGAAGCAGCAACAACATATTTTGCTCATGAACTGAGAGAGGAAGGTTTTGGAGAGGAGGAAGAGAATCAATAACAACTAGACCTGTTCATGGGCTTGGGTACCTGCCCGGCCTCCCAAGCCCGTGACCAATGGGTAGGTCTTAGACAAGTTTTCTTAGGCCAAAACTCGCCAAGGCTCGATTTAATTTCGGTCGGACTTGGGCTTACTTGTAAAGCCCAATCCTGGCCCACCATTGAATTAATGTCTATATTTTCAAAAAACTATGTTAGAGGCAAGGCTTGAACTCAAGACCCTCTATATTGATGATTGTCTTTTGCCAACATGCTACATCCATCTTTTGTGTTTTATTTGTATGTTAATACAAATATATACGAAATCTACAAAATACTACACTTTATTTTAATTTTATGGAAGAAATATTAAAATACTTATTTTTTTAAAATTATAATTATTTTTATTAATAAAAAAATATGTGGGTTTGATGGGTCGGGCTTGGGTTTTATATTTTTGCATGGGCTGAGCTTGGGCTAAGATATAAACCCAAATATAGGTGGTGGGTTGGGCTTGGGCCAAGGTATTTAGGCCGAAGCCCGGTTAGGCCCGGCCCATGAATAGGTTTAACAATAACCATTTGCTGAGGGTTATGAGTTTGTAGACCCTTTGATAGGAAAGCAAGACTTGGATTGTCTTGAAGTTTTTGCACCACCACCTCAGGCACCTAAACTGCCACTAGAGGATTTGACTCCACGATAACAAATATTGTGAATTTATGAGATGAGACGACAATATAAGGAGGACAGAGCACAATATTAGGAAGCCTTGCTTAGATATGAATGGGATAGGTTAAGAAATGAGCAAGCAAGACAGAAAGATTCACGACAGAGTGAATGCACAGAAAAATTTTATGATATTTGTAGATCATCAGAGGGATATAACAAGATATCATAGGAGCAAGAGCATGACATCTAATGACAAGTCTATCAGATTCCCAGAGACATCGAACTACATGTTTATCCAGAAGAGGTGCAGAGCAAAATAGTGCAACGTCCTTCGACACCATCTTTTGTGGGAGCTCCTATTGATGATGATGTTGTTAATGATGCACAATCCTAGAGTTTGAGTCTTAAGATTTCTTTAGACCTTTGGGAGATGAGTGGATACATTTTTATCAATTACTTTTAAGGATATTTTACACATTATTAGTATTGACTATTTATATGTTTTAGCAGTAATTTTTAAGCATTTTTTAGTTTTATTACTATGCATTTACTCATATAATATATTTATCACTATATGTTTGTGTTTTTAGTGTCTTTGATTTTTCTGGCTTATTTTTAAACCTTGAGGACAAGATTTGGTTTAAGTTTGTGGGAATCAACACTATGGATAGTGGTGAAAAGGATGAATTAAGGGTAAATACTATAGGTATGATAGTAAAAAAATAAAATTTGAAGCAGTTAAAAAGGAATATATGGTAGTATATTTCGTTCACTTATCATGTTCTTTTCTTTTCTTTTCTTATCATTCTATTGCATACATTGATATATGAATTTCATGTATGTAAGTAGTATAGATTAGGTTATATATAGTATATAGTAGTATAAAATGAGTAAAGAATACCATTTACAAAGTTTATGCCTTTGATTTAGGATGAGTAAGAATAAAAGTATCTTGTTGATGAGAAACTCAAGAGAGTATTATTATTTTAAAAGAAAATAAGACTTGTAGCTAACATCGGTATAATTTTATGATTCGAGAATTAGAGTTAAGAAAGATCATGTACTTGAAATAAAAGAAAGGAGAAAACCAGAACACTTCTTGTGGAAAAGTTAGATCTCTACAAAATTCTATAATAAATATGTATCTTACTTGAGTATAAAGTAAAAGAATTTATGCTTAAAGCGGAACAAATAGCCATTGTATGTTGAAAAAAGAGTTGGAATTAAAACTTGCTTGATGAAAGTGAAAGTGAGAAGTACTAACAAGAGTTTTTAAATAAAAATAGAGATTCCCACAAGTTCACAAGAAATGGAGCAGAGAACTTAGTGGTCATAAGTAGTGAGAAAAGCGGAATCCAAAGAAAAAGGAGTAGGGATCGTACAACTAAAAATATATACATGAAGAAAAGAAAAGAGAGATATATAAAGAAAGAAAGGCGAAAGTGTATAAGATGAAAAACTCTTCAAAATAAAAAGATTTAGCTCGAGTACAAGTAACTTAGTTGAGTTAATTTTTTTTCCACCTATATGAAGTCCTATGGACTCTTGAGGTATAAAACTTTACAATAATAATATGACCTTTACTTATTTGGGAATTCTCAAGCTTAATGAGAAATTATGAGGTGTACACTTGCTACTTGAGTGTCGAGATAAAGTAAACTTGTGAGTAGTGATGGTCTTGGTTGTGAACTACTTTTGACTTTCAAAAGTGATAACACTTGTTGTATAAGCTACTTGTCTTCAATATATCAGTTTTCATAAAAAAAAACTCTTGAGTAGATTATTAACTTGATAACTTATTTGAATTAAAGGATACTCCATGAATGATATAAAATGGCTATGTAAAATGTAAAATGATTGTATAAGTAAGCATGTTAATAGATAGATTTAGTATAATACACTTTTACTCGGGACATGTAAAATCCTATGTTTAGGGGTATTTGATAAGTTCATAATTAGACTTATATATAAAACTAGTTTAGTTGCATAATTGGTCTAAATATCCCAGAATGAGCTCTAATTAATGGTATTTATGTGTTTTCAGGTCTACAACAAATAAAAGAGGTAAAGGAAGAAACGTCACAAAAGAAGAGACGTCGATGTGTGTATAAGAGTTGACGTCGTAGGTGTAACACTAGTGGCGTCGAGACAATGTGGGATTATAAGAGAAAAATGAACACCAAGCTGACGTAGTCATGGCGTCGGGGGCTAACATGGATAGCGCTAGTGGGTGTCAAGGTGCACTGAGAAGAAAATATGAGAAGAAAAGTAAGTGTTGTCACGACGTAGTTCATTAATATAGGCTTTGTTGGATTACTTATAGATAGCATGGATTACAAAAAATAGAAAGTTTTGGATTTTTAATTTGTTTAGGATTGTTATTCAAGATTTCTAATTGTACTTTTAGTAATCTTAGGAGTATAAATAAGTATTAGGACATGATAAACAAGGCCACCACTATACAACGCCATTTATTATCATAGTTTTAAATAAGTTTTAGGTTTTCAAGAGAGTTATGAGAGTTTATTGTGAGATTTGAAAGAGAACTGATTGAACACTCTTATTTTGCAATTCAATCTTTGTTTTATTGATTTAATTTAAGGTATTATTTAATTTAATCTCTTATTTCAATGATGTTTATGAATTATATAATGTTGATTTCAATCATAAGTGAGTAGTTTACTTTATCTTAGGGATCAATCGATCCTACGGTATGAATGGTATGCAAAAATATTAATGGTTATAATATTTTAGAAGTGTGATAGTTAGAATTTGTATTGATTCTACACTTAATGCTATAAACATCTTGATCATGTATTTTTTGATTAGGGGTTTTAGAAGTAACCACGATCATAGAGCTTTTAAGCAGGATATGAACAATACAACTATAAAACATATGACATCGATAAGTAGTTGTTGATTAGGGAGACATGAATAGTACACTTAATTGCTTATAAGTCTAAAGATTTGGGACTTAATGCACTGTGAAACTTACATTATTCGCACCGATAAATGGAGTTCTAGTTTTCACATAAGGATATTTTTCTTCACGACAGTGTGTTGAAGTGAATATTAAGGAAATTTATCCATTCTAAGTACACAATACAAACACATAAGAGAGATGAAGGAAGTTGATTTGGAGTAGCATAGTATTTCATTACCTAGGAAAAGTTGTGAACTAAGAGTTTTCTTCTATATAAGAACAAAACCAATTAACATTGCTTTGATAAAATAGAATAGATTTTGTTTTAATTCAACCATAAAAAGTAATCTTCTTAACAATAACGTGAACTTAACTAAACACTTGTGTCCACATACACCTTCTTAGAGGAATGATATCTATAATCAACCTTTGTTGATCAAACTATTACTACAAACGAATCGTTATACTTGCAGTTGGTTTTGCATACATCAGTTATGTGGGCCGCACAACCATAAGACTAGTAAGTACTTGGAAGGACACTCATATGCATGATGATTGAATCTTGATGAGAATGTAGTAGTGGGGCAGATGACTAGGGGTAATATGATGCCACACCATATCCTTAACATATTGAGGCAAAGGGATAAAAACAATGCTTCCACACTGCGAACGATATACAATGCATGACAAAGGGATAGAGAAAAAAATGTCGATGAGAGGACACAATCGCAACAACTTTTACACTTATTGGACACAACAAAGTACTTGTCATGGCATATGAAGGATACTGGTACAAATATATTGACAGACTTATTCTAGGCTCATCCCAACCCTATCAGCTTGGTGCGGTGTTTCCCGTTGGTATTTTTTTGGACTGCACATACAAGACCAATAGTTATAGGATTCTATTGTTACAGGTCATTGGGCTGACTTTGACTGACTTGACTTTCTCAGTTGGGTACACTTTCATATCATCAGAGACTAAGGACAACTGTATGGGCATTGGAGATTTTAAAGCATATATTTGAAGGGTGGTCTACATTGGGTGTTTTGTCACTAATAGAGATTTGGAACTTATCAATACAATCAAAGAAGTTTTTCCACCATCGTCTCACCTTATTTGCATGTGGCACAATAGAAATATGTTGACCAACACAAAAAACATGTTTGCTAGAAATTAAAACTTCACTTTTTTAATGATAAGTGGACGGCATTAATGTACGCTAATTCTGAGGACTTGTTTAACCATAGGGTGAATGAATATGATATGATTATGGAGATGTGAAAGGGTTGGTCGAGTACTTGAAAAACACTTGGGTGAGTGACTTCAAGAAAGATTCGTATCGGCATTGATGGATCATATTATTGACCTTGGAGAGACCGAGACACAATGAGTTGAGTCAGCACATTCTACTCTCAAGAAACATGTTGACCACTATTAAGGAAACTTTGAGATGCTATGGAGTGTCATTGATGGTTTGATAGACAACCAACACAACATTAAGGCGTCATTCGAGAAGAGTTCAAATGTGGTTTAAGAAAAATGTATGGGTTGTTTGTATCGCCGGCTACGACATTATGTCTCATATGTTGGGTTTTGGGGTTCATGCGCAGCGAAGATTACAAAACAATTTCGACAAAAACCCCAACAGGATCCGAATCTGATTCCATAAAAACACGTTTAAACTATGAAAACTTAATCTTACCTCAGTCGCAATGTACCTTTCTGAAGATTAATCAATCTCTAAGGCGCTGCCTACAACGAACGCCCTCTATCAGCAGTCCACACGAACGGCGGCCGAGATTTGAAGTGCTAGCTTCGAGAGAATACCAAACCTTTTTGTTTCTCTCCAAAAGATTCAGAGCATACCAAAAAAAACTCTAAGTCATTTCTAAAATGAAATAGAGTTTTGGCCTTTTAATAATTCTTTCGTACTTGTATTCTAACTCAAAGCATCTATTTATACAACCCTTGTATATAGACGGTTAAGTAAATTACACATATACCCCTACTTAAAGAAGTATAAGTGTAATACACTACAAGGACATTTCTGTCATGAATTTTATCATATAAAATTCATTTTTCTAAACCATCTTAAAATCTCGCAAAACCATTCTTAGTGTGCGACCCAATAGGCTCATACAACGTTGGCAGTGTACCAAAACACATTTTGGTATACAAGTCATAAGCGGCCTCTATCAAGACATTATGACTACCCAAGTTGTATGAATATCAAATCGATACAGCCTAATCAATAGTGTATATAACATCCTTTTGTCTCACGATATCCTTTATGATCAAACATAAGGCATGGAATTGTCATCCAACATGTTCAATCGTACTAGTCTCGATCTCTATGTAGATTGAAAACATCCAAGTGACATTGATCAATATCAATTCACTTAGACTAGGCCTTTTAACAGTCTAACACATCGAGGGATCCACTAGATATCTCTCTTTATATGAGAGGGACAAATTCTATCTCGATTACACAACTTCATCACATTGCTCACACGGAAATCAATCGCAACCTTTATAATCGTCTGGTTAAAGACAACGTTTGATTGCGTCAAATCACTGTATTCCTAATGTTGAAGTCTCTGGTAATCTTAAGTCAGAGGACTGAAAAATATACATATTATGAGAAACAACTATGACTTAATCCATGTGATGTTCTCATAGCGGGTCGGTCCAGTACTTTGTTCCCTAATAAGTACTCATGATCTTGATTCGTATTCCTATACGTATGATCATCATATGATCATCAATCAAGATTCACACTAGTCTTAATTCATTATAGTTCCCAGTATAATAATCGACTAGGGACATTTAGGATATTTCTATAAATACCCATGGATCTTATTATAATGTAAACATGCAAATCAATTATAATAAACAGCAAATAAAATCCTCTATTTTATTAACTAAAATGTATTCATAAAGACTATTAATGGATTGACCTAGGGCACATTTCCCAACATCATAAGCAACACTTAAGTTGATTCGTGAAAAGGCTGAGAGTGTAGAGGATGTAGGGATAGACCAATATCTTTGTGATTGTGAAGTGGTTATGGACTTTTATGTACATACGAGATTAACGCACATCTTTTAGCCAGTACATCTATACCACTTAAAAACATTCACATGCATTGCCAGAAGTTGAGTTTGATGCTTGAGACATCTGTTGACTTGTCTGACTATAACTTCAATGACGAGATTCAATGAGTCATTAATAAGTTTGCACGTTGTGTTGATGATGAGGACACCCGTCTGAGGATTATTCAACAATTGAGAGAGATTAACAATCCTTCTACGGCGTCGGGTATTGTACCACCCTCAAAATTAAAGACAAGAGGGAAACCCAACCTCAACATGCCTGGGGCGTAGACTAAGTTTAGTACAAAGACCAAAAAAAGGAAGAAGAAAATAGTCAAGAGGAAAACAGAGGAAGATGATACATCTACAACGAGACTTCTATGTGGATTTTAGTTTGTACCAAGTCATGAAGAGTTTGCATGTTCACAAAAGAAGCAAAAACCAAGGGTTGCTAAAATCTATCGAACACGTGGGCCATTAAAGATGTGTCTAAGGTTGGCTTCACATCTACCATTTAGCTGGATTGGGTTATACACGTTGAGAGTACTTTCAATATGGCTAGCGATGGTCAAAGATGGAATATCCTTTTGTATAGATCATTGATGCTTTTGTGGAAACCTAATATATCATTGATCATTTTGTAGAAACCTAATATATCATTGTATACATACCTTTTTTCGCAATACTTACATCTATTACAATCTTGTTTTATAGTTGATGTGTAAACAATTGCCTTATTTTAATCATTATAAGCATTAGACACATGGTTTTTGTTGAATGGATGGATTCTTTTGGATAGTTTTGACTTTGCCATGTGGTGGAATGCATAGTTGGTATGTGTATGAATATTGAACTTTGGTTGTTTAATTCATTTGTCGAGTGTTTTACTAGTCTCGGCCCTGCAGTTCTAAGAAATCCTATAGGGTCTTGACCTTGCAGCTCGACAACCCCATCACTGTCATGGTTATAGAGTACCAATACGTACAATGAATCATGTTATTTACCAGTATCGGCCCTATAGCTTTAGAAAATTTAATAGGGTCTCAATGCTGCAGCTCCGATAACCCCATCATTGCCATAGTTATGGAATATCGATACATACAATGAATCATGTTATCTACCATTATCGACCTTGCAGCTCTAGGAAATCCCATTGGGTTTCGGCCCTGCACCTCCGGTAACCCCATCATTGTCATGGTTATAGAGTACCGATATATACAATGAATCATGTTATCTACCAGTATCAGCCCTGCAGCTCTGGGAAATCCTAAAAGGTATCAGCCCTGCATTTTCGATAACCTCATCATTGTCACAGTTATAGAGTACCGATACATGCCATGAATTGTGTTATGTACCAGTATCGACCCTATAACTATGACAAATGACATAGTGTCTCAGCCTTACATCTCTGACGACCTCATCATTGGCACGATCATGGGCTAAGAATAAAGACTATTAATGTTAGTCTCCAAGTGAACACGATAGATTACTCTGGAATCTCGATAAGGTTCCACGAGAACATATTATGGTGCCCCTAAATTAACGAGGTTGTCAGTTATAAGTAACCATTACATCCCAGTTTACGCTCGGTGGTAGGGAACGTAGAATCAGATAAATGTTTCGTCGAACTACTACTAATACATGAACTAAACTCATGTATAAATTGGTAATGCACATTGAATACCGAGACTAATAACCTGTTATTGTTACTGCATGACCAGGACATGTATTTACAATTACGAACCTTACTAACTGAGAATAATTTCAAAATGTATGAATTCATACTCTCGGTGTAACAATGAAACCCATATCGAATCTGGATGACCGCCCCATCTCGCTATATTCTCGGTCCTGCAACTTCGAGAGTGGTTACCAAGGCTTATTTCCAAACATCGACACATTAAAATAAACTCGAACCTAAGATCAAACACTTCCAAACATACGACAATGTATGATCAAGTTAGCATGAACAATAAGTAAATAACATCAAAGTGATGTAGTCTTCAAACACACACAAATAGTACTGAAAATTAAAGCAGTTTAAACATACAACAAAGTATTCAATTCTCAAAAACACTCGATTCTTTCTTTTCTTCTACTTGTGAATCTTATATATGTTGTTGTGCATGTGTTCGGTCTTAGAAGACTGAGAACCGCTAGGCCTAGACACAGTTTGGGTGTTGTCGTACTGGAAAACCCTTATAGCTACAGTTAGGGTCGTCGTGGTGGTGTTTGTGGTGATAGTTGTGGTACCCGTTACAAGACACCTACCGATCACATAGTCCACAACATCATTTGCTATAACGGGCCAAATTAATTAAACTAGGATTAACACTAATCTCAGGGATTAAGGGCATAATTTAGGCATTATATGGACAACTCGATTGACTCAGGTACGAGAATCGAGAAATATGTTATTATTGATTGATGTTAGTGTAGTAGCTATGTTTAAAATCACTATATTATTTGTATTGCATTGCATGTTTGTATGTTGATTATCGGGCAAGTTGGTGTAACAAGGTTTCATCTCAAAATCCATGTTAGCGTGGGGAATGAATAGGTGATGTATATGGCACTAGGATGTGACGACCCCAAATTTCCAATGCATTAGGGCTCTTGCAGGTCCCGAGCTGTTACTCGATGAGCCTGACGAGTCTAGTCAGCCTCTGATTAATTAATTTAACAGTTTATGAATGAGTTATTGCAAGTTATACGCAGCGGAAAAAAAAACAAATAAATAAAACAAAACAATGTGGAAATAACTCAGTCAAAGGGAAATCAGGAAATCTATGATGTGGAAACCCCGAATATTCATGTACAAAATTCGATATGAACAATACATGATATGAATATCAACCCAAGTTTAACGACAACAACATATATATAAAGCATCATACAAACTGTAATCTCCTATGCTGTAATCTCCTAAGCATCCTACATCTAAGGTATATGCTGGTCCAGCCGCTAGTCCTCAGCTGCAATCTCCTAAGCTGAGTCACTTTCCCTCATAGCACTTCATTCTATCTGCACCTACTGTCACAAACTACACATTGAGCAACTGAGAGAAATCGAAAGTAATGCCAAAAGAAATATAACAATAATTCATGATTTATCAAGCATAGCAGTCCAAATATCATGCAGTAAATGAAAGGCAGGGATTTAAATAGACAAGGTGCATGATAAATAGACTGGAAAGATAGCAACAATAACATGTGTGTTCTAAGAATCAAAAGAAGGCCATAAGCAGTCAAAATCCACAACAATCTAGTGCCCAGGTTCACACAACACCAAGGGTGGTCAGGCACTCCTGTAGAGATTGGCTCGCATTTCCCGAACTGGTGCAGGCCACATGACACCTTTACAATTCAGTACCCAGGTTCACACAACGCTGTAGGTAGCAGTAATTCTGGTAGGAAATACCCAAGCTTCCCCATCAGTGCGAGCCACATCATACTATCACAACACACTTACGCCAAGAACACTCATACTAAGCAATTAATGGAATTTGAATGCCAACAATGGGTAATAACAAGCATAGCAATAAATGATAATGAATTATATGAGACTACCTTACTGGCTTACTAACATACACAGGCACGTAGGCGAGCCTACTTACCTGACTAAACGCTAACCGTAGACACTCTCGCGTCCCTAACGCGTATCCATGAGTTTCCCACTACCTGACAAGGTCAGAAAACTCGTGTCAATAGGTCAAGTCATCAATTAAACCCTAGGTTAAACCCTGGTGTTTTCCCAAGTGTTTTAAGGACTCAAACAATTGGACAAATCGATAGGAAATCGAATACCCTCTCAGGTTTGAAAACCACAACTTATGTAAGCCCATTCATGAATCATATGCTCTCGACTTAGTCGTCTATGGGTCACACCATAGTCTCGAGGATCGACGACGTGACCACGACTTCACAACCTTTTAACAACCATATACATACACCTACACTCAAATCAAAACCATAAACCATATGTCCATATATCTCTCATACCCATCGTGTGTTCATCAAGATAACCAGTCACTCTAGTTTGTTTGAAAAACCAATTCATCGTACCCAAGACAAAACATTAAAACAAAATTGAAAAACTTAAAAAGTGACTATCATGGCAACACACTGGTACTATCCGACGTTGGAAGGGGGTCTTCTCGACATTGGGAAGCAAAAATCCCCCAACTAAATCGAAAAATAAATTACAACTTGGACAAGAACCCATGACATGAACATATGAAATTACACAATCATGCTAATACACTACTGTTTTCGACGCTCCAAAGGACTGCGAGATACCCTCATGGACTTCGCGAGGTCTCCGATAGTTCCCCAAGTCATGACATCGACGGAAGTGCCACCCTAGTGGGCGATTTATGACGAAAATCAGAAAACAACCTTCAAAAGGTATTACAAAGGAACACACCACTGCCGCTATTGTTTAGACTGCTCTGGGATTGGGAAACACCCACATGATCATAGAGGAGTCCCCGACACTTCCCCATGCCATGGCGGTCGTCAACGGTGGCGCCGCTCAGCCAGTAACTCCAGAAGTCGCAAAATCAACAACAAAACATGGTATAACGACACAAGTCAACAACCTTACAGAAAATCGGGATGGGGGTGCTCCAAGATCATCAAGGCTCCAGTGAGCCACCGTGTGTCGTCCTCGACGAGTCCCAGTCATTGCAGTTGCCCCCTTTCGATCAGACAGACACACCAACACAAAACAATCACTCATAGTAAACCCACATTACTATTCACAGCGGCGAAGTTGGGGTGTTTCGGAGGCTCCAGTGGCCTCTTGGGGTCATCTCCAACCGCCACAGCTGTCACTTCGGCCAGATAGAACAAACACCATAAAGACAGTCCAAAACCAGTGAGAGAAAAAAAAAAGAGAAAGAGAGGATAGAGAAAGAAAGAAAGAAAGAAAGAAAGAGAAAAAGAAAGAGAGGAGCACGGACCTCCAGCGAGGTCCAACCGCCTAGAGCGGCTGGTGGTCGGCGGTGGTGCACCCAAGGCGAAGTAGGAGAGTGGGGGAGTGGTGAGAAAGAGATCGATTGGTGAGGAGGGTGAATAGTGAATAAGTAAAGTAGTGTACGGTTCCTTTTATAAATAAATCTTTGTCTCCACCCATGCACGTATCTCGAGGCTGATCCCATGGATCTCCTCATTGAATTGTGTCATTTTAACAATCTCCTATATGTACTCTTAGTGACTCATGTGTCACTTAGTTAACCATCTCCCACATTGATATTGTGCTCCTCGGTCCGTATTTCTCCATCAACTGGCTCGCCACACATGGTTTCTCGCCACGTCTCGTCAACTAATTATTTAAATTATTTGAAAATTCATTTATTGGTATTTTTACTGTGTTTTACTCCCCCGTTTACCTAAACAAAGCCTCACTCAAACTAATAGTAGCCTAAACGGCTCGTGACTCGTATTAAACTACCAGACTAATACAAACGACACAAAATCATAAAATCACCTCAGTGTCGACTTCCGAAGTTTGAAATACTCTCTAGTATCATGTAGCTGGATAACAGTCCTGACAAGTGCAATACAAGTCGGGTTAAATTTGAGTGTTATTACAATCTCCTCCATTTATTAAACCTTGGAGCGAGTCTTTCCATGACTCTGAACCCTTCGTGACCATTTAGTGGAGAGACTTTCATGTATACATAGTCTCCCCGAATCATACTGAAGCTCATTGTGATACTCAGCAAGCATTTCTTCTGCCACTCCTAGGCACTCTTAAGTCTCAGACGAATCTGTCGTACCTTTTCAGTATGATCATCAACAGTCTCAGGTCCAACTACTACTACATCCTCTTGCTCAGTCCAGTAGGAAGGGAATTTACAGGCCTATTACAGGGTGCCTTGAACAGTGCGATACCGATAGTCGCCTGACAATTGTTATTGTGCGCAACCTCACACAAGTGAAGGTATTACAGATTCAGCAAATCTGTCCATAATTACCTAGATGCTATCATGACCACGAGGAGATCGCAGCAAACCATTGATGAATATCCATAGCAATATGTTCCCACTTCCACCTAGTGATGGGTAGGGGTTGTAGTAATCCTCCAAGTCGTCAATGCCCAGCCTCCTCACGTTGGCACATGTCACAGGCTAGAACAAACTCCAACACCTCAGAAATCATCCCCAGCCACCAGTAGAGATGTCGCATATCTGCGCACATCTTGGTTCGACCGGGATACACAGAAAAATAGGAGCGGTGAGTCTTCCGAAGTGTCTCGTCACGTGCATCAGCCACCAATGGAACCCCAGTCACCCGCGATACCTCTAGCATGAGTCTATCGATTAACTCCTATTTGGGCAATCTGAAATATCTGCCATCTCATTGCACCGCTGATGCATCTTCTTGCTGTCCCTCGCACATAATGTCAAGTGAGAAAGAATACAACCTCATCAGACCACCTATCTGTGTCCTGGTAGTCGTCGGCATGTCCGCTAAACTCATTAACTTTTCTGCCTTACGTAGACCACGCTCGTGGGTCATCTGACACACGAGTATCTTTGCATAAGATTGTCTACGGCTCAAAGCATCAACAATAACGTTAGCCTTTCCTGAATGACGATCAAGCGAGAACTTATAGTCCATCAAGAACTTAAGCCAACGCTTCTGTCTCATATTCAGCTCCATTTGAGTGAATAGGTGTGTCAAGCTCTTATGATTAATTCATAAGTCGAACGAACATCGTACTAGTGATGTCCTCATATCTTTTACACGAACACAATCGCAATTCACTCCATGTCGAGGGTCGATTAGTTCTTCTCGCGAACCATCAACTATTTGGAGACATAAGCGATCACACAACTTTTTTGCATCAGCACGCAACTCAACCTAACCTTCGAATCATCTATGTAAATAACTAAGTCCTTTCTAGTCTTGAGCAACACCGTTTTCTCCAACTAAGTGCCCTAAAATTATAACCTGGGGCAGCCAAAACTCGCAACGATCGGTACTTCAACAATGCCGCCCTCTTGTCTCGCTCAAGCGTGCATGACACTCGCGAATGTCTCTAATTTGTCTTCTTCAATTAAC
Organism: Stephania japonica; assembly: GCA_039657345.1. Classification (NCBI taxonomy): domain Eukaryota; kingdom Viridiplantae; phylum Streptophyta; class Magnoliopsida; order Ranunculales; family Menispermaceae; genus Stephania; species Stephania japonica. The sequence goes on along the minus strand of CM077558.1, from coordinate 19,078,185 downwards.
TGATCCAAGCATGTAATGCTAATAACCAGTTCGCACTGACCAAGGCCTCGAACTCTAACAACTCCAGTACTTTCATATATACTGTTGACTCAAATTTCCCTATTTCTACTAGAATGTCAAGACAAATCGCATTCGAGTATATATTATCCCAACTAATGTACTGAGGACTTTGGAGTCCGGGTTTCAACCCTAACATGTCTACTATGTGAACAATAACAACAACATAACTTGAAAGTATGAAAGTACCCTAACAAACATAGTATGCATGAAAGTACCGTAATTGAAAATCATACCCTCAATAAGGTGTCTAGATGCCCTCTGGTCCAGTACAACAGTAGCCTGCATGCATTTATACTAGAGCTGATGGTGTTGTGGCTGAGTTATGGCTAGCTGTGTACACCTTCTCGAAATATGCCCACTTGTCCGCACCTGAAGCAAGTACAGGTATCCTGAGTATCCTGTGTATGGCCCTGGCCTCCTACCTGTGTAGTCTAAACCTGCCCAAACCTCTGACCACCTCAGTCTATCACCTCTACCGGTAGACTGCCCTTATGACTGTTGTGCAGGCCTTGTGGACTATGGAGGATGACTCGTAAAGGTAGGCACTGGTGGGATCATCTATGTTCGTCCAACAGTCTGGTGTGCAACCGAACCCACTCTATGTGCTTTGAAATTTCGATGGCGAAACCTACCCCTCCTCTGTTTCTTGTCCTAATGCTGATCTTATGACTTAGCCTCTGACCTGATTAGTCCGGTCTCTGGTAGATGAGTAAACAGATAACTCTCCCTCGCTAAGCTCCTCTCGTATGCCCCTTACAAAGTCTTGGGCTTAGTAGAGACAACAAAACCTCTAACATCTGATAGTAATCTCTCCGTGAAGTAGTACACTCGGTTAGTCTCGGAATTAGCAAAACCTCCGGTGTAGGGTAGCAGCGCAATAAACCTGCCCATAAAACCCATCATTGACTCATCGGCTCCTTGTCATAATGAGGTAAACTCGTTCCTTTTCACCCTCAATACCGTCAGCGGGAAGTATTTCTGGTTAAACCGGGTCTTGAAGTTGATCCAGTCTCTCCGGATACCTCGGGTAGAAACAATAGTCATCCACCAATCGTCCGCCTCCCCCTGCTACATCGACAAAGAGATCATCGCCCTCATGTGCTCCTCAGTAGCGATGATGGTGTGAATCTTCTCGTGATTCTTCAAGAATAGCTTTGTTCTGACATCAGCACCGTCATAGAACTTCAACGAATCGTGCCTTTTGAATTATCTCCACTGCTTAGCCTCGGCAGTGACTCTCAGAATCTTCTCTGGAGTCATAACTGGAGTAGTCTCGGCAACGGCCATAGGTGTGGCTGATGTAGTTGGCGTCTCCTCTACCGGTGCTATCGGCAGTGTCTCAGCCTCCATATATGTAATAGGTGTTACAACAACTCCCTCAGGTATCGCCGCTAAGGAAGTTGGAGCCATAGATGCAGCAGCAATCGGAGACTCTACTTCTTGAGTAATCATAGGCGGCAATGGTGTAGTCGAGGTTGATGGTGTTGTAGTAGCTGGTGTGAGAATCCTCAGTAACCATAACATCTCCTATAACTGTTGGTTCTACATCACAGAACACTGCGTCCAAGCATGAAACTCCTCTACGGTTATGGCACGAGAACCCGGTGCCCCATAGTCATTGCTCGGACTTGACTAATCTGTCATCCTCATCTGATTAAGAGAGCAAACTTCTCGAACCAATCTATAGTTACTGTATACCATACTTATACACATAATAATCATAACATGTATAAAAATCACCCGACTTATCCCATTATTTCCCCAACAAAGTTTCTACAGGATCATAGGGTTTCCACTCCAAGTTTAACCATTTCTAACTTTCGATAATTTAAATGGCTTGTATTTTAGGAAACTTAAACCTGATATGCTCTAATACCAATTACGACAGCCCCAAATTTCCAATGCATTTGGGTTCGCTCGACCTAGACCCATTCAGGTCCTGAGTTGGTACTCGGCGAGCCTGACGATCCTAGTCAGCCTCTGATTAATCAATTTAACAGTTTATGAATGAGTTACTGCAAGTTATATGCATCGGAAAAAAAAAACAAATAAACAAAACTAAACAATATGGGAAGTAACTTAGTCGAAGGGAAATCAGAAAATCTATTTTATGGAAACCCCAAATATTCATGTACAAAATTCGATATGAACAATACATGATATCAATATCAACCTAAGTTCAACGACAACAACATAGATATAAAGCATCATACAAGCAAGAGAACATAACCTACATCTAAGGTATATGCCGGTCCAGCCGCTAGTCCTTAGCTGTAATTTCCTAAGCAGAGTCCCTTTCCCTTAGAGCACTCCGATTAATCTGCACCCATCGTCACAAACTAGACGATGAGCAACTAAGAGAAATCGAAGGCAATGCCAAAAGAAATATAACAGTAATTCATGATTCATCAAGCATAGCAGTCCAAATATCATGCGGTAAATGAAAGGCAGAGATTTAAATAGACAAGGTGCATGATAAACAGACTGAAAAGATAGCAACGATAACATGTGTGTTCTAAGAATAAAAAAAAGGGTCATAAGCGGTCAAAATCCACAACAATAACCACAACAATCTAGTGCCAGGTTCACATAACACCAGGGGTGGTCAGGCACTCCTGCAGAGAGTGGCTCACATTTCCCCAACAGGTGCGAGCTACATGAAACCTTTACAATTCAGTACCCAGGTTCACACAACGCTGTGGGTGGCAGTAATTCTAGTAAGAAATACCCAAGTTTTCCCATAAGTGTGGGCCACATGATACTATCACAACACACTTACGCCAAGAACATTCATACGAAACAATTAATGGAATTTAAATGCAACAATGGATAGTAGCAAGCATAATAATAAAAGATAATGAGTTACATGAGACTTCTTTACTGGTTTTCTAACATACACAGGTACGTAGGCGAGTGTACTTACCTGACTAAATGCAACCCATAGACATCCAACTACTTGACAAGGTCGAAAAACTCATGTCAATAGGTCGAGTCATCAACTAAAACCTAAGTTAAACCCTAGTGTTTCTCAAGTGTTTTAAGGACTCAAATAACACGAGGACTGGCGATGTGACCACGACGTCACAACTTTTTTACAACCATATACATACACCAACACTTAAATCGAAACCATAAACCATATGTCTGTGTGTCTCTCACACCTATCATGTGTTCATCAAGATAACCAATCACTTTAGTTAGTTTGAAAAATCAATTCATCATACCCAAGCCGAAACATTAAAACAAAATTGGAAAACTCAAAACAGTTTGGTCGACAAGGATCAAGAAAAATTTCATAACCATACATCAAAAAAGAATGAGACTGTCATGGCAACACACTAGTACTATCCAACATCAGGAGGGGGTCTTCTTGGCATTGGGACACCAGAAAACCCCCCAACCAAATCAAAAAATAAATTACAACTTCGATGAGAACCCATGACATGAACACATGAAATTACTAAATCATGCTACCATATTACTGTTTTCGATGCTCCAAAGACTATGAAATACCTTCCTGGACATGGCGAGGTCTCTGGCAGTCCTCCAGGTCATGGCGCCGACGAGAGCGCTGCGCTAGTAGGTAGTTTTCGGTGAAAATCTATAAACAACCTTAAAAAGGTATTACACAAGAACACTCCAATGCCGCTATTGTTTAGACTGCTCCAGGGATTGGGAGACAGCCACATGATTGTGGAAGAGTCACCAACACTTCCCCATGTCATGGCGATCATAAACGGTGGCGCTGTTCGGCTAGTAACTTCGATAGTTGGAAAATCAACAACAAAACAGGTATAACGACACAAGTTAACAACCTTACCGAAATCATGATGGGCTGGTGAGCCACCGTGTGTCATCCCTGACAAGTCCCAAACACAGCAGTAGCCACCTCCGATCGGACAGACATACCAACATAAAACAATCACTCACAGCAAACCCACGTTACTGTTCACAGCTGTGACGACCCCAAATTCCCCTTTGCATTTGGGTACATTCGGCCTAGGTTGGTACAAGTCCCCGAGTCGATACTCGGCGAGCCTGGCGAGTCTAGTCAACCTCCAGCCAATTAATTATAGAATTTATGAAAGAGTCATTGCACATTTTACCCAGCGGAAAGTAAATAAACTAAACATAAGGGAAATAACTTAGTTAAAGAGAAATTAGGAATCTATAATGTGAAAAACCCTGAGTATTCATGTACAAACAAATATGAGCAATGAATAAGTACATGATACCAATCTCAAAATGATCCCCAGTTTAATGATCAAAAACATATATATAAAATTTTATACAACCAAGCAAAAGATATAATAGACCTACATTAAGGTTTCCAAGTCCAGTCGGTAATCCTCACAAGAAGTAAACTAGGCAGGGCTCTTTGCCTCTATTGTACTCCGCTCTATCTGCACCCATTGTCACAAACTAGACGGTGAGCAACTTGAGAAGTCAAATGTCATGCCAGAAGAGGATAACAGTAGTTCATGAGATACCAAGTAAAGCAGTCTAAATATCATGCGGTAATAGAAAGATAGGAATTTAAATAGATCAAGTGTATGATAAACAAGCTAATAGATATCAATCGAAATTCAAGTGTGTTCTAAGAATTCAAAAAAGGCTCATAAGTGGTCTAAATCATAGCATAATGGCGAAGACCGCGCGAGGTCTTACCGCGCATCGACACAAGCGAAGGCACAGCCATGATAGGAGGGACACAAGCCCACCCACCTACCCAGTACTCAATGTCACACGTTCACTAAGGTTGGTCACACACTCCTATACAAGAGTGCCCGCATTTTATCCCTCCAGTGTAGGTCCTAGTACTCTTGAGACGAAACACTTACGCCAAGAACACACAAGGAATGGAATGGAATACCAACAATAGAGCATAACAAATCAGAATAACTGATAATGAATCACATGGAATTTTCGTACTAGCTTACAAAACATACATAAGCTTGTGGCAAATGTACTTACCTGGCTAATCGTAATACAGTAACCAACTCTCGCGATCCTAACGTGTTCCCACAGATTTCGGACTACCTAGCAAATGTTTTGATAAATAAACAACCTAGATAAATCCCCAAAGTTTCCAAAGTTTTCGTTAAATTTCCAGAAATTATCATTGTCAATCTGTCAGAGACGTTGTGGGTGATGCCGTCCAAAAGGACGTCACCACGATGCCTCCACGGCGTCAAAACTCGACCCTCTGGTCAACACACTGTTAGGGGCGACACCAGGCCATTATAGGCCACGACATCCTCACGGCGCCTGGTAGGTTAAATCATGGGGTGACACACTGTGGAGACGTCGGGTGAAGTTTCTTCTTCCCGGCGTCTCGGCAGCATGTTCACCATTTCTCAAAAAAATGACTCTAGTGAAGACGTACGTGAGTCACGCCGTGCGCGCATTGGCCTACGACGTGTTCACTGCATCTTAGAAAAATTGACATTACTATTTGAGACGCCGCGAGAAACACCGTCATGAACTCGGGTTTCAAGGCGTCTTCACGATGTGAATGGAAAACCAAAAATGTCTCTACTGTGGACGTATGTGGGAGACACCGCCATGCCATAACACGCACGACATCTCCATGGCGTCTAGTAGAACCCAAAAATTTGGAATATACAGAACACTCAAAAATGAAACTCCTTCTTTGGGATTACCCCTAATAAGATTCCAAGCATCAAGAACAACATAAATCATCACCAAATCAACCTCGAATCATTATGACAACATCGATAATGTCCGGAGATATTCCCAATCAAACTTAAAACCCAACAACAATTAGAGTTGCAAGTGGAGCAGGGTGGGCGGGGATTGAAAATACAGTCCCTGCATTTGCGGGGGTGCGAGGTGGGGATTTATCCTTGAAATTCCCCGCGGTGCAAACTTCACCGCCCCATGCCCCGCCCCGCCAGATTCCCCTCGGGGCGTGGACTTTATATAAGTCCATGTTTTGATCCATAATTGAATAAGTCAATCTTACTAATTAACAATTGAATATCTGTCAAACAAATTTTTTAATCAATTGTATGCTAATGGTATTTCAAGGGGGACACTTAATTAATCAACGTTTGTTCTAAAACATTATTAAAGACTACGTACTGAGGATTAATTGATTCAATTCACTTATTAATTGTGATTATATAATTGGTTTCTTATGTAATTTCATTCGTGCATTTTATGTCTTGATCCATATCTTTAGTCTTGTTTTTGTCACTTGGCTACTTTATCTACTATTTGTTTTTGCTTTTTTCGAGTTTTTGATAACTATTTGGTTTTCGATGTTTTTTATATTCAGATTTTTACATTTGAGTTTTTATTCCGATCTCTTTTTTATTTTTCTTTTCAAGAGCAAACAAAAATATTTTAGAAATGAAATATACTGATCGACAATCTCTCTATGCATTGTTTAGATCAACGACCTTCCTTTGTTTAGTTTATTCTACAAGATGTCAATTTGTTATATATCCTTTATAGTGAAGAAAATTTTAATTAATCATTTTTCCAAAAAAAAATATAGCTTCTATTCATAAAGTATTATATTGGGATTTCACCAATATTTACATAAGTTTTTTTTTCTCTTTTTATCACTCTTTTTTCTCATCAAATTATTTTTTAACTAATATATTGACATTAAGTTAATTATTATTTAACTAATATATTTTTTTAATTTTTTTCTCGTGGGGCGGGGTACGAGTCGGGCGACGGGGATTCCCCGTAGGGCAGGGCAACAGGGATTCCTCGTGGGGCGGGATACGGGGAAACCTGCGGAGCAAGAGTAATCCTCGCACCTGCCCTGCCTCAATATACGGGGCAAACTTTCGCTCTGTGCCCTGCCCCGACAAGGGAAAAAATACAGGGAATCCTCGCCCCGCCGGGGATGGGGATTCCCTGCCCCACTTGCAACCCTAACAACAATAGCAAAACCCAACATCCATCAACAACACCCTTTGTTACTTGCCCCGGGGGTTACGGAGACATTGGTGGAATACCAATATCATCTCCGGCAAACCACCCTTGATCATAGCATGAGTACGACAATAACAATAAACAAAGAAAACCTAAATACAAAAAGAAGGAATAACTCCACCAAAACTGAACCAAAGGAAGGATAAGAGTTGTCTCACTATAATTCCAGCGAGAAGAAAGGACCTCCGGCAATGTTTCTTGCATCCAGCACCACCCCTTGATGGTGGCTTGTTCCCAAAGCAAATAGAGAATTGAAAGAGGAGGAGAGAGAGAAGAGAGAAAAAAAAGAGAGAAATGAGAGAAAAGTGGTAAGGAAACCTTATATACCCCTTTTCATCATCCCACACCCACTCATCTCTAGGTAGATCCCATACCTACCTTTCACTCTAATGGCTGACTCCCTTAAGTGACTAGGATGTCACTTAACTATCCAGCTCCCATGTCGGTCTCACGCTCCTCGGCATGAACCGCAACGCAATTCGGCTGTTATGTGTCCATCGTCTCACCCACGTTCCGAATAAATCCAAATATTATAATTATTATTCAAAAATCCACTTATTGGTGTTTTCCGTTTTTAATTCCTCATATTACCTAAGTGAAGCCTCACTCAGACTAAATAATCGCCCAAATGGCTCAAGACTCATATTGGACTACATTACTAATACAAACATCAAGAAAATATAAAATTACCTTTGTGTCGACTCCCAAAGTCCAAAATACTTGATGCATTACGATAGCCGGGTCACACTCCTGACAAGTGTAACGCAAGTCGGGTTAAATTTTGAGGCTTATTACAATCTCCCTCATTTATTTGAATTTCATCCTCAAAATTAAACTAATAAGTAAACTAAACTAAAGACTTACCGGAATCAAACAGGTAGGAAAAGTGCTTGCACATGTAGCATTCCAACTCCCAAGTAAGCTCCTCGTCTCCATGAAATTGCCATTTCAGGAGAACTGAAGGAATCTCCTTGTTCCTTAACGTCTTGACCTTCTGGTCAACAATCTAGATCTGCTGCTCCTCATATGTGGCATCGTACCGCACGTTGATCTGGCTCAAGCCTACCATTGATCGCCGCCCTCCACTTGATTTTTCGAGTCGAAGCATTGAAATGTGGAATATTGGATGAACACCAGCGAGCACTACCGGTAACTCTAGCTGGTGTGTAACCTTACCAACCCTCTTCACAATCTTGAAGGGACCAATAAATCTAGGAGCGAGTTTTCCCTTGATTTCGAACTGTTTGTGACCTTTCAGTAGAGAGACCTTTAGATATACATAGTCTCCCAAATCATACTAAAGCTCATCATGATACTTGTCGTAGTACTTCTTTTGCCGCTCTTGGGCACCCTTAAGTCTCTAACGAATCTATCATACTTTCTAAGTATGATCAACAACAGTCTCAAGACCAACTATTACAACATACTCTGGCTCAACCTAACAAGAAGATGATCTACAAGGCCTACCATAGAGCGCCTTGAACGGTGCTATACTGATACTCTCCTGATAACTGTTGTTTTACGTAAATTCGCACAAATGAAGGTACTCTTCCCACGACCCGCCGTACTCCAATACACACATCCTGAGCATGTCCTCTAACACTTGGATAAACCTCTCGGATTGTCGGTCTGTCTGTGGATGGAATGCCGTACTCAACTTTAGGCTGGTACCAAACTGAGCCTGCATGCTCTGCCACAACAACAAAGTAAACTGTGCCCCTTGATCTGACACAATTAACATCGAAACCCCGTACTCATAGAGAATGCTTAACCGATCAACTTTGTGTGTAGTGGATACCAGTATGAAATGAGTAGATTTCGTCAATCTATCAACAATTACCCAGATGTTATCGTGACCACAAGGAGATTGGGGCAAGCCACTAATGAAATCCACAACAATGTGCTCCCACTACCATCGACGAATGGGTAGGGCTGCAAGAATCCTCTAGGCCGTCAATGCTCAGCCTTCACGCGCTAGCATATCTCACACGCCTTAATGAACTCCGACACATCAGACTTCATCCATAGCCACCAAAAGAGACGTTACATATCAACGTACATCTTGGTTCGACCGAATGTAAAGGAAAACGAGAACGGTGAGCCTCTTAAAGTATCTCGGTGCGTAAGTCACTTGCCAATGGAATCCATAGTCACCCACAATACCTCAAGCAAGTGTCTGTCGACCGACTCCACTCTAGATACTCTTAACTGTCTACCATCTCACTGTACCGCTGGTATGACACATCACCCTATTATGCCTTGCGCACCCTATTGTGCCTTGCGCATAAGTGAGATAATCTGTAACCTCATCTGACCGTACATCTGTGTCTTGATAGTCGTCAGCACGTCCGCTGAACTCATCATCTCGGCTGCCTCAGGTAACACGTACTCGTGAGTCATACGACATGCAACTACCTTAGCATTAGATCCTCTATGGCTCAAAGCATCAGTAACGGCATTGGCTTTCCCCAGATGATACTCTAGCGAGAAGTCATAGTTCCTCAAGAACTCAAGCCAACGTCTCTGTCTCAGGTTAGCTCTCTCTAAGTGAATAGGTACTTTAAGCTCTTGTGGTCTGTATACAACTCGATGCGTATGCCAATCAAATGCTGCCTCCATATCTTCAGCGCAAATATGATCATCGCCAACTCTAAGTCATGGGTCGAGTAGTTCCTCACATGAACCTTCAGCTGTCGGGATGCATAAGTGATCACTCTACCCTCCTACATCAGCACATAACCCAAACCAATCTTTGACGCATCGGTGTACACAACTAGGTCTTTCCTGAACTCTAGCAATGCTAAGACAAGTGCGTTCGTCAATCTTTCCTTCAGCCTAGTAAACGCCTACTCGCACTCATCACTCCATACAAATTTTGCATTCTTTTAGGTCAATTTCGTCATCGATGTAGCGATCTTAGAGAAATCATGCACAAACCTGTGGTAGTACCCTACCAATACCAGAAAACTGCGGATTATAGTTACTATAGTTGGAGTGGGCCACTCAACAATGGATCTAATCTTCTCTGGATCTACAGCAAGCCGCTAGCTCCTTTCCACATGCCCTAAAAATCTGACCTCTGGCAACTAAAACTCACATTTGCTGAACTTAACAAACAGTCAGTGGTCCCTTAGAGTCTGCAACACCAATCGTAGATGTTCGTCGTGCTCTTCACGAGTCTTGGAATTTATGTGGATGTTGTCATGAATACAATCACGAACCGATCAAGGCACTCTCTCATCACTCAGTGCATCAGTTCCATGAACATTGCCGGTGCATTATGTAACGACCCTAATTTCCACGTGCAATTGGGTACGCCCGCCCTAGACCCGTGCAGGCCCCGAGTCATCACTCGGTAACCTGACGAACCTAATCAGCTTCCGATTAATCAATTTAACAGTTTATGAAAGAGTTATTGCAATGATACACAGCGGAAGACTAAATAAGTATAATAAGGGAAATAACTCAATCAAACGGAAATACAGGAATCTATAAGTGTGGAAAACCTCGGGTATTCATGTACAATTCGATATGCATAGATACATGATACCGATCTCATTAAAAATACCAAGTTCTATAGCCCAAAATATATATATGAAACGATATACAGATAAACAAATATAAAAGCCTACTCTAATGGTCTCCCCGATCCAACCGCTAGGTCCTCAAAATAAATCACCTAAGTAGGGCCCCTTGCCCTTGCCACTCTCCACTTTATCTGCACCCACCGTTACAAACTAGACAGTGAGTAATTGAAGAAATCGAAAGTAGTGCCAGAAGAATATAACAGTAATTTATGATTTTAACAAGTAAAACAATCTAAATATCATGCAGAAATGAAATGGCAGGAAAGTAAATAAATCAAGTGCATGAGAAATAGACTGATAGATAAACAATTAAAATTTGCATGTTCTAAGATTCAAAAGAGGCTCATGAGTGGTCTAATTTCATAGTAATATGGCAAAGATATCGTAAGATCTCCTCGGGCAATGTTGCAACATTAGCGCAGCTTGAAATTGAGAGGCATCCTAACACCTCTAGAATCCAGTACCCAGTACACACAACACTAGGGGTGGTCTGTTACCGCTACAGGAGGCACCCTTGTTGTCCCAGCTAGTGTGGGACTACATGATACCGTCGAGACACACACTCATGCCAATAACATACAACAAACAATATGGAATGAAATATCAAACAAGGGATCAATTCAACAATATCAATGAATAGAGGATGTATAAATCACATGTTATTTCCTTACTGGTCTACTAACATACACACATATAAGGCACGTGTGTACTTACATGACAACGCAACCTGCGAACACACTCTCGCGAATCCTGACACGTATCCCCGAGTTTCCCGCTACCTGGCAAATTCGAAAACTCTAGTTATTTGATCGAGTCATTATCTAACCCTAGGTTGATAACCTAGCGTTTTCCTAATGTTTTAAGACTCGAACAACTAGACAATTCAATAGAAAAATTAATACTCTCTTAGATTTGAAAACCATAACAATGATCATGACTATGATATCCCAACATTGACAACCATAACGCATGTAAGCCTACTCATTAATTGTAGGCTTGGCTCAGTCGTATAAAGGTTACGCCATAGCCTCGAGGACCGACGGCGTGACCACAACGTCATAACCAATTTACGATACTTAGATACACATGCACGTCTTCACACCATGTCTTAACCATGCATTAACAACATATAGAAATTTCTCAAAGCGACGTATACAACATTCCACACACTTACACAAATCAATGAACAATCAACGACTCAACCTCTATGGTCGAAATTTTAATCACTTCGTCATAAATAAGTAGCCATCACCATAGGCAAAACCCAACTCGAAACCATAATAAAATTCAAAGTGAAACAACGACAAACTTAAAGAGTCAAAAACTACAATTCAAACCGATATTGACAAGAAACCATAATCAATTCAGCCCACCAACCAAACACCGTGACCTCTATGGTAACATACTGGCATTAACCGACGTCGGGGATATGTCATCATGGCATGGAGACATCAGAAAACTCCACTAATTTGGATTATCATCAACACTACTTGGATAGGAGATTCAACATCAACAAACAAGAATTGACAACAATACACCACTGCCACCACTAGTATGGCCACTCCGAGGGGATTGCGAGACACCAGCATGAGTGTGATGAGGTCTCTGACATCCCCCATGTCACGGTGATCCAACGGCAGTGCCACCCAAGTGCAGCAATTTCGTTGAGCAGAAAAATAGTAAGAGAAAGAGAGAGAAAAAGAGAAACCCAGAAAGAGGGAAACTGAGAGTGTGAGAGGGAACAACATTAACTCCGGTTACCACTGAGGGCTGCCTTCGAGGGTCATGGCCACTATCCCAGTCCGGCAACATATGGACAGCCACACAACATTGGGGAAAGGAGGCATGCGTGACCAAGGGAGGGAGGAAGAGATCAAGAGAGAAGCCAGGAGAGAGAGACAGAGAGAGGGAGAGAAATGTACCTCCAGCAAGCAGAAGGACCTCTGGCGAGGTTCATGTCCGGTCACCAAGAGAGAGGGGATAAGTTGATCGAGATGGAGGAATGGGTGAGGAAAGTGGGCGGCGGGAGTGTGTAGAGTATGAAAAATTTAGGGTTTTCCCTTATAAATACATATATATACCCATTATTTTGTTCAAAATGACTATTATACCCCTTAATCTTTGTTATATTTTCCACTATGTTTCATCTCCAAACACACGCATCTCTCGCGTTAATCCTAATGCTCCTCAAATTATGGTTGTGTCACTTTAACAATCTATATCACATAGACTGTATGTCGCGTAGCTATCCAACTCCCCGCATTCAAACAACATTCTTCGATCCGTTTCGACTCATTGCGCGCGTAATCCCGCCTCGTCTCGCCAAATAATTATTTAAATTATACAAAATCTCATTTATTTGTATTTTTACTATGTTTTAAGTCCCTCGTATACCCATAACCTAACTGTCGATACCTGCTTATCCAGTTTTCCTACTCGTTTACCGACTTCATTGTCCGGTCACTCAAATACGAGTATAAATACATAATACACATCATCATTCACAAATAGCTAAATTTCTGGGTCGTTACACATTAGTCAAACCGAATGGTATGACTGTGAACTGGTAGTGGCCATATCTAATGTTGAACGTTGTCTTCTCTCGATCCTCATCCTTGATCCTGAGCTGATGATAGCCTGATCTCAAATCAATCTTCGAGAACCACTGCGCTCCTGTCAGATGATCAAACAAATTGTCAATACACGGCAATGGGTACTTGTTCTTCATGGTAACCCAGTTCAGTTGGCGATAGTCGATACATAACCTAAGACTGCCATCATTCTTCTTCACGAACAATACTGGCGCTCCCCAAGGTGGCATACTAGGACTGATGAGTCTTAGCTCCAATATCTCGTCTAGCTGAGTTCGCAACTCCTCCAGCTCTTGAGGCGCCATCCTGTACGGTGGTATCGAAATTGATCTAGTCCCTAGGACTAAGTCAATAACGAAGTCGATCTCCATCGGTGGTGGTAATCCTAGCAAAACCTCCGAGAATACATTTGTGAACTCGTACACCACTGGTACATATTAAAATACTGATCTCCTGAAGCACCAGTATTCATGACGTTTGCAACTATCTCGATCTCACCAATTATAGCCTCTCTGCCTCTAATGATCAGAAGTAAGGTTGTCGTACCCTGGATGCTGATCTCTGTAACATCTACTAACAAGATCGTGATCATCTTCTCGTAGCAACCAATCTAAACATGATACACTCCCAACAAGTCCATGATTAATAGTGCATCGAATTCCAGAAACTCTAGCACTCTTATATCCACATGTAGCTTATAGCCCCTATCTCTACCAAACAATCAACGCATAGGAGATTCGAGTATATCTTGTCCCCAACAGCCATGCTAAAGATCAAGGTTCTACTGAGCCTAACAGGTTTTAATCCTAACTTGTCTACCATATGACCAACAATAAATGACACGGTAGAGCCAGAATCAAACATGGTATGCATGAAAGTACCATAGATAGAAACTATACCCTCAACAAGGTTTTGCGATGCCCCTAGTCTGGCTCAACAGCAGCCTAAACATGCTCCCTTTGGTGTTGGTGGTGTTATGGTGGTGCTTTCGCTGGCTGAGGGCACTCCCTCTGAATGTAGCCAACCTGTTCTCACCGGTAACATGTACGGGTATCTTGTGATCTCTGAGTCTGGCTTTAGCCTCATCCCTAAGCAGAACCCTGAGTTTGGGTTTGACTAAACCTTTGTGTCTTCATCTGCCTGTCTCCTTGGTCAGTGCCACTGCTCTCAATAGTCTATCTCTACGACTATTGGCCTTGTCGATAAGGCTGTGGTGGATGATTGGTAAAACTCAGCACTAGTGGAACCGTTTGTACTGGACATGTGGTCTTGTGTGCAATACACTCTGCGCCCTATGATCACAAGTAACCAAATTGCTCCTCTTTATCTTCCTATCCTAGTGATAGTGACTATCAGATCGGGTCTTTACTCTGGTTGCCCTAACTTCATCCGGATGCATGTGCAAATAACTCTCCCTTGCCAAACTGTGCTCATATTCTCTCTACAAGCTCTCCAGCTCAGTAGTAAGAACAAATCCTCTGACTGCGAGTAGTAGACCTTCAGTAAAGTAGTAGACTCGATCTACCTCAGTATCTGTGGATCCTCCAGCATAAGGTAGCAATGAAATAAACCTGCCCATATTGTCCATCATTGACTTATCGGTGCTCTGCCTCAATACCATGAACTCGTTCCTCTTCATCTGAAAAACCATTGGCAGGAAGTACTTCTAGTAAACTGGGTCTTGAAATCGATCTAGTCTCTTAGAATGCCTCGGGTAGTGACGATGGTCGTCCACCAATCATTTACCACCCACTGTAGCATAGATGAAGAAATTGTCACCCTCATGTGGTCCTCAATCGCGATGATGGTGTAAATCTTCTCATGATTCTTTAGGAATAGCTCTGTCGCGACTAGGTCTGTGCCACCAAAGAACTTGACTGGGTCGTGCCGCTTAAGCTCTCTCCACTGCCTTGGCTCGGCAGTGGCTCTGGGACTCTTCTTCGGAGTAGTCTCTGCAGTAGCTACGAGTCGCCCTGGTGCCTCCTCAGTTTAGACTTGATGTCCAACAACTTTTGTCTGTGCTATCTGTACAACTGTCGTCCCTAGTATCACGGTGTCCGAAATCGGTGCTGTGGAAGTTGTAGCCACTGGAGTCTCCATCCCCTAAGTAGTCAAAATGGGTAGAATAGGTGTAGTCGGGGTCGATGGTGTGGTGGTAGCCAGTGCGGTGTTCTCAGTGACCACACTAACTCCTCAAATCTCTGGTCCTGTGTAGCAACTCTTTGAGTCAACGTGCATATGTCCTTAAGGCAAAGTGATAGAATCATGTCGATATCGTCGCTTGGACCTATCTAATCTGCCATCGTTGTCTGAACCAAGAAAACGAATACTTCGGATCAATTTATAGCTACCATATACCATATAATACACATAACAAGCATAACATGTACAAATTTAAATCCAACTCATCCCCAACTCCCCCATCTACGTTTCTAAACAGGATCATAGAGTTTCCACTTTATGCTCAAACCATTTCTAATTTTCGTATTCTTAATTGCTTGTGTTTTAAATCAAGAGTCAGGTGTATATAACCTTGCGCTCTAATACTAACTGTGACGGTCCTAAATTCCCCTTGCATTTGGGTACACTCGGCCTAGGCTCGTACAGGGCCCCGAGTTGGTACTCGGTGAGCCTGGCGAGTCTAATCAGCCTCCAATCAATCAATTATACATTTTATGAAAAAGTTATTGCAAGTTTTACGCAACGGAAAGTAAATAAACTAAACATAAGGGAAATTACTCCGTCAAAAGGAAATTAGGAATCTATAATATGGAAAACCCCAAGTATTCATGTATAAACAGACATGAGCAATGAAAAAATACATGATACCAATCTCAAAATGATCCCTAGTTTAATTATCAAAAACATATATATAAAATGTCATACAACCAAGCAAAAGATATAATAGACCTACACTAAGGTCTCCAAGTCCAGCTGGTAATCCTCATAAGAAGTCACCTAGGTAGGGCTCTTTGCCTCTATTGCACTCCGCTCTATCTGCACCCATTGTCACAAACTAGACGGTGAGCACCTTAAGAAATCAAATGTAATGCTAAAAGAAGATAACAATAATTCATGATATATTAAGTAAAGCAGTCTAAATATCATGCGGTAATAAAAAGACAGGAATTTAAATAGATCAAGTGCATGATAAACAAACTAATAAATATCAATCGAAATTCAAGTGTGTTTTAAGAATTCAAAAGAGGCCCATAAGTGGTCTAAATCATAGCATAACGGCGAAAACTGCGAGAGGTCTTCCCGAGCATCGACATAAGCGAAGGCACAACCATGATGGAAGGGGCACAAGCCCACCCACAAATACTTGGTGTCAAACATTCACTAAGGATGATCATACACTCTTGTACAAGAGTGCCTGCATTTTATCCCTCTAGTGCAGGTCCTCGTACTCTTAAAACGTAACACTTACACCAAGAACACATAAGGAATGGAACATAATACCAACAATGGAGCATAACGAATCAAAATAACTGATAATGAATCACATGGCATTTTCTTACTAGCTTACAAATCATACATAAGCTTGTGGCAAATGTACTTACCTGGCTAATCGCAACACGGTAACCCACTCCTGTGATCTTAATGCGTTCCAACAGATTCCTGACTACCTAGCAAAGGTTTGAACCTCAATAAACAGGGTTTACAGTCAATAAATAGACCCTAGATAAATCCCTAAAGTTTCCAAAGCTTTGGGTAAATTTCCAGAAATTATCATTATCAATCTGTCTAAGAGGACGTGGGTGACGCCATCCAAAAGGATGTCACCACAACACCTTCACGACATCAAAACTCGACCCTCTAGTCGACACACCATCAGGGACATCGCCAGGCCATTATAGGCCACGGCAGTTAGGTTTTGGGGTTTATGTGCAGCGGATATTACAAAATAATTTTGAGAAAAACCCCAATAGGATCCGGATCTAATTCCACTAAAGCACGTTTAAACTATGAAAATTTAATCATACCTCAATCGCAATGTACCTTTCTGAAGATTAATAGATCTCTAAGGCGCTGCCAATGACGAACGCCCTCTATCAGCAGTCCACTCACGAACGGCGACCAAGATTTGAAGTGCTAGCTTCGAGAGAATACCCAACCTTTTTGTTTCTCTCCAAAATGATCCAGAGCATACCAAAAACTCTAAGTCGTTTCTTAAAATGAAAATAGAGTTTTGGCCCCTTTTTAACCTTTTTGTACTTGTATTCTAACTCAAAGTGTCTATTTATACAACCCTTATATATAAATGGTTAAGTAAATTACACATATACCCCTACTTAAAGAAGTATAAGTGTAATACATTACAAGGACGATTCTGTCATGAATTTTATCATATAAAATTCGTTTTTCTGAACCATCTTAAAATCTCACAAAACTATTCTTAGTGTGCGACTCAATAGGCTCATACAACGTTGGCAGTATACCAAAATATATTTTGGTATACAAGTCATAAGCGGCCTCTAGCAATACATTATGACTACCCAAGTTGTGTGAATATCAAATCGATACAACCTAATCAATAGTGTATATAACATCCTTTTGTCACACGATATCCTTTTGATCAAACATAAGGCATGGAATTGTCATTCAACATGTTCAATCGTACTAGTCTCGATTTCTAGGTAGACTGAAAACATCTAAGTGACATTGATCAATATCAATTCACTTAGACTAGGCCTTTTAACAGTCTAACACATCGAGGGATCCACTGGATATCTCTCTTTATATGAGAGGGATAAATTCTATCTCGATTACACAATTTCACCACATTATTCACATAGTAACCAATCACAACCTTTAAAATCGTCCGGTTAAAGACAACATTTGATTGCGTTAATTCACTATATTCCTAATGTTGAAGTCTCTGGTAATCTCAAGTCAGAGGACTGAAAAATATATATCATGAGAAACAACAATGACTTAATCCATGTAATGTTCTCATAGTGGGTCGGTCCAGTACTTTGTTCCCTAACAAGTAGTCATGATCTTGATTCGTATTCCTATACGTATGATCATCGTATGATCATCAATCAAGACTCACACTAGTCTTAATTCATTATAGTTCCCAGTATAATAATCGACTAGGGACATTTAGGATATTTCTGTAAATACCCATGGATCTTATTATAATGTAAACACGCAAATCAATTATAATAAACAGCAAATGAAATCCTCTATTTTATTAACTAAAATGTATTCATAAAGACTATTAATGGATTGACCTAGGGCACATTTCCCAACATCTCCCACTTGCTCTAGGGTCAATCATTCATGCATCTAATGCCTAATGATCTAACATGACCATCATGTTTCGCTTGTAGAAGAGCCTTTGTCAATGGATCCGCAACGTTGTCTTCAGTAGGTACTCTGCAAATCTTTACGTCTCCCCTCTCAATAATTTCTCTGATGAGATGAAAACGCCTGAGTATATGTTTGGATCTATGGTGTGATCTAGGTTCCTTGGTCTGTGCTATTGCCCCGTTATTGTCACAATACAAACAAACTGGGTTAGCAATACTTGGAACCACACCTAGTTCAGAAATGAACTTTTTGATCCAAACTGCCTCATTTGCTTTGCATCGGACGCTGCAATATACTCAACTTCTATTGTAGAATCTGCCATAGTCTCTTGCTTCAAACTTTTCCAACTTACTGCACCCCCATTCAAAGTAAATACATATCTAGACTGCGATCTAAAATCATCTATATCAGTTTGAAAACTTGCATCTGTGTAACCATTTACAACTAGATCATTTTCAAAACCTCCATAGACCAAGAACACTTCCTTAGTCCTTCTTAAGTACTTAAGGATGTTCTTTACTGCTATCTAGTAACTCTCACCTGGATCTGACTGATATCTGCTTGTAGTGCTCAAAGCATATGATACATCAGGCCTAGTGCATAGCATGGCGTACATGATAGATCCAATAGCAAATGCATATGGAATCTTATTCATATGGTCTCGCTCATCATTTGTCTGAGGACATTGAGTCTTGCTGAGACTTATGCCATGAGACATTGGCAACAATCCTCTTTTAGAGTCTTGTAAACTGAACCTATTCAGCACCTTGTCTATGTAAGCACTCTGACTTAGACCGATTAGCCTCTTAGATCTATCCCTATAAATCCTTATCCCTAGGATATAGGCTGCATCTCCTAAGTCTTTTATTAAGAAACACTTCCCTAACCAAGACTTAACACTCTGCAATGTTGGGATGTCATTTCCAATGAGTAATATATCATCTACATACAGTACCAGAAAAACAACTACACTCCCACTGACCTTCTTGTATACACTAGGCTCATCTTCGTTCTTAATAAAACCAAAATCCTTGATTGCTTCATCAAAACGAAGATTCCAACTCTGAGAAGCTTGCTTTAATCCATAAATGGATCTTTGTAGCTTGCATACCTTCCTAGAATTCTCAAGATGTACAAAACCTTCAGGTTGTGTCATATACATGTCCTCAAGCAACTTTCTATTAAGAAATATTGTTTTTACATCTATTTTCCATATCTCATAGTCATAATATGCAGCAATGGCAATTAAAATTATTATGGATTTAAGCATGGCTACTGGCGAAAAAGTTTCATCATAATCAACACCTGGAGTCTGCCTGAAACCTTTTGCTATAAGTCTTGCTTTGAAAGTATGCACTTTGCCATCCATGTCAGTTTTCTTCTTGAAAACCCATTTACATCCAATGGTCTTACCACCTTCAGGTAAATCAACCAAGTTCCAAACTTGGTTATCATACATGGATTGCATCTCGAGTTCATGGCACTTAGCCATTTATCCGAGTCCGGTCCGTACATAGCCTCCTGATAAGTGGTGGGCTCATTTTGATCTATAAGCAACACATCACGACTATCAGTAATGAGAAATCCAAATCTCTCTGGCTCATGTCTTACCCTACCAGATTTACGTAGGCCTTGTGTCACTTGCGGAGGTTCAACTGGTTCAGAACGTTGTTGAACTTCCAGTAGCAGTTCAGTGTTTATTTGTGATTCTTGAACTTCTTCAAGATTTATTTCTCTCCCACTAGCGTCTTTTGAAATAAACTGTTTTTCCATAAAGGCACCATACCGAGCAGCAAACACTTTGTTGTCAGCGGGATTATAAAAGTAATATCCTTTTGTTTCCTTAGGATACCCCACAAATAAACACTTATCAGATTTAAGTGCTAGTTTTTCTGAGGCTTGTCGCTTTACGTAAGCCTTACAACCCAAATCTTAAGAAAAGACAAACTAGGTCTCTTCCCGTACTATATCTCATATGGTTTTTTATCAACCGTTTTAGAAGGAACTCAATTTAGAGTGAAAGCTGCAGTTTGTAATGCATAACCCCAAAAGGACAATGGAAGATCCGCATGACTCATCATAGATCGAACCATATCTAATAAGGTTCGATTTCTCCTTTCAGAAACTCCATTCCATTGTGGAGTTGCTGGTGGAGTCAATTGGGAGACAGACCCACAATTTCTAAGATGATCATCAAATTCTTGGCTCAAATATTCACCACCTCGATCTGATCGAAGTGCTTTGATAGTTTTACCAAGTTGATTCTGCACTTCATTTTGAAATGTTCGAAACATCTCAAATGATTCAGCTTTATGTTTCATAAGATATACATAACCATATCTGCTGAAATCATCGGTAAATGTAATGAAGTACTTATAACCTCCTCTAGCCATTGTGTTTATAGGACCGCATACATCAGTATGTATTAGACCTAATAAATCACTTGCCCCTTCACTATGTCCAGTAAAGGGACTTTTAGTTATCTTGCCTAGTAAACAAGATACGCACATTTCATATGATTCCAAATCAAATGAATCTAGAAGTCCATCTTTATGGAGCTTCGTTATTCGTTTCTTATTTATATGGTCGAGATGACAATGCCAAAGATAGGTTTGATTCAAATCATTTGACTAAAATCTCTTTGTATTTACGTTAAAGACTGGAGTATTAGTGGACTTTTTCATGCTTAGAATATAAAGACCATCACACAAATCAGCATTTGCATAAAATATTTCTTTACGAGAAATGGAACATCTATTATTCGTAATAATAAAATCAAAACCATCCATATCCAAGCATGAAACAGAAATGATGTTTCTGCTCAAGGTAGGCACAAAATAACAATTATTTAAAGTTAAGATAAGTCCACTAGGTAAGACTAAGTCATATGATCCAATAGCCAGGGCAGCAACTCTTGCTCCATTCCCTACGCGGAGGATGACTTCTCCTTTTTTTAGCTTCCTACTTCTGGTGAGTTCCTGCACATTTATACAAATGTGAGATCCACATCTGGTATCTAATACCCAGGAATCACTAG
Organism: Stephania japonica; assembly: GCA_039657345.1. NCBI lineage: Eukaryota > Viridiplantae > Streptophyta > Magnoliopsida > Ranunculales > Menispermaceae > Stephania > Stephania japonica. Next base: position 19,056,619 of record CM077558.1, on the reverse strand, counting down.
TAGATAAATTAATTTCAATAATATAAATACCTGAGGTGGTAGTCGCACTACCCTTTTTCTTCTTTAGATCTTCTAGATAGAGTTTGCAATTTTTAAACCAATGTCCAGGTGCATGGCAGAAATGACAATTCCCTTCCTTTTCCTTTTAGTGCTTTGAAGCAGGAACAGGCTGGGGCTTGACTTGTTCCACAGGCTTTGCGAAAGGTGCAGCAGTAGCCTTGGCAACTTTAGCCTTGCCTTTGCCTTTATTCTTCATTCCCTTTCCCTTTTGGACCATCAGCACATTACTAGAGGGTTTCTTGATATTTTGTTCAGCAGTTTTGAGCATCAAATGCAACTTTGAAATTGATTTCTCCATATTATTCATATTGTAGTTCATCACAAATTGTGAGTAACTCTCCGGTAATGAATTTAGGATCAAATCCGTAGCCAACTCTAAGCTTATGGGAAATTCGAGTCTATCAAGTTGGTCAACATAGCCCTTCATTTTCAAAACATGAGGACTAACTAACGCACCCTCAGTCATCTTACAAGAATGCAGGTTCTTGACTGTCTCAAACCTTTCTTGCCTAGCTTGCTGTTGGAACATTTATTTCAGCGTCACAGCCATATCGTAGGCTTCCATTAGTTCCATGTCCTTCTGAAGTTCAGGAACCATAGTTGCCAACATAATGCATGCAACATCAGTAGAATCGTTGACATGCTTATTATGCGCATCCTTCACAGCCTTCGTAGCATTGGCTGGTGGGTCCTCAGGGATCGGAGCATCCAGAACATACAACTTGCGTTCATGCTTGAGAATGATTCTCAAGTTTCTGAACCAGTCAAGAAAGTTAGTCCCAGATAGCTTATCCTTCTCAAGGATAGATCGCAGTGACAGGGGATTATTGTTACTTGAAGAGGCCATTGATCTAAAATAAAGATTATGCATAGTTTATTTTAGTATAGAGGAATAGACTCCCACTAAATTAACAACCCTCCTAAAACATACTGTTTATTTAGGAGATTAAATCCATATTTCACCTAATTCTATGACAGCTATGGCATGAAACACAGAACTAGATTGTTTAGGTAGGTAACAGTTACCAGTTACATCTTATGTAATTTTAGATACTTTTATGAGATACCGGACATCTTATGTCTTAACATGTTTTTATCTCATCATATGCCTAAAGTCCAAAACTATTTTGATAGCTTTATTAAGTCGGACCAATTTAAACATTTAGGTAACTTTTACCCAACTTATCTCACCAAGGTAACACAATACACCCAACTATGGCTGAAACTATATTAGTGCGATCGAGGTCTTGATAAGTGTTTAAATTGGATTGCACAAGACTTAAGATTTAATAGAGGGATTTTATTCAGTCTTAGTGATTTTTAAGTAAGCAATGAAATATCATATATTTTATTGATTTGTAGAACCACTAAACAATTTAGGAAATTTTATGCTATTCACTAATAGAAGAATTTCCATGTGCTAGGATTAGTTAGACGGCGGTCCCGCTGTAGAAAATCATTCGCTGATTTTACTATACTAAATTTACCCCTTAATTTATCTAAAATTAAGTCAATTAAAACGTTTTTAATTAACTCGGGCCCACATCTAACTAATCATCTTATCCTAATCCAATTAGGACTTTAGATATTTGAATCCTAGCAAATCACCAATAACAAACTTCTCCATATTTATCTCCTATCCAATAGGGATAATGAAACCGATTTTGCATATATCTCCTAATTTAATTGTTATCTATCTTTATCAAATAAAAATTTCATGACAAAATAGATATAGCAAGATAAATAAATAATTTCGTAAATTAATTATTCGCAATTTCGATCTTCATCCAAATAATCACAAACATGTAATTGAATCATGAACTACTATCCCAATCGAAACTAATGGTGTCATGGATCATAGAACACGAAACTAAATTCATTAAAATTATTCAAATTAATCCTAACATGGTTACTAGCATGGACGAAACTAATTTCAATTAAATCATGAATATATGTATCATATACACAAAACATGATAATAAATCTTACAGAAAACTTATGTATATCACATATACATCAACTATTAACATGCTTTCAATCATATATCATAAGAAAACATGCAATGAGTTTAATGGAATCAAACTCGAAGGCTCTGATACCACTGTTGGGTTTTAGGGTTCATGCACAGTGGAGATTACAAAATAATTTTGAGAAAAATCCCAATAGGATCTGAATTTGATTCCATTAAAACACGTTGAAACTATGAAAATTTAATCATACCTCAATCGCAATGTATCTTTCTGAAGATTAATCGATCTCTAAGGCGCTGCCAACGACAAACACCCTCTATCAGCAGTCCACTCACGAACGGTGGCCGAGATTTGAAGTGCTAGCTTCGAGAGAATACCAAACCTTTTTGTTTCTCTCCAAAATGATCCAGAACATACCAAAAACTCTAAGTTGTTTCTGAAAATGAAAATAGAGTTTCGGCCCCTTTTTAACCTTTTTGTACTTGTATTCTAACTCAAAGTGTCTATTTATACAACCCTTGTATATAGACGGTTAAGTAAATTACACATATACCCCTACTTAAAGAAGTATAAGTGTAATACACTACAAGGATATTTCTGTCATGAATTTTATCATATAAAATTCGTTTTTCTAAACCATCTTAAAATCTCGTAAACCCATTCTTAGTGTGCGACCCAATAGGCTCATACAACGTTAGCAGTGTACCAAAATATATTTTGGTATACAAGTCATAAGCGGCCTCTACCAAGACATTATGACTACCCAAATTGTATGAATATCAAATCGATACAACCTAATCAATAGTGTATATAACATCCTTTTGTCACACGATATCCTTTTGATCAAACATAAGGCATGGAATTGTCATCCAACATGTTCAATCGTACTACTCTCGGTTTCTAGGTAGACTGAAAACATCTAAGTGACATTGATCAATATCAATTCACTTACACTAGACCTTTTACAGTCTAACACATCGAGGGATCCACTGGATATCTCTCTTTATATGAGAGGGACAAATTCTATCTCGATTACACAACTTCACCACATTATTCACATAGTAAGCAATCACAACCTTTATAATCATCCGGTTAAAGACAACATTTGATTGCGTCAAATCACTGTATTCCTAATGTTGAAGTCTCTGGTAATCTCAAGTCAGAGGATTGAAAAATATATCTATCATGAGAAACAACTATGACTTAATCCATGTGATGTTCTCATAGCGGGTCGGTCCAGTACTTTGTTCCCTAATAAGTACTCATGATCTTGATTCGTATTCCTATACCTATGATCATCGTATGATCATCAATCAAGACTCACACTAGTCTTAATTCATTATAGTTCCCAGTATAATAATCGACTAGGGACATTTAGGATATTTCTGTAAATACCAATGGATCTTATTATAATGTAAACATGCAAATCAATTATAATAAATAGCAAATGAAATCCTCTATTTTATTAACTAAAATGTATTCATAAAGACTATTAATGGATTGACCTAGGGCACATTTCCCAACAACGGCGTCCTCACGGCGCCTGATAAGTTAAATCATGGGGTCGTGGGAAACGCTGTGTGAAGTCTTTTCTTCACGATGTCTCGGCGACGTGTTCACCGTTTCTCAACAAAATGATTTTGGTGAAGACGTACTTGAGTCACGCCATGTGTGCGTTGGCCCACGGCATGTTCACAGTGTCTTGGAAAAATTGACATTACTTTTTGAGACACCACGAGAGATGCCGCCATGAATACGGGTCTCATTGTGTCTTCCGACATGAATGGAAAACCAAAAATGTCTTTGTTATGGACGTATGTAGGAGACACTGCCATGCCATAACACACACGTCGTCTCCACGGTGTCTGGTAAAACCCTGAAATCTGAAATATATATAACACTCAAAAATGAAACTCCCTCTTGAGGATTAGCCCTAATATGATTCCAAGCATCAAGAACAATATAAATCATCACCAAATCAACCTCGAACCATTATGAAATCATCAATAATGTCTGGAGATTCAAGATATCCCTAATCATACTTAAAACACAACAACAATAGCAAAACCCAACATTCATCAACAACGTCCTCTGTTACTTGCTTCGGGGGTTGTCGAGACATCAGTGGAATACCAAGATCGCCTTTGGCAAACCACACTTGATCATAGCATGAGTACAACAACAACAATAAATAAAGAATACCCAAATACAAAAAGAAAAAACAACTCCACCATAACTGAACTAAAGGAAGGATAAGATTAAGTTGTCTCACCTTAAATCCAGTGAAAAGAAGGGACCTTCGGCGATGGTTCCGGTGCCCAGCACCACCCTTGGTGGTGGCTTGTTCCCCAAACAAATGGAGAACTGAAAGAGGAGGAGAGGAGAGGAGAGGACAGGAGAGGAGAGAAATGAGAGAAAAATGGTGAGGAAACCTTATATAAGGTCCCCTTTTCATCATCCCACACACACTCACTTCTAGCAGATCACACACTTACCATTTAAGCTGTCCAAACAAAATTGCTTCACTCTAATGGTTGACTCCCTTAAGTGACTAGGATATCACCTAACTATCCAGCTTCCCTGTCGATCCCACGCTCCTCGGCCCGTACCGCAATGCAATTCAGTCCTTGCGTATCTGTCATCTCGCCTACATTTCGACTAAATCCAAATATTATAATCATTATTCAAAAATCCATTTATTGGTGTGTTCCATGTTTAATTCCCCTGATTACCTAGGCAAAGCCTCACTCAGACTAAACAATCTTCCAAATAGCTCGAGACTTGTATTGCACTACATTACTAATACAAACATCTCGGAAACGTAAAATAACCTCAGTGTCAACTCCCAAAGTCCGAAATACTCAACGTATCACGATAGCTGAGTCACAGTACCAACAAATGTAACACAAATCGAGTTAAATTTTGACGGTTGTTACAATAGTAGTGGAATCGGGGTATTTTTTAGGCTTCGGTGACTCTTGCGGTCGTCTCCAACCACCACAGCCATCACTCTGGCCAAACAGAACCGCCACCATAAAGACAATCTAAAACCAGTGAGAAAAAAGAAAGAGAGGAGCACAGACCTCTGGCGAGGTCCGACCACCCAAAGCCGCTGGTGGTTAACGGTGGTGCACCCAGGGCGGAGAAGAATGGGTGAGTGATGAAAGAGAGATCGGTTAGTGAGGAGGGTGAATAGTGAATGGGTAATGTGGTGTAGGGTTCCTTTTTATAGACAAATCTTCATTTCCGCCCATGCACGCATCTCGAGGCTGATCCCATGGCTCTCCTCATTGAGCTGTGTCACTTTAATAATCCCTTATATGTACTCTTAGTGACTCGTGTGTCACTTAGTTAACCAGCTCCCACATTAATCTTGCGCTCCTCGGTCCATATTTCTTCGTCAACTGGCTCGCCACACCCAATTTCTTGCCACGTCCCGTCAACTAATTATTTAAATTATTCAAAAATTCATTTATTGGTATTTTTACTGTGTTTTACTCCCTTGTTTACCTAGACGAAGCCTCACTCAGACTAGCAGTCGCCTAAATGGCTCGTGCTTGTATTAGACTACCATACTAATACAAACAATACAAAATCATAAAATCACCTCAGTGTCAACTCTCGAAGTTCAAAATACTGTTCAATATCACGTAGCCAAGTCACGGTCCTGACAAGTGCAACATAAGTTGGATTAAATTTGAAAATTGTTATAAGGAATAAGATATAGACAATAAATTAAGTCAATTAAATCGAGAAATGGAACAAATGGATGCATTAGGATACGTTATGGGATGTGGGAATGATGAAAAGTCGGGCATTTGAGGATAATTTGTTTAAGTTAAATAGGTAAAGGTGATGTGAGTGTGCTATATGAGTAATAACTATGTATCAATGAATGCATGATTGATGATGAATTGTTCAAATCTGTTGTAATTTGATTGTTTTTGTTGCTATTTGTGATTCCAAATGAGGCAAGGGTGGGTTGACAGGCGACAAGCCTCGGCGCGTGGAGGAGCAAAATTTCGATTAGGAATTTTGTTGCTCATGACGGGGATCACACTCCCCTTTTAAAGAAACGCGCTCTACATTTTAGGCAGCATGCTTCTAGGAAGAACATGAGCACGTTTCCCATCTAATGGAATGCGCTCCAGCCCCTGCTGACAAAGATTTTAACTTGCTGGTTTAAGAAACTTAATATAAATCTAGCTTAAATAATTGTAGTTAATCTAAAAACATAAAAATGGACTTCAAGGACTTAGGGTACCATAACTCGAGTATCGGGAGCTAAGCGGGGCCAGATTCAGGAGTATGGGAAGGTCAAATGCAAATTGGGGTGTAAAACCCTTGAGAATGCTTAACAGAATTCATCGTTTATTACTGTTTATAATGATCGTATTTATGTATGTCTACTGGTGGACACACATGGGTTTCACTCCTAAGCTTTGTTGCGATTATATATTAGAATTCGCTAAGTTTCTTGCACGTGTTCCTTGTGACAGGGCACTCGTTGACGACAATAGGATATATTTGCAAACATTGGGAGGGATTAGGGTGGTCCTGATGGGTAAAACCTTTGGGAAAGAATCATGTCATTTACTGAAATTGGGATTTAATCATTAGATTCTTGAATAGTATATATGCGTGGTTCCTATCTTGTTTTATCAATATCTGGTCAGGGTAGGTCGGGCTTTTCGTGTGGTTATTCGATTGGTGATTTATTTACTACTTAAAGTCAAGCCTATTTATTTATTTACTACTTTTAAAGTATTTTGTGATGTTTTATATTATTTATTGTTGTTTTTATGATGTATGTTGCCTACAACTATGGGAATATGATTGTCTATAGCCCGATGTCATATTCGTATGTCTAGTAGATATTGGCTTTATTCATGAATATTGTGTGGAATTCTCTTGAGATTTTACTCACTGGACTCGTCATTGTATTTATTAGGTGACTAAGTGCAAATCCCTCAACGAGGAATAACAAGGGTAAGGATGTACTGGATGATTACCTTTGAGTTCATTGCTGCTTCAGCTTGTGTTTTAGACTACATTATAAATATCTTTATGTTTTATGGGGTTTTGGTGACTGTAGAACACTGGACACATGTATATGGCTTTCAGCTTATATTCGCCTCAGTTATATGCATGGTATTATTTCTGAGTTTTCCATTATCTAGGATTGTTAAATATGTATAATTTACTCAATTAAAGACTTTTGCTATTAATAACTAATAAATTAAATGTTTAACTTAATGAAACAATTGTGAATGGAGTGATTGACTATACATGACACACCGTCATCAATGGCATTACAAACTTGGCAGGTGTTAGTGACATGTCCGACGACGTGGCAGTTGCAGTTGGCCCCACGGGTTGGAAGTAGCAGGCCACGGGGTGGCCTCAGGATTTGGAGTTGCCATAGTTTAGTATTAGAGATAGGTTGATAAGGCCTAGGAAAAAAATTAAAGGAAAGAGAATAAAACTTGAATAGACAAATATTAGTTGTGGAAACCTGAAGACCCTAACTTAGAATCTTAGTTGGGAAATAAATGGAGTCGAGTAGTTATAAGGGTTTATATATTTGTTATTTTCTTGTTTGTATATTATATACATGTATACCATAAGTGATCGGGCGCATACTTTTTTATGCAGATCATGATGGACAGACAACAAACACCACCAATTACAGAGATTGGTCAAATGAGTGATCAGACCAGAGATAGAGGTTTAGATCTAGTAGTAGCCGCACGATTCACAACACATGATAGGCAGTTAGAGGTACTCATGGGCGTGATGCGCTCACAAACATTAACACTTACATTTCTTACCACTCTACGGAAACCGAGCACTACAAAGTCGACAGATGCTCTGACTACAGCTGCACTAACTGTAGTACAGATTGAGACAGCTATAGCTAAGACTAAGAGACCTGCATCGGCACTGATGGATGTGTTTGAGACCTCATTGACACTAGAGGTTAAGTTGATAGGGGAGTTCATCAAATTCGATATTGGGTACTTTTATGGAGGTGAAGATCCGAATATGGCTGGGAAGTGGTTGATTGCGCATAAATGACTACACAAGTTTGAGGATTCCCGAAACCATTTGGTCCCGCATATTAGGGCACATGTTGAAAAGAGATACAACCGTATGGTGGACAACGTACACCAACACTCATTTTTAGTCTATTATGGGTAGAGTTTCAACAAATTTTCTATGACCAATATATTCCAATCGAGATCCAGCTGTGGTTGAGGGAGGAGTTTCTACATTTGTTGCAAGGTAATTGGACTATAGTGCAGTACATGGAGAGGTATCGATATCTAATGTAGTTTGCTACCGATGTCACGAGGACCGAGAGACTTCATGTTTATTATTTTGCCCGAGGATTATAGGAGAACATTGCCACCACAATTGTTTCCAGCGGAGCATAAACACTATAGGAGATGTATGAGCGAGCTCTTACACACGAGGCATATCTTCTTTAAAAAAGAGACAAACACGCAGTTACTGATTCTCAAGAGCTGTTGGACCAGAGTTCTCAATAGGAGCATTGGCCGAAGAGATAAATAGATCACATGACAGAAAGGACTGACAGTACGGTCGAGGTTGTAGAGATGATGGTCGGACAACTAGAACTTAAGTGATACCAACATGACCAGTGCCACCGTAGAGACAAATGTAGGATAAGGGAGGCAGAGATTGAGGATCATAGGGTCAAGGCCAGAGGACAGGATATGGATATTCGACTAGGTGTTGGTAGTTTGGATAGGAGGAACACATCAAAAGGCAACGTCCATAAAGATCAATAACTCCAAGAGCAGTGACATCAGTGCAAATTCTAGAGCCGGTGCATGTGGTAACTGAGCCTAGCCGGGAGATGTCCAAATGATGGGTTCAGGATAAGAAATTTAGAAATTTAAATTTAAGTTAATAATCACTATTGAAGTTCATGTATACATGTATGTTTCAGTAAGTGTGTTATGGCAAGGTAAGTCCTGGTTTGTAGAAGTGTACTAGGTCTATCATGTTATGACACATGAAAGGAGGGAGAGGAAAGGTAGGTTTAACTTGCGATTGGTAACTGGATTAGGTCTATCATCTACGTTAGTTAGATGATATTATGGCAGGGTAGGCCATAGGTTGTTGTGTGTTTTGTCAATTCTATTATGTTGTGTAACACGATAGGAGAGGTTTTCTGTTGACTGGGTGATAGGTGACTGGGTTAGGGAAACTTGGACACAGATATATCGCTAGGGAATAGGTTGCGGAGGTTCAGGTAGCGTGATAGGAATGTTCATGTGGCACGTGCCTATAATTCAGGGGTATTACAGAGTGATCAAGAGATCACATAAGACTGCAAGAGTGTGAGGGTGTCATACGGGGGAAAGGGAGTCAGTAAACCAAAGTTCTACGAGATCTAGACTTAGGGGATGAAATCTCCCCTAGTTGGGAAGATTTGTATGACCCAAATTAATCAAACTAGGATTAGCACTAATCTCAGGGATTAACAGGCGTAATTCAGGCATTACGTAGACAACTCGATTGACTCGAGCATTGGAATCAAATAAATATGTTATCGTTGATTAATGTTTGTGTACTGACTCTATTTAAAATCATTATATTATTTGTATTGCATCACATTTTTATATGTTGATTATCAGGCGAGTTGGGGTGAAATGCATGTTTGTATTGCATCGCATGTTCGGCTCGAAATACGTGTCAACCTGGGGAATGAATAGGCAATGTGTATGACACCGTGAATAGGATATAGATAGTCAATTAAGTCAAGAAATGTGAAAAATGGACACATTAGGAAGCATGATGGGATGCAGGAATGACAAAAAGTCAAACAATCGAGGATAATTTGGTTAAGCTAAATAAGGGAAGCTGATGTGAGTGTGCTATATTAGTCATAATTATGTGTCAAGACAGCTTCAAAGAGAGCCTTAGATGGTCCTCGAGACACGCATATAGATTAATTCCTATATAAACCAAACTTAATGCATTTCTTCATCATTTTCCACTATCAATGTCCATGCAAACAAAACAAAAACAAAATTGATTATTGAGGGCTTGAAGAGCTCAAATTTGGGAATTGAAGTTGGAACTGTAGGAAACAAGACAATCTCATCAAGGTAATTACAATCATCTCCTCATTTCCATTAAAATGAGCTTAAAAACATGGGTGTTTGGTGAAAATGAATTTGATGGTTTAAACTACTGGTTTTTTAGGTTCTCAAGTGATTTTAAGTTCAATAACAACAATAAGTTATGTTTTAAAATTTGGTTTCAATGGAAATTTGAGTTTTAGTGAAAATGTGAAAGTTTGGTTGTTGTGAATGAATGCATGATTGATGATGAATTGTTCAAATATGTTGTAATCTGGTTGTCTTTGTTGGTATTTGCAATTCCATATGAGGGGTCAATAGGCGAAGGAGAAGGCCTCAAATCAAAATTTTGACTAGGAATGTTGTAGCTCATGTAGGGGAGCGCGCTCCACATTCTGGGAAGAATAAGAGCTCCCTATCTTATGGAGCACACTCCACTCTCTGCTGACAGATATTTTAACTTGCTGGTTTAGGAAACTTAATATAAACCTATCTTAAATCACTGTAATTAATCTAAATACATAAAAATCGACTTTAGGGACTTAGGGGACTGTAACTCGGGTATCGGGAGTTAAGCGAGGCCGGATTCGGGAGTTCAAGGAGGTTGGAGCACTAATTAAGGTACGTAAAACCCTTGAGAATGCTTCACAGAATTCATGGTTTATCACAGTTTATCGTGATCATATTTATTTGTGTTTGTTGGTGGATACACATGGGTTTTACTACTTAAGCTCTATTGTTTATATATATTGGTGGTGGCTAAATTCCTTGCACAAGTTCCTTCAAACAAGGCTCGCATCGACGACAGTAGGATATACTTTTGATCGTCAAGAGGGATTAGGGTGAAACTAATGGGTCACATCATTGGGAAGGGATCATGTCGTTTACCAAAGTTAGGATTTAGTCATTGATTCCTGAATAGTATATATGTGTGGTTCCTATCTTGTTTTATTGATATCAGGCCGGGGTAGGTCAAGATTTTCACATGGTTATTCGATTGGTGATTTATTTGCTGTTTAAAGTTAAACCTGTTTATTTATTTACTACTTTTGAAGTATTTTGCCATGTTTTGTATTTCTTGTTGCTACTTTTGTATGATGTATGTTACCTACAACTATGGGAATATGGTTCTCTGTTGCCAGAGATCATATTCGCATGTTTTGTAGATATATTAACTTTATTCATGATGATTTTGTGGACTTCTCTTAGGAATTTAGTCGTAGGACTCATCATTATATTTGTTGGGTGACTGAGTGCAGATCCTTCGACGAGCAAGAGCAAGGGTAAATAGGTACTAGGCAATTACCTTTCAGATCATTGTTGCTTTAGCTCATGTTTTGGACTACAGTATTTTATTTCCTTATGTTTTACTAGGTCTTGGAGACTGTAGAACACTAAATACATGTATATGGATTTCTACTTATATTTGCCTTAGTTATATGCATGGTATTATTTTCAGGTTTTTTACTATCTACGATTGATAAATATGTATAATTCACTCAATTAAAAACTTTCATTGTTAATAACTAATAAATTAAATGTTTAGCTTAATGGAAATATTATGAATGGCGCAATTAATTAGACAAGAGAGACCATCATCAATGGGATTGCGAGCTTGGTAGGACTTGGTGACATATCTGGCAACGCGACAGGTGTATCCGGGCCCGCGGGCGGGGCGCAGCCGGCCATAGGGTGGCCTTGGAATTTTGGGCCACCACATTTGCCATTTTATTTGCAACCTCATTTTTCTTCGTACCTTCCAGCAAGTCAATCCAGGCAAAAAATGGTGTCTAAGGCTCATCTATTACCTCGTGGAAAGCCAAATACACAATAATAAAAAATACAACTTAAGTCTCCAATAAAACCTACAAATCACCTTACCTCTAAAAGCTCATAGTCTGCAATAGTATCATCGCCACCTTCGTCATACATTGGGTTCTCAACGATCGGATGTGGAATTTTTAGAAATCAAGGCAGTTATTTTGGTGTAGCCATGAACTAAAATCGCGCCTTCTCGCTTGGACCTTCAAGTGATAGTAAATGTTTACGCCACCTATCCCAATTTTCTAATTAGAAGCCGTACTTAATAGAGTATTTTTGTGCAGATAGGCTACAGACTTCTTCGATAGGGCAGTACGAAGGTCGGGTATCCCTTGAACATGGCCAAACTGTCATAGGAACCTCTCTGGATGGTATGGCTCCATAACGTCCATGTACTTAAAGGTGCCAAAATAGAAGGCAACCAAATGAGCAATACCACCGTGCCTGATCTCAATGTATAGATCCCAAGTGACCAACATGATCAACGAGAACAACTTATAAAATTTACATAAGTGATAAAATGAACACAAAATCAAATAATGCAAGCAACTTACCTTACCCGGCCGCAATCTATCAAGGGTTCTACGAAGAGAACCCAAGTTGTCCACATTTGCAACTGTATCATGTTTCTATATCCACTTACAAACATGAGGTTGAATGTGGTCGATGTATTTTGCATTCGGCGCGGCATGCTGGAGTTTGAAGTGGTCATACAACCATTCGTAAATAAGAAAATGCACAAAGTACGAGAATTAAATAGTGGGAATACACCAAAAAATGCAACATAGAAAAACTAAGACTACGAGTTTTTTACCTCAAGCAAAGGTCGATACCTTTCGATCTGTGCTTCATCGACTTTAGTAGCAGACCCTAAGTGACGATAAAAGGTAAGCCAAAGTAGATGTAACCAATGCGTAGTTTCCCACCTAGTCCGAATTGTCCAATAGCTTGAACAAAACAATGGAGACTTGTGACCCACTCTTATCGGTAGAAAAAAGTGCAGGATGCCATGTACAAGTATCCAAAGTATGCACATGCAGTGCATTCAACCTTTGGGTAAGTAGATGACTTTTCAGTAAGGCACCGTGTACTCTTCAACCAGCATTTCCTCCCAGTGAGACCTCAGGAAATGTTAACCTCTTCCTCAGCTTCTTTAAGGCTAATCTCGAGCAACTTTGAAACTATGACAATCGTCTCCATGTGAAACTCCTCAGTGTACCTTGCAAAATTCTCAACCTCTACCACTTTGCCCGTAACCAGAATGTTCAATAGAATGCTCATATCCTCCAATGAGATAGACATTTCACTAAATAGTAAGTGAAATGTATTCGTGTCCAGCTGCCACATCTCAACAAAAGCAGAGATAAGCTCCATATTGCCTTTTCGATACAAGTAGTCTATAAGTGGCATTAATATGGACTTCTGAATTATTCTTTGTAGGCCTTTGGTGTTGGAGTGGCAAGATTACAAGTACCACTCGAGTAATTGAGCCCTGTGGTTTATGCACTTAAGCAAGGGCGATGCTGCGGTAAAAAAAACAAACTTCAGAATATAATAACAATTTGAATGATGTGTAGTAAGCATTTGAAAAAAAAAATTGAGTTTCAAAAAACATCTTACCTCATTATTCCAAATAGCCGTCACTACATGATTTTTAAAGCTCATCAATAAGGAACGGTCGATAGAACCACTAAGGAAGGGAATGGAAGGGTAATCTTCAGGCTCCTCTACGTTTCCTCTGGATACGCCACTAGAACTCCCTTCACGCAGCGTTGTGTTGTGGTTGTTTCATTTTCTTCTTCTCCCGGGGCCTCATCGCTAAACTCGACACTCCCAATCGCTACGTCTTGCTCAGGAACATGTGGTGCCTCATCCTGTGCATCAACTCCTATAGGACGGTATGCACGTGTACCCTTTTGCTCAATACCATTTTGTTTCTCTTTATGATAAGAGATTGTTTCTAGTTTTCTCACACAATGAGTCCCACCACGAGTATCTGAGGTACCCCTACCTATTGTCCTTTTAAGGCCTTACCGTAAACTTGTTCCCTGGAAACGGTACTCTTCTTTTCGAGCCATATATGTTCCATAAGGCCAATGTAAGTACAGTGAAAGAAGCACCCAAAAAATGACATATTATATATTTTTAGAACTACATGATCGAGACATGCAATTTTGTCTCAGTAAAACAACACCGAGACCTGCGGTTTTGTCTCAGACCCTACCATCTGAGCTTACTACCAACCATACCTTTCAACTAAACTCGGTTGCTAAAGGCCGAGAAGAAAACATCATATCCTAGGGACATGGCACCGAGACCAAAAACTTTGTCTCGGTGGTCTACAATCACATTGTCATATGTGTTTGGGGTCCCTTTATATTTAGTGTCGGTGGAGTTTCACTGATACACTACAAATGGTCTTGAAAAGATAATCTCGATACCACATCACAAGACATAGTCTTGTGAGGTCGACACTTTCGGGTTTTGAAACCTAACCCTAAATGGGTACATCAACACCAAGGAGTACTAAAACCAATGTAATGAATGGCAAATTCATCGAAAAGAGACACTTAACTTCGTGTTAATGCCAAGTGACAACACTAATAAAGTCAAAACTCTAAATACGAGACCCTCGCAATACAAACCCTCTTCCTCAATAGAGAACGCCTAACCCAAGCAGAGAAACATTGTAAACAACCAAATGATGCAAGAAACTGAAGAGGAATTGATGGATTCTGATCTATTTATATGAGAGAAAGGATGAAAGAACTATGGTTTGAAGGTTTTGAAAGCTTTTACAGGTTTTCGTGATTTGGGGGTGGGGTGCTTGTGTTTTAAACAAAAAGGAACTTTTGGAAAAACTCTCGGGGTGCCCTGATAAATTGCTTGGGTGCCCAGAAAGGATGTCAGGGTGCACATAATGCGACTCTTTTTTATTATATCCTAACATTTTTGAAGTTTTTTAATGCCCTAACTTTTTTTAATTTATTATTTATATCATTACCTTTCTACATTGATAAATTTCTATCCTAACTCACTTCTTCACTCTAAATTTGATGATATGACACCTAAATAATTATTTTAAAAAGTCACTTCATGACATATTTGTGACGACCCCTCTCCTAATCTAGGGCACCGCCTGGCCTAATCTCATAATTAAGCTCTAATCTCATTTCCGCAGGACTTAACTATATATTAGTCAGCCTTTACAACCTATTTGCCTTGTTACTCGTATTCGGGATAAGTAATACACTAGTCCTACCAATTAATAAAATTTAGAGTTAATTAAAACTTTTTAATAATTTAGTTGTTTAGCAAAAGTCTTAACAACTAAAGCAAAAGCCATTGATAATATGCATAAGCCATTTAAAATAACCCTAAGTGTGGAAAACCAAGAAAAGATGTCACATACATATAAACCTCAAAATGAAGTAAATAGTGTGACAGTTTAAGTCAAGTCGGGGAACTATCGGTTAACCCAATGTACAACCCCAAATGTACTAAAAGACATAATATATTAACTAATACAACAAAATACTAAAAGACCTACATTATCGATAGTAGTTTCACGTCATTGGGTCTGCGGTAATCGTCGATCTTCTCATTGTCGGGCCTACTGGTCGATGGATCTGCACCCACCGCCATAAAAAGGACGGTGAGTACAAGAATATAACAGTAATGCCCGATAACAAGTTTATTTCACATGTCCAAATATTCTAATGGTATTTAAAAGCATATGAATAGGAAAAACTGAAAAAAAAAAATAAATAAATCATATGCGAGTAAATACCAAAGTTAAACAAGTGACAGTGACACTAGGCCAAGTAGTGGGGATTTAGGTCTGGTCAGTAGTGAACCACGTCACACCAACTCAATAATCATATAGCACTAGGGACTTTAACCCAAGTGTCGTCAGGGACTCTAACCCCGAGTGTCACACAATATCAGGTAATATGTGTTGACATCCCCATGGACTTTAACCTCGTGAGTCGCGCACACCTCGATCAAGTACGGAACCTAAATGCCAAGACTACTTTTCATATTAAAAAATGACTCAAGTATAGATTTACCAAAGCATAGGAAAAAATTAAAAGCCTAATAAAAATGATTACAAAATCCATCAATGCATTTGTTGTTATGACTACACTAATAGCATGCTATTTATCAACCTAGTTTCCAATCAAAACATCAAGAATTAAGCATGGCATAGGATTGAAATCAAGATCAATCAACAAGGCAAAATATCATGAACAAGTTCTCAAGAAATGAGTAGAATCAATCACAACATCATAACATTGGAATACAAACAACATATAGTCAAAGAACTATGAAACAACAATGAGTAAGAGAATGAAATGTAACATAAAGTGTCAACGAGTATATTCACAAATACAAGCAAATTCCTTAGCAAATCTGACCTCCCGACACTCTGAATCGTGCACCCGGACTCTTGGAACTCTCCCTTAGGCTCTTGAGGTGTTTAGACATGTATTAGGGTGGTTTATGGTCAGTTGGTGGAAGTTTAGAGTAGTGGTTAAGGCCTTAATGTGTTGCAGGAAAATGAAGGGGAGTTGTAGAAATTCTGTTGCCTTGAACACTCACCACGCTAGAGAAAATCCCTAGCACGATGGGTGTCCTCAGCACATTAGCTGGAATGCCCAGCACGCTCGGTGTAGTAACCAGAAATCTACAATCAATTTTTAGGCTGCTGCAACTCGAGAATCACCTTCTTCATCATCCCCTGAACCTTATTCTTCTCTACCAAGGTCCAGCAAATCCTCTTCTAACATATACAAGGCATGCACTTCATATTTTCATCATAATTCATCCAAATTTAAGAGATTTAACATGCATGGCTATGAATTTGGGGAAGAACATGAAGAACTTTGGAGATTCCTAACTTTAATTTTAAAAACTGAAATTTGATGGCAATGTGCTATCCCTAGTTTTTTTGACAAGGATTTTGAAAATGAGTTTAGACTTTGCAAACAAACTTGTTTTGAAAGCCAAAAATCAGAATTTCATATTCATTGATAGAAACCTCAATTTTTGCTCAAAACCTCAAAATTGGAAATTAGACTTGGACATCAAAATTGGGACTTCCTAATGCATTAAAACTGAGCCAAAAACTCTTTGTAACTGAATTTATAGAAAAAGCCCTATGTATGAGCTTGAATCTAACTATTTGAAATGCATAAAAGTAGTGAAACCCTCACTAGGTTCTTTGCTTGATTTTTCAAGTTGAATACACCATGGATTGATGATCTTAAGAGTTTCTAGTTCTAATCTGGGAAGATTTCTAGCAAGCTTTCATTATAGTTTTGATTTTTCTTGCCTTGATTTGCATGCAAATGAGAATAAAAAGTTGAAGTGTTCTTTATATTGTCTTTTGTTTCATCAAGTTGCACAACTCCATCTCCATAAATCCCATGGTCACTAATCACCCCTACTATCCCACTTACTTCAGCCAAGTAACACATAATATGACACAAGCTACATGAGAGTATCTGCTAGCATGTATCCTGAGGTAAGTCTTATGGTTGTTGTAATTTACTATAGGACTTTTAATTTGATTTGCATTACATACAATCATAGGCTATGCAATTTATCATAAATTCATTATTAAAAATAATTACAACTTGCCATAGACTAGCTACCCAGTTCCCCGGCTCGCACGCAACTTGAGGCGTGTCCCCGCTCGCGTCACAACGCTTACAATTGCATGAACCGACTTAGTAAGTTTACACAAATATAACACACTAAGCATACATCATTACAAAAATAAAATATATCTTGGCCACATGCCTCGGTCGATGTGTGTATCACGGTGTGGGTCCCACGTCATGGGTTGATGATCTTGATTAAAGATTAAAATGAGGGTTAGAGATTTGGGCCGTGACAGTACAATTATTAAAATTATTTCTTAATTTATTATTCAAGCTCATTAATTAGATGTCACCTCAGCAAATTTAGAGTTAAAAAATGACTTACTATACAAATTTATCAATATAGAAAGGTTATGATATAATAATAAATTAAAAAAAAGTTATGATATTAAAACAAAAGTTGTAAAAGATTAAGATATTTTAACCAATTTGGCCTTTTTCTAATACTTTGCATCATTCATAAAGTTTTACTTCTTTTTTCTAATATGCTGCATCCAGCCATAAAGGAGCCCAAATATATACCATCTCAGGATAACTATATGTTTTCACGATCTTAATCCAATGGTGAGTGATATTATTTTATATTTTTTTTAAAATCACAGGTATCTGAACCTTTTTCAGCCCTCGTTACTTTTATTCGACTAATATCATGGAAGTTAGTTGGGTGCCCAACCTTATAACTCGGGAAATATCAAAGAAATATAATGTTGCTTCCAAGAATTAAACTCAGGACTTGTGCCTTAGTCAGAGTTAAAGTGTTATTTTCTTTCCCACTACACAACACCTCTTGCGGGCGTGATATTATTTTATATTAAATGCACAATAAATGTAATACAATTGTACTCCATTGAAGAAGTACTCTCATTTTATAGATGACACTAAAATCACCCCATCATTTTCTAAGTGCAAATCAATTTATAAGAATACCATAGACAATATTTTAGGCCCCTCTTCTTTTTTACTAAATGCCCAAACTTCCCCTCTCTCACGAACTACACTCCCTATTGTCTCTATCATTGAAACCACACTCAAATCCTCTCAAATCACACTCTTCCCTTTTTATTGTTGTTTTTAAACATCTTAATGTCATTTTTAGTGTTTTTACATTTAAGTTATTCATGAGGTTTGATGTCACAAGGCCAAAACCTATTTTTGAAGTTTAGTGTTGTTCCGTTGAACTTTTTTGTTGAAACTTGGTTGACAATCATTGGACTAAAGGTTCAGTGGGTTGTAGCCAACTCTCCAATAAAAAATTCAGTGGGTTTGGCCGACACCCTAACTAATGGCTTGGTGAGATTCGACCAACACTCCAATTAGAGGTTCAGATCTACGAGGGCAAACCACTTGAAAAATGCGGGTTCCAAAAGGGGAGTGAATTGGGTGTATAAAGTGATTATAGCATTTTTTAAAACATTTCACTAAATAACAATGCTTAACACATACAAGTGATAAAAAATCAATATAATGCAATGGTAAAAGGAATAGAAGAGATGAAAATGAGACGTAAGATAATTTGAACCCTTAGGGATAGATGTTTGATGCGTTGAAAGTTTAAACTAAAAGTATTTTAGGGGTTTTTTAAAAAAAGAAGTATGGTATGCTTAGAAATTGAAATTGAAATTCTTGATATATATAAAGTGAGGAAGGTTGCGACAGGTTAACATCCAGGGTAAAATCTTTGTCACTTTTTATGAAATGGATCAAACATATTACCTTAATTATTTTGATTCTTACTCTAATTAATTTGAACCCCAATTAATTTGGACTGAGACTATATTGTTGTTGTTGTTGTAATAGTATATGAAGTGAGCAGTAAGTTACTTTCAACAAGAAAACGGGGGTCATTTAACTGCTTCCTAAATTAATTATAGTTTTTTCTATATTTATTTGACTTTATAACTTAAAATGGTACTTTGATTTTAAGAATATATGTGTTTACAATCAAAGGCTCTCAGGTGAGATGGTAAAGACATCACTTGCAAAAAAGGCAAGACCTTGGGAGATCGTGGTCCAATTCCCACTGAAGTAAAAAGAAAATAATATATGTGTTTATAATGTCAATGTACGTAACAATAAATTGGATCTGTTGCCCAATAAAAAAGATAAATTGGATTTGTTGCACAATAAAAAGGATAAATTGGATCAAATTATGGATAAGATTTGTTAGTGTCATGAAGAATTATCATCAGTTTTCTTAAAATGAGTTAATGATTCAATGTAGCTTACGTGCTGATTTGGAAAATCATAATTTGTTAAGATATGTTGTTATGACACGAAGATCAGATCAGTTATAACAGAGCCCAAAATCTGTTATTTGCAGTTAGTTATGATCAATCTTTATCCACAACTAAACGAGAAGTTGTTGGAGTTTAGTGCAGGTTCTAAGAGCGATATTGGCCACATAATGCATGAGAAGAATGTGGAAGTTTCTCAGGATTAAGACGATTGGATTCTAGTAGTTGTTAGGATTTGACAGTCATGTAAATCATCTATATATGTCAAAGTAGAAAGTATGGACTCATATCTTCTAACTTTGTTTTGTGTAGTGAACGTATGTGTTCACTTATTTGCTTATCGAGTTGTAAAGATCCAAGGGGACTTAGGTGCTAGTGTGAGGGGAGCCTCATTCTTGCAAGTGGAAGACTTGTGTATAAGATCCAGAGATACGTAGGGAGATGCTAGGAGCTCAGTGAGGGAGTCACTAAAAGAGTCTTGTAGATCGTACATGTTCTTAGTGAGTTTTGCGTCTGGGCGTGGCCTCCCAGATGTATGTTGTGGACCAAACTGTGTGAACAATCTCCTAGTCTTTGTGTTTTGCTTTACTGATTTCACTTACATTTTAGTACTATTTAATTCCCTATTACAACATACTATATTTTTCGTTGTACACTCATTGGCTTAGTAATTTCATTTGATATTAGAGCAAGCACTACTTAAACTCTATTCTTACAGACTGTAGTAAGGTTCAAATACTAACCATATGTATCAGGGAAATCAATCAGGCCAACGGGAAGGAGTGTCCAACATTCGACCTCCTTTGTTGACCAGTACAAACTACACATACTGGAAGGCAAAAATGGAAGGTTATATTATGTTCGTGGATGTCAAGGTTTGGACATCAATCGAGAAGGGTTATGCCCCACCTATTATAGATGGGATAGCAAAGAACCCTGACGATTGGACAGAAGTTGAAGAGACGTTATTGTTAGTAAATGCCAAAGCTCTCAAGGCCATCTTCGGTGCGGTAACATAAAAACATATTAAGTTGATTTCTACATTCAAAATAGCAAAAGAAACATGGCAAATTTGGAAGGCTTCTTTGAAGGGAACAAGTGCGAGAGTCAAAGCTTCTCGTGCACAAATCACAGTTCAAGTTGATGAGAATAGGAGAGGACAAGACCCTGTTAGACTACACTACCAAGTTGAAGGATCTTGTTAATCAAGCACATCAGTTGGGCAAAAAATACTCCAACAAAAAGTTTGTGTAGAAGGTTGTCATCACACTACTTGAAAAGTTCAATGTGAAATTGCCTTCATACAAGGCAACTGAGGTCTCAATAATTTGTGATATGAGGAACTTATGGGTTTGTTGACAACCTGTGAGATGTATCTCAACCAGCAAAAGTAGCAGACAAAGAAATTTTCCTTAAAGGCTACTGAAATTAGCTTTACTCTAGGAGATGGAGATCTTACTTTACTAACCCGTAAATATAATAAAATATATAAGAAATTTCAGGGTTTAAAGACTGGAGGCTCATCACGAAAGGAATGAGAAACAATGGTGATTGACAAGAGTAAGATGATATGCAGAGAATGTAGAGGACTTAGACACTTCCAAGTAGAATGTTCATCAAAGAAGAAGGAGAAAACACCGACCTCAACCAGGAATGATTCTAATCTAAAAGTGAAGAGGAGATGACTAACTTGCATGTTGCTTTCATGGCGGCTACTATTTCAATATATGCATCTAATGATGTTACAACTGAAATGATAAAGCCTGTCATAACAAAGAAAGTTTCACCTATTCAATAACTAAAGGAGGGTGTTGCTCACTTAATTAAAGGTGATTCTGATGACTCTGATTGTGAAATTTCTAATCTAAAATCAGATGTAGATTTCAAAGCAGCCTACTCTAAGATGATGACCAAGTAGGAAGAAGCAGTCACATGCAATCAATCTCTTCACATTCATCTCAAGGAGAAAGAAGAGAGTTGGCTGATTGCAGGCGCAAACTAGAGTTGGTGCAGAATACATTGAA
The DNA here is from genome assembly GCA_039657345.1 of Stephania japonica. Lineage (NCBI taxonomy): Eukaryota > Viridiplantae > Streptophyta > Magnoliopsida > Ranunculales > Menispermaceae > Stephania > Stephania japonica. The sequence continues at coordinate 19,034,730 of CM077558.1, read as the reverse complement.
ACAACTGAACAAAGGGAAGGTTAAACTTGATGACATCCTTTCTCAGGGGAAGGGAAATGGAGATCCTAAATGTTGGGGCATGTGCCCTTGGTCAATCTACAAACATTATAGTAAAATAGAGGTTTTTCATTTGTTGTTTTATTATAAGTGATTGCATATTTACCTTATAATAAGATCCATGAATATTTATTGAAATATCCTAAATATCCCTAGTTAGACATTATACTGGGAATTATAATGAATTAAGACTAGTGAGAATCTTGATTGATGGTCATGTGATGATCATACGTATTGGGATACGAATTGAGATTATGATTACTTGTTAAGGAACAAGGTACTAGACCGACCTGCTATGAGAACAACACATGGATTAAGTCATAGGTGTTACTCTTGATAAGTATATCATTTAGTCCTTCGACTTAAGATTACCATAGACTTCAATATTAGGAGCATGGTAATTTGACACAATCAAACGTTGTCTTTAACTAGACGATTATAAAGATTGTGATTGGTTATCATGTGAGCAATATGTGAAGGTGTGTAATCAAGAAAGAATTTGTCGTTGATATTAGTGGATCCCTCGATATGTTAGATTGTTAAATGGCTAAGTCCAAGTGAATTGATATGATTAATGTCACTTCGATGTTTTCAATCTATCTAAAGACCCAGACTAGTATGATTGAACATTAAGGGTGACTTTCCATGCCTTCTATTTAATCAAAGGATATCACACGACAAAAAGATATGATATATGTTATTCATTAGGTTGTATCAATTTTGATATTCATGCTACTTGGGTGGTCATAATGCCTTGCTAGAGACTGCTTATGACTTGTGTACCAAAATAGTTTTGGTTCACTACCAACGTCGTATGAACCTATTGGGTCACACACAAAGAATAGTTTTGCGCAATTTCAAATGGTCCAGAGTATTGAATTTTATAAGATAAAATTCATAATATATAAGCCCTTTATGATTCGTTATATGATAACTTATAAATAGGGGTATATGTGTAATTTGCTTAAACAACATAAATACAATAGTTGTATTACGATTAGGATTTTAAGTGAGAGTTTATCTACACATAAATAAAGGGTGATACCCAAAATGTAACATAAGAATTTTATTTTTCTAATTTTTTATTCTCTGTATCTTGGAGAGAGAGAAAAATATTTTCAATCTCTCTTGGGGCTAGCACTCCAAATTGTTGTTACCGTTTGTGTGTGGATTTCTGATAGAGGACACGTGCTTGAACATCTTGAAGATCGAACAATTAGAGAAGGAAATCATGAATCAAGGTATAGTTTATTTTGTAGATATTGTTTAATGGAATTTATTTGCGATCCTGTTGAGGTTTTTCAAAATTGTCTTGAATTTTTCGCTGCGTATGAACCCCAAAACCCAACACTAAAAGTCTCGAATATGTTGCAGGCACATCCTCAAAAACACCAACAACAAAACAAATGGTGTTTGTCAAAGCTTAAGAAGTTGCCACTACCAAGCAACAAGTCATGCAAAGATTCAAACCTACATGCTACTACTGTGGAATCAAAGGTCACAAATGTCCCAGGAGTTACAAGATGATCAGAGAATTGGGTAGAAGGCAACATGAAATTACATAAAAAGTCTCTAGAGCAAAGCAACCTATTAGAACTCAAAAGAAATGGGTTTCCTAAAAGGAAGAAGTGTGTAATGTAGCACACATATCCCTTAGATCAATGATGAGCGCCAAGTGGTACTTTGACAGTGGTGTTCTAAGCACATGACTAGTAATAAAAGCCTTTTAAAACATTATCAGTCATATGTTGAAGGACATGTCACGTTTAGGGATGGAGTCAGAAGTCAAGTCATTTGGAAAGGAACGTTAACAACTTAAGACTTTCCAATTTTAGAAGGAGTATTTCATGTAGGATGGCTCAAAGGTAATTTTTTGAGCATCAGTCAGTTGTATGATTAGGGGTATCAGGAGAACTTCACCAAGGAAGGATGCCTAGTTTGTGATTCTAAGGGAGAATGTGTAATGACTGGAGATAGATCAGCTAAAAATTGCTATCTGTCACGACAACCGAAGAACATCTGTTACAACAACCAGACATAACTTATTGAAGAGCTGGACAAAAAACTGAGCAAGGATGACAGAGGGAAACCTATTGATCCTTCACTATATCGAAGCATTATTGGAAGGTTGTTGTATTTAACAGTAAGTCGTCTAGATTTAGTATGGGTTTATGTGCTAGATATTAAGCCTCTCCTAAAGAGTCATATCTGGCATCTGTCAAGAGAATTCTTCGTTACATTGCAGGTTACTAACTCTAACATTTTTCAAGGTGGGTATAGTGATGCAGATTGGGCAGGAAGTGCAATTGATCTTAAAAGCACATCTGGTGAATGTTTTCTGTTGGAACAAGTCTTGTCTCATGGATCAACAAAAAATAGAACTCTATATCCCTATCAACTGTAAAGGCTAAATACATTGTTGCTGGGAGTTATTGCATTCAACTGACATGGATGAAGCAAATGTTGTGCGACTACAACATTGTGTTACAAAAGCTATTGGTGTTAATTGTTAAATAATAATATGAGTGTCATTGACATATCAAAGAATCTAGTCCAATACTCACGTACCAAGCATATAGATTTAAGGTATCGCTTCATTCGTGAACTAGTTGAAAGACAGGAGGTATGCACTTAATACATAAATATTGATAATTAGTTAGCTAATATTTTGACAAAGCCATTGTATGCTAACAGGTTCGAGAAATTAAAGGGTGAGTTAAGGTTTTGTTCATGCCCTGTTCAGTACCTTCAATATATGTTTCTCCCTCCAAACATTAATAATGTTTTATCGTTCATTTCATTTAAATAAAAAAAGGGTTATATATATGTACATCATTTGTTATTTTTGTTATTTTGTTTATGCTTGTAATCATTAGACTAATTTTTTTACTATAACAATTATTCATTAGAGCCGTTGGACACATTAATGATAAATGGCTAGATTTTGTAGGGATTTATTTGTTTTAGTTATAATTATCTTAAGTTGTTGAGAGAGTTATTAAGGGTTGTTGGCATCCTTAGTTGATTTGAATACCATGATTGATCATATTCTTCTTTTGTACTCATGTTTTATGCGAATCATCCTCTACTTTTGTAGTGTTTCTTATTCAATCTGTAGTTAAAACAAGCTAACCACAATGGTTGTAACACGAAAAGGAGACAAAGGTTCCACACCCAGGCCACCACCAAAGCCAAAGGCTCAAAAACCTCTGCCCAAATCGACCAAAAAGAAGGCTGGGGAGGAACAAAGTCCATTAATGCTATACCCTTGCAGGGCATTCCACCATCTGAGGTCCAGACACAATAGAAAATGGTGTCGTCATTTGATGGCTTACCACTTTTGATAAAAAGGCCATTTAGAGAAGCCTGATGCACCTTCTGCACCCTCTTCAACCTCTGAATCTAATGATGCAACAAACTATGAGTTGAGGCCTGCAGGGACGACTTCTGAGAAATTGCTCGAGACATCTCTACCCATAGAGGAGAATCATAGACTGTCATAACAGGACATTGTTCCTATTACAGCAGATCATCCGAATCTACATACTGAAGAGGGTATTCGAGCCTATAATGACACTGCCATCAATGAACCTGCTAGGATAGGTCTATTTCCCTACATCAAGAATAGGCTGAAAAGATTAGGGTAGAATCAGTTTTTGGTGAAGTCCTTAGTGAAGTTGCTAGTGATGGAACACAAGGGTCATAAACCAGTTCTTGATCGAACTTATCAACAAGAGTTGCGAAATGATGCTAAGCAGATGGAGAACTTATCAGAATCAGGTCATGCTTCCACAAACAATGTAATTGATTAGATGGAGGATCAACATGAACATGATCAGTTGAATGAGTGTATTGAAGCTGATTAACTGAAGAACCCATTCATTTTCTGATGAACTTGAGGAGCAATCCATGATGAAGATGAGACCATTCCTCTTGCATCACCTAAGAGGAAACTCAAAGGCAAAATGCGTATGGAGCTAAAGTAGAAGGCGAAGAAGGGACCTATTGCAACAGGAAGGGCCCCTAGACCTATTATAATAGAGGGAAAAAAGAACAAGAAAGTTAAAGGCAAGCCCCTTATAACACCCTCCTCTAATGAAGAGGATAGTGATGCAGAACAAGTTCTCAGGATATAGACCATAAGTATTACCGAAAACTTTTATGATGATGAAGCAAAGTCCATATTTGAAAATGTGAAAAGAATGCGAATTCATGCAGATAGGTACCATAATCAAGACTCCTATGAGAAGTAAAAAATGGTAACTTTTCTTAAGTCGATGTCTCTATTTAAACTTTTTTCTTTTCCCTCTAAATATAATGGAACATGGGTTAGGAAGTTTTATGCTAACCTTAATCCCTCTGTAAGTGATAAATCATTACCATATTTCCATAAGGTTTATGTGAGAGGGAAGATTATCGAGTTTTCACCTATTATAATCAATAAGGTTCTTGGGTATACTGTTAATAATGGGGGCATAGATTTCATGAGGAGTTTAGCACTAAAAATAAAATGAAGTCCTTGGTTAGAACCATTACTGCTGGGAAGGTTCGAAGGTGGAAGAAGAGTGAGGAAAGGAAAGATATAAAAAGATTTAAGCACCTTGTCCTATGTTTTATATTCTCACTGCATCTACAATATTCTGCCCATCAAGCACACTTAAACTTTTGAGAGAGAGATGGGTATTTTGTTATATGTCATAGGGTTGGGAGTACCTTGTGACATTGGGGAGATAATTTTCAAAGCTCTTCTTCATAGAGTGAATCCTGAATCCACCTTTAAATTATTGTTTCTTCCCTATCTTATTACTGAGTTGATGAGTCTTCGGAAGATTCTAGCTGAAAGGCAATATCACTGGGTCTCTGCCACTTTACAGACCATATCTGCAAAAATATCTAAGATTCCTCTCATCTAAATGATCACCCTGTTAATGTTGATATTACTCTTCATCCACAATATATGTTTAAACACTTTATTCAACCTATTATAATAGATGATGAGGAAGTTGTTGTTGAACCTTGAAAGTCTTCTACGAAGAAAAAGATAGACAAAGCTTCTACCAGCTTGTGACGGCCCCAATTTTCCCGTACAATTAGGTACGCCTGGCCTAAACCCGTGCAGGCCCCGAGTCATCACTCGGCAACTTGATGAGCCTAGTCAGCCTTCGATTCATCAATTTTAACAATTTATGAAAGAGTTATTGCAATATTACACAATGGAAGACTAAACAAGTATAATATGGGAAATAACTCAATTAAGGGAAATATAAGAATTCTATAAGTGTGGAAAACCCCGGGTATTCATGTACAATTCAATAAGCATATATATATGATACCAGTTTCATTAAAAATATTGAGTTCAATAATCTCAAAACATATGTATGAAACGATATACAAGTAAGCAAAAACATAAACACATACTATAAAGTCTCCTTGATCCCGCTGCTAGTCTTCAAAGTAAGTCTCCTAGGTAGGGCCCCTTGCCCTTGTTGCTCTCCACCCTATCTGCACCCACCATTATAAACTAGATGGTGAGCAACTAAAGAAATCGAAAGTAGTGCCAGAAGAATATAACAGTAATTTACGATTTAACAAGTAAAGCAATCTAAATATCATGTGGTAATGAAATAGAAGGAAAATAAGTAAATCAAGTGCATGATAAACCGACTAATTGATAAACAATCGAAATTTGCATGTTCTAAGATTCAAAAGAGGCTCATGAGTGGTCTAATTTCACAGCAATACGGCGAAGATCTTGCAAGATCTCCCCGGGTAATGTCGTAACATTAGCGCAGCTTGAAATCGAGAGGCATCGCAACACCTCTCGAATCTAGTACCCAAAACACATAATACTAGAGGTGGTCAGTTACCCCTGCAGGAGGCACCCTCGTTGTCGCAGCTAGGGGACCACATAATACCTTCGAGACACACTCATGCCAAGAGCATACAACCAAGAATATAGAATGAAATATCAAACAAGGGATCAATTCAACAATATCAATGAATAGAGGATGTATAAATCACATGTTATTTCCTTACTGGCATACTAACATACACAAATATAAGGCGTGTACTCACCTGACTAATCGCAACCCGGTACCACTCTGAGACTCTAATTGCATTGCCCGCGAGTTCTCGACTACCTGATAAAGGTTTAAATCCCGAATGTTGATTTAGAGTTAGTACCTCGTCTCAAGGTGTTTCTCGTATGTTTAGTTCAAATATGATTAATTAAGGCAGCACAAACCATTGTGGATCAATCCATCTTTGTGGTTATTGTCCTTATCGTAAAACTTATCCCTCTTTGGGCTATTGTTGGGCCCATTAATCAAGTCTATACTCACCTAAGTAAGCTTTTTGTGTGGACTCTTATTAGTCCTAAATACATAAGCCCATTCTTATATTTTATGCCTTTATTTTGGGCTTCAAGTTGTACCTATTGTATTGAGCCTTTATTGGGCTTTTATTTGGGCCCTAACCTAACCCATTTACATAACACTAATATGTTATGGGCCCTCATTAGGTAAGGTGTGTATTGGGCCCTTAGTGGGTCTAAACATAAGCCCATAACATACATTTTACATAATGTTAAACTAAATATTAAAGGCCTATATACATTATCTCTTTTTATTCAATACACACACATGAAATGACACACCCACAACCAAGTACACTTCACTGTTGTGCACACCCACATGTTGAAGGTCACCCAAGAGGGGGGTGAATTGGGTTACTGAGTAGTTATCGCATTTTTAAAACTTTATGCACAAATAATAATGATAATGCATACACCAATGATAAATATCAATGCTATGCCATCAAGAAGGGGGTAGAAGAGATGGAAATAAGACACGTGATTTATAGTGGTTCGATCCAACCGATCTACATCCACTACCTAACCTCCCCGGTTAGGATTTTCAAACCCCACTTATATTATCAATTAGTGTTACACCCTAAACCAACTAGCCTAGTGAATGCCTAGCCTCAACTAGGTCTTTTACACGATGCCTTATTGCAATAAGATCTTATACATCCACCTAGTCCCAACTAGGATTTTCCCACCTAGACCCACTTAGGACTTTTCCCACCTAGCTGCAATTAGGATATATGCCTAGCCTCAACTAGGTCTTCCCTTTCGACTTAGATCCTACTAAGTCTTACAATCAAGATTTGATTAAATACAATTGAAATACACTTTACAACATAAAGTGGTACCAAGTTCAAATACAAGCAAGCCTCCTAGAGCCTAACCACTCTTATGCATGCAAGTATGAAAACACTTGAGAAATACAAGTATAAAATTGATTTTATGCAAAACTCAAATATGAAAACCGTTTCAAATAGATTGATGAGAACAAATCCGGTTTCAAATCCAAAGAACAAAAAGTTTGATAAAAATCAAGTTTGAGCACAAACTCTTGTTCAAATCAGTCCAAGGGTTTAATAAATCAAGTTTAAGTGCAAAACCCGAGACAAGTGTGTTTAACAACACAATAAGTAATTTCCTAAGTCAATCACACAAGAATATATAATTTAAGCACATGAAAAGCTAGGAAATGGACTTTCTTACAACCCCAAGAAGATGACTTGAAAAATCAGTTTTGGAGAGGTTGTAGTACTCCTTAGAGTGCCTCAACAGTGCTGGTTTTGATGTTGAATGAATAGCTTCAAAGTATAACTTGAAAACCCCAAGCTCCTCTTCTTGAAAAATTTAAACACTCGTGTTTTTCTTTGATTTCAAAACCTAATTTATGTGCCTTATGTGTTTGAGAGTGTTCTATGTATTTATAGACCAGTATATAACCATTGTGTGCATCCAAGGGCTGAGATTTGATCAAAAATTTAAATTAAAGTGAATTTTCCAGCTTTATAAGAAAGCTGTCAGGAATGCAATTAGCGTGCTAATATTAAGACCTAGCGCACTAACTCTGCACATAGCGCGCTAATACAGTATTAGCGCACTAATTGCAGGGACCTCAAAATAATTAATTATGTCCATTGTGTTAGCGACCCTTTAACACGTCCTAGACCCAACCAATCCTCATATAACATATAACACATGTTTGTTATGGGTCATATGGCCTATTTGGATGGTCCAGATATTTTCACAAATCCCAAAAATGGAAAATCTCGGTTTCATAACATCCGAGAGGCTTTCTGCAAATATGCAGTTTTCTTTTCAAACACATTTCAAAAACAACTTTTTCGAAAACTTCAACAATGATTTTCATACACATATAGTTTAACATTGTTTAAACTTATAGGACCGAAATCTTCAAGTAATCACTTGAGATTTGAAAATCTATTTTAAAAACACGATATGCATGAACTAATGCAATAGGCTTGCTTAAATGAACTTGAATACCTTACATCAATGTTACATCTCGTGGTCTTGATCTTTCGCCTTCATTCCTTTATGTATGTCGAGTCTTGAACTTGAATTGCTTGAATGCTCAGATGTCCGTGATGTGATATTTCGCAACTTTTGACGAAACTGAAATACACTTAATAAACTTATTAGTATATTTTCACCTTGTTTGTTTCCATCAAAATCCCGACCAGATTTAAAGTGACTAACCACTTAGTCCAACAATCTCCCCTTTTTGATGATAACAAACAATGTGAACTTGACAAGCATAAAACATAATACAAGCGTATGAACATCACATTAATGGTTATACAAAATTTATACTCTCTCAAGTTCAACACTCTTTCTCCCTCGTTTAATACCATAAAAAAAGTGGGGCATAGAAAATCGTGATACCATTAGAAAGGCTCCCCCGTTTTATGAAAATGATACCCAATAAGTGCTCCCCCTATCGATATGCATCAAATGAAAGCTTAAGGAAATAATCGAGAATCTAGGCCCCCCCTATCAACATGCATGTTTCAGTTTGTGATACCAATAAATTTCTCATTTTAGGTACATGTCTTACCCCCCAAAAAATAGATACCAACAAAAAAATGGGTATTAAGTTTTCCCCTATCAATATCATTCACATTATTTAAAATTCTCACCCAATATAGAATAATGGCTTTAACATATGACTTTAGAACATAGTGAATGTGAAGTTTATCTGGCCAGGTGGTATTAGCGCGCTAATTGATGGAACTAGCGCGCTAATTGCTGGACATAGCGCGCTAATGGACATAGCGCGCTAATGGACATACCTAGCGCGCTAATTCCTCTTTGAAATTTCGGAACTAAAATTTTTGAGTTTTTGACGCACAACTCTAATTTACCTCAAACTTCATGGGCACTTCATTAACACCATATAAAGATGATTAAAACACTTAAAACATGTGTAGAAGGTTCGATTTATGAGAAATGCCTAACTCATGCCGTGTCAATGACTTTGGCCTAAAAGTGCGTGGCTACATTGTATTTACTCATCATGGTCTTACATAAAATGTATATGAAATGCAGTCATGACATCAAAAATAACAGTGTATGCATGCTATGTGTATGCAACTAATGCAAGACCTATCATGCTTAACTCCTACATATCAATCTATCGTTTTAGCACATTCATGTTCCAAAGTGAATCTAATTCACTCTATGAACATGGACTTTGGTACCCATACATATTTGTGTTCCATAACATGTGTATCATATACATTCTTTTCTACCCACGCAAGTTTACCTCTATTGGTCCTATTTATGACATATTTGCCAACATTATGAGATCTATTGCATTTTAAGCATCTCTTAGACTCGGCCAAAAGCTTTCTATAGCTCAATATGCTTTCACCATAGCCTATGCCTTTCTTGTTGAGTGCATGTTGTTGTGCGCCCAACATCATGTCAAACATTTTGGTACCACTTGTGAACTTGGTCACCGTGGTGGTCAAGTCCTCTACTTCTTTTGCTAAGCCATTTTTCTCATTTATGGCCAATTCTAAGTCCTGTTGGAGATCATCAATAATCTCATTTTGAGATTCAATCTCACTAATAGCTTTAATCAAACTCTTTTTGAGTTGCTTGGTCTTTTTGACCTCTTTTTCTAATTCATTTCTAAGGTCACGAATAATAGACATATCATCCAATTTATTTGCATCATCATGATTAAAAGATATAGAGTCACTTACCTCACTCCTCGCCATAAGACAAAGGATAGCCTTCTCATTTTCCGACTCGGAGTCGGAGCTAGATGATGATGATGATGATGATGATGATGATGATGATGATGATGATGATGATGATGATTCTGAAGGTCACCCAAGAGGGGGGGTGAATTGGGTTACCGAGAGTTTATCGCCTTTTTAAAACTTTAAGAACAAATAATAATGATAATGCATACACCAATGAAAAATGTCAATGCTATGCAATCAAGAAGGGGGTAGAAGAGATGGAAATAAGACACACGATATATAGTGGTTCGATCCAACCGATCTACATCTACTACCTAACCTCCCCGGTTAGGATTTTCAACCCCCACTTATATTATCAATAAGTGTTACAACCTAAGCCAACTAGCCTAGTGAATGCCTAGTCTCAACTAGGTCTTTTACACGATGCCTTACCGCAATAAGGTCTTATACAACCACCTAGCCGCAACTAGGATTTTCCCCACCTAGACCCACCTAGGAATTTTCCCACCTAGCCGCAACTAGGATATATGCCTAGCCTCCACTAGGTCTTCTCTTTCGACTTAGATCCTACTAAGTCTTACAATCAAGATTTGAATACAATTGAAATATACTTTACAATGTAAAGTGGTATCAAGTTCAAATACAAGCAAGCCACCTAGAGCCTAATCACTCTTATGCATGCAAGTATGAAAACAATTGAGAAATGCAAAAACTGATTTTGTGCAAAACTCAAATATGAAACCGTTTTAAATAGATTGATGAGAGCAAAACCGGTTTCAAATCCAAAGAACAAGAGGTTTGATAAAAATCAAGTTTAAGCACGAATTCTTGTTCAAATCAGTCCAAGGGTTTAATGAATCAAGTTTAAGAGCAAAACCCAATACAAGTGTGTTTAAAAACACAACAAGTAGTTTCCCAAATCAATCACACAAGAATATATAAATTGAGCACAAGAAAAGCTAGGGAATGAACTTTCTTACAACCCCAAGAAGATGACTTGAAAAATCAGTGTTGGAGAGGTTGTAGTACTCCTTAGAGTGCCTCAAGAATGCTGGTTTTGATGTTGAATGTACAGCCTCAAAGTGTAGCTTGAAAACCTCAAGTTTCTTCTCTTGAAAAAATTAAGCACAAGTGTTTTTATTTGATTTCAAAACCTAACTTGTGTGCCTTATGTGTTTGGAAGTGTTGTATATATTTATAGACCCATATATGACCGTTGTGTGCATCCAAGGGCCGAGATTTGATCAAAAATTCAAAATAAAGCGAATTTTTCGGCTTTATAAAAAAGCTGTCAGGACTGCAATTAGCGCGCTAATTTTATGACCTAGCGCGCTAACTCGCACATAGCGCGCTAATAACAGTATTAGCGCGCTAACTGCAGGGACCTCAAAATAATTAATTCTGTCCCTTGTGTTAGCGACCCTTTAACACGTCCTAGACCCAATAAACTCTCATATAACATATTATACATGTTTGTTATGGGTCATATGGCCTATTTGGATGGTCCGGATATTTTCACAAATCCCGAAAATGGAAAATCTCGGTTTCATGATTTGCGAGGGACTTTTCTGCAAATATACAGTTTTCTTTTCAAAGATCTTTCAAAATGATTTTCAAAATGCGATATTAACAAACACATATAGTTTAACATAGTTTAGACTTATATGACCGAAATCTTCGAGTAGTCACTTGACATTTGAAAATCCATTTTAAAATCACGATATGCATGAACTAATGCAATAGGCTTGCTTAAGTGAACTTGAATACCTTACATTAATTTTACAGCTCATGGTCTTGATCTTTTGCCTTCATTCCTTTGTGTATGTCGAGTCTTGAACTTGAATTGCTTGAACGCTCAAATGTCCGTGATGTGATGTTTCGCAACCTTTGACGAAACTGAAATACACTTGATAAACTTATTAGAATATTTTCACCTTGTTTGTTTCCATCAAAATACCGGTCGGAGTTAGAGTGACTAACCACTTAGTCCAACAATCTCCCCCTTTTTGATGATAACAAACAATGTGAACTTGACAAGCATAAAACATAATACAAGTGTATGAACATCACATTAATGGTTAAAATTTAAACTCTTTCAAGTTCAGCACCTTTCTCCCCCGTTTGATACCATCAAAAAGTGGGGCATGAGAAAAATTATGATACCATAAGAAAGGCTCCCCCGTTTTATGAAAATGATACCAAATAAATGCTCCCCCTATCGATATGCATCAAATGAACGCTTTAAGGAATCTAGGCTCCCCCTATCAACATGCATGATTTGGTTTGTGATTCCAATAAATTCCTCATTTTTGGTACATGTCTTAACCCCAAAAAGAATAGATACCAAAAAAAATGGGTATAATGGTTTTCCCTTATCAATGTCATTCACATTATCTAAGGTCTCCCCCAATTTAAAACAATGGCTTCAACACATGACTTTAAAACATAGTAAATGTGAAGTTTTTTCTGGTCAGGGGGTATTAGCGCGCTAATTGATGGACCTAGCGCGCTAAGTGCTGGACCTAGCGCGCTAATGAAAATACCTAGCGCGCTAATTCCTCTCTGGAATTTCGGAATTAAAATTTTTGAGTTTTTGATGCACAACTCCGATTTATCTCAAACTTCATGGACACTTTATTAACACCATATAAAGATGATTAAAACACTTAAAACATGTGTAGAAGGTCCAATTTATGTGAGATGCCTAACTCACACCGTGTCAATAAATTTGGCCTAAATGTGCTTGGCTACATTGTATTAAATTCATTATGGTCCTACATAAAATGTATATAAGATGCAGTCATGACATCAAAAATAACAGTGTATGCATGCTAAGTGTATGTAACTAATACTAGACCTATCATCCTTAGCTCCTATATATATATATATACCAATTTGTCGTTTTAGCACATTCATGTTCCAAAGTGAATTTAATTCACTCTATGAATTATGGACTTTGGTACCCATACACCTTTGTGTTCCCTAACATGTGTATCACATACATTCTTTTCTACCCATGCAAGTTTAGCTTTATTGGTCCTATTTAGTACACATTTGCCAACATTATGAGATCTATTGCATTTTAAGCATATCTTAGACTCGGCCAAAAGCTTTTCATAGCTCAATAGGCTTGCACCATAGCCTATGCCTCTCTTGTTTAGTGCACGTCGTTGTGCACCCAACATCATGTCAAACATTTTAGTGCCACTTGTGAACTTGGTCACCGTAGTGGTCAAGTCCTCTATTTCTTTTGCTAGGTCATTTTTCTCATTTATGGCCAATTCTAAGTCCTGTTGTAGATCATCAATAATCTCATTTTGAGATTCAATTTCACTAATAGCTTTGATCAAACTCTTTTTGAGTTGCTTGGCCTTCTTGACCTCCTTTTCTAATTCATTCCTAAGGTCATGAATAATAGACATATTATCCAATGCATTTACATCATCATGATTAAGAGAGATAGAGTCACTTACCTCACTCCTTGCCATAAGACAAAGGATAGCCTTCTCATTTTCTGACTCGGAGTCGGAGCTAGATGATGATGATGATGATGATGAGTCATATTTCTTGCTTCTTCTCATGTACTTGCACTCCGTTGCCTTATGTCCCGGTTTGCCGCAACTATAACAAATCATCTCTCGTGATTTGCTTGCATTGTTTGCGCCTTTGTAATTCTTCTTGTACTTATCTCTTTTGTATGTTGCCTTCTTGAGCTTTCTTGATAACATGGCCACTTCTTGTTCAATGGAGTCACTCTCACTTGAGCTCACATCATCTTCGATCGATGAACAATTAGCTTTTAAGGCATGCTCCTTCCTTGATTCTTTCTTGGTCGAACCACCGAGTGCTTCCAATCTAGCACGGTCTTTTAGCTCGAATTCGTGGACCGTCAACTCTCCACATAATGCATCAAAGGTGTAATCTCCAAGGTTTTGCGCCGATTGAATAGCATACTTCTTCGCATCCCATTCCTTAGGCAAGCCTCTAAGAAACTTGTACACCGAGTTCTCTTGATCATAATGCTTTCCAAGGTTTTTGATTTCATTCAAAAGCTTTGTGAACCTCGTTATGGCCGTGGCTATATCTTCATGGGGCTCTACACGAAAAGTCTCATAATGCTCTTCAAGAATCCTCAATTTAGTGTTCTTGACTTGTTGTGTCCCTTCATAATGTACTTCAAGTTTTTTCCACACTTCCTTGGCCGTTTGACAAGCACTAACTCGGTTGAATTCGTTCTCACTTAGTGCACAAAACAAATGATTCATAGCTTGATCATTTGAGAGCTCGATCTTGATCTCCTCGGCGGTATATTCTTTTAAGGACTTGTTCGGTGGAGAATAGCCATTTTCAATTGTATCCCACAAATGTCTCCCTTGTGCTCTAATGTAAAACTTCATTCGAACTTTCCAATGAGCAAAATTTGTTCCATCAAAATAGGGAGGTCGGACGGATGAGTTTCCTTCCCTAAGGCGAGAGAAATCTAGAGATTGCATCCTTGCACAAAAACACTCAAAGATACGTTAGTAACACTTTGAGCAATAACCCGCTCTGATACCAATTGAAGGTCACCCAAGAGGGGGGGTGAATTGGGTTACCGAGAGTTTATCGCCTTTTTAAAACTTTAAGAACAAATAATAATGATAATGCATACACCAATGAAAAATGTCAATGCTATGCAATCAAGAAGGGGGTAGAAGAGATGGAAATAAGACATACGATATATAGTGGTTCGATCCAACCGATCTACATCCACTACCTAACCTCCCCGGTTAGGATTTTCAACCCCCACTTATATTATCAATAAGTGTTACAACCTAAGCCAACTAGCCTAGTGAATGCCTAGTCTCAACTAGGTCTTTTACACGATGCCTTACCGCAATAAGGTCTTATACAACCACCTAGCCGCAACTAGGATTTTCCCCACCTAGACCCACCTAGGAATTTTCCCACCTAGCCGCAACTAGGATATATGCCTAGCCTCCACCAGGTCTTCTCTTTCGACTTAGATCCCACTAAGTCTTACAATCAAGATTTGAATACAATTGAAATATACTTTACAATGTAAAGTGGTATCAAGTTCAAATACAAGCAAGCCACCTAGAGCCTAATCACTCTTATGCATGCAAGTATGAAAACAATTGAGAAATGCAAAAACTGATTTTGTGCAAAACTCAAATATGAAACCGTTTTAAATAGATTGATGAGAGCAAAACCGGTTTCAAATCCAAAGAACAAGAGGTTTGATAAAAATTAAGTTTAAGCACGAATTCTTGTTCAAATCAGTCCAAGGGTTTAATGAATCAAGTTTAAGAGCAAAACCCAATACAAGTGTGTTTAAAAACACAACAAGTAGTTTCCCAAATCAATCACACAAGAATATATAAATTGAGCACAAGAAAAGCTAGGGAATGGACTTTCTTACAACCCCAAGAAGATGACTTGAAAAATCGGTGTTGGAGAGGTTGTAGTACTCCTTAGAGTGCCTCAAGAGTCTTGGTTTTGATGTTGAATGTACACCTCAAAGTGTAGCTTGAAAACCTCAAGTTTCTTCTCTTGAAAAAATTAAGCACAAGTGTTTTTATTTGATTTCAAAACCTAACTTGTGTGCCTTATGTGTTTGGAAGTGTTGTATATATTTATAGACCCATATATAGACCGTTGTGTGCATCCAAGGGCCGAGATTTGATCAAAAATTCGAAATAAAGCAAATTTTTCAGCTTTATAAAAAGTCAAGTCAGATCGCAATTAGCGCGCTAATTTTATGACCTAGCGCGCTAACTCTCGCACATAGCGCGCTAATAACAGTATTAGCGCGCTAACTGCAGGGACCTCAAAATAATTAATTCTGTCCCTTGTGTTAGCGACCCTTTAACACGTCCTAGACCCAATAAACTCTCATATAACATATTATACATGTTTGTTATGGGTCATATGGCCTATTTGGATGGTCCGGATATTTTCACAAATCCCGAAAATGGAAAATCTCGGTTTCATGATTTGCGAGGGACTTTTCTGCAAATATACAGTTTTCTTTTCAAAGATCTTTCAAAATAATTTTCAAAATGCGATATTAACAAACACATATAGTTTAACATAGTTTAGACTTATAAGACCGAAATCTTCGAGTAGTCACTTGACATTTGAAAATCCATTTTAAAATCACGATATGCATGAACTAATGCAATAGGCTTGCTTAAGTGAACTTGAATACCTTACATTAATTTTACAGCTCATGGTCTTGATCTTTTGCCTTCATTCCTTTGTGTATGTCGAGTCTTGAACTTGAATTGCTTGAACGCTCTAATGTCCGTGATGTGATGTTTCGCAACCTTTGACGAAACTGAAATACACTTGATAAACTTATTAGAATATTTTCACCTTGTTTGTTTCCATCAAAATACCGGTCGGAGTTAGAGTGACTAACCACTTAGTCCAACAGATTCATGTCTCTTGCTTCTTCTCAAGTACTTGCATTCCGATGCTTTATGTCCCGAATTGCCAAACTTATAGCAAATCATCTCGCGTGATTTGCTTGCGTTGTTTGCACCTTTGTACTTCTTCTTGTACTTGTCTCTTTTGTATGTTGCCTTCTTGAGCTTTCTTGATAGCATGGCTACTTCTTATTCAATAGAGTCACTTTCACTTGAGCTCACATCATCTTCGACCGATAGGCAAGTAGCTTTCAAGGCATGCTCCTTCTTTGACTCTTTCTTGGTCGAACCACCAAGTGCTTCCAATCTAGCACGGTCTTTTAGCTCAAATTCATGGACCGTCAATTCTCCACATAGTGTGTCAAAAGTGTAGTCTCCAAGGTTTTGAGCCGATTGAATAACATACTTCTTCGCATCCCATTCCTTTGGCAGAACTTGTACACTGAGTTCTCTTAATCATAATGTTTGCCAAGATTTTTAATCTCATTCAAAAGCTTTGTGAACCTTGTAATAGCCGTGCCTATATCTTCATGGGGCTCCACTCGAAAAGTCTCATAATGTTGTTCAAGAATCCTCAACTTAGTGTTCTTGACTTGTTGTGTACCTTCATAATGCACTTCAAGTTTTTCCCACACTTCTTTGTCCATTTGACAAGCACTAACTCGGTTGAATTCATTCTCACTTAATGCACAAAACAAATGATTCACGGCTTGATCATTTGAGAGCTCAATCTTGATCTCCTCAGCGGTGTATTCTTTCAAGGACTTGTTCGGTGAAGTATAGCCATTTTCAATTGCATCCCACAAATGTCTACCTTGTGCTCTAATGTAGACTTCATTCAAACTTTCCAATGAGCATAGTTTATCTCATCAAAGTAGGGAGGCCGAACTGATGAGTTGCCTTCCCTAAGGCGAGAAAAATCTAGAGTTTGCATTCTTGCACAAAAACACTCAAAGATACGTTAGTAATACTTTGAGCAATAACCCACTTTGATACCAATTGAAGGTCACCCAAGAGGGGGGATGAATTAGGTTACCGAGTAGTTATCGCCTTTTTAAAACTTTATGCACAAATAATCATGATAATGCATACACCAATGATAAATATCAATGCTATGCAATCAAGAAGGGGGTAGAAGAGATGGAAATAAGACACGTGATTTATAGTGGTTCGATCCAACCGATCTACATCCACTACCTAACCTCCCTGATTAGGATTTTTAAACCCCACTTATAATATCAATAAGTGTTACACCCTAAGCCAACTAGCCTAGTGAATGCCTAGTCTCAACTAGGTCTTTTACATGATGTCTTATCGCAATAAGGTCTTATACGTCCACATAGCCGCAACTAGGATTTTCCCACCTAGACCCACCTAAGACTTTTTCCACCTAGCCGCAACTAGGATATATGCCTAGCCTTAACTAGGTCTTCCCTTTCGACTTAGATCCCACTAAGTCTTACAATCAAGATTTGATTAAATACAATTGAAATATACTTTACAACGTAAAGTGGTACTAAGTTCAACTACAAGTAATCCTCCTAGAGCCTAACCACTCTTATGCATGCAAGTATGAAAACACTTGAGAAATGCAAGCATAAAACTGATTTTATGCAAAACTCAAATATGAAACCATTTCAAATAGATTGATGAGAACAAAGCCAGTTTCAAATCCAAAGAACAAGAAGTTTGATAAAAATCAAGTTTAAGCACAAACTCTTGTTCAAATCAGTCCAAGGGTTTAATAAATCAAGTTTAAGTGCATAACCTAAGACAAGTGTGTTTAACAACACAACAAGTAATTTCCTAAGTTAATCACACAAGAATATATAATTTAAACACAAGAAAAGCTAGGAAATGGACTTTCTTACAACCCCAAGAAGATGACTTGACAAATCAATTTTGGAGAGGTTTTAGTACTCCTTAGAGTGCCTCAACAGTGTTGGTTTTGATGTTGAATGAACAGCTTCAAAGTATAACTTGAAAACCCCAAGCTCCTCCTCTTGAAAAATTTAAGCACTTCTGTTTTTCTTTGATTTCAAAACCTACATTGTGTGTCTTGTGTGTTTGAGAGTGTTCTATGTATTTATAGACCAGTATATAACCGTTGTGTGCATCCAAGGGCTGAGATTTGATCAAAAATTCAAATTAAAGTGAATTTTTCAGCTTTATAAAAAAGCTGTCAGGAATGAAATTAACGCGCTAATATTAAGACCTAGCGCGCTAACTCTGCACATAGCGGGCTAATAATAGTATAAGCGCACTAATTCCAGGGACCTCAAAATAATTAATTATGTCCCTTGAGTTAGCGACCCTTTAACACGTCCTAGACCCAACCAATCCTCATATAACATATAATATTGTTTGTTATGGGTCATATGGCCTATTTGGATGGTCCAGATATTTTCACAAATCTCGAAAACGAAAAATCTCGGTTTCATAACATCCAAGGGGCTTTCTGCAAATATGCAGTTTTCTTTTCAAACACATTTCAAAAACAACTTTTTCGAAAACTTCAACAATGATTTTCATACATATATAGTACAACATTTTTTAAACTTATAGGACCAAAATCTTCAAGTAATCACTTGACATTTGAAAATCCATTTTAAAAACACGATATGCATGAACTAATGCAATAGGCTTGCATAAATGAACTTGAATACCTTACATCAATTTTACATCTCGTGGTCTTGATCTTTCGCCTTCATTCCTTTATGTATGTCGAGTCTTGTACTTGAATTGCTTGAATGCTCGGATGCCCGTGATATGATGTTTCGCAACCTTTCATGAAACTGAAATACACTTGATAAACTTATTAGTATATTTTCACCTTGTTTATTTCCATCAAAATCCTGGTCGGAGTTAAAGTGACTAACCACTTAGTCCAATACATGTCATACGCACCCCACTGTTATGTGCATACAACACCCAACTATTGTGTGCACCTCACTGTCCTACACACACCCACACAAATACACAAACACAACTACAATAATATACTTTATGGTCAAACACCTAATACACATAATACACCCCATACCCCAACTGTGGTGTACACATCCACACATTGTATACACCCTACTGTTATGTGCACACAACAGACCCCACTTACACACACATACATTTTCACTATGCACACACCATATCATCACTAAAACGTGGCTGTTGTGGGTTGGGGGAGGCCCATCTCCAGCCAGTGGAACTGTCAGAGGATCATCTCTAATCAGTCTTGACCGAGTGACGCCACCCTAGCCACGGCGACACCCAAAACTGCCCCAAAACACCATATAAAATGTCCCAAGAATAGTTTGGAAACCACCCCATAACTCCTTGAAGATACAACACATTCGCTGGACGTGAGGCCCTCCGGGAGCCTCAAGACCTACGTGGGTAGTCTACGCCTAAGTTCCCGATCGGAGGTGACCCTATGGTGGCCTGAAGTGAGTGAGAAAAATGTGTGTGCAGTGGGTCAAGTTTGTGGACTGGTAGAGAGAGAAAATGTGCTGCGAAGAGGGAGAGAGTGAGAGAGAGGATATGGAGAAAGGAGAAGCTCACCTAGGTGTCTCCGGTGGGTGGTGGAGGCTCCAATGTCATGGGAGGTGGCGGTGGCGGTGGCGGCAGTCCAGCCGAGAGAAGGAACTGTCGAGTTGAGCGAGATGGTGAACAGGCTGAGAAACAAATAGAGAGTGCAGGGGGACGTCATCTTGGTCTCCAGCCACCTTTGGCTTGGTCGGAGGTCCGGTGAATCGATGGTGGAAGTGGGGGAGAGTGGAGAGAGGAGGAAAGTGTGGGGGAGCCGTTTGGGGAATATGAAGAATAGTAGGATTTTTGATAAAACATTATGTATATATAATCAAAATGACCTTTTTTCCCTTAAGTTAACCCTTGTTTATTTTTTGAACAGTTGCATGAAGGTCACCCAAGAGGGGGGTGAATTGGGTTACCGAGTGATTATCGCCTTTTTTAAAACTTTATGCATAAATAATAATGATAATGCATACACCAATGATAAATATCAATACTATGCAATCAAGAAGGGGGTAGAAGAGATGGAAATAAGACACGTGATTTATAGTGGTTCGATCCAACCGATCTACATCCACTACCTAACCTCCCCGGTTAGGATTTTCAAACCCCACTTATATTATCGATAAGTGTTACACCCAAAGCCAACTAGCCTAGTGAATGCCTAGCCTCAACTAGGTCTTTTACACGATGTCTTATCGCAATAAGGTCTTATACAACCACCTAGCCGCAACTAGGATTTTCCCACCTAGACCCACCTAGGACTTTTCCCACCTAGCCGCAACTAGGATATATGCCTAGCCTCAACTAGGTCTTCTCTTTCGACTTAGATCCCACTAAGTCTTACAATCAAGATTTAAATACAATTGAAATTACCCTTTACAAAGTAAAGTGGTATCAAGTTCAAATACAAGCAAGCCTCCTAGAGCCTAACCACTCTTATGCATGCAAGTATGAAAACAATTGAGAAATGCAATTGTAAAACTGATTTTATGCAAAACTCAAAATTGAAACCGTTTCAAATAGATTAACGAGAACAAAACCGGTTTCAAATCCAAAGAACAAGAAGTTTGATAAAAATCAAGTTTAAGCACAAACTCTTGTTCAAATCAGTCCAAGGGTTTAATGAATTAAGTTTAAGTGCAAAACCCAATACAAGTGTGTTTAACAACACAACAAGTAATTTCCCAAATCAATCACACAAGAATATATAATTTAAGCACAAGAAAAGCTAGGGAATGGACTTTCTTACAACCCCAAGAAGATGACTTGAAAATCAGTTCTGGAGAGGTTGTTGTACTCCTTAGAGTGCCTCAAGAGTGCTGGTTTTGATGTTGAATGAACAGCCTCTAAGTGCAACTTCAAAACCCCAAACTCCTTCTCTTGAAAAATTAAGCACAAATGTTTTTCTTTTATTTCAAAACCTAATTTGTGTGCCTTGTGTGTTTGGGAGAGTTGTATATATTTATAGACCAATATATGACCGTTGTGTGCATCTAAGGGCCGAGATTTTATCAAAAATTCGAATTAAAGTGAATTTTTCAGCTTTATAAAAAAGTTGTCAGGACTGCAATTAGCGCGCTAATTTTATGACCTAACGCGCTAACTCTGCACATAGCGCGCTAATAACGGTATTAGCGCGCTAACTGCAGGGACCTCAGAATAATTAATTATGTCCCTTGTGTTAGCGACCCTTTAACACGTCCTAGACCCAATAAGCCCTCATATAACATATAATACATGTTTGTTATGGTTCATATGGCCTATTTGGATGGTTCGGATATTTTCACAAATCCCGAAAATGGAAAATCTCGGTTTCATGATTTGCAAGGGACTTTTCTGCAAATATGCAGTTTTCTTTTCAAAGGCCTTTCAAAAACAAGTTTTTCTTTTTCAAAAGCTTTCACAATGATTTTCAAAATACGATATTAACATACACATATAGTTTAACATAGTTTAGACTTATAGGACCGAAATCTTCGAGTAATCACTTGACATTTGAAAATCCATTTTAAAATCACGATATGCATGAACTAATGCAATAGGCTTGCTTAAGTGAACTTGAATACCTTACATTAATTTTACAACTCTTGGCCTTGATCTTTCGTCTTCATTCCTTTTTGTATGCCGAGTCTTGAACTTGTATAGCTTGAATGCTCGAATACCCATGATGTGATGTTTCGCAACCTTTGACGAAACTGAAATACATTTGATAAAACTTATTAGTATATTTTCACCTTGTTTGTTTCCATCAAAATTCCGGTCGGAGTTAGAGTCACTAACCACTTAGTCCAACATTGCACTTATAGGTCTTTTACCTTATCATCTTAACTCAACACACATACACATCTCAATGCTAATCTCATGGCTCTCCTCATTATGTTGTGTCACTTTAACAATTTCGATCCCATAGCCTGTATGTTGTGAGACTATCCAACTTCCACATTGATCTTACATTTCTTTGGTCCATATTTCTCCCAAATTTGGTTCGTCGCGCCCGTTTTCTCGCTGCATCTCATCAACTAATTAATTAAATTATTAACGAATTCATTTATTTGTTTTTGTATTTGTTTATATCCCCCGTTTAACTAGGCGAAACCTCACTCAATTAAAAATCGCCCAAACGGCTCGAGACCCGTAAAATACTAAAACATTAATACATACATCACAAAATCATAAAATTTACCTCGGCGTCGACTCCCGAAGTTCGAAATACAATTCAATATTCACGTAGCCGGGTCACAATCCTGACAAGTGTAACACAAGTCAGTTAAAAATTTGGGGTTATTACACAACTCTTCTCCATTGAAGCATTCTTTTCAACCAAATGACTATGAAATTCATGATGATGATGATCTGAACCTTTGGCATATATAGGAGAGGGAAATGATGGAGGAAGTTCATGGCCTTTTTGATGGTTTGTTTGAGAATATCCTAGATTTTCTTTGCTTCTTGTACCATTTCGTCAGTAATTTCTAATGGTTTTCCTTTCTTATTTTATAAAGGGGGAGAATTTTTTATTGGGACTGGTTGATGATTGAGGGGGAGTAATTTTTTCTGCTGTTACTTCTACTGTATTTTTTGTTGTGTTGCTGCTGATTCGGTCATTAATGTGTGATTGTTAGTCGATGTTTTTACTGCTGCTCTATCTTATTCATAAGATCAAGCAAAATTGTTCCTTATCTCTATCTACAAGTGAAATTGGTTATCTGAATAAACTTATGATCTTGTTCCAACAAGGTGACACCAGAAGACGTTGCAATAAATTAGGAAGACTTCTGATATGACACGGTTAATCTTTATGTATATTAGTAGTTTATCTTTTAACTTTCTTATATTTGTTTTGAACTTATTGTATCACAAGTTATGTGATGAGACTATTGGTATCCATATGGATAATATGGTATTATTGGCAAAATAGTTCACAGCATTTTGAACTACTTATCTTATATTACTCCTTATGTTTTAATTCATTTTATTTGTTTTTTCTTGAGAAACTCATTTTTGTTGTCACAAACTCATTTTATTTGTTTGTGACAACAAGAATGACAAAGGGGGAGATTGTTAGTGTCGTGAAAAATTGTCATCAGTTGTCTAAAACGAGTTAATGATTTAATGAGGTTCATGTGCTGATTTAGAGAACCGCAATATGTTAAGATATGTTGTTATAACATAAAGATCAAATCAATTATGATAGATCCCAGAATCCGGTAGTTGTTCTTTGTTATGATTCAACTTTATCCACAACCAAACGAGAAGTTGTTGGAGTTTGGTGCAGATTCTTAGAGCAATATTGCCTACGTCATTCATGAGAAGAATGTAAATTTTTTTTTAGGATAAAGACAATCGCATTCTAGTAGTTGTTAGGATTTGAAAATCTTGTAAATCATCTATATATGTCAAAGTAGAGAGTATGGACTCATCTCTTCTAACTTTGTTTTGTGCAGTGAATGTATGTGTTCACTTATTTGCTTATTGAGTTGTAAAGCTCTAAGGGGACTTAGGTGCTAATGTGAGAGGAGCCTCATTCCTGCAAGTGAAAGACTTGTGTGTAAGTTCTAGATAAGCGTAAGGAGATGCTAGTAGGAGCTCAGTGAGGGAGTCACTAATGGAGTCTTGTAGATCGTACGTATTCTTAGTGGATTTTGCATCTGGGCGTAGTCCTCCAGACAAGGTCGTGGATCGAACTGCGTAAACAATCTCTTGGTCTTTGTGGTTTGCTTTATTATTTTCATTTACATTCTAATACTGTTTAATTCCCAATTACAACATACATTTCCTGTTGTAACACGCATCGCTTAGTAATTTCAGTATCTATGGATGAAGACATATAATTCATAACCAAGGAAATCTATGAGGATTGCAAACTTTTCTCAAAGGGTTTTAGTCAGAATTGGTCAAAATTATTTTGAATTTTATCACATAATATCCTTTGATTAAACATAAGACACGAAAAGAAACATTCATGTTCAATCGTACTAGTCTAGATATTGAAGTAGACTAAAAACATCTAGGTGACATCAATCACATCCATCACTTGAACTTGAATGTTTTTATGGTTAGCTTAGGTAAGGGTATCGCAA
The DNA here is from genome assembly GCA_039657345.1 of Stephania japonica. Classification (NCBI taxonomy): domain Eukaryota; kingdom Viridiplantae; phylum Streptophyta; class Magnoliopsida; order Ranunculales; family Menispermaceae; genus Stephania; species Stephania japonica. The sequence goes on along the minus strand of CM077558.1, from coordinate 19,010,042 downwards.
ACCCAACGCTAAAATAATGTTGGGTTGGGTGTTTAGCGCTGGATTGCGCTCCAATATAGCATCAAAACGACATCATTTTAGCATTGTGCTACTAAAGCGCATCACCAAGTTAGCACAAACAATTTGTAAGGCGTTTGCAGTGGTGCCTATTACTCAATTGCCCATTTTTTTAAAAAAAGTTTATGACTTTGCATTGAGTTTTACCTTAAATCAATTTTTATAGTTTTGCAGTGGAATCCACTTCTCAATTTTGAAAATCATTACAATTTAATGAAAAAATATGCATTTAGGTTCAACGTGAGAATAGTAATTTTCATACTTTTTTTTTTTTTGAAAACATATATTTTTTTTTGACTTCAGAGAGAGTCGAACCCTCACCTTTTGGCAAGTAATGTCTCATTCATCTCACACTACTAAATGATGTAAAACTCATACTATTATAGTGTAGAGTATTGGAGATGCTTGACACCCCAATCGAACATACAAAAGTTTACGCTTATAATAATTGAAAAATGCTAAAATGACAATGGGTAAGTCATACCGAACCCACTACAAGAGCCCTTTATGCGACCTCGTCTCGCGTGTCATGTACTGTGATCTGTGTGTGCCCACATCCTGAGGTAAAGACTAATGACTCTGTGAACTAATGTGGGTTGGGTTGTGACTTGGAATTGTCATTGTAGCACTTCTCCATATGTGGTTTTGTGAAGATGATATTGGTGAATGAGAGAGCCAATGAAGAAGGTAGGTGGGGTGAGCATGGCGTAGAGGCCGAGAGGGACAAAAAAGAGAGCACGTGATAGCCACGTGCTGAAGTGCAGAAGGGGCTTGACGCAGGCGCTACAATTCGCATGTAAAGGCAATTATTCCCCACAAATCTGAGCGGGAGAAGAGAAGAAGATGCAAAAACGAGAGGTCGGAAAAGTTGGCGGAGGAGCAGCGGGCGGGGCGCCCACTCCAGCGCCGAAGAGAGGCCGCCCCTTCGGAAGCACTTCCAGCAACTCCGCCGCTGCGGCTGCCGCTGCTGCCGCCGCGGCGGTGGCGGACTTGGCCGCACCGTCAACTCTCTTGGGTCCGTCTCTCCAAGTCCACAGCTCCTTCGCTGGTCAGTTCCTCCCTTCCTCTCTTGCTTGCTTTACTGTCGCTCATCTCCTCCCAATATGCCCTAATTGGCCAAAGGGCTTGAAGTCCTCTCCTCGCAATGTGGTTTTAAAATGTTTGATTTCTGGACATATGCCCTTTATAGAATAATGGGTGTAATCCCTTATAGAATCCTTCTTTGTTTTGTGTATGGAACATCTTTTTTATGAATAATCAATGGTCATCATTTGATCTTATAAGCTATTAGCCATCTTTCTCACCAATAAAGGCATTTTAGCATATCTTCTACAAGAACATCATGTCACTAAGAAGAGCTGCCAACTCTGGAAAGTTTTTTTTGTAAGAAAGAAACAATATACAGTAAAATGACTTTATAAATTATAAAACATCAATATACAAGATTTTAAAACTCACAAAACAATAAGATAGCATATTATCATAGCTGGCCTAATTACTATCTTATAGTGTTTCCTTTTTTTGTAATAGGGATATATAGGTTGCATGCTAGCCTTAATAATCTATCTAGCAGAAAAAAGTATATGGACGAGTTATTGTTCCATGCATTTAATAATGTGAGGCACAATGCACAAAAGATGTCCCTTAAGGCTCTTGCTTGAATGCACGTTGACGGCATAGGTTTAATATCACTCTCTTGGTTGTCACACAACATCTTAGGCCTCTTTATTTTCTTGTATCCTATGAATTGATCTTTTTGCATGAAATATGCAAGGGATGCGTTTTAGTTGTATCCTAATATTTCTGACTTGATGAGAATTAAACTTATATCTAGTTGTTTTAGTTTAATTGCACTAAGTTTTTATGCTTTCTCACTATAACCACCTTTTGTTAGAATTTAGTAGGTATTAGGTGATGAAAAGAAAAAGTAAAATGCTCTTCTATGTTTGAGATATTAGCAGAGGAATACTTCATCCTTTGTGTTTCTGCTACAAACCTAAAACCTACAATTTATACACATAAATTGGAATCGTTAAAATATTTTATCCTTCTATTTATCTTGTCTTATTCATTGTGCAGATGGGTTTTTTTTTATGATTTTCCATTCACAAGTTATATTCGAGAGTAATGTATCTATATCCTTTTTAAAATAATAAATCAAACTGTTCTTGCGGTATAAATTTTTTATTTTTTGTTAAAGTATAACTTGTTACTAATGAATGCTTAGGTTTTGTAATTGTTGTTTCTTTCTAGATCAAAACAACAAAAGAATTGTTCTTGCGCTCCAAAGTGGGTTGAAAAGCGAGTTAACATGGGCTTTGAACACTCTCACATTGCTCTCTTTCAAGGAGAAGGATGAAGTGCGCAGAGATGCAACACCACTTGCTAAAATTCCCGGTTTGCTTGATGCGCTTCTTCAAGTGGTGGGTCTTTTTACTTGTAGTTGGTTTTGTTTCTCTTCTATTGTAGTTGTTTTCTTTGATTCATGAAACTGACATGTGTTTTGATTGATACTTTAAAAGAATTTTATCCAAGAGAAATTTGTTTTGGAACAATGGCATTTGTCCAAAATGTTGGCCGCTTCTATTGTCGGGATTTGTTTAGCACTTTTAGTAATCACATTGTTGATAGTGATATTTTGTTCGAAAATAGGTTGATGATTGGCGTGATATAGCTCTTCCAAAAGATCTTCGAGGCACACCAAGGGTGAGATTGTTGGGTGCAAATTCTATTGTCTCTGGATTTGGAAATGAGTATCAAGCATTATCACTGAATGAGCCGCCTCATCCTGTGTAAGTACCAATGTTATTATAAGATGTTTACGCTTGATAAAGCTTAGAAAACACCACATATTTCTAAATGTGAAGTACTGAACTTGTTCGTAATTTCTGTCGCAGTTTAGTGTCTGAGTCGTCCAACGTGGAGACTTTAGGCGGGAAGGGCCATACAAACTTGAAGCATCATCCTTCAGAGTGGTGGTTTGATGAAGATGGTTTGTTTAATCTGGATGAGGATGGACGAGCAGAGAAACAACAATGTGCAGTGGCTGCTTCAAATATTATCCGTAACTTCTCATTCATGGCGGATAATGAGATTATTATGGCTGTACATCGGCATTGCTTGGAGACAATTTTTCAATGCATAGAAGATCACAACACTGGTGAGGAGAAGTTCTACCGTAATTAAACTATATTTTTCTTTTCTTTTTCTTTTCGAATGCTAAAGTATATTTTGATTTGTTAAATGGTGTTTGACGCCTCTAATTATTGGCATAAAAAGCATGAGTAACTTTGTTATTTTATCAAATGTTGATTTCACAAATTGAATCAAATACAAAGAATGCGGTAATTTAATTACATGTTCTTTTTTTAATTGAATCAAATCTGATCAGGTACGAGAAAAAATATAAAACAATGTGTTGATGGTCATTTTTGTAGTTAATGCCATGATTTTGAAATGGTGTATTCAGTCATGGGTAGATCAATCTTTGATGGATATCTATATTTATTAGTGGACCCGAAAAGATCACTAGGGACAAATACTGTGTGTATATGCTGAAGCCTTATTACCTTACTTAAAAGGATTTAGTAATAACAAATATGGTCTTGTACGAACCGTCTTAGTGAAGTAGAAGTCCTCCTGTCAATTGTCTTTATCCGTAACATTTAGGACTGCCTTAATTCAGTGTACTTCCTATTTAATTGTCTTCATGGAATAACATAAAATCAATTGTTCGTATTGTTGGTTGAGAAAATGAGGGTTTAAGTGAGAATGACCTGGTGAATTTTATGCTTTCCTCTATTCTTTTCTTATTTTCTTTTAAAATTTTATGAGTCAGTTTGCTGTAAGTGTTATGAGTAAGGAGACTGGTTGTGTGTGTGGGCATTCATTTGAGAGTGGGTGCTTCTCCAAAATTTCAAGGCAATTTAAGGTTACCACTTCATATTTATCAACCTTCATCCTTTTATTTTTCAACTAGTAGCAATTGGATAATGTTTTCTTCTTCTTCTATCTCTAACACTCCCCTCGAGTCCAACTGGTTTAGCCTAGTTGTCATTGGCCTTCAATCTTGAATTTCGAGGTCTCTTTTTTACTTCATTAGCGTGGGCTTGTGTTATTTTGAGTATCAGAGCCTTTTTTTTGAGCTTGTACCTATTAAACCGTAGAGGCCACAAGTCTTCAATTTATTCCGGGTCTAGAAAGATAAGGAGTGTATGCTAGATACATAGACACTATTAATGATAAGTATGAGAGAGTAGTAACGAGTATAAAGACATTTGGAGGAACGACAAAAGAATTTTCCATTACGATACGACTACATCAAGGATTGGCTTTAAGCCCATATCTCTTTAATCTAGTTATGGATGAATTAACTAGGCATATTCAAGAGGATATACCATGGTGTATGTTATTTTCAGATGACATTGTCTTAGTGGACGAAACAAGAGATAGAGTGCATAGGAAATACTGTGGAGGAATACATTGGAATCTAAAGGCTTTAAGTTGAGTAGGACGAAGACCGAATACATGCATTGTGAGTTTAGAAATACTAGACATAGAGATGATGGAGTAGTAAAATTAGGGGAAGTAGAAGTTTCTTAGGTGAAACACTGTAGATATCTAGGATCAATCATACAAAATGATGACAATATTGAGAATGATGTCACTCATAGAATTCAAGCTAGACGAAAGAAATGGAAGAGTGCAACAGGCGTGATCTGTGATAGAAATATTTTGACCAAGTCAAAAGTAAAATTTTATCGAAGCGCAATTAGGCCAACTATGCGCTTTGGAAGTGAATGTTGGGTGGTAAAGCAACAACAATTACGTAAAATGAGCGTAGTATAAATGACGATGCTTAGATGGATGTGTGGTAAAACTCGTAAAGATAGAATAAAAAACATAAAAATTCAAGGAAAACTAGAAAATTGGAACTAGAACCAATTGACACAAAGATTAAGGAAGGGCGGTTGTGGTGGTTTGGACACCTGCAAAGACGGCCTACAAATGCTTCCACTAGAAAACTTGACTCAATAGAAACTGAAGAAATTCGGCGAGGTAGGGGTAGACTGAAGTTAACCCGGGATGCATTAATTAAGAGGGACTTGAATGATTTGGAATGCTCACCACCAATTGCACAATGGAAGAGTTTGATCCATGTAATCGACCCCAATTAATTTGGGACTGAGGCTATGTTGTTGTTATTGTTGTTAGGCTACATATCATGGTCTCTTAAACATGAGTCTCTTAAACATGAGTCTCAAACCCTTTTTGAAGGAAAGCCTACATTTCGTTGGACTTCGTTTGCACCTCAAACTTTTACATGGGCTGTCAAGTCATTGTGGTCTCCAATATTTGACACTGTCAAATTCTTATGTATGGCCTAGTCAAAAGTGTTCATAGTGTGAAAAGATTGGTTGTTTATGTATGAGCTTTAATTTGAGAGTGGTTGCTTCCCTAAAATTTATTGACATTTTAGAGTTTTGATCCCAATATCCCAACGAACAAAAAAAAAAAATCAAAGAAACTAAAATTTGCAGAATCAAAATCAACAAGAGACACAAGAATTTTTAACATGGTAACCCTAATTCGGGAAACATCCACGACTTTTTCGAGTAGTAAAGAAATTCACTATTCAAGAGAAATTATAAGAAATATACCGAATTCAGCCAAAAGCCTCGGTATAAAGCTCTCTCAAAATCTTTCTGTGTTCTTTGTTAATGTGTTTTTTTTCTACACACTACTTCCCTTTATATAAGAGACAATTATAGAATTAGAGATGGAATAGGAAACTGAAAATTAGAGATGGAATAAGAAACTGCTAAAAGTGGTTGAGATAAACTCAAACTTTCCCTTTTATTTTTCCTTCCATTTTTTTTCTTTTATTTTTCTTTCTATTTTCCAACAATCCTAATTATGAATCAAACCTCCCTCATAAAAGGCTTTTGGTCCCTCAAAAGCGTTCCACTAATTAAGTGGGGAAACTTCTCTCTGACTTCCCTTTCTGGTCTTTCGAGCCTTCCTATTTATAGCCAAGTATTATGTAGTTGCTTCACATGGAACTAGATCATTCGCTTTTCGAAGAACTGTTGCCTTACAAATTCTTTTTCTTTAGAGTCTTCAATGCTCTTTTTTCCTTCAAACCCCAAGCAATTGGTTTATTTTTGGAAAGTATCCTCTGAAGTTTGCATGACACCTTCGAAATCATTCAATGATTGATGAAGGTTTTTTTTTTTTTTTTTTTCTTCTGATCATTTGAACAATCATCAAAATTAAGTCCTACTGAATTGATAGACTCGTCCTGGGTTGGTTGAATCGTTAATAAATTGAATTTCTTACTAGAGTTAACCATATGCTTGGTCCGTTATGCAATCATAAGTTGCAACTTCTTTTTCTCTTTTGACGCCATAATTTTAAATCCCTTGCTATCTTTAACTATCTGCCAAATATTCTCTCGCTAGTAGTAAGTAGCATCTTAGTCCCATAAATAAGGACTACTAACAATAATTTAGCATACATCCAATGGTACCATAACACAAGTCATCTGATCATAAAATTTCTCTTTAATTTCAAATTTGAAAGTGCATTGACGTTTTATTCGCAACTCCAAATCTTTCTTCAACCATTCCAATGGGTAATTGCAAATTTGAAAGTGCATTGACCTTTTATTTGCAACTCCAAATCTTTCTTCAACCATTCTAATGGGTAAGGCTGAGGATGTGGTGAAGTCTCCAATTTCAACTGCTTCACCAGTTGTTCTGCAATCAGGTTCCGTTGTGATCTGCCATCAAATAAGGTGAGTATTGGAGTTCTACCAATTTGAGCATATACCCAAAATAGTTCTTCCTTGGTGGATTCTGGTGCAACAACAGGACTTTGAGAACAAGCTTCTTCCTTTGATTTGCTCGACTAACTTCCCGAGTAGTAAATACCAGTTTCGCGTTAGGTTCTGATGAACCCTCGATCGTTTCATCTTCAACACAAGCAGTTGTAGTTGTTGTTGTTATATTTCCCCCAATTTGGTCTCATCTCCGGATGTAATTTCCAGCATCTTTCTTTGGCATGATGGTATGTCTTGCAATTGTTACAATATTGCGTCCCCTTATTCGCCACTACATTATTTTTCTTGCCCTCCTTTGAAAACCTATTCTCTTAGAGAATTTTTTGGTTCTTGATTGTTGTGAGGACGACTTTTCATCTCAAGAAACATTGCCTTTTTTGAAGCATCATCAATGTCTGTGGTTAGAAAAAGCGACAATTCTATTCGAAGATTTGAGAACAACCCCCCTTATATTTATCTACGATGGGAGGATCTCATATATTGATATTCGGAGTCATTGCTTGCTTTCTGAATTCAGTTGTGTATTCTTGTACACTCTGCCCTTTTCCTATCTTGTAGCCGTTTCTTATTAAGCCAATAGGGTAGAATTGATTTTTGACCGGCGTTGCAAACTGAACCCAAGTCCTAACTGAAGGTTCATTGTTGAGAGCCAACTCTTCGGTATGTGCTTCCCACAAGAGCATGTCCTCCCATTCTCAATCTTGCAAAATTGATTTTCTGCACATCTGAATATAGCACTGACTTTCTGCACATCTGAATATAGCTTAGTACTGAAGTAGACTTCCAAAGATTTCAACCATGCATCAAGTTTTTCTGCATCTAATTCTCCGCTATAGAGAGGAATCTCAACTTTTGCTTCTACTTTGAACGGAGACTGATCCACCACTTCCATATTTTGATTTTGAAGATTCGAGGATGAAACCTTTGGTACTTCAGAAACTGGAGGAGCCTTAGCTACTAACATTGAGAGACTCTGCATGATTTCCATCATAGTTTTCATGTTTTTTTCATCTCTTCATGTCTTATGCAAGCTTTTCAACAGACATCCCTCGAGGATCTTGAGATGTTGATATTGGTCTTTTTTTTTTTTTTTCCAATCTTAGGATCTATTGGAATTGTCTCTTCTCCCTTGGATCGACGTCCGTGCATTTAACAAACAACGACCAAAATGGTTTTGAGAAGAAAATAATCGCCTACCAAAAACTTGATCCCAATATCCCAAGGAACATAAAAAAATCAAAGAAACTAAAATTTGTGGAATCGAAATCAACAAGAGACAAGAATTTTTAACGTGGTAACCCTAATTAGAGAAAACATCCACAACTTTTTTGAGCAGTAAAGAAATTCACTATTTAAAAGAAGTTATAAGAAAAATACCGAATTCAGCCAAAAGCCTAGGTATGAAAATCTCTCAAAATCTCCTTACTTTCTACTCTCTCAAATCTTTCTGTGTTCTCTCTCAATGTGTTTTTTTTCTACACACTGCTTCCCTTTATATAAGAGACAATTACAAAATTAGAGATGGAATAGGAAACTAAGAATTAGAGATGGAATAGGAAACTGCTAAAAGTGGTTGATATATACTCAAGCTTTCCCTCTTATTTTTCCTTCCTTTTTTTTCTCTTTTTTTTTTCTTTCTATTTTCCAACAATCCTAATTATGGATCAAGTTTCCACTCTAAACATATAGCGGTATAAGCCATTGTCTTTTATTTTTCAACTAGTCAATGTGAGATTTATTTTTTCTTTTTATTCTCTAACATTTTCCTTTCTCATGATTTATTTATGGTTTTCTTTTTTTTTTTAAGAAAATTGGAAAGAACTTAGAAAGAATGACGAGGACAAAAGAGAAGAATGATATGACAAATTGGATTGGCTAATCTAAGTGAAATAATTGAAAATTAAAGTCCAACTTTGTGCTTGATATTCATTAACTTACGTGGATGATTTTTGAGGATTGGGCATTATTTTTTAGGCTTGCTTTGAAGTAATATATAATATGTAAAGCAATAAGTTGAACCTCCCAAGTCCGAAGTTTCTTAGGCTTGAAGTTTTTGTTTCTTAGGAAGTTTTGTTAAAGTTGGGACGATGTTATTCTCAATATATCTTTTCCATGACCAAATAACTATATTGCAATGATGATTTTGGGGAATAAGTTTATAATTGCCTCATTTTTGTTAGGTTACAAATTTATTTGGAGGATCTAACGGCTAGAGAGCTAAAATGTACAAACCAGGAAAAGCCCCAAATAGGGTTGATAGATACTCATCTCTAGGTTAGTGACAACATAAAACCTCAACTATAAATTGCTATTTTTCTGTAAGAGGCCCAAGTCCAATTCATGAGTGTGGGTGTGATTAGTTTATGTGTGGGCTTTAGTTTGTAAGTGGGTGAGTTCTCCAAAATGTCAAGGCAAGTTGGAGTTCCCACTCCAAACTTATAACCCATTGTCTTTCTAGTTAACTAGTTGATGTGGGGCTATTCTTGCAACTCCAACACTCCCCCTCAATTCCAACTGGTCCAGCCAGTTGTGACTTGCTTTCAACTTGGTAAGCTTGGGTTTGTGTTCTTTTCAAACCTTGAGGGGCACAAGTCTTCCAACATTTGGCAAGCTTGAGCTTGTGCTCTTTTTGAACCTTAGAGGCCATATGCCTTCCAACATAAGTCTATGGCTTCATAATTTTGTTTTTGTTAGCTCTATCGATATCTGTATTTCCATATCACTTAAAATACTAAAGATCTAAAAATGAATGTATTATGGTTTTGTAGTTTAGAGATGATGTTGAGCAGATTTTTTATTTCTTTTGGTTATTAAAAGATGTTAACTTGATATCTAGAAAGAAAATCTAAACTTGAAATTTGAACCTTGGATGTATGGACTTTTTACTTGATTTATACATTTGAAAATAAATTTTACCAATCTAACACACCTAAAAAAATATATGACAACCTAATATACTAGCCTGCCACATAGAGTTTTGATATAATAAAATGCTCAAAAGAGATTAAAAGCCATTTTTTACGGACTCTACGTAGACAAGTGTGGTCAAGCTTTTCTTGCTAACAAATTTGTCAAACAAAACGTGTCCGGGAATGGCGTTTGTTTGACAAAGTTCTAGTCCCACTAAACTAAATAATCACAATTGTGCTAATCACTTCTTCTCAAACATTTTTAATTAAATATTATTAAATTAAATTATTTATTAAAAATTCAAATAAAACCACACTTGGTAGAATAATCCAAATCCAAATCCATCAAGATCTAACTTTGAGGTGAATTGTAATATAATATAATATAATTCAAGTACCATCACGGATCTTCATAGAATATTCCATATCCATTGATTATTAGTACTCGGGCCAATAGGATCCCCTTGGCTATATGAGTTGTGACCTGCTTACATTGTATGATTATACTATGACCGATTAGGGTAATTGGGACAAAGATTCCTTTCAACTTATTAACTGGGGACAAAGATTCCTTTCAAGGGCATAGGCCAGATTGCTCCTTCTGAGCTTATAATAAAATTAAAAAAATAAAAATTGGACCATGTCTCATACAATTATTAAAATATACTTTATTTATTTATTTAATTTATTAAAGTTATTAAAAACGGAATTTCTAAAAAAAATTAAATATAGATCTTTATGGTTTATGTTTTTTTAATGTTTTTGAAAACTTGGATCAAACTCTTCCATTGTGCTCGATTTATTAAACTTATTCACGTTTTATTTATGTGATGTCACATTAATCTCCTGGTCTGACGTGGCAAGCAAAATGTGCTACTTGTTTATATACTTTCTTAGGTTTGTTAGATTAGTAAATTTTATTTTCAAATGTATTAATCATGTAAAAGGTTCTAGGGTGTATGGTGTAAGACAATTGATTCTAGTTATATATGTTTGGAAATCATGGGGTAAAAGCTGAACTGAACGTCAAGTGGATTTTTTGAGCAGAAGCAACACTTTGTAATCGTTGGGGAAAGTAAGAAACTAATCTCTATATATCACATCAGTTCATACTTGTTTTAGATAGTGGATAGATAGGCAGACAGTTTTTTGTTTCATAAAAACTGGTTTTATTACTAGAAAATTAAAGTTTAGTACTCTAATTTTTTATTTTTTGGTTTCCAATTCCAGATAGCAGTCTGTTTCTGAAAACTTTATCATGGGGTAAAAGCTGAACCGAACGACGAGTAGATTTAATGAGCGGAAGCTGCACTTTCTAAACCTTGGGGAAAGTAAGAAACAAATCTATATATATCACATCAGTTGAGACTTGTTTTGGACAGTAGATAGCCAAACAATTTTTGGTTTAAAAAAAAAACTGGTTTTATTTCTTGAAAAGTAAAGTTTAGTATTCTGAAAACATTTTTCTATCTTTTTTTTAGTTTCCAATTTCAGACAACAGTCCGTTTCTGAAAACTTTATCATGGGGTAAAAGCTGAACCAAACGTCAAGTATATTTAGTAAGCAGAAGCTGCACTTTGTAAACCTTGGGTAAAGTAAGAAACAAATCTCTATATATTACTTTAGTTGAGACTTGTTTTAGATTGTGGATAGATAGCCAAACAATTTTTTGCTTCATAAAAATTGGTGTTATTACTAGAAAAGTAAAGTTTAGATTCTAAATTATTTATTTATTTATTTATTTTTTGTTTCTAATCCCAGAGGACTGTCTTTATGAAAACTCTATCATGGGGTAAAAGCTGAACCGAACATCAAGTGTATTTAGTGAGCAGAAGCAACATTTAGTAAACCATGGGGAAAGTTATATATATATATCCCATCAGTTGAGATTTGTCTTAGTCTTTTAGATAGTGGATAGATAGATATACAGTTTTTGGTTTCATAAAAACTGGTGTTATTACTAGAAAAGTAAAGTTTAGTATTCTGAAAGCATTTCTTTTTGGTTTCCAATTCCAGTCTGTTTCTGAAAACTCTCTTTTAACTGTTTTTGAATTTGAAAGACCAATTAATTTTCCTCATTTCTGGGATTTGGATGAAAAAATTATATTCACGACTCAAATTGAGTGTTAGGTTTCGTAATTGATTTATTGTTTTGAGTAACATCTCCCAAGACTTGGTTTTGTCGCCGTTTCTTTCATTCTTTATAATAAATTTATTGGCTTTTCTCAAGAATGCTATGGAAAAAGTCTTTTGGAACCAGATCTCATGACATTTGTTCTTCCTCCCTGGCGTGCTTTATGCTTATGCTGCTTTACCGAGATTTCTTCACAGTCCTATCAAATATTAGAGCATAACGACATGCCATATAGGAAATAAAGAACTGTTTGCAAGACATTGTGAAAAATCGGTAAAAGTTCTCTGTATCACGTTAGAGTGGCAATCTTAGCTTGAGACCTAATTTTGTTTGTAATGCAATAAATACTCAAGTGTTAGCCTTAGGTTTTAGTTCCATGTGGCATCTGATTGAAAGGATGCCCGAATTTGACTTTAACTGATACTTGATCTTTGTTGGGCAGAGGATGAGGAGCTTGTAACGAACTTCCTTGAAACAGTAGTTAACTTGGGACCATTGCTCGATCTCAGGATCTTTAGCTCATCCAAGCCATCTTATATCAACATACGGTACTGCATTTTATCTCGTGTTCTTGAACTCATTTGCCTAACCTCTAAATATTCATATTTGCTGATATTTTTACCATATCAGTGAGAAACGTGCTGTTCAAGCTATCATGGGGATTCTTAGCTCTTCAGTTAAGGCCTGGCACTGTGCAGCTGCTGAGTTACTTGGCCGGCTCATAATAAATCCTGATAATGAACCATTTCTTCTTCCATTTGCTCCACAGGTTTGATATTCTATTTCTTCCCCCCTTCTTAATTCTTTATGCAATATGCAGAAAACTGTTTCTGTTCCTTCGTTTAGTTATCTACATTCTTTCATCATCACTGCTGTAAGAATTTTTATTTTAAAGCCCTGATGAGCTTATGATTGGTGATGCAAGATATACAAGCGCTTGGTTGATCTTCTGAGCTTACCAGCTGTGGATGCACAAGCAGCTGCTGTTGGGGCACTGTATAACCTTTCAGAAGTTAATATGGACTGCAGACTGAAGCTTGCCAGCGAGCGATGGTGAAAATGTCTTTTGATTGCAAGATTTGAATGGCCTTATTATAATTCTTTGCAAAGCTCCATAAGTTGCTTTTTCAATTTTTTTTTTTCTTTCAATTTAGGGCGATAGATCGGCTTCTAAAAGTCGTCAAGGCACCTCATCCTGTACCTGAAGTCTGCAGGAAAGCAGCAATGATACTGGAGAGTCTTGTTGCTGAGCCGCAGAATAAGGCAGTGCTCCTATCCTATGAAAATATGTTTGCGGAGATCCTCTTCTCTGATTGCAGACATTCAGATACCTTCGCCAGGATATTGTATGAATTGACATCTAGACCAGGGAACAAGGTTACAACAACTCATGGCATTTGGGGCAGCTACTGAAGGCTTGGCTAGTGCCATGGAGTTTAAATGTAGACTGAGGACTGTGACAACTGCAAGTTGGCTAGTGCTTGTTGGACTTGAAGATCCAGCTAATGCCCGTCCCAAGTTGGCTGCTGGTTGTTGAATTTTAATTTACTAGTGCTTGTTAGACTAGAGGATCCGGTTACATCAGGTCGCAACTTAGCCAATGCTGGTTAGACTTGAGGGGAGTGTTGATTGTAGTGCCCACATGATTAATCTAGTGATAATATAATGGGCTATAAATTTGGATTGAAAACACCAGTTCGCCTTGGTATCTTGGTGAAGTCTCCTTTGTCAAACCTTAAGCCTCACATTTGTTAGAGATGTTAAGATAGTCCCACATGAACTACTTATAAAGAAAAAATAAGGGTCATAAATGTGGAGTGGACACTCTATCTTGCCTTGACATTTTAGAGTGAACTTCACTTCACACTTGTCGCCCATACATAAAATTAGTCACTACACTCTCCTTACCTTGTATTGGGCCTTTATTATAAAAATTAAACATAACAACACTCGTGCCCTTTTAATCATGGACTGGACCTGCTATCTTTTTTAAATTTGACGTAAGGTGTGTTTGTGAACGAAACACCAGAACCACCGTAAGACTATTATTACATTTTTCGTTTCCCTTTTCTTGTAATTTTCTTTGTTCAAAGTAACCGGAAAATCCAAACAATCTTTGTCCGCCAAGATAGAAATTGTAAATCAAGATAATATGGTGAAAGTTTATTTTTTGATTAGTAAGGTTCATCCAGTTGCATGTGCACCAAGCAAGTGGGTGGTCCAATAGTTTGGTATATGGTATTATTATAAGAGGGTGGTGGGGGGTTCAAGTCCCAAAAGAGGCAAAGATATGTTGGTTTCTTTCTTATAAAAAACAAAAAAAGAAAAAAAAGATTCATCCAGTTGCGACACTAAGAACTGCAACAGTGAACAATAGGCTATTTAATAAGTTTTAATGTTGGAAAATGATAAAATGATCCACTTTCAACGCATACTTTAGGTGCACACTCTTATCTTGTGACCATTTATGACTCTTTCTTGTCTCCCAGGCATGAATCCCACATCTAACAACATACTATAAAAGACTAAAAGACAAGGGTATGTGTCCAAAGTGTGCTTTTGAAGTGTGTTAGACTATCATTTTCCTTTAATGTTTCCCCTTTTATGTGACACCTACTCAAACACTTAGTAACTCAAACAACTGCAAGATTGTCAAGCCAATTTCCAATTTTCAAACTAGCATGATGTCCTTAATTTCATCATTGAACACATGCCATTTGTTTTTCGTATTCTACAAAAATCATATAATATTAGGATAACTAGCAATAAGGTGCACACTAAAATGTCCAATATCCGTAACAGAATGATGATTTTCTTTGACACGATAACAGGTCTATATACAATTTCTTTTTATTTGGGAATGTGATAATTTACTATTACAATAGTGGGTGCTCAATCATCTATCATTTTCAGATGCTTAGTGGTGAAGTAGTGTCTTATTAACATACAGGGTATAATTTCGTTCTTTTTGCGCTGAATAGGAGAGTCGACAGGCCTAATATGATACAACATGTACGGACTAGCTACTAGCTCACAGGATTGCACTAGGCGGACATTTGGGTTTATGGTTTAGGCGACAAATTAGGGTGATTAAGGATTTACTGATTCAACCATTTATCACACCATGGTGCAGTTAAAGAGTGATGGATCCCAAGTTAAGATTGGTGGTCATTATATACATCCTCTTTCGATCTTGCGATCCCTATATCCAGGTTACCTCGTTAGTGTTCTAGTCAGTTGCTTAATGTGAACAGAGTACAAAAATATTGGAGATGTTGGGATAGTCCCATATGGACTACTTATAAAGAAAAAATAAGGGTCATAAGTGTAGAGTGAAAACTCTATCTTGCCTTGGCATTTTGGAGTGAACCCCACTTTCACACTTCTGACCCATACATAAAATTAGTTACCACACTCTCCTCACCTTTGGATTGGGCCTTTATGATAAAAATTGAACATGGTATCAGAGCTGATGGTTGGCTTAATTGCCCATTGTCCAAGGGTATTGTAGACATCCAACAAAAATGGTTGGGATAGTTCCACATGGACTACTTATAAAGAAAAAATAAGAGTCATAAGTGTGGAGTGGACACTCTATCTTGCCTTGGCATTTTAGAGTGAACCCTACTTCACACTTGTAGCCCATACATAAAACTATTCACCACACTCTCCTCACCTTGGATTGGACCTTTATTATAAAAATTGAACATGGTATCAGAGCAGATGGTTGGCTTAATTGTCCATTGTCTAAGGGTCTTGTAGACATCCAACAAAAATGGTTGATTAATGTTCTACTGTCGAGTCCGAGTTGGACTTGAGGGGGGAGTGTTAGAGATGTTGGTATAGTCCCACATAGACTGCTTATAAAGAAAAAATAAAGGTCATAAGTGTGGAGTAGAAACTTTATCTTGCCTTGGCATTTTGGAGTGAACCCTACTTTACACTTGTAGCCCATACATAAAATTAGTCAGACTCTCCTCACCTTGGATTGAGCCCTTATTATAAAAATTGAACAAAAAATGTACAAATATGTAGTTGATATTAACCAAATAAGAGCATCTCCAACCACTGCACTAAAATAGTGCAACTTTTGCATTTTTTTGGTGTAATTTTAACACTAAATCTTGGTCTCTTCCCCAACCCACCAACACTATTTTTTACACTCATATTTATCTATTGTATTATTACATTTTAATCTCTTTTAATGTTTTATATTTTATATACTTCGAATTTATTTCTATGCTTACATGCTAATAATCAAATAATTATTTTTTTTCTAAAATAAAAAGTAATTAAATAATTAAATAAAAAATATTATACATTTACTGATAAATAAAAACTACCATTTTTTAAAAAATAATTAAATTACATAAGATAGAATACATGTATATACAATATATAATAATGTAATACACAAAAAGATAAACATAAAAAATGTAATACACAATTAGCGGCAAGTTAATTGGTAAATGAACGGATAAATATAAAAAGATAAGTATACAAAAACGCAACTTGCGTAAGGATAAACACAAAAAAATATATTTAATATGTTTAGCACAATGAACAGTACTAGGTATTGTAGCTGTGCGCCATCGACGTCGGATAGCATGTGGATGGTGCACAACAAATGGCGCTGGGTTGGAGTACCCTGCGCTATCTTTGGGGGCTTTTTTGCTCTCCACCAATGCCAAAATGGTTGGATATACTCTAACAAACAAAAGAGAGGCACAAAGAAAGAAGAGAAAAAGGGGAGAATAGAGTTTGATATATATATATATATATATATATATATATATATATATATATATATATATATATTTTAAATCAATAGAGAGTTTGATATTACTTGCAGAACAATCTTAAATCACTACAGCAACTTAGAGAATGCTGTACTTTCCCAGCCCACCAGTCATACGCTGTTCAGTTGATTTCTTACTTGCCTTTTCTATACTAGCACACTACATATATCGTCTTTATGGACAATTCTACCAAAACTACTTCTGACCAATCATAACAGACTTACAGCACTCTCTGCTACTTAACTATGTGTTGAAGTTGATGCGGATTGTGTGGCAGGATCTAATGGACTAAGTGAAACAATATAATTCCAAGAAGGAAGTCCATAAATCTCAAATAGGAAACTACTATTTTTCAGTGTTTTTTATTTAAAACTTACTAATTTATGTTAGTTATTATTTTCATATTAGTAGGATTTCTTTACTTATTTTATGGTAATTCTTTTAGTAGCTTCTAATTTATGGAAATAGATATTTGTTATTAGTTTTCAAAAAAAAAAATTTGTTATTAAGAAGTTTTCAATTTTGTTATTTCTTTCTATTTAGGTGTGTTTATATCACCCTATAAATATGTAACTCATTCTATAGTTTCATTATAAATTGAATTATAGAATAAGAATTAAGTTTGTCTTCCTTGGCTCAAATTTGAGTGTTAAGTTTCGATGTAAAAACTTGTTCTCTTTTTCTTGAGGCTTGATCAAGTGTTAGCCTTGTTTATTTTCGCTTCAAACACAGTGAATAAAGTGAAAAGAAACAAGGCTAACACTTGATTAAGCCTTGAGAAAAAGATAACAAGTTTCTACACCAAAATTTAACACTCAAATTTGAACAAAGAAGACACTTAATTCTTATTTGATAATTCAATTTCTAATGAAACATTAGAATGAGTTAAAACAAATCTAAATAGAAAGAAATAAATAAATTGCAAACTTCCAAATTACAAATATTCTGATTTTTTAAATAAGAAGCTTCTAAAAGAATTTCCATAGAATGAGGAAAGAAATCCTACAAACATGAAAATAATAATTAACATAACTTAGTACGTTTTAAGTAAAAAGCACTGAAAAATAGTTTTTATTTATTTATTTTTTCATTTAGGATTAATGGACTTCCTTCTTGAACTTATGTTGTTTCACATAGTCGAAAAGATCTTGTCACATAATCGGCATTAGAACTAAGCCAAACAAAACAAGCCATGCAATCCAGTCCAGCTAGCCTCTGGGACACTTAGATGAGTTTGGGCTTCCTTCTGGGCTCTTTGCTTCTTGTTCCTCCAATGCACAAATCGAATTATGGGCCTGTTATTAGTGTAGTGAGTTAAGAAGAATATGAGAAGTATATTAAGGAAATATCTGTTTAGAGAGTTAGGAGGGTGATAGCCCCTTGAATGTCTATCTATTGTTTTGGTTCTTTCTTATTCTCTATTTTGATCAATATATAAAAATGTCCCATTCGACTTGGGTTGTTCCTATAAAAAAGCAGACCATATAACTGGCAGTTTCATTGGGAACAATTGGCCAAGTGATCGGCATGTTATAGCGTAGTTTGATGGGGATTTTGGGTTGCTGACCTGAATAGATTTTTAACTATAAATAGTACGTTTCTTGTTTTCAAGGCATTATGAAACAAGATATTATTGAGTATACCCAATTGTTTAACTTATTAGTAGGTGAGGTCAGATTAGAAACTGTCAGCTGGCTATTTAACCGTTACCTACGGAGGAGCAGAATTGGAGCAATGTCATGATGGTTATTTTTTGTCGGTTAGATGAGCAATTGTTTGATCCTACAATATTTCGAAAAAATTACATCCGTATATATAGTTTTAAATTTGTAAAGTACAGTTGCTTTTTTTTTTTATTATAAAAATAATATATTACGCTTTTAGTAAAGGCGTTATTAGGTATGGTATCAAATTACACAAATACCACCTTTTGTAGGCGCTATTCGTGTAAAGACGGAAGTGATGTGGATGCCACGTGTACACGAATAGCATTCGTTGTAATGGCGGAGGTGACGTGGATACATATACACGAATAGCATCTTTAGAAAATGCGCTATTTGTGTAATGGTGGAGGTAATGTGGATGCCACGTGTACACGTATCCACGTCACACACTCAATAATACCTTTACAAAAGGCTATATACATTAATTTTATAATTTTAATAAATTTACCCTGTTTAATGAATTTTAAAGTAAATCAACCTTACTTTTTTAATAACCCGCAATATTCCAGTGATTGTGGCATCTGGTATTTAGTCAGTCAAAATCAAGTTAGGATTCAAATACGAGAAGACATTTGAAGACATGGCTAGTTATAGAAGACCAATTGATCTCTTATGTGCTAGCTTAAAATATAAAATAGTTCCACCAAAAAAATAAAAAAATAAAAAGGAGAATAGAACCCAATTGAGGCTGTTGATGAAGGAGCCTTTTGCACCATCTATATCGTAAAGGGTAGAATTCATATGTTCTAATTGGATCAAAGGGTAAGACCCTAGAAGGAAGCAGCGTCAATTTTTGAAGTTGATTATGAGTTCTCATTCAATGACAATCATAATAAAAAATGCACGTCGGTTGGCACCAAGTTAGAGATATAGAATGCCCAATTGCTTCATTTTTGCCAAGGATATAAAATGTTTTCGGCGTGGTGCTTGCCTTCATGCTTCATCTTTTCCTAGGATGTAAAATGTTTTCTCATGGCTCACTTGGGTGAGAAAAATCCTTATCCTTATTTATTATGTGATTAAAAAATCTATTGAAAAAGGACAGCTTACAAAGAACAGCTGAACATGTAACGCAGGTTTTGTACTAGGAAACTTATAAGGGACATAGATTCCTTCAAGGTGTCCAAGTCTTGTAGCAATACACCACTGAAGAGGACGCAGATGAAAGCTTGAGTCAGACGAAAACAATTATTTGAGTTTTTTAAGGACACATTATGGTATTAACTTGTTGAATCTTGTTTGTGAATGTGATATCTAATAATGCTGATCTGTGCATAATCTGATATCATGGAAATAGTTGAAAGTAGAGCACACCCCACTTACCTTTAGCGCTGCTATCCTATCCAATCCTAGCTTGAGAAGTTCGTATTCGATCCTCCTTGATTGTCTACATTGGTATAGGTTGGTGCAATGCAAGGAGGGGCTGAAAAAGGTTCGGACACCCCATGGTTACAAAAAAAAAAAAAAAAAATCTTGAAAGCATTGTAAATTGATTTCAAAACAATGTCATGCTTTTCGCCGCGACGACAAAAGTTTTCAGTGTTAGTTACCATTGCCTCGGACTTTGTCTCAACGTTAGAAATCTCGAATAAACCTCGAAGTGTGTGCGAGAAACCAATTGGTTAAAAATCTCAAGTTCAACAACTTTTGTTAGTATGTGATGTCGTCACGACACCATGTGGGTTAATATCCCAAGGCGTCGTAATAGCGCCACTGAAGTCGTGACGCCGTGTGGTTTACAAGAGGCGCCAATTCCACTATGAACGCGCATCTGTGCTTTGATGGCATTGTGCGCTTACACGTACGACACCAGATGTCAGGGAAACCTAAAATTTCTGGTGTCCTCCCTTGGCTGTCCGACCAATTACCATCCCTTTTGGGTCTTCAAATAAATTGAAAACAATCCACATTTTGACATATTTCATCAATCCAAATCATCAATAACCATATTATGAACAAGAT
Organism: Stephania japonica; assembly: GCA_039657345.1. NCBI lineage: Eukaryota > Viridiplantae > Streptophyta > Magnoliopsida > Ranunculales > Menispermaceae > Stephania > Stephania japonica. The sequence goes on along the minus strand of CM077558.1, from coordinate 18,989,616 downwards.
TTAGATGAAATCAAGATCATGAACCCTAACTTTTGTGCAAAAATATGTGAAATCTAAAAATTGCATCCAATTATCTTAAATCATTTCAACAAGCGAGAGTTAGAGAAGCACCAAAATAACCAAGAAAACACAAGGAGTCATCCCTAACACGAAAACCATTATTAAACTTATTTTTTGGTCCTTGAACTTTGAGTCTTTTATGCTTTTGGTCCTTGAACTTTTATTAGTGTACATTTGGTCCCTTAACTTTTATTGTTGTACATTTGGTCCTTGAACTTTTGAGTTTTTATAGTTTTGGTCACTAAACTTTGATTTTGTTACGTTTTTTGTGGTAAATTAATTTTTTTTCAACTTTTGTTGATCGATGTTAGTCGTCTGGTTTAGTAATATAAACTAGTTTACTCTTTTTGACTAGTCACGCGATACTTTTGTTACTCACGCTGACGGAATTTAACACTTTAAATGATGAAGGACTTAATGTATGTAAAAGTTTAAGGACCAAATGTGTAGTTATAAAAGTTGAGGGATCAAAAACATAAAAAAATAAAAAGTTTAGAGACCAAATGATGAGTTTTGCCTTATTGAAACCACAACTTTGTTGCAAAACCCTTATTTTACTGAAACCAATAACAACTTCAATTGGAAGTATGAGATGAGAGGCAACGGAAAGAGATTATATCTAATCTTAATGACTTTGTGTTGATGTGGTTATCTCATACGCGACCCCACCATCAAAGTACATCATTTGTGTTCTCTCCACTCTCCTCTTTTGTTGCTTATGTTTGACCTAAAGGGGCTATAAACCTCTAAGTGTGGTTTATATACTAGGGTTTGATGAGATTAAAGTTTGGTTGACCAATCCACACCCTTCGTCTAATATTACCATCCATTTAGTTTTAGGAAAATCCTAAAGTCCACATTAAGTCCTTCATTTTGGTATTTCCATTTAATTACAAACCAAGGTATTTTGTGTTTTATTTAAAAAATGCCACTATTCTTTATTTAACCCATAAGTGAAGTTGTTGCAAATTTATTTACATCCACTTAGGCCAAATTAAATCGTAAGTTCTCTAAATAATATATAATACTCGCAATAGTCACACCATAACTCAATTCCATGTATGTTTATCTACACACCCACGATACTAGGATTTACTTATACTTTGAGAAATTTGGCGTTACACCCAAACAAACACGCGCGCGCGCGCGCACACACACACACACATATATATATATATAGAGGATAGTACTACCATGAGAACCATAAAAATAACCATGGCATGAGAACCTCATTTACAACCATTAGATTTTAATCCAACACATTAATCGATGAATCATAAATGCACAACACATTTTTAGGGTTAATCCCGCAATGGAGATCCCTCCACTGATATAACTTTTCTCCATCCCCGTATCTGTACTTTCATGGGTATGAGATTTCCTCTTCATTACCACCTCTATTCCCATTTAAATTCCTCGTCCTCGTCCCCATCCCTATTGCACCTCTATCCCCATTTAAATTCCTCATCCTCGTCCCCATCCGTATTGCACCTCTTTCCCCATTTAATTTCCTCGTCCCATCCCTATTGCACCTCTATCCCCATTTAAAAAGACACTGACTAAAAAGACCTCAGTTTTTTACTAAATATACCTCACTTTTTTTTAAAAAAAAAGTGAAATGACCCAACTACCCTCCATGCCCCACTGTTCTCATCCATCCATACCCCAGTCACACCATTGTCTCTCCCACTCAAATTGCACTCACCTTCGGCCCTAATCCGATGAAATCCAAGTGAAACTACATTAATTCGACATCGTGAGTGCAATTCTTCATCTCTTTTGTATTGATTTTGAGTTTTTTGGTGGTTTTTTGCCCTTTTTGAGTCGATTGGGTGTTGTTATGGTAGGATTAGGGCTTCAATATGGGGCTTAAACCTTGCATTCTGGACACAAAATGTTGATAGAATCAAGAATATCAAATGATTTCGAGCAAAACCATATAATATTTTGGTCGTTTTCTTGTATTCTTAGAAGTTTTGACAAAAAAATTTTCGTTCTTGTCACCCATAGGTTGCAGACATATAGGGCCGAGACTTCTTTAGAGGTCTCACGCGGTTGGTTCCCACCGAGACTTACAACGAGATCTCGGTGAGAGTCAGCCGAGATCTAGTTGCCTTCCACCAAGACTGAGAACCATTCAAAGGTCTTGGTGGGAATTAGATGAAGCCAACCGAAACCTCTAAAGAGGTATCGGTGGGAGTCATCCGACACCTTTTTAGAGGTCTTAGTCATGTATGATCGAAACCCACAAACCGGGGAGACAAGGGTATATTGAATAGTGGGGTATATGCAGCAAAAGTAGGGTAGATTTAGCAAGAGTATTTTAAGGATTGTTTTAAAAAGTGGGGTGCGTTTATCAATGAAAATTCAAAATTGGGGTATGGTGAGCAAATGGGATATATTTAGCAAAAATTGGAGTCCGTTTAGTCGCTGCCTTTAAAAATTGTGCGGAGACGGATATTTCCCGCACAATTTTTACTTAATGTGTCCACAATATTCCCCCAAATACAATCCAAATCCATATTTTCATAATTGGTTCAACTTTAAACTTGTAGGGAATTTGCAAATTTCTTAACAAGAAAAGATATGAATTGACATAAAAATACCTTTCAAATAAAGAGATGATGTGTGTAATAAAAGGTAATTAATGAGGGGTAATTGTATCCACAAACTCCTGGGAGATAACTCCTTTAAGGGGTTGAGCAACTAAACAAGATTAGTTCTAACTTCCCTACAAGTTATCTCCAGGTAGTTAACTCCACCCTTAACCTATCAAGGCCTACGTTATTAATATATAATACAATAAACATCTAATTGATGATTAATCACAAAAGCTTGAACATTAGCACTTAATACTAAGTAAGGGTGGTCAAACTATGGTTTGGTGGTGATAATCGTCAAATTGCCAACATAATGCCAACCCTCAAAACCGTAACTAAACATGTTGGGGAATGTGCTCTAGGCCAATTCTCTAAATGTTGTTTAACTATTATAAGTGGATGTATGTTTCTTTTATAATAGTATCCATAGATAATAACTGTATTATTCTAAATGTCCATAGTCAGTTATTATTGTTGGAACAATAATAAATTAAAACTAGTATGAGTTTTGATTGATAGTCATGTGATGATTATGCGTATACGGATACGAATCAATATAATGAGTATATGTTGGGAACAGATATTGGACCGACCTACTATGGATCACTACATGATCAATGTCATAAGTGTTTCTCATGATATTTATATCATTTAGTCCTTTAATTTGAGATCACCAGAGACTCCAACATTAGGAGCACAATGATTTGACACAGTTAAACGTCGTTTTTTACCAGATAATTATAAAGATTGTGATTGGTTATTGTGCGACTAATGTGTATCAATTTATTGATTTTTGTGCAACTTCGGTAGTCATAATGTTTTGATAGAGGCCGCTCATGACTTATGTGTCGAAATTAGTTTTTGGCTCACGACCAACGTTGTACCAACCAAATGGGTTGCACACAAAGAACAGATCTATGTAATTTCCAATTATCCAGATTGATGAGTTTTATATGATAAAATTCATGACTAAAACCTCCTCATAATATGTTATTATATTACTTTTTAAGTAAAGGTATATAAGTAATTCACTTGATCGCTTGATTTTCGCTTGATTTTTAACTCTGATATAAATATTGGTGATAAAGTGAATTAAATATAATAGGAACTCTGATATAAAGTGCATTATCGAGGTTCCCGTATGAGGAGTTTGAGTTGGTATACCCTGGATAATATCTTTGAGGTGTCATTCATCTTGCGTGAAGTTGTTTCCAAAATTTTGATTGTTCATAATGTTCATGTCCACATATTCCATTGCTTGTGGCATGTCCAAAGGATTAACTACCATGGTTAGATGATTACCTAATTATTAAGCTTCTTGCGTTGATTGCCCATTTTGCCCCATCTGTAGTCTCACCATTTGATTGCTTAAATTTGACAACTGTACCATAATAGTTGTTTGTGTGTCAAGTTAAAAAACTCTTACTGATTTATTTGTCGTAGACCGGTTCCCTGCAGTTGCATTTTGTGACATAAGATCCAAGAGATCTAATGCTCCATTCTCGTTCTTTGTTAGCAATGAACCTCATGCGGATACATCTAATAGTGTTTGTGTGTTCAGTGTCATCCCATAGTAGAAGATTTGCAGTTGCGCCCACTTCACGTATCCATGTCGAAGACATGTTGTTAGCATCTCCTTAAATCTCTCCCAAACCTCTCTTAGAGACTTGTTCTCATCTTGCTTTAACTAGTTTATCTTCAGTTTTCTTTCACTGACTTTCATAGGTGGGAAGAATTTATCTAGGAATCTCTTATTGATATCCATCCATGAAGTTATACTTCTAGTGTTTAACCCTTGGAACCAAGACTTGGCTTTTCCACTCAATGAGAATGGAAAAGTCTCATCCTGATTACTTCTTTTGTCACTCCAGTAATGTGAACAGTGTCTTACTTCTCCAGGAAGTTCTCAACATATGCGACAGGATCTTCAGTTCATAGCCCATGTAGGCTACTTTGCACCATGTTGATTAGAAAAGGTCTTAACTCAAACTCGGTAGTGTCGGCTCGAAGCCTTATCACTCCATTATATGTCTCTTGTACTTCTGACTTGAAGTAGTCACGAAGAGATCTTTGCCCTCACTCGCTGTCTTGCAATACTAGATCGTCTTCGCTTTAGTTGTGTCCCCTGATTTGGATTCCAATTTCCCACTTGATCATCTGCCATCTTGGTCTCCTTTTTCTTTCCTTGTCGAGTGTTTTTGCTTGTTTAGTTGATTTCAGGATCGTAAGGTAATAAGTCCTTATCACCTTGGCTTTGCATGCACTACCTATTCCCTGAAAAGAAAACACAAAAAGATCAAGTGTAGATTGTAAAACTAGAAACTAAAACTTTTTTTTAAAAGACAAAAAATTAAAATTTTTAACTATGTGAACTAAGACTTAAATGGTTACCTTTCTCTAGCAATGACGCCAAAAATTTGATGAGTACTGCAAGTATAATGGTTTAATTATAGTAATAATGTATCAACTAATGTTTATTACGTACAGATATTGTCACATAGAGAAAGGTGTACGTGCTACTTGTATTCTTGTTCACTCTTTTGTTAAGAAGTGATTTTCTTTTCTTTTTAAACTAACTAAATTAATCTAATTATCAAGTGGTTGTTTTTATTGAGATTGTTTCTATATAGTGAAAACATCTTAGGTCACAACTTCACCTTAGGTAATGAATACTATGCTTTTCAAATCATACTCATATATGTGTGTTGCGATGCATAATTAGAACAAACGAATTTCCTTAAGATTCACTTTAACCCACTATCATGGTGAGAAATATTCTATTGTGTAAACTAGAATTCGACCTATCAGTTTGAACAATGTAAGTTTCACAAAGCATTAAGTACCAAATCCTTAGAATCATAAACACTTAAGTTTACTATCCATGTCTCCCTAATCAATAACCATGTATCGATGTTATAATATTTTATGGTTATAATGTTCATATCTGGAGTAAAAGCTCCACGACCATGTTTATTTCTAAATATCTAAAATCAACAAACATGAGGCCAATAGGTTCATAGCATTAAGTATAAAATCAATACAAATTCTAATCATCGCAATCTAATCATTAATATTCATCTAATATATGCATAATATTCATACCATAAGATCCATTGGTCCCTAAGATTAAAAGATTACTCACTCATAATTGAAATCAACATCACATAATTCATAAACATAATTGCAAGCAAAGATTAAATAAGGTAATACCTTGAATAAAATCAATGAAATAACTATTGAATTGCACAAACAGAGTCTTCAATATCTTCTCCTTTAAAACTCTCTTCAATCCCCTAAATTATACTATCATAGTTGATCTCTCTATTTACCACGTCCTAACCTCTATTTATACTCCTAAACCTACTAAAAGTGCAATTAGAACCCTAAATAACTAAAACGAAATAGAAGTCCAAAACTATCCAACTTTCTATTTTCTTCGATGTTGGTGTTGTCCATAAGTGATTCCATGCTGTTAATGTTAAGCCACAACATCGCCACAATGCCAACTCTGATGTCTGCATTTCTCCTCTCTCGGTGGTCTTGGCACTGCTTGTGTAGCTCCTCGTTGCCATCCGTTATATCCCACAATGCTAACTTTGCTCCTATAACACTGATTCTGTTGTTTGTTTAGCTTGGCGTCCTGTTTTTTCTTTCCCAAAGTCTGCAAAACTTTCCTAAGGTGTTTCCTATGATCGGACTCTGACTTAGAGTAAATCACGATATTGTCAATGAATACGATCACAAACTGATCAAGAAATGGCTTGAACACGCGGTGCATCAAGTCCATGAACATAGTTGGAGCGTCGGTGAGTTCAAAGGGCATGACGATAAGCAAAAAATGCATGTATCACGTGCTGAGCACCGTCTTGGATACATCCTCCTCCCAGATGTGTAGTTGATGATATCCATAGCGCAAATCTATATTTGAGAAAAATCTTGCTCCTCGTAACTGGTCGAACAGATCGTCGATCCTAGGAAGTGGATACTTGTTCCGTATCGTCACTATGTTCAACTGTCGATAATTGATGCACATCCTTATACTTTCGTCCTTCTTTTTTATGAATAACATTAGTGCTCCCCTCATCGACACACTAAGAGTTATGAAACCTTTATGAGTCAATTCTTCCAATTGCATTTTCAACTCCTTCAACTGACCATTCTGTATAGGGCCTTCGAAACGATTCTAGTGCCTAGCACAAGATTGATTTGAAAGACGACTTCTCGATGTGGAGGGAGTCCTAGAAGGCCTGAGGGAAAGACATCCGAAAAGTCTCAAACCACTGGAGTGTTTTTTATTAAGACTTCTTGTCCTTCTTCTCCCATGGATGTTAAGCTTGCTATGGCTTCTATTTCTTCTAAGGTCTACCCTGTTTCGATTTGTTCCACTGGCCAAAGAACTTCCTCTGTACTCGAACGGAGGAAGGCCCAGAATCTGTAACGTTACACTTTTGCAAAAACAATCTATCTTGGCGTGATTCCTCGCTAACCAATTTTAAAGTGTAATCCCCAATATTAATTGTTTCAACAAACAATGTATGCATATCATGATCGTTTGTTGAAACCGTACCTACGACCAGCTGTCGCGAGGCCTTCGAGTTTGGCTTAGTTGCTACATGAGCACTGGTTGCTAAAAACACTGCCTCGTACTCCATTGCTCTATTCACCGCCTCTACATAAATCTTAGGCTGTGAGTAATAGACACCACTTACTTGATATTGTCGCGAAGTCCTCCAATGAACCTGTTCATTTTTTACTCTTCTGTAAGTCTTCATGTTGTGACCCAATATCTCGGCCTTGTTATCTCGTACTCGTGGTATGTCGCCGTGTCTTTGGATGTCTTGTAAAGGCCCTTATAGCTTTTAGATGGGTGTGGGTTAGGGCATTTGTTCTGATAGTGCCCCAAATTCTCGCACTGATAGCATACCACATGCTATTTCGAAAGAGTAGTTGTGGAAGACACACCATTCCTTGTCGGAGTGCATGGCGCCCTCAGCTCTACACATGGTAGTGCTTGGACACCTAGCAGTCCTTCACATCGGCGCCTCTTAGGCACGCATTTGTAACTTCTTTGAAGGTTCTTAGAACTTTTCCCATGACCGTACCTCCTCGGTACCATGTTGTTTCTCAATATGTGAAATAACCCCATTATCCATGCCATGTTTATCTCGTGCGACATGTTCATTTCTGTTATTTTCTGATCTTCGACTACAATAAATTCTTGAGCGCTCCTAAGGTGCGACTCCATTGTCAAGCAGCGTTTGCTCCATATCCTAACACCATTGTCGATCGTTTCTTTCCTGAGTTTCTCTTAAATTGTAGGAACTCCCTCTTTGTATCTAACAAGAGAGTGACCAATATATCTAAAACACAATTGATATAGTAACATACAGAAAATAACATCATACAAGTGTTTGTTTGAGTTTTTCAATCCTTCCCATTCTAAGATTGGTATTTGTGCATTTAAAGTTGACTTGAACCACTGTCCCATACCATTGGTTTGTTCGACTTAACTCGACCTTAAACTCAAGGTTCTACAACTTAAGTTTTCACTAACCTATCATTTCTTATACCGACTTGTGCAGTTGACCTAATTAACTTGGTTAATCCTAACCAAAATTCTACCTAAACTACACTCGGTCCTCTAAGCTTTAATGCCTAATCCCTTATACCAACTGTGATGACCCACACCCCTACACTGAGCGCAGGCCGCTTGGCCTGAGTCGTTGACCCAGACCCAGGCACCTGAGCCTGGTCTCGAGTTGGAGATGTGGCTAGCACGCCTTTCAATACACAAGTAAAAAAACTATACAAGTCTATTATGGGATAATAACTGCGAAAATTAAATTGAAATATCCTCAAGCCTAGTCACAATTAAAGCTAAGTAACGAAAGTCCCCATGTCCTCAAAACCCAAGACAGAAGGTTTAACTGCCCATGACCAACTGTTTTAAATACAAACCATGTTTCAAAGTTTCAGGAAAACAAACAATAGATAGATAATCTCATAAACACCACACGTAGGGGACTTCCCCTTCTGATCTACTGCTGTAACGACCTTAAAATCTAACTCGTGCTACGTGTCATTTTAGATCGTACGTGGGACCATTTGCCATGATACACATTCGATTATCAGTCGTCGACACCAAGGTATGTTATTTTTAATGGTGTTTGTATTACTTATTTTAGTACCTGAATGTAAACCTTATTTTCCAAACGTGTGAGGACGCGTATGTTGAACGCGTTTGAATTGTGGATCTAGTTTGGCCTTGGGAAACGTGAGAAAATGGATAACGAGCGAATGGTTTACGGGTAAATAGAGTCTGAAGGGGATAATTTTAATAAACACTGACAAAATGAAATTAAATATGATAATTAATCAATATGGGAACGTGTCCCAATCGATATTGTCGTCACTTCCACATGACAAGGTGAGTCATGGTGTAGGCCAGGTAGGGGACGCTTGGGAAAATCAATTTTATGTTGGAATAAGATGAGAACAAGGAACCAAGTCACCCATTAAAGTCTTAAAACTTATTGGATGATAGGAGGTTGGGTTAAGATAAAACTTGGTAATCGACCCAATTACACGAATGAGTAAACATTATGGAAATGTTGAGTAAAACTTTAGGGTAATTAGTTGAGGTTTAAACATGACTCTAATATAACCAATGGTATTTAAATGACTACCAGAGAGTGTAGTTTAGTGACAGCCATATGGGGATTCGTTGGTGACGAGTCGGAGCGTTTGAGTGCATATTTAGATCTAATACAGGTAAGTAAACACGCTAGGAAATGTACAATTATTTTAATTTAGCTTTAATTTGTTAATGTTAATGCTCTGTATCTATCCTTGGATTTCCATTCTGATTGAGTTTTCTGAGGACAAGTGAGTCAACGGTGATCCTTTGAAGGAGTGGCTGTCTGAGGTAACTTACCTTAGTCATGACCTCACAATGCACTGCACTGGTTACTAGTTTTGTACGAGATGTGAGTTCTTAGTTGGATTACCAGGAAGTCTCACTATCTCATAGATTTAGGGCTCGTTGGGTTTATCACATCCTAGAATTTGAGTCTCGTAGGGTTTTCCTCGACTCAATGATTGTTTGGTCAAGACTACTTACGCCTCTATGTTTTGATTCCTGGACACTCATACTTTGATTGATATTGATATATTTACAATATTTATTTATTCATACGTTCCTTGTACCTTTCTTTCTATCAGCATGAATATAGACTGTTTTACTTTGTTTGGAAATGTTGTTTAGATCCTACTAGCGCTACTTACTTGGGCTCATCATTCTTGTGTTTGACTTAATAAAGAACCATAGTCGAGTAGGGGCAAAACTCCACTATTAAGTGACTTACTATGAGGATATCGAAGTGGTTCTCCCTCTCGCACTGATGTAGGTTCCTACTTTTATATTATTTATATATATTATTTTGTCACATTGGTTATGGGAATTACCGAGATTCTGAGACATGTATAAGAGATGATTTACTCTCCTATAACTAGATATACTTGTTGGATTTATACATATGCGGGGTTTCCACACTATAGGTTGTCCTGACAATTGTCTTGGAGTTGATTCAGTTAGTTTGGGGTTTTTAATCACTTTCGCTATATTTTGTAACTTATTAATTTGAATAACTCAATTAACTTGTTATACTAATACATAATTAATGGATAATGGTAAGAAAGATTGACTAGGCTTGCGTTGACTTCGCGAGGGTTGACTCGGGGTCCACGTAAGTCTAGGTCAGGCGAGGCCCAATTTAAAGTTGTGAAAATGGGGCCATCACGGTTGGTATTAAAGACTAAGATATTAAACTTGACTCTTAATTAACTCACAACCAGTTAAAACACAAACCAGTAATTACTTAGGATAATGGTTGGAACTTATAGTGGAACCCTATGATCCGCACTTAAGTCTTAATTGGGAAGTGAGGAGAGTTGGGGAGTTAAAACTAAACTATATTAGCTATTTGATGTGTTGTATACTACTATTTTCGATAGCTATGGTCTGATCGTGAACTCGTTTCCTTTTTAGATTGCATTGGCCTATCAGCCCGAGACTAGCGATAGTAGTTCAGGAGACGTTCAGGGGAGACTAGATGAGGTGTCCTAATTGGTTGCATCACATGGCCCATAACTTCAAGAGATTCTCCAACTTTTAAGGAAACAGACTACACTATCACCCTCTATGTCTGCAATGCTAGTTATTCAGGCTAGGACTGCGCCTACTGTACATGACACTCCAACAGCTCCCACAACCCTGGCAGGACCTGCGATTGCCAAGGAGGCACAGGTTCAGACCAAGATAGTTGTTAGATTTTAGGGTTTATACACAATGAAAAATTCAAAAAAAATTTTGAAAAACCTCGACAGGATCTCAAATAAGTTCCATTAAACAAGATCTACAAAAGTAAATCATACCTTAATTCATGATTTCCTTCTCTGATTTGTTCGATCTCTAAGGTGTTCAAGCGCACGTCTTCTATCAACAATCCACATATGAACGGTGATCGCAATTTGGAATGCTAGCCTCAAGAGAGATAGAAAATGTTTTCCTTTCTCTCTCAAAATTCAGAGAACTCTAAAATAGTAAAAATGAAATTCTTAATTCATTTTAGGTATGATCCTTTATTTATATGTGTAGATAAAACTTCACTTAAATCCTATTTGTAATAAAATTACTGTATTTAGGCAGTTTAAGCAAATTACACATACACCCTATTAATAAGTTATAATATAAAAAATCATAAGAGCTTTTATGTCATGAATTTCATCATATAAAATCATTACTCTGAACCAATTGAAATTACGCTAAGCAATTCTTTATGTGCGACTCAATAAGTTCATGCAACATTGGTAGTGAACCAAAACTATTTTGGTACGCAAGTCATAAGCAGTGTCTAGCATGACATTATGACTACCCAAGTAGCATAAATATGAAAATTGATACAACCTAATGAATAACATACTATTTTTGTCATGCAATTTCCTTTGATTAAACATAAGATATGGAAAGTCACCATTAATGTTCAATCATGCTAGTCACGATCTTTAGGTAGACTGAAAACATCCAAGTGACATTTATCATATCAATTCACTTGAACTTGGCCATTTAACAATCTAAAATATCGAGGGATCCATTGATATCTCTCTCTTTACGAGGGGACAAATTCTATCGTGATTACACATAATCACATATTGCTCACACGATAACCAATCACAATCTTTATAATCGTTCAGTTAAAGACAACGTTTGATTGTGTCGAATTTCCATTCTCATAATATTGAAGTCTATGTTAATCTTAAGTCGAATGACTAAATGATATACCTATAAAGAATAACACCTATGACTTAATCCATGTGGTGTTCTCATAACGGGTCGGTTCAGTACCTTGTTCCTAATAAGTACTCATGATCTCGATTCATATCCTGATACGCATGATCATCACATGATCATCAATCAAGACTCACGCCAGACTTCATTTATTATAGTTCCCAATATAATTATCGACTAGGGACATTTATTATATTTCAACAAATACCTATGAATCTTATTATAAGGTAAACATTCAATCACTTATTATAAAACAACAAATGAAAACCTCTATTTTATTAACTAAAATCATAAGATAAGCAATGTTTGTAGATTGACCTAGGGTACATGCCCCAATAATAGTACCGCTTACGCCTAATACACCAGTTAAGGATACGTCGAGTACGCCAACAAATATCGGTACTAGGGTGACAGCTGAGGCGAGGCAGTTTCATAAATTCCAGTGACACCATCTGGAGAAATTTTATGGTGGTACAGTTATCGAGGTGACAGAGAAGTATATGAGGAGCCATAAGAAGATTCATGACGTTTTGCCCACACCAAAGTACATGAGGTTAAAAATTTCATCAGCTTTATTATTTGGGGATGTTGATGTCTAGCTAGTGGCTTTACTAGCGTAGCATGGTGGCTATGAAGGGGAAGCCCAAGGATTGGGCTGATTGCGGAGAGATTCAGTCATAAGTATTTCCTTCTTTCAGTTAGAAACATGAAGAGGACCGAGTTTCATAACATAAGACAGGCTACTGACGAGACAGTGATGCAGTACATGGCCCAGTATTTGTAGCTTATAGAGAATGGCTTGGGCATAACGAATTTAGACACTAACCAGGCCTTCTATTTTATGAATGGCTTGCTGAGTGAGATTGAGACTATGGTGGAGACCACGGTTCCGGGGACATTACAGGAGGTCTAAAAGAGGAGTATGGCTAGTGAGACCTTTTTGAGCACACACACCAGTGCATTAGTCGCGGCTTCAACACCATCAGTCAGTTGTCTGATCTAGAGGTGACAGGAGGAGGAAGAGACCCAGACAATGTAGGCAGAGAGATAAAGCTTAGAGTAAGATCTATTGCATCTCCACTTCACGCAGCGTGTACGGGCCAGTACTGTCTATTCTTGTATAGAGTTATGCCAGCACACCACAATATTGAGCACAGTCAGGTCCTTAGAGATAGAAGTATTAATGGGTTGAGGCCAGTGTCAAGGACAGAGGCAATGGTAAGGGCCAGAGGTATAAAGAGGATCAAAGATGACCAAGGACAGGGTGTGAGTTCCGGTCAGTTATGGAGACAAGGATGTACTGTTCAATCTGGGTCAGGTCCGCAACGTTAATGTTAGGAGTGCAAGCATTTAAGGCATTTCGTTAGTACATGTCCACGACTGGGCAGAGGGCAACCGCAGTAGAGCAAGGAGTAGGTTCACATTATTGCTGCACCAGATTTGGCTACTACCCGTATACTAATTATAGCATATGGTTTATATTTTCAGTCATTTTATGTACACTATGTTTAATTCTGGTTCGACGATATCTTTTATTTTCGGTCGCATGATTGATGATTTGCGGTTGAGACCACTAGACTAAAGAAACCCTTAAACGTTAGCATATCTATTGGGGAAAAAATGTACCCAAACTTGTTTTGTGTTGATTGCTCAGTAGAGATAGAGGGTCATGTATTACCTACAGATCTGAGAGTGTTGGTGTAGAGTTTGACGCTTTGTTAGGCATGGATTTGTTGGATGTGTATCATTCAGAGATCCATTACTTCAGCAAGAGATTAACGTTCTAGATTCTTAACCATCCCGAGTTCAGTTTTTAGGGCACTTTGACCGGTTTACTAATTATTAAAGATAGGGTAGCTTATAACATATATGTCGAGACATTCGCTAGTGTTTTGAGTATGACGTTGAAAATTGAGACTAGGATTGATGAGGTACCTGTTGTGTGCGAGTTTCCAGACATTATTCCTACTGAGCTACCAGGTTTACCACTGCCTAGGAAGATTGACTTCATTATTGATTTGGTCCCAAGTACGAAACCTATATCTATTCCACCGTACCTTATGACTCTGAAGGAGCTGGAGGAGTTAAGATCATAACTTGATGAGTTGTTAGAGTTAGGATTTATCAACTCGAGCATGTTACCTTGGGGCATGATGGTCTTATTTGTAAAGAAGAAATATGGCAGCCTAAGATTGTGTATCGATTACAGACAGCTCAACAGGGTTACAGTGTGTTGGACTAAGTAATTAGTCACTCTAACTCCGATCGGGATTTTGATAGAAACAAACAATGTGAAAATATACTAATGAATATCAAGTGCATTTCAATTTTTGTCAAAGGTTGCAAAACATCACATCACGAGTATTCAAGTATTCAAGCTATACAAGTTCAAGGTTCGACATACAAAAAGGGAATGAAGACGAAAGGCCAAATTATGTGTTGTAACATTGATGTAAGGTATACAAGTTTATTTTCGCAATCTAATGCATTAGTTCATGCACATCGAGCATTTCAAATTGATTTTCAAATGTCAAGTGACTACTTGAAGTCTTAAGTGAAACCTAAAACTGGACTTGGTCTATAATTCTAAACGATATTAAACTATGTGTTAAAAGCTCACATCGCTTTTTGAAAATCATTGTAGAAGTTTTCAAAAAAGAAAAACTGGTTTTTGAAATGTTTTTTAAAAGAAAATTGCACATTTGCAGAAAAGCCCCTCGCAAGTCATGAAACCAAGATTTTTCGTTTTCAGGATTTGTAAAAATATCTGGAGCATCTAAATACGCTTAATGACCCATAACAAACATGTATAATATATTATATGAGGATTGGTAGGGTCTCGGGAATAAGGGTCACTAAAACAAGGGATTTAATTAATTATTCTGATGTCCCTGCAATTAGTGCGCTAACACTTTTATTAGTGCGCTATGTGCATAGTTAGCGCGCTAATTGCATTCTTGACAGCTTTTTAAAAAAACTGAAAAACAAACTTTAATTTGAATTCTTGATGAATTTTGGGCCCTTGGATCCCTAGAATGGTCACAAACTGATAAAATGAGATGTGTAACACTATAAAACCACTAAGAACATTATTTTGTCTCAATAAGAAGAAAAACCACACAAAAGCTCAAACTTACAAAAAGGAGAATATTGATTTGTGTGAAGGAGACAAAAGAAGATTATTGAGGCTGTCCATTCATTTAAAAATTCAGCACTTTTGAGGCTTCCAAAGGTGTACAACAACCTCTTCAAAACAGTTTTTCAAGTCATCTTCTTGGGGTTGTAAGAAAGCTTCTTGTTATAGCTTTTTCTTGTGCTTAGATTTCATAACTTTGTTTGTTTGACTTAGAAAATCGTTTGTTGTGTTTTTGAACACACTAATCTTCGGTTTTGTGTTTAAACTTATTTTATTAAACACTAGGATTTGGTTTGGACAAAAGTTTGCACTTAATCTTGATCTTTTATTAAACTTCTTGTTCTTGGCTTTGAAATCGGTTTTGCGCTAATACATTAGCATTTGAAACGATTTCATATTTGAGACTTGCACAAATTAGTGACACATTTGCATATCTCATTTATTCTCATATTTGCATGCATTAGAGTGGTTAGGCTCTAGGAGGCTTGCTAGTATTTGAACTTGATGTTACTTTACTTTGTAAGGTGTATTTGATTATTTTTCAGTTATTGGTTGTAATTGAATAATTGTAAGACTTAGTGGAATCTAAGTCAAAGGGAAGACTTAGTTAAGGCTAGGCAAAAACCCTAGTTGTGGCTAGGTAGGAAGTTCTAATTGTGATTAAGCATTCTAGGCTTGTAAGCTTAGGTTGTAACACTTGTTAGCAATATAAGTGGGGGTTTAAAAATCCTAACTAGGGAGGTTAGGTAGTAGATGTAGATAATTGGATTGAACCACTATAAATCGTACGTCCCTTTCCATCTCTTCTATCCCTTTCAGTTGCATATCATCCATATTCACACTTTGGTGAGTATATAACATCTCAATTATTGAATTAAATTAAAAAGAGCGTTAACTTCTCGATACACCCAATTCACCCCTCCTCTTGGGTGTGGTTTCAATTGGTATCAGAGCGGGTTATTGCTCAAAGTGTTACTAACGTATCTTTGAATGTTTTTGTATAAGGATGCAAACTCTAGATCCGGCTCGTCTTAGGGAAGGTAACTCATCGAGTAGGCCTCCATATTTTGATGGAACCAATTATGCTAATTGGAAAGTGAGTGTGAAAATTATATTAGAACACAAAATAGATTTTTGGGGAATTCAATTGAAAATGGCTACACACCATCGGACAAGCCTTTGAAAGAGTACACCGCCGAGGAGATCAAGAATGAGCTCTCAAATGATGAAGCCATGAATAACTTGTTTTGTGCATTAAGTGAGAATGAATTTAACTGAGTTAGCGCTTGTCAAACGACCAAGGAAGTGTGGGAGAAGCCTGAGGTATACTATGAAGGTACCATGCGAGTGAAGAAGACTAAGTTGAGAATTCTTGAGGAGCACTATGAAACCTTCCGAGTTGGATCCGATGAAGACATAGCCACCGCCATCACTCGGTTTACTAAATTATTGAATGAGATCAAGAATCTTGAAAAGAACTATGATCAAGAGACTTTGGTGTACAAGTTCCTTAGAGGCTTGCCTAAGGAATGGGATGCTAAGAAATATGCTATCCAATCGGCACAAAATCTTGGAGACTATACATTCGATGCATTGTGTGGAGAGCTAACGATCCATGAACTCGAACTTAAAGACCGAGCTAGATTGGAAGCATTAAGTGAAGGAACAAAGAGTTCAAGAAAAGATATTGCTTTGAAGGCAAATAGCTCCCCAGTTGCATCGGTAGAGATCATTGAAAATGAAAAATCTTGTGACGACAGTGATCTTGAGGAGGAAGTAGCTATGTTTTCAAGAAAGCTTAACAAGGCCATGTACAAGCAAGACAAGTATAAGAAGAAATTTAGAAGTGGAAGCAAGGGAGGAAAGTCAAATGAGACCATATGCTTCGGGTGTGGCAAATTCGGTCACATCAAGGCGGCTTGCAAGTCCAAGAAGGTGTTGGACAAGATAAAAGGAAAGAAGAGCTTCAAGGCAACTTGGCATAATTCATCGTCATCAAGTTTGGAATCCGAATCAGAGAATGAGAAAGCAATACTTTGTCTCATGGCACAAGACGAGGTAAATTCTAACTCTTTTAATTTTGATGATGTTAATGATTTGGATGATGTTCCAAACCTTGATGAACTCCAAACAACTCAAAAAGAGCTTGACCATAGCAAATAGTGAAATAGAGTCACAAAATGAGACCATTAATGATCTCCAAATTGACTTGAATGAAGTCCTAGAGGAGAAAGATGCTTTAGTCAAGGAAGTAGTGGACTTGACTAGCACGGTGCATAAGTTCACTAATGGTAGAGAAATGATTGACATAATGTTGGGAGCACAACGACGTGCGCTCAACATAAGAGAAATAGGCTATGGAGCAGACTTGTTGAGTTACAAGAAATTGCTAGATGATGACCGTAGATGCTCAAAGTGCGATAGGTCTCATGTGGCTGGGAAATGTGCCTTACAAAAGGCCAAAGTGAGTAGACTAGCATGGGTAGTTAAAAATATTTATGACACTAACTTTCTCGGACTCAAAGGTGTTTGGGTACCAAAATCTAGTGTGTTTCCCAGTGTGTAGGATGCGAGGAAGAGCACCCCATGGTACTTAGATAGTGGGTGCTCAAGACACATAACTGGAGATGCACATCAATTTATTAAACTAAAGCGGCATGATGGAGGAAAGGTTACATTTGGAGACAACAACAAAGAAAAAAATTTTGGTCTCGGAACCGTCGGTAACAATTTACTTTCCATTTCTAATGTTTATCTTGTTGATGGTTTGAAACATAATTTGCTTAGTATTAGTCAATTATGTGACAAAGGATTTCATGTGATGTTTGAATCATCAAAATGCATCGTTAGGAATGAGAAGCATGAAACACTATTTGTTGCATATAGAGATAAAAATGTTTATGCCATTAACTTTGATGAGATGAATATGCAAAATGTTTCATGTTTGAGTGCACAAAGTGAATGTGATGTATGGTTGTGGTACCATAGATTAGGACATTTTAGCATGGAAAACTTGTAAAATTGATCAAGCATGATCTTATCAAGGGCCTACCCAAATGTACTTTTAAGAAAGATAAGGAATGTGAACCTTGTATCCTTGGTAAGCAAGCAAAATCGTCATTTAAGATGAAAGTAACAAGTGATGTGACTCGAGCCTTAGAACTTATCCACATAGATTTGTTCAGACCTACCCAAATACAAAGTCTAGGGGGTAAATCATATTGCTTTGTCATTATTGATGATTTCACTAGGTATACATGGGTGTATTTTCTATCTCATAAGCATGAAATGTTTGATGTGTTTGTAAAATTTTGTGCTTTAGTTGAGTATGAAAAGAGATACAAGATCATCATTATTAGAAGTGATAGAGGTGGTGAGTTTGTAAATAGAAAATTGCAGGATTTTTGTGCTAAACAAGGATATACACATCAATTATCCTCTCCTAGAACACCCCAACAAAATGGAGTTGTTGAAAGAAAAATAGGACACATCAAGAGATGTGTAGGACTGTGCGAAATGAGTACAACATAGCTAAGCATTTTTGGGCCGACGCCATTAACACGGCATGCTATGTTATAAATAGAGTAAATGTCCGAAATCAAGTGAAAAATACTCCTTATGAACTATGGAAAGGTCGAAAACCTAACATAAGTTATTTTAAGGTGTTCGGGTGCACTTGCTATGTTTTAAATGATAAGGATCATTTGGACAAATTTGATCCAAAGTCAGGTATGTCTTTCCTAGGCTACTCTATGCATAGCAAAGCATATCGGGTGTTTAATAGATCAACCAAAACCATAGAAGAGTCTATCCATGTGAAATTTGATGAAATAGATCCCAAAGTAAAGATGATGCACAACTTGGAAAAATTAAGAATTGATGATGAAGATGATGGCTCCCTAGGACATACGTCAAATAGTCAAGAGGTCGAGGTAAGCAAAGAATCCGAAACAAGTGCACCTAAGAATTCAAGACTTCTTATTTGCTATTCCTCCTAACAAATCATAGGTGATCCAAATAAGGGAATAATTACTAGGTCAACGTTACATCGAGATGAGGTACACATAGCTTTTGTATCACAAACCTTTCTCACCAAGATAGATGATGTCTTAGGAGATGAGTTTTGGGTAATGGCTACGCAAAAAGAGCTAAGTCATTTCGTTAGAAATAAGGTATAGACACTAGTACCTAGACCTAAGGACCTTACTATTATAGGCACCAAATGGATTTTTAGAAACAAAAAGAATGAGAAGGGTGAAATTGTAAGACACAAGGCTTGGTTGGTTGCACAAGGCTACAATCAAGAAGAAGGAATTAATTATGAGGAAGCCTTTGCACCCGTAGCAAGATTAGAGGTAATTCAAATGTTGCTTGCTTATGCTTGCTACAATGAGTTTTTACTACACCAAATAGATGTTAAAAGTGCATTCTTAAATGGTTTCATCAATGAAGAGGTATATGTAGACCAACCACCGAGTTTTGAAGATCATGACCATCCAAGTCATGTTTATCATCTTCAAAAAGCCTTGTATGGACTAAGACAAGCTCCTAGAGCTTGGTATGATAGACTTAGTGCATTTCTACTTGATAAAGGATTCAAGAAAGGAACACTAGATCCTACTTTGTTCATTTTGATTAAAAAACGTGACATGTTATTTGTTCAAATCTATGTTGATGATTTTATCTTCAGGTCATCCAACACACGTTTATGTGATGAATTCTCATCATTAATAACGAATGAATTTGAAATGAGCATGATGGGTGAACTAATATACTTTCTAGATTTGCAAATAAAGCAATCCAAATATGACATTTTTATAAATCAAGCAAAGTATGTGAGGGACATGCTAAAGAAGTTTAAATTCGAAAATCTGAAAGTATGTGACACTCTTAATAGTTCTACCATCAAAATAGACAAAGACCAACTAGAAAAATCCATAGATCCTAAACTTTATCAAGGAATGATAGGTAGCCTCCTATATTTGACCGCTAGTAGACCTGACATTATGTTCAGTGTGTGCTTATGTGCTAGATTTCAATCCAATCCTAAGGAGTCACACTTAAAATGTGTAAAGTACATATTTCAATATCTAAGTGGAACACAAGACTTAAGATTATAGTTCAACAAAACCAAAAATTTCGAACTCCGAAGTTTTGTTGATTCTGATTATGCGGGAAGTCTAATTGATTGAAAAAATCTTCCGAATTTTATGTTTTGCTAAGAAATTCACTTATATCATGGTCTCACAAAAAGCAAAATTCCGTTGCCTTGCCTACGGCGGAAGCTGAATATGTGGCTGCTAGGAGTTGTTGTGCTCAAGTTCTATACATGAAACAACAACTTAAGGATTATCAAATCCTAGTTGGTTGTGCTGAAATTTATTGTGATAACACAAGTGCAATTAACATATCGAAAAATCCGATGTTACACTCTCGTACAAAATACATTGAGATTAGGCACCATTTTCTTCGTGATCACGTCCAAAAGGGCGTTGGTAAACTCTTCCATATGCCCACAGAGGATCAACTAGCTGATATCTTCACCAAGCCTTTGCCTAGAGATCAATTTTCTAAGATTCGGTGTGAGTTAGGCATCTTTCATGAATCGGACCTTCTACATATGTTTTAGCTATTCTGAACCTTTTTATATGGTGTTAGTGAAGTGTCCATGACGTTTGAGGTGAATCGGAGTTGTATTTCAAAAACTTAAAAAATTTTGCCCAAAATTTCCAGAGGGAAATTAGCGCGCTAATATAAGTCATTGGCACACTAATTATGCTTTGGCCCAGATCACTAATCGACCCATTAGCGCTAATTCTGTAATTAGCGCGCCAATGTCACTCGACCAAACATTATAAATTTACTTTTTGCCCTAAAATAGTTTCATTCTACACCTCTCTCCTCTCCTCTCGTCGACTCCACACCTCTCTCTTCTCCTCTCGACGACTCCACCATGCTCTCTCCACCCACAAGGTAACATTCCTCACTCTCTTTGTCAATTTCTTCACAATTTGGTTGCTAAGCTCTCATTTTTTCATTACCCTAATGTCGACTCGTCGAACCTCCTCCTGTCCCTCTTCCTGTCCAGATGCCCCCACCACTTCCCGTCTAACCGCCCCCACCACTTCTCGTCCTACCCCTGCCCCATTTTCTCGTCGTCCCTCTGCCCGACGCATTGTCCGGTCCTCCTCATCTGGTAGTGAGTATAAGTCCTCACCTTCTTCTAACCACAGTCCGCCCATCCAAGCCTCGAAAAATGCCCCACGAAATGTGGGTCGTACAAAGTCCGTTCACGAGTCTAAATCTATTCTAGAGTCGGTGGCTCCACGTCTAACGGATACCAAAATTCTTAGGCCAACCGTTGTTGACTTCACCTTCTCTGAAAAGGCTCATCTCCCGGTTCGGGAGATTTTCGATAGGGCGGGATGGACCACTTTTTGTACATACAATGCTAAATATAATCCCCTTGGTTCGAGTTTTTTATTCAAAACTTGAAACAACGAACACTTTTGTTCTTAAATCATCTGTTGGTAGCCGGTCCATTAAGATTACTCCTGAAAATCTTGCTCAACAGCTTCAACTCCCTTTGAACCCTCCCACCACTACGATTGTGTGCAAATTTCTCAATTGGCCTATTGATCGTCTTGAGTTACACAATTCCTTTTTGCAGACGAAAAGGAATTTAACCGTATACTCGACTGGTATAACGGACACTGACTTCAAACTCATTCCTCATCTCCTTCATAAAGTACTTCACAAGGTCATTCTTCCGCGAGGTGGTAGTAAGAACTATGTCACTCTCCTCGACATGTTTGTTCTTGGGCACCTAATTCGTATGATCCCTCTAAGTTTGCCCCATATCATTATTGGTTATATGATGAGCACGTGTAGCTCGGGTCATCATTTTCCCTATGCACATATTATCACATCCTACTTGGAGTCCGCTCAGGTGGATCTCGCCTTAGGTGGTCGTCCCCTCACTGTCTATGACACCATCGACATGGCCACTTTGAAGGCCATGAAATATCGCTACATTCGTGAAAGGCAGAAATGGACATAGGAAGATGCAATTCCAAACGGTCGGTACTACGACGGTTTTGAGCCTCCACTACCTACAGACTCTCCAGTCGCTTCTTTCGATGCACCGAAATATTTGGAATACAGCTACACTTTTTCTCACGACGATGATGGCAATGATGGTGATGATGGTGATGATGACACTCATCAGGAGTTTACGGCTCCAACGTAGCAGTCGCACCATCTGACAACGCAACCTCCACCTCCTTCGACGTTTGGCAGCTTCACCCCTCCACTATAGATGTCTCCATCATCAGCATACATCTCTGCACAGCTGGGATACCTGCATGCATATATGACTGAGTCTTTCACTTCTTTTAACACGCGGCTACGTCGCATCAAGCCAGAGTTGCTACCATTTGCGCCAGCACGCGATGGTCGTGCTTCTGGCTCGGCGAGTCGGCCATCGTCATCTCGATGGAGTGTTTAGAGATATTATTGTTAGGCGAGCATTAGGCTCAAAAATGTTAGTCTTAAGATGTTTATGAACAATTTCTCTTTTGTAGACTCATGTTTCATGCCACAACTATGCCTCTATTTCTTTATGCTATTTAAATCATGAAAATATTTTGCGTATCTCTGAGTTAATATAATGCTATTTCTTGTTATTTATGATTCATTGTATACGAATAAGTAAAGCTTCCATCTATTATTTAATGATATGCATGAAGTGAGGGGGAGCATATTTCTCTCTTATTGTTTCTCTTCTTGATTCTATTCTTCTCTATTGTGCTTTCTATACGGGGGTGCTTGGCCCCACTTTTTGATGGTATCAAACGGGGGAGAAAATGTGGTTGACTTGAAAATGTAGATGTTGTTGAACTTGTATATTTAAATGAAAATTATATGATGTGTAACAACCATGAATGCGATAAATACACTTGAATTATGTTTTACGTTTGTAAAGTTCACATTGTTTGTTATCATCAAAAAGGAGGAGATTATTGGACTAAGTAATTAGTCACTCTAACTCCGATCGGGATTTTAATGGAAACAAACAAGGTGAAAATGTACTAATGAATATCAAGTGCATTTCAATTTTTGTCAAAGGTTGCAAAACATCACATCACGGCTATTCAAGCATTCAAGCTATACAAGTTCAAGGTTCGCCATACAAAAAGGGAATGAAGAAAGATCAAATTACGTGTTGTAACATTGATGTAAGGTATACAAGTTTATTTACGAAAGCCCAATGCATTAGTTCATGCACATCGAGCATTTCAAATTGATTTTCAAATGTTAAGTGACTACTTGAAGTCTTAAGTGAAATGTAAAATTGGGCTTGGTCTATAAGTCTAAACAATGTTAAACTATGTGTTTAAAGCTCATATCGCTTTATGAAAATCATTGTAGAAGTTTTCAAAAAGAAAAACTGGTTTTTGAAATGTTTTTGAAAAGAAAATTGCACATTTGCAGAAAAGCCCCTCGCATGTCATGAAACCGAGATTTTCTATTTTCGGGATTTGTAAAAATATTTGGACCACCTAATAGGCTCAATGACCCATAACAAACATGTATAATATATTATATGAGGGTTGGTAGGGTCCCGAACTTGAATAAGAGTCGCTAACACAAGGGACATAATTAATTGTTCTGAGGTCCCTGCTGTTAGCGCGCTAATACTATTATTAGCGCGCTATGTCTCAACATTAGCGTGCTAATTGCATTCCTGACAGCTTTTTTAAAAAAGCTGAAAAATAAACTTTAATTTGAATTCTTGATGAATTCTGAGCACTTGGATCCCTAGAACGGTCACAAACTGATAAAATGAGATGTGTAACACTATAAAACCACTAAGAACATTGTTTTGTCTCAACAAGAAGAAAAACCACACAAAAGCTCAAACTTACAAAAAGGAGAATATTGATTTGTGTGAAGGAGACAAAGAAGATTCTTAAGGCTGTCCATTCATTCAAAAATACAGCACTTTTGAGGCTTCCAAAGGTGTACAACAACCTCTTCAAAACAATTTTTCAAGTCATATTCTTGGCATTGTAAGAAAGCTTATTGTTCCAGCTTTTTCTTATGCTTAGCTTTCATAACTTTGTTTGTTTGACTTGAAAAATCGTTTGTTGTGTTTTTGAACACACTAATCTTGGGTTTTATGTTTAAACTTATTTTATTAAACCCTAGGATTTGGTTTGGACAAAAGTTTGCAATTAAACTTGATCTTTTATCAAACTACTTGTTCTTGGCTTTGAAATTGGTTTTGCACTAATACATTAGCCTTTGAAATGATTTTATATTTGAGACTTGCACAAATCAGTGACACATTTGTATATCTCATTTCTTCTCATACTTGCATGCATTAGAGTGGTTAGGCTCTAGGAGACTTGCTAGTATTTGAACTTGATGCCACTTTATTTTGTAAGGTGTATTTGATTATTTTTCAGTTATTGGTTATAATTGAATGATTGTAAGAATTAGTGGAATTTAAGTCAAAGGGAAGTCTTCATTGAGGCTAGGTAAAAACTCTAGCTGCCGCTAGGTAGGAAGTCCTAATTGTGATAAGGCATTCTAGGCTTGTAAGCTTAGGTTGTAACACTTGTTAGCAATATAAGTAGGGGTTTAAAAATCTTAACCGGGGAGGTTAGGTAGTGGATGTAGATCATTGGATCGAACCACTATAAATTGTGCGTCCCTTTTCATCTCTTCTATCCCTTTCACTTGTATATCATCCATATTCGCATTTTGGTGAGCATATAACATCTTAATTATTGAATTAAATTAAGAAGAGCGTTAACTTCTCGATACACCCCCCTCTTGGGTATGGTTTCACAGTGAAGAACAAGTATCCACTTTCTCGCATTCATGACTTGTTTGCCTAGTTGACAAGAGCGTAGTGGTTCTTAAAGATTGATTTGAGATATGGGTACCATCAGAGAAGGATTAGAGCAAAGGACAGTGAGAAGATTGCTTCTTGCACTCGATACGAGCATTACCAGTTTATAGTCATGCCTTTTGGGCTGATTAATGCCCCATTGATGTTCATGGATTTTATGCATCGAATGTTGATAGAGTATTTGAATAGGTTCATCATTGTGTTTTTTGGTGACATGCTTATATACTCCAAGACTCGCGAGAATCATGAGGAGCACCTCAGGATGATTTTTGTAGGTTTTGAGGGAGCACAGACTGTATGCCAAGTTCAGTAACTGTGAGTTTTGGCTTGCAAAAGTCGGATTTCTAAGACACATCGTCGAAGATAGTAGAGTGTCTGTGGATCCTGCTAAGGTCAGAGCAGTGATAGATTGGCCTACGCCGAGATCAATGACAGGTATTCGTAGTTTTTCGGGGTTGGCAGACTATTTCAGGCAATTTGTTCAGGACTTCTAGAAGATTGTGGCACTTATGACGCAATCGAGGAAGGACACCATATTTCAGTGGAATGACAGCTGTGAGCAGGCTTTCCTAACTTTGAAGGAATACTTGACTACCGCACCAGTGTTAATATTACCTTAGTCAGGAACGATTTTGAGGTGAACACCAATTCTTATAAGGTCGGTTTGGGTTGTGTATTGATGTAGGATGGTTGAGTGATTGCCTATGCATCCCGACAACTAAATATTCAAGAAAAAACTACCCTACACGTGACTTGGAGTTAGCGACAATAGTCTTTGTGCTGAAGATTTGGCACCATTATCTTTATGGGGAGATATTTTTATTATTTACTAGCTACAAAGTTTGAAGTACCTATTCACTCACAAAGAGTTGAACATGCGACAGAGGCATTAGTTTGAGTTCCTCAAGGATTATGATTTCCCTTTGGAGTACCACCTGAGGAAGGCCAATGTTTTTACAAACGGATTGAGCTACAGAGCGGAAAAATCGGAGATTGTTACTTGCCACATGGCATACAAGTATGGGTTACTCGAGGTGGTCGAGTTGATGTGTTCTATTGATATCCTGACCAACATCAGAGAGTTGATTTTGGGCAAATAAGGAGTCAGACAATGTCGATTCAGAATGTACTAGAGGGTCACAATGCAGATAAGCAGTACTAGAGGTTCTTGGACTTTGCTTAGAATTCATATTATCCAGATTAGAGTCATTTGATAGACTCATGCTTGAGATGTAGAAGATGGTTGTGGATTTCATCAGTGGTTCAGTTACGTGATAAGATACTTCATAAGGCTCATCGATCACGTTTTAGGGTTCATTCGAGCAAGACAAAGATGTATGCTGATGTGTGTCACCTTTTCTGGTGACGGGGATGAAGATTGATGTTTCTTATTACGTTCGAGTGTGTGAGATATGCTTTCAAATTAAGGTAGAGCATCGCAGACTCGATGGGTTAATACAACCACTTTCCATTCCTCGATGGAAGTGGGAGCATATTGTCATAGATTTCGTCAGTGGCTTACCTCGATCTCAACACAAACATAATAATATCTGGGTGATTATGGCAGGTTGACGAAGTCTGCGTACTTTTTACTGATCTCTACCACACATCAGGTGGATAGGTTGGCAAATTTGTACGAGCGAGAGATAGTTCGACTGCATGGTGTTCCATTATCGATTGTGCCAGATTTAGGACCACAGTTTATGTCTCTGATTTGGCAGAACATGCAAACAAAGTTTGTCACATGGTCAGACCTTAATACTGCCTATCATCCTTAGACTGATAGACAGTTAGAGAGAGTGATTCAGATTTTCAAGGATATGCTGAGGATGTGTGTGTTAGAGTACGTTGGATCATGGAAGAAGTATCTTCTTCTATGTGAGTTCGCTTACAATAACAATTATCATGCTAGTATTGGTATGACACTGTTTGAGACACTTTAAGTAGACCGTGTAGATCTCCATCTTACTGGATGGAGCCCAAGGATGTGAAAGTGATTAGGCCAAAGATTGAAGTAGATTAAACAGAGAAGATACGACTGATCATTTTAAGGTTGAAAGGTGTGCAGGAGTGGCAAAAAAAGTATTATGACATGTATCACGACGAGTTAGAGTATAAGGTCGGAGATTATGTTTATCTGAAGGTGTCTCTGATAAAGGGTCACAAGAGGATCGAGATTTGAGGGACGCTTGTGCAAAGGTTAATTAGTCCATTCAGAGTGAAGAAGTAGATAGGCAGAGTTGTGTATGAGTAGGAGTTGCCACCTTAGTTGTTTGTGATCCACCTTGTATTTCATGTTTTGATGCTTTGACTGGATAGGTCGAGAGAAGGTAGGCGATCGACCACGGACTTGAGCGAGATAGACTTGAGGGAGGACATTACTTATGACGAGAAACCTATTCAGTTTCTAGACCTTAAGGTGAAGATTTTGAGGAACAACGAGATCATATCAGTCCTTGTCAAATGGCATCACAAGCATGAGGATGTGAGACGCTGGAGCTCAAGTCGTATATGCACGTGTATTTTACCTACCACTTTTGAGATTTGGTGAGTTTTTCCTTAAGTTTTGTTTAATTTCGAGGATGAAATTTCAATTAATTGGAAAGACTGTATTGTCCCTATAATCTAAATCGTGTCACGTGTCATTTTAGGTCATATGTGGGACCATTTGTTGTGATACGCATGTCCAATTGTCGGTCGTTGATGCTAAAGTATGTTATTTTGTTTGGTATTTGTGTTACATATTTTTTACCCAAATGTGAGTTCAATTATCCAAACGTGTGAGGACCTATATGTTGAACACGTTTGAATAGGGGATCAAGTTCGACCTTGGGAAATGTGAGAAAACGGGTACTGGGCGAACAGTTTACGAGTAAACAGAGTCTGGGGGGATAATTTTAATAAAGCACTAACAAAAGGAAATTAAATATGTTAATTAATCAATATGGTAACGTGTCCTAATCAATATTATCGTCATTTGCACACGATAGGGTGAGTTGTGGTGAAGCCTAGGTATGGGAACACCTGGAGAAATCAAGTTTTGTGTTTGACTAGGATGAGAATAAGGAACCAAGTCACCCATTGAAGTCATAAAAGTTGTTGGATGAGATGAATTGAGGCACTAAGATGTGCCTAGTGAAAGGAGGTTGGGTCAAGATGAGAAAGAAAGTATAAAAAAGATTTTTTGATGGAATCATCAACTTTTCTCTCTACTCTCTCATTTAAATACAAAAATTGGGAGAGCTATTGGTAGGGTTTTGTGATTTTTGAGTGAAGATCAAGGCTAGGGGATCAACTAACGACGTAAACGGAGGTGAGATCTTGACTCCTCATTCGATTCTTATTGTTTTGGTCGTGTTTTAGGCGTTTTCATTGAAATATTTTGAGCAATATGTTAGGTTCTGTATTTCTGGGTTTGGATTGTTGTTTGGATGGTTTAAGGGACCAATTATACCATGTATGTTTGCGTTGCTATGGCGGTTTAAAGGAAATATGGATTTGATGAATTTTTAGATCATTTTGTGACTGTTTGATGATTGTGGACGTTTAGATGTGTTTTGGCGATGATTTTTTATAGTGTTTGAGGGCCTTACAAGGTTGGGATAGTCTCGGAACACGACGACATGAGCCGAGGTTCGAAAACCCCATAAATTCAAAATCAGTGAGTGGCGCCGTAAAGAACATTCCTCACGGCGTCGGACATGGTGCCTAAGGCAGGGGGCCATTGCCCTCGTCGCGCCGTGAGTGGTGCTTTGGGAACTTGTTACCACGGTGCGAGGCCCTAAAATTTTGAAATCTTTCTTAAAAATTTTGAGAAATGTCGGGACTTCTCTCGGGTTTCTAAATAGTCTCAAATGAGACCTAATAATCGGGTAATCGACCATTACACGAATGGGTAAACATTATGGAAATGTTGGGTAAGACTTTGGGGTAATTAGTTGAGGTTTAAACACGACTCTAATATAACCAATGGTATTTCAATGACTACCTGGGAGTGTAGTTTAGTGACAAGCATACGGGGATTCGGTGGTGATGAGTTGGAGCATTTGAGTATGTATTTAGATCGGATACAGGTAAGTAAACTAGCTCAAAAATGTACAGTTATTTTAATTGAGCTTTAATTTGTTATTGTTATTGTTCTGTATTTATCCTTGGATTTCCATGTTTATTGAGTTGTCCAAGGGCAAGTGAGTCAACGGTGATCCTTGAAAGGAGTGGCTATCTGAGGTAACATACCAGAATCATGACAACAAGATGCACTGCACTGGTTATTTGTTCTGTACAGGGTGTGAGTTCTGAGCTAGAATACCAATAAGTCTCACTATCTCATGGATCTAGGGCTTTTTGGGTTTGTCGTATCCTAGAATCCGAGTCAATAACTATTTGGTCGGGTGTATTTGCGCCTCTCTGTTTTGATTCTTGGACACTCATACTTAGATTTATATTGATTTATTTATCATCTTTATTTATTCATGCGGTCCTTATACTTTTCTCTCTTTCATCATGAATATAAATTGTTTTACTTTGTTTGGAAATGTTGTTTAGATTCTATTGGCGTTACTTACCTGAGATCATTTTTCTTGTCTTTGACTGAGTGCAGATCCATAGTCGAGCAAGGGTAAGGCTCCACTATTTGGTG
This sequence comes from Stephania japonica, assembly GCA_039657345.1. NCBI lineage: Eukaryota > Viridiplantae > Streptophyta > Magnoliopsida > Ranunculales > Menispermaceae > Stephania > Stephania japonica. The sequence goes on along the minus strand of CM077558.1, from coordinate 18,959,916 downwards.
ATTTACTGTAAGGACATAAGTGTGATTCTCCCTCTCGCACTGATGTAGGCTCTTACTTTTGTATTATTTATATATATTGTTTTATCACATGGGTTATGGGAATTTGTAAGATTCTGGAACATGTATACGGTATGTTTACTCTTCTGCGACTGATATACTTGTTGGATGTATACATATGCGTGGTTTTCGCACTCTAGGTTGCCTTGACGGGTGTCTTGGAGTTGATTAAATTAGTTTGAGGTTTTTAATCGCTACCGTTATACTTCGATAACTCACTAATGTGAATAACTCAATTAACTTGTTATAATAATACACAATTAATGGATAATGGTAAGGAAGGCTAACTAGGCCTGCATTGACTTTGCAAGGGTTGACTCGGGGTCCAAGTAAGTCTACGCCAGGTGATGCCCAGTTTAAAGTTGGGGAACTAGAGCCGTCACAACCGCGCTTGATGAAGGTCCTAGAGAGTAAGTGGAGTGAGCTAAAGAACCAACAAAGCTCAGTAAATAAGAAGTTACGCCCACATGACATGCATGCAAGTAATACCTACTATCATTGCAAGGCTACATAGTAAAATAATCCAAAATGTTGCAACAAGTAGGAGAATAAACTATTCTTATTCATAATTATTTATGATCATCAACTTTATTCATATTATGTTTTTCAAGGGAATGTGTCCAAAACCATTTCTAGTCCACATCTTTATTCTCAGTAAGGGAATCTTATTTAAGTCCATCTTCCGTAGTAGGGATCCTATGCTAAGAGTTCTACAATCATCCTCTGTTCATATGCCTAACAAGGTTATGTCATTCGTTTAAAACATGTAGATTCAATTTAAACAGACAAGATATTTCATAGGATTTAATCCAAGATATGTAGCAGGTTCATGCGAACATAATACAAAACATGAAATCACCATATAAATCATGCAACCATTCTCAAAGAGGATGAACAATCATTAAATAGCATGCAAGATGAGCATTCGTCAAATACACAAGAAAGCCAAGTCGTCGCAAGGTGTCAATGCGCTAATTATAGATAATAATATAAAGTCATTGTTCTTTATGCTCCAAGTACTATGGTATGGAGCCAACGACTGAACCAATCACTCTCGGATTGATACGAACTAGTGGGAGACACATTGTATTTCAATGCTACCCACTTGGCACCATCAATCCAATGAGAAGTTTTCTAAGCATTGTCGGTTGTGAACAAAACCTTCGACATAGATGACCGTGCTTGACGGATGAGCTGCCGTTCAAGCACTTGTCGGGTAGGCTTCCGATCAAGTTAGAGATGTATCTCCATAAAGTGTGAATGGGTAGGCTTCAGTCATGAATATATTAATGCATGGAGTTAGGTGCATGCAAACTTATTGAAAGTTGCATACACGACTCTCGTAATCGGGTAGGCTTCCGACGTCAAGAGTGAGGGATGGAAGAACCATCCATCTCTCTTGGTTTCACAAAGATTCCATAGATTTGCTTAAATCAATACCAAAGTAGATTCGCATCCCATATTCATCGAATCATGATTAAAACAAAACATGATAACCTAAATAACTAATAATCAAGTCATGTATACAATATGGATGGAACTCCCCACTTACCTTATCCCGATGCACCTAAGTTCACTCCTTGAGCGTTTGAAATCCGATATGAATCCTTTCGTGGCTTTAAACAATTTGCAAAACATAATATAAGCATTTACTTATTCTATTGCTTGGTCCTTTTTCATTAATTTATATTTGGGGACCCACTTGTGCAGGTCCTGCGAGTTCAGTGTCGCCCATCGGTCTTGTCGAAATGTCGGTGCTCGCCATGGTCGAAGTCCAAGTTACATTTAGGCTTTCGTTGTGTTGTTGGTCACATTTGGCTAAAAGTCAACCTTAGTCAAGCTTAGTCAAATGGTTTAGGCTATGATTTTATATTTATTATTTTGACAAATTTTTCTTGGTTGTTTTTATAAATCATTTCCCAAACTTTGTACATTCGCAAATCGCCTGCCGAGACTTGTATCGATATGTTCCCCTAAGTAATCCTTACCCGTAAATTCAACGCGATAGAGAAGATGAAATAATGCATTAAGATAATTGAGTTACACATTTGAGTATAAATAAATAATACAAACACCAAACAAAAATAATATACCTCAGTGTCATCTCTCGAGAATTTAAACAAGTACACCATGTCATTCGGGTCCCACGTTACGGCTCTAAGATGACACGCGAAACGAGTTAGAATTTTCAGGGTTATTACTGTCTTCCCAACTAATAAGAACTTCTCGAAATTAAATTAAACTTAAGGTAAAACTTACTAAAATCAAAACAAGTCTGGGAAGTGCTCATGCATGTAAGATGTACTCCAACTCACGGGTCAGTTCCTCATCCCTGTGATCACTTAACAAGAATTGATGGGATTGAAGGTCACCCAAGAGGGGGGGTGAATTGGGTTACCGAGTGATTATCGCTTTTTTAAAACTTTATTCACAAATAATAATGATAATGCATACATCAATGATAGATATGCATGCTATGCAAGTGAATGAGGTAGAAGAGATGGAAATAAGACACACGATATATAATGGTTCGATCCAACCGATCTACATCCACTACCTAACCTCCCTGGTTAGGATTTTCAACCCCCACTTATATTATTAATAAGTGTTACACCCTAAGCCAACTAGCCTAGTGAATGCCTAACCTCACTAGGTCTTTTACACGACGCCTTATCACAATAAGGTATTATACAACCACCTAGCCGCAACTAGGATTTATGCCTAGCCTCAACTAGGTCCTCAACTAGGTCTTCCCTCTCGACTTAGATCCCACTAAGTCTTACAATCAAGATTTGAATAATACAATGAAATTGTGCTTTACAAGATAAAGCGGTATAAGTTGTTCTCCTCTCACAAGCCAAATATAATCCTAATATGAATCAATGCAAGTGAGACTTTGCCAATGGAGATGCCTTGCACATTTAAATTTTTATAGGCTAACTCTCAATATTGAAACCAATTAAGAAGAGTATCGATTAAACTCAACTTGGTTCCAATAAATGGCTAATTGATGCACAAATAAAAGATGCAATTTTAAGTTCAAGTTGTGCAATCAAAACCTCAGATCAACAACAAGTTTAGATTAAGAACAAGACCCATGTAAATGTGTTTTTAAACCAACATAAGCTTGAAACCACAAAATCAAGTATAGATTAAGCACAAGTGATTCGAGTCAATATGGTGCACTATTAGAAAATCACTATTAAGTTCGAACAAATGCACTCAATATTTTGGGTTTATGGAAAATCAAGTTTAAGTGCAAAAACCCTTTAAGTTGTGTTTTATACACACTTCAATGAAACCAACAACAATACATATAGATTAAACTCAATGTAGTTTCTCCAATTTCATGCACTTTGAAAATCAAGTTTAAGTTCAACTAGTGCAAATTAGTCTTAGGATTTATGATATCAAGATTAAGCTCAAAATCTAAAGACAACTATACTCAAGAACACCACATATGATTTCCAAACAATACTCCAAACAAGAAGTATAGATTAAGCCCAAAAAGAGTAGGAAATCAAGAAATCTTACAACCCCAAGTGTGAAATCCAAAAATCAGTTTTGAGCAAGAGTTGTAAGCCTTAGAACACTTCCTTTGACCTCACTTGATGTGCATAAGTTCAGCTCCAACAATCCCCAAGTGAGTGTGTATGTTGGATCTTCACTTTTCTTGCTAAAACATGAATTTAGACACTTTGTGTGTGTTCTTTTAGCAAGAGAAGTCCCATTTGTGTTTGAGAGTGTTCTATATACTTATAGACTAGTTTATGACCGTTGTAGAGGATCTAAGGGTTGAGATTCCATCAAAAATTCAAATTAAAGTGAATTTTTCAGCTTTATAAAAAAGCTATCAGGAATGAAATTGGCGCGCTAATTTTTTGACCTAGCGTGCTAATTCTGCAATTAGCGTGCTAATAAAAATATTAGCGCGCTAATAGTCAGGGGCCTCAAAATAATATTTTTGACCATAGAGTTAATAACCCTTTATCACATCCGGGACCCTACCAAACCTCATATAACATGTCATACATGTTTATTATGGGTCATATAGCCTATTTGGGTGGTTTGAATATTTTTACAAATCTCAAAAATGGAAAATCCCGGTTCCATTACATACATAGGACCTTTTCTGTAAATATTTTTAATGTTAATCCAAAAGCCGTCTAAACACATACCGGTGCATTCAAAATCGATTCTAATTATTCATACACTTCAAATACATGCTATAAAACACATTTGTATGATTTAAAACATTTTGAAACTCGCGAAATTAAAAATCTTGAAATTCAAGACTTTAAGTAATTGAAACTCCAAAAATAATGAAATGCATGATTCTAATGCATTTGGCTTATGGAATTAAACTCTTATACCTTACAAATGATGTACATAACTCCATACATGCTATACGGTGCCTTTCTTTGTCTTAAACACTTCTTGAGTTTTTCCTGTGTCTTTTCTTCCACTTCTTTTGAACTTGTGAAGTTTAGCTTCATTTGAACTTGTGAGTCTAACTAAGTTTGTTGTGCTGAAATACTTGACAAACTTGTTAGTACCATTTTACATTGTTTGTTGACATCAAAATATCGGGTGAAGTGTAAGTATGAAAACACTTAGTCCAACAGGGATTTCCTTTTTCCTCAATATCTTCACCTTACGGTCCAATATCTGAATAGGCTACTCCTCGTAAGTAATGTCCTCTCTCAAGTTTATTTGACTCAGATCCACTATAGGTTGCCTGCCTGTATCAACCTGTCTAATCGGAGCATCGATATGTGCAACACAGGGTGGATTCCAACCAAATAAGGCGTCACTTTTTCCATATACAACCATTTCTACTCTCTTCTTCACTCTAAGTGGACAAATAAATCTCGACGCGAGCTTTCCTTTAATCTCAAATCTCGTATGACCCTTCAGTGGGGAAACCTTTAGATAGACATACTACTTTAACTTTTCATGGTACTTGTTGTAGTATTTCTTCTATTTATCTTGCACACCCTTACAAACGTAGTTTGATTAGTCGTACTATGACGACTCAATCTCCTAAACATAATGCCACCCGGCTTAATCCCATTATTAAGCCTTAATCACAGCCACACAGGGCTTAACAACATATTACTCAGCCTTTTTGTCTTATTCTCCTCATTACTCGTGTTCTAGATAGGTATTATTCAGTTATTTTGTTTGTGATTTTTAGAGTTGATTAAAACTTTTTAACGTTTTAACATTTTCAACGAAAAACTTAATTTAATTTGCGGAAGCATCATATAAACATCTACTATGGAAACCAGTGGAAAATATCACATGTATAGTTAATGAGACTATAAGATCATACATTCATCATAGTCGGAGAAGTCATATTCCCTAAACCCAATAATCCCAAAAATATACTGAGTGACATAGGTAATTAAATACAACAAATGTAACCTGCGAAAAGTAGCAACAATCTATGACTCCTAAAATTCGTCGGTTTTCTCTTTCCCTGGTTGGCTACTCGAAGGATGTGCACCCGCCATCATAAAAAGGAAGGTGAGCATAATAAAAATAACAGTAATCCATAAAGGCCATTTATGCACATTTTTCCAAAGCATACAGAGCACGACAATTAAAAGCATATAATAACTACCAAGGAAAGTAAGCCGAAAGGAAAGCATGCAGACAACTTACCAAGCTAATTCGAAGTATAACAAGGAAATAAAAAATAGTGTGTTAAATAATAACTCGGTGTAACTTAAAGTCAATGCCACAACTCTATTCAACACTTTGAAATGTGGACTCACGCAGAGTCAATGCACACAGCTTTTTCCACCACTTAGCAATATGGACTCACATAGAGTCAATGTACAAAACTTTAAATAACATATGCAAGAATCTACCATGTTAAACTAGTAAACAATTTAGTGTTAGAACAAAAACTAAAGGTGTAATAGAAGTGATACACAGAGGTTCTTAGGCCTACATGGCGGAACAAAAACACGTGAAATGGTCCTAGAATAACGACAGAGGTTCTTCGGCGTACATGGCGAAATATATCCTGACATATCGAGGTCCCCCAGACCACATGAAGGAACACATCGCTGTCTCCACGAGAGTCCTTTTGATACATTCACAAGGAACATCATTCCTTTGGTCAGCCCAAGTCTAGTAGAAAGTCCTTCGTGATATACTAAGGAACACATCCCTGCCCATAATGGTGTTATCTAAGAACACATCTCCACACGTTCTCGTATAATGTGCCTGATAGGTTCGTCCTACCGAAACTCCATCCCTCCCATATCACAACATTACACAACTCACTTAAACCAAAACATTCAAGAAAGACAAAACTCGTAATTCAAATCTTGAGCTAAATATAGAATTTAAACAATTGATAATAAATAAAGAGTACAATTTAAATAAAGAAATGTAAATGAATGTCTAGCAGATATACTCACCTCAAACAACGCAAAGATCCTAACTAAACCAAATCTCGAATGCTCCATGACTCCGTCCTAATCCTCGTAAATTCTCCTTCAGAATTTGTTCATGTTAAACTTTAATTTATTAGAACAAGGGCAGCTTTGATACATCAACTTGTGAGTTGATTTCAGTCATTAAAATGTTTGAATGTTTGAATTCAGAATTATGGTTCAAGATGAAGTTTTTAGGTATATGTTTTAGCTTTGTGAAACTATAAGAAACGTGCAATTCTGATTAAAAATGGGAGAGATTGAAACCATAGTTCCAAAAATCATGATATTTTTATAGAAGACTAAAAACAAACCCAAGAACATCATACTAGAATATGAGCTTAATCCAATAAGAAATGATTGAGTTATTCCTCAAACAGCAAGGCATTATCCCAGCAGTTAAGTTTAGAAAATTCAGATTCAACATCAAAGTTGCACAGGGTTTTTAGACACGAAAACGTTTAAATTTTAAAATCTTTCAGTAGGCAAAAGTTGTTTCCCATTGAGTTAGTTTTCTAATGAAACTAGAATGAGTCCATTTCAATTTAAAATGATAATGTTATCACCAAAACACAGAGGCTGGTTTGGAATGGTAGCATGCAAAATTTCAGCTTTTTGTTTCAATAACACATGCAAACTTTGAAAAATCATAACTTACTCAAAAATGAACCAAATCAAGAACTTCTTTATAGCAAGTTGAGTGAAAAAATACAAGGAATTGAAATATTTCATTTTTTCCAAAAAAACAAAACGTTTTATAGATCAGAGTTACAAACTTTTAGTTTCGTGAAAAACAACCTAAATTTGGCCAAAACTTTAACAAATTGAATTCTAGACTTAGAAACTCAAATGAAGCCTTAATTTGATTGAAACAAACCTTAAAAGGACTCTCATATCATGTATAATTAAAACCCCTATGATGCATGTTTGGATTGATGAAGAATTGTTCAAAGGAAAGCATAGAAATGCATATCTAGGGTTCTAGTTGACCTCATATGTTTGATTTTCAAATTGAGCACATAAAACCATTCTAGTTTTGGAGCCATTCTTGTTTTCTCCAAAACCAGAATTTCTTGCAAGTATTTCACTTCAGCCCCATTTTTCTCTTATTTGCTTTGTTTTGCATGAGAATAGAGAAGAAAACCCTTTATGATTGTAGTTAAGTTTAATTACTCACTTGCTTAATTGAATTCTAATTTGAGAGACACATGGCATACATGGTGTCACCTTGCTCTCTTGCTTTTACAAGTGTCTTACCCTTTTTGCATGCATACAAACACTTGTCCCACATGAAGCCTTAAGTATTTTTTTTATATTTTTGGACAACTTATCTTGACCATTCATCTCATGTGAATCAATGACTTTTAATTCATCCATCCAACCCACTAATTTACTCTTTCTAACATAAAATTTGACACCAATCTCACATGGATGGGTTGTAAGTCGCATCTCGAGGTAAACTCTATATGTATAGGATTTATTTTCTTAACTTAGACTTGCAATTTGATTTACATTTAAACCATAGGCTGAACAATTAAATTACTTGACCATATTAATGTTAAATGTCAAATTACAGATAACACATATAACTATTTACCTGGTCCTAAACTTCCACGCATCTCGAGGCGTGTCCCCATTTACACATCGAAACAATGATACAATCTATTTATGTAAAACTCCGGGTATAAGGTACACTCATAAAATACACTACGCAACTCATCATCCAAAAATAATATGTTTTCTATTTTTGTATTGAGTCTTAGATTTGAACTCAATGTTTTCAAGCCACATCACGAGTCGGTGACCCTGATTATGGCCAAAATCTAGGATTATAAATTTGGGTCATAACATGTATCTTCTTTGTGTGATCCACTACAATCCTTTGCCCAATAACTGTCAAATCCTCGGGCTCTACCAACAAGATGGAGATCTGCATGGCCTGCCCTAAAGTGCCTCAAACAGTGTCATCCCGATACTGGTCTGATAATTGTTATTATAAGCAAACTCAAACAGATAAAGATACTCCTTCCAAGTACCACCGTACTCTAGTATACATATCCTCAACATGTCCACAAACATCTGGATCTATTTATTTGCCTGTTTGTCAGTCTATGGATGATAGATGATAATGAGGTCCAACTGCGTTCTAAATTACGTCTACATACTCTGCTAAATCTGGGACATAAACTGTGGCCTTTTGTCTGACACAATCAACAACAGTACTCCGTGGAGTCGAACTATCTTCCGCTCATATAAACTAACCAGTGTATCTACTCAGTGTGGAGTGGAGATTGGAAAAAAGCGTGCCGAGTTAGTCAACCTTTCCAAAATCACTCATATGCTATCATGACTGCACTAAGATCGAGGTAATCTACTAATGAAATCGATGGCAATATTTTTCCACTTCCACCGAGGAACTGGAAGTAGTGGTAGTAACCTACCGAGTTTTCGATGCTCAGGCTTAACTCGCTAGCATATCTCGCATGGTCAAACATAGTCACTAACATCGATCTTCATATGTGGCCACTAGAATAAGTGATGCACATCAACATACATCTTGGTCCTACCGGAATGAATGTAAAACTTAAGCAATGCTCCTCCTGAAGTATCTCATCACGAATCGCAACCACTGATTGAATCCACAGTCTTCCTATAAATCTTAGCCATGAGTCTACTGATTGACTCCTTTCTATTTGATTGGGACTCTGAGCCAAATTATTGAACTTTTGGTATTGCTCATCTACTTGCTGACCTCAAGTACACTCTAAATGAGCATTATCCGAGTCTTCATTTGCCCACAAGTCAACACTCTAATAGTAGTCAGTATATCAATAAAATACATTAACTCGACTGCCTCAAGCAACCCATACTACTGTGTCATGTGGCACGTTACTACTTTTGAGTGTGATCCTTTGCAGCTCAATGTGTTTCCCACAACATTGGCCTTCCCTGGGTGGTACTCCAAAGAGAAATCATTGTCCTTGAGGAACTATAACCAATGTCTCTGTTACATATTCAACTTCTTTTGATTGGAGAGGTACTTCAAGCTCTTATGGTTAGTAAACAAAGTGAATCTCTTTCTGTAGTGATAATGGTGCCAAATCTTCAGTGCAAAGACTACTGTAGCTAACTCCAAGTCTTGACTAGGGAAATCCTTCTCATGAATCTTCAGTTGTCGAGATGCAGAAGCTGTCACTCTATTGTTGTGCATCAAGACACAATCGAAACTGACCTTAGAAACATCAATATTTACCGTAAAACCCTTCCGCGACTTTTGTAGTACCAACACCGGTGCAGTAGTCAATTGTTTGTTCAAAGTCAGGAAAGCATGCTTACAACTATAATTCCACTAATTACAATTATATTTGTTGGGTTTTGGGGTTCATGCGCAGTGGAGATTTCAAAACAATTTTGAGAAAAATCCCAACAGGATCTGAATCTGATTCCATTAAAACATGTTTAGACTATGAAAACTTAATCATACCTCAGTCGCAATGTACCTTTCTGAAGGTTAATCGATCTCCAAGGTGCTGCCAACAACGAACGCCCTCTATCAGCAGTCCACACAGGAACGGCGGCCGAGATTTGAAGTGCTAGCTTCGAGAGAATACCAAACCTTTTTTTCTCTCCAAAACGATCCAGAACGTACCAAAAACCTCTAAGTCGTTTTTAAAACGAAAATAGAGTTTCAGACTCTTCAAAAACTTTCGTACTTGTATTCTAACTCAAAGCGTCTATTTATACAACTTTTGTATATAGACGGTTAAGTAAATTACACATATACCCCTACTTAAAGAAGTATAAGTGTAATACACTACAAGGACGTTTTTGTCATGAATTTCATTTTTCTGAGCCATCTTAAAATCTCGCAAAACCATTCTCAGTGTGCGACCCAATAGGCTCATACAATGTTGGCAGTGTACCAAAACACATTTTGGTATACAAGTCATAAGCGGCCTCTAGCAAGACATTATGACTACCCAAGTTGTACGAATATCAAATCGATATAACCTAATCAATAGTGTATATAACATCTTTTTGTCACACGATATCCTTTTGATCAAACATAAGGCATGAATTTGTCATCCAACATGTTCAATCGTACTAGTCTCGATTTCTAGGTAGACTGAAAACATCTAAGTGACATTGATCAATATCAATTCACTTAGACTAGGCCTTTTAACAGTCTAACACATCGAGGGATCCACTGGATATCTCTCTTTATATAAGAGGGACAAATTCTATCTCCATTACACAACTTCACCACATTATTCACACAGTAACCAATCACAACCTTTATAATCATTCAGTTAAAGACAACGTTTGATTGCGTCAAATCACTGTATTCCTAATGTTGAAGTCTCTGGTAATCTCAAGTCAGAGGACTGAAAAATATACTTATCATGAGAAACAATTATGACTTAATCCATGTGATGTTCTCATAGCGGGTCGGTCCAGTACTTTGTTCCCTAACAAGTACTCATGATCTTGATTTGTATTCCTATACGTACGATCATCGTATGATCATCAATCAAGACTCACACTAGTCTTAATTCATTATAGTTCCTAGTATAATAATCGACTAGAGACATTTAGGATATTTCTATAAATACCCATGGATCTTATTATAATGTAAACATGCAAATCAATTATAATAAACAACAAATGAAATCCTCTATTTTATTAACTAAAATGTATTCATAAAGACTGTTAATGGATTTACCTAGGGCACATTTTCCAACAATATTTCCACTAAAAATTGATTTCTTTCTTCATCAACTGTTTCATTGGCGTAACAATTACGGAGAAATCCTAGACAAATCGTTTGTAGTAGCCCGCTAGTCCCATAAAACTGTGGATATCTGTCATTTATCTCGGTGTAGGCCAATTAATCACTACTCTGACCTTAGCAGGGTCCACAAACACTCTACTAGCACCGATAATGTGTCCCAAAAATTTGACCTAAGTAAGCTAAAACTCGCATTTATCGAACCTAACATACCATCTATGTTCCCTCAAAATCCGCAAAATCGTTCTGAGATGCTTCTCGTGATCATCACGAGTCCTGAAGTAGATAAGAATCCGTCGATGAACATTATGACAATCCTATCCAAATACTCCCTCAACACTCGATGCATGAGGTCCATGAATATTGTTGGGGCATTTGACAACCCAAAAGGCATGACGGTAAACTGGTAGTGCTCGTATCTAGTGCGAAAAATAGTCTACTCCATAGCCTCTACTCTAATCCTCAATTGATAGTATCCAGATCTCAAATCAATATTCGAGAACCACTGTTGTCTTATCAGCTGGTCGAACAGATCATCAATGCAAGGAAGTGGATACTTTTTCATCACTACAACTTGATTTAACTACTGAGAATCAATACACAATCTCAGGCTATCGTCTTTCTTCTTCACAAACAAGAGTGGCGCACCACATGGTGACTTGCTCCGGTGAATAAACCCTAACTCCAACATCTCATCAAGCTAGGCTCTCAATTCCTTCTGTTCCTTAAGAGCCATCTGGTATGGTAGAATCGAAATGGGTTATGATGAAATCGATCTCTTTATGCAGTGGTAAACTTTATAGCTCTACAAGGAAAACATCCTGAAACTCGCATACAACAGGTATATAACATCCTGAATAATAAATATGGAGATGAAACTAATAAACAAATGATGAGACATTAGACATCGTGAATGGGTCATAAGGTAACATGCGTGGGTCGTATGGTAGTGTATACACCTGAGGGTGCTTGTTGGCATGCAAAATGAAATCGTACATAAGCGCAAAGATATCGATATATATATATAAATTAATGTATATAAATATATAGAATTAAAATTAGAAAATTGTGAAAAGATCGAAAAGGGCTTTTGGTTTAAAAAGAAAATAGAATAGGCTTGGGGGTATTTTGGTCAATAGCTAAGCCCAACCGCCTCTTTATTTTGATTTAACGAAACACGAGAGAGAAAGAGAGAGGATGATCCAGAGAGAAAGAGAATGAGAGAGAGTTTAACTGATGAGAGAGCTTGGGTGATCAACGAGAGGAGATCGAGGAGAGATATGGAGGCGATGGCGAAGGTGAGATGTGATTATGTTTGTTGTTGTCATTGTGAGTTGTTGTTGTTGGGACGGTTTGGCAATGGCTACCTGCTAGTGATGAACTACAGCCAGATCTTGAATAATAAAATAAACAATAAAATAAAATAAAGTATTGTGTTAGTTCAGCTCGGTTGAGCCTCACCCAGTTCAGGCCTAAAAACCAAATAAAAAGAAAGAAAAGAAAAGAGAAATTCTAGAAATTAAGGAAAATCAAGAAAATGGGGGAAAAGTATTAAGAGAATAATGTTATGACCAAATAAATAGAAATTAATATATTTCTATAAAAAATAGAGAAATTGGGATTCTTTTGGGACTTTATACCTATAGTATTTACATTAAAAAATGTGAAAGGGTCGAAATAAATTACAAAATATGTCCCAGGATTCTTGATTCGAAAGGGAATAGTTTAGGAGTGTTGATAAATGAGTATTGGACTTAAATCAATAACAATTGGTCTATTTTCGATAATAGATTGATGAGAAAAAGACTTGAGGATCCCGGGAGTCGTGTAAGTAAAAAAAAGTTAGGAAATCTAAGCACAGGTAAGTGGGACTCATATCTTTTATCAATTATGTAATGTAACGTAGTATTATTACATTACATAGTGTTATGGACTGGGAATAGGGCAATGTACCGTGATTTGACTATTTATTACCAAATGTTTTTAGACTTAAAATGAATTCGGGAAGAGGTTTGGCAGGACAAATTGGACTAGGGATTGTAACTGTGTTGAGCGGCTACCCAATATCGCACCCCCAATGACTTGAAGTATCCCAATCAATGCTTTCCATTTAAGTTGGCGACACGTCGATCATGAACCAATCAGATGATTCGTGATTGGTTTATTGACAATGTGGAAGTAAGCCTCTGTAATAAAGTCAAAATCAAAAATACAAATCACGGGTACAACTGCAATTGACAAATGAACTTCCATTTGTTTATGTATTGTTCATATTATTTCAAATGCTCCCTTAGATAGGCATTGAATTCATGTTGTTATACATATTTTCTAGATATTAATTAATAATTGATGGATCTTATAAAAGTCACTTACTGAGCATGCAGGAGCTCACCCACCTTAACATTTCCAGGTAATAGGCATGCGTTAGGATATAGGAAAGGAGAATATTATGAGTCTAATATCTCCCTTACAATGTAATGATTTCCTGTTAATATATAAACTATTTGAATTATGATTTTTGCAATAATCAGAGTGGGAATACGAGTTTAATACCGAGGTTTATACTAATTGGGTATTTCTTGTTTATTATCAAAAAAGTTTTAATTTCTGATATGTTTTGATTTAATTAGTTTATTAATATATACAGGTTATTTATCAGATATAGGTTAAAGGCTGCTAGCTTTAATTAGGTCCGATCTGGTTTACTGGAGCTTAATTAGGGGGCTTAGTAATGCCCTAATTGAGTTAGGGGATGCTACAGTTAAAAGAGAAATTCTGAAAATTAAGGAAAATCCAGAATAACGGGAAAAAATATGAAAATGATATTTTGAATTAATAAATAAAAATTGATGGATTGTATGAAAAATAGAGAAATTGGGATTCTCTCAAGACTTTAGACCCCAAGTTTTTACTTCTTAAAACGTAAAATGATCAAAATAAATTGAAAACTAGGCCCCGAGATTCTGGATTCGGATGGGACTAGTTTGGGTGTGTTGATAAATGAGTATTGGACTTAAATCAATAACAAGTGGTCTATTTTAGGTAATAGATTGACAAGGAAAAGGTTTGAGGATCCGAGGAGTCTTGTAAGTCAGTAATAGTCAAGAAAACTCAGTATAGGTAAGTGGGACTAACGTATTTTATCAATTATGTAATGTAAAGTAGTATTATTAGAGGACATAGTGTTATTGACTAGGAATGGGTCAATGTACTATGATTTGACTGGTTTTTACCATATGTTTTTAGACTTAAAATGAATTCGGGTAGTGGTTTGTGATGGTCCCAAATTCCCAATGCATTTAGGTACGCTCAGCCTAAACTAGTACAGGTTACCAAGATAATTCGCGGCGAGCCCAAGCGACCCTAGTCAGCTTCCAATCGATTAGTTATACAATTTATGAAAGAGTTATTGCAGGTTTAACATAGTGGAAATTAAATAAACTAAACATAAGGGAAATAACTCAGTCAAAGGGAAGTTAGGAATCTATAATGTAGAAAACCCTGAGTATTCATGTACAAACATACATGAGCAATGAATAAGTACATGATACCAATCTCAAAGTGATCCCCAGTTCAATGATTAAAAACATACATATAAAATTTCATACAACCACGCTAAAGATGTAATACATTTACACTGAGGTCTTCAAGTCCAGCCGCTAATCCTTACAAGAAGTCACCTAGGTAGGGCTCCTTGCCTCTACTACACTTCACTCTATCTGCATCCATCATCATAAAATAGATGGTGAGCAACTTGAGAAATCGAATGTAACGCTAGAAGAAGATAACAGTAATTCATGATATATTAAGTAAAGCAATCTAAATATCATGCGGTAATAGAAAGATTGGAGTTTAAATAGATCAAGTGCATGATAAATAAACTAATAGATATTAATCGAAATTCAAATGTGTTCCAAGGATTCAAAAGAGACCCATAAGTGGTTTAAATCATAGTATAACGACAAAGACCGCGCGAGGTCTTCCTGGGCATCGACACAAGCGAAGGCACAACCATAAGGGGAAGGACACCAGCCCACCTACCCGGTACTTGGTGTCACACGTTCACTTAGAGTGGTCACACACTCCTGTATAAGAGTGCTCGCATTTTATTCCTCTAGTGCAGGTTCTAGTACTCTTGAGACGAAATACTTACGCCAAGAACACACAACAAGGAATGGAACGTAGTACCAACAATAGATCATAATGAATCAGAATAAATGATAATGAATCACATGGCATTTTCTTACTGGCTTACAAATCATACATAAGCTTATGAAAAATGTACTTACCAGGCTAATCACAACATGATACCATTCCGTGACTCTAACACCTTTCCCATGGGTTCTCGACTATCTGGCAAAGGTTTGAACCCCAAATATTGGGTTTATGATTATTAATTCATCCTAAAGTAAACCCTAAAGTTGTCCTAAATTTTTCGTATAATTTCAGTAAAAACGAAGTCAAGGAACTCGGTTAAATCAATAGAAAAGCCCATAATACATGCGGGTTTTAAAATAGTTTGAAATAGGCCCAAAACAGTAGTAAAAACCCCTCTGGTTCAGCCGTATGTTGATCTCGTTGTGGGCCCACCAAAACACATACATTACACGCCTCCTTAAGGCTAGGACTCACATACGTCACACTACTCACACGAAATCACATATACACACCAACACACAAAAAACACACATACAGCCATAACATGTCTTTACATATGGGCCATTGTTGCAAAAAATTTGGTTTTTTAGGCCTAAAACAAAAACACAATTGCACTTCACTACGTATGCAAAATCCGCTGTGACAAATATACTATGAAAATGCTTTGCAAAAACATGTTTCCTTAAAACGAAATAAGAAAACTCACACAATAGGAACGCCATGGTCTCAACCACATGGAAACGTCTTAAACAACGTAAAATCAAAATCAAGAAACTAGAACCCACATCCTAAAGGCGTCGCAAGCTCAATGAAGGAAAAATGTCTCTAACATACGAATTTCTTCAACGAAACCATAGCACGCTTCCTATACGTTGCGAGACTCATGACCTTCTTACGGCGTAAAACCAAAACATGGAAAGACACAACACACAGTATGTAGCGTCGCGAGAGACGCCGCCATGAGCATTGATCTCACGGCGTTTCTGTGGCGTATATGCGAAAAAGAACCAATTCGACCCTCTGTAACCGAATTGTGTGGGAGACGTCGCCACGTGATAAATGCGCGGCGTCCCTACGACGTTAGTTCTTAAACTGGAAAACAAACTTATCGAATATCAAACCTAAACCCACTCTTGGCAATCCATGCCTATATGTTCTCGCCCTTCAAGACCATTTGAAATCGACTCCAGAATGTCTTGGGGGCCCGAATTTTACCAATTTATTAAGAACACAAAACCCAATCTAATTACCCAATTTAAAACAAGAATAGAATAAAAATAGTAACACCGACATCATGCCGCGTGTTTGATCGCTCCGTGGGTTGCCAAGACATTGTTGTAACACCAAGAACATCTCTGGCAAGCCACCCTGTTCATAGCGATAATGTAATAGTTATTTAACCCAACAAAACTGAAAAATAGGAAAAGGGAAAGAGGAGGAACAAATCTACAAAACTAAACAAATGAAAGAGTAGAGCATCATATCTCCCTTAAATCCAGCAAGAAGAGGACTTCAGTGAGGGTTTCTCGGCATCCAGCACCACCCCTTGGCTGTGGCTTGCTCCCTTAACAAAGAGAAATGGAAGAGGAGGAGGGGAGATGAGAGAGAAAATAAATAGAGAAATGTGGAAAAAATGATGAGAGAAGCCCTTATATAGGACCCCTTTTGATCAATCTACACACTTATCCCTAGGTAGATCCTAGGCTTACCATTTAAGCTGTCCAGTGATCTCTTCACTCTAATGGTTGTTGGGAAATGTGCCCTAGGTCAATCCATTAATAGTCTTTATGAATACATTTTAGTTAATAAAATAGAGGATTTCATTTGTTGTTTATTATAATTGATTTGCATGTTTACATTATAATAAAATCCATGGGTATTTACATAAATATTCTAAATGTCCCTAGTCGATTATTATACTGGGAACTATAGTGAATTAAGACTAGTGTGAGTCTTGATTGATCATACGTATAGGAATACGAATCAAGATCATGAGTACTTATTAGGGAACAAAGTACTGGACTGACCCGATATGAGAACATCACATGGATTAAGTCATAGTTGTTTCTCATGATATGTATATTATTCAGTCCTTTGACTTGAGATTACCAGAGACTTCAACATTAGGAATACAATGATTTGACGTAATCAAACGTTGTCTTTAACCGGACGATTATAAAGGTTGTGATTGGTTATTGTGTGAATAATATGGTGAAGTTGTGTAATCGAGATAGAATTTGTCCCTCTCATATAGAGAGAGATATCCAGTGGATCCCTCGATGTGTTAGACTATTGAAAGGCCTAGTCTACGTGAATTGATATTGATCAATGTCGCTTGGATGTTTTCAGTCTACCTAGAGATCGAGACTAGTACGATTGAACATGTTGGATGACAATTCCATGCCTTATGTTTGATCAAAAGGATATCGTGTGACAAAAGGATGTTATATACACTATTGATTAGGTTGTATTGATTTGATATTCGTACAACTTGGGTAGTTATAATGTCTTGCTAGAGGCCGTTTATGACTTGTATACCAAAATGTGTTTTGGAACACTGCCAGCGTTGTATGAGCCTATTGGGTTGCACACTAAGAATGGTTTTGCAAGATTTTAAGATAGTTTCGAAAAACGAATTTTATATGATAAAATTTATGACAGAAACGTCCTTGTAGTGTATTACACTTATACTTCTTTAAGTAGGGGTATATGTGTAATTTACTTAATCGTCTATATACAAGAGTTGTATAAATTGACGCTTTGAGTTAGAATACACTAACGAAAGATTAAAAGGCTAAAACTCTATTTTCGTTTGAGAAATGACTTAGGGGTTTTTTAGTATGCTCTGGATCGTTTTGGAGAGAAACAAAAAGGTTTGGTATTCTCTCGAAGCTAGCACTTTAAATCTCGGCCGCCGTTCGTGTATGAACTACTGATAGAGGGCGTTCGTCATTGGTAGCGCCTTAGAGATCGATTAACCTTCAGAAAGGTACATTGCAACTGAGGTATGATTAAGTTTTCATAGTTTAAACGTTTTTAATGGAATTAGATTCGGATCCTATTGGGGTTTTGTCAAAATTGTTTTGTAATCTCCTCTGCGCATGAACCTCAAACACCAACAATGGTTGACTCCCTTAAGTGACTAGGATGTCACTTAACTATCCAGCTCCCATGTTGATCCCACGCTCCTTGGCCTATATCGCAACGCAACTCGACAGTTACGTGCTCGTTGTCATGCCCACGTTTCGACTCCATTAAAATATTATAATTATTATTCCAAAGTCATTTATTAAGGTTTTCTGTGTTTAATTTTCCCCCTTTTCCTAGGCAAAGCCTCACTCAGGCTAAACAATAGCGCGAACGTCTCGAGACACGTATTAGACTACAATACTAATACAAAACTTCAAAGAAACGTAATATTACTTAGGTATCGACTCTCGAAGTTCAAAATACTATCAAGTATCACGCAGCCAGGTTATGGTCCTGACAAGTGTAGCATAAGTCGGGTCAAATTTTAAGGGTTGTTACATGGTTTGATGGGATGAATCGGCCTGGGGTTTGAAACTATGTTGGCCGGCCACCCAATACCACACCCCCAGTGACTTGGAGAGTCCCAATCAATGTTTTCCATTGAAGTTAGTTGCACATTGGTCATAAACCAATCAAATGATCAGTGATTGGTTTATTGACGATGTGACAGTGCGACTCTATCCTATAACTGAAATCGAAAGTACAAATCATGGGTATAGTTGCATTTCACCAGTGAACTTGCATTCGTTTATGTATTGTTTATATTATTTCAAATAGTCCTTTAGATATGCATTGAATTCATTTTGTTATACATAATTATTTAATATTAATTGATAATTGATGGATTTTATGAGGGTCACTTACTGAGCATGTAGGACCTCACCCACCTTAACATTTCTAGGTAATGGGCGTGCGTTAGGATCCAGGAAAAGAGAAGATTATGAGTTTAATATCTTCCCTGTAATATACTGATTTCCTGTTAATATATAAATTGTTTAAATTATGATTTTATAATAATCAGGGTGGGAATACGAGTTTATTATCAAGGTTTATACCAATTCTATATATCTCGTTTATTATCGAAAAAGTTTTAATTTCCACTATGTTTTGACTTAATTAGTTTATCGAGATATACATGTTGTTTATGAGATACAGATTAAAGGCTTCCCGCTCTAATTAGGTCTGATCTATTTTACCGGGACTTAATTAGGGTTTCAGGCTAAGTATTGTCCTAAATGAGTTAGGGGATGCTACAGTTGGTATCAAAGCCAGGTTGTAAAGCTTGACATTAATATTCCATCGATAAATCAATTGAATAACTCTAATATAGTTTAATATCCGAGATTTTGTTTATCACTTTCAAAGTTGTTTTGAATTGTGTGATAATTCTGATGCAGTTTGGATTAGGAGCCTCAAGTCATTACCTGTATGTTAAGTGGAAGTCTTGGCTAACTGATTTGGAGATTGGTTCTCAAGTCAGTGATAACATAAAATTAAATAAAAGATTTTATCGATGTTTTGGGGTAATGAAAGATAAACGCTTGAGTATATATTTGTTGAGCTTTATAATATTTGTGTGATAGATATAGTTGTCCTGTCATGCCTATACTCGATTTTGAATGTCTTATCTCATATATATGACTTAAAAAGTCAAAAGAGTATTGATGGTGAGGATTCTTGGGAACCCAGACTTCAGGAATGATATGATAAAGGAAGATAGTGGAACGATAATATGATGGTTTGTATCCATTAAGGTCTCATGAGTTGAGAAAATATTGAGGATTGGGAAACCTAAATCCTAATTATATAGATATAAAAGGGAGGAGTTTACAGATAACTATCAAATGAAATAGTCACTAATAATCTTTATTCTCACTAATATTATTTTAGTAATAGTAATCAGTGTAGAAAGAACATCTGGTCCTGGATTTATAGACATATGTCAGACGAAGTGACATTAAGAAGTAAAACGAAACATGAAATGGCTGTCAATAAAATTCAAAGGTGATGATTCATTTTGAGTAGAGGAAATACAAGTATCGAGACTAGTTGAGTAAAATGAAAGGCCATTCAATGAGAAAATTAACGGTAAGTGAAGGATAAAAGCCTAGTTGAGGTTAGATAACCACTAGATTATTCATACTTCATGAGTGATTATGACGTATAGAATTCCGAATAAGGTGCTAGTCCAAATTGGAATAATGAATAAATAAATACTAAAAATAAATCTGAATAAATTAAAAATGAGTGTCCGTGAATCAAAAGAAAAGGCGCAAGTAGTTCCGACTAATGAAACAATCATTGAATCGAGGGAAAAGACCTACCAAACTCTCATCGAGTCGAGGGAGAACACCTACCAGACTCAGAGTTTATGATGTACACTCACATCATCATAAAATCCATGAGCATGTAGAATTCCCTAGTAATCTAGTGGAGAGTTCCTACCCCGTGTAGAACTAAAAAAATATCGTGCATCCCGAGTTCCTGACTTTGGTCAATAACTCCATATAACCCGTCCTCCCAAAGATCACGTTGATTTACTTGTCCTTGGACCACTCAGATAGAATAGAGTTTCGAAGCATTATAAAGCACTTACAAAAACAAATTAAGGCTAAAATAAATAACTGTAAATTTTTCCACTGGTTTACTTATCTGTGTCCAACGCTATTACACACTGACACGAATCAAGTTCGTCCCTTACGAATCTCTCGTGTAACTATCACTGACTACAACCAACCAACTTTCAGCAGACTTTTTAGGCTTATTAGAGTGTTAGATCACTTTGAAACTGGTTCCAATAGATTCCCTGTATACTCAATAATATGTTGGTCAAACCTTAAGTGAAACCAAATCATTCCAAAAATAATTATTTATAACAACTTCAACTAGCTAACTTGGGGTAACTTTTAACCTCGAAAACCTCAATATTTGTCATACTGACCAAAATGCAACTTATAGTATACATTTCGTACTTTCCATAGACTCTAAGAACACCCAAATCATATCACAGAAGAAAACGTTATGAATTTTCCAATACTGCTTGTTGATAAGGCAAACTTTATTTATTTTGAATTGAGAAAACTTCTCCAAATTAATATTTTCGTAGTTTAATCCTCAAATCTCGCCAACAACCACTACAAAACCACTTAATACCAACTTTCATATATTTCCACAGCCCATGGAGTCCATTTGGATTAAAACCAATATTTAATTCATCTAAAATTCCAATATAAATCAATATCAACTATAAAAACATCTTAAAAACCATTATCAACTAAATTGCATCACTTCAAATCATAAAAACCCTATCTCACACTGGTGAAATTTATTCCAAATCGATGCAAATTAACACAATACATCAATTCACAATAATTGATACTAATTCCTATGGAAACCCCGTGAAAGAAATAGAAAAATTGCGAGATTTCAAATTGAATTGAAGAAAAACACCATGAATTGAGATTTTGCCAAATTTCAGGCAGAATCCCTCGTTTCCACCATGACAATTTAGCTCAAACTGATCGTTTTGCGATGCTCTACTATTTTGCGGAGAGAAATTGGACAAAAATCGGACGTCGAGAGCTCCGCGTGCGAGAGAAAGGTTAGAGAGCTTTAGAAACTAAAAACAACATTCGTCCTGTTGAACGATTGAAATTTTTTATTTTTGATTTTTTATATTTATATAAAAACCATCAGCTTCTTGTTAACTGCTTAATTTCTTATTTATTTATTAATTCTCCTAAATCTCTATTTTGACGTGTTTTGACTTCTGGTGCCCATTTTGGATCCAATTTTTCACCAAATTGAGCCATACTCTCGGCAAAACAGTCAATCTTCATAATACTTCCAAAACATTGGTCTTTATCAGACCAAAACTCCAAAAATCTTAACTTTGTTCACGACACACCAAACTTTTATAGACCTATTATCTTGTCATACTTAACCAAACTTGTACCAATTTAGACTCAATCTTAACCTTGACTACTACCAATTGATACAAAACTCAAGGCATGGTATTGTACCCATTTCATTCTCATTTTACACTATCATCGATCCCGATTATAACGAAAATTAAGGTTTTACCTCAACAACCTCTAACTTCGAAATATAATACCATATAATACATAGCACCAAACAAAAATAATATACATTAGCGTCGACAATAGAGAATTGTTCACATTTATCACAGCAAGGGTCCACATACGACCTAAAATGATACGTGGCACGAATTAAATTTTAGGGTCGTTACAGTCTTCCCAACTTATTAGAATTTCGTCCTCTAAATTAAATCAATTTAAAGGAAAAACTTACCAATTTCAAAATAGGCAGGGAAAGTATTCGCGCATATATGACTTGAGTTCCCACGTCTGCTCCTCCTCCCCGTGGTATTACCATTTGAAGAGAACTAATGGGACCTCCTTATTCCTTAGAACCTTCACCTTACGATCCAAAATCTAAATTGGCTGCTCATCATAATTGATATCCTCCATCAAGTCTATCAGGTTCAAATGTGCTATCAATCTTCGGCCCTCTTTCGACCTATCAAATCAAAGCATCCATACATGAAATATTGTGCGGATCCTTGATAACTAAGGTGGAAACTCCAACTCATAAGCAACTCTGCCTATCCACTTCCCAACTCGAAATAGACCAATGAATCTTGGCGCAAGTTTCCCTCTAATCTCAAACCTCTTATGACCCTTCATCAGAGATACTTTCAGATAAACATACTCTCTGACCTGATACTCTAACTCCCTGTGATATCGAAGTACTTCTTTTACCTGTCCTGCGCACCCTTCAACCTCAATCTGATTAGACATATCTTATGTGTGTGATCCACTACAATCTCAGGTCCAATCACTGCCACATCCTCTGACTCTGTGCAACAAGATAGAGATCTGCATGACCTTCATATAATGCCTCAAGCAGTGCCATAGCAATACTATCCTGTTAACTATTATTGTACAAAAACTCATACAAGTGAAGATACTCCTCTCATACTCCAACACACACATCCTAAGCATATCCTCAAGGAGTTGGATCAGTCTCTCTGACTGTCCATCAGTTTGTTGATGATAGGCAAAACAGAGATACAACCGAGTCCAAAACTATACCTGCATGCTCTGCCAAATATGAGATGTAAATTATGGTCCTCTGTTAGACATAATCGATAATGGAAGACCATGCAGTCGGACTACTTTTTCTCATACAAACTTGCCAACCTAACCACCTGATAAATGGTCAAAATAGGTATAAAGTGCATTTATTTCATCAACCTATCCACAATCACCAAGATGTTATCATATCTACACTGAGATCGAGGTAACCCATTGATGAGATCCATGGCAATGTACTCCCATTTCCACCTAAGAATGGGAAGTGGCTGTAATAACCCACTAGTTCTGTGATGCTCAGCCTTAACTCACTAACAAATATCACACCCTCTAACATAATCAGAAACATCTATCTTCATCTCAGGCAGCCAAAATAGGTGACGCACATCTGCATCTATCTTAGTTTTGCCGGATGAACCGTAAAATGCAAGCGGTGTGCCTCATATAGTATCTCATCGCGTAGATCAATCACTAATGGAATCCATAGTTGTCCTCTAAATCTCAGGCATGAGTCTATCGACTAACTCTAATCTGGATGATCTAGACTCTCAACAAACTTCAAAAATCTTCCATACTGCTCATCTCCTTGCTGACCATGAAGTACTAATTGAATAGAGACAGGTTAAGTCCTCATTTTCCCATAAATCAACACCCTGGTATCAGTCAGAATATCAACAAAATACATCATATCGACCGCCTTAAGTAACCCATACTCGTATGTCATATGGCAAATAATAGTCTTTGAGTCCACCCCTCTAAGGCTCAATGCATTAGAAACAACATTAGCCTTCCCCAAGTGGTACTCTAGAGAAAAATCATAATCCTTGAGGAACTAAAGCCAACGTCTGTATCTCATATTCAGGTCCTTCTAAGTAAACAGATATTTCAAGCTCGTATGGTCAGTAAATAACACAAATCCCTCTCCATAAAGATAATGGCGCCAAATCTTCAGTGAAAACACCGTTGCCACCAACTCCAAGTCATGTGTAGGGTAATTCTTCTCGTGAACCTTCAACTGTCTGGACGCATAGGCAATCACTCTACTGTCCTACATCAATACACAACCCAAACTGACCTTAGAAGCATCGATGTTCACCTCAAAGCCCTACCCAGACTCATGTAACACTAGTACTTGTGCAGTAGTCAAACGTTCCCTTAAAGTCAAGAACGCGTGCTTACAATTATCATTCCACTGAAAATGAACCTATTTCTTCGTCAGTTATGTCATAGGAGCCGCAATCTTCGAGAAATCTTTCATAAAACACTAATAATATCCTGCTAAGACAAGAAAATTGTGGATATTTGACACTGATCTCGTTGTAGGCCAATCAATAACAACTCTGACCTTAGCAAGATCCACTAATATTCCACTAGCCTCGATAATATGTCCTAGAAATTCGACCTCCGCAAGCCAAAATTCGCACTTACTAAACTTGGCAAACAATCTATGCTCCCACAGTGGCTACAAAATCATCCTAAGGTGCTCCTCGTGATCTTCACGAGACTTAGAATAGATAAGGATGTCCTCAATAAACACTATGATGAACCTATCTAAATATGATCTCAACACTTTATGCATCAAATCCATAAACATTGCTAGCGCATTAGTTAGTCTAAATGGTTTACAGTCATGCCCTTATCGAGTGTGAAATGCGGTCTTCTCCCTATTTTCCTCTTTAATCCTCAGCTGATGGAAACTAGAACTCAAATGTATCTTTCAGAACTACTGTGCTGTTATTAACTAGTTGAACAAGTCATCGCTCCGAGAAAGTGGATAATTGTTTTTCACTGTCACCCGGTTTAACTGCCTATAATTGATACACAATTTAATGCTATCGTCTTTCTTCTTAATAAATAAAACTGGTGCTCCCCAAGGTGTCATACTAGGGTAAATAAAACCTAATTTCAATAGCTCATCAAGCTGTGATCTCAGCTCCACTAGCTCATTCAGAGCCATACAGTATGGTGGAATGGATATCGGTTTGGTGCCCGGAACCAAATCAATAATGTAATCAATCTCCCTAGGCAGCAATAAGCTTGGTAGCTCCACTAGAAATACTTCAGGAAACTCCCTCACTACAGATAAATCCTCCATCCTTGCCTCAACTTTCCTAGTCATAGCCAAAACACTTGAAAGTGTCTCCACCTCACTGCTATAAGCTATCCTGCCTCTGGTGAGTGGCAACCTAGTCGAAGTCTGCTGGAAACTAAACTCTAGATACTCGAGAATTTGAAACACCACTCTCTTGCTGAAGCAATGGATCTGGGTATGATACGCACCTAACCATTCCGTTCCCAACAATGCATAAAACTCTATGAACTCCAGCTATCTCAGGTCTGCAGTTTTGGTATGACCCTTATCTCTACCGAACAACCCATACATACCAAGTTCGGATAAATCTTGTCCCCAACATCTGTGTTAAGGATCAATGGTCTCTCTAGTTTAGTAGGTCTAAAACCCAATAAATCAACCATGCGACCTGAAATAAATGACACTGTCGAACCAGAATCAAACATAGTATGAATAAAACAATCACAAATATGAATTGTACCTACAATAAGGTTACATGTAGTAGTCTAGTCTGGCATAGCAACAGTGTGAACCACTTTTTGATTCTGCTGTGACAGTCCTCTGCCCAATCGTAGACAAGAACCATTGAAATGACTTGTTTGACCACACTCAAAATAAGGTCCCGGAGAGCCTAAACTAGAAGGAATGCCTGGTCTTATCTCTAAGACTTACTAGAACACTGACCCTGGTCATATCTACCATTTGGTCTATCTCTGCCCTGACCACTACCTCTGCTATCAGTCATCTAATACGGCTATCTTTAAGGACCTGATGATATTGTCTGCTGTGGTGTACTGACATAACTACGTACTGTAGTAGGTGACACAACAGTATTATAAGTTGAAGATGTAACAAATGCTATACTCTGTGCTCGCCTTCCCTGAAACCACAATCTCTATCTCTTCCCTCTCCTGTTAACTTCAAAATGCCCTCCAGTCTGAACTGATGATGATAGTGTAGCCTGAACTCCGACTTGAATACCCAAAACCCTTAGTGGTTACCTATCGTTCATAGGCCTTCTGTAAAGTCTTTGGAGTTGTAGTAACCACTACAAATCCAATAGGAGCCAATAAACCATGAACAAAATAATACACCTGATTAACATCGGTGTCCGCTATGCCGTCAACATACTCCATCAATCTCAAGTACCGGCCCATATAGTGCATTACTTACTTGCTAGCTGCTTATCTAACATTCTAGAATGCAGTCTGCTTTACAATCTAGATTGCAGGAGGAATGTATTTCTCAGTAAACCTCTCCTTAAATTTTGCCAACTCTCCTTAAACTTTGCTTTACAATCTATCGATAATAGTCTAAAATTTTAAGTTCTCTAACTCTCCTCATTTCCCAACTAATACTTAAGTCAAGATCATAAGGTTCCACTCTAAGTTCAAACATTGTCCTAACTTCCACTGATTACGTCTTTATGGATTGTGATTTAATTAAGAGTCAAGTTTTACAAATTTAGGCTCTGATACCAATTGTAACGACCCCAGTTCCACAAACCTAAAATTGGACCTCGGCTGACCTAGACTTACATAAACCTTGAGTCAACAGTTGTGCAGTCAACACAAGCCTAGTCAGCCTTACCTTACTTTTTACCATTTATTAACAATTTAAGATGAGATTATTGATATTAGTGAGTTATTCAAAGATAAGCAAAAATATTTAAAATCTCCATGTAATATAATAACCTCAAGACATAAGTGAGAATAACCTAGAATGTAGTAACACTGCATATGTATATCATCACCATATGTCATTTCACAAGAGAGAATATCATCATATCCATGCCCATGATCTCTCATTTCCTAAAACCCATGTTGTAATGACCCGAATTCCACTTAACCCGACTCGAGGGCATTTTAGTAATTTAATATTTTTAATTGTGTTTGGTGTACTATTATGCGTATTATATGTTATCGCAACTGGGTGTGACCCACTTAAATTATATACACGCGACGATGAGACCTTAAGTTACTAAATTTTTGACAATTAATTTGGTTGAAGGACTAGAGAAAGGTTTGTGCATTAAGCGTGTCTAAAATTGGTGTTATAGAGTAAAAGGGACAAGAGACCCAAGTAAATAAGGTAGAAACCCTAAATTTTCCTACCACCAAATATAAAGGGATTAAAACCCTAAATTTGCTCTTAACAACACAAAAGAGAGAGGGGAGCTGCCACGGAGAGACCGGGAGCAACGACGGACATCGGCGGGACAGCGACCGGTACATAGCAGCATGAACACCAGCCAAGCAGTGGTGCAGAGGATGAGGATGGGCGAGGGACACCCCCAAGGTGTGGCAGCGCTGGACGAGGGCGGCAATTCCTATGGATCAACGAGTTGTGGATGACGGTGGATATGGCGAAGTCGACGTAGATAGTGAGATCTTGCTCAGGTGGCTCAAGAGAAGACCAGGGAAGGCGCCACTAGGAGGTCCTCCTCCATCATAGTCTCAGCCAAGGAGAGTGGGAGAAGAGGGGTGGTTCCCGCCACCCCTCTGCTCCCACTCTTTCCTCCAAGGCAGCTGGCCAGAGCTGGAGGTCCCCTCCAGAGCGATGAAGCGACGGAGGGGGGCCGATGGTCAGGGTCAATGAGGGGAGCACAAACTTCCCTCTACAACTGCCAATGGGGGGAGACGAGCTCCCCCTTACCAAGTTGTCTGGTCAAGGGGTCAGTTGACCCTGGACCAGTTGACTAGGGTCAACTAACCCTTAGACCAGTTGACCAGGGGCTAAACTGGCCCTGGACTCAACCAAGGACCAGTCGGCCCTGCACATTGATTTAAGAGGCTAGAATGTCCTAGTCCCTCCACGGCTTTATCGAAAGCGTACACGCTCAACCCAGGGGACCTAACAGCAGTCCCACCCCTCGACATACTACGAGGGGACTTCGACGAAGGTTCCGAACGATACGAAACCCATGGGAGCTGCACTAGTGGGTCTCCAAAGATAAATAAATGGAAAATACTTAATTGTAAATCAAGTAAATACTTATGTAATGTCATATGATTTGTTTAGATTCGTGAGGCATTTCACGTGGGACCCCAAGCGTGCGAGGAGTCAGTGTAAGCATCGCGGTGTTTCCAGGTGAGAGGGGAGCTTGCTCAATTATCAAATATGACATGATTACTAGTTATGTCTAGGATTCACGATTTGAATTAAAGACTTGGAATTTATTGGTTGCGTCATGGTATTGGCTTGAATCTACAAATCTATGGAATGTGAATGCACTACTTTTCCCATCTATTGTTATTCATGGCCCCAGGATGTTTGTGGAGTTCCACCGAGGGCCTTATTAGCAAGTAAGTCTATGTAAATGTCCCAGAATGTTCGTGGTACCACTGAGGGTCGTTAACGCCCCAGATTTTTTGTGGCGTTCAACACCGAGGGCTTTACTTGACTAATTGAATTCATAAGTGTGTCATGTAGGGACATGAATTAGAGTACCTTCTCTCATACTTTTGAGACATAGGGAAGTGCATCAGTGATGGCTTGGACGAATCTACTATTGATTTGATGGGACGAACAAGAGGGCGCTAAGGCCTATGTGCTAGCTAGTCGTTTCCATCACATCGAGAGTAGGAGAATTGGTCACTGGATTCTTGTCAATATCTAGCATGCATTGAATGGAACAACGACTTATACATATTACTATATTTTACAGTATATACTCTTGTGAAATCCCCTCCCTTGCATGAAAGCTTGAATCTATGTAATGCCTTGTCCATTTCTTTCTTGCCATGGATAATAAATTATAATATATGTCTTGTATAATATTGATTGAGAATTATGCTATGTATTGTTGAATTTTGGAATAGGCTTTCAATGCTATGCATGATTATTGTTGTTACAATTTGATGGCTTATGATAATGACGTATTTGCTATGAAAGGATGAATTCCTATTTACCTGTGACGTACAAAAACCTTATGCCATGATAGTACTTGATGGTTCATTATATGCCTATCTCTTATGAAATCCTACTACCATGCTAC
The DNA here is from genome assembly GCA_039657345.1 of Stephania japonica. Lineage (NCBI taxonomy): Eukaryota > Viridiplantae > Streptophyta > Magnoliopsida > Ranunculales > Menispermaceae > Stephania > Stephania japonica. The sequence goes on along the minus strand of CM077558.1, from coordinate 18,930,251 downwards.
TATTAAATGAACCCTTGTTTTTTTTCAAGTACATGCTAGACTTTGCATGCTTATTAGGTATTACTTGCATATTTGATGGTTGAGCGGGTTTTCCGCATTACTGAGCTCTGTTGGTTCTTTTAGCTCACGCCACTTATATCTCAGGTATCCACGGCAGCACTAGGTTGAGGCAACGGAGAGATGAGCTTGAAATCTCCTCTTAATGTGAGCCTTTGTTGATATATATATATATGTATATATATGTATATAAATATAAATTATGTATATTTGATTTTGAAACTATTCAACTTTGGGTTTAAATTAACATAGATCTTTGGGTAGCTTAAATCCTAGATACATTTAGTTGATCCACTTCGGAGATTTAATAAACTTTTTTTAGTTTAAATGAGCACGAACCTATGTATAGTTTCATTAATGTTCTATGAACTTAAATCTATTGGCTCAAGGATATCTCTTTGTATTTATTCTGTAATTATTATCTTTTGTTTAGCCAAAGTGCTTTCCGCAGGTTTATTTGAGAGGCGTTCCAGACCGTTATTTGGGCTTGGTTCAGGTATCGGGTCCAAGTAGTGGTTTGGGTCAGGCAACCTGACCCTAGGTCGGGGGAGTCACTCATGTTTTAAAACATATACCTACAGTCATACAAAATATCAAACCTACATCAAGTCTAAAGGATGAACAACTCCAAGTCCTCAAAGCAAGTCACCTAGTTGAGGAGCTTTTCCCTTGCTCAACTGTAGATCTGCACTCAGTCAAACACAAGAATGACGAGTCCCATGTAAGTAACACCAAGCAGGTTGTTTACAATATTTCAAAAGTAAATAATAGTCTATATTCATGTTGATAGAAAGAGAAATACAGGGAATGCATGAATAAATAAAGACTGAAAATAAATGTGAATTAAATGAAAATAAGTGTTCAAGAATCGAAAGAAAAGGCACAAATAGTCCTGACCAGTGAAACAGTCATTGAGTCAAGGGAAAACACCTAGCAGACTCTCATCGAGTCGAGGGAGAACAACTACCAGACTTAGAGTTTTGAAGGTGGTACACTTACACCATCCTAAAATCCACGAGCATGCAAAATTCCCCAGATATCTAGTGGAGAGTTCCCACCCTATATAGAAATATAAAAATATCGTGCATCTTGAGTTCGTGGCTCAGGTCAATTACTCCAGATAACCCATCCTCCTAAGAAACACGTTGACTTACTTGCCCTTAGACTACTCAGATAAACTAGAGTTCCAAAACAGGATAGAGCAATGACAAAAATAAATTAAAGGTCAACGAAATAACCATAAATTTCCTCACTTGTTTACTTACTCATGTCCAATGTTACTACGCACTCACATGACTTAAGTTCTTCCCTTACGAATCCCTCACGTAATGTCACTGACTATAACCAACCAACTTTCAGCAAACTTTTTGAGTTTACTAGAGCACCACATCACTTTGAAACTGGTTCCAACGAATTCCATATATACCCAATTATTTTGTAGTCAAGCTTTAAGTGAAACCAAATCACAAAACCTCGTAAAATCTGTGACCAAAGTACGCTTGAGAGCTAGTTCCAAAAATAATTACTTGTAACAACTTCAACTATCTAACTTGGAGTAGCTTTTTACCTCAAAAACATTAATATTTGTCATACTAAGCGAAAAAACTTATAGTACATATTTTGTACTTTCCATAGGCTCTAAAAACACTTAAATCAAATCACAAACGAAGAAGTTATGAAATTTTCAATAGAGCCTGTTGACAAGACCAACTTTATTCATTTTGAACTGAGAAAACTTCTTCAAATCAATATTTTTGCAGTTAAATCCTCAAGTCTCGCCAACAACCACAACAAAACCACACGATATCAAATTTCATGTATATCTACAGCTCATGAGGTCAATTTGGATCAAAACTAATATTCAATTTATCCAAAATCCTAATATAAATCAATATCAATTATAAAAACATCTTTCAAAACCATTATCAACGAAATTGCATCACTTCAAATCACAAAAACCCTATCCCACAAAAGTGAAATTTGTCCCAAATTTACATAAATTAACCTAATACATCAATTCACAACAATTAATATCAATTTATTTCTAAACCTCGTGAAAGAAATAGAAAAAAAGTAAGATTTCAAATTGAATTAAGGGAAAACATCCTGAATTGAGATTTTACCGAATTTCGGTCTGAATCCCTCGTTTCCACCACGACAACTTGGCTCAAACTGACTGTCCCGTGATGCTTTATTGTTTTGCAGAGAGAAATCGGATGAAAATAAGAAGATGGGAGCTCTGCGTGCAAGATAAGGGTTGGGTTAGAAAGCTTTAGAAACCAAAAACAATATTCGTTCTGTTGAACGATTGAAATTTTTAATTTTTAATTTTTTTATATTTATATATAAACCCTCAGCTACTTGTCAACAACTTAATTTCTTTTTTATTTATTAATTTCAATAAATCTCTTTTTTACTGTGTTTTGGCTTTTAGTGCCTGTTTTGGATCCAATTTTTTGCCAAATTGAGCCAAACTCTCAGCAAAACAATCCATCTTTATAAAACGTTCAAAACACTAGTCTTTGTCAAACCAAAACCCCAAAAGTCTTAACTTTTTTACGACGTACCAAACATTTATAGACCAATTATCTTTCCATACTTAACTAAACTTGCACCAATTTAGACTCAATTTTAATCTCGACTACCGCCAATTGAAATGAAACTCAAGGCAAGGTATTGTACCCATTGTTCTTATTTTATACTACCATCGATCTCGATTATAACAAAAATTGAGGTTATACCACAACAACCTCTAATTTCAGAACGGAATACCATATAATACATGGCACCAAACAACAATAATATATCTTGGCGTCCAAAACCGAGAATTATTTACATGTATCACTACAACGGTTCATGTAAGACCTAATATGACACGTGGCAAGAGTTAGATTTTAGGGTCATTACAGCTGTAGTATTATTGTGTTGTATGTTCAATTAATCCAAGAGTGAAACTTGAAATAAGTCATAAATCACACAAAGATGTCTTGGGAAAGAATTGAAATGTAGTTTAACTACAATAATTACTTGATTATACTTGGATTTCAAAAAAGTTTAAGGTTAATCCTAATAGTTTTATTTAGGTAATTATCTGTTGACATAACAAGATAAAAGATTATAGTTTATACTATAATATAGTTTAAAAAGAACTAATATAAAATAATTGTGTTGGTAAGAGTACCAAACAATTGTAAGGCATCACTTGATGAGGAGAAACTAGAAATATTTATTTCAAACAATGAATGGAATCATTTGCAATGATAAGTCTTGGAATTGAGACAGGGATGATGATCCCAATTAGCATAAATTTGTTCAATTGCATAGATTGTGCAAGTTTATTCATTCCTTATAGGGTTTGAAGTATAAATATACCCATGTGAAAGGGTTTTAGAGTCTTTTAGTTATTTTCAAGATTAAAAATCTTAAAGGAATCATTAAAGGACATATGACGTGTGGAAACCAACGAGCTAGCATAACGTGATTGGAGAATCTTCAAGCTGCGAGAATTTGAAAAGTATAATTTTGGTTAGAATGAAAGAAATTAGAGGTGAAATAAGTAATCTAAAAAGTAAAGATAATAAATTCACTCTGAAGAATCACCCATACAAAGTAATTGATGGTGTCAATGATTTGAGTAAAGGAAAAGACACAAGGTGTAATTATAATAGAAACATATCAATACTATCTTTTGAGAGATATGTAACTGCAGGCACATCATCGACTGTGTTGTTAGAATTGATAATTACAAGTCTATTTTCTCTAAAGTTCGGATGGAGACTAAACTTAGTGGTTAATTTTTTTTAGAGAAACTCAATGGTTAATTAATGGATGATAAGATTGATAAGAAGTTTAGTTGGAACTACTCAAGATGTTATGATTGGAGTAGCGGACAGTGTCCAGGTTAAACTATCTAATGAGATTGTGTTGGACGTATTAAATTCTGAAATGAAAACTTAGTTCAAGTACTATATATGGCAAGAATTATTTTGAGAATCTCATGAATCTCTTGATATTGTTGATACCGTCAATGTCATATCATATTGGCATATATGATGAAGAGTATGAGTTGTCTGAGGTAATAATGTAGGTTGTGGAGATTATAAAGAGATATGAGATTTATTCAGTAAGTTGAGACTGAATAATAAAACTTAAAGAGTTAGATACATTCTTGCCTATACCTGAAAAAAGAAAGAAAATATAATGGTGAATTATGCGATGTGATTAAGACGACAATACAATGATAAATTTTAGTTGTAGTTAATAGATTAATTTAGTCTGCAAATTCTTGATAGTGAGAATATGAATTTTTCTTGAATGGATTGAGCAAAATATTTGTATAAAAGATGTGAGATGGTATGATAACAAAATTTTTCCGGATATAAATCTGAGACTTGCTTCCAATGAGGGAAGAAGTTATTAATATAGTTGAGAACCATTCTCAATCTAAGTATAGTGTATGTTCCTTCATGTTGATAAGGAAACTAAGTTGCTAATCCTGATTCAAAAGAATATGATTTGAGTTTGTGTCTCATCAAGTTTAACCACTAAAAGATTAGACTTCTTTGTGTGAGTTTCTTTAAATGTTGTATACTTAATCTTATCCTACCATGAGGGTAAGGTATAAGGATTGAAGATACTAGTATTAGAATGAATGAGGTAGTCAAGAACTACATAGAGGAAAATATGGTAGGCTAGGTGATATATAACTACAACGTTAGAAAGATATGGACGGTATGAAATGAAATGTTGTAAGTTGTACTTCATAGATTAACGATATCTACATGTTTCAAGCAAGTATCATAATGAAATTGTTGATGATGTTGTATGGTCGACCTTGCCATTCACCAGTGGGTGGAATGGAGGTAGGATACACAACATATTTCGACCTTGTTGTTCATTAGTCGTGTTTACACATTCAGGATGTTACAATTCTCCTCAATTTCTATAATATTATTGTAACATCCTGAATGTGTAAGCAGGTGATTAGTGATAATCCGATTACTAATTAACTTGAGTTAGGCTCGTGGTTATGCCTGGCTTAATGTGATTAGTGTGTGCATGGATTTATGTAATGTATTGTGTTTGTTTGGTATTGTATTATTATTTATGGAAAATAATTGGATGAGATAAGCCTATAATGGAATTAAATGAGAAATTATGGAATGCCTGATACCGTGTGTAGGCCATGGGTGACACACATGAGTCACCGGGTAGCATATACGTCAAGTGTGCTCGTTGGCGTGTATTACGTATTTGTAGCCGTAATTAGAAGCAAATATATATTATATATTGGGGTATATATAAATATATATATATATATATATATATGGAAATGAAAATAATAAACAAATGATGAGACATGAGACATCATGAATGGGTAATGAGGTGATATGCATGGGTCGTATGGTAGTGTGCACGCTCGATGGTGCTCGTTAGTGCGCACAACAAAATCGTAGGCGCGAAGATATCGATATATATATATATATATTTATATATAAGTATATAATTAAAATTAGAAAAATGTGAAAATTCCAAAAAGAGCTTTTAGTTTAAAAAGAAAAGAGAATAGGATTGGGAGTATTTTAGTCAATAGTCAAGCGAAACCACCTATTTGTTTCAATTTAGCGAAATGCGAGATAGATAAAGAGAGAGGATGATCCAGAAAGAAAGAGAGTGAGAGAGAGTTTGACCAATGAGATAGCTTGGGTGATCAATGAGAGGAAATTGAGGAGAGACGTGGAAGTGATGGCGAATATGAGAGGTGGTTGTATTTGTTATTATCGTTGTGAACTGTTGTTGTTAAAAAGGTTCGGCAATGGCTAACGCCATGGCCAAAAAAGAAAAGGATATAAGGAGGGTCCCTACTGGTGATGAACCACAACCAGACCCCGAATAAAAAATGAAACAGAACAAAGTAGAGGATATATTTCATTAAAGAAGCTGAAAGTCCCAAACCGGGCCGGTTCAGCTTCGATTCGGCCCGATTTAGGCTAAAAACCAAATAAAAAAACAAAAAAGAGTAATTTTGGAAATTAAGGAAAATCCAAAAAAAGGGGGAAAATATAAGAAAATAATATTTGACCAAATAAATAGAAATTAATGAATTTCTATGAAAAATAGAGAAATTAGGATTCTCTCAGAACTTTATACCTAGGGTTTTTACCTTGTAAAATGTGAAATGGTAGAAATAAATTAGAAACTAGGTCCCGAGATTCTGGATTTGAATAGGACTAGTTTAGGAGTGTTAATAAATGAGTATTAGACTTAAATCAATAACAATTGGTCTATTTTAGGTAATGGGTTGACGAGGAAAAGGCTTGAGGATCCGGGGAGTCATGTAAGCTGGTAAAAGTTAGGAAAACTCAGTAAGGTAAGCGAGACTCGTATCTTTTATCAATTATACAATGTAAAATAGTATTATTAGAGCACGTAGTGTTATGAACTGGGAATGGGGTAATGTACCGTGATTTGACTGGTTCTTGCCAAATGTTTTTAAACAACAAATGAATTCGGGAAGTGGTCTGGCGGGACGAATCGGCCTGGGGTTTGGAACTGTGTTGGTCATGAACCAATCAGATGATCAGTGATTTGTATATTGATGATGTGGGAGTGCGACTCTATCCTAAAACCAAAATAAAAAATACAAATCATAAGTAGAGTTACAATTGGCCAATGAACTTACATCTGTTTATGTATTGCTTATATTATTTCAAATGTTCCCTTATATACGCATTGAATTAATGTTTTATACATAATTTCTTTATATTAATTGATAATTGATTGATCTTATGAGAGTCACTTATTGAGTATGTAGGAGCTCACCCACCTTAACTTTTTTAGGTAATAGGAATGCATTAAGATCCAGGAAAGGAGAAGATTAGGAGTCTAATATCTTCCCTGCGATGTAATGATTTCCTATTAATATATAAATTGTTTGAATTATGAATTTGTAATAATCAAGGTGGGAATACGAGTTTAAAACCGAGGTTTTATATCGATTATGTATACTTGTTCATTATCAAAAAACTTTTAATTTCTGCTACGTTTTGATTTAATTAGTTTATCAAAATATACAGGTTGTTTATTAGATATGGGTTAAAAGTTGTTGGCTCTAATTAGGTTCGATCTGGTTTACCAGGGCTTAATTAAGGTTTCATGATGAATATTACCCTAATTAAGTTAGGGATGCTACAGGTACCTCCACAATCCTTATCTTAACTCTATCTATCTTACTCATGATGCTAGGAAATGTCTCGACGTCTATAGTCGTAGTCACTCTACCTCTGATAATCGGTAATGTTGTCAAAGTCCTTTGAAAACTGAACTCAGCGCGATCTGGAAACCTAAACTTAACAATGTTGCTGAAACAATCTAGTTGTGCGTGATACGCAACTAACCAATCCATGCCTAAAAATGTATCAAACTCTAGAAACTCCAACACTCACAGGCCTGTTGGCAACTCGTGACCTTCTATCTCCACCAAACATTCGACATATAATAGGCTCAAGAATATCTTATTCCAGCTGCCATATTGAGGATCAATTGTCTCTCTGGTCTAATGGGTCCCAAGTCCAAAACATCAACCATGTGATTAGAAATGAAAGATACTAGAGAACCAGAGTCAATTATAGTATGCATGAATGTATAACAAATGTAAATTGTACCCTCAATCAGATTAAATGTGGCAGTCAGATCTGGTGCAGTGACAACATGAACCTAATCTCTACTCTGTGATAGTTGCGCTCTTCCAATTCGTGGACAAAACTGAGAAAGTGTCCCATTTGTCCACACTCATGCAAAGTGTCCCATTTGTCCACACTCAATGCCTGCACAGTGTGGTCTTAGTCACAGTGGAATTCGTTGTCCCTGCATCTGACTGGACCTCTGCTATCCCTGACCATATCTATGTCCCTATCCCTATTCGTGCTTGTGACGGCGCCAAAACCTGAAGCTATCACGTCATGCACTACGGACCCAAAACCCTGCCACCTCATCCACTCGGGTATGTCTCGCATCACTAAATGTCAATCATCAACCTCGGTTATCAGAGTTAATCATTTTAAATGCATTATAATTCAGCGAAAGCCTTAATAGTATGTAACTTGCAATTTCATTTCATCAAATGAAGAGCATCAGTCTTATGTGGAAAACCCAATAGTGTACACTGTATTTAAATTAACAAAAGAGTTTACAAACAAGTACATGTGTCTTAAAAAGTCCCCATGAACCCAAAAATAAGTCAAACAACAAAATATAAATACATACAAGTCAATCTATCGGCAGTAAGTTATGAATAATCAGCTAAAGTCTCCTTATTGTAGCTCATCGTAGGTCTTGCACTTAAGCAATCAAAAAAGCAGATATCAAGTCCAGTGAGTAAAACTTGTAAGACCTAAAAGAAAAGCACCCAACATTTATAATAATGGAAGCCAACAATATGCTAAATAAACATGCGCATTAAACAGGCAATTGTAAAGAAACACATGAAGAAATAACACAAATAAATTAAATGGATGTGTCATGTAGCAAGACTGAACCCTAATCCAAATATTAGGATTTCTCTAGGGAGCTTCTCCTCCTCCTCCTCTACCTGTCCATCACCTGAGTCCGTCCCTATTATCTAGCCTATCCTAGTCCGCCCACATATCTTAAAATAATCTGGAATCCGTCGAAAAAATGAACTGCCAATCGTGCAACATAAGTAAGCACATGGAAAGATTACACAACAATAAACAATAATAATTGGATCAAATGAGAAAACAACAAATAAATATTTGAGTGTGTTCCTTAATAGGTTTACGTAGCTAAACTACATTCCAATAACCCGTGTTAGTCCTCAGTCCAATCCCTTTCTTGCCTCGATATGCGTATATGATATCCGAGTAAGTACTTATAAGTCGTTAGTATCCAAATAAACCATTATCATCCCCAAAATCTGAAAATCCAATTAATTTTTGATTAATTTTATTTTTTTTATTTTTTTTATTTTACTATGCAGGGCACCATTGCTCACGGCGCGTAGGGCAGTATGCCCTGGTCTCCACGCCGTGGGTGGCACCATAGAGAATTGCTCTCTACGGCACAGTTGGCATCGTCTCCTCTCTCTCGAGTTTGGTCAATTTTTCAAACCTCCTCAACCCGTTGTTGTAGTATGAACCACTTCCAAACCCCTATGGTTCTGTAAAACAACCATAGTATGGGTTCGAACCTCAAAAAATCATGGCTGAATTGATAAATCCAGCGATTTCTGCCAAAACGTCATAAAATTTGTTTCTTCAAAACAACAACCAACTCTACAAATCCATAACCTTATGCTCAAAAACACCATTAACTTCAAAAGCCTCGCCAAAATATGCAAAACTTAGCCCGAAAGACAAAGAACGATGAAGAGAATTTGAATCTTACCTCTGATTGTCAATCCCCTAGCTCCACTCCTTCAAATCACTAAGAAACCATAACTAAACCCTCTAACTTTCCTCCAAATTTTTGTCCAAGCATGAAGAGGAGAGAAAGATAAAAGGTTGCAAGAGTTGTCAAAAATGACTATTTATAGTTTCAGACACATTTGTGGACTTGATCTCATCATCTCAACACCACTCATTTGATCCTCGGGCGTTCTGGCACCCAGTAACTCGAATGGTCGTACGAAACTTTATCAACAAATCTGGCCTACGCTGTGTTCCGGTATTGATTATTTATCACATTTAATTATATTAAGTCATGTGAACCCATTCCTTGACTTAGTGTTCCCGTTAGTCGCTCGTCCAGTTCCCGCGTCAGCACACATTTCTAGGCTAATTCTCAACACAATATCTCACTAATCTAATCAACGTAAATCACACATGCGATGTAATAAGTCAAAACAAAATCATTAACATTACAGTTACTCAAACAATCAGCCAAAAATAATATTTTTCGCTCAATCCAAGCGTAATGCGGTATGTATGTGGCGTCTCTGTGGACTTGAGCCAGAGTCCACGCCCAAAAATACGTTAATAATGACCTTAATGAAATTTGGGTCGTTATAGTGCTTTTCCTCTGCCACTGCACTCAGTCCGCTAATACTGTTTTTGTTGTGACCCTACTATGTTGATTGCGGTGGTGTACTGGCATAACTTCGTGCCAGGGTAGATGATATTGGTGCGGTGCGCGCTAGGTAGGACAGTGATGCTTAGATCTTATGCTCTGTGCTATTTCTCTCTGCCTGGACTATCGCGGTCTCTTCTTCCTCCAATCATCCCCATAACTAAAATCTGACCATGCTGATGTTGGGGCCGCGATGACCTCATCGGGATGCATGCTCAAGTAAGTCTCTCTGGCCGGACTCCTTTCATAGGGCACCTATAAAGTCCCTCTACTATGCCTCCAATATCCCTTAATAGTCCCTCTGTGAAGTAGTGGGCCTGGTCGGCATCGGTGTCGGTTGGAGTACTAAAAAAACTATAAGAACCTACCCATATAGTGCCTTACTCTCTACCAGAACACTACTTGATGTTTTGAAAACTTCATGACCGAAGGCGATAAATACTTCTGATTAAACTGCACTTGAATTCAGCTCCTTAGGTTTGCCCTTGGTGGCTACCCTACTGTACTACCATGCATCTGTCCCTTTGAACATTAACCCTAATGATATGGTCGGTCTCATGTGCTCTGAGGTAGCCAAGATGTCATGGATATTCTTGTGACTCTTCATATACTTCTCAATTGCCTCGAGGTTCATACTCCTAAAAAATCAGCCAGATTGTGTCTCTAAAACTCGTGAATCTATCTCGCCGCAGCTGTGGCCCTAGTACACATCTCTATGTATGTAATCAGTGTCGTCTCTGCAGATGTAAGTGGTATAGGAGGTACTACCTCAGTTTGTCCCTGTACTATCTTGATCATTACATGTCCTACCAGCACCGTGGATGCTTCTAGAGCGCCCTGAATTGTTGGTGCACTCTCCTCAAAAGCAACAGGCACTACTAATGTAGATGGCAATGGCTGAAGGTCACCCAAGAGGGGGTGAATTGGGTTACCAAGTAGTTATCGCCTTTTTAAATATAATTCAATAATTAAGATGCTATATGCTCACCAAAACGCATATATGGATGCTATGCAAGTGAATGGAGTAGAAGAGATGGAAATGAGACACGATATATAGTTGTCACGGCCCCAAATTCTCAATTCATTTGAGGACACCCGACTTAAACCCGTGTAGGTCCCGAGTCGGTACTCAATGTGCCTGACGAGCTTAGTCAGCCTCTGATTGATTAATTTAACAATTTATGAAATAGTTATTATAAGTTATACACAACAAAAAAAATAAACAAACTAAATAATATGGGAAATAACTAAATCAAGGGAAATTAAGAATCTATTATGTGGAAAACCCCGATATTTATTCATGTTCAAATCACAAGTGTAGACACATGATATCCACCTTAAAAATGGTCCCCAGTTCAATAACCAATACAATATATAAAGCATCATACGATCAGAAACAAACATAAACCTACTATAAGGTACGCAGATCCAGCCGCTAGTCCTCAGTTGTAATCTCCTAAGCAGAGTCCTTTTCCCTTAGAGCATTTCGGTCTATCTGCACCCATCGTCACAAACTATACGGTGAGCGACTGAGAGAAATCGAAAGTAATGCCAGAAGAATATAATAGTAATTTATAAAAAGTAAAACAGTCTAAATATCATGCAGTAATTGAAAGAGATAGAAGTTTAAATAGATCAAGGTGCATGATAAACAGACTAACAGATATTAATTGAAACATGTGTGTCCTAAGAATCAAAAGAGGCCCATGAGAGGTCTATCATGTAATACGGAAAGATCTCATAAGATATCCCCAAGAAATGTCACAACACTAGCGCAATATGATTATAAAAGCAGTCGCAACTACTCCTAATACCCAGTGTCCTGGTAACACTCAACACCAGGGGTGGTTAGAGAGTCCTACAGGAAAGCCTCACGTTTTCCCAAATGGTGTCAGCCCACGAAACACCTTTTGACACACTCTCGCCAAGAACACACATACCAAGGAAAATAACGGAATGAAATCTCAACAATGGATAAAAGCAAAGCAACAAATGAATGATAATGAATCACATGATATTTCATTACTGGCTTACTAACCTACACAAGCTTTAAGGCAAGTGTACTTATCTCAACTATCGCAACCCGTATACACTCTCATGTCCTTAACGCTTATCCACGAGTTTCCCGCTACCTGACAAGTTTGGAAACTCGTGTTAATAGGTAAAGTCGTTAACTAAACCTAAGTTGAATCCCTAGTATTTTCCCAATGAAAACACAAGGACCCTCTTAGGTTTTGAAATCACAACACGTATAAGCCTCATCATGAATCATAGGCTCGGCTCAGTCGTAAAAAGGTCATGCCATAGTCTCAAGCACCGGCAGCGTGACCACGACGTTAGTTAATGTAAAACACAATCGTAGCATCGCTCAACAATCACGACTCAACACGAAACTCAACATGGGCATACACCAGCGAGTATGGAAACTCACGGGTATAGTCCAACGTCCGTAGAGTGCCAACATGGTATGGAAAGGCCATGTGCATTCCCTACATCACGTCGACAACTACTCGACGCAATAGAAACAACTCATGCATAATTTCACCATTACAACGACTCATCACCATTGATATGGATACTCCGGGGGCTGTGAGACTCCATGACGGACATGGTAAGGTCTTCGGCAGTCCCCTATGTCATCGCATTGACGAAAACATCGGCACTACGGGTGGTTTCTGATGAGAAGAGTACAACACATACTATACATGAACCACATAAACAAACAATAACGCTGTTGTTTTGGGCCACTTAGAGAGTCATGAGACATAATAATGGGTTTAGTTTGGTCCTCGAAATCCTTAGTTACGGTGGCATAGTAGTGACTCTACCCTTGGCAGCAGATTCCGGCGAGGAGGAGCAAAACACATGAAATGACATAAACATGAAATATCAAAAGTTTGCACTCACCTCACTGTTATTGACCACTCCGGGGGGCTGTGGGACCCAAGCCAAGGCTCAAAAGGCTCCCTGATAACCTCTAGTCCTGGTGTTCCAGTGGCAGCGCCGCCCCTAGAGGCAGTTACCAGTGAGACCAATAAAACAGTATAAACATTCTACAACGTCAGCAACATAGGTTTGTATAACTTTTGCAGTAAATCATGGACTCTTTGGGGATGTGTGGACTTTAACAGAATACCAGGGACCATCCCCAATGCCCCTAATCTCCGCCACCGCTTCTGGCAGCAGCTCAAGCACCAAAACAACGAAAAAAATAGTTTGAAAAAAGAAATTAGGGTATAACGACAACAATGCCACCTATGACATAAATGTGGGTGCTCCGAGGATGTGGGGACTCTAGGGCACCACTAGGGACCATCCCCAACTACCCCTGATGAGCACCACCACCTCCGGCAGCGGCCAAATGCATTAACACAGTTATGAACAGATGTGAAAATCATACAGTTAACAAAACTCAATCCACGTCTACCGCGAGGTTGGAGAGGGCCCCGAGATTATTGGGACGTCAAAGGGTCGTCTCCAACCTCTTTCCGACCAGGAGCAGTCACCACTTCCATGGATAAACCTTAAAACAATGAGTGAGATGAAGACAGTGCGAGAAAACTAACGAAAGAGAGAGAGGGATAGAGAGAGAGAGAGAGAAAGGGACCTCCGAAAATCGGTAAGAGTTTCAGCGAGGGTCGAGTCCGGTCACCAAGGGGGAGAGAGAGAGGGATGGTGGTGAGAGAGGAGAAGGGATCGTGTGTGGTGGAGTTTGAGTGAATAGTATAGTTAGATGTAGGGTTCTTATTTATAGCCCCTTGTTTGCATTTCAAAACACACAAGCATCCCGAGGCTAGTCCCATGGTTCCCTCACTTTGGGTTATGTGACTTTAACAATTCCTATTATATAGTTCATGTATTGTGTAACTACCCAATTCCCTCTTACAAATGACATTCCCCGGTCCGGCTTCCCTTGCCCCGACTCACGTAGCGCGCCTAGTCTTGCCAATTATTTATTTAAATGATACCAAAATTTGTTTAGTTGTATTTTTACTATGTTTCCTCCCTCGTTTACCTAGGTGAAGCCTTACTAGGTCTAATATTCGCCCGAATGGCTCGAGACTCTTATAAGACTACAATACTAATACACACATCACAGAACCATAATATTACTTTAGTGTGGAATCCCAAAGTTTGAAATACTGTCCAGTATCATGTAGCCGAGTCACGGTCCTAACAAGTGCGACACAAGTCGGTTCAAATTTGAGGGTTGTTACAGTCTCCCGCACTTATTAAGATTTCGCCCCGAAATTAACCTAATAAGTAAACTAAACTAACGACTTTACTATTCCTTTTCACATATCCTGAAGAGACCGATAAAACTCGGAGCAAGTCTTTCCTTGACTTCGAACCATTCGTGACCCTTAAGTGGAGAGACCTTCAGGTATACATAGTCTCCTTGAATCATACAGAAGCTCATCGTGATACTCATCAAGTATTTCTTCTGCCATTCTTGGGCATTCTTAAGTCTCATCCAAATTTACCGTACTTTCTCTGCATAATCATCAACAGTTTTAAGTCCAACTGCCACAGCATCCTCTGGCTCAGTCTAGCAGGAATGAAATTTATGAAGCCTATCACAGAGCACCTCGCTTGGTGCCATACCAATACTCGTCTGACGATTGTTGTTGTGCGCAACCTTACACAAGTGAAGGTACGACAGATTCTGCAAATCTGTCCACAATTTCCCAAATGCTATTGTGACCACGAGGAGATCGGGGCAACCACTGACGAAATCCATATCAATATGTTCCCACTTCTACCGAGGAATGGGTAGGGGCCGTAGTAATCCTCCAAGTTGTCGATGCTCAACTTCCACGCACTGGCATATGTCACCCGCTCGAACAAACTCCTACCCCTCTGAACATCATCCCGGGCCACCAGTAGAGATGCCACACATCAATGCGCATCTTGATTTAACCCGGATGCACAGAAAAATAGGAGTGGTGAGTCTCCTGAAGTGTCTTATTACGAGCATCAGCCACCAATGGGAACCCTAGTCACCCGACTCGGAGTCGGAGCTAAATGATGATGATGATGATGAGTCATATCGTTTGCTTCTCTTCATGTACTTGCATTCTGCCATCATGTGTCTCGGTTTGCCACACTTGTAGCAAATCATCTCGCGTGATTTGCTCACTTTATTTGCACCTTTGTACTTCTTGTACTTGTCTCTTTTATATGTAGCCTTTTTTAGCTTTCTTGATAACATGGCCACTTCTTGTTCAATTAAATCATTCTCACTTGAACTCACATCATCTTTGGCCGATGAACAAGTAGCTTTCAAGGCATGCTCCTTTGACTCTTACTTGGTCATTCCACCAAGTGCTTCCAATATAACACGGTCCTTTAGCTCGAATTCATGGACCGTTAACTCTCTACATAATGCATCAAAAGTATAGTCTCCAAGGTTTTGAGCCGATTGAATAGCATACTTCTTCGCATCCCATTCCTTAGGCAAGTGCCTAAGGAACTTGTACACCCAGTTCTCTTAATCATAATGTTTGCCAAGGTTTTTGATCTCATTCAAAAGCTTTGTGAACCTTGTGATGGCCGTGGCTATGTCTTCATGGGGCTCAACTCAAAAATCTCATAATATTCTTCAAGAATCCTCAATTTAGTGTTCTTGACTTGTTGTGTCCCTTCATAATGTACTTCAAGCTTTTCCCACAATTCCTTAGCCGTCTCACATGCACTAATCTGGTTGAACTCATTTTCACTCAGTGCACAAAACAAATGATTCATTGCTTGATCATTAGATAGCTCAAGTCTTGCCTCGGCGGGAGTGTAGTCTTTTCCTTCCTTGTTTGGTGTAGTGTAGCCATCCATGATAGAATCCACAAATGTCTACCTTGTGCTCTAATGTAGAACTTCATTCAAACTTTCTAATGAGCATAGTTGGTCATATCAAAGTAGGGAGGCCTAATGGATGAGTTGCCTTCCCTAAGACGAGCAAAATCTAATGTTTGCATCCTTGTAAGAAAATACTCAAAGATACGTTAGTAACACTTTGAGCAATAACCCACTCTGATACCAATTGAAGGTCACCCAAGAGGGGTGTAAATTGGGTTACCGAGTAGTTATCGCATTTTTAAATATAATTCAATAATCAAGATGCTATATATTCACCAAAACGTAAATATGGATGCAATGCAAGTGAATGGGGTAGAAGAGATGGAAATGAGACACACGATATATAGTGGTTCGATCCAACCGATCTACATCCACTATCTAACCTCCCCACTTAGGATTTTCAACCCACACTTATATTACTAATAAGTGTTACACCCTAAGCTAACTAGCCTAGTGAATGCCTAGCCTCAACTAGGTCTTTTACAAGATGTCTTATTGCAATAAGGTCTTATATAAACACCTAGCCGCAACTAGGATTTTCCTCACCTAGACTAACCTATGATTTTCCCCTTACTGAGCCTCAACTAGAGTATATGCCTAGCCTCTACTAGGTCTTCCTGTTTGACTTAGATTCCACTAAGTCTTACAATCAAAGTTTGATGAATACAATGAAATACACTTTACAAAGTAAAGTGGTAACAAGTTCAAATACAAGCAAGCCTCCTGAAGCCTAACCACTCTAATGCATGCAAGTATGAAAAAAAAAATGAGAAATGCAAATATGTCATTGATTTTATGCAAAACTCAAATATAAAACCGTTTCAAGCAAATCGATTAGAACAACTCCGGTTTCAAATCCAAAGAACAAGAAGTTTGATAAAAATCAAGTTTAAATGCAAATTCTTGTCCAAATCAGTCATAGGGTTTAGTAAATCAAGTTTAAATACAAAAGCCAAGAAAAATATGTTCAACTACATAGCAAGTGATTTTCCAAGTCAAGCACACATGACTATATAATTTAAGCATAAGAAAAGCTAAGAAATAGGACTTTCTTACAACCCCAAGAAGATGACTTGAAAATAAGTTTTGGAGAAGTTGTAGTGCACCTTAGAAGGCCTTAAGAATGCTAGTGTCAAGATTGATTCAACAGCCTCAAAATATTCCTTGTGTTATTCACAAAACTCCAAGATCCTCCTCTTGAAAACTTTGAGCACTTGTGTTTTTCTTTCTTCTCAAAACAAACCCTTTGTGCCTTATTTGTTTGAGAATACTCTACATTCTTATATATTAGTTTATGACTGTTCTAAGGATCCAAGGGCTCAGATTTCATCAAATATTCAAATTAAAGTGTGATTTTCATCTTTATAAAAAAATCTATTAGGAAAGGAATTAGTGTGCTAATTTTCTGACCTAGCGTGCTAATTTTGAGACCCTACCAAATCTCATATAACATATCATATATGTTTGTTATGGGCTATATAGCCTATTTGGGTGGTCCAAGTATTTTTACAAATCCCAAAAATAGAAAATCCAGGTTTCATGACATGCGAGGCGCTTTTCTGCAGATATGCAATTTTCTTTTCAAAAACAAGTTTTTCTTTTTCGAAAAATTCCACAATGACTTTCAAAGTACGATATGAACATAAACACATAGTTTAACATTATTTAAACTTATAGATTGAGTCATGTGTTAAGTTTCACTTAAAACTTCATGTAATCACTTAACATTTGAAAATCCATTTGAAAAGCTCGATGTGCATGAATTAATGCAATATGCTTGCGTAAATGAACTTGTGTACCTTACATCAATGTTACAACTTGTAGTTAGATCTTTCGTCTTCTTTTCCTTATGTATGCTGAATCTTAAACTTGTATGGCTTGAATACTTGAATACTTGATATGTGATATTTTGCAACCTTTGACGAAACTGAAATACATTTGATAAACTTATTAGTATATTTTTACCTTGTTTGTTTCCATCAAAACCCCGATCGGAGTTAGAGTGGCTAACCACTTAGTCCAACAATGGCGTGGCCTATGCCCTGAATAACTTGAGGATCTCCTCGGGCTGGTGACTATGAGATGTGACTAGCTATGACATCTAATCTAGCCTCCTATATTCATAAGAAGTGCCACTAGTATCACTAGCTCCTAGCTGACCTACCATCACAATCTACAACGAAAGCAAATTCTCAATTAGTATATCTAGCTATCGATAGTAATATAATACAATCCTTCAAATAGCTCATATAGTCCAAATTTTAATTTTCCACAACTCTCCGTACTTCCTAACTAAGACTGTACTTCAGGATCATATGGTTCCACTTTAAATTCCAATCATGTCATAACTTTATTATTGATTTGTGACTTATGTTGGTGGTGGCTTAATCAAGAGTTAGATTTTGAACATTAGGCTCTGATACCAACAGTGATGGCCCCAGTTCCACAAAACTGGGCCTCGCCTAGCCAAAGCTTACGTGGACCCCGAGCCAACCACTGCGAGGCCAACACAAACTTAATCAACTTTTATTTCCATTAATTTCAAGTCTTTCAATAATTATGAGTTGAGTTATTCACAATTTGTAAGTTTTACAAGTTAAATAGCGGAAATTAACTTAAACTAATTAAATAACTCAAAATCTGTAAAGTCAGAACAACCTTTGGTATGGAACCCTACATATATACATACAACATGTATATCAAGTAAAGAGAGTGCATATGAAATCCATATACTTGTATCGGTACGTCTCATAACCCCAAAATACCTTGATGTGACAAAACGTATTATATATAAGTCAAACAATAGTAAGTAAACCTACAAAAGTGAGTAAGGGAGGGACATTCCGATGTCCTTAAAGTAAATCTCCTGGTATCGGCACCTTACCCTTGCTCGATTGTAAATCTGGACTCTGTCAATCACAATAATGACGAGCCCATACAAGTAAAACCAGTTGGTTTTAAACAACATTTCGAAATAAATAAACTAGTCTAAATTCATGCAGATAGAAAGAAAATTGTAGGGATTACATGAAATGTAATTAGACTGTAATTGTGCAATAACAACTATAAATGATTGCGGGTACCATAGGGTTAAGGTCATTGAGTCGCAGTAACGCCAAGTAGACTCGGGTCCTAGGACTTGGTAACGCCTACTGTACCTAGACTGTAACGGCCCACTTATTAATAATCGTTATTTATGGTATCATTATAGACGTGGACGACAGCTCGGACATTCGTGGACCCCATGACTAGGTTGCAGCACGCCCGAATTAGGTATACAATTCATTTTGTGTGCTTTTGCTGTATTTTGTGATTAATTTTTTCAAAGTAGATTATTTGCATCATAATGTTGTGTGTTTATATTGTATATGTCGAACGAGCAGTGTGATGGGTATTTGCCCCAAGTAGCATGTAGACGTGGGAACTAGGAAGGCGAATGGTTAGTGCACTAGGCCGGGGTTAATATACACACAATAAATGATGAAATACACTAAGTAATTAATATGAAATGTCGTAGATACGTGAGTGACGCGAGTGTATGCGTTGGACATGTGAAACATTTCGGGACCGTGTATCGGAACGTTAGATGATTAGTTTAGTTATCAAGAGAAAGATGCATGTGAGGGTTTAAGTCACACATGCAACTTACCTATAGTGGACCAGTTGACCACATCTTGACCATCAAAATGTGTCTAGGGATTGGGTGGACACATTAGATGAAGACTTTGGTATAAATATCTTCAAATTCCATTTCTTACCACCTTTCATCTCTCCTCACATAAACTTGGACCAAAATTGGGTGATAAGCTCAAGTTTGTGGTGGAATTTGAAGCTCATTTGGAGTGCTAGCTCAAGAGGGAATTGAACAAAAGGTTAGATCTTCGATTTCCATCTCGTTCTCTACGTTTTGGACTAAATTTCTTAGGTTTTGCCAAGGGTTTCGGTCAAGAATTGAGCACATCAGTTGGTTTGGCGTTGCTATGGTTTTAAGTTGTGTTTTTGAGGCAACAAGTAATGGTTTTGGTGATGTTTGGGGTTGTTGCTATGGTTTTCAAATGAGTTTTAAGGTTTTTGGCAAGAAAACTCGGGGTTTGCGTCTCAAACGTGATTCGTCAAAGGGTTTTAATTGATTTTAGTGTTTTGGACGTTTGATGATTGGTTTGGACGAGTGCGGACCTTGGCGACGAGTCGAGGGGGTCCGAGAACCCAAGGAATTTTCCTTGACTCAAACGCTGCAAGGCGCGACGTTGGCGTTTGTAGCCATGGCGCCACCTGTGGTGTCCAAATCAGAGGCCAACAACCACCCCACGCTTTAATTGTCGTCGTGGGGTGGAACGTGATGACACATATTCATGGCGCCCAGGACGCCGTGAGGCACGCCATGAAGCTCTTGTTCACGGCGACATCTCTGGCGGCATCTAGAGCAGTGATGGAAAATTAATTTTTAAAAATAAATTGGCCTATTGGAGTTTTATCCATGGGTTTATATAAACCTTATGGAGGGTTTAATAGGTGTTTTTATTGAGGATCTGGTATTAAATAATGATTTCTGAGGTTTGAAGAATTAATTAGATTTATCAGGAATTTTGGTTTTAAGTTGAATTGACAAGTAGTCAACACCCGTTTTGGGCATGTATTGGCATTGGCGTTAGTGGAAAGTGATTTGAGGTGTGTAGTATCCCAACTGAAATTCATTTTGAGTATTTATTGCTTGGATTATTTGAATTCATGTCCAGTTGTTTAAATTATTCTAATTTCTAGTTTTTATTTACGGTCGATTGAGTTCACTCCCATCAGATTTATTCTATTGCATTGGCATTATGGCACACTAGACCATAGCATGTGTTATAGGGGTATATCGGTGGATTGTCGACCTAACTGCTAATTTTTCTACACACATGTCGGTGCGACGTGGTCTCCATCGGCTACCAAGCAGACAACAGGAATTATAGTCAGTTCGAATTTATTCACTAGTTGTGCCTGGGTGATATTCCAAAGTATGGTGCTAGTTTGACCTAGATCGGACACGCACTTTGATGTTCAATTCTATTAGATATACATGCGAGGGTCCTTCCTAGTTGCCTAATTATTTTCATCTGCATGTTAAATTAATAGACTTTTGATTCCAACATTTATTTATATTATTTAATCAGTGAATTTAACTGGGATTACTCACTATAGACTCATCATCTGTTTTGTTGTGATGGCTGAGTGCAGACCCCGATACGAGCAGATGGAAGGGCAAGCTAGAAGACTTTTTGTGATTCATAGTCAGTTCCCTTCTACTACGTTTGTTTATATTTATTGTTTTCATGTTGGGTTTATGGGACATGTGAGCTTTTGGACTTGTATATGACTTTTTGAGGTTCATTTTGTTGTTTTGATGGACATGGATTATATATATATATATATTTGATGATTACTTTAATGGATTTTCCACACTAGGAAAAATGCTCCTTTATTTGATTTATTTATTTAAGTCTTTCGCCAAATATTTTGAGGTCTTAATAGATGAAAACGAGTCCCTAAGCTAACTTATTTAATTAATTTGAGGAAAGTTAACGGTAATTTGATTGACATATGTGTTGGTGTGCATGGGACACAGCTGGGCTGGTTTTAGGTAGGGTTGTGGGTCCACGACGCATGACATGGTGGGCCTCAAATTTTGGGGCCACTGCATAGACCTTCGCGAATGAGAAATATCTACGCTTCCCCTGATAAGAGCTCTCATCCCGATCAAACAATCAACTAACCTAATGCCTCAAGGTCATGGCTCCGGTAGCTAGCCGACAACCACTCTAATTAGAGACACTTGACTCACTTGCCACTTGGACACTTATATGGAGTGGAAATTCTAAGAAAAGATCGATGCAATAAACAATAATATTTAAATTTTCAATGAAAATACTAGACATTCCCTAGCTGGTTTACTTACCTCTGATCCTCACTAACAGGTTTTTATGGCTCCGACATGCTAGCAAAGTCGATCTCTAAATGCCCATCACAAATCTACTAACTCTCTGGTATTTATTTGGATTAATTTTGGTTGTGTTAGCGTATTGTGCCCTTATTTTATAATTTTATTTCAATCTAAGTTTTGGATTACCATTAAATCTTAAAATACCCTTATTTGATCCCATCATCAATTATATGTGGTTTAGGGTGGTTTTAATAGTATTTGTTTCATATTCGGACAATGGATATACTCGAGAGAGGCGCCCAAAAAGTTCGAGAAAAATATTTCTGTCCCCAATATCGTAAATTGCACCGTAGGAGGGCACCAAGATGAGAAGCTTGCTGCCCAACACGCCGTGATTGCCACCTTGGGGTTTTGTTCCCAACAGCGTCGCTGGTGGTACTAGTCCGTCAACATGGGTTTGGGGATGTTTGGACCCCCGGCTTTCTGGTCGTGTTCCAAGTCTATGCCCTCCTCCTAGAGACTTCCAAAACTACCACATATCATCTGCAAACATCGTAATACACAACCAACATAAATATCCAATCAAACTATCATAAATAACCAACATAAATATCCAATCAAACTATCATAAAAAATCACCAATTTCATCAAAATTCCATCAATTTGCCAATTTCAATAACGTCAACTAAATCCCACACAATATACAACTATACTTGACAAATTAAACTCTAAATATATCTAATCAAAATGCGAAATCAGTGGGATATGGTTTGAATCCCATTTTTCACCAATACCAAAAACGTTTATCTAATTGTTGAATATTGAAAGATAAGATGGGATCTCCCCTTGTTGGTTATGTTTGATCAATCAAACTCTTCCCATCTCCAAGTTTTCATCATAATCTCTTCTCTTCTTTCCCTATTTTAGGATTTGTGGTGTGTTTTTAGGGTGCATCCCTAGGACCTCCAATTACTTATTAGGCCATCCAACTTGTCAAATTCTCACGATCGCACCGCACACGTGTGCAAGAGCTCGTGCATCTCCTCCCTAGCACCAATATTATCCCAACTTAACCACATTTCAACTTTAGGTGTGGGTTTTTATCTCAAAAGGCCTTGATATTAGTTAGGAAGAGTTAATCAATTATGTACTTCATTTCAACGTTTCATTTTTTCAAAGTGGGACTAACTTTTGGTCCACACATCTTCAACACTCCCCATGGATTGAAAGTCACATGATCCAGGGAGCTCTTTTTTGTCCCAGACCCCATTTGAATTATGGGCTATGATAGCATGTCAAATTCTCACGGCTGCATCGCACACACGTGTGCGAGCTCGTGGATCTCCTTCATTAGCACTAATATTATCCCCAACTTAACCACCTTTCAACATTTGGTATGGGGTTTTATCTCAAAATGCCTCGGTACTAGTAGGGAGGAGTAAATCAATTATGTATTTCATTTCGAAGTTTCATTTTTTCAATGTGGTGCTGACTGTTGTCCACACATCTTCAACACAACCACTTTATTGACACTGATGACACACTCACAATTTGATCTTAACCTCTTTTCTATGGTGTTCCACCCATCAGCACGCATCATGAAACACGTCATAGCCAAATAATTTGATTAAATGGTTTCTGCTATGGTTTTATACTTATTATTCTTGACAAATTTATCTTGGTTATTTTTATAAATCACTTGCCAAACTTTGTACACCCACATTTCGCTCGTCGATACCCATATTGACACGTTTCCCTGAGCGATCCTTACCTGTAAATTCCATGCCATTAAAAAGAAGAAATAATACATTAGGATAATTGGGTTACACATTCGGGTATAAATAAATATACAAACACCAAACAAAAATAATATACCTCGGTGTCAACTCTCGAGAATTTCAACAAGTACACCAAGTCGTCTGGGTCTAACGTTATGGCCTTGAGATGACACGTGGTACGAGTTAGGATTTTTAGGGTCGTTACAAAGTAAGCAACATGGTAAGATTTATTAAGGATTAAAAGTTCTAATTAAAGTTATTTAACGTGGTTATAGGTTTAAGGTTGTAGATATAAATTTATAAAAAATCTTAAGATGTCTTTCGGTTTATTGAACCGCGGTTTTATAAAAACAAAAACTACCACCAAACCGTGAAATTGCGGTTTTCAAGTTTTCTAAACAACCCTCATATTGCAAATTTAAAAAATCCAGACCATGTTGTTGGAGCAGTTTGGCGGAGATCAATGCTCACCCGTAGTAAGATACAAAAGTGGTTGCTACCCAAAAAAATAAAAAAATGGTATGAAACATAACCAAAATGCCCTTCTTGTCGCTTAAGTTTACTATACAGTTGAAGAGTGGTTGTAAGTCGATCGTTGCATTTATCATAATTAATTATAACGCCATCATTTATGTCAACTTCCAAATTAATAAGGATGTTGATGCCGACATGAATCTTCTTTTCTTAATGAAAGTGGAGGTTTATCTCAAGGGCTTACATAATGACATGAATCTTCTTTAATTCACGCTTAAAAGCAATTTAGAACATCTTATCAAAAGAAGAAAGAAAGAAAGAAAACAGTTTAACACATTATCGTATGAAAGTATTTTATTTTATTTAAGTTTTATTTAGACTAGATCACATATGGTTTCGCGATCCAACCGGCCACAACTCAATCTGGGTAAGACTAGCTAGCTACTCCATCCTGTTAATAATATAAGTTATTCTAGCGAAAATCCCTTGTTCAAAATTATAAGTCATTTTCATAATTCAAGAATGTATTTATTGCTTTTTTTCTCCATTTTGCTCTTATAGAATTTGGATATTTATCATTTTTTAATTTTTCAATTTGATGTATATGTAAATAATACTTGTAATTAAGGTTGTCTTAATTTTTGTATTTTTGTTAAAACGACTTATATTATTGGCGGGAGGGAGTACTAGATTAGAGTACTTATTTTTTTTACTTCAGTGAGAATCGAACCACAATTTTTTGAGGTCTTACATTTTTGACAAGTGATGATTTTATTACTTCACTTAAGAGGTTTTTACATATTAGAATACTTACGGTGCTCATTTTTTATGGTCACTACTCACTCTCGTTGAGGACGTCTTTTTTTAATATAAATGTGAGATACCTACTCAATTTGTTTCCACTCTTAAAGTCATTTAGTAAGTTTGTTTCATGGGAAAATACAAATATCGACGATTAAAATAAATTTATTTTAATAAATACTTTTATCATTAAAATATGTGAAAAGTACAAACTAAACTAGTATCCCTTTAAGAAAAAGACAACTGATATTATATGTTTTTTATACATGCATATGTGTGCAAAACAATTAATTTATAGATTAAGAACAAACAATACCACTAATATATATCACCACAAAAAAATACCTCTAATATATATAAGCAATGGCCAAATGAACTTCACTTCGTGTTAAATATATCTCTTTTATTTTTAGTACCTCACTTCAAAATTTATCTTTTCATATAACCTCAGCTCCTAAGAATACTCCAACACTCTTCAATCTCCTCATTTTTTTTTAATTTTAACTATTGTATAATAAAAATTAAAATGTATAAAATAAGGTATAAAAGAGTAGTGAGGATTTTCTAAGTAAAAAGTGATATATATTATGTGTGTGTGTTTTTTTTTTCCTAGAACAAAGAGAGACATGCACCTTTGACATAAAAAATGAAAGAGAGACATGCACGTACAACTTCTACAAATGCCACACATCAAATTAAAGGTGAATGGAGACACGTGTTAGCGCACTTTTAGTAGAGCATTCAAAAGTTCAAACAGACTAATCAACGACTGGTTGCGCAAGTACAAATATTTGCTCCTTAAAGTAAGTTCTCATTTTTTAATCTTGTAAATAAAAAAAAATTAAGTTGGAAGAACCGCTCACATGGGGCCTGAACCGTTATGTATGTAATCATGTGCTATATATATAGAGTATTTGCTAGAGTATTAACAATGACACATGCACAAAATAGCTAGTTTTAAATGTCACAATTTGTTGTGATTCCTTTGCCAAGTGTGTGTTTGAAGTCTGGGTTCAACATTATATTCTTATTGCAAATTGCATTGGTAAGAATACATATGTGTTTAAAGGGTGGAGGAATGTAATCAACTTTATATTTCATTTACAAATATAAATTTCTAAAGGAAAGACTTTCTTTCTTTTTACGAGATAGCGCTTGGCTGGTTCTCCAACTCTGCGTTTTCTTGTACACATTGGGCGAATTACCAACATTCTTAAAGCACTGGTTGAAGATGCTCTAGGAATATAATAGAAACTAATTAATAAAATACACTACTATAACAATTAGGCTTAATTTGTTGTCGTTATTGTAAAGCACGCCATCAATACACAAAATCGAGCACAATGAAAGAGGTTGATCTGTGCAATTGACCCCAACTAATCTTGGATGAAGACTTTGTTGTTGTTGAACTGAAATATTTGCAACTTGTCTTTTGAATTATCTAAACTATCGTAAAAACCTTTTCGTTTCGGTAATTATTTTTTTATGAATGGTACTATATATTATCCATTTGAAAACTAGACCCAATATATAGAAAAATGCTAGAATGACAATGAGGAAGTCGCACCCCAACACATATTGACCCGCAAAAGCCCTCCATGCTGCTTTGACTCGCGTGTTATGTACCGTGATCCGTGTGTGTCCACATCTCGAGATGAAAATCAATGACTCTTGTGAGCTAATATATATTAACCGTGTTATTACCCATTATCATTTTAGCACTTGTCCAATATATATAGTTTGAAGAAATAAGATAACACATGAATATACCTATTTGTATTAAAAGTCTACCCGCCCACATGTCGACACAACACTGAAAAATGTAAACTATACAATTTACTTTTGCACCAAAGTCCAAAAACTACAGCTTTCTAGACAGCTATATATATAAATATATATTCTTAATTTTGTATTTTCCCCCTTTGGAATTAAATTTCTAAATTTAATGACCTCAAAATTTTCTTTGACAATTTAATCTTTTTTATATATATGACTATATATGTGCTTTCTCATCGGCTGGCATAAATATAGGTTAATTGTGGCAGTTCTCACAACCAAGAAATAAAGCATATAGAGTTACTACCAATGCAGTTTAGTCATTCATATTTTTTTTTCATAAATATCCCACGTTATTCACTTGCAAAAAACTATCCCAGCTGTTAAGCTCTTAAGTGTTCTATATAATATTCTCTTCATCAAGTGAGCGGTTGTTCTTTCATTACTTACATTACACAGTCCACAAGCAGTCATGGACTTCCTGGTCACGTTGAAGCAAGCATTCATCGGCCTCGCTGCATCCGCGCCATCATCAGATCACTTGTACAAATTCATAAATCTCCATAACATGCTCATATGCTCTATGTTTTTGTTCTCGATTGCGAAACTCCATTTCACGATGCGACGAAGAAACATTTTTCTCGTCGATTTCGCATGCTACAAGCCGACCGATGCATTGAAATGCACCCACAAGATCTTCATAGATCGCTCAGCTTTGTTAAACATCTTCTCTGATGAGAGCTTGGTGTTTCAGAAGACAATATTGGACAAATCAGGGTTAGGGCAGTCGACGTACTTCCCGGAGGCAATGTGGGGGCTGCCGCCGAACCCCTGCATGGCTCTGGCGAGGAAGGAGGTGGAGACGGTGTTCTTTGGGGCCATTGATGAGCTCTTCATGAAAACAAAGGTGAAGCCTAGTGATATCAAGATTTTGGTCACAAATAGTAGCTTGTTCAATCCAACGCCGTCTTTGACTTCAGTCATTATCAATCATTACAAGATGAGGAGTAACATTTTGAGCTATAACCTTGGTGGCATGGGCTGCAGCGCTGGACTCATCTCAGCTGATCTTGCCAAGCATCTTCTCCAAGTGGGTCTTTCTCTTCTCTAGATTATAGATCACTCTCACTCGCTCACTCATCTCGAGTGCACATTAATTAACACAAACACCTTTTCTTTTTTTTTTTTGGACTTTTTTTTTTTTTGAACAACACATTTTTGTTTTTTTTTTTTTTTTTTTTTTTGGCAAATGAAAGAAACCAACACTTGGTGTTAACACAACACTTTCTATGGTGGAGGAGGATGAACTATGGTAGCCAGGTAGTAAAGCTACTAATAATAAGGGACGAAAATTAACTAATGTATATCATTTTAATAATTAATTAGTTTTTCGATGATTAAGAAATGCGTATAATATATATATATATATATATATATATATATATTTGATTGGGTGATGTAGTATGTTTTTCTTCTTATTTACGGAAAACAATTTTATATGGTTATATTTTTTGATCCAAATACTGTAGCTAGGGCCAGGCATCAGACAAATTACCTTGGTTTCGTTCAAGGTAGGGAACATGGGAATATATACATATACTTAATATTTATATATAAGTATTCGACAAGCTCAAAATCAAACTCTTTCCTTTAAATAAGCCTTTCAATAATTGAACATAAAAATGTTATGATACTCAATTTCGGGTTTTCTTATCTTTCTTGTTTTTCCTTAACAAATTTTGGGAAAGACTAAAAAAGTAATTTAAATTGCTATATGGGAAAAATAAAGTTGTTAAATAAGAAAAATGATAAAGCAATCCTTTCGGGGATTAATTAATACTTTTTGTTATATTAAATACATGTAAAGTTCTTATTTTTTGTGAGACGCACGTCAAATCACATTCACGTACGTGGTTTGCTTAACTTAAATTTATTTATATATGTGAGCTTTATTGCATGAATGTATGTATCTTAAATACATGTAAAGATCATAAATCATTATTTATGATCTTTGTTATGTTTGCCTTGTAAATGTCACAGGTCCACCCAAACTCCCTCGCTCTTGTGTTAAGCACCGAGAACATAACACTCAACTGGTACTTCGGCAACAACCGTTCCATGCTCGTATCGAACTGTCTATTCCGAATGGGTGCCAGCGCCGTCCTCCTCTCCAACCGAGCCTCAGACCGCCGCCGCGCCAAGTACAAACTCCTCAACATCGTCCGCACCCACAAAGGCAACGACGACCGGGGCTACAAATGTGCCTTTCAACAAGAAGACAACACGGGAAACATCGGCGTCAACCTATCCAAAGACCTTGCTTCCGTTGCGGGAGAAGCTCTCCGTACCAACCTAACCACGCTAGGGCCTAAATTCCTCCCTCTATCGGAACGTCTTCGCTTCTTTGCTAATGCCGCTGGGAGAAAGTACTTGAAGATGAAGATGAAAGCCTACATGCCGGATTTCAAGCAAGCATTTGATCATTTCTGCGTCCATGCTGGAGGGAGGGCGGTGCTCGACACGGTGGAACGGAGTTTGAAGTTGACTGCTGACCTCTTGGAACCTTCGAGGATGACTCTTTACAGGTTCGGCAACACGTCTAGTAGTTCATTATGGTATGAATTGGCGTACTCTGAAGCAAAAGGGAGAGTTAGAAAGAAAAATAGGGTTTGCCAGATTGCTTTTGGTTCAGGGTTCAAGTGCAACAGCGCAGTTTGGGAAGCACTTAGGACCGTCGATCCATTTATGGAGAAGAATCCTTGGATAGAGGAGATAGAAGGCTTTCCGGTTAAAATGCGTGCTTTGTGATCACTTGTTTGACGAGTAAAAATATATATCGTTTTTTTTTTTTTTTTTTTTTTTTTTTTTGTATGGATATATATCATGTGTTTATACACACAACTGATATATGTGGACAACGCTATTTATAGATATGTTTTAAATTGGCTTACATTTTATCTTTGCTACCAAAAGAAAGGTTTTGGATATCTTTTTGTTAAGTCTTGCTTAATTTGAGTGTCACGACTTGTGGATTCAAATGATGTCGACTATATATAGTTGCTGATCCATAATGGATAGTTAGAAAAAAAATAATAATTATAATAATAAAAAAAAGAAAAAAAGAAGAAGTTGATGAGTTGTTTCTAAACTACTTTCAACTACTTTTAGTTGGTTTCATTACAAACCAGTTTTCGGATTTATCGATCTGTATCTCTGTCTTTACAAAAACAAGGTGTAATGTAAAAAAATACACAAGAGTGAGAGCAAAAGGGGTAGGATATATGTAGCTGGAGTTTATAAGGAGATAGCTGGCATATATCGAGGGCTTTCCACCGAATTCAATTCAGCACATTTATTGTAACATTCTCTTCATTGAATTCTCTACTGCTCAAGGAAACGTGGATGTTTTCTTTAGGTTTTACCACGTAATTTTTTTTTATTCGTGTCTTTTTTATTTTTGTATGTAAATTTATTTTCATAATTTCATGTTTGTTGGGTTTGTTGGTTTGTTGGGTTCAAGATTACGTTTTGGTATCATCACCCACTTATTTATTTATTTATTTATTATTATTATTTTTTTTATTGTTTTTATTGTTTTTATTTTTGTACAAAGGAGGATTACGTCTTATCTACGTCGCTCAAATTGAACTCCCATAGCATCAGCTAATAGGAGGTTGCCAAGGCCAACTGGGGGCTCTGCTACCCGGAACACGTACATGTTGAAGACGGACAATCCAAGAAGAGTTAAGAAGTTCCCTGGATTCAAAACTATATCCGTTTGATTTTGTTCAATGCATGTCGATCCTAGGGAAAAGAAACAGTTCCAATCGATCTTGAAATTGGTAGGGAAAGAAAAAAACATTGTCCACTTCTTAAGATCCTGATAAGGTATTTGTAGCAAAACTTGAAAAAGACATGAACGAGATGAAGGAAAGCATGAAGATGACGATGGAAATCATGCAAGGCTTGTTAATGTCTGACGCAACGGAAGTCTTCCAAATTGATTATTCGACACACGAATAATACAATTCAGGGCCTTGAGAATTAAACTCTAATTCTTTATTAAAAAGTCAATGATCAACATCTAAACTATTACATATGTAGCCTTTATATAGACTTATAAAATAATAAGACTCCTAATTCTAATAGAATACCCAAAGACACATTAAATGTAATTTTAATAAAATCTTTACTACCACTAACTCCTATTTAAACTCTTACTTTAACACAAAAAGGATACAAAACTTGTAATCCAATTAAACAAAACCATCTTATCTAATAAATAAAAAAAATCCTAATCTATCACAAACTCTTATTTGCATCCTTCTCTCTCGGTTGAGAAAATTTGTCCTCGAATTCAATGCTTGAATCATTCTCCCACGGTTCAAGAAAATTCGACCTCGAATTTTCGTTCCTTCGTGCGGCTTGTGAGTTGAGACAAATTTATCTTCAAAGACAGGCTTGATCTCATAATTTGAAAAGCTAACAACAAAGTTTTGATAGTTGGAAAAGTCCTTCACGAAAGATTTGTTGACGCCCATATCACCAACTGCTTCTTCAAGCACTTGAGGAACTTTAAACAATGAAACCAGTTCGATGACAAAACCGTCTTCTCCAAAGACTATCTTGTTGTCCATGAATTAGTACCCATCATTGTCAAACTTTGGTGCTTCGTAAAATTCTTATGATTCCTCCTCGAAGAAGATCAGATCTATTCATCGTGCATCACCATAAAGAAAAAGAACCCATCTATTTTTTTCTTAGATACAAACTCCTCCTTGTCGGAATATTCCTCTTCTGACTTTTCACAAAAAGCAAACTCCACCCTCAATTGCATGGTTACCCGAACCGATTTAAAGCTCTAATACTAAACTGACGCAGCAGAAGTCATCCAAATTGATTATTTGACACTCGAATAATGCAATTCAGTGCCTTGAGAATTGAACTCTAATTCTCGAAAATGAAGCATTGTTCTTTATTACAAAAATCAATAAT
This sequence comes from Stephania japonica, assembly GCA_039657345.1. Classification (NCBI taxonomy): domain Eukaryota; kingdom Viridiplantae; phylum Streptophyta; class Magnoliopsida; order Ranunculales; family Menispermaceae; genus Stephania; species Stephania japonica. The sequence goes on along the minus strand of CM077558.1, from coordinate 18,898,511 downwards.
CATCACCTAAACTATTACATATGTAGCTTTTATATACGCTTGTAAAGTAATAAGACTCCTAATTCTAATAGAGTACCAAAACACACATTAACTGTAATTCTAATAAAACTCTTACTACCACTAACTCTTATTTAAACTCTAACTTTAACACTAAAATGACACAAAACTTGTAATCCAACTAAACAAAACCATCTTGTCTAATAAATAAAAAAATACTAATCTAACACAAACTCTTATTTACATCATTATCTCTCCGTTGAGAAAATTTGTCCTCGAATTCAATGCTCAAATCATTCTCCCGTACATGAGGTCTATGTTCTTCATCTTCATCAATGTTGATGGCAAAGGCTCCTAAAATTTGCGAAGCTCAGATTTGAAATAACGAAGATGTACTAAATCAAAGCTCCATTCAAAGAAGACGTAAAAGTTGAGATTCTTGTCTACAGAGGAGAACTATATCCAAAAAACTTGATGCTTAGTTAATATCTTTAGTGGTTTACTTCAACACCAATTGCACTCACATCAGGTAAAAATTTGTTTTTCAAGATTTGAAATTGGGAAGACATACTCTAAATTGGTTGTACGCATGATAAGTCATTAGTTTGACTTATATTTAGTTAATTGATTTAATTACCCTATTTTGAGTACTTTTTCATAGTATTTGTGTATTTTTAGGTCTATTTATGAGAAAGGGGATAAAGGAAGAAATTCAAGAGAAAAGTGGATAAAAAGCCCAAAAATTGACTTGACGTAGTGAAGTCCAGAAGACTCGGTGGGTTTAAATGTACAACATGAGATGGCATGAGACATAGGGACAATTTTAAAATTAGAAAGTGTCGTGGAAACAACACCTCAAACCTCGATATAGGACACGCAAATCGCTGCAACCTTGTGATGGGATCACTCCTTGTCGAAGTCTGCAAAACCAATCCTGAAGTGGGGGCCTCAAGGGAAAACACTCCGACGCTCAAGTCAGTTAAAGCTCGAAAGGAGACTTTTTTCTCAAGAATTTTGTATGTATCTCATGCCTTGAGTTGGTTTTCCTATTTATAGATGTATGATCAGATCGTATTTTGAATTTGAAATAAAAACGTATCTCAAATCCCTACTCCCCTAGGATTGTCTTTATCCTAATTAGTTTAGAAGTCTATCTCAAATAGGATAATTTATAACAACCTCCGTGCCTACCCAGGCTGACTCAACAATGAGTTGTAACAGTTATAAAGATCAAAAGTTTGCTCCTTGTCTATCTAAGTGATGCATATCTCAAGGCACAACGGTGCTATACCATATCACTTTCCCCCTACTCCTTTGTAAATTTATTTATAAATGAGTAAATAATATTACAGAATATCGATTTAAGTGATGCGTATCTCGAGGCACAACGATACTATACCATATCACTTGTCTCATACTCTGTAAATTTATTTATAAAAGAGTAAATAATATTACAGAATATCAATTTGTTTATGCATATCTAGAGGTACAACGGTGTTATACCGCATCTGTTCAATTATTTAAGATGTTTACATATATGTAGTCACTTGAATATGTGTAATTATTACTACTAGTCATCTCAACTTGTATCAAGTCACTTCAACATGTGTAATCATTACTTATGGTCATCTCAACTTTTATCAAGTCACTTCAACCTGTGTACTTTTCCCTCCTTTAAATTTGAAATTTGAATTTAAATTAAAATTTGGAGTACCTTTTTGTAGCTATATTTCAATATAAAAGGGGGAGAGTTGTTTTCACTTCATCATTTGCCTTTTGTTTGTCTTTGAGTTGTGTTGGATCCAGCCTTCGTAGAAGATGTTCAAAGCGCCAATTTTCCAATAGTAGCTGACAATGAATCTTGATGAAGGTACTTCTTGTGAGCTATCTTTTACTCATAGAGCTCTTTCTTTACATGGTTGTTGTCATCAAACATTATGTGATACCATAAGTGATGCTCAACATGTTAGTAACTAAAACAACTTAGAGGCATACAACCTTATTTCTTCTTTCTCTGAGCAAAAAGATGTAGATGACCTTGCTTTTTTTATATGCTATTGCAAAACTAGACTATTGTTGTGAGGTCGTCAACCTTTTAAACCGATCTTGTAATGCAGACTCTAGACTTTGTGTTTTCAAAAGTGCTTTAGAGGCCGTTTTAAGATTCCTACTAGATCGATTTATCACCAAACTTCTTTTTAGCTATAACCTGAGTCCTTCTCATATAGGTCCCAACTCTTGGCGCATCATTATTTGTTTTATAGTACATTGTAAACAACTTAGGTTTCATCCCTTGATAACTTTGTTCAGAAATATCTTCTACGTAAAAAATAGTGATGCAGCACATGCATGATGGATTACCTTTGCTCACCAAAGTTTTATTATACCCATTGTAGACAACCTTTCATTTACTCAAGCGAACCGTGATTGAAAAAATAGGTTTTTCTATGTTAAATGGAATACTGGTTCCTGGCACACCATTTTTCCGCATAAGTGGGGCAATGCCTTAAATCTTCCTCTTAAACAATATTCTCTCACCAAAGAGGAAAAAACAATGAAAAAAGCACTCTATTGTGAAGATCATGCCCAAACTGTGGAAGTTGATCAAATAGGAGAGCCAATACTGGTCGATCTTGGCCTTAGCCCTGTTAGAGGAGAGGGTATATATTCTTGTCCCTTTTTTTTCTTTTTCTTTATATTTTTTTAAATCATGCTTTTTCTTTTTTCTTTAAGCATTGGAGATCCAAACCAGGATAGCAGAGAAGAAAAAAAAGGAATCAAACTACTGGTAAGAAGAAGAGGCGACAGGAGAATGTAGGATCTTGTTCTCAAGAAATTGAGGTTGGAGTAACACATCAACCTTTTTCTGTACCTCCACCACCACTACATGTGAATCGATATGATGAGAGCCATGTTCCTTCTTGGAGAATAAAAACTTCTGATAGCTTAAGTGGTTGTGACATTATTGCAACAAAACTATCTTATAAAGCTTGCACTCCGCATGATCGAGCTTAAGCATCTATATTGAATCAGGAGTCTCTTGATGGCCATCTTAATCTGGTTGGTGCATAGTTAAAGAAATCCTCTTTTTTTTTTAAAAATTTTCATTCTCTTTTTTTGTAACTTATGTTATATATGAGTGAGTCTTCTGACTGATCAAAGAAAATCATCAAGCCTAATCAAGGGCACCAATCTTCCTTAATACAGGAGAATGCTAAAAAATGTCGCTTTAAGGAGGAGTGTGAAAAAATAACGAAGAAGAACACAATGCTAACAAACACTCGTGAAATGGAGATTCGCAAAAGCATCTTAGGACATAAGGCTTCTTTAGAATATTGCGTTGAGCTGAAGGAATTCATGATTGAGAATGGTGAGTTTTTGGTTACCAATGGATGGAATAAATGTGTTAAACATCTGAGACAATATCATCCTATTACCAATGAGGAAGCCACAGATCCTGATTCAATTGATGTGAAGGAGGATGCTGGCAACTCAACCACCTTCCGGTGTGAAGACCAAGTTTCTTGAAATGTTCGTGACACTCCATCCTAAGATTCTATTTTTTGCTGAGCATCTCTCTCATTCTGGCTTCTAGGCCCCTTTTTTGTACTAACCATATATTGGTTGTTATCATAGCCTTTCTAGGCCTTAACTATTATGCCTCAAGTCTTTAACTTTTGTATCCTTCGAGACTTGAAATTTTATGCCCTTCTAGGCTTGAACTTTGTGAATTTCAGGCTTCATTTGTACGATTACCATCTACTGGTTGTCTCTAAGCCTTGAACTCCTCCATTTTGTACAATTCTTTCTTACGATCCTTTTTTTAAGTAGGCGTCACGCGGTTTGTTATGTATCGAACATTCAATTTTTCTTTAAGCACTGAGTGCCCTATGTTGAACACCCATTTTTTTTAATATTGAGTGTTTTATGTTGAGCACCCAGTTTTTATAAATACTGGGTGTTCTATGTTGAACACCGAGTTTTTCAAAATACTGATTGTTCTATATTGAACACCCAGTTTTTTTTTTTAATACTGGGTGGTCTATGTTGAACACCCAGTTTTTTTGTAATACTGGGTATTCTATGTTGAACACAGAGTTTTTCATTTTTAATACTGGGTGATCTCTGTTGAACACCCAATTTTTGTAAATAGTGGGTGTTCTATGTTGAATACCTAGTTTTTTTAATACAATGTGTTCTATGTTGAACACCCAGTTTTTCTTTTTTAATACTAGGTGTTATATGTTGAGCACATAGTTTTTCTAAATACTGGGTGTTCTATGTTGAACACCCAGTTTTTTTTTAATATTGGGTGTTCTATGTTGAATACCCAATTTTTTTAAATAACGGGTGTTCTATGTTGAACACCTAGTTTTTCTAAATACTGGTGTTCTATGTTGAACACTCAGTTTTTCTTTTTTAATACTGGGTGTTTTATGTTGAGCACCCTGTTTTTCTATATACTGGGTGTTCTATGTTGAACACCCAATTTTTCATTTTTAATACTGGGTGTTTTATATTGAGCACCCAGTTTTTCTAAATACTAGGTGTTTTATGTTGAACACCCAATTTTTTTTAATACTTATTGGGTGTTTTATGTTGAGCATCCAGTTTTTTTTTTTTTTTTTTTTTTTTTTTTTTTTGCATATGACACAGAAGTGCTAAAAACTTTTAAAAGGAGAAGCTTGAATTTTTGTGAAGAACACAAAGAATATTCTTGAGGCTGTCTGTTCACTCTCAAAACCACCATCTTTGAGGCTTTGTAAGGTGTACAACAACCTCTCTAAAATAAATTTTCATGTCATCTTCTTGGGGTTGTAAGAAAGTCTTTTGTCCTAGTTTTTCTTGTGCTAAAATTATATAGTTTTGTGTGTTTGACTTGAAAAATTATTTGTTGTGTTTTTGAACACATTCATCTTGGGTTTGACACTTAAACTTGTTTTATTAAACCATAGGATTGGTTAGGACAAAAGTTTGTACTTAAACTTGATTTTTATCAAACTTATTGTTCTTTGGCTTTAAGACCAGTTTTCACTACTCAATTAGTTTTTGAAATGGTTTCATATTTGAGACTTGCACTAATCAGTGATATATTTGCATATCTCATTTGTTTTCATACTTACATGCATTAGAATAGACAGGCTCTAGGAGACTTGCTAGTATTTGAACTTGGTACCACTTTAGTTTGTAGAGTGTATTTCATTATTTTCAGTTATTGGTTGTAATTGGATGATTGTAGGACATAATGGAATCTAAGTCAAAGGGAAGACCTAGTTGAGGCTAGACATAAACCCTAGTTGCAGCTAGGTAGGAAGTCCTAATTGTGATTAGACACCTAGGCTTGTAAGTTTTGGTTGTAACACTTATTTGCAATATAAGTGGGGGTTTAAAAATCCTAACCGGGGAAGTTAAGTAGTGGATGTAGATCATTGGATCGAATGACTGTAAATCGTGTCACTTTCCATGTCTTCTTTCCCATTCACTTGCATAGCATCCATGTTCGCATTTTGGTGAGCATGTAACATTTTGATTATCGAACTAAATTAAAAAGTTATAACTTCTCGATACACCCAATTCACCCCTCTCTTGGGTGTGGTTTCAATTGGTATCATAGTAGGTTATTGCTCAAAGTGTTACTAACTTATCTTTGAGTGTTTTTGTGCAAAGATGCAAACTCTAGATTCGGCTTGTGTTAGGGAAGGCAACTCCTCGAATAGGCCTCCGTATTTTGATGGAACCAACTATGCTCATTGGAAAGTGATGATGAAGTTTTACATTAGAGTGCAAAATAGATTTTTGTGGGATGCAATTGAAAATGGCTACACTCCACCGGACAAGCCCTTGAAAGAGTACACCGTTGAGGAGATCAAGATTGAGCTCTCAAATGATCAAGCCATGAATCATTTGTTTTGTGCATTAAGTGAGAACGAATTTAACTGAGTTAACGCATGTCAAACGGCCAAGGAAGTGTGGGAGAAGCTTGAGGTACACTATGAAGGTTCCATTCAAGTGAAGAAGATAAAATGGAGAATTCTTGAGGAGCACTATGAAACTTTACGAGTTGGATCCAATGAAAACATAGCCACCGCCATCACTCGGTTTACTAAACTATTAAATGAGATCAAGAATCTTGGAAAGAACTATGATCAAGAAACTTTGGTGTACAAGTTCCTTAGAGGCTTGCCTAAGGAATGGGATGCCAAGAAGTATGCTATCCAATCGGAGCAAAATCTTGGAGATTATATATTCGATGCCTTTGTGGAAAGCTAACGGTCCATGAATTCGGACTTAAAGACCGAGCTAGATTGGAAGCATTAAGTGGAGGCACAAAGAGTTTAAGAAAAGAGATTACTTTTAAAGGTAAATAGTTCCTCGTTTGCATTGGTATAGATCATTGAAAATGAAAAATCTTGTGACGACAATGATCTTGAGGAGGAAGTAGCTATGCTTTCAAGAAAGCTTAACAAGGCCATGTACAAGTGAGACAAGTTTAAGAAGAAGCTTAAAATTGGAAGCAAGGGAGGAAAGTCAAGTGAGACCATATGCTTCGGGTGTGGCAAACCGGGCCACATCAAGGCGAAATGCCAGTCCAAGAAGGTGTTAGACAAGAAGAAAGGAAAGATGAGCTTCAAGGTAACTTGGGATGATTCATCCTCATCAAGTTCCGAATCCGAGTCGGAGAGTAAGAAAGCAATACTTTGTCTCATGGCACAAAGTGAGGTAAACTCTAACGCTTTTACTTTGATGATGTTGATGATTTTGATGATGTTCCAAACTTTGATGAGCTTAGGAAAGAGTTGGAAAAGGATGTCAAAAAGACCAAATAATTCAAAAAGAGCTGGCCATAGCAATTAGTGAAATAGAGTCACAAAATGAGACTATTAATGACATACTTCCATGACTATCACGGTGCATAAGTTCACCAATGGTAGAGAAACGTTTGACATGATCTTATGAGCACAACAACATGCACTCAACAAAAGAGGCATAAGCTATGGAGCAAAATTGTTGAGTTACAAGAAATTACTAGATGATGATCATAGATGCTCTAAATGCAGTAGGTCTCATGTGGTTGGAAAATGTGCCTTACAAAATGCCAAAGTGGGTAAACTAGCATGGGTAGTTAAAAATGTTTATGATACTAACTTTCTCGGACCCAAAGGTGTTTGGGTAAAAAAATCTTGTGTGTTTCCCATTGTGTAAGATGCGAGGAAGAGCACCCCATGGTACTTGGATAGTGGGTGCTCAGGACACATGACCGGAGATGCACATCACTTCATGGAATTAAAGCAGCATGATGGTGAAAATGTTACATTTGGAGACAACAACAAAGGAAAAGTTATAGGCCTTAGAACTGTCGGTAACAATTTACATTCCATTTCTAATTTTTATCTTGTTGATGGTTTGAAACATAATTTGCTTAGTATTACTCAATTGTGTAACAAAGTATTTCATGTAATATTTGAATCATCCAAATGCATCGTTAGGAATGAGTAGCATGAAACTCTATTTATTGCATATAGACATAAAAATGTTTATGATTAACTTTGATGATATGCAAATGCAAAATGTTAAAAGTGAATGTGATGCATGGCTGTTGCTATTAGTGTTTTGGGGTTCATGCGCAGCGGAGATTACAAAACAATTTTGACAAAAACCCCAACAGGATCTGAACCTAATTCCATTAAAAATATTTAAACTATTAAAACTTAATCATACCTCAGTCACAATAGACCTTTCTGAAGGCTAATCGATCTCTGAGGCGCTGCCAATGACGAACGCCCTCTATCACCAGTCCACATACGTACGACGACCAAGATTTGAAGTGCTAGCTTCGACAGAATACCAAACCTTTTTGTTTATCTCCAAAATGATCCAGAGCATACCAAAAACCCTAAGTCGTCTCTAAAACGAAAATAGAGTTTTGGCCTTTTTCTTTCTTACTTGTATTCTGACTCAAAGCGTCTATTTATACAACCCTTGTATATAGACGGTTCAGTAAATTACACATATACCGCTACTTAAAGAAGTATAAGTGTAATACACTACAAGGACATTTCTGTCATGAATTTTATCATATAAAATTTGTTTTTTTGAACCATCTTAAAATCTTGTAAAACCATTCTTAGTGTGCGACCCAATAGACTCATACAACGTTGGCAGTGTACCAAAACATATTTTGGTATACAAGTCATAAGCGACCTCTAGCAAGACATTATGACTACCCAAGTTGTACGAATATCAAATCGATACAACATAATCAATAGTTTATATATAACATCTTTTTGTCACATGATATCCTTTGATCAAACATAAGGCATGGAATTGTCATCCAACATGTTCAATCGTACTAGTCTCGATCTCTAGGTAGACTGAAAACATCCAAGTGACATTGATAAATATTAATTTACTTAGACTAGGCCTTTTAACAGTCTAACACATTGAGGGATTCATTGGATATCTCTCTCTATATAAGAGGGACAAATTCTATCTCGATTACAAAACTTCACCACATTAGTTACACAGTAACCAATCACAACCTTTATAATCGTCCGGTTAAAGACAACGTTGATTATGTCAAATCACTGTATTCCTAATGTTGAAGTGTCTGCTACTCTCAAGTCAGAGGACTGAATAATATACATATCATGAGAAACAACTATGACTTGATCCATGTGGTGTTCTCATAGCGGGTTAGTCCAGTACTTTATTCCCTAACAAGTACTCATGATCTTGATTCGTATTCCTATACGTATGATCATCGTATGATCATCAATCACGACTCACACTAGTCTTAATTCATTATAGTTCCCAGTATAATAATCGACTAGAGACATTTAGGATATTTCTGTAAATACCCATGGATCTTATTATAATCTAAACATGCAAATTAATTATAATAAACAACAAATGAAATCCTCTATTTTATTAACTAAAATATATGCATAAAGACTATTAATGGATTGACCTAGGGCACATTCTCCAACATCTCCCACTTGCACTAGGGCCAATCATGCATGCATCTAATGCCTTATGATCTAACATGACCATCTTGTTTTGCTTGTGGAAGAGCTTTTGTCAATGGATCTGCAACGTTGTCTTCAACAGGTACTCTGCAAATCTTTACGTCTCCCCTCTCAATAATTTCTCTGGTGAGATGAAAACACCTGAGTATATGTTTGGATCTGTGGTGTGATCTAGGTTCCTTGGCCTGTGCTACTGCCTCGTTATTGTCACAATACAAACAGGCAGGGTTAGCAATACTTGGAACCACACCTAGTTCAGAAATGAACTTTTTGATCTAAACTGCCTCCTTTGCTGCATCGGATGCTGTAATATACTCAGCTTCTGATGTAGAATCTGTCACAATCTCTTGTTTCGAACTTTTCCAGCTTACTGCACCCCATTAAAAGTAAACACATATCCAGACTGCGATCTAAATTATCTATATCAGTTTGAAAACTTGCATCTGTGTAACCAATTACAACTAGATAATTTTCAAAACATTCATATACCAAGAACACTTCCTTAGTCCTTCTTAAGTAATTAAGGATGTTCTTTACTGCTATCCAGTGACTCTCACCTGGATCTGACTGATATCTGCTTGTAGTGCTCAAAGCATATGATATATCAGGCCGACTGCATAGCATGACATACATGATAGATCCAATAGCAGATGCATATGGAATCTTATTCATACGGTCTCGCTAATCATTTGTCTTAGGAAATTGAGTCTTGCTGAGACTTATTCCATGAGACATTGGCAATAATCCTCTTTTAGAGTCTTGCAAACTGAACCTATTCAGTACCTTGTCTATGTAAGCACTCTGACTTAGACCGATTAGCCTTTTAAATCTATCCCTATTGATTTTTATCCCTAGGATATAGGCTGCATCTCCTAAGTTTTTCATTGAGAAACATTTCCCTAACCAAGACTTGACACTCTCCAATGAGTAATATATCATCAACATACAGTACCAGAAAAACAACTACATTCCCACTGACCTTCTTGTATACAAAAGGCTCATCTTCGTTCTTAATAAAACCAAAATCCTTAATTGCTTCATCAAAAAGAAGATTCCAACTCCGAGAAGCATGAATTCATAAATAGATCTTTGAAGCTTGCATACCTTCCTAGAATTCTCAGGATGTACAAAACCTTCAGGTTGTGTCATATACACATCCTCAAGCAGCTTTCCATTAAGATATGTTGTTTTTACATCCAGTTGCCATATCTCATAGTCATAATATGCAGCAATGGCAATTAAAATTCTTATGGATTTAAGCATGGCTACTGACAAAAAAGTTTCATCATAATCAACACCTTGAGTCTGCCTGAAACCTTTTTGCTACAAGTCTTGCTTTGAAAGTATGCACTTTGCCATCCATGTCAGTTTTCTTCTTGAAAATCCATTTACATCCAATGGTCTTACCACCTTTTGGTAAATCAACCAAGTACCAAACTTGGTTATCATACATGGATTGCATCTCAGAATTCATGGCACTTAACCATTTATCCGAGTCTGGTCCAGATATAGCCTCCTGATAAGTGGTAGACTCATTTTGATCCATAAGCAACACATCATGACTATCAATAATAAGAAATCCGAATCTTTCTGGCTCATGTCTTACCCTACCAGATTTATGTGGGCCTTGTGTCACTTGCGAAGGTTCAACTGGTTCAGAACGTTGTTGAACTTTCGGTAGCGGTTCAGTGTTTATCTGTGATTCTTAAACTTCTTCAAGATTTATTTCTCTCCCACTAGTGTCTTTTGAAATAAACCATTTTTCCATAAAAGCACTATATCAAGCAATAAACACTTTGTTCTCAACGGGATTATAAAAGTAATATCCTTTTGTTTCCTTAGGATACCCCCAAATAAATACTTATCAGATTTAGGTGCTAGTTTTTCTGAGACTTGTCGCTTTACGTAAGCCTCATAACCCCAAATCTTAAGAAAAGACAAACTAGGTCTCTTCCTATACCACATCTCATATGGTGTTTTATCAACGGCTTTAGAAGGAACTCGATTTAGAGTAAAAGCTGCAGTTTGTAATGCATAACACCAAAAGGATAATGGAAGATCTGCATGATTCATCATTGATCGAACCATATCTAATAAGATTTGATTTCTCCTTTCAGAAACTCCATTCCATTGTGGAGTTGCTGGTGGAGTTAATTATGAGATAATCCCACAATTTCTAAGATGATCATCAAATTCTTGGCTCAAATATTGACCACTTCGATCTGATCGTAGTGTTTTGATAGTTTTACCAAGTTGATTCTGCACTTCATTTTGAAACATTCGAAACATCTCAAATGATTCAGCTTTATGTTTCATAAGATATACATAACCATATCTGCTAAAATCATTAGTAAATGTAATGAAGTACTGATAACCTCCTCTAGCCATTGTGTTTATAGGATCGCATACATCAATATGTATTAGACCTAATAAATCACTTGCCCTTTCACTATGTCCAGTAAAGGGACTTTTAGTCATCTTGCCTAGTAAACAAGATACTCACGTTTCATATGATTCCAAATCAAATGAATCTAGAGGTCCATCTTTATGGAGCTTCGTTATGCGTTTCTCATTTATGTGGTCGAGACGACAATGCCAAAGATAGGTTTGATTCAAATCATTTGACTTGAATCTCTTTGTATTTATGTTAAAGACTAGAGTATCAGTGGTCCTTTTCATGCTTAGAATATAAAGACCATCACACAAATCAGCATTTGCATAAAAAATGCCTTTACGAGAAATTGAACATCTATTATTTGCAATAATAAAATCAAAACCATCCATATCCAAACATGAAATAGAAATGATGTTTCTGCTCAAGGAAGGCATATAATAATAATTATTTAAAGTTAAAATAAGTCTACTAGGTAAGACTAAGTCATATGATCCAACAGCCAAGGCAGCAACTCTTGCTCCATTCCCTACGCGCAGGATGACTTCTCCTTTTTTCAGCTTCCTACTTCTAGTGAGTTCCTATACATTTATACCAATGTGAAATCCACATCCGGTATCCAATACCCAGGAATCACTAGTAGATAAATTAATTTCAATAACATAAATACCTGAGGTGGTAATCGCACTACCTTTTTTCTTCTTTAGATCTTCCAGATAGAGTTTGCAATTTCTTAACAAATATCCAGGTGCATGGCAGAAATGACAATTTCCTTCCTTTTCCTTTTGGTGCTTTGAAGCAGGAATAGGTTGGGGCTTGACTTGTTCCACAGGCATTGCGACAGGTGCAGCAGCAGCTTTGGCAACTTTAGCCTTGCCTTTGCCTTTACCTTTGCCTTTACCTTTCTTCTTCATTCCCCTTCCCTTTTGGACCATCAACACGTTATTAGAGGGCTTCTTGATATTTTGTTCAGCGGTTTTGAGCATCAAATACAACTCTGAAATTGATTTCTCCATATTATTCATATTGTAGTTCATCACAAATTGTGAGTAACTCTTCGGTAATGAATTTAGGATCAAATCCGTAGCCAACTCTTAGCTTATGAGAATCCAAGTCTATCAAGTTGGTCAACATAGCCCTTCATCTTCAGAACATGAGGACTAACTGACGCACCCTCAGTCATCTTACAGGAATGCAGGTTCTTGATTGTCTCGAACCTTTCTTGCCTAGCTTGTTGTTGAAACATTTCCTTTAGCGTTACAGCCATGTCATAGGCTTCCATTAGTTACATGTCCTTCTAAAGTTCAGGAACCATAGTTGCCAACATAATGCATGCAACATCAGTAGAATCGTTGACATGCTTATTATGCGCATCCTTCACAGCTTTCGTAGCAGTGGCTGGTGGGCCTCAGGGATCGGAGCATCCAGAACATACAACTTGCATTCATGCTTTAGAACGATTCCCAAATTTCTGAACCAGTCAAAAAAGTTAGTCCCAGCTAGCTTATCCTTCTCAAGGATAGATCGCAGTGACAGGGGTTATTGTTACTTAAAGAGGCCATTAATCTACAATAAAGATTATGCAGAGTTTATTTTAGTATAGAGGAATAGACTCCCATTAAATTAACAACCCTACTAAAACACACTGTTTATTTAGGGGATTAAAATTCATATTTCACCTAATTCTATGACAGCTATAGCATGAAACACATAACTAGATTATTTAGGTAGGTAACAGTTACCAATTACATCTTATGTAATTTTTAGATTCTTTTATGAGATATGTGACATCTTATATCTTATCATGTTTTTATCTCATCATTTGCCTAAAGTTCAAAACTATTTTGATGGCTTTATTAAGTCGGACCATTTTAATCATTTAGGTAACTCTTACCCAACTTGTCTCACCAAGATAACACAATATACCCAGTTATGGCTGAAACTGTATTAGTGTGATTGAGGCCTTGACAAATGTTTAAAATGGATGGCGCAAGACATAAGATTTAATAGTGGGATTTTATTCAGTTATAGTGATTTTTAAGTAAACAATGAAATATCATATATTTTATTGATTTGTAGAACCACTAAACAATTTAAAAAAATTTATGCTATTCACTAATAGAAAAAATTTCATGCGCTAGGATTAGTTAGACGGCAGTCCCGCTAATTATCTTATCCTAATCCAATTAGGACTTTAGATATTTTAATCCTAGCATATCACTAATAACAAACTTCATAACATAGTAGATATAACAAGATAAATAAATAATTTCGAAAATTAATTATTTGCAATTTCGATCTTCATCCAAATAATCACAAGCATGTAATTGAATCATGAACTACTATCCCAATCGAACCTAATGGTGTCATGGATCATAGAACATGAAACTCAATTCATAAAAATTATTCAAATTAACCTAACATGGTTAGCAGCATGTACGAAACTAATTTCAATTAATTCACGAATATATATATCATATACACAAAACATGATAATAAATCTCATAGAAAACTTATGTATAGCACATATACATCAACTATTAACATGCTTTCAATCATATATGATAAGAAAACATGCAATGAGTTTAATGGAATCAAACTCGAAGGCTCTGATACAACTGTTAGTGTTTGGGGTTCATACGCAGCGGAGATTACAAAACAATTTTTAGAAAAACCCCAACAGGATCCGAATCTGATTCCATTAAAACGTTTAAATTATGAAAACTTAATCATACCTTAGTCGCAATGTACCTTTCTTAAGGTTAATCGATCTTTGAGGCACTACCAACGACGAACGCCCTCTATCAGCAGTCCACACACGAACGACGACCGAGATTTGAAGTGTTAGCTTCGAGAGAATACCAAACCTTTTTTGTTTCTCTCCAAAATGATCCAGAGCATACCAAAAATCCTAAGTCGTCTCTAAAACGAAAATAGAGTTTTGGCCTTTTTCTTTCATACTTGTATTCTGACTCAAAGCGTCTATTTATACAACCCTTGTATATAGACGGTTAAGTAAATTTAACATATACCGCTACTTAAAGAAGTATAAGTGTAATACACTACAAGAACGTTTCTATCATTAATTTAATCATATAAAATTTGTTTTTCTGAACCATCTTAAAATCTCGTAAAACCATTCTTAGTGTGCGACCCAATAGGCTCATACGACGTTGGCAGTGTACCAAAACACATTTTGGTATACAAGTCATAAGCGGCCTCTAGCAAGACATTATGACTACCCAAGTTGTACGAATATCAAATCTATACAACCTAATCAATAGTGTATGTATAACATCTTTTTGTCACACGATATCCTTTTGATCAAACATAAGGCATGGAATTATCATACTAAAAACATCCAAGTGACATTGATCAATATCAATTCACTTAAACTAGGCCTTTTAACAGTCTAACACATCGAGGGATCCACTGGATATCTCTCTCTATATGAGAGGGACAAATTCTATCTCGATTACACAACTTCACCACATTATTCACACAACAACCAATCACAACCTTTATAATCGTCCGGTTAAAGACAACATTTGATTGCATCAAATCACTATATTCCTAATGTTGAAGTCTCTGGTAATCTCAAGTCAGAGGACTGAATAATATACATATAATGAGAAAC
Organism: Stephania japonica; assembly: GCA_039657345.1. Lineage (NCBI taxonomy): Eukaryota > Viridiplantae > Streptophyta > Magnoliopsida > Ranunculales > Menispermaceae > Stephania > Stephania japonica. The sequence continues at coordinate 18,883,459 of CM077558.1, read as the reverse complement.
AACTATTACTTAATTCATGTGGTGTTCTCATAGTAGGTCGGTCCAGTACTTTGTTCCCTAACAAGTACTCATGAACTTGATTCGTATTCCTATACGTATGATCATCGTATGATCATCAATCAAGACTCACACTAGTCTTAATTTATTATAGTTCCCAATATAATAATCGACTAGGGACATTTAGGATATTTCTGTAAATACCCATGGATCTTATTATAATGTAAACATGCAAATCGATTATAATAAACAGCAAATGAAATCCTCTATTTTATTTACTAAAATGTATTCATAAAGACTATTAATGGATTGACCTAGGGCACATTCTCCAACGCCAACGACGAACGCCCTCTATCAGCAGTCCACACATGAACGGCGGCCGAGAGTTGAAGTGCTAGCTTTGAGAGAATACCAAACCTATTTGTTTCTCTCTAAAACGATCCAGAGCATACCAAAAACCCTAAGTCGTTTTGAAAATGAAAATAGAGTTTCGGCCTTTTTTCTTTCTATTTTTGTATTCTAACTCAAAACGTCTATTTATACTACCCTTTTATATAGACGGTTAAATAAATTACACATATACCCCTACTTAAAGATGTATAAGTGTAATACACTACAAGGACGTTTCTGTCATGAATTTTATCATATAAAGTTCATTTTTTTGAATCATCTTAAAATCTCGCAAAACCATTCTTAGTGTGCGACCCAATAGGCTCATACAACATTGACAGTGTACCGAAATACATTTTGGTAAGCAAGTCATAAGTTGCCTCTAGCAAGACATTATGACTACCCAAGTTGTACGAATATCAAATTGATACAACCTAATCAATAGTGTATATAACATCCTTTTGTCACACGATATCCTTTTGATCAAACATAAGGCATGGAATTGTCATCCAACATGTTCAATCGTAGTAGTCTCAATCTCTAGGTAGACAGAAAACATTCAAGTGACATTGATTAATATCAATTCACTTAAATTAAGCCTTTTAACAGTCTAACACATCGAGGGATCCACTGGATATTTCTATATATGAGAGGGACAAATTTTATCTCGATTATACAACTTTACTACATTATTCAGACATTAACCAATCACAACCTTTATAATCGTCCGGTTAAAGACAACTTTTGATTGCATCAAATCACTATATTCCTAATGTTGAAGTCTCTGGTAGTCTCAAGTCGGAAGACTAAATCCATGTGATGTTCTCATAGCGGGTCGGTCCAATACTTTGTCTAACAAATACTTATGATCTTGATTTGTATTCCTATATGCATGATCATCGTATGATCATTAATCAAGACTCACACTAGTCTTAATTCATCATAGTTCCTAGTATAATAATCGACTAGGGACATTTGGGATATTTCAGTAAATATCCATGGATCTTATTATAATGTAAACATGCAAATCAATTATAATAAACAACAAATGAATCCTCTATTTTATTAACTAAAATGTATTCATAAAGACAGTTAATGGATTGACCTAATGGCACATTCCCCAACATCTCCCATTTGCACTAGGGCCAATCATGCATGCATCTAATGCCTAATGATCTAACATGACCATCATATTTTGCTTGTGGAAGAGCTTTTGTCAATGGATCTGCAACGTTGTCTTCAGTAGGTACTCTGCAAATCTTTACGTCTCCCCTCTTAATAATTTCTCTGATTAGATGAAAACACCTGAGTATATGTTTGGATCTGTGGTGTGATCCAGGTTCCTTAGCCTGTGCTATTGCCCCGTTATTGTCACAATACAAACAAACAGGGGTTAGCAATACTTGGAACCACACCTAGTTTAGAAATGAACTTTTTGATCCAAACTGCCTCCTTTACTGCATCGGACACTGCAATATACTCAGATTCTGCTGTAGAATCAGCCATAGTTTCTTACTTCGAACTTTTGCAGCTTGTTGCATCCCCATTCAAAGTAAACACATATGCAGACTGTGATCTAAAATTATCTATATCAGTTTGAAAACTTGCATCTGTGTAGCCATTTACAACTAGATCATTTTCAAAACTTTCACAGACCAAGAACACTTCTTTAGTCCTTATTAAGTATTTAAGAATGTTCTTTACTGCTATTCAGTGACTCTCACCAGGATCTGACTGATATCTGCTTGTAGTGCTCAAAGCATATGATACATCAGGTCGAGTGCATAGCATGACATACATAATAGATCCAATAGCTGATACATATGGAATCTTATTTATACGATCTCACTCATCATTTGTCTTAGGACATTAATTCTTGCTGAGACTTATGCCATGAGACATTGGCAACAATCCTCTTTTAAAGTCTTGTAAACTGAACCTATTCAGAACCTTGTCTATGTAAGCACATTGACTAAGACTGATTAGCCTTTTAGATCTATCCCTATAGATCCTTATCCCTAGGATATAGGCTGCATCTCCTAAGTCTTTCATTGAGAAACACTTCCCTAACCAAGACTTGACACTCTGCAATGTTGGGATGTCATTTCCAATGAGTAATATACATATAGTACCAAAAAAACAACTACTCTCCCATTGACCTTCTTGCATACACAAGGCTTATCTTCGTTCTTGAAAAAACCAAAATCCTTGATTGCTTCATCAAAACGAAGATTCCAACTCCGAGAAGCTTGCTTTAATCCATAAATGGATCTTTGAAGCTTACATACCTTTCTAGAATTCTCAGGATGTATAAAACCTTCAGGTTGTGTCATATATACGTCCTTAAGAAGCTTTCCATTCAGAAATACTATTTTTACATCCATTTGTCATATCTCATAGTCATAATATGCATCAATGGAAATTAAAATTCTTATGGATTTAAGCATGGCTACTGGGAAAAAGGTTTCATCATAATCAACACCTTGAGTCTGCCTGAAACCTTTTGCTACAAGTCTTGCTTTAAAAGTATGCACATTGTCATCCATGTCAGTTTTCTTCATGAAAACCCATTTACATCCAATTGTCTTACCACCTTCAGGTAAATCAACCAAGTACCAAACTTGGTTATCATACATGGATTGCATCTCAGAATTCATGGTACTTAGCCATTTATCTGAGCCTGGTCCCGGCATAGCCTTCTGATAAGTGGTGGGCTCATTTTGATCCATAAGCAACACATCACGACTATCAGTAATGAGAAATTCAAATCTCTCTGGCTCATGTCTTATCCTACCAGATTTACGTGGGCCTTGTGTCACTTGCGAAGGTTCAACTGGTTCAGAACGTTGTTGAACTTCCAATAGCGATTCAGTGTTTATCTGTGATTCTTGAATTTCTTTAAGATTTATTTCTCTTCCATTAGTGTCTTTTGAAATAAACTGTTTTTCCATAAAGGCACCATACTGAGCAACAAACACTTTGTTCTCAGTGGGATTATAAAAGTAATATCCTTTTGTTTCCTTAGGATACCCCACAAATAAACACTTATCAGATTTAGGTGGTAATTTTTCTGAGACTTGTTGTATCACGTAAGCCTCACAACCCCAAATCTTAAGAAAAGACAAACTAGGTATCTTCCCGTACCATATCTCATATGGTGTTTTATCAACCTCTTTAGAAGGAACTCGATTTGGAGTGAAAGTTACAGTTTGTAATGCATAACCCCAAAAGAATATAGGAAGATCTGCATAACTCATCATAGATCGAACCACATCTAATAAGGTTCGATTTCTCCTTCAGAAACTCCATTGCATTGTGGAGTTGCTGGTAAAGTTAATTGGGAGACAATCCTACAATTTCTAAGATGATCATCAAATTCTTGGCTTAAATACTCACCACCTTGATCTGATCAAAGTGTTTTGATAGTTTTACCAAGTTGATTCTGCACTTCATTTTGAAACGTTCGAAACATCTCAAACGATTCAGCTTTATGTTTCATAAGATATACATAACCATATCTGCTGAAATCATCAGTAAATGTAATGAAGTATTGATAACCTCCTCTAGCCATTGTGTTTATAGGACCGCATACATCAGTACGTATTAGACCCAATAAATCACTTGCCCTTTCACTGTGTCTAGTAAAGGGACTTTTAGTCATCTTGCCTTGTAAACAAGATACGCACCTTTCATATGTTTTTAAATCAAATGAATCTAGAAGTCCATCTTTATGGAGCTTCGTTATGTGTTTCTCATTTATTTGCCCGAGTCGACAATGCCAAAGATAGGTTTGATTCAAGTCATTTGACTTAAATCTCTTTGTATTTATGTTAAAGACTGGAGTATCAGTGGACCTTTTAATGCTTAGAATATAAAGACCATCACACAAATCAGCATTTGCATAAAATATTCCTTTATGAGAAATGGAACATCTATTATTTGCAATAATAAAATCAAAACCATCCATATCCAAGTATAAAATAGAAATGATGTTTCTGCCTGCTCGAGGCAGGCACAAAATAACAATTATTTTAAGTTAAGATAAGTCCACTAGGTTAGACTAAGTCATATGATCCAACAGCCAGGGCAACAACTCTTGCTCCATTCCCTGCGCGGAGGATGACTTCTCCTTTCTTCAACTTTCTACTTCTGGTGAGTCCTTGCACATTTATACAAATGTGAGATCAACATCTGGTATCTAATACCCAGGAATCACTAGTAAATAAATTAATTTCATTAACATAAACACCTGTAGTGGTAGTCGCACTACCCTTTTTCTTCTTTAGATCTTCCAGATAGAGTTTGCAATTTATGAACCAATGACCAGGTGCTTGATAGAAATAACAATTTCCTTCCTTTTCTTTTTGGTACTTTGAAGCAGGAATAGGCTGGGGTTTGACTTGTTCCACAAGCTTTGCGATAGGTGTAGCAGCACCCTTGGCAACTTTAGCTTTGCCTTTGCCTTTCTTTTTCATTCCCTTTCCCTTTTGGACCATCAGCACGTTACTAGAGGGTTTCTTGATATTTTGTTCAGCAGTTTTGAGCATCAAATGCAACTCTGAAATTGATTTCTCCATATTATTCATATTGTAGTTCATCACAAATTGTGCGTAACTCTCCGGTAATGAATTTAGGATCAAATCCATAGCCAACTCTTGGCTTATGGGAAATCCAAGTCTATCAAGTTGGTCAACATAGCCCTTCATCTTTAGAACATGAGGACTAACTGACGCACCCTCAGTCATCTTACAAGAATGCAGGTTTTTGACTGTCTCTAACCTTTCTTGCCTAGCTTGCTGTTGGAACATTTCCTTCAGTGTTACAGCCATGTCGTAGGCTTCCATTAGTTCCATGTCCTTCTGAAGTTCAGGAACTATAGTTGCCAACATAATCCATGTAATATCAGTAGAATCGTTGACATGCTTATTATGCGTATCCTTCACAGCTTTCGTAGCATTGGTTGGTGGGTCCTTAGGGATTGGAGCATCCAGGACATACAACTTGCGTTCATGCTTGAGAACGATTCTCAAGTTTCTGAACCAGTCAAGAAAATTAGTCCCAGATAGCTTATCTTTCTCAAGGATGGATCACAGTGACAGGGGATTATTATTTCAGAAGAGGCCATTGATCTACAATAAAGATTATGCAAAGTTTATTTTAGCATAGAGGAATAGACTCCCACTAAATTAACATCCCTTCTAAAACACACTGTTTATTTAGGGGACTAAAATCGATATTTCACCTAATTCTATGACAGCTATAGCATGAAACGCAGAACTAGATTATTTAGGTAGGTAATAGTTACCATTTACATCTTGTGTAATTTTTAGATCTTTTTATGAGATATGAGACATCTTATGTCTTAGCTTGTTTTTATCTCATCATTTGCCTAAAGCTCAAAACTATTTTGATGGCTTTATTAAGTTGGACAATTTTAAACATTTAGGTAACTCTTACCCAACTTGTCTCACCAAGATAACACAATACACTCAGCTATGGCTGAAACTGTATTAGTGTGATCGAGGCCTTGACAAGTGTTTAAAATAGATGGCGTGAGACTTAAAATTTAATAGAGGGATTTTATTTAGTTTTAGTGATTTTATGTAACAGTGAAATATCATATATTTTATTGATTTGTTATATCACTAAACAATTTGGAGATTTTTATACTGTTCACTAATAAAAGAATTTCTGTGCGCTTGGATTAGTTAGACGGCGGTCCCGCTGGCCGGTCAGCGGACAGAGGTACAGTGGGCAGCGCCCCCATTTTTTATTTTTTTTAAAGACAAATCTCAATTCCGAATATTGAAATTCGCTATAGAAAATCATATTTTTCGCTGATTTTGCTATACTTAATTTACCCCTTAATTTATCCAAAATTAAGTCAATTAAAACATTTTTAATTAATCCGGGCCCACATCTAACTAATCATCTTATCCTAATCCAATTAGGACTTTAGATATTTGAATCTTAGCATATCACCAATAACAAACTTTTTCATATTTATCACCTATCCAATAGGGATAACGAAATCAATTTTGCTTATATCTCCTAATCTAATTTGTTATCTATCTTTATCAAATAGAAACTTCATGATAAAATAGATATAACAAGATAAATAAATAATTTCAAAAATTAATTTTTATTTTGGATTTAAGATATTTGAATCTTTGTATATCACCAATAACAAGATTCTTGATATTTATCTCCTATTCTAATTTGTTATCTATCTTTATCAAATAGAAACTTCATAACAAAATAGATATAACAAGATAAATAAATAATTTTGAAAATTAATTTTTTATAAATAAATAATTTTGAAAATTAATTATTTGCAATTTCGATCTTCATCTAAATAATCACAAACATGTAATTGAATCATGAACTACTATCCCAATCGAACCTAATGGTGTCATGGATCATAGAACACGAAACTCAATTCATTAAAATTATTCAAATTAACTTAACATGGTTACTAGCATGTACGAAACTAATTTCAATTAAATCACGAATATATGTATCATATATACAAAACATGATAATAAATCTCACAGAAAACTTATGTAAATCACATATACATCAACTATTAATATGCTTTCAATCATATATCATAAGAAAACATGCAATGAGTTTAATGGAATCAAACTTGAAGGCTCTGATACCACTTTTAGTGTCTTGGGGAACTTGCGCAGCGGAGATTACAAAACGATTTTGAAAAAAAACCTCAACAGGATCCAAATCTAATTCTATTAAAAACGTTTAAACTATGAAACTTAATCATACCTCAGTCACAATATACCTTTCTGAAGGTTAATTGATCTCTAAGGCGCTGTCAACGATGAACGTCCTCTATCAGCAGTTCACACAAGAACGGCGGTCGAGATTTGAAGTGCTAGCTTCGAGAGAATACTAAACCTTTTTGTTTCTCTTCAAAACGATCCATAGCATACCAAAAACCCCAAGTTATTTCTAAAATGAAAATAGAGTTTCGGTCTTTTTTTTCTTTCTATTTTAGTATTCTAACTCAAAGCGTCTATTTATACTACCCTTGTATATAGATAGTTAAGTAAATCACACATATACCCCTACTTAAAGAAGTATAAGTGTAATACACTACAAGGACATTTTTGTCATGAATTTTATCATATAAAATTTGTTTTTCTGAATCATCTTAAAATCTTGCAAAACCATTCTTAGTGTGCAACCCAATAGGCTCATACAACGTTGGCAGTGTACCAAAACACATTTTGGTATACAAGTCATAAGCGACCTCTAGCAAAGCATTATGACTACCCAAGTTGTACAAATATCAAATCGATACAACCTAATCAATAGTGTATATAACATCCTTTTGTCATACGATATACTTTTGATTAAACATAAGGCATAGAATTGTCATCCACCATATTCAATCGTACTAGTCTCGATCTCTAGTTAGACTGAAAACATCCAAGTGACATTCATCAATATCAATTAACTTAGACTAGGCCTTTTAATAGTCTAACATATCGAGGGATCCATTAGATATCTCTCTATATGAGAGGGACAAATTCTTTCTCAATTACATAACTTCACCACATTATTTACACAGTAACCAATCACAACCTTTATAATCATCCGGTTAAAGACAACGTTTGATTGTGTCAAATCATTGTATTCCTAATGTTGAAGTCTTTAGTAATCTCAAGTCAGATGACTGAATAATATACATATCATGAGAAACAACTATGACTTAATCCATGTGATGTTCTCATAGCGGGTCGGTCTAGTACTTTGTTCCCTAACAAGTACTCATGATCTTGATTTGTATTCCTATACGTATGATCGTCGTATGATCATTAATCAAGACTCACACTAGTCTTAATTCATTATAGTTCCCAGTATAATAATCGACTAGGGACATTTAGGATATCTCTGTAAATACCCATGGATCTTATTATAATGTAAACATGCAAGTCAATATAATAAACAACAAATGAAATCCTCTATTTTATTAACTAAAATGTATTCATAAAGACAGTTAATGGATTGACCTACGGCACATTCCCCAACAGTTGCACCGTAAATTTTGACATTCTAGCATTGAAAATCAGTCAAAATTAACCAAGCATGATCTCGTCAAGGGCCTACCCAAATGTACTTTTAAGAAAGACAAGGAATTTGAACCTTGTATCCTTGGTAAGTAAGTGAAATTGTCATTTAAGACAAAAGTAACAGGTGATGTGACTCGAGCCTTATAACTTATCCACATGGATTTTTTCGAACCCACCCAAATACAAAGTTTAGGGGTAAATCATAATGCTTTGTCATTGTTGACGATTTACTAGGTATGCATAGGTGTATTTTCTATCTCATAAGCATGAAGTGTACGATGTGTTCGTAAAATTTTATGCTTTGGTTAAGAATGAAAAGCGATGCAAGATCACTATCATTAAACGTGATAGAGGTGGTGAGTTCGTAAATAGAAAGTTGGAGGATTTTTGTGCTAAACAAGGATATACACATCAATTATCCTCTTCTAGAACACCCCAACAAAATGAAGTTGTTGAAAGGAAAAATAGATCACTCTAAGAGATGTGTAGGATTATGCTAAATGAGTACAACATAGCTAAGCATTTTTTGGCCGAAACTATTGACACGACGTGCTATGTTATAAAAAGAGTAAATGTCCAAAAGCAAGTAAAAAAAGACTCCTTATGAACTATGGAAAGGCCAAAAACGCAACATAAGTTATTTTAAGGTGTTCGGTTGCACTTGCTATGTTCTAAATGATAAGGATCATTTAGACAAATTTAACCCAAAATCAAATGTATGTACTTTCCTAGGCTATTTCATGCATAGCAAAGCATATCAGGTGTTTAATATATCAATCAAAACCATAGAAGAGTCTATACATGTGAAATATGATGAAGTAAATCCCAAAGTAAAAAACGATGCATAACTTGAAAAAATTAAGGATTGATGATGAAAATGATGGCACCTAGGTCCAACATCAAATAGTCAAGGGGTCGAGGTAAGGATAGAACTCGAAACAAGTGCACCTACGAATTCAAGACTTCTTATTGGCCATCCCTCCCAACAAATTATAGGTGATCCAAACAAAGGAATAATCACTAGGTCAATGTTATATGAAGATGAGGGACATATAGCCTTTGTATCACAAACTGAGCCCACCAAGATAGATGATGCCTTAGTAGATGAGTTTTTGGGTAATGGCTATGCAAGAAGAGCTAAGTCACTTTGTTAGGCATAAAGTATGGACACTAGTACCTAGACTTAAGGACCATATTATTATAGGCACCAAATGGGTTTTTAGAAACATAAAGAATGAGAAGAGTGAAATTGTAAGAAATAAGGCTCGGTTGGTTGCACAAGGCTACAATCAAGAGGAAGGAATTGATTATGAGGAAGGTTCCGCATCCATAACAAGACTAGAAGCAATTCGAATGTTGCTTGCTTATGCTTGCTACAATGGGCTTTTACTATACCAAATAGATGTTAAAAGTGCATTCTTAAATGGTTTTATCAATGAAGAGGTATATGTAGAACAACCATAAGGTTTTAAAGATCATGATCATCCAAGTCATATCTATCATCTTCAAAAAGTCTTGTATGGACTAAGACAAGTTTTTAGAGCTTGGTATGACCGACTTAGTGCATTTCTACTTGATAAAGGGTTCAAGAAAGGAACGCTAGATCCTACTTTGTTCATTTTGATAAAAAAACGTGACATGTTACTTGTTCAAATTTATGTTGATGATATTATCTTTGGGTCATCCAACACATGCTTATGTGATGAATTCTCATCATTAATGACAAATGAATTTGAAATGAGCATGATGGGTGAACTAAAATACTTTCTAGGCTTGCAAATAAAGTAATCCAAACATGACATTTTTATAAATCAAGCAAATTATGTGAGGGACATGCTAAAGAAATTCAAATTCAAAAATCTAAAAGCATGTCATGCTCCTAGTAGTTCCACCATCAAAATGGACAAAGGCCAACTAGGAAAATCCATAGATCCTAAACTTTATCGTGGAATGATAGGTAGCCTCCTACATTTGACCGCTAGTAGGCCTAACATTATGTTTAGTGTGTGTTTATATGCTAGATTTCAATTCGATCATAAGGAGTCACACTTGAAATGTGTAAAGTGTATATTTCGATATCTAAGTGGGACATAAGATTTAGGATTGTGGTTCAACAAAACCAAGAGTTTCAAACTCCGAAGTTTTGTTGATTCTAATTATATGGGAAGTCTAATTGATAGGAAAAACAATTTCGGATTTGTCATTTGCTAGGAAATTCACTTATATCATGGTTTAGCAAAAAACAAAATTTCGTTGCTTTGTCTATGACAAAAGCTGAGTATGTGGCCTCTGGGAGTTGCCGTGCTCAAGTTCTGTACATGAAACAACAACTTGAGAATTACCAAATCCTATTTGGTTGTGCTGAAATTTATTGTGATAACACAAATGCAATTAACATATTAAAAAATTTGGTGTTACACAGTCGCATAAAGCATATTGAGATTAGGCACCATTTCTTTCATGATCACGTCCAAAAGGGTGATGTTAAACTCATTCATGTGCCCACAGAGGAACAACTACTTGATATTTTCACCAAGCCATTACCTAGAAATCAATTTTCTAAGATTCGACATGAGTTAGGCATGTCTTGTGAATCGAACCTTCTACACATGTTTTAGTTGTTATAAACCTTTTTATATGGTTTTAGTGAAGTGTCCATGAAGTTTGAGGTGAATCAGAGTTGTATATCAAAAATTCAAATTTTTACTTCAAAAACTTCAGAGAGCAATTAGCGCGCTAATTGCAGATATAACGCGCTAATTTTGTTCTGGCCCAAACTAATTAATTGACCCATTAGCGTGCTAACTCTGTTATTAGCGTGCAAATATCGTTCGACTAGATAGTCATAAATATATTTGTTTGCCCTAACTCTTTTTGCCTCACACATCTCTCCTCTCCTCTCTTCTCTGGTTCCAGTTGTCTCCACCACTCTCCCTCCACCCACAGGTATCATTCCTCACTCTCCTCATCATTTTCTTTACATTTTGGTCTCTAAGCCCTAGGATTTCATTGCCTCCTATGTTGACTCGTCGAACCTTCACCCATTCCTCTTCCTGTCAAACTACCCCTACAACTTCTTGACCTACCCCTTAATCATATTCTTGTCGTCCCTTTGCACGTCATGTTGTCCAGTCTTCCTAATCCAGTAGTGAGTTCGAGTCCACTCATTCCTCTAACCATAGTCTGTCATTGCCCATCACAGTTCTTGTAAATGCCCCACAAAATGAGGGTCGAGCAAAGTCCGTTCACGAGTCTAAGTTTATCATAGAGTCGGTGGCTACAAGGCTCACAGATGCCAAAATTCTTAGGCCTGCCTTTGTTGATTTTGCCTTCTTTGATAAAGCTCACCTCCCAATTAGGGAGGTCTTCAACAAGGTGGGATGGACTACCTTTTGTGAATATAATGTTGATTATAACCCCCTCATGGTTAGGGTTTTCTATTCCAATCTTGTCACGAAAAATAATTTTGTACTTAAATCGTCTATTGGCAGCTGGTCTATCAAAATTACCCCTGAAAATCTTGCTCAATGGTTTGAGCTTCCTTGCACCCTCCTACCAATACGGTTGTGCACAAATTTCGGAGTTGGCCAGTTGATCGGCTTAAATTGCTGATTTCATTCTTGCAGTCGGAAAGGGAGGTAATCGAGTACCTGTCTGGAGTAATTGACACTAATTTCAAACTTATACCTCACCTTCTTCATAAGGTTCTTAACAAGGTTATTCTTCTATGCAGTGGTAGTAAGAACTACGTCACTCTATGTGACGGCCCCAATTTCCCCGTGCAATTGGGTACGCCCTGCCTAGACCCGTTCAAGCCCCGAGTTATCACTCGACAACCTGACGAGTCTAGTCAGCCTCATATTTACTCAATTTAGCAGTTTATGAAAGAGTTATTGCATTTATACTTAGCGGAAGACTAAAACAATTATAATAAAGGGAAATAACTCAATCAAAGGGAAATTAGGAATTCTATAAATGTGGAAAACCCCGGGTATTCATGTACAATTCGATAGGCATATATACATGATACCAGTCTCAATAAAGATATACCAAGTTCAATAATCCCAACAAAAACAAGTATGAAACGATATACAATCAAAGAAACAAAGTATAGTCACCTACTATAGCGTCTCTCAAATGTCCCGAATCTCCTCAAAGAATATCACCAAGGCGGGGCCCCTTGCCCTTGCTGCTCTCTCTCTATCTATCGCACCCACCGTCACAAACTAGACGGTGAGTAACTGAATAAAATTGCTAGTAGTACCGAGAAGAATGTAACAAGAATTTATGATTTTAACAAGAAAAGCAGTCTAAGTATCATGCGGAAAAGAAATAACTGAAAAGTAAATAAATCAAATGCATGATAAAGAGACTGAAAGATAAACAATCGATATTTTGCATGTTCTAAGATTCAAAAGAGGCCCATGAGTGGTCTATTTCACAGCAATACGGAAAAGATCTCGCAAGATCTCCCCGGGCAATGTCGCAACACTAGCGCAGCGTGAAATCGAGAGGCGTCGCAACACCTCTCGAATCTAGTACCCAGTGCACACATCACTAGGGGTGGTCAGTTACCCCTGCAGAGGGCACCCTCGTTGTCCCAGCTAGTGCGGGACCACATGATACCTTCGAGACACACACTCATGCCAAGAACATACAATCAAGGAAAAGGAATGGAATATCAAGCAAAGGATCAATGCAACAATAGCAATAAATAGAAGATGTATAAATCACATGTTATTTTCTTACTGGTCTACTAACGTACATACACACAATGCATGCATGTACTTACCTGTCTATTCGCGACTCGGTATCACTCCGAAACTCTAATGCGTTTCCCCACAAGTTCTCAACAACCTGATAAAGTTTTGGAATCCCGAATATTAGTTTAAGGTTTGCATTCATTCTTTATGTTGTGCCTATTGTATTAGGCTTTGATTGTAATGTGTATTGGATGTGTTGAGTCCTCATTATATTGTGTGTTGAACCCTTATCACAAATCCATATTCATTTTATATAAATGTCTATACTTAAAAGGAATCTTATTTACTTACTCTTAAATCTATAATAATGTTCATTATGGTCACACACACATAATTGATGTGTACACCCCACTGGTGTGTACACGAAGTCTTCACACACCCCTCTGTCTTGTGCACACCTACCCCATTGGTGTGTGCACCTCTCGATGATTTACCATGTTCAATGCATTAGTATATTATTTTATTCTTAAAACCATGCTATTTACACATTTTCATTATGCATATCATATAAAACTGTTGTGTACACCCCAATGTGGTGTACACATACAGTGCTGTGTACACCCCACTGTGGTGTACACACCCACTGTTGTGTACACCCCATTATACACACATTGCACATCTCTTGCACCTATTTCATACCAAAACAGCCCCATACTCAGTGTTATGTAAATTGACACTTGCACACATACATCTCATGAAAATAATCTCACCAAAGTGCACACACCCACCCCAACTGGGGTGTGCACACACACACACACACTGTACGCACCCCACACATATAGGACAGCCACCCCACAGTTATAGACACACACACCTCTTGGTTGATTCACACAAACACTTCACACATGAAAGTAAAATCAAAACCGTCACACACCAACATCAATATCACCTAAAACTGTCGTGTACACCACTGTGGTGTACACACACTGTGGTGTACACCCCACTGTGGTGTACACACACTGGTACGTACACCCCATTGTCCCCAAACACAAAACAGCCACACCCAACTGTCCAAAACAGTGAGCAAAACCGTAGTTGCTCAAAACAGTGGGGAGAGAGAAAGAGAGAGAGACGATCGAGCTCACCTTGGTGTCTCCGGTGGGTGGCTGAGGTCAAGTGCCGTGAGGGTGACGGTGGTGACTGAAAGAGAGTGAAAAACAGTCGAGAGTGAGAGAGATACATGCACTGTCGAGAGAGAGAAAAGGAGGAAGAGAGGGAAAAGAGGAGCTCACTAACGTCGTCGGTGGTGGTGGAGAGACGTCAGGCTCGGCGACGGTGGCGGTGGTGGTTGTCCAGCCGAGCTTGGGTCGACTGTGACGTGAGGGAGCCGAGAGCGTGAGCGTGGAGAGGAGAGGAGAAAACCGAGAGTGAGTGATAAAAAGAGAGAGAGAACAAGAGAGATCGGAGAGAAAGAGAGGGGGAGCTCACCTCATCGGGGTCCGTGACGCCGGTGGGAGGCGGCGGCAGTGGCGAGAATGGTGGGAGTGAACAGTGACGGTGGTGGTTGTTGGAGAAGATGAATAGTGCACATTAGGGTTTTAGGGTTTTATTTGTTTTTATACATGTGACTTAAGGTGAAATGACCCATTTGCCCTTACACACTCACTTGTCCAACCTTTGGCCAGCTACCCTTATGGGTCATTTGGCTTATCCCTTTAATCTAACACATGTGCACCTCCCTATGCCCATCCAATGGTCCTCCTCACTCAACTTGTGTCACTTTAACAATCCTATCCATATTAACCTATTAAATTAACCACATTAATTTTATTAACTTACTAATAAGGTTACACAAATTCTCGCCTACTCGGTGCACTGTGTCCCGTGTTCGACACGCTTCTCGAGGCGGTCCCACCCTTGGGATTTGAATAAATTCCCTTATGCTTATGTTATACTTTATTGTAAAAATTTATTTTCCTCAACATAGGTCATATTTTTCATTTAGCTTTGTTTATTAAATAAAATCCATTAAAACGGTTCCCGAAACACCCCGTATAACTAGGCGACACCTCACTCAATTAAAATATTGCCCGAACGGCTCGAGACCCGTAAAATACTAATATAATAATACATGCATTATCATCCACAAATAACCAAATTTTTGGGTCGTTACAATCTCCCCAACTAACAAGAATTTTGTCCTCGAAATTAGTTCTAAATCGAGTGAATAAGGAGAACTACACCCGTTCGCAACTCGCCTAAACCGTGGGCTTACAACCGCTTCAGACAGCTTGGATCCTCTATCTCGAACTGCGGACTACCTCAAAGTCACTTCAAACAGCTCGTTCCTCATCGTTGAACTGCAGACCAATGCAAAGTCGCTTCAGACAGCTCAATAAGCCATGACCAACTGTGGACTCTCGCGAGAGTCACTTCCAACAGCTCGACATTAGGTATTGAACTGCGGACTTGTACAAAGTCTCTTTGCACAGCACAACATCTTAAATCCACTCCCTTTTCTCCCCATTTATCAAACTGTGGGCCTCAGCCACTTCGAATAGCTTGATTTTATCTAAATCTTCAGATTGCGGGTCCCAACCACTTCAAACAGCCTAATTCAACTACGGTCTCTCTAGACCGCTCCCGTTTCCCAAAATGGTAGGAATGCCACGACCTCGTCGCAACCATCGCCCACTACCATGACTCAAGCTTGGTGATCACGACATAAGACGCTACGATCGCGACTCGTATGTCATACTCGTGAAAACCTCCCCACCCACTCGCGTCTCGACGCAAGTTTATCTATACCCGAGCGAGAAATAGATTCGACAAAGTTGTAACCGTGGCCACCATGTACACTACGTGTCCATGCATCGTAAGATGAATCACAACCATCTGGTCTGCCTCTCTTTTAGGTGTACTTGTGGCTAGTTTTGGCAACCCATTGTGCCCAAACTTACCATCTCTTTTGGACTCTTATCTCGCTTAGGTCTGTCTCATCCTAGACAACATTGCTAAGTTTAAACGGTACCACTCTAGCCAGTATCAACCCTAACTCTGTTACATGACGTCCAACATCCTATTTAAACACCTAAAGATTCATTTAATCGGTTCCATGCATGTTATGGGATAATCAAGAAAATTCCTTACCTTCGGTAGGATCACGAATCACTGTCAGCTGGCTCAGTCGCCATGTGCACGTCCTCAATGGCCTGAAGCTGATCGTCATCCTGCTGGTCCTCGTACAAATCAGGACATCGGTTCTGAAAATGTCCGGGTTGTCCGCACTGGTAACACACCTTCCGCTTTCGAGAACCATTATCATCGTTCAGATTCCTCGTTCGTTTCCCGTCATGTCCCCCTGATCGGTGCTCTAACTACAACTCGGGTCGATCAGGCTCAATCTCCTCGTGGTGAGAAATCAGGTAGCTCTCTCTAGCCAAACTTCGCTTGTATGCCCTCTGAAGAGTCTCCGGCTCGGTAGTGACTACTGAACCTCCAATGGCGGGTAGCAAACCCTCGGTGAAATAGTAGATACGATCGGCCTCTGTGCTAGCTGATCCTCCAGCGTAAGGTAATAACTGCAAAAACCGACCCATGTACTCCATGACGGACTCATCCGCTAATTGTCTCAGGGAAGTGAACTCGTTTCTCTTGGCTCTCATCACGGTGGGAGGAAAGTACTTCATTTTGAAGTGGGTCTTGAACTCTATCCAGTCCCTCGGTACGCCTCTGGTACTCACAATTGTAGTCCACCAATCGTCAGCTTCTCCCTGAAGCATGGATGAGGAGATCGTCACTCTCATGTGATCCTTCGTAGCGATGATGTGGTGTATCTTCTCATGACTCTTCACGAACAACTCTGCTGCGGTCACGTTAGTGCCTCCATAGAAAACGACAGGGACGTGCCTCTTGAACTCTCGCCATTGCCTGGCCTCAATAGTCGCCGTAACGTCATACACTGTCGGTGCACGAGGTACAACCGCCATTACTGGCGTCGTTGAAGTGGTGGAAGGAAGCAAAGTCATGGTCGTAACCCCCGGTGTGTTTGCCTCTTGAGTAATGGTTACTCTAGCCATTGATGGTACCGATGCAACAGCAACTGACGCCCTCAATATCACGAGAATCTCTTCCAACTGTCGCTCCTGAGCTGCGACTCTCTGCGTCAAGGTCTGAAACACGTCGATGCTAACAGCTCGAGTACTCTACGTCCCGCTGTCGTCACTAGAACCCCTCTGATCCGCCATCGCAATCTCATAACGAAGCGTATTTCCGGATCAGTGGATAGCTACCGATACCATATAATACACACAACAATCGTAATATGTATAAACATCACATCCGACTTATCCCACTCCCCAACTAGGATTCTAAGTCACGATCATAGGGTTTCCACTCTAAGTTCAACCGTTCCTAACTTCCGCTGGTTTAATGGCTTGTGTTTTATGAATTTAAACTTGGTATGCTCTGATACCAACTGTGACGGCCCCAATTTCCCCGTGCAATTGGGTACGCCCGGCCTAGACCCGTTCAAGCCCCGAGTTATCACTCGACAACCTGACGAGTCTAGTCAGCCTCATATTTACTCAATTTAGCAGTTTATGAAAGAGTTATTGCATTTATACTCAGCGGAAGACTAAAACAATTATAATAAAGGGAAATAACTCAATCAAAGGGAAATTAGGAATTCTATAAATGTGGAAAACCCCAGGTATTCATATACAATTCGATAGGCATATATACATGATACCAGTCTCAATAAAGATATACCAAGTTCAATAATCCCAACAAAAACAAGTATGAAACGATATACAATCAGCAAACAAAGTATAGTCACCTACTATAGCGTCTCTCAAATGTCCTGAATCTCCTCAAAGAATATCACCAAGGCAGGGCCCCTTGCCCTTGCTGCTCTCTACTCTATCTGCACCCACCGTCACAAACTAGACGGTGAGTAACTGAATAAAATTGCTAGTAGTACCAGAAGAATGTAACAGTAATTTATGATTTTAACAAGAAAAGCAGTCTAAGTATCATGGGGAAAAGAAATAACTGGAAAGTAAATAAATCAAATACATGATAAAGAGACTGAAAGATAAACAATGGATATTTTGCATGTTCTAAGATTCAAAAGAGGCCCATGAGTGGTCTATTACACAGCAATACGGAAAAGATCTCGCAAGATCTCCCCGGGCAATGTCGCAACACTAGCGCAGCGTGAAATCGAGAGGCGTCGCAACACCTCTCGAATCCAAGTACCCGATACACACATCACTAGGGGTGGTCAGTTACCCCTGCAGAGGGCACCCTCGTTGTCCCAGCTAGTGCGGGACCACATGATACCTTCGAGACACACACTCATGCCAAGAACATACAATCAAGGAAAAGGAATGGAATATCAAGCAAAGGATCAATGCAACAATAGCAATAAATAGAAGATGTATAAATCACATGTTATTTTCTTACTGGTCTACTAACGTACATACACACAATGCATGCATGTACTTACTGTCTATTCGCGACTCGGTATCACTCCGAAACTCTAACGCGTTTCCCCACAAGTTCTCAACAACCTGATAAAGTTTTGGAATCCCGAATATTAGTTTAAGGTTTGCATTCATTCTTTATGTTGTGCCTATTGTATTAGGCTTTGATTGTAATGTGTATTGGATGTGTTGAGTCCTCATTATATTGTGTGTTGAACCCTTATCACAAATCCATATTCATTTTATATAAATGTCTATACTTAAAAGGAATCTTATTTACTTACTCTTAAATCTATAATAATGTTCATTATGGTCACACACACATAATTGATGTGTACACCCCACTGGTGTGTACACGAAGTCTTCACACACCCCGCTGTCTTGTGCACACCTACCCCATTGGTGTGTGCACCTCTCGATGATTTACCATGTTCAATGCATTAGTATATTATTTTATTCTTAAAACCATGCTATTTACACATTTTCATTATGCATATCATATAAAACTGTTGTGTACACCCCAATGTGGTGTACACATACAAAGATCTTGTGTACACCCCACCGTGGTGTACACACCCACTGTTGTGTACACCCCATTATACACACATTGCACATCTCTTGCACCTATTTCATACCAAAACAGCCCCATACTCAGTGTTATGTAAATTGACACTTGCACACATACATCTCATGAAAATAATCTCACCAAAGTGCACACACCCACCCCAACTGGGGTGTGCACACACACACACACACTGTACGCACCCCACACATATAGGACAGCCACCCCACAGTTATACACACACACACCTCTTGGTTGATTCACACAAACACTTCACACATGAAAGTAAAATCAAAACCGTCACACACCAACATCAATATCACCTAAAACTGTCGTGTACACCACTGTGGTGTACACACACTGTGGTGTACACCCCACTGTGGTGTACACACACTGGTACGTACACCCCATTGTCCCCAAACACAAAACAGCCACACCCAACTGTCCAAAACAAAGTGAGCAAAAAAGCTGTAGTTGCTCAAAACAAGGGGGAGAGAGAGAGAAAGAGAGAGAGACGATCGAGCTCACCTTGGTGTCTCCGGTGGGTGGGCGAGGTCAAGTGCCGTGAGGGTGACGGTGGTGACGAAAGAGAGTGAAAAACGAGTCGAGAGTGAGAGAGATACATGCACTGTCGAGAGAGAGAAAAGGAGGAAGAGAGGGAAAAGAGGAGCTCACTAACGTCGTCGGTGGTGGTGGAGAGACGTCAGGCTCGGCGACGGTGGCGGTGGTGGTTGTCCAGCCGAGCTTGGGTCGACTGTGACGTGAGGGAGCCGAGAGCGTGAGCGTGGAGAGGAGAGGAGAAAACCGAGAGTGAGTGATAAAAAGAGAGAGAGAACAAGAGAGATCGGAGAGAAAGAGAGGGGGAGCTCACCTCATCGGGGTCCGTGACGCCGGTGGGAGGCGGCGGCAGTGGCGAGAATGGTGGGAGTGAACAGTGACGGTGGTGGTTGTTGGAGAAGATGAATAGTGCACATTAGGGTTTTAGGGTTTTATTTGTTTTTATACATGTGACTTAAGGTGAAATGACCCATTTGCCCTTACACACTCACTTGTCCAACCTTTGGCCGCAGCCTACCCTTATGGGTCATTTGGCTTATCCCTTTAATCTAACACATGTGCACCTCCCTATGCCCATCCAATGGTCCTCCTCACTCAACTTGTGTCACTTTAACAATCCTATCCATATTAACCTATTAAATTAACCACATTAATTTTATTAACTTACTAATAAGGTTACACAAATTCTCGCCTACTCGGTGCACTGTGTCCCGTGTTCGACACGCTTCTCGAGGCGGTCCCACCCTTGGGATTTGAATAAATTCCCTTATGCTTATGTTATACTTTATTGTAAAAATTTATTTTCCTCAACATAGGTCATATTTTTCATTTAGCTTTGTTTATTAAATAAAATCCATTAAAACGGTTCCCGAAACACCCCGTATAACTAGGCGACACCTCACTCAATTAAAATATTGCCCAAACGGCTCGAGACCCGTAAAATATTAATATAATAATACATGCATTATCATCCACAAATAATCAAATTTTTGGGTCGTTACACTCTACTCGACATGTTTGTCCTTTGGCACCTGATTCGTAAGATACCTTTTATTTTGCCCCATCTTATTATTGGCTATATGATGAGAACGTGTAGCTCGGGTCGTCATCTTTCCTATGATCATATCATCACATCCTACCTGGAGTCTGCCTAGGTGGATCTCACTTTAGGTGGTTGTCCACTCTTTATCTATGACACCATTGACATGGCCACTTTAAAGGCCATGAAGTGTCTTTATATTCTTCAAGAACAGAGATGGATACGGGAAGATGAAATCCCGGATGGTCAGCACTACGGCGGTTATTAGTCTCCACTACCTATAGATTCTTTAGTTGCTTCTACCGACGTAGCCTTCACCACTTTCGATTTTCAGCGGCTTTGCCCCTCCTATTGAGATGTCTCCATCGTCGGCATACGTCATTGCGCAATTAGGATATATGCATGAGTATATGACTCAGACTTTTACTACCTATGACATGAGTCTTCAATGTCAGGGTGATCAGTTACGCCGAATCGAGGGTCAGTTACTACCTGCTAGGTCAGCACGTGATGATCGTGCCTCCGGCTTGGCACATCAGCCATCGTCCTCGAGGAGGTGTGTTTAGGGATATTCTTGTTAGGGGAATATTAGGGTCATATATGTTAGTTTTAGATGTTTTCATGAAAAACTCCTCTTTTGTAGACTCGTGTTTAAGGCCACAACTATGACTCCATTTCTCTATGCAGTTTATATCATGAATTTTTTTTTGCGTATCTCTGAGTTAATATTATGCTTCTTTCTATTGCTATGCATCGATTAAATGGCTAATGCTCTTCATTAATATCTATGATTGGTTGTATCCGAATGGCATGTTGCCATTTATTGATATGCATGAAGTGAGGGGAGCTCATTTCTTCATTGTCGACTCTAATCTTCGCTTCCTTCTCTATTATGCTTGATATACGGGGGAGTTTTGCCCTACTTTTTTATGGTATCAAACAGAGGAGAAAAATGTGTGGTTGAACTTGAACAACAGAATGAAAATTGTATGATGTGTACAACCATGAATGTGATGTGAACACACTTGGATTATGTTTTATGCTTGTCAAGTTCACTTTGTTTGTTATCATCAAAAAGGGGAAGATTGTTGGACTAATTGATTAGTCACTTTACTCCGTCCAGGATTTTAATGGAAACAAATAAGGTGAAAAATATACTTATAAATATCAAGTGTATTTCAGTTTTGTCAAAGGTTGCAAAACATCATATGATAAGTATTCGAGTATTCAAGTCATACAAGTTTAAGATTCGGCATACATAAGGGAACGATGACGAAAGATCGAATAATGTGCTGTAAAATTGATGTAAGGTATACAAGTTCATTTACGCAAGCCTATTGCATTAGTTCATGTACATCGAGCTTTTCAAATGGATTTTCAAATGTCAAGTGATTACTTGAAGTTTTAAGTTAAACTTAACACTTGACTCGGTCTTATAAGTTTAAACAATGCTAAACTATGTGTTTATGTTCACATCGCATTTTAAAAACCATTGTGGAAGTTTCAAAAAAGAAAAACTTGTTTTTGAAAGGCTTTTGAAAAGAAAATTGCATATTTGCAGAAAAATCCCTCGCATGACATGAAATCAAAATTTTCTATTTTCGGGATTTGTGAAAATATTCGGACCACTGAAATAGGAAATATGACCCATAACAAACATGTGTGACATGTTATATGAGATTTGGTTGGGTCTCGGACGCGGTCGCTAACCAAAGGGACAAAAATATCTATTTTGAGGTCCCTGTAATTAGGGCGCTAATAACTTTATTAGTGGACTAAGTGCAGAGTTAGCGCGCTAGATCTAAATATTAGCGCGCTAACTGCTTTCTTGACAATTTTTTTATAAAGCTAAAAATCACACTTTATTTTGAATTCTTGATGAAATCTGAGCCCTTGGATCCCTAAAACAGTCATAACCTGATAAAAAGGAATGCAGAAAATTCTCAAACCACCAAGAACATTGTTTTGTCCTCACAAGCTAGAAAACACACAAGTGCTCAAAACTTTCAAAAGGAGAAGCTTGAATTTTTGAGAAGAACACAAAGAATATTCTTGAGGTTGTCTATTCACTTTCAAAACCAGCATCTTTGAGGCTTTCTAAGGTGTACAACAACATTTCCAAAATAGATTTTCAAGTTACATTCTTGGGGTTGTAAGAAAGCCTTTTGTCCTTGTTTTTCTTGTGCTTAAATTACATAGTTTTGTGTGTTTGACTTGGGAAATCAATTTTTGTATTTTTGAACACATTCATCTTGGGTTTTGCACTTAAAATTATTTTATTAAACCCTAGGATTAGTTTGGACAAAAGTTTGCACTTAAACTTGATTTTTACACACGTATTGGTCTTTGGCATTGAGACCGGTTTTGCACTACTCAATTAGTTTTCGAAATGGTTTCATATTTGAGACTAGCACAAATCAGTGATATATTTGCATATCTCATTTGTTTTCATACTTGCATTCATTAGCGTGGTTAGGCTCTATGAGGCTTGCTAGTATTTGAATTTGGTGCCACTTTACTTTGTAGATTGTATTTCATTATTTTCAGTTATTGGTTGTAATTGGATGACTGTAAGACTTAGTGGAATCTAAGTCAAAGGAAAGACCTAGTTGAGGCTAGGCATAAACCCTAGTTGCGGCTAGATAGGAAGTCCTAATTGTGATTAAGCACTTTAGTCTTGTAAGCTTTGGTTGTAACACTTACTTACAATATAAGTGGGGGTTTAAAAATCCTAACCGGGGAGGTTAGGCAGTGGATATAGATCATTGGATCGAATCACTATAAATCGTATATCACTTTCCATCTCTTCTATCCCATTCACTTGCATGACATTCATATTCACGTTTTGGTGAGCATATAGCATCTTGATAATTGAACTAAATTAAAAAGGCAATAACTTCTCGATAAATCCAATTCACCCCCCTTTTGGGTGTGGTTAAAGACTCGGTTGTCCATAGTACAATCCAAGTTGACTTAGTGACAATCACTTGTTAATTTGCCATAAGTTCTTAAGTAAATAACAAATAGATTTATGTTAAATCGAGAGCAATTCTGATGTGATTATATAAGATAGGTGTTTCTAAGGATTTATATGTGGTTTGTGTATTGAAGTACTTTATTGGCGGATTGTCTAGGGTTATACACTAGTTAATAAGGAAGTATTTAGTGGTGGTTGTTCAATCTATGGGAAATAGGGAGACTAGGGTATTTTTGTAGTTGTCTATTCTTTCATAGCCAATCTAGCAGAGATTGTGTTGATAATCACATCTTAAAAGATTGATGATCATGACATATGACTTTGACTGTTTATGTGAGTTTGTAGATCCATATGCCCAAGTAAGCCACTCTATAACATTTTTGCAAGAACTTAGTTTTATTTGTTTTGTTTAATTTGTTGTCTGGGGTTCTTGAAAACCCCCATTTTCTCTATTTAGTTTGGCTAGAACCAAATAAGCCCAAGTCCTTAGGATCGACCTAGTACTTACTACTAATACTACAAATCATTGTTAGAATATATAATCATACGGGCTATCTTTGACATTGTCGACACGTGGTCGAATTTAGGCGTTGTTGTCGAGGAATCGACCCTAAGTTTGAGTTGAGTTATTTTTTTCCTTATTTTATGCTCACTAGGTCACTCGATCAAAGTCGACTGGTTCGATGTTAACATTCGATCCTAAAATTGAGTGGTCGTTTAAAAATTTGGAAAGGGAAGCTCAACTTCCTGAGCAACAAAGAAAAATCCTAATTTTACATTCCCCCACACCTTTTGCCATGGTTGATAACGATTGCCATGCTAGCGACAAGTGATAGATTGCTATGCGGCACATTAATGAAGATCTCCATAATTGTTATGCACAACAATCCATGTGCATCAACTACTCACCAAACAAAGGAACTTTCAAGCTAAAGTTCTATTTTATTCATCTTCTGACCACTTTTTATGGCATGAAGAATGAAGATTTGGTGGCATTACTAAAGGAGTTTTAGACTAATTGTAGTTTATTAAACCTCTTAATGTAGAAGAGAACATAGTTAATGTAGCATCACCTATCTTGAGTATGGTGATACTAATTGATGCACCGAAGATCTTCCAAACTGATTATTCGATACTATGAATAATGCAATTTAGAGCACAAAGAACTTAATCAAAGTTTGAATGTTCTTCAATAGTTAAAAATGTCTAATTACAACAAAAAGGGTGGAAAAACCCTAAAATTTGCCAAAAATAGCAAAAGTCCAAAATATCCTAAATTGAAAACTTAACAAAATAAGAAAGTTAATGCCACAAATGATGTATACAAATGAAATTTCTACTTAAAGTTGTAATCAAACTAAAACTTAATAAGAATAGAAAAATTGCTAATTCGGAGGCCTAAACGAAGGAATTTCATTTAAAACTACTGAATTTCATAGTTGGACCCTTCAAAACTTAACCAAAAATTACATTTTGGTCACTTTTCCAAAGAAGTTTTTGACACTTCTTAGACTACATCATTCTCCTTATAGTGGACAAGATTCACCCTTAAATCTTCATCCTTGTGATACACATCCCTTGTAACGACCTGAAAAATGTGACATGCTGATATGGTTTGGTGTAGTACCTATTATTACTCGTGTTTGGGTGTACTAACGATTACGTCAGTGTATGAGTACGATTTGGCTCAAAACAAATGATAAACGGGGGTCGGGCAAATGAAGTATGGGTACTTGGTGTTGGGGAAACGATAATTTTGGGCGACCGACAAATAAAATACACTAAATAATTAACTTGGGAAAGGGTTCGAGTTGTTAGTATTCTATTCTTGAGTGATGAAGTGAGTCGCGGTGTGATTTGGATGCCGAAACGTGGCCAGGAACGCAACGTGGCATGTGGAGTCACCTAGCGGAGTTACCAGTTGGTGTCGTCAAGGAAGTGACAGCTGAAGTGGTGGAAGCAGTTGGGTGAGCTGGGGAGCGATGTATACGCCTCGAGATGCTTGTTTGCAAGGAGACGAAAAAGATGAAAATATATTCTCTTTTTCCTCTTTCCGTTTCAATTATTCTCACATTTTCCTCTCATTTCTATCGGCTGGATAGCGGTAGCAACTGGCTTTCTGAAGCTCACAATGACAAACAACTGGCTGGAGGTAACATCTCGACTCATCATTGTGTGTGTGCCATTTTGACATGGGTTTCAATGGTTTTAGTTGATGTTGCAAATTCGGTTGGTAGGGGGTTTAGGTGTTTTTGGTGGTAATGGATTGGTAACATCATCCCAAGAAGCTTGGAATAGCCTCGGAACGTGGGGATACGAGCTAGGGTGTCAAAAAAGTCCCAGAAATGAGTTCAGGAAGTGACACTGCAAGGGACGCCGTAGAGCCTGTGAGACACGGTGCCCAAAATAAAGAAGCTGGGAAAACTCATGCTTTATGTGACATCGCCAGCAATATTGGTCACGACGTGGGTCACGTCATTTGGAGCAATGTTTGTTAAATTTTCATATTTTGATTAACGCTGTCGGATATCTTTCTCATGGCGTCACATTATTCACAGCAATAAATTTCTAAAAATAAATGAAAATTTTTGAGTTTTTTCTTGTAACCGTATGGGTTCGCATATAACCCAATACCCGGGGAATTGACTTAAAAAACAGGAAAAATAGATAAAATTAAGAAAAATGGGGAAAATTGTAAGGGAATGAAAATATAACTCTAATACAACAAAACTGTATTTAAATGATTATCAGATGTTAAGAGACTAGTGACAAGCTTGTGGGCAGTTAGGGAACATTCGAGAGTTGTGTACACAAGGTTTCATGTTGTATCGAGAGTACTGTAAGTAAAACCAATGAAATCTTTAATATTATTTCAATTGTGCATTTACTTAGCTGTTATCCTTGTTGTTGACCAGTTGGAATTGTTATTATTTTATTATATCCTTGTTTGGAACTCTATTATGTTTGAGTGGTCCTATGACAAGTTAGTCAACGTGATCCTTGCGAGCTACGTGCAAGTGAATAAACTAGAGGCCAGAGAGTTAAGCTCGTGATCAGAGGCCAATAACTGGGATGCACGATATGGTTTGTGGTTCTATACAAAATAGGAATTACTTCACTAGATTGCTGAGGAGTTCCTATTTGCATGGATTTTTAGGATGATGTAAGTTGGCCACATCCTAAACATCGGGTTTGGAAGGGGTAGCTTATTCCTCAGCTTAAAGGATAATTTCACTAAGTCGGAACTACTTGCACCTATCCTTTGATTATCTGGAAACTCATTTATCGTTGATGTCTCAGTAATTCATTATCATGCTGTTTTATTATCTTTATTGGGTTTACGCATGGTATTTAAGTAGCCTTTTATTTGATAATGAAATGATATTGAATATCCATTTGGTTATTACTATTCTACTTTTATACTCACTATCCTTTTTATGATAGTGGGTACAGACTCATCGTATTGTAGGACAGATAAAGGCAAGGGACCAGAAATAGACTATTAAAGTGAAAGGGTTATTAGGTATCTAAGCTTACCTATTAGGTAGGTCCTATGTATTTGTTGGGAAATGTGCCCTAGGCCAATTCTGTAAATATTTTTTAACTATTATAAGGAGATGCATGTTTCTTTTATTATAGTATCCATGAATAATTATTGTATTATTCTAGACATCCCTAGTCAGTTATTATTGTGGGAACAATAATAAATTAAGACTAGTATGAATCTTGATTGATAGTCATGTGATGATTATGCGTATACAGATATGGATCAAGACTATGAGTATTTGTTGGTAACAAATACTGGACCAACTCGCTATGAGAACGCTACATGGTCAATATCACAAGTGATTCTAATGATAGTTATATCATTTAGTCATTCGACTTGAGATCATAAGAGACTTCAACATTAGGAGCACAATGATTTGACACAATTAATCATCATCTTTAACTGGATGATTATAATGATTGTGATTGGACACTGTTCGACTAATATGTGGAAGTTGTGTGATCAAGATGGGATTTTTCCCTCTCTTTTCAAGAGAGATATCTATTAGGCCCCTCGATATGTTAGAGTGATAAATGACACGTCTAGTGAATTGGATAAATGTCACTTAACAATTTTAGTTTACTCGGAGATCGAGACTAGTAGATTGCACTATAAGGATGACATTCCATGTCTTAAGTTCAATAAAAAGATATCGCGTGACAAAAGGATATAATATACATTATTTATTAGGTTGTATCTATTGATTGGTCTTCATGCAACTTGGGTAGTCATAATGTCTTGCTAAAGGCCGCTTATGACTTGTGTGCCGAAATGGGTTTCACTACCAATAATGTATAAACTTATTGGGTGGCATACAAAGAATGGAATTATGTGATTTAATATTATCTAGGTTGATGAATTTTATTTGATAAAATTCATTTTGAAGATTCGATTTAAGTGTCCTAGTTTGACTAGGATTCAAAACTCTCCTACATTTCTAGTGTGACTAGAAATTTAGACTCTTAGTAAATCTTATTTTTAATAGGACTCTAATTGGAATTAAAGTATGATTTTAATTATTATTTGAGTTTTAGATAAATTACAACTCTTATTGGATTAGTAATTGTAGATTATCTATGACTCTATCATTTTTAGAGTTGGACTTTATCTAAAACTCTATTTAGAGTATGACTATGAGATGAAGTTCTTTTACAACTCAACCTATTGAACTATAGATAAGACATTAGGTACATAGTTGTATGTGTGAGATTTTTCTTGTGAGACTTTTCTAGAGAGCTTTTTATAGAGTGTTTTTGTGAGAATTTTCTTCCCTAGAATTTTTTGCGCTTGCACTCTAGATCGTGATCATCCATTCATGTGTGAATTTCTGATAGAGGCTGTTTGTCTCTGGCAGAGTCTTGAAGGAATCGATCAACACCAAACAAGGTAGTCATGGAGTTGTTCTTGTTAAGGTATGATTTTTCTCTCTTGATATATCAGTTTAATGTAATCGATAGGATTCTGGTTTGGGGATATTCAAAATGGTTTAGAAAATATACCGCTGCGCTTGATCCCCGAAATCCAATAGTGGTATCAAAGTAAGGTTCTTTATTCCATTGAACATGATTGTGGTGTTTTTCTTTGTTATATATGTGACTTGTACATGAAAAAACATCCTAAATAAATTTATGTGTTTGATTTCACCTCATTATGGACAAGCTTTGAAGGTTGTTTTGTCCCTAATTTATTTTAGGGTGCGGCTATTGTATCTCATTTTTTGCTTCTTTTACCACATCTTTGCAAAATGACTTAATTACCCCTCCATATATAAGATTTTTACTTACGCATACCCCACCCCACTCACAGAAACCCCAGTCACCGCTTTCTCCAACCACACTCTCACTATCAATCCAAATTCGATAAAATCTAAGTGAAACTCCATCGATTCGATATCGTCAGTGTATTTTTCATCTCGTTTAGTGTCGATTTTATAGTTTTTTAGTGTTTTTCCTTTTTAAGTTAGTATTTTTGGTAGTTTTGTTGTTGGGTTTAGGGCTTTGATTTAGGGCTTGAATCTTACATTTGGTTACATTTGGTTACAAAGTTTTGATTTAGGGCTTGAATCTTACATTTGGTAGTTTTTGTTATTTTCATGTATTTTTTAGGAGTTTTGAAAAAAGTTGTTCATTCTTGTTGCCTGCGATATTCAGACGCGCCGACAACTCTAAAGAGGTGTCGGATGCAAAGGGCTGACATTTCTTAAGAGGTGTCAGCCAAACAGGGCCAACACCTCTAAAGAGGCCTCGGTTAGATCCCTCTGTCACCCATTGAAACTGAGTTTTTTTTCACAATGTCGGTTGTATTCAATCGACACCAGATGTCGATCTAATCCGACCTTTACCTTTTTAGAGGTTATGGTCAGAGTTGGCCAACACCTCTTCATAAGTGTTAGCCCTGTGCGACCGAATCCTGCAGGAGACACTTTTTCATTTCTAGGACACATTACGACCACATCCAACCTTGTTCAACGAAAAAACACTCCTACAACACTTGGTGATCTAGTACAAAGTGTTCTACAATGACTAAAATCAAAAAATCTAGATGATTGACGAGGTGTTGGGTTGAGGGTGAAGGGGTATGCCCGAATGGGTGAGCAAGGGTATTGTTGGAATTTTGAAAAAACATCAGGGTAAATTAAATAAAAGGTGGGGTAAACGAATTAAAAATTCAAAAATGGGTAAAAGAAGCAAAATGTGGGGTCCGAATAGCCTGGCCCTTTATTTTAATTTTTGTGCATCAGTTTGATTCAGGTGCGATTGCAAATTGTGATAGGAACACAATGCGGTTTTGTTAGTGTGCGCCAAAGTTCCATAATAGTACTGTACATGCCAATGTTTTGTGCATGTCTAGGTTGGACTACAAGTTATAATTAGAGTCCTACTTGACCTGCACGTGACATAGTGAAGCCAAATCACAATTAGGTAACCGCACAACATGTGTTTGCTTTTGAAATTTGATTTTATTTTTATTTTCGAAATTGCAATTCATCACGTGGCATGCCTCTTAAATCAATTAATTGGCTTTAATTTCCATAGGTGGCCCTCATGAATTACATTGTGTCACTCCATGGGTGTACGACACTTAATGCGTTTTGAAGCAATTGATAGTAATTAATTATATAGGATAATTGATTCAATTAAGGAAATTAAGTTACCTATCACCATACATTATGGGACGGATCACAACTTATAAATTAGTTAATTGGATTAACTAGTTAATAATGTGCATAATAATGGTGACATTTTATTTGATAAAATCCCGAAAAGGACATTAATTGATTTATTTTAATTAAAAGAGGTCTTAATAACTTAATTTCAATTAACGTATATGTGGCTAATATTGGTTAAATTCTATTAATTGAAAATAGTTTCAATTAAGATGCTTTCAATTAATATTTGCGAACTACTACATACGGTAAGCAAGACTGTTGTTTAACATATCAAGAAAATTTTTACTATTAATGAATAGAATTTTAATTTCCTAAATTTGTTTTATGATGTTTTACCGATATGTTAAATTGTTTCCTATTTATTTATGATCTTTATTCTATGCATGATTTGATATATTGGATATTTCATGATTAGATGCTAGAATTATAGGTCCTAATATAAGAAAGAATCATAAAACTAAATAAGAATCTCTCAATTAAAGTTTTAAGTCAATGCCACCCAATTTTTAAACACTTGTCAAGGCCTTGATCACATCAATATGGATCTACCTCTGCAGGGTGTATTGTGTTATCTCGGTGAGGCAAGTCGAGTAAAGGTTACCTGAATGTTTTAAATTGGCTTGACTTAATAAAGCTATCAAAATAGTTTTTGGCTTTAGGCATTGATGAGATACAACATGTTGTGATATATGATCTCTAGGTCCCATAAATAACCTGAGAGTTATATTATGCAATTGGTAAAGGTTACCTACCTAAATAACTTGATTTTGAGTGTCATACATTAGTTGTCTCAAAATTAAGTGAAATATGGATCTTAGTTCACTAAATTAATACATATGAGGGTTATTGATTTAGAGGGAGTTTAATTACTCACTAATAAATAGTTTTGCATAAATTTCTAGTTGTAGATATAAGATTTCTAGTAACACTAATCCATAGTGACTACAATCAATCTTTGAGAAGGATAAAACAGTTCTAAGAATACTTTTCTTGATTTGATTTGAAAATTAATAAATGTTATCAACCATATAATCAAGGTTGTATGTCTCAAATTAACTTATTCCCTTAGAACTACTATCTACTATTGCAAGAATTATATGTCATGTTAGCAACTATGAAACGAAACTTTTGAAAAGATTTGGGACCGTGGCAGCTAATGACATTGATGCTGCAGGAAATGTTCCAACAGTATGTCCCGTAGGAAAAGTATTAGATTACAAAATTTCTAGATTCTTGTGTATTGATTGTGATCCTATTAATATGTTTTTGTATTTGCACAAAAGGCTACATATTGATTATCTCAAAAAGGTCTTTTATCTGTAAGTGCCAAAATAGTTTTGAACTATATAATATGAATGACATGGAGAAATATGTTTGCAGTTGCAATTAAAATCTGTAAGATAAAATATTACAAAAACCTTTGACATGTATGTGGTGGTACGTAACACAGAGGAACTAATTAATATGGAAAGATAAAGGGAATGTAAAAGCTACCAAAGGGGTTTGTGTAGGACACAAAAACCTTAGTTATGAGCTAGACTTTGCCCAGTTCTAAATATAAGCCTTAAAGGACAGATTTAGTTATTCATAGAATGAAAAAATTCATTTTATAATGAATTATAAATCCTATCAGGAAGACATAATTTTGAAATGTTATGAACATTTCAAAATAAGTATATATATATATAATCAAAATCCCATGAGGCGGCGAGACTTGTGTAAGGCGCTAAGTCATACGAAGTTTGATGCCTAAGTCATTTTGTGTCTAAATGTGGTTGAATATTATGATACTATTTTATTCAATTGAGAATGTTCAAGAGCCACAAATGAGAATTGAACCACTTTAGGATGCTCAACAAAGTCTTGAACTAGTTAAGTATATACAAGTAACATAAATCTCTTAAAATCTAGAAAAATAAGAAATTGGCTAGAGAAATCTGAAATTTCTTATTATTGATAGTTGTGATATATTTTTTTTTAATACTAGATCATAATGAATCACTACTCATCAAGAGACATGTCTTGGCTAGATTGGATAAAGAGACTAAGTGTTAATGAACTCTAACCCTTAAATCATGTATGTTATTCAAGTTTGGAACTTGATTTATTTACTTGAAAGCGGTATGACCATTGGATGTAAATGATTTCAAATGACATGAAAAAACAAAAGTACATACTAAAAGCACGACTTATAGAAAAATTTCATTCTAAATCAAGGTGTTGATTATGATAAGATTTTTCACTCGTAGCTAAGCTTAAGTTCTAGAATTCTTATTGTCATTACTTCATAGCTTGACTATAAGCTATGTCAAACAAGTATCAAAATAACATTGTTCTATGCTCCTTAAAGATATGTATGACACAACTAAAGGGTTTTGATTATGTTGAGAATTTTAGAAAGGTATGCCAGCTTAAAGGATCAATTTGTAGATTATAGTTAGCTTATCACAGTTGGGATATTTATTTTGATGAAATAATTAATGAACTAAGTTCATTAAGTTGAAAATAAACCTTGTGTATACACAAAGGTTAGTGGAAACACAATTAGTTTTATGAATATGTATGTTGATGATATATTATTCATTGGAAACAATGTCCTAATCTTACAGAATATCAAGTCTTGGTTGAGGAAAAATTTTTCAATAAAATTTTTAGACAATTACACATATATATTAGTGATATAGATATATAGAGATAGCTTTAATAGGCTAATTGGTCTAAATTAGAGTGTTTATACAGGCGAATAACTGAAAAGGTTTCAGTTTGTGAGATTCTTAAAAGAATTCGTACTTATGTCCTACAACATAAGTCTCAGCAAGAATAAAAGTTTTATGACAAATGATGAGTGGGACAATGTAAGTATGATTTCATATACATTAGCTAAGAAAATCATCACATATTTTATATTTTGCATTGAACTTGATATGCCATATGCTGTGGGCAAAACATATATATATATATATATCATACATTCCTGTGAGGGTCACTGGATATTTATTAATAACATTATTAAGTACTTCCAAAGCACTTGAGAAATGTTATTGTATTTACAAAGGTTTGAAATATGTCAGTTTTGTAAACGGTTACAAAATGCAAATTTTTAAGCTAATATAAATTATTAATGATCGCAATATGGATATATGTTAACTTTGTAGGTGTTGGACTAAGTGGTTAGTCACTCTAACTCTGACCGGGATTTTGATGAAAACAAACAATGTGAAAATGGACTAATAAATATCAAGTGTTTTTCAGTTTTTGTTAAAGGATGCAAAACAACACATCACGCGTATTCAAGCCGTACAAGTTCAAGACTCAGCATTCATAAAGAAATGAAGACGAAAGATCAAGCTACAATTTGTAATTTTGATGTAAGGTATAAAAAATTCATCCACGCAAGCCAAATGCATTAGTTCATGCATATCGAGTTTTTTAAACGAATTTTCACATATCATGAGATTACTCGAAGTTTCAAATTGGAATTTTAACACATGACTAGGTCTATGAGTTTAAACAATGTGAAACTATGTGTTCATGGGTATTTGCATATTGAAGATCATTATGGAAGTTTTCGAAAAAGAAAAAATTGTTTTTGAAAGGTCTTTGAAAAGAAAATTGCAAATTTGTAGAAAAGTCCCTCGCACGTTATGAAATCGAGATTTCCCATTTTTGGGATTTGTAAAAATATCCGGACCACCCAAGTAGGTTTAATGACCTATATTAAGCATATATATAATGTTATATAAAGGTTGGTTGGGTCTCAGACGAGTTTAAGGTCGCTAACACAAAGGGACAAAATATTTATTTTGAAGTCCCTGCAGTTAGTTCGCTAATGCTGTCATTAGTGCGCTAAGTGCAGAGTTAGCGCGCTATGTCTCATCATTAGCGCGCTAATTGCATACCTGACAGCTTTTTTAAAAAGCTGGAAAATGAACTTTAATTTGAATTTTTGATGAATTATGGACCCTTGGATCCCTAGAACAGTCATATACTCAAGAACATGGTTTTATCACAACAAGGAAGAAACACACTAAAAAAGCTCAAAACTTACAAGAGAACAACTTTGATTTTTGAGAAGAAGAAAAAGAAGATTCTTGTGTCTGTCCTCTAGCTCTAAAATCCAACACTCTTGAGGCATTCAAAGGAGTATAAGAATCTCTTTAAAACTGATATCTTTTGTCATCTTCTTGGTTGTAAGAAAGTCCTTGTTCGAGCATCTTTTCTTATGCTTAATCTACATAGTTTTGTGTGTTTGAATTAAAAATCATTTTGTTGTGTGTTTGAACACCTTCATCTTGGGTTTTGCACTTAAACTTATTTTATTAAACCCTAAGATTGATTTGAACAAAAGTTTTGTACTTAAACTTGATTTTTGTTAAACTCTTGTTCTTAGCATTGAAATCGGTTTTGCACTAACACATTAGATTTTTAAAACAATTTTATATTTGGGATGTGCAACAAAATCAGTGACATATTTGCATATAATATATTTATTCTCATACTTGCATGCATTAGAGTTGTTAGGCTCTAGGAGGCTTGCTAGTGTTTGAATTTGATACCACTTTATGTTGTAAAGTGTATCTTATTATTTTTCAGTCACTTGTTGTAATTGGATAATTGTAAGACTTAATGGAATCTAATTCAAAGGGGAAGACCTAGTTGAGGCTAGGCATAAACCCTAGTTGCGACTGGTAAGAAGTCATAATTGTAATTAGGCATTCTAGGCTTGTATACTTAGGTTGTAACTCTTGTTTGAAATATAAGTGGGGATTTAAAAATCCTAACCGGGGAGGTTAGGTAGTGGACGTAGATCATTGAATCGAACCACTATAAATCGTGTCACTTTCATCTCTTCTATCCCATTCATTTGCATAGCATAGACATTCATTATTGGTGTATGGATTATCATTGTTATTTGCACATAAAGTTTTAAAAAGGCAATAACCACTCGGTAACCCAATTCACCCCCTCTTGGGTGACCTTCAATTGGTATCAAAGCGGGTTACTGCTCAAAGTATTACTAACGTATCTTTGAGTGTTTTTGTGCAAGGATGGAACTAACTATGCTCATTGGAAAGTAAGAATGAAGTTCTATATTAGAGCACAAAATAGATTCTTATTGGATGCAATTGAAATTGGCTATACTCCACCGGACAAGCTTTTGAAAGAGTACACAGACGAGGAGATCAATAGTGAGCTTTCAAATGATCAAGCTATGAATCACTTATTTTGCGCATTAAGTGAAAATGAGTTTAACCGAGTGAGTGCTTGTCAAACGGCCAACGAAGTATGGGAAAATCTTGAGGAACACTGAAGGTACCATACAAGTGAAAAAGACAGAGTTGAGGATTCTTGAGGAGCACTATAAAACTTTTCGAGTTGGATCTGATGAAGATATAGCCACTGCCATCACACGGTTCACTAAACTATTGAATGAGATCAAGAATCTTGGAAATAATTATGATCAAGAGACCTCGGTGTACAAATTCCTTAGAGGGTTGCCAAAGGAATGGGATGCCAAGAAGTATGCCATTCAATCGGTACAAAACCTTGGAGACTATACATTTGATGCATTGTGTGGAGATCTAACGGTCCATGAATTTGAAATTAAAGACCGAGCTAGATTAGAAGCATTAAATGGAAGCGCAGAGAGTTCAAGAAAAGAGATTGCTTTGAAGGCAAATAGCTCATCGGTTGCATCAATGGATGTTTTTGAAGATGAAAAATCTAGTGACAAAAATGATCATGAGGAGGAAGTAGCTATGCTCTCAAGAAAGCTAAACAAAGTAATGTACAAGCGGGATAGGTACAAGAAGAAGTTTAGAAGTGGAAGCAAGGGAGGAAAGTCAAGTGAGACTATATGCTTCGGATGTGGCAAACCAGGTCACATCAAGGCGGAATGCAAATCCAAGAAGGTGGTGGATAAGAAGAAAGGGAAAAAGAGCTTTAATGCAACTTGGGATGACTCATCATCAGCAAGTTCGAAATCCGAATCGAAAAGTGAGAAGGCAATACTTTGTCTTATGGCACAAGGTGAGGTAAATTCTAACTTTTTTAACTTTGATGATGTTGATGATTTGGATGATGTTCCAAATCTTGATGAGCTTAGGAAAGAGTTGGAAAGGGAGGTCAAAAAGACCAAACAACTCAAAAAGAGCTTGACCATAGCAATTAGAGAAATAGAGTCACAAAATGAGACCATTAATGATCTCCAAAGTGACTTGAATGAAGTCCTAGAGGAGAGAGATGTTTTAGTCAAGAAAGTAGAGGACTT
The DNA here is from genome assembly GCA_039657345.1 of Stephania japonica. NCBI lineage: Eukaryota > Viridiplantae > Streptophyta > Magnoliopsida > Ranunculales > Menispermaceae > Stephania > Stephania japonica. Next base: position 18,846,667 of record CM077558.1, on the reverse strand, counting down.
GACTAGCACGGTGCATAAGTTCACCAATGGTAGAAAAATGTTTGACTTGATGTTGGGAGCACAACGTGCACTCAACAAAAGAGGCATAGGCTATGGAGCAAACTTGTTGAGTTACAAGAAATTGTTAAACGATGATCGTAGATGCTCAAAGTGTAATAGATCTCATGTGGTTGGAAAATGTGCCTTACAAAAGGCCAAAGTGGGTAGACTAGCATGGGTAGTTAAAAATGTTTATGACACTAACTTTCTTGGACTCAAAGGTATTTGGGTACCAAAATATAGTGTGTTTCCCATTATGTAGGATGTGAGGAAAAGCACCCCATGGTACTTGGATAGTGGGTGCTCAAGACACATGACCGGAGATGTGCATCAATTCATTGAACTAAAGCGGCATGATGATGGAAAGGTTACATTTAGAGACAACAACAAAGGAAAAGTTATTGGTCTTAAAACCGTCGGTAACAATTCACTTTCTATTTCTAATGTTTATCTTGTTGATAGTTTGAAACATAATTTGCTTAGCATTAGTCAATTGTGTGACAAAGGATTTCATGTTATGTTTGAATCATCGAAATGCATTGCTAGGAATGAGAAGCATGAAACTTTATTTATCGCATATAGAGATAAAAATGTTTATGCCATTAACTTTGATGAGATGAATATGCAAAATGTTTCATGTTTGAGTGCACAAAGTGAATGTGATGCATGGTTATGGCACCGTAGATTAGGACATTCTAGCATGGAAAACATGTCAAAATTGACTAAGCACGATCTCGTCAAATGCACGTTTAAGAAAGATAAGGAATGTGAATCTTGTATCCTTGGTAAACAAGTAAAATCATCATTTAAGACAAAAGTAACAAGTGATGTGACTCGAGCCTTAAAACTTATCTATATGGATTTGTTCATACCCACCCAAACACAAAGTCTAGGAGGTAAATCATATTGCTTTGTCATTGTTGATGATTTTACTAGGTATACATGAGTGTATTTTCTATCTCATAAGTATGAAGTATTTGATGTGTTTGTAAAATTTTGTGCTTTAGTTGAGAATGAAAAGGGATAAAGAATCACCATCATTAGAAGTGATAAAGGTGTTGAGTTTGTAAATAGAAACTTGGAGGATTTTTGTGCTAAACAAGGTTATACACACCAATTATCCTCTCCTAGAACACCCCATCAAAATAGAGTTGTTGAAAGAAAAAATAGGACACTCCAAGATGTGTAGAACTATGCTAAATGAGTACAACATAGCTAAGCATTTTTGGGCCGAAGCCATTAATACGACATGCTATGTTATAAATAGAGTAAATGCCTGAAAGCAAGTGAAAAAGACTCCTTATGAACTATGGAAAGGCCGAAAATCTAACATAAGTTATTTTAAGGTGTTTGGTTGTACTTGCTATGCTCTAAATGATAAGGATCAATTAGATAAATTTGACCCAAAGTCAAAGGTATGTACTTTCCTAGGGTACTCTATAGCAAAGCATATAGAGTATTTAATAGCTCAACCAAAACCATAGAAGAGTATATTCATGTGAAATTTGATAAAGTAGATCCCAAAGTTATGATAATGCAAAACTTTGAAAAATTGAGGATTAATGATGAAGATGATGGCACCCTAGGACAAATTCCAAATAGTCAAGAGGTCGAGGTAAGCAAGGAATCCGAAACAAGTGCGCCTAAAAACTCAAGACTCCTTATTGGCCATTCATCTCAACAAATCATAGGTGATCCAAACAAAGGAATAATCACTAGGTCAACATTACATAGAGATGATGCCTTAGGAGATGAATTTTGGGTAATGGCTATGCAAGAAGAGCTAAGCCACTTTGTTAGGAACAAGGTATGGATATTAGTACCTAGACCTAAGGACCACACTACTATAGGCACCAAATGGGTTTTTAGAAACAAAAAGAATGAAAAAGGTGAAATTGTAAGAAACAAGGCTAGGTTGGTTGCACAATGCTACTATCAAGAAGAAGGAATTGATTATGAGGAAGCATTTGCACCCGTAGTAAGACTAGAAGCAATTCGTATGTTCCTTGCTTATGCTTGCTACAACGGGTTTCTACTATACCAAATGGATGTTAAAAGTGCATTTCTAAATGGGTTCATCCATGAAGAAATATATGTAGAACAACCACCGGGTTTTGAAGATCGTGAGCATCCAAGCAATGTCTATCATCTTCAAAAAGCCTTGTATGGACTAAGACAAGCTTCTAGAGCTTGGTATGATAGACTTAGTGTATTTCTACTTGAGAAAGGATTCAAGAAAGGAACACAAAATTCTACTTCATTCATTTTGATCAAAAAACGTGACATGCTACTTGTTCAAATCTATGTTGACGATGTCATTTTCGGGTCATCAAACACACGTTTATGTGATGAATTCTCATCATTGATGACAAATGAATTTGAAATGAGCATGATGGGTGAACTAACATACCTTCTAGGCTTGCAAATAAATCAATCCAAACATGGCATTTTTATAAATCAAGCAAAGTATGTGAGGGACATGTTAAAGAAGTTCAAATTTGAAAATCTGAAAGTATGTGACACTTCTAATAGTTCTACTATCAAAATGGACAAAGACCAACTAGGAAAATCCATAGATCCTAAACTTTACCGTGGAATGATAGGTAGTCTCCTATACTTGATCGCTAGTAGACCTGACATTATGTTTAGTATGTGCTTATGTGCTAGAATTCAATCCGATCCTAAGGAATCACACTTAAAATATGTAAAGCGCATATTTCAATATCTAAGTGGAACACAAGACTTAGGATTGTGGTTCAATAAAACCAAGAGTTTCGAACTCTGAAGTTTTGTTGACTCTGATTATGCAGAAAGTCTAGTTGATAGGAAAAACACTTCCAGATTTTGTCATTTGCTAGGAAATTCACTTATCTCATGGTTTAGCAAAAAACAAAATTCTGTGGCTTTATCTACAGCGGAAGCCGAATATGTGGCTGCCGGGAGTTGTTGTCCTCAAGTTCTATACATGAAACAACAACTTGAGGATTATCAAATTCTAGTTGGGTGTGCTGAAATTTATTATGATAACACAAGTGCAATAAACATATCAAAAAATCCGGTGTTACATTATCGAACAAAACTTATTGAGATTAGGCACCATTTTCTTCGTGATCACGTCCAAAAGGGCGATGTTAAACTCGCCCATGTGCCCACAGAGGATCAACTAGCCGATATATTCACCTAGCCTTTGCCTAGAGATCAATTTTCTAAGATTCGGTGTGAGTTAAGCATGGTTCGAGAATCGGACCTTCTACATATGTTTTAGCTGTTCCAAACCTTTTTATATGGTGTTGGTGAAGTGTCCATAAAGTTTGAGGTGAATCAGAGTTGTATCTCAAAAATCCAAAAATTTCAAGGCCAAAATTTTCATAGAGAAATTAGCGCGCTAATAGGAGAAATTAGTGCGCTAATGCTGTCCTGGCCAAAAATTTCCAGAGGGGAATTAGCGCGCTAATAGCAGACATTAGCGCGCTAAAAGTGTACTGGCCCAGAGTACAAATCGACCCATTAGCGCGCTAATGTCGTTTGGCCAATTTCACCCCTCTCTCAAATTTCATTTTACCCTAAAATTTCATTTTACCCTAAAATTTCACCCCTCTCTCAAATTTCTCCTCTCCTCTCACTGACAAAATGCCTCTCCCCTCTCCTTTCGTCAATTCCACACGTCTCCACTCTCCTCTCGACGTCTCCACCGTGATTTCTTCTCCCACAAGGTAACAATCTTCACTTCTCTTTGTCAATTTCATCACTTTTCTTTCCCCAATGTCGACTCGTCGAACCTCCAACCGTCCCTCTTCCCGTTTGGTCGCCCCCACCGCTTCCCGACCCACCGCCCCAACCACGTCTCGTCCTACCCAAGCCACGTCCTCTCGTCGTCCCTCTAGCCGACGTGTTGTTCAATCTTCGTCTTTGAGTAGTGAATCCAAATCCACACACCCCGTCCCCACTCTGGCAAATGCCATATGACGTAGGGGTTGTGCCAAGTCTGTACATGAGTCCACATCCGTTCTCGAGTTAGTGGCTCCACGGCTAATGGATGCCAAAATCCTAAGGCCTACCATTGTCGATTTCGCCTTTTTCGATAAGGCTTATCTCCCAATTCGGGAGATTTTCGATACGGCGGGATGGACCACTTTTTGTGCCTATAATGCCTACTATAACCCCCCTTTGATTCACGTTTTCTATTCAAATCTTGAAACAACGAACCATTTTGTATTCAAATCATTTGTTGGCAGTTGATCAATTGAGATTACGCCTGAAAATCTCGCTCAACGGCTTCACCTTCCTTTGTACCCTCCTACCACTGCGGTTGTATGCAAATTTCTCAGTTGGCCGTTTGATAGTCTTGAAGTACTTAATTCCTTCCTTCGGCCGAAAAGAACTTTAATTGTATATCCGACTAGTATAACGGATACTGATTTTAAACTCATACCTCACCTCCTTCATAAAGTTCTTCACAAAGTCATCCTACCTCGAAGTGGTAGTAAGAACTCATTCTCCTTGACATGTTCGTCCTTGGGCATCTAATTCGAGTAATACCTCTCAGCCTGCCCCACATCATTATCGGTTATATGACGAGCACGTGTAGCTCGGGTCATCATCTTCGTTATGCACATATTATCACATCCTACTTGGAGTCTGCCCAAGTGGATCTCGCATTAGGTGGTCATCCCCTCACTGTCTATGACACCATTGACATGGCCACTCTGAAGGCCATGAAATATCGCTACATACGCGACAGGCAGAGGTGGACACGGGAAAATGCCATCCCGAATGGTTAGTATTACGGCGGCTATGAGTCTCCACTACCTACGGACCCTCCAGTGGCTCCTTTCGTTCGACTACTTGGAATATAGCCATAGTTTTGGCGATGATGACAATGCTGATGACGAAGGCCTTACTGGAAATGATGAGCATGATGGAGATGATGAAGTTCATCAAGACTTTAAAGTTCCACCCCAGCAGCAGCAGCAATATGAGTGGGCGCAACCTCCACCTCCTTCTATGTTCGGCGGCTTCACGCCTCCACCGAATATGTCTCCATCATCGGCGTACGTCTTTGCACAGTTGGGCTACCTGCATCCTATATGACTCAGACCTTCGCTGCCGTCGAGACGAGTATCCAGCATCACAATGATCAGCTTCGTCGCATCGAGGGTCAGTGGCTCCCAGTTTGGCCCGCGCGTACCGACCATGCCTCTGGCTCTGCACGTCCACCATCGTCCTCGAGGAGGAGTGTTTAAACATATTATTGTTAGATGGGCATTAGGCTCCACTACGTTAGCCTTAGATGTTTAGAGCTATAAACTCATGTTTAAGCCACAACTATGCTCCTATTACTTTATGTTCTCTATATCATGACATTTTTTTTTGCATATCTCTGAGTTTCTATATGGCTATTTTTTGTTAATTGTGATTCATCGTTTATGCATATGTACCACTTCTATCTGTTATTTCTTGATATGCATAAAGTGAGGGGGAGCATATTTCTCTCGTATTGATTCTATTGTGCTTTATTTATGGGGGAGTTTGGCCCCACTTTTTGATGTTATCAAATGAGGGAGAAAATGTGGTTGAACTTAAAAATGTTGATGTGGTTGAACTTGCATAAATGAAATGTATAATCATGAATGCGATATACACTTAGATTATGTTTTACACCTTTAAAGTTCACATTGTTTGTTATCATCAAAAAGGGGGAGATTGTTGGACTAAGTGGTTAGTCACTCTAACTCTGACCGGGATTTTGATGAAAACAAACAAGGTGAAAATGGACTAATAAATATCAAGTGTATTTTAGTTTTTGTTAAAGGATGCAAAACAACACATCATGGGTATTCAAGCCATACAAGTTCAAGACTCGGCATTCATGAAGGAATGAAGACGAAAGATCAAGCTACAATTTGTAATTTTGATGTAAGGTATAAAAAATTCATCCACGCAAGTCAAATGCATTAGTTCATGCATATCGAGTTTTTTAAACAAATTTTCACATATCATGAGATTACTCGAAGTTTCAAATTGGAATTTTAACACATGACTAGGTCTATGAGTTTAAACAATGTGAAACTATGTGTTCATGGGTATTTGCATATTGAAGATCATTATGGAAGTTTTCGAAAAGGAAAAACTTATTTTTGAAAGGTCTTTGAAAAGAAAACTGCAAATTTGCAGTAAAGTCCCTCGCACGTTATGAAATCGAAAATTCCCATTTTCGGGATTTGTAAAAATATCCAGACTACCCAAATAGGCTTAATGACCCATATTAAACATATATATCATGTGATATAAGGGTCGGTTGGGTCCCGAACGAGTTTAAGGGTCGAAAACACAAAGGGACAAAATATTTATTTTGAGGTCCCTACAGTTAGCGCACTAATGTCAGAATTAGCGCACTAATTTCATACCTGACAGTTTTTTTAAAAAGCTGGAAAACGAACTTTAATTTGAATTTTTGATGAATTTTGGACCCTTGGATCCCTAGAACGGTAATATACTGGTAATATGGGATACCTAACACTATAAAACCACTAAGAACATGGTTTTGTCACAACAAGGAAGAAACACACTCAAAAAGCTCAAAACTTAGAAGATAACAACTTTGATTTTTGTGAAGAAGAAAAAGAAGATTCTTGTGGCTATCCTCTAGCTCTAATATCCAGCACTCTTGAGGCATTCAAATGAGTACAAGAATATCTTCAAAACTGATCTCTTTTGTCATCTTCTTGGTTGTAAGAAAGTCCTTGTTCGAGCATCTTTTCTTGTGTCTAATCTACATAGTTTTGTGTGTTTGAATTCAAAATTATTTTGTTGTGTGTTTGAACACCTTCATCTTGGGTTTTGCACTTAAACTTATTTTATTAAACCCTATGATTGATTTGAACAAAAGTTTCATACTTAAACTTGATTTTTGTTAAACTCTTGTTCTTAGCATTGAAATCGATTTTGCACTAACACATTTAATTTTTAAAACAATTTCATATTTAGGATTTGCAACAAAATCAGTGACATATTTGCATATTACATTTATTCTCATACTTGCATGTATTAGAGTTGTTAGGCTCTAGGGGGCTTGCTAGTGTTTGAATTTGATACCACTTTCCATTGTAAAGTGTATCTTATAATTTTTCAGCCACTTGTTGTAATTGGATAATTGTAAGACTTAGTGGAATCTAAGTCAAAGGGAAAGACCTAGTTGAGGCTAGGCATAAACCCTAGTTGCGACTAGGTAGGAAGTCTTAATTGTGATTAGGCATTCTAGGCTTGTATGCTTAGGTTGTAACTCTTGTTTGAAATATAATTGGGGGTTTTAAAATCCTAACCGGGGAGGTTAGGTAGTGGACGTAGATCATTGGATCGAACCACTATAAATCGTGTGTCACTTTCCATCTTTTCTATCCCATTCACTTGCATAGTATAGACATACATTATTGATGTATGCATTATCATTGTTGTTTGCACATAAAGTCTTAAAAAGGCAATAACCACTCGGTAACCCAATTCACCCCCTTCTTGGGTGACCTTCAGTAGGAAGATGTAGTGAGTTGAAAATTTTCTAAACTCACTTTAAAAAAGTTCTACAACATAAATTGAGTTTTATCAGCATTTGATGCAACTAAAGAAAATGTTTAGATCATAAGGTTCATGATTGAATAAAGTGTGATTCCAAGTGTTAGAAGCAACGTTGGATTTTATTGTAATAATAATGCACAACTTTAGGTTGTGGAACTTAAATTACACTATAAATCTAGACAATCACTCAGCGTCTTTGTTTTATTAAAGAAAGAACTTGAAGTATTGCAGAACAACTATATTAAACAATGTAGCAGATACATAGATAAAATTCTTCCACTAAGAATGCATTAAGGTAACATAGTATTAGATACGTGTAGGATTAGACCTAGAGCAAGTGGAAGATGTTGGAAAATGTGCCCTAAGCCAATTATGTAAATATTATTTAACTATTATAAGAAGATGCATGTTTCTTTTATAATAATATCCATGAATAATTATTGTATTATTCTAAACGTCTCTAGTCAGTTATTATTGTGGGAACAATAATAAATTAAGACTAGTATGAGTCTTAATTGATAGTCATGTGATGATTATGCGTACATGGCTAAGGATAAAGCGTATGAGTATTTGTTAGGAACAAATACTGGATCGACCCACTCCAAGAATGCTACATGGTCAATGTCATAAGTGATTATCATGTTAATCATTTCATTTAGTCATTCAACTTGAGATCACTAGAGACTCCAACATTAGGAGCACAATGATTTGATATAATTGAAAATCGTCTTTAACCGGATCATTATAAAGATTGTGACAGGTCATTGTCTGATTAATGTGTGGAAGTTGTGTGATCAAGATGGGATTTGTCCCTCTTTTAGAGAGAAATATCTATTGGGCTCCTCGATATGTTAGACTGATAAGTGGCCATTTCTAGTGAATTTATTGGATCAATGTCACTTGACAATTTTAGTCTACTAGGAGATCGAGACTAGTAGATTAAAATATAAGGGTGACATTCCACGTTTTAAATTCAATCAAAAGATATCGCGTAACAAAAGGATATGATATACACTATTCATTAGGTTGTATCGATTTATTCGTCTTCATGCAACTTGGGTAGTTATAATATCTTGTTAGAGGCTGCTTATGACTTTTGTGCCAAAAAAGGTTTTTGTTCACTGCCAACGTTGTATGAACATATTGGGTCGCACACAAAGAATGAAATTGTGCGATTTAAAATTATCTAGGTTGATGAATTTCATTAGATAAAATTCATTTTGAAGGTTCTCATTAAGTATCCTAGTTTGACTAGGATTCAAAACTCTCTTACATTTCTAGTGTGACTAGAAATTTAGTCTCTTAGTAAATTCTATTTTGAATAGGACTCTAATTGGAATTAAAGTATGACTTTAATTCTTATTTGAGATTTAGATAAGTTACATCTCTTATTGGATTAGTAATTGTAGATTATTTATCACTCTATTCTTTTTAGAGTTGGACTTTATCTAAGTCTCTATTTAAAGTATGACTATGAGATGGAGTTCTTTTACAACTCGACCTATTAAACTATAAATAAGACATTAGGGTCACAGTTGTATGTGTGAGATTTTTTTTGTGAGACTTCTCTAGAGAGATTTTTCTAGAGAGTTTTTATGAGAATTTTCTTCCCTAGAATTTTCGGCGCTAGCACTTCGGATTGTGACCATCTGTTCGTGTGTGGAATTCTGATAGAGGACGTTCGTCTGTGGCAACATCTTGAGGAATCGATCAACACTAAACAAGGCAGACATGGAGTTGTTCTTGTTAAGGTATGATTTTTCTCTTTTGATATATCAGTTTATTTGAATCGATAGGATCTTGGTTCGGGGATATTCGAAAAGGTTTTGAAAATATTTCGCTGCGCTTGATCCCCAAAACCCAATAGTATTATATGTATATGTTTTGAGAACATGGCAATATGAGTTTCCAAGAAAGGTTTGGATATTTATACTTTATTGTATCTCCTTTAAATGGAAGTTGGTATACATATGAGGGTTCCCGTATCCTAGGTTGTCTTGACTAGTGTCTCAGGAGTATTTATATTGGTTGGAGTTAATTTGCTTCTATTATACTTTGATAATTTTCTTAACTCACTACTATATAATAACTCAACTTAAATAATCTAATAAATTGATTGGGATTGGGAAAGGTGATTAGGGTTACATGTATTGCATGAGTGTTGACTTAGGGTTTATGTAAGTCTAGGCCAAATTTAAGGTTGTGGAATTTGGGGTCGTTACAGTTGGTATCAGAGCTATTTTCTCTAACTCAGGGCATGAAAATTAAAAAGTATAACCAACGTCACACGTGGTATCAGAGCTAGTGATGCCTCTAGGATTAAATTAATGGTAATACCACCGTTACAGTTGGTATTAGAGCTATTTATTGCTCTAGGGTTAAGTCAATAGTGATAGCAACATTATAGTAGGTTATAACCCTGGGATTAAGGTTACAAAAAGTTTCAAAGAAATGTTCTCTGATTCTATATTTAAATAAATAGTGATACCAATGTTACAGTTAATATCAGAGCATATTTTATGACTCTGGGATGAATGTTACAAGTGGTATCAGGTTATAATTTGTGTTGAGGCTTAAGTTCTATAAACTTAAGGTCATAATAATTCTAATATCATCGTTACAAGTGTTATCAGAGTTATGTTTTATGACTCTGAGGTTAAATTAATTGAGATATCAATGTTATAAAGGGTAATAAAAGGGAAAAGGTATACAACGCTGGGGTTCAAACATTTGTGATAGTGATGTCACAATTGGTATCATAACCTAGGGGGAAAAGCCTAGGGAATAATGTGAAGGTTATTCGGTAACCTGATATCAATGTAGTAGTTGGTATCTATCACAGCCTAAAGTTATAAAACTTGACTCTTAATTAAATCAGAACCATCATAAGACACAAATCAGTGAAAGTTAGGATAATGGTGGAACTTAGAGTGGAACCCTATGATCCTAACTTGAGTTTTAGTTGGGAAGTAAGAGGGGAGTTGGGAAATGTAAAAATGAACTACGAGCCATTTGATGTGTTTTATATACTATTGTTATCTTAGCTATAGTCTGATCATGGATGTGCTTTTGCGCTAGATTGCATTGGCCGATTAGTTAGGGTCCAGTAGTGGTGATGGCGGTAATCTGAATGATTATCATTGAAAGTTAGAGGAAATATATCAGAGGGTTACATTGCAAGGTTATCAGTTGGAAGAAATTCTACAATTTATGAGGGAACAGGCCATAGAAATAGTTCCTATTGCTGCAACACCGGTTACTTAGAGACAGGGTAATCAGAGTACGCCTAGAGATAAAAGTATTAGGGCAGTAACTAGTGTGAGACAGGGGAATATCCAGGGTAGTGGATACATGGAGTTTTATTTGAACGTAATTGCATTGACAAAGGAGGTGTGTAGGGTGGCAGTTATTTCTACTCTAATGATAGGTGTCGTTACGCGGTCAATTGGAGTACAGACAAGACAATATCAACCATAAAGTACTCAGGGCGTAGGTAGTAGAAGGGGAGAAAGTTTGTGCTACCATTGCAGGCAGCTGGGACATATTACTATTGACTGTCCTTTGAGGCTAAGAGTACTGCAATATAATCCTCACTTGTAAAGGTGGGAGGAACCACATAATGTTACAGATCTTAATTCAGAGCTGACGCAAGATCCGAGGGACTATGGGGAAGTCAACTTTAAAGAGTGGTATTAGCAAGGGGCAGTACTTTTGATATGAGTCAATGCCTTTGAAAGAATCATTAGCTATGTACAATGGCTCTTGATAAGTTAATATTTCGAAGTGATGGATGGAAGTTAATGCCAAAACTCGGGGTGATGCTATACTCTAGGTGTGTCCATAAATTTAGGTGGGATATAAGTAATTTTAGGTCTAAGTGCACTATATAGTGGTTACAGATTGGTGATATTTCACTATCATAGTGACACAGATTTTGGACGTGTACAAACCCGCAGTTTATAGATTGCTAGTACAATCACAATTTGATTTGAACCATACTCAGCAGTATGGAACACATCATAAAGTATTTATGGAAGGTTTGTTTATATCCACTATCTGTGTGAGAAGTCAGGTTATGTACTATGTATTGTAATTTGATGGATTTGAAACCCTTAGATGCCTTGGTATTAAATACATATATTTTATGGAAATAACGATATCTGCTTCAAAAAGATTCTAGTTGAATCTGTAATTTATAGGATGCCCATAGACTGGATAGGCTAGTTGTATGCTACCAACTATAGAGTTTTGAGTTCATCTATTCACGTTGGTACAAAAGTTTTCAACCGGGTTCAGGCTTTACACAACTCGTAAAGACAAAGTAAATCTTGATGAAACCACAAGGAAGGCTACTTCATCAACAAAAAAAGAAGTTTTTTGACTAACAAGTTATATATTAAATTCTATGATTTTTTGGTATTTCTCTTGATTTATTAGTGGGTTATTGTTTACGAGTGTCGGGTTTTAGTAAGCCATTAACCGTACTTTTTTGTTAGAGCGGATAAGCGACTTTAAACCCTCCTTAGAATCCACCGCCTCGCCTTCTTTCGTATTTCGTTTGGTTGTTTCCTCATTTTTTAATAGAAGGTCGAAATTCCCAACTTGCATTTCTAGTTCTCACTTCGCGCATCCGCGCTCCATCTATTCCCTACACTTCTTCATGAGTAAGATTTCTATATAATGTGGATCTACTAATTCATTCGGGTCGATAGGCAAAATTCGAAGGAGCTTAGTTTGATGCAATACCACATAACCAGGTCGAGGGGTTGTTTTAAGCATCTCAGTCGTCGATGTTTGGCATTCGACTTTTTGAAGGCCGAATGTTGATTTATGAACTCAATTCCAAATAAAGTCAAAGTTCACTAGTTTCCTCCCGTATGAGAGTAACCAAAAGAGAAGATCTAAGAGAACTTTTCTAGCTTGACTTGAATTGCTCCCCTTTTACTGAGGAGTTTCATTTTGTTCGCTAGTAATGCTCTTTGAGAAGATCTAGATCAAGAAGGAATTTCCCTAGCTTAGTTCCTTCCTTATATCCTATATTATCCCGGATTCGGCTTCAAGCACTTACTCTTTTACGCATGGCATGTCTTACCTAAGATTCTATGCATCTAAACTCGCTGAAAGCAAAAGTGGAGAGTCGACAAGAGTGCTACTTCTCCCCCGGAGGGAACACGTGTAGCAGCCCCGCAGGGAATAACCCACTTTCTAAAAAGCTAAAGAAGTTATGTATGATTGACTCCTTGCCTAGACACGAATGGTATAAGAAGAAGTGAGGGAGAAACCCGTAGCTCAGTACCTCTTTACTCAAGCTTTTTTCCCGTGGAGACATTGTTTTATATAGAAAAGTTTGCCCAAGAATTACTTCACAGATAGGTCATATAGGAAGAGAAGTACCAGCGTTGAGTCCCTTCTTTTTAAACCCTATTTTTTGCCTAGGAGGAGTTGTTGCACAACGTCCAGGGGCTTCCACGCCTGGAAAGAGAATAACTCTTAAGTGGCAAAGAAAGTTCTTCCCAAAGACGAGCACCTTCTAAAGGAAAGGGATATAGTCTCTATCGTCTGGTCTTGCTTTTCGTTTAAAATAGTATCCTGTAAGCCGTGTCCTTGTTAGTTACTTTCTTTCCAGCGCCATTAGACTAGGCTTCCCAGATCCCCTATTTTCGGTGTTGACAAACAACTAGACAGTCAAGAGATTTCCCTACTCAATCAATATCCATCAGTTGAGGACTTTCTCAATGGGGATTGTTTTCTTTCCCATGAGGCTTTATTGCTGTTCTAATAGCCTTGAATTGAAAAAATGGGAAAGGAATGTTACATACACTTTCGAAAGCTCTATGAAGAGAATCTTGTAGATATTTTTTCCAGGGCCATACTGTTACGAGATAGCACGCAATACAGATGGAGATCTGATGCAAATTAGAATTTGTGTTAGTTTAGGACTTTTTTATTTATTAGATAATATGGTTTTGTTTAATTGGATTACAAGTTGTGTCCTTTTATGTCAAAGTTAGAGTCTAAATAAGAATTAATAGTAGTAAGAGTTTTAATAGAATTACAATTATTGTGTCTTTTGGTATTCTATTAGAATTAGGAGTTTTATTATTTTACAAGCCTATATATACGCTACATATGTAATAGTTTAAGGAGATTTTTATTGATTTTAATAAAGAATTGAATTTCTTTTCTTTAGAATTTGGTATTAATTCTCTCTAGTCCTAAATTGTATTGTTTGTAGTATCGAACATCCGATTTAGAAGATCTCCGCTGCGTCAGTTGGTATCAGAGCCATCGTCACGTGTGATTTTGATGAATCATGCAACTGAGGGTGGAGTTTGGCTTTGGTGAGGAATGAGAATTGGAATATTTCTATTCTGATGTGGAGGAATTTGTATCTGAGGAAGAAATAGATGGGGTTCTTTTTCTTTACGGTGACGCGCGACGAATAGATCCAATCTTCTTTGAGGAGAACTTCAAAAACTTTGACGAAGAGCCAAAGTTTGACAGTGATGGGTACGACTTCGTGGAGGACAAGTTAGTCTTTAGAGATGACGGCTTAGTCATCGAAGTGGTTTTATTGTTTGAAGTTCCTCAAGAGCTTGAAGAGGTGGTTCGCGATGTTGACGTTGACAATGACTCCCTTGGCCTCATTGCAAAGGCAAAAGTACTCAAATTTGCAACCAATGATGGCATATGCGTTGATGGATATTTGCATGACTTTTCTATTCAGAATAATGTCCTATTTTATCTTTTCAAGCATGTTGAGACTAGTTGTGATGATTTCATCGTCAAAGCCGAGAAGACGCGCGTGGGTACGAAAATTCAAGGACGAATTTTTATCAACAAAGGAAGAATGATGAAGATGGATATCATAGACGTCATGTGCGAAATAATTATTCAAGCATTGAATTCGATGACGAATTTTCTCAACCGGGAGAGAATGATGTAAATTAGAATTTGTTTTAGATTAGGATTTTTTTTTTATTAGATAAGATGGTTTTATTTAGTTAGATTACAAGTTATGTGTCCTTTTAATGGTTTTGTTTAGTTGGATTACAAGTTATGTGTCCTTTTATTGCAAAGTTAGAGTCTAAATAGGAATTAGTGGTAGTAAAAGTTTTAATAGAATTACAATTATTGTGTCTTTTGGTATTCTATTAGAATTAGGAGTTTTATTATTTTACAAGCTTATATATAGGCTACATATGTAATAGTTTAAGGAGATTTTTATTGATTTTAATAAAGAATTGAATTTCTTTTCTTGAGAATTTGGTATTAATTCTCTTTAGCCCTAAATTGTATTGTTTGTAGTATCGAACATCCGATTTAGAAGATCTCCTCTGCGTCAAGATCTTTGCCTCAATTTCAAAAATTTCGATTCGATTTCACAATTTAGCTTCCAGACTTTCATCTGCTAGTGAGACAATTGTCATTTCCTTTTAATTTGGTACCTACTAGAATTGGTCCAGCAATTACTTTGTTCTTCCCATGACACGCATGAAGCCTTCAGTTCATTAGATATTGAGAAAGACTTTTTCCAGCTAAGTGGGATTCCCAGCTATCCTTCCATCCACTCTTTATCAAGCGAAAAGTAAAGCTGCCAAGTCCTTATATGGATGGGAACTCGAAAGCTCTGTCCTCCTTCCCTTAGCTTGAAATTTTGCCTATTCTTCGTATCCCATTGGCTTGGCCTGCATTTAATAGTAGCTAATTCATGCCATTAATCCTCCTTTGCTTTTGCAACTGATGGCATTTTATTAGAAATGGAATAAGGATCTTGCTTATATGTATTTTATTTTTTCTTCTTTCTTGTCGAATTCCCTAGGGGATAAAGAAATAGTATATGCCCGAGACTCACGATTTGGGAATTTGTGCCAAAAAGATCGGATGGTTCCCACTTATTGGATAAGGAAAGTGCCTATCCTTGCTAAAGGACATGCTACCACCCGCCAACAAAGTAAAGTAGGAAGGTCATCAGGTGACGAAGGTATTTGGCTGGCAAGTCAATAACAACTTCTTATATGGCATTTGACATTTTTCCATCAATCCCATTCTATATCTATGCCATCTTATTTACTATGGATTCAACTCTTGGTCCTCTCCTTGTCCTTCTAGGAATAGCTAAACGAGGTCCAACTTAGTAGCTGCTGCTTTCATTTTTGCTATCATTCCTGCTTTAGACTAAGGTATTCCTGTTTTTATTCGTCAGGCTAATCAATCTTCTGAAAGATCATTGCCTCCGGGTTGGCCACTGCATATATTCATTCTTGTGCATTGTCTTCTCTCTCAGCGAAAAAAGGGCTTCTATAGAGGTTAGAGTCCCCACAGCGACTTACTCCAATCTTAATAAGCAAATTGGCTCTTCATGCTCACAACTGGAGGAATCTAAACTTTTCCTTTTCTATTTCTAATGTCAAACTTGAGAGCAGTTGCTGCAAGCCTAAACCTTCTAATAGGGAAAGCGCTAAGGTTAATGCCCCATGACGTGAGATAAAAGGACTAAGAGCCTTTATCCCATGGTGAACAATCGGCTTCACTCGATCAAGTTTGTCATATTCATAAATGGAGCGCATCAGTTCTATTGAGCACCAATTCCTCGAGTAAAGGCTTATACAGTTGGTTGACCAAAATAAGAATCCCAAATTGCATTAGCAAGAAGTTTGATTATAGAGAAACTATTAAGGCACAGTGGACCTAGGTTTCGAACCCAAGTAAGAGATAGAATCTTACTAGAGGTTTGGAACCCATTGCATGTAAGTGGAGGAGCCCCCTTTAGAGCTTTCCCTTTTATTGCTCGTTAGCACTTTACTAATAACATTGTTAGGGCTTTTCCTTATCTTACTAAAGATAATCAAGAAAAGGGCTTTTTTTTCTTTACATAAGGTGAAATGAAACCGATTGTTCATGCTTGTAGCTTGCATGTATGAGATCTGTCTCCTGTTTGCGATTGAAACCCCCACTTACTTTAGTACATTACTTTTTTTTATCTAGGTAGAATTCTCTAATAAAAAAGGTAGTTTTTTAGATAGAGTCTTAACGGTTACAGTGGCACGTGCATAATAGATCAATCAGCTTTTAGCGGCTAAGAGAAAAAAAATCTTCTTGTGCTTGTGCTGGCACCTTGGATGAAACCCTTGTTCTTTCTTTATTCCAGTTTCTTTGTGGCTTAACTTAAAGAAAAGGTTACTTCTAGTTCCTTTCGAGAAGCGCGAGTGTAAAACCCTATAAACCCTCTGTCTTTTAGTTAAGGAAACCGAGTTGAACAGAAGATAGAGTTTCAATTCTAGTGGAAAGCCCCTACTCCAAAAAAATTGGAAAGTTAAGTTCAAGTGCTTCAGTCAAAGAGAAGTTTCTTATTTAGTTACAGTTGTAATAAGTACTTAAAAGCTCAACAAGGCTTTAAACGGCTAAAGTAGATCAAGAAAAAAACCTTATTCCGGGTGTGAGCCATAGCACAGGGACTCTCGGTTGGTCGTATAACAAAGAGTTGACAGTTTAAGCTAGTGAAGCTTTAAGAGATAGGGCAAGTGGTCTACGACTATCCTTACTTCATTCTTTTTTGTATAAGTTGGCTTAGGGAAATACAGAGACACAGGGTAGGTCATCTAGTCTAGCGCCGAAGTGCACTTGGTAAAAAAGGGAAGCTTGGCTTAGAGAAGAAAGACGAATTTCTTCCGTCAAGGTAAACGAGTTCTTTCTAGGACCGATAGTTCAGTTCAAGCGTATCATACATCAAACTCTTTCAATTTTAGTCAAGCTTGTTGTAAGGCTAAAAACCCTTTACTAGTACTAGTATAGGCAGAACGAAAAATAGGAAAGCAGGCAGTCTTGTCGGTAAGTTAGTATTGCAAGTCTTATGTTCTAGACAGAGTACAGAGCTATTACTCCTGGAAGCCTGTGGAGAATGGGGAAGGAAGACTGGATAGATCTTGAGCTTGAGAGAAGGAACGAATATCGCTAAATTGGTTTTCGCTCCTTACGTCGTGAAGGCATAAGCCTTTAGTTTAGTGTTATATTTCTACCCTGAAGTCAATTTCACCATTTTCTATTGCTAACTAAATGATGATGTGCCCGTTCCCAAGTCTAGAGCTCGAGGAGTTGTCACATGACCAAAGCACCTTCCCGTGTTTGAAGTCTAGAGCTCGAGGAGTTGTCACATGACCAAAGCACCTTCCCGTGTTTGAGGTCCAGACACTAACAGGCAACTTTACCAAGGCAAGGCAGGTCAGGATCTACAACATTGAGATACCATTCCTTATACATCGCCGCAACTCACATGCCAGGACGAGCCTTGATAGCACGAAAATTAGAAAGGGATTCGTGTTACAGCAGATCAAGATAGGCCAGAAGCGCCAGCGAAGAACTCCCGTAGTTGAATCAATGGACAGAAGCAAAATCCTTATGATGCCCAACTAGCCAAACGAAACCCAAGCACTGTGAACAACCCAATCCACTAGCACGAGACAAATGAACTACTATTGCAACGACCACCCTAACGGAGGCTGTAACCAGCACTGGATCAATACTTTGACTACCAATGCTTGATAACCTCGCAGGGAGATCAGAGAAGGTGCAAAAATACTATAACTTTGGGAGAGAATCCCATAATTCATAAATTGGATAGAGTCAAAGGAAAAATTCACTTTACTAATTGAAAATCCAGTAGGATTTGTAGACCGAATCCATAACCATTCCCTCAACATTTTTTGGTAGCGAAAGCTACTTGCTTCATCTTGCCTTAGTTCAGAAAGTACAACTACGTGCTGCTCCAGTGTTTCATCTTTTATGTTCTTAAAGATTAAGTCCACCATTATCCGATATTCCTCCTCATGGAGGACGGGTGGTCTGTTTTCTTATATATATATATCTATTTGACCGAGTGTGCTATCCTTCTGCGGACCTCGACAATCGCATTTACTATGTTTATCTCCTCCTCGGTGAGAGGAGGAAGCTCCGAAAGGGCTTCCATGATGGGAGGGAAATTCAGATATCTTTCTCCTAGCATCATAGGGCAGAAACACCCTTTTATTTAATAGAGGAAAAAATACGCAAGCAAGCCAACAGAAAGAAAAAAAGTAGTAGAGACCGATGTTGATGCGTATTTGTGTTTTTCTTTCTTCACAGTTTGAACTGTTTCGATATAATGAGCACTGTGAACTATCTTCTGAAAAAAAGAAAGATAGTGTTTCTAGTAAAGAAAAAGGCAGAAAAGAAGAACAATCAAAACAAAAGGATACCCATAGGAGGTAAAGAGGCGCTAATGGGGCGCTAATAATAACAAAGAGCACCATGGGAACAGGGAGCAGGTCGCGCTCCCACCCCAAGGCGTTGGCTGTTATGTACGAATATTGGGCTAGGCCCGCACTTGTTCCATCCAGCCTAAAGTCATTAAATAATTGTTCAATCCATAAACGGGTCCCCCTAGCTTGGTATTTGACCACTCGACCGATCGACTAAAACAAATTCATCTTAGAAAAGGTAGATTGATGAGTTGTTTCTTCTCCAGTAGTCTCCTTCATCACAACGATTCGTCCTTGTTCAAGAAGAACTATTTTCGTGATCGAATTACGAAATAGATATACGAATTGTATGGGATCATTCATTGGAATGGGATAAGTGATTCTTTTATAGGATCCCAATGGGATATTCGAATCCACTAAAGATACAATAGGTATTTGTGACCGATCAGCTTCAAGTATGACCGAGGACTTTCTATCTGCATCCATAATAACTACATCATCTGGTTGTTGGTTTTCCCCGAAATCAATCTTCTTGTCTCTCAAACAAATCTTTTTTCAGATGGGTATACGTGAATGGGGGTGAAGGGAATGGTTAGACAGTTGTTCCCTACTGTATGAGTTTGGCAAGATTTTGCTCGAGTTAAGTTTAATTTAGAGGAAGAAATTCTTATTAGTTGGGAAGACTGTAATGACCTAAAAAATGTGACATGCTTATATTGTTTGGTGTATTACCTATTATTACTCGTGTCTGGGTGTACTGACGATGACGTGAGCGTACGAGTAAGGTTTGACTCGAAAAACGTAATGAACGACGGTCGAACAAATGAAGTATGGGTACTTGGTGCCAGGGAAATTATAATTGTAGGCAACAGACAAATAAAATGCACTAAATAATTAAGCTGAAAAAGGGTTCAGGTCATTAGTATACTATTCTTGCACGATGGGGTGAGTCGTGGTGTGATTTGAAAGCAAAAACATGGCCGGGAATGCGATGTGGCGTGTGGAGTCACCTAGCGGAGTCTCTAGTTAGTGTAGGCAAGGAAGTGACGACTGAAGTGGTGGAGGCAGTTGGGTGAGCTGGGGAACGATGGATATGCCTCGAGATACATGCTTGCAGGGAGAGGAAATAGATGAATATATATTTTTCTCAGTTGGACAGCAGTAGCAACTAGGTTTTTGGAGCTCGCAACGACGAACAATCGGGTGGAGGTAATATCTCGACTCATCATTGCGTATGTGTAATTTTGATGTGGGTTTCAACAATTTTAGTTGTTGGGAATTCGGTTAGTGCTAGTTTTGGGTGTTTTTGGCGCTTTTGGATTGGTAACGACGTTCCAAGCAGTTTGGGATAGCCTTGGAACACGATGATACGAGCCGGGGTGTCGAAAAAACCTCAAAAATGTGTTATGGAAGTGACACTGCAAGAGTCCTCATAAAGCTTGTGAGCCATAGTGTCCAAAACCGAGAAACTGGGAAAACTCATGCTTTATGTGATATTGCTAGCAATATTAACAACCCCAAAATTTTTAACTGACTTGTGTTGCACTTGTCAGAAATTGTGACCCGGCTACGTGAATACTGGACAGTATTTCGAACTTCGGGAGTCGACACCGAAGTGATTTTATGATTCTTTGATTGTGTGTATTAGTATTTTAGTATTTTACGGGTTTCGATCCGTTCGGGCGGTATTTAATTAAGTGAGGTTTCGACTAGTTAAACGGGGGAGAAAAACAAGTAAAACATACAAAATAAATAGAATGGTTACACACTTTAATGTGTAATAAAGAGAAATAAATAGAAAAGTAAAAAGATGGGCAATGGTTTAAAAATGGTGTAGGAAGTAAGTTGGGGGTAAAAAGGTCATTTGACCATATAAATATAACAACAACAAACAAAACCCTACACTATTCATCTTCTTCTTCAACATAACCGCCGCCCACCCTCCTTCCCTTCCATTTCGGATCTCTCCCTCACTCTCGGCCTCTCCATCTCTCTCTCGGCCACGCGATATCTCTCTCACTCACGATCTCTTCTCTCTCACTCTCGTTGCTCTCTCTCTCGGATCTCTCCTTCCTCCTCTCGGCCTCACGTCACCTCTCCTCTTCTCGGCTTCACGTCGCTACCAGCTCCCTCGCCGTCGGAGACTCCATGTCCCACCCTAGGTGAACCTCTCCTCCTCTCTTGTCTCTCGGGTTCATGATTTTATGTAGATTTTTGTAATTTTTGGGGTGTATGCATGACGGTTTGGTGGTGGGTTGGTGTACATGGGGTGCATGAATGGGGGTATGTGCACACCACTGTGGGGTGTACACACTAGCGTGTAT
The DNA here is from genome assembly GCA_039657345.1 of Stephania japonica. Taxonomy (NCBI): domain Eukaryota; kingdom Viridiplantae; phylum Streptophyta; class Magnoliopsida; order Ranunculales; family Menispermaceae; genus Stephania; species Stephania japonica. The sequence continues at coordinate 18,825,495 of CM077558.1, read as the reverse complement.
GTGTACACCACAATGGGGTGTACACAATGGTTGTGGTTGTAAAAGAATAGATTAATGTATATTATATAGTTTTAATTAATAAAGTGACATTAACACATGTAAATATGGGGTGTACACAACAGTTGTACATGTGTGTAGGATGTGTGTATTATGTTATGTTTGAGAATAAATAAAAAGGATAAAAAGAATGGATACTTGTTTAAATGAATATGGATTTGTATTAAGGCCTAATACACTCATGATAATATGGGTCTATAACAAGTTACAAATAGTGTGTTTATAGGTTATGTAAAGCCCAATAAAGGCCCAATAGAATAAATACAACTTGAGGTCAAGACGAAGGCGTAAAATATAAGAATAAGTTTATGCATCTAGGCCCAATAAGTGTTCACATCAAAGGCTTACTTAGGTGAGTATAAAACTTGATAAATAGACCCAACAAGAGTTATGTTTTGTAAAAAAAAAAAGGGAACAACCATAGAGATGGTTTAATCCACAACGGTTTGGGTCATAATCAACAAATGATTGTAAAACAAACACCTTAAGACTAAATGCGAGCCTTAAACTAATATTCGAGATTCAAAACTTTATCAGGTAGTCGAGAACGCACGGGGAACGTATTAGAGTCTCGGAGTGAATACCGGGTTGCGAATAGTTCAGGTAAGTACACTTGCCTTAAAAAGCATTTATACGTTTGTAAGCCAGTAAGAAAATGTCATGTGATTCATTATCATTTATTCAGTCTTGTTATGCTCTATTATTGGTATTCCATTCCATTTCTTGTTGTATGTTTCCCGGCATAAGTGTTTCGTCTCAAAAGTACTAGGACCTGCACTAGAGGGATAAAACGTGGGCACTCGTGGCCATGAGTGTGTGACCACCCTTAGTGACCATGTGACACCGAGTACTGGGTGGATTGGTTCGAGTCCCTTTCCAGTCACAGATGTGCTTTCGCTTGTGTCGATGCCCGGGAAGACCTCGCGAGGTCTTCGTCGTTATGCTATGATTTAGACCACTTATGAGCCTCTTTTGATTCCTTGGAACACACTTGACTTTCGATTGATATATATTAGTCTGTTTATCATGCATCTTGTTTATTTAAATTCCTGTCATTTTTATTACCGCATGATATTTAGACTGCTTTACTTGTATTATCATGAATTACTGTTATCTTCTTCTGGCATTACATTCGATTTTATTCAGTTGCTCACCGTCTAGTTTGTGACGGTGGGTGCGATAGGGCGGAGAGCGACAAGGGCAAGGGACCTTGCCTAGGTGATCTATTGTGAGGATTAGCGGCTGGATTTGGAGACTATTTTATAGGTTTTTCTTATGTTTTGCTTTTGTGTATATCGTTTTATATATATATGCTTTGGGATATTTGAACTTGGTATTTTGATGAGATTGGTATCATGTAACTTTGCATTTCGAATTGTACATGAATACCCGGGGTTTTCCACATTTATAGAATTCCTTTACTTCCTTTGATTGAGTTATTTCCCCTTTATTATAATTATTTTAGTCTTCCACTGTTCACTGATGCAATAACTCTTTCATAAATTACTAATTTGATTAAATTGAAGGCTGACTAGGCTCGTCAGATTGCCGAGTGATGACTCGAGGCTTGTACGGGTCTAGGCCGGGCATACCCAATTGCATGGGGAAATTGGGGCCGTCACAAACTCTAATGTAATCAAACTATATTTAAACGATTACCAAGTGTTAGGAGACTGGTGATAAGCTTGCGAGGTCAGTTTGAGAACGTTCAAGTGTTATGTACACGAGGTTTCATGTTGTACCAGGAGTACTGTAAGTAAAACCAATGGAAAATTTAATATTATTATATGTGTGCATTTACTTGGATATTATCCTTGTTGTTGAGCAGTTGGAATTGTTATTATTTTTTTATATCCTTGTTTGAAACTCTATTTTGTTTGAGTGGTCTAAGGGCAATTTTGTCAACGTGATCCTTGAGAGTTACATGTTAAGCTGGTGAATAAACCAGGGACCATAATTAAGCTGATGAATAAACCAGAGGCTAGAGAGTTAAGTTAGTGATCAAACCAGAGGCCAATAACTGGGATGCACGATATGATTTGTGGTTGTATACATAATAGGAATTACTTCACTATATTGTTGAGGAGTTCCTACTCGCATGGATTTTTAGGATGATGTGAGTTGGCCATATCCTAAAACTCTAGGTTTGGAAGGGGTAGCTTATTCCTCGGCTCAAATGACTATTTCACTAAGTTGGGACTACTTGCACTTATCCTTTGATTATCTGGACACTCATTTGTCGTTGTTATCTCAGTAATTCATTATCAAGTTGTTTTGTTATTTTTGCTAGGTTTATGCATGGTATTTGAGTAGCCTTTTATTTGACATTGAAATGATATTGAATATCCATTTGGTTATTACTGTTCTACTTTTGTACTCATCGTCCTTTTTATATTGGTGGATGCAGACTCATCGTATCACATGACAGTCAGAGGCAAAAGACCAGCAATAGGTGATTGAAGTGAAGGGTTATTAGGGATCTAAGCTCGCTTATTTGGTAGGTCTTATGTATTATATGTATATGTTTTGAGAACATGGGGATATGAGTTTGTGAGAAAGGTTTGGATATGTATTCTTTGTTGTATCTCCTCTTATTGGAAGTTGGGATACATATGAGGGTTTCCACATCCTATGTTATCCTGGCTAGTGTCTTTGGAGTATTTATTTTGTTTGGAGTTAGTTTTCTTCCGCTATACTTTGAAAATTTGCATAACTCGCTAATATATAATAACTAAACTTAAATAATATAAAAACTGGATAGGGATAGGGAAGGCTGACTAGGGTTACGTGAATTGCATGAGTGTTGACTTAGTGTTTGCGTAAGTCTAGGCCAAACGAATCCTAAATTTAAGGTTGTAGAATTTGGGGCTGTTACAAACCTGATTCAATCCAAGCTTGTATCAAACTTCTCCCGTTGACAAAAATTCATCCTCGAAATTTCGTCCCTTCGCACGAATTTTAATTTGGGGCAAATTTATCTTCACAACTAATCTTAACCAACTGAACACTACTTAATAAAACAAGTATTTTGGGAACAATATCTCGAACGTTGTCAAAAAACACACCACCGTGAAAGTCTTGAAGAGCGTCCATTACTAACTCTTTATCCATGTCATCATTTAATGAAAAAAATGTTTGGCCATCGTGAACTGCACGTTTGTCTCTGCACCTTTTTCAATTAGGTAGTTGTCGACTACATCTTGACAACCATATATCTTTGTTGACAGCGCCTCATCACACTACACCACTACTGACACTTGTGGTTTTGACGTCAACTGTGTAACCTCAAGTACATGGCCATCATATTCAAATACCACATTTTCTTCAATTGTGGCGTTATCATTATCAATAAAACTTTTCGGCTTGTTGATGTCGAAGATGTGACCGTCGTTGCATTCGATTAGATCAATGCACTCTTCTGAGTGACAATCTTCATCATAGTACTCATCGTCCCTGTCAAAAGAGGACTATCCTTTTGTTTCTTTAAAAACAATAGGGTCTTTTTGAGAGTTTGGGCATGGACTCCATGAATCCTTAACAACTCTGTCAACTTGATAGATAACTATCATGACCCAAATTCCTAAACACGGCACCATCCAGCCTAATCCTATAATTAAGCTCTAATATCATCCATGTAGGACTTAACTATTTATTACTCAACATTTTTAACCTATTCCCCTCGTTTTCGCATTCAGGATAAGTAAATCCACATGTTATTCCCTTACTAAATTTATGGTTAGTTAAAACCTTTTAACAACATATTAATTTCAGTGGAAGCCTTAACATTTTAGTGGAAGCATTAAATCAACAGAAGTCTTATCACTGCGGCGGAAGCATTATAAGTTAAATCCTAAGTGTAGAAACTAGGAAATCATGATCACATTCCAATAAACACAGTAATACATGCATAAGTCGGGGAGCTTAGTCTCTCAACCCAAATATACAACCCAAAAGTTTATGAAAGACAGGTAATAATTACACAAAATATCAAAAGACCTACATCGTCTGTTGTTGGAACGGGCCACTGGCTCAGAGGTAGTCGCCTATCTTCTCCTTACCAGGCATGCTAGACGATGCATTTGCACCCATTGTTATAAAAAGAAAGGTGAGTACAGTAAAGTAGAAAGCAAAATCTAGAGATTCTATTCCACATTTCAGAATATATCGAAAGGTATCAGCATCATAAAGTAGTGAAGAGATAATTGAAACAAGGTTATGCTAGATGACACTACAGTTAAACAACTTAAATTGAGCCAAAAAAAGTAATCATACTCTAGCAGCGCACAAAGGTACCACCCTGTTGGTTATAAGTTAAATCACATCAACCTCAAGTAATAGTCAATATCACAAGTGCACCTAAGATCACCCTATTGGTCACCAAGATCCTTATGTGATTAATGGGTGAAACTAGTGCAGTCTGGTATTACCCTGTGGTCATGAACTAAGTCACTTAAACTACATGTAGTAACCTAGTGTTACTAACTAGTGAACAACAAGAGTACATTTCCAATAGCTTATCTACATTAATTGCATGATATTCAACACGATTACAATTCAAAACAACAATATACAACAATGTAAGGGAAGTAAAGGCAATGAATAGTCACAAGGAAAGATATCATGATAAAAACATCTATTTAAATGAGTAGAGTCAAACAAATTTCATGATATCAGATTCACTAGTAAAAATCAGTTCAAACAAACCATTAATGTAAAACATAATAGAAGGAAATGTAAATAAGAACCTTAAAACAGATTTACTTACAAAGTACGCAAAACTTCCAATTTCTCCAGCCCCCTAATACTTTGAAACCCATTCCCGGACTCCCGAAACTACCCCTTAGTCTCCTGTAGTGTTTAGACATGTTTTAGTGTGTGTTAATGTCGGTTAAGGTGGGTTTAAAATAGTATTAGGTTTTGCAAGAAAATAAGGAAAAATACAATAAATGTGCTGCCAAGAACACCTAGCGTGTTGGGGAAGTTCCCAGTGACCTAGCTGGTTTATCCAATGCTCTATGAGCAAAAACCCAAAAAATCTGAAATTGATTTTCTGGGTTCCCAACTTGGGAATCACTCTCCATCTTCCCTTAGAACCTTGTTTTCCTTCACCAATAGTCTAAAAATTCCTCCTCCATCAATATACACCAGACACTTCAAATATTTTTATCCATTTAACAATTATATATATGTACATGAAGAAGATGAAAAACAATATGAATTTCAAAAATGCATCACTTTTGATTTTAAAAATTGATTTTAAAACTTTTTAGTAGTTGGATTATAGGGAAGAAATGGAGATTTCAAATATTAAAACCATTTGCATATCAAAAAATCAATTTTTCAGTTTCATCTCAAAAACCACAATTTTGCCCAAAACATGCAAGATAAAAAATTAGGTTTTGGGAACCTCATTCATTGGTTTTCAAATTGATGAAAACAACATAAATGACACATAAAATCGATTTGACACAAAAACCATATGACTTCATACTCATATTGATGAACAAGAACAAAGAAGATGAAGGTTGTTAAAACTTGTTTGTGTGCACTTGTTTCCTCAATTTTGTTGAAGAATTTCACCTTTCTAACACCCCATAATAAGAGATTCAGCTCTAATTTTTGTTTCTCAGAGACATGCAAATGTAAGAAAATAATAAGATTTTACTTTTTATACCCTTTTAGTTCATTAATTTTGCTAACCCTCATCCCCATGAAATCAAATGGCTCACACTTGGTCCTACTCTCTAAAAATTTCCAGCTCACTAACACACATGTATACATAAAGGTTTATGGGAGGATGTGCATATGTGCATCTCGAGGCATTTCCATGATTCTTAAATTTTTATTAGAGCTATAAAACTTTATTTTGATTTGCATAGGATAGATACAACCATAGGCTTATAAAAAATAATTCCTTAAATCATATTTGAATAAATTAAGGCTTGCCATATCACTAGCTACCCAGTCCCACGGCTTGCATGCAACTCGAGGCGCTTCCCCAAACAAGATGATCGTCGACACTATCAAACTTAATAATTTCGGGTATAAGGTACACACATACAATATACTATGCATTAACCAAATCAATTATAACTCATTATAGGATTAGAAATTTGGGTCGTGACAATAACTCATTAGTTGCACACACGTTTGTTCCTGCGATGCAAGAAATTGAGTAAATAACTGCTCCAGTCAGACTTGGTCGTCCTTTGATAAACAACTTCAACTCGTTGGTGGTTCTAATTGTTCTCCAGAGGCATGATTAATGTCAAAATATGCTCTATGAAGGCTCTGATATCAAACTGATGCTGGGTTTTAGTTCATACGCAGCGGAAAATTCAAAACAATTTTTGAAAACCCCAACAGAATTGTAAATAAGTTCCTTTAAGTAAGATCTATAAAAGTAAACCATGCCTTAATTCGTGATTTCCTTCTCTGATTGTTCAATCTCCAAGATGTTCAAGCCCACGTCCTCTATCAGAAATTCACACATAAATGGTGACTGCAATTTGGAGTGCTTTCTTTAAGAGAGATTGAAATCATTTTTTTTCTCCCCCAAAATCTAGAGAACTGTAAAATAACAAAAACAAACTTCTTAATTCGTTTTAGTGTATGACCCTTTATTTATATGTGTAGATAAGCCCCCACTTAAATCCTATTCGTAATACAACTATTGTATTTGGGCAGTTTAAGCAAATTACACATATACCCTTATTAATAAGTTACCATATTACAAATCATATGGGCTTTTATTTCATGAATTTTTATCATATAAAATTTGTTACTCTAGACTAATTGAAATTGCGCAAAGTCATTCTTTTTATGCAACCCAATATGTTCATGCGACGTTGGTAGTGAACCAAAAACAATTTTGGTACACTAGTCATAAGCAGTCTCTAGCATGGCATTATGACTACCAAGTAGCACGAATATCAAAATAGATACAATTTAATGAATAACATATATCATATCCTTTTGTCGTATGATATCCTTTGATTAAATATAAGGCATGGAAAATCACCCTTAATGTTCAGTCATACTAGTCTTGATCTTTAAGTAGATTGAAAACATCCAAGTGACATTGATCATATTAGTTCATTTGGACTTGACCATTTAATAATCTAACATATCGTGGGATCCACTGATATCTCTCTCTTTGTGAGAAGGACAAATTATATCTTAATTACATACCTTAACATATTACTCTCATGATAAATAATCACAATCTTCATAAACGTCCGGTTAAAGGCAACGTTTTATTGTGTCAAGTTAACATACTCCTAATATTTAAGTCTATGGTAATTTCAAGTCGAATGACTAAATAATATACCTATCAAGAGTAACACCTATGACTTATTCTATGTGGTGTTCTCATAGTAGGTCGGTCCAGTACCTTGTTCCCCAATAAGTACTCATAATCTCAATTTGTATTCCTATACGCATAATCATCACATGACCATCAATCAAGACTCACACTAGTCTTAATTTATTATAGATCCCAATATAATGACTGACTAGGGACATAAGATATTTCCACAAATACCCATGGATTTTATTATAAGGTAAACATATAATCACTTATAATAAAACAACAAATGAAAACCTCTATTTTATTAACTAAAATTATAAGATAAATAATGTTTGTAGATTGGCTTAGAGCACGTGCCCCAACATCTCCTACTTGCACAAGAGCCAATCATTCTTGTATCTAATACCCAATGACCTAACATGACCATCATGTTTCGCTTATGGAAAAACCTTTGTCAAAGGATCTGCAAAGTTGACTTCTGTAGGAACTCTACAAATATTCATATCTCTCCCCTCAATGGTTTCTCTAATGAGATGAAAGCGTCTCAGTATATGTTTGGATCTATAGTGTGATCTGGATTCCCTGGCCTGTTCTATAGCCCCATTATTGTGACAATACAAGCAAATGGGTTAAGCAATACTTAATACCACTATTAGGTTTTGGGTTCATACGAAACAGAAAATTCATAACATTTTTTTGAAAATCCCAACAAGATCGCAAATTACTTCCATTAAACAAGATTTAAAAAAGGAAACCACCTTAACTCGTGATTTCATTCTTTGATTGTTTGATCTCTAAGATGTTAAAGTATACGTCCTCTATCAGAAATCCACATACAAACGGTGATCACAATTTGGAGTGCTAGCTCCAAAAGAGATTGAAAACGTTTTTCTTTCTCTCCCAAAATCGAAATAACTCTATAATAGCAAAAATAAAATTCTTATTTCGTTTTAGGTTATGACTCTTATTTATGTGTAGATAACCCTCACTTAAATCATATTTGTAATACAACTATTATATTTAGGTAGTTTAAGTAAACTACACATATACCCTTATTGATAAGTTATCATATAACAAATTATAAAGGCTTTCATGTCATGAATTTTATCATATAGAATTTATTACTCTAGACCAATTGAAATTGTGTAAAGCCATTATTTATGTGCGACCTAATAGGTTCATGCAACGTTGGTAGTAAACTAAAAACTATTTTGGTACACAATTCTTAAGTGGTTTATCACTGCCCCAAACTCCTGAGGCCTGTCACGAGTGCCACGCGGGCTAACAACCAACCACATCACTGCTAGTTGTGTCCCACGTCCATCAAATCTACCACATATTGTTTAAAACCTCAAGTTAGAATCATTATATCTATTTAGATTCAACTAATGGACTCCAATCATCTATTATATCATCAAATATCAGTGCAAGACTTAAGGCATGATAGATTCAATTATAAACCTTCATATCATGTTAATGGAGCATAAACCCAAGTTGAAAACCTGTAATCATCATATAAAGGGAAATAAGCCTCAAAATGTATCAAAATATCAAAATACAAGTCATAAGGTATCTGTCACTCTCCAAAACCCATATACAAACGATAGCAATATGTATATACACATTTACAAGTCCAACTTTTAGTCTCAGAAATCAAAGGTAGTCAACATGTTTGCCCTTCTTGTGACTTGTTCTAGGATCTGCACTCATCCATCACAAAAAGGCAAATGATGAGTCCAAAGTGAGTATTATAAAGGAAACTCAGTGAGTAATTACAAAAATTAAATGCTAGAATTTAATAAGCTATTAAATAAACATGCGAGAACATAAGCAGGCAAGTGTGCTCATCGTATCAATAAATAATATAAAAGTTCAAAGTGTGTGTCTAAGCCTAAGTCAGAGTAGCACCATACTTCGGACACTCCACGAGCACTGCTACGAATACACTCTAGGATGGCCAGCCTTCGCGTCCTCTCGATGGTCAGTGTAGACCCATGACACATCGACACGTGCCCTATCATGAAACTCGAATCGAATTATGCACCAAGACCCTTGGCAACACGTGCTATGGACTTGTGGAAGTATACACAAAAAATAGCGCGACATGGGAACACCCTACCAGTCGTCTATATTGCCACAACAGGAAATAGAATAATAGAAAAATTGAAGTGGAATTGAAATATAAATAAAAATGTAATTACACAAGGAATTTCAATTGAGATACAACACACCTCAAATTGCGCTCCTAGTACGATACCATCCAATCATGCCCCAAATTCATGTCAAATCACTAGTCAATCAGTTCCAAATATCTGATAATCGAGAATTCCATTTAATTACACAAAACCTTAGAACTTCCCTCAATTCCCATTTACCTATTAATTTGATCACTTTAATCCACATTATATCGAACAATGATCCTCAAGTTAAGCCCTCACTAGGTCAAATCAGGCAATGTCATTTCTAAAATTTTTATTTATTTTCTGTCTTAGACGTTATGAGATGTCCCGCCGTGAATAATAGCTAATGACGTGCAACATGGTGTCCAGGAAAGTGGGCAATGCCCTTGGCGCAATGACACGCATCGCCCTAGATTGGCATCCAGGGCATGACATAGAGCATGAAGTTGGGGATGTCTCATTTGATTGGACGCCGTGGGTGACACTATGGAGATTTACTTTCCATAGCGTCCCTGACGGTGTCCGAGCTAAGCACGCACTATTGAGTTTTTCAAACACCCCGGCTCATCGTCGTGGTTCAAACTTGTCCCAACCTCTCATGAATCATCAAACCAACCATGATAAACCATAAAACCATGACGAACTGCGTCTAAGATGAAAAACCCCAATAATATTGACGAAAATGCTAGTAACCCTTAAAAAAATCAAAGCAACAACAATAACACCAACCAATTCAACATCATTGCTCAAAATCAAACCTCAAAACTATAGCAACCCAATCGACTATTGTGCTCCACACACATGCCTGAAACCCACATCAAAGCACAAAATTCCATACCCAAAATGTGAAGAACGAAGAAGAGACCGAGAATCTCACCTTGGATTGTCAAATACACTTTTTTACGTCATGGAATCTCCTCTTGAAGTGCACAGAACCCTCACCCTTGCTTTAATTTTCAGACTTGAGTGTAGGTGGAGAGGAAGAAATATGACTATATAAAGTTAACATAGCATCTACAGTGTGTGTTGATCCCAAGGCTTTATCCAAGGGTTCTTATGAAGTCAAATAGTCTACAAAAATGTTAAATAGGTTGGTAGATGGTTCATTGTTCTTATCCTTCTTCACCTAATCCAACGATCCTCGAGCATTTCCGTACCCGGTTTCGCATGATAACTCGCGTCCCCCGCTTATTCCCGCTACAAGAATGGATAAACGGTGTTTCAATTTCATTATTTAATTCATTAAATTAATTTTTATTTATTTATTATTCCCCTGACCTAGTGAATTATCATTTGCGTAGCTGGTACTCGCGTCTACACGCTAATCGAGGTGAATTCCCGTCACACTGCCTCACATGAGCAATTACAATAAACAAACACACATCACGATGTAATCTAACATAATTGTATATAAACATTGCAAATAATGCAAAATATCATACCTATCGGTCTATTTACCTACTTTGGGCGCACCCTGGCCTATTGCGGGGTATAACGGGTGTTGAACTATCGTTCATGTCTCCAAACACGTCATAATAATTGCTTAATTAAAATTGGGTTGTTACCGTTCTTCCCAACAAGGTGAAATTTTGCCCTAATATTTCAATATCTAAACAAAATCATACCGGCAAATAGCTGGGGATACGTCTACGTATAGTAGACTCGAACTCCTAGGTGAGTCCCTCGGTCCCGTGATGTTGCCAACAAATCAAAGCCTTTGGGATCTCCTAGTTCCGCATAGTCTGTATCCTATGATCAATAATCTTTAATGACTACTCCCCATATGTCCCATTAGGTCGATCCTCTACCTGCCTAACATCAATCATCGGTCTCGGTCCGGACCTAACCAATCACAACATGGAAACATGAAATATGGGATGAATCCAAGCTAACTGCGACAATAACTCTAACTATAAGCCATACTATGCCTCGACCTTGAATGGTCCAACAAACCTTGATGCCAGTTTATGTAGCGATAAATTTTTCCAATGAACCGACAAGGGGGCCAATACGGGCCCACAACCTAGCCTACCAGCATCAGTTATGTCCCATATGCAATCTCATCCACAATTTAAATAATTATTAACTTTAATGAACTACAATTTACTATTTAAATTGTTACTGAACTCAAGTCATCTGTTAAAATATCATTTTAAGTTCAAAATTCACAGTGGAAGTCTTTTAACATGAGAAATCAAATATTAAGCATCAAAGTCATGCCATTTGCTCAAATACCAAATGTGGAAAACCCATATATATCATAAGTATGACATCAAATGTCACAAAGCATCTAAAGTACAATCCTAGTGTGTCACATAGTCCCGAATCCCAAAATGAAAATGAAATACATATAACTCAAATGTACAAATCTCGATCAATGTCTCTGAATCACAGGAACATAACAAGCTTGCTCTTACCACGACTCGTACTTTGATTTGCATTCAAGCCATCACAAAAAGGCAGATGACGAGTTCAGAGTGAATATTCCCAAGGAAATCAAGTGAACAATATAGAAATTAAATAATACAATTAAAGTAAATCGATTAAATAAACATGTGGAAATAAATACAGGCAACTGTGATCATTGCATGGATAAATGATAGAGAAACTCAAAGTGTTTCCTAGAACCTAGGGTCAGACTAGTGACATAGTTCAAACTTTTCAACAAAGCAGTGCCGGCGAGTAGCCCTCAAGTAAGGTCAGTTTCTAAATCCGCTCAGTGGCTGGCGTGACACCTATGGCACACGGACACGTGCCCCGATACGACTACCGGGTCAAACTTTTCACCGAGATCCCTAACAAAAGTGCTATGACTTAGTGGACATACACACAGGAATGGTACAGAGGGAGAGCCTCAACATTTGTCCATTTAAACCACAACAAAGAATAGAGTATTGAACGACAGAATTTGAATTCAAAAGCCAAAATATGTAAATGCTTAAGAAATTTCAATTGGGATACTACACACCTCAAATCTCACTTCTCGTCCAGAAAACCAAACCTTGGTCTAGCTTTGCTAAATCCCCAACAATCAAATTACTGCCCAAAATCACCTATTACCATATATAATTGATTTTTAGTCAATTGGATGTATTTTATGTTGGTTGGTATAGGCATTAGGTTCATAACACCTAAAAAAACCCATATATACACCCGTGATGAACACTCAATACGCTGGAGGATGGCCCAGCCCACTGGTATTCATCCTCATCACTATCTACCATCGCCCAAATTACCCAACGTGCAGGGCCCTTGGCCAGCATGCTGGGTAGTTGATTTCCAACATTTTAACAGAGTTGAACACTGGGAATCTCAACCCAATGGCCTCCTCCGTAGCTATCGAACATATCCTCACCTCGTGGGGAACTCACAACATTTCAAAAACGTCAGAGGCGACAATCATATTATCAAATAATCATAAAGTCAAAGAATCAAATCAAACTTTCAAAATCCCAATTTCATGAAACTCGACCAAACTTGAAAACCATACTTAACCAGTAATAACACCTTCAAATTCATCACTAACACCCAACAAAGACAACACAAAATCAGTGGCATGCCACCCCAATCTCGAATCACTACAAGCATGTTCAAAATGACCACCAAAAGAAAGAGAAAATGGAGGGGATGAGGGATCTAACATTGCTTTGATAAATTAACACTTCCAAGATTCTTCAATCACCAACTAAGAGCTCCAAGCCCTTGCTTTTCAACTTGTATTTTTGGATTTTTAGAGTAGAGAAAGAAAATATGGTGGAATAGATAGGATTAGTTAACTTTTATGTCCAAATTGATCTCTCTACACTTTCAATCCCAATGCTCATATTTGGTCCACATTAAGCTCATTTTCCAACCCTATTGACTCAATTTGTGACTCACTTGTGGACATTCATTTTGCTTTCAACTCAAAAAGTCCCACAACAGGCATTTCGACGCCTGGTTTCGCATCACAACACGCGACATAACATACAACCGCAACCCTAACCACCAAATAGGAATTACATATTACATATTAATTATTTAATTCATTTTTATGTGTGTATTATTTTCCTCGGTCTAGTATTTCGTTTTTTAGGCTACTTGGTACCTGCGTCGACTGTATATCGAGGCAAATACTTATCACACTGTCTCACACGTCAAATGTAACATAAATACACATATCGCGATGCCATTTTATATATTTGAACATAAACACAACAAATTAGAAAAATCAGCACACAAATAACTATTTACCTAACTCCAGGTGCACCCTAGTTTCGTTGTTGGTCCCATGAGCATATGAGTTGTCAGTCACGTCTGCTAACACGCCATTAATAACAATAAATTAAATGTGGGTCGTTACAATTCTTCCTAACTAGGTGAAATTTCGTCCCAAAATTTAAAATAACTTAAAACACTTACTAACAAATAAATGGGATACCATCGTTGCATAGTGCTAAAACCTTTGGGATCTCCCTGTTCCTCAAAGTCTGAGTCCTATCTATGGTCTCCACAGGCTGCTCCTCACGTCACGTCAAATCTCACCTCAAGTTGACATACATCGACCATAGGCCTCAGTTTCGACCTATCTAGCCTACTAACTATGGTGACAACTCCAAATGGTATTCTACTATGCCGATGCATTCCTTAACTCTAGATGGTCCAATGTACCTTGGTGCTAATTTCTCTTTGATGCCAAACCTCTGATTACCCTTCCAAGGTGAAACCTTCAAATACACCAAGTCCCCAACCTCGTAGCTCAGACCCTCAAAATACTTGTCCACATATTTCTTCTTTCTATTTTAGGCCGCTCGAAGCCTTTGTCTGATCTATTTCACTTTCTCAGTATGGTCAACAACAACCTTAAGTTCTATAATCATTGTATCCTCTGGTGCCACCCAACTGCTAGTAACTTGCAGGGCCTACCATAAAGCACCTCAAATGATGGCATATCGATACTTGCCTGATAGTTGTTGTTGTAAGCAAACTCACATAAAGATGGATAATCCTCCCACGATCTACTAAACTATAATACACATGGCTTAGGCATACCTTCAAGAATTTGAATCAACCGCTTTAACTACCCGTCAGTCTAAGGATGGTATGCAGTACCAAACTATAAACTAGTGCCAAACTGTTCTTGCATATGCTCCTAAAGTCTCGAATTCAATCTCAGATCTTTGTCAGAAACAATGGAGACTAGTACCCTGTGCAACCCGACCATCTCTCTATCAAAGATAATGCTCAGCTATGTAAACGAATATGTCATTACGATTGGTATAAAATGTGCAGACTTTGTCAACCTATCGATAACTACCCAAAGTGTGTAATATCTCCTCGTAGTCCGTAATAGGCCACTGATGAAGTCCATGGTTACATGTTCCCACTTCCATTGAGGAATGGGCAGTGGCTATAGCAACCCAGCTGCTCTCTTGTGCTTAACCTTCACCTTATCACAAATGTGATAACCCCAGACGTAACGTCATCCTTCAGCTCTGATCACCAAAACAATCGCTGCAATTCATGATACATCTTGGTTCGACTGGGATGAACCGTATAACGCGAGTGGTGTGCGTCCTCGAGAATGTTGTCCCTGAGCTCCAATATCGGTGGTATCCACAAATGACCTTTGTGTCTCAAGCACCAGTCTAAACTTTCAGACCACAATGTGCACCACAGATCATGAGCTAGTCCACTGAAACGGAAATATTGGTCATCAACCCTTTGTAACTTAACTACCTACTCAAGAGACACTGTAGGAGCTCACATCAAACAACAAATCTATAGCTCAATAATAGCCTCTGTCACACACAACACCGACGCTACCTCAAGCAACACGTGTTCATGTGTCATATGCCACAATAATGTTTGCCGCTCCTACTCGGCGCATCAGCTATGACATTTGCCTTAACCGGATGGTACTTAATGGCGAAGTCATAGTTCTTTAGTAACTTAAGCCATCTCTGCTATCACATGTTCAGCTCCCCTTTAGGGAGCAGGTACCTCAAACTCTGGTGATCCGTGAAGAGGACAAACCTCTCGCTATATAGGTAATGCCTCCAGACATTCATTACAAACACGACCGCCGCAAGCTCCAAGTCGTGCACTAGGTAGTTCCCCTCGTGGGGTCTCAATTATCAAGATAAATAGGCCAATGTGTGTCTGTCTTGCATCAACATGTAACCCAACCCAGTGTCTAACATATCAGTGTACACCGAGAAACCTCTACCTGCCATAGGTAATGCCAAAACTGGCGCCAAAGTCAACTTCCTCTTCAGCTCCTAAAAAGCATCCTCACACTCTTATGACCAATCAAATCTAACATCCTTCTTAGTCAACAACATCATCGGTGTAGCAATCATCAAAAATTCCTACACAAAGTGTTGGTAGTAGCTCACTAAACACAAAAAACTTTAGATGTCAGATACAGAATCGGGTGTCTTCTAGTCAATGATAGCCCGAATCTTATCACCCTCAGTTGAAATGCTCTGATCACTTATGATAGGCCCAAAGAACTTCACCTCACTCAGCCAGAATGTGAACTTGCCGTAAATCAGGATGTCATCGTGGAATATGATTACGTATCGATCCAAGAACGGCCTTAGAACTCTGTGCATTAAATCCATGAAAATTGTTAGGCCGTTAGGCAGCCCAAATGGCATGACTGTAAACTTGAAATGTCCATAATACGTACTAAAGGCAGCCTTCTCCACGTCCTCCTCTCGAATCTTCAACTGATGGTATCCCAATCCGAGGTTAATCATTAAGAAGAACTTGGCCCCAATCAACTGATCAAACAGATCATCAATCCCCAAAAGTAGGTAATGATTCTGAATCTTTACCTGACTCTACTTTGGATAGTTAACACATATACGCATCGAATTGTCCTTCTTCTTTACAAAAAATACTAGAGCTCCCCAAGGTGATATACTAAGGTAAATGAAACCCTTCCACAATGACTCTTCTAACTGGGTCCTCAACTCCTCGTGCTCCGATGTTGACATCCTTTACAGCTAGTTATAGATCACTTGAGTCCCCAGAATCAACTCAATGTTGAAATTGACGGCTCTTTGTGGTGGCAATCCTGGCAAATCATCACGAAACACATCTGAAAACTTGCAGGCAATAGGGAAATCATCAACCCTAATCACTATCCTAAGCTTCGACTCAAGCATAGCCGTGTACACTTCCATCTCTTGCAACGTCATTAGTCTGCCTCGAGTGATAAGTAGTGTAGCAGCAACTCTTGCAAATAAAAACTCTGGAATCCCCTTAATGTTAAGTGTCATAGTCTTGTTGAAACAATCAATCTGTGTATGATAGGACGACAACCAACACATGACAAACTTCGCGTCGAACTCCAGGTACTCTAATACTCTCAAATCAGTCGGTAGTTAATGTCCTTCAATCTTAATAACACAATCTTGACAAATTCGGTTAGGGTGAATCTTATCCCCATCTTTCATACTGAGAATAAGATTGTATTTAGAGTATGTGCAGGTAACCCTAAGTCTCCTACCATACGTCCAAAAATAAATGATAGTGTGCTACCAGAATCCATCATAGCATGCATGGAAACAGTATAAATAAGTAACATAGCCTTAACGAGCTATTTGGTCACCTCTCTGTCCAGCTATGCAACCCCAAAAACTGCAATTTAGGCCCTATCTCTAGCCTACTTAGTTTATGGTGGTAGTGGCATTGGTCTGGTACAATTTACCACAAGGTGTCCAACCTGGCCACATCAGTAACAAACACGAGTCTCTGATTTACGAGAAGTCCTCTAACTCTTTGCCTAACTCTTACCACGACTCTTACCTTTCTAACCTCTATCCTGCCTATGTTGTTGTCTAGCTAATCAATTCGTGAAAATGTTATAGAATATGGGGCTTAAAAATCATCATACATATGTTGGTCATCATGATGATCTCTGTTGCCTCTACAACCCTGATCAGACTACCAATCACCTCGGTGAGGTCTCTGGTCCTTTCCCTATCGGTCATGATCTCTCCTTTATTTTTTTAGTCTTTGCTCCAATTAGGAACTTTGTGCTGGCTAACTCTGCTTACTCTACAATGCAGCTAGAACTGCTAATCGACTGGCCCTCTTTACCAAGTATGTCTCGCGTTTGAGAGACCTGTCATAAATCTTTGTCAGTGTACGAGCTCCACCAGACACAACCACACTCGCAACCCTATCATCTAAGACTTGGACAAAATAGTATATCTATAAGCGATCAATCCCTACCAGGTCCAAGAAGTAGTGCAATAGATATTTGTACCTCTTCATATACTCTATGACAGACATATCTCCCTAAACCAAGGACAAAAATTCCTCCTTCGACCTGATCCTGACCACTATGGGTATGTACTTATCCATAAATAGCAGTCAGAACTCTGCCCAAGTAGTAAAGTAGGATGAGTCGCTTTGTAGGTAGTCCACCATATTGCGACATCAGCTCGTAGGCAAAAACTTGATAATCTCTATTGATCACTCTCCACAACATGAAGCAACTCATGTAGCCGCTCATGAAACAACAGCCACCTCCCAAAATTCTCTGGATCCCTTACTCCATAAAAGTATCATAGTGAATGCCGCAAGAAGTAGGCGCCATTGCTGGTTGCTCGGTAGTTGATAGCGTGACAACCAGTTTTGTCTCAAATGGAACAACTACCGTGCAACAACAGGCATATCCCCCTCGACCAGTGTATCAAATACTGCTGCCTGCACCTGAGTCTCAGTTGTAGTAGGAGCAACAATTGCCTTTGTAGTAGTCATCCATGCAGCCAAAATGGTTGTAGGGGCTATAGTAGCCTCTCGAACATCCCGAGCTCTCATCATGTCTATCAGTAACGAGAATTTAGCGTCCAAGCTCAAAGTTTGAGTTTGATCACTGGTATTCCCGACCTCAGGTTGAGTAGTAACTAGAAGCTGCCCATCCATTGATATCTACATCGAAGAACGTGCATCGAGTCAGCCTTAGTGCAAATACACGTGTATCGTGTGTAATATATAGCTAAAATTATAACACGTATATCCCTAATTTTTACCCATTTCACATCACTTCCCAACTAGGACTTTGGGCAATTCCTTTGGGTTCCAGATTTAAAGTTTATTGATCAAGTTTATGATTAGGTTTATCCTCAAATTATACAAAAAATGTAATAGTATCAGAGATAATAGTTAACTTTCAATAACCCTAGGTTCACCAACCTTGCTCTATACCAAAATGTAGCGGCACATTTTCTAATGAACTGCTATGGGGATCGATGCAGGGCCATAACTTGGCTTACCAGCTCCAACTGTGTCCTGTATGTAATCACATCCAACATTTAAACCCTTATTAACTTTAATTAACTACAATTTACTTTTTAAATTGTTACTAAACTCAAGCCATCTGTTAAAATATTATTTTAAGCTCAAATTCACAACGAAAGTTTTTAAACATGACAAATCAATATTAAACATTAAACCCTTGCCATTCGCTTGAATACCTAATGTGGAAAACCCATATATATATCATAACTAAGACCTTAAATGTCACAAAATATCTAAAGTACAGTCCTAGTGTGTCATACAAGTTGGACTAAGTGATTAGTCACTCTAACTCCGACCGGGATTTTGATGAAAATAAACAAGGTAAAAATATACTAATAAGTTTACCAAGTGTATTTGAATTTTATCAAAAGTTGCAAGACATCACAATCTCAAGTATTCAAGTATTCAAGCCATACAAGTTCAAGATTCAGCAAGCATAAGGAAAAGAAGACAAAAGATCAAACCATGAGTTGTAACATTGATGTAAGGTATACAAGTTCATTTACGCAAGCCTATTGCATTAGTTCATGCACATTGAGGTTTTGAAATGGATTTTCAAATGTCAAGTGATTACTTAAAGTTTTAAGTGAAACTTAGCACATGACTCGGTCTATAAGTTTAAACAATGTTAAACTATGTGTTTATGTTCATATCGTACTTTGAAACTCATTGTGGAAGTTTTCAAAAAAGAAAAACTTTTTTTTGAAAGGTTTTTGAAAAGAAAACTGCATATTTGCAGAAAAGCCCCTCGGATGTAATGAAACCAGGATATTTCGTTTTCAAGATTTGTAAAAATATTTAGACCACCCAAATAGGCTATATGACCCATAACAAACATGTATAACATGTTATATGAGGTTGGGTAGGGTCTCGGACGTGATAAATGGGTCGTTAACTCTATGGTCAAAAACATTATTTTGAGGCCCCTGACAATTAGCGTACTAATATTTTTATTAGCATGCTAAGTGCAGAATTAACACGCTAGGTCAGAAAATTAGCACGTTACGTGGTCAGCTACTTCCCTACCTCAACACCTGAGCCTCTACCACATCACTTATACTCCTCATTTATCTGTCATCGTTGCGTTTCTTATCAAATGATTCGATAGTTTGTGTATAGTTTTAGATTAATCAATAAAACTAATCAAACTTTTATGACGAAATAAAGCGGAAGTCTTTATATTACCAAAAGAACATATAAGGTTTACTTATTCAACTTATAGTGGAAATCCTGGCAGTACTGTGCATATAGGCGATCAACTATAATAGTATATATACAAGTACAGGTGTGAAATATAGTCTCCCAACAGGCCTTAGCGTAAGTAAGTCAGATGTAGTCGCCAAGAATCCCCTTACCTCTGCTAGTACTAGGATCTGTGCTCAGTCATCACAAAAGGCATATTACGAGCCCAGTAAGTAAAATCCTAAGGAAAACCACCGTGCATATTAATTTAAGAATGTAAATGACAGAGCTAATAAATAGTGTAAAATAAACATGCGGAAAGAAAGAAAAATGCAGACAACAACTCAAAGCTCATCGCATGAATATAAATACACAGATATATAAATGGGTGTGAACACAGCTACTAATGTATGTACTTACGACCAAGAGCCCTTGTTGTGGCCCACGCCATCGACCCTACGACTTTGTCCTATAATGGGTTACATCGAACCCGTGAACCAGTATTCAAATCGGGATATAATCTACCAAGGCTGAGAACACGTACCACACATTTAGCAAGCGACTACAACAACCCTCGGATACATAGAAGGGAAAAATCAACCGTCCCAATAAGACTGGACTCACAGATTATCAAAAATTACAGCTCAAATGAATAATCAATAAGTAAATGCAGTAGTGGTGTTCAGTTGGGTTTTACGTACCTCAAACAGCGTTCAATAATCCCAAAAACACCCCCGGTCCGACCCCCAACTAGTCCCTGACTCAAATTTCTGTTCCATGACTCCTGAGATCTAATCCTGGGGTTTATTGATTCATTAAGTGGGTTTGTAATCAATTAGGCTGGATTTCATGTTTTAAAAATTCAGGGGTCTGGTATTAGCGCGCTAGGTTGGGTTATTAGCGTGCTAATTGATCTTCCCCAGTATGCCTAGCGCGCTAGTGTTCATCACCTAGCGCGTTAATTGCACTCTGCCCAGAATTTCCAGAAACGGATTCAGAACTTAATTGGTTCCTAACACCTTACAAACACAATATAATCAATACATACACTCTAACAACATCAAATCCCTCTCCAAAACACCGATTAAACAAGTTTTTCATTAACAACAGGTCGAAGTGTGCATGTGTTAAAATCCGAAATCACCACATTGGTCACCAATCCTCTCAAAATCCGAGTATAACCAATCTATTTCATCAACTCCTCAATAACAACAAATCAAACAAAAACAGTGATGAATTCATCCAAAATTTGTATGAACCTCAACATACCCAATAATATCAATTTTTCGTAAGACCAAAGAATTGGTGAGTAGTTTAGCTTAGATCTTGTTGTTTGAACTCCCAATCTAGTCTCTAAACCCTCAGTTTTGTTCCCCAACAAGCATTTCTCTCCTTAGAACATCAAATTTTTGTTTTGAGTTGGCTTTGATTTGCATGTCTCTACCGATCAAGTTATATTTATAGGCGCTTGTTTTAATCTGACGGTCACACGCATCTCGAGGTTGATCGGACGGTCCTTGTTAAGTATATGTCACTCAATTTCTGGACACCTTATCATGACACTAGTTGCCTTGTTTTGATCTGTTGTTAATCTCGAGGACAATCCTAGGTGTGCTGATTTATTCAGTTCAACTATAGGACTTTATCAATTCCATTTTATTTAACTTATATAACCTATCAAACAAATTCCATAAAATACTAAGTAAGGTCACACTAACTTCCCGACTACCCGACTCCCCGTGGCCCATGTTCGGAACGCTTCTCGAGGCAGTCCCACACGTAGTGCACCTAATCGGATTATATAACTTAGCCTAAGGTTATATTTAAATCTCGTGAAATTAACTCCTCAACTATAGTCATGGTATATTGATTAAGTCTAATACAAACCCAACGCCTCGCCCCATAGCTACCGACCCCTTGCGTTGATGTGTTCTACAAAATGGAACCCTGGCGCTTAAACTCGCCTGACAAGTAATTATATTTACCCACTTGTGATGGATAATACATCATAATAATAAAAATATTAATACATCACAAAACTCAAGAAAATAGCAGGACACAGTCAATACCTTAGGTTTAGGTCATGCCTAGTCTATCCGCAGCGTGCACATGTCGTCTGAGCTAGCGTCTTAATCTGAAAATAGTTAAATACCGGTGTTATAATTATAACAAGCCGTTACAATTCTTCCCAACTAAAATAAATTTCGTCCGAAAATTTGAGTTAGTCTAAAACATACCATGGAATAGCTGGGGATAACGCTCTCGCATGGTCAATTCCAACTCCCAGGTAAGTCCCTTTGTACCGTGATGCTACCATGGCATGAGTACCTTGGATATCTCCCTGTTCCTGAGAGTCTGGATGTTACGATTTAATATTGCCAATAGCTGCTCCTTGTAAGTTGCGTCAGGCTCGATATCACATCAATTA
Source organism: Stephania japonica (assembly GCA_039657345.1). Taxonomy (NCBI): domain Eukaryota; kingdom Viridiplantae; phylum Streptophyta; class Magnoliopsida; order Ranunculales; family Menispermaceae; genus Stephania; species Stephania japonica. The sequence continues at coordinate 18,803,042 of CM077558.1, read as the reverse complement.
AAGGTCATGGCCCAGTCTTTGGCAATTGCAACATCGAAACATGGAAGGTAGTATGAATTCCTGCTAACTCCGCTGGTAGGTCTAATCTATACGTCACACTGCCCACTTTCTCTGCGACTCGATAAGGCCCAATAAATCTCGACGCCAGTTTTCCCTTAATCCTAAACCTTTGCTGGCCTTTCCAAGGAGAAACCTTCAGATAAACCATATCACCAACCTCATAGCTCAGACTATCGTGGTATCTATCCGCGTATTTCTTCTACCTGTCTTGTGCTACTCGAAGTCTCTGGTGAATCTTTCGAATCTTTTTTGTGTGATCAACAACTATCTCTGGCCCTATCTTAACTGTATCCTCCAGCTCCGCCCAGCACGCTGGTGACCTGTAGGGCCTCCCATACAGTGCCTCAAATGGCAACATCCCGATATTAGCCTGATAGCTGTTGTTGAAGGCGAAATCACACAGTGGTAAGTGATCCTCTCACAAACCTCCAAACAGTAAAATGCAAGCCCTGAGCATATCCTATAAAATTTTTATCAATCTCTTTGACTGGCCATCCGTCTGAGGATGATAAGCCCTACTAAATTGTAACCTAGTGCCAAACTGTTCCTGCATCGCTCCCCAAAACCTCGAAGTCATCGTGGGATCCCTGTCGGATACAATGGAGATTGGCACCCCATGTAGTCAAATAATCTCCTGCTCAAATAGTCTTCTCAACTGAGGAAACGTGTATCGCATCGAAACTGGTATGAAGTGCGCCGATTTCGTCAGTCTGTCAATCACCACCCAAATCGCATTGTGTTACTTCGACGTCTGCGGTAACCCACTAACAAAATCCATGGTAAGGTCTTCCCATTTCTACTGAGGAATGGGTAACAACTGTAGAAATTCGCCTGGTCGCCTGTGTTCCACCTTCACCTGCTGACATATATGACACCTCCGAACGTACTCGCCGACATCAACCTTCATCCCTGACCAATAATAGTCTCTGCAAGTCGTGGTACATCCTGGTTTTGCCCAGATGAACTGTATAACGTGACTAGTGAGCATCCTCTAATATATTATCTCGAATCTTTGGCACTACTGGTACTCAAAGTCGACAACTGTGCCGCAAACGTTGATCTGTCGTCTGTGTCCAATTGGTACACTCGGGATCCCATGCCAATCCACTGAACCGCTTGCAAAGCCCATTAACCCTCTGACACTTCGATACCCGTTCCAGTGATATTATTAGTACTCTCATCTGACCATAGATCTGTACATTAGGCGTAGCTAAAATGTCTAACATGCTCATGATTGATGCTACCTCCAATAGACCCATGTGTCGATCAACGGTCTGGCTGTTAACTCCAAATCTGCTCAATGCATCTGCGACCACATTGGCCTTGCCGGGATGATACTCAATCGTGAAGTCATAGTCCTTCAACAACTCTAACCATCTCCTCTGACGCATGTTAAGATCACTCTGTAAGAAAATGTAGCGTGGACTCTGATGAACAGTGTAAAGGACAAACTTCTCTCCATACAGGTAGTGTCTCCAAGCCTTCAACGCAAACACAACTTCTGCTAACTCCAAATCGTGTATGGGGTAATTACACTCATATGGTTGCAACCGCCTAGATAACTAAGCCACTGGTCGTTCCTCCTATATCAGAACATATCCTAGTCCAGTCTCAGAAGCATCGGTGTAAACTGATAACCTCTTTCTTGACTCAGGTAATGTCAACACTGGTGCAGAAGTCAATTGCTTCTTCAAATCTAGGAATGTCTGCTCACACTCCTCAGACCACTCAAATGGAACACTCTTCTTCATCAACCTCGTCATAGGTGTCGCAATTGTAGAGAAATCCTATACAAATCGTCGCTAGTAACCTGCTAGACCCAAGAAACTTCGTATCTCAACAACAGACTCTGGTGTTCACCGCTCAAATCTTGTCTCCCTCCACAGAGATGCCCTAACCGCTAATAACATGTTCCAGAAATTTCACCTCCCAAATCCAAAATTTGCAATTGTCGAATTTCGCATACAGTCTGTGCTCCCTCAATGTCATCAGTATTGATCGAAAATGACTCTCGTGATCCTTTCGTGTCTGGCTATATATCAATATATCATCAATGAAGACTATCACATATTTGTCTAGATAAGGTCTCAACACTGGTGCATCAGATCCATGAAAATTGATGAAGCGTTTGTCTATCCAAACAATAACACTCTAAACTAGAACAACCCATATCTGGTATTGAAAATAGTCTTCTTAATGTCTTCTTCTCGAATTCATAACTGGTTATACCCCGAGCGTAAGTCGATCTTCAAGAAAAATTGTGCACCCATCAACTGGTCAAACAAATTGTCGATTCTTGGAAGTGGGTAACGGTTCTTGATTGTCACCTGATTCAACTTTTGATAGTCTACACACATCCCCATCGATCCATTCTTCTTCCTTATGAATAACACTGGCGCTCCCCACGGGGACATACTCGGATGAATGAATCCCCTTGTCAACAAATCCTCTAGCTATTTCCTGACCTCTTCCTGCTCCATATGTGATATCTGATAAGGTTTGCTAAATATAGGCTAGGTCCCCAGTATCAACTCTATAATGAACTCTATCGACTGTGGTGGTGGTAATCATTTGGAAGAAATGATCGTGAGTAGTATATTCTGCGGCTTCTACACTAGTTGATCAACATAAATAGTCGTAGAGGTAGGATAGGCCAAAGAGGCCAGAATTAAGGCCAGTGTCAGGCACAGAGTTAGATGACTACTGGTAGATTAGACAATCATGCTTATTTTCGTTGTGGTCAAGTGGGACATCTTGTGGCAGAGTGTACCAAACTAGCACCGGTACCATCACAGACTAAGTAGGTTAGAGATAGGGCTCAGACTGCGGCCTTTGGAGTTGCACAATAAGACTGGGAGGTAACCAGACACCTTGTAAAGGATACATTACCAGTCTGTTGTATTTGCATGCACGCTATGTTTGATTCAAGCAACACATTTTCTTTTAATTCTGGAAGCATGCTAAAATAGTTATGTTTAGATGCACAGACCTTAGATCACATCTTGTTCTCGGTACAACAGGTAAGGATAAGATTTACCCTAACCGAATTTGGCGAGTTTGTATTGTGAAGATAAAAAGACATCAATTACTAGCTAATTTGAGAGTATTAGAATACTTGGAGTTCGATGTGATGTACGATATGGATTGGTTATCATCTTATCACACAGATCGAATATTCTAGCAAGACTGTGATGTTTTACATCGAGGGGATTCTAGAGTTTTCATTTAGCGGAGTTGTGACTTCATTACCTATCACTCGAGGTAGACTAGCGACGTCGCTGGAGATGGAGGCATACGCGACTATGATTGAGCTAGAGCTTAGGACAGTGATTAAGGTTAAGGATGTCCAGGTGGTTTACGAGTTTTTAGATGTGACTCCTACGGATTTACCAGGATTGCAACCACCGAGAGCTGTTGAGTTCATTATCAAGCTGATTTCGAAGATTCAGTTGATTTATAGTAGGCCATATAGGATGTCAGCATCGGAGCAGGAGAAGTTGAGAACCCAGTTGGAGGTGTCACTACAGAAAGGATTCATTCAACCACACTTATTACCTTAAGGAGCTCCAGTTCTTTTTATGAAGAATGACACCTAAATATGGATGTGTGTGGACTATAGGAAGTTGAATCAAGTGATGATTCAGAATCGTTACCCACTTCCTAGGATCAATGACGTGTTAGATCAGTTAGTAGGAGTCCAACTTTTCTCTAAGATTGGCCTCGGATTTGGATACCATCAGTTGAGGATTCGAAAGGGTATTATTGAGAAGACCACCTTCAGTATACGATACGGGTTATATGAGTTCACAGTTATGCCATTTAGGCAGACTAACGGGCCAACAATCTTCATAGATTTGATGCACAGGGTGTGTAAACAGTACCTGAATCGGTAAGTTATTGCTTTCATCGATGATATCCTGATTTATAGCAGGACTCGCGTGAAGCACGAGAGGCATCTTAGGGAGGTGTTAGAGATGCTGAGAGAGCATAGACTTTATGCCAAGTTTAACTAGTATGCATTTTGGCGTAGTAAAGTCAAGCTTCTAGGGCACGTCATCGGCAATCAGCACATATTAATGGTGACAAGATTCGCGCTATCATTAACTAGAGGACACCCGATTTTGTATACCAAAATGTGTTTTGCTACACTGCCAACATTGTATGAGCCTATTGGATTGCACACTAAGAATGGTTTTGCGAGATTTTAAAATGGTTCTGAAAAAAGAATTTTATATGATAAAATTCATGACACAAACGTCCTTGTAGTACATTACACTTATCGTTCTTTAAGTAGTGGTACATGTGAAATTTACTTAACTGTCTATATACAAGGGTTGTGTAAATAAATGCTTTGAGTTAGAATACACTAACGAAAGATTAAAAGGCTGAAACTCTATTTTCGTTTTAGAAACGACTTAGAGTTTTTGGTATGCTCTGGATCGTTTTGGAGAGAAACAAAAAGGTTTGGTATTCTCTCGAAGCTAGCACTTCAAATCTCGGTCGTCATTCGTGTGTAGACTACTGATAGAGGGCGTTCGTCGTTGGCAGCGCCTTAGAGATCGATTAACCTTCAGAAAGGTACATTGTGACTGTGGTATGATTAAGTTTTCATAGTTTAAACATTTTTAATGGAATTAGATTCGGATCCTGTTGGGGTTTTTGTCAAAATTGTTTTATAATCTCCGCTGCGCATGAATCCCAAACACCAACAGTTTATTTATAGGATTTTGATCCAGCATTTTAACTTATTTATTTACTTAATGAATATCCTTGGAAATTCTAACTCTGGACTCGTCATATGCCTTTTTTTATGGGTTGAGTGCATATCCTAGTACTAGCAAAGGAAAAATCAAGCTTGAGGACTACATTGATTGACTACGATTGGCCCTACTCATACATTTATTTATATTTATCGTTTTATGTTAAGTTTAGGTTGTGAGAAATACATTTTGGTCTGTATATGACTCTTAAGGTATAATTTTTGATATTTTGAGGATCACACTTGACATCTATATATAAATGGTTTCCATATTAGGCTTTATAATTATTAAATTTGCTTCTGCTATACTTTATGATGTTTTAAGACTTCCGCTGTACATTATCACCTTATATGATGGTTGGTCAAGTTTTGAGTAGTTGTGGAACATAGTCAAATGATGAGCTGGCAATGTTGTAGGTCCGCAGTGCACGCCGTAGCGACCGATGGATTTATGGCCATTACAATAACTGTTGTGTTCGCAAGACGGCATATACTGTTATAAGCATTAAGCCTATTGTATCCCAGATCATGGATGGAGCCAGATAAGGAAATTATGGCATCCTGGAAAGGAATATTGAAGATACGAGCAAGACGTTCTGGAGTGAAATGAATCTCTTTGCTTGCAACAAGAGACTTCAATGAAAAGTTTGCCAACTTTTTCAAGTTTGTGTAGAAAATGCGCACTACTGGTTTATAATAATTGCTCATGAATCCAATGAATGATGTCCAACCTATTTCAGTAAAAAGTGAACAAAGTTGTAGATTAGCATTGTCGAAGAAATTCAAATCTAACACCATTGGCACAACTAATGCCTTTCCCGTGTAACGCTCATTAACTGGCTCCAAAACACTAGAACCAGCCCCACTTCATGGTTTGGCATGCCTCTTTGGAACAACAGAATGTGGCACTTGAATGCCCAAGGGAGTGTCCTCCGATGAGGTAGGTGCATTGGATTGATACGTAGCTTTGGATCAGGTGTTGGGTTTTGGAGTTCATGCGCAGCAGAGATTACAAAACAATTTTGATAAAAACCTCAACAGGATCCGAATCTAATTCCATTAAAAACGTTTAAATTATGAAAACTTAATCATACCTCAGTAGCAATGTACCTTTCTAAAGGTTAATCGATCTATAAGGCGCTGCCAACAACGAACACCCTCTATCAGTAGTCCACACACGAATGGCGGCCGAAATTTGAAGTGCTAGCTTTGAGAGAATACCAAACCTTTTTGTTTCTCTCCAAAACGATTCAGAGCATACCAAAAACCCTAAGTCGTTTCTTAAAACGAAAATAGAGTTTCGGCCCTTTTAATCTTTCTTGTACTTGTATTCTAACTCAAAGCGTCTATTTATACAACCCTTGTATATAGACGGTTAAGTAAATTACACATATACCCCTACTTAAAGATTTATAAGTGTAATACACTACAAGGACGTTTCTGTCATGAATTTTATCATATAAAATTCATTCTTTCGAACCATTTTAAAATCTAGCAAAACCATTCTTAGTGTGCGACCCAATAGGCTCATACAACGTTGACAGTGTATCAAAACACATTTTGGTATACAAGTCATAAGCGGTCTCTAGCAAGACATTATGACTACCCAAGTTGTACAAAGATCAAATCGATACAACCTAATCAATAGTGTATATAACATCCTTTTGTCACACGATATTCTTTTGATCAAACATAAGGTATGGAATTGTCATCCAACATGTTCAATCGTACTAGTCTCGATTTCTAGGTAGATTGAAATATCTAAGTGACATTGATCAATATCAATTCACTTAGACTAGGCCTTTTAACAGTCTAACACATCGAGGGATCCACTGGATATCTCTCTTTATATGAGAGAGACAAATTCTATCTCGATTACACAACTTCACCACATTATTCACACAGTAACCAATCACAACCTTTATAATCATCTGGTTAAAGACAACGTTTGATTGTGTCAAATCACTATATTCCTAATGTTGAAGTCTCTGGTAATCTCAAGTCAGAGGACTGAAAAATATACCTATCGTGAAAAACAACTATGACTTAATCCATGTGATGTTCTCATAGCGGGTCGGTCTAGTACTTTGTTCCCTAACAAGTACTCATGATCTTGATTCGTATTTCTACATGTATGATCATCGTATGATCATCAATTAAGACTCACACTTGTCTTAATTTATTATAGTTTCCAGTATAATAATCGACTAGGGACATTTAGGATATTTCTGTAAATACCCATGGATCTTATTATAATGTAAACATGCAAATCAATTATAATAAATAGCAAATATAATCCTCTATTTTATTAACTAAAATGTATTCATAAAGACTATTAATGGATTGACCTAGGGCACATTTCCCAACATCAAGATGAGCCGAAGGAACTCTTCGATGAATAACATAGGACCAAATGACATTTAGCATGAATAATCGTCGATTGAGTAGCCATTTTTGTTGTCCTTCTTATGTTTGCATTTTTGTCAAACACTTTGTGTGCACCACTTAAGGACAGAATTTAAAGAAAATTTGGTGAGAATCTGATACAACAAGCGGCGGAGAGAGGCTTAGGGATGTTTGAACAATAAATTCCCACTCAAAAGTAATGATAAAATATAGATTTAGGTCACAGGAACAAGTGAAGATCTCGGGTGGAAAAAATGGAGCATGAGCTAGTGCTCTCGGGTCGGTTGTTAAAAAGCCCTCCCCGACGCTGGAGTGCACTCCACATTTAGGTGGGGCACGCTCCCATGTCTAGGTTTAGGAACCCAAACTCGGGCTTCATGGAGCATGCTCCATGGCAAATTTCTGAAATTTTAAATATCAGTAATTTTGCCCCAAAAGTTCATGAATCACAAGAATCAACATGGATTGTATCAAAATTAGTGTCATGGTTTTTACTCACTACATAAACTATGCTCCTAAGCTTGGGTTTTCTTTACGTATCTAATTCAAGAATGGTCATTACACATTAATGAATCACTTAAGCACAATCTTGTTCCAAAGTGTGTCTAATTCACTCTATGAATCATGGACTTTGTTACCCATATTTCTCTAGATATAGACTTAGCCTCTATTAGTGTTTCCTTTGGTACCCATGTCATAATGTAAGACTTATTTCTCAAATAAATTCATTTGAGTCTATATGGTGCATTGGGTTTGTTAGACCTCCTAGACTTTCTTAATTGAGCTTATAAATTGAGGCACTTTTGTTTCTCTAGTGTAAGCTCTAATTCCACATTCTCCTTCTCATTGGTGACATAAGTTACCAATTTTGACCATTTATCTATCTTTAACATCGTTGCACAAATAAGAATCCATAGGTCTAAGGTCTTCATGTATGTTAGCATTTTTATCATCATCATGTCTAGCAATGTGGATTTGCTCATCATGAAAAGATAACAATATAAGAGTGTCACTAGATGATAATGAATCATTACAAATACTAGTAGGCAAAAAATCATGACAACCACAATAAATCGCTTCTAGCTTTTTCCATATCTCCTTAGATGTTAGAAACTCTAACTTTTATTCCCTCTAGCTTTTATAGAATGTCCCCCTAACGGACCTACGACTCTATTAAACCTTTGAAAATAATTCATACATGTTTAGTAGGTCCATAAAACATATCTAGAAATCTCGAATAATTTCACAAGCTCCGAAAATCGAATTTTTCGGTTTCATGAAGCATAGGGGCTTTTCTACATATATTTTTAATGTTAATCCAAAAGCCCTTTAAACACATACCGGTGCATTCAAAATTATTTTTGACAGTTTTTCCACCTCATATACATATTATAAAAACACGTTTATATGATTTAAAACATTTTGAAACTCGCAAAATTGAAAATCTCTAATTTAAGACTTTAAGTGATTGAAACTCCAAAATTGATGAATTGCATGATTCTAATGCATTTGTCTTATGAAATTGAACTCTTATACCTCGCACATGATGTACATAACTCCAAACATGTTTTACGATGTCATTCCTTATCTTAATCAGTTATTGAGCTTTTCTGGTGTCGTTTCTTCCATTTCGCTTAAGCTTGTGAAGTTTAGCTTCCTTTGAACTTGTGAGTCTAACAAAGTTTGATATGCTGAAATACTTGACAAACTTGTTAGTATCATTTCACATTGTTTGTTGACATCAAAATATCAGGTTACGTGTAATTATGACACCACTTAATCAAACAATGCTTCCCCTTACTTGGCAAACACAGAAAGATGTCGAGTTTGTTTGGTCTACTGAGTGCAAGGGTGCCTTCAAGTAATTGAAGCGTAAGTTTACTATAATACATGTTCATACATTACCAGAATTGGGAAAGGAATTAACGGTTTATACTGATGCTTCTCATATAGGCTTGGGTTGTGTATTAATGCAGGATGGCAGGGTTGTAGGGTATTCTTTGAGGCAACTTAATGTTCATGTAATGGCCTAAATCTAATTTTTCAATATTTGTGATGTTATTACACTTGTGGACACCAGCTCGAATGCTCGTAGACCCCACAACTAGGTCAGAGCATGCCCGAATTAAGAATATAGTTTGTTTTGTGTGCTATTGATTTATTTTGCAATGTATATGTTCAATTTAGTTAAATTACATCGCACTACGTGTATTTATATTGATTATTACCAAGCAAGAGTGTGACACGTATTCGCCTCGAGTAGCCTGTAGTCACGAGTGTCAGGTAGGTGAATTACTAATACACTAGGTCGGGGCTTATACACACATAATAAATAATCAAAGATGTTAAATAATTAATATAGAACGTCGTTTATCAATTAGTGATGCGAGTGTATACGTTTGACACGTGACATAGTGTGGGACCCGATATTGGAACGCCCGAGGATTCATTTTATGTGTTGAGAAAAGATGAAAACAAGGGGCAAGTCACCCACCTAAGTCACCATTTGGTGTACTTGTTGACCACATCTTGACCACACAATGTGTGTAGGGATTTGATCAACACATTAAATGGAAATTTTAGCATAAAACGTGGAAAAATATCACAGCCACCACCTTTTCTCTCTCCTCTCCTGTGTTTGAACCAAAATTTGTGAGGGTGGCAAGGGTTTTTAGCTTTAGGAGCCCAATTGGAGCACAAAAAGGCTTGGAACTCAATATAGGTTAAATGCTTACTCTCGTCTTCGTTCTCTATCTTTCAGGTGTAAGTTCTTATGTTATGATGAGGGTTCCAGAGATGTGGACTGAGCATATGTGGTTTCAATGTGTTGTTATTTATGGTTTCAAGGTTTAATTTGAAGTATGAGGGTTTGTTGATGGTGTTGTTGTTGTTGTTTCGGTTTTAATTAGATTTTCAAGTTTTTGCCAAGAAATCTCATGGTTTTCGTCTCGAAGAGGTTTTGTAGAAGCTTTTTCAGTTCTCATAATTGGTTTAGCGATTAATGAGAGTTTGAGACATGTATAGACCGCGACAACGAGCCGGGGGGTTTTGAGAACACTAAGAATACGTTTTTTCTTTCGTCGCCGCCAAGGACGTCATGGGAGTTGTAACGACCCAAATCCATACTGGACCGCCAGGGGAGGCCACGCGGGGCCACAACCAGCCATATGACTGCCAGTTATGTCCCACGCACAACTCATTATCATTTCACCTCAAATCATATGGCGGAAGTCTTGAACATCAAAATGTAAATCGGAAACAAATATTCAATACAAAATCCTAATGTGGAAACCAAACCAAAATGTGACCATGTCATATATAAAAGTCATGAGTACCTCAATGTATCACAATGTAAGCATGGCTCATGTACATGGTAAATAAGTCTCATAACCCATCCCAAGCAAAACAATATATAAATATAAGTAAACAGGCACACGTACGAGAGGGGTTGTCCTCAGTCAGTCTGTCACAAGCAATCCTCGATCTTGCCCTTCTCTCTACTCGTATTCGGATCTGCACTCCAACCATCACAAAAAGCCAGATGGCGAGTCTAAAGTGAGTAATCCCAAGGAAATTCACCAAGTAATTACATAAATAAAATGTAGGAATCCGAAATACTATAAATAAACATGCGGAATAAAAGAATACAGGCAACTCTGTAAGATCATCGCATGTATATGAATAGTAATGAAACAAAGTACGTAGACACTCGAATCAGACAAAACCATTCTTTGCGCTATCCGCCAGGCACGGCCCGTGAGCTAAAACCATCCAACGGGTTGACCCTAGACCCTATAAGTGGCTGGCATAAGTCCTCGGCACACCCACACATGACTATAATACCCGGGTAGCACAAATTCACCGGCGCATGACTAGATTGTTCTATAGTTTAGTGGACCATATGCCTTGCATGATAAACACTAGATGGAGAGTAATTGTATCACCGTAAAGACACCAGGTAGGAGTAAACTCCACTACTGTAAAGACACCAGGTGATTGTACACTCAACCACCATAGTAAGCACCAGATGGGAGTAAACTCAACCATCGTAAAGCATTCAGGAATAGAGTAATGAATGAATAGGACTGAATTCAAAGAAATCAAGCAGTAAATACTAAAGAGAAGCTCAATTGGGATACTACACACCTCAAACCGCACTCCAAACACCGTTCCTAGCCCAAACAATGTCTCTAATGCCAGTCAAATCAATAATCATACTACCGAAGTCCACAAAAGCTTGGTCAATTCCAAACATCATAAACCTCGAAAACTCGATTCAACACCTCAAATAATCGTCTAAACCTTTCAAATAGTCCACATGAACCCCTAGATTTATTTGGTAAATTTTTATTAAATTTTTAGTCCCAAAATTGCCCCAAACGCTGCCACAGGTGCCGCCGTGTTCACACTGTGCAGCGTCGCCTCGGTGTCATGGGCGCCGTGACCACGTTGTCGTGGTCATTTCTGCATAATGTCTCCACGACATCTTAGGTGTCGTGGCCTCGCCGCCATGCACATTTCCCTTTCGGTGTCTTAAAAAACGTCTACCAACATTTCCCAACTTACTCCTCTGGTCGAGACGTCGTGAGTGGCAACGTGGGCATTTGTTCACCACGGCGTTGCTGGCGGCATCTCCGCCAGTGGGCACGTTAGCGGTTCTCGAACCTACTCGGCTCATTGTCATGGTTTGAACCCACTCCAACAAACCATAAAACACTTAAACAAGCTCAAACAACCAACACCCCTCGACCAAAAGTTTCCAGAATGCAAACCCCGAGCTTTTCGGCCAAAAACCTGATAAATCACTTAAAAACTAAAACAACCACAACATGAACACCAAAACGACAACTACAACCTTAAAATCAACCCCAAAGCCATAGCAACACCTCATTAAGTTGATGTGCTCAAAACCCACATCGAAACTCCGTGAAAATCACCGAAAAATACCCTTAAGCATAGAGAACAGAGAGATGGTCGAAGATCTCACCTTATTTTTTGATTCCTATACGTTATTGAGCTCCAAATCACCAATTGAAATCACACAAACCCTCACACTCCACTCTCAATTTCGTCCAAGTATAGATTGGAGAGAGAAAAATTGGTAAAACAACACCAACAACCTATGTATATACATATATCTTCAATGTCATCAACTAACCCACACATATCCCAATCTTGTTTGGATGGCTATGATTTAGTTGCGCAAACCAACGATCCTGAACACTTCCATATCATCTATTATGAATTATATAACGTCTTTTATCATTTATTTAAAGTGTTTAGACCCTCGGCCTAGTGTACTAATGGTTCATCGCCTAGTATTCACTCCTACGCGCTAGTGGCTAGGAACACCTGTCACACCAACTCGTACGTCAATAAACAATATAAACAAGCATATTGCGATGCAAACTAACTAAATTGGATAATAACATCGCAATTACACATCAAAAAACACACAAGACGAACACTATACCTAATACGTAGGCTTTGAATCCTCGTTGTGCAACCCACGTCCGTCCCTGTTGGCATCCACGTCTGCACATGACGTCACAAATAACAGCAATTTAGAATTGGGCCATTACAGTTCTTCCCAACTAATTAAAATTTTGTCTAAAAATTTAAGTCATAACGATACTTACTGGCAAATATATGCGGATATCTCTGTCGCATCGTAGACTCGAGTTCCCAGGTAAGTCCCTCAGTCCTATGATGCGGCCATTGTACCAATACCTTTGGGATTTCCTTGTTCCTCAATGTTTGTATCCTACGATCAATAATCTCTACCAGCTCCTCACACGAAACATAAAGACGAACCTCAATCTATCTGATATCCACCATCGCCCTCGGTCTTTATCTAGCCAGTCTCAACATAGATACGTGAAACACCGAATGAACCCACACTAACCCTGTTGGTAATTCTAATATGTATGTTGCGGTGCCAATGTGCCATAACTCTTAACAGTCTTATATACCTCGGTGCTAGTTTCCCCTTGATCCCAAACCTCTGAAGACCTTTCTAAGGCGAAACTTTCAAATACACCATATCATCAACAAAGTAGCTCAGACCCTCAAGATATCTCAAGATATGTATCAGCATACTTCTTTTGCCTATCTTGAGCTGCCTGTAACCTCTGTCCGATCTGCAAATCTTCTCTGTATGATCATCAACAACCTTAAACCTAATCACTGCTGCATCTTCAAGTGCTCCCTAACAAGCTGGTGACCTGTAGAGTCTACCATACAAAGCCTCAAATGGTGGCATCCCAATATTCGTCTGATAGCTGTTGTTGTACACAAACTCGTATAACAGCAAATATTCCTCCAAAGAACCTCTGAACTGTAGTATACATGCTCCGAGCATATCCTTAATTATCTGAATCAACCTCTTTGACTGACCGTCTATCTGAAGATGAAAGGTTGTCCTGAACTGGAGTCTCATACCAAACTGCTCCTGCGTACTCTCCCAGAACTTAGAAGTCAATCAGGGATCTCTATTAGACACAATAGATATCGGCACTCTATGTAGTCTGATGATCTCTCTCTAAAAAATGATACACAACTGAGAGAATGAATACCTCATAGGGATAGGAATGAAATGTGAAGACTTGGTCAACCTGTCAATAACTTCCCATACAGCATCATGGTGTCCTATAGTCTGCAGCAAGCCACTTACAAAATCCATCATGACATGCTCCCACTTCCATTCAGAAATGGGCAGTGGCTGTAACAATCCAACTGCTCTCCTGTGCTCAGCGTTGACCTGCTGACAAATATGACAAGCCCTAACATATGCTCCCACATCAGCCTTCATCCCTGGCCACTAAAACAAACGACGCAAATCATGCTACATCTTAGTCCTACTAAGACGTATTGCATACCGCGAACGATGCGCATCCTCCAGAATACTGTCGCGTAGTTCCCACACATCAGGTATCCACAATCTACGACTATGTCTCAAGAACCTGTTTGATCCACCAGACCAATCAGTGCAACTCAGACCCTGGGCTAGATGACTGAAATGGGAAAAATGTTCGTCAGCCTTTTGCCACTCAGCGACCTCTCGATCGACACAATAGGAACACGCATCTAACAATAAATATGAACATCAGCCAAATCATCGGACAAGCACAACACCGCTGCAGCCTCCAGCAATCTAAACTCATGTGTCATAGGCCTCTACACAGTCTGACTTTCAACACCGCTCTGGCTCAATGCATCAGCAACAGCATTCGCCTTCCCAAAATGGTATTTAATTGCGAAGTCATAGTCCTTTAATAACTCGAGCCAACACCTCTGTCACATGTTCAGATCCCTCTATGTGAACAGATATCTCAAACTTTGGTGATTTGTGAACAATACAAACCGTTCTCCATACAAGTAGTGCCTCCAAGCCTTCAATGCAAACACAACTGCCGCATATTCCAAGTACTGTATTGGATAGTTCCCCTCGTGAGGTCTCAGATATCTCGATAAGTATGCAACTGGATGCCCATCCTGCATCAAAATAGCTCCCAAACTAGTACTAAAAGCATCAGTGTGCATAGAGAAGCCGAGCCTACAACACATGAGTAGGCTTATTTGCATTGTGAGTACCGACGTTGTGACGCCATAGTCGTGATTATTGTCACTATTTTTCAAACCCGAGAGAGTATACGTTTTCATAACAGATTGACGAGTCATGTAAATACTTAAAATAGTAGGGATATACTAGGGTTTAAATTAAGGTTTAGTTAATGACTCAACCCGTTAATTAGAGTTTCTGACCTTGTAAGGTAGTGGGGAACTCGGGGATACGCGTTAGGAATGTAAGAGTGTCTACGGTTTGCGATTAGTCAGGTAAGTACACTTGTCTTAAAAGCTTGTGTACATTAGTAAGCTAGTTAAGAAAATACAATGTGATTCATTTTCATTCTGTTGTGTTTGCTATTATCTACTTGTTGACATTCCATTTCATATTCCTTGTATATGTGTTCTTGGCATAAGTATGTGTCTCGAAGGTACATGCGGCCTGCACTAGAAGGGATAAAACGCGGGCACTAGTGCGCACGAGTGTTTGACTACCCCTTGTGATTGTGTAATACCATGTACTGGATTGTTGTGGATTGTTGTGGTATTGTTGTGGATTTTAGACCACTTATGGCCTTTCTTGACACGTAGAACACGCATGTTTCTATTGTTATTATTTCCAGTCTGTCTATCATGCACCTTGTTTATTTAACTTCCTGTCTTTCAATTCCTACATGATATTTTAGACCGCCTTGTTTGATAATTCATGAATTACTGTTATATTCTTCTAGCATTACTTTCGATTTCTTTTAGTTACTCAACGTCTAATTTGTGACGGTGCGTGCAGATAGAGCGGAGTGCAATAGAGGCAAGGGACCTTGCTTAGGAGACTTTATATGAGCGGCTGGACTCGGAGACTATTTTGTAGGTTTCCTTTTGTTTTGCTTTTATGTATATCGTTTCATATATATGCTTTGGGATTATTGAACTTGGCAATTTTTGATGAGATTGGTATCATGTACCTGTTGGACTAAGTGGTTAGTCACTCTAACTTCGACCGAGATTTTGATGGAAACAAACAAGGTGAAAATATACTAATAAGTCTATCAAGTGTATTTCAGTTTCATCAAAGGTTTCGAAACATCACATTACGGGCATCTGAACAATTCAAGCCATTCAAGTTCAAGACTTGGCATACATAAAGGAATGAAGGCAAAAGATCAAGACCATGAGTTGTAAAATTGATGTAAGGTATTCAAGTTCACTTACGTAAGCCTATTGCATTAGTTCATACACATCGTGTTTTTTAAAATAGATTTTCAAATGTCAAGTGATTACTTGAAGATTTCGGTCCTATAAGTCTAAACAATATTAAACAATATGTGCATGTTAATATCGTACTTTGAAAATCATTGTGGAAGCTTTTGAAAAAGAAAAACGTGTTTTTGAAAGGTCTTTGAAAAGAAAATTTGTATATTTGCAGAAAAGCCCCTCGGATGTTGTGAAGCAGAGATTTTCCATTTTCGAGATTTATAAAAATATCCGAACCATCCAAATAGGCCATATGACCCATAACAAATATGTATTATATGTTATATGAGGATTTGTTAGGTCTAGGACATGTTAAAGGGTTGCTAACACAAGGGACAGAATTAATTATTCTGAGGTCCCTGCAATTAGCGCGCTAATAATGTTATTAACGCGCTATGTGCAGAGTTAGCGCCCTAGGTCTGACTATTAGCTCGCTAATTGCATTCCTAACAGCTTTTTTATAAAGCTGAAAATTTCACTTTAATTCGAATTTTTGATCAAATCTCGGCCCTTGGATGCACACAACGGTCATATATTAGTCTATAAATATATACAACACTCCCAAACACATAAGGCACAGAAATTAGGTTTTGAAATCAAAGAAAAACATTTGTGCTTAATTTTTTAAGAGGAGCTTGGGGTTTTAAAGTTACACTTAGAGGCTGTTCATTCAACATCAAAACCAACATTTTTGAGGCACTCTAAGGAGTACAACAACCTCTCCAGAACTGATTTTCAAGTTATCTTCTTGAGGTTTTAAGAAAGTCCATTCCCTAGCTTTTCTTGTGCTTAAATTATATATTCTTGTGTGTTTGATTGGAGAAATTACTTGTTGTGTTGTTAAACACACTTATATTGGGTTTTGCACTTAAACTTGATTCATTAAACACTTAGACTAATTTGAACAAGAGTTTGTGCTTAAACTTGATTTTTATCAAACTTCCTGTTCTTTGGATTTGAAACCGATTTTGTTCTGAACAATCTATTTAAAACGGTTTCATATTTGAGTTTTACATAAAATTAGTTTTATAATTGCATTTCTCAATTGTGTTCATACTTGCATGCATAAGAGTGGTTAGGCTCTAGGAAGCTTGCTTGTATTTGAAGTTGATACCACTTTACTTTGTAAAGTGTAATTCCATTGTATTAATCAAATCTTGATTGTAAGACTTAGTAGGATCTAAGTCGAAAGGGAAGACCTAGTTGAGGCTAGGCATATATCCTAGTTGCGGCTAGGCATATATCCTAGGTGGGTATAGGTGGGGAAATCCTAGATGCGGCTAGGTGGTTGTATAAGACCTTATTGCGATAAGGCATCGTGTAAAAGATCTAGTTGAAGCTAGGCATTCACTAGGCTAGTTGGCTTAGGGTGTAACACTTATTGATAATATAAGTGGGGGTTGAAAATCCTAACCGGGGAGGGTAGGTAGTGGATGTAGATCGGTTGGATCGAACCACTATATATCGTGTCTTATTTCCATCTCTTCTACCCCATTCACTTGCATAGCATAGATATTTATCATTGGTATATGCATTATCATTACTATTTGTGCATAAAGTTTTAAAAAGGCGACAATCACTCGGTAACCCAATGCACCCCCCCTCTTGGGTGACCTTCAATTGTTATCAGAGTGGGTTATTGCTCAAAGTGTTACTAACGTATCTTTGAGTGTTTTTGTGCAAGGATACAATCTCTAGACTTTTCTCGCCTTAGGGAAGGCAACTCATCCGTTCGGCCTCCTTACTTTGATGGGACAAACTATGCTTATTGAAAAGTTCGAATGAAGTTCTACATTAGAGCACAAGGTAGACATTTGTGGGATGCAATTGAAAATGGCTACACTCCACCGAACAAGTCCTTGAAAGAATACACCACCGAGGAGATAAAGATTGAGCTCTCAAATGATCAAGCTGTGAATCATTTGTTTTGTGTATTAAGTGAGAATGAATTCAATCGGGTTAGTGCTTGTCAAACGGCCAAGGAAGTATGGGAAAAACTTGAAGTGCATTATGAAGGTACACAACAAGTCAAGAACACTAAGTTGAGGATTCTTGAAGAACATTATGAGACTTTTCGAGTGGAGCCCTATGAAGACATAGCCACGACCATCACTCGATTCACAAAGCTCTTGAATGAGATCAAAAATCTTGGCAAATATTATGATCAAGAGAACTTGGTGTACAAGTTCCTTAGAGGCTTGCCTAAGGAATGAGATGCGAAGAAATATGCTATTCAATCGGCACAAAACCTTGGAAATTATACTTTTGATGCATTATGCGGAGAATTGACGGTTCATGAACAAGAAAGAGTCAAAGAAGGAGCATACCTTAAAAGTTACATGCCTATCGGCCGAAGATGATGTGAGCTCAAGTGAAAGTGACTACATTGAACAAGAAGTGGCCATGCTATCAAGAAAGTTCAAGAAGGCAACATACAAAAGAGACAAGTACAAGAAGAAGTACAAAGGTGCAAACAACGCATGCAAATCATGCGAGATGATTTGCTATGAGTCCGGCAAACCGGGACATAAAGCATCGGAATGCAAGTACTTGAGAAGAAGCAAGAGACATGAATCATCATCATCATCTAGCTCCGACTCCGAGTCAAAAAATAAGAAGGCCATCCTTTGTCTTATGGCGAGGAGTGAGGTAAGTGACTCTAAATCTTTTAATTATGATGATGTAAATGAATTGGATGATATGTCTATTATTCGTGACCTTAAAAATGAATTAGAAAAGGAGGTTAAAAAGACCAAGCAACTCAAAAAGAGTTTGATTAAAGCCATTAGTAAGATTGAATCTCAAAATGAGATTATTGATGATCTCCAACAGGACTTAGAATTGGTCATAAATGAGAAAAATGACTTAGCAAAAGAAGTAGAGGACTTGACCACCACGGTGACTAAGTTCACAAGTGGTACCAAAATGTTTGACATGATGTTGAGCGCACAACGACGTGCACTAAACAAGAGAGGCATAGGCTATGGTGCAAGCCTATTGAGCTATAGAAAGCTTTTGGCCGAGTCTAAGAGATGTTTAAAATGCAATAGATCTCATAATGTTGGCAAATATATCCTAAATAGGTCCAATGGAGGTAAACTTGCATAGGTAAAAAAGAATGTATATAGTACACATGTTATGGAACATAAAGGTGTATGGGTACCAAAGTCAATGATTCATAGAGTGAATTAGATTCACTTTGGAACATGAATGTGCGAAAACGATAGATTGATATATAAGAGTTAAGCATGATAGGTCTTGCATTAGTCACATACACATAGCATGCATACACGGTTATTTTTGATGTCATGATTGCACTTCATATACATTATATATAGGACCATGATGAATTAATATAATGTAGCCAAGCACTTTTAGGTCAAATTCATTGACATGGCGCAAGTTAGGCATTTCTCATAAATCGGACCTTCCACACATGTTTTAAGTGTTTTAATCATCTTTATATGGTGTTAATGAAGTGTCTATGAAGTTTGAGGTAAATCGGAGTTGTGCATCAAAAACTCAAAAATTTTAATTCTGAAATTCTAGAGAGGAATTAGCGCGCTAGGTATTTCCATTAGCGTGCTAGGTCTATCAATTAGCGCGCTAATATCCCCTGACCAGAAAAACTTCACATTCACCATGTTTTTAAAGTCATGTGTTAAAGTCATTGTTTTATATTGGGGGAGACTTTTAGATAATGTGAATGACATTGATAGGGGGAGACATAATACCCATTTTTTTGTTGGTATCTATTCTTTTAGGGGGCAAGACATGTACCTAAAATGAGAAACTTATTGGTATCACAAACTGAAACATGCATATTGATAGGGGGAGCCTAGATTCTTAATTATTTCCTTAAGCTTTCATTTGATGCATATCGATAGGGGGAGTACTTATTTGGTATCATTGTCATAAAACGGGGGAGCCTTTCTAATGGTATCATGATTTTTCATGCCCCACTTTTTGATGGTATCAAACGAAGGAGAAAGAGTGTTGAACTTGAGAGAGTATAATTTTAACTTGAGAGAGTATAAATTTTGTATAACCATTAATGTGATGTTCATACACTTGTATTATGTTTTATGTTCGTCAAGTTCACATTGTTTGTTATCATCAAAAAGGGGAGATTGTTGGACTAAGTGGTTAGTCACTCTAACTTCGACCGAGATTTTGATGGAAACAAACAAGGTGAAAATATACTAATAAGTCTATCAAGTGTATTTCAGTTTCATCAAAGGTTACGAAACATCACATCACGGGCATCCGAGCAATTCAAGCCATTCAAGTTCAAGACTTGACATACATAAAGGAATGAAGGCAAAAGATCAAGACCACGAGTTGTAAAATTGATGTAAGGTATTCAAGTTCACTTACGCAAGCCTATTGCATTAGTTCATACACATCGTGTTTTTTAAAATGGATTTTCAAATGTTAAGTGATTACTTGAAGATTTCGGTCCTATAAGTCTAAACAATGTTAAACAATGTGTATGTTAATATCGTACTTTGAAAATCATTGTGAAAGCTTTTGAAAAAGAAAAACGTGTTTTTGAAAGGTCTTTGAAAAGAAAAATTGTATATTTGCAGAAAAGCCCCTCGGATGTTGTGAAACAGAGATTTTTCGTTTTCGGGATTTATAAAAATATCCAGACCATCCAAATAGGTCATATGACTCATAACAAACATGTATTATATGTTACATGAGGGTTTGTTGGGTCTAAGACATGTTAAAGGGTCGCTAACACAAGGGACATAATTATTTTGAGGTCCCTGCAGTTAGCGCGCTAATAATGTTATTAGCGCGCTATGTGCAGAGTTAGCGCGCTAGGTCTGACTATTAGCGCGCTAATTGCATTCCTGACAGCTTTTTTATAAAGCTGAAAAATTCACTTTAATTCGAATTTTTGATCAAATCTTGGCCCTTGGATGCACACAACGGTCATATATTGGTCTATAAATATATACAACACTCCTAAACACATAAGGCACACAAATTAGGTTTTGAAATCAAAGAAAAACATTTGTGCTTAATTTTTCAAGAGAAGGAGCTTGGGGTTTTGAAGTTACACTTAGAGGCTGTTCATTCAACATCAAAACCAGCACTTTTGAGGCACTCTAAGGAGTACAACAACCTCTCCAGAACTGATTTTCAAGTTATCTTATTGGGGTTGTAAGAAATTTCATTCCCTAACTTTTCTTGTATTTAAATTATATATTCTTGTGTGTTTGATTTGGAAAATTACTTGTTGTGTTAAACACTTGTATTGGGTTTTGCACTTAAACTTGATTCATTAAACCCTTGGGCTGATTTGAACAAGAGTTTGTGCTTAAACTTGATTTTTATCAAACTTCTTGTTCTTTGGATTTGAAACCAATTTTGTTCTCATCAATGTATTTAAAACGGTTTCATATTTGAGTTTTACATAAAATTAATTTTATAATAGCATTTCTCAATTGTGTTCATACTTGCATGCATAAGAGTGGTTAGGCTCTAGAAGGCTTGCTTGTATTTGAACTTCATACCACTTTACTTTGTAAAGTATAATTTCATTATATTAATCAAATCTTGATTGTAAGACTTAGTAGGATCTAAGTCGAAAGGGAAGACCTAGTTGAGGCTAGGCATATATCCTAGTTGCGGCTAGGTGGTTGTATAAGACCTTATTGCGATAAGGCATCGTGTAAAAGACCTAGTTGAGGCTAGGCATTCATTAGGCTAGTTGGTTTAGGGTGTAACACTTATTGATAATATAAATGGGGTTGAAAATCCTAACCGGAGAGGTTAGGTAATGAATGTAGATCGGTTGGATCGAACCACTATATATCGTATGTCTTATTTTCATCTCTTCTACCCCATTCACTTGCATAGCATAGATATTTATCATTGGTGTATGCATTATCATTACTATTTGTGCATAGAGTTTTAAAAATGCGACAATCACTCGGTAACCCAATTTACCCTCCCTCTTGGGTGACCTTCAGTACCTTTGCATTATGAATTATACATGAATACCCGAGGTTTTTCCACATTATAGAATTCCTAATTTATGTTTGATTGAGTTATTTCCCCTTGTTATTTACTGTTTAGTCTTCCGCTGTGTATTATTGCAATAACTCTTTCATAAACTACTAAATTGATAAAATCGAAGGCTGACTAGGCTCGTCAGATTGCTAAGTGATGACTTAAGGCCTGCACAGGTCTAGGTCGAGCATACCCAATTGCACAGGGAAATTGGGGCTGTCACAAAAAGCTCCGTGAAAATCCCAAAAAAATACCCCGAAACATAGAGAACAAAGAGATGGTCGAGGATCTCACCTTATTTATCGATTCCTACGCGTTCTTGAGCTCCAAATCACCAATTTAAATCACACAAACCCTTACACTCCACTCTCAATTTTGTCTAAGTATAGAGAGAAAAATTGGTAAAACAACACCAATAACCTATATATATATCCAATGTCATCAACTCACCCACATATATCCCAATCTTGTTTGGATGGCTGGGATTTAGTCAAGAAGTCTCATATAAGCCAAAAATCTTGACTTCTCTATTTGGTCCATCCCCTACAATGCATAGATACAACTCAACTTCCCGGGCATTGCAATAACCAGCTCTGGACAACAAACAATCCCACTTTCAACAACCAACGATCCTGAACACTTCCATATCATTTATTATGAATTATTGAATGCATTTTATCATTTATTTAATGCGTATAGACCCCCAACCTAGTGTACTAATGGTTCATTGCCCGGTATTCACTCATACGCGCTAGTCGCAGTGAACACCCGTCACACCAACTCGCACATCAATAAACAATATAAACAAGCATATTGCAAGGCAAACTAACTAAATTGGGCAATAACATCGCAATTACACATCAAAAAGCATACAAGACGGACTGTATACCTAATCCGTACGCTCTGAAACCTCGCTGTAGGACCCACGTCCATCCCTGTTGGCCTCCATGTCTGCACATGACGTCACAAATAACGATAATTTAGAATTGGGCCATTAAAAGAGTTAAACCCCACGACGCCATCTATAGCGTTCAGACCAAGGAGGCACCCTAAACCTACGCTTTAAGTCATGTCATAGGGTGGAATTGTAACGGTGTGAGTCACGGTGCCAGGAGCTTTGTCTATTGTCCTAGACGCTGTGAGCATTTTGCTCGTGGCGGCACCACTCGTGATGTCAAAAACAGTAAAAGAAAATAAAATTTTTAAAATAAATTGGCCTATTGGGGATTCACCTAGGGGTTTATACAACTCATATGAAGGCTTAATGGGTGGATTTGACATTGATTGGTATGGAATAGAGATTTCCAAAGCTTGGGATTTGATTACGTTTGTCGAAAATCAAGTATTAGGTTCGATTGACGGGTAGTTTACACGCATTTAGTGGTGTGCATTAACGTTATCAGACTAGTGGAGCACAGTTTGAGCTATCGACTATCCCAATTAAAATTCACTTTGAGTATTTACTGCATGATTAATGTTATGTTGTTCAATTACTCTTATTTTCGGGCATTTATTTACGGTTGGTTAAGTTTACTACCGTCGGGTTATTCTATTGCGTTAGCATGTGGCACACTAGACCATAGCATGTGTTTTAGAAGTATGTCGGTGGATTGTTGACCTGACTGTTGTTTCCTTATGCACATGTCAATGCATTATAGTCTACGCCGGCCACTAAGCTAACTCAGGGATTTCAGTCAGTTTGTGTTTAAATACTAGCGATTCTTGGGTCTTAGTCCAAACTATGGTGCTAGTCTGACCTAGATCCTGTAGGCATTTTGATTCACTACTATTTTATATTAATGCGAGGGTCCTTCCCAGTTGTCTGATTACTTTTCTTCCACATGTTTATTTAATAGTATTTTAATTCTAGCATTCATTTATATTACATACTCAATGAAGTTCCTTGGGATTACTCATTCTGGACTCGTCATCTGTTTTGTTAAGATGATGGAGTGCAGACCCTAGTATGAGTAAGGGAAAGGGAAAGCTTGGGGACTTCCTTTGATCGATTTCCCTATAGCTGACTTGTATGTTTATTTACTTGAGAGTTACCTGACATATATTCACATATTTTGAGTTACTTTTGATACCTTGAGATACATAGGTCTTTGTATATATTGATGGCATTTTGGTTGGGTTTACACACTAGGGAAATTGCTTAATGACATGATTTACTACTATATATTTGATGATATCATGATATTAAGTCTTTCGTTATGAATAAAATGACTATAAACAGACAAAATTGAGTCCACTAGCTAACTTGATAATATAGTAAAGAAAATGACATATAAGCTAGTATAATTAGGTTAATTTATGGTACATAATGCGCATGGGAAGTAGCTGGGTCGAGTTGGGGCAGGTTTGTGGGACCGTGATGTATGATGTAGTGGTCTCGAATCTTTGGGCTGCTACATTTTAGTATTAGAGCGAGGTTTGTATAAACCTTGGAAAGTTAAATAAGAGCATAAGACTTAATAAACTTTGAAGTAAGGCGAGTAGTTTTAAGGTTATAATACATACGACATACGTATATATTGAGGTTGATTCGATGCACATTTTGTGATGTAGAATCAAATGGATGGACAATCTCATATTACTACCCCACCGACAACTCAGTCGGAGGTCGGTGATACGAGTGACCCCATTTTGGGACTTTGACTGTGCATTCTCTATTATAGAAGGTCGAGGATCAAGTAGTGAACCAAGCACAAATGGCAAAGATATTATAGTACATTCAAGGCCGAAAAGCGGCGACAACAACATCGACGAATACCATAGTTGTGACTACTACTCAGGTAGGGTTAGCCCCGATTGTTACTATAAAAGCACCAGTTCAGGAAACAGGGTTTGAGATTTTGGTAGAGGGATTAGCTCTAATTATGGTACCTGCTGATATAATAGTGATTACACCTACGACCAAGCATCCGATAATTGCTCCAACATCAAGTAGTACGATGTCAGTGGAGGTGAAAAGAGTTAAGGATCTTATGAGGTTTAACCCTAGTTACTTCTACGGAGTAAGCGACCCAAAGTTGGCTAGGGATTGGTTGTTGACTCATTAGTAGCTACACAAGCTATTGAAGATTGAGGAGGCTGACCAAGAATGACTCTCCAATTACTATATGATAGGAGATGCGGTTGTCTTGTGGACTATCTACAAAACACACATCTAGAGCCATCGACTTAAGCTGAGTTTAGACAGTTGTTCCTTGATGTGTACATCCCTATGGAGGTTCAGCTGAGACTCAGGGATTTGGACTTAACGCAGGGTATTATGTCTGTGCTTCGGTATATGGAGAGATTCAGATATCTGCACCAGTACGCAATGGATGTAATGGGTAGCAGGAGAGACGTCATAACTTTAGATGTCGTTAGACCTGGCATCTGAAAGCCAATTACCTAACAACATTACCACCACCACCACTACAGGCTGATCAGGCTAGAATAGAGCCCATGCTCTTGCGTTTGTTGTTGCTCAGCCGAGTCAAGAGGCGAATCAATAGTTGGTTGATGGTACGTTAGTTATTTACGGTACTCTTATGCATATCATGTTTGATTATGGCAGCACTTTGTCTTTTATTGTGGGACGCATGGTAGGACAGTTAGGGTTATAGAAACAAACTTTAGACACACCTTATTCTCAATACAGTTGTTAGGGATAAGATATACTCTAACTGGATATGTCGAGATTGTATAGTAGAGGTCGCGAGACACCAGTTACCAGTGAATTTACAAGTTTTGTAGTACCTAGAGTTTTATGCCTTGTTGGGCATGGATTGGTTGTCAACGTATAATGCACAAATAAATTACTTTAGTAAGACTGTGACATTTGACATTGAGGGTATTCTAGTGTTTACGTTTTCCGTTGCCGATTACTTAAGGTCATTAGGTGATAGCTCAAAAGATGGAGGCATTCACGATAGTGGTTGAGCCAGAGCCCAAGCTAATGATACGTGTCGAGGATGTCCCAGTTGTTTGCAAGTCTCTTGAGGTTTTCCTCGATGATTTGTCAGGTTTACCACCTCCTTAAGTAATTGAGTTCATTATCGAGTTGATACCGAGGACACAACTGATTTACAGTCGACCTTATAAGATGTTAGCATCTGAACATGAGGAGTTGGAAACCCATTTAGAAGAGTTACTGCACAAGGGTTTCATTCATTTAATATGTCTCCTTGGGGCGCTCTAGTCCTTTTTGTTAAAAAGAAAGATAGTTCTATGCGAATGTACGTAGACTACAAGAAGTTGAATTAGGAGACAATTCAAGATTGTTATCCACTTCCTGGGATCGATGATTTATTCAATAAGTCGGCAAGAGCCAAGTCCATCTCGAAGATTGATTTACGTTCAAGCTATCATCAGCTGAGGATTCGAGAGAGTAATATTGAGAAGACCATTTTTCGTACGTGTGACGACCCAATTCTAATATGCCGTTATGCGTAACGTTATTTGCAAATGTGGACGCCAGTAAGGACAAATGCAGGTCCCACAGTGAGGATTCAAAGCGTACGGATTAGGTATATAGTCCGTCTTGTGTGCTTTTTGATGTGTAATTGCGATGTTTATGTCCAATTTAGTTATTTTGCATCACAATATGCCTGTTTAAATTATTTATTGACATGCGAGTTGGTGTGACGGGTGTTCGCTGCGACTAGCGCGTAGGAACGAATACTGGGTGACGAATCATAACTACACTAGGTCCGGGGTTTAAACACATTAAATAAATGATAAAATACACTCAATAATTTATAATAAATGGTATGGGAGCATTCAAGATCGTTAGTTTGTGGAAACAGGACAGCGAACTGTCTGGAACCGGGTATTGGAATGCCTAAAAAGCTGAATAGTTGTAGCTAAGAGGAGTTAGACCAAGTCAACAAAGTCAAGTATTATTGGCCTTATATGGGACTTGTTGACTCAATCTTAGCCTTTGATTTGGCTTTGAGATGTGGGGTTGAGAGATGATGACATGGGGGTATATATATGGGTTGTTGGCATTTCACCACATTTTCTCACTTCCAAATGGTGAGTACGAAATTGAGGGAGTGTGAGAGGGTTTTGAGTGATTCAAGAGGCGATTCGGAGCTCAAAAACGCGAGGAAATCATCAAATAAGGTAAGATCTTCAATCTCCATCTCCTTCTTTATGTTTTGGCGGGTATTTTGTGGGATTTGACGAGGGTTTTGATGGGGGTTTCGAGCACACTAGGGTATGGATGGTGTTGCTATGAATTGTTGAATGGTTTTGGATATGTTGGATGTGATTTTGGTATTGTTGCTATGGGTGGTTTGATTTCTAAGTGATTTTTAGGGTTTTTTGTCGAAAAATGCAGAGTTTGCATTTCAGACGTGTGTTGTCGAGGGGTTTCAATTTCATGGGCTTTGTGGGGTGTTTAATGAACTGTTGGAGCAAGCACAGATCGCGGCGATGAGCCGAGAGGGTTCAGAAATTTAGGAAAACACTCTCTGCCGAAAATGCTGTCAGGCGCACTGTGGAAGCCACGGCGCAATCCACGATGTCTTGGCTAGAGGCGCAATGCGAGGGAGATATTTTTGAAGACGCCGTGAGAAGATAGCATGACGGTGTGTTCACAGTGCACGAAACATCGTGAAGACGCCGAGAAAGTTGAACGTGGCAACGCCCACGGCGGCGTCTTTTTTAGTTTTGGGACTAAAAATTTAATAAAAATTTACCAAATGGAGTGTAATCTAGGAGTTTATATGGATTATTTAAAGGGTTTAAACCATAGTTTAATCAATGATTTGGGTATCAAATTGTGGTTTCTAAGGTTTGATAATTTGTTGGATTAATCAGAAATTGGTGAATTAGGTTGGATTGAAGGGTAATTGGACACGCATTTGAGGTGTGCAGTTGGATTAGGAACACTAGTGGAGCGCGATTTGAGGTGTGTAGTATCCCAATTGAACTTCACTTCAGTATTTACTGCTTGATTTATTTGTATTATGTCCATTTATTCACAAATCTTAATTCCTTATTGTTTTACGATGGTTGACTTTACTCCCATCTGGTGCATTTTTTACGGTGGTTGAGCGTACCATCACCTGGTGTCTTTATGGTAGAAGTTGTATTATTTCCTACCTGATCTCTTTACGGTGATGCAATTACTCTCCATCTGGTGATTATTCATGCTAGGCATAGGGTCCACTGAACCATAACATATGTCTATGCATGCGTCGATGAATTTATGCAACGCGGGTATGGTAGGCATGTATGAGTGCGTCGAAGATCTACGCTAGCCACCTAGAGGGTACGGGGTCAGCCCGTTGGATGGTTTTTACTCACGGGTCATGCCTGGCAGATAGACCGAAGTATGGTTCGGTTGATTCCAAGTGTCTATGTGCTTTGTTTCTTTAATATTGATATGCATGCTATGATTTTTCGCAGTCATCTGTATTCTTTTATTTGCATGTTAATTTATAGTATTTTGGACTCCTGTATTTTATTTATGTAATTACTTGGTGAATTTCCTTGGGATTGCTCACTCTAGACTCGCCATCTGGCTTCTTGTGATGGTTTGAGTGCAGATCTAGGTACGAATAGGAGAAAAGGAAAGCCCGAAGAATATATGTGACTAACTGACTGAGGACTACCCTACCTATATGTGTGCATGTTTACATATATATATATATATATCTTGTTTTTTTTTGGGATGGGTTGTAAGACTTACTTTACCCAGTACATGAGCCATGTTTACATTGTGACACATTAAGGTAAACTTGACTTTTATATATGATATAGTCACATTTTAGTTTGGTTTTCACATTAGGATTTTGTATTGAATATTTTCTTCCGCTATACATTTTGATGTTCAAGACTTTCACTGTATAATTTGAGGTAAAGTGCTGATGAGTTCGGCGTGGGACACAGCTGGTAGCTACATGGCTGGTTGGGGGCCCGCTTGGCCTCCCGTGGAGATCAATGTGGATTTGGGCCGTTACATTTTGGTATCAAAACCTAGGTTGATGTGAAACCTAGGCCATAATCTGAGGAATGGATATGCTTTGAATTGAGGACAAACCTGATTGTTAAACTTTAGATGTGGAAACTAAGAGATTGACCCAAACCTTAGTTGGGAAGTGATGTGAGGTGGGTAGAGTTAGGAAGTTATATACTTGTTATATTATGAATTGTATAACGTTATATACAGTATATATATGTTGAGTTTGATCCAATGCACGTTGGTTGTGCAGATTGATATGGATAGACAGACTCTAGTGCTACTCCACCGACGACTTAGTAGAAGGTCAGTGAGACTAGTGAGCCCACTGCGGAGGTTATGACATTACAAACATTGGCTTAGAAGGTCACTAAGCAGTACATACTGCACCAGGCACAGATGGAGGAGTTTTTTTAGTACATCCGGAGTACTAGAGTGCCTGTAGTGGCGCGTATGACAACCACATTGACAATTCCCACCACACAGGCAGTCATAGGACCAGTTGTACCTACACAGGTCGGGTCAAAGACATTAGTGGAGAGGGTCGAGCCTGTAGTTGCACCAGCGAAGACTATCGTTGTGACATCGGCTACGACAGAGTAGCCGACAGTAGCTTTGTATGCCAAAGTAGGATGTCAGAGGCAACGAAGATCGTGAAGAATTTCATGTGGTTTAATCCAACATTCTTCACGGAAGGCACTGATCCTGAGGTAGCCCGGCGATGGTTGTTGACGCACCGACAATGACATGTATTGCTGGAGGTGCTAGAGGCTGATCAGGCATGCATTTTGAGATTCTGCCTGAGGGGACGGGTGGCAGTTTAGTAGATCACATATATTGATACACATCCTGAGCTGACGACCTAGGTTGAGTTTAGGTAGCTATTTTTGGATGAGTACATACCTATTGAGGTCCAACTAAAGCTCAGAGAGGAGTTCCTGTCGCTGAGGCAGGGTCGGATGGCGGTGTTGCCCTACTGGGATAGATTCCGATATTTGATGCAGTTTTCCATAGATGTGGCTAACACCGAGAGACTCTAAGTATATTATTTTATCAGAGGGTTGGATGAAAGGATCGGTGGAGTCATTGTAACGAGTGGAGCTAATACGTTACTGGCAGTATACGCTAGAGCCTTATCAAGAGAGACATATTTGAGGCAGAGTGGAGAGTTGGTTGAGAGTGTTGGACATGGTTCTCGATTTGACCAGAGACTGAAGAGACAGAGAGACCAGTCAGACATGCAGAGACAGGATCAGCAGGATAGGTGCGAGACTGGCAGTTTGATCAGAGTCGTAGGGACAGAAAACCTGAGCAGAAGAGGGTTTATGATAGGCAGGTAGTACACACTATGGCATCGATGACAGTTGACCAATCGAGACAGAGGGCTAGGGATAATGGAGGTCGTGGCAAAGGTCAAAGGAGACAAGGTCAAGGCCAGGGCCATGAGAGGGCTCAGGTGCAGGCAGTGACTCAGACTGATTGCCCGATGACACCACCACCACAGAGTGAGCCTGTCAGAGAGAGGGCACACGCTGCTGCAGCATCAACAAGTGGACAGCCAGGCCGAAGGATGACCCGTCAGCTCATTGAGGGTATGCTATTTATTTGTGGAGTTCCTATGCATACATTATTTGATTTCGGTAGTACATTGTCTTTTATTGCGGGACGTATGATAGGACAGTCAGGGTTGCATGCAGAGACTTTAGATCCACATCTTGTCCTCAATACGGTTGCTAGGGATATAATTTATCCTAACCGGATATGCCAGGATTGCATAATTGAGGTTGAGGGGCACCAGTTACTAGATAACCTACGAGTCTTTGATTACCTAGAGTTCGATACTCAGTTAGGTATGGATTGGTTGTTTTATAGGGCCTACATAGATTGTTATTGTAAGACAGTGATTTTTGATATTTAGGGTATTCGAGTGTTTATTTTTGTCGGTACTGCATCAGAGTTACCCATTACTAGGGGTAGATTAGTGACTGCGCATGAAATGGAGACATTTATGGCAACTATAGAGCCAGAGTTAAGACCAGTTTTGAGAGTTGATGATGTGCCGGTAGTTTGTGAGTTTCCTGATGTTTTCCCTGATGATTTCCAGGTTTACCACCTCCTAGAGCAGTTGAGTTTATTATTAAGTTAGTTACGGGGACTTAGCCGATTTACAGTCGTCTATATAGGATGTCAGCTGCTGAGCATGAGGAGTTGAGATCCCAGTTGGAGGAGTTGTTGCAGAAGGGTTTCATTCACCCTAGTATGTTTCCTTGGGGTGCACCAGTCCTTTTTGTTAGGAAGAAGGACGGATTTATGAGGATGTGTATGGACTATGGGAATCAGGTGATGATACGGAATCGTTACCCACTTCCTAAGATTGATGATTTAATTGACCAATTGGATGGAGCCAAGTTCTTTTTGAAGATTGATTTATGGTCAGGTTATCATCAGCTGAGGATCCGACAGAGTAATGTCGAGAAGACAGCCTTTAGCACGCTCTATGGTTTGTTTGAGTTCACTGTCATGCCATTTTGAACGACTAATGCGCCGAACATCTTTATCGATCTAATGCATAGAGTATTGAGGCCATTCTTGGATTGATATGCGATTGTTTTTATTGGTGATATTCTGATTTACAGTAAGACTCATGTAGAGCACGAGAGGCACCTCAAAAAATATATTGATGACACTGAGGGATCATAGGTTATACGCTAAGTTTAGCAAGTATGATTTTTGGCTGAGTGAGGTAAAGTTTCTGGGACATGTCATCAGTAATCAGGGGATATATGTTAATGGTGACAAGATTCAGGCAATCATTGATTGGAAGACACCTGAGTCTGTTGCTGATGTTAGGAGTTTCTTGTGTCTGGCAGGATATTATCGGTGGTTTGTACAGGACTTTTCTTCGATTGTCGTGTCAATAACTAGCTAGATTGACCAAGAAAGATGTTAGATTTAAGTGGTCAAAGGAATGTGAGACAGCATTCCTGGAGTTGAAGAGGAAGTTGACTTCAACGCCTGTGTTAGCATTACTTAAGGCGGGAGAGGCTTCTCTGTGTACACTAATACTTCTGGTACTGGTTTGGGAGCTGTTTTGATGAAGGATGGGGCATCCAGTTGCATACTTGTAGAGGCATTTGAGACCCCACAAGGGAACTATCCAATACATGACTTGGAGCTTGCGGTAATTATATTTGCATTGAAGGCTTGGAGACACTACTTGTATGGAGAGTGGTTCGTATTGTTCACAGATCACCAGAGTTTGAGATATTTGTTCACACAGAGGGATCAGAACATGCAACAAAAGTGTTGGCTCGAGTTACTGAATGACTACGACTTCACGATTGAGTACCATCCTAGGAAGGCGAATGTTATTGCTGATGTGTTGAGCCAGGATGGTGTTAAGAGTCAGACTATGCAGAGGCCTATGGCACATAAGTATGGATTGTTGGAGGCTGCGACGTTGTTGTGTTTGTCCAATGTTTTGGTAGATATTCATATTTGCTGTCAGATGCGTGTTCCTACTGTGTTGATTGAGAGGGTCGTTGAGTGGCAAAGGGTTGATGAACATTTTTCTCTCTTTAGATGTCTAGCTCAGAATCTGAGTAAAAAAGATTAGTCTGGTGGATCAGACGGGCGTTTGAGACACAAGGGTAGATAGTGGATAACTCATGTGCGGGAACTACACGGCAGTATTCTTGAGGATGCGCACCGTTCACATTATACAGTACATCCTAGCAGGATTAAGATGTACTATGATTTGCGCCATTTGTTTTGGTGGCCTGATATGAAAGTTGAAGAGGGAGCATATGCTAGGGTTTGCCATATTTGTCAGCAGGTCAAGGCCGAGCACAAGAGACCAACTAGATTGTTACAGCCGCTGCCCATTCCTAAATGGAAGTGGAAGCATATCACGATGGGTTTTATGAGTGGCTTGTCAAAAACTTTAAGGCGACATGATGCTATGTGGGTCGTGATCGATAAGTTGACCAAGTCTGCACATTTCATTCCTATCGCTATGAGGTATTCATTCTCTCAGTTGAGTGTCATTTTTTAGAAAGAGGTCATCAGACTGAATGGAGTGCCGATATCCATTGTATCTGATAGGGATTTCAAATTGACATAAAAGCTCTAGGAAAGCATGGAGGAGCAGTTTGGTACGAGACTCTAGTTTAGTACGGCTTATCATCCTCAGACAAATGGTCAGTCAGAGAGGTTGATTCCGATTTTGGAGGATATGCTCAGAGCGTGCATTTTATAGTTCGGAGGTTCTTGGGAGGAGTATTTGCCATTGTATGAGTTTGCATACAACAGCAATTATCAAGCGAGCATTGGGATGCCACCATTCGAGACTTTGTATGGTAAACCATGTAGGTCACCAGCTTGTTGGGCAACACCTAAGGATGTGGCAGCTATTGGGCCTGAGGTTATTGTTGATCATACAGAGAATATTCGACAAATCAGGCAAAGGTTACAGACAACTCAAGACAGGTAGAAGAAGTATGCCAATAGATATCTCGAGGGTCTGAGCTACTCAGTTGATGATATGGTGTATTTGAAAGTTTTGCCCTAGAAAGGTCATCAGAGGTTTGGGATCAAAGGGAAACTAACACTGAGGTATATAGGACCGTTCAGGGTAATGGCACGCGTTGTCACCGCAACGTACAGATTAGAGTTACCAGCAAAGTTATCGTGGGTTCATCTGGTGTTTGACGTTTCTATGTTGAGACTGGCTAGATCGGGACCGCGATCGATGATGGATATTAGACAGATTGAGGTTCGTCCTGATTTTTCCTATGAGGAGTAGCCAGTAGAGATTATAGACCGCTGGATATAGATTCTGTGTAACAGGGAGGTCCTGAAGGTATTAGTACGATGGCAGCATTATGGGACTAAGGGACTTGCCTGGGAGCTCGAGTCGACTATGCGACAGAGATATCCACATTTATTTGCCAGTAAGTATAGTTATGATTAAAATTTTTGGGCAAAATTTTAATTAGTTGAGAAGAATTGTAACGGCTCAATTCTAATATGTCGTTATGAATGACGTTATTTACAGACGTGGATGCCACCAGGGACGAACACGAGTCCCACAATGAAGATTCGGATCGTAAGGATTAGGTATACAATCCATCTTGTGTGCTTTTTGATGTGTAATTGCGATGATTATGTCCAATTTAGTTATTTTGCATCGCAATATGCTTGTTTATATTATTTATTAACATGCGAGTTGGTGTGACGGGTGTTCGCTGCGACTAGCACATAGGAGCGAATATCGGACGACGAATCATTAGTACATTAGGCCGGTGGTCTAAACACATTAAATAAATGATAAAATACACTCAATAATTTATAATAAATGGTAGGGGAGTATTCGGGATTGTTAGTTTGCGAAAACGGGACAACAAACTGTCCGGAGCCGGGTATTGGAACACCCGGGAAGCTGAATAGTTGTAGCTAGAAGGAGTTATACCAAGTCAACAAAGTCAACTAGTTTTGGCCTTATATGGGACTTGTTGACTCAATCTTAACCTTTGATTTGGCCTTGAGATGTGGGGTTGAGAGATGATGACATGGGGGTATATATATATGGGTTGTTAGTGTCTCAACACCTTTTCTCTCACTTCCAAACAGTGAGTACGAAATTAAGGGAGTGTGAGAGGGTTTTTAGTGATTTAAGAGGCAATTTGGAGCTCAAAAACGCAAGGAAATCGTCAAAAAATGTAAGATCTTTTATCCCCATCTCTTTCTTTACGTTTGGCAGGTATTTTATGGGTTTTGACGAGGGTTTCGATAGGGGTTTTGAGCACACCAAAGTTTGGATGGTGTTGCTATGAATGGTTGAATGGTTTTGGGTGTGTCAAATGTGGTTTTGGTATTGTTGCTATGGGTGGTTTAATTTCCAAGTGATTTGTAGTTTTGGTCGAAAAATGCCGAGTTTGGGTTTCGGATGTATGTTATCGAGGGGTTTCGATTTCATGGGCTTTGTGGGTGTTTAATGAGTTGTTGGAGCGAGCACGGATCGCGGCAACGAGTCGAGAGGGTTCAAAAAATTGGGAAAACCCTCTTTACTGAAGACATCGTCAGGCGCGCCGTGGGGTTCAGAAGCCACTGCACCATCCGCGGCGTTTTTGCCAGAGGCATAATGTGAGGGAGATGTTTTTGAAGACACCGTGAGAAGATATCATGACTGCGTGTTCACGACACCCAAAACACCGTGACAGTTGAACGTGGCAGCATCCACGGTGGAATCTTGGACAGTTTTGGAACTAAAAATTTAATAAATTTACCAAATTGGGTGTAATCTAAGGGTTTATATGGATTATTTAAAGGGTTTAAACCATAGTTTTATCGATGATTTGGGTATCAAATTGGGGTTTCCAAGGTTTGAGAATGTGTTGGAATAATCAGAAATTGGTGAATTAGGTTGGATTGATGGGTAATTGGACACGCATTGGAGGCATGCAGTTAGATTAGAAACGCTAGTGGAGAGCGGTTTGAGGTGTGTAGTATCCCAATTGAACTTCACTTCGGTATTTACTGCTTGATTTATTTGTATTCTTTCTATTTATTCACAAATCTTAATTCCTTATTATTTTACGATGGTTGAGTTTACTCCCATCTGGTGCATTCTTTACGGTGGTTGAGCGTACCATCACCTGGTATCTTTACGGTAGAGGTTGTAGTATTTTCCACCTAGCGTCTTTATGGTGATGCGATTACTCTCCATCTAGTGATTATTTGTGCTAGGCATAGGGTCCCTTGAACCTATATGTCTATGCATGCGCCGATGAATTTGTGCTACTCGGGTATGGTAGGCATGTGTGGGTGCATCGAGGATCTACGCCGGCTGCCTAGATGGTCCAGGGTCAACTTGTATGATGGTTTTTAGTCACAGGTCGTGCTTGGCGGATAGCTCGTAGTATGGTTCGGTCCATTCCTAGTGTCTATGTACTTTGTTTCTTTACTATTGATATGCATGTGATGATCTTCCGCACTTGTCTGTATTCTTTTGTCCCGCATGTTTATTTATAGTATTTTAGATTCTTGCATTTTATTTATGTAATTACTTGGTGAGTCTCCTGGGGATTACTCACTCTGGACTCGCCATCTGGCTTCTTATGATGGTTTGAGTGCAGATCCGGTACGAGTAGGGGAAAAGGAAAGCTCAAGGAATATCTGTGACTGACTGACTGAGGACTACCCCACCCGTACGTGCGCATGTTTACATATATATATATATATATATCTTGTTTTTGTTTGGGATGGTTGTGAAACTTACGTTACCTTGTATATGAGCCATGTTTACATTGTGACATATTGAGGTAATCTTGACTTTTATATATGATATAGACACATTTTAGTTTGGTTCCACATAGGATTTTGTATTGAATATTTGCTTTCGCTGTACATTTTGATGTTCAAGACTTTCACTGTATAATTTAAGGTAAAGTGTTGATGAGTTGGGCGTGGGACAAAGCTAGCAGCTATGTGGCCACTTATGGGCCCGCGTGGCCTCCCATGGCGATCCAATGTGGATTTGGGCTGCTATAGTATGAGATACGTCTTGTTTGAGTTCACAGTCATGTCGTTTAGGCTGACTAATGTGCCAGCGATCTTCATGGCCTTAATGCATAGAGTCTTGAGGCCATCTCTGGATCGATATGTGATAGTGTTCATCGATAAAATCCTGATATACAACAAGAATCGTGTGGAGCATGAGAGGCATCTTATAGAGATTCTATTGACACTTAGAAAGCACAGGTTGCATACCATGTTCAGCAAGTGTGATTTTTGTTGAGTAAGGTGAAGTTTCTCTAACACGTCATCAGTAGTTAGGGTATATCTGTTGATCATGACAAGATTCGGATGATCATCGACTAGAGGACACCAAAGTCTGTTTTTGACACTTGCAGTTTCTCAGGACTGGTAGGTTATTATCGGTGGTTGTGTAGAATTCCTCTTCAATCGCAGCGCCGATGACGAGAGTGACCAAGAAAGATGTCAGGTTTGAGTAGTTAGAGGATTGTGAGGATGCATTTTTGGGAGCCGAAGAGGAAGCTGACTTCCACACTAGTTCTAGCATTACCTGAGGCAGGGAGAGGCTTCTCAATCTATACTGATGCTTTCGACACAGGGTTGGGATTCGTGTTGATGCAAGATGGAAATCCAGTTCCGCACTTATCTCGACGATTGAAACCCCACGAGGGGATTGTAACAACACTAAAATATAACTTGTGTCACGCGTCGTTTTAGGTCATACGTAGACCCTTCTTGTGATACATATGAACAATTATTGGTTGTTGACGCCGAGGTACGTTATTTTTGTTTTGTGTATTATATGGTATTCTGTCATGAAATTTGAGTTTGTTGAGGTATAACCTCAATTTTCGTTATAATCAGGATCGATAGTAGTGTAAATTAAGAATGAAATTGGTATAATACCTTGCCTCGAGTTTCGTGTTAATTGGCGGTAGTCGAGGTTAAGATTTGGTCAAAATTGGTACAAGTTTAGTTAAGTATGACAAGATAATTGGTCTATAAAAGTTTGGTATGTCATAGACAAAGTTAAGATTTTTGGGGTTTTGTTTGACAAAGGCCAGTGTTATAGATGGTTTATCAAGATGGACTGTGTTGCCGAGAATTTGGATCAATTTGGTGAAAAATCGAATCCAAAATGGGCACCGAAAGTCAAAACACGTCAAAATAGAGATTTATGGAATTTATAAATAAAAAGAAATTAAACTGCTAACAAGCAACTGAGGGTTTATATACAAATATAAAAAAAAAATCAAAAATTTCAATCGTTCAGCACATAACAAATTGAAATTTTTGGCTTCTCATGCTCTCCAACCATGCTCTCACACGCGGAGCCCCCGATGTTCCATTTTCGTTCGGTTTCTCTTTGCAAAACAATAGAGCATCGCGAGACTATTAGTTTGCGCTACGTAGTAACGATGGAAACAAGGGATTCGGCCTAAAATTTAGTAAAATCTCAATTCATGGTGTTTTTCCTCAATTCAATTTGAAATCTCACAATTTTTCTATTTTTTTCACGGGGTTTTCTTAGGAATTGGTAACAATTGTTATGAATTGATATATTGGGTTGATTTGCGTCAATTTGGGATAAATTTCACCTGTTTGGTTTAAGGTTTTTGTGATTTGAAGTGATGTAATTCAGTTAATAACTGTTTTGAAGATGTCGTTATAGTTAATATTGATTTATATTGGAATTTTGGATGAAAATAATATTGATTTTGATCCAAATTGACTCCACGAGTTGTGAAAATATATGAAAGTTGGTATCGAGTGGTTTTGTAGTGGTTGTTGGTGAGAATTGAGGATTTAACTGCGAAAACATTGATTTGAAGAAATTTTTTTAGTTCAAAATAAATAAAGTTTGCCTTGTCAATAAGCTGTATTGAAAAATTCATAACTTCTTCGTATATGATCTGATTAAATTTTTTTGAGGGTCTATGGAAAGAACGAAATGTGTGCTACAAGTTGTTTTTTGGTCAGTATGACAAATATTGAGGTTTTCGAGATTAAAAAGCTATCCCAAGTTAGCTAGTTGAAGTTGTTATAAGTAATTATTTTTGGAACTAGCTCTCGAGCGTACTTTAGTAGCAGATTCCATAAGGTTTCATAATTTGGTTTCACTTGAAGCTTGACCATAATATACTTAGGTATGCATGGAAGTTATTAGAACTAGTTTTAAGGTGATCTAACGTTTTGGTAAACTCGAAAAGTCTGCTAAAAGTTGGTTGGTTGTAGTTAGTGACAGTTACACAGAGGATTCGTAAGGAACGAACTTGAGTTTTATGAATGTGTAATAGCGTTGGATATGGGTAAGTTAACCAGTGGGAAAAATTACATTTATTTCTTTGAGCTTTAATTTCTTAATGTTATTGCTCTATCCTGTTTTGGAACTGTATTCTGATTGACTGGTCCAAGGGCAAATAAGTCAATGTGATCCTTGGGAGCATGGCCTACTGACGTAATATGTCAAAACCAATAGCTCGAGATGCACAATATTTTTTTTGGTTCTATACGGG
Organism: Stephania japonica; assembly: GCA_039657345.1. Classification (NCBI taxonomy): domain Eukaryota; kingdom Viridiplantae; phylum Streptophyta; class Magnoliopsida; order Ranunculales; family Menispermaceae; genus Stephania; species Stephania japonica. The sequence continues at coordinate 18,763,963 of CM077558.1, read as the reverse complement.
ATGAGAGTTTCCTCACTAGATTGCTGGATAACTTTGCATTCGCCTGGATTTTCAGACGGAGTGAGTATACCACGTTCTAAACTCTGAGTCTTGGAGGTAATATTCTCATGACTAAAACAAATGTTTCACTGAGTCGAGACTACTTGCACATTTTCCATTATTTTCCTAGACACTCATTATCGATTGATTTAGATTTATTTCCAATATTTTATTTATTCATGCATTCCCTTTACTTTTCTTTCTATCAGCATGAATATTGACTGTTATTTATTTTTGAATTACTGTAAACATCCTACTTGACGTTACTTAACTGGAACTCGTCATTCTTGTATTTGACTAAGTGCAGATCCTCAGTCGAGCAAAGGGAAAACTCCTCAGCTTAGTGAGTAGCTTTGAGGATAGCGGAGCTATTCTTTCTTTGGATTCGACGTAGGTTTGATTTTGTATTACTATATTTATTTGTTTTGAAACTGGGTTTCGGAAATGAGAAATCTTGGGATTGTATGTGATGATATTCTCTCATGTTATATGATATATGGTGATATATATTTGTTGGGATTCCACACATTCTAGGTTATCCTAACTTATGTCTTGAGGTTGTTATATAAGTTGGAGACGTTAAATATTTTCGCTTATCTTTGAATAACTCACTAATCTTAATGGTCTCATCTTAAATTGTTAAATAAATGGAAAAAAGTAAGGTAAGGCAGACTAGGTTTGCGTTGACTGCGCGAGGGGACTCGGGATCTACGTAAGTCTAGGCCGAGCGGGGTCCAGTTTTAAGCTTATGGAATTGGGGTCGTCACAGTCGGTATCGAAGCCTAAGTTATAAGACTTGGCTCTTGATTAAATCATAATCCATTAAGACATAATCAGAGGAAGTTAGATAATGGTTGAACTTAAAATGAAACCCTACGATCCTAACTTAAGTCTTAATTGGGAAGTGAGGAGAGTTGGGGAATTTAAAATTGGACTATGAGTTATTTGATGCATTGAAAAAAATGAATGTTCCATTAATAATTTTTTTATTTTCTCGTAGTCTAAGATAAGTAATTAGTCTTAAATGCGTCTTTCAAGTTAATAAATATTTTTATTATCTTAGTCTAAGATAAGTAATTAAATTAGTCGTATATATTTAATTTATAAATATGTATAAATTTCGTCTTTCATTAATAAATATTTTTATTTTCTTTAAGTCTAAGATAGTAATTGAATGGTTTAAAAAAAATGTAGTAATTGAATGGAATGTATGTCGTCTAATTCATAAATATATATTAATATATTGTCTTTTATTAATATATATTTTTATTCTCTTAAGCCAAAGATAAGTAATTAAATGTGTTGTATATATGTTTTCAAAAAAAAATAAGTTGCATATATTTAATTTATAAATATGTATTAATTGATTCAAACACACCACCGTATTAGTTGCTCCATAAATAATGTCATTACTCCTAAACTGATAATAATAATCAGAATAATTAGCTTTTCAAACACAAGTAATATTATTATATAAGTATATATGATTATAATATACACACACTCCAGGTTGGCTAAACCCAACACAAGACAATACCCACTTCACCACCTCTACCTATTACTAGCACAAACATTGTGATCATATTTGATATTACCAAAGACTTACACTCACAGTAGACAAACATCACCTAACAACTCCTTCGCTAATATATATTATATACTTAATACATGTATGTATTGAGTTCCACCAAGTCACACTGGATTTACGGTAAAATAGTAGCAAATTAATCACTTCAAAAAGATCCTATTTCAACTCTATAACTCAATTCTCAAAAATCTCAACTGCGTTTCATTAAGCAATCCACCAAAATAACATAAAACAAAACAAAAAAAAATCAGCGCTAACATACCAACCATCCCCCTTTTCTGCAATTCAATTACTCTCACTCAACACATGCCTCAAGTTTGGATCATGAAAAATAAGAGATTGTATAAAGCATAACTAGCAGAGATGCATACATAAATGAACTAAGAAGAATGACATAATTCATGGAAACATCATTTGAGGGGAGGGGGAAATTAAGCATACTACACAAGTAAGAAAAGAGAAAACATTCAACTGGATTGGTAATAACTAAGTCTCTCTTGACAGTTTGATAAGCAACATACTATCAAGGCAAGAGCAAAAGTAACCATGCCTTAAAGACTCATAGGGAATTAGTAGAAAGAAGGCTATTGGTTTAGAGAAGAATAGCCAACACATTTTGAAATGACTTTTATACATTCCATAAACTTCTCTGTCATATGCTTATAAAGATCTTACAAATAACTAATCACGACGACGACTTACTCATATTTGTTGTCTATCTATTAACAACTAACATATATTCCGATCGTATGCAACACAAGCACAACCTAAGAAGGGGATGATCATGATCTCTATGATTTGACAAAAAATACTCAAATAAAAAAATACTTAAACAACAGCATATACCTTAACACAAGTGGCGGAATACACTGGTGAAGGGCAGCAGAAGGGTGGCAGTAGCGACAGTGGCACGGTGCTTGGGCGGTGGCGGTGGTACCTTTCAGGCAGTGGCCTCTGTTTGAGATGAGAAATGTAGTGTACCTAACAAAAAAAATATAAAATGTAACAAACCTTAAGAATATATCCAAATAACTAATCTCTAACCAAAATTTCCTATTTTCCTACATCCCAGTCTTGAAATTAAAGTCTGCCAACAAAAAACGTACTCCATTTACTGCCTTGATCGTCGGATTCAATTTAATTTGATTTTATACCACGTTCTAAGTCCAGTTGCAACCTCACAATCCTCATATTTAACAAAACCCGAACATTCTACAAAATTTTTACACATTTCAACCAGCCCTAAATTTATTTCCATTCCCTATTGCAAGTAATCTGTCCAAACAACCAAACCCTAACCCCCAAATCTCCAAATCTCCAAAATTCCAAACTCATCAAGAATGGATTTTTCACAAAACCCATTACCAACAACACAAAATCAAACCATACCTTCCCAAACTGTAGCACCAAGAGTAGGGGCAGCGACGACAGCAATATAGGCACTAAGAGCAAGAGCAAGGGCGTCGGCGGCAAGCAGAGTTGACGAGAAGACAAAGACAAGTACGGGTTGTGGTGGCAACAAGGCTTAACTCATGCAGAGGCAACGAGAAGACGAAGTTGAGTAGGGTTGTGGTGGCGGTGCACTTCAAGTACATCGAGAAGAAAGACAGTGGCAGCACACCTCAGGCAGAGGCAGTGAGATGGAGAGAAACATGGTTGCAACAAGTGTGTATGTAGTGTGTATGTGTGTGTGTGTATGTCTGTGTGTGTGTGTGTGAGAGAGAGAGAGAGAGAGAGAGAGAGAGAGAGAGAGAGAGAGAGAAAGTTGGTGGGCGCTAGGGTTAAGTTAAGGCGAAGTTGATGATCCATCGATGAATCGATGGTGATGAGTTGAAATGAGAAGGGATCATGGTAAGTTGTTTTTTTTTTTTGGTTTGGGAATGAGAAGGAGCATGTTTGGTTAGTTGAACAAAAAAATGAAGTTAAAGTCCGTCGCATATCCCTCTCTAAACATTAGAGAGGGATCCACAACAGATAGAGAGAGATTTGCAACGGAATCTACTTTAAATTTCGTCGCAAATCCCTCTCTAAATGTTAAAGAGGGATTATTGACAAATTATGAGGTAGCACGCTGGTGTCTCGTGCCTCTTAAGATCCGTCATCAGAGTTTGAGTTAGATTTGACTATTTTACCTAAAACAAAACATGTTGTTTGAACCACCACCGACGAAAGAGAAGATTGATGGTGATGTTTAAAAGGCAAAATACAATCAGAAATCAAAGAAAGAGAAAAGGAGTTTGAAGGGTTTGATTAATAGCCTAATTGCCTATCTTGTTATTCTGTTGTAACCATAATTTATAATTCTATATGATTTGCAAACTCTAGTTATAAATTACTAATGTCATTTTATACTAAGATACCCTTTTTAATACCAAACTAAAAAGTCCCTTTTATAAGGGTTATTTACTTAAGTGTGCATCTAACAACATAAAAAACACGATCTTGCTTTTCATGTGGTCTTATGTACTTTCCCTACACAATATAGAGCTCATGGTCAAGAAGCAAGTTTAGCAACCTGAGGCACATCAACTGGAAACCCATTAATCTCATCCATCCATGGGCTCTTCTCTTTCTTAGGATCAACGGTTCTCAATGCTCTCCACACAGCACTATTACACTTAAACCCTGACCCAAACGCTATCTGCCAAGCCCTGTCCCCTCTCTTAATCCTCCCCTTCGCCTCAGTGTAGGCAAGCTCATACCACAACGAACTACTAGACGTGTTCCCAAATCTATACAAAGTCATCCTCGATGGCTCCATATGCCATTTAGTCAAACTCAAGTTCTTCTCTAACTCATCCAACACTGCTCTACCACCAGCATGAATGCAGAAATGCTCGCAAGCAAGCTTGAAATCTGGAATATAGGGCTTCATCTTTAACTTGAGCACCTTTTTTGCAACTAAGTTGATGAAGAAGAGGAGTTGCTCGGATATGGGGAGGATTAAGGGACCCAGTGTGGTGATGTTGGCTTTGAGGGCTTCTCCGGCCACCACCATGAGGTCTTTTGATAGAGAGACGCCTATGCTTCCGGTGTCATCTTCTTCTTGGTAGACGCAATTGAAGCATTTGTCGTTGTAGCCTTTATGGGTGCGGACGGTGTGGATGAGTTGGTACTTGGAGTGGGGGCGGACCGACCTGCGGTTGGAAAGGAGGATGGCCGCGCCACCCATGCGGAAGAGACAGTTCGGGAGGAGCATTGAGCGTTTGTTACCGAAGTACCAGTTGAGTGTTATGTTTTCCATGCTGACCACTAGTGCGTACGAGTTAGGGTGCACCTGTTTTAATTATATATTAGGGGCATGCAAAAACTGATCAATAGTAGTGTTATATAGATAAACTCCAAATAAACACAATAAATACAAGTTTTAACTAATTAATAAACCTCTAAGGTGAGATGACAAAGACATCACTTGCTGAAAATAATGAACTCGAGAGATGTAGTTCGATTCTCACTAAAGTAAAAAAAAAAAAAAAATTAATGAACCTTGCCAAAAGCATCTCTATTGAGATGGTAGAAGCATCAATTGTCAAAGACAAGGTTTGGAGAGTTCACGAGTACACTTCCACTTATGTCACAAAAAAAAAAAAAAAAAAAAAAAAAAAAAAAACAATAAACCTTATGGTTAGCTTCTCCTAATATACTATTGCTCATCATACTCAATTCCCTTTATCCCACTAAACCCTTTCTTTACTACCAAAAAATAAAATTAAAACCCTCTCATTTACTGCAGTACTAGACATTCAACGTGCCAAACACCTATTTAGTTTTAAGATTTACTTATGCAAGCAATCCAAGAATCAATTGATAGAGAAACCACATAAATTCAAAATCCCCAATTGAGCAAACGTGAATGACAAGGGAGAACCGACGTTACCAGTGTAGGGTATAAGGCCTCAAAGAGTATAGACATGACGATATTAATTTTATCTTTGCACCTCTCCGCCTCGTCACACACCCGTTTGCTCAACCACAAGAGCCCTCGCAACTCGAAAGTTCTCCCTCCTCACTATCCAAAACCAGATAACATGAGGAAGCAAAACACAAACCCCGGCCGGCCCACTACGATTCTTTAAAAACCCATCAAAATTACAACCAAAAATTATTCCCAACAACAATGTAATCGTCAAATAACCTATTCTCCTTCAAAGTAAGCAAACAAATCAAACACTTCGCAGTCTACTTTTCAATTTATCAATAGGAGAGAGGGGAGAGAGAAGACGCAGAAGAGTGACCAAGATGAAGCGATATGAGAGATGACTAGAGGGACATAAGTGGCATTGAGAAATACAGCTTTTAATTCTTTTTTCTCTCTTTTTTGACTACAAGTAGCCCAATGAGGAAACGCCACGTCACCAATCACATCAATCGCATAGAATGGTTTGATAGGATTTTAGAAAGTTTTAGCTACTAATTAATGGTGCCAATAAAAATTTTAATTTATATAAGGTACCCCTAGAAATTAAGTTTGTGTATCGATTAATACAGCTAGCTATCCGGAGTTGTTTTCCAAAAAAAAAAAAAAAAAGCTATTAGGAGAATATTAATATTGCAAAATATATCCTACCAAAATATATATATATATATATATATATTGCAAAATATACTAATTATTCTAATGTATTAAAATAACTACATCAACTTGCCAAAAAGGCAAGTAGAAGAACGTGATTCGATTCTCACTAAAGTAAAATAAAATAAAAATGAAAAATAACTACATCAACTATATGTTAAAAGTAGGTGTCAAAAGTTTTTTACTCTAACATTTTTCGTGTTGCAAACATAACATCGACTGAGCCTATAACCTTTTCATTAATTAGAACAAATTTTTTATTAGAAAATGCTAGAACACACACCCCTAAACTTACATCATAATGCACTCCCCCTATCCAATCGTGTTTTGAATCTCGAGATGTGTAAGCTCGCATCCCGAGGTGGGCACAAATGGTTGGATAGAGGGGTGTGTATTATGGTGTGACTTGTAGCGATGTCATTTTAGCAAATTCCTATATTATTTTCCCTGCTATATAAACGATGTATATTTTGCAACAGAAATATTGTACTAATGTAAATAAAATTACATTGCTAAGTGTCAAAATTTGTTGTGTATATTACATTGTAATTAAGTTACATTAATTGCTTAGAAAAAGTTACATTAATCGAATGAAACTTTCCCAACCATGCATGCCAGGTGGTTGGTATAGTTGATACGTTTATAATCACCTAGCTTGATTAAAGATTTTGATTTTTGTTTTCGTTTTGTTTGTTTGTTTTTTTTTTGTTTGTTTGTTTGTTTTTTTTTTTTTTTTTTGGCATAATAGCTTGAAATCAAGTTGTCCTGCGTGTAGGGTGGTTTTAGTTTTATTAATTAATCACATCAGTTCAGCAACATACAAATTCCTGTATTGATTTCATATGGTTAGAAGTCCCACTCTTCAAAAATATATCTTTAGGGATAACAATGTGAGGGCAGATGCTCTAGCAAAGATCGCGCTCCGAGAGCATCAAAACTGTACTTGGGCTTATCCTCCTATAGATATCTTTCTATTAATAGCAATATATAACTATGCTTCTTGAAAAAAAAAAAAAATCCCACTCTTCAAAAATATCCCTCTTCCACATCTATACAGATTTATTGTTGATGAAAAAAAGGAGGTGTACATAGTGACATAGAGGAGGCATATACCAACACATGCGCCAACAGGAATGTGCGTGAGAAGTTTGGCAATTGTTAACTAGTTTTGTTGTAGATATTACTCCTATTAGACTTTTTTAATTAGTTATTTTAGAAAGTCAAATATATTGGAATCTGTCTTCAATTAGTTATTTTAGAGCATATGAAATATAGATTGGATGTCAATGCGCACTACCTAGAACTAAATAGATATTGGGGTAAGAAAATGCTTTCTAATGGAATGTGCATTTTGAATGTCGAGTGGATAGACATTGTCTATTTTTAATATTTACTTATAGACGATGCAATTCATAGCCGCATTACCAACTCTCTCCAAAATATATAAAAAAATAATCAATTTTTAAAATAGAAAGTGATATCCACATTCACCATTGGAGGAGCACTTTTGAACTTCAATTTATATTCAAGTCACAATCTACAAGTTGCTAACGTGATATCAATCTACGCCTACAATCCACGTCTACAAATAAGTAGTTACATTTAATTAGAAATTAGATTTGCTCTCAACTTTAGTAAGCGGTATGTTTAGTATATGTTGGAGTTTCTTGACTCAAGAAAGCTATCTTCTATTAACTTAATTTATCTCATGAAAGCCTATATAAAATGCATGGATGTAATGTTTTGATGCTATGTGTGGATTGAATCAGAGGTGATGTGTCGGGAACTGTTGGATTTAGTTATATTTTCAAAATTTAAATAATCACGTGTTCATATCTAGTTGTTATAACGTGTAACATTTAGTTACGATATTTACATAGGTTGTTGAGAGATTTTCTCTAACTCCATTTGTATATATACCATGTACACACTATGAGTATGTTTTAAAAATGAGAAAGTCAGTTCTCTATACTATTTCTTTCAATATGGTATCAGAGCACCTTTTGCTGCAAATAACTTAAGATATTTCTCTACATATCAGTTATTTTATCATGGCTGCCAACGCTCCTAAGGCTCCCATGGATGACATAAATAGTTCGTACTATCTTCATTATTCTGATGGTCCTGGACTTGTGTTAGTATCTCAGCCGTTGACCGTCGACAATTACACGTCGTGGAGTCGAGCTATCCTGATCGCCTTGTCTGTCAAGAACAAGGTTGGATTCATTGATGGGTTCATCATGAGACCAACTGGAAATGACGTTCAATTGTTGAATGCGTGGAGTAGAAACAATAGTGTCGTCATTTGTTGGATTTTGAACTCTGTCTCCAAGGATATCTCTCGTAGTATCATGTTCGCTGACTCAGCCTTCGAGATTTGGAGTGATCTGCGTGAGAGGTTCCAACAAAGTAATGCTCCAAGAATCTTCCAATTGAAGCGTGACTTGATGGGGCTTTGACAAAATCAAACACCGTGAGTGTTTATTTTACCAAGTTGAAATCTATATGGGAGGAACTCAATAAGTTTTGACCTATGTGTTCTTGTGGCAAATGCACTTATGGAGGTGTTAAGGAATTAGGGTCTTTTATTCAAAATGACTATGTGATAAATTTTCTCATAGGTCTGGATGAGTTCTTTGCTCAGGTACGAGCTCAAATTTTGTTATTAGATCCTATACCAACCATAAATAAAGTTTTCTCTATGGTGATACAAGATGAACAACAAAGTATTTCTAAAAGTGGACTAGGCGACTCCAACAACACCGTTGCTTTTGCTGTACGGTCAGATCTTTCAAGGCAAGACAATGCAGGTGGAAGATCTACACAACGGAAAAATAGACCTATTTTTGTTCATTGCTCAATGACTGGGCATACCATTGATAAATGTTACAAGCTTCATGGATACCCTCCTGGGTACAAGAGCAAACAAACGTCTAGTAATAATACATCATCAAATCAAGTATTTGTGCAAGATACTGGGGATGGTCGAAATTGCTCCTCAACACCAGGTTCATCAAATTTCTTCAATAATCTAAGTACCACACAGTACCAACAGTTAATGTCCATGTTGTCTACTCATCTCTCATCGTCAAATTCAGTGGCAGAGCATGATTATGTTGCAAATGTTTGCCTAGCAGGTACTTGTTCTTCTAATTATGGTTTATCAAATAATATGTGGATTATGGATTCAGGAGCTTCCAGACATATTTGCAATAATGCAAATCTATTTTTATCCTTACACAAGGCTAATGGAGTGACTCTCTCCTTACCAAATGGAGAAAAGTTTTCTGTTGGACTGAAAGGAGATATTCAACTAACAGAAGACATACTCTTGCGGGACGTTCTTTTTGTACCCAAATTTTGTTTAAATTTGCTTTCAGTCCTTGTTCTTACGGTTGATACACATGTGCATGTGAGTTTCCTTGCTGATGTTTTTTGCATTCAGGAAAGGGACAATCAGAAGATGATTGGCAAGGGTAAGAAGATACGTAGGTTGACAATCAGAAGATGATTGTCAACCCAATATCAAGGCACAAACACCAATAGCAGAACAAGTCAATAATGTTGGGCACATTTGGCACAATCGACTCAGACATCCTTCAACGGATCGCATGTTGCACCTTAGTGATTATTTACATATTTCTCGTAGTCAGTGCAATAAGGACACAATTTGTTATATTTGTCCCTTGGCTAAGCAGAAGAAACTTCCTTTTGTTTCGAATAATAACTTCGCTAATTTTCCATTTGATCTTGTTCATTGTGATATTTGGGGCCCATTTAATGGAAATGCTCGATCTGGTTTTCGATACTTTCTCACTCTTGTTGATGATCACAGTCGCTTTACATGGGTGTACCTACTTTGAAAAAAATCGGATGCGCAAAATATTATTCCAAATTTTTTCCAAATGGTTGAGACACAATTTAATCTCAAAATTAAAGTTTTTAGGTCCGACAATGCTCCGGAGCTAAAATTCTTGGATTTCTTTAATTCAAAAGGTGCGTTACACCAACTAAGTTGTGTCAAGACCCCTCAACAAAATGTTGTAGTGAAGAGGAAGCATCAACATTTATTAAATGTTGCCATATCCTTATTTTTTTCAGTCGCGTGTGCCGATTTCTTTCTGGACTGAATGCATATTAACGGCTATATATTTGATCAATCGAACACCATCACCACTCTTACAAAACAAATGTCCATATGAATTGTTGTATGGCAAGGCTGTTGATTATTCTGCTCTTAAGGTTTTTGGATGTTTAGCTTTTGCATCAACTTTGGAGCGTGACCGCAATAAGTTTGCGCCAAGGGCTCAAGTTTGCGTATTTGTTGGCTATCCTGCTGGGACTAAAGGCTACCGTTTCTATGATGTGCAGTCAAAGGAGTTTTTTGTCTCACGTAATGTCCTTTTTCATGAAGGAGTTTTTCCTTTCCACATAATTAGTTCCATTGATGCTGTCATGGATCCATTTTTAGATTTGGTACTTCCTAACTCTTTTGTTGATGAGATTTCTTTTGATCAGGCTCAACAAACTGAGTCTATTATTGCACCAAATGTACATGAAGCTCTCAACCATCCTACCAGCATTGTCTCATCATCCATTGTATCTGCTCATCATGGTGTAGGGTTACGGCGTTCCGAACGAGACAAGCGTCCCCCTTCCTATCTTCAAGATTATGATTGTCACTTTGTTCAAAGAACAATTAATTCTTTATACCCATTATCAAATTACATTTCATATGATGCGTTATCAGACTGTCACTGTAATTTCCTCATGGCAATGTCATCTCATTACGAGCCTCAGTTTTATCATCAGGCTGTTGGTTATATATCTTGAGTGGCGTAATGCAATGCAGGCAGAATTAAATGCACTCGAGACATCTCAGAATTGGTCAATTGTTCCATTACCAGATCATGTGATGCCTATCGGTTGTCGTTGGGTTTATAAAATTAAATATCATGCTAATGGAACTGTAGAAAGATATAAAGCGCGCCTAGTTGCCAAAGGATACACTCAATTGATTCAGCAATTGCAAGATCATCTCTGTTATTGGTTCAAGCTTAAGGATCTCGGGCGACCAAAGTACTTTTTGGGTCTTGAAATTGCTCGCTCAAATGCAAGCATTGTTTTATCACAACGACATCACACTTTGCAACTTCTTGATGATGCTGGTAATTTAGGAGCTCGTCCAGCTCTTATTCCTATGGAACCAAGACATAATCTATCTAATACGGATGGAGATTTATTAGAAGATGCATCAAGCTATCGACGATTGATAGGGCATTTATTATACCTTACATTGACTCGACCTGACATCGCATATGCAGTGCATGTATTGAGTCAATTTTTGTCTCAACCGCGTATTCGTCATCTTCATGCGGTACAACAAGTGTTGTGTTATCTCAAAGGAAAACCAGGACAAGGCTTATTCTTTTCAGCTTCGTCTGCGTTACAACTCAAAGCCTTTTCAGATGTTGATTGGGGCGCATATCAAGATACTAGACGTTCTGTCACTAGATTTTGTATTTTTCTTGGGGATTCTCTAATCTCTTGGAAGGCAAAGAAGCAATCTGCTGTTTCGAGATCATCTGTTGAATCTGAATATCGAGCTCTCACAGTTACCACTAGTGAAGTACTATGGTTTCAACATTTGCTTACAGATTTTGGTGTTGACGTTTCATCTCCTACAATTATTTTTTGTGATAATGAGGCTGCTACACATATTGCAACTAATCCTACATTCCACGAGAGAACAGATGTCTTCACCAAGTCTTTGCCCTCAATTTCGCTTACTGCTTTACTGTCCAAGATGTCTTTGATGTTTATTCACACAAATATGAGTTTCTCAAGGTGGTGGAGTTGATATATTCTGTTGATATACCGACCACTAGCAGAGTATTGATTTGTGGGTAGATGAGGACTCAAATAATGCTTGTTGAGAGCGTATTTGAGGGTCGACAAGAAGATGAGCAGTACCAAAGATTCAATACTGCCTACCATCCACAGAATGATGGATAGTCATAGCGATTGATTCAGGTGCTCAAGGATATGTTGAGGATATGTGTACTAAAGTACGATGGTTTTTGGAAGGTGTATTTTCATCTATGTGAGTTTGCTTACAATAACAATTATCAGGTCAGTATTGGAATGACACCATTTAAGGCACTCTATGGTAGACCATGCAAAACTCCATCATGTTGGGCAGAACCTAAGGATGTGGCAATTATTGGGCCAGATATTATATTGGATTACAAAGAGAAGATACAACTGATCAGACTACGCATGAAAGGTGCGGAGGAGAGGCAGAAGAAATATTACGACAAGTACCACGGTGAGTTAGAGTATGAAGTGGAGCCTATATCTATCTCAAGGTTTCCCTGCTAAAGGGTCATAAGAGATTTGGGATCGAAGGAAAGCTCGCACCGAGATTTATTGGTCCATTTAGAGTGAAGAAAAGAATAGGCAAGATTGCATGAGTTGGAGTTGTCACCTCAGTTGGTTGGGATCCACCTTGTGTTTCACATATTTATGCTTCGACGGGACAGATCGAGAGAGGCCAGACGACTGATAGTGGATCTGAGCGAGATAGACTTGCAAGAGTATATCATCTACAAGGAGCAACCTCCTTTGATAATGGACCGTAAAGTGAAGATATTGAGGAATAAAGAAATTCCATCAATTCTCATCAAGTGGCAGCATCACGGGGACAAAGAACTCACGTGGGAGCTCGAGTCCTACATACGCGAGCATTTTCCATAATTGTTTTGATTTTGGTAAGTTTTTCCTTAAGTTTAATTTAATTTCGAGGACAAGATTCTTATAAGTTGGAAAAACTGTAACGACCCTAAAATTCTAACTCGTGACATGTGTCATCTCAAAGTCGTATCGTAGGACCCAGATGACATAGCGTACCCGTTCACGCTTCAAGAGTCGACACCAAGGTATATTATTTTTACATGGTGTTTGTATTATTTATTTATACTCGAATGTTAAGTCCAATTGTTCAAGCGTGTTATTTCATGTTTATTATAGCGTGAAATTACATTCAAGGTTTGCCTAGAAAAATGTGTCGATAACGGTACCAGGCAAACGGAATACGGGTATACAATCTAGGAAATAATTTTTTACAAATGAACGAGATAATTGTGACAAAATATTAATGAGGAAGTTGTAGCCTAGTGAATGGAATGGAAAAACATTAGTTTATGGAACGACTAACGCTGCGCGTCGACGAGCGAAACACCTGAGGATCAAAAAGTCAAAAAGTGATAAGATCAATAAGGGAGTGTTTTATTGGAATCATAAAAGTAGTTGGATTACCTAAATAGGAGTCATAGGATGTCTTAAAGATGTACCAATGAACCCATGATGAAGATTGAGTATAAAAACCCCATTTGGGATAAGTTTGGTTAACTTTCTCGTCAACAACATAACAAATCCAAAAAATGGAGAGTGGGAGAATGAAGTTTTGAAGAGATTTTGTAGGTCTTAGTTTCTTGTGATAATCAACCACATTAGTTAAGGTAAGATCCAACTTGCTCTTTCAATTCTCAACAAATTAAACTAAGATTTGGGGATTTTGATGAAAAACGGGATTGAACTCATGTCTCACTGGATTTATAGTTTGATGAGGTGTTTCTGGGAGAATATTAGATCATCAAAGTATGTATATGTTGTTGGATTGATGGTTGTAGAGAAATTTATGAAATTTCGATATTATTGGTGATTTTGATGTTAATTTGTGGAATATTATTTTGTCAGTATATATGGACGTTTGGGAGTGACGTATGGTGGTGTTGGAAGTCTATAGGAAGGATAGGATAGGCTCGAAATACAACAATGAAGCTGGGGGATTCGAAAACCCCCAACTCACATTTACTGAAGCAGCCAGCAGCACCGTGAGAGAGTTATTCCTGTTGTGCCACCTGTGGTGTGGGGACCAGTGTATATAAAACACTAATAATTTTTAGATAGTTTGTCCAATTTTCTTTCAAACTTTTGGTGTCTCTATCGGGTATTTTTACCGACCCTGATATGAACAAATACCTTCAAAATTACCCTAAAACAAGTGTAATATGTGACAAGGTTATGTCAAGATATTTTGAGATTGAGTGGAACTCCAAGACCTAAATTGTAATGAAACAATAAAATAAGTTGACAAGACACTGACATGATCAAAATTGATCTAAATGAATATCGTGGAATTAGTGGATTCGTGACGGGCGTTTTGGGATCGATTTTGGTGGTGTGTCAGAGTCGAGAGAACGAGTAAGCACAGATTTGCAGGTATGTAAACCAGCTAGAGAATGCACAATATCTTTATTGAGCAATTAATTTTTATTTTTAATTGCATCGATACCTTTTTCTTGGAATTCTCACTCCGTATGAGTGTCCGAGGGCCAAGTGAGTCAAGTGTCTCTGGTAAGAGTGGTTGCAAGCTAGCTACCGGAGCTATGAACTCGAGGAATTACTTTGGTTGATTGTTTGATTGGGGTGAAAGCTCTTATCCAGAGCACCATAGATATCTCTCATCCGCGAGGGTCTAGGAACAGAAGGCGTTGCTGGGTCCTAGGGCCTCAGTCTGCTTGGTGTTGCCGCGACTCAATGACATCGACCCTGTAGCACCTGCATTCGGTGGTTAGAACTACTTCGACGCCTCTCTTTCTCTTGTGACTTTCCCTTATCATTGTTCTTGCACATTTACAATCTTATTACATTTCATGCAATCCTTACAACTTTCTTTCTATCCACATGAATTTAGACTACTTTATTTATTTCGAATTGCTATGTAGAACCTACTAGCGTTACCTGGGCTCATCATTCTTATGCTTGATTGAGTGTAGATCCGCAGTCGAGCAAGGGTAAGGCATCGACGCTTGGTGATATACTTTGAAATTTTCGGAGTGGCTTCCCTTACCCACTTTTGTAGGTCTCTCTTACTATTGATTGACTTATATACATGTTTTATCACATTGAGATATTTTTGGGTATTTAGACGTATGTCACATGTATATGGACTTCATTTACTCTTTCCTTACTTGATACATGTTGACTGTATATATTTTAAGGTTCCGCATCTTAGGTTGTCCCAACTTTATTTACTATGAGTTATTTAGTTTGTTTAAGTTAAATCGCTTCCGCTAAACTTGTAAAACTTGCAAATCTTGAATAACTCACCTTATAATCCTTAAATTCAGTTGCCTAACTTGTAAATAATGGATAGGAAGACTTATTAGACCTGTGTTGACTTTGTGGAGGTTGACTCAGGGGTCCATGTAGGCTTAGGCCGGGCGAGGCCCAGATAGTGGTAAACTGAGGTCGTCGCAGTTAGGGGCGAAGCCAAACTTTACCTTCAGGTGGGTCAGCCCATTACAAATTTACAGATACACATAATATTTCAAAAAAAAACATACATACAATAAAAAGAATATAATTATCATATAAAGAAAAACATCAAAATCAAACAAGTACACTATATTTCAACAGAATTTAGATCTCCTCTCTCTCATGTTAACAAAATTAATTTATAAGAGAATTTATGCCAAATTCTTTGGCAATTCTCTTTTCAATATATACAAGCAAACAATTAGAGAGAACTCCGTTTTCCATCTTAAAAAAGTTAATCTATAAGAGAACTTAAAGATTGATATGGAAAAGTTAATCGATAAGAGAACTTAAAGATTGATATGGATTTGTAGGACTAGGGTTTAGTTTTTTACCAAGCGTCAAAAAGATCTGAAATGGAATCATGTGTAAAAGGTCCATATGTTCATGCGCTCATGTGAGTTTTTTTTTTAATACTTTTTATTCGCATGTGTGTCTTGCACATGAAAACTTTTACTTTTGTTCATAAAGTCTTGCCGGGAAGACTTGAAGTCCACAAATTGAGTTGATTTATAGAACAAGTATATATGAGCCGTGGATAATGCCTTGATAAGTGTACGTTTGCAAATCTCAAACGTGTGCTCATACAGTGTGCCTCTGAATTATATATTCATAGGGGTAAATGAGGTAAAGAAAAAAGTTACGGGGGCCAAGATCAAATATGGATAGGAGGTGTATGGGTAAGCAAAAAAGTTAGCCACTACTTGCCTCGATCTCTGGTCATAGTTGATATCAGAGCCTAAAATTTAAAACTTAGCTCTTGATTACCATCATAAGACACAAATCAATAATGATTCATCCACAAGCAGCCTAAGATTTTAAACCTAGCTCTTGATTAATTAGGTATTATTAAATGTCAAAGATTCTAGTAAATTAAAACACGACCTATTAAACATATTTCTCACCTGACATTCAACGACACTCAATTTTAATAAGAGTTTTAAAACCCCTATTAATTGTTCTAGGGAATATCTCTCATATTAATTATCCCCCTAGCACCCGGCGCTATTGCTTAGAAAATTGAAGTCACATAGATGACGTCCTACCAATTTTAACTCAACTGTGCTCCTGTCTTCACCGACATTAAGCAAAGTTGCAGCAGCACATAATCTATGATAAGAATTTTTGTGACATTGGCATGGTGAAACCACTGTTCAGTGCATGCACATTTAATTATGAAAACAGCAGTAATCAGTTCAATAATTTAATAATATTATCAGTACAAGGAAGTAAATTGGTCAAACGACTCTGCTATACGTGTCTACATGTCCAAACATATACATGTATGTAGTCCTGCTATTCATCTATATCTATCTATTACAGGGTCCCAACGCAACCAAACTTTTATTATGCCGGTGAAGTAGGGCACATATATGGAATCAGTTCCATATGACATTAACAGATTCTATAAGCATCATTGATCGGTTTCATATATAATTGATTTTTGATTACATTTGGTGATAGATATATGGTTTTCATACTTTTTTTTTTTTTTTTTTGGCAAAATGGCGGTTTCATACTTGTCTAAACATCCATAAATGATTATCAAAAATTTACATTAATCTCAAACTATTAATTTTCACTAATTAAAAACAACAAATTTTTTTTAATACTATATTTTTTTATACCTTGTCCAATATTACCGGCCCTTTACTCTTTCACAAGAAACACACTATACACCCTATGAGATATGCCTCAGAAAATTAAGATATTTAAATCTGATGGAGACCACATTACAGTCTAAGTGAAAAACTAGTAGGTTTTAACAATTGCACCAAAGCTTTCGAATACTTCACTATAAGAGATTTGACATTTAATAACATCTAATTGATGTTTTCAACAAAAAAAATAACACCTAATTAATACAGGGTTTTAAGCAACCATTACGTATTACCCGTATTAACAATTAAAATACGACCCATCGAAAATGTTCCTTACATGACATTTAATAAAATTCATCTTTAAATTGGATTTTGAAACCTCTAAAGGCCAAAACTATTATAGTGCTTGATTCTACCAATTCAAGTAGGTTTACGAAGATATAACGCATAAAGTTGATTTGATGATCACATAATTAAAGGTCTTTATTAGTCATCAAAAAAAATTAAAGACTTCAATTGCAAAACGAAGAATTAAAATAATTTCACTTTCTATTCCTCAATGAATGGTTATTAAAAAGCCTAACCCATGGAGGGACTAGTTTATAACCTTGAACCTTAGAGCAATTCCAATGGGACCATGGATTGGGGTGAAAATGGATCCACCTAGGATACAATCCACATCCAACCAAAAAAATACCTCCAATGAGACCACGGATTGCTAATGGCTTGGTGATGTGGCAAAGAATCTTAATAGAGGATGTTTACCACAATGTCTAGAAGTAGACATTGTGGTATACATCATTTTCACTGCCACGTTATCACTTTTACTTAGAAAAATAAAGAAAAAGATATAATAGCCTTAAAAGAAAAGGAAAAAGACAAAATAAACTGTATTATCCACATAAAGACAAAAGAAAAGTCACATGGTCTAAATCCAGGTTGCCATTAGAGATCATTTTAGAATTTGAATGTCTATCTAGTGCCACATAGGATAGACATCGTTTTCACATCTATGATTTGACACCAATATATGCTCTAAATTCACATTACCATTGGAGATGTTCTTAAGGTTCAGGACCGCGAGACATCATCTTACGTGGTTGTATAAAGAATTAATATAATTAAAAAGACAGTAACCAAAAAAAAAAAAAATTAATGTCACCAACCTGAAGAAGGTGCTTGACGAGATCAATGGACACGATTCCAGCGCTGCAGCCCATCCCACCAAGGTTGTAAGTGATGATATTCCCTCTCAGTTTGTATTGATTCACAATAAGGGAAGAAAGTGACGGCGTAGGATTGAAAAGACTACAATTCACTACAAGAATCCCTATCTCCTTGGTTTTTACTCCAGTCTTTGCCAAGAGCTCATCAATGACCCCAAACATCACAGTCTCCGCCTCCGTCCTCGCCTCAGCTATGTTAGGGTTCGGCGGAACCCTCAACACCGCTGGGGGCAAGTACGTTGTCTGCCCTAGCCCCGATCGCTCAATGATCTTCCTTTGGAACTCAAGATTATCTTCATGAAAGCTCCCGAGAAGCACCGAGAGCTCCATAAACCTCTCTCGGCTACATGTGTGTTCGCTTTTGGGCTTATAACACACGAAGTCGACCAAATAGACGCTTCGACGTCGAGAAATGAAGTAGAAAGTGAGCATGAAGACCATCAATGATGAGCAGAAGATCACGGTGAGAAAGTTGTATTTGAGAATGTTCCATGTTTGTGTGAAGTCTTTCATGGTGAGATTTGATAAATGAGTACTGATAATGATCATAAGAATTGTGAGGAAAAGATAAATGGCATTCGAAATCAAGTAATGGTAACCTAGTTTGACATATTTGAGCTTCACCGATTGGCGAAAATTGTGCACATCAGGGTTTCTTTCTGGGTTTTGTCTATTATGATCCATTTAATTAACAATCAAGAAGAAAAACAGAAAGGGTTTGTCTGTTAATAGTAGCGATGAGTTTTTTTTTTTTTTTTTTTTTTTTTGAGGGAGAATAGCTAAGTAGACTTAATTTATAGAAATGTTTAAGATACAAGAAATTTAAGGACGGACCAACCACCTGCACCAAACTTTGAAAAGAAACAAGATCTCATTCAATGAGGTATGAAGTGTTGGTATCAATTTTTCTCTCTTGTAGCAGAAATTAGTTGAAAAGGAGCCATCCATTTTCTTTTTCTTTTTTTTTTTCCTTGAGTAAAAAATGGAACCATTTTCAAGTTACAACACTTACAGTAGTTATAGAGAGATAAAAAGCTACAGGCTTAAACTACTTTTATTCGGCCTGAAAACATGTGTAAATTTTGCTAGTTTTTAATATTTTGGTCTAGTTTCTATTAACCTAATTTTAATCAATGAAACCTTGCAAAACTAAGGGCATCTTCAATGCATTGCACCAAAATTGTATAACTTATGCACATTTTGGTGCAAAAAGTACTCAAAATACTATTCCCATCTCCAACGCTTCACACCAAATAAGAATATTCACTACAACAGAAATAACCTTTCGTGACGGTTTAAAACCGTCACAAAAGGATTTCGTAACGGTTTTAAACCGTCACAACATCCATCATGTTATGAGACGTCACAAAAGGTCAAGGCCTTTTGTGACGGTTTAAAACCGTCATCTTATCTAAAATATTGAATGGAATTTGTGGGCTTTTGTGACGGTTTAAAACCGTCACGAAAGGGTTTTCAATTTTTTTTTAAAAAAATAACCGTTATTTTCCAGCAAAATAGTTATTTTCCTGCAAAATAATTTTTTCCCTGCAACATATATAAACCATCACCACTACTACACATAAAATTAGATCACAAAGTTATTCATTTGAACTTTTATAAGAAGTAGATGCCACACTTAGTTGTCTTGGAAGAAAAGAAACAAAACAAAATTAGAATACACAATCTCAAAATTCCCAAATTCTGAATCATAACCTTTACAAACTGTAATAACAGTTCACTCAACTGCTTCTCAAAGTGTCTAGCTGAGATTGTTCAATCCAGCTAAGTTCAGCTCCCCTCCAATCAAATTCTGCGACAGATTCAGGTACCTGAGTTGCTGCACCGGCTAAGATCGGTCAGGATTCCGCCCCCAATCGTGTTCTGCGAGAAATCCAAGCTGTCTAGCTGTGTTAACTGAGAGAAATTGCTAAACCCAGAAATGTTGCCTGATAAGTTGCAGTTTGAGAGATTGATTACAGTGACTCTCTCTCCAGCACAAGTGATTTCCGGCCAGTCACAAGGCGACGAAGAACTGTCGTTCCACGCCGAGTATCGACCTGAGTTCACCTTGTTCTGGTCTATTAGGTATGATTTCAGCTGTAGTAAGACCTCTTTGTCTGTCTCTATTGAGCTTCCTGAGACAATCTGATTTGCAAAATACATAAATTAAAATAAATGATACCCAGAATAGAACAGACTGAAATCAATCCAAAATGGCAAAAACTGGACACACCCAACTGACAAAAACATCAAAACTGAACTGCTAATAAATGATTTGAACTCTCTGATTGCGAGTTTCAGAATATTTCGCGGGAAATTCTGTTATTGAAAGCTTTAAAAAGAACAAAACAACACCAATAGAGAGATGAACAGCTTTTGAAAAACAAAAACAGGGCAGCTGTGACAATTGGCTTCATTAACAGATCAAAAACAAGAAAAGAAAAGATGGGTACCTGTGATCAAGAAGAGCAGAGGTAGAATTATTGCTGGTGATGAAATGCTCTGCTTCTCTATTTCTCTGTCTCTTTCTCTCTCTGTGTAAATTAGTTCTCTTAAAGCCTACAAAGAATGATGAGAAGAACAATAAAAACAAGAGTAAAAAAGTGAAGAGGGTGGGGTGGGTTAAAAGAAGTAATTGGAGGTGGAGGTGGAGGGAGGGAGGGAGGGAGGGAGGGAGGAAGGGAGGGAGGGAGGAAGAAACTGAAAAAAGAGCTTATATAGATAGAGTATGGGGAAGGAAGAGGAGAGAGACCTTGGGATGGGGGTGTAGCAGTCCAGTCCAGGTGAAAGAAAGCAGCTTGGTGTAGCTTGTTGTAGCTTGTTGTAGCCTGATAGCAGAAGATGAGTTGCTATTAAATCCATAGGCCACCTCTCCCTCGCTAGACACAGCAATCATCCCCGCCTGCCGAATGATTGCATGCATATAAAAGACCAAGCAAAGTAACCGCGTCTGGTTGAACTCGTGAAGCCTTCATATTCTTAAAATACTGACATAGCCTTGGGGCCCTGACCATGAATTGCACAAGCAACAATAATGGTTGACCAAGCCTGTGCATCCTTAAATCTCATATTCTCAAACGTAGAAATGGCGTCTTCCAAGCTTCCACATTTTGCATACATGTCTATCCACTACAACAGAAAAAGGCCATAACAACAATCAGTAATGCACAAACAGAATTACATCATTAAAATCCTTCATTAAATAATATCAAAACTGAATGGAACTAAAAAAATAAATTACCTGAACCTTATCTTTACCCTTTTCCTGTTGCCGTCTTCTCTCAACCTCATCCTCATCCTGTTGCAAATATTCAGCGTGACATTAAAGAAATGCGAAGTTATTGAAGCTAGTGTAAGATTACTACTAACTTGAGACAAGAAAGGAGTGGGAGCTCGTTATTATTTTCTGTAAAGAAAATACCATCGCATTGTAGAAGTGGACAGTAAGCAATGAATAGATGCTTCAAATGCATATTGTCTCGCAGCACGTTTTTCGGAAGAAACACAAGATCTTGGATTGTGTCTAGACCATCGCATTGTAGAAGTGGACAGTTAGCAATGAATAGGTGCTTCGGATGCTTCAGATGCATATTGTAGTGCTAGTATTCAATGATGCAAAATGAATCACATTAGAAAAAGAAAAAAATAAAAACAAATAAAAACAGAGAAATCACTTACAGATTTCACACCCATGAACTGCAACAGAGGTTTTGCAACAGATATCAATGATCCATTCATCTTCTAAGTTTCATCATATAACACAAACTCAAAACCAAAATGTGCAATTAATTAAGCAGTGAGCTCCTCCTCCTTGTGAGTAACATTCCTTGCTCAACTTTGCAACTCCAACTGGAGTGGTGAGGGCAAAGAATAGTGACATCACTATAACAGATTTAGCATTGAACTTTTCCTGCAAAACCCATGGAAAAAATTGACTTACATGCTTCACAAATTAAATACAAAAAATGTTTTCAATGCAGGACCTCTCCATATGAACTTGCATTTCAAAGTCCCAAGAGACAGTATGATTGACTTTTAATGGTGCATGTTAATTGAATAAAGAGTATTAGACAACTTGAAAATATAAAGAGTATTCCTTTTATATAAATCTCCAGTTCATGTCTTAGGGAGCTGTACTTGCTATAAATGCAATATTGGCTCATTAATATATTCTTTCAAGTTCCTAAGTATCCTCTACGGATTTCTTCAAATAAGATTTGAAGAGTCTTTTATCATCTCCATGCACCTACTACTTAACTGCTACATTTACTGGCAAGGCTAACAATACCACGAGCCGTCCTCACTGGCAAGGCTAACAAAGGCCCCACATCAGATTCGAGCTTTTTCGCAGCTTTTGGTACTTCTTAGTTTCACCAAGTAGCAATTAGGAGTTGCTTCCTCCAGAACCTGCATGAGAAGCAGACTATAAGTAGGGTTCTAATGTATATTTTACACTTTGCATAAAGAACAAAACAATCTCAACACCTGAGTGACACACTTAATATTTTAATTCTTTAGACAAAATTAATGAAAGATTTGTCGATGTGTCCGATCATCAGTACCCTCTCTGGAGGCCTTATAACCTACAAAACATGATTCAGGACACTCCCCAAACAATTCTGCAGCCACACTGAAATTTGTTTTCTTTTTTTTTTTTTTTTTTTTATACAAACCATACTGAAATCTTATAACTCAAGAAACCTGCTATGAGCCGCCACACACTTGAGTTCCATGCTTGCTCTCATTTTGTGCAGGTTCCCCGTGTAAAAATATCCACAAATAAAATATCCACTAATAAAATTATGTGCAGGTTCAAAAACTATAATAAAATTGAAGAAAAAGGAAGACTAACGGCTATGTAACATGCTTGAAAAACAACGAAGGAAAAAATAAGCAACTCGAACTATTTTAATTCCACATCGAACAAATAACAAAGAAAACATTAAAAAAAATTCTTAAAAGACCAAAATGACATTATGAAACACCATAAGCAATTAGCTCATAATAGCCATTCACAATTCCAAGCAAGCAGTTGGATATTTAGAAGAAGCATCAGTGAAAGTTGCAATTCATTCACATGTGAAGTGCTAGTGAATAGATTCAAACACTTCTCAAGTGGTAAAAGGCTAAAAGATATTGCCACAACTGAGGAAGGATAATAAAAGTAGAATGAGATTAGAAAATCCAGCAGATCACTTAATAATTCATCGACCATTTCATGCCAAAAAATTTATGCCTTATAAGACAAGCATTATATGACTGTTTATTTATTTCAAGCAAACTCTTGATCCCAATCACAAGCACTTGTATCTAAAAAAAAAAAAAAAAAAAAAAAAAAAAAACCTCTAGGACTTTCAACATAATTTTAAAAATGAAATGCTAAAGCACGACACCAACTAAACCAAATAACTTAACCTAAATTAGTAATTATTAAGTAAACTTAAATAAAGTGGAAAATTTGATCTCGATCATTCTCATTTGGCTTGACAGATATGACTCTTGGAGTCAGATTTACCAAAGAACCAGAATACAATCTTTATGCTCGACTAAATACAATGCACAACAATTAATATCAGTTGAATGATACACAAAGATTCATAGGCTTGAAATCTAGTAAGACTTGAAAATGGGGTATGATACATTATATATATTAACATTTATCTACAACGGATGCATGCTGAGTTTATAAGTTTTGTAAAGTCAAGCGTACCAATGAGATTAAGAAAGTAAAGGCAATTGCAAAATTAGACAAAGAAAAATGAGCAACACAAGAAAAGAATAGAAAGGGACGAGATATAAAAATTGATGTGGAACCAATGAGAATAAGTTTATTTCAACCAAGTTGTTAACCCAAATACCAGCTTGTATTTCTAAACAAAATTCCTAGAAACTCGTAATGTAATTCAAATAATAAATTTTAATGTATGGTACTGCGAAGCAAAGGTTTTGAAAAAAAAGATAACACAGGCTAAAGAACAAAAGCTTCGCATAAATTGGTAACCACTAAATATTTAAATGGTTGAAACTGATTCCAAATGTTATATGCGTCCTAATGCATTGCGAGCTTCAATGAAAAATCTTATCCCGAGCAAACACCCAATTCTAAATTAGGAGAGACTCTGCCAAGTGATAAGTATTTTCCCAAGCATTGAATCCAAATAATAGAAAAAAAAATATTATATTTTCAAGAGTTGACTAACATAGCAATAAATGGTCTTCTGGGATTCAGCTCTTCCTTCAAATTTTAGTTCTTGAAATATATAGTCACTATCAATATCCTAAAACATTAGTGATAGTTCAAATGGGATTACTTAGCGGCGATTCCATTTATTCTCCAACATAAGCCTTAAGCAAATTCTATGTATATCTAAGATGATTAATCACTACATAATTAAAAACCAAGGGATCACAAGTACAAGTTGTAACAAATCTCAGTGAGCTACTTCTACAAGCAGAAATTACACATACCTCAATCCCCTTGAGAGCTAAAACCCTTGCACTCTTTAGGCCTTGGAGAAACTTCACATTTGAACGTCCTTCCAGGTACCTGAACAGAAGAATCAATGGAGAGAATGGAATTGAAAACCTATCTAGGTACCTGGCCTCCGACGACAGCGACCGTCGGTAGGGCTTCCCAGAGAGACATGCCTTCGCCGCCATGGTCGCCTAACACCGTGCAAGCTCTATGGATTCTGTTCACCATAAACTAACAATTAGAACCAAAAACTCACCCAAACAACAAAGATCTGCCAATCATTGCGAATAAACTGATGGACCGACGATTCAATAAGCAAATCAATTGAAAATGCAAACAAAAATTGGCTTTGAGAATCAGATCGAGCAACTGCCAACTATAAAGTGAGCGCTGTGCACAGATTAGGGCTTAGGGTTTAAAAACCCAAATCAGCAGCATTGGTCGTCTGAATGAATGCAAGAAATGAAGATGGATAGGAAAGGTGGCCTGAAATAGCCTCTACTGCTACTGCTTGGTGCTTGCTCTTCATTAACCCCAACATCATCCAGTACACAAACCCTAATTCACACAAAAAAATCTAGAAAGCAAAACGAAAACCACAAATCCGAAGAGCGAAAGCGAAGATGCCTTGAGTCGCTGAGAACTGATCGAGAAGGGATCGCAGA
The DNA here is from genome assembly GCA_039657345.1 of Stephania japonica. Classification (NCBI taxonomy): domain Eukaryota; kingdom Viridiplantae; phylum Streptophyta; class Magnoliopsida; order Ranunculales; family Menispermaceae; genus Stephania; species Stephania japonica. The sequence continues at coordinate 18,738,415 of CM077558.1, read as the reverse complement.
TCGAGAAGTTAGGGTTTGAGAGAGAGAGATTCGCGAGAGAGAAGTTACGGTTCGAGAGAGAGATTCGCGAGAGGGAGAGTCGACCTGTGAGAGCGAGAGGGAGAGGTCTCGCGGGAGAGTCGAACTGTGAGAGCGAGCACCAAGCAGTGAGAGTCGACTTGAAGTGGGAGAGGTCGAGGGGGAGAGTCGAAAGTTGTTGAAGACGTGTTTATTTTGGTATATATATAATAACTATAATAACGGCTACCGTTATCTATTCCTATCTTTCATGACGGTTTTCTCACACCGTTATCAATGGTTCTGTTATTAAAACACATAAATGTTGTAGTGATTTGACGAAGAATAAAAATTGGAAAGATCAAGTTGATGATGATGCTACATGTTATAGAAATGCACATAAATTTGGTTATCATTAGAGTCCATCCATTAAGATTTAGTATTTTATATATTTTTTAGTATGTTTCCTTTAGTGTTTTATAATTAGGTATCAATTTTATATTTTAGTATATTTCCTAAAGAGACGTTTCTAATAGTTGAGTTTATTAAGAATTTTATTAGGATTGGTTTTAGTAAGTAGGAGTGAGAGGTAGTGTGTTTTATTATTGCATTTTTATTTTTACTTTTTGTTCAAGAAAAGCCTATATATAAAGGCTATGTAATAGTTTTAGGTGATTGATTTTGATTTTATGAATATTGATCTGTGTTTCTTTTAGAGAATTAGGGTTTTTAATTCTCAAGGCCTCAATTAGATTATGCATGGATTCATCAATCAATTTGGAAGACTTTTGTTGTGTCAGTTTGGTGTTAGAGCTTCAATCCTATCCAGGTGATTAGCGAGATCATGCCATCCTAGAAGACTAACCAACTACGTGTTGAAGTATTTTGATTAACGAGCAAAGGTTCAATTTGTTCACTAGAAAAATTTTGGTCATTAGTAGAGGTTTCAAAACCCCTATTAAAGATGAGTGTTATTAAATGTCATGTGAAAAAAATGTTTGATGGATCGTGTTTTAATTCATAGAAGAGTTTTGGCATTTAATAACACCTAATTTATAGGGGTTTTAAGCAACCTCTACGTAATACATGTATTAGCAATTAAAACACGTCTCGTCAAACACATTTCTCACATGACATTTTATAACATCCATCTTTAATAGGGGTTTTAAAACTTTTATTAAAAACCAAATGTATCCCCAGGCCGCCACATGGTGCGTCGCGGGCCCCATAACCGTGCCGTGTCACTGACGCGTTGGGTCCCACGCGCCGCTAACGTCCATTACCACGTCTGTTTCCTTGAACCATGTGCTAACTTATCTTATCTTGTTATAAAGTTATCTAGTTATTCGATTTTTCATATAGTTAGTTGTCTTATTCACTTTGGTTTACTAATTGCTCAATTAAGTTATGCAAATGATATTTAGTTGTATTTTATAGAGTTGCAATTAGATAACCAATACTTTTATAGCGTAAGTCTTGCAATAAAGATAAACATGAATATTTGTGAACTTTCAAGTCATATTGAGCATCAATCCTAGTGTGGAAAATCAAATAAAATGTATGTTGTATATAAGGCGACAATACACTTAAAATAAAGTAGATGCATATACAAGTATCTCAAAGTCCCCTGATACCAAATATGAAACAAAATATCAAAATATATACCTACGAGTATGTCCTCGACCGCTGGCAAGTCCAAGATAGTCACCACAAATCCCCTTGCCTCTACTCATAGCAGGATTTGCACTCAGTCCCCCAATAAATATATTAAAAGTCCAATGAGTAAAATCCCAAGAGAAGTCCACACAATATTCGGTAGGAAAACAAATAAAGACTACGAAACATGAAAGTGTTACATCTGGTAACAACAAGAAATACTTGCACGAATGTAGAACAAGACAATAAAAACTAGAATAGCGGTACAAAGTTCATAAACAAACGTTCTAATCATACATAGTATCTTCGGTAACCTCGGTGTACCTATTCATCTCTATGCTGACCAAATAGCATCTCTAAATCGTAACACATGTCAACAAACCCTGGTGAATCACTCAACCGATTATACACAACAAACCCCCGTGAAACACTTAACCAGTTATATAACAAATCCCTAGTGGCCGGCGTAGACCCATGATGCACTATCAATTCTCTCGTTGGTCGACATAGACCCGCGATACACCGATAATACCCCGGTGGCCGATATAGACCTGTTATGCATCAATAATAACTAGTAGGCCCATCCGCCTAGCTACCTCTCAATTTCATCTCTAGAGAGACGAAATCTCGGCTCTCTAAAAATGCAAATCAACCCTTTTTTTTTTTTCTTCCTCATTTCCATTTACACAACAACCATAACAATACAACAACAATAATCACCATTAAAACAACAATTTCTCCCCTAAAAAAACTAACAACATCCATAACCATATCTTACCATGGACTAGGAAGATCACCGGAAAGATTAATGGTGTTGCCAGTGTCGAGAAAGACTAAGAATGCCGAAAAAGAAAAAGATGAACAAGTTCGATGAGGGAGAGTAAATGAGATGGTGAAAGAGTGTTGGAGTAGAAAAAGGAAAATATGAAAGAGATGGATAGAACTGGGTAATGAGAGAGAGAGTTGAGTATTTGTCAAAAAAAACCCACCAACTCATCTATATCTCTTAATCTCATCAAGTGTGTACACGTATGTCAAGGAAAATCCCATTGTTGTCACTTAAACTGTCCCAACCCAAGTGACACACAATGTTACACATTTAGCCTAGTTATTCAATTCCTAAGATCATCACTAGGTAGACTAAAGCTCTCCAATTAATTGGTCTGACTATATGCTTGCATTTGATTTGCATTGATTAAATTGTATAATCGCAATTTAGGTAATTGCTTAATAAAATATTTCATGAGGCTATGTTAACCCCCGACTACCCAGCATCCAATGCCCCGCACTTCAACACATATTTCGAGGCACGCCATAGCATGAACACGTTAATCACATTAACTAGCATTAACTTAGGCTATGATTCTTTTTTATTTGAATTGTTACATTAACTTGTTTATACTTAATTTGTTACAAATTCATTTCTTAGACTTAGTATACCCATATTTTGCCTACCCGGTTACCAAATCGACATAATTTTTTAAGCGACATAATTACACAGTCTTATACGATATAGATATGTGATGCATTATTGAATAAAATTATTAATAAACATAGCAATATGGCATCCAACCGACAATAATAACAATTTATGCCCAATCAGGCATGCCCCTAGCCTATCCTCATTGTCCATGTTGGCTTGAGCTGACATCTGAGTTTGAAAATAAATTAAATAACGATGTTTATAAAATTGGGTCATTACACCAAAATTGTTCTAGTGGTTGTTTCATGAACAACAATGCATCCAAAGCCAAAATCGTCAAATGGGAGTCACTTTGGAGAGGATCCAAAAGAAAAAAATTTCAATTTTGATAGGGAGGAGTTTGTATCCAAAAAATAAGAAGATAAGTTTTTTTTCTTTGTGGTGGCGGTGAAGTAAAACTAATTTTCTTCAAGGAGGACTCCGATAACTTGGACAAGGGGCCAAAGTTTGACAATAATGGGCACGACTTCATGGGGGACAAGGTATTCTTTGGAGATGACAACTTTATCATCGAGGTAGTTTTAACGTCCTAAAAATCTAACTTGTGCCACGTGTCATTTTCAGGGTCGTATGTGGAACCCAATTGCCATGATACGCGTGTCCAATTCTCAGGTGTCGATATTGAGGTATTTTATTTTTGTCTAGTGTTTGCATTACATATTTATTACCTGAATGCTAATTTAGTAGTCTAAACGTGTGAGGACGTATGCGTGAACGCGTTCGACTTATGAATCGGGTTTACCTTGAGAAACGTGCACGAGCGAGTTTCGGGTGAACGATATACGGGTGTATTACTGTCTGGGGGATAATTTTAATAAAAAACTAACAAATGCAATTAAAAATTATTAATAATCAATATGGGAATGTGTTATAGTCGTTGGTATTTTCGTTGGCATGCAACTGTGTGAGTTGTAGTGCAGGCCCGGTACTGGAATGCCCGTGAGAACAAGTTAGGTGTTGAAAAGGATAAAACCAAAAGACCAAGTCCCAAATTTGTATTAGAAAAGTAGTTGGAGGGGTGGATGGTAGCCCTAGGATATGCCTAGAGAAGGGGGTGTGAGCCATGATGACAAGAGAAGTATAAAAAGGTTAAAATTTTGTTGTTTGGTCACATTTTCTCTCTCCTCTCTCTAGCAATTTGAAAATTGGAGAATGGTGGCTAGGGTTTTGACAATTTTTATTGGCGATTGAAGCCAAGGGATTGACCAATGAAGCGAATAAAGGTGACATCTCGGTTTATTGTTCAATTCTCGTTGTTTTAGTTATGATTTTTTGTGTTTTTGCCTAGAATTGTGAACACCGGGTTGGTCACTAAATTTATAGGTTTTTGGTGCTGTTGTGATGGCCCAAAACTCTTAATGCATTAGTAATGCCCGGCCTAGACTCATACAGATCTCTCAGTTAGTACTCGGTGATCTGGCGAGCCTAATCAGCCTCAAATTATCAAATTACAAGTTTTATGAAAGAGTTATTGCAAGTATAACATATCGGAAGAAAATTTATATTAAATAAGTATTGGGAAATAACCTAGTCAAATGGAAATCAGGAATCTATATATGTGGAAACCCCGTAAATGGAAATATTCATGTACATCAAACAAAAATCAAGTAAAGCTGTACATGATATCAAATAAGCTATGATCCCAAGTTCAAACCAACATGATGTATATATATAAAGAAATCGACATACAAGCATAAATCAAACATAACCTAGGCTAAGGTGCTCAAATCCAGCCTGAAATCTCATAAAAAGTCTCATAAGCGGGTTCCTTACCCTTCGAACGCTCAGGTGACTCCCTCCCGACCTCGAACAACATTTGTAAGTGGTGGTAAAGGCTTCGTATTTGGATATGGTTCGATTTGAGTGATTATTTTCTTGCTTCCTTATCGATGTCGACTATTTTGAATGTTTCGATTTTGGTTTATCGATTTGGCCTAAGTATGTGATCATGGTCTCCATGAAAATGAGATCTCATACTTGTGGTTCAATTTACTTTTGCCAATTTGGCTTTAACGATGTAGAGAAAAGTGTGTTGTAGTTTTGAGCCATGTTCATGCACGATTAGTTTTTATATTTTTTTATTGTGTTTACAATTTGTCAATTGTTTATGTCATCGTGGTCATGCGCCGGTCCTCGAGGCAATGGTGTGACCCACATACGACTGAGCCAAGCCTACAATTCATGAGTAGACTTACATGCATTATGGTTGTCAATGTTGGGATATCGTAGTCATGGCTATTGTTGTGGTTTTCAAACGCGAGAGAGTATTCATTTTTCTATTGAATTGATGAGTTGTTCGAGTCATTTGAAACATTAGGAAAACACTAAGGTTTCAACCTAGGTTAGTTAGTGACTCGACCCATTAATTAGAGTTTTTGAACCTTGACAGGTAGTGGGAAACTCGGGGATACATGTTAGGATTCGCACTAGTGGTTATTCGCGGGTTGCATTGTCAAGTAAGTACATTTGCCCTAAAGCTTGTGTACATTAGTAAGCTAGTTAAGAAAATACCATGTGATTCATTATCATTCTATCATGTTTTCTATGATCTACTTGTTAGCATTCCGTTCCATATTTCTTGTATGTGTGTTCTTGGCATAAGTGTGTCTCGAGGTACATGTGACCTGCATTAGAAAGGATAAAACGCGGGCACTCGTGTGCATGAGTGTTTGACCACCCCTAGTGATTGTGTGATACCATGTATTGGATTGTTGCGATATTGTTGTGGTTATCGATGTTGCGACATTGCTATTATAGATTTGTTGTGGATTTTTTGACCACTTATGGCCTCTCTTGATTCATAGAATACACATGTTTCGATTGCTATTATTTCAGTATGTCTATCATGTACCTTGTCTATTTAAATTCTGTCTTTCAATTCTGCATGATATTTATACTGCCATGTTTGATAATTAATGAATTACTATTATATTCTTTTGGCATTACTTTCAATTTTCTCTCAGTTGCTCACCGTCTAATTTGTGATAGTGGGTGCAGATTCACCAAAGCATTCGAAGGGTAAGGAACCATGCTTAGGAGACTTACTAAGGATTTGTGGCTGGATCGAGCACCTTAGCCTAGGTTATGCTTAATTTCTGCTTGTATGTCGATATCTTTATATATATATATACATCATGTTGGTTTGAACTTAGGATCATTGGTTATTTGATATCATGTACAACTTTACTTAGTTTTTCGTTTGATGTACATAATATTTCCATTTACGGGGTTTCCACATATAGATTCCAGATTTTTGTTTGACTAGGTTATTTCCCAATACTTGTTTAGTATAAATTTTCTTTCGCTGTGTTATACTTGCAATAACTCTTTCATAAAACTTGTAATTTGATAATTTGAGGCTAATTAGCTCGCCTGATCATCGAGTACTCACTCGGGGATCTGTATGAGTCTAGGCCAGTGTTCCCTAATGCATTGAGAATTTTTGGCGTCACAGTTGGTATCAGAGCTTACCAAGTTTAAATTCATAAAACACTAGCCAATAAAACCAATGGAAGTTAGGAATGGTTGAACTTAGAAGTGGAAACCCTATGATCTTGACTTAGAATCCTAGTTGGGGAGTGAGGATGAGTCGGGTAAATGAAAACTAAAAACTTATGTGTATAAGTATGTTTTATGAGATGTATTATATGGTATTTGTAATTATCCGACGATCCGGGAACTCGCTTTCTTTGTTTGATAATGAAGGCGAATTCGGCTGGATTTAATAATGACAACGGTATGTCGTTAACACGTTGCACAAAGGACTTTCATGCATTGGCGAAGAGAGTCGAAATTTAGAAGCAGCAAATGGAAGAGATTCTAATGATATTAAGGGCATCGATTACGATAACACCATCAGTACTATCTACGCTGGAGATTTGACTGACATGAAGGCAACCGGGTGTACTATTTTACTGAGGGTCTACTACGTAAGATCGAAGGTGCGATTGTCACGACCAAGCCAGGGACGCTGTAGAGAGCTTATGAATAGTAGCTTGGCTAGGGAGAGTTTTTGAGTACTCATCGCGAGGAGATTGTGCCTGATCGACCAGAGTTGCAAACATCGATTAGAAGGACACGATAGGAAACAAATAAGTGATCCGAACGATGACGATGGTTCTCAATGGAGGAGTGTATGTTTCCTGTACGGACAGCACGAACACTTCCATAATCAATGTCCAGATTTGTACAAGGGCCAACATGACGACGATTAGCCTTAGGCCATTGAGGATGTACACGTAGCGACTGAGCTGCACCTGACATTGGTTCGTGATCCTACCGGAGGTCAGAGATTTTCCTTGTTGTCATTACATCATGCATGGAGTATTTATATACGAAGCTTTAGGTGTTTAAATGCGATGTCGGACGTCAGGTGATGAAGTTAGGGTCGATAGTTACTAGAGTAGTACCGTGAAACTTAGCAAAGTTGTCTAGGATGAGACAAACCTAACTTAGGTTAGAGTCCGAAAGAGGTGGTAGGAGTGGGCATAATGGGTTGCCAAACCTAGCCACGAGTACACCTAAAGAGAGCAAGACCAGATGGGTTGTGATTCATCTTACGATGCATGGACACGTAGTGTACATGGTGGCCACGGTTACAACTTTGTCAAACATATTTACTACCTGGGTATAGATAAACTTGCGTTGAAACATGAGTGGGTTGGGAGGTCATTACGGGTTTGACGTGCGAGTCGCGATTGTAGTGTCTTACTTCGTAATTACTTGACTTGAGATGTGGTAGTGGACGATGTCTGCGATGAAGTCATTGGCATTCCTACCATGTTAGGGAAATGGAGTGGTCTAGAGAGATCATAGTTGAATCAGGCTGTTTGAAGTGGTTGGGACTCGTAGCTCAAGACTGATGAAACCAAGCTGTTCGAAGTGTCAGAGGCCCATAGTTTGATAGATGTAGAGAAAGGGAGTAGATTTAAGACGTTATACTGTTTGAAGGGACTTTATACAAGCCAGCAGTTCAATACCTGATGTCGAGCTATTGGAAGTGACTCTCGTGCGAGTCCACAGTTGGTCATAACATATTGAGCTATCTGAAGTGACTTTACAACGGTCCGCAGTTCAACGGTAAAAAGAAAGTTATCTGAAGCAACTCTAGAAGAGTTCGCAGTTTGATACGAAAGATCCAAGCTGTCTGAAGCGGCTTTAAGCCCGTAGTTTGGAGGAAGTGTGAACGAGTGTTGGTTCCCCTTATTCGCTCGAGTTACAACTAATTTGGAGGACGAAATTCTTGTTAGTTGAGGAGACTGTAACGACCCAGAAATTTGGCTATTTGTGAATGATGATGTGTATTACGTATTTATACTCGTATTTGAGTGACCGGACAGTGAAGTTGGTAAACGAGTAGGAAAACTAGACGAGCGGGTATCGACAGTTGGGTTATAGGTACACGGGTGCTTTAAAACACAGTAAAAACACAAATAAATGAAATTTTGGATAATTTAAATAATTATTTAACGAGAAAAGGTGAGGCTACGCGCGCTACGGTAGTCGAGGCAAGGCAAGAAAACCGAGGAATGTCGTTTGAACACGAGGATGTTAGATAACTATGTGACAACTGGGCTATGCTATAGGATTGTTAAAGTGACACAACCCAAAGTGAGGGAACCATGAGACCAGCCTCGAGATGCGTGTTGGTGGAGTAATGAAACAAAGGTTTATAAAAAGACCCCCACAAACCTAACTTTACTATTCATCCTCTCCACACCACACATAACCGATCCACACTCTCACTACTCCCCACTTTCCTCCTCCGCCCTGGGTGCACCACCGCTTACTACCAGCGGCTCTTGGCGGTCGGACCTCGCCGGAGGTCCGTGCTTTTCTCTCTCTCTCTCTATCACGTATAGTGGGCTGTGGGGGAGCTTCTATCCATGGGTGGGGGTGTCGTCCGACTAGGAACAGGTCGGGGACGACCTTCCCGAGCTCCTGCAGAGGCGGATCTCCTCCCCAACCTCGCGGCGGATAGGTGTTGAATATTCAAACATGTTTCGTAGTCTGTTTTGCCTTGCCCCGACTCTTGTAACGCGCGTAGTCTTACCTTATCTCATCAAATAATTATTTAAATTAGTCAAAATTCATTTATTTTTATTTTTACTATCTTTTAAATCCCCCGTGTACTCGTAATCCAACTGTCGATACCCGCTCGTCCAGTTTTCCTACTCGTATATTGACTTCACTGTCCGGTCACTCAAATACGAGTATAAATACATAATACACATCGTCGTTCCCAAATAGCCAAATTTCTAAGTCGTTACAACTGTTTTGGTGGTTTTAATGATCAAGTATAGCATATATGTTGGTTGCTATGGTGGTTGAGGAAAGAATTTGTATTTTTGGTTCTTTTCCAATGGATTTTGGATTTGGATTTTGAGTATTGGTTTTGGGATGCTTTTCGTATGGTGTGGTGATGATTTTCAATAGTGTTCGAGATCCCTCGAGGTTGGGATAGGCTTGAAACACGATGATGAAGACCGGGGTTTCAAAAACCACAAAAATTTGAATTCAATTAGGCGCCGCCAAGGGCGCTAGGGCAGAGGGAGCTGCCCTAGTTGGACAACGTGACAGGCACCATGGAGAGTTACATCCCACGACGCCACCCATGACATCGGGATAGTGGGCACCAAAACCCATATTTTTGGTGACCTGTGGTTACGTTTTGAGTAACATCGTGAAGGGTTGTTCTTCATGATGCCACCCAAAACGTCTATCCCTATTTTTAAACAAATTTTATAAACCTTTTAGGAAACTTCGGGCTTTGCTCGGGTATGCCAATGGGTATGAATGTGACCCAATACTAGGGTAATTGACCTAAAATAGTGAAAATGAGGGATGTTATTAAATTGAGTAATTTTGAGAAAATTAACGAAATTGAAAGTTTAATGGGAAAACACAACTCTAATATAACCAATTGAATCCAAATGCTACTAGGGGATGTATAGTTCAATGACGGGCATACGGGATCCATTGGTGACGAGTTGAAGTTGTGAGGGTGCATTTAGATCGGATACAGGTAAGTAAACCAACTTGGAAATGTAAAGTTATTTCAATTGAGCTTTAATTTGTTATTGTTATTGTTCTATCTTTATTCTTGGAATTTTCATTCTTATTGAGTTGTTCGAGGGCAAGTGAGTCACCTTCGGTAACTTGGTTGGGAATGTAAATCCGTTAATAGTCTTTATGAATACATTTTAGTTAATAAAATAGAGTTTCATTTGTCGTTTATTATAATTGATTTGCATGTTTACATTACAATAAGATCCAAGTTTTACAAAAATATCATAAATGTCCCTTCTTTATTATACTGGGAACTATAATGAATTAAGACTAGTGTGAGTCTTAATTGATCATACGTATAGGAATACGAATCAAGATCATGTTCAAAGTAGGACCGACCGCTAGGAGAACATCACATGGATTAAGTCATAGTTGTTTCTCATGATATGTATATTATTCTTTTACCGGACTTCAACATTAGGAACATTAGCGGACGATTATAAAGGTAATTGGTTATTGTGAGCAATGTGAAAGTTATGACCTCTCATATAAAGAGATATCTAGTGGATCCTCGATGTGTTAGACTATTAAAAGGCCTAGTCTAAGTGAATTGATATTGATCAATGTCACTTGAATGTTTTCATTCTACCTAGAGATCGAGACTAGTACGATATAACATGTTGGATGACAATTCCATGTCTTATGTTTGATCAAAAGGATATCGTGTGACAAAAGGATGTTATATACACTATTGATTAGGTTGTATCGATTTGATATTCGTACAACTTGGGTAGTCATAATGTCTTGCTAGAGGCCGCTTATGACTTGTATACCAAAATGTATTTTGGTACACTGCCAACGTTTTATGAGCCTATTGGGTCGCACACTAATAATGGTTTTGCGATATTTTAAGATGGTTCTTTTATATGATAAAATTCATGGTCCTTGTAGTGTATTACACTTATACTTCTTTAAGTAGGGGTATATGTGTAATTTACTTAACCGTCTATATACAAGGGTTGTATAAATAGACGCTTTGAGTTAGAATACAAAAACGAAAGATTTAAAAGGCCGAAACTCTATTTTTGTTTAAGAAACGACTTAGGGTTTTTGGTATGCCATCATTTTGGAGAGAAACAAAAAGGTAAGGTATTCTCTCGAAGCTGATCTCTCGGCCGCCGTTGTGTCATAAACTACTTAGAGATCGATTAACCTTCGAAAGGTACATTGCGACCGAGGTATGATTAAGTTTTCTAGTTTAAACGTTTTAATGGAATCGATTCGATCTTTGTTTTGAAATTTTAGTCGCAGACAAACACCAACATTTTATCCTCGTTTTGGTTATTTTCTATACAGATTCTATTTTACCACAATTCGCGTAGGTTTAGATATTTCATGACTCAACGTCTTTTGGTCAAAACTTTCTACTTTGATTTTCAGGACACTCATTTATCCTCGTTTATTAATTTATTTTACAGTCTTGATATTTCACGCGTTCTTTATAGCTTTTCTTTCTATCTACATCGATTAGACTATTTAATTTCTTTTGAAATGTAGTTTAGAATCCTACTTGCGCTACTTAGGCTCGTCATTCTTGTATTTGGCTGAGTGCAGATCCGCAGTTGAGCAAGGGAAATGCGCCATTATTTAGTGATCTACTGTGAGGACATTGGAGTGCCCCTCCCACTTGCACTTGTGTAAGTGTTTTTGAGACTTTTGTATTATTATTATTATTCTCGTTTTGATCACATTGAGGTATTTGGGACTTTGAGATACACCAAGACATATATGTGATAGCATTTCACTCTCCTCTTGCTGTATATACATGTGGCTATGTTTATGCGAGGTTTCCATACTCTACGTTGTTCTGACATATTGGATTAGCGTTGTTTAGGTTTGTTTAAGTTTTGATTTCTTCCATATTCTTTAATAACTTACAAATTTGAATAACTCACTTAAATCATTAAATTCCACTGCATTGTAACAATTACTGGCTAGGAAGGGTGACTATGCTTATGTTGACTTTGTGAAGGTTGACTCGGGGTCCACGTAAGCTTAGGCTGGATGGGGCCCAATTTGGGTTGTGGAACTGGGGTGGTTACGATAGCTTTCCACAAAAATCCTCTAATGCTTGAAGATGTGGTTAATGAAAAGTTTATGTGGAGATTGTTGGAAAGAACAAAACAAAGTTTGCAATGAAACACTTTTGTTCGTTGAACAAAGCCTCATATGGTGAAAACTTTGATGTATTTTTGCAAGACTATCCAAATAACATTGATATTTGTAACTACCCAATTTTAATTAAGCCGTTATTATGGCATGTTTGCATACGTGGATGCCAGCTCGACACCCCTGGATCCCATAATTAGGCCAAGGCACGCCCTGATAGGTAAATAGACTGTTTTGTATGTTGTTTTGCATTATTTGCGATGTTTATATTCAATTATGTTATATTGCATCACAATGCATATATTTATATTGCTATTGACGTATGAGCTGGTGTGATGGGTATTCGCCTTAATAAGTGTGTAGACACGGTACCAGGTAAACGAATGACAGTACACTAGGTTGGAAAATAATACACACATGATAAATGAATTAAATGCATTAAATAATTTATATAAAACAACTTTTAGTTGAGTAGGACCGTTGTTGTGCTCGGATGGTACGACTTTCAGTGCGGGACCGAGTATCGATCACCCGAGTGGTCAATCAATTATGTTGAGAAAGGATAAGACAATGGAGGCATGTTACTCATATAAGTCCCCCCATTTAGTGGACTTGTTGACCTTATTTGGGGCATTTGATTAAGCTTAGGGATCAACCCATAATGAGATGATGTTTAAACTATAAATAGTCATTTTTCCTCTGATCCACCACCTTTTCTCTTTCCTTCATCCTTAAAACCCAAAAACTTGACATCAAGCAAGGTTTTGGCTGAGCTTTGTGGCAATTTGGTGAAGCAAATGATGTAAATCGACGAAATGAGGTGAGATCCACGCTCTCCTCTTCATTCTCTATCTTTTAGATATGAGTTTTTGAGTTTTGACATGAGTTTCATGGACGTGGGTCAAGCAAATTAGAATTGGAGGTGTTGCTATGGTTTGAGGTTGATTTTTGTAGAAAACTATTGGTTTTGTTGTTATCGCTGAGGATTTTTTGATTTTTAGCTATTTATTGGGTTTTTGCCGAGAATTATCGGGGCTTTCATTTTGGACACCTTTCATTAGCGTTTTACGAGTTTTTATGATTAGTATGTTGAACCATGAGGGGTTAGCACGAGTTCGGACCTCGATGACGAACCGACAATGCCAAAAACCTAAATAGTGTGTTTCTGGCTTGGACGCCACTAAAGACGTTGTGGAGAGCGATGTCCTCCATGACATCCAAACTAGTGAGACACTCCACCTCACACTTTGGGTCATGCCGAGAGTACTGATCTATAGCGACATAAGTCACGACACTAACGACACATACCGATTGCCCTGGACGTCCTGAGAATTTGTTCACGACACACTTCCCACGACGTCCAGAAAGTGAAAATTAAATAAAATATTTAAAATAAATTTTTTCGGTTTGGCTTGATGGGGGTTTAATTTGAGGATGATTATCAAGTATAATGTTGGTTATAATGATCTAATTAATGTGAAATGGGGAAATGTCGAGATTTAAGTTATTACATGAATTATTAAAAATTAGGTATTTAGGACTGATTGACTGGTGATTGGGCACGCATTTGGAGGCGTGATTGGACGGTATTATATTAGTCGAGTGCAGTTTGAGAGGTGTAGTATACTAATTGAAATTCCTTGCGTAATTACATGCTTTTAATATTTGAATATCATTCAATTGTTCAATTATTCATTTCCTGTTATGGCTATATATACAGCTGGGAGGGTGTTCCCTCGTCATGCTATTCCTTGTATGTATGTCCACTACAACATAACATGTGTTGCCACATATCTCAATGAATAGTTCGACCCGAGTATCATGATGGGGCACATTTCAGTGTGTCATGGTCTACGCCGACCATCGAGAGGACCCGTATAGGCGCGGCCATGCTAGAGTGCTACTCGCTGGCCGTGCTTTCGGGGACTCTGAAATATGGTGTTAGTCTGACTTAGGTTTAAGCACACACTTTGATCTTTTCTATTATTTATTTATGCGATGAGCCCTATTTATTTTCTCGCATGTTTATTTAATAGCTTGTTCAATTCCTACATTATTTTCCATAATTACTCACTGAGTTTCCTTGGAAATACTCACTCTGATTCGTCATTTGCTTTTTGCGATGACTTGAATGTAAATCCTCATATAAGTCGAGGCAAGGGAAAGCTAGCCGATTACCTTTGATTTTAAGTCTACAAGGCGGACTTGTACGTTTATGTATATATACTATAACGACCCTCAAACTTAACTTGTGCTACATGTTATGTTTCAGGACTGTGATCTGACTGTCATGACTTATCATATTGTCTAAGCCTCAGGAGTCCACACTGAGGTATATTTTATTTTTCTGTAATGATTGTACTATTATTTATACCTGAATATGAATGTTTTAGGTCCTAGTGTGTGATTTTATTTTATTTATCGTGCAACGCATTTTCGTGTGAAGTTTTGCTTAGGAAAACATGAATTTTTAGATAACAAGGTGAAATTGAGTATTTTAAACACAAAAAATGATAATTAGTAAACACAAAATATTATTGGAAAATAATAAATGAAATAAATAATTAATATGTGAATATGTTTCAAGTGTTAGAAGGGGCGTGAATATGCGACGTGTGAGTCGACATACTGTGCCAGGTATCGGACTACCCGAAAGCGAGATTTGTTTTCATTAGATAGGAGTGTATCAATAAATAAGTCGTTAAGTTATTGAGATAGCATTGAGGAGAGCCATAGATGTGTCTTGGGATACGTGTTGCACACTTGATCAAATGATGAAGTATAAAAAGAGAGATGAAGAGTTGACTCTCACATACACACCTCTCATTTTCTCATCAACACAACACCAACACCAACAATTTGATCAAACTTGGAGAATTGGGAGAGAACGCTTGCCAATATTAGGACGAGTTGATGGCATGGAATCGAGAGAGCACCTTTGTAAAGGTGAGATCTCGTAGTTCCTTTTGATTTTAGGCATTTTGAATAGGGTTTTAGGGATTTATTCTCAAATCCAAAATTTGGAAAGTGTTTCAATGAATTTATAATGGTGTTGGGAGTGTTCGATAAGGAATTAAGTTGGTTTCCTATGGTTATTGAGGTTGTTGGGGGCATTTAATAAAATTTTGTCATTTTTGTTGATTTTTGAGTTTTGATGAAATTGGTTAAATTTGGTGGGATTTGAATAGGTTGTTGGTTAGTGTCAAAGGTCTCTACGAAAATGGCTGTAACGATATGCTACTTTAAGTACGTGATTAGTGTTAATCTCAATATTAATTAGATCGAGTTAGTCTCGTGGTTAAGCCTAACTTGTCACGATTAATGCGTATGTGGATTGGCGTGTTGTATGGTGTTTGTATGGATTGTATTAGTATGTATAAATGAATAACCGTATCAATGAGAGAATGTCTAATACCATATGTGGGTCAAGGAGGAGACACATGAGACGTGGGATAGAGTTGACGTCTGAGTGTACTTGTTGGAGTAAATTACGTAATTATAGGCGTAATTATAGGCATAAATATATATTTATATATATAGTATGGATATATCTATATATAAATATATATTAAAATGGAAAATAATAAAATAACGGTAAATTGTTAGGCGTAGAGTGATACGCGGGGTCACGAGTGACACGCGTAGGACATATGATGGTGTGCACGCCTAGGGTTCTCGTTGGCACGCAAATCGGAATTTTAGGCACGACATATCAATAAATATATATATATATATATATTATAATATATAAATATATGTAATAAAAATCAAAAAAATGAAATTACCCATAAGGGCAGTAGGGTAAATAAAGAAATGAGATATGCTTGAGGGTATTTTGGTCTTTTTCTCAACCAACCGCCTCTTTCTTCTCTTTTAAACACGAACTAGAGAGAGGTCGAATAGTGGAAACAAGAGTTCGAGATCGGGAGAGGAGGAAGAGAGACGAGCTCGGGAGTGAGCAGCGACAACGACGAGGTGAGTAGTATGTTGTTGTATTCTCGTTGTTGTTTTCCTAGTTTTTGCTTGAACATTGTTGTTGTGCAATGTTGATGTCGTTGTGCAGCTGTCGAGTGGGGAAGAGTTCGGCCATGGTGGAAGCCATGGCCAAGGTTGATGATTGTTGGTGATATTGGGGTTGGATTGGGAGCCAACCCTAATCGAAAAAAGAATAATGAAGAAGAATCGAAACAGAGCTTGGCTGTATTTCGATTCATTGAAGAAGATGGGTTTGAACAGATTCGGTTCAGCTCGGTTGAGCCGAACCAAATTCAGTTCGGTTCAACCCCAAATGAAAAAAAAAGAAGGAAAAGAATTTCTGGAAAAATCATAGAAAAAAATAGGAAAATATGGAAAACTAGAATTTTGACTAAATAAATTGAAAAAATTGAGGATTTCTATGGAAAATGAAGAATTAAAAAGAGGGATGGACTTTATATCATGGTTTTTACCTTGAAAAATGTGAATTGGTCAAAATAGGTTGGAAATTAGGTTATGGAATTTTGGATTCGAATGGGACCAGTTTAGTAGTATTAATAAATGAAAATTAGACGTAAATCGATGAAAATTTGTCTGTTTTAGGCAATGGATTGATGTGGGAAAGGTTAAGACTCTGGGAAGTCGCACAAGTCAGTAAACATAGAAAAGGTCAAGACAGGTAAGTGGGACTCATATTTTTATCAATTATGCAATGTAAAATAGTGTTATTAGAGCATGTAGTGTACTGGAACTAGGAATGGGGCAATGCACCGTGATTTGACTTTAGTTTTACAAAAATGTTTTTAAATGAAAATGCATTTGTTTTATTTTGTTTTATTTTTGTTAATTCAAATTAAGATATATAGGTTGTTATCAGGAATTAGTATAAGGTTGTTGGCTTTAATTAGGTTCGATCTGGTTTACCGGGATTTAATTAAGGTTTCAGGCCGAATATTCCCTAATTGAGGTTGAGGGATGTTATAGTTGGAATCAAAGCCCAGCTTGTAGAACTTGGGTTAATATTCCTTGATGAAGGTCAAAGGAATGATTATGATATGTTGAGTATCATAGGTTGAGGTGATCACTTTCCCACCTCAATTATTACAAATTATAGAGCAATACAATTTATATATATAATAAAGAAACTCACTGCATCGTAGAGAAAATACTAAACTCTTGGTCTTTTCCTTTCTTGAGTTCCAAGTCCTAGCGTAAATCCATACTAGAGATGTTAAGGTAGGTGAGCTCCTACATGCTTAGTAAGTGACTCTCATACCAACCATCAACTACCAATTAATATCAAGGCAATGTATAACAACATGAAAATAATGCATATCTAAATGAGCATACGAATCAATATAAATAATATATATAACAGATGCAAATTCCTTGGTTCATTGCAATGTACCCGTGATTTGTATTTTCAATATCCATATTTGAATTGAGTTGCCCTCTCACATCATCAAGAACCAGTCACTGGGCATCTAATCAGTTCTTGTCAATGTGTTGCCAACTCATAAAAACATAGAGTCGCACTCCCTCATCATCACTAAACCAATCACTGTTCATCTGACTGGTTTATGACTGATGAGCCGCCAACTCAATAGGAAAGAATTAATTGGGATAATTCCCAAGTTACTAGGGGCGTGGTGATGGAAGGCCACCATCATAGTTCCAAACCCCAGGCTGATCCGTCCCGCCAAACCTCTTTCAAGATTTTCGAAGTGATGTGATGATACTAATACTGTTTGGATTAGAGTTTTAAGTTATATCTATATATCTAATAAAAATTAGGTTAACCGACTTGGAGGTTAGTTCTCAAGTCCAAAGTAACCTAAAATTAAACAAAATATTGGTTTTATCGATTTTTTGGGGGGGTAATGAAAGATAAAAGTTGGAGACATGTATTTTTGAGTTGATATTATATCTATACGATAAATATAGCAGTACTATCTTGCCTAGGAATGCATCTGAAAGTTTTATCTCACATCTATGACTTAGTAAGTCAAAGGAAATGGATGGTTCTTGGGAACCTGGACTTCAGGGATATTATGATAAAGGAAGACAGTGGAACGATAATATGGTGCTTTGTATCCATCTACTTCTCATGAGATGAGAATATGTATATATTGAGGGTTAGGGTTTGCGGAACCCTGAATCCTAATGATATAGATATGGAAAATAGATGAATTATAAATAACTTTTTCATTGAGTAGTCTCTAATGGTCTTTATTCGCACTAATATTGTCTTACGAGAAATAGTCAGTGTTGAAGGATTAATGGGCCCTAGACTTATAGACGTATGTTGAGTGAATTGACCTTAAATATGAAATGACTGACAATGAAACTCAAAGGTGATGAGCCACTTTAAGTAGAAAATATACTAGTATTGAGACTAGTTGAGTGGGATGAAAAGTTATTCAATGTGAGATATTAGTGGTAAAGGATGACGAAATTCTAGTTAAGGGTTGATAACCACTAGTTTATTATACTTCATGAATGATTATGAAGCATAAAATTTTAGATATAGTGCTAGTCTATATTGGAATAGTGAGAAAGAAATTTATCAGTATGGTTGTGGGGTAACCGCATATACTGAAAGTAAGGAAAGAAAGAGGTTTATTAGTGTTGTTGTGATGTAAATACACGCACTAATAGTATGATAATAAGGAAGCCTATCAGTATAGTTATGATATAGTTGTGTTGTATATTCAATTAACTTTAGAATTGGATGGAGATGAGTTGTACATGATACAAAAAGATGCCTTTAGAAAATTGAAATGTAGTTTGACTACAATAGTTGCTTGATTATACTTGGATTAGGGAAAAGATGGAAATTAATCCAATATTTTCTTCACATAGTTGTTTATTGACACAATGAAGCAAGAGATTGTAGTAAATACATTTGATATAATTTAGAGGAACTAATATGAAATAAAGGTGTTGGTAAAAGTACCAAACTATTATAAGGCAGCAACTTATAATGAAAAGTTGAGGATATGTGTTTCAAACGATGGATGAATTGAATTGCAAGAATAAGTCTTAGAGGAAAGACTTGAGAATGATAAGATAGAGATAAGTTCATTCATTCATTCATTCATTAAGGGGTTTTGAAGTACAGGTGCATCATGTACAAGGGTTTGAAGTGTATGAATGTCGTTTAATTATTCCTAAGATTGTAAGATCTTAGAGGAATCACTAAATGATAAATGAAAATTTTGAAAAACTAATGAAATAGGTAAAATATGATTTAAGGGAAGCTTCAAACTTTGAGAGTTTGAAAAGTATAAATATGCCAGAGTGAAAGAAATTTAAGGTAAAATGAGTCACCAGAATGTAGAAATGATACATTCACTTTGAAGAAGCACCCATATAAAGTGATTGACGATGGTCAATACTTGAATGGAAGAAAGGGCATGAGATGTAATTATAATAGAAAATTCTAAGTATTATCTCATCAGAGGGATAGATAATATTTGATGAATGAATGAAGTCTTGCATAAGCATATCATCGATTGAGAGGTTGGAATTGATAATTTTCAATCCATTTCTTTAGAGTTCAGAAGGAGACTGAACTTAATAAATAAATGAATTAATGGATGATGGGATTGATTAACTCTAATTGGAACTACTCAATATGTTAGAGATTATTTATGAATGAGTAGTGTCCAGATTAGATGTTTTAAAATAAATTATGCTGGACGTATTAAATTCTAAAATGCAAATTTGATTCAGGTGGAAGGTTAGGCAAGAATAATTCTAAATATCTTAGGAATCTCTTTATTTTATTGATATATGTAATGCCATATCATATTTGGGTATATGAACAAATTATAAATGGGTTAAGATGATGATATATAGAGAAATTATAAAAACATATGAGGCATATTCAGTATGTGATATTGAGTAGTGAAACCTAAAGAGTTAGGCAAATTCTTGTCTATACCTGATAAAAGAAACGAAATACGATTATGGATTTTGTAATGTGAAATAGACGTCAGCATAGTGAATTATAGTTGATGAAGAAATCTAGTCTGCAAGATTTTTTTAGTGAGAGCATATGTTATGTTTGAAAGGATGGAGCAAAATATTTGTATGGGAGATATGAGATGGTATAATATTATAATGTTCCGATAGAGATCCGAGACTTGCTTCCACTGAGGGAAGAAGTTGTTGATATAAATTGAAAATTAGTCTCAATCTCGATACAATGTATTTCTTTCGTGTTGAAATTGATATTGTGTTACTAATCCTAATTCAATGAGTATGATTGAGCTTGTGTCTCATCATATTAATCACTGAACGAATCGATTTAATAGTATGAGTTTTTTTGTAATCTTAGTAATCCGAGAGGTTACATAATGATGTATGCTCATTCTTATCCTACCTTAGGGGTGGATATGAGAATGGGAGATACTATACTAAATTAATGAGGTAATAAAGAACTACACAAGAGGAAATAGAACAGACTAGGTAATGCATGACTACAATATAAATGGAATGAATAATAAGAGGTTAAAATTTACAAGTTGTAGTGTATAGATTGACGAAATCTATAAGTTTCAAGCAAGTATTAAAAGAGATTGATGAGAATGTGGTGTGGTTGACCTTGCTGTTGGACTAAGTGGTTAGTCACTCTAACTCCGACCAGGATTTTGATGGAAACAAGCAAGGTGAAAATGTACTAATAAATATCAAGTGCATTTCAGTTTTTGTTAAAGGGTGCAAAACATCACATCACGGGTATTCAAGCCATACAAGTTCAAGACTCAGCATTCATGAACGAATGAAGACAAAAGATCAAACTACAATTTCTAATTTTGATGTAAGGTATACAAGTTCATTCACGCAAGCCAAATACATTAGTTCATGCATATCGAGTTTTTTTTAAACGAATTTTCAAATGTCATGAGATTACTCGAAGTTTCAAAATGGAACTTTAACACATGACTAGGTCTATGAGTTTAGACAATGTGAAACTATGTGTTCATAGTCATTGGCATTTTGAATATCATTGTGGAAGTTTTCGAAAAAGAAAAACTTGTTTTTGAAAGGTTTTTGAAAAGAAAACTGCAAATTTGCTGAAAAGTCCCTCGCACGTTATGAAATCGAGATTTTCCGTTTTCGGGATTTGTAAAAATATCCGGACCACCCAAATAGGCTTAATGATCCATATTAAACATATATATCATGTTATATTAGGGTTGGTTGGGTCCTGGACGGGTTTAAGGGTCACTAACACAAAAGGACAAAATAATTATTTTGAGGTCCCTACAGTTAGCGCACTAATGCTGTCATTAGCGCGCTAATTGCATACCTAACAGCTTTTTTAAAAAAGCTAAAAAACACACTTTAATTTGAATTCTTGATGAATTCTGGACCCTTGGATCCCTAGAACGGTCATAAACTGGTAAGATGGGATATCTAACACTATAAAACCATCAAGAACATGGTTTGGTCATAACATGGAAGAAACACACTCAAAAGCTCAAAATTTACAAAGAGAAGAACTTTGATTTTTGTGAAGGAGAAAAAGAAGATTCTTGTGGCTGTCCTTTAACTCCAAAATCCAGCACTTTTGAGGCTTTAAAAGGAGTATAAGAATCTCTTCAAAACTGATTTCCTTTGTCATCTTTTTGGTTGTAAGAAGATCCTTGTTCTAGCATCTTTTCTTGTGCTTAATCTACATAGTTGTGTGTGTTAGAATTGAAAATCATTTTGTTGTATGTTTAAACACTTTCATCTTGGGTTTTGCACTTAAACTTATTTTATTAAACCCTAAGATTGATTTGAACAAAAGTTTTGCACTTAAACTTGATTTTTGTTAAACTATTGTTCTTAGCTTTGAAATCGGTTTTGCACTAATACATTAGATTTTTGAAACGATTTCATATTTGGGATTTGCTACAAAATCAGTGACATATTTGCATATTCCATTTATTCTCATACTTGCATGCATTAAAGTTGTTAGGCTCTAGGAGGCTTGCTAGTGTTTGAATTTGATACCACTTTACGTTGTAAAGTGTATTTCATTATGTTTCAGCCACTTATTGTAATTGGATGATTGTAAGACTTAGTGGAATCTAAGTCAAAGGGGAAGGCCTAGTTGAGGCTAGGCATAAACCCTAGTTGTGACTAGGTAGGAAGTCCTAATTATGATTAGGCATTCTAGGCTTGTATGCTTAAGTTGTAACACTTGTTTGAAATATAAATGGGGGTTTAAAAATCTTAACTGGGGAGGTTAGGTAGTGGATGTAGATCATTGGATCGAACCACTATAAATCGTGTGTCACTTTCCATCTCTTCCACCCCATTCACTTGCATATCATTCACATTCGTGTTTTGGTGAGCATATAGCATCTTAATTATTGAACTAAAATTAAAAAGGCGATAACTTCTCGATACACCCAATTTACCTCCCTCTTGGGTGTGGTTTCACTTGCCATTCACCGATGGGTGGAATGGAGGTAGGAGACATACATATGTTGACCTTGTTGTTCATTTGTAGTGGACAGAGGTAGGAGACATGATGATTTTCGACCTTGCCGTTCAGTCATGGGATGAAC
The DNA here is from genome assembly GCA_039657345.1 of Stephania japonica. Lineage (NCBI taxonomy): Eukaryota > Viridiplantae > Streptophyta > Magnoliopsida > Ranunculales > Menispermaceae > Stephania > Stephania japonica. Next base: position 18,715,561 of record CM077558.1, on the reverse strand, counting down.
GGAGGTAGGAGACACGATATTGTTGATATTGAGTGAATTTTTCAATGCTTGGGCTACAACAATCTTTAAGAAAAAAGCAAACGTGAAAAATATCATAGGTTGTTAGAGGCATCAAAAATAAATTGAATCTCTTGGAAATCTCACCTATGAACAGGCAGTATAGATTCGGATTAAGCTAAATTTATGGAATGATGTTATTCACTTACATTAAATAGAAAGGGATAATGAAACAGTAAATTGGTTACGTTTATTCTTCAAAATAAAGTTGAGATAAGTTATTTGCTAGTAATCGGGCGGTGCAACCACATATACTAGGCAAGTGAGGAAAGAGAAAACTAAGGAATAGGAATTATAATGGAATAGTGAACTCTATTAATCTTCGAAATCATTGGTGACTTGTATGTACCTTTAATTTTGAGGACAAAATTGTTGCTAAATTGGGAGACTGTAACGACCCGCTACTTTAAGTACATAATTAGTTTTAATCTGAATATTAATTATTCCGAGTTACGCTCGTGGTTAAGTCCAATTTGTCACGATTAATACGTGTGTGGATTGGCATGTTGTATGGTGTTTGTATGGACTGTATTAGTATGTATAAATGAATAACCAGACCAATAAGGGAATGCCTAATACTATGTGTGGGTCAAGGAGGACACATATGAGATGCGGGATTAGAGTTGACATCCGAGTGTACTCGTTGGAGTAAATTACGTAATTATAAGCGTAATTATATGGATATATAAATATATATATTAAAATGGAAAATAATAAAATAATCGTAAATTGTCGGGTGCAGAGTGATACGCGGGGTCACGCGTGACACGCGTAGGACATATGGTGGTGTGCTCTCCCGAGGGTTCTCATTGGCACACAAACCGGAATTTTAGGTGCGACATATTGATAAATACATATATTTATATAAAAATAGAATATATAAATATATATAATAAAAATTAAGAAATGTGAAATTACCCATAAGGGCAGTGAGGTAAATAAAGAAATGAGATAGACTTGAGGTATTTTGGTCCTTTCCTCAACCAACCGCCTTTTTCTTCTCTTTTAAAATGAACTAGAGAGAGACCGAACAGTGGAAACGAGAGTTCGAGATCGGGAGAGGAGGAAGAAGAGAGATGGAGCTCGGAGTGAGCAACGATGACGAGGTGAGCAATATGTTGTTGTATTCTCGTTGTTGTTTTCCCAATCGTTGCTTGAACATTGTTGCTGTGCGATGTTGATGTCATTGTGCGACTATCGAGTGGGGAAGAGCTCGGCCACGGCCGAGGTTGATGATGGTTGGTGATATTGGGGGTAAGATTGGTAGCCAACCCCAATCGAAAAAAAAATGAAGAAGAATCGAAATAGAGCTTCGCTTTATTTCGATTCATTAAAAAAGTCAACCGAGCCGAACCGGCCCAGTTCAAATACAAATGAAAAAAAGAGAAGGAAAAAAATTCTGGAAAAATTCAGAAAAAAATAGGAAAATTAGTATTTTGACCAAATTAATAGAAATTGAGGGATTTCTATGGAAATTGAAGAATTCAAAAGACGGAGGGACTTTATATCAGGGTATTTACCTCGAAAAAGGTGAATTGGTCAAAATAGGTTGGAAAGTTATGAAATTTTGGATTCGAATACGACTAGTTTAGGAGTATTAATAAATGAAACTTAGACGTAAATCAATGACAATTGGTCTATTTTAGGTAATGGACCGATGTGGGAAAGGTTCAGGACTCCGGGGAGTTGCACAAGTCGGTAAAGATAGAAAAGCTCAGGACAGGTAAGTGGGACTCATATCTTTTATCAATTATGTAATGTAAAATAGTGTTATTAGAGCATGTAGTGTACTGGACTGAGAATGGGGCAATGTACTGTAATTTGACTTTGGTTTTACAAAAATATTTTTAAATAAAAATATAATCTGAAAAGAGGTTTGGCGGGACGAATCGGCTTGGGGTTTGGAACTGTAATGGGGTGGCCTTCCATCACCGCTCCCCCAGTGACTTGGGAATTATCCCGATCAATACTTTCATATTGAATTAGCAGCTCATTAGTCATAAACCAATCCGATGAGCGAGTGATTAGTTTAGTGATGATGAGGAAGTGCGACTCTATGTTTTTATGAGTTGGCGACACATTGACAAGAACTAGTTAGATGCCCAGTGAACTGGTTCTTGATGATGTGAAAGGGAAACTCAATTCAAATACGGATATTGAAAATACAAATCACGGGTACATTGTAATGAACCAAGGAATTTGCATCTGTTATATATATATATTGTTTATATTGATTCATATACTCCTTTAGATATACATTTTATTCATGTTGTTATACATTGCCTTGATATTAATTGGTAGTTGATGGTTGGTATGAGAGTCACTTATTGAGCATGTAGGAGCTCACCCACCTTAACATCTCTTGGTATGGATTTACGCTAGGACTTGGAACTTAGGAAAAGAGAAGACCAGGAGTTTAATATTTTCTACACAGTGTAGTGAGTTTCCTTGTTATATATATATAAATTGTATTGCTCTATGATTTGTAATAATTGGGGTGGGAATATGAGCTAAATACCGATATTCATGCCAATATTTGTATATCTTGTGTTTTATCAAAAAGTTTTAAATTTTTCGCTGCATTTGTTTTATTTTGGTTATTTCAAATCAAGATATACAAGGTTGTTGCCAGGAATTAGTATAAGGCTACTGGCTCTAATTAGGTTCGATCTGGTTTACCGGGGTTTAATTAGGGTTTCCTTTAATTGAGGTTAGGGGATGTTACAATGGCGTAGACTCAAAATGCGGCGGCGCAAGCCCGAGTTTTCGAAAACTCCAGAAATTCATGTCGTACTAAGGGTGTCGTAGGTGGCGCCGTGGAGTGTAAACCTCTAAAGTGTCATCACAGTGCTGAAAACAAAGAGAATTCTCTGAGACGCCTTAAGTGATGTCGTGGGTCATTTCCCTTGGCGGCGTCACTCACGATATCCATTCCAAAGTGGAATGGATTCAATGCTTTAAACGACGTCGTAGGGCCCTGAACATGGTGGCGTCACCCACGATGTCCCAAACAGTGAAATCGATAAAATTTTAAAATATTTTAAAACTTTTGAAAAACTTTGGGGATTTATTTAGGGTTATAAATAGACTTTAATTCAATTAAATTGGGTCTAAATGAATAACATGAATTTAGGGAACTAAATTGGACAAGTTAGAAATGTACGAATAATGAGGTTTTTGCGTCGATTGAAGTATGTTAGTAAGCCAATTAAGGAGGTGCATAGTAATTCATTTTTCATTAATATTGTCATTATCGATTTGATCCATTTGTTGAAATTTCGTTCTTATATACCTTGGTTGAATGTCTTTAGCATAAATGTGTCGAAAAGGTACTCCTGGATCATGTTTAGCTGGGCTAATGTGAGCACTTCTCCTGAAGTGTTGCTCACCCACCTAATCAAGAGTTTCTCCCCGAGTACTAGATTGTTATGGATTTGTTGTGGCTTGTTGTGGTTATAGACCGCTTAGTGGTTTCCTTTGACCCGAAAGCACTCAAATATGATTAAAATATTGGTCAGTCTATTTATGATACGATTTGTGTTATTTATTTGCCTTTAAATACCTCATGATTCTTAGATTACTTTATTGGTTATTCATGATTTATTGTTTATGTCCTTTTGGCTTTACTTACAATTTATTACGTACTCACTGTGCCTAGTTTGTAACGGTGGGTGCATATCGAAGAGAGACTAGCAAAGGAAAGGGGCCGATGATTGGTAACTTCCTACTGAGGACTCTCAGAGTGATTTCTATAATGTTAGACTATAGGTTATGCCTTTTTGACTTGTGATTATTATATATTATGTTTTTGATAACAATGGGATATATTTTGAGATTGAGTGACTAGGGATATCATGTAATGTAACGACCCAAAAATTTGGTTATTTGTGAATGATGATGTGTATTACGTATTTATACTCATATTTGAGTGACCAGACAATGAAGTCGGTGAACGAGTAGGAAAACTTGACGATCGAGGATCGACTGTTAGGATATGGGTACACGAGGGATTTAAAACACTGTTAAAATACAAATAAATGAATTATCGGATAATATCAATAATTATTTACGAAACTAGGTGAAACTACGTGCATTTCGAGCGTCGGAACAAGGAAAGACGGACCGAGGAACGTCGTTTGAATGCAGGAGTTGGTTAACTACGCAACATAAAGAGTACAAGATAGGATTGTTAAAGTGACACACCCCAATGATGTGAATCCATGAGATTGATCTCGAGATGCGTGTGTGTGTTGAGATGAAGGGCCATGCAAGTGATAACACACACCTACTTTACTATTCACCTACTATTCATCACCTCCTATATATATATATACATAAAACACATCTCTCCCATTTATACTCTCACCACCGTCCTCATTCTCTCACATCATAGACCCTCTCTCCGCCCTGGGTATACCACCGCCGACCAAGAGCAGCTCGGGATGGTCGAACCTCACCAGAGACGTCTCTGATCATTGTAGTGAAGGTGATCTCTCTCGGTCTCTCTCTCGATTTCTCTCTTCCTCTCTCTCGGTCACACCCTCTCCTCGTCTCGGCTCTCTCTTGGTGAGCAAACCACCGACCCTGGTCAGATCAGGGGTGGTCAGAGATCACTCCCTCACCGAAGGTCTCTCTCTTTCTCTCTCGATCTCTCTTTCTCTCTCGGTTGTCTCTGTTGTGCACCCATCTATTGGGACTGTTGGACTGGGATGGGACTACCATCGTCGGAGACGGCCAGTGGTAGTCACCGGAGACCTCATAGGAGTCGAGGTTACTCTCTCTCACTCTCCCAGTTCCTCCCTCTCTTGGTTTCTCTTGTATTGTCTCTCTCTCTCATCTCACTATTTCATTGAACTGTGTGAGTGTGGTGGCTGTTGGCCGTTGCTGTGCTGGTGGCGATGACCGGAGACAGGTCAGAGGTCCTACCTGGTCATACACCAGAGCCTCGATAGTCTTGGAGCCCCAATACGTGGCGGTGTTGTGGTGGAACGTTGTTGTATGTGTGTGCACCACGGTTGTGTCGACGGTTTGTCCCACGGAGGGAATGTTCTACCGTGACGAGGCTGGTCGGAGACGATGCTCGGAGGGTCCCCAGAACTCTGATGGTCCCAGAGCACACTCCCTTGGCATTATCATTGTAGGTTGTTGTTTGTGGTATTAGGAGACTGTTTTACTATTTCTTTATTTTAACTGTTTTGCTCCCCGGACTGCCACCATGAATGGTGCCGCTGCCATTGAACTGCCATGACATGGGGGTTGTCGGAGACCCTATCAAGTTCATGTTGGTGTCTCACCCCCCCAAGCGTTCAAAACAATGGTGGTGAAGGTATATTGTTTTGTTGATTTCATGTGATGAGGTCAGAACACTTTTTATTATTTCCAATTGATATAATCAGAACTAGGGAGGGTACCTTTGATTTTCCCATGTCGGGGTGACTCTTCCCTGACATTGAACGACACAAGCAAGACGCCATGGAGGTCTCGGTTGTATTTTGTTAATTGGTTTTGATTAGGGTTTGGCCATGGTGATTCTTATTTGTTTAAACAATTTCCTTTATTTTTGTTATCATTTCATGTAAATTTCAACGTCGAGTTTGTAATCGTATGTATGGTGGGAATACGATCTGGTTGAAGTTTTCGGCAACTCAATGCCGTGGGGACCCCTCCCTAATGTCGGAGAACATCAACATAATACTACAATAGTTTTTCGGTCTCGATTGGTGTTCGGTCTTGGTTATGTCTCGAGAATATGTTGTGTGGAAGTTTGAGGTTATAGGGACATTGGTATGTGTGTGCGGCGTAGTATGTGTACATGTATATTTCACGCCGAGCAATGAGTTGTTGGTGTCATAATTTCGTGGCAAATTGCATAGTGTGAGTGTTTCCTTCCGTTTCGACCCTACGTTGTATAACTTGATCCATGGGTGTTTAAATGTCGCATGCTAAAGGTTTATGTATTGCGAATGGTTATGACATCGTGGTCACGTCGCCGGTCCTCGCAGCCATGGCGTGACCTAATTACGACTGAGCCGAGCCTAATATGTGTAATTAGGCTTACATACATTATGGTTTTCAACCCGAGAGAGAGAACTCATTTTTCTATCAAATTGACGAATTGTTTGAGTCCTTAAAACACTTGGGAATACACTAACCTAGGGTTTAGTTAATGACTCAACCCATTAATTAGAGTTTCCAACCTTATCAGGTAGCGGGAAACTGGGGGATACGCGATAGGGACGCGAGAGTGTTGTTATTCACGAGTTACGTTGTCAGGTAAGTACACTTGCCTTAAAAGCTTGTGTATGATTTGTTAGCCGGTAAGAAAATGCCATGAGATTCATTATCATTTATTCAGTCTTGTTATGCTCTATTATTAGTATTCCATTCCATTCCTTGTTATGTGTTTCCTGGCATAAGTGTTTCGTCTCAAAAGTACTAGGACCTGCACTAGAGGGATAAAACACGGGCACTCATGTGCAGGAGTGTGTGACCACCCTTAGTGACCATGTGACATCGAGTATTGGGTTGGTGGGTTTAAGTCCCTCCCTCATAGCTATGCCTTCGCCTGTGTCGATGCTTGGGAAGACCTCGCGAGGTCTTTGCCGTTATGCTATGATTTAAACCACTTATGAGCTTCTTTTGATTCCTTGGAACACACTTGACTTTCGATTGATATCTATTAGTCTGTTTATCATGTATCTTGTTTATTTAGATTCCTGTCTTTCTATTACCGCATGATATTTATACTGCTTTAATTGTTATATCATGAATTATTGTTATCTTCTTCTGGCATTACATTCGATTTCTTCAGTTGCTCACTGTCTAGTTTGTGACGGTGGGTACAGATAAGGTGGAGAGCAGTAAGGGCAAAGGGCCCTGCCTAGGAGACCTAGTTTGAGTACTAGCAGCGTGATCAGAGAGACATTATAGTAGGTGTTTATGTTTTGCTGATTTGTATATCGTTTCATATTTATCTTTTTGGGATTATTAAGCTTAACATTTTTGATGAGATTGGTATCATGTATATATGCTTATCAAATTGTACATGAATACCCGGGGTTTTTCACATTTATAGAATTCCTATATTTCCCTTGATTGAGTTATTTCCCCTTTGTTATAATTATTTAGTCTTCCGCTGTGTATTATTGCAATAACTCTTTCATAAATTACTAAATTGATTAAATAGGAGGCTGACTAGGCTCGTCAGGTTGCCGAGTGATGACTCGGGGCTTGTACGCGTCTAGGACGGGCAAACCCAATTGCACAGGGAAATTGGGGTCGTCACATTTGTTATCAAAGTGCAAGGTTCCAACGACCTAACTCTTGATTTAAATTCATAAAACACAAGCCATTTAAACCAGCGAAAAGTAGGAATTGTTGAACTTAGAGTGGAAAACCCTATGATCATGACTTAGAATCCTAGTTGGGGAGTGAGGATGAGTTGGGTAATGGAACTGAAAACTTATTAGTATAAGTATGTTTTACGTGATGTATTATATGGTATCGGTAGTTATTCGCCGATCCGGGAACTCGCTTTCTTTGTCAGATAGCGAGGGCAGATTAGGCAAGATCTAGTAACGACAACGGTAAGTCGTTAATACGTTGCATAGAGGACCTTCGTATGTTGGCGCAGAGAGTCCAGAAGGACATGATAAGAAGTGGACGAGGGATCTGAACGAGGATAGTGGTTCTCGGAGGCGAAAGGTGTGTTTCCAGTGCGGACAGCCCGGACATTTTCAAAATCGATGTCCTGATTTATACGAGGACCAATAGGATGACAATCAGCCTCAGGCCATTGAGGACGTGCACATGGTGACTGAGCCGCAGTTGACAGTGGTTCGAGATCCTACCGGAGGTAAAGAATTTTCCTGGTTATCATACATCATGCATGGAATCGATTAATTGAAGCTTTAGGTATTTGAATGTGATGCTGGACATCAGGTGATAGAGTTAGGATCAATACTTGCTAGAGTAGCACCGTTCAAACTTAGCAGAGTTGTCTAGGATGAGACAGACCTAACTTAGACTAGATTCCAAAAGAGATGGTAAGTTTGGGCACAATGGGTTGTCAAAACTAGCCACGAGTACACCTAAAGAGAGGCAAGACCAGACTAGTTGTGATTCATCTTACGATGCATGGACATGTAGTGTACATGGTGGCCACGATTACAACTTTGTCGAATCTATTTTACTGCCTGGGTATAGATAAACTTGGTCAAGACGCGAGTGGGTTGGGAAGTTTTCACGAGTATGGCGTACAAGTCGCAATCGTAGCGCCTTACTTCGTAATTAACTAACTTGTGTGTAGTAGGGGACGATGACTATGACGAGATTGTTGGCATTCCTACCATTTTGGGAAATGGGAGCAGTCTAGAGAGACCGTAGTTGAATTAGGCTGTTTGAAATGGTTAGGACCCGCAGTCTGAAGATTGAGATAAAATCAAGCCGTTCGAAGTGGCAGAGGCCTACAGTTTGGTAGATGTGGAGAAAAGGGAGTGTATTTAAGATGTTGTCCTGTTCGAAGAGACTTTGTAGAAGTCCGCAGTTCAATACCTGATGTCGAGCTGTTGGAAGTGACTCTCGCGAGAGTCCACAGTTGGTCATAGCTTATTGAGCTGTCTAAAACGACTTTGCATCGGTCTGCAGTTCAACGATGAGGAACGAGCTGTCTGAAGCAACTCTGGAAGAGTTCGCAGTTTGACAAGAAGGATCCAAGCTATCCGAAGAGGCTCTACGCTCGCAGTTTGGAGGAAGTGCGAACGAGTGTTGGTTCCCCTTATTTGCTCGAGTTGGATCTAATTTCAAGGACGAGATTCTTGTTAGTTGGGGAGACTGTAATGACTCGGAAATTTGGTTATTTGTGAATGATGATGCGTACTACACGTTTATACTCGTATTTCAGTGATCAGACAATGAAGTCGGTGAACGAGTAGGGAAACTTGACAATCGGGGATCGACTGTTGGGATATGGGTACACGAGGGATTTAAAACACTGTTAAAATACAAATAAATGAATTATCGAATAATATAAATAATTATTTACGAGACAAGGTGAAACTACATGCATTTTGAGAGTACGAATAAGGAAAGACGGACCGAGGAACGTTGTTTGAATACGGGAGTTGGTTAACTACGCAACATAAGGACTACATGATAGGATTGTTAAAGTGACACAGCTCAATGATGAGGAGCCATGAGATTGATCTCGAGATTCGTGTGTGTGTTGAGATGAAGGGCCATGCAAGTGACAACACACACCTACTTTACTATTCACCTACTATTCATCACCTCCTATATATATAAATATATATATATATATATATACATAAAACACATCTCTCCCATTTATACTCTCACCACCATCCTCATTCTCTCACATCACAGACCTTCTCTCCGCCCCGGGTACACCACCGCCGACCAGCAACAGCTTGGGACGGTTGAACCTCACCGAAGACGTCTCCGATCGTCTCAATGAAGGTGATCTCTCTCGGTCTCTCTTTCTCTCTCGATTTCTCTCTTCCTCTCTCTCGGTCACACCCTCTCCTCGTCTCGGCTCTCTCTTGGTGAGCAAACCACCGACACTGGTCAGATGAGGGGTGGTCGGAGATCACTCCCTCACCGGAGGTCTCGATCTCTCTCTCTCTCTCTTGGTTGTCTCGGTTGTGCACCCATATATTGGGACTGTTAGACTGGGATGGGACTGCCGTCATCGGAAACGGCCAGTGGTAGTAACCGGAGTCCTCATCAGAGTCGAGGTTGCTCTCTCTCACTCTCCCAGTTCCTCTCTCTCTCGGTTTCTCTTGTATTGTCTCTCTCTCTCTCTCTCTCATCTCACTGTTTCATTGGACTGTGTGAGTGTAGTGGTTGTTAGCCGCTGCTGTGGTGGTGGCGGCGATGACCGGAGACAAGTCAGAGGTCCTACACCAGAGCCTCGACGGCCATGGAGCCCCAATACGTGGTGGTATTGTGGTGGAATGTTGTTGTCTGTGTGTGTGCACCACAGTTGTGTCGACGGTTTGTCCTACGGAGGGAGTGTTCTGCCGTGACGAGACTGGTGGGAGATGATGCTCGGAGGGTCGCCGGAGCTCCGATGGTCCCAGAGCATACTCCCTTGGCATTATCATTGTAGGTTGTTGTTTTTGGTATTAGGGGACTATTTTACTATTTCTTTATTTTAACTGTTTTGCTCCCCAGACTGCCACCATGGACGGTGCCGCTGCCGTCGAACCGCCGTGACATGGGGGTTGTCGAAGACCCTATCACGTTCATGGTTGTGTCTCACCCCCCCCCCCCCGAGCGTTCAAAACAATGGTGAAGGTATATTGTTTCGTTGATTTCATGTGATGAGGTCAGGACACTTTTTATTCTTTCCGGTTGATATAATCCGAACTGGGGAGGGTACCTCCGGTTTTCCCATATCACCCTCCCCAGTTTTCCCATGTCGGGGTAACTCTTCCCTGACATCGAACAACACAGGCGAGACGCCATGGAGGTCTCGGTTGTATTTTGTTAATTGGTTTTTATTAGGGTTTGGCCATGGTGATTCTTATTTGTTTAAACAATTTCTTTTATTCAGTCTTGTTATGCTCTATTATTGGTATTCCATTCCATTCCTTGTGTGTTTCCCGGCGTAAGTGTTTCGTTTCAAAAGTACTAGAACCTGCACTAGAGGGATAAAATGCGGGCACTCATGTACAGGAGTGTATGACCACCCTTAGTGACCGTGTGACACCGAGTACTGGGTGGGTGGGTTTGAGTCCCTCCCATCATAGCTGTGCCTTCACTTCTGTCAATGCCCGAGAAGACCTCGCAAGGTCTTCACCGATATGATATGATTTAGACCAATTATGGGCCTCTTTTGATTCCTTGAAACACACTTGACTTTCGATTGATATCTATTAGTCTGTTTATCATACATCTTGTTTATTTAAATTCCTATCTTTCTATTACCGCATGATATTTAGACTGCTTTAATTGTTATATCATGAATTACTGTTATCTTCTTCTGGCATTACATTCGATTTCTTCAGTTGCTCACCATCTAGTTTGTGACGATGGGTGCAGAAAGGGTGGAGAGCAGTAAGGGCAAAGGGCCCTACCTAGGAGACCTACTTTGAGGACTAGCAGCGGGATCAAAGAGACATTATAGTAGGTGTTTATGTTTCGCTGATTTGTATATCGTTTCATATTTATGTTTTTGGGATTATTAAACTTGACATTTTTGATGAGATTGGTATCATGTATATATACTTATTGAATTGTACATGAATACTCAGGGTTTTCCACATTTATAGAATTCATATATTTCTCTTGATTGAGTTATTTCCCCTTTGTTATAATTGTTTAGTCTGCCGCTGTGTATTATTGCAATAACTCTTTCATAAATTACTAAATTGATTAAATAGGAGGCTGACTAGTCTCGTCAGGTTGCCGAGTGATGACTCGGGGCTTGTACGGGTCTTGGCTGGGCGTACCCAATTGCACGGGGAAATTGGGGCCGTCACATGTAATATCGTTTTCTTTACTGTTGGTCACCAAATATACATGTTTATTCAATTATTTCAAGCTTTCCACACTTTAAGTTGTTCTCGACTTCCTATTTATTGATTTATTTAGTCTGATTATAGTTATTTCCGCTATGAATTACCTGAAAATGATATAATCTAATAACTCAACTTTAAACTTGTTCAATTAATGAGGAAAAAAGATTTAAGGCTGACTAGGCATGCGTTGACTTCACTAGTATGGTCTCAGGGGTCTACGTTAGTCTAGGCTAAACGGGGCCTAGTTTTATAGGGAATTGGGGTAGTTACATATACATTTTTGTTATCATTTTTATGTTGGGTTTTGGGATATTATGAGAGACCCATGACATATATTTTGATATTTTTAGGCTTTCAATCTTGATATACAGATGATGCATGGTTTACGGGTTTTCCATACTACGCAAATGCTCTATTAACTTGATATAAATGTTGTACTTTAATCTATCATGTTTTTAAGTCTTTCATTGATGCTTGTTGATAAAAGAGATTATTGGAGTCCAATAATGAATATAAATGATAAAATGAATATAATTTGATTTTTTTAATGATATTTAGTGGATTAGTTGACCATGGGATACAATTGGTAGCTACGTGGTGGGTTGTGGGCCCGCGTGGCACCCATGAAGGGCCTCGAGGGTATTCAAGGACGTTACATTTTGGTATTAGTGCTAAGTCTATGGAACCATAGCTTGAATTGGAGATTAAATAAGAACATAAATTTGAAGTAGGGGTGTACACGAATTGGATCCAGTCCAGTTAATGTCAATCCACAATCCAATCCAATAATAGTGGATTGAAAAATTACAGCCCAATCCAGGACCAAATAATTCATCAATCCAACTCAATCCAATTTGCAAAATGTGGACCGAACTAGATTAAGTTTTGCGGATTGGCCTTTTTATGTCCAAAGATTTATGAAATTAGACTTAATCAAATGAAGCATACAAATCATACATTTCATGAATGAAAAATTAATAAATACATCCCGCAAATTATACAACATCTTTTACCATTTTCACTCTTAGAAAAGTAATTCTAAACTAGTGAAGTGGACTTACGCGCCTTTTCTTTGCACTTTTGGAATAATCTTTCTCATCAAGGACTTCAACTACATCAAAAGATGGTGATGACTGGCTAAACCCCTTGTCAAGTGTATAATTAGGCATTGAGTTTGCATCAGAGGTGAAAGTAGTTCATTGCGCTCCACTCTCTTTCATTTTGTTCATCGTAGATTCGTGGCCTACAAAAAAAATTATTAACAAGAGTTAAGAAAGATTGAATCGACCAAACTAAAAAAAATAATGGACCGTAAATGGAACATCTTCCACAAATCAACGCTAATTCGAAAGAATGAATGGAAACAAAAAAATATATTTTGATGTGATTGCACTGTTAAGAAAAATGGAGAAACTTGAGCCCTAGAAAGTGTGCAAGATGGGAGAGCACATCAGAGGTCATAGGATCGAAGTGGGACGTTGATGGCTCGTAGTCAAAGTCAACCATTAGAGCTCGAAAAACAGGGGAGAGTCACAAATGAGAGGGGGACGGAGTGTAGCACGAATGAGAGGGAGAGGGAGAGGCGTAGAAAGAGGAGGCGGGGGAGGTATAGACACGTACAAAAGGGGTAGGGAGAGGCGAGGTGCGGACAAAAAGGAGAGGGAGAGGAAAGGCGCGGACATAAGGACTGATTGTAGGGTAGGGCCGCAATGAGATTGGGAAATGTAGCAAGAACGAAAGAGAGAGGGGGGTGTCGGGGTTTTTTTTATTTTGGTATAGTTTTAGCTTAGAGGTGATATTTATATGTGCTTATGTAGTAAACGGATTGGATTGGATTGGATCCGCGATTTTTCATTGAAGAATCCGTAATCCAATCCAGTACAGGTGGATTAATGATTTTTTTAATCAAATCCAGTCCAGGGATGAAAAAATTGATCCAATTAGTGATAATTGGTTCAAGTTGGATCGGATCGCGGATCATGTCAATCCATGTACACCCTAACTTGAAGTGATTGCCTAGAACCCTAGTTGAGAAGTGATTATGAGGCGGGTAGTGATTAAGTTTATATACGTTTTATGTTTTTAGATTGTATATTACATATGGTGCATGTATATATACTAAGGCAAACTTGACACACGTTCTTTGATGCATATTATCGATGGCGAGCAATCTCTCGTTACTACGCAGCTAGAGGTCGGGGACACCAATGATCCGACCTGGGATACGTTTACCATGCAGTCATTAGCGCGGACTATGGATGAGGGATTCACGCTGATTATGGACATGATAAGAGCTCATACGGCAGCTATGCTAGCTCCTACGATTGCATTGGTTACACCGACAACTACGCAGGAAGTCGTAGCCCCTGCTACACCACATACACAAGTTTAAGCGGCAATTTTTGAGACATTGGCTGAGGAAGCTATGCTAGTTGTTGCACTAGTAGTTGTTCCTGCTAAGAACACAATTATCACACTTGCTATGACAGAGCAGCCAGTTGTGGCATCGACATTAGGTGGTATGATGTTAGCAGAGGCTAAGAGAGTGAAGGACTTCCTCAAGTTTCAGCCACGGTATTTCTACGAAGTTAGAGACCCGGAGATAGTTGGGAAATGGCTTTTATCTCACGAGCAACTGCACAAGCTGCAACTAGTTAAGGAGAGGGACCAACCTTGATTGTCGTGTTTCAGTTTGAGAGGCAACGTCGCAATCAGGTGGACCGCACATGCGGCTACACATCCACCTCCAGCTACTTGGGCAGAGTTTCGGGAGTTGTTCATGGACGAGTATACACCGATGGAGGTCAGGATGAGACTAAGGAGGACTTTTTAGACCTAGTTTAGGGTAACATGTCTGTAGTGCAATACATGAAGAGATTCAAATATCTACTGCAATATGCCATGGATGTGGCATCGATAAAGAGGTTGCAAATTTATTACTTTGTTCGGGGTTTAGATGAGAGGATTGCGAGCGCCATTGTGTATAGTGGGCTCGTACAATGTTTGAGATCTATGGCAGAGCCCTATCACATGAGACTTATTTGGTTCAGAGAGCCAGTCGATAAGCACTCTCTCTCACAACAGAGTCAACCAACATAGAGTTTTCAATCTAGCGTAGAGATCAAAGAGATAGATGAGAGATCGGGATAGAAAAAAACAAGGATAAAGACCTTACATAGGTGATTGGTGTTTAGATCAGGGTCACCGAGGTGATAATGATCAACTTGAGGATAGGATGATATATGATGACCGCTAAACGGTGTACTCTACTACCTCTGTATTCGTTGATCACCTTGGCAGCAATACAAGGCAGCAGTACAGACATGACAAGGAATAGGGAAGCTAAGATAAAGGTCAAAGTGGCCAGGATCGGAGCTAGAGTTAGGGCCAAAGGAGTTTTGTTAGGCCATTTGGTTGCTTAGAGACTCACACTTGTTTTCAATGTGGTCAGACTAGGCATCTACAAGCTAATTGCACTAGACCATCATCACCACCACCACAGACTGGTTAGGCTAAAGATAGTGCCCACATAGCAATGTTTGCGGTCACACATCTGGATAGGGAGGCGACCAAAGAACTAGTAGAGGGACGTTGCTTATTTGTGGTACTTCCATGCATGTCATGTTTGATTTCGGTAGCACTTTATCTTTTATTGCATGACATATGGTAGGAAAGTTAAGGTTATCAACACAGACTTTAGACACACATCTTGTCCTTAGTATGACTGTTGGGGATAAGATTTACCCTAATCGAATATGCCCAGATTTCATGGTGAACATTTGGGGACATCAAATACTGGTAAATTTATGAGTTTTAGAGTATCTGGAGTTTGACGCAATGCTTGGCATGGATTGATTGTCATCATATCACGCACGACCATACTAAAAACATGAGATACGACTTGTATGAGTTCACAGTCATGTCGTTTGGGCTGACTAATGCACCGACGATCTTCATGGACTTAATGCATAAAGTTATGAGACCATTTTTGGATCAATATGTGACGGCCCCAATTTCTCCATGCAATTGGGTACACCCGGCCTAGACCCGTGCAGGCCCCAAATCATCACTTGGCAACCTGACGAGCCTAGTCAGCCTTCAATCAATTTAGTAATTTATGAAAGAGTTATTGCATTAATACACAACTGAAGACAAACAATTTTAACAAAGGGAAATAACTCAATCAAAGGGAAATTAAGAATTCTATAAGTGTGAAAAACCCCGGGTATTCATGTACAAAAGAAATATCAAGTCCAATGATCCCAACAATATAAGTATAAAATGATATACACATCAACAAAAATATAAACACCTACTAGAGAGTCTCTCTTATGTTGTTGCTAATCCTCACAGTAGATCACCTTGGCAGGGCCCCTTGCCCTTGCTGCTCTCCACCCTATCTGCACCCACCGTTACAAACTAGATGGTGAGTAACTGAATAAAATTGCTAGTAGTACTAGAAGAATGTAACAGTAATTTACGATTATAACAAGAAAAGCAGTCTAAGTATCATACGGAAATGAAATAACAGGAAAGTAAATAAATCAAATGCATGATAAAGAGACTGATAGATAAACAATCGATATTTGCATGTTCTAAAATTCAAAAGAGACCCATGAGTAGTCTATTTCACAGCAATACGGCAAAGATCTCGCAAGATCTCCCCGGCAATGTCGCAACACAGCGCGCAACGTGAAATCGAGAGGCATCGCAACACCTCTCGAATCCAAGGTACCAAGTACACACATCACTAGGGGTGGTCGGTTACCCCCGAGGGCACCCTCGTTGTCCCGCTAGTGCGGGACCACATGATACCTTCGAGACACACACTCATGCCAAGAACATACAACCAAAGAAAACGGAATGGAATATCAAGCAAAGGATCAATGCAACAATAGCAATAAATAGAGGATGTATAAAACACATGTTATTTTCTTGCTGGTCTACTAACGTACACACATATGAGGCATGCATGTACTTACCTGAACTAGCGTGACCCGGTACTCACTCCGAGACTTTAATGTGTTTCCCGTGTTTCTCGACTACCTGACAACGAATCAAACCCCGAATGTTGTTTTAGAGTTCGTATTTAATTTTAGGGTGATTCCCATAACCTGGTTTGAATTCCTTCAATTAATGTAACCTATACTATAGTTGATGTCTTTTACAACATAGTTGGGCTCTTGTTGGGTCCATGTGTCAAGCCTATATTCACCTAAGTAGGCTCAATATGTGGACAATTATTGGGCCTGGACATATGGGTTCATTATTACATTTTATGCATTTGTTTTGGGTCTTAAGTTGTGCCTATTATATTAAACCCTTATTGGGTTTTACACAACCCATATACACACCAATTGTGACTTGTTATGGACCTATATTAAAATGAGTGTATTGGGTCCTTGATGGGCCTTATTATAAGTCCATGTTCAATTAAAACAAGTGTCCATACTTATAACTTGTTTACTTATTTTCAAACTTACAATAATTCACATTATGGTCATACACACATAACTGTTGTGTACACCCCACTGGTGTGCACACTCCCACTTTACACACCCCGCTGTTTTGTGCACACAACACCCAGATGTTGTGTGCACCCCACTGTGATTTACCATGTTCACATGCATTAATACGTTACTTTATTACTTAAAACTATACTATATACACATTTGTCCATTCTCACACATATACAACTGTTGTGTACACCCCACTGTGGTGTACACACACAGTGCTATGTACACCCCACTATGGTGACACACCCGCTGTTGTGTACACCCCATTGTGGTGTACACAGAGTGTACACCCCTTACACAACATTCACACCCGAAACAGTTTCCATGCAAACCGAAACCCACACCTATACATCTCATGAAAACAGTCCCACACATCCAAATAGTGTACACACTCACACCCCAACCGGGGTGTGTACATACACATACACACACCCCATACACCTCAACACCATCACACACCACCAAACACTTCCACAAACTCCCACCCACACACACATACATACATCACAGACCAAAACCATCACACACAACCACCCATATCACACTAAAACATTGTGTACACCATGGTGTCACACACCAACAAGTGTGGTACACCGACACCGTGTGGTGTACACACAAAACGGTGATGTTACACCCATAACGCCATCCCCAAACAACAAAACAGGCACACAAGTGGCAAAACAAAGGGCAAAATGAACAACGAAACAATGGAGAGAGAGAGATCAAGGAGAGACACTCACCTAGCCTTCTCCGGTGGTGTCCGTAGGCTTCCAAAGCGTGGTGGGTGGTGGTGGTGGCCGGTCGAACGAGAGGAAGTGGTCGGCATAGCGTGAGGTCGAGAAGAAGAGTGTGAGTATGGAAACCGAAGAGTGAGAGCCAGAAAGAAAGAAAACGAGAGAGAGAGACGAGAGAGAGAAGTAACACACTCATCTGCTCCGTGACGAGGTAAGAGGGCGGTGGTGGTGGTTGTCCAAGCCAAGGGGAGGAGCGATCAGAGTGAGGAGGGAGAGGAACGTGAGGGAGAGAGAGAGTGAACGTGAGTGAGAGAGCAAACGAGAGAGGAGAGAGAGACGTCGTCCCGATCTCCGACCACCTCGGCTTGGTCGGAGATCGGTGGTGGCAAACGGCAGTGGGGGAAAGAGTGGGGAGGATGAATAGTGGCGGTTTGAAGTTGGAGAAGAAGATGAATAGTGTATTAGGGTTTTAGGTTTCCTTTGTTTTTATAGAAGTGAGTTAGGACGAAATGACCATTTTGCCCTTGAGTTTACACTTGCCCAACCCTTGAACAGCTACCCTTATGAGTCATTTGGCTCATCACCCTAATCTAACCCATGTACACATCTCCATGCCCATCCAATGGTTCTCTTCACCCAAGTGTGTCATTTTAACAATCCTATCCATATTAACCTATTAGATCAACCTTATTAAATTATAAATAAGGTCACACAAATTCTTGCCTACTCGGTGCACCGTGCCCCACCTTCGACACGCTTCTCGAGGCGGTCCCACTCTTGGGATTCGAATAAATTTCCTCATGTCTAAGTTATACTTTATTGTTAGAATTGTATTTCCTCAACTTAGGTCATATTTTTCATTTGACTTTGTTTATTAATAATGTCCACTAAAACGGTTCCCAAAAACCCCGTTTAACTAGGCGACATCTCACTCAATTAAAATATAGCCCAAACGGCTCGAGACCCGTAAAATACTAATATACTAATACATGCATTATCATCCACAAATAACCAAATTTTTGGGTTGTTACAGTCTCCCCAACTAACAAGAATTTCATCCTCGAAATTAGTTCTAAATCGAGTGAATAAGGAGAACTACACCCGTTCACAACTCGCCCAAATCGCGGGCTTACACCGCTTCAGACTTGGATCCTCTATCTCGAACTCGCGAACTACCTCGTAGTCACTTCGCATGCTCGTTCCTCATCGTTGAACTGCGGACAAATGCAAAGTCACTTCAGACAGCTCAATAAGCCATGACCAACTGTGGACTCTCACGAGAGTCACTTCCAACAGCTCGACATTAGGTATTGAATTGCGAACTTGTACAAAGTCTCTTCGAACAGCACAACATCTTAAATTCACTCCCTTTTTTTCCACATCTACCAAATCGTGGGCCTCGCCACTTTGAACTTGATTTTTTTCTTGGTCTTCGATCACGAGTCGCAACATCTTTAAACAGTCTAACTCAACTACGGTCTCTCTAGACCGCTCCCGTTACCCAAAATGGTAGGAATGCCACGACCTCGTCGCAAACATCGCCCACTTCCACGACTCAAGCTTGGTGATCACGACATAAGACGCTATGATCGTGACTCGCACGTCATACTCATGTAAACCTCCCAACCTACTCGCGTCTCGACGCAAGTTTATCTATACCCAGGCAGTAAAATAGATTCGACAAAGTTGTAACCATGGCCACCATGTACACTACGTGTTCATGCATCGTAAGATGAATCACAACCAGTCTGGTCCTGCCTCTCTTTAGGTGTACTTGTGGCTAGTTTTGGCAACCCATTGTGCCCAAACTTACCATCTCTTTCGGACTCTAATCTAAGTTAGGTTTGTCTCATCCTAGACAACACTGCTATAGTTAAACGGTACCACTCTAGCCAGTATCGACCCTAACTCTGTCACATGACGTCCGACGTCGCATTTTAAACACCTAAAGTTTCAAATAATTTGTTCCATGCATGTCGTGGGATAATCAGGAAAATTCTTTACCTCCGGTAGGATCACGAACCACTGTCAGCTGGCTGAGTCACCATGTGCACGTCCTCAATGGCCTGAAGCTGATCGTCATCCTGCTGGTCCTCGTACAAATCAGGACATCGGTTCTGAAAATGTTCAGGCTATCCGTACTAGTAACACACTTTCCGTTTTCGAGAACCACTATCATCGTTCGGATTCCTCGTTCGTTTCCTGTCATGTCCCCCTGATCGGCGCTCTATCTGCAACTCGGGTCGATCAAGCTCAATCTCCTCGTGGTGAGTACTCAAGTAACTCTCCCTAGCCAAGCTCCGGTCATAAGTCCTCTACAACGTCCCTGGTTCGGTCGTAACGATCGCACCTCCAATTTCGGGTAGTAGACCCTCAATAAAGTAGTACATTCGGTCTACCTCCGTGCTAGCTGATCCTCCAGCATATAGTAATAACTGCAAAAACTGACCATGTACTCCATGATGGACTCATCCGCTAACTATCTCAGGGAAGTGAACTCGTTTCTCTTGGCTCTCATCACGGTGGGAGGAAAGTATTTCATTTTGAACTGGGTCTTGAACTCTATCCAGTCCCTTGGTACGGCTCTGGTATTCACAATCGTAGTCCACCAATCGTCAGCTTCTCCCTGAAGCATGGATGAGGAAATCATCGCTCTCGTGTGATCCTCGGTCGCGATAATAGCATGAATCTTCTCATGGCTTTTCAGGAAAAGCTCTGCCGCTGCTACGTCTGTACCACCGAAAAACTTAACTGGATCGTGCCTCTAAAATTCTCTCCACTGCCTCGCCTCAGCAGTGGCCCTGTGACTCTTCTTTGGTGTAGTGACTGGAGTAGTGACTGCAGCAGCTACAGGTGTCAGTGGAGTCTCCTCAGTTTGAATCAAACGTGTAGCACCCTCGGTCAGTACTATCTGTGCAACTAAAGTGTCTGGTACAACGGTAACTGGAATCGATGCTGTGGAAGTTGTAGCTATTGGGGTCTCCATCCCCTGAGTGGTAGAAATAGGCGACAAAGGCGTAGTCAGAGTCAATGGTGTCATGGTAGCCTGTGCGGGTGTCCTCAGTGACCACACTAACTCCTCAAATCTCTGGTCCTGCGTCGCGGCTCTTTGAGATAATGTACATATTTCCTCAAGGCATCATGACAAAATCACGCCGATATCGTCGCTCGGACCTAGTTGATCTGCCATCGTCGTCTAAACTAGAAAACGAATTTCTCGGATCAATGGATAGCTACCGATACGATATAATACACACAACAATCATAATATGTATAAACATCACATCCGACTTATCCCAATAAGTTTTTAGTTTCCATTCCCCGACTCATCCTCACTCCCCAACTAGGATTCTAAGTCAGGATCATAGGGTTTCCACTCAAAGTTCAACCGTTCCTAACTTCCGCTAGTTTAATGGATTGTGTTTTATGAATTTAAACCAAGAGTCTGGTCTATACAACCTTGCGCTTTGATAACAACTGTGATGTTGGTATCAGGTTAAAGAATAACCTACACCTCATCCCTAGGCTCCTCAAACCTAGGCTCTGATACCAACTGTGACGGCCCCAATTTCTCCATGCAATTGGGTACGCCCGGCCTAGACCCGTGTAGGCGCCAAATCATCACTTGGCAACCTGACGAGCCTAGTCAGCCTTCAATTCAATCAATTTAGTAATTTATGAAAGAGTTATTGCATTAATACACAGCGGAAGACTAAAATAATTTTAACAAAGGGAAATAACTCAATCAAAGGGAAATTAGGAATTCTATAAGTGTGAAAACCCCGGGTATTCATGTACAATTCGATAGGCATATATACATGATACCAGTTTCACAAAAGAAATATCAAGTCCAATGATCCCAACAATATAAGTATAAAACGATATACACATCAACAAAAATATAAACACCTACTAGAGAGTCTCTCTTATGTCGTTGCTAATCCTCACAGTAGATCACCTAGGTAGGGCCCCTTGCCCTTGCTGCTCTCCACCCTATCTGCACCCACCGTCACAAACTAGACGGTGAGTAACTGAATAAAATTGCTAGTAGTACTAGAAGAATGTAACAGTAATTTATGATTATAACAAGAAAAGTAGTCTAAGTATCATGCGAAAATGAAATAACAGGAAAGTAAATAAATCAAATGCATGATAAAGAGGCTGATAGATAAACAATCGATATTTGCATGTTCTAAGATTCAAAAGAGGCCCATGAGTGGTCTATTTCACAACAATATGGCAAAGATCTCGCAAGATCTCGCCGGGCAATGTCGCAACACTAGCGCAACGTGAAATCGAGAGGCATCGCAACACCTCTCGAATCCAGTACCCAGTACACACATCACTAGGGGTGGTCGGTTACCCTACAGCAGAGGGCACCCTCGTTGTCCCAAATAGTGTAGGACCACATGATACCTTCGAGACACACTCATGCCAAGAACATACAACCAAGGAAAACGGAATGGAATATCAAGCAAAGGATCAATGCAACAATAGCAATAAATAGAGGATGTATAAATCACATGTTATTTTCTTGCTGGTCTACTAACGTACACACATACGAGGCATGCATGTACTTATCTGAAGTAGCGTGACCCGGTACTCACTCCGAGACTTTAACACGTTTCCCGTGTTTCTCGACTACCTAACAACGAATCAAACCTCGAATGTTGTTTTAGAGTTCATGTTTAGTTTTAGAGTGATTCCCATAACCTGGTTTGAATTCCTTCAATTAATGTAACCCATACTATAGTTGATGTCCTTTACAACATGGTTGGGCTCTTGTTGGGTCCATGTGTCAAGCCTATATTCACCTAAGTAGGCTCAATATATGGACAATTATTGGGCTTGGACATATGGGTTCATTATTACATTTTATGCATTTGTTTTGGGTCTTAAGTTGTGCCTATTATATTAAACCCTTATTGGATTTTACACAACCCATATACACACCAATTGTGACTTGTTATGGACCTATATTAAAATGAGTGTATTGGGTCCTTGTTGGGCCTTATTATAAGTCCATGTTCAATTAAAACAAGTGTCCATACTTATAACTTGTTTACTTATTTTCAAACTTACAATAATTCACATTATGGTCATACACACATAACTGTTGTGTACACCCCACTGGTGTGCACACTGCCACTTTACACACCCCGCTGTTTTGTGCACACAACACCCCGCTGTTGTGTGCACCCCACTGTGATTTACCATGTTCACATGCATTAATACGTCACTTTATTACTTAAAACTATACTATATACACATTTGTCCATTCTCACACATATACAATTGTTGTGTACACCCCACTGTGGTGTACACACACAGTGCTGTGTAGACCCCACTATGGTGTACACATACTGTTGTGTACACCCCATTGTGGTGTACACACAGTGTACACCCCTTACACAACATTCACACCCGAAACAGTTTCCATGCAAACCGAAACCCCCACCTATACATCTCATGAAAATAGTCCCACACATCCACTATAGTGTACACACCCATACCCCAACTGGGGTGTGTACACACACACACCGTACGGACCTTACACCATCACACACCACCAAATCCCACACAACTCCCACCCAACATCGTCACCATACATACATCAAAGACCAAAACCGTCACACACAAACAACCCATATCACTTAAAAAATAACCACACATGGAGTAATACACACCGCCAAAGTACATCCCACTATGGTGTGTACATCCCACTATGGTGTACACACCCAAAATGTGATGTTACGTCCACAACCCGTCATCCCTAAACAACAAAACAGGCACACAAGTGGCAAAACAAAGTGGCAAAATGAACAACGAAACAATGGAGAGAGAGAGAACCGTGGGAGAGACACTCACCTAGCCTTCTCCCGGTGGTTATCCGTAGTTCCAAGCAAGCCGGGTGGGTGGTGGTGGTGATCGGTCGGGTGAGAGGAAGTGGTGGAGGCATAGCGAGAGTCGAGAATAAGAGTGTGAGTATGGAAACCGAGAGAAAGAGTGAGAGAGAGAGAAACGACGAGAGAGAGAGAGAGCAACGACACTCACCGCTCCGGTGACGAGGTAAGAGACGGTGGTGGTGGCTATCCAGCCAAGGAGAGGAGCGAGTGAGGCCGAGAGAGTGAACGTGAGGGAGAGGAACGTGAGGCGTGAGAAAGCAAACGGGAGAGGAGAGAGACGTAGTCCCGGTCTCCGACCACCTCTGGCTTGGTCAGAGGTCCGGTGGTGGCGAACGGCAGTGGGGGAAAGAGTGGGGAGGATGAATAGTGGCGGCTTGAAGTTGGAGAAGAAGATGAATATTGTATTAGGGTTTTAGGGTTTCCTTTGTTTTTATATAAGTGAGTTAGGACGAAATGACCATTTTGCCCTTGAGTTTACACTTGCCCAACCCTTGAGCAGCTACCCTTATGAGTCATTTGGCTCATCATCCTAATCTAACCCATGTACACATCTCCATGCCCATCCAATGGTTCTCCTCACCCAAGTGTGTCATTTTAACAATCCTATCCATATTAACCTATTAGATCAACCTTATTAAATTATAAATAAGGTCACACAAATTCTCGCCTACTCGGTGCACCGTGCCCTGCCTTTGACACGCTTCTCGAGGCGGTCTCACTCTTGGGATTCGAATAAATTTTCTCATGTCTAAGTCATATTTTATTGTTAGAATTGTATTTCCTCAACTTAGGTCATATTTTTCATTTGACTTTGTTTATTAATAATGTCCACTAAAACGGTTCCCGAAAACCCTGTTTAACTAGGCGACATCTCACTCAATTAAAATATAGCCCAAACGGCTCGAGACCCGTGAAATACTAATATACTAATACATGCATTATAATCCACAAATAACCAAATTTTTGGGTCGTTACACAATATGTCATTATCTTCATCGACGACATTCTGATTTACAGTAAAACTCGTATGGAGCACGAGAGG
This sequence comes from Stephania japonica, assembly GCA_039657345.1. Lineage (NCBI taxonomy): Eukaryota > Viridiplantae > Streptophyta > Magnoliopsida > Ranunculales > Menispermaceae > Stephania > Stephania japonica. The sequence goes on along the minus strand of CM077558.1, from coordinate 18,690,763 downwards.
CATCTAAGAGATGTATTGACGACACTTAGAGAGAATAAATTGTATGCCAAGTTTAGAAAGTATGCGTTTTGGCTGAGTAAGGTAAGTTTATTAGGTATGTCATTAGTGGTCAGGGCATTTCTATTAATGGTGACAAGATTTGAGCATCATTGATTGGAGGATACCTGAGTTTGTATCTGACATTCGAAATTCTTGGTTCTTATTGACCCGTGGTTTGTTTAGGTTTTCTCATTGATTGTAGTGCCAATGACTAAATTGACCAAAAAAGATGTCAGATTTGAGTGGTCAGATAAGTGTGAGGACACTTTTTGGGAGCAGACGAGGAAGCTGACTTATGCGCCAGTACTTGCATTATCGAAGGCTGGGAGAGGCTTTTTAGTATATACAGTGTAGGACTTGGAGTTTGCAGTAGTTGTGTTTGCATTGAAAGCTTGAGGCATTATCTTTTATGGGGAATGGTTCTTGTTAATCACAGATCACTAAGCTGGACAAAGTGTTTCATCACTTACACTTGACTCAAAATTTTGATATCAACAAACAATATGAAATGCTACTAATGAGTTTGTCAAGTGTTTCAAAACATCAAGCTTTGTTAGGAAACACAAGTTCAAATGGAAAGTTGAAGTTTGTACAAGATCAAGTCAAAGTGACAACATAAAGTCGAGCAAGTTCAAGACTCGACTCAAACAAGAAAACAAGATCTAAAAAGCCAAATCAATCATTTTTACAACTTATTTAAGGTATGTAATTTATATTCCTACAAGCCAAATGCATTAGAATCATGCATTCCATGAATTTCATTTTCAAAGTGATTAAAGTCATAAATTTTATGATTTTCAATTCCATGAGTTTTAAAATAGTTTAAATCATATAAATGTGTTTTATAACATGTATTTAAGGTGTACAAAATGTCAAAATTGATTTTGAATATGCCATTATGTGTTTTGACGGTTTTTGGATTGACATTAAAATATTTGTAGAAAAACCCCTATATTTTTCATGAAATCGAAATTTTCGATTTTCGAAGTTTGCAAAATCATCCATGATTTCTACACACGTTTTATGAATCCTACTAAACATGTATGAAGTGTTTTAAGAGATTTGGTAGAGTTATAGGTTCGTTAGAGGGTTATTTTATAAATTTAGAAAATTAATTATTTTCAAGCCCTTGTACCCACCTAGCGCTATGCAAAGGACCTAGCACATTGTTCCATAAACTGAAATTTTTCTTAAAAAATTTGTCCATCGCGCTATCCATTTTACCGAGCGTGATATGCAGGGATTTATGAAATATTTGTCTAGCGCACTAGCCACTTTCCCAGAGCACTGTGTAGGAATCAGTAAAAGAAAACAAAAAATCTGACTAGCGCGCTAGGCAAAAATCTGAAAGCTTTTTAAATGTTGATCTACTCCTTTAATTTGAATTTGGGATCATTTCGAGCCATTGGATCATATGTAACGGTCATATGGGTCCATAAAGGGTTGTAGAACACAACCAAACACCCAAGAACACTAATGCTACAACTCAAGCTCCTACACTTTCAAAAATTTAAGTTTTATACACATTTGTGCTAGATTTTTTATCATATCCTTGGTGATCGGAGCTATCGATTCGTTGGTCAAGATGACTCGTTGGTCAAGACGACACTAGATAGGTGTTCTAAGGCTTACAACTTACACTCCAAATCTAATTTTTGGATTTCACACTTGGGGTTGTAAGATTTTCTTGATTTCTTACTCTTTTAAGCATAATATATACTTTTTGTGTCGAGTATTGTTTGGAAATCATTTGTCGTGTTCTTGAACATTTTTATCTTTGGTTTTGCATTTAAACTTGATCTTTTTGAGCCTAAAAATATTTGAACAAGTTGTTCTTAATCTTGATTTTGGACAAAAGCACTTGTTCATTTGATTTGAGATTGTGAACTTTTCATCAATATTGTTTTACCGATTTTTGACTAAGTATTACGCATAATTGTTGATTTTATTGTCATCTTAGTTGGAGTTCATACTTTCATGCATATAAGTGGTTTAGCTATAGGTGGCTTGTAAGAATTGGGCTTATTGCCACTTTATTTTGTAAAGCAAAACTTCATGGTATTTGGATCTAAGTAAAAAGGGAAGACCTAGTTACGGCTAGACAAAAATCCTAGTTGAGGTTAGGTCGAGGGAAAATCTTAATTGTGGCTAGGTGGGAGAAAATCCTAGTTAAGGCTAGGTATTTGTATAAGCCTTTTATTGTGGTAAGACATCTTGTAATAGACCTAGTTAAGGTTAGACATTCACTAAGCTTGCGGGCTTAGAGATATTTACTTATTAGTAATATAAGTGGGGGTAGAAAATCCTAATTAGGGAGGTTAGTTACTGGATGTAGATTGGTTGGATCGAACCACTATATATTGTGTGTCTCATTTTCATATCTTCTATTTCCTTCTTGATTACATTGCATAGATATTTGTTGTTGGTGTGTATGTTATTGTTTTATTTAGTATAAAATTTTAAAAAGGTGATATAACCTCTCGGTACACCCAATTCACCCCCCTCTTGGGTGATCTTCAATTGATATCGAGCGGGTTATTATTAATGTGTTATTAACGTATCTTTGAATGTTTTCTTGCAAAGATGCAAACATTATTTTTATTTGCCTTAGGGAAGGCAACTTCATTCATTAGACCTCTTTACTTCGATGGGACCAACTATGCTCATTGGAAAGATCGAATGAAGTTCTACATAAGAGCACAAGGTAAATATTTATAGGATTCTATCATGGATGGCTACATTCTACCAAACAAGGTTAAAAATACTACTCTCCTGCCAAAACAAAACTTCAACTATCTAACAATCAAGCGATGAATCACTTGTTTTATGCACTAAGTGAAAATGAGTTCAACCGAATTAGTGAATATCAGATGGCTAAGGAGTTGTGGGAAAAACTTGAAGTACATTTGAAGGGACACAACATGTCAAGAAAACTAAATTGAGGATTCTTGAAGAACATTATGAGACTTTTCGAGTTGAGCTCCATGAAGACATAACCACAGCCATCACAAGGTTCACAAAGCTTTTGAATGAGATCAAAAACCTTGCAAACACTATGATCAAGAGAACTCAGTGTACAAGTTCCTTAGAAGCTTTCCTAAGGAATGGGATGTAAAGAAATATGCTATTCAATCGGCATAAAACCTTGGGACTACACATTTGATGCATTATATGGAGAGTTAGTGGTTCATGAATTCGAGCTAAAAACTATACTAGATTGTAAGCACTTGGTGGAACAACTAAGCAAGAGTTAGAAGGAGCATGCCTTGAAAGCTATTAGTCTGCCAGTCGAATATGATATGAGGTCTTGTGGGGATGATTACATTGAACAAGAAGTAGCCATGTTGCCAAGAAAGCTTAATAAGGCTATATACAAAAGAAAGACAAGTATAAGAAAAAGTACAAACGTGAAAACAAAACAAGAAAATCACACGAGATGATTTACTACAAGCGTCGCAAATCGGGACACATGATGGCGGAATGCAAATACATGAAAAGAAGCAAGCAATATGACTCATCATCATCATCTAGCTCCGACTCCGAGTCACAAAATGAGAATGCTATGCTTTGTTTTATGGAAATGAGTGAGGTAAATGACTCTAACTCTTTTAATTGTGATGATGTTAATGCATTAAATGATGTCTAATGTTCATGACCTTAGAAAAGAGTTGAAAAAAGATGTCAAAAAGACCAAGCAACTCAAAAAAGAGATTGATCAAAGCCATTAGTGAGGTTGAGTCAAAATGAGATTATTGATGATCTCCAACATGACTTAGAATTGGTCATAAATGAGATAAATGACTTAACAAAAGAGGTATAGGACATGACCACCAAGGTGACTAAGTTCACTATTGGTACCAAGATGTTTGACATGATGTTGGGAGCACAACGACAGACACTCAACAAGAGAGGCATAGGATATGGTGCTAGCCTATTGAGCTATGGAAAGCTATTGGTTGTATCTAATAATGCCTCAATGCAATAGATCGCATAATATTGGCAAATGTATCTTGAATAAGATCAATAGAGGTAAACTAGCATGGGTAGAAAAGAATGCATATGAAACACATTTTATGTATCTTTTGATGTTATGCTTAGATTTTATGTTCATTATGTGTGAATCACAATTACATTCAAAAGGGATGAGTTCATGTATGCATGTGCTTTCACTTATTGTCTTCATGCATATGCTAAGTGATTCTATTTCTGCATGCACAACACCATGTCATTCATTTTATTTGTACTATTTAATGCAATGACACGGATTATATCTATCTTTGTGTTGTTTCATCTCCTTGATGCATATGACTGAATGAATCTAATCTTGTTTGAATTTTCATCAAAAGAGGAAGACTTATGTATGCATTATTTTACATTAGAGGGAGAATAATACATAATATGAATGATATTTATGCATATTGTTAGGGGGAGACTTCATGCCCATTTTTGTTGGCATTCAATTGTTGTATAATTATATCATACGAGGGAGACCTGTAACCAAAATGAAAAATATATTAGTATCATGACTTTAAACATGCATGTTGATAGGGGAAGCTTATGTTTTCATATTTTCTTTAAACTTGTTCATGTGTTGTGACGGCCCCCAATTTCCCATGCAATTGGGTATGCCCGGCCTAGACCCGTGCAAGCTCCCTAGTCGAATCTTGGAAAACCTAACGAGTCTAGTCAGCCACCGTTCATTTCATTATACATTTTATGAAAGAGTAATTTAAATTATACACAATGAAAAAATAAATAAACTAACAAATTAGGAAATAACTCAATCAAAGGGAAATTCATAAATCTATTAATATGGAAAACCCCGTAAATTCATGTACAAACAAATAGGAACCATATAAATGCGTATAGATGATATCCTAATAAAAGCTCGACTTCAACATCCAAAGCATATATATAAGAAACAAACATACAAGCAAAATTTGATATCAACCTACACTAAGGTCTTCAGAATCCAGCCTCTAGTCCTTACAAGAAGTCTTCTAAGAAGGGCCACTTTCCCTTGTTGCATTCCGCTCTATCTGCACCCACCATCACAACTAGACGGTAAGTAACTGAGAGAAATCGAAAGTAATGCCAGAAGAATAAAACAGTAATTCATGAATTATCAAGCATAACAGTCAAGCTATCATGCGGTAAATATAAGATAAGAATTTAAATAGATCAAGAGAGCATGATAAGCAGACTGAAATGATAGCAACGAAACATGCATGTTCTACGAGTTAAGAGAGGCTAAAAGTAGTATAAAATCCACAACAAATCCACAACAGCGATGTCGTAACATCGATAACCATAACAATATCCACAACAAATCCAGTACTTGGTATCACACAATCACTAGGGATGGTCAAACACTTCTGCAAAAGTGTCTACGTTTTATCCCAACTAGTGTAGGTCAGAAGCGCCTTCAAGACACACACTTATGCCAAGAATATACATACAAGGAGTATATAATGGAATGTCAACAAGTAAATCATAGCAAATAGAATAGAATGATGAATCACATGATATTTTCTTACTTACTTACTAATCATACACAAGCTTCTGGGCTAATGTACGTACATGATTAATGCAACCCGATGAAAACTCCCGTGACTCTAACGTGTATTCCCAGGTTGAACAACTACTTGTCAATCGTTTGAACCCCAAATATTGGGTTTATGGTCATTAATTAATCCTTAAGTAAAATCCAAAGTTTTCCTAAAGTTTTGGTATAATTTCAGTAAAAACAAACTCGGGAAACTCGGTTAATTTAATCAAAATGCCCGTACCACACTTCTGTTTAAAAATAGTTCAATTATAGGTCCAAACAGTAAGAAAAAGGCTTACTAGTCAAACCATATATGGATCACGCCATGAGCTTATGAGCCAAGACGTGACCACGGCGTGTACACTACACGCACACCTAATACACATAAAATAACAAAAACACAGATACATGAAGAACACGCCGTGACTTGAGAATACACCCTACGACGCTTAATATATACACGCAAAATGCACACGCATACACAACGCACCCAACAAAAACACATATTCACACATAATGGGTCGTTGTTGCAAAAAATTTGTTCATTGGGCCTAAAACACTCCCACCCCACAAACACACGTTGTACACTACACAAAGGCCGTGGGCCCTTGTTGGGTTAACACGTCTCATACACCTAAAATCACAAACATACGTTATACACACTCACAACGTCTTCATTGCCAAATCTCACCACAACCACATGCCGCCTACATGCCTTCACACACACAACTTTTACACGACCTCAAAATAAGATACCCACATCACACATGTCGTGGTAAAAAGACACATCAAAATGTCACCACGGCGAGACTTTTTTGCGAATCTGTCCAACTCATATATGTGTAACGCCATGTTATGCAACACCATGGAACGTCTTTACGACATCAATAGAGAACTTGTCTCACACGCGTGGGGAAACCAACAATCAACAAAACCACCCATGGTGTTTTCAGGGCTACTTTTCGACTAATACGTGGGAGATGCTGTGGCATGTACAGGCCAAAAGCGTCTCCACGGCGTCGAGGAATCAACATAAAATTCAGGGAATGCGAACACAAACTCGACACCCCATCTTTGGTGATCGATGCTTACATGTTTTTGGGCATCAAGACGTCCAAAAATCAACTCCGGATTGTCGTAGGATGCCCACATTTCATCAATTCATCAAGAAAAACATAACCCAATCGGATTACCCAATTTAAAACAAGAACTAAACAAAAATAGCAACACCGGTTCAATGTCACGTGTTGATTGCTCTGAGGGTTGCCAAGACACTAGTGGAACACCAAGATCATCTCTGGCAAGACACTCATGGTCATTGCAATTAAAACTTAAATAAATAACACAAAAATAGAGAGGAGAAACAAAATAGAAAGTAGAGTAGAGTGCTCACCTTGCTCTAACGAGATCTACCCCTGTAAGACTCCAGGTCACCACCAAATAGGGCTGGTTAGCCCTTTCTTATTCACCAAGAAAAATAGAGAGAGAAAGAGAGGAGAAGAGAAGAGAATGAATAATGAAAAGGGATCAAGTGGTGGAGTGGTCCTTATATATGCCCACTTATCATCCACTTGTACGCATGTATCTCGAGGTAAATCCATCAATTTCCCTTTGGAGTGTCCACCAAGTCTAACTCTCCATGTTAACTCTACTAAGTGACTCGGGTGTCACTTAGTTATCCAGCTCCCATGTTGATCTCGCGCACCTCGGCTCGTTTTGCATCGTGAATTCGAACTCGCGTGTTCCTTTCTTGCCACGTTCTGATGAATTATAATATTAATTAAAATATTATGTATTAATGTTTTTTGTGTTTTAATTCCCCTGTTTACCTAGGCAAAGCCTCACACAGACTAAACAATTGCCTAAACAGCTCGAGACACGTATCATACTATTATAATAATACTAAACAACATAGAATCATACAATTACCTCGGTGTCGACTCCCGAAGTCTGAAATACTAGAAGTATTACGCACAGCCAGGGTCACGGTCCTGACAAGTGGAACACAAATTGGGTTAAATTTTGAAAGTTGTTATAGTCTCTCCCATTTATTAGAATTTCGTCCCCGAAATTAAACTAATAAGTAAAATAAACTAAAGACTCACCTGAATCAAAAAGGTAGGGAAAGTGCTCGCTCATACAAGACTCTAACTCCCAGGTTAGTTCCTCGTCTCGTGAAATTGCCATTACTTGAGAACTAAAGGAATCTCCATGTTCCTCAACGTCTTAACCTTCCGGTGAACAATCTGGATCGGCTGCTCCTCGTACGTGGCATCATCTCGCACGTCGATTTGGCTTAAGTCTATCATCGATCGCCGCCCTCCGATTGACTTGTCTAGTCGAAGCATCGAAATGTGAAATACTGGATGAACACCAGGCGACCTCTGGCGGTAACTCCAACTGGTAAACAACCTTACTGACCATCTTCACAATCTTAAAGGGACCAATAAATATAGGAGCGAGCTTTCCCTTGATTCTGAATCGTTTGTGACCTTTTAGTGGAGAGACCTTCATGTATACATAGTCTCCCAAATCATACTGAAGCTAATCGTGATACTTGTAATACTTCTTTTGTCGCTCTTGGGCACCCTTAAGTCTCAGACGAGTCTGTCGTACCTTTTATATGATCAACCGTAGTCTCAGGACCAAATATCATAACATCCTCTAGCTCAGCCCAGCAAGAAGGTAATCTACATGGCCTACCATAGAGCGCCTCGAACGATGTCATACCGATACTCACCTGATAACTGTTGTTGTACGCAAACTTGCACAAATGAAGTTACTCTTCCTACGACCCATCGTACTCCAAAACACACATCTTGAGCATGTCTTCTAACATCTGGAGCAACCTCTTGGATTGTCCGTTTGTTTGCGTATGGAACGTTGTACTCAACTCCAATCTGGCTGCTGACCGAGCCTGCATGCTATAACATAACAACGAAGTGAACTGCACCCCTTGATCTGATAAAATCGACAACGAAACTCTGTGCAATCTGATAATCTCGCTCTTGTAGAGGATGTTTAGGCTATCAACTCGGTGTGTAGTGGATACTAGTATGAAATGAGTAGATTTTGTCAATCTATCCACAATTATGATATCGTGACCATCGAGATGATATCCATGACCCACTTCCATCGAGGAATGGGTAGATCCTCCAGGTCGTCGATGCTAAGTCTTCACATGTTGGCATATCTCATACATCGGCATAACTAACATGTTCCCACTTCCATCGAGGAATGGGTACATATTGTTCCGACTAGGATGCACACAAAAATCCTCCAGAGCCTCGTCGATTCTGGGTCGGGGGGAATCCACGGCACCCACAATCCTCCAGAGTTGTCGATGCTCGGTTTCCTACTTGATTAACTTGCATATCTCACACCCGTGACGTGGGGCCCGCAACTCGACACGTATCGAGACTTAATCCCGTATGCCACCAAAATGTGTGTACGTTGCATATCAAACGTACATATTAGTCCAACTAGGATGCACACAAAATTACCGAGAATGGTGAGCCTCTACCTTAAGTTATCTTGGTACGTAAGTCGACGCACGGAATCCACTCGAGTTGCGTGCGACCCACAATACCTCAATCGGTGTGACCACTTAGATGTTTGTAATGAATTAAACTAACCTTAGGATGGACCTTGGGATCCGTCTTTGCCACACACTCCCATGATGGGAGTCACCCAAGTTGTGTCACATGAGAGGCTGGACCGCCTAGTTAGTAGCCATTAGATTTACCTCGAGATGCGCAATGCATACTAGATCCCATCAACACATATATATATACCACTTGATGAGATAGAAAGCACTATTAACATGCAAACACAAGGTGATCCGAGAGAGAGGGGAGTCCGGGAGAGAAAGGAAGAGAGAGTCATCGAGACGGGGAAATCGAGAGCTCGAGGTGCGGCGGCGACGTCAAGGCGGAGGTGAGTTTGTGTTGTTGGTGTCGTTGTTGTTGATGAATGTGGCTTTCATTGATGGTGGTGACGGGGAAATGGACGAACCGCTCTTGCGCTCGTCCGAGGAGGCGACGACATGATCGTCGTCTCCCTCCCTCCCATCTTAATGTCGATCAAAAAAAAAAAAAAAAAAAAAAAAAATGGAAATCGAAACCGAGACGCCGTTGCGTCTCGAATTTTGGGAAGAAGATGCACACGCGCGGCCGCACGTGTGCATCCCCCTTTTTTGGCCGAGGCAGGGGGGCTGGCGGGCTCGGCCATGAGCGAGCCGAGCCAGCCGCTCTTGGCCGGCCCAGAGGCCGGGTCGGGTCGGGCAGACCCGACCCGACCACAAAGTGTGTTAGGATCGAGGTCGGGTCGACCCGACCCGACCCAACCCAACCAAAAAAAAATAAAAAAAAATAAAAAATAAATAAAAAATAAATAAAATAAAATTAAAATATATATATATATATATTATCGATTAAATATATATATATATAATAAAATAAAATAAAAATATATTATTATTAATTAATAATAATAATAATAAATTAATATATATATATATTTATATATTTATATATTAATTTAATTTCGGCAAAATAAGGAAAATAGTTGGAAAATTCCTGAAAAATTGGAAAAAAATTATAGAAAATATAAGAAATTGAAAAAAAGGTAGAAAAATGGTTTCGGGACTTTTCGAGTGTTTTTGGTACCCCGATATAACTCGAAAAATGTGCCAAAAATAAAGATTGACATAAAATTATATATTTTGGTTTAATATTATAAATTCACTTAATGTCGTGGTTTTTAAATAAATAAAAATGATATAAAATGAACTTCAAGAATTAAAGGGAATTCTTGGAAGTTCAGTGCACGAGTCTGGGGTGTTGGGAGGCCTGATAGCTAGGACTACCGCGTTAACTTGTAAGTGAAACTATGTGGGAACTCTCTACTTTATTTCATTCCAGTCATTTATAAATTTTCGCCTATTTGTTGACTAGTTAATTTACTTCCCACATCATGCTTTCCTTGTTTCTACTCATATTGAATATCGATATAGCATGATGCCTTGTTTATTATATCATCGACTCCATGTTTCCTTATATGCTCAATGTTTGTCTTGGAATGTGGCTAATGGATATTTAGAAAATGCATGCTATAGGGTTATATGTTATGTTGGACTTGTCTTCTACTTCCTCGGGGGCTTTGTAGCCTAACTTATGTTGAAATTGTAACAACTTTAGGATATATATTCTTGAAAACTAAAGTAGGGATTATCTAGTGTCCATTGCACATGAGATGCGCGGATTCACGAGGATTTCGGTTCTTCGGGGTCTCCGACTCGCCACTACACTTGGGCGGCACACGTGACATGGATCACGGGGTTGTCGGCAAGTATAAAATGATTTAAATACGCTCGAGCACAGCCCGCAATTTGAGGTTATTAGGAAAAAAAAAGAGATTATTATCATATGTTGAGCATAGCTCCATACAAGAGTGGAAAAGGCTAGGTGATAGTTCTCACCGCCGACCGGACGTAGATCATCTCGACTTAGCCTCGTGTCGGTTTATGGGTATCTCGTTAACGTTGGTATTTACTTGCATTATTTATTCATTTCTTCACCTACATATGCTTTTAAATACCTTTTGTTTAAATTGGAAATGTAGTATTAGATTTCCCCGCTATCACTTAAATATTACTATACTCACCGTCTAGTTTGTGACGGTGGGTGTAGGTCCATCGAGCAAGACCAGTGGGCAAGGAGAAGATCGGCGACTACCTCTCGAACTCCGAGCGCGTAGTTGCCCAGTACATGTAGGGTACTTTTTGTATTATGTTTACTTATGTCTTTATCTTTTGGGATGTTATTGGGATGAGCGTTAGATTACCCAACTTTTGGCTTTCACTTTGTTTATATATGTTCGCTAGTTTACTTGCATATATATGGTGATCGTTATTTCCTGGTTTCCACACTTAGGCTTTATAAAAAAAAAAAAAAAAAAAAAAAAAAAAAAAAAAAAAAATTTCCACTAAAATATTAAAGACTTCCGCTAAATAAAATAATTGTTTAAACAAGAGAACACAGGTAGTATAGGCTGACTAATTTGTAATCGGGTCCTATGTGTTGTTATTAGGGCTTAATTATGGGATTAGGCCGGACGGTGCCCTAGATTAGAAGCGGGGCCGTCACAGTTGGTATCAGAGCTTAGGCTTCAGAACCTTAGGGACAAATAAGAAAAAAAAATACGAACTCTCATAAAACACAAACCTTAGAAGTGGAAACCAGATGAACCTTGCCTAGGAATTATTTTGTTGGGAATTGAGTGAAAGTGAGTCGGGAATTTGTATATATATGCTATCTTTTCAATATGTATACGTATATACGTGGTAGACTTCGTAATAGTTGATAGGAAATCGTTATCCACATGCAGACGACGATGACGGATGCACGCGAGACAGGCGATGTGGGTGCTAGTAGTAGTCAGCCTCCTACTACATCAAACGACGACTATCAGAGGTTGGCGGATCGAGTAGCGGCACAGGGACAGCAGATGGCTGATTTCATGACCTTCATGACAGCACAGGTCACCGCACTTACTCGTGCCGTCGCCACTACTCCTGCGACTACCACACTTCCGACGACCGGACCTACTACTGCACCATCCACCATTCCAGCGACTGCGTCTATACCAGACACTCCTATTATTCAGGGCACGGTAGCGACGCCGACTCTTCCGTAGTGACCGTTTCGACGCAGAGGTAGCGATGATGACTCCGACTCCCACACCTACACCTTCAGGCTCAGCAGTAGGGATTCAGCTGGTGAAGGACTTTCTCCGCCTTCAACCAGTGTACTTCGACGGGGAGAGAAACTTTGAGAAGATTGAGGGATGGATATTATCACAGAGAAGCTACATCGGATTTTAGGGATCGAGGATAGACTACGCCCGTATTTGTCTTCTTATACGCTACGAGAGATGCCGACGTCGGTGGCGCACCACCATAGCTACCGATGGGGACTTTGAGTCATGGACGGCCTTTAAGGCCAAGTTTTATCGCCAGTACTTCCCGCTGCGGTCATGATGAGGTTGAGGAGAGAGTTTATGAGTTTGAGGCGAGAGAGCGAGATGAGTCGGTTATGGAGTACCGAGATAGATACGGTATCCGAGGCGCTTGGGGGATTTGGTTCGAGATGAGTTGGGAGATGTGTATCATTTTGGGGCGTGTCCGAAAGCGACATTGGCTATCACGTAGTCAAGACGGGCGCTAGGACTCTAACCGAGATATACGAGCGTGCACTTTCCCACGAGACCTATTACCTTGGTGTAATGGCTGACAGGGCAGCCTTGGGGCAAAGATTGACATTAGAGCAGCCGCAGATTTCGAGAGGAGGCGACGGAGTGGCAAGGCACCCAAGACATGGGATAGAGGCTCCCAGGATCGTGGGTGACTTCACGTTTCACATCGGTGGTACCTCAAGTATCTTATGTCGCGTCAACACGTAGCTCGGGGGAGGACGTTCCTTACCACCACCACCGATTAGGCCAACATTACCGCGCCGAGAGAGACTTGCTCTTCCGGACCATCGCACCACGACAACAAATACGTGGTTTTCGAGTGGAGACAAGTGAGTTACGCGGGCAGACTATGTTATCGTTGCGCATACGGGACACATTGCTGCATACCGTCCACACCGACGAGTACGAGTAGTAGGCCACGTGGCGAGGGACATAGGTTATGTTACCATTGTAGGCAACCAGGGCATACCGCCGAGTATTGTCCTCGCTGACGTGCATGTCACTTAGTGATGCACACCCGCTTGCGAGAAAGCCCACGTTGATGCAGCCCCGGATCCCGAGCAGACGCGACAACCTATGGCGGGTATGAGTTATTTTGCATCTTAGCATGATTTTATTGTGTTTGGTCTGTAGTTTATGTTCGACCTGAGTGAACTCTAGGTAAGTTTGAGTTAGAATAGACTCTAGGTGAGTCAGTTGTAAATGGTGACTCTAGGCGAGTCAGGAATTAGCGGTGGCACTAGGTGAGTCAGACTTGGGGAGACTCTGTGTGAGTTAGTTAGTAGAATGTGCTCCATGTGAGTAGTGGTGAAGAATTTTGTGTGAATACACCCTTCGAGGTATGATAGATATTTAGTTGTGTGCGACGACTCTGTATGAGTCAACTTCCGAAGGGGAGGAGCAAACTATGTGTGATACTCCTAACTCGCGGGTGGGCCCCGACTCTGTGTGAGTCTTAACCTTTGAAAGGATATCTTGTTGTGTGCGCGTGACTCACGTGAATCAATATTTCAGAGTGGCGGACGAGGTCCGTGTGCTAGGACTTGTGTGGATCTAGGGAAAAGGGGTTGTGTGCCAGACTCGTGTGAGTAAGAATAGATCGTGTGTCGGTCACTCTCGTGTGAGTTTAAACTCTGTGTGTGTGAGAGTAGACTATGTGACGAACTCATGTGAGTCTAGACTCTATGTGAGTCGAGTAAACCGTGTGCATAGATTTATGTGAGTCCTGGTTTTGTGTGAACTTGAGCGAGTCACATGTTTTGACTTTAGGTGAGTCTACGCTTGACGGAAAAAATGATATCGAGTCGTGTGCACGAATTCCATGTGAATTCGATGTCTATCTTATCACTCTAAGTGGTCCGTAAATTCAAGCAAGATATCGAGTCAGTGTGCGTATTCCGTATGAATTCGATATTTGCCCCGAAAGGATTCTCATGTGAGTCCGTAATTTACGGAACGACCATATAGTAGTTAGGTTAGTTGTGTGCCCACCAAGAGAAAGTTAGTATCACATATTCATGTTGGAACAGTCCACGCGAGTGAGGTTAAAGGGATGGGGAAAATAGTTACATCCCCTCGCGGTGTGCGCTTTAGTAAGGTTCCTCGAGTTAAATTTAATTTCGAGGACGAAATTTCCATTTTGTTGGGAATATTTGTCACGGCCCAATTTCCTAATCTTGATTAACTTGCTTAATCGGGATCACCGACCCGTGACGCTGGGGCCCGCATGAGACGCGCACATTGACCGAGGCACGTGGCCGAGGTAAATGTTATATTTGTACTTGGTGTATGCCTAGTGTTGTGTATGTGTGTAGACTAATTAAGTCCATTTTTGCAAACCACGACGTCGAGTTGGCGTGAATGGGACACGCCTTGGAGTGCGTGCAAGTACGGGTACCTAGTGAAATTACCGGGTAACGAGACTAGGCTAGGAAATAACAATTTATTTCAAATCTACCTTAACATAAATTAAGTTATTTAATTTAGCTGGAAAATACGACGTTCGACGCACGGGAAAGCACCTCGAGTTGCGTGCGAATCGGGACACCGAATGCCGGGGAGTTGAGAATCGGTGTGACCACTTAGATAAATTTTATAAATTTGTGTGACCAATTAATTATGGTCCATATGGGGTTAATGTGCATCAATCAATTTAACCTATAGTTTGTTTATCAAGAAATCACATTTTTTTTATATCCTATAGTTTGTAATGAATTAAACTAACCTTAGGATGGACCTTGGGATCCGTGCTGCCACACACTCCCATGATGGGAGTCACCCAAGTTGTGTCACATGAGAGGCTGGACTGCCTAGTTAGTAGCCATTAGATTTACCTCGAGATGCGCAATGCATACTAGATCCCATCAACACATATATATATACCACTTGATGAGATAGAAAGCACTATTAACATGCAAACACAGTGATCCGAGAGAGAGGGGAGTCCGGGAGAGAAAGGAAGAGAGAGTCATCGGAGACGGGGAAATCGAGAGCTCGAGGTGCGGCAGCGACGTCAAGGCGGAGGTGAGTTTGTGTTGTTGGTGTCGTTGTTGTTGATGAATGTGGCTTTCATTGATGGTGGTGACGGGGGGAAATGGACGAACTGCTCTTGCAGTTCGTCCGAGGAGGGAGACGACATGATCGTCGTCTCCCCTCCCTCCCATCTTAATGTCGATCAAAAAAAAAAAAAAAAAAAAAAAATGGAAATGAAACCGAGAGACGCAACAAATAGCGTCTCGGAATTTTGGGGAAGAAGATGCACACGTGCGACCGCACGTATGCATCCCCCTTTTGGCCTCGCCAGGGGCTCGGCGGCTCGCCCCGTGAGAGCCGAGCCAGCCCGCCCAGAATCGGCTCGGGCGGCGCACCCGACCCGACCACGAGTTAGGACCGAATGGTCGGATCGACCCGACCCGACCCAACCCAACCAAAAAAAAAAAATAAAAATAAAAAAATAAAAAATAATAAAAAATAAATAAAATAAAATAAAAAAATATATATATATTATCGATTAAATATATATATATAATAAAATAAAATAAAAATATATTATTATTAATTAATAATAATAATAATAAATTAATATATATATATATATATTTATATATTTATATATATTAATTTAATTTCGGAAAATAAGGAAAATAGTTGGAAAATTCCCGAAAAATTGGAAAAAAATTATAGAAAATATAAGAAATTGAAAAAAGGTAGAAAAATGGTTTCTGGACTTTTCGAGTGTTTTTGGTACCCCGATATAACTCGAAAAATGTGCCAAAAATAAAGATTGACATAAAATTATATATTTTGGTTTAATATTATAAATTCACTTAATGTCATGGTTTTTAAATAAATAAAAATGATATAAAATGAACTTCAGAATTAAAGGGAATTCTTGGAAGTTCGGTGCACGAGTCGGGGTGTTGGGAGGCCTGATAGCTAGGACTACTTTGCGTTAACTTGTAAGTGAAACTGTGGGAACTCTCTACTTTATTTCATTCCAGTCATTTATAAATTTTCAGCTATTTGTTGACTAGCTAATTTACTTCCCACATCATGCTTTCCTTGTTTCTACTCATATTGAATATCGATATAGCATGATGCCTTGTTTATTATATCATCGACTCCATGTTTCCTTATATGCTCAATGTTTGTCTTGGAATGTGGCTAATGGATATTTAGAAAATGCATGCTATAGGGTTATATGTTATGTTGGACTTGTCTTCTACTTCCCATAGGGCTTTGTAGCCTAACTTATGTTGAAATTGTAACAACTTTAGGATATATATTCTTGAAAACTAAAGTAGGGATTATCTAGTGTCTATTGCACATGAGATGCGCGGATTCACGAGGATTTCGGTTCTTCGGGGTCTCCGGCACTCGCCACTACACTTGGGCGGCACACGTGACATGGATCACGGGGTTGTCGGCAAGTATAAATGATTTAAATACGCGAGCACAAATTCCGCAATTTGAGGTTATTAGGAAAAAAAAAAGAGATTATTATCATATGTTGAGCATAGCTCCATACAAGAGTGGAAAAGGCTAGGTGATAGTTCTCACCGCCGAATCGGACGTAGATCATCTCGACTTAGCCTCGTGTCGGTTTATGGGTATCTCGTTAACGTTGGTATTTACTTGCATTATTTATTCAAATTTCTTCACTACATATGCTTTTAAATACCTTTTGTTTAAATTGGAAATGTAGTATTAGATTTTCCCAGCTTATCACTTAAATATTACTATACTCACCGTCTAGTTTGTGACGGTGGGTGTAGGTCCATCGTGCAAGACCAGTGCCGGCAAGGAGAAGATCGGCGACTACCTCTCGAACTCCGAGCGCGTAGCTACCCGTACATGTAGGGTACTTTTTGTATTATGTTTACTAAGAGTCTGTCGATCGACTCCAAGCTGGATGTTCTGAACTATCCGCCATCTAACTGTAACGCTGGTATAACTTTTTCCCTCGAGAATAGTCTATAATGAAACGGTTTGCAAACTTATCTGACCATACATCTATGTTCTGGTAGTCATCGACACATCCGCTGAACTCATTATCTCAGCTGCCTCAAGTAATGCATACTCGTAAGTCATAGGACATACAACTACCTCAGCATCAGATCCTCTGCGGCTCAAAGCATTAGCAACAACATTGGATTTCCTTGAATGATACTCAAATGCGAAATCGTAGTTCTTCAGGAAATCAAGCCAACACCTTTGTCTCATATTCAACTCCTTTTGAGAGAACAAATACTTCAAGCTCTTGTGGAATGTAAATAACTCGAATCGTACATCATACAGATGGTGTTTCCAAATCTTCAACGCAAACACGATCGCAGCCAACTTTAGGATAGGCACGGTAGTCAGTTTCTCCTTCAGAGTGGTAAATGCCTGCTCTCACACTCCTTATTCCAATCAAACTTTGCATTCTTTTGAATCAGTTTCATCATTGGTGGAGCGATCTTGGAGAAGTCTTGCACCAATCGGCGATAGTACCCTACCAACCCAAACAACTTCTAATCTGCGTTACGTTAGTTGGAGTAGGCCACTTAATCACGGCTTTGATCTTCTCCGGATCCCAACAACACCGTTAGCTTTATAACTACGTGCCCTAAAAATCTGACCTTTGACAGCCAAAAACTTGCACTTGCTGAACTTAAAGTAGAATAGGTGATCCCTCAAAGTCTATAACACTGCTCGAAGATGTCCCTCGTGCTCTCACGAGTCATGGAATATATAAGGATGTCATCGATGAACACAATCACAAATCTATCTAAGTACTCTCTCATCACTCTGTACATGAGATCCATGAACATTTTCGACACGTTAATCAAACCAAATGGCATGAATGTTAATTGGAAGTGACCGTATCTCGTATTGAATGTCGTCTTCTCTCGATCTTCAACCCTGATCCTGAGCTGATGATAATCTAACCTCATATATATCTTCGAGAACCACTGCGCTCTGGTCAGCTGATCAAACAAATCGTCAATGCACGACAACAGGTTCTTGTTATTCACTTTGGCCCGATTCAGCTGGTAGTAGTTTATACACAACCTCAAACTACCGTCCTTTGTCTTCATAAACAACATTGGAGCTCCCCATAGTGAAACACTAGGACTGATGAATCCTAACTCCAATAGCTCGTCTAGCTGAGTCCATAACTCTTTCAGCTCTCGAGGTATCATCCTATACGGTGGTATCGAATCGGTCTAGTCCTTGGGACTAGGTCAACGATGAAATCAATCACCCTTTGCTGTGGTAATCCCAGCAAGTCCTCCAAAAATACGTCAGTGAACTTGCATAGTATCGGTACATCTAAAATATTGATCTCCTATTTCACACCAGTGCTCATGCTCGCAACCGTCTCGATCTCACCACTCGTGGCTTCTCTACCTCTAGTGATAGGAAGTAACGATGTTGTACCCTGAATGGTGATCTACGTACCATCTACTAACGGAATCATGATTGTCTTTCGTAGCAACCAATCTGAGCATGATATGTTCCCAACCAAACCATGCCTAACAATGCATCGAATTCGAGAAACTTTAACACTCTCATGTCAACATGAAGCTCGTAGCCCCTATCTCTACCGAACTATCAATGCACAGAAGGTTCGGGTATATCTTGTCCCCAATAGCAGTGCTAAGGATCAAGGGTCTACTAAGTCTAATTGGTCTCAACCCGAATATTTCTACCATGCGTCCAGAAATAAATAAAACGATAGAACCATAATCGAACATGGTATGCATGAATATATCGTAAATAGAACCCATAACCTCAACAAGGTTTTGGGATGACCTTGGTCAGGCTCAACCATAGCCTGAACAGGCCCCCTCTTGTGTTGGTGATGTTTGTGGATATGTTTTTGCTGGTTGAGTACACTCCATCTAATGTCGTCAACATGTCCGCACCGAAAAATGTGTGGTTATCCTGCGATCCCTAAGTCAAGCTCCGGCTTCGTCCTTGTGCAAAACCTTGAGTTTGGGTCTAACCAGACCTTTATGTCTTCCTTTGCCTGTCTTCTCGATCAGTATCCTTTCTCTCAATATTCTGCCTCTGCAACTATTGTGCTGGTCGACTAGGCTACTGGGGATGATTAGCAAAACTCGATCCTGGCGGAATGGTTTACGTCAGACGAGTAGTCTGATCTGCCACACCCCTACACTCTGAGCCTCGTAGTCATGGTAATTCCACCTACTCTTCTTCCTCTTCTTGTCCTTATGATGCTCCTCTATCGAGACTTTGGTCTAACCCGTCTAGCCTCCTCCGGATGAGTAAGTAGGTAACTCTCCTTCACTAGACTCTGATCGTATGCTCACTGTAAAGTCTCCGGATCAATCGTGACAATAGAACCTCTAATCGCAGGTAGCAAACCCTTAGTGAAGTAGTAAATCCTATTAGTCTCTAAATCAACAGATCCTCCTACATAAGGCAACAGCTGAATGAATATGCCCATGTAGTCCATGACCAGCTCGCTTGCAAACCGCCTTAAAGACGTAAACTCATTCCTCTTCGCTCGTAACATCGTCGATGAAAAGTATTTTTGGTTAAACAAGTCTTGAAGTCAATCTAGTCTCTCAGAATGCCTCGAGTAGTGACGATACTCCTCCACCAATCAAATGCCTCCCCCTGTAATGTAGATGAAGAGATCGTCGCTCTCATGTGATCCTCCATCGCGATAATGGTGTGAATCTTCTCATGATTCTTCAGGAATAGCTCTGTCGTTGCTACATCCGTACCACCAAAGAACTTGATGGGGTCGTACCTCTTAAACTCTCTCCATTGTCTCACCTCAGCAGTGGCTCCCGAACTCTTCTCTGGAGCAGTAAGCGGAGTAGTCTTTGTAGTAACTTTAAGTGTAGCTGTTGCTTCCTCAGCCTGAATCAGAGGTACGAGCACCTCCTCCTGCGTAATCTGAACTGCACCCACATCAGGAATCACCCTAATCGGGATCGGAGTTGTGGAAGCTATAGCAACTGGCGTATAAGTCCCCTGTATAGTGGAAATAGGCGGCATAGGAGTAGTCAAAGTGGATGGTGTCATCATAGCCATAACTGGTGTCCTCAACAAACGTAGTATTTCCTCCAGTCACTGGTCCTAAGTCGCGACTCTCTGTGTCTAAGCCTGGAACTCCTTGACACTAATCACTCGAGGAACGAGCGTCGCGTTGTCGTCACTCGGACCAGTATGATCCGTCATCACTGTCTAAACAAGAGAGAGAATTATTTGAATTAGTGGATAGCTAACAATACCATATAGTACACACATCAAACATAATATGTACAAAAATCATTTTCGACTTATCCCAATCTTGTACTCACATCCTAACAAATGTTCTAATTAGGATCGTTGGGTTTCCACTCTAAGTTCAACCATTCCTAATTTTCCACTGTCTTAATGGCTTGTGTTTTAAATCAAGAGTCAGGTCTTTATAACCTTGTGCTCTAACACCAACTGTGACGGCTCTAATTTTCCCATGCAATTAGGCATGGCCTAGACCCGTGCAAGACCTCGAGTCAAATCTCAGCAAACCTGATGAGTCTAGTCAGCCTCCATTCATTTAATTATACATTTTATGAAAGATTTATTGTAAATTATATGCAGCAAAAAAATAAATAAACTAAAAAATGGGAAATAACTCAATCAAGAAATCGTTTACCTAGCAAGGCCCCTTTCCTTTGTTGCACTCCACTTTATCTGCACCCACTGTTACAAACTAGACGGTGAGTAACTGAGAGAAATCGAAAGTAATGCTAGAAGAATATAACAATAATTCATGAATTATCAAGCATGACAATCTAGATATCATGCGGTAAATATAAGATAGGAATTTAAATAGATCAAGATAGCATGATTTCTCTCAACAATTGTCATCCAAGGGGAAGTGTTATGATATGGATGAACAATTGATCAAGACTTTGTATGACTAATCATTGTCAAGCATGGCTCTTACATGGAGTGATAATATCAAGCATGGCTCTTACTTGCATCCATATCCAATGTACTCATTATTTCATGTGTTGTCAACATTACTTGTAAAGAGTTGTATGGCATGTGATGTATGTGTAACTTGTAAACATTGTCTTAGTACGTTTATCATCATCACCAAAGGGTCTATATAAAGGGTATCAACCTCATTATAAAAACACACCAAGTTGAATGACAACTTCTCATTTCAACTCTCTCATTTCTCCTCTTCTACTTTGTAGTTGTAGTTCTTTGTAGTTCTTTGTAGTAGTAGAAGTTAGTAGTTCTTCTACTTTCCTTCTCTAGTTCTAGCAAGTTTCATTTCAATTTACAATACGTTATCAACACGAGCTTGCTCTAGCATTAAGGAGATCTTGAAGTTCAAGAAGGCTTATTAAGGAGACAAAGCTAGGAAAGTATAACTTTTATGAGTTAGGTTTATTTCTATATTATCTTGGTTGCTTCGCTTTTATATGCATACTTTATTCATATATTATGCATTATAACGTCACCGATTGCGAAAGTATGCTCTGTAGTTGCGTCTTGTACGATCTTCTACATCAGAAATCAAAAGTCAATATGTGACATAACTAGTTTTCTCGCTATACTACAAACGATTAATTATGCTCCATTCTTGATTTTTTATATTGCAAATAGTGTTATAAGTTTGGGTTGATAGTGACTAAGCCTTGTCCCCGGTAAAGCTAAACATTGAAAGGGAGACGGGTTATCCCGTTCGAGGAGGCATGGTTTTAAGTAGACTTCGTCTTGCCACCCAACCTGGAGGTTGTCCCACCAATTCATACAAGTATTACATTTTGCGTATTTATAATCAAGTTGTGAACATATATTTAATGGTATATTATCTACTTTGTATAAAAAGAAAACTATTTAGTTTATCCCTATTTTCATAAAGATTTTATTTAGTTATAATTGAATTAATTACCTTAACAATATTGACAATAATAATTACTTGTTAAGGCAATGGGATGCTCAAATTATATATAAAACATCTATGCAAGACTATGCGTATAATACTAATATTTATTCGTCAAATATCTCTTTAGAGATTTGAAAAGTGAATATTTCACTTTATATTATCATTTCACCTCATGGAGCTATCTATATCAAGACCAAAATTGGTGATGCTCCAAAAGGCTCAAAATGAGCGGCTGGGTCTCACGTTACAAAATTTATATCAGTCAAATATCATTTATTATTTTGCAATTTTAATTACCTCTATGTTGAGGCTATGCAGAAGTATGATTGATGAGATAAATAAAGGCCACGTGGCCCACCTCGATATATTACTACAACAAATTATCGAGTGCGTACGTCAATCCATTAAGTATTAATAATGGATTGAATTCTTGTCTCGTGGCAGCTGAGTAAAATAATATGATATTATAAATATAATATCTCTCCCGTCCAATTGGTTCAACTTCAAATTAAGAAGCATATGTTGCATACTATGACCATGGTCGTAATACCAAATTACGGACGTGGA
Organism: Stephania japonica; assembly: GCA_039657345.1. Classification (NCBI taxonomy): domain Eukaryota; kingdom Viridiplantae; phylum Streptophyta; class Magnoliopsida; order Ranunculales; family Menispermaceae; genus Stephania; species Stephania japonica. The sequence continues at coordinate 18,667,949 of CM077558.1, read as the reverse complement.
AAAGGTGAAAAGATATGGTAAAAGTCATGTTGATAATTCCACTAAAGGTTGAAATAAAAGTGGTGCACCTCTAGAAGAGGTAATACATTATTGACAATGAACGCTCATAATTGTGACACGTTTTCGTCACATATGAAAGGCTATCGCCTAAATATTGTCATATATATAATACCCAAATATTTTTGTGATATTTTACCATGCTTTTGTTAAATGTAGAAGGCAAAAATTTTATATTGAAAGTGACTAATGATCCAAAAAGTTTGAGATATTCGTATTTTATTACGAAAAGGGTATTTCTTTAATACCATATTGTTTTTCAATGTAGAAATAGATCAAGTTATTTGTTCAGATTATGGCGATATATGTCTTGTTGATTGTGCTACAACGCACACTATCCTCAAAAGAAGAGAATATTTCTCCAATTTGAACTTAGCTGAGGCTAATGTTCAAACAATATCTGGCATCACCAATTTGATTAATGGCTCTAGAAGAGCAAATATTATGTTGCCTAGCGGAACAACAATTCATGTTGACAATGCCTTATACTTTGAAAAATCTAGAAGAAATTTACTCAGCTTTAAAGATATTCGACAAAATGGATATCACATTGAAACCATGAACGAAAATAATAGAGAATTTCTCTATGTCACATTGGTTTCAAATAGGAAAAAAGAAGTGTTAGAAAAATTCCTAGCTTTATCCTCTGGATTATATTTTACTCATATAAGGCATGTCAAAACGAATGTCGTCTTAAATAAGAAAATTAATGATCCAAAGACATTCATTTTATGGCATGACCGGCTTGGTCATCCAGGATCATCAATGATATGAAGAATAATTAATAATTTGCATGGACATCCTTTAATGAGTCACAAAATATTTTCAGCTGGTGATTATAATTGTGCTAGTTGTTCTCAAGGTAAATTGATAGTTAAATCATCCCCAAGTAAAATTGTTGTGGAATCCCCAGTTTTCTTAGAACGCATTCAGGGAGACATATGTGAACCTATTCATCCTCACTGTGGACCATTTAGATATTTCATGGTTTTGATAGATACATCAACTAGGTGGTCACATGTTTGTTTGATTTCGACCCGCAATGTTGCATTTGCTAGACTTTTAGCGCAAATCATTAAGTTAAGAGCACAATTCCCTGTCAACCCAATCAAGACCATCTGTTTTGATAATGCCAGGGAATTTCAATCTCAAGCATTTAAAAATTATTGCATGTCTATAGGAATTACCATTGAACATTCTGTTCCACATGTGCATACCCAAAATGGTTTGGCAGAATCTCTAATCAAACGCATTCAATTAATTGCCAGACCTTTAATCATGAGAACTAAGTTATCTACTTCAGGTTGGGGACATGCAGTCCTTCATGCAGCATCTATCATTCGTTATAGACCTACTACATACCATGAACATTCCCCCATGCAACTCATTTTAGGTCAACAACCAAATATTTCACACTTAAGAATTTTTGGTTGTGCAGTGTATGTTCCTATACCACCTCCCAATAGAACTAAGATGGGTCCACAACGAAAACTTGGAATTTATGTTGGATTTAACTCATCGTTCATTATAAGATACCTTGAGCCCTTAACAGGGGATTTATTTACTTCACGTTTTGCTGATTGTCACTTTGATGAAGCAATTTTCCCACTATTAGGGGGAGATAAGAAGTCAATTCAAAAGGAATGGCGCGAAATTGCTTGGAATGCATCAACTTTATTACATTATGATCCACGAACAAATCAGTGTGAACTTGAAGTTCAAAAGATCATTCATTTACAACAAATTGCAAATCAATTACCAGATGCATTTAATGATGCAAAACAATTGACAAAATTACATATTCCAGCTGTAAATGCTCCTGCAAGAATCGATGTCTCTGTGCAATAAAATGCACAAGAACCAACGAAACGCTTAAAGCGTAGAAGACAGGTTAGTTCAAAGGATACAATTCCTCAAAAGAGGAAAACGGGAGTAAAAATAAATACAAATCAAAATACTCCTGAGTAAGCACAAGAATCCTTTGATAAGGGTTTGTCAGAACAAATTAATTCTGATGTGGAACAACTTCCTTTAAAAAAGATGAAAAAGATGAAAGTAATGAGATCTCAATAAATTATTTAAACTCTGGTAAGATTTGGAATTGAAATAAAATTGTTCCTGATGATATATTTGCTTTCAATGTGTCCTTTGAAATATGTGAAAATGATGATGATCCAAAACCACGATCAGTGGACGAATGTCAAAAAAGACCTGATTGGCAAAAATGGCAAGATGCTATCCAAGCAGAGCTAAACTCGTTAAGGAAACGAGAGGTTTTTGGACCAATTGTCCAAATGCCAGATGGCGTAAAACCTGTTGGATATAAATGGGTATTTGTACGAAAGATAAACAAAAAAAATGAAGTTACAAGGTACAAAGCAAGACTTGTAGCTCAAGGTTTCTCATAAAGACCTGGCATCGATTATGAGGAAAATATTCTCCTGTTATAGATGCAATCACATTTCGGTTCTTGATAAGCCTTGCAGTCTCTAAAGGGCTTGATATGCATTTAATGGATGTCGTTACAACATATCTGTACGGATCTCTAGACAGTGAGATATATATGAAAATCCCGATGGATTTGTAATATCCAATGAAATAAAATCAAAACCTCATAACATGCATTCTATAAAATTACAAAGGTCTTTGTACGGTTGAAACAATCCTGACGAATGTGGTACAAACGTCTTAGTGATTATTTACTGAAAGAAGGATATGTAAATAATCCACTTTGTCCATGTGTCTTCATTAAAAGATCGTCAACAAGATTTGTGATTATTGCTGTATATGTTGATGATTTAAATATAGTGGGAAACCACGACGACATCGTTAGAACATCCGAATACTTGAAAAAGGAATTCGAGAAGAAAGAACTTGGAAAAACAAGACTTTGTCTTGGTTTGCAAATTGAACATTTTTCAAGTGGAGTATTTGTCCATTAATCAAATTATATTGAAAAATTATTAAAAAGATTTTATATGGACAAGGCACATCCATTGAGCTCTCCAATGGTTGTCAGATCACTTGAAGTGGATAAGGATCCATTTCGACTTCATGAAAGTGATGAAGAGCTAATTGGTCTGGAGGTACCATATTTAAGTGCAATTGGTGCATTTATGTATCTTACAAATTGTACAAGACCCGATATTGCTTTTGCTGTCAACCTACTTGCAAGATATAGCTCTTCACCAACTCGAAGACATTGGAATGGTGTTAAACACATTTTTCGATATCTTCGAGGAACAAGTGACATGGGTTTATTTTACTCGAGAGGGATAAAATTGAATCTCCAAAGTTATGCTGATGCTGGATTTTTATCAGATCCCCACAAAGCCCGTTTTCAAACGGGATATGTATTCACCTGTGGTAATACTGTTGTATCATGGAAGTTAGTAAAACAAACTATGGTTGCTACTTTTTCCAATCATTCTGAAGTACTTGCAATTCATGAAGCAAGTCGTGAATGTGTTTGGTTGAGAAACATGATTGAACATATTCAAGAATCATGTGGATTGCCTTCAATAAAAGATTCTCCAACCATATTATATGAAGATAATGCAGCATGTATTGCACAATTAAGTGAAGGATTCATAAAAGGGGACAGAACAAAACATATTTCACCAAAATTCTTTTATGCACATGAGCTTCAGAAGAATGGTGAAATTGATGTCAAGCAAATCCGATCGAGCAATAATCTTGCTGATTTATTCAAAAAATTCTTACCAACTACGACATTTAAAAGGCTTACATATGGTATTGGCTTGCGTAAACTTAAAGACATTGCAAGTAAAGAAACTGAACAAGTTTCACCATGTTCACATGAGGGGGAGTTATTGATTAGTGTATTGCACTCTTTTTTCCTTAGCTATGGTTTTATCCCATTGGGTTTTCCTAGCAAGGTTTTTTAATGAGGCAATCCTAACAATATTATACTCATCTTAAGATTAATAAGAAATGTGTACTCTTTTTCTTTTGCTAGATTTTTTCCCACGGGGTTTTTTCTAGTAGAAGTTTTAACGAGGCACATTCTCTCAACAATTGTCATCCAAGGGGGAGTGTTATGATATGGATGAACAATTGATCAAGACTTTGTACTTTGTCATGGCTGACTAATCATTGTCAAGCATGGCTCTTACATTGAGTGGTAATATCAAGCATAGCTCTTACTTGCTTCCATATCCAATGTACTCATTATTTCATGTGTTGTCAACATTGCTTGTAAAGAGTTGTATGGCATGTGATGTATGTGTAACTTGTAAACATTGTCTTAGTACATTTATCATCATCACCAAAGGGCCTATATAAAGGGTATCAACCTCATTGTAAAAACACATCAAGTTGTATACAACTTCTCATTTCAACTATTTCATTTCTCCTCTTCTACTTTGTAGTTGTAGTTCTTTGTAGTAGTAAAAGTTCTTAGTTCTTCTACTTTCCTTCTCTGGTTCTAGCAAGTCTCAATTCAATTCACAACAATTTACACATAATGAGCCATTGTTGCAAAAAATTGGTTTATTGGGTCCTTGTTAGGCCTAAAACACTCCCACCCCATAAACACACGTTGTACACTACACAAAGGCTGTTGAGCCTTTGTTGGGCCTATATGTATCACATACCCAAAATCACAAACACACATTGTACACACTCACAACGTCTTCACGGCCATTCTCACATCACAACCAGACGTCACCTACAAGCCTTCACACACAACTTTCACACGGCCTCAAAACAAGATACCCGCTTCACATACGCCGTGGTAAAAAGACAAATGAAAATGTCACCACGACGAGACTTTCTCGCGAATTTTTCCCACTAGTATGTGTGTAACACCATGTCATGCAACACCATGGAATGTCTTCACAACGTCAATAGAGAACTTGTCTCACACATGCCGAGGAGACCAACAATCGACAACGCCACCCATGGTGTTTTCTGGGCTACTGTTCGACTGGTACATAGGAGACGTCACGGCATGTACCGGCCAAAAGGAATCTCCACGGCATCGAGGAATCAACATTAAATATAGGGAACGCGGAACACAAACTCGGCACCCAACCTTGGCGATCTACACCTACATGTTTTAGGGCATCAAGACTCCCCAAAACCAACTCCGAATTCTCGTGGATGTTCCAGATTTCATCAATTCATCAAGAAAACACAACCAAATCAAATTACCCAATTGAAAACAAGAACAAAACAAAAACAACAATACCAACTCGGTGTCGCATGCTAATTGCTCTGGGGGTTGTCGAGACATCGGTGGAATAGCAAGATCGTCTCCGGCAAGACACCATTGGTCATTGCGATTAAAACTTTTATAAACAACACAAAAATAGAGAGGAGAAACAAAAGAGAAAGGGGAGTAGAGTGCTTACCTTGCTCCGGCGAAATCCACTCCGGCGAGACTCCGGTCGACACCAAATAGGGCTGGTCAACCCTTTCTTGTTCACTAAGAAAGAAAAGAAGAGAAAGAAAGGAGAAGAGAAGAGAATGAATAGTGAAAAGGGATTAAGTGGTGGAGTGGTCCTTTTATAGGCCCACTTATTATCCACTTGTACGAGTGCATCTCGAGGCGATTCATTAGCTTCCCCTTTTGGAGGGTTCACCAAGTCTAACTCTCCATGTTGACTCGACTAAGTGACTCGGGTGTCACTTAGTTATCTAGCTCCCATGTTGATGTTGGGAAATATGCCCTAGACCAATTATGTAAATATTTTTTAATTATTATAAGTAGATGCATGTTTCTTTTATAATAGTATCCATGAATAATTATTATATTATTCTAAACATCCCTAGTCAATTATTATTTTGGGAACAATAATAAATTAAGACTAGTATGAGTCTTGATTGATATTCATATGATGATTATGCATGTACTAATACGGATCAAGATCATGAGTATTTGTTTGGAACAAATACTGAACCGACCTGCTATGAGAACTCTACATGGTCAATGTCATAAGTGATTCTCATGATAGTTATATCATTTAATCCTTCGACTTGAGGTCACTAGAGACTCTAACATTATGAGCACAATGATTTGACACAATTAAACATCATCTTTAACTAGATGATATAAAGATTGTGATTGGTTGTTGTCCGACTAATATGTTGAAGTTGTGTGATCAAGATGGGATTTGTCCATCTCTTTTAAAGAAAGATATCTATTGGGCCCTCGATACCTTAGACTGATAAATGGTCATGTCTAGTGTGATTGGATCAATGTCACTTGACAATTTTAGTCTACTTGAAGATTGAGACTAGTAGATTGAACTATAAGGATGACATTTCATGTTTTAAGATAAATTAAAAGATATCGCATGACAAAAGGATATGATATACACTGTCTATTAGGTTGCATCGATTTATTGATCTTCATGCAACTTGGGTAGTTATAATGTCTTCTTAGAGGCCACTTATGACTTGTGTGCAAAAAGGGTTTTGGTTCACTGCCAACGTTGTATGAACCTATTAGGTCACATACAAAGAATGAACTTGCACGATTTAATATTATCTAGGTTGATAAATTTTATTTGATAAAATTCATTTTGAATATTCTCATTAAGTGTCCTAGTTTGACTACGATTCAAAACTCTCTTACATTTCTAGTATGACTAGAAAGTTAGTCTCTTAGTAAATCCTATTTTTAATAGGACTCTAATTGAAATTAATTGGAATTAAAGCATGACTTCAATTTTTATTTGAGTTTTAGATAAAACTACAACTCTTATTGGATTAGTAATTGTAGACTATCTATGACTCTATCATTTTTAGAGTTAGACTTTATCTAAGACTTTATTTTGAGTATGACTATGAGATGGAGTTCTTTTACAACTTGACCTATTGAACTATAAATATGACATTATAGTCACGTTTTAATATGAGAGAGACTTTTTGTATGAGACTTTTCTAGAGAGATTTTTCTAGAGAGTTTTGTGAGAATTTTCTTCCTTAGAGTTTTTGGCGCTTGCACTCCGGATTGTGATTATCCGTTCATGTGTGTATTTTAGATAGAGGACGTTCGTCTTTGGCAGCGATCTTGAAGAATCAATCAACACCAAACAAGGTAGACATGGAGTTGTGCTTGTTAAGGTATAGTTTTTCTCTCTTGATATATCAGTGTAATGGAATCGATAGGATCCTAGTTCAGGGATATTCAAAAAGGTTTCGAAAAAAATTCCATTGCGTTTGATCCTCGAAACCCAACAGTTGATCTCGCGCTCCTCGGCCTGTTTTGCACTGTAAATTCAAACTCGCATGTTCGTGTCTCATCACGTTCCGATAAATTATTACATTAATTATCTGAAAAATTATTTATTAATGTTTTATGTGTTTTAATTCCCCTGTTTACCTAGGCGAAGCTTCACTCAAACTAAACAGTTGCAAAAATGGCTCCAGACACGTATCAGACTATCATACTAATACAAAACAACACAGAATCATAAAATTACCTTGGTGTCGACTCCCAAAATCCAAAATACTGTGAAGTATCACGCAGACGGGTCACGATCATGACAAGTGAAACATAAGTCGGGTTAAATTTTGAGGGTTGTTACATGTGTGCATGTTGATAAGGGATATTTCTCACCTATTTTTGATATTATCAAACGGGGGAGAAATATTGCTTTAAACTTGAATTATAAATTTGATAATGTGCTAAATATCTATCTTTTGTTTATCAAGTTCATATTATTTGTTATCATCAAAAAGTGGAAGATTGTTGGACTAAGTGTTTTATCACTTACACTCCACTTTAGATTTTGATGTCAATAAACAATATGAAATGGTACTAACCAGTTTGTCAAGTGTTTTAGAACATCAAACTTTGTTATGAATCACAAGTTCATAGGAAAAGTTGAAGTTTGTACAAGATCAAGAAGTGACAACATAAAGCCGAACAAGTTCAAGACTTGGCTCAAACAAGGAAACAAAAACCGAAAGGCAAAGCAATCATTTGTACAACTTATGTAAGGTATATACGTTACATTCCTACAAACCAAATGCATTAGAATCATGCATGAAACCACACCAAGAAGGGGTGAATTGGGTGAAGCAAGAGGTTATAGCTTTTTAAAAATTTTAAGCTAAAAATCAATGATAACACACATCAATAATAAATATCTATGCTATGCAACAAAGATGGTAGAAGAGATGAATATGAAACAAGATATTTATAGTGGTTCGATCTTAATGATCTACATCCACTACCTAACCACCCCAATTAGGATTTTCAAACCTCCACTTATATTACCAATAAGTGTTACAACCTAAGCTTACAAGTCTAGAATGCCTAAATACAAATTAGGACTTCCCACCTAGTTTCCACTAGGGGTTTTGTCTAGCCTCAACTAAGTCTTCCTTTGACTTAGATCCCACTAAGTCTCACAATCAATAATACATAATGAAGTTGATGAATACAATTGAAATATGTTTTGCAAAATAAAGTGGTAATAAGTCCAACAACTCACAAGCCACCTAAAGCTAAACCTGTGACGGCCCCAATTTCCCCGTGCAATTGGGTACGCCCGGCCTAAACCCGTACAGGCCCCGAGTCATCACTCGGCAACCTGACGAGCCTAGTCAGCCTTCGATATAATCAATTCAGTAATTTATGAAAGAGTTATTGCATTTATACACAGCGGAAGACTAAAACAATTATAATAAAGGGAAATAACTCAATCAAAGGGAAATTAGGAATTCTATAAGTGTGGAAAACCCCGGGTATTCATGTACAATTCGATAGGCATATATACATGATACCAGTCTCATAAAAGATATACCAAGTTCAATAATCCCAACAAAATAAGTATAAAACGATATACACATCAGCAAACAAAATATAATCACCTACTATAAAGTCTCTCAGATGTCTTGCAACACCTCAAAGTATATCACCTAGGCATAGCCCCTTGCCCTTGCTGCTCTCCACTCTATCTGCACCCACCGTCACAAACTAGACGGTGAGTAACTGAATAAAATTGCTAGTAGTACCAGAAGAATGTAACAGTAATTTATAATTATAACAAGAAAAACAGTCTAAGTATCATGCGGAAAGGAAATAACTAGAAAGTAAATAAATCAAATGCATGATAAAGAGACTGAAAGATAAACAATCGATATTTTGCATGTTCTAAGATTCAAAAGAGGCCCATGAGTGGTCTATTTCACAGCAATACGACAAAGATCTCGCAAGATCTCCCCGGCAATGTCGCAACACTAGCGCAGCGTGAAATCGAGAGGCATCGCAACACCTCTCGAATCCAGTACCCAGTACACACATCACTAGGGGTGGTCAGTTACCCTTGCAGAGGGCACCCTCGTTGTCCCAGCTAGTGCGGGACCACATGATACCTTCGAGACACACACTCATGCCAAAAACGTACAACCAAGGATATAAAATGGAATATCAAGCAAAGGATTAATACAACAATAGCAATAAATAGAGGATGTATAAATCACATGTTATTTTCTTACTGGTCTACTAACGTACATACATACGACGCATGCATGTACTTACCTGATCTAGCGTGACCCGGTACTCACTCCAAAACTTTAACGCGCTTCCCGTGTTTCTTTAGTGCCTGACAACGATTTAAGTCCCGAATATAGATTTAAGATTAGTATTTAGTTTTTGGATGATTCTCATAAACTTTGTTTCAATTCATTCAATTAATGGAACCCATATTATCGTTGATGTCTGACGCGCGCCGAACACGTCAATAAAATATTTCCTTAAACCAACTATTTGCAGATAGTGGCAAAGGGTCGATCCCACAGAGATTGGTAGTCTTTCTAAAGTTTTAAAACAAAGGAAAACTGGGGTTTTAGAGAAAATAACTAAATTAAATAAGCTAATTACTATGAAATTAAATAACTAAAATAAATATCTAAGACTATGAACAATTAATTTAAATACCTAAGTCTATAGTTCCACAAGACAAGATCAAGATTCAATGGCATATCATGGTCGTCAATCTTTCCCAAAACAATTATTAATTCAAGTTCCTCTAGATTAGCTATGGAAAATCGACATCCGCCAGAAATTCCTAATTCCCCTAATCTCGATAGCTAGGACATCCGCCACTAACTACTTCCCTAATTAATGCATAACCCTAGACATCCGCCATAAGATTTAACACACTAACCGCAGTAATAAACTTCTATGGGAATACTAATCCTAGATAACCGAATCGCGTCCGCTCCCGATTTAACCTAGATTCAATTGTTGCACACTCAAGAACCGAAAGGTTTTGACGGCAATCGGGTGAATGATTGTCACTTATATTGTCTCAAAAGTACAATTACGGATACTAATGAGTCAATTAACTATAGATTTCTCACCTAAAAGCATGCACTGGCCACATACATACCCTAGATTTAAACCATATTCATTAAAATCAACAACAATGAAATAGAAGAAATTAAATTAAATTAAATAACAAAATAATAGATCTCACAAGTTATGCCATGAATCCATAATCCCGACTTGCTTCTATGTTTTGCAAAATAAAGTGGTAATAAATCCAACAACTCACAAGCCTCCTAAAGCTAAACCACTCTAATGAATGCAAATATGGATGTGACTAAGTTTTCAATAGAAATCAATAAGTATGTGCAACACTTAATTAGGTGATGTATTCAATTCATGAAATCCATGGATTTTAATGGACTTTCTTTTGTGGATTTTATGGATTTTAAAGGACTTCCTATAAAGACTTTCAAGGATTTTTATGGATTTTGAAGGACTTTTATTATAATGACTTTTAAGGACCTTCAAGGAACCTCATAAATCAAATATTAACTTTCATGGATATTGGTGGAGTTTTGTAGACTTTTGCACAAAAATAATATAGTATTTCCTTGCCAAAAAAAAAACAATAAAAAAAAACTTTGTGATAAAGAAAAAAAAAAAAAAAATATGACATTTCTTTACTAAAAGGATGAGTCTTGTCATCTACCAAAAAAAAGATGAGTCTCACCACCATTGTCCATTTGTCACCACAACAGCATCAACTGCCACCTTCTCCTTTTATCCCCACCACTGTTTTCTTTCATAACCACCATCAACCCCATGTAGTGCTAATTAACATGTTCTACTTTCATTTAGAAACAAATATGTTTCAAAATATATGCATCAAAAAAATATTAATAAAATAATCCTAATGTATAACACCGTTCATGATCTCAACATCATGCCTCATATTAGATGCTATAGTAGCCCTCCATTCATTGGCTTGTTCTCTTTGTTGTTCATGAGTCTTCAAAAGTAATTATGGATCTTCTTAATCATCCAACGAGAGACCTTCATTATCTTCTTCAATTTGAAATTCGTCAGAACGACACTCCTTATGCAAAAAGTTGTGTAATCCTACATAAGCTAACACCAACTTTGCTTGAGTTTTATGTGTAAATGGAGGAGCTGTTTCAGAAATTGTGAACCTCGACTTGAATATGCCAAACAACCTCTCAATTACGTTCCTTAAAGATGCATGTTGAAGATTGCATTTTTAAGATGATGACCTCGACCAGAGAAATCAGAAAGATGATAGCGAACACCTCGAAAAGGTGCTAAGAACTTACGTCGATTTGAAAATCCACAGTCCACCAAAAAATATTTACCTATACATAAAAATATTAATGAATTACTACGAGACTTAATGTATGCATTAAAAATAGCAAATAAGTTAAATATAATATAAGTATACCTTGCAGTACTTGAAGTCCATTTCTCCTTGATAGAGCATTAGTTAATATTCTTGAATCATGTGCTGATCTTTCCCACCCACTAAGTATGTATATGAATTCCAAATCAAAGTTACAAGCAACCAACATGTTCTCGAATGGAATCCATGAAGATTTTGATAACTGCCAGTATCACTTCCAGTAACTATTGCTGAAATGTGGGTACCATCATTAGTTCCAATGCAATCCTAAATAATAAAACAATGATGACATTATCATATTCTTCATCATGACTATCATCAATAACAATTACCTCAATAGTAATACTTACTTTGAAGTAAGGATAAAATCTCATACTTTCACTTATTTTTTGTGGTACAGTAGCTCTAGCTTGACCATCATATCTACTGCAACTATATTTAATGCCTTTAGAATTTTGTTGAAATTCTTGCTAGTAGTATAATGAGATCAACCATACTTCTCACGAATCACACAATATCGAGAATTTTGGCTAACAATGAGTAAAAATATTGCCAACATTTCTTCATCAGTAACAAATCGTGTATCATCTAATTATGTTTTTCACTGATGATGTAGCACAACTTCCAAGACTCTTCTGGAAACATCCTGTAAATTTGTCGAAAGTGCTCACCATCCTCCTTCAATATCATGCATATGTATTCTGAACCATTCCTCAATTTTGGTCGCCTTTTCATGGGACGTGCAATGTGTTCATGACACAATGACTGCATGAGTTCATGTAGCACATGCAAAATGGCTTGGATAGATATTAGTAATCACTTGAGTATTTCATTCAATTCTTCATCCATCTTGTTTTCTAGCACGTCTTCTTCATCAAGATCATCATATCCTTCCATGGTTAATGACTTCACACAAATGAATTCACCAAATTAAAAAGAAGAAAAAGCGTAGTAAACATATTTGTAGGTACATAATTCAAGTAAATAATTTAACAAAAAAGAGGTATATATCATATGAAAGTGAAACAAAAAAGGTAAAAGGCATTCCAACATCATTTTAACAGAAAAAAAAAGTATGTAGCATTCAAGAACAAAAAGATAATATGACACCCCAATACAATTCTAACAAAATATAAATAAAATTTTCTAACATCATTCCAACAAAAAAAGAAATATAACCTTTCAATATCATTCTAACAAAAAATAAGTAAAAGATTCTAACATCATTCAAACAAAAAAAGGGGATATGCATTCATTCCTACATCATAGTAACAAAAAAAAAAGAAAGCATGATATTTTAACATCATTTAAACATAATTCACAATGTCATAAGTTGAATAAAAAAAGATGACCTTCCAACATCATGTAAACAAAATAATAAGTTTGACAGTAATTAAAATAATTCAAAACAAAATGTCAAAATGCTATCATAAATAAGTTTTCTAACATCATTCTAGAACTCCAGGTAATTCTGATAATTGAGATGCTATCCATTTGACACATTCTTCATCATTCATATCCAAAAAATCTATCTTCCTTGATTAGTAACTTAGCCAGTTTAGCAATTTGAAATGAGCATTGTCATTTAAATTCGAGATCTCTCGGGTGATTTTCCAACACCCTCGATTTTTTGAGATAAAGTTTTCAACTTTCTCACTAAAATTATGAAGAGTTTCAGTGAGTTTCTTCAAAGTATCCACTTGAACCACATCGTTTCCATGTGAAATTGAAGAACCTTCTTTGACAAATACTCACTTTGGACTTGTCATATGTCTTTTTGTGATTGCTTGAGTGCAGATCCTTGTATGAGTCGTGGCAAGGGCAAGCTAACTAATTACCTTTAATTTTCAAACTACAGGCTGGACTTGTGTGTTTGTATATAGATACATTTTGTTATCATTTTTATGTTGAGTTTTGGGATATTGTGAGAGACTCATGCCATATATTTTGATATCTTTAGGCTTTTGATCTTGATATATAGATGATGCATGGTTTACACGTTTTTCACATTAGTCAAATGCTCTATTAACATGATGTAAATGTTTTACTTCAATCTATCATTTCTTTAAGTCTTCCATTGATGCTTATTGATAAAAGAGATGATTGGAGTCCAATAATGAATATAAATGTTAAAATGAATATAATTTGAGATTATTAATGATATTTGGCGGATTAGTTGGTCGTGGGACACAACTGGTAGTTACGTGGCTACTGGTTGTGGGCCCGTGTTGCTCCCATGACGGGCCTAGGGGGATTTGAGGCCGTTACATTCACGAGTTTTGAAATTGAAGGAGATAGATTTATCTTCTTTTTTGTGTGAGATACAATGAAGCCTAGTTTTGAAGATAAAGTTGTTCCACATCACAGGTCAAATGAAGGTACAAAAATTCGAGGACGGATTTTTTCCACTCAAGGGAGAATAATGAAGAATAAAAATTGGAATGCGATGAAGTTGGTAATGATACTACATGTCAAAGACGTGCACATCAATTTGGTTATTCATTAGAGTCCATCCATTAAGACTTAGTATGTTATATATTTCTTAGTGTGTTCCATTAGTGTTTTATAATTATGTATCAAGTTTATATTATAGTATCTTTCCTACATAGTGGTTTCTAACAGTTAAGTTTTTTAAGAATTGTATTAGGATTGGTTTTAGTAAGTAGAAGTTAGAGGTAACGTGTTTTATTATTGCCTTTTTTTATTTTTTTTTCAAGAAAAGCCTATATATAAGGCTATGCAATAATTTTTATTTTTTGAAAATGCTATGTAATATTTTTAGGTGATTGATTTTGATTTTATGAATAAAGAACTGTGTTTCTTTTAGAAAATTATGATTTTTAATTCTAAGGCCCAAATTAGATTGTGCATGAAAAAGAATTATTGTTGGAGAACATACATCACAAGACACTTGGAAACAAAACATGCTCCTACCAAAAAAAAAAAAACAAAACAAAATATGTTTGTAGATAAGTTATCATAGAAACAATACAATATTTTATCAACAATGAAAATTTGAAGCAAGATCCTACCTTTTAACTCCTTCCATTGACTTTGACGAACAAAAGCTTGAGATCTTTTCTGTCCAACATAAGAGGGTTGGAGACGCGTAACATCAAAGGGAAGTTAGCACAAAATCACTTAGCATAATTCCTCTACTGATCAATTCAGATACAATGATGTACACACATAAACTAGTTAACAAAACGAAGGTAAAGATAACCCAAATGGACTTTTGAAAGAACTACGAAGAGTTGCAAACCAAATAGGAATATAGCATTCAACATGGATACTTTAATAAAATCAAGTAAATATAAATTAAGGAGATATAGACAGAAGAAAAAAATAGAAAATCAAGTAAAGGCTAACTCAGTGAGAAGTGGGAAAAAACTCATTCATTCGGGCAGTTGAAGAGTCATGTGACCACATCATTAATTTCCATGGGCTAGAAAGAAACAAAATAGCATATGAAATAAATTAAAAAAATCAAAATTAAAGGTCATAGCAGGATGACAATTCCTGCAAGTGTTAAAAGACAACTGGGTTGAGAATATACCAACATATTAATAATTTCAATAGCACTCTATTTGTGCTTTTCCATGATCTGAACTCAATTCCATCACTAAAATTCCAAATGGTTCAATAGAGTGAATTCAAAGCAATGTCATGTAAAAGAGAATACAATACAAATTCTTATCTTGGTTTTCAAGTTCTGGGGTTCTAAGAATCTGAAGTCTGGACAAACACAAGTTTTTTTTGTAAGTTAGGTGAGAAGGAACATGTAAATAGATCTTTCCATGCACATTTTTAAGTTCAGATTTATAGTAAATTAAGTTGTATTTCTGGGGTACTTTTGTTAATCAATCAGATTTTCTACTTTTCCCATATTTTTTTAACATGGTTTCTTCTTGTAAAGGTGAAAGGTTTGGGAACAAATCTATGTCTAGCACTACTGTCCCAATATGTTTGCTCTAAAGCAAAACATTGCTTTAATACCATGGAGAGATCCCAAGAGACCTAGTTGAAGGTCACCCAAGGGGGGATGAATTGGGTTACCAAGTAGTTATCGCCTTTTTAAATATAATTCAATAATCAAGATGATAAATGCTCACCAAAATGCAAATATGGATGCTATGCAAGTGAATGAGGTAGAAGATATGGAAATGAGACACACGATATATAGTGGTTCGATCCAACCGATCTACATCCACTACCTAACCTTCCCGGTTAGGATTTTCAACCCCCACTTATATTACCAATAAGTGTTACACCCTAAGTTAACTAGCCTAGTGAATGCCTAGCCTCAACTACGTCTTTTACAAGATGCCTTATCGCAATAAGGTTTTATACAACCACCTAGCCGCAACTAAGATTTTACCCACCTAGACTCACCTAGGATTTTTTCCACCTAGCCGCAACTAGGATTTATGCCAAGCCTCAACTAGGTCTTCCCTTTCGACTTAGATCCACTAAGTCTTACAATCGAAGTTTGATGAATACAATAAAATACACTTTATAAAGTAAATCGGCACCAAGTTCAAATGCAAGCAAGCCTCCTAGAGCCTAACCACTCTAATGCATGCAAGTATGAAAACAATTGAAAAATGAAAAGATATTATTGATTTTATACAAAACTCAAATATGAAACCGTTTCAAACAAATCGATTAGAAGAAATCTAGTTTCAAATCCAATGAACAAGAAGTTTGATAAAAATCAAGTTTAACTGCAAACTCTTATCCAAATCAAGTTTAAGTGCAAAACCTAAGATAAATGTGTTTAACAACAAAACAAGTGATTTCCTAAGTCAAACACGCAAGAATATATAATTTAAGCACAAGAAAAGCTAGGAAATAGGACTTTCTTACAACCCAAAGATGATGACTTGAAAAACCAATTTTGAGAAGTTGTAGTACACCTTAGAAGGCCTTAAGAATGCTGGTTTTAAGATTGATTCAACAGCCTCAAAATATTCCTTGTGTTTTTCACAAAACTCCAAGCTCCTCCTATTGAAAAATTTGAGCACTTGTGTTTTTCTTTCTCCTCAAAACAAATTCTTTGTGCTTTTTTGTTTGAGAGTGTTTTATATTCTTATATAATAGTTTTATGACCATTCTAGGGATCTAAGGGTTGAGATTCCATCAAAAATTTAAATTAAAGTGTGTTTTTTAACTTTATAAAAAAGCTATCAAGAAAGGAATTAGCGCGCTAATTTTCTGACCTAGCGTACTAATTCTGCATTTAGCGTGCTAATAAAAATATTAGCGCGCTAATAGTCAAGGGCCTCAAAATAATATTTTTGACCATAGAGTTAACGACCCTTTATCACATCCGGGACCCTACCAAACCTCATATAACATGTCATACATGTTTGTTATGGGTCATATAGCCTATTTGGGTGGTCAAGATATTTTTACAAATCCCGAAAATGAAAAATCCTAGTTTTATTACATGCGAGGGGCTTTTCTATAAATATGCAGTTTTCTTTTCAAAAACATTTCAAAGACAAGTTTTTCTTTTTCGAAAGCTTCAACAATGATTTTCAAAGTTCGATATGAACATAAACGCATAGTTTAACATTGTTCAAACTTATAGGCCGAGTCATGTGTTAAGTTTCACTTAAAACTTCAAGTAATCACTTGACATTTGAAAATCCATTTGAAAAACTCGATGTCCATGAACTAATACAACAGGCTTACATAAATGAACTTATATACCTTACATCAATGTTACAACTCGTGGTTCGATCTTTCGTCTTCTTTTCCTTATGTTTGCCGAATCTTGAACTTGTATGGCTTGAATACTTGAATACTTGAGATTGTGACGTTTTACAACCTTTGACGAAACTGAAATACACTTGATAAAATTATTAGTATATTTTCACCTTGTTTGTGTCCATCAAAATCCTGGTCGGATTTAGAGTGACTAACCACTTAGTCCAACACTAGTGACTTCAGATTGAGACCAGGATAAGAACAAGATGTGACACTTATAGTCAATCTGGTAATAATTTGTCACTCATTATTCCAACTCCAACACATGATTTGTACCAATTATCAAGCCAACTAAACAAAGATCCAAATGAAGATGAAAAGCACAAGAACGCAATCTGACACAACACAAAATAAAGAAACTAATACTTAAAGTAATCAAGCAAATCAAAACCCTAGAACACCAAACAGAACAACATGATCATGAAACGAAAACCAAAAAAATCTAACCTTTCTGAATGTTGTAATCCACAAGAGTAGGACCGTCTTCGAGTTGCCTCCCATTAAAGATTAACCATTGCTGGTCAGGCAGAATCCCTAATATTAAGTCAAATAAAGAGAACACAATTAGAACCCCAGAAGTGCAGAATTGATTAGAGAGTCCAAGACCTCCAAAATATGCCCTAGCTTCAAATAGTCGAATGCGCTCAACCAAGTATTTATGAGTGAAAATTATCAAACAACTAGGGCTTCGAATCTTGTTCTTTCATCTCCATTAATGGTTGTGCCCTTTCTCAAACAGAGAATGTCGAGATCAAAAATAGAGAAGAAGTTTGAGAGATCTAATAGAGAAGGAAAACATCAATCGAACCTGGAAATCAGAGCATTTGAAGAAGAAGTTTGATAGATCTGATCGAGAAGTAGTTCAACAAACACAAATCGAATCACGAATAGAAACCCTAGTGGGACCGTTCGTCGAGGAAGGTCTTCAATTACTTCTATTGAAGAGCTCTGATACATCGATTGATCGACTCCTATGTCTTCCATTGTAATCGCTGAAAACCCTAGCGACCTCAACTCTCTAATTCCTACGATTTTGATCAAGATTGTGGAGATTTGTTCAGAGATGATTGAGAGTAGAAATCATAGCTAGGGTTTGATTCAAACTTGGAGATTTGTGAGAAATGATTGAGAATGAACTCTAGCTAGGGTTTTAATCGAGAGGAGAGTCGGGGTTTTGACATATTGAGAGCTTGAACTCTCGGTTGTTGGGTTTTTCTTTTCGAGGTGAGAATGAGATGTGGAGTTCGAACTCGTGTTTTAGTGGTTTATTATTCCCTATTGATAACGGTAGCCGTTATCTTAAAATAAACATAATGGCTACCATCATCAATATCCTTTTTTATTGATGGAGAATCCAAACCATCATTAATTGTTCTGTTATTAAATTATATTAATGTTGTAGTGATGATTCGCTAATCAATTTAGAAAACTTTAGCTGGGTCACTATTCCAAGAATCTTTAAATTTTTTAATTAATTATACATTTATAAAGTGGGCCCACAAGTTAAAAGAAATAATAAGAAAATAAAAGTTGGAGACTTTCCTCCCAGGTCACTTTGCATCACTCGAAGGGAGTGCTCCAACATTGGAGATTCTCTTATGAAACAAACACTAGATCATATTTATTCAAGAAAGTCTATTTCTTAGTCTGCATCATAAAGTCAACCATACAGATCCACAAGTACACACACAAATGTAGCTCATCATGAGGAAGCAAGTTTAGCAATCTAGGGCACATCAACTTGAAACTCATCAATTTCATCCATCCATGGGTTTTTCTCATTCTTAGGATCGATGGTTCTCAACGCTTTCCACACCGCACTATTACACTTAAAACCTGAACCGAAAGCTATCTGCCAAGCCCTATCCCTTCTTTTAATTCTCCCTTTCGCCTCAGTGTAGGCAAGCTCATACCACAAAGAACTACTAGACGTGTTTCCAAACCTATACAAAGTCATTCTCGATGGTTCCATATGCCATTTAGTCAGGCTTAACTTCTTCTCTCACTCATCCAGCATCCTTCTTTACCACCAGCATGAATGCAAAAATGCTCACAAGCTAGCTTGAAATCTGGGATATAGGGCTTCATCTTTAACTTTCACTACAACATTAATATTTTTTATGACATAACTATTAATGACCACGTGAAAAAACCGTTATGAAAGACAGGAATAGATAACGATTACCGTTATTATAGTGATTATATAAATCTCCCACTTCAACTCGGCTATCACACTTCACAATCCCTTATCCCGAATCTCTCTCTCTCGCTCTCTCTCGCTCGTGAAAACCTCTCTCTCTCTCTCAAAACCCTAAACCCTTATCAACCTTACCAGATCTTGTTTTTCTCTCGCCATCGCTAGATTTCTCTCTCGTGCAATCACTCCATATCTTGGTTTCCACTCTTCGAATTTTTGCAGTTATAGGTATGGATCTGTGGTTTTCGTCTCACCACTCCGGTAGAGAGGTCAGTCACTAGCTCAGTCTCCGTTGATTTTTTCATCTCTTTGGATTCCTTTTTTTTGTCGAGATTCGTTTTGTTGGAATCAGTTGACTGATTTGGTAGATTTCTTTGTTAGGTTTTGAGATTTGTTCTGAATCTGTGTTTCTCTAACGCATTTATGGAAAATCACCTCTTTTAGGTTTCTTATTTATCTAAATTAGTTCAATCGAATAGATGTTATGTGGTTGCCCTAATTGTGGTAGCTACTTCATTTCTTTTGAATTTGTGAGCGTTAAACCCAGATTTTTGTCCGTTTTCGATGAATAGACGATCTATTTTGTTAGATGACCACGACTGCTCTTTGTTCTCTGATACTTAAGGATTTTGTTGTACAACACTATGTTCTCTACACTTGCTGATTGCTTCAGACCTTCATTTTTAGTTAGGGTAAAGAGTTATCTCTTCGCGAATGTAGAATGCTCTTTGTGTATGGTTTAAGCAAGAGACAACTGTATATGTTTTCTCTTGAGTCACTGAAATAGTCGATGTATTTTCGAGACTTAACGAGTCGATCTAGGGTTGGTTCTTCAAGTTCAATTCACTCCAATTGCATTGCTGTTAAAGCGTAGGGAGGCAACAAGTAGCAATTGCATTAATCTTTTAATTGAAAGTTGAATGCAAAGGAAATCTTGATTATAGTTTTGCAGTGCAGAAGTTCTATTACGATAAGAGTTTGGAAAAGGAAAAGTCGACCTTGTCTAGAACAATTTCTCCACTCCCGTGGACATTCATACATACAAGTAAACTCTGCCCATGAGTAGGCGACCTTGTCTCCCTTTCTTCTTCTTATCTTGATTATAGTTTTTGATTTCTCTCCATGTGAAATTAAATTTTCACTTTTCTTCTTCTTATCTTTCATTACAATTTTGTTTGCAGATCAGTTATGTTTGATTGATCGATATGGAAGCTGTGGTTCCAATATGAAGGAGCAGAGTAGTTGTGCCACAACTGATGATATGAGATTGTCGTTGCTATGCCTGAGTTGTTCAATTGCCCTGTTTGTTCCCATCATTTATCTGCTCTAATCTTTCAGGTTTAATTGATTAATTCTTTTTAATCAAAAAAAATAATTCTTTCTTTCTTTCTTTCTTTCTTTCTAATATACTCCATATGGTCATCGTTATAAGTCATCTTATAAAAACACTTTGTCAAAAAATATAAGTCGTTTTTCATAATTCTAGAGAACTTTCTGTACCTTTTTCTTATCCATTTTACCCCTAAACATTTCATTGCAATTAAACATAAAATAAAGGGTTGATTAATTTCCTTCTAATGTATGATGTATGTGATTTGAATAATTAAATACTTGTTTTAAGTGTTTCTCATAATTAGCTTGTTTGTAGATTGCCTTGTTTAATTTCTCTTTTTTTCTTTTTCAGTGTAGTAACTGCAACAGTTCTTTTAGCAATGGTAATCTTCTTTTGCATTTTTCTTTTATAGCAGTTTAAACCAACCGGTGCATGCATTAAAATTTTTAATCCCCGTATCAAGGACAAAGATATATTTGTTATTGCAGGTGTAATCACTTATCAGAGTAATTAGATCTCCTCACTGATTGAATAATATTTGATCATATAATCTACATGATCAGGTTATGGATCTCCATATAATGAGAATCTCAACAACACTTTGAGGATCGATTACTTGACGGGTTATATAGGAAGCACACGCAATTCAATCAGGTTGTGCTCTTTCACCCTCCTCACTAATTTGTGGTTTATATATAGAACACCTTGCCACTGCTCTTATGCCATCTTTTATTGATTTGGGAGCATTTCTGCTTACAATTACAGTGATCCTCATAAAGGGGTGGAACTAGATGGCTTGCAAGTTTCTCCAATGAGCTCTAATCAAAGCAAAGAAAAAGGTAAAATTCACATTTTTGCTTATAATTATAGTGATTCCTAAGCTGTGTAGAATGTTTTTTCAGGACTTAGCATTTCCATCTGAACTCAATTGATCAGTTTTTGCAGTTTCAGCTTATCCTAGTTGTGAAACTCACTTGGGTATGTTTCAATTCCAAATTTCTATGGCTGCCTAAACTGTTTTGGAGTGACTTGTAGGAGTGGTGAAAAGTCTACAAAACATTAGTTTTATGTTCTTGTCCATAACATGCTTAGTTCTTTTTCTTTTTCAAAAGATAAGAATGGGACAGCTTGGGTGGAAGCATTTTTCTCTGCCTACTTTTTCTAAGAGCGCTTCTGCTTGCAGGGATGAGTATCTAAAGCTATGAGCTTTTTGAATAACGATTGCAAACTTGTAAGAGCTTGGAACTTGAGGCATTGTTTCTACTGTTACATTGAATTTTTACAATTGAAATATCGCAGACAATCTCCTAATAAGAAATCAGCTTTTTACTTTGGTTGTTTCAGGTTCATGGTAACGTGTGCATGGCCAGAGTGTCGTTGTGACTCAAAAATTGGACTAGAAGCTGCATGCTTTTGATGTGCTTTATGAGTTTGATGGGAATAATCAAAGCTTTAGGACCAATGATGGTAATCTCACTTTTTGAATTGGTTTTGTTGATGGGATTTAGTTTGTTGTGGTTAATGTTATATTTTCAGGGCATTGTCGCAATTATGATATTGACATTGTTTTACCAAGTCGCTGTTACTTGATTTTTTCTTAACACCCTCACATAACTTATGAAAGTATGTTGCTGGTGATTATGAAACTAGGACAACCTTAGGCCTTACCTATTCCTATAGAGTTTTCTTCTATGCTCTGTATTTACTATGTAAGAGTAGATTAGTGTTTTCATGATGGACAAAATCTATACTTGCTTAATTATTTTAGCTTGTCCTTTTGCTGCTGGGTTAACTTTTTAGTATGTCTTTGAACTGTATCATTATGTTGTATTGTTTAGTTTGGGAAGTTTGACCAGACTTTGAGATTGTTGATCAGGGTAGAGCTTACTTTTAAATTATGTTCTTTTTGCAGGAATATCTTTCATACACTTGGTGTTATTTTAGCAATTGTTGTTCCCATTACCTTTGCGATCTTGTAGTTGTCTTTCTCTAGTTACGCAATGAGCCGGTATTGTTCCATTTGTAAGTATTTAAGCACAATGAAATTGGTTGATTCCATTGAAAACTTTAAGTTTTTTAGCATATTGTTGTTTTTTCTGATCCTTGTTGGTTTATCCATGCTAATGATGAGCTTGTATTTGAGCAACAATGAAATTGGTTGATTCCATTGGTCTTTATTTGCATTCATTAGAAACCCTTGTTTCCTAACCTTGACATTGTCATTTCAGGTTAATTTCTCATACTCACATCTCTTGGTTGGATAGGACTGTATGGGGTAAGTGCAGGGCTACAAGGGATCACCTGAACTAGAGAAGAGAAGAAAAGAACGATGGTATTTGGGGTTCATACACAATGCCCTACTCAAGAAGTATAAGTGTAATACACCACAGGGGACGTTTTGTCATGAATTTTATCATATAAAATTCATTCTTCCAAACCATTTTAAAATCTCGCAAAACCATTCTTAGTGTGCAACCCAATAGGCTCGTACAACGTTGGCAGTGTACCAAAACATATTTTGGTATACAAGTCATAAGCGGTCTCTAGCAAGACATTATGACTATCCAAGTTGTACAATGATCAAATCGATACAACCTAATCAATAATGTATATAACATCCTTTTGTCATATGATATCCTTTTGATCAAATATAAGGCATGGAATTGTCATCCAACATGTTCGATCGTACTAGTGTCGATCTCCAAGTAGACTAAAAACATCTAAATGACATTGATCAATATCAATTCACTTAGACTAGGCCTTTTAACAGTCTAACACATCGAGAGATCCACTGGATATCTCTCTTTATATAAGAGGGACAAATTCTATCTCGATTACACAACTTCATCACATATCATGAGAAACAACTATGACTTAATCTATGTGCACTTCATTCGATGACATTTGTTCCATGTAACCAAGAGCACCACCCATGGTACTAGCATCTTAGTCAAGGCACCAACTCTCATTGTTTCTCTCTTTAGAATTGTTTTAATTCTACTATGGATCTTATATTAATGTAAACATTTCAATTTTATCTAAAAATTGGGTTGCTAAAAATGAAAGTGTGTATTTATATGTGTGATGTAAGAGAGAAGCCTAAACTCATTGCACATTGCCAACATTGGTGAAGGACATGCTCTCAGAGTTCTCTCTTGGTTTAATCATGTGTAATTTGCTACATGTTGCAGAAACAACGCTCATTTTTTAAAAAAACATTAGAAACCCTTTCGTGACCCTTATAAACCATCACAAAAGATTTTTTTTGTTGTTTTGGTTGTAGATAAGATGACGGTTTTTTAACTATCACAAAAGCTTTTTTTTGTTGTTTTGGTTTTAGATAAGATGACGGTTTTTAACCATCACGAAAGGCCTTGAGCTTTTGTAACATCTGATAACATAACGGACGTTGTGACGGTTTTAAACCGTTACAAAAGCCTTTCGTGACGGTTTAAAACCGTCACATAAGATCTTTTTTGTTGTAGTGTAGCACCCTTTTCAATACTAAGTTGACGAAGAAGAGGAGTTGCTCAGATATGGGGAGGATTAGAGGGCCTAGCGTGGTGATGTTGGTTTTTAGGGCTTCTCCAGCGACCATCATGAGGTCTTTTGACATCGAGACACCTACCACTTCTGGCATCATCGTCTTGATCTTGGTAGACGCATTTGTAGCATTTGTCGTCGGCGCCTTTGTGGGTGCGGACGGTGTGGATGAGTTGGTACTTGGAGCAGTGGTGGTCGGAGCGGTGGTTGGAGAGGAGGATGGCGGCGGCGCCCATGCGGAAGAGGCAGTTTGCAAGGAGCATTGAGCGATTGTTGCCTGTGTACCAGTTGAGCGTGATGTTCTCCATGCTGAGCACTAGAGCATAGGTGTTTGCGTGTACCTAAATTAAGTCAAAAATTATTTTTATATATAGGGGGCTAGAGTAACTCCATATTAATTAGAAAAACTCATATATGGGATTTGAAAAAGATTAAGCAATTTTATTAAAATTTTCAAATGAAGAACTAGGAACTTGATTGTCTCGCAATTATATTATATCGTATGCAAAATTAAATATTCTTATTAAACAATTAGGGAAAATTATTAAATGACCCACTTTCAACGCTCGCTTTGGATGCACTCTTGTCTTTTAGTCATTTATGACTCTTTCTTATCTCTCCAGACGTGGGCCCCACATCTGAAAAAATACCATAAATGACTAAAAGACAATAGTGTGCGCCCAAAGTGTGCGTTGAGAGTGTGTTAGATTATCATTTTCCAATAATTAGTATATTACATGCAGTACACTAGTAAAAAGCTTTAAACAAATATATACGATGCTAACACAAAACGACTGTAGACCATAGGCTCTGTTTGGTAAGACTAGTTAATAATCTAACTAATAGTTGGAAGTTGATAATCTAGTTAATTATTTAAAATCGTTTGGAAAAAATAATTGATCAAGTAGCCAATATATGTAAAATGACATAAAAGAACACTATAATTACATTATTAATATATATAATATAATATCATATAATATAATAAATTTTTTATTACAAGTTCATAAGGAACAACCCACTGCCCTCTCGAAAGGCCATATATATCATAGTTAAAACTATCATACTTACATTATATGAATAATGCATATAATTTTTTTTATATATAATTGTGTGTGGTGTCGAGGTTATTTTCATGCACGTAATCTTTTTAAACCAAGAATAATACATATAATTAATATGTATTACATATATTACATATTTTTTACTAATATTTTATGTAAAAAATATAGTGGTAATTCTCTTATTTTTAACTAAATTTTTAGTTACTGTAACATTTTAGTAACATATTTGAAAAAAAAAGTTTAATTAGTAGCATATTACCTCAAAGAAAACGTAATAAATATTTATTATTTTAATTGAAACAATGGGCCCACGTTTTCAACTTGACGCACAAAACATTGTTTCCCTATTATAATGAAACGAGATTACCTAAATCTTTTACATGCGATCCGGGGTAAAATTTAGAAAAGGATGTAGTCCAGCCTTTTAAGATCAAGATGCTACCTCAACTAGCGTCTCAAACTTTATAGTTTTATCTACCAACCAAACACAACTTTCTTTTTTTTTGGTTAGTTTAAAAGCTGGTTGATAAGATAGTTTAAAATTATTATCTAGCTTAAAAGTAGGTTGATAAGACAGTTTGTGCTTATATTATCTTAGTTAGCACCACTATATAAATCTCCCTACTAAAGTTATATAGAATCATTTTTCAATAGAAGTTATGAATGCAAATTTTATTTAGTTGCCATAAGTGTGAAAATTGTTGTGTAAGATTTGAATGAAACTCTACTATAGGCAAGGTAGTTGAAAGGGTTAGCACATTGAATGTGTAAAAACATCTCGAATGGTAATGTGAATTGGAGATAGATGAGGGACATGTAGAATAGAATAGACATCCCAACCAAAAAATTCTTAAATGGTAAAAAAAAATTCTTAAATGGTAATGTGGATTTACAATGTAGAAATGACGTGGCATAAAAAACCATCCACAGTGTGGATCACACCCTCTAGAAAATAGAGGGTGAGATAGACAGTGTGCAGTATGCCACAACATAAAAAAATAAAAAAAAATAAAAAATAAAAAAAACTAAAAAGAGGCACACAAAAAAACCCAAAAAAATATTTGAAGATTTGAAGATTTGCATTGAGTTTTGGATTTTGTTTGGTAGGAAATCATATATATAGGGTACTACTACCATGAGAACCAAATACATATCCATGCCATAGGTACAATATTTACAACCATTGGATTCTAATCCAATATATTAATCGATTAGTCATAAATGCACAAAACATTTAATGCATAAACATATTTTGAGGGGTTCCCATATATATATATATATATATATATATATATATATATATATATGATGCTCTTCTAAAGAGAAATTGAAAATATGCCCATAAAAATCATCAGGAAAAAATGATAAATGGAGAAACAAATATATCAAAGGAAAAGAAGAATGGTGTCGTATGCTAATAAATAAATATATTTTTGTATTAAATTTTATTACTTAATTTTATTTTTTTAAAAGTCTTCACATGTGCAATTCACATTGTGCATTGGAGAAGGTTTTTGAACTCAATGTCTATTTAGTTCATGTAGCATAGACGTTCTCTCCACGGTGATGATGTGACATGAATCCATAGCCACAATCCATATTTACTATTAAAGATGCTCTAAACGCTTGGTATATGGCAAGGTGTTCAATTCTTAGTTTCCTTGTTTGAATGGACATGAAAGTTTTTTGTTTTTTTTCATATATGGACATATGATGTTTACATATATACTAGAGCAGTTATATATTGTAATAATAATCAGTACATTTGCGAAAAATAAATAAATAAGTAAATAATCATTAGTACTTTTTCTAAAAAAGAAAAAAAAATCATCAGTACGAATACAACGCAATTAAAATGTTGGGGGTACTTGTTTATGAAAAAAAGGAGGTAGGTATTGATTAATTAATGCTTGGAATTCAAATGGTTACAGGTGCTACTCTTCCGCATTTTATTTTATTTTATTTTATTATTTATTTATTTGTAAAATCCACTCTTCCACATAAAGCTTTTAACCAACAGATCACATAGAATAACAAAAGACGGAGCTTGTGCGCTTTAATTAATTAATTAATTGTAACTTCACTAAATTAAAAGGATTATGCTATAGTGCCCCAGCAAAGATACGCAACATGAACATGAATATGAACTTAAGTATGTGTACAATACACATTAAGATTCATTTATGCGTATCTCAATATAAAAAATAATAATTACTAACACGTGCGGGTTGGTGGTGAAAGCATCAAACAGTTTTCCTAATTAGAAACCTGGAATACAAATCGAAATATATGATACAAATCCTACCAAAATATATATGATACAAATCTTAAAAAGTATATATACTAATCATATAATTTTGAGTTACGGGGATACTAAAATAACTCACGTTGACACCTACGCTGAGACCAAGTTTTGTGGTCTTTTGGATTGACTTGAGAACATGTTTGTACACATCTCGATACAAACTTCAAATGACCAAAACAACTGGGTAGAGTGTATGCCAACCAATCATTTTCTTTTGAACACTAGAACAATTTTAGTCTTTAATAAAGGTTTCAGAACCACTATTAAAGATTTATTAAAATGGGTGTTATTAAATGTCATGTGAGAAACGTGTTCCATGAGTCGAGTTTTAATTTCTAATACAGGTACGTAGAGGTTGCTTAAAACCTCTATCAATTATGTGTTATTAAATATCAAAACTATTCTAGTGAATTAAAAAAGACTCATCGAACACATTTCTCACATAGCATTTAATAACATCTGTCTTTAATAGGGTTTTTGAATCCTCTGTTAAAGACCAAGATTGTTCTAGTGGAAATAGGTATGTGACTTTTGCTTGACTCTAACTATGTGTAAACGTGAATATATGCCAAAACATGAACATTGGCTCATGAAATATTTGAATGTGATGATTTGTATATAAAAGACAATTTTAAGGAAATTCAAGTTATTTAGTTGAATTAATTTGGTGCATATCCAATGTGTTTGGAAGTTTTTTAATTGCCAAGAAATCTGCAAAATGATTTGTAGTCACAAAAAAATGCAATCTGACATGTATTAACTTGGTTGCAACAAAATTGGAATTAGCTACAGCTAGTAATTTTCTACAACGACAGATTTCTTGTTGCAAAATATATCAATTAGCTACAAATTATGTTTTGATTCACAATACTATAAGGTGTTTGTAATCACTAGAACAAGTTTGGTCTTTAATAGAGGTTTCAAAATCCCTATTAAAGATGGGTGTTTTCTTTTTTTTTGAAGAGGATTAAAGATGGGTGTTATTAAATGTCATGTGAGAAACATGTTTGATGGGTAGTATTTTAATTCACTAGAAGAACTTTGGTATTTAATAACACCTAATTGATTAGGTTGTAAGCAACCTCTACATGATACTTTGAATAAGCAATTAAAAGACGACTCATCGCACACATTTCTCACATGGCATTGAATAACATCCATATTTAATAGGGGTTTCGAAACCACTATTAAAGCCCAAAATTGTTCTAGTGAATTTTGTAACTAAATGTAGTATTTGAGAATGAAAAAGTATTTTGTAGTGGATTTTGACATTTTACAGCTTTTTTTATGATTAAGTTCGTTGTAAACCATCTCAACTTAGTACGAATAATT
The DNA here is from genome assembly GCA_039657345.1 of Stephania japonica. Classification (NCBI taxonomy): domain Eukaryota; kingdom Viridiplantae; phylum Streptophyta; class Magnoliopsida; order Ranunculales; family Menispermaceae; genus Stephania; species Stephania japonica. Next base: position 18,638,683 of record CM077558.1, on the reverse strand, counting down.
TGTCATCAATTTCAAAATTTACCAACAAAAACAAACTTTGCTACTAAATGCATGTGAGATTTGGCTACGAAAATAATTAGTAGATAATTACCACTTTTAGCCGTGAAGAAAATATTTGTAGCAAAAATTACATAGGAAAGATCAAATTCGTTGCATTATACTTTTAGCGTTATGATTACGGATGCAAATGGGTAGAGTAGGGGATGAGGACCACATTTCCATACCTATACCAACTTATAAATTCATCACCCATCCCCATACCCATTAAATCGCCATGAAATTTTTTTTTTTTCCCATTTCATTCTCCATTGAGGATCCCCGCGGGTATTTTCATGGGGACTTTTGCGAGTGGAAATTTTTTTTCCCATTCCATTCCCTACTGGAGATCCCCGCAGAGATTTTCATGAGGATTTTTTCGAGGATGTGAAATTACATGGGGAAACAATAATGTCAATAAGTAACATATTCATAACATGTATATATAAATATAAACTATATATAAAATCAATAACACCTAGGAGCCCCCAAAATAATTTAGGAGGATCCTATAAAATAAGGTTTTGCCATTTTTCTCATTTGATCCTAATTTTTTTAGTACATGTGATCCTAAAATTGTAAAATATAAATATAGTCGCAAACAATTCAAAACAAAGCATACAGTTAACCAAATAAATCAAAACTATAAATCCTATTAAGGTTTTTTGTTATTTGTTTAATGAGTGTTTCGGGGTGGAAACTATGTAATATTATATTATATTTATATATAAATATCATATGGTGTATATATAAATAATAATATCATATTCCTACCAAAATAATAATAATAATAATATCATATGGTATAAATTTGATATATGAGGATCCATATGGGCAATCCTCATGGTTAATTGGCCTGAGCGTACTCCAGTGGTCCGAACATTCTTGACGCAACAGGGAATAGAACCCTAGAGTATGTGCCTAATCCACACAATCTCAAGCTCACCTTACTATAGGGCCAACCCGTCCAAGCTGCCCCTACTTAAAAACTTGAAGTGTATACGATCAAACCCTACCAAATTTAATTTAACTGGGTGCGCGCTTGTCCTTGCTTGAAATTACTGTGTTGAATTTTTATGTTGGACCTAGCCGCACACACGGGTGGGTGTTCGTAGATCTCTGCTAGTATAAATATTGTCCCCAACCCCAACTTAATCACCTTCAACTCATAGGTGTGGGTAACTCGAAAGGCATAAGTGTTATTTGAATGGAGATCATCTTATATATTTCATTACGGAGTTTCACTTAATTAATGTAGGATTATTATTTCAGTCCACAAATCTCCAATGCTCCATCACCTTTGGATCAAAACCCACCTAAAGTGTCATTTCCTGATCTTAGGCAAATGTCGGCTCAGATACCATGTTAATTTTTTTGCCTACGGCATGCTTGCATGAGCGCGTGAATCGCTACAATACCATTATCTCCCTTAAGCACCTTCAACTTATAAGTGCGGGGCTTTACTTCATGAAAAGGCCTCGATACCAATTGAGCTAAGATTCACACTTGCACATATACTTCATTATTAAGTCTTACCAAGCGGACGTGAGTCTATAATTTCGGTCTACGGACACATCTACAACACTATTAACTAATTAAACTTCAAGCATTTGACCAAAAAAAAAAAACTAACTAACAACATACGTCCAAATAAATTCATGCACGTGTACTCTAGGAATGATCCCAACGAAAGCAACCCAACTTTTTTTTAGTCGAAGTACAAGCGACCTATCGATCTTTACGTACTTACATGCAATCAGTGTTGCACATATTTGTTGATAAGAAACCAAACACTTTTCACTCCCACATAAGAGCATGTGGATTGGGAGTGAGTTTCTACCACCGAGGACTAAATATATATTGAAATGAAAAAGCGATCTCCAATACAAATGTGTATTATAAATTTAAAGCTCCCGTGACATGTAAAAATAAACAAGATCTATTCTCAATGTCTATTTTTAGATGATGTAATCCATAGCTATCTCAATGATTCCTTCTAAAATATATAGAAAAAAATAATAACATTTTAAAATAGAAAGTGCAATCCACATTGACCATTAAGAACACTTTTAAACTTCAAAGTCTATTCATCCATCTTTGGATGGATAGCTATTCAACATTGCTGACACGACATCAATTCACGCCTATAATTCACATTTACCATTGGAGATGCTCTAAATCAAACCCCCATCACCCCAAGTCCCAACCTAGCACTTGGCAAATAATGCCTCATTTATCGCACTAGTAATGTTATAATTGATTCTAGAGTTAAGTATTATTAATTGATTCTACCATCGTTATTGAATTAACTTTCATAATAATTATGAAAATTTCATATTGGTCGTTACATTATTTTATCTATGTAATTCAACACAAGTTGTTTGGATTTAAGTAAACGGTTTTGGTGGCGGATGCCCTAACCCTAAAATCTCCTCTCTTAAGTTTTCTCTATTGATTCAAGATCTTGAACCACCGCCGATCTTCTTTTTGATCGGTGGTGGTTCCAATCTTCATCTCTTTGTATTTTATTTTATGTGTTCAATAAAGTGCAGATCTTTTCAGATATGTGAAGATTGCATCTCCTTGTTGAGGTACATCTTCCTCTTGTTTTTTGATCAGTGCAGCTGTTGGGTTGGTCCTTATTTTTAGTTTTATTTTTAGGTAGTTTGTCTTCCCTTTATTGGAAGTAGGGCTGGGCACAAAACTCGAGTACCCGACTCGGGTCGAGTCACCCGAATCGGGTGGCGGGTGGTGGGTCGGGTAAGATGAGTGGAGAAAATGAGTCGGGTCATCAAAACCCGACCCATCGGGTGTCGGGTCGGGTTCGGGTGTGATCATATTAGTGTCGGGTTGGGTCGGGTTCGGGTGTCATCATGGCTTTTATAGGGTTTTTGTGGTTTTTGAAACTATGGATGGTAGTTGATACAAACTCGAGATGAGTCGGGTCGGGTCGGGTCGGGTTCGGGTATCTTGTGTGGCGGGTTGGGTCGGGTTGGGTTCGGGTATCTTGTGTGGCGGGTCGGGTGACGGGTCATTTTTATACCGACCCGACTCCGAGTCGGGTCGTCGCGTATCGGGTCGGGTTGACCCAAACCCGACCCGTGCCCTGCCCTAATTGGAAGGCTAGATTTTTGCCTTCTCCTTGTCAGGAAGTTTTAAGTTTTCTTCTCCTGGTCGGAAAGTTTAGTTATTTGGTATGTGGTTATAATGGGTGTTTGTATATTGTAAATGTGTTTCAACGCTGTAGTGAGCATTCCCTAATTGTCAAACTATTTCTATATCACAATTGCATTCACAACCAAAGTAATGGTAGGTCTAGCACTTACAAATAGTATTAGCGAATCAATGTGCTTTTTGATTCTATGTCTAGTCTTGTACCAAGCCATTAATGATTAATGAAACTTCTATTTTTCTTCAAAAAGAAAAAACAAGTTGTTTGGATTTAGGTCAAGTTGTTTGGAATACTTCGATCCATGAGCTCACCTGAACTTACTGAAAACGCGTCACATTAAGCCAATTTGATGGTATAATTATAAAGGCTTTAAATATGAAATAAGAATTACTATTACTTTCAAGTTGCCCGAAGAGGTGTAGGTGGCAAATAGATGAGCAACATAATTAGAGCATCTCCAATGGTAAATGAGTATTGGGGTTGTAGATTATGGAAGGATGTGCACATTAAGAGTGAAAATCGTCTCCAATGGGTAATGTGAGTTACGCTCAACAAACTCACTCCTTCCCTTGTTTTTAGGCAGTTTTTTATTATTTTTTCTATTTTATTGGCGGTTTTCATATCTTTTTTCTTTTTAAGGCCTATTTTCCCTTCTTATTGCACATCTTTTTTATGTTTTGTTAATTTGGTTTTTCGGTTTATAGATGATGTGACTTTGTAGACATTGTCTACCGCACCCTCCAGAAGTAGAGGGTGCGGTAGACAATGTCTCCGTCATGTCGCCCTCATAGAGCAAATCCACAATCCCATTGCAGATTTTTTTTTTTTTATCATAATATCTATTTAATCCAAAGTGGCACGCATCCACCCCAAAATACACAGCCCCATTGGAGATGCTCTTTTGATTAAGTAGACAATTTCTACCGCACCCTCCAGAAGTAAAGGGTGCAGTAGACAATGTCTCCGTCATGTCGCCCTCATAGAGCAAATTCACAATCCCATTGCAATTTTTTTTTTTTATCATAACATCTATTTAATCCAAAGTGGCACGCATCTACCCCAAAATACACAGTCCCATTGGAGATGATCTTTTGATTAAAGTAGAGGTTATGAGATTGAGTCTTGTAGCTACATTATATCCTTTAGTTTCAAATGCAGTCCAAGAAATAGTCTGCACTTTCTTGGGTAAATAATTGAGTAAAGGTTTTGTAACTTTTGTAGGGTTTCACAAAACTACGTTTTTAGAAATTGGACCAATGATCAAAATTCAATGCCTTTTGCCCAAACACATGCTGTTTTTAGGTTGAATTATGTCGTCTAGAACTTAGTTTCTTACATTTTTTTAAATATTTTTTGTAAATTTCGTAATTTTCAAAACTTCGGCTATGTGATTAATTTTAGTTTTATGTAGTTTGTGGCATTTTCTTCAATTTTTAGTCTAGTTTCTATTTTAGGAAACTTTTAGGGCTTTTTTAGTCAGTTTTGGACTAAATAAAGTGAGTTTCAAATTTCTTTTAGTTCTTGCCCTAGATTGCATTGTTCGCGAAGTCAATCAATCAATTTAGAAGATTCTCGCTACATTAGTTTCTCACTAATTATGGTGTGACCAACTCCCGAGTGATTATTCAACCAAAATATGAGAGGCTGAGAAAAGTTTGAACAACCACAAATATCAAGTAAAAAAAAATGTTCTCTTAACTTCTTTTCGTAAGAGCTAATAAGATTGATACGCTAATCTTCTTCAAGCTGCCACCTCAAAACCCTAAAACCCATTTTTCTCCCTTTTGATTTTCTTTGACATTTTGCGTCTGAACTACCGCCGATCTTCTCTTTTGATTGGTGGTGGTTCCAATAACAATGTTTATTGCATTGTTTTTTCAATAGAACACAGATCTGAGAGTTTCAACCCTACATCATTTATCAGATCCATTTTTGGCACCTCTTGCTCATCCTTTATGTGTGCATCTAACATCACTCAAGTTCACCTCCACTTATATTACTCATGCGTGGATTTGCACTTATAGTTATTGGTTTGATAATCGTTTTTATTAGGTTATCTTTGTCAATAAGTATTTGTCTTTCAATGTTGGAAGTTTGTGTTTGTTTTCCCTTTAGAAGTCTTTGTTTATCTTCTCTTATTGGAAGTTTTATTTTTTGTTATGGTCTTAGTATGTTTGTGTAATGTTGTGTTCCAAACGTTTGCCCTAGGTTGTAGCTAGGGCATTTCACTACATACCCCCTGCATATTTGTAATTTTTTTAAATAAAAGAAAAAATTCTCCAACCTTAGCTCACCCAATTAGAAGATGTTTATACCTAAGTCCACCAATTCCTGGATCCGCCCCTGGTACTTTGTCAAGAGAACAGTCACTAATTGTCATACTGTTCCATTGTTATAGTCGTAGTTTTTCAAAATCAACTCTATGACAGTTGAATGTTCTTATGAACAATTTTGATTAACGAATCAATATGTTTTTATCAAGGTGATTGATTATATGTCTCGTCTTGTTATATTGAATGTAATATTGAGCCATTATGATTAATGAGATTTCTATTTTATTTAAAAAAAAGGTAAGAAAAAAAAAACATCATTTTGAAGTTGACTCCCTCAATTAGTTGTTATTAGTTAGAACAGCATGGTGGAACTAGTTAACGTGGCCACAAACTTTAATTTGAAGGGCCACTCCTCCACGAAGACACCATCATAATTAATTAGGGGTCGTAACTAGATAATTAATATATCTAGCTTCCAAGTCTCTATTCTATAAAAAATATAATAATAAAGCAAGTTTCACCAACCTGAAGAAGGTGCCTGACTAAATCAATAAGCACGATTCCAGCACCGCAACCCATCCCAGCAAGGTTGTAAGTGATGACATTCCCTCTCAGCTTGTATTGATTCACAACAAGAGCAGTGAGTGATGGAGTACGATTGAAAAGACCAGAATTAAGAACAAGAATCCCAATATCATTCGTCTTCACTCTAGTCTTCGCCAAAAGCTCATCAATGGCCCCAAAAATCACAATCTCCATCTCTATACTTCCCTCGGTTAAATTAGGGTTTGGCGGAACCCTCAATACCGCCGGCGGCAAGCATGTGTTCTGCCCCAACCCCGACAGCTCGATGATCTTACTCTGGAACTGGACGTTATCTTCATGAAATCTCCCTGAAAGCATTGAGATCTCCACGAACCTCTCTCGACTGCATATATGTGTAAGTATTTTTTACATTATACTTGTGGGCCCCACACATTACAAGTGTCAAATTATGATTAGAGATAATTGTTGATAGGCAGTTATCTTTTGGGATATTAATCAACGTAGTTTGGTCCTCAATTTCATTCTCCAAAAGTTTTGACTCCGAACACTATTAAGGAGAGGAGAAGAAGAAATTGGAAGATCAAGCTTTGGAAATAACAACAATGGCTGGAGGTAATTCTTATTTTATTTCCGCAATTTAGATTAGATGATCTTTGTGTTTGTTCACACAAAGATCATTAATATTTAATGACTTACATTTGGTATCAGAGCAACAATGCCTCTGCCTTGTTTGAACTTCTATTTATGTTTTGGAGTGTCTTGATTGTGCCGGTTTGTATATATTTTATTTGGTTGATCAAAATTATTTTCGAATTAGAGGAGTCGATGTTCTGAGTATTTTGTTTTTGTATTCGTCGAAACAAGGGTTTCAATTCGATTCCTATTAATTAGGCGGAATAGCAAACATTTTATTTTTTTATTTTTCGGCACTTGTGTTCGAAATTAATTTTGAGTTTCGGCAATATTTAAATTCCATTAATTTAGGGATAGATTAACCATATTAACTGTTTAACTTTACACATTAATCATTACACGTTTACAAATTTCAATTTTGAAAATATGTACAATCCCATGCACATGCAATGTACAGGTCATATGATTTGGCCATAAGTAAATAACAAATTTTTTTTTTAATGATTGCTACACTCAAGTATATGAAATTTTATACAAAACAGTGTAGCTATGTCACATATATTTGATTGGCATGTTCAATATGCATGGATTTTGGAGGCATAAATTAACATATTGTTGATTATTTATTTACTGCCATGTTGTGTGTATTATTGAAATTGAAATTGAAATTGACATATGCTATATGAATATGACGCCTACATATTAAGAGTAGTACACGTGCATAAGATAGATTATATATGCATATATAATAGAACTGATACATGTTTGGTATAAATTGATAATCACTTAATGAGTATTATGTTCTATATATTTAGTTTTCAGGCACATTAATTATTTTATTTAAATAATATATGAGATAATATGCCATGAAGTATATATGCATGTATATAATTTGTTAGTATTGTTTAAATAAGGATGCAATACATTAAGAAATTCATTGATTAAATGTAGGATGATCCATGCACGTGAAATTTTAAATAATGTTAGAGTGGCCACAACATCTAAATTATATTGGATCATTCATGCATTTGTTGTAATTAGTAATATGGTTGTGGTAAAATTCATCCCACAGGATATTTTACTATACTCATATTATTAATTAGAATAAAATATCAAATTGTATTTTCTTAATTTACCCACAGGAATTGAGAAAATGAAAATAATTTGATAGTTTTATTATATGGTTAATGAATCTTATTGAGTAAAGGCATTAGCCCACAGGCATGTTTTTACGTCACTTGATTTATTTCTTTTATTATGTTTGCATTGGTAAAACATATTATTTGTAGTCTCTATTTGTTGTTAAGCATGTATTTATTTATTTAATATTTGTAGCTACTCATATACCCGTCTTAGGTTCTGAGTTAAAGTTTGAGATCCCGACTCTTAATGGAGAGAATTATAGGGTATGGAAGGAGAGAATTCTCCTCCATTTGGGAGTAATGGATATAGATTTTGCCGTACGTAAGGACAAACCACTAGCAATCACCGAGGTTAGTCTTTCTGACGCGGTTGATCTCTACGAAAAATGGGAGAGATCTAACCGCATTTGTGTTATGTTCATTAAAATGAACATAACGACTAGTATTCGGGGTACGGTGGAGAAGTATGATAAGGTTCATCTATTACTTAAGGCCATCGAGGATCAGTTTCAGACATCAGATAAGGCACTGGCCAGTACTCTAATCATGCAATTCTCATCACTCTGGATGACCGGAGTTAAGGGTGTGCGCGAGCACATCATGCGAATGAGGGACATAGCGGTCAGACTCAAAACACTTGTGGTTGATATGTCTGAGAGCTTCTTAGTCTACTACATTTTGAACACACTCCCTTCTCAGCATGCACCTTTTAAGATCTCTTATAACACACATAGAGATAAATGGTCGATCAACGAGTTGACGACCATGTGTGTTCAGGAGGAGGGTAGACTGATTATGGAGTAAGGAGAGAATAGTGCATTGCTGTCGGTGGACAAGAAGAAAAAGGACAAGAGAGCCAATTGGAAGGGGAAAGACAAAATGCAACCCCAAGGTGGAATTATGAAGAAAGAATCCAAGTGTTTCTTCTGTAAAAAGAAGGGACACATGAAGAAGGATTGCATCAAATTCCAACAGTGGCTTCAAAAGAAAGGTATATCAATTTCATATGTTTGTTTTGAATCTAATATGGTTGATACTTTACATGACACTTGGTGGATTGACTTTGGTTCTTCAATCCATGTTTCCAATACATTGTAGGATATGATAAATATGCGAAAACCAGCGGGAAGTGAGTTGAGCATTTATTCAGAAATAAAATGCGCTCACATGTGGAAGTTTGTTGGGACATGCATGTTAAAATTATCTAGTGGCTTTATTTTACATTTGACACATGTTTTCTATGTACCTAACTTTTCCAGAAACTTAATTTCAGTTTCCAAGTTGTTGTATTTGGGATTTCACTTCAACTTTTCTGGAACATCTTTTGATTTGATATTTAAATCAAATATCGTTGGACATGGTACTTTATTGAATGGTTTATTTTGTTTGAATTTAGAAAATAATGCACTGCAATGCATGTTACTGGTTTGAAAAGAAGTGTCATGAATGGTGAATCTTCTATGTTATGGCACCGGAGATTGGGACATATCTCCAAGGATCGAATCAAAAGATTAGTAAATGATGGAGTACTAAGTGCTCTTGACTTTGTTGATTTTGAGATTTGTGTGAACTGCATAAAAGGAAAGCAGATCAAAGTATCCAAGAAAGGTGCTCATAGAAGTTCAACATTATTAGAAATCATCCATACTGACATTTGTTGTCCAGATATGGACTTTAAGACTGGTCCAAAATATTTTATCTCCTTTATTGATGATTTTTCACGTTTCATGTATGTCTATTTGCTTCATCATAAAAATGAAGCATTGGATGCCTTTAAAGTTTTCAAGGCTGAAGTAGAGAAACAAAGTGGGAAACAAATTAAGATTGTCTGATCTGACAGAGGAGGTGAGTATTATGGAAGATACGCTGAGGATGGATAAGCATTTGGTCCATTTGCTAAGTTTCTTCAAAGCAAGGAATAGTTCCTCAATACACCAATCCAGGTTCTCCAAGTGAAAATGGTGTAGCAGAAAGAAGAAACCGGACCTTGATGGATATGGTTAGGAGTATGCGTAGTAATGCAACTCTACCTATCTTTTTGTGGAGTGAAGCTCTTAAAACGGCAGTGTATATATTAAACAGGGTTCCAACTAAGGTTGTTTCAAAGACGCCATTTGAGTTAATGAAAGGTTGGAAACCTAGTTTGTGATATATACACATTTGGGGATGCCCGTGTGAAGTTAGAATCTATAATCGACATGAAAAGAAGTTGGATCCTAGAACCATTAGTGGGTATTTCATTGGATATGCCGAGCCGTCTAAAGGATATCGTTTCTATTGTCCTTCTCATAACACTAGAATTGTGGAATCTAGAAATGCAAAATTTCTAGAGAATGATATGATTAGTGAGAGGAATCATTTTCAGGATAATATTCTAAAAGGGTTCATTTTGATGATCTTCCTTCTACATCAAGTAGTGATCATATGTATGTCATTCCAAGTTTTGCTCAGGTTCCATTGAGAATTGAGGAACAAAGAGTTCAAACTCCACAAGTTGTTGACAACCCTCCAGTAGATCAAGTTGTTCATGAAGAACTTGAAATGGTAGAACAACCAATTATTCATGAAGTACCTCAAGTAAATGAACAAGTTGATCAACATGATCTTCAAGAAAATGTTGATGCAACATTAAGAAGATCTACTAGAGTTAAAAGGTCAGCAATACCTAGTGATTTCATTGTGTATCTGCAAGAATTGGACTATAATGTCGAAGTTGAGAATGATCCCGAATCCTTTTCACAAGCCATGAATTGTGCTGAATCAGAATTATGGTATGATGCTATGATTGATGAAATGAATTCTATGTCATCAAATGATGTTTGGGACCTTGTTGAGTTGCCTAAAGGACCCAAGACAATTGGATGCAAATGGATCTTTAAGACAAAGAAGGACTCATTAGGCAACATTGAGAGATACAAGGCCAGACTTGTTGCAAAAGGATTCACACAAAAGGAAGGAATCGATTACAAGGAAACTTTTTCTCCTGTATCTAAGAAAGATTCTCTTCGCATAATTTTGGCTATGGTTGCACATTTTGATTTTAAGTTGCAACAAATGGATATGAAAACCGCATTTCTTAATGGTCAACTAGAGGAAGAGGTTTACATGAAACAACCAGAAGGATTTTCCTCTATTGGCAATGAGAATTTGGTTTGCAAACTTAAGAAATCTATATATAGATTGAAACAAGCCTCCCGACAGTGGTATTTGAAATTTCATGATGTTATCTCTTCATTTGGTTTTGTTGAGAATATTATAGATAATTGTATATACCAGAAGGTTAGTGGGAGCAAAATTTGTTTTCTCATTCTATATGTGGATGACATTTTACTTGCAATAAATGATAAGGGTATGCTTCATGAAGTGAAACAATTCCTTTCTAATAGCTTTGATATGAAGGACATGGGAGATGCATCCTATGTTATTGGCATTAAGATCCATATAGACAGAACACGTTGTATTCTTGGAATGTCTCAGGAAGCCTACATCAACAAAGTCTTGGAAAGATTCAGAATGAAGGATTGTTCATCAAGTGTAGCTCCCATTGTGAAGGGTGATAAGTTCAGTTTGAACCAATCCCCTAAAAATGATCTCGAAATGAACAAATGCTCAACATCCCTTATACTTCAGCCGCTGGAAGCTTGATGTATGCTCAGGTTTGCACAAGACCTAACATAGCATTTGCAGTTGGGATGTTAGGAAGATATCAAAGTAACCCGGGTATGGACCACTGGAGAGCTGCAAAGAAGGTCATGAGATACCTTTGTGGGACAAAGGACTACATGCTTACATATAGATGAACTAATACTTTGGAAGTCACTGGATACTCAGATTCAGACTTTGCTAGTTGCATTGATTTACGTAATCAACATTTGGATTTATTTTCATGCTAGCTAGTGGAGCTGTATCATGGAGAAGCGCAAAGCAAACATTGATTGCTACTTCCACTATGGAGGCTGAGTTTGTTTCTTGTTTTGAGGCTACTTCTCAAGGTGTTTGGCTAAAGAGTTTCATTTCTGGACTTAAGAATCATGGATTCTATCTCTAGGCCTTTGAGAATGTATTGTGATAATTCAACTGCTATCTTTATGGCTAAGAACAATAAAAGTGGGAGTCAAAGCAAGCACATCGACATTAAGTACTTAGCCATAAGGGAACGTGTCAAGGACAAAACAGTGGTCATTGAACACATTAGCACTGAATTAATGATAGCAGATCCTTTAACTAAAGGCATGCCACCAATGAAGTTTAAGGATCATGTTGATAGGATGGGACTTAGATCCATTATGTGATTATTGTAAGAATGATGTTTGTTGGAACTCTTTTGAGGTATTTCTTTACTTATGTATTGTGTACACATTCATGTTTTATTTGATTTGAGAAATATCATTAAGTTTGGACCAAGAATAAACATGAGGTTTATTCATTAAGTTATGACAATATGTTAAGAAATTTAATGCATTGTGATACATGAAAGATATTACTCACTTGATAGAGGACCTATCGCCATAATTCATGTATTTTATTTCTTAATTTTGGTGGAAATGTGTATATGGATCAAGTGGGAGAATGTAAGTATTCTTTACATTATACTTATCATAAGTGATCCATGTGGGCCCCACACATTACAAGTGTCAAATTATGATTAGAGATAACAGTTGATGGGTTATCTTTTGAGATATTAATCAACGTATTTTGGTCCCCAATTTTATTCTCCAAAAGTTTTGACTCCGAACACCATTAAGGAGAGGAGAAGAAGAAATTGAAAGATCAAGCTTTGGAAAGAACAACAATAGCTGGAGGTAATTCTTATTTTATTTTCACAATTTAGATTAGATGATCTTTGTGTTTGTTCACACAAAGATCATTAATATTTAATGACTTACAATATGATCACTTCCCGGCTTATAACACGCGAAGTCGACCAAGTAGACTGTTCCACGTTGAGACATGAAGGAGAAAGTGAGCATAAAGACAAACAACAATGAGCAAAAGATAAATGTGACTAAGTTGTATTGGAGAGTGTTCCATATTTGGGTGAATTCTTTGATGGTGAGGTTTGATAAATGAGGTTTGATAGCATTGGAAACCAAGTAATGGTAACCGAGCTTGACATACATGAGCTTCATCTATTGGCAAAAGCTATTATTATCCACCTAAATGATTTGTTGTTTAAGGAAGTTATAAATAATAAGAGGAAGAAGAGAAAATTGAGGAAGTGTAATATAAAAAAAGGCATATAAGCAAGGCGCGCAGAACTGATGAGTACTGTTTTATTTCAGAGACTAGTTTGGTAGATTATATAGAGAGCTTAAAAGCAATAGAAGATTTGAGAATCGACCAACCACCCTTAACGAACTTTGATAAAAAAGACAGTTACATTTATTGAATGAGACGAAGTGTTTGCGTATACGTTTTTTCCTCTCTGTGTCACAGGGGGTGATGACAACTTGGGAACTTAATTATATACACACCCTTGACTTAAACATACATATACCCTCAATCTTTGTTTTTGGCAAGTTATTCATCCATATCAGTACCAAAGATACTTTGATAACGTACTGGTAACCTCATCATAAGAAAAACATGAGTATTGGTTGACTAACACATATCATATGCCATTGAAAGTGACATGCAACTAAGCTCTAGGAGAACGACATTCTAAAATTAGTATTTGAGAAAAAACAAAAGAAGAAAGAGACAAATTAAAATAAAAGAAAAAGAAAAAGTACAAAGCGTAGAGTAAATGGCAATTAATTAACATAAATTTTTATTTGACAAATCAATAGAATTGTAAAAATGTTTTTCAACGAAAGTATTGAAACTTGAAAATAGTTTTTATTCAATTGGGATTTTTTTATATGCATATAATATATTTTCTCTATTACTAGTTTTTTTGGATGTGCTACCCATGTGGGAGTTCCGCCAACTTGTTCCAAAATATGAAAAAAATTAAAATAAATTATGTATATCTAAAATTTAAAATTTATGTTTTAAGAATTTATTTATCATTTGTCTACTATCTCTCACCCACCAACTTGTCCCTAAATTTGAAAAAGTTATTAATCAACTATGTATATTTAAATTTCTTATTTAAAATTTTGAAAAATATTTATCATTTGTCCATATCTCTCACCCATCGTATAAAACCACTTGAGGATCATATAAGAAGCTTCATATTAAAATGAAACTTACAAACGACCGTGACAAATAGATAACAATTCATAATTGTTGAAGAAAAAAAAAACTATATAAATTTCAATAAATTTATTTGACGAAAGCTTTTAAAAAAGAGTCGTGTTATATATAGGCAGCCCATCATTTTGGTAGGGCAAGCCAATGAGAATAATGATGTCACTCCTCAATATAGCCTCAATGGAAATCACATTTTTGCCCCTACAAAAGATTGAATTAATTCTTGTCTTGTATCTTGTAATTGTGCACCCCAATCTTGTCGAGCACCGAGATCACATTCTTGTTTGTGTGCATGTTTTGGATCAAAACATGCACACAAACATTGTAAGTCTCAGTTCCATGATGGTTAAGATTTGAACTATTATTATGCGATAAATGGTGGTTTTAAGTAGTGGTTTTTCTTTTGTAGGGTTTTGCCTATTCAACTTATTTTTGGGTGTTTTAAAAATGAAATGGCACAAGTACAGTCCTTAAAAGTGGATACGCAACACGTAAAGGTAGTTTTTCATGACTTTTGTGGATTTTTCTTGCATATGGGTGTCAAAGTTGTTAATTAGGGTGCCAGTTAGGGGATGCCGACCTTGTTGTTGAGTATAGTGATAGGCTACCACTATGAAAATAGAGTCGATTAGAGACGGAAATATCTGTCTCTAAATAGGGCAAATCCCGTTGCTAAACCGGCCAGAGACGAATTAGTCTCCATCACAAAAAACCTTGTCGTTGACTAGTTAGTGATGGTTTTATGGTTCGTCGCAAAATTAGCAACGGTTATTCCATCTCAAATCCATCGTACATAGCCACGGATTAGAGATGAATCATACCAGAGATTTGATGTCTGACATGCACAATCCATCTTGGATTCATCTCAAATAAAGATGGATCAAGGAAGAATTAGAGACAGATTATGTATGCTAGCATGCACGTTTACGTCACGTGACTGTTAAATTCCGTCTCTAATCTGTCTCCATCTAAGACGGATTAGAGACTGATAGTGTGTACGTTTTTATCACGTGCCTAACAAATTTCGTCTCTGATTCGCTCAAATTGAGACGGATTTAAGTTTCTTTTTAAAAAAAAACACATTCCGTCTCTAAGCTGTTGTCATTCCCTTTTTGAATATCCAATTGTTTTTTTTTTTTTTTTTTAAATAAACTCATCCTGCTATACCTAATCAAAACCTCATATAAGAATTTATATATAACAAAAGTATTAAGGTTTCAAAAGGCCAAAATATTAAGGTTTCAAATAGTCAAGAGTACTATTAAATTAACGAAACCAAAGAAAAAACCAACAATATCTTAACTACTGCGATGCTTGATGATGCCTACGCGTCCTAAGGTCATGCAATAATCCTCGTCCATATCTCCAACATCTTCCATATCTCTAAGGTCTTGATCATCTCTCCGAAGCGCAGCGCGAGGACCGATATTAGATGATGGCATGGCAAACATATAATCTACACCTGATGTGACGGCCCTAGTTCCCCATAAAATTGGATCCCGCCCAGCCTAGGTCTACGTAGGCCTCCGAGTCCTTACTCACAAAGTCTACGCATCCTAATCAGCCTCAAATCCTCAAGTACATCACTACATTATCAATTTAAGGTAAAAGTTATAGGATTATAAAATTATCAGAAAAATTCACAGCAGAAATTATTATAATCTACTATAACTATAAAATGAAAATCAGGAATAATGGACAACCTAATCATGTGGAAACCCTGAGAAATGGATAAATACAAGCATGTATGATGATCAGAGCTATATAAAATGATCATACATGATATCCTTAATATCTAAATCTCCAATATCTGTCCCGGTGTTTAACAAAACATATAATACATAATCACAATAAAAAGAACAAAAACCTACACTGAGTAAAGGAAAGGATCGCTCCGAGAGTCCTTAGAGGATATCACCTAGTATCAACTCCTTCCCCTTGCTCGTCTCTGCTTTATTTGCACCACAGTTAAAAACTAGATGATGAGTGCTTGAAAAAGAGAGTGTAATGCTAGAAGAAACTAAATAGTAATTCATGATTTATAAAATTAACAGTCCAAGTATCATGCGGTATTGAAAGACAGAAAATAAAACAAATAGCATGATAAACAGACTAACAAGCTAAGCAATGAAGTTTGAGTGTCTACAGAATCAAAGAAGGCCATTAAGTGGTCAAAATCAATGCAGTACTGCAGCACCACATTTATAGTCATCGCAACGACCAACAACTATAGACACCGCAGCGTCCAAGCAATCCATTACTTAGGGTATAACCCGCTATCAGTGGGGTGGAATAACACAACCGCAGAAGTACTCACTCTTACCCACTCATATGGACTCAAGAGTACCTTTTGTAACTCACTTACGCCAAGACACTCAACCAACAAAATAAGAACAGAATTCCAACAAAGCTCAATTCAAATGAAAAATGACAATAAATGGATAATGAATTAGTGCATACTTCCTATTTGGCTTACAATCATACGATAATGTACCTCGGTTAACTGCAAATCTCACATACCTCTACTATCTCTCTCGAATTCTCAAAGTCTATAATTTCAACAAAATTCGCAAATCCTTTTAATATCATTCTAATTTATCCAAATTTCTACAATTATTTAATCAGTGTAATTGGGTTGATTTCTAAGGTATTGGGTTATATTTGAACACAATTGGATACCCGAGAGATCTCCGAAATTTCTTGAAATTTTTAAAAATTTAGCTCTGTGAACAGTGTCACACCACCAATGATGTCGTGATGTCTTTGGCCTGGCGGCGTCTGCACGGCATGTAGAAAACACTCTGCCCAACTCGTATGTAGGTGATGTCGTGGGAAATCCTTCTCACAGCGTCCCTCGCGACGCCTTTCCTGGTTTTCGTTGTGTTCACTCTGCTCAACACGTTTGTGAGTGACGTCATGGGAGATCTTTCTTACGGCGTCCCTCGCGGCGTGTTTAGCAGAACACTCATTCCAGGTTTTCCCAAAACTCTGGCTTAAGTCGCTGCATTCCGAGTCTATACCAAACCCTTCAAGACGTCCAAATCAATTTAAAACTCCACTCGTTTTCCGTCAAAACGTCGACAAAACTCACCGATTAAAAAATAACTTAAAATTCTTCAAAAATTCCCAAAAATCCCAATTCACTTCAAAACCATAAATCAACCACCAATTCCTTAATTAAACCGTCAATTGATCCCAAAAACATTAATCAATATCATTTTCCAACTTTTTTCCAAAAATTCACCCGAAATCGTCGCAACGAAAACCCCCAAAACTATTACCAAAACATAGATAAACATGCAAGGATTCAAGATCCTACCTTTTTTTTGTGTATTTGGTTGCTCCTCGACATCACAGCGTGTCCATAAATTCACGAAACCAACGCCTGATTTTCGTTCTTTCTCTCCTCTCTTACGTTGATCAAAATGGAAAAAGTGTAAAAGGAGAGAGAAAAGTTGACATATATACAACTCATGCCATCTCCACTCATACACGGATCTCGACAAAATCTTGTGGCTCCTTTTCATTTGATCCAACAACTCTAACACAACAAGATGACTCCGATGCGTGACTTCAACCTTAGAACTACCTCTTTTCTCGCTCGAAACACATGCATCCAGACATGTTTCAACTCATGACTCGTACCACGTACGTTCCCGGATATAACCTCGCTCCCACATTTTATTTAAATAACTTACTAATTATCATTTTTTGGTGTTTACTTATCCATTTTATATCCTAAATTTCCATTTTTCCTAGCCGAATCTCACACAAAAATTCGTAGCAATTTATACACGAAAACCACGCACTAGGAAAAATAGAGTTCTCATTTGGGTATAAATAATAATACAAACATAACAAAAAAATAAAATATACGTTAGTGTCGACTCCCGAGGCTTGAGTAATATAACAAATCACAATGGTAGGTCATGGTCCTGTAAAATATACGACACGTATCACCAATTAAATTTTAGGGTCGTTACAGTCTTTCCATCTTATTAGAATTTCATCATCGAAATTAATCTAATAATTACTCAAAATAACGAATTACTGGAATAAAAAAAGAGGAAAATACTCGTGTTTATAGGACTTTAACTCCCTAGTCAACTCCTTGTCTCCGTGGTACTGCCACTTGACAAGTACTGAAGGTATCTCCTTGTTCCTCAATATCTTGACCTTCCTGTCCACAATCTGAATCAGTTGCTCCTCATAAGTAATATCATCACGCAAATCAATCTGACTCAGATCTACTGTAGGTCGTCGTCCCACACTTGACTTATCTAATCGAAACATTGATATATGGAACACTGGATGAACTCCGGCGAGCTGAGGCGGCAAATCCAACTCATAAGCAACCTTGCTGACTCTCTTCACAATCCTGAAAGGACCAGTAAACCTTGGCGTAAGTTTCTTATTTATTCCGAACCTCTTGTGACCCTTCAGAGGTAAAACCTTTAAATACACATAGGCTCCTTCTACATATCATCATGATACTTGTCATAGTACTTTTTTCTGTCTTTCTTGAGCACCATTCGGTCTTTGACGAATCTGCCATACCTTCTCGGTATGATCAACAACAATTTCAGGCCCAGCTATCATTGCATCTTTTGGCTTTGCCCAACAAGATGGTAAGTGTCACAGGGCCAATGAAAGAGGGGTTTTTCACTAGGAAAATTTTCTCTCGATTGAACCTGCGGTGCCTAAGGGCCACCTTAGTTCAGCACGCCAACACTCAAATTAAAGGGACAAAGAAGCAATAGGCAACAAGGAAACGTTTACTAGCTCTCAATTGGAATTACAACTGTGGAACTCTGTGCCTCCCCAAGCTCAGAGCCCTTGGCTTTATAGACTAGCCATTAGGTAGTTACATAACCAACCGGGACACATGTCTAGCATACATCAATCCATAGACCTGGTAAATCACCACTCTCTTAGTGGTCAAGGCGCAAGCTTGCCAACCGCCTTGTTCCCTCGTCGCCACCTGGTTCCGTAACCGCCTCCATTACGGGTCGGTTGCACATGCTCCATGTATTCGGGTCATGCTCGGACGTGGCTTGGTCATGGCCCAGCCATGACCAAGGTAGTTCCCCAACTACCTCGACTTGGTCTTCCACATTTCAAGGGACGTGGTTCATGCTTCTCTACGGGACAGGGATCGCAGCCTCGTGGTGCCCGGCCGTGTCCAGCACGTTGGGTGCTAGCCGGGGCTCGTGGTCGAGTCCCACCGGCTCGGGTGGCCGGACCATGGTCCGTGGTCTTCGCCTTGGCATGGTGCCCAAGGCGTGCACGAGGCCTTGCTTGTCACCGTTGCCCATGCCACCCCTAGGAGAGAGCCCACCTCCCCTTATAGTAGATGTTAAGCCGTTTCCTCAGCTCCAATAGGAAACATCCCAAAATGAGACCAAGCGTACTTTGACCCGAGTCAATGCCCAAGTCAAGGAAAGTCAATCTGTTGTGCCTAGGCCTTGCCTTGGCCGTGCCAAGGCATGACCTGGTTTGTGCCAAGGTGTGACTCTGGTTTGTGCCAAGGCATGATCTTGCTCGTGCCAAGGTCTTGCCTTGCCTTGCTCGTGCCAAGGCATGACTCGGTCCGTGCCAAGGCATGACCTGGTCTCGTGCGCCGTGCCACGCCGTGCCCACTAAGGTTTGTGCCTTGCCAAACTTTGCCCCGCGCCTTGCCAAGTCTTGCCGCGCCTTGCCAAGCTTTGCCCAAGCCTTGCCCAACTTTGCCAAGTCTTGCCCAGCTTTGCCCAAGCCTTGCCAAGCCTTGCCCTTGCCTTGCCCGAGCCTTTGCCCAAGCCTTGCCAAGCCTTGCCAAGCCTTGCCTCGCTTTGCCTAAGCCTTGCCAAGCCTTGCCTTGCCTCGCCTTTGGCCTCGCCTCGCCTCGCCAACCTTGCCTTGGCCTCGGCCTCGCCTTGGCCTCGGCCTTGGCCAACCTTGCCTTGGCCGGCTCGGCTTGCCTTGGCTTGCTGCCTTGCCCCGCCTCGCCAAGCCAAGCCCACTTAGGCCCGAGCCATGTACTAAACCCCAATCCGACTTTGGAGTTCACCGAAACCTCCCGAGTCCACCGAGACTCGATCATCTCGCCGAGTTATCATGCCGCCCACCCAAAGATGCTCGTATCCAGCTTATTGGGGTGGTAACAAACCTCCCCCGGCCGAAATGTTCGATGTCCTCATCGAACACTCCACATCTGCCTGTCCACCAGACCGCTGCCCACCAAAGCAACCTTTCTCCATCTGATCTCGTACTTGCAGCGCCACCAACCTTGGTATACTGCCATTGTTCCTGCCTTGCATCGCTGGAACAAAGCATGGCCCTTTTTCATCCATGATCAGCAAGCCATGAAGTGATGGAATCACAGCGAACTTCCCAGCCATTAAGAAATCATTTCCCGCAATGATTTCGAAGTCATCCAACGGAGTAGCAATCAAATTCACCTTGCCTTCCCAAGTATGGATTCGAATGCCCACACCTGAGGCTACGCCCATAGCCTTCCTTGGTTCGGAATTGACTGCCTTCACCATGCTTGCAGTCTCAACAAGCTGCAAACCAAGCTTTCGAGCTAAGTTCTCCGCCATAAACGAGTGTGTGGCTCCCGAATCGATCAGCAC
The DNA here is from genome assembly GCA_039657345.1 of Stephania japonica. Lineage (NCBI taxonomy): Eukaryota > Viridiplantae > Streptophyta > Magnoliopsida > Ranunculales > Menispermaceae > Stephania > Stephania japonica. Next base: position 18,618,072 of record CM077558.1, on the reverse strand, counting down.
CTTCACTGCTTGGTTGTTGATCTGAGCCTCCACAAACATCGGTCCCCACTCGATGTCCCAGCCAGTGCACTCGCACCGTGTTCAAGAACTGCAATGGATTCATCTGAACCCCCGGTTCATCCGCAATAACTGCATTCAGCTTCTCTTTCTTAGGGCAATCCCTTGCCCGGTGAGGACCGTCACATATAAAACAACCCTTTTTCCCCATTGATGCTTTGGCACTAGCACCTAATTTTGACGAAGGCTCTTCTTCCTTCTTGGATCCGCCAGCTCGATCCTTCTCCCTGTACTTCTTTTCTTTTGATTCCGAAGAAGCACCACTAGTCTTGTAATCCACAAGCCTATCCGCCGCTGCAATTGCACTTGACAAGTTTTTCACGCCTAGCCTTCGTAGCTCCGACTGCGCCCATCCTTGCAATCCAGTAGTGAAATTAAACAACTTATCCTCCTCGGACATATTTTTAATGTCAAGCAGCAAGGAAGAGAATTCCTTCACGTATTCTCTAGCCGTCCCCTTCTGCTTCAATTGGCGCAACGCCTCCCGCGCTTGCCAAGCCGCGTTCGTGGGTAGAAATTGATCCTTCACTTCCTGTTTTAGCACTTCCCACTCCACAATCTTTGGTCTGCCTGCAGCCGCATCATCATCCACCCTGGTTCTCCACCAAAGCTTCGCATCGCCCTCAAGGTACATGGAGGTCAAAATGACCTTCTGATTCTCCTCCGTGCCAACAGTAGCAAAGTACTGCTCCATGTCCCAAATGAAATTCTCGAGCTCCTTTGCACTCCGCTTGCCAGAGAATTTCTTTGGTTCCGGCACCTTTGTTCGAGGCTTTGCCGCAACAAAGACCCCTCCGAGGTTCCGCCCACGCCTCGCTTGTAAGCTCACCTCCACAAACCATTGTCGGTGGTAAGTTCTCCTACCGACCGCACATCCGCTACAAGCTCCTCAAACCTTGATTCCCACATAGCAATCATGGCCTCTTGTGACTCTCCCCTAGTCACCAAGGAAGCCACCAACATTTCCAAGGCTTCAATACGTCGGACGTAGTTGAAGACTCCGCCAATTCCGCCGGAGTGGCCATCGTTGCTATCACATGCTCTAGGTGAGACACCCTCTCACCTAGATCGCTTGTCGCTCGGGTCGCCATTGTCTCCAAACGAGGCTCGATACCAATTGTCACAAGGCCAATGAAAGAGGGGTTTTTCACTAGGAAAATTTTCTCTCGATTGAACCCGGTGCCTAAGGGCCACCTTAGTTCAAAGACGCCAACACTCAAATTAAAGGGACAAAGAAGCAATAGGCAACAAGGAAACGTTTACTAGCTCTCAATTGGAATTACAACCGTGGAACTCGTGCCTCCCAAGCTCGAGCCCTTGGCTTTATAGACTAGCCATTACGTAGTTACATAACCAACCGGGACACATGTCTAGCATACATCAATCCATAGACTGGTAAATCACCACTCTCTTAGTGGTCAAGGCAAGCTGCCAAACCGCCTTGTTCCCTCGTCGCCACCTGGTTCCATAACCGCCTCCATTACAGGGTCGGGCTTGCACATGCTCCATGTATTCGGGTCATGCTCGGACGTGGCTTGGTCATGGCCCGCCATGACCAAGGTAGTTCCCCAACTACCTCGACTTGGTCTTCCACATTTCAAGGGACGTGGTTCATGCTTCTCTACGGACAGGGATCGCAGCCTCGTGGTGCCCGGTCGTGTCCAGCACGTTGGGTGCTAGCCGGGCTCGTGGTCGAGTCCCACCGGCCGGGGTGGCCGGACCATGGTCCGTGGGTCTTCGCCTTGGCATGGTGCCCAAGGCGTGCACGAGGGCCTTGCTTGTCACTGTTGCCCATGCCACCCCTAGGAGAGAGCCCACCTCCCCTTATAGTAGATGTTAAGCCGTTTCCTCAGCTCCAATAGGAAACATCCCAAAATGAGACCAAGCGTACTTTGACCCGAGTCAATGCCCAAGTCAAGGAAAGTCAACTGTTGTGCCTAGGCCTTGCCTTGGCCGTGCCAAGGCATGACCTGGTTTGTGCCAAGGTGTGACCTGGTTTGTGCCAAGGCATGATCTTGCTCGTGCCAAGGTCTTGCCTTGCCTTGCTCGTGCCAAGGCATGACCTCGGTCTGCGTGCCAAGGCATGACCTGGTTCTTGCCGTGCCGTGCCCGCCGTGCCCACTAAGGTTTGTGCCTTGCCAAACGTTGCCCGCGCCTTGCCAAGTCTTGCCCGCGCCTTGCCAAGCTTTGCCCAAGCCTTGCCCAACTTTGCCAAGTCTTGCCCGCTTTGCCCAAGCCTTGCCAAGCCTTGCCCTCGCCTTGCCTTGCCCAGCTTTGCCCAAGCCTCGCCAAGCCTTGCCAAGCCTTGCCTCGCTTTGCCCAAGCCTTGCCAAGCCTTGCCTTGCTTGGCCTCGGCCTCGCCTTGGCCAACCTTGCCTTGGCTCGGCCTCGCCTTGGCCTGGCCTTGGCCAACCTTGCCTTGCCTTAGCTCGGCCTGGCCTTGCCCGTGCCCAAGCCAAGCCAAGCCCACTTAGGCCCGAGCCATGTACTAAACCCCAATCCGACTTTGGAGTTCACCGAAACCTCCCGAGTCCACCGAGACTCGATCATCTCGCTGAGTTATCATGTCTGCCCCAAAGATGCTCAGTATCCAGCTTATTGGGGTGGTAGCAAACCTCCCCCGGCCGAAATGTTCGATGTCCTCATCGAACACTCCACATCTGCCTGTCCACCAGACCGCTGCCCACCAAAGCAACCTTTCTCCATCGATCTCGTACTTGCGAGCCACCAACCTTGGTATACGCCATTGTTCCCGCCTTGCATCGCTGGAACAAAGCATGGCCCTTTTCATCCATGATCAAGAAGCCATGAAGTGATGGAATCACAAATGAACTTCCCAGCCATTAAGAAATCATTTCCCGCAATGATTTCGAAGTCATCCAACGGAGTAGCAATCAAATTCACCTTGCCTTCCCAAGTATGGATTCGAATGCCCACACCTGAGGCTACGCCCATAGCCTTCCTTGGTTCGGAATTGACTGCCTTCACCATGCTTGCAGTCTCAGCAAGCTGCAAACCAAGCTTTCGAGCTAAGTTCTCCGCCATAAACGAGTGTGTGGCTCCCGAATCGATCAGCACCTTCACTGCTTGGTTGTTGATCTGAGCCTCCACAAACATCAGTCCTACTGATGTCCCAGCTTTGTGCACCTGCACCGTGTTCAACAACTGCAATGGATTCATCTGAACCCCCGGTTCATCCGCAATAACTGCATTCAGCTTCTCTTTCTTAGGGCAATCCCTTGCCCGGTGAGGACCGTCACATATAAAACAACCCTTTTTCCCCATTGATGCTTTGGCACTAGCACCTAATTTTGACGAAGGCTCCTCTTCCTTCTTGGATCCGCCAGCTCGATCCTTCTCCCTGTACTTCTTTTCTTTTGATTCCGAAGAAGCACCACTAGTCTTGTGATCCACAAGCCTATCCGCCGCTGCAATTGCACTTGACAAGTTTTCACGCCTAGCCTTCGTAGCTCCGATCGCGCCATCCTTGCAATCCAGTAGTGAAATTAAACAACTTATCCTCCTCGGACATATTTTTAATGTCAAGCGACAAGGAAGAGAATTCCTTCACGTATTCTCTAGCCGTCCCCTTCTCGCTTCAATTGGCGCAACGCCTCCCGCGCTGCTGCCGCGTTCGTGGGTAGAAATTGATCCTTCACTTCCCGTTTTAGCACTTCCCACTCCACAATCTTTGGTCCGCCTCGTGCACCGCATCATCATCCACCCCGGTTCTCCACCAAAGCTTCGCATCGCCCTCAAGGTACATGGAGGTCAAAATGACCTTCCGATTCTCCTCCGTGCCAACAAGATAGCAAAGTCTTGCTCCATGTCCCAAATGAAATTCTCGAGCTCCTTTGCACTCCGCTTGCCGAGAGAATTTCTTTGGTTCCGGCACCTTTGTTCGAGGCTTTGCCGCAACAAAGACCCTCCGAGGTTCCGCCCACGCCACCTCGCTTGTTCGGTGGTAAGTTCTCCTACCGACCGCACATCCGCTACAAGCTCCTCAAACCTTGATTCCCACATAGCAATCATGGCCTCTTGTGACTCTCCCCTAGTCACCAAGGAAGCCACCAACATTTCCAAGGCTTCAATACGTCGGACGTAGTTGAAGACTCCGCCAATTCCGCCGGAGTGGCCATCGTTGCTATCACATGCTCTAGGTGAGACACCCTCTCACCTAGATCGCTTGCTTCGCTCGGTCGCCATTGTCTCCAAACGAGGCTCGATACCAATTGTCACAGGGCCAATGAAAGAGGGGTTTTTCACTAGGAAAATTTTCTCTCGATTGAACTGCGGTGCCTAAGGGCCACCTTAGTTCAAAGACGCCAACACTCAAATTAAAGGGACAAAGCAAGCAATAGGCAACAAGGAAACGTTTACTAGCTCTCAATTGGAATTACAACTGTGGAACTCTGTGCCTCCCCAAGCTCAGAGCCCTTGGCTTTATAGACTAGCCATTACGTAGTTACATAACCAACCGGGACACATGTCTAGCATACATCAATCCATAGACCTGGTAAATCACCACTCTCTTAGTGGTCAAGGCAGTTGCCAAACTGCCTTGTTCCCTTGCTGCCACCTGGTTCCATAACCGCCTCCATTACAGGGTCAGTTTGCACATGCTCCATGTATTCGGGTCATGCCTGGACGTGGCTTGGTCATGGCCCAGCCATGACCAAGGTAGTTCCCCAACTACCTCGACTTGGTCTTCCACATTTCAAGGGACGTGGTTCATGCTTCTCTACGGGACAGGGACTGCGTCTCGTGGTGCCTGGTCGTGTCCAGGCACGTTGGGTGCTAGCCGGGGCTCGTGGTCGAGTCCCACCGGCTCGGGGTGGCCGGACCATGGTCCGTGGGTCTTCGCCTTGGCATGGTGCCCAAGGCGTGCACGAGGGCCTTGCTTGTCACGTTGCCCATGCCACCCCTAGGAGAGAGCCCACCTCCCCCCTATAGTAGATGTTAAGCCGTTTCCTCGCCTCCAATAGCAAACATCCCAAAATGAGACCAAGCGTACTTTGACCCGAGTCAATGCCCGAGTCAAGGAAAGTCAATCTGTTGTGCCTAGGCCTTGCCTTGGCCGTGCCAAGGCATGACCTGGTTTGTGCCAAGGTGTGACTCTGGTTTGTGCCAAGGCATGATCTTGCTCGTGCCAAGGTCTTGCCTTGCCTTGCTCGTGCGTGCAAGGCATGACCTGGTCTCATGCCAAGGCATGACCTGGTCTCGTGCCGTGCCACGCCGTGCCCACTAAGGTTTGTGCCTTGCCAAACTTTGCCCGCGCCTTGCCAAGTCTTGCCCGCGCCTTGCCAAGCTTTGCCCAAGCCTTGCCCAACTTTGCCAAGTCTTGCCCAGCTTTGCCCAAGCCTTGCCAAGCCTTGCCCTTGCCTTGCCCAGCTTTGCCCAAGCCTTGCCAAGCCTTGCCAAGCCTTGCCTCGCTTTGCCCAAGCCTTGCCAAGCCTTGCCTTGGCCTGGCCTCGCCATGGCCAACCTTGCCTTGGCCTGGCCTCGCCTTGGCCTGGCCTTGGCCAACCTTGCCTTGGCCTGGCCTGGCCTTGCCCGTGCCAAGCCAAGCCAAGCCCACTTAGGCCCGAGCCATGTACTAAACCCCAATCCGACTTTGGAGTTCACCGAAACCTCCCGAGTCCACCGAGACTCGATCATCTGCTGAGTTATCATGCTGCCTAGCCCAACATGCTCGTATCCAGCTTATTGGGGTGGTAGCAAACCTCCCCCGGCCGAAATGTTCGATGTCCTCATCGAACACTCCACATCTGCCTGTCCACCAGACCGCTGCCCACCAAAGCAACCTTTCTCCATCTGATCTCGTACTTGCAGCGCCACCAACCTTGGTATACTGCCATTGTTCCTGCCTTGCATCGCTGGAACAAAGCATGGCCCTTTTTCATCCATGATCAGCAAGCCATGAAGTGATGGAATCACAGCGAACTTCCCAGCCATTAAGAAATCATTTCCCGCAATGATTTCGAAGTCATCCAACGGAGTAGCAATCAAATTCACCTTGCCTTCCCAAGTATGGATTCGAATGCCCACACCTGAGGCTACGCCCATAGCCTTCCTTGGTTCGGAATTGACTGCCTTCACCATGCTTGCGAGCCTCGCAAGCAAGTCCGCAAACCAAGCTTTCGAGCTAAGTTCTCCGCCATAAACGAGTGTGTGGCTCCCGAATCGATCAAGCACTTCACCGCTTGGTTGTTGATCCGAGCCTCCACAAATATCGATCCCACGATGTCCCAAACTTTTGTGCACTGCACCGTGTTCAAGAATCGCAATGGATTCATCTCGAACCCCGGTTCATCCGCAATAATCGCATTCGCTTCTCTTTCTTAGGGCAATCCCTTGCCCGGTGAGGACCGTCACATATAAAACAACCCTTTTTCCCCATTGATGCTTTGGCACTAGCACCTAATTTTGACGAAGGCTCCTCTTCCTTCTTGGATCCGCCAGCTCGATCCTTCTCCCTGTACTTCTTTTCTTTTGATTCCGAAGAAGCACCACTAGTCTTGTAATCCACAAGCCTATCCGCCGCTGCAATTGCACTTGACAAGTTTTTCACGCCTAGCCTTCGTAGCTCCGACTGCGCCCATCCTTGCAATCCAGTAGTGAAATTAAACAACTTATCCTCCTCGGACATATTTTTAATGTCAAGCAGCAAGGAAGAGAATTCCTTCACGTATTCTCTAACCGTCCCCTTCTGCTTCAATTGGCGCAATGCCTCCCGCGCTTGCCAAGTCGCGTTCGTGGGTAGAAATTGATCCTTCACTTCCTGTTTTAGCACTTCCCACTCCACAATCTTTGGTCTGCCTGCAGCCGCATCATCATCCACCCTGGTTCTCCACCAAAGCTTCGCATCGCCCTCAAGGTACATGGAGGTCAAAATGACCTTCTGATTCTCCTCCGTGCCAACAGTAGCAAAGTACGGCTCCATGTCCCAAATGAAATTCTCGAGCTCCTTTGCACTCCGCTTGCCAGAGAATTTCTTTGGTTCCGGCACCTTTGTTCGAGGCTTTGCCGCAACAGCACCCTCCGAGGTTCCGCCCACAGCTCGCTTGTTCGGTGGTAAGTTCTCCTACCGACCGCACATCCGCTACAAGCTCCTCAAACCTTGATTCCCACATAGCAATCATGGCCTCTTGTGACTCTCCCCTAGTCACCAAGGAAGCCACCAACATTTCCAAGGCTTCAATACGTCGGGACGTAGTTGAAGACTCCGCCAATTCCGCCGGAGTGGCCATCGTTGCTATCACATGCTCTAGGTGAGACACCCTCTCACCTAGATCGCTTGCTGCTCGGGTCGCCATTGTCTCCAAACGAGGCTCTGATACCAATTGTCACAGGGCCAATGAAAGAGGGGTTTTTCACTAGGAAAATTTTCTCTCGATTGAACCTGCGGTGCCTAAGGGCCACCTTAGTTCAAAGACGCCAACACTCAAATTAAAGGGACAGCAAGCAATAGGCAACAAGGAAACGTTTACTAGCTCTCAATTGGAATTACAACTGTGGAACTCTGTGCCTCCCCAAGCTCAGAGCCCTTGGCTTTATAGACTAGCCATTACGTAGTTACATAACCAACCGGGACACATGTCTAGCATACATCAATCCATAGACCTGGTAAATCACCACTCTCTTAGTGGTCAAGGCAGTTGCCAAACTGCCTTGTTCCTCTTCCCACTGGTTCCATAACCGCCTCCATTACAGGGTCAGTTTGCACATGCTCCATGTATTCGGGTCATGCCTGGACGTGGCTTGGTCATGGCCCAGCCATGACCAAGGTAGTTCCCCAACTACCTCGACTTGGTCTTCCACATTTCAAGGGACGTGGTTCATGCTTCTCTACGGGACAGGGACTGCGTCTCGTGGTGCCTGGTCGTGTCCAGGCACGTTGGGTGCTAGCCGGGGCTCGTGGTCGAGTCCCACCGGCTCGGGGTGGCCGGACCATGGTCCGTGGGTCTTCGCCTTGGCATGGTGCCCAAGGCGTGCACGAGGGCCTTGCTTGTCACTGTTGCCCATGCCACCCCTAGGAGAGAGCCCACCTCCCCTTATAGTAGATGTTAAGCCGTTTCCTCAGCTCCAATAGCAAACATCCCAAAATGAGACCAAGCGTACTTTGACCCGAGTCAATGCCCAAGTCAAGGAAAGTCAATCAGCTGTTGTGCCTAGGCCTTGCCTTGGTTTGTGCCAAGGCATGACCTGGTTTGTGCCAAGGTGTGACCTGGTTTGTGCCAAGGCATGATCTTGCTCGTGCCAAGGTCTTGCCTTGCCTTGCTCGTGCCAAGGCATGACTGGTCTGTGCGGCATAACCTGGTCCGCGCCGTGCCATGCGCCGTGCCCACTAAGGTTTGTGCCTTGCCAAACCTTGCCCGCGCTGCTTGCCAAGTCTTGCCGCGCCTTGCCAAGCTTTGCCCAAGCCTTGCCCAACTTTGCCAAGTCTTGCCCGCTTTGCCCAAGCCTTGCCAAGCCTTGCCCTTGCCTTGCCCTTTGCCCAGCTTGCCCTTGCGCCTTGCCAAGCCTTGCCTCGCTTGCCCAAGCCTTGCTGCCTTGCCTTGCCTCGGCCTCGCTCGCCTTGGCCAACTCTTGCCTTGGCTGGCCTCGCCTTGGCCTGGCCTTGGCCAACCTTGCCTTGGCCTTGCCTGCTTGGCCTTGCCTTGGCCTGCGCTTGCCGTGCCGTGCCAAGCCAAGCCCACTTAGGCCCGAGCCATGTACTAAACCCCAATCCGACTTTGGAGTTCACCGAAACCTCCCGAGTCCACCGAGACTCGATCATCTGCTGAGTTATCATGCTGCCCAGCCCAGCATGCTCGTATCCAGCTATTGGGGTGGTAACAGTAAGCTATAAGGTTGTCATACAGTGCATCAAATGGTGTCATACCAATACTAGCTTGGAAACTATTATTGTACACAAACTCGCACAAATGAAGGTACTTTTTCCAATATCCTCCGTATTCCAGTACACACATTGTCAAGGCCTAATTTCCTAATATTGATTTACTTGCTTAATCAGGATCACCGACCCATGACGTGGGGCCCGCATGAGATGCACACACTGACCGAGGCACGTGGCCGAGGTAAATGTTATATTTGTACAGGTGTATGCCGAGTGTTGTGTATGTGTAGAATAATTAAGTCAATTTGCTTGCAAATCATAGATGCTGAGTTGAAGCGAGCGCGAACACGCCTTGGAGTGCGTGCAAGTACGGGTACCTAGTGGAATTACTCGGGGTAGCGAGACTAGGCTAGGAAATAGTAATTAATTTCAAATGTACCTTAGCATAAATTAATTTATATTATTAAGTTGGAAAATACAATGTTTGACGCACGAGAAAAGTGCCTCGAGTTGCGTGCGAGTCAAGACATCGAGCGCCAGGTAGTTGAAAGTCAGTGAGATCGTTTAGATAAATTTTATAAATTTGTGTGACCAATTAATTATGGTCCATATGGGATTAATGTACATTAATTGAGTTGGCCTATAGTTATTTATTTAAGAAATCACATTTTAATATACTATAGTTAATTATTTATTTAAAAAATCACATTTTAAGCGGGGTGTCAGGAGGCGGATAACTAGGACTACTGCGTTGACTTGTAAGTGAAACTGTGGGAACTCTTTACTTTATTTCATTCCAGTCATTTATTATTTTTCAGTCTATTTGTAGACTAGATGATTTATTTCCCACATCATGCTTTCTTTGTTTCTATTCATTATGAATATTGATATAGGATGATGTCTTGTTTGATATATCATTGACTCCATGCTTCTTTATATGCTCGATGTTTGTCTTGAAATATGGCTAATGGATATTTAGAAGATGCATGCTATAGGGTTATTTGTATGTTGGACTTGTGTTCTATTCCCTTGGGCTTTGTAGCATAACTTGTGTTGGAATCATAACAATTATATGATATTAATTCTTGAAATCAAAAGTAGGAATTATCTAGTGTCCATTGCACCCGAGATGCGCGGATTCACGGGAATTTCGGACTTTCGGGATCTCTGGCACTCGCCACTACACTTGGCCAGCACACGTGGTATGGGCCACGGGGTTCTCGGCAAGTATGAATGATTTATACGCGCAGAGCACAGCTTCGCCACTTGAGGTTAAAAAAAAAGTTTATTATTTTATGTTGAGCACAACTCCATACAGTTGTGGAAAAAGGCTAGGTGATAGTTCTCACCGCCGACTGGACGTAGATCATCTCGACTTAGCCTGTGTTAGTTATGTGCATCAGTTAACGTTGGTATTTACTTGCATTATTATTCAACATTTCTTCAGCTACATATGCTTTTAAATACCTTTTGTTTAAATTGGAAATGTAGTTTTCCCCAGTTATCACTTAAATATCACTATACTCACCATCTAGTTTGTGACGGTGGGTGTAGGTCCGTCGAGTAGCACCAGGACGGGAAAGGAGAAGATCGGTGACTACCTCTGAGCTCCGAGTACGTAGCTGCCCGTACATGTAGAGTACTTTTTGTATTATATTTACTTACGTCTTTATCTTTTTTTGGGATGTTATTGGGATGAGTGTTAGATTACCCGACTTTTGGCTTTCACTTTGATTATATATGTTCGCGTTTACTTGCATATATATGGTGATTGTTATTTCCTGGATTATACACTTAGGATAAAAAAAAACAAAATTTCCCGCTTTGATAATTAAGATTTCCGCTAACTAAATTAATTGTTTAAAATTGAGAACATAGGTAGTAAAGGCTGACTAATACGTAATTGGGTCATACGTGTCGTGATTAGGGCTTGATTACGAGATTAGGCCGGGCGGTGCCCTAGATTAGTAGCGGGGCCATCACAGTTGGTATCAGAGTATAGGCTTTTGAACCTTAGGGACAAAGTATAGTATTGATTAAGGATTTTGATACCAATTTCCCGATTGGTATCAAAGATCATGTTATCAAGAAGTAAAGCATAAATTTGAATAAAATACACACCCTAGAAGTGGAAACCAGATGAACTTTTCTTAGAAATTATTTTCTTGGGAATTAAGTAAAAGTGAGTTGGGATTAGTATATATATGCTATCTTTTTCAGTATGTATATGTATATACGTGGTAGACTTCGTAGTAGCTGATAGGAAATCGTTACCCACATGTAGATGACGATGACGGACGCACGCGAGACTGAAGATGTGGGTGCTAGCAGTAGTCAGCCTCCTACTACATAAGACAACGACTATCAGAGGTTGGCGGATCGAGTAATGACACAGGGACAGCAGATGGCTAATTTCAAGACCTTCATGACAGCATAGATCACTGTATTTACTCGTGTTGTTGCCACTCCTCTTGTGACTACTACACTTCCGACGACTAGACCTACAACTTTACCATCCACCATTCCAGCGACTGTGCCCATACCAGACGCTCTTATTATTTAGGGCATGGTAGCGACGCCGCCTCTTTCGGTATTGACCATTTCGACGGCAGAGGTAGTAGGGATGACTCCGACTCCCACACCCATACCCACACCTTTAGGCTTATTAGTAGGGATTCAACTGGTGAAGTATTTTCTCTACCTTTAGCCAGTGTACTTCGATGGGAAAGAAACTTCGAGAAGATCGAGGGATGGATACTATCACAGGAGAAGCTACATCGAATTCTGGGGATCAAGGATAAATTACGCCCAGATTTATCTTCTTATACGTTGCAGAAAGACGCCGATGTCTGGTGGCGTACCACCATAGCTACCAATGGAGATTTTGAGTCATGGACGGCCTTTAAGGCCAAATTCTATCAGCAATACTTCCCGCTAGTAGTCATAATAAGGCTGAAGAGAGAGTTTATGAGTTTGAGGCAGAGAGCAGATGAGTTAGTTATGGAGTACCGGGATAGATACGGGTATCTGAGGCAGTTTGCGGGGGATTTGGTTTGAGATGAGTTGGAAGATGTGTATCACTTTGGGGTAGGTATGAGAGCAGACATTGGCTACCACGTAGTCAGCACGGGTGCTAGGATACTTACCGAGATATACGAGCGTGCACTTTCCCACGAGACCTACTACCTTGGTGTAATAGCTGATAGGGCAGCCTTAGGGCAAAGATTGACATTAGAGCAGGCTGCAGATTTTGAGAGGAGGTGGCGGAGTGGCAAGATACCCAAGATATGGGATAGAGGCTCCCAGGGATCAGGGGTGACTTCACGTTTCACATCGGTGGTACCTCAAGTGTCTTATGCCACGTCAGCACAGAGCTCAGGGAGAGGACGTTCCTTACCACTACCACCGATTAGGCCAGTATTACCAGCGTGAGAGAGACTTGTTCTTCCTGCACCATCAGCACCACGAAAGCATCAGCAGCAGGGTGGTAGAGGCCAAGGCAGGGGTAGAGGCCGAGAGGGACCCCGTCAGGGACAGAGACAAACTCCAGTTTAAGGATAGCCATAGTCCGATCAACGCATACAGGTTTCATGTTACAGGTGCGGACAAGTGGGACATTTGGTGAGGGAGTGTCCATAGCCAGCAGCAGTGTATCCACTACAGAGTCGAGAGGCAGCTCACATGGTAGCACAACCAGATACTAACGCCACACGAAGTCTCATCAAGTGTACGATTTCTATCGCTAGTAGAGAGTCTTATGTTTTATTTGATTCGGGTTCCACTATTTCCTTCATTTCTGGATGCATGATAGGCATATTAGGACTGACACTGATTAGGCATGGAGTACATTTGATGTTGAGTACCGCCGCCGGAGATAGGGTTTACCTTAATAGTCTAGTTGAGAGAGTTATAGTAGAGATTAGTGGGATAGAGTTACCCGTCGACTTTAGAGTCCTGGAGATGTTAGAGTTCGACGCTCTTTTCGGGATGGACTGGTTATCAGCATATCACACTCATATAGATTATTTCAGTAAGTCTATCGTATTTGAGATTCCAGGATGTCTGATGTTCGTATACCGAGGTAGCACATCGAGAGCTGTTACCACAAGAGGTCGATTGGCGACTAGTGAGGAGATGGAGACTCTAGTAGCCTTATATACTATAGTGGAGAATCAGGGACCCCGATTTGAGGATATACTGGTAGTTAGAGAGTTTCCAGACGTTTTTCCCGAGGAGTTACCGGGACTACCACCACCTCAAGAGATAGACTTTGTCATTGATCTGGTACCAGGCACCAGACCGATCTCGATACCACCCTACTGCATGACACCGAGAGAGTTGGAGGAGTTGAGGGATCAACTTCAGGATTTGGGAAATAAAGGATTCATTACACCATCCATGTGGCCGTAGGGAGTGTCAGTACTCTTTGTGAAGAAGAAGGATGGTAGTCTACGACTGTGCATCAACTACAAGCAACTGAATAAGGTCACTGTCAGGAACTAGTACCAGCTGTCGAGAATTAACAATTTATTTGAGTAGTTGAGAGGAGCATAGTTTTTCTCTAAGATAGACCTGAGATCAGGGTATCATTAGCTTAAGATCAAGAACGAGGATAGGTCTAAGATAGCGTTTTGTACCAGATATGGACACTATCAGTTCACGGTCATGCTTTTCGGGCTGACCAATGCCCCACTGTGTTTATGGACGTTATGCATCGAGTTTGAGACCATATCTTAACCACTTCGTGACAGTCTTTATTGATGACATTCTCATTTACTCGAGGACACGGGAGGATCACGAACATCACCTCATGGAGACGCTGCAGACTTTGAAGAAGCACAGTCTATTAGCCAGTTTTAGCAAGTGTGAGTTCTGGCTTACAGAGGTTAAGTTTTTAGGTCATGTGGTTGGGGCAGTAGGAATTGTCGTAGATCCGACCAAGATTTAGAGGATTATGGATTGGCCGGCACTGACGTCAGTGAAGGAGATCAAGAGTTTTCTGGGGTTAACAAGCTATTACCTGAGATTTGTGAAGGATTTTTCCAAAATCACTTCACCGATGACTAGACTGACATAGAAGGACGTCATATTTAATTGGACTGAGGAGTGTGAGAGCGCATTTGCTCAGTTGAAAAGATTATTGACTACCGCCCCAGTGTTGGTATTGCCAAAGGCTGGACAGGGATTCTTAGTGTACACTGATGCTTCACATATAGGACTTGGATGCGTGATGATGTAAGGTAGTAGAGTTGTGACATATGCTTCGAGACAACTGAAGATACACGAGAAGAACTATCCTACACGTTACTTAGAGTTAGCAGCGGTAGTTTTTGCTCTGAAGATTTGGAGACATGATCTATATAGAGAGATTCACACTCTATACTAATTACAAGAGTCTAAAATATCTCTTCACTCAGAAAGAGCTGAACATGATACAATGCAGATGGTTGGAGTTTTTGAAGGACTATGACTTTTCTTTGGAGTATCACCTAGGAAAAGCCAATGTAGTTGCAGATGCGCTGAGTAGGAGACCGATCAGAGATGCCGAGGTTGTCAGATGTCATATGACGCATGAGTGTGGGTTACTTGAGGCAGTTGCGACAATAAGTCAAACAGACGCTCCTATTGATACTCGGATTGAGATCTGCACACAGACGAGAGTACATACTTTGTTTACACAGAGTGTGTCAGAGGGTCAAAGGACTGACAGGTTGTACCAGCGATTCAGCGAGTTAGCGCAGAGTTTAGATTATGATGATTGGACCGAGAAATCTTATCAGTGTCTGAGATTTAGGGGCAGATTGTGGATACCTGAGATGTCGAAGTTGAGAGAGGAAATTCTTCAGGATTCACACCATTCCCGATTTACTGTTCATCCAGGCGGGACTAAAATGTATCACGACATGAAGAGACAGTTCTGGTGGCTTGGGATGAAAACGGATGTGTCAGAGTTTATCAGGAATTGTGGGATTTGTCAGCAGGTGAAGGCAGAGCATCGTAGACCTGGAGGACTGTTACGTCCACTGCCCATTCCGAGATGGAAATGGGAAGACATAGCCATGGACTTCGTCAGAGGGTTGTTGAGGATAGCTAAGAAACTTAATTCCATTTGGGTGATAGTTGACAGACTTACTAAGTCTGCTCATTTTCTGCCAGTTGCAGCGCACTACACCTTTGATCAGCTGAGTATACTTTTCGAGAGGGAGATCATTAGGCTGCATAGGGTACTGTTGACCATCACATCAGATAGAGATGCTACGTATACTTCCAAGATGTGGCAGAGTATGCAAGAGTAGTACGGTACGCGCCTACAGTTCAACACAGCTTTCCATCCTTAGATTGACGGACATACAGAGCGACTAAATCAGGTTATAGAGGACATGTTGCGGGCCTGTGTGTTAGAGTTCGGTAGATTTTGGGAGGAATGCCAACCATTGTGTTTGTTTGCGTACAATAATAGTTATCAGGCTAGCATTGAGATAGCGCCATTTGAGGCTTTATGTGGCAGACCATGTCGTTCGCCGTCGTGTTGGGCTGAGCCAGAGGACAGAGTGGCAGTAGGGCCTGAGATTGTTGTTGACCACACCGAAAAGGTATGTCAGATTCGACAGAAACTCAAGGCAGCCCAAGAGAGACAGAAGAAGTATGCAGACAAGTACCACAGTGATCTCACTTATTCCGAGGGAGCCTACGTCTATCTTAAGGTTTACCCTCGGAAAGGTCTGCAGAGATTTGGTGTGAAGGGCAAGCATGCATCGCGTTTCATTGGGCCATTCAGAGTTAGGAAAAGGGTTGGAAAGGTTGCATACGAGTTAGAGCTTCCTCCGTAGATGTCAGGTGTTTATCCGGTCTTTCATATTTCGATGCTTCGACTGGCTGAGTCGAAGGCAGGCGCACGACCGACAGTTGACTTGAGTCAGATCGACCCGAGCGAGGATTTCTCATATGAGGAGCACCCTATCTAGATCCTTGACCAAAAGGTACAACAGTTAAGGAACAAGTCTATTCCAAAGGTGCTCATTAAATGACAATTCTATAGTGACTCGGAACTCATTTGGGAGTGGGAGGACTATATGCGAGATCGTTTCCCGTACCTTTTCGAGTCAAGTATAATCCTAACCTGAATTTAATTTCGAGGACGAAATTTCCATTTTGCTATGAATATTTGTCACGGCCTAATTTCCTAATCTTGATTTACTTGCTTAATCAGGATCACCGACCCATGACGTGGGGCCCGCATGAGATGCGCACACTGACCGAGGCACGTGGCCGAGGTAAATGTTATATTTGTACTGGTGTATGTGAGTGTTGTGTATGTGTGTAGACTAATTAAGTCAATTTGTTTGCAAATCATAGACTCCGAGTTGACGCGAGCGAGGACACGCCTTAGAGTGCGTGCAAGTACAGGTACTTAGTGGAATTACCTGGGGTAGCGAGAATAGGCTAGGAAATAGTAATTAATTTCAAATGTACCTTAGCATAAACTAAATTATATCATTAAGTTGAAAAATACAATGTTCGACGCACGTGAAAAGTGCCTCGAGTTGCGTGCGGGTCGAGACATCGAGCGCAGGGTAGTTGAGAGTCGGTGAGACCGCTTAGATAAATTTTATAAATTTGTGTGACCAATTAATTATGATCCATATGGGGTTAATGTACATTAATTGAGTTGGCCTATAGTTATTTATTTAAGAAATCACATTTTAATATCCTATAGTTAATTATTTATTTAAGAAATCAAATTTTAAGCGGGGTGTCGGGAGGCCAGATAACTAGGACCACTGCTATGACTTGTAAGTTAACCTGTAAGAACTCTTTACTTTATTCCATTCCAGTCATTTATTATTTTTCAGTTTATTTGTAGACTAGCTGATTTATTTCCCAAATCATGCTTTCTTTGTTTCTATTCATTATGAATTTTGATATAACATGATGTCTTGTTTGATATATCATTGACTCCATACTTCCTTATATGCTCGATGTTTGTCTTGAAATATGGCTAATGGATATTTAGAAGATGCATGTTACAGGGTTATCTGTTATGTTGGACTTGTGTTCTATTCTCTTGGGGATTTGTAGCCTAACTTGTGTTGGAATCATAGCAATTATAGGATATTAATTCTTGAAATCAAAAGTAGGGATTATCTAGTGTCCATTGCACCCGAGATGCGGGGATTCACGGGGATTTTGGTCTTTCGGGGTCTCTGGCACTCACCACTACATTTGGGCAGCACACGTGACATGGGCCACGGGGTTGTTTGCAAGTATGAATGATTTATACGCGCAGAGCACAGCTCCGCCACTTGAGGTTAAAAAAAGAAGAAGAGATTATTATTATATGTTAAGCACAACTCATACAGTAGTGGAGAAGGCTAGTTGATAGTTCTCACCGCCGACTGGACGTAGATCATCTCGACTTAGCTTGTGTCAGTTATGTGCATCAGTTAACGTTGGTATTTAATTGCATTATTATTCAGCATTTCTTCAACTACATATGCTTTTAAATACCTTTTGTTTAAATTGGAAATGTAGTATTAGATTTTCCCAGTTATCACTTAAATATCATTATACTCACCGTCTAGTTTGTGACGGTGGGTATAGGTCCGTCGAGCAGCACCAGGCTGGGCAAGGAGAAGATCGGCGACTACCTCTGAGCTCCGAGCGCGTTGCTGGTCGTACATGTAGAATACTTTTTGTATTATATTTACTTATGTCTTTATCTTTTTTTGGGATGTTATTGAG
This sequence comes from Stephania japonica, assembly GCA_039657345.1. Taxonomy (NCBI): domain Eukaryota; kingdom Viridiplantae; phylum Streptophyta; class Magnoliopsida; order Ranunculales; family Menispermaceae; genus Stephania; species Stephania japonica. The sequence continues at coordinate 18,600,434 of CM077558.1, read as the reverse complement.
ATGAGTGTTAGATTATCCGACTTTTGGCTTTTACTTTGATTATATATGTTCGTCATTTACTTGCATATATATGGTGATTGTTATTTCCTGGATTCTGCACTTAAGATAAAAAAAAAATTCCCGCTTTGATAATTAAGACTTCCGCTTTAAAATTGTAATGACTTCCGCTAACTAAATTAATTGTTTAAAATTGAGTATATAGGTAGTAAAGGCTGACTAATACATAATTGGATCCTACGTGTCGTGATTAGGACTCGATTATGGGATTAGGCCGGGCAGTGCCCTAGATTAGTAGCGGGGCCGTCACACACATCATGAGCATATCCTCTAACACCTGAATCAGCTTCTTGGACTGTTCGTCTGTCTATGGATGGTACGCTGTACTCAAATCAATCCTCGTGCCAAACTGAGCCTACATACTCTGCTATAGCAATGACGTAAACTGCGGTCCTCTATATAGACAATGGAACTTTGTGCAATCTAACTATCTCACGCTCGTAGAGAATACTCAGTCTATCAACCTTGTGTATAGTGGATACCAAAATGAAATGTGCAGATTTCGTTAGTCTGTCCACAATTACCCAGATAATGTCATGTCCGCGAGATAATCGAGATAAACCACTAACAAAATCTATAGAAATATGCTCCCACTTCCACTGCGAGAATGGGAAGAGGCTACAATAATTCTCCAGGTCGCCTATGCTCAGCCTTCACACGTTGGCATATCTCACACGCTCGTATAGACTCCAACACATCGCTTTTATCCCTGGCCACTAGAAAAGACGTCGCATATCAGCATACATCTTGGTCCTACTCGGATGAATAAAAAAGGTGAACGGTGAGCTTCCTAAAATATCTTAGTGCGCAAATCAACCACTAATGGAATCCATAGTCGCCCTCGATATCTCAGACACACATTTGTCGACTGATTCCAGTCTGGATAATCTGAACTATCAGCCATCTCACTGAACTTCTAATACAATTCATCAGTCTGTTGTCCCTCACGAACTACGTAAAGTGAAATACTCTGTATCCTTAACTGACCACAAATCTATGTCCTGGTAGTAGCTGGCACATCAACTGAACTCATCATCTCAGCTGCCTTGAGTAACGCATACTCGTGAGTCAAGTGGCACACAACTACCTCACTATCAGATCCTCTCCTACTCATAGCATCATGAACTACGTTGGCCTTCCTAGGATGATACTCAAGTAAAAAATCATAATCCTTTAAGAACTTAGTGATTTACAGTTGAAACTTAACATTTGCACCTACAACTTTTGGTATACACCAGTTTATCATCAGAGTTCACATAACTCTACGATAGTATTTTGTGCTTTTGGTAGAGTTTCAACTATTTTGCATTCGTCGTCATTGTCAACTATATGATGACCTTATCTTAATAGAGTTTAACAACTCTACATCTTTCCGTTACTAAACATAGCATGTGCTCTAGTGAGTTTATATGGTTTACACCATAATCTTCCACATTATCAAGGCGTTGCTTGCTCATATACTCCTAGATTTCGATATTTACTCCATGATAACTAAATCTTAATCAACTATTGAAAACTATTGGTTTCATTTAGTTAAACATTTGAGTTGTCAATTATAGGAAAACACTATTCATTTGGGATCCACTTCAAATTAATTTATCACTCAAATTGAGTTCTTAAACTCATACAATTTTAATAATACCTTAAAGTAAAACATAATTAACTATTGATTTGGTATTAACAATTTCAAGTAATTTGATGAATTCCTATTTCAGTTGTGATAAGATTTCAATCAATTCATATAAACAACTTTATTGAAATGTTATTAACACAACTTTCGTTCATTAAGTTTAACTTCCTATTTCTATCCTATTATCAGTTTACACAACCCAAACCATTTGAATTTCAAGTGATTATTGTATTTCTATGAATTATTCATTCGTAGAATTTATAAATTTCAACATTTTCCATCATAGATCGCAGTCGATACCAACCTCTTAATATACTGCTTACCTATTCATTCCCAGTATTGTACATCATTTTTTTGGATTCTCAATCTTTAACTTTACTGACAACTCATTATCCCTAATTTAGACTTTACTAGTCCAAAATATCAAATTAAACACCTTACTAACTCACTGCTATGTTTTTATCAACTTACATGAACGGTATACTTCTTATCCACATCAGATATCTCTGATGATAAGAGTGTCATATCTATGAATCTTTCTGTAATAATATCTCAAAAGATTCTTAAATGATTTGATGTTAAGGTTCTACCTTTGACCTTTCTAGTCCTTAAGTATGCAGTTGCTACTTACCTTCCACTTTCATTTTCAATTTACCCTTACCTTAACAGTGATTTTAATTCCTCAAACAAGATAGAGTTGACCAATAACATCAATTTCTCTCGAATCCTTCAACTCTCATCTCTTCTTATAACTATTCACTTTTTGTATAACTTCATTATTTCCTTACATCCCACATTAATCAACAAATCAATCTAATACCTTCTTTTTCATTTCTCTATACGTGACTCTACCACATCATCATTCCTTTCTCTTTATTGCTTTATCAGTGAGTGTGGTTACCCACAACAACACTAATAAACTCTTTCTATTCCGCCTTTAGTATGTGCAACTATATCTCAACTATACTGACAGGCTTCCTAATTATCTTATTATAAGTTCGTGCAGTTACATAACAACAACACTAATAAAACATCTTTCTTGCATTACTTTCAGTATATTCGGCTACTCCACAACCATGCTGACAAATTTCTTCTCATTATTTCAATGTAAACCAACACCATATCTGGAATCTTATACTTCATAATCACTCATGAAGTATGATTAAAGAGTGGTTAACTAACCTCGACTCGGTTCTTATCATCATTTATCACTAATACCTCTTATTGAATTATTTTTCATTTCACTCAACTAGTATCAGCACTATTATATTTTCTACTCAAAGTGACTCATCACCTTTGAGTTTTATTGTCTATCATTTCATATTTCTCTCCTCTTTTATGGTTATTTCATCAGATCTATGTCTCTAAGTCCAAAACCCATTATTCCTTCAACACTTACTATTTTTCATTAGACAATATCAGTGAGAATCAAGACCATTAGAGACTACTCAATGCAAGAGTTATTTATAACTCATCTATTTTCCATATCTATATCATTTAGATTTAGGGTTCCACAAACCCTAACCCTCAATATATACATATTCTCATCTAATGAGAAATAGATGGATATAAACCATCTTATCATTATTTCACTGTCTTCCTTTATCTTGTTATCTCTGAAGTCCAGGTTCCCAAGAACCCTCACCATCAATTTTCCTTTGACTTACCAAGTCATAGATGTGAGATAAGACTTTCATATTCATTCCTAGGTAAGACAGTACAGTTATATTTATCGCATAGATATAATATCAACTCAAAAATACATGACTCCAGCTTTTATCTTTCATTACCCCCCAAAACATCGATAAAAATTGTTCATTTAGTCCTAGGTTATACTAGACTTGAGAACCAATCTCCAAGTCAGTTAACCTAAATTTTCATTTGATATACAAGTATAGCTAAAGACTCCAAATCCAAACGGTATCAGCATTATCCCATCATTTCGAAACCCAATCGAAAGTGATCACCTCAGTCTATGATACTCACTTTATTAAAGTTATTCGATCAACTGATCAGTGGAATAATCATGTCAAACATTACCAAGAAATCTCTGATATCACACTATATCAAAATTGTCTCTTACTTTAAGACCAATAATAAACTCAGGTTTATAAAACCTTAGCTTTGATACCAACTGTAACATCCCCTCATCACCTTTTAGAGAATGTTTGGCCTGAAACCGTAATTAAGCCCCGGTAAACCAGATCAGACCTAATTAGAGCCAGCAGCCTTATAGTCATTCTGGACAACAACATGTATATCTTGATTTTAAATAAACAAAATTAAGCAAACCCATTAGAAAATTTAAATCTTTTCTGATAAAACACAAGATATACAATAGCGACATGAACATCGGTATTGAGCTCGTATTCCCACACCAATTATTACAAATTATAGAGCAATACAATTTATATATCTAACAAGGAAACTAACTGCACCATAGAGAAGATACTAAACCCCTGGTTTTCTCCTTTCCTCAGTTCCAAGTTCTAGCGTACATCCATACCTGGAGATGTTAAGGTGGGTGAGCTTCTACATGCTCAGTAAGTGACTCTCGTACAGACTATCAATTATCAATTACTATCAAGAAATAATATATAACAAAGTGCAACCAATGCATATTTAAAGACAATTTGAATCAATATAATCAATATATAAGCAAATAAGTCATTGGACTATTGCAAGGTACCCATGATTTGTACTTTCAATCTCAGTATTTAAATTGAGTCGCCCTCTCACATTCTTCAAGAACCTATCACTGGGCATCAAACCAGTTCTTGTCAATGTGCCGCCAACTCATGAAAGCATAGAGTTGTATTCCCTCATCATCACTAAACCAATCACTGCTCATCTAATTGGGTTATGACTAATGAACAATCAACTCAAATGGAAAACATTGTTCGGGATAATTCCCAAGTCACTAGGGGCGCGGTGATGGTTAGCAACTCCACCACAGTTCCAAACCCCAGGTCGATTCGTCCCATCAAACCTCTTTCCGAATTCATTTTTCATTTCAAAACAATTTGTGTAAAACAAAACCAAATCATGGTACATTGCCCCATTCCCAATCCTGAACACTACTTGCTCTAATAATACTAATTTACATTGCATAACTGATAAAAAGTACGATTCCTACTTACCTGTCCTGAGCTTCCTAAAGTTTTTCTCTGGTTTTCCTAACTTTTCGGGATTCCATCACACTTCTCAATGTCCGAATACCTATACCATACCCTTTTGTATCAATCTAAGTTCAATATCTATTAATTAAAACCCTTAAATCACCCTCACAACTCATTTCCAACTATTACACTTAAAACAGTTTTTCCACTGTTTACATTGTCCAGCGCGTTAGGGCCAGTGCCCAGCGTGCTGGACAGCTGCGATGCCGTATATCTGCCGCGATCGGCATGCTAGAATTTGATCCAAATGACGTCCAAACGTCTTACAACTTCACGGAAAGTCTCTCACAAACTCTCACTACCTATGTGTCTGATCCCATCCACAACGAAACACCACACACCATCACCCGAAATACCACCACAACAACAGCCACGACAACAACAACAACTCGACAGTCACAATAAGATCACACTCACCTCTATGTTGAAGTCTCGCTGCCCTTGAGTTTCTCCATCTCCCGAGCTTGTTCCCGAGCTCTCCTCCTCCTCGGCTACCTCTCATCTTTCTCTCTCTAGGTATATTTATATAAAGACCAGCAGTGAATGAGGCTGTTACCACTGCCTCTAGATGCGTATCGCATCATCTTGAGGATTCCCTAAACTTATCTTATTACCGCACCGTCCAACGCGCTGGCTATAGGCTAGACATAATTTCTAAATTTTTCTTCACTTTCCATGCATACCACCCAGTCCACTCGCTATGCACATGTCCTTATAATATACGTGTGTCCCATATTGGCCCCTCTTGCCACTATGTGACCCTCACGTTACACGATAACTGTATTTTCCATTTAATATATATTTATATATATCCATAACATATATATATATATATATGTATTTTTACCTATAATTACGTCTATAACTACGTTATTTATGCCAACGAGCACACTCGAGTTTCAACGTTGTCCCATGTCTCATGTGTGTCCTACTGACCTACATACGGTATTAGGCGTTCCTCATTGTATGATTATTCATATATATGTACTAATACACACCAACCAAACACAATACCTAACTCGGATTAATTAATATTCAGATTACTGTTAATCACATGCTTAAGGTAACGAGTCGTTATAGTCTCTCCAATTTAAAAATGATTTCTTCCTTAAAATTAAATGTACGTGCAAGTCACCAATGATTTCGAAGAGTAATAGAATTTTCTATTCCATTATAATTCCCATTCCTTAGTTTTTTCATTCCTTGCTTGTCTAGTATATGTGGTGGCACCACCAGATTACTAGCATAAAGCTTGTCTCAACTTTACTTTGAAGAATAAATGTAACCAAGTTATCATTTCATTATTCTCTTTCAATTTAATGGAATGTAAATAACACTATTCCATTAATTTAACTTAATCCAAATTTCTATAACCCGTTCATAGGTGAGATTTTCTAAAAGATATCATTTATCTTTTGATACCTCTAATAACCTATGATTTTTGTCACGTTTTCTCTTTTCTTAAAGGTTGTTATAGCTCAAGCATTAGCGAATCCACTCTGTATTAACAGTATCGTGTCTCATACCTCCGTTCATCCCAAGACTGAACGACAAGGTCGTCAATTATCATGTCTTCTAACTCTGTCCACTAAAAATGAACAACAAGGTCAACATATGTATGTCTCCTACCTCCATTCCACCTATTGGTGAATGGCAAGGTCAACCACACAACATTCTCATCATTTTCTCTTTCGATACTTGCTTGAAACTTATAGATTTCGTCAATCTATACACTACAATTTTAACCTCATATTATTCATTTCCTTTATATTGTAGTTATACATTACCTAGTTTGCTCTATTTCTTCGGTATAGTTCTTTATTACTTCATTCACTCTAGTACAATATCTCTCATTCTTATCTTTCACCTGTATGGTAGGATAAGAAAGAGCCTACTTCCCTTTGTAATCCTTTGGGTTACTAAGATCATTAAAGAACTCACACAGATAAATTGATTCTTTCAATGACTATCATGATTAGACACAAGCTCAACATATTCGTTGAATTCTGATTAGTAACACAATCTCTTCGTCAACACGAAGGAAATATATTGTATCGAGATTGAGACTGGTTTTCAATTTATATCAATAACTTCTTGCCTCAATGGAAGCAAGTCTCGGATCTCTATCTGAAACATTTTAATATTATACCATCTCACATCTCCCATACAAAAATTTTGCTCCATCTTTTCAAACATAACATATGCTCTCACTAATAAAAATCTTGCAAACTAGCTTCCCTCATCAACTATAACTCAAATTCTCATTGTGCTGACGTCTTATTCACATCACAAAATCTATATTCATATTTCATTTCTTTTATCAGGTATAGAAAAGAATCTACCTAACTCTTTAGGTTTCACTACTCAATATCACATACTAAATACGTCTCATATCTCCTTATAATCTTCTTATATCATCATCTCAACCCATTTATAATTCGTTCATATACCCAAATATGATATGTTATTACATATATTAATAATATAAAGAGATTCTTGAAATATTTAGAATCATTCTTGCCTAACCTTCTACCTGAATCAAAATTTTATTTCAGAATTTAATACGTCAAGCACAATTTCCATTACAACATCTAATCTGGCACTACTCATTCATAATCAATCTCTAACACATTGAGTAGTTCCAATTAGATTTCTTAATCAATCCTATCACCCATTAATTCACTCATTTACTGAGTTCAGTCTCATTCTGAACTCCAAAAAAAGGACTGGTAATTATCAATTTCAACCTCTCAATTGATGATATGCTTGCGCAGGGCTTTCTTTATTCATCAATACTATCTATCTCTATGAGGAGATAATATTGAGAATTCATATTATAATTACATCACATGCCTGTTTTCCTTATTTAAAGTATTGACCTGCGTAAATCACTTTGTATAGGTGATTACTCAGAGTGATTGAGACACAAAATAGCTATTAGCTTTAAGCGGAAAGTAGACAACTAAGGTAATTCCTAATTACTGAGAATGAAGGGAAGACTCCATTTTTAGGTTGCATTTTTCCTACTATCAGAACAAAGGACGAAATTCATTTCTTAGGCTAGTAGCCTTACTTCTCAGTTTCGATCTGCATTTTTGAATTCCCTTTCCAATTAACTCATATATAACTGAGCTACAATTTCATTCTTTCTTTTCAATTTAGTGCGTGTGATTACACCACCACTCCACTATTTATTTTTTGCACCATCATTTCAGTGCATGTGGATCAACCACTCTTACATTGTTTATTTTTATACATTTATTTTAGTGCATGCGGCTCCACCACATCGTCACTATTTTCGTCTTTTGAAGCTTTCTTCAATTCACATATCACCAGTTTCACTCTGACAAAATTATTTTCTTCAAACTCTCAAAGTTTGAAGCTTTCCTCAATTCACATTTCACCAGTTTCACTGGTTCTCAAAGTTTTTTTTCATTTTTTTTATTTTTTATCTATCATCTAATGATTCCTGTAAGATATTCTAATCTTAGGAATACTAAACAACATTCTTACCCTTCAAACCCTTGTATATGATACAATTGTACTTCAAAACCTCTTAATGAACGAATGAACTTGCACGTTCTATCTAGTCAACTGCATTTATACTAATACTAGGATCTTCATCCTTATCTTATCATTTACAAGTCTTTCCTTTAAGACTTATTCTTTCAATTCATTCCATCTATCATTTGAAGTACACATTCTCAATTTTTTCATTACCAGTTGATGCCTTACAATAGTTTGGTACTCTTACCAATACCATTGTTTCATATTAGTTCCTCTAAACTATTTCAAATGTATTTATTACAATCATTTGCTTCATTGTGTCAATAGACAACTACTTGAATAAAAGTATTAGGATATACCTCTAGTATCATGTGCAACTCGTTCTCATTCTATTTTATAGTTAACTGAATATACAATACAACTATATCACAGTTATCTATATACGTTGTTTGTATCCTTCAATCATGCTTCACCATTTTCTACCTTTGTGTTGAATATAAGACAACTCTCCAATTGTCTTAATCTCACTCAAATCTTTTGACTCATACTTTAAAATTCAACACATATCTTAGTGATTTACAATTGAAACTTAACATTTGCACCTATAACTTTTGGTATACACCAGTTTATCGTCAGAATTCACATAACTCTACGATAGTATTTTGCGATTTTGGTAGAGTTTCAACTATTTTGCATTCGTCATCATTGTCAACTTAATGATGGCATTATCTTAATAGAGTTCAACAACTCTACATCTTTCCATTACTAAATATAACATGAGCTCTAGTGAGTTTCTATGGTTTACACCATAATCTTCCACATTATCAAGGCATTGCTTGCTCATATACTCCTAGATTATGATATTTACTCTATGATAACCAAATCAAATCAACTATTGAAAACTATTGGTTTCATGTAGTTAAACATTTGAGTTGTTAATTCTGGGAAATCACTATTCCCTTGGGATCCACTTCAAATTAATTTATCACTCAAATCGAGTTCTCAAACTCATACAATTTTCATAATACCTCAAAGTACAATATAATTGATTATTGGTTTGGTATCAACAATTTCAAGTAATTTGATGAATTCCTATTTCAGTTGCAATAAGATTTCAATCAATTCATATAAACAACTTTGTTGAAATCGTACTAAGACAACTCTTGTTCATCAAGTTTGACTTCCTATTTCTATCCTATTATCAGTTTACACAACCCAAACCATTTGAATTTCAAGTGATTATTGTATTTCTACAAATTATTCATTCATAGAATTTATAAATTTCAACTTTTTCCATCATAGATCACAATCAATACCAACTTCTTGATATACTGCTTACCTATTCATTCTTAGTATTGTACATCATTCTCTGGATTCTCAATCCTTAACTTTACTGACAACTCATTCTTCCCAATTTTGATTGTACTAGTCCAAAAGATCAAATTAAACACCTCACTAAGTCACTGCTATGTTTTTCTCAACTTACCTGAACGGTACACTTCTTATCTACATTAGATATCTCTGATGATAAGAGTGTCATATCTGTGAATCTTTTGTATTAATGCCTCGAAAGATTCTTAAATGATTTGATATTAAGCTTCTACCTTTGACCTTTCCAGTCCTTAAGCTTATGCAGTTGCTACTCATCTTCCACTTTCATTTTCAATTTACCCTTACCTTAGAAGTGATTTTAATTCCTCAAACAAGATAGAGTTGACCAACAACATCAATTTCTCTCAAATCGTTCAACTCTCATCTCTTGTTATAACTATTCATTTTTTGTATAACTTCATCATTTCCTTACATCTCACATTAATCTACACATCAATCTAATACCTTCTGTTTTATTTCTTTGTACGTGACTCTACCATATCATCATTCCTTTCTCTTTATTACTTTATTAGTGAGTGCGGTTACCCATAACAACACTAATAAACTCTTTATATTTTTCCTTCAGTATGTGCAAGTATATCCCAACTATACTGACAGGATTCCTAATTATCTTACTATTAGTGCATGCAGTTACACTACAATAACACTAATAAAACATCTTTCTTACCTTACTTTCAGTATATGTGGCTACCCCACAACCATACTGGCAAATTTCTTCTCACTATTTCTGTAATAGCCCATTATAATTATGACATGATTTTTAATCATTTTCAGATTAGGACGCCAGCTCAGATGACATGTAGATGCTGCGGATAGGCTAGGCATGACCCGAACTTAGGGTACTGACTATGTACTGTTGTTTCTCTGAGTTTTGTGATGTATTAATATTTTTATTATTATGATGTATTATTCATCACAGGTGTGTATCTGTAATTACTTATCGGGCGAGTTTGAGCGTTGGGGTTCCGTTTCTTAGAACATGCCAACGCGAGGGTTCAGTAGCTGTGAGGCTGGGCGTTGGGGTTAGACTAGATTTAATCATAACAACATGACTTTGGTTGAGGACTAAATGTAATGAGATTTAAATATAGCCTTAGACTAAGTTAAGTAATTCAATTAGGTACACTAAGTGTGGGTTCACCTCGAGAAGCGTTTCAGATGCGGGGCACGGGGAGCCGGGTAGTCAAGAAGTCAATGTGACCCTATTTACCATTTTATAGAATTTATTTGATGGCTTGGATAGGTTATATAAGTTAAATCAAATGGAATTAATAAAGTCCTATAGTTGAAACTGAATAAATCAGCACACCTTAAATTGTCCTCGAGACACACAACAGAGGAGTTACAAGGCAACTAGTGTCATGATAGGTGTCCAGGAATTGAGTGACACAGGCTTAACAAGAATCGCTAGATCAGCCTCGAGATGCGTATAAATGCCAGATTAGAACAAAACATATAAATACCACCTGATCGTAAGACATGCAAACCAAAGCAAATTCCAACCAAATTTTGAGGATTCTGGGAGAGAAATCCTTCTTAGGGAACGCAAATAAGTGTTTGGAGACTGGATTTGGGAGTTAAACAACGAAATCTAAGGTAATCTACTCACCAATTCTTTGATTTTTGTGAAAAATTGATGTTGTTGGGTATGTTGAGGTTCATACGGATTTTGGACAAATTCATCACTATTTTTTCTAGAATTGTTGTTTATGAGGTTAGCTTTGATGAATTATATCAATTTGAAACGGATTTGTGCGCAAATGAGTGGTTTGGTGATTACGAAATTTAAAAACATGCACACTTTAATCCTCTGTTTTGGGTGATAAACTTGTTTAATCGGTGTTTTGGAGAGGAATTTGATGCTATTGAAGTGTGTGTGTTATTTGTATGATGTTGTGAGGTGTTAGGAATCAATTAAGCTCAGAACCCATTTCTAGAAATTCTAGGTAGAGTGCACCTAGTGCGCTAGGTGATGAACACTAGCGCGCTAGGCACGCTGGGGAAGATGATGATTCTTCGTGCATGAACAATGCATGAAGATCAATTAGCACGCTAATTCCCCTAACTAGCTCGCTAGGTATCAGAACCCCCGAATTCCTAAAACTGAAATCGAGCCTAATTGATAACAAACCCACTTAATTAACCAATAAACACCCGAAATAGATCTCAGGAGTCACAGGACAATAACTGGAGTCGGGGGACTAGTCGAGGATCAGACCGGGGGGTGTTTTCGGGTTATTGAGCGTGGTTTGAGGTACGTAGAACACAACTGAACACCACTACTGCATTTACTTATTATTTATTCATTTGAGCTGTTAATTCTTGATAATCTGTGAGTCTACTCTTACTAGGACGGTTGAGTTTTCCCATCTATGTATCCGAGGGTTGTTGTGGTCGCTTGCTAAGTGTGTAGCGCGTGTTCTCGGCCTCGGTAGATTATATCCCGAGTTGAATACTGGTTCACGTGTTCGATGTAACCCACTAGGGGTAATGCCGTTAGGACACAGTCGTAGGGTCGATGGCGTAGGCCACGACCAGGGCTCCTGGTCCTAAGTATATACTTTAGTAGCTGTGTTCACACCCATTTGTATATTTATATGTTTATATTCATGCAATGAGTTTTGAGCAGTTGTCTGCATTTTTCCTTCTTTCCGCATGTTTATTTAGCACTATTTATTGGCTCTGTCATTTACATTCTTAATTAATATGCACGGTGGTTTTCCTTGGGATTTTACTTACTAGGCTCGTCATCTGCTTTTTGTGATGACTGAGCGCAGATCCTAGTACTAGCAGTGGTAAGGGGATTCTTGGCGACTACATTTGACTTACCTACACTGAGGCCTGCTGGTACGTTTGTTAGTAGTTATACTTTTGATATTTGTATTATCTATTGGGGTTGGTAGACTATATTTCACATCTGTACTTGTATATATAGTGTTATAGTTGATCACCTCTATGCATAGTACTGTCGGGATTTCCACTATAGGTCAAATAAGTAAATCTTATATGTTCTTTTGGTAATATAAAGACTTCCGCTTTATTTCGTTATAAATGTTGATTAGTTTAATTGAATTTAATTGTTTAATCTCGAATTATATGTAAACTATGGAATCAACTAACAAGAAACGTAAAGGTGTCAGACAAATGATGAGTATGAGTGACATGGGCAGAGGCTTCAGGTGTTGAGGCAGGGAAGTAACTGACCATGGGGCGACCTTAGAATTTTGTGCTATCACAATTTTAATATAAACCAACACCATATCTGAAATCTTATACTTCATAATCACTCATGAAGTATGATTAAATAGTTGTTAACTAACCTCGACTCGATTCTTATCATCATTTATCACTAATACCTCTCATTGAATTGCTTTTCATCTCACTCAACTAGTATCAACACTATTATATTTTCTACTCAAAGTGACTCATAACCTTTGAGTTTTATTGTCTATCATTTGATATTTCTTTCCTCTTTTATGGTCATTTATCTGATATATGTCTCTAAGTCTAAAACCCATTATTCCTTCAACACTGACTATTTCTCATCCGACAATATCAGTGCGAATCAAGACCATTAGAGACTACTCATTGCAAGAGTTATTTATAACTCATCTATTTTTCATATCTAAATCATTGGGATTCTGGGTTCCACATACCCTAACCCTCCATATATACATATTCTCATCTCATAAGAAATAGATGGAAACAACCCATCATATTATCATTTCACTGTCTTCTTTTATCTTGTTATCTCTGAAGTCCAGGTTCCCAAGAATCCTCACCATTAATTTTCCTTTGACTTACCAAGTCATAGATGTGAGATAAGACTTTCAGATTCATTCCTAGGCAAGACAGTACAACTATATATATCGCATAGATATAATATCAACTCAAAAATACATGTCTCCAACTTTTATCTTTCATTACCCCCCAAAACATCGATAAAAACCGTTCATTTAGTCCTAGGTTATACCAGACTTAGGAACCAATCTCTAAGTCAGTTAACTTAAATTTTCATTTGATATACAGGTATAACTCAAGACTCCAAATCCAAACGGTATCAGTATTATCCCATCACGTCAAAACCAAATCAAAGTGATCACCTAAAGTGATCACCTCAGTCTATGATACTCACTGTATCAAAGTTATTCCATTAACTGATCAGTGGAGTAATCATGCCCAGCTTTACCAACCAATCTCTGATATCACATTATATCAAAGCTGTCTCTTACTTTGAGACCAATAATAAACTCAGGTTTGTAAAGCCTTTGTTTTGATACCAACTGTAACATCCCCTCATCACCTTTTAGAGAATGTTTGGCCTGAAACTCTAATTAAGCCTCAGTAAACCAGATCAGACCTAATTAAAGCATGTAGCCTTATACTCATTCTAGACAACAACCTGTATATCTTGATTTTAAATAAATAAAATAAAACAAACGCAACGAAAAATTTTAAACTTTTTCCATAAAACACGAGATATACAATATTGGCATGAACATCGGTATGAACATCGGTATTGAGCTCGTATTCCTACCCCAATTATTACAAATTATAGAGCAATACAATTTATATATCTAACAAGGAAACTCACTGCACCATAGAGAAGATACTAAACCCCTGGTCTTCTCCTTTCCTAAGTTCCAAGTTCTAGCGTACATCCATACCTGGAGATGTTAAGGTGGGTGAGCTCCTACATGCTCAGTAAGTGACTCTCATACAGACTATCAATCATCAATTACTATCAAGAAATAATATATAACAAAGTGCAACCAATGCAAATTTAAAGGACCATTTAAATCAATATAATCAATATATAAACAGGTGCAAGTCATTGACCTATTGCAATGTATGATTTGTACTTTCAATCTCAGTATTTAAATTGAGTCACCCTCTCACATTCTTCAAGAACCAGTCACTGGGCATCTAACCAGTTCTTGTCAATGTGCCGCCAACTCATGAAAGCATAGAGTTACACTCCCACGTCATCACTAAACCAATCATTGCTCATCTGATTGGTTTATGACTAATGAGCTATCAACTCAAATGGAAATCATTGTTCGGGATAATTCCCAAGTCACAGGGGGCGTGGTGATGGCTAGCAACTCCAACACAGTTCCAAACCCCAGGTCAATCCGTCCCGTCAAACCTCTTTCTGAATTCATTTTTGATTTCAAAACAATTTGTGTAAAACAAAACCAAATCATGGTAAATTGCTCCATTCCCAGTCCTGAACACTACGTGCTTTAATAATACTAATTTACATTGCATAACTGATAAAAAGTACTAGTCCCACTTACCTATCCTGAGCTTCCTAAAGTTTTCGTAACTTTTCGAGATTCCATCATACTTCTCAATGTCCGAATACCTATACCATACCCTTTGGTATCAATTTAGGTTTAATATCTGTTAATTAAAACCCTTAAATCACCCTCAAAACTCATTTCCAACTATTACACTCAAAACAATTTTTCTGCTGTTTACACTGTCCAGCGCACTATGGCCAGTGCCCGTGTTGGACATTTACATTACTACATATCTGTCGTCATCGGCAAGATAGAATTTGATCCAAACGACGTCCATACGTTTTACAACTTCAGGGAGACTCTCTCACAAAGTCTCACTACCTATATGTGTGATCCCATACATAACGGAACAACACACACCATCATACGAAATACCACGACAACAACCACCATGGCAACAACAATAACTCGACAGCGACAACAAGATCACACTCACCTCTATGTCGAAGTCTCGCTGCCCTTGAGCTTCTCCATCTCCTGAGCTCGTTCTCGAGCACTTCTCCTCCTCGGCTCCCTCTTATCTCTCTCTGTCTGTTTCTATCTCACTTTCTCTCTCACTCGCTGTAGGTATATATATATATATACAGAACAACAATGAATGAGGCGGTTACCACTGCTTCGAGATGCATATCCCATCATCTCGAGGATTCCCTAAACTTATCTTATTACCGCACCGTCCAATGCGCTGGCTATTGGTCAAACATCGTTTCTAAATTTTTCATCCCTTTCCATGCACACCACCCAGTCCACTCGCTACGCACATGTCCTTATAATGTACGTGTGTCCCATATTGGCCCCTCTTGCCACTATGTGACCCTCACGTCACACGATAACCGTATTTTCCATTCAATATATATTTATATATATCCATAATATATATAAATATATATTTTTACCTATAATTAGGTCTATAACTACGTAATTCACGCCAACGAGTACACTCGAGTTTCAACATTTTCCCACGTCTCATGTGTGTCCTCCTGACCCACACACGCTATTAGGCGTTCCTCATTGTCCGATTATTCACATATAAGTACTAATACACACCAACCAAACACAATACATCGCACAAATCTACACACGTGTTAATCGTGACAAATCAGGCTTAACCACAAGCCTAACTCAGATTAATTAATATTCGGATTACTGTTAATCACGTGTTTAAGCTAACGAGTTGTTACAATAGGCCATTCAATAATAGCTCTAATTTTCACGGAATCTACGGAAACACTGCTAGCCCCAACAACATGACTAAAAAATCTAACCTCCAGTAGCCAAAACTCACACTTACTGAACTTGGCATACAACCGGTGGTCCCTCAAAGTTTGTAGAACTATCTAGAGATGTCCCTCGTGATCCTCACGAGTCTTGGAGTAGATAAGGATATCATCAATGAACACAATCACAAATCTATCCAAATAAGTCCTTAATATTATGCGCATGAGATCTATAAACATAGTTGGTGCATTAATCTAACCAAATGGCATGACCGTGAATTGATAATGACTGTAACTCGTACTGATGCAGTCTTATCCCTGTCTTTAGCCCTGATCCTGAGCTGGTGATAACTTAATCTCAGGTCTATCTTCGAAAACCACTTCGCTCCTATGTCTAACCCTGCCCACGTCCCTATGGAGGTCTCTGAGTCTGTGTCTGTGTATGTCCACCTCGTCTACTAGTATCCCTACTCTTGGACTATTGCCTCTTCTACCATGCAGGTCTAGTAGTCTGTGGTGGTCGACCAGTAAAATTATGTGCAGGTTTTGGTGCAATCACTGCAGTCTGTGCCGATCATGGTAGTGGAGCAACTGAACCACTACTTTGGGCCCTACTATCCCTGAAACCCTACCTGTTCTTCCTCCTATTCATATCTTGTCGGCCCTCGAAATGTGTCTCCTACTTAACAGTTCTAATCTCCTTTGGATGAGCGCATAAATATCCCTCCCTAGCCAAGCTCCTCTCATAAGCTCGCTATAGAGTCTCTGGCTTTGTGGATACTACAACACCTCCAATGTCAAGTAACAATCACTTAGTGAAATAGTAGACTCTGCCAGTCTCTCTCTCTTTGCTGAACCCTAGTATAGGGTAGCAACTGCAGAAATCGACCCATATAATCCATGACAGACTCGTCTATGAGTCGTCATATGGTGAACTCATTCCTCTTCGCT
Source organism: Stephania japonica (assembly GCA_039657345.1). NCBI lineage: Eukaryota > Viridiplantae > Streptophyta > Magnoliopsida > Ranunculales > Menispermaceae > Stephania > Stephania japonica. The sequence goes on along the minus strand of CM077558.1, from coordinate 18,583,195 downwards.
CTTAGAATTGTAAAAGGAAAATACTTCAGGTTGAACTGGGTCATGAACTCTATCCAGTCCTTTGGCACCTCTCTGGTAGATACAATTGTAGTCCACTAGTCATCAGCCTCCCCAAATAACATAGAGGATGAAATAGATGCTCCCATATACTCCTCTTTCGTAATAATATTGTGCACCTTCTCGTGGCTCTTCATGAACATCTCAACAGCCACTAGATCTGTACCCCCAAAATACTCCTTCAGGTTATGCCTCTTGAACTCCCTCAACTGTCTAGCCTCCGCTATGGCCCTAGTGCCTCTCTCTGCTATTGGAGCAAACACTATGTCAGTCTAAACAAGAGGTACTGCAGGCACTGCTCAGCCTGTACGGTGGTAGCACAGTAGTCTCCAATATCGCCGCAATAGTCGTATGAGCAGTAGATGTAGTAACTATCAGTTTATCCATCTCCTAAGTAGCAGGAACTCCTGAGGTAGATGGTGGTGATGGTGTAGCAGCAACTGGCGTCCTCAAAATCCTCAAGGTATCCTATAACCTCTGAACCTATGTAGCTACTCGCTGTGTTAATGCCTAGAAATCCTCGGCACTGATCACTCGAGGACTAGCAGCCCTACTATTATCACTTGGCTCTGTCTGATCAGTCATCGCAATCTGAAATCAAAAGCGAATCACCGAATCATTCAATAGCTACCAATATAATATAATACATCACAACAGATATAACAAATAAAATCAAGTTTTACTTTACCCCCAACTCACCTCACTTCCCAACTAAACCTTAACTTAGGATTATAGGGTTCCACTCTAGGTTCCAACTATTTCCTATTTCCGCTGGTTTGTATTTTATGTTAGTTGCAAGGTAAATCAAGAGTAAAACCATGCTTTGATACCAACTGTGATGGCTCCAGTTCCCCATAAAATTGGATCCTACTCGGCCTAGGTCTACATGGGCCCCTGAGTTCTAACTCGCAAAGTCTACGCATCCTAGTCAACCTCAAATCCTCAAGTACATCTTTACATTATCAATTTAAAGTAACAGTTATAGATTAAAAAATTATCGTGAAAATTTGCAGCGGAAATTACTATAATCTACTATAACTATAAAATGGAAATCAGGAATAATGGACAACCTAATCATGTGGAAACCTTGAGAAATGGATAAATACATGCATGTCTGGTGATCAAAACTATACAAAGCGATCATACATGATATCCCTAATCTCTAAATCCCCAATATCTGTCCCAGTGTTCAACAAAACATATAATACATAATCACAATCAAAAGAACAAAAACCTACACTGAGTAAAGGAAAGGATCACTCCGAGAGTCCTTAGAGGATATCACCTAGTATCAACTCCTTCCCTTTGTTCGTCTCTGCTTTATCTGCACCACAGTCACAAACTAAATGGTGAGTGCTTGAAAAAGAGAGTGTAATGCCAGAAGAAACTAAACAGTAATTCAAGATTTAAAAAATAAACAGTCCAAGTATCATGCGGTATTGAAAGGTATAAAATATAACAAATAGCATGATAAACAGACTTACAAAAGTTTAAGTGTGTACATAATCAAAGAAGGTCATTAAGCGGCCAAAATCAATGCAGTACCGCAACACTACATTTATAGTCAGCGCAGTGACCAATAACTATAGACACCGCAACATCCAAGCAATCCAGTACTAAGGGTATAACCCGCTATCAGTGGGGTGGAACAACACAACCACAAAAGTGCTCATGCTTACCCACTTATATGGACCCAAGAGAACCTTCGTAACTCACTTATGCCAAGACACTTAACCAACAAAATAAGAACGGAATTCCAACAAAACTCAACTCAAATGAAAAATGACAATAAATGGATAATGAATTAGTGCATACTTCCTATCTGGCTTACAATTGTACGATAACGTACCTCGATTAATTGCAAATCTCTGAACCTCACGTACCTCTACTATCCCTCTCAAATTCTAAAAGTCTATAATTTCAACCAAATTCGCAATTCCTTTTCATATCATTCTAATTTACCCAATTTTCTATAATTATTTAATTATTGTATTAGGTTGATTTCTGGGGTATTGGGTCGTATTTGAACCCAATTGGATACCCGAGAGATCTCCGAAATTTTCAAAATTTTTAGAAAATTTAGTCTCTGTGAACAGTGTCACGTTGCCAATGACGTCGTGACGTCTTTGGCATGGCGGCGTCTCCACGGCGTGGAGAAAACACTCTGCCCAACTCGTATGTGGGTGACGCCGTGGGAGATCCTTCTCACGGCGTCCCTCATAATGTATTTCCTAGATTTCGTTATGTTCACTCTGCTCAACACGTTTGTGAATGACGCCGTGGGAAATCCTTCTGACAGCGTCCCTCGCGGCGTGTTTAGCAGAATGCTCATTCCAGGGTTTCTCGAAACTTCGACTCGAGTCGCCGCATTATGAGTCTATACCAAACCCTTCGGGGTGTTCAAATCAATTTAAAATCCCACTCACTTTTTGTCAAAACCCCGATAAAACTCCCCGATTCGAAAATACCTCAAAATTCTTCAAGAATTCCCAAAAATTCCAATTCACTTCAAAACCATAAATCAATCACCAATTCATCAATTAAACCATCAATTGATCCCAAAAACATCAATCCAAATCGTTTTCCAACTTTTTCCCGAAAATTCGCCCTAAATTGTCGCGACAAAAACCCCCAAAACCAACACCAAAACGTAGATAAACACGCAAGGATTGAAGATCCTACCTTTTTACGTGTATTCAGTCACTCTTCGATGTTGCGACATGTTCACAAATCCATGAAAACCACGCCTCCTCTTCGTTCTTTCTCTCCTCTTTCACGTTGATTAAAATGGAAAAATTGTAGGAGGAGAGAGAAAAGTTGACATATATAGAACTCATGTCATCTCCACTCATACATGAATCTCGAGGAAAATCTTGTGGCTCCTCTTCATTTGGTCCAACAACTCTAACACAGCAATATGATTCTGATGCGTGACTTCAACCCTAAAACTACCTCTTTTCTCGCTCAAAACACGTGCTTCCGAACCCGTTTCAACTCACGACTCGTACCGCGTACGTTCTTAGACATAACCTTGCTCCCACATTTTATTTAATTATTTATTATTTTAAATAATTCCCTAATTATCATTTTTTGGTGTTTACTTTTATCCATTTTTTGCCCTAAATTTCTATTTTTTCTAGCCGAATCTTACACAGAAATCTGTAGCGATTTATACATGAAAACCACACACTAGGACAAATAGAGTTCTCATTCAGGCATAAATAATAATTCAAATATCATAGAAAAATAAAATATATATAAGTGTCGACTCTCGAAGCTTGAGTAATATGAAAAATCACGATGATAGGTCACGGTCCTGTAAAATATATGACACGTGTCACCAATTAAATTTAAGGGTCATTACACCTGAGTCCAAGTGTGTCGGTGGGGGGCTGGAGGTGGTTGTTGATGTGCTGTTCCAGACGTAATCGCGCTGGGGTTTCCTCTATGCAAGGATTATATTAACATCCGCTAGAGCTGGGCGATCTATCGCTTACACATTTTGGTTTGCATGAGATTAGATGAATAAATAGCTAGGTAGAATTGTTGACATGCATAAAAAATCACCAATTACTCCTGTACTGCTAGGTATATTTGATGCTTCATTTGTTTTTTGCATGTTTCAATGCATGACCTATATCAATAGAAATTGCATGGAATTATAGGGCATGACTTTGTTGTTATACACTTGTGATTTTGATAATCTGTATGCAGGATTTCTCATGTCAATGCATAAAGCATTTATTCAAAGCTATGATGAGGATCGATGTAAAATGGAAAAGAGGAATAGAAAACTAACTGTCTAGAAAGAAAAGAAAAATTTAGCAAACTAAAGTAAAGTATCAGAGAGAAGGATTCTCCTAATTGAGAATGAAAATGCAGAAGCTAATTGAATGCACATAATATAACCCGAAGCTTGGAAATTAATTAAGGTGGATGTTACTTATTTGGAACTGCACTCCTCATTCTGTATACCAACAGCCTTGCAAAAATAGAAATTGTAGTTTACTTTCAATGTTTGAGAAAAACCTTGGATCAGTAGATTATGCATAAGGTTCTAAGCTTACTACTACTTTCATCCTAAATTCTAATAATCATTAAAGGCAAAGCCGATGTTTATATTTCTTCCTAAAAAATTCTCTCTATTTTTTTCTGACACGAAATAGATATTTTATGTACATCAAGTCCTACAACCATGAGAAATGGGTGAGAGCTACTCTATGTAGATGGAAAGACATCAAGCTAGTATCAAAGAAAAATAGATAAATAGATAAATAAAAGCAATTCCTATTTAAGAAAGTAACAACTAAAGAACTTCTGCAAAATGAGAAAAGATTTCGTCTCTAATATTCATTTTTAATTGACATTTTTGTAGTGTAATCAAAACTTAAAAGTTTCTTAATTAATCATAATAGGGAAGTACTTAAAACTTTAAGGGTTTTTAAACTTTAATTTTGGTGAAAGAATTCAAGTTGGGATTGAAAGGGTTTGGTTTAGTTAAACTATAATAAAGGTCTTTCTTTTTTTCTTTAGGTGCATGGACTTAAATGAAAAATATTAGTATAAGTTATCAATATCATCAAAGTGAGGAGTCAAAGAGCAAGGTAGTGGTGAAGTGATGATTTGAGCCATCAGTCAAAAGAAACTCCAATAAAATAAATAGTATTTATGAAAGTGATTCACATAACAAAATGAAACTTATTCGTTAATTTAATTAGAGGGAAGAAAAAAGTGACTAAAGAAAAAAACGAAAACATGGAAAATAGATTTAACTTTGCAGTTAATAGAAAAATCAACAATATTCAACTATACAGATATATCAACTTTCAGAAAGATATACTTCTCAAAAAGTTCAACCAAATGAGAATACATGTAAAAGCAAATGCCTGACACACCTATTATATTATCATAATTTGGGTAGATCACAAGAAAGCATATCTAATTAATGTTTTCAAAAAAAGAAGATAAGTATATTAAACAAAAATTAAAAAGAGATTTCATACAATTAACATAAAAACCAAACATAAATAATCAATTAATTAATCTACATGCGTGGTACATTATCATATGTATATATGTAAGGTTCAAACCTCTTTTATCAAAAGCTAATTAGTCAATCATCATGAAACTAACTTGATATGACTCTCAACATGACATCCATGCATTAAAACATAGAATGAGCTAGAGCCTAAAGACAATAAAATGAGAGGTTTTGAGGAATTGTATTGTATCATCAATCCTCATTTTCTAAACATAAAAGTAAATTTTTCCGAGAAACCAAAGGGGTGTATTCAATTAAGGATTTCCTTGGATTTTAATGAACTTTCTTTTGTGATGATTTTGATAGACATGAACTTTTGTGGATTTTATAGGATTTCTATTATAAAGACTTTCAAGGATTTTCATGAATTTCAAAGAACTTTTATTTTAAATACATTCAATGACTTTTAAGGACCTTCATAGACTTTAATGGACTTCAAGTACAAACATCCATGGGTGTCGATGAACTTTGTGGACTTTTGAACAACAGCAATGTAGCATTTGCTTACCGAAAACAAATACTTTTGTAATAAACAAAAACAAAATCCAAAAAGATAGCATTTCTTTACCAAAAGATGTGTAGTACTAATTAACTATAGACTGGCTTTTTTTTTGATGTGGAGACTTAACATCAAAAAAATATTCCTAAAATTTCCTAAAATATATGCATCCCAAAAATATTCCTAAAATTTCCTAATGCCTAACACCATTCATGAGCTCAACATCATGCCACATATTAGTGGCTTTAGTAGCCCTCCATTCATTGACTTGTTCTTTTTGTTGTTCTTAAGTCTCAAAAAGCAATTAGGGATCATCTTCTTCATCATCGGACAAGACATTTTCATTATATTCTTCAACTAAAATTCATCAAAATGACACTCTTTGCACAAAAGTTGTGCAATCCTGCACACGCCAACACTAGCTTTGCTTGAGTTTTATATGAAAATGGAGGAGTTGTTTTAAATATTGTGAACCATATATCCTTGAATGGAGTATAAGATTGATAAAACAAAATGTTTTCACCATGTATCCATGTTCCTTAATTAATTGACAACATAACCTTGAACACGAAAAATACATTGATTTAAATTATCAACATTTCTAAACCCACATCTGATCTATAAGACCAATTCTTACTTGCACTATTATTCTCTCATTATGTTATTGTAGCGGCCCCAATTTTCCACGTTGGTCCGCCACAGGAGGCCACGCGGGCCCACAAATGGCCACGTCCCTACCAGCTGTGTCCCATGCCCAATTAGCCATCATCGATCAATTTTCGGTTAACTTTGATGTTATGAGCTATCATTTAACCATAAATTACGCAGCGGAAGATTATATGAACAAAATAAAGATTTAACCTGAATTTTATGAGCATAATACCTAAGTGGAAACCATACCAAATGTACATCATACACATCATCCGAGATCCTCAAAATATCAAAAATATACAACCTATCTCTCAAATCCCAAACCCAGCATAAAACAAATAAATACATACATACAAACAACCAGGCGTATAAGGGAAGTAGACCCCGTCGTCAGTCACAAATAATCTTCAAGTGTCACCTTGCCCCTTCACATATCAAATCCTGCACTCAAATCACCCAACACATACGATGACGAGTCCAGTGAGTAAACTCCCAAAGAAAACCATCGAGTAAATAATAAACAGATTCAGAGGCCAATAACTAACGTTAGCTACACATGCAAAGAGTATGGGCAGCCATAAAACCCTGCATGTGTAGGTAACAAGCATGCAAGATGATCAACGAATAATCATAATGTCAACATTATGCTCCACAACAATTACGATAAAACCAGACAAAAGTAAAACACAATCCTACATACTAGATCATACTTCGTAGATTTGGATGACCCCGACTGAGCACATCAAGTCTAAACCACATCCGAACTACTAACGATGACCGGAACAAATCACAAACCCACAGAACACGTGCACCCCGCGGCTCGGGTCACAATCCACCGGCGGCGCAATTATAAGTGCTACAATCTAGCATGCTTGATCACGTGCCACAATCGTCCCGAATAAACTTCGATAGTGAAAACAAATCCAACACCAACCAAAACCAGACCAACACATGATCACAATGAATATGAATTTCAAGAATAATAAACGCAAGAATTTAAAAAATTAAATACTCCAGATGTGTTTCTGTTTGAGAGTCCAGTGAACAATTAGTACGCTAATGAGATCAATTAGCGCGCTAATAAATCTCAATCACTGTTCATTATCATCTTCAATCAGCGTGATTAGCATGGTAATTTCTCCAATTAGCGCGCTAATTGCTCGTTGTCCAGAAATTTCCAAATTTAACATTTTGACTCTCCAAACACCTCAGAACCCATAAATTTAATTCTCATACTTCCATAAAACGTCAATGACCTCAATTACACCATTTAAACAAAAATTACCATTTTCAAACCCATTCATCAAAATCACAAAAATGGTATCAAATCATAGAGCAATTAGAGATGATTGAGGATCTAACCTTGGTTTGTTGATTCCCCACTCACAAAGCCTTCAAATCCTCAAATGAAACACCTTAAACCCTCTTTCTTCCTTCCATTTTCGTCCAAGAGAGAGAGAGAAGAGAGAAAATGACCAAAAGTGTAAAAATCACACTTATATATACATCATTTCATGTCAAATCAAATACACATCTCAAGATTTGTTTTAAGGGCCAAGATGAAGTCAAATGGTCCCATAAAATGCCAAGATTGACCTCATACCCCTTTCCTTGTCTTATTCAAATGGCACCAATTATTTGTTCTCCCGAGCGTTCCAATACCCAACTCCGAACCTCGCCCGGTGCCGTTCGCACACAACGACTGTACCGACCGTCTCAACATCATTTATAATGAATTATTTAATGAATTTTATTATTTATTGGGTGTACCTAGTCCCCCATCCTAGTGTATTAACTATTCTCCGCCCTCATGCCGCGCTTATGCACTGTCGCGGCGAAACCGCATTACACCCCTCACTCGTTAATGAACAATATAAACACACATATATTGCGATGCCATTTAACTAATTTGGACCTATACATCGCAACTTCACCACCAGAGCACACAAAACGGACCGTAAACCCTATCCGGTCGTGCTTTGTCTTCACTATGGGACCCACGAACGTCCCCGTTGGCATCCACGTCCGCAATTTCCTCATTAATAACGGCCATTGAAAATCGGTCCGTTATAGTTCTTCCCAACTAATTTGAAATTTCGTCCCGAAATTTGAGATAACTAACATCTCGTCTTAGAGAACTACAACATAGATACAATTATCTATCAGGTCAATTAATCTAAACAAATGTAGCTAACCTAATCAATCACTATTCCACTAACACTTTCGGTGAACTATCAACCCCAAATTTTGGCAAACAAATCAACCTCAATCTAGGTGAACAAATCAACTTGCCACTGGTGAACCGATCAACCAGTCGTCCACTCACTCCTGGTGTACAAATAAATCCCTGGTGAACTCATCAACCAGTCCATATCAACCAGTCCCTGGTGAACACAATCGACCAGTCCCTAGTGAACCACATCAACCAATCCCACCACAACCAGTTTCAAATGGACTCCTGGAGAACTGATCAACCAGTTTCACAACCTCCAGGTGAACACATCTACCAGTTTCACAACCACCTCCTAGTGAACACATCTACCAGTTTCACAACCACCTCCTAGTGAACACATCTACTAATCTCACAATCTCACAATAACACATCCACTAGAACACGCTAGTTCAAAAAAATAAACTAACCAGCCTATATGCAACGAACGCATGAAAAAAAGACTAGTAAAACAACGTACCCTACTCATGTTGTTGGGTCATCTCTCTGACTGGCGATACTATAATGTGAACTCTCTCCCCGGTTTGTGGAATCTCTGATGCTGGAGAGGCTCCAGGTCAATTCACACTGATGTGACCTCTCTGTCCGCACCGATAACACTTACGTCTGTCCCTGACTCCAGACTGTCGATCCTCAGAGTGCTGACCCCAACTCCGATCCCTCCGATCCTGATTCTGTCTGTATGACTGTCTCGATTGCTGTATCGATATAGGTACAATCTCATGTACCACCTGGCGATCGTCATTATTGAATTGATCATTAGTCTGGTCCTTGTCGTCCTCGCGACTCCAATCTATCTGCCGTCATCATAGTCGTACTGATCATCCCTCGAATCACGATCGTCACTGAAATCATGATCCAACTGCAAATCATCTCTAGGTGTACGATGATCTGATTGCTCCTCGCTCTGCAGCAAATATATCTCGCGAGCCAACGCCCTATCATAAACAATCTGTAGCGTCTCTGCACCATGGCTCGCAAATTAGCTACCTCACTATTGGTATGGTCACTAGTCTCCCCAACCTCCTGCTGCGTAGTCAGCGGAGTAGTAGGAGTCTGTCCGTCCATCATAGACTGCACCACCAACATGCATTGGATTAACCTCAGTATATTTACGCGTATAATATGTAATACACAATCAAAACATACACGTATATATATAATTTCCTGAATCTACCCGCCTCGCATCACTTCCCAACTAAGACTTTAATCATTCACTTGTGGTTTCCACCTCTAAGATTTATTCATTAAGTTTATGATCTTGTTCAATCTCCAATTCCCAAGGTTTGACCTCGCTCTTATACCAAAATGTAACGGTATCAGAGTTAATTATCATTAACACTTCATCCTTTAGGTTCCTCAAACCTAAGCTCTGATACCAAATTGTGGCGGTATCAGAGGTAACCATAACCCATACCTTACTCCCTGGGTTCCTTAAACCTAAGCTCTGATACCAAAATGTAGCGGCCCCAATTTTTCACATTGGTCCGCCACGAGAGGCCACGAGGGCCCATAACTGGCCACGTCCCAACCAGCTGTATCCCATGCCCAATTATCCATCATCGATCAATTTTCAAGCTCAGAAACCAAAATGTGGCGCAGTGAAAGATTATATGAACAACATAAAGATTTAACCTGAATTTTATGAGCATAATACCTAAGTGGAAATCATACCAAATGTACATCATACACATATCATTCGAGATCCTCAAAATATCAAAAATATACAACCTATCTCTCAAATCCCAAACCCAGCATAAAACAAATAAATACATACATACAAACAACCAGGAGTATAAGGGAAGTAGACCCCGTCGTCAGTCACAAATAATCTTCAAGTGTCACCTTGCCCCTTCACATATCAAATCCTGCACTCAAATCACCCAACACATACGGTGACGAGTCCAGTGAGTAAACTCCCAAAGAAAACCATCGAGTAAATAATAAACAAATTCAGAGGCCAATAACTAACGTTAGCTACACATGCAAAGAGTATGGGCAGCCATAAAACCCTGCATGTGTAGGTAACAAGCATGCAAGATGATCAACGAATAATCATAATGTCAACAATATGCTCCACAATAATTACAATAAAACCAGACAAAAGTAAAACGCAATCTTACATACTAGATCATACTTCGTAGATTCGGATGACCCCGACTGAGCACATCAAGTGTAAACCACATCCGAACTACTAACGGTGACCGGAACAAATCACAAACCCACCGAACACGTGCACCCCGCGGCTCGGGTCACAATCCACCGGTGGCGCAATTACATGTGCTACAATCTAGCATGCTTGATCACGTGCCACAATCGTCCCGAATAAACTTCGATAGTGAAAACAAATCCAACACCAACTAATAACCAGACCAACACATGATCACAATGAATATGAATTTCAAGAATAATAAACGCAAGAATTTAAAGAATTAAATACTCCATATGTGTTTCTGTTGGGGTTTACGCACCTATGCAGCACTCCGATTACCTGAAAACCAAACCCCAGTCCGATTCCTCCAAATCCCCGACTCCAATTACTATTCCGAGACTCATGGAATTCATTTGTGAGGGTTAATGATCAATTAATGGGTTCATAATGTTAGTTTGACTCATTTTCTCATTTTCCAATTTTTGAGAGTCTAGTGAACAATTAGCGCGCTAATGAGATCAATTAACGCGCTAATAAATCTCAATCACTATTCATTATCATCTTCAATCAGCGTGATTAGCGCGCTAATTGCTCGCTGTCAAGAAATTTCCAAATTTAACATTTTGACTCTCCATACACCTTACAACCCTAAATTTAATTCCCATACTTCCATAAAACGTCAATGACCTCAATTACACCATTTAAACAAAAATTATCATTTTCAAACCCATTCATCAAAATCACAAAAATGGTATCAAATCATAGAGCAATTAGAGATGATTGAGGATCTAACCTTGGTTTGTTGATTCCCCACTCACAAAGCCTTCAAATCCTCAAATGAAACACCTCAAACCCTCTTTCTTCCTTCCATTTTCGTCCAAGAGAAAGAGAGAGAAGAGAGAAAATGACCAAAAGTGTAAAAATCACACTTATATATACATCATTTCATCTCAAATCAAATACACATCTCAAGATTTGTTTTAAGGGCCAAGATGAAGTCAAATGGTCCCATAAAATGTCAAGATTGACCTCATACCCCTTTCCTTGTCTTATTCAAATGGCACCAATTATTTGTTCTCCCGGGCGTTCCAATACCCGACTCTGAACCTCGCCGGGTGCTGTTCGCGCACAACGACGGTACCGACCGTCTCAACATCATTTATAATGAATTATTTAATGAATTTTATTATTTATTGGGTGTACCTAGTCCCTCGTCCTAGTGTATTAACTATTCACCGCCTCTGGCCATGCGCTTATGCACCCGTCACGGCGAAACTGCATTACAGCCCTCACTCGTTAATGAACAATATAAACACACATATTGCGATGCCATTTAACTAATTTGGACCTATACATCGTAACTTCACCACCAGAGCACATAAAACGAACTGTAAACCCTATCCGGTCGTGCTCTATCTTCACTATGGGACCCACGAAAGTCCCCGCTGGCGTCCACGTCCGCAGTTTCCTCATCAATAACGGCCATTGAAAATTGGGTCGTTACATTTATATAAAAAATAATGCAATAATTTTATTAAAAAAATAGAGAGTTGATGTTTTAGACCATTCATCTTGTTTACCCTCTCGACTTAAATAGTTTACCCCAATCATTTGAAACTATCTTATAATGATAGTTGGGCATTAGTTATTTAACTGTTCTTTATCGGCAAAGACATTACTGAAGCTATGGGTATTGAGAGAGCAATAAACAATGTGTGGAAAGCTCTAAGGTGTTGTAGTTTTATCTTATGCCAAAATAGTGGTGGATTTTCTAGCTAGTAGAGGGTCGAGAAGGAGTGGAAGCGCTTGATTATATACTAAGAGACTAAAATGTAATTGCCCACTAGTTAGACAAGGATTCATGTAGGAGCAAATGTAATCGTTGTTGGTTAGATTATATACCTATTTGTAAGTCTAAACATGTAATAATTATTTGGTTAATGAAATGCTTCTGCAAAAAAAAGAAAATATCAAGGGGCAATTCAATAATCACTAGTCTGCACACCTAAAAAATAATGACAATTGTAATGGCCCGATTTTCAATGGCCATTATTAATGATGAAATTGCAGACGTGGATGCCAGCGGGGATGTTCGTGGGTCCCAAAGTGAACACAGAGCACGACCGGATAGGGTTTACAGTCCATTTTGTGTGCTCTAGTGGTGAAGTTCTGATGTATAGGTCCAAGATAGTTAAATTACATCGCAATAAGTGTGTTTATATTATCCATTGACGAGTGAGATGGTGTGATGCGTTTTCACTGCGACAGGCGCATAAGTGCCTGGACCGGCCGGCGTATGATTAGCACACTAGGACGGGGGACTAAATACACCTAATAAATGATAAAATTCATTAAATAATTCATAATAAATGTTAAGACAGTTGTTATCGTCGTTGTGCGCAAACGACACCGGACGAGGTTCGGAGACGGGTATTGGAATGCCCAGGAGGGCAAATAATTTGTGACATGAGAATAAGAACAAAGAATGGATATGAAGTCAATTTTGGCATGTTGTGGAGACCATTTGACCTCATCTTAGCCATCCAAACAAGTCTTGAGATGTGAATGTGAAAATTGATGAAGAGATATGTATATATATGTGGTTTTCAAACATTTTGACCATTTTCTCTCTTCTCTCTCACTGCTGGATGAAAATGAAGGAAGAGGGAGGGTTTTGGAGGTGTTTGACTTGATGATTTGAAGGCCTTGTAAGTGGGGGATCAACAAACGAAGGTTAGATCACAAATCTCCTCTACTTCTCTGTAATTTGATACCAATTTTATAGATTTTCATAGTGATTTAGATATGGGGTGGAGACCCATTGTTATGGAGTGGGTTATAGTGTTATAGGTATGGTGTTGATGTTGTTGTTGTGGGGTTTGAAGGCTAGAAACTAGTTATAGACTGCTGGAATTCTGGGCATAAACTGCCCAGTGCGCTGGCTAGAGGCTCTAGCGTGCTGGCGGTTTAGGAGAGATAATGATGATTGCCCAGCGCGCCGAGTGTAGGACAGAGACCAATATTAAGGCTGTTTTGGTTATTTTGACCCTACCACATTACTAATTCAATGGTAATACACTAAACACAATAAAATGAATTAGGTTAATAGAGTCGGGTATCAGGCATGCATTCCGAGACAAGAACAGGATTGGACCGGGACGGATACCGGGCAATTGGAGTGCAGTTTGAGGTGTGTTGCATCCCAATTGAAATTCACTTTAGTACTTACTGCTTAATTTATTTGAATTATGTCATGTTTATTCAATAATCTTCATTTCCTATTGCTTTACGGTGGTTGTGTTCGTCCCCACTAGGTGCTTATTCATTGCGGGGGCATAGGGTCCACTAATGCATAACATATGTCTAGGCATGCGCCAGTGAATATGCTATCCGGATATGATAGGCATGGGTGGGTACGTCGTGGTCTATGCCGGACACCTAAAGGGTTCAGGGTCACCCGTTCGAGGTATCCTCACGAGCCGTGCCTGGTAGATAGCCCAAATTATGGCTCTAGTGTGACTTTGGTTGTGCACACACTTTAATTCCTTTACTATTCATATTCATGCGATGATCTTCCACAGTCGTTTGTATCCTTTTGTTTCGCTTGTTTATTTATAGTATCTTGATCTCTGTAACTTTACATTTTGTATTTACTTGGTGAATTTCCCTGGGATTACTCACTCTAGACTCTTCATCTGCCTTTTTGTGATGATTTGAGTGCAGATATTGGTACGAGCATAGGGAAGGGCAAGCTAGAGGATTACTTGTGATTGACTGTAGACTGCCCTACTCGTATGTTTGTTTATATTTACTATTTTATGCTGGGTATGGGTTATGAGAGTTACATTTTTGTTTGTATATGACTTTGACGTATAATATTTTGATATTTGAGAATCACACTTGGCATCTATATATGGATTACATCTTGATATGGTTTCCATATTAGACTAAATAATATTTAAATTGATAATTAGTGTCATTTGTTGATTTGAGACTTTCGTTGCTTGATTTAAGGTTAAATGATAATAACGAGTCCATAAGCTAACTTGAAACTATAATTAAAGAAAATGATATTAAGCTAGCAATAATTGATTGGTAACAAGTTATAAGTGGTCGTGGGACACAGCTTGATGGTGAGTTGGCAGAGCTTTGGGCTTGTAGTGCACGCCGTAGTGGCTGATGGATTTGGGGCCGTTACATTTTGGTATCAGAGCCTAGGTTGGCAGAGACCTAGGTATCATTTTGAATTGAGGACAAACCTAATTATAAACCTAATGAATAAATCTTAGATGTGGAAACCATAAGAGAATGACTAAAGCCTTAATTGGGAAGTGATGTGAGGCAGGTAGATTAAGGAATTTATATACGTGTATGTTTTGATTTTTTACTATATATTATACGTGTATATACTAGTCTGATCCGATGCACGTGTGCGATGCAGAATTTGATGGACAAACAGACTCTTAATACTACTCAGCCGACTACTCAGCAGGAGGTCAGTGAGACCAGTGACCCCATTGTGAAGGTAGCTGATCTGCAGATTATGGTGCAGAGAGTTACAGATCAACAAATGTTGCAGCAGGCACAGATGGCGGAGCTTATGGAGTATATATGAGGCTCAAAGTGCCTACGTTGGCGTTGACTACTACTTTGGCTGTACCTACTACCCAGGCAGCCATAATGCTAGTCGTGATCACACAGGCAACAGCGTTAGACACATTGATTGAGAGAACCAAGCTTGTGGTTGCACTAGCAAAGACTACCTCTGTGACTCCGGCTACGACAGAGTAACCGGTAGTGGTGTCGACATATAGGAAAAAGATGTCAGAGGCAGCAAAGATGGTGAAGGATTTATGAGGTTCAACCCTAGTTTCTTTACTAGGGTTAGTGACCCAGAGTTAGCTGGGTGTTAGTTAATGACGCATCGGTGACTACATCAATTATTCGAGGTGCCAAAGGCGGATCAGGCACGAATTTCTGGAAATTATTTGAGAGGTCAAGTGGCGATTTGGTGGACGACATACACTGATAAACATCTGAAGTCAACAACTTGGGCAAAGTTTTGTCAACTGTTTCTAGACGAGTACATTTCGATATAGGTGCGGTTGAGACTCAGAAAGGAGTTTCTTGTGTTGAGGCAGGGTACCATGTATGTGCTTGCATACATGGAGAGGTTCAGGTACCTATTACAGTATGCCATGGATGTGGCGAATAATGAGAGACTTCATATTTATTATTTTATCAAGGAGACAAGCGGATTGGCGGTGTGATTATCACGAGTGGAGCCCAGACTTTACAGTGCATTTATGACCAAGCACTAGCTTGTAAGACATACTTGTTGCAGAGTGAGAAGCGATCGGATCAATCGAGACAGAGTCCTCGGTCTGAGCAGAGGCCAAAGAGACAGAGGGATCAGTTTAAGCGACAAGTATATGATCATTGAACACCCAGAGATGACTGGCGGCTGGATCAAGATGTTAGTGATGACAGTGTTTTGAGAGATGATCAGTATGAGTATGATGACGGGCAGATAGATTGGAGTCCCAAGGAAGACTAGGATCAGACTAATGATCAGCTTAGTGATGAGGATTGCCAGGCGATACATGAGATTGTACCCATACTGGCATAGCAGTCGATACAGTCATATCGACAGGACCAGGATCAGAGGGATCGAAGTTGGGGTCAGAGATTCGATGGTCGACAATTTAGAGGATGTGACAGGCGCAGATGTTATAGGTGCAGTCAGAGAGGACACATCGGAGTGGATTGTCAGAGAGCTTCTCCAACACCAGAGATACCACTAGCTAATGTGAGAGCTTATGAAGTGACATATCCTGTCAGAGAGATGACATGACAACACGTTATGGGTACGTCGTCTTTGTACATTTTCGCTAGTCATATTTTTCATGCATTCATTGCATATAAGCTGATTAGTTTACTTTTGGGCTAGTGTGTCCTAGTTGATTCGTTCACTAGGGGTTGTAAATTAGTTTAACAGAAGTTCATTAGCAATTGGTTAATGTGATTTACCAGGGACTGGTTGATGTCGTTCACTAGGGACTGGTTGATGTGGTCACTAGGAATTGATTGATTGGTACATTAGGAGTTAGTGGACAGCTAGTTGATTGGTTTACCCTGGACTGGTCGATTTGTTCACTAAAGATAGGTTGATTTGCTTACCTAGATTTGAGGTTGATTTGTTCACCAGAGTTAGGGGTTTGATTACTTCACCAGCACTTGTTTAGGTTGGTTAACCTGATGGGTAATTGCATCAGTATTACGGTTCCCTGAGAAGAGATATTAGTTATCTCAAATTTCGGGATGAAATTTCAAATTAGTTGAGAAAAATTGTAACGGCCTAATTTTCAATGGTTGTTATTGATGATGAAATTACGAACGTGGATGCCAGCGGGGATGTTCGTAGGTCCCATAGTGAAGATGGAGCACTATTGAATAGGGTTTACAGTCCGTTTTGTGTGCTCTGGTGGAGAATTTGTGATTTATAGGTCCAAGTTAGTTAAATTACATTGCAATAAGTGCGTTTATGTTGTCCATTGACGAGTGAGATGGTGTGATGCGTTTTCGCCACGACGGGCGCATAGGCGCGTGGATCAGGTGGCGTATGATTAGCACACTAGGAAGGGGGACTAAATACATCTAATAAATGATAAAATTCATTAAATAATTCATAATAAATGATGTTGAGACGGTTGGTACCGTCGTTATGAGCGAACGGCACTGGGCGAGGTTCGGAGCCTAATATTGGAATGCCCGGGAGGGCAAATAATTGGTGACATGAGAATAAGGACAAAGAATGGATATGAAGTCAATTTTGGCATGTTGTGGAGACCATTTGACCTCATCTTGACCATCCAAACAAGTCTTGAGATGTGTGTGTGAAAATTGATGAAGAGATATGTATATATATGTGGTTTTCAAACATTTTGACCATTTTCTCTCTTCTCTCTCACTGCTAGATGAAAATGAAGGAAGAGGGAGGGTTTTGGAGGTATTTGACTTGATGATTTGAAGGCCTTGTGAGTGGGGGATCAACAAACAAATGTTAGATCACAAATCTCCTATACTTTCTCTATAATTAGATACCAATTTTGTAGATTTTCCTAGTGATTTGGATATGGGGTGTATGCCCACTGTTATGGAGTGGGTTTTGGTGTTATGGGTATGGTGTTGATGTTGATGTTGTTATTGTAGGGTTTGAAGGCTAGAAACCAATTACGACCGCTTTGGAATTCTCGTGCGAAAAACCGCTCACCATCGGCGAGGCCTCGGCGCTCTCGACGCTTCCGGAGAGATAATGATGACTGCCCAGTGCACTGGGCATTCTCTCCAGCGCTCTGAGTGCGGGACAGAGGCCAATATTAAGGCTATTTTGGGTATTTTGACCATACCACATATCTAATTCAATGGTAATACACTAAATACAATAAAATGAATTAGGTAAACAGATTCAAGTATCGGGCACGCATTTTGAGACAAGAACGGGATTGGACCGGGACGGATACCGGGTAATTTGAGTGTGGTTTAAGGTGGGTAGTATCCCAACTTAAATTCACTTTAGTACTTACTGCTTGATTTATTTGAATATTGTCCTGTTTATTCAATAATCTTTATTTCCTATTGCTTTACTGTGATTGTGTTTGTCCCCACCTGGTGCTTATTCATTGCGGGGGCATAGGGTCCACTAAGTCATAGCATATGTCTAGGCATGCGTCGATGAATATGCTACCCGGGTATGATAGGCATGTGTAGGTGTGTCGTGGTCTACGCCTGCCACCTAGAGGGTCCAGGGTCACCCGTTCGCACGGGCCTTGCCTGGCGGATAGCCCGAATTATGGCTCTAATCTGACTTTGATTGTGCACGCACTTTGATTCCTTTACTATTCATATTCATGCGATGATCTTCCACAGTCGCTTGCATCATTTTGTTCCGTATGTTTATTTATAGTATCTTGATCTCTGTAACTTTGCATTTTGTATTTACTTGGTGAATTTCCTTGGGATTACTCACTCTAAACTCGTCATCTGGCTTTTTGTGATGACTTGAGTGCAAATACTGGTACGAGCAGAGGGAAGGGCAAGCTAGAGAATTACTTGTGATTGACTGTAGACTGCCCTACTCGTATGTTTGTTTATATTTACCGTTTTATGTTGGGTATGGGTTGTGAGAGTTACATTTTTGTTTGTATATGACTTTGACATATAATATTTTGATATTTGAGAATCACACTTGGCATTTATATATGGATTACATCTTGATATGGTTTACACATTAGACTAAATAATATTTAAATTGATAATTAGTATCATTTGATGATTTGAGACTTCCGCTGCATGATTTGAGGTTAAATGATAATAACGAGTTCATAAGCTAACTTGAAACTATAATTAAAAAAAATGATATTAAGTTAGCAGTAATTGATTAGTAATAAGTTATGAGTTGTCGTGGGACACAGCTGGATGGTGAGTTGGCAGAGCTGTGGGCCCACGGTGCACACCGTAGCGGCCGATGGATTTGGGGTCGTTACAACAACATTGTAACTCTAATAGGCAATTCCACAAACACTTGGTCTGTACATTTTGGTCTAGTAAGCACAACAATTTGATTAGTTCTTTTGAACTCTAATAGGCTATTCAACAAACATTAGTTCTGTTTTGTTTTAAACCCCATTAACGATTGAATTATGTTTTGAAACATGTATTAGACAAAACATACAAATTCCCATATCTACACAAGTAGAGAAAAAAGAAAAAGCACCAATAGTAGAGAACAAGATAGAGGAATCACACAGCCACACTCACATTGGCAACTTCCATCAAATACTCAAACCATCAATGATCACTCCAAACATAAATACACAAACGCAACCAAAAACAATTGTTGTCACCTCCACCATCACAATCCATGACCAAAACATAAATACATAAACACAACCAAAAACAATTGTTGTCACCTCCACCATCACAATCCATGACCAAAACACAAAACAACAACATAATGCTCGCGAAGAGAAGAGAGAATAGAGTCGGCTGTGCTGTTCTATTCAATGTCGTAATATTTTCGTAGTTGGTTTTTTTATAATCATTTATTCAATGTCAAGTTTAATTTTATTGTTGGGCCAATGTTGCTGTAAAATGTCTTCGCGTTTAATTTTATGTTAATTGTCATACAATTTTCTACCTTATATAATTCAATATATGGATATACTTTGCTAATAACCATTACAAGTTTTCTATGTTTAGACCACTTAATAACTCTTACATCAAATTACTAATATAATTATGTATTAAATGCATGTTCCAGGTTGAGAGGTACGAGATTTTCGTCTTCTTTGTTGAGAGGTTTATTATTTTTATTTGTGAGTTTTGGAAGATCACGGAGTTTGGTCTTGTGGGGATTGTTTGTGTTGATTGAAAGTGTCAAGCTTTGGCTAGTGGGAAGGTTCTTAGCAAAAAGGGGTTGATTGAAGTGGGACAAGTAGAACTCCCATAGTGGGGACGATGGTTGATGAGCCAACAAGGAAGGTCCGAGATTGAGGTGGCAGGCGTGAAAGTAGGCGTTGATTAAGGTAACAGTTAAGGAAAATCCAAATCTAATTGCCACCTAGCAATTCTTTCAAATTTAAACTTGAATGAGAATATGGAACTACATGATAGAAAAAGTGGGTCTATCTAAAAAGCATGTGGATCTAACTCATAGAAAAGGTAAGCTAGTTTTATTTGACAAAAAAGTGAGTTTCACTCTCTAAAAAGATTTATATTCGAAACTGTCGGAGAAATGGACTGCCTTAGTTGGAATTGTCGAGAGATAGAAAATTATCAGACAAAACTTAATCTATTGGAGTTAGTCAAAATGAACAAGCCTGTTGTTATTTTCTTGTTCGAAACCTTGTCACAAAAGGGAAGATTATAGAAATAAGAAATAAATTGAAGTATGATGGATGTTTTGTTATTGATGGAATAGGCAAAGGGGGGGTCTACTGCAATATGGAAACAGAGAGATATGTTAAATCTTTTGGGATACTCTTCTAATCACATTGATTTTGAAGTAAAATGGGAGAACTAACCAACATGGAGACATACTATTTTTTATGGGTTCCTAAAGAAGCAAAGAAGACAACAATCATGGAACCTTTTGAGAGCAATGTCTCTCTAAACTAACTTACCATGGCATGTTATTAGCGATTTGAATTATATGCTATTACAATAAGACAAGAGAGGGGGTAATAGGTAGCTAGAGAGATTCATAAGTGGTTTTGATAGGCGAATTTTGATTGTGGATTATCTGATATTCCTTTATTAGGGCATGGCTGTACTTGGGAAAGTCGTTAAGAAATTTTATGGAAGAGAAACTTGATAGAGATTTAACAAATGAGGGCTAGAAACATTTATTTCAACAAGTGCAACTGCATAATCTTATCACTGCTACATCAAATCATAGTCCAATCTTGCTCAAATGTAAGTGAGTGGAGAAAATTAAAAAAAATTAGATGTTCAAAATCGAAAATAATTGGCTTCGTGAAGAGGGAGTCGAAGAGGTAGTGACTACAACATGGCATGAAGGGTGTTCAAGTAATGTAATGAATAGACTAAAAAAGTGTGTTGTACATTTGACTAAGTAGAGAAATGATACAATTGGAAATTACAAAAAAAAGATTTACAATAGCAAGGAAAAATAAATCAATTTCTGCAAGTTGATACTCCAGCAGCCACAGATAAACTAAAAAAGGCGCGAATTGATTTGGTTGATGCATTAAAGCAAGCGGAATTTTATTGGTGTCGACGATTTAAGATGTTGTGGTTGAAGGAAGGAGATGCAAACACAAAGTACTACCACTTGACAGCCACCTTCGAAAAAGAGTAAATACTATCAAGTCATTAATTGATGAAATAGGGAGCAGAATAGAAAATCATGATGAGATGAAGTGGATTTCTACTTCCTATTTTGAATCCTTGTTTGATAGTACGGAAGTAGACCCAACAGAGGTCTAACAATCAGTAGAGCCAAAAATAACAAGGGAAATGAATGAAATTTTAAGAGCTCCATACAAAAAAGAGTTCAATGAAACATTTTCTCATATGAATGCAGATAAAGTGCCAGGACCATATGGCTTCAACCCAAGTTTTTATCATAAATTTTGGAATTTGGTGGGTTCGGATGTCGTATCGCAATGCACAGACTGATTGAGGTTCCTAGAAGGGTTTAATGACAATAATCACCCTCATTCCCAAAGTAGGAATTAGACACAATCCAAACTTTGTTAGGAGATGATTACTAGCATCTAGGAAGATTTTGGAGAAGGGTGTAGGTGGAAGGTGGGTTGTGGCGCAAACATTGGCATATGGAATGATTCTTGTCAAATGATTCCAATTTTTATTTGACTACAGAGCCAATTGAAGGTTTTGAAGATGCTCAAGTTTAAAATCATATGATACCATGGCTTAGAGAATGGGATATGGAACTCTTAGAAGAAACATTTAATGAGAGGGATACAAACTTGATTCAGAAAATTGCACTGAGTCGAGATGGGGAAGACAAATATATATGACATTACTCTAAGGACGGGTGCTAAAAAATGGGATCGAGATACATAGTTGCTATGGACTTAAGTCAGGGGACAACAACTAATAGTGTTGAAGGAGAATGTCTTAAGATGTGGAAATTAAAAATACCTCAAAAACTTAAATACTTCATGTGGAGGCTTGTAAGGAAATGTTTGCCTGTGAAAGATTGCTTAATTGAAACAGAATCGAGGTAGATCCTAATTGTGTGATGTGCAGTGAAGGTGTGGAATCAATCCGACATATATTAACAGAATGCTCAAAGGTGGTGCAAACATGGAATTCAAGGCAACACCACTTATTACATAATACAAAATCTTCTATCAGGGATTGGTTCTTTGAATTGAGAAAAAATACTTCAAATGAGGAACTAAGTCAAATTTGTATGGTCTTTTAGGCTATATGGAATTAGAGAAATAATAAAGTGTGGAATAAAAACAAAATGATGCTGGACATGGTTGTCAAATCAGTGATGTCATGGTATGAGGCATAGGTGGAGGCGCGATCAGTGAGGAGGGGGAGGTAATTATTTGCAAAAAGATAAACCTCGTATTTGTGATGGTCACAACCAAGCTCGAATTGGGTTAAATGTAATGTGGATGTGGCTAGTTTTGCAAAATCTAATTAGATTGGAATAGGGGCAGTGATTAGAGATGAAAAAAAGGGGGTTAATCAGAGGTTTAACTAAAATGATGCATAATTGATGTAGCCCGACTAAAGCTGAAGCAATCGCACTTCGTGAAGCATTAAGTTGGGTGAAAGATCTTGATTTGCAAAAAGTAATCTTTGAGACATGCAATGGATGTGATACGGGATATGAAAAAAAAAATTCACAAAACATGTCCGAACTAGGGTCAATTATTAAGGATTGCAGGAGCATAATGAATGAAAGGAGGGAATGGAAGATTCAACATGCTTGGAGACAAGCGAATAGTACAACATGGCAAGAAATTCGCAACGTCATAATACTCCCACTGTTTGGGATTCACCTCTATTGATGTATTAGAAATGTTATCCAATGATGTAACAGAGAGTTGATATGAATGAATTGAACTACTTCGTTAAGAAATAATGCATGTTCCATTAATAATTATTTTCCTTTAGTCTAAGATAAGTAATAATAATTATTTTCCTTTAGTCTAAGATAAGTAATTAAATGTGTCATATATATTAAATGTGTCATATATATATGCTTGATTAATAAATATGTCTTAAATGCGTCTTTCAAGTTAATAAATATTTTTATTCTCTTAGCTAAGATAAGTAAGTAAATGTGTCGTATATATTTAATTTATAAATATGTATTAATTGTGTCTTTCATTAATAAATATTTTTATTTTATATAAGTCTAAGATAGTAATTGAATGGATTGTATGTCATCTAATTCATAAATATATATTAATATTGTGACAGCCCTAGCAACCACAAACTGGGCCCCGTCCGGCCTAAACCTATGTGGACCCCCGAGCCCGTTTCCAACGAGTCAACGTAAATCTAGTCAGCCTTAACTTACCCATTATTCACTCACTCACCCTAGATCACTCTTCTTGATTCACCTTAACTCTATCTAATCTTTTATCCTCAATTATAATTAGGTGTGCAGTGGAATTGTTTTTAACACTAACTTAAAATAGTTTACAACTCAGTCAACCTAGATGTGAAAAATCCTGTCCAAACAACATCACATGTATATAATGGATCAACTGAAAGCCCAAAATAAACAAATACATGTATCAACAGTCAGGTTCAACTCCCCAAAGCTCCAAAATATCAAAACAAATGGATACATAGCCAAATATACAACAAAATGACAAAACACCTACAAAGTGAGAGCAAAGCTAATGGCTCTGAGCGTGCCTCAGAGGATATCACCAAGCATCAGCGCCTTGTCTCTACTCGTTTGTGAATCTGCACCCACCGTCATAAAAAGGACGATGAGTACAAAATATAACAGTAAACAACAACAATAGATATCTTAACATAAACTACTGAATTTTCAATAAACACAAGTCTATGAATCATGCAATGTATAACAAGAAATTGAAATAGATAATAAATCGCATGATAAATAGATTCAACAAGCTCAGACAATGATAATCAGGTGACCAGGAAACAAACATATAGGCGAATAGATAGTCCCAATCAAACTACGGGTCAGAAGACCTCATCAACTTGCGATCGACACAGTAGGCCCAAAACTGCCTCCCCTGCTCAATCCACCCCGTACGAACCAGTGGGCCCGAAGGTCGCCTCCACTGAACCCACACTCTGTTAGGAAAAACCACAGACAAAGCCGGTTGCTAAATTCCTAACACACTACCGAAAGAAAGCTACAATCACAAGTCAGATGCTAAATCATTTTGATATGCTCCAACGAGAAGCCACAGTCTATGCCAGCTGCTAAACTCGTTGAGACTTCTCATCACAATCGGACTACCTAAACGCTAGGTCACCTGAACTAGAATGGAATAGAAAGTGATCGCATTTCAAGAATAATCAATCAAGAAATAGAAAAGTAATCATGTTGATTCTATTGTTGCCTTTACTCACTTCAAATCCTGCTAAAAAAGCCCTCGCGTAGCTCCACACGTTCCCTAATTAGTTACCAACACTCTGCTCGTCACCTGACAATTATTTCGACCAATTTCCATTAATTATTCCAAGTATTCCTCAATTTTTCTCAGGTTTAACCTATTTTCTACAATTTTCTAAATTATTGTTCCAACCAAATTTTTGTTGTGCGCGCCAACGAGTTCACTCCAGCATGCACACTACCATTCGACCCACACGTGTCGCCCACGACCCCACGTATCACTCGACGCCCATAATTTATTATTTAATTCCATTAATTATTTTCATTTGTAAATGTCAATGTTTTTTATTCCATTTTCATTCCCCGGACTCTCAAATGCCCGTTTAACGTGTTATTTCATACCGAAATTGTTCAACAGTACCAACGCACACTCACCACGTCCTCACACATTTGGGATATTGAATTTAATGTTCGGTAACAAATAAATAATTCAAATCACCAAACAAATATAATATACCTCGGTGTCGACTCCCGATGACTGAAACAAGTACACCACGGCTAGCTGGACCCACAATACGACCCTGAAATGTCACGTGGCACGAGTTAGAATTTTAGGGTCATTACAAATATATTATCTTTTATTAATAAATATTTTTATTCTCTTAAGCCTAAGATAAGTAATTAAATGTGTCGTATATATTTAATGTATAAATATGTATTAATTGCTTCAAACAAACCACCATATTATTTGCTCCACAAATAATGTCATTACTTCTAAAATTAACTTTTCAAACACAATTAATATTATTATATAAGTATATATGATCATAATGTACATACACTCCAAGTTGGCTAAACCTAACACAAGACAACACCCCTTTCACCACCTCTACCTACTACTAGCATAAACATTGTGATCATATTTGATATTACCAAAGACTCATACTCACAGCAGACCAACATCACCTAACAACTCCTTTTCTTATATATACATATAATATACTTAATGCATGTATGTATTCAATTCCACCAAGTCATACACTGGATTAAGGGTAAAACACTAGCAAATTAATCACTTCAAAATGGATACCATTTCAATTCCATAACTCAATTCTCAAAAATCTCAATTGCATTCCATTAAGCAGTCCCCTAAAATAACAGAAAACTAAAAAAAAACTAAAAAACATCAATCTTTGGCGCTACCTACCAACCATCCCCCTCTTTTTGCAATTCACTTTCACTCAACATATGGTTCGAGTTTTGATCATGAAAAATAAGAGATTGTATAAGGAATAACTAGCAGAGACACATACATAAATGAACTAAGATGAATGACTGAATTCATGGAAACACCATTTGAGGAGGAAAATTAAGCATACTATACAAGCAAGAAAAGAGAAAACATTCAACTAGATATGTAATAACTAAGTCACCTTTGACAGTTTGATAAGAAACATATTATCAAGGCAGGAGCAAAAGTAACCATGCCCAAAAAGGACGGTTTCATGAGGATGTATGTAAACTATAGGAAATTGAACCAAGTGAAAGTCTAGAACCGTTACCCACTCCCCAGGATCGACGACTTGCTTGTTCGACTAGTTAGCAATCGCCAAGTTCTTCTCAAAGATTGATTTACGATCAGGTTACCAATAGTTGAGGATTCAAGAAAATGACATCAAGAATACCACTTTCAGTACCATATACGGGTTATGTGAGTTTGCACTCATGCCTTTTGGGCTGCCAAATGCCATGGCAATCTTTATAGACTACATGCACAAGGTTTTGAGACATTACTTGGATAGATACGTCAAAGTTTTCTTCGACGACATCTTGATTTATAACAAGACTTTTGTAGGGCACAAAAGTCATCTCCAAACAGTTTTGACGACTTTGAAAGAGTTCCAATTGTATGCGAAGTTTAGCAAGTGTGATTTCTAACTAAGTAAGGAGAAGTTTATAGGATACACCATCAATAAACAGGGTATCTATGTAGATGTAGAGAAGATCAGAACGATTATTGACTAGAGGACATTTGTGTTTGTTTATGAAATCTGGAGTTTTCTGGGACTGGCAGGGTATTGCCGACGATTCGTACAACACCCTTCATTGATTGCACCATTGATGACGAGACTACCCAAGAAAGATGTTCGATTTGATTAGTCGAGTGTAATTAGACATTTTAGGAGCTGAAGAGGAGATTGACTACCGCACCACTGTTAACATTGATAAAGTCTGGGAAGGGTTTGTTAGTTTACACCAATGCTTCAAGGACTGAGTTAGGATGTGTATTGATGTAGGAGGGTCATCCAATATTTTATCTTTCAAGACAATTAAGACCCCAGAAAGGTAACTATCTAATGCACTGCTTAGAGCTTACAACTGCTCTATTTGCATTGAAGGCTTGGAGGCATTATCTATACGAGAAAAGCTCGCCTTATTCATAGATTATCAAAGCTTATGGTTCATTTTCACTTAGAGAGATCTTAACATTCGTCAAAGGAGGTGGCTAGAGCTATTGAAGGACTAAGACTTCACTATCGAGTATCATCCTGGGAAGGCGAACGTCGCAATTTATGTGTTGAGTAGATGTAGATTAACAATCAAACAATTGTTTGACATATGAGACATGAGCAAGGATTGTTAGAGGCAGCATCAGTGATGCGTATGTCAAAGACTTTTACTACAGATGAGTTGCATATTTATTGCCAAATGATGGTTTCTGAGGTATCCATTGAGCACGTGGCAGAGTGTCAGAGGACTGACGGTTTGTATAACAGATTTAGTAGGATGGCATAGGATCCCGAGTGTACAAATTGGTCAAAGATAGCTGCTCAATTTTTGTGACACAAAGGCAAGTTATGGTTAGTAGTACAGGAGATACAAGGTGGTATTATGGAAGACGCCCATATATCTTGGTACATAGTTCATCCTGGCAAAACCAAAATGTATCATGACTTGAGGAGATTATTTTGGTGGCAATGGATGAAGGTTGACGTAGGCGCAGACGTCTAGAGTTGACATATCTGTCAGCAGGTTAAGGCTGAGCATAGACGATAAGGAGGATTATTGCAGCCATTGCCCATTTCACACTGGAAATGGGAACACGTTACGATGGATTTCATTAGTTGTTTACTGCAGACTTCCAGGAGACACAACATCGTTTAGGTTGTGATTGACAGACTAATGAAATAGGTACAATTTATACTAGTTTCAATGAGGTACACATTCCCACAGCTGAGTGTTCTATTGGAGAGGGAGATTATTATACTACATGCAGTGCCAATCTCCACTATATATGATAAGGATCCTATATTGACATCGAGGTCCTAAGAGAACATGCAGGAGCAGTATGACACGAGGTTGCAATTTAATATTACTTACCACCCTTAGACCGACGGCTAGTTAGATAGGCTAATATAGATTCTCGTAGACATGCTCAGGGCTTGTATTTAAAGTTCAGGGGTCCGTGGGAGGGCTATCTATTGTTGTGTAAGTTTGCCTACAATATTAGCTATTAGACGAGTATCGAGATGCCTCCGTTTGAGGCATGGTATGGGAGGCCATGCAGATCACTTGTGTATTAGGCAAAGCCATAGAACATAGCTGTCATTGAGCCAAAGATAGATGCTGACCACACCGAGATGATTCTACATATCAAAAATAGACTTCAGGCTACCCAAGAAAGACAAAAGAAATATGCGGATAAGTACCTAGAGGGTCTGAGCTACAAGGAGGGCGACATGGTTTACCTGAAGGTTTCCCCTTTGAAGGGCAAAAATTTGGGATTAAGGGAAAGCTGGTGACAACATTCATTGGACAGTTCAGGGTTGTACCACGATTTTACAGCGTAACGTATCAATTAGACTTACATGCAGAGTTAGTTAAGGTTCATCCAACTTTCCATATAACGATGTTGAGGCTAGCTAGGTCAGGACCGAGACTACTAGTCATGTGACACAGATTGAGGTTCAGCCTGACGCGGCTTACGAGAAGCAGCCGTTGTTGATCTTGAACTATAAGATTCAGACTCTCATTAAAAGGGAGATCCCTAAAGTATTAGTACGTTGGTAGCATCACGGGATAAAGAGACTCACTTGGTAGCTTGAGTCGACTATGCGGGAGCGTTATCCTCAGCTTTTCCACAGTACAAATCTAATGTAAACTAAATTTCAGGGCGAATTTCCATAGTTGGGAAGAATTGTAACGACTCGTTTTATTAACGACATTATTTATTATTATTTTCAAACTAGGATGTCAACTCAGACCCACGTAAACATCATAGATAGGCTAGGGACATGCTTGACTATGTATATTAGTTTTATATATGTTTGATTGATTGCGTATTTGCGACGTTAATTTACTTATTATTTCATATTGCATCACATGTATGAATTCATACAAGTATATTATGAAAGAATGTGAGACGGGTAGTTGCCTCGTAATGTGTGCCAACATAGGCATTAGGTAGACAAACTACAGGTACACTAGAAAATGTGAAAAATTCACACTAGGATGACTAATTAATTGATCATAACAAGAAATATGAACATAGGTAAAATTGATAATGTTAGAAAAATAAGTTTTGTTGTGCATCGAGATGCGTGTTGAGACGCGGGACGTTGAATAACTGGGTAACAGGGGAGATTTAAATGACTAAATAAGTTGTCTAGTGTTGTAAATGGGTCAAAATATTGTATGTGACATTTTAAATAGATGCCATTAGATGATCCTCGGGATACACACACTAGATTAGACGAAGGGTACGAAAATGGGACTTAATGGGTTTTCTCATCAACACCACTCACATTTTCATGCAAAAAGAGAAAAAAGCATTGCTTTAGAGCAGAGAATTCTAGAAAATTCATAGGAGATACAACAATTAGGTAAACACAAATCTCCACTCTTGTTTTGACAATTGACCTAGAAATTGTGTTGGAAGCACTTAATAAACTGTTCAAAAACAAAAACAAATTTATTGGAAGCTTATTAATTTTCAAATGGTTTTCCTTGAATTTGAAACCCAAATTGTTCATGAATCAAGTATTTAAAACTGGATTTTCATGTATTGGTTGTTTTTTGATGAACTTTTGAATACATGTCAATTTTATGAGAAATTGATGACTTGAGCATTATTGTTGTTGTATATTGTGTTGTTGTATTGGATGGGGTTTCAACTGGGGGTATCGTTTCGTGAGGTTCGCCACGATTAAGAATCGAAAACTCAATCGAAAGATCTAAAATCTCATAATACAGCAGCTTTGCCCGAGCTTGACGTCATCCCAGGGCCGTGCGTTAACACGCACAGCGCCAAAGTATTAGGCACGATGCCATATTGAAATTGTAACCTAAGTAGGGGCCTCGACGCCGTCACAACATCATGCATTTACACGCACTACGCCATCATGGTGCTAGGACTCCTGAAAACACTAAAATTTTATAAATTTAACTTGGGTTTTAGCGATCGATTCTTACCAAATTAACACTTTGTGAAACACCAATTGGAGCCTCAGGGGCTAAGAGATTATAGTATGACAATCAGGAGCGAGTCGATGTTGGATCAGGTGTTTTTATGGATTGGAGATCGAGTTTGAGGTGCATAAAACTCAATTAAATGTCATTGAGTATTTAACTCTTTGATTGCTTGTTGTTATATATCCTTTGTTGTTAAATTGCATTCAATTACTGTTTGGAGACAGTTGGTTGAGTTTCTCCCACCGGCATTTCCGTTATGTGTTTATGGCACGCTAGACACTAACACGTGTGACCAAGCCCTTGGTGAATGGCAACTCAATATGCTCTCATGT
Organism: Stephania japonica; assembly: GCA_039657345.1. Classification (NCBI taxonomy): domain Eukaryota; kingdom Viridiplantae; phylum Streptophyta; class Magnoliopsida; order Ranunculales; family Menispermaceae; genus Stephania; species Stephania japonica. The sequence continues at coordinate 18,552,648 of CM077558.1, read as the reverse complement.
GCACGTGTCGGTGAAGCGTAGGAATAGGCCAATCGCCGTGTGGAACTTGGTGAAAGAGGAGTGGGGACACCCACTGAAAGGATCCTGGGGATCCAAAATACAGTTTAGTCTAACCGGGATGAGCACACGCATTTGCTTATCTACTATGTTGTGTATTCATGCGATAAGCCAATTACAATATCTTGGTTTACATTTCATGTATCTATTTCACATTTCATTGGAGTCTTATTTATTTACTTATTAAATGCTCATTAAATTTCCTTTGGATTTTACTCATCTTGGCTCGTCATATGTTTTGTTGTGATTGCTGAGTATAAATCCTAGTACCAATAATGGCAAGGAGATCCTATGCAACTATCTCTAATTTCCTTCAGTCTAGGGACCTAGTAGTACGTGTTTAGTTTTGATATTTTTATTACTTATGAGATATGTGGACTTAGTGAGAGCATTGTACTTATATAATATATCACTTTGGTTTACTTGTCGCCTCATACACGGTGTACTCTTCCCAGGTTTTCTACATTATAACTGATGCTCTATTTTTTCAAGAATTTTTATATATTATCACTATTTTCATCTTAATTTAATTCTTCCGCTTTAAATTATTATAATATGTTGTATCAACTCTGGAAAACACAACCCAATGCTCAAAGAATAATTTAACAGAATGATTAGTAAATTCAAGTGATTTAAAATGGTTAATTGATGATAACTGAATAACTAATAAACCACAAATTAATTATAAGACAAGATAGTACACAAATCAAGGATGGTGACATGGCAACAGGTGCAATGGAGTGCGAGACACATCAGTCAGAGATGTGGCAAGTGCAGCAGGGCCCATAGAGTGAGGAGCATCACACCCGGGTGGCCTCAGGGCACGGGGTCACCGCAACACGTAAGGTCTATGTGTCGACTAGTGGAGATCATCTCCTCGAGAGTGGTGATATTGGTCACTGGATTCTAGTAAATAAGTTAGATGCATTGAATAGAACCTAAATGCTTATACTTTACTATTTCTTATGTATCTCTCTTGGAATCCCTTTGGATGATACATTTTGGGTGTTTAAGCTTTATGAATATGTTTTACATGATGGTGTTAATTGGAAAGTGCAATTTTTATCTTCTCTTGCAATAATTGTACCATGTTATAAATTGTTGAATATTTTGATGATTTCAAATGCATTTAGATCTTGTTTTACCTTTTAGGTATTATTTGCATATTTGATGGTTGAGCAGGTTATCCGCTAACTGAGCTATGTTGGTTCTTTTAGCTCACCCTTCTACATTTTAGGACCACCCATATCAGCGTTAGATTGAGACAAGGGAGAAGCGAGCTTGAAGCTTTTTCTTGTTTTGTGAGCCTCGTATTATTATATTCTACGAATTTGTTTTCAAAAACTATTAAACTTAGATTGTATTTAAATGTCTTTTGGGTAGAGAGTGCCTTATCATTTTTTAGTTGAAATTCATGGTAGAAATTGAATGCCTCTAGCTTTTTAAAGGATTTGAAAACCCTCATATAGTTTCATGGTTTGTCATATGGATGTTGTTAATTTTAATTCCGCATTTATTATTTATATGATTTAGTTAAATTTTGCAGGTTAGTTAAGCAAACCAAGCCGTTACTCGGGCTCGATTCAGGTACTTGGGCTTGTATGACAGTCCGTTCCTTAATTCAGGGCACTGCCCGGCCTAATCCACTCTTTAAGCTCTAATCTCAACCACGAAGGACTTAACGACACATTAGTCAGTCTTATTGTCCTATTCTCCTTATTATTCGTGTTCAGGATAAGTATTATTCATTTTTCATTAGTTCTTATTTTCATAGTTAATTACAACTTTTTAATAGTTTATCAAATATAGCGAAAGTCATAACATTTTAACGTAAGCACTCAAAATAAACACTAAGAGTGGCAACCAGAAAATAACGACCACATGAATATATATATATAGTGGAACTAGCGAATATAAATAGTGTGATAGTCATGTGTCAGGTAGGGGAAACTAACGCTCAACCCAAATATATACAGATCAAAAGCATCAGTAAGACACAAGGCATATAATACACAAAATACCAAAAACCTAAAAAGTCGATAGTAGCGGTACGTCAAAGACTCAGAGGTAGTCGCCGATCTTCTCCTTGCCCAGTCTGCTACTTGATGGATCTGCATCCACCGTCATAAAAAGGACGATGAGTACAGTAAAAATAACAGTAATCCCCGAAGGCCATTCATTCACAATATCCCAAAATATACAAAGTACAGTAATTGAAAGCATATGATATTTACTAAGAAAAGTAAGCCGAAAGGAAAGCATACATACAATTTACCAAGCTATTTCAAAGGACAACAAATCAACGAGGAAGTAAAAGAGTACGATAAATAAAACTTGGTACAACTTCAAATATCATAAGTTCGTACAATTTGGAGGTCTTAGACTCTAAGCCTAATAGGTGCCCATGGAGAGAACCTCGACCCTATATATCTCTCTAAGCTTGATAGGTGTTCATACATGAAACAATAGCCCTATCTATCTTCTTAAGCCCAAGCTTGACAAGTGTCCAGAAATAAGGAACCTTAGCCCTATCTATCTTTCTGAGACTGATAGGTGTCCTACATCAATGATCGATCATAAGCTCTATCTATCTTGATGTTAACTAAGACTCATCCCCTAAAGGTGTTTGTGGAATGTGTCATTCCCTCAGGTCCAGTTAATAAAACAAAATCATACTCGGGCCTGAATATTCAAGAAAGTCATGCTCAGAAATCAACTCTTCAGCCAAGTTTGAAACTTAAATAATTGAATATGAATAAAAATTGCAATCTAAGTAAAGCAATGGAAAGGAGTACCCAACAAGTTTACTCACAATTCACGCAACAATTCCTAGCTCAACCGACTTAATAAATTATAGTTCTAGATAAGTCATAGTATCATCCTAGAACGTTAGCCCAATTCTATTCCAACTCTCGCAACCCGAACTCCCTTTTCTATTATTTTTTTAAGTAAAACATGTTTATCAAAACTATTTTCCTAGTTGAACTGTTGCATGCCATTTTTGGTCCTTTAAACATTATAATTTGACAAATACACCCCTGTAGAAGAGTTAAAGATTTTCATATTAGCTTTTCAAAAAGGTAAGGTTTGCTCAGTTTTGATTACAAATGAAGGAGTAATATACAAAACACTGAACCAATCTCAATTGATAGAAACTTAGACAACAACTTGGAAAATTCATAACTCTCAAAATAGATATCCAAAAATCATGTTTTTTTTGTGAGAAGCTACCTAACATATCCAAAAATCAGCTCATTCGGATATGTATATAAAATGTTAGGCGATATGGTAAAGTGGTTGCGACTAAGCATAATTCTTGAAATTGAAATGCAAAATGAAACTAAACTCATAAATAAATTCATGACAGCATTGAAGGTCACCCAAGAGGGGGTGAATTGGGTTAATGAATTGTTATCACCTTTTTAAATATAATTCAATAATCAAGATGATATATGCTCACCAAAACGCAAATATGGATGTTATGCAAGTGAATGGGGTAAAAGAGATGGAAATGAGACACGATATATAATGGTTCGATCCAACCGATCTATATCCACTACCTAAACTCTCCAGTTAGGATTTTCACCCACTTATATTAGCAATAAGTGTTACACCCTAAGCTAATTAGCCTAGTGAATGCCTAGCCTCAACTAGATCTTTTATAAGATGTTTTATCGCAATAAGGTCTTATACAACCACCTAGCCGCAACTAGGATTTTCTCCACCTAGACTCACCTAGGATTCTCCCCTTACCTAGCCTCAACTAGGGTTTATGCCTAGCCTAAACTAGGTCTTCCTGTTTGACTTAGATCCCACTAAGTCTTACAATTAAAGTTTAATGAATACAATGAAATACACTTTACAAAGTAAAGCGACACCAAATTTAAATACAAGAAAGTCTCCTAGAGTCTAACCACTCTAATGCATGCAAGTATGAAAACAAATGAGAAATGCAAATATATCACTGATTTTATGCAAAGCTCAAATATGAAACCGTTTCAAACAAATTGACTAGAACAAATTTGGTTTCAAATTCAATGAACAAGAAGTTTGATACAAATCAAGTTTAAGGGCAAACTCTTGTCCAAATCAGTCCTAGGGTTTCGTAAATCAAGTTTAAGTGCAAAGCACAAAACAAATGTGTTCAACATCACAACAAGTGATTTCTCAAGTCAAGCACACAAGAATATATAATTTAAGCACAAGAAAAGCTGGGAAATAGAACTTTCTTACAACTCCAAGAAGATGACTTGAAAATCAGTTTTGGAGAGGTTGTAGTACACCGTAAAAGGCCTCAAGAATGCTAGTTTTAAAATAGATTCAATAGCCTCAAAATATTCCTTGTATTCTTCACAAAACTCCAAGCTCCTCCTCTTGAAACTTTGAGAACTTGTATTTTTCTTTCTTCTCAAAACAAATCCTTTGTGCTTAGTTGTTTGAGAGTGTTCTATATTCTTATATATTAGTTTATGATCGTTCTAGAGATCCAAGGGTTGAGATTTCATCAAAAATTCAAATTAAAGTGTGATTTTCAGCTTTATAAAAAAACTGTCAGGAAATGAATTAGTACGCTAATTTTTTGACCTAGTGTGCTAATTCTGCACTTAGCGTGCTAATAAAATATTAGCGCGCTAATTGTCAGGGGCCACAAAATAATATTTTTGACCATAGAATTAACGACCCTTTATCACATCCGGGACCCTACTAAACCTCATATAACATGTCATACATGTTTGTTATGGGTCATATAGCCTATTTGGGTGGTCCGGATATTTTTAAAAATCCCGGAAACAGAAAATCCCGATTTCATGACATGCGAAAGGCTTTTCTGCAAATATGCAGTTTTCTTTTCAAAAATAAGTTTTCTTTTTCAAAAACTTTCACAATGGTTTTCAAAATACGATATGAACACAAACACATAGTTTAACATTGTTTAAACATATAAGACCGAGTCAAGTGTTAAGTTTCACTTAAAATTTTAAATACTCACTTGAGATTTGAAAATCTATTTGAAAAAGCTCGATGTGCATGAACTAATGCAATAGGCTTGCGTAAATGAACTTGTATACCTTATATCAATGTTACAACATGTAGTTTGATCTTTCACCTTCGTTTCCTTATGTTTGCCGAATCTTGAACTTGTATGGCTTAAATACATGAATACTTGAGATGTGATGTTTTGCAAGCTTTGACGAAACTGAAATACACTTGATAAACTTATTAGTATATTTTCACCTTGTTTGTTTCCATCAAAATCTCGGTCGGAGTTAGAGTGACTAAGCACTTAGTTCAACAAGCATAGTTGTTTTTTTTTGTCAAAATGAGACTCTAATTAGCCTCTTAAATACTTTCTAAACAACCCAGAAGTCAAGCCTTGCCTTCAATGATTTCAACTCACGTTTTTATGTCGATCATTCCATCTATTTGAATGAACAAGAACACTTGAAATCTTCTTAAAATCATAACTTAATCAATTCCCGAATTACAAACTTCTTTATAGCAAATTTAATGGCTTTTTGCAAGGAATCCGAATATGTAACCAATTACGAAAATTCCCACATTTACCATTTGAAAACAGTTTAACACCAAAATGAGATTCAAGTCAAAAACCTTTAATTTCAAAATGCAAGCTTGGGAACTCAAAGATAACCTTACTTTGATAAAGAAAAAACCTTAAAAGATCCTACCAAAAAAAAAGCCCTTAAAAGAACTTCCTCTTTACTAATTTATTAAAAACCATTTTATTTCGTAACAAAATTACATCAATTTGAAGCAAAAGAGATTAGACTTCTCACCTAGGTTAACGATTGATCTCCTAGCACTTGAACTTCACTTGGTTGATGAATTGCTCCATTGAAAACCCCAAATTCCAGCAGCCCTAACTCTGAATGTTTTTTGTTTGATTTTGCATGTATGAGCTTGAAGAAAGGGAAAATCCTATTTATAAGTATCTTGGATGGCTTAATTGTGGTCCACTAATCTCCCATTTCATGCGTATCCCTATGTACATCACAGGGTCCCTATTATGTCCTACCTCCACTAATCAAACCAAGTTAAAACACATTATGCCCACAAACTTTCATAGATATTAGTTTCAGCACACATCTCGAGGCGAGTCACATGTGTAGGATTTATTTAAACTAAAGGCCGTTTGAATTTGATTCTCATTAAATAATTACCATAGGCTATGTAAACAAAAACATAAAATAGCCACATTAATTTATATAATTAATTTAATTGAATCACCAACCACTCTCTTCCCAATCCCACATCACACGCATTTCGAGGCGTACCCCGCTCACGCACCAAACTTACAAATAAATAAACTAAATACAATCTTGGTATAATGTACACACATACAATACACTAGGCATCCATCACTCAAAAATAATATATTTCTCAACCTTCGTGCCGAGTGTTAGACCGCATACTAACTCACGGACCACATCACAGGTCGATGACCCTGATTAGGGACTAATTTGCTATAAGTAAATTTTGGGTCGTTACAGCTTGAGTGGCGGTTTGGGCCGGGCGATCCGCTTCCAACTAGGGTCGTCACATAGTTAGATTTCCAAGTATGATTAATAGGTATCAAATGAAGATATAAGTATGCCCAAGCTGCAACTTGATTACTGTAGTAAGCCCTTTGTAAATCCTAAAATCAAATGAGAAGTTTTCACTACATTTCATATGGCTATATTATGTCAAAAACAGTAAGTATCAAATAATAAATGCAGTTGAATCTACGATATGGCCAGATAGAGAAGGAGCATGCCTAATTAACAACGGACAACGAGGAGGAAAAGGTTGAGAGAATAATAGAGCAAGTCAACGCATACAGTGGGAGTGAAGGAGCGCTTTTAGTGTGTTTTCAGTTAGGCAAGCAAGACAGATCAGCGACCAGCGAGACAACAAAATTCAAACAAATTTCCTACATATACCTCAGATTGTCTCCTCGTTTAGTCAAATTGAACCCCACCAAAAGCGTAAACGGCTCGCGTTGGTCATACACGCATAAACAAAACTACCAAATCATGCCTTAAATCACCAAAAATAAACTATTTAATCAACAAGAAGAAACACAATACAGATAGAATCAGTATTAAAAAAATTCATCAAATCAAGAGGGAAAATAGACGGTAAAAATTAACTTTGTTGAGATGTGTGGACCGAAATAATAGTCTCATATTGGGAAGTAAAACTTCTAAATGAAGTATATTAGTGATTGTCTTCCCTCTAATAGTACCGAGGCCTTTTGAGATAAAACCCCACGCCTAAAAGATTAAGAGTGGTTAAGTTGGGGACAATATCGGTACTGGGAAGATCAATGACTCGCGGAGAAGTGCCGCGGGTGGCCGCATGTAGGTACAAGATGGAAAAATTCAACAAACTTTATAAGAATCAAGACACTTTTCAATTAGGAAAATGATAAAATGACCCACTTTCAACGCACACTCTTGTCTTTTAGCTATTTTTAGCTCTTTCTTGTCTCCCCATGCGTAGGCCCCACATCTAACAAAATACCATAAATAGCTAAAAGACAAGGATGTGCTTCCAAAGTGTGCGTTAAGAGTGTGTTAGCTTATCATTTTCCTTTCAATTATCATTCCTTATGGGTATTGACCATTCATAGAGTTAGTACTTTAAAGAGAGTCATTGATCCATTACCAAGCAGCAAAGAATTATGTTAGTTTAGTTCGTTTTGTTGTGACTCTTATAATTAATATGCATTTCATCAAGCAATTGGTGTACATATACCCACTATCAAAACTATTACAAAAAGAACAAACCTGAGAGGGATTTAGAGTGATTTTGGCCACGCAGCAAATAATTATGGAGGCAAATCTTTTATGTTCCGATCTAATTGGCAAATTCACGGAACATAAATTCACGTTGGGTAGCTGCCATTAATCCTTCACTAAGCAGTACAAGTCTACATTGTAAAAACTCTCCAACTTTTCCATGGTGGTATCAACACGTTTGCGAAGATCTTCAACTAGTCCACACTCATACAAAAACCATTTCAGCCTTAGTTAACTGTAAGGAGGACAAGAAGAATCAAATAAACAACACAATATAGAAACACATAACGAAGAGTTAATTGTAATCACACTTTGCATCCTTAACAAATCCAACTGGTATTCCATCAACATTGAAAAATATCATCACTAAACATCAAATGTAACTTTAAGAAACCTATTAGATTATTAGATTCCCAAAAGATTGCTTTTTCATACCGATATGAAAAAAGAGAAAATGACAAACACTGTCATATAATGCTAAACAAGTTGTTTTCACTGGAGGACCGTGAAATTTTGACAACTAGCTTTTAGTGCTCACCAAGCCATCTGGGGTTGGGAAAATATCTGACATGGATTTTTCCCAGTCGACTTTCTCGGTTCAGATGCACAATGCACCCTTAGCATGCATGACTCAGAAAGCAGCTTGCGCATTGGGTTCACTTTTTGGTACTTTTGAGGAGGTTGATCTTGACGAAATGGGTGGATGTAGTGGTTGTTTCCTTCACGTAAGAATCACCTTAAACATTTTAGAACCTCTAAAATGTGGACGAAAGGTTTTTCTCCAAGAAGTCCATAAAGAAGTCCCGATTGTCCAACAATACGAAAGGCTCTCGGATTTTTGTTTTAATCAGGGGATCAGGCCTCAAATCTGATGGAAATTAATGCGTCTCCTCCCCATGGGAGTCCAGTTGTTTTAACGGACCTGGTGCCTATGCAAGTCCAAACTTTTGTCCCTCCTGAGGTGTCCCAATCCTCCCACTCTCCCAGGAGGGACAAACTAGTCAGGGGATGACAGAAGCTGCTGACACTATTACTGATGCACCATTATTGCACAATATTAATCAAACCAAAGACAAGAGTGCACTCCCCCCAGTGGTGCATGGTAGAAGAAGGAAACTACAACAAACAAGAGGAAGTTAATTGCGGTCACAAATGAGAAACAGAATTTTGGAAAGTAGTTTAAAGCTTCTCCATGTTCTGTGGCTCCCTCCTCACACATATTGGCGGATCCTGCTGGGCAAGCCGATCGGGAAGCATGAGTACTCTTTGTTGGAACACGTAAGGGTTGGGGAATTCGAGTTCCCTAACCACTCTCCGTCACTTTCTTCACCGGGAGAATCTGAGTCTGGTTTTTTTGTCCAAAAGTAGACTTTTTGGTGCTCATGCAGAAAGAATAAAACCGGAGCTGAAATTCACTAATAGCTTCCTCATGGATACTTCATGTTGAAATATAATCTCACATTGAAAATATAATAAGAGTTGGTGTAATATAAAGTGGTGTAGATTGAATCTTAGCACAAGCCAATTGGTTTTGTGCAAAGATGGGCTCCAACCCCATTTGTATACCCACCATGTGCGCGTGTGGCCCAACACTCTCCGGGCCCCATGGATTTCAATACTTCAGGCTACAATGGTGACCTTCTAATACTGTGGCACGAAGAATGGGATATCACTATCAAGTCTTACTCTAAGGCCATATTGATAGTGTAATCTCTATGCCAGATGACTTTGTCTTGTTTTATAGGAATCCAATAAGAGAGGAACGTCATGAGTCTTGGACACTACTAAAAAGGATAAATTCCCTATTTGATCTTCCATGGGTCGTTGGGGGAGATTTCAATGAGACTTTGAGTATCACTAAGAAGATGGGGGGACTTAACAAGTCAGTCCAGTATGTCATGGCTTTCCAAGCAGTCTCGTAAGAATGTGGCTAATCTGGTTTGGGCTATTTTGAGCCTAAAATGACATGGAATAACAAGAGAGATGGTGAATGTAATATATAGTAATGGCTAGATCATTTCCCAGCCAATGAGGCATGGTAGAAAAGTATGACTCCGTCACCAATCTAGGTTTCACTAGACCGGATCATAGGCCCATCCTCCTACTCCTCAATTGTCCTGCTCCTCAACCCAAACTACATAGAAGGAAATGGAGGTTCCGTTTTGAACCTTTTTGGGTACGGTATGAGGAATGTCATGAAGTGATAAACGAGAATTGGCGGTCTCCAGCTCAAGCACAATACTTCACTCATGAATTTGGGTAGATCACTTAATCGATGTAGGAGTGCCTTACGATAGTGGAGTTCAGAGTCCTTTTGTAACTTGATGGGAAGAATTAAGAAGTGCAAGAAAATGATCTAAGAACTGTACCTAAGTTCTGACCAACCAGGAATTATGACCACTATCAAAAAGGAGGAATACCTCGAGAGATAACCAACTTTGGAGGAAATGCATTGGCAACAAAGGTCTAGGGTGGAGTGGCTCAAAGCTGGAGATCAAAATACCAAATACTTCCACTCGAAGGCAAAACATCGAAAAGTCAATAGTTCTATTGCTAGAATTAAAAATGAGAATGGTGTTTGGGTGGATAAAGAAGAGACTATAGCTAAGGTATTTACCAAAACTTATGCAACTATTTTTACTTCAACTAACCCCAATGTTGATAATCTAGTAACAGGAATGGGAGAGTTGACGACCCTTTTTGATAATGATTACTTGGACCTAGCCAAGCCTTTTACTTCAGATGAAATCAAGAAAGCTATTTTTGATATGGGCCCCACCAAAGCTCTTGGTCTGGATGGCTTTCATGCTCTTTTTTACTAGAGACATTTGGAAATTGTTGGGAGGGGGGTCACTAGGGCATGTCTTGATGTTCTTAACACTGGGGTTATCTTAAGGGAAGCAATCATAACGAATGTGGTATTGATACCAAAGAAGCAAAATCAAGAAGAAGTTGGTGATTATCGACCTATCAGTTTATGTAATGTATCCTACAAAATCATTATAAAGACCCTTTTTCTACACCAATCGAAGGTGCTGAAAGACTACTCTTGAGAAACTTCTCAAGCTTCCATGGTTAGGGCACTTCAGTTGAAACAACAATTGAATTCTTTAAAGAAAGGTGCATCTTCAATCTCAGAATTTGTAGTAAAGATCAAGAATATAGGTCTTGAATTGAAGTCAATTTGGCAAATAGTTTCTGAATCAGATCTAATTCAATCAGTTTTAAATGGATTGGGACATGAGTTTGATTCAGTTATTGTAGTAATTTCTTCTCAACAGAAGACTATGACTCTTCAAGATGCTTAATACTTGTTGATGTTACATGAGCAAAGAATTGTTCAACTGAATGGTGAAAGTGCACTTGAGATGAGTTCACATTCAGCACATCTTGTTGTTAACAATAGGGAAAAGAAGTCACAGAATGTTAAATTTGGAGGTTTTAATAGTGTGAGTAGGAACAATGGAGGTAATAGAGGAGGATACAATAGAGGTGGTAACAATTTCAGTGGTGGACGAAATGGTGGAAGAGGTGGTAACCGGCTGTTTTGTCAAATTTGTTTTAAACCTGGCATATGGCTCTTCAGTCCTATCAAAGGTTTGATCAATCTTTCATTGGACCAACTAGTACTGGAAATAGTAGTCATAAGGGTCAGTTCAAGAAGACTCCATCAACTCCACAGTTCTTTAATAATTCGTCTCAAGGAGGTTTAATGATGCAACAATTTCCAAATCAATATGCCAATTTTCATCATTTTCAATGCATGATGGCTTCTTCTGAATCAATGAGTGATCCGAATTGATATATGGACTTTGGAGCTTCTTGTCATATGACTTCAGATTCTTCTTCACTGCAAAACAAATCTGACTATTCAGGTACTCAAAATATTACAGTTGGAAATGGTGAAAAGTTAGCTATATCTTCAATTGGTTCTAGCACATTGCAGTCTAATGTTCATCCTTCACTTGATATCAATTTATGTCCTATTCTTCATGTTCCTAAACTTGCCAAAAATCTTATCAGTATTTCACAATTAACTCGTGACAACAGTGTCATTACTGAGTTTTCCTCTGATTCATTTTGTGTTAAGGACAAGGCAACGAAGAAAATTTTGCTTCAAGGCAAGGTTAAGGATAGACTATATTGCATTTCTAATAGTTGTTCTTCATCAGCTGATATCTTCTCTACAGGTTCTTCTTTGAACACACATTCAAACTGTTCTTCATCATTTCATTGTAATAATTTGGTTACTACAAATTTGGTTGCAACTGTTGATAAATCTTATACTTGGCATGCTCGATTGGGTCATCCTTCTTATGACGTACTACAAAAATTTCTTCAGTTTTGTAAAACTACTGTACCTAAGACTCCACAACACTTTTGTGATTCATGTAAGATTGGAAAAATGCATAAACTACCTTATACTCATTGCTCTATCACTGCTTCTAGTCCTTTGGAGTTGGTTTACTCGGATTTATGGGGTCTTGCACCTGTGCTCTCATCTACTGGTTCTCGTTATTATGTGGTGATTGTTGATGCATTTAGTCATTTCACTTAGTTTTATCCTCTCAAACTCAAGTCAAATACATTTGCTGCTTTTCTTCATTTTAAAACTTCGAATTGCACTTGGGTACCAAGTTGAAGAGATTTCAATCTGATATGGGACTTAAGTTCAAACCTATTGAGAAATACTGTCTGTTACATGGTGTTCATCACCGTTATTCTTGCCCTTACTCTTATCAACAGAATGGAGTTCCAGAGAGAAAACATCGTGCAGTTGTAGAAATGGGCTTAACTCTTCTAGCTCATTCAAATATGCCACTGTCATTTTAGGAAGAAGCTTTCTTAACCTCAGTTTTTCTCATCAACAGTCTTCCTTCATCTATTTTGCAATTTAAAAGTCCTTATCAAGTTTGTTTTAAGAAACTTCCTAACTATAAGTTTCTTAAAATTTTTGGGTGTACATGTTTTCCCAGCCTCACCTCCTATTCTTCTCACAAATTCAACTTTCGATCATCTAAATGTGTTTTCATTGGTTACAGTCCTCGACATCATGGGTATCGTTGCTTACATCCTTCTGGTAAAGTGTACATTTCAAGGGATGTTGTGTTCAATGAAGTTGAATTTCCATTTCAGTGTTTGTTTCAGACTTCTTCTCCACCTAGTGGTACTTCTCCCAATACACTTCCATTATCAGTGTTTCAGCATGTTAATGTGTTTCCCTCATTACCTAATTCACCATTACCTGGTGCAATGACCTCTCTTGGTCTTTCTTCTTCAGCTTCACTTTCTGTTGTTTCACTGTCTGCTGCTTCACCTTCTATTGTCAACCCTGCACCTCTCATCACTTCAACTCCTACAGTTAATACTCATCACATGCTTACCAGGAGTAAGAATGGGATTTTTAAACCAAAATCTTTGGTCACTCAGTCTCCTTTTGCTTTGACAGCTCACCTAGAGCCTAAGTCTATTAAAGCTACTTTATAGGACTGTCAATGGTACAAGGCTATGGTAGATGAAATTAAAGCTCTTGACAAAAATTGTACTTGGACTCTTGTGCCTCCTACTTCTTACATGAGTCCAGTTGGGTGTAAGTGGATTTTTAAGGTCAAGACTTCTCCTACTGGTGCTATACAACGGTACAAAGCTCGTCTTGTTGCAAAGGGATTTCATCAAACTCCTGGTCTTGACTATTTTGATACATTCTCCCCAGTTGTCAAGCCTTCTTTCATACGCATTTTATTCATTTTTGCAGTTACATTTGGCTGGCCTATTCAACAAGTGGATGTCAACAATGCTTTTCTTAATGGTGATCTATCTGAGGAGGTTTATATGTCTCAGCCAGAGGGTTTTGTCAATCAATCTTTTCCACATTATGTGTGCAAGTTGAATAAGGCTTTATATGGTCTCAAACAAGCTCCTAGAGCTTGGTTTTCTAAACTTCGTGGAGCTTTGTTGGATTGGGGTCTTATCAATTCTAAGTCTGATGTTTCACTCTTTTACAAGAGTTCATCTAATTCTCTGTTGTTACTGGTTTATGTTGATGATATTTTAGTAACTGGATCTAATCCTTCACAAGTTCAGTCCTTGATTACTTGGCTTGATACCAAGTTTTCTCTTAAAACTCTTGGTCAGGTGGACTATTTTTTGGGTTTTGAAGTATTTCGCAATACGTCTGGCATTTACTTAACTCAGCATAAATATATTCTTGATCTTCTATTCAAAACTGGTCTTCAGGATCGCAAACCTCTTGCAACTCCTTTTGCTGTTGGCCACAAGTTGTTAGTTTCTAATGGACATCCCTTTGCCAATCCAACTTTGTATAGAAGTACTGTTGGTGCTCTGCAATACCTCACTTATTCTAGACCTGATATAAGTTTCATTGTTAATAAATTTAGTCAGTTTCTTCAAGCACCTACTGATTCTCACTGGACTGCCTGCAAAAAAGTTCTCAAATACCTCAAAAGTACTCTTCATCATGGTTTATGGTTTAAACCAGCTTCGTCTTTGTCTCTTCTGAAATGTCATGTGCTTGTCTTTAATTTCATACCATCAAAGTGCTCTCGTACCAGGATGACACGTTATAGATATATTATGATATCCTATGAAATGATGGACACATTGCGGAAGAAGAAAAAGGGCAAGATTGGATACAGCTCCAAAACTAGATGTAAACAAGGCTTATGATCGTGTCGAATGGGAGTTTTTAAGGGATGTTTACTCAAGAATGCAATTTCCACCTAATTGGGTCTAACTCATTATGGAATATGTCTACTCCGACTTACTCCTTCTCTATCAATGGTGGCTTCAATGGACATGTCTCTTCAACATGAGAAATTTGCTAGGGATGCCCATTGCCCCTGTAACAACTCAGAAATTTGACTATTTGTGAATGATTACGTGTATTATGTATTTATACTCGTATATGAGTGACCGGACAGTGAAGTCGGTAAACGAGTAGGAAAACTAGTTAAGCGAGCATCAGCAAATGGGGTACGAGTACACGGACTTTAAAATATTGAAAATGATTAATAATTAAGCCAATTAATGATAATTGAGCCGATTAACAAAGAGAGAGCGTCGACTAGATCAAAACACGTGACTCATTAGTCGTGGGGTATTTGGAGTACTAGAACGTAAGAATGGGCCCGAGAGTTGGTTAGTTAAGTAGTGTGTGTGTCACCTAGTGGAGTCCATTGAGAGTGTGTTTAAATAGGTGGACAAATAAAGTGGTGTTAGTTGGACCGACCTCGAGATGCGTGCGTGTGGGGGATGAAGTGTGGGCCTATATAAGGACCAACCATACACTTTTCTATCCTTTCTCTGTCCTCTCCTCTTTTTCTCTTCTCTTCTCCTCTCCTCTCAAACTTGGTGAGCAGAAATTGGGGGATAGCCATTGGAGGGTTGTCCACCCCGTTGAGAGCCGCCGGAGCTATAGGGACTCGCCGAAAAATGGTGAGATCTCCTATCTCCTTGTGATTTCCTTTCCATTTTCCCTGTTTTGAGTTTCTCTTGTGTTAATTTCACTGTCGATTCATCGCCATGACTAAGGGTGGCTTGTCGGAGATTAGTTTAGTGTTTCACCAATGTCTCAGCAACCACCGGAGCGATCAACACGGGGCATCGGTGCTCGTTTGTTGTATTTTATTCATTTGATGTTAATTAGTTTGGGTTTTTCAGATTTGATTGGTTGATTTGTTTTTTAATGAATCTGGGCATCCCACAATGATCCGGGTCAATTTCGAGGAGTCTTGATGCTCAAAACATGGTGGCGTTGATCGCCAAGAGTTGTGTGTGTTTTTGATGATCGGTAGTTTGATGTTCTATTATATGTGTTTTACAGTGCACGTCGTGGAGACGTCGCACGCTCTATAGCTCGACGGCGTCTCCCATGTACGTGTGGGACATAGAAGATTTGTTTGTTTTTACTCCCTTGATGTCGCCGCAAAAAAAAAATTCACAGCGATCTCCCACATACGTGATATACAGAGGAGTGTGTTATGATAATCCGCCGTCAGAGACACTGCCCCATACATGGGTACACGATGTCTCCAAGGCGTGTCAAACAGTGTACAATTCTTATTTCGGAATTACATCATGAGAGGCATTTTTAGTGAATAGACCTACGACATGTGTGAAATATGAGATTTCGACGTAGTCTTTGCGTTATAGCGCCGTGATGACGTTTTTCCTTATTTACTTGATCATGACGTGTGTTGTTTTTTAGTGTGCGTGAGAGATGTTTTTGTCGATAGGAGTCATGGTGTGGGTGTTTGTGAAACTAGGCCTGGCCCACGCTAGGCTAAGCCCAACGCGTGGCCAGGACCGGGCTAGAGCAGGCCCGACCCAACCCAGAAAAAAATAATATAAAATGAAATAAAATAGAATAAATTATGGAAAAATAGAGGAAAAATTCAAAAAAATATAGAAAAATCTAGAAAATACTATTGATTATAAACCTAACCTATTTGTGGTTCAAATTGTTGACAAGTAGTTTGGGGACTCGAACAAAAGGGTTAGGATCGCGAGAGCGCTACGGGCATGCGACATACCAGGTAAGTTAGTAAGCCAGTAAGAAAATATCATGTAATTTTATTTCCACTATTAATTGTGATTGTTGAATTGATCTCATGTTTTGCATTCCATCCTATTCATTAGTTGTGTGTTCTTGGCATAAGTGTGTGTCAAAGTACTCGGCCTGCACTAGTAGGATAAAACGCGAGCACTCGTGTGCATGAGTGTGTGACCACCCTTAGTGATCGTGTGACACTAAGTACTAGGGGCTTATGTCTCCCATTATAGTTGTGCCTTCATTTGTGTTTCGATGCCCAGGGAGACCTTGCGCGATCTTCGCCGTTATGCCATGATTTAGACCACTTATGGGCCTTTGTTGATTCTTGGAACACGCAGATTTCAATTGATTATCTATTAGTCTGATTATCATGCACTTGTTTATATTTCCTGCCTTGATTACCGCATAATTCTTTGACTACCTTATTTGTTAAATCTTGAATTATTGTTATATTTTTTGTGCATTACTTTCAATTTCTCTCAGTTGCTCACTTCTAGTTTGTAACGGTGGGTGCATCTAGGGCAAGTTTACATCAAAGACAAGGGACCGGCGATAGGTGACTTCCTCTGAGCGCTTGTTGAGGATGATCTCTTGCTTTGCTAGCTAGTATGTATTTACTTTGAGTTATATGTGTTGTTTTAAAAACATATTGAATAGTATTGGGTTGTGAGGTTTAGATATCATGTACATGCCCTTATCATATTGTGGTCACTAGGCTATGCATATTTATCTTGCATTCGGGGTTCCACTTTAGTAATAAAATCTTGATTTCCTTTTGAGTTATTGTATGATGATAGTTGAATTCTATTGCGTATCGATCTGATAAGCTTTGTAATCTAATAACTCATAATTTGAACGGTAAAAGAACGATTTGAAGCTGACTAGGCGCGTATAGACTTATCGAGTATCAACTCGAGAGTTTGTACGGGTCTGGTCAAGCGTTCCTAATTGCTTCGAAAATAGGGGCCATCACAATTGGTATCAGAACGCAAGGTTATATAGACCTGACTCTTTATTTAAGTTTCATAAAACATAAGCCATTTAAACCAGCGAGAATTAGGTATGGTTGAACTTAGAGTGGAACCCTAGTTAGGGAGTAAGGATGAGTCAGGTAATGGAAATTGAAAACTTATTGGTATAAGTATGTTTTATGTGTATATTATATGGTATCAGTAGCTATCCATTGATCCAAGAACACACTTTCATTATCAGATAGCGATGGCGAATCAACGGGATCCTAATGACAAAAACTAAACGTCGAGTCCTCAAGCTGTTAGTATGAACGAGTTTCGGACCTTGACGCAGAGAGTCGCAGCTTAGGGGCAACAACTAGAGGAGATTCTTGCAATATTGAGGGCGTCAGTTCTTGCTACATCAGTACCATCTACGACTGGAGTACACGTTACTCAGGATGCGGACACACCGATTGTTGCGACCACGACTATCCTTCCTACCACCACTATAGTGAGACTAGAGACTGCAGTTATACTTCACGTACAAACAAAGATAGTGCCCGCAACACCAGCAGTGTATGCTACTACGACGACTTCTGAGGCCAGGCAGTGGTGGCGAGAGTTCAAGAGGCACGACCCACTGTTTTCTATGGAGGCACTAACGTAACCGCGATAGAGTTGTTCTTGAAGAGTCACGAGAAGATACACCACATCATAGCTATGAGGAGAACATGAAGGATTTTATTTCTTCCTCGATGTTGATGGGAAAAGCTGACGACAGGTGGATAGAGATTGTGAGTACTAGAGGTGTGCTGAAGGACTAGATAGAGTTCAAGACTCAGTTCAACATGAAGTACTTTCCTCCCACCGTGATAAGAGCCAAGGGAAATGAGTTCACTTCCCTGAGACAGTTAGCGGATGAGTCCATCATGGAGTACATGGACAATTTCTGCGGTTGTTACCATATGCTGGAGGATCAGCTAGCACAGAGGCAGACTAGGTATACTATTTTACTAAGGGTCTACTACTCGAGATCGGACGTGCGATCGTCACGACCGAGCCAAGGACGTTGCAGAGAGCTTACGAGCAAAGCTTGGCTATGGAAAGTTATTTGAGTACTCATCGCGAGGAGACTAGACCTGCTTGAACAAAGTTGCAGTCGAGCATCGATCGAAAAGACAAGATAGGAAAGAATGACAAACTAGAACGACAGTAGCGGTCTTCGTTCTCGAGGACAGCAAGTATGTTTCCAATGCGGACAGCTTGGACATTTTCATAATCGATGTCTAGATTTGTGCGGGGACCAGCGGGATGACGATCAACATCAGGCCATTGAGGATGTGCACATGGCGACTGAGTTGGAGCTAACAGTTGTTCGTGATCCTACCAGAGGTAAGGAATTTTTCCTCGTTGTCATACATCATGCATGGAACTAGGTCATTTGAAACTTTGGGTGTTTAAATGCAATGTCGGACGTCATGAGACAAAGTTAGGTTCAATACTTGCTAGAGTAGCGCCGTTGAAACTTAGCAGAGTTATCTAAGATGAAACATACCTAACTTATATTAGAGTCCGAAAGAGATGGTAGCCTTGGGCACAATGGGTTGCCAAATCTAGCCACGAGTACACCTAAAGAGAGGCAGGACCAGACGGGTTGTGATTTATCTTAGGATACATGAATATGCAGTGTTCATGGTGGCCACGGTTACAACATTGTCGAACATATTTTGGGTATGAATGAAACTTGCATTGAAATGCGAGTGGGTTGGGAGGTCATTACAGGTTTGACGTGCGAGTCGCGATCGTAGCGTCTTACTTCGTAATTACCTGACTTATGTTATGGTAGTGGACAATGTCTGCGACGAGGTCATTGGCACTCCTATCATTTCGGAAACGGGAGTGGACTAGAGAGATCGTAGTCGAATTAGGCTATTTGAAGTGGTGGTAACTCACAGTCTGAAGACTGAAATGAAATCAAGCTGTTTAGAGTGGTAGAGGTCTACAGTTTGATAGTTCTAGAGAAAATTAAGTTGTTTAAAGTGACCCAAAGGGGTCCACAGTTCACGAAATGAGAAGTTGTGTTGTTTGAAGAGACTTTGTACAAGTCCACAATTCAATACCTGATGTCGAGTTATTGCAAGCGACTCGTGTGCGAGTCCACAGTTAGTCATAGAATATTGGGTTGTCTGAAGTGACATTGTATCGGTCCATAGTTCAACGATAAAGGGAGAGCTATCTGAAACAACTTTGGAATAGTTCACAGTTCGATACAAAGGATCCAAGCTGTCCGAAGCGGTTGTAAGCCTGCAGTTTGGAAAAGGCGTGAACGGGTGTTAATTCCCCTTATTCGCTTAAGTTAGAGCTAATTTCGAGGACAAAATTCTTGTTAGTTGGAGAGACAATAATGACCCAAAAATTTGACTATTTGTGAATGATTGCGTGTACTATGTAATTATACTCATATTTGAGTGACCGAACAGTGAAGTCGGTAAACGAGTAGGAAAACTAGCTGAGCGGGCACTAGCAAATAGGGTACCGAGTACACGAGACTTTAAAACATTGAAAATGATTAAAAATTAAGCCAATTAATGATAATTGAGTCGATTAACTATGAAAGAGCGTCGATAAGACCAAAACATGCGACTCGTGAGTCATGTGGTATTTGGAGTGCGAGAACGTAAGAACGGGCCAGATAGTTGGTTAGTTAAGCGGTGCGTGTACCACCTAGTAGAGTCACATTAAGAGGTGTTAGAATAGGTGGACAGCTAAAGTGGTGTTAGTATGACCGACCTCGATATGCGTGTGTGTGGGGATGAGGTGTGTAGCCTATGTAAGGACCAACCCTACACTTTTCTCTTATTTCTCTCTCCTCTCCTATTTTTCTCTTCTCTTCTCCTCTCCTCTCCTCTCAAACTTGTTGAGCAAGAAATTGGGAGACATCCATTGGAGGGTTGTCCACTCCCGCCGAAGAGCCGATGGAGCTATAAGCGACTCGCTGAAAAAGGTGAGATCTTCTCTCTCCATGTGATTTCCTTTCCATTTTCCATGTTTTTAGTTTCTTTTGTATTAATTTCACTATCGAGTCATCACCATGACCAAGGGTGGCTTATTGGAGATGAGATTGGTGTTTCACCAATGTCTCAATAACCCTCGGAGCGATCCACACGGGGCATCGGTGACGGTGTTGTTGTATTTTATTAATTCGATGTTAATTTGTTTGGGTTTTTCATATTTGATTGGTTAATTTGGGTTTTCAATTGAATCTGGGCATCCCACGACGATTCGAGGTCAATTTCGAGGACTCTTGATGCCCGAAAACATGGTGGCTTTGATCCCCAAGAGTGGTGTGTGGTTTTTATGATCGATAGTTTGATGTTCTATTATATGGGTTTTATAGTGCACGTCGTGGAGACGCCACATGCTCTATAGCGCGACGGCGTCTCTCACGTACGCATAGGACAGATGAGATTTGTTTCGTTTTTACGCCCCGGACGCTCGTGAAGAACAAAACTCACGGCATCCCCAAATACATGATATACAGAGGAGAGTGTTCCGATAATCTGTCATCAGATACGCCGCCCCATACATGGGTACACGACATCTTGTACACGGAATCTCCAAGGCGTGTCAAATAGTGTACAATACTTATTTTGAAATTACATCGTGAGAGGTGTTTTTAGTGAATAGATGTACGACGTGTGTGAAATATGAGATTTCGACATAGTCTTTGCGTTATAGTGCCGTGATGGCGTATTCCTTGTTTACTTGATCTCGACGTGTGTTATTTTTGTGTGTGCGTGAGAGATGTTTTTGTTTATAGGAGTCACGATATGGGTGTTTGTGAAATCGGGCCAAGCCCAGCGCCTTGTCAGGGCCGGACCATGCCCAGTGTCTGGCCAAGCTAGGTTCACGCCAGGCTAGGCCCAACACCTGGCTAGGGCTTGTCCAGGACCGGACCAGGCCTAACCCGACCCAAAAAATAATTTAAAATGAAATAAATTGAATAAATTATGGAAAAATAGAGGAAAATTTCATAAAAATATGAGAAAAATCTAGAAAATACTATTGATTATAAACCCAACCTATTTGGGTTCAAACTGTTGACATGTAGTTTGGGGACTCGGATAAAAGGTTTAGGATCGCGAGAGCACGACGGGTATGCGACGTACCACGTAAATTAGTAAGCTAGTAAGAAAATATCATGTAATTATATTTCCTATATTAATTGTGATTGTTGAATTGATCTCATGCTTGACATTCCATCATATTCCTTGGTTTTGTGTTCTTAGCGTAAGCGTGTGTCAGAGTACTTAGCCCTACACTAGAGGGATAAAATACGAGCACTCGTGCACGAGTGTGTGACCACCCTTAATGATCGTGTGACACCAAGTACTGGGGGCTTATGTCTCCCATTATGGTTGTGCCTTCGCTTGTGTCGATGCCCGGGGACACCTCATGCGGTATTCACCATTTATGCCATGATTTAGACCACTTATGGGTCTTTGTTGATTCTTGGAAAATGCAAATTTCAATTGATTATCTGTTAGCCTGATTATCATGCACTTGTTTATATTTCCTGCCTATCGATTACCGCATGATTCTTTGACTACCTTATTTGTTAAATCTTGAATTACTTTCAATTTCTCTCAATTGTTCACCGTCTAGTTTGTGACGGTGGGTGAAGCTAGGGTAGGTGATAACAAGGACAAGGAGTCGTCGATAGGTGACTTCCTCTAAGCGCTTCTCGAGGAAGATCTCTTTTTTGTTGCTTAATATATATTTACTTTGAGTTATATGTATTGTTTTGAAAATATATCGGATAGTATTAGGTTGTGAGGTTTGGATATCATGTACATGCCCTTTATCATATTGTGGTCACCAGGCTGTGCATGATTATCTTGTATTCGGGGTTCCACTTTAGTAATAAATTATTGATTTCCTTTTGAGTTATTGTATGATGATAGTTGAATTCCACTGCGTATCGATCTAATAAGCTTTGTAATCTAATAACTCATAATTTGAACGATAAAAAAACAATTTGAGGCTGACTAGGCACGTATAGACTTGTCGAGTATCAACTCGGGAGCCTATACGGGTCTAGGCCAAGCGTTCCTAATTTCTTCGGAAATAGTGGTCGTTACAATCCCCTTATCTCTTCCTATTATGAGTAGAAGATTTCTCCTCTCTACTCTTTCAAGCAAATAACAACAATTCACTACCTGTTATTCGCTAGGGTTTAAATGTGCTAATCATTTTTATCGGGTGAACCACTTATGATTCATTGATCATAGTGTAATCTTTTGCAAAGCTTATGTTGAATCTTGCCAAGTTTTAAAGAGAATTTTACATGCCTATGAAATCGGTTCGGTCAATAAATCAACAGGGAGTAATCTACAAATTCTTTCAGTCCAAATGTCACAAGAGCATAAAAGAGAATAGTTCTAAGGATGTTGGGGTTGACTATTAGCAGAGGGAATTATTTGGAGAGTTAGGGATGGCACTTCAATTGACATTTATTCAAACCCCTGGCTACCCATAATTTTTTTTAAGTTTTCTCACCAGCCTATCCATTGGTAGAATCTTTGGCAGATCTAATCACTCCTTCTCACTAGTGGACTTCAATTTGTTGAGACAAGTTTTTCAGCCAATTTATGTCGATGTCATCCGAACTATACCCCTTCCAAATTTCGAACAACATGATGTCCTGGCATGACAATTTGAAAGAAATTAAAATCTCCTCTGAAGAAATGATGAGGTGAACCTACAATAAGAAATAATCTACCCCTCTCTTGTGTCGCCAAATGAAGACCACAACCACAATATAAGCAATCTAACAAGTAAAGAACAATGGAAGTGCAAGAATCAAACCACAACACACAAGACTTTTGGAAACCTTCTCAAAGTGAAAAGTAAAACCACGAGGTGACTAACACCTATGAAAACTCTCCACTATGGCAAATGGAAATACAAAGTCTTCTTTAACACTAGTTAGAGGCATGAGCATCACAAATCATCAAGACAACAAGCATAGAAGCATATCTTGGCTAAAAAACTTAATACAAGAGAAAATGGAAGATGTCACCTAGAAGAGAGAAAAGTGAAATCTCTACCAATGGTGATGTAGAGCTCGACGCCACAAATTTCCCCTTCGAATCTCACCTCAAACGGATTCAGTTTTGGACCTTCAATCAAAGGTTGAAGAATGCTTGAATTCTAGGGCTCCAAGCTTCACAAAAATATTTTCTCCCCAATCTCACTCAAGTGTCAATCTCTCTCTCTCACAAGAAAGTAAAAGTTTGCTTTTTAAGTAAAGTTGTGCAAAATGACAATTTTGCCCTTCACTAATGGGTTGAAAAACCCAACAATCTCCCCTTTATTCAACTAAGTGAAGGAGGGATCACCAATCCCGCTGTGTTGCAACATACTTCAAGCTTCAAACTTGGCAATGCCTTTATAAACATATGAGAACCATTACTATAAGTGTGAATCTTCTCAATCTAAAGCAAACCTCATTGAGAATATCCGTATCCAATGATACCTTACATCAATGTGCTTAGTCCTCGAGTGAAATGAAACATTCTTACTCATGTGAATGGCACTTTGATTGTCACAAAACATAACATATCTTTCTTGCTTGAAACCAATTTCTCGAAGAAACTTCTTCAACCACAATAGGTTTTTACATGCTTCGGTTGTTGCAATAAACTCGGCTTTAGCGATAGAAAGTGCAACACATTTCTATAACTTGGAATGCCATGATACTGCCCCACCTGAGAAAGTCATTAAGTAACCTGAATTGGACCTTCGAGTATCCAAATCACTGGCCATATCTGCATCCGTGTAACCAATCAAGATTGGTTTCCCACTACTAAAAGTGAGTCTCAAAAAGTAGTACCTCGTTGATATCTCATAATCCACTTGACTACATCCCAATGCTCTCGTCTCGGATTAGATAAGAACCTACTAACCACACCAACTGCATATGCTATATCTGGTCTAGTACACACCATAACATACATCAAACTTCCCACCGCGGAGGCATATGGAATTCTCTCCATATCTTGCCTCTCTTCATCTGTAGAAGGGCACTGCTTGAGCATTCAAGTTAAAGTGACTAGCTAAAGGAGTATTCACTACCTTGGCCTTATTCATGTTGAACGTCTCAAGAACTTTCTCTATATAGTGCTCTTGTAATAGAAAACTTCTTGGAACTTCTGTCTCGCAAAATATGGATACCAAGAATTTTCTTTGTCGGACTCAAGTCTTTTATAGAGAGTGACTTGCTCAACTACTTCTTCAACTTTGTAATTCTCGAAGCATTCTTGCCAACAATGAACATATCATTAACATAAAGCAACAAGATAATGAAATCATCATCAGAAAATCTCTGCACAAAAACACAATGATCAAAAAGAGTCTTATGGTAGCCTTACTCCCCATAACTGATTCAAACTTCTTGTACCACTGTCTTGGTGCTTGCTTCAAACCATAAAGACTTTTCTTCAACTTGCACACATAATTTTCTTTTCCATGCACTTTGAAACCTTTTAGTTGTTCCATATAAATTTCTTTATCTAAGTCACCATGAAGGAAAGTTGTTTTCACATTCATCTGCTCAACCTCCAAATCAAAACTTGCTGCCAAACTCAAAACAACTCGAATAGATGACATCTTGACTACTGCGAGAAGATCTCATCATAATCGATGCCTTTCTTTTGACAAAAACCCTTAACAACCAATCTAGCTTTGTATCGAGGTTGTGAAGTGCTCTTCATTCTTCACTCTATACACCCACCTATTCTTCAAAGCTTTCTTTCCATTAGGTAACTTAACCAACTCAAAAGTATGGTTATCATACAATGATTTCATCTCATCATCCATTGCCTCAACCCATTTCTCCTCATACTCATCTTGCATAGCTTCTGCATAAGATTCAGGTTCTCCCCCTCACTAAGTAACACAAACTCGCTAGGCAGATATCGACTAGAAGGCAATTTTTGTCTCTCAGATCTCCTAAGTGGAATAATATTTGGGACCTCTGGCACTATTGGTAGCTGCTCATGATCATCTCATCATCATCATCATCTAACTCAACCTCTGTCAAAATATCAACATCACCACTATCATGTTGATCATCATGAACTGCATCTGAAGTCTATGTCTGAACATATAGCGAGCAAATGACCCAAAATCAACAAAACCACCACTGACACTAGGTATTGAACTAACTATCTTCTCTATGTCCTCAATGATTTGATCCTCCATAAACACTGCATCTATGCTTCTTACAAGTTTCTTTTAAATTGGATCATAAAACCTATAGCCAAACTCATCTTTCCCATAGTCAATGAACATAAATTGTCTAGTCTTAATATCAAGCTTAGACCTCTCATCTTTCGGAAAATGAACAAAAGTTTTGCACCCAAACACTTGTAAGTGATCATAGGAAATATCCTTTCCCTGTCAAACTCTCTCTGGAACATCTAGATTCAGAGGAACACATGATGTCAAATTCAGCACATGTATCACCGTACTCAAAGCTTCACCCCAAAAGGATTTATGAAACTTTGCTTTTAAAAGAAAACATTTCACTCTTTCAACTAGAGTTCTATTCATTCTCTCAACTATCCCATTTAACTAAGGTGTCTTTTGACGACGAATGCCTTGTTGCTTGCAATACTTATCAAAAACGCCACAATACTCACCACCATTGTCGAATTTCATGCATTTCAAGTTCTTTCCAGTCTGTCTCTCAACTAAGGCATGAAACTTCTTAAACACATCAAACACTTGGTCTTTTGTCTTCAAAGTGTAAACCCACAACTTTCTTGAATGATCATCAATGAAAGTGACAAAGTAAATAGCACCACCAAGTGTCCTTGTCTTCATAGGACCACACACATCAGAATGTGTAAGATCAAGTATTTCTGACTTTCTTGAATGAGAACTAGATGACTTGAAAGCAACTCTAACTTGTTTTCCCGCCAAGCATAGTGAACACATTTCTTCAAAGGTGAATTCTTTACATCTGAGAGCACATTCTTCTTTGCCATAACTGTCAAGCCCTTCGCACTCATACGACTAAGTCTCCTATGCCATAACTCAACTGTATCATCATTCTCTAGTGCATTGATTCTACTATCACATACCCTTGCTTGCATTAAATACAGTGAAGAACACTTCTTCCCTCTAGCCACAACCATGGAACCTCTAGAAAGCTTCAATTTCCCATCATTGAAAGTGCTACAAAATCCTTCATCGTCAAGCCTACCAGCTGAAATAAGATTCATGCGAATATCTGGGATATGCTTCACATTCTTCAAGACCAACTTAGAACCATTATTAGTCTCTAGGCATATATCACCCATACCAATGGCTTTAGACAAACCATTATTCCCCATCCTAACATCGCCAAAGTCTCTAGATGTATAAGATGTGAAGAAATCTCTTTTTGATGTAGTATGACTTGAGGCCCCACTTGTTAATAACCCAATTAATCTCATGACATGCAAGACTAACCACATCATCATATATAACAAGAAACTCATCCATCCGTGACAATAGCAACTTTATCTTTCTAATCATCATCATCTTTCTTTTCATTCCCATTCTCGTTGTCTCTCTTGAGTTTTTGACAATACTTCTTTATGTGCCCCTTTAGACCATAATAATGACACTCAACATTTGCAAATTTGTTGGACTTGCTTCTACCTCTATCATGTCACCTCGGACCTTTGCTTTTGCTTCACCCCCTATTTTTTGTAACCAACACCTTTATCTGTGTTTATGAGGAAGAGCTCAGAAGTGATTGTTGTCTTAATTCTTCATTCACGATGCCATTCGATGTCGAATCAAGAGAAATAATTCCATTTGGAGCGAAATTAGACAATGTCATTCGAAATGTATCTCAAGAATCCAGTAGTGTGCCAAAAAGCCATAGAACTTGAACCTCATCATTAAACTTGATGTTCATCTTTGCCAATTGGTTCACAACTCTCTTAAATGCATTCAAATGATCTAAAACTAGTGTTCCCTCTTGATATTTCAAGGCCATGAATTTCTTCATCAAAATGATCTTCATATTCCCCTTTTTTGAGCATACAACTCTTCAAGTTTAGTCCATATAACACGTGCATTGGTCTCCTCCTCTATATGGCTAGAAACATTGTCATCAACCCATTATCGAACGAGTCCACACACTTGTCGATGAAAGATATTTCATTCTTTATCGAACATGCCTTCGGTTTTTTCGGTCTTAAACACCAGTTGATAATACTCCGTCATATAGAGAGTTTCCTCCATCTTCTTTCTCCATGCATGGTAATTAGAACCATTCAAACTAATCATTTTGTTTAGATTGAATATACGGTCATCCATTGCTAAACACAAGGAACAAGAACTTCAACCACACTCTAAACACAAGGAACAATAACAAATAATCTACCCCTCTCTTATGTCGCCAAATAAAGACCACAATCACAATATGAGCAATCCAACAAGTAAGGAATAATGGAAATGCAAGAATCAAACCACAACATACAAGACGTTTTAACGTGAAAACCTTCTCAAAGTGAGAAGTAAAACCACAAGGTGACTAACACCTATGAAAACTTTCCACTATGGCAAATGGGAATACAAAGTCTTCTCTAACACTAGTTAGAGGCGTGATCACAAATCATCAAGACAACAAGCATATAAGCATATCTTGGCTAAAGAACTTAATACAAGAGAAAATAGAGGATGTCACCTAGAAGAGGGCAAAGTGAAATCTCTACCAATGGTGATGTAAAGCTCGACGCCGCGAATCTCCCCTTCGAATCTTGCCTCAAATAGAGTCCGTTTGGACTTTCAATCAAAGGCTTGAAGGATGCTTGAATGCTAGGGCTCCAAGCTTCACAAAAACATTTTCTCTTCAATCTCTCTCTCTTACAAGAAAGCAAAAGTTTGATTTTTAAGTGAAGTTGTGCAAAAAAAAAAGTTATGCAAAATGTCAATTTTGCCCTTCACTAATGGGTTGAAAAACCCAACAAGAAAGTCTCACCCATCTAGAGTTTACTCGATTTGTCGCTTGGAGCCTGTGTCAGTGATGCATGTGCTTTTTTATTGTGATGGAGAAGTGGGATAAGATTTCTCCTTTTGTGCAACACTTGGTCTTTGATTGCTTGATGTGGTTGTCCCTCCCCCCTTATCGAGACCAGATTGAACTTATGTGTTGTATAGTGGCATATCTAGTACAAGAGGAATAAAAAGGTCTTCCACCCTCCAAGGAAAACCCCAGATCTACCTTTAGATTGGGATACTATCTCTTTGCGGTTCACGGATTCACAACTCCATAATTCACCTCTGGTAAGGGATCTTGGAGACACTCCTCAGCTGAGCAAATTTTGGAAACTACCTGAACTTGGAATGTTAAAGGCCAATGTTAATGCCTCTGCAAAGATGGGGCTCTCCTTCTTTGGGGTTGGAAATGTGCTAAGAAATCATCAGGGAGTGTTCTTAGAGCTTTCGCAAGGAGAATCGATGGGTGTGTGTCTCCCAAAACGGTGGAGTGTTATGCGGTCAAACATCATGCAAGCTAGGGTTCGTGTCCTTGAATCCAACTCGTTTAATGTTACTAGTGGTAGATCCCACATCATCCGAATACTATGAATCTATATTTTTTATTGTAAATATATTTTTATTCATTTATAAATAAAAATTGTTTAAAAATTAAAAGATATAAATATATGAAGAATAGTGTAATTATAAAAATCGTAATCTTCAATTAAAAATATGACAAATGAAAAGTATCTACACTAAATTATATATAGCTATTATATTTTATTGTTTAAAAACTAAAAAAGTTGTATTGTGTAAAAAGAAAATAAAAAAAAAATTGAAAATAATGTACTTAGGCTATTAATTACGATATTGATATTAATTAAGTAAACTAATTAATACATCCAAACATTAATTTCATAAACTATGTACATGTTGACACAATATAGCTTTCTTATATATATATATATATATATATATATATATATATATATTGTGGGGCGCTAACACAAAAGCATATAAGGGGGCCTCTTAACCCGTTGATTAGCGAGATTGTTAATCTCGAAGCAACCCCAAATGGAGATGCGCATTTATTTACTTATCGAAAGGGTAATTCAGTTGCTCATTCATTATTCAAACATATGAAACATAATGTATGTGGGCCCCAGAAAGATGCAATTCCTCTGAGCATCTTGTCAAATGTATTCTCAGATCTCTGATTTTGGGCTTTTACAAAAAAAACAATCATTGTAAGCAATGAGAGCACACTTCCACAAATTATCAAAGCTCAAGAGTAGCATAACACCCATCAAAAGATATAATTAATTAGTGAAACAAACAATTAATCTTCATAGAAATTGAAGATTCCTAGATCTTATAAAAATCCATGGCACCCATTTTGTAATTGTTTATGATAGAACCTTCGACATGAGGCACTCTCCAAGACTTTATTGATCTCTATAATTTGTTTTTCTATTAAATGTTTCTATATCTAAATAAAAAGATATCACAATTGATCTTTAAAATTAACAAAGCTTTTTTCAGCTAATTTTATTTCAAGTCATTAGCCAAATACATCAGCGAGAAATAGTGATACATAACACCACTCATTTCGACCCTAAACCTTAAACTAGCCTCCCTGGCCAAAGTGTGAGCTACTAAGTTCGCTGATTTATGCACAAAAATAACATAATAGGACCTCATGTTCACTAATAATTGCTTATAATCACTAATAATAGACTCGAAGTAGGAGTTATCTCTGGCCTTATTAGTACGAGCTTCATTTACTACCATCGCATCCACTTAAACGATCACATCCACTACTCCTTTTTGTTTCAACCAAGTCAACACTTCGCAGACCCATATCGCCTCCACTATTTTGGGCTCGGCCACACTCTCCCTTTTGCCTCGAACACTGACATCAATGTTACATTTAGCTCTTTCTCTTGACGACCACTATCATTTCTCATCACCCTCCCTATGTCGTCCTTATGACGGGTTGGAATCCCCCAATCGAGCTTGTTTCTACGCCGCCAAACTTAGTATATATGACTAGTTGGCGTGGGGATTATCCACCATTCTTCCACACAATAACGTTTCGATTGTTCCATATATTTCATAGTAGGACCGCCACAACCTCCATTACCATTGTTTCATTTAGTTCAAACAAGTCCGCCAACAGTCAAAGTTTTTAAAGCCACTAGCCTTGAGAGATCGATCCCACCAATGCTCTATAATTGTTTCGGACAGTGTAAACACCTTTGGGGTCACCGCGACACATCCACCTATCGTCGAGTTGCCTGTAACTCAGTGGTATATCCCTTATCAGATTGGCGTCCCTTGTGTTGAAGATATCGTCGAGTATATCCTCGTTCCATTCCCTTTGGTCCATACAAAAAATAGATTCAACTTTAGTATTCTCAAGTCTGCTCAGGATTTCTGATTGGACCTTTGCGTTCAACACGCTCGGCAGCCAGGCATCTTTGTATACCCGTAACGAACGATCATCCCGAACACTCCATCTACACTCATCCATCAACTTGTCATAGGACTCTATAATACTACGCCAAACATAACTTGGATTCCTCCCTTTCACAACTTCAAAAAAAGTAACATTGGGGAAGTATCGAGCTTTCAACAACCTTGCTGCCAGTGACGTAGGGTTATCAATTAACCCCCACGCCTATCAACATTACTAGATTAAAATCCCTTACCCAACGCATACCCAGCCCTCCAAACTGCTTTGGCTTGTACAGTTTACCCCAATCCCCCATCATATACCCCCATGTCTATCCACATCGAAAACCCACCAAGATTTGTTCATTAAAATCTTCAATTGGTCACATAGCCACTTTGACAAAAGAAAAACACTCATTACATATGTAGGTATTGACCGAATAACCGATTTCAGTAGGACGTCCTTCCCCGCTTGAGACAACATCTTTTCTTTCCACCCTTAAAGCATCTTCTTCATTTTTTTATAAATATATGAAAAAACTTCCTCCCTATTACCCGTCACCCGACTTGGCAACCCAAGATAGAATCTTATGGAACTAGAATGTGTAACTTGCAATACATTACATACTTTGCCCCTAGTTGCTTGGCCCACATTTCTACTAAAATAAACTGTTGAGTTCTGAAAATTGACCAACTGCCTTGTTGCCGCTCCGTACTGGCTAGACGTTCCTTCACTATGCTAGCCTTGTAGATTTATGCATTAGTTATGATAGTATTTTAGGTGTTTATGGACTCTAATTATCTCATTTGTGGTGATAAACTCTCACTCTTGTGGATTTCAAGTATTTTGGACTTAGAATATGATTATGAGGTGAAACCGGTACATGGGGAAGAAAATGCAAAGTTCGGGATTGTGCGATACCAAGTTGGCCAAGTTTGGTCAAGTTTCTTAATGACCCCGCTTCAATATAAAGGCCATAACTTTCTCATTTCAAATCCAAATGACTTTTTGTTTCATTTGTTAGAAATTTGACTCTGAGATGAACATTTTCACAGCTCATGAGCTTCTTCAAATTTGGCCTATAAGTGGTCCAAAATCGCATTACAAGTCGGTTCAGAAATCTGGTTGTGAGTGTCGCCACCAAGTATAAATTCTCACAGCGTGACCTGCAGCATCTAAAACAAAGGCGCAATGACTTTCATGCTTTAAGTGACGTTGTGGCCTCCAAAGGGTGCAGCGTAAGGCGCAGTGTAGACCCCAAAAATTCAAAATTTCCTCTTTTTTTGACGTTTTAGGTTGAAACCAACTTTAAGGGTTTATATAAATAGTAGTTAGGTTTGTATACGAATTTTTATCTCTTGTTTACCATAGAATACATAGAAAACTTGTGGTTTTGCTTAAAAATGTTCAGCTAAACTCATTGATCTAGGCCGGAGGTGGATCGAACAAGTCGTTGGCGACATGGATTCATTATGATATATATTTGATTTATATTGTATTGTTCTTCTCTTATATTCTATTTCCTTTGGCATTGTTTTGAGTCTAGGGTTAGATTTATTTGTTTGTGAAATGATCCTTACTTGCATATTAAATTGATTACCTTTAGTTATTGAGTTGGAGCATACGTCCTTATGCAATAGCCTCATCCAAGTGACAATTGGTCATACTGATTGGTTAGTCCCTTTCGGGACTGGTCAAGTGATTTAGAGATCTAGGTTAAATCGAGAGCACTAGCGATCCAGTTTTCTAAGTGTAGTTCCTTCACAAATCATATTAATGCAATCGATGCATTAAACCAAATTCGCGTGAGTCTAGAGTTGTGAGTTTGATTAGAAAAGTAGTAAATGGTCGTACCTTGACTATCGAGAATAGGAAGTGCGAGGAACAAAGTGCGTCACCGAGTCTATAGCTACACTAGAATATAATTTAATTGCATATTTTTGTATGGATCAATGACCAATGAATTCCATGTGTCATTAGACAAGTTCGAGAAGCTGAAAGTCTAGGTTGTTCTTTCTATTGAATTCCTCTTTACAAAATAGTGTTTATATTCTCTCGTTCTTATTTGTTCTCTTCATTTTTTCAATAAACCACCACGGGGGCCAATGTAGACCCACAGTCGGGCTTACTAGCGCCAGTTGTGACTCATATTGAATAACAACCACCATTTAATCATTATTAACCTCATTAAGCCGCATTATTGTTTAAATTGTTAATAAACTCATGTTATATGTTATATTATCTCCAAAACCTTAAAACATATCAGCGGAAGTCTTAAAACATAATATCTCAGATAATAAATATCAAATCATGTGATAAAAACTATAAACCTAATATGGAAAACCCATGTGATAACTATATATCAATAAATACACCTCAAAGTCTCAAATATAAAAAATACAGGGTTCTAAAGTATCTCACAATCCCAAATCCCAGAATAAAAATGAATACATATAATATAAACATACAAGTCGGGCTAAATGTCTCTGGATTACCGGTACTCTGTTAGTTTGCCCTTGCCTCAAATCGTAGTAGGATCTGCACTCAAGCCATCACAAAAGGCTGATGACAAGTCATAGTGAGTATTCCCAAGAAAATTAAGTGAGCAATACTGAAAGTAAATACAGGAATTTAAATAAAGCTATTAAATATACATGCGGAAATAAATAAAGGCAACTATGATCATCACATTGACAAGTAAAAAGAAAGCTCGAAGTGTGTTCCTAGAGCCTAGGACTAGACTAGCACCAGTATTCAAACACTTCCACAGAATGTTGTCGGCGAGTCCTACTCAAGTAGGGCCATTACTTGGATCCGCTAGGTGGTTAGTGTTGTACCAACGACGCATCCACACGTGCATCCCTGACACGCATGCTATGACCTAATGGGCATACACATGGAAATGGCACAGAGGGAGAGACTTAACGTCCGTCCATATAAACCATACCCAAGGATAGAGTATTGAAAGATATAAATTAAATTCAAAAGCCAAAGTAAGTAAATACTCAAGTAATTTCAGTTGGAATACTACATACCTCAAACCACACTCCAACTAATCCATATGTCGTCCAATTTACGCCCACAATGTGTGTTAAATCCCCAGTCAATCAATACAGTCTAATAACCAAAATTATTTGTAAATTTCCCAAATTTGAAATCCTAATTTGAATCCCTTTTTATCAATTTAAATCCAGATTTAATTGATTATAATCCTCAATAAAACGCTAATTAAACCCATTTTAGAAAATTCATTTTTGTATTTTTATTTAATTTCCTATCTCGAACGCCGCAAGTGGTGCCATCGTGAACAAAGGGCAAAACATTGGACGTCGTGGTCGATGCTAAGAAGAACACTTCCACGGTGTGAAATAAAGCGTGGGTTGTGTTGTGGTCTCTGGTTTGGATGTCACAGGTGACATCGTGGAAGTTTCCTCCCACGACGCCCTCGGCAGCTTCTAAACCAGTGACACCCAATATGGGTTTTCAAGCCCTTTGGCACGTTGTCGTGGTCCAAACCCGTCCCAACATCGCATATAATAATATATAACCCATATACAACGATAACCCCTCAATGGAAATTGTCCGAAACTAAAACCCTGGCAAATTTGACCAAAAACCACCACTTCCAAAAACCACCACTTCCACCATAATACCAACAAAAGTTCCATAATTTATCTACAACCATCACCCAAACCATAGCAACACTACCTAATTAAATGTTCTCAAAATCCATAACCAAAACCAACGTATAGACATGAACTTTTACACACTAGAACATGGAAACAGAACGAGGATTGAGGATCTCACCTAAAGCACCTCTTAAAATCCAGAAAGTCTTATTCACCTCCTCCAATTTTGTCCAAGTTGATAGAAGGGTGAAAAGGTGGTGAAATGAGGAAAACACCCATATTTATACCCCAAAGGTCATATCTTGTGTACACATATCTTGAGGCCTCATCCAAGGCCTCCTATAGAGTCAAATAGTCCAACTTTAGTGTGACTTAGATGGCTAACACTATCTCTTTAACTCATTCTTGCTCAAACAAACACTAAACCCTCTAGCATTCCAATACCCCCCGCACGTACCCTTGCATCTCCCATGTATTCTCGTGTCATGAATGCATATAAAACATTAATTATTAATTATTAATTGTATTTAATCATTTTCCATGTGTATATGACTGCCCAACCTAGTGTATTGGTATTCGCCTACTCGGTACCAGCGTCTGCACACTAATCGGGGTGAATACCAGTCACACTGTCTCGCACGTCAATAACAAAATAAAATACACACATCGCGATGCCAATAAGCCTAATTACACATAAACATCGCAAATTAAATGCACAATAGCACAAAAACTGCTATTTACCTAGCTTCGGGCTCACCGTGGTCTATCTATGGATCCCACGAGTATCTGAGCTGTCAGCTAGGTCTGCAACCACGTCAGCAATAACAAAAAACTAACTTTGGGTCGTTACAATTCTTTCCAACTAGGTGAAATTTCATCCCGAAATTTAAACAACTAAACAAACACTTACTAGCAAATAGCTGAGGGTACCGTCGCTGCATCCTAGACTCTAGCTTCCAAGTGAGTCCCTCGGTTATGTGATGCTACCAATAAACCAAAACCTTCAGGATCTCCCTGTTCCATATAATCTGCATTCTATGATCCACAATCTCCATAGGCTGCTCCTCATACGTGCCATTAAGTCGTACCTCTATCTGCCTGACATTAACCATAGGTCTCTGTCCCGACCTAGCCAGTCTCAACATCGAAACGTGAAATACCATATGTACCCCAGCTAACTACGATAGTCACTCCAACTCGTAAGCTACAATGTCGATGCATGCCTTGACCCTGTATTGTTCAACAATTTTAGGTGGCAGTTTCCTCTTAATGCCAAATCTCTTATGCCCTTTCCACGGAGAAACCTTCAAATCAACCATATCATCAATCTCGTAGCTCAGATTCCCGTGATACTTTTTCACATATTTCTTCTGTCTATCATGGGCCACCTGAAGTCTCTACCTAATATGCCTCACCTTGTTTGTGTGATCCATAACAACCTCAGGTCCTATAGTCGTTGTATCCTCCGGTGCCGCCCAACATGTTGGTGACCTGCAGGGCCTACCATAAAGTGCCTCAAACGATGGCATCCCAATAATCGCCTGATAGCTATTGTTGTAAGCAAACTCACATAACAGCAGATAGTCCTCCCACGATCTATCAAACTGTAAAATACGCGCCCAAAGCATATAGTCGAGAATCTAAATCAACCTCTCTGACTGCCCATCAGTCTGAGGATGGTATGCAGTACTGAACTGTAGTCGAGTGCCAAACTGCTCCTGCATACTCTCCTAAAGCTTCGAAGTAAATCTCGGATCTCTGTCAAAAACAAGGGAGATCGGTACACCGTGCAATCTGACAATCTCTCCTCGAAGGTAGTGCTCAGCTTTGTAACCGAATATCTCATGGCAATCGATATGAAATGTGCCGACTTCGTCAACCTATGGATAACTACCCAAATTGCGTCGTATCTCCTCGTAGTATGTAGTAGGCCACTAACGAAGTCCATGGTCACGTGTTCCCACTTCTACTAAGGAAGGGGCAGCGGCTGTAGCAACCCAGCCGGTCTCCTATGCTCAGCCTTCACCTACAGGCAAATATGTAAACTCCATACGTATCTCTCACGTCACCCTTCATCCTTAGCCACCAAAATAATCATTGTAAATCATGTTACATCTTAGTCCGACCAGGATGAATTGTATATCGCGACCGGTGTGCGTCCTCGAGAATTTTGTCCTTGAGCTCCAATACCGACAGTATCCATAAATGCCCTTGTGTCCCAAGCACCCGTATGAACCCTCAGACCACTTTATGTACCCTGGATCCTGAGCAAGGCCACTGATCCATAAATATTGGCCTTCATCCCTCTGCAACTCAACAACTCGCTCGAGAGACACCATAGGAACTCCCATCTGACAACATATATATAGCTCATCAATGGATTATGTCACACGCAACACCGACACATCCTCAAGCAAGTCATGCTTAAGTGTCATATGCCACAATATTATCTGGCTCTCAATGTTGCTCCTGCTCAGCGCATCAGCTACGACGTTCGCCTTACCCGGGTGATACTCATTGGCGAAGTCGTAGTCCTTCAATAATTGAAGTCATCTCCTCTGTGTCACGTTCAACTCCCTTTGAGTGAACAGATATCGCATACTCTAATGGTCGTAAACAACACGAACCTCTCGCCATAAAAGTAGTTCCTCTAGGCCTTCAGTGCAAACACGATCGCGCCTGTCACGACCCAATTTTCTAATCTTGATTAACTTGCTTAATTAGGATCACCGACCCGTGACGTGGGGCCCGCATGAGATGCGCACACTAACCGAGGCACGTGGCTGAGGTAATTGTTATATTTGTACTAGTGTATGCCTAGTGTTATATGTGTGTAGACTAATTAAGTCAATTTGTTTGCAAACCATAGACGCCGAGTTGACACGAGCGGGGACCACCTTGGAGTGCGTGCAAGTACGGGTAACTAGTGGAATTACCCGAGGTAGTGAGACTAGGCTAAGAAATAGTAATTAATTTTAAATGTACCTTAGCATAAATTAAATTATATCATTAAGTTGAAAAATACAACGTTCGACGTACGGGAAAATGCCTCGAGTTGCGTGCGAGCCGGGGAACTGGGTAATTGGCACTTTGGAGAGTTTTGTTTTATATTAATATGAATTTATAAAAGATTAATATGCATTATGGAGTTATTAAAATGTATATGGTTCTATGTAATTGTGCAAATCAAATTAAAATCCTATAGTTGGTTGGAAAATACAACACACATAGACTTACCTCGAGATTCGTGTGAGCACACACTTCCATACACTTGTGTCACACATGTGTGTTACAAGGCTGGGTTTTAGTGGAGAGTAGGAGCAAAGGATGGCCACAAGATATCATAGAGATTGGATGGACACATTAGATCAAAACCCCCACTATAAAAACCATCTTTTCTCATACATTGCTTCATAATGCGTGTCTTTGGCTAAAAATGCAGAGTTGTAGAGAACTCTCTTGCTGGAAAACTTGGCAGATTTAAAGGAGTTTTATAGCACAAATCAAAGGATCAAACACCTTCCATCAAAGAACACTAACTAGGTAACTTTTCTTCCACCTCATGCATTCAAGTTGTAGTATTTTTGAGTTCAATCAAAGGGGTTTTCTGTGGGGACAATTCTAAAGTGTTTGGATGTAGATTTGATACATTTCTACACCTTAATTTCAAACAACAAATTCCATTTTCGGATTTTGTAAGTTTTTGCCAAAAAAATGGAGTTTTCTTATGATTTCGATTTTGGGGATTTTCGAGCTACTAAATGATATTGTATTTTAAAACAAAGTTCATATTTGGATTCTCCATTGAAAAATACTTGGGATTCCAAAAGAGGTTTCGAAAATCAGTGGGGTTTTGGTTGGATTAAAATTTTCAGTTTTTGGTATGTTCTTGAAGTTCTTGAGTTGTAGTTTACAAATGCATGTTTAATCTTGTTAATTAATGCATATTTTAATTTTAGGAAATCTGGTAAGACATCAACATGGCGTCAACGGGTCGTCGATGGGGCATCGACGCCGGTTGACGCGGCGCGAGCAGCACCAACAAGGTGCTGGTTCGGCCAACATGAGTTCTTTGGCAAACCAAAGACACTCTAATGTGCGTTCAGCACAAGCAGGAAAGCTTGTGCTTGAACGCACAAGTTAAGAGGTGATGATGAAGGCCCAAGCCCATATCATATACATGGACTTGGGCCATCAAAAAAAAAATGTGGCAAAAGCATTCATGTGCGTTCAAGCATGTACATGGGCCAAGTTCATATACATGGGCCAAGTCCATGTATATGGGCTTGGGACCTAAAATGTGTACGGTGGTGGGCTTTTGTTGTGCACAGTCACATTCATGTGCATAAAATGTGGGCCTTTAATGTGTGCCAAAAGCCCACATGCATAGGGACCTATATAAATAATAATGCTCATATAGAAAAATTATAGAAATTAGCTAGGAATTTAGAAAAAATAAAAATAAAAAAATAAAAAATAAAAAAAAAAATAATGTACATATACATATACACATACACATATATGTATACATACAAAAATAATAATAATGATAATAATATAAAATATATCTATGTAATAAAAGTATTAAAAATAATTAAATAAATAAATGATATGAAATGACCTTTCAGGGACCTATGGGTGTTACGGGATTTCGAGAGCGCTAGTCAGAGTGTCGCGAGGTCGGATAGCCATAGCTATCCTGTGACTAGTAAGTGAAACTGTAGGGACTCTTTACTTTATTTCATTCCAGTCATTTACTATTTTTCAGTCTATTTGTAGACTAGCTTATTTATTTTCCACATCATGCTTTCTTTGTTTCTATTCATTTTGAATATCGATATAGCGTGATGCCTTGTTTGATATATCATTGACTCCATGCTCCCTTATATGCTCAATGTTTGTTTTGAAATATGGCTAATGGATATTTAGAAGATGCATGCTATAGGGCTATTTGTTATGTTGGACTTGTATTTTATTTCCTTGGGGCTTTGTAGCCTAACTTGTGTTGGAATCATAGCAATTATAGGATATTAATTCTTGAAGTTAAAAGTAGGGATTTATCTAGTGTCCATTGCACACGAGATGCGCGGATTCACGGGGATTTCGATCTTTCGGAGTCTCCGGCACTCGCCACTACACTTGGGCGGCACACGTGGCATGGTCCACGGGGTGTCGGCAAGTATGAATGATTTATACGCGCGGAGCACAGCTCCATATAGTAGTGGACAAGGCTAGGTGATAGTTCTCACCGCTGACTGGACATAGATCATTTCGACTTAGCCTGTGTCAGGACTCTATGTGAGTAAGAATAGATTGTGTGCCAATACACTGTGTGAGTTTAAACTCTGTGTGAGTGATAGTAGACTGTGTGACAGAACTCTGTATGAGTTTAGACTCTATGTAAGTTAAGGGGTTATGTGCGTAGATTCTTGTGTGAGTTTAGACTCTGTGTGAGTGACAGTAGACTGTGTGACATAACTCTATGTGAGTTTAGACTCTTTGTTAGTTAAGGGGGTTGTGTGCGTAGATTCTTCGTAAGTCTAGTATATTTGTGTACATCCATTAACGTTGGTGTTTACTTGCATTATTATTCAACCTTTCTTCAGATACATATGCTTTTAAACACCTTTTATTTAAATTGGAAATGTAGTATTAGATTTCCCCAGTTATCACTTAAATATCACTATACTCACCGTCTAGTTTGTGACGGTGGGTGTAGGTTTGTCGAGCAATACCAGGCCAGGCAAGGAGAAGATCGGCGACTACCTCTGAGCTCCGAGCACGTAGCTGCCCGTACATGTAGGGTACTTTTGTATTATAATTACTTACGTCATTATTTTTTTGGGATATTATTGAGATGAGTGTTAGATTACCCAAATTTTGGCTTTCACTTTGATTATATATGTTCGTCGTTTAATTGCATATATATATATGGTGATCGTTATTTCCTGGATTCCACACCTAGGATTTTAAAAAAAAATCGCTAAAATATTTAAGACTTCCGCTAACTAAATTAATTGCTTAAAATTGAGAACATAGGTAGTAAAGGCTGACTAATACGTAATTGGGTCCTACGTGTCGTGATTAGGGCTTGATTACGGGATTAGGCCGGGCAGTACCCTAGATTAGTAGCGGGGCTGTCACAGCGCCAAGCTCCAAGTTGTGCACTAGATAGTTCCCCTCATGGGGTATCAATCATCGAGATAAGTAGGTCGCTAGGTGTCCATCCTACATCAACACGCAACCCAACCCAGTGCCTAACACATCAGTATAAATTGAAAAACCCTTACCTGTCATAAGTAATGCCAAAACTGGCACATAAGTTAACTGTCTCTTTAGCTCCCAAAATGCATCCTTACACTCCTATAACCAATCAAATCTGACATCCTTCTTGGTCAACCTCGTCATCAGCACTGCAATCAATGAGAAATTATGCACGAAGCGCCTGTAATATACTGTGAAACCAGGAAACTCCTTATATCATAAATAGACTCAGGTGTCCTCTAGTCAATAATAGCTCGAATCTTTTCACCATCAACTAAGATGCCCGGATCGTTGATGACGTGCCCCAAGAACTTCACCTCACTCAACCAAAATGCGCACTTGTTGAACTTGGTGTATAATTGATGCTCTCTCAGCATCGCCAACACCTCCCCGAAATGCCTCTCTTGCTCCACACAAGTCCTATTGTAAATCAGGATGTCGTCGATAAAAAAAAATGACATGTCAATCCAAAAATGACCTGAGCACCCTGTGCATCAACTCCATGAAAATCGTCGGCACATTAGTCAGCCCAAATGACATAAATGTGAACTCATATAACCCCGCATCGCGTACTGAAGGTGATCTTCTCAATATCCCCCTCTCGAATCCTCAACTGATGGTATCATTATCGAAGGTCAATCTTAAAGAAGAATTTAGCTCATGCCAACTGATCGAACAAGTCATTGATCCTAAAAAGTGGATAATGGTTTTAAATCGTCACCTGATTCAACTTCCTATAATCCATACACATCTGCATCGAGCCATCCTTCTTCTTCAAAAAAAGAACTGGAGCTCCCCAAAGTGACATGCTAAGATGAATGAAACCCTTTTACAGTAACTTCTCTAACTGGGTCCTTAACTCCTCTTGCTTTAAAGCTAACATCCTATATAACCTGTTGTAAGTCGGTTGAGTCCCCCGAATCAGCTCAATGATGAACTCCATAACTCTCAGTGATGGAAATCCAAGTAAATCCTCAGGAAACTTTTCTAAATACTCACAAACAATAGGACATCCTCAACCCTAATCACCGTCCTAAGCTCTGGCTCAACCATAACCGCATACGTCTCCATCTCATGCGACGTCGCTAGTCTGTCTCAAATGATAGGAAATGTTGTCACAACTTTGACAAATAAAATTTTTGGAATGCCCTCGATGTAAAACGTCACATTCTTACTGAAATAGTCAATTTGTACGTGATAAGACGATAACCAATCCATACCAAACATCACATCGAACTCCAGGTACTTTAATACTCTCAAATCAACCAGTAACGGATGCCCCACTATCTTCACAACACAATCCTGGCAAATTTAGTTAGTCGCAGTTTAAGCCTAACTTCCTCAGTCTGTGATGGTGTTGGTGCTGGTGTTGGTGCTGGTCTAGTACAATCAACTACAATGTTCTACCTAACCACAACGATAACACGTATGAGTCTTTGATCTAATAAAAGTCCTCTAACTCTATGTTTGACTATAACTCTGACTATGGCCTTTCTAACCCCCTATTCTGCCTCTGTTGCTATCTCGGCTGATCAACTAGTGCAGAAGCCGCAAAATATGCTACCTTACGATCATTTCGCTTATCACGGTCATCCCGACGAACTTTGTCACCTTTGCGACCCTGATCAGACTGCCAATCACCTCGGTAAGGTCTCTAGCCCTATCCTTATCGTCCCTGATCTCTCCTTTGTCTCTTCGATCTCTTATTAGATCGAGAACTCTTAGTTGGCGGCTCTGCTGACCCTGTTGTCCCCGCAGCGCGGCCTAAACTGCTAACTAACTGATTGGCCATCTAAACCAGGTATGTCTCGTGTGAAAAGGACCTACAGCATACTCGCTCCACTCGATACCACTGCGGTCGCTATCTTCTCATCTAAGCCTCTGACAAAATAATAGATATGCAACCTATTGGTCCTTGACAGATCTATGGAGTACAAAAATAGCTATTTGTAACTCTCCATGTACTCGGTAACAGACATCTCACCATGAACCAATGTCAATAGCTCCTTCCTTTGTTTGATCCTAACCTATATACTCATCCATAAACAACAATTAAACTCTGCCCAGGTGTATACTCATGCCGCAGCAACAAATATCAAACAGTTGTTGGTAATTTGGGGTTCATGCGCAGCGAAGATTTCAAAACTATTTTGAGAAAAAACCCAACAGGATCCGAATCTGATTCCATTAAAACACGTTTAAACTATGAAAACTTAATCATACCTCAGTCGCAATGTACCTTTCTGAAGGTTAATCGATCTCTAAGGCGCTGCCAACGATGAACTCCCTCTATCAGCAGTCTACACATGAACGGCGGCCGAGATTTGAAGTGCTAGTTTCGAGAGAATACCAAACCTTTTTTATTTCTCTCCAAAACAATTCAGAGCATACCAAAAACCCTAAGTCGTTTCTTAAAATGAAAATAGAGTTTCGACCCTTTTAATCTTTCTTATAAATGTATTCTAACTCAAAGCGTCTATTTATACAACCCTTGTATATAGACGGTTAAGTAAATTACACATATACCCCTACTTAAAGAGGTATAAGTGTAATACACTACAAGGACATTTATGTCATGAATTTTATCATATAAAATTCATTCTTCCAAACCATTTTAAAATCTCACAAAACCATTCTTAGTGTGCGACCCAATAGGCTCATACAACGTTGGCAGTGTACCAAAACACATTTTGGTATACAAGTCATAAGCGGTCTCTAGCAAGACATTATGACTACCCAAGTTGTACAAAGATCAAATCGATACAACCTAATCAATAGTATATATAACATCCTTTTGTCACACGATATCCTTTTGATCAAACTTAAGGCATGGAATTGCCATCTAACTTGTTCAATCATACTAATCTCAATCTCTAGGTAGACTGAGAACATCCAAGAGACATTGATCAATATCAATTCACTTAGACTATGCCTTTTAACAGTCTAACACATCGAGGAATCCATTGGATATCTCTCTCTATATGAGAGAGACAAATTCTGTCTTGATTACACAACTTCACCACATTATTCACACAATCACAACCTTTATAATCGTCCGGTTAAAGACAACGTTTGATTATGTCAAATCACTGTATTCATAATGTTGAAGTCTCTGGTAATCTCAAGTCAAAGGACTGAATAATATACATATCATGAGAAACAACTATGACTTAATCCATATGGTGTTCTCATAGCAGGTCGGTCCTGTACTTTGTTCCCTAACAAGTACTCATGATCTTAATTCGTATTCCTATACGTATGATCATCGTATGATCATCAATCAAGACTCACACTAGTCTTAATTCATTATAGTTCCCAATATAATAATCGACTAGGGACATT
The DNA here is from genome assembly GCA_039657345.1 of Stephania japonica. Taxonomy (NCBI): domain Eukaryota; kingdom Viridiplantae; phylum Streptophyta; class Magnoliopsida; order Ranunculales; family Menispermaceae; genus Stephania; species Stephania japonica. The sequence goes on along the minus strand of CM077558.1, from coordinate 18,508,534 downwards.
TAGGATATTTCTGTAAATACCCATGGATCTTATTATAATGTAAACATGCAAATCAATTATAATAAACAACAAATGAAATCCTCTAGTTTATTAACTAAAATGTATTCATAAAGACTATTAATGGATTGAACTAGGGTACATTTCCCAACATTAGTAACTAGACTATCTCGGTCGATCAATCTCCTCAACCAATAGCAACTCATGTAGTCTCTCATGAGCCAATATCCACCTTTCGACTATTTTTAATCTCCGGCTCCGTAGAAGTACCCTGATGAGAATCTAAGGAAGCCCTTTAGCTTCTTGGCATCAACCATTATCAAACCTCCTGAAGTAGACGGCACTGTTGGCTACTCAATAGTCGATAGAATCACGACAATTATGGTCTTCATCAGAATAACTACCGATGTTGCCCTCTCGGCCTGTGTCTCAGATATTGCAGCCTGTCCCTGAGTTTTAGAAGTAGTATGTGCCACAACTACAGGAGTAGTAATCAAAAGTGCAGCTACAACTATCTTAAGAACTGTAGTAGCCTCTCGAGCATCCCAGGCTCTCAACTTGTCAATCAACAATGCGAACCTATCATCAATAGTTTGAGTTAATGACTCTGATGTCAAAGTCTACCTAGTCAGATCGCTGGTATCTCTGACCTCAGCCAGAGTAGTCTCCGAAAGCTGCCCATCCATCGGTATCTGCATCAAAGAACATGCCTCAGTGCAAACATACGTGTATCATATATAATATACAACCAAAAACATAAAACGTATAACACCTCAACTACCCATCTCACATCGCTTCCCAACTAGGATTATAAGCAATTCTTTTGAGTTTCCACATCTAAAGCTTATTCGTCAAGTTTATGATCAGGTTATACAAAAACTCGAGCTCTAGGTTCCCCTAAACCTAAGCTCTGATGCCAAAATGTAACAGCCCATTTCTCCAATAGTCCCTACGGGGGCCGATGCGAGCCCACAGTTCAGCTTACTAGCACCAACTATGCCTCACAGTGAATAACAACCACCATTTAATCTTTATTAACCTAATGTAGAAAACCATAAACCTAATGTGATAAAACCATAAACCTAATATGGAAAACCCATGTGATAACCATATATCAATAAATACACCTCAAAGTCTCAAAATATCAAAAATACAAGGTTCTAAAATATCTCATAATCCAAAATCCTAGAACAAAAATGAATACATATAATACAAGTGTACAAGTCAGGCTAAATAACTCTGGATCATCGGTACTCTGAGTAGCTTACCCTTGCCTCGACTTGTACTAAAATATACACTCAAGCCATCACAAAAGGTAAATAACGAGTCTAGAGTGAGTATTCCCAATGAAATTAAGTAAGCAATACTGAAAGTGTGGCGGCCCCAATTTCCTATGCAATTGGGTATGCCCCTAGACCCGTGCAGGCCCCGAGTCATCACTCGGCAACCTGGCGAGCCTAGTCAACCTTCGATTAATCAATTTAACAATTTATGAAAGAGTTATTGCAATAATACACAGCGAAAGACTAAACAAGTATAATCAGGGAAATAACTCAATAAAGGGAAATATAGAAATCTATAAGTGTGGAAACCCCGGTATTCATGTACAATTCGAAATGCAAAGGTACATGATACCAATCTCATCAAAATTCTAAGTTCTATGACACAAAATGTATATATGAAACGATATACATATAAGCAAAACATAAGAAAACCAACAAAATGATCTCCCCATTCCCGCTGCTAGTCCTCAAAGCAAGTCACCTAGGCGCACCTTGCCCTACTTTTTTCACCCTATCTGCACCCACCGTCACAAACTAGATGGTGAGCAACTAAAGAAATTGAAAGTAGTGCCAGAAGAATATAACAGTAAATTATGATTTAACAAGTAAAGCAGTCTAAATATCATGCAGAAATGAAATAGCAGGAAAGTAAGTAAATCAAGTGCATGATAAACAGTCTGATAGATAAACAATCGAAATTTGCATGTTCTAAGATTCAAAAGAGGTTCATGAGTGGTCTAATTTCACAGCAATACGGCAAAGATCTCACAAGATCTCCCTGGGCAATGTCGCAACATTAGCGCAGCGTGAAATCGAGAGGCATCGTAACACCTCTCGAATCAAGTACCCAGTATACACAACACTAAGGGTGGTCAGTTACCCCTACAGAGGGCACCCTCGTTGTCCCAGCTAGTGCGAGACCGCATGATACCTTCGAGACACACACTCATGCCAAGAACATACAACCAAGAAAATGGAATGGAATTTCAAACAATGGATCAAATCAACAATATCAATGAATAGAGGATGTATAAATCACATGTTATTTCCTTACTAGCCTACTAACATACACACATACAAGGTACGTATGTACTTACCTGACAACGCAACCCGGTACCACTCCGTGATTCTAACGCGTTTCCTGCAGTTTTTGACTACCTGGCATAAGTTGGAACCCCGAATGTTGATTTAGAGTTAGTACCTCGTCTTAGGGTGTTTCTCGTATGTTTAGTTTGAATACATTTAATTAATGCGACTCAAACCATTGTGGATCAATCCATCTCTATGGTTATTGCCCTTTTTACAAAACATAACTCTCTTTGGGCTCTTGTTGGGCCCATTTATCAAGCTTATACTCACCTAAGTAAGCCTTTTGTGTGGACACTTATTGGGCCTAGAGATATAGGCTCATTCTTTCATTTTATGCCTTTATTTTGGGCTTTAAGTTGTGCCTATTGTATTGAGTCCTTATTGGGCTCTACACAACCCATATACACATCATTTGTTATTTATTATGGACCCTTATTATAATGAGTGTATTGGGCCCTTATTGGGCCTTAACACAAGCCCATAATCATTTTAAAAAAATGTTCATACCTATCATCCTTTTTATTTATTCACACACACATACAATAATACACACACCCCACATTTGATACACCCCACACTTGGTACACCCACTAGTTGGTTCTCACAACGCACGCACACACCACTGTTTGTGTACACCCACTGTGGTGTACACATACACACTGTTGTGTACTCCCCACTATGTTGTACACAAACAGTGAGATGTACACCCCATGCACATGCACTCACCAAACCGTCACCCATACACACACATCAAACTGTCACACATACACTTTATGGTCATACACATAAAACACCCCACACCCCAATTGTGGTGTACACACCAACACATTGCATGCACCCCACTGTTATACACACCCTACACACACCCATCCCTACACACGGCCAATTCACACAAACACTACACACACATGCACAAAATGGGGTTGTTGGACATGGGGGAAGGGTCATTTGCGGCCAACGACGTCGTCGTAGATTCTCCTCTGATCAGCCGTGACCGGGGACGGTCCCACCAGCTACGGTAGCCCCAAAATAGTGGCCAAAACAGTACAAAAATGGCAAAAACATAGGGAAAATTACTCTTTTATCTCGTTGGAAAAATAACTCCATACACCATACGTGAGGCCCTATGGGAACATCGAGAAGCCTATGGTCATCTACGTCCAAGCTCCCCGTCGGAGGTGCCCCACGGTGACCGGAGTTTAAGTGAAAAATGGGTGCACAGTGAGAAGAAATAGTAAAATGTCGAGAGAGAGAGAGAGGGAGTAAACTGCCCCGAGAGAGAGAAAGAGAGAGAGAGGAGCTCACCTAGGTGTCTCCGGTGGGTGGTGGAGGCTCCAACGTCATAGGAGGTGGCGGCGGTGACGGTCCAGCTGAGAGGAGGAGGACGTCGAGTGCACACTACCGAGAGACCGAGAAGGTGAGTGTGAGTGTAGGCCGAAAATGAGAGTGAGAGAGAGAGAGAGACCTCACGAACCTCCGGCGTGTCGATTTCAGAGGAGGTCGAGTGGGGAAAGTAGGAGGGGAGAGGTGGCGGTGGTTTGGAGAAGATGATGAATAGTAGGGTTTGCTAAGAGATGTTTTGTAATTAAAATGACATTTTTGCCCTTAAGTTAACACGTGTTTATTTTTTGAATAGTTGCCCTTATAGGTCTTTTACCTCATCATCTTATCTCAACACACATACACATCCCAATTCCAATCTCATGCCTCTCCTCATTATGATGTGTCACTTTAACAATTCCTATCCTATAGCCCGTATGTTGCGAGATTATCCGACTCCCGCATTGGTCTTACGCTACTCGGTCCGTATTTCTCCAAAATTTGTTTCGCTGTGACCATTTTCTCGCCACATCCCATCAACTAATTAATTAAATTAATAGAAATTCATTTATTTGTATTCTTTATTTTATTTTTTCCCCCATTTAACTAGGCGAAACCTCACTCAACTAAAAAAATCGCCGAACGGCTCGAAACCCGTATAAAATACTAATATACAATACATGCATCATCATCCATAAATAACCAAATTTCTGGGTCGTTAAAGTCTCCCCAACTAACAAGAATTTCATCCTCGAAATTAGTTCTAACTCGAGTGAATAAGGAGAACCAACACCCGTTCACACTTCCTCCAAACTACGGATTAGAACAGTTTCGGACAGCTTTTATTATTTATCTCAAACTACGGACTACCTCAAAGTCACTTTAGACAGCTCGTTCCTCATTGTTGAACTACAGACCGATGCAAAGTCAGTTCAGACAGCTCAATAAGCTATAACCAACTGTGGACTCTCGCAAGAGTCACTTTCAACAGCTTGACACTAGGTATTGAACTGCAGACTTGTACAAAGTCTCTTCAAACAGCACAACGTCTCTTTCCATGAACTGCGGATCCCTCTAGATTACTCCAAACAGCTATATACTCCAATACCTCCAAACTGTGGGCCTCTGCCACTTCAAACATCTTGATTTTTCTTGGTCTTCAACTACGGGTCGCAACCTCTTCAAATAGTCTAACTCAACTACGATCTCTCAAGACCGCCCCCAATTCCCACTAGTGGTAGGAATGCCTACGATCTCGTCACAGACATCGCCCACTATCACGATTCAAGCTTGGTGATCACGACATAAGACGCTACGATCGTGACTCGCACACCATGCTCGTGGAAACCTCCCAAACCACTCGCGTCTCGACGCAAGTTTATCTATACCCAGGCAGTAAAATAGATTCGACAAAGTTGTAACCGTGGCCACCATGTACACCACGTGTCCATGCATTGTAAGATGAATCACAACCAGTCTAGTCCTGCCTCTATTTAGGTGTACTCGTGGCTAGTTTTGGCAACCCATTGTGCCCAAACTTACCATCTTTTTTGGACTCTAATCTAAGTTAGGTATGTCTCATCCTAAATAACTCGCTAAGTTTAAACGGCACTACTCTAACAAGTATTGACCCTAACTTTGTCACCTGACGTCCAACGTCCCATTTAAACACCTAAAGCTTCAATTAATCGATTCCATGCATGATGTATGATAACCGGAAAAATTCTTTACCTCTGGTAGGATCACGAACCACCGTCATCTGCGGCTCAGTTGCCATGTGCACGTCCTCAATGACCTGAGGTTGACCGTCATCTTGCTAGTCCTCGTACAAATCAGGACATTGGTTCTAAAAGTGTCCGAGCTATCCGCACTGGTAACACACCTTCCGCCTTCGAGAACCACTATCATCATTCAGATTCCTCGTTCATTTCCTGTCATTTCCCTCTGATCGTTGCTCTAACTGTAACTCGGGCCGATCAGGCTCAATCTCCTCGTGGTGAGTACTTAAATAACTCTCCCTAGCTAGACTCCGCTCGTATGCTCTCTGTAGAGTCTCTGGTTCGGTAGTGACTACTGAACCTCCAATGGCATGTAGCAAACCCTCCGTAAAATATTAAATACGATCGATCTCTGAATCTGCTGACCCTCCGGCTTAAGGTAATAACTGCAGAAACTGTCCCATGTACCCATGATGGACTCATCCGCTAACTATCTCAGGGAAGTGAATTCTTTTCTCTTAGCTCTCATCACGGTGGGAGGAAAGTATTTCATTTTGAACTGGGTCTTGAACTCCATCCAGTTTCTCAGCACACCTCTGGTACTCACAATCGTAGTCCACCAGTCGTCAGCTTCTCCCATCAACATCGAGGAAGAAATAAAGCTTTCATGTGCTCTTCAGTAGCTATGACGTAGTGCATCTTCTCGTGACTCTTCATGAACAATTCTGCTGCGATCACGTAGTGCCTCCATAGAAAACAACAGGGTCATTCCTCTTAAACTCTCGCCACTGCCTGGCCTCAATAGTCGTCGTAGTGCCATACACTGTCGGTGTCACTGGTGCAATCTCTATCAGTGCACGAGGTACAACCGCCATCACTAGTCTCGTTGTAGTGGTGGTAGGAAACATAGTCATGGTCATAACCCCTGATGTGTTCACCTCCTGAGTATCGGTTACTATAGCCGTAAATAGTGCCGATACAACAGCAACTGACGCCCTCAATATCACCAGAATCTCCTTCAACTGTTGCTCCTGAGTTGCGACTCTCTACGTCAAGGTCTGAAACACCTCAATACTAACAGCTCGAGTACCCAACGTCTGGCTATCGTCACTAGGACCCCGCTAATCCGCCATCACTATCTGGTAACGAAAGCGCATTTTCGAATCAGTGGATAGATACCGATACTATATAATACACGTATAAAACATACTCATATCAATAAGTTTTTAGTTTCCATTCCCCGACTCATCTTCACTCCCTAACTAGGATTCTAAGTCAGGATAATAGGGTTTTCACTTCTAAGTTCAACCATTCCTAATTTTTCGCTGTCTTAATGGTTTTTGTTTTAATTCAAGAGTCAGGTCGTTATAACCTTAGGCTCTGATACCAACAGTGATGTTGGTATAACGTTAAAGAATAACCTACACCCCATCCCTAGGCTCCTCAAACCTATACTCTGATACTTGAACGTCACCCAAGAGGGGGTGAATTGGGTTACCGAGTAGTTATTACCTTTTTAAAACTTTATGCATAAATAACAATGATAATACATACACCAACAATGAATGTCTATGCTATGCAAGTGAATGGGATAGAAGAGATGGAAAGTGACACATGATTTATAGTGGTTCGATCCAATGATCTATATCCACTACCTAACCTCCCCGATTAGGATTTTTAAACCCCCCACTTATATTTCAAACAAGTGTTACAACCTAAGCATACAAGGCTATAATGCTTAATCAGAATTAGGACTTCCTACCTAGTCACAACTAGGGTTTATGCCTAGCCTCAACTAGGTCTTCCCCTTTGACTTAGATTCCACTAAGTCTTTCAATTATCCAATTACAACTAGTGGCTAAAAAATGAGATACACTTTACAACATAAAGTGGTATCAAATTCAAACACTAGCAAGCCTTCTAGAGCCTAACAACTCTAATGCATGCAAGTATGAGAATAAATGGAATATGTAAATATGTCACTGATTTGGTTACAAATCCCAAATATGAAATCGTTTCAAAGATCTAATGTATTAATGCAAAACCGATTTCAAAGCTAAGAACAATAGTTTAACAAAAATCAAGTTTAAGTGCAAGACTTTTGTTCAAATCAATCTTAAGGTTTAATAAAATAAGTTTAAGTGCAAAACCCAAGATGAAGGTGTTCAAACACACAACAAAATGATTTTCAATTCAAACACACAAAACTATGTAGATTAAGCACAAGAAAAGATGCTAGAACAAGGACTTTCTTACAACCAAGAAGATGACAAAGGAGATCAGTTTTGAAGAGATTCTTGTACTCCTTTGAAAGCCTCAAAAGTGCTGCAATTTGGAGTTAAAGGACAGCCACAAGAATCTTCTTTTTCTTCTTCACAAAAATCAAAGTTCTTCTCTTTGTAGATTTTGAGCTTTTGAGTGTGTTTGTTCCTTGTTGTGACAAAACCATGTTCTTGGTGGTTTTATAGTGTTAGGTATCCCATCTTACCAGTTTGTGACCGTTCTAGAGATCCAAGGGTCCAGAATTCATCAAGAATTCAAATTAAAGTGTGTTTTCCAGCTTTTTAAAAAAGCTGTCAGGTGTGCAATTAGCGCGCTAATGCTGAGACATAGCGCGCTAACTCTACACTTAGCGTGCTAATGACAGCATTAGCACGCTAATTGCAGGGACCTCAAAATAATTATTTTGTCCCCTTGTGTTAGCGACCCTTAAACACGTTCGGGACCCAACCAACCCTCATATAACATATTATACACGTTTGTTATGGGATCATTAAGCCTAATTGGGTGGTCCGGATATTTTTACAAATCCCAAAAATGGAAAATCTCGATTTCATAACGTGCGAGGGACTTTTCTGCAAATTTGCAATTTTCTTTTCAAAAGCCTTTCAAAAACTTCTACAATGATCTTCAAAATGCCAGTGACCATGAACACGTAGTTTCACATTGTTTAAACTCATAAACCTAGTCATGTGTTAAAGTTTCATTTTAAAACTTCGAGTAATCTCATGACATGTGAAAATTCGTTTAAAGACTTGGTATGCATGAACTAATGCATTTGGCTTGCGTGAAAGAATTTGTATACCTTACATCGAAATTACAAATTGTAGTATGATCTTTCGTCTTCATTCCTTCATGAATGCCGAGTCTTGAACTTGTATGGTTTGAATATCCATGATATGATGTTTTGCGTCATTTAACAAAAACTGAAATGCACTTGATATTTATTAGTACATTTTCACCTTGTTTGTTTCCATCATAATCCCGGTCGAAGTTAGAGTGACTAACCACTTAGTCCAACAATACCAACTGTGGCGACCCCAATTTCCCTATGCAATTTGGTACGCCCGGCCTAGACCCGTGCAGGCCCCGAGTCATCACTCGGCAACCTGGCGAGCCTAGTTAGCCTTCGACTAATCAATTTAACAATTTATGATAGAGTTATTACAATAATACACAGTGGAAGACTAAACAAGTATAATCAGGGAAATAACTCAATCAAGGGAAATATAGCAATCTATAAGTGTAGAAACCCCGGATATTCATGTACAATTCGAAATGCAAAGGTACATGATATCAATCTCATCAAAATTACAAATTGTAGTATGATCTTTCGTCTTCATTCCTTCATGAATGCCGAGTCTTAAACTTGTATGGCTTGAATACCCGTGATATGATGTTTTGCATCCTTTAACAAAAACTGAAATGCACTTGATATTTATTAGTACATTTTCACCTTGTTTGTTTCCATCAAAATCCAGGTCAGAGTTAGAGTGACTAACTACTTAGTCCAACAATCTCCCTCTTTTTGATGATAACAAACAATGTGAATTTGACAGATGTAAAACATAATCTAAGTGTATATCGCATTCATGGCATGGTTATTCATATCATCTATTTTCATTTATACAAGTTCAACCGCATCAACATTTTCAAGCTCAACCACATTTTCTCCCCCATTTGATAACATCAAAAAGTGGGGCCAAGCTCCCCCATAAATAAAACACAATAGAATCAATACGAGGGAAATATGTTCCCCCTCACTTTACGCATATCAAGAAACAACAGAAGGAAACGGTACACATTCAGATACTAGAAATCATAGTGAACAAGAAATAGCCATATATAAACTCAGAGATACGCAAAAAATTTCATGATATAGATAGCATAAAGCAATGAAAGTATAGTTGTGGCTTAAACATGAGTTTTTTTTTAAAAAAAATTCCTGAACATCTAAGGCTAACATTTTGGAGCCTAATGCTAATCCAACACTAATATGTCTAAACACTCCTCCAGGATGACGATGGCCGACTCGCGGAGCCAGAGGCACGACCATCGCGTGCGCGCGCAATTGGTAGCAACTCAGTCTCAATACGACGGAGCCGCGTATCGAAGGAAGTGAACGTTTCATTCATATATATAAATATACAAATACCCTAGTTGTGTAGAGACGTACGCCGATGATGGAGACATATTCGATGGAGGGGTAAAGCCGTCGAACGTAGAAGAAGGTGGAGGCTGTGTCGATTCATATTGTTGCTGCTGCTGAGGTTGAGTTGTAAAGTTTTGATCAACTTCATCTTCGCCATCATGTGCATCATTGCCAGCATTGCCTTCATCATCATGAGAGAAATTGTAACTATATTCCAGGTGGTCTGGCGCATCGAAAGGAGCAACTGGAAAGTCTGTAGGTAGTGGAGACTCATAGCCGCCGTAATAATGATCATCCAAAATGGCATCTTCCCATGTCCACCTTTGCCTGTCACGTATGTAGCGATACTTCATGGCCTTCAAAGTGGCCATGTCGATGGTGTCATAAACAGTGAGGGGACGACCGCCTAATGCGAGATCCACCTGGGCAAACTCCAAGTAGGATGTGATAATATGGGATAAGGAAGATGACGACCCGAGCTACACGTGCTCGTCATATAACCAATAATGATGTTGGGGCAGGCTGAGAAGGATCATGCGAATTAGGTGCCCTAGAATAAACATGTCAAGGAGAGTGACATAGTTTTTACTTCCACCTCGCGGAAGAATGACCTTGTGAAGTACCTTATGAAGAAGGTGAGGTAGGAGTTTAAAGTCAGTATTCGTTATACTAGTCGGGTAAATGGTTAAAGTCCTTTTTTGGCCGAAAGAAGGAATTAAGTACTTCAAGACGATCAAAAGGCCAACTGAGAAATTTGCACACCACCATAGTGGTAGGAGGGTGCAAAGGGAGTTGAAGCCGTTGGGCAAGATTTTCGAGCGTAATCTCAATGGACCGGCTACCAACGGACGATCGTAGAACAAAATGGTTTGCTGTTTCAAGATTTGAATAGAAAACTCGAACCAAGGGGGGTTATAGTTGGCGTTGTGGGCGCAAAAAGTGGTCCATCCCGCCGTATCGAAAATCTCCCGAATTGGGAGATGAGCCTTATCAAAAAATGCAAAATCGACAATGGTGGGCCTTAGGATTTTGGCATTCGTTAGCCGTGGAGCCACTAGCTCGAGAACGGATGTGGACACATGTACAGACTTGGCACAACTCTCACGTCGTGGGGCATTTGTCGGAGTGGGGACGGGATGTGTGGATTCGGATTCACCACTCGAGGACGAAGATTGAACAACACGTCGGCTAGAGGGACGATGAGAGGACGTGACTTAGGTAGGACGAGACGTGGTGGGGGCGGTTGGTAGGGAAGCTGTAAAGGCGATCGAACGGGAAGAGGGACGGTTGGAGGTTCGACGATTCGACAATGGGGAATGAAAAGTGATGAAATTGACAAAGAGAAGTGAAGATTGTTAACTTGTGGGAGAAGAAATCACTGTGAAGACATCGAGAGGAGAGCGGAGACGTGTGGAATCGACGAAAGGAGAGGGGAGAGACGTTGTGTCGAAGAGAGGAAAGGAGAAATTTGGGAGAGGAGTGAAATTTTAGGGTAAAATGGAATTTATAGAACCCTGGCCGAACGACATTAGCACGCTAATGACATAATTAGCGCGCTAATGGGTTGATTTGTATTCTGGGCCAGTACACTATTAGCGCGCTAATGTCTGCTATTAGCACGCTAATTCCCCTCTGGAAATTTTTGGCCAGGATAGTATTAGTGCGCTAATTTCCCTTATTAGCTCGCTAATTTCCCTCTGGAAATTTTGGACATAAAAATTTTTGGATTTTTGAAATACAACTCTGATTCACCTCAAACTTCATGGACACTTCACAAACACCATATAAAAAGGTTTGGAACATCTAAAACATATGTAGAAGGTCTGATTCTCGAAACATGCCTAACTCACGGCGAATCATAGAAAATTGATCTCTAGGCAAAGGCTTGGTGAATATATCGGCTAGTTGATCCTCTGTGGGCACATGGATGAGTTTAACATCGCCCTTTTATACATGATCACGAAGAAAATGGTGCCTAATCTCAATATGTTTTGTTCGAGAGTGTAACACCAGATTTTTTGATATGTTAATTGCACTTGTATTATCACAATAAATTTTGGCACAACCAACTAGAATTTGATAAACCTCAAGTTGGTGTTTCATATATAGAACTTGAGCACAACAACTCCCAGCAGCCACATATTCAGCTTCCGCCGTAGATAAAGCAACGAAATTTTGTTTTTTGCTAAACCATGAGACAAGTGAATTTTCTAGCAAATGGCAAAATCTGGAAGTGCTTTTTCTATCAACTAGACTTCCCGCATTACCAAAATCAACAAAACTTCAGAGTTCGAAACTCTTGGTTTTGTTGAACCACAGTCCTAAGTCTTGTGTTCCACTTAGATATCGAAATATGTGCTTTACACATTTTAAGTGTGACTCCTTGGGATCGGATTGAAATCTAGCATATAAGCACACACTAAACATAATGCCAGGTCTACTAGTGGTCAAGTATAGGAGGCTACCTATCATTCCATGGTAAAGTTTAGGATCTATGGATTTTTCTAGTTGGTCTTTGTCCATTTTGATGGTGGAACTACTAGGAATGTCACATGCTTTCAGATTTTCTAATTTGAACTTCTTTAACATGTCCCTCACATACTTTGCTTGATTTATAAAAATGTCATGTTTGGATTGCTTTATTTGCAAGCCTAGAAAGTATGTTAGTCCACCCATCATGCTCATTTCAAATTCATTCGTTATCAATGATGAGAATTCATCACATAAATGTGTGTTAGATAACCCGAAGATGATATCGTCAACATAGATTTGAACGAGTAGCATGTCACGCTTTTTAATAAAATGAACAAAGTTGGATCTAATGTTCCTTCCTTGAATCCTTTATCAAGTAGAAATGCACTAAGTCTATCATACCAAGCTCTAGGAGCTTGTCTTAGTTCATACAAGGCTTTTTGAAGATGATAGACATGACTCGGATGTTCATGATCTTCAAAACCCGGTGGTTGTTCTACATATACCTCTTCATGGATGAACCCATTTAGGAATGCGCTTTTAACATCCATTTGATATAGTAAAAAACCATTGAAGCAAGCATAAGCAAGCAAAATTTGAATTGCTTCTAGTCTTGCTACGGGTGCAAAGGCTTCCTCATAATCAAACTTCTTCTTGATTGTAACCTTGTGCAAACAACCTTGCCTTGTTTCTTACAATTTCACCTTTTTCATTTTTTTTGTTTCTAAAAACCCATTTGGTGCCTATGGTAGTGTGGTCCTTAGGTCTAGGTACTAATGTCCATACCTTGTTCCTAACAAAGTAGCTTAGCTCTTCTTGCATAGCCATTACCTAAAATTCATCTCCTAAGGCATCATCTATCTTGCTAGGCTCGGTTTGTGACACAAAAGCTAAGTGTCATTCATCTCTATGTAATGTTGACCTAGTGATTATTCCTTTGTTTGGATCACCTATGATTTGTCGAGGTGAATGGCCAATAAGGAGTCTTGAATTCTTAGGCACACTTGTTTCGGATTCCTTGCTTACCTCAACCTCTTGACTATTTGAAGTTTGTCCTAGGGTGCCATCATCTTCATCGTCAATACTCAATTTTTCAAAGTTTTGCATTATCTTAACTTTGGGATCTACTTCATCAAATTTCACATGGATAGACTCTTCTATGATTTTGGTTGATCTATTAAACACCCTATATGCTTTGCTATGTATAAAGTAGCCTAGGAAAGTGCATACCTTTGAATTTGGGTCAAATTTGTCTAATTGATCCTTATCATTTAAAACATAGCAAGTACAACCAAACACCTTAAAATAACTTATATTGGGTTTTCGGCCTTTACATAATTCATGAGTCTTTTTTACTTGCTTTCGGACATTTACTCTATTTATAACATAGCATGCCGTGTTAATAGCTTCGGCCCAAAAATGCTTAGCTATGTTGTACTCATTTAGCATAGTCCTACACATCTCTTGGAGTGTCCTACTTTTTCTTTCAACAACTCCATTTTGTTGGGGTGTTTTAGGAGAGGATAATTGGTGTGTATAACCTTGTTTAGCACAAAAATCCTCCAAGTTCCTATTTACAAACTCACCACCTCTATCACTTCTAATGATTGTGATTTTGTATCCCTTTTCATTCTCAACTAAAGCACAAAATTTTACAAACACATCAAACACTTCATGCTTATGAGATAGAAAATACACCCATGTATACCTAGTAAAATCATCAACAATGATAAAGCAATATGATTTACCTCTTAGACTTTGTGTTTGGGTGGGTCCGAACAAATCCATATGGATAAGTTCTATGGCACGAGTCACATCACTAGTTACCTTCGTCTTAAATGATGATTTCACTTATTTACTAAGGATACAATGTTCACATTCCTTATCTTTCTTAAAAGTGCATTTGGGTAGGCCCTTGACAAGGTCATGCTTAGTCAATTTTGACAAGTTTTTCATGCTAGAATGTCCTAATCTACGGTGCCACAACCATGCATCACATTCACTTTGTGCACTCAAACATGAAACATTTTGCATATTCATCTCATCAAAGTTAATGGTATAAATATTTTTATCTCTATATGCGATAAATAAAGTTTCATGCTTCTCATTCCTAACAGTGCATTTCGATGATTCAAACATGACATGAAATCCTTTGTCACACAATTGACTAATACTAAGCAAATTATGTTTCAAACCATCAACAAGATAAACATTAGAAATAGAAAGTGAATTGTTACCGATGGTTCCGAGACCAATAACTTTTCCTTTGTTGTTGTCTCCAAATGCAACCTTTCCACCATCATGCCACTTTAGTTCAATGAATTAATGCGCATCTCCGGTCATGTGTCTTGAGCACCCACTATCCAAGTACCATGGGGCGCTCTTCCTAGCATCCTACATAATGGGAAACACACTAGATTTTGGTACCCAAACACCTCCCGAGAAAGTTAGCGTCATAAACATTTTTAACTACCCATGCTAGTCTACCCACTTTAGCCTTTTGTAAAGCACATTTCCCAACCACATGAGACCTATTGCACTTTGAGCATCTACGATCATCGTTTCACAATGAGTTTGCTCCATAGCCTATGCCTCTTTTGTTGAGTGCACGTCGTTGTGCTCCCAACATCATGTCAAGCATTTCTCTACCATTGGTGAACTTATGCACCGTTCTAGTCAAGTCCTCTACTTCCTTGACTAAAGCATCTCTCTCCTCTATAACTTCATTCAAGTCATTTTGGAGATCATTAATGGTCTCATTTTGTGACTCTATTTCACTAATTGCTATGGTCAAGCTCTTTTTGAGTTGTTTGGTCTTTTTGACCTCTTTTTCTAACTCTTTCCTAAGCTCATCAAGATTTGGAACATCATCCAAATCATCAACATCATCAAATTTAAAAGAGTTAGAGTTTACCTCACCTTGTGCCATGAGACAAAGTATTGCCTTCTCACTTTCCGATTCGGATTCCGAACTTGATGATGATGAGTCATCCCAAGTTGCCTTGAAGCTCTTCTTCCCTTTCTTCTTATCCACCACCTTCTTGGATTTGCATTCCGCCTTGATGTGACCCGGTTTGCCATATCCAAATCATATAGTCTAACTTGACTTTCGTCCCTTGCTTCCACTTCTAAACTTCTTCTTGTACCTATCCCGCTTGTACATTGCTTTATTTAGCTTTCTTGAGAGCATAGGTACTTCCTTCTCAAGATCATTTTCATCACTAGATTTTTCATCTTCAACGACATCTATTGATGCAACCGAGGAGCTATTTGCCTTCAAAGCAATCTCTTTTCTTGAACTCTTTGCACTTCCATTTAATGCTTCTAGTCTAGCTCGGTCTTTAAGTTCAAATTCATGGACCGTTAGCTCTCCACACAATGCATCAAATGTATAGTCTCCAAGGTTTTGTGCCGATTGAATAGCGTACTTCTTAGTATCCAATTCCTTAGGCAACCCTCTAAGGAATTTGTATACCGAGGTCTCTTGATCATAATTCTTTCCAAGATTCTTGATCTCATTCAATAGTTTAGTAAACCGTGTGATGGCGGTGGCTATATCTTCATCAAATCCAACTTAGAAAGTTTCATAGTGCTCCTTAAGAATTTTCAACTTTGTCTTTTTCACTTGCATGGTACCTTCATAGTGTACCTCAAGCTTTTCCCATACTTCCTTGGCCGTTTGACAAGCACTCACTCGGTTAAACTCATTTTCACTTAATGCGCAAAATAAGTGATTCATGGCTTGATCATTTGAAACCTCACTCTTGATCTCCTCGGCGGTGTGCTCTTTCAAATGCTTGTCCGGTGGAGTGTAGCCACTTTCAATTGCATCCCATAAGAATCTATTTTGTGCTCTAATATAGAACTTCATTCTCACTTTTCATTGAGCATAGTTAAATCCATCAAAATACGGAGGCCAACTCGAGGAATTTCCTTCCCTAAGGCGAGCCGGATCTAGAGTATGCATCCTTGCACAAAAACACTCAAAGATACGTTAGTAATACTTTGAGCAATAACCCGCTCTGATACCAATTGAAGGTCACCCAAGAGGGGGGTGAATTGGGTTACCGAGTAGTTATTGCCTTTTTAAAACTTTATGCACAAATAACAATGATAATGTATAAACCAACAATGAATGTCTATGCTATGCAAGTGAATAGAATAGAAGAGATGGAAAGTGGCACACGATTTATAGTGGTTCGATCCAATGATCTACATCCACTACCTAACCTACCCAGTTATAATTTTTAAACTCCTACTTATATTTCAAACAAGTGTTACAACCTAAGCATACAAACCTAGAATGCCTAATCACAATTAGGACTTCGTACCTAATCGCAACTAGGGTTTATGCTTAGCCTCAACTAGGTATTTCCCTTTGACTTAGATTCCACTAAGTCGTAAAATTATCCAATTACAACAAGTGGCTGAAAAATGAGATACACTTTACAACATAAAGTGGTATCAAATTCAAACACTAGCAAGCCTCCTAAAGCCTAACAACTCTAATGCATGCAAGTATGAGAATAAATGGAATATGCAAATATGTCACTGATTTGGTTGCAAATCCCAAATATGAAATCGTTTCAAAGATCTAATGTATTAGTGCAAAACCGATTTCAAAGCTAAGAACAATAGTTTAACAAAAATCAAGTTTAAGTGCAAAACTTTTGTTCAAATCAATCTTAAGGTTTAATAAAATAAGTTTAAGTGCAAAACCCAAGATGAATGTGTTCAAACACACAACAAAATGATTTTCAATTCAAACACACAAAACTATGTAGATTAAGCACAAGAAAAGATGCTAGAACAAGGACTTTCTTACAACCAAGAAGATGAAAAAGGAGATCAGTTTTGAAGAGATTCTTGTACTCCTTTGAAAGCCTCAAAAGTGTTGCAATTTGGAGTTAAAGGACAACCACAAGAATCTTCTTTTTCTTCTTCACAAAAATCAAAGTTCTTCTCTTTGTAGATTTTGAGCTTTTGAGTGTGTTTGTTCCTTGTTGTGACAAAACCATGTTCTTGGTGGTTTTATAGTGTTAGGTATCCCATCTTACCAGTTTGTGACCGTTCTAGGGATCCAAGGGTCCAGAATTCATCAAGAATTCAAATTAAAGTGTGTTTTCCAGCTTTTTATAAAAGCTGTCAGGTGTGCAATTAGCGCACTAATGCTGAGACATAGCGCGCTAACTCTGCACTTAGCGCACTAATGACAGCATTAGCGCGCTAACTGCAGGGACCTCAAAATAATTATTTTGTCCCCTTTTGTTAGTGACCCTTAAACACGTTCGGGACCTAACCAACCCTCATATAACATGTTATACACGTTTGTTATGGGATCATTAAGCCTAATTGGGTGGTCCGGATATTTTTACAAATCCCGAAAACGAAAAATCTCAATTTCATAACGTGCGAGGGACTTTTCTGCAAATTTGCAGTTTTCTTTTCAAAAGCCTTTCAAAAACAAGTTTTTCTTTTTCAAAAACTTCTACAATGATCTTCAAAATGCCAATGACCATGAACACGTAGTTTCACATTGTTTAAACTCATAAACCTAGTCATGTGTTAAAGTTCCATTTTGAAACTTCGAGTAATCTCATGACATGTGAAAATTCGTTTAAAGACTTGGTATGCATGAACTAATGCATTTGGCTTGCGTGAAAGAATTTGTATACCTTACATCGAAATTACAAATTGTAGTATGATCTTTCGTCTTCATTCCTTCATGAATGTCGAGTCTTGAACTTGTATGGCTTGAATACCCGTGATATGATGTTTTACATCATTTAACAAAAACAAAAATGCACTTGATATTTATTAGTACATTTTCACCTTGTTTATTTTCATCAAAATTTCGGTCGGAGTTAGAGTGACTAACCACTTAGTCCAACAATACCAACTGTAGCGACCCCAATTTTCATATGCAATTGGGTACGCCCGGCCTAGATCCGTGCAGGCCCCGAGTCATCACTCGGCAACCTGGCGAGCCTAGTTAGCCTTCGATTAATAAATTTAACAATTTATGATAGAATTATTACAATAATACACAGCGGAAGACTAAACAAGTATAATCAGGGAAATAACTCAATTAAGGGAAATATAGCAATCTATAAGTGTGGAAACCCCGGGTATTCATGTACAATTCGAAATGCAAAGGTACATGATACCAATCTCATCAAAATTACAAATTTATATGATCAATGTCACTTGGATATTTTCAATCTATCTGAAGATCGAGACTAGTACGATTGAATATTAAGGATGACTTTTCATGCCTTATATTTAATCAAAGGATATCGCACGACAAAAGGATATGATATACGTTATTCATTAGGTTGTATCGATTTTGATATTCATGCTACTTGGGTAGTCATAATGCCTTACTAGAGACCGCTTATGACTTATGTATCAAAATGATTTTTGGTTCACTACCAACGTCGCATGAACCTATTGGGTCGCATACAAATAATGACTTTGCGCAATTTCAAATGGTCTAGAGTATTGAATTTTATAAGATAAAATTCAGAATATATAAGCTCTTATAATTTCATTATATGATAACTTATTAATAGAGGTATATGTATAATTTGCTTAAACAACGTAAATACAATAGTTGTATTTTGAATTTACTTAAACAGAGTAAATACAATAGTTGTATTACGAATAGAATTTTAAGTGAAAGCTTATTTACACATATAAATAAAGGGTGATACCCAAAACGTAACATAATAATTTCATTTTTCAATTTTTGTATTCTCTGGATTTTGGGAGAGAAAGAAAAATGTTTTCAATCTCTCTTGGAGCTAGCAATCCAAATTGTGATCATCGTTCGTGTGTGAATTTCTGATAGAGTAAGTGCACTTGAACGTCTTGAAGATCGAACAATTAGAGAAGAAAATCGCGAATCAAGTTATGGTTTATTTTTGTAGATCTTGTTTAATGGAACTTATTTGCGATCCTGTTGGGGTTTTCAAAATTGTTTTGAATTTTTCGCTTCGTATGAACCCCAAAAATCTAACATATACCTACATTGTAAATGGTTGTAGATCCATTAACAAAACCTATAGCTCGTGATGTTTTCATCACACATGTTAGAGCTTTAGGATTGTATAGGTTATGAATAATATATTTTGTTTATTTCTGATAAGATATTTCTTCATGTATGAGACCTTTGTTATTTAATGAATGAAGTATAGCTTTAATGGAAGCTTATTTGATTATTTATAATGCACACAATAATTTTTTATATTAATTAGTATGTTCCGGACTTGAAGATCGACTTTCTCACATGAGCAATCGCCTTTGGCACTTTAGAATTAGCGAGCAAAGATGAGACATTTGAGCTTATTATTGAGATTGAATATGTTAGGGGACGTGAATTCATTTAGCTCATTTTATATAGAAATGTTGCCTTGATAGAGGTCAAGATGAGATCAATATTATGATCGACTTAGATTTCCCACTATCCTTGATGTTCGTAATGAAGTTGATATCATCTAGTATTTGGCACTTGACTGATAGCGAGATATACGAAACTCGGGTTAGGCACTTGTGATAGTAACTAGACTAAGATTTGTACAGTGTTTTAGAGTCAAACATACACTCATTAAGAGAAACTCCAGACTGTAACATGCTTATATGGAATGCATGTGTAAGTTGGCCATTTTAGAGGAGATGAATGGATCCCTGCTTCATCGCCATGTGAGTCCTAAGCTGTCATTTTTATATGACATTTTTCTATATGTCTTTATGATATTTGACTACATTATAAGGTAGAAAAACAATGTCTGCTACTTTGGTAAGTTGTCAATGGTCATGATTGATTCGGCCTAATGGGGCTTTACTAGAAAAACAATTATTGTTCTATTAAATAATGGGAGGGCAAATAGGAAGATCATTAAGATTTCATCATGCTATACACTATATCCTGAATCAGGATCATTTATATTCACAAATATCAAGATGTAGAATATAATTGTGGATATTTTGTATAATGTTTGTAGTGGTTCAACTAAGACTCTTTATATTTTGAAGGATTAGAGATACTTGAATTGATGAAACTAAAATGGATCTAGGACATGTAAGAGATTTTTTTTGGGTTGATGTCTCTATGTTGCTTATTGCTAGCGTAGAGCTCCCACTTGCAAGTTGTCTCACTGTCGCATGACCTATTAGATAATATTGAAGTTATTGAGGAAGATTAAGAACCATCATACTTCATGTGCAAGTGGGAGAAATTTAATATACACAAAAACTCTAAAAAGCCCATGAATGTGAGATAATTATCCATATTATGTGTGAATGGGAGATTGTTAGAGTTTTAGTTTCACATGTGTACAATCAAGTGTATGAAGAGTCGTGTCTCTTTATTTTCTTGTGTGGAGCCATGATATGAAGAATTGTACTCTTTCCTTTAGTAAATGTAGGGACATGTCTATGAAATTTCTACCAAGGGTCGCACCTCATAGATTCATACCTTTTGAGAATCTATAAGTATCTCATAAGGAGATAAAGAACATGACTTGTTGTGTGTGTTTCTAGATAGTAAAATAGTATGTGTTCTCTCTTCATCTTCCGCTTCTAGGCTGTGGATATAGATCATGCTCCATAAAGTGGTAGTACGATCACTATCTTAGGAACTCCGACGATGCTAGGCAAAGCACGTAATTCATCGCGATCCGAGGTAACATTTATGTTTAATTCTTTCGTTGTGTATATGATATCTGTGTTTGTTGTTTGCTAATCACAAAATAAAATTAACAGGTTTCATCGTCCTTGAGAAATTTAAATTTAATCAATCTCACATATCTTCATCTTGTCTCAATCCCTTCTCCCCAATTGATGAAGGCGTGGATTGAACCAAGGATACATATTAGGATCATAATGGAGCATGAGACACGTCAACTTAGTCAAGTATTTGTGTGCATGGAATTTATATTGGTCTATGAGTTTCTATTATTTTAGGAAGTTAGAAAGTTTAAATTTTAGGAAGTTAACTTTCTTAATTATTTAGAAAATTTAAGTCATGTTTATTTTATTGGTTCCTATTAACTAAATAGGTGTCGATCTTATAGTTTTTTCTATTATTTTAATTCTAATTAAATTAGGAATGTCTTTTTTTAAATAGGAGTTGCTATGTTAATATTTTTATGGCCTATATATAAGGCATACCAACGTTTGGTATCAAATGATTTTGATGTTTAATAAAAACTTAAGTTTTTCTATAAGAATTGAGTTATTCTCTTGTGCCCTAGGTTGTTTGTTTGTAGTTTTTTGAAAAATTCAATTTAGAAGGTTCTCGTTGAGTTACCAACACTCACTCCTTTTATCAATTAGATCTACAATTTTTTTGGTAGCAATCGAATCTACAATTAATGTGACTCAATTTGACCCAATCAACAATTGTATCTATAATGTGATTCAACATGGTTATATTTCACAGTAAAGTTTTTCTTTCTTTTTTTGGAACAGATTTGACTTTTTTTAACAAGAACCTTAAGTTATGGATCCAATTTGTTGTTGAAAAATGTGATAAGATCTCTAAATTTTACACTCTACTAACCGACAATCCTAATAGAATTATTCCATAACCATTAAATTGATAATTGAAACTAAGGAAATATCAATGATAGGATCTGACCACATGTAGCTTGCCCTGGCTTGTACAAGTACATTTGTGTAAACCAAAAATTTCCTAACCAAATTTAACTCAAAAGGGGTAGGCACGAGCAATGTGACTATCTTATACATAGGAGAGCTCATCATGACCTGCAACACACTAACACCCTAGAGGCCTTAGTAGACACCAATGTGGTGCCAGCCAAAGCCACTTTGATGCTTAAGTTAGTAAGCAGTCTGTAGTAGGTCAAGAGTAGAGTGAGAATGAGTAATGTAGTATACCTCAAATGTATAAGGGAGTCGCTATTTATATGGAATGGTTGTAGTTATAGTCCATTAGATGTGTTAAAGAATATTGTGCAATTAGAAATATGCACAAATCACTCCTATAATTATGTTGTGACATCACTCATGTAATTATGTTATGCACAAGTCACTCCCTTGATTATGTGACGTTTCCTTTTGTATGTAATTGCATTTCTATATATAGAGATATGTAATAGATTAATAGACAATAAACTTATCATATTCTATTAAGATTTCAACAAGGTATCAGAGTCTTCATTCGGTTATGGGTAATCTCTTGTTTCTCCTCTCTTTTATCGACGTCCTCGAACTTTAGATTGTTGCCTTAATCTTTTGTGTGCATGTTGTTTTTCTTGCTCCATTCTCATTTTCGCTCTCTCTTTCGTAGTAGTTTTCTTCAAATCCTCTCTTTTCGTTGATGCGTGTTGTTCACCTCTCGATTTTGTGGTTTTGTGCATTATCTTCTCTGCGGTTTGCTTCTCTATTTTGTAATTCCTTTTTAAGGTCACCCAAGAGGGGGTGAATTGGGTTATCGAGTAGTTATCGCCTTTTTTAAATATAATTCAATAATCAAGATGATATATGCTCACCAAAATGCAAATATGGATGTTATGCAAGTGAATGGGGTAGAAGAGATTGAAATGAGACACACGATATATAGTGGTTCAATCCAACCGATCTACATCCACTACCTAACCTCCCCGGTTAGGATTTTCAACCCCCACTTATATTACCAATAAGTGTTACACCCTAAGCTAACTAGTCTAGTGAATGCCTAGCCTCAACTAGATCTTTTACAAGATGTCTTATCGCAACAAGGTCTTACACAACCATCTAGCCGCAACTAGAATTTTCCCAACCTAAACTCACCTAGGATTTTTCCCACTTAGCCGCAATTAGGATTTATGCCTAGCCTCAACTAGGTCTTCCCTTTCGACTTAGATCACACTAAGTCTTACAATCAAAGTTTGATGAATACAATGAAATACACTTTACAAAGTAAAGTAGCACCAAGTTCAAATACAAGCAAGCCTCTTAGAGCCTAACCACTCTAATGCATGCAAGTATGAAAACAATTAAGAAATACAAAGATATCAATGATTTTATGCAAAACTCAAATATGAAACCATTTCAAACAAATCGATTATAACAAATTCGGTTTCAAATCCAATGAACAAGAACTTTGATAAAAATCAAGTTTAAGTGCAAACTCTTGTCCAAATCAATCCTAGGTTTAGTAAATCAAGTTTAAGTGCAAAACTCAAGACAAATGTGTTTAACAACACAACAAGTGATTTCCTAAGTCAAGCACACAAGAATATATAATTTAAGCTCAAGAAAAGCTAGGAAATAGGACTTTCTTACAACCCCAAGATGATGACTTGAAAATCAGTTTTGGAGAGGTTGTAGTACACCTTAGAAGACCTCAAGAATACTAATTTTAAAATTGATTCAACAACCTCAAAATATTCCTTATGTTCTTCACAAAACTCCAAGCTCTCCTCTTGAAAAATTTGAGCACTTGTGTTTTTTTTCTCCTCAAAACAAATCATTTGTGTTTGGTTGTTTGAGAGTGTTTTATATTCTTATATATCGGTTTATGACCGTTGTAGGATCCAAGGGTTGAGATTCCATCAAAAATTCAAATTAAAGTGTGATTTTCAGCTTTATAAAAACTGTCAATAAGGGAATTAGCGCGCTAATTTTCTAACCTAGCGTGCTAATTCTGCATTATCGTGCTAATAAAAATATTAGTACGCTAATAGTCAGGGGCCTCAAAATAATATTTTTGACCATAGAGTTAACGACCCTTTATCATATCCGGGACCCTACCAAGCCTCATATAACATATCATACATGTTTGTTATGGGTCATATAGCCTATTTGGGTGGTCCAAATATTTTTAAAAATCTCCAAAAACGAAAATCTCGATTTCATTACATGCGATGGGCTTTTCTGCAAATATGCAGTTTTTTTTAAAAACCTTTCAAAAACAAGTTTTTCTTTTTCAAAAACTTCCACAATGTTTTTCAAAGTACGATATGAACATAAACACATAGTTTAACATTGTTTAAACTTATAGAACGAGTCATGTGTTAAGTTTCACTTAAAACTTCAAGTAATCACTTGACATTTGAAAATCCATTTGAAAAGCTCGATGTGCATGAACTAATGTAATAGGCTTGCATAAATAAACTTGTATACCTAACATCAATGTTACAACTCGTGGTTCGATCTTTCATCTTCTTTTCCTTATGTTTGTCGAATCATGAACTTGTATGGCTTGAATACTTGAATACTTGAGATTGTGATGTTTTGCAACCTTTGACTAAACTAAAATACACTTGATAAACTTATTAGTATATTTTCACCTTGTTTATTTCCATCAAAATCTCGGTCGGAGTTAGAATGACTAAGCACTTAGTCCAACACCTTTATGATGCCTCTTGTTCGTCCTGCATCTCATCACAAGATAAAGATATGTGCGTTGCAAATCTGATCTTTATTTATCCGCCTTTGTTATGCGTTCATCAGTCGTTGTCTCCCTTGTGCGTTATCACCACTCTGCTTCTATTGTGCTTTTTTATTTTTGTTCCGAGTTTAAGGTTCTTTATTCGTTTGGTGGGTTTCTCTAGTTGTGCGAGACACAACTCCAATAGTCGTTCTGTCAACTATGCTTCGTTATTATTTCGTCGACTTCACTCCATAATCGTTCCACCGACTATACCGTTAGTCGTTCGGTCGACTCGTTGCGATAGTTGTTCCACCGACTATGCTCTGTTAGTCGTTCCGTCGACTCCACTCCGATAGTCGTTCCGTCGACTTCGCTAAGATAGTCATTTCGTCGACTCCGCTCTGATTGTCGTTCCAACGACTCCGCTTCAATAGTCGTTCTGTCGACTCTGCTCCGATAGTCGTTCCACCGACTATACCGTTAGTCGTTCAGTCGACTCCGCTGCGATAGTCGTTCCGTCGACTCCGCTGCGATAGTCGTTCCACCGACTATGCTCCATTAGTCATTCCATCGACTCCGCTCCGATAGTCATTCCGTTGACTTCGCTACGATAGTCATTCCGTCGACTCCGCTCCGGTAGTCGTTCCAACAACTCCGCTCCATTAGTCATTCCGTTGACTTCGTTGTTCAGTTATTTTGTTGTCTCGTTATCCATGTGTCTGTCGACTTTGTTGTTCAGAATTCCAAACCGAAGTCAATTCGAATTCTGCTCGGGTTTAAATTTATTTTAGTTTACAAACTCAAAGTGGTTTCGTTGTTCCCACTTTGAGTTTGAGGGAGAGTGTTAAAGAATATTATGTAATTAGGAAATATGCACAAATCACTTCCATAATTATATTGTGAAACTACTCCTGTAATTATGTTATGTACAAATCACTCCCTTGATTATGTGCTACCTTATTTAGACGTTTTCTTTTGTATGTAATTATATCTCTATATATAGAGACATGTAATAGATCAATAGATAATAAAATTATCATATTCTATTAAGATTTCAATAGGATGCACAACATGTGTTTCATTCGATCGGTACGTGACACGTGTCGTTTCTTTATATGTGGTTTCCATGAATTATGGAGATAGTCGTTGATATGGCCCTTTGGATGCGCAATACATGTTTCCATTGGATCAATACGTGACACGTGTCATTTTCTTATTTAATGTAACAATAATTTAATATGTCCAATTTCATGAGTTAATGGGCTCTACCAAACAAATGCATCGGGTACGTTAAGTTCTTTTAGAGCTTAGCGTACCTTTTGTAGAGATTCCTAGGTAGAGTTGTAAATTTTGTCTTTTACATAATATAATTTCGCGATCGAGTTAAAAATTTATGGTTAACCGAATCACTAAACACATGCCCCAAGCATAATGAGTCTTCATTTATGAAGTGTCAGTATGCTTTTATTTGCGATATCTTGTTTTAGTTGTTTGAACTTTGATAAAATACGGTCGTCAAAGGGTCTAATGTAGAAGATTATTGTATATTTAAGTCATGAACTCAATATATATGTTTCAGAACTCAATTGTAGTGGACGTTACTAAAGTGGCAACCGACCTTAAGAGATACGTGAAGCCCTAAGAGGGGTGTTATTCTCTTTTTGTAGCAATACTTAATACTGTGGTTAAATATTTGGGTCCAACCAAGGTTAAGCATATAGTAGGGCTAGTTATCAAAGGATTGACCTTATTTTTATTTTTATTTATTTTCTTATTTTACTTTTTTGAAGAGAAATCAAAATTTCATTAATCATTCATGGCTCAATACAGGACCAAACATTGAATCAAGTATATTGATTCGCTAATCCTATTTATGCAAACAAACTGCCATTAATTTAGCTTTTTTTTTAAATTGAAACTGTTTGACAATCAGGGACTGCTCTCTACAACGTTGAAACTCATGACAATACACAAAGTACTAGAACTACAAAATGAATAATAAAAATTTTCAACAAATAAAAGAAAACCTAAAACTTCCCAACATGGAGAAGACAAATAAAAGACTTCCAACTAGAGAAGAAAACTAACTATAAAGTAAAAACTAAAGACAAGTCTATCTAGCATGTCGTACAAATCTACGCAACACCGTTGATGAAGATGCACTACAACAAGTATAGATCAATTTCCACAAATTCGATTAGATATGTTGTTTATTGAATGAACATAAAGCAAAAGAGATTTGATTGGAACCACCGCCGATCCTCTCAACGATCTGCGGTAGTTCAAGAATAAAAATCACAAAAGTGAATCAAGAAAAAATTTAAGGTTTTGGACAAAAGGAGAGGCAACACTGATTTTTCTTGACCTTATTGTTAGATATATAATTCCTAGAGATTGATTTTTAAATAACAATGCTAGAATGACATGGATGGGACGCCCAGGATGGACACCCAGTGATTATGTTCATTCATTTACACATCTAGATCACACAAATCCATGCAAAATGGATGGATGTCGGGTATCCCTCACCGGGTCATCCTAGCATTTTCTTTTTTTAAACCCATGAGTAGGGATGCAAATGGGTAGGGTTATCTCCACGGGTGACAGAGATTTACCCTAACCGATACGGGTATGAGAATTTTAAATGGTATAGATGCAGGGATTGGTACAAAACCTCATACCCACACGGGTATGGGTACAAGGATAGGTAATAAAATATATCCACGGGGATACCTATGAGAATTACCCATAGGATCCCCATATATCAATTTATACCATATGATATTTATTATTTATATATACATCATATGATTTTTATTTTTTTTTTTTTGAAACCACCATATGATATTTATATATAAATATAATATAATATTACATAGTTTCCACCTTGAAACACTACTTATACACATAACAAAAAATCTTAATGAGATTTATAATTTTAATTTATTTTGTTAACTAAATGTTTTGTTTTGAATTGGTTGCAAGTTTGCAACTATATTTATAATTTACAATTTTAGGAACTCATGTAATGAAAAAAAAATTATGATCAAATGAGAAAAATTGCAAAACATTATTTTATAGGATCCTCCTAAATTTCTTTGGGGGCCTTAGGTGTTATTAGCTTTATATATAGTTTATATTTATATACATGTTATGAATCTGTAATTTATTGACATTATTGTTTCCCCATGTGATTCCATATCATCGCGAAAAAATTCTCACGGTATCCCCAATGAGGTATGGGATGGGGAAAAGAATTTACCCATGAAGATTTCCATCCCCAAAAAATTCCCATGAAAATCTCCACGAAGATCCCCAATGAGGAAAAAATTTTCATTCTCCATCTCCATGGGGATTTGATGGGTAAGGGGACGGGTATGAGAATTCATCCCCAATGAATATGGGTATGGTGATGGATGATAAATTTTTAAATGGATATGGGTATGGGGATGAGGCTTCTCATCCCCTATTGTAGTGATATGTTTTAGTATACAAAACATGTTAATATTATGGGGTGCAAATGACTACTATAACAAGGTGTCTTAGTGTAACACATCTGTGTGTGTACATTAGTTGTGCTGAAGGGGTAAAATGGTCAGTAAGTAGTAAGTTGTATTAAAGTTACTGGACCTATAAATATCTTTGTATCGTATCTATATATTTTGTTGGGTTTTGGGGTTCATACGCATCAGAAAATTCAAAACAATTTTGAAAAACCCAAACAGGATCGCAAATAAGTTCCATTAAATAAGATCTATAAAAGTAAATCTATAAAAGTAAATCATACCTTGATTCGTTATTTCCTTCTCTAATTGTTCAATGTTCAAGACGTTCAAGCGCACGTCCTCTATCAAAAATTTACACACGAACAGGACCACAATTTGGAGTGCTAGCCCCAAGAAAGATTAAAAACGTTTTATTTCTCTCCCAAGATCCAGAGAATATGAAAATTGGAAAAACGAAATTCTTATGTTACATTTTGTGTATTACCCTTTATTTATATGTGTAGATAAGTTCTCGCTTAAAATCATATTCGTAATACAACTATTATATTTACGTTATTTAAGTACATTTGTTTAAGCAAATTACATATATACCCCTATTAATAAGTTATCATATAACGAATCATAACGGCTTATATATTATGAATTTTATCTTATAAAATTCAATACTCCGGACCATTTGAAATTGCACAAAGCCATTCTTTATGTACAACTCAATAGGTTCATGCGACGTTGGTAGTGAACAAAAACAATTTTGGTACACAAGTCATAAGCGGTCTCTAACAAGGCATTATGGCTACGCATTGTAACGGCCTGATTTTTAATGGTCGTTATTGATGATGAAATTGCAGACGTGGACGCCAGCGGGGACGTTTGTGGGTCCCATAGTGAAGACGGAGCATTACCGGATAGGATTTACAGTCCATTTTGTGTGCTCTGGTGGTGAAGTTGCGATGTATAGGTCCAAGTTAGTTAAATGGCATCGCAATATGTGTGTTTATATTGTTATTAACGTGTGAGATTGTGTTAAGTATTCGCCTCGATATGCGTGTCGACGCGGGTATCGGGTAGACTAAAAGATAAAATTTTAAGTTGAGGGAAATATTACAGACATTAAATGAATTAAATGTGATAAAATAGTAAATTGGTGGGCGCCTAGTAACACGTAAGGTCGTGGTCGACATGCGTGGGTGGTACAGTAGTCTGCATGCTCAAGTACGCTCGTTGGCGTGCACGACGAAATTTTAAGCGCGAAAGTATAGGCGAATATATATATATAAGTAATTTAATATATATACATATATATAAATATATATATTAAAAATCAGAAAATAAATAAATAATTGTGAAATGACCAAAAAGGGTATTTGTTTGTTAAGGAAGGGGCATTTTGGTCATTTTACTCAAAAATGTTGATAACACCATCGACACCCCATTTTGCTCACCGCCATCACCATTCGATCAAGAGAAACTGTAGGAGGAAGAAGAAGGAGAAGAGGTCGAAAGAGGGAACTCGACGAGATTATCGCGGAAAGGCGAGGTGAGTGAGTTGTTCGGTTGTTGTTGTTGTGTGCGTTGTTGTTGTTGTATGTTAGTGTGGTGATGAGCTCAGCCATGGCGGAGCCATGGCCGAGAATTGAAATCGATCCGAGGAGGGAGACAACATGTGTCGTCTCCCCACCCTCCTAATTCCATTAGAGAAGAAAAAAAAACCGAACTAGGGAAGCCCTTGGTTCGTTGGGGAAGAAGGAGGAACCGGGTCGGGTCAGATAAAATAAGAAAAATGTAGAAAAAATATATTTTGATCAAATAAATGAGTTTTGGGATTTTATTGGAATGTTGCCAAGATATTGTCGGGGTTTTTACCTCGTAAAATGAAAAATTGACATAATATGTTCAATTAAAGCTAATTCAATGACAAATGGTCTTAGGTACAATTCGGGTGATAATCTTGATTTGTCGAGTGTTTATTGGAGCTGGATTGGGGTTTGATTTTCGAGTAATCGGAGTGCGGTATAGGTGCGTAAACCCCAACAGAAACACATCTGGAGTATTTAATTATTTAAATTCTTGTGTTTATTATTCTTGAAACTCATATTCATTGTGATCATGTATTGGTTTGGTTATTGGTCGGTGTTGAATTTGTTTTCATGATTGAAGTTTATTCGGGACGGTTGTAGCACATGATCAAGCATGCTAGATTGTAGCACGTGTAGTTGCGCCACCGGTGGATAGCTACCCGAGCCGCGAGGTGCACATGTCTGGTGGATTTGTGAGTGTTTCCGGTCACTGTTATTGGTCCGGGTGGATCCCATGTGTGATGTGTTCCTCTGGGCGCTCGGATTAATGAAGTATGATCTAGTTTTTGAGCTTGCGTTCTATTTGTCTGGTTTTATCGGAATTGTTGTTGAGCATATTGTTTTCATTATGATTATTCGTTGATCATCTTGCATGCTTGTTACCTACACACGCAGAGTTTTATAGCTGCCCATACTCTTTGCATGTGTAGTTAACGTTAGTTATTGGCCTCTGAATCTGTTTATTATTTACTCGATGGTTTTCTTTGGGAGTTTACTCCTTGGACTCGTCACCGTATGTGTTGGGTGGTTTGAGTGCAGGATTTGATATGTGAAGGGGCAAGGAGACACTTGAAGATTATCTGTGACTGACGACGGGGACTACTCCTCTTATATGCCTGGTTATTTGTATGTATTTATTTGTTTTATGCTGGGTTTGGGTTGTGAGAGTTACATTTTAGTTTGTTTATGACTTTGAGGATCACACTTGATTTATATTTATGGACTACATTTTGGTATGGTTTCCACATCAGATTAATTGATATTTAAACGTGTTACATTTGGTATCATTTAATGATTTGAGACTTCTCCTGCATAATTTGAGGTTAAATGATTATAACAAGTCCAAAAGTTAACTTGAACTATAATTAGAGAAAATAATATTAAGTTAGCAATATTTGATTGGTAATGGGTAATGAGTGACCGTGGAACACAGCTAGATGGTGAGTTGGCAAAGCTGTGGGCTCGCGGTGCACGCCGTAGCGGCCAATGGAAATGGGGCCGCCACATGCATGAATATCAAAATTGATACAACCTAATGAATAACGTATATCATATCCTTTTGTCGTGTGATATCCTTTGATTAAATATAAGGTATGGAAAGTCACCCTTAATGTTCAGTCGTACTAGTCTCGATCTTTAGATAAATTGAAAACATCAAAGTGACATTGATCATATCAATTCACTTGGATTTGACCATTTAACAATCTAACATATCGAGGGATCCACTGATATCTCTCTCTTTACGAGAGCGACAAATTCTTTATTGATTACACACCTTCACATATTGCTCACATTATAACCAATCACAATCTTTATAATCGTCTGGTTAAAGAAAACGTTTGATTGTATCAAATTACCATGCTCCTAATATTGAAGTTTATGGTAATCTCAAGTCGAAGGACTAAATGATATACCTATCAAGAGTAACACCAATGACTTAATCTATATGGTATTCTCATAGCGGGTCGGTCCAGTACCTTGTTCCTTAATAAGTTCTTAAAATCTCGATTTGTATCCCTATACGTATGATTATCACATGACCATCAATCAAGATTCACACTAGTCTTAGTTTATTATAATTCTAAGTATAATGACCGACTATGGACATTTAGGATATTTCAACAAATACTCATATATCTTATTATAAGGTAAACATGCAATAACTTATAATAAAACCCTAAATAGCAAATGAAAAACTTCTATTTTATTAACTAAAAACTGTAAGATAAAAAATGATTATAGATTAACCTAGGCAGATCCCCCCAACTTATTTTTAATGGAGTTAATAAAATCAAGAATGTGTTTCTTGTTTAGCTCCTGAACATGAACATGGTATCAATGCCCAAATCGGGAAAAAATTACATCCGTACGATTGTTTTTTTTTTTTATTCGTAAATTATTGTGATTTTCTTTTTTATTCTTTAATTACGGTATATCGCCTTTTAAAAAGGCATAATTGGTCTGACCTGGCGCCATGGCATGAATGGCGCCTTTACAAAAGGTGCCATTCATGTGACATGGCGCCACGTCGTCTCACTAACAAGAATGGCACCTTTACAAAAGGCACCATTCTTGTTCTTGGGATGCCACATGCACACCATGCGACCACGCATGCACACCACGCGACCATGCATGAGGACACCACGCATGCACACCATGCATGCATGAACTGCATGCGTGGGATGCCACACCACGCAACTATTACATTGCAGAGATTCCCTGCATGCATGCAGAGAATCTCTACAAGCACCTCGCCTATAACCCCCCTATCGACGACCTAGGGTCATCAATGGGGGGTTAAATGTTGGTTGGGGACGGTGGGTGTGTTTAAGTGTTTAAAATAAGGAAAGGGAAAGAGGCAGTGAGGAAGAGCAGTGAGAGCAAGCAGTGTGAAAGAGAGGAAAAGAGTGTGTAGGAGATCGAGAGAGCGACGACGGCGATGACGCAGCAATGGACAATGATACTGCAGGCGGCGGTGTAAGTAGAAGTGTGTGTGTGTGTGTGTGTGTTTGGGTTGAATTTGTGAGCCAAGAGAGAGAGAGAGGGAAATGGCCAGAGAGAGGGAGGGAGGAAGAAAGTGTGTGAGCCGAGAGAGAGAGAGGGAACAAGAGAGAGGGAGGAGGAAGAGAGTGTGTGAGCCGAGAAATAGAGAAAGGTGAGCCGAGAGAGAGGGAGAGAGTGTGAGAGAGATGATGAGAGGTGCCATGAGAGAGAGGGGGAGAGAGTGTGAGAGAGATGGTGAGAGGTGCCATGAGAGAGAGAGAGAGGAGAGAGTGTGAGAGAGAGAGGTGCCGTGAGAGAGGTGTCGTGAGAGAGAGAGGTAGGGAGTGACATGGAGGGTGAGAGTGTTCCGAGAGAGAGAAAGAGAGAAAGGTAGAGAGTGTGAGAGAGAGGGTGAGGTGCCGTGAGAGAGAGAGGAGGAGAGAGAGTGTGCGTGAGAGAGAGAGGGGGAGAGAGTGTGAGAGAGAGGGTAAGGTGCCGTAAAAGAGAGAGGAGGAGAGAGTGTGCCGTGAGAGAAAATGAGGGGGAGAGGGTGAGAGGTGCCGTGAGAGATAGAGGAGGGTGAGAGTGTGCCATGAGAGAGAGAGGGGGGAGAGTGTGAGAGAGATGGTGAGAGGTGTCGTGAGAGAGAAAGGAGGAGATAGTGTGCCGTGAGAGAGAGAGGAGGAGATAGTGAGAGAGGGGGAGAGTGTGAGAGTGTGTCGAGAGAGAAAGAGAGTGAGAAAGAGGGTGAGAGAAAGGGGGAGAGAGTGTGTGTGAACAAACTAGAGAGAGAGAAGGAGAAAGTGTGTGGGTTTGGGTTTGAGTTGAGTGTGTTAGCTGAGAGAGAGAGAGGGAACAGCTGAGTGTGTGAGCCAAGAGAGAGTGTGTGTGTGTGTGTTTGCGTATATTTAGCAAACGTTCAGTGTTTGGGGAACGTTTAGCCGAGAGAACCAATATTTTTAATTATTTTTTTATGAATATTTTTTTGTTGTTTAGTTTTCATTTGAATAAAATAACTAAATTTATATTTTTTCACAGGGAATATTAATTTTTTGTAGGTCAAGGAATATTAAATTGAAGAACAAACCTGAAGGAAAATAGTAAGAACAAAAATTTATTTATTTATTTATTTAATATATTTATAGTATAATAGATTTTTTAAGAAAATGTGGTTAAGTAGCATGTGTTTATTGCATGGTGTGTGTAATTTAAATGTTTTATTTTTAAATAGCTATTAAAGGATGTTGCAGCATAATATCGTAGTTAACAAAATGTTACAAATGTTAAACCCTATAGAAAAACTAATTTTTTGTAGTGGTTGTCATAGCTTATTGTGTGTAGTGATAAATGCTTGATAATTATTTGGCACATTTTACACGTGAGTGGCAAATCGACCCAAAGATAAATATGATATGTGTTATTTATTATCAGTGTTTGATTATTGAGACAAGATATCAATTACAAGTTATTATTAATGGAGTGTCCGGTGTATACACTATTAGTCCCCTCACCATCTCCAACAACGACCACAAAGAAAAAATCTTTTACTTACAAATTTAATTTGTAAGTAAAAGTTTTAAAATTGTAAGTAAAAGTTTTTACTTACAAAATGTCCTTGGTAAAAACATCATAAGAATAGACTCGTCAGTAAAAATTTACACTTACAAACTTAATTGTAAGTAAAGAGATCCTTTTTTACTTACGAACCCACCATAAGTAAAAGTGTATAATATCCGTTAATAAAATATCTATTTGTTTTCAATAATATTCATTAATATAACTATATTTTTCATTTAAATATTATTTTGTTTAATTTTTTGTGCCTTTCATTATTTTTTCAAAAAACATTACGTTAATATTTTAATGAGTTTCGTTTTGGTAAAAAAAATTTAATGAGTTAGAGAACTTAAATAAAATACAGTTAATCATTCTTGACTATTGTTCTGATCAGTTTTTCATCAATTTGGCAAACTTTGTCTTTTTCGGGAGCCCAAAGCTAGCTAGAGTAGATCTAGCTGGGTAACCAAACAATGTACCAAAGCTCCTTCAACCAACAACTAGAAAGAGAAGAAAAAATAAAGTTAGACAGTTTAAAATTGATTTATAGTTTTCTTCATTAAAAAATTAAAGAAATTAAAAAAATTAAATACAACCTTCAAAAAAGCCACAGGATGTTTGAAGCTTGTAGAGACTTTGCAATAGGCTCAAACATCTTACATGCATCCAATTAATATGAAGAAAATAAGTTGAAACGTATAGAATGCATTAGGATTAATCAACAAATGTAGGTGAAATGCAAATCAAAACCTTTGTAGAGATTGCATGTACTGACATGGATGAACCCATGAAATTAAGAGACGATGCAGAATCGAGATGAAGTGCAAGGCGCAACAACGTCAAGAGGAACTCTTTGATGATTTGCGACATGATGAAATAGAAATTAGTTGTGAGGTCAACGTGAGAGATAGGACCGTGAGCCTAGGAGATAGGGAGAGAAATTGTTGGGTTTTTAACTTATTATCTTTTGAAACAATGTGTGTGCATTGGGGGGTGGGATGTGGGGGGTTCCGGGTGTGCGTTCCTGTGTTCGTGTTCGTGTACGTAGCAAGATCCTTATCTTTTTTGTGCCTATCTTCTTATTTTTGAGATATTTTTTTGTGCCTATCTTGTATTTTGGATTTATCCAACAAAATAAAAACCAATTACTTATTATTTACTTGTAAAAAGACAAAATTAAATATTAAATATTACATTACTATTTCGTCCCTTTTTAGTGAAAGTTTAATTTGTTAATTAATTTTTCTTCTTCTTCTTCTTCTTCTTCTTCTTCTTTCTAGTTTGGTAGTTTCCTTTTTATTGAGTATATATATTGTAAGTAAAAATACATATTTACTTACAAAGCTACACATATTACTTTCCACTAAGATTCATAAGCAAAAGTTAGTATTTTTACTTGCGAACAAAAGTAGTTTATATAAATATATTTTTGTGAGTAAAAGAAATTATATTACTCACTAAAAACTATTGCCGAATTGGGTCGATATTCACTTATTAATTATTAGCTTTTTCTTACAACTCATGAGTCATAAGTACAAACAATACTTTTAGTTACAATTTTATCAATTTTTTTTACAAACTTAAGAGTCATAAGCAAATATGAACTTTTGCTTACACTTTTTATATTCGTAATTGAAAGTTTTGTAATTAAAAGTCGAATTTCTTGTAGTGAACATCAGTAACAAAATACGTAATCTCGCATTCTGCTCTCTAGTGTTGACAGTAGACTATAGGCACTGCCCCGTCCGGATATATTTATTTTTAATTGTTCGGTCAACTATCGTACAATGAAAAAATCAAGCCACTACTCATCTTTGAATACGTCGGACCATTCTTCTCCCTCTTCTCTGGCCACGACCATGCGAGGAAGTAGCTAACTTGCTAACTGTGACTGCAATTGATCATATTCGAACTCACTATCTACCACTTGAAGCTCTGATAACCACTGATTAAGAATAATAACATTATAGACGATATATTTAGTAAAAACAACTAAGCATTAGTGTATAACATAAGCCTTTTACAAACAACATCTCGTTAGAGAAGCATAAAACAAGAAGTGATTATTGTCCATACAAGTATATAAATGATGTAATGTGTGTTGGCGATCAATAGGAATAGACTTTTTTGTTAGGCAGTGCAAACTTCCATGTGTAGGTATACTTGAAAAGTAGATTAGTGTCGATATATATATTAATAAGTTCACATTGTAATGTTTTGATGCTAGAATGTTAAATGAGATTCCTACCATACCAAAGAAGAAGATAATTCTCAACTTTATTCTGTCAAATTTCTCGATAATTTCTCGATAATTTATTCTGTAATAATATTTCTTATCAAACACTTTGAAAAGTATTGATGGATTGATATTGTCAATATTGACAAGATTGATTATGCTAACAAGATTGACTATATTAACAATATATTATGTCAATAGTGATCAAGGAAACATGAAACCTATGTACGTCAACCTGTCATTTTTCCTTTCTGGTTTACATAAACATATTGATTTGTGTTGAATGAAAGTTTTTAATTGCAAGTGATAATAATTACTAATTCTTCTACATTGTCCTTATTGGCTATATTGTCAATAAATATTGTCATCATGAGACTATAACCTACTTCAATTAATCAATCGAATTTTAAATTAAATAAACACTAAGTGGTAACTACATTTATGCTCATATTGTCTATTTATTACTTATTGACAACATGCATTTGAAAAGACATACAAAGATAAAAAAAGTTTGTTTCTACCCAAAAAAGTAAATAAATAAAACTTGTTAGACTTGTCATTATTGTTGAATAACCGACGTAATACTTGTGTATATCTGCACTATCAAAAACTTTTATATATATGTGAGAAGCTCTAAGGCACGTGACAACATTCGAATGCTTATATATATATATATATATATATATATATATATTTATATGCAAGTGGGTGGTCTAAAACAAGGTTTTTAGGTTAGAGTTTAACTGATTTGTTGAGAAGCTGGCAATCCCTAATGACATTTGATCTTGGTTGATATGTCCTTTTTGGAGTTAATGCAAGCATGAGAAAATTTTTGTTGGTATGATGCCGATCGTTTTTGGCGTTAAGATAGGCACAACAAGACTTTTGGGTATGGTTTTTGCTTAAAAAATCTCCATTTTTTGTAAATATCATTCATATAGAGAACCTCTCAAATTGGAGTACACACTTTTGTAAGGAATCAACAAAAAAACTATAAACCCTAGAATCACAACTCGTTTAATTGAAACCAACAAACAACATAAAACAAGAATCAAAACCAACAACCGCTCAAGAAGTCTCAACTCCTTCCATTATAAATTAAATCAAAATTAAAGTGAAAAACAAACCTCCGTTTCTCCTCCTCACACCCAAACTCGAACAACAACTTCTTAAGCAAAATCCAAATACGAATAAGACTTCTCACCGCCCAAATGTCCTAGGCACCATCTTCCTATTTGTTAAATCGAAATCACTTGTACATGGAGTGCTCAAAGTAACTAATGTAACATGGAGAGGGAGAGAAAAGAAGACCTTCGAGAGTGCAGAGAGAAAGAAGTTGTTGAAAAATTACTACAAGATGCTCCATTTTGATATAGGAACAAGAATAATTTTTGATGAGGATTCTTTGAAAAGTTCGATCGTGCCTCAAATCCTCATTTTGATCAATTTTTCGCTTGATATATATGTAATCTTTTTTACATTATCATTGCGGTAAATTATGTAGGTCATGGAAGGTAGAAACATCCCGTTTCAATTTTATGCATAAGGAGAAATTGTTAAGGTTTCGCAAGGCATCGCGTACAGCAGACCCCCATCAATTATCCTGATTATTAAGTTTTGAATGAGTAAACATGAGTTGATGGATCACGTGTATAACGCATTTGGTACTTCGTCCACTGAGACTCACATTACGATGACGTATCGTCACATAATAACTCATCCATCAGGTTCACAATATTTTATCCCCGTGTCGTTGCAAGACGAGACCCACTTCGAGTTGATGTGGTCAACAGGGGGGAATCTACCATTATCAGCGAAGGTAGAGATTTATTTAACCTTCGAGCCAATCGAGCCTTTTCAAAATTCTACTGTACATTCACAAGTGGTAGAAGAAAATGTGGGCATGACATGCCCTGTATCAATGATGGAAAGATTACATATGCAATCACCTATAAGTGATATTGTGCAAGATAGATTTGTTACTCCGATTGATGATGACATTAGTGCCCCCAGTGATGACCCTAACGAGGACCACGACAACGACACTGACGAGGACGTATGTCCCCTCGAGGATGTTGCGCCCTCTGTTAATTGGGAAAATATAAATGTTGTTACAGACGACCCAACCTACGAACCTCCAGGGGCAAAAAATTTGTAAGATGATGAGCAATTTGCAATTGACGAGGAGGAGTGTATGGAAGAAGCAAGCAATGAAGAAGTTTACCAACCATTGCCGTGTTGGGAAATGTGCCATAGGTTAATCCATTAATAGTCTTTATGAATACATTTTAGTTAATAAAATAGAGGATTTCATTTGCTGTTTATTATAATTGATTTGCATGTTTACATTATAATAAGATCCATGGTACAGAAATATCCTAAATGTCCCTAGTCGATTCTTATACTGGGAACTATAATGAATTAAAACTAGTATGAGTCTTGATTGATGATCATACGATGATCATACGTATAGGAATACGAATCAAGATCATGAGTAATTGTTAGGGAACAAAGTACTGGACCGACCCGCTATGAGAACATCACATGGATTAAGTCATAGTTGTTTCTCATGATAGGTATATTTTTTAGTCCTCTGACTTGAGATTACGAGAGACTTCAACATTAGGAATACAGTGATTTGACGGAATCAAACGTTGTCTTTAACCAGACGATTATAAAGGTTGTGAATGGTTACTGTGTGAATAATGTGGTGAAGTTGTGTAATCGAGATAGAATTTGTCCCTCTTATATAAAGAAAGATATCTAGTGGATCCCTCGATGTGTTAGACTATTAAAAGGCCTAGTATAAGTGAATTGATATTGATCAATGTCACTTAGATGTTTTCAGTCTACCTAGAAATCGAGACTAGTACGATTGAACATGTTGGATGACAATTCCATGCCTTATGTTTGATCAAAAGGATATCGTGTGACAAAAGGATGTTATACATACTATTGATTAGGTTGTATCGATTTGATATTTGTACAACTTAAGTAGTCATAATGTCTTACTAGAGGCCGCTTATGACTTGTATACCAAAATGTGTTTTGGTACACTGCCAACATTGTATGAGCCTATTGGGTCGCACACTGAGAATGGTTTTGCGAGATTTTAAGATGGTTCAGAAAAATGAATTTTATATGATAAAATTCATGACAGAAACGTCCTTGTAGTTTATTACAATTATACTTCTTTAAGTAGGGGTATATGTGTAATTTACTTAACCGTCTATATACAAGGGTTGTATAAATAGACGCTTTGAGTTAGAATACAAGTATGAAAGATTTTAAAAAGTGCTGAAACTCTATTTTCATTGTAAGAAAAGACTTAGGGTTTTTGGTATGCTCTGGATCGTTTTGGAGAGAAACAAAAAGGTTTGGTATTCTCTCGAAGCTAGCACTTCAAATCTCGGCCGTCGTTCGTGTATGGACTGCTGATAGAGGGCGTTCGTCGTTGCCAGCGCCTTAGAAATAGATTAACTTTCAGAAAGGTACATTGCAACTGAGGTATGATTAAGTTTTCATAGTTTAAACGTGGTTTAATTGAATCAGATTCGGATCCTGTTGGGGTTTTTCTCAAAATAGTTTTGAAATCTCAGCTGCGTATGAATCCCAAAACCCAACATGCCGGTGTATAATGAAATTGATTGGGAAGTGGGTAATTCTATTGCGACCCAACATTCTCATCATTCGATTGGATGGGACATGCCTAATTTTGAGTTGGAAAGAGGAATGTGCTTTGACAATAAGAAAGACTTGCAGCATGCCATCAAAGTATGGCATGTTAACAACCATTATCAATACCTTGTTATGGAGTCAACTACAACCTTATGGGCAGTGAAGTGCAGAAGTGCGCTGGAAGCTGGGTGCATGTGACGTCTCCGTGCTTGTTTGCGAAAGAAAAAACAATTATGGGAGATCACTCAATTAGACGAGTCGCACAGCTGTATAAATCTCGGCATAGAACGCAGTCATGCCCAACTCGACGCCAACATCCTTGCACGTGAGATACAAAGCGTTGTCCAAATAGATTAGGCAATTACTATCAAGGCTTTGGTAGAAATGATTAAGTTAAAATATGGATATGAAGTTCCCTACAAGCGAATGTGGGATGCTAAAAGGAAAGCAGTTGCAAATGCATTCGGAGATTGGGACGCGTCATATGCTAGGTTACCAAGATGGTTGGCGGCTGTACATAATAAGAGCCCAGAGACAAAGATTGAGTGGTCGCATAGACAATGGGCTGCAAATGAGATCAGGACAAAGCATCCTCAATTTCGTCGTGTGTTCTTTGCATTCAAAGCATCAATCGAAGGGTTCAAGCATTGTAGGCCTCTTCTACAGATTGACGCGACATTCTTGTATGGAAAATACAGTGGTAAGCTAATGATTACCCTATCTGTTGATGGCAATGGACATCTACTTCCAGTTGCATTTGCAGTTGCGAAAAACGAATCAACAGACTTATGGGGGTGGTTTTTGAGGATGTTATGCAAACACGTGACCGATAGAGATGGTATTTGTATTATTTCTGACCATCACTCTGGCATTCTCGAGGCTGTTAACATACCAGCAAATGGTTTTTGTCCACCAAGAGGATACCATCGTTATTGCCTGTGACACTTGACCAGTAATTTTAACACGAATTTCAAAAATGAATCGTTAAAGAACATCCTTTCTCGAGCTGCTGGTCAACATCAAGTGAGGAAATTTGATGCATGCATGGAGCGTTTTGCTTATTTGTCATCAGGAAGTCCTCAATCTCTTCAATATGTGAATGTTATTCCCAAGGAACTCTGGACTCAATCACATGATGGAGGCCTGCGGTATGGATGGATGAATTCTAATGGGGTTGGTATCTAATCGATAGTAATTATGTTTGTCATCCTATATTTTTTTCACTGTGCTAATATTACTGACACGACATTATCTTACCATTGTAGAATGTTTTAACGGTGTATTGAAAGGGGCACGATTCTTGCCAATAACAGCAATGGTTCAAATGATTTACTACAGGTTGGTGACATACACCAACCGACGCAAGGAGGAAATCGATGAAGCAATCTCGCACGGGCTCAATTACACGAAATATGTCATGGATAAAATTGCACATTATGAATAATCTGTAAGGAGACATTACATTAAATTGATAAATCGCGACACTGGTGAGTTTGAAGTGCTCACTGGACGTCATGGTGATCGCATGCATAAAGGCAACAATACACAGATTGTTATCCTGAAGAACTGGTGTTGCAGCTTGCAATAAATGGCAATCGTTTGGTTTCCCTTGCTCACACGTGTTAGCTGCATGTGCCCTTATTCGACTTGATTATACACAATTTATTGAGCCATACTACAGGATGGACGTGTACGCACGATGCTACTCCTCTCAATTCAAAGCCATCCCCGATGAAAAGTATTGGCCGACTTTTGCGACGAAGATTTTACCAGATCCTAGGTGTAGACGTGGCCGAGGGAGACCAAAGGGAACATGAAGGCAAAATGAGATGGATCTTCCTAATGTTTCGAGGACCTTGCGATGTGGCATATGTCATCAAGAAGGACATAAACGAACATGTCCGAATAGAGATCGTGGTCGAGTCCCTACTAGGAGGTTGCGGTCTTTGTCGTGCAGAGGGACATAACAAAAAAAATTGTCCATCAAAAACTCAACCCCCCAATCCAAACCAATGAGAGGATTTGTATTTTGTTTGTAAATGGTGTCAGTTGGTAATTTCATAACATTTATATTAATATAGTATTCGGATATGTTACGTAAAGTAATAGATAGGTATTTGTTAATGTTATAACTCGTACTAATGATTAGTTGTGACTTTTAAAACTACTCGACCAATTTCTCTAATCATACAGTTGTAGCGAGTACACATGGAACCAAGACCATCTGATCTTTCTCTTTCTACACCTCCAATGTACACATAGATCATCGCAAGTCTGGAGGGGTCAGGTATATACATTTAACATGTATGCGCTTAATATTTATGCAAAAACGTTTAATACATATATATATATATATATATATATATATATATATATATCGACATATTTTTTAATTGTAAGGTACATGATACGATGCGCGTGCGAAGAAGACGGGGTGTCGTTGATCAACGGGTGAATTACCATTCTCGAATGACCCCTTACCTATGTTCTAGTGGCTTTTATGAGGTTTCACGCATAGGATTTTTTAGACTTGATTGGGCTTTGATCACCGCTTTCGTTGAGATATGGCATCCAGAGACACATACGTTCCACATGCGTTGTGGCGAGTGTACGATAACACTCCAAGACGTTGAGATTCAGCTCGGGTTACCGATTAATGGTATGCCTGTGACTGGAAGCACAGATGTCGACTATCTCGCGGTGTGTGAAAGACTACTTGGTGCAAGACCAGAACCACTTGACCTTTTTGGGAATAGAGTTCTTGTTTCATGGCTCGAACAAAATGTGCCACCTATAGAGAATGACAGCAATGAGGAAATTGTTCGACGTTATGTTCGTTCGTACATTCTACAACTTATTGGTGGTTATGTGTTCGCTGACAAGTCGAACCGATATGTACATATGATGTTTCTTCCGTTGCTCGAGGACCTTCAAACAATTGGACAGTATAGTTGGGGAAGTGCATGTTTGGCATATTTATATAGGGAGTTGTGTCGTGGATCTCGCTCTGGTGCGTATGAGGTCGCTGGTGCGTCAATTCTTATACAACTATGGGCCTCGGATAGGTTTCCATTTATAGCACCAACGCGCACGCCTGTTCCTAGAGCTCGACCACGAACATGCGATGGAGTATACATGCCCAATGACGTTCCTTTGGGATATTGGTAATAAAAATGTTTCCATATTATTTTTAATTATTCATTGCGTCTTTTTAATTTATGACTAATTTATTGTTTTGTATATAGATGGATAGATGCATTTTCGATAACTAGGACTTCCACACACGTTTTATCATCATATCGTGATGTACTTGACACGCAAAGGGAGAATGTCGTGGAGTGGCAACCATACGCTGATGTCATCGAGTCACTTCCACAATTATGTATTCAAGGTCACAGGAGTTGTCGTTCGACGTGTCCTTTAATTTGTTTCCATATAGTTGAGTGGCATAGAGCGGAAAGGGTGATGAGA
Organism: Stephania japonica; assembly: GCA_039657345.1. Lineage (NCBI taxonomy): Eukaryota > Viridiplantae > Streptophyta > Magnoliopsida > Ranunculales > Menispermaceae > Stephania > Stephania japonica. The sequence continues at coordinate 18,464,837 of CM077558.1, read as the reverse complement.
CAGTTTGGGCTGACACAGGTCATGCCACCTCATTGTGATTTTGACACACGTCTGCACCGCGTCCAATTGAGAGGACACCCTTAAGAAAATTGGGCAGTGTATCACAGAAGATATATAGAGTTGTGGGAAAATCGTGGTAATACCATAGCCACGATGAAACAAGAAGGGGAACATGATCAGGAATAGTACATAAGGTGGTACAGATCTATCACCAGGCGATACATTGGACATGACGGGGCTCTACGTGAATTTTCGGTAACCTTGAAACTATAATGTTGTTATCCTCATGAGTCATATTTAAAATTGTTAACCAACACTGCATTTTTTTGTATATCAGTCTATATTTGCGTGTCAATTGGAGCGAGTGTTCATTGATGACGGGATCGATCAAGGCATTGTTGCTCTACATGAAGGCATCAGAATCTTAGATGAGGATGAACGGCAAAGGACTACTCAGTGGAATGATGAAAATGTAGTTGAGCCAGAAATAGATGACGAAGCTTCTCAAGAAGAAGAGGAAAACAACAAGAAGAGGATCAAAGCCTAGCAGATAGAGGGAGGAGAAGAAAAACAACGACTCAAACTTTGGGTGAGAGCAGTAGACGTTCTTCTCCACCACCTCCAACTCGTCCAACACCAAAAACGTCAGAGACTATTGGTGAGAGCAGCAAACGTTCTCCTCCACCACCTCTAACCTACCCTTCTTCTTATGGGTACTCTCCTTTGCTGCCCCCAACGCAACCAGATGCTCATATGTTTTTGCCTAGGACACCGAGCATGAGTGTTCATCCTTATCATTTTGATCCATATGCTCCTGGGCCATCATCTTCCTACATGGACTATAGAATGCCTACACATTCAATGCATGGTTCATTGCCTCAATACATGTCAAGTCCATTTACTCTGCCATATTATAATTACAATATTCCATATAGTGAAGATGGCTCATTCATGCCCTTATTAGGCATGCCACCTCATGTTCCTTTCCCCCTACCACATACAGGAAGTCGGTATGTTGGAATGGTTCAACCCCCTATCTTTTGATAGCACTGGTAGTAAAGGTCAATCGAGTCAACACGAGGAAGAAGTTCAGTCGAGTCATCGAGCTCAACAGACTCAGCCGAACGTACAAGCACGCAGAAATCTACGTCGAAATAGAGTACGACCGGTTTGCCATACGGAGGAGCAACGCCGACATCGATAGATTTGCATCATATATTTGTATGAGTTTCTTTCATGTCATGGTAATTTCTTTGTATCGACGAACATATCCTACTCGAGAATGTTGACATTCCAGTAGCACATGAAGATGCTTTTCAAGAGCAAGCACCTGAGCATGATACTGAAGTTGATATTGGCAACAATGTTGCAATTTCGCTTGCTGATCCTAGTGGCACGCACATGTCAGACGTCGATGACAAAGAATGTAACGAAAACGATAATTCTAATTTCTCAGTGGATGATGAAAATAGTGACAACGAACCATGACATACTCACTTAAGTAGGTTTAAGAAATCAAACCTAATTAGTAAATTTAGTTACACATTTGTTTGCTCCTTTCGTAATAATTGATTATGACATTTACATTTGTTTCTAACTTACTCTTGAACTTTAAAAAAAGTCATGTCAAGCAGAAATTATGCATCGTCATCTGGGGAGGGATTTGGTGGATGATCCAGCAGACGATCCGGTGGACGATCCGGTGGTCGCAGAGATCGTCCATCTCGCGACTTGGATCGCTCGCTAGTACGATCTCCCGTTGATGATGCTGAGCCTCAGCAGCGTCAAGAGCAGCTAACTCTGCAACAGCTTGCTCAGCAGCAGTTTGCTTACCATCAACAACTTTTTGTCCAACAACTGTTGTCTTAGCAACACCATCAATCACAATTATTTCAGCAGTATCCTTGTCCGATTTATGTGCAGCACCCCCACCAGGCCCCTCTCCTTCAGTCATCGGGGCCATCTTTATTTAGCCCCAATGATCCAACCACTCTACAGGCTTACTCCTCTCTTTAGGCGTCGCAACTCCCTCTACCTATCGCTGGTGGCATTACTTCTAGAGGATCGAGGATCTACCCACGCATCTTCCTCCCATCAGCAGGACTACCAGCATGTCCCAATCGCTCCCTTCGACTCTGGTATGCATGCCTCCCCATCGAGGAGTCATGATCATGTCGAGCATGCATCATATTCGCCCAATACTTCAAGCCACCCTTCGAGTGAGTCGTCTATTAGTGGTGCCTCGCGTAGATCACAACGAGGCGATGAGCCAGCTAGGGTCCCGAGACGTAGATGTAATGATGACCGAGGCACGGGGCGGGTGTTATTGACCGTAAAAATTGTGAAAGAATCGTAAGTCAACGAAATATTATTACGTATATATACTTACGTTTAATGAACTTACTATAATATTGGTCTAACTTTTTTTTTATAAAAATGTAGTGGTACTTTCTTACATCCGTCATCCGAAGCGTTAAAGCAAATGATGCGGGTATATAAATTCGATTTACATAAGGATGGCTACTGTTGGGATACGGTCCCCAACCATATCAAGGAGCAATATTTTAATAAATGGGCGGTAAGAGATTTTTAAATAAAAAAATTAAGTTTCTTTTACTTAGCATATGTTGAAGACTTGACTTTCTATTATTACAGACTCATTTCAATTGGAAACGATCGGATGACGCTATGGTTAGACATTTGTACGACAAGCAGATTGTCACTCGCTACACTGACTTTTTTAGTAAGATTGTGAGGAAACCAACAAAACTAGCATATGTATCTCTGGAGGTTTTTGAGCATTACAAGAAGATGCGGTCTACTCCAAAATATAAAAACAAAGTCCGCACAAGTGAGCCGAAATCGGAGATCAAAGGTGGGGGACCTGGTTCGGGTTCGTCTGTGCACGAAGGTTGAGCCATATCCATCTATGAGCATTCGTTGAGACTGGTGTGTTTTAGGACATACATACATAGATACATACATACATATGTATACATTAGATTCATATAAGTTTCAAACTTAATTTTAAGTTAAACATATTTTATAGGAGAAGAAACTTGGTCGAAAGCCAACTACTTTGGATTTATGTTTATATCTCCATACAAAGGATCATGATGGCGTCACTTTCTTGGATCCGAGAGCAGAGGCGATTGCCGTAAGAAACTATTTTACCATAATTGTTTTTTGTTAATTATAGGTATCAATGACTTATATGACTTGTCAATGTTGAAATTCTTAATACAGGCGGCTATACACGAAAGGACCAGAGAGTTTTTCCAGCTGCAGCCTGAGACTCCAATTGATGAAACATAATTATATTTGGAGATTGTGCAGCGAAATGATAAAGGTAGGAGATTTGGTCTTGGCTGGACACCGTCAGGGTCTACAATGCGTAGACCTGATGAAGCTGGATCTTCTCGTCCTATATTTGCAGATGATGAGCCATTTGACCAGTTCAAGAAGGAATTCAAGGAAATGCAAGCAATGATACTAAAGCTGGTTAATGACACGTCTGTAGATCGCGAGTAATTACTTGAAATGCAAGGACGGTTACATCGCATGGAACAGGATTTCATGGAAAGATCAGCTGCACAAGAAAAGCAAGATGGTGTCGATGATGATGATGATGATGATGATGATGATGATGATGATGCTCACAATTACTCAATGACCAAGGATGATGAATGATGATTTCTTTTTCACAACATCCAAAAAGGTTAGATTTTTTTGGTTCATTTTTTACTTGATACTTATAAGTTTTTTTATTAGGAACCATTATAAATCTTATTAATTTATTAGGAACCATTATAGAAACATAAATCATGTAAACCATATATTGAATCGAGATTATTGGAGTAATGTTTGTTATTCACTACATTTTTCTATTGTATTCATTATTTGAATATTGAATTGGGAGACTCAAAAAGGTTTTACTTCTAAATAGAATGTTTGTTTTAGGTCTACAATTAACATTTGTTAAGAATGATTTTAGGATTTTGTGTTTTAATTGGTTCTACACAAAATAACTTGTTCAAACTATATTAACATCTTTTGTTTTGTGTTTTCATATTTGTGATATTGAATATATATGCTAACTGTTAATTAATTTTACTAATTTGTATTTATTTTTTTATTGAAATAAATATGATTTGTTCTTTATTATAGGTTGTTTTTCATAAAATATATGACTTTTCTATATGTGAATCTCAATTTTGTATACCTCAAAGCTTAACTTATTTTATTTTGCTTTTTCTTTTTTTTTTTGCAGGAAACTATGGTATATATGATGGATAGATTGTATTTTTATGATGGTTTTCTTGGAAACTTATTTTGTGTTCTCCTATTTTGATTTTTTTTTAATTTTTTGTATAGAGACAATTATTGATACACTGAGTTTATGTATTCAAATTTGATTAATTTCCATTGGAATATATTGGAATGTATGAATTCATTGTTGCTATATTGGAATGTATGCAAGGAATGTATGAAAAGTATGAATTCATTTTATTGTATGAAGGGAATGTATAAACCCTAAAACCCTATAAACCCTTTTTAACCCTAAATGTATCATGCAGGAATATATATATATTTTTTATAAATATAAAAATATATATTTAGCAACGGGCTCCCCATCGCCAAAATGGATAGCGACGGGAAGCCCGTCGTCAATAATTGATTGGTAACGGAGAGCCCGTCGCCATTTTCTACACGTGGCCACGTTGCTGCCAACTCAATCACACATCACCACGTCAATCTCACATTGTCAATAACGCCTTTAGTAATGGCGATATACATTATTTGTGAAATTTTAAAAAAAATTACCTAATTTAATGAATTTAAAAGAAAACCAACCCTACTTTTTTAATAACCCCCTGATCCGAAAACCTTAATTTTTTATGATTGATTTTGTTGTTCTTGAGTGTAGATCTAGCTTGTTCGAGTTGAAATCAAGCGAGATTCGTGTGTCTTTCTCTGAATTCAAGTGAGATTTTGTGAGTTATTGAAGAATCAGTCGAGTTCTGATTCATGGCGGCTCAAGATTCGCATAGCGTTACTGCTGGAAATGGAAATGTTGTGCTTGGATCCAGCGTTGAAGGTCCTCTACATCTTCAAAGCTCGGATCATTCAAACCTTCTTACTGGAAAGAACTATCTTGGTTGGAGTCGCGTGATGCGAATTGCTTTGGGGGCGAAAATGAAGGTATGTTTCATTGATGGATGGTTTCCTAAGCCAGATGTATCTTCACCTGATCTTGATAGGCGGATTAAGGTTGTTGCATGGTTCTTTCTTGGATATTGAATTCAATCGCATCTGATATTGTTGATGCATTCTTATATACTCCATCTGCATTTGATATTTGGAAAGAATTGGGGGAGTGATTTGGTGAGTGCAATGGTCCATTGATGTATCAATTGAAGCGAGAAATTAGTACTGTTCATCAAGGAAATTTGTCAATTTCAAAGTATTTCACAAATTTGGAAAGAATTGTGGGACGAACTTGCATATTTAGCCCCAATTCCTAGGTGTGACTGTGGTACATACGCAAAATTGGTTGAACTTGATTCCAATGATAAACTCATGCAATTCTTGATGGGCTTGAGTGATGTCTATGATCACATTAGGAACCAGGTCTTAGTCATGGATCCCCTTCCCAACATTAACAAGGCCTATTCCATAATTTTTTAGGGTTGAAAAGCAAAAGGAGGTGAATGTAGCTTTTGCCCCTGAAATTGAAACTGTTATGATGGCTTAATCAGTTCCTGGAAAAGTTTTAAAGCAGTCTGATTGGACTCCAAATACTAGTAATGGAAATCATAAGAATGCAGGAAATTCTGGTCGAAACATCAACAAAGATGAGTTGGTGCGTGAGTTCTGCAAGATGAAAAGGCATACTAAGGAACATTGCTTTAAACTGAATGGTGTTCCTGATTGGTACAAAGCCCTGAAGGACGAGAAGCAAGGAGTTGACAACAATAAGTCTGTTATGAACATGTTGGAATCTCCTATGGATGCAATGGAGGATAATGTGTCTCGGTTTGGTGATCTGCAAGCTAGCATTGCAGCTATGGTGCAACAAGGCATTGCTCAGTACATGAAAGGAAAGAGCATTGGTGCTGAGACTTCTGAAATTCCAGCTCATCTCAATCTGGCTCATCTGCATGATTTTGCAGGTAGTTTACTGAACTCAAATCATTATGCTTACGCATTTACTAGTCATGGTTCATGGATTGTTGATACAGGAGCATCTAATATGTGTATTGATAAGTCCTTACTCGTTAATTCCATTATTCCTTTGAAACAAACTCCTGTTTATTTGCCTGATGGCTCTACTAAGTCTGTAGAATCAATTGGTAATGTCATTTTAACCTCCAAACTGGTCCTTCATTCTTGTCTTCATATTCCCTCTTTCAAATACAATTTACTCTCTGTTAGTAAACTTACTGATTCTACAAATATCAAATTTACATTTCATTCTCATTTCTGTCTTTTACAGGACATTGAGTCATCTCAAGTCCTTGTTGTGGGAAGATTGGTTGCAAGGCTGTACATTCTTGATATTTCTTCTTTTACCAAGGAGGTCATTCAATCTTTTACTTGCATCTTAGATGAGAATTTGAACAAACTAGTACATTGTAATCAAGCTAGTACTGATTTTTCATGGCACTATAGGTTGGGCCATCCTTCCATTGCTGTAACAAATCATTTGCAATCTTTGTTAACCAGTTCTAGATTACAGTCTCATGTAGATCCTTGTGATGTTTGTCACATGTCTAAACAATGTCGTCTTTCTTTTCCTTTAAGCTCAATAAAGTCTCAATTTCCTTTCCAGTTGTTACATATGGATATTTGGGGACCTTATAGACAAGTTTCTCTTCATGGTTCTCATTACGTCTTAACTATTGTTGATGACTTTACTCGTTTTACTTGGACTTACTTATTACAATGTAAGTCTTCTACATGTTCTACTATTGAAATTTTCCTTTTGTTTGCAAAAAATCAGTTTAATTCTTCTGTAAAAGCCATTAGAACTGATAATGGCACAGAATTTGTCAATAAATCTTGTGTGTCCTTGTTTGCTAAATTTGGTATCCTTCACCAAAGGTCTGCTCCTTACTCTCCTCAGCAAAATGGTCTTGTGGAAAGGAAGCACAGACATCTTTTACAAGTGACACGAGCACTTGTGTTTCAGTCAGGCTTATCTAAATCTTTTTGGGGTGATGCTGTACTTACAGCTACCTATATTATTAATAGATTGTCTTCTCTTTTAAACTGGAATTCTCCTTTTCAAATGTTATTCAACAAACACCCAGACTATTCTTTCATGAAATCTTTTGGTGCCTTTGTTATGCTTCCAACACTTTGCCCAACAAAGATAAACTTGAATCCAGAGCCTTTAAATCCATTTTCATTGGTTACTGTCCTGGTCAAAAAGGTTACAAATTATATAATCTTCTTACTCAGACAATATTTGTTTCTAGAGATGTTGTTTTCTATGAAACAATTTTTCCTTTTAAACATATTACTTCTTCTGATCATCCTATACTTCCGATTCCTATTACTGAAGAGAATGATTTTGTCTGTTCTCCTCCTTCTCCTCCTGTGGTTGATTCTCCTATGCTTGAGTCTAATAATTCTCCTTTGAGACAAGTAAATGTTCCTGTGATTCAACCTCAGTATGAGAAGCCTCAAAGGAATAAAAGACCACCTGCTTGGTTAAACGATTTTGTAACCAATAATGTACATGTTCCTGCAAATCATTCTCTTATTCATGTGTTACCTGATAATATTCCTCCCACTTTTCTTTACTTTCATTCTCCTAACATGACTTCTTAGTACATGCATTTCTTATCCGTTGTATCACATATTCATGAACCATCATCATTTACACAAGCTCAATTAGACTCTCACTGGGTTAAAGCTATGAATAAAGAACTTCATGCCTTGGAAGCAAATGATACTTGGGAGCTAACTGAGCTTCCTCCAGGCAAGAGAGCTATTGGCTCTAAATGGATCTATAAAGTGAAACTTAAGGATGATGGTTCACTTGATCGATATAATGGTCGTTTGGTAGCCAAAGGTTATAATTAGATAGAGGGTGTGGATTATTTTGACAGCTTTTCTCCTGTAGCTAAGGTAGTCACAGTTAGAGTGTTTTTGGCTATAGCTGCTACTAAGGGCTGGTTACTTCAGCAATTGGATGTTTATAATGCATTCCTACATGGTTTCGTTGAGGAAGATCTATATCTTAAGCCTCCTAAGGGTTATACCAAAGCATTATCTCATCAGGTATGCAAGCTTAAGAAATCTCTTTATAGCCTTAAACAGGCTTCTCAGCAATGGAATCAAGAGTTTACAGTTCAGCTACTCTCCTATGGTTTTACTCAATCTCCTCATGATTCTTGTTTATTCATCTACTCTCATGATGATGTATTTCTAGCTGTGCTACTGTATGTGAACGATGTCCTCATTACTGGGTCTTCTCTATCTGCAATGGATGTTGTTAAGGTTTTTCTACACAAAAAGCTTACTATCAAAGACTTGGAACAGGCTCATTATTTTTTGTGCTTGGAATTGGCCAGGTCTACTGAAGGGTTGTATGTTAATCAACGGAAATATTTGCTTGATCTTCCATCTGATACAAGATTAATTGGGTGTAAAACCTTTGCTACTCCTCTTCCCCAAGATGCAAGGTTTAATGATGATAGTTCTCCATTACTTCTTGATCCAGAGTGGTATCGACTGCTGGTGGATTGTTATATTTGGGATTTACCAGACCCGACATCACCCATGCTACTCAACAACTTAGCCAATTTGTTCAGTCTCCTACTGAACAACATTGGACTTATGCCACTCATGTTCTTCATTATCTGAAGGGATCTCCATCCAAGGGTCTCTTCTATCCTTTTCAGCAGGATCTTCAACTTACTGCATATTGTAATGCCGACTGGGCAGCATGTCCCTTGTTTAGGAGATCTCTTACTGGCTATTGTGTATTTCTGGGCTCTGCCATGGTGTCTTGGAAAACTAAGAAACAATCTACTGTCTCCAAGTCATCTGCTGAAGCCAAGTATCATAGTCTATCTACTACTGTCTGTGAACTGCAATGGCTCTCTTCCATCCTCTCTGATCTGCATATTCCAGTCTCCTTACCCATACCTCTTTGGTGTGATAACTAGGCGGCTATCCATATTACTGCTAATCCAGTGTTTCATGAGCGGACTAAGCACTTCACCTTGTTGGAGATCAGTACAAGCAAGGTTTTGTGCTTCCTAAATATGTGTCCACCAAGTTGCAGCTGGCCGATCTCTTCACTAAGTCTCTTTCTGCTCCAGTTTTTCATAATTTGCTGCTCAAGCTTGGTCTGTGTGATTAGCACTTACCTTCATCACACAGTCGAGCTTGAGGGGGGTAGTGATATGTTTTAGTATGTAGTTGTTAATATTATGGGGTACAAGTGACTACTATAAGAAGGTGTCTTAGTGTAACACATCTTTGTGTGTACATTAGTTGTACTGCGGGGTTAAAGTTACTGGACCTATAAATATCTCTGTACCCTATCTGTATATTTTTTATGGAGTTAATAAAATCAAGAATGTGTTTCTTGTTTAGCTCCTGAACAACCCTACCCATTTACATCCGTACCATGAGTCCGTTGCTGCAATAGGCATGACAAACCCACTTGGCTAAAATATGACTTTTCAAAATTAATATTTAATTTTCCCCATGCAAATTAGTGCAGACGTGCGCACAACGACATGGCCAATATATGTTGGATATGTTTTACAACAGAAGGATTAATAGTATACCATGCTAAAGTATTTTAACAGTATTTCCCTTTTTTTTTAGTATGCAATGTATGTATAATCTTTTTAATATTATCGATCCCACATGAGCGATAGGGGTGGCAATTCATGTCGGCGAGTCGTAAACATGTCGTGTCATAAACAGGTGGTGACTCATATGATGCAAATTCATGACATAACATGTTTATTAATCGTGTTAATCGTTTTCGTGTCTAAATGGGTCGTGTTATAAACATGTCGGTATTTGTGTCACATGTTTATTAAATATTTTATTTAAACTTTTTAATTTATTTAATTTTTTTACAATTAGTTTACTACATTTTTAAAAATATCTATGTCCTACCAAAAAAAATATCTATATGAATAAACTTAAATGAACATAATTAAATAGACGATAAAATATAATGGAGATGTAGTCTTAAGTTTTACTTTACTTTTTCATTTAAGTCTTTACTCTTTAGTGTTAATAATGAAGGGAAAATGATTTGTAACAAATAACATATACAAAACAACAAGAATCCTATAAAAAATGTGGGGCACCCCATTTACAAGGGCACCCATCGAATTTATCAGGGCACCCCCAAATTGGACGAAAATGCCCTTGAACCCTAAGGCTGAGGCACCCCACCTATTTCGGCTATACCCTAAACCCTAGAACTGGTTTCCATTTTTTCGAAACCTCATTTCCTACAAAAGCTCTCATTGCCATCGTGATTTGGAGGCGAAATCAACTAAATCTCATATTTTTCATCGTTCTCTCCCACATATTCCTTGGTTTTTTCGAGTTGGACAGGTTTTTTCGCCCAGTTGAAGTGGTCAGCAGCTAGGGACAGTTCGGATTTGAGTTCATTGTGAAATCGAGAGGGAAAGTAAGGTACGTTTGAGTTTTTGTTCGATTTTATGTTCATTTGGTTCGTTTTCTTTGTAGTCGTCTATGAAAATGCTTCAATATCTGGGTTTTCTTGCAAACCCGTAATACTCGCCACACAGGACCGTGATGTAGTCATTAATCTCAGAAATACCATACCGAGACTTATGAGTACTTCTCGTTTGTATCCAAACGACACTTAGCCCATATAAAATTTCATTACATTTCGGACACAAGTAACCGAGATTCTTGTTTTTGTTTCGGTGCCAGTAAACCGAAGCTCGTATATTACTTATGCGTAGGTTTAGTCTCGAGGATAAATACCGATACTTTGTGATAGATCTCGGTTTCGTCATACCGAAATTTTGCCTTAGGTTTCGGTTATGGTATACCGACATTTTTGTTTTGCTATCGGTTATGCCATACCGATTCAGTGTTGAAAATATATTTTTTGGGGTTTTTTTTTGCTGCACAAGAGATTATATGGTTACAATGTCTTTCTCTATCAGATATGGCTCGAGGAAAATGTACTGTTTCTAGAGAGGATGTCGATGGAGAGCCCACGAGAGCACAACGAGCACGAGCACAACGAGCGTCGGTCGTGGCTCAACGCTCCTTCTGGTCTCTCCTCCCGCAGCCTTCGCTCGCTCTCGCTGCTCCTTCTTCGCTTTCGCTCTCTCCTCTCCTCTTGTGATGTCCGTGGTAAGAGGAAGGCACAGACTGCATCATATCGAAAAAGCGAAAGTGCAAGCCGCGAGAGGTGTACGTGGACGCAGACCGGCGAGGGATAACGTCGAGGATGAGGCATCTCATGTCCCCGGGGAGCAAGAGTCGGGGTGGTGCCGACGGGGATGAGGCCCGCAGGCGCAATGGAAGAAACCACCACATCCCAACCACAAGTAACTAGGAGTAGTAGCGGTATTGTTGGTGGGAATGTTGTGGAGCCCGAAGATGACCCATCTCGCTCCTTTTCCCCTAAGCGGTCCTATTGACCGCTCTTTGTTGAAGAGTTTTAAGGATCATGTTGCAGCAACAATTTGGAATAATGAGGTATGTAGCCTTTTTTTTTTGGCAAAATATCAATTCATTTTCAATCAAATTATTACTTTTGCTATTCATATACGATAATGTATTTATGAATTATGTTTTTTTTGTAGCATCGACCGTTGCTTAAGTGCATAAACCACGGGGCTCAAATAGCCGAGTGGGATTTGCAATCTTGTCACCCCGACACCCAGGGACTGCAAAGAATCATTCAGAGGTCGGGTTTGGCTCCACTAATAGACCGCTCCTATCTAAGGCCAATAAGGAGGTGATATCGCTTTTTGTCGAGCGGTGGCAAATGAGACCAATACATTTCATTTACCATTTGGTGAAATGTCCATCACGCTCGAGGACGTGAGCATTTTACCAAGATCCCAAAGACGGGCAAGGTGGTGGCGGTTGAGAATTTTTCAAGGTACACAGAGGAGTCCCGCAAGGATGCGATTGAGTTAGTTTCAAACTCGCTCGGGTTTCTCCCGACGAAGCGAGGAAGAGGTTAACATTACGAAGGGTCTCACAAAGGCGAGTAGTTTGGTCAAGAGTCGTTTTTGCCCACCCAAGTCCAAGTCTTCCAAGATTTCCAGCTTCTCCTACTACGTACCCTCCAAAGGAATGCACCGCACGTGCATACTTTTTGTACTTGCTCTCTTGCACCCTATTCGCCGATAAGAGTGGGTCACGAGTTTCAATTTCATTACATGAAGCTTCGGAGAACTTGATGAGGTCGGGACTTACGCATGGGGTGCGTCGCTTTAGCTTATCTTTATTTACCATCATCTCGGGTCACCACCAGTGGTAGAAGTGTCGCAGATTGCAGGGGTACCTAACTTTGCTCGAGGTACATATTTTTCTTGTGCATTACTTGTGAATCGGCCAATACAAATCCAAGATTTTTTTTTTTTATTTTTGTTGATTCTTTTTTTGGGATGGGTATACGAGCACTTCCCACTCCAACTTGCTGCGCGTCGAATGCGAAATACATGGACCACCTTCACCACGTGTCTCGAGGTGGGTACAAAAACACGAGACTCGTAGCTAACGTGGACAAGCTAAGTAGTATTCGTAGGACCCTTGATAGGTTACGACCAAGTGAGGTACTTTGTTTTATTACTTTGAGTTTGATATTCCAATTTATCAAACTTCATATTTTAATATAAATTGTTTGTTTCATTGGTGTAGGTGACGTGGGACCCATACAAAGGACATCGGACAAAGCGTATTGTTCTACCGATGGCCTTCTACTCGGTTGTCTCAAGTACATGGAAGTTGTGGAGCCATACCATCCGAGAGGTTCCTTCGACAACTTGGCCATGTTCAAGGAATACCGCCATCTCCATATCGCCCCCTCGAAGCAAACCGAGGCCGCACCGCAATGAAATACTCGGTTAAGTACTCATTCCAACCGAGAATTGGGAAAGGTGGCGTAGCCATTCACTCTCTCGTTGAAGATCGAGGGAGAAGGCGAGGTTCGAGTTCATGGCCGCACCGTAATATCTCGCCATGGTTCACACGAGTTTCACATCCTACCATTGAGAACCCAAATAAGCACAAAGGATGACTTCCCCGATACGGTTGGTGATAATGAGTTATTGGAGGTAAGAGCCTTGCAACCATTTGAATTTAAGTTGTTTATCACATTTCTTTTGTATTATTTATTCATAGTTTCTCTATTGGTTTTGAACAAATGTAATCGACGGGCATTGGATAGCGTATTGGCATGGATAGACTTGCCGGCGGGTATGGCCAAGATGGAGGCTCGAGAGAAAATGGCGAATGATGTCGTGGACTACTTGACGGGTAGGGGTCTTGCACACAGTACCACCACCACCACGACCAACACCACAACACCGAGTGCACCTACGCTCTTCCTTCACAACATGACAAGACCCCAACCGAAAGTGTGCCTACCCCAAGTTCTATCGAGCCTTCGGTGAGAAAGAATGCCCCTCTCGCCCACCCCAAGTTCTAGCCACCACCTAAGAGAGAAGCCCCCACGACAACATATGTTAGTCGCAAAGCGAAGAAAGAAAAAGGGCTCAAGTGAAAAAACATGTTGTTTGTCTTGTTCATTTGGTATTGTTTAACTTGTTTGGTATTTGATGATGGATGATGTTTAACTTGTTAATTTGGTATTGTTTACCTTCTTCGGTATTGTTCTATTGAATTGATAATATTTGACTTGTTAGTCATGTTTGAATTGATGTGTTCTACTACTACTATTTGTTGTTCTATTTTTGTCACTACCATGTTTGCAATAAGTTACCACAGAGAAATCCACGGCCACGCAGGAACGAGAACTACTGAGAATTATCTATGTTATGCATGACCGTGATTGGTCCATCGAGCTCGGCCGCCTCCATGCGAACACCGCCATATTGCCAAATTTTATATAGTCTCGGTCATGCACACCCGCAAGTAATGTCTAAATTTACGGTCATGGTACCGAAACTTATGTATGGTCTCGTAGTTCATCACCGAGATTATTACGCAACGATTACACATAACGACTCGGCCTCCTATTATCACAACTTTGCAGATAAAATCGGTTACGACATTCCGTAATTCATGAATTAGTCTCGGCGATGCAAAACCGATTGGTAATTAAGGGTCTCGGTTGCATTTGACCGATGCTCACATGCAAGGAACACACATTGAATCGGCCACATACTACCGCAATTATTTGCAGTGAATCGGTTATAATGTTCTATTACTATGGTCTACTTTTCGGTCATCTATCACCGTAATTTAGCAAGAATCTCGATGTCATGTAACCGAAGTATTTAGGGCACCCCATTGTTGGTTGCTCACGAACCTTAATGTCCGAGATTACAATGGGTGTCACGGTTCTCGTATGTCCGAGACTTGGGGGTAGTTTTCGACCTTCAGAACCGATCCTTTAATTGAGAGTACAAACTTGGCATATCATGAATTTATCCATTCAACAAACATCAATTCAAGTTACATACATCAACAAAAGTACACAAAAGCATCATGCCAAGTTTCAAAGACATAATATTCATTCAACAACATCAATTCAAGTTTGCCAAAACATTCCAAAAATAATTTACTATGTGATTTGCTTAAGCGAAGTCTAAGTCTACCACGAAGGGCGCGTGTGTAGATGAGAAGATTGAACCGGACTTGTGCTTGGATGTTAATACCAAAACCCCACCCTTGAGCATCAACATTCGCGAAGGTCTTCCACACCAAGAATACAGGGGGAACCGGTGCATTAGGCTTGAATATGACCCGTCAAATGGAGGAGCAACATAAAAGAAAGAATAAGTAACGTGCATTGACATATTAACCAAAATTTGAACAAACGCTAAAAACTTACCCTAACCCAATGAGTGTCGTTGACATTTGTAACGCCAATAACTACCCGATCTTTCATAGGCGGAGGGGCATTACGTAGAGGAAGAAATGTCATGCAACAACCATATGACACGTTGACAAGCACAACATTAAATGTTGTTGCAATTAGAAGTCCCATGTCCGGAAGGGTCATCATCCACTTGTCGGACCCGACATCCTTACCTTCAAAGAATTGCACAGCTCCCTTAACTTGGTCAAGTAACTTCCAAGCAAATCCTTCCAAAACTCTTGGTTCTCTTGTAGTTCATTAACCATAGCTGTTCTAACCCTTTTCCAACCATCTATGTCTGAGAATCCAAGACCGGCAAACACAACTAAGCCACAATTTCCATCGCTATCCACATTTACTATAGTCTCAACATGTTGAATCCAATCCGGTTGTATAGTGTGAATGAATCCAATCTCAGATACTCCCATAGATGCCCCACGTGTTCGATGTACTTTATTCCTAACTTGTTTTACTTTCCTTCGCGCACCGGCCGCCTCACGGTGTAAGTACATATTCAAAGCCACTTGGATCTCTCGTCGTAGAAGTATCATCTTCCTCGCTTTCCTCTTCATCCCTCTCTTCCCTTTCTTCATTTTCTTGCTCCCTATAACATAATTACCAAAACTATCAAGACTCTGGTCTCCCCCTTGTCTTCACTTTTGCCTCGTGGTGCAATACATGACGTCGAGGAAGGACAACTAATCTCTCTTAGTTGTTGAATAGTCCTAACACGCGAATCCTCATCAACGAATGTTTCAAACTTAGACACAACTCTTTGAAGCTCGTCATTCAAGTTATAGGCAGTCCGATTCACTGATGCATCGGGTACCATACTCAACTTCTTCCAATACACATGTATGTCTTCAAGTGGTATAGGTGAACCAGCTAAAATATGTACATTAAGCTCGTGTGCACACGGAAGCCCACAAGTGGTACGTAGGTCACAACCACATAAGCTCCGGTCTGTCCCAACATTCACCCCACGTTCAACCTCGTTACGAATCAACTTAAGCGCTTTCAGGGATACATAACCCCGCAAACGGCGATACAATCCATCCATATATCCATGTTGCACAACATTCAAACTAACCTCAAACGACGATTTGATCCTGTTATGTTGTATGTCTAACATTCCATGAATTACACTCCACAACGCCTCGAAGTTTGCAGTACATGTGCCGAGATGTTGTTTGAGAGTGGAATGTGCGACTCAACCCTTTGCGTTGTGGTTTCTCCAAGATGAAAAAGTGGATTTGTCCATGCACGTACAAATCTATTCTTGTAATCCCGCAACCAAGTAAGTATCCTCCAAATAATTAAGCGCACCTTTCACATCTCGCATACTCAACACGTAAGGTAGCCAACATAAGCTCGAATGATGCTTCTGGTCGTAGCATACATCAAATCCGTCCACCTCTTATTGAAGAGTTGAAAGTCATCATTTCGTGCGAACATCTTTTTGGTGTTGGTCAACACCATTTTGTTGATATGCCATGTACAAAGCTGGTGGGAACATTGTGGAAAAACTTCTTCGATTGCATTAATAAGGCCCAATTCTCTATCAGTGACAAAAACACTAGGTGTAGGCCACCCGTCTAGTAAACCTCTCAAAATGTTCAATGCCCATGTGTAGTTGGACATAGTCTCTGAAGATAAAAAAAAAACCCAACCGAGAATGTAATGTCTGTCGAAGTGACCCCAACAATCTCCAACAACGGCAATCGGTACCTATTGGTCTTATATGTGCAAATTCATTAGAAGAACGTATGGAAAAGACCTCAACAAGTTGATGGAGTCGGATGGGACCAAAACAAACCTGTAACTATATTCGATTCGGGTCCTTCCTATGCCATGACAGATACATATTGTCTTCCAATAAATGTAAGAGTTGTTGCATTTGAGTTCTCCCACCAGCTTCTTTAATTCGATTCCTTTGTCGTGCATTGTATATTGTCCGCAATGTTGAAGCATTGTTCTTATCCCTTTGCCTCAAAGTGTTTAGGATCTGTCGTGGCCTAACATTAGCCTTACTCATCTGATCCAAAATAGCGCCTCATCCCGAGTCAATCTTCCAAAGATATGAGTGCCCTTCCAAGGAATTCGCAGAGTTGTGGTTGTGCATGCCACATACCACACTTACATACCAATATGAGTCTGGGTGTTCCTTGAGTTGAATAAGAAAAGGGCACTGACATTTTTTCGTACCGGTGTTTGGTCTTGTGTTGTCCTCTTCCTCTCGCGTTTGTCAACTTACGTGGTATCTTCTCAATTAGTTCAGCTTTAGCAGCAATTCCAACTCTTTGGGAAATACCCCTATATGTTCCGGATCTCTCACACGCAATTGTGACCCTTCCCCTACGCCATTCCCTCCGCATCGACTTCTTTGTAACCAGACAAACTTTCTAGCACGTCCCGTCTCTCTTGAACCCATTTGAGTGCCTCTTTTCTAGTTTGAAATGGTGCATCCCGTTTGAAAAGATAAGAGATATCTTCAAATGCACTTGTCGATGTTACTTCCTAAGAAAAATTCAAATATCATAAGTACTCGGTGTTAAAAGTTAGAAAATCCTTAAAAACGCAATTCTCGTAGTACAGTCCGACACGTAAAGGATAGTTTCGGTAGGTCACAACCGAGACCATTCAATATATCTCAAGACACGACCACCGAGTCCACTAGCAACCCTTTACATAAAATGTTCTGCTATCTACTACCGAGAATTACGTTTAAGTATCGGTTGTGTGTCACCGATATATATACAGATATCTCGATCCTGTATGGCCGAAACAATCGTGTACGTGGTACATTTGCATATTGAGAAACCCTAGACCTAAAAAAACTTTAAAACTCACCTCCAACTGCCTCGATTCATCCTCACTTGAGTTTTGTTCATCCATTGTACACTAAAACACCAAACGATTTGCTCCAAACCCTAAGTAAACGAGAATCATCAAACACCACCATTGTCAACACCAAAACACACCAAACGCAAGATTCAAACACTCAAAAACTGAACAATGGATGAGGATACCGACCTTGTATAAACTCTTTCAGCCAATAACGTCGTGACCGATCGTCGACGGGACCGAGGTATAGGGATTGAACGGATTAACCAAGCTCAAAAATGGGGTGGGGTGCCTTGGTAATTCTGATTTTTTGGGTTTTTGTTGTAGATTTAGGTTGGAGGGCACATGAGTCATTACACATACAATTGAAAAAAAAATGGGGTGCCCCGAGTGTTGATTAAACTCAACAACAGTTCAACATTCCAATAAAAAATTTCAAACATGTGAAAATTTTCCATAAAAACCATTTCTTTACACACTTTGCTAGGAAGCCCATATACACCCTTAGTCATGCAAACATGTGAAACGCAAACACTAGTTACCAAATCAAACCAAACAATCCGTGCAAGACCCCAACAATAGAAACAGTAGTGGACAATATGACTTTACTCTAAAGTTCCTACAATGTAAGAGACTAAAGAAGTTCTCTAACCAAGCAAATATGCAACAAGTACATCTACATCCACAAATGGAGAAGTTATCACAGAGAATTGAGGATCTAATCTTTGGTAAACTTGTTAATGAGTGACTTGTGGATGTGCGGGATGACACCGCCACCAGCTATTGTACCCTTAATCAGTGTGTCAAGTTCCTCATCCCCTCTAATTGACAGCTGAAGATGCCTCGGAGTAATACGCTTCACCTTCAAATCTTTGCTTGCGTTTCCTGCCAGTTCCAGTACCTCTGCTGTCAAGTATTCAAGAATGGCTGCTGAGTATACTGCAGCATTAGCTCCCACACGGCCATGTGCTGCAATTCTTGACTTCAGATGTCGATGGATCCGACCAACTGGAAACTGAACTCCAAGACAATATACAACAAATAAATCAGATTAGAACAGAGATAACATACATCAGTCTCTACAAATCTTCATTTTAACATAAGAATCCATAACAGTCTAATGATGTTATCAGCTCCAGTCACGCATTGTGAAACACCACGCAGAAAGAACTTGTGATTATGAACTTGCAGTCAACACACATTCAAACAAAAACTAAAAGTCAAGTGGTTACACAGCAGCATAGGAATTGACTAACTTTTGCATCCATACTATCAAAAACAAGTAGTAATCATATCTTCGGTAATCAGGTTTTTCTTCCCCTTCCTTAATACCTATTGGTTCATGCTATTGGCCTCCATTAACATGAATTAATATGCCAGTAAGGAAAATCAATGGTTGGTGTCTCACATGAATCTGCTCTTACAAGTACAAACAGAATTTTCCATAAAAACCATTTCTTTACACACTTTGCAACAACAGATAACAAAAAATAAAAAAAAGAAAAAAAAGAAGACGGTAATGAAAAAATCATTGATACTTAGAAAAAACAGATCATAGAAAAACCTGCCAATCCTCAACACTCCCAATGGTGTTTTCATTGTAGAGCTATCAGTCCTATGGAGAAGTGACTAGCTTTAACCTACCCTTCACTTATGACCATAAATGACCCAACTTTAGTGCGTATGTGTGTTAAAGGCCCAATTGTTCTCTACAGCTCCTATGCCTTAACAAAGTGGCTTGCGCATGTCCTTCACAGCCGCCCTTAGCTTCCCCTAAATTGAAATGAGTTGCAGCATAGTTTGACATGACTACCAAAGTAAGCATGCCCAAGCTCAAGGATTGAACTTTAAGACCACCAATTTAGCTACTATTAGAACACCTCAATGACATCTGAACAAATTGAACATTCAGAAGTTATTGGTGGTGATCAACTATAGCAAGTATCTATACTCAAAAATCTGACCGTGGCAGTTAAAGTTATTTTATCGAAAAATAATAAAAGCTTCAAAACAACACCTCACAAAATATTAAAAAAAAAAATTCAAGAACAAAATGCACCAAAAAATTGATTTCAAGTTCCCTATCAACATCAAGCAACCAAATTTTACCAACATTAAAACACTTCAATTACTCAGATACATAGATTACGCAAATCAATAAAATGCAAAATGAAAGGATAAATTTACCTACGTAGCGAAACAAAAATTGTGGTACAGGGAGAAGTGGAATGCAAGGAGGGGTATGAATAGCTAGAGGCAAGACTTAGCTAAGAGAAACTAAATTTCGAACAATAGATATTAACCAAACTATCAATGCCAACCATATTCCAACTAGCTCAGCAGACAGAAACTTCCAAATAGAACACAGATATTATAATATTAACACGTTACCATCATCCAACAAATACAATCCCCTCAAATTTTACTGAAGTATCTCATTTTTCCCACATTTATCATATCAACTGCATTGAAGTTTTGCAAATGCTGCGTCCATGTTAAACACACCACAAAGTAAATAACAAAACCCACACAAAATTTTACCACAATCCCCACGTGTAGATGTATAAGACAAATAATCTTTTCAACATTGAACAGTACTACCACAATGTATTTTTCCTTTTGTGAGCAAGAAGAAAAATCGCAACACAAATAGTTCCACTAGCTTGAAATAAGCCTTTACAAACTCTAAATGCCCTTCATACTGCCAATTCAATCATGCTTGAATTGTAACAAAATGAATTCTACCAATACAGAGTTTAAATGAAACTAGAAATGACCATTTTGGTAACGGATTCAACCAAAATTTAAAAATCTCAACACTTACAATGAACCACAAGGTCTACTCCTTGTACATATTTAATATAAGTTGTAGCCAGAATCAATTTGAAAATAAAAGGCAGATTTATCATTAAGATGCTCCAACACTGCATTTGCTAGATGGTGGTAGGTAGTATATTTCCATAGCTGACATTTTTTTTCATATGACATTATACTTTCACTTATATTACACAACTAAGATTTCTTAAAGCAAAAGAAGAACGTTTCCATCAGTTATTGGTAACTACATCATAATAACTCAAAGTCCCACATTCATGAGGGACAGTTGTAGTGCGCTAATTTAAAACAATGTACACATCCAAAGAGATCCAAAACAAAAACAATATATATACTAGGTTTTTCATAATATGCTACGCACGCTACGTAAATAAAAATGATTTTAATAAAACTGAACAAATTCTATTAATATCTTATGACTCCTACTTAAGTTAAAAAAAAAAGTAAAAGAATTAGTTCCCTCCTTTTTGGAACACTCCAAATTAGCCATCTTTCTCATTTCTCTACTTTTTTAGAAATGGATCGGGAGAGAAATATTTCTTTCATCACAAGTATCTTCTGATAAAATTTAAGGTTTTAACTATCTTGATTTCGATGTAGGAGATAGTTCAATGGTTGGTCCAATACTTTGTGTTGTACTTAAGTTTCTAATTTACTTAATACGTACGTGAGTTAAGGTAAGCATTATGTCACATGAACAATAGAAAAAATAATTAGCAAAAGCTAAGAAAGGAAAAAGGAACACACTTAAAATCAGCTAAGTCATGCTCACTGATTAGTGGATAATAAATAAAACTAAATGTCAAGGTAAACTACTATCAGACTAATCAATAGATGAAACTAATTAAGCACTGTTCTTAAGAAATTTTCTCAACCTATCCCAAGCAATGTTCTATTGGGCAACATTGTGGCCAAAGCAAACAGGATTTCTACAACATCTTACTAATCTTTCCTAGTAGAATTCAAGAAATAATGTTGCATAGGTTACTTTGTTTTTACTCTTTGCTAACATTGTATCAAGTCTTTCACAAAAATAAAAAATAAAATAAAATAAAATAAAAAATTTAAAAATTTTAAAAAAAACTCTGCCACAAAGTTTGAATTGTTCAAACAAATATGTACAATTGGTTATTAGCTAGCCATCTATATTACTTGCTTCAAGCTTAGTCATCCCATGTAAAAACTGAAAATTCATTACATCCTCCAACCATAAAAATACACAAACAGAAAATTACCCCCAAGTCACCAACAATTAATTAGTTGGGGTTGGCTAAATGATTTTAAATTTGCAAAGTAGTATCGTATAGATTTCCTAATAAAATTTTGAACTTAACCCAGACGGATTGCTACAACGTTAAGGGTGAAGGCGGGGTTGTGTGAGTTAAGTGCACGACCTCGGTTTCGATTTCCCGGTGTGGTAAGATCTTTTGGGCCACTGGGTCTCACTCTCGGTCTAGAGAGCCAAGGCCTCGTGTGTTGATTAGTGAAGATAACCTCGACACCACAAAAAAAAAGAAAGAAAATATTGAACTTAATCTTTGATTAAGGGGGTGGAATTATTTAACTCCTGCATAGATGTTGAAAATCCAGGAAAAATAATTAAAAAGGAATAAAATGATTAATGAAAAGAAATACTTATTCTAATAAAAGAAACCTGAAAACTTCTAGTTTCATTATGCACTTTTTGTAATGCAATCATGCTGGAATAATCATTAATGAACCTATATTACAATAACAGTAAAACTTCAGCTCAAGAATATTGATGAATTAAAGAATAAATGGATCATATTAATTCGCTAACAGTGAGAAAGAAACGAATACAAGATCAATTCCTTATAGTAATTGAGATCATAATTATGGCACAATTAGTAAAAAATCCTTGTCTTAAAGAAAGAAGTATTCCAAGACTTTCTGCAACCAGGTATAGATTTGAACAACTTGTTAAAGAAACCTAGCTAACCAATCAAGAAGCATAAGACACTAAAAATATAAACTTGGACATATTTGTGTCATGAAGACACAGCTAAAGATGCAGAATTTGAATACGTTACGACCCTCGAAGGTACTTAATCATAGGATTGTTGAATCTATTAGCTTCCTAATAATTGTGGCTCCATTAATTACTCATCATTGTTTAGGATTTAGGATTACCAAACCTAACCATTAATAACCTTTAGGATTGCCCAAAACAATAGCTACCATAATGAACCTCTTAGTTCAATAGGAGGGGGTGTAGATAGAGATGGAGATAGAGATAGAGATGCTGTACACACCATCAGGAAGGTTCTCTGCACACCAAGGAACATAGAAACCTTGAGACTATGATCGTGAGAGATCTCCCTCATGTACTTATCAGTTATCAGTTAATCTTCCAATTCTTTTTCATTATATGCATTGTCATACCATCACTGCTAAAAAACACCCTTATCAATCTCAAAACAATATTAAAATCATAAGCACCACCACCATTACTGTTGTGACCAACCACTAAAGAATCATCCAACGTTCCCTTATGGCAAGCATCCCACCAATCAATCTCTCTATACAATACTGTAATTTTTGCTCAATTCCATGTCAGAAACAACCTTCAATACCCAAAATAGCCCTCCACATGAAAATGCATTTTGCCCATTAAGGCAACCATATAAACAGCTGAGAATGCAAGCTCGACATACTACATTGAAGAAGACTTTGACAGGGATGGAGTATAACTTTGTAAGGATTAAGCTGTTGTTATCAGTCCCATATATAAGCACCAAGTCTTGCTTAAAGAATAGGAGTTTGGTTTCACAATGATGTTTACCACTTAATTCTTCAGAGAAGTTGCTCCAAACATTTTAACAAATTTCAAGAACTAATAATCCATAAATGACCAAACAAATTGAACTTGCCTCTAGAAGATCGCTAATGTTAACCATGAAAAGGCAAAACGTCAACCCATTGGTTGTGATAAAAAAAAATTGCAGGTCACGCTACAAAAATTAACACAAAAGCCAATCAACACAATCGCCATCGCCGTAATAGCACCGGAGCTCTTCCACCACATTCCTTCAATGGATACACGAAGCCCAACATTGTTTCCCTCAAAAGCCTCAGGCCCAAACTTCATTTCCTTAAAAATTGGCAATTGCCCACTAAAGTTATTGTATGAAAGATTCAATCTTTCAAGTCTCAACCCATTCAAACTAAAATCTAATGAATAATTTTTATTTTCAATCCTGAGATAAACCATAGTCGATCCTAAGTTTATAACCATGATGACTCGCTAATGCAAGGTAAAATGGTTAAAGACTTCTTGAATTTTTTGACCATTTTGAGAAAAACTACAATCCAATGAAACAGACATAACAGTACAAAATTAAAATTGAGATAAACTAAAATCTAATGCTAAGAGAACGATGAAAGATTAATGCGGAGAACTTAATACTAAACAGTGATTGCAAGGCATCACTGGGCAATGCCTTAGGCGGGCGGTGTCCTTCTAAGTAATTTTTAGAAATTTGAAGGGGCTATTTACAATTAAGTTTGATTACAATATACCTACCTGAACATGAAATCTTGACACAATTAATGTTACATATGGACCTAAAGACTTATTAGTATTTTGAAGTGTATATTAAGTAATAATCACATTGATTAATAGATTATTAGTGTTATTTAAGGACCAATAAATAAATAAATACTTATATTGGGACCTCTAAATAAATATTATTTCATTTGCCTAGGCATCACCTAGGCGCCATCTAGGCAATGCCTCTCCTAGACCAAGGAAATCGTCTCGGAATTGCCTTAACGCCTTGCAGTCCTTGATACTAAATTTACTACATCATCACAAGTATAAGAACTAAATAATTCAATGATCTTTTCATTAAATGAATAACCACAACAAAATAAATAACATAGAATTGGGAAATTGTAAGAAGTATCTACTTTAATTTCACCCAAGCCAACCACAACTCAAGAGATGTATGATTAACTCTAAATTTAAACTAATTGTTTCTAGAGTCTTGCTCGTCAAACAAGTGCTGCATAGTCCTAATTTTACTGCTTAGTTCTAAAATTAAAACCAATCTAAGAGATGAGGCAAGTTTGAAACAACAAGGATTTTTATTATTACAATGGATGTGTTTTCAGGTAAAGTGCGTGAAAAGAACGGACAAATAAGACAAATCAAAACACAAACTTGCCAGTACAAGAACTGATCTACACTAATTAAGTCAATTTAATCACTATTCAATACAAGAAAACATAATTACAACATAATACAATCCACGAGGCATCTTGATGATGGCTCAACAAGGTCCAAGACATTTGTCCAGCCACAAGCGTATCATGGTTGGATTGAAATAGACCCATCAAGCAAATTCAACAGTTCGATGTGGGAAAACGTCAAAAATTTACAAACAAAACATGTATAATTCAACAACTTTAGATATGAGTTTGAGAAATTAAAGAATAAAATCAATTCAAGCCTAACTAAAACTCTTACCATTAACTGTAATGGAAAGAGAGCTATTTGAATGAGATAACAGCATGATAACTGGCTGCAATTGAGTATAGAGAGAGCAGCTTTGAGAGAGATAGAGCAATGAGAAACAGAAACAGATCAGAGAAAAGAAAGATAAGAGTCATTGAAATTGTTGTCGAAGAGGGGAGCCAAAGATGAGAGTTGGGAACAAAAATGAAACTCAAACAGAGACTAGAATCGTTGGATTCGTGAAGTCATTGAGGGTAGAAGAAAGGGGTTGGAGTAGACTGGTCTTTTTGCTTACAGTCAATGAAATGGCTATTCGTGCTTTTATAATATTGATAGTTATAGAAGAGAAAACCAACCAACAGGCTCACAAAACTTAAAATAACTACAAACCACCATCTTGTTGAGAATCCATACAAACCATTCAAATCACTAGAATCCACATGGAAATAATGACTGGAACAACCAAGAATTGAACCTTCGACCGAAAAGGAAAGAACCAAAACATAGAATAAATCAACCACCAAGATTATATTTTTCAATTACATTTACTCCTATTGTATAAGAAAAACCAAACCCAACAGAAATCATGTTATTCCATGACAATGTAAGGGGGAAGTCAAACAGCAAACTGTACATGCCAACTTGAGAAAACATTCGAAACTTGCAACAAAAGAAAACACACTGCTATGGCACATTAATCGAAAATGTACGACTATAATCAGTTCTCAACCGCTGAAAATGCCTTAAAATGCAAAATATTAGTCCTTTCCATCTTTGAAAACCACCAAAATCATAGCATATCACAATGTAGACTAAACCAGTCATCAGCATAAACAAATCGAATACCGCAAACGAAGAAGACAAGCATTTGAAGATCACCTGGAGACCCGCACGAGAAGACCTAGAGACAGGCTTCTTCTTGTCCTTATCCTTGTTCGCCGAGGCCGCAGTCGTCTTCCCCGCCAAAAGCCCTTTCCCACCTTTGCCCGCCATTTCAAGAACACCAAAATTGCCGAAAACCCTGAAAACCCAGAAGTAAAAACCCCTTATAAAGGGGCAGAACCCAATAATCAAACAACAGAACTCAGAAATTCAAGCCACATAAGTCGATTTCGGTGGAAACGATACCAAACAGACGAAAATCTTCGAACACAAAAAGAATAGCTACCGTAAATTGGTCGAAAGAGACGATCAAACAGAGACGGAGAATGGGATGTTTGCACGTTGTCTTCGGTGGGAATTTGGGATTTCAAAATTTTTGTGTTTTACGATGCTGCTCCCATTCTTTTTGTTTAAGTACCTCAAGCCCAGTACGGCAGTACCAAACTTGTGCGATCCGTGGTCAAGGGTCTCTGCTAGTTCTAACCGCATCTTCAATGAAATGTCGATTACCTTCAATGAAATGTCGATTGAATGTTAATATTCGCTACTTAAGATTAAATTGAGATTAAGATGAAAAAAAGGTCTACGATGGAAATGTATATTTAGAATGTCATGCTAATGTAGCATAAAAACTCTAGACATTCAAATTGATAGCCACGTAGAATTTCGTTACTTTTTTTTCTAGTTGGTTGGAATTCAATTTTTTTTTAATTGAAAACAAAAATTTCACCTCATCAATTGATGTTAGGATCCCTCCACATATATGGACTGGTACACTTCATAGGTTGAAGTATGGAAGAAATCTAACATTGACAACTTTCACAGAGTAATGGCATGACATAGAATCTCTCCGAGGTTGGTTGGAAAAAATGCAATACACATGCGACGATATTCGAGACTGAGGGGCTTGTGGGGATAAGTAAAATAATTAGAGACTCAAAGGGTCGGTTTGTTCAAGCGAGGACAAAAACATTTCAGTATAGGTGTAACGTAATGGAAACAAAGGCAATTGGCATAAGAGAAGTAATGAGTTGGATTGACGAGTTACGGATTGAAAATATGGTTTTTGAATTGGACTTGCTCCAATCGGTTAGAGGAATCATGAAAGACGTCCCTAATCTTCTTGAAGCGAGAGAAGTGTTTCAGGATTGTAAAGCACTTATGAGAAAATGAGACAAATTGAGGATTAGTCATGTTAATTGACAAGCGAATGAAGTTATTCATCATATGACAAAAATATCGTGAAGCCATATTGGAGTATTGTTTTGAAGTGAATTACCAGATAATATTCAAACTTTGTTATATTAATTAATGTAATCTTAAATTTTTACTTCAATGAAATTATCTTTAAGATCAAAAAAAAAAAAAGTTGACGTAAGGATTCCATTACGCTTTGAAGTTCATTGTCTATTTGAGTCACATGAGATGACATCTTGTTCACGTTGATGACGTAACAAGATTCTAGGCAATCTACGTTTAGCCGACAGTGTAAGATAATTTCTCACAAGATGACGCGTGTGATTTAATTCTCACCGCATCAACAAAAGCGAGTTTTTACATCGGTACGGAAATATTTTTTTAATTCGCCCGATACTGATTTTACTTTAAAATTCCTTACATATGGTAAAACGCATTTTGGAAATGCTGACATATGTTGGGATATTGGATTTGTTGCTGACAGGGCGATGACGTGGCCATAACACAAATGGCGCAATCTGCGAATTCATAGGATTTCGGTTATATGGTGTTGGCCTTCGGGATCGGAGTAATGATTAATAGGGACAGTCAAGGGTATTTGTATTTCAAAGTCAGAGGTGAAAATTTTAGATTTATGAAAAATGAATTACTGTGAAAGTATTTGCCAAGGATGTTTTTATTAATCAAGATCGAAAGTTGGAGACTCGAAGACGATCAGATACCGTCCTAGTCTCAACCATAAATGATGTTGACCAGGGATTGGCGGACGTTGCATTTAGGACTCCACCTGCACCTTATGAGAAATCAAAGTTTTTGGGTTCCGAGGGGAGTATGGTCGCAAGGCTGAAACTTAAAGGAATTGACAAAAGGGCACCACCAGGAGTGGAGCCTGTGGCTTAATTTGACTCAATACGGGGAAACTTACCAGGTTCAGACATAGTAAGGATTGACAGACTGAGAGCTCTTTCTTGATTCTATGGGTGGTGGTGCATGGCTGTTATTAGTAGGTGGAGCAATTTGTCTAGTTAATTTCGTTAATGAATGAGACCTCAGCCTGCCAACTAGCTACGTGGAGGTCACCTCAACGGCCAGCTTCTTAGAGGGACTATGGTCGTTTAGGCTACGGAAGTTTTAGGCAATAATAGGTAAGTAATGCCCATAAATATTTTGGACTGCACGCGCACTACACTTATGTATTCAACGAGCTCATAGCCTTGGCCGATAGGCCCGGGAAACCTTTGAAAATTTCATCGTGATGAGGATAGATCATTTGTGTCATTCATGTTATCTTGTAACCACCCCATTTACATGAATGGCGCATTCGCCAAATGCGGCATTCGTGTAATGGGGAGGTGTATATATGTATGGCAGAGAATATTTTGCAAAGAATATATTTTCAACAAAAAACCCTAAACCCTACTTGTATAGGTTCTTCAATTGGGTTATTGAAGGATTATTCAATAAAAGGATGACAGTCTTTAACTGCGAAATAATTTGTAGCTAAAACCTAACTTTTGTAGCTAAAGACTTTTAGCTGCAAAGAAAATTCATAGCAAGTTCGTAGCTTAAGCCCCAACATTAAAAGTATAATGCAACGACTTTGGTCTTTCATAGCTAATTTTTAGCAACAAATTTTTTTCGCAACTAAATATGATAATTACCCAAAAAACATTTCATAGTCAAATCTCACATTTACTTGCAAAGTTCATTTTTGTGAGTCAATTTTGAAATCGATGGTGAATTATTCGTAGCAGAATGGGATATTTGACAATGAGGTGAGTTTAAGAGTGGGAGAGAACAAAATAAGAGGAAAATAATAAGAACAACAATTTCTTTTTTTATTATTATTTTCACATTATGTAGTAATGTAGTTTTTTTTAACAATAAAAAAAATTAGTTGTAAAAGCCCAAAACATAGCTCTAGCCCACCCCAACAATTATTGAAAGCCCATCTAAACATTAAAAAAAAGAAACAGTCCTCGTGCATTCTTCTTCCATATTTACACACCCACAACGCATTGTCCAAATCTATAGTTTTTACATTTTTCGAGGCTTTTCCAATGAACTACAAAATGACATCATATATGAAGTCTTTTCAACTTCTTTTTTGTTTTGTATTTTAGGTGAGAAAGAAATCATCTCTTTGAGGTTTTTTCTCATTGCTCAACATTTTTTTTTCAAATCTTCACTAGATTGCTACATTTTGCGAGAATAGACCGACGAATCTCTTATATAGTGCGATCAAAGAGGTATGCTAGTTTTCCTACCAAAAAAAAGAGGTATGCTAGTTTTTATTTTTCTTGTTTGTATGTCTTCTTTTTAATGGGTATGTCTTCAATGTGGAAACAATGACACTATGGCAATCGACTATGGTTTGGGGCTGTTTTTTTTTTTGTAGGAATTTGGGGCTGTTTTTTTTCTTTTTTTCTTGATATATAGGATATTACTTAACAACTTTTGATAAAAAACCACCAAGCCTCAAAATGACTCGAACTCAACTTTTTGTTGAGACACTTTAATCACAAGTTTTATCCAACACTATCGTTTCGAAATGCATGAATGAGGAATGGCTTCGTGGACAATTCGACTGGGATTGTATTCTTTTGCTATTGGTATAGGCGTTTTTTGAAGGGTGGGATTGGTTTTTGGGCTCCAGGGGCTATGTGGGGCCTTTTTTTGGCATATTTAATGGAGTTTTTGGCATACTTTTGGTTTTTGAATGCAATTACACCATATAGCATTGGGCCTAGTTAATTAATTAACTTAATTAATGTTTTCTCTGCTTCAACTGCTCCTAGTACTAGGAACACATTCACATTTGTAGATGCAATCCATGTGCAGCTGAAACACCAAGTCCCCACATCTCTAAAACTGAGAGAATCTATAAGGGGACTCAAGAGACTTCTAGTACCTATATAAAAAATTAATCAACTTATCTGTCACTGATGAGTTTACATTTCATGAGAGCACAAGTTGTGACATTATGGATTTGTAAGCAGGTGATTAGTGATAATCCAATTACTAATTTTTTTATATATACTTGAAAAGTTACTAGACTTATATGAGTACTTTAAAAAAAATCATATGACTACATTAGAGTTGAAGAAACAAAGGCCTAAATTAATGTGCTTTTTAGATTTAAAGGCAATGAGAACACTTTGAAACCCAATTTATCTTTAATGATCTCTTGAGAAAAAAAATACAAGCTTAACAAAAGCCTCAAACTCAATTTTTTCAAAGTTTTTATAAAAAATATGTAATTGAGATAGAACTTTAATATGTTATGCGTATAAATTAGTAGCATTAGACCCTCTTTATTTTTTTTATTTCACATGTTTTTTTTTAATCTTTGATCATGCTCTATTTACATTAATTGAACTATGAGAATAAAAAGAAGATTTTCACAACTTTGATATTTAATGAGACTTTTTTTTCTTTTAAGGATTATATACTAGCTACCTTTGGACTTAAACTATATGGAGTGCCATGGTCACAAAAGAACCAAGACACTTTTTTCCTTTTTTAAATCAAGTGGAGAAACATCTAAGGGTGACAATCTTTTTCCATTAGTTGTTGAGGCCTCAACTCGTGAGGAAGCAAGGAGTTTAGAATCTGGACTCGAGGACTTGATATTGATTATAATTCTCTTGAAAGAGATCCGGGCTTGTGTACTCTTATACGACAATATCCCTACAATGTGCGAGATGAAATCAGAAGAGCGTATATAAAGATGGGCCCTACAAACTCTATTCGGAAATCAATATCTTCGCTTTCAACCAAAATGGTTTGGAGAATTTCAATGGTTGGAGTATTCTCCTTCAAATGATGCGTTATTTTGTTTACCGTGTTACCTTTTTTAAAATGATAATACCTCTCACTGCACATTAACTAATGAAGGATTTAGAAATTGGAAGAGAGTTAATTGTTCATTCTTGATACATATGGGAAGTATTAATTCATTACATAGAAATTATGTACAATCTGTTGAAGATTTATCGAATGTTACTCGACATATTGATAGGGTGATCAATGCACAATCTTCTGAGGATGTTTGAAAAAATTGGTTACGGCTTATGGTTACATGTGAGGTTGTTCGATGGCTTAGTTTACAAGGATGCACATTTAGAGGTCATCGTGAAGGTTCAACTTCAACAAATTAGGGAAATGTCATAGAAATGTTAAAGCTTTTAGGTAGATTAAATGTTAACATTGAGGATATACTCGACAATGCTCCAAGGAATGCAAAGTACACCTCACCAAATATTCAAAAAGAGATTTTACATATTATGGTTGACATGGTGAGAAAAAAATTTCGTGAAGAAATCGGAGATATAAAGTTTTGTCTATTAGTTGATGAAGCCAAAGATGCAGAGGGCAAAAAAGAAATGGCAATTGTGTTGAGATTCGTAGATGGTCAAGGATCAATTAAAGAGCGTTTTTTTTATATCGTCCAAGTCAAAAACACCGCTGCTTCAACACTTAAGAAAAGTGTATGTAACTCTCTTGCTCGGTATAACTTACTTATCGATGACTTGTGTGGTCAAGGATATGACGGTGCTAGTAACATGCGTGGGGCGTGGAATGGGCTACAAGCTTTATTTCTAAGAGACTATCCATATGCATATAATGTGCATTGTTTTGCTCTGTAACGACCCAAAAATTTGGTTATTTGTGGATGATAATGCATGTATTAGTATATTAGTATTTTACGGGTCTCGAGCCGTTCGGGCTATGTTTTAATGGAGTGAGGTGTCGCCTAGTTAAACGGTGTTTTCGGGAACCGTATTAGTGGACATTATTAATAAACAAAGTCAAATGAAAAACATGACCTAAGTTGAGGAAATAAAATTCTAACAATAAAGTATAACTTAGACATGAGGAGACTTATTCGAATATCAAGTGTGGGACCGCCTCGAGAAGCGTGTCAAACGCGGGGCACTGTGTACCGAGTAGGCGAGAATTTGTGTAACCTTATTGGTAATTTAATAAAATTAATGGGATAATAGGTTAATATGGATAGGATTGTTAAAATGACACACTTGAGTGAGGAGGACCATTGGATGGTCATAGAGATGTGTACATAGGTTAGATTAGGGGGATGAGCCAAATGACTCATAAGGGTAGCTGTCCAAGGGTTGGGCAAGTGTAAACTCAAGGGCAAAATGGTCATTTCACCTTAAGTCACATATATAAAAACAAACCAAACCCTAAAACCCTAACACACTATTCACCTTCTTCTCCAACTTGGCCGCCACTATTCACCCCCCACTCACTGCCCCACTGCCTTGCACCGCCGACAAGGCCAGAGGTGGCCGGAGACCGGGACGGCGTCTCCCTCCTCTTCTCTCTCGTCTCCTCACTCACGCACTCTCGTTCTTCTCCTCTCACGTTCACTCTCTCGGCCTCACTCTCGACTGCTCCTTCCTTGGCTGGACAGCCACCACAGCCGCCTCTCTACTGCTCCTTCCTTGCCTTGTTAGTGGCTTCCGGACTCTTCTCCGGAGTAGTCTCTACAGTAGCTACAGGTGTAGCTGGTGCCTCCTCAATCTGGACCAGAGGTAAAACCATCCCCGTATTAAGAACCATCATGATCGGGATCGGAGCTGTGGAAGCTGTAGCCACTGGCTTCTCTGCCCCCTGAGTAGTCGTAGTAGGCAGCAAAGGTGTAGTTGGGGTCGATCGTGTAGTGGTAGCCGGTGCGAGTGTCTTAAATAAACGCAGCATCTCCTGCAACTGCTGGTCCTGTGTCGCGACCCTCTGTGTCAAGATGCGCATATCGTCCGCGCTAGCGTATCGTGTATCTGAGGAGCCACAATCGTCGTTTGAACCTGTCTGATCCGTTATTGTCGTCTGAACAAGCGAACGAACTTCTCAGATCAGTGGCTAGCTACCGCATGCCATATAATACAAACAATAATCATAACATGTACAAAAATCAACCCGACTCATCCCTTACTACCCAACTAAAGTTCTAACCATGATCAAAGGGTTCCACTCTAAATTCAACTAATACCTAATTACCGTTGGTTTATATGGCTTGTATTTTATGAAATTTAAACCTGGTAGGCTTTGATACCAACTGTGACGGTCCAAGTTTCCCAATGCGATTGGGTGCGCCCGGCCTAGACCCGTGCAAGTCCTCGAGTCCAGTTCTGGGGAACCTGACGACTCTAATTAGCCTTCGTTTATCCGTTTAACAATTTTATGAAGTGAGTTATTGCAGTTATCAATTTATGCAGGAGAAAAACTATAAGTATAAACAAAATGTATAGGAAATAACTCAATTCAAGGGAAATCAAGCATCTATAAATGTGGAACCCAGAAATATAAATATTCATGTACAAATTAGATCGATACGACATAGCAAGTTACATGATATCCAAATGTCTCACAACCTAACGAACAAAACATGATATATCAAAAGTTCATACAAGCAACAATAAACATAACCCTGTTCTAAGGTCAGTAAGTCCAGCCGCTAATATCCTCATAGGAAGTTACCCAGGCAAGGCCCTTGCCCTTGGAGCACTCCAGGATATCTGCACCCACACTCACAAACTAGACAGTGAATAACTTGAAAGAAATCGAAAGTAATGCAAGAAGAATATAACAGTAATTCATGATCATCAAATAAAGCAGTCTAAATATCATGCTGTAATTGAAAGACAAGAATGTAAATAAATCAACGTGCATGATAAACAGGCAGGAAGGCAACAAGGATAACATGCGTGTCCTAAGTCCACAACAATCCAGTGCCCACGTTTACACAACACCAAGGGTGGTCAAGCACTCCTACAGGAAGTGGCTCGCATTTCTCCAACTAGTGCGGGCCACATGAAACCTTCACAATTCAGTACCCAGGTTTACACAACACTAGGGGTTGACAGTAATTTTGGTAGGAAATACCCAAGTTTTCTCAACTAGTGCGGGTCACATGATACTATATCGACACACTTACGCCAAGAATACACATGCCAAGCAAATAATGGAATTTGAATGCCAACAATGGATAACAACAAAATAACAATAAATGATAATGAATCACATAAGATTTCCTTACTGGCTTACTAATATACACAAGCACATAGACGAGTGTACTTACCTGACTAATCGCAATACGGTACAACTCCCGCGACTCTAACGCGTTTCCCTGGTTTTTTGACTACCTAACAATGATTTGAGCCCCAAGTATTGGGTTTATGGTCAGTAATTAATCCTAAGGTGAACCCTAATGTCTTCCTAAATTTTGGTAAAAACCCATTAAAACGAACTCTGGAAACTTGGTAAGAATCGATAATAGCCCGTGACACAACCTAATTTTAAAACAGTTCCAAACAGGCCCAAATAGTGAGAAAAAACCCATTGGACAAGACGTACGTGGGTCACATCGTGAGCCTATGGGCCAAGGTGTGACCGTAGCGTCTTAACACACGACACACACACAGAAACGAACACACACCACGCCTTGTTCACGATGTGAAAGCAAAACTTCAAAATCAATTAACACGGTTGAAACGCACAAACGTTGTACAACCTGCTATAAGACCAATCTCATGAAAACGTTTTCCACGGTTGGAAACTTTCAACACACCATGACAATCCAAAATACATGAACCTCACCACGACGTCTCAACACATACTCACCTCCCTTACGTCGTACACCACTCAACTCTCAAACAACGAGATTTCATGTCATGTCGTGTGTACGTCGTGTAATACAAGGAGGCCATAACGTCTCAACCGCTAAACATCCACACCTTTCTGGTTCACGTATACATGGGTGACGCCGTAAAAGATACGCATTGGAGGCGTCTCCATAACGTCTACCAGGAACCAAAACCCAAAAATCCCGAAACATAAAACTGAAGCCCACTCTTGGCAATCAATGCCTATATGTTTCCGGGCATCAAGACCACTCGAAATTGACTCCGGGTCCTCGTGGGATGCCCAGATTTAATTGGAAATCCAATATAAATAACTATATATGAAAATCCAACAAAATTAACAAAATACATCAAAGAGCAACACCGGCATCGATGCCGTGTGTTGATCACTTCGGAGGTTGCCAAGACACCGGTGATTTAACAGAATCGACTTTGATGAGGCATCCTTGGTCATCGCAATTAATTTTAAACCAGATAATCACAAATATAAAGAGGTGAAACAAGAGAGCAAAGTTCTCACCTAGATTCCAGCGAGAAATGGAACTACGACAAAGCTTCGGTTGGTCAAGTGGTGGAGTGGTCCTTATATAGTCCTAATCATTATCCACTTATATGCGCGCATCTCAAGGCACCCCACATATGTCTGGGGTAGAGTCAATCTGTCGCACGTCGTGAAGGTGTTGTAAGGTATAAAACCCCCATGGCGCTGCCCACGACGTCTGGGGCAGAGACACTCTGCCCCACACTATGGAGATGCCGTCGAGGGTAAAACCCTCACGGCGTCTCAGCGGCGCCCAAGGCCCAGAATTTCTCAATTTTTTGGAAAATCTTCAGAACAAATTGGAAACCTCTTGGGGTATCTAACGGGTCCAAATACAACTCAATAACCCTGAAGTCAACCCTGAAACATATTGAACATAAATATGGAAAGTAAAAAGGGATTTCAATTAAATGTAGAATAAAACGCTAATATTACCAAATTGCAACGAAAATGCTTACCAGGTACTTAGTGGATTAGTTACAAGCGTGCGAGGTCATTTTGGTGGCGTGTAAGAGCCACGAGCGCGGAGTTACGCGCAGTATTAGTGAGTATTTACATTATTTCATTTGTGCATTTATTTGGTTGTTATCCTTGTTTGAACACATTTCTTGTGGATTATATGAATTGTCGAATTCTCTTTGGTTATATCTATTCTTGATGATTTATTGGCTTGGTTTTTTATTGAATTCTTTAATGAGTGGTCTATTCAGTCTAAGTGGACAATACGGTGCTCACGGTCTGTTAAACTCACAAGTTCAAAGGAAGCTAAACTTCATAAGTTCAAACGAAATGGAAGAAAAGACACCTGAAAAGCTCAAGAAGTGATTAAGACAAAGAAAGGCACCATATACCATGTATGAAGTTATGTACATCATTTGTAAGGTATAAGAGTTCAATTCCATAAGCCAAATGCATTAGAATCATGCATTTCATTATTTTTGGAGTTTCAATTACTTAAAATCTTGAATTTCGAGATTTTCAATTCCGCAAGTTTCAAAATATTTTAAATCATACAAATGTGTTTTATAACATGTATTTGAAGTGTATGAACTATTAGAATCGATTTTGAATACACCAGTATGTGTTTAGACGGCTTTTGGATTAACATTAAAAATATTTGCAGAAAAGTCACTATGTATGTAATGGAATCGGGATTTTCCGTTTTCGAGATTTGTAAAAATATCCGGACCACCCAAATAGGCTATATGACCCATAACAAATATGTATGACATGCTATATGAGGTTTGGTAGGGTCCCAGATGTGATAAGTGGTCATTAACTCTATAGTCAAAAATATTATTTTGAGCCCCTGACTATTAACGCGCTAATATTTTTATTAGCACGCTAAGTGCAGAATTAGCACGCTAGGTCAGAAAATTAGCGCGCTAATTCCTTTCCTGACAATTTTTTTATAAAGCTGAAAAACACACTTTAATTTGAATTTTTGATGGAATCTCAGCCCTTGGATTCCTAGAACGGTCATAAACACTTATAAAGGAATGTAGAACATTACAAAATAAAGGAAACACACATAAGACTTCTCTTGCTCAAAGCACACATACAAAGTGCTCAAAATCATGATTTTGCAAGAAAAGTGAAGATCAAATACATACACTCACTTGGGGATTGTTGGAGCTGAACCTATGCACATTAAGTGAGGTAAAAGGAAGTGTTCTAAGGCTTACAACTCTTGCTCAAAACTGATTTTCGGATCTCACATTTGGGGTTGTAAGATTTCTTGATTTCCTACTCTTTTTGGGCTTAATCTATACTTTTTGTTTGGAGTATTGTTTGGAAATCATATGTGGTGTTTTTTAGCATAATTGTCTTTGGATTTTGAGCTTAATCTCGATGTCATAAATCCTAAGACTAATTCGCACTAGTTGAGCTTAAACTTGATTTTCAAAGTACATGAAATTAGAGAAACCACATTGAGTTTAATTTATATGTATTGTTGTTGGTTTCATTGAAGTGTGTGTAAAACACAACTAAAAGAGTTTTTGCACTTAAACTTGATTTTCTATAAACCCAAAATATTGAGTGTATTTGTTTGAACTTAATAGTGATTTTTCATAGTGCATCATATTGACTTGAAACCCACTTGTACTTAATCTATATTTGATTTTGTGGTTTCAAGCTTGTGTTGTTTTAACAACATATTTACAAGGGTCTTGTTTTTAATATAAACTTGTTTGTGATCCAAGGTTTTGAGTGCACAACTTGAGCTTAAAATTGCATCTTTTATTTGTGCATCAATTAGCCATTTATTGGAACCAAGTTGAGCTTAATCTATATTCTTTTTAATTGGTTTCAATATTGAGAGTTAGCCTATACAAACTTAAATTTACAAGGCATCTCAATTGGCAAAGTCTCACTTACATCGATTCATATTAGGATTATATTTGGCTTGTGAGAGGAGAACAACTTATACCGTTTTATCTTGTAAAGCACATTTTCATTGTATTCATTAAACTTTGATTGTAAGACTTAGTGGGATCTAAGTCGAAAAGAAAGTCCTAGTTGAGGCTAGGCATAAATCCTAGTTGTTGCTAGGTGGGAAAAATCCTAGGTGAGTCTAGGTGGGGAAATCCTAGTTGCGGCTAGGTGGTTGTATAGAACCTTATTGCGATAAGGCATCTTGTAAAAGACCTAGTTGAGGCTAGACATTCACTAGGCAGTGTTACCTTGGGGTGTAACACTTATTGGTAATATAAATGGGGGGTTGAAAATCCTAACTGGAGAGGTTAAGTAGTGGATGTAGATCGATTGGATCGAACCAATATATATCGTGTGTCTCATTTCCATCTCTTCTACCTCCTATACTTGGTGTAGTTTACAATTTACTTGAATCATTCGGCGCATTGCTATTGTTCGTTACTACTACACTTTGTCATTTAGCTCAACTCGCTAAGCTAACTTAGTGAATTAGCAAAAAAATTTTAAAAAGTATCATTTGGTCATCGTACCTAATTCACCCCCTCTTAAGTGACCTTCAATTGGTATCAGAGCGGGTGCTCTTTATATTTGGATTCACATCTTAGAGCCAAAGATCAATGGCCATTACTTTTGGTGCCGATTTTACCATTCCACCTATGCTTAATGATTGTGCCTTTAGGAGTTAGAGAATTCGGTTTAGAACATACCTTAAAGCCCAATCACATAAGTTATGGTGTATTTTAGAAAATGGCCCATACATTCCAATTAGAGTTGTAAATGGTGTTGAAGCGTCAAAACCAAGGAAAAAGTGGATAGGGAAGAAAAGAGACTAGTAAAACTTAATAATGAAACTATAAATATTCTCATTCCTAGTATTCCCAATGACGCTAAGGTTAGTGTTTCATCTTGTGCCTCATCTAGGGATATATGGAGAAATCTAGAAGAGATTTATAATGATTGCCATGATTTTTTGCTGACTAATGATTATCACTCCTCATTTTCAACTAGTATTTGAAATGATTCATTATCATCTTTTGAGTCTCTTGTACTATTATCTTTTCATGATGTGCAAACTCACATTGCTATGCATGATGATGATAAAAATACTCACATGCATGAAGACCTTAGACCTATGGATTCTTATTCTCTCAATGATGACAATGATAGGTCTATACACTCTCATGTAAATGAAAGTAATCATGTTATTGATTCATACACTAACATTGATTGTCTTTATGATTCCTCTCTTGATGAATTGTCTACTTTGAGCAAGAATCTTGAACTAGATTTTGACAATCTTATTAAAGAGAATGAGAAGCTCAAGAACATGCTTCAACTTGCATTGGATAAGTTGATGACTCTCCAAAACAACTTTGATAAGAGTCTTGAGAAGAATGAGAGCATGCTTGAAGAAAACATGACTTTAAAGAGTCAAAATCAAGTTATTCAAGAAAAGGTAGATGAATGGTCTAAATTGGTAACTCACGTCACCAATGAGAAGGAGAATGTTGAATTAGAGCTTACATTAGAAAAATTGAAGTGCCTACATTTAGAAGCTCAATTAAGAAAGCCTAGGAGGTCAAACAAGCCCAATGCACTTTATAGAACAAATTGGACTTATCCTAAAAATAAGTCTCACATTATGGCATGGGTACCAAGGGAAACATTAATAGAGGCCAAGTCTAAGACTAGAGAAATATGAGTACCAAAGTCCATGATTCATAGAGTGAGTTAGATTCACTTTGAAACATGAATGTGCTAAAATGATTTATTAATGTATAAGAGTGAAGCATGATATGTCTTTCATTAGTCACATACACATAGCGTGCTTATATTTTTATTTTTGATGTCATGCTTGCATTTCATATGCATTATGTGTAGGACCATGCTAAATGAGTACAATATATCTAATCACTTTTGGGCCGAAGCCATTAACACGACGTAAATTAGGCATGTCTCGTGAATCAAACCTTCTACATATGTTTTAGCTATTTTAATCCTCTTTATATGTTGTAAGTGAAGTGTCCATGGAGTTTGAGGTAAATCGGAGTTGTGCATCGAAAACTCAAAAACTTTATTTCCGAGATTCTAGAGAGCAATTAGCGCACTAGGTCTGGAAATTAGCGCACTAATCCACCATGGCCCAGATTGCTAAACTGACACATTAGCACGCTACCTTTGTAATTAGCGCGCTAATGCCGCTCGACCAGACAAATATACATTCACTATGTCGTAGACTCATATGTTAAAGCCACAACTGAGTTCATTTATGTTTGTGCTTTCACTAATTGTCTCCATGCATATGCCAAGTGACTCCATTTTCGCATGCGCAACACAATGTCATTTGTCTTATTTGTAGTACATATGCAATGACACAAATTATATCTATCTTTGTGTTGTTTCATCTCCTTGATGTCTATGAATGAATGAATCTAGTCTTGATTAACTTTTTATCAAAGAGAAAAACTTATGTATGCATTGTTTTACATTGGGGGAGAATAATAGATAATGTGAGTGGTATTAATGCATATTGATAGGAGGAGACTTCATACCTATTTTTGTTGGTATCCAACCATTTTCTTTTAATTATTTCCTTTATACTTGATGCATATTGAAAGAGGGAGCCCTAATTTTGTATCATTTTTATAAAATGGGGGATAATGTATTTGAACTTGATTTATTGGATTCATTCCTCTAACATTTCTCTATTTTGCATCATGACTTTATATGCCCCACTTTTTGATGTTATCAAACGGGGGAGAAATGTTGAACTTGAAAAATAGAACTTGATATGTACTTAATACTCATTCTTTATTTGTCAAGTTCATGTTGTTTGTTATCATTAAAAGGGGGAGATTGTTGGACTAAGTGTTGTCATACTTACACTTCACCCGATATTTTGATGTTAACAAACAATGTGAAATAGTACTAACAAGTTTGTCAAGTATTTCAGCATAACAAACTCTGTTAAACTCACAAGTTCAAAGGAAGCTAAACTTCATAAGTTCAAACAAAGTGGAAAAAGACACTAAAAAAGCTCAAGAAGTGATTAAGACAAAGAAATGCATCGTATACCATGTATGGAGTTATGTACATCATTTATAAGGTATAAGAGTTCAATTCCATAACCAAATGTATTAGAATCATGTATTTCATTATTTTTGGAGTTTCAATTACTTAAAGTCTTGAATTTTGAGATTTTCAATTCCGCGAGTTTCAAAATGTTTTAAATCATACAAATGTGTTTTATAACATGTATTTGAAGTGTATGAACTATTAGAATTGATTTTGAATGCACCGGTATGTGTTTAGACGACTTTTGGATTAACATTAAAAATATTTGCAGAAAAACCACTATGTATGTAATGGAACCGGGATTTTCCGTTTTCGAGATTTGTAAAAATAT
The DNA here is from genome assembly GCA_039657345.1 of Stephania japonica. NCBI lineage: Eukaryota > Viridiplantae > Streptophyta > Magnoliopsida > Ranunculales > Menispermaceae > Stephania > Stephania japonica. The sequence continues at coordinate 18,423,473 of CM077558.1, read as the reverse complement.
CCAGACCATCCAAATAGGCTATATGACCCATAACAAACATGTATGACATGTTATATGAGGTTTGGTAGGGTCCCGACTATTAGCGCGCTAATATTTTTATTAGCACGCTAGGTCAAAAAATTAGCACGCTAATTTCTTTCCTGACAGTTTTTTATAAAGCTGAAAAATACACTTTAATTTGAATTTTTGATGGAATCTCAGCCTTTGGATCCCTAGAACAGTCATAAACACTTATAAAGGGATGTAGAACATTACAAAATAAAGGGAACACACATGAGACTTCTCTTGCTCAAAGAACACACACAAAGTGCTCAAAGTCATGATTTTGTAAGAAAAGTGAAGATCAAATACATACACTCACTTGGAGATTGTTGGAGCTGAACCTATACACATCAAGTGAGGTAAAAGGAAGTGTTCTAAGGCTTACAACTCTTGCTCAAAACTGATTTTCGGATCTCACATTTGGGGTTGTAAGATTTCTTGATTTTCTACTCTTTTTAGGCTTAATCTATACTTTTTGTTTGGAGTATTGTTTAGAAATCATATATGGTGTTCTTGAGCATAGTTGTCTTTGGATTTTGAACTTAATCTAGATGTCATAAATCCTAAGACTAATTTGCACTAGTTGAGCTTAAACTTGATTTTCAAAGTACATGAAATTAGAGAAACCACATTGAGCTTAATCTATATGTATTGTTGTTGGTTTCATTGAAGTGTATGTAAAACACAACTAAAAGAGTTTTTGCACTTAAACTTGATTTTCTATAAACCTGAAATATTGAGTGCATTTGTTTGAACTTAATAGTGATATTTTATAGTGCATCATATTGACTTGAAACCCACTTGTACTTAATCTATACTTGATTTTGTGGTTTCAAGCTTGTGTTGTTTTAACAACATATTTACAAGGGTCTTGTTTCTAATATAAACTTGTTTGTGATCCGAGGTTTTGAGTGCACAACTTAAGCTTAAAATTGCATCTTTTATTTGTGCATCAATTAGCCATTTATTGGAACCAAGTTGAGCTTAATCTATACTCTCTTTAATTGGTTTCAATATTGAAAGTTAGCCTATACAAACTTAAATTTACAAGGCATCTCAATTGGCAAAGTCTCACTTGCATCGATTCATATTAAGATTATATTTAGCTTGTGAGAGGAGAACAACTTATACCGCTTTATCTTGTAAAGCACACTTTCATTATATTCATCAAACTTTGATTGTAAGACTTAGTGAAATCTAAGTCAAAAGGGAAGACCTAATTGAGGCTAGGCATAAATCTTAGTTGCGGCTAGATGGGATAAATCCTAAGTGAGTCTAGGTAGGGAAAATCCTAGTTGCGGTTAGGTAGTTGTATAAAATCTTATTGCGATAAGGCATCTTGTAAAAGACCTAATTGAGGCTAGGTATTCACTAGGCTAGTTAGCTTAGGATGTAACACTTATTGGTAATATAAGTGGGGGTTGAAAATCCTAACCGGGGAGGTTAAGTAGTGGATGTCGATCGATTGGATCGAACCACTATATATCGTGTGTTTCATTTCCATCTCTTCTACCTCCTTTAATTAGTGTAGCTTACAATTTACTTGAATCATTCGGCGCATTGCTATTGTTCGTTACTACTACACTTTGTCATTTAGCTCAGCTCGCAAAGCTAACTTAGTGAATTAGCAAAGAAAGTTTTAAAAAATATCATTTGGTCATCGCACCCAATTCACCCCCCTCTTAGGTGACCTTCACTCGTATGCGAACTAAGTGTGACCTAGGGCTAAGTGCCTTATTCTAGACTACTTTGGATTTGTGTAGGTCCAGAATCTGTCTTGGAAGTCAGGTTGTAAATTAAGTGTGGAAACCTGGTGGACTTGGGACACTTAGATGCCTTTTCTTTTGCTTTGTTCTCTTGACATTGATTTATCGTTGTTATCTCAGCGATTCACTTATCATGCTATCTTTATTATCTTTGTGATATCCATGCATAATACTAGTTTTGCCATTTACGTGACATTTGAAATGTTGTTAAGACTCTATTGGTATTTTACTCTCTACATCACTGTACGCATCATCTAATTTGTGACGGTGGGCAGACCGACGAGCAGACAAAGGTAAGGAACTAGTGCTAGGCGATTGAAGTTGAGGACCATGAGGCGGTCTCCTATCGCATATTGAGTATGTTTTGTATTATGTAGCTATATTGTTTTGTTGAACACGAGATTATGAGTTATGAGAGATCTTGGGCATGTATGATATAATTAGTGCTCTTCTTCGACTTATTCTGGATGATGTTCACAGTTGCGGGGTTTCCACATCCTAGTATTGTCTTAATTTGTGTCTTGAAGTATATTGATTAGTTTGGAATTGAATTGCTTCTACTTTATCTGATAATACCTCACTAATTGATAAACTTCACATGTAAATGCTTAATAATGGTTAAATGGTAAGGAAAGGTTGACTAGGCTTGCGTGACTCAACGAGACTGGCTCGAGGGTTTGCGCAAGTCTAAGCCGAGCGGTGCCCAATTCTAAGATTGTGAAATTTGGGGCCATCACAGTTGGTATCAAAGCGTAAGGTTTAAGACCTAGCTTTTTATTTAAATCACAATCCGTTAAGACACAAACAGTGGAAGTTAGGACAATGGTTGAACATAAAGTGGAACCATATGAACCTGACTTAAGTCCTAGTTAGGAAGTGAGGAGAGTTGGGGAAATTAAAATTTGACTATATAAGCCATTTGATGTGTTGTATACTAGTACTATCGATAGCTATAGCATAATCGAGAATCGAGAAAACTGCTTTCGTGGCAGATAACGATGGTCGATTAGCCAGATTATAGTGGTGGCAGTACAGAGGATGCCCAGCAAAGGCTGGAGGAGATGTCTCAATTGGTCACTTTACATGACCAGCATGTTGTGACGTCGGGGATCGACCAATCGCGCGTAAAAAGGTAGGATCCCTACTCCTCTTGTGTTTATATATGGTTTGACGTCAGTTTTGCAGGTTTTCGTCACGACAATTTCAGCCGAAATTTTTGAAAAATGTTGGCAATAAGTATGGGTGGTGTTTGTGGAATCAATTGTTGATCAATTGATGTTTTGGTGATTGTTTTGAATATTTGAAGAAATTTGGAATTTTTAGGGATTTTGAGGAATTTTTGTGTGATTTACGAATTGGTGTATTTGTCGAAGTTTTGACATGAACCGAAGTTGGTTTAGTGTTGTTTTGGACGTCTCTAAGAGTTTGGGATAGACTCAAAACGCGGTGACACGGGCTGGGGTTCCGAAAAACCTTAAAAAACGTGTTCCTTCTGCCACGTCGCGAGCGACGTCGTGAGAAATTTCTCCCACGGCGTCTGAGACAATAAGCAAATTACTGTGCACGCTTTAATTGGCACCGTGGGTTTTAGTTTGGTGGCGTCTTGGCGACGTGGGGAACAGTAAAAATAGATAAAATTTTGAATAAATTTCTAAAATTTTGGGAAACTATGGGGGACTATTTAGGGTTATGGAATGACTCTAATTGAACTAAATTTGGGTTAAATGATTGCAAGACTTTGAGAATTTGAAAGGAACAACTTAGAGATTTCGCGAGGATCAGAGTTTTGTAGTATTTGAGGTACATTTTTCGTAGATTGTAAACCAGTAGAAAATATACATTAATTCAATTTCCATTATTGCCATTTATGTTTGAATTGAGCTATTATTGGAATTTTATTCTATATTTCCTTGGTTGAGTGTCTTGACGTAAGTGTGTTGTGAAGGTATTCCTAGGTCCATATTAGTTGGGCAAACATGAGCATTGCCTGCATGTGACGGCCCCAATTTCTCCGTGCAATTGGGTACGCCCGGCCTAAACCCGTACAGGCCCCGAGTCATCACTCGGCAACCTGACGAGCCTAGTCAGCCTTCGATATAATCAATTCAGTAATTTATGAAAGAGTTATTGCATTTATACACAGCGGAAGACTAAAACAATTTTAATAAAGGGAAATAACTCAATCAAAGGGAAATTAGGAATTCTATAAGTGTGGAAAACGCCGAGTATTCATGTACAATTCGATAGACATATATACATGATACCAATCTCATAAAAGGTATACCAAGTTCAATAATCCCAACAAAATAAGTATAAAACGATATACACATCAGCAAACAAAATATAATCACCTACTATAAAGTCTCTCAGATGTCCTGCAACTCCTCAAAGTATATCACCTAGGCAGAGCCCCTTGCCCTTGCTGCTCTCCACTCTATCTGCACCCACCGTCACAAACTAGACGGTGAGTAACTGATAAAATTGCTAGTAGTACTAGAAGAATGTAACAGTAATTTATGATTATAACAAGAAAAGCAGTCTAAGTATCATGCGGAAAAGAAATAACTGGAAAGTAAATAAATCAAATGCATGATAAAGAGACTGAAAGATAAACAATCGCTATTTTGCATGTTCTAAGATTCAAAAGAGGTCCATGAGTGGTTTATTTCACAGCAATAAGGCAAAGATCTCGCAAGATCTCCCCAGCAATGTCGCAACATTAGCGCAGCGTGAAATTGAGAGGCATCGCAACACCTCTCAAATCCAGTACCGGTACACACATCACTAGGGGTGGTTAGTTACCCCTGCAGAGGGCACCCTCGTTGTCCCAGCTAGTGCGTGACCACATGATACCTTCGAGACACACACTCATGCCAAGAACATACAACAAATAAAATGGAATGGAATATCAAGCAAAGGATCAATACAACAATAGCAATAAATAGAGGATGTATAAATAACATGTTATTTTCTTACTGGTCTACTAACGTACATACACACAAGGCATGCATGTACTTACTTGGTCTAGTGCGACCCGGTACTCACTCCCAAACTTTAACGCGCTTCCCGTGTTTCTCTACTGCCTGACAACGATTTAAGTCCCGAATATAGGTTTAAGATTAGTATTTAGTTTTTTTTGGATGATTCTCATAAACTTTGTTTCAATTCATTCAATTAATGGAACCCATATTATCGTTGATATCCTTTATACACTGGTTAGGCTCTTGTTGGGTCCACGAGTTAAGCCTATATCCACCTAAGTAGGCTCAATATGTGAACAATTATTGGGCCTGGACATATGGGCTCATTATTACATTTTATGTATTTGTTTTGGCCTTAAGTTATGCTTATCATATTAAACTCTTGTTGGGTTTTACACAACCCATATACACACCAATCGAGACTTGTTATGGACTTATATTAAAATGAGTGGATTGGACCCTTGTTGAGCCTTATTATAAGTCCATATTCATTTAAAACAAATGTCTATACTTATAATCTTGTTTACTTATTTTCAACCTACAAAAATATACATTATGGTCACACACACACAATTGATGTGTACACCCCACAGGTGTGCACACTAACACTTCACACACCGCTGTCTTGTGCACACACACCCCGCTGGTGTGCACCCCACTGTGATTTACCATGTTCACATGCATTGGTACATTACTTTATTACTTAAAACTATGTTATATACATATTTTCACTATGCACACCATATACAACTGTTGTGTACACCCCACTGCGGTGTACACACACAGTGCTGTGTACACCCCACTGTGGTGTACACACCCACTATTGTGTACAACCCATTGTGGTGTACACACAGTGTACACCCCTTACACAACCTTCACACCTACATACAGTTTCCATGCATAACGAAACCCACACCTATACATCTCATAAACAAATCCCACTATAGGCACACACCCACACCCCAACCGGGGTGTGCACATACACAAATCACACCCATACACATAAAACAACCACCCCACACTCATATTAACCAAAACCGTCACACATGCACCTAAATAATCCACATACACTTCACATAACCACACCTACACACTCCAACACAACCACACATGGGGTCACCTCCGGCCATCAGCGTCGCGGAGGGTGACCTCTGATCAGCCTCGACCGGCTCCAGCGCCGGTTACCCAAACAATGGTGTTCATCATCACCAAAACCGTCACAAAGAGGAGAAAAATTCTCAAAACTAAAAACAGTGAAACCGAGAGAGCGAGGGGACAGTCGAGCTAACCTTGGTGTCTCCGGTGGGTGGTGGAGGGACGTCAGGCTCGGCGACGGTGGCGGTGGTGGTTGTCCAGCCGAGGTTTGGAGGGCTGTGGCGTGGACGAACCGAGAGCGTGAGCGTGGAGAGAAGAGGAGAAAACCGAGAGTGAGTGAGTGAGAAAACGAGAGAGATCAGAGAGAAAGAGATGGAGACTCACCTCGTCGGGGTCCGTGACGCCGGTGGGAGGCGGCGGCAGTGGCGAGAGGGAGGAGTGAACAGTGACGGTGGTGGTTTGGAGGAGATGATGAATAGTGTACATTAGGGTTTTAGGGTTTCATTTGTTTTTATATATGTGACTTAAGGTGAAATGACCCTTTTGCCCTTAAACTCTCACTTGTCCAACCTTGCCGCCTACCCTTATGGGTCATTTGGCTTATCCTCTTAATCTAACACATATCCCCATCTCTATGACCATCTAATGGCTCTCCTCACTCACTTGTGTCACTTTAACAATCCTATCCATATTAACCTATTAAATTAACCCATTAATTTCATTAAATTACCAATAAGGTTACACAAATTCTCGCCTACTCGGTGCACCGTGTCCCGCGTTCGACACGCTTCTCGAGGTGGTCCCACTCTTGGGGTTCGAATAAATTTTCTCATGCTTATGTTATACTTTATTGTTAGAGTTTTATTTCCTCAACTTAGGTCATGTTTTTTTTTTCATTTGGCTTTGTTTATTAATAAAATCCACTAAAACGGTTCCCGAAAAACCCCGTATAACTAGGCGATATCTCACTCAATTAAAACATAGCCCAAACGGCTCGAGACCCGTAGAATACTATAATACTAATACACAAAGTCAAAGAATCATAAAATTACCTCGGCGTCGACTACCGAAGTTTGAAATACTATCCAGTATCCACGTAGCCGGGTCACAATCCTAACACGTGTAACACAAGCCAGTTAAAAATTTGGGGTTGTTACAGTCTCCCCCACTTATTAGAATTTCGTCCTCGAAATTCAAACTAATAAGTAAAATTAATTTACAAACTTACCTGAATCAAACAGGTAGGGGAAATGCTCGCGCATGTAGGACTCTAACTCCCAGGTCAACTCCTCGTCTCCATGAAATTGCCATTTCACGAGCACCAAAGGAATTTCTTTATTCCTCAACGTTTTGACTTTGTGGTCAACGATCTGGATCGGCTGCTCCACGTACGTAGCATTGTTCTGCAACTCGATCTAACTCAAGTCTACCGTCCGTCGTCGCCCTCCACTTGACTTGTCTAGTCGAAGCATCGAAATGTGGAATACTGGATGAACACCGGCGAGCTCTGGCGGTAACTCTAACTGATACGCAACCTTACCGACCCTTTTTACGATCTTAAAGGGACCGATAAACCTCGGAGCGAGCTTCCCTTTGATTCTGAACCGTTTGTGACCCTTCAGAGGTGAGACTTTCAGGTATACATAGTCTCCCAAGTCGTACTGAAGCTCATCGTGATACTGGTCGTAGTATTTCTTCTGTCGCTCCTGGGCACCCTTAAGTTTTTGACGAATTTGCCGTACCTTCTCAGTATGATCAACAACAATCTCAGGACCAACTGTCACAACATCCTCTGGCTCAGCCCAGCAAGAAGGTGATTTACAAGGCCTACCATAGAGCGCCTCGAACGGTGCCATACCGATACTCGCCTGATAACTGTTATTGTATGCAAACTCGCACAAATGAAGGTACTCTTCCCATGACCCGCCGTATTCCAAAACACACATCCTGACCATGTCTTCCAACACTTGGATCAACCTCTTGGACTGTCCGTCTGTCTGTGGATGGAATGCCATACTCAACTCCAGTCTGGTGCCAAACTGAGCCTGCATGCTCTGCCATAATAACGAAGTAAACTGCGCCCCTCGATCTGACACAAATGATAACGGAACTCCGTGCAATCTGACAATCTCGCGCTCGTAGAGGATGCTCAGTCTGTCAACTCTATGTGTAATGGATACCGGTATGAAATGAGCAGATTTCGTCAATCGATCCACAATCACCCAGATGTTGTCGTGACCACGAGGAGATCGGGGCAAGCCACTGACGAAATCCATAGCAATGTGCTCCCACTTCCATCGAGGAATGGGTAGGGGCTGCAGCAATCCTCCAGGCCGTCGATGCTCAGCTTTCACGCGCTGGCATATCTCACACGCTTGAATAAACTCCGACGCATCGGATTTCATCCCTGGCCACCAGAAAAGACGTCGCATGTCAGCGTACATCTTGGTTCGACCCGGATGCACAGAAAAACGGGAATGGTGAGCCTCCTGAAGTATCTCGGTGCGTAAGTCAGCCGCCAATGGAATCCACAGTCGCCCACGATACCTCAAGCAAGAGTCCGTCGACCGACTCCAATCTGGGTACTCTGCACTGTCTGCCATCTCACTGTAATGCTGGTACAACTCATCACCCCGCTATCCCTCGAGAACGGTTTGTAGTGAAACGGTCTGCAATCTCATCTAACCACACATCTGTGTCCTGGTAGTCGTCGACACATCCGTTGAAGTCATCATCTCGGCTGCCTCAAGTAACGCATACTCGTGAGTCATATGACATACAACTACCTCTGCATCAGATCCTCTGCGACTCAAAGCATCGGCAACAACATTAGCTTTCCCCGGATGATACTCAAGTGCGAAATCGTAGTTCCTTCAGAAATTCAAGCCAACGTCTCTGTCTCAGGTTGAGTTCCTTCTGAGTAAACAAGTACTTCAAGCTCTTGTGGTCTGTAAACAACTCAAATCGCACGCCATACAAATGGTGTCTCCAAATCTTCAACGCAAATATAATCGCCACCAACTCTAAATCGTGGGTCGGGTAGTTCCTCTCATGAACTTTCAACTGTCGGGATGCGTAAGCGATAACTCTGCCCTCTTGCATCAGCACACCACCCAAACCAATCTTCGACGCATCGGTATACACGACTAAGTCTTTCCCGGTCTCGGGCAATGCTAAGACAGGTGCGGTCGTCAATTTCTCCTTCAAAGTACAGAATGCCTGCTCACACTCTTCGTTCCAATCAAACTTCGCGTTTTTCTGCGTCAGTTTCGTCTTTGGTGTAGCGATCTTGGAGAAATCTTGCACAAATCGACGATAGTAACCTGCTAAGCCAAGGAAACTGCGAATCTGAGTCACGGTAGTCGGAGTAGGCTACTCAATCACGACTCTAATCTTCTCTGGGTCAACGGCAACACCGTCCGCTCCAACTACGTGCCCTAAAAATCTAACCTCTGGTAGCCAAAACTCGCACTTGCTAAACTTAGCGTAGAGTCGGTGGTCCCTCAGAGTCTGCAAAACTGTACGTAGATGTCCCTCGTGCTCCTCACGAGCCCTGGAATAGATGAGGATGTCGTCGATGAACACAATCACGAATCGATCTAGGAAATCCCTCATCACTCGGTGCATCAGGTCCATGAACATCGCCGACGCATTAGTCAATCCAAACGCATGATCGTGAACCGGAAATGACCGTATCTCGTCTTGAATCTTTGTCTTCTCCTGATCCTCAGCCCTGATCCTGAGCTGGTGATAGCCTGATCTCAGATCTATCTTAGAAAACCACTGCGCTCCGGTTAACTGGTCAAACAAATCGTCAATGCGCGGTAACGGGTACTTATTCTTCACTGTAACCTTGTTCAATTGCCTGTAGTCGATACAAAGCCTCAAACTACCGTCCTTCTTCTTGACAAACAACACTGGTGCTCCCCATGGCGATATACTAGGACTGATGAAGCCCAACTCTAATAACTCATCTAGTTGACTCCTCAGCTCCTCAAGCTCTCGGGGTGCCATCCTATATGGTGGTATCGAAATCGGTCTAGTCCCTGGGACTAAGTCAACGATGAAATCTATAGTCCGCTGCGGTGGTAATCCTGGTAGATCCTTGGGGAATACGTCAGTGAACTCACACACGATCGGTACATTTTCTATGTCAACCTCTAGTCTTACACCAATACTCATGACGCTCGCAACAATCTCGACATCGCCATTCGTAGCCTCTCTGCCTCTGGTGATCGGAAGTAACGGTGCAGTACCCTGAATGCAAATCTCCGTACCGTCTGCCAACGGAATCGTGATCGTCTTCTCGTAACAACCGATATAAGCATGGTATGCTCCTAACCAATCCATGCCTAATAAGGCATTGAACTCGAGAAACTCAAGTACTCTCAAGTCAGCAGAAAAGTCGTAAACCTCTATCTCTACCGGACACTCAACACATAGAAAGTTCGGGTAAATCTTGTCCCCAACAGACGTGCTAAGGATCAAGGGTCTACTAAGTCTAATGGGTCTCAACCCTAACAAGTTTACCATACGTCCGGAAATAAACGAAACAGTCGAACCAGAATCGAACATGGTATGCATGAATGTACTACAGATAGAAATCATACCCTCAACTAGGTGTCGGGATGCCCCCGGATCTGGCTCAACCGCTGCCTGCACTCGCTCCCTCTGGTGCTGATGAGGATGTGTCTGTGTCCTCTCAGGCTAAGTACACTGTGCCTGGATGTGGCCCACTCTGCCGCATATGAAACATGTACGTGTATCCTGTGTACCCTGAGTCTGACCCTGTCCGCGACTCTATGTAGATCTCTGTGTCTGTCTCTGTCTACCTCCTCTGCCAGAATTTCGGCTCGCTGTAGACTGTCCCTGTGACTGCTGTACAGGTCTCGTAGGCTGTGGAGGATGACTAGCAAAGCTCGGCACTGGTGGAGTCGTCCGTGCTGGTCGAGTAGGTCGTGCAGTGGATCCTACACTCGGAGCTATGAAATCTCTGTAACGAAGTCTGTTCTTCCTCCGTTTCTTGTCCTGATGGTCCTCTGATCTAGTCTCCAATCTGACCGGTCTCGCCTCCTTAGGGTGAGAAATCAGGTAGCTCTCTCTAGCCAAACTCCACTCATATGCCCTCTAAAGAGTCTTCGGCTCGGTAGTGACTACTAAACCTCCAATGGCGGGTAGCAAACCCTCAGTGAAATAGTAAATGCGATCGGCCTCTGAATCTGTTGATCCTTCCGCATAGGGTAATAGCTGAATGAATCTGCCCATGTAATCCATCACTGGCTCTCCTACTGACTGTCGCAATGAAGTGAACTCATTCCTCTTCGCCCGTAACACTTTCGGTGGGAAATACTTCTGATTAAACTGGGTCTTGAAATCGATCCAGTCTCGCGGAATGCCTCGGGTAGTGACAATGGTGGTCCACCAATCATCTGCCTCCCCCTGAAGCATGGATGAGGAGATCGTCGCTCTCATGTGATCCTCCGTCGCGATAATCGTATGAATCTTCTCGTGGTTCTTCAGGAAAAGCTCTGCCGCTGCCAAGTCCGTACCACCGAAAAACTTAACAGGATCGTGCCTCTTGAATTCTCTCCACTGCCTCGCCTCAGCAGTGGCCCTAGGGCTCTTCTTCGGAGTAGTGACCGGAGTAACCTCTGCAGTAGCAACCGGCGTAGTCGGTGTCTCCGTCGCTCGTACTATCTCGGTCTGTAACGGAGGTGTCTCCGCCTCGGTCTGTGTACCTGTCGCAGCAACTGCTCCCTCAGGAATCGCCGCTAACGAGAATCGGGGCGGTGGAAGCCGTAGCTACTGGAGTCTCCGTCCCCTGAGTAGTAGAAACAGGCGGCAAAGGCGTAGTCGGAGTCAATGGTGTCGTGGTAGCCTGTGTGGGTGTCGTCAGTGACCGCACTAGATCCTCAAATCTCTGTGTCCAAGCGCGAAACTCCTCCGAAGTAATAAATCGAGAATCAGTCGTCCCGCTGTCGTCGCTCGGACCTGTCTGATCCGCCATCGTCGTCTGAATCAAAAGAGCGATACTTCGGATCAATAAATAGCTACCGTATACAATATATTACAATCAATAATCGTAATATGTATAAACATCATATCCGACTTATCCCAACTCATCCCTTCGAATTAGAGTTCTAATTAGGATCATAGGGTTTTCCACTCTAAGTTTAACCATTCCTAATTTCCGCTGTCTTAATGGTTTGTGTTTTAAATCAAGAGTCAGGTCGTTATAACCTTAAGCTCTGATACCAACTGTGACGGCCCCAATTTCCCCGTGCAATTGGGTACGCCCGGCCTAAACCCGTACAGGCCCCGAGTCATCACTCGGCAACCTGACGAGCTTAGTCAGCCTTCGATATAATCAATTCAGTAATTTATGAAAAAGTTATTGCATTTATACACAGCGGAAGACTAAAACAATTTTAATTCAATCAAAGGGAAATTAGGAATTCTATAAGTGTGGAAAACCCCGAGTATTCATGTACAATTCGATAGGCATATATACATGATACCAATCTCATAAAAGGTATACCAAGTTCAATAATCCCAACAAAATAAGTATAAAACGATATACACATCAGCAAACAAAATATAATCACCTACTATAAAGTCTCTCAGATGTCCTGCAACTCCTCAAAGTATATCACCTAGGCGAGCCCCTTGCCCTTGCTGCTCTCCCACTCTATCTGCACCCACCGTCACAAACTAGACGGTGAGTAACTGAATAAAATTACTAGTAGTACCAGAAGAATGTAACAGTAATTTATGATTATAACAAGAAAAGCAGTCTAAGTATCATGCGGAAAAGAAATAACTGGAAAGTAAATAAATCAAATGCATGATAAAGAGACTGAAAGATAAACAATCGATATTTTGCATGTTCTAAGATTCAAAAGAGGCCCATGAGTGGTCTATTTCACAGCAATACGACAAAGATCTCGCAAGATCTCCCGGGCAATGTCGCAACATTAGCGCAGCGTGAAATCGAGAGGCATCGCAACACCTCTCGAATCCAGTACCCAATACACACATCACTAGGGGTGGTCAGTTACCCCTGCAGAGGGCACCCTCGTTGTCCCAACTAGTGCGGGACCACATGATACCTTCGAGACACACACTCATGCCAAGAACATACAACCAAGGAAATGGAATGGAATATCAAGCAAAGGATCAATACAACAATAGCAATAAATAGAGGATGTATAAATCACATGTTATATTCTTACTGGTCTACTAACGTACATACACACAAGGCATGCATGTACTTACTTGATCTAGCGCGACCCGGTACTCACTCCGAAACTTTAACGCGCTTCCCGTGTTTCTCTACTGCCTGACAACGATTTAAGTCTCGAATATAGGTTTAAGATTAGTATTTAGTTTTTTTTTGGATGATTTTCATAAACTTTGTTTCAATTCATTCAATTAATGGAACCCATATTATCGTTGATATCCTTTATACACTGGTTAGGCTCTTGTTGGGTCCACGAGTTAAGCCTATATCCACCTAAGTAGGTTCAATATGTGAACAATTATTGGGCCTGGACATATGGGCTCATTATTACATAAGTTATGCTTATCATATTAAACTCTTGTTGGGTTTTACACAATCCATATACACACCAATCGAGACTTGTTATGGACTTATATTAAAATGAGTGGATTGGGCCCTTGTTGAGCCTTATTATAAGTCCATATTCATTTAAAACAAATGTCTATACTTATAATCTTGTTTACTTATTTTCAACCTACAAAAATATACATTATGGTCACACACACACACAATTGATGTGTACACCCCACATGTGTGCACACTAACACTTCACACACCGCTGTCTTGTGCACACACACCCCACTGGTGTGCACCCACTGTGATTTACCATGTTCACATGCATTGGTACATTACTTTATTACTTAAAACTATGTTATATACATATTTTCACTATGCACACCATATTTTCACTGCGGTGTACACACACAATGTTGTGTACACCCCACTGCAGTGTACACACACAATGCTGTGTACACCCCACTGTGGTGTACACACCCACTGTTGTGTGTACAACCCATTGTGGTGTACACACAGTGTACACCCCTTACACAAACTTCACACCTACATACAATTTCCATGCATAACGAAACCCACACCTATACATCTCATAAACAGTCCCACTATAGTGCACACACCCACAACCCAACTGGGGTGTGCACATACACCGTCACACCCCATACACATAAAACAACCACCCCACACTCATATGAACCAAAACCGTCACACATGCACCTAAATAATCCACATACACTTCACATAACCACACCTACACACTCCAATACAACCACACATGGGGTCACCTCCGGCCAGCAGCGTCGCCGGAGGGTGACCTCCGATCAGCCTCGACAGGCACCAGCGCCGGTCACCCAAACAATGGTGTTCATCATCACCAAAACCGTCACAAAGAGGAGAAAAATTCTCAAAACTAAAAACAGTGAAACCGAGAGAGCGAGGGGACAGTCGAGCTCACCTTGGTGTCTCCGGTGGGTGGTGGAGGGATGTCAGGCTCGACGACGGTGGCGGTGGTGGTTGTCCAGCCGAGGTTGGGAGGGCTGTGGCGTGGACGAACCGAGAGTGTGAGGGTGGAGAGAAGAGGAGAAAACCGAGAGTGAGTGAGTGAGAAAACGAGAGAGATCAGAGAGAAAGAGATGGAGACTCACCTCGTCGGGGTCCGTGACGCCGGTGGGAGGCGGCGGCGCGAGCGAGAGGAGGAGTGAACAAAGGACGGTGGTGGTTTGGAGGAGATGATGAATAGTGTACATTAGGGTTTTAGGGTTTCATTTGTTTTTATATATGTGACTTAAGGTGAAATGACCCTTTTTCCCTTAAATTCTCACTTGTCCAACCCTTGGCCAGCTACCCTTATGGGTCATTTGGCTTATCCTCTTAATCTAATACATATCCCCATCTCTATGACCATCCAATGGCTCTCCTCACTCACTTGTGTCACTTTAACAATCCTATCCATATTAACCTATTAAATTAACCCCATTAATTTCATTAAATTACCAATAAGGTTACACAAATTCTCACCTACTCGGTGCACCGTGCCCCGCGTTCGACACGCTTCTCGAGGCAGTCCCACTCTTGGGGTTCGAATAAATTTTCTCATGCTTATGTTATACTTTATTGTTAGAGTTTTATTTCCTCAACTTACGTCATGTTTTTTTTCATTTAGCTTTGTTTATTAATAAAATCCACTAAAACGGTTCCCGAAAAACCTCGTATAACTAGGCGATATCTCACTCAATTAAAACATAGCCCAAACGGCTCGAGACCCGTAGAATACTATAATACTAATACACAAAGTCAAAGAATCATAAAATTACCTCGGCGTCGACTACCGAAGTTTGAAATACTATCCAGTATCCACATAGCCGGGTCACAATCCTGATACGTGTAACACAAGTCAGTTAAAAATTCGGGTTGTTACACTGCAGGGGTATTTTCCACTCCCTAATAGTGGGTTACACCCCGAATATTGGATTGTTGTGAACTGTTGTGACTATGAATTGTGGTACTATTGTACTATATAGAAATTGACCACTTATGGGTCTTTTTTGACTCTGTGGACACTCAAATTTCGTTGCTATTCTTGCTAGTCTGTTTATCATGCAATTTGTTACATTTTCTCTTTCAATACCGGATGATATTTGGACTGTTTATTTGGTAAATCTTGAATTACTGTTTAGTTTCTTCTGACATTACTTTCATATTTTCACACACTCACCGTCTAGTTTATGACGGTGGTGCAAATAAAGCAGAGACGAGCAAGGGGAAGAAGTTGATGCAAGGTGATATCCTCTGAGGTCTCTCGGAGCGATCATTTCCTTTACTCACTATAGGTTTTGTTTTTTTGACTGTGATTATTGTATTGTATGTTTTGTAAAACACTGAAATATGTATCGATGATTGAGAGACTAGGGATATCATGATGATAGTACTGTTTAGCTTTGATCACCAGACATGCAAATATTTATCCGTTTCTCAGGGCTTCCACGTGATAGGTTATCTATTTTTCCTGATTTTCCATTTGTAAGTTATAATTGATTATAGTAATTTCCACTGCGAATTTTCTGATAACTTTATAATCTTATAACTCACATATTGAAATAATAGAATAATGACGTATAAGAGGTTTTGAGGTTGACTAGGATGCATAGACTTCGCGAGCAAAGACTCGGGGTCCACGTAGGTCTAGACCGGGCAGGACCCAGTTTTATAGGGAACTGGGGCCGTTACACACAGTCTCGGAACTGCTTGACCAAGTCCATGCAGAACGTCTCGATATCCAGTATCCAAGATAACTAGTAACCCACTTCCCAAATGGATTAGCTACCAACAGTCGAGACATAAGAAGATTTCTCGGTTCTCAAAAATCGAGATAACCTCTTATGTCTCGGTCCTATGCGTCCGACATTTTGTGTATGTAGTACATTTGAAAATATGGGAAACCCTAAACACATAAAGGTTAAAACTTACCTCCCACTAACTCGATTCAACTCTACTTGCATTTTGTTCATCCATTGCAAACTAAAACACCCATGATTTGCCCCAAACCATATATGTATAAGAGTCAAACTAATTAAACCACTATTGTTAACACCAAAACCCATTCTAAAAAATAGAAAAATAGATATATACCTACTTTGTATGCAATATTTGATCGAAGAACGTCGTGTCCGACGAAGATGACATAATCGGTTGGGAGTACAATGGTGGTGGAGTTCAGTCACTGCACAACAAAACAGTGTTGTGGGGTGCCCATGCTCGTGATTTTTTTGGTTTTTGTTTTAGATTTGTGTTGAAGGGCATATAAGTCATTACACATACAATTGGAAAAAAGGGTGCCCTAAGTATTGTCTGGGGTACACATAGCACGACCCTAATAATATTTTGACTTGCCAGTTGGCATAAACATAAGGATGCTTTTACTTAACTAAGGCCTCGTTTGGTTCATTTTTGCCAACTTATAGTGTTGATTTGAAGTTATAACATTGGAGTTAATATTTTCATGTTTGGTTCAACTTTAAACTTGCAGGGAAGTTGTAAATATTTAAACAATATAAGATATGAATTGACATAAATAGCCTTCAAACAAGATAAAGATATAAGTAAAAAAATATCATTAATGAGGATAATTGTGTTTACAACTCCTGAGAGATAACTCCTCTAGAGGGAGAGTGAGGAGATATCTCTTACTCTAGAGTGTAAGTTGAGAGATAATTTGCAGATAAGTTGGATAATCAAACAAGATTAGTTTTTAACTCCCTATAATTTATCTCTTAGGAGATAACTCCACTCCTTACGAAATAAGGCCTAAGAATATACAAGAAGACCAAAATACAAATTTTTGAAAACACAGTGACTAAAGTGGATATTTCACGAATCTTATGCCCATTTTGTATGATAATACATTGGAAAGTTGTAAATAGTAGAAAAAATTGATTGGCATTATGGTGATTCACGAATCCATCTCGGAGGTTTCGCATCTTAGGACACGTCGCCCAAACTTGTCACTCTCTGGGCGGCAACTTCGAAGCTCCAACCCCACCTTCGTAAAACCCTGTCTCTTCTCACTCTCTCGTTCGAGCTTTCCATCTGTTGCGTCGAAGAACCCCAATTTCTATCAACAATGGCGTCTCAAGCTCTGCATTTCCTGATCCCAACGTACTCCGCTCCGAACCGATCTCTCTCCAGGGTTTCATCTCCATCAAAACCCCTCCTCTTCGCCCAATCTCCCCGACGCGTCCGCCCAATCTCAGCAATCTCGTCAGACATCGAGTCTTCGCCTTCTTCGCCTAGCGTTCTGATCTCCGGGAACGGAAAAGGTGGGATCTTTGGCGGTGATGGGGCCGCGGCAGTGGCGGATGCTAGCGGGATTGAGGTCGATGCGGTGACGGAGGCGGAGATGAAGGAGAACGGGTTCCGGAGCACGCGGAGGACGAAGCTGGTGTGCACGATCGGCCCGGCGACGTGCGGGTTCGAGCAGCTTGAAGCGCTGGCTGTGGGAGGGATGAATGTTGCGCGAATTAATATGTGTCATGGGACGCGTGATTGGCATCGCCGGGTGATTGAGCAGGTGAGGAGGTTGAATGAGGAGAAGGGGTACGCAGTGGCGATTATGATGGATACCGAGGGGAGTGAGATTCACATGGGGGATGTTGGCGGTGCCGCTTCGGCGGCGAGGGCCGAGGTATTGTTGTTGGTTTTGGTTTGAAATGCAGTTTGTGCTGAGTAGTTTGGGTGAATTTTAGGTCAGAATTAAGTACTGTTGTGAACTGAAAGTTTGTGTCTTGAGCGTGATTATTGATTGTTGTTGTTGTTACATCTATCTGCTTAGAGATTTTTGAGGTGTCTTTTTTACTTCAGCGGGAGTTGAACCCACGACCTCTCTAAACCTTACGTTTTGGCATGTGACACCTCATCCATCACACCAGAGATGCTTTGGCAGATTTTTGAGGTGTTTTACTTAATTGGATTCATTACACTTTCTCATTGTGTCCAGAGAGACGGCAAGGCAGAGCCTCCCTACTCATGTAGAGTCTCATTTTAGTCTAAAATGAATTGAGAAAATTGTGACCTTGACTTGTAAAGTAATTGTTATGGGGTAGGGGGGGCAACCTTATTCAGAGCAGAATGTTCGTACTGAGGGGCATATTGACAATAAAACAAATCTGGTTCCGGAGCTCGAATTCTTAATTTTTATTTTTTTTTAAGTGGGCCGATTAAAATTTTCCTTTCATTGTTTGTGGATGTTAATTTTTGCTCATTGGTCTTACATTTAGGCCTTTGGGTGATCCTAATGTTCTCATTTGAAACCGTTAGACAATTATATTCTTTATTGTTGTCTTATATTTTCTTGTTCATTTATCATGAATTGTTAATTTGCAATGAAGCAATCAGTCGCTTTGAGGCCCTAATTAGGTTTAGGACTAACTCTTTAGCATTTTTCTTAACATTTATATGTATAATGAATGTATATTTGTAGTTTCTTGCTACTCTATTATGTTGCATCTCTTTACATTTACAATATATTTCCATTTACATATCATTCATTAAGATTGCCAACAAACATAATTTGGGCTCTAAAACTTGCATGGATTGCAAGGCGCTAAGTATTGAGACAAACGCTGAGGATCTACATTGCAATAATTAGTTCAAAAACTAGGGATCCACTGTCCCTAGATAAAAAGATCTACTCTATAGAGTTAAAAGTCATCATCAACATTGAAAAACACAAAGAAAACATTAGAATACTTAGGTTTCAATGATTCAAAACCTAAATCCTCCTTCTCAAAGTCTTCTCTCCCAAAAGCTTCTAAAAGCTCTAATGAAAGTCGTATACATAGTGTTTCATAATTCAGATCAAAGAAGGAACAAAAAATTAGAAAGTTCTAAATCCCGTAGTTTGGTTTTGCATCAGATAACGACTCTCTTGCAGACGAGCGCAATTTTCAGGCTTCCTCTCGGTATTTCGATTTAGGGATGACCACAATCGTTAGCCACACGACCTTCATCGTCTGCCCTCTACCTCCTTGTGCAAATTCTTCACAATTAAAACTCCTCTCGCACCCCTCTTGAGGCCAATCAACGCTAATATTCACCATCACTTTGCCGCTCCTTTTCACGTCAATTGTGCTTCAATCTGAATAAGTAACGCTCAATGTCTGATATTCTTGTTCCATGCTCACCTTCGTTCCACTTTCCCGCCTCGAGATCTACAACACCACACATAACTCGAGGCTAATTTCCTCAAATTTGCAATTTACATTCCAAATGTTCCAAATCATTCCAAAACAACATCCAAACCTAACAAAATCACATATAAAGGGAAAATAAGTGTTTTCAAAGATGATTATTCACTAGACAATTCAATAATGTAGCTAAATACCCTTGAAATAATTGACTTTGTAATTTGGGACTAAGGCTATGTTGTTGTTTGTTGTATTTGTCAATTATATCTAATATACCTAAAGTTAAACATTTGAACGTCACAGACAGAGTATTTATGCAATGCAATTAAACAAACACACACAAAAGCACACAATGCACTAGTATAAATGATTCTCTAAAATTTTCACTAGTAGCATTGTCTTGTCTTAGCAATACTCCAATCATGACTTGACCCAAGGCTTCATAGAAACCCAAGTGTCGGACCTTTCAACCTAACCTTCACAAAGTTACACTTTCAATATCCCAATGCTAGTCCAAGATCCTAGTCTCAACTACTAGTGAAAGTTCACAAAGAGATTTGAAACCCTAATGATTTCTACACATAAAAGCATCAACTTCCTATAGACTTCATATGCAATTTTTTCCGTCCATTCTCCACTATCATCAAACTCAAAGGACCAAGAATCATTCGGACTTTACAGGTTGTAATGGGGGTGGGTATGGCTAACAAAGAAAATGTGTAAAGGGGCTCAAAAGAGATCTCTAATGGCTCTATAACGGATACTTTCCATATTATGAATAGAGATCTCTATTGAAAACATGGAATGTCTTTAGAGATCCAAAACCATCTCTCTATTCATACTTGATAACATGCCTTAATTGTTGGACAAACATAAGGAGCATCTTCCTCATTTCTCTAATATTTAACCATTTGTATTTGTCTCAATACCAAGGGAGTGCCTAGGCGTTTTCCTTGCCTAAGGCGAGTGAAAAAATAATATTTGCTTAGGAGGCCCTGAAAAAATTAACTAATTATTTATACCTCCTTGTCTGTGTATTAAATTATAGTCATTAATATTAATGCTTCACTTCAAAAGATATTTAATTAAGACAAATTTCAATGAAGCATTCATGGCCATCCATGAAAGGAAAAAAGTTTTAAAAAGTTTGCAAACTAGAAAAAAAAAGTTATTGTTTATCTTCTTCATTGCAGAGGCCATGGTTGGCCCCTGCAATAGGCTTGCATAGTAGTGGCCTTTGCAATGAGTTTTTAAGGCCATGGTCACGTTGAAAAATCGAAGGGGGGCATCAGAGTGACCACCAAATAAAAAAATACCTTTCTTGGGCTGTTAGAGGGGCATCAAAAACTCACCCGACAACCAACTAGTTGTCGGAAGCTTGTCGGAGATCGGGATATGGGTGGTGGTGTGGTAGAACTTGTGAGAGCGGTGGGGACCCTCTAGGGTTTTTGTTTATATATATATATATATATATATGAATCTATTCTATTTATAATGAAGGCCCTAAATATTTACTTAGACCTCCTTGGAAAATTTTAATATGTGCTAATAAGGCCACCTTTTGCCTTAAATACTACATGGGACGCCTTGCAATCATTGGAAACGCGTGGGTGCATAGGGTTTGCAAACCTTCGTCCATCTTAATGTTTTAAATTTTGGTTTTCAATCAGCAAAAGTAGTAGCTCCTTAGCTTAGAATAAGTTGAGTAAACAGTCTAGTGTACTATACAATGCATAGACAAACATGAAACTAGCTTGAATTTCATGTTGGATCTTCTTGGGTTAACTATATAATGTATTATGTTTAATTCTTTGTTCTGTTTTTTATCAACTTTTACAGTGCTACAGTTGTATTCTATAAGATGCATGGCACAGTAACAATCTATTTTGACTATTTGATTACTGTTTCAGTTATTTTTGCTGATTGTATTTGTATGATTTTTTTTGTTTTATGGATTGTGCTCATCACCCATTATAGTTTGTGCTAATAAATTAGTTGGTTCTTAATTGTTGTATATAAATATATAACTATAATTTCATTTATGAATTGTAGTTTATATTTATTGTGACCTTTTTATTTTTTTGTTCGATTATTATTATTATTATTATTATTATTTTTTTTGTGTTTGACGCTTACACATCCACTCAATTATGAAGGCTTATGGCTTGTTTCACTTGGTCACAATGCGTTGAATCGGCTTTAGCCCTTGATGACTTTCAAATGTTGGTCTTAATGGTGTGCTTCTTGTGCTATAGTTTTGCATGTGGTAACCAATGTGGACGTCTGCTTTTTGTATTTATATAGGCCAATTACAAAACAAAAAATATATGGAAATGCTTGTCATTATTTTTTCTTATTTTAATCATCTTTTCTCTTTTTTTATAATTGTATTTATTTTATTTTTACAGGATGGTGAGATTTGGACTTTTAGTGTTCGGGCTTTTGATTCGCCCCTTCCAGAGCGAACTATCAATGTGAACTATGAAGGGTTCGCTGAAGGTCCTCTGATCTATGTTTTTTTCATTCAACTGTCTTAATGACCATCACAATGTTTGATTTTAAAAGAAGTTGTGATCAATTGAAAGTTCAAAAAGGTTGTTATTAATGCAGATGTTAAAGTGGGTGATGACCTTCTTGTGGATGGAGGAATGGTGAGGTTTGAGGTGATTGAAAAGATTGGACCTGATGTTAAATGCCGTTGTACTGATCCTGGCTTGTTGTTACCAAGAGCCAATTTGACATTTTGGCGAGATGGAAGTTTGGTTCGTGAACGAAATGCAATGCTTCCTACTATTTCTTCTAAGGTTAGTGTTTATTATCTATTAATCTTCTAAGCATATCTTCTCCAACAAACCTTAAACACTATGTCAAATAGAATATAGCCTTCTTGTTAGGTTTCATGTTCCTTAGTTTCATATGTTAGTGTCTGGATATGAAGATGATTGAATCCCATATAAGGAGTCATTTAGAGTTACTTAGAAGGAAAACACTATAAATAAGGGGGAGTTAGTGAAATGAAACATCTGGGAATTTGAATGTATTTGGGCACTCTTTGAGTGATTGGGTTTGAGAGAGTTTTAACACTCTTCTCTGGGGTTGATATAGTTTTAAGACTCTTCTCTGGGGTTGATTTTGTGTTCTCGTAATCGTTGTTGAATTGGTATGCTATTAATGGTATCAGAATATAGATCCATGTTGTTAAAGATGAAAGCGCGCCTCGAATCCTTGGAAGAGTGTAGATGCGACTGATCCTAGTGCTGGCGACAACTGTAAGTAGGTTGGAGACAACGGATGGTGATCTGCAATCAGAGATCCGCGGATTGATACGGTAGATCCGAGTGTTTTACAACATACAATCTCTAGATCCACCAGATCTGGTAGTGCCTCAGAAGTGGCGGAGCGGTGGTGATCCATATCCTCTAGATCCCACAGTGCGTGAGGAGTGGCGGAGCAATGGTGAATCAGATCCAGCTCATTTGTTCCCCGTGCAACACCTTTTTTGGTTCTTTCCAACGAAGATCTTCATCTTGTTGAATCAGTTGTTGCGAAAGTCTCCACATGGCCAGATCTGGTTTCCTCAGAGCCGATTCCAATAGATCTACACTCCGTGGTCATCAATTGAAATCATGAGTGTTTTGCAGCAGTTTGGAGCAACGTCCTCGACGTTGGTGTGCAGTCTCTGAAAAAGCGCTTAAAGCAATGGAGTTTTGTCGCAGAGCATCGACTAATCCCATTTTGTAGATTCTAGCTTCACCAATTCCACCAGATCCACCATCATCCACACAATTCTTCGGATTTCATCAGATTCGACTTCATTTTATGGAGTTTAACTAGCAAATGGTGTTAACATTTTCAGATCTAGCTTCATCAAATCTCAGTTTAGTACTTCTGCAATCTTGAGTAGGAAAGACGGTGTTAGGGTTGCATGATCTGCTTGTGCATGTGAAGGCTCACTATTTGATCGCGCCACCTTCTTGGCCACCGCCTTTATCCCCTCCATCGACATGCTTCATCCTCGATTTGGTGGTCTTCCACTGTCGAGAAGAAACTTCCCGTTCAAGTTATTGTGACTTTGTTGTAGCACTTGAATTGGGAAATTGCGTTTGTTAGGTCGAAACACATATTAGCAGATTTGATGGTGAGAAGGACAACATCGCATCGTTGTGTTTGTAGAGACCTTTGTGTGCACATATGCAGTTCTAGGTTTTGTCTTTGGCCATGATTATCATCGACGTGCGTACATTTTATTTTCCTTAAAGTGTCAGGGCCACTTAAGTACTACGTTACTCGAGAACTATCACATGGCTGTTGTTTTATCTTCTACTTTTGGTTTTTGTTTTCTCCTACAAAGGAGTGGCATACTCACGATGTTCACTTGAATGGTTGTAGTCGACTGTTGGGTTTGGGTATTCTAATAGGGTCTTAGTCCTGGACTGATAGTTGTACAGTGTGACAAGCCCTTGATTGGTGTTGTGCACCATAATGCGTTATGATGCTTAGGCAACCAATGGCAGTCCATCCGCAATTCATTATCAAATGGAATTGTGGATTGAAGGTCAAGTCCATGCCTATGGCCTTCGTGTGTGATTGTGTTTGATTTTGGGGTTTAAGTTCTCCAATGAAATACATCATAGAATGGTGGTCTCCTTCACATTGTGGGTGTTGTCCAAGGTTGTGATCATCGGGCACAGCATCGGCATTCTCAAGGCCGCCGCGGAGAGTGTGCTGCCACACCTCACAAATGTCACACTCCACCATCCTCTCCCCATCGTCATCTCTAATTTCTATTTGTTTGTTCATCCTATAGAGATCTCCTTGTATCTCTGTGTCATTGCTTTGTTGCAATGAATTTTTGTTTTGGATGCAATACCTTGTTTCTAGTTTTCCATTTACATATTGTCTAGACAGGATGAAAATTCCTATGGTGTACTATGCAATTAATCTTGATTTATTTTTCTGTGTTTCTCGTTTAATCATTTGCAGGATTGGCTGGATATTGACTTTGGGATTTCTGAGGGGGTTGATTTCATTGCAATTTCCTTTGTCAAATCTGCTGAGGTCATTACGCATCTTAAGAGTTATATTGCTGCACGATCTCGTGATAGGTGTGCATTTATTTTCTCTCATTCCTTATTTTCATGTACCATTGTTATGATGCATCATGCTTTGCATTTCAAGGCGTACGTGGTTCATATTGTACTTGGGTGATTGCTTACGTATCATTAAATTATTTGTTTTACTTATTTTATTCAAGTGATTTTGCATGTTTTCTGATGAAACATTTACCTGTCCATGCAAATTCAGTTAAGAATTATTTTCTTGTACAATTTCTTTAGAGTAGTTCAGATTGTTCATTTAATTGCAAGTCTAAGAACAATAAATCTTCAATCCCAAATTAATTGGGGTTGGCGACATGGATCAAACTCTTCCATTGGTCGATTTAATGGAGTTGTTAATTCTTTAAATCCTTCTTAATGAATGCATTCCAAGTTATCTTAGGTTTACTTCTATAAAGGCCGAATTTCTTCAATTTCTAACTTTGTCAAGTTTTCTATTTGAGGCATTTGCAAGTCATCTTTGGATGTGTCCAAACTATCACAACAACACTTCTCTACTTCTTGCATCTATTAGTGCCACTATTACTTTTCTTTGAATTTTTGTATTTCTTATTTTGTCTTTAGGAGTCGTATTGTAACTCTAAATTGGAATAAGACTTATGGCTTTTAGATTTAAGTATAAATAATTTAAAGCTCTTCTAACAATCATTTTGTAAATGTTTATGTGGAACTTCTCTGAGAAACTTTCTCAACTGTAGCCTTTTCTTTTCATTAGTGCTTGTATCAAAACATTTCTTAGGATTGCTTATAAAATGATTGCACACTTGTAATTATGTGGAGCATTGTAAGAACATAAGAGCAACAGTTAACTTCTTGATCAACATTTGATTCATTGGGAGATTCAATTGACTGTTTAGAATGTTGTTTCATGTGGCAAAAACTCTTGACTACAATGATTGATTTCCCTTTGTTATTTTGCTGCACTCATGCTGCATGCCCTTTGAATTATGTTATATGTTATATCTTGAAGAAGTTCTACAAACAAACAAACAACAAGAAAGCCTTAGTCCCAAATTAGTTGGGATCTGCTGGATGGATCAAACTGTTCCATTGCATTCAATAAAGTGCTTAAGAAGGTCTCACTTGTATCAAATTAAAAGAGGTCTAGATGACCTTAACTGTGAGAAAAACAACCATGAATAACAATAAAGATCAATCCTTTGTCAACTATGTATCTCATGACTTCAATTTATTTTTTATATGTATGATTTTCTATTAGATAAAATTTCTGTTGCTGTGTTCTTAAACTTAATTCTATTAGCATATAGTGATTTTCTGATGCCAAACGTTGAAGACCGTTGAAGTTATGTTTTCTCTTGTTCCAGTTACCTTTTTAGTTTCCATGGCATTGCATGAATTAAGCTGGTCATATTTGCATTGTTCAGGATTCAGGAGGTATTGTCTAATAAAGTTGTATTTGACCTTGAATATTCATGTAAATAAAGTTGTAGAATATCTTTGTATATTTGTCTAATAGAAATCTTGAAAATGTGAGGTGCTTAAATGCTTGATTTATCCACTTCACTGTTAAGTGAATGGGACATTTTTAATCTTTTCTATTTCCAATGATTGTTTTATTCTTTATTGTTTGCTTTTTATTATTTTTTTCCTACTACTGAATGACTGAAACCGTTTGGTTATTTTGCACTTCTTCATTCTGACTAAATATATTTTGGTTTTTGCTGCAGTGACATTGCTGTTATCGCAAAGATTGAGAGTGTTGACTCCTTGAAGAACTTGGAAGAAATAATTAGGGCATCAGATGGAGCCATGGTGGCAAGAGGGGATCTGGGTGCTCAGATTCCTCTGGAGCAAGTCCCTTCAGCTCAGCAGAAAATCGTTCAGCTGTGCAGGCAGTTAGATCGGCCAGTCATTGTTGCCTCACAGCTCCTTGAGTCCATGATTGAGTACCCTACACCCACAAGAGCTGAAGTTGCTGACGTTTCTGAAGCTGTCAGACAGAGGGCCGATGCCTTGATGCTTTCAGGCGAGTCTGCTATGGGTCAGTACCCAGAAAAGGCATTGACAGTGCTAAGAAGTGTCAGCCTGAGAATTGAAAAATGGTGGAGAGAGGAGAAACGACAAGAGGCTATGGTACTTCCAGAGATTTCAAGTTCTTTTGCGGACAGTATTTCAGAGGAGATCTGCAATTCTGCTGCCAAAATGGGTAAAATTTCAGATTTTGTGCAACTTAACTGTTTTCTTTATGTTCATGTTAATGAAAGCAATATCATGTCCATGTTAATCAAAATGCATTTTCTCCTGTTTTATCTCAGTCTTATTGTTTATAACTTGGTTCAAATGCTTCCTTAGATAAATCCTTTTCTTACATGGGAGTAACAACATCCCAAATTAGCTGCTCGGCCTCATTGATCAAACTCTTCCACTCCGCTCGATTCAATGCCTTTAATGGCGTACTTTCAAAATCCTTAAAATCTCTCCAGTTAATGCATCCCATGTTGACTATTACATGAGCGTAGTAGTTGACACTAGTTTAAAGAAGATTGAAAAATACCTGCTAATTTTGTAGCATTAAACGCATTGTAATTTTGGTTTTAATTAGAATCAAAATCTAAATTCCTATTCCAGATGAAGAAAAACATTTCACAGTTTAGATTTCTGTTTTTATATTAAGAACATGCTTTTCTGACTTCCCTGGACCCTGATGACAGATTCCTTTTTGACAGATTCTTTTGATGCTTTTATTGATACCATTTTATTTGAATATTTTCTACTTAATATTCGCTTTTTCCCTATAGATTTAGAAATCACTCAAATTAAAAAAGTAATGCTAACATTCATGTTGAGCACTACATTATCCATTTTTTTGTTTGTTTTGTATTTGAATATTTTTTGGATGGTGACTGTTTTTGCTTAATATTAGCTTTGCTTCAAGGGAATAATCAGATCAAAGTGATTATTTTACTCAGATTGAGATTGAAAGGGATTCAAGTCGATAGGCTGAAGCTTATAATGGGGTTGATTCTTCTAAATTTTACAAGGTCTCACTCTAGTGATGAGCTGGTGTGATTAAGTTCGAGTTGGGCTCTGTTTTGTTTCCTACAGTCATTTTCGCATGCATTTTTATATAGTGAACAGCTGCTCAATGGTCTACACTTTATAGTGGTTATGGAGTTATTGCTTCTTCTCAATCGAAAAGCGTATTTGGTTCTTTTTTATTGATATAATGGCGGGTTTATGTTTTGCAGCTGACAATTTAGAGGTTGATGCAATTTTCGTATACACAAAGGCAGGACAGATGGCTTCTCTTCTCTCACGCTGTCGACCTGACTGCCCCATTTTTGCATTTACAACTACAACGTCGGTGCGACGACGCTTAAACCTCCAGTGGGGTCTAATCCCTTTCCGCCTAAATTTCTCTGATGACATGGAGAGCAATCTTAACAGAACATTCTCCCTGTTGAAGGCCAGGGGGATGATCCAATCTGGTGACCTTGTTATTGCAGTGTCTGATATGTTGCAGTCCATTCAAGTAATGAATGTTCCATGAGATCGCCTGGGTGTGTTCTTTTTATTATTTATTTTCAGAATTTTCCTGGAGAGGATTCATGAATTGCTTCAAGTAGGTAGTAATTATTTAGCTGTTACTCTACGACCATTATTATTTTTTTCGGGTGCTAGAATATGATTTGTATGAGTGAAAATTTTCATTTTGTTTTATAGTTTTATAGTTTTATTTTTATTTTTATTTTTTTTTTTTTTATTTTTTGGTGTGGTTCAGTTTTCAGCTTTTTTTTTATTATTTTTTTTTCAAAGAGTTTTCAGCTTTCTCATATAGTATCAACCTGCCCTACCTAATTTATTTGGGTGACATACTTTTGCTGAATTTACTTGCTACACAGTTCTGACCTTTTAAAATCTTGCATTGAAATGCATGCGCCACATTCAAAGTGTGTAAACGATCCAACAACCAGGTGTCTTGAGGTTGAAATTGAGTACGAATTTCCTTTAAAATCTTGAGAGAGAGCATTGCTGCCCCTTAGTGGTCTTGTCTGGCTCGAGCCTGAAGTAGTTGGTATCTATTAGGCTTTGTATACCAAGTGGTTTTGACCAAAGGAATAAAGGACTTCTCAACAATTGTCTAGTTATGTAAATGTATAGAAAGTGTGAGTACTTCACCGTGGTGGCTTGGAGACAAGCTGTACTTAGGCATAGTTCTGTAAAATGCTAGGGAATACGTTTTTGTTACAACCATTAGTTATAGTATTGATGGGATCAGTTGGATCCTACGTTGAGATTTGCGCGCACATTTCATTACGTTGTACCCAAATTATGTAACCCTAGCACGCAAAATTAAGCGATCACGCATACCATTGTTGCCCCTGTAGTAGCAAAATCAGGTAGAAATCATAGCATTTCTCCTTCTGATTTCTTTCTTGGGTACCTTTGTGTGGGGCAACTAAGATTCTTTGAGGGATTCGTTTGGTCCACCATCAGTAGTGTCAACAATGATGGCTCGAATAGCCCCAACTACAAAAAAATCAATTAGAAATCATTTTTAGAGACTATGAATGATATTAATGTGTGCATGTTGCATTAATGTATAAAGAAACCAAAATCGGTTCAAATGTTAATTTATAATAGTATATGCCCTCCATCCAAAAATATAAGTCATGCGGCTTTATAATATATATTGGAAATTCTACAATAGAGACCAAATATATATGCATGTCATGGGAACCCCTCAAAATGTGTTGTGCATTACGTTGTCTCGATTAATGTGTTGGATTTAAATTCAATGATTCTAAATAGTGTACCCATGACATGGTATATATTTGATTCCCATGGTAGAGGTGCCCTATAATGTATATAAGTCATGTACTAAAATTCACTTAAAAAAATGAAAGTCGTTTTGTGAATTCAAGAGAACATTTGTGTAATGGCCCAAATCTAATTTATCTTTATTTAATACGTATTTACAGACGTGGACGTCAGCTCAGACCCTCGACCTTGCGATAGTTTAGGGCTCGCTAGTCTAGGTAAATAGATCGTTTTGCGTGTTGTTTGTTTATGTTGCGATGTTTTTACTCAATTATGTCAAATTATATCATTAATGTGTGTATTTATGTTGTTTAAACAGTGTGAGATAAAGTGACGAGTTTTCGTCTCGTAAAGCGTGTTAACGCGGTATTGGGTAGGCAAATTATGGGTACACTAAGCTGAGGGGATAATACACAAAATAAATTAATAAAATGCATAAAATAATTAATAATAAATGTTGTTGTATGGATTGGTGACTCAAAGTTTCCACAATTTCATGAGTTGCGGCAAGGGTGTCGGGCGTAGGAACGCCTAGGGAACCAATTATTGGTTGCAACAAAGGATAAGTTGGAGACAAAATTATGCATCAAATTCATTTATTGTGGACTTTTGGATCAAACTCTAGCCTTTGATCATGCATTGAGATTTGTAACCACACAAGATGCATTAAAAGTATAAATAAGTGATCTTTGTCAACACCTACCACATTTTCTCTCTCCTCACCACTTCAAATCCAAAATCAAGAGTTTGGGGCTAGGGTTTTGAGCTATATGACTTGGGGATTGAAGAGCTTTTAGTGGGAAATCATCGAAACAAAGGTTGGTTCCTTTTCTCCTCCTCTTTCTCTATATTTTGAACTTAATTTTGAGGGTGTTTATGTTGATCCGAGATTAAGTGTTGGTCACTGTTTTTGGTGGTATATAAGTGTTATGTTGATGTTATTATGGTTATTGTGGTTGTATTAAGTTGGTTTCAAGTTTGGTTAAAGTTTTGAGAAAATTGAAGTTTTGTGTTGATCTTTAATTTTGATATATTTTATGATATAAAATGTTGCCTCTAGCATTATTAGAGTTTGTATGTCCCCCACGAGGCGAGGATGGGGTCGATGGCATGTGGTGATGGCCTGGGAGTTCAAAAATTTAGATTCTGAACGTTTTGGGATTTTGGGTTTCGAACGCCTAGTGCGCTGGCCAGGGGTCATAGCGTGTTGGACGTTCTAGGCTGATTCAGGGCTTTCAACACGCTGGGTGACCTTTCCAACACGTTCAATGCAGGATAAACCCTAATTTAAAAGGTTGTTTTGGTTTAATTTGATATAATACCTAAATAAAATAAATAAATACAACCTAATATCAAGGTAAATGACTTTAGGGCTTTCATGGCGGTAGTACAAAAGTCGGGTATTTAGTGAAGTTGGACCAGGGGACTTTTCTAGGACTTGGAGCGCGTTTTTGAGGTATGTAGTAACCTAACCAAAAACCACCTTGAGTATTTACCTATTTGGCATTTGAATTCAATCCTTTTATTTAGTGTTCTACTTTTCGGATTTACTTACGGTCGGTTGTGTTTACTCCCGCCGGGTTGTACTCAGTTGCGGTGCTTGTGGAACACTAGACCATAGCATATGAACTAGAAGTATGTCAGTGAATGGTCGACCCGAATACTGTTTCCTAGGCATATGTCGGTGCGTCGTGGTCTACACTGACCTCCGAGAAGATTTAGGGAGTTTTGTCACTTTGAGTTTACTCATTAGTGGTGCCTGGGGATAGTTCGAAGTATGGTTCTAGTCTGGACCAGAATTTTGCATGCACATTTGTTTCTTTACTATATGATATACATGCGATGTACTTCTACAGTTGATTATACTCTTTTCTTTCGCATGTTTATTTAATAATGTTTTAAATTCCAACATTTATTTATTTATGTATTTACTCGGTGAAGTTCCTTAGGTTTACTCACTCTGGACTCGTCATTTGTTTTGTTATGATGATTGAGTGCAGACCTTAGTATGAGCGGGGAAAGGGCAACATAGAGGACTATTTGTGACGAATGCCCAATTTGGACTCGTACGTTTGTTTTTATTTTATTCATTTTATTTTGGGATGGGATGTTGAGAGATACCAGACTTGTACTTGACCATTTTGAGGTCTATTATGATATTTTGAGACACATGGATGACTGTATCTGTATATTTGGCACTTTGGATGGGTTTTCCATAAAGGGTAATGCTCTATAACATGATTTTATGATCTTTACAGTTTTATTTGATGAATCATGTTTTTATGACTTCCGCTGATAAATTTTTTATGCTAATCGCAATGATATAATAGATGAATTCTAATATAATAGCTAACTTGAATAAAATTAATGAATTTAACTTAAAACTTAGTGGTAAAATGGTTGAGATTTTGAGGTATGATGCGTATGGGACACAGTTGGACTGTGACATGGCAGGGTTGTGGGTCCGCGGTGCATGACGTGGCGGCCTCGGTTCTTGGGGTTATCACATTCAGTATAGAGCGAGGTTCTGATGAACCTCGAGAACGTTTTAAACAAGTGCATAAATCTTAACTGAATAAACTTTATATGTGGAAACCCAAAAAGATGCATAGAATCCTAGTTGGGAAGTGATATGAGGCGGGTAGTTTCAGGATATATATATACGTGTTATATTTTTATTATATACTACATACAACATACGTATATATCTAAACTGATCTGATGCACGTTTTTGGAGCAGATTCAGAAGAACGGATAATCTCATATAGCTACCTCGTTGACGACTCAGTCGGAGGACGGTGACACGAGTTGTAACGACCCTAAACTCTAACTCATGTCACGTGTCAATTTAGGTCGTGCGTGGGCCCATTCATCGTGATACAATTGTCCAATTCTCGGTCGTCGACGCTAAGGTATGTTATTTTTGTTTAGTGTTTGTATTATATTTTATTACCCAAATGTAAATTTCAATGTTCCAAACGTGTGAGGACGTTTGAGTGGGAGCGTTGGTGTTGGGAAATGGGTTCGGCTCGATAGGAATGTGAATAACAAGTAATTATCAGTCCAAGAAAATTAATGAATTGAAAATACTGACTAAATACAAAATAAATAATAATTAAAAGTTATATATCGCGTTCGATACGTTGATACCTTCGGGATTACGCGATGAGGGAGTCGTGGTAAGGAACGGTCCGAAACGTGAGTATTGTGCGAGAAATGGCTAAGTTGAGAGAGAGTGTCACCTAGTGAAGTCACCTAGGAGTGTCAAGTTAGGTGGATGGATTTAAGGGAGGCCTAAGGATGTGCCTCGAGATTTGTGTGTGTGGGTGGATGAAAGGGATGTATATAAAGCACCATCACCAACTTTTCTCTCTCTATCTCATTTTTCCAATCTATCTCAACGATCGAACACAACAAAAATGATGGAAGGTTCCGGGGTTTTCACCGCGATTTGACACCAATGGAACGCTCAAAATTGAAATCTAAGGTGAGAATCTAAATCCTCACGTGCATATCTACGTTTTAATGCCAGTTTTGGATGTTTTTATTGTGATGAGTTTGGGCAACGAATTAGAAATTTCAATTTTTATGGGTTCTTTTGATGAATTTGGAATGAATGGGATGATCCAATGATGATTTGTGAATTGGTTTTGGTGATTTGGAAAGTTATTGAATTTTTAGGATTTTTTGTGGAACTTTTGGGATTTTTGGATGAATTTTTTGAAATTCGATGGTTTGGCGAGGTTTTGACACGAGTCGAGGGTGTTTTGGTGTTGTAACGGAGGTCTTAACGAGGTTGGGATAGGCTCGAAGCACGGTGGCGCGAGCTAGGGGTGTCAAAACCCTAATTGGGGGCGTTTGGGGCAGTGAGCCCATTTTCACGCCATGGAACGCCGCCAGGAATTAAATAGCACGACGCCCCAACGGCGTGGCACTGTTCACAGGGCCAATTTTGAGAAAATTTCAGAAAATTTCGGGGATCTTTCGGGGACTCAAATGGGTTCTGATATGACCCAAAACCTCAGAAATCAACCCAATTACACTACTAAAATAATTATGGAAAATTTGGTAAATTAGAAAGTAATTAATAGGATTTGTCATTTAATTGGATTATCAGGGGTTTTAATTAATTGACGAGTCACATGGGATTCGTAGGAGGCGAGTCAGAGGTTGTGTGAGTGCGAATAATGGGATTACAGGTAAGTAAACTAGTAAGGAGTTTTATAATTATTTTTTTAGCATTGAATTATTCTTATTATTGCTCGATTCCCATTTTGGAAATTCTATTCCTTGGAGTTGTCGAGGGCAAGTGAGTCAACGTGATCTTTGTAGAATTTTGGGCTTTCTGAGGTAACATGCCAGAGGTCAACGACTAGAGGATGCACGATACTTGTTCTAATTCTATACGGGATGAGTGTTCTTACTTGGACTACTAGGGAATCTCATTGGTGTGGACGTTAGGAAGGCGTGTGTGTACCGCGTCCTAAACATTGAGTCTTGAAGGTGTTTACCTCGACTCAACGATCGTTTGGTCGGGACTACTTGCGCCTTTCTCTATTGTTTCCAAGACACTCATTTTCTATTGCTCAATTGATTTATTTACATTCTTATTTATTCATGTATTCCCTGTCCTTTCTTTCTATCTGCTTGAATATGATTGGTTGTTTATTTATTTCGAAATGTTGTAATTGTATCCTGTTTGGTATTACTTACCTGGGTTCGTCATTCTTATGTTTGACGGAGTGCAGATCCATAGACTAACAAGAGAAAGACTCCAGAGCTTGGAGATTTGATTTAGGATATCGAAGCAAGCCTTTCCACTTGACTGTTATAGGTGATTTTTTTGTATTATTGTATATTTATTATTTTTGAAACACTTGGGACTAGGGTTTTGAGAGATTCTGGGCATGTATATCTATATGTTGTTCTCCTCTGACTGATCATTGATGATGACGATGATATATATATATATATATATATATATATATATATATATATATGCAGGGTTTCCACACTTTAGGATGTCTTATTTCATATTGTTGTGATTATTTTGATTAGTTTGAAGATTGGTTGTTTCTGCTATATTGTTGATAACTCACTAATCAAATGTTTTAACTTGTAAATGATTTAAAATGGTAAATGAAGGTTGACTAGGCTTGCGTGACTCGACGAGATTGGCTCGGGGTTCACGTAAGTTTAGGCCGGGCTAGACCCAGTTTAGGGTTAAAAAATGGGGCCGTCAGTTGGTATCAGAGCCGAAGTTTTAAATACTCGACTTTTAATTTAAATCACAAGCCATTAAGACATTAATCTGCGAAGTTAGAAATGGTTGAACTTAGAGTGGAACCCTATGATCCTAACTTAAGTCTTAGTTGGGAAGTGAGGAGAGTTGGGAAAATTAAAACTAGACTATGAACTATTTGATTTTCTATATATATATTGATAGCTATGCCCTGATCTTGGAAATATTTTCTTTCCAGTTAGTGATGGTTGATCAACCTGAGGTTAGTGATAGTGGTACGAGTGACATACAGGGGCGTTTGGACGGTTTGTCGTAGATGATTATTTCACATGACCAACACCTTCAGGAGATTCTTAGACTGTTGAGAGCTCATGCGACAATATCCCCTACCGTCAGCAGCTCTAATTACTCAGGCTGGGAGTGCTCCTACAATCCATGACACACCCGTAACACCCAAAGTTATTGTAGGACCCATTGTGGCTAATGAGGTATAGATCGGTATTTATAAGATTTAATAGTTTATTTTAATATAGTTTAGTGTTATATGTCTAATTATATTTAGTTTTGGTTTTAAGGAGAAATGGAGTGCACGGTTAAATCTGGGGTAGAAAAATTCTCATAATAGAGTATTTACTTGCAGTGATCGGATACCGGAGAGGATTTATCTCAAAATACACATTAACAATGGAGTAATTGAAGTCCAGCAGTGCCATGTGTCACCTTCTCACTTGACCAACGCGTCACAGCTCCTCTCCACCACTTACAGTGTGCCATGTCACAAAGCCCAGCAGTTTTCTCTTTTTTTTCTCGAGCGTCGATTCGCCTCGAGACGCGTGCATGTGTTGTCTCCCACAATTTCGCACGACTTCACGCGAGTCCTCTCCCGCGCTCTCACCTGCCACGCGTCTCGTCCTCATCACCCCAGCGCATCATAGCTCTCTTCCTTCCCGCCAATGAGCGCCTTCCACATCAGCCTCACCATCACTCCTTCCAGCCAATCAACATCCGCCACATCAGCAGCACAGCAAACTCTAACTAATCACAGCCTGACACGTGTCCTGAACGTAAGAAATGCCCAAAACAGTTTTCTCTCTCTTCCATAGACCAATTTTTAGTAGTTTTTTATATTAGGAGTTTAGGTATTATTAGAATTGGAACTTCTATTCTTTGGAGAACTCTCTGCATTATTTTCTTTGGAGTTTTATGAAAAACATGTCCGGCAAATCAAATCATTACCTAGGTCATATGTGAAGCAAGTTAGGATTATTGATTTATGGCATAACTTGTGAGATCTATTACTTTTACTATTTAATTTAATTCAATTTATTTTATTTCTTTGTTGTTGGTTTTCATGAATATGGTTTAAATCTAGGGTATGTATATGGTCATTGCATGCTTTTAGGTAGAAAATCTATAGTCAATTGACTCAATTATATCCGTAATTGTACTTTTGGGACAATAAAAGTGAGAAACATTCACCCGATTGCTATCAAAACCTTTCGGTTCTTGAATGTGCAACAATTGAATCTAGGTTAAATTGAAAGCGGGCGCGATCCGATTATCTAGGATTAGTATTCCCATGGATGTTTATTATTACGATTAATATGTTAAACCTTATTGGCGGATGTTTAGGTTATGCATTAATTAGGGAAGTAGTTAGTGGTGGATGTCCTAACTATAGAGATTAGAGGAATTAGGGATTTCTTGCGGATGTCGATTTTCTATAGCTAGTTTAGGAGAATTTGAATTAATTATTTTTTTTAAAAAAATTGAAGACCATTATATACCATTGAATCTTGATTCTGTCTTAGTGGAACTATAAACTTAGGTGTTTTCTTTCATTGATATTATTCTTGTAATTTGAATTTCTGCTAGTCTTAATTAATTGTTTTCTCAAGTCTTTTTAAAAATCCCCCATTTTTAGCTAACTTATAGTGAAACTCAAGTCTTGTGGATTCGACCCCATATTTACCACTACTACACCCTTGTGGATTGGTAACTCAATTACGGGTTATATTTGGCATGCACGATTCGTGACCAAATTTTGGTGCCGTTGCCGAGGACTTAGTCTTTCATTATGAGTTTATATTTCTTTTTTCTTTTTCTTAATTTTATGCTCCCACGACTTACTCGGTCAAAATCGATTGGTTCACTATTACCTTTCGATCCTGAACCGGAGAGCACATTTCATAGGTTGAATAGAGAGACCCAACTTAGGTAACAACAAGGCCAAAATCCTCCATAAATGGCTGAAAATTGCCAAGTCACTATGGGGCATGCTAATCAAGTGCTTCAAGCTCTTTTGGCACAACAACCCCTCTGCATCAACTATCCGGATAATGCCAAAGATTTTGAGTTGAGGTCAGGGTTCATTCATCTCCTACCTTCCTTTCATAATGGCAGAATGAAGACCCTGTTACTTTTCTGAAGGAGTTTCAGACAAACTACAAGTCTATGAAACCCTCAAATACGGATAAGGATACGATTAAGCTTAGATCTTTTTCATTTTGCCTTAAAAACAAAACCAAGGACTAGCTTTTCTACCTTCCGCCTGTCTACATTAACTCTTGGAATGACATGACAATTGCGTTTTTAAATGGGTATTTCCCTGAGGATAAAGTTGTTCAGTTCATCAAGGACATATGCAACATCAAAATGAATCGGGTGAATCATTTGGTGAATATAGGGATAGCTATAAGTGATTGATTGCTAGTTGCCCGCATCATGGCCAGTTTGAGAAGGCCATAGCTCGATTTTTCTATGTTGGCATGTCGCCCATAGAATGACGCATGATTGACAATATGCGTGGAGGTCACATTCGAAATAAAACTCTGGCCCAAATGAAGCAGCTTGTATGAGGACATCGCTCAACAATCACGCCTTATGGAGATCTTGATGACATTGCTTACAAAAGTCTAACCACGAGAGGTTTCTCAAGTTCTACTGACCGAAAAATCGACCAACTGACTTCCTTGATGGAGCATTTCCTCTCATTTGGAAAAGTGCATGTCAAGGCTTATGGCATTTATACAGCCACAAATCATGCAACTGATGAATGTCTTACTCTTTTTGGACAATCAACAAGCCAATGCCATAGGTAATCAGTTCTAGGGACCATCTAGAGTCCCATTTGGGAATACATACAATCACGTAATTGCGAGGAATAACCCAAACTTTAGCTACGGGCCTCAAAATTGGAACTACCAGACTTTTGTCTCGAGAGGTCAACCATTGCCTACACCCTTCAACCATTCCTCTTCACTTGAGGATATGATGAAAGAAATTGAATTCAAATACCAAAAGAAGTAAATATTCAAATAATTTTAGTTGGGATACTACACATCTCAATCCACACTCTGTGTCCCAAAAATCAAACCCCGGTCTAGTTCCAATAAACACCCGACAATCAAAATTATCACCCGAATGTACCTAATACCATTTGTCATTGAATTAACTTCAATTAAGTACATTCTACCTTGGTGATAGCTATATGGGCGAACGTTGAGCAGGGCTCCCTCCGTTCCATTCCTGTGTGTATGTCCACTACACCATAGCACATGCTACCAGATCAGTCTCGGTGAATAGCACGACCCAAGTATCACATCGTGGCATGTGTCGGTGTGCCGTAGGTGTAACGCCGACCATCGAGTGGATCCAGATACTGGCCCTACTTGAGTAGGACTCGCTGACGGTATCCTGTGGAAGAGTCCGAATTATGGTGGTAGTCTGACCCTAGGGGCTAGGAACACACTTTGAGTTTTTTCTATTATCTATTCATGCGATCAGCGCAGTTGCCTGTATTTATTTCTGCATGTTTATTTAATAGCTTTATTTAAATTTCAGTATTTACTTTCAGTATTGCTCACTTAATTTCCTTAGGAATACTCACTCTGGACTTGTCATCTGCCTTTTGTGATGGCTTGAGTGCAAATCCTAGTATGAGTAGGGGCAAGGGAAAGCGACCAAAATATTGTTGATCTGAGATTGCTTGACTCGTACGTTTGTATTATATTTATTTTGTTTCATTTTGGGTTTGGGGATTTTGAGATATTTTGATGTACCTTGTGTATATTGATTTTTTTGTGACTTCAGAGGTATTTATGGTTATATATGGGTTTTCCACATTAGTTTTATGGTTTATGTTACATATTTATAGTATCATTATCCGAGTAAATGTATTAGAAAGGCTTCCACTGTGTGAATTTGAGGATTCTATGATGACTTGAGATATAATTTGATTTCAATACAACTTAATCAGTAAATGGATAATTGATAAGGTGTAGAAAGATAAAATGGAGGATATAATTCAATGTAGAGCATAGCTGTTGCTGGTAAGACAGACTGTGGGTCCGCATTGGCCCCGTGGCGTTCTATTTGGAAAATGGGTCATTACATTTTGTTATCAGAGACTAGGTTTAGGAAAACCTAGGGCTCGAATTTGAGGAAAACCTGATCATAAACCTATTGAATAAGCTTTAGATGTGGAAATCTAAAAGTATTGCCTAAAGTCCTAGTTGGGAAGCAATGAGAGATGGGTAGAAATCAGGATTATACGTGATATGTTTTTCGTTATATATTACCTACGTTACACGTATATTCGTATTGAGGCACGTTCTTCGATGTAGATATCGATAGACGTGTGATGGCCCCAAATTCCCAATGCATTTGGGTACGCCCGGCCTAGACCCGTGCAGGTCTCGAGTCGATACTCAGCGAGCCAGACGAGCCTAGTCAGCCTTCAATTAATCAATTTCACAGTTTATGAAAGATTTTTTGCAATTATACGCAGCGGAAAGACTAAACAAATATTGGGAAATAACTCAATCAAATGAAAATTAAGAAATCTATATAAATGTGGAAACCCTAAGTGTTCATAGTATCCATCCCAAAAATGATCCCGATTCAATATCCAACATCGTATATATAAGACATCATACAATCAACAATAAACATGAATAAATCTAACCTAATCCTGAAGTCGCGTACTCTGATAGGTCCTCACAAAAAATACCAAGTAGAGGGCCCTTGCCTTTGCTGCACTCCGGGATATCTGCACCCACCGTCACAAACTAGACGGTGAGCAACTGAGAGAAATCGAAAGTAATGCCAGAAGAATTTCACTGTAATTTATGAATATCAAATAAAACAGTCTAAATATCATGCGATAATTTAAAGACAAGAATATAAATAGATCAAAGTGCATGATAGGCAGACTGAAACGATAGCAATAAAAAACATGCGTGTTCTAAGAGACAAAAGAAGCCATAAGCGGTCAAAATCCACAACAATAACCACAACAATCCAGTGCCCAGGTTCACACAACACCAAGGGTGGTTAGGCACTCCTGCAGAGAGTGGCTCGCGTTTCTCCAACTGGTGCGGGCCACATGACACCTTCATAATTAGTACCTAAGTTCACACAACACTGTGGGTAGCAGTAATTCCAATAGGAAATACCCAAGTTTTCCCAACCAGTGCGGGCTACATGATACTATATCGACACACTTACGCCAAGAATACTCATACAACGAAAATAAGAGAATTTGAATGCCAACAATGGATAATAGCAAGGGTAGCAATAAATGATAATGAATCACATGAGACTTTCTTACTGGCTTACTAACATACATAGGCACGTAGGCGAGTGTACTTACCTGAACTATCGCAACTCGTATATAACACTCTCGCATTCCTAGCACGTATCCCCGGGTTTTTCGCTACCTAATAAGGTCAAAAACTCCAATTAAATGGGTCAAGTCATTAACTAATCTTAGGTTGATACCCTTAGCATTTTCCTATCGTTTTAAATGACTCGAATAACTCGACAATCAAGTAGAAAAATGAATACTCTCCCTCAGACTGGAAAACCACAATAACAACCACGACTGGGATGTCACGACATCGATAATCATAATGTATGTAAGCCTACTCATGAATTATACGCTCGGCTCGGTTGTTAATAGGTCACGTCATAGTCTCGCGGACTGGCGACGTGACCACAACGTCACTACCATCCAATCGACTTAAAAACATGACGCGCGCCGAACGCGTCAATAAAATATTTCCTTAAACCAACTATTTGCAGATAGTGGCAAAGGGTCGATCCCACAGAGATTGGTAATCTTTCTAAGGTTCTAAAATAAAGGAAAACTGGGGGTTTAGAGAAAATAACTTAATTAATTAATCTAATTACTAAGAAATTAAATAACTAAAATAAATATCTACGACTACGAGCAATTAATTTAAATACCTAAGTCTATGGTTCCACAAGACAAAATCAAGATTCAATGGCATATCATGGTCGTCAATCTTTCCAAAAACAATTATTAATTCAAGTTCCCCTAGATTAGCTATGGAAAATCGACATCCGCCAGAAATTCCTAATTCCCCTAATCTCGATAGCTAGGATATCCGCCACTAACTACTTCCCTAATTAATGTATAACCCTAGACATCCGCCATAAGATTTAACACACTAACCGCAGTAATAAAGTTCTATGGGAATACTAATCCTAGATAACCGAATCGCGTCCGCTCCCGATTTAACCTAGATTCAATTGTTGCACACTCAAGAACCGAAAGGTTTTGACGGCAATCGGGTGAATGTTTGTTACTTATATTGTCTCAAAAGTACAATTACGGATACTAATGAGTCAATTAACTATAGATTTTCCACCTAAAAGCATGCACTGGCCACATACATACCCTAAGTTTAAACCATATTCATTAAAATCAACAACAATGAAATAGAAGAAATTAAATTAAATTAAATAATAAAATAAAAGATCTCACAAGTTATGCCATGAATCCATAATCTTGAATTGCTTCACCATCGACCTAGGCAATGGCTTGATTAGCCGAACATGGCTACTCAAAAATTAATGCAGAGAGAGAGAGTTGAGAGCCCTTTTTAATGAATAATAGATGTTCTATTTATACCCTAAAGTCCTAAGGTGTAAAACTACTAAAATTGG
Source organism: Stephania japonica (assembly GCA_039657345.1). Classification (NCBI taxonomy): domain Eukaryota; kingdom Viridiplantae; phylum Streptophyta; class Magnoliopsida; order Ranunculales; family Menispermaceae; genus Stephania; species Stephania japonica. Next base: position 18,381,721 of record CM077558.1, on the reverse strand, counting down.
TGTATGGAAGAGAGAGAAAACTATTTTTGGGTGTATTTTCGGTCTTGACACGTGGCAGGAGCTTATTGGGTGAATTTTGGTGCTTGCTGACGTGTCAGAAAGTGATTGGAGCTGAGGTGATGACGCGGCTGACGTGGCGTGAGCGGATGCTGAGGGGTGTGACCGTGACACATGGCGGGATCTCATTCGTTGGAGCTGGAAGTTGCGCCTTGCTGGACCAGTCGCGGAGCGACACGTGGCGGTCCAGAACTCGGATAAATTCGTGCAACTTCTTGCGAAGATCTGGGAGATAGCACGAGCACGTATCTCGAGGCAGATCGACGAGCTGGAGAGAGGAGATGGTTGTGCCTGTCCACGTGGCGGTAGCTGATTGGTGGAAGCGCTGCTGAACAGATGACGTGGCGGACACCAAAGCTGTTGTGTGACGCGTCTTAGCGAATGGGGAGGCGACATGTGGCTGTCTGGACGAATGACACGTTGACACGTGGCACTGCGACTCCAATTACCTCATTGTCGGTGTAAATTTCGAAACTAACTCTCCCGGTATCCAATTAATGCAAGTAAATACTCTATTTTGAGTATTTTTTCGCCACGAATCCAACCGTGCACTCCATTTCACCTAAAAACCAAAAGTAAATATAATTAAATATATGTTTTATAAACTTCCACACTAAATTATACTAAAGTAGACAATAAAATCATATAAATACCAACTTATCAAAACACAATATCAATATCACTCGATAGTAACGACTTAATAGGAACTCAAAATAGTCATACACCGGTGAGTAGGGAGACTCGCGAGTGTGGTCTAACGTCCGTAGGGTGTCAACACGACATGAAAAGTCGTAGGCGTGCGCTACGTCACCCAACAATCACTTGACGTGATAAAAGTACTTACACATGAATCCGCCATTACAACGACTCATCACCATCGATACGGTCGCTCCAGGAGTTATGGGACACACACGAGAGTTTTATTGTGATCCCCGACACTCCCTTAGTCATGGCGTCCGGCGGCAGTGCCGACCATACACGATAGTTTGCTACGAGACGCGCAATAATGACATCACATGAAATGACGCTCACAAAACTTACCACCACTAATAGAGGTGCTCCGAGGGCTGTGAGACTCCATGATGGACATGGTAGGTCTCTGGCAATCCCCCAAGTCATCGCGTCGATGGCAGAGCCACCGTAATAGTGGTTTCCAACGACAAAAGTACCACATACATAAATGAATAAATAATAGAAATAAATAACAATGCCGCTATTTTGGGCCATTCCAAGAGTCGTGAGACACAAGTATGGACTTAACTTCGTCCCCGACATCTCTGGTCATGGTGGCACAGCAGTGGCGTCGTCCACGACAACGGATTCTGTCGAGGAGAAGCATAACACACATGAAATGACCAAAAACAGCCCAAACTATGACACAACACACACATCATACACACACCACAGCCTAACATCTCATCAGTTAGACACACCCCACACACCCCATACCCCAACGTCTTAACAATGAAAAAAACAATACATACCCTACAAGAAAAATCCACACCTCACTGTCCACAACACACATCAACTAAACACGACTGTCGTACATATGAGGGAGCCATCTCCGATCAGGGGAGTCGCCGGAGGTGCACCTCAGTTCAACCTCGATTGGGGACGGTCCCACCAGCCCCGAAAGTCCTAAACAACGGCCAAAATTGTCACAAAATAGTCCTAAAATATGCAAAACAGTGAGAAAATGACCCTTCATCTCGGCGGAAAAACCACCCATTCGCCGAACGTGAAACCCTCCGGGAACGTTGAGACACACGTGGGTAGTCTACGCCCAAGTTTTTTGTCGGAGGTATGCCACGGTGGCCGGACAGTGGGCGTGACAGTGGATGCGAGAGAAAGAAAGAAAACTGCCGAGAGAGAGAAAGAAAAAGAGAGAGGGAGAGGGAGAAGAGAACCTCCGATGAGGGCTCCGATACTCCAGCACCACTGTGAGAAGTGGTGGCTGCCGGTTCATCGACGGCGAGAGGAGGAGGGTGGCGGTGAGAGTGAGAGAGACCTTGAGGTGAGAGATGACAAGAGTGGGGAGGGAGAGCTAGAGATCGTAAGGTGAGTGAGGGTGAGAGATCGAGAGAGAGCACCTCCGGTGAGGGCTCCGGCACTCCAGATCTGGTGGTTGGTGGTGGCGAACCAGGGAGGAGGAGAGAGTGGAGGAGTGGTGTGAGAGAATGAGGACGGTGGTGGAGAGAAAATGAGAGAGATGAGTATGCGTATATATATATATATATATATATATATATAAAAGAGGATATGTGAATAGTAGATGAATAGTGGTAGGTAATGTGTTGTCATATGCCTAGCCCTTCATCTTCTCCTACACACATCTCGAAGTTGATCTATGGGCTCTCCACCATTGGACTGTGTCACTTTAACAATCCTTATCCCATGGACAGTATATCGTGTAGCTATCCAACTCCCCACATTCCAACAACTTTCTTCGACCCAGTTCGACTCATCGCGGGCGTTGTCCCGCCTTGTTCCCTTAAATAATTATTTAAATTATCCAAAAATTCATTTATTTGTATTTTAATTGTGTTTTACTCCCCCGTTTATATAGGCGAAGCCTCACTCAATTTAAAATCGCCCGAACGATGCGAGACCCGTAATGAACTACAATACTAATACACACATCACAGAGACATAACATTACTTCGGTGTCGACTTCCGAAGTTCAAAATATTGTCTAGTATCACGTAATTGGGTCACGGTCCTAACCAGTGCGACACTAGTCGGGTTAAAATTAAGGGTTGTTATAGGACGGGTAGCCTTTCGGTATGACTTATCCAGAGGTTGGGGATACTAGTGTTCCCACTAGGTCGACATTGACGTTAGAGTCGTTAGCACGTACGATTAATGATAGGTTCGCACAATTGTTGGATTTATTGAGGACTCGTGAGACTACGACAGCTCCTACAATAGTCGTAGCTGCACCATTGGTTACTACTCCTGCAGTTGTTGCTCTCACTACTGTTGAGACTCAGGGGTAGGCTGTAGTATCCGAGACACATGTTAAGAGGGCTATATTAGTGGTTGTTCTAGCAGAGACTACGTTAGTTGTGACTCCTTCGACTACTGAGTAGCCAGCTGTACCGTCTTCATCAGGGAGTTTGATGACAATGGAGGCGAGGAAGCTGAAGGATTACCTTAGATTCTTTCTAGGATACTTTTATGGAGCTGGAGACCCAGAGATAGCCGGGAGGTGGCTATTGGCTCACGAGAGATTAGACGAGATGTTATTGGTTGATGAGGTTGATAGACCAAGATTGGCTAGTTATTTCTTGAGATCTGTTGCTACTGTATGGTGGACCACCTATAAAGCGACACATCCTGCAGTTACTACTTGGGTTGACTTTAGAACGTTGTTCATGGATGAGTATATACCTATAGAGGTCAGGATTCGAGTGTGAGAGGAGTTCTTAACACTGGTTCAGGGTGATATGTCTGTTACCGAGTATATGGAGAGGTACAGGTATTTGGTGTCTTACTTTAAGGATCTGGCAGGGACTGATAGGCTGCAAATATCTTACTTTATCCAAGGACTGGATGAGAGAATAGCTACCACAGTTGTTTCTAGTGGAGCGACTACTTTGGCTCAGGTATACGATAGGTCTCTTTCTTAGGAGACTTATATAGTACAGAGTGCTAGCATATTAGTGATTCAGACTACGCTGTGGGGTTAGCAGAATAATCCAGTTCAAGGTTCTCGGTTTGATCAGAGGCTGAAGAGACAGATGAGAGATTAGGGTCGACAGGGACAAGGCCAGAGACCTCGTAGAGGTAGAGGTGATTGGCAGTCAGATCAGGGTCGTAGAGGCGACAGAGGTCGTCGGGATGATCGGGATAGATGCGATGATCGTGAGGTAGCATATTCTACAGCCTCTACACCAATTGATCGGCCGAGACAGCAGAAAAGACAGGATAGAGATCAGGGTCAGAGAGGCCAGAGCCGAGGTCAGAGTCAAGCATAAAGTTAGAGGACTACTCACAGATCAGACACTCGTGCTTGTTATCATTGTGGTAAAATGGGACATCTTGTGCAGAGTGTACTAGACCAGCACTAGTACCATCACAGACAGACCAGGCCAGAGATAAGGCCCAGACAGCTGTTTTTAGGGTTGCACAGCCAGACCGGGAGGTGACCAGATAGCTTGTTGAGGGTATGTTATCTGTCTATGGTACTTTTATGCATGTCATGTTCAATTCAGGCAGCACACTTTCTTTTATATCTGGACATATGGTAGGATTGTTAGGGTTAGGTGCACAAACTTTAGATATACATTTTGTTCTTAGTACGACAGCTGGGGATAAGATTTCCCTAACCGGATTTGTTAGGATTGTGTAATTGTAATAAAGGGACATCAGTTACCGGATGACTTGAGAGTATTAGAGTACTTGGAGTTTGACGCGATGTTAGGTATGGATTGGTTATCGTCGTATCACGTACAGATCGACTGTTTCAGCAAGACGGTGACATTTCACATCGAGAGGATTCTAAAGTTTTCATTTACTGGAGCTACGTCAGCATTACCTATCACTCGAGGCAGACTAGCTACATTGTAGGAGATGGAGGCGTACACGGCTATGGTGGAGCCAGAGCTTAGGACAATGATTAGGGTTAAGGATGTCCCTGTTGTTTGTGAGTTTTCTGACGTATTTCCTGAAGATTTACTAGGAGTGCCACCACCAAGAGTTGTGGAGTTTATCATTGAGCTGATTCCGAGGACTCAGCCGATTTACAACAGGCTGTATAGGATGTTAGCATCGGAGCAAGTGGAGTTGAGGACCTAGTTAGAGGAGGTACTACAGAAGGGATTCATTCACCCTAGCATGTCACCTTGGGGAGCTCCAATTCTTTTTGTGAAGAAGAAGGACAACTCGATGCAGATGTGTGTAGATTACATGAAGTTGAATCAGGTGACAATTATGAACTGTTACCCACTTCCTAGGATCGATGACTTGTTCGATCAGTTGGCATGAGCCAAATTCTTCTCGAAGATTGATTTCAGATCAGGATATCATCAGTTGAGGATTCAAGAGGAAAATATCGAGAAGACTATTTTCAGTACTCGATATGGGTTGTACGAGTTTATGTTAGGTTTTGGGGTTCATGCACAGCGAAGATTTCAAAACTATTATGAGAAAAACCCAACAGGAACCGAATCTGATTCCATTAAAACATGTTTATACTATGAAAACTTAATCATACCTCACTCGCAATGTACCTTTCTGAAGGTTAATCGATCTCTAAGGCGCTGCCAATAATGAACACCCTCTATCAGTAGTCCACACACGAATGGCGGTCGAGATTTTGAAGTGCTAGCTTCGAGATAATACCAAACCTTTTTGTTTTTCTCCAAAACAATCCAGAGCATACCAAAATACCCTAAGTCGTTTCTTAAAATGAAAATAGAGTTTCAGCCCTTTTTAAATCTTTCGTACTTGTATTCTAACTCAAAGTGTCTATTTATACAACCCTTGTATATAGACGGTTAAGTAAATTATACATATACCCCTATTTAAAGAAGTATAAGTGTAATACACTACAAGGACGTTTCTGTCATGAATTTTATCATATAAAATTCATTTTTCTGAACCATCTTAAAATCTTGCGAAACCATTCTCAGTGTGCGACCCAATAGGCTCATACAATGTTGGCAGTGTACCAAAACACATTTTGGTATACAAGTCATAAGCGGCCTCTAGCAAGACATTATGACTACCCAAGTTATGCGAATATCAAATCGATACAACCTAATCAATAGTGCATATAACATTCTTTTGTCACACGATATCATTTTGATCAAACATAAGGCATGGAATTATCATCCAACATGTTCAATCGTACTAGTCTCGATTTCTAGGTAGATTGAAAACATCTAAGTGACATTAATCAATATCAATTCACTTAGACTAGGCCTTTTAACAGTCTAACACATCGAGGGATCCACTAGATATCTCTCTCTATATGAGAGGGACAAATTCTATCTCGATTACACAACTTCACCACATTATTCACACAGTAACCAATCACAACCTTTATAATCATCCAGTTAAAGACAACGTTTAATTCAAATCAAATCATCGTATTCCTAATGTTGAAGTCTCTGGTAATCTCAAGTCGAGACTGAAAAATATACTTATCATGAGAAACAACTATGACTTAATCCATGTGATGTTCTCATAGCGGGTCGGTCCAGTACTTTGTTCCCTAACAAGTACTCATGATCTTGATTCGTATTCCTATACGTATGATCATCGTATGATCATAAATCAAGACTCACACTAGTCTTAATTCATTATAGTTCCCAGTATAATAATCGACTGGGGACATTTAGGATATTTCTGTAAATACCCATGGATCTTATTATAATGTAAATATGCAAATCAATTATAATAAACAGCAATTGAAATCCTCTATTTTATTAACTAAAATGTATTCATAAAGACTGTTAATGGATTGACCTAGGGCACATTTCCCAACATCTCCCACTTGCTCTAGGGCCAATCTTTCATGCATCTAATGCCTTATGATCTAACATGACCATCATGTTTCGCTTATGGAAGAGCCTTTGTCAATGGATCCACAACGTTATCTTCATTAGGTACTCTGCAAATCTTTACGTGTCCCCTCTCAATAATTTCTCTGATGAGATGAAAACGCCTGAGTATATGTTTGGATCTGTAGTGTGATCTAGGTTCCTTGGCCTGTGCTATTGCCCCGTTATTGTCACAATACAAACAAATAAGGTTAGCAATACTTGGAACCATACCTAGTTCAGAAATGAACTTTTTGATCCAAACTGCCTCCTTTGCTGCATCGGACGCTGCAATATACTCGACTTCATTGTAGAATCTCGCCACGCCTCTTTCTTCGAACTTTTCCAGCTTACTGCACCCCTATTCAAAGTAAACACATATCCAGACTGCGATCTAAAATCATCTATATCAGTTTGAAAACTTACATCTGTGTAACCATTTACAACTAGATCATTTTCAAAACCTCTATAGTCCAAGAACACTTCCTTAGTCCTTAAGTACATAAGGATGTTCTTTACTGCTATCCAGTGACTCTCACCAGGATCTGACTGATATCCGCTTGTAGTGCTCAAAGCATATGATACATCAGGTCGAGTGCATAGCATAACATACATGATAGATCCAATAGCTGATGCATATGGAATCTTATTCATACGATCTCGCTCATCATTTGTCCTAGGACATTGATTCTTGCTGAGACTTATGCCATGAGACATTGGCAACAATCCTCTTTTAGAGTCATGCAAACTGAACCTATTCAGTACCTTGTCTATGTAAGCACTTTGACTTAGACCGATTAGCCTCTTAGATCTATCCCTATAGATCCTTATCCCTAGGATAAGGCTGCATCTCCTAAGTCTTTCATTGAGAAACACTTCCCTAACCAAGACTTGACACTCTGCAATGTTGGGATGTCATTTCCAATAAGTAATATATCATCAACATATAGTACCAGAAAAACAACTACACTCCCACTGACCTTCTTGTATACACAAGGCTCATCTTCGTTATTAATAAAACCACAATCCTTGATTGCTTCATCAAAACGAAGATTCCAACTCCGAGAAGCTTGCTTTAATCTATAAATGGATCTTTGAAGCTTGCATACCTTCCTAGAATTCTCAAGATGTACAAAACCTTCAGGTTGTGTCATATACACGTCCTCAAGTAACTTTCCATTAAGAAATGTTGTTTTTACATTCATTTGCCATATCTCATAGTCATAATATGCAGCAATGGCAATTAAAATTCTTATGGATTTAAGCATGGCTACTGGCGAAAAAGTTTCATCATAATCAACACCTTGAGTCTGCCTGAAACCTTTTGCTACAAGTTTTAATTTGAAAGTATGTACTTTGCCATCCATGTCAGTTTTCTTCTTGAAAACCCATTTACATCCAATGTCCTTACCACCTTCAACTAAATCAACCAAGTTCCAAACTTGGTTATCATACATGGATTGCAGCTCAGAGTTCATGGAACTTAGCCATTTATCTGAGTCTGGTCCAGACATAGCCTCCGATAAGTGGTGGGCTCATTTTGATCCATAAGCAACACATCACGACTATCAGTAATGAGAAATCCGAATCTCTCTGGCTCATGTCTTACCCTACCAGATTTACGTGGGCCTTGTGTCACTTGCGGAGGTTCAACTGGTTCAGAATGTTGTTGAACTTCCAGTAGTGGTTCAGTGTTTATTTGTGATTCTTGAACTTCTTCAAGATTTATTTCTCTCTCACTAGTGTCTTTTGAAATAAACTATTTTTCCATAAAGCTACCATACCGAGCAACAAACATTTTGTTCTCAGCAGGATTATAAAAGTAATATCCTTTTGTTTCCTTAGGATACACACAAATAAATACTTATCAGATTTAGGTGCTAGTATTTCTGAGACTTGTCGCTTTACGTAAGCCTCACAACCCCAAATCTTAAGAAAAGACAAACTAGGTCTCTTCCCATACCATATCTCATATGGTGTCCTATCAACTGCTTTATAAGGAACTCGATTTAGAGTGAAAGTTGCAGTTTGTAATGCATAACGCCAAAAGGATAATGGAAGATCCACATGACTCATCATAGATCGAACCATATCTAATAAGGTTCGATTTCTCCTTTCAGAAACTCCATTCCATTGTGGAGTTGCTGGTGGAGACAATTGGGAGACAATCCCATAATTTTTAAGATGATCATAAATTTCTTAACTGAAATACTCACCACCTCGATCTGATCGAAGTGTTTTGATGGTTTTACCAAGCTGATTCTGCACTTCATTTTAAAATGTTCGAAACATCTCAAATGATTCAGCTTTATGTTTCATACGATATACATAACCATATCTGCTGAAATCATCAGTAAATGTAATGAAGTACTGATAACCTCCTCTAGCCATTGTGTTTATAGGACCGCATACATCAGTATGTATTAGACCTAATAAATCACTTGCCCTTTCACTGTGTCCAGTAAATGGACTTTTAGTCATCTTGCCTCGTAAACAAGATACGCACGTTTCACATGTTTCTAAATCAAATGAATCTAGAAGTCCATCTTTATGGAGCTTCTTTATGCGTTTCTCATTTATGTTCGCGAGACGACAATGCCAAAGATAGGTTTGATTCAAATCATTTGACTTAAATCTCTTTGTATTTATGTTAAAGACTGGAGTATCAGTGGAATTTTTCATGCTTAGAATATAAAGACCATCACACAAATCAGCATTTGCATAAAATATTCCTTTATGAGAAATGGAACATCTATTATTCGCAATAATAAAATCAAAATGATGTTTCTGCTCAAGGCAGGCAGAAAATAACAATTATTTAAAGTTAAAATAAGTCCACTAGGTAAGACTAAGTCATATGATCCAACAGCCAGGGCAGCAACTCTTGCTCCATTTCCTACGCGGAGGATGACTTCTCCTTTTTTCAACTTCCTACTTCTGGTGAGTTCCTGCACATTTATACAAATGTGAGATCCACATCCGGTATCCAATATCCACGAATCACTAGTGGATAAATTAATTTCAATAATATAAATACCTGAGGTGGTAGTCGCACTACCCTTTTTCTTCTTTAGATCTTCCAGATAAAGTTTGCAATTTCTGAACCAATGTCCAGGTGCATGGCAGAAATGACAATTTCCTTCCTTTTCCTTTTGGTGCTTTGAAGCAGGAACATGCTGGGGCTTGACTTGTTCCATAGGCTTTGCGACAAGTGCAGCAGCAGCCTTGGCAACTTTAGCCTTGCCTTTGCCTTTCTTCTTCATTCCCTTTCCATTTTGGACCATCAGCATATTACTAGAGGGTTTCTTGATATTTTGTTCAGCAGTTTTGAGCATCAAATGCAACTCTGAAATTGATTTCTCCATATTATTGATATTGTAGTTCATCACAAATTGTGAGTAACTCTCTGGTAATGAATTTAGGATCAAATCCGTAGCCAACTCTTGGCTTATGGGAAATCCAAGTCTATCAAGTTGGTCAACATAGCCCTTCAGCTTTAGAACATGAGGACTAACTGACGCACCCTTAGTCATCTTACAAGAATGTAGGTTCTTGACTGTCTCGAACCTTTTTTGCCTAGCTTGCTGTTGAAATATTTCCTTCAGAGTTACAGCCATGTAGTAGGCTTCCATTAGTTCCATGTCCTTCAGAAGTTCAGGAACCATAGTTGCCAACATAATGCATGCAACATCAGTAGAATCGTTGACATGCTTATTATGCGCATCCTTCACAGCTTTCGTAGCATTGGCTAGTGGGTCCTCTGGGATCGGAGCATCCAGAATATACAACTTGCGTTCATGCTTGAGAACGATTCCCAAGTTTCAGAACCAATCAAGAAAGTTAGTCCCAGATAGCTTATCCTTCTCAAGGATAGATCAGCGATGACAGGGGATTATTGTTACTTGAAGAGGCCATTGATCTACAATAAAGATTATGCAGAGTTTATTTTAGTATAGAGGAATAGACTCCCACTAAATTAACAACCCTCCTAAAACATACTTTTTATTTAGGGGACTAAATCCATATTTCACCTAATTCTATGACAGCTATGGCATGAAACACATAACTAGATTATTTAGGTAGGTAACAATTACCAATTACATCTTATGTAATTTTTGATACTTTTATGAGATACATGACATCTTATGTCTTAGCATGTTTTTATCTCATCATATTCCTAAAGTCCAAAACTATTTTGATAGCTTTATTAAGTCGGACCAATTTAAACATTTAAGTAACTCTTACCCAACTTATCTCACCAAGATAACACAATACACTCAACTATGGCTGAAACTATATTAGTGCGATCAAGGCCTTAATAAGTATTTAAAATTGGATGGCACAAGACTTAAGATTTAATAGAGGGATTTTATTCAGTTTTAGTTATTTTTAAGTAAACAATGAAATATCATATATTTTATTGATTTGTAGAACCACTAAACAACTTAGGAAATTTTTATGCTATTCACTAATAGAAGAATTTTCGTGCGCTAGGATTAGTTAGACGGCGGTCCCCAGCAGGCGGCGGTCCCTGTTTTTTTTTTTTTTTTAGAAGACAAATCTCAATTTCGAAAATTGAAATTCGCTATAGAAAATCATATTTTTCGCTGATTTTACTATTCTAAATTTACCCCTTAATTTATCCAAAATTAAGCCAATTAAAACGTTTTTAATTAACTCGGGCCCACATCTAACTAATCATCTTATCCTAATCCAATTAGAACTTTAGATATTTGAATCCTAGCATATCATCAATAACAAACTTCTCCATATTTATCTCCTATCCAATAGGGATAATGAAACCGATTTTGCATATATCTCCTAATCTAATTGTTATCTATTTTTATCAAATAGAAACTTCATAACAAAATAGATATAACCAGATAAATAAATAATTTTGAAAATTAATTATTTGCAATTTCGATCTTCATCCAAATAATCACAAACATGTAATTGAATCATGAACTACTATCCCAATCGAACCTAATGGTGTCATGGATCATAGAATACGAACTCAATTCATTAAAATTATTCAAATTAACCTAACATGGTTACTAGAATGTACAAAACTAATTTCAATTAAATCACGAATATATGTATGATATACGCAAAACATGATAATAAATCTCACAGAAAACTTATGTATATCATATATACATCAACTATTAACATGCATTCAATCATATATCATAAGAAAACATGCAATGAGTTTAATGGAATCAAACTCGAAGGCTCTGATACCACTGTTGAGTTTTGGGGTTCATGCACAACGGAGATTTCAAAACTATTTTGAGAAAAACCCCAACAGGATCCGAATTTGATTCCATTAAAACACGTTTATACTATGAAAAAAAAAATTTAATCATACCTCACTCGCAATGTACCTTTCTGAAGGTTAATCGATCTCTAAGGCGCTGCCAACAACGAACGCCCTTTATCAGCAGTCCACACACGAACGGCGAACGAGATTTGAAGTGCTAGCTTCGAGAGAATACCAAACCTTTTTGTTTCTCTCCAAAATAATTCAGAGCATACCAAAATACCCTAAGTCGTTTCTTAAAACAAAAATAGAGTTTCAACCCTTTTTAAATCTTTCGTACTTGTATTCTAACTCAAAGCGTGTATATAGACGGTTAAGTAAATTATATATATACCCCTACTTAAAGAAGTATAAGTGTAATACACTAGAAGGACGTTTCAGTCATGAATTTTATCATATAAAATTTATTTTTCTGAACCATCTTAAAATCTCGTAAAACCATTCTCAGTGTGCGACCCAATAGGCTCATACAACGTTGGCATTGTACCAAAACACATTTTGGTATACAAGTCATAAGCGGCCTCTAGCAAGACATTATGACTACCCAAGTTGTACGAATATCAAATCGATACAACCTAATCAATAGTGCATATAACATCCTTTTGTCACACCATATCATTTTGATCAAACATAAGGCATGGAATTGTCATCCAACATGTTCAATCGTACTAGTCTCGATTTCTAGGTAGATTGAAAACATCTAAGTGACATTGATCAACATCAATTCACTTAAACTAGGCCTTTTAATAGTCTAACACATCGAGGGATCCACTGGATATCTCTCTATATGAGAGGGACAAATTCTATCTCGATTACACAACTTCACCACATTATTCACACAGTAACCAATCACAACCTTTATAATCGTCTAGTTAAAGACAACGTTTGATTGCGTCAAATCACTGTATTCCTAATGTTGAAGTCTCTAGTAATCTCAAGTCAGAGGACTGAAAAATATACCTATCATGAGAAATAACTATGACTTAATCCATGTGATGTTCTTATAGCGGGTCGGTCCAGTACTTTGTTCCCTAACAAGTACTCATGATCTTGATTCGTATTCCTATACGTATGATCATCGTATGATCATAAATCAAGACTCACACTAGTCTTAATTCATTATAGTTCCAGTATAATAATCGACTAGGGACATTTAGGATATTTTTGTAAATACCTATGGATCTTATTATAATGTAAACATGCAAATCAATTATAATAAACAACAAATGAAATCCTCTATTTTATTAACTAAAATGTATTCATAAAGACTGTTAATGGATTGACCTAGGGCACATTTCCCAACAGTTTATAGTCATGCTATTTGGGTTGACTAACGCACCACCGATCTTCATGGACTTGATGCACATGGTGCTTAGGCTGTTTTTGGATCAGTACGTCATAGTTTTCATTGACGACATCCTGGTTTACAGCAGGACTCGTGTGGAGTACGAGAGGCATCTCAGGGAGGTGTTGGTGACACTGAGAGAGCACCGACTTTACGCCAAGTTCAGCAAGTGTGCATTTTGGCTGAACGAGGTCAAGTTTTTGGGGCATGTTATTAGCGATCAAGGCATATCAGTAGATGGTGACAAGATTCGGGCTATTATTGACTGGAGGACACCCGAGTCTGTATCTGATATCCGGAGTTTCCCAGGTTTGGCAGGATATTACAGGTGATTCGTACATAATTTTTCATTGATCACAGCGCCGATGACGAGGTTGACCAAAAAGGATGTCATATTTGACTAGTCGCAGGAGTGTGAGGATGCTTTCTGGGAGCTGAAGAGTCAGTTAACTTATGCACCAATTTTGGCATTACCTGTGGCAAGTAAGGGTATCTTGGTTTACGCTGATGTGTCAGGCACTGGGTTGGGTTGTGTGTTAATGCAGGACGGACACCCAGTGGCCTATTTATTGCGATGATTAAGACCTCATGAGGAGAGTTATCCAGTGCACGATTTGGAGCTTGCGCCGGTCGTGTTTGCATTGAAGTCTTGGAGGCATTATTTGTACGGTGAAAGGTTCGTACTATTTACCGACCACCAAAGTTTGAGATATCTTTTCACTCATAAGGAGTTGAACATGAGACAACAGAGATGGCTTGAGTTACTAAAGGACTACGATCTCGCTATCGAGTATCATCTAGGGTAGGCGAATGTCGTAGCTGATGCGCTGAACAGGAGCGGCATCGAAAGTCAAATGGGACTGCGGCATATGACATACGAGCACGGGTTGCTTGAGACTGCGTTGGTGTTGTGTGTGATAGAGTCTATTGCTGAGCTACACATTTGTGGCCAGATACAAGTTCCTACTGTGTCTTCAGTGCGGGTTGCTGAGTTGCAGAGAGCTGAGGGCCGGTATTTATAGATCAATGGATTGGCTCAGGATCCGAGGTGCACAGAGTGGTCTGAGGGTCCAGATGGGTGCTTGAGACACAGGGGTTGTTTGTGGATACCGGAGGTATCGGAGCTCAGGGTCAGTATTCTCGAGGACGCACATCGGTCGCGATTTACAGCTCATCCTGGTCGGACCAAGATGTATCACGACCTTTAGCGATTGTTTTGGTAGCCAGAGATGAAGGCTGACGTGGGGAGGTACGTCCGGAGTTGTCATATTTGTCAGCAGGTGAAAGTTGAGCACATAAGACCAGTTAGGTTGCTACAACCGCTGCCCATTGCTTAGTGGAAATGAGAACATGTGACCATGGACTTCGTCAGTGGCCTACCACAAACTACAAGGAGACACGATGTAGTTTGGGTAGTTATCAACAGGTTGACGAAGTCGACACACTTTATACTAATCGCTATGAGATATTCAGTTACACGACTGAGCACTATTTTTAAGAGAGAGATTGTCAGATTGTACGGTGTACCGGTCTCCATTGTTTCTAACAGAGATCCGAGGTTTACTTTGAGGCTTTGGGAGAGTATGCAGGAGCAGTTTGACACTCGACTATAGTTTCATACTGCGTACCATCCTCAGACTGATGGGCAATCAGAGTGGTTGATTTAGATTCTCGAGGATATGCTCAGGGCGTGTATTTTACATTTTGGTGGATCGTGGGAGGATTATCAGCCATTGTGCAAGTTTGCATAAAACAACAACTATCAGACGAGTATCGGGATGCCACCGTTTGAGGCACTATATGGTAGGTCCTGAAGGTCACCAACATGTTGGGCGGCACTATAGGATACATTGGCTATAGAACCTGAGGTTGTTGTAGATCACACTTAGAAGGTGAGGCAAATTAGACAAACTTCAGGTGGCGTAGGATAGACAGAAGAAATATGCGAATAGGTATCACGGGGATCTGAAATACGAGGTTGGAGACATGGTGTACTTGAAGGTTTCGCCCTAGAAGGATTATCAGAGATTTGGCATTAAGGGGAAACTGGCACTAAGGTTTATTAGATTGTCCAGAGTTGAGGAACGTGTCGGTAAAGTGGCATACCGTTTAGAGTTATCGCCACAGTTAGCAAGTGTACATCCAGTGTTTCACATATTCATGTTGAGACTAGATAGGTCGGGACCGAGATCTATGGTTGATGTACATCAGATTAAAGTGTGACAAGACATGTCATATGAGGAGCAGCCTGTGGAGATCATGGATAGGAGGATTCAGACTTTGAGAAACAGGGAGATCCCGAAGGTTTTAGTTCGTTGGCAATATCATGGAACTGAGGGACTCACCTGGGAGCTCGAGTCTACCATGCGACGACGGTATCCCCATTTATTTGCCGGTAAGCATTTAAGTTTAATTTAAATTTCGGGACGAAATTTCACCTAGTTGGGAAGAATTGTAATGACTCGAATTTAATTCTCCATTATTTATAACGTATTGCAGACGTGGCAGATAGCTCAGACTCTTATGGGACCCGCAGCTAGGCTAGAGTGCGCCTGGAGTTAGGTAAATAGTTATTTTGTATGCTGATTTGACTAATTTGCGATGTTTATGTTCAAATAGGTTAAATGACATCGCGATGTGTGTAATTATATTTCGATTGACGTGTGAGGTTGTCTGTTAAGTATTCGCCTCAATATACGTGTCGACACGGGTACTGTGTAGGCTAAAAGATGAAATATTAGGTCGAAGAAAATAATACACACATTAAATGAATTAAATGTGACAAAATAGTAAATTGGTGGCGCTTAGTGTTGAGTTTTGGGGTTCATGCGCAGCAGAGATTACAAAACAATTTTGACAAAAACCCCAACAAGATCCGAATCTAATTCCATTAAAAAAGTTTAAACTATGAAAACTTAACCATACCTCAGTCGCAATGTACCTTTCTGAAGGTTAATTGATCTTTAAGGCGCTGCCAACGACAAACGCCCTCTATCAGTAGTCCACACACGAACGACGGCTGAGATTTGAAGTGCTAGCATCGAGAGAATACCAAACCTTATTGTTTCTCTCCAAATGATCCAGAGCATACCAAAAACCCTAAGTCATTCTACAACGAAAATAGAGTTTCGGCCTTTTAATCTTTTGTTCGTGTATTCTGACTCAAAACGTTTATTTATACAACCCTTGTATATAGACGGATAAGTAAATTACACATATACCCCTACTTAAAGAAGTACAAGTTTAATACACTACAAGGATATTTCTGTCATGAATTTTATCATATAAAATTCGTTTTTCTGAACCATCTTAAAATCTCGCAAAACCATTCTTAGTATGCGACCCAATAGGCTCATACAACATTGGCATTGTATCAAAACACATTTTGGTATACAAGTCATAAGCAGCCTCTAGCAAGACATTATGACTACCCAAGTTGTACGAATATCAAATCGATACAACCTAATCAATAGTGTATATAACATCCTTTTGTCACACGATATCATTTTGATCAAACATAAGGCATGGAATTGTCATCCAACATGTTCAATCGTACTAGTCTCGATCTTTAGGTAAAATGAAAACATCCAAGTGACATTGATCAATATCAATTCACTTAGACTAGGCCTTTTAACAGCCTAACACATCGAGGGATCCACTAGATATCTCTCTTTATATGAGAGGGACAAATTCTATCTCGATTACATAACTTCATCACATTGCTCACATAGTAACCAATCACAACCTTTATAATCGTTCGGTTAAAAACAAAGTTTGATAGTGTCAAATCATTATGTTCCTAATGTTGAAGCTTCTGGTAATCTCAAGTCAGAGGACTGAAAAATATACCTATCATGAGAAACAACTATGACTTAATCCATGTGATGTTCTCATAGCGGGTCAGTTCAGTACTTTATTCCTAACAAGTACTCGTGATCTTGATTCGTATCCCTATACGTATAATCATCATATAATCATCAATCAAGACTCAAACTAGTCTTAATTCCTTATAGTTTCCAGTATAATGATCGACTAGGGACATTTAAGATATTTCTGTAAATGTCCATGGATCTTATTATAATGTAAACATGCAAATTAATTATAATAAACAACAAATGAAATCCTCTATTTTATTAACTAAAAGTATTCATAAAGACAGTTAATGGATTGACCTAGGGCACATTCCCTAACACCTAGGGACACGTGGGGTCGTGGTCGACACGCGTAGGTGGTACGGTAGTGTGCACATTCGAGTACGCTCGTTGGCGCGCATGACGAAATTATAGGCGTGAAAATATAGGCGAATATATAAAACTCATTTATCAACCCTTTTTCTAATTTCTAATATTTTTCTGAATTTTTCTGAATTTTTCCTTAATTTTCTAGCTATTTATATATATATTTTTTAAATTTAAAACTATTATTTTTATTTTTATTTTTATTTTTTTATTTTGGTTTGGGTTGAACCGGAGCCGATTCATCTAGGTCCAATTCGACCCAATCGAACTGGCAACCCAGGTCCGCCTAACCCGGCCAAGATAAGGTCGGTCGGCCACGAATTGCTTTGGGTCTTTTTCTTCTTCGTTGAAACAGAGCAGTTCCGCTGGTCTGTTTCAAATTTTTTTTTCTCTTTGATTTTGATCGGTTGGGAGGGGAGATGACTATATATATATATATTCACCTATATTTTTGTGCCTATAATTTCGTCGTGCACGCCAACGAGCTTACTCGAGCGTGCACACTACCGTACCACCCACGCGAGTCGACCACAACCTTGCGTGTCCCTCCGCGCTGACTAATTTACTATTTTGTCACATTTAATTCATTTAATGTGTGTATTATTTTCTTCGACCTAATATTTCATCTTTCAGCCTACCCGGTACCTGCGTCGACACGCATATCGAGGTGAATACTTAACACAACCTCACACGTCAATCGAAATATAATTACACACATCATAATGTCGTTTAACCTATTTGAACATAAGCATATTAAATTAGTCAAATCAGCACATAAAATAACTATTTACCTAACTCCAGGCGCGCTCTAGCCTCGCTACGGGTCCCATGAGAGTCTGAGCTGTCTGCCACGTCTGCAATACGTTATAAATAACGACGAATTAAATTCGAGCCATTACAGCTACCCGCACTAATGACTCTAAAGTGATTTTTAAATTCCTCATATCAAGGATTTTTACAACATTTGGTGCCCCACATGCCCTGATCAGTGATTGAGGCACTCACTCTTGCAATCGTATGGTTTAAAGTCTTATGAGGAGGTACAATGTCACTCTTAGAACGTCTATGGCGTATCATCCCCAAATGAATGGCCAGGCAGAGGTTTCTATTAGGGAGATCAATCTATCTTGGAAAAGACGGTGAATCCTACTCAGAAAGATTGGACTACACATCTTGATGATGCGGTTTGGGCTTACCGAACGACGTTTAAAACGCCAATTGGAATGTCCCCCTATCGCCTTATGTTTGGAAAAGCTTGCCACCTTCTAGTTGAGCATGAACATAAATCTTATTAGGTTGTGAAACAGCTTAATATGAAGCTCGACGAAGCAGGAAAAGAGAGAAAGCTCACTTTCCAAGAATTAGAGGAAATCAAGAATGACGCATATGAAAATGCTCAAATTTACAAGGAAAAAACCAAAATGTTCCATGATCGCATTCTCTTTAGGAAATCTTTTCGTGTTGGTCAGAAAGTGTTTTTGTTTCTGTCGCATCTTAAGATCTTTGCAGGTAAGCTGAAATCGAGGTGGACAGGACCGTATGTGGTGATTGCAGTGTATCATCACGGTGCAGTGGAGATTCAGAGTTTGGAGACTAGTAATGCTTTTAAAGTGAACGACTACATATTGAAGATTTTCTATGAAGACTTCCCGAGTCAAAATGTGGAGGGCGTATCACTTGAAAAACCAGTCTATACTGATTTACAGACTCAGACCAAGTCGAGTCAAAGACTTTAAATAAAAGCGCTATTGGGAGGCATCCCAATTTTTGATAAGTATTCTTTTATTTATTCGTTTTTTTATTGTGCATGAACTTGTATCATTTCCTTCTTCTTATCACTATCATGTTCTTTCACCACTTTTGTTTGTTTTTTGTGTATGGACCACTTGACTTGTTTTGAACCTTAAGGACAAGGTTCGAAATAAGTTTGGGGGTATTTTAGGGATTGTGGATAGTGTTGGATGGATTTTCTTGCTAAACACTGTTGGTATGATCGTTAATTTTTTTAAAAATTATGCGGTTGAAGGATGGTAATAGTGATGTTATTCTCATTCTCTTATCTTTCCATCTCTTTTTCTTCTGTCATTGATACTTTCATCTTCTATTTCACTGGGATATGAAACATTTTTATATGCATGCATTTAGTATAGTTTTATTAGGAATAGACATGTGCTTATCTATGTTTGTTCTTGCATTTAGACCTTACATAATGTCATATGTTGCAATTAGAGTTACCCAAAACGTTGTTTCATGCCTTTGGTTATGGATGAATACATTATGGTTACTTTTTTACTTAAAACTCAGGAAAAATTAGGAGAAATTTTCAACCAAGCTGTAGCTCAGCATTTTTATGATTTCTTGATTAAAGACTTAGTATGATAGTTTTGTGTTAGATACCAAAATGTGCAGACGGTCATAATTGTGCAAGTGACAATATTTGATAATTTGCTTAATCATAGTGAAAGTGAGAGGGTCTAATAGAAATTTTCTTAATATAAAGAGTCCCACGGGATTCCATAAGAAATGGAGCAAGGAATCTTGTGGTGAGAAAAAGTGAGAAAAATGGTCCATAAGAAATGGAGCAGGGACCGTATTAATTGAAAATATTTAGGAGAAAAAAATAGAATGTATGTATTGAATGAATAAAGGTGAAAGTTTATGAAAACTCCTCAAATAAAAAAGATTTAGCCCGAGTGTGTTCACTAGATTAAGTGAGATTTTAAACTTGCATGCTTGAATGTATAGACCAAGAAAACTCATAAGTAGTTGATTGCCTTTGTTTTGACCAAATCTATGTCTTTAAAGTGTGATCTTAATTGTGTTTGGGTTGCGAGACTTGACATATCATAACTCTGAAATTTCTTGAGTGGCTTGTTACGTGGCTGCTATGTTAATCAAAGGAACTCCATGACTTTTGAATTGGGTATAGATTAGGATTAGTTTAGTTAGTGCATGATTACAATAGGAGTCTAGTTTATTTGTGTTGTCATTTACACCTTTGTTTGGGAAGTGCAAAGTCTTAAATTTGGGGGTATTTGATAGGTCGGTATTTATTGGATTTATAGTTTATTTTAATATAGTTCAGTGTGGAAAGTCTTTAAAATATATGTCTAATTATGTTTAGTTTTAGTTTTCAGGTGAAACGGAGTGCACGGTTGAATCTGGGGCAGAAAAATACTCAAAATAGAGTATTTACTTGCAGTGATCGAATACTGGAGGATTTATCTCGAAATACACATTAACAGTGGGGTAATTGGAGTTCAGCAGTGCCATGTGTTGCCTTCTTACTGGACCAACGCGTCACAGCTCCTCTCCACCACTCACAACATGCCACGTTGCCAAGCCTAGCAGTCTCCTCTTTCTCACGCCTTAATCTGCCTCGGGATGCGTGCATGTGCTGTCTCCCATAAATTCGCACGACTTCACACGAGTTCCTCTCCCGCGCTCTTACCCGCCACGTGTCTCGTCCTCGTCATGCCAGCGTGTCACAGCTTTTCCTTCCAGCCAATGAACACCTGCCAAGTCAGCCTCACCAAGGTACTCTTCCAAATTAATCGATCCGCCACGCAAGCCAAGACAACAAACTCGAACCAATCACAGCCTGACACGTGCCCTGAACGTAAAGAATGCCTAAAATAGTTTTCTCTCTCTTCCATAGACCTAGAACTTCTATTATTTGGAGAACTCTCTGCATTATTTTCTTTGGAGTTTTGTGAAGAACATGTCCGGCTAATCAAATCATTACCTAGGTCGGAGGTGAAACAAGTCAGGATTATTGATTCGTGGCATAACTTGTGAGATCTATTACTTTTACTATTTTATTTAATTCAATTTCTTCTATGTCTTTGTTGTTGGTTTTCATGAATATGGTTTAAATCTAAGGTATGTATATTGCCATTGCATGCTTCTAGGAGGAAAATCTATAGTCAATTGACTCAATTGTATCCGTATTTGTACTTTTGGACAATAAAAGTGACAAACATTTACCCAATTGCCGTCAAAACCTTTTGGTTCTTGAATGTGCAACAATTGAATCTAGGTTAAATTGGAAGCGGACACGATCTGGTTATCTAGGATTAGTATTCCTACGGATGTTTATTATTGCGTTAGTGTGTTAAACCTTATTGGCGGATGTCTAGGTTATGCATTAATTAGGGAAGTAGTTAGTAGCAAATGTCTTAGCTATCGAGATTTTCTATAGCTAGTCTAGGAGAATTTGAATTAATTATTTTTTAAAAGATTGAATATCATGATATACCATTGAATCTTAATCCTGTCTTATAGAACCATAGACCTAGATGTTTTCTTTCATTGATATTATTCTTGCAATTTGAATTTCTGCTAGTCTTAATTAATTGTTTTCTCATGTCCATTTAAAAATCCCCCATTTTTAGCTAACTTAGAGTGAAACTCAACTCCTGTGGATTCGACCCTGTATTTACCACTACTACAACCTTGTCGGATTGGTGACTCAATTATGGGTTATATTTGGCACGCACGACTCGTGATCATAAGGCACATGCACAGACAGAGATAATACCTTATACACCAGAGACGTCAATTGAGGATATGCCAAGCACACCGACTGATTCAGGTGTTAGAGTGACGGCTGAGGCGAGCCAGGCTCGCGAGTTTATGAAACGCGAGCCGGTGAAGTTCCACGAGGGAGCTAATTTTGGGGTGGCAGAGAAGTTTATGAGGAGCTACGAGAAAATACACGATGTATTGGCTACACCGGTACATATGTAGCCAAGTATTTCCTCAAGATTTTTGTTCGGTGAGGCCGATGTATGGTGGCGCACCACGGTAGCGTCAAAGGGTAAGACCAAGGATTGAGTTGTGTTTAGAGAGAGAAGTATATTCCTCATACGGTCCGTAATCAGAAAAGGACTGAGTTTCAAACGTTCAGACAACATACTAGAGAGTCTGTTATGTAGTATATGGATCGGTACTTAGGTTTGATGGAGTATGTCGATGGTGCAGTTGACACTAATGCCGACCAGGCTTACTACTTTGTACATGGTCTACTGGATTCGATTGGTTCTGTTGTAGTGACCACAGCTCTGAGTACGTTACAGGGGGCCTATGAGAGGGCTATGGCTAGTGAGAGCTTTGGGAGCATATGCACCGAAGCACCTGTGACGTTATCAGTACCTTCACAATCAGGGGGGATCTGGAGGTAGTAGCAGGAGGAAGAGACCCAGACAACAGGGTCGGAGAGATAGAGCTTAGAGTGTGGGATCTATTGCGTCTTCGCCTACTATAGCGATAGTACCATCTGCTCTAGCACGGAGTTACGCTAGTACCCCACAGCAGCCAGCACCATCAGGTCCTCAACACCATTATTATTAGAGGACTGATGGTAGAGACAGTGGTCAGAAACACGGTCAGAGTTCCAGTCAGGTGCTGAGACAAGGACAATGGTTAAGTCAAGCACAGGGACAAGGACATGGTCAGCGTGGTTCATCTGGATCTGGACCTCAGAGAGCTTGTTACGAGTGTGAACAGATTGGTCATTTTATCAGTGCGTGTCCACGACTGAGTCGAGTGCAATAGCAGCGGTAGAGGTAACAGAGCTGGGAGTAGGTTCACGCAGTTGCTACACCAGACCCGACTGCCAGCCGTAGTCTTATTGAGGGTACAATTTTCATTTATGCACGTTATGTTTGATTCAGGCTCTACCGTGGCACACCACAGTAGCGTCAAAGGGTAAGACCAAGGATTGGGTTGAGTTTAGAGAGAGGTTTCACAAGAAGTATATTCCTCCTATGGTCCGTAATCAGAAAAGGACTGAGTTTCAAACGTTCATACAACATACTGGAGAGTCTATTATGCAATATATGGATCGGTACTTGGGTTTGATGGAGTATGTCAATGGTGCAGTCGACACTGATGCCGACCAAGCTTACTACTTTCTACACGGTCTACTGGATTCGATTGGTTCTGTTGTAGTGACCACAGCTCTGAGCACGTTACAAGAGGCCTATGAGAAGGCTATGGCTAGTTAGAGCTTTGAGAGAACATGTACTGAAGTATTGGTGACATCGTCAGCACCTTCACAGTCAGTGGGGGATCTGGAGGTAGTAGTAGGAGGAAGAGACCCAGACAGCCGGGTCGGAGAGATAGAGCTCAGAGTGTGGGGTCTATTGCGTCTCCGCCTACTATAGCGATAGTACCATCTGCTCCAGCACGGAGTTACGCTAGTACCCCACAGCAGCCCGCACCATCAAGTCCTCAACACCATTATTATCAGAGGACTGATGGTAGAGATAGTGGTCAGAAACAGGGTCAGAGTTCCAGTCAGGTGTAGAGACAGGGACAGAGGTTAAGTCAAGCACAGGGACAAGGACATGGTCAGCATGGTTCATCTGAATCTGGACCTCAGATAGCTTGTTACGAGTGTGGATAGATTGGTCATTTTATCAGTGCGTGTCCACGACTGAGTCGAGTGCAGCAGCAGCAGAGGCAACAGAGCTGGGAGTAGGTTCACGCAGTTGCTACACCAGACCCGACTTCCAGCCGTAGTCTTATTGAGGGTACAATTTCATTTGCATTCATTTTATGCACGTTATGTTTGATTCAGGCTCTACTGTTTCATTTATTTCGGGTTGTAAGGTTGATGAGTTGGGTTGAGACCTACTAAACTAGAGAGACCCTTGATCTTTAGCACAGCTGCGGGGACAAGATTGTAACGGCCCTAGTTTTCAAACCTAAACTAGGCCCTGCCCGGCTTAGACTTATGTGAAACCCCCAACCCGTCTCGAACGAGTCACGTAAGACTAGTCAGCCTTACTTTCTATTTACCATTCATTTACAATTTTATAATATTAATTAGCAAATTATAGTTAATATAGCGAAAACAAAGCTCAAACTAATCAATCACAACCATAATAAACAAGACATCCGAACGTGGGGAAACCTGCATATGTATATCATCATAAATGATAAGTCAGAGGAGAATAGCTAAATAGATAAACATGCCTAGAATCTCTCATATACCTAAAACCCATGTTTCAAAACATCATATATCTATATATAGGTACTACTACCATTGGAACCAAATATATACCGATGCCATGGGTACACTATTTACAACTATTGGATTTTAATCTAATACATTAATCGAGGCGTCATTAATGCATAAAGCATTTAATGCATAACACATTATGAGAAGTTCTCATGGCATGGGTATATATTTGGGTTCCATTGCAGAAAAACCCTATATATATATAGTAATACAAAAATCACCTACTCAGACAAGTGGAAAGGCGTGCTCTAGTATCCTCAAAGCAACTCTCTAAGCACTGGTGCCTTCCCCTTGCTGGACTGTGGATCTGCACTCCGTCAAACATAAGAATAACGAGCCCAGGTAAGTAAAGCCAAGTAGAACAATAACACAACATTTCAAAATAAATAAACATCAGTCCACCTTCATTGTGGCGACCCCAATTTCCACATTGGTCCGCCACGGGAGGCCACGCGGGCCCACAACTGTCCACGTCACCGTCAGTTGTGTCCCACGCCCAATTATCCTTTATCCACCAATTCTTATTAAGTTTGATTCAATTAATATCCTATAACCTCAAGTTAGCAGCGGAAACTTAAATGAACAACATAAAGATTTATCTTGTATATTATGAGCAAAATGCCTAAGTGGAAACCATACCAAATGTACATCATATACATCTCATCTGATTTTCAAAATATCAAAATGTACAACCTGTCTCTCAACCCAAAACCCAATATAAAACGAGTAAACATAAACATACGTACGAGAAGGGCTAGCGCGGTCAATCAATATAATCCTCAAGTTTGCCTTTCCCCGGCCAGACTTAGGATCTCGCACTCACCCATCACAAAAAGACAGATGACGAGTCCAGAGTGAGTAATCCCAAGGAAATTCACCAAGTAATTATGGAAATAAAAGTATCTTGGAATTGAAAATACTATAATTTAAACATGCGGAACAAGAGAAATACGACAACCGTAAAAAGGAACATTGCATGCATAAATATAGTGATGAAACAAAGTACGTGCACATAAAAATCGACCAAGTCATACTTCGGGTTTTCTCCTCGAGCACCGACCGTAAACACACCAATGGGTTGGCCCTGGACCCTCAGGTGGTCGGCGTAGACCCACGACGCACCCACACAAGCCTACCATACCCGGTAGCCTATTCACCTAGCGTATGCCTAGACAAGTGCTATGACTTAGTGGACTCTATGGCCGTAACGAATAAGCACCAGGGGGGAGTGATCTCAACACCGTAAAGACACCAGTAGGAGTACACTCCAATACCGTAAAGTCACCAGTGAGAGTACTCACCACCGTAAAGCAATAATGAAATGGAGTAAAGAATAAATGGAACGAATTCAAATAAATCAAACAAGAAATACTTAAAGTGAAGTTCAATTGGGATACTACACACCTCAATTTGCACTCCTCGTCCCACAAGTTAAATTCCCCGGTTCGATTCCTTCAATTCCCCCGATATTTCTCCCGATCTGATTCCCGACTAAACCCCGACTCCAATTACTATTTCAAGGCTCCTGGAATTCATTTATGAGGGTTATTATTCAATTAATGGGTTTATAATGTTGTTTAGACTCATTTCTTCATTTTCCAATTTTTGAATTCCAGGAACTATTAGCGCTAATTCATCTAAGTCACTTGTTCATCGTTTTCCGTAGGGTAATTAGCGCGCTAGGTCCACCCAAAGAGCGCGCTAATCGCGCTCTCATTCTGTCCGATTTTTACAGCTTTAAAAATTCACACTCCAAACCACCTCATACACCATTCATTTGGTCCCAACACCTCCAAAACTCATCATCCACATCAGAAATACCATTCAAACACAAATTCATCAAGCTTAGACATCAAAACCCAAGAATCATCAAAAATCCCATTTTCAAAACCCGTTTTTAGAAATTCATCCAACACCAAAGCCAATCACTAAAGCACATTCTCAACCTTCCTAGCACTCAAAATATACTAATTTTTCAGCAAAAACAGTTGCTCCATACCAACCCTCGAATTTCATACCAACACCTACAAAATCACCAACAAATCAAAGAGAATTGAGAGGGAGTCACAAATCTTACGTTGGATGATATTCTTGTGCTCTCCAACACTCCAAATGACCTTCAAAAATTCCACAACCCTCACTTTCTCCTTCCACCGATTTCTCTCTTCTTCTCTTTCACTCTCTCTCAAAACCACACTTCCTCTCCTTTTGATCGGTCAACACACATACATATATATACTTGGTTCTCATCAAGTGTGTGCACGAATCTCGAGAAGTATCCAAGGGTTCCTGATCACCCTGTGTCACTCTAACTCTATACACCTTATCTTGACAATAATGACCCAGTTGTGCATCTCGAGGATCATCCAATTGTTATTGTTTTATTCAGCTCAACTATAGAACTTATTGATTTCCAATTGATTTAGCTTATAACAATTATCTACCCTATTCAATAAATTCTCAAAATTTATGAGTAAACTCACCGTAGTTTCCTCGACTACCCGGCACCCCGTGCCTCGTGTCCCACGTCCGCACGCACCCCGAGATCGTTCCTCACTCGTCAATAAACTACATTAACATGCATATTGTAATGGAATTAGCTAATTTGTACATTTCCATCACAATTTACCACATCAAGCATACAAAACGGACTGTATACCTAGTTCAAGTGCGCTTCAGCCTCGCTGTGGGACCCCGACCGTCCTTACTGGCATCCACATCTGCAATGACGTCATAATTAACGGCAATTTTAGATTGGGCCGTTACATTCATGCTGATAAAAAGAAAGGAATAAGGAACGCATGAAATGTATAGAACTGTAAATAGATCAATCGAAATGTGAGTGTCCGAGTAACGAAATAGAATAGCAAGGAGATCCGAAAACAGTCGTTGAGCCGAGGTAAAACCTTCGAGACTCAGGTTCAGGACGAGAACACAGCTTACCAGCCCTAACCCTTGCGACTATGAGATATCCATGGACCTAGATAAGAGCATCCAGCGTACACTTAACCGGGAGATTTCAACAGTGTCTAGATAAGAGCTCATATCACAGATAAAAGTAACCATGACTCCCTTGCCAATAGTCCACTCAACCAACAAGGATTCCAAGAGATAAAGTGATAAACAAAGCAATAACAACTTAAAGCTCAAGAAATAACTATAAAAGTTCTCACTGGTTTACTTACCTATAATCTAACTATTACGCACTCAACGGACCCGCAACACGTCTCTTATGACCTCCCGCGTCCCGTCGATGTTCACAATACGTAAAATACATTTAAATTGCACTTTCCCATAAATTACCTCATTTTTAACCAATTTTCCATAATTTATTTGTTCACACAATTTAGGTCGATTACCCGGGTATTAGGTCGTATTATGACTCATTAGGATACCCGAGAGATCCCCGAAAGTTTCTAAAAATTTTATAAAATTTCACCTCTGTGAACAGTGACACACCGCCGACATGTCGTGGTGTTTAATGACTTTGACAGCATCACCACGGCATGGATATTAAGCCATCTGCCCAACACGTACGTGAGTGACGCCGTGACCTCATTGGTCATGACGACATCCTCACGACGTGTTCCCTGAGGTTCTGCCCAAGACGTATGTAGGTGACGCCGAGAGTTAGAGTGTTCATGGTGTCTTCACGGTGTCTAAACCAAAATGCCCCTGTAAACGCAGTTTTTCACACTTCGACTCGCGTCGTCGTGCTTTGAGCCTATCACAACTTCGATAAAACATCCAACAAAACACCAATATACCCTCGGTTTGCATCAAAACCTGACCAAACCGTCGATTTTTTTAAATCACACAAAATTCAACAAAAATCCCTAAAAATTCATAAAATCCCCAAACACCAATACCACTTCACAATTCATGTTTAGATCGCCCAATACACTCCCAATTCATCAAAACATCCCATAAAAATCTAATTTCTCAAATTCGTTGTCCGAAATTATCATGACAAGAATATGCAAAAACACCGCTGAAACATAGATACTTACGTTGGAAATCGAGATCTGACCTTAGAACTCGCGTTTGATCACTCCAATTGCGTCGTATATCGACGAAAACACCTGGAACCCCGTCGTCCTTTCCGTTAAATCGATGAAGAGAAATGAAGAAAATGAGAAAATGAGAGAGAGAAAAGATGATGGGGTGTCTTATATAACCCTCCCTTCATTTCTTTTTATGCACGGATCCCGAGGATCATCCCATGGTCATCATTCATTCCAGCCACCAACCGTGACACACCTAGATGACTCCAATATGTGACTTTCTCAATTAACTTAGTGATTTTTCGCACTATACTCGTGTCTCTGAGTTCGTTTCGAACACCAAACTTGTTCGTCACGTCGCCCCAGGCGTACCAACATATCAAACGTGTTTTACAACTTTTAATTATTATTTATTTAGTATTTTGTCAGTGTTTTTCATTCATTTACGTTCCCCGAAATACTAATTACCCAACTAACGTTCACTCGAAGACATGTTATTTCACGAAACCCTCGAGTTGAACCGTTTCCCCGTACCAATGCTCACACTCAAACGTCCTCGTATGTTTGGGACATTGGATTTAAACATTCGGGTAATACAATATAATACAAAACACCAAACACAAATAACATACCTCAGCATCAACGACCAAGAATTGGACTCTGTATCATGGTAATTGGGCCCACGTACTACCTAAATTAACACGAGGCAAAAGTTAGAATTTAGGGTCATTACAGTCTTCCCAACTAATTGAAATTTCATCCTCGAAATTAAAACAAAATAATGGAAAAACTTACCGAATCAAAAGTGGTAGGGAAAATATTCGCGCATATAGGACTCAAGCTCCCACGTCAGCTCCTCATCCCGTGGTAATGCCACTTGACTAAGACTGATGGGATTTCTTTGTTCCTCATAATCTTCACCTTCCTGTTCGGTATCTGAATAGGTTGCTCGTCATAGGTGATGTCCTCCCTCAAATCTATTTGGTTCAAGTCCACTATCGGCCGCCTGTCCTCTCTCAACCTATTAAGTCTGAACATCAATATATGAAACACAGGGTGAACTCCAGATAACTGAAGTGGCAACTCCAAATCATATGCAACTATGCCTATCCATTTCCCAACTCTAAATGGACCAATAAATCCCAGCGCAAGCTTCCCTCTGATCTTGAACCTCTTATGACCCTTCATCAGAGACACCTCAGGTACACGTAGTCCCCGACATTATACTCTAACTCCCTATGATAAAAAATCATAATATATCTTTTGCCTCTCCTGCGCACCTTTCAGCCTCAATCTGATCAAACGTAACTTCTCTGTGTGATCCACAACAATCTTTGGCCCAATAGCTGCTACATCCTCTGGCTTTGCCCAGCAAGATGGAGATCTGCACGGCCTCCCGTATAATGCCTTAAACGGTTTCATACCAATACTGGCCTAATAACTGTTGTTGTAGGCGAAATTACATAAGTGAAGATATTCCTCCCATGAACCACCGTACTCCAACACACATCCGCAACGTATCCTCGAGTATCTGTATCAGATGCTCTGACTGTCCATCAGTCTGTGGATGATAGACAGTGCTAAGATCCAACCGCATGCCGAACTCTGCATGCATGCTCAGTCAAATATGTGACGTAAATTGTGGCCCTCTGTTAGACATAATCGATAAAGGTACACCATGCAGTCGAACTATCTCACACTCATACAACAAAGCCATATCCACCCGATGTGTGGTCGAAATCGATAAAAAGTGTGCAGACTTCGTCAACCTGTCCACAATTACCCATATGCTATCATAACCGCGCTGAAATCGAGGAAAACCACTGAAGAAATCTATCGCTATTTGCCCCCACTTCCATCGAGGAATGGGAAGTGATTGTAGAAACTCGCTAGGTCTGTGATGCTCAGCCTTAACTCGCTGACATATCTAACACCCTCAAACGTAATCAGAAACAACGGTCTTCATCCCCGGCCACCAAAATAGACGACGCAAATCAACATACATCTTGGTCATGCCTGGATGATCCGTAAAACACGAGCGGTATGCCTCATGAAGTATCTCATCGCGTAGCTCAGCCACTAATGGAATCTACAATCGCCCTCTAAGCCTCAGGCATGAGTTTGTCGTCTGACTCCAATTTAGATGATCTGAACTCTAAGCGAACTACAAAAATTTCCCATACTCCTCATTATCTCGCTGACCATCTAATACACTCTGAATAGAGACGGTTTGAATCCTCAATTGGCCACAAATCAATACTCTAGTGCTGGTCGAAATATTAACAAAAAAAAACCTCTCAACCGCCTCGAGCAAACCATACTCGTGTGTCATGTAGCAAGTAAAAAGCTCTGATTCTGACCCTCTACAGCTCAATGCGTCTACAACCACTTTAGCCTTCCCTCGGTGGTACCCCAAAGAGAAATCATAATCCTTGAGGAATTTTAGCCAACGTCTTTGTCTCATATTTAGGTCCTTATGAGTAAACAGGTACTTCAAACTCTTGTGGTCAGTAAATAGCACAATCCTCTCTCCATAGAGGTAATGGCGCCAAATCTTCAGTGAAAACACCACTGTCGCCAACTCCAAGTCATACGTAAGGTAGTTCTTCTCGTGAACCTTCAGCTGTCACGACGCGTAGGAAATCACTTTACCGTCCTGCATCAAAACACTGCCTAACCCGACCTTTGAAGCATTGGTGTTCACCTCAAAATTCTTCCCTGACTCAGGCAACATATCATCAGCGTGGTAGTCAAACGTTCCTTTAAGGTCTGGAACGCTTGCTCACAACTGTCATTCCACTGAAATCTCACATCCTTCTTCGTCAAATGCGTCATAAGTGTTGCAATCTTCGAGAAGTCACGTACAAATCGCCTATAATAACCCGCCAAGCCAAGGAAACTACGAATATCTGACACTGAACTCAGAGTAGGCCAATCAATCACTGCTCTAACTTTAGCGGGGTCCACCAACACTTCGCCTGCTCCGACAATGTATCCTAAAAATCCGATCTTCGCAAGCCAAAACTTGCACTTACTGAACTTGGCGTACAATATGTGCTCTCTCAGAATCTGCAACACCAATCTGAGATGTTCCTCGTAATCTTCACGAGTTCTGGAGTAGATCAATATATTGCCGATGAACGCGATAACAAAACGATCTAGAAACTGTCTCAACACTCAATTTATCAAGTCCATAAACATCGTAGGTGCATTAGTCAACCCAAAAGGCATAACTGTGAACTGATAATGCCCGTATCAAATGCGAAAAGCAATCTTCTCCCTATCCTTAGCTGATGGTACCCAGATCTCAAGTCTATCTTCGAGAACCATTGAGCTTTTGTCAACTGATCAAACAAGTCGTCGATGTGCAGAACTGGATACTTGTTCGTTACTGTCACCCTATTAAACTGCAGATAGTCAATACGCAACCGCAGGCTGCAGTGCTCCCCAGGGTGACAAGCTCGGGTAGATGAAACCCAACTCTAATAACTCATCTAACTGATTCCTCAGCTCCTCTGCTCTCTCGGAGCTATCCGATACGGTAGAATCAAAATAGGTTTGGTTCCCAGGACTAAGTCAATAATAAAGTCGATCTCTCTAGGTGGTGGTAACGCTGGTAACTCTCCTGGAAAGATGTCATGAAACTCGCATACCACTGGTACCTCATCCAACCTAGTCACAACTCGCTCCGTCATATTCAATACACTAGCAAATGTCTCAATATCGACACTAGTGGCGACTTTACCTCTAGTGATAGGCAAACTCGTCGAAGTCCCCTGAAAACTAAACTCTGGATGCCCTAGAATCTAAAATATGACCCTCTTACTGAAGCAGTGGATCTGTGCATGATACGCACCCAACCAATCCGTGCCCAGTAATGCATCAAACTCGAGGAACTCCAACACTCTCAGGTCCATTGGCCTGACATGACCCTCTATCTTTACTGAACACTGAACACACAACAAGTTCAAGTAAATCTTGTCCCAGCAGCTGTGCTAAGGATCAAGGGTATCTCTAGTCTAACAAGTCTTAGACCCAAATCATCAACCATACGACCCGAAATAAAAGATACGGTAGAGCTAGAATCAAACATAACATGCATGAAATGACTGCAAATAAAAACTGTTCCCTCGATAAGATTACAGCTGGTAGCCGGATCTGGTGTAGAAACCACGTGAACCTGCTCCCGGCTCTACTGCTGCTGTTGTTGCTGTCCTCAACCAAGTCCTAGACACGCACTGATAATGTGACCCAGTTGACCACACTCCCAACAGCTTCTTTGAGATCCTGACCTAGACTGTGTCCACTGTCCCTGCCCCTGTGCCTGACCAGACCTCTGTCCCTGTCTTTGTACCTGACTAGAACCCATACCCTGTCTCTGGCCACTACCTCTACCATTAGTCCTCTCATAAAACTGTTGTTGAGGACCTGACTGCGCTGGCTGCTGAGGGTGAACTCGCGTAACTATGCACTGATGTAGCTTGTACTAACGCAGCTGGTACTAACACAGTAGACGATGAAGATGCAACTAATGCAACGCTCTGAGCTCAATCACCCTGCCTCCACTATCTAGCTCTCTTCCTCTTCCTATCCCCTCTTGATTCTCCAACTGACTATGAGGATGCTGATGATGTCACCGGTGCCCCGGTGCGTATGCTCCCAAAGTTCTCACTAGCCATAACCCTCTCATAGGCATCCTGTAACGTGCTCAGAGCCGTCGTCACTACAATAAAATCGATCGAATCTAGTAAACCGTGTACGAAATAGTAAGCCTGATAGGCATCGGTATTGGTTGCACCATCGGCAACTCCATCAAACTCAAGTACCGATCCATATACTGCATAACTAACTCTCCTGTCTGTTGTCTGATCATCTGAAACTTGGTCCTCTTCCTATTACGGACCGTAAGAGAAATATACTTCTTGTGAAACCTCTCTCTGAACTCAGCCCAGTCTTTGGGCTTACTCTTCGACGCTACCATCGTGCGCCACCAAATATCTGCCTCACCAAATAGACATGCTAAGGAAATACTTGGCTGCATATGTATTGGTGTAGCCAAAACCTCGTGGATCTTCTCGTGGCTCCTCATAAACTTCTCCGCTGCCACCAGATTAGTTCCCCTGTGGAACTTCACTGGCTGGTGTCTCAGAAACTCTCGCGCCTGCCTCGCCTCAAGCGTCGCTCTAACACCAGTATCCGTCGGTGTGATCGACGTATCCTCTACCGGTGTCTCTGGTGTATGAGGTACTATCTTTGTCTATGCAGGTGCCTCCTCAGTCACTACGACTCCTACAACAACTGTGGGTGTTGCTGGCATATCATGAACGGTTGGAGCACTCCCGGCTTGAGTAGTTGGAGTTGCTAATGTACTAGGTGATCCTATCACCTGAGCTCGCAGCAGTCTAAGGATCTCTTGTCACTGTTGATCATGCGATGAAATCCTCTGCGACATGCCAACCAACTAGCCCTTTACATCACCCATACTAGTCTCGCCCGTACTAGGCTGATCGACCATCACTATATAAAAAGAAAGTGATTCTCACGATTAGGACATAACTATCGATAATAAAATATACAAAAATCAAATAGCTCATAGTCCAGTGTTAATTTTCCAACTCTCCTCACTTCCCAACTAAGACGTCAGTTAGGTTCATAGGGTTCCACTCTAAGTTCAACCATTCCTAACTTCCGTTGATTAATGTCATAATGGCTTATGATTTAAATCAAAAGTCGAGTATTTAAAACTTTGGCTCTGATACCAACTGTGACGGCCCCAGTTTTCAAACCTAAACTAGGCCCCGCCTGGCCTAGACTTACTTGAAACCACGAGCCCGTTTCGAATGAGTCACGCAAGACTAGTCAACCTTACTTTACTATTTACCATTCATTTACAATTTTATAACATTGATTAGCGAATTATTGTTAATATAGCGAAAGCAAAGCTCAAACTAATCAATCAATGAAAACCATAATAAACAAGACATCCTAACTTGTGGAAACCCTGCATATGTATATCATCATAAATGATAAGTCAGAAGAGAATAGCCCAATAGATATACATGCCCAGAATCTCTCACATACCCAAAACCTATGTTTTAAAACATCGTATATAAATATAGTAATACAAAAATCACCTACTCAGACAAGTGGAAAGGTGCACTCTAGTATCTTTAAAGCAACTCCCTAAGCTCCGGTGCCTTCCCCTTGTTGGACTGTGGATCTGCACTCCGTCAAACACAAGAATGGTGTGCCCATGTAAGTAACACCAAATAGAACAGTAATATAACATTTCAAAATAAATAAACATCAGTCCCCATTCATGTTGATAGAAAGAAAGGAATAAGGAACGCATGAAATGTATAAAACTGTAAATAAATCAATCAAAATGTGAGTGTTCGAGTAACGAAATAGAATAGTAAGGAGTCCCGACAACATTCGTTGAGCCGAGGTAAAACCTTCAAGACTCGGGTTCAGGATAAAAACACAGCCTACCAGCCCTAACCCTTGCGACTATGAGATATCCATAGACCCGGATAAGAGCCCCCAAATGTACACTCAACCGGGAAATATCAACAGCGTCTAGATAAGAGCTCATATCACAGATAAAAGTAACCATGACTCCCTTGCTAATGGTCCACTCATCCAACAAGGATTCCAAGAGATAAAATGATAAACAGAGCAATAACAACAACTTATAGCTCAAGAAATAATTGTAAAAGTTCTCACTGGTTTACTTACCTGTAATCCAACTATTACACACTCAACAGACCTTCGACACGTCTCCTATGACCTCCCAAAAATACCCAAGCACAAATACCACTTCACAATTCTTGTTTCGATCACCCAATACACTCCCAATCCATCAAAACATCCCATAAAAACTTATTTCTCAAATTCATTGTCTGAAATTATCGCGACAAAAACACGCAAAAACCACCGCTAAAGCGTAGATACGCACGTGGGAAATCGAGATCTCACCTTATAACTCACGTTTGATCACTCCAATTGCACTGAATCACGGCAAAAACACCTAGAACCCCGTCATTCTTTCCATTGAATCGATGAAGAGAAATGAAGAAAATGAGAAAATGAGAGAGAGAAAAGGTGATGGGGTGTCTTATATACCCCTCCCTCCATCTCTTTTCATGAACGGATCTCGAGGATCATCCTTTGGTCATCATTCATTCCAGCCTACCAACCGTGACACACATAGATGACTCCAATATGTGACTTTCTCAATTAACTTAGTGATTTCTTGCACCATAATCGCGTTTTCGAGTTCATTTCGAAC
Organism: Stephania japonica; assembly: GCA_039657345.1. Taxonomy (NCBI): domain Eukaryota; kingdom Viridiplantae; phylum Streptophyta; class Magnoliopsida; order Ranunculales; family Menispermaceae; genus Stephania; species Stephania japonica. Next base: position 18,345,894 of record CM077558.1, on the reverse strand, counting down.
ACTAAACTTTTTCGTTACATCGCCACGGACGTGCCAATGTATCGAACGTGTTTTACAACTTTTAATTATTATTTATTTAGTATTTTTTCAGGGTTTTTTTATTCATTTACATCCCCCAGAATAGTAATTACCCAAGCAACGTTCACCCAAAGACCTGTCATTTCACGAAACCCTTCGAGATGAACCGTTTCCCTGTACCAACACTTATACTCAAATGTCCTCGCATGTTTGGGACATTGGATTTAAACATTCGGGTAATACAATATAATACAACACACTAAACACAAATAACATAACTTGGCATCGACGACCGAGAATTGGACTCTGTATCACGATAATTGGGCCCACGTACTACCTAAATTAACACATGGCACAAGTTAAAATTTAGGGTCGTTACAAAGATCTACCCGAACTTGTTATGTGTTGATTAATCTGTCAAGGTCATGTCATGCCAACGGACATGAAAGTGTTGGAGTTCCTTGAGTTTGAAGCATTATTGGGCATGGATTGGTTGGGTATGTATCATGCACAGATCCACTGCTTTAGTAAGAGAGTCACATTTCATATTCCAGGGCATCCAGAGTTTAATTTTCAAGGGTCTTCGACTAGTTTGCCTATTACTAGAGGTAGAGTCGCCACTAGCGTAGGTATTGAGACGTTCACTAGTGTATTGAGTACGACAAAGCGAATTGTGATCAAGTTGGAGGAGGTACCAGTGGTATGCGAGTTCCCTGATGTCTTTCCAACATAACTACCTGGATTACCATCGCCTAGGGAGATCGACTTTATTATCGACTTGGTCCCAAGGACCAAACCAATTTCGATTTTGTCGTACCGGATGGCTCTGAGAGAGCTAGAGGAGCTGAGGGGTCAGCTAGATTAGTTGCTAGAATAGGGTTTTATCCTACCTAAGGGAGCGCCGGGAGAGCTATTTGTCAAGTCAAAGAAAGCTGGCGCTGCATTGTGTATCGACTATCGGCAGTTGAATAAGGTGACAATGAAGAACAAATATCCACTTCCGTGTATTGATGATTTGTTTGATCAATTGACGGGATCACAGTGGTTCTCGAAGATAGACTTGAGATCAGGGTACCATCAGTTGAGGATTAGATCGAAGGATAGGGAAAAGACTATATTTCGCACTCGATATGGGCATTATCAGTTCACAATCATGCCTTTTGGGTTGACTAATGCACCAGCAATGTTTATGGACCTAATGCATCGAGTGTTAAGACAATACTTGGATCGTTTATTAATCATGTTCATTGATGAAATTTTGATCTACTTCAGGACTCGTGAGGATTATGAGTAGTATCTCAAATTGGTTTTGCAGCTTCTGAGAAAGCACAGATTATTCGCCAAGTTCAGTAAGTGCAAGTTTTGGCTGGCAGAGGTCGAATTTCAGGGACACATTGTCAGAGAAAGCAGAGTGTCAGTGGACCCCGCTAAGGTCAAAGTAGTGATTGATTGGCCTAAACCGAAATCCGTGTCAGACATTCGTAGTTTTCTTGGCTTTGCGGGATATTACAAGCGCTTTGTACGAGATTTCTTAAATATTGCGTCACCTATGATGCGTTTGAAGAAGAAGGACGTTAGATTTAAGTGGACAGATAATTGTGAGCAAGCATTTTAGATTTTAAAGGAACGTTTGACTACCACGCTAATGCTTGTATTGCCTGAGTCAGGGAAGGGTTTTGAGGTGAACACTGATGCTTCGAATGTCGATTTAGGTTGTGTTTTGATGTAGGACGGTAGAGTGATTGCCAATGCGTCGTGACAATGAGGTTCACGAGAAGAACTACGCATGACTTGGAGTTGGCGGCATTGGTGTTTTCACTGAAGATTTGTCGCCATTACCTATACGGAGAGAGGTTTGTGCTGTTTACTGACCACAAGAGTTTGAAGTACTTATCTACTCAAAAGGATCTAAATATGAGACATAGGTGTTGGCTTGAGTTCCCTAAGGATTATGATTTCTCTTTGGAGTACCACTCGGGGAAGGCCAACGTGGCTTGAATACGCGTTGATATAGGGTCGACTCGGAGGTTGTTACCTGCCACATGATGCATGAGTATGGTTTACTCGAGGAGGTCGAGAGGTTATTTTCAGTTGATATTTTGACCAGCACCAGAGTATTAATTTGTGACTAGTTGAGGACTAAGACAGTCTCTTTTCATAATGTACTTGATGGTCGGTGGGTAAACAAGCAGTACAAGAGGTTTTTGGATTTCGCTCAGAGTTCATATCATCCAGATTGGAGTCAGTTGATAGACTCATGCGTGAGGTTTAGAAGGTGACTATGGATTCGATTAATGGCCGAGTTACGCGATGAAATACTTCGTGAGGCACATCGCTCGCATTTTACGGTCCATCTAGGCAGGACTAAGATGTATGCCGATGTGCGTTGTCTTTTTTTATGGCCGGGATGAAGACCAATGTTTCTGATTACGTTCGAGGGTGTGAGATTTTCAGCGAGTTAAGGCTGAGTATCACAAACTTAGTGGGCTATTACAGTCACTTCCCATTCCTTGGGGAAGTTGGAGCATATCGCTATGGATTTCGTCGGTGGTTTACCTCATCTCAGCACGATCATGATAGCATCTGGGTGATTGTGGACAGGTTGACGAAGTCTACGCACTTTTTATCGGTTTCAACTACACATCGGGTGGATAGGTTAGCTAGTTTGTACAAGTGGGAGATAGTTTGACTGCATGGTGTACCTTTATCGATTGTGTTTTATAGAGGGCCACATTTCACGTCGCAGATTTGACATAGCATGCAAGCACAGTTCGGCACGCGGTTGGATCTCAACGCCGCCATCATCCACAAATTGATGGACAGTGGAGCGTTTGATACTGTGATGACCCAATTTTTTAACAAAGTAAGATATACCATGTTTATGTAAACAATGAAACCCTAACTTACTTAAAAGCTTATGGGGCCCACAGATTAAGACTAAGAGGCACCAAGGTTTGGAGTGGTCAACACTTTTGATTTTAAACAAACCAATATGGAAAATAAGATTAAATTTCCCATTAATTGAGGAGACACCGTTACTTTCAAAAAGTAACATCTTGATTTGAAATGTCATTATTTAGGAAGTTAGAGATCTTAAATCTTGAAACCCCTAAAATTCAAGGAATGTTGAATATGGTCAACTTGGTGTGCAAGGGAGGGAGAGAGAATTAAGGAAGGCGTGATTCGGGGAGTAAATGTAGGATCTTGATTGATCTCCTTTTAAAATAATAAACGTGTGCGGAAAGGCTTCACAAAAAATAAAGAGAGAGAGAGAGAGTCGAGAGGGGAACGAAAGAGGCGATCTTTGGAGTGACTCGCGTTAGGTAATCTCTTTTAATTTAGTTTTTAATTTTTTTTTCTATTGATTTTGATGTTTAATCGGTTTTCTATCGATTTACTCAAGTATTGTGTGAGATCTATATGTTATTAAGATATTCAAACAAGTTTCCTTGTTGATTGGAATTCTTTTAAAGTAAAAAAGTTTCGTCGAAAGATTTATTATTGATTTAAAAAAATATAAAATAAAATAAAGCAAATTGGTGGGTTTAAAATATGAACGAAGAAAAGATTATTCAAAATGTTTTGAATAAGTATTTCTAAAGGTACTTTTTGAAAGATTTTCGAAATTAGTTTTACTATAAAAAAAAATCAAGTCAACTTGTATAGTTAATAAGCATTTAACCTATTTAGGTTGATAAACTTCGGAGTACTCTCGTGAGTGCCAACAAGACATTTGGAAATTAGCATATCATGTAAGTTGGGATTTAAGTTATTAGTTTTATGATTATTTACCTCTCTACTACACTATATGATAGGAATCATGTAAGTCATGTAGGTAGATCGAGGTGCATTGTTAGACATTGTATGTAGACAACTTAGTGGAGCTTGCTAGGAGTCCTTGCACCAGATGCTACCAGTTTGACCAGGAGTTCGGGACAGATTGGACCGTACAAGGGAGAACAACATAGGGCAATTGCCCAGAATGAATATTTAATAATTGAGAATAAGAATAAGATTTAATGTTCTCAATAAATTTTGGTAGTAGGTGTTATGTCCAGTTGGACGAGATATGGACTTGTTGATAGGTGAATCTTGCACAGTGTAAGGGAATGGAGTGTTGACACCGCTACGACCATAGTAGGGTCAACCTTTACGAACTTTAGTGTGTTTGAGAAGTCTATCACAGTAGCTCATACATGTCTAGCATTTGCACATTTTGATGCATTGATAAATATTTTGTTTATATACTTTCTTGTTTATTCCTTTCGTCATATTAAATATTTGCAAGTCATGCATTTTATTTAATTTTGCATTTACTAAATAGAATGTTCATAACACCTATAACTTAACCCGACTTACTGAGCACCATTGAACTATTTGTGCTCACGTAACATTTTTCCCCACAAGATTTTTCGTTGAGAGTCGACAAAAAGAAAAGAGTAGCTCTAGTTGTCTATAGGAGTATTTTTGATTTGGTATGGTTCGAGATTAATTGAACCATTCACCTTGTTTTATTTATATTTATTATCAAGGGGTTGGGATTTGAATAATGTGAACTAGAGAGGTATTATTCTAGTTGAGAGCTTTTAAGACCATAAATAGCTTTTATGTCAAAACTTTGATTAGTTTTATTAATAATATTCCGCTGCAATTATGATTCATTTGTTAAATCTCAATTGTTGATAAATGATAAAGAGTTAGTGTTGATAGAAGGCTTACTAGTTTGGTTCATAACTTAATACAACCGAGTTGGTTGGCGAGATTTGGAGCGGGCTAGGCCGGTAAAGATTCATTTAGGAAAATGTCCTAACAAATACAGATACTCGAAATATGTTGAGGATGTGTGTGTTGGAGTACAGTGGTTCATGGGAGGAGTATTTTTACCTATGAGTTTGCCTACAACAATAGTTATAAGACTAGTATGGTATGACACCATTTGAGACATTATACGGGAGGCCGTGTAGATCTCCATCTTACTTGGGTAAAGCTAGAGGATGTGGCAGCTATTGGGCCAGAGATTGTTGTCGATCACACATAGAAGATACGCTTGATCAGACTGAGGTTGAAAGGTGCGTAGGAGAGGCAGAAGAGATATTATGACTTGTATCACGGGGAGTTGGTGTACAAGGTCAAGGAATACATTTACTTAAAGGTGTCTCCGATGAAGGGTCACAAGAGGGTCGGGATCAGAGGGAAGCTTGTGTCGAGGTTTATTAGTCCATTCAGAGTCGGGAAGTGGATATGCAAGTTGCATACGAGTTGGAGTTGCCACCTCAGTTATTTGGAGTTCACCCTTTGTTTCACATCTCCATGCTCAAACTGGATAGGTCGAGAGAGGGCAAGTGGCCGATGGTGGACCTGAGCTAGATATATGTAAGGTAGGATATCACCTACAACGAGCAGCCTATTCAGATACTAGACCGGAAGGTGAACATTCTGAGGAACAAGGAGGTCCCGTCAGTCTTGTCAAGTGGCAGCACTACGGGGATGAGGAGCTGACATGGGAGCTTGAGTCTTATATGCGCAGTATTTTCCCACCTATTCTGATTTATTAAGTTTTCCTTTTAGTTTTTTTCTAATTTTGAGAACGAAATTTCATTTAGTTGGGAAGATCATAACGACCCTAAAATCTACTCGTGTCTCGTGTAAATTTAGGTCTTGCGTAGGCCCATTCGTCATGATACAGTTATCCAATTCTCGATCATCGACGCCGAGGTATGTTATTTTTGTTCGGTGTTTGTATTATATTTATTACCCAAATGTAAATTCCAATGTCCCAAACGTGTTAGGACGTTTGGGTAGGAGCGTTGGTGTTGGGAAACGGGTTCGGCTCGATAGGAATTTAAATAACGAGTAATTAACAGTCAGGAAATTAATGAATTAAAAACACTGACTAAATACAAAATAAATAATAATTAAACGTTGTAGATCGCGTTCGATACGTTGATACCTCCGGGATTACGCGACGAACGAGTCGTGGTAAGGAACAGGTCCGTAAATGTGAGTATTGTGCAAGAAATGGCTAAGTTGAGAGGGATAGTGTCACTTAGTGAAGTCACCATGGAGTGTCATGTTAGGTGGATGGATTTAAAGGAGGCCTAAGGATGTGCCTCGAGATTCGTATGTGTGGGTGGATGAGAGGGATGTATAATAAAGCATCCCCACCAACTTTTCTCTCTCCTATCTCATTTTTCCAATCTCTCTCAACGATTGAACACAACGAAAATGGTGGAGGGTTCCGGACTTTTCGCCGCGATTTGACGACAAAGGAATGCTCAAAATTGAAATCTAAGGTGAGAATCCGATTCCTCATATACATATCTACGTTTTGACGCCAATTTTAGGTGTTTTGTCGCGATGAATTTTGGGCAACGAATTGGGAAATTCAATTTGTTATGGGTTCTTTTGATGAATTTGGAATAAATGGATGATCTAATGATGATTTGTGAGTTGTTTTGGTGATATGGAAAGTTATTGAATTTTTAGGAATTTTTATGGGATTTTTGCATGGATTTTTCAAATTCGATGGTTTAGCGAGGTTTTGACACGAGTCGAGGGTGTTTTGACTCTGCATCGATCCACAATTCAACGGTAAGGAACGAGCTATTTAAAGCGACTCTGGGAGAGTTCGCGGTTCAATACATCCAAGTTGTTTGAAGCGGTTGTAAGCCCGCAATTTGGATTAGATGTAAACGAGTGTTGGTTCCCCTTATTCGCATGAATAGAGCTAATTTCGAGGATGAAATTCTTGTTATTGGGAAGACTGTAACGACCCAAAATTTAGCTATTTGTGAATGATGGCGTGTACTATATATTTATACTCGTATTTGAGTGACCGGACAGTGAAGTCGGTAAACGAGTATGTAAAATGGTCGAACGGGCATCAACTGACAATTTATGGGTACACGGGACATTAAAACACTGAAAATGTGAATAAATAAGTAAATTAAATGATAATGTAGCTAATTGATTATGAAAGAGCGTCGACGAGACCAATAACACGCGACTCGCGATTCTTAGTGTGTTTTTGGGCGCGACAACGCGAGAACGGACTAAGGAGTTGGTTAGTTAAGTGGCGAGTGAGTCACCTAGTGGAGTCACATAGGAGAGTTAGAGTAGGTGGACAACTTAATAGAGTGTTAATTGGATCTACCTCGGGATATATGTGTTTAAGTGGATGAGGTGTGGGCCTTTATAAAGCCCACCTCCCACATTTTTCTCTCATCTTCTCCTCTTCTCCTCTTCTCCTCTTCTGTTCTTTCTCAACACTTGGTGAGCAAAAAAGTAAGTGGACAACCATTGGAAGGTTGTCCAACTCGCCGGAGGGTAACCGGAGTTTCAGCCTTGCCGGAGTAAGGTGAGATCTTAACCCTCTTTGTCTTTTCTTTACATTTATATGTTAGTTTTGGTTAATTTATATCACGGTGACCAAGGATGTCGCACCGAGAAGTCAATCTAATCGACAAGCCCGCTGCCATGGCGATCTACGGAGCGATCAACACCCATTTGTGTTACTGGAGTTGGGTTTTACTTGTGTGCTATGTGATACGTCGAGTTGCAACATTTGAGTGGTGTTGTCATTTTAGAGAAGTTTTTGAGGTTCCACGACGATCCGAAGTTGGTTTTGGATGGTCACGGACACCCATACATATTGGGGAAAGGCGCGGAGCATGGCGACACAAATCAGGATTCGAAAACCCCAGCAAAAGACCTATTAGTCTGGGCGCTACGACTGGCGCCATAGACAAAATGCCCCACGACGCCAATCACGACGTCATGTCTAAAAACAAAAAATATATTGTATATCAAACCCACAATTCCCAATTGTAGTTGGGCAAGGCTCAGCACCTGGCAAAGGCCGGACCAGGCCCAACGCCTGGCTAGGACAGGGCCAGGCCGGGTCAAGTCGAGTCAGACCCGATCAGACGAGAAAAAATAAATTAAAGTAAAAAAAAATAAATTTTGGAAAAATAGGAAAAAATCTACAAAAATATGAGAAAAATCTAGAAAATAATATTTTAACCAAATAAATAGAAATTGATGGATTTCTATGAAAAAAATGAAATATTCAAAAAACTTTTTGAAACTTTTATGTCAGGGCATTTACCTCGTAAAATATGTAATTTACAACTTTAACCCAATTGAATACTAGGAACATGGTGGACTGGTAACGAGAGTTTTAGAATTTTTTGAGAAGGGTAGAAGCCATGAGGACGAATTTCGCGATCTTATTAGATAAGTTAGTAAGTCAGTAAGAAAATATCATGTGATTCTATTTCCTCTATTGTGATTGTTGAATTTATCTCATGCTTTGGCATTCTGTTCTATTCCTTGGTGTCGTGTTCTTGGCGTAAGTGTGTGTCTCGAAGGTGTCATGTGGCCCGCACCAGTTGGGAAAACGATGCGAGGCACTTTTGTGGGAGTGTCTACCACCCCTTGGTGTTGTGTGTACTTGGGCACCGGAGGGCTTGCGACTTCTCTTATCATGTTGCGCTAGTGTTGCGACATTGCCCATGGAGATCTTGCGAGATCTTTGTCGTATTCTATGATTTAGACCATTTATGGGCCTCATTTGAATTATTGGAACACATAAATTTCGATTGCTACCTGTTAATCTTATTAACATGCACTTTGTGATATTTCCTACCTTTCAATTATCGCATGATTCTTGGACTGTTTTACTTGGTATTCGTGAATTACTGTCATATTTTTCTGGCATTACTTTCAATTTCTCTCAGTTACTCACCATCTTAGTTTGTGATGGTGGGTGCAAATAGGATGGGTACCGAAAAGAAATGGACCAGCGTTAGGTGACTTCCTCTGAGCGCTTCTCAGGGATGATTTCTTTCCTTGCTACATAGTATGTTGTTCTTTGTTTTACATATGTTGTTTTGAAACATATTGGGTATTATCATTAGGTTGTGAGACTTGATATCATGTATTGTCCTCTTCTTACTTTAATCACCAGATAATATATGTTTATCATGTATTCGGGGTTCCATATTTATTAGAAATTTCTGATTTCCCTTTGAGTTATTGAATGATTATAGTTGAGTTTCACTGCGTATTGATCTGATAAGTTTTATAATCTAATAACTCAAATTTTGAACTTTAAATGAGCGAATTGAGGCTAACTAGGCGCGTATAGACTCGTCGAGTACGGACTTGGGAGCCTATGCTGGTCTAGGTCGGGCGTTCCTAATTGTATGGAAAATTGCAGTCATCACATTACCTGTTTGGCATTTGAATTCAATCTTTTTATTTAGTGCTCTACTTTCCAAATTTATTTACAATCGGTTGAGTTTACTCCCGCCGAGTTATACTCAATTGTAGTACTTGTGGAACACTAGACATAGCACATGACCTAGAAGTATGTCGGTGAATAGATGACAACCCGAATATTGTTTCCTATGCATATGTCAGTGCGTCGTGGTCTACGCTAGCCACTTAGTAGATTTAGGGAGTTCTGTCAGTTTAAGCTTACTTACTGGTGGTGCATGGGGATAGTCCGTAGTATGGTTCTAGTTTGGACCAGAATTTTGCACACATTTGTTTCTTTACTATTTGATATAGATGCGATGTACTTCCACAATTTTCTGTACTCTTTTCTTCCGTATATTTATTTTATAGTATTTTAAATTCCAGCATTTATTTATTTATGTATTTACTCAGTGAAGTTCCTTAGGTTTACTCACTCTGAACTCGTCATTTGTTTTGTTGTGATGACTGAGTGGAAACCCCAAGTATGAGCAGGGAAAAAGGCAAGCTAGAGGACTATCTGTGACGACTACCCGATTTGGACTCGTATGATTATTTTTGTTTATTTGTTTTATTTAGGATGGGATGTTGAGAGATACATGACTTGTACTTGACCATTTTGAGGTCTATTTTGATATTTTAAGACACATGGATGATTGTACCTGTATATTTGGTACTATGGATGGGTTTTCTATAGTAGGGTAATGCTTTATGTCATGATTTTATGATATTTATAGTTTTATTTGATGAATCATGTTTTTAAGTCTTCCGCTTATAAATTTTTGACGCTAATCTCAACGATATAACAGATGAATTCTAACTTGAATAAAATTAATGTATTTAACTTAAAAGTTAGCGGTAAAATAGCTAAGATATTGAGGTATGATGCGCGTAGGGATATAGCTAAACTGTGACATGGTAGGGTGTGGGCCCTCGATGCATGATGTGGCGACCTCGGGTTTTGGGACTGTCACAATTTGTACCTATTTTACACCCCAAAACATCTTTGGCTAGATGGTAGAGGCATCACTTGCCAAAAAACAATGTTTGGGGAAGTCATTAGTTCGACTCCCACTTAAGTAAAAAAAAAAAAAAAAAAAAAAGATAACGCTATGTGCACCCCGGTCATTACTTAAGGCACCCCATTTTTCCTTATTGTATGTGTAAAGTCTCATATGCCCTTCAAGCAGAATGACCAACAAAATTGTGAAATTTCCCAACTTTCCGCACACCCCACCCATGTTGCTCCAACACCAAGACTCCGCCAACACCATCCCTCCCAACCCATTCCATCTTCTTCATTAGCGGTTGGACATCACATTATTGGATCAAAGAGTGAAAACAAACTTGTACGTATCGATTTGCATGTTTTTGTAGGTTTGAAGCAATAATTTGCATTGACAATGGTGGTTTAGGCTTTTGTTCTCTTTCACATATAGTGTTTCGTGCCTTGTTGGGTGTTTTTAGGTGCAATTGATGACAAAAATGCAAGTGGGGATGACCAAAACACCAGTGGGGATAATGCAACATGCGGTGAGGTGAGTTTTAAAATTTTATTCTGTTTAGGGTTTTAGGGTTTCTTAATGTTACACGTACACGATTATTTTGATTACATAGTATCGAGGCATATAATCATGTTTCGGTTTACAATAACCGAGATATAAAAAGTCTCGTCTTTTGGTTATCGAAACTGTGATGCGATGGGTTCATACCCATCTCGGTTATAGGGTACCAAGACCTTACCATTATTTTGGTTGTGTAGTATTGACACTATACTTAGGTTATCGAACCTGTAGTACCAAAACTTTATTTTTTAAGGAATTCTTTAGCTTCTCTTACCAAGTACTTAAGATACATGACTTATCTTGTAGGAAGTATCCATCATACCTTGTATTTGAAGACTTCTTTGATGTTTTCATTCGAGAAAAGCCATTTCAATCTAGAAAGGAGGTCGTTGAATGGGTTCAAGAGACGAGTCGTGCAAGAAAGTTTGTCTTGGTTACAAAGAAGTCGTTGAATGGGTTCAAAAAACGGGTCGTATAGGAACTTAAAAAAATTGAGAAGAAACCATTGAAGTTAAAAAAATTGAGAAGAAACCATTAAAGTTAAATAACAAAGAGGAATAGGTGGATAACTCAAGACCTAACATTGGAACCAAAAAATATTCGTGCCCTTTTGTTATTAATATCAAGGAATACCCAGGCTCTTTGTGGTATATGACTATGATATGTAGCTAGCACAACCACAACATTGCCAAGTACTTAAAATGCCACTCATTTGCAGGAAGATTGACTCCGACTCCGAGTGAAGTAGTTATTTGGATTAGACGACTAGGGTAATGTTAGGCCATGACAAATCTTTAATATTTTGAGGTAAAGGGATAAAAACAATGCTTCAACATTATAGACAATATATAATGCATGACAAAGAAATTTGATTCGAGCAGCTGGTGGGAGGACTCAAATGCAACAACTCTTACACTTATTGGAGAACAATATGTACTTGTCGTGGCATAGGAAGGACCCATATTCGAATGTAGTTACAAACTTATTTTGGCACATCCTAACTCTATCAATTTGTTTAGATGTTTTTCGTATGTTCTTCTCATGGACTGCACATACAAGACTAATAGGCATCGATGCCATTGTTGGAGATTGTTGGGGTCAGTTTGACTGATTACATTCTTAGTTGGGTTTTGTTTCATATCATTCGAGACTAAGTTCAACTACACTTGGGCATTGGAGATTTTGAGATCTATACTAGAAGGGTGGTCTACACCAATGTTTACGTAACTAATAAAGAATTAGGCCTTATCAGTGCAATCGAAGAGTTTTTCCACATTGTTCAAACATTATTTGCACATGGCACATTAACGAAATAATGTTGACCAACACCAAAAAGATGTTTGTACGAAATGAAGACTTCACATTCTTTTCAGGATAAGTGAAAGACTTCGATGTATGCTAAGACAAAAGCATTATTTGAGCTTAGGAAGGCTACTGTAACGACCCAAAATCTAACTCGTGCCAGGTGTCATTTTAGGTCATACGTGAGACCATTTGCCATGATACGAGTGTCCAATTCTCGGTCGTCGACATCGAGGTATGTTATTTTTGTCTGGTGTTTGTATTATTTATTTATTACTTAAATGATAATCCAATTGTTCAAATGAGTTAGGATGTGCACATTAACGCGTTTGAATTGTGTATCGGGTTTGCATTGAGAAACGTGCAAAAAACGAGTACCGGCCGAACGATTTTTTAGTGATTGATTGTCCGGGGACAATTTAAATTAAAACATTGATAAAATGCAATTAAATATAATAATTAATCAATATGGGAATGTGTCCGGTCTATTTGCATTTCAATTGTGACGGCACCAATTTCCCCGTGCAATTGGGTACGCCCGGCCTAGACCCGTGCAAGTCCCGAGTCATCACTTGGCAACCTGACGAGTCTAGTCAGCCTCCGATTTAATCAATTTAACAATTTATGAAAGAGTTATTGCAATAATACACAGCGGAAGACTAAACAAGTATAATCAAGGAAATAACTCAATCAAGGGAAATATAGGAATCTATAAGTATGGAAACCCTGGGTATTCATGTACAATTCTAAATGCAAAAATACATGATACCAATCTCATCAAAATTCTAAGTTCTATAACACAAAACATATATATGAAACGATATACATATAAGCTAAATATAAAAAAATCTACAAAATGATCTCCCCGGTCCCGCTGCTAGTCCTCAAGCAAGTCACTTAGGTAGGGCCCTTTGCCCTTGCTGCTTTCCACCCTATCTGCACCCATCCTCACAAACTAGACGGTGAGCAACTGAAAAAACTGAAAGTAGTGCCAGAAGAATATAATAGTAATTTATGATTTAACAAGTAAAGCAGTCTAGATATCACCCGGAAATGAAAAAGCAGGAAAGTAAGTAAATCAAGTGCATAATAAATAGACTGATAGATAAACAATCGAAATTTACATGTTCTAAGATTCAAAAAAGGCCCATGAATGGTTTAATTTCACAGCAATACGGCAAAGATCTCGCAAGATCTCCCCGGGCAATGTCGCAACATTAGCGCAACGTGAAATCGAGAGGCGTCGCAATACCTCTCGAATCCAGTACCTAGTACACACATCACTAGGGGTGGTCAGTTACCCCAGCAGGAGGCACCCTCGTTGTCCCAGTTAGTGCAGGACCATATGATACCTTCGAGACACACACTCATGCCAAGAACATACACTAAGAATATAGAATGGAATATCAAACAAGGGATCAATTCTACAATATCAAGGAATAGAAGATGTATAAATCGCATGTTATTTCCTTACTGGCCTACTAACATACACACATACAAGGTACGTATGTACTTACCTGAACTATCGCAAATCATATCCACTCTCGCAAAATCCTAACGCGTATCCCCGAGTTTTCCGTTACATGACAAGGTCGGAAACTCATATTAATAGGTCAAGTCGTTAACTAAACCTAGGTTTAACCCTGGTGTTTTTCCCAAGTGTTGTAAGGACTCAAACAACTCGACAATTCTATAGGAAGAATGAATTCTCTCTCTTGGATTTGAAAACCATCATGCATGTAATCCTACTCATAAATCGTAGGCTCGGCTCAGTCGTATGTGGGTCATGCCCTAGCCTCGAGGAATGGCGATATGACCAGGACCTCATAACCATTCATCAACACGCGATGTTTCAACACAAACCAACACTCAACCAAAACTCATCATGACCCTGAAAACAACTGTGTACTAGCGACTATTGAGCCTCTCTGGTGTCGTTCAACGTCAAGGGTGCCACTGCGGCACGGGAAAGCCGGAGGCACACTCTACCAGGTCGAATTCACCTATATAACTCGGACAAGGAGGAAAAATCGAATAGTACACAACAAGAAATCAACAATAACATACACACTCGCCACCGTTGGTTGAACGCTCCGGAGGACTGCGAGCATGGCATGGTCTCCGATAGTCCCCCTACTTATCGCGTCGATGGCACAACTACCCCAATGGGCGGTTTCCGGCTAGGAGAATAACATTAAACCATATGAAAAAAATGACCAAAAACAACCCAAACGCTACCGATTCGAACACGCCAAAGGCTGCGAGGCACTATCAAGGACTTTACAAGATCCCCGACAATCTCCAAGCGTGGTGGTCCGACTAGCAATGCCCCCGGTCATGGCAGTTCTGGTGATGGTAGCAAGGATAGACATACTTCGTTGAAAGCAAATCAACCACATTACACCCTTGTTGCTGTTGTTATAGACTCTCTGGAAGTTAGGAGACATTAACTTGATCATGATGAAACCCCCAATAGTATCCCAGGCCACAACGGTCGTCAACAGTGGCGCCGCCCTAGCAGTGATTCCGGCAGCTACGAAGAGAACAACAAAACAAGGTATTCATATGGAGAATCAATAAACAGTTCCCACTGCGTAAACATCACGATGGGGGTTACTCCGGACTGCCAAGACGTCGGAGGAGCATCTCCGACCAGTGTCCGACCAGGAGCAGACCTCAACTTAGCGAACATACCCGAAATAGTGAGATACGAAAGAGGGAGGGAGAGAGAGAGAGAGGGAGAGTAGGATCTGGCTTCAGCGATCGGAGAGCAGCTCCGGTCACACACATCGGTGACTTGCTCTGCTAAAGAGGGAGGAGGAAGATAGAACCAACCGAGAGGGATAGGAGTGAACAAAAATAAGAAAAATCGATTTGAGGGAGAGAGTAAAGTGTGTAGTTGGTGAAGTGGGGTTTCTTTTATAGGCCAACTTCCATCACATATCACACACGCATCTCGAGACTGAATCCAACATCCCTCTTTATTAAGCTGTGTCACTTTAACAAATCTCTAATTTGTTCCTTCATTTTAACCCGAGTGTTATTTAGTTAACCAACTCCCAGAGTCCTAACAACGTTCCTCTGTCTGTATGTCTCCGTCACGCGAGTAGTCTCATCTTGTCTCGTCAAGTAATTATTTAAATTATTTAAAAATTCATTTATTTGTATTTTTTACTGTGTTTTAAGTCCCCCGTGTACCCAAAACCTAACTGTTGATACCTGTTCGTCCAGTTTTCCTACTCGTTTACAGACTTCATTGTCCGGTCACTCAAATACGAGTATAAATATGTAATACACATCATCATTAACAAATAGCCAAATTTTCGGATCGTTATAGTCTCCTCAACTAACAAGAATTTCGTCCTTGAAATTAACTTTAACTCGAGCAAATAAGGGAAATCAACATCCGTTCGCACCTCCTCCAAACTGCGGCTTAGAACCGTTTCGGACAGCTTGGGTCATTTATCTTGAACTGTGGACTACCTCAGAGTACTGCGGACCGATGCAAAGTCACTTCAGACAGCTTAATAAGCTATGACCAACTGTGGACTCTCACGAGAGTCACTTCTAACAGTTTGACACTAGGTATTGAACTGCAGACTTGTATAAAGTCTCTTCAAATAGCATAACGTCTCTTTCCATGAATTGCGGATCCCTCTGGATTACTACAAACAACTCCATACTTTACCACCTCCAAATTGTGGGCCTCTACCTTTTCGAACAGCTTGATTTTATCTTGGTCTTCAAACTGTGGGTCGTAACCTCTTCAAACAGTCTAATTCAACTACGGTCTCTCAAGACCGCCCCCAATTACCACTACTGGTAGGAATGCCAATGATCTCGTCGCAGACATCGCCCACTACCATGATTCAAGCTTGGTGATCACGACATAAGACGCTACAATTGTGACTCGCACGCCATACTCGTGAAAACCTCCCAACCGACTCATGTCCCGATGCAAGTTTATCTATACCCAGGCTGTAAAATAGATTTGACAAAGTTGTAACTGTAGCCACCATGTAAACTACATGTCCATGCATCATAAGATGAATCACAACCAATCTGGTCCCGCCTCTCTTTAGGTGTACTTGTGGCTAGTTTTGGCAACCCATTGTGCCCAAACTTACCATCTCTTTCGGACTCTATTCTAAGTTAGATATGTCTCATTCTAGACAACTCTGCTAAGTTTACACAGCACCACTCTAGCCAGTATCAACCCTAACTCAGTCAAATGACGTCCGACATCGCATTTAAAAACCTAAAGTTTCAAATAATTAGTTCCATGCATGTTGTAGGATAATCAGGAAAATCCTTTACCTCAGATAGGATCATGAACCACCGTCAGCTGCGGTTCAGTCGCCATGTGCACGTCCTCAATGGCCTGAAGCTGATCGTCATCCTGCTGGTCCTCGTACAAATCAGGACATCGGTTCTGAAAATGTCTGGGCTGTCTGCACTGGTAACACACCTTCCGCTTTCGAGAACCACTATCATCGTTCGGGTTCCTCATTCGTTTCCTGTCATGTCCCTCTGATCGGTGCTCTAACTACAACTCGGGTCGATCAGGCTCAATCTCCTCGTGGTGAGTACTCAAGTAACTCTCCCTAGCCAAGCTCCGCTCATAAGTTTTCTGTAACGTCCCTAGCTCGGTCGTAACAATCGCACCTCCGATTTTGGGTAGTAGACCCTCAATAAAGTAATACAACTGGCCTGCCTCCGTGCTAGCTGATCCTCCAGCATATGGTAATAACTGCAGAAATCATCTCATGTACTCCATGACGGACTCATCCGCTAACTGTCTCAGGGAAGTGAACTCATTTCTCTTGGCTCTTATCACGGTGGGAGGAAAGTACTTCATTTTGAACTGGGTCTTAAACTCTATCCAGTCCCTCGGCAGACCTCTGGTACTCAAAATTGTAGTCCACCAGTCATCAGCTTCTCCCATCAACATCGAGGAAGAAATATAAGCTTTCATGTGCTCCTCAGTAGCTATGATGTGGTGTATCTTCTCGTGACTCTTCAAGAACAATTCTGTCGTGATCATGTTAGTGCCTCCAGAGAAAATACTAGGGTCGTGCCTCTTAAACTCTCACCACTGCCTGGCCTCAATAGTTGCCATAGTGCCATACACTATCGGTGTCGCTGGTGCAATCTCTGCCGGTGCACGAGGTACAACCACCATCACTGGTCTCATTGCAGTGGTGGTAGGAAGCAAAGTCTTGGTCGTAACTCCCGGTGTGTTCTCCTCTTGAATAATGGTTACTCTAGCTGTAGATGGTACCGATGCAACAACAATTGACGCCCTCAATATCACCAGAATCTCCTCCAGTTGTCCCTCCTGAGCTACGACTCTTTGTGTCAAGGTTTGAAACTCCTCGATACTAACAGCTCGAGTACTCAACGTCCCGTTGTCATCACTAGGACCCCACTGATCCTCCATCGCTATTTGGTAACCAAAGCGCGTTTCCGGATCATTGGATAGCTACCGATAGCCATATAATACATACATAAAACATACTTATATCAATAAGTTCTCAATTTTCATTCTGGACTCATATTCACTCCCCAACTAGGATTCTAAGTTAGGTTCATAGGGTTTTCACTTCTAAGTTCAACCATTCCTAATTTTTCGCTGTCTTAATGGTTTGTGTTTTAATTCAAGAGTCAGGTCGTTATAACCTTAGGCTCTGATACCAACTATGACGGCCCCAATTTTCCCGTGCAATTGGGTACGCCCAACCTAGAACCGTGCAAGCCCCGAGTCATCACTCGACAACCTAACGAGTCTAGTCAGCCTCCGATTTAATCAATTTAACAATTTATGAAAGAGTTATTGCAATAAAACACAGCAGAAGACTAAACAAGTATAATCAGGGAAATAACTCAATCAAGGGAAATATAGGAATCTATAAGTGTGGAAACCCCAGGTTTTCATGTATAATTCGAAATGCAAAGATACATGATGATCTCATCAAAATTCTAAATTCTATAACACAAAACGTATATATGAATTGATATACATATAAGCGAAACATAAGAAAACCTACAAAATGATCTCCCCGGTCCCGCTGCTAGTCCTCAAGAAAGTCACCTAGGCAGGGCCCCTTGCTCTTGCTGCTTTCCACCCTATCTGCACCCACCGTCACAAACTAGACGGTGAGCAATTGAAGAAATCAAAAGTAGTGCCAGAAGAATATAACAATAATTTATGATTTAACAAGAAAAGTAGTCTAGATATCATGTGGAAATGAAAGAGTAGGAAAGTAAGTAAATCAATAACATGATAAACAGACTGATAGATAAACAATTGAAATTTGCATGTTCTAAGATTCAAAAAAGGCCCATGAGTGGTCTAATTTCACAGCAATATGGTAAAGATCTCGCAAGATCTCCCCGGGCAATGTCGTAACATTAGCGCAGCGTGAAATCGAGAGGCATCGCAATACCTTTCGAATCCAGTACCCGGTACACACATCATTAGGGGTGGTCAGTTACCCTGCAGGAGGCACCCTTGTTGTCCCAGCTAGTGCGGGACCACATGATACCTTCGAGACACACATTCATGCCAAGAACATACAACCAAGAATATGGAATGGAATATCAAACAAGGGATCAATTCAACAATATTAAGGAATAGAAGATGTATAAATCACTTGTTATTTCCTTACTGGCCTACTAACATACACACATACAAGGTACGTATGTACTTACCTGAACTATCGCAAATCGTATCCACTATCGCGAAATCCAAATGCGTATCCCCGAATTTTTCGCTACTTGAAAAGGTCGGAAACTCGTATTAATAGGTCAAGTCATTAACTAAACCTAGGTTTAACCCTAGTGTTTTTCCCAAGTGTTTTAAGGACTCAAACAACTCGACAATTCGATAGGAAGAATGAATTCTCTCTCTCGGATTTGAAAACCATCACGCATGTAAGCCTACTCATAAATCGTAGGCTCAGCTCAGTCGTATGTGGGTCATGCCCTAGCCTCAAGGACCGGCGGCGTGACCAGGACCTCATAACCAGTCATCAACACGCGATGTTTCAACATAAACCAACAATCAACCATAACTCATCATGACCTCGAAAAATACTATGTACTAGCGAGTATGGAGGCTCGCTGGTGTTGTCTAACGTCAAGGGTGCCACTGCGGCATGGGAAAACTGGAGGCATACTCTACTAAGTCGAATTCACCTATATAACTCGGATAAGGAGGAAAACCCGAATTGTACACAACAAGAAATCAACAATAACACACACGCCACCGTTGGTTGAACGCTCTGGAGGACTGGGAGATACCATCAAGAGCATGGCATGGTCTCCGATTGTCCCCCTACTCATCGCGTCGATGGCACAACCACCCCAATGGGCAGTTTCCGACTTGGAGAAGAACATCAAACCATATGAAAAAAATGACCAAAAACAGCACAAACGCTACTGATTCGAACATGTTAAAGGTTGTGAGGCACTATCAAGGACTTGACAAGATCCCAGATAACCCTCACGCGTGGCGGTCCGACCAGCAATGCCCCCGGTCGTGGCAGTTTCGGTGACGGTAGCAAGGATAGACACACTTCAATGAAAGCAAATCAACGACATTACACCCTTGTTGCTGCTATTATAGACTCTCTAGAAGTTGGGATACATCAACTTGATCTTGATTAAACCCCCAACAGTATCCCAGGCCACGACGGTCGTCAGCAGCGGCACCGCCCTAACAGTGATTCTGGCAGCCATGAAGAGAACAACAAAACAGGGTATTCATATAGAGAATTGATAAAATAGTTCCCATCGCATAAAAATCACGATGGGGGTTACTCCAGACTATCAGGACTTCGGACGAGCATCTCCGACTAGTGTCCGAGTCCTAACAATGTTCCTTTGTCTCGTATTTCTCCGTCACGCGAGTAGTCTCGCCTTGTCTCGTCAAGTAATTATTTAAATTATCTAAAAAATCATTTATTTGTATTTTTTACTTTGTTTTAAGTCCCCCGTATGTATCGATAAAAGGATAAGGTTAAATGAAATACAATACACATCAATGAGAATCACTTAATTAAGTGACCAAGTCAATGAGAATCACTTAATTAAGTCACAATAGTTGTTGGACTGGAGTTATTAAGGGTCTTTATATCAACCTCGAGATGCGTATGTGAGCTAAGATGAGGTAATTGGTGGAGTGTTAATGAGATCCACCAACTTTTCTCTCTCTCAATGAAAATTTGGATAAGGGTTAGGGTTCTTAGTGATTTGTGCGCGTGAATCGAAGGCCAAGGAGCAAGTAATTATGTGAGAAAAGGTAAGATCTCGATTCACCATTCAATTTTATACGTTTTGACACCAATTTTGCATGGTTTCATCGCCATTTCTCTAGCATCATGTTGAATACGAAAACTCAGGGATTTTTGTGTTGTGTTGTTGATGTTGATGATCAATTTGAGCATGGATGGGTGTTGTTATGGTGATTGAAAAAATTGTGGGGTTTTGTTAATTTTTGATGATTTTGGAAATTTTTATCCTATTTTTGGAATGATGATTCCGGACGTGTTCGATATAATTTTGTTGTGGTTTTGGATAGTGATCGAAGTCCCTACAAGTTTGGGATAGGCTAGGAACATGACGATGCGAGTCGGGCTAGCTTAAACCACAGTATTCAAAACTCGCAGGGGACGCTGCCAGGGACGTCGTGGAGCTTAAAGCTCTACGTACGACATTTTCAGGCCAGTGAGTGGCCTGGATGGGCGTTGTGAGTGATGTCACAGGGTTTATACCCTAGACGCCAGTCACGGCATCCGGGTTAGTGAATGCCTTGGACACGCGTTTTGGGTGACATAGCGGGTCCTTGACCCCCACGACACCACTTGCGGCGTGACATTATTCACCTATACCAATTTTTGAAAATTTTTAAAAACTTTGGGGCTTCACTCGGTATCCAAATGGGTCTGAATGCGACCCAATATCTTGGGGAATCGACCCAATTACAAATTTTATGGAAAATTTGGGTTAAACTTGGGATTAATAAATTGAGGCAATTAACATAAATTGAACTTAATTACCATGAGGGGTAATTCATTGATAAGCATTGGAATTTGGTTTGGTAGCACATCGGGGACGTTTGAGTGCATATTAGCTTTGGATACAGGTAAGTAAACCAGTTAGGAAATGTACAGTTATGTCAATTGAGCTTTAATTTGTTATTATTATTACTCTATGTCTATCTTTGGATTTTTCATTCTGTTTGAGTTGTCTGAGGGTAAGTGAGTCAACAGTGATGCTTGGAAGGAGTGGTCATCTGAGGTAATATGCTAGAGTCATGACCTCGGGATACATTGCAATGGTTATTGGTTTCATACGGGGTAGAGTTCTTAGTTGGATTATCTAGGAAGTCTCTCATCCGCTTTAGAATTAGGGCTCGTTGGGTGTTGACCACGTCCTAGAATCCGAGTCTTGTAAGATTTTCCTTAACTCAACGACCATTTGGTCGAGACTACATGCGCCTCTTTACTTTGATTTCCTAAACACTAATCATTCGATTGATCATTGATTTATTTACAGTCTTGTTTATTCATGTGTTCCCTGTACCTTTCTTTCTATCTGCATGAATTAAATTGCTTATTTATTTCGAAATGTTGTATACATCCTGTTTAGCGTTACTTACCTGGATTCGTCATTCTTGTGTTTGACCGAATGTAGATTCATAGTGGAGCAAAAGAAAGTCTCTACAGTTAGGTGATTTGCTTTGAGGATACCAGAACGGTTCTCCTCTCTGACTAATAGGTTTCCAACTTTTGTATTATGTATATATATATATGTTTTTAATCGCATTAGGTTTTATGGGTTTTTGTGAGATCTTGGGACATGTATGTTATATTTTTGCTCTCCTTTATCTTGATATGCTTGATGATGGTATGCTACACTCTATGTTGTCTATTAGTATCTTAGGGTATATTCAATTAGTTTGAGGTTTTTTTTATCGCTTCCGCTATACTTTAATAACCAATTAATTTGAATAACTTATTTAAATTGCTATAATAATGCTTAATTAATGGATAATGGTAAGGAAAGCTGACTAGGCTTACGTTGACTTCGCGAGGGTTGACTTGGGGCCACGTAAGTCTAGGTCGGGTGGGCCCAATTTAAGGTTATGGAACTGGGGTCGTTACGGCTACCATACACTCTGTGTACATAGATGTCAAGGGTTTGCTCGATTATTTGGAGAAAACTTGGGTGTTGAACTAGAAGGAAAGATTTGTACATGCATATACAGATCGAATTTTTCATTTTGGACAAACCACAATGCAGAGGGTTGAGAGTGCTCATTCCACTCTCAAACAATATATAGGCACCTATACTACAAACTTTTGAGACATTGTGGGGTATCATTGATGGAATGTTAAACATCCAACATAACAAGATCAAAGAGTTATTGGAGGTTAGTTTCAATGTTGTGCAACATGGATATATCGATGGCTTGTATTGCTATTTGCGGGGTTATGTCTCTCAAAAGTGCTTAAGTTGATTCGTGATGAGGTGGAGCGTGTAGGGGATGTGGGGACAGACCCGATGTTATGTGGTTGTCGCATGTAGCAACTGTGTTCTTTTGTGTGCACATGAGCTAAACGTGCATATTTTAGCTAGTTCACCTATACCACTTGAATACATTTATGTGTATTGGAAAAAATTGAGTATGATGCCAGAAAAATTGATGGGTCGAACTAACTATAACTTCAAAGACGAGATTCAAAGAGTTGTGTCTAAGTTTGAAACATGGTTGACGAGGATGCGCGTTTGAGGATCATTCAACAACTCAGAGAGATTAGTTGTCCTTCCTTGACACCAGGGATTGCTCCACCTGCCAAAATGAAGATAAAGAGAGACCGAATCTCAATGATTATGGTAATTCCAATATAGGAAGCAAAAAAGGAAAGAAAGGAAATGAAGGAAAGCAAGAAAAGAAAGGAAAGAAAGTCTCACAAAAGAGGAAAGCCGAGGAAGAAGATACTTCCACGACGAGAGATCCTTGTGCATTTGAGTTTGTATTGACGCGAGGAGGCATCCAGTGCGCGAAGGAAAGGAAAACAAGTCGGGTGTAAAATTTATCAAACACGATGGACATCTAGTGGTGTATATGAGGTTTGGTTCATTTCTTCTATTCAACTGGATTAGATTCCACACGCTGAGACTACTGTTGATGCCCTCCACGTCATGAGGGGTACCTTGACAAATTCAATTTGTGCCCTGAGTAATGAATAAGGTGCACATAGCATGACCAAAAAAAAAAAAGTATCAAACATTTTTTTTTTGTATAATTAAAGGGAAAATGCTACAATGACACTCCAAGTCACACCAAGTGATATGACGTGTAGGCCTCGCGTAAAAAATTGGTGTGACTTTAGGGTGCACAATGTTTCCCATGCATAACACGTGAGGTCTGCACCTCAAAATGCATAAGGACAACTCCCAAGGCTAAGGTGACTTAAGGGTGTGAGTTCATGCTGTCAAAGTCTGCTAAGTTTAAGGAGCCGTCTATGCATGTCTCGAGATACACACCCTGCATTTTATGCATGACAAACTATGTGCACACACCCCAAAGTCACGCATTTTTACATGTAACCCGCACTTTACGTTACCTGTTAAGACTTTTTTTTTATTTTTTAAAAAAGGTGGTGCAACATAAGGACTTCCCAAGGAGGTCACTCATTGTGACTTTGGGTGTGACTTTGTAGCATTTTCTCTTTTTTCATTTTTTTGAGCCCAACTAAGTGCACCACGATGTTTACTAAGTGTGTAACGGCCCAAATTAATTTAATCAGGATTAGTGTTAATCGCGAGGATTAACGGGTAATTCGGGCGTTACGTGGACAACTGGGTGGACTCAGATAGGAGTACTCAGGTTATACGGTGTTATTTGTGTATGTTGTATGTCTATTATTGTGATGTGAGAATTTAATATTTATATAAACATCACATGTGTGTAAATTATTGTCGGGCGAGGTTGAGCGCCGGGGTCCGTTCGTAGGACAGGCCAACGCGGGGTTTTGGTAGCAGTGAGGCCGGGCATTGGGGTTAATTAGATTTAAATTATTAAACATGCTATGGTTGAGGAATTTTATTTAATTAAATGTAAATATATAATCTTAAGCTAAGCTAAGGAAATTAAATTGGGTACACTAAGTGTGGGACCGCCTCGGGAAGCGTGCCGGACATGGGGCACGGGGTTCCGAGTGGTCGGGGAATTAGTGTGACCATATTTACAAATTTATGGAATTTATTGATGACTAGAATAGGTGTTAGGAATTAAATCAAATTTGAGTAAATAAAATCCTATAGTTTGAACTGAATAATCAGTACACTTAGGATAAGCATCGAGATGCACAACAATGAGATTCAAGGCTATGTGTTAGGATAAGGTGTTCAAGAATAGAGTGAAACAGAGCAATCAGAATCCATTAGATCGTCTTCTAGATGAGTGTGTGCGTGAGATTAAAAGAACAACTATAAAAACCAACCGATTAGAACAACATGCAAACTAACATTTTTGCTCAACAAAATCCGAGATCTGGGAAGGAGAAATTGGAGATTTGTGGAAGAATTCGTGTAAGGAAGATCGAATCTAGGCCACAACATGAATTCCAGGTAAATCCACTCACAAATCTCTTAAATTTTCATGAAAAGTATGGGTTTTGAAGATTTGAAATGAATTTCGGATTTTGAGTGAATTTATCACTGTTTTTGAGAGATTTGATGTTTATTAGGTTGATGTTACTGCATGTTGTTGAATTCGATCGAGTTTGTGGAAAATTCAGTGATTTAAGATAAAATTGGGTTTATTTACATACAATTTGATTCGGGAATTGGGTTGGTTTTGGTGGATTTGAGGGGGGAATGTTGATGTTTCCGGGGTCTCTAATGGGTAGAGATTGAAGATGAGAGACGAAGGAAGCAAAGATTGAAGGAGAAGAGAAGAAGATCGAAAAAAAAAAAAAAAAAAAAAAAAAAAAAAAAAAAAAAAAAACCGAGGCGCCGGTGCGCCTCGGTGGGAGAAGAAGAAGAAGGGGGGGGCACGCACGCGCGCGTGCACCCCCCTGGCCGGGCTGGGCCGGCCGGCCCATCCCGGCGGGCCGGCCAACCGCCCGGCCCAACTGACCCGGGTGGGCCTGGACCGGGCCCGACCGGATTCGGGGGACCCACATATATATTATTTAAATAATATATTTAAATAATATTTTTATTTATTTATTTAAAAAAAAAAACAGAAAACAGTTTTAAATTCTGGAAAATAGGAAAAATAGGGAAAAAATATCAGAAAAATTGGGAAAAATTCTAGAAAAATATAGAAAATTTGAAAAAGGTAGAAAAGTAGGTACGGGACTTTCCGGGTATTTTTAAAACCCCGACACAGTCCGGGAGAGGTACCACAACTGAAAATTTTAAAAATATAATATAATATCATAAAATGATATGATATGTTTCCAAAAAGTATAAAACACTATAAATGGACTTCAGGGACCGGGAAACCATAGCTCGGACATTGGGGAGCTAGGTGGGCGTATCGATGGGTCCTGAAGTCGAGTGCGATTTGAGGTGTGTAGTATCCCAATTGAACTTCACTTTAAGTATTTACAGTTTGATTTATTTGAATTCAGTTCCATTTATTCTTTACTCCATTTCATTATTGCTTTACGGTGGCTGAGTACTCTCACCTAGTGACTTTACGGTAGTGCAATGTATTCCTACCTGGTGTCTTTACGGTGTTGAGATCACTTCCCACCTGGTGCTTATTCGTTACGGCCATAGAGTCCACTGAGTCATAGCACTTGTCTATGCATATGCCGGTGAATAGGCTGCCCGGCTATGGTAGGCTTGTGTGGGTGCGTCGCGGGTCTACGCCGACCACCTAGAGGGTCCAGGGCCAACCCGGTAGAGGTGTTTTCACGGGCCGTGCCTGGGGGAAAGCCCGAAGTATGACTTAGTCTGATTTTTATTGTGCACGTACTTTGCTTTGCTACTATTTTTATGCATGCGATGATCCTTTCACGGTTTTCGTAATTCTTTTGTTCCGCAAGTTTAATTATAGTATTTTAAATTCCAGTACTTTCACTTCCGTAATTACTTGGTGAATTTCCTTGGGATTACTCACTCTGGACTCGTCATCCGTCTTTTGTGATGGCTTGAGTGCAGATCCTAGTACTAGCAGGGGTAAGGGGATCATCGGCGATTACATCTGACTTGCCTACGCCGAGGCCTGCTGGTATGTGTGTAGATATTATCATGTTTTGATATTTCGTATTATGATTTGGGGTTGGGAAATTGGATACACATTTGTACTGGTATACATACTGTTATAGTTGATCGCTCCGTATGCACAAGACATGCAGTAGGGTTTTCCACTATAGGTTTGATCAGTAAACTTATATTTACATATATATGCATTTTGTTAAACTTTAAGTTCTTCCGCTGTTAATTTCTTTAAAATAATAAATTAAGTGACTTTAATGAATTACATGATAACTACCTAAAGTTGAAAGCAGATATACACGTGGCAGTGGTTTCCAGTGCACTAGCAGGGGAAACGGGGTCCACGGGCCGGCCTCGGGATTTTGGGGCCGTCTCAAAGTGCACCACAACAAAAAAGTCAAACATAAAAAAAGACTATTCTCCTGCAAAATGACTCTTATGCCCTTCACTGTGATTAGTGCACCCCACCACCATTTTCTCTCGTTTTGTGCATCCTACCATTATTCCTCCACACATTCTTCTTATGATTTGTAGGACATCATCGAATGGCCCGAGCTCGCAAGTTCGAGTCTCTAGTTGAGAGTCGGTTAGAGCCTACCGAACTTCTAGTTAGAGAGTCGGTCAAAACCTGCCGAACCTTTAATTGGAGAGTTGGTCGAAACCATCAAACCTTTAGGTCGGTAGTTGTCAACAAAATTTCACTAAAAGGTTCGATTGGACATCACGAAACCTAGAAGATAAGTTTCGACTATATGTTGACAAACCTAAAATAGAGGTCTCGACTAAGATTTTTGGAGTTTGGTACTTCGATTGGTATGAAGGGGTATTTTGGTAAAAATGTGAGGTGCCCTTACAAATAAAAATTCAAATTTGGGATGCACTCATAATCGGGGTGTCCTTAGTAAACACTGAGGTGCACTTAGCCGGACTTTTTTTTTTTTTTTTTTTTTTCAAGCCAACATTTTCTTTTTTTACAAACCCCTTGTTAAAATAGAGAAACTGCCTCAAGGGCGTTGTTTGGGTTGGAAGGTCATGAGTTGGGATCGTTGGGTTAAAGGGCCGAGTGACGAGTTGGAGAGTTCGGGGGAAATGGAGGGGCCGATTTGACTCAGTTAGACATTTTTCCCCTCATCTTCTTCTCCCTCGATTTCTCGATACTCTTATGCTGTGCCGTTCGCAGTGCGGTTCGCAGTGCGCTACTCATCTTCCCACTGTGAAGTGTGAACTCTCAATCACATAACACCATCCCGCGCTTGGAAATATCACCGACTGTGAGCCTTAGAGACAGATAACCTAGAAAGCGAGATAGAGGGGAAGAGGCGAGAGCTTCTGTTGAGGTATGTATTTTGGCTTCAACTTGGTTGGAATGTGTTGTTTGAATTGGTTTTCTTCCTCTGCATTCACGTTTGACGGCTAAGGACCATTGTTCAATTGCTTTGGATTCAAGGCCTAGTGTTTATCGCGACTTCCTGAATTTTATAGGTTTATTATGGTTCAGTAAATATTGTGTTTGTTCAATAGAGCTGGTTCATGATTTCGAACCATGTTATTTTGAGTGCTACATGTAGCAAGTTGTATTGTATGAGTTTCCGATTTGGTTTTCTAAATGTTATTGCACGTCGTTAATGGTGTTTTGCAAATGCAATCGCCTCCAATCTATTTCTCATCTAACAATGCCAATTTGGCTTAATTAGTTTTATAGTGGTGCAAACTTTATCGAGATTTTGTTAGTTGAAAATTTGTAAATTATGAAGACAACTAGTTTGACAGCACCGAGATAAATATAACATTAAATGTATCCTTCATATGTATGAGCATAACCGCGGATCATGCAGCGATTTCTGACATAAAATTACAGGGCTAAAAGGGCAATCACACCGTGAGAATCTAAATAAACTTCAATATTAAATATCTTCTAGTGATCTCTAACAAGCACTGAATCGAGCATAATGGAAGAGTTTGATCTATGTAGGCTGTAGCCAACCCCAACTAATTTGGGATTGTGGCTATGTTGTTGTTGATCTTTTATAGAAACTACAGAGCTAAATATAATTTAAGAAAAAAAAAAGTGTCCAGTGAGAAGTGTTGTTGAGTCCTCAAGCTCAATTAAGCAGTATTGCAAGGCTTTGCCTAGGCGATTTGGGGAAAAGGCAGTGTCCTTCTAGGTAATTTTTAAAAAATTGAAGAGCTATTTACAGTTAAGTTTGATATTAAGAATACCTATCCAACAAAAAATCTTAGCATGGCTAATGTTACGTAAGGACGTAATGGCTTATTAGTATTCTTGAATTGTACAGTGAATAGGAATTACAGTGACTAATAGAAATCTGTGTTACTTAATGACCTAAATAAATAATTGTCTAGGGACCTATATATAAATATTATTTGTCCCCTAGGCATCGCCTAGCCATTGACTAGGCATCGCCTCTCCTTGCAATTAAGTGGAAAATCAGCATTAGTACTTGAAGGCAGATTAGGTTGTTTGCATTTCTTGCACATTCATTAAGCTCCGCAAGAGGTTTCTTTGGGACATCTGATGAAATTAAGCTTTGTAGGAGAAAAGAAATAAATTACAGTACAATAATAAATGGAAGTTAGAAATTTTTACCAGATCTAGAAAATTGATGCACAAAGAAAACAATTTCATGGATTGAATGGAAAGTAAATCTCATATGGTCACCCATTTCTTCCACTTTGCACTTGACAATATACGAACCTTCCCCAATTTAGCACTTCTAACCGAATAAATATTTGTCACTTTTTATTGTAAGCATAACAAGGGTACTTGCTTTCGAATCCATCCAATTGACGCATTAGATCAGGCATTTGATCTTCTCATGTTGCTGTTTACTTCTCAGTATTTTCCTTTCTAGAGGAAAAATTAATCGTTCCCATAGTAAAACACTGTTATAATTTGGATATGATATTAAAGGCGTGTAAGGGAGTGAAACATGATACAAAGTCAGTAAAGAAGACAATGACAATATTCATTAATCTTTTCGAAATTAGCCTTTATGATGAAAAGCATAAATGTTGAGAAGTGGAATTTTAATTTTTACTCTAGTTTTGCTAGAGTATGTTAAGTTGAAAAGATACTAGAGAAGCATCCTTTGGTTTTATGTTGACTTCTTTTGAATACATCTTTGTGAGTTTTGTAAGTCAATAATGATTAGGGGTGTACACAAATTGGATCCGACCCATTTAAGGTAAAATCGTAACTTGATCCAATTATTGCAGATTGAAAATTTCAATTCGATCTAACTCATTTAATTAATCAAACCAATTCGATCCTATTAATAAAGTTCGCGATTGGACCGAATCTGGTATCATATTATTCTCTCATAATTAAGAATATACACTTTGGTTTCAAAAGAATGAAAAAAAGATTATGCACTTTGGTTAAAAACAATTCCATAATCTCTAATAAACATAACATTCAAATATGTCATAATAAACCTTGATTAAACAACACAAAACAAAGAGCATGGTCATATTGCAAATTAGACTTGATTGATCAACTTGATGCAAAAATTATATGATCAAACTAAAAGTTGAACTAAAAAACCAAAAGTTGAACTTCAAAAACTAAGTAATACAACAAAGTAAAATATCAAATATCGGTTAGTTGGCGAGTCTTAGTTTTTATTAGGTTTTCTTTGAAAGCATTGATATGAATCTCGAGATCTAAAAACTAGAGGTATCTATAAGGCTATATATTTACTATTAATGTTGCGGCTCGAACTGAATTGAATCGCAAATTCTACATTTAAAATTCGTAAGTAGACCCTATCCATGCGGATTGACATTTTTGTAATTCAATCCTATCTAACTAGTTATAGAATTCGATCTGATTCGCAATATTTGAATCAAATTGAATTAGATCCGTAGATTACTAGATCCTTATACACCCCTAGTAATGATTAGCTGATACACCCTCCTAAAATAAAATTAACCACGATTGTCAGGATTAGAGTTAGATCTTAGTATTTTACAATCCCAGGTAAGTTGCATATAAGCCCATTTGGTCTCCGTCATATGGGGACTCGGTCCCTAAGTAAAAAACTTGGTAAATAAGCTCATATGGTCTCCAATATCTTAAATCACAACATGTCGTTCCTTCTTTCACAAATGCCGTCATTTTTTTTTAATTTTTTTTTTCAAATTAGACGATCAGTACGCAACCCTACTTTTACCCTAAAAACAAAATCTTGTTTTTTTCTTCATTGTCATCGAACCCATCACATTGCCTCAAATGACGCACGCTCAATGCCTATTACTGTTGAGCCTCTCACTTTACCTTTGATTGGCGCACACATTAGTTGATCTTTCTCCATGGAATTGTAAGCATAATGACCAACAAATAAATTAAAAATCTAAAGCATAAATGACCAACAACTAAATTAAAAATCTAAAAATAGATGGGCTCAACCAAGTGACTTAAGGCATCATTTAATTTTAGATTTAGTTATGATGTTTCTATATATTTCTTTTTTTTTTCTTTTTTTTTTTGAAATGAGTAGGTCATGCCTTTTTCATGCATATTTGTGTTTGGATGTTGGTATGTTCTTGTTCATGCAATATTGTTCCATTTTTATCATCTTAATGTCTTTTTTATTACAATCTTGGTGATTGTTGGATATAAGTATTTATACTTCGACAACTCTCTCATTTGTGTAATTTTTTTTTATTTATTTCTTAATGGTCCTCTTTTCTTTTATTCCTCAACTTGATAATTACATTATTGCATAATTGATTACAAGTTAGAGAAGAATAACATTATGAGCAAACAAAATATTGAATCAGACCAAAAAAAAAAAAACTATGGACTCCTAAAAAAATTATATAATCATGTGTCGTGTGCTCTTCACAATTGCTCAACTCAATTTTAGACTATAGCATGCTTTTTTGAATTGAATGTGGATATGCATGAATTTATGAATGAAGACCAACTTGCATGTTTGGCACATGCTAATGGCATAAGAAAACGTTAATGCAACAAAAATAGACCAAATTTTGAAGAGAGAGGCGTAATAGTGAGGGTGCAAAAAGGGTTGGGTATTGAAAATTGGTGGCGTTCGTGAGGAAGGAACGAAAAGGCGTGCTTGAAAAATTGGAGACCACAGGGCATGTTTGCTCAGTTATGAACTTGGGGGATTGAGTCGTCATCCGAGGGAGACCATATGGGCCTATTGCTCCTCCTCTCTACGATCCCATGATCTAATTTTTTTGATTGATCCAACTTCTCATAGGGTCCTATATTATTCATCACTTGGAGATTGGTTTTCGTCCATATGGGGCCTTTTTCAATTTGCACACCTTATTGCTAGCAAGTACTTATCCGATACCTAGGAGACACGTATATATAAATTTCTTCATGTAGAAAACCATGTTGAAATGTGTTCTTGAGTATTGAGACTCTTGACATCGAGTTGTATATCTGTTTGGGTATATTTGTTTGCCACTAATATCCCCTTTGATCATTTTAATTACCCACCCGCCTCATATTTTTCAATGTATAAATCCATTTAAATCCAACTTGCTTCTAATCTACACTACAACCCATTGGAAGATCAACTAATTCCCATGTTTCATTATTTTCCTGGGCCTTCAATTCATATTTATGGATTCTTTCCAGTGTTCATTAGATATGACCTTATATAAGGTGGTGGCAATTCAAACACTGTTCATGCTTTATGCAAAAAATCTTTTAAGTTGGAGAAAAGTATTTTAAGGTCAACGGAGAGAGTGTACATGGGACTTTTAGTGCATGCTCTGGTTCTTTTCCTTTTGGCAATTGGAAGATCCAAAACAATATATTTGTGTCAATTTTAGACTTGTAGATCAGTTCCTCATTTTCAATATCTAGTTCAAGTTCTTGAACTTGCACTGATTCGATGTATTTATCAGTTGTGACTCAGAAACAGACACTTTATTTTTAGGTTTTGATTTATATTTGTGGACTTGGGTTGGGCAAGGATTGCAAGGCGTCAAAGCGATGCTAGGGGTTTTCCTTGCTAAGGCGAGGCATTGCCTAGGCAATGCTAAGGCGGTGTTTAGGCGACAAAAGAATATTCATTTAGAGGCCCTTGAAATTAATTTAATTTTCTATACTTGTATGTCTGCCTATAATATTACTACTCACTGTCTGTCTACTACATCATAACCATTAATATTAAAGCTTCATTCTTAAAAAATAAAATAATTCTTCAAAAAACAAAAAATAAATGACATTGCAACTAATACAACAATGCAATTTCAAGTTTCAAGTTTCAATAACAAACCAAGCAACCTATTATCTAGCACAAAGTTTCTTAGAGTCTTGGCATAAAGAAGAAAGAAACTCACTAACAAACAAAAGTAAAAATAAAATAAAAAAAATTAGAAGTAAAAGACACAAGTTAAAAAACAAAAAATTTGTTTGCTTTTTAAAAAACAAAAATAAATAATTTAAAAAAAAACATAAGTAAATAATTTTAAAAAAACATAAGTAAATAAATTTAAAAAAAATGAATTTTTTCAAATTTGCTGGAGCTAGTCGTTGGAAACTTGTCGAAGTGTCAGAAGTTTATCAATATCCTCGCCGGAGATCAAAAATAAATGGCGGTGGGGCATAACAAATGTTGAGGAGGGGGAATGGTTGTGAAATTGGTGGGGACTAGGGGTTAAATCTTGTTGTTTATATATATAAACATTTAATTATAAAAAGGTTCCTTATCTTTATAGAAGTTTAGTTAGACCTCCCTCAAGACATTTAAAATGTGCTAAGAAACTCCTTCATCGCCTAACCTAACCCATCGCCTAGGCAATTTTTTGTCGAAACGCACTGGGGTTGGGTTATCTTTTTCTTCTATAGATTTGTCCTATCGTGCAATCCTCAAGAGTTATTGGTTCAAATTTATTGGCCTTAGGTTAAAGTGCTAGACTTTCTGCTTTTTGACTTAGGATCTAGAAATTTTGACTCAATTAATAGGTTAAGTGGTAGCTCTACATCAAAATGAGCAAATAGTAGTGAATCCCAACCCTCGTCTTCCATGATGGGATTTTCCCCCTAAAGAAAAGGAGCAATAAAATGCTTACACTACCTAGACAAATAATATCCAAGGGGGTGGGTTATAGCATTTATACCTTTTTGTGTGGAGAAACGCCTTAAGAAAAGGCACTCGAGAGCTTTTGAATCTTACATCCCTTATTTGGATGGTGTATATAAAGAATACAAACAAATATTTTAGAAGTCAAATTGTTTGAAGTTTTAATGGTAGGATAAAATTGGGAAATACCTTCATCAAGCTCCCAAGGTCAAGAACACTATTTATAAGATGATTAGCTATTATGATTACTTCTTGCTTGTAAGACATTAGGATAAGGCGATTAAATTTGAAGGCACTAGTTTATATCTAGCAAGTGGCCATTCTTTTCTTAAGGCACTAGTTCATTCATACCATTCTATTGTGGGCATTAACACGTGATGATTCATTAAGGTTACCTTCCTTTTGAAAGTATGAGATGGGAGTCTTATTAATGTAACCTATGGAATTGCCAGACAAAACTTCTTGATTATTGAGGTTGCACCATCATATGGAATTGTGTGAGAATGATGCTCATATTAGTGCAATCATCAATAAAGAATACAAACCAATATGTACTAGAGATATAAAGAGTGGGCGTGGGTCCCCTAATATCACTAGGAATTAGGTCAAAAGGAGTAGAGGTTTTGTTAGTACTAAATGGAAAAGATGTACGACTATGTTTCACACTTCCACACAATTTACAATGAAAATCACTAACATTTATTGTCTGGAACAAGGATGGAAACATGACCTTAACAGGTCGTTCTTGTTGGAGTATAAGCATGGGACACTATGACTTGTACAAATTATCCCACATTTGACTCCTGGATTTGTGTGTAGATAGGATTGTTTTTTATTTTGGGGGGGGGGGACCTCTCGAGATGGATTTGTGTTCGTAGATTGAGGATTTTGTTTTTTTATTTTATGATGTGCATCCTCATATTTTAAATTACATGTGATTTGTATGCTTGAATATGAGATTGGAGTTCTATTTTGGTAAAGATCACCCCAATTTTGTTAAAATAATGTAATAATCATTTTAGTTAAATATATGATGATCGTCTATACAAAAGTTCCTACTCTTAGAAACTCAGAGATGAACTTGGCAATGAAGCTCTTAATCTATGGTGAGATTCGGATCTTAATAGAGAAAAAACTTGATTTCTTTTGCAAGAATATTTGTAGAAACTTGCTTCTCTTATTTTATGATGTGCATCCTCATATTTTAAATTACATGTGATATGTATGCTTGAATATGAGATTGGAGTTCTATTTTGTACTCTACTTAGTAAAGATCACCCCAATTTTGTTAAAATAATGTAATAATCATTTTAGTTAAATATATGATGATCGTCTAATATATATGTACAAAATGGGGGACAAAAAGTGGGCCTCGGGCTTTAGTCTCTCATAAAACTTTTATGTTTTATTTTGCCTATGAAAATTATGATTATGTGGTCCCATTTTGTTTTCCATATTAAAATTTTATAGAGAGCATTACAAAAAGATATACAACAACAACAACAAAGCCTCAATCCCAATGCGGCAATGCCCTTGATGGCGAGTTCTCATAATCCTTTAAATTCTTTCTAATCAATGCATTCCAAGTTATCTTAGGCATACCCCTGCTACTCCGAGTTTTTTCAATTTCCAAAGGGATATAAAGGATATAAATTTCTCTTTTGAATGTCTTCCAAGTTGGGCCAAATAAATTAAGTGTTGGCATTGCGAAGCCTGGTTAAGTTTGTAAAATAATACTAAATGTTTATTTTAATTCAAGTATTGCATACTCTTGCTCCATTTTTGCTATTACTTTTCAATTCTTGAGACAATCTGTAGGCTTTGTAGGGTTGTTAACTAGGTAAATCAAAATCGAAACATCTGGAATGATTTCTAGTTTTGATACTATTACTAAAATCTTCTGCAACTTTTTATATAATAGTGCTGTCTAGTTTTTAATATTATCATTAACATCCTCTGATCATGCATAAAGTCAATGACTAAATATTCAAATGGTTATATTGTGCACTTATCATTAATCATTTGGTGAAAATTGATTAATAAGGTGATGTCCACATGGAGCTCGTGTAAAAGTCAACCCTCTTGTGCTTCTTCATAAGAGGTATCTGCAGTTCACCAACTCCATGGTAAGAACTAGAGAAACTTAAATTGTATTTTTCAGTCTTTCAATCTTTTACTATCAATCTAAGATTCTCTCTTACTTTTGATAGGATTACCTTAAATCAATTGTTCCTTCTCAGCTCATTGCAGAACGAGGCGCTAATCTTGTTGTTATCAATCCAGGTTCTAACCTTTATGATAGGATAATTTTCATTTCCTACTTTCATATCTTCATTATTCCAAATGTTATGTAGTTCATTGGTTGTTTGTGAGTGGGTGTCCGTGTTAATGATTAGGCATTGGTTTTTCAATTGTCTTGATGGGCTTTTTACTTTTCTTTTCAAACAAAGAAAAAACAGATTTCTTAACAATAGTTGCTCGGAAGTTGGAAAGAGAATACAAATAATGATAATTTTACTGCTTGTCTCATTACATGGTATATTCACCATTTTTATTTCATTTTTCCTGTGATATTGTTTGCTAACATTATCTAAAATAATGACGTCCTTAAACAAATATTTTAAGTTTCTGCTATTCTTTTTTTATTCTAATTCATTTGTTTATGGATTTAAAAATTGGCTCATCATAATAACTAATTAAACTAAACTACAATACAGAGTCTCAAATGTACACACCTCAATTAAGAAATTGTATTGTGACAAAAAAATTAGTAACTTGTATCTTGGATGAGATAGTGAATCATATATATCTAACTGCGTTATTGGCAGTAGAAGCAACCTTAGAATTGACTTGATGTTCTGAATCATCTTCCATTTGTTATTAGGTTTTAATTGGAATTACTATTGGCATGCTTAGAGTTGACTTGATGTTCTGAATCATCTTCCATTTGTTATTAGGTTTTAATTGGAATTACTATTGGGATGCTCTCTCTCTTACCAGTTACTCTATGGAAGTAGACTCACTATTGTTGTATGAATCGTCTTATAGTTTTTCCAATGTATTAATATAATGCTTGGGCAATTTTCCTTGTTCTGAAAGTTGATTCTTAATTATTGTCTAGATATAGCCTTCTTCATAATGTTTCCTTGGATGTTTTTTCATTCCTAAAGTGTAGCTATTTTTAATTTTTAATTTACTTATTCAATTAATGTTGTTTATTCTATTTTTTTAGGGGAAACTGTAATTTGCATTATTTATTATTTCATCCAAATATATCTATACATATATTGATAATTTTGTATTAATATCCAAAAGGAAAGGATATGAAAAGGAATCAAGGGTTAATGAAACATCTTTCTTGGCATATATAACAAGGGGTTTCCTATTTGCACACCACTTTTGGTTTTATACACCAAGTGCACATTACTTTTTTGACCCTTGTGAAAAGTCATGACTACCCCTCATCCACTCTCACAAACACCACACACAAACACACACATACACCCTACACACACCATACGCTAATACTTACATGGTTACACCCCTTACAACTGTTACATCATTCAAAAACACACACACACACACACACACACTCCCATCAACTAGGGCATCGATATCGGCTAAGTATCGACCAATATGGACATATAATTGAGTGTTCGTGGTGAAGGGCAACAAAATGATGCATTTTTTGCACCCTTGGACTAAAGAGAATGACTGGTGCATTGTCCACACGTTCACCTATGTGTTTGGTCAATGGAGACCGAACATTTTAAAAGTGGTTGGCCATCCTTGGCCGAGCACATGCATGCACAAGGGATTTTATAGAGAATGTGTTTAGTTAGTGT
Organism: Stephania japonica; assembly: GCA_039657345.1. Lineage (NCBI taxonomy): Eukaryota > Viridiplantae > Streptophyta > Magnoliopsida > Ranunculales > Menispermaceae > Stephania > Stephania japonica. The sequence continues at coordinate 18,308,577 of CM077558.1, read as the reverse complement.
CAACCTATGGCTGAACCGACCACCTATGGCCGGACACTTTCACCTTGTTCGTCCATGTGTGACTGAACATTTTGCATATGCTACAGGGCCGAATATGGGTGATTACAAAATTCTCATAATCCTTCACAAATTGATTGAAACTAGCGCGCCTTATAACACTAATAGGACTAATAAAAGTAGTGGCTGAACTGATCACCTATGACCAAACATTTTCACCATGATGGCACTAAACTCAAAACACGTTCAGTTATGTGCATGCATTGTTTGGGTGGCGGGTTTGTGTGTTTTTGTGTCGATGGTGTGTGTTGAGGTGCTGAGGTGCTTGTGCGTGCTTCTAGGGATTTGGGTTTTGGGTGGTGTGCAAGGCACTTTCGTCACTAGTGGTACATGTAAAGTAAAATGAGGTTTGTCCGCTGCATATTTTTGGTAGTGTATGTATGTCCTAAAGTGGTGTGCAAATAACAACCCCTATAACAATGGTCTTTTAAGTTTTGGAATTCTTTCTTTTTGCTTTCCATATGCCAACTAACAAAAGGGCTTCAAATGCATGCCTCATTATTTTTTTTGTTTTGAATGTTTTGATGACTGAGCCTTTTTTCTTATGAAGATGTAAGAACTTCTAACTATTGGTTGTTCAAATTTGACAACTTCATTCCTTCCCGAGCCACCTAGTGACTAGTTCTTGTTTTTTCTATCACGATTTGGTGACTAGTTCTTGTTTTTTTTTTTCTTTGATCACCTTAGTTTTGGTTTCTAGATCTATTGCAATCCTGATAGACCTATTTGATCTGGCCAAGATGTGCGTTGCTTTGCGAGAGGTAGATGTACCAGTTCATGAGGTAGATGAAGAAGTTTTTGTTGATGGAAGTGCTAAGATAGATAAATGCCTAGCCCAGAAGATTATTGGCAATAAAGGGGGAAGCTGAGAGGGCTTCATTGGTACCATTAAGAAAACATGACACAACATATGATGTTGAAGTCAAATTCACATCACATTATAATATTTTTGCCTTTCATTTCAAGACATTGGATGACAGGCACCAAGTTTTCATTGGAGGTCCCTGGACGCTTGATAACCAACTAATCAATCTCTAGAATCCTAGTGACAGTGGCAAAATTTCGTAGATTAATTTTTTACATGTTTTTGTACCTCTTGCTTGCATGATAGAGAAAGCTGCCCACTAACTTGGAGGTTTCGTGTGAGAAAGTATTAAAGATGTCGACTTAGGGGATCTAGGGGATTACGACGACAAGTTCTTACAAATTATAGTGATGTTCAAACTACAAAATCCGCTTAGTTGTGGTTTTATGGCTTACATGAAGGATTCCCTTTCTTGTTCAATATGTGAGACTTTTGGACTTTTGTTTTCATCGTGTTAAGATTGGTCATCTGTACATAGATTGTTTGGAGCTTGAAGGGCAAACAACTGATGCCCAAAAGTTCAAATACGAAACTTTCCTTTGTGCTAAATCAAATTACACCCATAAGAGAAGTACTGAATTGAGTGGCCGTTCTTCTAGTCCCCATAGTGGCTATGGAGCCCACCGGGGCAGATCTCTCTGTGGTGGTCTTTGGGAGGGCTCAAATCTGTTGGGTTTCATATTCCATCCCTTCCGGATCTCTCATATGAGGATAAAGACATTTCCTTAAGTGGGGTATCTCAACTACAAGTAATGGAGGATAGGGTCAAATTTTGGGAAGAGAGAATCGGGTAGGCCAATTGGGCATGGTTTTGGTTTCTAATGATCCCCTTGGAGATTGTGCGTCTTAATCCCTTCCAAAAAAATCAATGCCTCTTACTCTCTATTGGGATATCATTGCAACATATGCTAACACAACCCAAAAATTACAAAAAAATAATGAAATAGTTTTCCCGAGGTATTCAGTGTCAGCTTCGAAAGCAACATAACGCTCGTTTATTCGTCTGTCGCTCCTCTTCTTTCTTTCTCTAGGCCAATAGCTGTGGCACAATCTGAAGTTGATAAGGATCCTTTTTCGAGCTCAGCTTTTATGGATCCCTGCAAGAGACACTTCCCTACTAGGAGTGATTGTGATGCATTGTGATTTTAAAATGAAAATGGAGGTAAAAAATGACATAGTAGCGCCTCACTTGGTGAACAATAAGGTATTTGATATTCTGACGGAGTCTGTTTTACATTAGGAAGCTCCCTTTACATTCCCGAATAATCTTTTGGCAAATGATAGAATGCGGAAGAAAAATTGGAAAGGAAGTGCTTGAGGGCTATAATTGTCAAACTACAATGAAAGGCAGCCCAAGGAAGTTAATAAAAAAGAAAGCTCTACTTCATAATACATCCTAGAGAGCGGTTTCAACTAAATCATTCAATTCACATGACGGACTTCGTGTATTGGGTTAACTAGTTTGATTAATCTTTTATGAATGTAGTTTCCTTCATGAGCTTTGACTGTTGAATCAAACCAATGCTCTTAGCCAATGGATACTCATGTTTTTAGCTTTTGATAGATCCCTATAGTTATGCTTCTAAACTGGTTGACATGTATTTGGAAAATCATAAAATTGTGTTTATTTAGTCTTTTTCTTGGAAAATTATAAAATTGTGTTTATTTAATCTTTTTCTAAAAAAACTAAAGAAAATGTTATTTATTTATTTTTGTTTCAAAAATTGTTTATTTAGTCTTTTTCTTGGAAAAAGTTGATTGTGTTTCTAATACAACTATAAAATTTTTGAAGGAAATAAAATATTGACACAATTTTTTTTTGTTTTGGCTTTCTAAAGAGCATCTCACTATCACATTTTAAAGGTTGGTTTCTAAAATTCAATTTTAATCTCATCTTTATCTATACCAAAAGAATTGTTTCAAGGAGTGCAAACCGCTGTTTTCTGCTTGAGCTGTGTGCAACAATTTATTTGCTCAATCCTGAGCTCTTAGTTTTTTAGCTATTGGAAGAAGTCTCAAAAGTCTATGAGGGAGGACACTATTTGTGATCTTATACAGTCTGCCATGTGGCCCCTATCTTACAAGATTAGTAGTTCCTATAAAGATAGAGCTAATAATTCATTGCAAGTCTGGTGAGTTGGTAATTTTACAAGATTAAATCCAATAAAGGTGAAGCCAATGACTTTGCTATTCATATTCCTTGAATGGTCCATCCTTAGCTTACATGAATTTTCCACATTGATGCAAATGCTTTATGTAATTCTAACTTATTATTGCTTGAAGTTCTCCACGCTTAAACGTTTTATGGAGTATGTTGTTCTCCACCTTTGGTCTTAACTTTTGAATAGTGCCACTTAGGGGTGCACACGGATTGCACTAATCCGCTGATTTGGTCCAATCCGGACCAATTATCACTAATTGGATCAATTTTTTGATCCCTTGGACTGGACTGGATTGAAAAATCACTAATCCGGCTAGACTAGATCGGATTACGGATCCTACATTAAAAAACCGCAGATCCAATCCGATCCAGTCCATTTAGCACGTCAACTCACATACATATCGGATCATATGTACTATAGTATCTTGAAGAACATCAACTCTAGACTATAATATCTAAAATACTATGCTTGTTATTAACTCTTTTATTATGCTTTCGGCCTTTTTTTGTGGGTAGTATGTTGCATTGTGCACCTTTTTTGTGCTTTTGTGAGGGTTTATGGTGCATATTTGTGGATGACATATTTATCTATGTAGGAACTTGCATTTTGAAGATTATTGTGATGACAAGTTTGTGGGAAATATGCTATATATAAATTTGTGGGATGTATGTTGTAAATTTTCCATTAATGAGATGTTTGATTTTTGTGATTGATTTGATTAAGTTTAATTATTGAATCTTTGATAGAAAAACGTCAATCAGTGGAACTTGATCTAGTCCGGTCCGCATTTTGCAAATTGGATTAAGTTGGATTGATGAATTTTGGACTGGATTGAACTATAACTTTTCAATCCGCAATAATTGGATTGGATTGTGAATTGATCTTAATTGAATTGGATCCAATCCGTGTGCACCCCACTGCCACTAATTGATGCTTTGTCCTCATGCATTCACAAGATCATTCAAATATAGCCATTGGTTGATGCTTTGTCGCAGTGTTTCTCGAAGAATAGTTATTCCTTTTGATATAACTGTTGGTGGACACATTCTCCTTCATTCGCAAGATATTCTCATTACGAGATAGATATACCTTAGATGGATGCAATATAATAACTTAGGCTAGTTCTAGGTGAGGGCTTGAAAAAGTCAATAAGTTAAGAGTGATTTGACCATGTAACTTTTGATATACAGGTTCTGCAAATGTTCGAATTGGTCTTGCATCACAACAGGTTCCGTTCAATGTTCCCCAATGTGTAGCTCGATACACAAATGGGGCAAATGAAGGGCACATGCTAAGGTCAAAGATCAGGTGCTTGAGAATAACAATTTCTTGAGATGGGACATGATTATTCTATAGACAATTTTCTTTTAATTTCTTTCTTTTATTGATTGTTTTGGTTGTCTCTTGTACTCGTAAACTAGATATTAAACTCTCAATTAACTCCTACTCAACAGTTAGAACGTGAGAAAGCTTATGACATTGTAAGTATAAACTACTATTTATTGTCTTTCTTTCTTTTTTTCTTTTTCTTTCTCTGTGGTTTTCTAGTTTGTATTACCAAATGATTTTGTATTAATACTTTAAAATGCTATTAGATTGCTTCTCTTTTGAAGATTCCCTTCATTGATGGAGAAAGTGCAAACAACTCTTTTCCTCACAAGGTACACAATTATTCTTGTAATTGATCTTAATTTGAGATTTATTTGGACTCTCTATTTTTTTTTTTGTGTGAAGTTTATTGTTTGTTTCCATGATTTCATCTCATTATTTAACATTTTTAGGTCTTTGTTTAGACATAGAATTATGACTTCAATACTAGGTCTAGACATATCTAAGCTAGGCTTTTGTTAGAGTTATCATGAGTACATTTTGATGTATGCAAAACACTGGATGAGGAAACTCGAAACCTTAACCTCTTTGAGTGAAGTGACCGCATACCATGCCATTGAGCTACCACTCTTGAGTCAAAGGTGTTGTAAATAAATTGGTTTCTTATTAAAAAAATATCATGGTTGAATACTCTATCTATGGAATGTTATTATGAATAGAAATTTACATGGAATGTTTTCATTAATAGAAATGTATTTATTAAAATTTTAATAAAAGTTGCCATCTATTTGTTTTTTTTTAAAATAATTTCCATTAAATAGCATAATAATGAACTTGTTGGGTAGTACACACGCACACATATCATATCGAACTGAAAGCGCTACTGGGAATAATTCAAAAGGAGTATGATGAAAGTGTTTTGATTTCATTTTTGATCTTGAAAGAATTGAGTGCTTCAAGGATATAATAATTTATATAGTTTAAATTTATCAAATGATAGGTTTGTTTGTATTTGTATTATTCTGTAAGTCCTCCAATAAATATTCCAACATTCTTGGTCAAACACATGATGTAGCTATGAGAAGCATTTAGAGTTTGTCCATGTGAAATTCGAACCACTTGCAAAATTTGCTACTTGCTTGAGTTCATGAAAAACTAAGTTATGAGCAATTTGAATTGAATGCTCAATTATGAAATGTACAGGATGTGAGAAAAGGAGAAATATCCACAACTACAACCAACTAGTGTAATCATCATTTTTGATAGTGTGAAATTTGTTGGCATTTATCCTCAACTTTTGTAGTAGAGTTTAGTGTTTAGCATTTTGCCCAAGTGATGACTTAGTTGGCTGAATTTTGCTAAATTCTGCAACGCCTACAAACTAAAATTCATCAATGTATAAGCTATTTACAGGTTGAAACAGTGATTAGTATTAATGACATTAGTGTTAAAATAGTTTTTATTCAGACAGTACAAGTAGACACATATAACTTGCAAAGCAATAGGATTGACGCTTGGACAAATGTGGTGGAGAAGATGAACAATCTGCCTTCAAAAATAGGTACTCAAGAGTTACTTCTCTTCTCCTCTTTACTTGTTTTTCTTTCCTTTTTGTCTTTTTTTCTTTGGATATTATCATTTGATCTAAAAGCCATGTTTCCATTAAGTGGTCACTATTTATTTTTCTGTTTCACAGATGTTCTTAGATTTGTTTATAGTCTTTAACGTGTGGACTCAGTCTTATCAAAAGGGAAAAAAAAAACCATGTAAAGACAAGTTGCAATATTCAATGTGGTTGTCTCGATTTAAATCCTGGCATTTGCCAATCACAAAATACTATTTGGGTGCTGGTACAAACCCTTTGAACCTGTTTCTAAGATATGACTCCCATTTCATTTCATTGATTAGATTTTCAATCATGACTTTTCATTGGTGTTGCATAAAATTATTTTGAATTCCATCTCTTAGGGGCCCAATTCTTGATTATTAAGGCCTTGATTATTAAGGCCATGCACTTGTGTGAGATTTGATCGTTCCTCAAGCTCACTCTACTAGACCATTCGCAATTTCCTTTAGTTCTATATTTTGGATACCAAAGATTTTGGTATAAGAGTTTCTTGTCTAACACCTTTGATGACTGAAATTAACTGCGTTTCTTCAAAATCTTTTGCGATGCTATGGATTTAATTTTGTGGGTAATGTCAGCCTATATTTTTCATAATTGTATATGGATTTTGGTTTTTTTTTTTTTTCGTTCTTTTCCTTGAGATATATTTTTCTTATTGTATAGTGTTGTTTTTGAAACTAAATATTTTTTCATCTAATGGATTCATCAACATGCAATTTGTGGCTAGATGCTGTTGCTTTGAGAATTTCTTTTCTCGAGTTTTTTTCAAAGTTATATCTTTTTGTAAAAGAATGTAAATTTGAATTTCTGCGTAAAATTCCTTTAATTCATTGGTTCTCTTAAATCTCTTTTCCTTTTTGTTTACTGTATTTCGTTGTAAAATTTAAGGGAATAAGGATGCCCAAGACCAGTCCTTAGGCCAGGCTCAAGATGGAGATGATAGAGATCCTATTTGTGGGAACTATAAATTTAAAGAGTTCATATGTGGTGACGAAGCGCTTCAAATTTCTCCCACTGATCCATATTGTTTACATCGTCCCATTCGTAGAGGCCACCTCAACATTTCTCAGCATTACTCATTGCAGCAGGTAAATTTTATTCCGCTTTTATTGTTTATTTTTATGTTGCATGTAGGTTAAGTATTTATTTATTGTAAATTTTGTAAGGCAACAATTAAATCATTCTCTGCACAACTTTGTTTGCATGGCAGTCGTTTTTCCCTTCAAGTATGCTTTCTCGTTAGGTGTTATTAAACCATTTCATAGCAATCAATTCTTATCCCTTTTGTTTTACAACCAAATCTTGTCTTGTGCTGAATTTGGGATGGCTAATTGTCAATTATTGATGTCCTGTTTCAATGGGAGATAATTGTGGCATATCTCACATGTTAATCAGAGCTCAACTACAAACAAATTACAAATATGCGTTGCAAGATTGCACAAGGTCTGTTATAGTAGCCTGCTATGCCAAGTGAAACTTTATTCATATAAAAAAATAAGAAGCATTTTTGTTAAAGTTTTTTGGTTTATTATTTTCACTTTAAATCCTAAATCATTCAACCGAGCTCACACTTAACTTTGTGAGCGATCTATGTTTTCACGGTGTTTGCGATATGAATCTTGAGTGTTCTTCATCTTTGTGAGTTCTGTAGTGTAAATTATGTGGTCTGAATAGTCTGAACACTATGCAAATAATTAGTCCCAAAACTTTAGGTGATTTGTCACGAATAAGGCTGGTCCATTAGTGAAGCCAAAGGTGAAGAATCTAGTATATCCTTTTTTGGCACACAAATGAATTTCTATTTCTTGTCTTGAAAGATTTGCTTGGTACAACCATCTGTGAGTGTTAACTGAGGATGCCTTGATCTCATGCTGATTCTTCAATATCATATGTCCCTTTGACTTATTTGTCTTGGTAGTGGATACTTTCTGTTCACTATTTCCTTATTTAACTGCTTATAGTCAATACATAAATGAAGTCCCATCTTTTTAATTCACAAATGTCATTGGCGATTCCTTTGGTGAATGCCAAAGTGAATGATCCCTTTTCATGCAACTTTAATAGTTCTGTTCTAAATTTTGCTGATTTCTTGTGTCATCTTAGAGGTGGCTTATGATCTACTCAGTAATAAATTTAATCTTCTTAGTTGGCAAACCTTGTAGATACTCTAGAAACATATCTGGCTGCTCCCTAACAATTTTCCGTCAAATATGCACATGAAGTTGTTTGTTGTTTCCGTGCTATTATCGAGGTAGTGTTAGGGTTTCAAGGTCCTTGTTAGTGGCCAATCTTTTATCAGTGACATCCTAGTTAGCCCCCATAGGTGAAAATTGAACACGTTGTTTGGGACACACCTCTCTTGGCGTAGTAATATTCTTATGCATGATTAGGTTATGAGGATTTGGATCAGGATTTTACCATCTCATGATTCAACAATCCTGGCGCCACTTCATCTATTTAGGTTGATTCAGATTTTTTTCTTATTGTTCTTTATTGAAATGTAAGGTCATTATCCACCCAAAAAAAAATGTAAGGTCATTGCAAGATCAGGATTCAGATAGGAGGATCTTTAGGGTTTGGATAACATATCAATCCCACCAATCCAGTAATATTAGAACTAGGATTGCAATGTTGGGCTCATCCAAAGATTAGATCTAAGCGCATCCCTTATAAGTGAAAAAAAAATATTTTATCCAAGCTTAAAACCAACGGTTGTCTTCTTCATGTGGAATTAAAATTTTAATCGTAATTTTTTTATTGTCAATGTTACCAATTTTACGCTTTCAGTACACAAATATGAACTTGGCAACTAAATTTTTGAAGTAAAAAAATTGTACAATCTATGATCTAATCCTATAATTTCTTTTTCACACCTTCTTAATTAATTGCGAGTAAGACATCGACTCTTATAACTTTGATACATGGTGTTTTGCTAGTCAGTCCATTCGAAACATGACATAATATCTTTAATGTTTTTAGTATGATACACATGACCTTTCATACTACTAGAATCTCACATTGCAATTTTTAAACACCATATTTGGGTACGCTCTATTCTTCATATTTTACATAATATGAGATACTTAATTGTATTTCTGTTTTAATTAAATTGATATGTTTTAAGGGAGATGACATGTGGCGGCCTGGCAAACTGGGCACTGCCACATCGCATGACACGTCATCAAGCCATGCCACGTCACTGTATGCTTGTCTATGATGGTCCACGACCTACACCTATTCTTAGCCAATTTGCACTAACCTATCCAATTATTCGGCAAGTTTAAGTTTAATTATGCTCAATTAAACAAGATAGGTAAATTTTATTTGACTTAGTCACATCTTAAGGTTAGTTAGGTAACTTTCATGAATTAGACTAAGTCCTAGAGTTTTACAACTTATTTTGTTGAATATTTTCGGTTAAGTTGTCTATAGAGCGAAAGTCTTAAATTTAGCATGCAAAGTATGGTAATTAACGGACTTTTGCATTAAAACAAACCTATGGAGTGGAAACCCGATAAAAGGATACCTTGTATATCGTTAAAGGCGAGAAAAAGAACAAGTCAATATACATGTATCAATGTCTAGAGTCTCCCAACATACCCAAAATAGTAAATGTAGCTAAATACATACACCTACGAAGATAACGGTGGAGGCTCTCAAGATCAGAGACAGTCGCCTAACACTGCTTTTCCTCGACTTGTCGTAGGATCTGCAATTTGTCACCAGAACAGTAACAAATTCTAGTGAGTAAATCTCATAGAAAATCAGTTAGTATTCACAAGAATTCTAAGTGAATGCGGCTACCAATTATGTAAGTGAAATAAATAAAGTTGGAAAGGTAAATTGCATGAAAATAAGTTACGAAGGTCAACAATAAATGGAACACGAGAGTGGTGTAGATCTGTCGAGTCGTGGGTCGGATTCACTGAACCCAGAAGTCTTTGACGATGAGAGTTTCTTGCTGCCTCTTCACGTCCTAATAGAGGACATTTGTGAATGGAAGTTAGACTTCCGTCCAATGACTCGAGAGAGAGAGAGAGGAAATTGTTGCGGAGACAAGCCTTACTCCACTCACTCTCAAACCTAGAGAGGAAACAAGCCTCACACCAACTCACTCCCAAACCTAGAATGGAAATTGTGGTGGAGGCACGCCTCACACCAACTCACTCTTAAACTTTTGGACTGGTGGAGGAAAGCTTCAATGCTCAGTCGCCATCAGGGCAACTTACCTCACCACTACTCCCGGGTCATTATCCACGGGGTGTGGGTTTGTGCCATGCCTGTCTCTTCGACCAAACACATGCACTTTCGAGAATAGAATGCAATGCTAGCCTAACTGGCCCATAAATGAAGAACAACAACAACATTATGAACTGAAATTAAATGGAATTCTAAATGAGTTTCTTGTGGGTTTACTTACTTCAAAAAGCAACGAAAAGTACTCTGGAACACTCCTTTCACGCCTCGAAAAGTGTATTAGATACATGTCTATGACTCCCCAAGTCCCCAGTGCCCTATTAATCGAATTACACTGTCAATTTCATGTCGAAAGTTCTTTTAGGAAATTTTAAGTTTTACTTCTTGTTGCAGCAGGTGTTGCTACACTTGTGATAACAAGTAGGATTGGCAAAAAAAGGGGTACGACACACCCCTAATAACGACTAAAAATGGTGTTTGGACCTGGACCCGTTTTTGAAACAGCCGCCCCTTTTTTGTCCAGATCCATATTTTTGTAAAATATACGGAACCCCTTTTTGTCCATTTTTAAATATAATTAAGTAATTTTATTTCTTACTCGTATTTTTTTTCAAAAAAAAAGGTAAAACCACATATAACTTACATTCAATTACTAAAAAAAATTACTAGTATATAACAAAATGTGATCGTATTTAAAAAAACATTCCATTTATTTGGATGAACAGAAGCCATGCTACTTTTCTTACTAGTATATACTAGTAAATTAGCAAGATAACCATGCGAATTAATCGCGAAACGGGTACTTGCTTTTTGAAAATATTGTCCGAACTCGGACCCGTATTTTTAAATATACACAAAAAAAGTCTGGACCCATATTTTTTAAGAAAAATTATGTTTGAACGCTTTAAAATGGGTTCGACCTATCTTACACGGACTCGGCTGTTAGAGTCGAAATACCCGTGTCAACTCATACCGTGTTGACACGGGTTTGGACACGGGATACGTGTCGACTCTTCCAACTTTAAGTTGGACGCGACCCTTCCACAAACAAACATCGATTGAAATTTCTGCAAACCTTGAACAAAAGAGAGGAGAGGAGCAAGCATATCTAGTAGAATAAATAGGAAAAGTGTACTAAACTCCAAGGGCAGGCAACTGGTTATATATAACAAAGTTAGGTTACCATTCTTGTCGCAGCCTTTGAAATGTCATTGTGCATATCGTATTTGAAACAAAACAGAGAGAGAAAGAGAGGCTGAGACATAGATCTCTAAACTTTAGGGGAGTTGCAGGGCTGGTTTACCGAGTTCACAGTGCAAAAGAAACAAAAGAAAGAACCTAGCTCCATGGCTGGTCAAAGAGAAGTTGAAGGGTGATGAATCTGATGTTGGATGGGGCTGAACTGAGTCAACTGGTAGTTGATGGGTCGATGGCATTCTCAGTTCACTGCAGCTGCAAATGATGGGTTGATCGCAGCACCTAATGTCATTTGTTTGAAAAAAAAAAAATGTAGGAAGAAACTAACTAAAGTTGAGACAAGGGAGAGTAGACACGTGCTAGTCAAATACTTCTTCTCCAAGTAATAGAAGAAAGAATGGAGAAAGATAAGACAAGAGTCATATCAGCCATGACTCTTGTCTTATCTGGAGTGAAGTTGTACAACACAATGGTCAATGGCTCACAAGTATTTGGTTAATATGCCCTAAGTTAATTAATATTAAGAGTGTAAATTAGCATTTTTATTAATTAAACTTTGAAATACATATTAGATACACATTTTTTTTATGTTGTATCGCAATACCCGTGTCTAAAGTATTTGGGTACTTTAGTCGAGTCCTCGTGTCCTCTAATTAGAAAAAAGCCAAACCCGACATCTAGATATGTACTCGCACTCGACACCCGTATTCGAGTCCAGGTAACCTAGGTTCGGACAAAACCGGACAAACGGGTCTTGACAACTTTTGCCAACCCTATATTAACAAGGCTTTATTGGGATAAATCTTTTGGTAACAGGGTTTGTTGGTACGTATGTTGTTGCTACAGCCTTTGTATCAGGCTTTTTGTAACAAGTCTTGTTGCAACAACTTGTCGTAACAGTGTGTTGCAATAGCTTGTTAGCGTGTTGCAAAAGAGTGTTGCAACAGTATCCGTAGCAACAAATACCATTCATCATCTTCCGCAAATTAAAATTTTAAACTCATTTAAACCTTCAATGATTTGATGCGCTTGGATTCTCATAAATTTCAATGCCCAAACACCAAGTAAATCCCCAAAGCAATAAAGTCCTCTCAATTTAGTTCCAATTGATTCCAAAAACAAGCATTTTGAAAACCCAATTTAGAAAACTTTAAAATGATTGAATTTAACAAATTTAGAGGTACATCTCATGAATTTAGTCTAAAAATGTGGGGTTTACTCCTTTTTACTTGACTCTAATGCATTAGACTCATCCTACAACATCACATCATGCTTCAACACTCTCATTTCCCATGAATTTGATGTAAAAAGGGTAAAAAATATGATACCTAGGATGAATTTCCATTTAGAATCAATGCAATAGCTCTTCCTTAACTAAGATCCAGCACTTGAGATCTTCTTCTACCTCTTGATAATCATTCCAGCCCTCTTTTGTGTCTTTTGAGCATGCATGTAGACTTAGACTCACTTATATGTAGTTTTGAGACATTGCATCACCACATTAGATCATAATCTCATTGAACATCCCTAAACAAATCCATGTCTTAGATTCAAAATAACACCCTTAATTTCCACCAATTGGCCCTAGGACAATCTAAGGTTTCCAATTAATCCATGCAAGATTAGGCTTTATTTATTTCCTAACTTAGCCTTTGTTTAACGACTTTAGGCACATTAAAAATAAATGAATGAATTAGTATATGGACCCATTATTAATTAAAATCCATTGTCTAACCAAGACACTAACGTGCCCGACGCCCCGTCAACGCGCATCCCGAGGCACACCAAAGGTTCATATTTCCTTATTCTTTTCTAGTAACTTAGATTAGATTAAATTAGGTTTATTACCATAGCTTAGTAAGCTTAATATTGGTTCACAATTTCAACTAAGCTATCAACATTTTCTAAGTTACCCAATATCTCATACCCGCGCTAGTGTGCATCTTGTGATAACTCATGCTCTCATCGCAACCAAAGAACGAAAAATCGATAAAATTAGCCGAATTTTAGGCGAAGTTTATCGAGGTTGAAGGGATTGAAACGAAGTTCACGGGTAGTTTAAAAATTACAAAACTTCTTCGAAGTTTATGTTAAAAGTCGACAACTTTGAATCAAGTTGATATGGACCACTAAAAACAAGGAGAAATTGCAAACTTTTCCGTCAAAAAATCGAATAAGTGTATAGCGATGCAAAGGTTTATACTTACCTCACATTAGTGAGAAGAATCAAGTTAGATTATCAGAATTCTATATTTATTGGCCCCGTTTGGTTCAGCTTATGCTCTTGCTTATTGCTGACGTGACACTTAATAAACAACTTTTGTACGGTTTGATTACATTTTATGTTTTTTGCGATTGGCTGACGTGGCGTTGACATGGCAAACAAAACTACCACAATAAGTGTGATTCTCAAAAGCATCTCCCTACATGCTTTTTGATTTTCATTAGTGCTTATCCACGCATCAAAGCATAAGTTAAAATCATAAGTTGAACCAAACGGGCCATTATCTTATCTCAGACTTCTACATCTATTCACGTTTGCACATCTCTACACGAATCATTTGATCCCTTGATTTTGCATCGAGATTCAATCTCATACACTTAATAGTTTTTTTTATTGATGTTTAATGTCAAAAATGGTTATTTTCTTTTGCTTTAAACATAGACCCATATTAAAAAAATGTTCATAATTTTAATCTTACTTATGTGAATGTGCAATTGATAACATGGTAAGAGAATCAAATTAAGTGTATTGTTTATCACTAAAAAGTGATCTACCATACACAAATATGCATGACTAGTGTCAATAAAATTGACTTAAAACCATTAAATTGTGAATTTTTAAGGTATAAATGCATAATTGTGCTTGTTTTGACATCCCATAAAATAGGTATTAGTTTATTAACCATTTAAATAACAAATTCTTAAACTTCTCTAAGTTAGCAAATTTTTACCAAAATTCTCCACTTTGAATTAAACTCACCGAATTAATTGTAATTATTAAGAGGGCGAAATATAAGGCTAAGTCGAAGTTTCGATCCTTGATCACAACTTCCACAAACTTGCAAACATGAAATAAGTAGTGCGATGCTAGTAATATTACAACAAATAAGCAAGCATCATGCAAAAATAACTTGTCTCAGCCTTCGTGGCCGAGATTTCTACACGAGATTTACATGTTGGCACTAATTATAGTTCACTAAACTTAGTTATTAGGGCGTAGTCTAGTTTAATTAATTTGGGCTGTTACATTACATGTTGAATAGACCTAGGGCGTAGTCTAGTTATTAGGGCATAGTCTAGTTTAATTAATTATTAGGGCGTAGCCTAATTTAATTATAGTTCACTAATCTTAGTTATTAGGGTGTAGTCTAGTTCACTAATCCTTGACTTGTTAGGTGATGTGACTTGTTCTAGATGAATGGTATTTATCGTCCATGTATAATCCTAATTGTCTGCTGATTAACTTGATGTTGAATGAAAGTTGTGCATTTGGAGCCAATTCCATAGTGTTAGACCTTCATTTAATAATTTCTATGTTATAGGTATTAGAAGACCTATATACAATTTGGGAATGGGTTTTGAATGACAACCTGCATATCCCCAAGGCTAAAAGGAATATGTATTCTGCTATTCTTGTTGTGCCAGAGACATTTGACAGTCGTGGTACGTTCTCATTTATTTCCTATAATTTTTTGGTACTGTACTGTTTTTCTTTTTTTCTTAAAGACTAAAAGTGCTTTTATTTTTTGTCGCATATTAATTTATTTGCTGTAAAGTAATGATCCTCATACTACGTGCGCATGATATCACTTCAAATAATATTTTTTTCTTGCTTTCCATCCTACCTTGATATAAATATAGAAGAAGAGATCTTCTTTGATTCCCTGGGAGTAACTTTTATTGAAATAGAAAGAATCAAAAGGTTAATAGTAGTGATCAGTTACATGTCTCTTAAATCATTTGGTGGTAGAACAAATTTTCTTTGATTCCTTGACATTCTTGTATTTTATATTTCTTGGATGTCAAGAGGTTTGGAATCTTTAGACTTTAGATTGTTGAGATGAAGTCACTTTAGCTAGTTTATTGATAAAAATAAGATGCTAGAGACACGATTTTGTGTGTGCAGTGCATTGACATGGCAACAGCAACCATGTGTGTCAAATTTTTCGTCAAGTTGTTAGTTTTTATTTTAATTATAATGCAATAGGTATCGAAGTATTAGTTTGTGTTAGGATTTAACTGTTCGGTTTTGGGAAAATATTGAATTGATTATAATAGGACCAATTAGGTCAATATATAGTTACATATAAACGGGCCTAGTGGGCCAAACCTTAAATACCCACATATATACGTTAACACCCACCCCCAAACTCAAGGTGGATTAACATATTGAGTTTACAAATTAATACACTGGTCATAATAAAAATACAAATTAATACATTGAAATAAATAAATGAAAAATAATCGACTAGAACAAAAATAATAATAATAATTGACTTCGTTGAACACCAAAACACGATGATGAGTGGAAGATGAAGCAGTGAGCACCACTAAATGAAGAGGTAGAGACACATAAAATTGCACACAGGGCCGACGAGAAGCACACACAGGGAGTTGCTGCGAAAAGGTTCGTCTGGCAAATAATAGTGGCAACGAGAGGTGCCGACAAGAAGCACACACACAGGGGACTGTTGCAAAGGTTCGTCCGTCAAATAATGGCGACGACCCGACAACGACAAGCCGGGACGACAACAAACCGACAAGAAATACGCACATAAACTGCTGCGAAAATGATCGTCCGACAAAACGAAGGGCCAAAAAGAAGGAATGAAGAGAAGCTACAATTGTTCTTTAATGATCACAAGCTTGTGACACAATACAACTGCAATTCTTTTCTTTGAATGGCTGGACCAGCAATAACAAGAACTTGCAAAAATGCACAAGCAGAGATGTGCCAAGCGGTACCCACCTATCACTCCATCATTAAGAGATTGTTTTACTCATATAAATATGAGTATTTATTAAACCTTTGTACCAAGAAGATGATGGGCTTTACCAAGATTTTCCAATGATGGACTTAATCAATTTGGAGATCACACAAGGAGATTGCACACGAAGATTGCGCACGGGCAGAGATGGAGAAACGCAGGGGCAGATCTCGTGGGCAAATCACAAATGGCATGACACATAAGAGAAGAGATAGAGGTCAGGCAACAAACTAGATTCGAAGATGTGCAAAGGAAAAAGGGCTTGTTGAAGGAAGAGGGAGGTTTTGCCAAATAGATCGAACGAAAGAGAAACAAACATAGGGTTGAACAGAGGCGAAGGACGACACTGAGGCACATATCACGAGAATAGAGGCGATTAGGCAGTGGAAACAAGAGAAACAAGAACGTCAGTGGAATTGACAAGCGACCAAGATCAATGAAGAGGCCAAGAAGAAACAAACACCAAGAACGAAGAAAAAGACATCAACTAGATGTCGACTAAACTAAGAAGGTCTACCGAGAAACAACAAAGAAATAACTGGAACAAAGAACATAAATAAACAAAGAATACGAAGAAGCAAAGCATCAATGGAAGAAACCACCACGAAACGGTCGTCGACTTGAAAGTTGACCGACCTAAAATTTGGGTTATTGCTTTGATACCATGTTAGGTTTTAGGAAAAATACTGAATTTATTATAATAGGACCAATTAGGTCAGGATATAGTTACACATAAGAGGGCCTAGTGGGCCAAACCCTAAATACCCACCTATATGCCTTAACATTAACTATTTAATTTATTTCTAAGTAGATCAAGTTGGATAAAATAGAATTAGAAGTATGCAATTACTAAGTATACGGTTAATAGAAAAATCTATTATAGATAATTTGGTAAAGTTATTATTTAGGTGTTTTTGTGAAACTATTTTGTAAAGTTGCTGCATAGTTTACAAATTAGAAGGTTTATTTTATTTTATTTTTTTATTATTATTAAGAAGCCTATATGTAGGGCTAAGTTTATGTAATAGAGTTGATTCGATTAATGAAAATTGTGATTTTTAGACATTATGTTCTCTTCGCCTGAATTGGATTTTTTGTGGATTTTGAATAATCAATTTGGGAATCCCTACTGCATCATTTATTTATATATAAGCACATTTGAGTAGTTGGCTTGTAGTGTTTATTTGTCTTGGCTCTAACTAAAGCATATTATAGTCCCTATAGATTTCCTTTGGTGGGTTTCTAGAAAGAAAATGAGTTCATTCTTGTTGCATTGACTCTATTAAAGATATGTGCGGAGAAACAGTAACAACTAAAGAAATTTTGGTGGAACCACAAAAGAATTACAATAAGATTACATGAAGGATCTTGCGTTAGATCCATATCGTTTATTGTAGTTATGGATGAACTTACTAGGCATAAATACTAGAAGATATACCATGGTGTATGTTATTTGCAAATGATATTGTTTTAGTCGATGAAACAAGAGATGGAATGAATGAGAAATTATAACTTTGGAGGAATGTGTTCGAATCTAAAGGCTTTAAGTTGAGTAGAGCTAAGACCGACTGCATGCACTACAAATTTACAAATATTCGACATGAAGATAATTAGGTAGTTAAATTAAAGAAAGTAGAAGTTCCCAAAGTGAACTATTTTAGATATTTATGATCAATCAATCATACAATAAGATGATCATATTGATAATGACGTTAGATATTGAATTCAAGCTGAATGGACGAAGGAAGAGGGCAACTGGTGTGATATGTGATTGAAATATCACTGTTAAGCTATAAGGAAAAATTTATAAGACTACAATTAAGCCAACTGTGCTCAATGATAGTGAATGTTGGGCAGTAAAAAAACAACACATACATAAAATGAGCATTGTGGAAAGGAGGATGCTTAGGTGGATGTGTGGTAAAACTCGTTAAGATTGAATAGGAAATATAGAGATTCAAAGCAAAGTAGTACTAGTACCAATCAATACATCAATTTAGGAAAAACAGCTGTGATGGTTTAGACACATCCAAAGACTGCTGCAAATGCCCTAATTATTAAACATGGCACCTTAGAAACTTTTAGAGTTTAATGGTGTAGGGGTTGGCCTAAAATAACCTGGATGCATTGATTAGAAAGATGTGAAGGATTTTGAAACCAAACCATTGTGGGCATTGAATCGAGTGGAGTGGAAGAGTTTTATCCCCAACTAACTAATTTGGGATGTAGGCTTTGTTTTTGCTTTGCTCTCACTGAAGAGCAAGTTAATTGAAACGAATGGAGAAAATAAAAACATTCACTAATTCTGAGGCTTTTAGTTATATCGTTGTTTTGTAAAATATTTAGCTCCTCTATCTTAGTCTAGTAGCTCATAGGTCTTAGTAGAAGGAGCAATGGTTCATGTTTTTTAATATTTTTTGCATGTCATCTTTTTTACTATTGTATAGTGATGTGTTCAATGCATAACTTGTTAGTTCATCCCACATATTTTTTGCTAGCTTTGATGGTTGTTTGCAGAAATTAAGGAAACATTATCAATTGTATTGCGAGACTTGTGCTTTAGCTCAGCAGTTGTGCATCAGGTATTGATTATTCTTCTCTGTAAATTTCATTCCATTTTGGCATATACTTCGCTCAAATTTTTACAAGTCAATATTTGTGACAGTGTTGCCTCTTTTCTATAAAAGTTCTCTTTTTTTGGAGCACTATACATTAAATCAAACAAAGTGTAGAAGTGTAATTTTATCCATGTAACCAACTAATATGGGATTGTGCCTTTATTGTACTTTAGACCAAAGATATGTAATAACTCTCAATCAACAATCAAAAACTTGACTTTGCCTATGATTTCTTGCACTTAAAATTCGAAATTAATTCGGAGAAATGTAATTCAAGGTGGAAAATTTTGGTAAAGCTTTGATATTGTATAGAAGTCTAAATAACTTCATCTAGGTGTTAGTGAACATCCAAGTTTCGTCAAAAGATATTAAAAAAATGTCTTCTCTTTCTATACTTAGTATTAAGTGTTTAAAACTTCAGTTTTGACGGAATTAATCATTTTGTGTATTGAGTGTTTTCTCTTTCTATTCTTGATGCTTGTTTGTAATGATAGAAGAAATAGATGGAAAGAGCTAGTTTATTGAGAATTGATCCTTCAATTGTTGAAGCTGCTGTTGGTGTTTGCACTTGTGATTAATTATTACTATTTAAAACATGATAAACATGAGATCAGATCAACTCAACAACAACAACAAAGCCTCAATCCCAAATTAGATGGGTGGATGGCCAAATGGATCTAACTCTTCCACTCCGCTCAATTCAATTCCCCCTTGATGGCATTGTTTCAAAATCTTCAAAATCCCTCCTAATCAATGTATCCTAAGTTGTCTTATATTCACTTATTTTGTTGAATTTCTTTAGTTTCTATTGTATCGAGTTTTCCAAGTGGGGCATTTAAAGGTGACAACATGAGATCAGATGTAAAATAAAAATAAAAATGTTGCTATGAATTCTGGAAACACGCAAAATTAAGTGAAGAAAAAACTGATTCTGCATGAAGTAATAGAATTTCGTAGTTGTCCCTCTTTTCAAAGATTATCTGCTCCTCTTTGGCTGTTACTGTATTGTTTTCATAGTTAATTTTCTATATGATTGTTAATCCCGAACGGTTCCTGTATTTACCAGGAAGGTCTTGCTGCCGCTTTTGGTAGTGGATTATCTACTGCATGTGTTGTTAACATGGGTGCTCAGGTGACATCAATTATCTGCGTTGAGGTGAGGAAGTTTCTGTCTTTTGTGTCTCATGGTCCTCCTTTGAATTTTTCTTGTAATAATGAAGAATAATCCAGAATTTTTGAAAAGAAAGACATCTGTTGAAATAGTGATAATAGACGTGTAGCTCAATAATTGCCTCTGTTATTGTTCAGGATGGAGTAGCTCTGCCTAATACGTGTATGACTTTGCCTTTTGGTGGGGAGGTATTTATATTTCTTTGCTCATTGCTCAAAACGTGTAGTGATTGCCAATCTTTAGCTGCATGTTTTTACTTTTTCGTTTTTTTTTTTATAGGAAAGAAATATCTGCATCATTAACCATTAATTATTTCTTGGCTAAGATAAGTTTTGGTTGATATTTCTATGAAATGATGAATGGGTTCCTATTGATTATATGCCAACACATCAGCTTTTGTGCAAAGCTTAAGGACTAGAATTAGGCCTTTTGGAATGTGCTTCTCTTTAGTAGCTGAAGGAGTTCTGAACCAATTCATTTGTCTATCTATTTTTTTTAAAGTGAAAAGATAAAGCTCAAGGTATTTATAATCTTGATAGTTCTTACGTGTATGCAAGTCTTGTTATTCGTATAACTATTCTGTTTCTTATAAATTCTCAACTAATGAAATCTTAATTTTTCTTTTTCCTGTGTCTGTGATTTTATATCGAGTTCTCTTTCAGGATATATCAAGATGTCTCTTGTGGGTACAGAGACATCGCCAAACTTGGCCGTTAATTAATACTGGTACAATGCGTAAGCCACATGATATGGTGACGCTTCAGAAATTTAAAGATTCTTGCTGTCAGATTACTGTGAGTTTTGTTGAATTCTTTGGCAATTAGCGACTTGCAAATAATCCGTATTATATATTTTATTTTTTTAGTGTCATGCATTATTTCTGAAATTCGGAAAAAAAACTCTTATTTATCTTTTTGTCATTAACTGAGTGTCGCTATGGATAGCTTAGTGAGCTCCCGCGCGTGTGTGTGTGTGTGTGTGTATATATTTTTTTTTTTCTTTTCATTGTCTTAGAATTAATTGTCCATCTCTAAGTCGGTCATTTTTTTGTCTATTCAACATGTCTCTATCATCTCTAATTTTTATAGGAAGCGGCTATTTGAATCCCACCTTTTGCTATTTGGACCCCATTTTTGAATTTTTATGATGAAGGTCAAGGATATGAAGGTGATGTGGCAGCCATTGGGTCGCATTGCATGTCAAATTGATCAAGGTTGTTTGATCGTGGTGTTTGAGCATTCGATTTAGAAGATCTCCGCTACGTCAGTTTGGTATTAGAGCCTTCATAAACCGTGATTTGGAGATAATCATGACGCCGAAGAAGAACCGGAACCAACAACGAGTCGAAGATATTCATCATCAACACAATCAAGCTTGGAAAGAGCAGTGCTTCGCTCAAATTTTGCGTCGCAAGAACAATTGCAAACGCAGTTGAATGAATTGTCTGCTAATATGACTATTATGAAAGTGTTGTTGAGGGTTCGGGTTGGAGACGACCTTACTCGAAATTGTCGAAGAACAAGTCAACTTTGACGAGGCGCCAAAGTTTGGTGGGGAGGGTGAATTTGAAGACAAGGGAGAACAAGTCAACTTTGACGAGGCGCCAAAGTTTGATGTCAGTGACGAAGACTTCATTGAAGACATGGTGGTCTTTGGAGATGATGGTCATGTTTTCAAAGTTATTTCGCAATCTGCAAGTCCCCGATTACTTGAGATAGTGGTTGATGATGGTGTAGTCGACAACTACTTAATTGAAAAAGGTGTGGAGACAAAAGTGAAGTTCGTGGGGACCAAACACTTTTGTTCATTAACAGATGACATGGATGAAGAGTTTGTAGTGGATGCTCTTCAAGACTCTCACGGTGGTGTGTTTGTTGACAACTTCATTTTGAGGTCAAGGTTAGTTTTGAGAACAAAGTTGTCCTAGGTCGAAAGACGCGAGAGGGTATAAAATTTGAGGACGAATTTTTTCTTACCGGGGGAGAATGATGAAGGTCAAGGATATGAAGGTGATGTGGTAGCCATTGGGTCATATTGCATGTTAGATTGATCAAGGTTGTTTGTTCGTGGTGTTCGAGCATCCGATTTAGAAGATGTCCGCTGCGTCATTTTACTTTGTTGTACTGGCTTTTTAAGTTTTTTTACTTAGTTTACCCCACATTTTCTCAAAATTTCAAAAATACCCTTGCTCACCCATCACCTTCACATTTATCCCAACACCCCTCAACCTCTCCATTTCTCGGTTTTAGCCATTGTAGAACACTTGTATTAGGTCACTAAGTATTGTAGAGTGTTTTCTTTTTCGTCAAATAGAGTCAGATGTGGTCGTGTCGTGTCTCATAAATGAAGAAGTGTTGTCCGTGGGTTTCGGACGCACTAGGCCGAAACCTTTAAAGAGATATCGGCTGGCTCCAACCGAGACCTTTAAAGAGGTAACGATCGACTTCGACAAAGATTTTGAAGAGGTCTCAGTCTAAGTGGGTGACGAAGGGATACATCCGATACCTCTTTAGAGCTGTCAGCCCTGTGTATCCAGAACTCCAACTGTCTCGATACCTTTTTAGAGCTGTCGGCCCTGTGTGTCCGTGATCCGCGAGCAACAAGAGCAAACAAAAAAATTTCAAAACACCTAAAAGATGCATGAAAATGACCAAAACAATAGTGGTTTTTGCTCGAAATCACTTGATATTCTTGATTCCATCAATAATTTGTACCTAAAATGCATGATTCAAGCCCCAAATCGAAGCCCTAAACCCAACAACAAAACCATAAACACTACGACTCAAAAAAGTGATGAGGAATGCACCCACGACGTCGAATTGATGTGGTTTTGCTCGGATTTTGTCGATTTGGGTTGGTGGTGAGAATGCGATTTGAGAGGGGTGATTGCGGTATGGGTGAGTGGGGTGAGCAGGGTATGGGTGAGTAAAAACCATTTTATATGGAGGGGTAGTTCGAATAGCAAAAGGTGGGGTCCGAATAGCCGCTTCCTTTTTATATTCCTCAACTTTTCTCTATGTGAATGTTATGTAAACCTGCATGTGTTATGAACAATTTGATTTTTAGAAGAAACTACGCACCTAGCCTCTGTGGTGGGTCATGTTGAATCTTGCTATGCCCTAAACTATCCAACTGACGTCATGCTTAGGGAGTGATTTTGAATTCTAAACCATATGGTTGAGAGGTTTATTATCTACCACAAACTTGACAATCTTGATATTTATTGGGCAATTTGTTTTTGTGTATAATGATTATGCTAAGGGTTTCAATAACAATGGATTGTTGCATTATTCTATGATTTTTTATGCGCATTTATCTTATTGGAATACATTGGACATTGTCCCTTCTTTCACTAGCATGTTTTAGTGATAGTATATTCATCGAAATTCTAGAGGAGTCCAATAGTAGGAATGTGAGTGGTTAGTGTACTCTTGATTGGAAATAGTTGAAATTAAGTCCTTTCTTATGGGAAACTGATAAGAACTCAACAGTTCTTTTATACATTTGATAGCAAAACCAGTGAATTGATCCAAACGGGAGATTGATTTATTTTTTCCCAAAGAGTGGTTAGGGTACTGATATTACGAAAGTAAAGAACCGAAAACTTGCACACTCTAGATATACATTCGAGAGGTCATTTGTCTCTCCTACAAGACTCCTCACTAAACCTTGCTTACAATATACTACACTTTTATTTAAATTATACTCCTCTTTTCGGCTTTGGATCTCTTCGTCAAAGTCTTCTAGTCAGTGCTTCCTGTGCTGCCACGTGCTCTGTTACCTGGACTCGGCATATTTGGACAAAGTATCCGTGTTGAGGTAAATCTCCAAGCATGCAAGAGAAATCAATTCCTTTATCCAAGACGCTCGAGAGGGGAGAGGGTTGTGGGTTCTGATGGAAAGATGGGTGTGGGTTAATCTGGATAAAAGGAGAGATGTGTCTCAAAACTGTAAAGGTGAAGCAGTCATGATTTACAGCTATCAACCCCTCCCCTATCAACAGTCACGTTATTTACAGCTGCCAACCCTAATAATCAACACAACTTAACAATTTTTTTTTGGTCAAGAACAAACATTCAATATATTTAAACTCTTTCTTACTATTATATAGTTCCAGTTTAAAGTACAACAGAATCTGTAACTTTATGAATATATGTACATACATATATTATATCTAAATATACATGTACATTGTAACATATAAATATATAAATAGATATAAATTTTTGTATATATGTCGTGTCTAAAGTTTTGGGTACTTCTAGCCGAGTCTTAAGTGTTTTCAAATTTTTAAACAACAACGTTTGACCGTTAGATATGTAACGGAATCCTACCCCATACCCAAGCCTAGATAATTTAGGTCGCATGTGACGTTATGATTCTTTTGCTTTCTTGAGTACCTAACATAAATTGGTATCCTAACAATACCTGCCCATTAGCAAGCACCTTGTCCTCAAGTGAAAGGTAGGGAATTGCTTTGAATTTTCTCCACTAATTCCCATGTCGCCTCATAATCAGGGTTGTCAATTCACTGAATAAAACTTTGTGGGCATAAATTGAGGTGCAGACGCCCATATTTGCATTGGTTCCATAGCCTCCAACACAGGATTGAAACAAGGAAGAAGTGGCTGCACACAATCAATAGATCCAATGCATGATTCAACAACGGGATCTGGAAGATCGAATGGATGGAAGGGGAATATGGTAAATCCAATTGATGAGCAATAGTCCTAGCTCTTTCCACCATTGCATTACCAGTGGACTGAACATTTTAGCGAGTGAGATGAGATGGATCTTGGAGATAGGCAACACTAGAGGGAGTAATGTGAATGGAGGGCAAATATGTGGTGTTACACCAAAACTCCGCTAGGATAGCCACAATGACAACTTATGAGAGGAATGGAATCAAAAGAAAAACACCGACGATATCGTCTCTAGACAGTGGTTGGCAACTTATGATGCCCATCTATTTATGGGTGATATTTCTTGCTGTGGTGCAGCCTGTTTTGAGACGAAACAACTTGTCCAAAAATGTTTTAAAAAAAAAAAAAGTGAAATGAGGAAACCCAAGTAAACGGACACTTTCCTTTACAAACAACAGTGTGACAGTCTTAACTAAGAATGGGTGCTTAAGAGCCAAGAAATGAGCATGTTTTGTTACTAATATTGCATTATAAACTCCAACCGTGGCTGCTTCAATAAAATCAAGCGCAATATCATCCCATATCTTACTAGGAATAGGTGGGGCTGATGTAATCCAATAGGTGGTAGAGACTTATACTTGCATTGTTGGCACACACAACACTCTTGCACAAATTGTTGAATTGCCTTACACATGGAATGTGAGTTCTTCAAAATTTGAAAAAATTAGCCGGATCAATTAGATTTTGGACTATCGAATTAGGTAGTAGATGTATAGGAAATTTTACAAAACTTCCATCGAAGTTAATGAGTAATGATAAGATTTACAAATTTTAATATTAATTGTAGGAAAGTTAAATACTCTTAAAGAATGAAGACAAGTTAGAAGATAAAAAGATCAAAACTCAATCTCATTTATAAGAAATAAATTTTAAAAATTTGTGTTGAAGAAAGAAATAATATCCATAATGATCAAAATTATTAAAATTAGAAACTTTAGATCAAGTATAGATAGAGAAAAAACTTAGAATATTATAAAATACATGCTTTTCTTATGCGTTTTGGATAAATTTGAATGCTCGGCACTTAGACAAAGTTATATATACTTCTCTTTCATGTCAAAATTTTATGAAAATTGCTTGCGTCGAATTGCACTTCTTCGAATTAGTTCTATATTTTATATGAGCAAAGTTATATAAGTGAAGTCAAATTTTGGATCCTTGGTTGCGCATACCCTGCCAATAATGGTTTTGAACGATCCTTTCGTAAGTCCTTAAAACACCTAAATGCCCTTGAACACCGGATGAATCATAGATGTTTAAAAAGATAAAGGGGATGAAGAAGGGAACAACAAAAGTCATACTTTAATAATAGTATATCAAGTTACGACAAAAACGAAGGCCATTTGTTTGTACTGACTCCAAAGTCATTTCATTGCGGGTATTGTTTATACGTAAAGAATAAGGGTATTATCACTGAAGCAACCAATATATCCGTTGCTATAAGAGGGCGAGACAAAGCTTCAGCCACAATATTCAATTCGCCCTACTTAAATTTGATGTCAAAATCAAATCCAATAAGCTTAGAAACCAAACACAAGTACTCAGGTTGAACTAGTAGTTATTAAAAGTTATGATTGTAGAGGTAGGTCATTGAGAACAATGAAATGTCGATCTAATAAGTAGTCACACCCCTTCAATAAACCTCCATAATCACCATTAGTTCACGTTCATACACTGACTTGAGGCGTTTATGGGGAGCTTGGATACTTGGACTTGGGACTTTGTGCCGGAATACCTGTGTCAACACGATCCTACACGGATCCAAACACAAGAAATGTGTCACCATGACAAATCTAAGCTTGGACGCAATGGATCTAAGAAAGACGCAGATCTGAGATAGAAAGAGAGGGGAACAAATTTAAGAGAGAGAGAGATGCAATGATGAGGGAGAGATGCAACGATTGAAGGAAAGAGAGATGAAGATATAAGAGACATGCATCAATGACGGAGGAGGTGGATGGTGGAGATGCATCAATGAGGGGGAGGGGGAGGGGGGAGGGGAGGGGGAGGGGGGGGGGGGGGGGGGGAGGGATGGAAAGATGTAATTGGTGAAAAAGAAGGAAACCCTAACCCATCGAGGAAAGAGAACATGTGCACATGAGCACATACTTACATAATTAATGTAATACAACCAAATATAAACATCTCTATACTTATCCACACATTACCCATATTTAAACAATTAATGTAATACAACGAAATTATAAATTTCCTTTTAAATATATAGTTGGTTAGATGGTTATATATGTATATATTTCTATCTTTTGTCTTATCCAAGTACTCATGTCCAAATATTTGGTCACTTGCTAGCCGAGTCTCCATATCCTTTAACTCAGAGAATCGCAGGTCCAACCTCTACATATGTACAAGTATGTATCAGATACCCTTACCCCAGTCTAGGTAACCTAGATGAGGAGAGAGCATGTGGCTAAAAGTAAGCAATTGAAAGATCTTCTTGCATTAAAAATGCATCAATCCTTAATTCGGATGCATCTATCTCCAAGATGAAAAGAAGAGTGAAGTTGGGAGTGCTAGAACTAGTGTGCCTAGTTCAATGGTAGCCACCTACGAATCCCGTCTTCTCCTTCTCAAGCAATTTGCATCATTCCACCTTGAGGTCAAGGTGAGTTTTAAAGGGGGAGTATTGGTAGGCTTTTGATTAAGTTCACATATTACATAAAGAGAAAGAAAAAGGTCTTAAGCCCAAATGCTGAGATCCAGGGGGCCCAAGCCCATCGATGTAGTTGCAGCCCATACACCAACTGCAAACAAGATGCCTAGTTCAATTGAAAGTAATGGAGGGAGAGTACTGAAATCGGGCATTATGTAGTAGCATGCCATTGGAGAGAACCAAGTTGGGGATCGTAGAGAGTATACATTGATGGAATAGTGTCTAAGGAGAGAACTGGTCTCTTGAAAGCTGTGTTTGGATGTTCTTTAGTTAGAAATCTTCTTCGCTTGTTCATGAAAATTGCTTTCTAGTACCTCCTCTAATAGCCCGACGATTGAACTAGCTAGCATCTTGTTCTCTTTGCTGTACTCGAAAAAAGTACGCGTTTGCTTGAGATCTAACAAGATATAAGAAAGACTCCCACTCCTTCCAATTCCTCCTCAAGCTCCTCTAACTTTCCTTCTTCGTTCTTTAAACCCATCAGAAGTGGCTTTGATACTAATTTGATAATAACTCATTAATTCCTTAATTTTTTTCACAGAATTGATAGCAAAACCAGAAAATCAATTTAAATAATGATTTATATGTATTGATCACAGAGGGGAGCTAGATGGTGTTGCATATGTGCATTCCTATGAGGATGGTACACTAACTGGATAAAAAAATTAAACTTACTGCTCTTAATGTAAGTGATTTGAAAAAACGTTCCATCCTTACTCTTTTCTTGTTCATAAAAGAAATTCATTAGTAGTGGCAAGATTTATTGTGATATAAAATCATTGACAAAGCTTCTTGTAGTTTTAGGAAATTGTTTATACTATTGAAAGTTAGTGAACATGAGAGTTTTAATTGCAAAAATAGTTGTCCTAGACTTTAATAAATGGATAGGGATATTTTAGGCAATGGAACTACATATGCAATGATTGTGAGGTGTCTTAGGCAGGTAGAGTCCTTCTAAGTAACTTTAGAAATTTTAAAGGCCACTCACAATTAAGCTTGATAATAATTTAATAAGACTACCTACCCAACAACGAAATCTTAACACAATTAATGTTACATAAGGATATAAAGACTTGGAAGTATTTTTGAAGTAAATGTTGAATAAGAATCACAATGACTAATATACAATTAGTGTTACTTACGAACCTATAAGTAAAAAATCACTATCCAGAGACCTATAAATAAATATTATTTTGTTCGTCTAGGCAATGCCTAGGCGCCGTTTAAGCACTGCCTCGTCTAGGCTAGGGAAACCGCCTGAGATCGCCTTAGCGTCTTGCAATCCTTGCATAAATGTGTATAGTTTAAATAACTATGTCTTGGAGATAATGCATGGTGTGATGTAATTGCTTTAATATGTAGGGTTAGGCACAAACTCGATCATAGTTGCCATTTAAAAACCCATCATAGATCGTATTATGCTTAACTTTTGAAGTTGTTTGTTAAGAAAAAGAACACATCAAAAAGTGCATTAAGGATTACGTTCGACGTACTGGTTAATTTCTAATACCTTTCATATTACAATATCTTTCAAGAATGTCTCTGTCATAATCAACTAAATAAGTATATGTGCTATTATTAGTGTCTGCATTTTAAATGAGTCACATTAGTGAATTATATTATGGTGTTCACATTGCCACTAACCCTAAATTGTATCAGGTTCCTCCCATGGGTTTGTTCTACCCACCTCTTTTGGTTTCAGATGAATACCCCCCACCACCACGTACCTGGTGAGCTTTTTCAATCAAGTACACTTGAAAGCTCAATTTAAATTTCATGGTTCATGCTGCATTTTATCTATTATTGACTTTTCCACTTCCTTCATATCAATATGTATGTATAAATACATATTTTTCAGGTTTAATGACTATGAGGATATGCTGGAAGATACTTGGCATGCTGAATTTCCCAGAAGATCTGATCTCTCGGACAACATTTTTCCAGGTGGTAATGGTGGCTTGTACATGTGGGAAAATTATCCGATTTTCCCAACTAAACTAAAGAAGGAAGAAAACCTTGGCCTTGCAGAGGCAATTACTAGCAGCATTCTTTCAACTGGTAAAAACTTTTATTTCTTCTTTTCAATGATGTGACATTTAGTTATCTTCATTAAAATTTGGCTTAATTACGCATTCTTTTTTTTTTGAGATTGTTTTTTTGTCTTAATTGGCAGGGCGTATAGACCTCCAAAGAAAATTGTTTTGTAGCATTCATTTGGTTAGTCATCTTCTTTGAATAGCAAATTTATGATCCATTCTTTATGCCTATATCCGATGGGGATAAAAATTTTATATGCAGATTGGAGGAGTTGCTTTGACTAATGGTCTAGTTGCCGCTACAGAGGACAGGTTTGCTTCGGTTATACTCTTCATAATAGAAAGCTAATTGTAATTTGTGGCACTAGGAATAATATATATTAACAGTGTTGAGGTCCCTTCATATATGATTCTTTTAGTTTATGGGTAATCGAAGATTTTTTATTATTAAATCTTTCAGAATTGTCCAATGCTTGTTTCTTTGCTTCATAGTGTTAATTCTTTGACCTACTCGTGACATGTTATCGGCAAGCGGCCCACTTGCGACACTTCTCTGAGCGAGCCTATGATCTCTACCAATATCGATATTGTCCCCAACTTAACCACCTTTCAACTTATAGGTGTGGGGTTTTATCTCAAAGGCCTCAGTATTATTAAAGGGAGATAGTCACTTTTTTTTTTTTTTTTTGAACCAAGGGAGATAATCACTTATATACTTCATTATGAAGTTTCACTTAATCGATGTGGGACTCTGATTTTGGTCCACACATCTCCAACACTCCACTTTGGAGTGAAACCCATCCAAGGTGTCTTTTGTCGTCTTGATAGGTCTGGACTAAATCATCGGCTATAATACCATGTTCAATTTTTATATTGGGCCCACCCGTACACGCAGGCACAACCCGTGGATCTTCGCCAACATTGATACTATCTCCAACTTAACCATCTTCAAATCATAGGTGTGGGGTTTTATCTCAAAAGTGATTATCTCCCTTATAATGTTCTAAGGCCTTTTGAGATAAAACCCCTCATGGTGTTGGGAAAAATATTATGATTTACGATTTGATTTATGATTTGATTCGAAACCCACCCCTATCAATTTTATGGTTCGATTCCGATTTGACAACTTTGCCAACACCAAAGAGTTGGAAGGTGGTTAAGTTGCGAAAATATTGGTACTGTGGAAGAACTACGGACAGTCGGCACGCACCCACGTGTGCGGGTGAGCCCAAGATGACAACTTTAACAGGGTATTAGAGCCTACGGTTCAGGATGAGACTCGAGAGAAAAAGTCCCTTGGATCATGACTTTCGGTCCAAGGGGGGGTGTTGAAGATGTGTGGACCAAAAGTTAGTCCCACATCGATTAAATGAAACCTCAAAAGGAAGTATATAGTGTCGATCTCCTCTCAACTAGTACCTAGGCCTTTTGAGTTAAAACCCCACACTTATGAGTTGTAGGTAAGTTGCGGATAATATCAATACTAGTGAAGATCCATAGGCCCGCAAAGTAGTGCCGTGAGTAGGCCGCTTGCAGATGTTGTGCCCGCCAATGGAAAATTTAACACAGTAAATTAGTTGTAATAAAGTTTGGCACTACTCTTTTTTAGACACCTGTTCTGTATCTGTATATTAGGTTTCCTACCAAATCTTAACTACATTAGGACCTTATTATGATGTTGGGTGCATGTATTGGGTAATTCCCTGTCATTCGTGGCTGACACAGTTTTATTTAGTCTTACTGTATGGTAACACACACATTTGTGGTTGTTAGCTTCCCATTGATCATTTTTAATCTTCCTTTATTTTTATTTATTTTCTCTGCACAACACTCCCATTCCTAACAATCCACCTAAGCCAAAATAAGTGGAAGGGTTTAGAATTTATTTTTTGTTGACTATGAAGCTATTAATAATAGATTTATTCTTTAGCTATTTTGTTTTCTTTCTTATGCAGGGTTCTGCATGCTATTCCTTCAAATGAAGCCATTGACACTGTTGAGGTTAGAGTTTTACTTTTCTTTCAATGATCTTGATCTCCAAATCTCATCTTCAATCCTTATCTATTCATCTTTCTATTTTATTAGTGGCTTCCTCAACTGGATAGTTTGACACCCTATATTAGTTTCAAAGTGACACGTGGTGAATCACTTATTTGTCAACATTTGTTAGTAGTACTTGATGTCAAAGCTAAAACAATGAATTGATAAGAATAGAAGAGATTAAATTCCCAGAATAAAGTGGTGGGACCTAAATATAATAAGCAAAAATAGTTTAAAGAAATCTACTAAAAGAAAATGTTTGAAACCCTGATGTAGATGCCAATACAATGTGGCTAGAAATAAGTAATTGGATAAGGAGAGTAACATTGGGCATGTTAGGTGTATCCAAATGCTTGGGACAACAAAAGAAACAAGGAGAGACAATGGTGGAATGGAAAAGTCAAAAACACAACTGAGACTAAAAGATAGCTATATAGTTAAATTTCTTTGTCAAAACAAAGATGTGTTACGTGTATAATCAATGTAGAGAAGCTCAAAAGAAAACCAAACAATTAGTTAGGGAAGCTAAAACTAACTACATAGTAGAGAAGGAGAAAATATATGTATTTATAGGTTAGCCAAATTAAGAGATAAGGAAATGAGATACAAGTCATGAAAAGTATAAGGATGCAAATCAATGTTTTCACTCTAGAAGATGAAATTAAGAAAAGAAGTAGAAGTTACTTTGATGGCTTATTTAACATTAGATCAAGTTAATTTCATAATGGACAATACCCGCATCAACAAAGAAATTTCAATTGCACACTCTATATTATTATCCCTGAAGTTAAAAGAGGCTTTGAAAAAGATGAAAGTAGGAAAAAATTCTAGATGAAATCGCTGCATATGTTTAGAAATGTTTAGTAGAAATTGGATTGACTTGGTTTAAACTCTTTAACAAAATGAAAAGGGTGCCAATGGATTATGAAGCACTTTTGTACTGATTTTCTAGCATAAAGGAGTAATTTAAAGTTATGTACTGATTTTCTAGCATAAAGGAGTAATTTAAAGTTATTCAAACTATTGAGGAATAAACTTATGAGTCATACCATGGAACTCTGGTGGGTGAGGACAATTGACAAAAGGCTAATATGGGAGACCGCAATATAAAAAAATAACTTGGCTTCATGTCAGGAAGGTTCATTGTGGAAGCGATTTCCTTTATAAGAAAAGAGTTGGATTTTCAAAAGAACTACATTTTGAAGAAGTACTACATAAAAATTTCCCCTTACAATATTACTACATCAAGGATCAATCTTAGTTATGTATGAACTTACTTGACACATATGAGAGGATACAAAATGAGGTTGATATATGTCATTTGCAAACAAAATTGTTTTAGTGGATGGAACTATAGATGGAGTGAATAGAAAATTAGAACTTTGAATGAATACTCTATAATCTATGGGCTTCAAATTGAGTTGGATTAAGACTAAGTTCATGCATTCAGTTTACAAATAGTAGAGATCAAGATGATGGAGTGCTAAAATTATGGGAAATAGAAGTTTCTAAGGTCAACCATTTTAGATATCTAGGATCAATTATACACAAAGATAGTCATATTGATGATGAAGTTACACGTAGAATTTAATCTAAACCGAAAGAAACGGAGAATTGCAATGTGTGATATCACTGATATGTGATTGAAATATCCCTGGTACACTTAAAGGAAAATTTTACAAGACATACTTGATATGGCAATTAGGCTAGAAATGCTTTATGGAAGTGAATGTTAGGTGGTAAAAAACAATACATACTTGAAATGAGTGTAATGGAAATGAGGATGTGTACTTGAATTATTGTAAAACTCATAAGATATAATTAGATGTACAGAGATTCAAAATGAAGTTGGAGTAGGAACAATCAAAGCAAAAGTTATGGTAGGGGGTTCCATTTGCTTAGACACATCCAAAGATGTCCTGCATGTGGCCCAATTAGAAATCTCGAAGGAATAGAATATGAAAGAACTCGACAATGTAGAGGTAGACCAAAGTAACTTAAAGACACTTTGATTACAAAACATCAAAGGATTTAAAAAGCATACTATCAAGTGCAAAGGGCAAGGGGTTGAGGGCGTTGAAAAGTGGAAAGAGAGGGCATTAAAGAGGGAGGGGGGGCTTATTGCAGTGAGATTGAAGGAGGGGGTGATGGTATGGTGGGGGGCGTTGCAGAGAGGGAAGGGTGTAGGAGGAATCTACTAGAAGAAAATGAGAGAGGAGAGAGTAACCAAATTATTTGGAGTTCATCCCATTCTTCAAGTTCACATCATAGGAGTGATGGGGGCACAACGAATAATACGACACACTAAGGTTAAAAAACACAAAATTCACGGCATTCAAACGCACCTTGCAATGCAAATTGAAGAAGGCACGTAACAACCACCCTTTCAGAGTCAGTTAAATTCGCGTACTTTAATGTGACTATCTTGTGTGGCGCCTTTGACCAGCAAAAATACTCAAAGGGGTAGAAGTGAAAATCTTTTGGGGTTGGTGGCAAAAGTGTAGATCTTTTGCCACCAAGGGACTGCAAAAAAATCCACCTTAGATTGGTGATGGTGTCATAAAGGAACAAGGAAATTGAGATTATAGATTTTCATTAATATTTGAAAATTTCAAATTCTCTTAACCTTTTCAATTGTTTGTTTTGTTGTCTTCTGGTGCATTTATCTTAAATGAATTCTTACATTATAAAAGAATGTCTCTCAGCATAATACTCTGCTAATTTAGGAGCCATCATTAGCTGAAAGAAAGAAATTATCACAACTATTATTAGTTAGTATTGTAGAAAGAAATTATCACAACTATTATTAGTTAGTATTGTTTTTACAATTACTTTTGAGCTCGGCTATCCATACCCCACCATTTACTTAGTGCAACCCAGAAAAAAGTCAAACTTAAAAAAAGATCAATCCTACTACAAAATGACCCTTATGCCCCTCATCGTGATTTGTGCACCCCATTATCATCCCTCCACATTCTCTTCTTGTGATTTGTAGGGCATCATTGCATGGCTCGGCCTCGCAGTCCGAATCTCTTGTTGGAAAGTCGGTCAGAGCCCACTGAACCTCTAGTTGGAGAGCCGATCAAAGCCAACCGAACCTTTAATTGGAAAGTCGGTCAGAACCCACCGAACCTTTAGGTCGGCAGCTGTCAACTAAATTTTACCAAAAGGTTCGGTTGGACAACATCGAGCCTAGAGGATAAGTCTCAGTTATATGTTGCCAAACTTAAAATAGATGTTCGACCAAGGTTTTGGAGTTGGGTGCTTCGGTTTGAATGAAGGGGTATTATGGTAAAAATGTGGGGTGCCCTTATAAATTAAAATTTGAATTTAGGGTGCACTTAGAATCGGGGTGCACTAAGTAAAAACTGGGGTGCGAATAACCGGGCTCTTACTTCTTTACTATCCCACGAGGTGCCATTATAAAATTTTGTGGTTTAAAAGAGTTAGTAGTTATTATTATTGTTATTATTATTATTATTATTATTATTATTTTATCGTTTTGTATTTTGATTGCTGAAGGTTATTTAAAATTTACATGTTTTAAATAACCATGATTTTTTCAATGGCCAAGGAAGATTTTTTTTTTTTTTTTTTGTTAGAAAAAGGAACTTGTGTGTATATATATAAATAGGAGATTTACAAAATTGTGTACAACAGTCAGAGAGCTAGCTTCTGAACGAAACAAGTATTTCTTACGTAAATTTCATTACCATGTCATCATCAATTAGACATAAAACCGCAGGCCAAAAACCATTAGGAGTCCTGAGCAATCTCCATCTATTTTCACCTCTGAAGATAAGTGATCAGCTGACGAAATGTTAATTTTGTTGCAAACAGGTGTTACAATTGCGAGAAAATCCAAGCTCTGTTACATGGAAAGGTGGTGCGGTAAGCCAATCACAAATCTATTATATCTGCATGTACTGATAAGCCCTGACATACTAGTGCTTGGATTTGACATTTATTCATTTAATGATTTTTGCCTATTACCTTGGTTAAGGATGGAAATATGGATCCAACATTTTCACTTAGCTTGATTTAACGTCGTTGATGGTGCGATTTGGTTATCCTTTTTAGATATTTTATAGTTCATGCATCCCAAGTTATCGTTTGTTTACCTCTATACCTCGGAATTCCTTTGGTTGTTGGAAGGTTTATTTTACTTCTAACTGTACGTTTGCAATTTTCTAATTAAGAAATGGAAATAGATTTCTCATATCATTCTAGACTTTCTATTACCAATTTATGTAGGAGCCACACTTGGACGATTGGACACAATTTTTGTTTTCGATTAGTTAGCCAAAATTACTGATGTATATACATTAACCTCTCTCATTTATGACAGATACTTGGTATTCTTGACCTTGGTCGAGAGGCTTGGATCCAACGTGAGGACTGGATTCATAACGGCATTCATATAGGAAGTGGCCGAAAGTACAAAGATTCATTTTTCTTGCAAGCTCAAGCAATGAGTTACATGAATTCATAAAGTGAGTGCCATTTTTGTAACATTTGGTTATGGAATTCTGATTTAACCTCTCATTAACATCATGAGGATTGGAAAATGGTAAAAGCTAAATGGTTACATAGTCATTGTCTTGTCCAGGAAGGAATATATGTTCTCCTGAACTTTGTATATTTTTCTTTGTTCTTTTATTTGGCAAAAGGAAAATTCAACTTTGCAACTGCATTGGTGTTTCAAATTTAATGGCGTAATCAACCAGAAAATAAAATAGCAAAAATTTTGGGAAGATTTTCCTTGTGAGTAGGGTATTGAATTGAACCAAATAATCAGTATGTATTTTTTTCTTCTAGATTTGTTCATTCAGCCATTTGATCCTAAAAAATTTGAACTGATCGAATGGTCAGAGTACTCTGTTAATGTTCCATGGGCCCTGATATACAATACAAATTACATGTATGTTAAACATTAATGAACATAGGAAATTAGTGCACTGAATATACATTGAGCTTTGAATCACAATTTGATAGTGTTCATAGACTTTGGTATCCTCCTTTCTAATCGGTGGTGGATTTAGAATAGGATAGTTCCTTTTGAAGTTGTTGCCGACTTGGGTGTATTATAGTGTTGCATCAGTTTACCTACATGCTTTAGTTGAGCATCTTTGATCCAGAGAATCCTTGAACATGAAACTAACTTTAATTACAACACCCTTGACTCCAACATGGGTCGAAACCCCAACCTTGCCTTTGGCATGTGATGCCTTGACCATCTAACTAGAGATGCTTTAGCTATGTATGATGTCCTAGTGGTATTGTATCAGCCGATTGGTTTCAATGCAGTTTTACTTGCGTATGGATAAAATTATGTGGAAAATGAAAATAATATTATTTGAGAGCAACTAATTCGAGGTGCTCTTATTGTTCAACATTCGCCATTCAGATGTAAGAAAGTCGATACTTTCATCAAACCTTACCACGAGTGAATTTTTTTTACCACGAGTTTTTGCTTTCACTATGAGTTAGTAAACAAGTTGATGCACTTCAACTCGAGAATCAATTTGCAATCCACCTAAATAATAATAATAATAATAATAATAATAATAATAATAATAATAATAATAATAATAATTATTATTATTATTATTATTATTATTATTAGTGTAATTAAACAAGTTGATGCACCTTTAACTCGAGAATCAATTTACAATCCACCTAACTTTACTAAACCAAGGGAAAAATGTATGTGTATTATTATTATTATTATGTGCAAAATTTTGTTTTATTTTCTTTTGGTTCTTACAATATTTTAATTTTTTTCGCAAGTATGAATAAAAAATTAGCAAAGCTACTCTATGAAGGAGCATATGTGACACTAATAGGTGTTTTAATTCTAAGAGGTTTATATAAACTAAGGGAAAATTGTACGTGTATTATTACTTTAAGTGCAAAATCTTGTTTTATTTTCTTTTGGTTCTTACAATATTTTAATTTTTTTCGCAAGTATGAATAAAAAATTAGCGAAGCTATTCTATGAAGGAGCATATGTGACACTAATAGGCGTTTTAATTCTAAGAGGTTTATATAATTTTTTTTACTTTGGTTCTAACATATTTAAATGTATATGTATTATTTCCACGGCTTTCAATTAGTTGTTTAACTTAGTGTGCGACCTTAAATGAGTAAGAATATTATTTCCCATTTGTTAAAGAGTCCGTTTTTCTTAAAGCTCTTGTTTGAACTTGAATTCTCTTTGAGTAAGAATATTATTTCCCATTTGTTAAAGAGTCCGTTTTTCTTAAAGTCAAGGACTCTAGTTTTTACTACAAGGATCCTAATTTTATGAAATTGCATAACTACCCCTATATGTAAAAGGGTTTTACTCACCCCACCCCACTCGCCATACCCCACTCGCCTCTCTCTCAAATCGTACTAATCAACAACTCAAATTCGACAAAATCTGAGCAAAATCACATTGATTCAACATCGTGGATGCATTCATCATCTCTTTTAATGTTGATTTCGAAGGTTTTTTTTTTGAGTCGTTTTGTTTGTGAATATGCTTTTGGGGTTTAAAACTTCGTTTTGAAGCTTGAATCTTGCATTTTGAGTACAAAATCTCGATGGAATAAAACATATTAAGTGATTCCAAGCATAACTCACTATTTTTTTGACCATTTTCATGTATTTTTTAGGAGTTTTAAAGTTTTTTTATTTATTCTGGTCGTCGGTTTCGGACTTAGGGCCCAAGCCTCTAAAGAGGTTTCGAACTTAGGGCCAAAACTTCTAAAGAGATGTCAGATACACAAGATCAACACCTATAAAGAGGTTTTTGCTGGATCCCTCCGTCAACTATTAAGGTCAAGTTATCTTCATATTATCGGTTGGAGTCGGCCGAGACCTCTAAAGAGGTATGGACTCTGTGTGTCCGAAACCTCTTTAGAGGTGTCGACCTTGTGTGTTCGACATTGTCTTGGTTCATCCAAACCCATGAACGACACTTCTTCAAAAGTGAGATATGAGTAATGAGATGATTAAGGGTATTTTTAGTATTTTAAAAATAAAAGTAAAATACACAAAGTAAAAAATCAAAATTAGAATCGTTAAGTAAAAACTAGATCGGTTTAGCGGCTGCCTTTTCTTATTCGGACTTTTTATTTGCTGAAAGTTATGTGAGTCAATGTTGAATATCATCATGAATATCAATTAATTGATTATTTTGCACCCTTCTTTTCTTTGTTAAAATTCTTTCTTTTTTAATGAGGTGAAGAAATTTATCCAAATTCTTTTAAAATAATATCTCCATAAGCTTTTTTTTAAATTATGATATTTACTTTAAATTTTATACGTTAATACTATTGCCTTAGTCTGAACTTCGAGTTGAAATTTATATTGGGAGATGTTAGCCCTCCGTATACTTTACATGAGCCTCTATTTAATTTAATATTATAGCCCCGATAAGTAAGTCAATATTGGTTTGAAAAAAAGAAGCTAGTCTATATTGTAATTACCTTTTTAATTGTTAGTAAACTTTCTAACATATACCTCTAGCTTATGTTTGCCCCCTCCAAAAAAAAAAAAACCTTTTTTTCCACTTTGTGACCCCTAACCTTAACCTTCTTTTTTTTTTTTTAAACCTAACCTCAACCTTCTTGTTCATCATCTTCTTTTCTCTTTACTTCAATTTGCTCCATATTGCATTCAAAATTAATTCTTTCATACTTGTAAGTAAAAACCCCAAATCTCTACCAAATGTAATAATCAAGATGTTGCATTTGGTGGCAAGTTGTTGAGTGTAGTGTTGGACTAAGCATTTCATCACTTATAACACCACTCATGATTTTGATGTCAACATACAATGTGAATGATACTAATGAGTTTGTCAAATGTTTCAAAACATCAAACTTTGTTAGAATTACAAGTTCAAGGGAAAGTTGGAGTTTGTACAAGAACAAGTTATACTGACAATATGAATTCGGAAAAGTTCAAGACTCGGCTCATACAAGGAAACAAGGACTGGAAAACAATTCAATCATATGTACATCATTTGTAAGGTATATAAGTTTCATTCCTACAAGCTAAATGCATTAGAATCATGCATTCCATAAATTTCAAGTTTTAAAGAACTTAAAATCTTGATTTTTATGTTTTTCGATTTTATGAGTTTCAAAACAATTTAAATCATGCAAACGAGTTTTACATCATGTATTTAAGTGCAAAAGTGTCGAAATTGTTTTTGAATGCATCAACATGTGTTTAGATGACTTTTGGATTGATATTAAAAATATTTGTAGAAAAACCCTATGTTTTCATGAAACCGAGATTTTTAATTTTCAGGTTTGTGAAATCATCCTGGATGTCTAGACAAGTTTTATGGGCCATAATAAACATGCATAAAGTGATTCCAGAGGTTTAGTGAAAATCGTAGGGTTGTTAGGGGGTCGTTTTACAAAACCAAAAAAATAATTATTTTCAAGCCCCTACACCTAGCCTGCCAAGTGATCTACCCAAAGACGTTGTGCAAGATGTTTGGTGATTTTTTTTTAAATTTACCCAGCACGCTGGACAATTTACCCAGTGCGTTGTGCACTAATCTGACAACTTTTCTAAAGTGTTAATC
This sequence comes from Stephania japonica, assembly GCA_039657345.1. NCBI lineage: Eukaryota > Viridiplantae > Streptophyta > Magnoliopsida > Ranunculales > Menispermaceae > Stephania > Stephania japonica. The sequence continues at coordinate 18,268,329 of CM077558.1, read as the reverse complement.
TACACTTTTAATTTGAATCCGGGGATCATTTTGGGCCATTGGATCATATGTAACGGTCATATGTACAAAAAGGGTTTGACCACATATCCAAACACCTAAAAATACCAAAGCTACAACTTATGCTCCTACACTTTCAAAAATTCAAGTTTTATACACATTTTGGGCTATATTTTTTATCACATACACTTGGTGATTTTCGGAGCTATGGATTTGCCGGTCAAGGCGACATTAAGGGAGATGTTCTAAGGCTTACAACCACTACTCCAAAACTGATTTTTGGATTTCACACTAAGGTTGTAAGATTTCTTGATTTTCTATTCTTTTTAGGCTTAATCTATACTTTTTTTATTGGAGTATTGTTTGGAAATCATTTGTTGTGTTCTTGAACACTTTTTCCTTAGGTTTTGTACTTAAACTTTATCCCTTTGAGCCTAATACATATTTGAACAAATTGTTGTTCTTAATCTTGATTTTTGACTAAACCATTTATTCATTTGATTTAAAGCCGCACACTTTTTCATCGATATTATTTTGCCGGTTTCTTAACTAAGCATTGCGCATACTTGTTAATTTTATTTAAATCTTAGTCGAAATTCATACTTTCAAGCATAGGAGTGGTTTAGCTCTAGGTGACTTATAAGAATTGGACTTATTGCTACTTTACTTTGTAAACAAAACTTTCATTGTATTTGTAAAAGATTTTGATTATAATACTTAGTGAGATCTAAGTTGAAAGGGAAGACCTAGTTGAGGCTAGGAAAAAGCCATAGTTAAGGCTAGGTCGAGGGAAAATCTTAGTTGCGACTAGGTAGGGAAAATCCTAGTTAAGTCTAGATGGGAAAAATTCCTAGTTAGATTTAAGTAGTTGTATAAGACCTTATTGTGGTAAGACATCTTGTAAAAGACCTAGTCAAAGCTAGACATTCACTAAGTTTGCGTGCTTAGGGACATCCACTTGTTAGTAATATAAGTGGGGGGTTAAAAATCTTAACTGGGGAGGTTAGGTAGTAGATGTAGATATCGGTTAGATCGAACCACTATATTTCATGTGTTTCATTTTCATCTTTTCTACCCCATTCTTAATTACATTGCACTATTGTTGTTATTTAGCATAAAGTTTTAAAAAGACGATAACCTTTCGGTACATCCAATTTACCCCCCCTCTTGGGTGATCTTCATGTAGAGATAAAGTGATGGGAAGGTGTAGAGAGTGAGAATTAGAAGAAGAAAAAATAGGATTTAGGATTTGAGGTGGGGTATAAAGACTGAAAAGTACAAGACAAGAAGATGAGTTTAATTTGGGTGGGATGTGGTGAGTGGGACGAGAAAGTGATGGGTTGAGGTTAAATTTAGGTTAAGGGTCTAGAAAGTGAAAAGTAAAGTTGAGGAGGAGTGTAGAAAGTGGAAAGTAATGGAGAAAAATAAATGGGTTATGTTGTAATTTGAGGTGGGGTTATCAATGTAATTTTTTCTTATGCTATTTTAGTCTTTAAATATATTAAATTAGAAGGGGATTACTATGGGTAAAGGTGGCTAATAGTCACACCCTTTATAATAACTTCCATGAAGCTTTCTCATGCTATTACTAGCATGGTGAAATATGTTTTATTTCGAGTTATTGTCAAATGTACTTAATTTCTCAAAAGTAAAGTGTACTTATTTCAAAAAAAAAGTGTACTTAATTGTGTCTCAAATTTCTAATCTTAGATACTTAAGCCATGTTTGGTCGGAGAGGAAAGGGATGTGAAAGTGACCTTTTTTTTATCATCATCCTTTATAAATTGTATCAATTTTATCAAAAAAAAAAAATTGTATCAATTATATTTTAAATTTTTTAAATTTATCAATTACTCCCTCATTCCATATGTATATATATTTAGATAGAGAGAGAGAGAGAGAGAGAGAGAGAGAGAGAGAGAGAGAGAGAGAGAGAGAGAGAGAGAGAGAGAGGTCGTTTTGGCCTTGTGCATATCAATTAAAGGGACATTAATTATTAGTTTATTTTTCCTAATTGCCTTTGACCAAAAAAAAAGTGATCATTAAATGTTTTAAAGGCACTAAATGTTGGATGTAAAAAGGGTCAAATGGGTTGGCGAAAGTTTTCTCCTTTTCAGAGTAGATTCATCACCGTGTCAGTTTGGTATTGGCTCTCTAAATTCTTTTGTTTCTCACTTCTCTAATTTGTTTTCACTGCCCTTAGTTCTTTTTTTTTATGGATCCTTTTCACCTAGCCAAACTTTGTGATGCGCTTAAGGATTCTGATGTCCCTGTCTACCCAGTAGATGAGCAAATTCATGAAAAGGGAAATGCTAACAAGAGTTTAGCCTGGTTGGGAACGAGGATTGGTTTGGTTTTGAAGATAGAGTCACCCATTGGAGTTATTTATTGGAGTTAGAGTTGGTGGCTATTTTGAGTAAGAGATCCATACGTGTATGTGATGAAATGAGAAGTATAAAAGGGTAATCACATTTTCTCTCTCCTTAATCCATTTCATTTTGCGCCAAACAATCGAAGGAACAAGGAACGGTTTGGTGTTTTCGAGCTCGTTGCGACGTCGGGGATCGATCAATTACGTGTAAAAAGGTAAGATCTCGACTCCCCTAGTGATTGTCTACGGTTTGGTGTTAATTTTGTGGGTTTTCGTCACGACAATTTCGGACAAGATTTTCGAGAAATGTTGGAAATAAGTTTGAGTGTTGTTTTTTGTGATCAAATGGGTGATTTATTAAGGATTTGTGAATTGGTTTAATTGTTTAAAACAATTTGGAATTTTTGGGAATTTTAGGTGAATTTTTGTGTGATTTACGAATTGGGGTATTTGTCGGGGTTTCGATGCAAAGTGAGGTGTGTTTGTTGTAGTTTTGGATATCAATAAGAGTTTGGGATAAGCTCAGAATGCAGTGACGTGAGCCGGGGTTCCCTAAAACCCCGAAAAATGTGTTCAGTGTGCCACATCGCGAGGGATACTGTAGAGATTTTCTCCCACGGCGTCAGTTCACGACGTCTGAGGCAGTGGGCAATTCACTATTTACGTTTTAAGTGGCATTGTGGAATTTTGCTTGGCGGCGTCGCTGTGGCATCTAGAATAGTAAAAATAGATAATTTTTGAATAAATTTCTTAAATTTTTGTAAACTTTGGGGGATTGTCTAGGGTCACGGAAAGACTATAATTGAACCGAATTTGGGTTAAAAATGATTGTCAAACTTTGAGAATTCGAGTGGAACAAGTTAGAGGATTACGCGAGGATCGAAATTTTGTGGTATTTGAGGTACGTTTTTCATACAATTGTAAGCTAGTAAGAAAATACACATTAATTCATTTTCCATTATTGTCATTTCTATTTGAATTGAACTATTGTTGGAATTCCATTCTTTATTTCCTTAGTTGAGTTTCTTGGCGTAAATGTGTCGTGAAGGTACTCCTGGGTCTATATTAGCTGGGCTAACGTGAACATTTCTACAGAAGTGTAGTCCACCCTCTAATAGTGGGTTACACCCTGAGTACTAGATTGTTGTGGATTGATGTGGATGTGGACTGTTGTGATTATGGATGTGGAAATTGACCACTTATAGGCCCCTTTTGATTTATTAGACACTCAAACTTCATCGCTATGCTTGCTAGTTTATCTATAATGCAATTTGTTATATTTCATGTCTTTCAATACCGCATCATATTTCGATTATTTATTTAGTAACTCTTGAATTACTATTTATGTTCTTCTAGCCTTACTTTAATATTTTTCACGCACTCATCGTCTACTTTGTGATGGTGGTGCAGATAGAGCAGAGACTAGCAAAGGAAAGGAGTAGATGCTAGATGATATCCTCTGAGGACTCTCGGAGCAGTTCTTTCCTTTACTCACTGTAGGTCTTACTTTTTTTATTGTGATTATTGTACATTATGTTTTGTATAACATTGGGACACGTGTTGGGATTGAGAAATTAGGGATATCATGTTATATCGTACTGTTTAGCTTTGATCACCAGATATGCATGTATTTATCCATTTCTCAGGGTTTCCAAATGATAGGTTACTATTTTTCCTAATGTTCCATCTACTAAGTTATAGTTGATTATAGTGATTTCCACTGCGAATTTCCTTATAACTTTATAATCCTATAACTCACACATTTAAACATTAAAATAATAATGTATATGAGGATTTGAGGTTGACTAGGATACGTAGACTTCGCGAGTAAGGGCTCGGTGGTTCACATAGGTTTTAGGTGGGCGGGACCTAGTCTTATGGGGAATTGGGCCTGTCACAATTGGTATCAGAGCTACCAAGGTTTTAGTACCGACTCTTGATTAACCTTACAACCAACATAAAATATAAACCTCACAAGTAATAGGAAATAGTTGAAACCTAGAATGAAACCTTATGATCCTGAATTGAGATTTAGTTGGAAAGTGAGGTGAGCTTGGGAAAAGTAAAACTTGAATCCTATATGTTATATCTATTGTGATGTATTATACTATATCAGTAGCTATTAACTGATTCGGGTATTCGCTTTCTATTTCAGATTGTGATGACAGATTGGGGTTGCTGGTCCTCGTGTTATCAATGTTCAGGATTTTCAGGCCTTGACACAGAGAGTTGCTACCAAGGATCAGAGGTTAGAGGAGATCCTGAGGATTTTGAGGACACCAGTTGCTACTACACTATCACCACCATCTACCTTAGAAGTTCCTACTACCCAGGAGATGGATACACCGATAGTTACTCTATCTACTGCTCCTACGACGATTGCAGCGATACCGATAACTGCTATGTTACCACCGGTACAGGCTGAGGCAGTGCCTGTTGCACTTCTTGCTCAGACTGATGTAACGACCCAAATTAATTTAATCAGGCTTTGTGTTAATTACGAGGATTAATGGGTAATTCGGGCATCACAGTGATAGCTGGGTGAACTCGGATAAGAGTACCCACGTTATATTGTGTTATTTGTGTATGTTGTATGTCTATTATTGTGATGTGACAATTTAATATTTATATAAACACCACATGTGTGTAAGTTGATATCGGGCAAGGTTACGAGTCGTGTTTATGTCCCGAAGTGCGTGTCAGGTACCGGGTATGGGATAGCCGAGGTATGGGGCATGGGTTGCCGGGTAGCTGAGTGTTAATGTGACTAACCTATGATTTTTTATATGATTTATTAGGTGATTTAACCTAAGGTTGAATAAATGTATTAATGAATTAATTAAAGTCCTATAGTTTGATAGGAAAAATTAGCATGCATAGGATAATCCTCGAGATGCACAACAGGGATATTTAAGGCAAGTGTTGTCATGATAAGGTGTCAAGAACTTGGGTGACGCAGGGTGATAAGGAATCGTCCGATTGTCCTCGAGATACGTGCACACGCCAGATTTGAACCAACATATAAATAGACGATTGATCGATCAACATGCAAATGCAACATTTTTCTCAAACAATTTGAGAGGGCTCTGTGAGTAGAAATTTGGATTGGGGAGGGATGAAAATCTAGTTTGGAGAGGAGATTGAAGACTCAAACGTGAGATCCAAGGTAATTTATTCATTCTAAATATGAATTTTCGATAAAAATGTGATTTTTGTGGGTTGAGGTTTAAACGGATTTTTGGAAGATTTCATCACTGATTTTGATGAATTCGGTGTTATTGAAGTTGTTTTTGATGAATTACATTGTTGTGGATCGAATTTGTGGAAAATTGAGGTGATTTGGTAAATTTTGGGTTTATTTACATGTATTTTGATCCGAGAATTTGATGTTGTTCTTGGGGTTTTGTGGTGGAATTTTGATGTCTTGGAGGTCTTCGATGGAGTGAGAGTGAAGAGAAATGGAGAAGAGGGAAGAAGAAGCAAAAATTGAAGGAAAGAAAAAAAAATGGGCAGCAGAGACAGATTCATCTCTAGTTTGCCAAAGACGAATTTGTCTCTGGTAGAAGGGTGATGCACGCGCGTGCAGCGAGCGTGCGTCCCTCTCCCCTAACTGGGTCGGGTCGGACCGGCCAGCCGGCCGGTTCAGCCACCTGGACGGGACCGGTCCAGGTGGGCCCCACCCAAATAAAAAATAATTTTTTTTATTAAATTAAATAATATATATTATATATATTATATATTATTTGCTGGAAAATAGAAAAATAGTTGAAAAATATCAGAAAAATTGGAAAAAATTCTAGAAAAATATAGAAAATTAGAAAAAGGTAGAAAAGTAGTTTCGAGACTTTCCAGGTATTTTTGGAACCTCGACATAGTCCGGGAGACCACAATTGAAAATTTAATATATGATATAATAAATTACATAATGTGTGTTTAAATAATATAAAACACTATAAATGGCCTTCAGGGACTGGGGAACCATAGCTCGGGCATGGGGGAGCTAGGCGGGTCAGATTGATGGGTCCGGGAAGTCGGAGTGCCTAGTTACAGGTGCGTGAGAATGTTACACTTTATTTCATTCGTGGTGTGTCCATGTAAATGATAGTTTATCAAATTGTTTAACACTTTGTTACTTATCTGGTTGTCATGTTTATGCGTTATGATCATGTGTTGGTCAGTGTTTGATTTGTTCACATGGTCAGAGGTTAACCGAGATGGTTGTGTTACGGAATTGAGCAGGCTAGATTGTAGCGCATGTGCTAGGCTCAACCGGTTAATAGCTACCCGCGTAGTGGGGTGCATGTGTCCGGTGGGTTGTGATTTGTTCCGGTCACCGTTAGTAGTTCGGATGTGGTTTAGACTTGATGTGCTCAGTCGGGGTCATCCGAATCTACGAAGTATAATCTAGTTTTGTTAGACTCCGTCACACTTTCATCTAGTTTTAATTGATATCGTAATTGAATCGGTTTACTCGAATGTTGTTTTATCTTTTAATTTGTTTTATTTTCACTGTGTATGATCGTCATATTAGTTGTGAATATTGTTTACTGCCAGCTATAGGAATATGATTCTTGTTGTCAGGGTCATTCACATGTCTCGCAGAGTATTGTGGTTTTTCATGATTAACGTGTAGACTTCTCTTGGGAATTTACTCACTGGGCTCGTTGCTGTATGTGTTGGGCAACTGAGCGCAGATCCTAGTACGAGTAAGAGCAAGGGAAAGGAGGTACTAGGCGACTATCTCTAAGGCCATTGCTGCTGATAGTTCATGTTTTGATATCATGTATGTATATACTATTTTTCTGGGTTTTGGGGACTTTAGAACTTTATCACATGTATATGGATTACTGTTTATTTCGTCTTAGTTATATACATGGTGTGATTTCTGAGTTTTCCACTGCTTAGGCTTAATAAATTCTCATAAAATACGAATTAAACACTTCCGCTATTGTTATTAGAATTTGCCAACCTACTGGATGTTTAAATAAATTAAACAACTTAATATAGTAGGATTAGTCAAACGGAGCGTCACTTCACAGAGCTGCGGACGTGGCAATAGTGATGACGTGTCTAGTGACGTGACAGGCGTTGCTGGGCTTACGAGCAGAGGGCGTGAGTCACGGGGCGACCCCGGAAGATTTAGGGCCGTCACACTAACATAGTGCCTGCTCCAGTAGTTGAGAGAGGCATTAGAGCCATAACTGAGGCTAGAGAGTTGAGGGAGTTTAAGAGGCATAACTCAAAGGAGTTCATTGGGGTTACATATCTGGTGGCTGCTGAGATGTTTCTAAAGAGCCACGAGAAGGTGCATAGTATCATTTCGACAAAGAGCACATGCGAGCCTCTATTTCATCTTCTATGTTGTTTGGAGAGGCTGATGACTGGTGGACTACGATAGTGTCTACCAGAGGGGTGCCTAAGGATTAGATAGATTTTAAGATCTAGTTTAACCTGAAGTACTTTCCTCCTACAGTTATGAGGGCAAAGTGGAATAAGTTGTCCACCATCAGACAGCTCACAGATGAATCTGTCATGGATTATATAGGATGATACCTATACTTGCTACCTTATGTTGGGGTTTCAACAGAGAGAAAGACTGACATAGTCTATTACTTACAGAGGGGTTATTACCTGAGATTGGAGGTGTCATAGTCTCCACCGAGCCAGAGACCTACAACGAGCTTATGAGAGGAGCTTGGCTAGGCGAGGGTTATTTACGCACCCATCTGGAGGAGGTTAGACATGTTAGGCAAGAGACACGTTCCGAGGGTCGACAAGATGGGAAAAGGAGGAAGAATAGGCAAGGTTTTAGGGAAAGTAGAGCCTAGAGTAGTGGTTCAGTTGCTCCACCACCATGACCAACACACCTACAACCAAAGACAAAAAGCTATAGATAGGCACGGACTATTCTAAGAGTAAGGGTATTAGTAGGGGAGTTGGACAAAGATAGACTCAAACACGAGACCATCATAGGGACATGGGCAGGGTCAGACATAAGGGCAGGTATAATCTGGATCACGGGAGACACGTTCTTGCTACAAGTACGGTTAGATTGGTCATTTATAGCTTCGGTGTCCTTTGCTGATGAGATCTCAGCCACAACATCACCAGCATCGGGAGAGAGTCCATGTTGCTGTTGAGCTAGACTAGGGAGCATCTCGTAACCTCGTTGAGGATATGTCTTTGATTTGCAGTACTTTTATGCATACCATATTTGATTCAGGTTCTACAGTTTCGTTTATTTCGAGATGCATGGTAGATGCATTAGGGTTGAAACCCATTAGGCTTAGTAGACCATTGATCTTTAGCATAACAACTAGGGACAAGATATACCCAAACTTTTTGTATGTTAATTGTTCGGTAGTTATAGAGGGTCACGATTTGCCTGTTAATTTGAGAGTACTAGAGTTCCTAGAGTTTGATGCGTTACTAAGTGTGGATTGGTTATGAGCTTATTATGCCTATATTGATTGTTATGGGAAGATTATCACGATTCTATTGGCATATGGTACGGAGATTAGATTTTAGGGTACCGCGACTTTATTACCGATCACTAGGGATAGAGAGGCTACTAGTAGTGAGATTGAGACATTTGCGAGTGTCATGAGCACTACTAAGAGATTGGAGGTCAATAGTCGATGTACTAGTAGTGTGTGAGTTTATTGATGTATTTCCTAAAGATCTGCCAGGACTATCACTACCGAGAGAGATAGATTTCATAATAGACTTAGTACCTGAGACTAAACCCATTTCTATACCACCGTATAGGATGACACCTCGAGAGTTGGAAGAGCGCAGTAATTAGTTAGATGAGTTGCTAAAGTTGGGATTCATTAATCCTAGCATGTCACCATGGGGTGCACCGATGTTGTTTGTGAAGAAGAAAGACGATAGCCTATGGTTTTGTATTGACTATAGATAACCGAACCGGGTAACAGTGAAGAATAAGTATCCGCTTTCTAGTATAGATGATTTGTTTGATTAGTTGACGGGAGTGAAGTGGTTTTCAAAGATAAACCTAATGTTAGGATATCAACAGCTCAGGATTAGGGTTGAAGACAGGGAGAAGACTACATTCAATACAAGATACGACCATTATCAATTTACGGTCATGCCATTTGGTTTGACTAATGCGCCAGCTATGTTTATGGATCTCATGCACAGAGTACTAAGGACTTATCTAGATAGATTTGTGATTGTGTTTATTAACGATATCCTTATCTACTCCAGGACTCATGAGGAGCACGAGGGACATCTCTGGATAGTTCTACAGACTTTGAGGAACCACCGGTTGTATGCCAAGTTCAGTAAGTGTAAGTTTTGCCTTCTAGATGTCAGATTTTTGGGCAATGTTATTGGAGCAAGCGGTGTTTCGTCAGATCCTGCGAAGATTAGAGTAGTAATTGAGTGGCTTACTCCCACTACAGTGATAGAGATCCGCAATTTTCTAGGATTAGCTGGGTATTATCGTTTTTTATGCCGACTTTTCCAAGATTGCTACACCGATGACTAGGTTGACTCAAAATAATGTGAATTTTGATCGGGATGAGAGTTGTGAGCAAGCATTCTCTACCTTGAAGAAGAAGCTGACGACTGCACCAATTCTTGCGTTGCCTGATATACATGGAAGGACTTGGTGGTTTACACTAATGTGTCAAAGGTTGGGATTGGTTGTGTTCTAATACATGAGGGCAAGGTATTGCATATTGAAATAGCTCGAAAATATTTTATTTGTGGATGATGACGTGTGTTACTTATTTATACCCGTGTGTGAATATACGAGTTTTTATCGTAAAATTTACGGGAGAAGTTCACCTAGGAAAACGTGTTGAGATGAATTATCGGGCGAATTACAAGTAGAATAAACACATGAAAATGATTTATTAAAATTATTGAAGAATAAATAATATATTGGTAGGCACTTAGTGACACGCGGAGTCGTGGTCGACATGCGTGGTTTGTATGGTAGTGTGCACGCCCGAGTGTGCTCGTCAGCGTGCACAACGAAATTTTAGGTGCAAAAATACAAGTGTGTATATATATAAAGTATATGTAAATATATATATACATATTTATATGTTAAAAATCAGAAATGTAAAAAAGACCAAAAAGGGCATGAGCTTTGTGAAGAAAAAGAGATAAAGATGAAGACAAAATGGTCATTTGACCCCAAAATATAAACAAAATCCCCCATCGCCACCATCATTCTTGCCAAAATTGATCAAGAGAAAGAGAGATTGATCAAGAGAGATAAGAGATCGAAATTGGAGGCTGAGGGATCGAGCTCGGGTGAGAGGAGGCGAATGTGAGTCTTTTGTTGTTGATTGTTGTTGTTGTTTGATGTTGGTGGTTGTTTAGTGAGGCTCGACCATGGTGTTGGCCATGGATGAGGATGAAAAGAGCAGGGGAAACTACTCCCCTGCCGAATCGATTAGGTTGGGGTTGGGAGCCAACCCTAACAAAAACGAAAAAAAAACCAGAGACATTTCTGCATCTTTGGTGAGTTGGCCAGGAAGGCTGGGCCGGACTCGACCCATGGGGCGAGCCAGGCCCAGCGCTTGGCCCAGGCCAGAACTGTTGGATTTTTGGGTTCATATGTAACGAAAAATTCAAAACAATTTTGAAAAACCCCAACAAGATCGCAAATAAGTTCCATTAAACAAGATCTACAAAAGTAAACCATACCTTGATTAGTGATTTTCTTCTCTGATTGTTTGATCTTCAAGACGTTCAAGTGCGCGTTTTCTATTAGAAATCCACACACGAACGTTGACCACAATTTGGAGTGCTAGCCCCAAGAGAGATAGAAAACGTTTTTCTTTCTCTTCCAAAATCTAGAGAGAAAATTGAAAAAAATGAGATTCTTATTACGTTTTTAGGTATCACCCTTTATTTATATATGTTGATAAGCTTTCACTTAAAACCCTATTCGTAATACAACTATTGTATTTACGCTTTTAAGTAAATTAAACATATACCCCTATTAATAAGTTATCATATAACGAATCATAAGGGCTTATATATTATGAATTTTATCTTATAAAATTCAATACTCTAGACCATTTGAAATTACGCAAAGTCATTCTTTGTATCTGACCCAATAGGTTCATGCGACGTTGGTAGTGAACCAAAACTATTTTGGTGCACAAGTCATAAGCGGTCTCTAGCAAGGCATTATGACTACCTAAGTAGCATGAATATCAAAATCGATACAACTTAATAAATAACATATATCATATACTTTTGTCGTGTGATATTCTTTGATTAAATATAAGGCATGGAAAGTCACCCTTAATGTTCAATCGTACTAGTCTCGATCCTTAGATAAATTGAAAACATCCAAGTGACATTGATCATATCAATTCATTTGGACTTGGCCATTTAACGATATAACATATCGAGGGATCCACTGATATCTCTCTTTTTACGAGAGCGACAAATTCTTTCTTGATTACACACCTTCACATGTTGCTCACATGATAACCGATCACAATCTTTATAATTGTCCGGTTAAAGAAAACGTTTGATTGTGTCAAATTGCCATGCTCCTAATATTGAAGTCTATAGTAATCTCAAGTCGAATAACTAAATGATAAACCTATGAAGAGTAATACTTATGACTTAATCCATGTGGTATTCTCATAGCGGGTCGGTTCAGTACCTTGTTCTTTAACAAGTACTCATGATTTCGTTTCGTATCCTTATACACATAATCATCACATGATCATCAATCAAGACTCACACTAGTCTTAATTCATTATAGTTCTTAGTATAATGACTGACTAGGGACATTTAAGATATTTCAACAAATACCCATGGATCTTATTATAAGGTAAACATGCAATCACTTATAATAAAACAACAAATGAAAAACTTTTATTTTATTAACTAAAACTGTAAAATAAACAATGTTTATAGATTAACTTAGGGCACATGCCCCAACAAGGACAGGGTCGGACCCGACCAGAAAAAAATTGGAAAAGAAAGAAAAAAATCCAAGTAAATAGGGAAAAAATCTAAAAAATAATATTTTAACCAAATAAATAAAAATGGAAGAATTTCTATAAGAAAATGAAGTTTTCGGAAGTTTTACAAGACTTTGTGTTAAGGATTTTACCTCGTAAAGCGTGTAATTTACAACTTTGACGCAATTGAATATTAGGAACACAACGGACTGGTAACGAGGGTTTTGTGATTTGTTTGAAACATGTAGAAGCCGCGTGTTGGACTAAGTGGTTAGTCACTCTAACTCCGACCGGAATTTTGATGGAAACAAACAAGGTGAAAATATACTAATAAGTTTATGAAGTGTATTTCAGTTTCGTCAAAGGTTACAAAATATTTCAATCTCAAGTAGTTAAGTATTCAAGCTATACAAGTTCAAGATTCGACAAACATAAGGAAAAGAAGACGAAAGATCGAACGACGAGTTGTAAAATTGATGTAAGGTATTCAAGCTCATTTATGCAAGCCTATTGCATTAGTTCATGCACATCGAGCTTTTCAAATGGATTTTCAAATGTCAAGTGATTACTTGAAGTTTTAAGTGAAAATTAACACATAACTTGGTCTATAAGTTTAAACAATGTCGAACTATATGTGTATGTTCATATCATACTTTGAAAATCATTGAGGAAGTTTTCGAAAAAGAAAAACTTTTTTTTGAAAGGTTTTTGAAAAGAAAACTACATATTTGTAGAAAGGTCCATCGCAAGTCATGAAATCGAGATTTTCCATTTTCGGGATTTGTAAAAATATTCGGACCACCCAAATAGGCTTAATGCCCATAACAAATATATATAACATGTTATATGAGGGTTGGTTGGGTCCTGGACGCGATAAAGGGTCGCTAACCAAAGGGACGAAAATATTTATTTTAAGGTCCCTGCAGTTAGCACGCCAATAAATTTATTAGCGCGCTAAGTGCAGAGTTAGCGCTCTAAGTCTGAATATTAGCACGCTAATTGCTTTCCTGATAGCTTTTTTAAAAAACTGAAAATCACACTTTAATTTGAATTCTTGATTAAATCTGGGCCCTTGGATCTCTAGAATGGTCATAAACTGGTCTATAAATATATAGAACACTCTCAAACACAAAATCACAAAAAATTGGTTTTGAAAACAAAGAAAAACACAAGTGCTCAATTTTTTCAAGAGGAGGAACTTGGAGTTTTGTGAAGAACTCAAGTCATAGTGTGAAGCTGTTGATTCAATATCGAAATCAGCACTCTTGAGGCATTCTAAGGAGTGCAACAACCTCTCCAAAGCTGATTTTCAAGTCATCTTCTTGGGGTTGTAAGAAAATCCAAATTTTCTAGCTTTTCTTGTACTTAAATTATATATTCTTGTGTGATTGACTTGAGAAATCATTTGTTGTGTTGATGAACACATTTACCTTGGGTTTACACTTAAACTTGATTTTTATCAAACTTCTTGTTCTTTGGATTTGAAACTGGATTTGTTCTTATCAATCTATTTAAAACAGTTTCATATTTGAGTTTTGCATAAAATCAGTGATATATTTGCATTTCTCAATTGTTTTCATACTTGCATGCATTAGAGTGGTTAGGCTCTAGGAGGCTTGCTTGTATTTGAACTTGGTGCCACTTTACTTTGTAAAGTGTATTTCATTGTAATCTTCAAATCTTGATTGTAAGACTTAATGGAATCTAAGTCGAGAGGGAAGACCCAGTTGAGGCTAAGTGTAAATCCTAGGTGGGTCAACTAGGTGGTTGTATAAGACCTTATTGTGATAAGACATCGTGTAAAAGACCTAGTTGAGGCTAGGCATTCACTAGGCTAGTAGGCTTAGGGTGTAACACTTGATAATATAAGTGGGGGTTCAAAATCCTAACCAGGGAGGTTAGGTAGTGGATGTAGATCGGTTGGATCGAACCACTATATATCGCTTGTCTTATTTCTATCTCTTCTTCCCCATTCACGTGTATATCATTCATATTCGTGTTTTGGTGAGCATATAAGATCTTGATTATTGAACTAAAATTTAAAAAGGTGATAACTACTCGGTAACTAATTCTCCCCCCTTCTTGGGTGACCGTCAATTGGTATCAGAGTGGGTTATTGTTCAATGTGTTACTAACGTATCTTTGAGTGTTTTCTTGCAAGGATGCAAACATTTGATTTCACTTGCCCTAGGGAAGGCAACTCATCTATTAGGCCTCCCTACTTTGATGGGACAAACTATGCTCATTGAAAAGTAAGGATGAAGTTCTACATTAGAGCTCAAAATAGATTATTGTGGGATGCAATTTAGAATGGCTACACTCCACCGGACAAGCCCTTGAAAAAGTACACTACTGAGGAGATCAAGATTGAGCTCTCAAATGATCAAGCCGTGAATCATTTGTTTTGTGCATTAAGTGAGAACGAATTCAACCTAATTAGTGCTTGTCAAATGGCTAAGGAAGTGTGAAAAAAACTTAAAGTGCATTATGAAGGGACGCAACATGTCAAAAATTCTAAATTGAGGATTCTTGAAGAACATTATGAGACTTTTTGAGTTGGGCCCCATGAAGACATAGCCACGACCATTACAAGGTTCACGAAGCTTTTGAATGAGATCAAAAACCTTGGAAAGCATTATGATCAAGAGAACTCAGTGTATAAGTTCCTTAGAGGCTTGCCTAAGGAATGGGATGTGAAGAAGTATGCTATTCAATTGACGCAAAACCTTGGAGATTACACTTTTGATGCATTATGTGGAGAGTTGACGGTTTATGAATTCGAGCTAAAGGACCGTGCCAGATTGGAAGCACTTAGTGGAATGACCAAGTATGAGTCAAAGAAGGAACATGCCTTGAAAGCTACTTGCTCACCGACCGAAGATGATGTGAGCTCAAGTGAGAGTGACTCCATTGAACAAGAAGTGGCCATGTTGTCAAGAAAGCTAAAAAAGATTACATACAAAAGAGACAAGTACAAGAAGAAGTACAAAGGTGCAAACAATGCAAACAAATCACCCAAGATGATTTGCTATAAGTGCGGCAAACCGGGACATAAAGCAGCGGATGCAAGTACATGAGAAGAAGCAAGAAATACGACTCATCATCATCATCATCATCATCTAGCACCGACTCCGAGTAAGAAAATGAGAAGGATATCCTTTGTCTTATGGTAAGGAGTGAGGTAAGTGACTCTATCTCTTTTAATCATGATGATGTAAATGCATTGGATGATATGTCTATTGTTCACGACCTTAGGAATGAATTAGAAAAGGAGGTCAAAAAGACCAAGCAACTTAGAAAGAGCTTGATCAAAGTCATTAGAAAGATTGAATCTCAAAATGAGATTATCGATGATCTCTAACATGACTTAGAATTGGTCATAAATGAGAAAAATGGCTTAGCAAAAGAAGTAGAGGACTTGACCACCACGGTGACCAAGTTCACAAGTGGTACTATAATGTTTGACATAATGTTAGGCGCACAACGACATGACTCAACAAGAGAGGCATAGGTTATGGTGCAAGCCTATTGAGCTATGGAAAGCTTTTGGCTGAATTAAAGAGATGCTTAAAATGCAATAGATCTCATAATGTTGGCAAATGTG
This sequence comes from Stephania japonica, assembly GCA_039657345.1. Lineage (NCBI taxonomy): Eukaryota > Viridiplantae > Streptophyta > Magnoliopsida > Ranunculales > Menispermaceae > Stephania > Stephania japonica. Next base: position 18,252,392 of record CM077558.1, on the reverse strand, counting down.
TCATAAATAAGACCAATAGAGGTAAACTAGCATGGGTAGAAAAGAATGTATATGATACACATTTTATGGAATATAAAGGTGTATGGGTACCAAAGTCCATGATTCACAGAGTGAATTAGATTCACTTTGGAGCATAAATGTGCTAAAATGATAGATTAATGTATAAGAGTTAAGCATGATAGGTTTTGCATTAGTCACATACACATAGCGTGCGTATACTGTTATTTTTGATGTCATGCTTGCATTTCATATGCATTATGTGTAGTACCATGATAAATGAATACAATGTAGTCAAACATTTTTGGGCCAAAACCATTAACACCGCGTGAATTAGGCATGTCCCATGAATTGGACCTTCTACACATGTTTTAGGTGTTCTAATCCTCTTTATATGGTGTTAACGAAGTGTCCATGAAGTTTGAGATGAATTGGAGTTGTGCGTCAAAAACTCAAAAATTTTAATTCTGAAATTCTAGAGAGAAATTAGCGCGCTGGGTTTGTCAATTAGCGCACTAATCCCCCCTGGCCCAGACTGCTAAACCGAGTTCATGTATGCACTATTTTATATTGGGGGAGAATTTTAGATAATGTGAATGATATTGATAGGGGGAGACTTTATACCCATTTTTTGTTGGTATCTAATTATTTTTTTGTAAGACATGTACCCAAAATTAGAAATATATTGGTATCACAAACTTGAACATGCATGTTGATAGGGAGAGCCTATACTTTCAATTATTTCCTTAAGCTCACATATAATGCATATTGATAGGGGGTGCCCTCATTTGGTATCATTTTTATAAAACGGGGGAGAATGTATTTAAATTCTATTTATTGGATTCATTCCTTCGCTATTACTCTACTTGCATCATAATTTTACATGCCCCACTTTTTTATCGTATCAAACGAGGGAGAAGGTTGTTGAACTTGAGAGAGTATAAATTTTGTGTATAACCATGAATGTAATGTTCATACACTTGTATTATGTTTATGCTTATCAAGTTCACATTGTTTGTTATCATAAAAAGGGGGAGATTCTTGGACTAAGTGGTTAGTCATTCTAACTCCGACCGGGATTTTGATGGAAACAAACAAGGTGAAAATATACTAATAAGTTTTTGAAGTGTATTTCAGTTTCGTTAAAAGTTGCAAAACATCACAATCTCAAGTAGTAAAGTATTCAAGCCATACAAGTTCAAGATTCGGCAAACATAAGGAAAATAAGATGAAAGATCGAACCACGAGTTATAAAATTGATGTAAGGTATTCAAGCTCATTTACGCAAGCCTATTGCATTAGTTCATGCACATCAAGCTTTTCAAATGAATTTTCAAATGTCAAGTGATTACTTAAAGTTTTAAGTGAAAATTAACACATAACTCGGTCTATAAGTTTAAACAATGTTGAACTATATGTGTATGTTCATATCGTACTTTGAAAATCATTGTAGAAGTTTTCGAAAAAGAAAAACTTGTTTTTGAAAGGTTTTTGAAAAGAAAACTGCATATTTGCAGAAAAGTCTCTTGCAAGTCATGAAATCGAGATTTTCCATTTTCGGGATTGTGACAATATCTGGACCACCCAAATAGGCTTAATGACCCATAACAAACGTATATAATACAATAGGGTTGGTTGGATCCCAGACGCGATAAAGGGTCGCTAACCAAAGGGACAAAAATATTTATTTTGAGGTCTCGCAGTTAGCACGCTAATAAATTTATTAGCGCCCTAAGTGCAGAGTTAGCGCGCTAGGTCTGAATATTAGCGCGCTAATTGCTTTCCTGACAGCTTTTTAAAAAGCTGAAAATCACACTTTAATTTGAATTCTTGATGAATTCTGGGTCCTTGGATCTCTAGAACGGTCATAAATTGGTCTATAAATATATAGAACACTCTCAAACACAAAAGCACAAAAATTTGGTTTTGAAAACAAAGAAAAACACAAGTGCTCAATTTTTTCAAGAGGAGGAGTTTGGAGTTTTGTGAAGAACTCAAGTCATAGTGTGAAGCTATTGATTCAATATCAAAACCAACACTCTTGAGGCATTCTAAGGAGTACAACAACCTCTCCAAAACTGATTTTCAAGTCATCTTCTTGGGGTTGTAAGAAAATCCAAATTTCCTAGCTTTTCTTGTGCTTAAATTATATATTCTTGTATGATTGACTTGGGAAATCATTTGTTGTGTTGTTGAACACATTTACCTTGGGTTTTGCACTTAAACTTGATTTATTAAACCCTAGGACTGATTTGGACAAGAGTTTGCACTTAAACTTGATTTTTATCAAACTTCTTGTTCTTTGGATTTGAAACCGGATTTATTCTTATCAATCTATTTGAAACGGTTTCATATTTGAGTTTTGCATAAAATCAGTGATATATTTGCATTTCTCAATTGTTTTCATACTTGCATGCATTAGAGTGGTTAGGCTCTAGGAGGATTGCTTGTATTTGAACTTGGTGCCACTTTACTTTGTAAAGTGTATTTCATTGTAATCTTCAAATCTTGATTGTATGACTTAGTGGAATCTAAGTCGAGAGGGAAGACCTAGTTGAGGCTAGGCGTAAATCCTAGGTGGGTTTAGGTGGGGAAATCCTAGTTGCGACTAGGTGGTTGTATAAAACTTTATTGTGATAAGGCATCGTGTAAAAGACCTAGTTGAGGCTAGGCATTCACTAGGCTAGTAGGCTTAGGGTGTAACACTTGTTGATAATATAAATGATGGTTGAAAATCCTAACCGAGGAGGTTAGGTAGTGGATGTAGATCGGTTGGATCGAACCACTATACGTCGCTTGTCTCATTTCCATCTCTTCTACCCCATTCACTTGTATAGCATTCATATTCGCGTTTTGGTGAGCATATAGCATATTGATTATTGAACTAAATTTTGAAAAGGTGATAACTACTTGGTAATCCAATTCACCCCCCTTCTTGGGTGACCTTCATCGCGAGGGACGAATTTTGCGATCGATTGAGGTACGTTTTTAGTGTATTGGTGTAAATGTGTCGTGAAGGTACTCCTGGATCCATATTAGGTGGGCAAATGTGAGCACTGTGTGCAGGGGCGCTATCTACTCTAATAGTGGGTTACACCCTGAGTACTTGATTGTTGTGGATGTGAATGTGGATTGCTGTGATTATGATTGTGGTATTGTTGTACTATGTGAAAATTGATCACTTATGAGCCTTTTTGACTCTTTGAACACTCAAACTTTGTTGCTATGTTTGTCAATCTGTATATCATGAAATTTGTTATATTTCTTGTATTTCAATATTGCATAGGTACCTGGATTGTTTATTTGTTAAATCTTGAATCACTGTTTATGTTCTTCTGGCATCACTTTCAATTTTTCACGCACACACCATCTAGTTTGTGATGGTGGTGCAGATAGGGCAAAGACAAGCAAGGTAAAATGGTTGGTGCTAGGTGATTTCCTTTGAGGACTCTCGGAGTGGCTCTTTCCTTTCTTTCACAGTAGGTGTTTCCTTTTGACTATTTATTATTGTTTTTGAATACAATGGGGTTATTTTGGGATTGAGTGACTATAGATATCATGTATTATTGCTATTGAATACTGATTGTTACTAGATATGCATGTTTATCCACTTTCTGGGTTCCACACTATAGTTTGTTCCTGATTTCCCTTATTTTGAGTTATTTACATGATTATAGTTAATTTCACCGCAAACTTACCTGATAATAATATAATCTAATAACTCACCTATTAAATTGATAAAATGATGAAGAAACAAGGATTTGAGGTTGACTAGCCATGAGTTGACTTCACGAGTATAGTATCGGGGTCCATGTGTGTTTAGGCTGGGCGGGGCCTAGTTTTATAGGAAATTGGGGCCGTCATGTTGGTATTAGAGCCGAAGTTTTAAATACTTGACTCTTGATTTAAATCACAATATATTAAGATACAAACCAGTGGAAGTTAAGACAACTAGTGAACTTAGAGTGGACCCTATGAATCTGACTTAAGTCTTAGTTAGGAAGTGAGGAGAGTTGAGAAAAGTAAAAACTTGATTCTATATGTTATATCTTTGTGGTGTATTATACTATATTGGTAGCTATCCATTGAGTTTGGGGATTCGCTTTCTATTATAGATTGCGATGACGGACCAAACCGAGACCAAACCCAGTGATGATAATGGGCCTACGGTCATCGAGTGGTTAGTGTTGAGGAGTTTCAGAACTTGACACAGAGAGTCACGTCCCAGGATCAGTGGTTAGAGGAGATCCTGAGGATATTAAAGGCATCAGTTGCGGCTGCACCATTACCACCATCTATGTCTGGATTGCTCCCTACTCAGGAGGCGGATACACCTAGTTGTAGCTACTTATATAACTCCTACTACCATTGCAGCTATACCAGAGACTATTGTGTTACCACGGGTACAAATTGAGGCAATACCTGTTATACGTCCCATACAAACTGAGATAGTGCTTGTTACTGCAGCTGATGTGCGCTGAACGCGTTAATAAAATATATTACCTAAATCAACTATTTTGTAGATAGTGGCGAAGTGTCGATCACACAAAGATTGGTAGTTTTTCTAAGGTAAAAGAAAATACAAAAATGAAAATTAGGGTTTTGAAAGTGATATAATTAACTAATCTATTACTAAGAAATTAAATAAATAAAACTAGATTTGCAAATAATTAATTAAAATACCTAGGTCAAAACATACGAGTTTAGTTCGACAAAAGATTGGATTTAGTCGTCGATCAATACAAAAATATGTAATTCAATTATATTCTAGTGTAGCTATAGATCCGATGACGCACTTGGTTCTTCACTCTTCCTAATCTCGATAGCCAAGGTACGACCGTTGACTATTTCTCTAACCAAACACAAAATCAGATCGTTAGTGCTCCTAATTTAATGCGTTGATTGCATTAATGCGATACGTGAAAGCACTACACCTAAACAACTGGATCACTAGTGCTCTCGATTTAGCCTAGATTCCTATGATATTCAACCGGTCCTAAAAGGGTCTAATAAATTGGTATGGTTGGGTGCCACTAATGTGGTCTTATTGCACAAAGACGAGTGTTTACGACTCACTGGCATGTAAATTAAAGTTTAAACTAGTGTTTAACTTCAATTGTTCAAACAATACCAAAGAAAATAAAATATTATGAAAAATAAATTAAATAAATAATAAAACAGATCTGACAAATTCATTAATGGTGATGGTTGAACTCCCTCGTAGTCTTGTCTAGGCCATGGACTTAATGTCTTATAGTTGAAGAACACAAAAGTACAAAAGAAAATAAAGGAACAAACAGGGAGAGAGAGACTCGAGAGAGAGAGAGGAGAGGATAGACCTCGAAAAGTCGACCAGCGAAAGTTATTAATAGTCGGCTTTAATTTTCTTTCTTGAAGGGAACGCAGATCGAGGCAAATCCAAAAGCCAAGGGAGTCGAACAAAGGAAGCGTCACACAGCTTGTTGCGTACATATTAACTTCTTCTATACACGTGTAACTATTTCAATGTGACACATCAAACCCATCCAAATTTTATGCAACACTACACACGGGTAGCGAGGGGGTAGCGAGGGGCCATTGGCGATGGGCCCCCTCTCCACCCCTAGTAAAAAAACAATATTTATTTCCTAAATACCCACATTTAACCCCATCGTCCCCAACCTCTCTCATTCTCATCGCCAATGCGCAATTCGTGTCCTCCCCCTCTGCATACGCTTTGCAGAGATTCTCTACATGCAGAGAATCTCTGCAAGCACCCCCTTACAACCCCCCTATCGACGACCTAGGGTCATCAATGGGGGGTTGAATGTTGGTTGGGGATGCTTTGGGGGGGGAAGTTTAAATGTTTAAAAGAAGGAGAGAGGCAAGAGGCAGTGAGAGCAGCAATGCGAGAGAGAGGAAGAGAGTGTGTGGGAGATCGAGAGAGGCAGCAGTGACGACGAACAGAGGTAGCAACGGCGGCAAACATAGACGATAGTGTAAGTAGAAGTGTGTGTGTGTTTGGGTTGAGTTTGTGAGCCAAGAGAGAGAGAGAGAGAGAGAGGGAACAGTAGAGAGGGAGGAGGAAGAGAGTGTGTGAGCCGAGAGAGAGGGAGGGAACAACCGAGAGGGAGGAGAGAGGAAGAGAGTATGTGAGCCGAGAGAGAGAGGGAGAGAGTGTGAGAGAGATGGTGAGAGGTGTCGTGAGAAAGAGAGAGAGGTAGAGTGTATGAGAGAGAGAGAGGTGCCGTGAGAGAGGTAGAGAGTGTGAGAGAAAGAGAGGTGCCGTGAGAGAGGTAGAAAGAGAGGTAGAGAGTGTGGAGAGAGAGAGGTGCCGTGAGAGAGGTAGAGAGTGTGAGAGAGAGAGAGAGGTGCCGTGAGAGAGGTGTCGTGAGAGAGAGAGGTAGAGAGTGACATGGAGCGTGAGAGTGTGCCGAGAGAGAGAGAAGAGAGAGAGGTAGAGAGTGTGAGAGAGAGGGTGAGAGGTGCCGTGAGAGAAAGAGGAAGAGAGAGTGTGTCTTGAGAGAGAGTGTGAGAGAGAGGGTGAGAGTGTGTTGAGAGAGAGAGAGAGAGAGAGAGAGAGAGAGAGAGAGAGAGAGAGAGAGAGAGAGAGAGAGGGAGAGAGTGTGTGTGAACATCCGAGAGAGAGAGAAGGAGAGAGTGTGTGTGTGTGTTTGGGTTGAGTGTTAGCCGAGAGAGAGAGAGAGGGAACAACTGATTGAGCTGAGAGTGTGTGAGCGAGAGAGAGAGAGAGAGTGTGTGTGTTTGCGTGTATTTAGCAAACGTTCGGTGTTTGGGGAACGTTTAGCCGAAAGAACCAATATTTTTAATTATTCTTTATATGAATATTTTTTTGTTGTTTAGTTTTCATTTGAATAAAATAACTAAATTTATTTTTTTTCACAGGGAATATTAATTTTTTGTAGGTCAAGGAATATTAAATTGAAGAACAAACCGGAAAGAAAATAGTAAGAACAAAAATTTATTTATTTATTTAATATATTTATAGTGTAATAGTTTTTTTAAGAAAATGTGGTTAAGTAGCACGTGTTTATTGCATGGTGTGTGTAATTTAAATGTTTTATTTTTAAATAGATATTAACGGATGTTGCAGCATAACATCGTAGTTAACAAAATGTTACAAATGTTAAACCCTATAGAAAAACTAATTTTTTGTAGTGGTTGTCGTAGCTTATTATGTGTAGTGATAAATGCTTGATAATTATTTGACACATTTTACACGTGACTGGTAAATCGACCCAAAGATAAATATTATCTATGTTATTTATTATCAGTGTTTGATTATTGCGACAAGATATCAATTACAAGTTAGTATTAATGGAGGGTCCGGTGTATACACTATTAGTCCCCTCACCATCTCCAAAAACATCAGTAACAAAATACATAATCTCGCATTCACAAGTGTCCTCACTCTGCTCTCTAGTGCTGACAGTAGACTATAGGCGCTGCCCTGTCCGGATATATTTATTTCCAATTGTTCGGTTAACTATCGTACAATGAAAAAATTAGGCCACTACTCATCTTTGAATACGTCAGACCATTCTTCTCCCTCTTCTTTGGCCACGACCATGCAAGGAAGTAGCTAACTTGCTAACTGTGACCGCAATTGATCATATTCGAACTCACTATCTACCACTTGAAGCTTTGATAACCACCGATTAAGAATAATAACATTATAGACAATATATTTGGAAAAAACAATTAAGCATTAGTGTATAACATGTTTAAAATGTATTATTTTTCAACTTTAACCCTTTTTTTGAACATCTTGGGAAACAAATATATCACAATATGACATTGGATAGGGAAAGTATTTCTACTTATAAAGTACTAAGCTCAGTTTTGATCTTTCCTTCTATATGTAATGCATTTTTTTAGCATTAAGAAAGAAACTTGAGATTTATACAACTACAAGAGCCTTTTACAAACAACATCTCGTTAGAGAAGCATAAAACAAGAAGTGATTGTTGTCCATACAAGTATATAAATGATATAATGTGTGTTGTCGATCAATAGGAATAGACTTTTTTGTTAGGCAGTACAAACTTCCATGTGTAGGTACACTTGAAAAGTAGATTAGTGTCGATATATATATTAATACGTTCACATTGTAATGTTTTGATGCTAGAGAGTTCAATGAGATTCCCACCATACCAAAGAAGAAGATAATTCTCAACTTTATTTTGTCAATAAATATTGTCATGAGACTATAAGCTACTTCAATCAATCAATCGAATTTTGAATTAAATAAACACTAAGTGGTAACTACTTTTATGCCCATATTGTCTATATATTACTTATTGACAACACGCATTTGAAACGACATACAAAGATAAAGAAAGCTTGTTTCTACCCAAAAAAGTAAATAAATAAAACTTGTTAGACGTGTCATTATTGTTGAATAACCCACGTAATACTTGTGTATATCTACACTATCAAGAACTTTTGTATATATGTGAGAAGCTCTAAGGCACGTGACAACATTCGAATGCTTACATATATATGCAAGTGGGTAGTCTAGAACAAGGTTTTTAGGTTGGAGTTTAACTGATTTGTTGAGAAGCTGGCAGTCCTTAATGACATTTGATCTAGGTTGATATGTCCTTTTTGTAGTTATCGCAAGCATGAGAAAATTTTTGTTGGTATGATGCCGATCGTTTTTGGCGTTAAGACAGGCACAACAAGACTTTTGGGTATGGTTTTTGCTTAAAAAATCTCCATTTTTTTTGTAAATATCATTCATATAGAGAACCTCTCAAATTGGAGTACACACTTTTGTAAGGAGTCAACAAAAAAATCATAAACCTTAGAATCAGAACTCGTTTAATTGAAACCAACAAATAACATAAAACAAGACTCAAAACCTAGAAATCAAACAAAAACCGTTCAAGAAGTCTCAACTACTTCCATTATAAATTAAATCAAAGTTAAAGTGAAAAACAAACCTCCGTTTCTCCTCCTCACACCCAAACTCGAACAACAACTTCTTAAGCAAAAACCAAACATGAATAAGACTTCTCACCGCCCAAATGCCCTAGGCACCATCTTCCTCTTTGTCAAATCGAAATCACTTGTACATGGAGTGCTCAAAGTAACTAATGTAACATGGAGAGGGAGAGAAAAGAAGACCTTCAAGAGTGTAAAGAGAGAGAAGTTGTTGAAAAATTACTTCAAGATGGTCCATTTTGATATAGGAACAAGAATAATTTTTAGATGAGGATTTTTTGAAAAGTACGATCATGCCTCAAATCCTCATTTTGATCATTTTTTCGCTTGATATATATGTAATCTTTTTTACATTATCAATGCGGTAAATTATGTAAGTCATGGAAGGTAGGAACATCTTGTTTTGATTTTATGCATACGGAGAAATTGTTAATGTTTCATAAGGCATCGAGTACAGCAGACCCCCATCAATGATCCTGATTATTAAGTTTGGAATGAGTAAACATGAGTTGATGGATCACGTATATAATGTGTTTGGTATCTCGTCCACTGAGACTCTCATTAAGATGACGTATCGTCACGTAATAACCCATCTATCAGGTTCACAATATTTTATCCCCGTGTCGTTGCAAGACGTGACCCACTTCGAGTTGATGTGGTCAACAGTGGCGAATCTACCATTATCAGCGAAGGTAGAGATTTATTTAACTTTCGAGCCAATCGAGCCTTTTCAAAATTCTATTGTACATTCACAAGTGGTAGAAGAAAATGTGGGCATGACATGCCCTACATCAATGATGAAAAGATTACGTATGCAATCACCTATAGGTGATGTTGTGCAAGATAGATTTGTTACTCCAATTGATGATGACATTAGTGCCCCCAGTGATGACCCTAACGAGGACCACGACAACGACATTGACGAGGACATATGTCCCCTCGAGTATAAATGTTGTTACAGACGACCCAACCTACGAACCTCCAGGGGCGCAAGACTTGCAAGATGATGAGCAATTTGCAATTGACGAGGATGAGTGCATGGAAGAAGCAAGCGATGAAGAAGTTTACCAACCATTGCCGGTGTATAATGAAATTATTGGGAAGTGGATAATTCTACTGCGACCCAACATTCTCATCATTCGACTGGATGGGACATGCCTAATTTTGAGCTGGAAAGAGGAATGTGCTTTGACAATAAGAAAGACTTGCAACATGCCATCAAAGTATGGCATGTTAACATCCATTGTCAATACCTTGTTATAGAGTCAACTACAACTTTATGGGCGATGAAGTGCAAAAGTGCGCAAGAAGCTGGGTGCATGTGACGTCTCCGTGCTTGTTTGCGAAAGAAGATACAATTGTGGGAGATCACTCAATTAGACGAGCCGCACAGCTGTATAAATCCCGGCATAGAACACAATCATGCCAAACTCGACGCCAACATGCTTGCACGTAAGATACAAAGCGATGTCCAAATAGATCAGACAATTACTATCAAGGCCTTGGTAGAAATGATTAAGCTAAAATACGGACAGGAAGTTCCCTACAAGCGAATGTGGGATGCTAAAAGGAAAGCAATTGCAAATGCATTCGGAGATTGGGACGCGTCGTATGCTAGGTTACCAAGATGGTTGGCGGCTGTACATAATAAGATCCCAAAGACAAAGATTGAGTGGTCACATAAACAATGGGCTACATATAAGATCAGGACAGAGCATCCTCAATTTCGTCGTGTGTTCTTCGCATTCAAAGCATCAATTGAAGGGTTCAAGCATTGTAGGCCTCTTCTACAGATTGACGCGACATTCTTATATGGCAAATACAATGGTAAACTAATGATTGCCCTATCTGTTGATGGTAATGGACATCTACTTCCAGTTGCATTTGCAGTTGCGGAAAACGAATCAACAGACTCGTGGGGGTGGTTTTTGAGGATGTTGCACAGACACGTGACCGATAGAGATGGTATTTGTATTATTTCTGACTGTCACTCTGGCATTCTCGAGGCTGTTAACATACCAGCAAATGGTTTTTGTCCACCAAGAGGATACCATCGTTATTGTCTGCGACACTTGACCAGTAATTTTAACACTAATTTCAAAAATGAATCATTGAAGAACATCCTTTCTCGAGCTGCTAGTCAACATCAAGTGAGGAAATTTGATGCATGCATGGAGCGTTTTTCTTATTTGTCATCAGGAAGTCCTCAATGTCTTCAATATGTGAATGCCATTCCTAAGGAACTCTGGACTCAATCGCATGATGGAGGCCTGCGGTACGGATGGATGAATTCTAACAGGGTTGGTATGTAATCGATAGTAGTTATGTTTGTTATCCAATATTTTTTTCACTGTGCTGATATTACTGACACGGCATTATCTTACCATTGTAGAATGTTTTAACGGTGTATTGAAAGGGGCACGATTCTTGCCAATAACAGCAATGGTTCAAATGATTTACTACAGGTTGGTGACATACACCAACCGACGCAAGGAGGAAATTGATGATGCAATCTCACATGGGCTTAATTATACTAAATATGCCATGGATAAAATTGCACATTATGAACAATCTGCAAGGGGACATTACGTCAAATTGATAAATCGCTATACTGGTGAGTTTGAGGTGCTCACTGGACGTCATGGTGATCGCATGCATAAAGGCAACAATACATAGATTGTTATCCTGAAGAACTGGTACTGCAACTGCAATAAATGGCAATCGTTTGGTTTCCCTTGCTCACACGTGTTAGCTACATGTGCCCTTATTCGACTTGATTATACACAATTTATTGAGCCATACTACAGGATGGACGTGTACGCACGATGCTACTCCTCTCAATTCAAAGCCATCCCCGATGAGAAGTATTGGCCGACTTTTGCGACGAAGATTTTACCAGATCCTAGGTGTAGACGTGGCCGAGGGTGACCAAAGGGAACACGAAGGCAAAATGAGATGGATCTTCCTAATGTTTCGAGGACCTTGCGATGTGGCATATGTCATCAAGAAGGACATAAACGAACAACATGTCCGAATAGAGATCGTGGTCGAGTCCCTACTAGGAGGAACCATTGCAGTCTTTGTCGTGTAGAGGGACATAACAAAAAAATTGTCCATCAAAAGCTCAACCCTCCAATCCAAACCAATGAGAGGATTTGTATTTTGTTTGTAAATGGTGTCAGTTGGTAATTTCATAACATTTATATCAATATAGTATTCGGATATGTTACGTAAATTAATAGATTGGTATTTGTTAATGTTATGACTCGTACAAATGATTTGTTGTGAATTTTAAAACTACTCTACCAATTTCTCTAATAACACAATTGTAGCGAGTACACATGGAACCAGGACCATCTGATCATTCTCTTCTACGCCTCCAATCTACACACAGATCATCGCAAGTCTTGAGGGGTAAGGTATATACATTTAACATGTATGTGCCTAATATTTATGCAAAAATGTCTAATACATATATATATATATCGACATATTTTTTAATTGTAAGGTATATCATACGATATGCGTGCGAAGAAGACGGGGTGTCGTTGATCGACGGGTAAATTACCATTCTCGAATGATCCCTTACCTACGTTCTAGTGGCTTTTATGGGGTTTCACGCGTAGGATTTTTTAAACTTGATTGGGCTTTGATCACCGCTTTCGTTGAGAGATGGCGTCCAGAGACACATACGTTCCACATGCATTATGGCGAGTGTACGATAACACTCCAAGACGTTGAGATTCAGCTCGGGTTACCGATTAATGGTATGCCTGTGACTGGAAGCCCAGATGTCGACTATCTCGCAGTGTGTGAAAGACTACTTTGTGCAAGACCTGAACCACTTGACCTTTCTGGGAATAGAGTTCTTGTTTCATGGCTCGAATAAAATGTGCCACCTATAGAGGATGACAGCAATGAGGAAATGGTTCGACGTTATGTTCGTTCATACTTTCTACAACTTATTAGTGGTTGTGTGTTCGCTGATAAGTCGAATTGATATGTACATTTGATGTTTCTTCCGTTGCTCGAGGACCTTCAAACAGCTGGACAATATAGTTGGGGAAATGCATGTTTGGCATATTTATACAGGGAGTTGTGTCATGGATCTCGCTCTGGTGCGCATGAGGTTGCTGGTGCATCAATTCTTATACAACTATGGGCCTGGGATAGGTTTCCATTTATAGCACCAACGCGCATGCCTGTTCCTAGAGCTCGACCTCGAACATGTGATGGAGTATACAAGCCCAATGACGTTCCTTTGGGATATCGGTAATAAAAATGTTTCTCATATTATTTTTAATTATTCATTGCGTCTTTTTAATTTATGACTAATTTATTGTTTTGTATACAGATGGATAGTTGCATTTTCGGTAACTAGGACTTCCACACACGTTTTATCATCATTTCGTGATGCACTTGACACGTAGAGGGAGTATGTCGTGGAGTGGCAACCATACGCTGATGTCATCGAGTCACTTCCAAAATTATGTACTCAAGGTCACGGGAGTTGGCGTTCGACGTGTCTTATAATTTGTTTTCATATAGTTGAGTGGCATAAACTAGAAAAGGTCATGAGACAGTTTGGGCTGACACAGGTCGTGCCACCTCACTATGATTTTGACACATGTCTGCACCGCGTCCAATTGAGAGGACACCCTCAAGAAAATTGGGCAATGTATCACAGAAGATATATAGAGTAGTGGGAAAATCGTGGTAATACCATAGCCGCGATAGAACAAGAAGGGGAACATGATCAGGAAGAGTACATGAGGTGGTACAGATCTATCACCAGGCGATATATTGGACATGACGGGGCTCTACGCAAATTTTCGGTAACCTTGAAACTATAATGTTGTTATCCTCATAAGTCATATTTAAAATTGTTAACTAACACTACTTTTTTTTGTATATCAGTCTACATTTGCGTGTCTATTGGAGCGATTGTTCATTAATGACGGGATCGATCAAGGCATTGCTGCTCTACATGAAGGCATCAGAATCTTAGATGAGGATGAACGGCAAAGGACTACTCTGTGGAATGATGAAAATGTAGTTAAGCCGGAAATAGATGACGAAGCTTTTTAAGAAGAAGAGGAAGAATAGCAAGAAGAGGATCAAAGCCTAACAGATAGAGGGAGGAGAAGAAAAAAAACAACGACTCAGACTCTGGGTGAGAGCAATAGACGTTCTTCTCCACCACCTCCAACTCGTCCAACACCAAGAACGTCAAAGACTGTTGATGAGAGCAGCAGACGTTTTCCTCTACCACCTCTAACCTGCCCTTCTTCTTATGGGTACTCTCTTTTGCCGCCTCCAACGCAACCTGATGCTCATATGTTTTTGCCTAGGACACCGAGCATGAGTGTTCATCTTTATCATTTTGATCCATATGCTCCTGGGCCATCATCTTCCTACATGGACCATAGAATACCTACACATTCAATGCATGGTTCATTGCCTCAATACATGCCAAGTCCATTTACTCCGCCATATTATAATTACAATATTCCATATAGTGGAGATGGCTCATTCATGCCCTTATTAGGCATGCCACCTCATGTTCCTTTCACCCTACCACATACAGGAAGTTAGTATGTTGGAATGGTTCAACCTCCCCTATCGTTGATAGCACTGGTAGTAGAGGTCAATCGAGTCAACACGAGGAAGAAGTTTAGTCGAGTCATCGAGCTCAACAGACTCAGCCGGACGTACAAGCACGGAGAAATCCAGTAGTACGACAGGTTTGCCACACGGAGGAGCAACGTCGACGTCTATAGAACTGCATCATACCTTTGTATGAGTTTCTTTCAAGTCATGGTAATTTCTTGGATTTGTATATTTTTTCAATTTTTTTTGCTATTTGTTTTTCTCTTACTTGTATTGTAACGACCTAATTTTTAATTGTCGTTATTCATGAGATCATTGCAGACATGGACACCATCGTAGACATTCGCGGACTTCTTGTGATTTGACTATACACTTCCTTATTGGTACGTTTGTTTACTTTTATCATTTTATGTTAGACATAGGTTATGAGTGATACGTTTTGACCTGTATATGACTTTGTTAATTTTGTCATGTTGTGTACTTGAAAAATTAATTGTTAGAAGAATTCAATGACAATGGTATTATGTTTGAGGAATGCTGCACGGACATACCAAAACACACATTTGTGTTTGAGTTATCTATATGCATCTCGATTTGGTGTGGAACACACCCAATATGTATTTTAGTATGGTTTGGGTTGATGTATGTGTAGTATTTTTAATATAGGCGAGCAAAGGTATGGGGAAATATAAGTTGTATGAATGATTCCTTTTGAAAAGGAGTCATTCATACAAAATATGAAATGCATACAGAGTGACATGGCAGTGGGTGTGTGACATGGCAATGGGTGTGTGACATGGCAGTGGGTGTGTGGGTGTGTGTTGCAATTGCAATTGTATGAATGACTCCTTTTGTAAAGGAGTCATTCATTCAAAGTCACATTGTATGAATGACTCCTTTTGAAAAGGAGTCATTCATACAAAATATGAAATGCATACAGTGTGACATGGCAGTGGGTGTGTGACATGGCAGTGGGCGGCGGTAGGTGTGTGCCTACAACACACCATCATTAATCACCATGCACTTTAGTGACATCACACCATGTGTCATCATCTACCATACAACATTCATGCACATCCATCAAACCACCACATCTCCTGCTAGCCAACGTTTTCACACACATCATTAGTTATGCCTCAAGATTTGTGCATACATGCTTTACGAGATGAGTCGCCACCAATCTTCAAAACACCTATTTCACGTCCCCATTTTGATCCAAATCTTCGTGTGCCTATTGATAATAAATAAGAACCATTAGATAATTATTTTAGAGACTTTCCATTCAAAATACACTAAACACACACAAATAAGGCTACATAATTATCGACTTATCAAATACTCCAAAACTTAGGACTTTACACGTCCCAAGTAAAGAAGTGGATAATAAGACAAACACCACTAATGCAAACTAGATTCCTAACCACACTATGGACTCATAATAAAAACTAATCTAACTTAATAACTGACACACACTTAACTAATCCTATACCCGATTCCAATGTTAAGTGGAGTTTCCTTTTGATCTTAATGCCACTAAATTAACCATTTCCCTAAAGAAGTTCAAAGTTAAGATTTGTCTAGAAACGAAATCCAAACACTGATAAAAATTACACTTTCAAAAACTAGGCTCGATCTAGATAACGACCTTCAATTACTCGAGGATTTATGGGGTCACTACACTCAAATACTAAAGTTCAGAATCTTTCCAAAAAGGTTGCATCAACACCGAAAAATGGGACTATGAACAGGAAGTGCAGAACATTCTCATAAGTGTAGACTAACACACCAAAGAGGCGCATCAGACTTTAAGATTTGCGAATATAGAACAACACATTGACGTAACTCAATTGATCAAGCTGAATCACTCGGTCAAATCTTTTAATTTAAAGAGTTTTCTTGAACTTTTGCCTTTTTCAAATATACACTCTTTTTTCTCCAAAAAATTTTCAGTAGTACGGTCCCTACTCCATTTCCTGTGGAAACTGTTTTTCTTACTTTTTCCTATAACAAGATTCTCGCTCCATATCCTATGGAATCTATGGGACTCTCTAAATTTTTTTTGAAAACTCTTGTTGACTTCTCACTTTCAAACGAGTTACCCAATGTATGTTCAAGTCCAATCATCCCCTAAAAGTGGTCAAGTCTTAGTAATTGATATCTCAAATGAACTGCATTCCTAATCTAGCTCCCTAAAACTCTGATCACTCGCAAAAACAGGATCGCTTGCCTTTTTCGTCTCTAGTTCAAAGCCTAAACCTCATACTAGCTCCCTAATATGTACTCTCAACGATGACGCGGCAACGTTCCAGATTAAGTGTATCTCCTATTTCTCAACTAGGTTTTAGGTGACTCTAAATGTGACATGATACTATGTAAGTTCTAATGCAAGACACAAACATAGATGAAAATATGTTGACTCAAACAAGTTATAAATAAACTAAATACATGCATGAAAGTGTATCAACTCCTAATGATACGAGAGATAGAAGCATGAACGAAAGAGAAATGGAAGGTAAGAAAAATGAGAGAATAAGGGATATAAAACACCACCATTACCATCATCCAACAATACATAACCACATAAAATTGAAATTTTTAAACGATCTCACCTATGGCCTTTTGCATAATCATCCATCAATCACAAACCCTAAAATACCCCCAAACTTATCCTGAATCTTGTCCTCAAGGTTCAAAACAAGTCAAGGAATCCACACAACAAAAAAAAGAAGAGTGGTAAAAAAGAACATGGATAAATAGATAAGAATATGATACAAGCTCATGCAATTTTTTTTAGCAATAAAATTTCCAAAACTAGTGAATGATAAAAAAACTCTCATGTCTGGGTAACTAAGGAAAAATAAATGGATCAACATAATAAAAGCAAAAAATAATAAGCAGAGGAGTTAACTTAAATGATCTCAACCAAATCTTGCGAGCCTAAAGTCTTTCAACTAAGGTGAAATCAATAAGATGGTAGGATGGAGTTTAGGGTTTTGGGTCTACTCAAAGACCCATCACTAATGTGGCGACGTAAGTTGGTGCATGTCCCAACCAAGTCTCAAATCACCTAAAATCCTAAAAATCAATCAACTTCCTAAAAATGCTCATATTATGCTAAAAAATAATCCAAAGTCAAACCAGACAAAATTCAGGGTGCTCCAGTGTCTCTAGTGCTCATGTATCAACCATAGTACCTGAAAAAGTCAAAGAAACAAAAGTTATGATTTTATTAAAAATAAAATAATTAACAACTAAACTAAACTGAGAGAAATGCAATAACTAAAAAAAAAGCTGGGCTGCCTCCAAATGAGCGCCTTTCTTTTAAGTCTTTGGCTAGACTTGGCGTTAATCATCACGTAATGCCCTCTCCTTCGGAGATATCTACAACAAACGACGCATCAACATATTTGGGCAATGCGGTATGCATGCACGACCTCCTTCAGATCTGGGAGCTCATCCGGAACTCTAACACTAAAGAATCTATCAAATCATTGTCAACCAACACAAAGGTGTTGACAGTGTTGAAAATCCGCGAACGCTCCTTTACATCTACCCCTTTGTAAGGTCTAACAAACATGCATGGGAGGGTGGGTGGCTTCATGAACACTAAAGGTTGGTCTTCTTTGCTCTCTTTTTTCGGCTCCTTCAGCCTTTCTAAAACGACTTCAATATCTTTCTTAACTTCATCATATGTGCTCCGTGCAATGGTAATGTCCGCTCATGTAAAGAAACATCTAGTGTTTCCTCTGGTTCGCTCAAATACTCCTCCACAATTGAGAACTCATTAAACTTGGCACTTTCTAATGTAGCAACATTCACGGTTTCCTCTTAGTTAAAAATTGATTGTAGAGACAAATCTTCCTTATCGATCAATGTTTTAAGTGTAGTAGTAACTTGAGTTTCCGAATTTAGCAACCTTGAGTTTATATGCTGCACATCATCCTGCAAGTGTTGTTGAGTAGTGCTTTGAGAAAGCAAGTCAAAGATCATATCTTTTTCAATGTCTGCAATGGTTCTCCGTTCTTGTTGAGGAATCTGTGGACTTGGCCTAGACATATAGAAATCGGGTAATGGCGATGCATAACTAGAACCGCAATGATTTCCATACCTCGGATGGTGATGACATACATATATGGGATGAAACTACTCCCCACAATTTTCACAAACCCCAACCTGTTGCATAAAAGATTGTGAGTTAGAAAATTGATGTCCATTATGTGACATACATACCCCATTCACACCATGATAGTATGACTCTTTGAATCGACCATAATTATGGGAGTAGGAGGCCATTGTGGAATTACCTGCAAAAAAGTTAGGAACAAGGGACAAGATACAAAAATAAAATAAAAACCAACCAAAGAAAGAAAAACCAATCCCGGCAACGGCGCCAAAAATTGACGCGCGCCAAACGCGTCAATAAAATATATTACCTAAACCAACTATTTTGTAGATAGTGGCAAATGGTTATCTCACAGAGATTTGTGGTTTTTCTAAGGTAAAAGAAAATACAAAAAGAAAAATTGGGGTTTTGAAAGTGATATAATTAACTAATCTAATTACTAAGAAATTAAATAAATAAAACTAGATTTGCAAACAATTAATTAAAATACCTAGGTCAAAATATACGAGTTCAGTTCAACAAAAGATTGGATTTTGTCATGTCGATCTATACAAAAATATGTAATTCAATTATATTCTAGTGTAGCTATAGACCCGATGACGCACTTGGTTCCTCGCTCTTCTAATCTCGATAGGTAAGGTACGATCGTTGACTATTTCTCTAACCAAACACACAACGGATCGCTAGTGCTCCCGATTTAATGCGTTGATTGCATTAATGCGATTCGTGAAGGTACTACACCTAGACAACCGGATCACTAGTGCTCATGATTTAGCCTAGATTCCTATAGTATTCAACCGGTCCCAAAAGGGTTTAATCAATTGGTATGGTTGGGTGCCACTAATGTGGTCTTATTGCACAAGGACGGTGCTTATGATTTACTGGCATGTAAATTAAGGTTTAAACTAGTGTTTCACCTCAATTGTTCAAACAATACAAAATAAAATAAAATACTATGAAAAACAAATTAAATAAATAATAAAATAGATCTCATAAATCCATTAATGGTGGTGGTCGAACTACCTTATAGTCTTGTCTAGGCCATGGACTTAGTGTCTCATGGTTGAAGAACACAAAAGTACAAAAAAAAAAACAAAGAGGGAGAGGAGAAAGAGAGAGACCTCGAAAAGTCGACCAGCGAGAATTATTAATAGTTGGCCCTAATTTTCTTTCTCGAAGTGACACGCAAATCGAGGCAAATCCAAAAGCCAGGGGAGTCGAATAAAGGAAGCGTCGCATAGCTTCGCATAGCTTGTTCGGTACACATTAACTTCTTCTATACACGTGTAAGTATTTCAACGTGACACATCCAACCATTCCAAATCTTATGCATCACTACACACCTACAACGCACCAATATTAATGTACGTTTGGGTTTTCATTCGATTTTATGTTCATTTGGTTCATTTTCTTTGTAGTCATCCATGAAAATGCTTCAATATCTGGGTTTTCTTGCAAACTCGTAATACTCGGCCACACAGGACCATGATGTGTACATTAATCTCGCAAATACCATACCGAGACTTATGAGAATTTCTCGTTTGTATCCAAACTACACTTAGCCCATGTAAAATTTCATTACATCTTGGACAGAAGTAACCGAGATTCTTGTTTTGGTCGGTGACAATAAATCGAAGCTCGTATATTACTTATGCGTAAGTTTAGTCTCGGAGGATAAATGCCGATACTTGATGATAGATCTCGATTTCGTCATACTGAAATTTTGCCTTAGGTTTCAGTTATGTTATACTGACATTTTTGTTTTGCTATCGGTTATGCTATACGATTCAATGTTAAAAATACTTTTTTGGGGTTTTTTTGCTGTACAAGAGATTATATGCTTACAATGTCTTTCTTTATCAGATATGGCTTGAGGGAAATCTACTGTTTCTAGAGAGCATGTTGATGGAGAGCCTACGAGAGCACAACGAGCATCGGTCGTGGCCGCTGCTCCTTCTGGTCCTGTTGCTCCAGCAACTCCTTCTGCTCCCTCTGCTACTCCCTCTGCTCATGCTGTCCGTGGTAAGAGGAAGGCACAGATTGTATCATATCGAAAGGCGAAAGTGCAAGCTGGTGAGGGTGTACGTGTATGTAGACCGGTGAGAGATAACGTTGAGGATGATGCATCTCATGTCCCCGTGGGGAATAGTAGTCGGGGTGGTGCCAACGGGGATGAGGCCCACAGGGCAGCAATGAAAGAAACCATCACATCCCAACCATGAGCAACTAGGAGTAGTAGCGGTATTGTTGGTGGGATTGTTGTGGAGCCTGAAGATGACCCATCTGCTCCTTTCCCTGGCGGTCCTATTGACCGTTCTTTGTTGAAGAGTTTTAATAATGAGGTATGTATCCTTTTTTGGCAAAGTATCAATTCATTTTCAATCAAATTATTACTTTTGATATACATATACGATAATGTATTTATGAATTATGTTTTTTTTGCAGCATCGACCGTTGCTTAATTGCATAAACCACGGGGATCAAATAGCTGAGTGGGATTTGCAGTCTTGTCACCCCGACACCTAGGGACTGCAAAGAATCATTTAGAGGTCAAGTTTGGCTCCATTCATAGACTGCTCCTATTGGATGACCAATAAGGAGGTGATATCAGCTTTTGTCGAGTGGTGGCAGTCGGAGACCAATACATTTCTCCTTTAGTGAAATGTTCATCTTGTTCAAGGACGTGAGCATTTTACTGAAGATCCCAGTGACGGGTAAGGTGGTGGCGGTTGAGAATTTTTCAAGGTACACAGAGGAGTCCTGCAAGGATGCGATTGAGTTAGTTTTCAAACTGCTCAGGGTTCTTGTGATGAAGTAGAGGAAGAGCTTAACATTACGAAGGGTCTCACAGTGTGAGTAGTTTGGCTGAAGAGTCATTTTTGCCCACCCAAGTCCAAGTCCACTACTTCCTGTTCTCCTACTACATACCCTCTAGTGGAATGCACTGCACGTGCATACTTTTTGTACTTGCTCTCTTGCACCCTATTCGTCGATAAGAGTGGGTCACGAGTTTCAATTGCATTACTGAAGCTTCTGGAGAACTTGGATAAGGTCGAGACTTACACATAGGGTACTACTGCTCTAGCTTATCTTTACCGTCATCTCGGGTCAGCCACTAAGGTAGAAGTGTCGCAGATTGCAGGGTAACTAACTTTGCTCGAGGTATATATTTCTTGCGCATTACTTGTGAATCGGCCAATACAAATCCACTACTTTTTTTATTTTTGTTGATTCTTTTTTAGGGATGGGTATACGAGCACTTCCCACTCCAGCTTGTTGCGTCGAATGCGAAATACATGGACCACCTTTTGCCACGTGTCTCGAGGTGGGTATAGAAACATGAGACGATAGCTAACGTGGATAAGCTAAGGAGTATTCGTAGGACCCTTGAAAGGTTACGGCCAAGTGAGGTACTTTGTTTTATTACTTTGAGTTTGGTATTCCAACTTATCAAACTTCATATTTTAATATAAATTGTTTGTCTCATTAATGTAGATGACGTGGGATACATACAGTGACATCAGGACAGGCAGTATTGTTCTACCGATGGTCTTCTACTCTGGTTGTCTGAAGTACATGGAAGTTGTGGAGCCATACCATTCGGAGAGGTTCCTTCGACAGCTTTGCCATGTTCTAGGAATATCGCCGTCTCCATATCGCCCCCTCGAAACAAACCGAGGCTGCACTGCAATGAAATACTCGGTTAAGTACACAATCCAACCGGAGAATTGGGAAAGGTGGCGTAGCCATTCACTTTCTGTTGAAGATCGAGGGGAGAAGGCGAGGTTTGAGTTCATGGTTGCACCAGAATATCTGCCATGGTTCACACGAGTTTCATATCCTACCATTGAGAACCCAATGCACAGTGATGACTTCCCTGATACGGTTGGTGATAATGAGTTATTGGAGGTAAAAGCCTTGCAACCATTTGAATTTAAGTTAGTTTATCACATTTCTTTTGTATTATTTATTCATAATTTCTCTATTGGTTTTGAACAACATAATCGACGGGCATTGGATAGCGTATTGACATGGATAGACTTGCCGACAGGTATGGCCAAGATGGAGGCTGCTGAGAAAATGGCGAATGATGTCATGGACTACTTGACGGGTAGGGGTCTTGGTACAGGTACCACCATCACCACGACCAACACCACAACACCGAGTGCACCTACTGCTCCTTCATAGCATGACAACACCCCAACCGAAAGTGTGCCCACCCCAAGTTCTATCGAGCCTTCAGTGACAAAGAATGCCCCCTTGCCCACCCCAAGTTCTAGCCAGCTGCCTAAGTGGAAGCCTCCCACTACAACATATGTTAGTTACAAGGAGAAGAAAGAAAAAGGGCTCAAGTGAAAAAACATGTTGTTTGTCTTGTTCATTTGGTATTGTTTAACTTGTTTGGTATTTGATGATGAATGATGTTTAACTTGTTAATTTGGTATTGTTTACCTTATTCGGTATTGTTCTATTAAATTGATAATGTTTGACTTATTGGTCATATTTGAATTGATGTGTTCTACTACTACTATTTGTTGTTGTATTTTTGTCACTGCCATGTTTGCAATAAGGTACCACAGAGAAATCCACGGCCACGCTGGAACGAAAACTACTTAGACTTCTCGGTTATGCATGAACATGATTGGTCCATTGAGCTCGGTCACCTCCATCCGAACATTACCAATTTTGCCAAATTTTATGTAGTCTCGGTCATGCACAACCGCAAGTAATGTGTAAATTATGGTCATGTGGTACCGAAACTTATGGTATGGTCTCCGTAGTTCATCACCGAGATTATTATGCAACGATTACACATAACGAATCGGCCTCCTACTGTTGGACTAAGTGGTTAGTCACTCTAACTCTGATTGGGATTTTGATGGAAACAAACAAGGTGAAAACATACTAATGAATATCAAGTGCATTTCAGTTTTTGTCAAAGGTTGCAAAATATCACATCATTCGGTATTCAAGCATTCAAGCTATACAAGTTCAAGGTTCGACATACAAAAAGGGAATGAAGACGAAAGATCAAATTATGTGTTGTAACATTGATGTAAGGTATACAAGTTTATTTACGCAAGCCTAATGCTTCAGTTAATGCACATCGAGCATTTCAAATTGATTTTCAAATGTCAATTGACTACTTAAAGTTTTAAGTGAAACTTAAAACTTGACTTGGTCTATAAGTCTAAACGATGTTAAACTATGTGTTTAAGCTCACATAGCTTTTTGAAAGTCATTGTAGAAGTTTTCAAAAAAGAAAAACTGGTTTTTGAAATGTTTTTGAAAAGAAAACGGCACATTTGCAGAAAAGTCACTCGCATGTCATGAAACCGAGATCTTTCATTTTCAGGATTTGTGAAAATATCCAGACCACCTAAATAGGCTTAATGACCCATAACAAACATGTATAATATGTTATATGAGGGTTGGTAGGGTCCCGAACGGGAATAAGGGTCGCTAACACAAGGGACAGAATTAATTATTTTGAGGTCCCTGCAGTTAGCGCGCTAATACTGTCATTAGCGCGCTATGTGCAAAGTTAGCGCGCTATGTCATAATATTAGCGCGCTAATTGCATTCCTGACAGCTTTTTTAAAAAGCTGGAAAACACACTTTAATTTGAATTCTTGATGAATTATGGGCCCTTGGATCACTAGAACGGTCACAAACTGATAAAATGAGATGTGTAACACTATAAAACCACCAAGAACATGGTTTTGTTTTAACAAGAAGGAAAACCACACAAAAGCTCAAACTTACAAAAAAAAGAATATTGATTTGTGTGAAGGAGACAAAGAAGATTTTTGAGGCTGTCCATTTATTCTAAAATCCAGTACTTTTGAGGTTTCCAAAGGTGTACAATAACCTCTTCAAAACAGTTTTTCAAGTCACCTTCTTGGGGTTGTAAGAAAGCCTCTTATCCTAGCTTTTTCTTGTGCTTAGATTCCATAACTTTGTTTGTTTGACTTGAAAAATAGTTTGTTGTCTTTGAACACACTAATCTTGAGTTTTGTGTTTAAACTTATTTTATTAAACCCTAGGATTTGTTTGGACATAAGTTTGCACTTAAACTTGATTTTTATTAAACTTCTTGTTCTTGGCTTTGAAATCGGTTTTGCACTAATACATTAGTCTTTGAACGATTTCATATTTGAGACTTGCACAAATCAGTGACACATTTGCATATCTCATTTATTCTCATACTTGCATGCATTAGAGTGGTTAGGCTCTAGGAGGCTTGCTAGTATTTGAACTTGATGCCACTTTACTTTGTAAGGTGTATTTGATTATTTTTCAGTTATTGGTTGTAATTGAATAATTGTAAGACTTAGTGGAATCTAAGTCAAAGGGAAGACCTAGTTGAGGCTAGACAAAAACCCTAGTTGCGGCTAGGTAGGAAGTCCTAATTATGATTAGGCATTATAGGCTTGTAAGCTTAGGTTGTATTACTTGTTAGCAATATAAGTGGGGGTTTAAAAATCCTAACCGGGGAGGTTAGGTAGTGGATGTAGATCATTGGATCGAACCACTATAAATCGTGTGTCTCTTTCTATCTCTTCTATCCTATTTACTTGCATATCATCCATATTCGCACTTTGGTGAGCATATAGCATCTTAATTATTGAATTAAATTAAAAAGGGCATTAACTTCTCGATACACCCAATTCACCCCCTCTTGGGTGTGGTTTCACCTACTACCGCAATTTTGCAGATAGAATCGGTTACGTCACTCCATAATTAAGGTATTAGTCTCGGCGATGCACAACCGATTGGTCAATATGGGTCTCGGTTGCCTTTGACCGATGCTTACATGCAAGGAACACACATTGAATCGGCCACATACTATTGCAATTATTTGCAATTAATCGATTATATTGTTCTGTTACTTTGGTCTACTTTTCAGTCATCTGTCACCGTAATTTAGCACAAATTTTGATGTCATGTAACTGAAGTATTTAGGGCACCCCATTGTTGGCTGATCACGAACCTTAATGGCTAAGATTCCAATGGGTGTCACGGTTCTGTATGTCCGAGACTTGGGGGTAGTTTTCGACCCTGTGTAACCGAAACCTTAATTGAGAGTACAAACTTGGCATATCATGAATTTATCCATACAACAAACATCAATTCAAGTTACATACATCAACAAAAGCATCATGCCAAGTTTGGAAGACATAACATGAATTCAAGTTTGTCTAACATTACAAAAATAATTTACTATGTGATTTGCTTAAGGTGACGCTAAGTCTACCACGAAAGGCGTGTGTAGATGAGAAGATTGAATCGGGACTTGTGCTTGGATGTTAATACCAAAACCCCACCCTTGAGCATCAACATTCGCGAAGGTCTTCCACACCAAGAATACAGGGGGAACCGGTGCATTAGGCTTGAATATGACCTGTCAAATGGAAGAGCAACATAAAAGAAAGAATAAGTAACTTACATTAACATATTAACCAAAATTTGAAACAAACTTTAAAAACTTACCCTAACCCAATGAGTGTCGTTGACATTTGTAATGCTAATAACTACCCGATCTTTCATAGGCGGAGGGGCATTACATAGAGGAAGAAATGTCATGCAACAACCATATGACACGTTGACAAGCACAACATTAAATGTTGTTGCAATTAGAAGTCCCATGTCTGGAAGGGTCATCCACTTGTCGGACCCGACACCTTACTTTCAAAGAATTGCACAGCTCCCTTAACTTGGTCTAAGTAACTTCCAAACAAATCCTTCCAAAACACTTGGTTCTTTTGTAGTTCATTAACCATAGCTGCTCTAACCCTCTTCCAACCATCTATGTCTGACAATCCAAGACCGGCGACAACACAACTGAAGCCACAATTTCCATCGCCATCCACATTAACTGTAGTCTCAACATGTTGAATCCAATCCGGCTGTATAGTGTGAATGAATCTAATCTCAGATACTCCCATAGATGCCCCATGTGTTCGATGTACTTTATTCCTAACTTGTTTTCCTTTCCTTCGCTCACTGGCTGCCTCAGCGAGTGTAAATACATACTCAAAGCCACTTGGATCTCTCGTTGTAGAAGTATCATTTTCCTCGGCTTTCCTCTTCATCCCTCTTTTCCCTTTCTTCATTTTCTTGCTCCCTATAACAAAATTACCAAAACTATCGAGATTCGGTCTCCCCCTTGTCCTCAGTTTTTCTTGTGGTGCAATACATGGCGTCGAGGAATGACAACTAATCTCTCTTAGTTGTTGAATAGTCCTAACACGCGAATCCTCATCAACGAATGTTTCAAACTTAGACACAACTCTTTGAAGCTCGTCATTCAAGTTATAGGCAGTCCGATTCACTGATGCATCGGGTACCATACTCAACTTCTGCCAATACACATGTATGTCTTCAAGTGGTATAGGTGAGCCTGCCAAAATATGTACATTAAGGTCGTGTGCACACGGAAGCCCACAAGTGGTACGTTGGTCACAACCACATAAGCTCCGGTCTATCCCAACATTCACCCCATGTTCAACCTCGTTACGAGTCAACTTAAGCGCTTTCAGGGATACATAACCCCGCAAACGGTCGATACAATCCATCCATGTTGCATAACATTCAAACTAACCTCAAACGACGATTTGATCCTGTTATGTTGTATGTCCAGCATTCCATGAATTACACTCCACAATGCCTCGATGTTTGCAATACATGTGCCAAGATGATTTTTGAGAGTGGAATGTGCAGAGTCAACCCTTTGCGTCGTGGTTTTTCCAATATGAAAAAGTGGATTTGTCCATGCACGTATAAATCTATTCTTGTAATCCCATAACCAAGTATCCTCCAAATAATTAAGCAGACCTTTCACATCTGCATACTCATCACGTAAGGTAGCCAACATAAGCTTGAATGATGCTTCGGTTGTAGCATACATCAAATCCGTCCACCTCTTATTGAAGAGTTGAAAGTCCTCATTTCATGTGAACATCTTTTTGGTGTTGGTCAACACCATTATGTTGATATGCCATGTACAAAGCTCGTGGGAACATTATGGAAAAACTTCTTCGATTGCATTAATATGTCCCAATTCTCTATCAGTGACAAAAACACTAGGTGTAGGTCACCCGTCTAGTAAACCTCTCAAAATGTTCAATGCCCATATGTAGTTGTACATAGTCTCCGAAGATAAAAAACAAATATCTGTCGAAGTGACCCCAACAATCTCCAACAGCGGCAATCGATACCTATTGGTCTTATATGTGCAGTCCATTAGAAGAACGTACGGAAAAGACCTCAACAAGTTGATGGAGTCAGGATGGGACCAAAACAAGTCTGTAACTACATTCGATTCGGAGTCCTTCCTTTGCCATGACAGATACATATTGTCTTCTAATAAATGTAAGAGTTGTTGCATTTGAGTTTTCCCACTAGCTTCTTTAATTCGATTCCTTTGTCGTGCATTGTATATTTTTCGCAATGTTGAAGCATTGTTCTTATCCCTTTGCCTCAAAGTATTTAGGATCTGCCATGGCCTAACATTAGCCTTACTCATCTTATCCAAAATAGCAGCCTCATCCTGAGTCAATCTTCTAGTATATGAGTGCCCTTTCAAGTAATTTGTAGAGTTGTGGTTGTGCATGTCGCATACCACACTTACATACCAATATGAGTCTGGGTGTTCCTTGAGTTGAATAAGAAAAGGGCACTGACATTTTTTCGTACCGGTGTTCGGTCTTGTGCTGTCCTCATCTTCCTCTTCGTCGTTTGTCAACTTACGTGGTATCTTCTCAATTAGTTCAGATTTAGCATTTCCAACTTTTTGGGAAATACCCCTATATGTTCCGGATCTCTCACACGCAATTGTGACCCTTCCCCTATGGCCATTCCCTTCAGCATCAGACTTCTTTGTAACCAGGACAAACTTTCTAGCACAACCTATCTCTTGAACCCATTCGAGTGCCTCTTTTCTAGTTTGAAATGGTGCCTCCCATTTGAAAAGATAAGAGATATCTTCAAATGCAATTGTCGATGGTACTTCCTGTAAGAAAAAGTCAAATATCATAAGCACTTGGTGTTAGAAGTTAGAAAATCCTTAAAAATGCAATTCTCGGTAGTGCAGGTCCGACACGTAAAGGATAGTTTCGGTAGGGCACAACCGAGACCATTCAATATATCTCGGCACATGACCACCGAGTCCACTAGCAACCCATTACAAAAAATGTTCGGTTATCTCCTACCGAGAATTATGCTCAAGTCTCGGTTGTGTGTCACCGATATATTTACAGAATCTCGGTCCTGTATGGCCGAAACAATCATGTACGTGGTACATTTGCATATTAGGAAACCCTATACCTAAAACAACTTTAAAACTCACCTCCAACTACCTCGATTCATCCTCATTTGGGTTTTATTCATCCATTATGCACTAAAGCACCAAACGATTTGCGCTAAACCCTAAGTAAAGGAGAATCATCAAACACTACCATTATCAACACCAAAACACACCAAACGCAAGATTCAAACTCTCAAAAACTAAAAAAATGGATGAGGATATCGACCTTGTATAAACTCTTTTAGCCAATAACGCCGTGACCGATCGTCGACGGAATCGGGGTATAGGGATTGACCGAGCTCAAATACGGGGTGGGGTGCTTTGGTAATTTTGGTTTTTTTATTTTTGTTGTAGATTGGGTTGGAGGGCACATGAGTCATTACACATACAATTGAAAAAAATGGGGTGCCTTGAGTGATGACTAGGGTGCACATAGCTGGCCTGTTATTAATCACCATGCACTTTAATGACATCACACCATGTGTCATCATCCACCATACAACTTTCATGGACATCCATGCAAACCACCACATCTCCTGCAAGCCAACGTCTTCACACACATCATTAATTATGCCTCGAGATTTGTGCATACATGCTTTACGAGATGGCTCGCCACCAGTTTTAAGAGCATCTCCAATCATGTTACTCTATTTTTTCCTCTATTTTACAGTTCAGTCACATCAAACTCTATTTCTTCTCCAACCACAAACTCTATTTCTCCTCTAAAAAGGAATATTCTCTCACTACTATTTTGTACATATTACTTACACCTCCCTCCCTTTTCTTTTTTATCTAATCACTCCTAACAACACACAAATATATAATAATATTATTTAACATATTATAAGAACTAATAAATGAATATATATATATATAATTAGTAAATAACGTGATTAATTAATATAATAAATAATTAGATTATATTTCTAATTATATAAATATATTTATAATGAATTAGTAAATCTATTTATTACTATATGACAACATGTCACCGAATGCTCGCAAGAAAATAGCAAAAACATTTATTAATTTTTCATAAAATAACTACAAAAGGAAGAATAACATTTATTTAATCATCTCCATTTGTGTACTCATCCCAAATATGATCAATCAAGGCATTACGAAGCGCATAATGAGCATCTTTATCTTTAATGTCTTTGTTGCGTTTAAGAAATTCATCGAATCTTTCATTTTCATCCAAGGCCACTTCAACATCAGGAATTGGTGCTTCCCTTGCTTGTCCAATCGGTACACTAAGATCTCGTTCATCTTCAATAATCATGTTGTGCATAATAATACAAGTTCTCACAATGTCTTGTAATACATTTGTAGCCCAAAAACGTGACGTACCTGCGACAATTGCAAATCGAGCTTGAAGAACTCCAAAAGCACGTTCCACATCCTTCCTACACGCTTCTTACTTCATAGCAAATATTTTTTTTTTCGCGTTTGCGGCTCACGAATAGTTTGAACAAGGGTTGCCCACTTTGGATATATGTTATCAGTTAAATAATAACCCATGGTGTACTCTTTACCTTGAATAGTGTAATTAGCTGAGGCGGCAATGCCATTGGCAAGATTAGAAAAAAGATTAGAGTTTTCTAACACATTAATATCATTATTGCTGCCTGGCATACCAAAGTAAGCGTGCCATATCCAAAGATCGTAATCTGCAACTGCTTCAAGAATTATAGTTGGGGAGCCACTTCGACCGGTATATTGTCCAGCCCATGCAGTTGGACAATTCTTCCATTTCCAATGCATACAATCTAAGCTGCCCAACATTCCAGGAAAGCCACGTTGTTGACCAATATAAAGCAGCCTTGCAATGTCATTGGCATTAGGTTCCCTTAGATATCGATATGAGAATATCTCCATGACAGCACAACAAAATCTTTTGATACTTTCAATTGCAGTAGACTCTCCGATTTTTAAGTATTCGTCTATGGCATCTGCTGGTAAGCCATATGCCAACATTCGAAATGCAGCAGTTACTTTTTGTAAAGTCGATAATCCCAATTTACCAACTCCATCTCTTCCTTGCTGAAAGTAATTATCACGAGATTTCACTGCATCAACAATACGAAGAAATAAATTTCGTGACATTCGATACCTACGACGGAACATGTCTTCATTATATCTTGGGTTCTCAGCAAAGTAGTCATCGAATAAATTACGATCAACATTTTCTCGATTGCGATTAATCATTGCGTGACCAGGAACAGAGCCAACTCTAGTGCTTGTGTTATTGCCTTGTCGCTCCAAGTAGTGCATTAGAATCTTGTTGTTGTTCATAATCATACGAGTTATCGTCTCCTCCGTTTGAGCAATCTCTGCCAGCAAGAGATTAAATTCATCCGAAGAATCAGAGTCATTTAGCAAGTAAGATGAACTTCCTATTCTAAAACTCATTTTGGATATCGATTTTGAAAATGAACAAAATAATTATATGATATTTTACTATCAAATAGCTGGTGCCTTAACATCATAATGGAGTTTGTATTTATATCTTGCAAGGTTGGAAATGTGGATTTCTTATCTTCTACGCATTGGATAATGCTCATGTTTTTCAATATTCTTTTTTTGCCTTGTCTTGCACTCCAACGGATACTTCCTCAATCTAAAGGTCATATATTGTAATGAAATCCAATCAAACAGTCATTCTTTTGAAATGTGAATTTCATATCCTCTATGCATTGGAGAATGTGTGTGTTTGTCAATATTCTTTTCTTGTCTTGTCTTGCCCTCCAACGGATATATTCTCAATCTAACGGTGATATATTGTAATGAAATCCAATCAAACGGTCATCTTTTTGAAATGTGGATTTCTTATCCTCTATGTATTGGATAATGTGTGTGTTTGTCAATATTCTTTTCTTGCCTTGTCTTGCACTCCAACGAATCTATTTTCAATCTAACGGTCATATACTGTAATGAAATCCAATCAAACGGTCATCTTTTTAAAATGTGGATTTCTTATCCTCTATGCATTGGAGAATGTATGTGTTTGCCAATATTCTTTTCTTGCATTGTCTTGCCCTCCAATGGATATATTCTCAATCTAACGGTGATATATTGTAATGAAATCCAATCAAAGGGTCATCTTTTTGAAATGTGGATTTCTTATCCTCTATGCATTGGATAATGTGTGTGTTTGTCAATATTCTTTTCTTGCCTTGTCTTGCACTCCAACGAATATATTTTCAATCTAATGGTCATATACTGTAATGAAATCCAATCAAACGGTTATCTTTTTAAAATGTGGATTTCTTATCCTCTATGCATTGGATAATGTGTGTGTTTGTCAATATTCTTTTCTTGCCTTGTCTTGCACTCCAACGGATATATTTTTAATCTAACGGTCATATACTGTAATGAAATCCAATCAAACGGTCATCTTTTTAAAATGTGGATTTCTTATCCTCTATGCATTGG
Source organism: Stephania japonica (assembly GCA_039657345.1). Lineage (NCBI taxonomy): Eukaryota > Viridiplantae > Streptophyta > Magnoliopsida > Ranunculales > Menispermaceae > Stephania > Stephania japonica. Next base: position 18,219,972 of record CM077558.1, on the reverse strand, counting down.
AGAATGTGTGTTTGCCAATATTCTTTTCTTGCCTTGTCTTGCCCTCCAACGGATATATTCTCAATCTAATGGTGATATATTGTAATGAAATCTAATCAAACGGTCATCTTTTTGAAATGTGGATTTCTTATCCTCTATGCATTGGATAATGTATGTGTTTTTCAATATTCTTTTCTTGCCTTGTCTTGCACTCCAACGGATATATTTTCAATCTAATGGTCATATACTGTAATGAAATCCAATCAAACGGTCATCTTTTTGAAATGTGGATTTCTTATCCTCTATGCATTGGATAATGTGTCTGTTTGTCAATATTCTTTTCTTATCTTAAAGCCTTGGACCATTATATATAGCAACCTTGCATTGGTTAGCAAGCACCACTACACATTTTATATCCTTCAAACAAGTTTTGTACTCATCTATTTATTTGTTTTCTTCTTTAACAATGTCTCGATCAACTGGATACTCTGCTCGTGAGGATCATATTCTATGTGAAGCATGGCTTGAAGTTTGTCAAGACCCTATTGTGGGTCGATATCAATCTGCAGATAACTTTTGGGGTCGTATTGTGGCAAAATATAACGAAACACTTAGCGAGTAAGGAGAGGGTCGCAGCTTAAGATCCGTACAATCTCGCATGCACAACATATTAACGGAAGTAAAAAGACTGGTTAGTTACGTGAAAACGATTGAGAATAGGCATCAAAGCGGTGCTTCAGATGAAGATAATGTAAGTTTCCTTTTTTTTCTCCTCCAGTTGTATTATTTAATACTTCTTATTATTAAGTTCTAGCATCATTCTTATGTATTTTTCATATAATTACAGATGCGCCAGGCAAAAATATTATTTATGCACGATGCAAAGTACAAAATGGGGTTCAAATTCGATCATGTTTGGCATATTATGAAGGATATTGAAAAATTCAAGGACAATGTTTCTACCGTGAGGCATATGTATAGGGAACCTAACTATGATTCTTCGCAATCTGAAAAGGGTTTTGATTCTCCTTGCACAGAATCTCCCAGTCTTTCTCCATTTGCTTCTTTAGATGAGCTTGAAGATAATCTCATTGCAAATTCATCTCGGCGACCTATTGGAGTGAAGAAAGCCAAATTGAAGAGGAAAACAAGTGAGGAGTCGTCAACTGCAGTGAACGAGATAAGAGAAGAAAATCGACAACTTTTGGAGTTGTTACTGGATGCAAGATTAGACAGAAAAACAATAATGTCCCGCCAAAAAGAAAAAGATGAAAATAAAATATTATTTGCGAACTTGAAAGATATTGACGATCCAAGTGTTATTGAGTATGTGCGAGCCCAACTGACAAAAATCTTAGAGGAAAGAAGACAACAAAGTACTTCTTCTTCCCCCAAAATACATTTGGCCCATTGTTTGATAACCTTGGGGACCTGGGACTAATTTACCTAATTATGATCAATTTTATAATTAACTTATTATTCATGTCGTACTACGTTGTATTGTATTGTAATAGGTCGAATCATATTTTAGTTGTAAGTTATTAAGTTTGTTAATGTAATGTTCATTTAATTTTAATGATAATATGTAGTTTAATTAAACCAAATTAAGGGAGAACCTTAAAAAAGACCATTAATTTTTATTTTTTGGGTCAAATAGAGAAATAATTATCGACTTATTAGCCACAACGGATTAAAGCCACGATAGTTACGAGAATTCAAGAGGCATAACCCTATTGAGTTTTATGGTGGTACAAATTTGGTGGCTACTAAGAGGTTTATTAAGAGCCACAAAAGGTTCACAACATTATAGCTACCGAGGAGCATATGAAAGCTTATATTTCTTCGTCGATGTTATTGGGAAAGGCAGACGACTGGTGGACTATGATTGTAGCTACCAAAGGAGTACACAAGAATTAGGGCCGACATAAAGGCGTAGTTCAACGTAAAGCACTTTCCCCTTACCGTGATGAGGGAGAAGAGGAACAAGTTCTCTACTCTGCGACAGTTTGCATATGAGTCTATCATGAATTTCATGGGACGATACCTACAACTACTACCCTTTGCTGGAGGCTCGGCTGATAGAGATGTTGATCTAATGTACTACTTCACGGCGGGTTTGTTACCTGAGATTGGAGGTGTTGTGGTATCCACTGAGCCTGAGACATTGCAGAGGGCTTATGAGCAGAGTTTAGCTAGAGAGGCATACATAAGCACGCATTTTAAGGAGATTAGATCTACTCGACCAGAGGTGCGGTCTGAGCATCGATCAGAAGTTCATGATAGAAGAGAATGAGGGACCAATGGAAAATCAGAATGAAAGTAGTGGTTTTGGTTCTCAAAGACAGAGGGTATATTTTCATTGTGGTCAGCCCAGACATTTCTAGAATAGATGTCTAGATTTGTATTATGACTAGTAGGACGACACTCAGCCACAGGCCATGGAGAACGTAAATGTGGCGACTGAGCCACAACCGACAATAGCTCGTGATCATACCGAAGGTAAAAGATTATTCTTATTACCGTTATATCATGCATGGAGTGATTCATGGGACCTTTAGGTGTTAACTTGCGATTCCGGATGTTGTTTAATTAAGTTAGGGTTGATACCTGCTAGGTATAGTGCTACTTGACCTTATCAAGGTGGACGAGAATGGGAAAACACCCAACTTAAGTTTAGAATTTGAAAGAAATATAAAATCATGGTAGGCTTTGGTATATGAGATAAGAAACCTAGCCTTGAACACACCTAAAGAAAAACAGGACTAGACAAGTTGTGATTCATCTTATGATGCATGAATACGTAGTGTTCATGACGACTATTGTTGCAACTTTGTCGAACATTTTTCTTGCCTGGGTATTGATAAAATTGTCAATGGGTTATAAACTTGCATTTGAAACATGAGTGGTTGGGAAGGTCATCATGAGTTTGACGTTCGAGTCGCGATCGTAACATCTTGCGCCGTGATTACCGAACCTTCTAATGTGGTAATGGATGATGACCATGATGAGATCGTGGGCATCCTTATCATCTTGAAATTAGGAATGGTCTTGAAAGACCATAGTTCACCTTGGAACAACTAGGTTAGTTAGAAGTGGTTGCGACCATAGTTGAAGACCGAGAAGAAATCAAGTTATCAGAAGTGGTGGGGCCTATAGTTAGAGGAATGCTGGAAGACGAGCTATTTGAAGCAATCTTAAGGGGTTCGTAGTTCAATGCAAAAGACGTTGTGTTATTTGAAGAGACTTTGTACAAGTCCACAGTTCAATATACTAATGTCGAGTTGTTGGAAACAACTCCTACGTGAGTCCACAATTGGTCGTAGAATATTTAGTTGTTTGAAGTGACTTTGTATCGGTCCGTAGTATAATGTTAAAGAACAAGTTGTCTAAAGTGACTCTAATAAAGTTCGCAGTTCGATACGAATAAAGAGAGTTGTTTGAAGCGACTCTGAGTAAGTCCGCAGTTCGATGCGAATACTCTAAGCTGTTTAAAGCGGTTGAAAGCCCAATTTTGAGAAGTCTAAAACGAGTGTATTAGTTTTTCTTACCCTACGTTTTATAAGAATTAACGCAAGTTAAATCTAATTTTGAGGAAGAAATTCTTGTTAGTTGGGAAGACTATAACGGTCTAAAAATATTTTATTTGTGGATGACGACGTGTATTACTTATTTATACCCGTATGTGACTATACGAGTTTTTATCGTCAAATTTACGGGAGAGGTTCGCCTAAGAAAACACGTTGAGACGAACACATGAAAATAATTAATTAAAATTATTGAAGAATAAATAATATATTGGTGGGCGCTTAGTGACACGCGGGGTCGTGGTCAACACGCGTGGGTCGTATGGTAGTGTGCATGCCCGAGTGTGCTCGTCAACGTGCACAACGAATTTTAGGTGTGAAAATACAAGTGCGTATATATATTTATATATAAAGTATATGTAATTATATATATATATATATTTATATATTGAAATCAGAAATGTGAAAAAGACTAAAAAGGGCATGAGTTTTGTAAAGAAAAAGAGTATAATGATGGGGGCAAAATGGTCATTTGACCCCAAAATATCAACAAAATCCCCAACCGCCACCATCATTCTCGCCAAAATTGATCAAGAGAAAGAGAGATTGATCGAGAGAGAGAGAAGGGATCAAAACTGGAGACCGAGGGATCGAGCTAGGGCGAGAGTAGGCGAAGTTGAGTATTTTATTATTGATTGTTATTGTCATTGTTGTTGTTTAGTGTTGGCGGTTGTTGAGTGAGGCTCGACCACGGTGTTGTCCATGGTTGAGGACGAAGGACCAGGGGAGACTACTCCCCTACCGAATTGATTGGGTTGGGGTTGGGAGCCAACCCCAACAAAAACGAAAAAAAAAAACCAGAGATGCTTCTACGTCTCTGGTAAGTTGGAGAAGAAAGTGCAAATGTGCGAGCTCGCACGTGTGCACCTCTCCACCCCACGGGACCGGGCCAAGAGGCCTGGGTCAAGCTCGCCCATGGGGCGAGCCAGGCCTAGCACCTGGCTAGGCGAGGATAGGGTCTACCCGACTAGAAAAAAAAATCAAAATAAAAAATAAATTTGGCAAATAAAGAAAAAATCTAGAAAAATAGAAAAAAATCTAGAAAATAATATTTTGACCAAATAAATCGAAATTGAGGAATTTCTATAAAAAGTGAAGTTTTCGGGATTTTCACTAGACTTTGTGTCGCAGATTTTACTTCGTAAAGAGTGTAATTTACAACTTTGACGCAATTGAGTACTAGGAACACAATGGACTTGTAACGAGGGTTTTGGAATTTGTTTGAAACATGTAGAAGTCGCGAAGGACGAATTTCGTGATCGATTGAGGTACATTTTTCGTATGATTGCAAGCTAACAAGAAAATGCACATTAATTTATTTTCCATTATTGTTATTTCTATTTAAATTGAGCTATTTGTTGGAATTCCATTATATATTTCCTTGGTTGAGCATCTTGGTGTAAGCGTGTCATAAAGGTACTCCTGGTCCATATTAGCTAAGCAAATGCGAGCACTGCCTGCAGGGGTGTTGTCCAGCCACTAATAGTGGGTTACATTTTCGAGTACTAGATTGCTTGGATGTGGATGTGGATTATTGTGATTATGAATGTGATACTGTTGTACTATTTGGAAATTGACCACTTATGGGCATCTTTTGACTCTTTGGACACTCAAGCTTCGTTGCTATGCTTGTCAATCTGTTTATCATGAAATTTGTTATATTTCTTGTCTTTCAATACCGCATGAACCTGGACTATTTATTTGTTAAATCTTGAATTACTATTTATGTTCTTCTGGAATTACTTTCAATTCTTCACGCACTCACCATCAAGTTTGTGACGGTTATGAAGATAAGGTAGAGGCAAGCAAGGGTAAAAGGGTCGGAGCTAGGTGACTTCCTCTGAGGACTCTCGGAGTGGCTCTTTGCTTTCTTTCACAGTAGGTGTTGCCTTTTGACTATTTATTTTTTTTAATACAATGGGGTTATTTTTGGATTGTGTGACTAGGGATATCATGTCTTATTGATATTGAATACTGATGGTCATCAGATATGCATGTTTATCAACTTTCTAGGTTCCACACTATAGCTTGTTCCTGATTTCTTTTATTTTGAGTTATTTACATGATTATAGTTAATTTCCACTGCAAACTTACCTGATAATAATATAATTTAATAACTCACCTATTAAATTGATAAAATGATGAAGAAACAAGGATTTGAGGCTAACTAGGCATGTATTGACTTCACTAGTACGGTCTCGGAGGTAAACGTGTGTTTAGGTCGGGTAGGGCCTAGTTTTATAAGAAATTGGGTCATCACACATATGCATCTCGACAACTCAAGGTTCATGAGAAAAATTATCCGACGCATGATTTAGAGTTAACTATTGTGGTGTTTGCGTTGAGGATTTGAGACATTAGGTGTGAGGTTAAATGTTTTTATTGATCACAAGGGTTTTAAATACCTATTTTCTTAAAAGGAGTTGAATCTGAGACAAAGACATTAGTTAGAATTCCTGAAGGATTATGATTTTTTTGCTTGAGTATCATTCTGGAAAGGCCAACATAGTTGCTGATGCTTTGAGCGGGAAAGGATTTTATGGTGAGGTAGTTGTGTGCCACATGACTCACGAGTATGCGTTACTCGAGGTAGCTGATATGATGTGTTCTGTTGACGTGCCAACTACTACCACGACATAGATTGTGGTCAGATGAGGATGCATACTATTTCACTTCAGGCAGTTCATGAGGGACAACAGACTAATGAGTTATATTAGCGGTTCAGTGAGATGGTGGACAGTTTAGATTATTCATACTGGAGTCGGTCGACAGACACATGTTTGAGATATCGAGGGTGACTGTGGATTCTATTAGTGGCTGATTTACGCACTGAGATACTTTAGGAGGCTCATTGTTTATGTTTTTCTGTTCATCCAGGTCGGACCAAGATGTATTCTGATATGCGACATTTCTTTTGGTGGCCGGGGATGAAAGTCGATGTTTTGGAGTTTATATGAGCGTGTGAGATATGCCGGAGTGTGAAGGCTAAGCATAGAAAACCTGGAGGATTATTGTAGCCTCTTCCCATTCCACAGTGGAAGTGGGAGCACATTGCAATGGATTTCGTCAGTGGTTTGATTCGATCTTCTTGCAAACATGACAGTATTTGGGTAATTGTTAACAGACTGATGAAATTTTCACATTTCATTCTGGTATCCACTACATATATAGTTGATAGATTGAGTATTCTCTATGAGCATGAGATAGTCAGATTGCATGGAGTTTCGTTGTCTATTATGTCAAATAGAGGACCGCAGTTTACTTCATTACTATGGCAGGTATGCAGGCTCAGTTTGGCATTAGGCTTGATTTGAGTATAGCGTACCATCCACAGACATACGAACAATTTAAGAGACTAATTCAGGTGTTAGATGATATGATCAGGATGTGTGTACTGGAGTACGAAGGATCTTAGGAATAGTACCTTCATTTGTGCGAGTTTGCGTACAACAATTTCCAGGCTAGTATTGGCATGACAACGTTTGAGGCACTATATGGCAGACCTTATAGATCACCATCGTGTTGGGCGGAGCCTGAAGATGTGGTGATAGTTGGGCCTGAGATTGTTGTTGATCATACTAAGAAGGTAAGGCAGATTTGTTAGAGACTAAAGGGTGCTCAGGAGAGACAAAAAATATTATGACAAGTATCACAACAAGTATCACGACGAGTTACAGTACGATGAAGGAGCCTATGTGTATTTGAAGGTTTCGCCTCTAAATGGTCACGAGAGGTTCGAAATCAAGGGAAAAATTGTGCCTAGGTTTATTGGTCCTTTTAGGATTATGAAAAAATTCGATAAGGTTGCTTATAAGTTGGAGTTGCCGCCTTAGCTCACTGAAATTCATCCAGTTTTCCATATCTTTATGCTTTGACTAGACAAGTCAAGCGAAGGATGACGACCGACAGTAGATTTGAGTCAATTGACTTACGTGATGATATTACTTGTTAGGAGCAATTGATTCAGATTGTGGACAGAAAGGTCAAGATATTGATGAATAAGGAGATACATTCAATACTCGTTAGGTGCCAGTACCACGAAGACGAGAAGTTGACCTGGGAGTTAAAGTCCTATATGTGCAAGTATTTTTCTCATTTGTTTTGATTCCGGTAAGTCGTTATTTTGAGTAATTATTAGATTAATTTCGAGACGAAATTTTAATAAGTTAGGAAAATGGTAAACGACCCTCAAATTTAATTGGTGACACGTGTTGTGTTTCAGGTCCGTTTCTTGTCAGTCGTGACTTGTCATATTACTCAAGCCTCGGGAGTTGAACACTTAGGTATATTTTATTTTTTATGATGTTTGTATTATTATTTAGATTCAAATGTGAACTCCGTATGTCCTAGTACGTGATTTTATTTTATTAATTGTCACAATTTATGTGTGAGATCGCTTAGGAAAAATAGGAATTTTAAGGTATAATACAGATAATTAAACATTGAAAAATGGTAATTAGTGAATTATCAAAAAATAATAAAAAATTAAATAAAATGCGAGAGCGAGGTTATGTATGGGAATGCGTGCGGTGCTATTCGTGAGGCTAAATGGATCTGAGAACGAGCGGTGTGAACGAGGATTGGCTTGGTTTTGAAGATAGAGTCACCCATTGGAGTTAAAGTTGGTAGCTATTTTGAGTAAGAGACACAAGATGTGCCTCAAGATCCGTACGTGTATGTGATGAAATGAGAATTATAAAAGGGCCATCACCTTTTCTCTCTCCTCAATCCATTTCATTTTGAGCCAAACAATCAAACTAACAAGGAACGGGGGTTTCGTTGTTTTCGAGCTCGTTGCGACATCGGGGATCGAGCAACTACGCATAAAAAGGTAGGATCTCGACTCTTCTCGTGATTGTCTATGGTTTGGTATTAATTTTGTTGGTTTTCATCACAATGGATTTAGGCAAAATTTTGGGAAATGTTGGAAATAAGTTTAGGTGTTGTTTTTGTGATCAAATGGGTGATTTAGTAAGGATTTGTGAATTGGTTTGATTGTTTGAAACAATTTTGATTTTTTGGTGAATTTTCGTGTGATTTACAAATTGGAGTATTTGTCGGGGTTTCGACGCAAAGTAAGGTGTGTTTGTTGTAGTTTTAGACGTCTTTAAGTGTTTGGGATAGACTCGGAACATGGCGACGCAAGTCGGGGTTCCGAAAACCCCGAAAAATGTGTTCACTGTGCCTCATCGCGAGGGATGTCGTGGAGATTTTCTCCCACGACGTCACTTCACATCGTTCACACTTTAGCAATTCATCATTCACACTTTAAGTGGCGTTGTCGCGCCGGCGTCCGGAACAGTAAAAATAGATAATTTTTAAATAAATTTCTAAAATTTTCAAAAACTTTGGGGATTATCCAGGGTCACGAATGACTTTAATTGAACAAAATTTGGGATAAATGATTGTCTGAATTTGAGAATTCGAGTGGGACAAGTTAGAGGATTACTCGAGGATCGAAGTTTTGTGGTATTTGAGGTACATTTTTCATACGATTGTAAGCCGGTAAGAAAATACACGTTAATTCATATCCATTATTATCATTTCTGTTTGAATTGAGTGATTGTTGGAATTTCATTCTATATTTTCCTTGGTTGAGTGTTTTAGCGTAATTGTGTCGTGAAGGTACTTCTATTAGCTGGGCCAATGTAAACACTTCAGCAGAAGTGTTGTCCACTACCTAATAGTGGTTACATCTTAAGTACTGGATTGTTGTGGATTGATGTGGATTGTTGTGATTATGGATGTGGAACTATTGTGGATGTGGAAATTGGCCACTTATGGGCCCCTTTTGATTTACTTGACACTCAAACTTTGTTGCTATGCTTGCTAGTCTATCTATCATGCAATTTGTTATATTTCCTATCTTTCAATACCACATGATATTTGGACTATTTATTTAGTAACTCTTAAATTACTGTTTATGTTCTTCTGGCATTACTTTCATATTTTTCACCCACTCATCGTCTAGTTTGTGCTGTGGTGCAGATAGAGAAGAGACGAGCAAAAGAAAATAGGTAATGCTAGATGATATCCTTTGAGTACTCTCGGAGCAATTATTTCCTTTACTCACTGTAGGTCTTACTTTTTTTATTGTGATTATTGTACATTATGTTTTGTATAACACTGGGACACGTGTAGGGAATGAAAAACTAGGGATATCATGTTATATCATACTATTTAGCTTTGATCACTAGATATGCATGTATTTATCCATTTCTTAGGGTTTCCACATTATAGGTTACTCATTTTCCTAATGTTCCATTCACTAACTTATAGTTGATTATAGTGATTTCTGCTACGAATTTCCTTATAATTTTATAATCCTATAACTCACACATTTAAATAATAAAATAATGATGTATATGAGGATATGAGGTTGACTAGGATGCATACACTTCGCGAGTAAGGGCTCGGGGATCCACGTAGGTCTAGGCTGAACGGGACCCAATTTTATGGGGAACTAGGGGTCGTCACAATCTTGGTGATCTCGGAGATTGCGAGGGGAAGTTTCTACGCATTCGTTCTACCATCGATATTACTAAGCCTTTGAATCATGGGTTCAAAGTGGTCATGAAGGCTATTGACAAGGAGGTCCCCATTGTTCTTCAATATGAACGACTTCCTAATATCTATTTTCATTATGGTCGCATTGGGCATTAGTACAAGGAAAGTATGGAGTTGGAAGGCCTTATTGCGAATCCTTCAAGTTTCAAGTGGGACAATTGGTTACGGGCTAAAATAATTCCATAGAACAAGGGGAGTTCCATCTCCCTGGCTATACTTCAAATTCCAATCCCCCTCGGTTTGGTACATCAATGAGGGGAAGATAGCTAGAGGCAGCATGTTGCATGTCGATTTACAGCAGCGACCGATCCTGGAGATCCATGAGGAAGAAGGCAATCTCGGTCGTTCGGTTTCATCGCATCAAGATTCATATCTCGATGAAGTTCAAAGAACGATCACATGGAGAAAAACTAGGGGGTCAACAACAATGCCAGCAAGAATGTCCATGATGTTAGTGTGCCTATTTTATTCCTTAATGACCGGTCTTACCTGTAATGACCCAAAAATTAATGATATATTTGTGTGATGACGTGTGCTATCAACTTATACTCTGTGTCTACGTGACAGGGCTGGTGACATCAATTTACTAGTAGTGTTCACCTAGGAAACGTGTTGAATGGGTTTCGACGACGAGGTATGGGTACACGAGCTAGGAAAAATAAAAATAAAAATAAAAATAATACATAATTGCTCGACTCGTTAATAATTCTAATTAGGCATGATGGGGTGAGTCGCGGCATGGTTCGAAACCGGATGCACCAGAGCCGAGGTGGAAAGGCTAATGTGACGAACAACTTACTTTTGGAGTCGCCTATGAGAGTCACACTTAGTGTGTTAGAGAGAGTGGTGGTGGAGGTGGATGAGAAGAGAGGCTATATAAGCGTCTCACCACTCGGCGCTTCTACGAAAACAAAGATGTTTGGACGACGATGCGAGGAGGTGAGATGTGAAAATCTCTCGCTATTTCCTACGCGTTGGTCCGTATCTTGTTCATGTTCGTTGCGACGCAATTTGGACACCACGTTGAAATTTCGGAGTCAATCGATACTTTCGATGTTTTGGTGATCCTCGCGACAATTAATACGAGTTTTGTAAATGTTATTTTGAAATTGGTCGAGTTTTCGGGGTGTTCACAAGTTTTCAAAGATTTTCGAGTTGTTATTTGGTTTTCAACGATTTTGGGTGTTTTGACATGATTCGAGGCCATGGTTGGTTCGACGTTGAAGTCCCGAACATATAAGGTTCGATTCGACATTCAATGGCGCGATTTGAGGTAGGAAACCTCTCGACAACCCATTTAGGTGGCGGCGCGACGAGCGACGTCGTGGGGGCAAACTTGAATAGTAATTTTGGGGTTTTTCGGGGATTTCGAAATGGATTGGGGATTTTTCGAGTACTCTAATGGGTCCAAACACGACCTAATGTCCAAAAAATTGACGCAAATACACAAATGAATGAAATTATAAAAAATTAAAAAGGATTTCAACTAAACGCGGAACAAAATGCTAATATTAAAAAATTGAAACAAAATGCTTACCAAGTACTTAGTGGATCGGTGACAAGCATGCGGAGACGGTTTTGTAGCATGTGAGAGCCATGAACGCGGAGTTACACGCGGTATTTGTGAGTAAAACCAACTGGAGTATTTACATTATTTCATTTGTGCATTTACTTGGCTGTCATATTTGTTGAGGAATACTTCCTTATGGATTATATGATTTGTTGATTTCTTTTGTTATGCCTATCCTTGGTGGTTTATCGACATGGTTTTGCTTGGATTCCTTAATGAGTGGTCTTTTGGGTCTAAGTGGATAATATGGTGGTCATTTTCTATACCGTGAGTACACGGATTTTGGATGTGGTTAAACCCGCATTTTGGGATTGTGGTGGTCGTATGTTGAACTGTATGTGACGTTGTGGCGATCGTATGTTAACTATGTGTAAGTTGAGGTTGTGTACGTTATTCAAGACTACATTCGGTTAGTGTAGGTCCATAATCTGTCTTGGAAGTCAGGTTGTAAACTCTGTGTGGCAACTTGATGGACTTGAAAAATTTAGATGCCTTTCTTTTTGCTTTATGCTCTTGACACTCATTTATCGTTAATATCTAAGTGATTTACTTATCATGCTATCCTTTATTATCTTTGTGATATTCATACATGATGGTAGTTTAGCCATTTATCTGACATTCGAAATGTTGTTAAAACTCTATTGGTATTTTACTTTCTACTTCATTGTACTCACCGTCTAGTTTGTGATAGTGGGCAGACCGACGAGTAGGGTATAAAGGATCAACGCTAAGCAATTAAAGTCGAAGACCACGAGGCGGTCTCCTCTCGCATATTGAGTAGGTTCTTGTATTATGTATTTATTTCATTTTGAAACATGGGTTATGAGATTTTTTAGAGATCTTGGGCATGTATGACGTTATTGGTGCACTCCTTTGACTTATTATGGTTGATATACACATTTGTTGGGTTTCCACGCCTTAGGTTGTCTTGACTTGTGTCTTGAATTTGATTGATTAGTTTGAGACTTAATTGTTTCCTCTATATCTTTGATAACTCACTAATTGTTTAACTTAACTCTTAATTGCTTAATAATTGGTAAAATTGTAAGGAAAAGTTGACTAGGCTTGTTTGACTCATCGAGACTAGCTCTGGGGTCCACGTGGGCCTAGGTTGGGCGGCCTAATTTAAGATTATGGAATAGGGCCCGTTACAGTTGGTATCAGAGCGTAATGTTTAAGACCTAGCTCTCAATTTAAATCACAATCCATTAAGACACAAACAACGAAAGTTAGGACATTGGTTGAACTTAGAGTGGAACCCTATGAACCTGACTTAAGTCTAAGTTGGAAAGTGAGGATAGTTGGGGAGAATTAAAATTGGAATATATAAGCTATTTGATTTATTGTATACTATTACTATCGATAGCTATTGCCTGATCGAAGACGCGTTTTTGTGACAGAACAAGGATGGTCAATCAGCCAGAGCCCAGTGGTGGTAGTACAGAGGATGCTCAGCAAATGCTAGATAAGGTGTCCCAATTGTTCGCTTTACATGACCAACAACTAGAGGAGATTCTCTAATTATTGATGGTGCAGACTGTACCAACAAAACCTGTAGTAATAGAGAAGTTACAGGTTCAGGCAGAGGTAGTTCCACCTACACCGGCAGAGGATATGATGGGTACTTCCATCGATACAAGTGTTAGAGTGACAGCTGAAGACGAGAAGGCTCGTGAATTTATGAGACATCATTCGGAGAAGTTCCACGTGGGTATTAACTTCGAAGTTGAGAGAAGTTTATGAGGTGCCATGAGAAAATACATGATGTATTGGCTACACCGGCATACATGCAGCTGAGTATATATTCAGCCTTACTGTTCCATGAGGCCGATGTTTGGTGGCGTAGTATGGTGGCGTCGAAAGGGAAGCCCAAGGACTGGGCTGAGTTCGAGAAAGAGGTTCAACAAGAAATACATCCCTTCTTTGATCCGTAACTTAAAGAGGACTGAGTTCAAGACCATTTGATAGAGGACAGACGAGTCTATGATGCAATATATGGACAAATATCTACGTCTGATGGAGTATGCTAAAGGAGCAGTTGACACCGACGCCGATTAGGTGTATTATATTGTGCATGGTCTACTTGACTTCATTGGTTCGGTGGTTGTGATGACGGTTCCTAGACATTCTAGGAGCCTACGAGAGAGTCATGGACTAGTGAGGGCTTTGTTACCAAGGGTACCAGGGAGGTTACCGCAGATCCAATGTCAAGACAGGATAATGATTATAAGGATGATGACGAGAAGATAATTGCACCCCGACATGTTCAGTATCTACGATGTTGGTTTCACATGCTCTAACGGCCTCATATCGCTAAGCGATCACTTCAGGGCGTACGAGTGGGACAATAGTCATATATACCAGAGTAGAGACAGTAGATTGCAAGGAGAAAAGTGGTGTTAACGTTGTAGACAGTCGGAACACATAGCCATCCATTATCTTCAGATGGCAAGCGTGTCACAGACCAGCACTCAGTTACACATGTAGGAGAGAGAGCACATGCCATTACAAACCTAGATCTAGAACCGACGTGAGACCTAACGGCGGGTAAGAGTTATTTTTTCACGTCTTGGCGTGATTTTATTGTGTTCGGTCTGTAGTTTATATTCAACCCGAGTGAAATCTATATGAGTCTTAGGTTAGAATAGGCTCTAGGTGAGTCAGTTGTAGTGGTGAATCTGTGTGAGTTTGGGATTAGCATTAACTATGTGTGAGTTAGACTTGGGGAATCTGTGTGAATCAGTTATTAAAACGTACTCTATGTGAGTAGTGGCGAGGAATTCTATGTGAATGCATCATTTGAAGTATGATAAATATTTAGTTGTGTGCGACGACTCTATGTGAGTCAACTTTCGAAGGGGAGGAGCAAACTGATTGATACTCCTGGTTCTGTGTGACTCTAACATTTGGAAGGATATCTAGCTGTGTGCAGTGACTTTATGTGAGTCAATATTTTGAAGTGGTGGACGAGGCTGTGTGCTAGAATTCTGTGTGGGTCTAGGGGAAAATGGGATGTATGCCAGGACTTTGTGTGAGTTTAGATTCTATGTGAGTCAGAGTAGGCTGTGTGCAAAGATTATGTATGAATTTAGGTTTTGTGTGAGCTCGAGTATAGGACTCTGTGTGAGTCTAGGTTCTATGTGAGCCCGAATATAGGACTTTGTGTGAGTCTAGGTTATGTGTGAGCTTGTATAGGATTTTGTGTGATCCTGAGTTTAGTTTTTGTGTGAGCCTAATCTGAGTAAGCTATGTGTACTTTGACTCTAGGTGAGTTTATACTTCAAAGTAGTAAATTAAGCCATGTGCATTGACTCTATGTGAGTCCTTACTTCAAAGAATGATATCGAGCTGTGTGTACGATTCTGTGTGAATCCGG
Organism: Stephania japonica; assembly: GCA_039657345.1. NCBI lineage: Eukaryota > Viridiplantae > Streptophyta > Magnoliopsida > Ranunculales > Menispermaceae > Stephania > Stephania japonica. The sequence goes on along the minus strand of CM077558.1, from coordinate 18,204,896 downwards.
TATCTACCTAAAAACTCTGTGTGAGTTAGGGAATCAAAGTGAGATGTCGAGTTTTGTGTGCAAATTTTGTGTGAATCCGCCATTTACCCAAACATCTAAGTGGGTCCATAAATTCAAGGAATATATCAAGTTATGTGTGCCTATTCTGTGTGAATCCGATATTTACCCCAAAAAGATTCAGTGTGAGTATGTAATTTACGTGACATGTAACAACCCCAAATCCATCGGCCGCTACGGCGTGTACCACGGGTCCACAACCTAGCCAACTCACCTTCTAGTTGTATCCTACAAGCATTCAAATCTCAATACCGATAAAAAACTTGCTAACTTTTGGTTGTTTACTAATAATTAGTAATTCAAGTTAGCTTAGGACTTGTTGCTATCATGTAACCTCATAATATACAGCGGAAAGACTCAAGTCATCAAAATAATATTACATCGCAATTAAAATATCACTTAATCTAATGTGGAAACAATACCAAAATGTAGTTCACAAATATATATCAAGTGTCATCCTCAAAGTATCAAAAATTACACTTCCAAGTCATATACATGTCAAATGTATCTCTTACAACCCATGCCCAACATAAAGCGATAAATATAAACAAATGTACGAGTAGGGCAAATAGTAGTAGATCACAAATATTCCTCAAGCTTGCCCTTCCCTTTGCTCGTATTAGCATCTGAACTCAAGCCATTACAAAAAGGCATATGACGAGCACAGAGTGAGTAATCCCAAGGAAATTCACCAAGTAAATACATAAGTAAAAATGCTAGAATCAAAATACTATAAATAAACATGCGAAAGAAAAGAATACAAGACAACTATGGAAGATCATCGCATGAATATAAATAGCAAAGAAACAAAGTGCGTGCACAATTAAAGTCAGACTAAAGCTATACTTCGGGCTATTTGCCAGGCACGGCCCATGAGGATACCTCGAACGGGTGACCTTGGGCCCTTTAGGTGGCTGGCGTATACGTCGAAGCACCCACGCATGTCTAGCACACCCGGGTATCATATTCACCAGCGCATGACTAGAACACATGCTATGGCCTAGTGAACCCTATGCCTCGCAATGAATAAACACCAGGTAGGAGTAAACTCAACCATCGTAAAGCAATAACAACAAATAAGAGTATTGATAAACTTGACATAATTCAAATAGTCAAGCAGTAAGTACTAAAGTGAATTTCAGTTGGGATACTACACACCTCAAACCGTGCTCCACTAATGTCCTAAATCCAAATGCATGTTCAAATACGTGTCCAATGTCCGTCAAATCAATCTAAAACCAATAATCCTCGATTAACCAAATACATTTCCATACCTTGTAACCTCAATCTACAACCTAAATCATCGATAAAATCATCATTAAAGTGTCCTAAATGGACTATATAAATCCCTAGGATAAACCTCAATTGGTGAATTTTTATTAAAAATTTTGGTTTCAAAACTGCACTAGACATTTTTGAGGACGCCACCAAGTTCAACCCCGTACGACGTCTTCATGGCTTCTGGGCGTCGTGACCACGTTGTCATGTTGTCTCCTCCAACAGCGTCTCCGAAGTGTCATTCCACAATTCATCACATTTCACCTCTGCCCAAGACCCATGAATGGCGCCGTGGCTTCCGAACCCTACGGCGCGCCTGATGGCATCTTCGATAGAGGGGTTTTCTGAGTTTTTGAACCCCCATGGCTCATCGCGCGATCCACGCCCACTCCATCAACCCATTAAACACTCCATAAGATTCAAAAAACCAAAACCCCTCGACAACACACGTCCGAAACATAAACTAGGCATTTTTCGAGTGAAAATCACAACAACAATATCAACACCAAATCTACCACCATAACCTCAAATCCAACATTCAAAACCATAGAAACACCTCATTCCACTAGTGTGCTCAAACCCTCGACCAAAACCACCGTTAATACCCCCAAAAATTATCCCAAATCGTAGAGAAGGAGATGAGGATCGAAAACTAATCTTATTATTGATTTTCTTTCACTCTTGTGCTCTAATGATCATCCAAAATCCACCAAAACCCTCACACTTCACCAATTTTTGGATTTGCACTTGAAAGAGAAAAGTTGATGAGATGAATAGTAACCAACCTATATATATATAAATTCTCATCAACTTACACCCCCACATCTCAAGGCATGTTTGAAGGTCCGAGATGAGGTCAAATATCCTACTAATGTTGACACACTTGACCCACTCTTGGTCATTTGACTATATTCTCCTAGCTACAACCAATTATTCCCTAGGCATTTCGATACTCAGCTCCAAGCTGCAACCCTTTCCAATCACGCAAAATGACTGTCCCAACCGCCTTAATGTCATTTATTATGAATTATTTAATGAATTTTATCATTTATTATGTATGTTTAGACCCCCAGCCTAGTGTACTAATCATTTGTTACCCGGTATTTGCTTCTACCCGATATACGCAATGAATACCCGTCACACCAGCTCACTCATCAATGAACAACATAAACACACGTATTGCGATGCAATTTAACTAAATTAGACATAGACATTGCAAATACACAACAAAAGCACACAAAATGGATTGTATACCTAATCCGGGCATGTTCCGTCCCCTTTGTGGAACCCATAAATGTCCCCGCTAGCATTCACATCTACAATGATGTCATAAATAATGACAATTATTAATTGGGCCGTTACATGATGACCATAGACTAGTTAGGTTAGATGTGCGCCCACCAGTTTGAGAGTATAGTCTCACATACTCACGTTGGAACGAGTTCATGTGAGTGAGGTTAGAGGGATTGGTTAGATAGTACTTCCCTGTTGTGTGTGTTTAATTAGGATTTTGCTAGAGTTAAGATTAATTTCAAGGACAAAATTCTTATTAGTTAGAAGACTATAACGACTCAAAAATTCATGATATTTTTGTGTGATGATGTGGACTATCGACTTATACTCGTGTCTGTGTGACAGGGTGGTGACGTCAATTTACGAGTAGTGTTTGCCTAGGAAATGTGTTGAATTGATTTTGGCAGACGAGGTACGGGTACACGGGCCAGGGAAAATAAAAATAAAAATAAAGTAATACATAATTGTTCGACTCGTTAGTAATTCTAATTACGCACGACGGGGCGTAAGTCACGGCATGGTTCGAGACCGGATGCACCAGGACTGAGGTGGAAAGGCTAATGTGACGAGCAAGTCACTTTTGGAGTCGCCTATGAGAGTCACACTTGGTGTCTTAGAGACACATGAGGGTCTTTAGATACCTTGAGACACGTACATACAAGTGGATGAGGAGAGAGGTTATATAAGCCCAGTCACCCCACTTGTCTCACCACTCCATCTCATTTTCTTCTCTCTTCTCTCTCTTTTCTTTTGCTCTCCAAGAAAACAAAGTAGTGGTGGAGGTGACCGAAACGACGTCGGTGGTGAGGTTTCACAATGATCCAAAGTGAGATCCGAAATCTCCTTGCTATTTCCTACGCATTGGTGCGTATCTTGTTTGTGTTCGCCGCGACGCAATTTGGACACCACGTCGAGATTTCAGAGTCAATCAAAACTCTCAACATTTTGGTGATCATCTCGACGATCAATACAAGTTTCATGAAGGTTGTTTCAAAATTGGTCGAAGTTTTCTAGGGTGTTCGTGAGTTTTCAAAGATTTTTTAGTTGTTTGGTTTTCAATTGGTTTTCGACAATTTTGGGTGTTTTCGACGTGATCCGGGCCATGGTTGGACCGACGTTGAAGTCTTGAACATATTGGGATCAAATCGATGTTTAGCAGTGCAAGACGGGGGTAGGAAACCACTCGGCAACCTCTTCAGGTGGCGGTGCCGCCGTGGCGCCCGAGGCCGAACTTGAACAGTAATTTTATGGATTTTTTTGAGGGATTTTCATAATGGATTGGGGATTTTTTGGGTATTCTAACAGGTCTAAACACGACCTAGTGCCCGAAAAATTGACCGAATACACAAATGAATGAAATTATGAAAAATTAAAAGGGGATTTCAACTAAATGCGGAACAAAATGCTAATACTACCAAATTGAAACAAAAATGCTTACTAGGTACTTTGTGAACCGGTGACAGGTGTGCGGGGACGGTTTGGTAGCGTGTGAGAGCCGCGAGGGTGGAGTTACGTATGGTATTTGTGAGTAATGTTAGATTAAGTGGTTAGTCACTCTAACTCCGATCGAGATTTTGATGGAAGCAAACAAGGTGAAAATATACTAATGAATATCAAGTGCATTTCAGTTTTTGTCAAAGGTTGCAAAACATCACACCACAAGCATTCGAGCATTCGAGCATTCAAGCCATTCAAGTTTAAGATTCGGCATACATAAAGGAATGAAGACGAAAGATTAAACTAAGTGTTGTAACATCAATGTAAGGTATACAAGTTCATTTACGCAAGCCTATTGCATTAGTTCATGCACATTGAGTTTTTCAAATTGATTTTCAAATGTCAAGTGACTACTTGAAGTTTTTAAATGAAACTTAAAACTTGACTTGGTCTATAAGTCTAAACGATGTTAAACTATGTGTTTAAGATCACATCACTTTTTAAAAATCATTGTAGAAGTTTTCGAAAAAGAAAAACTGGTTTTTGGAATGTTTTTGAAAAGAAAACTGCACATTTGCAGAAAAGCCCATCGCAAGTTATGAAACTGAGATTCTTCGTTTTCGAGATTTGTAAAAATATCCGAACCACCTAAGTAGGCTTAATGACCCATAACAAATATATATAATATGTTATATGAGGGTTGGTTGGATATCGGACGAGTTTAAGGGTCGCTAACACAAGGGACAAAATTAATTATTCTGAGGTCCCGGCAGTTAGTGCGCTAATACTGTTATTAGCGCACTAAGTGCAGAGTTAGCGCGCTATGTCCCAACATTAGCGCACTAATTGCATTCGTGATAGCTTTTTTAAAAAGCTGGAAAACAAATTTTAATTTGAATTCTTAATGAATTCTGGACCTTTGGATCTCTAGAACGATCACTAATTGATAAAATGACATGTGTAATACTATAAAACCACCAAGAACATTGTTTTGTCTCAACAAGAAGAAAAACCACACAAAAGCTCAAATTTACAAAAAGGAGAATATTGATTTGTGTGAAGGAGACAAATAAGATTCTTGAGCCTGTCCATTCATTCAAAAATCCAGCACTTTTGAGGCTTACAAAGGTGTACAACAACCTCTTCAAAATAGTTTTTCAAGTCATCTTCTTGGGGTTGTAAGAAAGCTTCTTGTTTTAGCTTTTTCTTGTGCTTAGATTCCATAACTTTGTTTGTTTGACTTGAAAAATTGTTTGTTGTGTTTTTGAACACACTAATCTTGGGTTTTATGTTTAAACTTATTTTATTAAACCCTAGGATTTGGTTTGGACAAAAGTTTGCACTTAAACTTGATTTTTTATCAAACTTCTTGTTCTTAGCTTTGAAATTGGTTTTGCACTAATACAATAGCCTTTAAAACGATTTCATATTTGAGACTTGCACAAATTATCGACATATTTGCATTTCTCATTTATTCTTATACTTGCATGCATTAGGGTGGTTACGTTTTAGGAGGCTTCCTAGTATTTGAACTTGATGCCACTTTACTTTGTAAGTTGTATTTGATTATTTTTCAGTTATTGGTTGTAATTGAATGATTGTAAGACTTAGTGGAATCTACGTCAAAGGGAAGACCTAGTTGAGGCTAGGCAAAAACTCTAGTTGTGGCTAGATAGGAAGTCCTAATTGTGATTAGGCATTCTAGGCTTATAAGTTTAGGTTGTAACACTTGTTAACAATATAAGTGGGGGTTTAAAAATCCTAATTGGGGAGGTTAGGTAATGGATGTAGATCATTGGATCGAACCACTATAAATCGTGTGTCTCTTTCCATCTCTTCTATCCCATTCACTTGCATATCATCCATATTCGCACTTTGGTGAGCATATAGCATCTTAATTATTGAATTAAATTAAAAAGGGCGTTAACTTCTCGATACACCCAATTCACCCTCTTGGGTGTGGTTTCAAGTAAAACCAACTGGAGTATTTACATTATTTCATTTGTGCATTGACTTAGCTGTCATCTTTGTTGAGCAATACTTCCTTGTGGATTATATGATTTGTTGATTTCTCTTGTTATGTAGATCCTTGGTGGTTTATCGGCTTGGATTTTCGTGGATTCCTTAATGAGTGGTCTTTTGGGTCTAAGTGGACAATATGGTGGTCACGGTTTGTACCGTGAGTACACGAATTCTAAACGTGGTTAAACCCGCAGTTTTGGATTGCGATGACCATACGTTGAACTGTGTGACGCTGCGGTGACCGTATGTTAACTGTGTGTGTGCTGAGGTTATGTACCTTATTCTAGACTACCTTGGGTTTGTGTAGATCCATAATCTATCTTGGAAGTCGGTTGTAAACTGTACGTGGCAACTTGATGGAACTGGAACACTCGGATGGCTTTCTTTTTGCTTTATGCACTTGACACTTATTTATCGTTGATATCTCAATGATTTACTTATCATGTTATCTTTTATTATCTTTGTGATATCCATGCATGATGGCAGTTTAGCCATTTATTTGACATTTGAAATGTTTTAAAACTCTATTGGTATTTTACTCTCTACTTCACTATACTCACCGTCTAGTTTGTGACAGTGAGCAGTCTGATGAGCAGACAGAGGTAAGAGACCAACGCTAGGCGATAAAGCTAAGGACCACGAGGCGGTCTCCTCTCGCATATTGAGTAGGTTCTTGCATTATGTTTTGTTTTGTTTTGAAACATGAGTTATGGGATTTTTGAAAGATCTTGGGCATGTATGACATTATTGGTGCTCTCCTTTGACTTATTATGGTTGATATACACATTTACTGGGTTTCCATGCCCTAAGTTGTCTTAACTTGTGTGTATTAAAGTTGATTGATTAGTTTGAGACTTAATTGCTTCCGTTATATCTTTGATAACTCATTAATTGATTAACTTCACTTCTTAATTGCTAAATAATTGGTAAAATGATAAGGAAAGGCTGACTAAGCTTGTGTGACTCAGCGAGACTAGGTTCGAGGGCTCCATGGGCCTAAGCCGGGCGGTGCCCAATTTAGGATTAAATTTAGGTCACATTACCCTTCATCCAACAATTCAATTTCTTTAACTGAAAGGGAAAGCAAGTATCCTCTAGATTTTCCATAATGGAATTTAATTTCTAATTTAAAGTAGCCTAACATCCCAAACCATTAGAACATCATGGAAACTAAGGACCCACCATCTCCACCTTCCCATGGAAAATTAGTGATCGCAGGTTTTTCTCTTCTTATTTCGGCCTCATCTGCAACCCAATGAGCAAGCTTCATGTTCCAGTCTTCCTCGTATTCTAGTGGAGAATGCGTCTCAACATCAGTCCGATTTCAATGCTAATTTTGCCCCATCCTCTGCTCTTGTTATGAAAGATTCAGTAATGCGTGATTCAGCTCCTTAAATAAACTCCCCAATACCTTCCACCTCTGCTCTTCCATGTGTTCCTGCAAAAGGTAAATGGAAGTTAAAGGCCAAAAGTATTAAAAAATCTCCTTTTAAACAAAAATACAGCTCCAAGAAATCATCTAAACTCCATGTCCTCCCCAAACCATCATACCAGAAATTATACATGGTAAGAGAAAGTTGGATTTTCTTCCCACTGCGTATCTCTTTTTTACCAAGAAGCCTCATGCCTGGTTGCACAGAATGAGACTTGTCCATCTAGGATATCGACAGCCTCAATGTAGGAGGCTGACCGAAAGACACGAGTATCCTATGTTGGAATGCTCAGGGGCTGGGAAATCCTAGCTCCATGATTTCTATGCGGAAACTAATTCGCAAGGAATCACCATATCTTGTTTTTCTTTCTGAAACAAGGCTTTTTGGTAATGGTGCTAGTAAACTTAAATGGGAACTTGACTTTTCAAACAATTTTCATGTTGATAGTTATGGTAGGAGTGGTGGGCTTCTACTTATCTGGCATGATGATTTGGAAGTGTCAATTTAGTCTTATTCTAAAGAGTAGTGCTACTTGGACTCATGAGTCCGGACCCTTAGGGGGTTTTTTGAAAATTTTTTATTTCAAAGTCATCCTCAAGCAATCAATGACTTCAAAATTATAACTTGTAACACTCCTTTAATATTTACAAAAATCTCAAAAACCTCCCTTTGAGTCCAGACCCTTGGAGTCCAAATAGATTTTTTTTATTCTAAAGGCCATATAGACCGTTTTATCACTTTCCCATATGGTTTTCATTGGAGATTTACTGGCTTCCATGGAAATCCTCGCCGAAAGGAAAGGCATCACTCTTGGGAACTTCTTTCTCGGCTTCATTCTCTTTCCTCTCTTCCCTGGATATGCGGTTGTGATTTTAATGAAATTCTCTCTTCCATAGAAAAGATTGGTGGTCTAGATAAGGCTATTCAACATATTATAGCCTTTCAAACTGTCATATCTAATTGTCACCTTCATGATATGAGGTTTGAGGGATCTCTCATGACCTGGAATAACAAGAGGGATGGAATTGCTAATATCCAACAACGTTTGGATAGCTTCCTTTCTAATGAAACATGGAGGGATCACTTTCCATTTTGAGATCTTTCTTCGTCCTATTGTCTTAATCCTTCAAGTCCAGAGTCAATCTGAATATCTTAGTCAAGGCAAATCATTCTTTAAATTCGAGCCTTATTGGACTAGTTTTGAGGAATGTAAAGATCTTGTCAAAGACAATTGGAACTCAGTTTTTCACTCTTTTTCTCCCCTATATGATATTCATTCATCTCTTAATGATTGCGTTATTGCTCTTCACAAATGGTGACGATCTAATTTTGGCCAGCTATCGGAAAAAATTCAGAAGCTGAATGAGAAGTTGAGAAGTTTTTATCCACTTTCTCAACAAGGTGGAGTTATGGCTGAGATTAAGAAGGTGGCGGATGCACTTGAAAGACTTTTTTCCTCGAGGAGTCTCATTGGCGTAAAGGTCTAAAGCAGATTAACTTTGTGATGGTGACAAAAATACAAAATATTTCCACACCGAAAGCAAGGAATAGGAAAAGAAAGATGCGGATAACAAAAATTAAAGATAGTTGGGGGTGTTTGGGTTGACAAGGATGAAGCTATTGCTAAGGTGATTGAATAATGTTATCCATCTCTTTTCTCCTCTTCAGATCCTAGTCAATGCTTTACTTGTTGGTTCAGCAGGCATTAAGGTCAGATTTTCTATGGCAGACCTTACTCTTTTAAACTCTCCTTCATTATTGATGAAATAACCAAAGCTTTGTTTGCAATGGGACCTACAAAAGCCCCAAGACCAGATGGATTCCAAGCGATTTTCTATCAGAAACATTGGGATATTGTGGTTTGGATATTTCGAAGGCTTGCCTAAGTGTTTTGAATCAAGGTGGTTCCCTTTATGGTTGTAATGATACCAATGCGGTGCTTATTCCTAAGAAGAAATTAGGAGAGACCGTTGGAGATTTTAGGCCTATTAGTTTGTGCAATGTAGTTTATAAGATCATTACTAAAACACTTACTAATCGGCTTAAAACCATCATTCCAATCCTTATCTCAGGTAGTAAGATCAGTGATAATATTAAAGTGGCTTTTGAGATGCTTCATACTTTGCATAAGAAAAGAAAGGGAAAAAAGGTTTTATGTCCTTAAAGATTGATATGATTAAGGCGTATGATAGAGTGGAATGGTCTTTCCTTACAACTGTGTTGGAAACTATGAATTTCCTTTCAAATTGGGTTCGAGTGATTATGGAATGTATTACTACTCCGGTGCATCAGATTTGCATTAACGGACGTTGTACAACTCCAATTTTCCTCTTGCGGGGACTTAGCAAGGTTGTACCCTTTCACCCTATCTCTTTTTTTTCTGTGTTGAGGCTTTCTCGGGCTTATTTTCTACTGCATGTGAGGATGGGTCTATTGGAGGTTTACGGTGTGCTAGAAGAAGTCCTATTAACCATTTATTTTTTGTAGATGATAGCTTGATATTTTCCAAAACAAATAAGGATACTTGTATGGCTTTGAAGAAGGTGTTTGGTATCTATGAGAAATGTTCGGGTCAACAATTAAATCTCTTAAAATTCGCAATAACTTTCAGCCCCAATATTCCCATATCACAATGTAAGGAGTTTGAGATACTTCTTGGTCTCAATAGGGAGGCTTCTTACGAAAAGTACTTGGGTTTGACCTCAGTGGTTGGTAACTTTCAGTTATGTCCAAGATAAGCTTTGGAAGAGAGTGCAAGGGTGGAGGCATGATCTTTTTTCTGTAGGAGGAAGAGATGTGTTGATAAGCTCAGTTTTACATTCTATCCCATCATATGTGATGAGTGTTTTTCGTCTCCTTATATCTATTTGTAATAAAATTAAATCATGTATCCGTGACTACTAGTGGGGATCCTCTAGTAATCACAGGAAGATGGCCTGGCTCAATTGGGACAAAGTTTGTACTCCTAAAAAAATGGGAGGTTTGGGGTTCAAAGACATGGAATGTTTTAATCAAGCATTAGTTGCGAAACAAACGTGGCGCATTTTTTAGAATCCAGAGGGACTGGTGAGCAAAACACTCAAAGGAAAATATTTCCCTATCACAACTTTCTAAGAAGCTGTCAAACGAGGCAATTCTTCTTACTTGTGGAAGAGTATTATTTAAGGGGGGAACTTCTGCATCAAGGACTAATTTGGAGAGTGGGAAATGGAGTGTCAATACAAATATTTAAAGATTAATGGTTACCTAGAGATAGTTCTCTGAAAGTGATATCTCCTCTTTCATCTCAAGTGACTATTGTTGATGATTTGATTACTCCTTCTAGGCAGTGGAACTTTGATTTGCTTCAGGAAGTCTTCCTCCCTCAAGATGTTGATGTCATAAGTTCGATCCCCTAACTCGCACTAACCAACCAGATGTTCTAGCATGGAATTTTGAGAATAATGGACTATATACTGTGAAGATTGGATATCGCAGAGCATGGGATCTACAAGTCAAAGATCGTCCTACTTGTACTGAGCTTGACTCTAAATGGTGGAATCATGTATGGCCGCTTGAGGTCCCTCCTAAAGTCCAAATCTTTCTATGGTGTCTATAGCATAGCATTTTGCCATCCTCGGTGAACCTGTACAATAGAAGAATCAAAGAGGAGGCACTTTTCCCTTTCTCTCACATTGAAGAAGAATCCTCGATGCATGCACATTTTCGTTGTGGTGAAAGGAGTATGTTTTGGAAGGATTGGATTTGTTGGGTAAGGATTTCCCATCTGATTGGGGATTCGCCGGCAGATGCTCTTCATGGCCTCATCACCTCACTAGATTCAGATCATCTCCTTTTTTTTGCATCAGTGCTCTTGTTCGTATGAAAGAAGAGATTTCAACTCCTATTTGACTCACGACGACGATAACTAAATCAATTGGACTGGGACCTAATTAGTGCAGGGCTTTCTAAATTTACTAAGGCCAAAACCCAACATCTATTGCACTCATTTATATGTAGGTTGGGGTGCAAACGGATTGGATCTAGTTCAATTAGGGTCAATTCACAATTCAATTCAATTATTGGTTGAAAACTAATCCAACATCAATCCAACTCAATCCAATTTGCAAAATGCGGACCAGACTGGATCAAGTTCAATGGATTGACATTTTCCTATCCAAAAATTTATGAAATTAAACTTAATAAAATGAATCACAAAAACTATGCATATCATAATTGACAAATTTACAACATACATTCTACAAATCTATATATAGCATATTTCCCACAAATTTTTCATCACAAGAACCTTCAAAATGTAAGTCCCTACATAATAAAAATGTCATTCACAAACTCCACCATATACCCAAACAAAAGCACAAAAAAAGTGCACATTGCAACATACAACTCACAAAAAAATGTTTGAAGTGTAATAAAAGAGGTAAGAACAAGCCAAGTCTTTGAGATACTATATAGTTTAAAGTTGATAGTTTGAGTAAATATTCTTCGAGATATTATAATACATATGATGAGATATGTATATGTATTGATGTGATAAACGGATTGGATCAGACCGGATCTATAGTTTTTAAATGTGAGATCCGTAATCCGATTCAGTCTAGCCGAATTAGTGATTTTTTAATCCAATCCAATTCAAATGATTAAAAAATCGGTCCAATTAGTGATAATTGGTCCGAATTGGATCAGATCTGCAGATTAGTACAATCCGTGTGCACCCCTATATATAGGTCGTCTACTCCTTCGAAGTGGTCTCCACCGGTGCAAGGCTTTCATAAATTAAATATTGATCTTCGTGATCGGCTCCTCGCGTTGGTGTGGTTTTACTAATGATCAAGGCTTGTGGTTATTAAATACGAGATGCGTGTCACGGTTTCTCCTTAAGTAGGTGAAGCAATTGCTATGCGTGCTGGCATTATTTGGGCTTTGGAGTTTTCTCTAGATTGCCTCATTGTCCAATCGGATGCTGTCAATGTTATTAAAACGTGTCAGCTTCATCTAACTAAAGGGTCTTTTGGTCATTTGATACAAGAGATTTTAGAACTCCCAGTGTATCTTCCCAGATTAATTTGAGCCCAAATGGCTTCAGAGTTAAATATTTCTTGTAACTAGAGGGATACCATTCCTTTGGCTATATCCTCTTTTGTACTCACCAATCTCAGTTAATGAATGAAATTTGCCTGATTGGGCATTCATAAAAAAATGGGCATTGGATGTTAAAATAACAAAACAACTTATAAATTTGAAAACCAAAATTGGTTAAAACGATCCCCTTTTATAAATGGATGGAGGGAGTATATCTTAACTTTTTCGATTTAGTTTCAATTCCATTCTCAACTAATTTGGCTTCATTTTTCTTTCGTAATATATACCCACATATCATTCTCTTCAACTTAATTTCTTATAACGCCCCTTAAAGGATTTATTCATACATGCATTAGAGTTCAATATTCATGATAAATATGAATTTATATGTATAATACACATAGTTGTGTGTACATGTGCATACTAAACAAATACATATTCTAGATAAATAGTTCTTCGGCCAAATTAAACAACAATGGGTAATCTTCTAATAAGTTTTATATACCATTTTCATATTATATACATATAGTGTTCAACTTACTATTGGTGATCTATGAATAACTAAATTTGAATTAAAGTATTATGTATCTTTGATTTATAAATTTTTGTTTTTGTGAGTCATCATAAACTTAATTTAAATATGGGACTTAAAAGATTTAATTTGATGTAAATTGATTAATGTGGATGGTTATAAAAAAGAAAAGTTAGAAGAATAAGTTGGTTTCAAAGAAAAAGTACTCCAAATTAATTGAGGATACAATTGAAATTAAATTTTAAAGGTTAGTATATAATTTATAAATTTCAAAAGTTAGGATATATTGATACAAATTATAAAGGTTAAGATATTTTCGGCCCGACTATATGCAAACCACTTTACTAAGGGCGAATCATTTTTTATTTTTTTCACTTCACTTCCAAAAAAGTCATTCTTCATTTTCATGTAGTGCACCCCACACAAACGCTAGATTTGACTCAAATAATTCCCTATGACTACCGGCAACGTGAACTTGCGATTTCGGAGACCACTACTATCATAAGAGTCAATTTATTCATATTCCTAGCTGGAAAATCATGTTTCTCAACTGTTTTGAATGCATTTTATAGCGTTTGAACAATTTTTTTTGTCTTGCTAGGATATTATTTGGTTGATTTGTTCACTGGCTATTTACTATAAAAAATGGAGGATGGACGTGTAGGAGATACGAATGTGCAAGATGTTGATATATTTCTTGAGTTTTCATTCAATTATTGAATTTTTTTTCGTGTTCAAATAAAGGATTTCACCTCTGGTTCGACCTCGCAGAACTGAATGCTCTGTATGTTGAGGCCGATTGAAACATGTTTGTTCGGTCACCTATGACGAACAAACATTTGTATTGTTATTTGTTCAAACCAAGTTATGAACACTACAATGTGGTCGGTTATCAAAGATTGATTAACATGCGTTGTTTGGTCACCTTCAACGAAACAATGTACTGTCGATGGGTCCTACGTCATCGATCAAGCGTCGACCATCAGCAATGCACAAATCAACCAACATATTAGATCAAAAAAATAGTTACAAACACATATACAACTATCAAAATTGTTCAAAAACAAGTAAAAAAAATGATAAAAATCCATATTAATAGAAACAACCTTAAAACAACGAAGTTTAGTTGTTGATTACGCGACGATTGCCTGAAGTAAGACTAAACAAGACTTAGGGTGAGAGTGAAGATAAACGACAGAGGTGACGCGATGATCAACTAAGTTGATGCAAAGATGAACCACAATCGTGGGGTGAATGTGAAGATCGACCTAGAGTTCGAGTGCTTTCTCTTTCTTCTTCGCGTTGTTGGGAATAGGGGTGCTAAGGGCAAGGGCATTTTGGAAAAAAAAAAAGCGGTTTGCCCTTAGTAAAATGTGGTTTGCACATAGCCGAGCCGAAGATATTTTGATCATTAGACTAAATAATTTATTGTTTTTAGATATCGAACTTTCTCGAATGAAGGACTTTGCTAGAGTGACACCTCTAGAAGGCATACTCTCCAAAGCCACTCTTTATCCAACCATCCGTGTCCACCTCAAGGTGCGAGCTTACGCATGATTCGAGATTGATTCAAACATGGTTTTTTTTGAGGGGCTTCTAGGGGTGTCACAAAAGTTGTCCAGATGAACCAAATGAAAAGGAACCTGCAGCAACCATATATGGGACCAACAATGTTGACACATCTTGGCAGTTGGAGAGGAAAAGAAAACAAAGGCCACTCCCGTACTAGCGGGTAGCGAAATTGGAGCAGCCTAAACTGTGAAAATGGAGTTGTGGGCGGATTGACTTCTAAAATTAACGAAGGTGCGCGAGGGAAGCGCAAGCAAACATTTTGCTTTTTGAGCGTCCAAGTGAGAGGTCTACTAGAGATAAGAAATTGTGAGCTGTTCTTGAGATTTTGTTCTGTGACTTCCGTCGTTATTAGATTAGATCAAAACCTCATTAACATTCATCTATTATCCACTGTCATCGATGCTTATATATATTGTTTTACTTGTTCTACACTGGTTAATTTGTACACGACACTTGTGTTATGTTGGCAAGAATTGTTATATTCCTATCAAACCATCACCGAGAAAAGAAGAAAACAATGTCCGCCCGACTCTCTAAAAACCCTAATTAATACTCCTAAATTTGGGTCCCTGATGCCTATTTTCGAGTTTGGTGCGTGACACGTGCGTCGAGGACAATCTGTGGCTATTTTTTAGTGTTTTTCTGGACTCTGCCACATGTCACAGCGTGATTGGCTGAAAAACTGGGGCGTGCTGACGTGGCGGCAGCGGATTGGAGGAGAGGAGATCGCGTGATGTGCTGTGAGTGTAGGCGCTAACACGTGGCGCGCTGTGATTCACGGATCGGCTGACGCGTGCCTTGCTGGACGAACCAGGAAATACTCTATTTTGAGTATTTTTCCGCCCCGGATCCAACCGTGCACCCCAAAAGTCCTGAAAATGACAAATAGAGATAATTAGGCCCATAATTCGGAGAATCAACACTAAAATATATAAATAAACTATATATAATATGCATAAATAACATCTTATCAAATACCCCCAAACTTAGGACTTTGCACGTCCTGAGCAAAGGTGTAAATAACAAACAAACAAATTAGACTTTTAATATAACTATGCACTGACTCAACTAAACTATACCCGATTCAAAAGTTTATGGAGTTCCTCTGGTTTACATAGTCGCCAAGTTAACAAGTCACTCAAGAAATTTCGAAGTCATGATATGTCAAGAATCGCAACCCAAACACAATTAATATCACATTTTCAAGACAAAGATGCAGTCAAGACAAACACCATCAACTACTTGTAGTTTTCTTGGTCTATACATTAAAGCACGCAAGTTTAAAATTCCACTTAATTTAGTGAAAGCACTCGAGCTAAATCTTTTTTATTTGAGGAGTTTTCATAAACTTCCGCCTTTATTCTTTTTTTTATATTCTCTATTCTTTTCTCCATTTTTTTTTGTAACACGGTCCCTGCTCCATTTCCTATGGACCGATTTTTTCACTTTTTCCCACCACAAGTTTCCCTGCTCCATTTCCTATGGAAACTTGTGGGACTCTCAATATTAAGAAAACTCCTGTTAGCCCTTCTCACTTTCACTATAATCAAGCAAATTCCTCAATGTGGGTTAAAATATTATCACTTGCACAATTTTGACCGTCTAGCCATTTTGGTATCTAGCACAAGCTCAACCAACATACTAAGTCTCTAATCATGAATTCCTAAGAATGCTGGGCTACGACTTGATTGAGTGTTTCTCCTAATTTCTTCTAAGTTTCAAGTCAACAGGCAACCATAAAGTACTCATCTATAACCAAAGGCATGAAACAAAATCTCGGGCGACTCTAGACAATATAGACTATATTGAAAACATGCATGAACGTGTATCAACTCCTAATGGAATGAGAAAGTGTGATATGGAGTGAAAAGAAATGAAAGAAATGAATGAGCAATATATATCAAACAACACCAATACCATCCTACAACCGCATGTAACTGCATATATAAAAAAATTTAAACGATCTCACCTGCGGTCTTTCGCATAGAACACCATCCAGCTCAATCCACAAGTCTTAAAGTACCCCCAAACTTATTTCGAACCTTGTCCTCAAGGTTTAAAACAGGTTACGAGGCATACATGAACACACAAGATGGTAAAAAGAACATGATAGATATAAAAGGAAATGATGCAAAATCATGCATAAGACTGACACTAATCCTAAATCTACAAACGAAAAGAAGATGGGTAACCTTACCAGATCTCAATGTAACTAACCATACATACAGACATGTGAGGAGCCATCAGAACAATACCAGGCTCTCAAAATCCTGTGTACAAGGCAGAGGTCGCAACACCTGTAAAAAGTCATAAGGAAATAATAGTAAGAATACTACAGAAAAGACTAAAATAAAATCAAAGGGATAGAAGCTTGGGTTGCCTCCCAAGAGCACCTTTTTTTAACGTCGTTGGCTCGACTCAGTCTGACTCTCTCTCAGTCAAGGTACTCTACTACTGCTAGAGTCTCGCACTCGATCTCGTGCTGTGGGAAGTTCTCATAGAACGGCTTCAGTCGGTGCCCATTCACCTTGAAAACTTTCCCTGTATCTTGGCTCCTGATCTCAACTGCACCATGTCCAAACACATCAGTAACAACAAAAGGTCCGAGCCATCGTGACCTTAACTTCCCTGGATGAAGAGTTAATTTGGAATTATAAAGCAAGACCTTTTGACCGACTATGAAAGTCTTACAAGATAAGTTGCGATCGTGGAACGCCTTGGTTTTATCCATATAAACTCGAGCGGACTCGTAGGCATCGTTCCAGATCTCCTCCAATTCTTGGAGGTCCAACTTTCTCTCTTTGCCGGCTGCGTCGAGTTCCATATTGAGCTGTTTGATAGCCCATAAAGATTTATGCTCTAACTCGACTGGCAAGTGGCACCATTTGCCAAAAACTAAGCGATATGGAGACATTCCGATTTGCGTTTTAAACGCCGTTCGATAAGCCCATACTACATCATCAAGGCGCGTGCTCCAATCCTTCCGTGACGGGTTGACGGTCTTCTCCAAAATGGCTTTAATCTCCCTGTTTGACACCTCCGCTTGGCCACTGGTCTGAGGATGATAGGTCGTAGACGTACGGTGTGTGACATTATACTTACGCAATAGATTTTCAACCATGCGGTTGCAGAAATGGGTACCTCGATCACTGATCAAAGCCCGTGGAGCACCAAAAGTTGAAAAAATTTGTGATTTCAGTAAATCGCATACAACTGACGAATCATTGGTGCGAGTGGCTTTGACTTCCACCCATTTGGACACGTAGTCCACTGCCAGTAAGATATAAAGAAAACCATGTGACGGTGGAAATAGCCCCATGAAGTCGATCCCCCAAACATCGAAAATCTCACAGAATAGGATCGAGGTCAGTGGCATTTGATTCCTGTGACTCAGGGTACCGGTCGACTGACATCTAGCACAGGTCTTGGAGTATATGTATGAATCGTGAAAAATGGTGGGCCAGTAGAGCCCACTCTCAAAGACCTTCATAGCAGTCCTACGTGGACCGAAATGGCCGCCGCAGGTGTATGAATGACAGAATGCCAATATAAATTGCGTCTCCGTCTGGGAAACACATCGACGAATAACCTGGTCTGAGCTAAACCTCCACAAGTATGGGTCATCCCATACATAGTAATTGTAATCACTCCGAATTTTATCCTTTTGGGCTCGCGTAAGATGAGGTGGAAACTCTGGTGTAACAAGGTAGTTTACCAGATCTGCAAACCAAGGGAGTTCCTCAGCAATTGCTAAGAGATGTTCATCAGGAAAATCATCTCGTAGCGGGACAGGTGCTTCACCATTCTCGATACAACTGAGATGGTTAGCAACAAGATTTTCAGCACCACTTTTATCTTTAATCTCGATGTCAAACTCTTGTAACAAGAGTATCCATCGAATGAGACGAGGCTTAGCTTCCTTCTTGGCCATAAGGTGCTTTAAGGCAGTATGATCAGAGTAGACGACCACCTTAGTTCCTAAGAGATAAGGCTAAAATTTCTCCAAGGCGAAGACGACAGCTAGAAGCTCCTTCTCTGTAGTGGTGTAATTCAGTTGGGCAAGATCAAGAATTCGAGAAGTGTAGTATATGACATGAGAAGCGTGCCCGACTCGTTGCCCAACCACAGCACCCACAACGTGGTTGCTGGCATGGCACATAATCTCAAAAGGTAGCTCCCAGTTGGGAGCTCGAATCACTGGAGTAGAGATGAGAGAGTCTTTGAGCGCATCGAATGCACTCTTACATGCCTTATCAAGATCGAAAGGCACGTCCTTCTGAAGAAGGCGACAGAAGGGTTGTGCAATTTTGGAAAAATCCTTAATGAATCGCCGATAGAAACCGGCATGGCCAAGAAATGATCGAATTTCTCTCACAGTCGGGGGGTAAGGCAACTTTTGAATTACTTCAATTTTTGTCGAGTCTACCTCCACACCCCTAGCAGATACGATGTGACCCAAGATAAGACCCTGATCCACCATGAAGTGACATTTCTCATAATTGAGGATCATGTGCTTCTGAATACATCGGTGAAGAACCTTAGTCAAGTGACTAAGGCAAAGATCGAATGAATCACCGTAAACGGTGAAGTGATCCATGAATACTTCGATGAAGTGCTCAACGAAGTCAGAGAAGATACTCATCATACACCTCTGAAATGTAGCAGGTGTATTGCACAGCCCAAATGGCATGCGCCGGTAAGCATAAGTACCAAAAGGACAGGTGAAGGTGATCTTTTCTTGATCCTCAGGTACTACGGGAATCTGGTGAAAACCAGTGTACCCATCCATGCAGCAATAGTGAGACCTGCCTGCTAAACACTTTAACATCTGATCGATGAAAGGCAATGGGAAGTGGTCTTTCCTAATGGAAGCATTGAGCTTCCTATAATCAATGCAAACTCGCCATCCGTTTTGGATGCAAGTTGGGACTAACTCACCTTGTGAGTTTGTGACCACTGTGATCCCCGTTTTCTTGGGAACCACCTGAATGGGACTAACGCACTTGCTGTCGGAGATCGGGTAGATCATCCCAGCGTCAAGGAGCTTCAGAATCTCCTTTTTAACTACATCCATCATTGGTGGGTTTAGTCTCCGTTATGCTTCTCGTGAAGGTTTATACCCTTCTTCCATATTATCTGATGCATGCATGTGGAAGGGCTAAGACCTTTGATGTCAGCAATTGTCCACCCTAGGGCTTCTTTGAACTCTTGAAGCACATGAATCAACTTCTCTTCCTCTGGTAATGTGAGTTTGGTGGAGATGATCACTGGTAATGTATCATTCTCACCTAAAAACATATATTTGAGGTGGGTGGGCAATGGTTTGAGCTCCAGTATGGGTGCTCGCACCATAGAGGGGAGAAGTGTAGAGTTCGAAGTAGGTAAGTCGAGATAAGCTAGGGTGGGAAAATAGAGTGGAGCAGAGTCCAACTCAGAGATCAGCTCCTCAATCTCAGTATCGAGGATGAAACATTGCTTTCGCAAGGAATTGGTGTCAAGATGATTCTCTAACACCACTTTCACATCATCACCTTTCACGAGAAAGGTATCCTGGACAAGTGAGTCCACACTGTCCAAGGCAAGCACTATAGAAGAGGCATCGCAGGGATGGCGCATCGCATCATAGATGTTGAACTTAATAAGTTCACCATCAAACTCCATGGTCAGAGCACCACTGTGAACATCAATCTTGGTCTTGGCGATCTTAAAGAAAGGCATGCCAAGCAAGACTGAGGAGAAATGGGGGCATGGCTGAGTCTTCATATCGATGATATAGAAGTCAGCAGGAAAGATGAGCTCACTAACCTTCACCAGGATGTCTTCCAAGACACCCACAGGACGAACGACAGATCGGTCTGCCAAATATATGACAATCCCAGTATCCTTTAGGGGGCCAGCCTTCAATGTCTCATATATGGATAGTGGCATGACATTGATAGAGGCGCTGAGGTCGCACATAGCTTTCTGGATCTCAACTTCACCAATTATGCAAGGGACAGTGAACATGCCCGGGTCCTCACACTTGGTTGGCAACTTTTTGCGTAGGATAGCTGAAATGTTCTCACCTACAGTGATGTTCTCGTTGCCTTTGAGACGACCTTTGTTGGTGCATAAGTCCTTGAGTAGCTTAGTATATCGGAGCATATGTGCTAAAGCATCAAGAAGTGGGATGTTTATCGCCACTTTCCTCAAGATTTCCAGAATTTCCTTCTCTTATCCTGCCTTTTTAGATTGAATGAGGCGTTGAGGGAACAGGGGTAGAATCTTAAGAGAAGGTTTTGCTTCCTTATCCAAGTCTACCGTTTCAGTGTGAGACGGTTGAACCTCGAGTTCCTGCTCGACTTCCTTGGATTTAGGGGCGGATTCTTTAGACTTAGGGTCTTTAAGGGCCTCCACCAACTCTCTACCGCTATGAAGTGTGACAGCATTGACATTCACATTTGGATTCGAGAACGTTTGAGAAGGCAACCTGCCTTTCTCATCCATCCGCCCAACTTGTAGGGCTAATTGCCCTAATTGCACCTCGAGACTTTTAATGCTAGAAGCATGACTCGTGATGGTTTCATTTTTGAGTTGGGTTAATTCTTTAGAGAATCTGTCTTGATTAGCAATGAGTGTCCTCATCATTTCTTCTAAAGACCCCGAATTTTGAGTGGGTTGAGGTTGTGGAAGGAGGGGTTGTCCCCTTGGAACGTACTGTGAGAAGTTCTGATTTTGTTGCCCATAACTTAAATAGGGGCTTTTAACGGCATGATTGTAAGTGTTATTAAAATTGTTGCCGTATTGATTCCTCGGTGGTCCTTGGAATCCGCCACCTAAAGCGTTTGCTTGCTCGTTCTTGGACAAGGTAGGACATGAGTCAGTAGAGTGGTCCTTGGCTGTACAGAAGTCGCAAGCTTTAACTTGAGCTTTTCCTGAGGTGAGGAATCGCTCCATGAGATTAGTGAGTTTATCAAGCTTGCTATTGGCAGAATTTGACCCTACTCCATCGAAAAGACTTCGTGAAGGTCCATCATCCTCGTCATCAATGTAATGACGTGACTGACTTGCTATAGAGTCGAACAGATCAAACATTTCCTCGGTGGTCTTACATCTGTAATCGCCTCCATAGGCATTGTCAATCATTCGTTTCTCCAAGGGTGTGAGTCCCATATAGAAGAAACGAATAATGGAGAGGTTGCTTTGGCTATGTTGGGGGCATTGCACAAGTAAGCGCTTATAACGACCCCAATAATCACCAAAAGATTCTGCCCATTTCATTTTAATACTACATATCTCTCTAGCAAGTTGGGAAGCTCTAGATTCAGGGAAGAACTCTTTGAGGAATGCAGAAATCATGTCGTTCCAATTTGTAATGGAACCAGGGGGAAGATAGAAGAGCCAATCTTGAGCTTTATCCTTTAGGCAAAAAGGAAAAGCTGAGAGTTTGACTTCGTCTTCATCGACTCGAGGGGGAATCATGGTCCTACATTTAGAATGGAAGTCCTTGATGAAGGTGACTGGATCCTTACGATCCAGTCCATGAAAGACGGGGAGTAGGTTAATGAAACCTGATCTAAGCTCAAAATTGCCCCTGTGGGCTAGATATGCGATGCAGTGTGGATGATGTGCTAAGAGATCCTGTATCCCATAATTCGCCATCCCAATGGTAATACGATAGTCGGCCTGAGGTTGTGCCCAAGGATTAGCTTATGGCCTTTGTGGATGAGGATCAACCACTCTTTGGCCGAATGGTTGATAGTGATGTGCTGCAGGCCTTTGCTGTTCCACTGGTGCATGTGGTTCAGCTGGTGCGTTAAACTGTTGGGGAGGAATAACTAGGGGTTCCTCCCGTCCCTCATGTGGTGCAACGTGTGCATGTGGGTTCCCAATGTGGTCAGCCATTAGAGGGGTTTGCTCGTCGTTCAGTTGAACTCTAGAGGATTGGTTGTGGTAGGTATGTCACACAATGGACATCAATTTTCTAAGTCGCAATCTTTTATGCAACAGGTCGAGGCTTGTGATTTTTGTGGGGAATCCTTTCATCCCACTTATGCTTGTCCTTACCATCCAAGGTATGGAAATCATCACAGTTCTAGCTATGCATCGCCACAACCCGACTTCCGCATGTCTAGGCCAAGTCCACGGAGTCCTCAACAAGAACGGAGAACCATTGAAGACATAGAGAAAGATATGATCTCCGACTAGCTTTCTCCAAGCACCAAAAAATACCCCTTTGACGACTGGAGTAATTCATCATACCAGCAGAACACATATAGTTCCATGCGGAATCAGCCTTCAAGGGATATAATAAGGTATTGTTTGGCGACTGTGCAAGATATGAACCTCACCGAGCAAGAATTGGACGAATGGATTGAACAAAGGGATCAAGAAGCTGAAGAAGAAATAAAGTCAATTCTCCAAAAGATATTAGCTGAGACCATGAGTGCAATCCCATTAGAGAGTGTTGAGGTAAATGAGGTTACACCGATTGAGGACTATTGGAGTGAACCAGAGGAAATAATTGAAGTTTCCTTACATGAGCAGGACATTAGCATCGCACAGAATGAAGCAGATGAAGCTGAGAAAGAAATTGATGTCATTTCAGAAGGGCTGGAGGAACCGCAAAAAGGAGCAAGGAAGACCAACCTCTGGTGTTGGTGACGCCACCCACCCTCCCATGCTTACCTGTTAAATTTACAAAGGGGGTGGTCATAAAGGAGCGTTCGTAGATCTTTTACATGGCTGACACCTTTGTGTCAGATGATGATGATGCGATAGATTCATATGTGTTAGAGGTCTCGGATGAGCTCCTGCATCTGAAGGAGGGCATGTATGATGAATTGCCCAAAGCTATAGATGCACCATTCGTTGTTGACATCTCGAAAGGAGAGGGCATCACGTGATCATTCACGATAAGTCGAGCTAACGACTTTAACCAAAAGCGCTATTGGGAGGCAGCCCAAGTTTTTTTTTATGTTTTTTTTAGTTTGCTTATTTTTATGTCTGATTAGTGTATTCACCATTATCCCGTTTTTGACTATTTACAGGTGTTTGATACTCATTTGTTGAAGCACCAGAGTTGAGAGCCCGATATCACTGTTGAGGTTCTCTGGTATACATGATTAGTCTAATTGGGATCTGGTAAGCACTAGGTTTTAGATTATTAGGTTAGTTTTTGCGTCTACTGGAGGTAATTAGATGTATATTCCCTAACTTTCCTGAATTGAGCATTTTTATCACCGTGCTTCATATTTCATGAGATATTATAGTCCATTAGGTTTTGCATATTCATTTTAGCATGTTATTTCCCCTTACTTATTTCTTTCACTTCCATGTTCTTTTCACCTCTTTCCTTTCATTTTGTAGTTCATAGCCTCATTCTTATTTTAAACCTTGAGGACAAGGTTTGAGATAAGTTTGGGGGTGTTTCAGGTATAGTGGAGTGCATGAATGAATGGATTAGCGCATGACAGGTATGATCATTTTATTATTTTTATGCGTATTTCATGGGTTTGATAAGTTATGGTGGTGTTTTTCTATTCTTTTCACATCATTTTCTTGTTATAACATGCTATGCATTACATCATTTAGGTTAGTAGTAGTTTATAGTAGTTCATGCATTTTTTATTTATTTTTCTTTTTTTTGTTGCATTATAGATTCTAGGCATGTTTAGAGTCATTTAGTTGCATGTAAAGTCGCCTAAAATCTTGTTGAGAGTTTTTTTATTGTGGATATGAGTTCAAATTATGCTACTTTTGAGACTTGAACCCTTTTGAATATTAGGAGTTGTACTTAATTTAGAGCGTTGTCCAACATCTTTGAGGTTGCTTATAAGAGAGCTAGTATGAAGTTTAGGCATTGTGCTAGAGACCAAAAAGACAGGCAGTCATATTTTGCAAGTTATCAAATTTCTAGGGTGCTAAAACGAGAATGTAGCTCACTTGAGACATCAATTTATATGACTTAACCACTTTTGAGGAATGATTTAGACTTGAACATGCATTGGATGACTTGCTTGATTATAGTGAAAGTGAGAAGGGTCAACAAGAGTTTTATAAAAAATTTTAGAGAGTCCCACAGATTCCACAGGAAATGGAGCAGAGAATCTTGTGGTGGGAAAAAGTGAGAAAAGCAGATTTCACAGGAAATGGAGCAGGGACCGTACTACTTTTAAAATTTTTGGAGAAAATAGAGTGTATATACGCATAAAGGCGGAAGTTTATGAAAACTCTTTTAAATTAAAAGATTTGACCGAGTGCTTATAGCTAGATCAATTGAGTCATTCCGATGTGTTGTTCCAAATTTTCATATTTAAGTCTGATTATCTCTCTGGTGTGTTTAGTCAACATCTATGGATAGTGAGTTGTATTTTTCGTTCATAGTCCCTTTTTCGGTGTTGATGCACTATTTATAAGAAATTCTGGACTTGTGTTCTTTGATATAATGACTCTGTAAAATCTTGAGTAGTTGAAGGCTCTTGTCTGGACTGATTCTAGATTTTGAAATGGTGATTTTCATTGATGTTTAGACTCCGTTTTCACACTATTTGACTCTGAACTTCTTTTGGGTGATGGTCTCTTGAGCGGCATATTTAAATAAAAAAGGAACTCAAAGTTGACTTGGTGACGGGCATAGGTTTGTAGGATTAGTCATTGTAGTATAGGAATAGAGTAGTGGAGGAACTAACTAGACATAATTAAAAACTAAACTAAAAGAAAAATAAAATAGATCCTCCCCTTTTATTCCTAAGTCCTCATATATATTTATACCCCAAATTTGGTCTCTGAAGGTGAGAAAAACCAATTTTCGTAGTTTTGGGAGTTTCTTGGCGTTCAGGACACTTGGCAGGCTGTGATTGGTGGAGAAACTGGAGTCGCTGACGTATCAGCAGTGGATTGGAGTAGTTTGCTGGCGAGGCTAACGTGGCGTCGTCTCATTGGATGGAAGGACTGTTGATGACGTGCTGTACGAGTGAGCTGACGACACGTGGCGGCTGCAGCAACACGGGAGGAAGCTCGCATGAATGCACCAAAAATCTGGGAGTTGGTGCTGATGCGAATCCCGAGGCAGATCAACGACTGAGGCAAGAAGACGGTTGAGAGAGGTGATGTGGCGGGCTGGACGAATGACGTGGCGTGCACAGATTGGTGGTTACGTTGCTGGACGAGTGATGTGTCGCACTGTGATTGGGTCAATGGCTGTGTGTGACGCTACCGAACTAATGGGTGCACGACACGTGTCATCTGAAACTTCAATTCACCTACTCTTGTGTACACCCCAAAACAAACCCTCCGATGTCCGATTTCTGCAAGTGTATACTCTATTTTGAGTATTTTTTCACCCCGGATCTAACCGTGCACTCCGTTTCTCCTAAAACCGAAAATTAAATATAATTAGATATATATTTTCATATTATTTCAATAAATCACTAATTTCCTAAAATATACATTTATCACTATAAAATAAAATAAATATAGTCCAATTACACTTAATAACCTATACTAAATTATGCCTAAATGAACACTTATCAAACACCCCCAAACTTAGACTTTGCTCGTCCCGAGCAAAGGACTGAATAAAAACCTATACTCTACTTCTATACTACAATGACTAATCTTAACAAACCTATGCCCTTTACCAAGTCAAGTATGAGTTTCTTTTTGATTTAAATATGCCACTCAATAGACCATCACCCAAAAGAGTTCAGAGTCAAATAGTGTGACAACGTAGTCCAAACATCAGTGAAAATCACCATTTCAAAAACTAGAATCAATCCAGACAAAAGCCTTCAACTACTCAAGATTTTACAGAGCCACTACATTAAAGCACATACAAGTTCAGAATTTCTTAAAAATAGTGCATCAACACCGAAAAATGGACTATGAACGAAAAATAAAACTCATTATCCATAAAATGTAGACTAAACACACCAGAGAGATAATCAGACTTAAATATGAAAATGTGGAACAACACATCGGAATGACTCAATTGATCTAGTTATAAGCACTCGGTCAAATCTTTTAATTTAAAAGAGTTTTCATAAACTTCCGCCTTTATGCGTATATACACTCTATTTTCTCCAAAAATTTTAAAAGTAGTACGGTCCCTGCACCATTTCCTGTGGAATCCGCTTTTCTCACTTTTTCCCACCACAAGATTCCCTGCTCCATTTCCTGTGGAATCTGTGGGACTCTCTAAAATTTTTTATAAAACTCTTGTTGACCCTTCTCACTGGCACTATAATCAAGCGAGTCATCCAATGCATGTTCAAGTCCAAATCATTCTCCAAAAGTAGTCAAGTCATATGAATTGATGTCCAAGTGAGCTACATTCTCGTTCTAGCACCCTAAAAATCTGATAACTTGCAAAATATGACTGCCTGTCTTTTTGGTCTCTAGCATAATACCTAAACTTCATACTAGCTCTCTTATAAGCAACCTCAAAGATGTTGGACAACACTTTAAATTAAGTACATCTCCTAATAATCAAAAGGGTTCAAGTTTCAAAAGTAGCTTAATTCGAACTCATATCCACAATAAAAAACACTCAACAAGGTTTCAGGCAACTCTACATACAACTAAATAATTCTAAACATGTCTAGAATCTATAATGCAACAAAAAAGAAAAAAGAAAGAATAAAAAATTAAAAAAAAAAATGCATGAACTACTATAAACTATTACTAACCTAAATGATGTAATGCATAGCATGTCATAACAAGAAAATGATGTGAAAAGAATAGAAAAACACCACCATAACTTACCACACCCATGGAATGTGCATAAAAATAATAAAACGATCATACCTGTCATGCGCTAATTCCATTCGTCCAAACACTCCACTATACCTAAAACACCCCCAAACTTATCCTAAACCTTGTCCTCAAGGTTTAAAATAAGAATGAGGCTATGAACTACAAAATGAAAAGGAAAGAGGTGAAAAGAACATGGAAGTGGAAGAAATAAGTAAGGGGAAATAACATACTAAAATGAATATGCAAAACTTAATGGACTATGATATCTCATAAAATATGAAGCACGGTGATAAAAATGCTCAACTCAGGAAATATAGGGAATATACATCTAATTACCTCCAACAGACGCAAAACTAATCTAATAATCTAAAACCTAGAACTTACCAAATCCCAATCAGACTAATCAAGTATACCAGATAACCTCAATAGTGATATCGGGCTCTCAACTCTGGTGCTTCAACAAATGAGTATCAAACACCTGTAAATAGTCAAAAATGGGATAATGGTGAGTACACTAAACAAATATAAAAATAAGCAAGCTAAAAAAAACATAAAAAAAAACTTGGGCTGCCTCCCAGTAGCGCTTTTGGTTAAAGTCGTTAGCTCGACTTGTCGTGAGTGATCACGTGATGTCCTCTCCTTTCAAGATGTCAACAATGAATGGTGCATCTATAGCTTTGGGCAATTCATCATACATGCCCTCCTTCAGATGTAGGAGCTCATCCGGGACCTCTAACACATATTAATCTATCAAATCATGGTCAGCTGACACAAAGGTATCAGTCGTGGAGAAGATCTGCGAACGCTCCTTTACGACCACCCCCTTGTAAGGTCTAACAAATATGCATGGGAGGGTGGGTGGCTTCACCAACACCACAGGTTGGTCTTCCTTGCTCTCTTTTTGCTGTTCCTCCGGCCTTTCTAAAATGACATCAATTTCTTTCTCGGCTTCATGCGCTTCATTCTGCGCAATGCTAATGTCCAGCTCATGTAAGAAAACTTCAATTATTTCCTCTAGTTCACTCCAATAGTCCTCAATCGGTGTGACCTCATTTACCTCAACACTCTCCAATGGGATTGCACTCATAGTCTCAGCTGATATTTTCTGGAGAATTGACTCTATTTCTTCTTTGGCTTCTTGATCCCTTTGTTCAATCCATTGGTCCAATTCTTGCTCGGTGAGGTTCATGTCTTGCTTAGTCTCTAGAAGAAACCTTATAATATCCCTTGAAGGCTGATTTCACATGGAACTATATGTGTCCTGCTGATATGATGAATTACTCCAGTCGTCAAAGGGGTATTTTTTGGGCTTGGAGAAAGCCAATCGGAGATCATATCTTTCTCCATGTCTTCAATGGTCCTCCGTTCTTGTTGAGGACTCCGTGGACTTGGCCTAGACATATAGAAGTCGGGTTGTGGCGATGCATAGCTAGAACCGTGATGATTTCCATACCTCGGATGGTAAGGACAAGCATACGTGGGATGAAAGGGTTCCCCACAAAAATCACAAGCCTCGACTTGTTGCGTAAAAGAATGCGAGTTAGAAAATTGATGTCCATTATGTGACATACCTACCCCATTCATACCATGATAGTATAAGTCTTTGAATCGATCATAATTATGGTAGTAGGAGGCCATTGAGAAATTTCCTGCAAAAATTTTAGGAACAAGGGACTATATACAAAAATAAATAAATAAATAAATATACAACAAAAATAACCAAAGAAAGAAAAACCAATCCCCGGCAACGGCGCCAAAAATTTGACGCGCGCCGAACGCGTCAATAAAATAAAATTTCCTAAACCAACTATTTTGTAAATAGTGGTAAATGGTCGATCCCACAGAGATTGGTGTCTTTCTTAGGTAAAAAAATAAAAAAAAAAAAGAATTTGAGGTTTTAGAGAAAATATATATATTTTAAAAATAAAGAAATTAAATGGAACGATAATCTAATGGGAATGAATCTAGGTATTCAGTTTCACAGTCTCGCCATACAACTTGGGATTGAATTTATTAATTGTCGGCTTATGAAAAGTATGAAACTAATCTATTATCTAGTGCAGCTATAGAACCGGTGACGTACGCGGTTCCTCGCACTTCCTAATCTCGATAGCCAAGGTACGACCATTGACTACTTCCCTAACCAAACACGCAACCTGATCGCTAGTGCTCCAGATTTAATGCATTGGTTGCATTACTTCGATTCGTGAATGCACTACACCTAGACAACCGAATCGCTAGTGCTCCCGATTTAGCCTAGATCCCTAAAGTATTTGACCAGTCCCAAAAGGGTCTTATCAATTGGTAAGGTCAATTGCCACTAGTGTGGTCTTGTCGCACAAGTACGGGTGCTTACGACTCACTGACATATAAATCAAGGTTTAAACTAGTGTTTAACCTCAATTATTCAAATAATACCAAAGAAAATAAATAATATAAAAGAATCAATAATAATTAAAAATAAATAAACCTGATAAAGGAATCCCAAGTCGTAAGCTTGACTGATCCACCTTCAACCTAGATGGAGGAACTAGCTAGACATAATTAAACTAAACTAAAATAAAATAAAAATAGATCCTCTTCCCTCCTCCCTATTCCTAAGTCCTAATGTATATATATACCCCAAATTTTGTCTCCGGAGGTGAGAAAAACCAATTTTCGTAGTTTTTGGAGTTTCTTGGCGTTCAGGACACTTGGCAGGCTGTGATTGGTGGAAAAACTGGAGTCGCTGACGTGTCAGCAGCGGATTGGAGGAGCTGATGTGCGTGGCTGGCGTGGCAGATGCTGATAGGCCGAGAAACAGCTAGGTGACGTGCTGTGTGCTGACCAGGCCGAACACGTGGCAGCGTGTTAGTGGCTGGAGGGTGAGCTGGTGATGCGGTGGACGAATGGGAAGCGAACACGTGGCAGCTGAGTTGGTAGAGAAAAATCGCGCGACTATCACCAAAAATCTGGGAGTTCGTGTTGGCATGCATCTCGAGGCAAAATCGAGCGATTGAGGTAAGACGATGAGCTGTGAGGGAGACGTGGCGCATTGCGGTTGGTGAACTGGGCAACGTGGCAGACGTTGATAGGCTGGAACGTTCTTTGTGACGCGGCTCGGCCAATGACAGCGTGACACGTAGCACTACATAACTCCAATTACCCAACTCTCGTATATACTCCGAAACAAATCTTCCGGTGTCCGATTTCTTCAAGTAAATACTCTATTTTGAGTATTTTTCCACCCCGGATCCAACCGTGCACTCCGTTTCTCCTAAAAACGAAAATCAAATATAATTAGATATATATTTTCCTATTATTCCAATAAATTACTAATTTCCTAAAATATGCATTTATTACTATAAAATAAAATAAATATAGTCCAATTTCACCTAATAACCTATACTAAATTATGCCTAAATAAACACTTATCAAACACCCCCAAACTTAGACTTTGCTCGTCCCGAGCAAAGGAATGAATGAAAACATATGCTCTACTCCTATAATGACTAATCTTAACAAACCTATGCCCATCACCGAGTCAAGTTTGAGTTCCTTTTTTATTTAAATATGCCGCTCAAGAGACCATCATCTAAAAGAAGTTCGAAGTCAAATAGTATGAGAACGGAGTCCAAACATCAATGAAAATCACCCTTTCAAAAACTAGAATCTGTCCAGACAAGAGCCTTCAACTACTTAAGATTTTACAGAGTCCTTATATCAAAGAACACAAGTCTAGAATTTCTTATGAATAGTGCATTAACACCGAAAAAGGGATTATGAACAAAAAATACAACTCAGTATCCATAAAATGTAGACGAAACGCACCAGAGAGATAATCAGACTTAAATATGAAAATGTGGAACAACACATCGGAATGACTCAATTGATCTAGCTATAAGCACTCGGTCAAATCTTTTAATTTAAGAGTTTTCATAAACTTCCGCCTTTATGCGTATATACACTCTATTTTCTCCAAAAATTTTAAAAGTATTACGGTCCCTACTCCATTTCCTGTGGAATCCATTTTTCTCACTTTTTCCCACCACAAGATTCCCTGCTCCATTTCCAGTGGAAACCTGTGGGACTCTCTAAATTTTTTTTAAAAAACTCTTGTTGACCCTTCTCACTTTCACTATAATCAAACAAGTCATCCTATGCATGTTCAAGTCTAAATTATTCCCAACAAATGGTCTAGTCATATGAATTGATGTCTCAAGTGAGCTACATTTTCGTTCTAGCACCCTAGAAATCTGATAACTTGCAAAATAGGACTGCCTGCCTTTTTGGTATCTAGCATAATGCATAAACTTCATACTAGCTCTCTTATAAGTAACCTTAAAGATGTTGGACAACGCTCTAAATTAAGTACAACTCCTAATATTCAAAAGGGTTCGAGTCTCAGAAGTAGCTTAATTTGAACTCATATCCACAATAAAAAACACTTAGCAATGTTTTAGGCGACTCTACATGTAACAAAAGAACTCTAAACATGCCTAGAATCTATAATGCAACAAAAAAGAAAAAAGAAAGAATAAAAAAATAAAAAAAAATATGCATGAACTACTATAAACTACTACTAACCTAAATGATGTAATGCATAGCATGTCATAACAAGAAAATGAGGTGAAAAGAAAAGAAAAACACCACCATAACTTACCAAACTAATGGAATACGCATAAAAATAGTAAAACGGTCATACCTGTCATGCGCTAATTCCATTCATTCAATACTCCACTATACTTGAAACACCCCCAAACTTATCCTAGACCTTGTCCTGAAGGTTTAAAACAAGAATAAGGCTATGAACTACAAAATGAAAAGGAAAGAGGTGAAAAGAACATGGAAGTGAAAGAAATAAGTAAGGGGAAATAACATGCTAAAATGAATATGCAAAACCTAATGGACTATAATATCTCATGAAATATGAAGTACGGTAATAAAAATGCTCAACTCAGGAAATATAGGGAATATACATCTAATTACCTCTAGCAAACGCAAAAACTAACCTAATAATCTAAAACCTAGAACTTACCAGGTCCCAATAAGACTAACCATGTATACCAGAGAACCTCAATAGTGATTTCGAGCTTTCAACTCTGGTGCTTCAACAAACGAGTATCAAACACCTGCAAATAGTCAAGAATGGGATAATGGTGAGTTCACTAAACAAATATAAAAATAAGCAAGCTAAAAAAACATAAAAAAATAAAAAAAACTTGGGCTGCCTCCCAATAGTGCTTTTGGTTAAAGTCGTTAGCTCGACTTATCGTGAATGATCACGTAATGCCCTCTCCTTTCGCGATGTCGACAACGAATGGCGCATCTATAGCTTTAGGCAATTCATCATACATGCCCTCCTTCAGATGTAGGAGCTCATCTGGGACCTCTAACACATATGAATCTATCAAATCATGGTCAGCTGACACAAAGGTGTCAGCCGTGTAGAAGATCTGCGAACGCTCCTTTACGACCACCCCCTTGTAAGGTCTAACAAATATGCATGGGAGGGTGGGTGGCTTCACCAACACCAGAGGTTGGTCTTCCTTGCTCTCTTTTTGCGGTTCCTCCAGCCTTTCTAAAATGACATCAATTTCTTTCTCGGCTTCATCCGCTTCATTCTGCGCAATGCTAATGTCCGGCTCATATAAAGAAACTTCAATTGTTTCCTCTAGTTCACTCCAATAGTCCTCAACTGGTGTAACCTCATTCACCTCAACACTCTCCAATGGAATTGCACTCATGGTCTCAGCTGATATCTTTTGGAGAATTGACTTTATTTCTTCTTCAGCTTCTTGATCCCTTTGTTCAATCCATTCGTCCAATTCTTGCTCGGTGAGGTTCATATCTTGCACAGTCGCCAAACAATACTTTATTATATCCCTTGAAGGCTGATTCCGCATGGAACTATATGTGTCCTGCTGATATGATGAATTACTCCAGTCGTCAAAGGGGTATTTTTTAGTGCTTGGAGAAAGCCAGTCGAAGATCATATCTTTCTCCATGTCTTCAATGGTTCTCTGTTCTTGTTGAGGACTCCGTGGACTTGTCCTAGACATACAGAAGTCGGGTTGTAGCGATGCATAGCTAGAACTGTGATGATTTCCATACCTCGGATGGTAAGGACAAGCATACGTAGGATGAAAGGATTCCCCACAAAAATTACAAGCCTCGTCCTGTTGCATAAAAGAATGCAAGTTAGAAAATTGATGTCCATTATGTGACATACCAACCCCATTCATACCATGATAGTATGAGTCTTCGAATCGATCAAAATAACGGTAGTAGGAGGCCATCGAGAAATTTCCTGCAAAAATTTTAGGAACAAGGGACTACATACAAAAATAAATAAATAAATAAAAAATAATAAATAAATATACAACAAAAATAACCAAAGAAAGAAAAACCAATCCCCAGCAACGGCGCCAAAATTTGATGCATGTCGAGCGCGTCAAAATAAATATATATCCCGATGAGATTACCAATAACCACAAGAACTGCAATAGTGGCAAGCACGGGGTCGAACCACGAAGACCAAGTTTTCAACTTAGGGTACTAAACTAAAACTAACCTAGAGTGTTCACATAAAATATCTCTAATTTTTCTAAAAAACAATAACTAAAATATAAAGGAAATAAATCAATCAAGAGGGGGAAGAACAATCTAAACCATCAGTATCACAAATCTCCTCAATTTGGCATAATTTTACATATGGTCCTCAATCTAATCAAAGCATGCAAATCACAGTAATTTAGTGTAGCTATAGACACGGTAATGTACGCAAGTCTACGCACTTCCTGATGTCGGCAGCTAAGGTACGACCGTTAACTACTTCCTTGACCAATTACGCAACCTGATCGCTAGTGCTCCAGATTTAACGCATTGGTCGCATTACTTCGATTTGTGAAGGCACTACACCTAGACAATCGGATCGCTAGTGCTCCCGATTTAGCCTAGATCCCTAAGGTATTTGACCAGTTCCAAAAGGGTCTAAACAATTGGTATGGTCAATTGCCACTAGTATGGTCTTGTCGCACAAGCACGAGTGCTTACGACTCACTGGCATATGAATTGAAGTTTAAACTAGTGATTAACTTCAATTGTTCAAATAATACCAAAGAAAATAAATTACTATGAAAAACAAATTAAGTAAATAATAAAATAGATCTCACATATGTTTTATGCCAAAAAGAGTGATTTGATCCACTTCCAGTTCAGACTAATGAGTTTAGCCGGCCATCGACGTCATAAACTCCATTAAAATCTAAAAACCAATTGTAGAAAAAGAGGAGAGAAAAAATAGAAAACACTGAGAAAAGAAGAAAACAATGTCTGCTTGATTCTCTACTAAAAACCCTAATTAATACTCCTAAATTTGGGTCCCGGATGCCTATTTTCGAGTTTGGTGCATGACACGTGCGTCGAGGACAATCTGTGGCTATTTTTTGTTATTTTTCTGGACTCTGCCACGTGTCACAGCATGATTGGCTGAAAAACTGGGGCGTGCTGATGTGGCGGCCGCGGATTGGAGGAGAGGAGATCGCGTGACGTGCTGTGAGTATAGGCGCTGACACGTGGCGCGTTGTGATTCGCGGATCAGCTGACGCGTGCCTTGCTGGATGAACTAGGAGCGGACACGTGGCAGACTGGGAGTACACGTGAGCGCGCGTGGAGTCGGTGAAAATCTGGGAGTGCGTGTGGATGTGCATCCCGAGGACGATCAACGGCGTAGGTGAGGAGCTCGCGTGATGTGCTACGTGGCGTGTTGACTGCAGTGACATGGCTGAGCGAATGGGACAGCGACACGTGGCGATAACCATCTAGAAACTGGCTTCCCATATGAGCAAGGAAAGAGTGAAGCTAGGCGTTGTCGTAGTTAAGTTTGACCCATTAAATGAGTTTTGTGGAGTGAATTACCTAATGCAGTTGTCATTAAAATACCACCTAAGATATATATAAAAACAAAACGAACGAACTTTTCCAACCACAAAAAAAAGAAGGAACTTGCAGAGAAACTTCTAGCAGTTGTTTGAACCCATTGACCATTTCAAGAAGAGAAAAAACCCAATCAATAAACTTTTCTTCATTGACTTCACCTTCCGGTCTTTTTTTATGCAAAATCAGTTTAATAATTGGCATTGCTCTATATTTTATACGTCTTCTATTAGAGTTTGGTCACTGTTTGATCAACTAAACTTCACCCCTTTTTGTCCCTTTTATTTTTGTTCTCCCATTAAAACTATTGCTAGACATTATTAATCTCAAGTAACTTCTCTTCAATCCATTTCCAATGGCACATGTAGCTTCAATGCAATTCATCAGCGCCGCTCTCTCATGTGATGGTACTCGCGCTCTCTCCTACAAGCACACCGAACTCAAGTGGCTCATCCGTGACGACCTCCTCTCTCTTCTTCGGAATTTCCCTTCTTTCACTCCTTCAGTTGACACCTTCACACATGATGATGGACAAACCGTTAATCTCCTCAATGCATCTGGTTCTTTCCGAGCCTCTCCTCCCACACCTCCCATTCCTCTCACCATTTGGATCCATGAGAGTTATCCATTTGTGCCGCCTATGGTAATCATCTCAGTTACACCTAACATGCTGATCTTTCAAGACCACCCCTTCGTCAATCCATCCGGGATGGCTTCCTCGCCTTACCTGGTTACATGGCGATACCCTTACTCGAACCTTCTTGACCTCGCACGCAACCTCGCCCACCTCTTCGCCTTCCATCACCCCTGCCTTCCTCCTGTCCCAATCCTACCTCGCTTGGTTGATGCCTCTCTTGTTGCAAAACATGAAGCTCTCAACTATCTAACCATTGCATTGCACCATGACATGCTGGAGTTGGTGGGCAAAGCAGAGGAGGACATGATAGGCTTGTCATGCTTGAAAGAAGAGATTCACGACAACGCTGAAGTTTTTGACACTGCGATATCACAAGGATTCGAACGTGAGAAGTCAACGTTGGAGAAGAGGCTTAGAGAGTTGACTCATGAAGAAGATGTGCTGAGGAATTGGTTGATGTTTAACCCTCCAAAACACACTGTTGAAATTTTGGAGCATGATGTGCTGGAAATTTTTGAACATGAGAACAAGAAATCAAGGCTAACGCTAGAAGCCACTGCAGAGGACTTGGCCATAGATGATCTGTTATATGCACTTGACAAGGCTGTTAGTGAAGGTGTTATTCCTTTTGATCAGTACCTTAAGCAAGTAAGAAACTTGTCAAGGGAGCAGTTCTTCCACAGGGATATGATTCTCAAATTAAGGAGATCATAAAAGCATGATCCTATGGCCTCATTCATATTGCATATATCACAGGGCTATTCCTTTTTTTTTTTTGGTGTCTAAAGCTTCTTATGTATTTTGACAAAGAAAAGGTTAATTATGGTTCAAATCCCTTTTGCAATTTGTTCATTCAATAAACAACAAATCTAATCAGATTTGTAGGGATTGATCCATCTTTGTTGCAGTGCATCTTCATCAACAGTGTTGCGTAGTTTTGTGTGGTGTGCTAGATTGATTTATCATTAGTTTTTACTTTATAGTTAATTTTCTTCTCTAGTTGAAAGTCTTTGATTTGTCTTCTTCTTGTAGGGAAGTTTTAGGTCTTCTCCTTATTTGGAAGTTTTATTATTCGTTTTGGGTTCTAGTACTTATGTGTATTGTCATAAGTTTCAACGTTGTAGGGAGCAATCCCTGATTGTCAAACTGTTTCAATTTTGAAAAAAACCAAATTAATGGTAGTTTGTTTGTACAAATAGGATTAACGAATCAATATACTTGATTATATTTGTTGTCCTGTATTGAGCCATGAATGATTAAAGAAGAAATTTAGATTTCTCTTTAAAAAAATGAGGGGCAATTGGCTATTCTTTTTTTTTTTGATAACTCCAACACGAACAAATTAAGCTAAGACCTCCCCCAACCTTGTGTGTAATGTTTTATCCATCTCCTAGAGATGCTTTGACAAGAGTAGTTATTGAAATATGTAGTTTTTTTTTAAAAAAAAAAAAAAAACCGTCGAGATTGTGCGTATCGTTGGAAGGTTTTCATTTGTCAGGCATTTGACATGTTGCTAGGTGTTGACTAGAGTTGCAAGTGGGGATGGGCGAGGATTAATCCTCGCAAGTTTCCCTCAGGGTGAACTTTGGCTCCCCATGCCCTACCCCGCAGATCCTCGCGCCTCACCAATTCTCTAAAACTGTTTGTTTTAATACCATGTTCTCATTCATTTTGCCACTTGATTACTTTCTCATTTCTTTTTGAGGAAACCAAAATTGAGAGATGAATTTATTATTTTTTTTATATAATTATGTTCATTGAGTAACAAATTCTTTTTTGGCAAAAATTGTGTTTATATGGATGGAAGTCTTGTGTTCATTTCGAACTATTACATAAAATTTTAGTAAAAGATAAAAAATCCATCAAGTCATCAATGCAGTTGAGTCTGTGATACTAATCGTGTTTACAAGTGACTAATCACTCACCCAATTGATCTGGCAAACCTTTCGGTTCTTGAGTGAGTAGCATCAGATTTATATTGCATCAGTAGCGATTGCAAGTTGGTTATCTGGGGTCAGTGTTCCCATAGAACTTAGTGCGACTTTCATTTTGAACTTTGTTAGCGGTTGTCAGTGTAGGAAAATACTTAGTTGGAGTTGTCCTATTTATTGAGAATAGGGGGACTAAGGATTTTTTGCGGTTGCCGATTTTCCATAGCTAGTCTAAGTGAAGTGTTATAAATTATATGTTTTAAAAATGATGATTCAAGACAAGAATTTGATTGATTATGACTAGTTGGTGGATCTTTTGACTGAGGTATCTTTTCATTGATTGTTTACAAATATTTACTTTATTTTGATTTAGTTGTTAATGGCTTTGGAAAACCCCCTTCTTTTACTTTTATTTTGCTAAAATTGAATTGTTTGTGTCCTATGGATTCAAGCCCATGCTTACTACTACTGCAAATCTTTGTAGGTTCGGTAACCTATATGGGTTATATTTGACGTGCTCGACACGTGGTCATTAATCACTTTGGCGTAGAATTCCATTGTAAGAGACCAATTGTGCACATATGATTTTGTCCTTGTAGTCTTCAAGAAAGGTTGTCCAAGAAGCATGGATGGGAGATTAGGGCACTACACTTCCTTCATGTCCACTATGTAGAAATTTGCTGGAATTACATACTCGTTAACTCTGACTAGCACATCTTCCAAGACTCCCACCGGTCTGACCACTGATTGATCTGTTAATTGGATAACAATACTTGTCTCTGTTAAGGGTCCTTCCTTTAGTATCCCATAAATGGATAAAGAAATTATATTTATGGAGGCACTGAGACTGCACATTGCCTTTTGAATGCAGACGTCAGCTATAACGCAAGGCACCGAAAACACTTCAGGGTCCATACATTTACAAGGCATCTTCTTTTGTAGGATAGTGATAAGTCCAGAAATAGACTTATATATTGGACTTGTTTAGTTGCATAATTGGTTTAAATATCCAAAACTTAGCTCTAATTGATGGTATTTATGTGTTTTCAGGTCTACGAGATATAAAAAGGCTAAAGAAAGGATTTCATAAAGAAGAGAGAGGAAAAAAACACAAAAGTGAAGTTGATGCCGTGGGAACACATAGATGGCACGTGGGATGAACAAACAACGTGAAGAATTGATAAAGAACAAATGGTATAGCCGGTGTAGTCATAACGTCGTAGCCCAACACAGGCGGTGCCAAAAGAACGTTGAGTGTCCCGAGAGGGGAAAAAGAAAGAAGAATTGATGCAATGGTGGTGTAGTCATGGCGCTATGCATATACACAAATAACATCAAGTCAAGAAAATAGAATGTTTTGGAATTCTAATTCATTTGGAATTGTTATTTTGGCTTTCTAATTGTACTTTTAGTGGCTTTAAGAGTATAAAAAAGTATTAGTGGAAAACAATAGGTGAGAGAACCATACTCTTGATAATTTTTGATAGATTAGCAAAGAACCCTAGTTTTAGGTTTTCAAGAGAGTTGTGAAAGTTTATTGAGAGCACATTGAAGAATCTAAGTTTAGTGATTCGATATTGTTTTCTTTGATTTAATTAAATTTAATGATGATTACTGAGTAGTCTATTTATCTTAGGGATCAATGGATTTTATGGTATGAATGTTATGCAAAAGTATGAATGATTATAATGTTTTAGATATGTAATGATTAGAATTTGTATTGATTCTACACTTAATGCTATGAACATCTTGATCACGTGTTTGTTGACTAGGGGTATTATAAGTAACCATGGTCATGGAGCTTTTAAGCCAAAATTCAACAATACAACTATAAAACATAAGACATGCATAGATAGTTGTTGATTTTGGAGTCATGGACAGTAAACTTAAGTGTTAATGAGTCTAAAGATTTGGTCCTTAATGCTTTGTGAATCACACTGATAAGGGGAGTTCTAGTTTGCACATTAGGATCTTTCTCACCACAACAGTGGGTTAAAGTGAATATTAAGGAAATATGTCTATTCTAATTACACAATACACACACATAAGAGAGATGAGGAAAGTTGGATTTAAGGCATATTATTTCATTACCTAGGTGAAATATAAGAACATAACCAATTTACATTGCCCTAACATATTACTTTTAGATTTCATTTAAAATCATAAAAGGGATCTTTTTAACAACCAAGTGAGTTTTACTACATATTTGTGTCCACATACACCTTTCCCAAAGGAAAAAATCCCTAATCAACATTTTTTATCACACTATTACTACAAGCAAACCACTGTGGTTGGCTTTGCACACATTAGATAGCCATAACAATTTCTCCTACTTGGATCTTGTTGTTGCATTACAATTTTCATTTGTTGG
Organism: Stephania japonica; assembly: GCA_039657345.1. NCBI lineage: Eukaryota > Viridiplantae > Streptophyta > Magnoliopsida > Ranunculales > Menispermaceae > Stephania > Stephania japonica. Next base: position 18,164,599 of record CM077558.1, on the reverse strand, counting down.
TACAAAGTTCTTTGAAGAACTTAGCATACCTAGGAACTTGCTTCATGGCATCGAGGAGTGGAATATTCATTTCCACTCGTCTAAAGGTCTCAAGAATTTTATTCTCTTCGTTCCTCTTTTTCTCAATCATCAAACATTAGGGAAAGAGAGGTTTAACCTTGTAAATAGGCAAAACTTCCTTTTGAGAAGTTTTTGTTTGTTTAGGTGCTAGACTTGGGATTTCAACTTCATTTTCCTCCTCGTTGGATTCCTTTGAGGTAGGTGGCCTATTTGCATGTTTTGGTCCCTCGTATTCTCACCACACTATGGGGTGTAATGGCATTGGCACTCGCATTTGGGTTGGGATAAGGTTACGAAAGCAACTTACCCTTATCTTCTAGCCACCCCAGTTGTTGCGTAATTTGGCTTATATGGATTTTTCAGATTTTGGACCTCGACATTTGTGTCATTGATGGCTTTCTCAGTGCTTACCTTGAACTGGGCAACTTATCTAGATAATTAGCTCTGTTGAGCCGGTATAGATTTAATCATATCCTCTAGTTAGGACTGATTAGACACATACTCTTGCAGCAGTTGTCCTTGAGGGACAAATGCTATGTAGTTATGATTATGAAGCCCATAAATAAAGTTAGGGTTGTTCCTCACTGTTGCATGGGTATATGTATTTTCGAAGGGTGTCCGAGGTTGCTCTTGGAATTAGTTACCTATTACATTAGCCTGTTGGCAATCCTCAAAAAGACTAGGACATTCATCAGTCGCATGGCTTGTAGCTACGTAGAATCCACAAACTTTCGCCTGCTCTTGGTCATTACTCAGAAGATGTTTCACGAAGGAGGTCAACTGATAAATTTTTTTATAAGTGGAGCTAGAAGTAGCTACAACTGATATACTTTGGTGTACATTATCATTAATTTCCCTGTACAAGTGAGATTGTTACATGATATCCTCATAGAGTTGTTTCAAATGTGCAAAGTTTTGTCACTAATGTGACCTCTACAGGCACTATTAATCATACACTTCTTGACACCGCCCCAAATTCCGAGACCACCCCGTGGTCAACTACTTCCCTGCCACAGCACTTGAAGCCTCTGCCCACGTCACTTATGCTTATCATTTATCTGACACACTTGCGTTTCTTGTCAATTAATACAGTAGTTTACATGTAGTTTTAGATTAACAATTAAAATCAATTAAATAGTTAACATTTATAACGAAATAAAAGCGGAAGTCTTAATATTACCAAAATGAGCATATAAAGTTTACTTATTCAACCTATAATGGAAATCCCGACAGTATTGTGCATATAGGCGCTCAACTATAACAATATATATACAAGTACAAGTGTGAAATATAGTCTCCCAACCCCAAAAGATAATACAAAATATCAAAAGTATAACTACCAACAAACGTACCAGCAAGCCTCAACGTAGGTAAGTCAGATGTAGTCGCCAAGAATCCCTTTACCTCTGCTAGTACTAGGATATGCGCTCAGCAATCACAAAGGGCAGATGACGAGCCCAGTAAGTAAAATCCCAAGGAAAACCACCGTGCATCTTAATTTAAGAATGTAAATGGCAAAGCCAATAAATAGTGTTAAATAAACATGCGGAAAGGAGGAAAAATGTAGACAACTGCTCAAAGCTCATCGCATGAATATAAACACACAGATATACAAATGGGTGTGAACACAACTACTAAAATGTGTACTTAGGACCAGGAGCCCTGGTCGTGACTTACGCCATCGACCCTACGACTGTGTCCTAGCGGCATAAGCCCTAGTGGGTTACATCAAACACATGAACCGGTATTCAACTCGGGATATAATCTATTGAGGCCGAGAATACACGCTACACTTAGCAAGTGACCACAACAACCCTCGGATATATATACGGAAGACTCAACCGTCCCAATAAGAATAGACTCATAGATAAACCCTAAATTACAGCTCAAATGAATAAACAATAAGTAAATGCAGTAGTAGTGTTCAATTGGGTTTTACGTAGCTCAAACCGCGCTTAATAACCCCGAAAACACCCCCAGTCCGACCCCCGACTAGTCCCTGACTCCAATTACTGTCCCATGACTCCTAAGATCTATTTTCGCTATTTATTGGTTAATTAAGTGGGTTTGTTATCAATTAGGCTCAATTACATGTTTAGAAATTTAGGGGTTCTGGTACCTAGCGCGCTAGGCAGGGTGGTTAGTTCGCTAGTTGATCTTCGTGCACTATTTATGCACGAAGGATCATCATCTTCCCCAGCGTGCCTAGTACGCTAGTGTTCATTTCTAGCGTGCTAGGTGCACTCTACCTAGTATTCCAGCAACAGATTCTGGGCTTTTCTGGTTCTTAACACCTCACAAACATCATAGAGACAACACACACACTCCAACCGCATCAAATTCCTCTCCAAAACACCGATTAAACAAGTTTTTCACTCAAAACAAAGGATTAAAATGTGCATGTGTTTAAAATCTGAAATCACCAAACCACTCATTTTTGTGCACAAATCTGATTCAAATTGACATAATTCATCAAAACCAATCTCACAAACAACAATTCCAGTAAAAGCAATGATAAATTTTCTAGAAATCTGTTTGAACCTTAACATACCCAACAACATCAAGTTTCATAAAAATCAAAGATTTGGTGAGTAGATTACCGTAGATTTCGTTGTTTGGATGCCCAAAGGATTTCTTCCCTTATAACCTCAAAAATCGTTTAGAATTTGCTTTGTTTTGCATGTCTCCACTTCCAAATCGGTATTTATATGTGTTTTTACTAATCTAACATTCGCACGCATCTCGAGGCTGATCTAGAGGTCCTTGTTAAGCCTATGTCACTCAATTCCTGGACACCTTATCATGACACTAGTTGCCTTATATCTCATCTGTTGTGTGTCTCGAGGATAATCCTAGGTGTGCTGATTTATTTAGTTACAACTATATGATTTGTTATATACTAACTTGATTTAATTCATATAGCCTACTCAAGTCATCAAATAAATTCCATAAAATGCTAAGTAGGGTCACACTAACTTCCCGACTACCCGCTTCCTATGCCCCGCGTCCGGCACGCTTCCCAAGGCGGACAAACACTTAGTGTACCTAATTGAATTACACTACTTAGCATAAGGTTATATTTAAATCTCATTAAATTAAATCCTCAACCATAATCATGCTGTTATGATTAATCTAGTCTAATCCCAACGCCTGGCCTTACAACTACTAAACCTCGCGTTGGCGTGTTCTATGAAACGGAACCCCGACGCTCAAACTCGCCCAACAAGAAATTATAGATACACACCTGTGATGAATAATATAAAATAATAATAATAATATTAATACATTACAGAACTCAAGAAAACAGCAGTACATAGTCAGTACCTTAGGTTCGGGTCATGTCTAGCCTATCTGCGGCGTCCACGTGTCGTCCGAGTTGGCACCTTAATATGAAATAATTAAATAATGATGGTATAATTATAACGGGCCGTTACAATTCTTCCCAATTAAAAGAAATTTCGTCCCAAATTTGAGTTACTCTAAAACGTACCGTGGAATAACTGGGGATAACTCTCTTGCATGGTCGACTCTAACTCCCAGGTAAGTCCTTACGTACCGTGATGCTGCCACCATATTAGTACCTTGGATATCTCCCTATTCCTGAGAGTCTGAATCTTACGATCTAATACTGCTAATGGCTGTTCTCCTCGTAAGTTGCGTCAAGCTGGATATCAACCTGTCACACATCAACTATGGGTCGTGGCCCTGTCCTAGCCACTCACAACATAGAAACGTGGAAAGTAGGATGAATCACTGCTAACTCCAACGGTAGGTATAATCTGTACGCCACACTGCCAAACCTCTCGACGACTCGGTAAGGTCCAATAAATCTTGGCGCCAATTTCCCCTTAATCCCAAACCTCTGTCGGCCCTTCCAAGGAGAAACCTTCAGATAAACCATATCACCAACCTCATAGCTCAAACTCTTGTGGTATCTATCCACGTATTTCTTCTAGCTTGTAATGTGCTGCTCGAAGCGTCTAGCGAATCTGTCGAATCTTCTCTGTGTGATCAACAACTATCTCCGACCCTATCGTAACTGTATCCTCCGGCTCTGCCTAATATGCTAGTGACCTACAAGGCCTCCCATACAATGCCTCTAATGGTGGCATCCCAATACTAGCCTGATAGTTGTTGTTGTAGGCGAACTCATACAGTGGTAAGTAGTCCTCCCACGAACCTCCAAACTACAAAATGCAAGCCCTCAGCATATCCTTTAAAATCCTTATCAATCTCTTTGACTAGCCATCTATCTGAAGATGATAAGCCATCCTGAACTACAACCTAGTGCCAAACTACTCCTGCATCGCTCCCTAGAACCTCGGAGTCAACTGGGATCCCTGTCGGATACGATGGAGACTAGCACCCCATGCAGTTTAATAATCTCCTGCTCAAACAATTTGCTCAACTAAGGAAACGTGTATCGCATTGAAACTGGTATGAAGTGCACCGATTTCGTCAGTTTTTCTAGCACCACCCAGATCGCATCATGTCGCTTCGACATCTGTGGTAACCAACTGGCAAATTCCATGGTAAGGTGTTCCCACTTCCACTAAGGAATGGGTAACGGCTGCAGCAACACGCCTAGTCGCCTATACTTCGCCTTCAAGTGCTGACATATATGACACCCTCGAACATACTCGCCGACATCAACCTTCATCACCGACCACCAAAACAATCTCCGCAAGTCGTGGTACATCTTGGTTCTACCCGGATGAACTATATAACGCGACCAGGTGAGCATCCTCTAATATACTATCTTGAATCTCTGGCACTGCTGGTACCTAAAGTCGACCTCTATGCCGCAAACATCCATCTGATGTCTCTGTCCAATCGGTACACTCGGGATCCCATGCCAATCCACTAAATCGCTCATAAAGCCTATCAGCCCTCTAACACTCCAATACCCATTCTAGTGACATTATTGGTACTCTCATCTAAGCACAGATCTGTACATCATGCGTAGCTAAAATGTCTGACATGTTCATAACTAATGTTGCCTCCAACAGTCCTATGTGTCGAGCAACCGTCTGGCTATTAACTCAGCATTTGCTCAATGCATCTGCCACCACATTGGCCTTGCCGGGATAATACTCGATGGTAAAGCCATAGTCCTTCAGAACTCTAACCATCTCCTCTGACGCATATTAAGATCTCTCTACGTGAAAATGTAGCATAGGCTCTTATGATCAGTGTAAAGGATAAACTTCTTTCCATATAGGTAGTGTTTCCAAGCCTTCAACAAAAACACAACTGCTGCTAGCTCCAAATTGTGTACAGGGTAATTACACTCATGTAGTCACAATCGCCTAGGATAAGTAAGCCACTGGTCGTCCTTCCTGCATTAGAACACATCCCACTCCAGTCCCCGAAGCATCAGTGTAAACTGATAAACTCTTCCCTGACTCAGGTAACGTCAACACTAGTGCAGAAGTCAATCACTTCTTTAACTTCAGGAATGCCTGATCACACTCCTCAAACCACTCAAATGGAACATTCTTCTTCGTCAGCCTCATCATCGGTGCGGCAATTGTGGAGAAATTCTATATAAATCACCGGTAGTATCCTGCTAGACCTAAGAAACTCCGTATCTCAGTAACAATTTCTGGTGTCTTCCAGTCAATCACTGCTCTTGTGACAGCCCCAATTTCCCGTGCAATTGGGTACGCCCGCCTAGACCCGTACAAGCCCCGAGTTATCACTCTAAGACCCGACGAGCCTAGTCGGCCTCATATTTACTCAATTTAGCGCTTTATGAAAGAGTTATTGCAATAATACACAATGAAGACTAAACAATAAATAAAATGGGGAAATAACACAATCAAAGGGAAATTAGGAATTCTATAATGTGGAAAACCCCGGTATTCTTGTACAATTCGATAAGCATATATACATGATACCAGTCACCAAAACACCAAGTTCAATAATCCCAAAAGCATAAGTAAGAAACGATATACAAAAGAGCAAAACATAAAACCTACTCTAGGGTTCCTCAAGTCCACCGCTCATATAAAGTCTCCTAGGCAAGGTCCCTTGCCTCTCTTTTCACTCCGCATATATCTGCACCCACCGTCACAAACTAGACGGTGAGCAACTCATGAGAAATCGAAAGTAATGCTAGAAGAATATAACAAGAATTCATGAATTATCAATCAAGACAGTCTAAATATCATGCAGGAATTGAAAGACAGAAGTTAAATAAACAAGGTGCATGATAGGCGGTGACTGAAAACAATAACAATTGAAACATGCGTGTTCTATGAGTCAAGAGAGGCCATAAGTGGTCTAAAATCCACAACAATACCACAACAATATCCACAACAATCCACAACAATCCAGTACATGGTATCACACAATCACTAGGGGTGGTCAAACACTCGTGCGCGCGAGTGCCCGCGTTTTATCCCTTATAGTGCAGGCCGCATGTACCTTCGAGACACACTTATGCCAAGAACACACATACAAGGAATATGGAATGGAATGCCAACAAATAGGTAATAGCAAACACAATGGAATGAAGATGAATCACATGATATTTTCTTAACTGGCTTACTAACGTACACAAGTTTTTGAGACAAGTGTACTTACCTGATCTAACGTGACCCGGTACTCGCTCAAGACTTTAACGCGCTTCCCGTGTTTCTCGACTACCTGACAGCGATTTAAGTCCCGAATATAGGTTTAGGATTAGTATTTAGTTTTATGATAATCCTCATAAACTTTGTTTCAGTTCATTTAATTACTGCAACCCATGTTATCGTTGATGTCCTTTATACCCTGGTTAGGCTCTTGGTGGGTCCATGTATTAGGCCTATACCCACCTAAGTAGGCTCGATATACGGATAATTATTAGACTTGGACATATGGGCTTGTTATTACCTTTTATGTATTCGTTTTGTGCCTTAAGTTGTGCTTATCATATTAAACTCTTATTGGGTTTTACACAACCCATATACACACCAATTGAGACTTGTTATAAACTTATATAAAAAATGAGTGGTTTGGGCCCTTGTTGGGCCCTTTTTACAAGTCCATATTTATTTAATACCAATGTCTATACTTATAATCTTATTTACTCATTCTTAAACCTACAATAATATACATTATGGTCACACACATACAATTGATGTGTACACCCCACTGGTGTGCACACTAACTCTTCACACACCCCGATGTCTTGTGCACTCATACCTCGATGGTGTGCACCCCACTATGATTCTCCATGTTCACATGCATTTGCACATCACTTTATCACTTAAAACCATATTATATACACATTTTCACTATTCCAAACATATACAACTGTTGTGTACACCCCAATGTGGTGTACACATACAGTGCTGTGTACACCCCACTGTGGTGTACACACCCGCTGTTGTGTACACCCCATTATGGTGTACACACATTGTACCCCCTTACATAACATTCACACCCCAAAACAGTTTCTATGCAACCCTAATCCCACCTATACATCTCATGAAAACAGTCCCACCAAAGTGCACACACCCACACCGCAACTGGGGTGTGCACATTCACAGCCACACCCCATACATATAGGACAGCCACCCCACACACACACATTCACCAAGACCGTCACTTACATGCACAACAATAGGCCACATACACTTCAAATAACCACACCCACACACTCCAACACAACTCACATGGGGTCACCTCCGGCCAGCAGCGTCGCCGGAGGTCGACCTCCGGTCAGCACCCCCCCAAAACAGTCCCAAAAACAATCCAAAGAAAGAAGAAAAAACGTGAAAACAGTGGTAAAGTGGAAGCACCAAGTAATGGAGAGAAGAAGAGAACCGTGGGAGGGGAGCTCACCTAGCTACCTCCGGTGGTCGTCCGTGGTTCTAGCACCGTGGTGGGTGGCGGTGGTGATTGGAAAATCAAGTGAGAAAACAGCCGAAGGTGAGAGAGAGAACACGTGACTGCCGAGAGAGAAGAGAAGGAAGAGAGAGAAGGAAAAGCTTACCTAAGCGTTTTCCGGTGGTGGTGGAGAGGTAGGTGGTCGTAGTGGGTGGCGGTGGTGGTGATCCGATCGGAGGTTGGGAGTTGTCACGGCGTGGAGGCCGAGCAAGGTGGAGGAGAGAACGTGAGGCCGAGAGAGAGAGAGTCCGTGAAGTGAGGGAACGAGAGTGAACGATCGGAGAAGAAGGAGAGGAGACTCACCTCGTCGGGGTCCGTGACGCCGGTGGGAGGCGGCGGCGGCATGGCGAGAGGAAGGAGGAGTGAACAGTGTCGGCTAGTGAGAGAAGAAGATGAATAGTGGTGTTTAGGGTTTTCACTTCTTTTATATTCATGTATCATATGTGAAATGACCCATTTGCCCCTAATTTTTAAACTTGCCCAACCTTTGGACAGCTACCCTTATGAGTCATTTGGCTCTTCATCACCATCTAACACATATCCCCATCTCTATGACCATCCAATGGTCCTCCTCACTCACTTGTGTCACTTTAACAATCCTATCCATATTAACATACTAAATTAACCCCATTAATTTTATTAAATTACCAATAAGGTTACACAAATTCTTGCCTACTTGGTGCACCGTGCCCCGCGTTTGACACGCTTCTCGAGGCGGTCCCACTCTTGGGATTTGAATAAATTCCCTCATGCTTTTATTTATACTTTATTGTTAAAATTTTATTTTCCTCAACTTAGGTCATGTTTTTCATTTGGCTTTGTTTATTAATAAAATCCACTAAAACGGTTCCCGAAACACCCCGTATAACTAGGCGACATCTCACTTAATTAAAACATAGCCCAAACGGCTCGAGACCCGTAAAATACTAATATACTAATACATGCATTATCATCCACAAATAACCAAATTTCTGGGTCGTTACAGCTCTAATCTTTTCTCCCTCCACGAAGATGCTTTGATCGCTGATAACATGTCCCAAAAACTTCATCTCCCTCATCCAAAACTCACACTTGCTGAATTTCGCATACAGTCGGTGCTCCCTCAACGTCGTCAATACTGATCGAAGATGACTCTCGTGATCCTCTTGCATCTGGTTGTATATCAATATATCGTCGATGAAAAATATCACATATTTGTCTAAATAAGGTCTCAACACTTGGTGTATCAGATCCATGAAAATTACTGGAGCGTTCGTCAACCCAAATGGTAACACCGTTAACTCGAATAACCAATATCTGGTACTGAAAGCAGTCTTCTTAATGCCTTCTTCTCGAATCCATAATTGGTGATTCCTCAAGCATAAGTCGATCTTCGAGAAAAACTGTGCACCCGTCAAATGGTCAAACAGATCGTCGATTCTTGAAAGTGGGTAACGGTTCTTGATTGTTTTTTTATTTAGTTTCCGATAGTCTACACACATCCTCATCGATCCATCCTTCTTCCTCATAAATAACATTAGCGCTCCCCACGATGACATACTCGGATGAATGAATCCCTTCGCAAATAAATATTCTAGTTGTCTTCTGACCTCCTCCTACTCCATCGGTGACATCCTGTAACGTCTGATAGATATAAGTTGTGTCCCCAGTATCAACTCTATAATGAACTCTATCGACTGTGGTGGTGGTAATTAGGGTAAGTCATCTGGAAAGACATCGACAAACTCTCGGACTATCAATACATCCTCAATTCTAGCAGAAACTCCGTTCTCGGTCTTAACGATTGCTGCAAAATCCTCCATCTCTGGGTAGTCCCTAATCTGCCTCTCGTAATAGGTAACTCATATGCGATCTCGGTCAACGAAAACTCTGGAAAATCTAGAATGCGAAACTCTACCCTCTTTCTAAAATAATCTATCCATGCATGGTAAGATGACAGCCAATCCATCCCGAAAAGTGCGTCAAACTCTAAGTACTCCAGTATTTGAAGGTCAGCTGGCAACTAATGTCCGAAAACCTCAATCATGATGTCCTGAACTATCCGGTTAGGGTAAATCTTATCCCCGAGCATCCATGCTGAGAACAAGATGGGTCTCAAGTGTGTGTGTGTTTAACCCTGATTCCCTAACTAAACGTCCATCAATAAAAGATAACGTACTACCCGAGTCAAACATGGCATGCATCACTCTACTGTGAATAAATAACGTACCCTCAACTAACTGCCTGGTAGCTCATGAGTCTAGTTGTGCCACTGCATGTACTCTGTCCCTATCCGGACCCTTATCCTATCGTGGAGATGGCACCCTAAACTCTGACCTCAAATGTCCTCTTTGGCCTCACTTGAAGCATCTACGTGTCTCTCGCCTCTCAGCCCGCCTATCACCAGATCTCTGAACCTAGCCCCGGTCCTCTCTGACCCTTGTCACGGCCACCCTGATCGCAGTCCTAGTCTTTGCTTCTGCTAAAGTCGTTTCTTCTGCTGTCTTCTTTCTTTGAGCCATAGTATGGACTAGTTGGCTATCCCTATACCGACTCCTGCTATCCAAGTGCCCATCCCTGACATCTCTGCCCCTGCGGTCATCCCTGCGATCATATCTACATCCCTTAGTAAACTGGTCTCGTTGTCTCTTCGGCCTCCTGTCCTGTCGAGAACTCTGCCTAACCTCCTCCTCGACAGATGCTGTTACAGGAACACCGTTCTTTTGCAACAAGAACGTCTCGTAGGTCAGTGCCCTTTCAAGCATAACCTGTATTGTCGGAGCCCCAGACGATACGATTACGCTAGCAATGCTCTCCTCAACTCCCCGAATGAAGTAGTAGATCTGTAAGCACTTGGTGCCGACAATATCCATCGAGAATTGCAAGAAATATCTGTATCTATCCATATACTATAACATCGTCCGATTTCCCTGCCTCGGGGATAAGAACTCCTCTCTCAACCTCAGTCGAACCTCCATCGAAATAAACTGGTCATAGAATATCTCTCGAGTTCTACCTAAGTCGCGGGATAAACATGTGTGTCCTAGTAGTTAGTCCACCACACTACTGCATCAAACTTGAAGCACGTCCGGATAGTCTCGATCTATGCCTCTCTTCCGTGTTCGGCTCCTTGTGCAGGCGCTGATGTGATACAATCCAGTCCCTTGCTACCTCAGGATCTCCACCTCCATAAAAATAAGTAGGCTGGAATTTAAGAAAATCCCATAGTCTCCGAGCCTATGGATCTATAACATACTCTGAAGTAGATGTCGTGGTAACCTCCACTGCTGGTGTGGGTGTAGGAGTCGGTGTCTCTACTGCCACAATAACTAGTGTAGTCTCTGCCATTTGAGTCTCAAGTACCCCCGTCTGTATATGCGTAGGTGTAACTGCAGCCTCTGTCGGTCCCGTGGTCACTGCTGCCTCTCTGGTCGTAGCTAGCACAGCCATCGTGACAGCTTGTTCCCTTAAAAGTCGTAGTATATTGGCTATCTGCGTCTCATGTATCGTCATTCGATCCTCCAAGGGAACGGACGATCCTAGAGCTCTCGTTGTGTCAATAGTCTACCCCTCCATAGTGTTTTGCATCGATATGCGTGTTTGGATTAGTCTCCAATATACGTGTGCGTATAGTATATATATATATATATATATATATATATATATATATACAACAATATATATATACAACAATACATATATCACATAACAATCCTAACTCTACTCGCTTTCATCGCTTCCCAACTAAAAGTTCTAGGTAGACTCATCGAGTTTCCACATCTAATTTATTTTAAAGTTTATGCTCTTGAAAATTTTTATCCTGAGGTTCCTCGAAAACTCTCACTCTGATACCAAAATGTGACGACCCCAAATTCTAAAACTACCCCGTGGTCGGCTACTTCCCTGCCTTAACACCTGAAGCCTCTGCCCACGTTACACATGCTCATCATTTATCTGACACCCTTGCGTTTCTTATCAATTAATACAGTAGTTTACATGTAGTTTTAGATTAACAATTAAAATTAATTAAATAGTTAACATTTATAACGAAATAAAAGCGGAAGTCTTAATATTACCAAAATGAGCATATAAATTTTACTTATTCAACCTATAAACTATAACAAGATATATATACAAGTACAGGTGTGAAATATAGTCTCCCAACCCAAAAAGATAATACAAAATATCAAAAGTATAACTACCAACAAATGTACCAGCAGGCCTCAGCGTAGGTAAGTCAGATGTAGTCACCAAGAATCCCTTTACCTCTGCTAGTACTAGGATCTGCGTTCATCCATCACAAAAGGCAGATGACGAGCCCAGTAAGTAAAATCCCAAGGAAAACCACCGTGCATCTTAGTGTTAAATAAACATGTGGAAAGAAGGAAAAATGCAGAAAACTGCTCAAAGCTCATCGCATGAATACAAACACACAGATGTACAAATGGGTGTGAACACAGCTACTAAAGTGTGTACTTATGACCAGGAGCCCTGGTCGTGGCCTAAGCCATCGACCCTACGACTGTGTCTTAGTGGCATTAGCCCAGTGGGTTACATCGAACATGTAAACCGATATTCAACTCGGAATATAATCTACTGAGGCCGAGAACAAATTATAGCTCAAATAAATAAACAATAAGTAAATGTAGTAGTGGTGTTCAGTTGAGTTTTACATATCTCAAACCATGATTAATAACCCCGAAAAACCTCGATTCGACCCCGACTAGTCCCCGACTCCAATTACTGTCCCGTGACTCCTGAGATCTATTTCTGGTATTTATTGGTTAATTAAGTATGTTTGTATCAATTAGGCTCGATTTCATGTTTAGAAATTTAGGGCTCTAGTACCTAGCATGCTAAGCAGGGTGGTTAGCGCACTAGTTGATCTTCGTGCACTGTTCATGCACGAAAGGATCATCATCTTCCCCAGCGTGCCTAACGCGTTAATGTTCATCACTTAGCACGCTATGTGCACTCTGCCCAGTAATCCAGCAATGAATTCTAGGCTTTTCGGTTCCTAACACCTCACAAACATCATAGAGACAACACACACACACTCCAATCGCATCAAATTCCTCTCCAAAACAGTGATTAAACAAGTTTTTCACTCAAAACATATTAAAGTGTGCATGTGTTTAAAATCCAAAATCACCAAACCACTCATTTTTGTGAACAAATCCGATTTGAATTGATAGAATTCATCAAAACCAATCTACAAACAATTCTAGCAAAAACAATGATAAATTTTCTTGAAATCCGTTTGAACCTTAACATACCCAACAACATCAAGTTTCATAAAAATCAAAGATTTGGTGAGTAGATTACCTTAGATTTCATTGTTTGGATGCCCAATTTCGGTCTCCAAACCCTCAGTTGCGTTCCCTAACAAGGATTTCTTCCCTCATAACCACAAAATCATTTAGAATTTGCTTTGTTTTGCATGTCTAAACTTCCAAATCAGTATTTATAGGTGTTTATTCTAATTTGACGTTCACACGCATCTCGAGGCTGATCTAGCGAATCTTGTTAAGCCTGTGTTACTCAATTCCTGGACACCTTATCATGATACTAGTTGCCTTGTATCTCATCTGTTGTGTGTCTCGAGGACAATCCTAGGTGTGCTGATTTATTTAGTTACGACTATATGATTTGTTATATGCTAACTTGATTAAATTCATATAGCCTACCCAAGTCATTAAATAAATTCCATATAATGCTAAGTAGGTCACACTAACTTCCCGACTACCCGGCTCCCCGTGCCCCACATCCGACACGCTTCCCGAGGCGAACCTACACTTAGTGTACCTAATTGAATTATATAACTTAGCCTAAGATTATATTTAAATCTCATTAAATTAAATCCTCAACCATAGTCATGCTGTTATGATTAAATATAGTCTAACCCCAACGCCCGGTCTCACAGCTAGCGAACCCTCGCATTCGCGTGTTCTACGAAATGAAACCCTAGCATTCAAACTCGCTCGACAAGAAATTATAGATACATACCTGTTATGAATAATACAGAATAATAATAATAATATTAATACATCATAAAACTCAAGAAAACAACAGTACACAGTCAGTACCCTAGGTTCGGGTCATGCCTAGCCTATCTGCGATGTCCTCGTGTCGTTCGAGCTGGCGCCCTAATATGAAATAATTAAATAATGGTGTTATAATTGTAATGAGCTGTTATACCTCGCAATGGAAGTCATGTCAACATAGAAGAACCAAACAATGGCTCTATTAGTTTGACCATGTTGGAGCAGTTAGCAATCAACCGTTTGTAGTAGTCCCAGTAATAGCTAAAAGACTCACTAGTCTTCATCATTAGTTGCATATTTCCTTGATGACTTTTGCAACTCTATTTTTCACAAAAATACTCCCTCAGGAACTCATCAATCATGTCATTCTAGGAGTTGTTGCAGCGAGAGCGGAAATAGAAAAACCATTGCTTGGTTTTATCTTTTAAGCAGAATGGTGGAGCTTTGAGCTTTACCACGTTCTCCTCCGCGTAAGGAAGGTTTCATAGACTGACAATTAGTTTGAAACTCCTTCAAGAATGCCACTGAATCTTCACTCTCCATGCCATAGAAAGTGGGCATGAGGTGAATGAAACCAGTCTTAAACTCGAAAGCTTCGCTATTCTATAGGTAATTTATGCACAGGGGCTGTTGTATAAGAAGATTATGAAAATCTTCGTTTATGTGCCCCATGGTGATCTGTCGCTCATCATTAACATCGTCTGCCATGACAAAAGGTGAAGGGAAACTATGCTATTGACTTTGAGCTTCCCGAAACAATATTTTCAATGTACATTCAATTTTTGGATCGAAATGCAACAATGAACAAGAAGATTTTGGTCGAATAACCCTTTTAGGCATAAACTTGAAAAGAAAAGAAAACGATACTCAAATTGGAACTGAGTCCTAGATAACGACGTCGAAATTTGACCATGTGTTGAGCACGTCAAATATAACCCTTATAGGTTACTTAATCCTACAAAGATTTGTAGTAGTAGTAGTAAGCATGAGGTCAAATTCATAGGACTCTAGCAATTCAGGTTTACCAAATAAAAAGTAAAAGAAGGGGAACCAACTAATTCAAAGTAAAAAACTTGTAACTAATTGATGAGAAGATACCCCAGTCAAATGATCCAAAATGTAATGACCTTTGTCCTGATTATGGAATCATTCAAACTGAAAACACATATTAAGCCTCGGTAAACTAACCAAACTTAACCCATGCCACAAGCGTAACCTTCAATACCTAATAAACCACAACCTATATATCTTGAGAAACTAATGTAAATGAAAGTAAATAGAAGTGAAAGACTTAAACATTAAGGTTTCCAAAACATTGTTCATAAAATAAGATAAAACATAAAAGATACACGGTCCCATCCCGATGATAATAAGTATAGTACTACATCAAAACCTTAAACAATATATAAAATTTGGAGTCTCACCACATACAATGAAAGGACATCTACACTCCTAAGCTTTGCCCTCCTTTCCCTTATGTAACGACCTGAAAAATGTGATATGTTATATGGCTTGGTGTAGTATTTATTTACACTCATGTTAGTGTGACAGGACGATAATGTCAGTGTACGATCAGGGTTTTCCTTGAAAACGTGTTAAACGGGGGTCGAGAGAATGAGATATAGGTACATGGTGTTGGGGAGGGTGACCAGCAAACAAAACACAATAATTAATGAACCCGAGAAAGGGTTTGGGCCATCAATATTTTATTCGTGCGGGACGGATGATTCGTAATGCGATTCGAAGTTGGAAACATGGTCGGGAAGACATGGTGTCACCCAAGTGAGTCACCGAGTGGTGTCAGCGCGCTAAAGCAATAAAGGCGGCTGGTAGGGACGGGGAGCATCAGATATGCCTCGAGATACGTGTTTACGTGGCGATAGAATGATGGATATATATTTCTCTCTCCTTATTGCTTTAAACACTATCGTCTTCATTTCTTTCTCATTCTCTCTCGGTTAGACAGGAGGAGTAACTGGTTTCGGGAGCTCGCGATGACGTGAAGACATGACGAACACCCGAGTGATGTAAGATCTCGACTCCTCATGTTGCTCTCATCATGTTGAAGTTGGTTTTGGGTGTGTGTTGGTCCAAGTTGGGAGTTTGGGTGGTTTTGATGATGTTAGATTGGTAATGACGTCTCGTGGAGGTTGGTATAGGCTCAAACGTGGCATCACAAGCCAGGGTGTTGAAAAACCCTAGATTTTTGTTCAGGAATCAATGCCACAAGGGACATCGTGGAGCCTATAAGCCACGGTGTCAGTTACGGCGTCTCGATCAGAGAGGATTATAGTTTTGATGCTTTATGTGAAGCCGTTAGGGATTTTCCCATGGCGCCACTCAAAACTTCTAGAACAATGCCTATTGGGTTTTCACGTTTTGAACGACATAGCCAAGTATTTTGTTCATGACGTGACACTGTTCACAACATTAAAAGTCTAAAAATTAATAGAAACTTCAAGATTTCTCTCAGGTAACCCAATACCCCGGGAAATTGACCCAAAATAGGGAAAATGGATAAAATTATGGAAATAGGGAATTTTAATTAAAGGAAAATGGAATTTTATCGCAACCAAACTAGATTTAAAGAATTACCAGGTGTGTACATGATTGGTGATAAGCGTACGGTCAGTTTGGGGACATTCGAGAGCTGTGAACATAAGCTTTCTTATTATACTGGGTGTATTGTGAGTAAAACTATTCGGAGCATTTATATAATTTCATTTGTGCATTTAATTGATTGTTATCCTTGTTGAGTTGTTGGAATTGTTATTGTTGTTGATATATCCGACTTTGGAATTCAATTCTAATTGATTGGTCAAAGGGCAAATAAGCTAACGTCATCCTTATAAGACAGATTACCTGAGGTCATGCCCTAGCGCCAAAAACTCGGGACTTACTATATTATTTTGGAACTTGGAATTCACGATACGACCTTTTGGTTCATAAATATGGAGTGGGAATTACTTCACTAGATTCTGAGGAATTCTTATTCGTTAGGATTATAGGATTATGTGAATATATTATGTCTTAAACTCTGAGTTGGGATAGCAAATTTTTTGGGCTCTAAAAGAGCTTAACGAATGTTTCCCCTCAACTCAAACGACTGTTTCTTTGGTCGGGACTACTTGCACCTTTCTTTTGTGTTCCTAGACACTCATTTATCGTTGATATCTCAATAATTCATTATCATGCTATCTTTTATTATCTTTGATTGGTTACGCATGATACTTGATTAGCTGTTTATTTGACATTTGAAATTATGTTGATAGTCCATTTGGTTATTAATGTTCTATTTCTATACTTATCATTTTTTTATGATGGTGGGTGCATGTCCATCGTATCACAGGATTGAGAAAGGAAAATGATTAGCAATAGGTGATAAAGTAAAGGACTGTTGAGAATCTAATCTCGCCTATTAGGTACGTCTTTTGTATTATATGCATACGTTTTAAAAATACTGGGATATGGGTTTGTGAGAAATGTTTGGGTATTTATAATATGTTGTATCTCCTCTAACTTAAAGTTGGCATAAATATGAGGGTTTCCACATTCTAGGTTGTCTTGACTGGTGTTTTAAGAGTATTTATGTTAGTTTGAGTTTAGTTTGCTTCTGGTGTACTTTGGAGCTTTGAATAACTCCCTAATAAATAATAACTCAATATAATAATTTAATAAATGGATAGGAATAGGGAAGGTTGACTAGGTTTACGTTGATTGCATAAGTGTCGACTCGGGTTCTACGTAAGTCTAGGCTGAACGGAGCCAAAATTTAGGGTTGTGGAATTTAGGGCTGTTACAGTTGGTATTAGAGCATATATTTATATGACTCTGGGATGAATGTATAGTTAATATTAAAGCTATGTTTCTATAACTCTGGGATTAACGAGATAATTAGTATCGAAGCTTAAGTTCTATAACTTGGAGGTTAGAATAATTTTAATGTTACCGTTAATGATGTTATGGTTATGTACTATGACTCTGAGGTTAAATTAATTGAGATACCAAGGTTATAAATAGTAATACAGAGGAAAAAAGGTTTACAATTCTAGGTCAAGTAATTGTGATTGTAATGTCACAATTAATATCATAACATAGGGGGAGGAGCCTAGGGAATGATGTGAAGGTTATTCTTTAACTTGATATCAATGTTATAATTGGTATCTAGCATAACTTAAAGTTGTAAAACTTGACTCTTAACTGAATCACAACCTGATAAGACACAAATTAGCGGAAGCTAGGATAATGGTTGAACTTATAGTGGAACCCTACGATCCTAACTTAAGTCTTAATTGGGAAGTGAGGAGAGTTAGGAAATAAAAAATTGGACTACAATTTGTGTGATGTGTTGTATATTACTATTATCGGTAGCTATAGTCTTATTGTGGATATGATTTTGTGACAGATTAATATGGCAGATCAACTAGGAAATAGTGGTGGTGGTGGTAATTCGAAGGATTCTCAGTGGGAGGATGGATGAAATGAATTAGTTGATTATGTTGCATGGTTATCAACAAAAGGAAGTTCTTAAAATTTTAAGAGCATATACCACAGTAATGTCTCCTACTATTACAACACCACTTACTTAGGGTAAGAATAAGCCAAGTATGTCTAGAGATGTGAGTACCAGGGTGACAGCTGAGGTGAGATAGGAGTGGATCCATGGTAATGAATGTGGGGGTGAGGAAGTGAAAGTAATTGCACCGACAATGGAAGTACCTAGGGTGGCAGTTCCTTATTCCAACGATCGAGGTAGTTAGGCGAGTATCTCTAGAAGTAAAGTCAGAGCTCTATAGACCATACCGTACCTGGAATAGAGGTCAGAGATCGTGGATAGAAAGGTTGTGTTACCTTGTAGAAAATCGGGACACATTACCGTTGATTTTCCTTTGACGACGTGGGTGTCGTAGGATAATACACATATGGATGCTCAGGAGGGATCACATCATGTTACAGATTCTGATTCAGAACCTATGCGAGACTCGAGGATGGGTAAGGTTTATTTTGTGTCTAATCACAATTTTACATTGTTAGGTCTGTATGTTAGATCTGACCTGAGAAGACTCCAAGTGAGTCATTTAGTATTAACTCTAGGCGGGTCAGGTATAAAAAGGGGACTTTGTTTGAGTCAGAAGTTAAAAAAAAGAACTCCAGGGGGGAGTCACAGAGAGATTAAGATTGACTTTGGGGAAATTCTGTGATAGAAAGAACTCTAGGGAGTGTAAGTGGTTAAAAGGTACTCTAATTAATTAATGGTGAGAAATTCTATAGAATACATCCTTTGAAGTATCATATATATATATATATAGCTATACTTGATTACTACGGGAAAGTTAACTTTTAAAGAGTAATATAAAAAAGGGGCGGTACTTCTGACTCTAAATGAGTCTATGCCTTTGAAAGAATCACTAGCTATGCACAATGGCTCTTGATGGGTCAATATTTCAAAGTGATGGATGGGAGTTAGTGCAAAGACTCCGGGCAAGTCTATACTCTAGGTGTCCGTAAATTCAAATTCTATCTCGAGTAGGATTTCATTGCGTCAAATCAATTGTATTCCTAATGTTGAAGTCTCTGGTAATCTCAAGTCGAGGACTAATTTTTAGGGTTTAAGTGGGCTATATAGTGGTTATGGGTTCGATGATATTTCACTACCGTAATTTTATGGATTTTGGACGTATATAAACTAGCAGTTTAGTGTTTTGTAGTTTCACCATAAGTTGAAATAAATATATTCTGTGGGTATGGTGACACATCATAAACTGTTTGGGGAGGGTTTATTTAGGTCCACTATCTATCTAAGAAGTCAAGTTGTGTACTATGTATTGCAATTTAATGGATTTAAAACCCTTAGATGCCTTGTTATTAAATACATATATTTTATGAAACATCGATATATGCTTCAAAGAGATTCGGGCTAAATCTGTAATTTAAGGGACGACCATAAATTGGATAGGCTAGTTGTAAGCTACTAGTTGTAGAGTTTGATTTCACCTACTCACGTTGGTATGGGTACATGTGATTGAGGGTGAATGGATTGGTTAAACAATATTTCCATACTATACGAGTTTCATAAGATTTTACTCGAGTTAAGATTAATTTCAAGGATAAAATTCTTATTAGTTAGGAAGATTGTAACGATCCGAAAAATATGATACGTTATATGGTTTGGTGTAATACCTATTTACACTCGTGTCTCGCATTTACAAGATGATGACGTTAGTGTACAATTAGGATTTGCCTTGGAAAACGTGTTGAACGGGGGTCGAGCAAATGAGATAAGGATACATGGTGTCGAGGAAACGATAGTTGTAGGTGACTGACAAATAAAACACAATAATTAATTAACTTAGGAAAGGGTTTGGGTCATTAATATTTTATTCGTGCACGATGGAGTGAGTCGTGGTGTGATTCGGAGGTGGAAATGTGGTCGGGAAGACGTAGTATCACCCAAGTGAGCAACCGAGTGGTGTCAGCATGCTGAAGCGGTAAATGTGGCTGGTGATGATGGGGAGCATCAAATATGCCTTGAGATACGTATTTGTGTGGCGATTGAATGATGGATATATATATATATATATATTTCTCTCCTCACTACTTCAAACACTATCGTCTTCATTTCTTTCTCGTTCGCTCTCGGTTAGACAAGAGGAGCAACTGGTGTCGGGAGATCGCAACGACGTGACGACACGACGATTACCTAAGTAGAGGTAAGATTTCAACTCCTCACGTTATTCTCATCATGTTGACGTTGGTTTTAGCTGTGTGGTCGAAGTTGGGAGTTTGGGGTTAGGTGGTTTTGGGTGGTTTTGATGGTTTTGATGGTGTTGGATTGGTAACGACGTTCTCGTGGAGGTTGGTATAGGCTCGGAACGCGACGACACGAGCCAGGGTGTCGAAAACCTCGGATTTACGTTTAGGAATCTATCTCGCGAGGGACGTTGTGGATCTTGTAAGCCACGACGTCAGTCACGACATCTAGATCAGAGAGGGTTGTAGTTTTGATACTTTATGTGACGCCGCCAGGATTTTTCCCAGTGTGTCACTTACGGCTTCTGGAACAGTGCGAGTTGGGTTTTCATGTTTTAAATGACGATGCCGCTAGGGGTTTCGTTCACGGTGTAACTTTTGGCGTGACACTGATCACATCATTAAAATTTTGAAAATTGATAAAAACTTCAGGATTTCTTAAAGGTAGTATGGGTTCAAATGCGACCCAGTACTTGGGAAATTAACCCAAAATAGGGAAAAATGGATAAAATTATGGCAATAGGGGAAATTATAATGAAAGGGAAATGGAACCCTAATGCAACTAAACTAGATTTAAATGATTACCAGGTGTTATGTGATTGGTGATAAGCGTACATAGTCAGTTTGGGGACGTTTGAAAGTTACTAACATGAGGTTTCTTGTTATACTAGGTGTACTATGAGTAAAACCATTCAAAACATTTATATGATTTTATTTGTGCATTTAATTGGTTGTTATCCTTGTTGAGCTGTTGGAATTGTTATTGTTGTTGATATATCCTGGTTTGTAATTTTATTCTATTGAGTGGTCCAAAGGCAAGTTAGTCAACGTGATCTTTATAGGACAGGTTACCTGGGACCATGCCCCAGCACCAGGAACTCGAGATTCACAATACTATTTTGGAACTTGGAATTCAAGATACATCTTTTGGTTCCTACATATGGAGTGAGAATTACTTCACTAGATTGTTGAGGAATTCTTATTCGTAGGGATTTTAAGATTATGTTAATATATCACATCCTAAACTTTGAGTTGGGATGGTGAATTTCTTGGGCTCTAAAAGAGTTTAATAGATGTTTCTCCTCGACTCAAATGATTGTTTCATTGTTTGGGACTACTTGCACCTTTTCTTTTTGTGTTTCTAGACACTCATTTATCGTTGATATCTTAGTAATTCATTATCATTCTATCTTTTATTGTATTTGGATTGGTTAAGCATGATATTTGATTAGTTGTTTATTTGACATTTGAAATTATGTTGAGACTCTATTTGGTTATTCTGTTCTATTTATGTACTCACCGTACTTTTTATGGCGGTGGGTTCAAGCCCATCGTATCATAGGATTGAGATAGGAAAATGACCAACAATAGGCAATTGAAGTAAAGGACTATTGAGGATACTATTGAGGATCTAATCTCGCCTATTAGGTAGGTCTTTTGTATTATTTGTATATGTCTTAAGAATACTGAGATATAGGTTTGTGAGAAATGTTTGGGTATGTATACTATGTTGTTGTTGGGTTTTTGGGGTTCATGCGTAGTGAAAAACTCAAAACAAGTTATGAAGAACCCCAACAGGATCACAAATAAGTTCCATTAAATAAGATCTATAAAAGTAAACCAAACCTTAATTCGTGATTTCCTTCTCTGATTGTTCGATCTCCTAGCATTTAAGCCCGCGCCCTTATCAGAAATCCACATACGAACGGTGGCTGCAAATTAGAGTGTTTGCCCCAAGAGAAAGATAGAAAAATGTTTTTCCTTTATCTCCCAAAATCCAAATAATTTGAAAATAGTAAAACGAAATTCTTCATTTGTTTTTAGGGTATGATCCTTTATTTATATGTTTTAAATAAGCCCTCACTTAAATCCTATTCATAATACAACTATTGCATTTAAGCAGTTTAAGAAAATTACATATATACCCCTTTTAATAAGTTATCATATAACAAATTATAAAGGCTTTCATGTCATGAATTTTATCATAAAAAATTCATTACTCTGGACTAATTGAAATTGTGTAAAGCTTTTTTTGTGTGCGACCCATTAGGTTCATGCGACATTAGTAGTGAACTAAAAACCATATTCGGAACACAAGTCATAAGTGGTCTCTAGCAAGGCCTTATGACTACCCCAAGTATCATGAATATCAAAATTGATACAACCTAATGAATAACATATATCATATCCTTTATCGTGCGATATCCTTTGATTAAACATAAGGCATGGAAAGTCACCCTAAATGTTCAATTGTACTAGTTTCGATCTTTAGGTAGACTAAAACCATCCAAGTGATATTGATCATATCAATTCACTTGGACTTGGCCATTTAACAATCTAACATATCGAGGGATCCACTGATATCTCTCTCTTTATGAAAGAGACAAATTCTATCTTGATTATACACCTTCACATATTGCTCACATGATAACAAATCACAATATTTATAATTGTCCGGTTAAAGACAACGCTTTGATTGTGTCAAATTACCATGCTCATATTATTGAAGTCTATGGTAATTTCAAGTCGAATGACTAAATGATATATCTATCAAGAGCAATGCCCATGAGTTAATCCATGTAGTTTTTTCATATCGGGTAGGTCCAGTACTATGTTTTTAACAAGTACTCATGATCTCAATTTGTATCCCTATATGCATAATTATCACATGACCATCAATTAGACTCACATTAGTCTTAATTCATTATAGTTCCCAATATAATGACCGACTAGGGGGATTTAGGATATTTCAACAAATATCTATGATCTTATTATAAGGTAAACATGCGATCAATTATAATAATACAACAAATGAAAACCTTCTATTTAATTAATTAAAATTATAAGATAAATAATGTTTGTAGATTGACCTAGGGTACATGTCCCAAAAGTTGTATCTCCACTGACTTGAAGTTGGCATACATATGAGGGTTTCCACATTCTAGGTTGTCCTAACTGGTGTTTTAAGAGTATTTATATTAGTTTGAGTTTAGTTTGCTTCTGTTGTACTTTGGTACTTTGAATAACTCACTAATATATAATAACTCAATATAATAATTTTATAAATGGATAGGAATAGGGAAGGCTGACTAGGTTTACGTTAATTGCATGAGTGTTGACTCGGGGTCTACGTAAATCTAGGCCAAGTAGAGCCAAAATTTAGGGTTATGGAATTTGGGGTCGTTACACCTTATCCTGAGCGTTCACCGAGGTTCTTGAGATTGTTGAAAAAGAGAGTGAGCATTCAACAGGCTCAATAAATGGAATTTCACTTAAACCATCCATTATCCAATATTACCTCATAGCAGTAACTAAATGAGAAATGTGATTGTAAAAAACTTATAAACAAAAATATAGCAACATGCATATTAATAGTTCATTAAGCTACTGTATTGGCAATCATTTGAAGAATTTAGAAAATAAGGATCGATAGCTATCTAACGAGAGAATATCAAAACCTGCATACGGTGGTTATCGTGTGATCCCGATAGTGTATCCTGGTGTAAGATAGTTCTTCTTCGTTCTATTAAATTCTCGACCATTTTGTATACCTTTGGCTAAGCCTCGTATGTGGAATTATAGTGGACCATGAATCCACAATCGAACAGTCGGTGGAAATTAGTCACAGACCTATCTCGATGACTCCCTTTAATATTTTAGTGAAAACATGAATTTCAATCTAAACCCCAACTCCAGTCCATAAACTATATGAAACTAAATATAGCTAATAAGATGGCATAAGAAATAAACAAAGTGATTTTCCACATACCTCGGTCGCACTTGTTTTCCCGAATTTATTTAAGTCCCGCACTTCTCGATTTGTTCTCGAAGTTAGAGAACCTAAAACTAATCACTAAGTATTAATTTGTAGTTCATTTAATGTGTTTAGGAACCTCCAAACTATTTAACAACAATTACCATCACTTATCAAAGAGATTTGAGCTAAGCTCAACATATTTTTGACCTAAAATCATGTATGTCATGAACACAGATGTGTGAAAGTTCTTCAGTCCTTTTATCATTGAAAATGGTTTCTTATGAACCTAATAAGTTCATTAAACTCTATTAACATCACACCTAGTGTTGTCCTTAGCACAAATCCTTTTTTACCATCAAGTTTTGATGTCATTTCAAGGCTCAAACACACACAAATGTGTGATGAATGATGGACCCTACTAAATACCATTAGAGGTTGAGCTAGCACTAAACTTAACGACATACCTTCCTTAAACCCATGTAAACAGTGAAGAAGAAGAAAGAGTTTGAGCTAAGATTTAGGGAGCTCACCTCTTGAAGATGGTGAGGCTAAAAGAAGTTGATGCAATACAACCTTGAATCAATTCTTCTTTTCTCTTTCGTTACTTCTCTTTTGATATCCACATCCATCACTCTCTCGTGGTTTCAAATGAGAAAGAAAACCAAGTTTTTCTTTCAATTTAATTCTTGATCTTCCTCGAGATATGTATCACATGTTTTGAGGATGATCAAAGTACTTAAAACCAACATAACAACACGCTTAGAACATGCCACCACCTTCTTTCATGCATACAACCTCATGCTTTCTCTACATCCATTGATTGTTCCCTAGATGACACACACACACATCTCAAAGACACATCATGTGTGATTAAACTTAAAGTAACACCTAGTGTTAATATGACACACGTCTACACTCTCATGCGTGTCTCGAGGCATATCTAGTGATTTATGATTTTCCTTTGATTCAACTATATATAACTATGGATTTACTATGATTTTGCACACCAAACGAACACCAAATGACAAATGAACACATGTGCATGCTAAAATAGACAAGTTGAGCTTAAGCATGAGTCTAACTCAGGTTAATTAGCATTCAAATTAGTGTTAATCATTAGGTTAAGGACACGAGTTGTTACACATTAACTAGTCCTACTAAGTCAAAGTCTTGGCTTGAATCATCGATTTTTAAAATATGATATTTAAAACACTTCGCCTAGATCAACTATGGGAAATCAACAACGGCCTAAAATTTCTATTCCCCGTATTCTCGATAAATAAGACAACCGCCACTAAGTACTTCACTAACTACAAATATCTAACTTTGGACATCCGCCAACAAAGTTCAACATTTGAGTTGCACTATTTTCTAGGGGAATACCAATAATAGATAATCGAATTGTAACTATTATCGATTCAATCTATATCTAGTGCTACTTACTCAAGACCAAGTGGTTTGACAAATCAATCAGGTGAACGATTAGTCACTAGTCAACACAGTTGGTATCACATACTCAACCGCATTGATGACTTTTTATGAATAAAGATATGCATTAAAATTATGCAAACTTTAAAACATCATAATCATTAAAAATAGTAACATAGAAATAGATGAACTAAAATAAAACTTTTATTAGCAAAAAATATATCATGACATAGACAATGACCAAAACAAACTAGTAAGCTTCACTTCCAATCCTAAGTATTGAATAACATAGCCGGACATTGCTTTTCTACCTCTAAAACTTTTCTCTCACTAAATTACAAGATGTCCATGCCTAGAATTGGAGCTCTCATTATATAAGATGTACACAATCTTCAAATCTAGAGACAAGATAAAAAACACTCCAAAAACGAACTTGAATTTCTAATTATGCAAACTTGACATCTTTGGTGGCGTCGTTGTTATGTACTGGTGGCTTTGGGGATGATGTGGCTTAGAAATAGCAAGTCAGTGGATTCATATCTAACGCCTTCCATATCGTCATTCATTTTAAATTAGCAATGTGTCTGTAATCTCCTGAAGTTATATATAGCACCGTGAAGAATTATGGGGACGTGAATCCTGTCCTAAAGCCATGTTTGACACTATTTTCTCTTTGGGTGGCATCGTTTGATGTAATCCACAATGCCAAACCTACTGCTTTTTTATTTAAGTATGACTTTGCTCCCGAAATCATCCAAAATGCTCACAATCCTTTAAATACCCTGAAAATACCAGAAGTATTCTAGCTAGCTTAAATGGATTTTTTTATATATTTTCCATAACAAAAATCCTATATAAAGATGCATGAATAAAGACTCATTATCTTGTAAAATCAAAAGTACTCATTAGAAAAAAATATAACAAAACAAAAAAAGAGTTTCCAACATTTAGGTTCGAGACGATTATAGTGGTCCTAGTACCCCAAAGGTTGAGAGTTGCACATTAATCTCGGTTAAACGAGGCTGAGTCATGTTTGAGTGCATGATAAGTTTGTAAATGTGGTATATTTTGGACTATATTTAGTTTGTTTTACAAGAATTTATCTCCTATTAACATAAATTATCCCTTATTTTTATATTTACAGGGTCTAAAGAGGCAAATTGAAGAGAAAGAGCAAAATCCTATAAAGAACCAAGTTAATAAGCTTAATTAAGGCCCATCGATTTCCAATGCCTTGCTTGAACTAAAATTCTTAAAGATCACTTAGAAAAAAATTGAAAATTTACTAGGAAGGACAGTTGATGAGATGCATACCAACTATTTTCTGTGTCGTGAAGTGAAAATTATGCATAACCATAAAGAACATGGACAACGATTTTCTATGCCTTGGAATTGACCATAAGACGCTTGACATTGGTAGAGTGAATATGAAAATTCTAGAAAGTAGAGGATGTCTGTGCCTTGCCAACGATCCCCAACTCCTTCAAAATTTACACATAAGGCGTTAGATTCGACGGAGAAACTATTGGCCAAAATTTGGTGATTTGGTTGATTTTCGGCTAAGATTCCATCAAATGTTTACTACAAATAGGACTCGGAATAAACCCTAAAGGGACTAACGTTTCATCTTTTCTCTCCTTTTTTCTCCTTTTTTGTTCTTTAGTTATTAAAGTTTTTCCAAGTAATTTCAATAGCCATTGTTGGCTAAGCTTTTGTCTAGATAAGAAGATTATTGTAAGTAAATAATTATGAAATTTCTAATTTAAATTCTATATTTTTCATTAATCTTGTAATTTCAACTTCACTATTTTATAAGATCCTTCGCTTGCATTAGGGCTAGATTTTTGTTTTTATATTCTATAAATGCATTTGCACATCAATTTGGTTAGGGATCATTTCTAGTAATCTTACCGCCGCATGGTGAGAGAGATTGCATTGATAGTAACTAGGACCATGGATTGTTTGCTTTCTAGAAGTTCTAGGTGTTTTTGAGATAAAAGTCAAGTAATGGCGCACACTAGCTATTTCCTAAGGTAGGTGTTCTCATAGAGCTTAATGTTGTTGGGTTGTTAAATTTAAGGAGCACTCGAGATTACAACCTAGTTAGTTTGTGGTTGAGTCGCATGTTCCTTCTATTGACATGAGGAGAATGAGGTGAAGGACAGTGGGCCAGTCACTATAGCTTATGTTGGACTGAGTGGTTAGTCACTTTACTCCGTCCAGGATTTTGATGGAAACAAACAAGGTGAAAAATATACTAATAAACATCAAGTGAATTTCAGTTGTCAAATGTTGCAAAACATCACACCACAAACATTCGAGCATTCAAGCCATTCAAGTTCAAGATTCAGCATATGTTAAGGAATGAAGACGAAAGATTAAACTAAGTGTTGTAACATTAATGTAAGGTATACAAGATTATTTACGCAAGCCTAATGCATTAGTTCATGCACATCGAGCTTTTCAAATTGATTTTCAAATGTCAAGTGACTACTTGAAGTTTTTAAGTGAAACTTAAAACTTGACTTGGTCTATAAGTGTAAACGATGTTAAATTATGTGTTTAAGTTCACATCGCTTTTTAAAAATCATTGTAGAGGTTTTCGAAAAAGAAAAATTGATTTTTGAAATGTTTTTGAAATGTTTTGAAAAGAAAACTGCACATTTGCAAAAAAGCCCCTCGCATGTCATGAAACCGAAATTTTCCATTTTCGGGATTTGTAAAAATATCCGGACCACCCAAATAGGCTATATGACCCATAACAAACATGTGTTATAGGTTATATAAGGTTTAGTTAGGTCCCGGACGCGCTAAAGGGTCGCTAACAAAAGGAACGAAAATATTTACTTTGAGGTCCCTGCAGTTAGCGCGCTAATTCCTTCATTAGCGCGCTAAGTGTAGAGTTAGCGCTAGATCTGAATATTAGTGCACTAACTGCTCTCCTGACAGCTTTTTTAAAAAGCTGAAAAACACACTTTAATTTGAATTCTTGATGAATTATGGGCCCTTGGATCCCTAGAACGATAAAAAACTGATAAAATGAGATGTGTAACACTATAAAACCATCAAGAACATTGTTTTGTTTCAACAAGAAAGAAAAACACACAAAAGCTCAAAACTTACAAAAGGAGAATATTGATTTTTGTGAAGGAGACAAAGAAGATTCTTGAGGCTGTCCATTTCACTCTAAAATTCAGCACTTTTAAGGCTTTTAAAGGTGTACAACCTCTTCAAAATAGATTTTCAAGTCACCTTCTTGGGGTTGTAAGAAAGTCTTTTGTTCTAGCTTTTTCTTGTGCTTAAATTACATAGTTTTGTGTATTTGAATTGGAAAATCATTTGTTGTTTTTTTAACACATTCATCTTGGGTTTTACACTTAAACTTATTTTATTAAACCCTAAGATTGGTTTGGACAAAAGTTTGCACTTAAATTTGATTTTTATTAAACTTCTTGTTCTTGGCTTTGAAATTGGTTTTGCACTAATATGTTAGCCTTTGAAACGATTTCATATTTGAGACTTGCACAAATCAGTGACATATTTGCATCTCATTTATT
The DNA here is from genome assembly GCA_039657345.1 of Stephania japonica. Lineage (NCBI taxonomy): Eukaryota > Viridiplantae > Streptophyta > Magnoliopsida > Ranunculales > Menispermaceae > Stephania > Stephania japonica. Next base: position 18,135,146 of record CM077558.1, on the reverse strand, counting down.
CTCATACTTACATGCATTAGAGTGGTTAAGCTCTAGGAGGCTTGCTAGTATTTGAACTTGGTGCCACTTTACTTTGTAAGGTGTAATTGATTATTTTTCAGTTATTGGTTGTAATTGAATGATTGTAAGACTTAGTGGAATCTAAGTCAAAGGAAAGACCTAGTTAAGTAGGCATAAACCCTAGATGCGGTTAGGTAGGAAGTCATAATTATGATTAGACAATTTAGGCTTGTAAGCTTAGGTTGTAACACTTATTTGCAATATAAATAGGGCTTTAAAAATCCTAATCGGGGAGGTTAGGTAATGGATGTAGATCATTAGATCGAACACTATAAATCATGTGTCACTTTTCATCTCTTCTATCCCATTCACTTTCATAGCATTCATATTCGCGTTTTAGTGAGCATATAGCATCTTGATTATTGAACTAAATTAAAAAAAGGCGATAACTTCTCGATACACCCAATTCACCCCCTCTTGGGTGTGGTTTCAGCTTACCTATAAGATTTGGTCAAAATTGATCTTTTGAATCAATGATTTAAACTATACTACATTAGTCGTAGTCTTCCTTGATATGGAGTTTTCTAAATATTGTTGATGCGTTACATATTTACATCACTTTTATTTTCGTATTTATATTCAGTAGTTAATTAGTTTTAGTTTTGTTTTGTTATTTCAAAATCCCCTTTTATCGACCTAAAATTATCCCTAGTCCTTATAGATTCGACCCTGTTTACCACTACTGCAAATCCATAGTAAGTCGGCATTGCATCATTGCATCAAACATCAAGGTCACCCTCCCTTAACCGAAACCCAATTAATATCAATACACATCAAACATAGACATACACAGGGGTATCGACCTTGTGTAGCTGACATACTCGTAAATCGATTGTTACCAACTTCAACACCCATACGCAAGAAAAAATTACAAAAATAAAAAAAAACACCTTTTTGTGTTGCATATCCACTTTCAAGGATTGTTCTTGTTCTATTTCATTCTAAGACCACCCTAAAATAAGTCAAACAGGCAAAACCCTATAAAAGAAAAACCACAACTTAAAACCATCATTTATCGCATAAAAATAGTTCAAATCTTAACCATCATGGAATCGAGACTTATAATGTTTGAGTGCATGTTTTGATAAAAAACCGCTACGTCCAATCACCAAGGTAGGGTGGTGATTTTGGTGATCGACAAGATTGGGGTGCACAATTTACAAGATACAAGACATTATCGAGAAAATACATTATTATTCTTATTGGCTTGGTGCCTATATATAAGGCTAACTCTCTTTTTTAAAGCTTTCATAAAATAAATTCATTGAAATTATATATAGTTATTTTTCTACAATTATGAATTGTTATCTATTTGTCCTAGTGATAAGTCAATAATTAAATAGTGTTTTGTAGTATACTTTAGGGTTATTTTAGATGTAAAAGGCTATATTTTATTGAGGTTTTCTCTTGTTTATGTGATTTTAGGTAATATTAAGTTAAAGTGAAAAAATAAATGAAAATGAGAAAGAAAGTGAAGAATTTAGTTAACTGAAAAAAAGACTCAGTGATTTAGCAGTGATTCATAAAATGAACTAGGATTCACTGGCTAAATTGGTATCAAAGAACATTGGCGAATGACCAACGAATGAAAATGTGTACTAGGATTCGCTGAACAAATCGGTGACGCACATAGAGTAATTTATTGAAGAAGTCACCAATTTACATAGCGATTTGATGAAGAAATTGGATTCGTTGGAGTCGATTTCAAGAATATTTTATTAAAACTAGGAATTTGAATTTGATTAGGATATGTACACCTTAGAATACTATAAATATGGACCTAGGTGTTCGAAAATAAGTGTCCTCAATTGTCTTTGAGCTAAAAGTTGAGGAGTTTTACTTTATTTTATTGTTCTTGCTTTTAAAGACTTGTTGGAGATTCAAGAGTTATTTAATTGGGGTCTTTTTTATTAATTTCTTTTAATTACTTTATTGCGATGTTTACTTTGAATATGTATGAGTAGTTTATTAATCTAAAGATGAATCTGAACAAGAACTTATACCGTTTTATAATGTAGTCATAGCAAAGAAGAATTTGTACTTAATACATTAAACTTAATCATATTCGTCAATTCACTGTTTTAATAGATTGCTTTTGTGTATTACAATCATAAACTTTGTGTTGCAGGCGTAGTCCAGAATGTGTATTGTGATATCTATGCTTTGAATATAATATATATTAGTAATTAAGATAAGTTTAAAATGTCTTTCTTATAATTTATATGTAGTCGTAGGTGAATTGTGTTTTAAGTTATTTATTATTGCGAAATTTCTGATAAAGTTGACTTAGTAGTAAGAGTTTTCATAGAGTGTAATGTTATTTTGTTACAATTAGATATTTTGAGCTTTTAAATACTTAGTGTGATAAGATTAGAATATGGGTTACTTCCATTGATAAAAGAAAAACTAATGATTTGATGAAGACTATTAATCTTACTTATGATTAAGGTTTTATGATTTAATGATTTAAGAGTTTAATGATGTGATGATATGACTATGACTATACTTTATTAATGTGTTCAAAAATCAAAACGGTTTGTGCTTCATTGTTTTGGATAACTGTTTAGATGCTTGTCTTATATTGATTTATTTGATTTTTAGATTAATTAATTTGCATTGCTTTAGTTTAGTTTGATTTAATTAGTTTAAATAATTACTTTAGAATATGTAAGTAATTTTAATTCACGTCTTATTTTTAGTTTCTATTAATTTAATAAGATAATAAAAACCCTTGGAAAACCTTTTCTTAAGAAGTTTGTGAAAGCATTGTAGAACGATTCCCACTTATCACTATTACAAGTTATAAATATAACGAAAATTTATTGTGCACGCTTGACACTTCATCAATTTTTGGCGCCAATGAAGAGGATTTTTAAATAATTTCTTTGCAGTTTTAAACGTTGTATTGTGCACGCTCTTCGTCGCTCTAATTCCACAAGATCTTTACATCCGTTTGATCTCGAAGTGGATAGGACTTACAATCATAATTTAATAGAACAACAATGTAGGGATGACCAAGCTACCACAATGGAAGCCATTAATAATAATAATAATGAAAATAATGATAATAGAGAACTTACTTTTAGACAAGCCAATCAAAATGTTACAACTGATGAGCTAATGTACATTGCTTATCTCGAAGAATTTCTTGAATTTGAATTGAGACCTGGATTCATTAGTGCCTTACCTAACTTTTATGGTAAAGATAATGAAGACCACCGGAAATTTATAAGAGAATACCAACATAAAGTTAATGGAATGAATCCAAAAGAAGGTAGTTTAGAGCAAGTCAAACTTAAAACATTTTCATTCGTAATGAAAGATCAAGCACAAGACTAGTTGTTTTATTTTCCCCAAGATTCGCTAAGATGAAAGATGACGAAACTTTTAATGAGTTTTGGGATAAATTTCATCTTGGGTTTTGCACTTAAACTTATTTTATTAAACCCTAAGATTGGTTTGAACAAAAGTTTTGCACTTAAACTTGATTTTTGTTAAACTTCTTGTTCTTAGCTTTGAAATTGGTTTTGCACCAATACATTAGATTTTTGAAACGATTTCATATTTGGGACTTGCAAAAAATCAGTGATAGATTTGCATATTTCATTTATTTTCATACTTGCATGCATTAGAGTTGTTAGGCTCTAGGAGGATTGCTAGTGTTTGAATTTGATATCGCTTTACTTTGTAAAATATATTTCATTATTTTTAGCTATTCATTGTAATTGGATGATTGTAAGACTTAGTGGAATTTAAGTTAAAGGGGAAGACCTAGTTGAAGCTAGACATAAACCTTAGTTGCGACTAGGTAGAAAGTCCTAATTGTAATTAGGCATTCTAGGCTTGTATGTTTAGGTTGTAACATTTTTTTGCATTATAAGTGGGGGTTTAAAAATCTTAACTGGGGAGGTTAGGTAGTAGATGTAGATCATTGGATCGAACCAATATAAATCGTGTGTCACTTTTCATCTCTTTTATCTCATTCACTTACATATCATCCACATTCGTGTTTTGGTTAGCATATAGCATCTTAATTATTGAACTATATTTAAAAAGGCGATAACTTCTTGATACACCCAATTCACCCCCCTCTTGGGTGTGGTTTCAATTGGTATCAGAGTGGGTTATTGCTCAAAGTGTTACTAACATTTCTTTGAATGTTTTTGTGCAAGGATGCAAACTCTAGATTTGACTCGCCTTAGGGAAGGAAACTCCTCGAGTAGGCCTCCGTATTTTGATGGAACTAACTATGCTCATTTGGAAAGTGAGAATGAAGTTTTACATTATAGCACAAAATAGATTTTTATGGGTTGCAATTGAAAGTGGCTACACTCCATCGGACAAGCCCTTGAAAAAGTACACCGCCGAGAAGATCAAGATTGAGCTCTCAAATGATCAAGCCATGAATCACTTATTTTGTGCATTAATTGAAAATAAATTTAACCGATTAATGCTTGTCAAACGGCCAAGGAAGTATGGGAGAAGCTTGAGGTACACTATGAAGGTACCATGCAAGTGAAAAAGATAAAGTTGAGAATTCTTGAGGAGCATTATGAGACTTTTCGAGTTGGATCCGATGAAGATATACCACCGCCATCACTCGGTTCACTAAACTATTGAATGAGATCAAGAATCTTGGAAAGAATTATGATCAAGAGACTTCGGTGTACAAGTTCGTTAGAGGGTTGCCTAAGGAATGGGATGATAAGAAGTATGCTATCCAATCGGCACAAAACCTTGAGACTATACATTTGATGCATTGTGTGGAGAGCTAACGGTCCATGAACTCGAACTTAAAGACCGAGCTAGATTGGAAGCATTAAATGGAGGCACAAAGAGTTCAAGAAAAAAAATTGCTTTGAAGGCAAATAGCTCCCCAGTTGCATTTATAGAGGTCAATGAAGATGAAAAATCTTGTGACGACAATGATCTTGAGGAGGAAGTAGCTATGCTTTCAAGAAAGCTCAACAAGGCCATTTACAAGCGAGATAAGTACAAGAAGAAGTTTAAAAGTGGAAGCAAGGGAGGAAAGTCAAGTGAGACTATATGCTTCGGGTGTGGCAAACCGGGTCACATCAAAGCGGGTTGCAAGTCCAAGAAGGTGTTGGACAAGAAGAAAGGAAAGAAGAGCTTCAAGGCAACTTGGGATGATTCATCCTCATCAAGTTCGGAATCTGAGTCGGAGAGTGAGAAAACATTACTTTGACTCATGGCACAAGGCAAGGTAAATTCTAACTCTTTTAACTTTGATGATGTTAATGATTTGGATGATGTTCCAAACCTTGATGAACTTAGGAAAGAGTTGGAAAAGGAGGTCAAAAAAATCAAACAACTCAAAAAGAGCTTAACCATAACAATTAGTGAAATAGAGTCACAAAATGAGACCATTAATGATCTCCAAGGTAACTTGAATGAAGTCCTAGAGGAGAGAGATGCTTTAGTCAAGCAAGTAGAGGACTTGACTAGTACGGTGCATAAGTTCACCAATGGTAGACTAACATACTTTCTAGGCTTGCAAATAAAGCAGTCCAAATTTGGTATTTTTATAAATCAAGCAAAGTATGTGAGGGACATGCTAAAGAAGTTCAAATTCGAAAATCTGAAAGCATGTGACACTCCTAGTAGTTCCACCATCAAAATAGATAAAGATCAACTAGCAAAATTTGTAGATCCTAAGCTTTACCATGGAATGATAGGTAGTCTCCTATATTTGACCACAAGTAGGCCTGACATTATGTTCAGTGTTTGCTTATGTGCTAGATTTCAATCCGATCCTAAGGAGTCACACTTAAAATGTGTAAAGCGCATATTTCGATATCTAAGTGGAACACAAGACTTAGGATTGTGGTTCAACAAAACCAAGAGTTTCGAACTCTGAAGTTTTGTTGATTCTGATTATGCGGGAAGTTTAGTTGATAGGAAAAGCATTTCCGAATTTTGTCATTTGCTAGGAAATTCACTAATATCATGGTTTAGCAAAAAGTGAAATTCCGTTGCTTTATCTACGGCGGAAGCCGAGTATGTGAGTGCCAGGAGTTGTTGTGCTCAAGTTCTATACATGAAACAACAACTTGAGGATTATCAAATACTAGTTGGTTGTGCTGAAATTTATTGTGATAACACAAGTATAATTATCATATTGAAAAACTCATTTTTACACTCTCGCACAAAACACATTGAGATTAGCCATCATTTTCTTCGTGATCACATCCAAAAGGGCGATGTTAAACTTATCCATGTGCCCATAAAGGATCAACTAGTTGATATCTTCACCAAGCCTTTGCCTAGAGATCAATTTTCTAAGATTCGGTGTGAGTTAGGCATGTCTCGTTAATCGGACCTTCTACATATGTTTTAGCTGTTCCAAACCTTTTTATATGGTGTTAGTGAAGTGTCCATGAAGTTTGAGGTGAATCAAAGTTGTATTTCAAAAACTCAAAAAATTTTGTCCAAAATTTCCAAAGGAAAATTAGCGCGCTAATAGCAATCATTAGCACGCTAATTATGTTCTGGCCCAGATCACTAATCGAACCATTAGCGCGCTAATGTCGCTCGGCCAGGGTTATAAAAATCGTGTTTTACCCTAAAAAATTCCCTTACCTCACAACTCTCTCCTCTCCTCTCGTCGACTCCACGCCTCTCTCCTTTCCTCTCAACGACTCCACCTTGCTCTCTCCACCCACAAGGTAACATTGCTCACCCTCTTTGTCAATTTCTTCACGATTTGGTTTTCATTACCCTAATGTTGACTCGTCGAACCTCCGCTCGTTCATCTTCCCGTCCAGTCGCCCCCACCACTTCCCATCCAACCGCCCCCACCACTTCTCGTCGTCTCTCTCCCCTACGCCGTCCCTTTGCCCGACGTGTTGTCCAGTCCTCCTCATCCGATAACGAGTTCGTGTCCTCACCTTTTACCAATAGCCATCCCGTCCCCATTCTAGCAAATGCCCCACGAATGGAGGGTCATGCAAAATCCATTCACAAGTCCCCATCAATCTTAGAGTCGGTGGCACCACGGCTAACGAATGCCAAAATTCTAAGGCCCGTCATTGTTGACTTCGCCTTCTTTGATAAGGCTCATCTTCCAATTTGGGAGATTTTCAATAGGGCGGGTTGGACATCTTTTTGTGCCTACAATGCCAACTATAACCCTCCTTTGGTTCACGTTTTCTATTCAAATCATCAAACAACAAACCATTTTGTTCTAAGATCATATGTTGGTAGCCGGTCCATTGAGATTACGCCCGAAAATCTCGCTCAACGACTTGAACTCCCTTTGCACCCTCCTACCACTACGGTTGTGTGCAAATTTTTCAATTGGCCTATTGATCGTCTTGAGTTACTTAATTCCTTTCTACGGACGAAAAGGGATTTAACCATATACCCAACCGGTATAACGGATACTGACTTCAATCTCATACATCACCTCCTTCACAAAGTACTTCATAAGGTGATTCTTCCGCGAGGTGGCAGTAAGAACTATGTCACTCTCCTCGACATGTTTATTCTTGGGCACCTGATTCGTATTATCCCTCTAAGCTTGCCCCATATCATTATTGGATATATGATGAGCACGTGTAGCTCGGGTCATCATCTTCCCTATGCACATATTATCACATCCTACTTGGAGTCCTCCCAGGTGGATCTCGCCTTAGGTGGTCGTCCACTCTCTGTCTATGACACCATCGACATGGCTACTTTGAAGGCCATGAAGTATCGGTACATTCGTGAAAAGCAGACATGGACACGGGAAGATGCAATTCTGGATGGTCAATACTATGGCGGTTATGAGTCTCCATTACCTACAGACCCTCTCGTTGCTCCTTTCGTTGTGCCGGACTACCTGGAATACATCTACAATTTTTCTCAAGGTGATGAAGGCAATGCTGGAAATGATGAACATGATGGCGATAATGAAGTTCATTAGGACTTTACAGCTCCATCGCAGCAGTCACACCATCAGACGGCGCAACCACCACCTCTTTCGACATTTGGCGGCTTCACCCCTCCACTAGATATGTCTCCATCATCGGCATATGTCTCTATACAGCTAGGATACTTGCATGAGTATATGACTGAGATGTTCACTTCCTTCGACACGTGGCTACGTCATATCGAGACTGAGTTGCTACTATCTGCGCAAGCACGCGATGGTCGAGCCTCTAGTTCCACGAGTCGGCCATCGTCATCCAAGAGGAGTGTTTAGGGAGATTACTGTTAGGAGAGCATTAGGCTCCACAATGTTAGTCTTATATGATTCATGAAAAAAAAAATTTGTAGACTCATGTTTAATGCGACAACTATGCTTCCATTTCTTTATGCTATTTATATCATGAAATTTTTTTTTTCGTATCTCTAAGTTTATATATGGCTATTTCTTGTTAACTATGATTCATCATATATGAATGGGTACCGCTTCCATCTATTTTTCTTGATATGCATAAAGTGAGGGGGAGCATATTTCTCTCGTATTGATTCTATTCTTCTTTATTGTGTTTTATTTAATGGGGAGCTTGGCCCCACTTTTTGATGGTATCAAATGGGGGAGAAAATGTGGTTAAACTTGAAAATGTAAATGTGGTTGAACTTGCATAGTTAAATGAAAATATATGATATGTATAACCATGAATGTGATATAAATACACTTGGATTATGTTTTACACTTGTCAAGTTCACATTGTTTGTTATCATCAAAAAGGGAGAGATTGTTGGACTAAGTGGTTAGTCACTCTAACTCCGACTAGGATTTTGATGAAAACAAACAAGGTGAAATTGTACTAATAATATCAAGTGCATTTCAATTTTTGTTAAAGGTTGCAAAACATCACATCACGGGTATTCAAGCCATACAAGCTCAAGACTCGGCATTCATGAAGGAATGAAGACGAAAGATCAAACTACAAGTTGTAACATTGATGTAAGGTATACAAGTTCATTCACGCAAGCCAAGTGCATTAGTTCATTCACGCAAGCCAAATGCATTAGTTCATGCATATCGAGTTTTTTAAACAAACTTTCAAATGTCAAGTGATTACTCGAAGTTTTAAAATGGAACTTTAACACAAGACTCGGTCTATAAGTTTAAACAATGTGAAACTATGTGTTTATAATCATTTGCATTTTGAAGATCATTGTGGAAGTTTTTGAAAAAGAAAAAGTTGTTTTTAAAAGGTTTTTGAAAAGAAAACTGCAAATTTGCAAAAAAAGTCACTCGCACGTTATGAAACCGAGATTTTCCATTTTCGGGATTTGTAAAAATATCCGGGTCACCCAAATAGGCTTAATGACCCATATTAAACGTATATAACATGTTATATGAGAGTTGGTTAGGTCCCGGACGTGTTTAAGGGTCGCTAACACAAGAGGACAAAATAATTATTGTGAGGTCCCTGCAGTTAGCACGCTAATGCTGCCATTAGCGCGCTAATGCTGTCATTAGCGCGCTAAGTGCAGAGTTAGCGCGCTATGTTTCAACATTAGCGTGCTAATTGCATTCCTGACAGCTTTTTTAAAAGCTGAAAAACAAACTTTAATTTGAGTTCTTGATGAATTCTGGGCCCTTGGATCCTTAGAATAGTCACAAACCGATAAGATGAAATGTCTTACAATATAAAACCACCAAGAACATTGTTTTGACATAACAAGGAAGAAACACACACAAAAGCTCAAATTTACAAAAAGGAGAATATTGATTTGTGAAGAAGAGGACAAAGAAGATTCTGGAGGTTGTCCATTCACTCCAAAATCCAACACTTTTAAGGCTTCCAAAAGTGTACAAGAATCTCCTCAAAACTGATTTTTAGGTCACCTTCTTAGTTGTAAGAAAGTCCTTGTTCTAGACTCTTTTCTTATGCTTAATCTACATAGTTTTGTGTGTTTGAATTGAAAATCATTTTGTTGTGTGTTTGAATACTTTCATCTTGGGTTTTACACTTAAACTTATTTTATTAAACCCTAAGATTGGCTTAAACAAAAGTTTTGCACTTAAACTTGATTTTTGTTAACCTTCTTGTTCTTAGCTTTGAAATCAGTTTTGCACCAATACATTAGATTTTTGAAACGATTTCATATTTGGGACTTGCAAAAAATTAGTGACATATTTGCATATTCCATTTATTCTCATACTTGCATGCATTAGAGTTGTTAGGCTCTAGGAGGCTTGCTAGTTTTTGAATTTGATACCACTTTACTTTGTAAAGTGTATTTCATTATTTTTCAGCTATTCATTGTAATTAGATGATTGTAAGACTTAGTGGAATCTAAGTCAAAGAGGAAGACCTAGTTGAGGCTAAGCATAAACCCTAGTTGCGGCTAGGTAGAAAGTCCTAATTGTGATTAAGCATTCTAGGCTTGTATGCTTAGGTTGTAACACTTATTTACAATATAAGTGGGGGTTTAAAAATCTTAACCGAGGAGGTTAGGTAGTGGATATAGATCATTGGATCGAACCACTATAAATCGTGTGTCACTTTCCATCACTTCTATCCCATTCACTTGCATATCATCCACATTCGTGTTTTGGTGAGCATATAGCATCTTAATTATTGAACTAAATTTAAAAAGGCGATAACTTCTTGATACACCCAATTCACCCCTCTCTTTGGTGTGGTTTCAAACTTGTCCTTAAAGGACTTCTATGACTTGAAGTGTATATGAAGATAGTCAGGGCTCAATCAGTCCTTAATCCCCAAAATCTAATGAATCTTCTCTTGCAATAGTATCCGTCCCTCTATCTTCTCGAAATCTCTTACCCCGTCAAAGTAAACTGGCTGAAGTCGTAGGAAATCCTTCACCAGCTGGATTCCTACAGTTGAGCCTGAAGTTGTAGGTGTGGAGTCGTCGCCGCCTCTACAACCTCTGCTGTCGAAACGGCAATGACCAGAAGAGTCAGCATCGTTGGAACCGCTAATGTACTAGTAGGAGGCTCGGGCTCTAATTGGGTAGTAGTAGTAGCGGTAGTGTCGAGAGTTGTCGTCGATGTAGGTGGAGCGAATCTGACAATCATCAACGTAATGAGATCGGCCAATTGTTATCCCTAGGCTGAGCATGGTCAGCCAGCCTTTGAAGATCCTCGCTAGTGCAGGAGGCTAGTTGCTATCGACACCCGTGTCACCGGTCTTGCATGTGTCCATCATCAGTATCTGCATGTTGACAACAATCTCGTATCAGCTACTACATAGAATATCTCATGTATATATATACATTATGAAATTAACAGGTATATATAACTACCCCCAACTCATTTTTACTCGATTCCCAACAAAATAGTCTCTAGGCAAGGATCGTCTAGTTTCTACTTCTTAGATTTGTATCTTATTCGATATTGTGTATTGCTTATCAAGAACATTGGCTCTGATACCAACTATGACAGCCTCTCTCCTTATCTAGGGCACCGCCCAGGGCATAATCCTATAAGTAAGCCTTAATCTCGATCTGTAAGACTTAACCACGTATTAGTCAACCTTTCAAAATAATTGCCAACTTGATCGGGTTTAGGATAAATAATACACTAACCCTATCAATTTCAATAACTTAGAATTGTTATAAAATTTAATAGTTAATTAATTAGCGAAGTCTTAACATGATTTTTTTTCAAAACCACCATAATCCATTTTCAAATTTCCACAATTGAAAGCATTAACTTTGTTGTTACCTAGGGTTCTTACTTTGATGATCAATAAATCTTGGTCTCTTTTTGGTTATTGAATCTCTCCTTGGACTCTCAATTTCCAGCACAATCTTTCACTCCAACAACTCTGATTTAGTTGTTGAATACCATGCAAGGTGAAACAACACAATAATGTGTTGTTTATATAAGTTGGTATCTCATCAAGTGTGCATTTCTTGTTTCTATGATTATCTAGTGCCTAAAATTAATCCTATCTCCACTAAGTTTTCAGCCATAATGACTCACATTGTTGACACAATTTGGTGGGAGTGTGTGCTAGCACACATCTTGAGGCGTATCCATATTTTCTAAATTTTTTATCAAAACCATAGGACATCTGTTTGATTTACATTGATTTAAATGTCATATGTTATGAGATAAGTTAATTTAAATTACATTATGCTAAATTTAGACTTACCACAAGCCTAGATACCCGGTTGTCCGGCTCGTACGCAACTCGAGGTGCATCCTCGCTCACATCACAATGCCTATCACTGCAAGAACCGACTTAATTAGTCTACAAATATACGTAACACTAGACATACACCACCACAAATATAAAATATACCTCGGCCACTTGCTTGGGTCAGTTTGTGCACTTCACGCGTGTCCCACATCACGGGTCGGTGATCCTAATTAAGGGATTAATCAAGGGTTAAGATTCGGCCGTGACAAACACTCTTTCCATTATAACAATGAAAATAGACATGAGGCATATGAAAGGAATCAGTGAATATATCCACAAGGCAATATCATGATAACAAGACTCAATCAAAGATGATTCAATAATAACTCATGATATTTAGAATACAAAGGCATCTAATAGACTATCAAATAGTTGTATAGCAGAATTGAAAGGTAAATAAATATCTCAAATGGGATTACTCACATAGCACACAAATTCACTAACCAAATCCAACCTCCCACACTCTGACACACGCACCCGGACTCTCGAAATATTCCCCTAGGTTCCTAAGGTGGTTCGAAAGTATTAGGGTGGTTTTAGGTCGACTAAGGTAGGTTTAGAGTGTGTTGAAGAGTTGTAGGAAAATGGGAAACTTTCTAAAAAATGGTTTTAGAACACCTAGCGCACTAGGGGATTTCCCTAGCACGCTAGCGCGCTAGTGTAATAACTCAAAAACTTGCAATTGTTTTCTGGGTTTCCTGAACTCGGCACTCACCTCCAACAGCACCTAGACCTTTATTCTCCACCAAGGGTCTAGAATCATCCCCCAAGAACAACATACACCAGACACTTCATATAACTCATTAAAACATTAAAGAAATGAATATCAAAGCATACATTTTAATAAAAACAGTGAAGAAGACCAAAAACTTATGAAAAATACAAAATTCATCACTTTATGATTTCAAAACTGATTTCGAAGTGGTTATAGTGGAGAATTCAAAAATGAAACTAGATTTTATCAATAAACATGTTCTTAAACCCAAAATTTAGAATTTATGAATCATGAATGAAACCCCAACTTTTGCTCAAAACCTCAAAATCAAAAATTAGACATGGACATCCAAATTGGGATTTTCTAATGCATCGAAATTGATCCAAAAACTCTTTGAAATCATATTTTTACAAAAACCCTATGATCTATGCTCCAAGCACTTAGATTCAGTGCAAATGAAATAGGATAGAAGCATACCTAAGGTTGATGCTTGGTTCCTAGCCTTTGAATGCTTCACTAAGTCATGAATTTCTCCCCTAAGTCTCTTAGTTCCAACACCACAATTCAGCTCTAGATTTTTAGTTGTTTTCTTCAATGCAATGAGAAGCAAAAATCTCAAGTGTGGTTTGATTTGAGAAAAGTAATTGAAGGATCAACATCACTTACTCTAGCAGAAAACAAATACTCATGCTCATGATGAAGGCAACCAAGGCCTGAGAACAGGAAGTAGAGGGTGAATCATAAGTAATGTATCAAAATATACAAAGCAGTCTAATTAAGGAAAATGCAGGCTGAGATATAGATTTGTTTTCTTATCACCGAAGATTTTTGCCATTTGTGAGCTTCCTTCAACAATTAGGAAATTCTCATTATGCAAATAATAACCAACCTCAAACAGCAAGTTGAGCAGTTCATAATAAGCCCTGACATGATCTAATCTCTGTCAAACTATTTCACTGTTAATAGACAGGATAGCTACAAAGTTGCATGGGATAGTTGCAAGAGCCTGCATCAACATATACATCAATCACAAAAACAACAAGAAACAAGAATTGAAATCATTCATTAAAACAAGCAAAAACATCAGATATTGATCAAAAGAACCCGATCAAAACACAAAAAAAAACTTTCAAAAACAAAAAAACAAAATCAATTACTTAAATACATAATACAGAAAGAATTAAATAAATTACCTTTCAAAATTTCAAAACAAATCAATATACTTCGAAGGCCAAGCAACTGTACTCGCCATTGCGTCATCCACAGTAAAGTGAAGACGTGAAGGTCAAGGCAATAGGAAAAAATCAAGGATAACTTCACTACCAATGTGTCCTCCAATATAACGGCGAAAGGCATAAATATTAGATGAAACAAAATTAAATCATACCTTCTCTAAGGACGAGAAGTACTTCTGAGGAAGATTCTGTTCAGCACGCATGAGGGAATATCACATTATGTCAAGTGTAGAGACCTCACTTTCCAAGTCACTATTATCTACAAATCACCTTCTAATTATTAGTACGTGTTTTGAAATATTTTAAAAGAGTTCTCAAAATATTTCAAAGCATTACTATAACCTTCTAATAATAAAAGAATTGTTCATTATACTTATAAATTTTTTATGAGCATCTAATAGAAATGTTCCCTCCCTTGCACACCTACCATATAAGCTTGTAAACTCAAATACACATTATGTTCATTTGTTTCTCTTTATTATAAATCGTTATATCATATCATATCATTATATCATATCATATCTAATATACATTCTGTTCATTTGTTTCTCTTTATAAGAAAACGAGACTATCACTCAAAACCACAGAGAAGAAGGCAAAGATGATTCGATATATACTTATCCTAATAAGCTTTTTAAGAACTAGGGCCTAGTCAATTTTGTCTCAAATCGCCTAGGCCTCACCGTGCAATCATTGGTCAGGGTAATCCAAGACATCCAACACTATTAAAAACATGAATGAAAAGATCGTTGAAATAGAAAATTATATCAATTCACACATACAACTAACAATGGCACAAACAAAGCTGCAATATATAAGGATAACACCAATGTGGCAACCATTTGACAAGTTCAAAACATATTCAGTTCAGTTCGAGCCTGCATAATGGCTTTGTTCAGTTCAGTGGGTACCATTTCGTCTGACCACAAAATTTAAAAAGAATCAACTAGATACAAGTAGTAAGCATTTGCAAGTCCAGGCCTTAAAATGTATGCAAATTTCTAGCTAGCCACCTTTAAAACAAGATCCATCAACATTCTCTAAAGCATGGTTTCAAATATGAAATGATAAAGAGATTTAGAGACAATAATCAAATGATGTATACAAATTTATTACAAAAGAAAGATATGGAACCATATAAGTGTTTGAAATTAAAAATAGAATTGAGTTACCTTTCCAATATTAACACAAGTAGATGAATGACATTGCATAATCAAATCGGTGTACCTTGAACCATTATTTCCAATGCCATGTAGCCAAACTATTGTGACTTGTGCTTCCCTTTAGGCCTGACTACATGAGCCCTTCCAAACTCGAATGCTTGTATGCTACATCGACTTTCTGAAATATTTTTGATGCCATCACCATAAAAGAAGTCCAAATAATGAAACCAGCACCATTATCATTATATGAATGTTGAGCTTTTAATCAAACCATTATAGACAAAACAATAAAAAATGAACTGCAGACTGAAATACACATATATTTAAGAGAACATGTCCAATGTAAACCTATCTCAAACATAGAAAAACATAGCAATATTGAGCAGAACTAACCAGAACTCATGGTTAGTGTAACGACCCATTATTTTAAGCACGTGATTAACAATAATCCGAATCCAAATTAATCCGAGTTAGATTCGTGGTTAAGCCCGATTTGTCACGACTAACGTGTGTGTGGGATTGTGTGATGTATTGTGTTTGTTTGGTGTGTATTAGTACATATATGTGAATAATCGGACTAATGAGGAAATGCCTAATACCATGTGTGGGTCATGTGGACACACATGAGACGCGAGATAGCGTTTACGCTCGAGTGTGCTCGGCGTTGGAAATTACGTAATTATAGGCGTAATTATAGGCATAAATATATATTTATATATATTGTGGATATATATATAAATATATATTAAATGGAAAATAATAAAATAATGATAATTTGTCAGGCGCGGTGTGATACGCGGGGTTATGAGTGACACGCGTCGGACATACGGTGGTGCGCACGCCCGAGATGTTCTTGTTGGCGTGCCAACCGGAATTTTAGGCGCAAGATATCGATAAAAATATATTTATATATAAATCAGTATATATATAAATATATATAATATATTGGAAAAATATGAAATTACCATAAAGGGTAATGGAGTAAAGAAAGAAATGAGATAAGCTCAAGGGTATTTTGGTCATTTTCCCACCTTAACCGCCTCATCTCTTCTTCAAAAATCGAAAACGAAGAAGAAAGAGAACAGAGAGAAGAAGAGAAAACGGGGAGAAGAGGAAGGCCGAGAGGGAAGGAGCCGAGAGGAGGCGAGAGTTCGGGAGTTGATGGAGTCGAGACCGAGGTGAGCTTGTGCTGTTGTTGTTGTTATTGTTGTTGTGTATCGGCAGTTGTTGTTGTTGAGGTTGAGTGAGCTCGGCCATGGCGGAAGCCATGGCCGAGAGTGGTGAAGGCAAGGGAGTGGTCTCCCTTGCCAGTTCGGGTTGGGGTTGGGGTTGAAAGCCAACCCCAACGATGAATCGCAGAAGAAAGAAAAAAAAAGAGAACAGAGGCTCAGCTCTGTTTTCGGGAGGAAGGGGACGACCCCTGAACCGGGCCGGTTCGGCTCGGTTGAGCCGAACCCGGTTCGGCCCGGTTCAGGGGCAATTAAATGAAAAAAAGAAAGAAAGAAAGAAAGAAAATGGAAAAGAAAATCCAGAAAAATAGGGAAAAATATGGAAAAATAGTATTTTGACCAAACAAATAGAAATTGAGGGATTTCTAAGAAAAATGAGAAGTTTGAAAGTCGGAGGAGACTTTACACCGGGGTTTTACCTCGAAAAAACGTGAAATGGTCCAAATAGGTTGTAAACTAAGTCTTGGAATTCCGAATTCGAATTGGACCAGTTTAGAAATGTTAGTAAATGAGTATGAGACTTAAATTGATAAGAAATGGTTTATTTTAGGTAATGAATTGATGTGAAAAGGTTTGAGGACTCCGGAGAGTCGTACAAGTCGGTAAAACATAGAAGCTCAGGACAGGTAAGTGGGACTCGTAGCTTTTATCAATTATGCAATGTAAAATAGTATTATTAGAGCATGTAGTGTATTGGACTGGGAATGGGGCAATGTACCGTGATTTGACTGTGGTTTTACAAAAATGTTTTGAAATGAAAAATGGATTCGGAAAGAGGTTTGACGGGACGGATCGGCATGGGGTTTGGGAACTGTGGTGGAATTGCTAACCATCACTGCGCCCCAGTTGCTTGGGAATTATTCCGATCAATGCTTTCCAAATGAGTTTAGCGAGCTCATTAGTCATAAACCAATTAGATGAGCGGTGATTGGTTTAGTGATGATGAGTAAGTGCGACTTGATGTTTTATGAGTTGGCACACATTGACAAGAACTGTTAGATGCCCAAAGGATTGGTTCTTGGATATGTGAGGGGCGACTCAATGCAAATATGAAAATGTGAAATACAAATCACGGTACATTGCAATGAACCAAAGAACTTACATCTCGTTATATATATTGTTTATATTGATTCATATGCTCCCGTAGATATGCATTTGATTCATGTTGTTATACATTGCCTTGATATTAATTGGTAGTTGATGGTTGGTATGAGAGTCACTTACTGAGCATGTAGGAGCTCACCCACCTTAACATTTTCAGGTATGAATGTACGCTAGAACTTGGAACTCAGGAAAGGAGAAGACCAGGAGTTTAGTATCTTCTCTACGGTGCAGTGAGTTTCCTGTTATATATATATTGTATTGCATTATGATTTGTAATTAAATGGGTGGGAATACGAGCTCAATACCGATGTTCATACCGGTATTGCATATTTTATATTTTATCGAAAAAGTTTTAAATTTTCCGCTGCGTTGGTTTTCGTTTATTTTATTCGGTTAATGAATATCAAGATATACAGGTATAGTCAGGGAGTTTTGATAAGGTCAGCGGCTCTAATTAGGTCCGAACTGGTTTACCGGGGCTTAATTAGGGTTTCAGGCCAGACATTCCTTAATTGAAATGAGGGGATGTTACAGTTAGCCTACCAAAGCTCATATCAAAACAGATAGCATATGGCCATATTTGCATCTACATCTAGAACAAGTACTTGCCCACCACCAAAATTAGATAAAACAACTACAAAACAGCCCTAAGAGTAACAACTGCCTTAGAAAATCAGTCCACTGCTAAATATTGGGTAAAACTGAAAAACAGAGCAATAACGAATACAAGTATTTAAGTAGAAGAACTCTCTGAAGATAGTTTTATTCATAAACTGAGATTGCCTTTATATTGGCATTTGAGCAAACCTCTAATGAGCACAAATTGTGGACACATATCCAACGTGCTTTGACTTAACAACAAATCAGAAAATTAAGGAAATACAATCTGAGCTGAACTAGACTTATTCAACAAAAAAATAGAGTAACTAAATTAGACTAAGTCCTACAAGCAACGGTAAAATAACTAACAACTTTGAATCACATTTTCAATACTAAAACAGAGCATATTGATCATATACTAAGGATTAACATGAGTTCCAACTTGATTTGGAATTCGATAAACCAATTCCACAACTATGGACACTCATACTAAGGATCTTAACGAATTAGTTATAAAAATGAAATAGAAATTTGTGGAACATTCAATAGCCTACATGTTAGACACAAATAGAAACAAAACTTAAACAGCTACAGAATTTTCTATAAAGCACAAATAAAATATACAGGATAAAGGGGTAGACTTAAATTGATTATATGAAAAAAAAAGCCTATATTCTCATAGAGCATCTATGAGACTAAATTTTCTAGACATCTTCTTGGAATCAATCCATTGCCTATCAAATGATTTGCATGAATGAAGCAAAGTCACAAAAAGAAAATTAGAGATTGCTTGAGAAATAAGAAAGCAATCCAAAATTATCAAAAGAGATAGTCACCTCTCTTGATCCATAACTGAGTGATCATTGTGTTTCTCGTGAGGTTGCAGCTTTCCCAAGCCTAGATTTCTAAACCTGCAAGGGAAAGATTTGGAATACAACCAAATAATTTAATTAATCATTGGTAGTGTGCATCTATAAGAACATACTAATCTAAAGAGATCCATTCGCTGTGGGAACTCTAATCTCTTGCGTAAGAGCCAAAAATTGATTGATCAAGAACAAATAAGGGCATATAGCAAGTAAAATAAAAAAAATAGTATATTACATAAGAATCTTCATCAGGTCAAATAAAAATCAATTGATTGAAAATTTCAAACTGACAATGGAAAAAGAAGAGTGACATCTAACACTATAAGATTCAATTAAATAAAACAACAAAATATGTGATTCACCTGAATATAATGAGTTGACAACGGAAAAAAAAGAGTGACATCTAATACGAACCATAGGCTCTTCTACTGAACAGGAACTTCGGGAGGACATATTGGCAGTGTTTAAAGCATAAATAAGAAACATAGAGACGGCAAAAAAAATGTAACATTGCCCATCGGGTCCAATATTGTACATGCATAGTAGAAGAAGACATTGACATATCTTTCATAACAAAACTCTATTGAACCATAACCCTGCCCTAAATCAAATTATTCATCACAAAATGCAATTACCAGCACCTCAAGCACTCCATTACAAAATGCAATTACATGAGGATGCCTTTTTTAATAAATTAGTCAATCTACCATTCGACATCTTTAAACATGAGAATGTAATCAAGTTACACATTCCTTTTTAGTTTTTTCTTTGCATGCATAACTGACAATGTTAAGATACTACCAAGACTTTTAAGATACTTTAATTGTTTTTGAACAATCTTTTCAGCTAAGATGCAAATAGAATTACTAAATAACTGAAAAATGGAACAAATTCCTACCAAACAAAAATGGAACAAATCAACAATACCACTAGCGAGTCGAACAAGGGAGATTCCCCTAACATCACAAAAATCATCCATTAAAGCACTCGCTAAACACAAATCACGCTAAATCATCCATTAAATCACTCTCGAAACACAGATCAGATCAAATAAAGCATAGATTGCGCAGATTCAATCACAAATTAGTAATTACTAATCGTCACTCGAAATTGATCATCATACATTCGGTTTGTAGATAGATTTACGCTTTATTAAGGAAAAATTGAACAACATACAAGTATTTACCTAGATATCGAGTTGTTCTTCTCCTTTTGCAATCCCTTGCGCGATTAAAGAAAACACTGAAATTACAGCAGCTGCAGAGGCGAAATCAGAGCTGCGACAAAGGCGAAATCGGAGCTGCAAGAGAGGAATCGAAATTGTAACTAACACAAGTAAATAACAACACGAATCAAATCGAAAGAGATTGTGAGAGCGATCTCATGTAGACCAAACACCGAAACATTGATTTCAAGAGTTTATATAATCTTTGGTTTCATCTAATGCGTTCTCCACATCATAAGGCAAATCCAATGGACTAGGTTCACTCCTAACTCCACTAATTTTTCAACCAATAACTCACATTTAGACACTCACTTCCATGGGAGTGTGTGCTAGCTCGTATCCCGAAGCATAACTATATTTTCTCAAAAAAAATTGTTAAAATAATAGGACTTCTAATTCGATTCAATTGATTTAAATATCATAGGCTATGTAATAATTTATTTGAACCACATTTAACTAAACTTAGACTTACCAAAAGCCTAGCTACTAGGTCCCCTGGCTCGCACACAACTCGAGATGCGTCCTCACTCACATCTTTACGTTGTAACTGCATGAACCGACTTAATTAGTCTACACATGTACATAACACTAGGCATACACAACAACAAATATAAACTATACCTCGGCCACGTGCCTCGGTGATGTGTGTATCTCATGCGGGTCCCACGTCACTGGTCGGTGATCTTGATTAAGGAAATTAATCAAGGGTTAGAAATTTAAGCCGTGATAACAACAACCACAAAAGCATATACATGTATCCTTAAAGTATCTCAACTCCCCAAGAACTCAAAAACTTATGTAACGTATGAATACAAAATTAATATACAACCAAATCACCTACTGAGTATGAGCAATGTGTCTGGCTCTGAGCGTGTCTCAAGGGACATCGCCAAGATCAGCGTCTTGCCCTGACTCATCTGCAGATGTACACCCACCATCATAAAAAGGACAGTAAGTACAGCAAAATAACAGTAAAAACACCAGCAATAGGGAACTCAACATAATTTATGAATAATAATAAGCAATAGTCTCTAAATCATGTGGTAATTATGGAAATGGAAATAAACAACAATTTGCATGATAAACATACTTAAAAGATGAAAAACAACAATAATCAAGTGTTCAAGAAACAAACAGATAGGCGAATAGAAAATCTCGCTCAAATTGCGGGTCATAAGACCACCTCACCTTACAGTTGATACAATGGGCCCGAAGGTCACCTTCATTATTTTAACAATGCGTGACCTAGTGGGCCCGAAGGTCACTTCCACTACCCAACACAATATGCTAAGAAAAGTCATAGACAAAGGTTAGCTGTGAGATTCCTAACATACTACCAAAGGAAAGCCACAGTCATAGCCGAGTGCTAAATCCTCCCGATTGGCTTAATAAAAGCCACATATAGTGCCAACTGCTAAACTCATGAGACTCCTCTCTTCTGGTGGACTACTTAAACCCTAGGTCACTCAAACTAGAAGGGGAGTACAATATGACACGCATTTCAAGAAATGATCAGTCAATATGTAGAAAATAACTCATGTTGATGCTATTGTTGGCTTTATTCATTTCGGATCCCACTAAAAATAATCTCCCATAGCTCCACATATTCCCCAATGTTGATCCCCAATTGTTAGTCAGTAATCCGCTAGTTACCTAACCTTTATTCGAATCAATTATAGATCGTATTAGCATTTTATTTCAATATTCAATTTATTCTTAAAATACTCGAATCTAGTCCTATGACCTATTTCACAATGTTTAAAATATTTTCAGGTATTTATTTGTGTCTCGTGTTTATACTCAAGTAAAAAGTCCCATAGCTTTTAGAAATTTTCAAAAAAACTTGTCCAAAACTAGACGGACGTCGTGGATGGCGTCGTGGAGGTTAATACCTCACAGAGTCACATAAAATGTGAGACAGGGCATCTCACTGCCCTGGACGCAATGACCGACATCGTAGAGACCATTTATCTGCGGTGTCATATAAAACTTGATCAAGGGTATCGCACTCCTCAAGATGCCATGACCGACGCTGTAACAACCTAAATTCAATCTCGTGCCACTTGTCAATTTAGGTCATATATAAACCCTTGTTGTAATACACTATCCAATTCTTGGTTGTCGATGCCGAGGTATATTATTTTTGTTCGGTGTTTTGTATTATATTTTATTACCCGAATGTAAATTCCAATGTCCTAAACATGTGAGGACATTTGAGTGTAAGCATTGGTGTTGGGACTAAGTGAATTAAAAAACTAACAAAATACAAAATAAATAATAATTAAAAGTTTTATATGGCATTCGATACGTTGATACCTCCGGGATTATGCGACGAGCAAGTCGTGGTACAGAATGGGTCCGGAAACACGAGTATTGTGCGAGAAATGCCTAAGTTGAGATAGAGTGTCACTAATTGAAGTCACAAGGTGGTGTCAAGGTTGGTGGATGAACTAAGTGAGGAGCATAGGATGTGTCTCGGGATCCATGTATGAGTATAGATGATGAGGGAGTATAAAAACTCATCCTCATCACCTTTTCTCTCTCATCTCTCATTACACTATCTCTTTCTCAACGAAATCAAACGAAAAGTGGGAAACTTAAAATCTACGGTGAGATTTTGACTCCTCACATGTATATCTATGTTATGACGTCGACTTTGGGCGTTTTCATCATGATGAATTCGGACAACAATTTCGAAAATGGGTTTTGATGGATGGTTTCAATGGATTTGGATCAAATGGAATGATTTGTTGATGAATTGTGAAGTGATTTTTGTGATTTGGGTGGTTATTGAAATTTCAAAATTTTTGGGGATTTTTGGGATTTTTGAATTATTTTCGAAATCGACAACTTGGAGAGGTTTTGACACGAGTCAAAAGTTTGATGTTATAATGGAGGTCCCAATGTGGTTGGGATAGGCTCGAAGCACGGCGACTCGAGCCAGGGGTGTGAAAAACCACCGACAGGGCCGTCTAGGTCGAGATGTTACGAGCGACGTTGTGGGCTTGTACTGCCCACGGCGTGTAGGGCAGTGAGCCTCATTTTTACGCCGTGGGGACACTGCAAGGAGTAAAATCCCACACATCCCGGCGGCATGGCACTGTTCACAGGGATAGTTTTGTAAAAAAATTTGGAAAATTTCGATGATCTCTCGGGGACTAAAATGGGTCCGAATACAACCCAATACCTCGGAAATCAACCCAATTACACTAATAAAATAATTATGAAAAATTGAGTAAATTAGAAAGTAATTAATAGGAATTATTACTTTATTGGATTAATAGGGGTTTTGAACATCGACGGGTCATATGGGGATTCATAAGAGGCATGTCAATGTTCGTTGAGTGCGTATTAGGTTGGATACAGGTAAGTAAACCAGTGAGGACTTTTATAGTTATTTCTTGAGCTTTCAATTTTATTGTTGTTGCTTTATCATGTTTTGGAAATTCTATTCCTTTGAGTTGTCCGAGGGTAAGGGAGTCAACGTCGTCCTTGCGGTATTTTCGAGCCTTCTGAGGTAACATGTCAGGGGACGGGGGGGATGCGCAATATTAGTTATGGTTCTATACGGGGTGAGTGTTTTACCTGGACTACTAGGGAATCACATCCGCGTGGACTTTAGGATGGCGTGAGTGTACCGCATCCTAAATTCTGAGTCTTAGAGGTCCATTCCCATGAGTCAATGACCATTTGATTGCTCAGTTGATTTATTTACAGTCTTATTTATTCATGCATTCCCTATCCTTTCTTTCTATCGGCATGAATATGGTTGGTTGTTTATTTATTTTGAAATGTTGTATTAATGTCTTGTTTGGCGTTACTTACCTAGGCTCGTCATTCTTTTGTTTGACGGAGTGCGGATCCTCGACCCAAAGGGAAAAGACTCCTCAGCTTGGGGACTTGATTTGAGGATATTAGGAGTGGTTGTCCATTTGTTGGGCATAAGTGATTTTTGTATTATTGTTATATATATTTGTTTTGAAATTGTAAGATATCTTGGGCATGTATATCTACTTGGATACTCTTCTCTATTGATTATTATTGATGATATACATATGCGGTGTTTCCACACTATAGGATGTCTTATTTTAAATGGTTGTGATTATTTGATTAGTTTGAAAGTGATTGCTTTCGTTATATTAATGATAACTCACTAATCAATGATTTCAATTTGTAAATGCTTTTAAAATGGGGAATGATTAAGGAAAGGTTGACTAGTCTTGCGTGACTCGTCGAAATGGGCTCGGAGTTTCACGTAAATCTAGGCGGGTAAGGCCCAGTTTAGAGTTTAAAAATTGTGGTCGTTACAAGTTGGTATCAGAACCAAAGTTTTAAATACTTGACTCTTGATTTAAATTTCAAGCCATTAAGACATTAATTTGAGGAAATTAGGAATGATTAAACTTATAATGGAACTCTATGATCTTGACTTAAGTCATAGTTGGGAAGTAAGGAGAGTTGGAGAAATTAAAATTGGACTATGAGCTATTTGAATTATATATATCTTGTTATCGCTAGCTATTTTTTTATCATGAAAATCACTTTCTTTTCAGTTAGTGATGGCCGATCAGACTAGGATGAATGGTAGTGGTGCGAGCGATGTATAGGGTTAATTGGATGGCATGTCATAAATGGCTACATCAATTGATCAACAGCTTTAGGAGATACTTAGACTGTTGAAAGCTCAGGTGACAACATCACCCACTACGTTAACAGCTCTAATTACTCATGCTGGGAGTGCTCCTATGATTCATGATACACCAGTGGCACCGATAGTTACTATAGGACCCATAGTGACTGAGGAGGCACCTGTACAGACAAAAATAGTACCTTATACACCAGAGACACTAACAGAGGATACGTCGAGCACACCGACTGATGTGGGTGTTAGGGAAATGGCTAAAGTAAGGAAGGCTCGCAAGTTTAGGAGACACCAATCTGTAAAGTTCCACAAGGGGAACTAATCTTGAGGCAGAAAGAAGTTTATGAGGAGCCACGAGAAGATACATGATGCATTGGCTACACCGGCATATATGCAGCGCCGAGTATTTCCTCAGCATTTATGTTCGGCAAGGCTGATGTATGGTGGCACACGACAGTGGCGTCAAAGGAGAAGCCCAAGGACTAGGTTGAGTTCAGATAATGTTTCATAAGAACTATATTCCTCCTTTGGTTCGTAATCGGAAGAGGACCGAGTTTCAAATGATCAGACAACAAACCAGAGAGTCAGTTATGCAGTATATGGATCAGTACTTGAGTTAAATGGAGTATGCGATGGTGCAACCGACACGGACACCGATCAAGCTTACTACTTTATACACAGTCCACTGGATTCCATTGGTTTTATTGTAGTGACGACCGCTCCAAGCATGTTATAGGAGGCCTATGAAAGGGTTATGGCTAGTGAGAGCTTTAGGAGCACCCGCACCAGCACACTAGTGGCGTCATCAGCATCGTTATGGCGTAGGGGAGGATCTGGGGAAAATATTAGGAGGAAGAGACCCAAACAGTGGAGTCAGAAAGATATAGCTCAAAGTGTAGGATCTGTTGCATCTCCACCTACTATATCGATAGTACCATCTACTCTAGCACAAAGTTATGCCAGTTCACCACAGCATCTAACATAGTCAGGTCCTTAGAGACAATAGTATCAGCGGGTTAAGAGGGTAGTGGAAGTGGTAGTGGCAGGGACAGATGTAGTGGACAGGGCCAGAGGTATAGATAGGGTTAGAGTTCTAACCACTCACCAAGATATGGATACAGCGAGCAGTCTGGACCAGTGTCTCAAAGAGTTTGCCATTTCATTTCATCAGTGCATGTCCACGACTAGGCGAAGGTAGCAGCAGTAGCAGAGCTGGGAACAGGTTCACGTGGTTGCTACACCACATCCAGTTGCCATCTAAAATCTTATTGAGGGTACAGTTTTCATTTATAGTCATTTTATGCACGTTATGTTTGATTCAAGCTCTATCTTATCTTTTATTTCGGGTCGTATGGTTGATGATTTAGGTTTGAGACCTATTAGAGTAGAGAGACCCTTGATCCTTAGCACAAATGTTAGGAACAAGACTTACCCGAACTTGTTGTGTGTTGATTGTTCGATTGAGATAGAAGGTCATACCATGCCAGCAGATCTAAGAGTGTTGGAGTTCCTCGAGTATGATGTATTACTAGGCATGGATTGGTTGGGTGCTTATCATGCACAAATCCATTGATTCAGTAAGAGAGTCATATTTCAGATTCCATGACATCCGGAGTTTAGTTTTCAGGGGACTTCGACTAGCTTTCCTAATACTAAAGGTAGAGTTGCCACTGAGCGTAAATGTTGAGACGTTCGCTAGTGTATTGAGTACAATGGTGCGAGTTATGACTAGGTTGGAGGAGGTACCAGTGGTATGCGAGTTTCCTGATGTCTTTCCAACAGAGCTACCAAGATTACCACTACCTAGGAGATCGATTTTATTATTGACTTGGTCTCGTGGACCAAACCTATATTGATTCCGTCGTACAGGATGGCTCCGAGAGAGCTAAAGGAGCTTAGGAGTCAGTTAGATGAGTTACTAGAGTTGGGTTTCATTTACCCGAGCATGTCACCCTAGGGAGCATCGGTTCTGTTTGTTAAGAAGAAGGACGTCAACATACGATTGTGTATCGACTACCAGCACTTGAATAGGGTGACATTAAAGTTTCCACTTCCGCATCGATGACTTGTTCGGCCAGCTAATAGGAGCACAATGGTTCTCAAAGATAGATTTGAGATCCTAGGTCAGTTGAGGATTAGAGTGGAAGATAGGGAGAAGACTGCATTTCGCACTCGATATGGGCATTATCAGTTCACAGTCATGCCTTTTCGGCTGACAATGCACCAACAATGTTTATGGATCTGATGCATCAAGTGTTGAGACAGTACTTGGATCATTTTTTATCGTGTTCATTGACGATATCTTGATCTATTCTAGGAATCATGAGGATCACGAGGAGCATCTCAAATTGATATTGCAGCTACTGAGAGAGCACAGATTGTATGCCAAGTTTAGTAAGTGCGAGTTTTGGCTTACAAAAGTTGGATTACTTGGACACATCGTCAGAGCAGGCGGAGTGTCAATGAACCCCGCTAAGGTCAGAGCAGTGATAGATTGGCCTACACCGAGATCAGTGTTAGATATTCACAGTTGTCTTGGCTTGGCGGGATATTACAAGCGATTTGAACGAAACTTCTCAAAAATACGGCACCTATGATGCAGTTGACGAAGAAAGACGTCAGATTTAAGTGAACAGACAAATATGAGCAGGCATTTCAGACTTTGAAGGAATGTTTGACTATCGTGCCAGTGCTAGTATTACCTGAGTCAAAAAATGGTTTTGAGGTGAACACCTATACTTAAGGGTTAGTTTAGGCTGTGTTTTGATGCAAGACGGTAGAGTGATTGCCTACGTGTCGCGACAGCTAAAGGTTCAAGAGAAAAACTACCCTACACATGACTTAGAGTTGGAGGTAGTGGTTTTTGCATTAAAGATTTGGCGTCACTATCTCTACGGAGAGAGATTTGTGTTGTTTACTGACCACAAGAGTTTGAAGTATCTAAATATGAGACAAAGATGTTAACTTGAGTTCCTCAAGGATTATGATTTCTCTTTGGAGTACCACTTGGGAAAGGCCAATGTGGTTGCAGACACATTGAACCGTAGAGGGTCCAACTTAGAGATTGTTACCTGCCACATGACACATAAGTATGGTTTGCTCGAGGTAGTCGAAAGGATGTATTCAGTTAATATTTCGACCATCACCATAGTATTGATTTGTGGCCAGTTGAGGACTCAAATAGTCTCTATTCAGAGTGTACTTCATGGTCAGCGGGTTGACAAGAAGTATGACATATATTTGGAGTTCACACAGTATCTAGATCATCCAAATTGAAGTCAGTCGACAGACTCATGCCTGATATTTAACTGTGGATTCTATCAGTGGTTGAGCTACGCGATTGAATATTTCATGAGGCACACCGCTCACGTTTTACGGTTCATCCGGGCAGGACCAAGATGTACTTTGACATGTGTCATCTCTTTTGGTGGCCAGGAATGAAGACCAATGTTTTTATTATGTTCGAGGGTGTGAGATTTTTTAATGAGTTAATGTTAAGCATCGCAGACCTAGCGGGTTTTACAGTCACTTCCCATTCCTCGGTGGAAGTGGGAGCATATCGCAATGGATTTCGTTAGTGGTTTACCTCAATAACAGCGTGGTCATGATAGCATCTCGGGGTGATTGTGGACAGGTTAATGAAATCTACGCATTTTTTACCGGTTTCAACCACACATCAAGTGGATAGGTTGGTTTTGTTGTACAAGTGACAGATAGTTCAACTGCACAGTGTACCTTTATCGATTATGTCTAATAGAGGGCCACACATATCACAGATTTGGCAGAGCATGCAGGCACAGTTCGGTACGCAGTTGGATCTCAGCACCGCCTATCATCCATAAACTGATGGACAGTCAGAGCATCTGATTTAGATACTCGAGGATATGCTGAGGATGTGTGTTGGAGTGGAGTGGGTCATAAGAGGAGTATCTTCACATGTGTGAGTTTGCATACAACAATAGTTATCAGGCCAGTATTGGTATAGCACCGCTCAAGGCATTATACGAGAGGTCGTGCAAATCTCCATCTTATTGGCCAGATCCAGAGGATGTGGCAACTATTGGGCCAGAGATTGTTGTAGATCACACAGAGAAGATACGCCTGATCAGACAGAGGTTGAAAGGTGTGCAGGAGAGACATAAGAGATATTTTGACTTGTACCATGAGGAGTTGGAGTACAAGGTTGGGGACTATGTATATCTAAAGGTGTCTCCAATGAAGGGTCACAAGAGGTTCGGGATCAGAGGTAAGCTTGCGCCGAGATTCATTGGTCCATTCAGAGTTGGGAAGCGGATAGGCAGAGTTGCATACGTGTTGGAGTTGCCACCTCAGTTATCTGGAGTTCATTATATGTTTCACATCTCTATGTTCAGACTAGATAAGTCGAGAGAGGACAGGCGGTCGATGGTGGACCTAAGCCAGAGAGACTTGAGGGAGGCATCACCTATGACGAGCATCCTATTCAGATATTGGACCAGAAGGTGAAAATTCTAAGGAACAAGGAGTTCATGTCAATTCTTGTCGAGTTGTAGCATTACGGTCATGAAGAGTTGACGTGGGAGCTTGAGTCTTATATGCGCGAGTATTTTCCCTACCTCTTCTGATTTGGTAAGTTTTCCTTTTAGTTTGTTCTAATTTTGAGGACAAAATTTCATTTAAGTTGGGAAGACTGTAACGACCCTAAATTCTAACTCATGCCACTTGTCAATTTAGGTCGTATGGACCCTTATCGTGATATAGTTGTCCAATTCTCGATTATCGACGCCGAGGTATTTTTTTTGGTGTTTTGTATTATATTTTACTATCTGAATGTAAATTCCAATGTCCCAAACGTGTGTGGAGGTTTTTGTGTAAGCGTTGGTGTTGGAAAATGAGTTATGCTCGATAGGAAATTGAATAACGGATTTCGGGCGAACAACAGAATCGGGTAATTAGCAGTCTGGGGACTAAGTGAATTAAAAACACTGACTAAATACAAAATAAATAATAATTAAAAGTTGTATATCACGTTTGATACGCTGATACATCCGGGATTATGCGACAAACGAGTAATGGTACAGAACGGGTCCAGAATCGCGAGTATTGTGCGAGAAATGGCTAAGTTGAGAGAGTGTGTCACTAATTGAAGTCACAAGGTGGTGTTAAGGTTGGTGGATGGACTAAGTGAGGAGCATGGGATGTGTCTCGGGATCCATGTGTGAGTATAGATGATGAGGGAGTATAAAAACTCATCCTCATCACCTTTTCTCTCTCATCTCTCATTACACTCTCTCTTTCTCAACAAAATCAAATGAAAAGTGGGAGTATTTCTGGGGTTTCACCGCATTCAACTCCAAGGAATCACTCAAACTTGAAATCTAAGGTGAGAATCCAACTCCCACGTGTATATCTATGTTTTGACGTTAGTTTTAGGTGTTTTTGTCGCAATGAATTCGAACAACGATTTTGGAAATGTTAATGGATGGTTTTAATGGATTTGGATCAAATGGAATGATTTGTTGATGAATTGTGAAGTGATTTTGGTGATTTGAGTGGTTATTGAAATTTCAGGAATTTTTGAAGATTTTTGAAATTTTTTAATGATTTTCGAAATTGACGACTTGGCGAGGTTTTGACACGAGTTGATAGTGGTTTGATGTTGTAACGAGGTGCCGATGTGGTTGGGATAGGCTCGAACCACGGCAACACAAGTCGAGGGTGTGAAAAACCCCCAACTGTGGCATTTGGTCGAGATGCCACGAGCGACACCGTGGCATGTACCGCCCATGGCGCCACCACAGCGTATGGGCAGTGACCCCATTTTCATGGTTACCGTGTGAATAATGTGGTGAAGTTGTGTAATCGAGATAGAATTTGTCCCTCTCATATAAAGAGAGATATCCAGTGGATCCTTCGATGCGTTAGACTGTTAAAAGGCCTAGTCTAAGTGAATTGATATTGATCAATGTCACTTAGATTTTTTCAGTC
This sequence comes from Stephania japonica, assembly GCA_039657345.1. Classification (NCBI taxonomy): domain Eukaryota; kingdom Viridiplantae; phylum Streptophyta; class Magnoliopsida; order Ranunculales; family Menispermaceae; genus Stephania; species Stephania japonica. The sequence continues at coordinate 18,104,203 of CM077558.1, read as the reverse complement.
TACCTAGAAATCGAGACTAGTACGATTGAACATGTTGGATGACAATTCCATGCCTTATGTTTGATCAAAAGGATATCGTGTGATAAAAGGACGTTATATACACTATTGATTAGGTTGTATCGATTTGATATTCGTACAACTTGGGTAGTCATAAATGTCTTGCTAGAGGCCGCTTATGACTTGTATACCAAAATGTGTTTTGGTACACTGCCAACGTTGTATGAGCCTATTGGGTCGCACACTGAGAATGGTTTTGTGAGATTTTAAGATGGTTCAGAAAAATGAATTTTATATGATAAAATTCATGACAAAAACGTCCTTATAGTGTATTACACTTATTCAAATCTCGGCCGCCGTTCGTGTGTGGATGCCATAGGGACTTCGAAAATGTACATTGCAAGTGAGTAAAAGTCCGTGTTTTAATGGAATCGACGGGTTTTTCTCAAAATAGTTTTGCGTGGAACACTATTCATGCCAAGGACGCTTTTGTAAAAATTTGGAAAATTTTGTAAAAATTTGGAAAATTTTGAGTATCTCTCGAGGACTCAAATGGGTCCGAATACGACTCAATACCCCAAAAATTAACCCAATTACACTAATGAAATAATTATGGAAATTTGAGAAAATTAGAAAGTAATTAATAGGAATTGTTATTTAATTAGATTGTCAGGGGTTTTGAACATCGATGGGTCACATGGAGATTCGTAGAGGCAAGATACCCCAAAAATCAACCCAATTACACTAATTTATAGCTATTTCTTAAGCTTTAAATCTTATTGTTATTGTTCTATCCTATTTTGGAAATTCTATTCCTTTGATTTGTCCAAGAGGGTAAGAGAGTCAACGTGGTCCTTGCAGTATTTCCAGGCCTTCTGAGGTAACATGTCAGGGGTCGACAGCTGGGGATGCACGATACTAGATATGGTTCTATACGGGGTGAGTGTTCTTACCTAGACTACTAGTGAATCTCATCCGCATGGACTTTAGGATGGCGTGAGTGTACAACGACCTAGATTCCGTGTCTTGGAGGTTCATTCCCATGACTAAATGACCGTTTAGTTGAGACTACTTGCGCCTCTCTTCAGTTCTAGGACATTCATTTTTTATTGCTCAGTTGATTTATTTACAGTCTTATTTATTCATGCATTACCTTTCTTTCTTTCTATCGGCATGAATATAACTAGTTGTTTATTTATTTCAATATGTTTTATTTATGTCCTGTTTGGCGTTACTTACCTAGGTTCGTCATTCTTGTGTTTGACAGAATGCAGATCCACAGACCAACAAGGGAAAGGCTTCACAGCTTTGGGACTTGATTTGAGGATATTAGGAGCGGCTTTCCATTTATTGGACATGGTATTTTTATATTATTGTTATATATATTTGTATTGAAACATGGGTTTGGGTTGTGAGAGATCTTGGGCAAGTATATCTACTTGGATACTCTTCTCTGACTGATTATTGTTGATGATATACATATATGGGTTTCCACACTATAAGATGTCTTATTTTAAATGGTTGTGATTATTTGATTAGTTTGAGTGATTACTTCTGTTATATTAATGATAACTCACTAATCAATGATTTTAATTTGTAAATGGTTTAAAATGGGGAATGATAAAGGAAAGGCTAACTAGTCTTGCGTGACTCGTCGAGACAGTTTGAGTTTCACGTAAATCTAGGCCGGCGGGGCCCAGTTTAGAGTTTGAAAATTTTGGCCATTATAGACGCTGTGTGAAGGTCGCTTCTCTGCGGCATCACTTAAAGCGTTTTCCAGCGCATCTCACTGCCCTGGATGCTGTGACTAGCGTCATGAGGACTTATTCCTCAATATGCTTCTAGCGGCGCCAGACTCGCATCTTGTTAGGAATTTTCAAACTTTCCTTGAATTTTCATTGCTTTCCAATCTCACGTCGCTCCTCTTATGGACTTCTAACATTAATAAAAACCACACTCAAACATCCATATGAGTCCACAATTCAATTTCCCCCAATCAAAACCAAAAATCATCATTTTTATCTAAAATCCACAACTTAGTGTTGTCCACGAAAACCAATCACAAACTTCACAAACTTTGAGCACGTTCAACTTCAAAACATCCCTGAAAAACTCAGCTCAAAACATTGGAAATTGAAAGATTCTTCGTGATCTCACCTTGAACAACATTGCTGGTCAATCCATCAACTTAAAAACCCACCAAAAATAACTTAAACCCTTAAATTTTGAATTTTTTTGGAGATGAGAGAGAAAAGTTGAGGAAATGATCCAAATACTCCTATTTATACTCTCATTTTAATCTTGAGTGATATGGGAATCTCTAGGACCATCATGTGGTTCACATTTGGCCCATCCAAGTCAAAATGGTGACTCACTTGTGTGACTTGGTCTCTTGTCTTACCCATTCAATGCTTAATTATTGTTTTTTTCTCAGGCGTTCTAGTACCCGGTTTATACCACTACTCGCACTATCATGTACAATAGCAAAACTAACAATCAAATTATGATTTCATATTTATTATTTGTTATATTTTGGTGTATCTATCTGTGTTACGCATATTCCTAGACTTAGTATAACTATTCCTTGTTCACTTGGTACCCGTATTGACACGTTTTCCTATGCAAACTAGCCCGTAAATCCAATGCATTGACGCACACGTCCTCACACATTTGAACAATTAGTCTTTTCATTTGGGTATAAAATACATAATACAATCACCATATAAAAACAAAACACCTCGGCGTTGGCTTTCGAGAGTTGGACAAATACACCATGGCTATTAGGTCCCACAATTACGACCTAAATGACACGTGGCACGAGTTATAATTTTAGGGTCGTTATAGATGTTTTATCGAACATACTAATAATAGCCCCTACTTACCAACTACTATGAATTTGCAGTAAATGTAAGTATGGGGTCGAATCTACAGGGATTGGGATTATTTCTTTTAGGCTTGGGAAAATAGGCTTTTTTAAAAAACAAAAACATGACTAAACTTTCAACTAAATGTAGTTAGAAATAAAACATGATTTCTTGAAAGATAGAACTCAATAATACAAATCTCCACATCAAGGTATGACAAGACATTCATGGGATCGGGATAATTCATCGGTTACAAAAGATCATTTTAGTAATGGTTTTTATAGGTAGGCTTATAGTGAATAACACCTAATTCTCCTCATGTCAATGGATGGAACGTGCGACACAACCACATACTAACTAGACCGTGAAATTATGAGTTCTCTGCAGATTACAATGACCTAGCAACATTAAGATATGTGAGAACACCTACCTTGAGCGATAACTAGCGTGCACTGCTATCGAACTCATTATTTCGAAAAACTCATAAGGCACGCCAAATGCCAACAGACATGGCCCCAGACACCACTAATGTGATCCCTTTACCGTGCGACTGTAAGATCCTTAGTTATTATTTTTACCTGGACTGTAGTACATGTGCACTTAGACTGTGATAAAGGAAAAACATGAAGACTCTAATAGCATAGAATTTTAAAAACTTAATGCATTCAAAAATATAAAATCAAAATTTAACGATTTATAAAATTATGCGGAAAACCTCGTGAATCCTAATTCTCACGATTCAAGTGACTTTGATATAGAATGTAAAAGAGTAGCCACTCATGACCATATATTCAACAACAATCCTTTAATGAACAATAAAGAACGATGAAGAATCTAATGAATTTAAGACACTTACAAATAAATACAAAATAATGAACTTGGTTCTTCTCACACAAGCTTTCTAAAGCAATGAAGATTCCGAAACTCAAAGAATAGTTTGAGTTTCTTCAGGGTTTTCTCCCGTATCCTATTTATACTAAGATCATGATGGAAACAAAATCTCATCTAAAATCTCTCGTAGCTACAAAATTAGAAACTGTCAATCTTGAGATTCTCCCAGCATCATACGTGTAATTCACCAAATTGTTGGGAACCATTGATAAGGAGCTACGATGCTTTGCTTTCATTTGTCTCCGTCTCGACTCTTGACTCGACCTCACTCAACGTCATACATATAACTCAAGGCACTATGAAAGCGATGGGCTTCTTCTTGGAATTTGAGCCTCCACTTTCTCTAGAATCTTTGACAAGGCTTGGTCCACAACATTTCTAGTGATATACCTGAATTTCATCCACTTTTTGTCTAGCAATTCCATGATGATTTCAGTTCATTCCAAGGTGTTATGATGGCGTTGGGCCTATATTCAACTTTTTATTGTATTTTGATAGGAAATCACTCATTTTCTTCCAATATCCTGTTTTCACCCTGAAAATACAAAATAAAGGTTTATCAATATAAATGAGGGCAAAATTCTTGAGATTCATAGAAATAACACACTAAAATATAACACAATTGGCATTTTATCATATATTATTCAGCATTTAGATTGTCCTGACTACATGATTATTTTAAGTTGCTTATATTACTTACTTTCGCTGCAAATTATAAATTAAGACTTGCGAATCTTAGTAACTTTAATTAATAAATGATAAATAATTAACTTAAAAGGCTCGTTGGGCTTGCGTTGAATCTCGGTAGGTTGACTGGGGTCCACGTAAGTCTAATGCTTGTCATAAATAGCTTTATTGAATAAGACGCAACGTGAATTTTTCGGAATCACGCCAGATTGGTCGAATCTAGAGGGGGAGCTCAGTCTCGATTGTGCATTTTGGAGTTAGGGTATGGATGAGCTAAAACTTTTGTATATGAAGGGCAATTAATTGGTCATTTTGCGTAAATGCAAAATTGAAAGGGCAAAAAAAATGGAATAGGTACGTTGAACAAAAACTGAGGTCGATTTAGCCGCTCCTATTTTCTTTTGCCACGAGCTATAGTAGCAAGTTAGCTTACATGGTTTTACAAAAAAAAGTTAGATTACATGGTCGTAAGAACAAGTCATATATTAGGGCATCTCTAATGGTAAGAATGTAGGTGAGAATTCATACCACGTTAGCAATGTGGAAAGGATTATGTCCATTATAAGTGTCTTGAATAGACATTGAAATCCAAATGTGTCTCTAATGGTCGATGTGAGTTGCACTTTTTATTTTAGAATTCTATCGTTTACTCTATGTATTTTGGAAAGAATTGCTAACAGGTTATGGATTGCACCATCAAGAAGTAGACATTATAGACAATGTTTATTCCTTATATGCCACGTTAGCTCGACATTGAAATACACATTTGCATTGGAGATGACTTTTTTGTTCCAATGCCTATTCAATCTTAGATGGCGCACATTCACACCCAATCCACATCCCCATCGAATAATATCTCCAATGGTACTAAAGATTGGGGTGCAAATGAATATAGCTAGGACACAATGGACATTCAACCCAAATATCTCTCTCCAATGGGACCATAAAATGTAAATGTCTAGTTGATGTTACAAGGAATCAAAGTAGATGGTATCTATCCAAATATCTACTTTTAGATATTGTGGTAAACATTGTCTCCACTGTAGGGATGCAAATGGGGCGGAAATCCACATTCCCCACGGGGATCCACCCGATGAGGTGGGGATTTCCCGCCAACTAGCCCTCACGGCCCGGGCCGGGGGATGGGGGGACTTTCATCCCCGCCATGCGGAGCAGGGTGGTATTTCCCTTCCCTACCCGTGGGAGTCCCCGCCCACCGCACTGTGGAGATTCCCCACGATGAACCCTGAATATTCTCCTTTAGGATTGTTATTCCCCTTGAGATTCCCACATAACATAAAAATGCAAATGAGCTACACTTTTATTTAATAAATGAAACTAGAAACTTTTATTTTATTTTCTTAATAAAATTAACTAGTTTTTATTTATTTTAGCTAAACTTTCTTTTATAAATGCATTTTAATAGTAAGTAACTATGTTGCTACTTTATTTCACCTTATATTATAGGTAACTTATGTGAAAAGGTGAAGAGGTGAGAAATCCCCGTGGGGGTCAGAATTTCTCCAGTGGAGAATTTCAAGCGAGGAATCTCTGCCCCGCCATAAGTGGAGATGGGGATTACATTTCCTCCCCTCACCTACATCCCTACTCCACTACCACATCATTATTTTTTGTTATAAAAATTAAAAATAAAAATAAAATAAGTGTCTCATATCATATAAAAATAAAATAAAAAGTCAAAAAAAAACTCCAATTCATATTGTGCAAGACCATTTTGAAGTTGGATGTCTATTGAAAAAAAAATGAATGCTGACTAGGGATGTAGGTGGGGCGAGTTCGGGCCGGGGAATGCAATCCCCACCCCCATCCCCACTTTTGGCAGGGTGAGGATTCCCCGTTTAAAATTTTCCCACCGAAAATTTTCACCCCCATTCCCCACCCCCACTATTTTTTGATATAACATCTAAAAAAAAGATTAAATAAATTATAGATAAAAAATGTAATCATTAAAATCTCTTTCTTCACATACTTTAAATACTTTAAATAATATACTTACATTATTATATATAAATTTCAAGTTATATTAGTTTTTTCTTGATAAACTTAGTTGTATTTGTTTAGAGTTGATAAACTTAGTTACATGTCCCCATGGGGAATCCCCATATTAAGGCGAGGCGGAGAATCCCCACGGGATGACGTGTAATACCACCCCCACCCCGCCCCATATGGTGGAGGTGAAATCTCCCCATCCACCGCCCCGTGGGGAATAGTTGGCGAGGAATCTCCATCTCATCAAGGCGGATCCCCATAGGGAATGGAGATTCTTCACCCCACCTACATCCATAGTACTCACATAGGATAGACATTCTCATTTATGTCTAATTAGTTCCAATATCTCTGTGATCCTCTCTTTGATTCTCATCGATTATGTCTAATTATTACTTCCTATATTTGTGAGGACTGCTCCGCCATGCTCATTTATGTGCATTGTCTTTCTCCCTTCCCGTTGGTGCTCCCTTCTGTTCCACTGCCGTTCTTGCAATTGTCTTGCATTGGTGCCAATTGCCAAACGTCTGCTCTGACGTCCGTGCTTACGTTTGCACCAGCCTTGCTGCCATCATCCGTTCAGCCTTGCTTGATGACGTCACCCCTGCATCATCACAAGCACGTGTGGTGTGTGCGCTTTTGACGCCTTGCATGTCCCCGTCCAAATCCCCTCTTCGATTATTCATCTCGCCAGTATGCCTGTGTGACCTTGCCTGGCCAACCCCATCCGCTGCGCGTGGTCGTGCGATCGTCCCGCTTCTCTCCGTCAACGCATCTCGAGGCCAGATCTGCTTCTCTTTTCTTTTCCAATGTCTCCATCCGTATTCTTCCCCCTCTAGTTTAATTTGTCTTTAGTCAATATATTTTGTCTCGAGTAAGTAATTCTATTATTTCTCCAACTTCTCTCCAGTAAATTTCTTTTTACAATCCAACCTGTTGGCAGTCATTTTTGCTTTTTTACCATATCTCCTGCAAATTAATATCAATTTCTATTTCTTTGACAAAAAAATAAAAAATAAAAAATAAAAAATATCAATTTCTATTTTACTGCTGTGATTTCTGGTCCTGTTATGTGCAAATTTCCTTCATTGACTTTATCCTATTTTAATTTGCACATACTGCTTCGAGCATACACAAAAATATAGTATTCATTCTAGTGGCATCCAATTGAACATCAACTTTCTTATGTATGTGGTAGATTAGTCTCGAACCATATAAAATACATATCCAACTTTATTGGGTGGTCAGATTAGTCCTGAATCACATAAAACACACTAAATTTGAGAGCATCTAATGGCATAGAAGTCTCTTTTATACATGCAGTTGTGTTCCAAGCCCGTGTAAATTACTCCCTCTGACCAAAAATATAAGATTTTTTGCTCAAAACAAAAATATTAAGAAAGTATTAATTGTGAATTTAAATTACATTATTACTCACATTTAATTCTTTATTTCATCAATAAAAGAAAGACAAGTATTTAATTATAATTAAACGTTTGAATTAACATAGAAATAAGTATAAAAAGTACAAAGTTCTCTCAAATTTCAAAACGTCATATATTTTTTGAAGTCAAAAAATCTCAAAACCTCATATATTTTTTACTAGAGGAGTAATGTTTTTTCTTTTTTTTTTTTTTTGTTAGGAACTGGAGGGAGTAATTCCTACTACAAGACAAAGCACACAGTGCTAATTCATAATTGCCTTTGTTTCCTAAGATTCCAGTCTTCCTTGCATAAATATATTCCCCCTGCTTGGTTTCTAAAATGCTTCTATGCCCTCTTTTGTCACCACCTCCTCTTTTTGATACCATAAATCCAAACAGTATCTTTTCTTCACTATTTTTATTTCTGGCAATTCTTTTATGATACCTCATCATCAACAAAGCTATGAACTCTTCTCTATCTCTTTCTTTTCATCTCCTAAAAGCAAATCCATCTTTGCATGATCATCAGAGGAGTACCATTAATGTTCTCCCTTCTCTTTGGGCTCACCCGCGGCGTAGCGTTCACAAGTCGAAACGGCCTCAAAGAATGGCGGCCCGGGCTGTTCTGACCAGGCCTAATTATAAAGATCAAAGCATCAGATCATTGACAGACACCATCACTGTTTATAATGATAGTTGGTTTGATCTAATTGCCATAGACTATCTATCAAAAAATATCCAAGCTGCAACAGGTTCACATGCAAGTTGTTTTCTCATAGATATTGATATATAAATATATGAAGATTTCAAATGAAAATGAAAGAGATGATTTTTCAGGGACTAAAACAGAGAAGAGTGGATACGATGGGCTTGTCGAGGCAGCGAGTTTTGTATCGCAGATGTTCAGCACAAAGAAACAGCAAGAGTTGGTAGTTCAAACTTTGGAGAAAGCCATTCCTTGGCCCATCCTTTCCATGGCAAGTTTATCTTTATACACCTCTTTAATTTGTTAATTATTGTATATATATGTGTGTACATGTGTGTGTGTGACTGTGTGCACCCATATAAATTGTTGCTTTTAATATTAAAGAAAATTAAATCTTTTCAGTCACCATTTCAAACTTCGAAAGCCTAAACTATGTTATCAGCTAGGGTGGCAATTAATAGCTATCTTTTGTTTAATAGTCAATTTTTTTTAAGTAACTCCTGAAAAAAAAATTAAGTAATCAAATTAATAGCTATGTTTTGTTCAAGAGTCAATTAAAAATTCTTTAAAAATTAAGAAATTGATGGTTTAATTCATTTTATTTTTATTTGATTAATCTCCAAGCATATTCACTTTCAATGATATTAATTCAACTATTTTTTTTTTTTGATGAACCAACTATTAAAAAAATAAATTTTTGAAGAGAAATAAGGGAGATTTGTCTAGACCTAATCAAAAGTGGGCCTTGTATCCACCTGAGTGGTTTCTAGCTAGTTGACGTCCGTATTTTTTATTAGCTTCAAAACTGATCACAAATCGTCAAACTTATTGAATTCCATTTGCAACTTTTTGTTATTGTTAAAAAAATATATATATATATATATATTCCTCATTTCAATTCCATTTTATCGTTACAATTTACTTTTTGTTGTTTCTTATGTAAGCTAAAATTAGTTAATGACAGATCAGGGCATTGCTACCTACATCCAAATTCAAAAGGGAGCTCTTTGCAATCTTCACAACATTCTTTTTCGCTTGGCTCATTGGACCTTCAGAGGTATACGTACAATACTAATTAATATTTGTATGTCTTATTTAATTTGCATATATAAGTTCTTTCATTATTTTAAAATTACCTTAATATTTTTTTTCCTAACATACTTAAAACTACCTTAATTAATATAGCAAAACTTTATATTATAAGTGCTGAGATCCAACAGTGGTCCCCTCGGACTGCCCAAATCCCAGGAGTGAATAGAAAGTTGAATCTACATTGGATCTCACCGGAATCGCCCCATCTATCCAACTGAGGAAAAGTTACTCCGGTTCGAACAGGAGGAGTACGCCATGCTAATGTGCCTTGAATGATCCACAGGCTGCTGCTGCTCAGCAGGGCTTGCCTTGCATTTCCATTCACGGAAAACTTTCCACCAACGCCTCTGACAAGCGAATCAATTCCTCATCCTTATAGAGAAACGACCAAATCACAATTCCTTTGACAAGTTTATATATTGTATCTATTACCGTCAGATTTGAGGCCAAAATCCAATGGTTGCAAGTATATGACCCTAATAAAAAATAAATAATAAATAAATAAGCCTTGAGATTATGAAAAATGACCTGAGTCTCTCCTCCTCATCATTTTTTTATAAGCTAGAAAAAAAAAAAAAAAAACAACTCCTGAGCTTTGACTTTATCTCACAGTGATATTCCTCCATTCGTCTAATTTTAATTTATATCAGTTGGAAGTCCCACCCACTAACGATAAGATCATAATGATATTACATGGATATTTATTAATTATTGTTTTAATATTTATAATTCTTGGTTATAATGTGAAATATATTTGATTCCCAAAACATTAAGCCAGGTTAAGGAATCTGAGATGGAAGGCAGAATGGAAAAGAATGTGGTGCACATCAAAAAATGCAGGTGATTTTGTTAAGTTGAACTCTAATTTAATTTATAAAATTTAATTAGATATATAACCTAATCCAAAGACAATCAATTCAATAAGTAATTGGTTTCTTATCAAAGAAAATATTCTGTCTAACTAGTGGTGGCTCTACCTTAGGGTGAGTTAGGCAGTTGCCTAGATATAATATATTTAAAAATTAGAAAAAAATTGTACAACAAAAAAATAAAAGAAATTTTTTACTAAAACAAATAACAAGTAAAAGGGAACAGCCTTTTCAAAATTTATTTAGATGCACTTGAGAAGCGAGAATGTTTTAATAATATTATCTTATAGATTTGAAAGAAAAGTCTAATTCAACAACAAAAGTCAACCGAAATAGTTTTCAAACTCTACATAACTCATACTATTATTTATTATATCATCTTGGGCCTTGTTTGACTGGAAGAGAAGTTGAAGGAAGTAAGATAACTTTCAAAAAATATTCAATTCACCTAGTTTGATTGGACACTTTTATGAACTTCCTTGAAAGTTTAAGCCCCCAACTTCACCCACATAGAAAAGATAACTCACTTAAGGGGTGGGTGAGTTATCTTCCTGAGGGGAATTGACACTTTTCCTCATTTAATGCCTCTCCTCCCTTATCTCTTCCTTAAAAATAGTGTAAAGGACATTTATGTCAATTACATTATTTTACTATTTTTAAAATGCAAAACTTCCTAGAAAGTTTAAAGTTGAACCAAACGTAAAAAGCGCAACTTCTTTAGTGGTTAACTTCCCAAAAAGCTAAACTTCCTTAAAAAAAACTTCCTTGAAAATTAGTAAAATGAACCAAATGAGACCTTATTCTTTTTCTCAATTGAAAACATATTATCTTCTATTCTTTTAGTTAGAAAAACTCTTGATCTTTTTATTAGTCTTATATAAAAAACTCAGTTTATTTTTCATTAAAATAATCATAGACAAATCATCAAGTAAAGATTTACCCTCACGTTTATTAAATAAGATTACTATTTTCTTTTAATAGTTGAGGCTATCCGAACCACTATTGATGACACCACTAGATTGATGGTGGACCAGACTAATCCTCGGGGTCCTTAGTTACCTATCACTATAGAACCTAAGAAAGAAATTTGAGGAAAAAAGAGGGGGTAAGTTGCGAACTCAACACATCTGCCTTTGTCAGCGTGTTAGAGAACGAACTTACCATCGACCAACGCCCCGAAAGCAATAAGTTTACTTTAATATTTCGTCAATTTTACCTTCAAGATTTACCCTTTTAACTCAGACAATTTAATGCAAAAACTATTGTCGATCCTAAATTCAAAGAAAAGAGGAAGGAAAAGGGTTTAAATGAACAATGTTCTAATTATATAATGTTTTTCCTACTATCTTACACATTTTTTTTTTAAACTTTTTCGAAGCATACTGCTTACATATATATATAATTTGACCCAAGGCCCCGAAAAGACTAGAGCCGGCCGTATGTCTAAGCAATCACAATCACTTACTATGACTTAATTTGTAGGTTCTTAGAGAAAAGCAGATGCGTGGGAATGTGTGTGAACATGTGTAAGATGCCATCACAGAAATTTATACAAGACTCCTTTGGATTGCCTGTCAACATGGTTCCTAGTAAGTAATATAAAGAGCATCTACTACTAATATGTATATATAAATGGTTCTTCTACAATATTAATAGAGACCAAATATATACTTATATCATGAAAATTCTTCAAAATGTATTATGCATTAAATGTTTTGTGCATTTATAATGTCTCGATTAATGTATTGAATTAGAATCCAATAGTTGTAAATAGTGTATCTATGGCATGGATATATATTTGATTCTCATAGTAGTAGTACCTATAGAAAATTCTACAATGGAGTTCAAATATATAACCATGTCATGGGAACCCCTCTAAACATTTTTATGATTCCTATAGTAGTAGTACCCATTTATATATACTGAGCATATACATATGTAACCATGCATGCAATAATTATAATATAAGATTGCACGAGAGAAGAGTTAATATAAAAGGATGGAGCCCAATTACGTTTGAGTGATCATATATATAGAGTGACAAAGAAGCAAAGCCAATCAATTGAGGTGGTGGACCACAAATAAGCCACTTATGGTGCTAATAGTGATGTCATGCTCTTTACCATGCATCCATGTCGTGCATTCTGAGACCATGGATTCATGAAATCAATCCATTCATCATGTCAAAACTATGTAAAGGTCATCAAGTCAAGCATTAATCAATTGCATTGCACCCATCATAGAGACATGCACTGGTGCCTGAATGGTGGAGGGCAGTTTGGTCCACCAGTTCACCTGCACAGGAACCATACTGTCATACAAATTGAGTCTGTGTGCGTTAAGAATAGTTCTCGACGATTAGTTAGGGAAGTGATGACAATTATACAAGGACACTACAGAAGGTGCTATAGGGCAGAGAATGAGGCTCACACCCTTCTACAGTACTATGTGCAATGACTTGTAAGCTAACAAGTGGTAGCTCTAGCTCGGATCCGGTGTGATGTAGTGGTTACGAAAGGGGCTTAGTACTCTAACTAATTAAGGTAGATGTGATGGGTTCGATTTGCAACAACTGTATTTTTAATTTTCCTTCAACATTTGAGTTAGTGGTAGGAGCGTTCTCCTAGCCTCCATGAAATTAGTCGGGCCTTAATCGAGAGGGATCGAGATGGTTTAGACACTCAAGATGAGAAAAAAAAAATAAAAATAATAAATAAATAAATAGAAATTGGCGTGCATGTTCTTACTTTTACATGAAGTTGAGAATTTGAGTCTCCAATGTAGATGCCGGATGATATCTTTTAAGCACGTCTCTTGTCGAGAAATTAATAAGACTTAAATTGAATTTAATATTCACTATTTTTTTATTGAAAGGATGACCAAATAGTTTCTATAATTATTAATATTTTATTTTTTGTAGATTTTGATGACATGAGTTGCGAGATGATATTTGGTCAAGAGCCTCCCTTAGCTGCTGATGACCCAGCGTTGAAACAACCATGCTACAAGATACTATGTAATGATCACTAACCAACTATATCTTCTTTTTTTTTTTCTTTATATATGGTTTAATATATACCTTTTTTCAGTCGTTTTTTTTTCTTTAAAACAGTCATGCATGGTTTAAATTTAAATATATGCTGATGTTTTAATTTTTGTTTTAAGAAAGTTATAATGAAAAGATACAACTATACGCTTCCTGATTGGAACCAATTTAATGTTTTTATTTAATTGGATCTTTTCATTGTTATTTTTTAATAAAGAATTCCAATAGCTGTATGAGAAATATATTAATATATCTAGACCACAAATATATGCAAAGTTGACTGCTCCACTAATGCTTGGATGGAGTCTGAGTTTTCTTGCTCTGAGCGGGCACATAAAAAAAATGTATTAATATCATTTAATCTATTTGGTTCATGCTGCAGGCAAGTCAAAGAAGAAGCATACTTCAGATTGCACCAGCTAGCTAATTGACTCACTATATCAGCATGGTCTCTTAATTAGTAATTAAAATGAATTCCTCTAATTGGTATAACATATTTACTGTACATAGACACCTGGGGCCAGAGAGTTCTGATTGATTAAGACGTTTTTTATCGTGGGAATTCCACAACCGAAACCAAAAAGAAATATCTCATTAATTAATTATTATCTCGAATATACAATCTCTATGGGGTGGGCAGCGATTTTCAAAAAATCACCCAAACCGCTCAAACCGACCAAACCGCACGATTTGGTTTGGTTTTTGAAGCTCGCGGTTTGGTCGTTTTCGCGGTTTGGTCGCGGTTTGGAAAACGACCAAACCGCAGATTCGCGGTTTGGTCGCGGTTTTCATTTTGAGAAAACTGCGGTTTAACCAAACCGAGGGCATTTTGGTAAATACAACTCAAAAACCCTAAAACTTAAAAAGAAAACCACAAATCTCACATCTTCCTCTCGCGCTATTCGGTCATCTCTTCACCGATTCACCGCCGCTCCCACGCCCTCGACGCTCTCGCTGTCTCACGAGTCTCCCATGCCCTCGACGCTCCGGCATCTCCAGTCAGGCAAGCCGCCCGTCTCGACGTCTCCAACTCCCTCCCTCACGCATCACCAGTCAGGCGGCGTCTCGGCGTCTCCAACTCCCGGCATCTCCAAGTCCCTCCATCACGCCTCACCGGTCCACGCTTGTCGTTTTTCATTTTTGCTTGTCTTTTTTTTCATTTTTGCTTCTTTGTTTTTCATTTTTGCTTGATGTTTTTTCATTTTTGCTTCTTTTTTTTGCTTCTTGTTTTTTTTTTTAGCTTGTCGTTTTTTTTTTTTTTTTTTTGCTGGTTTTTTTTTTCTGAAAATAAATTGCATGAAAACATGAAACCAAACCGACCAAACCGCGCAAACCGCGGTTCGGTTTGGTGCGGTTTGGTTGCGGTTTGGAAAATCACCAAACTCTAGACCCTCGGTTTGGTCGCGGTTTGGTGGTTTTCCAAACCAAACCGCGGTTTGCCCACCCATCTATGGATCTTTTTTTTCTCCATCCAAAGAATGCTAGAATGATGGGTGCGTAGGTAAGAGCATCTCTAATGAGGGTTGTAGATTTGGGATGAATGTGTGCCTCATTGAATTAAATAGACATTGGATTTAAAAATATCTTCTCTAATGAGGCTAGGATTTGCACTGTGTGGATGATGTGGCAAAGACATTGTCTATCACATCCTCTATTTTTGGAGGTGTGATAGACATTGTTTACGATGCCACATCATTAAAACATGGAAATATAAAACCAAAAAAAAATACCACATTCTACAAAAAAGAAAAAAGGGCCAAAAAAAAGGAAAAAAAAATGAAGACGCCTATAAAGTAAGAAAAACAATTAATTGAAATATAAAATAGGAAAAGGGTGGATTTTTTAACATAATCCATATTACCCATCGAAGATGAAATTTTGGTGTTGAATCTAAATTTATACCACAACCCCTCTACAATCCATCCACAATGATTATGTGGTAGAAATCTACAGCCCAAATCTACATTTTGGAATTCTCTAAGGCTCGCGTGGTCTAATGTGCGTTGGTATTGTCATTTTAGCAACCCGCTCTTCATGGAAAAGTACTATTCGTGTACGTGCCTGTCTCATCACAAGATTCACAACTAGGAATCGATCGAGCTCCCTAAATTTTTGTCACTTTTTCTTTTCTATAAAAAAAAAAGTTCAAATAGTCTTATCTATCTCGTACTTTACTTGGAATCTCAAATTTATCTCAAACAAAAAATTGTCTCATATATATTCCAAACTTCACTTTTTAGTCTCAATTTTATCTCCACCCAAAATTATAAGAAAGTTGTGCTTATAGAGCACAAATTTTGATGTTTTATATAGAGCTCAATAAATTTTGTTAAAATTAATTAGAATCATGTTCATATGTTGATTTTTTATTGGGATCATTTTATCAATTTGTCCTTCCACATGGCACAAATTCTTTACAACTTGGTGAAACAATCTTTTGTTCGTAATAAATTTGAGACTCCAAACAAAATTTAGGATAGATCAGACTATTTGGCCAAAAAAAAAAAAGACAAACAATTCATGATCACGAGTATGCGGAAGCTGCCAATTAATGTTCCGATCGATCGTGCTATGATGAACAAAAGAACACGAAAAATTTGATTAAGTAGTCCAGTACCTAGACCAGACCTACATCAGTAGGGCCTTCCTTAGTACCAACAATGTACGAATTAGTTTGTCGCATTAATTTACAATATGGATGAACAAATATGCATAATCCAATGGACTCCATCAATATTGTATCTAAAGTAAGGTTGTAATAAACGTATGTATCCCCTTGCATTTTCTCATAAAAATTACCAACTTTCATCACCATTTTGTTGCTCCTGAAACTGTATAAACCAACTATTGCAAATCATCTGGCATCCTTAAGCTGAGACTCCACTTTAATCAACCTATTGCTCATCCTCACTAGAACAGCTTTGATCTTTAATAGAGGTATCAAAATTCTTATTAAAGATGAGTGTTATTAAATGTCATTTAAAAAACGTATTCAATGAGTTATGTTTTAATTGTTAATACATATATTACATAGAGGTTACTTAAAACCCATATCAATTAAATGTTATTAAATGCTAAAACTCTTCTAGTGAATTAAAACACTACTCATCGAACACATTTCTCACATGTCATTTAATAACATTTATCTTGTTTTCAAAAAAAAAAAAAAAAACACTCATCTTTAATAAAGGTTTTGAAACCTCTATTAAAGACCAAAACTGTTCTTATTCCTAAATCTTACGCCATTGGAAGCATACTCAAGATTGATTGATAAAACCCTAAGACTTCAATAAAAACAATGAAAACAAAATTTTAAGAGAAGAACACACGAAAAACTAAATAAGCATACAAGGAAACGATGAAGAACTTGATCACTCAAAGAATACTCAAAAATTAAAGCTTCAAAGTTTCGTGTTATGGTTCCCAAACCCTAAATAGACTCTTTGCAAGAGTAAGAAATGTTGGTTTGTGCTAAGATCCAATCTATACAACTTATATACTATACCAACTCTTATTATATTGCAAATGTGAAATTATATTTCAAAAAGAAGAAAAAATCAAAATCTTTCCCATTAAGTTTGGGTTTACCGTGCAAAATTCTTTTTTCTTTAAATATATATTTTCTTACCAGGAATACAGCTCAACTATATAAATATTCACCTAAAACAAACAAACATACATCATCATTCATCAACTATATTAAACTAAGCAAAGTCAAATCATTCATCAACTATATTAAACTAAGCAAAGTCAAAGTGTTGCATCGTTGTAGCCGACCCCAACTAATTATAACTAAAATAAGATTAATTGTGGTTTTGCTTTTGTCTTGCCCATACATGCATTCAACAATACACAACATATGGGTGCTATCAACCTCGCAGCACAACCAACCTTTGCGAAATTAAAGTGTGAAGATAATTAAGTAACTACTGTGCTTGAACAAAGTAAGAATTTTCTTTTCTCAGTAACTTAATATTTCTCCTTTCTTTATGGACTTAAATGCCACCCCATGATTAAGTTAACTGAGAGAACAGAGTTCAAAGCACATCGAGAACTCGAGCTATTAAAACTGCAGAGAACTTATAAAAGGAGTAACATCAGGTTTAATGTGATAAAAAACTTTCTCCTCACAACACTTTGAACACTATATATATAATCACCAAAGAAGATGTATCGCTATCTGCCCTCATCTCATAAAAAAGGAAAGAGCAGAGATCTGCACTCAAAATCTTGAGGTAATATATTGTTTCCGAGAAAAGGAAACTCATATGATCATTATAGATAAAATGAATACTGCTCCTGTTCAAGTATGGGAATTATGAATGATCGGTTCAGCATCAAGCACCGCTGCAGATTTTGCAAAACTATCTTTCACCAGTGCTCCAAATTCATCAATCTCTAGTTCATCAGCATTCTCTCCATCATCTACTTCGGAAGACAAGAGGTCATAAAAAAGAGATACTGATTCATTGGCATCAGATGAAGGCAAGTCCAGAAACTTCCCAAGGAAAAGCTTCACTCTCTCTGTGAAACTTTTTCTATCGCTCCCATCATTGCCCTTGAATATTTCATGGATTACACTTTCCAATTGAATCTCATCAGCTAAGAGCTGCATTTAGAAGATTTTTGTCAGCAAGGCTGTAAGATAAGAAATATAAGAAGTGTGCTATTGAGAAAACATCAGGGCCCAAAATTCTGGCTTGAGATATTTTTTCCAAGGACGTTCATTTTCTGGGTGATATTTCTTCTAAGGCCAAAGCTCACCAGAATTTTAATAAAGAAAATGCAGGAAAGAACGCAAGAGAGATGATTAGTTCAACCTTTCTCAACTTAGAACCATTTATAATCCTGATATTCCGAATGAATACAATATGATTTGCAGCAAGCTCATTTGCTAAGTCTTGTAAAACGTGCTGGAGTAATTCTGCAAATTGTGCCTGACCTAACATCTCAGCTCCCAAAGTCCCATGTTTCTTTAAGATGTCATTGAGACCAGGAAATTCTGCCATACAACCAATATATTCAATAAATTTCGACTCATAGAATCACATTATACTTAATGATGACATTGCATTCAAACATCATATTAAAAATACTGATTGTATGCACAAAAAGACCGAACAAACATTCATTGATCAGAATCAGATTTCAAATTACACATAATGTACTAGTGAATGCAAAAGCAAGAGATATAAAAGTAAATTTCCTGGATTTTTAATTCCAATGATTTATAGATATTCGTTTTCCACTTTGACTAATTAGAGCACACTGCAAAATTCTCAATCCAATGATATGTCATTAATGTAGGAAATCAGTTTTGGACGCTTGGCGAGCGCTCCTTGGTGGGTGCTTGGAGCGCTCACCAGGCGCCGGGCCTATAAAAACACAAAACAGAACAATGGTTCAGTTTTGGGCGCTTGGTGGGTGCTCGGAGCGCCCGACCGAAACAATGTGATTTTTCACATTTTTCACGGTTCAGTTTTGGGTGCTTGGCGCAGGCACTCCGAGCACACAACCGAAGCAAGGTGACTTTTCATCCGTTTCTTATCTGTTTTCTCGCACCATCTCGCACCAAAAGTCGCCGCTTTATGGATAGACACTACGTCACCGCTACATGAATTATATGGGGTCACCTTCTGGAAATTCGCCACAGCAAGTGAAGTTCAATGGCGGTGCTCCAACTCAGTGGTGCAACGTAAACGCTCAAACAAGGAAGAATCCTTAAAGTTTTGAAGAAAACCGAAATTGAAATAAATTGATAATAATTGATAATGATTACAGCCCTAATAATGGCTTTTTATATAGCCCATTAGAAACTCTAATCCTTCTACGACTCTAACGTAATCCTTCTATGACTCAAAACGTAATCCTTCTATGACTCAAAATGTTTAATCCTTTTAAGACTCTAAAAACGACTTAAATAAAGTAAATTACGAAAATGCCCTAAAACTAGACAATAAAATAAAAGCTCCCGATGAAGGCCGAAACGAAGGAATTTGGATTCGCGAAACCCAATCCAGGAGAGTGAAGCTCCGAACAACTGTACAACATGAAACGTCATTTCCAAAAAGGTATTATAATAATCAATTGGATTCCTGGATCAAAAGTTATGTCTCTCAAAGTATCTACAACTGCCACGACATCATTCTCTCCCACCTAAGGAAAACTCGACCTCGAGTTTTCTGGATACAAAGGCTCATTATCTGGATATAATGGAAAAATATCCGCCACATTAAATGTCTTGGATATTCCCATACTAGTAGGCAGACCAACAACATAGGCATTATCATTGATCTTCCTCTCAATTGAATACGGTGCATATTTCTTGGACTGCAACTTGCTGTATTGGCCAACTAGGAATCTCTCTCTGCAGGAATACCATAACCTGATCACCAACAGCAAAAAGCTTCTCCTTCGGACTCATTCTATAATGTGGGAGGTTTTGCAAACTAGCGTCAGGAATCAGGTCAATGTGGTGCTGAATATCGCACATAAGAGGTAATCCATCAGGTAACTCGTCTGGTATAATTTCAGCAAATTCCTCCAACAATGGTTTGACCTGCCTTAGTATCTCAGAAACTGACTCCTTCCCATTCCCTACAAGGATCTATTTCAGCACCAACGCGTGCACCACCTGTGACTCCTTAATGGCTTCGTCCATCTCACGCTCAGTTTGTATCATTATAAGGAAGGACCGTTCCTCCACTTTAGAAGTTTTGGAACGATTACTTGCCTTTAAAGGAAGCAAGTTAAACGCCACTCCCTCCGATTTATACACATTGTCTCTCCCAGCGCGTTGTGCATTAACATCAAACTGTCAAAGTCATCCAAACAGCAGATGGCAAGCATCCATATCTACCACATCACAATACACCTCATCCTTGTAAGTACCAATGGAAAAAGGTACCCTGCAGCGTTCTGTCACCAGCACTTTCTCAATTACCTTTATCCAACCTATAGAGTAAGGACTGGGATGCTTCTCCATCTTCAGTTTCAGTGCCTCGGCTGTACCTCTACCAATGATGTTCTCACAACTCCCACTATCTATGACCAATTCAAACACCTGGTCATTAATAGTGTATCTCGTCCGAAACAGTTTGTGTCGTTGACTGTCATCTTCTAATTTAGGAGTTAACATCAGCCTTCTGACTACACAATTTTGTTTGTCTCCCTCATCATAATCATCACAATCATCATCCTCTCCATCAGGACCACAATAAACTTCCTCTTATTCATCCCGTTCAATCACATTAACCTACTTTCTATTAGGACATTCATTCGATCTGTGACCAGACTGCCCACAACGATAGCACTTTCCCACAATAGGTTTAACATAAGGATTTGTGGTTGCCTTTTGTCCCTCTTTCAGTTCAACAGGTTTCTTTCCAGGTCCCTTATCTTCCTTCCGTTCAGTACCTTGATTCCAGCTCTGGGTGGACTTACTCCGCTTTGCAAAACTCCTTGAACTTTCCTCCCCGCAGTTATTCCTCTGGTAATTATCACTACCATAGGTTCGTCGATGGCCCTCATATCGACTTCCACCTCTGTCCTGCATCATTAATCAGCCTTAATGGCTAAATTTTTCACCTCGGTGACAGTTATAACCTGCACTCCAATTTTCTCCCAAACTTGCAGTTTCAATCCATCCAAGTATCATGTAACCTGATGAACCTCGTTCTCCCTCAAATCATTCCTCTCAGCCAGTTGCATAAAATCTGTTGTATATTCATGAACAGATCTCGACCCTGCCGACAGCACTGATATTGCTTGAAACAAGATCTGCTCATAATCTGGAGGTAGAAAATCTCGCTGGAGTAACTGTTTCATTCTATACCACGTCCGAACAGGCTATTTACCTTCCCTGTAACGCCTACTCTGCAACCTCTCCCACCAGGCAGATGTTCCACTCTTCAATCGACATGCCACCAATTTCATCCTTTTCTCTTGAGGAATATCCATATACTCAAAAAAATGGTTTACTTCAGCGATCCAATCAACAAAGTCCTCAACGTTCAGATTACCAGAGAAACTAGGAATATCCACTTTCAACCTAAAGTCGCCTCCTTCATAATAATCACGATTATGATGATTATTATTGTTATTATATCTGCCGCCACGATCTATCCTAACAGGTCTGCCCTGATCCTCAGCCAGAACCATATTCTCCTCCACGTCACTGGAGTCACCACTAGCAACCCAACCTCTAAAATTCGCAGCCACTGGTGCAATAAGAGCATCGCCTCGAGCACGCTGATCTCTTGGACGTTGTTCACCATCACCCTCGTGTCTGTTGGCATTCACCCCAAGGGCGTCAAATCTGTTAATCACCGCATCAAGGCACTCGTCTATACGTTGGAATTGTTGATCGAGATTTGTCTTCAAGGTTCTTATTGCCGCCTCTTGAGCCTTCACTTTGGTTCGCAAGGCTTCAACATCCTGAACGACGTTCGGAATGCCATCGCTTCCACCGGACATCGTTAGTACGAACGGAATTCACGCTCTGATACCAACTGATGCAGCGTAAACACTCAAACAAGGAAGAATCCTTAAAGTTTTGAAGAAAACCGAAATTAAAATAAATTGATAATAATTGATAATGACTACAACCCTAATCATGGCTTTATATAGCCCATTAGAAACTCTAATCCTTCTACGACTCTAAACGTAATCCTTCTATGACTCAAAACACCTAATCCTTCTAAGACACTAAAAACGACTTAAATAAAGTAAATTACGAAAATACCCTAAAACTAGACAATAAAATAAAAGCTCCCGATGAAGGCCGAAACGAAGGAATTTGGATTCGCGAAACCCAATCCCGGAGAGCGAAGCTCCGGGACAACTGTAGAGCATAAAGCGCCATTTCCAAAAAAGGTATTATAATAATCAATTGGATTCCTGGATCAAAAGTTATGTCCCTCAAAGTATCTACAACTGCCACGACATCACTCAGCCTCAGAATCCTTCATCATTCTTTACTGCATCTGAGGCTTCAATGATAATTCTTTACATGGACAGCGGTGCCACCTCCTATATCATTTCTGATCAGTCACAGTTGTTGAATAACACCACCTAGTCAAGTAACCAGACTTTAATGGTTGGTAATGGCCATTTATTAAATGTTGCTAGCACTGGTACTGCATTAATTCCATCTTCTAGTCCCAAGTTATCTTTCAAAAATACAATGTGCGCACCTGCATTAAGAAAAACCTCCTAGTGTCTCCCAGCCAACTCGAGACAATAACAAACTAATTGAATTTCAACCAATGAAGGATATCAACGCCAATGAAGTATTGCTTCATGGTACACTTCAAATGGTTTATATTATATTTCTGAGCCTCCTACTAACTTCTACTCATTCTTCTGTTGCATTCTTTGTCTCGAATAAAAGTTTGTCCACTTTATGGCACTCCAGGTTCTACAGCAGGTTTTACATAATCATCTTCATATTAAATCTGATATTTTAAATGATTTGTGTTCATCATGCCCGTTGAGTAAAATCATGCTCTTCCATACAAATTGTTTGTTAACATAGCTACTCATGTTTAGGGATGCAAATGGGTGGCTAGAAGATGGGGACCTCATCCCCACTTAAAGAACTCATATCACCCATCCCCATACCCATACGATACCCATACCCATTTGGGAATGAATTTTCATACCCATGCCCATACCCGACTAGTCTCAGTGGGGATGGGGAATCCCCATGGGCAAAAAGATTTTCTCATTTCATTCTCCATTAGGGATCCCCGCGGAGATTTTCATGGAGATTTTTGCGGGGATGGAGAATTACTGTGGGGAAAATATTTCATTCCCATTGTCGACCCCAATTAATTTAGGACTGAGGCTATGTTGTTAATTTTTCTCAAAAAAAGAATTATAAAAAATAAGTTGTCAAAGATGCATACATAACAAAACAATTGTTGGAAATTTCAACAAAAATAATGTATCAACATATCATGCAATGAAAGTTCTAACTTTTAAGTGCTAACACTTGTAATTAAGTTTCAACAAAATCATAGGCAATAATATGCAAAAAGAAAAGTTCAAATTCAAAATAATCCTTAAAGTCACTCCATATCCATATCTCTTTAAACCACCAAGTCATCAACTTCTTTATCATTGTTGGAAGAGGAATAGCAAAATGAAGCATTTAAATCTATTGACCTATTAAGAAAATATTAGGATCCTAGAAAATAAGGTTTTGCAATTTTTCTCATTTGATCCTATTTTTTTTCTTTCAATACGTTTGATCCTGAAATTGTAAAATATAAATATAGTTGCAATAATTCAAAACAAAACATATAGTTAACCAAATAAATTAAAATTATAAATCTCATTAAAGTTCGTTTGTTATGTGTATAATGATTGTTTCGTGGTGGAAACCTATGTTACCTAGACTCGGCTGTTCAGGGTGGAGCACCCGTGTCGACGCGACTCGACTCGAACTCGGACGTAGGATGTGTCGAATCCCTCACAAATGACCGTAGACGCGGCTAGGGTTGTAGGGATTTCTTACATACCTTCCATTTGGATTTTCAGGGTGCATATGACTTCCATGACGAGATCGAGCACTGATTTAGAGAGAAGAAATGAGTTGTTGAAGCGTGGAAGAAGATGAACATGGGAAGAAAATGAACACGGGAAGAAGATGAACCCAGGAAGAAGATGAACAGTGGATGGATGGTGGGCTCAAAGTGAAACCACGTGCTAGCTAGCCTAGCCATAATGAATGAAGTCTTAATATTTTCGATTTTTTTTATTTAACTTTTTGAAATCATAAACTTCTCCAGCTAGCTTTTCTGTACCAAACAAATGTGTCCAATTGGTCAACTTTGTATCTTTTTTTCTTTTTTTTTTTTGTGGTAACTTCAACTTTGTATCTTTAGTAACTTTAGTAACTTTGGTAGTTACCTTATTTTTTACTAATCTTTTCACTGTTTCATATTTCTGAAACAAAGAAGTGTTCATATAGATTTTTTTTTTCAGAATTCACTTGTTTTCTAAGAATACTTTACCTACAAGATTAAGCCAAGAAAATAATGGAGTAACATAATACATTCGTTGTAATGGTTAGAATTGGCACACATTAATACATTATATGCATCTCATATCTCATATTCTCAATGCATGCCTCATTCGAAAAATTCTAACTAGGTAGCAAATATACATATATAAGTATGGTAATCAATATTTTAATTTCTCTAAAAAAATCTTTTAATTTCATAAAAGAATAAATATTGAAAGAAGTACTCTTCTAAGGTAACTAGTATTTTTATTTTAATTATTTGTATTAAAAATCAACTTGATTATATACATAAGAAAAATTCTCAAAAATATATATAAAGGTCACTTATAAATAATTATATATATTACAATTGAAAAGAAAAAATAATAGAAAATGTAATTTCTTAACAAGTATTTCATCAACCTGGTAGGTCTTTAAAACTATTAAATAATACAGTGACATAATTTACAAATATTTTTATATTATTCATTTAAAAAAACACATCAAATTTTTACCAAAAAAACTCACAAAAGAGTATTCATATTTCTAATGCTTTTATCTAAAAGAAATAATATACTTGTAAAAATATAATTATTCTTCTATTAATATGTGGAAATAAATAGTTAAGAATTTTACAATTGTAAGTAAAAATATTCACCAAAAAACTTGTACTAATTCTTTGAAAATCTACAATAAAAATAATAATGTTGAAAACTATAAAAAATTTAAGTCTAGTTATAAACAACAACAGCAACAACAAAGCCTCAATCCTATATTTTTAAAATTATAAGAAAGACAAGCCTAATTACGAACAAATAAAAAGTAATATACATTGTAGCTTTTTATTGAAAGCAAAATACATAATTAAGTTTTTTTTTGAGAAAAATATAATTAAGTTTGTTATAATAAGCACAACAATGTCAGACTTGCAATTAGATATAATTAGACTTGTTGATTTTTATAACATAAAGTTTTGAGCAATGTAAGAATCTAGGTTGACCTAAAAAGGGCAATTGAAATCACCCAAAAAAAAAAAAGAGAGTAATTCAACTTCATATATATATACACACACTATAATGTCACTTACATAATTTTTTTTATCAAATAATTACAAGTTGTCACCTTTTTATTAGTCCAATTATGTCACTAAAAATATAATTAGACTTCTTTGAAAATCTATATATATATAATGTCACTTGCATAATTTCTATACAAATAATGCAACTGCTTATAATATTAATTCAAAATTAATAGTCTAATTAAGTTATACGCAAAAGTTTTACCATGTAATGTAATGCAATTAACTTATATCGTTAGTTTATTTAAGAATACTTAATACATTACTACTCTATCAAAAAATGTTATTAGCTTAAAGCTAATAATCCAATTAATTAAGTTAAGATTGAATTGTTTGATTGGTGTAAGTATTTGTTTGTGAAGTATCCAAAAGGCTACAATTGGCGAGACGATCGACCTCTCTATGTTACCTTCCCATAAGTCATAACACATATTTCAATTAAACTATAAAGTCTTGATTTCCTGGTATCACTTTAAGTAAAGTGTCGTAGTATGTTACTAATCTTTGTTGTACATATTGGCTTGATTTGAGAGTAACAATATATAAAAGATCAACCAAAAGAATTTCAACATAACCACACACAAGGATAATCTTAAGGTTTAGAATTTAGAGTTTTTTTTTTTGGTCAAAGTAGAGTTAGAGTTTATACTTAGTTTTACCATGTAATATAAATTAACTTATACTATTAGTTTACTTAAGAACAAAGTTAATACATTATTACTCTATCAAAAAAATGTTATTAGCTTAAAGTTACCAATTCAATTAGTTAAGTTAAAATTAAATTATTTTATTAGGGTTTAGAGTTTAAAGATTATACTTAAATAGTTTTACCATTTAATATAATGTAATTAACTTATATTATTACTTCAAAAACAAATAAATAAAAATTTAAGTTTAAATAAAAAAATTGTTACAATAAATAAAATTAAATAAAAAATGATAAAAATGACCCACTTTCAACGCACATTTTGGACGTACACCCTTGTCTTTTAACCATTTATGGTGTTTTGTCAGATGTGGGGCTCATACCTAGAGAGACAAGAAAGAGTCATAAATAGTTAAAAGACAAGAGTGCACGCCTAAAATGTGTGGGTCATTTTATCATTTTTCTTATAATTATATACTACATCTCAACGTTTTGTAGACAAAACGAATCTTCTTAAATTTTCTTTGCATTAAATGCATGTCTAGTGAAAAGACATGTACTTTGAAGTTTGAAGTTGGAAAGACATTCGTTGACAAAAATACAAAGGACAACTAATCAACCTACAAGCTCTCATCATTACATCATTTTCTTATGCAAAATAAAAGACAATCTTTGCATCTTCTTCCCAAACGACTACACAGTTTCTTCTTCCTACACAGTTTTATGTTGTCCATGCTTGCCTACACAGTTTCTTCTTCCTTCCAGCAAGCTACTCATTTTCTTCATCCTTTATAAGGTTGCCTCTGTGAGTAAACTTATTTTTCTGAGCTCTTCGTGGTTCTGCGACAAGCTTATTTCTTTGGCTAGCTCTCTAATGGATAAAGGCAAGATAGCACTCCGTCCGGGAAAATCTCATGACGCCGAGTACGACAAGCCTCTTTGGAACCATGTTAAGGTCATCTCTTTGCCTACAACTGGTGGAAATAGAACTTGGTCTTGCAACTATTGCAACAAAAAGGTAGTTGGCTCATACTCAAAGGTTAAAGCACATCTCCTCAAACTTTCAAATCAAGGTGTTGAATGTTGCAAGTCTTTAAGTGATTATGCTTTTGAACAAGTAAAAGTAGAGCATATGAATGCAGAGAAAAAAAGTGATGCTTTGCTTCAAGCAAGAAGGAAAGATCATTACATATCACTACCTGAAGGGTCCGATTTGCAACAACATAAGAAAAGGAAAGGACTAAGACCGTTGGAAGATGCATTCAACATTGCTCAAAGAGACACCGCGGATAAAATAGCCACTCGTATGTTCTATGCTTCCGCTTTGCCCTTCAATTTCATGAAGAATCCATATTTTCAAAAATATTCAGAAGTATTGGCAAAAAGTAAGTTGTCGGGCTATACTCCTCCAACATTTGATCGTTTAAGAACGACATTACTTGCGCAAGAAAAGACACATCGAATAGGAAGCTCCAACCAATAAAGGATTCATGGAGGAAAAAAGGAACATCAATATGTTCCGATGGGTGGTCCGACAGGCAACGGAGGCCATTAATTAATGTTATGGCTGCATCATATGGCGGAGCAATGTTTTTGAAGTCGGTTGATGCAAGTGGAAATATAAAAGATGGAGAATATGTGGCGAATATCTTTTTGTCGGCAATTGAAAAGGTTAGGGAAGAAAATGTTGTCCAAATAGTTACCGATAATGGTAGTAACTTCAAAGCTGCTGGCTTGATGAT
The DNA here is from genome assembly GCA_039657345.1 of Stephania japonica. Classification (NCBI taxonomy): domain Eukaryota; kingdom Viridiplantae; phylum Streptophyta; class Magnoliopsida; order Ranunculales; family Menispermaceae; genus Stephania; species Stephania japonica. The sequence goes on along the minus strand of CM077558.1, from coordinate 18,076,146 downwards.
TGACGCCAAACATCCTCACATTTTTTGGACACCGTGTGTTGTTCATTGTCTTAATTTGGCCTTGAAAAGCATGTGCAACCCTTCAGAGAAATATCCTCATCAATATGCTAACTGTAAGTGGATCACTGGCTTGATTAATGATGTTCAAAATATCCGCAATTTCATTGTTAATCATGGCATGATTTTATCTTTGTTCAATAATTATTCGAAGTTAAGTTTGTTGAAGGTTGTAGATACTAGATTTGCAACAAGTATCATAATGACTAAGCGGTTGAGAGAGGTGAAGAATGCACTTGAGAAAATGGTCATGGATGCCAATTGGAAAGCATATACCGGTGAAGAAAAAACATCAATAGAACTTAAAGCTCGGGAAGCAAAACAATGTATTGTAGATGATTGGTGGGATAATGTTAATTATTTTTTGCAATTTACGGAGCCAATTATTGACATGCTAAGATTTGCCGATACAGATGCTCCTATTTTGCATTTAGTTTATGACATGTGGGACACTATGATAGAGAAAGTTAAGATGGTCATTTTTAAGCATGAAAAGAAAGACTTACTTGTTGATGAGTTTGAGTTTTTCAATGTCATTTGTGACATTTTGATATCAAGGTGGAATAGAAGTAACACACCTTTGCATTGCATGGCTCATTCCTTGGTTCCAAAATATTATAGTGATGCTTGGCTTCAAGGTGGTAGCAATGGCTTCAAGATGAAGAGGTATCTAAAAATAGAAGAAAATGCTTACAACGCTATTTTACTAATCCAGTTGATCTTCGTAAAGTTTACATGGAGTATGAGGTCTTTTCAAGTGGATTGGGGTATTTTAATGAACCACACGTTATTGAGGCGAGGACATATGAAGAACCTCTTTGTTGGTGGGCAAATCATGGTGCTACTACCCCACTGTTGCAAGGTTTAGCTTTCAAGTTGCTTTCACAACCGACATACTCATCATGTTGTGAATGAAATTGGAGCACATATTCTCTTATTCAGGACATCAAAAGAAATAAGTTGGCTACAGATAGAGCTGAAGACCTAGTGTTTGTGCATTGCAATATTTGCTTGTTGTCCAGAAAAAAGAAATCATACAAAGGACCATCAAAATATTGGGATGTGGGCAAGTTAACAAATGCTTAATCTATTCAATTTTTTCCTTTTAATGTTATTTGTAAATTTTATTAGTATTATTCTCATACATTGTTATCTTTTTTTAGGTGGAGACAAATTTAGCATTGAAGAATCCACGTTCTGAGAGCTAGAGGACCTTTCACTTGATGATCCACAATTGGAGTCGGTCTCATTTCTTGAAGAAGATTTGGATGAAGATTGAAGACTTTGGAAGAGATTGGAACAACTTTGATCGATGAATGAAAATTAGTTTCCTCGCTATTTTGATGACTTGATATCTTTTGATGACATGATTTATGAAACTTGCTTTCTAATTAAGCTTTATGATCTCTTTAGACTCTTTACTCTCCTTGTCCTTGTTACAAAAACTCAGCTTATCTTGTCGGATGTTGCATACTTAATTATCTTTCATTTTATACATTTTTTAGTTGTTATGTAGTTAAAATAAATTCTTAAGCAAGTTGTAATTCATAGAATATATAAAATTTATAGTTTTCGTATCCCGTGTCTAAGTACCCGTGTCCAAACATTTGAACACTTTTAGCCAGGTCCTCGAGTCTTAAAATTTGGAGTATAGGCAAATCCGACCTCTAGACACGTATCCGTATCCGACACCCGTGTCCGAGTTCGGGTAACATAGGTGGAAACTATGTAATATTATATTATATTTAAATATAAATATCATATGGTGTATAAATTGATATATGGGGATCCCCGTTGATATATTGTATTACCCATCCTGGTACCCATACCCGTGTGGGTATGAGATTTTGTCCCCATCCCCATTTAAAACCCTCATACACGTACCCGTTGTGGAGAATCCCCGTCACCCGTGGGGATTCCCCGCCCCATTTGATTTGATTCATATTGATTTGTGGGAACATGTCCCTATTACTTCTCCCTGTGGTTACAACTATTACTTTCATTTCATTGATGATTGTACTAGATTTACTTGGATAAACCCTTTGAAATTGAAATCGGATGCCTTAAATGCCTTTCTTCATTTTTAAAAAGATGGTGGAAAATCAATTTTCTACTTCTATTAAACGAGTCCAATCTGATTGGGGTGGGGAGTTTAGACCCTTTCGATCTTTCCTTGATTCGTATGGTGTATTTTTCAACATCCTTGTCCTCATACACATGCCCAAAAACATCGACATATTATAGAAACAAGTCATACTCTATTAGCTCATGGAAAACTTCCTTCGAAATATTGGTGGGAAGATTGTGAGGCAACAATCTTTCTTATTTACAGTCCAACCAATGTTTTAAAGGGTGTTTCTCCTTCTAAGAAATTATTTTGTACCAAACCTAATTACAAACTATTGAAAGTGTTTGCAGTCGTCGTTTTCCCTACCTAAGACCCTATCAGTCTCATAAATATCAATTTCGATCGAAAAAATACATTTTTCAGGGTTATAGTTCTAAACACCAAGGATATAAATGTTTGACTACATCAAGGAGAATTTATATTACACGTAATGTCATTTTTCATGAACATGAATTTCCATACGAGTCATTGTACAATTCTGCTACATCTACTTCATTGAATTCAGTTGTACCTACCACTAGTTTTCCTTTACCTATTCCTTCTACTACATCTTCTTCTTCTTCGGTATAAATGTTTGACTCCATCAGGGAGAATTTATATTACACGTAATGTCATTTTTCATGAACATGAGTTTCCATACGAGTCGTTCTACAATTCTGCTACATCTACTTCATTGAATTTTGTTGTACCCACTACTAGTTTTCCTTTACCTATTCCTTCTAATTTACCTTCTTCTTCTACTTCTACATTTGTTCATGTACCTCCTAGTGTTGGTGTTCCACACAATGTACATCCTATGATCACTAGGGCTAAAGATAAAATTAGTATGCGTAAAGTGTTTCTAGCTAATGCTGCAGATAGCATGTATGATATTCCCAAATCTACTACCCAAGCTCTTAAGGATCCAAAATGGAAGGATGCTATGGATCGGGAATGTCAGGCACTTATGAGAACTGGTAATCTGGTACTTGGCCGTTTGTCCCCTCTTCAGCTAATCGGAATATTGTGGGTAATAAGTGGATTTTCATAATTAAGAAAAAAATTTGATGGGTCTATCAATCGATACAAGGCTAGATTAGTGGTTAAGAGATTCAAACAAGTTCTCAGTATCGATTTTGATGAGACATACAGCCCAGTAGTCAAGTCTTCCACCATTCGAGTGATTCTCTCTGTTGCAGTTCAGTATGGTTGGTCATTTCGATAACTTGACATCAACAATGCATTTTTGAATGGTCGGTTGAGGAAATATTTACTATTCAACCTGTTGGGTATGTCAGTCCTGATCGTCCATCAGCAGTGTGTAAATTGCAGATAACTTTGTATGCAGGGGTGGGCCCAAGTATAGAGTGAGAGTGTGTGTGTGTGTGTGTGTGTATGTGTGTGTGTGTGTGTGTTGTGTGGTGTGGTGGGGTGGGGGCACGGCCACCCCAACCCCTGTGTGCCCCCACCCCCATCTTTGTATTATGTGTATACACATCTCATTTATGCCCTGTGCCCCCTAACTCCACAGTCCACCCCATATCCATGTTATAACACCCATCTCATTTCTCCCCCTCCCTCCAAATTATTATAATTTGTCAAATTTATGTCAATATTATCATAATTTATAGTATTGATTTTCATTAATACGAGATTTAAATTTGGGCAGAGTTTGTAGTGATGAGTTTTCTCAAATCTTCTAAAATAGGTGCTTAAATTGATTTTTTTAGCTAGTTGTTTAATTAAATAATCACTAAAAAGGTCATCATCTAATCTAATAAGTTCGAATGGGTAATCGATTGATATGCACAAAGACATGTACAAATAAATGTCAATTACTCTTGTAGAGATAAAAAGTCCTAATTAACATATAATAACCAACAAATGTGTAAATTTATAATGTCTTATTTTATTATAGAAGTTTTTTATTCTAAATCTTAATTTGTAGATGTCAGATCTCTTATATATTACTAAACAAAGTATACATACTTACAATCAATATCTAACAACCATTAGAGACTTGATTATATCCTAAATGGGAGACTTCAGTAATCTCATTGTGTATTCACAGTTTTGACCAGAAGGGAGAAATCTTGTCTAAAAAAGAGCAATTACGCGCCTCAAGTCTTTGTTAATCCCATTCGCTTCCTATTTTCCTATCAAAGAATTTTGTTCTGACAATTTTTAGACAAGAATTATTCTCCTATATCTTTCTCGGAGGGAGACTAAATTGGTGATGGCACTACAAGCAATTTGGTCAATTGCAAGGTTTTAGAACTCACGAGAATTTCTGTATGTTTTCTGATTTATTTCCACACTTAAGCGGTTTAGCGGTTTCGAACGGTTGCGTTCAAAATTATCAGAGCACAATTACGGTGATTTTATGCAATTGGCGTTAGGTTGGAGATTCACTAATGGTGATGCGATACTGAGTATGACTATTAAACTTATTTTAATAGCACCAATTATTCCCCTATTCTGGTGTTTATATATGTTGCCAACGGCATTGTGTGTCGCACATAAAAAGCATGCCATTTAGAGATAATTTTAATCTGTCTTTAGAGAGTTTTTTTTTTTTTTTTGTCAATTTTGTTGACCACTTTGGGAACCAAATAGGACTCTTGACAAGGTAATTGCTTGTAGGGATACTATATGATGATCCGTATCGTCACACCCATGCACACAATGGTTGTGGCCGGCTAATAATATTTGTTCCATCGAAAAAGGTACAAAGTAATTGGTGACTTATCATTCATTATTGATTCGGTACATCAAATTCAAAGTTGATTAATTAATGTTCACATATACATGATATGATATGTGCACATATGCAGAGCTAAACAAATCTGCTCAACCATGACATGTTATATACTGATTATCCACATGCATGAGACTGTGATTTTGTTTTTACTACATGCATGACATATTTGTATATGGGTGTTTGTCCATGCATGTGCACTGAAAATAGACAATCTATTTAATTATGGACACATCTGTTCATGGAAAGGTTTGATAATAGTGAATGATTATGATTCCAATGGACATAACTACATATATATTTGTATATTTTCAAATAACTTGATTATTTGATCAAACTATTGCATTCTTCTAACCATAATAAACATGTGGTTGTTTATGTCATATAAACATAGATTCTAATTATGAATATATTTTTGCATGAAAGTTGACTTAGCGCACATGTGCAAGTTACATACAACTGACACATATGGGATCTTTCTACGTACATGGTGTGGTACTTAATTTTGGCCGTTTCAAAGAGTCTATTGTGTGAGATGCTTTACATTCATTACACTAATGGCGATACTTCATGTAAATGTGTATTGAATATATGTGACAAAGATCCCACATAAAGTCTAATAGAGTTAGTCGGAAATACTATAAATAGGGGTAGAGAAATGATGTAAGGACATTCAATACATTTGTCTTGGTTTAGAAATTCAATTGAGTTCTTGAAAAGTCCAGCCTCTTGAATGTTGTGGGATTGCCTCTACTGTGGTTCAGTTCAGTAATAGACCTTGGGATTGCCTCTACTGTGGTTCAGTTCAGTAATAGACCTCTCTCAATTTCGTTGGTATTATCTTTTCTTTGTTAGTTCATTTCAATTGAAGTTCAAGGTTCTATAAGAGCTTTCCTTCGATCATGTCACCAAAAGTTTATTAGCGAATTAAATCCATGGACGTAGAGCTTCGCAAGGTCCAAGTGATGGTGGAAACGATCTCTGGGCTGACATTGAAGGTGGACGAGCTCATATCTAAGATCTCATAGGTCAGATATGAGATTAGAAGGCTAACGAAGAAGAGAGAGGCTTCCTTCTCTCAAACTCAAGCGTCGGGTTCAGTTGTTCGTGCAAATTTGTAGATCAGCACACCAGAGTCACAAATCGTCAATAACCAAGGGTCGAAAACCCCATATCCTCCAATCTGGGCATTGGATCCTAGATCCAGAATGTGCAACGATCGTCGTCCACAGATCTGCCAATTCCAATGTTGTGTGAGTTGCTCAACCTCATATATGAGAAATCAATTGAGCGAGGACTGGTGCTTCAGATCGAAGAGTCTCACCTTCAACTTTGTGCTAGCCCGTCGAAAGGCTCAGGTGTTCAACAGATTAGCGCATTCCAGCAAAGTTAAACTCACACATCCTCCAGATCCAAAGTTGTTGGTGGCCAATCCGAGCGTCACCAAGCAAAATCCAAACCCTCCGCCATCACCACTATCTCCAGACCTGTCAACTACTTCCAATCTTCCAATCTTCATGATCGGGAATAAGAAAGTCAGAGTGGTGAATCAGTGTGCGTGGGTTGCAACCGCATTTGACTGTGTTGTGTGTGTCTCGTAGTTGTATGTCTTCGCAATTGGAGGAGGTAATTGGTTCGCACTCATTGCAACAATTCGAATGTATCACTGCTATGGAACCACTGCCAATGCTACCACTATTGTTCATCGTCCCCGACTTCGCCATCCAATTATGTCGTCCTATTTGATAAGTCGATAATTAGTGTAATCTTATTTATGTATTTTAATGTGTTTCATGTCAAAAGTCTCCAAAATATGATACTAATAGTTCTTATTTATAATTTACATGTTTATGGTTGCATGATCGAAATCAAAGGCAAAAAGGGCGTGAAATGAGTGTTTTGAAGGTCCACTGTGTGTTGCATTGAAAGCCCGCTGCACATATCTTAGGGAAGCATTAGCGATGTGCATTGATATGTGGTGGTGCACTAGTGCATTTGTGAATGGTGACATACTTAATTGTTATAAATGGGGCGCATAGGACCGGCGATAATGTGTATCAAAAATACTTGTGCAGCCGCATGCAAGCAAGCTTTGATTAATCAATTTGAGATATGCTAAGATATGATGGAGATGTAGGAAGGTTGATGTACCATAGCCTAGGAAATGGACATAGGGCAGTTGCAAGTTGGTGGTTAGATCATGTGGAAGCAAATACATGGGATGCATGGTTACAAGTGATGTACAGGAGACCTAGAAAAGATTTAAGCCTTTTGATCTTCATTGATCCACGTGCCACCAATAGAAATCCAAATCGGACCAATTTACAAGTCGTGTTCAGGGAATCGAATGAGGAATATATATAGTTAGGTTTTTTTTTTCTCAGCACTCTATTCTATTTTTTATTTTTCTTCTCTATGCTTTATTGACTTCTATTCTTGTCTCTAATTTGTATTTTCTCCGTCATGGAGGGCTAAATTTCTAGCCTGGGCAAGACTACGAGGGAGAGATTCGACCACTACTATCTATGGATTTGTGAGATCTATCTAATTTAATATTTCTCTTGTTTTTCTTTTGTGTTCTATTTCTTTTGGCACTGTTTTAATTCTAGGGTTAGATTGATTTGTTTGTGAAGAATCCTCACTTGCATATTAGATTTAGAGCCCGGCTAAGTGCACCCCACTGTTTACTAAGTGCACCCGATTATGTGTGGCACCCCAAATTCAAATTTCAATTTATAAGTGCACCCCACATTTTTACCGAAATACCCTTTCATCCGAACCGAATAACCCAACTCCAAAACCTTAGTTGAGACATCTATTTTAGGTTCGACGACATATGGCCAAGACTTATTCTCTAGGCTCGGTGTTGTCCAACCGAACCTCTTTGGTGAGATTTAGTTGACAACTGTCGACCTAAAGGTTCGGTGGGTTCCGACCGATTCTCCAATTAAAGGTTCAGCAAGCCGTGGCCGACTCTCCAACTAGAGGTTCAGTGGGCTCTAACCGACTATCCAACAAGAGATTCGAATCTGCGAGGCCGAACCACTTTTGGGACCAAATAAGTGCCTTCAAGCACTAGCAATCCGATGTATTAATACAATCATCACTTTAAACCCAATTCGCGTAAGTCCAGGGTTATGTGTTTGGTTAGGGAAGTAGTCATTGTCCTACATTGACTACCGAGAATAGGAAGTGCGAGGAACCGCGTACGTTATCGAGTCTATAGCAACACTAGAATATAATTGAATTACTTATACATAGATCGATGACCAAATCCAATCTTTTGTCAAATTGAACTCGTATGTAGGTATTTTAATTAATTGTCCCAAATCTATTTTCCTTGTTTATTTATTTTCCTAGTATTTAGATAAATTAGTTAATTAAACCACTTTCGAAACCCCTCGATTTCCCTTTTTGTTATTTTTTACCTTAGAAAGATTATCAATCTATGTGGGATCGATCGTTGTGCCACTATCTACAAATAGTTGGTTTAGGTCATATATTTTATTGACTCGTTCAGAGCGCGTCAATTTTTTGCACCGTTGTCGGGAATTGATTTTTCTTTCTTTGATTTTTTTTTATTTTATATACTTTATTTTGTATCTAGTCCCTTGTTCCTAACATTTTTGCAAGTAATTCCTTAACGGCCTCCTACTCCCATAATTATGGTCGATTCGAAGACTCATACTATCATGGTATGAATGGGGTAGATATATGACATAACGGACATCAATTTGCTAGCTTGCAATCTTTTGTGCAACAGGTCGAGGTTTGTGAAAATTGTGGGAATATTTTCATCCCACATATGCTTGTCCTTACCATCCGAGGTATGGAAATCATCGCGGTTCTAGTTATGCATCGCCACAACCTGGACTTCTTTATGTCTTTCCTCAATAGGAACAGAGAACCATTGCAGACATTGAGAAAGATATGATCTCCGGCTAGCTTTCTCAAGGCACTAATCAACAATGCAAGAAGAAAACTATAAATTTCAACAAAGCCCCTCCTTGGAAGAGATGACAAAGCAATTCCTGACTAATCAACAACACTTGCAAGAGGATGTGCAGCATATAAACTCAAAGTTGCAAAATTCGAAAACTCAAGTTACTACTACACTTGAGCATTTGATTGACGAGGAAAAGTTGTCTCCACAACCAATTTTTGACTCAGAGGAGACCATGAATGTTGTTACGTTGAAAAGTGTTGAGTTGGATGAGTTTTCAATTGTAGACGAGTATTTGAGCAACCCAAAGGAAGCACTTGAAGTTTCTTCCATGAGCCATACATTGACATTGCCCAGAATTAAGACGATGAAGCCGAGAAAGAAATTAGAGTCATTTCTGAAGAGTTAGAGGAATCACAGAAAGAGAGCAAGAAAGACCAACCTCTGGAGTTGGTGAAACCACCCACCCTCCCACGCATATTTATTGAGTTCTACGCTAGGGTGGAGGTAAAGGAGCATTCAAAGATTTTCCACACCGTCGACACCCTTGTGTCGGACGATCAAACAAAATCAATTGTGTTGGAGGTCCCGAATGAGCTTCCAATTTATATATGCATATATATATATTTATATACATCTATAGGAGAGGTATATGATGAGTCACATCTATATTTAAAGAAAGGCGCTGTATATATATATATATTTTTTTTTTTTTTCCTTGCATTTATTTCAATTTAGTTTAGTTTATATCTATATATATGTTAAATAAAACTCTAACTTGGTTTCTTGGATTTTTGCAGGTGCTACATGGATATTTGGCAAGCACCAGAGGCACGAGAGCACCCCGAATTTCATCTGGTTTGACTTTGAATTATTCTTTTAGCATAATTCAAGGACTTTAAGGAAGTTGACTAATTACTAGGATTTATGTGTTTTGAGACTTGGTTGGATTTTTAAAACCAACTTAAGTCGCCACCTCAGTGGCGGTTCTTTAAATAGGGATCTTGTTGATTTCACCCTTAGTTGAATAACTTCGGGCTCGCAAGTCTGGTTGGAATCATTTAAGTTGACTCCTTTGTTTTATTTCTTGCTCTTATTATAATGATTTTTTTTTCTTAGTCACCCATGAGAGCTTTTGTTCATTCACTAATTTTTGAAAACTTTTATTGCGAAGTAAAAAAAAAAAAAAAAAAAAATATTGCATGAGTTTGTATCATCTGTTTATTCATGTTCTTTTTCACCACTCTTCTTTCTTTATGTTGTGTGGATTTTTTAACTTGTTTTGAAACTTGAGGACAAAGTTCGAATAAGTTTTAGGGTACTTTAGAGTTTGTGGATTTTGTTGGTATGTTGGAGTTGTGAAAGACCGCAGGTGAGATCGTTTAAAATTGTCAATTATATGCGGTTAATGGATGGTAATGGTGGTGTTTTATATCTCTTATTCTCTCTTTTTTCTTACCTTCCATTTCTTTTCCATTCATGCTTCCATCTCCCATTTCATTAGGAGCTAATACATTTTCATGAATATATTTAGTTTATTTATTACTTGTTTTAGTCGACATATTTTCATTTATGTTTGTCCTGCATTAGAACTTACATAGTATCATATGTCACATGTAGAGTCTCCGAAACCTTATTGAGTGCCTTTGGTTGTGGATGAGTTATTTAAAGCCACTTTTGAGACTTGAACCTTTTTGAATATTAGGAGAAACACTCAATCTGGAGCGTTGTCCGACATTGTTGAGATTACATATTAGGGAGCTAGTATGAAGTTTAGACTTTGTTCTAGATACCAAGGGGGCAGGCAGTCCTACTGTGCAAGTGGAAAAAAAAAACAGATTTCTAAGGTGCTAGAACGAGGGTGTAACCCACTCGAGGCAAAATCCCATGATTGAAACACCATTTTGGAGAATGATTTAGGCCATTTTTGGAATTTAGCTATTGACCAGAGGCCCGCCTAACATCTCCCACTATTTAACCCATTTTGAGCCAATTTAAACCGGATTTTCTTCATCACCTATCATTAAACCCTAAACCCTAAATATATATATATATATATATGTACCTAGTTGGGAAGTTTGGGTCAACCTTCACAAAAGTGTGAAAGAGCTTGTTTTGGAGTGAAATGTATAAAACATCAAGTTTGGGGGTTTTTTTTAGTGAAACAAATTCCCACCAACTTCAATGAAAAAAAAAAAAAAGTATTGTGCTCCAAATTCAAAGAAAAAAGAAATGGAATTCAACAAAATAGAGCCAAAATGAAGAATTGGTGGTTGGAAAAGGGGAGGAACACGAAATTGAGTGTTATGTATATTTTTGTGAACTCCTCATTATTGTATGCTCTTAGTGTTTATAGTGAGGTTGGTTTGAACTTTCCCAACATTCGCATCCCCTTTATATCCTTTCTTTGGTACACTACCCCGCCCCATTATAACCTACATGAAAGTCCTATTGACTCTTATTGGTGCTAAATCTATATTAGTAGAGACTGTGGTTGCATTTCTCGCCTATGGTACCATTTTCGAGTGTTGATGCACTATTTTTAAAGAAATCATAAACTTGCGTGCTTGAATGTAACGGCCCTAAAAAATCTTGAGTAGTTGATGGCTTTTGTCTTGGCTGAGTCTAGTTCTTGAAAGGATGGTTTCTATCGATGTTTGGACTTCGTCTCTAGATAAATCTTAACTCCAAACTTCATAGAGGGAATGGTCAATTTAGTGGCATTTAAGCCAAAGGGAACTCCACTTGACTTGGAATTGGGAATAGGATTAGTTAGGTTGGTGTGTAGTTGTTGTAGTAATTTAATTTATATTGGTTGTATATAGCGATTAAGAGTCTAGTTGCATTAGTAGTAGTAGTCTAAGTCTTATCGGTTACTTCTTTGCACTTGACTTGGAATCGGGTCGTACAAAGTCTTTAAGTTTGGGGCTATTTGATAAGTAGATAATTAGTGTAATCTTGTTTACGTATTTTAATGTGTTTCAAGTCAAAAGTCTCTAAAATATTATACTAATATTTCTTATTTATAATTTACATGTTTATGAGTGCATGATTGAAATCAAAGGCGAAAAGGGCTTGAAACAAGTGTTTTGAAGGTTCACTGTGTGTTGCATTGAAAGGCCGTTACAAATATCTTAGGGAAGCATTAGCAATGTGCATTGATATGTGGTGGTGCACTAGTGCATTTGTGAATGGTGACATACTTAATTGCTATAAATGGTGTGTGTGGGACCGGCGATAATGTGTATCAAAAATACCTATGTGTAGCCGCATGCAAACAAGCTTTGATTAATTAATTTGAGATATGCTACGATATGATGGAGGTGTAGGAAGGTTGATGTACCATAGCCTAGGATGTGGACATGGGGTAGCTGCAAGTTGTTGGTGGTTAGATCATATGGATGCAAATACATGGGACGTATGGTTACAAGTAATGTATAGGAGAAGTAGAAAAGATTTAAGCCTTTTGATCTTCATTGATCCATGTGCCAACTATAGAAATCCAAATAGGGCAAATTTACAAGTCGTGTTCGAGGAATCGAATGCGGAATATATATAGTTAGGTTTTATTTTTCACATGGCACTCTGTTCTATTTTTTATTTTTCTTCTCTCTACTTTCTTGACTTTTATTCTGTCTCTGGTTTGTATTTTCTCCGCCATGGAGGGCTAAATTTCTAGCCTGGGCAAGACTACAAGGGAGAGATTCGACCACTACTATCTATGGATTTGTGAGATCTATCTAATTTAATATTTCAGTTGCTTTTCTTTTTTGTTCTATTTCTTTTGGCACTGTTTCAAATCTAGGGTTAGATTTATTTGTTTGTGAAGGATCCTCACTAGCATATTAGGTTTATTACCCTTAGTTATTGAGTCGAAGCATCGTACTTGTGCAATAGCTCACCCTTGTAACGATTGACCCTATTGATTGGTTAGTCCCCTTTTGGAACCGGTCAAGTGTCTTAGGAATCTAGGCCAAATCGGAAGCACTAGCGATATGGTTGTCTAGGTGTTTAATGCAATCATCACATTAAACCCAATTCGAGTGAGTCCAAGGTTGTGTGTTTGGTTAGGAAAGTAATCATTGTTGTACCTTGCCTACCAAGAATAAGAAGTGCGAGGAACCGCGTACGTTACCGGCTATATAGCTACACTAGAATATAATTGAATTACTTATATATACATAGATCGACTACTAAATCCAATCTTTTGTTGAACCGAACTCGTATGTCTTGACCTAGGTATTTTAATTAATTGTTCCAAATCTATTTTCCTTGTTTACTTATTTTCCTAGTATTTAGATAGATTAGTTAATTAAACCACTTTCAAACCCGCCCCCCTCCTGATTTCCCTTTTTGTTATTTTTTACCTTAGAAAGATTACCAATCTTTGTGGAATCGACCATTTGCCACTATCTTCAAATAGTTGGTTTAGGTTATATATTTTATTAACGCGTTCGGCGCGCGTCACTATTGTTGCGTCCCCTTCTTCTCTAACATCTGCAAATCTGGTTTTAGGGATGAAAGTTTTGGGGAAGACAATGAGATGGGATAAGTTTGAAACTCAAGAGGATCTGACGGTGCGAAGATGGCCACAGAGATGAGGTGGATGTGACGAGATGTTACCCAAGTACACCATATCTTTATTACATATTGATGTTTTGGCCTTTGATTTTCCTCGAGTTGCACTTTTCAATCCTCATTTTAAGAGTCAGACCCACTTGGATAGCATGTTGCTTGCTATGTTATTGTTACCTGTGTTGACTGCTCCTTAGGATGTTGCTGGCCCCTACAAATTTCGAGTTCCATCTTAGGATTCATGATTTGTCTTCCCTACTTGGTATCAATGGTATGTCTTCCCTTATTCAATGCTTCAGGGCTCCTGTGTATGCTTTGTTCCCCACTTTGGAGTCCATCTTAGCAATGATTCCTTTTTCTTTTCCTTCAAATGGAAGAATGTTTGTGGTACTCCTAGGGTGAACACTTTTCAGCAGCATACTTTAACTTCATTAAAGGGTCTCTGCCCATTCACTCATATGGGGTGTGTTCTCTTGGTGTGTGCTAACTTTGTTGTTATTGCAAGGGGAGAGCTGCACCTTGTTATGATAGCTTTTGTTGTGGTAGATTGCCTTTTGGATCGCATCAAGTGGGTTGCATCACAGTTTTCAATTGTTGATTGTGTTACCTTGACCTATGGGGGGTTTCTATAAGATACACCTTTAACACCAGCTCTATTGATGGTCTTTGTGCTCTTCTTATTTGGGCGTCTGACTGTCATCAGAGCAACAACATTTCATGACAATGAAGAGGGTCTTACTTATGCAGCTACATAATGTTCAACATCACATGCTTCAAAGCTAATGTGTGGTCCTTGAGGACCATATTTGTTATTGGGTTCTCCCCGTTGCTGAAGGCCGATGGCGAGTGCGTCCATGATACAAGGTTCATATGGATCCTAGCATGGCCATTCTCTTCTAAATTCACCCTTGACTCCTACTTTTGGGTTCTGGACAACACATGGTATACATTCCTTATTGGGTACTATGTCTCTAATGGGGGCTAAACTGCAAGGGATGTTGACATGCATTTCTCTAATGGTTGGACAAGCTCTTCTCATAACTTCACTTCATGATCCAAGCTGAACCATTCTCTCTGTGCCACCACCTTGAGGACAAGGTAGATTTAAAGGGGGAATAATGATAAGATCCCACATAGAGTCTTATAGAGTTAGTGGAAAATACTATAAATAGGGGTAGAGAAATGATGTAAGGTCATTCAATACATTTGCCTTGGTTTAGAAACTCAATTGAGTTCTTGGAGAGTCCAACCTCTTGAATGCCAAGGGATTGCTTGTATCGTGCTTCAGTTCAGCAATATCTTCTTTTTCTCTCTCAATTCTCTTGTTTTTATCTTTTCTTTGTTAGTTCATTTCAATTGAAGTTCAAGGTTCTATCAACATGCTTATAAATATTATGGGAATCTAGAGGAGTTGTCTTAAGACTCTTCTAATGAAAATATTTATGGGAATCTAGAAGATTTGTCTTAAAATTCTTCTAATGAACAAAGGGATCCTAATCCCATTGTTTATTCATGGTTTCGATCGGAAGGGAGAAATCGTGTATAAGAGAGAGCAATTACGCGCCTCAAATCTTTGTTTGGTGATCTCATTCTCTTTTTCCTATCCAAATAATTTTGCTCCAACAATTAATTCTATCTTTCCCTCAAACTGATGTGGCTACCATCATTTTCAAACATAACAAATCCATCACATTTATGTCATCCATTTCTCCTCTCATGCTTTGCTCGTATCGTTGTAGTTTATTACATTTTATCACGTAAAAATATATCAAACTGTATATTAAAAGATCGTCATTCGATGAATGGGTCTAGGTAAAACTGATGTGGTTTCCTTCAAAAGGTGGGACATAATAGTCATGAAGCAAAAGTACTAAATCATATGTGTAGGATTGGCACACAATGCTAAAGCATACATATAACAACATATTAATATGCACATATATGAAAAAATTTGGCAATCAGGAACTTTAAGTTTAGTATAATGAACGTATTAAATAGTCCATTGAAAGACCATACAAGTGGTTATACTTTTCAAACCAATAACATAAATGATGTTTAAACAACACACTTTGAAAAGTGAGACAAGAAATTTCTCTACTAATAATTTAAAAATGCAAAAATTCTTTAAAGGGTGGAAAAGTAGGGTTTTCGTTACGAACCTTTGCTCCATCAAAAATAGTAGTAGGATCCAAAACCTGTTGTTGACAATCTGTGTTAATTTCCTACTGACATGGACAGAAGAAAAGACAGATGCTACGACGGGCTTAGTATTGCTTTGTCATCAAAACCAACACAACACATTTCTAAATCCAAGTTAGTCCTTCATGGCATAGCAATTCTTCAAGTTAATCTCGCATCTCCATTCAAATCACTTCATCAATGCCATTTTGAAGTTCAATTGATGACACACTATCTCTAGCCTCATCACACAATGACATCTAATCTTCCATTTGTGTCATTTTAAACACAAATTTATACACTTCTTGAAACAAAACCATATCGAAACAAAACCCTATCCAAAAAATTTCTCCAGTTCATTACATACTGAAGAAAGCATTAGATTTCACACAGATAAAATTTCACTTAGTCCAGCTATTTGGACTCTTTTCGCACATGTGACGGACAATGGGACCCAAGAGCAAGAACCTCTCTCCCAAATTTATTTTCCTCACAACAATTGTCTTTCTAGACACTTTTTCCTAACACACGTGAAGACTGTTCAGTACTTTGACACTGTAGTTGTTAGTCATACAGACCCATTGCTCTTCCACAAACCACCATTGCTCTTCCAAAAGCCAAAATCTACCTTTTCTCACTGAATCAGCTTGTCTTGGTCTTGGAGATGGGAGCTCGAAAAGGAGATTTTTTTTGTTTTGGGGACCACCATTAGAGCAACTAGAGCAGGGGAATCTTACAAAGAGGCACAAAGCAGAGCAAGGTGATATCAAAAAAAAAAAAACGTAATATATCCGATTCTCCTAAGTTTCTTAGTTTTCGTGTGGGTGCGTGTCGATTATAGGTCAAACTCAACTGTAATGGTTTCTCATAAGCTATTTATGATTAAGACATTTCAATTTGAGTTATGTTCGCTTCATTCCTATAACTTTTGTTTGGGTTTGTCCATCATGTGTTTAGGTTTATCCATCATGAGTTTAGGCAGGGCTCGACAGCAATGGTATGTTTCAGTGGGTATTCAAAATAAAACGTTTTCTTTGACATCTATGGAGCATTCTACTAAATAAACCAAAGATTTTTTTTTTTCTTGTTTTTTTTTATTTCTCATGTGTTTCCACGCTTGGGCACTGTTAGACCCTATACAAGGGGCAGCCCTCCCAACCTAGTTTTTTCCATTCACGAGACTCAAACTCGAGACCTCACTTAAGGGGAACCAAGTCCCTTACCACTCAGACCAACTGGTTGTTGGTAAATAATATAGCCAATTTATTTATAATTGAAATTTAAAAAACATTACTTTTGATTTGATAAAAATATTACTAATTCTAATACAACGGTCCCATTTACAAATTTTGCCCCAAGCCTAAAAGAATGTTAGAAAGTGCCTATATAGTAACTAATACATGACTTTAAATTAAAGTAGATCTATCTCGTATATATTCAGATATTGGCCTATCCTATGTTGAGTTTTTCAATTTTATCGTGAAGTAAATTCAGCCTTATAGTAGTAGTATGAGTGCCCTCTGATTTTCCTTTTCTAGCATAGGATTTGTTTTATATGGTTTCTAAAGAAATAAAGCCTTTTCTAATGAAAAAAGAAAGGAAGTTTTTAGCACGCATGCATATATGACCCAATATCACTTAAATTGCTTAAAAGTTGACAACAGAAAATGATCCACAACATCCGTTAAGGAAAGCTACAAAAGTGAACCCCTACAGACCACAAAATATTCTTGGCTCCATTAATTCAGTTCCCACTTACTCTTTCTTTAATCTATGTGCATCATGTAATAGGAACTCCTTTTTCCATCACCAATCAATTAAAAAGCTATAGCTTTTAGAGTTCCATGTTCCAACACTAGATATCATGTTATTCCAATGATAATCTCTCCTTCCTCTTTTCTATTCCATTTATTACATCAAACAACTTCCTTCTGAATTTTAAAAACAAATGTTGCCTCAGCCTGTTCATATAATCTACATTCTCTAGGCTGTCAACCTACAATTCTAGATATAGTAGTAACATGGAGAGAAAATTGAACTATCAAGGGAAAGCTTGATAAAGGAATACAGTTGGGAAAAGGAAGTACTACAGCTGCAATTGTTGTGTAAGCCTTTAGATCAAGTATAGAATATGACTAAAATTATTTGTAAGCCTACCAAATAACAATTTAGGAAATTTGGATAAGCATGAACTGATTCATTTGCTGTAAGTTAGAAACATAAATTTATAAATCAATTTTAATGACAACATGTAGAAGGTTATAAATGTCGGAATAAATTGGTATCCATGGTTTACGTGACAATTATCAAGTGCTAGACAGAAGCTACGCAGCACAAAGGGTTGTCTACTGAGCATAGTCCTTTGGTATATTCAAAGAACAATGTCTCTTCTTTTGGCTCATTACTCACAACAATGCCAGCATGTAATGACCGTGACCACATTATATATGAAAAACTTAAAATTCTACGTGAATTTGGTTACAACTAATTCTCATTAATTGTTTAGAGAAAACTAATAAGAATTTAAAAGTGAAACAAAATGTTCATCAGCCCATATGTCCCATGGTGTTGGAGATGAAAGAATAGTTTTTCAATGACTAGTTGAGAAGAAAGATAATGACTTACATTACAAGTCCATTGAAAGACCATACAAGCTGTTATACTTTTCAAACCAATAAGATAAATGATGTTTAAACGACACACTTTGAAAAGTAAGGCAAGAAATTTCTCAACAAATAATTTAAAACTGCAAAAATTATTTAAAGGGTGGAAAAGTGGGGTTTTCGTTAAGAACCTTTGCTCCATCAAAAATAGTAGTAGGATCCTACACCTGTCGTTGACAATCTGTGTTAATTTCCCTACTAACATGGACTGAAGAAAAGACAAATACTACGATGGGCTTAGTATTGCTTTATCATCAAAACCAACACAACACATTTCTTAATCCAAGTTAGTCCTGCATGGCATAGCAATTCTTCAAGTTAATCTCGCATCTCCATTCAAATCACTTTATCAATGCCATTTTGAAGTTCAATTGATGACACACTATCTCTAGCCTCATCTAATGACATCTAATCTTCCATTTGTGTCATTTAAAACACAAATCTATACGCTTCTTGACAATTAAAACCGATATATCTTCCTATGAAACAAAACCATATCGAAAAAAATACTCCAGTTCATTACATACTGAAGAAATCACTACATTTCACACAGATAAAGTTTCACTGAGTCCTGCTATTAGGATTCTTTTCGCACACGTGATGGACAATGGGACCCAAGAGCAAGAACCTCTCTCCCAAATTTATTTTCCTCAAAACGATTGTCTATTCAGACACTTTTTCCTAACGCACGTGAAGACTATTCAGTACTTTGACACTGTAGTTGTTAGCCATGCAGACCCATTGCTCTTCCACAAACCACCATTGCTCTTCCAAAAGCCAAAATCCACCTTATTTCACTGAATCAGCTTGTCTTGGTCTTGGAGATGGGAGCTCGAAAAGGAAACCTTTTTTGTTTTGGGGACCACCATTAGAGCAACTAAAGCAGGAAAATCTTACAAAGAGACACAAAGCAGAGCAAGGTGATATCAGGAAAAAAAAAAAGTAATATGTCCAATTCTCCTAAGCTTCTTAGTTTTGGTGTGGGCACATGTCGATTGTAGGTCAAGCTCAACTATAATGGTTTCTTTTCAATTGTAGATGAGCATAAGCTCTTTGTGATTGACACATTTCAATTTGAGTTAGGCAAAACCCATCTTTTGGTCCCTAAACTGTGTATTTTATGTTTTTGGTCCCTTAACTTTCATTACTACACATTTGGTCCTTGAACTTTCACAAAGATCTACATTTAATCCTTCCACCATTTAAAATGTTAAATTCCGCCAACGTGGGTAACAAAAGTGTCGCATGACTAGTCAAGAAGAATAAAGGGGTTTATATTACTGAACCGACGACTCAAATCGACTAACAAATGCTGAAAAAAAAATTTGTTTTTCCCAAAAACATTAAAAACTCAAAGTTCAAGGACAAAACAAATTTTGTGCCTTTGAGTTATGTTCGCTTCATTCCTAGAACTTTTGTTTGGGTTTGTCCATCATGAGTTTAGGTAGGGCTCGACTGCAATGGTATGTTTCAGTGGGCATTCACCATAAAAAGTTTTCTTTGACATACGGGTCCCTTACCACTCAGACCAACTGGTTGTTGGTAAATAATATATCCAATTTATTTATAATTAAAATTTAAAAAACATTACTTTTGATTTGATAACAAAATTACTAATTCTGATACAACAGTCCCATTTACAGATTTCGCCCCAAGCCTAAAGGAATGTCAGGAACGTGCCTATATAGTAACTAATACATGACTTTAAATTAAGAGTAGATCCATCTCATATATATTCAGAAATTGGACTATCCTATATTGAGTTTTTCAATTTTATCGTGAAGTAAATTCAGCCTTATTGCAGTTAGTATGAGTGCCCTCTGATTTTCCTTTTCTAGCATACGATTTGTTTTATATGGTTTCTAAAGATATAAAGACTTTTCTAATGAAAAAAGAAAGGAAGTTTTTAGCACGCATGCATATATGACCCAATATCACTTAAATTGCTTAAAAGTTGACAACAGAAAATGATCCACAACTTCCCTTCAGGAAAGCTACAAAAGTGAACCCCTACAGACAACAAAATATATCTCTTGGCTCCATTAATTCAGTTCCTTCTCACTCTTTCTTTAATCTATGTGCTTCATGTAATAGGAACTCCTTTTTCCATCACCAATCAATTAAAAAGCTATAGCTTTTAGAGTTCCATGTTCCAACACTAGATATCATGTTATTCCAATGATAATCTCTCCTTCCTCTTTTCAATTCCATTTATTACATCAAACAACTTCCTTCTGAATTTTAAAAATAAATGTTGCCTCAGCCTGTTCATATAATCTACATTCTCTAGGCTGTTGACCAACAATTCTAGATATAGTAGTAACATGGAGGGAAAATGGAAGTATCAAGGGAAAGCTTGATTAAGGAATATACAGTTGGGAAAAGGAAGTACTACAGCTGCAATTGTTTTGTAAGCCTTTAGATCAAGTATAGAATATAACTAAAATTATATGTAAGCCTACCCAATAACAATTTAGGAAATGTGGGTAAGCATGACCTGATTTATTTGTTGTGTAAGTTAGAAACATAAATTTATAAATCAATTTTAATGAAAACTTGTAGAAGGTTATAAATGTTGGAATAAATTGGTATCCATGGTTTATCGTGACAATTATCAAGTGCTACACAGAAGCTATACAGCACAAATGGCTATCTACTGAGCATAGTCCTTTGGTATATTCAAAGAACAATGTCTCTCCTTTTGGCTCATTACACACGACAATGCCCGCATGTAATGACCGTGTCCACGTTATATATGAAAAACTTAAAATTCTCCATGAATTTGGTTACAACTAATAAAACCTATCGAAATAAAACCTAGACTTATACAACATACAACTAGTCTCCCCACACACTCTCAAGACTTGGATCGAGCCTCACACCTATAAACTTTACATTGGGTTAAACTACCTATGAAATATCCAAGGTCCAAGCATTTAAAGTCAAACAAAAATGGAGGCTCAAAAGAAACAAGGCTAGCAAAAAACAAATGAAAACTTGTGAACTCCTTGGAAAGAGTACAAACTCAGATAAGAAAAAGAGGTCTCTGAGACTCGAAAGAAAAAAGCTAACAAAAAAAGAAGACCTTAAAGTTGATAACCTAAGACAAAGTCATAATTGGCCGGACCAATTAGACTTGAAGGAGACTGTTCAAGATGAGAGAATAGGTCCACATCGACTAGTTGAGAGAAAAGACAATGATTTATAAGTTTGAGTAGAAAATCTAACGTGCCTTGACGCTTTTGGAGAACCTACCCACTTTAAAACTAAAGCCTACATGGACAACCAGTCTCTCCACACACTCTCAAGACTTAGCCCAAGCCTTACACACAAAACTTTACACATGGATCTCTGCTAGTACCAATACAGTCCCCAATTCAACCACCTCCAACTAACAGACGTTGATTTACTCTAAAAGGCCTTAGTACTATTTGGGAAGAGATTCACACTTGTATCCTTCATCTTGACTCTTGAGTCATTTTTAACACGTGAGGCTATATTTCGGTCCCACATCTCCAAATACATAATAACTTTCTTTGTAACGAGGGAATGATTTTTTCAATTCTAAAAACTTTTACAGTCCGTTGAAAATCCATTTCTTTTCACTCACTTTGAGATTCACTCATATTCATGAGATTGCTTCCCTAAAGACCTCCATTCCAAATTTTCCAATCCTACGGAGCTCGCTAAGTGCTAACCAATAAAAATCATCACCATCAAGTAAGACAGCCCTAGAAGCAATTCCAGTCACCAAAAGTCTCTTTTGAAGACATCAATCAAAAGGGAAAACAAGCAAATATCCATATCAAATAAAACCGCAGATTGAACTCCCACAGCAATAAACAAAAATTAAGTCAAATCAAAACGACCTAAAACTTACCTGAAATGGGAGGAATTCCCATATCGATTCCCATCAAATCAAGAGCTCTTCTAATCTCACTCTTCCCAACCTTCCCCCTATCCTCTCCATCCAACTCCGTGAACAGATTCTCCGCCAACATCGCGAAATCGTCTTCATCCTCCAAGCAATCCCTCACTATTTTCCCATCCAATACCGCCACCGCGATCGGACCATCTGAACAACAACAACAACAACAGCAATATCAATAACAACAACTCGAATCGATCATCAAAACCATCAAAATTGAACAAAAACTCGACCTAATTGAACACCGCCGATCAATGGGATTAATTACCGCTGAGTTCGTCTGCGATGGCGTTCACGTACTCCAAGAATTTCGAGGAAGCGTCATCGCCGTTAAAACTCCCGTTACTAAACGTGACGGCGTCAGTTTTAATCCGTTTGAGCGCGTTGGACTTGAGGCTCTCGGGGAGCGAGAGACCGAACAGCTTCGATGACACGGCGGCATCGGCAAGCTCGAGAACCTCAGCTCCTGTAACGGCGCCGTTAGCGTCGAAGCGTTGGGGCTCGACGGCTCTCAGATGAGTGCCGTCAATCACCGTCAGAGCTCCGTCAGACATTTTCCGAGTGTATTAGTTGAACTGTCGGACGGAGCGCTCTCTTTTGGACAAAGAAAGTTGGATTTGTCTTAGAATGAGGTTTCAAAGTGTGGGGACGGTTTAAGAAAGGGAAGTGGTTACGCGTCTATGAGTGCCACGTTTGGTTTGCGTGAAGGTCGACTGTTCTTTTCACTTAGTCAACGTTGACCGTCTTTTGTTCAATTTTTTTTAGTCTAGATAAGTGTAGTTCACCTTTTACTTAAGGTACCACAACAAAAACGTCAAATTTAAAAAAAAGTTCTATTGTTCTATAAAATAACCTTTATGCCCTTCACTGCGATTAATGCACCCCACCACCATTTTCTTCTTGTTTTGTGTACCCCATCATCATCCCTCCTCATGCTTTCTTCTTGTGATTTGTAGGGCATCATCGAGTGGTTCGTGGGCGCCCCATTTCCACATTGGTTCGCCAGGAGGTTAATCGTCTACGTCACCGCCAGCTGTGTCCCACGCCCAATTATCTATTATTAATCAATTTCCGGTTAACTTTGATGTTATGAGTTAACTTTTATTCCTTTAATATCATTTAATCACAATTTACGCAGCGGAATATTTATTAACCACAAAAAGATTTATCATGTATATTATGAGCATAATGCCTAAGTGGAAACCATATCGAATGTACATCATATACATATCCTCGAAGATTCACAAAATATCAAAATATACAACCTATCTCTCAAAGCCCAAAACCCAATATAAAACGAGTAAATATAAACATACGTACGAGTAGGGCTAAAGCTGTCAATCGATGTAGTTCTCAAGCTTGCCCTTTCCCCGGCTCGTACTAGGATCTGCACTCAGCCATCACAAAAAGACAGATGACGAGTCCAGAGTGAGTAATCCCAAGGAAATTCACCAAGTAATTACGGAAGTAAAAGTACTGGAATTTTAAATATTATAATTTAAACATGCGGAACAAAGAAATAACACAGACAACTGTAAAAGAAAGATCATCGCATGCATAAATATAGTGACGAAACAAAGTACGTGCACATAAAAATCAAATTAAATCATACTTCGGGCTTTTCCCCAGGCACGACCCATGGAAACACACTAATGGGTTGGCCCTGGACCCTCAAGGTGGTCGGCGTAGACCCACGACGCACCCACAACAGCTTACCATACCCGGGTAGCTTATTCACCGGCGTATACCTAGACAAGTGCTATGATTTAGTGGACTCTATGACCGTAACGAATAGGCACCAGGTGGGGAGTGATCTCAACACCGTAAAGACACCAGGTAGGAGTACACTCCACTACCGTAAAGTTAACAGGTGAGAGTACTCAGCCACCGTAAAGCAATAATGAAATGGAGTAGAGAATAAATGAAACTGAATTCAAATAAATCAAACTGTAAATACTTAAAGTGAAGTTCAATTGGGATACTACACACTGGACTCGTCATCTGTCTTTTTGTGATGACTGAGTGCAGATCCTAGTACGAGCCAGGGAAAGGGCAAGCTTGAGGACTACATCGATTGACAGCTCTAGCCCTACTCGTACGTATGTTTATATTTACTCGTTTTATATTGGGTTTTGGGCTTTGAGAGATAGGTTGTATATTTTGATATTTTGTGAATCTTCGAGGATATATATATGATGTACATTCGATATGGTTTCCACTTAGGCATTATGCTCATAATATACATGATAAATCTTTTTGTGGTTAATAAATATTCCGCTGCGTAAATTGTGATTAAATGATATTAAAGGAATAAAAGTTAACTCATAACATCAAAGTTAACCTGAAATTGATTAATAATAGATAATTGGGTGTGGGACACACCAATTTGGCGGTGACGTATTGCAGCCATGTGGGCCCGCGTGGCCTCCCGTGGCGGACCAATGTGGAAATTGGGGCCGCCACATTTTGGTATCAGAGCGAGGTCAAACTTGGGAATTGGAGATTTAACAAGAGAATAAACTTAATGAATAAAACTTAGATGTGGAAACCACAAGTGAATGATTAGAGACTTAGTTGGGAAGTGATGCGAGGTGGGTAGATTCAGGAAATTATACATATACATATGTTTTGATTGTATACTATATAATATGCGCGTATGTACTGAGTCTGATCCATTGCACGTTGGTTGTGCAGTTTATGATGGACAGACAGGCTCCTACTACTCCGCCCACTACTCAGCCGGAGGTTGGAGAGACTAGTGATCATACCACTAGTGACGTGGCTGATTTGCGAGCTATGATGCGAGATCGACCGAGCAAAGCGATTGATTCGCGAGCAAGCAGCATATTACAAGACGAGCTCGATGGGCGAGTTGATGGAGTACATTCGGAGTTCGAGGACGCCAGCGGTAGCACCGACTGTTGAGCGTGCTGCACCTACTACCACTCAGACCGCATTAGCACCGGCTGTTACTACGCAGGCGGCTGGGTCAGAGACAGTGATAGAGAGGGTTGAGCCTATTATAACGCCAGTAGAGACTACAGTGGTGACACCCACTACTACAGAGCAGCAGATAGGGACTTCAACTGCTAGGAATAGGATGTCAGAGGCAACGAAAATGGTGAAGGATTTTATGAGATTTAATCCTACGTACTTTCACGGGAGTCAGTGATCCTGAGGTTGCAGGACATTGGTTGATGACTCACAGACGACTACACCAGTTGTTGGAGGTACCCGAGATAGATCAAGCACGTATTTCAGGCTATTGTTTGAGGGGTCAGGCTGCCGTTTGGTGGACCACTTACACTGACATACATGGTACGCCAGCGACGTGGGGAGAGTTTAGACAGTTACGATTGAGGGAGCAGTTCTTGAGTTTGCGACAGGGTATAATGTCAGTTTCGCAGTACATGGACCGATTCTGGTATCTCATGATTTTATGCTATGGATGTGGCTAACACGGAGAGATTACAGATTTATTATTTCATCAGGGGTCTGGATGAGAGGATTGGTGGGGTGATAGTCGCGACTGGTGCGGAGACGCTACAGATTGTGTATGACAGAGCATTGGCTCGCGAGACATATTTACGACACTAGGGTGAGCTTGGAGATAGGGCTGGACAGAGCTCTCAGTCGGATCAAAGACCGAAGAGACCGAGAGATCAGTTAGACAGACAGAGACATGATCAGGGTCGACGAGATAGGCGTTTCGAGCAGTAGAGAGGAGATGAGAGGCAGGTAGTGTACGTTCTTTGCACCACCATTGAGCGCCACGACAGCGTGTGCGAGATGGAGGAGGTCGTGGTAGAGGACAGAGAGGTCGGGGTCGTGACAGGGCTCAAGTGCATATAGTGTCACAGTCGGATTGGCAGGATATGCGACAATGTTTCATATGTCATCAGGTCGGACATATACAGATTAATTGTCCGATAGCAGCTTCATCCTCACGACCACAGATTGAGCCAGCTAGGGAGAGAGTGCATGCTGCTGCTAGACCTACTGTCGTACAGTCAAATCGTGATGCGACTCGTCAGCTTGTCAAGGGTATGTTATCTATATGAGATGTCTTCATGCATGTATTATTTGATTCCGGTAGTACCTTGTCATTTATATCGGGATGTAGGGTCGGACAGTTAGGATTATCTATTGAGACTTTAGATCCACATCTTGTCCTCAGCACGGTTGCTGGGGATAAGATTTATCCTAACCGGATATGCTGGAATTGTGTGGTAGAGATTGAGGGACACCAGTTACCTGTAGACTTTCATGTCCTAGAGTATTTAGAGTTTGATGCTTTATTGGGTATGGATTGGCTAGCAACATATCGCGCACACATTGATTGTTTCGGTAAGACGGTAGTATTTGATATTGAGGGCATTCCAGTATTTACTTTTGTTGGGACGGCGTCAGACTTACCAATTACCAGAGGTCGATTAGCTACGACTCAGGAGATGGAGGCGTTTAGGACGGTGGTTGAGCCAGGCCTGAGACTAGAGGTTAAAGTAGAGGATGTCCCAGTAGTGTGTGAGTTTTCGAAAGTATTCCCCGACGATTTGCCAGGTTTACCACCTCCTAGGGCAGTTGAGTTTATGATTGAGTTGATTCCGGGACGCGATCGATATACTGCCAATGCCAGTCTGGGATGTCGGCGTCGGAGCGAGGAGAGTTGAGGTCCCAATTAGAGGAGTTGCTACTGAAGGGTTTTATTCATCCCAGTATGTCTCCTTGGGGCGCACCAGTCCTATTTGTTAAGAAGAAGGACGGTTCTTTGAGGATGTGCGTAGACTACAGGAAGCTGAATCAAGTGACGATTCGAAATCGTTACCCACTTCCTAGGATTGATGATCTATTCGATCAGTTGGCGGGTGCTAAGTTTTTCTCGAAGATCGATTTACGATTTGGATATCATCAGTTGAGGATTCGGGAGAGTGATATCGAGAAGACGACGTTTAGCACGTGCTATGGATTGTTCGAGTTCACAGTCATGCCATTTGGGGTGACTAATGCGCCGGCTATCTTTATGGATTTGATGCACCGAGTACTACGGCCATTTTTGGATCGTTATGTGATTGTATTCATCGATGATATCTTAATATACAGTAAGACTCGTGAGGAGCACGAGAGACACCTCAGAGATGTTTTGATGACATTGAGGGAGCATAGATTGTACGCTAAGTTCAGCAAGTGCGCTTTTTGGCTGAGAGAGGTGAAATTTCTCGGACATGTCATTGGTAGTCAAGGAATATCTGTTGATGGAGACAAGATTCGAGCGATCATTGATTGGAGGACACCTGAGACAGTTGCAGACATTCGTAGTTTCTTGGGGCTTGCGGGTTATTACCGGCGGTTTATGCAGGATTTTTCTTTGATTACAGCGCCGATGACGAGGTTGACCAAGAAGGATGTCAAGTTTGAGTGGTCTGAAGACTGTGAGGCGGCATTTTTAGAGTTGAAGAGGAAGTTGACTTCGGCGTCAGTGTTGGCTCTACCTAAGACAGGGAAAGGCTTCTCGGTCTACACAGATGCTTCCGGGACTGGGTTGGGATGCGTATTGATGCAGGAAGGACACCCAGTTGCATATTTATCGAGGCGATTGAGACCTCACGAGGAGAATTATCTGGTACATGATTTAGAGCTAGCTGTAGTTGTGTTTGCGCTCAAGGCTTGGCGACATTATCTTTATGGGGAGCGGTTTATGTTATTCACAGATCATCAGAGTTTGAGGTATCTGTTCACTCAGAAGGATCTGAATATGCGGCAAAGACGGTGGCTCGAGTTACTGAAAGATTACGATTTCGCGATTGAGTACCATCCTGGGAAGGCGAATGTAGTTGCTGATGCATTGAGCCGGAGTGGTGTAGAGAGTCAGACTGTGCTGCGGCAGATGACACATGAGCATGGATTGCTGGAGGCTGCGACGGTGTTGTGTTTGTCAGATGTTTTTGCTGATGTTCATATCTGTTGCCAGATGCGTGTTCCTGTTGTGTCGTTAGAGAGGGTCACTGAGTGGCAAAGGGTCGACGGACATTTTGCTCGCTTTCACCGTCCGGCTCAGGGATCGGGTTGCACAGATTGGTCTAGTGGTTCAGACCAATGCTTGAGACACAGGGGCAGGTTGTGGATACCTGAGGTGCAGGAACTATGTGATAGCATTCTTGAGGATGCACACTGTTCGCGGTATATAATTCATCCTGGCAGGACCAAGATGTATCATGATTTGCGACGTTTATTTTGGTGGCCTGGGATGAAGGCCGATGTGGGTGCATATGTGAGAGCTTGTCATATTTGTCAACAGGTTAAGGCCGAGCACAGGAGACCAGCTGGATTGTTACAGCCACTACCGATTCCACAGTGGAAATAGGAGCATGTTACGATGGATTTTGTGAGCGGGTTGCCAAAGACTGCGAGACGTCATGATGTTGTGTGGGTTGTTATCGATAGATTGACGAAGTCTGCACACTTCATCCCTATATCGATGAAGTATTCGTTTCCTCAGTTGAGTATTATTTTTTAGAGAGAGATTGTTAGACTACATGGAGTACCGCTATCTATTGTGTCTGACAGAGATCCCAGGTTGACTTCGAAGTTGTGGGAGAGCATGCAGGAGCAGTTTAGGACAAAACTACGGTTCAGTACGGCTTATCATCCTCGGACGATGGTCAGTCAAGAGAGATTGATACGGATATTGGAGGACATGCTCGAGCATCCATTTTGCAGTTTGGAGGTGCTTGGGAAGAGTATTTGCCGTTGTGCGAGTTCGCGTACAACAACAGCTATCAGGCGAGTATTGGTATGCCACCATTTGAGGCTTTATATGATAGACCTTGTAGATCACCAGCTTGTTGGGCAGCACCTGAGGATGTGGCAGTGATTGGAACTGAAGTTATTGTTGATCATACCGAGAAGATTCGACAAATTAGGATGAGATTGCAAGCAGCTCAAGATAAACAAAAGAAGTACGCTGATAAGTACCTTGAGGGTTTGAACTATAATGTGGATGACTTGGTATATCTGAAAGTTTTGCCCTGGAAAGGACATCAGAGGTTTGGAATCAAGGGGAAACTAGCACCGAGATATATTGGACCGTTTAGAGTTATAGCACGTGTTGGGACAGTAGCATATAGATTGGAGTTGCCAAGACAGAGTTAGCGTGCGTTCATCCAAAGTGTTTCACGTGTCTATGTTGAGATTAGCTAAGTCAGGACCGAGGCCGATGGTGGATATTATACAGATTGAGGTTCGTCCTGACGTTTCATATGAAGAGCAACCCGTTGATATCATGGATCGTAGAGTTCAAACTCTGAGGAACAGGGAGATTCCGAAGGTGTTGGTACGATGGCAGCATCTCGGGACTGAGGGACTCACCTGGAAGCTCGAGTCGACTATGAGACAGAGATATCCTCAGTTATTTACTGGTGAGTGTTGATTAAAACTTAAATTTCGGGACAAAATTTCAATTTAGTTGGGAAGAATTGTAACGGCCCAATTAATATTTGCCGTTATTTTATGACGTCATTACAGACGTGGACGCCAGCGTGGACGTTCGTAGGTTCCACAACGAGGCTGGAGTGTGTCTGTATTAGGTAAATAGTTATTTTGTTTGTTGATTTGACTAATTTGCGATGTTTATGTTAAAATAGATTAACGACATCGCGATGTGTGTAATTATATTTTAAATTGACGTGAGAGATTGTGTGATGAGTATTCGCATCGATATGCATGTCGATGCGGGTATCGGGTAGATTAAAGATGAAATTTTAAGTTGAGAAAAAATATTACACACATTAAATGAATTAAATGTGATAAAATATGTAAATTGTTGTGCGCCTAGTAAAACGCGGGGTCGTGGTCGACACGCGTGGGTGGTACGATAGTGTGCACGCCCGAGTACGCTCGTTGGCGCGCACGACGAAATTTTAGGCGCGAAAGTATAGGTAAGTATATATATATATATTTATATATATAAACTAGGCGCACAACAATTTACATATTTTATCACATTTAATTCATTTAATGTGTGTAATATTTTTTCTCAACTTAAAATTTCATCTTTAATCTATCCGCATCGCATCGACACGCATATCGATGCGAATACTCATCACACAATCTCCCACGTCAATTTAAAATATAATTACACACATCGCGATGTCGTTAACCTATTTTAACATAAACATCGCAAATTAGTCAAATCAACAAACAAAATAACTATTTACCTAATACAGACACGCTCCAGCCTCGTTGTGGAACCCACGAATGTCCACGCTGGCGTCCACGTCTGTAATGACGTCATAAAATAACGGCAAATATTAATTGGGCCGTTACAGTTCGGCCTCGCAGATCCGAGTCTCTTGTTCGAAAGTCGGTCAGAACTCACCAAACCTTTAGTTAGAGAGTCGGTCCAAGCCTGTCAAACCTTTGATTGAATAGTCGGTCAAAACCCAACAAACCTTTAAATCGGTAATTGGCAACCAAATTTCACTAAAGAGGTTCGGTTGGACAACATCGAGCCTAAAAGATAAGTCTCGGCCAAGATGTCGTCAACCTAAAATAGATATCTCGACAAAGGTTTTGAGTTGGGTGCTTCGATTGAGATAAAGGGGTATTTTAGAAAAAATGTGGGTGCCCTCATAAATTTTTTTGAATTTGGGGAACCACGCATAATCGGAGTGCACTAAATAAATGGTAGGGTACACTTAGTTGAGCACTTTTTTTTTAAAGAAATCTACTCCTTTAACTCTTTCTAAAAAAACAACTCTAACATTAGTGAACTCGCTAAATTTGTTAAGATAGACGAGACACCACTTGTTAAAAGACAAAATTAAGGAAGTCTTGGCTATAAGATTTGAGCAAGATCTACCACTTTCATCTTTTGTCCTCGAGATTTGCATCCAACATACTTTATGAGGCATTTTTCTAAGATTTTGCATTATATCAAACACACCAAAACATTCACCTATCGAAACATAAAATTTAGGGAAATCAATAACAACATAGACAAAAGATAAAGAAATAACATAAAAAACACAAGTAACAAACCCCTTTTTTTTTATAAAACTCCAATTCTTTTATTCCAAATCTATTAACAAAACAGTAGCAAGGAAATAACACACCATTCTTTCCGACCAGACATAGAATAAGTTTCCTTTGCAATAAAATGGGTCGTTACATTCGCTGATCTACTCATGAAAGACACAGAGTAGGACATCATATCCTTTAACAACTCAATGCAGTCCCTTATTGATGAGTATTCATTTAAGCATTAGTTAGTATAGGATGTTAGGTGTTAATGGACTATATTTATCTTGTTTTGATTCATGATAAATGCTTTGTTTTATGTATTTCAGGGATTTTGCATAATTAGGGCATATTTGGATCAAAAGTGTGTTTCGGACCTATTTGAGTGATGTTCAGTTCATAAGCAATAACTTTCACATCATAAGTCAGAATGACTCTACGTTGGTCTTGTCAGAAAGAAGACTTTGAGATGGACATTTTCATATCTCACAAGCATCATGAGATTCAAAACTCAAAGTGGCTCAAAATCGTAGGACAAGGCAAGTACAATTTTGTGTACAAGGTCGACGTCGCCAGGACTTTGTAGCTTCATCTTCTTCACGACGCGCGAGCAGCGGCACAACCAAAGAATCAAGACCAGGCACTACCGAGACGCCATAGCATAAACCACCCACATGTTGGGTTTTGAATCTTTCGTACTTGTATTTTAACTCAAAGCGTCTATTTATATAACCCTTGTATATATACGGTTAAGTAAATTACATATATACCCCTACTTAAAAAAATATAAGTGTAATACTCTACAAGGATGTTTCTGTCATGAATTTTATCATATAAAATTCATTTTTCTGAACCATCTTAAAATCTCGCAAAACCATTCTCAGTGTATGACCCAATAGGCTCATACAATGTTGGTAGTGTACCAAAACACATTTTGGTATACAAGTCATAAGTGGCCTCTAGCAAGACATTATGACTACCCAAGTTGTACGAATATCAAATCAATACAACCTAATCAATAGTGTATATAACATCCTTTTGTC
Organism: Stephania japonica; assembly: GCA_039657345.1. Classification (NCBI taxonomy): domain Eukaryota; kingdom Viridiplantae; phylum Streptophyta; class Magnoliopsida; order Ranunculales; family Menispermaceae; genus Stephania; species Stephania japonica. The sequence goes on along the minus strand of CM077558.1, from coordinate 18,043,879 downwards.
ACACGATATCCTTTTGATTAAACATAAGGCATGGTATTGTCTTTCAACATGTTCAATCGTACTAGTCTCGATCTCTAGGTAGACTGAAAACATCCAAGTGACATTGATCAATATCAATTCACTTAGACTAGGCCTTTTAACAGTCTAACACATCGAGGGATCCACTAAATATCTCTCTCTATATGAGAGGGACAAATTCTATCTCGATTACACAACTTCACCACATTATTCACACAGTAACCAATCACAACCTTTATAATCGTCCGGTTAAAGACAACGCTTGATTGCGTCAAATCACTGTATTCCTAATGTTGAAGTCTTTGGTAATCTTAAGTCAGAGGACTGAATAATATACATATCATGAGAAACAACTATGACTTAATCCATGTAATGTTCTAATAGCGAATTCGGTCCAAAGACTTTGTTCCCTAACAAGTACTCATGATTTTGATTCGTATTCCTATACGTATGATCATCGTATGATCATCAATCAAGACTCACACTAGTCTTAATTCATTATAGTTCCCAGTATAATAATCGACTAGGGACATTTAGGATATTTTTGTAAATACCCATAGATCTTATTATAATGTAAACATGTAAATCGATTATAATAAACAGCAAATGAAATCCTCTATTTTATTAACTTTTCCTAACACCACGGTGCGAGTAATGGCGTATAACCCAGAGAGCAATTGATTTCGCGCTATGCTGCCGCCGCCGAGACGTCGTCCAGGCATCGTGCGAACTAGCATCACATAATCCGCATCGTGACGCTACCGTCACCAACACTCCTCATGGCGCCTTCACGGCATCGTAACCTGAAGAGCAGAAAAACTCAGATTTTACATTTTTTTTCGAGATTTTTAAGGTTTGAACCCTCTTTGGGGTTTCTTTACAAATACCAATAGACTCTAATTTGAAAGTACTTTTGGTTTTATCTTCCATTTTGCATTAGAAACTATGGTTTTAGTTTGATTATGTATAACTAATCACCTTCCTTTAGGTTGAAAGTGGATCGATCAAGTCTGCAACTTGGAATTTCATTATAAGGTTTATTTATGCTTATTGTTTTTTTTTTTTGATTTATTCTCTTTGGTATTGTTTTTATTCCTAGGGTTAGATTTGATTGTGTATAAAGGCCCTTTGCATGCGTATTAGGTTGATTATCCTTAGTCATTGAAGTCAAAATGTCCTTCCTCACACGGTAGACTCATACTTGTGATAGTTGGTCATCCAGTCAAGTACCTTAGGGATCTAGGCTAAATCAGGAGCACTAGCCATCCGGTTGTCTAAGTGTAGTGCCTTCACAAATCGAAGTAATGCGACCAACGCGTTAAATCTGGAGCACTAGCGGTCAAGTTGCATGTTTAGTTAGAAAAGTAGTCAATGGTCGTACCTTGGCTACCAAGATCAGGAAGTGTGAGGAACCGAGTGTGTCACCGGGTCTATAGCTGCACTAGAACATATGTAAGTTTCATACCTTTCATAAACCAATGATTAATGAAATCATTTCCAAGTTGTATGGCGAAAACCATGAAGCTGAATACCTAGACTTCACTCCCATTGAATTTCTTTATTCTCAAAGTTTTCAAAGTTCTCAAAGGTTTTATAAAATTTCATGTTTCCTCTTCTCCCCTAGAAGCCTAAGTTAAGTTTACTAGTCCTTGAGGTTCGACCCCGAGCTTACCATTACTGTAGTCTTTATGGTTTTTGGTAATAAATCAGGAATTTACATTTGGCATGTTACAACACGTATCACCTATCACCGTTTCGAATTATGAATTATTAACCAATTTCGTTTGGACACCTTAACAACTATTAGAGCGTCCAGTTCCAATAACACTCATTCAATACCCTTCTCTTTCAACTAACTTAGCACTTCTTGGAGGCCGAGTGCCTCGACAGCTTTTAGTTCATAGACACCTCTCGTGATCCTCCATATGCTGCCACGAAAGATTCCAAGTCATATCTGATAATGGCTTCAAATGAGCTTTTCCTAGTAGATTCGATAACAGAGGCATCGATGTTAGACTTTAAGAATCCCTTTCTTGGCCTACACCATCTCCTGGCCATCCAAGTTCGATCAAGTCGAGTTCGATTGAGTCTCCTTTTTCCTTGCTTCCTTCCATGCCTTCAAGTGAGATTTGGCCGATTCCACAATATCAATTGGTGTCAGTTTCTTTTTCTTCCATATCCATGAGTTGTGGTTATTCCACAAACTCCAGGCCACCATAACAATGACCTCTAGTACCTCCTTGTCATTATTCTCAAATAGACCTTGCATCTAGTGATTAAAGGTAACACTAGCATCTCTATGTGACATCCCTGATTTTAATAAACTTGTATTATGACTTAATTATAAGATTAGTGCGATATAATCATCACATGTTGTTGATTAGGATTCAGATCGATGAAAAAGAAAATCACTAGGTTAATATTATTTTCGTTGGTGAATGCCTAGTGTGTGTATTAATGTTATTATTCGATAAACTTATATGAGCTTTTCCCAGTAGCGATGACAGAGGCATCGATGTTACACTTCAAGAATCCTCTTCTCGGCCTACACCATCTCTGGGTCATCCAAGTTTGATCTAGCCGAGTTCGATTAAGTCTCCTTCTTCCTTGCTTCCTTCCATGCCTTAAAGTGAGATTTGGTCGATTCCACAATATCAATTGGTGTGAGTTTCTTTTTCTTCCATATCCATGAGTTGTGGTTATTCCACAAACTCCAGGGCACCATAGCAATGACCTCCAGTGCCTCCTTGTCATTATTCTCAAATAGACCTTGCATCCAGTGATTAAAGGTAAAACTGGCATCTCTATGTGACATCCCTGATTTTAATCGCGACACATGTTGTGGATTAGGATTCAGATCGGTGAAAAAGAAAAATCACTAGTTTAATGTAATTTTTCGTTGGTGAATGCCTAGTATGTGTATTATATGGTATTATTCACGACATCAAAATGTGTTGAAGTGAATCCTCAATTTTTCATAATTGGGGTTGCAAGTGCATGTCGAAAGGGCACGAGTGTAAATAAATAATTAATTACTCAAAAACTCGTAAATAAAATGTTAACTATCACATGAGGATTTGTCTCGATTTGCGTGCAATTCGAGATCAATTCTAGTGTAAAATAAGAATGAAGTTGGTGCAAAACCTTGCCTCGAGTTTTGTATCGTTCGGCGGTGGTCGAGGTTAAGATTAGGTCCAAATTGGTACAAGTTTGGTTAAGTATAGTAAGAGAATTGGTTTATAAGAGTTTGGTATATCATAGACAAAGTTAAGATTTTTAGGATTTTAGTGTGACCAAAACTAGTGTTATGGACATCTTACGAAGATGGACTTTTGTCAAGAGTTTGGCTCAATATGGTGAAAAATTGGATTCAAAACAAGCATCGAATGTTAAAACACGTCAAAATATAGAGTTTGAAAATTAATAAATAAATAAAATTAAGCTGCTAACAACTAGTTGAGGTTTTATTTATGAATATTTTAAAAAACATTTCATTCATTTCGTTCATATAGAACTAATTGTATTCTTTGGTTTCTAAACCTCTCCACCCACACTTTCGCTTTCGAATCTCCCAACATCCAATTTTCGTCCAGTTTCTCACCACAAAACAATAGAGCATTTCGAGATGGTCAGTTTGAGCTAAGTTTCTGCGATGGAGATGAGGGATTTAACACAAAATTTAGTAAAATCTCAATTCAGGACGTTTTTCCTTAATTCAATTTGAAATCTCGTGATTTCTTGATTTTTTCACGAGGTTTTGCGCCAATTTAAGATAAATCTTACAAGCGTGGGTTGGACTTTTTGTGAATCGAGTTGATGCGATTCAGTTGGTAACTATTTTGAAGATGTTTTTATAGTTGATATTGATTAATATTGGGATTTTAGATGAATTGAATATTGCTTTTAATCTAAATTAACTCCACATGCTGTGAAAATATTTGAAAGTTGGTATTAAGTGGTTTCGTGGTGTTTGTTGGCAATATTTGAGGATTTAATTTCAAAAATATTGATTTGGAGAAGTTTTTCTGTTCAAAATAAATAAAGTTTGCCTAATCGATAGACCAAATTAGAAAATTCATAACTTCTCCATTTGTAGTTTAATTTGAGTGTTCTTAGAGTTTATGTAAAGTACGAAATGAGTACTACAAGTTCCTTTTTGGTCAATTTGACTAATATTAAAATTTTCAAGGTTAAAAAGTTACCCCAAGTTAGCTAGTTGAAAGCTAGTTGCAATTGCCATGAATAATTATTTTTGGAGCTAGCTCTCGAGCGTAGTTTGACCGTAGTTTTCATGTGGCTTCATGAGTTGGTTTCACTTGAAGTTTAACCCATAATGTAATTAGGTATGCATGGAAGCTATTGAAACCAGTTTTAAGGTGATCTGACGCTCGGAACCCCAAAAAGTATGCTCAAAGTTGGTTGGTTGTAAGTAAACCCTACAATGATCTTTACAATTTATTGAAATATCTATGTACCTGCATTTGTATTAAGTCTACATTGCATTTCATTTTCTTGGTCATGCATACACGAAATAAGGTAGGCTTGTTGGCTCCGAGCTGACAGGGATTTGATTCTAGTCATTGTTGCATGATTGCCAATGGAGCTGGTCAGGGCGTACCTAAAAGGTGCCTTGACATTCATGATCTTCTAGTACTATTTGCATACTATAATTGGAAGTGCATGTCTGTTTATATTAGGAAACATGAACATGGTTGATCTCATTCATGTTGTTGTATATTTTAATTGATTTACTTGAAATGCAATTACATGTCTCCATGTATCGGACTAATATTTGCAAGAGTACGGATTAGTGTATATGTTTACTTGCCTGACTTCTTCGAGTTGTTTTTTATGATGTCGTAGACGATGCAGAAGAAAGAGAACAACAACCATATAAATCTATTGATGATTTTCTTTGACTTGTTTTTCTTGTATATTGTTTTGTTAAATATTGTGTTTTGGAATTCTCGGGTTTAAAGTAGGTCATGGTTTGATTATGAAACTTTTACGGAAGCTTTATGAGACAGTTTGAGAATATATTTAGACGGTTTATGGGTCATTATGATATAAATATGGATTGTGAAGCTGATATCATTGTAAATAAGTTTTAAGGTTAAAACTTGTGGATTTGATGTGAATTTGAACTTTTAGTTCATTTTGATATTATATTGTGAAATATTGTAGAGATGTGAGTCCTTTTAGGCATTATCCCACTGTTGTCTATTAGGCACTGAATTTTTTCGGCAGTCCATTTTTAGGGTAGACTATGCCAAATTTTTTAAAAAATTATGGAAATACATAATAGAATGATTTCCTAAAAGGCTTCACATTTAGGGATTAAGACTTGAATTATGACTTGAGGATTGTCTCATATAGTGAGGACTTTAAATTATTGAGATTGTTAATGGTTTTATTAAAGATATTAAAACTTTGAATTTTATTATGTGGATAACACATAACTCGAAGATTACAAAAAAATAGTGTGTTGAAATGTAACGTATAATAAGGATTTTAAGGGCTAACTAGATTATCAGAGGATTTGGGATAATTTAGGCTAGTCAGACGCCCTAATGACGAGGGGATCTGACACTCTACTGTGTCACCACGCATAAAGGTCCAACATTGCAATCCGTGTTTTAAACCACCAAAGCATGATGAGTGTTCTCTTCCTCTACAAAAGGTGCACATAAGGTCAATTGGTATTCTTCGATCATACATGTTCCTGACAATTGGAAGCTTGTCATGAATTGCTCTCCACATGAAGTTTTTGACCTTAGGTGAGATAGCTAGGCTCCATAACCTAATCCACTAATCAAAATCATTTGAAGACGAGTTTATAGATAGTGCCCCCATTAAGTTCTTGTATCCATCCTTTGTTGTGTAACGACCATTTGAGTATGAACCCCACATCCATTCGTCATGCACATTGTGTATGCTTAGCGGAATTGATAGGATAATATTCCTATATCTTTCTTCAAATATATCACGAAGGATATCACCATCCCAAGATTTTTACTCCATAAAAAATAACTGACTCACATTTGCCTCTACGAGGTTGCTAGGTGCAACAGTCTGCACTATTTGATTTTGCTGAATTTGGCAACCAGGGATCTTGAATTATATGAATAGAGGAGTCATCTCCCAAGCCCTGCCTCAAACAAATGTGTATTGAGGAAATATCTAGCTTTTAGCAACCTTGCTGTCAACGAGTTTGGAAATATGAGAAGTTTCTAAACCTGTTTTAAGAGCATGGCATTGTTAAACTCTTGCACCTACGAAAACCTAGTCCACCAAACTTTTTTGCACACACATACTGCTCCAGGTGCCCATTGAATGCCTCCATAACTTATTCATCATAGTTTTGATTTAGTCGCTAAATCCCTTTGGAAGTAGAAACATACTCATAATATATGATGGGATTGACTGAATTACAGATTTAAGCTATACTTCTTTACCGACCCTTGAAAGCATAGACCCCTTCCAACTTAGCAGTCGCTTATTCACTTTCTCTCGGATGTAGGAGAAGACCTCGCCCCTATTACCACCCACCTTACATGGAAGGCTTAAGTAAAAACTTGCAGAGGTAGAATGTGGTACTTGTAATTGCACACATCATCCATAGTAGGTTGTTGCACATTCCTACTGAAATGGATAGCTGATTTATGAAAATTAACAATTTGGCCCAAAACTTCCTTGTAATTCCGAAGGCATTCCTTGATAATGCAAGATCATTGGTCATGGCTAGTAACAAACCCCTTATATAGTGGTCGATAGTGCTCAAACGTGAATTAGTTGGTGCATTTAGTATCGGACACCACATGAGAAAACAAAAAATGGAGGAAATAACATACTTATTTGCCCGTTCTTTGAATTACCACTTTCTTTTTCAAAAACCCTTTTTTTATTCACTTTTGTGGTTTTTTATCTTAAACCACCATTGATCCTCCATTTTGACCGACGGGGTTCAAATCACATCTTTTTTACATTTTATCCATCTATTAAGCTGTTGATCTAGTCATTTTGTGAAGATTAGTTTTATTTTTGTTGCGGTACATCTTCGTCAACAGTTATGTGTGGTTTTTGTGCTGCGACTGGGTTGGTTGTTTCTTTAGTTTTTCATTTCATAATTAGTTTGTTTTCCCCAGTTGGAAGTTTTTATTTGTGTTCTCCTTGTTGGGAAGTTTTAACTTTTATTCTCCTTGTAGGAAAGTCTTGTTATTTGTTTTATGGTTCTAGTGGTGTTTGTATGTTGTTATGGGTTTCAGATGTTGTAGAGAGTAGTCCCTGATTGTTAAAGGTCGCGGCTATTGACACCCCACCTTTTGTTTCTCGTACCCCATTTTAGAATTTTTACTTCACCCCACTTTTTACTTAGTTTACCCCATTTTTTTTCTTAAAATTTCAAAAATACCCTTACTAACCCCATTACCCTTGTCATGGCCCCAGCTCTCTGCAAACTAGGCCTTACCATGTGCCAAACGCGTACAATAATAATATCCACCAAATATTATACTTTAAATTTGTAGTAGGGGTAAATGAGATCATCTCCACAAGAATTTTGTCAATTTCCTAGGAGGAAGGAATTTTACTTAGGTTTTTACTATTTTATTATTTTGATGGAAACTAAAACTAAAACGGGAATTAAATTACTTAACCAATTAAACTAAACTAAATTAAATCAATCAAATTAACTAAACTAATTATTCTAAATTCAAATCAAGTAATTCAATATAAAACAAACATCTAAACAATCATCCAGAACATTAAAGCATAAACTATTTTGATATCCGAACACATCAATTAAAGTGTAGTCATATAACCATATCATTGCTAATAAATCATCAAACCTTAAATTATTAAATTATTAAACCTATAATCATAAGCAAGATTAATAGTCTTTATCAAACCATTAGTTTTCCTTTTATCAAAGAAAACAAGCTATATCCTTATCTTATCACACTTAGTATTTAAAAGCTTAAAATAACTAATTGTAACGAAACAACATTGCACTCTATGAAAACTCTTACTACTAAGCCAATATTATCGGAAATACCGCAATAATAAATAACTTAGATCACAACTCACCAATGATAGCTAAACGATAATTAGACCTTTTAATTAAACTTAGTTACTACTATCTATAATAGGTTCAAAACATATATATCATAATACACATCGACCACTATGCATGCAACACAAAGTTTAATTGATTGTAATACACACAAATAATCTATATATCTATATCTATATATATAATAAGGGAAGATCTTGTGTGTGCCACATAGCACCATCCAGCATTCTCGACATGCTACATAGCAAAAACAAGATATTCCCTTACTAACACCCACTATAACATATGCGTTACAATAAAATTTCCATTTATGTTCCTACCAAAACAAAATTCCATTTATGTAAAATAAATAAGGAAATTTCTATTTATGTAAAACAATTAAGGAGAGCACATCGATTAAGGAAAGCACATTAAAATTGGAAACGAGAATGTATTTACCACTCAATTTTTCTTCTCTTCAATTTTAAAGAATGAAATGTATCATACTAATTAATTAATAACTAGTTAAGAAATAAACATTTCAATTTCTCAAAAAGAAATAAACGTTTCAAATCTTGTATCATTAACGTTTTCTCTTCACTTATAAATCACTTATTCTGATCAAATAATTTATTTTATTTTGATTAGCCATGATCAAATAATTTAGTTTCATTAAGAATTTGTAACGATACTTGATCTCTCTCCACTTTTAAATCCCTTATTATGATCAAATAATTTGGTTTCATTAAGAATTTGTAACGGTAATTGATTTTTCAACTCAAATGTAAAGTGAAAAAGTAAATGTTTCAAATATAACTAAAACATTATAATCTATGAATCTATAAATAGAGATGATTATGTTCGATCGGTGTCGACACAACCATCATCACTTTCCTCAAGATCACTGGTCATGTCATATTATCGTCTCGAATGCTCCACTACAACATCTACTTTGCCATCGCCTTGGACACCGAGACCTCCTTATCAACAATAACAATCTCATTAAAAACTCAGTTCTGCATCACCCACTTACAACGTTCAACAATTGAAGGTGGTTTCAATCCTCCATTGGTGTAGTAAATTGAGGCCAAAGGTTTTGACTTTAGTAAAATTTGATAGGATTTTGACAGGCTTCAATTTAGTGGGCTTTAATTTTAAAATGTAGATAGTGAATCCATTGCTTTGATCCTCATCAACAATGCAAATTTTGTTTCTCCTCAATCTTGAAATGATCTGTAGTACTTTATATTATTCTTCTTTTTGACAATTACTTTTTTTATCTCCATGCTATCCTATTTCTTATTAATTTCTTATTAAATAAAGATTTTTTATTTAGGGGGGCTATCATATTCATTGATGAATACAATGATATGTAACTTAGTTGTAGGTTAACGACATGTAATTTAGTTGTAGGTTTATATATTGAAATTCATCAATAGCCATGAGACAAACAAGCAAGGTTAAAATTTTATTTATTTTATTCTTCTACATATTATCTTTTGTTGGTTTTTTTTTTCGATTTCAAAAAAAAACCAACATTTGCTATTAGAAAATCACTTGATTTTTTGTATGAGCTCTCTAATGTAGAAATCACTGTCATTGTTATCAATTGGATTGGGGAGCGATAATAATGATTTTATTATTATTTCAGACAAGAAAGGTTTTAATTATGTTATTTATTTATAACTATTAGATGGTATATATTTTTGTCATTTTTTATTCCATCCAAGAAAGTTTTCAATTTTATTTATAACTATTAGATGATATATATATATATATATATATTTCTCATCTTTGAGTCCATCCAATAAAGGTTTCAATTTTGTTTATTTTATTTATAACTATAAGATTGTATATATTCTTCTCATCTTATCTTTAAGTCCATCCAAGATCACATAGTAAGTACTTTATTTATTTATTCACTTTTTTTTTGTCAATTTTTTCGTTGAATTGTATATTGATCTATTTTTATCTAGTACTAATACTTTGTCTCTTCCGCGCATAAAACGCGAGACAACTACTAGTTTATTATAACCATGAATTGACAAATACGATTAGGTTTAAAGCATTAAGTGCAAATTCTTATTTACTATGACTACATTAAAGTAAATAAAAGACATAATTGAAAAATACCTCAATTAAAGAATGTTTGAATCCAATAAGTCTTCAAAAGCAAGAACAAATAATTAAACTAGAAACTCCTCAACTTTTAGTTGATAAACAAATTAAGGTAAGTGAAGGTATTAATTTTGAAAACCCTAGGTTCATATTTATAATATTCTAATGTGTACATATACTAATCAAAGTCAAACTCCTATTTTAATCCAAATTTCTCGAGACCGACTCCAACGATTCCTTGGTGAATCTCGTTTCTTCATAAATCATTGTGCAAATTAGTGGACTCTTCATAAAATTGTTCTATGTGCTTCTCAAATTTTGTTAGCGATTTCTAGTGTATTTCACGAATCGCTGATATACTTCTCCTATCGATTTGGTTAACGATTTTCAGTATATTCTCCAAATCGTTTGGTGTTTTTCTCAATTTTTCTCAATTCTTTATTTTCTTTCCCATTTTCCTTCATTTCTTCACTTTACCTTATTATTACATAAAATCACATAAACAAGAGAAAAAATAGTGTAAGCTTTTTACATTTAAAATAACCCTAAAATATACTATAAAACACCATATTTTTATTGACTTATCTGGTCCCGTCCGGCCTATGCCTACATGAAACCCTAAGTCAACAACCTCTGCGATGTTAACGGAAACCTAATCAAGCCTTTCTTTCATTATTTTAAGACATTTAGCGATTACAAGTTGAGTTATTTAAGATTTATGAGTTTTACCAGTTTAATATAAAGCAACTTAACAAGTTATGTAGCAAAAATTATCTTAATTAAAGTAAATAACTCAATATAAATAAAGTCGGGAAAACCTTTAGTGTGGAACTCTATATATGTACATATAGCATGCATATAAGGGATGAGAGTGAAAATGGAGACAACATACATGTATCAGTACGCCTCATAACCCCAAACTATCCCAAGTGTGACAAAACATTATATATATATAAATCATACAATAGTAAAAGAACCTACAAAATGAGTAAGGGAGGGTCACTCCAATGTCCTTAGAGTAGATTGCCTAGTACCAGTGCCTTGCCTTGCTCGACTGCGGATCTGCACTCAGTCATCAACATGAGAAGGACAAGTCCAATAAGTAAAAGCTCTTAGGATCTAAATGGTACTTCAAAATAAATAAGATAGTTTAAAGATCATGTATAATGAAAAATAAAGTAGTAAATAAGTGCATGATAATAATATTGTAAAGTCAAAGTACAACGAGAAATGAGTGCCAAAAAGGAAGCAAAAGAGAGGCGCCAAGTAGTCCAAGACCACAGAGTACGGGTGCCACATGTTCGGGGTCATAAAGTCGCGGTAACGCCAAGCAAACTAGGGTCATAGGATGCGGCAATGCCTGTTGAACTTAGACCGTCATGAATAAGAAGGATATCAATGGTGCCCCGAATAAAATACATCTCATTTTGACCAACAATCCTGTGAATCGAGGTCATGACCCTAGTGGCGAGCCGACAACCATACCTCGAATACACTTTCTTAACTAACTTGGCCCTCGAACACTCATATAGGAGTGGGAATTCCAAGGAGTAAACAATACTATAACAATGAAAGTATAAACGCATGTTGAATTACTATACATTCTCTATCTGGTTTTACTTACCATGTATCACATTAATACATGTCCTTGCAACTCCGACACGACCCCAAACTACCTCACGATGCTCGACTCTAATCCGCTAAGTCCATGACATCCATTTTGAATGGTGTTTGGTGTGTTATAGTCATATTCATGTGATTTGTCTACTTGGTTTAGTTTAGCTTGTTTCGTAACTTTAAAAAGTTCTTAATATGTTTAGAAAACCCTATCAAATGTCTCGTAAAGTCATGTAAATCTCTGGGTGTCTAAATCATAGTAAAATGATTAAGCTGGGTTGTATCGACTCAATATTTATTGCTACTGTTATTCAAGTCATTTTCATATTTTGACGCCAGCTTAGGCCCACATGAACACCTTGGATAGGCTAGGGTATGCTTGACTGGGCATGAGTCATTATTTTTTTCTAATTGGTTGTATAATTGCGCTGTTAAATATTATTTTGTTTATATTGCAACACATGTGTGTGTTTAAATTGATAAATCGTGCGAAATGGTGTGACATGTATTTGCCTTAACGAGAGCGGGTGAAATATGGGTATACTAGGTCTGGGAAATGATTCGTATAGACAACCAAGGTAAATGTGACAAAATAAAAAATATAAAACCATAGACTAGCCCATAATGTCGAAATATTAGGCTATGACATGCCTCGCGATGCGTGTTGAGGTGCGAGACACCGGGTAATTGGAATGTATATGGATTAGACCAAGTCATTGAGTGTCCTATTAGAGTCATTTAAGTAAGTTGGACAGCCCAAATAGAGGCCTTAGGATATCCTCGAGATTAGTGGATAAATATCAAGTGAGATAATTTTTGGTCAACTTTTTCCCTCCACAAGAGAGAGATCTAAAATTGGGAGAGAAATTGAGGGAAGATTTGTGATATTCTTAGAGGTTTTGAGGTGATTTGAGCATCAAACACAACAATCAATGTAAAATCAATATGTAACGACCTGTTTTATTAATGTTGTTATTTAGTATTATTTTCAAACTAGTATACCAACTCAGTGCACACATGGACATCGCAGATAGGCTAGGGGCACGCTTGACTAGGTACTAGCTTTTATTTTTAATAAAGACTATAATAGCTTATATTGTTTGATTGTATGCTTTTATTGCGGTGTTTTATTATTATTTTAATTATTTAAACATCGCATGTATGATATTATATCCTTGTATCATGTGAGAATGTGTGACAAGTGTTTGCCTCGAGAAGCATGTCAACGCGGGTATCGGACGAACGTAATACAGGAATACTAAGTCTAGTAATACAAATGTGAATAAAATGACTATAATGGAACACTCAAGGTTTGATTTTATCCTCTTTGACTTTTTGATATTTGGTGTTTCACATTGTCGGTAGGCATCACAAGATGTGTCGTATAATTTTTCGATTAAATGACTAGACTATAGTTCATCATTTATATTTTGTCATATTTACTTTGATCGTTTATAAAAATAATTTCCCAAGCTTAGCGTAGCTATATTTATCTTGCCGGTACCTGTGTTGGCATTTTCTTAGGCGAACCTTGTTGTAGCGGCCCACCCCACGTGGCACCACCATTCACATGCAGCGTGCGGTCACCCTTTAGGTCCAGTCCACACCATCTGCATCCCCCCTCACGTCCACGCGTGAGGCACAGTTTTTTGCCACCCTAAGTTCGAACTCGGGTTTTGGAGGCTTAAGACCTTAAGTTTCATGAACCGAGGGACCAGCTCAGTGGTACACGACTTGATAAATCTGTGGCCTTAAGCCTCCAGGACCCAGGTTGGAGTCGTGGGAGGCGAAAAACCGTGCCTCATGCGTAGGACGCAGATGGTGTGGATTGGACCTAAAGGGTGACCGCACACTGCCTGTGAGTGGTGGTGCCACCGGGGTTGGGCCGCTACAACACCCCGCTGGCACCACCACTCACAGGCAGTGTGCGGTCACCCTTTAGGTCCAGTCCACACCATCCGCGTCCCCCCTCACGCCCACGCATGAGGTGCGATTTTTCGCCTCCTACGACTCGAACCTGGGTCCTGGGAGGCTTAAGGCCACATATTTATCAAGTCATGTACCACTGAGCTGGACCAGCTCAGTGGTACTCGGTTCATGAAACTTAAGGTCTTAAGCCTCCAAGACCCAAGTTCGAACCGAGGGAGGCGAAAAACCGCGCCTCACGCGTGGGCGTGGGGGGACGCGGATGGTGTGAACTGGACCTAAAGGGTGACCGCACATTGCTTGTGAGTGGTGGTGCCACTGGGGGTGGGCCGCTACACTTATCCATAATTTCGATGGCATATAAATGAATAATACACTTGAAAAATTGGCTTTTCACATTTGGGTATAAATATATAATGCAAAAACCAAATAAAAATAAGTGTCGACTCCCGAGAATTTGAATAAGTACGCCACATCGTCTAGGTCCCACGTTATAGTTTTGATATGACACGTGGCACGAGTTAGGATTTGTAAGTTCGTTACAAATTGTCCCAAGCCTAGTCCACTACCTATGTTTGGGCCTAAGTATCTTTGCCCAAGCTCGACCTATGCAAAAAATACAAAACCTAAGCCCGACCCATCAAACCCACATATATTTTTTTATTAATAAAAATAAATATATTTTTTTTAAAATAAGTATTTTTAAATATATATATAAAAAATAAATTTTTTTTGTAAATTTTTTTATAAATTTCTTCCATAAAATTAAAATAAAGTGTGGTATTTTGTAGATTTTGTAGAAATTTATATTAACATGCAAATAAAACCCAAAAAATGGATGTAGCATGTTAGTAAAGAACAATCATCAATGTAGAGGGTCTTGAGTTCAAACCTTGTCTTCAACATTTTTTTGAAAATATAGACATCAATTTAATGTTAGGTCAGGCTTGAGTTTTACATGTAAGCTCAACCCAAATTAAATCGGGTGGTTTTGGGCCTAAGAAAACTTTTCTAAGCCCTACCCATTGGTCATGGGATTAGGTGGGTTGAACGGATACCCAAGCTCGTGAACAAGTCTATTCACAACATAATACACAACGACTGATGTGGCGTATGGGCCCCACATTGAAATGGGGTGTTGGGTGTTTTGATTGATGAAGCGATCTGAAGCAATGGCACGCCTCTCTATATGTGCCTACGCAGTACCGTCGTTACCCCTCTCTTCTTCCTCACATCACACCTTTCCCTAAAAATATAAACAAAATATCCTCTTCCATTTCTCATATTTCATAAATGAAATGACTAGAGTCTTTCCCTCTTTAATTACATCATTAACCTTTCTTTCCAACCAGTTAACCAACAATTTGAGAAAAAAATAGTTAACTAACAAGAACAATGCTAATTATTGAAATCCCGAATTTTCCATTCTGCTCAATAGATCCAAATTCATAGGTTATCCAAAATTAGAAACTCATAAACAAAAAAGTAAGATATATATTGTTTTCCCATTGAAAACAAAACACTAATTTCAACAGTTTAGCGAATTTAGGGCCTATCGGTGTCTCACTTACTTGTTAGAAGAACGAAAAGAAGGTAAGGAGTGCTAATTAGATGGTAGACAAGCAAGAACATCAATTTGAGAAGAGCAAGGACGATTTTGGGGTAGAGGGTTTGTTTGGGGAGAATTTCTTGGAGATTGAAGAGCGATAGATATGGGTTTTGCTTGATTTCGCAAGATTGATAATGGGTATTCGTTAAAACCTGATCTTGTTTGGTGGATTTGTGTCGATTTGGACATGGGTTTTTGGGAACAAAGAATGAATTTTACGGTTTTGTTATTTTTGGGAACTTTCATTTCTTCTGTTTAGGACTTAGTATGTTTAAAAGAACTGTCTTTATGTAACTTTGTTTCATCCATTGTGTTTTTTGTTGTCTTTATGGAACTTTGTTTCATCTATTGTGTTTTTCTATATGTCTAAAAGAACTGAAACACGAAAATGGTATATAGATTGCAAAGAATGAGTGACAAGAGAGAGAGAGAGAGAGAGAGAGAGAGAGAGAGAGAGAGAGAGAGAGAAAGAGGGAGAAACGTGTGCCATTGCTTCACATTGCTCCATCATTCGACACATCCCAACACCCCATTTCAATGTGAGCCCACACGTCACATTAGCTCATTGTGTATTATCTTTTGACATAATGTTATCATTCTAATATCTCCCATTAAATTAAGTACTCCACTTTACGCATTCCGCACTTCCATAAGGGCACCCCGATTGTGATGGCCCCTTCATAATCTAGGGCACTTCTCAACCTGATCCCGTAATTAAGCCATAATCTTAGCCAAGTAGGACTTAACTACGTATTAGTAAGCCTTTCTAACCTATTCTCCATGTTCCATGCGTCCAGGATAAGTATTACACTTGTCACACCACGATTAAATTTTCAGTGTTAATTAAAACTTTTAACAGTTTACAAAATTAAGCATAAGTCTTAACAGTTTATGTGGAAGCAATTAAATAAATTCTAAGTGTGGAAATAAGAAAATAACGATCATATGGATATAAAATGAAGTGGCGACTATAAACAGTGTGAAAGTCATTAAAAGGTCGAGGAACCATCGCTCAACCCAATATACAACCCAAACAATATCAAAAGACATATTGTTAATAATAATATAAAATATCAAAACCTACAAGTCAGGACAATATCGCACTCGAGGCTCAGAGGTAGTCGCTAATCTTCTCCTTGCCAAGCCTACTACTCGACGGATCTGCACCCGTCGTCATAAAAAGAGTGGCGAGTACAAAAATATAACATTCATTCCCGATGATATAAGTATTCACATTTTTAAAAGAATAGGATGGTATTTAAAAGCATAACAAGTAGCCAGGGAATGCTCTAACTAACATATGTTGAAAAATGCCATAAGTAAACAAATGAGACTGACACGGGCTAAGCAGTAATGATCTAGGTTTGGTCGACCGTGATTTACATCACAACAGCCTTATTCCACTATCATATGGTGTGAGCACTTTCAACGCCTCGTAAGTATCCATAATAGTCAAACCTCGCCGATCACCCCGGTTCATTACGTCGTGTGTCGCGAGAGTGTAGTAGAGAATGTCGACATCCCTGAAGTTTAGTGACCCAACGTGCCACTAATCTCTATTTGGTGCAATGGACCATAGATTCTAAAACTACTTTCGTTATCACATAAGACTCGGGTTTAGATTTTCATGTCAAAGCTAAGTGCTATGCGGAGCACACTATTCACGAGTACAAGTCCACCATACACACTTCCTTATCCTCCTGGTGAGTTTAGACATGTATTATAATTGGTTTAGGTCGGTTAGTGTAGGTTTAGGCTAGTGGTTAAGGTGTTAGAGGGTTGCACATAAATTGAGAACATGCAAGAAAATCCTGATGTTCAAGCCAACCAGCGCGCTCCTCTGAGCATGGAGCACGCTCCAGGTTTTGGGAAACCAGAAATTCTGCAACGAATTTCTTGTTTCTCTCCCCTAAGCTATCTATATTCGCCTGGGATCCCCGTTCTCCCCCACTAGGGATCCCATACATCCTCCACAACAACAACAACAAGGCAAACACTTCATTTATATCATCATTCACCATAAAAAATTAAAAGGATTTGAGCATGCATTTTCATAAAAATGGGGGAAAGAACACCAAAATTCATATTTTGATGACACCCGACGAAAATGAAAACTTCTTAATGTTATCTTAAGTAATTTTCCACAAGGCATTCAAAAATAAAGTTAGATTTCTAGAATAAATCCCCTAACATGTTCGAATATGATAAAATCAGTTGCATAAGAAAGCTAGCTTTTTGGCCAAAACTCATAAAATTCAAAAAATGGGGCTTGGGGAATTGAGGTGTTTATATTGACTAAAACAGTTCGTAAAACTCACTCAGAGCTTTGGAATTAAAACCCCTTTGATTCATTCTCATAAACCCATCGATTGATTGCATTAGGTTGTAAAAACATTACCTAGGGGCTCTAGCCTTGTTGTGAATACCTTGATCTCCTCCTTGATGGCTGGAATTCCCCTTATGAAGCTCTCAAACTGTGACGACCCATAATATAAAACACCTGCGTCGGGGGGCAAAGCAGTAATTAACCATATTATTTGTGTATTGTGTGTATATTATGTGTGTGGTATATTTTCATTTATTTTCTTTAAGAACTAATTGACTCAAAGAAAAATAATTAAAATAACAAGGTTGATTTGGGCCCAAAGCCCATAAGGGCATTTTAGACTTTTTGAAGGATTTTGCACAACCCTAGTTTGTAACCCTAAACCTATATAAAGATGTGATAAGAAAACCTTAACCTCATTGGGTTGTACTACTCAAATTTGAGAGTGAAGAGAGGAGGCTAGGAATATGGTAATGGAGTAAAGCAAGGCCAAATTGAACCTATTTGAAGGTAATCTTTTCTTCCCCATCTTCTCCTCTACCTTACTTTATGTTTCATGATGAAAAAGGGAGGAAAAAGGACCCCAAAAGAGGGGCGGCGTCGGTCGCCAGCGAGGGCGGTGACTGTCCCACCATTGTCGCCGCCGGACCTAGGATGTCCCAAAGTAAGATAAGGGAAGAGAGGGGTGGTCAAGAGCCACCCCTCCATGGTCCAACTCTGCCTCCAGCGGTCAGCCGAGACTCACTGGTCCCTGGCCGGCCAGCCGGAGGGCCTCCCTAACGTCTCACGACGTTAGGGAGGAGTGGGGCGAAGTGGGGGAGCAACTGCTCCCCCATTCCCGTAGAGTACAAGGGCTGTTGAACAACCCCTGGTTCGTACTCCACGGGGTCAAATTGACCCCTGGATTTTAATCCAGGGACGTTTGACCCCTGGGGTGATTTATTTGGCCCCTGCACTTAACCAGGGACCAAATCGGTCCTGCACAACTTATTAGAGGGGCTGGAAAGTCCCAACCCCTCAACACTCAATTGAGAGTGCATTCGCACTCCCCGAGGGACCCGTTAATGGGTC
The DNA here is from genome assembly GCA_039657345.1 of Stephania japonica. Taxonomy (NCBI): domain Eukaryota; kingdom Viridiplantae; phylum Streptophyta; class Magnoliopsida; order Ranunculales; family Menispermaceae; genus Stephania; species Stephania japonica. The sequence continues at coordinate 18,025,144 of CM077558.1, read as the reverse complement.
CCACCCTTGACAACATAACATGGGACCCCGACGAGGAACCCGAATGACACCAAATTCACGAGACCCTACACTAGTGGGCCCCAAAGACAAATAAATTAATGATTTGGTAACTTTATATTGAAATATGCATTGATGTGATATTTCATAAATTGTTTAGTATCGCGTGAAGGTTCACATCGAACCTCGAGCGTGCAAGAGGAGGTTATATGAGTCGCGGTGAGTCAAGGTAAGTGGGGAGCTTCGCTCATCTATCAAATGTGGCTTGCTATTAGTATACTTAGACTCACAATTTTAACTAAAGGACTTGGGATGGGGTTGTTGCCTACCTTGTTTGACTTCATGTAAGGCCTCTTAGGGAGTCATAGACATATGATGGAACCAAGTCACCTTACATACTTAAGGGCCTCTTGGGGAGCCGTAATTAACGGTGGAACCAAGTCACCCATCGCAAGGGCCTCTTGGGGAGTTGTGGATGCACAATGGAACCAAGTCACCCAGGCTTCTTGAGGAGCCGTGGACACACGGTGGAATCAAGTCACCCATGCATATTTATTATATTTTGGTTATTGGTCAACAAGGGGAGGCAATGACAAATGAAACCATGGACTTGCATTTATATTCTATTACTTCAAATGTATCTCTCTTGTAAGCCCTTTGCATTTGCTAAACTTGATTATTTATGCTTTACAACACTTGAATTATTTATCAGTGTTTGAAATACTTTATGGAACATGAAATGCTTACTCTTTATGGAATTGCTACTCTTCTATCAATTGTTAATATTTGACTTGATTTTAAAGGCATGCTAGTATTATTTTGTTTTTATAGGTATTACTTGCATGATTGATATTTGAGTGTGGTTCTTCTCTTATTGGGCTTTAATGATTCTTTTAGCTCACCCCACTTACAATACAGGTCCATCATCGAGTGCGGTAGACCGGGGCAAAGGGAAAGTTCTCGTTTGAAGACCTTTGCTGTGTGAGCTTGACGTGTTAGTAATATTAATTTGTTTTGAGAATTATTTATAGGGGTTGTAATCCAGGCAAGACTATTGGGTAGATAAACCTTCCTTAATTAGTTTAATTTATTTATGAGCGTTTGAGGGTTTTGAAGATTTCATATTTTGTCGATTTAACCAGGTGAATTAGAGATATTCAATATTTTGATTTATGGTGACATATGGTATTTATTAATTTTGAATTTCGCATACTACTACCATATTGTCTATATATCATTCCGCAGGTTGTTTAGGCGTGCCAGATTGTTATTTGGGCCTGGTTAAGGTATTGGGCTTAAATGACAGTCTGGGCCAAACGACCCGACCCTAGGTCGGGGAAGGGTCGTTTCACAAACTTTCCAGTAGAGCTGTACATTTTCCAGCTCTCAAGTTTGGTTGTTGTTTCTTGATCATGCAAAATGAGAAGAAACACTAAGTGTTCCTGTATATAGTGGGGTTTGTATCTATGCTAACATGTCCATCTCCATGATATATAAGGGTTCACACTGTAGCATCCCCTAATCCCATTAGGGCAATATTCGGCCTGAAACCTTAATTAAGCCCCTGTAAATCAGAATGGACTTAATTAGAGCCAACAACCTTGTACTTGTATATCTTGATAATAGATAAGCAAATTAAAGTAAAACGCAGCAGAAATTTAAAACTTTTTCTATAATAAACAAGATATACAAAATCGGTATAAACCTCAATATTAAACCCGTATTCCCACCTTGATTATTACAAAATAGTATTCAATAAAATATAGGATACCAACCGGGGATCCTCAATACATTAATGAGGATAAGACATTAGACTCCTACTCTTCTCCATTCCTGGGTTGCAACGCTTATTTCATTACTTGGAAATGTTAAGGTGGTGAGCTCCTACATGTTTAGTAAGTGACTCTCATAAGATCCATCAATTATTAACTAATATCAAGACCATATGTATAACAACATGAATTTCAATGCTTTTAACAAAAAAAACATGAATTTCAATGCATATCTAAGAGAGCATTTGAAATAATATAAACAATACATAAGTAGATGCCAGTTCATTAGTCAATTACAACTATACCCGTGATTTGTATTTTCAATTTCAGTAATTAAACCGAGTTGCATTCCCACATCATCACTAAACTAATCACTTTCCATCTGATTGGTTTATGAGCGATGTGTCGACAACTCAACTGGAAAGCATTGATCGGGATACTCCAAGTCACTGGGGGCGTGGTGATGGATAAATGTCGCTACATATTTCTAAACCCCAGGTCGATTCGCCTTGTCAAACCTCTTTTCGAATTCATTTATCAATCTAAAACATTTTTGTAAAACAAGTCAAATCACGGTACATTGCCCCATTCTCATTCCATAACACTACGTGCTCTAATAATACTATTTTACATTGCATAATTGATAAAGGATACGAGTCCTACTTACCTGTTCTTAGTTTTCCTAAGTTTTTCTTTGAGTTTCTTTAGCTTTCTCGGGGTTCCATTACGTTTCTCAATGCCTGAACACCTATGTCATACCCACTTGGTATCAATTCGGGTCCAATGTATACTAGTATAAACCCCTAAACCAGACCCAAAGCTCACACAAACCACTTAACTCCACAAACAGTTTTTCACTGTTCATACTGGTTAGCGCACTAGCTGCTCTACCCCTATTCTGTCCAGATTGGCCAACGCATTAAAGCCAGTGCCCAACACGTTGGTTGACTGAACCACTGTAATTTCAGCCACCAAACTTGACCCAAACAAGCACCAAACATCATGCAACCTCAAGAAGGACCTCTATCGATTACTTACATTATATATACCCATTCACAATAATAACAGATCATCATACCCATCCCAACCGAACCCACAACAACGACAACCACGAAACAACAAGGATAACACACATACCTCATCCATGCGCGTCCAGACTCGACTCCACGAGCTCGGTCATCAGTTTGTTCCCTCTCCTCTCTCTCCCTTTGTTTTGTCGTTTATTCTCTCTCTATCTCTCGTTTTAAGGAAGAAAGAGGCGGTGTGGTGATTATTTAAATATTTGACTGCCTCGAGTTACGCATCGCGTCATCTTGAGGTTCACTTAAAATTATCCATATAACCTCACTGGCCAGTGAGCTAAGGCTAATACCCATCGCGTTGGTTAACTGACCAACCCAATTTTTACAAGTTTTACTTAGTCCTCATGCATGCCACCAAGTTCACTCGGCGTGCACTGTAACAACCCTCAAACTTTAACCTGACTTGTATTACACTTGTAAGGACCGTCGCCCGACTATAGTGATGCATTGAGTATTTCAGATTTCGGGAGTTGACACCGAGGTAATTTTATGATTCTGTGATGTTTTGTATTAGTATGATAGTATAATACGTGTCTCGAGCCGTTTGGGCGACCACTAGTTAAGTGAGGTTTCGCCTAGGAAAACGGGGGAGTTAAAACGCAAAAAAACCTAAATAAATGTATTTTTGAATAATAATTATAATATTTTATTTGAGTCGGACATGACAAGACAACGTGCGCGACGAGTTGATTGGTGGTGAAATATGGGCCGAGGAGCGTGGGATCAACATGGGAGCTGAATAGTTAAGTGACACTCGAGTCACTTAAGGGAGCCAACAAATGGAGTTAGGAGTGTTGGACAACTCAAATGGGAGGGTGTAGGATCTACCTAGAGATAAGTGTGTGTAGGTTGATAAAAAGAATAAGGCTCCTCTCATCACTTTTCCCTAATTTCTCTCTTCCTTTTTTATTCTCTCTCTCTCCTCTCTTCCTCTTTCTTTCTCCTTGCTTGGAGAGCAAGTTACCACAGGTGGTGGTGTTGGACGGCCGAAATCCTCATTAGAAGTCCCAACTTCTCACCGTAACCTAGGTAAGAACCTTGCTCTCTTATCTCTCCTCTTTATTCTTGTGTTGTTTCTCTTTTCTCTTTTAGGTTATGCATTCAATTTTTAAATTCATCATGATAACCAAGGGTGGCTTGCCGGAGATGTTCCTATTGTCTCAATAGCGTCTCGACAACTCTCGAAGCGATCAACATGCGGTGTTGAGCCGGTGTTGTTAATGGATGTTGGGTTTTGTTATTGTTGTTAGTTTTTCAATTTAATTGGAGATAACTCGAATCCCCGGACATTACCGATGTTTTGACAATGATTTGAAGTGATTTTGGTTGGTTTTGATGTTCAGAAGTGTATTGGCAAGAATCGCCAAGTGTGGTGTGTTGATTTTGATTTTTTGTACATACTGGAAAGACTAGTTTTGAAGTCACGCCGTGGGGACGCCATGCGTTCTATGGCGTTGCGACATCCCCTACATAAGAAAAACCCAGGAGGCTCAGTTCAAAATTACGCTGTGAGTGACGCTACATAGTTCATTGTGTTGGTGGCGTCCCTTACGTACGTGAACAATAGAGAGGGATCTTAACACGTCGTGATGACACCGTGAGTAATTTAAACTTGGCGGCGTCACCGCGACATATTATAAATAATGTGTTTCGATATCCCACCGCTAGGACGCCGTGAAGAAGAAACTTCACACGACATTTCATACGACATGTTGTTCAGAACGTCTGGAAATTTGTTCTTTTTTTTCCGACGCCGCGAGGACGGCGTGGCTTGAAAGGCCTAGCGGCATCCCTGGTGGCGTGTTGACTAGTGGGAATAAAAATACGCCGTGAAGGCACCATAGGGATGTCCTTCTGGATGGCGTCACCCTCGGTGTCTCAGGCAATGCACAACTAAAATTTTGGAAAATTTATTAAAAATTCGGGAAAGTTTGGGGTTTATCTATGGGTGGTTATTGACCATAAACCCTATCCATTGGGGTTCAAACCTTTGCTAGGTAGTCGGGAACCTATGGGAAATGCGTTAGAGTCGTGCGAGTGATACCGGGATTGTGTTAGCCAGGTAAGTACACATGTGTTATGTACGTGTGTATGTTAGTAGGCCAATAAGGAAATCTCATGTGATTCATATATCCTCTATTGATTGTTATTGTTGAATTGATCTCATGCTTGATATTCCATTCTATTCCTTGGTTGTGTATTCTTGGCGTAAGTGTGTCGAGAAGATATCATGTGGCCCGCACTAGTTAGGATAACGTGAATACCTCTGCAGGGATACTAACCACCCCTAATGTTGTGTGTACTTGGGTACTGGATTCAAGAGGTGTTGCAATGCCTCTCAGTTTCATGTTGTGCTAGTGTTGTGACATTGCCCGGAGATCTCGCGAGATCTTTGCGTATTATAATGAAATTAGACTACTTATTGGTCTCTTTTGACTCTTAAAACATGCATGTTTTTGTTACTATATATCAGATGCTTTCATGATTCTTACATTGTTTAATTGTCTATCTTTTCAATTACCGCATGATATTTGGACTGTCTTATTGTTAAATCATGAATTACTATTATATTCTTCTGGAACTACTTTCATTTTCTCAAGTTACACACCGTCTAGTTTGTGACGGTGGATGCAGATAGAGTGGAGTGCAGCAAGGGCAAGGGGACCTATCTATGTAACTTCTTGTGAGGATTAACGGCTAGATTGGCAGACCTTAAAGTAGGTTTATGTTTGTTTTTGCTTGTATGTGGTTTCTTATTATTATGTTTTGTCGTTGAACTTGGGATTAAATTGTTGGATATCATGTACTTAGCTCTATTTGATATTGCATTGATTGTACATGAATATTTTCCATTCACGGGGTTTTCCACACATACACACACACACACACACACACACACACACATATATATATATATATATTCATGATTTCCCTTTGACTGAGTTATTTCCCATTTTGTTTGATTATTTATTTTTCGTTGCGTATAACTTGCAATAACTCTTTCATAAAGTGTATAATTAAAATAATGGAGGTTGATTAGGTTCGTCAGGTTTGCTGAGATTCGACTCGGGGGCTTGTATGTCTAGCCAAGCGTACTCCAATTACATGGAGAAATTGGAGTCGTCACAGTTGTTATCAGAGCCCAAGGTTATAAAGACCTGACTCTTGATTTAAATCACATGCTATTAAGATAGCGAAAATTAGGAATGGCTGAACTTATAGTGGAAAACCTTACGATCCTAAGTAGAACTTTAGTTTAGGGTGTGAGGATGAGTTGGGATAAGTCGGATGTGATTTTTGTACATGTTATGATTATTGGTTTTACTATATGGTATGCGGTAGCTAACCACTGATCCGAGGAGTTCATTCTCTTGTTCAGACGACGATGGCAGATTAGACAAGTCTAAGTGACGACAGGGACACGTACGACACATTATATGCTAGCGCTGATGATGTACATCTCTTGACACAAAGGGTGGAGACTCAGGACCAAGGATTGGAGGAGATATTACGGTTGTTGAGGACACCCGTAAAGGGTCGATCCCACAGAGACAGGTGATTTTTCTAAAGTTAAAAAATACAAACAAGGGAACATTTAAGTTTCAGAGAGAATATATAAATATTTTAAAAATAAAGAAATTAAATGGAACGAAAATCTAATAGGAGTGAATCTAGGTATTCAGCTTCACGGTTTTCGCCATACAACTTGGGATTGATTTCGTTAATCGTCGGTTTATGAAAAATATGAAACTAATCTATGATCTAGTGCAGCTATAAACCCGGTGACACACTCAGTTCCTCGCACTTCCTGATATTGACAGCCAAGGTACTGTTGGGTTTTAGGGTTCATGCGCAGCGGAAATTTCAAAAGCAATTTTGAGAAAAACCCCAACAGTATTCGAATCTGATTCCATTAAAATACGTTTTAACTATGAAAACTTAATCATACCTCAGTCACAATGTACCTTTCTGAAGGTTAATCAATCTCTAAGGCGCTGCCAGCAACGAACGCCCTCTATCAGTAGTCCACACACGAATGGCGGCTGAGATTTGAAGTGCTAGCTTCGAGAGAATACCAAACCTTTTTGTTTCTCTCCAAAACGATCCAGAGCATACCAAAAACCCTAAGTCGTTTCTTAAAATGAAAATAGAGTTTCAGCCCTTTTTAATCTTTTGTTCTTGTATTCTAACTCAAAGCGTCTATTTATACAACCCTTGTATATAGACGGTTGAGTAAATTACACATATACCCCTACTTAAAGAAGTATAAGTGTAACACACTACAAGGACGTTTCTATCATGAATTTTATCATATAAAATTCATTTTTCTGAACCATCTTAAAATCTCGCAAAACCATTCTCAGTGTGCGACCCAATAGGCTCATACAACGTCGGCAGTGTACCAAAACACATTTTAGTATACAAGTCATAAGCGGCCTCTAGCAAGACATTATGACAACCCAAGTTGTACGAATAACAAATCGATACAGCCTAATCAATAGTGTATATAACATCCTTTTGTCACACGATATCCTTTTGATCAAACATAAGACATGGAATTGTCATCCAACATGTTCAATCGTACTAGTCTCGATTTCTAGGTAGACTGAAAACATCTAAGTGACATTGATCAATATCAATTCACTTAGACTAGGCCTTTTAACAATTTGACAAATCGAGGGATCCACTGGATATCTCTCTTTATATGAGAGGGACAAATTCTATCTCGATTACACAACTTCACCACATTATTCACACAGTAACCAATCACAACCTTTATAATCGTCAAGTTAAAGACAACGTTTGATTGCATCAAATCACTGTATTCCTAATGTTGAAGTCTCTGGTAATCTCAAGTCAGAGGGCTGAATAATATACATATCATAAGAAACAACTATGACTTAATCCATGTGATGTTCTCATAGCGGGTCGGTCCAATACTTTGTTCCCTAACAAATACTCATGATCTTGATTCGTATTCCTATACGTATGATCATCGTATAATCATCAATCAAGACTCATACTAGTCTTAATTCATTATAGTTCCCAGTATAATAATCGACTAGGGACATTTAGGATATTTCTGTAAATACCCATGGATCCTATTATAATGTAAACATGCAAATCAATTATAATAAACAACAAATGAAATCTTCTATTTTATTAACTAAAATGTGTTCATAAAGACTATTAATGGATTGACCTAGGGCACATTTCCCAACAGGCACGACTGTTGGCTACTTCCCTAACCAAACACGCAACCTGATGGTTAGTACTCCAAATTTAATGTGTTGGTCGCATTAACTCAATTCGTGAAGGCACAACACCTAGAAAACTGAATCGCTAGTGCTCCCGATTTAGCCTAGATCCCTAAGGTACTTGACTAGATGGCTAATTGTCACAAGTATGAGTCTACCACGTAAGGACAGACGTTTCAACTTAATGATAAAGGATATCAATTTAATATGCATGCACATGCCTTTACACACAAATAAATCTAACCTAATATTATAAACAGAACCAAATCGGATGACGACATGTGGAGGAGTGCCTTTAAACACAATTAAATGCATCCCGAGGTAGATCGATGCACGTAGAGAGAGAAGTAGTTGTGCTTACGATGTGGCAGTGTTTGATTGGCGGATGTTGTTGTGTGCGACATTGGTACGCAAATCAGATGATGACATGTGGAGGAGTGCGAGAAGAGAGTGGAAGGATGTGATGTGGTTTGATCGATAAGAAAACAACACATGCCCTGCTGCACTTGCTTGACCAATAGGAAAATGCCACGTGGAGCTACTAGAATCCCTTTACTCAATTACCAATGTATATTTCAAGACAAATCCTCCCGTGTCCGATCACTGTAAGTAAATACTCATCTCAAAGTATTTTTCCACCCTGGATCTAACCGTGCACTCCGTTTCACCTAAAAACAAAAATTAAATATAATTAAATATATATTACCATATTAAACAATAAACCACTAAATCCCTAAAATATGCATTTATCACCATATAATAAGATAAATATAATCCATAACTCCTAATTACTATACTAAATCATATCTAAATGAACACTTATCACCCGATTACACCTTTTTCACCCATTATGACTACTTAGGGGACAGAGACATTAGTGGCTACATCTTCTATAGCTCCGATCCTAATTATAGCGATTCTTGATATGGGGACAACTCAGATTGTACAGACGAAAATAGTGGTACCTCTGGTCCAGACTAAGGAGGCACCAGCTACACTTGTAGCTACTACAGAGACTACTCTGGTCACCACTACTATATAAGAGTTCACGTGTCAGTCACTAAGGCAAAGCAGTGGAGAGAATTTAAGAGGCACGACCCAGTCAAGTTCTTTGGTGGTATAGTCATAGTAGAGCCAGAGCTTTTCTTGAAGAATCATGAGAAGATTCATACCATTATCGTGACTGAGGGTCATATGAGAACGACGATTTCTTCATTCATGTTACAGGGGGAGGCAGATGACTGATGAACGACCATTGTCACTTAACCAAGGCATTCCGAGAGACTGAATAGACTTCAAACCTAGTTTAACCAGAAGTACATTCCGCCGACGGTGTTACGGGCAAAGAGGAATTAGTTCACATCACTGAGACAGTTTATAAGTGAGTTGGTGATGGATTACATGGACAGATTCATCCAGTTGTTGCCTTATGCAGGATGATCAACTAATTCGGAGACTAATAAGATTTACTATTTCACAGAGAGTTTGCTACCTGCGATTTGAGGATTCGTAGATACTACCGAGCTAGAGGCTTTACAGAGAGCATACAAGTGAGTCTGGCGATAGAAAGTTACCTGATTACTCATCCCGAGGAGGCGAGACCGACCAAACTGGAAAACCGATTCGAGGATCATCAGGACAAGAGGCGGAGGAAGAACATGATTCGTTACCGAGATCCCAGAGCTCTGAGTGCATGGTCCGTTGCACCACCTATTCGACTGGCATAGACGACTCCACCAATGCCGAGCTTTACGAGTCATCCTCCATAACCTACTAGACCAAGACAACAGTCATAGGGACAGTCTACCGCGAGCAGAGGCAGGCCGCAGTCGAGCCAGATCAGGGAGCGTCCGAAACCTCGTATTTGTAGTACTTTCATGCATACCATGTTCAATTCTGGTTCTACTGTTTCCATTATTTCTTGATGCATGGTAGATATGTTAGGGTTAAGAACAATTAGACTTAGTAGACCCTTAATCCTTAGCACGACTATTGGGGACAAGATATACCCAAACTTTTCGTATGTTGATTATCCAGTAGAGATAGAGGGCTATGAGTTTCCTACTTACATGAGGGTACTTGAGTTTCTTGAGTTCGATGAGTTATTGGGCATGGATTGGTGGGAACGTACCTTGCTCAGATAAGTTGTTACGAGAAGATGATCACAATTTTGTTATCAGATGGTACGGAGATCAACATTTAGGGTACAACACCAATACTTCCTATCACCAGAGGCAGGGAGGCCACATGTGGCGAGATCGAGATTGTTGCGAGCATCATGCGTACTGGTGTGAGACAGGATATCAGCATATCTGATGTACCGATCGTATGCGAGTTCATTAACGTATTTCTGGAGGATTTGCCAGGATTACCACCACCGAGGTTGATCGAATTCATCGTTGACTTAGTCCCAAAGATTAGAGCAATTTCGATACCACCGTATAGGATGGCACCTCGAGAGCTGGAGGAGCCGAGGAGTCAGCTAGATGAGTTGTTAAAGTTGGGTTTCATCAATCTTAGTATGTCGCCATGGGGAGCACCAGTACTTTTTGTGAAGAAGAAAGACAGTAGTTTGACGCTATGTATAGAATATCGCCATCTGAACCGAGTTATAGTGAAGAACAAGTACTAGTTGCAGCGCATTGACGATTTGTTTGATCAACTGGCAGGTGCGCAGTGGTTCTCGAAGATTGATTTGAAATCATGCTATTATCAGCTCAGGATCAAGGATGAGGATCGAGAGAATATGACATTCAACACGAGATATGGCCATTACCAGTTCACAGTCATGTCGTTCGGTTTGACTAACACGTTGGCCATGTTCATGGACTTTATGCATCGAGTGATGAGAAGTACTTAGATAGATTCGTAATTGTGTTCATCTGTGACATCCTTATCTACTCTAGGACTCGAGAGGAGCACGATGGACATCTTCGAGCAGTGTTGTAGACTTTGAGGGACCACCAACTCTATGCTAAGTTTAGCAAGTGCGAGTTTTGGCTACCAAAGGTCAGATTTTTTGGGCATGTAGTTGGAGCTACTGGTGTTGTCGTTGATCCAAAGTAGATTAGAGCCGTAATTTAGTGGCCTACTCCGACTACCGTGATGCAGATTCGTAGTTTTTGGGTTAGCAGGATATTATCGTCGATTAATGCAGGACTTCTCCAAGATTGCTACACTAATGACAAGACTAACTCAGAAAAATTTGAAGTTTGATTGGAAAGAGAGAGTGTGAGTAGATGTTTACCACTCTGAAGGAGAAACTGACTATCGCGCCTATCCTAGCATTGCCCGAGTCATGGAAGGACCTAGTCGTGTACACCAATGTGTCGAAGATTAGTTTGGGTTATGTGTTGATGCAGGAGGGTGGAGTTATCGCTTATACATCCCAAGAACTGAAGCTTCATGAGAGGAACTACCTGACCTACGACTTAGAGTTGGCGACGATAGTATTTGCATTGAAGATATGGAGGCACCACTTGTATGGCGTGCGCTTTGAGTTATTCACAAACCACAAGAGTTTGAAGTACCTATTCTCTCAAAAGGAGCTAAATCTAAGACAGAGGCGTTGGTTTGAATTCCAAGGGACTATGATTTCGCACTCGAGTATCATCTGGGGAAAGCCAATGTTGTTGCTTGCTTTTGAGTCGCAGAGGATCTGATGCTAAGGTAATTGTATGTCGTATGACTCACGAGTACACGTTACTTGAGGCAGCTGAGATGATGAGTTCAGCGAATGTGCCGACGATTACCAGGACACAATGTGTGGTCAGATAAGGTTGCAAACCGTCTCACTTGACATTATTCACGAGGGACACCAGGGCGACGTGTCACACCAGTGGTACAATGAGATGGCGAAAAGTTCAGAGTATCCAGATTGGAGTCAATCGATAGACTCTTGCTTGAGGTATCGTGGGCAACTATGGATTCCATTTACGGCAGAATTATGCATCGAGATACTTCAGAGGTTCACCGTTCTCGTTTTTAGTGCATCCGGGTCGAACCAAGATGTATGTTGATATGCAACGTCTCTTTTGGTGGCCTGGGATGAAGTTTGATGTGTCGGTGTTCATTAGAACGTGTAGAGATATGCTAGCACGTTAAAGCTGAACATCGATGGCCTGGAGGATTGCTGTAGCCCCTACCCATTCCTCGATAGAAGTGGGGCATATTGCTATGAATTTCATCAGTGGCTTGCCCCGATCTTCTCATGGTCATAATAGCATTTGGGTAATTGTGGATAGATTGATGAAATCTACTCATTTCATACCGATGTCCATTACACAAGTTGACAGCATCTCTACGAGTGCAAGATTGTCATATTGCATGAAGTTTCGTTGTCATTGTATCGATGAGGGCGCGAATTCACTTCATTGTTGTGGCGAGTATGTAGGCTTAGTTCGATACTAGATTGGAGTTGGAGTACGACGTTAACACGAGACAGACGACAATCAGAGAGGTTGATCCAAGTGTTGGAAGACATGCTCAGGATGTGTGTTTGGCGAGTATGGTTGGTCATGGGAAGAGTACCTTCATTTGTATGAGTTTGCATACAACAATAGTTATCAGTCGAGTATTGGTATGACACTGTTCGAGACGTTGTATGGTAGGCCTTGTAGATCACCTTCTTGCTAAGCTAAGCTAGAAAATGTTGTAACAATGTGGGTCCGAGACTTGTAGTTGATCATACTGAGAAGGCACGATAGATTCATCTGACACTTAAGGGTGCCCAGAAGCGGCAAAAGAAGTATTACAACAAGTATCACGATGAGCTTTAGTATGATTCAGGAGACTATGTATACCTAAAGGTCTCTCTACTGAAATGTCACAAATGGTTCGAAATCAAGGAAAAGCTCGCTCCTAGATTTTTCGATCCCTTCAATATTGTGAAGAGGGTCGGTAAGGTTGCTTATCAGTTGGAGTTACCGCCGTGAGCTTTGCCGGTGTTCATCCAAAGATTCCACATTTCGATGCTTTGATTAGATAAGTCAAGCGAAGGGCGACGACCGACGATAGACTTGAGCCAGATCGACGTGCGAGACGATGCCATGTATGAGGAGCAACCAATCCAGGTTTGACCAGAAGGTCAAGACGCTGAGGAACAAGGAGATTCCTTCGGATATCATGAAATGGCAATTTCACGGAGGCGAGAAGCTAACCTGGGAGTTAGAGTCTTATATGTGCGAGCACTTTCCCTACCTGTTTGATTCCGGTAAGTCTTAAGTTTAGTTTACTTATTAGTTTAATTTTGGGGATAAAATTCTAATAAGTGGGGAGACTGTAACAACCTTCAAACTTTAACTCGACTTTTATTACACTTGTAAGGACAGTGACCCGACTATCGTGACGCGTTGAGTATTTCGGACTTTGGGAGTCGACACCGATATAATTTTATGATTCTGTGATGTTTTGTATTAGTATGATAGTTTAATACGTGTCTTAAGCCATTTGGGCGACCACTAGTTGAGTGAGGTTTCGCCTAGGAAAATGGGGGAGTTAAAATACAAAAAACCTAAATAAATGAATTTTTGAATAATAATTATAATATTTTATTTGAGTCGGGACGTGATGAGACAACGGGCGCGATGAGTCGATTGGTGGTGAAATATGGGCGAGGAGCGTGGGATCAACATGGGAGTTGAATAGTTAAGTGACACCCGAGTCACTAAAGGGAGTCAACAAGTAGAGTTAGGAGTGTTGGATAGCTCAAATGGGAGGGTGTAGGATCTACCTAGATATAAATGTGTGTAAATTGATCAAAAATGGGTCTATATAGGGCTCCTCTCATTACTTTTCCCTCATTTCTCTCTTTCTTTTCTCTTTCCTTTCCTCTCTTCTTCTTCATTTCTCCTTGCTTGGAAAGCAAGCCACAAAAGGGGGTGGTGTTGGACGACCGGAATCCTCACCGGAAGTCCTAACTTCTCGTCAAAATCTAGGTGAGAACCTTGCTCTCTTATCTCTCCTCTTTATTCTTTTGTTGTTTCTCTTTTCTTTTTTGGGTTATGTATTCAAGTTTTAAATTCATCGCGATGACCAAGGGTGGCTTTCCGGAGATTTTCATGTTGTCTCAATAATGTCTCGACAACTCCCGGAGCGATCAACACTCGGCGTTGAGCCTGTGTTGTTAATGGGTGTTGGGTTTTGTTGTTGTTGTTGATTTTTCAATTTAATCCCCGATCATTATTTTTGTTTTGACAATGATTTGAAGTGAGTTTGGTTGGTTTTGATGTCCAAAAGGTATTGGCAAGAATCGCCGAGAGTGGGGTGTTGTTTTGATTTTCTATACATACTGGAAATACAAGTTATGTAGTCACATCGTGGGGACGCCGTGCATTCTGTAGCGTGGCGGCATCCCCCACACAAGCAAAACCCAGAAGGCTCAGTTCAAAATTATACCGTAAGAGATGTCGCACAGTTCACTGTGCTGGCGGCGTCCCTCATGTACGTGAACAACAGAGAGGGATCTTAACACGCCGTGAGTAATTTGGACTCGGCGGTGTTAGCACGACATTATAAATAATGTGTTTCAATATTCCGCCACTGGGACGCCGTGAAGAAGAAACTTCACACGGAGTCTCATATGGCATGTTGTCTAGAACTTCTAGAAATTTGTTCTTTTTTTCAGACGTCACTAGGACGCAGTAGCCTGATAAGACCTGGCGACTTGTCGACCAGTGGGAAGAAATAATATGCCATGATGGCGCCGTGGGGACGTCCTTCTGGACGGCGTCACCCACGACATCTCTGGCAGTGCACAACTAAAATTTTGGAAAATTTATTAAAAATTTGGGAAACTTTGGGGGTTTATTTAGGGGTGGTTATTGACCATAAACCCTATCCATTGGGTTCAAACCTTTGCTAGGTAGTCGAGAACCCATGGGAAACGCATTAGAGTCGCGGAGTGGTACCGGGATTGCGTTAGCCAGGGACACATGTGCTATGTACGTGTGTATGTTAGTAGGCCAGTAAGGAAATCTCATGTGATTCATATATCCTCTATTGATTGTTATTGTTGAATTGATGTCATGCTTGGTATTCCATTATATTCCTTGGTTGTGTGTTCTTGGCCTGAGTATGTCGAGAAGGTATCATGTGGGCACACTAGCTGGGACAACACGAGTACCTCCTGCAGGGGTACTGACCACCCCTAGTGTTGTGTGTACCTGGGTACTAGATTCGAGAGGTGTTGCGATGCCTCTTAGTTTCATGCTACGCTAATGTTGCGACATTGCCCGGGGAGATCTCGCGAGATTGTCGTATTGCTATGAAATTAGACCACTTCAAGAGGCTCACCGTTCTCATTTTTTAGTGCATCCGGGTCGAACCAAGATGTATGTTGATATGCAACGTCTCTTTTGGTGGCATGGGATGAAGTTTGATGTGTCGGAGTTCATTAGAGCGTGTAAGATATGCCAGCGCGTTAAAGCTGAACATCGATGGCCTGGAGGATTGCTGTAGCCCCTACCCATTCCTCGATAGAAGTGGGGCATATTGCTATGAATTTCATTAATGGCTTGCCCCGATCTTCTCATGGTCATGATAGCATTTAGGTAATTGTGGATGGATTGATGAAATCTACTCATTTCATACCGATGTCAATTACACCCGAGTTGACAGACTGAGCATCCTCGACGAATGCAAGATTGTCATATTGCATGAAGTTTCGTTGTCTATTGTATCGGATTGAGGGGCGCAGTTCACTTCATTGTTGTGGCAGAGTATGTAGGCTTAGTTCGATACTAGATTGGAGTTGAGTACGACGTTCCAACTGCAGACAGACGGACAGTCCGAGAGGTTGATCCAAGTGTTGGAAGACATGCTCAGGATGTGTGTTTGGGAGTATGGTTGGTCATGGGAAGAGTACCTTCATTTGTATGAGTTTGCATACAACAATAGTTATCAGGCGAGTATTGGTATGACACTGTTCGAGACGTTGTATGGCTGGCCTTGTAGATCACCTTCTTGCTAGGCTAAGCTAGAAGATGTTGTAACAATAGG
Source organism: Stephania japonica (assembly GCA_039657345.1). Lineage (NCBI taxonomy): Eukaryota > Viridiplantae > Streptophyta > Magnoliopsida > Ranunculales > Menispermaceae > Stephania > Stephania japonica. The sequence continues at coordinate 18,009,037 of CM077558.1, read as the reverse complement.
TCCTGAGACTGTAGTTGATCATACTGAGAAGGTACGATAGATTCATCTGACACTTAAGGGTGCCCAGAAGCGGCAAAAGAAGTATTACGACAAGTATCACGATGAGCTTTAGTATGATTCAGGAGACTATGTATACCTAAAGGTCTCTCTACTGAAAGGTCACAAATGGTTCGAAATCAAGGAAAAGCTCGCTCCTAGATTTTTCGGTCCCTTCAATATTGTGAAGAGGGTCGGTAAGGTTGCTTATCAGTTGGAGTTACCGCCGAGCTTTCGCCGGTGTTCATCCAGTATTTCACATTTCGATGCTTTGATTAGATAAGTCAAGCGGAGGGCGATGACCGACGATAGACTTGAGCCAGATCGACGTGCGAGACGATGCCATGTATGAGGAGCAGCCAATCCAGGTTTGACCGAAGGTCAAGACGCTGAGGAACAAGGAGATTCCTTCGGATATCGTGAAATGGCAATTTCACGGAGGCGAGAAGCTAACCTGGGAGTTAGAGTCTTATATGCGCGAGCACTTTCCCTACGTTTTGATTCCGGTAAGTCTTTAGTTTAGTTTACTTATTAGTTTAATTTTGGGGATAAAATTCTAATAAGTGGGGGAGACTGTAACAACCTTCAAACTTTAACTCGACTTTTGTTACACTTGTTTGGACCGTGACTCGACTATCGTGATGCGTTGAGTATTTCGGACTTTGGGAGTCGACACCAATATAATTTTATGATTCTATGATGTTTTGTATTAGTATGATAGTTTAATACGTGTCTCAAGCCATTTGGGCGACCACTAGTTAAGTAAGGTTTTGCCTTGGAAAACGGGGGAGTTAAAATACAGAAAAACCTAAATAAATGAATTTTTGAATAATAATTATAATATTTTATTTGAGTCGGGACGTGATGAGACAACGGGAGCGACGAGTCGATTGGTGGTGAAATATGGGGCAAGGAGCGTGGGATCAACATGGGAGTTGAATAGTTAAGTGACATCCGAGTCACTAAAGGGAGTCAACAAGTGGAGTTAGGAGTGTTGGATAGCTCAAATGGGAGGGTGTAGGATCTACCTAGAGATAAATGTGTGTAAATTGATCAAAAAGGGGTCCTATATAGGGCTCCTCTCATTACTTTTCCCTCATTTCTCTATTCCTTTTCTCTTTCCTTTCCTCTCTTCTCTTTATTTCTCCTTGCTTGGAAAGCAAGCCACAAAAGGTGGTGCTTTGACGACCGAAAATCCTCACCTAAGTCCTAACTTCTCGTCAAATCTAGGTGAGAACCTTGCTCTCTTATCTCTCCTCTTTATTCTTGTGTTGTTTCTCTTTTCTTTTTTGGGTTATGTATTCATGTTTTAAATTCATCGCGATGACCAAAGGTGGCTTACCAGAGATGTTCATGTTGTCTCAACGTCTCGACAACTCCCGGAGCGATCAACACTCGACGTTGAGCCGGTGTTGTTAATGGGTGTTGGGTTTTGTTATTGTTGTTGATTTTTCAATTTGATTGGGGAAACTCAAATCCCATGCCATTATCGATGTTTTGACAATGATTTGAAGTGAGTTTGGTTGGTTTTGATGTCTAAAAGGTATTGGCAAGAATCGCCAGAGAGTGGGGTGTTGATTTTGATTTTCTATACATATTGGAAAAACAAGTTATGTAGTCACATCGTGGGGACGCCGTGCGTTCTGTGGCGTGGCGGCATCCCCCACACAAGCAAAACCCAGAAAAGGCTCAGTTCAAAATTACGCCGTAAGAGATGTCGCACAGTTCATTGTGCTGGCGGGCGTCCCTCATGTACGTGAACAACATAGAGGGATCTTAACACGCCGTGAGTAATTTGGACTCGGCGGTGTCATCACGACATTATAAATAATGTGTTTCGATATTCCGCCACTGGGACACCATGAAGAAGAAACTTCACACGGAGTCTCATATGGCGTGTTGTCTAGAACTTCTAGAAATTTGTTCTTTTTTTAAACGTCGCTAGGACGTAGTGGCCTGTAAGACCTGGCGACTTGTCGACCAGTGGGAAGAAATAATATACCATGATGGCACCGTGGGGACGTCCTTCTGGACGGTGTCACCCACGGCGTCTCTGGCAGTGCACAACTAAAATTTTGGAAAATTTATTAAAAATTTGGGAAACTTTGGGGTTTATTTAGGGGTGGTTATTGACCATAAACCCTATCCATTGGGGTTCAACCTTTGCTAGGTAGTCGAGAACCCATGGGAAACGCATTAGAGTCGCGAGTGGTACCGGGATTGCGTTAGCTAGGAGCACATGTGCTATGTACGTGTGTATGTTAGTCGGCCAGTAAGGAAATCTCATGTGATTCATATATCCTCTATTGATTGTTATTGTCGAATTGATCTCATGCTTGGTATTCCATTATATTCCTTGGTTGTGTGTTCTTGGCCTGAGTGTGTCAAGAAGGTATCATATGGGCACACTAGCTGGGACAACACGAGTACCTCTTGCAAGGGTACTGACCACCCCTAGTGTTGTGTGTACCTGGGTATTGGATTCAAGAGGTGTTGCGATGCCTCTTAGTTTCATGCTACGCTAATGTTGCGACATTGCCCGGGGAGATCTCGCGAGATTGTCGTATTGCTATGAAATTAGACCACTTACAAGCCTCTTTTGACTCTTAAAACACACATGTTTTCGTTGCTATCTATCAGTCTGCTTATCATGCTCCTTGCATTGTTTAATTGTCTCTCTTTCAATTACCGCATGATATTTGGACTGTATTATTGTTAAATCAGGAATTACTGGCACTACTTTTATTTTCTCAAGTTACTTACCGTTTAGTTTGTGAAAGTAGGTGCAGATAGAGTGGAGTGTAGCAAGGGCAAAGTGCCCTGCCTAAGTGACTTCTTGTGAGGATTAGCGGTTGGATTGGCAGACCTTAGAGTAGGTTTATGTTTTTTTGCTTGTATGCGGCTTCTTATTATCATGTTTTGTCGTTGAACTTGGGATTAAGTTGTTGGATATCATGTATTTAGCTCTATTTGATATTGCATTGATTGTACATGAATATTTCCCATTTACGTGGTTTTCCACATACATAATTCCTGATTTCCTTTATCTGAGTTATTTCCCATTTTTTAGATTATTTACTTCCTACTTGCGTATAACTTGCAATAACTCTTTCATAAAGTGTACAATTAAATGAACAGAGGCTGACTAGGCTCATCATGTTTGCCTAGATTCGACTCGGGGGTTTGTACGGGTCTAGGCCTGGCGTACCCAATTGCATGAGAAAATTAAGGTCGTCACATGTGTCCATCCTATTGACCAGCTGCGCGTGTCCCCTAGTAACCTCGTATGTCACTCAATACCCATTATTTATCAGTTATTATCATTTTAATATATACATATATATATATATATGCACCTATATAATTACGTCTACAATTACGTAATACACGCCAACAAGCACACTCGGTGTAAACGCTATCCCGCGCCTCATGTGTGTCCTCTTTGACCCGAACATGGTATTAGGCGTTCCCTCATCTGTCCAATTATTCTTTTACTAATTTATAGTCTCATTAACCATATTGTTTCCATTCATACCTACTAATACAGTCCTAAATCAAACACAATACAACACGTAAATTCACACACATTTTAATCATAACTAAATGGGCTTAACCATGACCTAACTTGGGTTAATTAGGATTCAAATTAACACTAATCATGTGCTTAAAGTAACGGTCGTTACACATACTAACTCCTATTAACCAACTAACTCTAGCCATGTGACTCACTTATACACACATAATTGACCAAGTGTTATGGGAGTGTGTTTTGCACACATCTCGAGGCACATCAATGCATTATCAATTTTTGTAAAAACTATAGGACTTTCAAGTTTGATTTGCATTTAAATGGAACCATAGGTTATGAAATAAATCATGAAAACTTATAAAAATGCATTATGGCTTACTGTTACCACCCCAATAGCTGGACCGGAGTATGCTTGGGCAGCATGATAACTTAACAAATGACCAAGTCTTGGTGGACTCGAGAAGCTTCGGGGGGCTTAGGTGACAAATTGGGGTTCAGTGCATGGCGCATACCTAAGTGGGCACGGTGTTTACCTAAGTGGGCAAGGTTTGGCACGGCACATACCTTTAGGGGTACGGTATGGCAAGGCGCATACCTTAGCGGGCACGGAGTGCCACGATGCGTACCTTAGCGGGCAAGGTATGGCAAGATGCATACCTTAGTGGGCATGGTGTGGCACGACGTGTACCTTAGCGGGGCATGGTGTGGTACGGCACAGACCTTAGCGGGCAAGGCGTGCGTACCTTTGTGTGCCCGACGCACGTACCTAAGTAAGCACATACGCGGGTAAGGCGCTTTCCCTGGTGCGAGCACAGCGGTGACTTGGGGAAAGCACGACAACGACTTGGGCGTACCTTAGCGAAAGCTTGAGACATACCTTGGCATGAGCAGGTTACGCCTTGGCACGGGTAAGGCAAGACCTTGGTAGGAGCATAATTGACTTTCCTTGACTCTGGTGTTGACCCAATCAAAGTATGATTGGTCTTACTTTTGGATGTTCCCTATTGGAGGGCCAAGAACGACCTAACATCTACTATAGGGGAGAGACCTCTCCTGGGGGTGGTATGGGCAAGAAGGCAAGGGTAATCCTAGAGAAAGTGTTAGGCGTGCATGCCAAGGCCTTAACCAAAGACCATCATGCAACCACCTCCGAACCGGTAGGACCCGAACGTAGTCAGGCTTCGGCACACACCCAATGGTACCTAGGCTCAGCTGGGCACGACCAAGCATGACCCTAAAATGAATGAGCATTCCTAGGCTTGGATGGACCAAGTCAAGCATAGCAGTTCCTAGGTGGTTAGGCAACTACTTTGGTCATGGCTTGGAGCATGACCAAGGCACGTCCAAGCAAGTCCCTAGCACATTGGAGATGTGCCTATTGACCAGGTGGTCATGGCAGTTACGAGGCCAGGTGGTAGCAAAGGAGGCAAGAAGTTAGGCAACTACTTGACTACATGGGAGTGTGGTGTGGTTTACTTAGTCTTTGATGCTTGTAAACTATGACATGTGTCCATTCGGTTATGTAACTACTTCAGGCTATTTTTATAAAGTCAACCCTTTATGCTTGGGGAAGCATAAGGTGGTAGAGTTGTAACTCATCTATCAAAGATCAGTAAAGCTCCCCTTTGTACCTATTATTGCTTGTTAGTGTGAAAGTTATTGGAGTGATGTACTAAGTTGGTCCTTAGGCACCACGGAATGGTATTAAGTGAGCAAAATTTCCTTAGGGTAAACCCACTTATTAGTGACCCTCGTGACAATTGGTATCAGAGCTTTGTTTGGCGACGATGGCGACCCGACCAGCAGTGGATCGAAGTGAGAGGGTGTCTCACTTGGAACAGCTCGTGGAAACACTCAGTGTGCAAGAGGAGGAGGCTCAGAGCTCTTCCTTGGCGGAGCGAGTTGAAGGCTTAGAAAAACTTATTGCTTCGTTAGTGGTTAGAGAGGAATCTCACATGGGGATGGTCTCTAGTTGGGAGGCTCGTTTTGATGAGCTAGTTGTTGATGTATTGAGGGAGTTTATTGATCGGTTTGTAGTCATCTATTTGGATGACATTGTTGTATATAGTCAGAACCTCCAAGATCATGTTGATCATTTGAGGAAGTTCTGACTACTTTACGAGCTAACCAATTGTTTGTAAAGAAGGAGAAGTGTGAGTTTGCAAGACAAACCATCACTTTTCTTGGCCATATTGTAAGTCGGGGAAATTGTTGATGGATCCGGAGAAGATTCATGCAATTATGGAGTGGCCCAACCCCACAAAAGTCCTTGAACTTTGATCATTCCTAGGCTTGGCGAATTATTATCGGCGATTTATGGAAGGCTACTTAAGGAAAGTGGCACCGTTGATAAATCTTTTGAAGAAAGATCGTGCATGATCGTGGATAGAGAAGTACGACCAGACGATGGAGAGATTGAGGCAGGTCATTGCCTCTAAACTAGTGTTGTCATTACCTAACTTCAAACTCCCTGTCGAAGTCCATACCGATGCATTTGATAAGGCTTTGGGGGCGATGCTTGTCTAGGAGGGACACCCCATTGCCTTCAAGAACAGGAAAATGAAGGATGCTGAACATCAATATCCAGCCCACGAGAAGGAGATGCTTGTTATGGTGCATGCCCTCAGAATTTAGAGGTACTACTTACTTGGGACGAGTTTTATTGTGTGCACAGATAATGCGGCAATCACTTACTTTATGACCCAAAAGAAACTATCCCAAAAGCAAGCAAGGTAGGCTGGACTTCTTAGCGAATATGATATCCAGTTTGAACACAAGCCTGGAGGCTTAATTTAGTCCTTGATGCTCTCAATCGGAAAGTGGTAGCTAGGTGGTCTTGGCAATTGTAGTGTTGGAAAGCCAATTCTTGCCTCGAATCAAGAGAGGAGATGGGCAAGGACCCAGTTTGCGTAAATCTGGTAAAACTAGTAGCTGAAGGTGTTACTTGAGATTCTAGTGTGAAGATGGAGTCCTTTATGCTAAAGGAGGACGTCCATATGTTCCTAGTACAAGCGGATTGAGGCGAGAACTCTTGAAGGAGACTCATGATGTTAGGTGGGTAGGACATCCAGGCATGGAGCGTACCTTTGCCCTCCTATCCCGTTCATTCTTTTGGCCAAAGATGGAGGAAGACGTGGATCAGTATGTGTGAACTTATCTTGTGTGCCAACAAGACAAGATAGAGAGGAGGAAGGCAGCAGGCTTGTTGGAGCCTCTACTAATACTAGACAGACCCTTCAGAAGCATTTCTCATGGATTTCATCACTGGTCTTCCCACGACGCAGGGATGACTAGCGTGATGGTGGTGGTGGATCGATTCTCGAAGTATGCTACATTCATTGCTGCTCCGAAGAATTGTGATGCAGGCATGGTTGCAGAGTTGTTTTTGAAACATGTGACAAAATATTGGGGGATTCCGGAGACATCATAAGTGATCGGGATACGAGGTTCACAGGGCTGGTTTTGGATAGCCCTCTTCAACATGCTAGGATCGGAGTTAAAGTTCTCGATAGCAAACCATCCTCAAACGGATGGGCATACAAGAGGATCAATGCCTTGTTGGAGGACTACCTCAGACACTATGTGAATGCAAGCTAGTCCAACTAGGTGGACCTAGTTGACTCTACACAATTTTGCTACAATCTCCATAGAAGTTCTGCTACGGAGATGAGTTTTTCGAGGTGGCGACGGGACAACAGCCAGCTACCCCACATGAGGTAGCAAAATCAAAGTCGATGGGATCATGCCCAATGACTTATCGCTTTGCGAGGTGCAAGCAGGAGTTGCGAGAGGAAGCTCAAGACAGTTTGGCTAAAGCTGTCCGGCGGACGAAGAAGCATGCTGACCAGAACAGGAGATTCTTGGAATTCCAAGAAGGAGATTTGGTCTTGTTGAAGCTTACTCCTCAAATTCTAAAGAAGTTCAATAAGAAGGAAACACACAAGGGCCTGGTTCAGCGATATAAAGGACCATTTGAGGTGGTCAAGCGAGTTGGAAGGGGAGCTTACAAGCTCAAGTTACCAGAGAGGTTGAAGGTACAACCTACATTTCATGTCAGTTACTTTAAACTTTTCCATTCAGACCAGGCGAATCCAGGGCGGAGTGCAGTCAGACGAGCTCCACCCTTGATACGAAAGGAATTTGCAGGAGAAATCGAGGAGATTCTAAACCATGAGGTGCGTGGTCAGAGTAAGAAAAACAGGCGGATTTCTACTTGATCAAGTGGGTTGATGTGGAGGAATCTACTTAGGAGCAGGACACTACCTTGTGGCAGTTTGAGAAGGAGATAACAGACTACCAGAAGCGGCAGGAACCCAGTAGTTCGATGAGGGCATCGAACATTTCGGCCGGGGGAGGTTTTTTACTACCCCAATAGTTAGACCGGAGCATGCTGGGCTAGGCAGCATGATAACTCAGCAAATGACCGAGTCTCGGTGGACTCGGGAGGCTTTGGGGGACTCAGGTGACGGATTGGGGTTTAGTGCATGGCGCATACCTAAGTGGGCACGGTGTTTACCTAAGTGGGAATGGTGTTTACCTAAGTGGGCAAGGTTTGGCTCGGCGCGTACCTTAGCAAGCACAGTATGGATACGGTATGGATACCTTAGCGCAAAACTTATACACGGCGCGACGAGCGGCACGGTGCGCACGGTGCGTACCTTAGCTGGCACAGTTTGGCAAGGCGCATACCTTAGCGGGCAGGTGTAGCACTACCTACCTTAGCGGGGCACGGTGTGGCACGACACAGACCTTAACGGGCAAGGCGCGTGTACCTTAGCGGGCACGGCGCACGTACCTAAATGAGCACATGCGCTGACAAGGCGCTCTCCCTGGTGCGAGCACAACGGTGACTTGGGGAGAGCACGGCAGTGACTTGGGTGTACCTTAGCGAAAGCTTGGTACATACCTTGGCACGAGCAAGGTCATGCCTTAGCAAGGGCAAGGCAAGACCTTAGCAGGAGCATAATTGACTTTCCTTGACTCTGGTGTTGACTCGGTCAAAGTATGATTGGTCTCACTTTTGGATGTTCCCTATTGGAGGGCCAAGAACGGCTTAACATCTACTATAGGGGAGGGACCTCTTCTAGGGGTGGTATGGGCAGGAAGGCAAAGGTGACCCTAGAGAAGGCCTTGGGCGTGCATGCCAAGGCCTTGCCCAAAGACCATCATGCAACCACCTCCGGGCCGGTAGGACCTGGACGTAGTCAGGCTCCGGCATGCACCCAAGGGTGTCTAGGCTCAGCTAGGCACGACCAAACACGACCCTAAAATGAAAGAGTGTTCCTAGGTTTGGATGGACCAAGTCAAGCATCACAGTTCCTAGGCGGTTAGGCAACTACCTTGGTCATGGCTTAGAGCATGACCAAGGCAAGTCCTAGCAAGTCCCTAGCACATTGGAGATGTGCCTATTGACCAGGTGGTCATGGTCATGACGGTTACGTCCAAGGCCAGGAGATGTGCCTATTGACCAGGTGGTCATGGCAGTTACAAGGCCAGGTGGCAGCAAATGAGACAAGCAGTTAGACAACTGCTTGACTACATGGGAGTGTGGTGTGGTTTACTTAGTCTTTGATGCTTGTAAACTAGGACATATGTCCATTCGGTTATGTAACCACTTCAGGCTATTTTCTATAAAGCTAACCACTTATGCTTGGGGAAGCATAAGGTGGTAGAGTTGTAACCCATCTATCAAAGATCAGTAAAGCTCCCATTTGTGCCTATTGTTGCTTGTTAGTGTGAAAGTTATTGGAGTGTTGTACTAAGGTGGTCCTTAGGCACCACGGAGTGGTATTGAGTGAGAAAAATTTCCTTAGGGTAAACCCTCTCATCAGTGACCCCGTGACACTTACCATAACACTTTCTACCCGATCCCACGACTCGCATGCAACTCGAGGCATGTCCCCGCTCGCTTCTCGACGTTTATCATTGCACGAACCGACTTAATTAATCTACACAATTATATAACATTAAGCATACATCATAACAAATATAAAATATACCTCAACCACGTGCCTCGGTCAGTGTGCGTATCTCACGCGGGTCCCACGTCATGGATCGGTGATTCCGATTAAGGCATTAAATAAGGTTTAGAAATTCAGGTTGTGACACCGTTTTAGAGTGCAACCCAAATTTAAATTTTAATGTTTGAGGGCACCCAACATTTTTACCAAAATACCTCTTGATTCCAACTAAAGCACCCAACTCTAAAACCTTCGTCGAGCCATCTATTTTAAGTTCGGCGACACATGATTGAGACTTATCTTTAGGTTCGATTTTGTCTAACCAAACTTTTTAGTGAAACTTGATTGACAACTGTCGACCTAAAAGTTTGGTGGGTTCCAACCAACTCTCTAATTAAAGCTTCAACGAGATCTGACCGAATATTCAATTAGAGGTTTGGTGGGCTTTGATCGACTCTCTAACTAGAGATTTGGACTTACGAGGCCTATAACCACTCGACGATGCCCTACAAATCACATGAAGGGAGTATGTGGAGTGATGATGGTATGATGCACAAAACGAGAGGAAAGGATAGTGAGGTGGACTAATCGCAGTAAAAGAGGCATAAGAGTCATATTGCAGTAGAAGTGACCTTTTCTAAGGTTTGACTTTTATGCTAAGGTGCCCTTAGCGGGGCTTATTTGTCTATCCCGCCAAATGTGACTTATATCTACAGTCATCTTAATTGTCACCTCTTTGCAATGAGCCCAATAAGAGATATGCATTGCGGAAGCTGACATGAATATATAATTCGAGATGATAATTAAATGGTCCTACACTTATCGCAAATTCCAGTCATCCGCACTTATTAAACACGCGTGCTCCATGAAAGTCTATGAAGGCATGTGGGTATTGCCAGAGGCCCAGAGCAGCACACAAACAATAGTAGCCGTGCTGTTTTGTAATGGACAATGATAGGGGACAATTTTTGATACATACATGCATTTGGAACACAATGGTCAGATATTTTATCATACATCGAGATGCGAACATACTTATCACCATGCAAATCAAATTCAAAGGACAGCTGCAGCAAGCCAGCAACAGTACTATATATAGCAAAAGTATGTCACACACGCAATCATTTTGAACATTTTCCCTGCAATTATATAGTGGAATTGAATAAGGCAAAGCATGGAGTGATGGCCCATCACCTCTGCATTCTGAAACAACTTTTGTGGCTTAAATTGGACTTGGACAATTTCCTCTTGGAGGGGAGCAAGGATGTAATAGGAGGGATGCAATTTTCATTCTCACAATTGAAGTTCACAATTTGTAGACATGGGCAAGTGGGCTTGAGGGCCACAGGTCTAATCATGTAAATAATGCAAAACGAGACTTTTGGAGACAGAATCTTATTTACATGCATGTAGAGGAATTGCACAATTGGTGCGGGATCGAGTAGCTCTATATACAATAGAGCTACACTGTAACAAAAAAAATAAAAATAAAAATAAATAAATAATAAAAATATATATAGAGCTACACCAATGATCCAGATTTGCCTCAAGCAATGAGCTTACACATCCTGATGTGTATATAATAGAAATTTATGCACTTGCAGATTCGTGTGTGGGCATGCCTTACAAGTGGTAATAGAGTTGATGACTCGACTGAGAGAAGGTGTTTTGCATAGATTTTGGTCCTAGATAGAGATTGTTGGGATATGTAGATCTCGAAGTATACTACCATATTGATTAAGTATAGTCCAAGAGGCTGGAGATTGTTGGGATTTCAATTCTCCTCAAATCATACGTACATATGCTTTGACCTCAAATGTATACTTATGATTTGGAGGGGTTTTAGTGTGGACAGTATTGATATTAGAAGAGATCCGCAGGGATTCATAGAGAACTAAAGTCTCTGAATTCAATTTGAGTCTTCTCATTTAAGATTGGATATTGATCTCTCTATCTTCATTTCTTCAAGCCCTACCTGGCATTGTTATCTTGATCCTTTAAGTCTTTTAAGTCCTACAAAGACAGTCAAAGCCTTTTATTAATTTTTTTGAGCACTTCTCCGACTTTTATTTGATTTCTGTTTTAGATTAATTTTTGGGTTAATTTGGGTAGTTCCTACACGTAAACAGAACCGTCCACAATTTAATTGATGTAGATCACACTTAAGTATTTTTATTCCATGTTTAAATTGATAATCAATTCAACCATGACTCAATAGTTTAGTATGAGATTTGAAAATAAGAGTCATAGGCTCAAATCTTTGTAAATGCAAAATTTGTTTCTTTTCTATAAAAAAAAAAACGATAATCAATTCATCCATAGCATTTTTTAAAAGTAATTCGATTCATTTATTGCATTTAACTGACTGAAAAATTATTGCATTTTTTTATTAATCACAAATAATCGCCCATATATTCTTGAAAAGTCCTAGAATGACAAGTACGTCACATCGGACCTTTAAGTCGTACAATGCGTTGGGATGTTGGCATACACATCCTAATGTGTGTATGCATACAATTCTTGTAGGCCATTTATCTTTCAACGTAACATACCAATTGACATTATAATATTTTCCATTTGAAAATGAAAATTAATTATTTAACATTTTTTTGGTAAATACTTTTGCTACACAATGATGTGGATTCCTTGGGATTCATATGACACGCATCCATCAATTCTACACCATTTGTGTTACAAATGTATGTGTCATGAAATGTTGATTATCATCACCTTCCTTTGAAAATTGTGTAACACAAAATTTCTCAGTCGTACAATCTTCAATAAAATAGGTGTGTTAATTTAAATTATGTCCCAATTGGTAGATTCGGTACAATAAACATTTTTATCGATTGTAGAAGCTGTGTGCAATGAGTTACCACCGTTAGATTCAAAGCACTTGAGCCCAGTGTAGTTGGTTAGTTTAGATACCAAATAGCTTACACCCAAAAAAAAAAAAAAAAAAAAGAAGTCAGAGTGCAACTGAAGTCGAGTGCAACCAAACTTAATTAATTACTTGGAAACAAATTTGGGAGGATTACATGGGCTTATTTTTTTACAAGAACTTGTTTTTGTTTTGTTTTGTTTTATTTTTATTTTTTAAAATTTCGTTTTAGTTTTTTGGTACTTATAATTATGAGTATATTATCTCAAATCCAAGTTTTAATAATCAGATAATGAGAGCCCAAGAGGCAGAAAGCGGGAAACCCCTCATTTTCCATTCAAAAAAATCAAAACATCAGCATTCTTCGCGACACACCAGCTCTGTGTTTTCCAGCCAGATCTCTGATAGTCTCGCCAATCAAATCCTTGAAGATGCTCCTCTCCACATCCAACACCACCTCAGCCATCAAAATTGGACAATCTCGCCATCCATTTGTTGAGTCTCCGGCCATGTCCCAGTTAAGCAATCGGCCGCATATCACTTGGAACAAGTCTTCAACCACCAATCGATTCTCCCTTAATCTCAATAACTCCGACCAGATCTCATGGAGCCACGGCTTTCCAGTGGTCGGATCTGTGGTGGAAACTGCCTTCCATGGCGGCAGTTGTCTCTTTTTGTCAATGATTTCTGCGACCACATCAAATATTAACTTGCGGTGGAGTCTGGAGACGTAGGAGGAATCACTCTTGTATTTTTGTTTCTCGAGCAAGAAGAAGTCTGAGTCGTCCAAGACGCAATCCATCACTTGGAGAACTTCAGAGAAATAGAGGAAGTCGGAATCGTGAATTGAGCATACATCTTGTTCTAATGATTTGCATTGGAGCGGCATGATCACTGAACTTGCACTCCAATTCTCTTCTTCTAATTCAACTGATCGATCTGTTCAAAATTAACATACAAACAATCAGAAACATCTTAATCTAATTGATTTCTCCCAAGAAAAAAGCCAAATTTGACCACCAATCCAGATAAGGAAAAAAAGACAAGGATTTATGGGCGAGACATAACAAGAAATTATTAAAGCAAACACAAACACAAACACAAACACAAACACAAAAACATAACCAACAACCAACAACCAACAACCGGTTGGTCTAAGTCGTATTAAGTGGCGCAGTGAAGCTAAAGAAAGAACTAGAACATCAATAATTGCACAGTAGCCTCTCACTTAATTCTCAAATGAAAACTATTACAAAAATTGTTCCTACTTGCCTCATTTTCTCTATTTATATTCCCACTTCTAACCACCAATGTTACTGAGTCTAAAGGGACAGATATCACATTTTTTTGTTACAACAACAGAAAGAACTTGGTTACCCTAAATCCTAAACCCTAAACCAATATTCCTTGCAACAACTAACTATTCCAACAACATCTAATTTGTTTCTTATTTTTTTTAGTGTTTAGGGTTTAGGGTTTAGGGTTTAGGGTTGCTTCAATCAACAACATTAGCAACTATAGTCATAATTCCTACATCAGTAAAGAACTTGGTTCCCCATAAGCAAGATCTCGACTTCGAGTCTCGTGAATGAAAAAAAAAACTAGGTTGGAAGGGGGGCAATCCCATGTACGGGGTCCGACAATACCCAAGCATTAAATTAGTCGGTGCGTTGACCACCAGACACCAGGTAGGAAACCAAATTAAAAAAAAAAATACAAACACATAATTTGGTTAAAATCGACCTACATCTATGCACCAGAATAGCTCTATCAAAGAAAATCCACCAGAAACAGCCAACTACTACTTAGAGCCAAAGGGGGTGGCACTCTCCCTCGACCAAAATGCAATCCTCTTCATTAACAACCGTGTTATGCACCACACAATGCCTAAGCTAATATACTGTTATTGCAGCACTTCCTGTAAAGAAAATACTAGAATGACAACATTTAAGTCACACCCAAAGACGTACATCAGCCTAGAGAAGCCTCCATGCGGCCCGACCCACTTGTTATGCATTAGAATCTATATGTGCCCGCATCTCAAAGCACGCATGGACGGTTCAAAGACTCGATGTAACTTCTTGTGTGACCTACCCATTGTCTTTCTAGCACCTCCCTTCCCATAAAAGAAACTCAACTACAGATTGCAAATAAGTAACTAAAAATTAGTAATTATTAGTATTTTTACCTTTGAAAGGAAGGCAGCGGTTCAATGGGGGAGGAGAGAACGAGTCGTCCTTGTACAAGGACAAGTCGAGGACAGAGACGGGACTCGGCTGCTGCGACTCGGTGGCGCCATTCATCTCTGCTATGCTCTGCAGCAGCTCATCGCATCTCTCCAGCACAGACTTCTCCTCCTCATCTGCTTTCGCTCTCCTCAACTGCATTTCAACGAACACTCTCTTTTCAATTAAATCAAACACAAACACAAACACAAAAACAAAAACAACAACAACAAAAAATTTATCTGTGTCTGACGGACCTCTGTTGCATTGATTCGAGGAGGTGTACTGGAAACGCTACACTCAGAAATCGAACACGACTCGTCGTCCTCCGCAACACTCTGAACTCGCCATTTCTGATGGCTGTTATTTCTCCTCTTATTGATGTTATTTCTGCAGTTGTTGTTGTTGTTGTTGTTGTTGTTGTTGTTTTTTGGTGATCTGTTTGTGAGTTTCGGAGACTGAGGTGCAGAAGAAGAGTTTCTGGACTCGTTTCCTCTCCTGATCTGAGTCTCGACGGTCAACGGCGGCCTAGGGTTTCTTCTGATCAGAGAACTCGGACTCCGATCAGGCGACATTGTCGACGGATTGTTTCTGATTCTCTGATTATCAGGACTACTCCGACCAGAATCCATTCGGTTCTGCTGAGCATTCAGCTTCCGGTGGTTTCCAATCTTAGATTTGTTGATTGATTTTGTTGAATTAGTCACCACTCTCCCTGGACGAGTAGGCGAGGATGGAAATCGCGACGGTTGAACAACAATTATCTGAGAATCATCACAACAAACTCTCCTATCAAACACGAAATTGCGCTGATGGCTGCCGATCTGTCGACCTATAGATTTGCTGTTGTTGGAATTGGAATTGGAATTGGAGTTGGAATGGAGGAGGCCTTTGAGCTGCAGAGCTTCCAAAATCTGCTTCAACGTCTCCAGATCCTTCTCTGGCTCGTCGATTCCTCTCATTTTCAATCGCTTCTCGATCTCTCCGTACAGAGATCTTGTTGTCTGCTTCGTCTCCGGATAGAACTCGAGAGAGTCGAAGAAGCATTTTCGCTGTTGCGGCCGCGGTTTCGTACTCGGAAATCCTTCATCCGCTGCTGCTGCTTTTGCTTTTGCTTTCCTAATTGAGAACTCAACAGGTACTCTCTCTTGTTGTTTTGGTTGTGAATTCTTCCCCTCATTGTACTGATATTGCATCAGATCTCTAGACCTAGATTCCGAGGCGGACCTCCTCAGTTCTGGTCTCTGGAAACTCTCATCTTCTCCGTCGTCCCCATCGCGAGGTTCCGGTAAGGCCTCCAGCCCCATTAGCCTGGCAATCACGCTCGGCGACCGCCTTTGTCTATCGTCGCATTGATTCTCAAAGAACGGAGCGCCTGTTCGGATCTCTCTGGGCCTCAGGCTCCCTTTCCCATCCACAACCGCTCTGCTATCAAGAGACAGCCTGGGGAACTCCCTGAACTTGGACGTCGCCGCCGCTGGAGACCTCGAATCGCCATCCTTCAAATCGAAAACTGCGAAAGGGCGAGTCATCATTCCAGGCGAAATCGCCGAAGGTTTGGCGCATTCAGGAGGGGGTTTTGGCTGCTCATCTTGATGTGATTCTGCGGTGGAGGTCGGAGAGAGGGGAGTTTCCCAGAACTTGTTGAAGAAATGGAAGAAGAGTCCATGTCCTGGAGGATTCAAAATTAGCATATACCGACTAAATGCCCACAATGAATTCAACGAAAAGCAAGAAAAAATTGGAACAAAGCGTCACTCTCTCTCTCTCTCTCTCACTTACTGGTGAAGGATTGAGCCGTTTGGTAGCGTAGATACGCTTGGCTGGAAGCATATGGTGACGATCGAAGAGGTGCAAGAACCCAGACATGCAACCCATCTGCTTCTGATCCAGCGCCTGATCGCCATTAAAGCTGCGACTACTCATCATCCTTGACGATGATGAACCACCACTCATATTCTCTCTATTAATCTCTAATAATGCGAGTCGCCTCCATTGATGCAGCTCTGCTCCACCTTCAATAGCGTTCTTCTTCTTCAGAGTCTGTTCTGCAACTTTTGACCCTTCTTTGGTTTCACACTGGATGATTCTGTTCGTCGCTTGAGCTCCCGCTTTGAGGCCTTTTAAAGCAGGAACGGTATTGGAGAGAAGCGAAGACTGAGGAAGCGAGTTCTTTGATTACCCACTACTTTTCGTATAAAGACGAACGTCTCCTCTTGTGGACCTACGCATACATACCAACGTGGACGGTGAAAGTGAAACGGTAAACTAAACTAACCATCTAGGGTGATCACGCTTTTAAAGTGATTTTTGGGCCGTCGATACCCTTGAAGTGAAAATTAATGATCTTTTCAGCCCTCCGATTATCTTTCTCTTCATTTCACAGTTATGTGATGACTTATTACTGATTGGGGCTTTGAATCATGCTTAAATTGTTTATTACTCCAATATTTTTATTAATGTTAAAAGGACTATATGTCGTGATGTCGTGCATATCAACACATCCTAAATCCTAAAACAAAAAATATCTTGAAGACTATAGAATATAGGACTCAACAAATATTACACTTGTTTGCAGATTGATTTTCAATTCAAAGAGATTTATTTTAGCTAGGAAAGACATTTTTGCTTTTTTTATAAAATTTTGTTTTGTTTATTCTAATAGATACTTAAATAAAACTATTAGTTAAAATAAATAAATACTTTAAAAAAATAAATAAATGTCAACCATGCCTCCTACATCTATAAAGTCGGGTGACCGATTCTTAAGATCAAAATAAATAAATAAAGGAAGATGTTAAATGTACTCAATTTAGACATCAAGATTGAGTACTAACCCACTCAATGACTGCGTGATACACCTTAAGATCCATTTGCATGTGTATCGCATGGTTATCGAGTGAGTCAATACATAATTTCGATACCCCTATCATTTTTATAAATAAATAAACAAAAATATTTCTAGCTAGTTTGTATTGTTAGGTTCCTCTGCAAATTGCAACTAATAAAAATAGTCTAATTTTATTTATTTATTTATTTTACCCAATAATTTTATTTAGTTGTTTGTTATAATTTATTATTTTTTGGATTTGAAAAATCAAAACAAAGAAGTCGTTAATAATTTTGAGTCAAGGGATGAACAAGTGTACTTTTTAGTGAGTCCATGTTTTGTGGTCCAGGAGATATTCTTTAATTTGTAACTATTTAATGATGAGTCCGCAATTCAAGTCACCACATAAATGGTGAAATGGATGCAAGTAATCAGAGGGCTGAAACGATAATTTTTTTCACTTCAAGGGTAACTTTAAGAGACGATCTAGTTCAGGGGCTGAAATGACCCTTTTGTCCAGTAATTTAGGTTGTCTTGCAAAGCTGTGCGTCTCAGCGATGCACTCTTTGATCGAGTGAAGTTTGACTGAGCTGCACATCAGCAAACAAAACTTAAGGTGTGCTCTTCAATAAGACAAAGCACACACTAAAAAATGAACAATGACCTAGAGGAATGGTTCGACACACCTCGTATGGAACTGTACCTATCTTGAGGTACATTATTAACGGTGTATTGAAATGTTGTGCGTTTTGGTTGTCATTCCAATATTGTGCTTCCATAAAATATCAGTGAAGCTGGCAAACTGAATAGACTTCGTGACATGTCGAAGATAAGGGAGCAAGAAATGTTAATTTGTCAATGAATTTTCTGTCAAGTAGAAGGCCTTCTCGTACTTCGAAATCTTTTAAGGAAAATGTTAGGCTAACATCTTTTTGCAACAACCTTTCCTTATATGGAGAACTGCTAGAATGACACCACAAACGCACATCTCTGGCTCGTGTTCATTGTCCTATGCTTACTTCAAGATGCAAGCTTGCATCTTTTGAGATACAAGACAAGGTTGAATAGTGGGGGTGTGAGTTCCAGTGTGGGTCGTAGAGGTGTCATTACAACATTTTCGTAGTTATATTAATTATTATTGTGGTCCCTTAAAGCTTGTTTAAATTATTAAACCACCTAATTGATTGGTACAAGAAAAAAAAAATTATATCACTAGCATCGTCATCTTCCGAGGCTTGACCTCTTTTTTAATTATTTCTTTTTGGTAGAAATTTTTTTTTAATTATTTTTAATGAAATAAAAACAACATATTTGGATTTTAGATAATTTTTTGGTCTTTTTAAAATGTAATTTGTTATAAGAAACACTGTCTATAACCTAGTACAAGCTAGTAAACATGATTGTTGAGCTAATTAGGTTCGATATTTAGATAAAGAATTCCGGAAAACAAAGAAGATAAAGAATTCCCAATTTGATCTGATTGATTGGCACCATTTTAGACAATGGTTTCCTAAGTTGGTGAGAGCCTCTTCGATGGTAAATATGGATTGTTGTTGTGGATTAAAGTGGCTTATGGATAATGTGTTGATTGCACTTTTTATTTTGAATTTTTTATTTATTTATTTTTTTTGAGAGAATTGTTGATGTGGCTATATATGGATTTTACAGTTTAGAATTAGACATTGAAAATAGACATTATCTATTTTTTTCACGCCACGTCAGCAACACGTTATTAATCTGAAGTTGTATTGAGAAGCTTTTTTTGTTCCAAAGTCTATTGTGTTGGACTAAGTAGTTAGTCACTCTAACTCCAACCGGAATTTTGATGGAAACAAACAAGGTGAAAATATTCTAATAAGTTTTATCAAGTGTATTTCAGTTTCATCAAAGGTTGCGAAACATCACATCATGGGTATTCGAGCATTCAAGCTATACAAGTTCATGACTCGACATACATAAAGGAATGAAGACGAAATATCAAAGCCACGAGTTGTAAAATTGATGTAAGGTATTCAAGTTCACTTAAGCAAGCCTATTGCATTAGTTCATGCATATCGTGATTTTAAAATGGATTTTCAAATGTCAAGTGATTACTTGAAGATTTCGGTCCCATAAGTCTAAACTATGTTAAACTATATGTGTATATTAATATCGCATTTTAAAAATCATTGCGAAAGCTTTTGAAAAAGAAAAACTTGTTTTTGAAAGGTCTTTGAAAAGAAAACTGCATATTTGCAGAAAAGTCCCTCGCAAATCATGAAACTGAGATTTTCCATTTTCGGGATTTGTGAAAAAATCCGAACCATCCAAATAGGCCATATGAACCATAACAAACATGTATTATATGTTATATGAGGGCTCATTGGGTCTAGGACGTGTTAAAGGGTCGCTAACACAAGGGACATAATTAATTATTCTGAGGTCCCTGCAGTTAGCGCGCTAATACTGTTATTAGCGCGCTATGTGCAGAGTTAGCGCGCTAGGTCATAAAATTAGCGCGCTAATTGCAGTCCTGACATCATTTTTATAAAGCTGAAAAATTCTCTTTAATTCGAATTTTTGATCAAATCTCGGCCCTTGGATGCACACAACGGTCATATATTGGTCTATAAATATATACAACTCTCCCAAACACACAAGGCACATAAATTAGGTTTTAAAATCAAAGAAAAACATTTGTGCTCAAATTTTTCAAGAAAAGGAGTTTGGGGTTTTCAAGCTACACTTAGAGGCTGTTCATTCAACATCAAAACCAGCACTCTTGAGGCACTCTAAGGAGTACAACAACCTCTCCAGAACTGATTTTCAAGTCATCTTCTTGGGGTTGTAAGAAAGTCCATTCCTAGCATTTCTTATGCTTAAATTATATATTGTGCGATTGATTTGGGAAATTACTTGTGGTGTTGTTAAACACACTTGTATTGGGTTTTGCACTTAAACTTGATTCATTAAACCCTTGAACTGATTTGAACAAGAGTTTGTGCTTAAACTTGATTTTTATCAAACTTCTTGTTCTTTGGATTTGAAACCGGTTTTGTTCTCATCAATCTATTTAAAAGGTTTCATATTTGAGTTTTGCATAAAATCAATTTTATACTTGCATTTCTCAATTGTTTTTATACTTGCATGCATAAGAGTGATTAGGCTCTAGGAGGCTTGCTTGTATTTGAACTTGATACCACTTTACTTTGTAAAGTGTAATATCACTTGTATTAATCAAATCTTGATTGTAAGACTTAGTGGGATCTAAGTCGAAAGGGAAGACCTAGTTGAGGCTAGGCATATATCCTAGTTGCGGCTAGGTGAGAAAAGTCCTAGGTGGGTCTAGGTGGGAAAATCCTAGTTGTGGCTAGGTGGTTGTATAAGACCTTATTGCGATAAGGCATCGTGTAAAAGACCTAGTTGAGGCTAGGTATTCACTAGGCTAGTTTGCTTAGGGTGTAACACATATTGATAATATAAGTGGGGTTCGAAAATCCTAACAGGGGAGGTTAGGTAGTGGATGTAGATCGGTTGGATCGAACCACTATAAATCACGTGTCTTATTTCCATCTCTTCTACCCCCTTCTTGATTGCATAGTATTGATATTTATCATTGGTGTATGCATTATCATTATTATTTATGCATAAAGTTTTAAAAATGCGATAATCACTCGGTAACCCAATTCACCTCCCCTCTTGGGTGACCTTCATATTGCATCCTGCTTGACACACATTCTCCCCTTATCCACATTTGCATTGGAAAATGCTATGACCACCGACCACACAAAGCGTACTCACTAAGAGCATTTTACTGTTGGGTTTTAGGGTTCATGCACAGCGGAGATTTCAAAACTATTTTGAAAAAAACCCCAACAGGATCCGAATATGATTCCATTAAAACACGTTTAAACTATGAAAACTTAATCATACTTCAATCACAATGTACCTTTCTGAAGATTAATCGATCTCTAAGGCGCTGCCAACGACGAACGCCCTCTATCAGCAGTCCACACACGAACGGCGGCCGAGATTTGAAGTGCTAGCTTCGAGAGAATACCAAACCTATTTGTTTCTCTCCAAAACGATCAAGAGCATACCAAAAACCTCTAAGTCATTTTTTTAAAAACGAAACTAGAGTTTCAACCCTTTTTAAATCTTTCATACTTGTATTCTAACTCAAAACGTCTATTTATACAACCCTTGTATATAGACGGTTAAGTAAATTACACATATACCCCTACTTAAAGAAGTATAAGTGTAATACACTACAAGGACGTTTCTGTCATGAATTTTATCATATAAAATTCATTTTTCTAAACCATCTTAAAATCTCGCAAAACCATTCTCAGTGTGCGACCCAATAGGCTCATACAACGTTGGCAGTGTACCAAAACACATTTTTGTATACAAGTCATAAGTGGCCTCTAGCAAGACATTATGACTCCCCAAGTTGTATGAATATCAAATCGATACAACCTAATCAATAATGTATATAACATCCTTTTTGTCACACGATATCCTTTTTTATCAAACATAAGGCATGGAATTGTCATCCAACATGTTCAATCGTACTAGTCTCGATTTCTAGGTAGACTGAAAACATCTAAGTGACATTGATCAATATCAATTCACTTAGACTAGGCCTTTTAACAGTCTAACACATCGAGGGATCCACTGGATATCTCTCTTTATATGAGAGGGACAAATTTTATCTCGATTACACAACTTCACCACATTATTCACACAGTAACCAATCACAACCTTTATAATAGTCCGGTTAAAGACAACGTTTGATTGCGTCAAATCACTGTATTCCTAATGTTGAAGTCTCTGGAAATCTCAAGTCAAAGGACTGAAAAATATACCTATCATGAGAAACAACTATGACTTAATCCATGTGATGTTCTCATATCGGGTCGGTCCAGTACTTTGTTCCCTAACAAGTACTCATGATCTTAATTCGTATTCCTATACGTATGATCATCGTATGATCATCAATCAAGACTCATACTAATCTTAATTCATTATAGTTCTCAGTATAATAATCGACTAGGGACATTTAAGATATTTCTGTAAATACTCATGGATCTTATTATAATGTAAACATGCAAATCAATTATAATAAACAACAAATGAAATCCTCTATTTTATTAACTAAAATGTATTCATAAAGACTATTAATGGATTGACCTATGGCACGTTTCCCAACATTTACAATGAGCGTGGCTAAGCTAACACAAAAATACATCTTGCTATTATCTTATATGTGGCACTTGTGATTAAACCAATGCAATGGGTGGTCCTGGGTAGGCTCGGGCCGGCTTAGGAAGTTTTTTTTTTAAAGCCCTGTCTAGGCCCGCCTAGGCTCGAATTTGTATTTGTTGGATGTCAATAATTTGTAAAAAATGAATATGTATAATAAATATAGAATATAAACAAATAAGAAATAGTTGTTCAAGTGGTTAGAACATGTAGTGGTAGTGAAGTGATTAAAGTTCAAACCTTCTTAGCAACTTTTTGAGCATTTTTTACAAATATCTATAAAAAAGCCTACCACATATCCAACGCGGGCCAGACTTGGGCCAAAAGTACAAACGCAGGCTTGCCCACTAAATTGTCGGGCTTTAGCAAGCTCAGGCCCGAACCAGGCTTTGTAATGTATTTGAAACCCAAGCTCGGCTAATGTTGGGCAGGCCTGACGAGCCCCCGACCCAATGAACTGGTCTACTTGTGATATTTAAGGAGTCCAAAAATAAAAAGTGGGGGAGACAAGTTACAAGCCCATTTTAATACTCAAAAAAGGAAGAAGGAGGTCCCAATCTTATTATCGACACCCGAAAATGGAGAGAAAATTGTGATAAGCTGACAACCAGTATAAAACTTATGTTCTTCTTTTAAAAAAGAGTGATGATTTGGATACTTCTAAAAACAACCTACAAATGTCCCTGCTAAAAAACTCAAACTCTATAGAAATTTGACTATGTAGGGATAGATTGAGATTAACTTGGGATGCTTTAGTCAAGAGGGATTTAATGGAATGAAAAAACACACGAATTGCTCTAAATTGAGTGCAATGGAAGAGTTTAATCTATTGGTCGCTCAACTAATTTGAAATTGAGTATTGTTGTTGTCGTGATATTAATTCAACCAGCCTAAACAACAACAATGCATAGTGTTCTAGACCTCATCAGATGTATATACTTATATGTTAAGAAATTATTTTTAAGATCGAAAGTATTTTTTTTTAAAGAAAATAGTCCTACTTTTGGCCTGGCTATGTGCAAACCATTTTTTACTAAGGGTTTAAACCACTTTTTATTTTTTCATTCCAGTTCCAAAAAAGTCCTTATTCCTTCTCACGTAGTACACCCTACACAAGTGCCACCTTCGACTCAAATAATCCCCTCCAACCATCGGCGACGAAAACTTAAAATTTCGGAGCCCGCTACCATCGTAAGAGTCGATTTCTTCATATTTCTTGTTGGAAAATCATGTTTCTCAACCGTTTTAAATTCATTTTTGAACAATTTTTTTGTCTTGCAAACGTATTGTTCGCTTGCGTTGTTCGGTGGCTATTTACTATAAAAAAATAGAGGATGGACATGTAGAAGATACGGATGTGCAAGATGGAGATGTATTTCTTGAGTTTTCATTCAATTTTTGAATTTTTTTTCGAGTTCAAACCAGGGATTGCACCTCTGGTTTGGCCTTGCAAAACCGAACAAATAGCTTTTGCTCAGTTTGTCGAGGCCGATTGAAACATGTTTGTTCAGTCTCCTATAACCGAAAAAACATTTGTAATTTTTTTTTGTTTAAACCTTACGAACACTACAATGTGGGTCGGTCATCAAATAGTGATTAACATGCGTTGTTCGGTCACATTCAACCGAGCAATTCACTGTCAATCGTTCATGTGTCACCGATTGAGCATCGACCATCAATGTAACGACCCTAAAATCTAAATCGTACCACGTGTCAATTTAGGTCGTACGTGGACTCATTTTCTATGATATAGTTGTCCAATTCTCGATCGTCAACGCCGAGATATATTATTTTTGTTCGGTGTTTTATATTATAGTTTATTACCCAAATGTAAATTTCAATGTCCCAAACGTGTGAGGACATTTGAGTGTGAACGTTGGTGTTGGGAAATGGGTTCAGCTCGATGAGAACGTGAATAACGGGTTTCGTGCGAACATTTGTCGGGTAATTAGCAGTACGTGAGATTTAATAAATTAAAAACACTGATTAAATATAAAACAAATAATAATTAAACGTTGTATATCGCGTTCTATACGTTGATACATCCAAGATTACGCAACGAGCCACTCATGGTACGGAATAGGTCCGGGAACGCGAGCATTGTGTGAGAAAACGGTTAAGTATTGATGTAAGTCACTCATTGAAGTCACTAAGGAGTGTCAAGGTAGTTGGATGGATTGAGAGGAGGACAAGGGATGTGCCTCGAGATTTGTGTTTGTAGATGAAAGGGGGTATATAATTTCATTACCAACTTTTCTCTCTCCTCAATCTCATTTGGTCATCTCTCTCTCAACGAAACACAACGTGAGGGCGGGTGGGTTCCGGGAGTTTCAACATAGTTTGACGCCAAAGGATCTCCCAATCTCGAATTCTAAGGTGAGATCCCGAATCTCCACGTGTATATATACGTTTTAGTTGTAGTTTTGTGGGTTTTCATCACGACAATTTTGGACAAGATTTTCGGGAAATGTTGGAGATGAGGTTTTATGATGATTTTATGATCAAATGGATGATTTATTGGTAATTTGTGAATTGGTTTAGTGATTGGTGAAGTTGTAAAATTTTTGGGAATTTTTGAATGATTTTTGGAATCGAGGTTTTGACGAGAACCGAAAGTGGTTTATGGTAGTAACGAACGTCTCTAAGAGTTTGGGATAGGCTCGAAACACAGCGACGTGGGCCAGAGTTTCGGAAAACCTCAGGAAGTGAGTGTGGGACTCACGCCGCGAAGGACGTCGTGGGCATTTATGCACACGCGTCGGAGGTGGTGAGCCTCGAATTCATGCCGTGAGGGCACCACCATGGGTAAAACCCCACGACACAGCGGTGTGACACTGTTCACAGGAGTGTTATCAATAAAATTTTGGAAAACTTCGGGGATCTCTCGAGGACTCAAATGGGTTTGAATACGACTCAATACCCCATAAGTCACCCAATTACGATAATAAAATAATTATAGAAAATTGGATAAATTAAAAAGTATTTAATAGAATTTGTAATTTAATTGGATTATCAGGAATTTTAGTTGTTGACGAGTCACACGGGATTCGCAGGAGGCGAGTTAGAGGTCGTGTGAGTGTGAGTTAGCTTTGGACATAGGTAAGTACACTAGTGAGGAATTTTACAGTTATTTCTTGAGCTTTAATTTATCGTTATTGCTCTGTTAATTTATTTCTTGAAAATTCCTTTGGTTGAGTGTTCCATTGGCAAATGAGTCATGGTTACTTTTATCTGCGATACGAGCTCTTATTTGGATGTTGTTGATATCTACCAATTGAGTATATGTTGGGGGCTATCCAGGTCTGTGGATTTCTCATAGTCGCAAGGGTTAGGGCTGGTAGGCCGTGTTCTAGTCCCGAACCCAAGTTTGTTAGTCTTTTGCCGCGACTCAACGACTTTTGGTCGGGACTCTTTGCTATTCTGTTTTCATATTCCAGACACTATATATTCGATTGACTTATTTACAGTCTTGTGTATTCATGTCCTCCCTATTCGTTTCTTTCTATCTACATGAATTAGATTGATTTATTTATTTCAAAATACTGTATTTATGTTATGCTTGGCGTTAATTACCTGGGCTTGTCATTCTTGTGTTTGACGGAGTGTAGATCCACAATCCAATAAAGGAAAAGCTCCACAGTTAGGAGATATCATCTGATGATACCTAAGCACGTCTTTCCACTTGGCTGATATAGGTCTCTTTTCTTGTATTATTGTATATACTTGTTTTGAAACACTAGGACTTGGGTTTTGAGAGATCTTGGGCATGTATATCTATATGTTACTCTCCTCTAACTATTCATGGATGATGACATATATAAGCAGGGTTTCCACACTCTAAGTTGTCTTATTTTATATGTTTATGATTATTTTGATTAGTTTGAGGTTGTTTGTTTCCGCTATATAAATGAGAACTCGCTAATTGTTGTCTTAAATTTGTAAATTCTTAAAATGGTAAAGGAAGACTGACTAGTCTTGCATGACTCGACGAGATTAGCTCGAGGGTTCACGTAAGTCTAGGCCGGGTGGGGCTCAGTTTAGAACTGTGAAACTGGGGCCATCACATTTGGTATCAGAGGTGAAGTTTTAAATACTCGACTCTTGATTTAAATCACAAGCCATTAAGACATTAAGCAGCAGAAGTTAGGAATGGTTGAACTTAGAGTGGAACCCTATGATCATAACTTAAGTCTTAGTTGGGAAGTAAAGAGAGTTAGGGAAATTAAAACTGGACTATGAGCTATTTGATTTTTTGTATATATTATTATCGTTAGCTATGTCCTGATCATGAAAATCACTTTCTTTTCAATTTGTGATGACCGATCAGCCTGAGGTTAGCGATAGTGGCACGGGTGACGTATAAGGGCGTTTAGATGGCATGTCGCAGATGATTACCTCACATGATCAGCAACTTCAGAAGATACATGACTACTGAGAGCTTAGACGATAACATCACCTACTACGTCAACAGCTCCAGTTACTCTGGCTGGGAGTGCTCCTACAGTCCACGACACACCTGTAGCACCTATAGTTATGGTAGGACCCTTAGTGGCTAAAGAGGCACCCGTACGACAGAGGTAGTACCTCCTAGACTGGAGACACCGGCTGAGGATACGCCGAGCACACCGACTGATACGGGTGTTAGGGCGACGGGTAAGGCGAGGCAGGCTCGCGACTTTATGAGACATCAGCTAGTGAAGTTCTACTAGGGAACTAACCTTGAGGTTGCAGAGAAGTTTATGAGGAACCATGAGAAGATTCATGATGTTTTGGCTACACCGGCACATATGCAGCCGAGTATATCGTCAGCCTTACTGTTCGGCGAGGCCGATGTATGGTTGCGCACTACGGTGGTGTCGAAGGGGAAGCCAAGGATTGGGCTGAGTTCAGAAAGAGGTTCAACAAGAAATACATTCCTCCTACTATCCGTAATCTAAAGAGGACCGAGTTTCAGATGATTAGACAGCAGACTGGAAAGTTTGTTATGCAGTATATGGATCGGTACTTGCGTTTGATGGACTATGCCGGAGGTGCAACCGACACTGACTCTGACCAGGCTTACTATTTTGTACACGATCTACTAGATTCGATTAGTTTTGTTGTAGTGATGATGGCTCCAAGCACATTACAGGAGGCCTATGAGAGGGCTATGGCTAGTGAGAGCTTTGGGATCGCACGTACCGGAGCACCGATGGTGTTATCAGCACCGTCACAGTCAGTGGGAGGATCAGGAAGTGATAGGAGGAGGAAGAGATCTAGACAATCGAGGCAGAGAGATCGAGCTTAGAGCATAGGATCTATTGTATCTCTGCCTTATACAACACATACTGCGCTAGTCTCAGTTGGTCCAACGCAGAGTTACGCTAGTGCACCACAACAGCCAGCACCATCAAGTTTTTGATACCATTATTATCAAAGGACTAATGGTAAAGGCAATGACCAGAGACAGGGTCACAGTTCCAATCAGGTGAAAAGATAGGGACAGAGGTCTAGTCAGGCACAAGAACAGTGATAGGGTCAGCATGGTTCATCTTGATCTGAATCTCAAAGTGGTTGTTGGGAGTGTGGACACTTAGGTCATTTCATTAGTGCATGTCCACGACTGGGCCGAGGCCAGCAACAACAACAGAGCCAGGAGCAGGTTCACGTAGTTGCTACACCAAACCTGGCTGCCAGACGTAATCTTATTGAGGGTACAGTTTTCATTTACAGTCACTTTAATGTGTGTTATGTTTGATTCAGGCACTATTGTTTCTTTTATTATGGGTCGTATGGTTGATGAGTTGGGTTTAAGACCTACTAGACTAGATAGACCCTTGATCCTTAGCACAACTGCTGGGGACAAGATCTACCAGAACTTGTTGTGTGTTGACTATTTGGTAGAGATAGAGGGTCATGTCATGCCAGCGGACATGAGAGTATTGGAGTTCCTCGAGTTTAATGCATTACTGGGCATGGATTGGTTGGGTGCTTATCATGCATAGATCCACTGCTTCAATAAGTGAGTCACATTTTAAATTCTAGGGCATCTGGAGTTTAGTTTTCAAGGGACTTCGACCAATTTGCCTATTACTAGAGGTAGAGTTGCCACTAGCGTAAATGTTAAGACGTTCGCTAGTGTATTGAGTACGACAGAGCGAGTTATGACTAGGCTGGAGGAGGTACCAGTTGTATTTAAGTTTTCTGACGTCTTTCTAGTAGAGCTACCAGGATTACCACCACCTACAGAGATCAACTTTATTATCAATTTGGTCCCTGGTACCAAACCTATTTCTATTCCGCCATATCTGATGGCTCCGAGAAAGCTAGAGGAGCTGAGGAGTTAGATAGATGAGTTGTTAGAGTTGAGTTTCATTTACTCAAGCATGTTACCTTGGGGAGCGCCAGTTCTATTTATCAAAAGAAAAATGGCAGCCTGCGATTGTGTATGGACTACCGACAGTTGAATATGGTGACAATAAAGAATAAGTATCCACTTTCGCACATCAATGACTTGTTCGACCAACTGACAGGAGCACAGTAGTTCTCGAAGATTGATTTGAGATCTGGAAACCATCAACTGAGGATTAGAGTGGAGGATAGGGAGAAGACGGCGTTTCGCACTCGATATGGGCATTATCCGTTCAAAGTCATGCCTTTTAGGCTAACTAATATACCAGCGATGTTTATGAACCTGATGCATCGATTGTTGAGATAATACTTAGATTGTTTCGTCATCATGTTCATAGAGGACATTTTGATCTACTTCAGGACTCGTGAGGATCACGAGGAGCACCTCAGGACAGTTTTGCAGCTATTGAGGGAGCATCGGCTATTTGCTAAGTTCAGTAAGAGTGAGTTTTAGCTTGTAGAGGTCGAATTTCTTGGACACATCGTCTAAGCAGGCAGAGTGTTAGTGAACCCCGTTAAGGTCAGAATAGTGATAGATTGGCCTATACTGAGATTTATGTTAGACATTCACAGTTTTCTTGGCTTAGAAGGGTATTACAGGCATTTTCTACAGGACTTTTCGATGATTGTGGAACCTATGACAGAGTTGACGAAGAAGGACATTAGATTTCAGTGGACAAACGGTTGTGAGCAGGCATTTCAGACATTGAATAAACGTTTGACTACCGCGCCAATGCTAGTATTGCTTGAGTCATGAAAGGGTTTTGAGGTGAACACCGATGCTTTGAAGGTCAGTTTGGGCTGTGTTTTGATGCAGGACGGTAGAGTGATAGCTTACGCGTCGCGACAACTAAAGCTTCACGAGAAGAACTATCCTACGCATAACTTGGAGTTGGCGGTAGTGGTGTTTTCACTGAATATTTGGCGCCATTATCTTTACAGAGAAAGGTTTGTGCTTTTTACTTACCACAAGAGTTTGAAGTATCTGTTTACGTAGAAGGATCTGAATATGAGACAGAGGCATTGGCATGAGTTCCTCAAGGATTATGATTTCTCTTTGGAGTACTACCCGGGGAAGGCCAATGTGGTTACAAATGCGTTTAGCCGCAGAGGGTCTAACTCAGAGGTTGTTACTTGCCACATGACACACGAGTATGGTTTGCTCAAAGCGGTCGAGAGGTTTTATTCTGTTGATACTCCGACCAGAACAAGAGTATTGATTGGTGACCAGTTAAGGACTCAGATAGTCTCTATTCAGAGTGTACTTGATGGTCAGCGGGTTGACGAGCAGTACAGGAGATTTTTGAAGTTCGTTCAGAGTTCAGATCATCCAGATTTGAATCAATCGACAGACTCATGCCTGAGATTTAGTGGGCGACTATGGATTCCATCAGTGGTTGAGCTACGCGATGAGATACTTCATAAGGCATACTACTCGCGTTTCACAGTTCATCCGGGTAGGACCAAGATGTATGCAGATGTGCGTCGTCTCTTTTGGTGGCCAGGGATGAATACCGATGTTTTTTATTACTTTTGAGGGTGTGAGATTTGTTTGCGAGTTAAGGTTGGGTTTCGCAGACCTAACGGGCTATTACAGTCACTTCCTGTTCCTCGATGGAAGTGGGAGCATATTGCCATGGATTTTGTCAGTGGTTTACCTCGATCTCAATGCAATTATGATAGCATCTGGGTGATTGTGGACAGGTTAACGAATTCTACACACTTTATACCGATTTTGACTACACATTGGGTGGATAGGTTGGCTAGTTTGTATGAGCGAGAGATAGTTCGACTACACAGTGTACCTTTATCGATTGTGTCTGACAGAGGGCCACAATTTACATTGCAGGTTTAGCAGAGCATGCAGGCGCAGTTCGGCACGCGGTTGGATCTCAGCACCGCCTATCATCAACATACTGATGGACAGTCAGAATGTCTAATTCAGATACTCAAGGATATGTTGAGGATGTGTGTGTTGGAGTACAGTTGGTCATGGGAGGAGTATCTTCACTTGTGTGAGTTTGCATACAACAACAGTTGTCAGGCCAATAATGGTATGACATCGTTCGAGGCATTATACGGGAGGTCGTGCAGATCTCCATCTTGCTGGGCAAAGCCAGAGGATGTGGCAACTATTAGGCTAGAGATTGTTGTAGATCACACAAAGAAGATACTTCTGATCAGACTGAGGCTGAACAGTGCGCAAGAGAGACAAAAGAAATACTATGACTTGTATCACGAGGAGTTAGATTACAAGGTCGGAGATTACGTATATCTAAAGGTGTCTCCGATGAAGGGTCACAAGACGTTCGAGATCAGAGCGAAGCTTCTGCCGAGATTCATTAGTCTATTCAGAGTTGGGAAGCGAATAGGCAGGGTTGCATACGAGTTGGAGTTGCCACCTCAGTTCTATGGAGTTCGTCTTGGATTTCACATCTCTATGCTTAGACTGGATAGGTTGAGGGTAGGCTGTCGACCGATGGTGGATTTGAGCCAGATAGACTCGAGGGAGGACGTCACCTATGACGAGCAGCCTATTCGGATACTGGACCAAAAGGTGAAGATTTTGAGGAACGAGGAGATCCTGTCAATCCTCGTCAAATGGCAGCATCACGGTGATGAGGAGCTGACGTTGGAGCTTGAGTCCTATATGCACGAGTATTTTCTCAACCTCTTTTGATTCGGTAAGTTTTCTTTTCGTTTCGTTCTAATTTCGAGGACAAAACTTCAGTTAGTTTGGAAGACTGCGACGATCCTAAAATCTAACTCGTGCCACGTGTCAATTTAGGTCGTACGTGGACTCATTTGCCTTGATACAATTATCTAATCTCGGTCGTCGATGTCGAGGTATGTTATTTTTGTTCGGTGCTTTATATTATATTTTATTTCCTGAATGTAAATTCAAATGTCTCAAACATGTGAGGACGTTTGAGTGTGAGTGTTGGTGTTGGGAAACGAGTTCAACTCGATGAGAACGTGAATAATAGGTTTCGTGCGAACAGTTGTCAGGTAATTAGCAGTCCAAAAGATTTAATGAATTAAAAACATTGACTAAATACAAAATAAATAATAATTAAAAGTTGTATATCCAGTTCGATACGTTGATACATCTGGGATTACGCAACGAGCTAGTCGTGGTACGGGACGAGTTTGGGAAGAGGAGTATTGTGCAAGAAAACGGTTAAGAATTAATGTAAGTCACTCATTGAAATCACCAAGGAGTGTCAAGGTAGTTGGATGGATTGAAAGGAGGCTAAGGGACGTGGCTCGAGATTTGTGTGCGTTTAGATGAAAGGGGGGGTATATAAACCCATTACCAACTTTTCTCTCTCCTGAATCTCATTTGGACATCTCTCTCTCAACGAAACACAACGTGGGGATGGGTGCGATCTAGGAGTTTCGACCAGGTTTGACGCCAAAGGATCGCCCTATATCGAATTCTAAGGTGAGATCCTAGATCTCCATGCGTATATTTACGTTTTGGTTGTAATTTTGTGGGTTTTCGTCGCGACGATTTCGGACTAAATTTTTCAGGAAATGTTGGAGATGAGGATTTATGATTATTTTATGATCAAATGTATGATTTATTGGTAATTTGTGAATTGGTTTGGTGATTGGTGTGAAGTTGTAAAACTTTTGGGAATTTTTGAATGATTTTCGGAATAGAGGATTTTATCGAGGTTTTGACGCGAACCGAAGGTAGTTTGTGGTAGTAATGGACGTCCTTAAGAGTTTGGGATAGGCTCGTAATGCGGCAATGTGAACTCGGGTTTCGAATAACCCTGGGAAGTAAGTGTAGGACTCAAGCCGCGAGGGACGCCGTGGGCATAAATGCCCACAACACCACCCACGACGTCGGAGGCAGTAAGCCCCGAATTCAAGCCGTGAGGGCGCCGCCATGGGTTAAACCCCACGACGCCACCACGGTGTGACACTGTTCACAGAGGGGTTTTTCAATAAGATTTTAAAAAATTTCAGGGATCTCTCAGGGACTCAAATGGGTTCAAATAAGATCCAATACCCTGAAAATTAACCCAATTACACTAATAAAATAATTATAGAAAATTGGGTAAATTAGAAAGTATTTAATAGGATTTTTAATTTAATTGGATTATCAGGAGTTTTAGTTGTTGACGGGTTACATGGGATTCGTAGGAGGCGAGTCAGAGGTCTTTTGAGTGCGAGTTAGCTTTGGACACAAGTAAGTAAACCAGTGAGGAATTTTACAGTTATTTCTTGAGGTTTAATTTGTCGTTATTTCTTTGTTTATTTATTTATTGGAAATTCCTTTGGTTGAGTGTTCCATTGGCAAGTGAGTCATGGTTACTTTTATCTTCGATCTAAGCTCTTATTTGGATGTTGTTGATATCTCCTAATTGAATGTACATTGGGGGCTTTTATCCGGGTCTGTGGATATCTTATAGTCGTAAAGGTTAGGGCTGGTAGGACGTGTTCTCGTCCTGAACCCGAGTTTGCTGCGCTTTTACTGCAACTCAACGACTTTTGGTCGGGACTCCTTGCTATTTGTTTTCATATTTTAACACTCTATATTTGATTGACTTATTTACGGTCTTGTTAATTCATGCGCTCCCTATTCCTTTCTTTCTATCTGCAGGAATTAGACTGATTTATTTATTTCGAAATACTGTATTTATGTCTTGCTTGGCATTACTTACCTGGGCTCGTCATTCCTATGTTTGATGGAGTGCAGGTCCGAAGTCCACCAAGGGAAAAGCTCCACAGTTAGAAGATATCATCTGAGAATACCTGAGCACGTCTTTCCACTTTGCTGATATAGGTAACTTTTCTTGGATTATTGTATATACTTGTTTTGAAACACTGGGACTTGGGTTTTAAGAGATCTTGATCATGTATCTATATATATATGTTACTCTGCTCAAACTATTCATGGATGATGATATACATATGTGGGGTTTCCATAATCTAGGTTGTCTTATTTTATATGTTTGTGATTATTTTGATTAGCTTGAGGTTGATTGCTCCCGCTATATAAATGATAACTCGCTAATCGCTGTCTTAAAATTTTAAATTCTTAAAATGGTAAAGGAAGGCTAACTAGTCTTACATGACTCGGACAGATTGGCTCAAGGGTTCACGTAAGTCTAGGCCGAGCGGGCCTCAGTTTAGAACTGTGAAACTGGGGCCATCACAATCAACAACGCACAAATTGACCAATATACTAGATAAAAAACAGTTATAAACACATACATAACTACCTAAATTGTTCAAAAACAATAAAGAAATTTTCATAAAACATTCACATTATTAGAAACAACCCTAAATAGACCAAGTTTAGTTGCTGATTGCGCGACGACCGCCTAGAAGCAAGACGAAACAAGACTTAGGGTAAGAGCAAAGACAAACAGAGGTGATGCGAAAATCGACTGAGTTGATGCAAAGATGAACCAAAATCGTGGGGTGAACGAGAGAATCGACCTAGGGTTCGACTGCTTTCTCCTTCTTCTTCTTCGCGTCGTTGGGAATAGGGGTGCACAAGGGCAAGGGTATTTTGGTAAAAAAATTAAAAGTGGGTTGCCTTTAGTAAAATGTGGTTTGCACATAGCCGGGCCGCCTACTTTTTAACTTTTAGCACTTGAAAAAATATATATAAAAACTCTTTCTACAGAATTATGAGGAGTTTGGATCATGCATTGAAACGCCTATTTGTGCGTTAATGTCTTCGACACCTCAAAAATATAAATTTTTTATAAGAAAAAATGTATAAATTTTTTTTGAAGAAGAAATTAATTATAATTAATCTTCAAACTTGCTCGTGAGGAGATTTTCTTTTCTTTTAGTTTTCCACTTAGTGTCTGGTGCCAACCGCACCAACTAATCCATGCTCAAGCATTGTCGAGCCTCTTATGGGGGCAACTCTGTCAACTAAGGTTTTTTCATTCACAAGACTTAAACTCGAGACCTTGCTTAAAAGGACTAAGTCCCTTACCACTTTAACCAACTAGTTGTTATTCAAGAGGAGATTTTGAACCATCATTAACTTCTTGAATAAGTAACCACGTACTAAACTATTGAGTTAACATTTAATTATTAACACCTTAAAAATATTTGTAAATGTAACAAATGATATCAAGTCTAAAAAAGAAGATTACTTCAATTAATTCAATTTTTGTTTACTTTTTTTGTGAATGGGTTTATTTAATTTGATCAAGCAAAATACATTTGGCCCCTTATAATAATAAGAAATGTTAAGATTTGGTAGTTTAAATAAGGTTGAGTTGTTTAGATAGATTTATTCTGTTACGATTTGAGGTTAAGATTTGAGATTATTCGATTGTAACCAAAGATATTATGGTTGTAACTGTTATGCATATAAATAGTTGTTATGTACTCAAGAAAGATACACAATAAACATTATTCTCTTTTAGAAATTAACACGGTATCAGAGCTTAGGTAAATCTGTGGGGGTGTCAACTCTTGATCACATGGTTGTATCACCAATTCGTGATATGCTATCTGTCTGCTGCAGATCTTCTAATTCGTCCTTTGCTTCTAATTCGATTCATCGCTTGCCTGTCACATACCGAGTTTTCCATCTCTACTTTACGCACAACAATGTGCACCGTGCTTGGTCAAGTATTGCTTTTGTTGATAATACCCTACATCACCCGTGCACATTTTTACACTCAAGTCCATGTCGTTTTGCCACATCTCCATCAATTAACCAGCATGTACGTGCGTGACTCACTCCGACCTTTCGTGATTTATGAACTATCATTGCATCTAGCCACATCTACCCATTTTTCTTGTATGCAAATGCCTTTGTGGTCATCTCGAGACTATCTGTTCATTCGTTGAATTGATGATCATTCACGAACTATTATGCCCACGTGCATGTGCATTCTTGATTGCCTCATCAGTCGATTCTCTGCCAATATGTCGTGGGTTACGACATCTGTTTATGCTTTGTGAGTTTTCATTCAACACACAAGATCTGATATCTGTCCGCAATCTATTCCTGTGCTATTGCTCCACTAATTCAGTTGTCAAACTCAAGTTGTTTTTGAAAAACTCATCTCGAGTTTGAGGGATGGTGTTAAGATTTGGTGGTTTAGATAAAGATGAGTTGTTTATATAGATTTATTCTATTACGATTTGAGGTTAAGATTAGAGATTATTCGGTTATAAATAAAAATATTATGGTTATAACTGTTATGCATATAAATAGTCGTTATGTTCTCAAGAAAGATACACAATAAACATTATTCTCTTTTAGAAATTAACAAAAAAGATAATTGACATTTTTTCGACAATTGATTATAATTTGTATCCATATATTGTAATCATAAATATGCGATTTAATTAGTAGGTGAATTTGCATGCAGTGTTATCGTCTCATATTTTTTTCTTTTTTCTTTTAATCTCGATTGTTTTTTTTTATATCCTTTTAATCTCGATTGTTGAAAGAAAGGAAAAAGGAAAATAAACTAAAATGTTGTTTCAAGTTCTAATACCACTTAGGAAGCACTGATCTATATCTACACTATATATAAAGCTAATACCTAGATATTCAATTAAGCCAAAATTTTAATTTATTCTCATATTGCCATTAATTTATTTTTTTGATTAGTTTAAAAAATAAATAACTACATAATGAAGGAGTTTTCAAAAAATATATAAATTTAATAGGTTAATCTCTCTAACTTTTGTTTCTCTTATTAAATAACTTTTTTTTGCAATACTAACTACAATCAATTTTAATTACTTTTTTTTCCTAAAATAACCAAATGCGGTTACAACTTGATACAATTACTTCTTGTAATAGGGAAACGAAAACTAATGCAAGTACTTAAATAAAATATGCAAAAAGTAAATTGAACCAGACACCAAAGAACTTGTTTTTGCAGTTCGGTCTAGGACCTACATCTGTGGGGCTACACCCAGATGTAAAATCTGCTAAGATAAAGAGTTACAGATTTACGCAACACCCGAACCAGTGATCCCTCACTAAGCTTGCTACACTACCCTTCACCTACAATGGACTCTACAAAAGTCTCCTGATACTTGCACTGTGAGGCTCCCCCTCACAAGCATACCCAAGCTTCCACTCGGTGCGTCAAATACAAGTCTCCAACTTGCAATGTGAGGCTCCCCCTCACTAGAACACCCAAGTCCCCTTAATGTTTTCATTTTGATAAAGAAGTGAACACCACGTTCACAATACAAAGTTAAAGAGGGATACAAACTCTATCAACTTGGGTACATTATATAGACATATGAAGGACACAATATGTAACGGCCCAAATTTTATTAAGGTCGTTATTCGTGTAATTTCAGACGTGGACGCCAACTTAGGTCCACGGAGACGCCACGGACTGGTGATGATACACCTGGTCGGGCGAAAAGTATTATTTTTGACTGATTGTTTGATTAACTGTGATGATAATGACTAGGCTATGACTCATTACATTGCAGGTGTGGTTTAATATTGACTAGATCGGGTGAGATTTCGTGTAAGGTATTTGCCTAAAAATACGTGCAAACGGGAAACCGGAAGAGTGAGCGCGGGAAAACTAGGCCGGGGAATGCGTTTACTTCGATAAAAATTGAATAAATTTGACAAAAATAGTAAATTGGTGGGCGCCTAGTAACACGTAGGGTCATGGTCGACACGCGTGGGTGGTAGTGTAGTGTACACGCCCGAGTACGCTCGTCGGCGCGCACGACGAAATTGTAGGCGCGAAAATATAGGCGAATATATATATTTATATATATGTATATATGTAATTTAAAAAATATATATATAAATATATATTAAAATCAGAAAATAAATAATTAATTGTGAAATGACCAAAAAGGGTATGTGATTGTGAATGATGTGGATAAGAATGTAGGGGCATTTTGGTCATTTCACCCCAAAAATTTGATAAACACCACCGATTGTCTCCATTTTTGATCAAATCGAAAGTGAAGAGGAGAGAAATCAAGAAGACCAAGGACGAAGAAGAGGAGAACGAGAGAAAGATCGAGGAGGAGGCGAAGAGGTGAGTTGTGTTGTTTTTGTTGTTATTGGTGTGCGTTGTGGTGGTGGTGACTGTTTGTTGGAGTTGGTGGCGTGCTCGAGCTCGGACGAACTGCCATGGCAGTTCGTCCGAGGAAGAACATGGCATGGGAGATATCTCCCATGCCAAGAGGAGATGACGGGTTGGGGTTGAGAGCCAACCCCAACCAAAATGAAAAAAAAAAAAAAAATTTCCTCCATCGAGCCAGAGAGCTCTAGTTCGATGGAGAAGAAGGGGGGCACACGTGCGGGTCGCACGTGTGCACCCCCTCTCCATGGGCCCAGGTCGGGCCGATCAGGTCCTGACCCAAACGGGTCGGGCCGGGCCGATACAAACCCAGACGGCCGGTTGGGCAGAACCGGGTCCGGTTCGGACCCGGCTCAGCCCAACCAGGGAAAAAAAGGTTTAAAAATTAAATAAAATCTGAAAAATATGGGAAAAATTTCTGAAAAAATGGAAAAAAAATAGAAAGTTAAGAATAATTTGAGAAATTTGAAAAAGGGTTGAAAAGTGAATTTCGAGACTTTTCAAGCGGTTGGCACCCCGGTGTAACTCGAAAAACATGCTACAACTAAAAATTGGAATAAAATTCTAATTTTTATTGTCACGATATAAAATCAATTAGTTTGATAATAAATCATATAAATGACTTATTCGGACACCAGAGACTTAGGAGACCATAGTCAGGTGTCGGGTGTGCATCTCGAGGCGAGAGTGGGATCAGATCGGGACAAATATCAAGTAATTGGAGTGCGATTGAAGTAAGTAAAACTCTTAAGAAACATACTCGAGTGTTTATTTATTTGATTTCATTTGATTCCAGCTATTATCGTTTATCGTTGTTTACTCTATTTCCATGTTCATACATATGTTGCACGGTTGGTTTTGTCATTCACCGACGGATCTTCTGGTTTACTCTATGATGTGTGGGCGGACTTGGGTAGGCTGGACAATAAGGACAGAATAAGGGTTCGGACCGGCGAGGGGGTTGGAGAAGCCACCGGGGGAATGCCGATGCCTGGATTAGGGTTCAGTCCTGCAACACGGCACACATCCATTATTGGTGTTTATCGATGTTATGTATGCATGCGTCTTAATTACAGTTGGCTGTTTTACTGCGCATGTTTATTTAACAGTTATTTGCTTCCCTTATTATAAATGTTGGTTTGTGTACTTCTGGGTTTTACTCACTGGACTCGTCATCTACTTCTTGTGATGAATGAGTGCAGGATCTACTACGACCAGGGGCAAGGAGACTCTCGCAGACTACTTGTGACCTTGTCACTGACGGAGTTCAACTTATATGTTTTTATTTTGTCGTATTGACTTACTTTTGGGTTTATGGGGACTATTTGAGATACCAGTACATGTATGTATTACACTTTGTTATGTTATATACAGTGTACTTTACCGGGTTTTCCACATAGGATTAATGCTCTCTAACTTGAGGAAATTACATAATTTATAAGCTTCCGCTGTTTACAAATATTAAAATGTTAATTACTGACTAACTTAGGCTTAATTAATTGATAATGATGGTTAGTTGGGCGTGGGACACAAATGGCGGCGGTTATGTCACCAGTTGTGGGCCCGCGTGGCCTCCCGTGGCGGACCAATGTGGAAATTTGGGGCTGCCACAATTTGGTATCAGAGCTTAGGTTTGAGGAACCTAAAGGATGAAGCGTTGATGATAGTTAAGTCTGATACCGTCACATTTTGGTATCAGAGCAAGGGTAAACCTCGGGAATTGGAGTTAAACAAAAGTATAAAATTTAATAAATTTAGATGTGGAAACCCGAAGTGATACCTAGAACTCTATTTGGGAAGTGATGTAAGGCGGGTAGACTCAGGAAATCTATATACGTGTATGTTTTGATTGTGTACTACATATTATACGCGTATATATTGAGTCTGATCCATTGCACGTTGGTTTTGCAGTTTATGATGGACAGACAGACTCCTACTACTCCACCGACTACTCAGCAGGAGGTTGGGGAGACTAGTGACCATACCACTAGAGAGGTAGCTGATTTGCGAGCCATGGTGCAGAGACTCTATAGATTGTTTATGATAGGGCGTTGGCTCGCGAGACTTATTTGCGACATAAAGGCGAGTTGGTGGATAGGTCTTGACAGAGTTCTCGGTCTGATCAGAGACCGAAGAGACAGAGAAATCAATCTAGCAATCAGGAGCAGGATTTTCGAGCACGCAGAGTTCGCTGGCAACAGGATCATGATTTCATTAATGATTGTGATTTGAGAAAAGATCAGTACGATTATGATGACGAACAGATAGATTGGAGTCGTGAGGACGACCAGGATCAGACTGATGATCAATTCATCAATGACAACTACCAAACGGTACATGAGAATGTACCTATATCGGTACAACAGTCAAGACAGTCGTACAGACAGGACTAGCATCAGTGGGACCAGAGTTGGGGTCAGAGATCCAGGGATAGACAGGTTAGGAGAACAGAGACACGTCGTTGTCATCGTTACGGTCAGATTGGACACCTCCAAGCGGATTGCGAGAGGGCATCACTACCACCGGAGCCAGTGCAGGCCATAGATAGGGTCCACGTTGTTGCACTGTCGATCTGGGAGGAACTGTTGTGGGTACGTATAAGTTTATTTACTTATTGTGTTGTTTTATTTCGTAAGTGTAGCTATTGTTTTATTACCTACACGATTGAAGAAGGTTGATGTGTTCACCGGAGGATGTTGATGAAGATTTGATTAATCACGCGATACACTAGGCCATAGCGAGGGCTATCGGGTGATTGACTAGGATTGGGCGTTATCGCTGGTGGGATCCTAGAGGGATGGTTTTTGGTGATTGGCCAGGTGATGCGTACACTAGTGGGATCCCGACGTACCAAAGTATGGTCTAGGACTGAGTCGCGGATGAGATGGTGAGGTCAGCTTATTTCTGCCAGTGTTGCCGTTTCGTGTTTCGATGTGGAGGTCTGCACAAATTTCGGGACGAAATTTCCCTTAGTTGGGAAGAACTGTAACGGCCCAAATTTTATTAAGGTCGTTATTCGCGTATTTTCAGACGAGGACGCCAACTTAGGTCCACGGAGACGCCACGGACTGGTAATGATACACACAGGTCGGGCGAAAGTAGTATTATTTTTGACTGATTGTTTGATTTACTGTGATGATAATGACTAGGCTATGACTCATTACATCGCAGGTGTGGTTTAATATTGACTAGATCGGGTGAGATTCGTGTCAGGTATTTGCCTAAAAATACGTGCAGACGGGGAACCGGACGAGTTAGCGCGGGAAAACTAGGCCGAGGAATGCATTTACTTCGATAAAAATTGAATAAATTTGACAAAAATAGTAAATTGGTGGCGCCTAGTGACACGCGGGGTCGTGGTCGACACGCGTGGGTAGTAGTGTAGTGTGCACACCCGAGTACGCTCGTCGGCGCGCACGACGAAATTATAGGTGCGAAAATATAGGCGAATATATATATTTATATATATATGTATATATGTAATTTAAAAATATATATATATATATAAAAATCAGAAAATAAATAATTAATTGTGAAATGACCAAAAAGGGTATGTGATTGTGAATGATGT
Organism: Stephania japonica; assembly: GCA_039657345.1. NCBI lineage: Eukaryota > Viridiplantae > Streptophyta > Magnoliopsida > Ranunculales > Menispermaceae > Stephania > Stephania japonica. The sequence continues at coordinate 17,967,303 of CM077558.1, read as the reverse complement.
GGATAAGAATGCAGGGGCATTTTGGTCATTTCACCCCAAAAATTTGATAAACACCACCGATTGTCTCCATTTTTGATCAAATCGAAAGTGAAGAGGAGAGAAATCAAGATGACCAAAGAGGAAGAAGAGGAGAACGAGAGAAAGATCGAGGAGTAGGCGAAGAGGTGAGTTGTGTTGTTTTTGTTGTTATTGGTGTGCGCTGTTGTGGTGGTGACGGTTTGTTGGAGTTAGTGGTGTGCTCGAGCTCGGACGAACTGCCATGGCAGGGGAGATGTCTCCCATGCCAAAAGGAGATGAGGGGTTAAGGTTGAGAGCCAACCCCAACCAAAATGAAAAAAAAAAATTTCCTCCATCGAACCAGAGAGCTCTGGTTCGATGGAGAAGAAGGGGTGAACACGTGCGCTCGCGGTGTCCTCTCCATGGGCCGGGTCGGGCTAACTCGGTCCCGACCCAAACAGGTCGGGCCGGGCCGGCCTGCAGACCCCGAGACGATGGCCGTTGGGCGAACCGGTCCGGTTCGGACCCGGCTCAGCCCAACCAGGAAAAAAAAGGTTTAAAAATTAAATAAAATCTGAAAAATATGGGAAAATTCCTGAAAAAATGGAAAAAAATAAAAAAAAATTCAGAATAAATTGTGAAATTTGAAAAAGGGTTGAAAAGTGAATTTCGAGACTTTTCGGGCGGTTGGCACCCCGGTGTAACTCGAAAAACGTGCTACAACTTAAAATTGAAATAAAATTCTAATTTTTATTGTCACGATATAAAATCAATTAGTTTGATACTAAATCATATAAAATGACTTATTCGGACACCAGGGACTTAGGAGACCATAGTCAGGTATCGGGTGCGCATCTCGAGGCGAGAGTGGGATCAGATCGGGACAAATATCGAGTAATTAGAGTGCCATTGAAGTAAGTAAAACCCTTAAGAAACACACTCGAGTGTTTATTTATTTGATTTCATTTGATTCCAGCTATTATTGTTTATCGTTGTTTACTCTATTTCTATGTTCATACATATGTTGCACGGTTGGTTTTGTCATTCACCGTCGGATCTTCTCGTTTTACTCTGTGATGTGTGGGCGAACTTAGGTAGGTTGGACAATAGGGACGAATAAGGGTTCGGACCGGTGAGGGGGTTGGAGAAACCACCGGGGAATGCCGATGTCCGGATTAGGGTTCGATCTTGCACACACGGCACACATCCATTATTGGTGTTTATCGATGTTATGTATGCATGCGTCTTAATTACGGTTGTTCTGTTTTACTTTAGCATGTTTATTTAACAGTTATTGGCTTCCCTTATTATAAATGCTGGTTTGTATACTTCTGGGTTTTACTCACTGGACTCGTCATCTACTTCTTGTGATGAATGAGTGCAGAACTACTACGACCAGGGGCAAGGAGACTCTCGCAGACTACTTGTGACCTTGTCACTGACGGAGTTCAACTTGTATGTTTTTATTTTGCCGTATTGACTTATTTTTGGGTTTATGGGGACCGTTTGAGATACCAGTACATGTATGTATTACACTTTGTTATGTTATATACAGTGTACTTTACCGGGTTTTCCACATAGGATTAATGCTCTCTAACTTGAGGAAATTACAAAATTTATAAGCTTCCGTTGTTTACAAATATTAAAATGTTAATTACTGACTAACTTTGGCTGAATTAATTGATAATGATAGTTAGTTGGGCATGGGACACAGTTGGCAGTTATGTGGCCAGTTGTGGGCCCGCGTGCCTCCCTCGGCAGACCAATGTGGAAATTTGGGGCCGCCACACAATATCTTAACAACATATCCTAAGATCGTGTGAAAGTGACGGCCCCAAAGTCTCAAGGACTGCTACGTCATGCAGCACAGGCCCACAGCCTTACAATGTCACCGCCATGTTGTGTCCAACGCGCAACCCATATTCTTATTCCTTATTCATCAGAGTTTATCATTTAATATTTCAGCAGAAGACTTAAAATGAGAATATAATTTACAATTTCGTTTCTTATTAATTTAGAGCATTAATCCTATGTGGAAAACTCGAAACAATGCACTGTATATAAGTTAACTAAAAGTAATTACATACACGTACAAGTGTCTCAGAAGTCCCCCAATAACCAAAATGAAACCAAAATAACAAAATCAAATGTACAAGTTAGTCCAAGATGGTGGACAATCATAAGTAGTCTGCTAGCGTCTACTTGCCCCTGCTCATTCTAGGATCTGCACTCAAACCATCACAAAAGGTAGATGACGAGTCCATTGAGTAAAACCTAAAAGAAAACCACTCAACATTTATAATAATGGAAGCCAATAATAATGTTAAATAAACATGCGCAGAAACAAGCAACTGTAAAGGGAACGCATGCATAAATAACACCAATAAACCAAAATGGATGTGTGTCGTGTAGCAAACTAGACCCTACTCCTGGTTCAGGATCCCCTAGTGGGCTTTTCCACCCCCTCCACTGGTTCGTCACCTTAGTTTGTCCCTATTGTCTAGTGTGCCTAAATCCTTCCATACACCTCATAATATAACTTCGGCGACGAATAAAATGATCAATCGTCTAACAAAAGTAAGCACGCGAAAAAAGTACAACATGATTAACAATAATGGCAAGATCAATTGAAGCCAACACATAAATACTCGAATGTGTTTCTTAAGGATGTTTACGCACTTCAAACTGCGCTCCAATTCTAGAAATAATCCCCAGTCTAATCCCGTTCTTGCCTCAGGATGGTACTCGATACCCGACTATGGTATCCTAAGTCCTTGATGTCCAAATGAATCATTTAAATCCTCAAAACTCAAAAACTCAAACATTTATTTATTTTTATTACTTTTTTTCTAGCTCAATGTCGTAGGGGGCGCCGTGGGTAAATACCTACTATGTCCCCCATGACGTCATTGGGAAGTAGCCTAGGTGTTGTGGGTGGTGGCGCCACATGTTGGGAGCCATGGCGTCCCTCATGGCGTAATGCTGGACAACTTAGTGCCCATCCACCATAAGTGATGTCGTGGGGGCTTACTCCCCATAACGTAGTTGGCGACGTCATGCCAACAACCCTGTTTCTAAGTTTTTCGACACCTCAATTTGTCACCGAGATCCGAACCTATTCCGTCCTCCTATGTTTCTCTAAACCAACCATATAGTACTTTCAAATCACGATAAAGCACGACCAAACGATAAGCCCAAAAACGCCAACAAAACTCCATTTTTTAACCAATCCTAATAATTTCAACAAATCCATAAAAACTTGCTCGAAACCAAAAAATAACTCATAAAACCAGTGAGCTCGACTAATCACGCCAAAACTTGCGTCAAAATCCACAAAACCTAGTACGATAGATAAAGAATGAAGAGGAGATAGCGGATCTAACCTTAACTTTGTAATTTCTAGCTCCAATCCTCCTCAAATCCACAAGAAAAGCTCTCCAAAACCCTTGGCTTCTTCACCAATTTTTGAATTTCTCACTTAAGGAGAGAAAAGTTGATGAGAATGAGAAAAATCTCATTTATATACTCCCCATTTCTTGTGTGTTGTGTCCATCTCATGGCCCACCCAATGGCCTAGATCTAGAAAAAAAGTCCATTTTGGTGACTTCTTTGAGTGACTTGGTGTTATCCATACAAAGCTCTAATTATTGCTTCCTCGGGCGTTCTGACACTCGGCACCTGACACCTCGACCTACCGTACTCAACTTCGACAACACAATTGTCCTATGCCATGTTTTTATATAGATTAATTGTCACATTTAATTATATTTGTCCATGTGAACCCATTCCCCGACTTAGTGTTCCCATCCTTCCCCTTCCCGATACCTGCGTTGACACACCTTTCTAGGAGAATACTCGTCACACTATCTCGCTCGATAACAACAATAATAACTCACACCTGCGATGTAGTATATGTACAATAATAATTATCATTGCACTTACTTAACTAATCAATCAAAAATAATATTTTTCATACAACTAGGCGTATCCTACCCTGTCCGTGGTGTGTCTGTAAACCTGAATTGTCGTCCACGCCTGAAAATTTTGCATGATGGCACAATTCAAAATTGGTCAGTTACAGTGAATCTTCATTTTCAAATAACCATCATGTATCAGTTTTATTACGTGGTTAACATGTCACTGTGGCCGCCCTGCGCCCGTGGCCGCCAGGTGTTCTGTTTCGTGCCTTATGGGCCTCGTTACACTATCACATCACTGACCACCTAGGTCTCGTGCTCAGTTAGTGTCCATTGCTACGCCAGCATTCTCGGTGTGCATGATCGGTTATTCAATATTTCTTTAGGTTATTTATTAAGATTTATTGTCTTTTACTTCAAATTACAAGTTAGGTAGTATGGAGTATGATTTACAATAGTTACAATTAAATAGCAATCACTTACAACAGAAGACTTAATAGACATGAAATGCATGGAAATATATATCGTGTCTAGTATGACAAAACATCCTATTTTGGAAAACCCAGGAATATAATACGTTGTATATAAGGCGACAAGATACTACAAGGGTAAATATATGCATTTACAGTGTCTTCCATAGTCCCCTAATACCCAAAAGATAACAAAATAGCAAAAATAAACACATACGAGTAAGTCTTAGACAATAAGCGATCAGAGATAATCACCGCCTAGGATCCCCTTGCCTTTACTTGTACCAGGATCTGCACTTATCCATTACAACAAAATAGATGATGAGTCTAGTGAGTTAAATCCCAAAGAAATTCACTGAGCATTTAAATAATAGAGGAGGCAATAATAATGTTAAATAAACATGTAGAAAGTAAACAAACAACTGTAAATGGATCGTCGCATGCATATGTAACACAGTAGAATTCTAATGTGTGTGCTCGTCTCGGTCAGACTAGACCATACTTCAGATCCCAACATCCTACATGTGAGTGCCCCCACTGGTCCATCACCTTAGTACTCGCGGTGGTTGACCTAGTCCTATGACCCACCGACACATACACCGAAGGATTAGCTCAGGTTACAATTTACCAAGTGCACGTGATATGGTCTAGCGAGCCATAAATACACAACGTAAGTACTCGACGGGAGAAAACTCAATCAATCGTTCAAATTAGCGATAGAACATGGATTATAATGACAAGAATAAGATAGTTACAACAAAGAAAAATTGTAAATACATAACATGACTTTCAATTAGGTCTTATGTGTAACAACCCTAACTCGTGCCATGTGTCATTTTAGGTCGTACGTGGAACCATTTGTCATGATGCGCGTGTCCAATTTCCAGGAGTCGACACCGAGTTATATTATTTTTGTCTGATGTTTTATAGTATATTTTACTACTCGAATGCAAATTCCTATGTCCCAAATGTGTGAGAACGTTTGTGTGAGAACGTTGGAGTTGTGGATCGAGTTCGGCTTGGGAAAATGTGCGGTACGGGCGCCAAGTGAACTGTTGACAGGTATACAGTAGTCAGGGGGACAATTTAAATAAAAAAATAGACAAAATGTAATTAAAAAAATTAATCATTGTGGAAAATGTCTAATATTTTAGTACGTTTGTTATGATGCGTCGTCGCAAGTCGTAGTGCAGACCAGAAGCGAAAACATCTGGGAAATCGCTATTTTGTATTGGATTGGATGAGCATGAGTCGCCCATATAAGTCATTAAATTTGGTAAGCTAGTGTGAATTAGGACCAATGGATAGGCCTTGAGATGGGGATGAGAGTAAGACGCAAACATTATTATAAAATGGGGTGTTAGAGATGGACACGCTACCTTTTCTCTCTCTTCACTCTCTCTTTAACAAAAGTTGGGGCTAAGGTTGTTGATTTTTGAGCGAGAATTGTCGCCAAGGGAGCGAGCAATCACGCAAACTAAGGTGTGATCTCGGCACACCTCTTAATTCTCATCGTTTTGATGTCAATTTTGTGGATTGTTCTTGTGATTTTTGAACATCAACTTTCGTACCAAATTTTTTAGGATTTTGTTTGTTTTTTTTGTTGACTTGTAATGATCATGGGGATAGATATATGTTGGTTGCTATGGTAGGAGAAGAAGTTTTAGAATTTTGGGCAATTTTTTATGGTTTTTGGAAATTTCGATTTGATTTCTCGAGCGTGGTTGTTGGACGTCTTTGAATATGAATTGACGGTGATTTTAAGTTGGTATTGAGGTCCCTAAGAGGTTAGGATAGGCTCGGAACACGATGACACCAGCTGGGGTTTCAAAAAAGCCCTAACAACAAGAACTCGCATGTGGCATCGCTAAGGGTGTCGTGGGTGTCCAACCCACAACGACGCCCATGACGCGACCAAGGTAGACTTGTTGACTGGTCTGCGATGTGGGAGGCGCCGTGGCTTTTTTAACGCACAGTGCCACCTAAGGCGCTAAGCCATTTTTTGAAAAAATTTTATAAATTCTCAAAAATTTTGGAACTTCGCTTGGGTATTTCAATGGGCTCGAATGAGATCCAATACCCAGGTTCCCAATTATGCGAATGAATAATAATATAGAAAATTTGGAAAATGAAAAATAAACGGGAAACTACGACTCTAAAATAATCAATTGAGCTTAAATGACTACCAAAGAGTGTAGATCAGTGATGGGCACATAGGGGTTCATTGGTGGCGAGTCAAAGTTGTGTGAGTGTGATTAGGTTGGATACAGGTAAGTAAACCAGTTAGAAAATGTATAGTTATTTCAACTGGGCATTAATTTGTTATTGTTATTGCACTATATCTATCTTTAGATTTCCATTCCGTTTGAGTTGTCCAAGGGCAAGTGAGTCAACAGTGATCCTTGGAAGGAGTGTTCATCTGAGGTAATATGTCAGGGCCATGACCTTGGGATGCACTGCAGTAGTTACTGGTTCTATATAGGGCGAAAGTTCTTAGCTGGATTACAAGGAAATCTCTCTTCCGCGTGGATTTAGGGCTTGTTGGGTGTTGGTCACGTCCTAAAATCTGAGTATTGTAGGAATTTTCTCGACTCAATGACCATTTGGTCGGGACTACTTGCGTTTCTCTACTTTGATTTCCTGGACACTCATCTTCAATTAATCATTGATTTATTTGCAGTCTTAATTTATTCATGCGTTATTTGTACTTTTCTTTCTATCTGCATGAATATAGATTGTTTTACTTGTTTTGAAATGTTATATACATCCTGATGGGCGTTACTTACATGGACTTGACATTCTCATGTTTGACTGAATGCAGATCCGCAGTCAAGTAGGGGCAAGGCTCCACTATTGGGTGATTTGTTGTGAGGACATTGGAACGATTCTCCCTTTCATACTGGTGTAGGTTTCCTGACTTTTGTATTATGTATATATATATATGTTTTTTATCACATTGGGTTTATGGGTTTGTGAGAGATCTTGGGACATGTATACTATATGATTTGCTTTCCTATGACTTGATATACTTGATGATGGTGTACATATGCGGGGTCCCCCACAGTGTGACACTGTTCACCAGAACAGATTTTCGAAAATTTTCAAAAACTTTGAGATTTCCCTCAGGTACTCCAATAGGTCCAAATATGACCCAATATCCAGGGAATTTACCCAAAATAGTGGAAATGGGTAATGCTTGGAAAATGGAGAAAATTAACAAAAATTACAATTAAATACAAAATAAGACTCTAACGCGACCAAATTGGATTGAAAACGATTACCAGGTGCTTAGTGGACTGGTGAGGAGCATACGAGATCGATTTGGGGACATGTGAGAGCTACAAGTGTGGAGTTTCTAGTTGTACTGTGAGTAAAACCAGTGGGAGTTCTTATGTTATTTCATTTGTGCATTTACTTGGGTGTTATCATTGTTGAACAGTATTTCTTTGTGAAATATGATTTCTTGAATTTCATTTATGGTATCTATCCTTGGTGGATTATCGGCTTTATTTTTCTTAAATTCCTTAATGAGTGGTATTTTAGGTCTAAGTGGGTGGTATGGTGGTCACGGGTGCAGTGAGATTACTTAGTGATCTCTTTCATCACCTTGATTACACAAATTTTTGACGTGCGTAAACCCATAGTTTAAGGATTAGGAGTCTGGCCGTGATATAGTAGTGTGATTCAAACTAAACTGTTGGTGGTTTCTTTAGGTCCATAATATGTCAAGGATGTCGGGTTGTGAACTTAGTATGGCAACCTGATGGACTTGGAACACTTAGATGCCTTTTTGCTTTGTGCTCTCGACACACATCTATTGTTGATAACTCAGTGATTTATTATAATGCTGCCTTTTATTACCTTTGTGATATTCTCGCATGATACTTGTTTAGTAGGTTATATGACGTTTGAAATTATATTGAGACTCCACTTGGGTATTACTCTTATTTTCTATACTCACCGTCCTTTTTATGACAGTGGGTGTAGCATCGTCATATTGCAGGGTTGACAATGGCAAGGGACCAGAAATAGGCGATTGACGTTGAGGACAGCTAGGTGATCTCCTTTTGCTTATTAGGTTAGTCATTGTATTATATGTATATTGTTTTAACCACATTGGGATATGGGTTTGTGAGATCTTGGGACATGTATACAATATTTGACTCTCCTTTGATTTTTATACTATTTGAATGTATACATATGCGGGGTTTTCACACTCTAGGTTGTCTTAACGTGTGCCGTAGGGATTATTCGATTAGTTTGGAGTTTAATTGTCTCTGTTATACTTTGATAACTCACTAACTTGAATAACTCAACTTAAATTGTTTAAATTAATGGATAATGGTAAAGAAGGTTGACTAGGCTTACGTTGACTGAGCGAGTGTTGACTTGGGGTCGACATAGGTCTAGGTCTAGTGGGGCCTAGTTTTAGGTTGTGGAACTAAGACCGTCATAGTGTGAGGATTTTTGTGCGAGAGCTTTGGAGTTGTGGATCGAGTTCGGCCTGGGAAAGCATGCGGCACAAGCACCGAGTGAACTGTTGACGGGTATATAGTAGTCCGAAAGACAATTTAAATAAAAACACTGAAAAAATGTAATGAAAAATAATAATTAATCAATGTGGAAACAACCCTAAAATCTAACTCGTGCCACGTGCTAATTTAGGTCATCCCTTGCTGTGATACAGTTGTCCATTCTCGGTCGTTGACACCGAGGTATGCTATTTTTGTTTGGTGTTTTGTATTATATTTTATTACCCGAATGTAAATTCCAGTGTCCCAAACGTGTGAGGACGTTTGAGTGGGAGCGTTGGTGTTGGCAAACGGATTCAGCTCGAGAAGAACGTGAAAAAAATGGGTTTTAGGCAAACAATTCTTTGGTAATTAACACTCCGGGGGATTAAATGAATTAAAAATACTGACAAAATAAAAAATAAATAATAAGTAAAAGTTGCATATCGTGTTCGAAACGTTGATACGTTTGGAAATACGCAACAAGCGAGTCGTGGTGCGGAACGGGTCTGGGAACACAAGTATTGTGCGAGAAATGGTTAAGTTGTGAGTGAGAATCACCCATTGACGTCATCATATTGTGTCAAAGTAGTTGAATGGATTAAGTGATGGCCAAGGGATGAGAGTGCGAGTGTGATGAGGGGAAGGGGTATAAAACCCCTAAGAGTTTTTGAAATTTTTGAATGATTTTCTAAATCGAGGGTATCGTCGAGGTTTGGATACAAACCGAAGGTGGTTTGTGGTAGTAACGGACGTCCCTAAGAGTTTGGGATAGGATCGAAACGCGGCGACACGAGCTGGGGTTTCGAAAAACCACAGATGTGAGTGTAGGAACTCACGCCGCGAGAGACGTCGTGGGCATTTATGCTCACGCCATCGATTCACGACGCATAAGACAGTGAACATATCACTGTTCATGCTTTAAGTGACGTCGTAAGGGTTTGACCTCATGACGCCACCGCGGCGTGACACTGTTCACAGTGAAAATTTTATAAAAATTCCAAAAAATTTTAGGGATCTCTCGGGTATCCAAATGGATTTGAATACAACCCAAAACCCCATAAATCAACCCATTACACTAATGAAATAATTATGAAAAATTATGTAAATTAGGAAGTATTTAATAGGATTTGAAATTTGATTAAATTATCAGGAGTTTTAGTTGTTGACGGGTCACACGGGGTTCATAGGAGTCGAGTCAGTAGCCGTGTAAGTGCGAATTAGCTTAAATACAGGTAAGTAAACCAGTGAGGAACTTTATAGTTATTTATTGATATTGATATTGTTATTGATATTGTTCTATATCTATCATTGGGATTCCTTTCTTTGAGTTGTTCGTTGGTAAGTGAGTCAACGTGATCATTACGACGTTCTGGGCCTTCTGAGGTAACATGCCAGAGGTTTACGGCTGGGGATGCACGATTTGGTTTAGGTTCTATACGGGGTGGGATTTCTCCACCAAATTGCTGGAGAATGTCCCATTCGCGTGGGATGGTGTAAATGTACCATGTCCTAAGCCCTGAGTCTTGGAGGTACATTCCCATGACTCAATGATTTTTTCATTGGTCGAGACTACTTGCGCCTCTATTTGTTATCCAGGACACTCATTTTCAATTGCTCAATTATTCATTTTTAGTCTTTTTTATTCATGCATTCCCTTTCCTTTCTTTCAATTGGCATGAATATGAACTGGTGATTTATTTATTTCAAAATGTAGTATTTATGTCCTGCTTGGCGTTACTTACCTGGGCTTGTCATTCTTTTGTTTGACAGAGAGCATATCCACAGTCCAGCAAGGGAAAGGCTCCACAGCTTGCCAATTTGATTTGAGAATACCGGATCAGGTTTTTTCGCTTGTCTGATATAGGTGACTTTTCTTGTATTATTGTATATTTTCTTTTTGAAACATTGGGACTTGTGGTTTTTTAGAGATCTTGGGCATGTATATCTATATGTTATTCTCCTCAGATTGTTTGTTATTTGTGATATACATATGTGGGGTTTCCACACTCTAGGTTGTCATATTTTGTATGCATGAGATTATTTTGATTAGTTTGAGGTCTAATTACTTCCGTTATAACAATGATAACTCACTAATTGATTTAACTCAACTTGTAAATTGTTTAATAATGGTAAATGGTAAAGGAAGTCTGACTAGGCTTGCGTGACTCAGCGAGATTGGCTCGGGGTTTCACTTAAGTCTAGACCGGGTGGGGCCCAATTTAGGATTGTGAAACTAGGGCCATCACAAATGTGTTCGGTCCATTAGTACGTACAATGTGATGCGGCGTCGCGAGTCGTGGTGCAGGCTGGGTACGAAAATGTCTGAGAAATCAGTATTTTTTGTTGGATTGGATGAGCATGAGTCACCCATATGAGCCATTAAAGTTGGTGGGCTGGTGTAAATGAGGGGCAATGGGTAGGCCTTAAGATGGGGATGGGAGTAAAATGAAAACATTAGTATAAAATGGGTGTTAAAGATAGACACACCACCTTTTCTCTCTCTTCACTTTCTCTCTAACAAAAATTGGGGTTGAGGTTGGTATTTTTAAGCGAGAATTGACAACAAGAGAGCGATCAATCACGCAAACTAAGGTAAGATCTCGGCTCGCCTCTCAATTCTCGTTGTTTTGACTTCAATTTTGTAGATAGTTATCGGAATTTTCGAACATTGACTTGGTTCTGAATTCTCTAGGAGTTTAGGTGTTTTGTTGTTGATAATGATCATGGGGATGGATATATGTTGCCTGCTATGGTGGATGAAGAAGTTTTAGAATTTTGGGCAATTTTTTTTATGGTTTTTAGGAATTTCGATTTGATTTTTCGAGCGTGGTTGCTGGACATCTTTGGACGCAAATTGATGGTGATTTTAAGTTTTTATCGAGGTCCTTACGAGGTTGGGATAGGCTCAAAACATGAAGACACGAGCCGGGGTTTTGAAAAAACCCCAACAACAAGAACACGCGTGTGGCGCCTCCAGGGGCATCGTGGGTGTCAAACCCACGATGATGCCCACGACACACCAGGGCAGGCTCGTTGCTAAGCGTTTTGAACATAATACACCAAGCCCATTTTTTGGAAAATGTTTTATAAATTCTCAGAAATTTTAAGACTTCACTCGGGTATTCCAATGGGCTCGAATGAGACCCAATACCCGGTAATCGACCCAATTATGCGAATGAATAATAATATAAAAATTTGGAAATTGGGAAATAAACGGGAAAACACAACTTTAAAATAACCAATTGAACTTAAATGACTATCAAGGAGTGTAGATCAGTGACAAGCACACAAGGGTTCATTGGTGGTGAGTCGAAGTTGTGTGAGTGCGATTAGGTTGGATACAGGTAAGTAAACCAGTTAGGAAATATACAGTAATTTCAATTGAGCTTTTAATTTGTTATTGTTATTGCTTTATAACTATTTTTGGATTTCCATTCCGTTTGAGTTGTCCAAGGACAAGTGAGTCAACAGTGATCCTTGGAACAAGTGGTCATCTGAGGTAATATGTCAGAGCCATGACCTCAGGATGCACTGCATTGGTTACAAGTTCTATACAGGGTGAGAGTTCTTAGCTGGATTACCAAGAAGCCTCTCATCTGTGTGGATTTAGGGCATGTTGGGTGTTGACCACATCGTAGAATACGAGTCTTGTAGGATTTTCCTCAACTCAACGATCGTTTGGTCAAGACTACTTGCACTTCTCTACTTTGATTTCATGGACACTCATCTTTGATTGATCATTGATTTATTTACAGTTTTTATTTATTCACGTGTTCCATGTACATTTCATTCTATCTGCATGAATATAGACTATTTTACTTGTTTCGAAATGTTGTATACATCCTAATTGGTGTTACTTACCTGTCTCGTCATTGTCGTGTTTTACTGAGTGCAAATCCGCAGTCGAGTAGTGCAAGGCTCCATTATTTGGTGATTTGCTGTGAGGACGTTGGAACATTTCTCCCCTTCGTACTGATGTAGGTTTCCTAACTTTTGTATTATGTATATATATGTGTGTGTTTTTTTTATCACATTAGGTATAGGGTTTGTAAGAGATCTTGAGACATGTATACTATATGATTTCCTCTTCTGTGACTTGATATACTTGATGACGGTATACATATGCGAGGTTTCCACACTTTATTTTGTCATGACTTGTGTCTTGGAGATTATTTGGTTAGTTTGAGGTTTTTAATTGCTTCCGCTATTATTTGATAACTCACTAATTTGAATAACTCATTTACATTGTTATAATAATGCTTTATTAATGGATAATGCTAAGGAAGGCTAACTAGGCTTGCATTAACTTTGTGAGGGTTCACTCAAGGTCCAAGTAAGTCTAGGCTGGGCGGGGTCCAGTTTAAGGATGTGGAATAAGGGCTATCACATTACGCACCTCAAACATGCACTCACAACCCTCGAAACGCCTGAATCCAACCCCGACATGCTCTCGATACTCGAGCTATGGTCCCTTGGTTTCTTGAGGTTGTTTTGATATGTTTTAGATCGATTTAAGTGTGTTTCAATAGGATTTATAGTCATTTAGTACAATTAAACCCTTAGCAAAAAATGTTGTACACTGTCATTAGCACGATAGGGAGCCACCTAGCGCGTTACTGTTCTTCAGTTCGAAGAACATCACAATGCCCATAACAAGTATCCATCCTGCGTCGAGTAGCAGAATTCCAGAATTGGAATTCTATCTCTTGATGCTCGCGGCCTACTCCTGAACCATCGACCCTACCCTCTACTCTTGAGGGATCAACAAACACACTTCGATAATATGCCAGAGATCAGAATTCATCAGCACACATAATTTCAAGCATTCGTCAATTTGGCCAATTTCTAACAATTCATTGCGAATTCAGTTTTTAATACTCATTTTAGCAGTTGTATTGGACTCAATTACACCTAAGAATCATATGAAAATAGAAATTTAGCTTCGAAATTCGTTTGATAAAAAACCCAAGTTTGGGATCTCATTTTGATGAATTGAGGAAGATGGAGTGGATTACCTTTATCTTTTGCACTTGAATTCTTAATTTCCAGCTCCAAATCCTTATAATTTTTAGTTTTTAATACTATTCTGCTTTGATTTTGCAAGAGTATTATGAATGGAATTGGATGAGTATCCATTAAGTGTTGTATTTATACACTTCCATTTAATCTTGTATGTTCTCGTATCTCGAGGACTATCATGTGGCTCTCATTTGAGCTATCCAAATTTCCAATGACACATCCAGCCTTGATTTGTGTATTCTAGAATTATCTCAAGACTCATATATGGTTAATGTATTTTCCATCAAACTATAGGCTTATCTAATTCAATTAATTAATTTACTTACTTAGGCATTTAAATACACATGGTTGATCTACTTAAGCTCAATTGTGATGGCCCCAGTCCTCTATAAAACAAGACCTTGCCTGGCCTAAACCTACGTGGACCGCCGAGTCCATACTTGCAAAGTTCAACGCAGGCCTAGTCAGCCCCAATTGGTTACATCCTCAATATTTTAGTCATTTAAATGTTGAGTTATTAGGTTATGCTAATTTCTAGTAATTACGCAGCGGAAATAAAACGTGGCATGTTTAAATTACTCAGTATTGTAAAGTTAGATCAACCTATAGTTTAAAACCCCAAAAGATGGATGAACATGCATATCTTTTGAGCAACAATAAACAGGGTGATAGTACATAATATCCTAAGCACTCGATCCTAAAAGTGTCACCAATGTCATCAAAAACATAATATACAGTACTCACAAAATATAAAGGCAAACATACAGTGGTAAAAAGAAAAGAACCGTTCTGAGAGGCCTCAAAGGAAGTGACCAATCATCGGTCCTTTCCTTTTGCTTGTTTATGTCCGATCTGCACCCACCGTCACAAACTAGACGGTGACTACGTGATAAATTGAAAGTAAAACTAGAACGATATAGATAGTAATTCATGAATAATTGAAAAGCACACCAAAAATCATGTGGGTATTTAAAGACAGATAAATAACACGAATTTGCATGATAAATAGACTTACAAGCATTTTAATGATATTTAAGTGTCTATCGATTCAAAGAGGTAACTAAGCGGTCTAATAACCACAAAAATCCACAACATTCCAGTACTCGAGGAAGAATTAAGTTAGGTTGGGTAGTCGCACCCCTGTAGGTAGTGTCATGTTGGCCAACTAGCCAAAATCCCAAGAGTTTATTGACACATTTAGATCGTAAACACTTAACCAAGGAATATAAATAATGGAATTCCAAGAGATAGCTCATGTTAATAGAAACAACAAAAATAGAAAAATAAATTACTACGCATTTTCTTACTGGCTTACTAAATCACCTCAATCGATCGCGAAATCTGTCCCTCACGCGGCTCTAATCCGTCTCAATTTTATTTCCTAAACTCCTAGTAGTCATTTTAACCCAATTAGATTGTGTTAGAGTCAAATTACGACACTACATAATCCCCAAATTTTCCAAAAACTTTTTGAAATTTTTTTAAAAAAATTTGTTTTCCAATGTTTGAGATGTTGTGAGTGACGCCGCCAAAAGCAAAGGCTCACGACGTCACTTAAAGTGTAAGTTTTTGGGTCTCACTAGATTGGACACCATGTGTGTCACTGCCAAGAGCAATTGCTCACAGCGTCACTAAAAACTTATAATGCATTTTCCCACAGGTTTGGATGTCGTGATCGACGCCGTGGAGATTTGTACTCCATGGCGACATTCGCGACGCCCATAGCAGGAATTGAATTCCTGGGGTTTCGACAACCCCGACTCGCATCGTCGTGTTTTGAACCTACCCCATCATCGTAGGGACCTCTGCTACCAACCAAAACTCCATTCAAACCCCACCAAAAAAGTCCAAACCCATCCATTTCTTCAATATTCCCAAATATCAACTATAATACCAAAAACTCATTTAATTAATTCAACCTCCTCAACACCATTAATACACACACGAAAACCTCATAAATGATCACCAAAATTCCAATCAATTACACATAATCAGTGTACTCAACCCCAAATTCAGATTTTCAAGAAACCTCCAAACACCACATTCAAAATGACTAAAATTGATATGAAAGATGGGATCTCACCTTTGCCAAGGTGCTTAATCGATTTCCTATCTTTAATCCTCTCCAAATTCGGCAGGAAATTCTTCCCAATATCCCAATTTTGTTGGTGAGATAGTGGTGTTGTCATTCCTTACGACACGTATCTCGAAACACATCCATTGATCACACTTGTCCCAATAACTCTTTGACTTGGTTTAGTGACACCTGGTCCTTGTCCTTATCTTTTGACAACTAAAATACCTCATTTTACAAGTATTCCTAGGACTCGCAAGTCGCGTATTCACGTCTATGTAACGATCAAGACATATTTACAAATTAATGATTAATTTCATTTATTATTTTTTAATAATCTAATAATTATCATTTATTGTGTTTAAATTACCCAAATTCCACCCGGTAATATGTATAATCACGTTTTCTTAGGCAAAAATTCACATGCAAATCCGGTGCGATAAACAAAATAAAATCACGCACTAGGACATTCGATACTCACATTTTGGGTATACCTAATAATACAAACATCACAGAAAAATAAAATATACATCGGTGTCGACTCCCGAAGCTTATACGGTATGACAAGTTAGGACAGTCGAGTCATAGTCCTGAAAGGTAACACGTGGTACTAGTTAAATTTGAGGGTCGTTACAGCCTTCCCAACTTATTAGAATTTTGTCTACGAAATTAAATTAACAATTACCTCAAAATAACGACTCACCAGAATCAAAACAAATAGGGGAAGTGCTCGCACATATAGGACTCTAACTCCCAGGTCAATTCTTCGTCCCCGTGGTGCTGCCACTTAATGAGAACTGAAGGTATTTCCTTGTTTCTCAATACCTTTACCTTCCGGTTACAATCTGAATCGAATGCTCCTTATAAGTGATATCATCTCTCAAATCAATATGACTCAAGTCTACCGTCGATCGTCATTCTTCGCTTGACTTGTCTAGTCAAAGCATAGAGATATGAAAAACTGGATGAACTTCGACGAGCTGAGGCGAAAACTCTAACTCATAAGCAACCTTAACGACTCTCCTCAAAACCATGAATGGACTAAAAAACTTAGGCGCAAGCTTTCCTTTGATTCCGAAACTTTTGTGACCCTTCAGAGGTGAAACCTTCAGATAAACATAGGTTCCCTTGTTATACTATAACTTGTCGTGGTACTTGTTATAGTATTTCTGTCTTTCTTGTGCACCTTTCAACAGCCGCTGGTGAATCTGTCATACCTTCTCAATGTGATCCGCAACAATCTCCGGCCCAACTGTCATTGCATCCTCGAGCTTCACCAAACACGATGGTGACTTACAAGGCCTACCTTACAGCGCCTCATACGGTGTCATCCCGATACTGGCCTGGAAACTATTATTATTGGCAAACTCACACAAATGAAGATACTTTTCCCAAGATCCTCCGTACTCCAGTACACACATCCTGAGCAAGTCTTTTAACACCTAAATCAGCCTCTCAGACTATCCGTCTATTTGTGGATGGTTCGCCGTACTCAAATCAAGCCTGGTGTCAAACTAAGCCTACATGCTTGCCACAACAGTAAAGTGAACTGCAGTCCTCTATTTGACATAATCGATAACAAAACTTCATGCAATCTGACTGTCTCTCACTCGTAGAGGCTGCTTAATTTGTTAACTCTGTGTGTAGTGGATACCAGTATAAAATGTCCAAATTTCATCAACCTGTCCACAATTACTTGGATACTTTCATGCTTGCGAGGAGATCGAGGTAAACCACTAGCAAGATCCATAGCAATGTGCTCCCACTTCCACTGTGGAATGGGAAGTGGTTGCAACAAACCTCTAAGTTACCTATGCTCAGCCTTAGCACGCTGGCATATCTCACACGTTTGAATGAACTCCAAAACATCAGATTTCATCCCCGCCACAAAAAGAGACGTTGCATGTCAGAATACATCTTGGTCCGACCTGGATGAATAGAAAACACAAACAGTGAGCCTCCTAAAGTATCTTAGTACGCAATTCAACCACTAATGGAATCCACAATCGCCCTCGATACCTTAAACATGAGTCTGTCGACTGACTCCAGTCTGGATAATATGAACTATCAACCATATCTCTGAAACATTGGTACAACTCATTAGTGTGTTGTCCCTTAAGAACGGTTTGAATGGATACAGTATGTATACTTATCTGACCACAAATTTGTGCACTGGTAGTAGTCGGTACATCAACTGAACTCATCATCTCGGCTGCCTCGAGTAATGTATACTCGTGAGTCATATGACACACTACTACCTCAGCATTAGATCCTCTCCTGCTCAAAGCATCAATAACTAAGTTGGCCTTTCTTGAATGATGCTCCAGAGAAAAGTCATAATCCTTTAGGAACTCCAACCAACGTCTCTACCTCAAATTCAATTCTTTATGAAAGAATAGATACTTAAAGCTCTTGTAATCAGTGAACAAGTAATGGTTCAAATTTAATTCTTTGTTATTTGTGACGTATTGCAAATGTGGCGGACAGCTCAGACACACGTGGGACCCGTAGCTAGGCTAGAGCGCGTCTGGAGTTAGGTAAATAGTTATTTTGTGTGTTGTTTTGTCTAATTTGCGATGTTTATGTTAAAATATGCTAAATGAAATTGCGATGTATGTAATTATATCTCAATTGACGTATGAGATTGTGTTAAGTGTTCGTCTCGATATGCATGTCGATGCGGGTACCGGGTAGACTAAAAGATGAAATATTAAGCTAGAGGAAATAATACACACATTAAATAATTTAATTGTGATAAAATACTAAATTGATAGGCGCCTAGGGACACGCGGGGTCATGGTCGACACGTGTGGGTAGTACAGTAGTGTGCACGCCCGAGTACGCTCGTTGGCGCGCACGACAAAATTCTAGGCACGAAAATATAGGCGGATATATATTTATATGTATATGTAATTTAAAATATATATGTATATATAAATATATATATATAATCAAAAAATAAATAAATAATTGTGAAATTACCAAAAGGGTATTTGTTTGTTTAGGAAAAGTGGACGAACCGAGGGTGGAGACGGCAAGGGAGTAGTCTCCCTTGCCAAACCGAATTGGGATTGGGGTTGGGGTTGGGGTTGGGGTTGGAAGCCAACCCTAATCGATAACCAATCAATGAAAAAAAAACAAACAAAAACAAACAAAACAGAAACAGAATGCCTGTTTGGGAAGACGATCCCCAGAACCGGGTCGGTTTAGCTCAGTTGAGCCGAACCTGGTTCGGTCCGATTCAGGGGATAAATAAATCAGAAAAAAGGGGGGTTGGCTCCTGAACCGGGCCGGTTCGGCTCTGTTGAGCCGAACCAAGTTCAGGCCAACCCATCCCCAAACCAAATTAAAAAAAAAGTTTTGAAAAAAAAATCTGGAAAATTCATATAAAATAGGAAATTTCAGAAAAATTATATTTTGATCAAATAAATGAGTTTTGGGATTTTATCGGAATTTTGGCGAGATGTCAGGGTTTTTACCTCGAACCCAATTGAAGCTAATTCAAGGACAAATGGTCTTAGGTACATTTGGGTGATAATTTTGATTGGCGGGTGATTATTGGAGCTAGACGGGGTTTGATTTTTAGGACGCGGAGTACGGATTAAGGTGTGAAGTATCCCAACTTAAATTAATTGAGTATTTACTCCTTTTGGCATTTGAATTCAATTTCTTTCATTTCAATACTCTATTCTTGGTTATGTTATATGGGCGGACGTTGAACGGGGATCCCTCTGTTCCATTCTTGTGTGTATGTCCACTACACCATAACATGTGCTACCAGATCGATCTCGGTGAATAGTACGACCCGAGTATCACGTCGAGGCGTGTGTCTGTGCGCCGTAAGTGTAACGCTGGCTATCGAGCGGATCGAAATGCTTGCCCTGCTTGAGTTGGACTCGCCGACAGCATTCTGTGGAAAAGTCCGAATTATGGTGTAGTCTGACCCTAGGGGCTAGGAACACACTTTGAGTTTTTCCTATTATTTATTCTTGCGATGAGCGCAGTTGCCTGTATTTATTTACGCATGTTTATTTAATAGCTTTATTTAAATTCCAGTATTTACTTTCAGTAATACTCACTTAATTTCCTTGGGAATACTCACTCTAGACTCGTCATCTGCCTTTTGTGATGGCTTGAGTGCAGATCCTAGTACGAGCAGGAGCAAGGGCAAGTTGCCAGAGTACTGTTGATCTGAGATCTCCTGACTTGTACGTTTGTATTATATTTATTTTGTTTTATTATAGGTTTGGGATTTTGAGATACTTTGTGTATATTGATCTTTTGAGATTTCAGAGGTATTTATGGTTGTGTATGGGTTTTCCACATTAGGTTATTGGTTTAGGTTACACATTTATGGCATTATTATCCGAGTAAATGTGTTAATAAGGCTTTCGCTGTGTTAAATTGAGGATTTTAGGATGCTTTAACATATAATTTGATTTCAATACAATTTAATCAGTAAATAGGCAATTAATATGGTTTAAAAAGATAAAATGGAGAATATAATCCAATGTAGAACACAACTGTCGCTGGTAAGACAAACAGTGGGTCTGCATTGGCCCATGTGGTGGTCTATTTGGAAAATGAGCCATTACATTTTGGTATCAGAGCCTAGGTTTAGGAAAACCTAGGGCTCGAATTTGAGGAAAACCTGATCATAAACCTATTGAATAAGCGTTAGATGTGGATACCCAAAGGAATTGCCTAAAGTCTTAGTTGGGAAGTAATGGGAGATGAGTAGAAATCAGGATATACGTGTTATGTTTTTTTGTATATTACCTATGTTACATGTATATTCGTACTGAGGCACGTTCTTTGATGCAGATACCGATGGACGGGCAGCCTTCAGGTACGACTCAACCAAAGTTGGGGATACTAGTGATCCTGCTAGGCCGACATTGACGTTAGAGTCGTTAGCGTAGACAGTGGATGATAGGTTCGCACAGTTGTTGGATTTATTGAGGACTCGTGAGACTGTGACAGCTCCTACTATAGTTATAACTGCACCATTGGTTACTACTCCTGCAGTTGTTGCTCTAACTACCGCTGAGACTCAGCGGTAGGCTGAAGTATCCGAGATACATGATGAGAGGACTATACCAATGGTTGTTCCAGCTGAGACTGCATTAGTTGTGACTCTTTCGACTACTAAGCAGCCAGTTGTAGCGTCTTCATTAAGGAGTTTGATGACAGTGGAGGTAAAGAAGTTGAAGGATTATCTTAGATTCTCTCCAGGTTACTTTCATGGAGCTGGAGACCCAGAGATAGCCGGGAGGTGGCTATTGGATTTTGAGAGATTGCACGAGATGTTACTGGTTGATGAGGTGGATAAACCGAGATTGGCTAGTTATTGCCTAAAATCTGCTGCTGCTATATGGTGGACCACCTATAAAGTGACACATCCTGCAGTTACTACTTGGGTTGAGTTCAGAACATTATTCATGGATGAGTATATACCTATGGAGGTCAGGATTCGATTGAGAGAGGAGTTCTTGACACTGGTTCAGGGCGATATGTTATGACCGAGTATATGGAGAGGTACAGATATTTATTGTTCTACTCTATGGATCTGCCAGGAACTGAGCGATTACAAATATATTACTTTGTTCGAGGACTGAATTAGAGGATAACTACCACAGTTGTTTCCAATGGAGCAACTACTTTGGTTCAGGTATACGATAGGTCTCTTTCTTAGGAGACTTATATAGTACAGAGTGCTAGCAGATTGGTGATTCAGACTGCACTGCGAGGTCAGCAGAGTCATCCAGTTCAGGGTTCTCGGTTTGATCAGAGGCCGTAGAGACAAATGAGAAATTATGGTCGACAAGGACAAGGCCAGAGACCTCGTTAAGGTAGAGGTCGACTGGCTACGACTCAAGAGATGGAGGTGTTTATAGTGGCAGTTGAGCCAGAACTGAAACCAGTGGTTAGAGTAGAAGATGTTCAAGTAGTGTGTGAGTTCCCTGAGGTGTTCCCCGATGATTTACCAAGTTTGCCACCACCGAGAGCTGTTGAATTCATTATTGACCTAATTCTTGGGACTCAGCCACTTTACAACAGGTCGTATAGGATGTCAGCATCGGAGTAGAGGGAGTTGAGGACCCAATTATAGGAGTTACTACATAAGGGATTCATTCACCATAGCATGTCACCTTGGGGCGTACCAGTTCTTTTTGTTAAGAAGAAGTATGGATCTATGAGGATGTGCGTAGACTACAGGAAACTGAATCAAGTGACGATTCGAAATCGTTATCCACTTCCTAGGATCGATGATTTATTTGATCAGTTGGCGAGTGCTAAGTATTTCTCAAATATTGATTTACGATCGGGATATCATCAGTTGAGGATTCGAGAGGGAGATATTGAGAAGACCGCTTTCAGTTGGCGATATGGGTTGTGTGAGTTTACAGTCATGCCATTTGGGTTGACTAACGCTCTGGCGATCTTCATGGATTTAATGCACAGGGCTTCGACTGTTTTTGGATCGATACGCTATAGTTTTCATCGACGACATCCTGATTTACAGTAAGACTCGTGTAGAGCATGAGAGACATCTCAGGGGGGTGTTGACGACGCTAAAAGAGCTCCGACTTTACGCCAAGTTCAGCAAGTGTGTATTCTGGCTGAGTGAGGTGAAGTTTTTTAGACATGTCATCAGTAATCAAGGGATATCTGTTGATGGAGACAAGATTTAAGCGATTATTGATTGGAGGACACCTGAGTCGGTTTCAGACATCCGGAGTTTCCAGGGTTTTGCAAGATATTACAGGCGATTTGTACAGGATTTTTCCTTGATTACAGCGCTGATGATGAGGTTGACCAAGAAAGATGTCATATTTGACTGGTCGCAGGAGTGTGAGGATGCTTTCTGGGAGCTGAAGAGGCAATTGACTTCTGCACCAGTTTTAGCATTACCTGTGGCAGGAAAGGGTTTCTCAGTTTACACTGATGTGTCAGGCACTAGGTTGGGTTGTGTGTTAATGCAGGACGGACATCCAGTAGCCTATTTATCGTGACGATTACGACCACATGAGGAGAGTTATCCAGTGCACGATTTGGAGCTTGCGGCAGTCGTGTTTGCACTGAAGGCTTGGAGACATTATTTGTATGGTGAAAAGTTCATACTATTTACTGATCACCAGAGTTTGAGATTTTTGTTCACTCAGAGGGAGTTGAACATGAGACAGCGGAGATGGCTAGAGTTACTGAAAGACTACGATTTTGCTATCGAGTATCATCCGGGGAAGGCGAATGTCATAGCTGATGCGCTGAGCAGGAGTAACATAGAGATTCAAACGGGATTGCGGCATATGAAACACGAGCATGGGTTGCTTGAGGCTGCATCGGTGTTGTGTGTAATAGAGTCTATTGCTGAGCTACATATTTGCGGCCAGATACGAGTTCCTACGGTATATTTAAAGCAGGTTGCTGAGTTGCAGAGAACTGAGGATCGAAATTTATAGATCTGTGAACTGGCTCAGGATCCGGGGTGCACCAAGTGGTCTGAGGGTTCAGACGGGTGCTTGAGACACAAGGGTCGTTTGTGATACCAGAGGTACCGGAGCTTAGGGAGAGTATTCTCGAGGACACACACCAGTCGTGATTTACAGTTCATCCTGGTCGAACCAAGATGTATCACGATCTTCAGCGATTGTTTTGGTGGCCAGGGATGAAGGCTGACGTGGGGAGGTACGTTCGGAGTTGTCATATTTGCCAGCAGGTAAAGGCTGAGCACAGAAGACTAGTTGGGTTGCTACAGCCGCCGCCCATTCCTCAGTGGAAATGGGAACACGTGACCATGGACTTCTTTAGTGGCCTATCGCAGACTACGAAGAGACACGACGCAGTTTGGGTAGTTATTGACAGGTTGGAGAAGTCTGCACATTTCATACCGATCGCCATGAGATATTCCGTTACATAGTTAAGCACTATTTTCGAGAAAGAGATTGTCAGATTGAATAGTGTACCAGTCTCTATTGTTTCTGACAGAGATCTGAGGTTTACTTCAAGACTTTTGGGAGATTATGCAGGAGAAGTTTGGCACTTGACTACAGTTTAGTACTGCGTACCATCCTCACACTGACAGGCAGTCGGAGCGGTTGATCCAGATTCTCGAGGATATGCCCAGGGCATATATTTTACAGTTTGGTGGATCGTGGGAGTATTATCTGCTGTTGTGCGAGTTTGCGTACAACAACTATCAGGCGAGTATTGGGATGCCTCCGTTCGAGGCACTATATGGTAGGCCTTACAGGTCACCAACATGTTGGGCGGCACCGGAGGATACAACGGTTATAAGACCTGAGGTTGTTGTGGATTACACTGAGAAGTTGAGGCAGATTGGACAGAGACTTCAGGCGGTGCAGGATAGAGAGAAGAAATATGCGGATAGATATCACGAGGATCTGAACTACAAGGTTGGAGACATGGTGTACTTGAAGGTTTCGCCTTGTAAAGGTTATCAGATATTTGGAATTAAGGGGAAATTAGCACTAAGGTTTATTGGACCGTTCAAAGTGGAGGAACGTGTCAGCAAAGTGGCATACCATTTAGAGTTATCGCCACAGTTAGCGGAGGTACATCCAGTGTTTCACATATCCATGTTGAGGCTAGCTAGGTCAGGACCAAGACCTATAATTGATGTACGTCAGATTGAGGTGCGACCAGACGTGTCATTTGAGGAACAACCTGTGGGGATCATGGATAGAAGGATTCAAACTTTGAGGAACAGGGAGATCCCGAAGGTTTTAGTTCGTTGGCAACATCATGGAACTGAGGGACTCACCTGGGAACTCGAGTCTACCATGCGACGACAGTATCCCCACTTATTTGCTGGTAAGTATTTAAGTTTAATTTAAATTTCGAGACGAAATTTTACCTATTTAGGAAGAATTGTAACGGCCCGAATTTAATTCGCCGTTATTTGTGACGTATTGCAAACGTGGCAGACAGCTTAGACACCCGTGGGACCCGCAACTAGGCTAGAGCGCACTTGGAGTTAGGTAAATAGTTATTTTGTGTGTTGTTTTGTCTAATTTGCGATGTTTATGTTAAAATAGGTTAAATGACATCGTGATATATGTAATTATATCTCAATTGACGTATGAGATTGTGTTAAGTGTTCGTCTCGATATGCGTGTCGATGCGGGTACCGGGTAGACTAAAAGATGAAGTATTAAACCGGAGGAAATAATACACACATTAAATGATTTAATTGTGATAAAATAGTAAATTGCTAGGCGCCTAGGGACACGCGGGGTCATGGTCGACACGCGTGGGTAGTACAGTAGTGTGCACGCCCGAGTACGCTCGTTGGTGCGCACGACGAAATTGTACGCGCGAAAATATAGGCGGATATATATTTATATATATATATATGTAATTTAAAATATATATATATATATATATATATATAAATATATATATATATAAATCAGAAAATAAATAAATAATTGTGAAATTACCAAAAAGGATATTTATTTGTTTAGGAAAAGTGGATGAACACAAGGGCATTTTGGTCATTTCCCCATAAACTGCCTTTGTTCTTCTTCGATAAATAAAAAAAAACAGAGAAGGGAGAGAGACAAAACGGACGAAGCAGAGAAGGAGGAGAGTTTGGGAGTTCGAGGAGATCGTGTGGTCGAGACATCGAGGTGAGTGGTGTGGTTGGTTTGTTGTTGGGGTGTTCGTCGTTGTTGTGGTGTGGTGATGAGCTCGGCCATGGCTCCATGGTCGAGAATTGAGAACCGAACTGAGGGTGGAGACGGCAAGGGAGTAGTCTCCCTTGCCAAACCGAATTGGGGTCGTGGTTGGAAGGCAACCCCAATCGATAACCAATCAATGAAAAAAAAAAACAGAAACAGAACGCATTGTGTGCGTTCTGTTGGGGAAGACGATACCCTGAACCAGGCCGGTTCGGCTCGATTGAACCGAACTCGATTCGGTCCGATTCAGGGGATAAATAAATGAGAAAAAGGGGGGTTGGCTCCTAAACCGGGCCGGTTCGACTCGGTTGAGCCGAACCCGGTTCAGGCCAACCCATCCCCAAACCAAATTAAAAAAAAAACAGTTTTGAAAAAAAAATTGGAAAATTCATAGAAAATTCATATAAAATAGGAAATTTTAGAAAAATTATATTTTGATCAAATAAATGAGTTTTGGGATTTTATCGGAATTTTGGCGAGATGTTGTCGGAGTTTTTACCTCGAAAAACGTAAAAAGAGCAAAATATACCCAATTGAAGCTAATTCAAGGATAAATGGTCTTAGGTACATTTGGGTGATAATTTTGATTGGCGGGTGATTATTGGAGCTAGATGGGGTTTGATTTTTGGACGCGGAGTGCGGATTGAGATGTGTAGTATCCCAACTGAAATTAATTGAGTATTTACTCCTTTTGGCATTTGAATTCAATTTCTTTCATTTCAATACTCTATTCTTGGTTATGTTATATGGGCGGACGTTGAGCGGGGCTCCCTCCGTTCCATTCTTGTGTGTATGTCCACTACACCATAGCACGTGCTACCAGATCGATCTCGATGAATATTACGACCCGAGTATCACGTCGTGGCGTGTGTCGGTGCGCCGTTGGTGTAACGCCGGCCATCGAGTAGATCCAGATGCTTGCCCTGCTTGAGTTGAACTCACGGCCAGTATTCTCTAGAAAAGTCCAAATTATGGTGTAGTCTGACCCTAGGGACTCGGAACACACTTTGAGTTTTTCCTATTATTTATTTATGCGATGAGCGTAGTTGCCTGTATTTATTTAAGAATGTTTATTTAATAGCTTTATTTAAATTCTAGTATTTACTTTCACTAATACTCACTTAATTTCCTTAGGAATACTCACTCTAGACTCGTCATCTGCCTTTTGTAATGGCTTGAGTGCAGATCCTAGTACGAGCAGAGGCAAAGACAAGTTGCCGAGTACTGTTGATCTGAGATCTCCTGACTCGTACGTTTGTATTATATTTATTTTGTTTTATTATGAGGTTGGGATTTTGAGATACTTTGTGTATATTGATCTTTTGAGATTTCAGAGGTATTTATGGTTGTGTATCCACATTAGGTTATTGGTTTAGGTTACACATTTATAGTATTATTATCTAAGTAAATGTGTTAATAAGGCTTCCGCTGTGTTAAATTGAGGATTTTATGATGCTTTAACATACTCATGGGGATCATGTGTTGGTCTGGTTGTCGATGGGTGTTGGATTTGTTTTCTCTATCGGAGTTTATTCGGGACGATTGTGGCACGTGATCAAGCATGCTAGATTGTAGCACGTGTACTTGCGCCGCCGGTGGATTGTGATCCGAGCCGCGGGGTGCACGTGTTCGGTGGATCTGTGATTTGTTCCGGTCCACCGTTAGTGGTCCGGGTGGATCCCAGGTGTGGTGTGTTTCCTCTGGGCGCTCGGATTGACGAAGTATGATCTAGTATGTGAGATTGCATTCTACTTTTGTCTGGTTTTATCGTAATTGCTGGTAAGATAGACTGTGGTTCCGTATTGGCCTCCGTGGTGGTCTATTATGAAAATGGGCCGTTATAGAACAAGTCAAATCTCACACCATACAAGTAATGTCACCAAATCTTCAATGCGAAAACTAAAATAACCAACTCTAAGTCATGCGTCGGATAGTTCTTCTCATGAACTTTGAGCTGTCGAGATACATAAGCTATCACCTTTGCCCTCCTGTATTAACACACAACCCAAACTAATCTTTGAAGCATCGGTATACACAACCAAATCCTTCCCTAACTCAGGCAATGCCAAAACTGGTGCAGTCATCAACTTCTCTTTGAAATTAGAGAATGCCTACTTGCAACTCTTATCCTAGTCAAATTTCACATTCTTCTGAGTTCGTCTAATCATCGGTATAGAAACCTTGGAAAAAATTTGCACAAAACGATGACAATATCCATCTAATCCAAGAAAACTACGGATCTCGGTCACTATAGTCAGTGTAGGTCAATCAATCACTGTTTTAATCTTAGTAAGATCCACAAATACACCACTAGCTCCAACTACATGTCTCAAAAATCTAACCTCTGGAAGCCAAAACTCGCACTTACTGAACTTGGTGTACAACCATTAGTCCCTCAAAGTCTGTAGAACTACCCGGAGATGTCCCTCGTGTTCCTCACGAGTCCTGGAGTAGATAAGAATGTCATCAATAAACACAATCACAAATCTATCCAGATAATCACTCAATACTTTGTGCATGAGATCCATAAACATGGTCGGTGCGTTAGTCAAACCAAATGGCATGACTTTAAACTAATAATGGTCTTATCTCGTATTGAATGCAATCTTCTCCCTGTCTTCAACTCTAATCCTGAGGTAGTGGTAGCCTGATCTCAAGTCAATCTTAGAAAACCACTGTGCTCCTGTCAATTGGTGAAAAAGATAATCATTATGAGAAAGCAGATACTTATTCTTCACAGTCACTTGGTTCAACTTCCTATAGTCAATACACAATTTCAGGCTGTCGCTTTCTTCTTCACAAACAACACCGACGCGTCCCATTGTGACATGCTCGGATTAACGAATCCTAACTCCAAAATCTCATCCAAATGAGTACTCAGTTCCTCCAACTCTCGAGGTGCCATCCTATGCGGCGGTATAGAAATGGGTTTAGTCTAGGGACTAAATCGATGATCAAGTCAATCTCTATCGGCAGTGGTAGTCCTGGTAGATCTTCTAAAAATATGTCAGTGAACTCGCATACTACCGATACATCTCCAATACTGATCTTCACTCTCTCAGTGGTACTTATGACACACGTAAGTGTCTCAGTCTCACTACTAGTGGCTATCCTGCACCTGGTGATCAGAAGTAAAACAGTTATCCCATGAAAATTGATCTTCGTACCATCGTACAACAGAATCATAATAGACTTGCCATAACAATCAATATGAACATGATAAACACCTATCCAGTCCATAACATGCAAATCTTCAAACTCAAGAAACTCTAAGACTCTCAAATAAGCAGGCAAATCATAACCCTCTATCTCTACCAAACAATCAACGCATAACACGTTTGGTATATTTTATCCCCAACAGTTATGATAAGGATCAAGAGTCTACTACGCCTAGAGGGTCTCAACCCTAATGCATCTACCATGCGTCCGAAAATAAATGAAATAGTAGAACCAAAATCTAACATGGTATGCATCAAAGAACTACAAATCAAATCCATACCCTCAATGAGATTATGGGAAGATCCCTGATCTGGCTCAACAACAACGTACATCATCTCCTTCTTCTCCTGATAATGGTGTGGCTGTGCTCAGCCTAGCTACGGGCATTGGCCCTGAATATAACCTACCTGACCGCACTTGAAACATGAACACAGCTCCCGCGATCTAAAAGAAATCCCTTAAGTTTGACCTTGTCCACGTCCCTGTATAGAGGTCTTTGAGTCTGTGTCTGACCAGATCCTTGTGTCTATGCCTATCCAGAACTTTACGTCTGTAATTGTGCCTGCCCACCGCCTCTACCTGTATCCCTACTCTCAGAATACATATTGTCTCTGTGACTGTGTACAGGTCCGGTAGTCTGTAGTGGTCTACTTACTAAGCTCGGTGTAGGTACAGGTGGAACATGAGTAGTCTGAGTAGGTCATGGTGGTAACACAACAGACCCAACACTCTGAGCTCCACTATCCCTGAAACCATGTATGTTCTTTCTCCTCTTCCTATTAGATCAACTGTCTAACTGTCTCTCTGGTCGAACAGGTCTAGCCTCCTCAAAATGTGTACGCAAATAACCTTCCCTAGCTAAGCTCCTCTCATAAGCCTTCTACAATGTGTTTGGCTCAGTGGAGACAATGACGCCTCCAATCTTGGGCAACAAACTCATAGTGAAATAGTACCCCTGGTCGGTGTCTCTATCTTTTATGCCTCCATCGTACAGAAGTAGCTATAAATATTGTCCCATGAAATCCATGACGGACTAATTAGCATACTGTCGAAGGATAGTGAACTCATTCTTCTTCTCCCTCAACATGGCAGGAAGAAAATACTTCAAGTTGAAGTGCCTCTTGAAGTCTGCCCAATCCTTGGGTACTCCTATGGTAGCAACCGTCGTAGTCCACTAGTCATCTGCCTCTCCCAGTATCATCAAAAAAGAAATAGATGCTTTCATGTGCTCCTCGGTAACAATGATAATGTGCACATTCTCATGACTCTTCATAAACCTCTCAGTAGCCACCAAATATGTACCACCATAGAACTCCATAGGGTTATGCCTTTTGAACTCCCGTAAATGTCTCGCTTCCATAGTGGCCTCAGTGTCCTTCTCTGTTGATGTAGCAGGCACTATCTCAGTGTGTACATGAGGCACAGGTACTACCTCAATTTGTACCGGTGGTAAAACAGTAGTCTCCGGTATAGCTGCAATGATAGTAAGAGCCGTAGAAGTAGCCACTATATTCGGTGTATCTGTTTTATGAGTAGCGGGCAATGTAGATGTAGATGGTGGTGATGGTGCGGCCATAAACGATGTCCTCAATATCCTCATGATCTCCTCCACTCGCTGATCCTGGGATGCGACTCTCTGACAGAGTATGTAGTTCCTCAGCACTGGCAAATCAAGAACCAATAGCGCCACTATCATCACTAGGCTCGGTCTAATCCGTCATCACAATCTGAAATAGAAAGTGAATCCGCGAATCAGTGGATAGTTACCGATATAGTATAGTGCACCACAGTAGATATAGCATATAAGATCAAGTTTTACTTTTCCTCAACTCTTCTCACTTCCCAACTAAGATTCTAAGTAAAGGTCATAAAGTTTCACTCTAGGTTCCAAATATTTCCTAACTTTAAAGTTTATTTGTGTCTTATGCTGGTTGTAAGGTTAATCAAGAGTTAAGTGTTAAACCTTTATGCTCTCATACCAACTGTGACGGCCCCAGTTCCCCATAAAACTGGGCCCCGCCTGGCCTAGACCTACATAGACCCCTGAATTCATACTCGCGAAGTCAAGCAAGCCTAGTCAGCCTCAAATCTTTCTATCCTCTTTAATTTAACAATTTAAATGTTGAGTTATTATTTTATGATATTTATATATGTTCGCAACATAAATTGAACCTTAAACTAAGTTAAATAACTCAATTTAAAAAAAATTAGGTCAACCTATAGTGTGGAACCCCGATATAAACGGATAAACATGCAAATCTGGTGATCAACAATAAACAGGGCGATAACACATGATATCTTAAGCAATCGATTTCAAGTGTCCCCAAAGACATCAAAAACATAATATACAGGACTCACTAAAAAGAAAGGCAAACATACAGTGGTAAAAAGAAAAGAACTGCTCCGAGAGTCCTCAGAGGAAGTCACCAATCACTGGTCCTTTCCCTTTGCTTGTTTTTGTCCGATCTGTACCCACCGTCACAAACTAAACGGTGAGTACGTGATAAATTGAAAGTAATGCCAAAAACGATATAGACAGTAATTCAAGAATAATTGAAAATCAAACTAGAAATCATGCGGGTATTTAAAGATAGATAAATAACACGAATTTGCATGATAAATAGACTGACAATCATTTTAATGATATTTGAGTGCCTATTGATTCAAAGAGGTAACAAAGCGGTCTAATAACCACAACAATCCAATACTCGGGGAAGAATCACGTTAGGTTGGGTAGCCGTACCCGTAGGTAGTGTTCAAGTTGGCCCAACTAACCAAAGTCCCAGAAGTACCTTCTCGACACACTTAGACCGTAAACACTCAACTAAGGAATATCAAGAATGAATTCCAAGAGATAGCTCATGTCAATAGAAACAACAATGGAAAAATGAATTACTACGCATTTCCTTACTGGCTTACTAACTCGCCTCAATCGATCACGAAATTCGTTCCTTAAGTGGCTTTAATCTGCCCAATTTCATTTCCTAAACTCCTGGTAGTCATTTAAACAACCAAATTTGATTGTATTAGAGTCAAATTATAACCCTACATAAATCCCCAAAGTTTCCAAAAATTTTTTTAAATTTTTTTCAAAAAATTCGTTTTCCACTATTTGAGATGTCGTAAGTGACGCCGCCAAGAGCAAAGGCTCACGACTGTTGGACTAAGTGGTTAGTCACTCTAACTCCGACCGGGATTTTGATGGAAACAAACAAGGTGAAAATATACTAATAAGTTTATAAAATGTATTTCAGTTTCGTCAAAGGTTGTGAAACATCACATCACGGGCATTCGAGCATTCAAGTTCACGACTCGGCATACATAAATGAATGAAGGCGAAAGATCAAGACCACGAGTTGTAAAATTGATGTAAGGTATTCAAGTTCACTTAAGCAAGCCTATTGCATTAGTTCATGCACATCGTGTTTTTAAAATGGATTTTTTCAAATGTCAAGTGATTAGTTGAAGATTTCGGTCCTATAAGTTTAAACAATGTTAAACTATATGTGTATGTTCATATCGTACTTTGAAAATCATTGTGAAATCTTTTGAAAAAGAAAAACCTGTTTTTGAAAGGTCTTTGAAAAGAAAATTGTATATTTGCAGAAAAGACTCTCGCAAATCATGAAACCGAGATTTTCTATTTTCGGGATTTGTAAAAATATCTGGACCATCCAAATAGGCCATATGACCCAAAACAAACATGTATTATATGTTATATTAAGGTTTGTTTGGTCTCAAACGCGTTAAAGGGTCGCTAACACAAGGGACAGAATTAATTACTCTGAGGTCCCTGCAGTTAGCGCGCTAATACTGTTATTAGCGCACTATGTACAGAGTTAGCGCGCTAATTGCATTCCTGACAGCTTTTTTATAAAGCTAAAAAACTCACTTTAATTCTAATTTTTGATCAAATCTCGGCCCTTGGATGCACACAACGGTCATATACTGATCTATAAATATATACAACACTCTCAAACACATAAGGCACACAAATTAGGTTATGAAATCAAAGAAAAACACTTGTGCTTAAATTTTTCAAGATGAGGAGCTTGGGGTTTTCAAGTTATACTTTGAAGCTGTTCATTCAACATCAAAACCAGCATTCTTGAGGCACTCTAAGGAGTACAACAACCTCTCCAGAGCTGATTTTCAAGTCATCTTCTTGGGGTTGTAAGAAAGTCTATTTCCTAGCTTTTATTGTGCTTAAATTATATATTTTTGTGTGATTGACTTGGGTTTTGAACTTAAACTTGATTTATTAAATCCTTGGACTGATTTGAACAAGAGTTTGTGCTTAAACTTGATTTTTATCAAACTTCTTGTTCTTTGGATTTGAAACCGATTTTTGTTCCCATCAATCTATTTGAAACGGTTTCAGTTTTGAGTTTTGCATAATCAGTTTTATAATTGCATTTCTCAATTGTTTTCATACTTGCATGCATAAGAGTGGTTAGGTTCTAGGACGCTTGCTTGTATTTGAACTTGATACCACTTTACGTTGTAAAGTGTATTTCAATTGTATTTAATCAAATCTTGATTGTAAGACTTAGTGGGACCTAAGTCGAAAGGGAAGACCTAGTTGAGGCTAGGCATATATCCTAGTTGCGGCTAGGTGGGAAAAGTCCTAGGTGAGTCTAGGTGGAAAATCCTAGTTGCGGCTAGGTGGTTGTATAAGACCTTATTGCGATAAGGCATCGTGTAAATGACCTAGTTGAGGCTAGGCATTCACTAGGCTAGTTGGCTTAGGGTGTAACACTTATTGATAATATAAGTGGGGTTTGAAAATCCTAACCGGGAGGTTAGGTAGTGGATGTAGATCGGTTGGATCGAACCACTATAAATCACGTTTCTTATTTCCATCTCTTCTACCCCCTTCTTGATTGCATAGCATTGATATTTATCATTGGTGTATACATTATCATTATTATTTGTGCATAAAGTTTTAAAAAGGTGATAACTACTCGGTAACTCAATTCACCTCCCCCCCTCTTGGGTGACCTTCAACGGCATCACTTAAAGCGTGAGGTTTTGGGTCTTACTGAATTGGACGTCGTGATTGATGCCGTCGAGATTTGTACTCCACAGCGCCACTCGCGACTACCTTGGTAGAAATTGAATTCCTGGGGTTTCAATAACCCCGGCTTGTGTTGCCGTGTTCCGAGCCTACCCCATTGTCGTAAGGACCTCGACTACCAACCAAAACCCCATTCAAACATCACAATAAACATCTGATCTCATCCATTTCTCCAATATTCCCAAATGTCAACCAAAATACCAAAAATTCATTTAATTCATTCAACCTCCTAAACACCATTAATATACACACACCAAAACCTCCAATCAATTACACAAAATCAATGTACTCAACCCCAAATTTGGGTTTTCAAGAAAACCCCCAAACCCCACTTTCAAAATGCCCAAAATCGAAAGAAATTTGTCACAGCCCAATTTTCTAATCTTGATTAACTTTCTTAATCAGGATCACCGACCTGTGACGTAGGGACCCGCATGAGATGCGCATACCAACTGAGGCACGTTGTCGAGGTATATTTTATATTTGTAATGATTTATGCCTAGTGTTGTGTATATGTGTAGGCTAATTAAGTCAGTTCTTACAGCTATAGACATCGAGACGCGAGCGGGGACGTGCCTCGAGTTACGTACGAGTCGAGTACCGAGTAGCTAGACTTGTGGTAATTCCAAACTTTGTTAAATACAATTCAATTAATTAAGTTAGTGCATAATAGGGTATTTAAATTACTGCACATTAATTAAATAACCTCTGGTTTTAAATTAATATATTAAACACATTTGATTTCCTATAGTTCAAATTGAATTTTGACAACTTTAGGACTGACCTCGGGATTCGTGCTAGGTACACTCCCATGTTGAGAGTCGACAATTTTGTGTCACATGAGGAACTGGACTGCTAAGCTCAGAACCCTCATATTTCCTCGAGATTCGCAACGCACACTTGATTACACCAAACCATATAAACACCCATAGATTAGTGGATTTCTCACAAATTCCATAAACACTTTTCATGCAAACTGGTTTCTGGACACAGAGAGAGATTGGGAGGGGTGAATCTGGTGAATTTGAGTTGAGTTTATAGAGAATTCAAAGATCTAACTAAGGTAACCAATACCAGTATTCCATTTCCATTAAAATAGGTTGAAAATGGGGTTTTTTTAAAATCGAATTTGAACTGTGATTTCAGTTTTCAAAGTGTTTTTCTGTCATATTAGGTGTCATTCAACTTATATATATGATTTCCAATTGAAAATTTCGAAGAAATCGGAGTTTTTAGTGAAAATTTGTAACATGTGTTCATGCATGTTTGAATCCGAGAAATCCGAGGATTTCTCTGTTTTTGAAGTGTCATTTGTGTTGATTTGTGTTCAATGGAGTCATGCATGAATCAGTGGAGGTGTTGGTGGCATCTAGAACCCCCAAAAACACCAGAATTTCCCTTGGAAATTTTGGGTTTTTCGCACAGCCGGCACGCAGGTATTGTACCTAGTGTGCTGCTTGTTCTAGGGAAGATGAAGTACTATTCACCCTAAGAACAGTAGCGCGCTGGCAAATTTACCAGTGCACTGGGTACTACACTGTTCACCCAAGAACAGTAGCACGCTTGGCACTGTTCACAACATTTTTTTAATAAAATATTAAAAGACTAAATTGACCAACCAGGTATATGACCCATACAACCGACACACCCACCGATCCTAAATTATGTTTAAACATACCAGAACTTCGGAGAGCTTACCGGGAGTTTGGGAACGCTGGTTACGATATGTCGGGAGGCTAGATAGCTAGGATTATCCCTTTGACTTGTAAATGAAACTATGGGAACTCTTTACTTTATTTCATTCCTATCATTTACCATTATTCAGTGTATTAGCAAAATTGTTGACATAGCATGATGCCTTATAATGTTATCATTGACTATATTTACTGAATGCTTGATGATTGGCTATGATTGAGGATTTATGATTACTTAGAAAATGCATGCTCTAGGGTTATTTGTTATGTTTGGAATTCTATTCTATTCCCTTGGGGCTTTGTAACCTAACTTTTATTGAAATCATAATGTTGTAGGATATGCTTTCTTAAAACTTAAAGTACTGATCATCTAGTGTCCCTTACACAAGAGATGCGCGGATTCACAGGGGTTTTGGTCTCTCGGGGCCACTAACTTGGGTGGCACACGGTATGGGCCACAGGGTTGTCGACAAGTATAGATGATTTATACATTTAGAGCATAACTCCGCCATTTGAGGTTATTAGAAAATAATGATATGTTAAGCATAACTCCATACGGTAATGGTAAAGGTTAAGTGATATCTCTCACCATGGAAAGGACATAGATTATCTCGACTTAGCCTGTGTCAGTCTAACTATTCATGTTAACTGTGGTATTTATTTGCATTAATTGTTCAGCATCTTTCAGCTATATTATGCTTTTAAATACCTGTTTATTAAATTGGAAATGTAGTATAGAATTCTCCGGTTATTACTTAAATATCACCATACTCATCGTCTAGTTTGTAACAGTGGGTGTAGGTCCTTTGAGCAACACTAGGCCAGGCAAGGAGAAGATTGGCAACTACCTCTGAGCCCTGACTCTCGTTACATGGGATACTTTGTGGGTTGAGCGATAGTTCCCCGACTTTTACTTATCACACTGTGTATATGTTCGCCATTTACTTTCATATATATATATATATATATATATATATGTATATAAATATTGTGATCGTTATTTCCTAGTTTCCACACTTAGGTTATTATAAATGCATTCGCTAAATTGTTAAAGACTTCCGCCAAAACTTTGTTAAGACTTCCGTTAATTTAATAACTTCTAAAATTAGATAATCAGTAGTGCTTGTGAATTAATTATCCTGAACACGATCAGCGAGGCGTATAGGTAGTAAAGGTGACTAATACGTAATTAGGTCCTACGTGTCGTGATTAGGGCTTAATTATGGGATTAGGCCAGAAGATGCCCTAGATTAGGAGAGGGTTCGTCACAGTTGATATCAGAGCCTACGTTCTCGATAAGTAAAACACAAACTTGAATAAAACACAAGCCCTAGAAGTGGAAATCAGACAAACCTTGCTTAGGGACTATTTTGTTAGGAATTGAGTGAAAGTGAGTTGGGGATTAGTATGTATACTATCATTTTCAATATGTATAAGTATATACGCAATATACTTCATAGTAGCTAATACGAGATCGCTGTCAACATGCAGATGATGATGACGGACGTACGCGAGACCAATGATGCGGGTGCTATCGGTAGTCAGCCTCCTAATACACCAGATGACGACTATTAGAGGTTGTCTGATCGAGTAGCAGTACAGGGACAAGACCTAATACTATACCGTCCACCGTTCCAGCAACTGCACCCGTACTAGACACGCCTATTATTCAAGGCACGCTAGCGATGTCGACTTTTCTAATATTGACCATTTCGATGGCAGAGGTAGTAGAGATGACACCAACTCCCACGCCTACACCTTCGGGTTCAGCAATCGGGATTCAGCTGGTTAAGAACTTCCTTCGACTTCAGCTAGTGTACTTTGACATAGTGAGAGACTTCGAGAAGATAGAGGGATGGATACTATCTCAAGAGAAGTTTCATCGGATTTTGGGCATTGAGGATAGACTATGCACAGATTTGTCTTCCTATACACTACAGAGGGACGTCGACGTTTGGTGGCGCACTACGAAAGCGACTGATTGAGATTTTGAGTCATGGAAGGCTTTCAAGGAGAAATTTTATCAGCAGTACTTCCCACCAGCAGTGATAATGAGACTGACAAGGGAGTTCATAAGTTTGAGGCAAGAGGCAAATGAGTCAGTTATGTAGTACCGGGACAGATATGGGTATCTAAGGCAGTTTGCTGGAGATTTGGTCCGAGATGAGTTGGGGGACGTGTATCACTTTAGGGTTAGTCTAAGATCAGACATCGGCTACCACGTAGTTAGTACGTGCGCCAGGACACTCATCGAGATATACAAGCGCGCACTCTCCCATAAGACCTACTACTTGAGTATAGTAGCTGACAAGACAGCTTCAAGTCAGATATTAACGTCAGAGCAGGCCATAGATTTCGAGAGGAGGCAACAAAGGGGCAAGGGACACAGGAGGTGGGATAGAGGTTCCCAAGGATCGGGGATGACTTCACATCACACATCAGTCACGCCCCATGTATTATATGCCACCTCAACGCAGAGCTCAGATGGAGGACGATCCTTGCCACCACCACCGACTAGGCCAGCATTACCTGCGCCAAAGATACTATTTCGGCACCACTAGCGCCACAACAACGTCACTAGTAGGGTGGTAGAGGCCGAGGCAGAGGCCGAAAGAGACCCCATCAAGGAATGAAACAGACGCAAGGTAAAGGTCAGCAGCAGTCCAGTCAGCACAGACAGATCACATGTTACAGATGCAGACAAGTGGGACATGTAGTGTGGGAGTGTCTACAGCCAGCAGTAGTTTACCCACCGCAGGGTCGAGATTCAGCTCACATGGTAGCACAGCCGGATACTAGTGCCACACGTAGTCTTATTGAGGGTACGATTTCTATCGTTAGTATAGATTCTTATGTGTTGTTTGATTTGAGTTTCACTATTTCTTTCATTGTTGGTCGCATGGTAGGCATCCTAGGATTGACACCAATTAAGCTTAAAGTACATTTGATGTTGAGTACTTCAGCCGGGGATAGGGTTTACCCTAACAGTATAGTTAAGAGGGTCCTTATCGAGATTAGTGGGGTAGAGTTACCTACTGATTTTAGAGTCCTTGAGTTGTAGAGTTCGACGCACGTTTTGGGATAAACTAGTTATCATCATACCACGCCCATATTGATTGCTTCAGTAAGTCTGTCGTGTTTGAGATTTGGGGACATCCAATATTCATACATTGAGGTAGTACACCAAGAGCCAGTACTACGAGAGGTCGATTAGCTTCTAGTAAGGAGATGGAGACCCTAATAGCCTTATACATCGCAGTAGAGAGTTAGGGACCCCGACTTGAAGATATACCAGTTGTTCACGACTTCCTTGACCTCTTCCCGGAGGATTTGCCTGGATTACCACCGCCCCCAAGAGATAGACTTCGTCATTGATCTTGTATTAGGTACCGAACCGATTTTGATACCACTATACCGCAAGGCTCCGAAGGAGTTAGAGGATTTGAGGACTTAACTGAAGGATTTGGGGGACAAAAGATTCATTACACCTTCTGATAAGTGTACATTTAGGCATGATTTAGTATAGGTTATTAGGAGTTAATGGACTATATTTATCTTGTTTTAAAGTGATAAATGCTTGTTTTATGTGTTTAAGGGATTTTACATAAGTCAAGTGTTTTTGGACCAAAGGCGTGTTATGAACTTAATTGAGTGTTATTCAGTTCACTGGCCATAACTTTCACATCACAAGTTAGAACGACTCGATATTGCTCTTGTTGGAAAGAATACTTTAAGAAAAACATTTTCACCCTGCATAAGCATCATGAGATACAGAATCGAAGTGGCTCAAAAGAGCAACACAATGTCTGCAAAGTTTGGTAAAGTTTCTTAATGACCCCTCTTCAGTATAAAGGCCATACCTTCCTCATCTCAAATCCAAATGATTTTCTATTTTCTTTGTTCGAAATTATACTTCAAGTTGAATATTTTCCCATGTCACAAGCTTCTTCAAATTCGGCCTCTAAGTGGTCCGAAATTGTGTTACCAATCAGGCAATGTAGATGAGACGCCGCCGAGACGTCATGGCTCATTCTTCCCACGGCGTAACTTACATGCATTTGAACTAGAGAGCTCAGATTTCATGCCACCAAGATGTCGTGAGCCATTTTGGCCATGGCGCCTTGAACAGAAAACTCAAAAATTCAGGAATTTTGATATTATTTCAGACTTTTTAGGTTGAAAACCACTTTGGGGGTTTCCTATAAATAGGAATAGGTGTTATTTCGAAAGAATCTCTTGTTTTACTTCTGTTTTACATTAGAAACTAGGGTTTTGGCTTGATTATGTCTAGCTAATCTCCTCCCTCTAGGTTGAAGGTGAATCGGTCAAGCTTTGTAACTTGGGATTCTATTATGAGGCTTATCTATGTTTAATTCTTTTGATTCTTTTTTATGGTTTATTTTCTTTGGTATTGTTCATAGTTTTAGGGTTAGATTTAATTATGTGTAAGGCGTAGTGCATGCATATTTGATTGATCACTCTTTGTCATTGAAATCGAAACATCCATCCTTACACGATAAACTCATACTTGTGACAATTGGCCATACTGATTGGTTAGTCCCTTTTAGGACCGGTCAAGTACCTTAAGGATCTATGCTAAATCGATAGCACTAGAGATCCAATTGTCTAGGTGAAGTGCCTTTACGAATCGAAGTAATGTGGCCAATGCATTAAATATGGAGCACTAGCTATCACATTACGTGTTTGGTTAGAGAAGTAGTCAACAATCGTACATTGGCTGTTAATATCAGGAAATGCGAGGAACCGAGTGCGTCACCAGGTCTATAACTACACTAGATCATAGATTAATCTCATATTTTTTTTATAAACTAAGGATTAATGGAATCATTCCCAAGTTGTATGGCAAAAACCGTGAAGCTGAATACCTATATTCATTCCCATTGAATTTCTCTATTTTTGAAGTTTTCAAAGTTTCCAAAATTTTTTATAAAATCCCTGTTTTCCCTTCTCCCCCTAGAAGTATAAATTGCATTACCTAGTCCTTAAGGTTCAACCCCAAGCTTACCACTATTGCAGTCTTTGTGGTTTTCAGTGTAGAAATCGAGAATTTACATTTGACGTGTTACAGCGCGCGTCAAATTTTGGCATCATTACTGGGGACTAGGTCCTACTTGATTTAGGTTTTTCTTTTCTTTATTTTATCCATAAAGGTAATCATTGATCGAACTCCACCGGATCTTCTCTAGCCTTTAATCCGGAGATCGAACAGACCTACCGTAAGAACGCAAGGGAAGCGCCAATAGAAGCTCGCTTTCGAAGACACTCCTAGCATTTCATATTCTCCTAAAATGGAGGGTAACGACCACAATTCTCCCCGAGATGAGGGAAAAAATAAAAATCAAGGGGATAATCAGGATAGGGCACCTATAGGACCGATGGAACCTCTAATCCCCTAATTTTAGCCACATGCACCTAATGTGTTCAACCCTGTACGTGCACCAGCACATGATGAGCCCCGTATCACCATCGAGATGGAAAACCAGGAGATGCAAATTCTTCTTGCACATCAGCCCCATTGCATTGTATATCCTGCACATAGGGGAGAATTTGAGCTTAAATTCAATTTCCTAAACCTCTTACGCTCTTTCCATGGCCTGGATCATGAAGATCCGATGACTTTCATCAAAGATTTTGATTCCAAATGTTTAATGATGAAGCCACCTCGAGCACAGGAAGATGAAGTCAAGTTGTTGGTTTTCACGTTATGTCTTAAAGACAGAGCGCAAGAGTGGTTGTTTTACCTCCCCCCGAGATCTATCACTTGTTGGAACGACTTAATTTCAGTATTTTTAAGGGAATACTTTCCCGAATCCCGGTCATCTCAGCTTATATCAGATATATGTAATATTAAGATGAAAAATGGAGAAACCTTCAATGGATATTGGGGAAGATTCAAAAGACTAATTGCACAGTGTCCCCAACATGGTTATAGTAAAACCTCTTTTATTCGATTCCTCTACAAGGGTCTTAGGTCCCTTGAGAAGCGTGTGATTAACAACACTTGTGGTGGAACCTATAAGAATAGAACAACCGACAAGATGTTCAAGTTGTTTGAATCTATGGTTAGTCAATATGTTGACGGCGATGAGGATGAGGAGCCTTCTAGACACATCTTCAATGGAAGTGGGTCAAGCGGTACTAACAGGAAGCTTGACAAACTCACTAATCTCATGGAGCCTTTCCTTACTACTGGGAAAGCTCAGGCCAAGACTTGCAGCTTCTATGACGCTTCTGGCCATACTATTAATTCTAGTCCCACCTTGTTCGGAGAACAAGTTAACGCTTTAGGTGGTGGGTTCGAAGGCCCTCCTAGGAATCAATACGACAATAATAATGGTGACACGTATAATCAAGTCGTTAAAAGCCCCTATTTGAGTTATGGGCCACAGAATCAGAACTTCTCACAGTTCGTTCCGAGGGGACAACCCCTCCCTCGACAGCCCCAACCTGTTCAGACTATCGGACCCTTAGAGGATATGATGAGGACACTCATCACTAAGGTTGACAACCTTATAGTAGACATGACATAGTACAAAGCAACAAATGATGCTACTGTGTGTGACTTAGCAGTTCAAGTGAGTCAAATAGCTAAAGAGCTAGGTAGACTCACGAACCAGGGTAAATTGCCAGCCCACCCATCCCTAACCCTAATACGCATGTAAATGTCGTATCATTAACTTTTGAGAGCGAGACTAGGGAGTCTAAAGTAGTCCATAGAGAGCATCACACTACACCTGAGCAAGACGAGGAGGCCGAGGTGAGGAGGTGACATAAGATCTTAATGAGAGCTTCTTTCCCGCAATGATTCTTTCCGAAGTTGTTCCAGAAACGCAGAGATCCTGAGATACCGGCATACATCCCTCCACCTCCGCCAGTTGAGCAGATCATATATATTCAGGAGAAGGTTGAGGAGGTTGCACATGTCATTAAGATCGAGGAAACCCCAAAGCAGGAGTGCGCGGACGTGGAAGAGGCAAGGTTGGGGTACATGAAGTACCAGAGGAGCAGATCGAGAGAAAACTATTAGCTAAGTGCCTAGACACCGGTATGTCTATTGTTTCTTGTAAGGTAGGTAATATTACTGTTGA
This sequence comes from Stephania japonica, assembly GCA_039657345.1. Classification (NCBI taxonomy): domain Eukaryota; kingdom Viridiplantae; phylum Streptophyta; class Magnoliopsida; order Ranunculales; family Menispermaceae; genus Stephania; species Stephania japonica. The sequence continues at coordinate 17,924,509 of CM077558.1, read as the reverse complement.
TAGTGCCATGCGTGATCTTGGCGCATCCATAAATGTCATGTCCAATTCCTTATATGAGTCTCGTCATGAAGGTCCTTTTAAGGACACTCATGTTGCAATCCACCTAGCTAATTGGTCGGCTGTACACTCGGTTAGGTTCATCAAGGATGTCCCAATCAAGATTCATTATTTTATATTTCGGGCTGACTTTTATGTGATGGATATGGGAGATGATTCTCTCCATGCCTTACCTTATATTCTTTTGGGTCGACCTTTACTATGGATTATGAGGATTAAGGTTGATGTGTTCGATGGGACCATGTCTATGGAGTTTAATGGTGAGATCGTTACATTTGATATTTTTAACACTGTTAAACCTCCTATTAATGCTTCTTTCTTGTTTGCTATGCTTGTTTCTGACCCACTATTTAGGATGTGATGAGGTTGGACAAGCAAGACGGTCATCATGTCCTTAAAGTTGGTGAGACTTTTCCACCACCCCCTTTGCTGACACATAGTGTTTTCTTCTCCTACGGTAGAGTTGCGCGTACGAGAACCACTCGAGACATGCTCGACTGGGACAGCATTACCTAAGAAGCATGAACCTGAAGTCGAGCTAACGACTCTAACCAAAAGCACTCTCAGGAGGCAGCCCAAGTTTCTATCATATATCTTTTTAGTTTGTTTGTTCTTATATTTGCTTAGTGAACTCATTTTCTCCCATTTGTGACTATTTGCAATTATCTGATTCTCTTTTGTTGAAGCACCAGAGTTGAGAGCCCGATATCACTGCTGAAGCTTCATGGTTCGTATATATGGTTATTCTGATTGGGATTTGGTAAGTTCTTTCCTTTAGGTTATTAGAATTAGTTTTCGAGTCTGTTGGAGGTATTGTTATGTATATTCCCGTAACTTCCTGAGTTGAGCATTTTTGTCACCATATTTGATCTTTTATGAGATGTTTTAGTCCATTAGATTTTGCATATTTATTTTAGCATGCCATTTCCCATTACGTGTTTCTCCCCTTCCATGTTACTTTCACCTCTTTTCTTTTCTTTTATAGTTGATATTCTCATTCTTGTTTTAAACCTTGAGGACAAGGTTTGAGATAAGTTTGGGGGGTGTTTCAGGTATAGTGGAGTATTGGATGAATGGATTAGCGCATGATAGGTATAACTGTTTTATTATTTTTTATGCGTATTCCATGGGTATGGTAAGGTATAGTGGTGTTTTCTTTTCTTTTTGCCTCATTTTCTTGTTATGACATACTATGCATTGCTTCATTTAGGTTAGTAGTAGTTTATATTAGTTCATGCATTTTTGTAGTTATTTAGTTGCATTATTTATTCTATGCATATTTATGGTTATTTTGTTACATGTAGAGTTGCCTAAAACCTTGTTGAGTGTTTTTTATTGTGGATATTAGTTCAGTATAAGCTACTTTTATGACTTGAACCTTTTTGAATATTAGGAGTTATACTTAATTTGAATGTTTTTCAACATCTTTGAGGTTGCTTATTAGAGAGTTAGTACGAAGTTTAGACATTGTGCTAGATACCAAAAAGGAAGGCGGCCGTATTTTGCGAGTATTCAGATTTTTAGGGTGCTAGAACGTGAATGTAGCTGACTTCAGACATCAATTTATATGAATTGACCACTTTTTGGGAATGATTAGACTTGAACGGACATTGAATGACTCATTTGATTATGGTGAAAGTGAGAAGGGTCAACAAGAGTTTTCCAAAAAAAATTTAGAGAGTCCCACAGATTCCATCAGAATAGGAGCAGGGAATCTTGTGGTGGGAAAAAGAGAGAAAAGAAGTTTCCATAGGAAATGGAGCAGGGACCGTACTACTTTAAAAATTTTTGAAGAAAATAGACTGTATATACGCTTAAAGGCGAAAGTTCATGAAAACTCTTAAAGAAAAAAATTTAGCCGAGTGCTTATAGCTAGATCAATTGAGTTATTCCAATGTGTTGTCCCACATTTTCATATTTAAGTCTGATTGTCTCTTTTTGGTGTGTTTAGTCAACATTAATGGATAGTGTCTTGCATTTTTTGTTCATAGTTCCTTTTTCGGTGTTGATGCACTATTTTTAAGAAATTCTGAACTTGTGTGCTTTAATGTAGCGGCTCTGTAAAATCTTGAGTAGTTGAAGGTCTTTGTCTGGATTGATTTTAGTTTTTGAAAGGGTTATTTTCACTGATGTTTGGATCTCATCTTCATACTATTTGACTCTGAACTTCTTTTGGGTGATGGCTACTTAAGTGGCAAGTTTAAACAAAAAAAGAACTCAACTTGACTTGGTGATGGGCATAGGTTTATTAGGATTAGTCATTGTAGTATTAGGAGTAGAGTATAAACAAAGTCTAAGTTTGGGGGTATTTGATAAGTGTTCATTTAGGTATGATTTAGTATAGGTTATTAGGAGTTAATGGACTATGTTTATCTTCTTTTAAAGTGATAAATTCTTGTTTTATGTGTTTCAGGGATTTTACATGAGTCGGGCGTTTTTGGACCAAAGGCGTGTTATGAACTTAATTGAGTGTTGTTCAGTGCACAAGACATAACTTTCACATCACATGTCCGAACGACTCGTTGTTGGTCTTGTTGGAAAGAAGACTTTGAGACAAAAATTTTCATCTATAAAATGCATCATGAGATATGGACTCGAAGTGGCTCAAAAGAGCGACACGATGTTGGCAAAGTTTAGTCAAGTTTCTTAATGACCCCTCTTCAGTATAAAGGACATAACTTCCTCATCTCAAATCCCAATGAAAATTAGTTTTCTTTTTTAGAAGTTAGACTCCAAGTTGAACATTTTCATTTCTCATGAGCTTCTTCAAATTCGGCCTCTAAGTGGTCCAAAATCACGTTGCAAATCAAGCAATGTAGATGTGACGCCGTCGGGACGTCGTGCCTCATTCTTCTCACGACGCGACTCACATACGCCCGAACCAAAGAGCTCTAATTTCACACCACCAGGACGCTGTGAGCCATTTCAGCCATGGTGTCGCTACGGCTCCCTGAACAAAAAACTCAGAAATTCGGGAATTTTGAGATTATTTTGGACTTTTTAGGTTGAAACTCACTTTAGAGGATTTCTATAAATAGGAATAAGGGTTATTTCAAAAGAATCTCTTGTTTTACTTCCATTTTACATTAGAAACTAGGGTTTTGGCTTAAGTATGTCTAGCTAATCTCCTCCCTCTAGGTTGAAGGTGGATCAATCAAGCTTTGCAACTTGAGATTCCATTATGAGGTTTATATATGTTTAATTCTTTTGATTCTTTTTATGGCTTATTTTCTTTAGTATTGTTCATAGTTCTAGGGTTAGATTTAGTTGTACGTAAGGTGTCGTGCATGCATATTAGATTGATCACTCTTTGTCATTGAAGTCGAAACGTCCGTCCTTACGCGATAGACTCGTACTTGTGACAGTTGGCCATACAGATTGGTTAGTCCCTTTTCGGACCGGTCAAGTACCTTAGGGATCTAGGCTAAATCAAAAGCACTAGTGATCCGGTTGTCTAGGTGTAGTGCCTTCATGAATCATAGTAATGTGGACAACGCGTTAAATCTGGAGCACTAGCAATCAGGTTCATGTTTGGTTAGGGAAGTAGTCAACGGTGGTACCTTGGCTACCGATATCAAGAAGTACGAGGAAGTGAGTGCGTCACCGGGTCTATAGATTCACTAGATCATAGATTAGTCTCATATTTTTTTATAAACTAAGGATTAATGGAATCATTCCCAAGTTGTATGGCAAAGACCGTAAATCTAAATTCATTCCCATTGAATTTCTCTATTTTCGAAGTTTTCAAAGTTTCCAAAAGGTTTTTATAAAATCCCCTGTTTTCTTATCTCCCCCTAGAAATTTAAGTTGAGTTACCTAGTCCTTGAGGTTCGACCTTGAGCTTATTACTACTTCAGTCTTTGTAGTTTTCGGTGTAGAAATCGAGAATTTACATTTGACGTGTTACGCGTGCGTCACCTTCGATGTCACCGTGGGGAACGCTAGTCCTGTTTGTGTAGAAGAAGGATGGCAATCTGAGACTATGCATCGACTAAAGGCACCTAAACAGAGTGACAGTTCGAAATAAGTACCCATTGTCAAGGATTGACAACTTATTTGATCAACTGAGAGAAGCGCAGTTCTTCTCCAAGATAGACCTGAGATCAGGGTATCATCAGCTTAGGATCCGAGATGAAGATAGATCCAAGACAGTGTTCAGTACTAGATATGGACACTGCCAATTCACAGTCATGTCGTTCGGGCTAACAAACGCCCCCGCCATGTTTATAGATCAGATGCACCGGGTTTTGAGACCATTTCTTGACTGCTTCGTAATAGTCTTCATCGAAGACATTCTCATATACTCTAGGACGCGAGAGGACCACAAGTAGCACATCAGGGAGACATTGCAGATGTTGAAAGAGCACCAGCTATTCGCCAAGTTTAGAAAGTGTGAGTTCTTGCTTGTAGAGGTCAAGTTTTTGGGTCACGTTGTTGGGGCAGCAGGGATTGCAGTTGATCCGGCCAAGATTCAGGTGATTATCGATTGATCAACACTGACGTCAATGATAGAGATCAGGAGTTTTCTAGGGTTAGCAGGCTACAACCAGAGGTTCATGAAGGATTTCTTTAAGATCGCTTCACCGATGACTAGGTTGACACAGAAGGACGTCGTGTTTGATTGGACTGAGGAGTGTGAGGGCGCATTTGCTCAGTTGAAGAGATTGTTGAATACCGTTCCAGTGTTAGTGATGTTAGAGGCTGGACAGCGATTCTTAGGGTACACTGATGTTTCACATACGGGACTTGGATGCGTATTGATGCAGGGTAGTGGAGTTATGGCTTATGCTTCGAGACATCTGAAGATACATGATAAGAACTACCCTACACACGATCTGGAGTTAGCAGCGGTGGTCTTTGCGATGAGAATATAGAGACATCATCTATATGGAGAGAGATTCACACTCTTTATTGATCACAAGAGACTGAAGTACCTCTTCACACAGAAGAAGCTGAACATGAGACAATGCAGATGGTTATAGTTCTTGAAAGACTACAACTTTTCTCTGGGGTACCACCCAGGAAAAGCCAATGTAGTCGCAGACGCGCTGAGTAGGAGACCGACTATAGATAAGCATGAGCATAGGTTACTCGAGGCGGCGGCGATAGCAGGTCAGTCAGAAGTTCCTACCAATACCCGAGTTGAGATTTGCCACAAATGAGAATACATACTGTGTCTACACAGAGAGTGTCAAAAGGTCAGAGGACTGACAGGTTGTACCAGCAGTTCAGCGAATTAGCGCAAAGTTCAGATTATGGTGACTGGGTAGAGATATCAGATCACTGTCGAGATTCAGAGCCAGACTGTGGATACCCGAGATGCCAGAGCTGAGAGATGAGATTCTTCAGGATTTACACCATTCCCGATTAACCTTTCATCCAGGCAAGACTAAGATGTATCACGATATGCAGAGACATTTCTGGTGGCCTGGATGAAGGCAAATGTGTCAGAGTTCATCAGGAACTGTAAGATTTGCCAGTAGGTGAAGGCTGAGCATCGTAGGCCTGAAGGACTGTTACAGCCACCTCCCATTCCGCGATGGAAATGGGAAAACATCGCTATGGACTTTGTAAGAGGGTTGTCGAGGACTACCAGGAGACACGACTCGATATGGGTGATAGTTGACATACTGATTAAGTCTGCTCACTTCCTACCAGTGGCGTCACACTACACTTTCAATCAGTTAAGCGTGTTGTTTGAGAGAGAGATCATCAGGCTGCATGGAGTACCGCTGACCATCTCATCAGATAGAGATGCTATGTATATGTCCAGGATGTGGCGGAGTATGCAGGAGCAGTATGGTACACGCCTACAGTTCAACACAGCTTTTGTAACGGTCCTTCTCCTAATCTAGGGAACCGCCCAGCCTAATCCGACAATTAAGCCATAATCATGGACACGTAGGACCTAATTACGTATTAGTCAGCCTTTACAACCTATACGTCTTGTTACTCATGTTTTGGATAAGTAATACACTAGTCCTACTATTTATAAAAGTTTAAAGTTAATTAAAATTTTTATTAAGTTAATTAATTTAGCGAAAACATCAATGATTCTGCAGAAGCAATTATTGATTTATGCGGAAGCCAATATATTTCTCTAAGTGTGGAAACTAGGAAATAACAATCACATATATATGTTTGATAATGGCAAACATATAAACAGTGTGAAAGTCAAAAAATCGAGGAAATAACGTTCAACCCAATATATACAACCCAATAGTATAAAAGACATAATAAGTAAATATACAAAATATCAAAACCTAAAGTCAGACAGTAGCACACTCCCTAAGTTCAGAGGCAGTCACCAATTTTTTCCTTACCAGGTCTACTGCTTAACAGATCTGCACCCACTATCATAAAAAGGACGATGAGTACAAAAGTATAACAGTAATTCCCAAATGACTTATTTACTCACATTTCCAAAATAAATGAACGGTATTTAAAAACATAATGGTAGCCAAAAATGCTCTAAATAAACATGCTAGAAAATATCGAAAGCACAAAAGAAACTGACACAGGTTAAGCAGTCTGATCTAGGTCCGATCGGCGGTGAAAACTATCACTTAGCCTTTTTCCACTATTTCTATGGAGCTGTGCTATACATATTCTCATTTTCTAATAACCTGAAATAGGAGAGTTATACTCTACGCGTACAAATCGTCTATCACAAATCTCGTCGAACACCCCAGTTCATTACGTCGTGAGTCACGAGTATTTTGGAGAGTGTCGACATCCCCGAGGTTCCGTGACCCCGTGAGCCACCCACTCTATAATGTGCAATGGACCCTAGATTCTAAAACTACTTTAAATTCAATAAAAAGACTCAATAAAGGAATTCAAGAATAGAAATACTACAAAGCACAACAAACCAAGAATACAAGTTCATAACTCAATATTATCTAGTCTTAATAGTATACTATTCATTTCAACTATTTAATACTTAATGAAAGGAGGCATGAGCAATTGAAGGAATCAAATAGATTTAACTTAAGAAAATATCATGATGTCAAGCTCAACAAGAAAGACTAACAATAAATAATGATATCAAGAGTAGAAGACACCCATTTATAGTCCTATAGACTGTCTAACAATAATAATTAGAAATGAAATGAAAGTAAATAGTTCAAGTGGGAATACTCACTCTCAAGCAATTATCCTAGTTAACTCTAGCCTTTCGACGCCCAACTCGCGTCCTGTTCCTCGTAAATTTTTCCTAAGAATTTGTTTATGTTAAACTTTAATTTATTAGAACAATGACAGTTTTGATACATTAACTTGTGAGTTGATTTCAGTCACCGAAATGTTTGAATTTAGAATTTTGGTAATAGAGGAAGTTTATAGGAATATGTCTTAGCTTTCCAAAACTATAAGGAACGCACAATTTCGATTAAAAATGAGAGAGATATGAAACTTCTAAGAAAATTAATTAAAACTATTTTTAAGTACGATCAGCAAATTTGTACAATTTATTTCTCCTAAGCCATAGCTCCAAAAATCATGATTTTTGTACTGAAGACTAAAATCATACCGAATAACATCATACTAAAAGATGAGCTTGATCCAATAAGAAATTATTGAGTTATTCTTCAAACAACAAGGCATTATCAAAATAGTGAAGTCCAAAAAATTAAGATTCAACACCAAAGTTGCAGAGGGTTTTTAGATAGCAACACTTTAGAATTTCAAATTCTTTCAGTAGGCAAAAGTTGCTCCACGTTGAGTTAACTTTTCAATGCCCCCAAAATAAGTCCATTTTGATTTAAAATAAGAAAGTTATGACTACAATACAGAAGCTAGTTTGAAATGGTAATATGCAGAATTTCAATTTTTGTTTCAAGAACACATGCAAACTTTGAAAAATCATAGCTTACTCAAAAATGAACCAAATCAAGAACCTTAGAAAAAATTGAGTGGAAAAACACAAGGAATCTAAATATGTAAACCAATTACAAAAAAATCCCACATTTGCTATTTGGAAACAGCTCAAAACTAAAACGGGATTCAAATCATGTTTTGTCAAGAACTTCCAATTTTCAAACCTTAAGTTTGGTGATTCAAAGACTCTTTTAATTTGGGATCAACCAACCTTAAAAAGACTCGAATCTAAATTGATTTACCCAATAGCCCAATGATGCATACTTGGATTTATAAAAAAAAAATTGATCAAAGGAAAGCATAGAAATGCATACCTAGGGTTCTTGTTGAACCTCAAATATTTGATCTTCAAATTGAGCACCTACAACCCTTCTTGTTTTCCTCCAAACTAGTATTTCACTTCAGCCCCATTTTTATCTTTGTTTGATTGAATGTGTTGTATGTAACAAAGGTTTGTCTCTTATATACTTAGATTAACAAGTGGATTAATTATGCAAATCTTTAATTTAACTACGTTAATTACTAGGGCATGTGTCCTCTCTCAATGTCACTTGTCACACATGAAGAATGCATGTCTCCACTCACTAGTTACTATTTAGTTTAGGATTCCTACACATCTTCATCATCACTAGGAAAATCTATGTTCCCCAATTTATTTGTCCAAACCATGGGCCTTTTATTTGATTTTGATTAATTGGATAAACTTAGGCACATTACTTACATATGGTTTGTACTTTAGTCACTTGGTTGTCATATAGCTCAACTATTCAGCACCTGGTGCTCCACATCCCTGACATGCAACTCGACGCATGTCCCCGCTAGTGTCTCAACGCCCACACAATTAAAAAAAGTGACTTAACTAGTCTACACAAATACAACAAACTAGGAATACATCACCACAAATATAATATATTTCTCGGTATCTGCGCCAAGTGTAGGTCCGCTTACCCGCTCTAGGGCCACGTCACGGGTTGGTGACCCCGATTAAAGCTGAAATCTAGAATTAGAAATTTGGGTCATGGCAACTTTCCACCCTTAAACTAACGAACAGACAGAGAGACTGATTCAGGTTCTGGAGGACATGCTGCGGGCCTGTGCGTTAGAGTTCGACGAATCTTGGGAGGAGTACCTACCATTATGTGAGTTTGCATACAACAACAGTTATCAGGCTAGCATTAAGATGGCGCCATTTAAGCTTCGTACGGCAGACCGTGTCGCTCATCGTCGTGTTTCTCGTCATCGTATTGGGCTGAGCCAGATGATAGAGTGTCAGTAGGGCCTTAGATTGTTGTTGACCACACAGAGAAGGTACGACAGATTCGACAGAGACTCAAAGTAGCTCAAGAGAGACAGAAGAAGCATGCAGACAAGTACCACATCGATCTTACTTATCCCGAAGGGGCCTACGTCTATCTTAAGGTTTCCCCTCGAAAAGGTTTGCAGAGATTTGTTGTGAAGGGCAAGCTTGCACCGCGTTTCATCGGGCCATTCAGAGTTAGGAAACAGGTTGGTAAGGTTGCATACGAGTTATAGCTTCCTCCACAGATGTTAGGTGTTCATCTGGTCATTCATATTTCGACACTTCGACTGGCTGATTCGATGGAAGGCGCACAACCGACAATTAACTTGAGTCAGATTAACCTGAGCAAGGATTTTTCATATAAGGAGCAGCCTATCTAGATCCTAGACCGAAAGGTATAATACTTGAGGAATAAGTCTATCTCGAAAGTACTCGTTGTAATGACTCTCAAATTTTATTGGTGACACGTGTCGTGTGTTTACAGGACCGTAACCTACCATCGTGATATGTCATATTACTCGAGCCTCTAGAGTCGACATTGAGGTATATTTTATTTTTCTGTGATGTTTGTATTATTATTTATACCCGAATGAGAATACTGTGTGTCCTAGCTCGTGGTTTTCATGTATAAATCGCTACGGATTTCTGTGTGAGATTCGGCTAGGAAAAAATAGAAATTTAAGGTATAAAATGGATAATTAAACACTGAAAAATGATAATTAGTGAATTATCAAAAATAATAAATAATTAAATAAAATGTGGGAGCGAGGTTATGTCCGGGAATGTACGTGGTACGAGTTGAGAGTTGAAACAGGTCCGGGAGCACGTGTTCTGAGCGAGAAGTGGCATGGTTTTGAAACTTAAGTCACCTATTAGAGTTACTCTTTAGTGTTAGAATTGTTGGCTAGGATGAAGATAAGCCACAAGATATGCCTCGAGATCCGTATGTATGATGAGATGAGAGATTGGTATATAAGCCAACTTTTCTCTCTCCTCCCTTCATTTTCTTCATTTGGATCAATGTGAAAGAGAGGAAAGAACGAAAAGACGTAGGTTTCAGGAATTTGCGGACACGTTGCGACATCATGGAGTGACCGAATATGCCTAAAAAGGTAGGATTCCTACTCCTTACGTGTCTATCTACGTTTTAGCGTAAATTTTGGGGGTTTTCATCGCTATGATTTTGGACGAATTTTTGAGAAAATGTTGGGATATGGTTTTGATTGATGAATTTGGTATCAATGAAGTGTTTTATAGAGAAATTGGTTGTTGATTTTTGAATTGGAAGTGAATGGGAATTTTTGAGAATTATTGAAGAATTTTGAGTTATTTTTTAATCAATGAGTTTTGTCGAGGTTTTGACGAAAGGAAGTTGAGTTTCAAGTTGTTTTTGACGTCCCGAAGGGTTTGGGATAAACTTGGAACGCGGAAACTCAAGCCAGGGTTTCGAGAAACCCCTGAATGAGTGTTCTGCTGGACACACCGCAAGGGACGCCGTGAGAAGGATCTCCCATGGCGTCACTCACGGACGTATTAAGCAAAGGGAAGACACGAAAATCAGGGAGACACAGCGAGGGACGCCATGAGAAGGATTTCCCATGGCATCACCCACATACGAGTTAGGCAAACGGGTTTTTCTCCACGCCGTGGAGAGGCCACCCAAGCGGCGTGACACTATTCACAGAGACCAAATTTTTAAAAAATTTCAAAAAATTTTGAGGATCTCTCGGGTATCCAATTGTATTCAAATACGACCCAATACCCCAGAAATCAACCTAATTACACTAATTAAATTATCATGGGAAATTGGGTAAATTAGAAAGATATTAATAGGATTTGTAAAATTGGTTAATTGACAGACTTTGAAAATTCGAGAGGATAGCTTAAAGGTACGTGAGGATAGAGATTTGCGGTTAAACGAGGTACGTTATCGTATGATTATAAGCCAGATAGTAAGTAAACATTAATTCGTTATCCATTTATTAGCATTGTTATTTGAATTGAGCATTTGTTTGGAATTCAATTCTTTATTTGTTGGTTGAGTGTCTTGGCGTAAGTGCATTGCGAAGTACTATTGGATCCATATGAGTGGGTAAGCATGAACACTTCTGCGGTTGTGTTGTTTCACCATACTGATAGCGGGTTATACCCAAAGTACTGGATTGTTTGGACGCTGCGATGTCTTTTGGTTGCTTGGTCACAATAGTGACTATGAATGCAGTGTTGCGGTACTGCATTGATTTTGACCACTTATAGATCTTCTTTGATTCTATGGACACTCAAACTTTGTTGCTCAGCTTGCCAGTCTGTTTATCATGCTATTTGTTATTCATTCTGCTTTTCAATAATGCATGATATTTGGACTGTTTATTTGAAATCTTAAATACTGTTTAGTTTCTTCTGGCATTAATTTCTTTTTTTTTTCAAGCACTCACCGCTAGTTTGTGACGGTAATGCAGATAGAGGTAGAGATATAGGGGAGACGAGCAAGGGGAAGGAGCTGGTGCTAGGTGATCTTCTCTGAGGACTCTCTAAGCGATCCTTTCCTTTACTCAGCTTAGGTTTTTGTTCTTTTGATTGTGATTATGTATATTATGTTTTGTTAAAGACTGGGACATGTATTGGGATTTGAGAAACTAGGGATATTATGTATGATCGCTTTTATATAGCTTTGATCACCAGATATGCATGTATTTATCCAATTCTCAGGGTTTCCACATTATAGGTTGTCTATTATTTCTAATTTCCACTACTTAGTTATAATTGATTATAATGATTTCAGCTTCCTGATAATGTTATAATCTTATAGCTCACGCATTTAAATGATTAAGTAACGATATATCTGAGGATTTGAGGCTGACTAGGATGCATAAACTTCGCGAGTAAAGGCTCGGGGGCCCACGTAGACCTAGACCGAGCGGGATCTAGTTTTATGGGGAACTGGGGCCGTCACACTTGTCAAGTGGCATTTCCATAGCGAATCGGAACTCACTTGGGAGTGGGAAGACTATATGCGAGATCATTTCCCGTACCTTTTCGAGTCAGGTATAACCCTAACCTAAATTTAATTTCGAGGACGAAATTTTTATTTTGTTGGAAATATATGTCACGACCCAATTTTCTAATCTTGATTAACTTTATTAATCAGGATCACCGACCCGTGACGTGGGCCTCACATGAGATGCGCACACCGACCGAGGCACGTGGTCGAGGTATATTTTATATTTGTAATTATTCATGCTTAGTGTTGTGTATGTGTGTAGGTTAATTAAGTCAGTTCTTGCAGCTATAGACGTCGAGACGCGAGCGAGGACATGCCTCGAGTTACGTGCAAGCAGGGTAACAGGTAGCTAGACTTGTGGTAATTCTAAACGTAGTTAAATACAATTCAATTAATTAAGTTAGTGCATAATAGGGTATTTAAATTAATGCACATTAATTAAATAACCTATGGTTTTAAATTAATATATATATATATATATATTAAACACATTTGATGTCCTATAGTTCAAATTGATTTTTACAACTTTAGGACTGACCTCAGGATCCGTGCTAGCACACACTCCCATGTTGAGAGTCAACAATTTTGTGTCACATGAGGAACTAGACTGCCTAGCTAGAAACCCTCAGATTTGCCTCGAGATTCGCAACACACACTTGATTACACCAAACACCCATAGATTAGTGGATTTCTCACAAATTCACAAACGCTTTTCATGCAAACTGGTTTATGGACAGAGAGAGATTGGGAGGGGTGAATCTGGTGAATTTGAGCTAATTTTTAGAGAGAATTCGAAGATTTAACTAAGGTAACCATCACCACCATTCCATTTCCATTAAAATAGGTTGAAAATGGGGTTTTTGTGTTAAAATCATATTTGAATTGTGATTTCAGTTTTCACAGTGTTTTTCGGTCATATTAAGTGTTATTCAACTGTTATACATGATTTCGAATTGAAAATTTTGAAGAAATTCGAGTTTTTAGTGAAAATTTGTAAAATGTGTTCATGCATGTTTGAATCCGAGAAATTTGAGGATTTCTCTGTTTTTGAAGTGTCGTTAGTGTTGATTTGTGTTTAATGGAGTCATGCATGAATCGGTGGAGGTGTTGGTGGCATCCAAAACCACGAAAAACACCAGAATTTTTAGGAAAATTCTGGGTTTTTCTCACAACCAGCGCGCTAGGTATTGTACCTAGTGCGCTGCTTGTTCTGGGAGGATGAAGTACTATTCACCCCAAGAACAGTATCACGTTGGGCAACTTTGCCAACACGCTGGGTACTACATTGTTTACGCAGGAACAGTAGCGCATTGGGCACTTTGCTAGCACTCTAGGCATTGTTCACAACATTTCCTTTTTTAATAAAATATTAAAAGACTAAATTGACCAACCAGGTATACGACCTATACAACCGACACACACACTGATCCTAAATTGTCTCTAAACATACCATGACTTAGGAGAGCTTACCGGGAGTTTAGGAACGCGGGTTACAGAGTGTCATGAGGCTAGATAGCTAGGGCTATCCCTTTGACTTGTAAGTGAAACTGTGAGAACTCTTTACTTTATTTCATTCCTGTCATTTACCATTATTCAGTCTATTTAAAGACTTGCTGATTGAATTTCCACATCATGCTTTCCTTATTTTTGTTCAGTATGAATGTTGACATAGCACGATGCCTTGTGATGTTATCATTGACTTTATTTCCTAAATGAATGAGAATTTACGATTACTTAGAAAATGTATGCTCTAAGGTTATCTGATATGTTTGAACTTGTATTTTATTCCCTTGGGGCTTTGTAGCCAAACTTGTGTTGAAATCATAGCGTTGTAGGATATGTTTTCTTAAAACTTAAAGTAGAGATTATCTAGTGTCCATTGCACGAGAGATACGTGGGTTCACGAGGGTTTTGGTCTCTCGGGTCTCCGACACTCGCCACTAACTTGGGCGGCACACGTGGTATGGGCCACGAGGTTGTCGGCAAGTATATATGATTTATATCCGTAGAGCACAACTCCACCATTTGAGGTTATTAGAAAATGATGATATGTTGAGCACAGCTCCATACAGTAGTGGTAAAGGCTAAGTGATATTTCTTACCACCGACCGAACGTAGATCATCTTGACTTAGCCTGTTTCAGTCTAACTATTCATGTTAATTGTGATATTTATTTGCATTAATTATTCAGCATCTTTCAACTATATTATGTTTTTAAATACCTGTTTATTAAATTGGAAATGTAGTATAGAATTCCCCAATTATCACTTAAATATCATCATACTCACCGTTTAGTTTGTGACGGTGGGTGTAGGTCCTTCGAGCAGCACCAGGCCGGGCAAGGAGAACATTTGCGACTACCTCTGAGCCCTGACTCGCGTTGTTGTCTATACAAGTAGGATATTTTGATATTTTGTATTATACTTTTATTTATGTCTTTTACTTGGGATACTTTGTAGATTAAGCGATAGTTCCCCGACTTTTGATTATCACAGTGTATATGTTCGCCATTTATATATATATATATATATATATATATATTGTGATCATTATTTCCTTGTTTCCACACTTAAGTTATTATAAATGCATTCATTAAATTGTTAAAGACTTCCGTTAAAACTTTGTTAAGACTTTCGCTAATTTAATAACTTCTGAAATTTGATAATTAGTAGTGTTAGTGAATTACTTATCTTGAACACGATCAGTGAGGTGTATAGGTAGTAATGGCTGACTAATACGTAATTAGGTCATACGTGTCATGATTAGAGCTTAATTACAGGATTAGGCCGGGCGGTGCCCTAGATGATGAGAGGGGCCATCACAGAAAGAAAAGGATCTCACCTATGCCAAGGTGCTCAATCGATTTCCTGCCTTCAATCCTCTTCAAATTTGACCAGAAATCCTCCCAATCTCCCAATTTCGTTGGTGAGTCGGTGGTGTGATGTGTGTTTTGTTGAGTTATGGGTTTTTGTGAGTCTACCCATATCATCTCCTTTTATACTCATCTTGTCATCCCCTGACACACACGTATCTCGAGACACATCCATGGCTCACACTTAAGCTGTCCCAACAACTCTTTGACTTGGTTTAGTGACACGTGGTCCTTGTCCTTATCATTTGAGAACTAAAATATCTCATTTATGAGTATTCCAGTAACCCGACACAGCATTACGACTCACAAGTCGCATATTCACGTCTATCTAACGATCGAGACGTATTTACAAACTATTGATTTATTTCATTTATTATTTTTCAATAATCTAATAATTATCAATTTCTGTGTTTAAAATACCCAAATTCCACCCGGTAATCTATCTAATCACATTTTCCTAGGCGAAACCTCATACGCAAATCCAGTGCGATAAACAAAATAAAATCACGTACTAGGACGTTCGATACTCACATTCGAGTATACATAATAATACAAAACATGACAAAAAAATAAAATATACCTCAGTGTCGACTCCTAAAGCTTAGACAGTATGAAAAGTCACGACAGTCGGGTCACAGTTCTGAAACGTAACACGTGACACTAGTTAAATTTGAGCGTCGTTACACCAATTATTGATACATTAGTGGTCCCACCAACCCCTGACTATCCAGCACCTGGTGCCCTGCGTCTCAGCACGTATCTCGAGGCACGCCATAACTTATGTACCTGATTTAATTGACTTAGCCTATGCTTCTATTGTCATTTTAATGTCACATTTACTTTGATTATACTCATATTAGTCTACTTAGCATAGTTTAAACTCAGTGTACCCGTACTTTACCTACCTGATACCCGCATCGATACACTTCTCAAGGTGAATTCTCGTCACTCAATCTCACGTGACATAACAAAGTAAATTCAAACATGCGATGAATTATGCAACATTTAATAAGATACACCTGAATAAGGCAATCAATCAGCAATATAAACTAATATACCTAGTCAAGCGTGCCCTTAGCCTATCTGCGGCGTCTACGCGGGTCTGAGCAGGCGTCCTAGTATGAAAATAATAATAAATAATGGTGTTAATAAAATCTGGTCGTTACATCTTTGAACCGCAACTCCACATCTTACCAAATCTTCAATTGGTCTTTTGTCGGTTGTAGATATGATCAAATTCTTAACAAATTGGTTCGGAGATCCTGTTGCAACCAATTGATCTAATTTGAAAACGTGAATCATGCTTTGGGTGAGTCATTTACCAAAAAATAAACTGAACAACATGATGACAATCCAAATGGTCGATCACGACACTAATATTTTCAATACTAAGGGAAGGCAATTCAGTACCAATTTATCTTTTCATTGAATCAATTATCTTCTTAATTTTTGTACAGTTACCAAATTGCAACATATATTGTGAAACAACCAAGAGTATTTTATAAGTGATTTCGGCATCAAAATTATAGACTCATCCAAATTACCCAAACAATGTTGTAATGTGTCAAATTATAAAATTATTTATTTAGGGCCGATGTTCGAGACATTTAACTTGGCTATATTTATGTATCTTTTCTTCATATATATAACCACAAGGAACCTTACACATAAAAATATAAAAGAAAAATAATTTATATCTAGCTTTGAGATTAATGTTTTGTTACCAAATTAAGAGCAATCAGTTAGATTTTGAGTATAGAACAATTTTTGAATTAAATGGAGCATTAGTGCACAACTTTTTCTTTTATAATCCTGATAGGAGCTTTTGGTGGGCTCATTCTCATCACCATTAGAGGTCTGGCAGGCAGAGCATGTGGCCTGTCCTTCAAGATTTAAAGGGCTGTAGCCCCTCCTCATTGGGACCCTTATACCTCCACATGCCTACACCTATCATTCCAAGCTATACATCCAACCCCTTCTGTGCAAATGTCACCACTCAGTATGTCCCTACACTCTCTAGTATGTCCCTACACTCTCTACGAACCCTGCCAGCAAATCATTTTACATTATTCTTTCACACCACACACAAACCCTTAATAATAAGGGGAAAATCAATCCTAAATGAGTTGAAGGCTTGTTGGTATAGTAAGTAAATTGAACGTGTTCGACACCCCAAACTCACATCAAAACGCATACACCTGCCATATTTGCAGTTCGTTTTCATTTTGAGATGTGAGCTTACGCATCTCGAGATTCATAACACGATTAGATAAAGGAGTGTGCTTAGGGGTGTCACTCTACCATTTCCATTAAATTAAATATGTTGGTACAGTTTTCAGTGTCACATGTCTTGGTTAATTTAATGTAGAAAATTAAGTGTATATGAAAAAGTTCAATTCACATAGGTCATTATTCTCGTCTCCCTTGCACAGGGTTTCATTATATTCCTTTATAAGTTATGCAGAAACTGTAGTCATATTTAATATAGGCATCCAAGAATATATTGATGGAACATTGTTGATAATCGCACGATACACATTGAGTTTCGTATATAAGTATATCGAGATGTATCGCACGGTCCCGTATACTGGAATAAAGTGTGTACTTTTGTTGTGGGATTGGCGTACTACGTTAGCATTTTTCATTTAATATACTGTGGCCCTCTGAAAGGGAAATGTGCAGTTCTCTTCCACCAACAAAAAAAGTGCAGTTGTCTACATTGCCCTTGCAGTACTGTTTTATTTACATTTACTAATATTGCTGCTAAATTGGATTGTTGAGATTTTGGGATTCTCAAACAATCATTAGAAGATTGAATTTGTATGCCCTTCATGTATGCCCTTCATTTGCTTAGGGGTACAGGATGAACTGTACCTTGCCCTGCAACTATTGATTGACTGTAGTACTAGTTTATCCTTTTACGAGGGTCTAATCAAAAAGTTGAGGAACTCCACCGAACTGTGATCGGTATAGAGGTTTAAAAAACAAGATGACAATGTAACAAATTTTGAACATATATTTGAGGGATATAATTTATTTTTTAGTTACTATTTTTTGTCTCCTCAATTATAAACCCCATATATAATAAAATATCATAAATGACTAAAAAATAAAGTGTGCATTCAAAGTGTATTAAATTATTATTTTTCATTTTAAAACTCCTATTAAAGATAAGTGTTATTAAAAATGTGAGAAATATGTTCGATGAGTCGTGTTTTAATTGTTAATATAAGTATTACGTAGAAGTTGCTTAAAACCCAGTCAATTAGGTGTTATTAAATGTCAAAACTCTTCTAGTGAATTAAAACACAACCCATCAAATACGTTTCTCACATGACATTTAAGAATATCCATCTTTAAAAAGGGTTTTGAAACAGCTGTTAAAAATCAAAATTGTTCTAGTGGATTTTGGACGCTATTAATTAGAACATTTTCAACTCTAAAATTCTATTTTTCTC
This sequence comes from Stephania japonica, assembly GCA_039657345.1. NCBI lineage: Eukaryota > Viridiplantae > Streptophyta > Magnoliopsida > Ranunculales > Menispermaceae > Stephania > Stephania japonica. Next base: position 17,905,943 of record CM077558.1, on the reverse strand, counting down.
TTTCTTTTACAATTTTGTCTCTTCTAAATACAAACTCTATTTTTTTATTTTTGGTAAACTTAAACTGAATATGGAAATTTAGAATATTTATAAAGTAAAAAAAGAAAAAGAAAATGGAACGTTTTTATAGCGTCCATGAATAGTAGAACACCAAGTCAAAATGAAGTTCGGTTAGAGTTGCTTTTATAGCATTTCATTTCATTTTCTTTTTTTTAATATTTTAAATTTCTATATTCAGCTTAAGTTTATGAAAAATAAAATATATATTTTTTGAAATTGTATTTCAGTCATGATTTTTCAAAATTAATATAAGTAAATCATAAAAAAGAAAAAATAAAAAATAAAGTTTTAAAGAAAAAATAAAGTTTAATGTAACGAAATTATAAAATAAAGAAAAAAATTAAGTTTTGTGATTGGTGATGATCTAATCAAACTTTCAAGTTTCTTACTTTGAGCTAGCTATTGAATCCCTATAGGGTAGCTCACAGCTGGCCAAAATTTGAAAGACCGCAACTAATATGTTAGGTGTACTGGATGATCCTACAGAATTTTAAGGAAAATATTAACTTGATTATTGAGATTTCTTTACTAACATCTATATGAGATTCCATAGATATTGGATGCATGATTTTGGGATCTTTCTTTACTAACATCTATATGAGATTCTATAGTATTCCTTTACTCCGCGTCCGAGCACTATCAGACAAATATAATAACTAGCCCTATGTACATTAGTCACTTTTCATTTGTTACGGGACATTAGTCACTTTATGCACGTTAAAATAAAACTCTAGTTGTGCTCAAGGAATGTCCCATTACTTAAAATCAAACCTGAGCCCAACATATTTGCTAGTATTTAGAGATCTTAATGAATAACTAGTATAAGAATGATTCGATTATCTCAATAGTGTTCAACATCTTAAAACTATATTTCTGCCCATATTATTATGTGTAGCAAGATTAAATAAACTGCAGTGTGAATCAGATATACATTCAGATTAAGATATTTATATATTTCTCTTCAAAAAAAAAAAAAAGATATTTATATATTTTATATACAATTTAATCCATGTGAATTGCAACTTTTACAGTTCAGTTCATTTAACGAACTAGTATGGTACTTGGACAAGCAAATTTCTTGTACACTACCTAATATGTAATTGAATAGAATCCAACGACTATGCAACAGATGATTATCTCGAAAGACAAACCAATTAAATATGGTGGTTGCATTGAATGATTGAAACTCAATACCTCTTATAACATAAGTCACAAGTTTAAGCTCCGGATATGGGAAAATTATTATTCAGGCGGTTGGTTTCATATGCGATAGACACGCAACTTGAACATCAAGAAGGAAAATGATGAATTAGTTCATTAACTTCGTTAAAAAAAAAAATAGGAGCGGTGGCTAGGGTTTGAAGCATTAGTTATTTTTTTTTTTATAATTCCTTAGTTTGAACCACCACCGATCTGTTCTTTTGATCGGTGGTGATTTCAATAACAATCTTTATTTTTATTTATTCAATAGAAGTCAAATCTATTCAGATCTGAAATGTTCTATTTCATTCGGTCTGAAGCAGTTGTCGGATTCATCATTGACACCACTTGCCTCTCCTCCACGCATGCATCTGTTATCACTCAATTATTCAATCCCATCCTATATACTCGTGTATAGATCAGCGTCAGTTGTTTGTTTGATATTTTTCGTTAGGTTTTTATTTCAGTAAGTTGTTGTATTCCCTTGTTCGAAGTTTATATTTGTCTTCCCTCGTTGAAAGTTTTTGTTCGTTTTCCCTTGTTGGAAGTTTTATTTCCTGTTATGATTCTATTATTGTAGATGCAAAAGACAAGCGTATAAGTTGCACATAAGTTTACAAACTTTCGCAACGTTGATTTGATCTCAAAGATAAGGAACAAGCATGTTATTGATATAATTTTATTGTTAAATCAGATGTAATAGTGGACAATTTCTATGATTAGAAATATCTTTTCATCAAAAGAAGAAAAATTATTTAAATATTCTACCCGTTTATATATATCATGTTCTTGATTATTCAGTATTTTACTATTTCACAGGAGATACACACGCTACTTAATACAATATGCCTCAAAAAACTAAAAAATAGAACCTACTTATAAGGCTATAACTTTTAATTAGGCCACGGCTATTCGTTTTTTGAATTTTTTTTTGTTAACCCCAATTTTTTTGTCAAAATTCTAAAATACTCTTGTTCACCCATCATCCTCACCCTCACCCTCACCCTCACCCAACACTCCTTGATCCTCTCTGTTTCTCGATTTTAGTCATTGTAAACCACTTGTACTAGGTCACCAAGTGTCATATGAGTGTTTTTTCATTGAACAAGGTCGAATGTGGTTGTGCCGTATCCTAGAAGTGAAAAAGTGTCGCCCGTGGGATTCGATCGCACAGGGCGAAAACCTCTAAAGAGGTATTGGCCGACTCCGATCGAGATTGTGAAGATAACTCAGTCTCAGTAGATGACAGAGAGATCCAACCGATACCTCTTTATAGGGGTCGGCCCTATGTGTCTGACACCTGCGGGCAATAAGAAGGAACAAAAAAAAAATCAAAACTCCTAAAACATATATGAAAATGACAAAAGAAACAGTGGGTTTTACTCGGAGTCACTTGATATTTTTTATTCCATCAAAACTTTGTACCAAAAATGTAAGATTTAAGCTGCAAATGGAAGCCCAAAATCCAACAACAAAACCACAAACAATACCGACTCAAAAAAAGGAACAAAAAAACCACAAAATCGACACTAAAAGAGATAAATAATGCATCTATGACATTGAATCGATGGGGTTTTGCTCAGATTTTGTCGAATTTGAGCCGAAGGTGAGAGTGCGATTCAAGAGAGGGTTGACTGGGGTATGGGTGACTGGGGCACGAGTGACTAAAAACTCTTTTATATGAAAAAGTAGTTGGGTAATTTCATTAAGATGAGGTACAAATAACAAAACGTAGGGTGCGAATAGCCAGGGCCTTTAATTAAAAGTCCTAAATTAATAAACAACAAATATCCCACAAGCACAAAAGAAGTGGTTTGGTCCCCATACACAATCTATTTACAATTGAAGTTATCAGTGTCAAACTCAGATAAGATGCGCATATACAAGAATCAAGTTCTAGATCACATTGAGCAAGCCTGACTTAAAAATATAAGATTTCATTATCAAAAACAATCCATCACATATTTTGATTCGATGAAGAGACAAAAATCAATGATCCTTATCCTTTAGAAGACCACTTCTTTTTTTCTTTAGTGTAAAAATTTTCTTTCACATGCATTACTGATTCAATCCTTCTCACAATATGATTCCCCTGGTCACAATTCTTTAAAAAAAAAAAAAAAAAAAAGAAAAGAAAATACTGTGAAGATAAATATTGTAACTCTACAAAGGGAACTGTGCCCTTATATTTTATTCTTGCATGTGCCTAGGAGCTGCACATTCATTTGCCTTTGCTACTGTTGACAAGTGCACTGTGATACACATATGGGGATTTAAGAATAATCATGAGAGATAGGGATCTTGAACTATTTGTATAATAATGCGTATAGCTTGGACCACAAAGATGATCCACATCAATTCCCTATATTTGCCCACATGGGGCCATTTTTTGCATTTTAAGGTTAGGCTTGGAGTTGATAACATACCGCATTTGCCCTTTGTTGAATAGTTCAAAGCTAGCACAGTGAGCTGATGCTTCATAAAGGGTTGTCAAATGTTGTGGGAACCTTATATATACAGATACAGTGAAAGTTCAATTTTCATATTTTTTTTTAAAAACTTTGAAAGAAGATGTAAAGAAAACTCTGCTTTAATCATGTTATAGCTAGGGTGACATAATAACATGATTAAACAAATTAAACTTATTTTGTCTCTCATTTAAAGGCAGCATATGTAGTATTTCTTCTTCTTCACATGCTTGTTCCCCTAGTTTCTAACATTGACTTAATGAAATGTATATTAAGGGTCATCTCGCTGGAGACACAAATATTTATATATAATGTAACATCATCTGATCTAGCTATTTGAAAATTAAATATATAAATGGTGTGTCAATGAATATATATATATATATATTGTTATGATATGGATGAACAATTGATCAAGACTTTATATGACTAATGATTGTCAAGCATGGCTCTTATATTAAGTGGTAGTATCAAGCATGGCCCTTACTTGTATCCATATCAAATATACTAATTATTCCATGTATTGTCAATGTTGCTTGTGAAGAGTTGTATGACATGTGATGTATGTGTTACTTGTAAACATTGTCTAAGTACATTTATCATCATCACCAAAGGGCCTATATAAAGGGTGCCAACCTTATTGTAAAAACACACCAAGTTGTATACAACTTCTCATTTCAACTCTTTCATTTCTCTTCTTCTACTTTGTAGTTGTAGTTCTTTGTAGCTCTTTGTAGTAGTAGAAGTTCTTAGTTCTTCTACTTTCCTTCTCTAATTCTAGCAAGTCTCAATTCAATTTACAACACGTTATCAGCACGAGCTTGCTTGTAGCATTAAGGAGATCTTGAAGTTCAAGAAGGCTTGTTAAGAAAACAAAGCTAGGAAGGTATAACTTTTATGAGTTCGGTTTATTTCTATATTATCTTGGTTGCTTCACTTTTATATGCATGTTTTATTCATATATTATGCATTCTAACGTCACCGATTGCGAAAGTATGCTCTGTAGTTGCGTCTTGTACGATTTTCTACATCAGAAATCAAAAGTCAATATGTGACATAACAAGTTTTCTCGCTATACTACAAACGATTATTTATGCTCCATTCTTGATTTTTTATATTGCAAATAGTGTTATGAGTTTGGGTTGATAGTGGGTAAGCCTTGTCCCCGGTAAAGCTAAACATTGAAAGGGAGACGGGTTATCCCGTTCGAGGAGGCATGGTTTTAAATAGACTTCGTCTCGCCACCCAACCTGGAGGTTGTCCCACCAACTCATATAAGTATTACATTTTTCGTATTTATAATCAAGTTGTGAACATATATTTAATGGTATATTATCTATTTTGTATAAAAAGAAAACTATTTAGTTTATCCCTATTTTCATAAAGATTTTATTTAATTATAATTGAATTAATTACCTTAACAATATTAACAATACTAATTACTTGTCAAGGCAACGGGATGCTCAAATTATATATAAAGTATCTATGCAAGGCTATGCGTATAAATATTTATTCGTCAAATATCTCTTTAAACTCTTTAGATATTTGAAAAGTGAATATTTTACTTTATAATATCATTTTACCTCATGGAGCTATCTATATCAAGGCCAAAATCGGTGATGTTCCAAAAGGCTCAAAATGAGCGGCTGGGTCTCACGCTACAAAATTTATATCAGTCAAATATCATTTTATTATTCTGCAATTTCAATTACCTCTATATTGAGGCTATGCAGAAATATGACTGATGAGACAAATAAAAGCCACGTGGCTCGCCTCGATGTACTACTGCAACAAATTATCGAGCGCGCACGTCAATCCATTAAATATTAATTATGGATTGAATCCTTGTCTCGTGGTAGCTGAGTAAAATAATAAGATATTATAAATATAATATCACTCATGTCCAATTGGTTTAGCTTCAAATTAAGAAGCATATGTTGCATATAATGACCATGATCGCAATTACAAATTTATGGACGTGGAAAAGGTGAAAAGATATGGTAAAAGTCATATTGACAATTCCATTGATAATCAAAATAAAAAGTGGTGCACCACTAGAAAGGGTAAATTAGTATTGACAAGGAGCGCTCATAATTGTGACATTTTTTTGTCAAGTATGAAAGGCTATGTTGCCTAAATATTGTCATATATACAATACCCAAATATTTTTGTGATATTTTACCATGCTTTTGTTGACTAATGATCCAAAAAGTTTGAGATATTCATATTTTATTACGAAAAGGGTATTTCTTTAATACCATATTATTTTTCAATGTAGAAATGGATCATCAAGTTATTTGTTCAGATTATGGCGATAAATGTCTTGTTGATTGTGCTACAACGCACACTATCCTCAAAAGAAGAGAATATTTCTCCAATTTGAACTTAGTTGAGGCTAATGTTCAAACAATATCTGGCATCTCTAATTTGATTAATGGCTTTGGAAGAGCAAATATTATGTTGCCTAGGGGAACAATAATTCATGTTGACAATGCCTTATACTCTGAAAAATCCAGAAGAAATTTACTCAGCTTTAAAGATATTCGACAAAATGGATATCACATTGAAACCATGAACGAAAATAATAGAGAATTTTTCTATGTTACATTGGTTTCAAATGGGAAAAAAGAAGTGTTAGAAAAATTCTCAGCTTTATCCTCTGGATTATATTTTACTCATATAAGGCATGTCGAGACGAATGTCGTCTTAAATAAGAAAATTAATGATCCAAAGACATTCATTTTATGGCATGACCGGCTTGGTCATCCAGGATCATCAATGATGCGAAGAATAATTAATAATTCGCATGGACATCCTTTAAGGAGTCACAAAATATTTTCAGCTGGTGATTATAATTGTGCTAGTTGTTCTCAAGGTAAATTGATAGTTAAATCATCCCCAAGTAAAATTGTTATGGAATCCCCAGTTTTCTTAGAACGTATTCAGGGAGACATATGTGGACCTATTCATCCTCACTGTGGACCATTTAGATATTTCATAGTTTTGATAGATGCATCAACTAGGTGGTCACATGTTTGTTTGCTTTCGACCCGCAATGTTGCATTTGCTAGACTTTTAGCGCGAATCATTAAGTTAAGAGCACAATTCCCTGACAACCCAATCAAGACCATCGGTCTTGATAATGCCAGGGAATTTCAATCTCAAACATTTAAAAATTATTGCATGTCTATAGGAATTACCATTGAACATTTTGTTCCACATGTGTATACCCAAAATGGTTTGGCAGAATCTCTAATCAAACGCATTCAATTAATTGCCAGACCTTTAATCATGAGAACTAAGTTATCAACTTCAGTTTGGGGACATGCAGTCCTTCATGCAGCATCTATCATTCGTTATAGGCCTACTGCATACCATGAACATTCCCCCATACAACTCATTTTAGGTCAACAACCAAATATTTCACACTTAAGAATTTTTGGTTGTGCAGTGTATGTTCCTATACCACCTCCCAATAGAACTAAGATGGGTCCACAACGAAAACTTGGGATTTATGTTGGATTTAACTCATCGTCCATTATAAGATACCTTGAGCCCTTAACAGGGATTTATTTACTGCACGTTTTGCTGATTGTCACTTTGATGAAGCAATTTTCCCACCATTAGGGGGAGATAAGAAGTCAATTCAAAAGGAATGGCGCGAAATTGCTTGGAATGCATCAACTTTATCAAATTATGATCCACGAACAAATCAATGTGAACTTGAAGTTCAAAAGATCATTCATTTGCAACAAATTGGAAATCAATTACCAGATGCATTTAATGATGCAAAACAAGTGACAAAATCACATATTCTAGCTGTAAATGCTCCTGCAAGAATTGATGTCTTTGTGCAACAAAATGTACAAGAACCAATGAAACGCTTAAAGCGTGGAAGACCGATTGGTTCAAATGATACAATTCCTCGAAAAAGGAAAACGGGAGTAAAAATAAATACAAATCAAAATACTCCTGAGAAAGCACAAGAATTCTTTGATAAGGGTTTGTCAGAACAAGTTGATTCTGATATGGAACAACTTCCTCTAGAAAAAGATGAAAAAAATGAAAGTAATGAGATCTCAATAAATTACTTAAACTCTGGTAAGATTTGGGATCGAAATAAAATTGTTCCTGATGATATATTTTCTTTCAATGTGTTCTTTGAAATATGTGAAAATGTTGATGATCCAGAACCACGATAAGTGGACGAATGTCAAAAAAGACCTGATTGGCAAAAATGATAAGATGCTATCCAAGCAGAGCTAAACTCGTTAAGGAAACGAGAGGTTTTTGGACCAATTGTCCAAACGTCAGATGGCGTAAAGCCTGTTGGATATAAATGGGTATTTGTACGAAAGAGAAACGAAAAAAATGAAGTTATAAGGTACAAAGCAAGACTTGTAGCTCAAGGTTTCTCACAAAGACCTGGCATCGATTATGAGGAAACATATTCTCCTGTTATAGATGCAATCACATTTCGGTTCATGATAAGCCTTGCAGTCTCTGAAGGGCTTGATATGCATTTAATGGATGTTGTAACGGACCAATTGATATTTGCCGTTATTTTATGACGTCATTACAGACGTGGACGCCAGCGGAGACGTTCGTGGGTCCCACAGCGAGGCTGGAGTGCGTCCGTATTAGGTAAATATTTATTTTGTTTGTTGATTTGACTAATTTGCGATGTTTATGTTAAAATAGGTTAACGACATCGCGATGTGTGTAATTATATTTTAAATTGACGTGTGAGATTGTGTGATAAGTATTCGCATCGATATGCGTGTCGACGCGGGTACCGGGTAGATTAAAGATGAAATTTTAAGTTGAGAAAAAATATATTACACATTAAATGAATTAAATGTGATAAAATATGTAAATTGTTGGGCGTCTAGGGACACGCGGGGTCGTGGTCGACACGCGTGGGTGGTACGTTAGTGTGCACGCCCGAGTACACTCGTTGGCGCGCACAACGAAATTTTAGGCGCGAAAGTATAGGTGAGTATATATATATTTATATATATATGTATATAAGGAATTTAATATATATATATATATAAATATATATATATATATCTATAAAATAAAATCAGAAAATGTAAAATTACCATTAAGGGTATGGAAGTTGTAAAGGAAGGGATAAAATGAGAGGGGCAAAATGGTCATTCCACATCAAACCGCTTCTCTCTCTCTCGATAAGTCAAAGAAGGAGAAAAAAAAAAAAAAACCAAGAAATCGAAAGAAGAGAGAAAGAAGAAGAAGAAGAAGAAGGAGAGAACGAAAGCGAGACCAAAGAGGTGAGTTGTTTTTGTTGTTGATTTGGTGTGTGTTGTGGTGGTGGTGACGGTTTGGTGGTTTTGGTGTGGTGTGAGTTCGGTCATGGCGGAGCATGGCGAGAGTTGCATCAAATCGGGGGAAACGAGGGTGGTGACGGCAAGGGAGTGATCTCCCTTGCCAAATCGAACTGGGGTTGGGTGAGAACCAACCCCAAAGAATCGATAAAAAAAAAAAAAAAAAAAAAAAAAAAGGAAAAACAGAGGCGCGTGTGCGCCTGTTTCGTGGAGAAGAAGACCCAACCGGGTCGGGCCGACCCGGCCGGTCTGGGCGGGTCGAGCGACCCGGCTTGGCCGGTTCGGTTGGGCCGAACCGGACCAGGAGTGAACCGGTCCGGTTCACCTCAACTCAAAAAAAAAAAAAAAAAAAAAAAAAAAAAACAGTTTTGAAAGAAAAAGAAAACAGCTTTTGGGAAAAAAGAAAAAGAAAAATCTGGAAAATTCATAGGAAATTCAGATAAAATAGGAAAAAATTAGAAAAAAATATATTTTGTTCAAACAAAGGAATTTTGGGATTTTCTTGGAAATGTTGGTGAGATAATAGTCGGGGTTTTAGCCTCGAAAAATGAAAAATTGATATAATATATTAAATTGAAGCTAATTCAATGATAAATAATCTTAGGTACATTTCGGGAGATAATTTGGATTATCGGGTGATTATTGGCGCTAGACGGGGTTTGATTTTCGAGACGAGGAGTGCGATTTGAGGTGTGTAGTATCCCAATTGAACTTCACTTTAAGTATTTATCGTTTGATTTATTTGAATTCAGTTCCATTTATTCTTTACTCCATTTCATTATTGCTTTACGGTGGTGAGTACTCTTACACAGGTGACTTTACGGTAGTGGAGTGTACTCCTACCTGGTGTCTTTACGGTGTTGAGATCACTCCCCACCTGGTGCTTATTCGTTACGGCCATAGAGTCCACTAAATCATAGCACTTGTCTAGGTATACGCCGGTGAATAGGCTACCGGGTATGGCGGGCTAGTGTGGGTGCGTCGTGGGTCTACGCCGACCACCTGAGGGTCCAGGGCCAACCCATTAGTGTGTTTTCATGGGCCGTGCACGGGGAAAAGCCCGAAGTATGATTTAGTTTGATTTTTATGTGCACGTACTTTGTTTCGTCACTATATTTATGCATGCGATGATCTTTCTTTTACGGTTATTCTCGTATTATTTCTTGTTCCGCATGTTTAAATTATAGTATTTAAAATTCCAAGATACTTTTACTTTCGTAACTACTTGGTGAATTTCCTTGGGATTACTCACTCTGGACTCGTCATCTGTCTTTTTGTGATGGCCGAGTGCGGATCCTAGTACGACCGGGGAAAGGGCAAGCTTGAGGATTTCATCGATTGACGGCTTTCTAGCCCTACTCGTACGTATGTTTATATTTACTCGTTTTATATTGGGTTTTGGGCTTGAGAGATAGGTTGTATATTTTGATATTTTGAGGATTCTTAGATGATATGTATATGAAGTACGGTTGATATGGTTTCCACTTAGGCACTTTGCTCATAATATACATGAAATTCGGGTTAAATATTTATATTGATAGTAAATCTTCCATTGCGTAATTTGAGTTTAAATAACATTAAAGAAACAAAAGTTAACTCATAACATCAAAGTTAACCTAAATTGATTAATAATGGATAATTGGGCGTGAGACACAGCTGGCGGTGACGTGGACAGTTGTGGGCCCGCGTGGCCTCCCGTGGCGGACCAATGTGGAAATTGGGGCCGCCACATTTTGGTATCAGAGCTTAGGTTTAAGGAATCTAAATTGAGGAGCCTAGGGAATGGAATAGGGATTATAGCTAGCTTTGATATGGCTATATTTGGAGATTGAACAATAGTATAAACTCAATGAATAAACTTTAGATGTGGAAACCACAAGTGAATGATTAAAGGCTTAGTTGGGAAGTGATGTGAGGCGGGTAAATTTAGGAAATTACATATGCGTATGTTTTGATTGTGTACTATATATTATACGCGTATGTACTGAGTCTGATCCACTACACTTTGGTTGTGCAGTTTATGATGGACGGACAGACTCCTCCTACTCCGCCGACTACTCAGCAGGAGGTTGGAGAGACTAGTGATCATACCACTAGTGACGTGGCTGATTTGCGAGCTATGATGCAGAGATTGACGGAGCAGCAGCTATTGCAACAGGCTCAGATGGCCGAGTTGATGGAGTACATTCGGAGCTCGAGGACGCCGACGATAGCACCCACCGCTGCGAGCGTCTTTTTGTTACCACTGCACCGCATTAGCACCGGTTGTTGCTACACAGGCGGCTGGGTCAGAGACAATTATAGAGAGGGTTGAGCCTGTGGTAGTACCAGTAGAAACTACGGTGGTGACACCCACCACTACAGAGCAGCAGGTAGGGACTTCGACTGCTAGGAGTAGGATGTCAGAAGCAGCAAAGATGGTGAAGGATTTTATGAGATTTAATCCTACGTACTTCATGGGAGTCAGCGATCCTGAGGTTGCAGGACGTTGGCTGATGACTCATAGACGACTACATCAGTTGTTGGAGGTACCTGAGGTAGATCAGGCGCGTATTTCAGGCTATTGTTTGAGAGGTCAGGCTGCAGTTTGGTGGACCACCTATACTGATATACATGGTACGCCAGCGACTTGGGGAGAGTTTAGACAGTTATTTTTGGATGAGTATATTCCCACAGAGGTGCAGCTACGATTGAGGGAGCAGTTCTTGAGTTTGCGACAGGGTACCATGTCAGTTTCAGTACATGGATCGATTCCGGTATCTCATGATGTATGCTATGGATGTGGCTAACACGGAGAGATTACGATTTATTATTTCATCGAGAGGCTGGATGAGAGGATCGGTGGGGTGATAGTCGCGGCGGTGCGGAGACGCTACTGAGTGTTTATGATAGAGCATTAGCTCGCGAGACATATCTACGACACCGAGGTGAGCTTGGAGATGGGTGCGACGAGTTCTCGGTCGATCAAAGATCAAGAGACAAAGAAAGGCGATGAGACGAGAGACATGATCGGGGTCGACGAGATAGGCGTTTCGAGCAGCAGAGAGGAGATGAGAGGCAAGTAGTGTACGTTACTGCACCTGCACCATTTGAGCAGCCTCGACATCGTGTGCGAGATGGAGGAGGTCGTGGTAGAGGACAGAGAGGTCGGGGTCGGGACAGAGCTCAGGTACATATAGTATCACAGTCAGATTGGCAGGATACACGACGATGTTTTAGATGTCATCAGGTCGGACATATACAAATTAATTGTCCGATGTCGAGCTTCGTCATCACGACCAGATTGAGGCGACTAGGGAGAGAGTTCATGTCTTTGCTACTACACCTACGTCGTACAATGGGATCGAGGTGCGACTCGTCGACTTGTCGAGGGTATGTTATCTATATGCGATGTTTCTATGCATGTATTATTTGATTCCGGTAGTACTTTGTCGTTTATATCGGGACGTAGGGTTGGACGATTAGGGTTTTCTTTGTTGAGACTTTAGACCCACATCTTGTCCTCGATGCAGGCTGCTTGGGGATAAGATTTACCCTAACCGGATATGCTGGAATTGTATGGTAGAGATTGAGGGACACCTTACACTGTCGACTTTCGTGTCCTAGAGTATTTAGAGTTTGATGCTTTATTGGGTATGGATGGTTATCGGCGTATCGCGCACACAATGATTGTTTTGGTAAGACGGTAGTATTTGATATTGAGGGCATTCCAGTATTTACTTTTGTTGGTACGGCGTCAGATTTACCGATTACCAGAGGTCGATTAGCTACGACACAGGAGATGGAGGCGTTTAGGACGGTGGTTGAGACCGACCTGAGACCAGAGGTTAGATTAGAGGATGTCCCATAGTGTGTGAGTTTCTGAGGTATTCCCGACGATTTGCCAGGTTTACCACCTCCTAGGTCGATTGAGTTTATGATTGAGTTGATTCCGGGACGCACCTTGTGCAGATATACGGCCGACCGTCCGTCTGAATGTCGGCGTCGGAGCAGGAGAGTTGAGATCCCAATTAGAGGAGTTGTTGCAAAAGGGTTTTATTCATCCCAATATGTCTCATTAAGCGCACCAGTGCTATTTGTTAAGAAGAAGGATGGTTCTTTGAGGTTGTGCATAGACTATAGGAAGTGAATCAAGTGACGATTCGAAATCGTTATCCACTTCCTAGGATTGATGATCTATTCGATCAGTTGGCGGGTGCTAAGTTTTTCTCAAAGATTGATTTACGATCTGGTTATCATCGATTGAGGATTCGAGAGAGTGATATAGAGAAGACGGCGTTTAGCACGCGTTATGGATTGTTTGAGTTCACGAGTCATGCCATTTGGGGTGACTAATGCGCCGCTATCTTTATGGATTTGATGCACCGAGTATTACGGCCATTTTTGGATCGTTATGTGATTGTGTTAATCGATGATATCTTAATATACGATAAGACTCGTGAGGAGCACGAGAGACACCTCGAGATGTTTTGATGACATTGAGGAGCATAGATTGTACGCTAAGCTCAACAAGTGCGTTTTTGGGTGAGAGAGGTGAAATTTCTCGGACATGTCATTGTAGTCAAGGAATATCTGTTGATGGAGACAAGATTCGAGCGATCATTGATTGGAAGACACTGAGACGATTGCGGACATTCGTAGTTTCTTGGGGCTTACGGGCTATTACAACGATTTGTGCGGGACTTTTCGTTGATTGCGCGCCGATGACGAGGTTGACCAAGAAGAATGTTAAGTTTGAATGGTCCGAAGGCGTGAGGCGACCTTTTTAGAGAGTTGAAGAGGAAGTTGACTTCGGCGCCGTGTTGGCTTTACTCGAGACAGGGAAAGGATTCTCGGTTTACACGATGCTTCCTAACCGGGTTGGGATGCGTGTTGATGCGGGAAGGACACCCAGTTGCATATTTATCGAGGCGATTGAGACCCCACGAGGAGAATTATCCGGTTCATGATTTAGAGCTAGGCTGCAGTTGTGTTTGCACTCGAGGCTTGGCGACATTACCTTTATGGGGAGCGGTTTATGCTATTCACGAGATCATCGAGTTTGAGGTATTTGTTCACTCGAAGGATCGAATATGCGGCAAAGACGGTGGCTCGAGTTACGAAAGACTACGATTTCGCGATTGAGTACCATCCCGGGAAGGCGAATGTAGTTCTTGATGCATTGAGCGGAGTGGTGTAGAGAGTCGGCGTGCTTTGCGACGATGACACATGAGCATGGATTCTTTGGAGGCTGCGACGGTGTTGTGTTTGTCGATGCTTTTCTTGATGTTCATATCTGTTGCCGGATGCGTGTTCTGTTGTGTCGTTAGAGAGGGTCGTTGAGTGGCAAAGGGGGCGACGGACATTTTGCTCGCTTCACTGTACTGGCTCAGGATCCGGGTTGCACGATTGGTCTAGTGGTTCGGACCGATGCTTGAGACACGGGGGCGAGGTTGTGGATACCCGAGGTGCGGGAACTACGTGATAGCATTCTTGAGGATGCACACCGATCGCGGTATCTGATTCATCTGGCGGGACTAAGATGTATCATGAATTGCGACGTTTATTTTGGTGGCCTGGGATGAAGGTCGATGTGGGTGCATATGTGAGAGCTTGTCATATTTGTCAACAGGTTAAGGCCGAGCACAGGAGACCAGCTGGATTGTTACAAATGCCCATGCGATTCCACAGTGGAAATGGGAGCATGTCACGATGGATTTTGTGAGCGGGTTGCCACAGACTGCGAGACGTCATGATGCTGTGTGGGTTGTTATTGACAGATTGACGAAGTCTGCACACTTCATTCCTATATCGATGAAGTATTCGTTTCCTCAGTTGAGTATCATTTTTGAGCGAGAGGTTGTTAGACTACATGGAGTGCCGAGATCTATTGTGTCGACGAGAGATCCCGAGTTGACTTCGAAGTTATGCGAGAGCATGCGGGAGCGATTTGGGACCGACTTGATTTAGTACGACTTATCATCCTCGGACAGATGGTGGTCGATCGAGAGAGATTGATACGAGATATTGGAGGACATGCTCGAGCATGCATTTTGCGGTTGGAGGTGCTTGGGAAGAATATTTGCCGTTGTGCGAGTTCGCGTACAACAACAAATGCTATCGGCGAGTATTGGTATGCCACCATTTGAGGCTTTGTATGGGAGACCTTGCGAGATCACCGGCTTGTTGGGCGGCAAGACTCGAGGATGTGGCGGTGATTGGACTGAAGTCGTTGTTGATCATACCGAGAAAATTCGGCAAATTAGGCGAGATTGCAAGCGGCTCAAGATAGGCAAAAGAAGTATGCTTGATAGGTATCTTCGAGTTTGAGTTATGATGTGGACGACTTGGTATATTTGAAAGTTTCGCCCTGGAAAGGACATCGAGGTTTGGAATCAAAGGAAACGCACCGAGATATATTGGACCGTTTAGAGTTATAGCACGTGTTGGGACAAGTAGCATATCGATTGGAGTTGCCACGAGAGTTAGCGAGCGTTCATCCGGTGTTTCACGTGTCTATGTTGAGGTTAGCTAAGTCAGGACCGAGGCCGATGGTGGATATTAGACAGATTGAGGTTCGTCCTGACGTTTCATATGAAGAGCAACCCGTTGAGATTATGGATCGTAGAGTTCGGACTACGAGGAACAGGGAGATTCGAAGGTGTTGGTACGATGGCGACATCACGGGATGAGGGACTCACTGGGAGCTCGAGTCGACTATGAGACGAAATATCCTCGCTTATTCACCGGTGAGTGTTGATTATAACTTAAATTTCGGGACGAAATTTCAATTTAGTTGGGAAGAATTGTAACGGCCCAATTGATATTTGCCGTTATTTTATGACGTCATTACAGACGTGGACGCCAGCGGAGACGTTCGTGGGTCCCACAGCGAGGCTGGAGTGCGTCCGTATTAGGTAAATATTTATTTTGTTTGTTGATTTGACTAATTTGCGATGTTTATGTTAAAATAGGTTAACGACATCGCGATGTGTGTAATTATATTTTAAATTGACGTGTGAGATTGTGTGATAAGTATTCGCATCGATATGCGTGTCGACGCGGGTACCGGGTAGATTAAAGATGAAATTTTAAGTTGAGAAAAAAATATATTACACATTAAATGAATTAAATGTGATAAAATATGTAAATTGTTGGGCGTCTAGGGACACGCGGGGTCGTGGTCGACACGCGTGGGTGGTACGTTAGTGTGCACGCCCGAGTACACTCGTTGGCGCGCACAACGAAATTTTAGGCGCGAAAGTATAGGTGAGTATATATATATTTATATATATATGTATATAAGGAATTTAATATATATATATAAATATATATATCTATAAAATAAAATCAGAAAATGTAAAATTACCATTAAGGGTATGGAAGTTGTAAAGGAAGGGATAAAATGAGAGGGGCAAAATGGTCATTCCACATCAAACCGCTTCTCTCTCTCTCGATAAGTCAAAGAAGGAGAAAAAAAAAAAAAAAAAAAAAAAACCAAGAAATCGAAAGAAGAGAGAAAGAAGAAGAAGAAGAAGAAGGAGAGAGAACGAAAGCGAGACCAAAGAGGTGAGTTGTTTTTGTTGTTGATTTGGTGTGTGTTGTGGTGGTGGTGACGGTTTGGTGGTTTTGGTGTGGTGTGAGTTCGGTCATGGCGGAGCATGGCCGAGAGTTGCATCAAACCTGGGAAACGAGGGTGGTGACGGCAGGGAGTGATCTCCCTTGCCAAATCGAACTGGGGTTGGGTGAGAACCAACCCCAAAGAATCGATAAAAAAAAAAAAAAAAAAAAAAAAAAAAAGTGGGAAAAACAGAGGCGCCGTGCGCCTCGTTCGTGGAGAAGAAGACCCAACCGGGTCGGGCCGACCCGGCTCGGTCTGGCGGGTCAGGCCGACCCGGTTGGCCGGTTCGGTTGGGCGAACCGGACCAGGGTGAACCGGGTCCGGTTCACCTCAACTCAAAAAAAAAAAAAAAAAAAAACAGTTTTGAAAGAAAAAGAAAACAGTTTTGGGAAAAAAGAAAAAGAAAAATCTGAAAAATTCATAGGAAATTCAGATAAAATAGGAAAAAATTAGAAAAAAATATATTTTGTTCAAACAAAGGAATTTTAGGATTTTCTTGGAAATGTTGGCGAGATAATAGTCGGGGTTTTAGCCTCGAAAAATGAAAAATTGATATAATATATTAAATTGAAGCTAATTCAATGATAAATAATCTTAGGTACATTTCGGGAGATAATTTGGATTATCGGGTGATTATTGGCGCTAGACGGGGTTTGATTTTCGAGACGAGGAGTGCGATTTGAGGTGTGTAGTATCCCAATTGAACTTCACTTTAAGTATTTATCGTTTGATTTATTTGAATTCGGTTCCCATTTATTCTTTACTCCATTTCATTATTGCTTTACGGTGGTGAGTACTCTTACCTGGTGACTTTACGGTAGTGGAGTGTACTCCTACCTGGTGTCTTTACGGTGTTGAGATCACTCCCCACCTGGGTGCTTATTCGTTACGGCCATAGAGTCCACTAAATCATAGCACTTGTTTAGGTATACGCCGGTGAATAGGCTACCGGGTATGGTAGGCTAGTGTGGGTGCGTCGTGGGTCTACGCCGACCACCTGAGGTCCAGGGCCAACCCATTAGTGTGTTTTCATGGGCCGTGCACTGGGAAAAGCCCGAAGTATAATTTAGTTTGATTTTTATGTGCACGTACTTTGTTTCGTCACTATATTTATGCATGCGATGATCTTTCTTTTACGATTATCTCGTATTATTTCTTGTTCCGCATGTTTAAATTATAGTATTTAAAATTCCAGTACTTTTACTTTCGTAACTACTTGGTGAATTTCCTTCGGATTACTCACTCTGGACTCGTCATCTGTCTTTTTGTGATGGGCGAGTGCGGATCCTAGTACTAGCGGGGAAAGGGCAAGCTTGAGGATTTCATCGATTGACACTCTAGCCCTACTCGTACGTATGTTTATATTTACTCGTTTTATATTGGGTTTTGGGCTTGAGAGATAGGTTGTATATTTTGATATTTTGAGGATTCTTAGATGATATGTATATGATGTACGCTTGATATGGTTTCAAGGCACTTTGCTCATAATATACATGAAATTCGAGTTAAATATTTATATTGATAGTAAATCTTCCGTTGCGTAATTTGAGTTTAAATAACATTAAAGAAACAAAAGTTAACTCATAACATCAAAGTTAACCGGAAATTGATTAATAATGGATAATTGGGCGTGGGACACAGCTGGCGGTGACGTGGACAGTTGTGGGCCCGCGTGGCCTCCCGTGGCGGACCAATGTGAAAATTGGGGCCGCCACAGATGTCGTTACAGCATATCTGTACGGATCTCTAGACAGTGAGATATATATGAAAATCCCGGATGGATTTGTAATATCCGATGAAATAAAATCAAAACCTTATAACATGCATTCTATAAAATTACAAAGGTCTTTGTACGGGTTGAAACAATCCGGACGAATGTGGTACAAACGTCTTAGTGATTATTTACCGAAAGAAGGATATGTAAATAATCCGCTTTGCCCATGTGTCTTCATTAAAAGATCATCAACGGATTTGTGATTATTCTTGTATATGTTGATGATTTAAATATAGTGGGAAACCACGACGACATCGTTAGAACATCCGAATACTTGAAAAAGGAATTCGAGATGAAAGAACTTGGAAAAACAAGACTTTGTCTTGGTTTGCAAATTGAACATTTTTCAAGTGGAGTACTTGTCAATCAATCAAATTATATTGAAAAATTATTAAAAAGATTTTATATGGACAAGGCACATCCATTGAGCTCTCCAATGGTTGTCGATTACTTGAAGTGGATAAGGATCCATTTTGACCTCAAGAAAGTGATGAAGAGCTAATTGGTCCTGGAGGTACCATATTTAAGTGCAATTGGTGCACTTATGTATCTTGCAAATTGTACAAGACCCAATATTGCTTTTCTTTGTCAACCTACTTGCAAGATATAGCTCTTCACCAACTCGAAGACATTGGAATGGTGTTAAACACATTTTTTGATATCTTCGAGGAACAAGTGACATGGGTTTAATTTACTCGAGAGGGTAAAATTGAATCTCCAAGGTTATGCTGATGCTTTGGATTTTTATCAGATCCTCATAAGGCCCGTTCTCAAACGGGATATGTATTCACTTGTGGTAATACTGTTGTATCATGAAAGTAAGTAAAACAAACTATGGTTGCCACTTCTTCCAATCATTCTGAAGTACTTGCAATTCATGAAGCAAGTCGTGAATGTGTTTGGTTGAGAAACATGATTGAACATATTCATGAATCATGTGGATTGCCTTCAATAAAAGATTCTCCAACCAT
This sequence comes from Stephania japonica, assembly GCA_039657345.1. Lineage (NCBI taxonomy): Eukaryota > Viridiplantae > Streptophyta > Magnoliopsida > Ranunculales > Menispermaceae > Stephania > Stephania japonica. The sequence goes on along the minus strand of CM077558.1, from coordinate 17,886,522 downwards.
ATTATATGAAGATAATGCAACATGTATTACACAATTAAATGAAGGATTCATAAAAGGGGACAGAAAAAAATATATTTCACCAAAATTCTTTTATGCACATGAGCTTCAGAAGAATGGTGAAATTGATGTCAAGCAAATCCGATCGAGCGATAATCTTGCTGATTTATTCACAAAAGTCTTACCAACTACGACATTTAAAAGGCTTACATATGGTATTGGCTTGCGTAAACTTAAAGACATTACAAGTAAAGAAACTGAACAAGTTTTACCCATGTTCACATGAGGGGGAGTTATTGATTAGTGTATTGCACTCTTTTTCCCTTAACTATGGTTTAATCCCATTGGGTTTTCCTAGCAAGATTTTTTTAATAAGGCAATCCTAACAATATTATACTCATCTTAAGATTAATAAGAAATGTGTACTCTTTTTCTTTTGCTAGATTTTTTCCCAAAGGGTTTTTTCTAGTAGAAGTTTTAACGAGGCACATTCTCTCAACAATTGTCATCTAAGGGGGAGTGTTATGATATGGATGAACAATTGATCAAGACTTTGTATGACTAATCATTGTCAAGCATGGCTCTTATATTGAGTGGTAGTATCAAGCATGGCCCTTACTTGTATCCATATCAAATGTACTAATTATTCCATGTATTGTCAATGTTGCTTGTAAAGAGTTGTATGACATGTGATGTATGTGTTACTTGTAAACATTGTCTAAGTACATTTATCATCATCACCAAATGGCCTATATAAAGGGTGCCAACCTCATTGTAAAAACACACCAAGTTGTATACAACTTCTCATTTCAACTCTCTTATTTCTCCTCTTCTACTTTGTAGTTGTAGTTCTTTGTAGCTCTTTGTAGTAGTAGAAGTTCTTAGTTCTTCTACTTTCCTTCTCTAATTCTAGCAAGTCTCAATTCAATTTACAACATATATATATATGTGTGTGTGTGTGTGTGTATAACTTAATGGGTACTTTTACCATAGGAACCAAATATATTCATATCATGGGTACACTATTTAGAACCATTGGATTCAAATCCAACATATTAATTGAGGCGGCATAAATGCACAACACATTTTGAGGGGTCCCCATGACATGTGTACATATTTGGTCTCCATTGTAGAATTTCTCTAACTTAATATATATGAGAAATTCTACAATGAAACCAAATATATACCCATGTCATGAGAACCCCTCAAAATATTTTGTGCATTAAATGTTTTGTGTATTTATGACGCATCGATTAATGTGTTAGATTACAATTCAATAGTTGTAAATAGTATATCCATGATATGGGTATTTTTATAGTTTCCATGACAGTAGTACTCAAAAACATTTAGTATTTGGTATTTTTTATCAATTTCTTTAATTCACTCTTGCATCTCACTAATGGTAATTAAGTATTTTACAAAGTTGATATAAATAAATAAATAAAACTCAATTTATTCGGTGGATATATAACAACTTGAAGGGCTCGCTTGCTTCGTTGTGTTTCTTTTTTTTTTTTATATCAGCTTTATTGTGTTTAATTTCTTTCAACCTATTTAACTACTATTTACATTATGTATATATATGTCTTAGTAATTAACAATTGTCAAAGGGTACGTATCTTGTGCGGTGTCAATAAGATAATGAACACTATAAAGTATAAACTCTGATTGGTACGTAGCTAGCTAGCTAGTTAAATATATATAGTACACCCCTTAATCTTCTCAGATTAATTATAGAGTTGGAGCATTTAATTAACTCACTCCTGGTGGATTAGTTAAATTGAAGTAAAGAACGGCTGACAAAGTTTGAAGACAAGCACTGTGAATTTAAAAAAGTAATAATTGGTCGGGTAAAATATTTTTACTACATGTATTTGTTATACTACAATTAGTTGTAGACTTCTTGTATATGTTTATGCGCACGAAGCGGTATCAACCATAATAGTGCACAAAAAGTTCTGCAGCGAAAGTACGTGACCCAAGAATTTTCCATAACGAAAAACTTAATAAATGTTATCATATGAATGAACAATTGATCAAGACTTTATATGACTAATTATTATCAAGCATGGCTCTTACATTGAGTGGTAGTATCAAGAATGACCCTTACTTGTATCCATATTAAATATACTCATTATTCCATGTATTGTCAATGTTGCTTGTGAAGAGTTGTATGACATATGATGTATGTGTTACTTGTAAACATTGTCTAAGTACATTTATCATCATCACCAAAGGGCCTATATAAAGGGTGCCAACCTCATTGTAAAAACACACCAAGTTGTATACAACTTCTCATTTCAACTCTCTCATTTCTCCTCTTCTACTTTGTAGTTGTAGTTCTTTGTAGTTCTTTGTAGTAGTAGAAGTTCTTAGCTCTTCTACTTTCCTTCTCTAGTTCTAGCAAGTCTCAATTCAATTCACAACACGTTATCAGCACGAGCTTGCTCTAATATTAAGGAGATCTTGAAGTTCAAGAAGGCTTGTTAAGGAGACAAAGCTAGGAAGGTATAACTTTTATGAGTTCGGTTTATTTCTATATTATCTTGGATTGCTTCACTTTTATATGCATACTTTATTCATATACTATGCATTATAAAGTCACCGATTGCGAAAATATGCTCTGTAGTTGTGTCTTGTACGATCTTCTACATCAGAAATCAAAAGTCAATATATGACATAACTAGTTTTCTCGCTATACTACAAACGATTAATTATGCTCCATTCTTGATTTTTTTTATATTGCAAATAGTGTTATGAGTTTGGGTTGATAGTGGGTAAGCCTTGTCCCCGGTAAAGCTAAACATTGAAAGGGAGACGGGTTATCCCGTTCGAGGAGGTATGATTTTTAAGTAGACTTCGTCTCACCACCAACCTGTAGGTTGTCCCACCAACTCATACAAGTAGTACTATGTATAAAATAATCAAGTTATGAGCATTCATTTAATCATATTTTTTTTCATAAAAATGAGAACTATTTATGATGTCTTTATTTTTTATTATACTTGATTGAATTAATTGCCTTAATAATATTGACAACAATAATTACTTGTCAAGGCAACGGGATGCTCAAATTTTCAATTACTTGTCAAGGCAACGGGATGCTCAAATTATATATAAAGTATCTATTTAAGGCTATGCGTATAAATATTTATTCGTCAAATATCTCTTTAGACTCTTTAGAGATTTGAAAAGTGAATATTTCACTTTATATTATCATTTCACCTCATGGAGCTATCTATATCAAGGCCAAAATTGATGATGCTCCAAAAGGCTCAAAATGAGCGGCTGGGTCTCACGCTACAAAATTTATATCAGTCAAATATCATTTATTATTCTGCAATTTCAATTACCTCTATATTGAGGCTATGCATAAATATGACTGATGAGACAAATAAGGGTTTATCAGAACAAGAATCCTTTGATAAGGGTTTATCAGAACAAGTTGATTCTGATGAGGAATAACTTCCTCTAGAAAAAGATAAAAAAGATGAAAGTAATGAGATCTCAATAAATTATTTAAACTCTGGTAAGATTTGGGATCGAAATGAAATTATTCCTGATGATATATTTGCTTTCAATGTGTCCTTCGAAATATGTGAAAATGATGATGATCCAGAACCATGATCAGTGGACGAATGTCAAAAAAGACCTGATTGGCAAAAATGGCAAATGCTATCCAAGTAGAGCGAAACTCGTTAAGAAAACGAGAGGTTTTTGGACCAATTGTCCAAACGCCAGATAGCGTAAAACCTGTTGGATATAAATGAGTATTTGTACGAAAGATAAACGAAAAAAATGAAGTTACAAGGTACAAAGCAAGACTTGTAGCTCAAGGTTTCTCACAAAGACCTGGCATCGATTATGAGGAAACATATTCTCCTGTTATAGATGCAATCACATTTCGATTCTTGATAAGCCTTGTAGTCTCTGAAGGGCTTAATATGCATTTAATGGATGTCGTTACAACATATCTGTACGGATCTCTAGACAGTGAGATATATATGAAAATCCCTGATGGATTTGTAATATTCGATGAAATAAAATCAAAACCTCATAACATGCATTCTATAAAATTACAAAGGTCTTTGCATGGGTTGAAACAATCCGGACGAATGTGGTACAAACGACTTAGTGATTATTTACTGAAAGAAGGATATGTAAATAATCCGCTTTGCCCATGTGTCTTTATTAAAAGATCATCAACAGGATTTGTGATTATTGTTGTATATGTTGATGATTTAAATATAGTGGGAAACCACGACGACATCGTTAAAATATCCGAATACTTGAAAAAGGAATTCGAGATGAAAGAACTTGGAAAAACAAAACTTTGTCTTGGTTTGCAAATTGAACATTTTTCAAGTGGAGTACTTATCCATCAATCAAATTATATTGAAAAATTATTAAAAAGATTTTATATGGACAAGGCACATCCATTGAGCTCTCCAATGGTTGTCAGATCACTTGAAGTGGATAAGGATCCATTTCGACCTCAAGAAAGTGATGAATAGCTAATTGGTCCGGAGGTACCATATTTATGTGCAATTGGTGCACTTATGTATCTTGCAAATTGTACAAGATCCGATATTGCTTTTGTTGTCAACCTACTTGCAAGATATAGCTCTTCACCAACTCGAAGACATTGGAATGGTGTTAAACACATTTTTTGATATCTTCGAGGAACAAGTGACATGGGTTTATTTTACTCGAGAGGGGTAAAATTGAATCTCCAAGGAGTTATGCGATCTTTGGATTTTTATCAGATCCCTATAAGGCCCGTTCTTAAATGGGATATGTATTCACCTGTGGTAATACTACTGTATCATGGAAGTCAGTAAAACAAACTATGGTTTTCACTTCTTCCAATCATTCTGAAGTACTTGCAATTCATGAAGCAAGTCGTGAATGTGTTTCGTTGAGAAACAAGATTGAACATATTCAATAATCATGTGGATTGCCTTCAATAAAAGATTCTCCAACCATATTATATGAAGATAATGCAGCATGTATTACACAATTAAGTGAAGGATTCATAAAAGGGGACAGAACAAAACATATTTCACCAAAATTCTTTTATGCACATGAGCTTCAGAAGAATGGTGAAATTGATGTCAAGCAAATCCGATCGAGCGATAATCTTGCTGATTTATTCACAAAAGCCTTGCCATCTACGACATTTAAAAGGCTTACATATGGTATTGGCTTGTGTAAACTTAAGGACATTGCAAGTAAAGAAACTGAACAAGTTTTACCCATGTTCACATGAGGGGGAGTTATTGATTAGTGTATTGCACTCTTTTTTCCTTAGCTATGATTTTATCCCATTGGGTTTTCCTAGTAAGGTTTTTTTAATGAGGCAATCCTAACAATATTATACTCATCTTAAGATTAATAAGAAATGTGTACTCTTTTTCTTTTGCTAGATTTTTTCCCACAGGGTTTTTTCTAGTAGAAGTTTTAACGAGGCACATTCTCTTAACAATTGTCATCCAAGGGGGAGTGTTATGATATGAATGAACAATTGATCAAGACTTTGTATGACTAATCATTGTCAAGCATGGCTCTTACATTGAGTGGTAGTATCAAGCATGGCCCTTACTTGTATCCATATCAAATGTACTCATTGTTCCATGTATTGTCAATGTTGCTTGTGAAGAGTTGTATGACATATGATGTATGTGTTACTTATAAACATTATCTAAGTACATTTATCATCATCACCAAAGGGCCTATATAAAGGGTGCCAACCTCATTGTAAAAACACACCAAGTTGTATACAACTTTTCATTTCAACTCTCTCATTTCTCCTCTTCTACTTTGTAGTTGTAGTTCTTTGTAGTTTTTTGTAGTAGTAGAAGTTCTTAGTTCTTCTACTTTCCTTCTCTAGTTCTAGCAAGTCTCAATTCAATTCACAACAATAAACACTATATATACCAAATACTAGGTAAGGGAGTCAATTTAGTCCCTCTACTCTCACCAATTCACCAACTCAGCCCATAAAGTCTAAAAGGGACCAATTCAGTCCCTCAACTCCCCCTCCACCTCCAACCCGGTCCCTCCATCAAACTTTGAGTGCATCATCATCTTATTTGAGTTGCTTCAGCCCCTCGCACAACAGATTGTTGATAATTGTTGTTCATAGTTCGATTATTGAAACAAGAAGACAAATTGAATTAAGAAACCTATAAACATTCATCACAAAATTGAGAACACAAATCATCCAAATAGATTTAGGGCTTCATTTAATTAATTGTTTATCTGTCAAAATATCAAACTTTACAGTATGTCTATCAATTACATATTACTTCATTTCTTTCATCATTTCATGTTCACATCTAACACTCAATCAAACCAACAAAAAAAAGAATCGCAACTCTCGTTGCCTTTCCAATTATAGAGTTGAGTTTGATCGGTTTTAAGTGAAATTGATGGTGGGTTTGTGTGTGTATGATGGTGGGTTTGTGTGTGGGCGGTGCTGGTCATGCAAAATTGGGGACTGGAGTGGGTGCTGAGAGAAGAGGGAAGAGGGACTTTGATGATAGAGTGAAGACGAAGTTGGGAATGTTGGCGGCAAGGTGGGAAGAAAGGGGGGGAGAACGGGAGCGTGGAGCGAGCTTGTGATGGTGATGGTGTGCTGAGGGATGAAGCCACGTAAGAAGAAGATGAACGGAAAGTTTGCAGAGGGACCCGGCTGGAGGTGAAGGTAGGGCACGAAACCCGAGTACCCGACTCGGGTCGGGTCACCCGAATTGAGTGGCGGGTGGCCGGTGGTGGGTCGGGTGGGATGAGTGAAGAAAACAAGTCGGGTCATCAAAACCCGATCCATCGGGTGTCGGGTCGGATTCGGGTGTGATCATATTAGTGTCGGGTCGGTTCGGGTTTGGGTGTCATCATGGCTTTTATAGGGTTTTTGTGGTTTTTGAAACTATGGATGGCAGTTGATACAAACTCGAGATGAGTCGGGTCGGGTCGGGTTCGGGTATCTTGTGTGGCAGGTCGGGTTGGGTTCGGGTATCTTGTCTGGCGGGTCGGGTGACGGGTCATTTTTATACAGACCCGAGATGAGTCGATTCGTCGCGTATCGGGTCGGTTGACCCAAACCCGACCCGTGCCCAGCCCTAGGTGAAGGGAGAGTTTAAGGACTGAGTCGACCCTTTTTAGACTTTATGGATTGAGTTGGTGAATCGATGAGAGTAAAGGGGCTAAAATGGCCCTTTTGCCCTAAATACGAAAATGATAATCTAACACACTTGGGGCACACACTTTATTTTTTAGCCCCAAAGTGTGTTAGATTATCATTTTCCTATCAAATAGGGCTAGCAATTTTTACAAGAAAAAAAGCTGTCAATTGAGCCCGGCTAAGTGCACCCCAGAAAAAAAACTCAAACTTAAAAAAAGGTCAATTCTACTACAAAATGACTCTTATGCCCCTTACTGTGATTAGTGCACCTCACTCCACTTTCCTTTCGTTTTGTGCACCCCATCATCATCCCTCCACACACTTACTTCTTGCCATTTGTAGGCATTATCGAGTGGTTCGGCCTCAGTCCGAATATCTTGTTGTAGTGTCGGTCAAAGCCCATCGAACCTCTAATTGGAAGTCAGTCACAACTTGCCGAATATTTAATTCGAGTGTCGGTCAGAACCCATTGAACTTTTAAGTCGCAATTGTTAACTAAATCTCACCAAAAAAGTTCGGTTGGACAACACCGATCCTAGAGGATAAATCTCGGCTATATGTCGCCGAACCTAAAATAGATGTCTCGACTACGGTTTTGGAGTTGGATGTTTCGATTCGAATTAAAGGGGTATTTGAATTTGGTAAAAATGTGGGGTGCATTTATAAATTGAAATTTGAATTTGGGGTGCTACGCATAATCGGGTGCACTTAGCCGGGCTCCTGACAATTTCTAGTCATAAAAAAAATGCACTAAAGGCACCCTAGTTGTGTATAAGGGTACATCGACATATATATTTTAGTGAAGTGCATAAGTGTCATTTTTAAGTAGAATTCAAAAAATTATATCATTGGGGTGCCCTTATACATAGTTGGGGTGCCTTTAGCATGACTCTAAAAATAGGCCTTGCAATTTCTTGTCCATACCTGTCAGTTCGATTTTATTTGGTCTGAAATAATAAAGGTCCAAATAATGTTTTAATAAAACTAGGCAAATCCGGGTCTGGATAAAGATCTCTTATCCAAATTTAAAAGGTTGGTTGGGTCTGGATAAGACTTTGTAAACACAAACCTAGCTCGGATCTGACCTGAATTTTAATTATCCTTTAATAAAATAAGAGTCCGGCTAAATGCACTCCACCGTTTACTTAGGGCACCTCGATTTTGAGTGCATCCCAAACTCAAATTTCAATTTATAAGAGCACCATACATTTTTACAAAAATACCCCTTTTATCCCAACCAAAGCACCTAACTCAAAAACTTTGGTTAAGACATCAATTTTAAGCTCGGCAACATCTAGCCAAAACTTATCTTCTAGGTTCGGTGTTGTCTAACTGAACCTCTGCTGCAGGCATGGGTAAAGATGGAGATTGAGAACAAAACGAGTTTCGCAAAGATGCGGATAGCTTTAGGGGTGCGCACAGATTGACATGATCAACAGATCCGGTCCAACATGAGCCAATTATCACTAATTGGATCAATTTTTCGATCTCTAGGACTAGATTGGATTGAAAAATCATTAATCCGACTGGGCTGGATTGGATTACGAATTCTTCAATGAAAAATCGCGGATCCAATTCAATCCAGTCCGTTTACTACATAAGCTCATATAAATATCACCTCTAAATTAAAACTCTAACTCATTATACCAAAACAAAAACAACCGACACCCCCTCTCCTCTCTCGTCCGAGCTACACTTCCCAATCTCATTCGCGGCTCCGCCATACAATTAGCGCTTGTGTCCGCGCCTCGCCTCTCCCTCCCCCTTTGTTCGCACCTCGCTTCTCCTTGCCTCCTTTGTCCGTGTCTGCCTCTCCCCCGCCCCCTCCCTCTGCGCCTTTCCCTCCCTCCTCTCATTCGCGCTACACTCCTTCTATGACGGCCCCAAATTCGAGGCCACCCCGTGGCTCCCCATTTCTCTTGCTAGTGCATCAGAAACCTCTGTCACGTCACTAATCTATTTAATCTACCTGTTACTCTTGAGCTTTTGAGCTATTTAATTCAATAATTTACAATTTTACAGCGGAAGTCTAAATTTAACCAAAGGAAATATATATAATTACTATTTATCCTATAGTGAAAATCCCGGAAAGTAATGTACATATGGCGATCAACTATACAGTTAATATATACTGGTACAAGTGTGAAATATAGTCTCCCAATTTTCAAAATATTATACAAAATATCAAAATATAATTGCCATCACACATACCAGCAAGCCTTGGCGTAGGTAAATCAGATGTAATCGCCGAGAATCCCCTTACCCTTGCTAGTACTAGGATCTGCGCTCAACCATCACAAAAGGCAGATGACGAGCCTAGTAAGTAAAATCCCAAGGAAAACCACCGTACATCACAATTTAAGAATTTAAAATAAAATCAATAAATAGTGTTAAATAAACATGCGGAATTGAAGGAAAATACAGACAACTGCCCAAAAGCTCATCGCATGAATATAAACACCGAGTATACATAAATGGGGGTGAACCAGCTATCTAAGATGTGCAGTGAGGACCAGAGCCCTGTCGTGACCCACATCAACGACCCAACGACTATGTCCTAGACCACACATCTATCAAGCAACCACACATTCCCCCGGATACATACATGAGAAAACTCAACCGTCCCAGTAAAAATGGACTTGTGGATTATCAACAATTTACAGCTCAAAGGAATAACAATAAGTAAATGCAGTAATGGTGTTTAGTTGGGTTTTACGTACTCGAAAATACGCACTCCGACTTCTCGAACCCGTCGGTAAGCCCCACTTAGCTCCCTGATGCCCGAGCTATGGTTTCCCAGTCCCTGAAGTCCATTTATAGTGTTTTATACTTTTTTAAAACATATTATATAATTTTATGATATTATATCATATTTTAACTTTTCATTTGTGGTACCTCTCTCGGACTATGTCGGGGTTCCAAAAATACCCGAAAAGTCCCGAAACTATTTTTCTACCTTTTTTTTAATTCTCTATATTTTCTAGAATTTTCTCCAATTTTTCTGATATTTTTTCAACTATTTTCCTATTTTCCAGAAAATAATATATATATATATATACATAATATTATTTAATTTTTATTTAATTTTTTAAAAAATATTATTTTTTAATTAGGGGGCCACCTGGACCGGTTCGGTCAAGGCGGTTGGACCGGCCTGGGCCGGTCCGGCCTAGTTCGGGGGACGCACGCGCAACTTTTCACCAGAGACGAGTCTCTCCTCTTCTTCTTCTTTTTTTTTTTCTTCATAATGGTTGCCTCTTCTTCCATCCTCTCCATTCCCCCTCTCTCAATCCATTGGAGACCTTCAAAACCTCAAAATTTCACCACAAATCCACAAAAACAACACCCAATTCTCAGATCAACATGCATTTTTTTAAAAATACGAAATTACCCAATTTGTCACCAATTCATGCAAATCCGAGTAAAACCAGTATAATTCATCAAAACACACCTCATGAGCATCAATCTTCACAAAACAGTTGCAAATTCACTCAGAAATCCGAATTCACACACAACCCATTTTAATGGAAATTAACCAAAATGAGAGTTTATTACCTTAGCTTTGATTGTTAGACGCCCAGAATCACTCCCCAAACCTTAACTCGTCCTCTCCAACCTTAGACTTCTCCCTGATCTCCCAACAAATTCTTGAGAAAATGGTTTGATTTTGCATGTTTGATCGATCAAAGTGTATATATATAGGTGGTTGTCTAATCTACTGTGTACACGCATCTCGAGAATAATCCAACAACCATTGATCACCTTGTGTCACCCAATTCTTGGACACCCTATCATGACACCATCTGTCTCGAATCTCCCCGTTGCGCATCTTGAGAAGCATCCTAGGTGTGCTGATTTTTTTAGCTACAACTATAGAACTTATTTATTTCCAAATTGATTTAATTCATAACACATATTCTAGTCATCAATAAATTCTATAAATTTGTAAATAGGGTCACACTAACTTTCCGACCACTCAGAACCCCATGCCCCTAGTCCGACACGCTTCCCGAGGCGGTCCTACATTTAGTGTATCTAATTGAGTTATAACTTAGCATAAAGTTATATTTAAATTTCATTATATTTAACTCCTAAACTAGAGTCATGCTATATTGTTTAAATCTAATCAAACTCCAAAGTCCGACTTCACCACTATCGAACCCCCGCGTTGGCCTGTCTTACGACACGAAACCCCGGCGCTCAACCTCGCATGACAAGTAAATATAGATATACACCTATGATGAATAATACATCATAATAATAAATAATATTAATACATCACAGAACTCAGACAAACTCCAATACACAATCAATCCCTAAGTCCAGGTCCTGCCTAGTCTATCTGCGACGCCCACATGTCGTCCGAGCTGACATCCTAATCTGAAATTAATTAAAATAACGGTGTTAATAAATAACGGTCGTTACAATTCTTCCCAACTAAATGAAATTTCGTCTAAATAACGGCCGTTACAATTCTTCCCAACTAAATGAAATTTCGTCTCAAAATTTGAGTTAATATAAGACATACCGTGGAATAACTGGGGATAACACTCTCGCATGGTCGACTCTAACTCCCAGGTAAGTCCCTCTGTACCGTGATGCTGCCACCATACGAGTACTTTCGATATCTCCTTGTTCCTGAGAGTCTGGATCTTTTGATCTAATACTGCCAATGGCCGCTCTTCGTAAGTTGCGTCAGGCTGAACATCAACCTGTCGCACATCGACCATGGGTCGTGGCCCGGTCCTAGCCAATCTCAACATCGAAATGTGAAAGGTAGGATGAATCCCTGCTAACTCCGCTGGTAGATCTAATCGGTACGCCACACTGCCAACCTTTTCTGCAACTCGATAAGGTCCAATAAATCTCGGCACCAGTTTCCCTTAATCCCGAACCTCTGATGGTCCTTCCATGGAGAAACCTTAAGATAAACCATATCGCCAACCTCATAGCTCAGACTCTCGTGGTATCTATCCGCTTATTTCTTCTATCTGTCCTATACCGCTCGAAGCCTCTAATGAATCTGTCGAATCATCTCTGTGTGATCAACAATTATCTCCAGCCCTATCGTAACTGTATCCTCCGGCTCTGCCCAACACGCTGGTGACTTGCAGGGCCTCCCATACAGTGCCTCAAATGGCGGTATCCCGATACTAGCCTGATAGATGTTGTTGTAAGCAAACTCACACAGTGCTAAGTAGTCCTCCCATGAACCTCCAAACTGTAGAATACAAGCCCTCAACATGTCCTCTACAATCCGTATCAATCTCTCTGACTGGCCATTTGTCTGAGGATGATACGACGTGCTAAACTGTAACCTAGTGCCAAATTGCTCCTGCATCGCTCCCCAGAATCTCGAAGTAAACCTGGGATCCCAGTCAGATATAATAGAGACTGGCACCCCATGTAGTATAACAATCTCCTGCTCGAACAGTTTGCTTAACTGAGGAAACGTGTATCGCATCGAAACTGGTATGAAATGCGCCGATTTCGTCAGTCAGTCAATCACTACCCAAATCGCATCATGTCACCTGGACGTCTGCGGTAATCCACTGACAAAATCCATGGTAAGGTGTTCCCATTTCCATTGAGGAATGGGTAACGACTGTAGCAATCCGCCTGGTCGTCTATATTCCGCTTTCACCTGGTGACATATGTGACACCCTTAAACATAATCACCAACATCAGCCTTCATCCCCGACCACCAAAAGAATCTCTGCAAATCGTGGTACATCTTGGTTCTGCCTGGATGAACTGTATAACGCGACCTGTGAGCATCCTCTAATATACTATATCTGATCTTTAGTACTGCCGATATCTACAGTCGACATCTGTGTCGCAAACATCGATCCGTCGTCTCTATCCAATCAGTGCACTCGGGATCTCGTGCCAAACCACTGAACCGCTCATAAAGCCCATCAACCCTTTGACATTTCGATACCCGCTCTAGTGACACTGTCGGTACTCTCATCTGACCACAAATCTGAACATCGTGCGTAGCTGCAATGTCCGATATACTTATAACTGATGCTGCCTCCAACAGTCCCATATGTCGAGTACTAGTTTGACTGTCAACTACGCATCTACTCAAAGCATCCACCACCACATTAGCCTTACCAGGATGATACTCGATCGTGAAATCATAGTCCTTCAGCAACTCTAACCATATCCTCTGACGCATATTCAGATCTTTCTGCGTAAAGATGTATCGTAAACTCTGATGATCGGTGTAAAGAACAAACTTCTCTCCATAGAGGTAGTGTCTCCAAGCCTTCAGCACAAACACAACTGTTATAAGCTCCAAATCGTGTACGGGGTAGTTACATTCATGTGGTCGCAATCACCTGGATAAGTACGCCACTGGTCATCTTTCCTGCATCAGAACATATCCTAGTCCAGTTCCCGAAGCATCAATGTAAACTGTCAAACTCTTACCAGGTTCAGGTAATGTCAATACTGGTGCAGAAGTCAATCTCTTCTTCAACTCCAGAAATGCCTGTTCACACTCCTCAGACCACATAAATGGAACATCCTTCTTCGTTAACCTCGTCATCGATGCTGCAATCGTGGAGAAATCCTGTACAAATCGACGGTAATAACCTACTAAACCCAAGAAACTCCGTATGTCAGAAACAGTCTCTGGTTTCTTCCAGTCAATCACCGCTCTAATCTTGTCTCCCTCCATAGAAATGCCCTGACCGCTGATCACATGTCCCAAAAACTTCACTTCCCTCATCCAAAATTTACACTTACTGAGCTTTGCATACAGTCGATGCTCTCTCAACGTCGTCAATACTGATCGAAGATGACTCTCGTGATCCTCTCGCGTCCGACTATATATCAATATATCATCGATGAAGACTAACACATATCGATCTAAATAAGTTCTCAGCACTCGATGCATCAGATCCATGAAAACTGCTGGAGCGTTCGTTAACCCAAACGGTAACACCGTAAACTCGAACAACCCGTATCTGGTACGGAAAGCAGTCTTCTTAATATCCTCTTTTCGAATCCGCAACTGGTGATATCCCGAGCGTAAATCAACCTTCGAGAAAAACTGTGCACTCGTTAGCTGGTCAAACAAATCGTCAATCCTCGGAAGTGGATAACGGTTCTTGATTGTCACCTGATTCAACTTTCGATAATTTACACACATCCTCATCGATCCATCCTTCTTCTTCACAAATAATACTGGCGCTCCCCACGGTGACATACTTGGATGAATGAAACCCTTCGCCAATAAATCCTCTAACTGTCTCCTCACCTCCTCCTGCTCCATCGGTGACATCCGATAAGGTCTACTTGATATAGGCTGGGTCCTTGCTATCAATTCTATAATAAAATCTATCGCCCATGGTGGTGGTAAACCGGGTAAATCATCTGGAAAGACATCGACAAAATCTCGAACTAGCGGTATATCCTTAATCCTAACAGGTACTTTGGTCTCGGGTTCAACAATAGATGCGAACTCCTCCATCTCCTGAGTAGTCACTAATCTACCTCTCGTAATAGGTAACTCCAACGCAGTTCTACTCATGAAAAGTCTGGAAAACCCGAAATACTAAACTCTACCCTTTTCCCGAAACAGTCTATCCGTGCATGGTATGCTGACAACCAATCCATCCCAAAGAGTGCGTCAAACTCTAAGTACTCCAGTACTCGAAGATCAGCTGGCAACTGATGTCCAGCAACCTCAATCATGACGTCCCGAACTATCCGGTTAGGGTAAATCTTATCCCCAACGGCCGTGCTGAGAACAAGATGGGTCTCAAGTGTGTGTACAACTAACCATAACTCCCCAACTAATCGTTTAGCAATAAACGATAAAGTACTACCCGAGTCAAACATAGCATGAACTAGTCTACTGTGAATAGATAACGTACCCTCGACTAGCTGCCTGGTAGCTCCCGAATCTGGGTGTGCCACTGCATGTACTCTGTCCCTATCCGAACCCTAATCACGTCATGGCGACGGTGCTCTGCAATCAAACCTCAAGTGTCCTCTCTGACCGCACTTAAAACATTTTCGCGTCTCTCACCTCCCAGCCTGCCCATCATCAGATCTCTGACCCTGACCCCGGTCCCTTTGACCCCTTGTCACATCCACCCTGATCCCTACCCTGATGATGTTACTAAGGCTGCTGTCGCTGCTGCAGTGCTGATCTTTGGAGCAATCATATGCGCTAACTGCCTATCCTCCCCTCTCCTCTACCTCTGACATCTTACTTCTGGCAGTCGAAGCAATAACCTGCGGCTCGGTAGTAGTAGGCGTCACCTCAATAGTATCGGTTGGTACCATAACATGCTCAACTCTCTCGATCATTGTCTCAGTCTCTGCTTCCTGTGTGTCAACTGCTGGTGCAATCACAGCCGAAGGGGTAGGTGCATCTAACTCAGCAGTCAGTGCTACTACCGGTATCCTCGAGCTCCGTATGTACTCCATAAGCTCAGCCATCTGTGCCTGCTTGCTGCAATAACTGCTGATCCGTAACTCTCTGCACCATGGCTCTCAGATTGGCTACCTCCCTAATGGTGTGATCACTAGTCTCTCCAACCTCCTGCTGAGTAGTCGGAGGGATGGGTGTAGGAGTTTGTCCGTCCATAGTGGTCTGCATCGATTTCCGTGTCCAGATCAGTACCCAATATACGTATGCGTATAGTATATATAAATACAACAATACATATATCACATAACAATCCTAACTCTACCCGTTTCCATTGCTTCCCAACTAAAAGTTCTAGGTAATTCGTCGGGTTTTCACATCTAATTTTTGTTTAAAGTTTATGCTCTTTCCTTAACTTATTTTATTTAAAGTCGTATCAACCTCGCTTTGATACCAAACTGTGACGACCCTAAATTCTGAGGTTGCCCCGTGGCTCCCCATTTCTCTTGCTAGTACATCGGAAACGTCTGTCACGTCACTAATCTATTTAATCTACCTGTTACTCTTGAGCTTTTGATCTATTTAATTAAATAATTTACAATTTTACAGCGGAAGTCTAAATTTAATCAAAGGAAATATATATAATTACTATTTATCCTATAGTGGAAATCCCGGAAAGTACTGTACATATGGCGATCAACTATACAGTTAATATATACAGGTACAAGTGTGAAATATTGTCTCCAATTTCCAAAATATTATACAAAATATCAAAATATAAATGCCATCACACGTACCAGCAAGCCTCGGCGTAGGTAAATCAGATGCAATCACCGAGAATTCCCTTACCCTTGCTAGTATTAGGATTTGCGCTCAGCCATCACAAAAGGCAAATGACGAGTCCAGTAAGTAAAATCCCAAGGAAAATCACCGTGCATCACAATTTAAGAATGTAAAATGAAATCAATAAATAATGTTAAATAAACATGCGGAATTGAAGGAAAATGCAAACAACTACCCAAAAGCTCATCGCATGAATATAAACACAGAGTATACATAAATGGGGGTGAACCAGCTATCCAAGATGTGTAGTAAGGACCAGGAGCCCTGTCGTGACCCACATCAACGACATTACGACTGTGTCCTAGACCACACATCTATCAAGCAACCACACATTCCACGGATACATACACGGGAAAACTCAACCGTCCTAATAAGAATAGACTCGTGGATTATCAAAATTTACAGCTCAAAGGAATAACAATAAGTAAATGCAGTAGTGGTGTTCAGTTGGGTTTTACGTACCCGAAAACATGCACTCCAACTTCTCGGACCCATCAGTACACCCCACTTAGCTCCCCGATGCCCGAGCTATGGTTTCCCAGTCCCTGAAGTCCATTTATAGTGTTTTATACTTTTTGAAAATATATTATATAATTTTATGATATTATATCATATTTCAACTTTTCATTTGTGGTACCACTCCTGGACTATGTCGGGATTCCAAAAATACCCAGAAAGTCCCGAAACTACTTTTTTACCTTTTTCTTAATTTTCTATATTTTTCTAGAATTTTCTCCAATTTTTCTGATATTTTTTTAACTATTTTCCTATTTTCCAGAAAATAATATATATATAATTTATTTTTTATTTAATTTTAAAAAAAAAATATTATTTTTTTAATTGGGGGGCCCACTTGGACCGGTTTGGTCCAGGTGGTTGGACCGACCGGGCCGTCAAGGTGGTTGGACCGGCCTGGGCGGTGCGGCCCGGTTCGGGGACGCAGCACGTGCGTCCCCTACCCAGATACAAATTCGTCTCTGGTTTTCACCAGAGACGAGTTCGCCTCTCCTCTTCTTTTTTTCTTTTTTTTTTCTTCATCATGGTTGCCTTTTCTTCCCTCCTCTCCATTCCTCTTCTTTCTCAATCCATTTGAGACCTTTAAAACCTCAAAATTTCACCACAAATCCACAAAAACAACACCCAATTCTCGGATCAACATGCATTTTTTAAAAATCCGAAATTACCCAATTTGTCACCAATTCATGCAAATCCGAGTAAAACCAGTGTAATTCATCAAAACACACCTCATGAACATTAATCTTCACAAAATAGTTGCAAATTCACTCAGAAATCCAAATTCACACACAACCTATTTTAATGGAAATCAACCAAAATGAGAGTTTATTACTTAGCTTTGATTGTTAGACGCCCAGAATCACTCCCCAAACCTTAACTCGTCCTCTCCAACCTCAGATTTCTCCCTGATCTCTCAACAAATTCTTGATAAAATGGTTTGATTTTGAATGTTTGATCGATCAAAGTGTATATATATAGGTGGTTGTCTAATCTATTGTGTACATGCATCTCAAGAATAATCCAACGGCCACTGATCACCTTATGTCACCCAATTCCTTGACACCCTATCATGACACCATCTGTCTCGAATCTCCCCATTGTGCATCTCGAGAAGCATCCTAGGTGTGCTAATTTGTTTAGCTACAACTATAGGACTTATTTATTTCCAAATTGATTTAATTCATAACACCTATTCTAGTTATCAATAAATTCTATAAATTTGTAAATAGGGTCACACTAACTTCCCGACCACCCGGCACCCCGTGCCCCGTGTCCGGCAGCTTCCCGAGGCGGTACCACACTTAGTGTATCTAATTGAGTTATAACTTAGCATAAAGTTATATTTAAATTTCATTATATTTAACTCCAAAACTAGAGTCATGCTATATTGTTTAAATCTAATCAAACTCTAACGCCCGACCTCACCGCTACCGAACCCCCGCGTTGGCCTGTCTCACAACACGAAACCCTGAGCTCAACCTCGCCTAACAAGTAAATATAGATATACACCAGTGACGAATAATACATCATAATAATAAATAATATTAATACATCACAGAACTCAGACACACTCCAATACACAATCAATCCCTAAGTCTAGGTCCTGCCTAGTCTATCTGCGGCGCCCACGTGTCGTCGAGCTGGCATCGTAATATGAAATTAATTAAAATAACGGTGTTAATAAATAACGGTCGTTACAATTCTTCCAAACTAAATAAAATTTCGTCTAAATAACGGTCGTTACACCCTCCCCCCTCTCACCTGCGACTCTCCCCTGTTTTTAGGGCTCTAACGACCAACTTTGACTATGAGCCTTCGACGTCCGACTTGGAGCCTCCGACGTCCTCTCCCATCTTGCGTACTTTCTAGGGCTCCAAGTATCTCCATTTTTCACTCAACAGTGCAATCGCATCAAAAAGTAATTTTTTTTGTTTCAATTCAATCTTTCGAATTAGCGTTGATTTGTGGAAGATGTCCATTCACAGTCCATTGTTTGTTTATTTTTAGTTTGGTTGATTCAATCTTTCGTAACTCTTGCTAATAATTTTTTTTGTAGGCCACGAATCCACGATGGACAAAATAAAAGAGAGTGGGGCGCAATCAACTACTTTCATTTCTAATGCAAACCCAATGCCTAATTATTAGGGGTGGCAATTCGTGTCGGCGAGTTGTAAACGTGTCGTGTCGTAAACATGTCATGACTCATATAATGCAAACCTATGACATGACATATTTATTAATGGTGTTAATCGTTTTCGTGTCTAAGTGGGTCATGTTATAAACATGTCGGTATTCGTGTCATATGCTTATTAAATATTTTATTTAAAATTTTTAATTCATTTAAATTTTTATAATTTGTTTACTACATTTTTAAAAATATCTATATGAATAAATTTAAATGAACATAATTAAATAGACAATAAAATATAATGGAGATGTACTCTTAAGTTTTACTTTATTTTTTAATTCAAGTCTTTACTCTTTAGTGTTAATAATGAAGAGAAAATGACTCGTAACAAATAACATATACAAGATAACAAGAATCCTCCAAAAAACATGTAAATTTTCATATTTTTAATAAATAATTATTAATAAAACTTTAAACTTGAATAATACATTAAAAGTAAAATAAATATTTCCTCTAAAAATAAAGTTAAGTATGAAAAAGGATGTCTGCAAATAAAAAATAAATCTTGTTATTAACATGTATTCAAATAGGTGAATTTTGCAATAATTTATTTATTATTACATATTTATTATGTATAGATCATTTCTTAATCGTATTAAGCGAGTCATAAACGACTCAAGCAGGTTAACATGCTAATGAGTCATTTATTAGCCGTGTATAAATAGGTTAACTTGTTTATGACCCGGACTCACTTATGTCAAACCCATGACGTGTTTATTACGTGTCGTGTCATATTATGTTAAACGTTTCATGACCAAAATTGTCAGCCCTACTAATTATACACTTGACAAGGGGTCTAGCTAGTCATCACCATCTTTTGATGTAGTTGAGGTCCTTGAGGAGAAAGATTGTTCCAAAAGTGCAAAGAAAAGATTACATAAGTCCGCTTCACTAGTTTAGAATTACTTTTCTAAGAGTGAAAATGGTAAAAGATGTTGTTGCATATTTTGCGGGATGTATTTGTTAATTTATCATTCATGAAATGTATGATTTGTGTGTTTCATTTGATTAAGTCTAATTTCATAATATTTGGATATAAAAACGTTAATTTGTGAAACTCGATCTAGTTCGGTCCGCATTTTGCAAATTAGAATGAGTTGGATTGATAAATTATTTAGACTGAATTGGATTGTAATTTTTTAATTCACAATTATTGAATTGGATTGTGAATTGACCCTAATTGGATTGGATCTAATCCGTGTGTACCCTTAATTGCTTGGTGTTTGGAGGCGTGCAAGTTGTTGTTGTTTAATTAGGATTTTTAATTATTAGATTTGTAATCGTTATAGGTAATAGGTGATAAATGATAAATAATAGGAGCCTAGTTGTCTAGGTACGTCTAAGGTTATCTCAGAGTAGGATTTTGATGTGCATGTCTTTTATTTTATTGATAAACTTGCTAGGTGTCGTGAGTTAGAATAGCTTAGTCAGTTTTAGTTATTTAAGAAGTTAGTTTTTGTGTTTAATTGAAAGTTATGTTGGAGTCTATTTGAGGAATTATTTCTAGAGCCTATAAGGCTATAAATGAGACATGATGTAACGATTTTTTGGGATTTGATTAATAAAGAATTTTATTTCTTTTATGAGAATTTGGTGTTAATTCTATGTGGCCCTACGTTGTTGTTCGTCGTGTTTAAACATCTAATTTAGAAGATCTCCGCTTTGTTAAACTCTTTGGTGAAATTTGGTTGACTGCCGACCTAAAGGTTCGGTGGGTTCCGACCAACTCTCTAATCAAAGGTTCAACATGCTTTGACCGACTCTTTAACTAAATATTTGGTAGGCTTTGACCGACTCTCCAACAAGAGATTCTGACCTATGAAGTTGAACCACTCGATGATACCCTATAAATCACAAGAAGAGAGTGTGTGGAGGGATGACGGTGGGTGCACAAAATGAGAGGAAAAGGGCGGTGAAGTGCACTAATCGCAATGAGTGGCATAAAGGTCATTTTAAAGTAAAATAATTGACATTTTTTAAGTTTGACTTTTTTTCTGAGGTGTTCTAAGTAAACGATGGGGTGCGTTTAGCCGGGTTTCATTGAAAAATTGACACTTAATAATTATAGTAAAACACATTAATCTACTATATATAATAAATATAGATATTAATGTACTAAAGATATATTAGATTGAATTAAACTTTAATTTTTTCTATAATTTAATATTTGTTTCTTTATATTAAGTATTTAGTTGCATCATTTTTTTGCACTAACATTGCAATGACTTATAGTTTGTGATATTCGTTCGAGTCTTTTCATTATTTATCAAATTATATCAATTGGGATTATATTATATATATATATATATATATATATATATATATTTAACATATATATATATATATGTCTATATTTAACATTTGAAAAGGTTTTTGTATATATAAAGGGGTGCACACGGATTAGATCCAATCCAAAAAATTCATCAATCCTACTCAATTCAATTTGCAAAATGCAGACCGGACTGGATCAAGTTTCACGGATTAACGTTTTCCTATCCAAAGATTCATGAAATTAGACTAATCAAATGAACAACACGAATTATACATCTCATGAATGACAAATTTACAACATACATTCCACAAATCTATATATAGCATATTTTCCACAAACTTGTCATTACAATAACTTTCAAAATGTAAGTTCCTACATAAATAAATATGTCATCATCAAATCTTCACCATACACCCTCACAAAAGCACAAAAGAAATGCACGTTGAACATATAACCAACAAAAAAAAGGTTGAAAGTAGGGCTGGGCACGAAACTCGACGACCCGACTCGGGTGGCGGGTGGCGGGTGGCGGGTCGGGTAGAGTGGTTAAAAAAAAGAGTCGAGTCAAAAAACCAGACTCGTCGGGTATCGGGTCGGGTTTCGGGTATGATCAAAGTGCACCCGACCCGACCCGACCAAAATAACCCTAACTAAGCCCCAACTCTGTTGAGTGACCTGAGTCTGCTCCATGCTCATCGTCCCCAACTCTGCTGAGTCTGCTCCATGCTCATCATCCCCTTCATCGATCATCGATCATCCCCTCCATCGATCTCCTCGCAGGCTCGCACACCGACACCAACAGCAACAGCACCACAAACACATACAACATATATAAAACCACAAGAGATCATCATCATATATGTATTTTTCAGTTAATGTTATAATTGAGTTTAATTTATGCCTGTATTGAAAAAACAGTTTGGGATGGGGAGCGCGCTGGAAACACTTTGCGGCCAGGCATATGGAGCGGGGAAGTTGGACATGATGGGAGTGTATTTGCAGAGGTCATGGGTGATTGTAAACACAACTGCCTTGATCTTGTCGCCTTTGTACATCTTTGCGAGGCCATTGTTGAGGTTAATTGGGCAGAAACAAGAGATTGCGGACACAGCAGGGAAGTTCGCCATATGGATGTTGCCATAGTTGTTTGCTGCCTCAATGAATTTCCCGCTCGTGAAGTTCTTGCAAACACAGAGAAAAATGATGGTCTTGACAGTGGTAACTGCAGTGACTTTAGGTCTCACACACTGTTAAGTTGGTTCTTGATGTTTAAGCTGAAGTGGGGACTAGTTGGTGTTGATGTGGCTCTGAATGCATCTTATTGGTTCCTTGTAGCAGCTCTGCTGGTGTACATATTAACCGCTGTTTTTTTTTTTCATGAAACCGGGTCACCCGATGACCCGACCCGACGACCCGACCCTAAACGGATCGGGTTTATATCGGGTCTGCTGCTGTCGGGTCGGGTTACGAGTCAGTTTTACAAAGACCCGACATGAGTCGGGTCGTCGGGTATCGGGTCGGGTCAACCCAAACCCGACCCGTGCCCACTCCTAGTTGAAAGTATAATAAAAGAGTTAAGAACAAACATAGTCTTTTAGATATTATAGTTTAAAGTTGATAGTTTGAGTTATGCTCTTTAAGATACTATAAGTACATATGATCAAATATGTATACGTGTTGATGTACTAAATAGACTGGATCGAATTGGATCCGTAGTTTTTTAATGTAGGATCCATAATCCGATCTAGTTCAGCCGGATTAGTGATTTTTTAATCCAATCCAGTCCAGTCCAAGGGATAAAAAAATTGATCTAATTAGTGATAATTGGTTTGGATTGGACCGGATCTGTAGATTAGTGCAATCCGTGTGCACCCTTATATAAAAGTAAGTTTTAATTTAAGATTGACACAAATTTGGACAATTGGACAACTCGTTTTTTAAACAAAATGAGTTTAGACAAGCTAGTCTTGCCTAAATTTGAAACCGAGCTTGGTATGGACATTCAGTGCACATATTTCTTTATAATAAGGAGTTCCAGACCCGAACTATAATTTTTGTCATCGTTAATACTAGAGTACATTAATCAAGAAAAAAAATACTCCAAAGACACTACATTATATTCGGTTTAGACAAAGACATTACTTCAATATGCTAGTAATTACTTCTTATGAGTTTGTTATTTGGACAAAGACATTTATTAAGTGGTGTAAGATTGCTCGTGGTGAGGTTGTAGTCGCGGTTTGGACTTCAAAAAAAGAAAATACATTGGGGAAATAATCAGAAAAGAAAAAAGAAAGAAAACAAAGAAAACAAAGAAGGCTTGTCTACATACATAAAGAAAAAGTGGGAAGACTTATTAAATATTTGGTGATGACACTTTGTTGGTTTCCTAAGAATAAGACTTGCTTTAATCTGCTGTGTTCCACCTTTACAGAGTGGAAAGCAGCCATTTAGAAAGAGAGAGGGCATTGCATTTGGGACAGGAAGGAAGGAGATTTGTGTATGTCACGTGGATACCCTTTCCTTTCCATATGCTTCGGGGACCCAACTACGTACATATATACCATTACAAACACAACATGGGTTTGTAACCGATAAAGCCCTTAAAAGATGGTGCGTCATGCCCTCCTTTCTGTGGCTTGTTTTCACTTTGCTTGGGACGTGGATCAAACTATGTCCTAAAAGTAGAGGGGCTTGGTGCCTAATTCACGTGCCCATCTGCTAGCATATACTGTTTGCGCCCCCTAACCAATGCACTTCCATTGTAAAGTTCACTCGTGTTATAACAGGAAAATGTTAGGGTGCATGAAATCTTTTCTACAATGTTGCTTTGGTCCCTTCAATCTTGTATTCAAATGTGTGCTCAAGCATTCTGATCATGTATGTGGAAGGGACTTCAACAATTGTGTTAAAAAATTGTAGCAAACATATGTCATCAATAAACATGTAGGTAAAGGTTTGTCATCCTTAACCAGATTTTCTCGTCCGCCAACGGCAACTAGATATTTATAGGTATGGAAAAAACTTAAGAGCAACAAAGTGCACAAATTTGATTCCTCTCAACGTGATGTGAATAAGAGTTAAAAAAGAAGATCCTCATATCACTGGCTCAATGGAAGAACAAAGGGAGCTAGGTCATGTGAACATTATTATACGTACTATATCTATAACATGTGAAACGATGTAGAGTGGAGTGGCACATGGATTCATGGTCCCCTTAATCTGTAAGTGTCACCAAGCCAAATCATGTAAACTAATTCTATCATGTGGATCTATAAATATCAGTCTAGTAATTAGTATATATAGCTAGCTAGCTAGGCATAGATCAGCTATTTATGATTTTCTCCACTACTTTGATATCCTGAATTTCCCTTAAAATCTAATAAGAAAGCATAAAGCTACTATTAAAATTAACTTTAAAATGTTGAGGTGTGTCCGTATTTAATTATGTCCCCTATATATAATATGAAAGTAAGAGTATGTATTACATGGATGAACATCACTTTCGGAACATGGATCCACCTGCGCAAAGCACATATAGGGAAATGCTAAATGTACGTGATAAACTCTAGTAATTTACCACACTCGTTTATATGGCACATGCATGAAATGCGAGCTTACATATCCGAGGTGCACAAGGTCTTTAGTATGTAGTTCTAACACGTTTTTTTTTTTTAAAAAATCATGTGCCACATATGTGGTTGTGATGAGTGTGTGTATTTATCAAGTATGTCGGTGTAGCATTTTTCTAGCAAACTTGAGTTGCTTACTTACTTTTGTATGGTTACTGTTTGAAAGGGGAAGCTCAAAATGCCCCTATATGTGATTACATGGAAATTGATGATTGGAACACTTTTGTAATCATGAAAGCTTTGTGCTATATACATTTTTTTTAACGAGCTATTTACATTTTTTAATATAGTAACTTTCTCTATTGCACCAATCAAAACAAAATTTGGACTCTCAAAATTGGTCATTCCATGGCTTCAAGGAGGCCAGCATGGGTGTTTATTCAATTTTTAGGGTTAGGGTTAGGGTTAGGGTTAGGGTTAGAGTGGATCCTAGTTTTTTTTTTGGTAGGAGAGTGGACCCTAGTTTAATTAGAAGAATAATTAGCTAAGAACTTTTACTAACTTATTTGCTGCCAATCGTGATTATGCTCCACTTTTCCGTGTCTCCTCATTGTTTTCTCAAGTAAAATTTTGTTTTATTCTACGTTCACGGTCCATTCCATTCCCAACTAGAGGTTCCGAGTACTTTGGGAATTAGAATAATGATATGGGCGCCTCAGCACTACAACACAAGGCTCAAGAAAATAAAAGTGCCTCTCAAACTAAAAGCCCATTTAAAATGAGGTCTAAATTTAACTCCTACACAAAATTCTATTGCAATGACTACATGTTTCACCTATAGACCCTGCTATTATAACCTAGAAAAACGTGCACATGCGGCAAGCACTTGTGCATGTTCCTTTTGTGTAGCGTATATACAAACATCCCAACAAAAAACAAAGGACGCACGCTCCTTCAATGCGTATCGTGATGCATACATGCACACATCACAAAGAAAATCAAGGGACATACACATGTCTTAATTTCTTGGTTACAAAAGCATTTTCCGTCATACTAATATAGAGTAAATTCACACACATTCCCCAAATGTCCGGAAATTCTTTTTAATAGATATCTTAGAATGAAGCCATAATATCATTAATTCAAATTTGCATGCAGGTATTACCAATAAGAGAAAAAATAGCGCCTAGGCAATCAGTAACGAATACCCTTTCTTTTTTTTTTTCGAAGAAAGAAGAAAATCAGTAACAAATTCTAAATCTAGAAAATAGCAGGCACAGGTGAGTGCAGGATTCTATGAGTTAGGTGCACTGTGCACAGTCCCGAGTTCGATTCCTCAGTACGTCAAGTTCATTCAATTCCCAGTTTATGAACACCATGCATGGCCTCGTGGTACCGGTGAGGACAGTGACCTTGACACCCACAGTTATAAAAAAAATAGGGAAAGAGAAATAGAAAGTGACTTGCCTTTCCTAACATATTCATCATGTTTTTGGCAAGATCGTGCAAGATATTGATTTTTGGCAAGGTTGACGTCCTGGATTACATCAAAGTTGATTATGTAATATAAGAACAATTGACGAGCGTTGTTACAAATATAAATTTTATGAAACGTGTTAACTAGTGTCCTAACCGTTGTTGATGCACTACAAATAGCTGCACATCCATAAAGGTAGTTGACGAAGGAAAGCTTCTGCATCGACTTTTGAGTAACACCAACGAGGCATAGATCACATAGCAGAAAACACAATCAGATATTTGTGCATTTCAAATGCCTAATCCATGGCCATATGTTGAAGAAAAGGGACTTCTGTCTGCAGCACTATACATACCCAATTAATTTTTCTTTGCACAAATCGATTGATATTTACCGAAATGTGTAAGATGAAACAAACAAGTCCAGAATAACAAATGCCTTTGGGCCTCAACAAACAAAGAGCAAACAGGGATTGAATTGTAAAAACAATAAAAAAATCAAAGTATCCAGCATCTGCAGCCTTGTGGATCTTGGGGCCCTTCAAACCATCGATCCCAGTAAGGATTTGAAGGGCCAGTGGTTCTGCCAGACCAGAATAGTAAAGATCAATAGAAGTATATAACCATGCAAATTATTCCGTAGTAATTTTCTGAAGCACAATTAAATACTGTTTTCATTAATAACTATTGGATTTACTCCAATGGCCATGAATGAGACTTTTGTAGCCACCATAGTAGTAACACTAATATAAGTGCGTATGCTTGTGCGCGAATGTATATGTAACATGAAAAGGACCAAATGTATAAATGAAAAAAGGGGAAGAGAGTTGTTACACTGGAAGGAGTGGATCCGGTCTAGAGTCAATCATAAGCAGCAGTCTACAAGACAAAAAACATAAATCGCTGAATATAGTATTGTTTTCATGCATCCAATCCAAGAAAACATTTAGTATATGAATTCTTGTCTAAGCTCTATGCAAATTTCACACTTACTCCTGGCAAGCAACAGAAACTTTTTCTGTTCTCTCTAGCTCTTGCAACTCATCCTGCACACACAATATACTGATAAGACTACAGGAAAGAAACAGAAAAAATTCAGAATTAACTATGAAATAGGGATTTCAATCTCAAATTGGGTAAGACTCTATTCTCAATTAACCATCAAAAGCCCAACGAATTTTTATTAGTTTGAACAATAATATTAAAAATCATTCCAATTACCATCACCCTTTCCACTTTTTCACACTAGTAACACAATTGTCAAGTGGATCATTATAGTCGACTTAATACTTTCTTGCATACTAAATTTAAAACACATTTGAAACATTAAGGTGACATTGGAAAGGGGGAAATCCATGCGCGACATCTTGTAACACTCATTGAATATGTCCCATCAATCATCGTTATACAGAAAAAAGTAAAAATAAAAAAAATAAAATAAAGAGAACTTCTAGAATTAGATTCTCTTCATAGATGATCTTCAACTCATGCTTCAAGGCAACAATTAAGGGTCATAAGATCCTTATTGATCATATAAAAACAGTTGTTACCAAAAAAATATACTTTTACTATATATATAGATAGGGTTCTTCTAAAATGGAGCCCAAATATATACTTATGCCATGGGAACCCCTCAAAATGTGTTATGCATTAAATGTTTTGTGCATTTATGACGCTTCGATTAATGTATTGGATTAGAATCCAATAGTTGTAAATAGTGTACCCATGACATGGGTATATATTTAGTTCCATGGTAGTAGTACCCATATAGACACACCTATAAACACGTGCCCACACATACCGAGGTGTATCTAAAGAGCCTCTACCAATTAGATGCCAAAAGTCGGTCAATATATTCTTATTTGTACAAATGAAACTTTGAGCATGGAACGAGCATAAAAAAATTAACAATATTTCATTTATGAAGTTGTTCCCTGGAAAATCAATTGCACAAGACCATTCCCAGCAATATTAATAGCACAAGGTCCATTCCCTGGAATATTAAGGTCCTTGGTCTCCAATATGTAACACACTAGAGTAAAACCAAAGTATACAGGCAAGTGTGCTATTTAGAATTAAAGATTACATGGGCATCAGAAGTGATATAATATCCAACAGACAACCAAGGGTCTTCAATGGGAGAATTACATCCCACATTGATATCTACATAATCATATATTAATTAATAACTCCCTGATTGAAAATCTGGTTCAAGGAAGCTGAAAGTAGACGGTACGTCAAGATCACCTTCACATCACAAAGGCAATGAATGTGTGGCGGCTCTAAAGTATCATAGTAAGAAAGATCTAGTTGCAAAAGTTCTAGAACTGCAGGTGCTTTTATAACTTTAGATAGACTATTGACCAATTCAAGATCACCTAGAACATCTAAGAGGAATAAATCACAATATGAAATTCAATTATATCTTCGTTACAACATAAGGAAATGCTCCACGTATATATCACCAATAGTAACCAAAAGATGCATAGTTATTTTGAAGACCAAGGGCAAACATAATAAAATCAATAAACAATCAGTAAAGTTGTTTCACTAGATGAGGCAGAACAAATAAGTTACAACCTACAAGATACCTCAAGACATTATTTTTTCACATAAACACAGCCTCAAATAAAGTTTGATGACTAAAATTAAATATTAGAGGCTCAACACGAAAAATTATGTATAGAAGAGGACAACGGCAAGCATAGTTTTAGAATCTCAGAATTAAATCATATTGAGGCAAGGTGAATTGAATCAGCAATCAGCTAATTAAAGCATATGATTCATTCATACATGCAAATCATACTGGAAGAGTCGCACATGAATTAAGATATAGAATGGCATTCTAACAAGTTGGACAACCACTTCACACAGCTCAACGCAACTTATTACCTATCCAATTACTGATCAATTATCAATTTATTTTGATTCACCATTGGTTTAATTAAACTAAGAACACAATTTAGACCAACCATTTATACTTCACAAATCCAATTCATATTGTTTTGAAGTAACTTGAAATATGAATCAGATGATTCACCGATTTGAACTGCGGATCAGAATAACAGTGGATGCAAGTGATTGCCTACAGATTACACACCTGGGTCAATTACTTATGCAGCACAACTGACATGACATCCAAATCAACATTACTACTATAGCAGACTATAAAAATGAGAATGTCGAAATCAGATAACGGGCAAGAGTTTGAAGGGGGGATTCATAGTAATTAACGATGAGAAATAAATCGTAAAGGCCCTAAATAGAAAAATTTTAAGCAGATTAATTTACCAGCTGAACTTAAATAGTCTTGGCCACCCAAGAGTTTTAAGTTTCACAGATAATTATGATAATTTTTTTAACACCAAGTCAATCCAATTGCTCCTAAGCATTACCAAACCTCTACGGGTATTTCATCCGAGCCACATGCTTTTCCTATTTTCATCCTCTTCAATGTCTCTTCAACTTCCGAGATCCTAATACTGGGTGTATAGTTTTCTTTCTTGGTGTGGGGTTCCATCTATTATGATATCAACTTGGCCAGCATTAAATAAACTATAGAAGTAGCTTCTTCATCTCTCCTTAATGTAGTCTTCCCGTATTAAAAATTCTGATTTTTGTCCTTAATACATCTTACATGACTTAGATCTCATCTCTTTTTATCTATTAATTTGGCTAGCTTATAAATATATTTTTCACCATCTCTACTAGCTTACTTTGTAAATAAATCTTCCATGAAGTTTGTTTTAGCTTTCTTTCTAGCTTCTATATAATCGTACACATCTTCATCTTGACACTTAGGTAATTTCCTATATATCTATCTTTTAGCTTTAATTGCTTTTTGGACACCTTCATTTCACCACCATGTTTCCTTCTTTGGGGGTTCTAAGCCTTTAGATACGCCTAATACATCTAATGCTATTTTCCGTCTTCAAGGTTCCAAATATTTTCCTCAAGTAGCTTTTCTCCAAATTCTAATTATTTATTATTTTTTTATGTTCCACCACTTTATTCTAGGGTCCTTGTCAATTGTCTCTTTTATTCCTATTAAGTAGTTGTTTTAGTACTACTAACTTATACATAAAAAAAAAGTAGTACTAACTTATGTTGGTTAGTAAGCGCTTCACAAGGTATTACTTTGCATCATATACACCACAATAAAATGGAGGAAAACTAAACACTTATGGCCTGTTTGGTTGGAGTTATGTGTAAGGTGTAGGGATTGGCTTAGATAAGCCTGGTCTTTGTGAGAGATAGGAGTTTTATGTGCATCCGTTTGGTTCAAGTATAAACCCACAAGGAAAAGTGAGTGAAAAGTCTAAAATGCCCCTATTTAATGTTGGCTGACCTACCACCACCCACCATATTCAAATCATGAGGGTATTTTCGTCATTTCACGTCAAAATTGGATGGGCTTATGTAATGATAGGGTCCCCCCTGTCATTACATAAGCTAGTGTATAAGTGTTTAGGTAAGCCTGTTGCTTACCTAACACTTCAACCAAACAATAGTCTTATCTCTAAGCCCAGGCTTAAATAAGCCAATACTCCAACCAAACAGGCTGTTATAAATATGATTGATTCCATGTTGAATAATCTTGGGCTTCCCGAGAATTTGTAGTGAAGATTTACTTACAACAAATCATATATTAAATAGAGTTCCTTTCAACAAAGCAAACACGTATTCTTTTCAAATATCGAAACGAAGAAAACACACTTATAAAATTTTGAGAAGGCCAAGTTGTTTAGCAAAGGCCCGAATTCCTTTACCAAATAAGACAATTATGACCTAAATTGGTTACGCTAAAGTCATTAAGAACTCAAATCAAAAGGAATAATGATGAACGTGTCCTTGCACAATCTCATTATGTTGACATCAACTGAAAATGTTCAATCAATTTAATTACAAACCTGTTGTAACTTTTTTAGTGCGAATTTTAATCTAAATGAATCTACTAGACCAAAAAATTCTTATGCAACAAGCAAGAAGTATACACAAGCAGTCCAAATGATGATTATTTGGTAGCATTGATAATGGTTCTAAGGTGTCCAAAGTAGGCATTAAACTATGAACTTTTTCTAACATTAAACTATGAAATTTTTCTACAAAGTAGCCACTAGTTCTAAAAGGATGTAGAGATGGCAATTGAATTTATAATAATGCAAATACCCATCAAGAATTAACCTGTGAATATAAATATACATTGGGTGAAGAAACAAATCCTTGAAATACCAACCACGAGAAACACATCTCCATGGTTTAAAAAATCGACATAATTCGACTGAAGTGTCGATTATAGAGAGAGCGAAGCAAAACTTGGACGCAAAGGAAAAAATGTAAAAAATCACCTACAACATCGACACTTTTCCACAAAATTCGTTAGTTTCGGTCGGAGTTATAAAAAAATACCCTAAAATTGTAAAATTTTGAAAAAGTTGAAGTTTAAAGAAACTACCAAAATTACCACCCAACGAAATCAAAAAAGCCAAAACGCACATACATGGTTATGTCTTAGCTAGGATTGCAAGGCGTTAAGGCGATCCCGAGGCGATTTCCCTGGTCTAGGCAAGGAGTTGCCTAGATGGTGCCTTGGAAAGGCCTAGGCGAATGAAATAATATTTATTTAGAAGTCCTCGTATAAGTATTTATTTATTTATAGATCCTTAAATAACACTAATTATCTATTAATCATTGTGATTATTACTTAATATACACTTGAAAATACTAATAAGTCTTTAAGTCCTTATGTAACATTAATTGTGTCAAGATTTATTTTATATTTGGGTATGTATTTTGTTATCAAACTTAATTGTAAATAGCCCCTTCAATTTTTTAAAAATTACTTAGAAGGCCACCGCCCACCTAGGCGACGCCTTGCAATCACTAGGGCTTAGCATTGCAGATTTTCAATGATCGATGTTTGCATATCATACACTACCCAAAATCACAATCGAGATAGAGAGAGTCAAACTAGAGAGAAGAAGGTAGGGTAGTTGTAAGCTAGGATACCTGGACTTGACATTTTAGTGTTGAGTATCCGTGTCGACACGACATAGACACCGACACAAAATACGGGTCCGATCCTTGAAAACGCATCTAGAAACGTACGACATAGGTGAAGGGAAGGAGAAAGAGAAGAAGAAAGAAGACGAAAGCAGAAGCATCTTCATTGTAGCCTTCGATTCATCTTCTTCACATCTTGGCAGCCTTCATCTCATCTAGATGCAAAGAAAGCCTAAAAGTGTGGTTCAAGAACGGAGGAATTGAGAAAGGGAGAAGCGAAGAGGAAAGAAGAAAAGATGGGTATAGATAGTGCATCAGAGGAAGATGAAGAGTTCGCGTTGTTGTTGTCCTACTCTTCGATCTCTCGATCTCTTCTTCTCTTGATAACTCCATCTCTCTCTGTGTTTCCATAACTATACTTCTCCCAATTTATCTCTCTTTTTCCCAAATAACTAACACTTAAAATGACACATTTATAACACACAAAGCAAAGAAGTGTTTGGCATTTAAATTAAAAATTGTTTTTCCTAAGTTTTATCGAAAACAAAACAAGCTTAACTTAATTAAAACCTTTACTCATCATAATAAATCATAAAAATTAAGTAAAAATATCTAAACTAACAGTCCCTTATCTGTGTCCGAGTACCCGTGTCCAAAATTTTGGACACTTTTTGCCAAGTCCCCGAGTCCAAAAAATTGAGAACAGACAAGTCCGACCTCTAGTTACATACCCGCAACCGATACCCATATCCGAGTCCGGTAACATAGGTTGTAAGAATTAGATAGCAAATCTTGAGATTTGGAGAAAGAATGTGTAGAGAAGAAGCATCAATCTTCAATCTCCTTTCATGGTCCTTAAATCCTGTGATTGATCCTTGATCCTTCACCATTTTCTCTTGCCATTCATCTCCATCTCTCTGTTCAAAGCCTATCTCTTTCTTTTCATCAAAAGAAGTGTCTCTTTCTCACTCTTTTATCAATCCTGAGAAAGACATTTATTGTACACAAATGTGTACAAAAAGATATTTTAAAGAATTATTTGGATCTTAGTGAAAAAAACAGTTTTTCTAATGTAAGATTTTTTAAGAACTTCATTTCCTTATTTATGTATTTAAATCTCATAATAAATTACAAAAAATATGGAACAATATTTAAAATATATAATTTTTTACTTTCGTACACCAGCGAATTTTTGTAAAACTTCCCCTCATCGAAGCTAACTTCCCCGAATTACTTCCAAATTTTGAGTGGCGAAGTCGAAGTTTCAAACCTTGCCTATCTCGCAATGTAGTGTTTATCCACTCCTCTCTCTCTTATTTGTCCCTTTTTGCCCTTATCACTTTCTGAATTTCTGATCTTCTAATGCAATCACGGCCTTTCTCACCTATTGTCTCTCTCGTCTTTCTCCATCTAATTTGTTTCATTTCAAAACAAGCACCCTCATCTCTCTCTAAAGCCTGAAGGTGTGAAATTTCAAAATGGGGAAATCGCGCGGGGGGAGTTGAAAGTCAAGTAGAGCATATTTTAAGCTTTAATCGATTGTGAAGATTAGAGGTGGATTAAGTGCAACTCCTGATAGGGACACACATATCTACACAATTCTATAACCTTTTTATCTATTTTGTTAGTCAAAACTTATGCAGTAGACTGTACATGTGACACAAAACAGACACAATTATTAATTTCTTATATTTCAATAGCCAACAATTAATCTCTTTTCTTTAGTGTCTCATTATTATTAATTTAATCTATTTTTTCATTAATAAGTGACCCTAACATTTATAAAAATGCTAAAATCATATATATATATATATACACACACACATTACCAAAATTAAGGGTGTAACCTCCGAAAAAGACCATAGTCAAGAAATTTCAAAAAATGGGTCAAAACTATTAATTTGTAATCTTTTTATGCTAGAATGCATAATTGAGTTTGTTTTAGCATCTCATAAAATAAATTTTGAATTATTTATCATTTAAATAAAAATTCTCTAAACTTCCCAAATTTGGCAAATTTTTACAAAAAATTCTGTCAAATTAAACTTCACCAAATTCATTACAATTTTTAATAGGGCAATTTACAAGGAAAAATCGAAGTCTCAACCCTTGTATGTAATGCATAAGTAATAAAAAAATATTATTTCTAGTACATATTAGCCTTAAGATTCAGACATACAAAAATATCCCAAAAATCTATGAAGTCTACACATTTACCGTACACAAATTCTATTAAGAAAGAATATATCAGCACCACATTAATAGTATACCTCAACCAGATGCAGCAATAGAGAATGACTAAATTAAATCACAAACAATTTATTGCTTGGCCCATGCAAACTTTTACATTTTTTTTTTTTTTGAGTAAATAAAAAATTGTAAAAGTTTGCAAAGAAGATACAAACAAAGCTATCAATTGACATTGTTCACAAACAAGATCAATTGTCACAATATGTTAGATCAAACAAGCTACTAGAACAATGCAATGATCTCTATGCATATCGGAAAAGATTTTCTCGGAGCAGTACTAAAAATGAATCATTTATAGTTGGCCATTAGAATTTATATCCAAAATGCAAAATTTCAAACCGCACAATAACAACCTTCACCCAAATTTGCAACCAAATACATAGTTCAAAAACAGTACCTAGCTAAAAGAGATACTATTCAAATTATAAAAGATCTATTCCTCATCTTAAATTCAATGATAATGGATGGTATTCAAATTATTGAAAATGGATGGTATTCAAATTATTGAAAACAATGTACCTAGTGAAAAGGAAGTAAAACAAGTTTCATGGAAGGATCTCGCCAAGATTTCTAAGTCAATGAAATTTTATAAGAAAAAAATGTTGAATTAGCATTGAGAGAGAAATATTGTTCAGCATAAGAAAGAACAAATGTGAAGTCAGTTTTCACAAACTAGGAATATCAAGAGGCGGCATATCTTGCATCCGGTGAAATTACCATTTGGGAAAAGGAAAAATCGCATGATTGATATCAATGGCACAAATATTGCACGTGATCCCATAACTATGTTCAAATAAAGTAGTACATCATGAGGATATTTCTTAGTATTCTAATTTCTTTGACGTGTATAAATAAGTAGTGAATCATTAGTGAAATAGGAAGAGAAGAATTTGGTTCAGGGTCACTCTTTATAGCACATCTCAAATCCTCTAGTCAATTCTGAAATCTTTGCTGCAAACACTTCAACCAATGAAGATCTCATTTTCTATAGTTGCTCAATGATCTTTCAACTTCTTGATTCGTTGCTCTCTCCTTACTTATCATCATTGGTTCACCACCATAGTCACTGCACCATTGAAAATAGAATTAGGTATGCACTTCCACAATGGAGTTTTGGTCTTACTAACAGATTCCCTTTCTTCCATCATCACAATTCCAATATTGTGTGGCACCTCAATGAACATTGCAGCATTTAAAATTTGTTGCAGGGCCGGAGTTGTGATCACCTTCAATCATGAAGAGCTCATCTTAATCTATTTAGTCAATGTGTTTCACGAGGTCACTATGCATGCTATGCCAGCATAGAGTTTCATATGTCATAGCATCTCTATTTACACACAAATTATACTTTAAAGTTTTGTCCTTAAGCGTCTTCCAAACTGACACACAAGTTATCTCACTTGAAGTTGGTTTTTTTTTTTTTTGGATAAATATCACGTTAAGTTGTTGCATAGATGGGGTTTTGGCTTGTGAAGGTGGTTCACCTAAACTATTGTAGTGTTGACATTTCAGTTTTTGGCAGCGAATCATGACCACATGCATTAAGGCTTTCATGGGTACCTTGTTTGCTATTGGATATGTGCCTTGAGGTGGTGGATGTTGATTGGCCACATGATACAATAATGATTTGGATCCTAGCATGATCATCTTTTTGGATGCTTGTTCACATTTTTTGTCCCCATGAATTCACAATCCCAGCCTTCTATTATGGACCTTGAGGACAGATTTTTAAAGGGGGTGGTAATGAATTTAACAATAGAACCCAAATTAAGGTAGAAGGTCAAGAGAGTAATTTTTTAGTGTTCTAGTAAGTTCACTGAAGGGTATAAATAAGTAGTAAAACATGTTTGAAAGAAAATAGGAATAATTTGGTTAAGAATCTCTGTTAAGAGAGTTGGACAGGTGATACCTTCTCGAACGCTACCAAACTGTTCCTGTAATACTCTATTTTGATCAATAAAAGTCTCATTAGATTTTTAGTAGCTATCAAACTATTGATGAAATAAACTAGTAGCAACATATCCCAATGGCGTGGCACTAAATAAGCATTAACTACATAGCCCCAAGCTGTTAATCACAAAATTTCAGCTCACTCAGAGCTCTGAAACTCACTCCATCACATAAAATCACCTAAAAGACAACAGTTTTTTTTTTTTTTTTTTTTTTTTATAAGAAACCAGATCCTACCCCTCAAATTTGCGAACATGGAGACTCGAACCCTCAACCTCATGTATTAGCATTGGGAGACTATGTACCAAACAATTGGACTTACCACCAGGTCACAGTAATAACACCAAGATAGAGTTTAGTCTACAAAGTGTGAAAACACTAATCATCATTCAAACACCCTGCATCAGTCGATTCCCCGCAATTAAGGTTTAAACAATGCATCAATACATCATGTAAGCATTCTTAGCAGAAATCATATCGGTAAGAGAAGGTCACAAGTAGCTATAACTCAGAAACCTAAAAACGCAATTGAAATCAGATAGTCAAACCAACAGAAAATCATCAAGTTTGGATTCTATTTGAGGACAATAAACAATGACTAGGGCATCATCATCATCATAAATATCATAGAAATACAGAAATCAAGCATTCACTTTTTAAATCCAAATAAACAAGCAAACAAAATCAGAATCCAGAACAAACGAACCTCCAACGATCTGGTCTCCTGCTCAAGCCGCTTCAACTCCGCGAGAATCCGATGCTTCCCTCGCGTGTCCGCCACCACCACCGTTGACACCTCCGTCGCCATAAACCCCCAAATCGATAAACCTAACTCCCAAAACAACAAACAAAACCCAACAAACAGATCTCTATCTCTTTGACTACAGAGACGCCATTGAAGAACTGAAGACCAGAATCTTGTAACCCATGGAGTCCAAGAGAAAGTAAAGCAGAAGTCACTGAGATGCTTTCATTGGAGCAGAACAGAACAGAACAGAACAGAACAGAGCGTGGTGTCCGTGATTGAGCACAGACAGATCTGAAAAACAAACCCTCTTTCAGATTCTTCTCTCTCTCTAGCTTTTGTATTTTCTTTTGGCTTTGTTTTTCTCCCAACTTTTCTATGTTAAGTTCAAAAGCTTCTCTTTTCTCCTCATTCATGCCATGTTATATATCAACCTTTTTAGTTTTTTCTTTTTCTAATTTAAACAACAAAATTTTAGGTGGTTGGTACTAGGGGTGGGCACAAAACCCGAGAACCCGACTGGTTGGTGGCGGGTCGGGTGGGATGAGTGGAGCAACCAACTAGGATTCAAATAGTGTCTTCTTCTTCCGGGTTCATCATGGGTTTTATATGGTTTTTGTGGTTTTTGTGGGTTTTATGCTATCATTTTTATATTGACAACTTTTTAGTTGGTACAACCAACTAGGATTCAAGTCTTCTTCTTTTTTTAGTTATGCTATATATCAACTTTTTTACTTGGGTCTCACTCATAACTTGGATTCAAGTCTTCTTTTTTTTTTTTTTTTTTTTTTTTTTTTGTTAAAATCTTCTTTTTTTTTTTCTTAAAAGGCACAAGATGGGACATTTATCATATGAGTAGCCTTTTTTTTTAAAAGCCCAAAAAATAGGCAATTACATTATCACAAGGAGCAATCTTGTCACTGAAAAGAGACATTTTTATCTCAAGTAAAGCTCACAATCAGCAATTTCATGCATACTGACATTCTGATGACAGATCTAACCAAATACAGTAGACCCATAAACTTTGGTCGGTCACAACGAACAAAAAACCCTAACTGAACTTAGTAGATCTGATAAGCCAACATAACTATCAGGACCTATAAACAAAAGTGAAAAATAAACAAACCTAACAAAGCTTGAAACATAAAACTCAAACAAAAGAAAATGCATAAATGCTAGACACCTACCAAACTCATTGGAGCACACTAAATCCTCCATTCAATATCTCTTTTAATGTCTTTTGTTTAATCTGTCGTTTTGCTTCATCCTCTATCAATGTATTGTTTATTATGCCTTTCTTTCTCCCTTATCAACCAAAAAATAGTCGTGATTTGTAGAACCGCAATGGATAGCACTCTCATTCACAGGCCAAGGCATAAGGTATTGCCATAGATCTTGACAACCTTTTCAAGATTCGTCGTTGCTAATCACCAAGACAATGAAGAAAAAAAGATAAGAAACTAAGAAAGAAGTATGAAATGGGGAAAAAGAGTAGAAATCAAAGATCATGTGACCATCGGTAACACTCACAGAAGCCGTAGTGTTCTCTGAAAGCCCTGCAGGTTTTTCTAGGGTTTATGCACAACCGCTTTCCATGTTGAATAGTCTTGCATATCTATCTCTGTAGATAATATTGTTGTGTCATACTTTTGCTACAAAGACCTCATTTGGTTCATGTTTAGTTCAATGTTGAAATTAAGAGTAGTTGCAAATTAAGAAAATAATAAACCATAAGAATTGACATAAATACCTTTCAAATAAGAGAGAGAGA
Organism: Stephania japonica; assembly: GCA_039657345.1. Taxonomy (NCBI): domain Eukaryota; kingdom Viridiplantae; phylum Streptophyta; class Magnoliopsida; order Ranunculales; family Menispermaceae; genus Stephania; species Stephania japonica. The sequence continues at coordinate 17,847,370 of CM077558.1, read as the reverse complement.
GAGAGAGAGAGAGAGAGAGAGAGAGATGTGGGTAATTAATTGAGATGTAATTAATGGAGGTAATTGTGTTTATAAGCATCTGCGAGATAACTCTCCTTGGAGATAGGAAGTTACCTTACCTTGGTAGATTTGAGTTGAGAGATAACTAGTAGGGAAATTGAGTTTGTAAAACTAACTAAACAAGATTAGTTGAAACTTAGTATATAAAACACTTTTGCTAGTGCGTTGAATAGACATTTTGGCGTGTTAAGTTAATAGAGCTACTTTTTGTTCTTCAAATAGTTAAGTTTCTTTTTTCTCCTCTATTGTGAAAGTTGTTTTTGTTTTGAAGACTTGTTAATTATTTCAAAAAAAAAAAAAAAAGTGTTATAATAATAATAAAAAGTCGACCTCAACACATATTAACCTACAAAAGTTATTGGTGCCCGCTTCAAAATATGATGAACACACTAATCTCAGTGCATAACACACGATCATATCGAGGCTTATATAAAGAGCTTTTTATAAACCATTGTGGATTCGGTGTAACTTATTTATTCTCATTCTAGTTCTTTCAAAACAATTTTTTATCTTTGTTGCAGCAAGGTGGGTATCGGATGGACGTGTCGTTCTCAAGTTCAAACCTTTGGGCCCCATAACGCAGTTTTGTGGGCGGCACACAAATTCATAAACTACCAAAAGCTTGGGCTCTTTGACCAACTTTACAACTTGACCACGTAGAAGACAAAACTCAAAAGGCCTTGTTTTTATTTCTTTCATTTCATAATTTTTTTTTATTACATCTAAACTTTTTATAATTTTTATTATTATATCAACAACTTAATCTTTTTAAATTTATTATTATATCATAACTTTTCTACTTTGATAAATTTATATACTTGTCACTATTTTAACTCTAAATTTAATAAAGTGACATCTAATTAATGAGTTTAAAAAATAAATTAAGTAATAAATTTAGTTATTATAAATGTTGAGGTAGCTTTTAAAGTCATTATTTAGTTGTCCCACTATCAAAGGCGGACCCAACCTCGAGTTAGAAGGGGGCCAATCTATTATTTATATGAGTTATTTAGACCAGATGTTACTTCTTCAAGTGGCTATTTTATCAAATCCAATCTATTATTTATATGAGTTATTTAGACCAGATGTTGCTTGTTCAAGTGGCTATTTTATCAAATAACTCTTATATATAAACTTGTTTGCAAAAAAAAAAAAAACTCATATATATATATATATATATAAATATGTACAAACTTTAGAAGAGACATGAACTATTAATAATATTTATTAGCAAAAATCTTTTTGTGAAATTAAAATAGTTGTTTTAAAAGAAAAATTGGTATTTATTGGGGGTTGGGGACCAACACTTGGATCCGCCCCTACTCACCATCAAATTCGAAGTTAAAAAATGACTTATGATATAAATTTATCAATATAGAAATGTGAGGATATAATAACAAATTTAAAAAGATTAGGATAATAACAAAAGTTGTGAAAAAGTTAAGATATTTTAACCAATTAGGCATTTTTTTTCTTTTTTTGGACACACTCCTCTACTCAACTAATAATTAAGAACAAGGAAGAAGAATTTTCCTATAATTCTTGTTACTAATTCATTTGAATAATCTACCAATATTTATGTATTGTACATAGCATCATTAATTGATGCCTTCAATCAAAGGATTTTGAATTACAAATAAGTACAAAAGTAAAGTAATATACATCTAAGGTTTCCTTGTACGTGCAAGAATATATTAGGAAAGTCAAACTATGAAATGTAAAACTCCCCCTGATGGACTATGGATATCTTTCATAGCCATCTTGGACATGAAATTGATGAGGTATTTAGCACCCGACAACTTGGTAAACATGTTAGCTAATTGTCCAAACGTATATATAGAGAAAGCAATTTGAGAGTTCCATAAGCTACTTTATCACAGTCATAATGGAAATCTATCTCGATGTTTATGATGTGTTCATGAAAAACTCAATTCAAAGCATTGTGCATGGCAGCCTTATAGTAATGACTCTAAAAATTTAACTCGTGTCACGTGTCATTTCAGAGTCGTATGTAGACCCAGTCATCGTGATATCTATGTCCAATTCTCGGGCGTCAACACCGAGGTATATTATTTTTGCATGTTGTTATTATTATGTATTTATTACCCGAATGAGAATCCAATTGTTCAAATGTGTGAGGACATTTATGTGTACATGTTTGAGTTACGGATTGGGCTTACCTAAGGAAACGTGCATTAACGAGTATCAGGCAAATGAGATATGGATAAACAGAGTTCCAAGGGGATAATTTATATAAAACACTAACAAAATGAAATTAAATATGATAATTAATCAATATGGTAGTGTGTTCCATTTGATAGTATCGTCATTAGCATGCGACGGTGTGAGTTGTTGTGCAGGCCGGGTACGGGAACGCTCGTGAGAACCTAAAATTTGTGTTTGAATAGGTAAAACTAAAGGACCAAGTTCACAATTGTGTTAGCAAAGTTGGTGAATGGTGTGATTTTAGGCCATTGGATAAGCCTAAAGATAGGGAGATGAAGAGGGAAGTATAAATTGTGAGATTTTTGTTGTTTCATCACCTTTTCTCTCTTTTCTCTCAAACAAATCCAAATATTTAGGCTAGGGTTTTAGTGATTTTGAGTAGAGATTGAAGCCAAGGGATTAACCAACGACACATGTTAAGGTTAGATCTCAATCCTCATCCAATTCTCAACGTTTTGGTCGTGGTTTTTTGTGTTTTCGTTGAGATTTATGGGCATTATAATGACCATTAAATTTTATTTTTATGTGGTGTTTGTATTATTATTTATACCCGAATGTGAGTATCGAATGTCTTAGTACATGATTTTTTTTATTCATCGCGTTGTATTAGAGTGTGAGGTTTCGCTTAGAAAATGCGTTGATACGGATGACTAGGCAAATTTTGGGTATTTTTAAACACAAGAAAATGATTTAAATAAATTATTGGGAAATTATGAAATATGAACATATGGAAGAATTTTATTAGAACCATAGTGAGATATTATTCGAGTTGCGAATTCGATGTTTCACAGGTTGCGAACTGACGGGCATTTTACCAAACTTTTGAAGTCTAAAGAAAAGGATAAGAGTGTGTCTCAAAACTAAGTCATAAGAGTTGTTGGATAGCCCCCATTATAGGCCACATATCTTCCTCGAGATGTGTGTTGCACAAGTGATGAAAGATTGAGTATAAATAGGATTCACACTTTACAAGCACACACACACACACTCAACACCACCACCACCACTGAAAAGTTGGAGATTGGAAATGATTCTTGGTGATTTTTGGTGAGGATTCAAGGTAAGAAATCAATCAAACACCTCGGCAAAGGTGAGATCTTGACCAATCTTTCAATTTCGAGTAAACCGAGTTTGGGTTTTGGGGGTTTTGTTGAAAATCTGAAATGGGGAGTTGAACACACTGATTTTGTGTATTTATTGGATGTATTCATGATCATTGATGAGTGTTAATGGTGGATTCAAATGGTTGTTGAAGTGGTTGAGGTTATAAATGAATTTTTACTATTTTTGTGGATTTTTGGTTGAATTGATAAATTATTGTGGATTGGGATGTTTGAGAATGTCATTTGGTGTGTTTTGAAGCAACTAAAGTTGTCAAATAGATTCGAACGTGGCGACGAAGTTGGGGGTTTTGAAAACTCCCATTTCAATCGGCTAACCCAGTGTGGCACATCCACGGCAGCGCGACCTGGACGGGTTCATTGCCAAGTCCGCGCCGTGGGTGGCGTTTGAACATAGAATGTGCGGCGAAATTTGACAATTCTTGTCAAATTTCCTCAGACTTCTAAGGGTCTCACCGGGGTTTCCACTAGTCTGAATAAGTCTAAATCACCCTACAAATTATAGAATTGGGGTTGATACGAGTTTAAGGGTTTCAAACTAAAATTGGGATTTAAATTTTTAATGAGATGTTAGGACTCTATCACGACCAATATTAACCCAAATGGACACCAGGAACATAACGGACTGTCAATGAGGGTTTTGGACTAATTTGGGACGTGTAGGAACTATGAGGGACGAATTTCACGTTGATTGAGGTAAATAAACTAGTTAAGGAAATGCATAATAATTCATTTTCCATTTATTTCTTATTTTCATTGATATGAACTACTCTTAGTATTCCATTATTTATTCCTTGATTGGGTGTCTACGACCTAAGTGTGTCGAGAAGGTATGTGACGGCCCCAGTTTAAAAATCTTAAACTTGGCCCCTCTTGGCTTAGACTTACATGAACCCCCGAACCAATCTCGTTGAGTCACGAAAACCTAGTCAACCTTCCTTTACCATTTACTATTATTAAACAATTTACAAATTAAGTTAAATCAATTAGTGAATTATCATTGTTATAACGGAAACAATTAAACATCAAACTAATCAAAATGACCTCAAGCATATAAGATAAAACAACCTAGAATGTGAAAACCCCACATATGTATATCATCATCAATGATCAGTCAGAGGAGAGTAACATACAAATATACATACCCAAGATCTCTCAAAAACTCCAAGCCCCAATGTTTAAAAAAAAGTATATACAATAATACAAAAGAATCACATATATCAAACAAGTAGAAAGAATTGTTTCGTGTCCTCATATGATATCGCCTAATTGTGGAGCCTTTCCCTTGCTGGACTGTAGATCTGCACTCCGTCAAACACAAGAATGACAAGCTCAGGTAAGTAACGTTAAGTAGGACATAAATACAACATTTCGAAATAAATAAATCACCAGTCCATATTCATGCCGATAGAAATAAAGAATAGGGAATGTATGAATAAATAAGACTGTAAATAATTCATTGAGCAAATCGAAAATGAGTGTCCCAAATACAATCGAGAGGCACAAGTAGTCCCGACCAAACGGTCGTTGAGTCGAGGTAAACACCTTCAAAACTTGGAGTTTAGGATGCGATACACTCATGCCATCCTAAAGTCCATGTAAATGAGATTCTCTGGTAGTCCAGGTAAGAACACTTACCTCGTATAAAACCAAAAAATAGTATCGTGCATCCCGAGTTCATGGCTCTGACATTTACCTTAGATAACCCATCCTACCAAAGAATCACGTTGACTCACTTGCCTTCGGACAACTCAAAGGAATGGAATTTCAAAAAAAAAGGAGTAGGGCCATAAAAATAACAATTTAAAGCTCAAGAAATAACTGTAAAATTCATCACTGGTTTACTTACTTATATCCAAGCTAATTCGCACTCATAGTACTTTTGACTCGCCTCCTACGAACCACGTGTGACCCTTCAACAACTAAAACTCCTGATAATTCAATCAAATTTCAAATCCTATTAAATACTTCCTAATTTACCCAATTTTCCATCATTATTTCATTAATGTAATTAGGTTGATTTCTGGGTTTTAGGTTGTATTCGAACCCATTTAGATACTCGAGAGATCCCCGAAATTTTTCAGAATTTTTATAAATTTTCCACTGTAAACAATGTCACGCCGCGGTGGCGCTGTGGGGACAATCCTCGACGGTGTCACTTAAAGCGTCCCTCGCGGCGTGAGTAGTGCACTCACTTTCGGGTTTTTTCAAAACCTCGGTTCACATTACCGTGTTCCAAGCCTATCCCAAACTCTTAGGGATGTCCGTTTCATTACTAAACCACCTTTGCTTAGCGTTAAAACCTCGACAAAACCCTCAATTTTAAAAATCGTTCAAAAATCCCAAAAATTCTCAAAATATACAACTTCTCAAATCACCAAACCAATTCACAAATCACCAATAGATCATCCATTTGATCATAAAACCATCATCTAAACTCATTTTCAACATTTCCTGAAAATCTCGTCCAAAATTGTCGTGACGAAAACACTCAAAACTACTACCAAAATGTAGTGAGAAATTGGGATCTCACCTTAGAATTCCAAATTGGTCGATCATTTGGTGTCAATCCGCACCAAAAAAATTTGAAACTCCACACCCACAAGTTGCTTTGTTTCGTTGAGAGAGAATGAGAGAGAAAGGTAAGGAGAGAGAAAAGTTGGTGATGGTGAGTTTTATACCCCTTCCTCTCATCACACTCACGTACGAATCTCGAGGCATATCCTTTGGCCCCCTTTCACTCCATCCAACAACCTTGACACAACATTGTGACTCCTTTTAGTGACTTGTACTTACAACTTATCAATTTCTCGCACAATACTCGCGTTCCCGAACCTATTCCGTTCCACGACTCGCTCGTCGCATACTCCCGGACGTATCAACGTATAGAACGCAAAATACCACATTTATTTACTATTTCTTTTTATATTTAGTCAGTGTTTTTAATTCATTAAATCCCCCGGACTGCTAATCACTCGACAACTGTTCGTCCGAAACCCATTATTCACGTTCTCCTTGAGTCGAACCCGTTTCCTAACACCAACGCTCCCACTCAAACATCCTCATACGTTTGAGACATTAGAATTTACATTCGGATAATAAAATATAATACAAAAAATCGAACAAAAATAACATACCTTGGCGTTGACGATCGAGAATTAGACAACTGTGTCACGGCAAGTGTCTACGTATGACCTAAATTGACACGTGACGTAAGATAGATTTTGGGGTCGTTAAAGTCTTCCCAACTAATTGAAACTTCGTCCTTGAAATTAAAATGAAACTAAAGGAAAAACTTACCGAATAAGAAGAGGTAGGGAAAATCACATCACTTCCTCGTCACCATGATGCTGTCATTTGACAAGGATTGACAAAATCTCCTTGTTCCTTATAATCTTCACCTTCCGGTCCAATATCTAAATAGGCTGCTTGTCATAAGTGATGTCTTCCCTCAAATCTATCTAGCTCAAGTCCACTATCGGCCACTTGCCTCTCTCGACCTATTCATTCTGAGCATAGAAATGTGAAACAAAGGATGAACTCCAGATAATTAAGGTGGTAACTCCAACCCGTATGCAACTTTGCCTACCCACTTCCCAACTCTAAATGGACCAATGAATCTCGATGCAAGCTTCCCTCTGATCCCAAACCTCTTGTGACCCTTCATCGAAGAGACCTTCAGGTAAACGTAGTCTCCAACTTTGTACTCTAACTCCCCATATACAAGTCATGATATTTATTCTGCCTCTCCTGAACACCTTTTAGCTTCAGTCTGATCAGGCGTATCTTCTCTGCAAGATCTACGACAATCTCTAGCCTAATAACTACCACATTCTTTGGCTCTGCCCAACTAGATGGAGATTTGCACGACCTCCCGTATAATGCCTCGAATGGTGCCATACCAAACTGGCTTGATAACTATTATTATCTACAAACTCACACAGGTGAAGATATTCCTCCCATGACCCACCGTACTCCAACACACACATCCTCAGTATATCCTCGAGTATCTGAATTAGATGCTCTGACTTTCCATCAGTTTGTGGATGATAGACGGTGTTGAGATCCAACCGCATGCCAACTATGCCTGCATGCTTTACCAAATCTGTTTTATGAATTGTGGCCCTCTTGTCAGACACAATCGATAAAGGTAAACCACCGTGCAGTCGAATTATCTCCCGCTTGTACAAACTAGCCAACCTATCCACTCGATGTGTGGTCTAAACCGATATAAAGTGCGTAGACTTTGTCAACCTATCCACAATCACCTAGGTGCTATCATGACCTCACTGAGATCGAGGTAAACCATTGACGAAATCCATGGCAATATGCTCCCACTTCCACCGAGGAATGGGAAGTGACTGTAATAGCCCGTTAGGTTTGTGATGCTCAGCCTTAAATCGCTGACAAATCTCACACCTCAAACGTAATAAAAAACATCGGTCTTCATACCCGGCCACTAAAAGAGATGACATACATCGACATACATCTTGGTCCTGCTCGGATGAATCGTGAAACGCGAGCGATGTGCCTCATAAAGTATCTCACTACGTAGCTTAGCCATTGATGGAATCCACAGTAGCCCTCTAAATCTTAAGCATGAGTCTGTCGACTGATTCCAGTCTGGATGATCTGAACTCTGAGCAAAAATTCAAAAATCTTCCGTACTACTCGTCAACCTACTAACCCTCAAGTACCTCTGAATAAAGACTGTTTAAGTCCTCATTTACCCACAAATCAATACTCTGGTACTGGTTGGAATATCAACAGAATGCAACCTCTCGATCTCCTCGAGAAAACCATACTCGTGTGTCATGTGGCGGTAACAACTTCTAAGTCCGACCTTTGCGGTTCAACATGTTTGCAACCATATTAGCCTTCCCCGAGTGGTACTTCAAAGAGAAATCATAATCCTTATGGAACTTAAGCCAACGCCTTTGTTTCATATTCAAATCCTTATGAGTAAACAGGTACTTCAAACTCTTGTGGTCAGTAAACAATACAAATCTCTCTCCGTAGTGATAGTGGCGCCAAATCTTCAGTGCAAATACCACTACTGCCAACTCCAAATCACGCGTAGGGTAGTTCTTCTCGTGAACCTTCATTGTCGTGATGCATAGGCAATCACTCTACTGTCCTGTATCAAAACACAACCCAAATCGACTTTTGAAAAATCGATGTTCACCTCGAAACCTTTCCCTGACTCAAACAATACTAGCACTGGCGCGATAGTCAAACGTTCCTTTAAAGTTTGAAACGCCTGCTCATAACTATCTGTCCACTGAAATCTAATGTCCTTCTTCATCAACTGTGTCATAGGTGCCACAATTTTTGAGAAGTCTCGTACAAAGTGCTTATAATAACATGCTAAGCCAAAAAAATTGAATGTTTGACATAGATCTCGGTATAGGCCAATCTATAACTGTTCTGACCTTAGCCGGGTCCATTGACACTCCGCCTGCTCTGACGATGTGTCCAAGAAATCTGACCTTTACAAGCTAAAACTCACACTTACTGAACTTGGCGAACAACCTATGCCTTTTCAGTAGTTGCAATACCAACCTGAGATGCTCCTTGTGATCCTCACGAGTCTTGGAGTCAATCAAGATGTCGTCGATGAACATGATGACGAAACGATCGAAGTACTGTCTCAACACTCGATGCATCAGGTCCATAAACATTGTTGGTGCATTTCTTAGTCAAAAGGCATGAATGTGAATTGATAATGCCCGTATCGAGTGCGAAATGCAATCTTCTCCCTATCCTCCGCTCTCATCCTCAACTGATGGTACCCGGATCTCAAATCTATCTTCGAGAACCACTCTGCTCATATCAGTTGATCAAACAAGTCATCGATGTGCGGAAGTGGATACTTATTTTTCACTGTCACTGTTCAACTGTTAGTAGTCGATACACAATCGTAGGCTATCTTCTTTTTTCTTAACAAACAGAATTGGCGTTCCCCAGGGTGACATGCTCGGGTAGATAAAACCCAACTTTAACAACTCATCTAGCTAACCCCTCAGCTCCTATAGCTCTCTCAGAGCCATCCAGTATGACAAAGTTGAAATAGGTTTGGTCCTTGGGACCAAGTCAATAATAAAGTCGATCTCCCTAGGCGGTGGTAATCCTGATATCTTTGTTGGAAAGACGTCAGGAAACTCGCATACATCTGATACCTCTTCCAACCTAGTCACAACTCGCTCCGTCATACTCAATACACTAGTGAACGTCTTAACATCTATGCTTAGTGGCGACTCTACCTCTAGTGATAGGCAAACTAGTCAAATCCCTAAAAACTAAACTCCGAATGCCTTTAGAATTTGAAATGTGACTCTTCTTACTGAAGCAGTGGATCTGTGCATGATAAGCACCCAATCAATACATGTCCAGTAATGCATCAAACTCGAGGAACTCCAACACTCTCAGGGTCACTAGGCATGATATGACCTTCTATCTCGACCGAACAGTCAACACATAACAAATTCGGGTAGATCTTGTCCCCAGCAGCTGTGCTAAGGATCAAGGGTATTTCTAATCTAGTAGGTCTCAAACCCAACTTATCAACCATACGACCCAAAATAAATGAAACAGTAAAGCCTGAATCAAACATAAACGCATAAAATGATTGTAAATGAAAATCGTACCCTCAATAAGATTACGGCTGGCATTCAAGTCTAGTGTAGCAATTAAGTGAACCTATTCCCGACTCTACTATTGTTGCCCTCGGCCCAGTCGTGGACACGCACTGATGAAATGACCAATCTGTCCATACTCGTAGCAAGGTCTCTGAGATCCAGTCCAAATTGACCACTCTGTCCCTGTCTCTATAATTAACCAGAACTCTAACCTTGTCCCTGGTCACATCTCTGACCCTACCTATACCTCTGCCCCTGACTAATGCCTCTGTCCCTACCCTTAGTCCGCTGATACTACTGTCTTTAAGGACCTATTGTGTTGGGCTTTGTAGTGAACTGGCATAACTCCGTACTGGAGCAGATGGTACTATAGTGGTAGTAGGTGGAGACGCAATAGATCTTACCCTTTGAGCTCGATCTCTCGACCCCACTGTTTGGGTCTCTTCCTCTTGCTATTACTTGTAGATCCTCCCACTGACTATGAAGGTGCTGACAACGCCACTGGTGCTTTGGTGCGTGTGCTCCCAAAGCTCTCGCTAGCCATATCCCTTTCATAGCCTCCTGTAATGTGCTCAAAGCCATCGTCACTACAACAGAACCAATTGAATCCAGTAGACCATGTACAAAGTAGTAAGCCTGGTCGGCGCCGCGCCGGCATTTGCACCTCCGACATACTCCATTAAGTGCAAGTACTAATCCATATACTGCATAACGAACTCTCCAGTTTGTTGTTTAATCATTTGAAACTCGGTCCTTTCGATTACGAATCGTAGGAGGAATATACTTCTTATTGAACCTCTCTCCGAACTCAGTCCAGTTCTTGGACTTCCCCTTCGACGCCACCGTAGTGCACCACCAAACATCGGCCTCATCGAATAGTAAGGCTAAAATATGCTCGGTTGAATGTATGTCGATGTAGCTAATACATCGTGAATCTTCTCATGGCTCCTCATAAACTGCTCTGACAGCCTTAAGGTTAGTACCCCCGTAGAACTTCTTCGGATGATGTCTCAAAACTCGCGAGCCATTTTCGCATTAACCGTCACCCTAACACCTATATCAGTCGGTGTGCTCGACGTATCCTCAACCGATGTAAGAGGTACTACCTCTGTTTGTACGTGTACCTCCTCAGCCATTATGGGTCCTACCATAACTGTTAGTGCAACAGGTGTTTATCGTGGACTGTAGGAGCACTTCCAACCTAAGTAACTAGAGCTGCTGATGTGGTAGGTGATGTTGTCGCCTGAGCTCTCAACAATCTAAGTATCTCTTGAAGCTATTAGCCATGTGATGTAATCATCTGCGACATGTCGTCTAATCGCCCCTGTACGTCACCCGTACCACTATCACTAGTCTCAGGTTGATCGACCATCACTAACTAAAAGAAAGTGATTTCACGATCAAGACATAGTTATTGATAACAATATATACCATAAATTAAATAGCTCATAGTCTAGTTTTAATTTCCCTAACTCTCTTCACTTCCCAACTAAGACTTAAATCAGGATCATAGGGTTCACTCTAAATTCAACCATTCCTAACTTCCGCTAGTTTATGTCTTAATGGCTTATGACTTAAATCAAGAGTCGAGTATTAAAACTTTGGCTCTAATACCAACTATGACATCCCTAGTTTAAAAATCTAAATCGGACCCAGCCCAGCCTATACTTACATGTACCCCCGAGCCAATCTCGCCGAGTCACGCAAGCCTAGTCAGCCTTCCTTTACCATTTACCATTATGAAACAATTTGCAAGTTGAGTTAAATTAATTAGTGAATTATCATTGTTATAGCGGAAGCAATTAAACCTCAAACTAATCAAAATAACCTCAAGCATACAAGATGAGACAACCTAGAGTGTGGAAACCCCGTATATGTATATCATCATCAATGATCAGTCAGAGGAGAGTAATATACAGATATACATACCCAAGATCTCTCAAAAATCTTAAGCCCCAATGTTTAAAAAATAAGTATATATAATAATACAAAAGAATCACCTATATCAAACAAGTAGAAAGAACTGCTCCATGTCCTTATAGATATCGCCTACCAGTGGAGCCTTTCCCTTATTGAACTGTGAATATGCAATCATCAAACACAAGAATGACGAGCCCAGGTAAGTAACACCAAATAGGACATAAATACAATATTTCGAAATAAATAAATCACCAGTCCATATTCATGCCTATAGAAAGAAAGGACAAGGAATGCATGAATAAATAAGACTGTAAATAATTCACTAAGCAAATCAAAAATAAGTGTCTCGAAAACAATCGAGAGGCGCAAGTAGTCCCAACTAATTAAACGGTCGTTGAGTCGAGGTAAACACCTACAAAACTTGAAGTTTAGGACGCGGTACACTCACGTCGTCTTAAAGTCTACACGGATGAGATTCCTTAGTAGTCCAGGTAAGAACACTCACCCCATATAGAACCAAAACAGTATCGTGTATCCCGAGTTCGTAGCTCTGGCATTTTAGCTAAGATAACCCATCTTACCAAAGGATCATGTTAACTCACTTGCTCTCAGACAACTCAAAGGAATGCGTTTTTCTTTAAAAAATAGGAGTAGAGCAATAATAATAACAATTTAAAGCTCAAGAAATAACTGTAAAATTCCTCACTAGTTTACTTACCTGTATCCAAGCTAATTCGCACTCACACAACTTCTGACTCGCCTCCTACGAACCACGTGAGACCGTCAACAACTAAAACTTATGATAATTCAATCAAATTTCGAATCCTATTAAATACTTCCTAATTTACCCAATTTTTCATAATTATTTCATTAGTGTAATTGTGTTGATTTTCGGGGTTTTGGATTGTATTCAAACCCATTTGGATACCCAGAGATCCCTAAAATTTTTCAAAATTTTTATAAATTTGACACTGTGAACAGTGTCCACCGTGTGATGCCATGGGGCCAAACCTCGGCGGCGTCACTTAAAGCCTGCACAGTGTTTTCCTTCTTTTTCAGACACCGAAAGTGGCGTCATGGGCATTTTATGCCCATGGTATCCTTCACGGCGTGAATTATTGCACTAACTTTTGGGTTTTTTCGAAATCCCGATTCACGTCGCCGCGTTGCGAGTCTATCTCAAACTTTTAGGGACGTCCGTTACAACACTAAACCACCTTCGATTTGCGTTTTGATTTCGAAAATTGTTCAATAATCCCAAAATTCCCTAAAAACACAACGTCTCTAATCACCAAACCAATTCACAAATCACCAATAAATCATCCATTTGATTATAAACCCATCATCTAAATTCATTTCCAACATTTCTCAAAAATCTCGTCCAAATCATCGTGACGAAAACACTCAAAACTACTACCAAAACGTAGATACACACGTGGGGAATTGAGATCTCACTTTAGAATTTGAAATTGGTCGATCATTTGGCATCAATCCGCGTCGAAAAAACTCGAAACTTCACGCCCACACGTTACTTTGTTTCGTTGTGAGATAATGAGATAGAAAGGTGAGGAGAGAGAAAAGTTGGTAATGGTAGGTTTTATACCCCCTCCTCTCATCATACTCATGTAAGAATGTTGAGGCATATCCTTTGGCCCCTTTTCACTCCATCCAACATCCTTGACACAACATTGTGACTCCTCTTGGTGGCTTGCACTTACAACTTATCCATTTCTCGCACAATACTCGCATTCTGTTCCATGACTCGCTCATCGCGTACTCCCGGACGTACCAACGAATGGAACTCAATATACCACTTTTACTTATTATTTATTTTATATTTAGTCAGTGTTTTTAATTCATTTAATCCCCAGATTGTTGATTACTCGACAACTGTTCACTCGAAATCTGTTATTCATATTCTCCTCGAGCCGAACCTGTTTCGCAACACCAGCGCTCCCACTCAAACATCCTCACACATTTGGGACATTGAAATTTACATTCGAGTAATAAAATATAATACAAAACACCGAATAAAAATAACATACCTCGGCATCGACGACTGAGAATTAGACAACTGTATCACGGTAAATGTCCACATATGACCTAAATTGACACGTGACACGAGATAGATTTTAGGGTCGTTACAAGGTACTCTTGGGATTATAGCTAGTTGGGAAAATGTAAACACTGCTTGCGGAGGTGCAACTACCCAACCAAATGTGAGTTTTCCCTTAGTACTGGATTATTGTTGCTTGTTGTGGATTTGTTACTACTTAGGTTGCCTCTTTTCTTTCCTAGGCACTCAAATATCGTTGTGAATGCTTCCTAGTATGTTTATCATGCACTTTCTCATTATTTATCTGTCTTTAAATGCCGCATGATATTTAGACTAATTTTAAATGATTCATGAATTATCGTTTATATCCTTTTGGTTATTATTTTCTACATTACTATACTTATCGTCTAGTTTGTAACGTTGGGTATAGATCGGGCAGAGACTAGCAAGGGATAGGGGCCGATGATTGGTGACTTCCTCTAAAGCCTCTCAGAGCGGTTTCTTCCCTTCTACATTGTATGTTCTGCCTTTTTTATTATGATTATTGTATATTACTATTTTTGATAACATTGTGAACTTTTGGGATCGAGTGATATAGGAAATCATGTACCATCGTTCTTTTGTTTCAGCTGTAACAAGATATACATGTTTATCCAGTTATTTCAAGGTTTCACACTTTAGGTTGTTCTGACTTTATATTTATTGAGTTATTTAACCTTGTTAGAGTTTATTTCTGTAGAGAGCTACCTGAAAATTACATAAGCTAATAACTCAATGATAAATTTTTTAATATTAACGAGAATGGAACTATTGGAGGTTGACTAGGCTTGCGTTGACTTTGTGAGGACAAAATTGAGAGTTCACGTAGGTCTAGACTGGATGGGGTCCAGTTTGTGTAGGAACTAGGGTCGTCACAGTTGGTGTCAGAGCATAAGGTTTAACACCTGACTATTGATTAACCTTATAACCAGCATAAGACATAAAAAACTTTTAGTTACGAAACGATTGGAACCTAGAGTAGAACCCTATGATCCTGACTTAGAATCTTAGTTGGGAAGTGAGAGAGTTGGGGAAAAGTAAAACTTGATCCTATATGTTATATTTGTTGTGTTGTACTATACTATATTGGTACCTATCCACTGATTCGAGGATTCACCTTCTATTGCAGATTGCAATTTGCGGGTCCTCGAGTTGTTAGTGTCGAGGAGTTCTAGACTTTGTCCTAAAGAGTTGCATCCCAGGATCAAACTGGAGGAGATCCTGAGGATATTGAGGACATCGGTTACAGCCGCACCATCACCACCATTACCACCATCTACGTCGACTTTACCTGCTACTCAGGAGATGGATACATTGATTATAGTGGGTACTTCTGCGACTACTATTACTATTGTAGTGATACAAGAGACTATTGTGTGTACCACTGGTATAGACTGACACAATACTAGTTGTACCTCCTGTACGGACTAAGATAGTGCCTACTACATCAGCAGAGAAGGGCATTAAGGCTAATGCATGGAAGCTAGGCGGTTATAGGAGTTCAAGAGGCACAACCCTACGAGTTTTATGGTGGTACGGATTTGGTGGCTGAAGAGAGGTTTATGAAGAGTCACGAGAAGGTGCACAGTATCACTGAGAGCATATAAGAGCTACTATTTCTTCGTCGATGCTATTTGGAGGGGTAGATGACTGGTGGATTACGATGGTAGCTACCAAAGGAGTACCTAGGGATTGGGCAAACTTCAAGAGATAGTTTAACTTGAAGTACTTTCCTCCTATCGCGCTGAGGGAGAAAAGGAATGAGTTTAGTATCCTGTGATAGTATGTTGATGAGTCTATTATGGAGTTCAAAAGTCGATATTTACAGCTACTCCAGTATGATGGAGGCATGGCAGATAGAGACATCGACCAGATGTACTACTTCACTGAGGGTTTGTTGCCCGAGATTGGAGGTGTTGTTGTCTCCACTGAGCCAGAGACATTGCCAGAGCTTATGAGAGGAGCTTAGTCAACTCTAGCTAACCAACTCCATAAAAGTTTCTAGGGTTAAACCTTATAAAATCCTTAAACCTTTTCGCCTCCATTGACATAACACTATCGAACGTCGAAACAACCGCTAGTTGCTCAGTCATAGTCGGAGTAACAACTGTCATCTCTGCTGTTATATTTGGAGCCACGACTGCCAATGTCTCAAAAACTGCCGCCTGAACTGGGACCTGTGCTGTGATAACCTGAGCCATGGCTGCCTGAGTAGTAGGTGCAGCCAATGTAGTGGTCGGTGCCAATGTCGTAGCCATCTACCCTCGGATAAAGTCCATAATCTCCGACATCTGTGCCTGTTGCACTATATACCGGTCATCCATACTTTGCGCTAGAGACTGAAGAGTCAATGTATCCAGCGTAGGGTCACTCGTGTCACTAACCTCCAGCTGAGTAGTAGGAGACTCTCCGTCCATCGGAATCTACACCGAAAATGTGTGCTGGATCAGTCTCGGTATATATACATATGTCGTATATAATATACAATCAAAATATAATACGTATATAATCTTAACGCTATCCGCCTCACAATCACTTCCCAACTAGGGTTCTAAGGTAATTACTTCGAGTTTCCACATCTAAGGTTTATTCATTAAGTTTTTTTCTTCTTCCAATTACACTTCCCGAGGTTCCTTCAACCTCGCTCTAATACCTAATGTGACGGCCTCGAAACACGACACCGCCACATCATGCATCGCGGTCCTACAACCCTACCATACAGTCCAGCTGTGTCCCACGGACACCAAACATCATTTAACATCATTCAAACCTCAAATTAGGCTAACTTATATCAAATATTTCTCAAGTTAGCAATTCAACTATTTTCATCTATTAATATCATACTTAAATCTCAAAAATTGAGTGGAAGACTAATAAACATGAATAATAAGTGAAACCAATAAATCCATGTTATATGAGCATAACCTAGCATGGAAAACCCATCAGCATGTATAAAATATAAACAATGATCCAAAAACCTCAAAAAGTGAATATATACAAGTCGTGTCTCTAAAGATATCCCAAAATCCAACATCAAAAAGTGAATATACACAAGTCATGTGTCTCTAAAGATGTCCCTAAAATCCAAAAATGATAAAATGAACAAACGTACGAGTCTGATGGTGGCAGAAATAACAGGAAATTCTTAAGCTTGCCCTTGCCCCTGCTTGTACTGGGGTCTGCTCTCAAACCATTACAACAAAATAGATGACGAGTCCAGAGTGAGTAATCCCAAGGAAATTCAATGAATAATTACGAAAATAAATAAAGGTATTTATAATGACTGTAAATAAACATGCGAGAATAAATAAACAGTAAACTATAAAGGGATCATCACATGAATATAAAGAATCAAGAATCAAAAGTACGTGCAGGATCTTGGTCAGATTAGAACCATACTTCGGACTATCCCAAGGCACCACTAGTGAGTAAACTCAAACATGGCTAACTCTCTAAATCCGTTCAATGGCCGGCGTAGACCATGGCGCACCGACATATGTATATGAACTACAGTCGGGTTGACTATTCAACAATGTACCACTAATACATATGCTATAGTTTAGTGTGCCACAAACACGTAATGGTATAACCCCGATGGGAGTAAACTCAACTAACCATATAAATAAATATCCGGAATAAGAATATTGAATAAATGAAAATGAATTCAATAAACAAAAATAAGTAAATACTCGAGAGAATTTCAATTGGGTTACTACGTACATCAAACCGCGCTCCAACTAGTCCAAAACCATCCCCTCACGCCTCTAATTGTGTGTCCAGTATCCTTCAATCAATATCCTAAATCCCGAATAACCAATTTAATACCTCAATTTGGAAACCCTTATTCACATTTATATGACAATTCCCCTATTTTCAACTCCTTTGATACTCGGAATAGGTCCCCGGGTTAGGCACCCAATAGGCCATTTCAAATACCTAAATTTGTATTTTTTATTTATTTTTATTTTTATTAAGGGTTTCCTAGTCCGATGCTTTGTGAGGCGTCGTCGTGGGGTTCAACCCACGGCGTGGCACCAGGGCCACCATTTCCCTTGGCTCTGTCACCAACGTGGGTTGACCCCCATGACGTTTCCCATGTCGTAGCACCAGGGCCACCCTGTTGCCCTGGCCGTGGGTGGCACCATGGAGATTACACTCTACGACACCATACGACGCCAGCCCAACAAAACACTGGGTCCTCTCGGACCCCTCGGCTCGCGCCGCTACGATCCGGACCTATCCCATTCTCCTTTAGTTTTCCATATCAACCATAAAAACCATCGGACATCGACAAACCTCGATCGAAATCGTTCGAAATGAAAACCCTGACAAATCTTGTAGAAACTTCGATTAAACCTCAAAACCAACAACAACAACAATCAAAATCCATAAGTGGTGTTCAAAACATTCTTGAAAACCATAGCAACCCTCCTCAAATTAGTGTGCTCGACTCACATCTCCGAAACTTGCGTCAAAACCAGATAAATTATACCCGAAAAATAGGAAATGACAAGGAGAGTACGGATCTAACCTTACTTTGTCGATTCCTTGTCAATTGGTCCTCCAAATCACCTCTTGAAGTCTACAAAACCTTCCAACACTTAGGTGTGTTTGATAGCTTGAGAATTTTCAAGAGAAAAAATAATTTTCATTTGAAAATTCTCTCAAGAAGATTTTAGGAGGGCAAATTTTCTTAAAATTTTTTAATAGCACATTAGAAAATTTTATTTTAAAGAAGAAAAAGTGATGTGGGCCCACAAAAAAAGTGACTTACAAACTTCTTTCTCTCTCCATTTACTTTTTCTAACAAAGAAGTTAAAAAAAAGTGAGCCCACTTTTTTCTCTCTCTAAAACACCACGTTCTTTCCTTATTTTCTCACCTTTTAAGAGAGAAAATAAATGAAGAAAATTGTGGGATGTAGTTTTTTTTTCTCTAGGTAGTTACAAAGCTATCAAACAATAAAAAAAAATGGTTACACCAAAAAAAATTGAAAACTTTCCACAACTTTTTTTTATTTTTTTTGCTATCAAACATGCCCTTTGTGATTTTTAGATTTGTTGTGAGTATGAGAGAGAAAAGGTGCTGAGAGGTTGAAAATTAACCTTTTTATAGACAAGATTGATCTTGTAGGTGGTGTTGATCTCAAGGTGTCATCCAATGGTCTTGATGTGGTCAAAAGGTCCACACAAATGTGACTTTGTTGTGTGATTTGGTCACTTGGTCTTATCTTTCTTTTAACTCACCCCGCACCAAAACATGTGCCATTCACGACATTTGCATACGTTCGCACCACTAACGACTAAACGACGTTTATATTAATTATTTAATGTATTTTATTTATTTATCATGTGTGTATTATCCTCCGGCCTAGTATACTCAAATTTGCTTACTCGATACCCGCGTCTACATGCTAATCGAGGCGAATACCCGTCACATTATCTCGTTCGGTAAATATCAATATAAATACACACATTGCAATGTAAACTAAAGTAATTAAATACACACATTGCAAATTAAACAAAATAGCACACAAAATTAGACTATTTACCTAATCTGGGCGTGCCCTGACCTAGTTATGGGGTCCATAAGTGTCCGAGTTGGCGTCCACATATGAAATTATGTCATAATAAGGAAAAATTAGATTTGGGCTGTTACAATAAAATCATCTCCAGATCCTATAGTGAATAAAGAATAATAAGATTTTGACTGTCGTTGTGGCGACCCATTCCTTAATCTAGGGCACTGGTTACGTGTCGAGCGTGCCAATAAATAATTCGAAATGGTTAGCGATTTCAATACTAATTTGTAGTAGCAATAGGTAAGGGTGTCGAACCTCGAGGACTTAGACTCTAAGTTAACTATAAAGGAAATTAAGGGGGTTTTTAAGAATTTAAGAATACAATTAATTAAAACTACTAAAAACTAAAGACTTGCAAGAGTGAATTCAATGAGAAAAAATACTTAGGTCTATGGTTTCACAAGTCCAAATCAAGATTCAATAGCATATATGTCATGGTCTTTATCTTTTCCAAAAGATTAATAATTCAATTCCTCCTAGATTAGATATAGGAAATCAACATCCGCCAAAAGTGTATATGGACATTCAATTTTAAAATCATTATTTTTTTTGATAAAATTAAAATCATTATTAGTCAAAAAAATAATTATTTTTTTTGAAAACACAAGAAACAATTATTACAATGTTTTTCTAGCTTCTAGCTAGTAAATATAGAGGCAATAGTACGCTAATTTACAAATATGGTTATATCTCTAAGAAATAAAGATAAAACATAATTAAAAGAATTTTAATAGATAATAACAACCGTTGTGTTTTGTTCACCACATTCAAAAATAAAAGCACAAATATAAGCAATATTTGTAGAATTCAACCCTTCTACCAAGTATTTAATACTTTTAAAATGATTTATTAGCTAAAACAACTTAATACTACTAAAGAAATAAAAATGTGCCACTCATAATATTTTCCTTCATATCTTGTGCCATCTTCATTGAATCCCTTTTCTCAAAAAAAAGATCTTCACTGAACCCTGAAAAAAATAATAATTAGAATATATAAAAACTTCAAAAAAAAAGCAAAAAAATCGAATGAAAAGGGGGTAGAACTTAAGAAAAATAAATAAAAATTAGAGACTTGTTTTGACAAAGATCACATAAAAAAATTGTCAAAGAGAAAATGACAATCAATGTGACCAATCTTCAAGGTACAATATAAATTTTATAAAAATTTTGACAAAGTTTTCTTATTAATTAAAATACCTTCACATCACTTCAAATAAAACATCGAATCACTTCATATATTCAAAATTAGATCAAGAACAAAACATTCTCTCTAACAGTTGACTATAACTTAATATTCATCCCAGAATATTGAGATAAATATGTGATCCAACATACAGTAATAATGAAACCATATGAGTTGGAGAGTTGAAGCTACATTCATTCCTCTTAATTCAAAAATCAAAAGAAAACATCACAACTGCCAACTTTAAGTACAAATCAAAAGATATATTCATTTGAGAGGATGCACATTGACATCATCAATAAGTGAAATATGTAATCCTGCAATATCTTTTCCAAAAGATTAATAATTCAATTCCTCCTAGATTAGATATAGGAAATCAACATCCGCCAGAAAACCTTAATTCCCCTAAACTCGATAGCTAGGATGTCCTCCACTAACTACTTCCCTAGTTAACACATAACTCTAGACGTCAGCCAATAAGGTTTAACACATTAATTAACCACATAAAGGGCATACTAATCATAGATAACCGGATAGCGTCCGCTTCCAATTTTACCTAGATTTATTTTTCGCACACTCGAGAATTGAAAGGTTTTGACAACAAATGGGTGAGCGATTTGTCACTTAACCACACGGATAGCGTCCGCTTCCAATTTTACCTAGATTTATTTTTCGCACACTCGAGAATTGAAAGGTTTTGACAACAAATGGGTGAGCGATTTGTCACTTGTATCAGTCCATTCGTACAATTACGGATACAATTGAACTGATTAACTATTGGTTTTCCACCTAAAAGCATAGAATGACCATAATACATACCCTAAGCTTGCACCATAATCATGAAAACGACACCAAATAAAATAGAAAGAATTGAAATAAACTAAATTATAAATAAAAGATCTCAAAAGTCATGCTATCAACCAAGATTCGGGCTTGCTTCGCCTTCGACCAAGGAAAAGAGTGTTTAGTCGGACATTGTCTTAAAGAACACAAAAACTTATCAAGAAAAGAGAAATATAGAACGACCCCCAACTAAATAAATAATGTTCTATTTATATGTTATGTTGATTACCTACCTTGTTTCTTGATGGTCCCGAATCCATGTTTTCTCTCCAATTTTCTAGTCACGTACGCATGCCGTGTTCGGCTTCAGCTCTGCACCAGTCAGGGACTGCAAGATCTTCCTCGTGCCGTATGGTCCGCACTGTGAGAATAATCTTGTTGACACTCTTACGTATGCCTACTTGCTACCACGCACCCGATTCATTGGATCGCTTCCTCAATTTTTCTTTATGAATAATGCGTTCTTTTCAAAACAAACTCTCCCCATACATTACCCAACTTTCTTAGAGCATTCACAATGGTTTGATGTGTTGTGGGTATAATAGAGTGTCACATCATCATTTCATTACACTCCCCTCTACTACACTTCACACCCACAATCATTTAAATTCTTTACTACCCACTTTATGAGACTTACAATTACATTACACCATTCTTTTTAAAAAATCAATATATTTTAAAAAAAGTCACATCACATATTCTATAATTAACTAATAAATAAAATAATTATTATTTATACATAACTAAATATATTTTTTGAAATTAATAAATAAAATAATTACTACATTAATTTTTAAATAAGAAATAATAAAAATATTCTTGCATAAAAAAGCCATATCACAACACCAGATGTAATTTTTATGAACAAACATAAAATTTAATTTGTTTAAATAAATTCGACAACTTTTAATGAAAAATGAAACTTCTTAATATATCAAAATATCAATTAATTAATTGACATAAAAAATACATCAACAATCTAATAAAAATTAGAAAAATTTGCAATACTACATATATGGAAAATAATTGAATAAAAAATTATACGAATTGTCATCATTAACATTTTCAATGTGGTTTCATATATGCTCGACTAAGTCTGCTCGAAGATGTCGATGCACTTCTTGATCACACAATGTTGCATTTCTTTGAAGATATTGATTAAAATCTTGAGTGAGACTTTGAGTTACGACAAGTCGAGGTTCTTCTTCATCGCAATCCCAATTGTCAATCGTGTGGCCTTCATCTTCGACAATCATGTTATGTAATATTATGCATGCATACATTATATCTTTCAAATGTTCTCTGTGCCATAATCGGGCAGGCCCCCATATGCTTGCCCAATGAGATTGAAGCACACCAAATGCACGTTCGACATCTTTCCTTGTAGCTTCTTGCATTTTTTTAATTTCATTCACTTTAAATCTCCTAGATATGAAAATCTTTTTACGAATGTTGCCCACTTTGGGTATATGTCATTTGCGAGGTAATATCCTTGTGTGTATGTTGTGTCATTCACGGTGAACTTAATTTGTGGAGCGTGTCCTTGCAAGACGTCATTAAATAAAGGAGATTGATTTAATACATTTTTTCATTGTTAGACCTGCGACTCCAAAAAATAAATGCCAAATCCATAAGTCAGTTGAAGCAACAACTTCTAGCATGATAGTTGGAACCCCTTGATCACCTCGAGTGAATTGACCTTTCCATGTCATCGAACAATTCTTCTATGGGCAATGTGTAACGGACCATTTTCAAATAGACCACTATGGGGGCCAATGCGGACCCACAGTCTG
The DNA here is from genome assembly GCA_039657345.1 of Stephania japonica. Lineage (NCBI taxonomy): Eukaryota > Viridiplantae > Streptophyta > Magnoliopsida > Ranunculales > Menispermaceae > Stephania > Stephania japonica. Next base: position 17,823,910 of record CM077558.1, on the reverse strand, counting down.
TCTTACCAGTGATAGATGCGCTTTGTATTGGATTATATCCTCCATTTTATCTTTTTAAATCTTATTATTTGTCAATTTATTGATTTAGTTGTATTCAAATCAAATCATATGTTGAGTCATCATATAATCCTTAAATTAACACAGCTGGAAGCCTTACTAACAAATTTACTCAGATAATAATACTATAAATGTGTGACATAAACTATAAAATTAGTGTGAAAACCCATATATAACCATAAATACCTCGGAAGTCACAAAAAGATCAATATATACAAGGTATCTCAAAGTATTTCACAATCCCCCAATCTCATGATGAAAACAAATTATATAAACGTACAAGTCAAGCTAGGTATCTCTGATCAACTGTACTCGGCGGCATGCCCCATGCCCTTGCCCCGACTCGTACTAGGATCTACACTCGAGCCATCACAAAATGCAGATAACGAGTCTAGAGTGAGTATTCCCAAAGAAATTAAGTGAGCAATACTGAAAGTAAATATTGAAATTTAAATAAAGCTATTAAATAAACATGTGGAAATAAATACTGGCAAAACTGCGCTCATCGCATGAATAGATAATAGTGAAATCTCAAAGTATGTTTCTAGAGCCTAGGGTCAGACTAGCACCATAATTCGGATAGGTGGTCGGTGTGGTACCTATGATGCACTCACACGTGTCACGGTGCGATTCCTGGGTCAAACTATTCACCGAGTTTCCCTAACACACGTGCTATGGTCTAGTGGGCATACATACTAGAATGGCACAAAGGGAGCCCCGCTCAACGTTCGCCCATTAAACCACAATCCTAAAATAGGGTATTGAAAGACAGAAATTGAAATGCCAAAAGAAATAAATACTCAAGTAATTTTAGTTGGGATACTACACACATCAAACCGCACTCCTCGTCCTATAAAATAAACCCCGATCCGATTCCTCCAAATCCCTGATATCCAAAATCCCGCCCGAAATGACCTATCATTTATAATTGATTTAGCTTCAATTTAGTATATTATATCAATTTTACGCTTTACGAGGTAAAAACCTTGACAACATCTCACCAAAATTCCAAAAATGTCCCGAAACTCATTATTCAAACCTTTTTCTAATTTCTCATATTTTCTCGGATTTTTCATAATTTTTTCATAATTTTCTAGCCATTTTCCGGAATTTCCAAATTTTTTTTATTTGGGTTGGGCTGAATCCGGGTCAGGTTCAATTGGACTCTGTCCAGGCCCAATCGGACCAACCAGGTCTAGGCCGGCTCGGCCCGACCCGTTTGGGCTAGGATCGGGTCGGCCCGACTCGTCCTGGCCTGGGCAACCAGGTCCGGTCCGTTAAGGTGGGGGATGCACACGTGTGCCTCCTTTTTCCCCAATCGAACTAGGTTTCTCCCTGGTTCGATTTTTTTTCATTTTTTTTTCTTTGACTCGGTTGGGAGAGGAGATAACTATCCCAGGACATCTCCCTCCTTGACGAACTGCAATAGCAGTTCGTTTGGGCTCCCGAACTCCCGAGCCACCCCCACCTCCATTACCGAACCACCAACAACGACTCAACGCTAACAATAAAACATAAAACAACAACAAACTCACCTCCGATCACCCCGCCACACCTCCAAGCTCTCCTCTTTGCTCAATCCAATATTTCATTCCCTCCTCTCTCTCGGTCCAATCTCTCTCTCTCTCTCTCTTTTTGATTTTTTGAGGACAATGGGTGTCGGTGGTGGTTATTGATATTTTGGGGTCAAATAACTAAAATGCCTTATGTTCTTATACTCATCCTTAATAATCCAATGCCCTTTTTGGTCATTTCACAATTCTTTTTAATTTCTGATTTTAATATATATATATATTTTAAATTACATATATACAAATATATATATATATATATATATATTCACCTATACTTTCGCGCTTACAATTCCGTTGTATGCGCAACGAGCGCACTCGGGCGTGCACACTACAGTATAACCTAGCGTGTGTCACCCACGACCTTGCGTCACTAGGAATTCACCAATTTTAATATTTTATCACATTTAATTCATTTCATGTGTGTATTATTTCCCCGGCCTAGTATTTCATCTTTTAGTCTACCAAGTACCCGCGTCGACATACATATCGAGGCAAATACTTAACACACAATCTCGCACGTCAATTGAAAATGTAAATACATAAATTGCGATGCCATTTAATATAATGCAACATAAACATTGTAAATTAGACAAATCAGCACACAAAATAACTATTTACCTAACTCCAGATGCGCTTTAGCTTAGCTGCGGGTCCCACGAGTGTCTGAGTTGTTTGCTACGTCTGCAATACGTCATAAATAACAGCAAATTAAATTTGGGCCGTTACACAATGCATGAATCAATGCTTTATAGCATGTTGGGAAAGCCATGACGCTCAGAATGCAAGCGAAGTAAACGTTGAATATCTTAGCCTTTTGATCTTCTTAAATATTCATCTGAAAATATTTCAACAACATGTTTGCAAAAATTTATTAAACAATCAAGTGCAGTACGCTCACCAATCCCAACATATTCATCGAATTGGTCAGTTGGTCTTCCATACGCTAATTGACGAATGGCAGTTGTGCATTTCTGAAGCGGAGAAAGTCCTCGTTTACTAGTTGCATCAACTCTCCATTGAAAATATTCAGAATGATTTTCAAGAGCTTCAACTATTTGCATGAACAATGTTTTCCTCATCCGAAATCTTCGCCGAAATATATTAGCCTGATAAACTTGCTCGTCAGCAAAATAGTCTTTGAAAAGTTGCTCATGCCCACGTTCACGATTTCAATTAATGAATCTTCGAGTCCTCCTAGAAGGATTGGAGGTTTCACCAAGTAAAGTTTTGTAGTTTCTTGCAACAATGTAAGCGCTTGGACATCTAAATCATCGTTCATTAACTCATTTCCTATATATTGTTCCGCTGATTCTATCATCTCATCGATGTCTTCCATCTTCTTAGGATGCAAATGGTGTAGTTTGCTAGAAAATGAATGATGGATAGGTTGAGTGAGTGAAGTTTACATAAAATCTTATGAAATATATAGACACATTTGAATGGTTACTTTCCAACGACTACTTTTTAACTGCTAGTTTCCAACGGCTACTTGTTAACGGTTAGTTTCCAATGGTTACTTTCCAACAACTAGTTTTTAAAAGTTGGTTTCTAACGGCTAGCTCTTAATGGTTAACTTTTCAACTGGTATTCTCTAACGACTACGTTTGAATTTTGAAACACAAATGATTGATTAAATGGATCACTTCAACACAATATCATGAAAATAACAACAATTGCTACTACACTGCTACATTATGATAACAACAACAACAACAACGTCGAATACTACTTCTACTACATTAAGAAAACAAATAAAACAAACTCCTACAACACCTACAAACTAACAACAATAATAAATACTACTTAATTCTTATACTTTGCTCTTATGATGTCACAAAACTCAAGATGACGTTGACATTATTCCTCACTCATGCCTTCAGTTTCTTTAGTAAATATTTTATATTCCAAACTCACACCTAAAAACTCCTTGATCCCTTTCATATGAGCCGTTTTCTCCTCGTTATCTTTGTTGAATTTATCCCATTTATCAAGCAGTTCTGCCATTTCCTTTTCTTTCTCCATCCCCTTCGCTTTCGCCTTTGCTGCTTGTTGACCAATAGGTTGACTATCGAGTTCACTAGCGTCTATGTTATGATTGGATGAAGATGTATGATTCCCAGATTCATTGATTTTTGTTCTTTTAGAACATTGAGGAAGGGGAATAGTTGTTTTTTATTTGGGATCATCTTTTGCCATTATCCATACATGTTCGTGCTGAAAATGCTTCTTTTCACTTGGTAAAATAACGCACGCACGATCCTTCAACATTTCGTCATTCCAACCCCTGTGGTTCTCACTTGCTAATTTGTTGAACACGTTAACTAACTTTATCATCCAACGCAATGCCCACTCAATCTAGTTTATAATCTCTCCGGACAACTCGGCTGTCTGTGCTCATTGTAGTAGGCAGTGATTTGTTTTCAAAATATTTTACCTTGTTGGTCATTGTTGACAATGCTATCACTCGAAATCGTCAGCCACGCACTAGTAAGCAACTTGTCATCATTAATGGACCACAACTCATGTTGCTTTTCTAGAACTACTACATTTTTCTCCTTTTCAACTGATGGTTATGTGGAAAATAGAGGAATTTTGAAAATTAGAAAATGAACCCGATTCTGTTGCACTATCTTCATCATTTCGAGAAGCATTGTCCATATTTTGCTAGAGATTTGGGATAGTTATAGGGAAAAAAGGAAATGAAAAATTAGGAGTGCTTGAGAAAGAATGGGTGTTGGAGAAATTTGGGGTGTTTGAAAAATGAACCATGTTTGGTGGAATGAAAGGATATGAAATATTAGCAGCATTTAAAGAATATTGAAAATTTTGGAAAAACTGGATATATTGGGGATTTTGAAAATTTGGTGAAAAAAACTGGCTTGAGAAATTTTGGAGGTTAAATTGTGAGAATTTTGAGAATATGGAGGATTGTTATGATCCATATGACAAAAATAAAACTTATGGAGGCAAAAAAAACTTGTAGTATAGTATAGAATATTGAGAAGTTGAAGTTTGTTGTGTAAAAAAAATGTAAATATGGGTGGTATTTATATAGGTGTGAAGAAAGTTTTAAAAAAGGTAAAAATATTAAAAACTATATGAACAGGAAAAAAAATGGATAGAAAGACATCACATCTCAATGGTTATTTGTTTTGAGTTAAAAAAGGGTATAAAATATTGACAGGAAAAAATAAAAAAGTTGGCTAAAACCATTTTTTAGTAAAAAAAAGATTGGTGGGCCTCACGTATATTGATGCGCGTGGAGCTCACCAATGCTCGCGCAGTGGCATAAAGGTCTGCCACTGCACGAGCATACGATTCATGCCCACAATGGGGGTGTGACTACACCCCATTGTGGATGCTTTTAGAACATGTCTATTATAAAATATTAAAATTGATGCAACTTTTACACCATTTTAATGCATAAAGTATACAAAACACTATTTCCAACTCTAACACTTCACACAAAATCCCATAATAAAAATAGGCGCCTTTACAAAATTTTTCATATATCTACTCAAAATTACATTTAAAAAATAAAAAAACAAGTGAGGCCCACAGAAAAAAAAAAAACTGAAATAAGAAATTCTTGCATTTATATTGGTGGGCCCTACCTTGCACCAATTTTACGCCGTGCTACATTTCAGCGTCAAACTTACGTTGGATTCCGCTTTGGAGCACGTCATCAACACGATTAAGCCAATCTAAGCTTGATATTTTGTCATTCGACACAAAAATAAAAAGCTAGATGTTGTGAAGTATGGATGACCATGCATGTACACCAACATATTGTGTAGTTATGTACTTCCCATAGTCTATGTATTGTCATGTTCTTTGTAACCATTTCAATGTACATGGGGTGTATGTTTTAGTCCCACATTGCTAAGGGTGTATGTTTTAGTCCCACATTGCTAAGGCACATTTGTCATCATACCAAATGGCCTATATAAAGGATACTAACTTCATTGTAAGAGCACACCAAAGTTGAATGAAAACTTCCCCTTTCAACTATCTCATTTCTTCTCTTCTTTGTAGTAGTAATTTGTAGTAGTAGAAGTTAGTAGTTCTTTTACTTTCCTTCTCTAGTTCTTAGCAAGTTCCAATTTATTTTACAACACGTTATCAGCACGAGCTTGCTCTAGCATTAAGGAGATCTTGAAGTTCAAGAAGGCTTGTTAAGGAGAAAAAGCTAAGAAGGTATAACTTTTGTTATTTAAATAAGTTCAATTTATTTCTAAATTACCATGGTTGTTTCCTTTTATTACATGCATAACTTCTATATGCATACTTTATTCATATACCATTATAACGTCACCGATTGCGAAAGTATGCTCTGTAGTTGCGTCTTGTACGATCTTCTACATCAGAAATCAAAAATCAATATGTGACATAACTAGTTTTCTCGCTATACTACAAACGATTAATTATGCTCTATTCTTGATTTTTTTTATATTGCAAATAGTGTTATGAGTTTGGGTTGATAGTGGGTAAGCCTTGTCCCCGGTAAAGCTAAACATTGAAAGGGAGACGGGTTATCTCGTTCGAGGTGGCATGGTTTTTAAGTAGACTTCGTCTCACCACCCAACCTGGAGGTTGTCCCACCAACTCATACAAGTAATACATTTTGCATACTAATAATCAAGTTGTGAACATATATTTAATCATATGTTATGTTTTTACATAAAGGGAAAACTCTTTTATATTAAATTTATTTTCAAAATTCTTTTCAACCATAGTTTGCATTTGTTACCTTATTATAATTCTTGTCATGATAATTCTATGCAAGGTTTGTGTGTTATACATAATCATTCGTCAATTTCTCTTTGGAGATTTGAAAAGTAAATACTTCACTTTATATATATTTTCACCTTATGGAGTTATACATACCAAAAGGGTAATGCTCCAAAAAGCTGAAAATGGCGAATTTGGGTCTCATGCTACAAAAATTTATATCGATCAAATATCATTTATTATTCTGCAATTTCAATTACCTCTATATTGAGGCTATGCGAAATATGACGATGAGACAAATATAAGCCACGTGGCTCGCCTCGATGTATTCTTTGCAACAAATTATCGAGTGCGCACGTCAATCCAATAAATATTAAGGATTGATTTCTTGTCTCATAGTAGCTGAGTAAAATGATGAGATATTATAAATATAATATCACTCCCGTCCAATTAATTCAGCTTCAAATTAAGAAGCATATGTTGCATATAATGATCATGATCGCAATAAATTTATGGACGTGGAAAAGGTGAAAATATCAGGTAAAGGTCGTATTGACAATTTCACCAAATTTTGGAATAAAAGTGGTGCACCACTACAAAGGGCAAATAATTATTGACAATGAGCGCTCATAATTGTGACATTTTTTAGTCATATATGAAAGGCTATTTTGCCTAAATATTGTCATATATATGCCCGAGTATTTTTGTGACCTTTACCATGCCTTTAAAATCAAAGGCAAAATATTATGAATATTATCATGACTCTTTTTCTGATTTGTCAAATATTATTTGTCTAGATGGATCAACAAATCATGTGTTCAAGTCATGAACCAAATAAGAGCGATATGTGCCTTGCTGATTGTGCTACAACGCACACAATTCTTAAAAACAGAGAATATTTCTCCAATTTGAACTTAGCTAATGCTAATGTTCAAACAATATCTGGCATCTCCAATTTGATTAATGGCTCGGAAGAGCAAATATTATGTTGCACAGGGGAACAACAATTCATGTTGACAATGCCTTATACTCACGAAAATTTCGAAGGAATTTACTCGACTTTAAAGATATTCGACAAAATGGATATCACATTGAAACCATAAACGAAAATAATAGAGAATTTCTCTATGTCACATTGGTTTCAAATGGGAAAAAAGAAGTGTTAGAAAAATTCCCGACTTTATCCTCGGATTATATTTTACTCATATAAGGCATGTCAAAGCGAATGTCGTCTTAAATAAGAAAATTAATGATCCAACGACATTCATTTTATGGCATGACCGAAGCTTGGTCATCCAGGATCATCAATGATGCGAAGAATAATTAATAATTCGCATGGACATCCTTTAAGGAGTCACAAAATATTTTCAGCTGGTGATTATAATTGTGCTAGTTGTTCTCAAAGTAAATTGATAGTTAAACCATCCCCAATTAAAATTGTTGTGGAATCCCCAGTTTTCTTAGAACGCATTCGGGGAGACATATGTGGACCTATTCATCCTCACTTGTGGACCATTTAGATATTTCATGGTTTTGATAGATGCATCAACTAGGTGGTCACATGTTTGTTTGCTTTCGACCCGTAATGTTGCATTTGCTAGACTTTTAGCACAAATCATTAAGTTAAGAGCACAATTCCCGACAACCCAATCAAGACCATCCGTCTTGATAATGCTTGAGAATTTCAATCTCAAGCATTTAAAAATTATTGCATGTCTATAGGAATTACCATTGAACATTACGTTCCACATGTGCATACCCAAAATGGTTTGGCGAGAATCTCGATCAAACGCATTCAATTAATTGCCGACCTTTAATCATGAGAACTAAGTTATCAACTTCGGTTTGGGGACATGCGATCCTTCATGCGGCATCTATCATTCGTTATAGGCCCACTTGCATACCATGAACATTCCCCATGCAACTCATTTTAGGTCAACAACCAAATATTTCACACTTAAGAATTTTTGGTTGTGCGGTGTATGTTCCTATACCACCTCCCAATAGAACTAAGATGGGTCCACAACGAAAACTTGGGATTTATGTTGGATTTAACTCATCGTCCATTATAAGATACCTTGAACCCTTAACATGGGATTTATTTATTTTGCACGTTTTGCTTGATTGTCACTTTGATGAAGCAATTTTCCCACCATTAGGGGAGATAAGAAGTCAATTCAAAAGGAATGGCGCGAAATTGCTTGGAATGCATCAACTTTATCACATTATGATCCACGAACAAATCGGTGTGAACTTGAAGTTCGAAAGATCATTCATTTGCAACAAATTGCAAATCAATTACCGATGCATTTAATGATGCAAAACAAGTGACAAAATCACATATTCCAGTTTGTAAATGCTCTGCAAGAATTGATGTCTCTGTGCAACAAAATGCACAAGAACCAACGAAACGCTTAAAGCGTGGAAGACCGGGTTGGTTCAAAGGATACAATTCCTCGAAAGAGAAAAACGGGAGTAAAAATAAATACAAATCAAAATACTCTGAGAAAGCACAAGAATCCTTTGATAAGGGTTTGTCGAACAAGTTGATTACGATGAGGAACAACTTCCTCTAGAAAAAGAGGAAAAAGATGAAAATAATGAGATCTCAATAAATTATTTAAACTACGGTAAGATTTGGGATCGAAATGAAATTGTTCACGATGATATATTTGCTTTCAATGTGTCCTTTGAAATATGTGAAAATGATGATGATCTAGAACCACGATCAGTGGACGAATGTCAAAAAAGACACGATTGGCAAAAATGGCAAGATGCTATCCAAGCGAGCTAAACTCGTTAAGAAAACGAGAGGTTTTTGGACCAATTATCCAAACGCCCGATGGCGTAAAGCACATTGGATATAAATGGGTATTTGTACGAAAGAGAAACGAAAAAAATGAAGTTACAAGGTACAAAGCAAGACTTGTAGCTCAAGGTTTCTCACAAAGACACGGCATCGATTATGAGGAAACATATTCTCCTGTTATAGATGCAATCACATTTCGGTTCTTGATAAGCCTTGCGATCTCGAAGGGCTTGATATGCATTTAATGGATGTCGTTACGACATATCTGTACGGATCTCTAGACAGTGAGATATATATGAAAATCACGATGGATTTGTAATATCCGATGAAATAAAATCAAAACCTCATAACATGCATTCTATAAAATTACAAAGGTCTTTGTACGGGTTGAAACAATCCGGACGAATGTGGTACAAACGTCTTAGTGATTATTTACTTGAAAGAGGATATGTAAATAATCTGCTTTGCCCATGTGTCTTCATTAAAAGATCATCAACGGGATTTGTGATTATTCTTTGTATATGTTGATGATTTAAATATAGTGGGAAACCATGACGACATCGTTAGAACATCCGAATACTTGAAAAAGGAATTCGAGATGAAAGAACTTGGAAAAACAAGACTTTGTCTTGGTTTGCAAATTGAACATTTTTCAAGTGGAGTACTTGTCCATCAATCAAATTATATTGAAAAATTATTAAAAAGATTTTATATGGACAAGGCACATCCATTGAGCTCTCCAATGGTTGTCGGATCACTTGAAGTGGATAAGGATCCATTTCGACCTCAAGAAAGTGATGAAGAGCTAATTGGTCCGGAGGTACCATATTTAAGTGCAATTGGTGCACTTATGTATCTTGCAAATTGTACAAGACCCGATATTGCTTTTGCTGTCAACCTACTTGCAAGATATAGCTCTTCACCAACTCGAAGACATTGGAATGGTGTTAAACACATTTTTCGATATCTTCGAGGAACAAGTGACATGGGTTTATTTTACTCGAGAGGGGTAAAATTGAATCTCCAAGGTTATCTTGATCTGGATTTTTATCAGATCCCATAAGGCCCGTTCTCAAACGGGATATGTATTCACATGTGGTAATACTGCTGTATCATGGAAATCAGTAAAACAAACTATGGTTGCCACTTCTTCCAATCATTCTGAAGTACTTGCAATTCATGAAGCAAGTCGTGAATGTGTTTGGTTGAGAAACATGATTGAACATATACAAGAATCATGTGGATTGCCTTCAATAAAAGATTCTCCAACCATATTATATGAAGATAATGCAGCATGTATTGCACAATTAAGTGAAGGATTCATAAAGGGGACAGAACAAAACATATTTCACCAAAATTCTTTTATGCGCATGAGCTTCAGAAGAACGGTGAAATTGATGTCAAGCAAATCCGATCAAGTGATAATCTTGCTGATTTATTCACAAAAGCCTTACCAACTACGACATTTAAAAGGCTTACATATGGTATTGGCTTGCGTAAACTTAAAGACATTGCAAGTAAAGAAAGCGAACAAGTTTCACCCATGTTCACATGAGGGGAGTTATTGATTAATGTATTGCACTCTTTTTCCCTTAGCTATGGTTTTATCCCATTGGGTTTTCCATGCAAGGTTTTTAATGAGGCAATCTTAACAATATTATACCCATCTTAATATTTATGAGAATAGTGTACTCTTTCTTTTACTATATTTTTCCCACGGGGGTTTTTCTTAGTAAAAGTTTTAACGAGGCACAATCTCTAAGCAAGCGTCATCCAGGGGAGTGTTGTGAAGTATGGATGACCATGCATGTACACCAACATATTGTGTAGTTATGTACTTCCCATAGTCTATGTATTGTCATGTTCTTTGTAACCATTTCAATGTACATGGGGTGTATGTTTTAGTCCCACATTGCTAAGGGTGTATGTTTTAGTCCCACATTGCTAAGGCACATTTGTCATCATACCAAATGGCCTATATAAAGGATACTAACTTCATTGTAAGAGCACACCAAAGTTGAATGAAAACTTCCCCTTTCAACTATCTCATTTCTTCTCTTCTTTGTAGTAGTAATTTGTAGTAGTAGAAGTTGGTAGTTCTTTTACTTTCCTTCTCTAGTTCTTAGCAAGTTCCAATTTATTTTACAACACTAGATATTTTGTCCATATTCATCCGTATAAGATAAAATCAGAAGACATCATCATGTGACATCATCATCCACCAACTTGAATTCTAGCGCGTATTTCTTTCTTTCATGACATCATCATCATATGCATGCATTCATTGGTTCAGCACACACACGACACGTACACTTCTAACCATTCGAGTCCATTTGTTGGGCCCACTTTTCTGCCTCAGGATACGTGCCATTATGCCTCTCGCAACAACTCGCCACCGGCCACCGGCCACCAATATATGTCTAATTTCCTTCAAAAAGCTAGTGTGAGTCATATTAAATTACGGGTAGTGCTATTTAGACTCGTAAGTCCAGACTTAAAATTTTTTTTAATTTCAAATACACCCTCGAACAATTAATGAAACAACCATAATCACTTGTAAAATTCTTATTATACCGCTTAAATATGTACAAAAATTTTTAAAACCTCCCTATGAGTCCGGACTCATGAGTCTAAGTAGATTTATTGTTAAATTACATCAAACGCCTCCGAACCACTGAAAATATAAGTAAAAGAGAATTAATTAATAGTAAGGGACTTTGAGATCTAAAAGCACATAAATAGACACCTAAAATATATCACTACTATCCTACCAAAAAAAAAAAAACAATACTACTACCGACTTATCAAGCACCACCCGGTCTAATTTTGTCATTAAGCCTTAATCTTAGTTATATAGAATTTAATAACGTATTAGTCATCCTTTTGTCTTGTTTACCTCGTCATTTATGTTCAGAATAAGTATTACTTATTACTCGTTATTCATGATTTTCAGAGTTGATTAAAACTTTTCACGGTTTATTAAATTTAGCGAGAGTCTTAAACAGTTTAATGGAAGCAATATAAGTAAACACTAAGTGTGAGAACCAAGAAACAACGATCACACACACACACACACATACACACACACACACACACACACATATATATATATATATAACAAAATGGCGATAAACAACCTAATAAACACGTGTTAAGGATCTGAACCCACCGTCACAAACAAGATGGTGAGTACAATAAGTACGAGTAACTCCTAAAGTCACTTGTCCACATTTCCAAATATAGTAGAAAAGTATCTAAAAGCATAAAAATAGTGAAGAAATGTTGAAACAGGAATATGCTAGAAGACACCATAGCTAAATAAAGTGAGACTGACACTAGGCGAAGTAGTAAGAATTTAGGTATGGTCGATCGTGAGCTATGTCACATCAACCTATAAATCCATGCTATCACCAGGGACTCTAACCCCGGTGTGTCGACTACCCAGGAATCTAAACCCGCATGCCGCACCATATTAGTAATAAATGCTACATCCCCAGGGACTTTAACCTTGCGTGTCGCGCACATCTCGATCGAGTCAAGGGATCTAGATATAAGAACTAATTAATATCACAAAGAAAGACTCAAATTCGGGTTTCCAAGACTTGGCTAATGCGTAAAAAAAGCACAAAGGAGAAAGAATACAAATTCTCAAATCATCTAAACTAATAGGATGCTATTTCCATCATTTACTTTCCACAACCATAGGAATGAAGACATAATACAAGAATAAGAGTTAATGAACAATAATGCATACTTACTACCATGTTAGAATGTAACGGCTCAAATTAATAAAACTAGGATTAACGTTAATCTCGGAGATTAAAGGTTGTAATTTGGGTGTTACGGAGACAACTCGGTTGACTCAGACATGAGAACCGAGGGCATATGTTATTTATGAATGATGTTTGCCTATTTTGCGGTGTTTAACATCATTATATTGTATTGCATCGCAATATGTTATCGGGTGAGTTGGTGTGACGGGTATTTGTCTAAAAATGCATTCCAATGTGGGTATCGGGTAGGCGGACTATGGGAAACACTAGGAAAACACGACTAATTCACGATAAGATGACTGGTTAATCACTTAAATGAATGTTTGAAACATAGGACAAGTCGGTTAGTTTGAAATAATAGACTATGGCACGCCTCGAGATGGATGCCGAGACATGGGGACATCAAACAATCGGGTAACTGATGGCATAAGTGACTAATTAGGCTGCTATGACGACCCCAATTTCCCATAAAATTGGGCCCCGCATGGCCTAGACTTACGTGGACCCCCGAGTCCATATTTGCAAAGTCAACACAAGTCTAGTCAGCCTCAAATATTTCTTTCCTCATTAATTTAACAATTTAAAAGTTGAGTTATTAAGTGATGTTATTCTAAATAGCTTGCAGCGAAAATTGAAATTAAAACAAAGTTAAATAACTTAATTTAAGCAAAGTAAGGTCAACCCATAGCGTGAAACCCCGAAATAATTAGATAAACATGTAAATTTGGTGACGAACAAAAATAATGTGATAATACATGATATCGTAGTAACTCGATCCCCCAAAGTACTCAGTGTTATCAAAAACATAATATACAATAATCACAAGTCAAAAAGGACAAAACATCTTATATTGAAAAGAAAAGAACCGCTCTGAGAGTCCTCGGGGAAGTCACTAATCATCGATCCTTTCCCTTTGTCCGTCTCTACTCGATCTGCACCTACCATCACAAACTAGATGGTGAGTATGAGGAAAATTTGAAAGTAAAGGCAGAAGGACATAAATAGTAATTCATAAATAACCAATAAAGCAGTACAAGAATCATGTGACATTTAAAGGTAGATAAATAACATAAATTGCATGATAAACAAACTAACAAGTAATGCAATGATATTTGAGTGTCTATCAAATTAAAAGAGGCCACTAATTGGTCTATAACCACTACAAGCCACAACAAATCCACAACAAATCCACTACTTGGGAAAAACTCATGATTAGGTAGGTGGGCAACACTCCTGCAGGAAGTATTTACATTAGCCCAGCTAACCATGATCCCAGGAGTACCTTCTTAACATATTTAGGCCAAAAACACTTAACCAAGGAATATAAAGAAAGGAATTTCAACAAATGGCTCAAATCAATAGAAGCAACAATAAGGGAAAATAAATTACTATGCGCCTCCTTAACTGGCTTACTAACTTATCTCTACCGTTACGAAATCCGTCCCTCGTGGGTTTTATACGTCTCAAACTAATCCCAAAACCCTCGTTACCAGTCCGTCGTGTTCCTGATATTCAATTGGGTCAAGTTTGGTCGTGTTAGAGTCTAAACCCTTCAGTTAATAGTCTAAACCCCAAATTTTCGAGAATCTATTTCAATATTTATAGGAAAATTTTACACTCATTTAGGCTAGTGGGAGCCCTGGGATAGGCCCAAAAAAGTTTGAGGAACATTGGACAAAGTTGCAATTACACGCTTTACAAGGCAAAAACCCCGACATAAAGTCTCACAAGAATCCCGAATACTTTAGTTTTCATTGAAACTCATAAATTTCTATTTATTTGGTTAAAATATTATTTTTCTAGATTTTTCCTATTTTCTAGATTTTTTCTCTATTTTTAAAATTTATTTTATTTTTTTCTAGTCGAGTCAAACCCGACCAGGCCTTGGCCTGTCCAAGCACTAGGCTTGGCTTACCCCATGGGTCGAGCTCGGCCCAGGCCCTGGCCCGGTCCTAGTGGGGGATGGACCTTCTTCCCAAAAATTCTAGAGACCCAGGTATTTTTTTATTGGTCTGGTTACCAGACCCCATATCAATTTCTAGCAGGGGAGATACCTCCCTTACATCTCTTTCCTTGGATTACTTGAGCCTCCCCTTCCAAATTATCATTACCATCAACGCACAACAACTACACCAACAACAACAAAAACACAACCACAACAACACCTTACCTTCGTCGACTCCTCCGAGCTCTCGGCCTTTCTCACTCGTTCGGTCTCCTCTCCCTCAATTCGATTTTTGTGAGCAACATGAGAGTGGTGTCGGTGATAATTTTTGTTGATATTTTGGGGGTAGGTTAAATGACCAATATGCCCCCACCCTTATCCACTCTCATTAACAAAGTCAATGCCCTTAATGGTCATTTCACATTTTTCTGATTTATATATATACTTTATATATATACACTTGTATTTTCGCGCCTATAATTCAGTTGTGTAAGTCAACGAGCACACTCGGGCGTGCACATTACCATACGACCCGCGCATGTCACCCAAGATGTGTCACTAGGTGCCCACCAATTTTATTATTTATTTTTCAATAATTTTAATAAATCATTTTTTTGTATTTATTCTACCCATAATTCGCCTGGTAATCTGTTTCTGCACATTGTCTTAGACAAAACCTTACCCGTAAATCGTCGCAAATTTCAAAATTTATGTTCATGAGTATAAGTAAATAATACACGTTATCATTAACAAATAAAATATTTTTAGGACGTTACAGCTGCTAAGTGTCTCGTTGGAGTCATCGTATTGTGTCTTGATAGATTGAAGAGAGGCCTTTGATAGACCTTGAGATACGTGCCATATCAAAAACTATATAAAGGAAGATTAGTGCTCATTGTTTAAAGTTCATTCACTGCATGAAAACTTCAGCATAACTCTAATTTTAGGGAGGAAGAAAGGTTGGAATTTGGTGGATTTAGAAGTTGGATGTTCAAGGATTGTAGCTACAACTAGGGTATCCTTATTTTCTATCCATTTCTTGTTAGAAACATAAAATTAGGGGTTTTACGTGCAAAACAAATTTGAGAGATTGGTTCACTGTGTTCTTAGGATTCATTGATAAAAATGAGTCTACTCTATCATTCATTGAGGTTTTTATAAATGGTTTACATGAAATAAGGTTTTTAAAGCTTTGTGTTGATGAATACATGATTGATGATGAATTGTTTAAATCTATTGTAATCCGACTATTTTTGTTGGTATTTGTGATTCCCCACGAGTCAAGGATGGGTCGACGACTATGGAGTAAGCCTCGGAGCGTGGAGGAGAGTCGGGAATCCTGTCGTTTAACGTAGGGAAGCGCGTTCCCTACTTAGAGGAGCACACTCTACATTTTAGGCAGTGTGTTCTTCCTCAAGAACACGTAGCACGCTAGGCATCCTGCCCAGCTCGTTACATACTATTTCAGCCCCCTTTTAAGGTTGTTTTGGGTATTTTTGACATAGTAACCTACTTAATTCTCTGGAAACACACTAAATATAATAAGAATGGACTTTAGGGACTTAAGGGACCATAGCTTGGGTATCGGGAGTTGGGTGTCCGGGAAAGTTGGAGTGCTTTTTGAGGAGGTAAAACCTTTGAGAAAGCTTCACTTTAGTCATGGCGTGGTTTTAATCGGTTATTGTTTTATGTGTGACTGATGGTGGTCATGCATGAGGTTTTGACTCTTAGCTATGGCTAGATCTCTTGCGCGTGTTTGATTGCGATAGTGTCGTGTCGATGGCAATAGAATATATTTATGACTATCGGGAGGATTAGGGGTTTCCTTGACTTGAAATATTGTCTAGTGGTTCGCCCAATTACTGAAGTTGGAATTTAGTCAGTGTAAGCCTGGAATCATTTGCGCTGTGCAGCGAAGGATTCGTATCCTTGTTTTATCATATTGATCGGTTTAGGTTTGGGTTTACTCGTGTGATGCAACTTGTGACGGCCCCAGTTTCAAACCCTAAACTGGGTCCCATCCAGCCTAGACCTATGTGAACCCCCAAGCCAGTCTTGTTGAGTCACATAAGTCTAGTCAGTCTTTCTTTACCATTTACCATTCATTTACAAATTTAAAATGCATTGATTAGCGAGTTATCAATATAGTGGAAGCAAAATCTACATCAAACTAAACAATATAAACACAACCATATCAAAGTAAGACATCCCAGCATGTGGAAACCCCGCATATTTATATCCTTATAAATGATCAGTCATAGGAGAACAACATATAAATATACATGCCCATAATCTCTAAAAAATTCCAAGTCCCAAATGTTTCAAATATATATATATATATATACAATAATACAAAAAGTCACCTAATCAGTCAAGTGGAAAGGCGTGCTCTGGTATCCTCAAAGCAAATCTCCAAGCTCTGGAGCCTTTCCCTTGTTGGTCTGTGAATCTGAACTTCGTCAAACACAAGAATGACGAGCTCAAGTAAGTAATGCCAAATAGGACAATAATACACCGTTTCGAAATAAATAAACACAATCATATTCATGCCGATAGAAAGAAAGGGAATGCATGAATAAATAAAACTATAAATAAATTAACGGAGCAATCGAAAATGAGTGTCTCGGAAACAGTAGAGAGACGTAAGTAGTCCCGACCAAAAGATCGTTGGAGTCGAGGTATATACCTACAATACTCGACGCTTAGGACGCAGTCCACTAACGCCGTCCTAACGTTCACGCGAATGAGGTTCCCTGGTAGTCCAGTAAGAACACTCATCCCATATAAAACTAGAACCAATTTCGTGCATCCCCAGCCATCGGCCTCTGGCATGTTACCTCAGAAAGCCCAAAAATTCTGCAAGGATTACGTTGACTCCCTTGCCTTGGGACAACTCAAAAGAATAGAATTTCCAACACGGAAATGGAACAATAACAATAGCAAATCAAAGTTCATAAATAAATGTAAAATCCCTCAATGGTTTACTTATCTGTGTCCAACTAGTACGCGCTTAACCGGACGCTGACTCGTTTTCTACAAATTCCCGGATAGTCCGTCAACAACTAAACCCTTATTAACCATTTAATTTGCAATTTTTCGTTAATTACCTAATTTTATCCGATTTTTCATAATTTTATTAGTTCACCCATTTGGGTCGATTTTTCGAGTATTGGGTTATATTCAGACCTATTTGAATACCCGATAGATCCCCAAAATCTTCCAAAAAAAATCCCAATATTGGGCCTGTGAACAGTGTCATGTCACCTGGACGCCATGGGTTTTTACTCTTGGCGGCGTCCCCACAGCGTGAAAAATGGGGTTCACTACCCCACTCGTGGTGGGAGTCCTTCCTAGGCGGCGCCCTCACGGCGTGGGCACTGGGCTTTCTGCCCCAGACGTCGTGGGTGGCGTCGTGAGTTGTTTGTGCTCATGGCGTCGCTCGCGGTGCCAGTTCAGAACGCCTGTAAGTCAGGTTTTCAACACTCGCATCGCCGTACTTCAAGCCTATTCTAACTTCGTTAAGATCTCTATTACAACACCAAAACACTCTCAACTCGTGTCAAAAACTCGACAAAACGTCCGATTTCGAAAATCAACCAAAAATCCCCCAACATTCCACCACTTCTCAATTCACCAAAACCACTTCACAATTCGTTAATAACTTACCATTTGATCAACAATCCATCAAAATAACTCATCAAATTCGAAACTTTAAAATCATTGTCCAAATTCATCGTGACAAAAACATCCAAAACCACTGCCAAAACGTAGATATACACGCGGAGACTTGGATTCTCACTTAAAATTCGTATTTGCTTTCTTTAATGGCGTCGAATCGTGGCAAAAACCCCAAAAAACCATCGCCTTCTCACGTTGAATCATTAAGAGAAAGAAGGAAAATGAGAGAAGAGAGAGAAAAGTGGATGGAGTTGGGATTTATACCCCCTCACACATCCATTCCATACATAGATCCCGAGGTAAATCCTATGCTCTCACTTGATCCATCTACCAACCTTGACACCCATTGGTGACTTCATTGAGTGACTTACCATAACACTATGCCGTTTTCTCGCACGACACTCACATTTCCGGATCTGTTTCGCACCAAGACTCGCTCGTCGTATTGTCCCGGATGTACCAATGTATCAAACGCGACTTACAACTTTTAATTATTATTTATTTTGTATTTAGTTAGTGTTTTTAATTAATTAAATCTCTCGAACTGTTAATTACCTGATAACTGTTCACCCGAAACCCGTTGTTCATGGTCCCAACGAGCCAAACCCGTTTTTACTTACCAAAGCTAACACTTAAATGTCCTCACATGTTTGGGACATAGGAATTTACTTTCGGGTAATAAAATATAATACAAAACACTGCACAAAAATAACATACCTTGGCGTCGACGACTAAGAATTGGACAACTGTATCACGACGACCTAGATTGACATGTGGCACGAATTAGATTTTTAGGGTCGTTACACAACTATTTATTTATTTAAACTGTTTTACATTTGAGCTTGTTTAATAAATATTTTTCTTTTATGTTTATATTAATTTTGATTACCTGTTTATTCGTATGTTGCCTACATTTATAGGATTATGTCTTTTTGTTACCACAGGTCATACTTGCATTTTACCAGAGGTCACATTTGCATGTCTCATAGTTTATCTGTTTTATTCATGAATGTTCTATGGACTTCTCTTGGGATTTTACTCAGTGAACTCGTCACTGTATTTGTTAGGTGACTGAGTGCAGGTCCTTCGACGAGTAAGAGCAAGGGTAAGGAGGTCTTGGGCGACTACCTTTGAGTTCATTGCTACTATAGCTCATGTTTGACTACAATGTGTATTTGTTGGCCTTTTTGTTGGGTTTTAGGGATTCTAGAACGCTGAATACATGATATAGATTTCTGTTTATATTTACCTGAGTTATATACATGGTATTTTGTCGACTTTTCCAGTGCTTAACATTTGTTAAATCATGTATAATCTAATTATATAAAAGACTTCAGCTGTACAATAACACATTCGCATTAAATAACTGTTAACTTGTTAACTTAACAAATTTAATATTCAAACTATTAATAAATAAAATAATTAGTTAAGTTAGGTTTTTCTTGGAAAACGTGTAAGCAACCGAACTGTTCGTGGGTCGTCATTTACTAGAGTGCCTGACTTGGTGAAGAGTGGTGACATGTCCGGTGACCTAGTGGTGCTCGGGTTCCATTGGAGTTTGGGACCACCACAACTCATAAATGAGTGAAGTCATACAATTCATGGTATCGAAAATACAAAAATTTATACTAGTCAAATAGAGTGCAATTGAAATTGTAAATAGGAATGAAATGGGGAGAAGTGCCTAAACATGTTTACTTTCCTCAAAGGTAATTTCTAGCTTAAATTGGCCTCCCAACACCCTAAACTGGCAAATGATTGCCCGAGACTCTCGTCTAAGCTCCTGAGGTTAATTAAGGTGTTTTAGGACTTGTATGGACTATTAAAGTTGGTTTAAAGTTGATTAAAAAGCCTTACAATTTTATTTAGAAATCTTCAAGTTTTTTGGGGTGGCGTCGTGCGTTCAAATACATGGCATCATCATGGCGCTACGCCTCTACCCCCAAAATTGCCTGCTACGCAGTGTCCGATGCCATGCATATAAACTCACGGTGTCGATTATGTCGCTAG
This sequence comes from Stephania japonica, assembly GCA_039657345.1. NCBI lineage: Eukaryota > Viridiplantae > Streptophyta > Magnoliopsida > Ranunculales > Menispermaceae > Stephania > Stephania japonica. Next base: position 17,803,333 of record CM077558.1, on the reverse strand, counting down.
GCATGGGTAGCACACTAGTGGCTCTATTTGAGGTCGTGGCTCATATCTATCGCCTTGGACCCTCACACCCTTTCGTCAAGGGCAACAACAAAAATAAGCACTTCTATATAATTTACCAACTTTCAAGAAACAAACATGCATTTGTTCAAAATTCATTAATAACACATGGAACTTCGATAAACTATAGTTTGATGCTTTCAAAACAGACTTTCAAAATTCTTGGGACTGGAGTTAGTGAATTTTTACAAGGAATCCGAATTTGTGGTTATATTTCAAAAATAAATACATCATTAGCTTAGAATTGTACAAAATCAGAATCACGTTGAAAATCCCTTTTTGTTGAAAAACCCTAATTGATAAATTATTACTTGTAAGCTCTTAGTACACAAAAATAAAAAGTTAGATCATCAAAATAGCATGAAAAACAGTGATCCAAGCTTCCCATTTTGTTTTTAAACCCAAACCCATGATTTGACTAAGTTTGCAAGAATTGGAAGCATATAAGGTTTGAAAGACTTGTCTAGGGTTCTAACTTACTTGGGAGATGTTTTATTACACAATTTTTCAACCCAATTTGCTTTGTTTTGATTTCTCACACCTCTAAATTTTCTTGCTCATTGAACTATGAAGAAGACTTCTCTTGTATGTAAGGAACGAATACTATGTGTTCTATTTATAGTTTCTCTTTTTATCTCATGAGCACATACACATCTCTATGAGGTCCTATGGTCTCTAATCACTCCTACCAACCCACTAACTCATCTTATATGACACGCAATTCTCACACTAAGTTTTCTAGTGATGGGTTGTAGTGTGTGTCTCGAGGTGGATTAATGTGAATAGAATTATATGAAAAACTCTAGGCCTTTTCATTTAATTTGACTTGTTATAGCTATAGGACATAAATTAAATATGAAAGTTAGTTACAATAATATGTGTAAAATATATAAATGACTCACCAATCACTCTCTAGCCGGCCCTATGCTCGCTCACATCTCGAGGCATGTCCCCACTCGCGTATTGACGTATATAAACAAGTAGAAAGTGATTTAATAATTTACAAACGTATAAAAAACTAGGAATTCATTACACAAAACTAAAATATACCTCAGCCACATGCCTCGGTTAGTACGTGTATCTCAATGTGGATCCCACATCACAGGTCAATGATCTTAATTATGGATAAAACGAGATTTGAAATTTGGGTTGTGACAAATCTTCCCAACTAATGGAAACTTCACCCTCGAAATTAAACTCTAGTTAGGGTTATATCTGACTCAAAAAAGTACGAGAATGTGTCTCGCATGTAGTCTTCTCGTTCTCAAGTAAGTTTCGAGTAGTCATGGAGCTGCCACTTGACGAGTACTTTTGCGATAGACTTGTTCTTCAACTATTGTACTTTTTTATATAGGATCTGAATAAGTTGCTCTTCATATGATATTTCATTGCCTCAGGTCAGTCTTACTCTAATCGACAGTCGTTCGTACACTTGACTTCAAATCAGCTAGTCGAAGAATAAAAATATGGAAGACTGGATGAGTGCCTAACATCTGTGAAGGAAGCTGACTTCGAATCAGCTAGTTCGTCATATGCAACTTTTTTGACCTATTTCTTAATCTTGAAAGGCCCGATGAATCTCTGTGCAAGCTTGCCTTTCAAACCAAATATCAGAAGACCTTCCAAAGGGAAACCTTTAAATAGACAAAGGCGCCCCCGGCATACATGAGATCGTTGAGATACTTGTTTACATGTAACGACCTATTACCTTAAGCAGGTGATTAATGTTAATCTGAATCCTAATTAACCAGAGTTAGGCTCGTGGTTAAGCCTGGCTTATCTTGATTAGCGTGTGCATGGATTTGCGCATTGTTTGGTGTTTGTATGAATTGTATTATTTTTTTATTGAAAATAATTGGATTAATTGGCCTATAAATGAATAATTGAAAAAAATATGAGACGCCTAGTACCATCTGCGGGTCAAGAGTGATGCACATAGGTCGTGGAGTAGTGGCACGCTTGAGTGTACTCGTTAGCGCACAAGGCAAAATTATAGGTGTAAATATTGGCATATGTATATATATTGTATATAAATATATATTGAAGATAAATAAATAATTAATTAATTGGTGGGTGCCTAGTGACACGCAGGGTCATGGGTGACACGTATAGGTTGTATAGTACAGTACATGCCTGAGTGTACTTGTTGGCACATATGTCGGAATTGTAGGCGCAGAAACATAAGTATGTGTATATATATATTTATATATAATTTAATATATAAATATATATGCAAAATAAGAAAATGGGTAAGTGTGTCCCGTTCGGTGTCACATTTGTGGGTCTCAATTTAGGCCCTTTTCATCAGATCAACCTCGAGATCACGCGATGCGTATCTTGTGGTAGATTTGGATATATTTGGTTTAAAAACCAATTCGCAACACTGCCTAATTGTTTTTCTTTTTCTTTTTCGATTTGGCTAGGAGAGAGAGATCGTAATCAAGGGAGAGAAAGAGAGGAGATGGTGTAACGACCCCTAAAAATCTAATTAGTGCTACGTGTTATTTTAGATCGTACGTGGGCCCGCTTACTGTGATATGTGTCCAATTCTCAGTCGTCAACGCCGAGTTATGTTATTTTTGTTCAGTGTTTGTATTATATTTTATTATCCAAATGTAAATTCCAATATCCCTAACATGTGAGGGCGTTTGCGTGCAAGCATTGGTGTTGGGAAATAGGTTCGGCCCGAGAGAAACGTGAATTGCGGGTTCGGACGGACAGTTGACGAGTAATTAGCGGTATGGGGAACGAATTAAAAATAAAACACTGACTAAATGCAAAATAAATAATAAATAAAAGTTATATACTGTGTCGATATGTTGGTACGTCTGTGAACATGTGAGTTGTCGTGCGGTTCGGGTGCAGGAATACCAAGGGAAAGCTTTGAGTGTTGTTTGAAAAGGATAAGGTCAAAAGACCAAGTCAACATTGAGTTACCTATTAGAGTCACCAAAGTTAGTGGATGGGGCTATTGTGGACCAACAAGGGCATTGATTTGTTAAGAAAAGTAAATAAGGATGGGGGTATTTTAGTCATTTAACCAAGCCCCCAAATATCAACATTTCCCCACCACCACCACCATTCTCATTGTTCTCAAAATTGACCAAAAGAGGAGAAAGAGAGATCGAGGGAGAGAGAAAGAGATCAAGCTCGAAGAAGACGCGATGACGGTAAGTTTGTGGTGTTTGTTTAGTCGTTGTTGTTGTTAGATTATGGTTGTTTGATGGTTTGGGGTTCACAATTCATCCGAGGAAGACAATGGTAGGGGAGCATCTCCCCTACCCGAACCCAACCCTAATGAACAAGGAAAAAAAATTGAACTAGAAGTTTGGTTCGATTTGGAGAGGAAGATCCCATGGGTTGGGTCGGGTTGACCCAGCCCTGGCTAGGGTGGGTCAGGCTGACCCGGCCCAGACTTAAGCGGGTCGAGCCGAGCCGGCCCAGACCCGGTTGGTTTGGTTGGGTGAATTATGTCTAGCCGATTCGAACCCGGTTCAACCCAACCCTAATTAAAAAAATAAAATTAATTATTTTATTTTCTGAAAATTATAGAAAATTGGAAAAAATCCAAAAAATTAGAAAAAATTCAAGAAAACCCTAAAAAATTAGGGAAAATTTATATTTTGACTAAATAAATAGAAATTTAAGAATTTCTATGAAAAGTAAAGTATTCAAATTTTTGACAAGACGTTATGTCGGGGTTTTTACCTCGTAAAGCGTGAAAATGTAAAAAATAGCCAGGAATTAGAAAAAACATAAGAAAATGGAGGAAATTGATACAAATTGTGTTTAAATTAATACCAGGGGGTGTATTTTCATTGGTCGGGACATACGGGGATTTGTAGGGGACGAGTCGAAGTCGTGTGAGTGCGTACTAGCTTAGACACAGGTAAGTAAACCAGTGAGGAACTTTATAGTTATTTCTTGAGATTTGAATTGTTATTGATATTATTCTGTATCTATCGTTGGGATTCCTTTCTTTTGAGTTGTCCGAGGGCAAGTGAGTCAACGTGATCCTTGCAAGGTTCTGGGCCTTCTGAGGTAACATGCCAGAGGTTTACGGCTAGGGATGCGCGATTTCATTTGGGTTCTATAGGGGGTGGGAGTTCTCGACCAGATTGCTGGAGAATGTCACATCTACGTGGGGTTTACGATGGTGTGAGTGTATCACGTCCTAAGCCCCGAGTCTTGGAGGTACATTCCCATGACTCAACGATTTTCTTCACTGGCGAGACTACTTGTGCCTCTCTTTGTTATCCAGGAAACTTATTTTGATTGTTTAGCTATTCATTTGCAGTCTTGTTTATTCATGCATTTCCTGTACTATTCTTTCTATCGGCATGAATTTATACTGCTTTATTTATTTTGAAATGTTGTAATTATGTCATATTTGGTGTTACTTACCTGGGCTCTTCATTCTTGTGTTTGATGGAGTACAGATCCACAGTCCAGCAAGGGAAAGGCTCAACAGCTTAGAGATTTGATTTTAGGATACCGGAGCAGGTCTTTCCACTTATCTAATATAGGTGACTTTTCTTGTATTATTGTATATATTGTTTTTGAAACATTGGGACTTGGGGTTTTGAGAGATCTTGGGCATGTATATCTATATGTTATTCTCCTCTGACTATTCATTAGTAATGATATACATATGCGGGGTTTTCACACTCTAGGCTGTCTTATTTGGTATGCTTGAGGTTATTTTGATTAGTTTGAGATGATATTGCTTCTGCTATATTAATGATAACTCACTAATCAATATTCTCAACTTGTAAATTGTTTAAAATGGTAAATGGTAAAGGAAGGCGGACTAAGCTTGCATGACTCGATGGGATTGGCTTGGGGGTTTATGTAAGTCTAAGCTGAGTGGGGCCCAGTTTAGAATTGTGAAATTGGGGCCGTTACAGACGGGATTTAAAGGGATTTGATGTGTGTTGTTGTTGCTTTTGCATTTTTATTGTTGTTTTGGAATCGGGATGGATGCTTGAATGAACTACCATGGCAATTCGTCAGAGGAAGAATATAGCTGGGGAGTAGTGTCCCCTGCCCAGACTTAACTCGGGGTTGGGTTCGGCCTAACCCCAATGAAAAAATAGAAAAAGAAATGAAAATCGAAACGAAACAAAGCTTTTGTCTCGACGAGGAAGAAATGAGTTGGGCAACCGGCCCGTTTTAGGGGCCCAACCCTTTTAATATATAACATAGGGAAAAGAAAGCTGGGAAATTCAGGAAAAATTGGAAAAAGTTCAGAAAATGATATTTTGGGCCAAATAAATAGAAATTGTGGATTTCTATGGAAAATTGAGAATTTGGGATTCTGCAGAGATTTACTTTGTAAAGTGTAAAATTGTCAGATTGAGCTTTAAATTGGTTTAGGGTTTTAGGTTTAAGGGTTGTAACAAATGAATATTAACCTCAAATTGACGATGGTCGACCTATTTTAGGTTATTGATGGATGGGGAAAATGATTGAGGGACTTTGGGAGTAATAAGTCATTATTAAGTTAGAAAAGCTCGGTACAGGTAAGTGCTACTCGTACTGTAATGGCCCAATTAATAATTGTCGTTATTTATGACGTCATTGCAGTTAATGATTGTCGTTATTTATGACGTCATTGCAGACGTGGATGCCAGCGGGGACGTTCGTGGGTCCCATAGCGAGGACAAAGCACGCCCGTATTAGGTATACAGTTTGTCTTGTGTGCTTTTGTTATGTATTTGCGATGTATATGTTCAATTTAGTTAAATTTCATCGCAATATGTGTGTTTATATTGTTCATTGACGAGTGAGTTGATGTAACGAGTATTCACTGTGTATAGCGTGTAGATGTAGGTACAGGGAGCCGAATGACTAGAACACTAGGTCGGGGGTCTAAACATACATAATAGATGATAAAATTCATTAAATAATCAATAATAAATGATGTCGACGTGGTTGGAACCACCGTTGTGCAAGAATGGAACGATTCACAGTCCGGAGCTGGGTATCGAAACGTTCGAGGTTTGAATGGTTGTAGTTAAAGGATAAGGTCAATGGATTAATGTAGGAGTCAATGTTTTCAACATTGGTGGACTCATTGACCAAATCACAGCTCTTGAATCAAGTCTAGTGATATGTGTAAGTGTGATGATGAAGTTTTTCATATATATATATGTTAGTTCTCATTTGTTACATCAAATTTTCTCTCTCCTTTCAAGTGAAATCCAAAAATCTGGTGTGGGTGAGGGTTTGAGGGTTTTAGTGAGTTCAATTGATCATTTGGAGCTCAAGAAACCAAGAGGAACCAATAAAAAGTTAGTTCTTCAATCCCCATCTCCTTCCCTAGAATTTAGGACAATTTTTGGGGATTTGACAGTGGTTTCGGGTTTAGGATTTGAGCACACTAGCATGAATGGTTGTTGCTATGGTTTTTGAAGTGGATTTGAGCTTGTGGTTGTGAATTTGGTGTGGATATTGTTGTTGTTGTGATTTTCAAGCGATTTGCCGGGTGTTTGGTCGAAAAACAGTGAGTTTATGTTTTGGACGTATGTTGTCGAGGGGTTTTGGTTTTATGGGCCTTATGGAGTGTTTAATGATTTGTTGGAACGAGCGCGGATCACTGTAATGAGCTGATGGGGTTTGAAAACTCGAGAAAATCTCCGTTGCCGAAGACGCCATCAGGCGCACCGTGGGGTTCAGAAGCTCGCAGCGTCTTCGACAGAGGCGAAATGTGAGGAATTGTAGAGTGACATTTTGGGAGACACCGTGGAGATGCCGCATTGGATTAAATGTGGCGGGATCCTCAACAACGTCTGGGGCAATTTTGTGATAAAAATTTTAAATAAAATTTACTAATTGTGGTTTAACCTAGGGACTTATATAGCCTATTTAGAGTGTAAAAATGATGATTTTATTAATGATTTGGGATTTTGTATCGAGGTTACAAGGTTTGGAAATTTGTTGGATTAATCAGAAATTGGTGAATTAGGTTGGATTGGCGGGTATTGGACATGCAGTTGAGGCATGCTATTTGGACTAGGATCGTTATTGGAGTGTGATTTGAGGTGTGTAGTATCCCAACTGAAATTCACTCTAGTACTTACTGCTTGATTTATTTGAATATTGTCCTGTTTATTCAATAATCTTTATTTCTTTTTACTTTACGGTTGGTTAAGTTTACTCCCACCTAGTCTTTATTAATTGTGGGGGCATAGGGTCCACTAAGCCATAGCATGTGTTTTAGTGATGCGTCGGTGAATATGCTACTCGGGTGTGCTAGACATGTGTTGGTGCACCGTGATCTACGCCGGTCACCTAGAGGGTACAGGGTCACTCGTTCGAGGTACCCTCAAGGGCGGTGCTTAGTGTATAGCCCAAAGTAGGACTCTAGTCTGACTTTGATTATGCACGCACTTTGTTTCTATGCTATTTATATTCATGCCATGATCTTCCACATTTGCTTGCATTCTTTTGTTTCGCACATTTATTTAAAGTATTTTGATTCCAACAGTTTTATTTATATATTTACTTGGTGAATTCCTTTGTGATTACTCACTCTAGACTCATCATCTATCTTTTTGTGATGGCTTGAGTGTAGATACTAGTACGAGCAGAGGGAAAGGGGACTACTTGTGATTGACTACAATTTGTCCTACTCATATATTTGTTTATAATTATCGTTTTATGTTGGGCATAGGTTATGAGAGATACATTTTGACTTGTATATGAGTTGGAGCTTATCTTTTAATATATATTGAGTACATTTTGGTATGGTTTTCACTTTAAGTAAAATGCTCATAAAACTTGCTTCTAAATATTTATTTTGATGATATAAGTCTTTTGCTGAATATTTTGAGGTATAACATACAAAACGAGTTCATAAGTTAGCAATAATAGATTGGTAATGAGTTATGAGTGGCCATGGGACACAACTGGATGGTGAGTTGGCAAGACTGTGGTCCTGCAGTACACGCCGTGGCGGCCGATGGATTTGGTGCCGTCACATTTTGGTATTAGAGCCTAGGTTTGAAAATCCTAGGAGATGAAGTGTGGGTTATTGATAACTCTGATACCGTTACATTTTGCTATTAGAGCCTAGGTTTATGGATTTTTAGGCTTGATTTGGAGTTTTAAGAAGAGCATAAATTTTAATAAATTTAGATGTGGAAACCGAAGTGAATGCCTAAAACCTTCGTTGGGAAGTGATGTGAGGTGGGTAGATTCAGGAATTTATATAATGTATGTTTTGATTGTATAATAAATATTATACGCATATATACTGAGTCTAATCCAATGCACGTTGGTTGTGCAGTTTACGATGGACAGACAGACTCCTATCGCTACTTAGCCGACTACTCAGCAGGAGATCGGTGAGACCAGTGACCCCATTGAGGAGGTGATGTCTCTACAGTTGTTATCGCAGAGTATGCGATTACACCAGGCATAGATGGCAGAGATTCTCGAGTATATATGAGGCTCGAGAGTATCTACAGTAGCGCAGACTACTGATTTGGTTGTACCTATCACCCAGACAGCCTTAACGCCAGCTGTTACTACACAAACGGCAGGGTCAGAGACATTAGTGGAGAGGGCCGAGCCTGTTGTTGCACCAACGAAGACTACTGTTGTGACACCAGCTACTACAGAGCAGTAGGTAGTGGCTTCGACCACTAGGAGTAGGATGTCAGAGGCGGTGAAGATAGTGAAGGATTTCATAAGGTTCAACCCCACTTTCTTTAAGGGGGTTAGTGATCAGGAGTTGGCGGGGCGTTGGTTGATGATGCTTCGATGCTTACATCATTTATTGGAGGTGCTAGAGGCTGATCAGGCACAGGTTTCTGAGTATTGTCTGAGAGGTCAAGCAGTGGTTTGGTGGACGACATATACAGATACATATCCCGAGCCGTCGACTTAGGCAGAGTTCAGTCAGCTGTTTCTTGACGAGTACATCCCTACTGAGGTACAACTAAGACTCATAAAGGAGTTTCTTGCACTGAGGCAGGGTACCATGTCAGTGTTACAATACATGGAGAGGTTCATGGACCTTATGTTATATGCCATGGATGTGGCGAGCATCGTACGACTCCAGATTTATTACTTCAGGGGACTAGATGATAGGATTGGCGGTGTGACTATTGCGAGTGGAGCTGAGACTTTAAAAGCTATATATAACAGGGCTTTGGATCGCGAGACCTACTTACATCAGAGAGATGAGTCGATGGATAGGTTTGGACAGTGTTCTTGGTCTGATCAGAGATCGAAGAGACATAGGGACCAGTCTGATAGGCAGAGATAGGACCAACAGGGTTGACAAAGAGACTGGAAGCAAGACCAAGGTCGCCGAGACAAACGTCTAGAGAAACAGAGAGGCGATTACAAACAGGTGGTGCATGTTGCTGCACCTGTACCTGTTGAGCAACCGTGACAGCGGGGTAGGGACAGAGGAGGTTGTGATAGAGGACAAAGAGGTCAAGGATGTGATAGAGCTCAGGTATAGGTAGTGACACATAATGGTTGGCAGGAGAGGCGATGGTGTTTCATATGTCATCAGGTTAGGCATGTGCAGGTTAGTGTCCAATGGCACAAGCTCCACCACCGCAGGTTGATCAGCCCAGAGAGTGTTCATGCTGTTGCACCTTCGTTCGTACACCCAGATTGAGGCACGACTCATCAGCTTGTCGAGGGTATGTTGTTTATTTGTGGAATTCTTATGCATGCTATGTTTGATTTTGGTAGTACACTTTCTTTTATTGCGAGATGCATGGTAGGACAATTAGGGTTATAGGTCGAGACTTTGGATCCTCATCTTGTCCTCAGTATGGCTGCTGGAGATAAGATTTACCCTAATCGGATATGCTGGGATTGTGTAGTAGAGGTTAGGGACACCAATTACCAGTTGACTTACGGGTTTTGGAGTACCTAGAGTTTGATGCTTTACTAGGTATGGATTGGTTAAAAGCTTATCGTGCACATATTAATTACTTCAGTAAAATTGTGGTATTTGATATTGAGGGTATTTCAGTATTTATCTTTGCCTGTACTGCGTTAGACCTACCGATGACCAGAGATCGATTGGCGATAGCTTAGGAGATGGGGGCATTTATGGCGATAGTTGAGCCAGAGCCGAGGACATGTGATTAGAGTTGAGGATGTTCTGGTAGTTTGCGAGTTTCATAAGGTTTCCCCAATGATTTTCTAGGTTTACCACCTCCTAGGGTAGTTGAGTTCATTATCGAGGCGATTGAGACCACGGAGGGGAATTGTCTAGTGCATGACTTGGAGCTTGTAGTAGTCGTGTTTGCATTGAAAGGCTTGGAGGCATTATCTTTATGGAAAGTGGTTCGTGTTGTTCACCGATCATATGAGCTTGAGGTATATATTCACTTAGAGGTATCCGAACATGCGACAGAGGCGATAGCTTGAGTTACTGAAGGACTAGGACTTCACGATTGAATATCATCCTAAGAAGCCGAATGTAGTAGCTGATGTGTTGAGCGGAGCGGCGTTTAGGAGAGTTAGACTGTGTTGTAGCAGATGACACATGAGTATGGATTGCTAGAGGTTGTTACGGTGTTATGTTTGTCTAATGCTTTTGTTGATGTTCATATATGTTACAAGATGTGTGTTCCTGTTGTGTCGTTATAGAGGGTTGATGAGTGGAAAGGGTTGACGGACATTTTGCTCACTTTAGTCGTCTGGCTCAGGATCCGGATTGCATAGATTGGTCTGGTTGTTCAGACTGGTGCTTGAGACAAAGGGGTAGGTTGTAGATACTTGAGGTGCAGGAACTACGCGATAACATTATTGAGGATGCACCTCGTTCGCGGTATACAGTTCATCCTGGCAGGACCAAGATGTATCATGATTTGCGACGTTTATTTTGGTAGCCTGGGATGAAGGATGACGTGGGTGCATATGTTAGGGCTTGTCATATGTATCAGCAAGTCAAGGTTGAGCACAGGAAACCAGCCGATTGTTAGATCCGCTACTTATTCCATAGTGGAAATGGGAGTAGGTCACGATGAATTTTGTCAGTGGTTTGCCGCAGATTGTGAGGCGATGTATCACATGGTTGTTTGGTTTGTGATTGATAGTTTGACGAAGTTTGCACACTTCATCCCTATCTCAATGAAGTATTCATTTCCCCAGTTGAGTATAATCTTCGAGCGAGAGATCGTCAAGCTACATGGAGTGCCTATATCGATTATATCTGACAGAGATCTTAGGTTGACTTTGAAACTCTGGGAGTGCATGCAAGAGTAGTTTGGCACTAGATTCCAGTTTAGTACGGCTTTTCATCCTCAAACAGACAATCAGTGAGAGAGGTTGATTCAGATATTGGAGGACATGCTCAGGGCATGTATTTTGTAGTTTGGGGGTTATTAGGAGGAGTATCTACCGTTTTGCGAGTTTTCGTACAATAACATCTATCAGGCGAGTATTGGTATGCCACCATTTGAGGCTTTATATTGGAGACCCTGTAGGTCACCAGCTTGTTAGGCAGTACCTAGGATATGGCAGTGATTGGGCTTGAGATAATTGTTGACCACACAGAGAAGATTCGACAGATTAGATTGAGATTGCAGGTAGTTCAAGACAGGCAGAAGAAGTATGCTAATAGGTATTTGGAGGGTTTGAGCTATGTTGTAGATGACTTGGTGTATTTGAAGGTTTTGCCCTGGAAGGTCATCAAAGGTTTGGGATCAGGGGAAACTAACACCGAGGTTTATTAGGACCGTTCATGGTCATGGCATGCATCGACACTGTGGCATACATGTTAGAGTTGCCATCGAGTTAGCGGGGTCACCCAGTGTTTCATGTGTCTATGTTGAGGCTAGCTAGATCAATACCAAGGCTGATGGTTGATATCAGACAGATTGAGGTTCGTCCTAATGTTTCTTATGAGGAGCAACCGGTGGAGATTAAGGATCGCAGGATACAAACTTTACGGAATAGGGAGATCCCGAAGGTATTAGTGTGATGGCATCATCACGGGACAAAAAAACTCACCTGGGAGCTTGAGTCTACTATGCAAAGTAGATACCCCCAGCTATTTACCGGTAAGTATTTAGTATAACTTAAATTTTGAGGATGAAACTTTCAAATTAGTTGGGAAGAATTGTAACGACTCAATTAATAATTGTCGTTATTTATTAACGAATGAGTTGGTGTGACGGGTATTTGTTGCGCATAGTGTGTAGACGTGGTATCGGTAGGCAAATGACTAGAACACTAGGTCGGGGTCTAAAAATACATAATAAATGCCAAGTGTCATTAAAGAAGTTTGAAAAGTTGAAACCCTAGGTTACTTTCATCCGTTGATTTCTTCTTTATAAAACTGTTTTCATTCTCTAGTTCTTAGTTCTCTTAATCATTCTCAAACCCTTGATTTCCTTTCTTGTTATTTTCTTACCTTAGAAAGACTACCAATCTCTTGTGGGATCAACCATTTGCCACTATTCTGCAAATAGTTGGTTTAGGTATAATATTTTATTGACTTGTTCGACGTGCGTCAATTTTGGGGTTGTTGCCAGGGATCGAACGTGGTTCACTTGCATGATAGGCGTAACGCACGCTGAACACGTCAATTTTTGACACCATTGCTGGGGATTGGTTTTTCTTTCTTTGGCTTTTATTTGTTTATTTATTTATTTTTGTGGTCCCTTGTTCCTAACTTTTATGCAGGTAATTCCTTAATGGCCTCCTACTCCCATAATTATGGTCGATTAAAGACTCATACTATCATGGTGTGAATGGGGTAGGTATGTCATATAATAGACATCAATTTTCTAACTCGCAATCTTTTATGCAATAGGTCGAGGTTTGTGATTTTTGTGGGGAATACTTTCATCCCACATATACTTGTCCTTACCATTCAAGGTATGAAAATCATCGAGGTTCTAGCTATGCATCACCACAACTTGACTTCAATATGTCTTGGCCAAGTCCATAGATTCCTCAACAGGAGCGAAGAACCAATTCAGACATTGAGAATGATATGATCTCTGACTGTTTTTCTTCAAGTACTAATGTATGTCCCTTTGACTACTAGGAGTAATTCATCACCACAAGCTGACATATATGAGCCAATATGGAATCAACCTTCAAGGGAAATAATAAGGTTTCTTTTAGAGACTGAGCAAGATATGGACCTCACCGAGCAAGAATTAGACTAATGGATTGAACAAAAGGATCAAGAAGTTGAAGAAGAAATAAAGTCAGTTCTCTAGAAGAAATGTCAGTGGAGACCATTAGTGCAATTCCATTAAAGAGTGTTGAGATGAATGAAGTTACATCGATTAAGGACTATTGGAGTGAAACAATGAAAGAACTTAAAATCTCTCCAAGTAAGGTGGACATTATCATTGGAAAAGATGAAGAAAAGGAAAATGAGATGAAACTTGAAGTCATTTTTGAAAGGCCGGAGGAACCGCAATTAGAGAGCAAGGAAGACCAACCTCTGGTGTTGGTGAAACCACCCACCCTTCCACGCATATTTGTTGAATTTAAAAAAGAGGTGGAGGTAAAGGAGCGTTCACAGATTTTCTACACTGCCGATACCTTTATGTTGGATGATCAAGATGCGACCAAATCTTTTGTTATAGGTCCCGAATGAGCTCCCAAATATGAAGGAGGGCATGCATGTTTTAATGCCCAAAGCTATAGATGCGCCAGTTGTTTACACTACAAATTTATTTTTAATTTCTTGCATTTATTTTAGTTTAGTTTAGTTTTTAGTTATTTTCTTTATAATAAAATCCTAACTTCCATTTCTTAGACCTTTCCAGATGCTATGGTTGATGCAAAAACACCAGATACAAGAGCACCCCGAGTTTTATTTGATATAAAGCCATTTGCTAAGTGACTTTCCTCAGAAATGATGGACTATATGAGACCTTATTTAGTGAGCACCGATTGCATCAATGGGCACCTAAATGCTCAAATCAGGTTCTTTTATTGGTTTTTGGAGACTTAAGTCATCTATACCCTGTGGATTTGGTTATGTCATTCCTTATGTTTTTTATCTCTCTCGTGTTACTTCTTTTTTCTTTGTGGTTTGTCACCCATTTTCTTGTTTTAAACTGTAACCACCCCAAATCCTAAAACCCTAAATTTGGGCTCCGCTCGGCCTAGAACTATTTGGACCCCTAGTTAACACTCATGAAATCAACGTAAACCTAGTCTGATTTCCCTACTATTATCCTTTTATTAAATTATTTATATTGAGTTGTTATATATTAGTGAGTTATTCAAAGTACCAAAGTACAACGAAAGCAAACAAAACTCAAACTAATATAAATACTCCTAAGACACTAGTCAAGACAACCTAAAGTGTGGAAACCTCACATATGTATACAAACTTCAAGTCAGAGGAGATACAACATAGTATACATGTCAAACCTTTCTCATAAACCCATATTCCAGTATTCTTAAAACATATACATATAATATAGGAAACCTACCTAATATGTGAGATTAGATCCTCAACAGTTTTCTACTTCAATCGCCTATCGCCGGTCCTTTTCCTTTCTCAGCCCTGCGATACGATGTGGTTGCACCAATCATCATAAAAAGGACGGTGAGTATAGAAATAGAACAATAATAACCAAATAGAGTCTCAACATAATTTCAAATTTCAAATAAATGACTAATCAAGTATTATGCATAAACATTCCAAGATAATAAAAGACATTATGATAATGAATTACTGAGATATAAAAGATAAATGAGTGTCTAGGAATCAAAAGAAAATGTGCAAGTAGTCCCAACCAAAAAGACAATAGTTTGAGTCAAGGAGAAACATCTATGAAGCTCTTTCAAGTAAACAAAATTCATCATCCCAACTCGGAGTTTAGGACGTGATATAGTCACATAATCCTAAAATCCATGCGAATAAGAATTCCTCTACAATCTAGCGAAGTACTTCTCACTCCGTATATATGAACCAAAGATCGTATCATGCATTCCAAGTTTCAAAATAGTATCATGAATCTCGAGTTCCTGGCGTTGAAGCATGACCTCAGGTAACCCATCCTACAAGGATCACGTTGACTTACCTGCTCTTGGACCACTTAATCATAATAGAATTCCAAACCAGGATATAGCAACAACAATAACAATTCCAAAAGCTCAACAAAGATAACAACCAATTAAATGCACAAATGAAATTATATAAATGCTCTGCGTGGTTTTACATACAGTACACCCAATATAACATGAAACCTCGTGATCCCGGTTCTCGAACGTCCCCAAATTGACCTTATACGCTTACCACCAGTCACCTAGACACCTGATAATCATTTAAATCTAGTTTGGTTGCGTTAGAGCTTCATTTCCCTTTAATTATAATTTCCCTTATTTCCATAATTTTATTCATTTTCCTTTATTTTGGTCAATTTCTCAAGTGTTGGGTCACATTTGAACCCATACGACTACTCGAGGGAAATCTTGAAGTTTTCATTAATTTTCTAGAATTTTAGTGTTGTGAACTAGTGTCACATCGTGAACAAAACCCTGGTGGCATCGATCAAAATGTGAAAACCCAACTGGCACTGTTCCAAATGCCATAAGTAGTGACCGTGGGGAAAATCCGTGGCGGCGTCACATGAAAGGTGAATTCCCCAACTTTCTCTGATCCAAACATCGTGACTCATAGACTCCACGATGTTCCTTGCGATGTTAATTTCTGAACGTGAATTCGGGGTTTTTCGACACGTCACTTGTGTTACCGCGTTCCGAGCCTATACTAACCTCTTCGGATTGTCATTACCAACCAAACACCATAAAAAACACCCAAAACCACCTAACATTCCTAACTTGTACCCCCCCTGAAACCAATGTCAAAACGACGAGAATAACATGAGGAGTCGAGATCTTACTTTAACTTTGGTGTTCGACGTGTCTTCGCGTCGTCACGAGTTCTGGAATGCTAGCTGCTTCTCCTTCTCTTCACGAGAGAAATAGAAAGAATTAGCGAAAGAGAGACAAGAGTGTTTGAGCGGTGAGAGAGATAAAAGCTTATATATTTATCTCCTCCATCTTCACATAAATGTGTGTCTTGAGGCACATTCATCATCTCTTGTTTGCTCAGCCGCCTCAACCGCTCCAGCTGCTTCAGTACACTAACACTAATTCGTAACTCTGCTGGGTGACACCACATCTTCTTAGCCACGTTTTCACCTCCAAATCACACCACGACTTACCCTATCGCGCACGAATAAAATATTAATGACCCCTTACCTGGGTTAATTAATTATTTTGTTTTATTTGCCGGTCACCCACAATTATCATTTTCCCAGTACATGTACCCATATCTCATTTGCCCAACCCTCGTTCAACATGTTTTACGAAGCAAACACTACTCGTATACTAACGTCATCATCCTGCACCCATACACGCGTATAAATAGGTACCACACCAAGCCATATGAACATATCATATTTTTCAGGTCGTTACAATCTTCCCAACTAATAAGAATTTCGTCCTCAAAATTAAACTTAACTCGAGTGAAATCTTATCAAAATCATATAGTAGGGAAATATTGTTTAACTAATCCCTTCCCCCTCAATCACGTGAACCCGTACCAACGTAAATAGGTGAAATCAAATTCTATCATTGGTATCATACAACAAGCCTATCCAGTCTGTGGTCATCCCGTAAATTACAGATTCAACTAGAACCTTTTTGAAACAGATATCATTTTTTTCCATAAAATATGTGCATTTAATACTAAGGCATCTAAGGGTTTCAAATCCATTAGATTACAATACATAGTAGGCAACTTGACTTCTTATACAAATAATGGACCTAAACAAAACCCTTCCCAAACAGTTTATCATGTGTCACCATATCGCAGAATATATTTATTTCAACTTACAAGGAGATTATGAAACCCTAAACTGCGGGTTTATACATGTCCAAAATTCGTGTAATTATGGTAGTGAAATATTATCGAACCTGTGACCACCATATAGCCTACTTAGCCAAAATTTATTGATATCCCACCTAAATTTATGGACACACCTAAAGTATAAACTCACCCTAAGTCTTGGTATTAACTTCCATCCATCACTTTAAAATATTAACTATTCAAAGGCATAGACTCATTTAGAGTCAGAAGCACCGCTCCTTACGGATACTACTATTTGAAAGTTTTCTTCCCCATAGTCGTCAAATATAGCTAAATATATATGATACATTGAAGGATGTATTCATACATAATTTCTCAACATAGTATACATGCCAAACCATTCTCACAAACCCATATCCCAGTATTCTTAAACCATATACATATAATACAGGAAACCTACCTAATAGGCAAGATTAGATCCTCAATAGTCCTCTACTTCAATTGCCTATCGTCGGTCCTTTTCTTTCTCAGTTTTATGATATGATGAGGCTGCACCCATTGTCATAAAAAGAACGGTGAGTACAAAAATAGAATAGTAATAACAAAATGGAGTCTCAACATAATTTCAATTGTCAAATAAACGCTAATCAAGTATTATGCGTAAACAATCCAAGATAATAAAAAGTAACATGATAATGAATTACAGAGATATCAACGATAAATGAGTGTCCATGAATCAAAAGAAAAGGTGCAAGTAGTCCCGACCAATAAAACTATCATTTGAGTTGAGGAGAAACATCTATTAAACTTTTTCGAGTCAAGGGAATTCACCATCCCAATTTGGAGTTTAGGATGTGATATAGTCACATAATCGTAAAACCCACGCGAATAAGAATTCCTCAGCAATCTAGTGAAGTAATTCTCACTTCGTATATAGGAACCAAAAGATCATATCGTGGATTCCAAGTTCCAAAATAGTATTGTGAATCTCGAGTTCCTGGCGCTGAGGTATGACCTCAGGTAACTCGTCCTACAAGGATCATTTTGACTTATTGCCTTTGGACCATTCAATCATAATAGAATTCCAAACCACGATATAGCAACAATAATAACAATTTCAAAAGCTCAACAAAGATAACAACCAATTAAATGCACAAATGAAATTATATAAATGCACCAAATAGTTTTACTTATAGTACACCCAATATAACACAAAACCTCGTGTTCGTAGCTCTCGAGTCCCTAAACTGATCCGTACGCTTATCACCAGTCACCTGGATACTTGATAATCATTTAAATCCAGTTTGGTTGTGTTAGAGTTCCATTTCCCTTTAATTATAATTTCCCCTATTTCCATAATTTTATCCATTTTCTTTTATTTTGGTTAATTTCCTAGTTATAAGGTCACATTTGAACCCATACGGCTACCCGAGAGAAATCCTAAATTTTTCATTAATTTTCTAGAATTTTAGTGTTGTGAACAGTGTCACGTCGTGAACTAAACACTTGGTGACGTCGATCAAAATGTGAAAACCCAACTGGCACTGTTCAAGACGTCGTAAGTGGCGTCGTGGGGAAAATCACTAGCGGTGTCATATAAAGTGTGAATTCCCCAACCTTATTTGATCCAAACGTCGTGATTGACGCGTGGCTCATAGGCTTTACGACGTCCCTCATGGCATTAATTCCTGAACTTGAATCCGGGGTTTTCCAACACCCCGGATCTTGTCACCGCGTTCCGAGCCTACTTCAACCTCCTTATGACATCGTTACCAACCTAACACCATAAAACACCTAAAACTTCTAACATCGAACTCCCAACTTTCACCAAAACCCCGAAACCAATGTCAAAATGATGAGAACAACGTAAGGAGTCGAGATTTTACCTCAACTTGGGTGTTTGTCTATGTTTCATGTTGTCGCAAGTTCTGAAATCTCAACTGCTCCACCTTCTCTTCACGAGAGAAATATAAAGAATTAGCAAAAGAGAGATGAAAGTGTTTGAGCAATGAGGAGTGAGAAAAGCATATATATTTATCTCCTCCATCTTCACGTAAGTGCGTATGTCGAGGCACATCCATTATCTCCTGTTCGCTCAGTTGCCTCAACCGCTTCAACTGCTTTAGCATACTAACACCAATTTGACTCTGCTGGGTGACACTACGCCTCTTGGTCATGTTTCCATCTCCGAATAACACCACGACTCACTCCTTCATGCACGAATAAAATATTAACGACCCAAACTCTTTCTCGGGTTAATTAATTATTGTGTTTTATTTTCCAATCACCTACAATTATTGTTTCTCTAGCACCATGTACCCATATCTTATTTGTTCGACCCTTGTTCAACACGTTTTTTGAAGTGAACCTTACTAGTGTACCAACGTCATCATCCTGCCACCAAAATACGAGTATAAATAAGTACTAAACCAAGCCATATAAACATATCACATTTTTTGGTCGTTACATAAACCTTAGGGACAAGGTTTGGGAGAAGTTTGGGGGTGTTTTTAGGGATTAAGGATTGGTTTTGATTGGATATTATGGAAATTGGACAAGACATAAGGTATAATAGTTGCATTTTTTTTTTTTTTGTGCGTATTCCATGGGATGGTATGGTATGGTTGTGTTTTCTTTTTTTCTTTCTTTGTTTCTATTCATTTCTCATTCTTACCATTCACTCTATGACATGCAATATAGTATGCTATTTAGGATTATATTAGTTATAGTAGTTAGTTTATGGTAGTTTTATGATTATATGGATGTTTTGCATGCTTTAGTTCACATTTAGGACCATTTTGTTGAGTTTAGAGTCGCCCGAAACCTTTGTTGAGTGCCTATGGTTGTGAATGAGTTGTGTAAGCCATTTTTGAGATTTGAAACTCTTTGAGGTATAGGAGATATTCACACTTTGGTACAATGCCCAACATTGTTGAGATTGCATAATAGAGGGCTAGTATGATGTTTAGGCTTTGTGCTAGATACCAAAGAGGGCAAGTGGTCGTAGCTGTACAAGTGGAAAAAAATCAGATTTCTAGGGTGCTAGAACAGGGTGTAACCCACTCTAGGTAGAATTCGTATGATTGAACCACTTTTGGGGGAATAATTTAAGCTATCTTTCAACGACACCCTTAACCTTAAGCCTACCCAAAGTAATTTTCCTAGTTAACCCAATTTGAACCAACCCAACCTTACATTCTTTCTTACCTAATGTTAAGCCCATAGCCATAGCCTGATATTATCCTTTTCTTAGTTGGAAGCTAGTCTTAGATTTGAAATATTTAAAAAGAGACATGAAAAGAAAAATGAGAGTGAAGAGTTGTTTATGTACCAGAAATATTTGAAAATTATTCATGATGAAAAAACTAAGTCAAAATAATGAGTCCTACCTAAAATGGTATCCGCAGGAAATGGAGCAGAGAGTCGAGTGGTTGGAAAAAGGTGAGGACTGCACATTTTAAAAGGAAAATGAAGTTAAGTGTTGTATAGACCACTTTCATGTTCTCTAAAAATCTTTTAATAGTCTAGGTCTTAGTTTTCCAACGCTTTGCATTCCCTTTATACTCTTTCCTTTGTACCTTACCCCAGCCCCATTATAACCCATGTTAAGTCTTATTGACCCCATTGGTGCTAAGTCTACATTAGTGGAAAGTATGGCTGCATTTCTCGCCTATGGTACCTTTTAAGCTTTGATGCGCTATCGTGCTGAGATCTTAAACTTGCGTGCTTAAGTGTATAGGCCTAGAAAACTCTTGAGTAATTGATAGCGTTGGTCTGGATGGAGTCTAGTTTATGAAAAGTGTGATTTCTACCAATGTTTGGACTTTGTTGCTAGACATATCTTAATTCCAAGCTTCTTTGAGAGATAGTCAATTTAATGACATTTGAACCATAGAGGACTCCACTTGACTTAGAAGTGGGCATAGGATTAGTTAGGTATATGTTAGTCGACATAGTTAGATTAATTTTTATTGTGAGTTGTTGTAGTAAATAGGAGTCTAGTTTGAAATAATAGTGTATGTCTTCATTTACTTCTTTGCTTGGGACGTGCAAAGTCCTAAGTTTGGATGTATTTGATAAGTCAGTAATAGTGTCGTAGTATTTTAATGTATTTGAGTATTTTGTGTAATAAAGTTTTCAAAATATTGGTCTCATTGCCTTTGTTTGTTATTTTCAGGTATTTTGGACTGGGCGATTGAAACCGAGGCAAAAAACTATGCAAAATGGAGTATTCATATGCCTGGAGAGGTTCTGCACCGAATGACAATGACGTGGTGGCAGAGGCGTGCGCACAAGGTAGCCGAACCAAGGTTTGTTGTGAAATAATTGCTTCGGTGTGATGAGGCTATGGGAGCTAATATGTATGCATGAAGAAACCCAAGGGAATTAACCTCGAGATGTGTGTCAATAAGGATAAATAAAGATTGAGTGATGCAGTGCTAATGTGCGATGGAATAAGAAGTAGAGTAGGTGTCTGGATTGTTTAGTTTTGTTTAGTTAAGATAGGATTGTTTTTATCTATTATATATACCTATATATACACATCATCAAATTTGAAGTTAAAAATTAACTTAGATACAAATTAAACAATCTAAAAAGGTTAGGATATAATAACAAATATCAAAAGGATAGGATATAATAATAGTATTTGTGAAAGTTTAGGATTTTTAACCAATTTAGCCTAAAAAAAAAGAAATACCTTGGTATAATGAATAACATATGGAGATTATTCATCACATATAGCGGAAACGGTGAAATCTTCATTCCTTTAGCTAAATTGTAAGAAGTAAGTTTTATTTTAAATGTAAACCTTCTTTCGACAATCTGAGAAAGTTCTATTGGTATTTCTGATATCTGGTAATTGAATCAAAAATAAATTCATAAAAAAATGAGTATAAGAATTAATATAAATAAATGTTATAAATAATGTTGTATAATTGTGTTTAAGTAGTTATATATTTTTTGAGTTAAATATACTTACCGAAGGGGCTTTATTCAAGATTTTCTCCCAATATCTTTACCTATAATTTTCTTCATTATGTTGTCAAAGAGAACAAAAGTTGTGGACCTCGAGTTGTCTTCGACATGTACATGCATTTTGAATCTAAAAAATAAATGCAGTTGTCATTATTTAGAATTTTGGCAAGATATGTATATTTAAACAATACGTCAACAAGTAATTTTTTAATCAAATCGAAAACTAAGATACCCATGTTTAACATACCTCTAATACGGCGTTGTAACACATTCATTACAATTATGACAATAGTATTCTAAGTTCGATCTTTTTAACTTAACGTAATGTGAATGGAAAGTATCATAAAATAAATTACTTGAACTAATCGATGTGATTTTTACTTTGCAAAGAACCTTTAAGAGCTGCATGTGAAATTAATTAAGTAGTTTAAAAATGAGAACAAAGCCATATAACTAATTATATTTTTAATATAAGTACTCATTAATGTCTTTTTAGCTTTTGATCTTTGGCGTTTGATTTCCTTTACTGTCATAGTTTCCAACTTCATATCATCTATTTTAAACTTCTTATTTTCTTCTCGAATCAGTTGAACTTCCTTTTTCTTGAGTGGTTCTCTGCTATTAATAAATTAAGAAAGGAATATATTATGCAATTAAGATTTATTTTTTTAAAAGCAATGCAATATACTATACATTAATAAACAATGTATACGGTTAAACATTTTTTATAGCATTTCATGAATGAGGCAATCTCTTCGATATCTGGACTTGTGTAAATCTTTGTAGCATGGGTCGAGGAAGTGTTAGTTCACTTGTTGAAAAAACTTTAATTGATATATGTGTGGCTTAAAAAGTATAAATAAATTTTGCATGAAAACTAAATTTTAATATAGAAATTAAATGAAATTGTACATGTATTTACAAAAAAATAACAATTGCCTCTATAAGTCTTGACATTATTTGAGGTAATGACAATCACCAACGAGTCCAATGATTTGTAATTTATAAACATGTTATTCATCTTGATTGCTTTTTGACACCAAGAGAGTTACATTCAATTTTTATTTCTGCATACAAAATGTAAGATTAAAGTTGTGGAACCCAATGGATTATTTTTCGTAAAATAATTTCAACAAAAAACTATATACTTGATGTTTTGAATACGCAAATTAATTTTTTTGGTTTTTTTTTATCTTTAACGAATTGGTCTTACAGCTCACCCATTCCAACAAGACGTCCTACAACATTTGTAAATAATAAGTAATTAAAACTAATAAAAGTTATATAAATAAATGGATTCATGTATATACTTTAATTATTAATTTTTTTTTCTTCTTACCTGAAGATTGATTGTTGTTGCCATTTTGTCAATTCTTCAAATTGAAGTATTTCAAATTTGTGGTCTAGAAATTATATGTCACTTGCGTATTCTTCAACGGTAGTACCACTTGTAAAGTAGATTACATAATTGTGGCTTACAACCTTGTACATATTTTTTCTTTGTATGTTAAAATTTGAGATGTCGTAGATCTTACCTTCCGTGAGGTACTCAAAATTCAAGACCAAATCACTATCTATGGTTGCTTGTATATTGTCGTCCTGCGTAAATTATTCATACAACATGTTAGTCCAATACATGTTTAGAATAAATAATTATTTTGAAAAAATTTGGAATAAATACTTACATTCTCATCAAGCAAAAGAATATTTATCGATATAAGTGCATCAGATTTGAGATTGGTTGAGTACCACTTTCTTGTTAACTTTGCTCTCACTTTAGGTGTATCTTTCGTTTTGTCAATATCTCTTATCAAAGTGAACAATGTTGTCATTATTGATATTCTTTAATAACAAATTAAAAGAAGAGAAAATTTAGAATTAATTAGATTTTGTTGGTAATGTATATGTATCATTTAAGCAAAATCCAGCAATGAAACCAAAGATTTTTAATTGATAAAAAGTAAAGATCGAAACTATTAAAAATTAAGAAAAAATAAGATTCTATAAAAAAAAAGGAAAGGATCAGAGTTAAAAAGTTATAATTAGTATATTGAGCATTAGCAAGAATGAAATAATTGACAAAAAGTGGGGTATGTTAAGTACCAAATAACAAGAACAGAATGTACTAAAAAATAAAAGCAGAACAACAATAATCAAAGAACGAAAAAACAATAATAAACCTACATGGGTAGACTACATGGTACGCTTCACAATGGTTTGTATCGATTTTTTGGCCCTCTCTCCTCTTCTCACAGACAGTCTGCTCTTGTTGCATTCAACAAGAATTTACCTGCATTATGGCATTCCAGACTGGGACATCCTGCACATCAGACATTGCAGAAGGTGTTACAGTTAGTGAATGTGTCAAATAAGTCTGTTGATTTTTGTTCAAGTTGTCCTTTAGGTAAGATTCATGCCTTATCCTTTCAAGTGTTTACCATCGGTCTTCTCACATTTTGGAGCTCATTCACACTGATGTTTGGGGTCCTTCTCATGTACGGGCAACTGGTGGTTTTCTTTACTATGTGCACTTCATGGATGATTACACACGGTTTACATGGATTTATCCATTAAAGGTCAAATCTGATGTTTTCAACGCCTTTTTGCATTTTAAGAAATTGGTTGAAAATCTATTTTCTACACGCATCAAGAAGGTTCAATCAGATTGGGGAGGGGAGTATAGGTCGTTGAAGCCTTTCTCGATTCTTGTGGTATTGTTTTTCAACACTCATGTCCACATATTCATGAACAGAATGGGAGAGCCAAACGTAAGAATCGCCATATCATTGACATGTGCTTAACAATGTTAGCTCATAGTCATTTACCCTATAAATATTGGTGGGATGCATGTGAGACGGCAGTTTTTCTTATCAATAGACTTCCATCTAGAATTTTGCAGGGTCAGCCTCCTTACGAGAGGGTATATGGGCATTCTCCAGATTATTCAATCTTAAGAGTGTTTGGGTGTACCTGTTTTCCATATTTACGACCATACAATACCCATAAATTGCAGTTTCGTTCTGAAAATGTCTCTTCTTAGGGTACAGTTCATCTCATAAAGGTTATAAATGTTTTCATAAATCTGGGAGAATGTATATCACTCGTCATGTCTTATTCAATGAAGATGAGTTTCCTTACTCCAATCTATTTGCTTCTAAATCCATGCCTCCCGCTTCAAATGGATCATCACCGGTCAATTTTCTAGTTGTACAAATTGCTCGAGGAAGAAGAATGTTTTGGTTTATGAGATATTAAGAGCCACTTCACAAGAAATTAGAGAGTGTTGTACTTTTTTAAATTTAATATCTTGGCAGATCAAAGAAACAACATGTAGTTGCTCTTGAGAGCATCCACGGGTGACAATAGCTCTTTGTAAACAATGTCCTTTGTCATATTTTTTTTGGTTGCTATAACAAGATGGTTTAATAAGAACTTTGATGGCAGACGCTGTTTTAGCCCATGAAAGAGCAACATAAAATTGACCATGAGAAAATACTGGTTCTTGTAAATAAACTCCAACGAAATCCAGCGTTTGTCCTTTTGCTTTATTGATACTCATTGGAAAACACAATCGAATGGGAAATTGCTTCCTCTTGAATTTGAAAAGGGATTTATCATGGTCATTAGGAATAAAAGGGATTCTAGGTAGAAACACTAATTTTCCTTCATAAAGATCGACAACGATTTTTGCGTCAATAACATTTTTCTCAAATCTCCAACAAACTAACTGGGTTTCATTGCATAATCCCTCTTATGGATTAATATTGCACAAGAACATAACTGGACAATCCTTCTTTAGTATCAACTCATGTGGAGGAAAACCATTTAAAACAAATTGTTCAAAAACTCTAGATTCATGGAGCTGGTGTTTTCATCAAGAAATTCATCGAAATTGTAGTATCTGACAACTTCTCCAGGAAATCGATGAATATGTAAAGCATTGACTTTGCAAAAAATTCATTTTTTGTTGTTAGTATGGCATGACTTGACATTGAATCCATTTGCTTTGCATACTCATTCAAATTTGGATATACCGTCGTAATCAAATTGTCTAACGAGTTTTGCTCATCAATATAAGGCATGGTCATGTTAGAAGGTATAACGATCATATTGCTAGGAAATTCTTCTTCTCTGCCGTTGCCAACTCGAAGTATGAACTTCGAAAATACACGATCAAGTCTTGTTTTTCATATTTTCAACTAACTTGATTTTTTTCAATACAAGCCAAATATATGAAGTAGCCAGAGTCGACTTCATTACATCTTGCCTACTACCATTAGAAATCATAGGTAGCACTTGCCTAAAATTACCACAAAAAACTATGACTTTGAAACAACCATAAAAATTTAACCCGACTTGTGTTCTACTTGTTAGGACCGTGACCCAGCTACATAATATTTCGCGGTATTTCAGACTTCGGGATGTCGACATTGAGTTAATTTTACTTTTCTGTGACGTTTGTATTATATGCTAGTCTGAGTGAGCCTTCACTTTGGAAAATGGGAGAATTAAAACATAGAAAATACAAATAAATGATTTTTTGAATAATAAATGTGATGATTTTATTTAAAACGAAATGACGAAACCACGGGCACACAAGGGTCGAGTTATGGTGCGGTTCGAGTCGAGAAGTGCAAGATAAACAAGGGAGCGAATAAGTAAGTGACAACCAAGTCATTTCGTAGAGTCAACATGGCGAGTTAGAGTTGATAGACACTTCAAAGGGGGAGGCGATGGATTCACCTTGAGATGCGCGCATACAAGTGGATGATGTGAGGAACTATATAAGGACCACTTCACCACTTGATTCCCTTTTCACTTTTCATTATCTTCTCTTCTCCTCTCCTCTCTTCTATTATCTTCTTTCTTGGTGAACAAGAAAGGCTGACCAACCCGATTAGGTGGTGACCGGAGCCTCGCCGGAGTAAGGTGAGGACTCTACTCCCCTTTCCCTTTTCTTCTTCTCTGTTTATGTGTTGGTTACTCAAGTTTTAATCACGATGACCAAGGGTGCCTTACCGAAGATGAATCTTGTTGAACTACCAATGTCTCGACAAACCCCCGAGAGATCAACACATGGCATCGACGCCGATGTTGCTCTTTGATGTATTTTGTTAATTTTGTTGGATTTTCGGATTTAGTTATTTATCTTAGATTTCCAATTGAATCTGGGCATCCCACGACGAATCCAAAGTCGATTTTGGGTGGTCTTGAAGCCCAGAAACATGTTGGCGTTGATCGCAAAGAGTGGGTTTTGAGTTTGTGTTCTGTGATTTCTGGAATTTGTGTTGGTTGTTCGAAGCCGTGGAAACGCTTGCGGGTCTGTACATGCTGCGGCGTCTCCCATATACAAGTCGAACATTAGTCCAGAACACACCGTGAGTGGCGTTGTTCATGTTGATTTTCGCGGCGTGTTCTGCTCTTTGTAGACGCCGTGGGAATGTTTTCTAGTGTACACAAGTCACGGCGTGCTTCGTATACGCATGAAACAGAGGTAGAGTAAGATCACGCCGTGTAGGCGTTTTCCTGTTTTGAGCTTCACAACTTGTTCATTGCGCAAGTTTCCAAATCTGTTGTGCTTAACGTTTTCATGTGTTATTATCACGGCGCCCTTGACATACATATTTGTAACTTCCAGTTGTGTAGTGGCGTTTTGGCCCAACAAGGGCCCACGGTGTATGACTGCTGCGTTTTGGGTTTTGTCAAATACGCTGTGGAGGCGTTTTTGAGATTTACCGACATCACGACGTCTCGGACGTGTGAGTTTCCAAGTTTGGCCTTTAAGGGCGTTTTCGGTAGAACTTCCTAAGGCGTGTGGACGACGTAACTTGTGAGTGTGGGCCGCATAGACGCCTTAGAGCATCTCTAATGGTAAACATGGATTGTGACTGTGGATTTTTGCCACATTATCAATGTGGAGAGGATGTCCAGTCTAGTTGGCATCAATACATATTCAACGTTTAAAATAGTTTTCAATGGGTAATGTGAATTGCACCTTCTATATATGAGGTGACAATTTTTTTTTAAAATTAATAATTATCTAACCGATTATATTTTTGTTAATTAAACAATTCTATATTTGGAGTCATTAAACTATTATACATATATTATTTTATAAAATACGATTGTTATTAATATATAACGTGCAACAGCTAAAAAATAGCTTGTTTGTGTTTATCCTTTTTTCTAAACTTATTGTAATTATCTTATCCTATATATGATAAGTACAAAAAAACTATAGAAAACAAAAAACGGAAAATATGTTTATTAAAAAAATAAAATGCAATGTATATTGAGAGAAATTCAATTACGTAAAGTGTAGTTCGGATTATCTTTTTTCTCACTTTTTGTATTTTCATTTAATTAGTTTTTTTTATGAGGTGGCATACAATACACTGTCTATCCCACCCTCTAGAAATAGAGGGTGTGATAGACAGTGCGAACGGTTATTTGTGCCACGTCATCTTCACAGTGTGATTCCATATTACCATTGGAGAGAATTTTTTGGTTGGGATGTCTATTCTATCCTACGTGTCCCACATTCACCCCCAATCCACAGCGCCATTGGAGATGCTCTTAGAGGGTATTATGACACGACGTGTACAAGGCATGTGTGTGTGCATTTTTTGTGTGCGTGCGCAGTGAACACTGTGAGAACGCCTTGAGCCTATGTGCTCACGACGTGACTCACATACGTCTCGACCAGGAAGTAATTTTTTTCCAACTTTCATCGATTTTTACCAGAACTTTGGGGTAACTTTTGGGGTTTCTCTGGCATTACTTTCGATTTCTCTCAGTTACTCACCGTCTAGTTTGTGACAGTGGGTGCAGATAGAGTAAAGTGCAGCAAAGGCAAAGGGCCCCGCCTAGGCGATTTCCTTTGAGGACTTAGCGGTTAGGATGTTGGAGACCTTAGAGATAGGTTATGTTTGTTTTAATTGTAGGTCGATTTATACTATCATGTTTTGATGTATGTTTTGGGATCAGATTATTGAATATCATGTACTAGACTTGTTGTGTTTTACTTTGATTGTACATGAATATTCTTGATTTTACGGGGATTTCCACATTAATAGATTCCTGAATTTCCTAAACCGGGAGCGGTGAATTCCCTAAAGTATCTCGTCACGCACTTTAGCCACCAATGGAAGACCCCAATCGATTGCGATACCTCTAGCATGAGTCTGTCGACCGACTCTTGTCTGGGTAATCTGTGTTGGGTTTTGGGGTTCATGCGCAGCGGAGATTTCAAAACACTTTTGAGAAAAACCCCAACAGGATCCGAATCTGATTCCATTAAAACACGTTTAGACTATGAAAACTTAATCATACCTCAGTCGCAATGTACCTTTCTGAAGGTTATTCGATCTCTAAGGCGCTGCCAACAACGAACGCCCTCTATCAGCAGTCCACACACGAACGGCGGCCGAGATTTGAAGTGCTAGCTTCGAGAGAATACTAAACCTTTTTGTTTCTCTCCAAAACGATCCAGAGCATACCAAAAACCTCTAAGTCATTTCTTAAAACGAAAATAGAGTTTCAGCCTCTTTTAAATCTTTCGTACTTGTATTCTAACTCAAAGCGTCTATTTATACAACCCTTGTATATAGACGGTTAAGTAAATTACACATATACCCCTACTTAAAGAAGTATAAGTGTAATACACTACAAGGACGTTTCTGTCATGAATTTTATCATATAAAATTCATTTTTCTGAACCATCTTAAAAATCTCGCAAAACCATTCTCAGTGTGCGACCCAATAGGCTCATACAACGTTGGCAGTGTACCAAAACTCATTTTGGTATACAAGTCATAAGCGGCCTCTAGCAAGACATTATGACTACCCAAGTTGTACGAAGATCAAATCGATACAACCTAATCAATAGTGTATATAATATCCTTTTGTCACACGATATCCTTTTGATCAAACATAAGGCATGGAATTGTCATCCAACATGTTCAATCGTACTAGTCTCGATTTCTAGGTAGGCTGAAAACATCTAAGTGACATTGATCAATATCAATTCACTTAGACTAGGCCTTTTAACGATCTAACACATCGAGGGATCCACTTTGGATATCTCTCTTTATATGAGAGGGACAAATTCTATCTCGATTACACAACTTCACCACATTATTCACACAGTAACCAATCACAACCTTTATAATCATCCGGTTAAAGACAACGTTTGATTGCGTCAAATCACTGTATTCCTAATGTTGAAGTCTTTGGTAATCTCAAGTCAGAGGACTAAAAATATACCTATCATGAGAAACAACTATGACTTAATCCATATGATGTTCTCATAGCGGGTCAGTCCAGTACTTTGTTCCCTAACAAGTACTCATGATCTTGATTCGTATTCCTATACGTATGATCATCGTATGATCATCAATCAAGGCTCACACTAGTCTTAATTCATTATAGTTCCCAGTATAATAATCGACTAGGGGCATTTAGGATATTTCTGTAAATACCCATGGATCTTATTATAATGTAAACATGCAAATTAATTATAATAAACAACAAATGAAATCCTCTATTTTATTAACTAAAATGTATTCATAAAGACTGTTAATGGAATGACCTAGGGCACATTTCCCAACAATCTGAACTATCCACCACCTCACTGCACCGCTGGTATGATGCATCGTCTTACTGTCCCTCGCACACAATGCCAAATGAGACAGTCTGCAACATCCTCTGACCACGTATATGTGTCCTAGTAGTCGTCGACATGTCCGTTGAACTCATCAACTCGGCTGTCTCACGTAGTCCATGCTCGTGGGTCGTCTGACACATGACTACCTTAACATCAGATCCATTGCGGCTCAAAGCATTAGCAACAACGTTAGTCTTCCCCGAATGGTACTCAAACAAGAAGTCGTAGTCCTTCAAGAACTCAAGCCAATGCCCCGGTCTCAAGTTCAGCTACTTTTAGTGTGGCGAACGTCCGCTCACTTTCATTGTTATACACGAATTTTGTATCAATATCGTCATAGGTGTAACACACTTGAAGAAGTCCTTCACGAACTCTGCGGTAGTACTCCACCAATCTCAGAATATCGCGAAACAATAGTCGAAGTAGGTTACTCTATCATGACTTTAATCTTTTTGAGATTAACGAAAATATTGTTAGCTCTAACTACGTGCTCTAAAGTCTATCCTCGGGAAGCAAAAACTCGCCCACGATCGGCACTTTAGTAATGTCGCCTTCATGTTTCGCTTCAGTGCGCATGACACTTGCAAGGTATCCAATTTGTCTTCTTGTATCAAACAATCCAAGCATGTAATGCTCATAACCAGTTTGCACCAACTAAGGTCTTGACTCTAACAACTCCAGTACTCTCATGTCTACTAGCGACTCATAACCCCCTATTTTTACTGGATTGTCAAGATAAATCACATTCGGGTATACCTTATCCCAGCCAACGTGCTAAGAATTTTGGGATTTACTAAGTTTAACAGGTTTTAACCTTATCATGTCAACCATAACATCATAACTTGAAACGAACGTGTTATGCATGCAAGTACGCAAAGGTAAATCATACCCTTAACATGTGTCGGGACGCCCGCGGTTTGGCTCAATAGCAGCCTTTGAACATGTTCCTTCTGGTGTTGGTGATGTTGTGGTGGTGCTCTCGCTGGCTGAGGGAACTCCCTTTGAATGTGGCCGGCCTGTCCGCACTTATTACACGTACGGGTATCCTACGATCTCTGAGTTTGGCTCTGGCCTTCCCCCCGTGCGAAATCTTGAGTCCGACTCCGACCTTTGCGTCTTCCTCTGCCTATCTCATCGATCAGTATCCTTGCTCTCAGTAGTTTGCCTCTACGACTGCTGGTCCTGTCGACTAGGATGCGATGGATGATTGGTAAAACTTGGCACGGGTGGAACGGTATGTACCAGACGTGTGGTATGCTATGCAACATATCCTACACTCTGCATCATGTGCTCATGAGTAACCCATCTACTCCTCTTCTCTTCCTGTCCTATTGATAGTGACTATTTGATCGGGTCTCTACTCTGTTCACCCTAACCTCCTCCGGATGCATGAGTAAGTAACTTTCCCTCGCCAAACTGCATACGTATGCTCTCAACAAGCTTTCTTGCTTAGTCATAACAACAAATCCTTCGACTACGGGTAGTAGACCCTCGGTAAAGTAGTAGAATCGATCAGCCTCAGTATCTGCGGATCCTCCAGCATAAGGTAGCAGTGAAATAAACTTGCCCATATAGTCCATCACTGACTCATCGGTGTTTTGCCTCAGTGCCATGAACTCGTTCCTCTTCGCCCAATAATAGCCGACGGGAAGTACTTCCGGTTAAATTAGGTCTTGAAATCGATCTAATCTCTCGGAATGCCTCGGGTAGTAATGATAGTTGTCCACCAATCATCTGCCTCCCCCTGTAGCATAGATGAAGAAATATTCGCCTTCATGTGGTCCTCAATAGCGATGACGGTATGAATCTTCTCATGATTCTTCAGGAATAGCTCTACCGCGGCTATATCTGTGCCATCAAAGAACTTAACTAGGTCGTTCCTCTTGAACTCTCTCCACTTCCTCGCCTCTGCAGTGGCTCTGGGACTCTTCTCCGGAATAGTGATTGGAGTAGTTCTGCAGTAGCTACGGGTGCCACTGGTGCCTCCTCAGTCTGGACTAGATGTGCAATAACCTCTATTTGGGCTATTTGTGCAACTGCCATCCTAGGCATCACTGTAACCGGAATCATCTCTAGGGAAGATGTAGCCATTGGCATCTCTATCCCTTGAGTAGTTAAAATGGGTGGAATAGGTGTGGTCGGGGTCGATGGTGTCATGGTAGCTGGTGTGGGTGTCGTCAGCGACCACACTAACTCCTCGAATCTCCATGTCCAAGCGCGAAACTCCTTCGAAGTAATGAACTAAGAATCAGCCGTCCCGCTATCGTCAATCGGACCTGCCTGATCTGCCATCGCTGTCTGAACCAAGGGAGCAAATACTTCGATAAATACATAGCTACCGCATACCATATAGTACACACAACAAGCATAATATGTACGAAGTTAAATCCAACTCATCCCCAACTCTCCCATCTAAGGTTCTAAAAGGATCATAGGGTTTCCACTCAAGTTCAACTGTTCCTAACTTCCGCTGGTTTAAATGGCTTGTGTTTTAAATCAAGAGTCAGGTCTATAAAACCTTGCGCTCCGATACTAACTATGGAGGCCCCAAATTTCTCTTGCAATTGGGTACGCTCGGCCTAGGCTCGTACAGGCCCCCGAGTCAGTACTCGGCGAACCTGACAAGCCTATTCAGCCTCTAATCAATCAATTATATAATTTATGAAAGAGTTATTGCAAGTTTTACGCAGCGGAAAGTAAATAACTAACATAAGGAAAATAACTCAATCAATGGGAAATTAAGAATCTATAATGTGGAAAGCCCCAAAATATTCATGTACAAACAGACGTGAGATATGAATAAGTACATGATACCAATCTCAAAATGACTAAGTTCAATGATCAAAATCATATATATAAAATGTCATACAACTGAGCAAAAGATATAATAGACCTACAATAAGGTCTCCAAGTTCATCCGCTAATCCTCACAAAAAGTCATATAGGCAGGGCTTTTTGCCTCTATTACACTTCGCTCTATCAGTATCCACCATCACAAACTAGACGGTGAGCAACTAGAGAAATCGAATGTAATACCAGAAGAAGATAACAATAATTCATGATATACTAAGTAAAGCAGTCTAAATATCATGCGATAATAGAAAGACAACAATTTAAATAAATCAAGTGCATGATAAACAAACTAATAGATATCAATCGAATTTCAAGTGTGTTTTAAAGAATTAAAAGAGGCCCATAAGTGGTTTAAATCATAGCATAACGTCGAAGACCTCGCGAGGTCTTCCCAGGCATCGACACAAGCGAAAGCATAGCTTTGATGGGAGGGACACAAGACCACCCACCCAATACTCAGTGTCACATAGTCACTAAGGGTGGTCACACACACCTATTGTAACAACCCTCAAATTTGAACCGACTTATGTAGGACCGTGACCCGGTTACGTGGTACTAGATAGTATTTCGAGCTTCGGTAGTCAACAACAAAGTAATATTATGTTTTAGTGATGTGTGTATTAGTATTGTAGTTCATTACGGGTCTTGCGCTGTTCGGACGATTTTAAATTGAGTGAGGCTTCGCCTAGATAAACGGGGGAGTAAAACACTATTAAAATACAAATAAATGAATTTTTGGATAATTTAAATAATTATTTAAAGGAACAAGGCGTAGGACTACGCGACGCGAGGAGTCGAACTGGATCGAAGAACGTTGTTTGAATGCGGGGAGTTGGATAGATATGTAACATACAGTCTATGAGATATAGATTGTTAAAGTGACACAACTGTAATTTGAGGAGCCGTGAGATGGACCTCGAGATGAGTGTGTGTGTTGAGATGAAAGGCCACAAATGAGACAACACATTACCTACTTTACTATTGAATTACTATTCATCATCACTTTTATATATAAATATACATATAAACACACACACCCATACCTCTCGTCCCTCTCACTCTCACCGTCCTCACACCTCTCTCACCACCGTCACCCTCTTCTCCTCCCTGGTTCGCCGACCACCGGCGTTGGACAGCTGGATCCCTCACCGGAGGTGTCTTCTCTCCTTCCCTCCCTTGTATTCACTCGATCTCACTCTCTCCTCTCAATTTTCTCCATTCTCTCCCTCCATCGTCTCTTTTCTCGGTCCACTCCTCCTCCCAACTTGGCTGTGCACACTGCTGTCTTCGGAGGTCTAGTGGTGGCGGGGTAGCTCGTCGGAGGTTTGCCTCTCTCTCTCTCTCATTTCTCTCGACTATGCACCTTCCATTAGGACGGGATTAAGGGCTGTTGGACTGGGATGGGACTGCCGTCATCGGAGACGGCTGTGGTAGTCACCGAAGTCCTCGTCAAAGTCGAAACTTCTCTCTCTCTCTCCTGGTTTCTCTCTTCGGTTTCTCTCTCTCGTATTTTGCTTTTTTCTCTCACTCTCTCTATCAGTTTTTTTTGTTTTTCCTCACTGTGGTGGTACTGCCATGATGGGAACCAGTTGTGGATGACCTACGGTGGCTCACCGGAGTCCCCGATAGTCCCAGATGACCCCCATCGTCGTGGCCATTGTGTAAATGGCCGAAATTCACTAATACCATATTTTCTACTATTTTTCTACTATTTTGCTGATTGGGTTTTGGGCGACTGCCGGAGTTGTCGTCGGTCATCGGGGACGGTTGTGGGTGGGCCCACCTGGCCCACCAGAGATCCTACAACCTCGAATGGTCGATAGATTTGCCTATTTATGTGTTTGGATCTCAATTTTTACAAGTGGTGTTGTTGTGTTTGTGTTAAACTATTTTTTAGTCGCCTCGCTGGAAAACGCCGCTGGACTACCGAGACCAGAGATGTCTGGGACCAAGTTAAGTCCATACTTGTGTCTCACGACTCTTGGAGTAGCCCAAAATAGCAACGTTGTTATTTATTTATAGCATTTATACATTTTATGAATGTTGTACTTTTGTCGTTGGAAACCACTATCATCGCGGCTCTGCCGTTACACGAGGACATAGAGGGATTTTGGAGACCTTACCATGTCCATCATGGAGTCTCATAGCCTCCGAGCATCTCAATTAGTGGTGGCAAGTTTTGTGAGCGTCATTTCATGTGATGTCATTGTTGCGCGTCTTATCGCAAACCGTCGTGTATGGTCGACACTGCCACTGGACGCCATGACTAAGGGAGTGTCGGGGATCACAATAAAACTTTCGTGTGTGTCCCATAACTCATGGAGCATCCATATCGATGGTGATGAGTCGTTGTAATGGCAAATTCATGTGTGAGTACTTTTATCACGTCAAGCGATTGTTGACGTGACGTAGCGCACGCCTACAACTTTTTCATGTCGTGTTGGCACCCTACGGACGTTGGACCACACTCGCGAGTCTCCCTACTCGTTGGTTATATGATTATTTTGAGTTCTGTTGAGTCGTTACAGTCGAGCGATATTGATATTGTGTTTTTAAGTCGATTGAATGGTAGTGACGTCGTGGTCACGTCGCCAGTCCGCGAGACTATGACATGACCTATTAACGACCGAGCTGAGCCTATAATTCATGAGTAGGCTTACATGCATTATGATTATCGATGTCATGATATCCCAGTCGTGGTTGTTATTTTGGTTTTCAAGTCCGAGAGAGAGTATTCGTTTTCTACTTGATTGTCGAGTTATTCGAGTCATTTAAAACGATAGGAAAATGTTAGGGGTATCAACCTAGGATTAGTTAATGACTCGACCCATTTAATTGGAGTTTCCGACCTTGTCAGGTAGCGGAAAACTCGGGGATACATGCTAGGAATGCGAGAGTGTTGTATACGGGTTGTGATAGTTCAGGTAAGTACACTTGCCTTAAAGCTCGTGTACGTTAGTAAGCCAGTTAAGAAATTCTCATGTGATTCATTATCATTTATTGCTATTCTTGCTATTATCCATTGTTGGCATTCAAATTCTCTTATTTGCTTGATATGTGTGTTCTTGGCGTAAGTGTGTCGATATAGTATCATGTGGCTCGCATTGGTTGGGGAAACTTAGGTATTTCCTATCAAAATTACTACTACCCACAGTGTTGTGTGAACCAGGGTACTGATTGTGAAGGTGTCATGTGGCCCGCACCAATTGGGGAAACGCGAGCCACTCTCTGCAAGAGTGCCTGACCACCCCGGTATTATGTGAACCTGGGCACTGGATTGTTGTGGTTATTGTTGTGAATATTGACCGCTTATGGCCTCTTTTGACTCTTAGAACACGATTGTTTTTTATTGCTATCATTTCAGTTTGCCTATCATGCACTTTTATCTATTTATATTCCTGTCTTTAAATTACCGCATGATATTTAGACTGCTTTATTTGATATTCATGAATTACTGTGAAATTTTTCTGGCATTACTTTCGATTTCTCTTAGTTGCTCACCGTCTAGTTTGTGACGGTGGGTGCAAATATCCCGAGTGTAGCTAGGGCAAGGGCCCTCTACTTGGTGATTTTCTCTAAGGACCTCTCAGAGTATGCTACTTCAGGATTAGGTTAGATTGATTCATGTTCATTGCTTTTTGTATGATGTTTTATATATATGATGTTGGTTATTGAACTGGGGATCACTTTTTGAGATGGATACCATGAAACTCGGGGTTTCAACATTTATATAGATTTCCTAATTTTCGTTTGATTGAGTTATTTCCCAATACTTGTTTAGTTTTTCCGTGCGTATAATTGCAATAACTCTTTCATAAACTGTTAAATTGATTACTTGGAGGCTGACTAGGCTCATCAGACTCACTTAGTATCGACTCGGGACTTGCATGGGTCTAGGCCGGGCGTACCCAAATGCATTGGGAATTTGGGGTCGTCACAATTATACAAGAGTGCCCGCGTTTTATTCCTCTAGTGTATGTCCTCATACTTTGAGACAAAACACTTATGCCAAGAAACACACAACAATGGAATGGAATACCAATAATAAAGCATAACGAATCTGAATAAATGATAATGAATCACATAGAATTTTCTTACTGGCTTACAAATCATACACAAGCTTTAAGACAAATGTACTTACCTGACAACGCAACCTGTATACACTCTCACATCCTAATACGAAATCTCGAGTTTTCCCACTACCTGACAAGGTCGGAAGACTCTTGATAATCGGTTAAGTTGTTAATTAAACCTAGGTTGAAACCATAGCATTTTCCCCATGTTTTAACGACTCAATAACTTGAAAACCAATCGTAAAAACAACCAGAAATCCAATGAAAACACAACCAATCTCTTGGGTTTTGAAATCACAACATGTATAAGCCTCATCACAAATCATAGGCTTGGCTCAATCGTTAGTAGGTCACGCCATAGTCTCGAGGACCGGTGGCGTGACCATGACGTCACTACCATTTGTCAAACTGTAAACACACAACATCGATACCGAGTAATCATGCACACAACAAGGGCACTTATGCACACACACCGCCACTCTAAATTAAATCACACATATAATGGGCCTTATACACACATTATACATTTTAAAACAAGTTGCACATATAGTAGGCTTTATTTGAGGTAAAAAAAAGTTATTGGGCCTCTATTGGGCCTATATTAGCAAAGGCCCATTCACAACACATCTTTTTCATCAGCTTCCTACATGCCATCAACATCAACCTACTCCACCGTCTGAATCGAGACTTACTGGTTGAGTTATTAGCGAGCCACGCCGTATGGGTCATGGCCAAAGGTGTCCCTACAGGCGTGCATCCTTCATACACAGAGGTTCAGTGGTTTTGAATGGGGATACATACTCTAAAGGCTTTGTGACACTTTAAGTTCACAAAGTCTTCGAAGCATGATCCGAGACTAACCTCTACAAATGAGGGACTTAAATCGACGATGTAGCATTTCATTCTCCTCTCCAACATGTGCTGAGAGTTTAAGACAGTCCGTAACATGTATCGGATTGTCATAGAACCCCGATATTCACCCAAAGTATACTGTAAATATGAAAACAGGGGATCCAAAAATCAAGCCATAAAATCGATACACCAATGAACCCTTTAGTCATGTATTGCTCTTTGGATCGCCCGGCATTGATGGTTTCATGGGACCGACTCCAGTGCGACGTCCGTGGTCATCGCAACATCCGAATACACAAAACAAAAATAACAACATTCGCCAGAGATCGGATAGAGAGAGGGAAAGAAGAAGAGGATAGGTGTTCTCACCTTTAGTTTCGGTGAGAGAATGGGTCTCCGACGAGATTCTGGCAGCCCAACCTTACCCAAAATGGCAAATCTTGTTCTCCAAATAAAAAGACACAAGAAGAGAGAAATACGTTTGGGAGAGATGATGAATAGTTAGGTGGGTTTGGGGTGGGTTCCTATTTATACCTCTTTTACTTCATCAACACATGTGTACACAGATTCCGTGGGAGTTAGTTAAATATGTAACATGCGGACTATGTGATTAGTATTGTTAAAGTGACACAACCTAATGGTGAGGAGCCATGAGATTGGTCTAGAGATGTGTGTGTGTGCTAAGATGAGATGATGTGGTAAAAGACCCATAAGGGTAGATGTGTTTAAATGTATGAAGTGAAGGGAGAAGGGCAAAAAGTGTCAGTTGAACCCCAATCTCTCGCTGTTCTCTCACGTAACCTTACGAAGCATGCCATTGTGTTTGTTATTATCTACTTGTTGGCCTTCCATTCCATATTCCTTGTATGTGTGATTCCGGCGTAAGTGTTTTGTCTCGAAAGTACTAGGACTCTGCACTTAGAGGATAAAACGCGGCACTCGCGACCACGAGTGTGTGACCACCCTTAGTGACCGTGTGACACCGAGTCTTGGGTGGATGGGTTTGAGTCCCTTTCCATCATAGCTGTGCCTTCGCTTGTGTCGATGCCCGGGAAGACCTCGCGAGGTCTTCGCCGTTATGCAAACATGAATGGCAAATCTTGTTCTCCAAATAAAAAGACACAAGAAGAAGTGGCGAGGCCCACGCTTTGATGGATGTGGAGAAAAAGGAGTGAGTTGAAGATGTTGTGTTGTTCGAAGAGACTTTGTACAAGTCTCAGAGAAATACGTTTGGGAGAGATGATGAATAGTTAGGTGGGTTTGGGGTGGGTTTCCTATTTATACCTTTTTTACTTCATCAACACATGTGTACACATCTCTAGTTCTCTAGGACGGCCTTTAATAACCCCAGTCCTAAATTTTAGTGACAATTAACTATGACACGTCTTCCTTGATTACTTCATGTTGTGCATCCCAAAATTCATCCTAAACCTAATAAATTTCTCAACTCAACTATAGGTCTCATTTTGATTTGATTTGAAATAAATCATATAACCTATGTTATGCTATCAAATGAAATTTATAAAATGGTACACAAGGTCATACTAACTCCCAAGGGACCCTATCCGAGGATTAGCGCTGGATTGCTATTTTATAGCGTCTTTTATGTACACCGAATTAAACACATTTCTCGAGATGGTCCCACAATTAGCGTTCTAGTTGATTAATTATGCTTAAAGTTACATTTTATTTGATTAAATCATAATTTCATCAACTAAGGTCTTATCATTGATTCGACTTAGTCTATTACCTCTAAAATTTTACGTCTATGAGTTAATGTTGACTTCATCCTAAGCTCAACTCAACTATTACCAGATGAAGCCTCATCAATATTCGCAAGGTCACTCGAGACTCGTATAAGACTACAATACTAATACACACATCACGAAACATAATATCACTTAAGGTGTCGACTCTATTACCTCTAAGTTCGAAATATTGTCTAGTATCATATAATATTCGCCCGGGTCACGGACTACTTGACCATCACGATTTAAAAATTGAGGGTTGTTACATCACTAGCCCTAGACAACCAAGTCATGAAGTGCATTCAATTTAGACTAGACCCTCTTGTTACGCGAGATAACTCAAAAGAAAGCGGACCAATTTCATTACTCACTTGCTACTTGTTGCCTAACAATGCATACAATTATGGATGCACATCAATGGACTAGCAATAAACTAAATAAAGAAATATGTATTTGCAACTACAAAAAGTACAATCCACGTCATGGAAATCAAACAATAACAAGAATGATACTAAAATTAAACCAAACTTAAAATTAAAACAAGTAAATCCTTACAAATCCCATGTTCATGTTAAGTCTTCCTTGAAAATCGTCTTAAAAACCATTAAACAAAGCTTTAAAATGGAGATAAATAGAGAAATTACGAAAATTGGAGAAGGAGAAAGAAAAGTTTACTAATGAATAGTTAATATGGATAAGGGAGAGATGTGGATAATGGAAATCGTAAAAACAGGGGAGAGGGCAGCTTGTATTTACGTTTGTGTTATGGAGGCGTTCTGGTGTGCTGCCGAATCCAGGAGTGTAGCGCTAAGTGTTACGAAGAGAAGAACAGTCAACTAGAAGTCAAAACCCTAATTGAGAGTGAAATCTCAAGTCCGCTCCTTGCATCAAGTGTTCTGACGAGAAAACGCAGTTCGAGGCATGATCTGAGGCTGTTGGTTTGTTACGCAAGGGGAAAAGTCATATGAAGGTATGGGAGTTGGTGCAGACGCGGGTCCCGAGGCGTAATGTGTGGCTGTTGGAATCAGATGCATGGAATGCTAGGCGCACAGGCGGACATGGGAGCATACGAGTGAATGGGTGAGAATGTGAATCTGGTTCATTAATTGTTGTTTTCATCAAATCTTATATACGTGTCTTGAGGCGTAATGGATGGCTGATAGGTAGTGTGTAGCAAAGTGTGTCATTCTTAAGAGTCACTTTGTTGCCTCCATTATTCTAATCTTTACAACAACGCTTGTCTTAAAGCACAATCGTATGACTGCTGAACCACATTACCAATACTCAAAGCCTTGGCCATTTTTCATGATCTTCTTCAACTTAAAACACTCCAACACCTTTGTAAATTCACCGACCATTGCGATAGCCTGTTATGGGTCATGTAAGGCTGTCTTGAGATACGTGCAAGCACGCTTTACAATACGAAACATCAAAACCTTCCATAAAGACCCTACATTTATTCTTTTTAATCAACATAGCCTAAAAACATAAAATGGACGAAAATAAGTAATTATGTACTAAAATTAGAGACTTTGAAACACCTATAACAAATTCACACAAAATTAGGGGCACAAAGTAAACTTAACAAATAGCCTCAAACTTATTGCTTTGCTCGTCCCGAGCAAATATTTATTCAACTAAACTCTAGACAACTAATGTAAACTAAACTAGACTCC
The DNA here is from genome assembly GCA_039657345.1 of Stephania japonica. Classification (NCBI taxonomy): domain Eukaryota; kingdom Viridiplantae; phylum Streptophyta; class Magnoliopsida; order Ranunculales; family Menispermaceae; genus Stephania; species Stephania japonica. Next base: position 17,761,604 of record CM077558.1, on the reverse strand, counting down.
TAATTTATTCCAAAGGCCTAAAATGAGAATATACAACTAATGCAAATAGAACTTTATTAAAGGCACACTAAATGCAGACTAAATGATCCTAAGCCCAAATTTAACAAAAGTGTTTTACTAGATATCAAATCAATGCAAAACTCAAGAGACTTGGGAGACTAGAAGTTGTCAAGAACTTACTGTGACGGCCCCAATTTCCCCGTGCAATTGGGTACGCCCGGCCTAGGCCCGTACAAGCCCCGAGTTATCACTCGGCTACCTGACGAGCCTAGTCAGCCTCATATTTACTCAATTTAGCAATTTATGAAAGAGTTATTGCAATAATACACAGCGAAGACTAAACAGTAAATAACAAGGGGAAATAACTCAATCAAAGGGAAATTAGGAATTCTAAAAGTGTGGAAAACCCCGGGTATTCATGTACAATTCGATAAGCATATATATACATGATACCAGTCTCACAAAAAGAAATACTAAGTTCTATAAACCAAAACATACATATATAAAGCGATATACAAATGAAGAAAAACATATAACCTACTCTAGGGTTCCTCAAGTCCAGTTGCTATCCTCATAAAAGTCTCCTAGGCAAGGTCCTTTGCCTCTACTTGCACTCCGCTCTATTAACCCACTCACAAACTAGACGGTGAGCAACTAAGAGAAATCGAAAGTAATGCCAAAAGAATATAACAGTAATTCATGAATTATTAAACAAGGCAATCTAAATATCATACAGGAATTGAAAGACAGGAAGTTATATAAACAAGGTGCATGATAGGCAGACTGGAAACAATAACAATCGAAACATGCGTGTTCTACGAGTCAAGTGAGGCCATAAGTGGTTTAAAATCCACAACAATACCACAACAATCCACAACAATCCACAACAATCCAATACATGGTATCACACAATCACTAGGGGTGGTCAAACACTCGTGCGCATGAGTGCCCGCGTTTTATCCCTTCTAGTGCAGGCCGCATGTACCTTCGAGACACACACTTATGCCAAGAACACACATACAAGGAATATGGAATGGAATGCCAACAAATAGATAATAACAAACACAACGGAATGAAAATGAATCACATGATATTTTCTTAGCTGGCTTACTAACGTACAAATGCTTTTTAGGGCAAGTGTACTTACCTGAACTATCGCAACCCGCGTAACAACACTCCCGCGAATCCTAACGCGTATCCCTGAGTTTCCCGCTACCTGACAAGGTCGGAAATTCTAATTAATGGTTTGAGTCATTACTAATCCTAGGTTGATACCCTAGTGTTTTTCCCAACGTTTTAATGACTTGAACAACTCGATATTTCAATCGGTAAATCAAACTGAAAACACAACAAAATATAATGATTCTCTTGGGTGTTATACCCACACCTATGTAAGCCTAATTACAAGTCTTAGGCTCAGCTCAGTCGTATGTGAAATCACACCATAGTCTCTTGGACCGGCGGTGTGTCCACGACGTCACTACCGTTCAACCAACTTGAAACACAACTTCGATGTCGTCCAACAATTACGACTCAATACCAAACTTAACATGACCATACACCGGCGAGTAGGGAACTCAGGGTGTGGTCTAACATCCGTAGAGTGTCAACACAGCATGGAAAGGCCGTGTGCACGCCCTACGTCTCGTTGACAACTACTTGACGCAATATAAACAACTCACGCATATCTCCGCCATTACGACTCATCATCATTGATATGGACGCTCCGGGGCTATGAGACTCCATGACGGGCATGGTAAGGTCTCCGATAGTTCCCCATGTCATCGCGTCGATGACAGTACCGCCACAACGGGTGGTTTCCGGCGAGAAAGTTACAACACGCATAACATTACATAAATGACATAATATATTAATAATGCCGCTGTTTTAGGCCACTCCGAGAGTTGTGAGACACAAGCATGGGCTTAGCTTGGTCCCCGACATCCCCGGTCACGGTGGCACAGCGGTGGTGTCGACCATGGCAACGGATTTCGGCGAGGACTTAAAAACAGTCCATACAATATGACAACAACATCACCTAGGTTCAAGACATTAAAACAGTTCCAACACGACCAAATCGATCACAACAAGAACAGCGAGGCATCATCGAGGTCATGGAGAGGTCCCCAACAACCCCCACACTCGGTGGTTTGGCCAGCAGGGCCGCCCACACATGCATATTCCGGCGAGACGTATTATAATAACCAATTTATGAAAACAGTGCACAATCGATCACAACACCCTATGCGACGCAAACGTGGGTGCTCCGGGGATGTGGGGATTTTGGGGCACCACTAGGAACCATCCCCGACCACCCCTGACCAGCGCCACCAACTCCGGCAGCGGCAAAACATGACAGCAGTGAAAACATAGTCACAAAAACAGTTTCACAACAATAAAGAAAAAAAGTGAGAAAAGAGAGAAAGAGTGGAAGAAAGGGAGAGAGGAAGATCTCCGGCGAGAGGGATGAACCCCAACCACCTCTGGACCTCCGACAACCGGTGGTGTGCTCGGCCAAGGCAGGGAAGAATGGACCGAGAGAGGGAGACAGTGAGACCGTGAATGAGAGGGAAAGTGAGAGAAAACAAAACGAGAGAGAGAGAGAACAAAACCGAGAAAGAGTGACGGATCTCCGGTGAGCTCGTCCACTGCTGGGGTCCCGGGGACCAGTGCCGGTTCGTCAACGGCGAGAAGAGGTGGAGGGTGGCGGTGAGATGAGGAAGATGAAGTGAGACCGTGAGTGAGAGAGAAAGGGAGAGAGAGAGAGAGAGAAACGTGTGAGCAGAGACCGAGAGAGATGACGAGCCTCCGGCGTCAGCTCCGGTGAGGGTTCCGGCGAGAGGTTGGACTGGTCTGACGAGGGAGAGGGGCGGTGGTGGTGGGAGAGAACGTGAGGCGCGGTGTGTGTGGAGGAGATGGAGTGAATAGTGGATTAGGTTTTGTTTGTTTATATATATAAGACAAGTGTGAAATGACTCTTTTGCCCTCCAATTTACTTCTAACCCACCTCAAAACAATTGCCCTTACGGGTCTTTTGTCCCTTTATCACATCTCAACACACCCACACATCTCAATGCAAATCTCATGGTTCTCCTCATTTGAGTTGTCACTTTAACAATTTCCATCGTGTAGTCCGTATGTTGCGTAGTTAACTAACTCCCGCGTTCAAACGACGTTCCTCGTTCCGTATTGCCTTGCCCCGACTCCCGTAGCGCGCGTATCCTCGCCTTGTCTCGCCAACAAATTAATTAAATAAATTAAAAATTCATTTGTTTGTACTTTTTACTTGTTTTTCTCCCCCGTTTAACTAGTCGAAACCTCACTCAATTAAATATCGCCCGACCGGCTCGAAACCCGTAAAATACTAAAATATTAATACACACAATCAAAGAATCATAAAATCACTTCGGTGTCGACTCCCGAAGTTCGAAATACTGTCCAATATTCACTTAGCCGGGTCACAATTCTAACAAGTCCAACACAAGTCAGTTAAAAATTTGGGGTTGTTACACTTACGTCCGACCTTCTCAAATATCACACTTTCAGAACTAAAACTCAATCAAAAGCAAAGGCTATAAACTAATAATGAGTTTTTTCAGCCTATACACTCAAGACGGAAGTTTAGAATCTCATGATAAGGCACTAAAAATGCAAAGGAATCACATAGACGAGACTACAACTCACAATCCACTAATGAAGACTTAACGCATGCAAAAGTCAAATAGGACTTTTATTTGGGTTGTAATGGGGCTTGGCTAGGCTAACAATAAAAAACATTATTCATTTATTCATATAGCCTAAAACATCAAATGGACAAAAATAAGTAATTACGTACTAAAATTGAAGAATTTGAAACACCAAAATATAACAAATTCACACAAATTTACAGACACAAATTTAATGAAATACATATAAATATATGTATACTCCACCATGGTGATTAGATCTGCACTAAAACCAAAAAATTATATTATCCCTTGGATTTTCAAAAAGTAAAAATAACCATCCAAAGTGATTTTTCCCAAATACAAAAACTATATCTACTATATTTAATAAGCGAGAATACTAGCATCTTTCAACCGTCATTTGAAATCACTGACTTACCCTCTTACAATTTTGAAATCAACGCTTGGAAATCAACGTATAAAAGCCTATCTCGACTCTCACTCTCGCTTTCTCTACCTTTTCGCTCGTGATCCCGTCACCCTCGCCAATCGCTTGTCTTCTCCTTCAAGCAGTCTCTCACGTTCTCTCCTCATCTCTTTCATAATTCTTTGAAGAGCATATCCATGACTCAATTAGCTACATAAGATTTTGAATCCCACTGGCCTGTTCAATTTTGCAATTTTGAACTTCGTTTTGTTAAAGACTGCAGTATACTCTCCATTAGTTTATTCCTTATTTAAGAACTGCATTAGTCAATTGCTCTCCAAGATGATAATCCCTTAATGTCCAAATCAAGATTTTAGGGTTTTTAACTCTTTGATTACAGTACTGTTGTGCAACATGATGTAAACTTTGTTTTTTTGTAAGAACAAGACTTTATTTTATATATATAGCCATAAGAAATACATGGTGCAAACTTTCTTGACGATGACTATTAAACAATTTAAGAATTTAAAACTCTCCAACTCAAAATAGGAGAAGCAATAACTATCCCCGTTTTATGGACCATATGTTAAAATGTCAATATTTCTCTAGGCACCAAGTTCAAATTCTAAATAATGACGGGTAGCCAGAATCAACTATTAATAGCATTAATTTGATATTTTTCTCAAGCACTCCTAGAAATTTGATAATGTACATAGACCTCTACAAACTATATTATCAAGTTATCTCTTCAAAACATGAAAATGTTAGCATACATATATACCATCCCAGCTCTTAGAATTAAAAACGTGAAGTATAAAACTGGAATCAAAAGACAAGCACCTAAAGAAAATGACAAGGTACTAGAAACAATACACAACCAAACAAGCACTTCAACATCCATTTCGATAAAGTATAGAGAATATATATCGAACATAAACGACATTTTGAATATGTTTTCAAGAGATTATGACTATTCTTTACTATGTATTCTATGAGAAAATACAACACAAGACAAAGGCAAAAATAGGTACCTAGATTTGTTCACCAGATTACTTCTCGCAATTCGATCTTAACTTTGCTTTTATATATGCCTCCAAATAAACTTCACAGTAAGAGGAATGTGGTCAGATAAGAGATGCGGAGAAGGATGATCCCTGTACTTATCCTTCACGAAATCAAAAAGTCCAAAAACACTCTTCACCTCTAAATCAGTTGTGCAATCCGAATCCTCGAGACCCTAGTCAAATAACCTACTCTCGAGATCTCCGAAAAATCCTTTTCATCTAGTGTAAAGGGAAACACAACCAAATAACTAACAAAACCAAAAACATATTGGTATTTTCATTGGCAATAGATTGCATAGAGAACTAAGCATAGAATTGGTGATTTGAAGTCTTTAAATGTATTCATTGGCTTTTGTTAGGTTCATATTGTTGTTACTAGGCATGTAAGGACTACTAGCTAGTCCTCTAACATTCTGTTTGAATAAAATACTTATTTGTTATAAAAAAAATTAATAGAACTACATAAAAACTTGAGTATCCACATCATATAAGATGACAATATATATGTGTGCATGTATTTACTGCTTGGTTTATGGGAGATATAAGAGTAAAAAAGTTGACATTATGTCACTAATTTAATACCAAATGTTGAAGACAAATGGGAATTTATTTGACAGATCGCATATTGACAATGATAACTTCTTTTTATTTTTTTTGAAATCAATGATACTTAATTACTTATAGCGACAGAGATTGCATGTGACTCTCCCAACATTAAAATGATAGAATACAACATCAACTTATGTGAGCAATCACTTAAAAACAATTGAGGACATTTTCCCCAGTTATATGAGTTTTGTTGTCATATTTGTGTAGAAAGTATAATATACGCATAATTCTTATTTTGTTGGATGAGGGCGATGAATGTTCTTCAGTTATCTTGTGGATTTCCTCATCAGATCATGTTGACTTTCAATTTTAGAATCGCAATTACTTTTATATGGCATCATATATACATTTTTTTGAAACAATATCAATTTTCAATTTTAGAATGGCAAGACGTGAAAAAATAACAAATTAGACATGTAGCAATATATATTTAATATAACAACAAAAATTAAGAAATTGTTAATAAAGGAGAAAACACTTACTAATTCAATCTTGTGAGACATTTCAACAAACTTTAAAATCTCAAATAGATCAATTAGTGGATCTAGCTTTTTATGTGATTTTTTTCTAAGCTGAATATCCTATTCTTCTTCTTTTTAAGGTTGAATATCAAATTCTTCTTTTTGAGGTTGAATATCTGCTTCTTCTTCTTCTTTTTTCAAATAATTTCTACACTTTTTTCTTTTAGAAAAGCATATATATGACTATAAAACACAAGAAAAATTATATAACTTTGTCAAATGTTAGATTAGTAAATCAGTGTGGAGAATCAAAAATTGAAAGTACTAGCCAGATTGGTACCTTGAAGGTAAAGAGTTGAAATTTTGCATAAAATTATTGATATTGATAACTTGTGAATTTTCTCAAGTCCTTCAACAATTTTGGCAACCTAGGAACTCAAAATTTTTTTAGAAACAAATAATAAGATAAAAAAGATTTAAAAAAAAGAAAAGAAATGAAAAAAAAACCCGTCGCATCTTCACTTCAGTTAGACTGTTGTTCGAGTGTATATCCAAATTTACCTAATAACAACCAATTAAATATATTGAATATATATAATTATATATTTAAAATTTTACCTTCTATTTCAAGTTTTAAATTATCAAACTCTCTCTCGACAATTTTCTTGAAATTGATCTACAAAATGAAAGAAGTCAATACCTACAAAATGAAAGAAATCAATTAAGAATACCAATTGTATCTAAACTTTTAAGCAAAAATATCAAAAATAACAATAATACTTAATTCATATTTTTTTTTTTTTTAATTTTACTTTGTGAAATGTCTTTTTTTTAATTTGACATTGTGAAATGTCGATACTATGCTTAGTTTAATTGAAATCTATCTATCTCTCTCTCTCTCTCTCTCTCTCTCATTGATCTTCTACTATTAAGACTTTGTTTCTTGAAAATCTAAAGTGATCTCTCTCTCTCTCTCTCTCTCCCTCCTTCCTTCCCTCCTTCATTGATCTTCTCCTCCTTCCCCCTCCTTCAATGATCTTCTACTAGTAAGACTTTGTTTCTTAAATATCCAAAGTGATATGTGTCCTTTTTCCTAGAGTCTTGTGTTGCATTTGTGAATCCCTAAAGTGAAACTTGTATTGATTTTTGTTTCTCTATAGGTTTTATCTTGAGCAATCAAAAAAAGGATTCTTTTAAACAATCTATATTGGCTAGTGCTTCAGGTTTGACAATGGGGGAACTAATATTCCAAAGTTTCTTTGGCCAAATTTCTTTAAATATTATTTCAGCTATTAGTGTTTAAGGTTTCTAGTTAAGTTTCTTTGATGATTTGGAGAGGCATTCAACTATTAGTGTTTGAGGTTTCTAGTTAGGTTTCTTTGATGATTTGGAAAGGAATTCACTACTCCTGTTCTTGTTTTAGAGATTATTACTTTAGGAGTGAGTTTTTTTCTTATTTTTTCTTATTCAAGAACTAAGACACATTTTATTATTTCTTCTTTGCAATTAGTTTATTGTGATTGATTGTTATATGAAATTTTATAGGAGTTTAAGGATTAAGGGTTAGGGCTTGTCATTGATGTGTTAATACATCATGATATTAGGAAGATTCAATGTTTTTTTCTTTCTCCATCTTTCTTATATCTGATTAGTTTTGGGGTTGGGATCGAGTGAAGTTTGAGATTTTATGCATTAGATTTGTTTGATATAATGGGTCAAAGGGATTAATTTTGAAGTCGGGGTGAGTGCTTGTAGAGGACTATCTTAATGTTTTTCTAGAGGATAAGAAGAGAGGGAATTAAAGGTTGAGATTGAAGCACTTCGAAGGGTAAGGCATAAGAATTTTGTGAGGTTTTTAGGCTACTTTGTGTTAAAGGAGCACATAGGTAATACCTTTTATGTTGTATTAGTTATTATTAAATCAAAGTGTGCAGAGGGAAAATGTCTTCATGTGCTTCTTTAGTGTTTGTTTTAAAATGCTTGTTAATAAGTATGTAGATAATGGGAAATTGTACCAGCGGTGTCATGGAGATGTAGGTCCTCGCAGTCCTCCGATATGACATATTTGAATGAACGTTATTTTTGGAAGGCTTAATAGGTAAATATATCCTAACGTTTTAGGATTTTGGAAAAACTATCCTAACATTTAAGTTTTGGCAAAAATATCCTAACGTTTCAATTTTGTGTAAATTGTATCCTTGTCTATTAATTTTTCAATTTTACCTTTAATAATGTTCATGTGGCATTAGGAAAGTGTCATTCTAAGTTTAGATTCAAACAGTTAAGTAACATATTCATCTGCCCCTTGCAACCTCAAAGTCCCTCATCACTAGTCCATTGTTGTGTAATTGATTCAAGGGCAAGACTGCGTTGGCGAAGTAGTTTACTACGCCCTTTTGTCCTTTTTAACTTTTTTATACAATTAAGTTCGTCCGTTTAATCTTCTTATTTCTCACCACTACCCACTTTATGTGGGCAATGGGTTGAATCTTTTAAAGGGGTTAATACAAGACTAAAGCTTTCCAGAGTTTGGTTCAAGAAATTCTTAATTAATGCTTTGTTGTTGGTCCATGTCTTGAAGATTCATTTATTTTTGTTGGAACCTTCTTTATAGCTTATTCACACAATATTTGTAGAAATTCTCTTTAAGACTTTGTGGTGGAAATACATCAGCGGAAGGTCGTGAAAAGTTTCTCTAGTTGAACTGGAGAAGGAGCAGCAGTCGGAGTGAGTGAAAGTTTAGGTTACTGTTAGGGACTTGCTAGTGGTGATGATATCAGTGTTGGTGGTGGAGCAATCGTCATCAACACTTTGTTGGGGTTCTAATTGATATGGGTTTAAGGTTATTAATTAATTAAGGATGTGATTTAAGCAACTTATGCAAATTTGATCTTCAGTGGTAACACTTAACTGTTTGAATCTAAACTTAAAATGACACTGTTTTGTTACTTCTAACGCCACATTAACATTTTCTATGGGTAAAATTAAAAAATTAATAGACAAGGATAAATTTATGCAAAATTGAAACGTTGGGATATTTTTGTCAAAATTAAAATGTTATGATAGTTTTGACAAAATCCTGAAACATTAGGATATATTTGCCTATTAAGCCTTTTTGGAACAACAAAACCAATTTTTCATTTTTTTGATGATATTTGTATTGTTTAGTGTATGCTAATTTTTGTTTGATTTGTAGGTTGTCATATCTTAAGAGGGTCTTGAACCAAAATTTCTTCTTAGTGATGTTAAATGAAGCAACATAACGATTGATAAGCAGTGGAACACTAAGGTGTTATATCTTGGACTTGATAAACTAGATGAGATGATTTGGGCTTTTGGATGAACATAGATGCTTTTTTCGAGTTCTCTTTCTATCAAAATGTCGCTTCATTTAACTTCACTGAGAAGAAATTTTGGTTCAAGAGCCTATTGAAGATATGCCAACCTACAAATCAAACGAAAATTAGCAAACTCAAACCAACATAAATATCATCAGTTTTGGGACTTTTTTAGTGATTTTAGTCAAATGCTCGTAACTTTCCGTTTTAACTTTGTTTCGACATTCTACTGACCGTTAGAAAGGTAAAAAAGTGTTTTGCAACATGAGATTAATGAATCTTAAAACTAAGTTGTTTGCTAATGCAAAAATAGACTTAAAGTCATGGGTGTTGTTTAGTGTCGCCACTCTCAAGCGAGAGTTCACCACAAGAACTCAAGCTAAGGGCCAAATACTTAAGGGTCTAGTATGATACTTAAAGGCCAATTATGTGTATGATGCTTTACTTGGAATCTATCTTGATAATATTTATTAACTGTTTCTTATCATGTCCCCTTTACTACTCTACTTCATGAATGCATATGGAACTAGTATGAAATTGTGTATGATACTTTGGTACTTTATATGAGAGGGTAACGACCATGGTGCCTCTCTCCACTATTTAAAATACCTTTTGGGAATGTTGTCCACTTAGTGGTCCCACTATTTGGAAAGTCTACTTGGGCAGTGAGACGGTTTAGGTATGCATTCTTGACATATTTAGTTTCATTCCTTTGACTCTAAGGCATTCATTGATGTTGAATATCCTTGTTAATCTATCATGATGGGCATTGTTGTTATTATCTTGCATTTATATTATTATGCTTTGATTATTCTATCTTTTTGATGCCCAGAAATGATAATTAGGATTTATGATCTCAATTATTGCACGCTAGTTATGAATGCATTAAGTATTACTTGTATGATTGAGGGTAGAGCGGGTTTTTGCTTTAACGAGCCTGTTGATATTTTGCTCACCTACTTCTCCCCTGTAGGTATAACTCTTTTGCTTCTACAAGGAAAGGAAAAGAAAAGGTCTTGGCTTAGGGACTATTTCCCTTGCTTGAGTTGTTTGAGATACTATTCATTATTTTGTTTGGAATATGGTTACATTAAGATAGGGATAGATAGGTAGATATTTTCAAACCCATATGTAATGGCCTAAACCTAAATTGTCATTATTTGATATGTGGTTGCAGACGTGGATGCCAACTTGGATGCGCATAGACCCCACCGTTAGGTATGAGCACGCCGATATAGGTATGCAGTCCGTTCTTATATGCTTTTTGATGTATTTGCGATGTATTTGTTCGAATTAGATTATTCGCATCGCAATGTTGTGTGTTATATTGTATATGCCAAGCGAGACAGTGTAACGGAATTTGCCTCAAGTAGCGTGTAGACATGGGAACCAGGGAGGCAAATGGTTACTACACTAGGCCGAGGGTTAATGTACACACAATAAATGGTTAAATATGCTAAATAATAACTATATAATATGTTGTATATATGTGAGTTACACGAGTGTACGCATTGAACAGTTGAAACGATTTGGAATCGGGTGTTGGAACACCCGAGGATTGGTGTGTTTGTGTGGAGAAGGATGAGAATAAGATTTACTTTATCATGACCATTTAATCAAGTCTTGGGATATGTGGGTTCAAATGATGAAGATTTTTCATATAAATGTCAAACAAACTCTTCTTCACACCACCTTTTCTCTCTCCTCTATTCATTTGAACGAAATTCCTATGGTTGGCTATGGTTTGTTGAGTTTTTGGAGATCTTTGGGATCACTACAAGGCTTGGGAATCGATTACAAGGTTAGATCTTTGACCTCCATCTTCTTCTCTACGTATCGAACCTATTTTCTCAGGTTTTAACGATGTTTTTGGGGGTTGTGAGTTGAGCACACCAGCCTCTATGGTGTTGCTATGATTTCAATGTGATGAATTTGAAGCAAAAATGAGTGTTTTGGTGTTGTTTGTAATGGTTTCTATTAGGTTCAAATGGATTTTTACGGTTTTATCGAGAAACCCCGGTGTTTGCATTTCGAACGATTTTTGTCGAGGAGTTTTGATAGATTATAGTATATTAGATGTTTTGTGAGTGGTTTGGACGAGTGCAGACTGCAGCGATGAGTTAAGGGGTCCAGAAGCCTAGAAAATGTTCTCTAGCTCGAAGATGCCAAGCACGTCGTGGGCGTTTAAGGCAACGACGCCACTGTGGCGTCTAAACTAGAAACAAAATACCACCCTACGTTTTATATGGCATCGTGGGGGGTGTGAACGTGACACCGTCTGTCACGGCACCCTAGACGCCATGAGGCATGCCGTAGAAGCCTTATTCATGGCAGCACCTCTGACGGCATCCTGAACAGTGAGAGACAATAAATTTTAAATAAAATTGGGAAAGTTTGTGGGTATATCTAGGGGTTTATATAACCTTTTTAAATAGTTTAATAGGTGTTTTATCGAGGATTTGGTATTAAATCATGATTTCTGAGGTTACTAAATTGATTAGATTTATCAAGAATTCGGTTTTAGGTTAAATTGATTGGTAATTAACATGCGGATAAGGCCTACATTTGTGTTGTCGTTAGTGGAGTTCGAATTAAGGTGTGTAGTAACACAACTGAAATTCATTTGAATATTTATTGCTTGGATTATTTAAATTCTTGTCTAGTTGTTTCATTTACTCTATTTTCCACTATTTATTTACAGTTGATTGAGTTGACTCTCACCGGGTTTATTCTATTGCGTTGGCATTATGGCATACTAGGTCATAGAATGTGTTATAGGAGTATGTCGGTGGATTGTTGACCCAACTGCTAATTTTTTCTATTCACATGTCGGTGTGTCATGGTCTATGCTGGCTATCGTACGGACAACAAGGATTTCAGTCAGTTTGAGTTTACTCATTAGCGGTGCCTGGGTGATGATTCGAATTGTGGTGCTAGTTTGACCTAGATCATGCACGCACTTTGTTTATCACTGCTATTGGATATACATGCGAGGGTCCTTCCCAGTTGCCCGATTCTTTTTTTTCCACATGTTTATTTAATAGTCTTTTGATTCCATCATTTATTTATATTATTTACTCTTTGAATTTCCTTGGGATTACTCACTTTGGACTTGTCATCTGTTTTATTGTGTTGGTTGAGTGTAAACCCCAGTACGAGCAGAGAGAAGGGCAAGCTCGAGGATTTCTTTTGATTGATTAGCTACTCCCCACTCGTATGTTTGTTTATATATTTCGTTTTTTGTTGGGTTTGTGGGATTTGAGCAATATTGGACATGTATTATGACTTGTTAAGGTTTTTTTGATGTTTTAACTGGACATACTGATATATATATATATATGATGATAGGTTTTCCATATTAGGAATAATGTTATTCACATGATTTACAGTTCATTTGTTTTTATAATGATTTACTGGTTTATATAAGACTTCCGCTAAAGATGTTTAAGGTTTAAACAGATGAAAAACGAGTCTATAAGCTAACATGTATCATTAATTAAGGAAAGTTAACAGTAATTTGGATTGACAGATGATTTGGTATGCGTGGAACACAACTAGGCCGATATAGGTAGGGTTGTGGTGTAACGGCCCCAGTTTTCAAACCTAAACTGGGCTCCGCCTTGTCTAGACTTACACGAAAACCCAACACTGTCTCGACGATTCACGCAAGCCTAGTCAGCCTTACATTACCCTTTACCATTCATTTCCAAGTTTATAACATTGATTAGTGAGTTATCATCAATATAGCGGAAGCAAAAGCTCAAACTAATCAAGTAATCACAACCATGCAAAGATAAGACATCCTAAAGTGTGGAAACCACGCATATGTATATCATCATAAATGATCAATCAAAGGAGAATAGCCCAGTAGATATACATGCCCAGAATCTCTCACATACCTAAAACCCATGTTTCAAAAAATCATATATATACACAATAATACAAAAATCACCAACTCAGCCAAGTGGAAAGGCGTGCTCTAGTATCCTCAAAGCAAATCTTTAAGCTCTGGTGTCTTCCCCCTCGGAATTGTGGATCTGCACTCCGTCAAACATAAGAATGACGAGCCCAGGTAAGTAACTCCAAGCAAAACAATAATATAGTATTTTAAAACAAATAAGCATTAGTCCACATTCATGCTGATAAAAAGAAAAGAATAAGGAACACATGAAATGTATAAGACTGTAAATAACTCAATCAAAAAGTGAGTGTCCAAATTACGAAATAGAATAGCAAGGAGTCCCAACAACAGTTGTTGAGTCAAGATAAAACCTACAAGACTTGGGTTCAAGACGAGAACAGAGTCCGCCAGCCCTAACCCTTGCGACTATGAGATATCCATAGACCCGGATAAGAGCCCACAACGTACACTCAACTAGGAGATATCAACAACGTGTAGATAAGAGTTCACATCACAGGTAAAAGTAACCATAACTCCCTTGCAGTGGACCACTCAACCCAAAGAGATTCCAAAAGATATGATAATAAATAGAGCAATAACAACAAATTAAAGCTCAAGAAATAACTATAAAAGTTCTCACTGGTTTAATTACCTGTAATCCATCTAATACGCACTCAACGGACCCCCGACATGTCTCCTATGATCTCCCCATGTCCTGTCAATGTTCAAAGCCCCTGATCTACATTTAAATTGAAATTCCCATTAATTATCCTCATTTTATCAAAATTTCCATAATTTATTCGTTCACCCATTTGGGTCGATTACCCGGTATTAGGTTGTATTCGAACCTATAGGATACCCGAGAGATCCCTAAAAGTTTCTGAAAATTTAATAAAAATTCACCCCTATGAATAGTGACACGCCACCGAGATGCGTGTCGTCCAATGACTTGGACGGCGTCTCCACGGTGTGGAGATGAGGTCTCACTGTCCAACTCGTATGTGAGTGGCACCGTGACCTCTTTTGGCCACGGTGGCGTCCTCACGGCGTGTTCCCCTAAGGTCCTGCCCAAGACGTACGTGGGTGACATCGTGAGCTGGAATACTCACGGCGTCGCCACGGTGTTTTTTGCAGAACACCTCTAAATTGGAGTTTTTGACACCCCAGCTCACGTCGTCGTGCTTCGAGCCTATCCCAACTTCGACTAAACATCCAACCACACACCAATCCACCCTCGACTCACGTCAAAACTTGACCAAACCGTCGATTTTTTGAAATCATTCAAAATTAAATAAAAATCCCAAAAATTCATAAAATCCACAAACATCAACACCACTTCACAATTCATGTTTTGATTAACCAATACACTCCCAATCCATCAAAACATCCCATAAAAACTAAATTTTCCAATTCGTTGTTTGAATTCATCACGACAAAAACCAACGAAAATACTGCCAAAATGTAGAAAATCACGTAGGAATTGAACTCTCACCTTAGAATTCGTGATTGGTCTATCTTGTGGCATCAAAGTGCGTTGAAGACCCTTAGAACCCCGTCGTTCTCGCATTTAGATCGGTGAAGAGAGAAAGTGAAATGAGAGATAGATGAGAGAGAAAATGTGGTAATGAGCTTACCCCCTCTATCTCAACTCCTACACGGTTCTCGAGACCCATCCTATGGTCACCATTCACTCTAGCCACCAACTGTGACATCAACTCACGACTTCAATGTGTAAGCCTTTTCTCGCACAATAATGCGTTTTCGAGTTCATTTCGAACACTAAACTTGTTTGTCATGTCGCCCCGGACGTAAATATGTATCGAACGCATTTACAACTTTTAATTATTATTTATTTTGTATTTTTTAGTGTTTTTAATTCATTTAAGTCCCCCGGACTACTAATTACCCGACCAACGTTCACCCGAAAACCCATTATTTCACGAAACCCTTGAACTGAACTGTTTCCTGTACCAACGCTCACACTCAAACGTTCTCGCACGTTTGGGATATTGGAATTACACATTCGGATAATACAATATAATATAAAACATCGAACATAAATAACATACCTCGGTGTCGATAACCGAGAATTGACTTTGTATCATGGCAAATGGGCCCACATAGGACCTAAATTGACATGCGGCACAAGTTAGAATTTAGGGTCATTACATGTGGGTCTATGGCATACAACGTGGCGGGCTTCTGATTTTGGGGCCACTACAATTGTTATCAGAGCCTAGGTTTATGGAACCTAGGGCTTGGTTGGGAGTTAAACAAAGCATAAACTTTAATAAACTTTATATGTGGAAACCTAAAGAGATGACCAGAATCCTAGTTGGGAAGTGAAGTGAGGTGGGTAGTTTTAGAACTGTTATATACGTGATATGTTTTGATTGTAAAATACATATTGTATGCATATATACTGAAATTGATCTGATGCGTTTTTTGGGGTGCAGATTGAGATAGACGAACAATCTCCAACCGCTACTCAGTCGACGACTCAGCCGGAGGTCGGTGAGACCAATGATCCCACTAAGGAGACATTGACTCTGTAGTTATCATCGCAGAGGGTCACATTATAGCTAGCTCAGATGGCAATGATCCTAGAGTATATACGGGGTTAGAGGATGGCCACTAATCGCCGACTGCTACTTTAGTTGCGCCTACCACACATGCAACATTTGCATCAGTAGTTACTGCATAGGCAGCAGGTTCTAAGACCTTAGTTAAGAGGACTACACTAGTGGTTGCACCGGTGGATACGACAGTGATCACACCTACTATGACCAAGCAGCCTATTATGGCTTCAACATCAGATAGTGTGATGTCAGTGGATGTGAAGAGGGTTAAGGAGTTCATGAGCTTTAACCCATGTTATTTCTATGGTGTTGGCAACCCAGAGTTGGTTGGGTGTTGGTTACTGACACACAAGCGGCTTCACAAGCTGCTGAAGATTGAGGAGGCTAATCAGGCACGACTCTCTAGTTATTATCCGAGGGGAGGCGGCTATCTGGTTGATGACATACACTGATATTCATCTAGATCCTGATACTTAGGCAAAGTTTAGACAGGTATTCCTAGACTTATGAAGGTTCAGTTGAGACTTAGGGAGGAGTTCCTGACGTTGAGCAAGGCACTATGTCAGTTCTTAAGTATATGTAGAGGTTTAGGCACCTGATTTAATATGCGATTGATGTGGCGGGTACTGAGAGACTACAGATTTATTACTTTGTCAAAGGTCAGGACGAGTGGATTGCGGATGTCATTGTGTCTAGTGGAGCTCATACATTACAGATATTTATGATCGAAGCATTAGCCCACGACACTTATCTATTGCAGAATGTTGCTAGAACTAGGTTTCAGTTTACCCAGATTAGTCAAATCAGAGTTCTAGGCCTGAGCAGAGGCCGAAGAGGAAGCGAGATTAACCAGATAGACAACGACAAGATCAACGTGGTCGTCGGGGTGATGGACAGTTTGATTAAGGGTGTTGGGGTAATCGAGGTCGACGTGATGACCATCAAAGATGTGATGATCAACATGTTGTTTATGTTGCATCACCTACACGCACCGAGCAACCACGACAATATACACAACAAATTAAGGATCGGGGAGGCCGTGATATAAGATAGAGGGGTTAGAGTCAGGTCAAGTACAGGCTATGGCAAAGACGGGTTGGCATGTAAGGCGACGATGCTTCAGGTGCCATCAGGTTAGGCATCTGAAAATGGATTGTCCTACAACAGCACCACGAACACCACAGACTGAGTAGACAAGGGACAGAGCTCATACAATTGTTTATATGGTTGCTCAGCTGGATCAGGACATGACGCAACAGCTGGTGGAGGGTACGTTATTTATTTATGGTGTTTTTATGCATGTTATGTTTGATTCCAATAATACCCTATCATTTATTGCGGGACGTATGGTAGGACAAATAGGGTTACAGATACAAACATTAGATAAACACCTTTATCCTTAGTACGGCTGCTGGGGATAAGATATACCCTAACCGGATATGTCGGGATTGTATAGTAGAAGTTGTGGGACACCAGTTACCAGTTGATTTATATTTATTGGAGTACCTAGAGTTTAACGCTTTACTAGGCATGGATTGGTTGTCAGCGTATCGTGCACAGATTGATTGTTTTAGTAAGACCGTTACTTTTGATAGTGAGGGTATTCCAATATTTACGTTTGTCAGAGTCACGCAGCTCTGCCAATTACCGGAAGTCATTTGCCGACAGCTCAGGAGATGGAGGCATTCACATCGACAATTGAGCTAAATTCGAGGATAATGACACGTATTGAGGATGTCCTAGTGGTTTGCGAGTTTCTTGAGGTTTTCCCCAATGATTTGCCAGGTTTACCACCACCTAAAGTCATTGAGTTCATCAACGAGCTGATACCGGGGACACAATCGACTTATAGTCAACCTTATAGGATGTTAGAATCCGAGCATGAGGAGTTGAGGACCCAATTAGAGGAGTTGCTGCAGAATGGAATTATTCATCCCAGTATGTCTCCTCGGGGCGCTCCAGTCCTTTTTATGAAGAAGAAGGATGGTAGTATGCGGATGTGTGTGGACTACAAGAAGCTGAATCAGGTGACGATTCGGAATCGTTACCCACTTCCTAAGATTAATGATTTATTCGACCAATTGGTAGGAGCCTAGTTTTTCTCAAATATTGATCTACGCTCAGGCTAGCATCAGCTGAGGATTCAAGAGAGTGACATCGAGAAGACAACCTTTAGCACACGTTATGGCTTGTTTGAGTTTACTGTCATGTTGTTTGGGCTGACTCATGTGTCGCTATCTTCATGGACTTGATGCACAGAGTTCTGAGGCCATTTCTGGATCATTATGTGATTGTGTTTATCGATGACATCTTAATATACAACAAGACTCGTGTGGAACGCGATGGACATTTTAAGGAGGTTTTTTTACACTAAGATATCACAGGTTGTATGCTAAGTTCAGTAAGTACGATTTTTGGCTGAGTTATGTGAGATTTCTCAAACACGTCATCAGTGGTCAGGGTATATCTATTGATGGTGACAAGATTCGAGCAATAATTGACTGAAGGACACTAAATCTGTTGCTGACATCTGCAGTTTCTTAGGATTGATGGGCTACTATCGGCGGTTTGTGCAGGATTTCTCTATGATTGCACCGCCGATGACGAGGTTGGCCAAGAAAGATGTCAGGTTTACGTGGTCTGAGGAGTGTGATGACGCATTTTGGGAACTAAAGAGAAAATTGTCTTCCACGCCAATTTTAGCATTACCAGAGGCGAGGAGAGGCTTCTCAATCGATATTGATGCTTTCGGTCCTGGGTAGTTGTCTAGAGGATTGAAACCCCAAGAGGGGAATTATCCGGTGCACGACTTGGAGCTTGCAACAATCGTGTTTGCACTAAAAGCTTGAAGACACTATCTCTATAGAGAGAGGTTCATACTGTTCACGGATTAACAGGGCTTGAGATATCTATTCACTTAAAGAGATCTGAACATGCGACAAAGGTGATGGCTCAAGTTCCTGAAGGACTACGACTTCATGATTGAGTACCATCCTTGGAAGGTGAATGTTGTAGCTGATCCGTTAAGCGAGAGCAGCATTGAGAGTCAGACTGTGCTACGCGAGATGACCCATGACCATGGATTGCTGGAGGTAGTGTTAGTGATGTGTTTGACTGAGACTGTTGTAGAGCTGTAGATTTGTTGTCAGACATGGGTTCCTACTATGTCTGTAGAGCAGATTGCTAAGTATCAAAGGACTTATAGACATTTTGTTCATTTTAATTATCTGGCTCAAGATCTGGGTTGCACAAATTGGTCTGGTTCATCAGACGGGTGCTTGAGACATAAGGGTAGGTTCTGGATACTTGAGGAACAGACTACAGGACATCATTCTAGAGGACGCACACCGTTCGAGTTACAGAGTTCATCCTGGCAGGACCAAGATGTACCATGATTTGCGACGTTTATTCCGATGGCCAAAGATGAAGGCAGACATAGGTTCATACGTCAGGGCATGTCATATATGCCTGAAGGTTAAAGCTGAGCACAGGAGACCAACCGAGTTACTTCAGCCGCTGCCCATTCCATAGTGGAAATGAGAGCACATCACGATGGATTTCGTCAGTGGTTTGTCGTAGACTATGAGGCGTCATGATGTAGTTTGGGTGGTGATTGACAGATTGATGAAGTCGACACACTTCATACCTATCTCTATGAAGTAATTTTTCCCTAGTTGAGTATTATATTTGAGCAAGAGATTATCTAGCTACACGGAGTGCCGATATCAATTGTTTTTGACAGGGATCCCAGGTTGACATCGAAGATTTGAAAGAGTATGCAAGAGCAGTTTGGCACCAGGTTTCAATTCAATACGACATATCATCCTCAGACAGACGGTTAGTCGGAGAGGTTGATTTAGATATTGGAAGATATGCTCATGGCTTGTATCTTGTAGTTCGGGGTTCTTGGGAAGAGTATCTGTCATTGTGCGAGTTTGCATACAATAACAGTTATCAGGCATCATTGGCATGCCACCGTTCAAGGCATTGTATGGTAGACCCTACAGATCACCTGCTTATTGGGCAGCACCAGAGAATGCGATGATTATTAGGCCTGAGGTTGTTGTTGCCCACATAGAGAAGGTTAGGCAGATTCAACTGAGATTACAAGTGGTTTAGGAAAGATAGAAAAAGTATGCGGACATGTACCACGAGGGCCTGAGCTATGAGATTAGTGACTTGGTGTATCTAAAGGTTTCGCCCTGGAAGGGTCATTAGAGGTTTGACATCAAGGGGAAACTGGCACCAAGGTTTATAGGACCATTCACGGTCGAGTCACGTGTCGGCACTATGGCTTATAGATTGGAGTTACCGCCACAGGTAGCGGGGTTTCATCCAGTTTTTCATGTATCTATGTTGAGGCTAGGTAGGTCAGGATCGAGATTGATGGTTGATGTAAAACATATTGAGGTTCGGCCTAATGTTACCTATGAGGAGCAACCATTAGAGATTATGGATCGTAGGATACTGACTCTGTGGAACAGGGAGATCTTGAAGGTGTTACTATGATGGCAGCATCACGGAACTGAAGGACTTACCTGGTAGCTCGAGTCTATAATGCGACGTAGAAACCTTCAGCTATTTGACGATAAGAATTTCGTTTGATTTAAATTTTAAGACAAAATTTCCTCTATTGGGAAGATTTGTAATGGTCCAAACCTAAATTTTCATTATTTAACACGTGGTTGTAGACATGGACGTCGACTTGGATGTGCGTGGACCCTACTGTTAGGTCATAACATGCCGATATAGGTATACAATCCGTTCTTGTATGCTTTTTGAAGTCTTTGCGATGTATTTGTTCAAATCAGATTATTCGCATCGCAATGTTGTCTGTTATATTGTATATGCCAAGTGAGACAATGTGATAGGAATTTGCCTCGAGTAGCGTGTAGACGTGGGAACCGAGGAGGCGAATGGTTAGTGCACTAGGTCGGGGGTTAATATACACACAATAAATGGTTTAATACGCTAAATAATCACTATATAATACGTCGTATATACATTAGTGACGCGAGTGTATGCGTTGGATAGTCGAAACAGTTTGGGATCGAATGTTGGAACGCCTGAAGATTGGTGTGTTTGTGTAAAGAAGGATGAGAATAAGACTAAAGTCATCTAAACAAGTCTAATTTGGTGGACTTTTTTTACTTATCATGACCATTTAATCAAATCATGGGATATGTGGGTCCAAATGATGAAGATTTTTCATATAAATGTCAACAAACTCTTCTTCTCACCACCTTTTCTCTCTCCTCTATTCATTTGGACGAAATTTCTAAGGTTGGCTAGGGTTTGTTGAGTTTTTAGAGATCTTTGGGAGCACTACAAGGCTATGGAATCAATTACAAGGTTAGATCTTTGATCTCTATTTTTTCTCTATGTATTGGACCTATTTTCTTGGTTTTGACGAGGTTTCTAGGGGTTGTTAATTGAGCACACCAACCTCTATGGTATTGCTATGATTTCAATGTGATGAATTTGAATCAAAAATGAGTGTTTTGGTGTTGCTTGTAGTGGTTGCTATTAGGTTCAAACGGATTTTTATGGTTTTGTCGAGAAACCCCAGGGTTTGCATTTCAGACGATTTTTGTCAAAGGGTTTTGATAGATTATGGTATATTGGATGTTTTGTGAGTGGCTTGGATGAGCGCGGACCGCGAGGACGAGTCGAGGAGGTCCGAGAACCCCAGAAAATGTACTCTGGTTTAGATGCCGCCAAGCACGCTGTAGGCGTTTTAGGCCACAGCGCCACCTGCGACGTCCAAACTAGAAATGAAATACCACCCCATGCTTTATAGGTGTCGTGGGGGTGTGAATGTGACGGTGTCTGTCATGGCACCCTAGACACAATGGAAGTCTTATTCACAGCGGTGCCTCTAGCATCATCCTGAACATTGAAAGACAGTAAATTTTAAATAAAATTGAAAAATTTTATGGGTATATCTAGGGGTTTATATAACTCATTTAAATGGTTTAATGGGTGTTTTTATCGATGATTTGGTATTGAATCATAATTTCCAAGGTTTAGTAAATTGATTAGATTTAATGGGATTTCAGGTTTTAGACTGAATTGACGAGTAATTAACACGTGGATAAGACGTGCATTAGTGTTTAGCGTTAGTGGAGTGCGAATTGAGGTGTGTAGTAACCCAACTGAAACTCATTTGAGTATTTATTACTTGGATTATTTGAATTCTTGTCTGGTTGTTTCATTTACTCTATTTTCCAGTATTTATTTACAGTTGGTTGAGTTGACTCCCACTGTGTTTATTCTATTGCGTTGACATTGTGGCATACTAGGTCATAGCATGTGTTATAAGGGTATGTCGGTGAATTGTCGACCCAACTGCTAATTTTTTCTATTCACATGTCACTGAGCGGACAACAGAGATTTCAGTCAATTTGAGTTTACTCATTCACGGTGCTTGGGTGATGATCCGAAGTATGGTGCTAGTCTGACCTAGATCGTGCAGGCACTTTATTTTATCACTACTATTGGATATACATGCGAAGGTCTTTCTCGGTTGCCTGATTCTTTTCTTCCGCATGTTTATTCAATAGTCTTTTGATTCCAGCATTTATTTATATTATTTACTGTTTGAATTTCCTTGGGATTACTCACTTTGGACTCGTCATCTGTTTTGTTGTGATGGTTGAGTGTAGACCACAGTACGAGCAGAGGGAAGGGCAAGCTCGATGATTTCTTTTGATTGATCAGTTACTCCCCACTCATATGTTTGTTTATATATTTCCTTTTCTGTTGGGTTTGTGGGATTTGAGTGATATTGGACATGTATTATGACCTATTATGGTCCTTTTGATGTTTTGACTGGACATGATTGATATATATTATGATGGGTTTTCCACATCATGAATAATGCTCTTCACATGATTTACAGTTCATTTGTTTTTATAATGATTTACTGGTTTATATAAGACTTCTGCTGAATATGTTTAAGGTTTAAACAGATGAAAAACAAATCTATAAGCTAACGTGTGTAATTAATTGAGGAAAGTTAGCAGTAATTTGGATTGACTGATGATTTGGTACGCGTGAAATACAACTAGGCCGGTATAGGTAGGGTTGTGGGTTCATGGCGCACAACGTTGTGGGCTTCAAATTTTGAGGTCACTACACCATATCACATATATTCTTGCTTTGTAAGATAATCTTATTTCCACATTGACATACAATTCAGGAAGACATCCTTATTCCACATTTTATTTTGTCTTAGACTTGTTGTCTTTAGATAGTCTAGTTATATGTTTTACTCACACATGTCTCTACAAAAAAGCTGTCGAATTAGCAACAAAAATTTTCGTTGTAACTCCTTATTTTCCGTTGCTAATTCACTTAGCATTGGATTAGCAACGGAATTCAGGTCATTGCTAAAAACCTCGTCGCTAACTATTTTCCATTGCTAATCCGTCACTAAACTTTGCCAGGTTCACCTGTTAAAGTAACCATGTAATTTGTTCTATCCGTTGCTAATTAGCAACGGATTACCAACAATCTATTTAAATTAATTTTTTAAAAAAACTTTAATAGAAAAAATCGAAACTTTCATTTCTGTATGTATTCCGTTGGTAACTAGCAATGGATTACCAACAGAATTACAATTTCCGTTGGTAATCCATTACTAAATACCAACGCTTTAATAAAAAATTCGTTGCTAATTATTTAAATTAGCAACGGATTAGCAACAAAAACAAAATTAAATAATTTTTTTAATTAACAAAATACAATTTGCAAAATCAAAATTCGCAAAATTAAAATTAAATGTCAAATGTAGAGATAACCAATGACATGTAGCCCAACTAAACTCTACTTAATGTTGGACTAAGTGGTTAGTCACTCTAACTCTGACCGGAATTTTGATGAAAACAAACAAGGTGAAAATATACTAATAAGTTTTATCAAGTGTATTTCAGTTTCGTCAAAGGTTGCGAAACATCACATCATGGGTATTCGAGCATTCAAGGTATACAAGTTCAAGACTCTGCATACATAAAGGAATGAAGACGAAAGATCAAGGCCACGAGTTGTAAAATTGATGTAAGGTATTCAAGTTCACTTAAGCAAGTCTATTGCATTAGTTCATGCATATCGTGATTTTAAAATGGATTTTCAAATGTCAAGTGATTACTTGAAGATTTCGGTCCTATAAGTCTAAATTATGTTAAACTATATGTGTATGTTAATATCGCATTTTGAAAATCATTGTGAAAGCTTTTGAAAAAGAAAAACTTGTTTTTGAAAGGTCTTTGTAAAGAAAACTGTATATTTGCAGAAAAGTCCCTCGCAAATCATGAAACCGAGATTTTCCATTTTTGGGATTTGTGAAAATATCCGGACCATCCAAATAGGTCATATGACCCAGAACAAACATGTATTATATGTTATATGAGGGTTTACTGGGTCTAGGACGTGTTAAAGGGTTGTTAACACAAGGGACAGAATTAATTATTCTGAGGTCCCTGCAGTTAGCGCGCTAATACTGTTATTAGCGCGCTATGTGTAGAGTTAGCGCGCTAGGTCATAAAATTAGCGCGCTAATTGCATTCATAACAGCTTTTTTATAAAGCTGAAAATTTCACTTTAATTCAAATTTTTGATCAAATCTCGGCCCTTGGATGCACACAACGGTCATATATTGGTCTATAAATATATACAACACTCCCAAACACATAAGGCACACAAATTAGGTTTTGAAATCAAAGAAAAACATTTGTGCTTAAATTTTTCAAGAGAAGGAGCTTGGGGTTTTCAAGTTACACTTAGATGCTGTTCATTCAACATCAAAACCAGTAGTCTTGAGGCACTCTAAGGAGTACAACAACCTCTCCAGAACTGATTTTCAAGTCATCTTCTTGGGGTTGTAAGAAAGTCCATTCCCTAACTTTTCTTGTACTTAAATTATATATTCTTGTGTGATTGATTTGGGAAATTACTTGTTATGGTGTTAAACACACTTGTATTGGGTTTCGCACTTAAACTTGATTCATTAAACCGTTGGACTGATTTGAACAAGAGTTTGTGCTTAAACTTGACTTTTATCAAACTTCTTGTTCTTTGGATTTGAAACCAGTTTTGTCTCATTAATCTATTTAAAACGGTTTCATATTTGAGTCTTACATAAAATCAGTTTTAAAATTGCATTTCTCAATTGTTTTCATACTTGCATGCATAAGAGTGGTTAGGCTCTAGGAGGCTTGCTTGTATTTGAACTTGATACACTTTACTTTGTAAAGTTTAATTTCATTGTATTAATAAAATATTGATTGTAAGACTTAGTGAGATCTAAGTCGAAAGGGAAGACCTAGTTGAGGCTAGGCATTTACCCTAGTTGCGGCTAGGTGGGAAAAGTCCTAGGGTGGGAAAATCCTAGTTGCGGCTAGGCATTTACCCTAGTTGCGGCTAGGTGGGAAAAGTCCTAGGTGGGTCTAGGTGAGAAAATCCTAGTTGCGGCTAGGTGGTTGTATAAGACCTTATTGCGACAAGGCATCGTGTAAAAGACCTAGTTGAGGCTAGGCATTCACTAGGCTAGTTGGCTTAGGGTGTAACACTTATCGATAATATAAATGGGGTTTGAAAATCCTAACCGGGGAAGTTAGGTAGTGGATGTAGATCGGTTGGATCGAACCACTATAAATCACATGTCTTATTTCCATCTCTTCTACCCTCTTCTTGATTGCATAGCATTAATATTTATCATTGGTGTATGCATTATCATTATTATTTGTGCATAAAGTTTTAAAAAGGCGATAACTACTCGGTAACCCAATTCACCCCCCTCTTAGGTGACCTTCACTTAAAAACACATAAAATTAATTACATGAAACTACAAAATAAAAAGATTATTAATTAGCGAATTCAAGTCCTTCATTCCTCAACACCTCTAAAATCCTCTAAAAATGTCAAATAAATCATACATACACGAATACACCAATGACTAAATATTTAAAGAACAAAGTAAGAAAAAATAGAAAATAAAAGTTAATTAGTAGTTTAAAACTAAACTAATTTACTTGCTCCGAGTTTGATGGTGCTTGCTCTGAGTAAGATAAGGAGCTCTGAGTTTGAACTTTGTGGTTGCGTCACTCTTGATTTTTCAGATTGGTAAGTACATCTTCCATCATTCTCCCCCTACTTTCAAGACATTGATTATAACAAAAAGCCTACAAATTTACAATTCAGTAAGAGTTGTAACATTATGAAAAAATACAAATTATACAGTTGAACACATTGTCAAACAATAACTGAGCGTAAGAACCACTGGACCTACTAAAAAATTAGTTTATTTCCCGGGCACATTTTTCAAAGAAAATCAACTTCCATGAATTTCACAAATACACCAAGTTAAAGATGTTGGAACTTGAAAAATGCTTCAAGTGAGTTTGAATAGAAAAACTCTTTAGTCTCACATTGCTCACTTCAAAGAGTACAAACTCTTTAAATACAAACATCTACTCTAAAGATTCGCTTTAGAGAAACTCAATGGATAGAGTCCAAATTGGCACTCATTGGGTAATAGGTGTACATATATATATAATAATTATATTTAAAATCAAAGATAGGGCCTTGAGCCTTTGGGCTTAGATTTGTTAGCCTTATAAAATCAAATAAATTTTTATTTTTTATTTTTGAAATTAATTGTTGACAATTAATTTTGTTATTTTGTGAACAGTGCGACTATTGTGAACAGGTGCGATTGTTGAATATGTTATTTTTGAACTTGAACAGTCACATTGGTTTGAACTAGTGCCTTAAGTTCTATTTAAGTGGAAATAAAACACTAGAAAATTATTGTATTTCGAATTTCATTTTTTCTGAGAGAGAAGGAAAACCACAGTTTGGCAGATTTTTGAACTTGATAATTTTTTGTTCAAAAGTGCATTCGGTTGTATCCTAGGGGCAGATCTTTTAAGAAAATTCTATCATCGAATTCAAAGAAATTTCTGTCTTAGGACATTGCTTTTGTGTGAGTCTCCGGTTAGAAATTTATTTTCTAGATTGATTATGTTATTTATTATTTGTAAAAACTTGTTTATTCATATATATTAGTATCGTTATTTATTGTTCCGGACAACAAAAGAATCATTAAAAGAAAGAACCATTACCACTATAATAACGGTTCTTCTCAACACTTCGCTGGACGGAATTCTGTCCGCTATAATGATGAAACGAAGATCAAATTGCTCACACAGCTCAAAAAGACGGATCCATCTCTTCCTTGGTCAACATCTGAAAAAGAAAAAGAATAAGGGAATCACAATTTAGTTGGAGTCCGCTACATAGATCAAACTCTTCCATTGTAGATCAGTTCATGGTATAAGGAAAAAAATACCAAACAATGATGTGCCTGGCTAAACAAAACAAAATTGCCCCATTACCGAAAAATGTGATGTTTACCAAAATCGCCCCACCTGTACAACTCTCTACGATAAAACATTTGTTTGGCCTACAACACCAAAGTTTTCTAATTCTTACGAATTACAACCTCTTTGAACTAAAAAGAAAAATGAAAAAAAAATACAACTAGCTGATACTAATCCTGTGCATTGCTAATTATTTATTCTTTATTTCCTATATCTTTTTTTTTTTTCAAAAGCATATTCAATTCATTTGCTTTTAATAAAATTTAGTAACAATGATCTCTACCACAAATTCTATCCTCCTCAAGTTATTAGAAGGTGAGTCTGTTTGGTTTAATAATTAAATATATGGGCTTATGTGTTAATAATTGTGTTAAGGACTATTATATAAAGTAAAATCCAATTAAAGTGGTCAAATATGATATTGGGCTTTAAGCATCTAATTAAAGTGTGGGCTTATATATGTGTAGTGACCAGATTGTTATTTCTAATATTATGATGGGCAAAATTAGAAATAACATTAGGTTAACCCTAGTTGACCTAATTATAAATATAGGGTTATGGTCCCTAAATCAGATACGTCGTCATATTCTTTCTAATATCTCATCGTTGGAGAGAAAACAAAAAGAAGACCGTATATTGATTTGGAAGACTAACCCAGTGTTCTTCCACCATGGATGATTCAGGTACGCTTTCGCTATTTGGTTTAGCTTTATTCTTGATGATTTGACACGAAGCTAATTGTTGGAATGGGTTTTACGTATTTATTAAAATACCTACAAGTAGTATCAAAGCCTCCTCTTGTTAAATCATTGAGAATATTTATATGTTCTTAGTTTGATTCATTGATATTTTTTATGCCTAAAAGGTTCTATATATGGGCATAATTTGTTGGATCATTGAGAATATTTATATGCTCTTAGTTTGATTCATTGATATTTTTTTGGGTTAATTTGAATTAGAAAATTCAAGCTAGTATTTGTTAATTTTAAATTTTGATTATTATTTTTTCCAAAAAATTTAATCTTACAAATATATGGGCATATACATATATATAATTATGTTCAAAAGATTCCATATATATATGAACATAATAAAAGGAATATATTATAATTTTGAATATTTTACCCATTAAATTTAGACAATTTAAATTCAAATTTCGGTAATTATTTTGGATATCTAATATTTTGAATTAAATGATTGAAGTAATATGTTGCCAAAGTAACCTCTTTTATGAAAGTCATTTATTTTAAAATATTGGAATAGTTGTATATATGTGAGTCATGCGAATATTACCCAACCCAAAGGAAGGCTAATATTTGGTCGATTTACATGTATGCTCGTGGTGATAAATATGTGGTAATTATTAGGTTTCCTATGTAATTAATTAGTCGGTCCAAAGAAAGGCTAATTATTTGACATAAATTTTATTATCAATATTTGATCACTACACCAAGAGTACCACTTACAAGTTAATAATTTTGTCCAAAGACAAAATATTAATGTTGTGCTAGGTGTCTTGTGATGGGTTATACCTTTATTTGATTTTTTTATTGTAAAATTTTGGCACTTATGTGAACATTATTTATTTATTCTATTATTCTCTATTCAGTTAAAGGTTCTGCTGCAAATATCTCTGCTAGTGTTAATTCCATTCCTATGCTTAATGGTTCAAACTTTAAGTCATGGAAAAAGAATGTTTTAATCATTCTTGGAGTCATGGACTTAGACCTTGCGATAAAGACCGATCAACCTCCTGCTATTACTAACAAGACTACCTCTGATGAAAAGAGGGAGATGAAAACGTGGGAGCGATCAAATCGCATCAGTCTTATGGTCATGAAACGTGCTATTCCAGAGGCATTCCGAGATACTATGTTCGATGGGATTGGTACAACTAAGGGTTTCCTTAAGGATATTGAGAAAAGGTTTTCCAAGAATGAAAAGGCTGAAACTAGTACACTCTTGGCAAAACTTATCTCAATGAAATACTAAGGGAAGGGAAGCATAAGAGAGTATATTTTGGAAATGTTTCATCTTGCTTCAAAACTTAAGGCACTCAAACTAGTGTTACCTGAGGATTTATTGGTGCACTTAGTTTTGATATCTCTTCCATCACAATTTAATCATATCAAGGTGAGCTATAATTGTCAAAAGGAATCTTGGTCCCTTAATGAGCTCATATCACACTGTAATCAAGGAGAGGAAAGGTTGAAGCAAGATAAGATAGAAAGTGCTCATTTATCTAGTACTTCAAAGGACAAAATGATCAAGAAAAGAAAGAAAAATTAGGAAACTGCGGGAAAAGCACCATAAAAGATACAACATGCGGAAAAAGAACAAAATGAGGATGGTCGTTACTTTTATGGAGCTAAAAAAGGTTATGCTTCTTAAATTTATTTGTTCTTAGGCTAATTTGACTTCAGTTGCTAGACACACATGGTGGATAGATTTTTGTGCAACAACACACATTAGTGTGTCTATGCAGGATTGCCTGAGTTGTCGAAAACCCAATGATGGTGAAAGATACATCTATGTTGGCGATGGCAAATCAGTTTAGGTGTAGGCAATAGGAAAATTTAGATTATTGTTAAGAACTGGATTTTATTTGGATTTAAATGAGACTTTTATTATACCATCATTTAGATGGAATTTGGTTTCTATTTCTCCTTTGGACAAAAATGGATATTCTTGTTCATTTGGAGGTAGTAAGTTTAGTCTCTTTAATGATTCAAAATTGGTTGGTACTAGTTCTTTGTTAGGTTATGATAATCTATATTTGCTTGACAATATTGCCTCTTATAATGAAACCATGCATGTTAATACAAGAAATTTAAAATGCAAATTAACCAATGAGAACTCACCTGTAACGACCCAAAAATTTGGCTATTTGTGAATGATGATGTGTATTACATATTTATACTCGTATTTGAGTGACTGGATGATTAAGTCTGTGAACGAGTAGGAAAATTGAGTTACGGATACACGGGGGACTTAAAAACTGTAAAGATTACAAATAAATGAATTTTCTAATAATTTAATTAATTAGTTGACGGGTTTGTGGCGAGAAAATGGATGCAGTGAACCAAATTACGGAGAAAGGCGGACCGAGAAAATGCAAGATCAACGCGGGAGTTGGTTAATTATGCATTTCACGGACTATGAGATAGAACTTGTTAAAGTGACACCACTCAAATGAGGAGAGCCATGAGATTTACCTCGAGATTTGTATGTGGGTTGAGTTGAGATGACGAGGAAAAAACTCATAAGGGCAGCTGTCCTTAAGTGTATGTGAAGGGGGAAGAAGGGCATATATATATATATATATATATATGTGTGTGTGTGTGTGTGTGTGTGTGTATGTGTGTGTGTGTGCAAACAACAAACCCTAAATACACTCTTCACCTTCTTCCTAACCTACCTCACCGCCGCCCCTCTTACTCACCCCACTCAGCCTCCTCAGAATCGAACCGTCGGAGGTCTGTGATCGCTTTCTCTCTCACTCTCTATTTCTATCTCTCTCTCTCACTCTCGCTCTCGGCTACACTCCCTCTTGTCACTCGGCAGTTTGCTCTTGTTCTCCCTGGACTGTCACCACTACCACCACCAAAGAACTGACATTCCCACCGCCCACCGGAGACGTTTAGGTAAGTCTTTACCACCTCTCTCTCCCTATTTCCTTCTCGGCAGTTTGCTTATCTCACTGTCCGATTTCTGTTCATGCATGCACTCCATTCTTTCCTCCTCTCTCTCAGTCCAAGTTCCATCTCATGTATCACCATGTTGTTTTATTTTTTTTCGGTTGAATCGGGTGTTGCAATGACCATGGACGCCGCATTGGAGCCGAGCTCATCGAACCACCGGTGTTCAGGCGATCTAAGGAGCAACCACAATCCAATTTATGGGAGGTGTTCACTGTTTTATTGATGGGTATTTTGTTATATATGGTTCTCTCCTATTTTCTCTTCTTCTCGAAAATGTAGGTGATGGGGTATATATTCGGGATCCTATGACAGTCCGATACAAGTTACAAACTGTCTTGGACTCCCTGCATATGGGGATGACGAGGGCAGAATGCGGCATTTTCAATTTGTAACTCACGACTGCAGTTTGATGTCTCAGCTTGCATTTCATCGACTTGGTGGACTCAACAGTGTCACCAAATCTTTGGGTGTGTATGCCCACTGAATTTACCGAACCTCCGTGTATGAAGCGCGCACACCGTGGGGATGCCTCTAGCCAGGACCCGTACGACGCGACTTTCCAAGAAACTGACCATGTCTCGGCTACGTGAGGAAGGAGAACGCTGTAACAGTGGTGCTGTTTTGAAGAGGAAGATGAAGGTTATTCATGGGCCTCAATAGTGAAGGCCCAATAAAGGCCCACTAACTTCCCTTACTTAAGTAACAGCCCAAATGTATATATTTTAGTTTGTAAAATTGTTATGTATACAAAGGCCCATTACATGAGTAAATTGGATTTCAAAGTATGAAGTGTATGTAAGTGGTTTTATTTTGAACATGGAATGTGGATACCTTGTGTATGTGTATGTCTTTAGTGTGAGTATATTAGTTCATGGTATGGTGTATATAGGTTTGTGTCATAAAAAGAAAAACCACATATTTGCGTCTTAAAACCACGTACTCAAGCGAAACCCGAACACAACCCAAGTGGAGGACATTTCACAACTGTTTGAGTTAATCTCATCAATTATTGTAAACCAAACTTATAGAGAACAACCTAAGACAAAAAAAGAAAACTAACCCAAAACCAACATTTGGGATTTAAACTTTTATCAGGTAGTCGAGAACTCACGGGGAACGCGTTAAAGACTCGGAGTGGAATCGAGTTGCGTTAGTCAGGTAAGTACACTTGCCCTAAAAAGCATTTGTGCGTTAGTAGGCCGGTAAGAAAATAACATGTGATTTATACATTCTCTATTCATTGATATTGTTGAATTGATCCCTTGTTTGAGATTCTATTCCTTTTCCTTGGTTATATGTTCTCGGCATGAGTGTGTGTCTCGAAGGTATCATGTGGTCCCGCACTAGCTAGGACAACGAGGGTGCCCTCTGTAGGGGTAATTGACCACCCCTAGTGATGTGTGTACTGGGTACTGGATTTAAGAGGTGTTGTGATGCCTCTCGATTTCATGTTGCGCTAGTGTTGCGACATTGCCCGGAGAGATCTTGCGAGATATTTGTCGTATTGCTGTGAAATTAAACCACTCATGGGCCTCTTTTGAATCTTAGAACATGCAAATATCGATTGTTTATCTATCAGTCTACTTATCATGCACTTGATTTATTTACTTTCCTGTCATTTCATTTCAGCATGATATTTAGATTGTTTTACTTGTTAAATCTTAAATTACTGTTATATTCTTCTGGCACTACTTTCGATTTCTTTAGTTGTTCACCGTCTAGTTTGTGACGGTGGGTGCAGGTAGGGTGGGGAGCAGCAAGAGCAAGGGGCCCTGCCAGGAGATATACTTTAAGGACTAGCAGCGGGATTAGAGAGACTCTATAGTATGTATTTATATTTTTGCTGAGTTGTATATCATTTCATACTTATATTGTTGGGATTATTGAACTTGGTATTTTTGGTGAGACTGGTATCATGTATATATGCTTATCGAATTGTACATGAATACTCGGGGTTTTTCACAATTATAAAATTCCTAATTTCCCTTTGATTGAGTTATTTCCCCTTGTTGTTTATTATTTAGTCTTCCGCTATGTATTATTGCAATAACTCTTTCATAAATTACTAAATTGATTAAATTGAAGGCTGACTAGGCTCGTCAGGTTGCCAAGTAATGATTGGGGTCTGTACGGGTTTAGGCCGGGCGTACCCAATTGCGCGGGGAAATTAGGGTCGTTACATTAGCATCTCTATGGCATAAAAGATTAGGTCATATCTCTAAAAAAGAATTGAGAGACTTGTGTCTGAGGGTATTCTCGATCCCCTTGATTTTTCAGATTATGATCTATGTGTTGATTGTATAAAGGGGAAACAAACAAATGTGAAGAGATTTGGTGCCAACAAGGCTTTGGAAGTCTTAGAACTTATACACATGGACATTTGTGGACCATTTCCTACACCTTCTTAGAATGGACAGCAGTCCTTTGTAACGTTCATAGATGATTATTCATGATATGGTTACCTATATCTCATTCATGAAAAATCTCGAGTCATTAGACATGTTCAAAAGTTACAAGGCTGAAGTTGAAAATCAACTTGGCAAAAGGATAAAGACCATTCGATTTGACCATGGTGGTGAATACTCTGGCAGATATGATGGATTAGGTGAACAACGTCCCGGACCATTTGCTAAATTCTTAGATGAATGCGATCATTCCATAATACACCATGCCAGGATCACCTAGCATGAATGGTGTTAGTAAAAGACGAAATAGAACGATTAAAGACATGGTGAGGAGTATGATTTGTCATTTTACCTTACCAGAATCACTCTGGGGAGAAGCATTAAAGACCACAGTTTATGTCCTCAATAAAGTTCCAACAAAAGCAACAAATAAGACCCCTTATGATCTTTGGACAGGCAATAAGCCAAACTTAAAGCACCTGCACATTTGGGGATGTCCAACTAAGGCAAGGCCTTACAAGCCAAATGAAAAGAAACTAGACTCAAAGACCATTAGTCGTTATTTTATTGGGTATTCTGAAAGATCTAGGGGTTACAAGTTTTATGATCCCACGACTAAGGCAATTTTAGAGACAATAAATGTTTGGTCCTTGAGGATGTTGAGTTTGAAGGAGGAGAAAGTGTTAAGGATTTTGTCTTTGAAGAGGAATATGTTCACATTACTCCAATTGCTATTCATAATGATTAGAATTAGACTATCATACCTGACATTATTCAAGAAGCAAATTCAGATTTAGACAATTTCATTGAACCTCCTGTTCAAGAAACCATTCCACAAGAACAAACTCTACAACCTCAAGAACCTGCGCCATTAAGAAGATCTACAAAAGAGAGAGAGAGAAGAAGAAGAAGTATGATTTTCAGATGAATACATCGTATATCTTCAAGAACATGAAGTTAACATTGGACTGATGGAAGATGA
Organism: Stephania japonica; assembly: GCA_039657345.1. Taxonomy (NCBI): domain Eukaryota; kingdom Viridiplantae; phylum Streptophyta; class Magnoliopsida; order Ranunculales; family Menispermaceae; genus Stephania; species Stephania japonica. The sequence goes on along the minus strand of CM077558.1, from coordinate 17,727,091 downwards.
TCCAATCAACTTCCGTCAAGCCATGGAAAGTTCTAACTCTCAAAAGTGGATAGATGCCATGAATGAAAAGATTAAGTTCATGAGTGACAATGACGTCTGGGACCTTGTTCCCTTGCCTAAAGGTGCGAAACCCATTAGTTGTAAATGGATATTTAAAACCAAGAGGGATTCAGAAGGTAACATTGAAAGGTACAAGGCATGTCTTGTCGCAAAGGGCTTTACATAGAAAGAAGGCATTGACTATAAAGAAACTTTCTCTCTGGTTTCATTGAAAGACTCTTTCAGGACTATAATGGAATTGGTGGCTCATTTTAATCTTGAGTTACATCAAATGGATGTAAAGAATGCGTTTCTTAATAGTGACATTGATGAAACAATTTATATGGTTTAACCAGAAAACTTTGTTTCGGGAGATTCAAAGAATATGGTATGCAAATTAAAGAAATCCATCTATGGACTCAAACAGGTGTCTCGACAATGGTATCACAAGTTTCATCAAGTAATTATCTCGTTCGGTTTTGAGATAAATATTGTTGAGGACTATGTATATCATAAGTTTAGTGGGAGTAAGTATATTTTTCTGGTTTTATATTTCGATGACATACTGCTTGCCACCAATGATATAGGCTTATTGCACGAAACCAAGAAATTTCTATCAAAGAATTTGGAGATGAAAAATCTTGGTGACGCGTCTTTTGTATTAGGAATCCAAATACATTGAGATCACTCTCAAGGTGTTCTTGGATTATCATAAAAGAGCTATATCGAAAATGTACTTAAGAAGTTTGGCATGCATGGTTTTAAACCAGGGGATACCCCTATTTTAAAGGAGATAAGTTCAGTCTTGATCAATGTCCTAAGAACGATATTGATGTAACGACCTAAATTCTCCACGACCCAACCTATAGGTATTTTGGTAATTTCATGATAAAAATATGTTGGTGTTTGATGTGGAAATACAATTCTAAACTTGTCAAATTAAATATGAGTGAGGGATTAAGTAAAGTTTTTATTTTAAATAATAAAGCCTAGTTGAGCTTAGGACCCAAAAGGGCATTTCAGACAAGTTGTAAATATTCATAACCCTAATCCCTAACCCTAATGCTATTTAAGCAAATCAAAGAAAACCCTAGCCGCAATCTTGTTAAACACCCGCGTGGATAAGAGAAGAGTTCAAACTCAAGAGAGTACAACCTCACTTCCCTCATTGATTTCTTTATTATTTATTGAAGATTTGGAGACAAAGGGTCGATGGCATCAATAATGGCAAGCACGCGAGGAAAACAGAAAAGAAAATAAGAAAGGAAAGATTTGATCTATGTTATAATGAGATTTTAGAAAGGATTTTGAGTCAAAGACTCCATTGAAGGCATAGTAAGACTCTAATACTCTCTAGATTTATTGTCTTGGTGTTGGTATTGGCAATGAGAGTTGATAATTTTCAAAGTTTGTTTAATATTTCTTTGATCTAGTCTTGAAATGGGTTATAGAAATTTTAAGCTTTATGATAACGAGTATTAAGGATGAATCAATCTTGTTTGTCATAGTTTGATGATACATGAAAAGGTTTCCCTATGATTTTAGCAAATTGAACATGGTTGAAATTTATTGATATGGATTTGGCATTTAAGGTTGAGTCGAGATTTAAAAAAAGGACTTTGAATCTTTTCTTTGGGAAATAAACTCATTCGATAAATTTGTGGACTTTGACTGAATATTGTCGTTCAGGAATTTAAAGTCTAAATTGACTCTTGTGTGGTGATTTCAATTTTTTTTAAATATAATTAATCGAACGTCTTCGATTTTTATTGGAAAAACTAAGTCTTAACGGATTTTTCTTATTTTACATCACCGCATTCTTATTTTACTTGAATCATCGATTCTAATTTTAAGTGTCGATTTTAGAGTCGTGAATGACCTTTAGTGAAGTCAGCAATAAAATAGGGTGAATTTCTAAGGTCTAGACAATTGATGTTAAACTTGTATTGTGGCGGCCCCAATTTCCCGAGCGCCCCCGTGACCCGCGTCCTCCGCTTGCAAGCCCAACAGCGCCTATCATGTCACCGAACACGTCATCACTGCTGCCACGTCCGCAGCTCTGTGAAGTGATGCTCCATGTAACTAATCCTACTATATTAAGTTGTCTGACACATCTAGCAGATTAGTTGATAATTACAATTATATCATCAGCGGAAGCACTTAATTCGTATTTTATGAGAATTTATTAATCCTAAGCAGTGGAAAACCCGGAGATAACACCATGTATATAACTGAGACGAAGTAAACAGTAATCGATATACACGTGATAAGGTTCTAAAGTTCCCAAAACCCAGCAAAACGAAATATACATACATGATATCAAAACACGAACTATCAGCAGCAACGGTCTCAGAGATAGTCGCCTAGTACCTCCTTTCCCTTGCTCTTGCTCGTACCAGGATCTGCGCTCAGTTGCCCAACACATACAGCAACGAGCCCAATGAGTAAATTCCCAAGAGAAGTTTACACGTTAATCATGAAAAACCACAATACTCTGCGAGACATGTGAGTATGACCACGACGACAGAATCATATTCCTATGGCTGGCAGTAAACAATATTCACAACTAATATGACGATCACACACAATGAAAGTAAAACAAACTAAACAATAAAACAACATTCGAGTAAACCGATTCAATAACGATATCAATTAAAACTGGATGGAAGTGTGACGAGTCTAACAAAACTAGATTACACTTCGTAGATTCGGATGACCCCGATTGAACACATCAAGTCTAACCACATCCGAACTACTAACGGTGACCGAACAAATCACAACCCACCGGACACGTGCACCTCGCTACTCGGGTAGCTATTCACCGGCAGCACCCAGATACACGCGCTACAATCTAGCCTGCTCAATTCCATACCACGACCATCTCGATTAACCTCCGACCGTGTGAACAAATCAACCACCGATCAATACGTAATCACATTTGCATAAAACATGGCAATTCAATAAATAAACAATTGGTAAATAAATAAATGAATAAACATTCATTTTCATAGACAAACCACGCATGAATTTATAGTGTAAAATTCTCAAGGGTTTTACGCACCTGTAACTACGCACTCCGACTTCCCGGACCTGTCAATCCGACCCACTTAGCTCCCCTATGCCCGAGCTATGGTTCCCAGTCCCTAAGTCCATTTATAGTGTTTTGTATTATTTAAACACACATTATGTAATTTATTATATCATATATTGAATTTTCAGTTGTGGTCTCTCCGGACTATGTCGGGGTTCCAAAAATACCCGAAAAGTCTCGAAACTACTTTTCTACCTTTTTCTAATTTTCTATATTTTTCTAGAATTTTTCCCAATTTTTTTGATATTTTTTCAACTATTTTCTTATTTTCCAGCAAATAATATATAATATATAATATATATTATTTATATTTTTTATTTAATAGAATAATAAAATAAAAATAAAAATATTATTTAAATAATAGGGGTGGGTCCCCTAAACCGGGTCCGACCCGACCCAACCGGGTCGGACCGGTTTGGTTCCCATCTGGCGAGTCCGGGGTCGGGCCGGTCCCAGCCCATCCGGGTTGGGCGGGCGGTTTGGCCGGGTCCCACTGGGATGGGCCCGGCCTAGCCTAGCCGACCCCGGGGGTGCACGTACGCGTGCGTGCCCCCCCCCCTTCTTCTTCCTTCCACCGGGCGCCGATTTGCATGTTCTTTTTTTTTTTTTTTTTTTTTTCTTCAATCTCGCTCTCTTCTTCTTCTCTCTCTCCATCCCTCTTCATCTCAATCCATTGGAGACCTCCAAAACTTCTAAATTTCACCACAAAACCCCAAGAACAACACCCAATTCTCGGATCAAAAATACATGCAAATAAACCCAAAATTTATCAAATCACCTTCAATTTTTCACAAATTCGAACCAAATCAATGTAAATCATCAAAACCAACTTCAATAACACTGAATACATCAAAATCATTGATAAATTTACTCAAAAATCTGAATTTATCAACCACCCATTTTAATGAAAAATCCACAAAAAATGAGAGTTTATTACCTTAGCTTGATGGTTAAAAGCCCAGATCACTTCCCAAAGTTCGAATTTACTTTCCCCCATAATGGATCTCTCACTGATCTCCTCAAAAAAATTTTGAGAAATTTGTTTGATCTTTGCATGTTGATCGATCAAGTGTATATATATAGTTGTGTTTTAATCTAGTGCGAACACGCATCCCGAGGACCATCTAACGTCCACTGATCACCCAAGTTCTTGACACCTTATCCTAACAACATGCCTCGATTCACTCCGTTGTGCATCTCGAGGATTATCCTATGCATGCTAATTTTTCCTATCAAACTATAGGACTTTAATTTATTCATTAATACATTAATTCAATCTTAGGTTAAATCACCTTAATAAATCATATAAAATTCATAAGTGCGTCACACTAGCACTCAGCTATCCGGCAACCCATGCCCCATACCCCGGCTACCCCGTACCCGGTACCAGTCCCCGACACGCACTTCGAGACATATACCCGACTCGTAGCCTTGTCCGATGTCAACGTTCACACATGCGATGTTTATATTCATAAAAATAGCTAATACACTCAACATCGCAATATTAGGCATCACACCATACACAAATATCATAAATATAACTTGGGTTCTCACCTCTAGTCACCCAGTTGTCCACGTAACACCCGAATTAATCGTTAATCATCGTGATTAACACTAATACACAATCAAATTAATTTGGGCCGTTACATGTATGGTTATAGATACATAAAGTAATTATTCTTTCAAATTATCTAGATTCGCAATACGGTTCACATCATGCCTAAACGCGAGATGATCTAGATTAGGATTCGCGGCGAAGTGCAGGTAAGTGGGGAGCTTGCTTGATTATCAAATATGGCATGATTATTAGTTATGTTTAGGATTCATAATTTGAATTAAAGACTTGGGATTTATGGGTTGCGTCATGGTATTGGCTCGAACCTACGTATCTATGGAATGTAAATGCACTTTTTTTCTCATCTATGTTATTCAGGGCCCCAAAATGTTTGTGGAGTTCCACCGAGGGCCTTATTAGCAAGTAAATTTATATAAATACCTCAGAATGTTGTGGTATCACCGAGGGTCGTTAACACCCCAGAATGTTGTGGAGTTTACCACCGAGGGCTTTACTTGACTAATTGAACTCATAAGTATGTCACGTAGGGACATGAGTTGAAGTTCCTTCTCTTGTACTCTTGAGACATAGGGATGTGCATCGGTGATGGCTTGGACGAACCTACTGTTGATTTGATGGAACAAACGAGAGGGCACATAAGGCTTGTGTGCTAGCTAGTTGTTTCCATCACCTCGAGAGTAGGAGAATCGATCACCGGATTCTTGCCAATACCTAGTATGCATTGAATGAAACATCGACTTATCGCATTATTATTTTTTATAGTACATAATCTCGCGAAACCCCCTCCTTTGCATGAAAGCTTGAATTTATGTAATGATTTGTCAATCTCTTTAATGTTATGCATGATTATTGTTGTTAATGGTTTATGAATATGTTGTATTTGCTATGAATGGATGAATTCCTATTTATTTGTGGCTTACAAACCTTATGTCCATAATAGTACTTGATGGTTCATTATACGTCTATCTTTTATGAAATCTTGCTACTATGCTACTATTTAATGAATCCTTGTTTGTTTTCAAATACATGCTAGACTTTGCATGCTTATTAGGTATTACATGCATATTTAATGGTTGAACGAGTTTTCCGCATTACTAAGCTCTGTTGGTTCTTTTAGCTCACCCACTTACATCTCAGGTATCTACGACAGGGCTAGGTTGAGGTAAGGGAGAGACGAGCTTGAAGTCCCCTTTTAATGTGAGTCTTTGTTGATATATATTATGTATATTTTATTTTGAAACAATTCAACTTAGGGTTAAATTTAAAATAGATCTTTGGGTAGCTTAAATCCTAATTACCTTTAGTTGATCCACTTTGGAAATTTAATAAACTTGTTTAGTTTAAATGAGCAGGAACCCATGTATAGTTTATTAATGTTCTATGAACTTAAATCTATTAGCTTTAGGATATCTCTTTATATTTATTCCGCAATTATTATCCTTTATTTAGCCAATGTGTATTCCGCAGGTTTATTTGAAAGGTGTTCCAGACCGTTATTTGGGCCTAGTTCAAGTATTGGGCGGCGACCCGACCCTAGGTCGGGGGCGGGTCGTCACAGTTAGTATCAGAGCATAGGAATTAGAACATAGGGAAACGTTAGGTTAGTGAAACCTAAGTTTTAGTACCTTTTAATATAAAGGTCAAGTAAGTTGGAAGTTGGACAAATTAATGGTATGGGACATTGGTTTAAGTCAACTTAACATACAAAAATGATAAGTCCTAGGATGGGATGGGACAAAAAAAACCCAATGACTTACTATGATGATTATTTGTTTCCTTGTATATATAAATATTCGTTAGATATAGATAATTATTTTTCTCCACTAGTTTGAACTATCTCTGATGACTTCTGTCAGTGGAGGAAGAACTTGAGTTTGACGAGACAAGAAGGGGATGACTATGAATGACGCAAAGAAATTGAGGGGAACTATTGGGAGGTTCTATACGTGTTCAAGAATGTCTTTAACGACTATGTGAAAATGAAAAAGCTTCAATTGAAACATACTAAGTGTGATGCGTCTGTACTTAATGCTAGAGTAGCCAATAAAGACTTAAGCAAGAATTGTGAGACTTTAAAGGGCAATGAGACGCCACGCTGAATGCGCGAAATGGAATAGTGACGTTGTCACATTTCAGCGGAGTAACTCTGACACTTGAAACTCTATTAGGACAGTTAAAATTAACAATATCTTGTTTAAAACAGAAATTAATGATCCAAGTGAGGATACAAATGAATCTTAGTTTCAATTAATGATAATTAAATTAGTCCGGCTAGCAGGCTGAACTTAAAAAAAACTTAATTCAAGATATAGACGTCAAGTATACTCTTAAAACCTCTAATGCTCGATTAAGAATGTGAATCATTGGTCTATAAATTCGATTTGAAGGTTATTACTATAGATCGAATTATATTGTTTCAGATGATTTATTTTTATCGAAAAATGATTTTTTCGACTATATTGGACTATGATTTTTGTATTGTTTTCGAGTTGATGTTTGCCGCACTTTATTGAAGTTTTCATGGAAGGATTCAACGTGTCTTTAATAAATTTTGAAAAGGCAAACAAGTACAAAAAAGGAAACTATTTATTTTCCTTGGTGTTCAAAAGATAAAGCAAATAGACTCATACACATTTCAAGAATTTGATGTTGTAATTTTAATCCTTTCATAAAGAGTTTTATTGAATTTTGAAGTTTTGACTTGATGAAAATGCAACGTATTGTTTGGATCTATCTCACCATTGTGTGTTTAGAACACAAAATCTACTTATGATTATAGTTTACTTTTGAATTGCATCGACTAAAACGATTCAAAAAGGGTTTAACAAATTGCTTGAAAATACGAGAAGAATTTAAGATAATTTCTATAAACTAAGCCTAGTTCGGTTTGAAAAGTGGTTTTGATGAAAATTTGACATTTTAAAAAAAAGGTTTTGATTCGGATTTGACTTCTCGATTAATTGAATTATGACATTCAAGTTTCGATCGAACTTGTGTAAAAGAAAATTAAATCTAAGCTAGTTATCGATAGATTGAATACTAAATATGATGACCCAAATTGAGAGTTAGCTCAAAGCGTAAGTGCATAATGTAGAGATGGCAAATGAGAAATTAAAGAATACATTAAAAATTAATCAATGAGAAAATCTAGTGAATACAAAATGTCAGATTAGTACACTCAAAGATGAATGAGTTACTAAAATTGGGATCCAAAGTCAAAGACTATTTCGGTGAAAAAGTCATGTGTGAAGATCATGTTGCCAAGTAGAAAATTTGTAGATGTTGTAAAGACTCAAGATCTAAGGTTAAAATGATACAAATCAAAGGTAACCACTGCAATAAAGAAATTATTCTAATATAATTAGAAACGAGTTGACTCATAAAGTTGGGGATACCAAGAATTGATAAATTGTGTTCGAAAAATTGTGTTCGAAATGAATGGAAAGTACGCAATAACAGTATCATGACTAAATAATTAAAGGAAGTCCCAAATTAAACGATATGTATGAGTCATATTAGTAGGTTTTAAGGAGCGTACGACTCAATTAATGATATTATAATGAACTCGATGATAGGTGAATCATTAAAATAGGGGGTACACCAATGAAATGAATATTTCTGATATGATTAGACGTGTGGACTCATAGCTTTTGAGTCAAATTGAAACTTAACCTGATTGGTAGGGGATGGTTGAATGAAAAATGACGTTGAAGAATAATCGAGGCAAATGATTGTCATATAACCTAAGTCAATAATGACTTGACTCTTAAAATTAGGGATCCTTTAATAGGATCGATCCATAAAAAATGAATGAGTAACTTGGTGAGAAAAAGAATTGCGAACTCAAGAGAGGCAACATGTACTGCAATAGTACCCTATTCAAGAACCAAATTTATAATTGAAATGGTGATGTCATGAAGAATCGTGTTGATCACTTGTGGGAAGTAACTTGTGAGCTCTTGATAAAAGTCAAAGATTATATTAAACATCTAAACTACCAAACTAAATAGTTGAAAGAAAAGATGAAAGATCTGATCAGTGATAGGTCAACTATTAAAAGTGGGGATCCTGATTAGAATCGACCCTCAATAAAGTTTATACTATGTTAAACGCATGATACATCTACTAGGGATGATGAGGAAATATCCTATACCTAGTTATAGAACATGAATATACATTTGAATATGAAATCTTATAAATTTCACACCGTTAACATTTATTAAACAAAATATGTTGTCTACACCAGGAAGCCTGAGAGCTTAGTATTAGTCCAAAAGTGAAAGCCCTGATTTGATGATGTAAGAGAATTTGAGGTTAAAACCCAGATGGTTAAGCAATAGATTTGCAAATGATTAAGTGTCGAGGATATCAACATGTGGAAATAATGTACGAATAATCAAGGTCGACACCGTAACAAGTGACAAAAACATAAGCAAATTATGTGGCATAAAGGTTTGCCAAAGCATGAGGTCACTTTAAATTATTTTCATGAGAAATCAGCTGATATTCTTATTTTCAAGAATCATTAAATTTGGAGGAAAGGAACACTATGAATGGCTTTGTGCTAAGTATAAGCAATGAATCATAATCTAAATAGTGCAAGATAATTCTTGAAATAGGTGTAAATATGAGTTTGAGTACCCTTGAATTAAAGCTTTAGTAACAAGTCGTACAAGATAAACCTATATGTTTATGTACAAGGATTTGTACTTTATGGTTGGAGTATCCAATAAAACGTATATACAATGCAACAATAGTAACACACGAGTGTAATAAATAGAAATGTAAGGTTGAATTATGAACTTAAAAATAATTGAGTCGTAATGAGTTACGAGACCTTAATAACCATGCCAGAGATATAGGCTGGATAATCTCGAGGAATGACATGGATGCCAAATTTTTCTTTAAAAAAAAGAAGTTAAAGAACCATATTCCTCTGTGAGTGAAAAACTTTAAATAATCCATAAGAACTAAGAATTAGCTCAGAAAGGTGACATTAAGTATTTGTGCACCAAAGGTAAACCTAACTGAGTCAAGATAATTTAAAACACTTACACAAAAATCGTGAAAGTCATACGCTACGTGGACATGATGCGAAAAGTCTCTTAAAAATACAGTGATTGTGATATGAGACCTTAGTATGAAACAAAGATGACGATATTATATACCACATATAGACGAGTGTTGAATTTCACTTAGAGTTGGCAGTGATTTCAAATGTTCTTCAAGATTACAAGGGTGAAAGTTTATTGCGCAAGTTAATGGTCAAATGTGACAGAGGGGTTGCAAAGCGGACCATCAGTAAAGAGTTGACTTGAATTATGAATCTACAAGAATGAATGTCGATAAATGTACAATGGAGAATGATGTTAATGCATATCTCCGAAAGCAATGCTAAATCTACTCATTTGTAACCTCTACAGATAAGTCGCAATGACATGATGAGTCACACATTGATATATATAAAGGAGATAGTTACTGAAATGGTGTGCTAGTGTTCTTGATATGATGGATGCCTATCCTTTTTTTTTTTCCTACTACCAGGGGGTAGTATGTTTGTACTGCCAGATAGGCAGAGATACTTCTTTTCGACATAGATAGGCACCATATCACATCTCAGTATTGTTCTTTATTGTGTGTATGACTCGAGTGCACATTGGCTTCGGTGGAGCTTATAAAGGAATACTCCATAAATGCGTAGCGATATGAGAAATTGACATGTAGCTAAGTATAAAAGCTTTATTGATGACCTACATGAGGTGGGCTTTATGAATTTTAGTTTGCAAGATGAAAATAAAAAAAATTAGATATATTAAAGTCAAGAGTAAAACTTTATTTCACGTAGGGAAATAGGCAGAGCATGCAGGTGAAAATGGCCTTAGTTAAACAATGGGTCGAAAAAAAATCATTATGGACAAACACCAAACTACGTTGTACTTTACTTTTACTTTCAAGGACGAAAGTTCTTAAAATTGAGGATATTGTAACGACCCAAATTCTCCACGACCCAACCTATGGGTATTTTAGTAATTTCATGATAAAAATATGTTAGGTATTTGATGTGGAAATACAATTCTAAACTTGTCAAATTAAATATGAGTGAGGGATTAAGTAAAGTTTTATTTTAAATAATAAAGTCCAGTTGAGCTTAAGACCCAAAAGGGCATTTTTGAAAAGTTGTAAATATTCATAACCCTAATCTCTAACCCTAATGCTATTTAAGCAAATCAAAGAAAACCCTAGCAGCAATCTTGTTAAACACCCACGTGGAGAAGAGAAGAGTTCAAGCTCAAGAGATGTACAACCTCACTTTTCTCATTGATTTCTTTATTATTTATTGAAGATTTGGAGACCAATAGGTCGATGACATCGATAGCGGCAAGCACGCGAGGAAAATAGAAAAAAAATAAGAAAGGAAAGATTTGATCTATGTTATAATGAGATTTTAGAAAGGATTTTGAGTCAAATACTCCATTGAAGGTATGGTGAGACTCTAATACTCTTTAGATTTATTGTCTTGGTGTTGATATTGGCAATGAGAGTTGATGATTTTCAAAGTTTGTTTAATATTTCTTAGATCTAGTCTTGAAATGAGTTATAGAAATTTTTAAGCTTTATGATAATGAGTATTAAGGATGAATCAATCTTGTTTGTCATGGTTTGACGATACATGAAAAGGTTTCCCTATGATTTTAGCAAATTGAACATGGTTGAAGTTTATTGATATGGATTTGGCATTTAAGGTTGAGTTGAGATTAAAAAAAGGAATTTGAATCTTTTCTTTGGGAAATAAACTCATTCGATAAATTTGTGGACTTTGACTGAATATTGTCGTTCAGGAATTTAAAGTCTAAATTGAGTCTTGTATGGCGATTTGGATTTTTTTAAAAAATATAATTAATCGAACGTCTTCGATTTTTATTGGAAAAACTAAGTCTTAACGGATTTTCCTTGTTTTACATCACCGCATTCTTATTTTACTTGAATCGTCGATTCTAATTTTAAGTGTCGATTTTAGAGTCGTGAATGACCTTTAGTAAAGTCAGCTATAAAATAGGGTGAATTTCTAAGTTCTAGACAATTGATGTTAAACTTATATGGTTGTAGATACATAAAGTAATTATTCTTTCAAATTATCTAGATTCGCGATACGATTCACATCGAGCCAAACGCGAGAGGATCGAGATTAGGATTCACGGCGAGTGCAGGTAAGTGGGGAGCTTGCTCGATTATCAAATATGGCTTGATTATTAGTTATGTTTAGGATTCATAATTTGAATTAAAGACTTTGGATTTATGGGTTGCGTTATGGTATTGGCTCAAACCTACGTATCTATGGAATGTGAATGCACTATTTTTCTCATCTATGTTATTCAGGGCTCTAGAATATTTGTGGAGTTCCACCGAGGGCCTTATTAGCAAGTAAATCTATATAAATACCTCATAATGTTGTGGTACCACCGAGGGTCGTTAACACCCCAGAATGTTGTGGAGTTTACCACCGAGGGCTTTACTTAACTAATTGAATTCATAAGTATGTCACGTAGGGACATGAGTTGAAGTTCCTTCTCTTGTACTCTTGAGACATAGGGATGTGCATCGGTGATGGCTTGAACGAACCTACTGTTGATTTGATGGGACAAACAAGAGGGCACATAAGGCCTGTGTGCTAACTAGTTGTTTCCATCACCTCAAGAGTAGGAGAATCGGTCATCGGATTCTTGCCAATACCTTATATGCATTGAATGAAACATCGACTTATCGTATTATTATATTTTATAGTACATAATCTCGCGAAACCCCTTCCTTTGCATGAAAGCTTAAATTTATGTAATGATTTGTCAATCTCTTTAATGCTATGCATGATTATTGTTGTTACAACTTGATGGTTTATGAATATGTAGTATTTGCTATGAATGGATGAATTCCTATTTATTTGTGGCTTACAAACCTTATGTTCATGATAGTATTTGATGGTTCATTATACGTCTATCTCATATGAAATCTTGCTACTATGCTACTGTTCAATGAATCCTTATTTGTTTTCAAATACATGCTAGACTTTGCATGCTTATTAGGTATTACTTGCTTAAATCTTAGTTACCTTTAGTTGATCCATTTGGAGATTTAATAAACTTGTTTAGTTTAAATGAGCAGGAACCTATGTATAGTTTATTAATGTTCTATGAACTTAAATCTATTGGCTTTAGGATATCTAATTATATTTATTCCGCAATTATTATCCTTTATTTAGCCAATGTGTATTCCGCAGGTTTATTTAAAAGACGTTCCAGACCGTTATTTAGGCCTGGTTCAGGTATCGGGTCCAAGTGGCCGGTCTGGGCTGGTGACACTACCCGAGATCGGGGTCGGGTCGTCACAATTGAGGCTAAAAAAATGTAAAAGATCCCTTATGCTTTGGCTGTAAGGAGTCTTATGTATGCTCAGGCTTGTACACGTCCAAATATTGCGTACATTGTTAGGATGCTAAGGAAATATTTAAGTAACCCAATGATCATTGGAAAACAGTCAAACGGGTTATGAGATATTTACGGAGAACAAAGGATTAGATGCTTACATATAAGAAATCAGATCAGTTGGAGATCATTGGTTATTCTAATTCTGATTTTGTTGGATGTCAAGATAGTTGAAGATCCACTTCAGGTTATATCTACCTACTTGCTGGAGGAGCTATTTCTTGGAAGAGTGCTAAGCAGACACTCATAGCTTCTTCCACTTTGACAGTGGAGTTTATAGCATGTTATGAGGCATCCAATCATGAAATGTAGCTAAGGAATTTTGTCACTGGGCAGCGTATTGTGGATAACATAGATAGACCACTAAAGTTATTCAGTGACAATAAATTAGCAGTGCTATATTCTAACAATAGGAGCTCGACAAAGTCTAAACATATAGACATCAAGTTTCTAATTGTGAAAGAAAGAGTTCAAAGTGACAAATGTCTATAAAGCATATTAGGGACAAACTCCATGGTTGCGGATCTGCTTACTAAAGGATTACCACCCAAGGTCTATCATGATAACATTACTCATATGGGTGTTATTTTCCTTCAGGATATATAGTTTCAGTGGGAGTTTATATTTTGTTTTATGTTTTTCCTTTTAAACATTTTGTGTTAAGGTTTTGGATACATATTTCAATTATGGTTAAAGTTTATGGTTACAAGTTACAGTTAAGGTTAAAGTAAATTTTGATTTTCATATCTCTAAGCTTAATAATATATTGGTAAATCGATCTCACTAAAGTTTAAAGTTAGACCAGTTGGAAATAGACATGTTTGATCACATTACATGTAATTTCCATGTTACACATCCATGCTTAATCCATGTCATTTAGTTATATTAGTGTTTGTGATCATTGATGGGTTTAGTTATAATAAATATAATGAAAGCCGCTTTGGTCCTACATTGATATAATTGATGGACCGAATTGTTTGGAGATGCATTCGGTAATGATAGCAAAATTTTGAGTACTCATAAGGTTTTCATACAATTATAAAGTTACACACATAGCCCAAGTGGGAGATTGTTGGGTTTAATAATTTAACATATGGATTTATATGTTAATAATTGTGTTAAGGGCTATTATATAAAGTAAAACCCAATTAAAGTGGTCAAATACGGTATTCGGCTTTATACATCTAATTAAAGTGTGGGCTTGTATATATGTAGAGACCAAATTGTTATTTCTAATATTATGATGGGCAAAATTAAAAATAACATTAGGTTAACCCTAATTGACCTAATTATAAATATAGGGTTATGGTCCCAAATCAAATGCACCGTCATAATCTTTTTGATATCTCATCGTTGAAGAGAACACAAAAAGGAGACCGCATACTGATTTGGAAGACTTACTCAGTGTTCTTCCACCATGGATGATTCAGGTACACTTCCGCTATTTGGTTTAATTTTATTCTTGATGATTTGACATGAATCTAATTGTTGGAATGGGTTTTATGTATTTATTAAAATACCAACAGAGTCCAGCTAGCTGATGCTATTCCTATAATAAGTCAATAGTTTTCATCATTTTCCATCAAACAGGAGTGCTTGCCATTCATTTGAATTCAATAGTAATTAAATATCTGGAGAATCCGAATCAGTTAAATTACCATTTGCATGAAAATGAGTCCCGCACTGTAGATATCGAATTTTATCAGGTAAATTCAACTGTACAAATATTGCAGATAATGTCAGTTAATGAGGATGATTGAAACTGAAGATAGTAGTGATGGAGTCAGATGATTTTCAGTGTTACAAACACCTTGCAGAGGACTGGGGACAGTGCAGTGGCCACTGGAGCAGAAGGCGCAGATGGTGTCTGGGTGCTCGTGATGTACTGCTCTGGTGCTGCGTACCTAAATAAGAATTACCCATAACAGCTCAACAACTTAATCACAAATAGTTCTACAATCCGCAAGTTTTGCAATGTAGTCAATGAAAATGCACAAGCATGAGAAATAAGGCAGTTTTCCAACACCTTCTATATAACGCAAACCCATCCCTTAATGGGAAGATATGAAAGTCGATTTGTAACAGATCATAACCTCAATAGGGACAGAGAATCCGTCATAATCTCACAAATATTTTCCAAAAGAAGCATGTACACACCTAAAAACAAATCTTAGTGAGGTATTACGATTGATGAATTCACCGTTAAATCATTAGGGACCCTAAAAACTTGTTGGATGAAACCAACAATACATATCAAGCTATGCCAAAAAGTATAACATAGATTTGGTCAGTGAGAGACATGCCAATTGATGGATAACAACCTGACTAGTTCCATGGTTCCCCATGTGAATGAAAACATCAGTGCAAAAAAATTTCTGACATGCTTGATAGGTGATGACTAAAGGAAGTTGATGTTTCTAGATCCAAAACATGTCATTTGGTGTTGCAACACTGGCTGAAACACAGGGTAGTTTCTAGATCCAAAAGATCATCAATTTGTTCCCTAGTCCCTACTGAATGGTACATCAAGAACATATGCATTCAAGGAAATTAAACACAAAAAACCTCAAGAAGAATGGTATTATTTGATACATAATCATTAGCTATACATTAACATTGATTTGGACAACTAAATTACCTGGGATCCAACAGAAACTCCTTTGGAATATAATCGATGCCCACTCACAGGTCTGCTGCAGCACCAAGGTCAATGACCTTAAGCTTACGAGACCCTGCCAACAATTAAAGTTCCATGAGATAGTACTCCAACTAACTTTTAGAA
Source organism: Stephania japonica (assembly GCA_039657345.1). NCBI lineage: Eukaryota > Viridiplantae > Streptophyta > Magnoliopsida > Ranunculales > Menispermaceae > Stephania > Stephania japonica. The sequence goes on along the minus strand of CM077558.1, from coordinate 17,711,126 downwards.
AATAAAATAAAATAAAATGAGAGAGACTTGGAAAAAGACATTAAAATGAATAAAATAAATGAAATATAGCTGAGTCTACCTTTAGAGAAAATAACATTTTGTGGTTTAATGTCTCTATGAACAATTCCTATTGAATGGAGTCCATCCAAAGCAAATAAAAGCTGTCTCTATTAACAATTCCTATTGAATGATTTTGTTTTCCCTCTCCAAGAATCATTGTCTCAACCTGATAAAATTATTCATCATTAGAATATTCATTCATATTATACTATTTCAGATGAAGAGCAAAATAAGAAAGAATACAAGCTGAAGTCATGCAAGTTGGAATAAGCATATCAAAAACTATAAATGTTGATAGCAGCTCTACGAATACAATATTTCCAGCAGAACACATTTTGCAATTCCTCACAGAAAATATCAACTATCGTAAGAAGCTCTAAATAATAGTATTTTTTTTAACACAAAACTAGTTTCAAACTGATTGTAACCATCTTACTTTCATGTGCATATTACAGCTTTTAGTAAGTCGTATACAGGGCAACAACAAATAGTTACATTAGGTAGTAGATCAAGAAAAAGTCATCCAAACCAAAAAAAATAACAGAAAAAATCATCATATTTGTAAAATAACCTGGGCAGATCTTTCTATCAAACTTCAATATATTCCAAGGCTCATATAATGATAGCTAAAATCATCAAAACAAATTTTTGTCCTTTGATAGAAGGAAACAAATTTTGCTATATTAATTAGTGAGTATAGCAACAACACTGCAAAAAGGCAAATAAGAGGCAATTTTGAAAAAGAATTTTTAATTACTGATTCCCTGTTTAGGATGCAAACTAATTTATTAAAGGAAGCTTAACGTCTTAAGAAAGTGATCTTTCAGAACTCAATGCACATCATGTTGAACTTATGAAGTATACTATTGATACATAGATTGTCTCAGATACAGTACTGAATAAATACTACCAAAAAAGGATAATAGTTCTCATTAGATTAGAACCTTCATTGAATATGGTTCACATTGGAGCCTTTATTGACATATTTTCCATTGTGCAGAACTCAACACTTCCAGCATGCTACTCCTCCCTTATTTCCACACAAGTTCATATTCACGATAATCATTAGTTTGCGCTATTTTTGAAGTCTCATACCTAGCATCATATAAAATACTTTGCATCAGCAAGACTTAATTCATTGATACACTATAGTAAAATCCATAAAAATTACATGTCAGAAATACTAACATTGTATGGAAAATCTTTACTGAGCATAAAATCAGATAGTGTTGCCTCCCCATCGAAAGCAAATAAAAGTTGCCTCACAATGTACATTCTTCCTTTGATTCCATAAACAAAACAAAAACACAAATCACAGGACATAACACAAGTAAGAAAACTAAACAAAAAATTAATAAAGATACGTTACAACATTTTACCATACAAAGGTGAGTATTCAAACAAAGAGCATCTCCCATTCTAGTTTTAGGTGCCATTAGGAAACCGTCTAGGATTAGAAAAAATAATGTCTAGAACTCAAGTTTAAAAGAAATTTAGATGTTCCCATGAACCATTCAAACATTGATACCTAACTTTTAAACAAACAATATAAACTCAAAACCAAATAGATCCACGCCTCTAAGAGAAAAAAAAAAAAAAAAAAAAAAAAAAAAAAAAAAGAGCTACCTGATAAATGCAAATGGCCACAGTCTACTAAGTATCAAGGCTGTAGTAATGAACAAAAGGAATTAGATGTCTCCGTGAGTCCTTGCTTCATTCCTTAGCTCCTCATTCACCATCCGGTTTTTATGCGGTAAGGAACCATTAATATCAGTAATTGATCTTAAACATTCATAAGACTCAAAACATACCATATCCAAATTGACGCCCCTTCTAGTTTGCCTCCGTTAGGCGCTCAGCGCTTGCGAGTGAATCAAGTCCATGATGAACCCATCCTTCACCAACAACCTATGTTTCGACCTGCAAAACCAAAAACCCCAACAAATCTCCCCAACTCCATCATTCACCACATGTTTTTGTTGGAACTTGAAAAATGCTTTAAGTGAGTTTAAATAGAAAAACTGTTTAGTCCAACATTGCTCATTTCAAAGAGTACAAACTCTTTATATACAAACATCTACTCTAAAGATTTACTTTAAATATAATAATAATTATATTTAAAATCAAAGATAAGGCACCTTATTTGGTATTATAAAATCAAATATATATATATATATATATAAAATAATTATATTTAAAATCAAAGATAAGGCCTTGAGCCTTCGAACTTGAACAGTCACATTGGTTTGAACCAGTGCCTCAAGTTCTATTTAAGTGGAACTAAAACACTAGAAAATGATCAGATTTCGAATTTCATTTTTCTGAGAGAGAGAGAAAATTACAGTTTAGCAAACTTTTGAACTTGGTGATTTTTAGTTTGAAAGGGCATCCGGTTATATCCTGGGGGCATATCTTTGAAGAAAATTCTATCACCGAATTCAAGGAAATTTTTGTCTTAGGACATTGCTTCTGTGCAAGCCTCTCGGTTAAAAATTTAATTTGTTGATTGATTCTGTTATTAATTATTTGTAAAAACTTGTTTATTCATATATATTAGTATCATTATTTATTGTTTCGGACAACAGTTTTTTCTTCTTCCACACCAAATACTTGTCTCAATAGATCAATCAAACATACCTTCGAACATAAACTTCATCCACGGGCACCCGGAACAGAGTACTCGTGAGTGACAGACATGTGATGTGGCAAACCAAAACTTGGGCCAGCAAGAAAAGCACGCTTGCTTACATAGAGAATGAAAGAAACGAATCTCCAGATGAATCGATGGACCGTAAAACATACTTACACGTGTGACAAGCACGTACAACGATGACAAAAAAGGGATAGAGAACTAGTGCGTTTTTATCTAATTAAATATAGGGGTTAGCACCGCCTCCTCCTCGAAAAGTAGCCATCAACATCATTGTCACCATAAGTCGGTTTTTTAAGGGATAGAGAAACAACAAAAGTTTACAAAAATCATTCGCAAAAAAGTTTTTATCTAATTAAATATAGACTACGACCCACCCAAGTCAGCACCGCCCTCCTCTGAAAAGTAGCCATCAACATCATTGTCATCATAATCAGAAGCTTGGGCCTGATGAGGTGAGGCCTGAGAGGTATTGCCCTAGAATCGCCAAAAACTATTTCGGGGTGTTGCTACCTCAAGAATGTCAAAAGCTAGCTTATCATCTAATCATGCCTCTACATCGTCTCATCGTGCCTCCGATTCTCCTCACGAAGAAATGTGACCTCCTCGGTCAACCTTACTACCTCTGTGGATTGTGATGTGCCGGCTCTCCATATAAGAAAATATTTGCCGTGTCCTTCTCATTCATTCAATAGTGAGTAGGCCTTGCATATGATCCCAAGGCCATAAAAGCGTCCTTTCTCTCTTTCAGAAACCTCGTAAAATAGCTCATCCTCATCCACTAGCACGTCTGGAGATGCCTATGTCATCTCCTCTAGCTTCTTCTGGTAGTCCTCTTGCAAAAATGAAAACAAAATTTACATACTTGTACAACCAAATTGATCTATTTATAACAACTTTAATTTACAACCAAATTGATCCATAGACTTCATTTGATTTGGGGGAAAGTTGAAGGAAGTAAGATAATACAAGTGTTGAACGGAACCAAATTAGACTTGTGAACATCAACACACTCATCAAAATTGATCAAGTTTGTTTTAATAACTTGAAAATGAATGTACATTACTTTGAGAAGTTGTGTAGAATGCTTAGGGTTGTTGGTGGCTTAAGACAAAATAGGAATATGACCTTAGAAGAAATGGTTGCTATACTTCTATACACGTTGTCACATGGTACAAAAATAAAATAACCCAATTATATTTTAGGAATGGTGAGACTGTCTGCAGACATTTTATATGGTCCTGAATGCATTACTCAAATGTCATCACCTTCTCCTCAAGAAGCTTGCAATCGCTATAGAGAACAACACCAATGACAAGTGGAAATGGTTTAAGGTAAATATTGTTTTATGACATGTTATGATTATGTAAATTTACAGGGGTGTAGTCAATTGAGATTTATATGGACATTTGGTTACTTTTAATGACTAAAAAAGTTTAGGGGTATTCAATTAAAACTTTTATAGAGTTTATAAAAGTATGGTGTATTCAATATGGACTTTTATAGACTTTTAAACGTATCTAAGAGGTGGATGACTTTTAAAGTACACACAAGGTATGATCTAATTTATAAGTGGATAACTTTTAGAGACTTGTAGATTTTTGTAAACTTTTAAAAACTTTGGTAGACTTTGATATATTTTATTTTTAATGACTTTTAGTAACTTTAATGGACTTTTGTAAGGACTTTAATAGACTTTGATAAACTTTTATTTGGATGACTTTTGATAAACATCCTTGTAAATCTCAAAATCGAACAGGGGTATGTGCCCCACTTTTCACCATCTTCAACCTTTGCTTCGCTCTTCCTTCGTCTCTCCTCACTGTCTTGTTGAATCTCTCTCTCTCAATCCCTTCTCTCGTTCTCTCTCAATTTTGCCCCTATGATGAATAAAGAAGAAAAGAAGAAGACGAGACTGTTAATTTTGATTTTAGGAACTGTGTATGTGTGGGTGTTTGTGTGATTGAGGGAGAGAGAGAAAGGAAAGAAGTAATCAATACAGAAAAAAAATAGAAGAGACCGAGACAGACGAACCAAAGAGAGAGGAAGAAGATGACTTGACTAGGGGGAGGTTGGCTATGGTTGTATTCGGCTATGGGGGAGGGAAGAGTTTAAGCTCAACCCCAAAAAATAAAAAAAAGGGTCGATTGACTTTGATGGACTTCTTGCACATTTTTTAAAGCTTCGGTTAATTTTTAATTGAAAAAATAAACTACTAAGGTTATTAAAAATATTTATTGTAAAAATAACAAATAAAGTACGAAAGAAAGAACATAGATCTAATGCATATTATTATTTACTACATCAACATCACTCCACATTTCAATAGCTATAAAATTCCTCCATTGGTTGGCATTCTCCCTTTGTTGTTCTTGAGTTTCAGAAAGTATTTCAAAATCATCATATTCTTCACTATCTGAGGATAATGCATCTTCAGTATCTAATTCAATTGGAAATTCATCGGAATGACACTCCTTGCAAAGATAGTTATGTAATCCTGCACAAGCCAACACCAGCTCTGCTTGAATTTTAAATGGAAATGGAGGAGCTGTTTTAAAAATTATGAACCGTGATTTGAATATGTCAAACAACCTTTCAACCACATTCCTCAAAGATGCATGTTGAAGATTGAATAATTCATTAGCATTTTCAGGATGTCGCCCTTGCCCGGTAAAATCGGAAAGATGATAACGAACACCTCGAAAAGGAGCTAAAAACTGACGCCAATTCGAAAAACCACAGTCCACTAAAAAAATATTTACCTAAAAACATAGTAAAAATAAATTAATTAAATACAAGAATATAAAAACAAGTACTTTGACATTAATTAGATCATACCTTGTGGTACTTAAATAACAGAATATAAAAACAAGTAATTTTGACATTAATTAAATCATACCTTGTGGTACTTTAAGTCCATTTCTCCTAGATAAAGCATCGGTCAATATTCTTGAGTCATGCGCCGATCCTTCCCATCCGCTAAGAACATATATGAACTCCAAATCAAAGTTACACGCAGGCAAGACGTTTTGAGAAGTGAAGCCATGACGATTGTGATAGTTGCTACTATCATTTCCAACAATCATTGCTGGAATATGGGTACCATCGATAGCTCCAATACAATCCTAAAAATAAAGAGCAAGAACAATTAATGACCACATCATCATCATCATCAACAACGAGAAAAAAAAAATCAATTCTATTATAACAACTCTAGCAATAATTAGAACTTACTTTGAAGTCAGGATAAAATCTTGTACTATCTCTTATAATTGGTGGGGTAGATGATTTAGGCTTCGTCTTCAAATCTACTGCAATTACGTTCAGAGCCCTTAAAATCTTGTTGAAACTTTGGCTGGTGCTAAAATGCGATCTATTGAAGGTTTTTCGGATCAAACTATATCGAGAATTTTGACCCATATTGAGTAAAAATGTAGCCAATATTTCTTCAATAGTTACAAATTGTGTATCATGTACCAGAGCTTTTTCTCTAATAATTTTGCATAACTTTCGAAACACGTCAAGATACATCCTATAAATTTGTCGAAAGTATTCTGCATCCTCGTTCAATATTGTTTCTATGTATTCAGACCCATTTCTAGTTACAGAGCGCCTGGTTAACGGTCGTGTAACGAGCAATACATAGAAAGTAAAACTTCATGCAATGTTTGTAGAATTGTTTGCATAGAAACCAACAAATATTCAAGTATCTCTGTTAGTTCTTCCACCTCATTCTCTTCCATTTCCACTTCCTCTGATTCATCATATCTTTGCATGTTTAAATGAGACATCATGTAAATAATATCACCTAAAATCAAAAAAAATTAAATATGCCGAAAAATATAACATTCAACATGTGGAATTTTAAATCATGGTCGACAAGGACAATATTGAATAATACTAAGAAAATATTATTAACTTCAAACAAAGTATTATTCATCAATCCAATATTCTAGCAGAGTCTGAAAAAAAAAACAATCTCTAACTAATAAAATACGAATGTAGTCATTAATAAAATAATATAATAAATTTTAAGTGCAAGCCGAAAAAAATTCTAAAATAAATAACTACTTATTCTGTCAACTGAAACGCTATCCACTTAGAACGTTCTTCAGAAGACATTTTCATAAAATCAATCTTTTTAGCTCTTGTGTTCAACAACTAAAGGACCTTGAAACGAGTACTATCAGTCAAATCTGGGATTTCTTTAATAAGCATCCAACATCCTTGGTCTCTAGCCATAAATCTATCAACCTTATCAACAAAACTAGAAATTGTTTCGACCAGTTAATTCAAATAATCCATTTGAAAATTATTATTTCTGCTTGAGTCTAAATTTCCTTCTTTCTCAACTTTGTTCCTCTTTCTGGTTACTGAATGGACCTCTAAATTCATTCGCTCAATTGTTGGAGGCGCATTAAAGCTTCCAACTGTTGGAGGTTGATATACGTTTTTCTGTTGATGCTCGTTTCTTTGTACAAAAGCCTCCGTATCATAGTCGTAAGCAAGATCTTCCAATACATCACCACTAGGTTCCTCTACTTCAAATGTCCTAGCATCAGTATCATCCCCAAGTCCAATCAAGTATCTTCCCGAAGCAGTTGCATTTCTGACAATTATCCTTAAGTCGTCATAATTAGCAAACGTATCCGTCTAATAATGTCTTTGATTAGGATGAGACTGGTCAAAAACAAAAAAGAGTTAATACATACTTTGGTACGATATCTTAATGGAATAATTAAAAATCTCACCTTGAAGTATTCCTCCTATACTTCATTGCTTGCCGTGAATTTTTTGGTAACGTGATCCCATCCAAATCCAGAGTTGCAACGCATAAGCTCAACATGGCCTTGATAATGGTCTTTGAACCATTTCCATCGACTTTTGTAATTTAAGAAATTATTTTCACATCCAAGTGTTGCATTAAGGACAGGAAGTATTTTTTTTCAATGGTTGCTTTAGTAAAAGCACCATTACTATCGCGCCATCCACAATTTGCAGCATCAACCAACAATTTAAGCAACTCATTGCTCTCTTCTACGGTCCATGTAGTATATTTTACCATACCTTTTCCTTTTTTTTGGTTTTCAACAGTTACTTGGGAGTCTCCCATCACACTATAATCATATATATAAAAATTAGTTTGATTAGGTTTTTCAGTGCAAGAAAAAGGACAAACAGAGACACCAACAATACTCAGCCAACAGAAATTAAATCATGCAACCATGATACCAGGACCTTAATGCATACATTTGCTGGGATTTTGTCCATAATACAAATGCATTGGACATCATAGATTTGTCCATATGAACAATGTAGGTTTTTCTATCGGCAGCTACTGTAAATTCAAGAGATGCAAAGAGAAACCACACAAAGAAGAGAAGGGGAGAAGAGGCGATTTCGAGGGCTCTCATTGTGTATGCATTACGTGGAGAGAGAAGTACGTTATTTGATTAGTGTAAATTCATGAGATGCAAAGACAAACCACACAAGCCTCTTCATCTGTAATGTAACTATAAAACAAAGGAGACATAAAAGCACATTTTTTGTTCTTTAAGAAACAATACATCATAAAGGATTAAAGTAAATACACGCCACTGGTTTGACAACCAATAATGACATTGATTCTTTGATTAGTGTTGAAGTTATAAACATAGTGAAAGAGATCAATGCAACAATGGCACTTGAAAAGAAAACCTTCTCATTAAACACAAGCACAGAGTTGGAGAGAATCAACTCTCAAACAGTTGCAAAAACAATATTGTTTCAAATCCTTCAATATTTTGAAACATGAATCGAAACACAACTTCCTTTTTATACTTGACTTATCGGAAATTAAGTAAACCATAAACCTATAATTTCACAAACAATTGGAATCTCTACTCTACAAGATAGCTTCAATATCAAATTAATTGGGGTTGGCTACATAAATCAAACTCTTCTATTGAGCTTGATTCAGTGCAACCGAATAAATGTGTCCCAAGTTAACTCTAAGTCGAATTTCAATAGGTTTCTATTGAGCTCAAGACCAACCAAATTAACAAAAATTTGAAATTGAATCAAACCAATGACTATCAAAAAACCAAAAACAGTAATTCAGATTCAATTTATTATCAGAGAATTCTTTACAGTGAAAAAAAAAAAACCGTTACACAAAATCATCATAAAAAACCACTCAAATCTGTACTCAAAAACCATATAAATCCAAACTTTCCACTCTGTAATCACCTTCTCCACCTCCCCAAAAACCCAATTCATATTTCACCAAGTAAAGCCAGTTCCCAAACCTAGAAACCCTAATCGTACTTTTCTCTCCACGTATATACAAGAAAGAAAACCCAAGAAACTGCCATTAAAATGTTCCCAACGGCCTGTTTCGACCAATCACTTGCCAAATCCTCAATCCTCCTCTCGAAGTAGGCTCTTATTTGTATAGATATTTAGGTTTAGGATTAAAGCAAATAAACAGAAGCAACACATTATGAATGCATTACAAAGAGAACCAGACGTTGGAGAAGCGAGAGAGAGGGAGAGAGAGAGAGAGAGACGTTGGATGTTACTTCTCGAAGCAAACGATGGAGAAGCGAGGCAGCGATGGAGAAGTGAGGCAGCGATGGAGGAGCGAGGCAGCGTCGAATGGAGGAGCGCAGACAACCGAAAGAGAAAAAGAGAGCGAGAGAGATTTCGAGATGAGAGAGAGAGGCCACGAAGAAGAAAAAAGAAAGTCTCCAAAAGTTTCTCGTAGAGGAAAAGAGATGGAGAAAACTTTCAACATATATAGGGTTAGATGAAAAGTCTCCAAAAGTCATCCAAACCCACAAATCTACCAAATTTCTAAACAAATTGAATACCCCTTACTTTTAGAGACTCTCTAAAAGTTTAAATTGAATACCCCAAAACTTTTAGTGACTTTTTAAAAGTCTCTAAAAGTTCACATTGATTACACCAAACTTTTAGAGACTCTCTAAAAGTTTTAATTGAATACCCCTAAACTTTTTTAGTCAATAAAAGTAACTAAAAGTTTCTAAAAATCTAAATTGAATACACCTCTGTAAAATTTCTTTGAGAATTTTGTGATTTCCTCAGCCTTGACAAGAAACTTTTGTCGACTTCGAAAACACATTTTTCTTCTTGTTGATAGTTGAGAGATCTAGCTCTCATTTCGCCCCTTGCTCGCTTCTACGCTACTGGAGGGCGGAGGTAACATCTTTGACCAACTCACTCTCTCTCTCTCATTTCTTGTAATAAATCTGCAATCCTTTTGATAGATTGTTTGTTTGGGCAGTTGATTAGTGGGAGTTGTTTTAGGGTTTTTGACTTCTTTTTTTTGGATTTCATAGATCGTTCTATGTGTGCTTGATTGGATTGGCAAGGAAGAAAAAACTGTTAGGTTTTGGGGTTCATACGCAGCGGAGATTACAAAATAATTTTGACAAAAACCCCAACAGGATCCGAATCTAATTCCATTAAAAACATTTAAACTATGAAAATTTAATCATACCTTAGTCGCAATGTACCTTTTTGAAGGTTAATCAATCTGTAAGGCGCTGCCAACAACAAATGCCCTCTATCAGCAGTCCACACACGAACGGCGACCGAGATTTGAAGTGCTAGCTTCGAGAGAATACCAAACCTTTTTGTTGCTCTCCAAAATGATCCAGAGCATACCAAAAAACCCTAAGTCATTTCTTAAAATGAAAATAGAGTTTTGACCCTTTTTAAATCTTTCATACTTGTATTCTAACTCAAAGCGTCTATTTATACAACCCTTGTATATAGACGATTAAGTAAATTACACATATACCCCTACTTAAAGAAGTATAAGTGTAATACACTATAAGGACGTTTTTGTCATGAATTTTATCATATAAAATTCATTTTTCTGAACCATCTTAAAATCTCGCAAAACCATTCTTAGTGTACGACCCAATAGGCTCATACAACGTTGGCAGTGTACCAAAACACATTTCGGTATACAAGTCATAAGCGGTCTCTAGCAAGACATTATGACTACCTAAGTTGTACGAATATCAAATCGATACAACCTAATCAATAGTGTATATAACATCCTTTTGTCACACGATATCCTTTTGATCAAACAGAAGGCATGAAATTATCATCCAACATGTTCAATCGTACTAGTCTCGATTTCTAGGTAGCCTGAAAACATCTAAGTGACATTGATCAATATCAATTCACTTAGACTAGGCCTTTTAACAGTCTAACACATCGAAGGATCCACTGGATATCTCTCTTTATATGAGAGGGACAAATTCTATCTCGATTACATAACTTCACCACATTATTCACATAGTAACCAATCACAACCTTTATAATCGTCCGGTTAAAGACAACGTTTGATTGCGTCAAATCACTGTATTCCTAATATTGAAGTCTCTGGTAATCTCAAGTTAGAGGACTGAAAAATATACCTATCATGAGAAACAACTATGACTTAATCCATGTGATGTTCTCATAGCGGGTCAGTCCAGTACTTTGTTCCCTAACAAGTACTCATGATCTTGATTCGTATTCCTATACGTATGATCATCATATGATCATCAATCAAGACTCACACTAGTCTTAATTCATTATAGTTCCCAGTATAATAATCGACTAGGCACATTTAGGATAAGTCTGTAAATACCCATGAATCTTATTATAATGTAAACATACAAATCAATTATAATAAACAACAAATGAAATCCTCTATTTTATTAACTAAAATGTATTCATAAAGACTATTAATGGATTGACCTACGGCACATTTCCCAACATCTCCTACTTGCTCTAGGGCCAATCATTCATGCATCTAATGCCTAATGATCTAACATGACTATCATGTTTCGCTTGTGGAAGAGCCTTTGTCAATGGATCAGCAACGTTGTCTTCAGTAGGTACTCTGCAAATCTTTACGTCTACCCTCTCAATAATTTTTCTAATGACATGAAAACGCCTGAGTATATGTTTGGATCTGTGGTGTGATCTAGGTTCCTTGGCCTGTACTATTGCCCCGTTATTGTCACAATACAAATAAATAGGGTTAGCAATACTTGGAACCACACCTAGTTTAGAAATGAACTTTTTGATCCAAACTGCCTCCTTTGCTGCATCGGACGCTGCAATATACTCAGCTTCTATTATAGAATATCTGCCACAGTCTCTTGCTTCAAACTTTTCCAGCTTACTGCACCCCCATTCAAAGTAAACACATATCTAGAATGCGATCTAAAATCATCTATATCAGTTTGAATACTTGCATCTGTGTAACCATTTACAACTAGATCATTTTCAAAACCTCCATAAACCAAGAACACTTCCTTAGTCCTTCTTAAGTACTTAAGGATGTTCTTTACTGCTATCCAGTGACTCTCACCAAGATCTGACTGATATCTGCTTGTAGTGCTCAAAGCATATGATACATCAGGTCGAGTGCATAGCATATCATACATGATAAATCCAATAGTTGATGCATATGGAATCTTATTCATACGATCTCGCTCATCATTTGTCCTAGGACATTGATTCTTACTAAGACTTATGCCATGAGACATTGGCAACAATCCTCTTTTAGAGTCTTGCAAACTGAACCTATTCAGTACCTTGTCTATGTAAGCACTCTGACTTAGACCGATTAGCCTTTTAGATCTATCCCTATAGATCCTTATCTCTAGGATATAGGCTGCATCTCCTAAGTCTTTCATTGAGAAATACTTCCCTAACCAAGACTTGACACTCTGCAATGTTCGGATATCATTTCCAATGAATAATATATCATCAACATATAGTACTAGGAAAAGAACTACACTCCCACTGACCTTCTTGTATACACAAGGCTCATCTTCGTTCTTAATAAAACCAAAATCCTTGATTGTTTCATCAAAACGAAGATTCCAACTCCGAGAAGCTTGCTTTAATCCATAAATTGATCTTTGAAGCTTGCATATCTTCCTAAAATTCTCAGGATGTATAAAACCTTCAGGTTATGTCATATACACGTCCTCAAGCAACTTTCCATTAAGAAATGTTGTTTTTACATCCATTTGTCATATCTCATAGTCATAATATGCAGCAATGGCAATTAAATTTCTTATGGATTTAAGCATGGTTACTGGCAAAAAAGTTTCATCATAATCAACACCTTGAGTCTGCCTAAAACCTTTTGCTACAAGTCTTGCTTTGAAAGTATGCACTTTGCCATCCATATCAGTTTTCTTCTTGAAAACCCATTTACATCCAATGGTCTTACCACCTTCAGGTAAATCAACCAAGTTCCAAACTTGGTTATCATATATGGATTGCATCTCAGAGTTCATGGCACTTAGCCATTTATCTGAGTCTGGTCCAGACATAGCCTCCTGATAAGTGGTGGACTCATTTTGATCCATAAGCAACACATTACGACTATCAGTAATGAGAAATCCGAATCTCTCTAGCTCATGTCTTACCCTACCAGATTTACATGGGCCTTGTGTCACTTGCGGAGGTTCAACTGGTTCAGAATGTTGTTGAACTTCCAGTAGCGGTTCAGTATTTATCTGTGATTCTTGAACTTCTTCAAGATTTATTTCTCTCCCACTAGTGTCTTTTGAAATAAACTGTTTTTCCATGAAGGCACCATACCAAACAACAAACACTTTGTTCTCAGCGGGATTATAAAAGTAATATCCTTTTGTTACCTTAGGATACCCCATAAATAAACACTTATCATATTTAGGTGCTAGTTTTTCTAAGACTTGTCACTTTACATAAGCTTCACAACCCCAAATCTTAAGAAAAGACAAACTAGGTCTCTTCCCGTACCATATCTCATATGGTGTTTTATCAACCGCTTTAGAAGGAACTCAATTTAGAGTGAAAGCTGCAGTTTGTAATGCATAACCCCAAAAGGATAATGGAAGATTCGCATGACACATCATAGATTGAACCATATCTAATAAGGTTTGATTTCTCCTTTTAGAAACTCCATTCCATTGTGGAGTTGCTGGTGGAGTCAATTGGGAGACAATCCCACAATTTCTAAGATGATCATCAAATTCTTGGCTTAAATACTCACCACCTCGATCTGATCAAAGTGTTTTGATGGTTTTACCAAGCTAATTCTGCACTTCATTGTGAAACGTTCGAAACATCTCAAATGATTCAGCTTTATGTTTCATAAGATATATATAACCAAATCTGGTGAAATCATCAGTAAATGTAATGAAGTACTAATAACCTCCTCTAGCCATTGTGTTTATAGGACCGCATACATCGGTATGTATTAGACCCAATAAATCACTTGCCCTTTTACTGTGTCCAGTAAAGGGACTTTTAGTCATCTTGCCTCGTAAACAAGATACGCATGTTTCATATATTTCTAAATCAAATGAATCTACAAGTCCATCTTTATGGAGCTTCGTTATGCGTTTCTCATTTATTTGCCCGAGACGACAATGCCAAAGATAGGTTTGATTCAAATCATTTGACTTAAATCTCTTTGTATTTATGTTAAAGACTGGAGTATCAATGGACCTTTTCATGCTTAGAATATAAAGACCATCACACAAATCAGCATTTGCATAAAATATTCATTTACGAGAAATGAAACATCTATTATTCGCAATAATAAAATCAAAACCATCCATATCCAAGCATGAAACAGAAATGATATTTCTGCTCAAGGCAGGCACAAAATAAAAATTATTTAAAATTAAGATAAGTCCACTAGGTAAGACTAAGTCATATGATCCAACAGCCAGGGTAGCAACTTTTGCTCCATTCCCTACGTGGAGGATGACTTCTCCTTTCTTCAACTTTCTACTTTTGGTGAGTCCCTGCACATTTATACAAATGTGAGATCCACATCTGGTATCCAATACCCAGGAATCACTAGTAGATAAATTAATTTCAATAACATAAATACCTGAGGTGGTACTCGCACTACCCTTTTTCTTCTTTAGATTATCTAGATAGAGTTTGCAATTTCTGAATCAATGTCCAGGTGCATGGCAGAAATGACAATTTCCTTCCTTTTTTTTGGTGCTTTGAAGCAGGAACAGGCTAGGGCTTGACTTGTTTCACAGGTTTTGCGACAGGTGCAGCAGTAGCCTTGGCAACTTTAGCCTTGCCTTTGCCTTTCTTTTTCATTCCCTTTCCCTTTTGGACCATCAGCACATTACTAGAGGGTTTCTTGATATTTTGTTCAGCAGTTTTGAGCATCAAATGCAACTCTGAAATTGATTTCTCCATATTATTCATATTGTAGTTCATCACAAATTGTGAGTAACTTTCCGGTAATGAATTTAGGATCACCAACTCTTGGCTTATGGGAAATCTGAGTCTATCAAGCTGGTCAACATAGCCCTTCATCTTCAGAACATGAGGACTAACTGATGCACCCTCAGTCATCTTGCAAGAATGTAGGCTTTTGAATGTCTCGAACCTTTCTTGCCTAACTTGCTGTTGGAACATTTCCTTCAGAGTTATAGCCATGTCACAGGCTTCTATTAGTTCCATGTCCTTCTGAAGTTCAGGAACCATAGTTGCCAGCATAATACATGCAACATCAGTAGAATCGTTGATATGCTTATTTTGCACATCATTCACAACTTTCGTAGCATTGGCTGGTGGGTCCTCAGGGATAAGAGCATCTAGGACATACAACTTGCGTTCATGCTTGAGAACGATTCTCAAGTTTCTGAACCAGTCAAGAAAGTTAGTCCTAGATAGCTTATCCTTCTCAAGGATAGATCGCAGTGACAGGGGATTATTGTTACTTGAAGAGGCCATTGATCTACAATAAAGATTATGCAAAGTTTATTTTAGCATAGAGGAATATACTCCCACTAAATTAACAACCCTCCTAAAATACACTGTTTATTTAGGGGACTAAAATCCATATTTCACCTAATTCTATGACAGCTATGGCATGAAACACAGAACTAGATTATTTAGGTAGGTAACAGTTACCAATTACATCTTATGTAATTTTAGATCCTTTTATGAGATTTGGGACATCTTATATCTTAGCATGTTTTTATCTCATCATTTGCATAAAGCTCAAAACTATTTTGATGGCTTTATTAAGTCAGACCATTTTAAGCATTTAGGTAACTCTTACCCAACTTGTCTTACCAAGATAACACAATAAACCCAGCTATGGCTGAAACTGTATTAGTGTGATCGAGGCCTTGACAAGTGTTTAAAATGGATGGCATGAGACTTAAAATTTAATAAAGGGATTTTATTCAATTTTAGTGATTTTATGTAAACAGTAAAATATCATATATTTTTATTGATTTGTTAAATCATTAAACAATTTGGAGATTTTTATACTGTTCACTAATGAAAGAATTTCTGTGCACTAGGATTAGTTAGACAATCCACTTGTCTCATTGTCGGTCAATGATGTGGTTCCACTAACCGGTCAGCTGACGGGGGACAGGCCCATTTTTTTTTTTTAGAAGACGAATCTCAATTTCGAAAATTGAAATTCGCTATTTAAAATCATATTTTTTACTGATTTTACTATACTAAATTTACCCCTTAATTTATCTAAAATTAAGTCAATTAAAACATTTTTAATTAACCCGGGCCCACATCTAACTAATTATCTTATCCTAATCCAATTGAGACTTTAGATATTTGAATCCTATCATATCACCAATAACAAACTTCTCCATATTTATCTCCTATCCAATAGGGATAATGAAACTGATTTTGCATGTCTCCTAATCTAATTGTTATCTATCTTTATCAAATAGAAACTTCATAACAAAATAGATATAACAAGACAAACAAATAATTTCGAAAAATAATTATTTGCAATTTCGATCTTCATCCAAATAATCACAAATATGTAATTGAATCATGAACTACTATCTCAATCGAACCTAATAGCGTCATGGATCATAAAACACGAAACTCAATTCATTAAAATTATTCAAATTAACCTAACATGGTTACTATCATGTACGAAACTAATTTCAATTAAATCACGAATATATGTATCATATACACAAAACATGATAATAAATCTCATAGAAAACTTATGTATATCATATATACATCAACTATTAACATGCTTTCAATCATATATCATAAGAAAACATGCAATGAGTTTAATGGAATCAAACTCGAAGGCTCTGATACCACTGTTGGGTTTCGGGGTTCATGCGCAGTGGAGATTTCAAAACAATTTTGAAAAAACCCCAACAGGATCCGAATCTAATTCCATCAAAAACGTTTAAACTATGAAAACTTAATCATACCTTAGTCGCAATGTATCTTTCTTAAGGTTAATCGATCTCTAAGGCGCTGCCAACAACGAACGCCCTCTATCAGCAGTCCATACACGAACGTCGGCCGAGATTTGAAGTGCTAGCTTCGAGAGAATACCAAATCTTTTTGTTTTTCTCCAAAACGATCCAGAGCATACCAAAAAACCCTAAGTTGTTTCTTAAAACGAAAATAGAGTTTCGGCCCTTTTTAAATCTTTCGTACTTGTATTCTAACTCAAAGCGTCTATTTATACAACCCTTGTATATAGACGGTTAAGTAAATTACACATACACCCCTACTTAAAGTAGTATAAGTGTAATACACTACAAGGACGTTTCTGTCATGAATTTTATCATATAAAACTCATTTTCTGAACCATCTTAAAATCTCGCAAAACCATTCTCAGTGTGCGACCCAATAGGCTCATACAACGTTGGTAGTGTACCAAAACATATTTTGGTATACAAGTCATAAGCGGCCTCTAGCAAGACATTATGACTACCCAAGTTGTACGAATATCAAATCGATACAATCTAATCAATAGTGTATATAACATCCTTTTGTCACACGATATCCTTTTGATCAAACAGAAGGCATGGAATTGTCATCCAACATGTTCAATCGTACTAGTCTCGATTTCTAGGTAGACTAAAAACATCAAAGTGACATTGATCAATATCAATTCACTTAGATTAGGCCTTTTAACAGTCTAACACATCGAGGGATCCACTGGATATCTCTCTTTATATGAGAGGGACAAATTCTATCTCGATTACACAACTTCACTACATTATTCACACAGTAACCAATCACAACCTTTATAATCGCCCGGTTAAAGACAACGTTTGATTGCGTCAAATCACTGTATTCCTAATGTTGAAGTCTCTGGTAATCTCAAGTCGAAGGACTAAAAATATACCTATCATGAGAAACAACTATGACTTAATTCATGTGATGTTCTCATAGCGGGTCGGTCCAGTACTTTGTTCCCTAACAAGTACTCATGATCTTGATTCGTATTCCTCTATGTATGATCATCGTATGATCATCAATCAAGATTCACACTAGTCTTAATTCATTATAGTTCCCAGTATAATAATCGACTAGGGACATTTAGGATATTTCTGTAAATACCCATGGATCCTATTATAATGTAAACATGCAAATCAATTATAATAAACAGCAAATGAAATCTTCTATTTTATTAACTAAAATGTATTCATAAAGACTATTAATGGATTGACCTTGGGCACATTTCCCAACAAAAAGAAGGATTTTTATGTGTGCTTGATTAGTGGGAGTCTACTATCTTTTTTCTTTTTTATCTTTTTTGCAGAAAAATGGAGATTCTATGTGTTTTGTGGTGGTTAGGATTTTGATGCTTGACTAGATTTGCAAAGAAGGATTTTGATTCTTGATTGAAGACCATTGCTTTTGTTTTTATAATATCAACTACCTCTTATCACTACAAAAAATAATGGATTTAAAAATAGAAAATTCCGTCTCTAAACCCTATATTTTCTGTTGCAAAACAGTTTGTCAACAGAACTAAAAACGGAACAGTATCTGTATCTAAAACCATCGTCCCTAAATTTTAGAAATGAAATTTGCAGTATCTGTATCTAAAACCTTCATCCCTAAATTTAGAAATGAAATTTGCAATCCGTTTCTAAATTTATCAACAAATTTTTTGTTGCTATCTATTGCTAAAACAAGTACAGGTTTCCTCCCATGTTTCTAATTAGCAACAGATAGCAACGAGTTTAGAAACAGAATCTAGGGTTTAAAAGTTTTGATTTTCGTATCCAATTCTGTTTCATTTTTTTTTAAATATATTAACAATTAAACACAATTAGGAGCATTCATAAAAAATAATAAAAAATAAAAAATAAACCAAAACCAGGGGCAGAATTGCCAAAAATGAAATCCAAGGTTTAATGAATTCACATAATTAAAAATATATTTCAAAATTTAACCAAGCACAACATTGAAGTCAAAAAATATAACCAAACCTTACGATAGAGAAAGACAACATTCCAAATACTTGCACATAATTTTATAGAATAAGGAAGAAAATAAAAGAGGTAACTAGCTTGGCCATTAAAGTTCTTGTTGGAAAAATAAAAAATGTGAAGCTTTGAAGGTCTCCCAATCTCTTTTGGCGTAGGACCTTCATGTGGTTCTTCTGCAAGAGCCTTAAAACACACAAGAAGAAAAGCTTTAATCATTAAATCTACCAACATATATACTAGTTGACAAAGAACTACAATTGTGGGAATTAATTCAACTACAAAAAATACTTTTATTATTCAAAAAATAAAATTATGATTCTTTAAAGGTGCAGAAAAAAAATTAAGTTCTAACATATAAGAACTCAACTCATATATATAACACTTGTACATTTTCGATCAATAATAGATTCCTACCATATTTAACTTGTGATCAAATCAAAACTCAATTCATATAATAACGCTTGTACAATGCACCAAATAATGTAAGAATTTGACAAAAAACTTAGAAGGAGAATTACATAAATGTATTTTTCTGAATTAATGTGGGCTTAGAATGCATACTATTTTTAGTATAAATATGATAGTAATTAAATGTCCTAGTAAACCAAATTCAAAGGTTGTGTCATTGCATTGTCATATTTGAGAAGTTAATTACACTGACACACATAATTAATCACAAAGAAGAAGACATCCTTCAACTACCAATATTATCAACTTGCTAATTCACAACTAAGTTATACCTAATTTAAGTTGAGCCAAGAACTACATCAAATACAATTTCTTAATAGATGAGTTTTATCTTTTTGCCAATTCAAAATTTATAAAATATTGAAATATCAACATAGACCTATCCAAGTAACAATCAATATTCTCATAGGTATTTTATCAAACAACTATAGAACACCCAATTAAACCATCAATACATACCACTATCTCAATGTTATGAAACTAATTCTCAAGGCCTCATGATAGGCATTTTATTAAACATCACAGAAGCACTCAATGAAACTATCAATGCATAATGTAATCAAATTCATCAATAAGAAATACACATTAACCAATACTAAAAGCAAAGCTTAAATGCATGACCACATATAAATAGAAGTAGGAAGGTGAAACCGTGAAAGTGTACGCTTGGGAGGTCAGATAATTGAGCCTTAGTTGGAGGTGGAGTGGGTTACCATTTCTTCAAACACTTAGTATGCAAACTATAGATTGCAAATAGTCCAAGTCATATGAGGAATCACATTTCTAAGGCATGCCATGACATGAAATGGCCATTAAAGAACCATAAACACATCCACTCAATCAAACTTTTATTCCTATCGAGCTTGCCTTTTCTTGCTTAAATAACAAAGAATTGTGATTGATACGCAATAAGAAATCAATGTCCACTGACCATTGAAAATGTTATAGCATCTAAGCATAGCATACAATTGAAATCACAACTTTGGATTGTATGCTATATCTTTACAATTAAAAATTGAAATATTTCATTTACCAAAAAAAAATTGAAAGATTTCAATGACATGTACTTACATTGATTTCAATGGTGGACATGTACTCATTGCTTGTTTCTAGCAGAATTGATAGCATGTCGGGAGTCTAACAAAAACAAATTGCAAAATCTCAGAGCAAACAAACATAAAAAAATAACTTTCCAAAGTTGTTAGATAGCAATTTAACCTTAAAAGCTAAGTATAAAGCTCGAGCCTTGCAAATCAAAATATTCCAAAAGACTATCCTCTGCAAACTCAATCATCAAATATACATCAACCAATACTAAAAGCAAAGCTTAAGTGCATGGCCAGATATAAATAGAAAAAGAAAAGCAAGAAGAGAGAACGTAAGAGAGAAACGGATTGTATAGAAACATTACGAATTGTATCCATATAGTAAACACCACAAGAAAAGTGACCTATAACGACTTACAATCTACGACATATTTATAAAACTTCCACACTCATTTTAAAATTTATTGGTTCCTTAACTTTAGATAAACTTTATCATCAATGAGTGATAAAAAAAACAACATACCTCAATCCAAAATAAGTGATAGAGAAGCAATTAATTAACCAAATTTTCTTTTTAGTTGATTTTTGTAGATATAATGTCTTCATTTACTTGTCATGCTAATTCTACATAGATCAATATCCTTACAGATGGTGGGTGTTAGGTATTTCCTGAAAGATTGAAATTTTATTTCATATGTTGTATCTCATTTCATGGTCGGTTGTTCTTTTTAACACCTTAAAGATGACATAACGATATAGTGGCAATGCAAATAATATAGTAATTAGCATATCAACCAGTAATTAGCATACCTTGAAGATAACATATTGTTGCACCTTTAGACTGTTGCACCAATACTTGCAAGATATTATGTCTTGCATATATCAAATCGAGATAACAACTAATGGCTACAAATGCAATAGTATAGATTATATAGTACATCATGCAAATAATACCTATATAAAGTGAATTTGTTGATTTTTTTTTTGGTTAAGTGAATCTATTGTTTTTTCCTAACAGAGATTTAAATTCATCAACTAATTTCTCTCAATCTTTTTGTGTAGGCTTACCAGTTACGAGACAGACATTGGCACCACTCATTTTATTTTGTTTTACTTTATATTCGATTGTATTAATTAGTATTGTTGAAATAGCTCTTTTTGAGAATGTAAGTAAGCTTATTGAATTTTCTCATTATGTTAATGTATGTAAACTATTAAAAATTTTAAGTTATATCAATACAAATGTCTTAATATTTTTTTATCTCAAGTTACTCTTTTTTGTTGATTTAGTGAAAGCATAAGAATGTCTACACAAACATTGCTAATATGTTGTCAAAGTATCTTTAACGACATGATAACTATGCTATCTAATATATAAGTTACGGCATAGATTATAAGCCGTAAATAAACATTCAAGAGCTTGGTGGATATGTCATCAAAAAAGCTTTTTACAGCTTATTAAATGAGTCGTTAAAAGGGACGGACTTAAGACGACTATGGCTTCAACGGAATGTGAAGACAAGTCATGAAAAGGCTATAACGAGATCTTTGATATGCTGTTAAAAGTCATTTTTCTTGTAGTGAAAAGAGTTGAAAGCCCAAATTAAAGATCTAATATACAGACTTCCCAATCAAGAAAGGAGAGAAAAATAAAGTGAAGATACCACATATGGTCAAGAAAACACTCAAGAACCATAGCAAGTACTTGAGTTGCATTAATAGCCAATTAAATTAATATTTTTCAAAAAAAATGCGCAACCATATGAAATAACACATTTTAGACGAATCTAGTATCTATTATATTTTAACTTCAACACCAGAGAGGTGTTAATTGAATAAAAAGAAAAAGAATACACATGCTAGTCTCCAAATGCATTTTAGGAATAATTTGTTCTTCTATCAACAACTAGGTTTCTAAAAGAAAGAATCAAAGAATTGCACGAATTGGTTGATTCACAAATATTTACTAGGAAAAATGAGTCAAACACTAACTTTCTCTAAAAACTATTTGTTCCTATTACACATTAGAAAAAAAAGGAGTCAAAACCTACATCAATTTTCCAAAAAGCACACATAAACATGCATGAGATAAGACATGGTTGCAAAAGGTTGAAAAAGAGAATTGAAAATGAAAACCAAAAGATGACTAACCTTGCTGTCGTGTGACCCATATACTCCCTCCATTTATTTTTATAGGTCGTTTAAGGATCAAACACACTTTTTAAGAAGTCATTAAATTATGGGTTAATATTACTATAATTCCCTCCCATTAATAATTTTATTAAAACTGATCTATTTTTTTGAGGTCAATAAATGATTCTTTAAATGAGGGTAAATTAGGTAAAAATGATCTTGAAATTGGTGAACAACTTATAAATTTGAAAAAAGAGAGTTGGCTTAAACGACCTACAAAAATGAACGGAGGGAGTATTTAGCAAGCTCCACCTGAAACCACCTAACCAGAGGCCATGGGACACCTACAATAATTCCACCCATGCAAAAAAAAGAAGTTAGATTGAAAAAGTGGAATATAAAGGTGGGGGAATCCCAAAACAAATTAAGATAATAGACAATATGAAGCATCGCACACTGAAAAAAAATAATGAAGTTAGATAAACAAGTGAAAACAACAGAGAAGAGGTTATGTACATACCTTGCAATGAATGATTATGGTTGCATCCTAACCTATCCCCACCTAAAGTCGAGCGCCACACAAAAGTCTTCACATTCAAAACCCCAAAATACACAAAATGTTTATATCCATTATAACTAACGTCTAACAGGACCATGACGACCATCGGGTCCATATCCATCTAAGCCATCATTGTCAAACTAAGAACCAAAATCTTTGTTAGGCTGGTGAGAGTAGTTCAGATCAACGGGGGTCGGCGCCTGTGGATATAGACATCCTCATGAATATTGATCCTGGTCTGATTAGATTTCGTAGCTGTTCCAAATCATAACGTGGAGTTGGAGAAGAGGTGGATCTAATATCTCCTCGACGTATGCCCTCACTGACCAGTTCCTCGAGCCTCGCAAAATGATCCTGCATTTCTTTCCTCGAACGCTCCAAATCTCGTTGATGACTCTCCCGATCAGCCTCCCGATCTTGTTGATGTCAGGCCCCATTTCCTGCATTGCTTTTTGTTGAGACTCCTAGTCTTCCTGCATCTCACTTTGCATTTGTCGCACCAACTGCGCATGCAAGCTCCTCATACTCTTCCCACAACAATTCGGCATCCTCAACTCTATATGATGGTGTCCGAGATAAGCCAGACTTGAGCTACCGTAGTAAGAAATCGATGTTTGACTGCTAAACCGTACACTCGACCATTTAGGTCGTGTTTGCCCACTGCCTTGTACATAATTAGGTCCTCATCGATTGGTGGTTCTAGAGACTCCGGATCTCGTTGCGAAAGGGCCTCATCGTGTAATCTAAGAAAGTTGTCCTGTATGAGTGTAAGAATATGTCAAAAAAGTAATGAATTTGTTAATTCTACACAACAACATAGCCTTTCTTATAAAAAAAACAACATAGCCTTATTCACAAATTAATTAGGGATTAAAATTAGGCCGCATACAATCAGATACAACAACATTCCCCTTGGGTTGGTTAGACAATAGTTCAAAGCTAATTCTCAGCATAATAGCAGCACATAAAACAGTTGAATAGCTTCAACAACAATGTATCTAACCACATAGAACCACATATAATTAGAGTACACGAAAGAAATAATTGTCTCATTATGACGACCCGCCCCTGACCTAAAGTCGAGTCACCCAGCCTAAACCGTTACCTAGACCCGATACCTGAACCAGGCCCAAATAATGGCTTGGCATGCCTAAATAAACCTGCGAAATAATCAATCTAACAAGATATATAGTAATAAGAGTGTGAAAGATAATCATAATAAAATCATATCATCTTAAATGTCATAATAAGGGTTTGTCCTTTATTATCAACTCAAGCCTTTTCCAAAATGCTTCAAAATCCTAAAGACTTACAAAACTTCATAATAATATCATAAAGGTTCAAAACTACCCATAAACTGTCTTAAGTTACAACCCGTGTACAAAGTTTACAAAACGACAAATAATAGCAATGTACTAGTAATATATGAGGCTCATATGTAAGGGAACTTCAAGATAAGTCCTTTCCCTTGCCTTTCCTGTTTATCGCGCTAGTAGATGGACCTGTGGTGTAAAATGAGGTGAGCTAAAAAGCCAACGAGCTCAATAAGAGGAAAGATTCGCTCAAACATTAAATATGCAAGTACTACCTAGTACTCATGCAAGTTCTAACATGACATCAAAACCATACTCGCAACACATCATGTAGAAGTCAAAGAAGTGTAATTCACAACCAATCATAAGCATATAAATGAACACATAAATAGGTACGAACATAGATCTTGTTCATGTTCATCATAGTCATGGAAGTAGGTTCATTTTCTAAGAAATAGCATATAAGTAAAGTTTCCACATCCAACTAATCATCATGTAGTCTAAGTACTCCTTTGAGCCTAAACAAATAAGAATACCATTCTTACATAGCGTGTCGCAAAGTTCATTTACCTATAGCATAATGGGTTTCATTAATAATAACATGTTCTAAGTTACTTGACATGTAGTATAATGCACTCCATGATTGGCTAACATGCATATTTCATAATCTCACCATTTGCAACACAATGACATAGTGTATGCATCAATATCGCAAGTCGTAATCCATCCACCACAACATACATATATACATAAAGGGGAGTTTTTGCTTAATTAACACATTTCACAGTAATATTTTCCAATCTAACACACCTACCAAAATATATAACAAACTAACACATTTAACGCCACATCACACGCCACGTGGGATAGAACAACCTACATATGTTCCATATTTTTATTTTTATTTTTATTTTTATCTCCATATTTTTTTTGTTTATTTATTTATTTTTTAATCTAAATAAAATAAGGAAGTTGTGTGTTCCGAACACGACTTCCTTATTATTATTATTTTCCTCTTTCAAAAATGAAAATAAATTATTTAATATGGAAGTCGTGATTTGTAGTCACGACTTCCATATTTTTATTTTTTATTTTTATTTTTATTTTTATCTCCATATTTTTTTTTTATTTTTTTTTAATCCAAATAAAATAAGGAAGTCGTGTGTTCCGAACACGACTTCCTTATTATTATTTTCATTTTTCAAAAAATGAAAATAAATTATTTAATATGGAAGTCGTGATTTGCAGTCACGACTTCCATATTTTTTTGTTTTTGTTTTTTTTTTTGCTTTTTTTTAATCCAAACATAAAATAAGGAAGTCGTGTTTTTCAAACACGACTTTCCTATTATTATTTTTGTTTTTAAAAAATAATTATTTGAAAAAACTTAATAAAATTCTTTATTAATATGGAAGTCGTGGCTTGCGCACACGACTTCCATATTTTTATTTCGTTTTTTTTTTAAAAAAGTAATTGTTTATTTTTTATTTAGGAATTCATAGGCTTAATATGAAATAGAAATAAGAAGTCGTTCCTACCAAAAAAAAAAAAAGTGTGTGGTTTTCTACCATCTTACCTACATGCACAATAAGCTTGAACTTGACAATTCTAAGTCTAAGAAATACATGATTTTTTAACAAAAAAAAATTAATTGTTAATTAAGTTACGAGTTCACAAAAATATTACATTGTTCTCTTTCACGTTGAGTATGGTAACTATCAACTACAAAACATCGATAGAAACAAAAAGATGTCTTGTTTCACTTCAAAAAAGATGACTTAATCTGACCCCAAAAAATGACTTTCAGTCCCACGTGTTCTCTTTTTAATTCGTCGTTCACGATCTAAAGCTAATGGCACATTCAACAGGTCCACATCAGTACGTAACAAATTTTGAGCATCTTCTTGTTGAATTTCATTGATATCATGTCTCTCACCACCAATACTACTAGTAGTTTCAATGAATTCATCGGTATTGGACTTGCATCAAAATGACGTGGCAATGTAGGTATTCTATCAAAATGAAAGGCTTGTGTAGTCTCAAACTCAGTGTTGGGAGGTGTCGACGAGAGTAGATGTAGTATCAGACTCATTGTTAAGAGGTACGTATGGAGTATACATTGGAGTACCATGCCTCGAACATATATTTTCATGAGAAGATTGATGGGATTCTTCAAAAAAAGGGTGGCATATTATGGATGCGATAGTCTGCATGTATTGTAGTCAAAGTTGATGCAGCCATATCTCTAATACGTAGAATGGACGCATCATCACCAATGTCAACTGATGAATTGAAGTAATTCCATGAGCCTACGTATGAAAAAATTTATGAAGTTGCATGTGAAAACAAAAGTAAAATATTTATTATGAAAACTTCATGATTGTAAATAAAAAAGTTCATACTTACCAATGCTTCAACAATAGCTCCACGAGGAGACATGAATCGTTGTGTAATGCGACGATACCATACCATGTACGGATCATAGAATCCCATTGGCTCCTCCAATAATTCATCATTCGCAATATTAGAAGCACGTTCAGTCTACATGGAGACATAATCACTATGTTCTACACTCCAATCCTTGTCGGTCTTCCCTCGCAAGTCAATCTTATGTAGCTCCTTACTTGTGTTAGTTAAAGGTGGTATTCTTTGTTTCAAACCAAATTGTCGCATGACTCTATCAGGATTGTACATTTCAACAACACAAAAGAAAATTAGAGGTGCCTTCGTTCGCCAAATACCACGACCACTACTACAATACGCTGGCAAATCCCTTATCACCGTCTCATGATACGGTTCCCAAATTACCTGAGCTCATAAATAGTAAATTGAAATGAATGAAATTATAGTTTTCACCATTTTAAAAAATGAACTATAAGGAAATTAATTAAATGAATTTCATACTTCCTCAGGTGTTTGCATGTCAATCATTTCTCTATATTTTGTTAGCACGTGCATTGATGTTCCTGTGGTTTCTAAGGCATGTCTCCACCTATACGAACATGGAGAACAACACAATGCATGCATCAATTCACATGTAGATAGATGAACTTGCTTTTTACTTGGTTAAAGAAATTGATAATTACCTATGCCGAAGGGAGGACGTGGGAATAAATCGTCATGTGATTGTATTTGTCTCGAAGAACATTTCCCATTATTGATGCAAGGAAAGGCAATCTGTCCCAAGCCCATAGTTGCAATAATATAACTGGACCCACAATCTCGGCTCCATCAATATCAGCAAGAAGACATAATTGTCTATATAAGTGGGCCAAAGTTGCACTACCCTAACTATATTTTCCCGCTACCTCAAAGTCCTCCAAAAATTGTAAATATGTTGTGTACAAGATTGTTAGACTTGTCTGCAAATAAGGTTCCTCCAAGAAGTTGTAATATGTAAGCTCTTGCATAGCGTTGCACTTCTTCGTCATTAACAAAATTTGGAAGGTTTGGAAACCATGTTGAGAGTTGTCGAATTGGGATACGACCTCTGCTATTTTCAGGGAATGAGAAGCCCAGTTGTCCCAAACACAAGGCATCATAATCTTGTTCTACAATTCCGTGAGTGGTAATCCATCAACAGGTAACCCTAAAATTATCTATACATCTTGTAGGGTAATGGTCATCTCACCAATTGGAAAATGAAATGTGTGTGTTTCTGGCCTCCACCTCTCAACAAGTGCAGTAATGAGATGCCAATCAATTCCTATGAAACCTATTCGCGTTGTTCCATAGAATCCAACTTGGTCAAGATACCCAACTATACGTTCGTCAAGTGGCATCAGTCGATGTAATGCTCCCGAATTACGCCTGATTGTCAAGACACCAGGATCCTGCTATGCAAAAATACAAATGACTTACATTAGTACAAATTTGGCTACAAACTCTAAAAAATAAAATTACCAAAAAAATAAAATATTACCGGTCCATTCCAAACTCGAGTAGATCTATGTAGAGCCTGCATAGTCAACACTGAATCATCTACAGGCCCAGGATCCATATCACGCTTGAACCCCAAAACATTAACAAAGTTGTTATTAATAGAACAAGGAAAAGACAAATATCAACAATAAAGTTCATTAAAAAGAAAAATAAAACATGTGTGTACCTAATTAAACTTCAACAACTTTAATTAAAACAAACTCATGGTTTAATTCAAACAAAATACACCAATAACGTAGTTATAATTAAAATTAGCTGATATAAGAAAAAGATGAGTGAATAGAAATGATTAGACTTGAAATGTCTTTCATTGTGAACGATTAGGTGGTTGTTCTTGCTGACGACGAGAGCATGTGCGCCTATTGTGACCATTTTGCTTACACATACTACATTGCAATTTTGTTGGCGCTTCTCTCCATTCTTTTTCTCGCTGCATATGACGCGGTTGTTTCTGATTGCCTCTCCAATCCATCTCAGTTCGCAAACGTCTTGTTTGGGGATGACCTCTTTTCACTCGCTTCCGAGAAGGGTCAGGTAGCAAGGTGTATGGAACTCTAGAATCAGGCCAATAATCTTCGTGAGGAATTGGTTGAAAACTCGCACATAACATTGATCGTACACGACAAACTATAATATGACTAAATGTACTTGAAAGTAGTCTATAGCAACACTAGTGCAAGCTGCTTGAACATGGGAACATGGAATGCCAAAACACTGCCACTTCATACAAGTGCATCTACGAGCCGCCAACTTCACCACTTGCTTGTTAGACCCTTTTCTCAAATGATACCCACGTGTTGCAGTGATTACTTCAAATGTGTCATTTTCACGATTCACTAATGTAACATTGTGCCCCCTGCTGCCTTTCCCCAATGTTGTAACTTATCAAGTGCATACTTGGTGTATTTTTCGACCCTTCCTAAGGCGACATCTATTTCGTCATGTACCTTTTGTTAAAGTAAGCCATAATACGATAAAATGTTACTTGCACTAACGCTGTGACGGGGTAAAATCGTGCGCCTTTAAGGACCCCATTAAAGCATTCTACAGTTGTGAAAAGAAATATTATGAGTTATATTATGAGTATTCTCTTATAAACATGACAAAAATCAAACACATTAAATAAAAAATTAATATAAACATAATATCCGCTAGATTTGTAGTCATCCATTCGTATCGATATCCTTTGTCGTATGCATTGGTCCATTGTGCTCGATCAAGATCATTAAACCAAGCAATACTTTCAGTATTAATTTGTTGAAGCTCTTGCATATATGTCTTAAATTTTCGAGGTTGATGTTGTGCACCGGCTAAGTACACTATATCCTTCAATTCTTTGCTCCCAAATCTCATGTTGAAATTACTACATATGTGACGAAGGCAAAATCTGTGTTGAGCTCTGTCACAAGTCCACTCATTTCGAGGATCATTCATTGCCAATAATATACCAGAGTGTCGATCAGAAATTACACATATACCATCTCGATTAGTCACATGATGTCGCAAACAAGCCATAAACCATCCCCGACTGTCTTGACTTTCCTCATCGACAATGGCAAATGCTAAGGGAAATATATGACTATTACTATCTACAACTGTGGCTATCAAGAGCTTTTGTTTGTATTTCCCGTATAAGAATGTGCCATCAATTTGTATTAGTGGCCTGCAATGTCTAAAACTTACAATAGATGGTGTAAATGCTTAAAAAATCCATTTAAATACAACTTCGTTGTTGGCATTGGGTTCGCCGTGTCTCCAAACTACACGTGTCCCAGGATTGCTTTCTTGAAGAGCGGCCATCCACTGCGGCAACATTTTATATGATTCCTCCCAATCTCCAAAGATTTTAGCGACCACCTTTTTTTTGCCAACCAGACTTTCTTGTAATGAACATCATAACTAAATTTGTCCTTAATAATTTGATGAAGAACTGGAACTGAAATAGATGGATCTCTTCTTACCACATTTTCAATTCCACAAATATAACAGTTTTGTCCAAATGAGCATGATCCTTTGATAGTTTTCCGATACGGGTATGTGGTCCCTCATATTTACTTATCTCAAACATTTCATGTGCTTTTCTTTTTGAACACCGCAACCTCCAAGCACATCCATCTGAAAGTTTCTTACAACAAACAATCCACACATTGGGTGTTGAATGAGTTACCACTAATTGTCTGTGTACTTTAATGTTGTACAATTTTACTGCATGTTGGAAGTCCCCCTTAGAAAAAAACCGCATGCCAACATGAAATTCTGAGGCCTCATTCCATATAGCTTTAAAAGGAATCATTGCATCCTCATGGAGGAATTGCCTCACTACTTAATCCCATAAATAGAGATGAAGGTACGTCAAATTCACCAACACCAATAGGCGCATCATTAAGTCCATTAGCCTTTTGATCAAAAAAATCATTGTTTCCAACTTCATCCAAGATTGGAGGACAAGATAATGAGCCATCCTCGGCTATGACTTGGTTTAATGCATCTCGAATTATGCTATCAAGAACATGAAGAGCATTAATTCCTTCATCATTGGCATCATCACTGCTCTGTTCAGTAGTATTCCCATCACTACCACAATCGTCATCATCGTTCACACCACCACATACACCAAGGGCATGAGCTTCCTCGTCAACATCATGATTTAAAGTCATTAAAGGTGATGCACAGTAATTGTGTTCAAATGGAGGTTGAATACTAGGCCCTTCCGCACTGACCGCTATGTTAGAACTAGTATATAATTGCCTCGGAACTAAATCTAAAAATAGCCATACAATTCGGTGGTGAACATTCGGCCAAATCTAAAAATAGTTCAACTATACATATTGTACGTTCAGGTTCTAATGTGGACATTCATTTTTTCAACGTCTATCTCAAAAGCATTGCAAATAACACTCAAAGTTCCTCATACCCTAAACTCAACTTAGATCTGAGATGTCGAATAGGTGCTATTGTATATGAAATTCCAAATGGTCCATCAACAATGGCACCATTCATATAGCATACCAAAGTCACTCTCCAGTCAACCATTATGAATCTATATAATATACATATATATAATATAATTGTTAGTCAATAGAAGTGATAATAATTAATTCACTAAGTACATAGAAACTTAACAAACTCCAACTATGTACATAGAAACATAACAAACTCCAACGTGTTTTTAAAATCTATTTTATTTTAGCCTCTTATTTTATTCACAAAAGGAACCAACTACCAATCTCATAAGTAACATAATTGGTGCAAGCAATAGATCACAAAGAATTATCTATTTGTGGACTGCAAATGCTAATGCACATCACTTTTGACACATTTGTATGAGGCCCTTTGAAGAAATTATCTATTCTAAGGTGCTGGTCTAATTTACTGAGGAATTTCCTCCCTCATGTTAAGCGATCTTTCACTATTGTTTATCTTTTTTACATTTTTCTTCTTCAACTTGTTTTAGCTTAGAGAGTAACATCGTTCTTTCATATGATTTGTCGATAATTTTCTTTACATTGAATAGGTAGAATGAATCTTTTCAACTTTAGCAATAGTACCCAAAATGACTACTAGAAATATATAAAAGATCGTTTGGCCATGCGGGTTCTCCGTAATAATTATGACCCATTCTTTTTGCCAATTTAGCTCTTAATACAGGATCATTCAAGTCAAGTTTCTTTGTTATTGGGATAGGTGAATTCTTACGAATCCATCCCCCCAAGGAACCATACATAATAATTTTTTATCATTCGGCTCGAGCAAGAATCAAAAAAATAAAATGTATCCATAGAAAATCTATATGCATTATAAACAATTACACATTGAAACAAAAAGGAAATAAAATGCTTTATAAACAATTGTTTCTCTAAATTTCCTGCATTTTGTTTCTCGTATAAGATATAATAATTAATCTAAGTTGGATTTGAACCAATACACATATACACCAGCCTCAACCATCACCAAGCATGCTTTCATCAAAGAAAAAAAATGCCAGAGCCACACCATTAAAACAATCCATTCTAAAATTGGCAAAAATAATGATAATCGACTAACAAAACAACAAAACAATATTGAGATGATAAGATACTAACCAAAACAATCGGCCAAGTCGAGAAGTGAATCGAGAACTGAAGAGAGCGGCAGTGAATCGAGAAGCCGAGAAGTCTCAAGCGGCGGGAGTAGGTGCGACGAGTCGAAGTGAAGAAGCCTCGGCGGTGGAGTGAGTGCGGCATCGGCGGAGTGGGTGCGACAGAAACGGCAGACGGAGTGGATGCGACAGCAGCGGCGAAGTGCTTGAAGAAAAAAAAAATTTCAAAAAACGCTAAAACTCACTAAAACTCGATTTCATTTTACAAAACTATGGAAGTCGTGTGCGCAAGCCACGACTTCCATAGTTTATTAATTTTTTTATTTAATAAATATAAATAAGTGTTTTTATAAATTTAAAAAAAAAATTATTAACGAAAATAAAAATATGGAAGTCGTGTTCGCAAACCACGACTTCCATATTTTATTATTAGTGATGTGGCGTTGATGTGCCATTGTGTTGTGTGATGTGGCATCAAATGTGTTACTTTGTTATATATTTTAGTAGGTGTATTAGAATGGTAAATACTACGAACACGACTTCCATATTTTATTATTAGTGATGTGGCGTTGATGTGCCATTTTGTTGTGGTGTGATGTGGCATCAAATGTGTTACTTTGTTATATATTTTAGTAGGTGTGTTAGAATGGTAAATACTATTGTAAAATATGTTAATCAAGCAAAAACTCCTACATGAAGGTCTCACAACATATAGTAGGCATTCATTCATTTCATGCATAACAACATTCATCATTCTTCATTCATACAATTAACACATGTCATACATGGAAAAATCAGATATAGGGTTCTAATAAAATGCGATAGATAAATACTAATATAGTCCATTGTTTCATTCAATGCGAACTAGATATTGGTAGGAATTCAGTGACCGAATCCTCTACTTTTAGGTTGGGACAATAATTAGTGGAAACACAATGGTCGTTGCGCTCTCTAAATGATTGCACTAAACAAGAGTAGTTTCATCTCCGAAGTCAACTCTTAAGCCTTCCGATGGAATTGCCATCGGACTTGCAAAGTCGTCACCGCTACACGTCCGATGAATCTGGGAGATAACTTTCCTTTTAACCCGAATCGGTGATGCCCTTTCATAAGAAAAACTTTCAAAAGCACAAATTCCCCTTCCTTGAATACATCTCGATGGTCCTTGTCGGCATACTTCTTCTGGCGGCTTTGGGCGGTCTCTAGCCGTTGCCTAATCAGCTTAATTTTTTCCGTCTGGTCATGAACCATATCTGGTCCAAGTAACACCACGTTTCTAACCTCGGTCCAACAAATTGGAGATCTACACGGTCTCTCATAAAGAGCCTCAAAAGGTGCCATGCCTATGCTTGCTTGAAAACTGTTGTTGTATGCGAACTCGCACAACGAAATGTATTTTTCTCAACTCCCACCTAAATCCAATACACATGCTCGAAGCATGTCCTCAAGTATCTGTATCAATTTCTCGGTCTGCCCATCAGTCTGAGGGTGAAAAGTCGTACTGAGATTGAGTTGAGTCCCCGTCTGGTGCTGAAATATTCTCCAAAACTGAGAGGTAAACCTCGTATCACGATCCGACACTATAGTCACCGGAACCCCATGTAATCTGACAATTTCGTTGACGTACATGCCTCCCAGCCTGTATGCTAAATATCCCATGGAGATAGGAATAAAGTGAGCTGACTTAGTCAAACGATCCACGACTACCCAAACTGCATCATGTCCCTTTTATGTGTTTGGCAGCCCCGAAACAAAATTCATGGCTATGTGTTTCCACTTCCATTGTGAAATGGGCAATGGTTGCAATAATCCTCCCGACTTTTGGTGATTTGCTTTTACTAGCTGACAAATCTCGCAGTTCTGAATGTAAGTGGCGATGTCACTTTCTTCCCCGCCACCAATACATTTGTCTCATGTCTTGGTACATTTTGTTGCCTTCAGGATGCACAGTAAACCATGATCTGTGCGCCTCTTTGAGTAAATCATCTCTCCACTGTCTATGGGGTGGTATCCATACTATCTCGAAACCTCAACGCCCCATCACCTATAGTCTCCAATCCACATCATCATCGTTATCCGCCAACGACCTATAATTTTCATACTCAGAGTCGACCCTCTGACAGTCAATCACTCTAAACAATGCTACTGGCTCCGCTCTCATCTGAACATGCGTTTGACTCCTTAGGACATCTGAGTCATCTATAGGTACTCCGTGTATTTGCATTACAACCTCAGACTCTGTCTCCAATCGAATACGGCTCAAAGCATCCGCCACTACATTCGCTTTCCCTGGGTGATACTCGAGTGTAAAGTCGTAGTCTCATTTGCCTCATGTTCAACTCGCTTTGAGTGAACAAGTATTTCAAACTTTTGTGATCTGAGTAGACGAACTTTTCCCCATACAGATAATGCCTCCACAATTTCAAAGCAAACACCACTGCTGCTAACTCTAAGTCATGCACCGGATAATTCTTCTCGTGAATCTTCAGTTGGCATGAAAGCATAAGCAATTGTCTTCTTGTCTTGCATTAGTACTCCTCCCAATCCAATACATGAAGCGTCAGTGTACACTGATAATTCCTTGCCGGCCTCTGGTAGGACCAAAATAAGTGCGATAGTCAAATGCTTCTTCAACAACTGAAAAGCATCCTCGCATGCATTGCTCCAAACGTTAGAGACATCCTTTTGCGTCAAATCGGTGAGAGGTGAAGCAATCGACAAGAAATTATGTACAAAACGCCGATAATACCCTGCTAATCCCAAAAACTTCTATTTCTGAAGCATTTTTAGGTTGTGGCCATCTAAAGATCACCTCAATTTTTGTGGGATCAACTGTTACACCCTCTGCATTCACCATATGGCCTAAAAATTTCACTTTGGAAGCCCAAAACTAGCACTTGCTTAGCTTAGCATAAAGCTTGTGTTCCCTTAATGTCTGCAACACTTTCCTAAAATGCTTCCTATGGTCAGTCACTCTTAGAATATATCATGATGTTATCGATAAATACAATCACAACCTAGTTGAGGAACGATTTGAAAACACGGTGCATCAAATCCATGAACATGGCTAGCGCATTAGTAAGCCCAAACAACATCACTGTGAACTGAAAATGACCATATCGAGTGCTAAATATTGTCTTTGGTATGTCTTCTCGTATGCGCAGCTGATGGTACCCCAATCTTAAACCTATTTTCTATAAGAACTTTGCTCCCCTTAATTGGTCAAACAAATCATCAATCTTGGGGAGCGGATACTTGTTCCGAATAGTCACCCTATTCAATTGTCGGTAGTCAATGCACATTCTCAAGCTGTCGTCCTTCTTCTTCACGAATAACACGGGTGCTCCCATGGCGAGACACTTGGGAAAATTAAGCTTTTCTGAGTCCACCTCTAATTGCTTCTTCAACTCCTTCAACTCGGTAGCCGCCATACGGTAAGGTGTCTTAGAAACTAGTCTAGTACCGGGAATGAGGTCAATCATGAAGTCAATGTCTCGATGTGGAGGAAGTCCCAAAAGGTCTAAAGGAAAAACATCTGGAAAGTCCCTAACAACATGAATCGTCTCAATTAGGACTTCTTGTCCCTCCTCTCCCATAGAAGTCAGACTCACAATGGTTTCTATCTCAGCAAATATCGCAACTCTACTACGACTGGTAATATTAGCCAATGAACAACCTCTAAACTCAAATGGAGGAGTGCCCAAAATTTGAAAAGTCACCGCCTTATCGAAACAATCTATCTTAGCGTGATACGTCTCTAACCACTCCATGCTCAATAGTGCATCATATTCTAGACACTCTAATACTTACAGATCAAATAACATAGTATGATCCCCAATTTTTATTATGCACCCCTCGCATGTCATATTAGGGTATATCTTTTCAGTGGAGACTGTGCTTAAAATCAAGTATGTGCGTGTTATAATTGGTGTCAATTCCAAAACATGTACCATGGCCCTCGCGATAAGATAAATAGTAGAACCAGAATCAAATAATGCATACATGTTACGATCATTAATTGAAATCGTACCTGTGACTGTCGCGTGGCTCTTTGATCTTGCTCCGCTATGGCATGGACTCTTCATCGAGCAACTGGGGCTACTCTCCTCGGATGGTGGTGGTAAGGACATTGGCTCTTGTAATGCCCCGGCGTCTTACACCGATAACACACGATATATAGTTTATGAACGTTCGGTTGTGGCTACGCGACGCTACCTAATGCACTCGACCTTGGCCCTACTGATCCCCTGCCACTATTCTTGCTCAGTTGCGGTGGACGTGGCTGTGTAAATGTCACACCCTGGGTAGTCGAAGGTGCGGGGACATGGGAATGTGTGGTGGTCCCCGTCAGTGTGTGTGGCTCTCGATGCTACCCCAGTGTGTCGGTCCACTTGATGGTCCTCCAAACGAAGTTTCTTTGAATTTCTCTCATGACCCCACTGATGACTATCAAAGTTACATTTGCCCTGACCATACCGGCCAGATCGTGTCTCATCAATGCGGAGTGCATCATCACAGTCGAGTGCCCTGTTATATGCTTGCTGAAATGTCTCTGCCCCTGATGTTGCCACTAGGGAGTGTATCTCCTCCGTCAACCCATCAACGAAACATCTCCTCCGTGTCGTCTCAAATGAAACATACTCGTGCGCAAACTCCACTAATTCATTGTACCTCGCTACATAATCTGCTACACTCATGTTGTCTTGCACTAAGTCGAGGAACTCTCGAATCTTTGCTGCCTTCACTGATTCTGGGAACCACTCGTCATAAAGCAACTTCTTGAACTGTGACCAAGTCATATTAGTCCCTTGAACTCTTTCGACAGACAACCACCACTTATGAGCTCGATGCTCCAACAAGAAAGACACTAGAGGCACCATGGTCCACTCATCTATACATAGTCTTCATCCTCTTGTCCATATGCAAGACCCATGCTTCAGCCTCTACGGGATCCCTATCCCCATAGAAGCGAGGTATGTCATACTTCATGAACTCTTTCTGTAATTTACCTCTCCGATACGCCTCTGTATCCTTGTCTCCTCCAGGTGCACAGCTGCAACTGTACTAATGACAAAATCGGCGCCTTCCTCTACTATGTGGTGCTCAAGAACAGGTTCTAATGGAGGATTAGGTCCTATCCTACCTGCACTTGCTCAGCTGATCTAGCATTCCCTTGTGTTTGTATAAATTCCATAATGCGGGCCATATTCCTCTTTTGGGCAGACGTCATTTCTTGTAGAACGTTCTGATATGACTTCGTCAAGGAAGAGATGTACTGCTCCATGTCCCTGAACCAACGTCTCTCATCCCTATCCTGAGCATCCCTCAAATTATGAGAACTCCCCCCGTGGTTACTCATGGTGCATTGTAAAGCAACAAGTGGTTAGTCCAATAATTTGAGGAATTTGCAAAAGTATCTAATGTTATAAATATATTACATTCATAAGCATATAACATTATATCAACATTTTATCTTTGGTTTTCGATCCCTTCCTAATCTAGAATTTGACATTTGTGCACATTAAGTCGACTCAAACCAATGTCCCATACCATGGATTTGTTCGACTTAAACTCGACCTTTAAACTTAAAGGTTCTACAACTTAGGTTTCCCTAACCTAATGTTTCCTAGTTCTAATCTCTAGGCTCTGATACCAACTGTGACGACCCGCCCCTGACTTAGAGTCGAGTCGCCCGGCCCAAACCTTTACCTAGACCCGATACCTGAACCAGACCTAAATAACGACTTGGCACACCTAAATAAACTTGCGGAATAATCAATCTAACAAGATATATGGTAATAAAAGTGTGAGAAGATAATCATAATAAAACCATATCATCTTAAATGTCATAAGGGTTTGTCCCTTATCATCAACTCGAGCCTTTTCAAAAAAGCTTCAAAATCCTAAAGACTTACAAAACTTCATAATAACATCATAAAGGTTTAAAACTACCCATAAACTGTCTTAAGTTACAACCCGCGTACAAGGTTTACAAAACGACCAATAATAGCAATGTACTAGTAATATACGAGGCTCACATGTAAAGGAACTTCAAAATAGGTCATTTTCCTTGTCTTTCCTGTCTATCGCGCTGGTAAATGGACCTGTGATGTAAAGTGAGGTGAGCTAAAGAGCCAACGGAGCTCAATAAGAGGAAAGACTCGCTCAAATATTAAATACGCAACTACTATCTAGTACTCATGCAAATTCTAACATGACATCAAAACCATACTCGCAACACATCATGTAGAAACCAAAGAAGTGTAATTCACAACCAATCATAAGCATATAAATGAACACATAAATAAGTACGAACATAGATCTTGTTCATGTTCATCATAGTCATGGAAGTAGGTTCATTTTCTAAGAAAGAACATATAAGTAGAGTTTCCAACATCCAACTAATCATCATGTAGTCTAAGTACTCCTTTGAGCATAAACAAATAAGAATACAATTCTTACATAGCGTGTCGCAAAGTTCATTTACCTATAGCATAATGGGTTTCATTAATAATAACATTTTCTAAGTTACTTGACATGTAGTATAATGCACTCCATGATTGGCTAACATGTATATTTCATAAGCTCACCATTTGCAACACAATGACATAGTCTATGCATCAATATCGCAAGTCGTAATCCATCCACCACAATATACATATATACATAAAGGTCTCACAACAACATATGGTAGGCATTCATTCATTTCATGCATAATAACATTCATCATTCTTCATTCATACAATCAACACATGTCATACATGAAAAAACCAGATATAGGGTTATAATGAAATGCGATAGATAAATACTAATATAGTCCATTGTTTCATTCAATGTGAACTAGATATTAGTAGGAATCTAGTGACCGAATCTTCTACTTTTAGGTTGGGACAATAATTAGTAGAAACGTAATGGCCGTTGTGCCCTCTAAATGATTACACCAAACAAGAGTAGTTCCATCAAAGCCGTCACCGCTACACGTCCCAAAGAACCATTAAGTAACAAATGATGGAACTCCAAACCCTTGCTCTCGAATGGTTCACTTTATGCATTATATTGATCAAGTAAAACCCTCGTGGTGAACTACCACTAAACGTCTTGGGGCATTTAAAATATAGACTACTTGCTAATTTGGCCTACGATGAAACTTCACAAATATTATGGGCCATCGAATAACATGAAGGGAAAACAAGTGCATTCACAATTTCATAAATAATAGAGATCCAAACCAATATCCCTA
The DNA here is from genome assembly GCA_039657345.1 of Stephania japonica. Classification (NCBI taxonomy): domain Eukaryota; kingdom Viridiplantae; phylum Streptophyta; class Magnoliopsida; order Ranunculales; family Menispermaceae; genus Stephania; species Stephania japonica. Next base: position 17,671,363 of record CM077558.1, on the reverse strand, counting down.
CGCAACCCATACCCGAGTAATTCGATTCAAAACGTGAATTCATAATTATCTAATATTCAAGCCATATTTAATGCATGAGCGAAGCTCCCCACTTACTTGGACCCGCAGCGATGCCTAAACCGACTCCTTGCGCACTTGGGGTCCCACGTGAACCGTCTCGCGAATCTAAACAATTCATACAACACTACATAAGAAAATCACTTAATTTAAAGTTGAGTATTCTACTCGTTAATTTATCTTTGGGGACCCAATAGTGCGAGTCCCACGGGTTGTGCCATTCAAGGCCTTTGTCGGGATGCCGACGCCTATCGTGTCTGATTTTTTTTTATCTTTGTTTGGTTGACCAGGGGCCTTTCAAGCCCCTGGTCAAACCAGTCAACTCACCCCCCAGGGTTGACTGGCCCCTGGAATTGTCCAGGGGCCTGTCAGACCCTGGGGTGGCAAACCAGGGGCCGAACGCCCCTTCCCCCACCCCTGGGGTGGCGACAGTGGTGGGAGAAGTGGGGTGGCAGTGTGCCACCCCCTTCTCCTTCACGGTCTTCATGTGCCCCCTTTTTCCGACGGAGGCGCGCCTTTTCCCCCTGGCGGCGCCACGGCGCTTTATCCGACGGCTCCTAGAGGAGCCGCCACCTAAACCCCCCTCCATACTCTTTAACCCACCAAAAGAAAACAAGAAAAATGAAAAAGGAGGAAAAATGAGATTACCTCCCTTTGGGGCTCCACCTAAACTTGGAATTTTCTTATCCTCCTCTCCTCTCTCTCAAGAATGTATGAGACAACAAAGTAGTGGTTAGGGTTTGGAAACAATACTTATATAGCTAGGTTTTTAGGTAGGGTTGTATACAAACTTAATCCAAATGACACAAATGCCCCTATGGGCCTTAGACCAATTTCTTTGTTAAGTCCATTTGAACTTATTACCACTTAGTATGAGTCTTGCTAAGATTAGTTTGTGTATCAATTTCATTTATTCACACACTTTAGTGTAAAATTACTAAAATGTCCTTAAAACGGGTTGGAGAATATTTGGGTCGTTACACTCATAAACCCAAAGGATGTCACCTAACATTGTCCTAAAAGACCTCTGTTGTGCCCGCAATTTTTTCACTAATTTTATTCTTTCAGGTGGACATCAACAACAGCAAAAGGATGCACCCTAACATTTTCCTAGTTGGATAATGTTAGGAGAAGTTAAATAGCATATACTCAAATGCTATAGAAAAAGTTAAAACAAAAAAATCCACAAAATTTTTCTTCTTGAAGAAAAAAAAAGAGCTGATATACAAAAAATTTACCTAAAACTTCAATGAATAGGCAAGCTGAAACAAAGATCACATATTTTCATTTCTCAAAGGAAAAAGGGAGCCTCAGTTCATCATCATCTATTATTTCAGACAAGCAAATCAAAGATGCCTCACTCTCACATTCATCAATCAGCCACGGCTGCAACAACAATTGCCATCAAACAAACCTTCTTAGCTGCCTCACCAAGTGTATGATCGACACAATGGAGTACAAAATCCAACCCTAAAGCCATAAATGTTTGTTGTCTGAAAATCTCTTGAAAATCCTAAAAAAGGGTTAATCAAGCGAGACAAGATGATCATCATCATCACAGACCCATCAACAATGAAATTTCTAGTTTACTTCAAAAAGAACAAGAAAAAGAACTCTTACAACAAAAGGGTTGTTGATTCAACGAAAGGGAAGTTGCGAACAACTTGGATCATTGATTTCATTTCAGACAATGCAGAGAGGATCATCAGCCCTTACAAACCCTCTCTGGACTGGCCTTTTACTCAAGAATACCCTAAGTTAAGGACTGGCCTTTGATGGCATCATCGTCACAACTTCATAAACATACACTGGGTATATGACTTAGTGTGTGAATTAATTGTTGTTTCTTGTAGTTGGAATTGGAAGGGTAGTTGACATACAGAAGAAATAAAGTAAGCAAAGAAAAACATGAATTACTGACTGATTCCATTTGAAACAGAAAAAAGAGAAGTTCAACTACCCTTAAAAACCCTCTCCAATCAAACCTTTTACTAAATATTAAATTACATCGAAAGCTCGCCCTTGTGTTTTGAATCTTTTGATGCACATCAGTTCATACCACAATTGGTGCTTTATTCATGTTGCAAATAATCTAGGCAAAACGACGGACCAAAAGAGATAGAGGGACTTTAAATGACAGATCTACATTTTTCTAAAGACTAAACATTCTATAAGTAATGAAAATCAATAGCACCAAAGATGTGTAACAAGCTTCATGAAGTCAGGACCACAATTAATTAATCAAAACATATTAAGAAACATAAAGCACATTAAATCAAAGAAACTTAAAAACACTTAAACAAGCATTGAACCTTGATCAAAAACAAGAGGCACAAAGAGACCAAAGGAAAAAATGCCCAAAAATGCAATAATGATGAGGCATGTAACCTAAAGGAACCATAATAATCAGATTGTGCAAGATGGGAAGCCTAATAAGACTAAAATTGAATTGAACCCTAAAATGTGACTACCTATTCACTCACCATCGTTGGCCCTCCCAACTCCCCATCAGGCTGCTTTTCGTCCCTCTCGATCTCTCTCTCGCGTGGTAAAAAAAAAAAGGGGAATATGGTGAAGGCGTGAGGGCATTGGTTGAGGACATTGGTAATTAGGGTAGAGAGGAGTGCAAGGGCAGAGAAGGGTGGCGGTGGTGAGGGTGTTGGCTTTAGTGTGGGAGAAAGGCGGCGATGTTAGTGTGGAAGATTGGAGAGTGTGGTGAGGGCATTGTAGATGAAGCCGTCGTCATCGTCGTCTTCAAGAGCTACATACATGTTAGGGAAGAAAACCAAAGTGAAGGAACCTGTTTTGTTTAAAAAGAAACCAACAAACACTAAATAAACCAACGGTTCAGTGATGAATAAAAAAAAACCAATAGATATAAGGGTTTTTTTTTTCGAAAAAAAAATTTATTAAACAATATTTCTATTGCTAATGCTGTTGCTAAACTTGGAAATCAACTTAGCAACGGAATTCTGTCTCTAAAATGAGCATGTCTTGCCAATGTGAGCAGGAAAGTTTCCCGGACTAATTAGCACTGGAATTAGAGAGGGAATGATTCCGTCTCTAAATTTTGTTGCTAATCCGTTTCCATTCCATATCTAAATGTTCCACCATAGAGTCACCCCTTCATGTTGCAATTTTGTTGCTAATTAGAGACTGAATCAAGTCTGTTGCTAATTTCTATTTTTATTTTCACAATTTTTTGTAGTGTATGGGCTTGTTAACCTTGATGTGGCACTCCTCATTCCAACACCTCTTGTGCGTTGTTGAAGGCCTTCACAGACCTTGAAGTGCCATTGTGTATTTGCATTGCTACTCAGGCCAATGTTTTGTTTTGGCAGTTCACATATGCTAATGAGGAACCCAACATCACAGACAAATACTTAACAATAGTCTTGTTCCTTCACAGCACACAAGTGCAAACAATAATATACAAAACCACAAACGAACATCAACAATTAACATTTGCAAACAATAAGGTCTAATAAAGTACCCTTTTTGACTTGTGCCCTTGTGCTCTTCTCACACCCCACTTTGTTGCTTCTATGGATTGTGTTAATTGTATGGCTCTCCATTCCCCTATTTTATTTTCTTCTTTTCAAACTCTCCTTCCAATTTTTCATTGATGTCAAGAACAACAGTTGATAATGTTGAGTAAGCATAGTGTTAGCTACTTCAACTAGAGAAAATCATAAAATTTACTCAATGAACTCTCATCCCAATTTTTCAAACTCTCATCCCAATTTTCTTCTTTTATGATTTTTCATTGATGTCAAACATCATAGTTTTTTTTTTTTTTTTTTGGTAGGGTTGAGTAAGCATAGTGTTAGCTACTTCAACTAGAGAAATCATAAAATTTACTCAGTGAACTAACTGTGAATAGTTATAGTTTTCAAGGAGATCACCGAAAGATTTTTACTCCTTGATTAATCTACTTTTTTCAAAGGATTACTTTGGATTTCATAAAATGGTATTGCAGGTAAACAACATATCAGGATGTTATCAAAATGCTGGCAGGGTTGGGTTGGTCGATAGCTCTAATGGAAATTATGAAAAAGTCTTGTCAGCCATTATTTGTTGCATGGCTAGAAGAATAGCTCTATTTGCACAGCAGGAAACACAACAAGGTAGCTTTAACTGTTATCTAACACGAGTAATTTATTTTAGCTAACTTATTAAACTTTTTTCCTTCTTTTTGCTTTTCAGGAAAAGATTGTATTCATGTTAAGAAATCCAAAAGCAGATGAGACGGCAAGGAAGGCCTCTATGTTGATATATTATACTAAACCAGATTTAGTCCCCTCATGTAATCTCTACACATCAACCAAGTAACCATTATCTTGGTCATTAACTCTCTTAACTTTTGGGATTTGAATGTTAGGTTATACCTTAACCAGAAAAAAAAAAAAAAAAAAAAAAAAAAAAAAATACCATCTCTCCGTAAATTTAGTAATTTATACTTCCTTGCTTCTCAATTGACATCGAAAATATTAAAGTAATAAACCATAGGAAAGCCTTATGTTGATTAGGAACTTGATGCTTGTCTTCTTTTGACTCTCTTTAGAAACCGTAAAACTACAGAAAATCTTGCCTTTTACTCAATTTCTTTCATTGTGTCTTGAAGTACATTATCATGCTTTTCTTATATGCATCAAATCTATACCTTATGTTTTCACTATTTATCTTTGAATCTCCAACCACGAACCATGGTCATCATAATCTCAAATTGTTCACAAATCATTTACTTGACATTTTAGAAGATCTAGTCATTATGATCTCAAATTGCTCAACAATATCAGTTTTCAAATAATAGTTCCCAAATTATTAGAGTAGGAGTTCAACTTATCAAAAAACAAACATACTTCTCTTTTGTTGGAGCTATATAGTAATTTAATACAATTCTAAATTAATTGGGATTTTATTTTCTAAAAAATAGTCAATATACTAGCAACAAAAAAACAATTAGCGGTTCCTAAAAATAACGGGTTTACTAGGTACTTTATAAATTTATGCAGAGAAATAAATTAACAAACATATGGGCTTGATTAAACTTAGCACAACTGAAATTGCGCTCACGTGCAGAGCACGTCCCCATCTACTAGTAATTAACAACACAAAACCCAATCCGAACTACATTCCCAAAGTACGTACCCAACCAACAAAAGCACACCCAAACATGTATATATTCAATCCAAAAATCACAAAAATAGATCAAACATAACAAATCAAACAAAACCAACAAAAATCCTTCAAAACATGTATATATTCAATCCAAATGCGAACACGCAAATTACAAAGCGTGCACACCGTGAGGCATTCGGTGCGCCCGAACTTAAATGTATCGAATTGAAGTTGCAGGAAAACCAATAAATTCTAGTGCTTGGCCGAGCGAAGTAAAGTTAAGCTTCGCAATTCAAATCCAATTTCGCGAGAACGAAGTAAAACTAAACTTCACAATTCAAATCTAATTTTTGATCAATCAGAACCATATACATCAGGCGGTGGTGCTACAGCCTATGATCTGAACTCCTATCATCATCAGCACTAATCACCTCTGCGTTTCGCTGCTCAAAGATTCAATTTTACTTATCAATCATAAGAGAGAGATTTTGAAATAGTTGTGGAATCGAAGTAGGGATTAGAAATACCACAAATTTTGGGCGTAATTCAAATTACCATGAGTTTGATTTGGACAATAACCCTAATTCCATTCCTCATAAAAAAAAGTTACTATTTTTGGAATCCCACGCACCGAACACGCTATCGGGAAACCTAAAAGTTTCAAAATTTGACCAAACTACGCCAAATGCAACAACAACAATGAATGAATGAATGGAGGAGCCAACAAACTTGGGTTTGGGGAGAAGGAGGTTCTCGAAGCGGCAATCAAGGAGATCCAACAGATGTTGATCGATCTAATCTGTGTATCTGGGAAGGGCCACAATGGTTGTAAGGCGGCACCTAGGCGGTTTAGGCAAAAAACGCCTAGGCGGTTCCTAAGGCTGGCAGTGGGTGCATTTAAACATATTTAAGGTCTTTAGGGAGGTCTTAGTAAATGTTTTAAGAATATAGGAGCCTTAAATAATTATATATATAAACTTAAACACTAATAGAATCCCCATTCTCTACCACATCAACCTTATCCACTCCACCCCAACCTTTCCAACAACTTTCGGATCTTAGCCCTCCGGTGAGCGACATCCGACGAGGTTTTGGCACGTCTCCAACAAAGTTCCGACGTGTCTCGAAAGGTAAATTTTCACTTTTGGTAACTCCTTCGACCTCCGACAACTAACGCCGGCACACTTTTAAAGTCGCGGTGGCCATTAATGGCCTCACAACCTCTGTTGCAGAGGTCGCAGAGGCCAACTGTTCATCATCTTCACAAAGGAGACGATGAACAGTAATTACTGTGCATCATGAACAGTAACTTTTTTTCAAAAAAATAATCTTTTTGGGTTGTTTTAAATTTATATTTTTTTTAAAATAGTTTACAAACTTTTTTTTACAAATACATTTCATTTTTCTACCTACACTTTTATGATGTTTTTCAAGACTAGTAAAATATCTAAGATTATAAATTGTTAATTTTCTTATAGATTAGAATGGCATCCGGTTCTAGTGGACATTTTAAAGTATCTTTAATTAATTGTTTCTGAATTTAACTATATTTTTTGAAGTATTGAATTTTTTTTAACTTACAAGAATGAAGCTTCAATATTAATTATTATTGTTATTAATGTAGTAAGCAGACAGTGAGTAGTAGTACTAGTAAACAGACAGGGAGTTAAAAATAAATAATAAATTTCTCAGGGGCTTCTAAATCAATATCTTTTTATCGCCTAGGCATCGCCTTGACGCCTTACAACCACTGAAGGGCCATGGTCTTGAATCGATCAATCGATTATTCTTGCAAATGTTGCAGAGGGAACGGAGGAAGGGAGGGCGGTAGCAAAGGGCGCGGTGGAGGAGGGGTGGTGGCAGAAGGAACGGTGGAGAAGGGCGGTGGTAGAGGACAAGGGGCGGACTGGTGATGGGAGGAGAATGGATGGACTGGCGGTTGCAAGAGAGAGAGAGAGAGAAAGAGAGAAAGAGAGGCGGAGGTGGTGGGAGGCGGACTGGTGGTGGCGACGGTGAGGGGGATGGGCGGACAGGTGGTGGTGATGGCGAGGGGATGGGCAGACAGGCGGTGGTGGCGAGGCGATGGAGGCGATATGTGATCTAGAAGAGAGAGGAGGAGGGGAAGAAGTGATTAGGGTTTTAAATACGGTTTAGCAACGGAATTATGTCCGTTGCTAATCCATTGCTAATTTAAATTAGCAACGGATTCTATTGCCATATGTCCACATCATTCCGTTGCTAAATTTTAGCAACGGATTCAATTAAAATGTATCTACCACATTTCGTTGCTAATCTGTTGCTAAATTTTACCAACATATTAGCAACGGGATGTTTGGAGGGAAATTTTGGCGCCCAATTTACCAACGGATTACCAACAAAACTTTTGGGGGAAAGTTTGGCGCTAAATTGAGCAATGAACTAGAGACAGATAAGTTTTGTTGCTAAATTTTCATTGCTAATCCGTTGGTAATCCATCGCTAAACCCAAACTAGTATTATCCGTTCCTATTCCGTTGCTAATTAACAATGGAATCAATTCCAATGCTAATTTTCATTGCACAACTAAACTTTTGCGTTGGGAAATTACCCTTGAGTTTCGTTTTGTTCACTTTAACCTAAATAAAATAGCTTTACATTCAACGAATGTGTCAAAATCCCGATCCTAGGTCACATACCTCAATGTAAAATCACAATTAATAAGATTTAAGATATAAATGCTTACCAATATTTTTTCCAATGCCTCCCAAGCCAACTACTCCAAACTTCCAAACGACAATTGATTGAACCTAATTACAACCACGATATACAAGCATGTCATAAACAATATTGGATGATATTCAAACTAATCAATTTTACTGAAGTAAAAATCCGATACTCCGTTTACTTGCAAAGAATCCAAGTGAAACAATTTAAATAAAATGTACAGTAACCTAAGACTTCACAACATTTTTCTTCTCATAAGCAATGGAAGTAACGCTAGGTCAAAAAAAAAAAAAAAGTGGAAGTAACATGCTCCAGCACAGGACCACACACATATATTATACATACAAAAACCTAGAAGACATTTTAACTCAGAGAAAGAAAATAATGTATGTATGACCTTCAAAATCTAAGTTTATTCAGAAAAAAAAACACACACACACACACACTTAAAGAAACCATAGAAGCTTGAAAGAAGTAAAGTACATAAAACCGACCAAATACACAACGAATCGCAAGGAAAGCATGTTTAGAACTAATCCAAGTTAAAAACTTGTAGGGTTTTGAGATTTGTACAGATGACTTATTTCAAAGCAGACACTGAGAATCTCACCTGGATCCCAAATCAATCTTCTAAAAGACACCTTGGTCATTGCTTTTTGTTGATTACGTCTTCAGATCTTCAAAAATAGGAAGCAATGTATTATGTTTTTGTGTGTCAAATACTGTTTGCTCTCGTCTCGTCTCCCTGCCCCCTAGTCTGATTGATTGCTGATTGGTTCGCTGTCACTTTCCCCTGCTTCGAGGAGGGACCGCCGAGAGAGGAGCCGCCGCCGTGCGAGTGGCAAGGAAGGAGTGGGGAAGGAGAGGGTTTTTTTGTGTGGTAGATTGACGGTGGAGATAAGAAGAAGAATTGCTAAACCCCAAATCTTTTTAGTGTGTTTTTGTACATCTATCCCTTTTAAGGCAAAAGATTACACTTTGACCCCACTTCAAAAATTTACACTCAGGAGGTTGGCACACCTAGCAGATGTGTCGGACAGTGGATGGTCGCCAAGTGTGTCAAAACAATATACCCCAAACATTTTTCTTACATTTATAATCACTTTGATTGATCAATTGAGACTTTTTGCCACTTCAGCAAATACGGATGAAAACATAACTAAAGGCGCGTTTCTGATCGTGGAACATTGAATGGATTAAGAGCATCTCCAATGATAAATGTGGATTGTGGGCATACATTTTTGTCATATTATCAACGTGAAAAAGATGTAATCTCGTGTGGCTCATATAAACATTAGACTCCAAAACTGATCTCTAGTGGTAGTTGTGTATTGAACGTCAATTGATGATGTGACATTTCTTTTTCAATTTAAAATGAGACTGAATTCTTACCAACGAAAAAAAGTAATGGAATCCTATGTGACTGTCAATTTGAATGCTAGAGCTCATATTGTCAATTTTTTTTATGCAACATCAACATAACATTCTAAATACACATTTCTATTGGAGACTCTTTTTTCATCTTAATGTCAATTTAATCTTAGGTGGCATACATTGACATTGAATCAACATTCCATTGGAGATGCTTTAAGAGTATCCGTGATTAATGAATTCACATTTCAAGGAAAAATTATTATCTTGATGACGGTTCAATTTTAATATGTCAATAATCACTTTTTAACATCATTAGTCTTTTTCCATTTGCACAGTTTCAAGTAGACCACTTCAACCGGTCGGGGTGCTCGCCCAGCCTGACTCGATCCTGCCTGCGCTACTTACATCGAGCTTGGTTAATGAAATCTTATATAAGCTCAACCCGAGCCCAAGTCGCAATTAAGATTGATGTAGTTTTCATACATATTCATATAAGAAAAAATGTTCATTGTGAGGTTTGAACCTAAGACCAAGTGAAAGTCCTAACCACTACTCCACCTTCTCGATGATTATAATTTTTAATATTTATTAAATAAATTTAGTTTCTAAAAAATATAAACAACCACATTGAAGCCCGCTAAGCTCGACGCATTGCGGGCTTGGTGCCTGCCATATTTAAAATTAGGCTTGGGCGAGTCTGAACAGGACCTTAAAAAAACCCACAAGCTTAGCTCGGGCCCAACCTGGGACCGTCGGTTGAACTAGTCTATTTTCAAGTAACCGAGTAAAGGCATCGATTGTATACGTTATATTCATAACTCACCAAAACAAAGAAAATAAAATAAAATATTCTAGACTGAACAACGTTCAAAAAGTACGTAGCTTGCCAGTCAGTGGCGAAGCCACTAGGACTGCCAGCTCCCAAAAAAATAAAGGTTTTTTAGTAATAAGTTATTTGAAGCACAGGGCCAACAACTCTTAAGAGGTATCGAATGCAAAGGGCAGATATCTCTTAAAAGGCATCGGTTAGATCCCTTCGTCACCCATTAAAATTGAGTTTTCTTCACAATATCGGTCGGATTCAACTGACACATCTAGGTGCCAGTCGAATTTGACCATTACCTGTTTAGAGGTTGTGGTCAGAGTCGACAGACACCTCTTCATAGGTGTCAGTCCTGTGCGACCGAATTCTGCGAGCGACACTTTTTCTTTTCTATGATACATCGTGACCACATCTGACCTTGTTCAACGAAAAAATACCCCTACAATACTTAGTGATCTAGTATAAGTGTTCTACAATGACTAAAATCGAAAAATATAAATAATTGAGGGATGTTGGGTTGAGGGTGATGGAGTATGACCATATGGGGTGAGCAAGGGTATTGTTGAAATTTTGAAAAAAAAACTTGAGGTAAATTAAGTAAAAGTGGGGTAAACGAAGTAAAAATTTAAAAACAGAGTAAAAGAAGTAAAATGTGGAGTTCCGAATAGCTTAGCTCTTTAAAAAATAGGCATTAGTTTATCCTAGGGCTAGAAAAGAATCCGGCTCCGCCCCTCTTCGCAATAGTTGTTTTCCAAGTCTTTGAAATTCAATTTCCACGTTCTATATTATGACTAACATGCATAGAAAGAGTAGAATATCGTCAACCATTCTACGAGAATGTGGAAAAATTAATTTGAACAGTTGTGAATGAGCAGAATTTGTTGCTTATTACCCTTATAAATTAACAATTAATTAGTCGAAAACTAGTGGATCTTACTGACTTAAGTAGCGCGTACATTTAATTAAGTGGAAAACTAGTGGTTTGACTGGCCTAGTGGAAAGCTAGGTCAGCATGTTCTAACGCGTACATTCAATTAAGTGGATCTTACTGACTTAAGTAATTTATTTTATTATTTCTTATGATTCTAAATTTCGGGTACCACTTGCTAATATAATAGTACGTGTTAAGCCAGTTCGGGCATTGCAAATAAGCACTGAATCTTATCTTAATAAATTGAGGGCACCACTAGTTGTACTGTTAAGGCGCCAGTTCGGGCATTGCCAAATAAATTTAGGAAAATGGTTAAGGGACTCATATGGGTGCATCGAGTTAGGCACCTAGGTTACGGATTGGGTCTCAGCAATTGACATCTGTCACATCTAAAAATAAATTGAAATTCGGTTTATGTAAAAAAAAAAAAAATGATGAGACAGCTTATCCGACCCGCTATCTCTTGCTTATGTTGTACCTTCTGACCACGATTTGACGAGATATTGTAGCAAATTTGAATTTCCTTCTCCTCCCCCTCTAAATGTGTTGACGAAGGAAATCCTAAATCCTCTTATCTTACAACATATCTCTTCTTTTCAACATTTGGGGTAGCCTCTGGTTTGTCCTTACAGTCTTCATCGCGATCTCGTGGTTCATCGGCACAGGCGGAAGAACGGTTTCACTACTTTGCAGAGCCACTCCTCTCGATTGAGGCGATAAGACAAAGGAGATACAGGGGTTCGCACAAAGGAGATACAGGAGTTTGCGAGAGAAAAACTCAAAAGAAAAATTAGTTAGTCTATAAAGCCGTTTCACTTGTTTCAATTTGTTGTAGTGTAAAAGCCTCTGTGTGCTTGGGGTTTGATTTGGAAGGTCGGTTAGGGTTTTTATGTTGGTGTGTACACTTTCTATTCATTTAGAGTTCAGGGGTTTGTTGTATTTTCCTTATTATTTAGGGTTTAGGGTTTCATTTGTCCAAATCAAAAGTATAAAACAACATGAAAGTTTAACTTCCATGGGTTCCAATTTACAGCTGATGATCTTGCCTGTCTGAAGGAGCAAGTAAAAGGGATTATTCAAATCATTAAATCATTAAGCTTTTCGATTTTGATTTAGAGTTTTGCGATGGGGTTGTTAATGTTTGTAAGTATTTATTTGCCTATTTTATAATGTTTAAAGTGTATTCATTTCCATTATTTTATGCTTAGTGAGGTACAATTTTATTGTTGGAAGACATGACACGAAGAAATGAAGGACGTTGTTGGAGTTGTGGGAGCCTTCAACATTTTGAGGACAAATGCCTGTTGCGGGAGCTTTGCCCATAGTGCTCAGTTGGGTACCTAGCAAATAGGCGTGTTAAAAAGGAGGGTCTTAACAAGGATCGACCTTTTGTCACTTGTAGTACTAGGAAGGTGTGTGGGTTCTTTGATTGGGATGACTCCGCTTGTCGTCGGCCTATAATGCCTACTCGTCCAAACACAAGATACACAAAAACAATGATGGTGTAAGTGAGGGCAACTGCCGATGGGAGCAAAGGAGTAGTTCGTGGGTCGAAGGTGATTTGTCATGGAGTTTTCGTCATTGTTTACGGAGCGATTGACACTTAGTGGTGGAGTGGAAATAATATCCGAAACAACAACCACAATCATCAGAAAGGAGGGAGGATTGAGTAGTGTAGGTGTTGTTATGCAAAGTATTATAGGGTTGTTGTTTACTGTGTCTAGCTTGAAGGAATGTAATGTATCAGATGTTTAAGTTTTTTAATTTATTGGTATCGAGTTCAACAACTTCAATGTGTATATGTTGTCACATACTGATTGTGTTTAAGCTTAGTAATTTGCTAGTATCGAGTTCAACAACTTCAGGGATCAGGGACAAATTCATTTCAAAATGAATTAGCTCATGGATTGTAGAACAATAATTGACGTTCACAATGAGTGAATTGCAAACATGATTCATGTTCTTTGAAAAGTCCTTAAGATGAGGAAATCACTTAAAAAAATATTTTTAAGTTGAGTAGTGTAAAAAATTGCAAACAATTGTAAAGTTAGTATAACATCATAAAAGTGAATATTGATCTAATGGCATTGCAAAATCTGTCATCAAAATGCATTAAACATCGAATGAACCATACAAATAGAAAACGTTCATTATCATATAACATTAGCAAACTGACAACAAAATGATAGATTAGCCGTACAACAGAAAACTCGAGAGGGAGATGAACTCCCTAACAAGCAAAATTAGTGTCATAATCCAAAGCACACTTCAAAGTGTAAGACATGCCCAAAATAATTTGTTTGAAACAAAAAAGTGTGTATAACCAAAACTAACTAATTCCCTAAAATAACTTCATTGGTTGTTTAGTTATCATTGTCTTTGCTCGTTGGATGTTCAATGGAGGGCGTCCCTTTCCAACCCATCAATTGCACCTTCATTTGTGAAATTGCCCTCTTAATGTCGGACCCATGATCTGAAATGTGCCTCTCTACTGCAGCAAGGCGATCCTCCACCAATCGAAAATTATGTACCATTCTCGTGCCAAACCTATCTTCAATCTTGTCCATAGCGTGAGTAAAGAAGTTCATAAGCTCTTTTTCAACATGTTGCACATAACTCGCATCATAGCTGACATCTCATTTTTCAAGGTTGTGTTTGTTTGTTGCAAGGCTTCCTTAACCTCTTGAATGTCTTCCTCAATATACTTTAGCCTCTGCATCAAATGTTGCACTTCAAATGGGCCATAAGAAGTTTGTGCAAATTTAGATAAGTTGGCCTCTTTAGCATGCATGTTCACTTTCGCAGTGGCTATTGGTGGTAGAATGTCAACATCAGTGATGTATGGGATACTTCCTTGGTCTGCTTCATTGACTACAGGAATTTGATAACCTAAGTGATCCTCAACAAGCAACTTCCCACCTATTTGTTGCATGACCTGGTTCTCAACAATCAGTTCCTTATTGGCGTACTGCATGACCTGGTTCTCTTGTTCTTCAGTTTGAGCTGTTGGATCATTGAACTTCACCTCGACACCATGGTTGTTGGATTTTTCAATGAGTGACACTTCCGTACCTAACACAACATGTGACAATTCCACAAATAACATAACAATCATACTAACTATTGAAACTCCAGTTGAAGGCATGAAATAACATCCCATTTAATGAGATTAGAAAATTAAATTTCCTTACCTTCATTTTCATTTTGATCAAGACTGTTAAATATGGGGGGAGTACAAGGAAGAGAGTCATTAAGGTCTTTATGATTACCCTTGTCTGTTGGGGACACATCCACATCTAACACACCAAATATATAATGAACAAAATAATATCCACATCTAATACACAAAATACACAATGATCATGAAAAATTCAATACATAAAACAATGAATACGCAATGAATCACAAACAAACTATATCACTAAATTATCGTAATAAAACACATTTATAATCAATGAAAACATCGCTATAATTAATTAGTTGGAGAAGCATAAAGCAAACATGTGACAATTAGAATTCATTACCTTCATTTTAGTTATAGTTAGTGGTATTAGATTAGGGGGGATTGCAAGGAAGAGATGTTGGGAAATGTGCCCTAGGTCAATCCATTAACAGTCTTTATAAATATATTTTAGTTAATAAAATAGAGGATTTCATTTGCTGTTTATTATAATTGATTTGCATGTTTACATTATAATAAGATCCATGGGTATTTATAGAAATATCCTAAATGTCCCTAGTCGATTATTATACTGGGAACTATAATGAATTAAGACTAGTGTGAGTCTTGATTGATGATCATACGATGATCATACATATAGGAATATGAATCAAGATCATGAGTACTTGTTAGGGAATAAAGTACTGGACCGACCCGCTATGAGAACATCACATGGATTAAGTCATAGTTGTTTCTCATGATAGGTATATTTTTCAGTCCTCTGACTTGAGATTACCAGAGACTTCAACATTAGGAATACAGTGATTTGACGCAATCAAACGTTGTCTTTAACCGGATGATTATAAAGGTTGTGATTGGTTACTGTGTGAATAATGTGGTGAAGTTGTGTAATCGAGATATAATTTGTCCCTCTCATATAAAGAGAGATATCCAAAGGATCCTCGATGTGTTAGATCGTTAAAAGGCCTAGTCTAAGTGAATTGATATTGATCAATGTCACTTAGATGTTTTCGCCTACCTAGAAATCAAGACTAGTACGATTGAACATGTTGGATGACAATTCCATGCCTTATGTTTGATCAAAAGGATATCGTGTGACAAAAGGATGTTATATACACTATTGATTAGGTTATATCGATTTGATATTCGTACAACTTGGGTAGTCATAATGTCTTGCTAGAGGCCGATTATGACTTGTATACCAAAATGTGTTTTGGTACACTGCCAACGTTGTATGAGCCTATTGGGTCGCACATTGAGAATGGTTTTGCGAGATTTTAAGATGGTTCAGAAAAATGAATTTTATATGATAAAATTCATGACAGAAACGTCCTTGTAGTGTATTACACTTATACTTCTTTAAGTAGGGGTATATGTGTAATTTACTTAACCGTCTATATACAAGGGTTGTATAAATAGACGCTTTGAGTTAGAATACAAGTACGAAAGATTTTAAAAGGGCCGAAACTCTATTTTCGTTTGAGAAACAACTTAGAGTTTTTGGTATCCTCTGGATCGTTTTGGAGAGAAACAAAAAGTTTGGAATTCTCTCGAAGCTAGCACTTTGAATCTTGGGCGCCATTCGTGTGTGGACAACTAGTAGAGGGCGTTCGTCATTGGCAGCGTCTTAGAGATCGATTAACCTTCAGAAAGGTATTGCGACTGAGGTATGATTAAGTTTTCATAGTTTAAAACATGTTTTAATGGAATCAGATTCGGATCCTGTTTTTGGGGTTTTTCTCAAAATTGTTTTGTAATCTCCGCTGCGCATGAACCCCAAAACCCAACAAGAGAGTCATTGAGGTTCACTGCCTCTACATGGTTGCCCGAGGGATCAGTTGACGACAACTCCCCACCTAACGCAATAACAACCAAAACCAGAATGTATTAGACCATAAGATAATTAAATGATAAATTTGTTACCAACATAGAAAACAACCAATACCTTTCTTTTGAAATTCGACCTCCTCATTGCTACCATAACAACCAACTTTGCTCTGTTCTGGGAATGATTCGTCTTGTGCCACAGTTTCGTCCTCCTCTTCATCAGAACCATATTCAGAGTCGTTGTCCCAGGACCCCGTTTCCTCATCTTTATCACTTGACATATCCTCTTCATCATTTTCCTGATCGGACTCGTATTTGTCGCGGTTCTTTTGAGTCTTCTTTCTCTTCTTTCCCCTTAGTTCACGTGCTTCTACTACTGCATTTGGTATCCATTTTCCATCGATCTTAGTGTAAGACATCTTGTCTAAATTTTTTTCTTAATTACGTCTTGCATGTCTACAATTTCGTACTCATACTTTGGGTTGAAGAACCTTCCCACAAAGAGCTTGCATATATGATTCACATATGGCAGTCCCAATTGATTAGCTCCTTCTTTCCTTTGGTGGGTTGTCTTCTCCATGTGTTGAACCATAATATACGCCAAGTCCACTGAAAATCCAGTTAAAATTGCCCATACCATGAAAACGTCGAATTGGCTCAGACAACTGTGTGAACCAATTCGAGGTACCAAAGTATGGATTATAGCTCGGTGGACCAACCTTGCCTCCAATGTCATCTCAATAATCAAATGTTTCTTTGGGTTAGCAGTTTAACCCTTCCACATATGTATTTGAATGCCTTTGCATATTTGAAACCCTTAATCGAACGCAGTTGATGCTAGCCATAACACTTGACAGCCCCAACTGGTAACTCAAATAACCTTCTAAGTAGGGCATTGGTGATCGATATGGATACCCCATCGACCCATGACAACAAAGCAGCTAGGATTCTTCTCATCAATGTGCATGTGTGCATAAAAATATGCTACATAAGAAGTGTTGATGGGGAGTTTGGTTTCAACAAAGTTCAACCACCCTAACTTTTCAAAATAAGGCTTGACATCTACATCTTCAGAAGCAAAATATGAAAAATCTAACCTTTTTGAATGAATCACTTGTCTGGCAACGAAATTGGACTCCCACTCCTACAATAGACAACCCCCTGACATACTGGAAGTGCCTTCAACAACTTCCTTCTCCCCAACAATTTCTTTTTCCGAACAGCTTCTTTCTCCCTAAGAGTTTCTTCATGACCATCTTCAAGTATCACTGGGTTATCTGAAGTGTTTGATGGTAAAGGAGGCAGCCTTGAAGATGTTCTTTTTGGTTGTGTCGATACCTTCTCTATTTTCAGCTACAAAAGCTTTTTTAGGGCCTTTTTAGTTGAGGCATTGCCCTTGCTGTCCTGCGGAGTAGATGAACCACCTGCTTCAACTGCATTTCTTCTAAGGGCAATCGGCATCCCACGTTGAACAACCTTTGATTTTGTCATGTTGGTGAAGAGGAGTTTGCCTAGCTTTGATTAGAGGAAGTGAAGAGGTGTACTAAAGTTAGACTGGTCTTGGTTAAAAGAAGGAAGGCTTTTGGTTTCCCAATTTAATTCTTGTGCCAACCACCATCTACTATTAACTCCCTATTTGATGGGATCAACTTCCAATCACATCCCCCATTAACAACGCTTCCACCAACCCATAAACCCTCTTAAGAACGACACAACTTTACCCATTTTTGACACTTGGCGCTCATGTACCATGTTAGCTGTCCCATTAACACCAATTCGATCCCCCCATCAGCCTCCTTATTCACAACACATTAGATACAACCTCCCTATTCACAACACACTAGTTACACATATAATTAAGTTGATATTGATAATAAAGGACAATAACATAAAGGGTTGAAGTTGGTACCTTGTTTTCCCAATGGATTGTAACAGTTGCAACAAAACAAACACTTAAAGATTTCCTTGTAACAACAACTGAATTATCATAAGTTAATAAATATAGTGTTAAATCAAAATGGTCCAAACAAAATTACAACATCAGTATGAACAAAATGGTCTAAAACACATTTTAAAAGTAATAACTAATATAAACTACAAAACGTAACGTTAGATAATGAAAATGTCTCAAAATGTTAGCTGAGTGTCCCCCTAAGACTCTTGTGGGAGTGCCCATTCATCTATTTCCATCACTTGTTGAGAAGCAAGTGCATCAAGTTCCATATCTCCTATAATGTTGGTACTATCCTCCATATCCACATTCCCGTTGGACACCTTCCCTGTCATGTTTAAACCATGTAATTTCGTAATAAAACTGTTACACTACTAATTTGTGTCAAAATAACAAATAATTTGGTTAAACTTAGATTATTACTTTATTTGACGCAATTACCTTCTTATTTGCCTTCTTAGTTGACTTCTTCAGTGGAGGTTGACTCTTGTCAGTGTCCATCACCTCTACCATCACCCCTTTATGCTTTGTTTTTTTCTCGGCTAGTGCTTTAAACCTACTATGAGGTTTTCCCTTTCGATTTGACTGTTTTGGCTCCTTAATTATGTCATTAGTAGTACCCCTTATAGGTTGTTGTGGTCCTGCAGAATTTTCGGGACTTGGCTCCCGATCCGGCATGTCAAGAAATAGCCCTTCTAACTTATCCATGGTCTCAAGGACAAGCTTAATTTTTGCAATTGTTTGGGCTCTAAAGTCAGCAACTCGAGTGCATCTAGTAACAATAACATCATATCTTTCAATAACAGATGTCACACTAGCATCCAACTCCTCTATGTATAGGTCCTTTTCATATGTGCGTGTGAAGTCTTTCCTCTAACGGTCCTTGATGTACTGTAGTGGGATGTACATGATATCCCAGTCACGAAACACATAAAGCGCATGACAACAGAGAATCCCCCTAAACTCAAATGATCTGCATACACAAATTACTTCTTGGGTGGCCACCTCATATATAACGTTGAAAGTCTTTATGATCATAGTTTCATCATTGTGTATGTCTATTATCTGCCGCACATCATAGTATATGTATCCTTCGTCACTGGTGACTATTATCGCCTTGCAGTCCAAGCCCCGTAGCACTTCATCTTGAAAATCTTGAATATCTTGTCCATTTATATTTCTACCATTTGATGCTCGCATGGTTGTTTGCAATTTAAGGACTTTTTTGTGAAACGATTTGAAGTCTTCATTCGCCTCGCTCTCCCACCACTTCTGTAATGCCATTTCATATTGGCCAATGAATTCTTTAAGAGAGGTTTCCGTGTTAAGATATCCGTCAAAATAATGATTCATGTAACGACCCCGAATTTTTAATTGAGTTGTGTTACTCGAGTCAGGATTTTGACCCGACTTCGTGAATACTGGACGATATTTCGAACTTCGGGAGTCGACACCGAGGTATTTTTATGATTCTTTAGTATTTTACGGGTCTCGAGCCGTTCAGGCGATTTTTATTTGAGTGAGGTTTTGCCTAATTAAACGGGGGATAAAAAAACACAATAAAGAATACAAATAAATAAATTTTCTAATAATTTAATTAATTAGTTGATGGGATGTGGCGAGAAAACGGACGCGGCGAAAAACAAATTTCGGAGGAACACAGACCGAAGAAATGTGGGGTCAATGTGGGAGTTGAATAGTCTCGTAATACACGGACTATGGAATTGAAATTTGTTAAAGTAACACAGCTCGATAAGGAGAGTCACTGGATTTTCATCGAGATGTGCATGTATGTGGAGATGTGATAAAGGGTTAAAAGACTCATAAGGGCAAATGTTTCAAAATGTGCAAGTGTTAACTTAAAGGGCAAAAAGGTCATTTGATTTCATATATATAAAAACGTTTTGTAAACAAACCCTACTATTCATCATCTTCTCCAAACACCGCCACCTCTCCTGTCCACTCTTCCCCACTACCACCACCAAACCACCCGACCCTGACGAGACTAGAGATTACTGGAGGATCACCGTTGATGGGGAAGACATTTCCCCCTCTCTCTCGTTCTCGGCCTATACTCCCTCTCGTCTCGGCTCGTCCTCCCAGATCGTTTACTCCGCGCGCCGAACGTGTCAATAAAATATTTTCTTAAACCAACTATTTGTAGATAGTGGCGTCGATCCCACAGAGATTGGTAGTCTTTCTAAGGTTTTAAAAGAAAGGAGAAATGGGGGTTTATAGAAAATAACTAAATTAATTAATCTAATTACTAATAAATTAAATAACCCGTAAATTCCTAATTCCCCTAATCTCGATAGCTAGGAAATCCGCAACTAACTACTTCTCTAATTAATGCATAACCCTAGACATCTGCCATAAGATTTAATACACTAACCGCAATAATAAAGTTCTATGGGAATACCAATCCTAGATAACCGAATCGCGTCCGCTCCCGATTTAACCTAAATTCAATTGTTGCACACTCAAGAACCGAAAGGTTTTGACGGCAATCGGGTGAATGTTTGTTACTTATATTGTCTCAAAAGTACAATTACGGATACTAATGAGTCAATTAACTATAGATTTTCCACCTAAAAGCATGCACTAGCTACATATATACCCTAGATTTAAACCATATTCATTAAAATCAACAACAATGAAATAGAAGAAATTAAATTAAATTAAATTAAATAATAAAATAATAGATCTCACAAGTTATGCCATGAATCCATAATCTTGACTTGCTTCACCTCCGACTTAGGCAATGGCTTGATTAGCTGGACATGACTACTCACAAAATAATGCAGAGAGAGAGAGAGCTTCTAATGAATAATAGATGTTCTATTTATACTTAAAGTCCTAATGTGTAAACTACTAAAATTGGTGTATGGAAGAGAGAGAAAACTATTTTTGGGTGTATTTTCGTCCTTGACACATGGCAGGAGCTTATTGGCTAGTTTTCTGGCGTTGCTGACGTGTCGTGTGCTGGTTGGTCGAGCAGCTGTGGACCGGTGACGTGGCGGGCATTCATTGTCTGGAAACTGGAGCCGTGACGTGCTTCTGAGGGACTGATGACACGTGGCGTTCGCTGAATAGACGGAGCTGGAAGTCGGTGACGAGTTGGACCAATCAAACGTCGTCACGTGGTGGCTGACTGTGCTGGGCCAATTCGCGCGACTCGTGCGAATTACTGGGAGTTTGTGCGAGTGCGCATCTCGAGGCAGATCGGTGAGCTGGTGTTGAACTGGAACTGTGTCTGTGCACATGGCAGTGCGTGATTGGTTGACATGGGCTGTGTGTTGCGGTTTGGCCAATGAGGAGGCGACACGTGTCACTGCCGTGTATATTTAAAACTCTGAACCAGTAACAAAGTGACACATAGCACTGCTGAATCCCAATTAACCCACTGTCGGCGTAAATTCTAAGACAAATTCTCCTGGTGTCCGAATACTGCAAGTTAATACTCTATTTTGAGTGTTTTTCTGCCCCGGATTCAACCGTGCACTCCGTTTCACCTAAAAACCAAAAGTGAATATAATTAAATATATATTTAATAAACTTTAACACTAAACTATATAAAACTATACTATAAAATCTTATAAATACCTACTTATCAAATACCCCCAAACTTAAGACTTTGCACGTCCCGAGCAAAGGTATATTTGACAACACAAACTAAACTAAACTCCTAATGCATTAACTAAACTAATCATAAAACTAAACTCATACCTATACCTATACCTATTCCTATACCCAATTCAAAATTCATGGAGTTCCTTTGATTTACATAGTTGCCAAGTAACAAGGCACTCAAGAAATTTCAGAGTTATGATATGTTAAGACTCGCAACCCAAATATAATTAAGATCACACTTTAAAGACATAGATGTAGTCAATACAAAGGCCATCGACTACTCATGAGTTTTCTTGGTCTATACATTCAAGCATGCAAGTTTAAAATCTCACTTAATCTAGTGAAAGCACTCGAGCTAAATCTTTTTTATTTGAGGAGTTTTCATATACTTTCGCCTTTATTTATTCAATAAATACACTCTATTTTTTCTCCATAATATTTTTTTTCAAGTAGTACGGTCCCTGCTCCATTTCCTATGGACCGCTTTTCTCACTTTTTCCCACCACAAGATTCCCTGCTCCATTTCCTATGGAATCCTGTGAGACTCTCTATTTTAAGAAAACTCCTGTTAGCCCTTCTTACTTTCACTATGATTAAGCAGATTATCAAATATGAATTAAAACACTATTACTTGCACAAATTTGACTGTCTACCCATTTTGGTATTTAGCACAAAGTTTAACCATCATACTAAGTCCCTAATCATGAAATCATAAAAAAGCTGAGCTACGGCTTGATTAAATGTTTCTCCTAATTTTTCCTGAGTTTCAAGTAAAAAAAAAACCATAATATACTCATCCACAACCAAAGGTATGAATCAAAGTTTCGGGTGACTCTAAGTGCAACATATGACAACATATGACACTATATAAGGTCTAAATGTAAGAACAAACATAGATAGACACATGTCTACTCCTAATAAAACTATACTAAATGCATGCATGAAAATGTATCATATCCTAATGAAATGGAAGATCGAAGTATTAATAACAGAAGAAAAAGATATGGAAAGAATAAAAGAATGGGAATAACACCACCATTACCATCCTTCAACCGCATAATTTTTTTTTTTAAAAAAAAAAAAATCATACCTGCGGTCTTTAGCAAGAAAATCCATCCAACACTATCCATAATCCCTAAAATACCCCCAAACTTATTCCGAACCTTGTCCTCAAGGTTCAAAACAAGTTAAGTGGTCTATACAAAAAAAAAAAAACAAAAATAGTGAAAGAGCATGATAGTGATAAGAAGATGATAATGATAAGAAGAAGGAAATGATATAAGTTCATGCATAATAATAATAAATAAAAATAAAAATAAAATAAAAAATAAACTAAATAATACTTATCAAAATTTGGGCTGCCTCCCAATAGCGCTTTTGTTTAAAGTCTTTGGCTTGACTTGGCATATGATGTCTTCACGTGATGCCTTCCAATAATGAGTATCCAAGAATGATACTCTCTCCTTTAGCATTGCGGCAGTGAAACAGAAATGCCCTTGTTCAGAAATGGGAGCTTATCTGGGACTTCAAGCACATATGAATATGTAATGTCTGAATCGTCTAACATAAAGGTGTCGGCGGTGCAAAAAGGCTTCAAACGCTCCTTTACATCCTCCTCCATGTCAAAATCATCAAATATATACGGGAGGGAGGGTGGGTGGGTTTACCAATACAAAGGATTGGTCGTCCTTGTGCTCTTGTTGTAGATCCTCCAGCCTTGTTAAAGTGACTTCAATATCTTTTTCGGCTTCTTCTTTGTAAGTTTGTGACATAATGATCTCCGGCTCTGATTGAGACACTTCAAGTTCCCCCTCTGACTCTTCATGATCACTCCAATATTCCTCATCTTTTACCTCAACACTCTTTAATGGAATTGCACTCATGGTCTTCGCTGATCTTTTCTGGAGAATTAACTTTATTTCATCTTCAGCTTTTTGATTCTTTTCTTGAATCCATTGGTCTAATTCTTGCTCGGTGAGGTATATGTCCTGCTCTGTCTCTAAAAGAAACCTTATTTTATCCCTTAAAGGTCGATTCCGTATGGAACTATATTTGTCAGGCTGTGGCGATGAATTACTCCAGTAGTCAAAGGGATATACATTAGGAAAATGATGACAACCACTAAAAAGATCACAAGCTTTGATAGGTTCCTGTTGTACTGCATAGGGCCAGCTAAAAGAATGTTGTGAAGAGGCGGCCATGGTGGAGTTTTCCTTATATTGTAAGATGTCTTGATGAAACCTTTGATTGACCGAGGAGTGTTCTTGGAACATATCTTCAAGAGATTGCTCATTTTTTCGAGGAGTCATGGGGCTGGAAAAGGGATAACTCAAGTCGTCAGTGTGGCGATGCATTACCCCGATAAGGATAACTCTCATATTCAAAGGGCTCGTAAGGACAAACATCGGTAGGATGAGTATTATCTCTGCAAATTTCACAAACCTCAACCTGTTGCACAAAAGAAGGCCAATTAGAAAATTCATGTCCATAATTTGACATACCTACCCCATTCATACTTTCACAGTACGAGTCTTTGAATTGACTATAATTGTCGGAATAGGAGGTCATCGTGGAGTTATCTGCAAACATGCTAGAGACAAGGGTGTAAAGTAACTACAAATAATAAAAATAAATAAATAAAACCAAAGAAAGAAAAATCAATCCCCGGAAACGGCGCCAAAAATTGATGCGCGCCGAACGCGTCAATAAAATATTTCCTTAAACCAACTATTTGTAGATAGTGGCAAAGGGTCGATCCCACAGAGATTGGTAGTCTTTCTAAGGTTTTAAAAGAAAGGAGAAATGGGGTTTATAGAAAATAACTAAATTAATTAATCTAATTACTAATAAATTAAATAACTAAAATAAATATCTAGGACTACGAACAATTAATTTAAATACCTAAGTCTATGGTTCCACAAGACAAGATCAAGATTCAATGGCATATCATGGTCGTCAGTCTTTCCTAAAACAATTATTAATTCAAGTTCCCCTAGATTAGCTATGGAAAATCGACATCCGTCAGAAATTCCTAATTCCCCTAATCTCGATAGCTAGGACATCCGCCACTAACTACTTCCCTAATTAATGCATAACCCTAGACATCCGCCATAAGATTTAACACACTAACCGCAATAATAAAGTTCTATGGGAATACTAATCCTAGATAACCGGATCGCGTCCGCTCCCGATTTAACCTAGATTCAATTGTTGCACACTCAAGAACCGAAAGGTTTTGACAGCAATCGGGTGAATGTTTGTTACTTATATTGTCTCAAAAGTACAATTACGGATACTAATGAGTCAATTAACTATAGATTTTCCACCTAAAAGCATGCACTGGCCACATACATACCCTAGATTTAAACCATATTCATTAAAATCAACAACAATGAAATAGAAGAAATTAAATTAAATTAAATTAAATAATAAAATAATAGATCTCACAAGTTATGCCATGAATCCATAATCTTGACTTGCTTCACCTCCGACCTAGGCAATGGCTTGATTAGCCGGACATGGCTACTCACAAAATAATGCAGAGAGAGAGAGAGCTTCTAATGAATAATAGATGTTCTATTTATACCTAAAGTCCTAATATGTAAACTACTAAAATTGGTGTATGGAAGAGAGAGAAAACTATTTTTGGGTGTATTTTCGTCCTTGACACATGGCAGGAGCTTATTGGCTAGTTTTCTGGCGTTGCTGACGTGTCGTGTGCTGGTTGGTCGAGCAGCTGTGGACCGGTGACGTGGCGGGCATTCATTGACTAGAAACTGGAGCCGTGACGTGCTTCTGAGGGACTGATGACACGTGGCGTTCGCTGAATAGACGGAGCTGGAAGTCGGTGACGAGCTGGACCAATCAAACGTCGTCACGTGGCAGCTGACTGTGCTGGGCCAATTCGCGCGACTCGTGCGAATTACTGGGAGTTTATGCGAGTGCGCATCTCGAGGCAGATCGGTGAGCTGGTGTTGAACTGGAACTGTGTCTGTGCACGTGGCAGCGCGTGATTGGTTGACATGGGCTGTGTGATGTAGTTTGGCCAATGAGGAGGCGACACGTGTCACTGTCGTGTATATTTAAAACTCTGGACCAGTAACAAAGTGACACATGGCACCGTTGAATCCCAATTAACCTACTGTCAGCGTAAATTCTAAGACAAATTCTCCTGGTGTCCGAATACTGCAAGTAAATACTCTATTTTGAGTGTTTTTCTGCCCCGGATTCAACCGTGCACTCCGTTTCACCTAAAAACCAAAAGTGAATATAATTAAATATATATTTAATAAACTTTAACACTAAACTATATAAAACTATACTATAAAATCCTATAAATACCTACTTATCACCCACCATGGAACTGACATCTCCACCACCCACCGGAGGCGCCTAGTGTGACGGCCCCAATTTTCCCATGCAATTGGGTACGCTCGGCCTAAACCGGTGCAGGCCCCGAGCCATCACTCGGCAACCTGACGAGCCTAGTCAGCCTTTGATTTAATCAATTCAGTAATTTATGAAAGAGTTATTGCATTAATACACAATGGAAGACTAAAACAATTATAATAAAGGGAAATAACTCAATCAAAGGGAAATTAGGAATTCTATAAGTGTGGAAAACCCCGGGTATTCATGTACAATTTGATAGGCATATATACATGATACCAGTCTCACAAAAGGAATATCAAGTCCAATAATCCCAACAATATAAGTATAAAACGATATACACATCAACAAAAACATAAACACCTACTATAGAGTCTCTCTGATGTCGCTGCAAATCCTCAAAGTATATCACCTAAGCAGAGCCCCTTGCCCTTCTTTTTCTCCACTCTATCGCACCCACCGTCACAAACTAGACGGTGAGTAACCGAATAAAATTGCTAGTAGTACCGTAAGAATGTAACAGTAATTTATGATTATAACAAGAAAAACAGTCTAAGTATCATGCGGAAAAGAAATAGCTGGAAAGTAAATAAATCAAATGCATGATAAAGAGACTGATAGATAAACAATCGATATTTGCATGTTCTAAGATTCAAAAGAGGCCCATGAGTGGTCTATTTCACAGTAATACGGCAAAGATCTCGCAAGATCTCCCCGGGCAATGTCGCAACACTAGCGCAGCGTGAAACCGAGAGGCATCGCAACATCTCTCGAATCCAGTACCCAGTACACACATCACTAGGGGTGGTCAGTTACCCCTGTAGAGGGCACCCTCGTTGTCCCAGCTAGTGCGGGACCACATGATACCTTCGAGACACACACTCATGCCAAGAACATACAACCAAAGAAAACGGAATGGAATATCAAGCAAAGGATCAATGCAACAATAGCAATAAATAGAGGATGTATAAATCACATGTTATTTTCTTATTGGTCTACTAACGTACATACATACGAGGCATGCATGTACTTACCTGAACTAGCGTGACCCGCTACTCACTCCGAGACTTTAACGCGCTTCCCGTGTTTCTCGACTACCTGGCAATGGTTTAAGTCCCGAATATAGGTGTAGTATTAGTATTTAGTTTTTGGATGATTCTCATAAACTTTGTTTCAATTCCTTCAATTAATGTAACCCATACTATCGTTGATGTCCTTTATACACTGGTTAGACTCTTGTTGGGTCCATGTGTTAAGCCTATATCCACCTAAGTGGGCTCAATATGTGGACAATTATTGGGCCTGGACATATGGGCTCGTTATTACATTTTATGTATTTGCTTTGGGCCTTAAGTTGTGCTTATCATATTAAACTCTTATTGGGTCTTACACAACCCATATACACACCAATTGAGACTTGTTATAGACTTATATTAAAATGAGTGGATTGGGCCCTTGTTGGGCCTTATTACAAGTCCATATTCATTTAAAACAAATGTCTATACTTATAATCTTATTTACTTATTCTCAAACATACAATAATATACATTATGGCCATACACACACCATTGATGTGTACACCCCACTGGTGTGCACACTAACACTTCACACCCCCGCTGTTTTGTGCACACACACCCCGCTGTTGTGTGCACCCCACTGTGATTTATCATGTTCACATGCATTAGTACATCACTTTATTACTTAAAACTATGTTATATACACATTTTCACCATGCACACCATATACAACTGTTGTGTACACTCCACTGTGGTGTACACACATAGTGTTGTGTACACCCCACTGTGGTGTACACACCATACAGTGTACACCCCTTACACAACATTCACACCTACATACACTTATGTAAATCGAAGTGCATACATATACAACTCATGAAAAACATTCCCATACATCAATTATAGTGTACACACCTACACCCCAACTGGGGTGTGTACACACATACACTGTACGCACCCCACTCCATCACACACACCCCACACAACACACACTTCACTGTTTCCATTAACATCCCACATTACAACTGTTAACGTTTTTCATCAAAACATCACCCACTATACACCCAAAACAGCCCCACATGTGAGTCACCTCCGGCCATCGGGGTCGCTGGAGGTTGACCTCCGGTCAACACCATCCAAACCGTGGTGTTCATCATCATCATAGCAGTCCCAAAATCCATCCAAAAGAAAAGAACGTGAAAATAGTGAGTAAAGTGGAGAGAGAGAGAGGGACGGTCGAGGTGGCTCACCTTGGTGTCTCTGGTGATCGTCCGTGATTCCAGCACCGTAGTGGGTGGCTGTGGTGACTGGAGAACGAGGGAAAGAGGCGGTTGAGAGTGAGAGAGTGTACCAACCAAAAAGAGAGAAGAAGGGAAGAAGGGAGAGAGAAGCTCACCTCGACGTCGCCGGTGGGTGTTGGGACGTCAGGTTCGTCAATGGTGGCGGTGGTGGTCGTCCAGCCGAGGGTGGGAGGACTGTGACGTGAGTTTGATAAGTCATTTAGGCATAATTTAGTATAAGTTATTAGGTGTAATTGGATTCTATTTATTTTATTTTATAGTGATAAATGCATATTTTAGAAAATTAGTGATTTATGGAATAATTCTAATATATATCTAATTATATTTAGTTTTGATTTTCAGGTGAAACGGAGTGCACGGTTGGATCCGGGACGGAAAAATACTCAAAATAGAGTATTTACTTGCAGCAATCGGATGCCGGTGGATCTATTTTATTTTTATTTTTCTTTTAGTTTAGTTTAATTATGTCTAGCTAGTTCCTCCATCTAGGTTGAAGGTGGATCACTCAAGCCTACGACTTGGGAATCCTTTATCAGGCATATTTATTTTTAATTATTATTGATTCTTTTCTATTATTTATTTTCTTTGGTATTATTTGAAGAAACACTAGTTTAAACCTTGATTTACATGTCAGTGAGTCGTAAGCACCCGACCTTATGCGACAAGACCACAGTAGTGGCAATTGACCATACCAATTGATTAAAACCTTTTGAGACTGGTCAAATACCTTAGGGATCTAGGCTAAATCGGGAGCACTAGCGATTTGGTTGTCTAGGTGTAGTGCCTTCACGAATCGAAGTAATACGACCAATGCGTTAAATCTGGAGCACTAGCGATCAGGTTGCGTATTTGGTTAGAGAAGTAGTCAATGGTCCTACCTTGGCTATCGAGATCAGGAAGTGCGAGGAACCGAGTGCGTCCCCGGGTCTATAGCTGCACTAGATCATTGATTAATTTCATACTTTTCATGAACTGACAATTAGTAAATTCAATCCCAAGTTGTATGGCGAAACTGTGAAACTGAATACCTAGACTTTTCACTCCCATTAGATTTCTTTTCATTTAATTTATGTATTTCAATATATTTACACATTCTATCTAAAACTCTAATTTCCCTTTTTTGTATTTTTCTCACCTTAGAAAGACACCAATTTCTGTGGGATCGACCCTTTGCCACTATTCTACAAATAGTTGGTTTAGGAAAAATATATTTTATTGACGCGTTCGGTGCGCGTCAAGAAGCATTAGCAATGCTGTCTGTATGCAAGCAAGAACAAAATCTGAATCTGAAAATTAGATGTAATGGAAATGCTTTTGCAGGCAATGCAAAATCCAATTCTTCAAACTAATTCTGCAAAAAATTAAATGAAACTGTGCAGCTATGCAGCAGAACTTGCTTCTTATTATACCCAATTAAAGGGCATCGCCGCATCAGCTCCATCTGTAAGTTCTGCACTCCATTTTTTTCTTTTTGATAAGTGAGGATGTCCAAATCTTTTTCAAATCCTAAACCCAACCCTATAACCAGTGAAAAACCAAGGGGATATAATGTAGCTAGTTCTGCACTCGATTTTAAATTCAAAAATTTATTCATGGTTAGATACAAAAATAGCACAAACATCTAAAAATTGTTTTCAGATTAGAAAGGCTTAGTTTCCACACCAAACACTACCTACTCTTTTCACGAGGAAGAGAAACCAAATCATAACAACAATCAATATATATACGGTGATTTTAATTATCCATAAATACTGCAAATCTCAAATTCATACTAACAAATCGTTCAAGTCTTGGATGGTCACCATTCAGAAATAAAGAACTCAAATACATACATACTAATAAGTCTGAAATACTTAATGAAACACAGCAGTTCACTAAATGGATAAGAAACAACAGATGCAGCAAAAAGCTGAATTAAAAAACATTGAAAGAATGAAAAGTCGAACTCGACAACTCCTTTAATTCTGCAACCACACTGACACTTTTTTTTTTTTTTTTCAACAAACCACACTGAAATCTTTTTTTTTTAATACAAACCACACAGAAATTTTAAAACCACAGAAACCTGCTATCAGTCACCCACTTGAGTTACATGCTTGGTCTCATTTTGTAGAAGTAGCCACTTGCATTAATGGTGGAAGGGGATGCAACACAGGAAGGCCACCTAATTATAATTGAAGAAAGGTCTCTACTAAGCATCAGGAGAGTACCATTTTCACTTTTATAACGAAATCGATCTCCTCATTCGCAGTCCTCATAGTCCCAGTGGTTCCCATCTACAACATCAAGTGCTTAAATTTCAGTAAACTAAGAAGGCTTAAACAATGGAAATGGAGAATTAATTAAATATTGCACAAGTTTTCATCCTGCCTACAAATATAATGCCACTATAAAAGGAAACATTTTAGAAGATTGAATGTTAGGGAGGCTTTCATAGTTGCAAACATCTTCCTAAATCAACCGCTGGGCTGAATTGAAAATAGAAAGGCCAATCTAAAATTAAGTCTCTTGCTTCCATGGTTTACTCAACACATTTGAATTATCTACAAGGTATAAGACAGTACTAAGTATATAAAGAAGTGCATTTAAAACTTAAATGGCTCATGTGGATAGATAATTTATTCAAGATACAAAGAAGTATATATATATTACGTATATGTCTTGATAAAATTAATGAAACCCTGTGCTAGCGAAGCAAAGAGAATATTTTCCCTAAAAAAAAGTGAATAATTAAATTTTAGTGAAATTAGAAAATTAGAAGGACTGACCTTTACCATGATATCAGATTGTGCCTATAAAACTCATTGAGGACTCTTGCTTTCACGATCTCTGGCAAATCTATGGATGGATCAACCGTTAGAAACTTGAGTTCAGTGAGATACTGAAGATCCTGAATCGAGTACTTCAACTTTGAACAATCGCTCAATTGTAATGCCTCTAGGGCGGTTAGATGTTGCAATTCCAGTTGAGAGGTTAGTTCTTCACAACAAAAAATATCCAGAAGTCTAAGACTGCTCTTTTGGCCTTGCATCGCCAAACATGGCAAAGATCTTAAACTACGGCAAAACCGAATTGTCAAGCTTTCAAGAGATGTGAGCCACGTTAATTCGGGAGGAAGAGAAAGGAGGTGCTTGCAAGATGAAATTCGGAGTGATTTTAATGATGTAAGATTGCATAGCTGTACGGGTAATGACTTGAGCTGATAACAAGAGTAAAGTTCCAAGGATTGGAGAGCAGGAAGGCTTTCATTCTCTTTCCAGTCCAATAACCATTCCTCTAGATTATCTACAAAGCGTAGAGTGAGGTGGGATAGTCTTGGAAAGGAAGAAAGAGGATCCCCCATTTGCATCCAAGTAGGAAACTCTGCTCCTGGGTAAGATGAAATTTCCAATTTCTTGATGTTGGGGTGAGGTTGAAGGCCTTCTAACACCTCTTTACTGCGACGACTTCTAACAACATCCTCATCCTCCACATTAGATGAATCCCACCACAGAGTTAACTTGGAGAGCTTGGTTTTACTCGTCATCAAGCAAGCTCCTCTACCATCCTCTACCATCCTCTACACTCTTCACATGGTCAAGCCCTCGTATCACTAACTTTCCTTTAAGGAGGTTTAGCCCTTGCAACTCTCTGATACCAGCAAGTTCTCTCTCTTCTTCACCAACTTTGAAGTAGCTCAGTGTTTGGAGACAAGTCATTGAACCTATGCCATTTGGCATGCCCTTTAAATCGAAACAACCTCTTGTGTCTAGATGCCTGAGGCTATGTAGGCTAGTAATGCTTTCCGGGAATGCTTTAAGAGCCAAAGAACGTACTCTCAGTGCTAGTAAGCTTTTGAGACCACCAATAGATTTAGGCAGTGATGTTAGACTATCATCGTCCAAAATTAGAATTTGCAAATTTCCCAGCTTACCAATCGATTCAGGTAAAGATTCAAGACCACATGAGACGAGACTTAGGTATCTCAGGTGTTTCAAATCTCCAATTGCTGATGATCGTTTTGAAATCTTAGCCCCTCTAATATGTAATGTTCTGAGGCAAGTAAAGTGAGTGAAATCAACAAGTATTGGACATATGTAACTGCAATCGACCATGAGAGTGCGAAGGCTTTGTTGAGATTGTCTTGAGTGATTAATGTGTAATTCATTTGGAGTTTGGCTTGTCACCGAAAAATGTCGAGCTTTATCTGGGATATCTAAAGCTCTCCCACTGCCATACTCTAAATGCGAGCAATGACTCTTCAAAATTGAAGATGCAAGATCATGTAAGAGGTCATGCATCCTACATGTTCTCACATTTCCATCGCCATCCCTCCTTTTGCCTTCCAACATGGAATGCCACAATAAACCATTGAAAATCTCATTACCCACAACTTCAAGATCCGTCCTTTCGTCGGTCGGAATAAGTCCATTTGCCATCCATATAGGAATAAGTGCTTCTTTCTTCATTTCATAGTCTTTTGGAAACAGGGAGCAATAAGCAAAACATTTCCGCAATCGAGGAGATAGATAGTTATAACTCAATCTCAAAGCAGGTAAGATAGTATCTTCTTTGCCTTCTGATAAATTCCAAATCTCGCTATCTCGAATATGTTCCCATTGTCCTATGTCCCGTGTAGAGCGCAATAAGCTCCCCAAAGCCCTTGCAGCAAGAGGTATGCCGCCACATTTTTCTAGTATTTGCCGACCAATTTCCATGAATTCTTGATTTGATTGGTCCCCCACATTTTTAAATGCATAAGACCGAAATAACAACAAACAATCATCGTTAGGAAGAGGAGATAACTCGTATGCTCGAGCTGTACCTGCAATATCTGCCACAATTTGCAGTCGAGTGGTTATGATGATTGAGGCTCCCTTCGCCTCGAATAGCAGAGAATTCTTAAACATATTCCACAATTCCTGTTTTTCACTCCATACATCGTCCAACACCAACAAAAATCTTCTTCCACGAAGTGCTTCTCGAAGTCGAACTTGTACATTATTCAAGGTATCATCAGGACTGCATTCGGTACCAGACACATCTTTCACATAGCCTTTGACATCTTCTTAACATCAAAATCATCAGAGACGCAATACCAAACACGAGTATCAAAATGTTTGAGCACTCTCTTATCATTGTATACAATCTGAGCTAGAGTGGTCTTTCCAAGCCCACCAATCCCAAGTATGGGAAATACGGAAACATCGCCATCCCCTCCAATATTCTGAATTTCTAGCAATGAATTGATTATATTCTCTTTATCCAGATCTCTCCCATAAATCTGAGGTTCATTTGGGAAAGAGCTAGTTTCTCTGTTCATTTGAGTAATCTGATGATTACTCAAATGAAACTTAGATCTCTCCTCAGCTATTCCTTCAATTCTCTCTCTAATTGCTTTGATCTCCTTAGCAATCTTGCGACGAGACATGATGGGCTTGGCATAGTTGAAAGAACAGGAACATGAACAGTGGGGGGCAAGAGATTCATCGGTTGCCCATTCATCCAGTATGTCACCGGCTTTAAAGGCAGCATCTTCAAGCTTGGCCAACCAAACTTTGATAGCATTGTCGGTGAATTGCTTGGTCTCTGCATCTGCAAGCACGGCTTGAATCGTTGCTAAGGTGCTGGCGAGCCTTTCCATATCAGATTTGGCGTTCCACAACAAACTCAACTCACTTTCGGCCATGGACACTAGCTTGTTCAAGAGAATTTCAGTAATTGTTTCAGCCATGGTTCTCTCCAAGCCGGAAACTCAACACATGCAGCAATGAATCACTTTGATGGTCCCCTTATTCACTTTGATGCCTTTTCCAAATGTTATGCATCTGTCATTTTCTCAGTGTAATCCAAGTCGTCTCTCTAGTCGTCTCATGAACCAAAGGAAATTGCTTGGCAAATGCATGCATCAAAAGTAGGTGGGAACGTATGGAGTAAAAAACAAGAAAGTAGATGCATGCATCAAAAGTTGGTGGGAACATATGGCATCCAAAACATCCCAAATAATCTTGATAGGTCACTAATTAATAGTTTAAAATTCATTTTTTCTCTAATAATCCCTGCTAAACATTTCTGAAAAAAAAAAAAAAAAACTCCCTGCTGAACAGTCTTCAAAGAAATGTAATAAATATAGATTAAAACTACATAATAATATACTCCATTATTCATCATATATATATGTGTGTGTGTGTGTGTGTGAGAGTACTTCTACCATGAGAATCAAAAATATATTCATGCCATGAATACACTATTTAGAACCATTAGATTTAAATCCAACACATTAATCGAGGCGATATAAATACACAACACATTTTGAGGAGTTCCTATGGCATGGGTATATATGTCCTTGATATTAAATAAATTGAAGATTTGAAGAAACATAAATATTTGAGTTGTATAAGGGTAAAATGGGTAAAAGATAAATAAATACACTCTCAAATTTCAAAAACGACTTATAATTTTGAATAAAGGGGTTATTACCGAAACGACTTATAAAAATGATCGGCGGGAGTATATATTACTGACTAGCAAATGTAATTGATACATTTCTTAGTTAAGGTGCTGAGAGAATTTTCATTTCATATTTCGCATTCCACAACAATTTCAGCTCCTTTTTTTATCAAGTTCTCCAGATCCTGCAAGAGTAATCCGACAATTGATTCTGCAATTAGTTCTCTTGTTTTGAATCTGATTGATGCTACAATGGAAGTCAATGCAATGGGTGCAAGTTACTTGTGGTAAACATACATATCTCTCGCATATTCTTTTTTTGTGAAGTTTAGTTATCAATTCAATGGAGTTTCTTGTAGTGAGAAACCATGAAGATCACAATGATCTTGGTCGAACAGAAATTAAAATAAAAAAATTAAGTCGAGTCAAAGCATCTATAGTGAGATGGATGAGACATCACTTGGTAGAAGGCAAGTTCTTGTAACATATCGCTCTTTCAAGCTTAACCACAGGGGTGAGAGAATCTTTTATGGTGAGATATTCACTTTTGAAACCTTCATGGAGATGATGGCAAAGGAATATCAGTGCTTTCGCATGGTATTGCAGTAATGTTTCATTTCCTTCTATAATAGTTTCTCCCAAGTCTTTAGCTTGGAGATGTATCTCGGCATCCAGTTGTCATGGAAAATAATTGTTGCCAATGATATCGAGGGCAACAAATTCAAGTTTTTTTAAGGTTTGCCATAATATGAGAATATGTAAAGAAATCAAATATTGGGTAAATAGTTTTCTTTTTTTATATAAAATAAATAATATACGATTAGGAAGGTTGACTAGGTTTGCATTGACTTCGCGAGGGTTGACTCGGGGTCTACGTAAGTTTAGGTCTGGTGGGACAACCTCCAAGTTGGGTGGTGAGACAAAGTCTACTTAATAACCAGGCTCCTAGAACGGGATAACCCATTTCCCTTTCAATGTTTAGCTTTACCAGGGATAAGGCTTATCCACTATTAACCCAAACTCATAGCACTATTTACCCCACATTCAACACGTGAGTCTCTTCCAAATTCCCTCTTTTGTTATACTTTTTTAGAATTTTATTTCTTCAACTTAGGTCCCATCTCCACTAAAACGGTTCCCATAGTTTGCTCCTCCATCCTCTCGAGACTATCCTAATATACTAATACATGCATTATCATCCACAAATAACCAAATTTTTTGGTTTACATGAATGCACTTCATTATTTTCTTCCCTCTCTCTCTATTTGAGTTCCATCTCATGAATCACCATGTTTTTGGTTAAATCGGGTGTTGCAATGACCATGGACACCGCACTGGAATCGAACTCATTGAACCACCGGTGCGCAGGCGATCTAAAGAGCAACCAAAGTTCGAATTATGGAAGGTGTGCACTATTTTATCGATGTGTATTTTTAAATGTGGCTCTCCCCTGTTTTCTTTTTCTTCTCGAAATTGTATGTTTTTGGTGTGAATATGTTAGTTCATTGGTGTGTGTGTGTGTGTGCATGGGGTGTACACAACAATATGTGTGTACACTACAGTGGGATGTACACACAACAGTTGTGTGTGTGCATTATGAGAATCAACTAGTGTGTGTAAGAATTGTTGTGTTTAAACAATTTCCTTTCATTTCATGTGAATTTCAACGTCAAGTTCATAATCGTATGTATGGTGGGAATACGATCTGGTTGAGGGGTTTTTTGGCAATTCAATGTCGTGGTGAACCCTCCCCAATGTCGAAAAACATCAACATGTTACTAGAATAGTTTTTAAGTTTCGATTGGTGTTCAGTCTTGGTTATATCTTAAGAATATGTTGTGTTGAAATTTGAGGTCATAGGAACATTGGTATGTGTATGCGGCATAGTATGTGTACATGTATACTTCACGCGGAGCAATGAGTTGTTGGTATCATAATTTCGTGACAAATTGCATGATGTGAGTGTTTCCTTCCGTTTCGACCCTACGTTGTGTATAACTTGGTCCATGTGTATTTGAACGTCGCATGCTAGGGGTTTATATATTGCGAATGGTTATGACATCGTGGTCACGTTGTCGGTCCTCGAGACCATGACGTGATCTAATTACGACTGAGCCGAGCCTAAGATGTGTGATTAGGCTTACATACGTTATGGTTTTCAACCCGAGAGAGAGTATTCAGTTTTCTATCGATTTGTCGAGTTGTTTGAGTACTTAAAATAATGGGAATACACTAGGGTTTAACCTAGGGTTTAGTTAATGACTCGACCCATTAAATAGAGTTTCCAATCTTGTCAGGTAGCGGGAAACTCGAGGATACGCATTAGGACTCGCGGGAGTGTGGTTATTCACGGGTTACGATTAGTCAAGTAAGTACATTTGCCACAAGCTTATATATGATTTGTAAGCCGGTAAGAAAATGCCATGTGATTTGTTATCATTTATTCAGATTCATTATGCTCTATTATTGGTATTCCATTCCATTCCTTGTTGTATGTTTCCCGGCGTAAGTGTTTTGTCTCAAAAGTACTAGGACCTGCACTAGAGGGATAAAACACGGGCACTCATATACAGGAGTGTGTGACCACCCTTAGTGACCGTGTGACACCGAGTATTGGATGGGTGGGTTTGAGTCCCTCCCATCATAGCTGCGCCTTCACTTGTGTCGATGCCAGGGAACACCTCGCGAGGTCTTCGTCGTTATGCTATGATTTAGACCACTTATGGGCCTCTTTTGATTCCTTGGAACACACTTGACTTTCGATTGATATCTATTAGTCTATTTATCATGCACTTGATCTATTTAAATTCCTGTCTTTCTATTACCGCATGATATCTAGACTACTTTACTTGTTATATCATGAATTACTGTTATCTTCTTCTGGCATTACATTCGATTTCTTCAGTTGCTCACCATCTAGTTTGTGACGGTGGGTGCAGATAGAGCGAGTGCAGTAGAGACAAGGAGCCCTGTTTAGGCGACTTTTTGTGAGGATTAGCGGCTGGACTTGGAGACTATTTAGTAGGTTTTATGTTTTGCTTATTTGTATATCGTTTCATACTTATGTTTTTTGGGATTATTGAACTTAGCATTTTTGGTGAGATTGGTATCATGTATATATGCTTATCGAATTGTACATGAATACTTAGGGATTTTCACGTTTATAGAATTCCTATATTTCCCTTGTTTGAGTTATTTCCCCTTATGTTTAGTTTATTTACTTTCCGCTGTGTAAAAATTTGCAATAACTCTTTCATAAATTGTATAATTAAATTATTAGAGGCTGATTAGGCTCGTTAGGTTGCCGAGTGATGACTCGGGGCCTACACGAGTTTAGGTCGAGCGTACCCAATTGCACAGGGAAATTGGGGCCGCCACAGTTGGCATTAGAGCATAGGCTTTAGAATTTTAGGGACAGAGTATAGAGTTGTCTAAAAAAAATTGTGATACCAACATCACAGTTGGTATCAGAGCTTAAAGTTATAATGACCTGACTCTTGAATTAAAACACAAACCATTAAGTCAGCGAAAAATTAGGAATGGTTAAACTTAGAAGTGAAAACCCTATGAACCTGACTTAGAATCCTAGTTGGGGGTGAGGATGAGTCGGGAATGGAAACTGAAATCTTATTGATATAAGTATGTTTTATGTGTGTATTATTTGGTATCGGTAGCTATCCACTGATTCGGAAACGTGCTTTCATTACCAGATAGCATGACGGATCAGCGGGGTCCTAGTGACGATAACGGGACATCGAGTACTCAAGCTGTTAGTATCGAGGAGTTTCAGACTTTGACGCAGAGAGTCGCAGTCTCATGAGCGACAATTGGAGGAGATTCTGGTGATATTGAGGGCGTCAGTTGTTGCATCGGTACCATCTACGGCTAGAGTAACCATTACTCAGAGGCGAACACACCGGGGGTTACGACCATGACTTTGCTTCCTACCACCACTGCAACGAGACCAGTGATGGCGGTTGTACCTCATGCACTAACAGAGCACCAGTGACACCGATAGTGTATGGCACTACGACGACTATTGAGGCTAAACAATTGCGAGAGTTTAAGAGGCACGACCCTATTGTTTTCTATGGAGGTACTAACGTGATCGCAACAGAATTGTTCTTGAAGAGTCACGAGAAGATACACCACATCATAACTACTAAGGAGCACATGAAAGCTTCTATTTCTTCCTCGATGTTGATGGGAGAAGCTGACGAGTGGTGGACTACGATTGTGAGTACCAGAGGTGCGCTGAGGGACTGGATAGAGTTCAAGACTCAGTTTAAAATGAAGTAATTTCTTCCCACCATGATGAGAGCCAAGAGAAACGAGTTCACTTCCTTGAGATAGTTAGCGGATGAGTCCGTCATGGAGTACATGGGACGATTTCGAAAGTTATTACCATATGTTGGAGGGTCAACTAGCACGGAGGCAGATCGGGTGTATTACTTTATTGAGGGCCTTCTATCCAAAATAGGAGGTGTGATCGTTACGACCGAGCCAGGGACATTGCAGAGAACTTATGAGCGGAGCTTGGCTAGGGAGAGTTACTTAAGTACTCACCATGAGGAGATTGAGCCTGATCGACCGAGTTGCAGTTAGAGCACCAATCAGAGGGACTTGACAGGAAACGAACGAGGAATCCGAACGATG
This sequence comes from Stephania japonica, assembly GCA_039657345.1. Classification (NCBI taxonomy): domain Eukaryota; kingdom Viridiplantae; phylum Streptophyta; class Magnoliopsida; order Ranunculales; family Menispermaceae; genus Stephania; species Stephania japonica. The sequence continues at coordinate 17,631,975 of CM077558.1, read as the reverse complement.
ATAGTGGTTCTCGGAGGCGAAAGGTGTGTTTCCAGTGTGGACAGCTTGGACATTTTCAAAATCGATGTCTCGATTTGTACGAGGACCAGCAGGATGACGATCAACATCAGGCTATTGAGGACGTGCACATGGCGATGAGCCACAGCTGACGAGGGTTCGTGATGCTACCGGAGGTAAAGAAGTTTCCTGGTTATCATACATCATGCATGAAACCGATTAATTAAAGCTTTAGGTGTTTAAATGTGATGTTGGACATCAGGTGATAGAGTTAGGGTCAATACTTGCTAGAGTAGTGTCGTTTAAACTTAGAAGAGTTGTCTAGGATGAGACAGACCTAACTTAGACTAGAGTTCAAAAGAGATGGTAAGTTTGGGCATAATGGGTTGCCAAAAACTAGCCACGAGTACACCTAAAGAAAGGCAGAACTAGACTGGTTGTGATTCATCTTACGATGCATGGACACGTAGTGTACATGGTGGCTACGATTACAACGTCGTCGAATCTATTTTACTGCCTGGGTATAGATAAACTTGTGTCGAGACGCAAGGGGGTTGGGAGGTTTTCACGAGTATGGTGTGCGAGTCGCGATCGTAGCGTCTTATGTCGTGATCACTAAGCTTGAGTCATGGTAGTGGGCGATGTTTGCGACGAAGTCGTGGCATTCCTACCATTTTGGGTTACGGGAGCGGTCTAGAGAGACCGTAGTTGAATTAGGCTGTTTGAAGTGGTTGGGACCTGCAGTTTGAAGATTGAGATAAAATCAAGTTGTTCGAAGTGGTAGAGGCCCACAATTTGGTAGATGTGGAGAAAAGGGAGTGGATTTAAGATGTTGTGTTGTTCGAAGAGACTTTGTACAATTCGCAGGTCAATACCTATTGTCGAGCTGTTGGAAGTGACTCTCGCGAGAATCCACAGTTGGTCATAGCTTTTTGAGCTGTCTGAAGCGACTTTGCATCGGTCCGCAGTTTAACGATAAGGAACGACCTGTCTAAAGTGACTCTAAGGTAGTCCGTAGTTCGAGATAGAGGATTCAAGCTGTCAGAAGTGGCTGTAAGCCCGCAGTTTGGATGAAGTGCGAATAGGTGTTGATCCACCTTATTCGCTCGACTTAGAGCTAATTTCGAGGACGAAATTCTTATTAGTTAGGGAGACTGTAACGACCCTGAATTTTAAACGACTTGTGTTACACGAGTCAGGATTTTGACCCGGCTACGTGAATATTGGACGGTATTTCGAACTTTAGGAGTCGACACCGAGGTAATTTTATGATTATTTGATTGTGTGTATTAGTATTTTAGTATTTTACGGGTTTCGAGCCGTTAAGGCTATTTTTAGTTGAGTAAGGTTTCGCCTAGATAAACGGGGGATAAAAAAACACAATAAAAAATACAAATAAATGAATTTTCTAATAATTTAATTAATTAGTTGATGGGATTTGGCGAGAAAACGGGCGCAATGAAACAAATTTTGGAGGAATACGAACCGAAGAAATGTGGGGTTAATGGGGGAGTTGAATAGTCTCGTAACATACGGACTGTGAAATTGAAATTTGTTAAAGTAACACAGCTCGATAAGGAGAGTCACTTGATTTTCATCGAGATGTGCATGTATGTGGAGATGTGATAAAGGGGTAAAAGACTCATAAGGGCAAATGTTTCAAAATGTGTAAGTGTTAACTTAAAGGGCAAAAAGGTCATTTGATTTCATATAAATAAAAACATTTTGTAAACAAACCATACTATTCATCATCTTCTCCAAACCACCGCCACCTTTCCTCTCCACTCTTCCCCACTACTACCACTAAACCACCCAACCCCGACGAGACCAGAGATTACCGGAGGATCACCGTTAACGGGGAAGACGTTTCCCCCCCTCTCTTTCTCTCACTCTCGCTCTCTGTCTATACTCCCTTTCGTCTCGGCAGTTTACTCCTGTCCTCCCTGGAATGTCACCACCGCCACCCACCATGGAACTGACATCTCCACCACCCACCGGAGATGCCTAGGTGAGTCTCTTCCACCTCTCTTTTTCTTCCCTCTCGGCAGTTTACTCCTCCTCTCACTATCCGATTTTAGTTCATGAATGCATTTCATTATTTTCTTCCCTCTCTCTCTGTCTGAGTTCCATCTTATAATTCACCATGTTTTTGGTTAAACTAGGTGTTGCAATGACCATGGATGCCGCACCAGAATCGAACTCATCGAACCACCGGTGCCCAGGCGATATAAAGAGCAACCAAAGTCCAAATTATGGAAGGTGTGCACTATTTTATCAATGTGTATTTTTCAATGTGGTTCTCCCCTGTTTTCTTTTTCTTCTCGAAACTGTATGTTTTTGGTGTGAATATGTTAGTTCATTAGTGTGTGTGTGTGTGTGTGCATGGGGTGTACACAACAATGTGTGTGTGTATACCACAGTGGGGTATGCACAGCAGTTGTGTGTGTGCATTGTAAGAATCAACTAGTGTGTGTAAGAGTTGTGGTGTTTAAACAATTTCCTTTATTTTTGTTATCATTTCATGTGAATTTCAACGTTAAGTTCGTAATCGTATGTATGGTGGGAATACGATCTGTTAGGGTTTTCTGGCAATTCAATGTCGTGGTGACCCCTCCCCAATGTCAGAGAACATCAACATGTTACTACAATAGTTTTTCAGTCTTGATTGGTGTTTGGTCTTGGTCATATCTCGAGAATATGTGTTGAAATTTGAGGTTATAGGAACATTGGTATGTGTGTGCGCGTAGTATTTGTACATGTATACTTCATGCCGAGCAATGAGTTGTTAGTATCATAATTTCGCGACAAATTGCATGATGTGAGTGTTTCCTTCCATTTCGACCCTACGTTGTGTATAACTTGGTCCATGTGTGTTTGAACGTCGCATGCTAGGGATTTATGTATTGCGAATGGTTATGGCATCGTGGTCATGTCATCGGTCCTCGAGGCCATGACGTGACCTAATTACGACTAAGCCGAGCCTAAGATATGTGATTAGGCTTACATACGTTATGGTTTTCAACCCGAGAGAGAGTATTCAGTTTTCTATCGATTTGTCGAGTTGTTTGAGTACTTAAAACAATGGGAATACACTAGGGTTTAACCTAGGGTTTAGTTAATGACTCGACCCATTAAATAAAGTTTCCAACCTTGTCAGGTAGCGGGAAACTCGAGGATACGCATTAGGACTTGCGGGAGTGTGGTTATTCACGGGTTGCGATTAGTCAAGTAAGTACATTTGCACAAGCTTATATATGATTTGTAAGCCGGTAAGAAAATGCCATGTGATTTGTTATCATTTATTCAGATTCGTTATGCTCTATTATTGGTATTCCATTCCATTCCTTGTTGTGTGTTTCCCGACGTAAGTGTTTTGTCTCAAAAGTACTAGGACCTACACTAGAGGGATAAAACGCGGGCACTCATATACAGGAGTGTGTGACCACCCTTAGTGATCGTGTGACACCGAGTACTGGATGGGTGGGTTTGAGTCCCTCTCATCATAGCTGTGCCTTCGCTTGTGTCGATGCCAGGGAAGACCTCGCGAGGTCTTCGCCGTTATGCTATGATTTAGACCACTTATGGGCCTCTTTTGATTCCTTAGAACACACTTGATTTTCGATTAATATCTATTAGTCTGTTTATCATGCACTTGATCTATTTAAATTCCTTTCTTTCTATTACCGCATGATATCTAGACTACTTTACTTATTATATCATGAAATACTGTTATCTTCTTCTGGCATTACATTCGATTTCTTCAGTTGCTCACCATCTATTTGTGACGGTGGGTGCAGATAGAGCAGAGTTCAGTAGAGGCAAGGAGCCCTGTTTATGCAATTTTTTGTGAGGATTAGCGGCTGGACTTGGAGACTATTTAGTAGGTTTTATGTTTTGCTTATTTGTATATCATTTCATACTTATGTTTTTTTGGATTATTGAACTTGGCATTTTTGATGAGAATGGTATCATGTATATATGCTTATCAAATTGTACATGAATACTCGGGGTTTTCCACGTTTATAGAATTTCTATATTTCCCTTGTTTGAGTTATTTCCCCTTATGTTTAGTTTATTTACTTTCCGCTGCGTAAAAATTTGCAATAACTCTTTCATAAATTGTATAATTGAATGATTAGAGGCTGACTAGGCTCGTTAGATTGCTGAGTGATGACTCGGGGCCTACACGGGTCTAGGCCAGGTGTACCCAATTGCACGGGAAAATTGGGGCCGCCACAATTTATCCCCTCGCTCTTCTAATTTGTCGACATTCCGCCCAAAAGTCCCAGTTCACGTACGCTGGATCCCATTTCCGTTTAATGGCGTACAAGTCCTTCAACCAAGTACTAAATTTCTCACCAAGGGAGAAGTTTGTGAACAATTTAGGCCATTCCTCTTCAAACTCATATGCAGTATGGGAGTTGTAAACTACCTTTTTAACCTTGAGATAATGCGTTCTCGATCATGTTGACTGCCTATCTTCTCAGACACATTCTTCATTATATGCCATATACACAACCTGTGTCGCGCATTAGGGAAAAATTTCACTACAACATGCCAATAAAGGGGCATTGATCGATAATGATGGCTTGCGATTCCTTTCCCCATACAACCAAGTCATGTACTAAAAAATCATTCATAGTTTTCCTTTGTCTCATTACCTAGTAAAGCAAAACCCAATAAAATAGATTGATTGTGATGGTTCACACCGATAAATGGAGCAAATGGCATATCATACCTATTGGTTAAGTACGTTGTATCAAAAGACACCACATCCCCGAAGTACTGATAAGCCGATCTAGCCTTGCTATCGGCCTAAAATACATGTCTCAGCTCATTATGGTCACCTAAGAACATTAAGTGGAAGAAGTTGGGATTACTGTTTCTGCTTCTTCTAACAATGTTTTACAATTGCCTCAGCATCCCCACATCCAATCCTGAGTCATCGTTCAGACGTAATGTGATTTCATATGCCTTTTCATTGAATGTCATTTGATCAATCCCTCACTACACGACGAACTCTTCCATGAAAGACTTGCGAGTTAGAATCCCAACACGTGCATTAAACTCCATTCTTTTCTTTGCTGCAATTGAAATAAACTTATTGCAATGATAAAATCTTGACTTCGATGGGCTGTTGAGCGTATGATTATGCTCTTAAAAAACCTTGTTGAGGTGCCGCTTACAATCTGACATTAACCTAACGTTCACTTGGACGCGACAACCACACTTTGCACTAAGGCCTCTTTTTGGTATACTCCCTTGGTTTTTTTAAAGCCTTGCTTACATCATGTGAAAACGTAATTCCAAGCTTCTCCATCTTTTTATCTCGTTGATCGAACTTTGATTCCAAATCCATTCTTATTTGCATACTCCTGAAATACCTTTTTAACCTCTTCGGGAGTATCAAACACCATGCCTAACTCAGGGGCATTCGGTTCATCATTTGTAATTTTATTATCATCAACAATATCAGTGCCAACAACTTCATCCCCTCCTTAACTTCACCATTCGCATCAGCTGATTCAAAACCATCATCAGTTCCCAAATCAACTACTGACTCCATTGGCTCGTTCAAATCAAATGAGAACGATTGTATTACCTACAAAATTAATGTAGTTGCATCAATGTAAATGTGTAATATGGGGTCTGTCACATGAAAAGTAAATCATGGTTGTCAAAAATTTCTTCAGCCAACAAAACATACTGATCCCTAAGGAGAAATCAGTTCAGCTAACAAAAGTTGTTCCATTCCTAAAAATTTGATTTCAACCCGTTAAACATGCTAAACCAGTAAAAAATTGATTTAAGTCAATATAACTTGTTCATTCCAACCATAAAAATGAAGGAACAAATCAATGACTATCAATGGCAGTGAAAAAAATTCAGTAAAAAATTTGATTTTACCATGGTCACGTAGTAAACCCTAAAGTAATCTCAACTGACTTCCTCAAACAAACAAAATACAAGAGACAACAAAATACACATCAAAGATTCAATGAATCACTTATATAAAACAGAGAATAATGTGATTGTGGTCCATGTTTCTTTCCTCAAAAGAACCGAGATAAGATTCTTTGCTCTTCCAATGTAAAAAGAACCGGTTGTACCTTCTTATCACTGCCACCTTTCACACGAGGGACGAACCATTCGGTCTGACCGGCTATGTCGATGAGCCCCACAAAAATCGATTAGCCCTTGTTTTTTTTTAGTTCTGTCGACGAACCCCTGTATCTCCTTTGTCTTATCACCTCAATCGAGAGGAGTGGCTCCACAAAGTAGTGAAGTCGTTCTTCCGCCTGTGCCGATGAACCACCAAGATCGCCATGAAGACCGTCAGGATGAACCAGAGGCTGCCCAAAATGTTGAAGAGAAGAGGATATGTTGTAAGAGAAGAGGATTTAGGGTTTACTTCGTCAATACATTTGGAGGGGGAGGGAAAGGAAATTTAAATTTGCTACAGTATCTCATCAAATCGTGGTTAGAAGGTACAACAGAAGCAGAGACAGAAGGTCGGACAAGCTATCTTGTGGTTTTTTTTTGCATAAATTGAATTTTGATTTATTTTTAAATCTGATAGATGTCACTAGCTGGGACCCAGTCCGTACTCTAGGTGCCCAACTCGATGCACCCATCTAGGTCCCTTAAGCATTTTCCATAAATTTAATACCATGCATGTTGAGTTAATTTTTATGTATATAGATAGTGCTCGATCTAAGTCCTAACTAATTATTATTATATAAGAATAAGAGCATAGAAATAATTTGGGAAAACAATAATCTAACACATTCTCAACGCACATTTTGAGTGCACACCTTTGTCTTTTAGTTGTTTATGATTTTGTCAGATGTGAGGCCCTTGCTTGGGGAGACAAAAAAGAGTCATAAATGATTAAAAGACAAGTGTGTGTGCCCAAAGTGTGCGTTGAGAATGTGTTAGATTATCATTTTCCAATAATTTGTACTAGTACATATATACGTATAGTTTGAGTTAGTTCTTCAAAATGTCAAAGACACTTAAGAAAACTCACTCCAAACTTATGGATATGAGTCGACATTATATATCTTTCATATCTACTAGTACTATGTATATGTGGGATTATATATATAGGGAAATTCTACAATAGAGACCAAAAATATACTCATGTAATGGAAACCTCTCAAAATGTGTTATGCATTAAATGCACAATGCATTTATGTTGCATTGGTTAATGTGTTGGATATAAATCCAGTGATTTTAAATAGTGTACCCATGACGTGGGTATATATTTGGTTCCCATAGTAGAAGTACCCACATATATATTTATATATATATATATATATATATATATATATATATATATATATATATATATATATATATATTTGAAGTTTGGTACGTTATTGCATATGACTCATATAAGCTCACGTGACTATAAGATGTATCTTTGTATTGGGATATGCGGTGACCCGTTTTGGGACACCTGGTGATGGTGTCTATCCATTTGTACATCGGGATTTGTGTGAACATACATCGATATGTGAATGGATGAATACCATCAATGGGTGTCATCTTGAGTGTCCTAAAAGGGTCATCTTAGTATTTTCCATTTTGTATTATTATTTTTTATACGAAATAATCATCAATTGAGTCTTTTTTTCCTTTTTCTGACTTCAACAGGAGAGTTGAACCTACGACCTTCCCAATTGATCCTTGTCCAAAAATGATGTCTCATCCATCTCACGATAGAGATTTTGACAAAAATAAAGTTAGAGTTACACCCAAGAAGAAAATGTGAAAAGTTTTATATGGCCTAAAAAAAATACACTAGTTGGAAGGAACTCACATGTAACTTCTCACAAGATACAATGACAGAGGCATCACTTGCCAAAAAATAGGTTTCTTGAGGTCACAAGTTCGACTCCCATTGGGTCCAAAAAAAAAAAAAATTCTTGCAGGATGCAAGTCATGATGAACCCGTTTAAGGGCTATCAATTATATTCTGACTGTATATAAAATATGACCATGGATCTTGACTAATTAATTAACTAATCAAATTAAATTTAACTTTTTAATTGCTAATTGTGCTCTTAAGCTCGGTCAAAACTCTGTGGTCCATCAAACAGCCAACATCATCCTCACAAACTCGTCGAAATTTATTTGACCATCACCATCAACATCTGCAACTCTTATCATTTCTTGCAACTCTTCTTCTGTAAGTTTCGCACCAAGACTGATCATCACGTACTTTAGCTAAACAAGCATCAAATTAATTAATTCTCAATTAAATGTAATAAATTATTAGTTGCATTTTAATTAATTTATACATTCATATATAACACATATACTTTGCTTATAAACTAACTACTATTAAAATTGTTTTGAAAAAAAAAAAAACTAGTATTAAACTTGTAACATAAATTAATTACATGTACAGAGATCGATCATGCCCAAAAATAGTGACTAAATTACCTCTTGAGGAGATATATACCCATCTCTATCCTTGTCAAATAATTTGAAAGCATCCTGTAGCTCGTCCTCCACCTCAGCTTCCTGTAACTAAATATGTTAATAATTAATTATATAGTTATCTAAATAAAATGCATCTCGATGAATGAAGTTTAATTTCAAGCTTTTATTGATTATTGTGATGTATCTTATGAATAGAAAGATTAATAATATATATATACACACACAATATATAAAAGCACGAATACCTAACAAATCGATGGTAAACAAATTTATTATTTTAACCTTTTCAACCTACTAATGTACTAAATTATACATTTTAATTATAATTGGATAGATATAATGAGTTGAGTCGTTCATATCTTCAAACCGTGTTACATATATAACATTAATTAAGTATTCCACTTTAACTCAACAACTAATAACTATAGTCTATACCTCATGAGAAAAAAAAACAACGTAGGTACATTTCAATTGAATACATTATATATAATTAATCTTTCCAATTGAATAAGTAATTGATTATGGAATATTTTTGATGTATTTAAACGGTTTTACTAAATAGATATCAAAATTGACAAACTTAGAATAAAGAGCCGCATTTCCTATGATTTAATTTCATATATAACTTTTTTTTCTTCATTTTTCTTCTTGTCGTCGTTGGTAAAAAAAAATGTCATTTTGAAATTAACTTTATTTATGTATATTTTTATGTTTATTAATATAATTGTAATTGAATTAATTCTAGCGAGTGTAACGAGCAGCGCTCATTTGTGCGAAACAACACGTAGTGAAATTATATATATATATATATAGTACATCAATATTAATTTCATGTTTGTCAAAGAATCTCTAGTGAGATAGATGAGAAATTGCGGAAGGCAAGGTGGAGGAGTATGCGAGTTCTAACATATGAAGCTAGGCTTTTTTATATATAAAAAAAAAAAAAAAAATCACCTTCATTTTCCTTGCCATTAGATTCAAGAACTCGCCCAATTCTAGCATTCCGTTCCCATTAACATCAAAGTCTTTCATCATACTTTCAAGTTCTTGTTTAGTCGGGTGTTGAACCAAGCACTTGATCACTTTCTCCAACTCTTCAATCGTAATGCGACCTTAATAAAAACATGATTATAAACCCATCAATCTAATTTGTTAATTAATTGTCAAAAATGATTGTTTCACTAATAAATAAACTATAGAAACGCTAATCAAATTAATATATGATACAATGAGCTAGCTAATAAACTATATATACTTGCACGAAAAAAAAAAAAAAAAAAAAACTATATATACTCACCATCTCCATCCTTGTCAAAGAGACAAAAGGCTTCCTGAAACTCAAAAATCTGTTGTTCTGTCAAGAGATAAGCCATGCTTATAACTGCCATTGAAGAGCTGTACTTGAGACAACTAATAGATCGATTTGAACAAGTTCATCATGTATTGTATATAGTTCATGTAGACAACGTAATATATATATAATTCGATGAGTTTTGAGAGTTAAATATGTGGAAGAAATCTTGCTTCTGTAGAAGCGCTTGAAAGTCTTTCCGCGGTGTGAGGGTCAAGATCAATTAGTTTAAGAGAACTACATGGGACAGGTGGTATTACATGCATGTAAGTCGACCGACCTTGACTACCAATTTGTGTTTTAAAATGTCTACCTTATATATTTTATGCTTAATTTAAAGCAGAAAGTGCAATTGATACTCAGACCAGTAAAAATTAGAGTCGTGCTATGTGCACCCTAGTATCCTCTCAGGGCACTACATTGATCACGACACCCTATGACTTTTATCAAAATGTCCTTAGTTTGTGAAACAACGCACCCTACTACTCAAGATACGTGTTAAGTGGTCTCGGTCTTGCTGAGACTCGTATTACAGTGTCGGGCTATACCAACCGACACTCAAATAAGGTAGTTAAACACCCAACTCGATGGGTGACCACTGATCACGTGTCGTGCGTGCCAAATATAACCCGTAATTGAGTTACCAATCCCACAAGGGTGTAGTGGTGGTAAATACCAATCCACAGACTTGACTCTAAATAAAATGGTAGTTAAACACCTAACTAAAATAAAAATAACGAATGGATTGCAAGAATAATATCAATGAAAGAAAACACCTAGGTCTACATTAACCGCAAAGTAATAAAGTTCTATGGGAATACTAATCCTAGATAACCGGATCGCGTCCGCTCCCGATTTAACCTAGATTCAATTGTTGCACACTCAAGAACCGAAAGGTTTTGACGGCAATCGGGTGAATGTTTGTTACTTATATTGTCCCAAAAGTACAATTACGGATACTAATGAGTCAATTAACTATAGATTTTCCACCTAGAAGCATGCAATGGCCATATACATACCCTAGATTTGAATCATATTCATTAAAATCAACAACAATGAAATAGAAGAAATTAAATTAAATTAAATAATAAAATAAAAGATCTCACAAGTTATGCCATGAATCAATAATCTTGACTTGCTTCACCTCCGACCTAGGCAATGGCTTGATTAGCTAGACATATTCTTCATAAAAATCCCAATAAAATAATGCAAAAAGTTTCTCTAATGAATAATAGATGTTCTATATATACCTAAGGTCCTAATGTGTAATACTAGTAGAAATTAGATTCTGGAAGAAAGAGAAAATAGGTTTTTTGGTGTATTTTCGTCCTTGACACGTGCGAACCGGATTGGGTGAATTACGTGCGTCGCCGACGTGTCCGGAGATGATTGGTCGGAGTCTTGCCGTATCGGGCCGACGTGGCGTGAGAGGATTGGAGGAGAAGAGAGGCGGTGACGTGCGTGAGCGGGGTGAGAGCGCGACACGTGGCGGCTGGAAGGCGGGAAGAGAAGCTCGCGCGAAACGTGCGAAGATGTGGGAGACAGCACCTGCACGTATCCCGAGGGATCGAGCAGCTGGAGAGAGGAGACGGCTGTGAAGCTGCTGGCGGTGCTGGACGCGGCTACGTGGCATACTCTCATTGGCGGAAATGGATGTATTTGACGCGTCTCAGCGAATCCGCTGTTGACACGTGGCACTGCGACTCCAATTACCCATTGTCGGTGTAAATTTCGAAACTAACTCTCCCGGTATCCAATTAATGCGAGTAAATACTCTATTTTGAGTATTTTTCCGCCCCGGATTCAACCGTGCACTCCGTTTCACCTAAAAACCAAAAGTAAAAATAATTAGATATATATTTTATAAACTTCCACACTAAATTATACTAAAATAGACAATAAAATCCTATAAATACCAACTTATCAAATACCCCCAAACTTAAGACTTTGCACGTCCCGAGCAAAGGTATATTTGACAACACAAACTAAACTAGACTCCTAATGCATTAACTAAACTAATCCTAAACCTAAACTTAAACTCATACCTATACCTATACCTATACCCAATTCAAAATTCATGGAGTACCTTTGATTTACATGGTTGCTAAGTAACAAGCCACTCAAGAAATTTCAGAGTTATGATATGTCAAAACTCGCAACTCAAACACAGTTAAGATCACACTTTAAAGACATAGATGTAGTCAAAACAAAGGCAATCAACTACTCATGAGTTTTCTTGGTCTATACATTCAAACATGCAAGTTTAAAATCTTACTTAATCTAGTGAAAGCACTCGAGCTAAATCTTTTTTATTTGAGGAGTTTTCATATACTTTCACCTTTATTTATTCAATAAATACACTCCATTTTTTCTCCATAATATTTTTCAAGTAGTACGGTCCCTGCTCCATTTCCTATGGACCGCTTTTCTCACTTTTTCCCACCACAAGATTCCCTGCTCCATTTCCTATGGAATCCTGTGGGACTCTTTATATTAAGAAAACTCCTGTTAGCCCTTCTCACTTTCACTATGATTAAACAGATATTAAATAAGAATTAAAGCACTATTACTTGCACAATTTTGACCGTCTACTCATTTTGGTATCTAGCACAAAGTTTAACTATCATACTAAGTCCCTAATCATGAAATCATAAAAATGCTGAGCTACGGCTTGATTGAATATTTCTCCTAATTTTTCCTGAGTTTCAAGTCAAAAAACAACCATAATATACTCATCCACAACCAAAGGCATGAAACAAAGTTTTGGGTGACTTTAAATGCAACATATGCAACTATGTAAAGTCTAAATGCAAGAATAAACATAGATAGACACATGTCTACTCCTAGTTACTAAATGCATGCATGAAAATGTATCATATCCTAATGAAATAGAAGATGGAAGTATCAATGATATAAGAAAAAGAGATGGAAAAATAAGAGAATGAGAATAACACCACCATTACCATCCTTCAACCGCATAATTTTAAAAAAATTAATGATCATACCTGCGGTCTTTAGCAAGAAAATCTATCCAACACTATCCACAATCCCTAAAATACCCCCAAACTTATTCCGAACCTTGTCCTCAAGGTTCAAAATAAGTCAAGTGGTCTATGCACAAAAAAAAACAAACGAAAATGGTGAAAGAACATGATAGTGATAAGAAGAAGGAAATGATATAAGTTCATGCATAAAAAAAATAGAAATAAAAAAAATAAAAAAAATAAAAAAAATAAAAAAAAACTAAATAATACTTATCAAAATTTGGGATGCCTCCCAATAGCGCTTTTGTTTAAAGTCTTTGGCTCGACTTGGTCTGAGTCTGTCAATCGATAGATCGGTTGTTCAAGTGATACGCCCTCTACATTGTGACTCGGGAAGTCTTCATAAAAGATCTTCAACTCCGTGGCCGTTCACTTTAAAAGCATTACCGCCTCCAAACTCGAATCTCCACCGCACCATGATCATACACCGCAATCACCACATACGGTCCCGTCCACCTCGATCTCGCCTTACTCCGCAAAAATCTTAAGACGTGATCGAAACAAAAGCACTTTTTGACCAACACGAAAAGATTTCCTAGAAAGAATGCGATCATGGAACGCTTTGGTTTTTTCCTTGTAAATTCGCGCATTTTCATATGCGTCGTTCCTGATTTCCTCCAATTCTTGGAGAGTGAGCTTTCTCTCTTTTCCTGCTTCGTCGAGCTTCATATTAAGCTGTTTCACAGCCCAGTAGGATTTATGCTCGAGCTCGACTGGCAGGTGGCAAGCTTTTCCAAACACAAGGCGATAGGGGGACATTCCAATTGGCGTTTTAAACGCCGTTCGGTAAGCCCAAACCGCATCATCAAGACATGTACTCCAATCCTTTCGAGTAGGATTCACTGTCTTTTCCAAGATAGATTTGATCTCCCTATTAGAAACCTCTGCCTGGCCACTCGTTTGGGGATGATACGCCGTAGACGTTCTATGAGTGACATTGTACCTCCTCAGAAGGCTTTTAACCATACGGTTGCAGAAGTGAGTGCCTCTATCGCTGATCAGGGCATGCGGGGTACCAAATGTTGTAAAAATCCTCGATTTGAGGAATTCACAAACCACTTTAGAATCATTAGTGCGGGTAGCTTTAGCTTCCACCCACTTAGACACGTAGTCCACTGCCAAAAGTATGTAGACATTACCAAATGACACTGGAAACGGCCCCATGAAGTCTATACCCCATACATCAAATATCTCACAAATATGAATCGGAGTAAGTGGCATTTGGTCCCGATGACTAAGGTTACCAGTTTTCTGACAGTTAGGACAAGTCTTGGTGAACATGTATGAATCATGAAAAATTGTGGGCCAAGATAAAACCCACTTTCAAGAACTTTCCTAGTTGTCCTACGGGGACCAAAGTGGCCCCCGCAGGCGTAAGTGTGACAAAAAGCCAAGATGGAATGACTCTCAGTTTGAGAAACACACCGCCTGATAACCTGATCGGAGCAGAATTTCCATAAGTATGGGTCATCCCACACATAATACTTAGCATCGCTCCTAAGTTTATTCTTCTGAGCCTTCGAAAGATGAGGAGATAACTCGCCAGAGGTGATATAGTTCACCAAATCGGCATACCAGGGAAGATCCTCCATGACAGCATAGATGTACTCATCAGGGAAATCATCCTTTATAGGGGTAGGACGTTCACCATTCTCAATCCTCTTTGAGATGGTCTGCGACTAGATTTTCTCACACCACTTTTATCTTTAATTGTGATGTCAAACTCCCGTAATAGGAGTATCCATCGAATGAGCCTAGGTTTGGCATCTTTTTTACTCATCAGGTACTTCAAGGCTGCATGATCGGAGTAAATAATAACCTTGGTACCCAGAAGATAAGGCCGAAACTTCTCTAGTGCGAAGATAACGGCAAGGAGCTCCTTCTCAGTAGTGGTGTAGTTCATCTGAGCCACGTCTGAGTGCGAGAAGCATAGTAAATAACATGTGAAGCTCTCCCGACTCTCCGACCTAAGACTGCACCCACTGCATAATTACTAGCATCACACATGATTTCAAATGGAAGCTCCCAATTAGGGGCTTGAATTACTGGTGTGCTAGTAAGTGAGGCTTTGAGTGCATCAAATGCACTCCTACATTTCTTATCAAACTCAAAAGGTGTGTCCTTTTGGAGTAGATGACATAGGGGTTGTGCAATCTTTGAAAAGTCCTTGATGAAACGACGGTAAAAACCGGCGTGTCCAAGGAAAGATCTAATCTCTCGCACATTCGTAGGGTAGGGAAGTTTCTTGATAACATCGATTTTAGCTTGGTCTACCTCTATACCCCTGGCTGAGACAATGTGTCCCAAAATAAAACCTTGGTTCACCATAAAATGACACTTTTCATAGTTCGGGAACCAAGTTCTTCTCGATGCACCCGCTTGAGTACTTTTGTCGATTGATGAGACAACTATCGAATGAATCACCATAAACAAGAAAGTCATCCATAAAGACCTCTATGAAATGCTCAACAAAATCTGAAAAGATACTCACCATGCACCTTTGAAAGGTGGCGGGAGCATTGCATAACCCAAAGGCATGCGTCGATAGGCAAAAGTGCCAAACGGACAAGTGAAGGTCGTCTTTTCTTGGTCTTCAGTGCTACGGTATCCGGTGAAAACCGAGTAACCGTCAAGACAACAATAATGAGAACGACCAGCTAATCTCTCCAACATCGATCAATGAATGGAAGAGGAAGTGATCCTTCCTAGTAGAAGCATTCAACTTCCTGTAGTCAATGCAAACCCGCCATCCATTTTGAATGCGGGTTGGAACTAACTCACCATGTGAATTGGTGACTACTTGTGACTCTGTTTTCTTAGGAACCACCCGGACAGGACTTACCCATTTACTATCGAGAGATAGGGTATATCATGCCGCATCAAGGAGCTTCGGATCTCCTTTTTACGACATCCATCATAGGCGGATTGAGCCTCCTCTCGGGCTTCTCTCGTAGGTTTTGACCCCTCTTCCATATATATATGATGCATGCAAGTGGAAGGGCTCAAACCTTTGATATCCGCTATAGTCCACCCAATAGCTTTTTTAAACTCCCGAGTACTCGTAGGAATCTTTCTTCCTCCAAATGTGTAAGTTTGGTTGAGATGATCACAGGGAGTGTGTCATTCTCACCCAAAAACATGTACTTTAGGTGCTCGTGTAGTGGCTTCACTCAAGTGTGGGAGCTTTAACCAAGGAGGAGAAAGTTTAGAGTCGGTAGTGGGCAACTCCAAATAACAGACATTTGGGGGCAGTGGTTGGAATGACTCCAACTCTAAAACAACATCCTCGACATCAGTATCGAGGGTCAGGACACTCTGGTGGATATGAGTAGTGTGGAGATTATTCTCTAACACTACTTTCACTGTATCATCGTTACTCGTGAGCAAAGCCTGCTCAATGAGTGGGTCCACACAGTCCATGGTACATACCACAGAAGACACATCACTAGTGTATCGCATCGCGTCATAGATGTTAAACTTGATGACTTCACCGTCGAACTCCATGGTAAGAGATCCATCATCAACATCTATCTTCGTCTTTGCCGTCTTTAAGAACGGGCGTCCAAGTAGCACTGATGAAGCATTAGGAAATGGTTCCTCCTTCGTATCTACAACGTAGAAATCAGCAGGAAACACAAACTCATTCACTCGCACTAGAACATCCTCAAGAACACCTACGGGTCTGACAACTGAACGGTCTGCCAACTGAATGACAATACCAGTCTCCTCTAATGGGCCTGCATTCAATGTCTCATAAATAGACAATGGCATGACATTAATGGAAGCTCCAAGATCACACATAGCCCTCTGAATGCTCACATCACCTATAATACAAGGCACTGAGAACATCCCAGGATCCTTGCATTTAGGAGGCAACTTCTTTTGTAGGATGGCCGTGACGGTTTCTCCCATTTGGACTTTTTCGTTGCCTTTTAGTTTCCCTTTGTTAGTGCATAGTTCCTTAAGAAACTTTGCATACCTAGGGACTTGCTTCAGAGCATCGAGGAGTGGAATATTGATTTTCACTCGCCGAAAGGTCTCGAGAATTTCTTTCTCTTCCTCCTTTTTCTTGTCTAGGATAAGTCGTTGTGGAAAAGGAGGTTTGACCTTAAATGTGGGCAGGGCTTCTTTTTGCGTAGTTACCATCTGTTTAGGGATAGACGGGTTTACTACTAACTTATGCTCTTCCTCATTTTCCTGGTCTTTGGCATCAAATGACCCATTGTTCCTTTTGGGCTCCTCCAGCTCTTTACCACTTCTGAGTGTAACTGCGTTAGCACTCGCGTTAGGGTTTGGGTAAGGTTGTGAAGGTAACCTACCATTATCCTCAATGCGTCCCAATTGCTGTGAAATTTGATCTATTCGAACTTGAAGGTTTTGGACTGTTGAATTGGTTGCATTGATGGATTTTTCAGTGGCGGCCTTAAATTCGGCAACATCTCTTGTAAATTGCCTCTGTTCAGCCGTAAGAGCTTTCATCATATCCTCAAGTGAAGAGGAATGGTTGGAGGGTGTAGGCAACGGTTGACCTCTCGGGATAAAGGTCTGGTAGTTCTGATTTTGAGGCCCGTAACTGAAGTTTGGGTTGTTCCTCGCCGTTGCGTGATTATATGTATTCCCAAATGGGACTCTAGATTGTCCCTGGAACTGATTACCCATGGCATTGGCCTGTTGATTGTCCTCAAAGAGAGTAGGACATTCATCAGTTGCATGATTTGTGGCGACAAATGCTACAAGCCTTGACTTGCACTTTGCCGTAGGAGAGGAGACGCTCCATCATGGAGGTCGGTTGGTCAATTTTCCTGGTCGGTAGAACTTGAGACACTTCCTGTAGTTAGACGTTGGTAAGCAGTGTCATCAAGATCTCCATAAAGGCGTGACTGCTGAGCGATGTCCTCATACAGTTGCTTCATTTGGGCCGGAGTTTTATCTCGAATGTGACCCCCACACGCATTATCAATCATGCGACGTTCTATGGGCGACATGCCAACATAGAAGAAACGAGCTATGGCCTTCTCAGACTGGCCATGTTGCGGGCAACTAGCAATTAATCGCTTATAGCGATCCCAATATTCACCAAATGATTCACCCGACTTCATTTTGATGCTGCAAATGTCCTTGATGCGCTGAGCAACTCTATCCTCAGGGGAAAAATTCATTTAAAAACGCATTTGTCATCTCATTCCAGGAGTTAATGCAGCCAGGCGGAAGGTAGAAAAGCCATTCTTTGGCTTTGTCTTTCAGACAAAACGGAAAAGATCTAAGCTTAACCGTATCCTCATCCGCATTAGAGGGTTTCATAGACTTGCAATTAGTCTGAAACTCCTTCAGAAAAGTAACAGGGTCTTCATTCTCGCCACCATGAAAGGATGGTAAGAGATGAATGAACCCTGACCTTAACTCAAAATCTCCGGCATTATCCGGATAGTTGATGCAGAGGGGTTGTTGTGCCACAATCCCTAAAAATTGACGCGTGTCGAACACGTCAATAAAATATTTCCTTAAACCAACTATTTGCAGATAGTGGCAAAGGGTCGATCCCACAGAGATTGGTAGTCTTTCTAAGGTTCTAAAAGAAAGGGAAAAATGGAGGTTTAGAGAAAATAACTAAATTAATTAATCTAATTATTAATAAATTAAATAACTAAAATAAATATATAAGTTTATGAACAATTAATTTAAATACCTAAGTCTATGGTTTCACAAGACAAGATCAAGATTCAATGGCATACCATAGTCGTCAATCTTTCCCAAAACAATTATTAATTCAAATTCCCCTAGATTAGCTATGGAAAATCGACATCCACCAGAAATTCCTAATTCCCCTAATCTCGATAGCTAGGACATCCGCCACTAACTACTTCCCTAATTAATGTATAACCCTAGACATCCGCCATAAGATTTAACACATTAACTGCAGTAAAGTTCTATGGGAATACTAATCCTAGATAACTGGATCGCGTCTGCTCCCGATTTAACCTAGATTCAATTGTTGCACACTCAAGAACCGAAAGGTTTTGACGACAATCGGGTGAATGTTTGTTACTTATATTGTCCCAAAAGTACAATTACGGATACTAATGAGTCAATTAACTATAGATTTTCCACCTAAAAGCATGCAATGGCCATATACATACCCTAGATTTGAATCATATTCATTAAAATCAACAACAATGAAATAGAAGAAATTAAATTAAATTAAATAATAAAATAAAAGATCTCACAAGTTATGCCATGAATTAATAATCTTGACTTGCTTCACCTCCGACCTAGGCAATGGCTTGATTAGCTAGACATATTCTTCATAAAACTCCCAATAAAATAATGCAAAAAGTTCCTCTAATGAATAATAGATGTTCTATATATACCTAAGGTCCTAATGTGTAATACTAGTAGAAATTAGATTCTGGAAGAAAGAGAAAATAGGTTTTTTGGTGTATTTTCGTCCTTGACACGTGGCAGAACCGGATTGGGTGAATTATGTGCGTCGCTGACGTGTCCGGAGATGATTGGCTGGAGTGCTGGTATCGGCTGACGTGGCGTGAGAGGATTGGAGGAGAAGAGAGGCGGTGACGTGCGTGAGCGGGGTGAGAGCGCGACACGTGGCGGCTGGAAGGCGGGAAGAGAAGCTCGCGCGAAACGTGCGAAGATGTGGGAGACAGCACCTGCACGCATCCCGAGGGATCGAGCAATGGGAGAGGGAGACGGCAGTGTGAAGCCGCCGGTCTTCGGACGCGGCTACGTGGCATACTCTCCGGATGTATTTGACGCGTCTCAGCGAATCCGCTGTTGACACGTGGCACTGCGACTCCAATTACCCATTGTCGGTGTAAATTTCGAAACTAACTCTCCCGGTATCCAATTAATGCAAGTAAATACTCTATTTTGAGTATTTTTCCGCCCCGGATTCAACCGTGCACTCCGTTTCACCTAAAAACCAAAAGTAAAAATAATTAGATATATATTTTATAAACTTCCACACTAAATTATACTAAAATAGACAATAAAATCCTATAAATACCAACTTATCAACCACCGAGACTATACAAGTGATCTCGGTGGCCTTGTGCTGAGACATGTATATATATATGTGTCTCGATCGACACCAACTGACACAACAACCTATGTCTCGGTCATGTGTGTTCGAGACCATAACTTCAGTCATGGTGTAAATAAATCCTTCAAAGTATCATTTCTGGTTAGCTATGGTTGATAACTTTGAAGGGAGTTAACTTTCAAAGAGTGGTGCCAGCAAGGGGCGGTACCTTTGATTTGAGAAATTTTATACCTTTGAAAGAATCATTAGCTATACTTCAATGACTCTAGAGTTCAATATTTCAAAGTGATGAATCAGGCTAGAGGCCAAGACTCAGAAGATTCTATACTTTGAGTGTGTTCGCAAATTTAGGTAGGATATCAGAAATTTTTAGGTCTAAGTGGGTTATATGGTGGTTACGAGTTCGGTGATATTTTCACTACCGTAATTACACGAGTTTTTGAAGTATCTAAACCCACAATTTAGAGATTGCTAGTACCACCGCAATTTGAGTTGAATCGTACTCTGCGGGATGGGACACATCATAAACTGTTTGGGAGGGTTTGTTTAGGTTCACTATCTATTTGTAAAGTCAAATTGTTTGCAAGTTATTGCAATCTGATGGATTTGGAACCCTTAGAAGTCTTTGTGCTTAGTGCACATATATTCTATGCTAAATCGAAATCTGCTCTAAAAAGATTATGGATGAATCTATAATTTACGAAACGACCATTGACTGGAGAAAAGAAATTATATGCTACCAGTTATCGAGGTTTTGTTTCATCTGTTCATGTTGGTACGGGTACATGTGAATGAGGATGAAAGGATTGGTTAGACAGTTGTTCCTACTGTATGAGTTTGGTAAGATTTCACTTGAGTTTAGTTAAATTTCGAGGACAAAATTCTTATTAGTTGGGAAGACTGTAACGATCTGGAAAATGTGACGTGCTTATATGGTTTGGTGTAATACCTATTATTACTTTTGTTTGGGTGTATTGACGATGGTGTTAGTATACGAGTAAGGTTCGGCTCGAGAAACGTGCTGAACGGTGGTCGGGCGAATGAGGTATGGGTAATTAGTGACAGGGAAATGATAATTGTGGGCGAATGGCAAGTTAAATACACTAAATAATTAACCCGGGATAGGGTTCAAGTCGTTGGTATTCGATTTGTGTGCGACGTGGTGAGTCGTGGCGCGAGTTGGAGGCGAAACCGTGGCCAACAACGTGACATGGAGCGTGAAGTCACCCAGGTAAGTCACATATTTGTGTCACTTAGGCAGCGGGCTGAAATGGTGGAAGCAGTGGAGAAGATAGGAGCCGATAAATTGATCACGAGATCCGCGTTCGTGGGGAGATGAAGGAGGTGATGTATATAATTGTTCTTTCTCATCTCACAGTTCACTCATCTCTCTCTCGTCTTAAAATTCTCTCTCGACATGGCAAAGGAGGAAGAGGAGAGGAGTTCGTGAGCGTTGAGGCACGACAGCGTGATCAAGGTGAGCTTGATTTGTGTTGTTCTTGAATTGTATGGAGTTCGGTTGGGATGTTGTTGTTGATTCAGATGTCCAACTCGAATGGGAGGAGCTTGGTCATGGCTTCTGCCATGACCGAGGTTGGAGATGCTCGACCAACAAACTATGGTTGGGGTTGAGAGGCAAAACCAGCCGAGAGAGAAAAAAATGAAAAACAACACAGAACAACGTGACGAGGTGGGGAAGATAACCCCTGAACCGGGCTAATTCGGCTCGATTGAGCCAAACCCGGTTCGGTCTGGTTTAGGGGTGGTTCAGGAATAAATAAAAAGAGAAAAAATCAAAAAATTAATAGAAAATCTAGAAAAATAGGAAGAATTCAAGAAAAATTATATTTTGACCAAAGATGTGGGAATTTATGAGTTTCTATGAAAACAAAGGTATTCGAGAATTTCTCGAGTATTTGAATGGGTTCAACTACGACCCAAATACGGGAAAATTTACTTAAAATACAGAGAAAATGGATAAAATTATGAAAATGGGGAAATGAAATTAGAACTCTAAAGTAACCCAAACATACTGAAATGATTACCAGGTATTTAAGAGACTGGTGAAGGCTTGTGGGGCTACTATGGGAACGTACAAGAATGGCAAACACGAGCTGTCGTGTTAGACTGGGTATACGGTGAGTAAAACCAATGGAACTTTAATATTATTTCATTTGTGCGTTCATTTGGCTAATATCCTTGTTATTGAGCAGTTGGAATTATTATTGTTTTGCTATATCCTGGTTTGGAACTCTATTCTGATTGAGTGATCCAAGGGCCAGTGAGTCAACGTGATCCTTAATAGTTGTGGCTTAAGCTGGTGTTGTAAACTAGAGTCCAGGCACTTGGGATGCACAATATGGTTTGTGGTTCTATACGGAGTGGGAATTACTTCACTAGATTGCTGAGGAGTTCCTATTCAAGTGGACTTTGGGATGGTGTGAGTTGGCCCCATCCTAAACTCCGAGTTATATGCGGTATTTTATTCATTGGCTCAAACGACTGTTTCACTAAGTTGAGACTACTTGTGCCTATCCTTTGTTTATCCCGACACTCATTTATCATTGATATCTCCGTAATTTCTTATCATGCTATTTCATTATCTGTGTTGGCTTTAAGCATGACGTTGATTGGCCTTTTATTTGACATTGAAATTATATTGAACATCCATTTTGTTATTACTATTTTACTTCTGTGCTCACCGTCCTTTTTATGACGGTGGGTGCAGACTCATTGTGTTTTAGGATTGATAAAGGGAAAGGCCCGAAGTGAATGGTTAAGGTGAAGAGCATAGCAGCTGTATGCTAGCCTACTAGATAGGTTTTTCTGTATTATATGTATATGTTTTGGAAATACAAGGTGTGGGTAAGTGAGAAAGGGTTGAATATGTATACTATGTTGTATCTCCTCAGACTAAATGTTGGTATACATATATGGGGTTTCCACATTCTAGGTCGTCCTGACCGGTGTCTTAAGAGCATTTATATTGGTTGGAGCTAGTTTGCTTCCGCTATATTATGATAACTTGCATAACTCACTAATATAAAATAACTCAAATCACTAATGAAATAAATGAACATAAACAGGGAAGGCTTACTAGGGTTATATAGGTGGCATGGGTATTGACTCGCGAAAGTCTAGGCCGAGCGGAGTCCAAATTTAGGGTTGTAGAATTTGGGGCCGTTACAGATTAAACATTAAGGGTGACTTTTTCGTACCTTATGTTTAATCAAAATATGGCAAAAGGATATGATATACATTATTGATTAGGTTGTATCAATTTTGATCTTCGTGCGACTTAGGTAGTCATAATATCTTGCTAGAGACTGTTTATGACTTGTGTACTAAAGTGGTTTTAGTTCACTGCCATGAACCTATTAGGTTGCACACAAAGAATGGTTTTACAGGATTTTAAATAACTCAGAACAACAAATTTTTATGATAAAATTCGTAACATAAAGTCCATATGATGTGACATGTTAATACCTTTTTACGTAGGTGTGGCAATTTGCTTACCCGGCTATATACAAGGGTTCTATAAATAGTCATGTTAAGTAAATTCACATTACTGGAGAAATTAGGGTTGAAATATAATTTTCATTTTGAGAAAAATGAGTTAGGTTTTCAGTCGTTCTTGAGTTTTAGGGAGAACAAAAAACTATTTTCGTGCTCTCTCATGGGTTTGCACTCAGAATCTCGCTCATCGTTTGTGTGTGGATTTCTGATAGAGGACGTTCGTCTCTAACAACGTCTTATAGATCGATCAACACAGAGAAGGAAACATGCGCTTGAAGTACGTTTTAAGTTTTATTAATCAATTTAATGGAACTCAAATATGATCCTATTGGGGTTCTCAATATCAAAATTTAAAATTTTCTCTGCGTCCAAAGCCCCAAAACCCATCACTATAGCCAAATATAAATAAAATCCTATTGTTTTTGTCAAATAAATATAGGCCCTTGATCTATATAAAGATGATCTTAATGTTGGAAAGCAAGGTTGATGAGTATCTTATGAGAGTCATTGGAGATTGTGACATGATCAATGTGAGCTTTAAGATTTTCCTAGAGATAGGGATACACACTAGATTAAAGCATATATATATAATGGGTTGATGAGTGGCTTACTTAGAGCATGCACACAATTAATTTGATCAAAATAGCTGAGTTTTCCAGAGAAAGTAGTGTTGGAAATTGAAGATTTAGTGGGAGTTAGGAGTTGGTCTACACTATTCCAACTTCAATTCATCCCTAATTATGTGCATGAAGCTCAAATTGGTGGTTTTTAGCAAAAACAAATTTTCAAAGTCCACTCCCTGATCATTATGCATTCATCGTGAATTTGAAGCTCAATTTGACAGTCAATTGAGGTTTTGAAAATGATTTACAATAAGTTGGAGCATTTGGGCTTACTTAAATGAATGCATGAATTATATATATGTATATATATATATTGATGAATACGTTGTTATCCGATTATTTTGTTAGAGTTGGCGATGGAAACAGCCTTAGGGCGTCAAGGAGCAGAATTTTCGAGTTGGGAATTTTGCAACTCGATGCAGAAAGTGTGCTCCCTAAGGTGAGTAGCGTGCACCCCATTCTAGGCAAGACGTGTTGAGACGACCCTTCCCTGACTTGGGGTCAAGTTGCCCGGCCCAAATCGTTACCTAAACCCGATACCTGAACCAGGCCCAAGTAACGGCATGGCACGCCTAAGTAAACCTGCGGAATAATCATTCTAAACAATATATATAATAATAAGTGTGTGAGAAATAATCACAACAAAACCATATAAACCTGTATATGATAATGACATCTATCATCTTTAATATTTAAATATCTCATACAACTTCATAATAATATTATAAAGGTTCAAAACTACCCATTAACTAATTTTCAAGCTATAACCCATGTACGAGGTTTACAAAACGATTAATATTAATAATAAACTAGTATTATATGAGTCTCACATATGAAGGCACTTCAAGATAAATCATTTCCCTTGCCTTTCTTGTCTAACTCGCTAGTAGAGGGACCTTTGGGGTAGAGTGGGGTGAGCTAAAGAACCAACGATGCTCAATAAGAGGAAAGACTCGCTCAAACATTAAATATGCAAGTACTACTTAGTACTCATGCAAATTCTACATGACATCCAATCCATACGCATAACACAACATGTAATAACCGAATAAATGTAAATCATAACAAAATTATAAGCATATTAATTGAACACATAATTCGATACAATTAAAGACATGGTTCATGCTCATCGTAGTTATGAAAATGGATTCATATTTCAAGAAGAATGAATAAATAATATCTCCATTTCCAAATTAGACATCCAATAATCTTCGTATCAATATTTCATGTCGTATTCCATTCACATTACTATACATAAAAACATAACAGTTTTACAACACATTTGATAAACATTCATTTATGTCATACATAATAATATTCATCATTATTCATTTATAAAATCTACACATGACATACATATAAAGTCAAATGAAAGATTTAAATGAAATGCGATAGATATATATATAATATAAGCCGTTGTTCCATTCAATGCGAACTAGATATTGGTAAGGATCCGGTGACCGAATCATCTACTTTCGAATTGGTACAATAACTAGAGGAAACGCAATGGCCGTTACGCCCTCTAAATAATTGCACCAAAATAAAGATAGATTCATCCAAGCCGTCACCGCTACACGTCTCAAAGAATCATCAAGTAGCAAAGGATGAAACTCCAAACCCTTACCCTCGAATAATTCACTTTATATATTTAATTAGTCAAGTAAACCCTCGGTGGTTAACTACCACAACATTCTGGGGCGTCCAAGATATAGACTACTTGCTATTTTAGCCCGCGATGGAACTCTACACATTCTGGGGCATCGAATAACATAAAAGGCAAAACAATGTATTCACAATTCCATAGATAATAGAGATCCAAACCAATATCACGACGCAACCCATTCCTAAGTTGTTACATTCAAAATATGCATTCCTAATTATCTAATAATCAAGCCATATTTAATGCATGAGCGAAGCTCCCCACTTACCTGGACCCGTCGCGATGCCTATACCGACTCCTCGTACGTTTGGGGTCCCACGTGAACCGGCTCGCGAATCTACGCAATTTATACAATTCTATATAAGACTACATAATCATTTTACTCATTTAAAGTTGAGTCTTTTAATTTTTAATTCATATTTGGGAACCCAAATGGTGTGGGTTCCACGTGTTGTGCCGTTTATGGGATTTGTCGAGGGTGTCGACGCCCCTTGTAGGTTTATCCTATTTTTATTTTATTTTATTAAAATTTTTTTTTAATTTATTTGGCATGGGTCCAATTTGATCCCTGTTTGGTGGTACAGGGACCAAATTGGTCCCTGTTTAGTTGACCAGGGGCATCCCAGCCCCTGGTCAATGACCACCTAGCCCCTCCCAGGGGCCGACTCGCTCTGGAATGGTCCAGGGGCCTGTCTGTCCCTGGAACCAAACCAGGGGTAGACGCCCCTGGTGTCTCGGCCCCCCGACGGGTGGGGGTTTCCCCCACCCCAACCCCCGGATCTAGGTCCAGGGGTGGTCCCCAGTGCTCGCCGGCACTGGGGACCCCTCCACCGTGGCTCACCAGCCGCGGTGGCGGTGATAGAGGAAGTGGGGTGGCTATTGCCACCCCCTTCTTCGTCACCATTATGGGGTGGCTAAGCCACCCCCCCATATTAGACGGCAGCGCCTGGTGGCGCCGCCCCCGAAACCAGCGGCTCCCCTTAGAGCTGCCACCCCTCTGTCCATCTTCTCCAAAAACAAACCAAAGAAGAAGAAAAGAAAAAAAAGAAGAAAGAAAAGAAGAAAAAAAAATCACCACCAAAAGATTACCTCTCCTTGATTGTTCAATGCTTCCTCTTCTTCTCCTCTCTCTCAAACTTGTTGAAACAACAAAAAGGGGTGACTAGGGTTTGCAACATATCCTTATATAGTTAGGGTTTCTCACAAATTCAAACCTAATGACATAAATACCCCTATGGGCCCAATTTCCTCGTTAAGCCCATTCAAACTATTTTCACTTAGTCCAAATCTTGTTAATATTAATTTTTTTGTGTAACAATTTCATTTGTTCATATACTTTAATATAAAATTAATAAAATACCTTTAAAATGGGTCGAGAATATTTGGGTCGCTTACAATATCCCCAATTTAAAGAATTTCATCCTCGAAATTAAATCAAAGTCATACCTCAAGATTCAAAGAGAAATGGAAAATTCAATCCTCGGTGCGTGTTTATTATGTGCCTTCCTCAACATGGAGATATGAAAAACATCATGTACTCCCGCTAATTGTGGTGGTAACTTGAGACGAAAGGCTACTGGTCCCACGTTTTTCTTGATCTCGAATGGTCCGATGAATCTAGGAGATAACTTTCCTTTTAACCCGAATCGGTGATGCCCTTTCATAGGAGAAACTTTCAAAAGCACGAATTCCCCTTCCTTGAATACAACATCGCGATGGTCCTTATCGGCATACTTTTTCTTACGGCTTTGGGCGGTTTCTAGTCGTTGCCTAATAATCTTAATTCTTTCTATCTGATCATGAACCATTTCTGGTCCAAGCAACACCACGTCTCCGACCTCAGTCCAACAAACTGGAGATCTACACGGTCTCCCATAAAGAGCCTCAAAAGGTGCCATACCAATACTTGCTTGAAAATTGTTATTGTATGCGAACTCGCACAATGAAATGTACTTTTCCCAACTTCCACCGAAATCCAATACACAGGCTCGAAGCATGTCCTCAAGTATCTGGATCAATCTCTCGATCTGCCCATCAGTCTGAGGGTGAAAAGTCGTACTGAGATTGAGTTGAGTTACCATCTAGTGCTGAAACCCTCTCCAAAACTGAGAGGTAAATCTCAGATCACGATCCGACACTATAGTCACCGGAACTCCATGTAACCTGACAATTTCATTAACGTACATGCCTCCAAGTCTGTATGTTGAATATCCCATAGAGATAGGAATAAAATGTGCCGACTTAGTCAAACGATCTACAACCACCCAAACCGCATCATGTCCTTTTTGTGTGTTCGGCAGCCCCGAAACAAAATCCATGGCCATGTGTTCCCACTTCCATTGTGGAATAGCCAATGGTTGCAATAATCTTCCCGGCTTTTGGTGACCTGCTTTTACTAGTTGACAGATCTCGCAATTCTGAATGTAAGTAGCGATGTCAACTTTCATCCCCGGCCACCAATACATTCGTTTCATATCTTGATACATTTTATTGCCTCCCGGATGCACTGTAAACCATGATCTATGCACTTCTTTGAGTAAATAATCTCTCAACTGTCTATGAGATGGTATCCATACTCTGTCTCGGAACCTCAACGCCCCATCACCTGACAGTCTCTAATCCTTATCATCACTGTTATCCGCCAATGACCTGTACCGTCCATAATCAGAATCAACCCTCCGACAGTCAATAACTCTAAACAATGTCCACTAGCTCCGCTCTCATCTGAACATGCTCTTGACTCCTTATGACACCTGTCTTCCACCAGTACTTCATGTATTTGCATTACAACTTCGGACTCTGACTCCAATCGAATACGGCTCAAAGCATCCGCCACTACATTCGCTTTCCCTGGGTGATACTCAAGTGTGAAGTCGTAGTCTTTCAAGAATTCCAACCACCTCCTCTGTCTCATGTTCAAATCACTCTGAGTAAACAGGTACTTCAAACTTTTGTGATCTGAATAAACAGTAAACTTTTCCCCGTACAGATAATGTCTCCATAATTTCAAAGCAAACACCACTGCTGCTAACTCTAAGTCATGCACCGAATAATTCTTCTCGTGAATCTTCAGTTGGCGTGAAGCATAGGTGATTACCTTCTTGTCATGCATTAGTACTACTCCCAATCTAATCCCTGAAGTGTCGGTGTACACTGACAATTCCTTACCGGACTCTGGTAGGACCAAAATAGGTGCGGTGGTCAAACGCTCCTTCAACAATTGGAAAGCTTTTTCGCATGCATCACTCCAAACATAAGTAACATCCTTCCGCGTCAACTCAGTAAGCGGTGAAGCAATCGACGAGAAATTTTGCATAAAACGCCGATAATATCCTGCTAGTCCTAGGAAACTTCGTATTTTTGATTTTAGGTTGTGGCCATCTAAGGATCGCCTCAATCTTCATGGGATCAACTGTTACACCTTCCGCATTCACCACATGGCCCAAAAATTTCACTTTAGAAGCCCAAAACTCACACTTTCTTAGCTTAGCATAGAGCTTGTGTTCCCTTAATGTCTGCAACACTTTCCTAAGATGTTTTCTATTGTCCGACTCAATCTTAGAATATATCATAATTTCATTGATAAATACAATCACAAACTGATCGAGAAACGGTTTGAAAACACGGTGCATCAAATCCATGAACATGGTTGGCGCATTGGTAAGTCCAAACGGCATCACTGTGAACTGAAAGTGACCATATCGTGTACTAAATGTTGTCTTTGGTATGTCTTCTTCTCGTATGCGCAACTGATGGTACCCCGATCTCAAATCTATTTTCGAAAAGAATCTTACTCCCCTCAGTTAGTCAAATAAATTATCGATCCTGGGAAGCGGATACTTGTTCCAAATAGTCACCTTATTCAAGTCAATACACATTCTCAAACTGTCGTCCTTCTTCTTCACAAATAACACGGGTGCTCCCCATGGCGAGACACTTGGGGAAATTAAGCCTTTCTGAGTCAACTCCTCTAGTTGCTTCTTCAACTCTTTCAACTCGGTAGCCGCCATACGATAGGGTGCCTTAGAAACTAGTCTAGTACCGGGAATAAGGTCAATCACAAAGTTAATGTCTCGATGTGGAGGAAGTCCTGGAAGGTCAGAAGGAAAAACATCTGGAAAATCCCTAACAGGAATCTTCCCAATTAGGACTTCTTGTTCCTCCTCTCCCATAGAAGTTAGACTCGCAATAGTCTCTATCTCATTAAAAGTCGCAACTCTACTTCGGCTGATAACATTAGCCAAAGAACAACCTTTAAACTCAAATGGAGTAGTGCCCGGAATCTGAAAGGTCACCGTTTTATTGAAACAATCTATCTTAGCGTGATACGTCTCTAACCAATCCATTCCTAATAGTGCATCATATTCTAAACACTCTAATACTCGCAAATCAAACGGCATAGTGTGATCCCCAATTTTTAATTATGCACCCTCACATGTCATATTAGGGTAAATCTTTTCGGTGGAGACTGTGCTCAAAATCAAGTATGTGTGTGCTCTAATTGGTGTCAATCCCAAAGCATGTACCATAGCCCCGAAGATAAGAGAAATAGTAGAACCAGAATCAAATAATGTATGCATGTTACGACCATTAATTGAAACCGTACCTGCGACTAACTGTCGCGCGGCTCTCTGATCTTGTTCCGCCATAGCATGAACTCTTCCTCGAGCAACTGGGGCTGCACTCTCCTCAGATGATGGTGGGTATGGACATTGGTTCTTGTAATGCCCTGGCGTCTTGCACCGAAAACATACAATATGTGACTTTTAAGCATTCGGCTGTGGTTGCGCGACACTTCCTGATACACTCGGCCTTGGCCCTACTGACCCCCTGCCACTATTCTTACTCTGTTGCGGTGGACGTGGCTGTTTAAATGTCACGCCTTGGTTAGTCGAAGGTGCGGAAACATGGGAAGGTGTGGTGTTCCCCGTCAAAGGGTGTGTGGCCTTCGATGCTACCACTGAGTGTGTCGGTCCGCTTGATACTCCTCCAAACCGAAGTTTCTTTGAGTTTTTCTCTGGTCCCCTCTGATAATTGTCAAAGTTTCTTTTGCCCTGACCATACCGACCAGATTGTGTCTCATCAATGCAGAGTGCATCTTCACAGTCGAGTGCCCTGTTATACGCTTCTGAAATGTCTCTGCCCCTGATGCCGCCAATAGAGAGTGAATCTCCTCCGTCAATCCATCAATGAAACGTCTCCTCCGTGTCGTCTCAGATGGAACGTACTCATGCGCAAACTTTGCTAATTCATTGTACTTTGCTCTGCATAATCTGCTACACTCATACTGCCTTGCACTAAGTCAAGAAATTCTCGAATCTTTGATGCCTTTACTGATTCTGGAAACCACTCATCATAAAACAGTTTCTTAACTGTGTCCAAGACATATTAGTCCTTTGAGCTTTTTCGATGGACAACCACCATTTGTGGGCTCGATGCTCTAACAAAAATGACACTAGAGGTACCATAGTCCACTCATCAATACTTAGAGTCTTCATCCTCTTATCCATGTGCAAGATCCATGCTTCAGTCTCTACGGGATCCCTATCCCCATAAAAATGAGGTATGTCATACTTCATGAACTCCTTTTGTAATTTTCCTCTCCGATATGCCTCTGTATCCTTATCTCCTCCATGTACAGCTGCTGCCACCGTATTAGTGACGGAATCCGCACCTTCCTCTGCTACTTGGTGCTCATGGACAAGTTCTAGTGGAGGATTAGGCCCCTGTCCCACCTGCACTTGCTCGGCTGATCTAGCATTTCCTTGTGTTTGAATAAGTTCCATAATACATGCCATATTCCTTTCTTGAGCAGACGCCATTTCTTGTAGGGCTTTTTGATGTGACTCCGTCAGGGAAGAGATGCGCTGCTCCATTTCCCTACGCCAATGTCTATCATCTCTGTCTTGAGCATCCCTCAAATTATGAGAACTTACCCCATGGTTACTCATAGTGAACTGTAGAGCAACAAGTGGTTAGTCCAATAATTTGAGGAATTTGCAAAAAAATATCTAACGTTATAAATATATTACATTCATAAACATATAACAATATATTAACACTTTATCTTTGGTTTCGATCCCTTTCCAATCTAGAATTTTGACATTTGTACACATTAAGTCGACTCAAACCGATGTCCCATACCATGGATTTGTTCGACTTAAACTTGATTTTTTTTTTTTTTTAATTTAAGGCTCTACAACTTAGGTTTTCCTAACCTAATGTTTCCCTAGGTTCTAATCCCTAGGTCTGATACCAACTGAGACGACCCTTCCCTGACTTAGGGTCAAGTCGCCCGGCCCAAATTGTTACCTAAACCCGATACCTGAACCAGGCCCAAGTAACGGCATGGCACGCCTAACTAAACCTGTGGAATAATCATTCTAAACAATATATATAATAATAAGTGTGTGAAAAATAATCACAACAAAACCATATAAACCTATATATCATAATGAGATCTATCATCTTTAATATTTAAATATCTCATACAACTTCATAATAATATTATAAAGGTTCAAAACTACCCATTAACTAATTCTCAAGCTATAACCCACGTACGAGGTTTACAAAACGATTAATATTAATAATAAACTAGTATTATACGTGTCTCACATATGAAGACACTTCAAGATAAATCCTTTCCCTTGCCTTTCTTGTCTAACGCGCTGGTAGAGGGACTTGTAGGGTAGAGTGGGGTGAGTTAAAGAACCAACGATGCTCAATAAGAGGAAAGACTCGCTCAAACATTAAATATGCAAGTACTACCTACTACTCATGCAAATTCTACATGACATCCAATCCATACGCATAACACAACATGTAATAACCGAATAAATGTAAATCATAACAAAATTATAAGTATATTAATTGAACACATAATTCGATACAATTAAAGACATGGTTCATGCTCATCGTAGTTATGAAAATGGATTCATATTCCAAGAAGAATGAATAAATAATATTTCTATTTCCAAATTAGACATCCAATAATCTTCGTATCAATATTTCATGTCGTATTTCATTCACATTACTATACATAAAAACATAACAGTTTTACAACACATTTGATAAACATTCATTTATGTCATGCATAATAATATTCATCATTATTCATTTATAAAATCTACACATGACATACATATAAAGTCAAATGAAAAATTTAAATGAAATGCGATAGATATATATATTAATATAAGTCGTTGTTCCATTCAATGGGAACTAGATATTGGTAAGGATCCGGTGACCGAATCATCTACTTTCGAATTGGTACAATAACTAGAGGAAACGCAATGGCCGTTACGCCCTCTAAATAATTGCACTAAGATAAAGATAGATTCATCCAAGCCGTCACCGCTACACGTCTCAAAGAATCATCAAGTAGCAAAGCATGGAACTCCAAACCCTTACCCTCGAATAATTCACCTTATGCATTCAATTAGTTAAGTAAACCTTTGGTGGTTAACTACCACAACATTCTGGGGCGTCCAAGATATAGACTACTTGCTATTTTAGCCCGCGATGGAACTCCACACATTCTGGGGCATCGAATAACATAAATGGCAAAACAATGTATTCACAATTCCATAGATAATAGATATCCAAATCAATATCACGACGCAACCCATTCCCAAGTCGTTACATTCAAAACATGCATTCCTAATTATCTAATAATCAAGACATATTTAATGCATGAGTGAAGCTCCCCACTTACCTGGACCCGTCGCGACGCCTATACCGACTCCTCGTACGTTTGGGGTCCCACGTGAACCGCCTCGCGAATCTACGCAATTTATACAATTCTATATAAGACTACATAAGCATTTTACTCATTTAAAGTTGAGTATTTTAATTTTTAATTCATATTTGGGGACCCAAATGGTGTGGGTCCCATGTGTTGTGCCGTTTATGGGCTTTGTCGAGGATGTCGACGCCCTCATAGGTTTATCCTATTTTTATTTTATTTTATTAATTTTTATTTTAATTTATTTGACCAGGGACCAATTTGATCCCTGTTTGGTGGTACAGGGACCAAATGATCCCTGTTTAGTTGACCAGGGGCGTCCCAACCCCTGGTCAATGACCACCCAGCCCCCTCCCAGGGGCCGACTGGGCCCTGGAAGGGTCCAGGGGCCTGTCTGCCCCTGGAACCAAACCAGGGGCGTACGCCCTTGGTGTTTAGGCCCCCTCACGGGTGGGGGTTTCCCCCACCCCCAACCCTCGGATCTAGGTCCGAGGGTGATCCCCAGTGCTCGCCAAGACTTTGGGGATCCCTCCACCGCGGCTCACCAGCCGTGTGGTGGCGGTGGTGGTGGCGGTGATGGAGGAAGTGGGGTGGTTATTGCCACCCCCTTCTTCCTCACCATTATGGGGTGGCTAAAGCCACCCCCCCCATATTAGACGGCAATGCCGCTGAGGAGCAGCGGCGCTGCTGTCTTCTCCGGCGGCGCCTGGTGCTGCCGCCCCCGAAACCAGCGGCTCCCCTTGGAGCTGCCACCCCTCTGTCCATCTTCTCCAAAAACAAACCAAAGAAGAAGAAAAGAAAAAAAAAAAAAAAGAAAGAAAAGAAGAAAAAAAATCACCACCAAAAGATTACCTCTCCTTGATTGTTCAATGCTTCCTCTTCTTCTCCTCTCTCTCAAACTTGTTGAAACAACAAAAAGGGGTAACTAGGGTTTGCAACATATCCTTATATAGTTAGGGTTTCTCACAAATTCAACCCTAATGACATAAATACCCCTATGGGCCCAATTTCTCGTTAAGCCTATTCAAACTATTTTCACTTAGTCCAAATCTTGTTAATATTAATTTTTTTGTGTAACAATTTCATTTGTTCACATACTTTAATATAAAATTAATAAAATACCTTTAAAATGGGTCAAAAAATATTTGGGTCGTTACACGTGTTATTAAGGAAGATTACATAGTGCACTACGTGATCTCCATAGCGTGCTACATATCTAGAGCACACTTTCGAGACCAAGAGCACACTCCCTGACAGTTGACAGTAATCAGTTGGGGATTGGTTTCGGAAATTTATAATTAACCAATCCAAAGAACTTAAAATCACTCTAAATCACCTATAAATGATCAAAGGGGACTTAAGGACTATGGTACGATAGTCGGGGATGTGTCTAAGTCAGACCAGGGGTGTTTCAAAGATTGTGAGTGTGACTTTGAGGTGCATTAAACCCAATTAAAAAACATCTTGAGTATTTTATCGCTTTCCATTGTTCTATTTTACTGTTTTCTTTCATTTTATCATGTTACTAATTTCTTTTGTACTGGTTATTAGCAATGCAATGTACGGATGGTTGAGTGGGTCACTGCCGGGGCTTTATTAATTGTATGTATAGTTGTGTGGCACACTAAATCATAAGACGTTGCACTCGCGCCCTTGGCGAAAATCGACCCGAGCTACTTCTTTGTTGCATGTGTCGTTGTGTCGTGGGACTAGGCGGACCGCTACGAGGGTTTGAAATGTGGGGCAGGTGGATGCATACATTGTGCTAGACTCTTGGTATACCGAAGTATGGTTTTGGTTGTCTAGGATGGGTATACACATTTATGACCTTGATGTTATTTATGCATGCGATGTCTGATTCACAGTTGCGTGTTATTTTTGCATGTTTACTTAATATTGTTCATTTACTGTTCATTTTCTTCGTTTTCAAATGCTCCGTGGTTTTCCTTGGGATTTACTCACTGGACTTGTCATTTGTTTTGTTGTGATGATCGAGCATAAAACCTTCTACGAGTAAGTGCAATGAGATCCTTGGCGGCTATCTCTGAGCTTGCCAGCTGACGATACACTACTCATATGTGTTTATTTTGATATTTTGATTTACTTTAGGTATCAGGGGATTGAGAGAGACATGTTTATATATATATTTATATATATATATATATCTCATATTGTCGCCTTATATACAAAGTACTATATTTTTGAGTTTTTCATAGTAGGTTGTTTGGTATATGATATGCAAACTTATGATATATTTCATGCTAATTTAGTACTTTAAGTTTTCCACCAAAATTGATATTAAATATATATAGGTAAAACACTTTAAAAATACAATCCACACTTCCCAACTTAATCTAATAACCTAAAAGACAGTAAATCCTAAATGAATAACTAGGTGCGAGTTTGAATAACTGGTTAACTTCTTAATGTAATAAGACATTAGCATGCACACAGAGACACAAACGTGGCAAAGAATGAGAGCGAGGCACGGACCCAACGGGTCAGTGACGTGGTAGGTCCTATAGGGCCCAAGGTGAGGTAAGCAGTAGCAGACCTCAGTGGCCTCAGAGCGTGGGGCCGCTACACATTAGGGCATCAAAGTCACTAATTGCAGAGACACGACGTCGCTGTGATGCCGTGCACTCTGAAAACACGACACCAACACTTGAATCCTTATTATCAAAAATTGATTATCCTTTTTCAAATCTTTTGAGGATTTACCGACATCGAGTATGGATCGTATTGACCAGATTATTCGTTTGTACTGATATTTAGATGTCCGAAGATTCACATGAATTTTCGAGATGTCTAACTAGGTCTTCTAAACATATTTTGAAGTGAAGAAAAATTGAACTCTTAGAAATCACCAATTGAGCTGAATTAAACTAAGTAGGCATAATCAAATGAGTAAGACTCTAACACACCAAACACCAATCAAAATGGACGTTTGGAACTTAGTGGATTAGAATCGAGCATCGGGAGATAGTTTGAGGTTGTGTTAGAGACGTGAGTATGTGTATTATGTGGGTTCGAGGTAAGTAAAACTAGAAAGGAAATGCACAGTAATTCAACACCTTTATGCTATCTAATTTTTGTATTGTTCTCTTTACGGATTCCCACTCCTATATGAGTGTTTGAGGGTCAAGTAAGTCAAGGAAGTGTTTCCAAATATGGTTGTCGGTATTTAATTGGGGTCATGACCCCGATTCATAAGATGTTAGTCAGAATGAGATGTGTTTTATTCAAGGCACCGTCGATATCTCTCATTTGTGATGGTCTTAGTTTAACAGGCATTGTCGGATTCTAGGACTCGAGTCTGCCTAGCGTTATCGCGACTCTATGACCTTAATCTATGGCACCCGCACTCGGTGGTCTTGGACTACTTGGGCACCTCTCTTTTGTCTTCCTTGACACTTATTTCTCATAGTTTATATCCTTCCAGTCTTATTTTCATGCACCTTGTGTATTTACTGCTTGCTTTACTTAGCGCATGATCTTTAGACTGTACTATTATCGTTCTTGAAATACTGTTTAGATCCTCCTAGCTTTTACTTACTAGGCCCATCATTGTTCCATGACTAAGTGTAGATCCGCAGTCGATCAAAGGGCATCTCCAGTGCTAAGTGATTTACTCTGAGACATCAAAACGACCCTCCCTTTCTCACTATTGTAGGTTTCTTTTGGTATTGTATTGTGTATGATGTTTTGAACACTTATTTTTAGACTTTGAGACGTATTGATACATGTATATTGCTTCCATATACATACTCATCACTTGATATGCATGTTATCTATATATATTCATGGTTCACTTTATAGGTTATCCCGACTTTTATTGTAATGAGTTATTTCATAGTTCCAGTTAATTTTCACTGCAAAACTTGTAAAACTTGCAAATCTTAAAATAACTCACATATAATCTCTAAATGACTTAAATAATTGAAATGAAGGCCGACTAAGCCTATGTTGACCTCACAGAGGTTTTCTTGGTGGTCCACATAGGCTTAGGCCGGGCGTGGTCGATTTATGGGGAATTGGGGCCGTCACACTTGGCATCCCTCATTGCCAATAATGATGGTATTGGAGGAAAAGAGATTGTTGAGATGGTGAAGGAAAACGAATGGGAAGTTAGAAAATATCAAAACTTAATCGAAACAGATGTAATTGTCTATGCCAATTTCACAAGGTGTGCTTTGGAAAATGTTGCATTATTGGCTAGAATGTTCTCACAATACAAGCCATCATTATTGAGAAGCCTAAACCTAAGGCATTTAAGGCTGCCCAACCTCGTGGCCTCAATGGTATTGTAATATTTCAGCAAGTCTTTAAGAATCTACTTTTTGTGATAAAATTTTTATGTCCTATATAATGTATTTGGTATATCTTGTGATTGAGAAAATAGAAGTAGATCTATTTGGGTATGTTCTTATAATGGATCTTGATTATTATATTGAAATATGATGTTTTGGGTTCTTTCTATGAATCAAATTGAGTTCTTGTTCATGGGTATCCTTGTGCACGATAAACAAAATGATATGATAATTCTTAAAGGGTTGGACTTAATTCCTTCACTAGTATTTAAAGGTAAATTTGCAAAGTTAGTACTAAGTTTTGCATTATAGGCTATGAAAGAATATGATTTTTTTACCTTAATTTTGACTTGTGGCTATTTCTTTAGCATAGAGTTTTGTTATTCTTACGAGTTTTAGTTGAATATATTATATTTCCTTTTTGCTTATGTTTTTTAGTTTGTCTTAGGCTCTGTTTGGTAAAACTAGCCGGTAGCTGATAATTTAGTTAATAGTTGATAATCCAACTAAAAGCTGAAAAGCTAGGAGTTGAAAGTAGAAAGCTAATAATCTAGCTGATCAAAGAAAATCGTTTGGGAAAATTATCTGATTGAGTAGCTGATGAATGCAAAATGACTTAAATGGACATCTTTCTATTAATTGAATATATTACTTCTATAAATATTTTGTTTATTAATTGATTCATTCTACATATTGCACTTAGGCATTATTATTTATATACATAAATGTATTAAAATATTAAAAATAATGTTAATTTGTATGATGTACCAAAAAAATATTTTTTGCGCATGTATGTATAATATTAGATATTAATGTTGAGATCACCTATACAAACTTATTAATTACTAGTTTCAAAGTTCGGATTTTATTCTTATGAGTGAGTGCAACGCGAGAGGTTTCATTAGTGCGTAAAACCTTGAAAACTAGTGTAATAATATATGCTAATAATACTATAAACATATATTTATAACAAAAACTAGTATTAATTTTAACACGCATTCATAAATAGCGTTAATTCATACATCACTGATATTAATATATTTTACTACCAATAGAACACGTTATTTATATGACATTAGTTTGATTACTTCTATGTCTTATATAATGTTACATTAAATAAAACTAGTCGACATCCCACGCTTTGCGCACGGGCAAAATTGAATATTAATATATTATGTAAAAATAAATTAGAAAAAAAAATAGTGTAATCTTCGATAGACTTGAGGCAAGAACACCATTATCTAAGAGATTTGAAATTACTAAACCAATGCGTGTTACAATAGAAAACGTAGTTTGTTGTAATAGGGAATGAAACAATACTGAAATGTAAAAAAAAACAGTAAAGAAAATCACAAGACCAGGAGATTGTTCACACAATTCGGTCCACGACCTACGTCTGCGGGCCACATCTACAAGACTCTTTTAGTGACTCTCTCACTGAGCTCTTACTAGCACCTTCCTACACTTCTTTGGATCTTACACATAATTCTCTCACTTGCAGAAATGAGGCTCCCCCTCACATTAGCACCCAAATCCCCTTGGGCTTTACAACTCGATAAGCAAATGAGTGAACACATACGTTCACTGCACAAAAAAAAGTTAGAAGAGATGATAAACATACTCTCTACTTTGACATATATAGATGATTTACAAGACTCTTAGTCCCTAACAACTACTAGAATCCAAACGTCTTGATCCTCAGAAACTTCCACATTCTTCTCATGAAGCATGTGGGTAATATCACCCTTCGAATTTACACCAAACTTCAATAGCTTCTAGTTCAGTTTTGCATAAGAATAGATCGTAACAAACTGCAACTACCAAATTCTGGGCTATGATATAGCTGACCTGATCTTCATGTTATAACAACACATCTTAACAAATTGTAGTTCTCCAAATCAGCACATGTACCACATTGGATCATTAACTCATTTTAAGACAATTGATGACAATTCATTACGACAATAACAATCTCCCCTTTTGTCATTCTTGTTATCACAAACAAATAAAATGAGTTAAGATATAAAAAACCATATAAGATAAGTTGTTCAAAAAGATGGAAACTACTTTTTCAATAAAACCATAATATCCACATGGCTACCAATAGTCTCATCACATAACTTATGATTCAATAAGTTCAAAACAAATATAAGAAAGTTAAAAGATAAACTACTGATATAAACAACAATTAATCATGTTATATCAGCAGTATTCCTAGTTTGTTGCAACAGCTTTCAGTGTCATCTCGTTGCAACAAGATCATAAGTCCTTCACAGATGGCTTCACTGGCATAGAGAGATAAACAACACCTTTGCTTGATCTCACGAAAAATATAGTATAGTAGCAAAAACATCGATTATCAGTGACACATCAATGACTAAAATAGCAGCAGTACAATGGAAATACAGTAGAACTAACAACATAAGAGCAACAACAACAACAACAGTCAAAAAATTACTCCCCCTCAATCATCAACCCATAAAAAATTACTCCTCAATCATCGACTACTTCAAATAAAAATTTTCCCCTTTGTGATATAAGAATGACAACCATTTGAAGAGAAATGTATACCTTAACTTCATTACTAGCGAGGTGGTGCAAGAAATAAAAGAAATTTCGAGCATATCAAATAAGCCATCAGAAAAGACCGTGAATTACCTCCATTCTTTCCCTCTTATTTATACATCGAGGATTCAAATCAGCATCATCATCGTCATAAAGTTCATAATTATCTGGTTGAAAAGATGTTTCAGGTGGAGCAGAGCTGGTAGAAGCCTTGTCTTCCTTCTTCTTCCTATAAGACTTACGAGGTTTAGCAACACCTTCTTCATCATCTGTTGCAACAGGTTGAAGCCCATGTTTCAACTGATATTGTGAATGAAAGGTAATCTCAACATCAATAGGGAGATCATTCACATGAAAGGAGTCTTCCTTAGATTTTTTGTAGATATGGTTCTCAGAGTAACAAAGACCCAGTGATCTTGCCTTTTAGTTGGAATCTTCTGGAGACTCATCAATTCAGTAAGAAGATAGGGAAATAACAGGAAGTTAAAGGTAGATTCAGGATCAATTCTATGAAGAAGCGCTCTGAAAATTATATCCCAAATGTAACAAGGAACTCCCAACCCTATAACATACAAAAGAATACCCATCTCTCTCTCTCTCAAAAGTAGAGGTGTGTTTGATGGGCAGGAGATTATAAAACATAAAACAATGTGCTCAGATCTTTCACATATTTCCTTTCCTCATTCTTCTTCCATCTTTAAACCTTTCCAGCATTAATAGTTCTCACCAAGGATTTCATCTTATTTTCAGTTCGAAACTACTCATGGAACCTATGCCCCTTATTATTTCATAGTACATCCTAGGACTTTATTAATTATAGTAGGTGAAAACTCAATAATCTTCTCACTCACATAAACTTTATGAAAATATAGTGATGACTTATTACTCACAGATAGTTTAATATTAGCATAAAACTGTTTAACCCATGTTTCATTGTGTTTTGAGGGAAAAGAAAAAAGTTGAAAAAAATACCATGACTTCAGAAAAGTTATCATGTTTTTCTATTCATATGAGTTCTGATTGAGGTATCTCTCAGCATGGATTTGCTTTCACTTCACATCTTCAAATCTGGACTTAGCTTCATCATCATAGAAGTATTTTGTAATACCTTTGATCTTCATCCTAAAACTTGATCTGAATCATTGTCTTCATCATTAGGAGAGGATGTCATAGGGGATTTTCCTTTAACCTTTTAGTTATGTTTGCCTTCTATTATAACCGGTCTAGAGGAACTTCCTATTATAATAAGACCTTTCTTTGCCTTCTTTTTTTGTTCTATAGGCATTTTTCCTTTCAGTTTCCTCTTAAGTAATGCAAGAGAAATGGTTTCATTTTCATCTATAGGTTGCTCATCGAGTTCATCTGAAGTGAATTAGTCCTCTAGTTGATCAATTTCAGTATGCTCATCTGGCTGATCATGTTCATGTTGATCTTCTATCTAATCAATCGCATTCTCTAAGATAACCTGACCTGATTCAGGCAAGTTCTTCATCTGTTCAGCATTATGTGGTAACTCCTCTTGAGAGGTTCGATCAGGATCCGGTTTTGACCATTGTGTTTCAGCACTAGCAACTTCACCAGGGACTTCACCAGAAATTGATTATGCCCTAATCTTCTTAGTTTATTGTTGATGTGGGGAAACAAACCTAGCCTCGGTGGATTCATTGATGGCAGTGTCATCTTGGGCTCAAATACCCTTTTCAATATACAGATCCGGTTGTTCCGCTGAAACAGGGATCG
This sequence comes from Stephania japonica, assembly GCA_039657345.1. NCBI lineage: Eukaryota > Viridiplantae > Streptophyta > Magnoliopsida > Ranunculales > Menispermaceae > Stephania > Stephania japonica. The sequence continues at coordinate 17,589,917 of CM077558.1, read as the reverse complement.
TGTCCTGTTATGACATACTTTGATTCTCCTACATAGGTATAGATATCTCAAGCAATTGCTCGAAAGTCATCCCTGCATGCCTCAACTCATAGTTCTTTAGATCATTAAATTTGGAGGTTAAGGAAGGTGCAAGAGGTGTAATAGGCTTCTCAAGTTTCTCTGATGGTCACTTGATCAATGATGATAAGCCCTCGATGAAGACACCATTTTCTCTTATGTTTGGGCCTCAGGTGGCGGGATGTTTTGCAAGGATACAACGGTGTGAATATCCATAATAAAATTGAGGTTTTCATTTGTTGTTTATTATAAGTGATTGCATGTTTACCTTATAATAAGATCTATGAGTATTTGTTGAAATATTTTAAATGTCCTATAACAGCCCAAGTCTAATTTATCGTTATTTGTGATGTATTTACATACATAGATGCCAATTCGGACTCTCGTGGACCCCGCAGCTATGTTAGGGTATGCTCGGATTAGGTATACAGTCCATTTTTTAGTGATGTTTTTTCATTTTGCGATGTGTGTATTTAATTAATTTAAATTACATCGCAATGTGTGTATTTATGTTATTTATTGCCGAGCGAGATAGTGTGACGGATATTAGCTGCAAGTAGCGTGCAGACGCGAGTACCAAGTAGGCTAATTACAGTACACTAGGCCAAGGGATAATACACGCATGATAAATAATAAAATGCATTAAATAATTAATATAAAACATCGTTTAATCGAGTATAGATGCGAGTGTGCGCGATAGGCACACGACGCAGTGCGGGATCGGGTACCTGAACGCCCGAGGATTCATTTGGTGTTGTTGAGAAAGGATATGCCAAGTGACCAAGTCACTCATATAAGTAAAAAATGTTGTACCTTTTGACCTCACAAGAACCCTAGGATCAAGCCTTGAGATTGGGGATGCACATGAGATCAAAATTTCACTCTACATGATTCACTTGACCATGTAACTAATATAAAAGGTAAAAAAATATGATACAGATAACTTAATTAATTAATCACACACACTAATTTAAATTTTTGATAATTTAATCTAATTTGAAAACTTTTCAAAAACCTTGAGATTTATATGTATAGAGCACCGAAATGTCTTGGCATTCATGCTTGAAAATTAGTTTTATTTATTTTATTTCTATTTATTTATTTAAGTTTATATTATTTTAATTTTAATTTTATTGCTTTTCTTTTTTCTTTTTATTTATATTTAAGGCAGCTGGGCAGATCCATAGGGCCTAGACCGGCCAACTGCCCTAGTTGGGCCTGGGTTCAACCCAGGCTGCGACCCAAGTTAACTCGAGTTGGGAGAGTGCGCGCTCTCCCGTGTGCGCTCCTGCCCCCTCTCACGAACTGCACATATGCACAGTTCGTTGAGTTCGGCCTTGGCCCAACTTTGTTGGATGGGCCTATCTAGGCCAGCCTGGGTAGGGGAGCGATCACGCACCACCTATGTGTGCACTCCCCTTCCCTATCTCCTTCGCGAACTACGTAACATTGCAGTTTGCCTTTTCTGAAACCATACCCAAGAGGGGGTGAATTGGGTGTATCGAGAAGTTATCGCCTTTTTAACTTAGTTCAATAATCAAGATGTTATATGCTCACCAAAATGTGAATATGAATAATATGCAAGTGAATGGGATAGAAGAGATGGAAAGTGACACATGATTTATAGTGGTTCGATCCAATGATCTACATCCATTACCTAACCTCCCCGGTTAGGATTTTTAAACCCCCCCACTTATATTGCAAATAAGTGTTACAACCTAAGCTTACAAGCCTAGAATGCCTAATCATAATTATGACTTCCTACCTAGCCGCAACTAGCGTTTTTGTCTAGCCTCAACTAGGTCTTCCTTTGACTTAGATTCCACTAAGTCTTACAATCATTCAATTACAACCAATAACTGAAAAATAATCAAATACACTTTACAAAGTAAAGTGGCACCAAGTTCAAATGATAGCAAGCCTCCTAGAGCTTAACCACTCTAATGCATGCAAGTATGAGAATAAATGAGATATGCAAATGTGTCACTGATTTGTGCAAGTCTCAAATATGAAATCGTTTCAAAGGCTAATGTATTAGTGCAAAACCGATTTCAAAACTAAGAATAAGAAGTTTAATAAAAATCAAGTTTAGATGCAACTTTTGTCCAAACTAAATCTTAGGGTTTAATAAAATAAGTTTAAACACAAAACCCAAGATTAGTGTATTCAAAGACACAACAAACGATTTTTCAAGTCAAACAAACAAAGTTATGGAATCTAAGCACAAGAAAAAGCTAGGACAAGAAGCTTTCTTACAACCCCAAGAAGGTGACTTGAAAACTGGTTTGAAGAGGTTGTTGTACACCTTTGGAAGTCTCAAAAGTGCTGAATTTTAGAATGAATGGACAGCCTCAAAAATCTTCTTTGTCTCATTCACACAAATCAATATTCTCTTTTTTGTAAGTTTTGAGTTTTTGTGTGTTTTTCTTTCTTGTGTAAACAAAACAATGTTCTTAGTGGTTTTATAGTGTTACACATCTCATTTTATCAGTTTGTGACCGTTCTAGGGATCCAAGGGCCCAGAATTCATCCAGAATTCAAATTAAAGTTTGTTTTTCAGCTTTTAAAAAAAGTTGTCAGGAATGCAATTAGCGCGCTAATGTTGAGACATAGCGCGCCAACTGCAGGGACCTCAAAATAATTAATTTTGTCCCTTGTATTAGCGACTCTTATTCACGTCCGGGACCCTACCAACCTCATATAACATATTATATATGTTTGTTATGATTCATTAAGCCTATTTGGGTGGTCCAGATATTTTTACAAATCTCGAAAACGAAGAATCTCGATTTCATAACATGCGATGGGCTTTTATGCAAATGCACAGTTTTCTTTTCAAAAACATTTCAAAAACAAGTTTTTCTTTTTCGAAAACTTCCACAATGATTTTCAAAGTACGATATGAACATAAACACATAGTTTAACATTGTTTAAACTTATAGACCGAGTCATGTGTTAAGTTTCACTTAAGACTTCAAGTAATCACTTAACATTTAAAAATTCATTTGAAAAGCTCGATGTGCATGAACTAATGCAATAGGCTTGCATAAATGAACTTGTATACCTTATATCAATGTTACAACGCATAGTTTGATCTTTCTTCTTCATTCCCTTTTGTATGCCGAATCTTGAACTTGTATATCTTGAATGCTCGAATACTCATGGTGTGATGTTTTGCAACCTTTGACAAAAACTGAAATGCACTTGATATTTATTAGTATATTTTCACCTTGTTTGTTTCCATCAAAATTTCGATCGGAGTTAGAGTGACTAACCACTTAGTCTAACATTTTCTTCCTATTTTTTTAGAGTCCAGTTAAGTGCACCTCGGTTTTTAGGAAATGCATCTCATTTTGTATGGCACCCCAAATTCAATTTTCAATTACTATGTGCACTCCACATTTTTACTAAAATACCCTTTCATTCGAATCGAAGCACCCAACTCTAAAACCTTGGTCGAGACATCTATTTTAGGTTCGGCGGCATGTAGCCGAGACTTATCAACTAGGCTCGGTGTTGTCCAACCCAATATTTTTGATGAAATTTAGTTGACAACTGGCAACCTAAAGGTTCGGTGGGTTCTGACCGACTCTTCAATTAAAGGTTCGACTCTTCAATTAAAGGTTCAACAAGCTGTGACCGACACTCTAACTAGAGGTTCGATGGGCTCGGACCGACTCTCCGACAAGAGATTTAGACCTCGAGGCCCCTTGATGATACTTACAAATCACAAAAAAGAGAATGTGTGGGGTGCATTTAGTAATTATAGTGGGTGCACTAATCATAGTGAGGGCATAAAGGTCATTTTGTAGTAGGGTTAATTTTTTTTTTTTTAAGTTTGACTTTCTTTAGGGTGCACTTTCTAAAAGTCGAGTTGCACTTAACCAAATTTTTTTATTAGTTTCAAATCTTTCTTTGCTTCAAACGTTATTTGTTAAGAAAACTTGTCAAATCATTGGTTTCGAAAAAAGATCTTTTATTTCCGCATCGATTTATGTATAGCAACAACGATCAATATCACTAAATCAATCGAATAAAGTTGTAAAAGTCTTTATCTTAGAGTCAGCTCATGGAAGGCTGCACCCATGCGTTCACTCTCGGTCTTTTGTGAACTCTATACCACACCGCGTTGGTTTTTTTAATTTTAATTTTAATTTTTTTTAAGAGTAGTGTTATTTGAACTTATGAGCCCGATCCTTAAAAGATTTTTTGAAATTTTTTTATTTCAAAATCATCCTCAAGTAATCAATGACTTCGAAATAACAACTTGTAATAGTCCTTTAATATTTACAAAAATTTAAAAATTCCTATAAGTCGGGACTCTTAAAATAAATTTTTTGTTTTTTTTTTTTTTTTTTGTCAAATCACACACCACTTTGTTAAATGAGAATATTGATGTTTTCAAAAAACAAGATGAGAATATTGATATATTCTAAATTTACTCCAATTCCAATCAACCAAGGGTTTCCTAATTCATCTCTTTCCTATTTATTTATACAAAATACGTGAGAGTGGGTCAACTAGGGGCCGCCCCTCTCTCCCTAATTTCAATTTCCATTAAGTGATGAGTTCTATGTGGGCCCACACATGTGCAATTAAATTTTAGGGTTTTCTTCTAACATTAACACAAATCACACCTAACTACATTTGGGGTATACTTAATTAATTTAAAATTTAGGCAAAACATTAGTTTTGATTTTTGAACTTTTAGTCTTTTATGTTTTTGTCTATGAACTTTCATAAGTGTATATTTGGTCCATGAACTTTTATTGTATATATTTGATCCCTAAACTTTTGACTTTTTATGCTTTTCTGTCCTTGAACTTTAAGTATTTTATATTTTTTGGAGAAATTAAATTTTTTTGGACATTTGTTGGTCGATGTGAGTCGTCCAGTTCAATAATATAAACCGTTTTACTCTTCTTGACTAGTCACACAATACTTTTGTTAACTATGTTGGTGGAATTTAACACTTTAAATGGTAGAAGGACCAAATGTAAATTTTTGTGAAAGTTTAAGGACCAAATGTGTAGTAATAAAAGTTGAGGGACCAAAAGCATAAAAAAACTACAAAGTTCAGGCACCAAAATTTAGGATAGTCACATGTTGTATGTTCGAGAGAAACTAGAAAGTTATATGGACAGGATCTCCTGGATGTACAACAAGTCTGAGAAGTTTTCAGTTAAGAAGGCTTATAAGCGAATCACAAATAAAGATATCCAATCTGATGATGCAGGTTGGAGGTCAGTATGGGATTGGGAGGGTCCGCAGAGAATCAAGACTTTTCTATGGTTGGCCAGACATGATCGCCTCCCTACTAACATGTTGTGTTGTAAACGCCAAATTAATACCTCCAATGTTTGTAGGGGATGTAATGCATAATCAGAGTTTGTTCTTCATGCCCTTAGGGACTGCCCTATAGCAAGGACGGTCTGGGATAATTTTTTGATGGGAAGATAGAGTCTTAACTTTTTTAGTGATAGCCAAAGAGAATGGTTGGACTCTAATCTGAAATAAGGTGCCTCTTTTTGGAAGACCCTATTTGGTGTCACGTGGTGGATTCTTTGGTTCACAAGAAACGAGTTTGTCTTCAAGAATATTCAGGCGTCAATTATGGAGGTAATTTCTCAAGCTCGAGATAGAACAGATGAGATAATTAGATGTGGCGCTTGAACACGCACCACTAGTCTTAAAGGGTAAGCTAAGAGGAGACACGATGAAGGAAATCGGATGAGGGTTGGGCAAAATTGAATTGTGACGGGGCAGTAACGAATGACCTCGCATGCTCATCCGCTGCAGGGCTGTTATGAGATGACAAAAGAGAATTCATCTCTGGTTTCTAAGTTAAGCAGTTGTCCACCTTCGTCGGTAGAAATTTGGGCGTTATGGTACGGAGTCCACATGACAAAGGAGAAATGACTCACTAAGGTGGTGATCGAGACAGACTCATTAGAAGTTGTTTCGCTTATGGATCCTCATCATACTCTGGTTTTCATGGACTACCAAATTGAGGAGATTCAACGGACTCTTCATCAGATGAAGGGTAGCTTCATTAGATATCTCCATATGTACTAATGCTTGTGCAGACTTCCTAGCAAATAATGTATTCAGATTGCAGTATGAAGCTCATAGATTAGACATAGAGCCTCATTGTATTTCCGCTTTGTTAGCTCAAGATAAGTGCGATAGCATAGTGTAATTCTCGTCCCATTTTTTTGGGTCATGTTCCTAAAAAAAAAAAAAAAAAAAAAAAAAAAATAAAGTTCCATGAGCTGACGGGCTTGCCATATTTCCATTTAGAGAGCCCTATCCTATTGAGAGCCCTATCCTATTGTTGCTATGGATCTTATTGTTTACTTCTTTTTATATAGATACCAACAATGGTTGATTGAAGATCAAGATTCTGAGTTTCATACTCTGTATGCACTTTCTCTGGCCACATCAGCCCCAGAAAGCGTTGACAACGACGTAACCTTGGAAAAGCCTGATGCTTCGGCTAGGTCAAGGAAAAAGGAAATATCTGACAGTGAAGAGTGTGCCACCTTTAGGAGTACGGTTCGAGAGAGATTGCAATTATTTTTGCAATCTTCAGACTTGAATGATCCGGAAGAGGTCCTTCAGTTGGTTGAAGGTTCAGAATTGGGGGTGGAAAAGGTTACTTTTTGTCTTAGACACTCAATAAGATTATTTTTTTTACTTTTTTTTTATAATTTTGTGCATGAGGATAATACTAAAGTTACCTATTTCGAACACTCATTATGACTACAAAATTATCAAAAAAAATAAAAAAAAATCAAGGTGCATACTCATAAGAGTGTTCATAATGAGTTACATTAGTATTATTCTATGTTAAGTAGCCATGTATTTCTTTGTTTATATTTTTTTTTTTTGCTCCATGCATTTTCAACTTCTTTTGAAGGATGAATTGTTTATGTAGTGGCAACATATGCTTAAAGATTAATATGTTCAATTTTTTCGTCTTGCAGTCCGTTACCCACAAACGGTCGCCCGCGACACTTCTCCGTGAGTCATTAATCTTTCTAATACCGATACTGTCCTCAACTTAACCACCCTTCATCTTTTAGGTATAGGGTTTTATCTTAAAAGGCTTGGTACTATTAAAGGGGAGACAATTTCTAATATATTTCATTTAGAAGCTTAACTTTCCAATGTGAGACTATTATTTCCGTATACACATCTCAACATAATATTCATTAGCCTTTCGTATTTTTGTCCTTAGTGCAGCAATTTCTTTCATTGTGTTCTCCTTTTGAGGGTTTCCTTGTATTAACTTTCATTTGTTTGACGCGCTATCCTCTGTAGAAAACTTGGGCAGGAAACGTTGGTTCTACAGATTTTGGCCTTGTAAGTGAAACAAAGCAATTGGATAACTTATTCAAAGTGATCGTGTCTCTTGAATAAGGCTATCAGGAACAACAAGTATGTGCGTCATATTTTTATGATTCCTAATCTCAGTGTAATCTAGAATTGGTTTTGTTTTTCTTCTCATGTCGCTTTAGGAAGCTGGAGGATAGTGAAGCAGCTGAACAGTATTGTGCCGAGATTAGTAGACCAGATGCTTATATGCAGTAAGGTTTCTGTGTACTTTTTGAGAAGTGTCTTTTGTTTTCATGTTTTTATCTGTTCTGGTTGAATTTTTATTGCAGACTGTTGGATATGTATTTGGATCCTCAAAATGGGATAGGAGCCTATGTTTAATGCTGTTGTTCGCCTTCTCCACAACCATGGCGAGTCGTTGATCCTCGACAAGTATTAGAGGTACACATAAGTGCTACTACTCTTTCTCACATAAATACAGATCCATTGACACTTTCTAGGGTGTAAGCATGTGTCCTGGAGGAAGGGCTTCTTAATATTTTTCTCAAAGAAGAGACTTATTTTATTTTTATTTGATATGGCACCTTCGTGGTCTCACAATAGCTTTCTTTTTCCAGCTTGTCTGTGGAGGGAGTGAAAAAGTATAAAAATATTCAAAAAGTTTGTTTTGGGAGAGACTTTGCAATTAGAAACACAATCAATTGAGGATTAGGCCAAATGTCATGTACCATTAAGCATATGATTCCATTTGAGTAGGATTTCTGTTTGATTGGTCATGTCTCAACTCTCAAGAGAACTAAAAATGTTTTGGCGAATCCATTTCTCTAAAATATGGGATTGTGAATTGTATATGGCAGACATTAATTGTCTCCGGATACGCCTCTACAACTTGCTGCCAATACAATACTAAGAATGTTGAGAGCTCGAGTTCATCATTATTGTCAGTGTCAGGTATGGTTGAAGAAAATAATACTTAGCTTCGTACTCCTGATTCGGAGATTGAGAACTATTATTTGCTATAGATGATTTCAAGAACATTTGCATTGATTTAATTGATTAAACACTACTTACACTACAATATTAAGGTGTTTTAATATCAGAACAATGGATGATGGTGTGAAAAAACCGATAGGAAAGAAAAGTTTAGATGACGGTTACCGTCATTATAGGGTTATATATACCAACAAAAAAATGCCCCGACTTCGACTCTCACACTTCAACTCTCTCTCTCTCTCAAACCCTAAAACTTCAGCCGATCGGTTTCAATCTTCGATTTCAACACCAGATTTCTCTCTTAATCTTCGATTCGACTTCACCAAATCTCGTTCTCTCGCTAATGCCAGATTTCTCTCTCAATCTTCGATTCGACGATGGAAACGATTCTTCAAATAAATTGTACAGTTGGTCATTCCAGATCTCTCGCATTGTAAAGGCGACTCAAGGCCTCTTCGCTTCTCCTCTTCGAATTCGCGCTATCACAAGTATGTCCGTGAGTCAAGGTTTGTGGTTCTATGTTTTGGTTTGATTGGATTTGTCATATTTGTGGTTATTTGAGTGAAATTCGTAGTTTTAGATTGATTTGTAGTTCTTTGCTTGATTGTTCAGATTGTTGTTCGGATTTCGGTGTCGACGAAGCAGATCAAAGGAAAGAAGATTGGGACTAGTGGCCTGCGCAAGAAGGTTTTTGTAGTTCTTTGCTTGATTGTTGAGATTGTTGTTCAGATTTCAGTTTTTGGTGTGAATTAGGGTTTGTTTGATGGACGCTTTGGGGGGTTTAGGAGATATTTGCTGTTTAAGTGAGTTATTGGTTCTAATTGTTGATTTCTGGTAATATATTGGATGATTTTGAAGTTTGGTGTGATTTTGATTCATACATTTGATTTGTAAGCGCAAACGAGTTTGATTTCGTCGGATGGTTTTATGATTCATTTGATGCAGTTATATTGGCATGGTTATAAGCAAATGACAGTTCTAGGAAATTAGTTATATTGAGTTAGTTGTTAGATGAGTTCACCATTAGTGTTATCACAAATGTTTGGTGATTTTGAGTCATTTTCATAATGTTGATCTTATGTGACTGATAATTTGATACAATGACTAAGATTTGGATGATTGTTCTGCATCTTTTTTGGTTAAATCTTGAAATACATTCACAATGAACTGCTCATTAATATATAAGGCAATGTGATTGTGTACATATTTAAAATCTTATCCAAAAGTTTGTGCAATGCCCTATCGTGTTGAGAATGGAGCAGATCAAATGAATTAGTGCGCGTGCAAAATATATTACCTTCCACGGAGTAGTTGGTTTAGTTGACAAATGATTAGAAACTTTATAGCATGCATGTCTAATTGGTTTGTACATTTTGAATTTTTTTTCTTCCACCTCAACTGCAGAAGTGGATTCCTTTAGTCGGGGTTAAATGTTGGAGAAAGTGCTTATTAATTTACTTAATTTCCATAGAAAGAACAGAATATTTTTTATGATCAGGTGAGTCTCACCAATTCTTTGAGAAGAGGAGTAGAGGAAAAAATCACAGAATTGTACATAAAAAAGAAAAAAAAAGATCGCAATTTCAAAACAAGAATTTCTTTGATTCGTCCCAATAAGTACTCGTGTTTGATATTCTTTGAGTAACAGATGTGTTGTTTCCTTTTCAAATTTGTCCCTTAAAATTGTGTTAAGGCAATCTACCATTTTGAAGTTTTAAAATATTTTCTATTCTCTATGTTGTCCCCTACTAATTTAGGATTGAATTGTGTATTTTTTGCAAATGTTTGGGCAGGTTGTAGCATACTTAGAAAAAATGGGGCGACGCAATGATAAAAGAAAATGTGTAGTTGAGGCATGTGAGGGAGAGGTAAAAATAGAAAAGCTCAATACATTATTTTTATAAAAATAATTATATTTTTATGGTGGCACTAACAAATTCGTAAATTGTTATTAGAGTTTCAAAAAAGCACACAAAAGGGCCGAAATTGATAGACGAGTTATCAAAGCATTATTAATTCGGGACCCAAATGCCGGTGTAAGGATTGGAGCTTCACCTAGGCCTGCACATTTGGTTTCAGCTTCATCTCCAGGTTCGCCTCGAGCTCCATCTTCACCTCCATCTCGAGCTCCATTTGTACCTCCTTCTCGTATACCATCAGCAGCTCCATCTTCAAACCCATCTCGAGTTCCATCCCCATCTCGAGCTCCATCTCCAGCCCCATCTCAAGCTGAATCAGTTGCTCAAGCATCAACTTCATTAGGCGCTTCTCAGTCAAGAGAGAGTGCCACTCAACATGAAGGTAGACCAAAAAAAAAAAAAAAAAAAAAAAAAAAAAAGAGAGGTCCAACAAGGCTTCGGACACTTACTTCACAAACTCGTGAAGTGGTTCATTTTAATGATAAAGGTCAGCCTATTGGAGAGAATTATGACAAGGTATCTTCTTATATGGGCACTCTGGGGCGTGATATGGTGCGAATCATTGTGCCAGACTGGCGCCTTATAACATAAGAGGCAAAGGAAGAATTGTGGAAGTTGTTGAAGGTTAGATTTTTAATATTATTGTTAAATTAGTTATTTAGTTTCTCAATCTAATATATATATATATATATACATATACATATATCATTACAGGTGAGATTTGATGGTTTAGAAGACGATATGAAGAAGAAAATAGTGCAACATATTGGAACTCTCTGGCGATCTTGGAAATCAAGGGTGACAAGCAATCTAAAGCAAGCACTTAAAGACGGTTGATCAGATGATGAGATCAATAGTAAACTCCAACCTAAAAGGGTTGATTTAGCTGATTGGTTTATATTTCGAAAAGAAAGAGAATTAACGGCCTTCAAAGAAACAAGCAAAAAATTCAAGGAACTTAGATCAAAACATAAACTTCCCCACATCACGAGTCAAAAGGGATATGCTCGCTTGAAGGAAGAAATGGTAAGCAGTGTATTCCATATATGAATCTTTTCAAAGAATGGTTATTATTTTTATGCAACTAATTTTTCATGTAAGCATTACCTTGAATCCTCAAGTCTGACAATTATTCACAATTTTGTTGTTCTTTTAGAAAGCCAAAAGTGGGAGGACCGATATAAGCAGAGCTGATTTATGGATTAAAGGCCATAAAAATAAAAAGGGGCAACCACATAATGATGAAATTGCTGGAGTAGTGGTATGATTAAGTGATTATAAACTTGTTGATTTTATTTTATTTATGTGATATTTTATTTGTTGTTAATACTTAGTTATTGTTGAAGGAGAAAATTAATGAATGTCAAAGGAGATCATCGGCTTCGTCATCTCAATCAATAAATAAGGATTCGATCGCGCAAGTGTTTGGTCCTGAACACCAGGGTCGTGTGAGAGGTCTTGGGTTCGGAGTGACCCCTTCTAATGTTCGTGCAACTACTCAAAGCACAATTTTGGTTCGGAAGCTTCAAGCTGATTTTCGTAGATTAGAAGAAAAACATGAACAGTTAGCTAAGCTCATTCGTAGCCAACAAATGCCTCCATTTTCGCAGCAGGTAAAAACAATATTAATCATCTAAGCTTAATAGCCTATTCGAGTTAATATTTTTGTTTTGCTTGTCTTGTAGCAACGAAACAACCCTCCTAATATATGTGGCAAGAAATGTATGATTCTTGATTGGTTGTCCCTAAAAAAGATAGTCGGAGAAGGAGAGGTCGAAACTGATGATCCCATGCATCTTGTGGATGGCATACCTACTGGAGGAAATGCATATTTAGTTTATGTTGAGAGGGTATTTGAACCAAATGCTTTCTTGTGGAGGAATCAAAATAATTGGACAACACTGGACAATGCTCTTGGGGAAATAATTTCATGGCCGAAAGAAGCTGCCGCAGTTATTTTTACTTAAACAGGTATGATGTTGTTGATATTGCTTTCTCAATTGGAGGAATTAAAATAACTCGACGAGTACTTCATTTTTTTGTATATCATTCTTGTTTAGTAGTTGCTATTGCTTAGCAAAGTTGACGCAAGGATCATGCGGAATGTAATTGGCATGCAGCAGTTAGAGCTGAAGTTTAGACCATTTTCTTTACATGAATACAGGATGATTATTTTGCCTCTGATGAAATCATTTTCTTGGTAATTTTTCAGGCTACTGGTTCTAATGAGCAGTTGCTCTCTGGTGATGAAAATGTAGAACATGCATATGGTCTAATAATGTCCATCTGCAGGATTCTCTAATCATGTAACAACTGAAGCTGGTTCTCTCATAGCTGATCAACGAAGTGGCAAGCAGGGCAAGCGGCAGACTTCTAGCAAATTGCTTGACAAGAATACACAGTTCCTCTCCTCTGAGAAAGAAAGCCATAAAGCTAATAATTTACAAGATGAAGATAGGTTTGATGCTTGAAGATGGCAATGGTAATTGACTGTTATTTATTCTTTTCATTTAACTTTTCTGCTAAGCTCAACACACCTATTTACGTTTCCCGTTTGACATCAATTTTACTTTCGATCTTGACATTGTTGTTTGGCTAAACAAAAGAAAAATTTTGACAATGTTATGTGCTCATAGTTCAATGTACCATGAATACTTGCATGGAAGTTATATGCTACGTCGATGTTGCTGTTTATTGATAAATTATGAACGTTGAATTATGGACCTGAAAAATAAGATAAAGAATCTGGTTTCACATTGAAACTAACAAATTTAGTTGATTATTAAATATTCATCGATATTTTACGTTTACGTAAAAGATTATGTCCCTGCATGATGGTCTTTGTTTACACTTCATTGTTTTGTGAAATCTGAAAAAGATATCACCAGAGACCAATTCCCAAATGGGTTTTTCTTTGGCACAGCTACTTCAGCTTATCAGGTCAACTGGGTTTGATTTAGTTGATTAAAATTAAGTGTTTTTATTGGATATATGGTCTTAATTTTTTGGAGGTTTTCAGGTTGAGGGAGCTATTCATGAAGATGGGAAGAGTGTGAGCAATTGCGATGTATTCGGTCACATTCCAAGTTCTTTTTTTGTTTGTTTGTTTAATTTTGTTTTTTAGTTACAATGATGAAGGGTTTTCAAATTTGATTGTATTCGTTTTATTTTTACAATGATGATGGGAAGAGTGTGAGCAATTGAGATCATTCAGAGTATGGAAGTCGGCATGGCTTTCAGGGATTACGTCAGTTTCATATCGTTTTCGCTAATTTAGTTAACCATTTTTTTTCCTAACAAGTTACCAAATTTACAAATGCACACATGCGCTAAATTTGGTACTTGTCTTTTGATTTTTGTTTATCTATTTGTATACTTCATTTTCTTATCGCAGAATGGTCGTATAAGTTCAATGGATTTGTGAAGAAACATGTGGGCCCCACACGTGGGCCCCACACGTGGGACCCACATGCAAGGAAAATGCACTAAACGCGTCCACAAATTTCTCCATTATCAGTGGAGCGTCTCACGCGTCTTTGACCAACGCGTCTTTGGTTGCCTATAAATAGGCCCAACGCGTTAGAATAATATGCAGAGTAAGCAGAAGCTCAGAGCACAAGATAGCAGTGCAATGTGCAAGTGTGCTCTGTTGTGAGCAAATAGAGAGTGAGTGTTTCTCCTATTATAAAGAGAGATATTTTCAGTGTTTCTCCTTTATAAATAGAGAGATAGTGTAACACCTACTATTTTTCTCATAGTAAATTCTTCTATCCTTGCCCGTGGTTTTTACCCTAATTTGTTTGGGGGTTTTCCACGTAAAAATCTCTGTGTCCATTTTTCTCCACTTTTATTATCCCAAATTATTTGTCGTGGTCTTGCTCTATCCGGTCTATTTTTACAACAAGTGGTATCAGAGCCTAGTTGAGATAATTTGTGATAGAAGCAATGGCGACAAAGTTCAAGATTGAGAAATTCAACGGGAGTAATTTCTCACTGTGGAAATTAAAGATGAAGGCTATCCTGAGAAAGGATAATTGTTTGGCGGCCATCAGCGAAAGGCCAGCTGATTTTGAAGACAACGCCAAATGGAACGAGATGGACGAGAATGCTATTGCAAATCTTTATCTGTCACTAGCTGATGGAGTATTGTCAAGCATTGAAGAGAAGAAAACTGCCAAGGAGATCTGGGATCACCTTGGAAAATTGTACGAGGCCAAGTCACTCCACAACAAAATTTTTCTGAAGAGGAAATTATACACTCTACGGATGGCGGAGTCTACTTCAGTGACGGAGCACATCAATGCGATGAATACACTATTTTCTCAACTCACATCATTGAGTTATAAAATAGAATCGCAAGAACGTCTTGAACTTCGCTTCAAAGTCTACCGGATTCGTATGATCAACTCATCATCAATCGACAAATAATCTCTTAACGGATTGTTTAGCCTTCGATGATGTTGCAAATGCTTTGTTCTAGAAGAAGAAAATCGGCGCAAGAACAAAGAAGACGAGCGGCGAGCCGATTCACAACAAGTGGAGGCCCGACGTGATGAGAGGAAGATCAACGAACGTGGCCCCAGTGGGAGTCACAATCATGGTAGATCAAAGTCAAAAAGCAAGAAGAATTTTAAATGCTACAACTGTGGCAAAAAAGGGTCATTTGAAGAAAGACTGTTGGAGTTTGAAAAACTCCGATCCTCAAGGAAATGTGGCTAGCACTTCAAATGATGGAGCTGCATTGTGTTGCGAGGCGGCAACAACAACTAAAAGCAGGAAAAGATTCTCTGATGTCTGGATTATCGACTCAGGTGCGACGTATCACATGACCTCTCGAAGAGAATGGTTCCATCACTATGAACCTAGTTTAGGAGGATCTGTGTACAGTTGTAATGACCATGCTCTAAAGGTCATTGGCATCGGAACCATCATGTTGAAGATGTATGACGGTACTGTTCGCACTATCCAAGAAGTGCGACATGTGGAAGGCCTCAAGAAGAATCTGCTATCTTTGGGACGATTTGATGATCTTGACTATGAAATCAAAGTCAAGAAAGTGATCATGAAAATCAGTCGAGGAGCGCTTGTACTTATGAAGGGAGAAAAGGTTGCTTTGCAAACTTGTACTGCTTTCATGGGAGAGACTCTTCGGGAAGGCGAAGCATCGATTGCTTCAAGTTGTTCAAGTGAGAGATCTGCAATGATCGGCACCGAAAACTTGGACACATGTCCGAACAAGGAATGAAAATCCTTGTTGAGAAGAAGCTACTTCCAGGCCTCACAAAGGTGTCACTACCCTTTTGTGAGCATTGTGTAACAAGCAAACAACATCGGTTGAAGTTTAACACATCAAATTCTAGAAGTAAGGCTATTCTAGAATTGGTCCACTCTGATGTATGGAAATTACCAGTCACATCAATAGGAGGAGCAAATTATTTTTTGTCCTTCATTGATGATTACTCCAGGAGATGTTGGGTGTATCCAATCAAGAGGAAGGCAGATGTGTTCGGAATCTTCAAAGTGTTCAAAGCGCGGGTTGAACTTGAATGCAGGAAGAAGATCAAGTGTTTGCGACTGATAATGGAGGAGAATATACTGGCAATGAGTTCGATAGCTTTTGCAAACAGGAAGGCATCAAAAGACAGTTCACTACAGCATACACTCCTCAGCAAAATGGAGTGGCAGAGCGGATGAACAGAACTCTCTACTAGAAAAAACAAGAGCTATGTTGAGTACTTTGCAGGCTTAGAAAAAAAGTTTTGGGCTGAAGCGATCAACACCAAGCTTTGTTACGTGATAAATCGGGCTCCATCAACGACAATTGAGTTGAGGACACCGATGGAAATGTGGATTGGTAAACCAGTTGACTATTCAAACCTCCATGTATTTGGAAGTCCAATGTACGCTATGTACAATGCCCAAGAAACTACAAAGCTAGATCCAAAATCCAGAAATGCTTATTCTTGGGGTATCTTGACGGAGTAAAGGGGTATCGCTGTGGGATTCCACTACCCACAAGGTTATAGTCACAGAGATGTTCTCTTTACGAGAAGACAAGGTACAACAAATAGAGAAAGATGATAGCATTTCGAAACTACAACGATACGAGGTGTGGAATGTGAATCGAACGAAAGGATTCTTCGAAGGCTGTACGAACATGAGGAGAATGAACCAGGTGAACCTGAAGTTCCGAGAACCTCGTAGATCATCTCGCACGAGAAACGCACAGACCGGCACTCGAATATATTATGGAAAGCAATGTTGCATCTTGTCTTCTAACAGGAAGGAGAACCATCAACTCTTCAAGAGGCAATGCATGGCTCGAAGCATCTCGGTGGACGACAAAGAATGCGGGAAGAAATCGAAGCTCTCCATAAAAATAAAACATGGGAGCTAGTGCCATTACCAGAGAGCGGGAAGCCCATTGGCAACAAATGGGTTTACAAGATCAAACGAAACAAACATGATCAAGTGGAGCGGTATCGTGCAAGATTGGTGGTGAAAGGATATGCTCGAAATAAGGCATTGATTTCAATGAGATATTTTCCCCTGTGGTTCGACTTACAACATTCGAGTAGTTCTAGCGATGTGTGCTACTTTTGATCTACATCTAGAGCAGGCTAGATGTTAAGACAGCTTTTCTTCATGGAGATCTTGAAGAAGAGATTTATATGCTCCAACCAGAAGGATTTGAAGAACAAGGAAAGGAGAACTTGGTTTGTCGGTTGAACAAATCTTTGTACGGTCTAAAGCAGGCGCCGAGGTGTTGGTACAAGAGATTTGATTCCTTCATAATGAGCCTTGGTTACAACATACTAAATGCAGACCCTTGCGCATATTGCAAGAGATTTGGTAACAATGATTTCATTGTCTTGTTGTTGTATGTAGACGACATGTTGGTATCAGGCCCCAACAAAGATCGTATTCAAGAATTGAAGGCTCAGTTGGCTAGGGAGTTCGAGATGAAGGATTTGGGACCAGAAACAAGATTCTAGGGATGCAAATTCATCGAGACAGAAATAATAGAAAGATTTGGCTTTCTCAGAAAAATTATTTGAAGAAGATCTTGCGTCGTTTCAACATGCAAGACTGTAAGCCAATTTCTACCCCACTTTCTATTAATTTCAAGTTATCCTCAAGTATGAGTCCTAGCGAAGAAGAAGAGAGATGGAAATGTCTCGAAAGCCGTATGCATCAAGCGATGGGAAGCTTAATGTTCGCGATGATTTGTACACGACCGGACATTGCATAAGCGATGGGAGTAGTTAGTCGGTACATGGCGAATCTGGCGAGAGCATTGGAATGTTGTAAAGAGGATCCTGAGATACATCAAAGGAACCTCAGATGTTGCATTATGTTACGGAGGATCGGACTTTATTGTCAGTGGATATGTTGATTCGATTATGCCGGAGATCTCGATAAAAGCAAATCCACCACTTGATATGTGGTCAAACCTTGCTGGCGGGATAGTAAGTTGGGTTTCAAAATCGCTATGATCGGTTGTGGCTACGTCAACAACGAAGCGAGAATATGTCGCACTACACAAGCTAGTAAAGAAGCAGTATGGTTGAAGATGGTGTTGGAGGAACTCGGGCACAAACAAGAGAAAATTACTTTGTATTGTGACAGTCAGAGTGCCTTGCATCTCGCAAGGAATCCAGCCTTTCATTCAAAAACAAAGCATATACGAGTTCAGTATCACTTCGTTCGTGAAAGTGGAAGAAGGAACCGTGGACATGCGAAAAAATTCATACTACGAGACAACCTAGCGAGATTTTCTCGACGAAGACGATCAATGTTGACAAATTTATCTGGTGTCGATCCTCATGCGGCTTGACAGAAATGTAAGCAACATGGAAATAGCAAGGAAGAAAGAATGGTGTGAAGATCTGATTGATTCTCAATCAAATCTTCAAGTGGGAGATTGTGAAGAAACATGTGGGCCCCACACGTGGGACCCACATGCAAGGAAAATGCACTAAACGCGTCCACAAATTTCTCCATTATCAGTGGAGCGTCTCACGCGTCTTTGGTTGCCTATAAATAGGCCCAACGCGTTAGAACAATATGCAGAGTAAGCAGAAGCTCAGAGCACGAGATAGCAGTGCAATGTGCAAGTGTGCTCTGTTGTGAGCAAATAGAGAGTGAGTGTTTCTCCTATTATAAAGAGAGATATTTTCAGTGTTTCTCCTTTATAAATAGAGATATAGTGTAACACCTACTATTTTTCTCATAGTAAATTCTTCTATCCTTGCCCGTGGTTTTTACCCTAATTTGTTTGGGGGTTTTCCACGTAAAAATCTCTGTGTCCATTTTTCTTCACTTTTATTATCCCAAATTATTTGTCGTGGTCTTGCTCTATCCGGTCTATTTTTTACAACAGGATTTTCATAGAGCATCGAGTTACCTGAAATATAATTGCATTTGTCTTGCCAGGTGTTTGAAGACCATAAATAGCAAAAAATATGGAGTTGATCTTGTCTGCTTTACTTCTCATCCTACAACAGTGATATACTCTTCAAAAAATAGTTGGGACAGTATGCTTTGTCTGTGAAATTAATGATTGGGATTGCTATGGTTTTGCTGCCAATTTAAGTAAGCGGTTTTATGCTGACTCACACAAAGTTGTGGTTTATCGTGGCATTCCATGGAGGGAACAAATTGGGCAGTGGCTTTTAAGTTGTCATTCAGCAACTACAACAATTGATGTAGTTGAGGTATGGTGATCTTACATTGTTTTAGTTCGGCTCGTTCATTTCTTATAAATTATGGAATCTAGTTTCTAGTGTTTTAGAATTACAAAGATTACTGTTTAATTGGTTATTGGATTATGATTTTGTTACTATCCTCTGTTACAGATTTTGTTTACTGTTGCAGAAAATAAGTGGTAATAGATGCAAGAATGACTGTAGCGGTCAAGGGATATGCAATTATGAATTGGGACAATGCAGGTGCTTTCATGGATATGTTGATGGTTCATCTTATATTGATGACTGCAGTGCTGCTGCTTCTTCCATGGCTGCTCTAAAGCAACCTACGATTAGAGTTATAGCTATAATTGTTGAAGGCATTCCCGAGTCAGAATCTAAACAGTTGATAGCATATGCCAAAGCAAACAATAAGGTGAGAAATTTGACATAAATGAAGCATTAGTGATGGAGTCAAGTACTGGTCTTAACTATAGGTTTGTGATGTGCCCTGTAGGGAGGAATTTGCGCATTTTGCCGATGTTAGAAAGCTTTAGTGATAGAGTCAAGTACTAGGTCACCATAAATGAACCCAACCACAGCTGATTTTGCTTATCTTTGAGGAACTTACACCCCCTGCTCTGCACCGTTCGGCAACTGTTCGCGAGGGAATTCTGAGGTGGAACCACTAATTGTAGTGCACAATATGACTCTCACACGTTAAGGCTGCTAAAATCTATATAAAGAATTATCAGTTTAACAAATTTGATAAGCAGTTAAGTGAACTGTTATTACAGTTTGTGAAGGTTATGATTTAGAATTTGGGAATTTTGAGATTGTGTATTCTAATTTTATTTTGTTTCTATTCTTCCAAGACAACTAAGTGTGGCATTTGCTTCTTTATAAAAGTTCAAATGAATAACTTCGTGATCTAATTTTATGTGTAGTAGTGGTGATGGTTTATATATGTTGCAGGGAAAAAATTATTTTGCAGAAAAATAACGGTCCTTTTAAAAAAAAAATTAAAAACCCTTTTGTGACGGTTTTAAACCATCACGAAAGCCCAAAAATTCAATACAATGTTTTGGATAAGATGACGGTTTTAAACCGTTACAAAAGGCCTTAAGCTTTTGTGACGTCTCATAACATAACGGACTGCGTGACAGTTTAAAACCGTTATGAGAGCCTTTTGTAACGATTTTAGACCGTCACGAAAGGTTGTTTCTGTTGTAGTGTCATAGTGTTTTCTCCTTTTATATCTTTAAGGTCAATTAAGAATGATTTGAATTTCCAAAATATGATTAATGAGTTCTTGACTTGCGTGGAAAATTGGTAGAAAATGATCAAACTTGTCATGTTATGATTTTTGGGTTAACTGACACTGCCAATTTTTTCTTTTTTGATTACTGATGGTATTTGGGGCTCCGTATCAAAAGTCCCTGTCCCTTGAGGTAACAACATACAGGTCCTCAATACTCTGTTATTGAGTACCTTTTTACTTCATGACATGATTAATTGATCAATGTGGCAGCCATCTGGAGTCCGTGTCCAGAACCCTAAACCCTAACTAGATCTTGTTCAAGGATTTAGTCATTATTTTCGGCACGAGGCATAGTTCTTCATGGACATGTTCAAACTTAGAGTACATGCTATTTCATTTGCATCAAATTTATGAAGTTATGAACTGACCAGGAAGTGTATGCATGTCTTGTGTGAAAGCAATAAGCCATAATTAGAAGCAGGATTAGGAAAGATATTGATCGAGCTGTTCTTATGCTGATCATTTTGAGTGTTACCTCTCAACGAAGAATATCAATGGGCAATTAGGCAACTCCCCCCTGCAGCAGTACATTCCTTCAGCGATACACAAAAACCTAAGAAAATGCATAAAAATAGGTAGAATAAAATAAATTAAAACACATGGATATGAAAAAAGAAAGAAGGATAACCTTGATTTATTCCACACGTAAGATGATAGAAACTATCTTGATCAACAAAACGACATTAACGATAAAGCCTCATCTCAAATTAATTGAGGTTCGCATGGAACCAACATTTTCACTCAGCTTGATTTATTGTGGTTGATGATGTGACCGTGTAATTACTTGTATCTTTGTGATTAATGCATCTCCATTTATCCTTGGTCTGCCATATCTCTTTGAATTCCGTCGGTTCTAGCATGTCGAGTTTTACTATGAAGGTTTTGCTGTCAATTTGTCTAAACCCTTGTTTAAGTTGGAATTAGACACTTCATGACAATTTAGGACCCAATGAATTCAAAGTGCATGACTGATTTGTTCTTTTAGCCTGAGTTTGGCAACTCCAACTTGAGGACAAGTTTTTCCTCTTCTTTTGTTGTTTTTTTGAAATGTGGTGTGGGGGAGTGTTCAAAGATGGCCTAATAATACCCTCTCTAGAAAACTCAAGTCAATAGAAATTAAAGAAATTCAATGAGGGGAGGCCCGAAGTTGACTTGGTACGCATTAATTAGAAGGAATTTAAATGATTAGGAAAGCACACCATCAATTGTATTAAATCGAGCGCAATTGAAGAGTTTGATCTATGTAGCCATCCCCAACTACGATGATGGAATTGTGGCTATGTTGTTGGTGGTGGTGGTGGTGGTGGTGGTGGTGAGGGAGAGTGCGTAAGTGGTTCCGGCTTATAACAACAACATTCTTTTAGTTTGTAGTGGATTTCAAATGTGTTCACTACATGCTTTATTACTTGGAGTGTATCAAAAACTCCTCCTGGGATTCCATCATATTGGCTTTGCTCTACGTAATATGACAAAATCCTTGGGTCTTTTGCATGAACAATCGACTGTTTTGGTCATAACATAAGCTACTGCATTCAGTCCGTTTCAAGCCTGCTTGCTGATATCATGTATGGTTTTGCAAATTTGACAAGCTTGAAATTTTTATTTGTATATTTGATTTGCTTTGTAGATTGCACAGAATCTGTCTCGTGCGATAAACATAGATGCAATAAATGATGAAAGTGTCTGTGATTCTTGCCATGCTCGTCTTGGTACCAAGTTGTTCGCAATGTATCCGGATGATGCGATTGTTTGTTACAAGGTTCGTGAACACTGCCACTGCTTCAGAAAGCCTACATTATTTGCCTCTATGTGACCAAGTAGTTACAATATCTCTAAGGCAAACTCATCATTTGATCAACTTTGTGTTTTTAATGCTCTTTTATTACTACACATTTGGTCCTTGAACTTTCACAAATATCTACATTTAGACTTTTAATCATTTAAACTTTTAAAGTGTTAAATTATGCCAATATAGACAACAAAAGTGTCGCGTGATTAGTCAAGAAGAGTAAAAAGGTTTATATTATTGAATCGGATGAATCACATCGACCACAAAAAGTCGAAAAAAAATTTTTTTTTTAATTTTCCCCAGAAATATAAAAAAGTAGAAGTTCAGGGACCAAAAGCATAAAACTCAAAAGTTCAGCGACCAAATGTACAACAATAAAAGTTCAAAGACCAAATATACAATATTAAAAGGACCAAAAGTATAAAAGATTCAAAGTTGAAAGACCAAAAAATACGTTCTGCCTATCTCTAATTAGTGTTCATATTTCCTTAAAAGAAAAAATTAAAAGAAAAAATTAATGTTCATATTCTTTCTTTTTGCAGTGTTTTCGTGGTCTAGGTGAACCGACATCTGTCAGCAGCTTCAAGCTAGATATCACATTTAAACTGGTTGGCTTGTCAATCACTGATCTTGCCTTGTAGGTCACTTCTTTGTGCATAGCCTGCTCTTGATTTAAGGTGTGCTACTCCTTATTGACATTTCAGAACCTTTTACACGGACAGCCAGGCACTATAGTTGTTATTTTATTTTTTTGCATAGGAGCGAGATTTTATTTTATTATAGCTTAATATGTACGATGTTATTATGTATATGGCGAGAAAATTATGTTTCTCTCAAACAAAGCCAAAAAAACTCTTACCAATGTATTAGAGGAAAAACATGTTATCCCTAAAAACATGAGAACAATCTCCATTCCCCCACATTGAGACGAGCCAATAATGTAAACTTCATCATAATGTGATGTCGTACCGTCACTAAATCAACTAAGTTGAACCCGTGATTATACGACTACCGACAGGGAGTACAAAAGTGTTATTTTTTAGGTTCTTTTCCTAATTTCTTTGCTTCGAGAAATAGAATAGGTGGATCTACTTCAAGCAGTTCTGTGAATCTATTTTATAGACATGCATGTTAAGATAGCAAAAATAGGGGTGGGAAAATCTGTATTAAATTTGCATATCTTGATGTATCGGTATATTTTTTAGACGCAATTATGAATATTGTCAGAAAATTGGGATTTTTTCTGTCAAATCCGCATAAAAGTAGTCGTAGTCAGTCTTATAATACATTTATATATTGTGTTTTTTTTTTTTGTCAAATGACAGAGGATTGCACCAAGGAACCTGCTAATGTAACATTTAACCAGCAACTATACGCATTTGTCGTGTCCCTTGAACCAATACACATAAAATAAGTGCATGCACACAACCATGCAAAAATCAAGGAACACCAATGGGTGCACATTGTTGCTTGGTTACAAAAGCGTTTTTCTTGCACTAATATGAAAGAATGCTGTATAAATTGTAAGTTTTGTAACTAATACATAGATTTTCATTCAGTACCAGAAATATATATATAGATTTTCAGTCAACGCTGTCTAAGTTCTGTCATAAATAGAATCCCCTGTATCTGATCAAATTTACCATAAATCATTTCCAGCGAAGAACAGAATTGATTGATGCATCTTACGAGATAACTTTTTTTTTTTATACATCAACAAGATTGTGGCACTCTTTTCTTTATGCAAAAAGAGGAAATACAATAGGGTAGGGTAATTGCTCTTTATACTGTTGGTTCCACAGGTATCACAAAAGAACACAAGGCTTTCAGATGGCTTTCACTTGGTTCAGTTAGATATCCCATCTCTTCTTTACCCGAAACATTAAAGCGGATGAGTTGATATCATCCTGAGGAACCTGGAGCATGAATTGGACCTTCATCTTCATTGGAGCAGTCGTTGTCTTGCCATCTTCATCACCAAGCTGAAACCAATATATTCATTTTGAAACAAATTTACTAACTGAATCAACAAAAAGCAAACGATCAACTAATCCATACAGCTCATAGTTCTGCGTCCATAGTGACTGCATTAACTACCCGGAGCAAGACGCTTCTGAAATATATGCACGACTATGGCAATTTGCTAGTGAAAATGGCGACAAATTTAGCTGGGTGTTAAACAAACAAGAAGAAATGAGGCCAAAAGCATATTTAACAAGAAGCTCAACTCAGCGCACTTGTAATAATTCAACAGTGTTCAGGTCAAGTGTCTTATTTTCTGAATTATATTAAAAATGGAAAACAGTTATGATGCAGCAGACAACTGACTACGGCAGCCAAGAAATTTGGGCTGTGCATTTTGGTACCTAATTGCTGGCAGTCTCTCAATAGATAGATCAGATCATAATGACAAAGTAATTACCCATAGAGAGGCCCATCCAAGTCGAACCTCAGAATCATATCCAGCTTTAAATTTCAGATCCTTGCCAACTGTATGCTTGTATACAGTACTCCAAGAACTTGAATCAAAATTATACCAGTAACTGCAAAACAGAACAACTTATTTAAACTGTAAAACATTTCTAAAAATGCGATAAAATGATTGCCAAACAACTTGGCATTCAAGGAAGTATATAATATTATATTGTCTACTGGCCAATCATTGATTCATTAATCTGTCACATGAATCAGGTAAAATGGTACATTATGTTGTCATAGAGACTTTGTAAGATCATTTTTTGGGCATTTTAACATAATTACATAATTGAAAAACTTAGGAACTTGCTTAATGCTAAGGGCAGTAATAATGTGATAAAGAAACTGAGCTATCCCAAAACAAGTATTGTTTGCAATCAGGTTGCCCATTTTCACTCATATTGGTAATAAAAACTATATAAGCCCGGTAGCAGCACAGACATATAAGCCTCAGTTAAATGAGGCCTTAGTAAGACAAAACTTTACTTTCTGCTCATATTTTATCCAATTAAATTGCAATAGGAGCATTTCTTGTATGCTCTCTCCTTTTCCTTTTTTTTCCCTGCTCTAGTTTCATTTGCATTACACATTTCCCATATGTGGATCTTTGATCATTTACATCAATTGTGACTTCTTTCAAATTTTAACCATTACGAAAGTCTCATTCCAATAAGGAAAAAAATTAACCGTTACTTTTGGACTGGAAAATAAAAGGCTTATGCCTCACATATCCTTGAGGCCACACATAGCCACAAGCCTTGCTTGCATTTCCCTAACTTTTAAGCCTTGAGATCAAACTAAATCTATAAGCGATGGAGAACAAGAATTAGCATCGTGTGGCCAAGCAATGGACGGTTGGGCTGATAGAGAAGCGTCATGCTTTTTGTTAAGAGTCGTACTTTTTCTTAGTGTTTTGTGCTAATTTAGTTAGTTATGGTAAGAGTTGGCAAAACCTATCTTTTGATCCCTGAACTTTGTGTTTTTTTTGTTTTTGGTCCCTGAGCTTTCGAAAGTGCACATTTGGTCATTGAACTTTAACAATAGTTTAAATTTGGTCCTTCTATTGGTTGGACTGTTAAATTATGCTGACATGGCCAACATATGTGCCACGTGGCGCTCGACTAAAGATTAAAGTGATTTTTTTTAAATTGAACCACCTGCCCAAAACTAGAAAAAAAAAACCAAATTTCCCAAACTATCCTCTCAACCGAGTTCCTCACTCATCTCTCTTGCCTTCTCTCATTCTTTGATCGCACACTCTCTTTCTCCCAATTTGGATATACATGAATAAAATCAAATTTACAAGCTGGCTATTCAACTTTGGAGCAAATACGCAACAAGTTAAAGTAGTTGTTATACGTTCAATGAATTTTTTTTTTTTTTTTTTTTTTTTTTTTTTTTTTTGTAGAAATCAAGTAACTCAAAAAAACTAAATTAAAAAAATCAAGTGTTAGGGATAGATTTTGTTCTGTTCATTTCATTCTGCCATTAATGGGCAATTCAGAGGTGTTGCTCATCAAGATACAAGCAAGAAAAGATGGGCTCTGTTCTAATCTTATAGAGCAACCAAGCATCATGATGATATCACATCGTCACAACAACCCCTAGAGCCACCAACACCAAGCAGAGCCACACCTCTCTATTCTCCAAATCCAAACACCAAAACTGATGGAAACAAAGTCAGAACAGAGGATTCCGAAACGATTTTCAGTTCAGCAGATTCAATCTTCCAAATAATCGAACATGTAGCAAACCGTAGTGAAACTGTGAGGGTGTGCGAATAGAGACATTGGCGGCGCGATGTGAGAGAGATGTACTCAGCGAGAGGGAGGGATCGGCAAGAGAGATGAGAGAGTCAAAATCGGTTTAGGGCACGTAATGGAAATTTGGTTTTTTTCTGGTTTTAAGCGGTTCATGGATGAAGTTCAATTTAAAAAATCACTTTAATCTTTAGTGGACCGCCACATGGCACATGTGTTGGTCATGTCAGCATAATTTAACGATCCAACCAATAAAAGAACCAAATTTACACCATTGTTTAAGTTCAGGGACCAAATGTGCACTTTTGAAAGTTCAGGGACCAAAAGCAAAAAAAAAGCACAAAGTTCAGGGACCAAAAGATAGGTTTTTCCTTAAGATTTAGACATTTTAAGGTTACCTATAGGAGCCACGTGTTAAGAATTTTATTGAAACTTAAATTTTATTCAAATTGTTAGTGTCATTAGTTAGAGCCTTTAAAGGATTAAATATTTTAAGTTTAGGAATTATTATTTGAAGGATAAATATGCAAACAATCCCAAACTTTGAATTTTTTTTCTCTAAAAATTCCTAAACTAAAGATTCTATCTAAAAATCCCCAACTATGAGTATTCTCTCAATTTGATCCTAAGGGAGGGAGTTATTTTAAAGAAAAAAAAATAAGACAAGGTCTTCTTTGTAATACACAAATTTACCCCCAATTGGATCTCTCTCACACAACCATTGACGATTTACTAGAGCACCTTTTGTATCACATCTTTTTCCTAACCAAAAGGAGGAATAAACAATGATTGAAATTTCTGATTAAAAAAAGTAAAGATTCAACAACCCAAATCTAATGACCAACTCATCCACCTGCTGAACATTTCTTCTTTTCAAAAAATAGCGAGATTAATTTTTGGGTATCTTTGCCCTCCTCTATTTTTACATTGATGATTACAATAACAATATTAAAAATACAACTTAATGGTCCTAAAATATGGTCGATCACATCCTTTGCAACTATTGTTGTGATAACTCATTCTAGCGAAGATTTTATCTCCGCTAGCAGGTTTGCATCCTCCATGTTGATTCACTGAAGCGATGGATTACTATCGCTACAAAGTCTAAATCAAAATATTCAAGAGCTTAATAAACATATTAACGATAAGAGTCACAAAATCACAAAAACCATCAACACCATCCTAAATGGGTTGCCCATACAAGCCTTGAACAAGCAATGTAGCGAGACGGAGGATAATTCAAAATTAGCTTCAAATCACCATTTTAGATGGAATTGAGGTAAACTCGGAATCTCTATAAGACGGCCTAGACCTTGGCCTCGTTTGGTTTGTTTTTTCCAACTTACAGTGCGAGCGAGTTAACTCCTTGGAGTTATCTTACAGTGAAGGATCATATTTTCATGTTTGGTTCAACTTTAAACTTGAAGGGAAGTTGCAAATTTTTAAATAATAAAATATATGAATTGACATAAATACCCTTCAAACAAGAGAGATGATGTAGGTGATAAAAAGGAAATTAATGAGGGGTAATTGTGTCCACAAACTCCTGGGAGATGAATCCCTTAAGGAGGGGAGGGGAGAGAGATCTCTCCCCTTAGGTGTGAGTTGGAAGATAACTTGCAGAGAAGTTGAGCAACCAAACAAGATCAGTTCCAACTCCCCTGCAAGTTATCTCCAGGGAGTTAACTCCACCTCTAACCAAACAAGGCCCTTGTTTTCTCAGTTTTTTGAAATTGGGGCCTTGAACGTATTTGAAAGATTTTATGATTGCTTGAAGCTTTGGTGGGAGATCATTAATGGATTGTGAAGAAGCTAAGGTCAATGAAGATGATGAAGAGGATGACCATAGGTTGATGGGGAAGTCTTTCGATTGAATCAAAGAGAAAAACAAGTATCTAGAGAATTGAGACATAAACCCTTGTATGTTTTTATTCTTTAAAATGGCTCCTTTGGATAAAATATAGAGAATACTTAAAGTTTGGGATTTTTTAAATAGAAACTTTAGTTTGAGATTTTTAATAAAAAATGCAAAGTTTGAAATGAATAAGGAAGCATATCTTTATCTTTTAGTAAGTGGCGTGTGATTAATTTTTGGGACTGAGGCATTGTTGTTGTAGCTTTAAGTGGCGTGTGACTAATTAGAAAGTTGTTATTTATTTTCTTTTAATTATCTGTTAGATAAGAATTGTTTAAAATTAGAAATTTAATTAGAAGACAAGAACGTGTCATTCAAAAAGCCTATATATAATGGCTTATTGACATTATGTGATGGGGGTAGATTAACTGTTTGTGCGCAATTGTAGTTAATTTAGAAGATTTTGTTGTGTCAATTTCGTATCAAAGCCTACTTTCGAGTGATTGGGGGTCATGCCACTGAAGAGGAACAACCAGCGTCTAAAGGAAGTGTTTAATCGAGATAATCGGTCTGATTCGAGTAGAGAATGGTTCAGATGATGGATCAAAGTGATCAATGCATGGAGGCGATGATAGATCACTTTGTTGCGAGAATGGAAAAGTTTTTGGGTATTCTGAGTAGGAGCCATGTTCCAAACTGTTAAAGGGTATATGTTCTCAAAAATGAAGCAAAAGAAGATTTCAATTCTTATGAGGATAAATTTGAAAACGATGAAGAACTTGTCAACTTTGACAAGCCGCCAAAATTTTCCGATGATGACCAAGACTACATCGAAGACAAGTTTTCCCTTGAAGATGAAAGTCATGTTGTCAAAATTATTCCACAATCACAAGTCCCCTCGAGTGCTTGAGATGAGGGTTGGTGATGTTGTCGTCGACAACAATTTTGTTGAGTTTGTTGTAAAAGTAGAAGTGAGGTTGCAACAAGCAAATTAATGTTTTGGGTCTTTCAAGTGAAAAAAATTTAATTCTCGAGTTAATCGGGTCATGAAGATAAATTTGTTCAAAATCACCAATCGTGCAAAGAAACTAAAATTTAGGGTCGAAGTTTTTCAAACAGGGGGGAGAATGATGGAGAACATGAATTTGCATTGTGTGGCCAAGTAATGCGATTTTGTTCAACCAAGCATTTGGTCAGAACTGAATGACATTCATTGTTGTAAAAGCATAAGTCAGGTTTACAACCAAGCATTTCTTTCTTTAACTAAAATCACAAACAATGAAGGCTTCAATGAATTCTTACAAAACTTTTCTGGTCGAATTAATGTTTTGTCTTGTAAAGTGAAGGTGACGAATTTGTCTTGGTTTTTGTTATTGAGTCAATATGGTCATGAAGATAAATTTGTTTAGAATCACTAGTAGAATCACTAGTCGTGCGAAGAAACTAAATTCAGGGCTGAAATTTTTTGAACTAGGGGAGAATGATGGAGAACAAGAATTCGCATTGTGTGGCCAAGCAATGGGCATTGATGGGCCAACATTGAAGTGTTGTGCTTTTTGTTAAGAGTCATACTTTTTCTCAATGTTTTGTTCTAATTTATTTAGTTATGTTAGGAAATTTTTATCACAAGTTATGTTAAGAGTTTAGATGAGTTTAGATGTTTATGGTTATCTTTAGGAGCCACATGTTGAGTTAGGTGTTTTATTGAAACTTAAATTTATTCAAATTGTTAGTATCACTAGTTAGAGTGTTTATAGGATTAGATATATTTTCAAGTTTAGAAATTATTATTTGAATAGGAAACAAATCTTCATCTTTTAGTATGTGCCTAAGTGGTTTGTGATTAAATAGAAAGTTGTTATTTGTTTATTTTTATTATTTATTGCATAAGTAGCGTTTTAATTGGAAGTTTGTTTTTAACAATCTATATATAATGGCTTATTGGCGTAATGTAATGGGGTTTGATTGATTAATAAAAGTTTTTTGAGTGTTCTCAAGTTTTGCCTAAATTTAACTACTCATGCACTCAGTGGTGGAACTAGAAAATTTAGTTAGGGAGGGCAAAATTTTACTAAACCTATCGATAAGCCTAGGTTCTAACTCGGTTCATGCCAAAGTAGGTTGAGCTTAAGATGTAAAGATAATATAGACCAACCCTATCTAAGAAAGCTAAAGCCCGATGATTTGATGGATATGCCTAGGCTTGCATTTGTCGACACGCCCTTATGGAACTTATAAAGTATTTTGGTATTTACTAAAAAGGGAGTTGTTCGCCTTATGGAACTTATAAAGTATTAAGTTCGCCTTAAACCCAACTAAGCTCGACTCGTATTTAGTTTGGGTGGGCCACATATAATAAAACTTTGGTGGAAAATAAAATAATTATATTAGTAAAAAACCAAAATAGAATAGTACACAAATAATCGAAATAGTTTGCAATATAAATTAATAAGATATCACTGATGTAACCAAGAAAAATTATTAGATACGCTAAATTCTATGAGAAGGATGTTGAATTATACAAATTTTGGTCAAACAAAAAAGGTTATATTTGATTACTTTTAAAGGGTTTCCTCTTCTCCCAAGATCTCTTAATTATTTTAAGGCTTAAACAATAAAAATGAGGTTTGAGACCTCGTAATACTTCATTTTCATAGGCATTTCGTAATTAAATATAGGTTGTCTTTAATTAATTGAGTATTTTGGCCATAACTACCCAACCCAAGCACAACTCGGAATTGAGTTCCATAAAATTCATGTGAAACTAGACTTCAATAACTTCCTAAGTGCTTGTACGACCCACTTGAAGTAAAGTTTTTTTTTTTATGATTTTTAGAAGTTGCTACTGAATAATATTCCTTTTTTTTATTTGAGGCCTGCTTAACAATATTCCTTAATACCTAAGGAAGCTTTTTTTTTCGGTTTTCACTATACATTATTGACGTGATAAATTATCCACCCAAGACACTCCAAATACATCATATTAGCACGTATCTAGGCACATTTATAGTGTTATAGGAAGAGTGTCGAACCAAGGTAGGGAGCATGTGGGGAGCCGGGGGTACCATAGGGAGGTCCCGGGGCAAGGGGGACTCCGCCCTCCCTAGCACCACCTTGGTTCCACCCATGCATGTGTGATTGTAATTAATCTTGAAGGCTTTTGTTGTGTCAATACAATGGAAGCTTGTAGTGAGGTCATTAGACAAAAAGCAATTGGCAGACTCTACTTTGAAACCCGTACTTTGAACTATACAATTTACACCACTAGCTATTTTATTGACAGGCCTTATTTTGATTCTACTATTCTTAATATGGCATGTCCTATAAAATTCAAAATCGAAAAACTAAATAGAGATAGGTGCAGTCAAGTTTCACCCAATGTATAAGACTGTCAAACACTAAAAACGATCAAAGTTTCTTTGATCAAGAGGAAGATGAGTATATATTATACTACTTAAATACTGTACCTGTAATACCAGATTTTGAGTGTTGGGTCAATTTAAGTTTACATAATCCATTTGAGTATGATATACGACAACACTTGTGTGAAAGTACAACAACAATGTCACTAGAAACTTTCCCAAAAGAGAGAGTATCAAAAGAGGAAAAGCAATAGCAAATCTATATACCTAATTACGCAATAGCAAAATCTATATTTCCCAAAAGAGAGAGTATCAAAAGAGGAAAAGCAAAGTTTCATACCTTAATTTGTCTGAAGAACCAAAACGGCGCTTAAACGCAAAGGACACCGCATTTGATGGCAATGAGATGCTAGGGATAAATGACATTTCCTCATCCTGCCATAAAAGTTGTTACTTAAAAATCCATTTGAGCATAATTGAATAAACATGAGCAACCATACCACATCCACAAGTGATGCTTGGAGGAAAGTAGTTGGGAGGCTAGAAGCATCAACAAGTGCTTAAGCAAGTATTCAAAATTAGGCTTATTTTTATAGGAAAAAAAGCATCAAAGATAGACCACACCACAAACACATGCATAATAAATTGCGATACACTTCTCTTTTATTGCTCATCATTTATTTTCATATTTGCTTAATATAGACAAGAATAGATTTTATATTTTACCAGTATAAAAACCTACTAATTATTTCGATCGATGAACCATTAAAATGAGAAAATCAAATGAAATGAAACATTTCAATGATTACTTTGAGCCGAACAGAATCACATATTCGAGTTGTACTAATAATATGACATGGATCAGTGGCAAACCACTTTCACAAATGAATCCCAAAGGTAGCATGCTACATCCATGCATCCTGTCTCTTTTTCCCAGTAAAGAAGGAAGGAAAGCAAAGAGACTAAGGTAAACCATCTGTCAGGATTTAGGCCCAACACACCCATCCAACAATTTGATCAACATCCATATGCATGTCCATGTTACACATTTTAATTCTCCACTTAAATAAACCAAATAGTTGGCACTTGGCAAACCATTGATTATTGTATAAGACATAGGACATTCATCAACATTGTTGAAAATCCCAATGATTCGCGTACTGTTATAATGTTAATTACGATGAGGGATGGTCCAAAGGCACCTGTGAGAAAGTCGTATTAATGGGACACTAAGCATGCAATAGTTCTCCAATCAGCTCAGTGTAGCAACAGAAATTAATTTGAAGAAATAGAAGCAGAATTATGCTCTCCTGGACTTCCCCAAGAGCAGAACTAATGGTTTGAGCAACACACCTTGTAAGAGTATCTCAAGTTCAAGTCCTCGTCTCTGTATTGAGCAGTGCAAACCCCATTCAAAAGATGACCTTTCACAATACCACTCATAGACAAGGCTCTATTCACTTGTTCATCTTCCTTTTCCTCCACTGAAATTTCACCAGCTGGGAATTTGAAGGTGGCTTTTGGCTGTATCACCAATTTAGCAAGGAAGAAGAATTAGGTATG
Organism: Stephania japonica; assembly: GCA_039657345.1. Classification (NCBI taxonomy): domain Eukaryota; kingdom Viridiplantae; phylum Streptophyta; class Magnoliopsida; order Ranunculales; family Menispermaceae; genus Stephania; species Stephania japonica. The sequence goes on along the minus strand of CM077558.1, from coordinate 17,556,798 downwards.
TTGAGAGGGTAAAATTAGAAAGGCCTAAATGGCAAATGGAGTTAAAACTCACCAAACCCGCAGTCGGTACAGCAGATGATAACTCAAGTTTATACGACGGATCAGCAAGGTTTGCAACCACAGCAACTTCTCCTTGTTGTGCCTAAAATTAAACAATAGAACACTCAAGAAAACTACATTATGGTAAAACATAGACGCTAATTTGCAAGAGAATTCACCACGCAGTAAGACAACATTGCGAAGAAGAATGAGAAATAGAGGGAAAGTAAGAAGATGCATACCTTGGTGCGGCTATACTTGAATTGAAAAACTGTATCCAAGTTAATGGAAGAGAGTATAGATGATCTGGTATCATCATCGGATTCGGATGTACAAGAGATAGAAAAATACTTTGTGGAACATCCTAGATGTAAACAGTATTTATGGTCCTGAAGCTGACATCGATCTCATCAGGAATACAACAAGTTGCTTCATCATCTATCAAGCAGATCAATGATCTCCCCCTCTAGCTAGTTATCATGCACTTATATATAATTTGTTACCAAATATGAACATATCACCAACGGTTGGTTTAGTTGGCACAACTGTAAGTGGGTTGTTGTGCTGTCCCCTTAACTATGATGGGACATGACAGGACACCAACTATGGGAGGTCCCCCACCTATAAGGTGGGCGACACGGGGCAAATCTGGAGTAGTCTGATAGTCTGGATATAGTCTGGATACTGGGTGGTTTGGAAAATACGAACAGATCTAGTAGCTAATAATAAGTGCAATGCATTTAATTAATTAATTGTACGAAGGAAACATCAGGTGCATAATAATATGAGGTAGGTAAGGTAACCTTGAGGTCTTGAGCAGCGCGGAAGTGGAGGCGGTCGTGGGCGAGGGCGAAGTTGGCCTTGAGGAGGGCGTTGCGTTCTTCGAGGTCGTAGTGGAGGGAGAGGTGTTTGGAGAGGAAGGAGATTTGGGGGTCGGAGATTTGGCCCCTGGAGTCGTTGCGGAAGGAGAGCTTAAGCTTGGCGAGGCTGTCCAGAAACTTGCAAGAGATCTTGTTGAAGACGAGGGAAGACTCGCTGTCGAACTCCGAACTCACTCTCAGTGCCGGCCGAGCGAAGGAGAAGGGAAGGAGGAGGAGGAGCTCTGAGACCGATCAGATGTCTGCGTCTGCGTCTGTGTCTGTGTCTGTGTCTGTGTCTGTGTCTGTGTCTGACTACTACCACTACTGCTACTAGTAGTAGTACTAGCAGTAGTAACAACAGCAGTGGCAATAGGGCCCTGACAGCAGGATTCCACCATTTTCCCTCTCTTTCTTCCAACAAGGCCCCCTCCAGAAGAAGAGAGATGACGGCCGGAAATGGGGATCGGAAATGTTTTGAATTTTGGGATGTAATAAAAGTTCCCCTTTATTATCTATCGCCTTTCCAATTCACCCCCGAGCCAGACCACCGATCCGATACCTTCTATGTCAACAACATCCTGCCCTCACTGGTCACTACCCTCCAAAATATTAAAGGAAAGTGTCATCTTGAAAAAAATAAAATAAAGTATCATGAAATGAGCGGCTCTAAGGGCAAGGCCTCAAGTGGTTAGGGTTTGGACTCTTATGAAGTCACATTATAATGGACACCCCTATTCAATTGTATTTTGAATATCAAGATGTGTAAGCTCAAATCTTGACGTAGGTACGAATGGTTAGATAAGGGGTGTAGATAATGGTGTGACCTGTAGGGCGTGGTTCTAGTAAAGTAAAAAAAAAATACAATTTTGACACTCTTCTATTTTCTTTGTGTGATTTTGTGATTTTTTTGATAAAGAAGGAATAAAAATAATAGAATAAAACACAAATTTAATTCTATTCTTTTGCACACAAAAATGCTACATGTACTTGCTAAACACGCTCCTTTATGTGGCGCATGTAAGTTCAAACCCACCAAACAATTAGTTTTTTGAAAACATAAATTAGATAAAAAAGCTCACGACACTTGGGAACATGTAAACCCACATAAACTAGCATTTTTTGCTTGCATAAAAGGCATCTCCAAAGCATTGCACCAAAAAATTATAACTTTTGCACCATTTTAGTACAAGTATAAAAATATTATCTCAATCTTCAACCCAACTATATTATCTTCTAAACCAAACATTAGTCATTTCACATTAAATATTATTTTTATTATTTTATTTAATGTTTTGATTTATTTTCTTTTCAAAATTATTTTGCACAAATTTTTATTTAAAAAATAATAAATAAATATTTAGCTATAAATAATAATAAATTGTAAATAAATTATAATTAAGCAAATCTTTTATAAAAAAATAAGAGTCCGGCTAAGTGCACCCCACCATTTACTAAGTGCACCTCAGAAAAAGTCAAACTTAAAAATTAGATCAATCATAATACAAAATGACTCTTATGCCCCTCACTGTGATTAGTGCACATCACTACAATTTCTAAGTGCACCACATATATTCTCTTCTTTGTGATTTGTAGGCATCATCAAGTGGTTCAGCCTCGAAGGTTTGAATCTTTTGTTAGAGAGTCAGTCGGAACCCACCGAACCTCTAATTGGAGAGTCAGTCACAGCTTGCCGAAACTTTAATTGGAGAGTCAGTCGGAACCCATCGAAACTTTAGGTTGGCAGTTGTCAACTAAATCTCACCAAAAATGTTTGGTTGGACAACATCGAGTTTAGTGGATAAGTCTCGGCTGCATGTCGTCGAACTTAAAAAATAGATGTCTCGACTAAGGTTTTGCAGTTGAGTGCTTTGGTTTGGATAAAAAATTATATTGGTAAAAATGTAGTTGCACTTAGAAATTGAAATATTAATTTGGGGTGCTACACAAAATGGGGCACACTTAGTAAATGATGGGGTGCACTTAGCCGGACTAAAAAATAATAATGAAGGAAGTCTTATCTTTTTTATAGGAAATCTTATATTTATATATCTATAAATATCTATGTACATAACTGAATTAAAAAAAAAAAAAAAGGGACAAGAAAAAAAGGAAAGTCCCTAAGTAAATTCCACAAAGTCCCCCAACCAATTGAAAAAATCGAAAATCTCTTAAAACTAGGAATTGTTTGTACTTACTTTTTATTCATGGGCCCCATATAACACTAACATAGTGTTAGTGTGTGCTACAGTACCACGCTTATAGCACAGCGTTAAGTTGGCGCTTAATTTGGCGCCGGATTGAAAAGAATTTAGCGCATGCTCTAGGTGACCCATACGAAATCAGAGGGTCCTTTGGTACTATTGGCGCCTGGAGGTAATAGGGGGATGAATAGTCTTACCAATTCCCATTTGTTTAGATTTATATATAGCTTTGTCACACATGTGACACTCACACCTCTAATTATAATATGATCAAGTTGATATAGTTCAAGCAGTTTTATCATATAACTTATAAGTATATAACTAAGAGTTTGGCTTATGATTTATGCAAAAAAAAAAAAAAAAGAGTTTGGCTTATGATAAGTTGAGGTCGTGTGAGTTTTATATACAACAATTCACTTCTTTTTATGACTCTAGCGGAAGTCGAACCCACAACCTCCCTAAACGTTGTTTTTGACAAGTGATGTCTTATCCATTGGCACCACAATTCACACTTTTTTATGTGGAAATCGGGGCAAAAGCCCAAGCTACAGAGTTACAACTTACAGGACACGCATTCTACAGTGTGTGACAGTATGTGATCCTTCGTACTTCGTCTAGTAAAATAATATTGACATAGGCCTTGTTTGGTTTGGGAGAACGTTGAAGGAAGTGAGATAACTTTCAGGGAAGTTTCAACTCACCTTGTTTGGTTAGATATTTTCAAAAAACTTTCCTAGAAGTTTGACCCCCAACTTCTCCCATATAAGGGAAGAAAACTCACTTAGGGGGTGAGTGAGTTAACTTCCTAAGGGGAAATGAACACTTTTACCCTTATTTAATACTCTCTTTCTACCTTTATTCCCTATAATCTCCCTATCAAAAATAGTGTAAAGGGCATTTTATATCAATTACATTATTTTATTATTTTTAAAATGTGGAACTTCTTACGAAGTTAAAAGTTGAACCAAATGTGAAAAGTGCAACATCCTTAGTGGTTAACTTCTCAGGAAATTAAACTTCCCCAGAAGTTAGTAAAATGAACCAAACGAGGCCATAATCTGGTGGTTGCAGAAGAATAGTGACTCCCCGGGGGAGTTCTCTTGCGTGGTTTGCCAGTTTATCCGCGACCATATTCCCTTCAATGTAGGTATGTGAGAACCCCGATGTCCTATCTTGTGAAACTAATCATTTGATAACCTGTCCGACCATACCAGTTTATATTGAAGTATTAATACTTACAATATGTAATGATTTCAAATATTACTAATAAAACGAAATTGAAATAAATTAACAAAACAAAATAATATCAATTATAAATATATAATTGGAGGCTTGTACTGATGTAATGTCTTAAGACAATTGTTTCTCGATTTGGTGATAAAATCTCTTCAGAAATATGTTCCCAGGATTCAATCGGAATGCCCTTCTAAATTTCAAATCACCAATTTAGAAGTCTTCTCAAACTGTATTTCTTTCTCTCCCACAAACAATGATTTCGAAAATTCAGTCTTTAAAATTTGTGTCCTAGTCGGACTTAAATAAACTTTGTAGAGTTGCTTCCAAATGACACAACTCTTTAATTTCGAAAATAAAAATAAAATTATCAGTTGGGTTTCAACAGTCACGACTGTTGAAAACACCAATTATAATAATTGTATAACAGTTATTTAATTTCAAAATTTATTACTGAAATTTAAAAAAATTAAGTAAAGAGTCATTCTATGTATGACAACTAAGCCAAAGCGCAAGGTCCAATGCCCATCTTTGATTTAAAATGTATATAGGTCATCTAATACCCATGTGCACCTAGTGGGTCCCCAACCCTTTGTCCATTTATCCCAAGAAAGGTATGTTGGATTATGTTCACTTATAGAGTGTGAAAGAGTTTTATTGTTTTTTAATGTGGGGCTAAAGTTTTCTAAAAACACCAGAACAAAAGCACAAGTATTTTGTTCCAACAGAAAGTCCTTGAGGTGAGCCGTTCCTAATCATTCACAAAATGCATTGACAATCCACCTTTAACTCTACGTTTTGGAAACCCATCTCCCAGCATTACTTGAGGCCTTGGACCACAATTCTGCCAGCACGGTTGACCCTAATGTTATGCTCACACAACCAGTTTCCATTACAGTCTCTGATGAGCCCCCCAGCCGAGGCCCATTCTTGGTCGCTTAAGAGAGATCCATCTGTATTGAGCTTCACCCCACATTTTTAATAACTTGTTTGCTAACTAGATTTTTTTGTCACCAATTTTTTTTTTTAGTTGTATAGATTGAACCAGTTTGGCACTAATGAATTAAAGAATGCATTTGTCAAACGAGTGGTGTGTTTATTTTATTTTATTTTTGTGTCAGATATTCATTGATAATGAAAACACTTTACATTGATAGTACAATATAAATGTTCGGTCTCTACAAGAGCAATAGAGGCATAAAGCCTCATTACGACTCACCATCACGAGGGCAATGGAGGAATAAAGTCTCATTGCGACCCATTATTGGAGGCCTCTAAGGCACAGTTGGTGGAAAATGCTGGTAAAAGCTGGAAGAAACCCTAACGAAAGGGAAGACTATCCTAAAAGAGGGAAAATGACATTACATATGAGATTAATACATAAACAGAAGGATCACCAAAAAAGGAGAGTACTAGACCATGTCGACCATGGATATTTTGTTGGAGCACCTTCATCGTCCCAATATCCCTCTTCTTCAAAATCTACTCCAAGTGGTGTGTTTATTTTGCTGACTGTGAGATCAGTTTAATTAATTACTCGAGTCCCAAAATAAAGAAATCATAAAGGTAGGGGTATAAAATATATTAAGATGATCTTTGTGATCACAATCATGCACAAAGATCAAAGATACGAAAATTAAATAAATTTAAAATACCTCCAGCCATTGTTGGATGTTCCGCTCTTTTATTCTCCCTTTCCTAGATAGTATTTTCTTAAGATTTTGAAAAGAATAGGAGAGGGGACCAACACGTATAGTTGTATTTAATATCAAAAGGATAACCGTCTCATCAACAGTTATCATAACTACCCTTGACAAGTGTCAAGTTATAAGGGTGTTGTGTGGATCCTACATGTAGGGGTCAATTTAGTCAAGTATTTGTTATTAATAAGTCTTACATTCTCCCACATGATCCACACATCCTATAATCCAAAATCAAGAAATAAAATGCATGAATCATGGCGATATGTCCTCTATCAATTGAGTAGTACCTTCCATGTATCACAATGCATTAAATTTCTCAGCAATAGTCGTCATGACTTAATGAATAAACCTTTTGTTTACTCTGGTCCTCACTAAATGATATTTCTCAATAGATCAAATAATGCTTAAATGTGTACACAATACATAAGTGTGCAAATATCTAAATAGAGTTTCAACAATGTCATTCTTACAATGATAATCACATAATGGACCTAAGTCCCGTCCTATCAACATGATCCTTAAATTTCATTGGTGGCATGCCTTAAGTTAAAGTACCCGCTATCATTAATTCAGTGCTAATATGCTCAATGACCAATGTTTTGTCCTTAACACATTCCCTAATGGCTAAGTACTTAATGTCGATGTGCTTGCTTCGACTCCCACTTTTGTTGTTCTTAGCCATAAAGATAGTAGTTGAATTGTCACAATACATTCTCAATGGCCTAGAGATAGAGTTCATAACTCTTAGCTCGGAAATGAAAACTCTAGCCAAACACCTTGAGAAGTAGCCTCAAAACAAGAAACTCTTAGCCCAGAAATGAAACTCTGCTTTGCTCTTCTCCATGATACAGCTCCATCGGCTAGCATGAAAATAAATCCCAATGTAGATTTACGTGAATCAATGCAGCCAGCAAAGTTAGAATCTGAGTAGCCAATGATTTCCAATGTATCAGTTCGTCTGTATGTAAGCATGTAGTCCTTTGTCCCACGGAGGTATCTTATGGCCTTTGCAGCTCTCCAATGGTTCATACCCTGGTTACTTTGATATCTTTCTAATATCCAACTGCTAATACTATGTTAGGTCTTGTGCAAACCTGAGCATACATCAAGCTTCCAACGGCTCAAGCATAAGGGATATTCAACATTTGTTCCCACTCGAGATCATTTTTAGGGGATTAGTTCAAACTGAACTTATCACTATTCACAATGGGAGCTACGCTTGATGAACAATCTTCATTTTGAATCTTTCCAAGACTTTGTTGATATAGGCTTCCTTAGACATTCCAAGAATACAACGTGTTATGTCTCTATGGATCTTAATGCCAATAACATAGGATGCATCTCCCATGTCCTTCATATCAAAGCTATTAGAAAGGAATTGTTTCACTTCATGAAGCATGCCCTTATTATTTGTTGCAAGTAAAATAACATCCACATATAGAATGAGAAAAAAAAAATTTGCTCCCACTAACCTTCTGGTATATACAATTATCCATAATATTCTCAACAAAACCAAATGAAAAGATAACATTATGAAACTTCAAATACCACGGTCGGGAGGCTTGTTTCAATTTATATATAGATTTCTTAAGCTTGCAAACCAAATTCTCATTGCCAATAGAGGAAAATCCTTCTGGTTGTTTCATGTAAACCTCTTCCTCTAGTTGATCATTAAGAAATGCGGTTTTCACATCCATTTTTTGCCATTCAAAGTCAAAATGTGCAACCAAAGCCAAAATTATGCGAAGAGATTCTTATATACAGGAGAAAAGGTCTTCTTGTAATCAATTCCTTCTTTTTGTGTGAATCCTTTTGCAACAAGTCTAGCCTTATATCTCTCAATGTTGCTTGATGAATCCTTCTTTGTCTTAAAGATCCATTTGCATCCAATGGCCTTGGCTCTTTCAGGCAACTCAATAAGGTCCCAAACATTAACTTAGAATTCATTTCATCAGTCATAGCATCATGCTATAATTTAGATTCAGCATAATTTATGGCTATTGAAAACGTTTCGGGATCACTTTCGGCTCCGACATTATAGTCCAATTCTTGTAGGTACACAATGAAATTACTAGGTATTGCTGACCTTTTAACTCTAGTAGATCTTCTTAATGTTGCATCAACATTTTCTTGAAGATCATGTTGATTAACTTGTTCATTTACTTGAGGTGCTTCATGAACAAGTGGTTGTTCTACCATTTCAAGTTCTTCATGAACAACTTGATCTACTGGAGGATTGCCAACAACTTGTGGAGTTTGAACTCTTTGTTCCTCAATTCTCAGTGGAACCTGAGCAAAACTTGGAATGACATACATGTGACTACTTGATGTAGAAGGAAGATCATTAAAATGAACCATTTTAGGAACATTATCCTAAAAATGATTCCTCTCATTAATCATGTAATTCTCTAGAAAATTTGCTTTTCTAGATTCCACAATTCTAGTGCTATGAGAAGGACAATAGAAGCGAAATCCTTTAAACCTTTTGGCATATCCAATGAAATACCCACAAATGGTTCTAGGATCCAACTTCTTTTCATGTGGATTATAAATTCTCACTTCACACGGACATCCCCAAACATTTATATGCCGCAAACTAGGCTTCCAACCTTTCATTAACTCAAATGGTGACTTTAGGACAGCCTTAGTAGGAACCTTATTTAATATATACACAACCATTTTGAGAGCTTCACTCCACAAACAGATAGGTAGAGTTGCATTACTGCGCATACTCCTAACCATATCCATCAAGGTCCAGTTTCTTCTTTCTACTACACCATTCTCACTAGGAGAACTTGGATTGGTATATTGAGAAACTATTCCTTGCTCTTAAAGAAACTTAGCAAATAGACCAAATACTTGTCCATCTTCAGTGTATCTACCATAATACTCACCTCCTCTATCAGATCTGACAATCTTAATTTCTTTCCCACTTTGTTTCTCTACTTCAGCCTTGAAAACTTTAAAGGCATCCAATGCTTCATTTTTATGGTGAAGCAAGTAGACATACATGAAATGTGAGAAATCATCAATAAAGGAGATAAAGTATTTTGGACTAGTCTTAATGTCCATATCAGGACAATATATGTCAGTATGGATGATTTCTAATAATGTTGAACTTCTATGAGCACCTTTCTTGGATACTTTAGTCTGTTTTCCCTTAATGCAGTTCACACAAATCTCAAAATCAGTAAAATCTAAAGCACTTAGTACTCCATCATTTACTAATCTTTTGATTCGATCCTTGGAGATAAGTCCTAATCTCCAGTGCCATAGCATAGAAGATTCATCATTCATGACACTTCTTTTCAAACCAGTAACATGCATAGCAGTGGCATCATTTTCTAAATTTAAACAAAAAGGACCATTCATTAAAGTACCATGTCCTACGACATTTGATTTAAATAGTAAATCAAAAGATGTTCCAGAAAAGTTGATGTGAAATCCTAAATACAACAACTTTAAAACTGAAATTAAGTTCCTGGAAAAATTAGGTATATAGAAAACATTGTCTAAATTCAGAATAAAACTACTTAACAACTTAAGACTGCATGTCCCAACAGCTTCCACATGTGAGCGCATTTTGTTTCCAGAATAAATACTCAACTCACTTCCCACTGGTTTCCGCAGATTTGTCATATCCTGCAATGTATTTGAAACATGGATTGAAGAACCAGAGTCAATCTACCGAGTGTCATGTAAATTACTAACCATATTACACTCAAAACAAACATATAAAATTGATAAACCTTTATTCTAAAGCCACTGTTGGAGTTTGATGCAATCCTTCTTTATGTGTCCCTTCTTTTTACAGAAGAAACACTTGGACTCTCTCTTCATAATTCCACCTTGGGGTTGCATTTTGTTTTTTCCCTTCCAGTTGGCTTTCTTGTCTTTCTTCTTGTCCATCACCAACAGTGCACTGCTCTCTCTTTGCTCCATAATCAGTTTACCCTCCTCCTAAACACACATGGTCACCAACTCGTTGATCGACCATTTATCTCTACGTGTGCTATAAGAGATCTTAAAGGGTGCATACTGAGGAGGGATTGTGTTCATAATGTAGTGGACTCAGAAGCTCTCAGACATATCAACCTCGAGTGTTTTGAGCCGGGTCGCTATGTCCCTCATCCGTATGACGTGCTCGCGCACACCCTTAACTCCAGTCATCCGGAGTGATGAGAATTTCATGATTAGAGTACTGGCCAATGCCTTATCAGATGTTTGAAATTAATCCTCGATGGCCTTATGCAATGGATGAACCTTGTCGTACTTCTCCACCGTACCCCGAATACTAGCCGTTATGTTCGTTTTAATGAATATAACACAAATGCGGTTAGATCTCTCCCATTTTTCATAGAGATCAACCGCGTCAGGAAGGCTAGCCTCGGTGATTGCTAGTGGTTCATCCTTACTTATGGCAAAGTCCATATCCATTACTCCCAAATGAAGGAGAATTCTCTCCTTCCATACCCTATAATTTTCTCCATTAAGACACGGGATCTCAAACTTTAACTCAGAACCTAAAGGTATATGAGTAGCTGCAAATATTAAATAAATACATGCTTAACAACAAATAGAGACTACAAAGAATATGTTTTACTAATGTAAAACATAATTAAAACATGAATCAAATGACATAAAAACATGCCTGTGGGCTAATGTTATACTCAATTAGATTCATATTTACTAAATAATAAAACTATCAAATTGTTTTCCTTTTCTTAATTCCTGAGGGTAAATTAATAAATACAATTTAACATTTTACTCTAAATAATTATATGAATATAATAAAACTTCCTGCGTGATAAATTTTATTACTTACACATAATTAACTACAATTAATGCATAATGTGACTTTTGTAATTAAATTAATTAAACAAATCTTTATTATTAATGTAGATGTTGTGGCTACTCTACATTAATATAAAACACGCATGTATGAGTCACATGATATTTATGTACGAATTTCTTAATGTATTACATAAAATTAAGGCAATACTTTCATATTATATACATGCATATACACGACACGTCACATTATCTTGTGTCTTCAAAACATGCACTGTATACATACTAGGGAATAAAGACATGCCATAATATATGTGTATAAACAATTTTGTGATATAAAAACATCACAAAAGTACACGTGTCAATATATATAAAACATAAATCATAAGAGACAATTTTTTTTTATTGTCTCCAGTTGCTTTAAATGCAAAAATCATGACATGTACACATGGCACATAATGCAATAATCAACTAAAGTTGATCACTGTTTGAAGTGTGACGTGTCCATGTATAGATGTGGTTTATTTCGTTTCAATCAAGAAACCAAAACAGAAAATCAAAACTGCTTAAATAGAAGGAAACGAAATAGGAAGCCAAATTAACAAATTCAAAAACGAAAAACCCAAAAATACCCACCATAATTTCGAATACATGGAAATCGAAATTTAAGAATTTAATCTGTTGAAATCATGTTTGATTGTAATAAACACCAAAATTGAAACAACAACTTAATTAAACACTTAAATCATGAAACTCTATAAATCAACTAAAGACACAACAAGAAAGAGGCATTGATAAAGCTTTGATACCAAATATAAAATATATTAAGATGATCTTTATGATCACAATCATGCACAAAGATCAAAGATGTAGAAATTAAATAAACTTAAAATACCTCTAGCCATTGTTAGATGTTCCACTCCTTTATTCTCTCTTTCTAGATGATGTTTTCTTAAGGTTTTGAAAAGAATAGGAGAGAGGACCAGCAAGTACGACTGTATTTAATATCAAAAGGATAACCGTCCCATCAACAATTATCATAACTACCCTCGACAAGTGTCAAGTTATTAGGGTGTTGTGTGGGTCCCACATGTGGGGTCAATTTAGTCAAGTATTTGTTATTAATAATACTTACAAGGGGAACATAAATTTAGGACAGATAATGGCGTTCTTGATAATATTATTGAAGGACAATATACATCAAAAAAATAAAAGTCACATGTCAAAGTATCTTTAGTGAAATGATAGAATCATCATTTGCCAAAACTTAAGGTTTGAGGAGGTTACGAGTCGAGTACTCCCACTTGAGTCAAAAATTATAAATTAAGAAAAAATAAGTCACATATACCAAGTGGACATGCTGCAGGAAGAAATATATATATCTTACACAGACGATATTGATGAACATGAAAATATCATCAGTTGTATTTCCTATTCTTTGGATTGAAATCTTCCGACCCCCTTACTTCTCCAAGTCACCTGCACTTGAGATGCTTGATTGCTCAAGTTTGAGTTGGACTTAACACCATCAGGTATGGAACTATTTGCAGATTGTACTTGTCGAGGATTGCTTGGATCTCTTTTTATTTCCTATGAATATATTGATAAGAAACGAGGAGTATCATGAAAAACTAATTTAATTTGATGAAAAAATATAGAAGCAATTCAAGCATTGGGAAGAAAAATATTAATTACCATATGTTTTAGAGGCATGTGAAGTGAACTCTTGGACTTCATTCCTCCAAAGCCAGAGCTCTCATGCATTGTTATTCTAGCTTTAAGTTTCACTTCCTTTTCTTGGACGACAGGAATGGATTTTCTAGCATTCATCACCTTCTCCACCATCTTGCTCCCAAAAACTAGAGACCCGTTTCCTCCTACAAGGTTTTTCTCCTTCATACTATTTTTATCTACTAAAATATTATTGTCTTCTGTTTTTCTTCCCCTGGCTAAGGTTGGCGAGCACGACTGCCTTCTAGGCGTCACCACTGACTCTTGTTTTGGATGAATTAAGGTGGCACTAGTTGGATTCAGAGGTCGACCTCTCGAAGCGGAAGAGGAGCGGTTTGTCCGTAGGTTAGGTGGTGGTGGTTGTGTTTCACCATGATCTGAAAAGCCAACAGGATTTGAAGAAAATGGAGTCTGGGACCTAACCAAGGGTGAGACTTCTCTGCCCGAAGATTTAAATTTGGCTGGCAATTTTGCCGCACTGTTAGAATATTTGTTGTTGGATTGAATGATTTTGGGCGCGAGTTCAGGCCGCGGAGCTTGCTGTACTCTTATGGCATTGGGAGTTCTAGGTCTTATTAATGGTCTAGTTGGAGCAAGAGGAGTAGGCCTCGGGACACCGGGAGTGACTGACCTCGAAGGAATTTTAGGCTTTGGCATGGGAGATTTGGATGAAGCACCATTCGCTTTTGTGGCCTGCTCTGAGCTGCCTCCGCCTGCAAACTGGCAAGCGCGCAGTTCATCAAGCTCATATATAATTGAGATGAATCAGCTAATTAGCTAGTAGGCAAGCTATCTACTTCCAGTCTTCCAAATGTAACTATATATAATATGCATAGTATTGTTAGCTAGCTAGTAGCTAGTCTAGTACTCTAGTGATCTCCGTTAATTTTCAAAGATATACATAAAATTACCTTAATAACTAAATTTTGATTTTGTAAGACAAACAGCAGGCTACGGGTGTCTTGATTGATCAAATAAATTTGAAGAGGGTCACATTAAATTGTTTTTATATATATATGTAAATGATCACCAGTATTGTTACTCTTATGTACAAAAAATGAATTAATTGATCATATATATGTACCCGGCTAAGAGGCTGAATAATTGGGATCTCCTTATGAGGGCCAACTGATCAGGAGCATTGACTTCCATTTCCAAAGATGGAAAAAGAGGAGTGGCCGGTGGAGTTTTCAGCCTGCATATACATATAGTGTTGATTTTTTTTTAAACTACACAACAAACAAACTAAGAATTATCAAAAAAAAAAAAAAAAAAAAACAGCAAGTGAAATTGACAATTCTTTGATGGATTACATTGCTTCATTGATTGATTAATATGGCTCGTGGAGAAGTGCCGCGGGCAGCCGCTTGCGATTACGTATCGCGAGACGGAAAAAATTCAACATATAGTGCATATATATATATGTTCATCTGTATGTGTATAATTAATTTGTTGTTCATACATATTGTAAGACTAATATTCATTAATAGTTACATGTATAACTAGCTAAATTAAAATTAAGCTTACTCACCAATCATAATCGTTTTTATCAGCTTCAAGTAGTCCTAATCCTGATGATGATCTCTTTGCGGATGGAAGTCTGTATAGGGATGAATTATTGGAGTCAAGGAGATCATCGGAGACGACCGGTTGAAGAAGAGTGAGGACGCGATCTCTGTCGCGCCTCTGCATGTCCCGGAACAGAACAAGCTCTTCCTGCTGCCCATCGTCACCGTCTTTTCTGGATGATCTACTCCACTTCATCATCTTCGATCGATGCTATAGCTAGCTAGTACTTCCAGTACCAGTTGCGCGCTTAGCTGCTCATCAGGTCACTATATAGCTTGTACTAGCTGCTTAATTTCAATTGAATTGATATATATGTTACTATTCATTTAGATTAATTAATAGATGCATGGACGGACGATTAACAATGCAGGTGTGCCGTGTGGAGCCCTATATATATATATATATAATTCTTCCGTTTATTCCAAAGCATACAATTTGGCCTCCATCTGGAACAGCTGAATGACGTTGTTTAACTAGCACTGATTTTAATTATCGATCGGATATCTCAGAAAAGACTGAATTTTGTTTAGCTAGCTCGAATGATGAGTGGTCAGTCATAATCATAGTGTATAATTAAGGACTTCCAGGTCATAATTAAGCTGCAAAGCCTGAGTGTCGACCATATTTTTAGCTCAATATTATTAGTATTTCTTTTCTTAAATTAATCTCGACTTGCCTATATATCTTCTATTGGGTTAGCTGCTCCAGATGCAGACTGAGGTACCCGTACGTATCCCCCATTCTAATACAATCTTGAGTTGTTTATATTTTTGTTGTATTGGATTAGTCTCCACGCACCGGCCTGCCGGCCAGTTACTGGCTATATATTTTTGTTTTGGTAGGAAATTATTGGCTATATATTTTACAAGAAGTGCTATAATAACAGTGAAAAGTGTGGCCCACAATAACAATCATGCCCACCTTGAGATACGTGCACACATGGATCTCGGTGCATAATATGCGAGTCGAGGCCGTATAGAAGGCTTTTGTGGGTCATTGTGTGTTAGGGTGGTGTGATTTACCCATTGTTATTCTAGTATTTTCCATATTTTACATTAAAAATCAAAGGAATATAGCGACCATATTGCGTTTGTTGGGCCACGTTAATAATAACTAAAAAGATATAAGATAGTTAACCACCCTTATCTCTTGAGATTTGATTTTATCAAATAGTCCCAAGAAGTCTGTTGGTATATAATCGTATTTAGTGATTACAAATGTAACGGCTCAATATTTAATAATCACGTTTATTCGACTAGGATGCCAACTCAAACCCACATGGAAGCCTCAGATAGGTTAGGGCACGCTTGACAGGGCATGAATAGGTACTTTTGCTTGTTGTATTGCCTTAATTGCGGTGTTTATCATTAATGTATATGAGTTGCATCACATGTGTGTTGTTATACCGTGTGAGAGTGTGGGACTGGTGTTTGCCTCGAAAAGCATGTTGACGCGGGTGTTGGTTAGGCGAAGTATGGGTTCACTAGGATGATAAAAATAATGATAATAAAACCATAGGCCAATTCAATTAAATCAAAATAATAGGCTATGACACTCCTCGTGATGCGAGCCAAAGTGCAGGACATCGGGTAACTGGGGATTAGTTGGATAAGACTAAGCTAAAGAGTGTCCTAATTGAGTCATTAATGTGAGTTGGACAACTCTAATCAAGGCCTTAGGATATCCTCGAGATACTTTTGCACGCACTTGATGAGATAGAGGATAAACATGAGTTTGTGAGATAATTTGGACAACCAATTCTCACATTTATGAGAAAAATCTGAATTTTTGGAGAGGAAGAGATTTTGTGGAAATCTTAGAGATTTGGATGTCATTTGATCAAACCAACAACAATCAAGGTGCACTTCTACATTTTTCTCACAATTTTCAAGAAAAAATGAGCCGAGTTTTGAGAATTTTTTATGAAAACGAATTTGAAATTATAGCTCAATAATTTTCTTATGAAATAAGGTATTATTAGAGTCTATTTCATCAATTAATTAAGTATATCACACTAAATTTGATGATATTGATAAATTGTTGAAAATGGATGATTTCATGATTTGTAAATTTTAATATGATTTGTGGTAATCCGATTGTTTTTGTTGGAGTTTGGAGTCCCCTACGGCCTCAGGGTGTCGGGGAGCATAATTCCTGAGTTGGGAATTCTCCGCCGCCCAATACAAGGAGCATGTTCCCTAGGCTAAGAAGAGTGTTCCCCGTTCTGGGCAGCATATATGTTCTTGATGAAGAACGCATAGCACGCTACGCAAAAACATAGCACGCTATCTGTTTGGAGCGCTTTCCCCAACAGTTGCAACAACTATATTAGGGGGTTGTCTTGAGTATATAACTTATACACCTAACTTAAACATCTAAGATCAATCTAAAACACTTCAAATTAACTCCAGGAGACTAAGAGATCGTAGCTCGGCTACTGGGACTTAGTTGGGGTTGGATTCGGGAGTCCGGGGAAGTGCGTGCACAATTTTTAAGGTGCGTAAAACCAACGAGAATACTTCACAAAATTTGGTATTGCTTTTAATATTATATTTTTAGTTGCCAAATGCTTTCGATGATATTATGTTTAGCACTATTTGATCAGGTTATATGTGACGGCCCCAATTTCTAAAGCAATTGGGAATGCCTGGTCTAAACCCACATAGACTCCCGAGTCAGTACTCGACAAGTCTATGCGTGCCTAGTCAGCCTCAATTCATTCATTTATAGTTCAAGTTATGAGTTATTATGTTATAAAACTTATCAGATCAATGCGCAGCAGAATTCAACTATAATAATACAATAACTCAAAGGGAAATCAGGAATTTCTAATAAATGTGGAACACCGAATACAAGATAGACATGTAAAGCCTGGTGACCACAGTATGATGGGGGCATATATATGGTACCCAAATTTCACAACCCAATTCTATCCATAATGTTTCAAAAATAATATATGTAAATAAAAGTAATTACAAACTACACAACAAGGAAAGAAATTGTCCCCGATGAGCGCTCAGAGGAAGTAACCTATCGCCGGTCCCTTTCCCTTGCCATTACCTGTTATATCTGCACCCATTATCACAAACTAAACGGTGAACAATTAAGAGAAATTGAAAGTAATGCCAGAAGAATATAACAGTAATTCATGATTTACCAAGTAAAGCAGTTTAAATATCATGTGGTAATTGAAATACAAGAAATATAACAAGGTGCATGATAACAGATAACAATCAAAATTTGCGTGTTCTAAGAATTCTAAAGAGGCCCGTAAGTGGTCTAAATCATGGCATAATGGCGAAGATCTCGCGAGATCTCCCCGGACATCAACATAAGCGAAGGAAAAACCATAATGGGGGACACAAGCCCCCAGTACTTGGTGTCACACGATCACTATGGGTGGTCCCACACTCTTGTACAAAAGTGTTCACATTGCCCCATTAGTGTAGTGTGACGGCCCCAATTTTCCTGTGTAATTGGGTACACCCGGCCTAAACCCGTGCAGGCCCTGAGTCATCACTCGGCAACCTGACGAGCCTATTTAGCCTCCGATTAATCAATTTAACAGTTTATGAAAGAGTTATTGCAATGATATAGAATGAAAGACTAAACAAATATAATAAGGGAAATAACTCAATCAAAGAGAAATGCAGGAATCTATAAGTGTGAAAAACCCCGGGTATTTATGTACAATTCGATATGCATAGATACATGATACCAATCACATCAAAAATACCAAGTTCTATAACCCAAAACATATATATGAAATGATATACATATAAGCAAAACATAAAAACCTACTATAATGGTCTCCCCGGTTCCTCTGCTAAGTCCTCAAAGCAAGTCACCTAGGCAGGGCCCCTTGCCCTTGTTTCTCTCCACCCTATTTGCACCCATCGACAAACTAGACGGTGAGTAACTAAAGAAATCAAAAGTAGTGCCAGAAGAATATAACAATAATTTATGATTAAACAAGTAAAGCAGTCTAAATATCATGTGGAAATGAACAATCAAAATTTGCATGTTCTAAGGAAAGTAAGTAAATCAAGGGTATGATAAACAGACTGATAGATAAACAATCAAAATTTGCATGTTCTAAGATTCAAAAGAGGCCCATGAGTAGTCTAATTTCACAGCAATACAACAAAGATCTCACAAGATCTCCCCGGGGCAATGTCGCAACATTAGCGCAGCTTGAAATCGAGAGGCATGACAACACCTCTCGAATCCAGTATCCAGTACACACAACATTAGGGGTGGTCAGTTACCCGTGCAGGAGGCACCCTCATTATCCCAGCTAGTGCGGGACCACATGATGCCTTCGAGACACACACTTATGCCAAGAATATACAACTAGAAATATGGAATGGAATATCAAACAAGGGATCAATTCAACAATATCAATGAATAGAGGATGTATAAATCACATGTTATTTCCTTACTGGCCTACTAACATACACACATGTAAGGCACGTGTGTACTTACCTGAACTATCACTCCGCAACTCTAACGCATCCCCCGTGGGTTCCCGACTACCTGGCATAGGATGGAACCCTAATTAATGGGTTTAGGGTTAGTGTTTAGCCTTAAGTTCATCCTCGTAGTTTGATTTAAAAACAGTCTTGAAAACGACTCAGATAGTTGTGAAAAGTCTATTGGTTGAGTGATATGCGTGTCATGTCGTGAGCCCATGGCCCTACGGTGTGATTGCGATGTTTTATAATTAAAATCCACATACACCACACCCAACACCTACGTCGTACTGTAAAAGATTCAAATTCGGTCATACGACGGGTTTTACTCTAGCACAAACACTCACACCCCACAAGTCCATATACTCACACCAAAACGCACACACATACTCACGACACCTACGTCCCATGCACACAACAAGACCACTTATACACACACCGCACACTTTAAAACTTATTTTACACATACAATGGGCCTTTGTTAAAGAAGAGGAGGTTATTGGGCCTCTATTGAAGAAGAGCATGCTATTGGGCTTCTGATGGGCCTATACACTACAACCGTTAAGAAAACAAGAAAAAACAACACACATTTCTTCATCACTTCCCTTTATGCCATTACGGGGGAGCAATAACAACCTTGCTCACAGTCGGATTCGGGACTCACTGGCTGGGTTGTTTGCGAGTCACGACGTATGGGTCATGGCCAAAGGCATCCCTACAGCGTGCACCCTTCATGCACCGATGTCTAGCTATTTCAAATGTGGATACATTCTCCAAAAACTTTGTGACACTTTAGAACTCACAAAGCCTCTAAAGCATGATCAGGGACTAACATCTCTGCAAATGTGGGACTCAAATCAACGATTCAGCGCTCTGCTCTCCTCGCCAACATGTGCTGGGAGTTCAGGACAGTCTGTAACATGTATTGGACCGTCATAAGTCCCTGGAGATTCAATTAAGTATACCATAAATCTGAGAAACAGGGCACTCAAAAATGAAACCATAAAATCGATACATCAGTGAATACCGACCCTATAGTCGTGTATTGGTTGCTTTCTGGATTGCCCGGCTACCGGTGGTTCGATGGGACCGACTCTGGTGCAGCGTCCGTGGTCATCGCAACAACAAAAATGAAAGGAAAACAGTAATGCCAGGGGTCGGACAGAGAGAAGAAAGAAGAAGAAGAGAAAGAGAGAGAGAACTGAAGGTGGGACCTACTCCGGCGACTGAAGACTCTCCAACCACCACAGGACTCGTCGAGGGTTGACGACACTCAGTCAAGGTGGGGGAAAGAGAGGAGAAGAGGTGAGGGCATCAGTGAGGAGAGAAATCGATTTGGGAAGAAAATGAATAGTAAAGTTAGGTGGGTTCCTATTTATACCTCTTTTGGTTTCATTAACACGTGCACACATCTCGAGTTTTCTTTGACGATTCTTATAACCCCAGTCCCCAACTTCAGTGACACCATAACTATGACACATCTTCTTGAATTACTTCATGTTGTGCATCCCAAGGTTCATCTTAAACCTATTGAATTTCTCAACTCAACTATAGGGCTCATGTTGATTTGATTTGCAATAAATCATATAACCTATGTCAATCTATCAAATTAAATTTATAAAATGGTAAACAAGGTCATACTAACTCCCGCCTACCTGGTACTCAGTGCCCCGCGTCCGGCATACTCACCAAGGTGGCCCCACACTTAGTGTACCAATTGATTAATTATGCCTAAGGTTATACTTTATCTGATTAAATCATAATTTCCTCAACTAAGGTCTTATCATTGATTCGACTTAGTCTATTACCCCCAATGCCCGGTTTAACAACTTTCGAACCCTGTTTACCTAGGCAAAGCCTCACTCAGACTAATATTCGCCCGAATGGCTCGAAACCCGTATTACACTACAATACTAATACATACATCACAAAATCATAAAATTACCTCGGTGTCGACTCTCGAAGTCCAAAATACAGTTCAATATAGCGTAGCCGGGTCACTGTCCTGACAAGTGCAACACAAGTCAAGTTAAATTTAAGGGTTATTACATGTAGGGCCGAGTACTCAGAAACAGACTTACGCCAAGAACACACAACCAAGGAATAGAATGGGATGTCAAGCATGAGGTCAATTCAATAATCATAATCATCAGAGGATATAGAATCACATGATATTTTCTTACTGTCTTACTAGCTTACCTGATACATCGTGTACCCTTCGTGCACTCGTGATCCTAACCTTTTTGTCCGAGTCCCCAAACTACTTGTCAATGGTTTGAACCCCCATTAATGGGTTTAAGGTCAGTAATTAGTACTAGGGTAATCCCCAAAAGTTTGGTTTTAAAATAGTTTGTAAAACGGGCTCAAACAATAAGCAAAAAACCCATTGTCTTAGTCGTATGTGGGGCTATAAGGTCCATGGGCTATAACATGCCCACGACGTTTCACACACATCCCACGCCATGTTCGCTCCATAATATAAAAATATCCAAAATGTCCCATACAACGTTTAACTCCAACACAAACACAAACATCTATAACCCACGTCGTGTAAGAACAAACGCAAAAACAC
This sequence comes from Stephania japonica, assembly GCA_039657345.1. Lineage (NCBI taxonomy): Eukaryota > Viridiplantae > Streptophyta > Magnoliopsida > Ranunculales > Menispermaceae > Stephania > Stephania japonica. The sequence goes on along the minus strand of CM077558.1, from coordinate 17,535,627 downwards.
CTCCACGGCGTTCGATTTAGATATGCCTTCAAGACGCCTTGACGACACACAACTTCTCTACGGCGTATTTCACACAAACTCACCCACAACACGGATACGAAATTCGGCGTGACATCCTTAACATGAAAACGCTTTTCACAACATTTTTACGCAATGAGTACAATGCAACTCATATGTCCGAGACGCCGTATCAATCAATTCAACATAGTGTCTGGACGACGAGGAAAACAGTTTGCCTGATCTCTATAATAGCCGTATATGGGAGACGCCGCCAGACAATGGACGTGCGGCGTCCCCACGACGTCGACACGAAAAATAGAATATCAAACTATCGACCATTAAAACCATACACCACTTTTGGTGATCACCACCACCATGTTTTCGGGCATCAAGACTTCCTGAAATCGACCCCGGATCGTCGTGGGATGCTCGTATTCAGTTGAAAACCCAAATCAAACAATCAAATCTAAAAACCCATCACATTTATATCAAATTAACAAAAAAATACAACAATATCAGCATCGATGTCGCATGCTGATTTCTCTGGGGGTTGCCGCTGTTGGGTTTTGGGGTTCATGCGCAGCAGAGATTACAAAACAATTTTGAGAAAAAAACCCAACAGGATCCGAATCTAATTCCATTAAAAACGTTTAAACTATGAAAACTTATTCATACCTTAGTCGCAATGTACCTTTATGAAGGTTAATCGATCTCTAAGGCACTGCCAACGACGAGCGCCCTCTATCAGCAGTCCACACATGAACGGCGACCGAGATTTGAAATGCTAGCTTCGAGAGAACACCAAACCTTTTTTGTATCTCTCCAAAACGATTCAGAGTATACCAAAAATCGTAACTCGTTTCTTAAAACGAAAATAGAGTTTCTACCCTTTTTTTAATCTTTCGTACTTGTATTCTAACTCAAAGCGTCTATTTATACAACCCTTATATATAGATGGTTAAGTAAATTACACATATACCCCTACTTAAAGAAGTATAAGTGTAATACACTACAAGGACGTTTCTGTTATGAATTTTATCATATAAAATTCATTTTTTTAAACCATCTTAAAATCTCGCAAAACCATTCTTAGTGTGCGACCCAATAGGCTCATACAACGTTGGTAGTGTACCAAAACACATTTTGGTATATAAGTCATAAGCGGCCTCTAGCAAGACATTATGACTATCCAAGTTGTACGAATATCAAATCGATACAACCTAATCAATAGTATGTATAATATCCTTTTGTCACACGATATCCTTTTGATCAAACATAAGGCATGGAATTGTCATCCAACATGTTCAATCGTACTAGTCTCGATTTCTAGGTAGACTGAAAACATCTAAGTGACATTGATCAATATCAATTCACTTAGACTAGGCCTTTTAACAATCTAACACATCGAGGGATCCACTGGATATCTCTCTTTATATGAAAGGGACAAATTCTATCTCGATTACACAACTTCACCACATTATTCACATAGCAACCAATCACAACCTTTGCAATCGTCCGGTTAAAGGCAACGTTTGATTGCGTCAAATCACTGTATTCCTCATGTTGAAGTCTCTGATAATCTCAAGTCAGAGGACTGAAAAATATACCTATCATGAGAAACAACTATGACTTAATCCATGTGATGTTCTCATAGTGGGTCGGTCCAGTACTTTGTTCCCTAACAAGTACTCATGATCTTGATTCGTATTTCTATACGTATAATCATCGTATGATCATCAATCAAGACTCACACTAGTCTTAATTCATTATAGTTCCCAGTATAATAATCGACTAGGGACATTTAGGATATTTCTGTAAATACCCATGGATCTTATTATAATGTAAACATGCAAATCAATTATAATAAACAGCAACTGAAATCCTCTATTTTATTAACCAAAATGTATTCATAAAGACTATTAATGGATTGACCTATGACACATTTCCCAACATCTCCCACTTGCTATAGGGCCAATCATTCATGCATCTAATGCCTAATGATCTAACATGACCATCATGTTTCGCTTGTGGAAGAGCCTTTGTCAATGGATCCGCAATGTTGTCTTCAGTAGGTACTCTGCAAATTTTTACGTCTCCTCTTTCAATAATTTCTCTGATGAGATGAAAACGCCTGAGTATATGTTTGGATTTGTGGTGTAATCTAGGTTCCTTGGCCTGTGCTATTGCCCCGTTATTGTCACAATATAAACAAATAGGGTTAGCAATACTTGGAACTACACCTAGTTCAAAAATGAACTTTTTGATCCAAACTGCCTCTTTTGCTGTATCGGACGCTGCAATATACTCAACTTCTATTGTAGAATCTGCCACAGTCTCTTGCTTCAAACTTTTCCAGCTTACTACACCCCCATTCAAAGTAAACACATATCCAGACTGCGATCTAAAATCATCTATATCAGTTTAAAAACTTGCATCTGTGTAACCATTTACAATTAGATCATTTTCAAAACCTCCATAGACCAAGAATACTTCCTTAGTCCTTCTTAAGTACTTAAGGATGTTCTTTACTACTATCAAGTGACTCTCACCAGGATCTGACTGATATTTGCTTGTAGTGCTCAAAGCATATGATACATCAGGTCGAGTGCATAGCATGGCATACATGATAGATCCAATAGCTGATGCATATGGAATTTTATTCATATGATCTCGCTCATCATTTGTCCTAGGACATTGATTCTTGCTGAGACTTATGCCATGAGACATTGGCAACAATCCTCTTTTAGAGTCTTGCAAACTGATCCTATTCAGTACCTTGTCTATGTAAGCACTCTGACTTAGACCGATTAGCCTCTTAGATCTATCCTTATAGATTCTTATCCCTAGGATATAGGTTGCATCTCCTAAGTCTTTCATTGAGAAACACTTCCCTAACCAAGACTTGACACTCTGCAATGTTGGGATGTCATTTCCAATAAGTAATATATCATCAACATACAGGACCAGAAAAACAACTACATTCCCACTGACCTTCTTGTATACACAAGGCTCATCTTCATTCTTAATAAAATCAAAATCCTTGATTGTTTCATCAAAATGAAAATTCCAACTCCGAGAAGCTTACTTTAATCCATAAATGGGTTTTTGAAGCTTGCATACCTTCCTAAATTCTCAAGATGTACAAAACCTTCAGGTTGTGTCATATACACGTCGTCAAGTAGCTTTCCATTAAGAAATGTTATTTTTACATCTATTTGTCATATCTCATAGTCATAATATGCAACAATAGCAATTAAAATTCTTATGGATTTAAGCATGGCTACTGGCGAAAATGTTTCATCATAATCAACACCTTGAGTCTGCATGAAACCTTTTCCTACAAGTCTTGCTTTAAAAGTATGCACTTTGCCATCTATGTCAGTTTTCTTATTGAAAACCCATTTACATCCAATGGTCTTACCACCTTCAGGTAAATCAACCAAGTACCGAACTTGGTTATCATACATGGATTGCATCTCAGAATTCATGGCACTTAGCCATTTATCTGAGTCTGGTCCAGACATAGCCTCCTAATAAGTGGTGGGCTCGTTTTGATCCATAAGCAACACATCACGACTATCAGTAATGAGAAATCTGAATCTCTCTGGCTCATGTCTTACCCTACCAGATTTACGTGGGCCTTGTGTCACTTGCGGAGGTTCAACTGGTTCAGAACTTTGTTGAACTTCTAGTAACGGTTCAGTGTTTATCTGTGATTCTTGAACTTCTTCAAGATTTACTTTTCTTCCACTAGTGTCTTTTGAAATAAACTATTTTTCCATAAAGGCACCATACTGACCAACAAACACTTTGTTCTCAGCGGGATTATAAAAGTAATATCCTTTTGTTTCCTTAGGATACCCCACAAATAGACACTTGTCAGATTTAGGTGCTAGTTTTTCTAAGACTTGTCGTTTTATGTAAGCCTCACAACCCCAAATCTTAAGGAAAGACAAACTAGGTTTCTTCCCGTACCATATCTCATATGGTGTTTTATCAACCACTTTAGAAGGAACTCGATTTAGAGTGAAAACTGCAGTTTTTAATGCATAACCCCAAAAAGATAATGGAAGATCCGTATGACTCATCATAGATCGAACCATATCTAATAAGTTCGATTTCTCCTTTCAGAAACTCCATTCCATTGTAGAATTGCTGGTGGAGTTAATTGGGAGATAATCACACAATTTCTAAGATGATCATCAAATTCTTGGCTTAAATATTCACCACCTCGATCTGATCGAAGTGTTTTGATAGTTTTACTAAGTTGATTCTGCACTTCATTTTGAAACGATCGAAACATCTCAAATGATTCAGCTTTATGTTTCATAAGATATACATAACCATATCTGCTGAAATCATCAATAAATGTAATGAAGTACTGATAACCTCCTCTAGCCATTGTGTTTATAGGACCGCATACATCAGTATGTATTAGACCTAATAAATCACTTACCCTTTCACTATGTCCAGTAAAGGGACTTTTAGTCATCTTGCCTAGTAAATAAGATATGCACGTTTCATATGATTCCAAATCAAATGAATCTAGAAGTCCATCTTTATGGAGCTTCATTATGCGTTTCTTATTTATGCGGTCGAGACGACAATGCCAAAGATAGGTTTGATTCAAATCATTTGACTTGAATCTCTTTGTATTTATGTTAAAGACTAGAGTATTAGTAGACCTTTTCATGCTTAGAATATAAAGACCATCACACAAATCAGCATTTGCATAAAATATTCCTTTACGAGAAATGGAACATTTATTATTCACAATGATAAAATCAAAACCATCCATATCCAAACGTGAAACAGAAATGATGTTTCTGCTCAAGGCAGACACATAATAACAATTATTTAAAGTTGAAATAAGTCCACTAGATAAGACTAAGTCATATGATCCAACAGCCAAGGCAGCAACTCTTGCTCCATTCCCTACGCGCAGGATGACTTCTTTTTTTTTAGCTTCCTACTTCTGGTGAGTTCCTGCACATTTATACAAATGTGAGATCCACATCCGGTATCCAATACCCATGAATCACTAGTAGATAAATTAATTTCAATAACATAAATACCTGAGGTGTAGTCGCACTACCCTTTTTCTTTTTTAGATCTTCTAGATAAAGTTTGCAATTTCTGAACCAATGTCCAGGTGCATGGCAGAAATGACAATTTCCTTCCTTTTCCTTTTGATGCTTTGAAGCGGGAACAGGCTGGGGCTTGACTTGTTCCACAGGCTTTGCGACATGTGCAACAGTAGCCTTGGCAACTTTAGCCTTGCCTTTGCCTTTCTTCTTCATTTCCTTTCCCTTTTGGACCATCAACACATTACTAGAAACTTTCTTGATATTTTGTTCAATAGTTTTGAGCATCAAATGCAACTTTGAAATTAATTTCTCCATATTATTCATATTGTAGTTCATCACAAATTGTGAGTAACTCTCCGTTAATGAATTTAGGATTAAATTCGTAGCCAAACTTTGGCTTATGGGAAATCCAAATTTATCAAGTTGGTCAACATAGCCCTTCATCTTCAGAACATGAGGACTAACTGACGCACCCTCAGTCATTTTACAAGAATGCAGGTTCTTGACTGTCTCGAACCTTTCTTGCCTAGCTTTCTGTTGGAACATTTCCTTCAACGTTACAGCCATGTCGTAGGCTTCCATTAGTTCCATGTCTTTCTGAAGTTCTGGAACCATAGTTGCCAACATAATACATGCAACATCAGTAGAATCGTTGACATGCTTATTATGCGCATCCTTCACAGCTTTCGTGGCATTGGTTGGTGGGTCCTCAGGGATCGGAGCATCCAGAACATACAACTTGCATTCATGCTTGAGAACGATTCTCAAGTTTCTGAAGCAGTCAAGAAAGTTAGTCCCAGATAGCTTATACTTCTCAAGGATAGATCGCAGTGATAGGGGATTATCGTTACTTGAATAGGTTATTGATCTATAATAAAGATTATGCAGAGTTTATTTTAGCATAGAGGAATAGACTCCCACTAAATTTAACAACCCTCCTAAAACACACTGTTTATTTAGGGGACTTAAATCCATATTTCACATAATTATATGACAGCTATGGCATGAAACACTGATAAGTCATTTAATATGCATTATTTACCATTTGTTTATGTGTGTTTCTATGTCAAAGTCTCCAAAATACTACTAAATTTATGCTCATCTCTCACTTTTAGGTGAATCTGAGGTCAAGGTTGAATTCGGGGCAGAGAAAATACTCAAAATAGAGTATTTACTTGCAGTAATTGGATGTCGGGGTCTTCTCGTAATAGAGTATTTAATTCTGCCACGTGTTATAATTTTATTGGTCAAGCTGCGTCTCATAGGCCTTTTCCACCAATCATGCTCCACAAATCATGCTCCACTAATCATGCTCTATAAATCATGCCAATCAGTCGTTTCCACCAATCACGCACCACGTGTCGCGCCAGCATGTCACCAACACCTTCCTCAATCAATGAGCTTTTGACACGTCATCAGAGCACAATTTTTGACCAATCAGAGCATGACAAGTGTCTTAAACCTGCACAAAATGCCCAAATCAATCACGATGCACAAATCATGCCATTAATCATAAAAATATTCAAATGGGCATAAATCACTCCGATCGTTACAAAGATACATCTATAAATTGGGGTTGAGAGATTGATAGAGGCATCCTTTTGTTCAGAGAAGAACATACGGAGGCGACAAACATATTATTTTAGGGTTTTTGTGCTTTTTGTCTTTCTTCAATAAAAGAGCTTTGTGTATTACTTCAATTATGTCCAGCTAATCCTTCGGGGATTCAAGCCGGAGACCGATCGCGACTATTCTATGACTTTCTAACCACTGTAAGATCTATTTATTCTTTAATTTCACTGATTAATTGTTGTTTTTTAGTTTCTTTGGTATTGTTCTTAATATTATGGTTGATTACTTGATTGATGTGAAGGGCCCTTGCATTAGTTGTAGTTTGAAACCTATCGCCATCGAGTCGAATGCATACGTAATCGTGCAAAAGACTCGTATTTGTGGCAAGTGGTCGCTCTGGTTGCGTTAATCCCCTTACAGAGTTTTAGACCATGTATCTTAGAAATATAGGTTGAATCGAACACGCTTGTTGTACCGGTTATCTAGGTGTAGTGTTCTCATGAATCATGAATTAGAGCGGTCATCATGTTGAACCCAAGGTACGTGCTTAGGGTTATGTGAATTGACTAGGGTAATAGTTAGAGGTCTTACCCTAACTATCGATAATAGGAGAACGAGGAATTCACGTCTTACGGGATTCTATAGCTACACTAGATCACGACATTCAATCTATCTTTGTTTAGGTCAATGATCAGCGTATTTGTCATAGGATAGTCGTGTGAAGTTGATGGTTTGGATTATTTTTCTTACTAAATTCTCTACTTGATTATCTTTTCTTGCTAACTTTCTTATCTTCTCTTAATTTAGTTCATTCTTAAAACTCTCGATTTTCCCGTTCTGCACCTCCTAAAGGAATAACTTGGTTCTTGTGGTTCGACCCCGTCCTTACCGTTACTACAAATCCATTGTAGGATCCGGTATATATCAACGGGATATATATTTGACACAACATAAATTACCAGAGTTTCGTGCCGAGGGGGCAACCATTGCCAGAATCTTCTAATGCCTCTTCTCTCAAGGATTTGATGAAAAATCTCTTTGCTCGGCATAAACAAGAGATAGATCGTTAAAAGTAGGACACTGATCGCCAGATTAAACGTCTTGAGACTCAATTGAGTCAAATGGCACAACAATTGGCAAGACAGAACGAGCCTGGACAATTGCCCTCGCAACCGCATCCCTACCCAAATGCTAATGCTAGTGCGATCACTCTTAGGAATGGAAGAGAGTTAGAAGAGCTTCGACCTAGGAATCAGACCTCAAAAGCCAATAAGGAAGAACATGAGCTTGAAGTACTTCCGTCTCGTTCTAAGCAAATGGAAAAGCCTAAAAAAGAAGTACCACATTCCTTCACTGTGAGACCTCTTTTCCCTCAACGCTTAATCTTGAATAAGAAAAAGGAGGAAGAGAATGAAATCTTATAAACTTTCCGAAAAGTGGAAATCAATATTTCGCTTTTGGATGCTCTGAAGCAAGTACCGCGTTATGCGAAATTCCTTAAAGAACTGTGCACTAACAAGGGAAAGCTTAAAGGCAATGAGAAAGTCCAAATGGGGGAATCTCCATCGTTATCCTCCAGAAAAAGTTGCCTCCCAAATGTAAAGACCCCGGGATGTTCTCGGTGCCTTGCATAATTGGGAACGTGAGCATAGAGAAGGTCATGTGTGACCTGGGTGCTTCAATTAATGTTATGCCTTTGTCTATCTACGAGAATCTAAAGGCAGGCCCACTCCACGAGACTGGTATCATCATACAATTGGCTGACCGTTCGGTAGTGAGACCAGAGGGTGTTCTTGAAGATGTCTTGGTTCGTGTAAACGAGCTTGTGTTTCTTGCTGACTTCTATGTCATAGACATGAGAGAGGAATCGTTCCCGCATTCATCCTCGGTGTTATTGGGGAGGCCATTTCTTAAAACGACGAGAGCAAAAATTGACGTTCATGATGGCTCTTTGACTATGGAATTCGATGACGAGGTAATCAAATTTAACATATATGACACCATGCGATTCCCTAATGATGTCTCCTCAGTTGTTTGTTGTCTAGATTCTGTGGACTCACTCGTTGATGCTACATCTGTTACGAAGGAGTTCGATAAGTTGCGCGTGGTGTTAAAGCATCATCTTAACACCACTTCTTTAGATGAGGGTATCTTTATCCTCGATACTGGGTCGAGGAGATTGATCATGAGTTGAATTCCGTCCAACTCACGTCCCCCACTGCTTGCTATGTGGAGTTGCACCACATTAACTCCACTATTCTACCATCTTTTGTTAAAGCACCTACATTGGAGCTTAAACCACTTCCTAAGCACTTGAAGTATATGTTCTTGGGCGAGAATGACACACTCCCAGTAATTATCTCGGCCATACTATCTTCATTAGAGGAAGAGAAACTCATTCGAGTTCTTCGGGAATTTAAAGAAGCAATTAGGTGGACCATCGCGGATATCAAGGATCTAAGCCCCTCCACATGCACGCATCATATACATATGGAGGAAGGGGCCAAACCTTCGAGAGAAGCCCAAAGGAGGCTTATCTGCCAATGATGGACGTCGTGAAGAAAAAGATCCTGAAACTCCTTGACACCGGCATGATATACCCTATCTCTGACAATAAATGGGTAAGCCCGGTGCAAGTACTACCTAAGAAAACAGGCGTCACTGTTGTCACCAACTCTCAGGGAGAGCTAGTCCTAACTCGTATCCAAAACGGATGGCGAGTATGCATTGATTATAGGAAGCTTAACGCTTCTACACGGTTCCATTAGGTGCCTGTGGCTCCCGAGGACCAGGAAAAGACGACCTTTACATGTCCATTTGGCACTTTTGCCTACCAACGCATGCCTTTGGGTTATGCAACGCACCAGCTACTTTTCAAAGATGTGTCGAGAAGAATCTCGTCCTGAATTACGAGAAATGTCACTTCATGGTCGATCAAGGCTTGATTCTAGGACACTTTGTTTCTTCTAAGGGGGTGGAAGTCGATCCAGCTAAGGTCGACGTCATTTGTAAGCTACCAATGTTGAAGCCATTCTATGAGGATTCCTCACAGCAAGAGCTGGACAGTCATTCTTTGATAAATCCGGAATATACCGATTGAGGTGAAGTCGGATTAAGTCGAGCCAACGACATTAACCAATGGCGCTATTGGGAGGCAACCCAAATTCTCATTTCTTTTACTTTATTGACTTATTTCTTAGCTCTCTTTATTTGAGTCTCTTTGTTTCCCCCTTACTCACCGCTTCTCTTGCAGGTTTGAGTCGTCATAGTGTCGTTCTTTCATGAGTGGATGCCTAGAGTATCAGGTTCTTTTGATTGGAGACTTAAACATTTTGCATTTGTATCATGTCATTCTATTTCTTTGTGGATTGTCACCTTTCCGCTTATTTTAAAAACCTTGAGGACAAGGTTTGGAATAAGTTTGGGGGTGATTTTAGGGATTGTGGACTACTTTTAGTTGGCTAGTATGGAATTTGCGCAAGACATCAGGTGTAATAGTTATATATCAGGTGTAATAGTTATATTTTTTTTCGAATATTACGTATTCCATAGGATGGTATGTATGGTTGTGTTTCTCTTTTTCTTGTCACATTCTTATTATTTTGCATCTTCATGCATTTTTGACATCTCATGTAGTATGTTATCTAGGATCATGCTGTTTAATATTGTTTATGTTGCATATGTTAGATGCATTTAGGATCATTTAGCTTAGGACATTTAGAGCTGCCTAAAACCTTGTTAAATGCCTTTAGTTATGGATAAGTTGCATAAGCCGCTTTTGAGACTCGATATTTTTTTGAGGTTTTGGAGACATCTTCACTTTGGTACGGTGTCCGGTGTTGTTGAGATCACATAATAGGAGGCTGGACCTTTGTTTGGGCCTTGTACTAGATACCAAAAGGGTAGATGGTCAAACTTTTGCCAAGTTTGATTTCAAGGGTACTAGAACGATGGTGACACCTACTTGAGGCGTATTTCTTGTGATCGAACAACCTTTGAGGGAGTGATTTAGGCCGTCTTTGATATAACACTTGGCCTCTAGCCTACCTAATGCGATTACTCTAGTTAACCCCCTCGAGCCAACCAAACTTTAACTTCCTTCAACCTAACGCAAAACCCACACCCTTAGCCTTATACTATTCTTATCCAATTGGAAGCTTGGCTTAGACTTGAAATCCTTAAAAAGAGACATGAACAAAAAAAAAAAGATTGAAGCGTTGTTTATATACCCGAAATAAGGGAAGATTATTCATGATAAAAAAAGTCATGAATAGAGAGTCCCACCTAAAACGGTATCCGCAGGAAATGGAGCAGGGAGCCGGGTGGTTGGAAAAAGGTGAGGATTGCACATAATTCAAAAAAAAATCAGTTAAGTGCATTTGTAATCCTTCATGTTCTCTTATAACTTATCTTTTGAGAGTCTAAGTTTTTAGCTTTCCAATGCTTCGAATTCCCTTATATCTTTTCTTTTGTACCCCACCCCGGCCAAGCTATAACCTATGAAAGTCCTATTGACCCTCATTGGTGTTAGATCCACACTAGTGGAGAGTATGGTTGCATTTCTCGCCTATGGTACACTTAAAAGCGTTGATGCGCTATCATGAAGAGATCATTCTTGTGCGCTTTCGTGAATTGACCTAGAAGACCTTTAAGTAGTTAATGGTCTTGGTTTAGGCAGGATCTAGTTTCCGAAAAGTGTGATTTCTATCAATATCCGGACTCTAATGCTGAACAAATCATAACTCCAGGCTTCATTTAAAAGGTAGTCGATTTAGTGGCGATATAAACTAAAGGTAACTTCATTTAACTTGGAATTGGGCATAGGATTAGTTAAGCATGTCTTTCATCATGCTAGGTTAGTATTGAGTCATTGTAGTATTAGGAGTCTTAGTTTGCATTTTAGGATTGTGTATCACCTACTTCCTTGCTCGGGACGTGCAAAGTCTTAAGTTTGGGGGTATTTGATAAGTCGTTTAATATGCATTATTTACCATTTGTTTATGTGTGTTTCTATGTCAAAGTCTCCAAAATACTACTAAATTTATACTCATCTCTCACTTTTAGGTGAATCTGAGGTCAAGGTTGAATTCGGGCCAGAGAAAATACTTAAAATAGAGTATTTACTTGCAGTAATTGGATGTCGGGGTCTTCTCGTAATAGAGTATTTAATTCTGCCACGTGTTATAATTTTATTGGTCAAGCTGCGTCTCATAAGCCTTTTCCACCAATCATGCTCCACAAATCACGCCAATCAGCCTTTTCCACTAATCATGCTCCACAAATCATGCCAATCAGTCGTTTCCACCAATCACGCACCACGTGTCGCGCCAGCACGTCAAACACAGAACTAGATTATTTAGGTAGGTAACAATTACCAATTACATCTTATGTAATTTTAGATACTTTTATGAGATACATGACATCTTATGTCTTAGCATGTTTTTATCTCATCATATGCCTAAAGCCCAAAACTATTTTGATAGCTTTATTAAGTCGGACTAATTTAAACATTTAGGTAACTCTTACCCAACTTGTCTCACCAAGATAACACAATACACCCAGCTAAGGCTAAAACTATATTAGTGCGATTGAGACCTTGATTAGTGTTTAAAATTGGATAGCACAAGACTTAAGATTTAATAGAGGGATTTTATTAAATTTTAGTGATTTTATGTAAACAGTGAAATATCATATATTTTATTGATTTGTTAAATCACTAAACAATTTGGAGATTTTTATACTGTTTACTAATAAAAGAATTTACGTGCGCTAGGATTAGTTAGAGGCAATGAAACCCATTGGCCGTCAATGAAGTGTGGTTCCATTGACCATCGGCAACAGACGTTGGTTCCACATACCAGGCACACGACGGTACTTTTTTTTTTTTTAGAAGATGAATCTCAATTCCAAATTGAAATTCACTATAGAAAATCATATTTTTCGCTGATTTTACTATACTAAATTTACCCCTTAATTTATCTAAAATTAAGTCAATTAAAACATTTTTAATTAACTCGGGCCCACATCTAACTAATCATCTTATCCTAATCCAATTAGGACTTTAGATATTTTAATCATAGCATATCATCAATAACAAACTTCTCCATATTTATCTCCTATCCAATAGGGATAATGAAACCGATTTTGCATATATCTCCTAATTTAATTTGTTATCTATCTTTATCATATAGAAACTTCATAACAAAATAGATATAACAAGATAAATAAATAATTTTGAAAATTAATTATTTGCAATTTCGATCTTCATCTAAATAATCACAAACATGTAATTGAATCATGAAATATTATCCCAATCGAACCTAATGGTGTCATGGATCATAGAACACGAAACTCAATTCATTAAAATTATTCAAATTAACCTAACATGGTTACTAGCATGTACGAAACTAATTTCAATTAAATCACGAATATATTTATCATATACATAAAACATGATAATAAATCTCACAGGAAACTTATGTATATCACATATACATCAACTATTAACATGCTTTCAATCATATATCATATGAAAACATGCAGTGAGTTTAATGGAATCAAACTTGAAGGCTCTGATACCACTGTTGGGTTTTGAGATTCATGCGCAACGAGATTACAAAACAATTTTGAGAAAAAAAACCCCAACAGGATCCGAATCTAATTCCATTAAAAACGTTTAAACTATTAAAACTTAATCATACCTCAGTCGCAATGTACCTTTTTGAAGGTTAATCGATCTCTAAGGCATTGCCAACGACGAGCGCTCTCTATCAACAGTCCACACACGAACGGCGGCCGAGATTTGAAGTGCTAGCTTTGAAAGAATACCAAACCTTTTTTATATCTCTCCAAAACGATTCAGAGCATACCAAAAACCCTAACTCGTTTCTTAAAACGAAAATAGAGTTTTGACCATTTTTTTAATCTTTCGTACTTGTATTCTAACTCAAAGCGTCTATTTATACAACCGTTGTATATAGATGGTTAAGTAAATTACACATATACCCCAACTTAAAGAAGTATAAGTGTAATACACTACAAGGACATTTCAGTTATGAATTTTATCATATAAAATTCGTTTTTCTAAACCATCTTAAAATCTCCTAAAACCATTCTTAGTGTGCGACCCAATAGGCTCATACAACGTTGGTAGTGTACCAAAACACATTATGGTATACAAGTCATAAGCGGCCTCTAGCAAGACATTATGACTACACAAGTTGTACGAATATCAAATCGATACAACCTAATCAATAGTGTATATAACATCCTTTTGTCACACGATATCCTTTTGATCAAACATAAGGCATGGAATTGTCATCCAACATGTTCAATCGTACTAGTCTCGATTTCTAGGTAGACTGAAAACATCTAAGTGACATTGATCAATATCAATTCACTTAGACTAGGCCTTTTAACAATCTAACACATCGAGGGATCCACTGGATATCTCTTTTTATATGAAAGGGACAAATTCTATATCGATTACACAACTTCACCACATTATTCACACAGTAACCAATCAAAACCTTTACAATCATCCGGTTAAAGACAACATTTGATTGCGTCAAATCACTGTATTCCTAATGTTGAAGTCTTTGATAATCTCAAGTTAGAGGACTGAAAAATATACCTATCATGAGAAACAACTATGACTTAATCCATGTGATGTTCTCATATCGGGTCGGTTCAGTTCTTTGTTCCCTAACAAGTACTCATGATCTTGATTCATATTCCTATACGTATGATCATCGTATGATCATCAATCAAGACTCACACTAGTCTTAATTCATTATAGTTCCTAGTATAATAATCGATTAGGGACACTTAGATATTTTCTGAAATACCCATGGATCTTATTAGAATGTAAACATGCAAATCAATTATAATAAACAACAAATGAAATCCTCTATTTTATTAACTAAAATATATTCATAAAGACTATTAATGGATTGACCTAGGGCACATTTCCCAACAGCCGCGACACCGGTGGAATACCAAGATCATCTCCGGTAAGCCATCTTTGGTCATGGGGATGACATAACAGTAGACTTACCAAAAATTACCCAAAACAGGGAGATGGGAAAAGAAATAACAAAGATAGAAGAGATCTCACCTTTTTCGGCGAGTCTTTGTAACTTTGGTGGCTCTTCGGAAGGTTGGACAACCCTCCAATGGTTGTCCTATACCTTTCTTGCTCACCAAGTCTTGCGAGAGGAGAAGAGAAGAAAAAGAGAGGAGAGGAGAGAAAATGAAAGAAAAGCGTGGGGTGGATCCTTATATAGGCCCACACATCATCCCCACACACACGTATCTCGAGGTCGGTCCAACTAACACCACTTTAGCTGTCCACCTATTCTAACACTCTCAATGTGACTCCACTAGGTGGCACATACACTACTTAACTAACCAACTTTCTGGCCCGTTTTTATGTTCTCGCACTCCAAACACCCCACGACTCGCGAGTCGCGTGTTTTGGTCTCACCAATGCTCTCTCGTCGTTAATCAACTCAATTATCAGTAATTGGCTTATTTATTAATCATTTTCAGTGTTTTAAAGTCTCCATATACCGTACCCCATCTGCTGATGCTCGCTCGGCTAGTTTTCCTACTCGTTTACAAACTTCACTGTCCAGTCACTCAAATACGAGTATAAATATATAATACACATCATCATTCACAAAATAGCCAAATCTTTGGGTCGCTACAGTCTCCCCAACTAACAAGAATTTCATCCTCGAAATTAGCTCTAACTCGAATGACTAAGGGGAACTCACACCCATTCAAACCTTCAAACTACGGGCTTACAACCCCTTCAGATAGCTTGGATCCTTCCTATCGAACTACGAGCTTTCCCGAGTTGCTTTAGACACCTCTCTTTTTACCGTTGAACTCCAGACTGATGTAAAGTCACTTCAAATAGCTCAATATGTTATAATCAATTGCGGACTCGTGCGAGAGTCAATTCTAACAACTCGACATCAAGTATTGAATTGCGGACTTGTACAAAGTCCCTTCAAATAGCATAACTTCTTAAATCCGGTCCTTTCCTCCACATCTATCAAACTGTGGGCCTTTGCCACTTTAAACAACTTGATTTCATCGCAGTTTTTAGTCTACGAGTCACCACCGCTTCAAACAACCTAATTCGACTATGGTCTCTCTAGACCACTCCTATTTCCCGAAATAGTAGGAATGCCAACGACCTCGTCGTAGACATCGTCCATTACCATAACAAAAGTCAGGTAATTACGAAGTAAGACGCTACGATCGCGACTTGTACGTCATACTTGTGATGACCTCCTAACCCACTCGTGTTTCAACGTAAGTTCATCTATGTCCAGGCAGTAAATATGTTCGATAAAGTTGTAACCATGGCCATCAAGTACACTGCGTGTCCATGCATCGTAAGATGAATCACAACCCGTCTGGTCCTGCCTCTCTTTAGGTGTACTCATGGCAAGGTTTGGTAATCCATTGTGCTCAAGCCTACCACCTCTTTCGGACTCCAATTTAAGTTAGGCCTGTCTCATCCTAGACAACTCTGCTAAGTTTCAATGGCACTACTCTAGCAAGTATCGACCCTAACTCCATCACATGACATTCGACATCGCATTTAAACACCTAAAGTTTCATATACACTCCATGCATGATGTAATGACAACAAGGAGAATCTCTTACCTCTGGTAGTATCACGAACCAATGTCAGTTGCGGCTCAGTCGTCATGTGCACGTCCTAAATGGACTGAGGCTGACTGTCATCTTGCTGGTCCTCGTAGAAATCTGGATATCGATTTTGAAAATGTTTGGACTGTTCGCACTAGAAACATACTCTCCGCTCTCAAGAACCATCATCATCGTTCGGATCCCTAATCCGTTTCCTATCATGTCCTTCCGATTGATGCTCTGACTACAACTCGGGTCAATCAGACACAATCTCCTCGCGGTGAGTACTCAAGTAACTCTCCCTAGCCAAGCTTCGCTCATAAGCTCTCTGCCGCGCCCTTGGCTCAGTAGTGATGATCGTACCTCAGATTTAAGGTAGTAGACCCTTAGTAAAATAGTACACCCGGTCGCCTCCATGTCACTTGAACCTGCAGCATATGGTACTGATGGTGTAATCATAACTACACCCTCAATATCGTCAAAATCTCCTCCAGCCACTACTCCTGAAATGTGACTCTCTACGCCAATGCACGAAGGTCTTCACGTAACGTACTAACGACATAACGATGTCGTTACTAGATCCAGCCTGATCTGCCCCCGCTATCTAACAAAAAAAATGAGTTCCCAGATCGACGAATAACTACCGATACCATATAATACACCACATAAAACATACTTATACAATTAAGTTTTCAATTTCTTTACCCAACTCATCCTCACTCCCCAACTAGGATTCTAAATCAGGATCAAATGGTTCCACTCTAAGTTCAACCATATCTAATTTCCATTGGTATGCTCTGATACCAACTGTGATGACCCCAATTTCTGAAGCAATTGGGAATGCCCAGCCTAGACCCACATAGACTCCCGAGTCAATACTCAACAAGTCTATGCGTGCCTAGTCAGCCTTAATTCATTCATTTACAATTCAAGTTATGAGTTATTAGATTATAAAACTTGTTAGATCAATACTCAGCAGAATTCAACTATAATCATACAATAACTCAAAGGGAAATTAGGAATTTCTAATAAATGTGAAACCCCAAATATAAGATAGACATGTAAAGCCTAGTGACTACAGTTCGATGGGGGCATTACATGGTATCCAAATTTCACAACCCAATTCTATCCATAATGTTTCAAATACAATATATGTAAATAAAAGTAATTACATACCACTCAACAAGGAAAGAAATCATCCCTGAGGAGCGCTTAGAGGAAGTTACCTATCACCGGTCCCTTTCCCTTACTTTTACTTATCCTGTCTGCACACACCATCACAAACTAGATGGTAAGCAACTGAGATAAATTGAAAGTAATGCCAAAAAATATAACAATAATTCATGATTTACCAAATAAAGCAGCCTAAATATCATGCGGTAATTGAAAGACAAGAAATATAACAAGGTGCATGATAATCAGACTAACAAATAACAATCGAAATTTGCATGTTCCAAGAATTCAAAAGAAGCCCATAAGTAGTCTAAATCATGACAAAATGGCGAAGATCTCGCAAGATCTCCCCATGCATCGACACAAAGAAAACACAACCATAATAGGGGACACAAACCCCCAGTACTTGGTGTCACATGATCACTATAGGTGGTCCCATACTCCTGTACAAAAGTGTTCACGTTGTACTATTAGTGAAGGACCGAGTACTCTAACATAGACTTACGCCAAGAATACATAACCAAGGAATAGAATGGGATGTCAAGCATGAGGTCAATTCAATAATCACAATCAACAGAGGATAGAATCACATGATATTTTCTTATTGGCTTACTAACTTAACTGGTACATCGCGTACCCGTCACACACTTGCAATCCTAACCCTTTCGTCCGAGTCCCCAAACTACCTATCAATGGTTTGAACCCCCAATTAATGGGTTTAAGATAAGTAATTAGTCTTAGGGCCCCAAAAGTTTCGGTTTTAAAATAGTTTGTAAAATGGGCTCAAACATTAGGCAAAACGCCCACTGTCTTAGTCGTATGTGGGTCACGCCGTGAGGCCCATGGGCCACAATGTGCCCATGGCATTTCACACACATCCCACGCCTTGTTCGCACCGAAGTATAAAAATATCCAAAACATTCCATACAACGTTTGACTCCAACACAAATACAAACACCTATCACCCACGCCGTGTAAGAACAAATGCAAAAACACCTCCACGACGTTCGATTTAGATACGCCTTCAAGACGTCGTAGAGACACAACTTCTCCACGACGTGTTTCACATAAACTCACCCATAACACGGATACAAAATTTGTCATGACATCCTTAACATGAAAACGCTTTTCACGGCGTTTTATGCAATGAGTACAACATAACTCATATGTCCAAACGTCGTATCAATCAATTTAAGACGTTGTCAAGAAGATGAAGAAAACAGTTTGCCTGGTCTCTATAATAGTCGTATATGGGAGACGCTACCAGGCAATAGATTCGCGACGTCGACACGAAAAATAGAATATCAAACTATCGACCATCAAAACCACACACCACTCTTGGTGATCACTGCCACCATATTTCCAAACATCAAGACTCTCCAAAATCGACCCCGGATTGTCGTGGGATGCCTGGATTCAATTGAAAACCCAAATCAAACAATCATATCTAAAAACCCAACCCATTTAGATCAAATTAACAAAAAAAATACAACAACACCGGCACGGATGTCGCATGTTGATAACTCCGGGGGTTGTCGAGACACCGGTGGAATACCAAGATCGTCTTCGGTAAGCCACCCTTGGTCATGGCAATGACACAATAGTGGATTTACCAAAACTACCCAAAACAGGGAGAAGGGAAAATAAATAACAAAGAGAGAGAGAGAGAGAGAGATCTCACCTTTTCTGGCTAGTCCCTGTAACTCTAGCAGCTCTTCGGCGAGGTGGACGACCGTTCAATGGTTGTCCTAGAGCTTTCTTGCTCACCAAGTCTTGAGAAGGAGAAAAGAAGAAAAAGAGAGGAGAGGAGAGAAAATGAGAGAAAAGTGTGGGGTGGGTCCTTATATAGGCCTATACATCATCCCCACACACATGTATCTCGAGGTCGGTCCAACTAACACCACTTTAACTGTCCACCTATTCTAACACTTCTTAATGTGACTCCACTAGGTGACACATACACCACTTAACTAACTAACTCTCTGGCCCGCTCTTACGTTCTCGCACTCCAAACACCCCACGACTAACGGGTCGCGTGTTTTGGTCTTGCCGACGCTCTTTCATCATTAATTGACCCAATTATCATTAATTGGCTTGTTTATTAATTATTTTCAGTGTTTTAAAGTCCTGTGTAACCATACCCCATCTGTCGATGCCCGCTCGGCTAGTTTTCCTACTCATTTACTGACTTCACTGTTCGACCACTCAAATACGAGTATAAATGTATAGTACATGTCATCATTCATAAATAGCCAAATTTCTGGGTCGTTACATTGTACAACTGGTTGAGTTAGTTCACTAGAGTTTTGTTGTGTTATTGTACGAGACGACTGATTTATCGATTAAGTGGTTCACCAGGGCTTTATGCGATGCGTTATAGGATGGAGTGATTTTGCGGTTGAGTGGTTTATCGTGGTTTACACTGTCATTATATAGGATGAAGGTTGTTAGGATATCAGGATCACCAACCCGTGACTTGGGACCCAATTTGAGATACGCGAACTGAATGAGACACGTGGCCGATATATATTTTATATTTGATTGGTGTATTCCTAATGTTTTATAAATATGTAGACTTACTAAGTCACCTTTACTTGTCATTTTTTTACGTGTTGAGACGCGAGCGCGAACACGCCTCAAAATGTATGCGAGCGTGGGACCGGGTAGAAAGTTGTTGGTGAGCCTTTTAATTAATTTCACATTAATGTAGCCAATATATATTATGTGTGTAATGACTCTAAAATCTAACTCGTGCTACGTGTCATTTTAGGTCGTACGTGGGCCCATTAGTCGTGATATGTGTGTCTTATTATCGATCGTTGACACCGAGTTATGTTATTTTTGTTTAGTGTCTGTATTATTTATTTTATTACTTAAATGTAAATTCCAATATCCTAAATGTAGGAGGACGTTTGTGTATGAGAGTTAGTACTGAGAAACAAGTTCAACTTGGAAAAACGTGTGTTACGAGCACCAAATGAGCGATTGTCGGGTAATTAGCTGTCCGGGGGAGGAGATAATTGACCTAAAACACTGAAAAAATACAAATTAATTAATAAATAAACATTGTGTAATGTGTTCAATAAGTTGTTATGTCCAAGAGCACACGACAGTGCGAGTCATGGTGTGGGAATGCCCGAGAACTAGATACTTTGAGTTAAATCAAAGGATAATTCAAGAGAGTCACCTGCGGCATGACATTTTTCACCAGTTCGATTTTTAGAAAATTTTCAGAAAACTTCGGGGATCTTTTGAGTATCTAAATGGGTCTGAATAAGACACAATGCCCTATAAATCGACCCAATTACACTAAAGAATAAATTATAAAAAAATTGAGTAGATTAGAGAATAATTAACGGAAATTGATATTAAATGACTATCAAGGGGATTTAGTCATTTTTGGGACACGCGGGGATCGTAATAAGCGAGTCGGGTCGTGTGAGTGCGGGTTTAGCTTGGATACAGGTAAGTAAACCAGTGAGGGAACTTTACAGTTATTTCTTGAGCTTTAAACTTGTTTGTTTATTGCTCTGAGCCAATTTTTGGGATTGTATTCCGTTTGGTTTGTCCGAGGGAAAGTGCATCAACTGTAGTTCTTAGTAGGGTGGTCATCTGAGGTAACATGCTAGAGTCACGACCTCGAGTTTACTACATTGGATATTTATTTGTGCGGGGAGTGAGTTCTTAGCTTGATTACCAAGAAGACTCATTTGCTAGCTGGATTTAGGGCTTTTGGGTCCTAAAATCCAAGTTTTGTGGGGGTTTTCCCTCGACTCAACGACCACTTGGTCGGGACCACATGTGTCATCTATTGTTTTCTGGTACACTCATATTCAATTGCTTAGTCATGTATTTATAGTCTTTATTTATTCATGCATTCCATGTACCTTTCTTTCTATCGGCATGAATATAGAGTGGTGTTTGTAACAACCCTCGAATTTTAACTAGACTTGTATGATACTTGTCAGGACCGTGACCCAGCTACGCGATACTGGATTGTATTTCGAATCTTGGGAGTCGACACCGAGGTAATGTTATGATTCTTTGATGTGTGTAATAGTATTTAGTCTAATGCGTGTCATGGGCTATTTTAGCGATTTTTAATATGAGAGAGGTTTTTGCTTAGGTAAACGGGGGAGAAAAATACAATTAAAAGAATTTTCGTAGTATTTAAATAATTATTTGGCGAGACAAGGCAAGACTACATGCACAACGGAGAAATACGGATCGAGGAATACAAAATTTACGCGGGAGTTGGTTAACTAAGTGACTTACGAGTCAGTTGTTGGAGAACATATAAGAGATTGTTAAAATGACATAACTCCAATTTGAGGAGACATGGGATTTACCTCGAGAGGTATGGATGTCTAAGAGGAAATATATAGGGGATTATAAAAAACTCCAGGGGTATAATGGTCATTTTGACCAACTAATATATATATATATTTAGGTTTAGGGCTATACATATATATGTGTTATAAGCAAAACCCTAACTCTTCTACCCCCTCTACCGCCGCCCTCTCTTCTCTCCTTCCTCTCCATCACTCTCGGCTTCTCCTCCCTCTCATCCTCATGATCTCTCCTCTCCACTCACGACCACTCCCTCTCCATCCCCACTCTTACGGTCTCATTCTCACTCATGGCTTCACCCTCCTCTCTCCTATTCACTCATGGCCTCACTCTCCTCATTCACCGTCACCGCCACCCTCCTACTCCTCTCGCTGCCGACGAGCTGCACGACCCCCAGGAAGTTGAACTCGCCGAAGGTAGCTCACTATCTCCCTCTCTCTCTCTCTCGACCTCGCACACCACTCACCTTACGGTTTCTCTCTCTCTCTCTCTCGGCCGGTGTTGTGTCCTCTCTATTTTGGGGTCGTCGTGGCTGGTGGGACCGTCCCCGGTCACGACTGATCGGAGGTGGCGCTACTGGCCGAAGGTGGTTCCCTCCATGTACAAAAAGGTGTGAAACCATGGTGTATATGTTAGACAGTTGAGTGGTGTGTGGTGATGGCGTGTGTGCACCCCACGGTTGGGGTGCGTAATGGTGTGTGTGGCGTAGACAGTTCAGTTGGGAGTGTGGTGTGTATGTACACCCCATGGTTGGGGTGTGTGACAGGGTGTGTGCACCCCATGGTTGGGGTGTGAGGTGTATTATGTATGTGTGCATATAAAAAAAAGAAGAAGAGGAGTATGGATAGTTTATGATTATAGTAAAATGTTTGTAAATGGGCTTGTGTTAGGGCCCAATAAGGGCCCAACATAACAACTACATAATAGGGCCCATAACAAGCATATAATATTATGGAAATGGGCTTATGTATTTAAGCCCAACCAGAGTCTAACAAATAAAACAAACTCATAATCAACTTAAGACTAAATGCTAAACCTTAAACTCATATTCAAGATTCAAACCCTTATCAGGTAGTTGAGAAGTCACGGGAGACGCGTTAGAGTCTCGGAGTTTGTTACGCGGGTCACGATAGTTCAGGTAAGTACACTTGCCTTAAAGCTTGTGTACGTTAGTAAGCTAGTAAAGAAAATACTATGTGATTCATTTTCATTCCGTTGTGTTTGCTATTATCTACTTGTTGGCATTCTATTCCATATTCCTTGTATGTGTGTTCTTGGCATAAGTGTGTGTCTCGAAGGTACATGCAACCTACACTAGAAGGGATAAACACGGGCACTCGTGCGAACGAGTGTTTGACCACCCCTAGTGATTGTGTGATACCATGTACTTGATTGTTATGGATATTTTGTAGATTTCGATGTTGCGACATCTCTGTTATGGATTTTAGACCACTTATGGCCTTTCTTACTCGTAGAACATGCATGTTTCGATTACTATTATTTCCAATCTGTCTATCATGCATATTGTTTATTTAAATTGATGTCTTCCAATTCCAGCATGATATTTAGACTGTCTTGTTTTAAAATTTATGAATTACTGTTATATTCTTCTGGCTTTACTTTCGATTTTTCTCAATTACTCACCGTCTAGTTTGTGACGGTGGGTGCAGATAGAACGGAGAGCGGTAGGGGCAAGGAACCTTGCCTATGAGACTTTTTGTGAGCGGCTGGACTTGAGGTATCGAGATGTAGGCTCATGTTTATTTCTGTTTGTATGATGTTATATATATATGATTGTAGTTTTTTAACTAGGGATCATTTTTTAGATGGATACCATGAGTTTGTTATGCTGACTTGGACATGAACATATCGGGGTTTTCCACATTTATATAGATTCCTAATTTTCATTTGATTGAGGTATTTCCTAATAATTGATTAGTATTAAATTTTCTTTCACTGTGTTATACTAGCAATAACTCTTTCATAAATACTTGAAATTTGATGATTTGAGGCTGACTGGGCTCGTCAGGCTCGCTGAGCACTGACTCAGGACCTGCACAGGTTTAGGTCGGGCGTACCTAAATGCATTGGGAATTTGGGGCCGTCACAGTTGGTATCAGAGCATACTAGGTTTAAATTCATAAAACACAAGCTATTTAAAACTAGCGGAAGTAGGAACGGTTGAACTTATAGTGGAAACCCTATGATCCGTAGAAACTGAATTGGGGGAGTGATGGCGTTATGTCAGATAATTTTTATACTTATTATGATTGTTATGTGTATTATTATGGTATACGGTAGCTATAAACTGATTCGAGAAATTCATTCTCTTGATCTAGATGACGATGGCGGATCAGACCAGTCCGGGCGACGATAGCGGCACGTCCAACACACGATATGCTAGCGCAACAGACGATGTGTATGCCTTGACTCAAAGAGTTGCGACGCAGAACTAACCGTTACAGGAGATGTTACGACTGTTGAGGAAACTCGTACCAGCTACCACTATACCATCGACTTCGACTACACCATTACCACCTACTGATACCCGGGGAGCAGAGACCCCAATTGCTGTGGCATCTACAACTCTGATTCTGTTAGAGGCGGTACCCGAGGGAGCTGTTGTTGCGCCAAATATGCAGACCGAGGCAGATACACTGGATACATCAGTAGCTACTACAGAGGTTACTCTAGTTACGACCCTAGCGAAGAGCTCGGAAGCCACTGCAGAGGCGAAACAGTGGAGGGAATTCAAGAGACATGATCCCATTAAGTTCTATGGTGGCATTGATGTCAAAGCAACGGAATTATTTTTAAGGAATTATGAGAAGATTCACTCGATCATTGCCACGGAAGACCACATGCGAGCGACGATCTCCTCGTCGATGTTACATGGGGAGGCAGTTGATTGGTAGACAACTATCATTACTGCTCGAGGCGTTCCGAGAGACTGGATCGACTTCAAGACCCAGTTTAATCAGAAATACTTTCCACTGATTGTGCTTCGAGCAAAGAGGAATGAGTTCATGGCATTGAGGCAGGGCGTTAATGAGTCAATGATAGAGTATATAGGTAGATTCTCATCATTGTTAGCTTATACTGGAGGATCTACACACAACGAGACTGATCAAGTTTATTATTTCACTGAGGGTTTGTTACCTGCAATCGGTGGTTTTGTACTCACTACACAGCCGAAGACCTTGCAGATTGCTTATGAGCGAAGTCTAGTACGAGAGGGTTATCTACTTACTCATCCAAAGGAGGACAGACCGGCCAGATTAGAGTCCCGATTGGAGGAGCACCATCAGGTCATCAAGAGGAAGAAGAACAGGTGGAATTTCCGTGACCGTGGAACTCAGAGCGTATGGTATGTTGCACAGTCGACTACTCGTCCGATATATACTTCTCCGTCAGTATCGAGTTTTGCCAATCATCCACCGCAGCCTAGTCGATCAGGACAACAGTCACAGAGGCAGACTCCTGAGAGTAAGGGTAATGATTGATGAGACAGGCAGAGTAAGACACAAAGGTCTGGTCAGACTCAGACTCGACTCAGAGTTCTGCACAGGGACGAGGCCAGGGCCAGACTCAGGGATTGCAGGATACCCGCACATGTTTCAAGTGCGGAAAGGTTTGCACATTCAAAGGGATTGCCCCTAACCACTGAGAGCATCGCCACGGCATCACCGGCGTCAGAGGGAGCGTGTTCAAGCGGCTGTTGAGCCAGATCAGGGGGCATCCCGAAACCTTGTTGAGGGTATGATTTCTATTTGCGGTACTTTCATGCATACAATGTTCGATTCCGGTTCCACTGTTTTGTTTATTGCTGGTCGCATGGTAGATAAGCTAGGTTTAAAACCTGTTAGGCTTAGTAAACCCCTCATCCTTAGCACTGCTGCTTGAGATAAGATTTATCCAAATTTTTTGTGCCTTGACATTTCGGTAGAGATAGGGGGTTATGAGTTACCAATGGATATGAGAGTGCTCAAGTTTTTGGTGTTTGATGTTTTGCTTGGCGTGGATTGGTTGGGATTGTTTCATACTCACATTTGTTGTTATGAGAAGAGGATCACAATTCCATTAGTAGATGGTTCGTAGATCGACATTTAGTGTACGACGTCGCTACTTCCTATCACCAGGCAGGGAAGTCAATAGTGGCGAGATTGAGATTGTTGCGAGTGTCATGAGCACTGAGGCAAAGCAGGAGATTTGTATTACTAAGGTACCAGTCGTGTGTAACTTCACAGATGTGTTTCCGGAGGATTTGCCGGGATTACCACATCCGAGGGAGATCGACTTTATCATTGACCTTGTACCAGGGACTAAATCGATCTCGATACCACCATACCATATGACACCTCGAGAGCTTGAGGAGTTGAGGAGTCAGCTAGATAAGTTGTTAGAACTGGGTTTCATCAGTTCGAGTATGTCGTCATAGGGAGCGCTAGTGTTGTTTGTGAAAAAGAAGGATTGTAGTTTGAGGCTATGTATAGATTATCGCCAACTGATCTGAATCACAGTGAAGAACAAATACCCGTTGTCGCACATTGATGATTTGTTTGATCAGTTGACTTGAGCGCAATGGTTCTCAAAAATAGATATGAGGTTAGGCTATCACCAACTCAGGATTAGGGCTGAAGATCGATAAAAGACAGCGTTCAGCACGAGATACAGTCATTTTCAATTTACAGTCATGCCATTCGGCTTGATTAATGCGCCAACAATGTTCATGGATCTCATGCTTCTTGTGATGAGGTTCACCTTGATCGGTTCATGATTGTGTTTATAGATGACATCCTCATCTATTCCAAGACTCATGAGGAGCACGAGGGGCATCTACGATTAGTGTTGCAAACTTTGAAGAATCGCCAACTGCTTCGCTAAGTTCATCAAGTGCGAGTTTTGGCTGTCAGAAGTCAGATTCCTTGGTCACGTAGTTGGAGCTACCGATGTTGCCGTTGATCCATAGAAGATTAGAGCCGTGACTGAGTGTCCTATGCTAACTACCATTACACAAATTTGCAGTTTTCTAGGATTGGAAGAATACTATTGCCGATTCGTACTGAATTTCTCCAAAATAGCTGCACCAATGACGAAACTGACTCAAAAGAATGCGAAGTTTGATTAAAATAAGGAGTGTGAACATGCATTCAACACTTTAAAGGAAAAGTTGACTACCATGCTTGTTTTAACATTGCCTAAGATCGGGAAAGACTTAGTCGTGTACACTAACGCGTCGAAGGTTTGTTTAGGTTATGTGCTGATGCAAGAAAGCAGAGTTATCGCTTATGCACCCGACTGTTAAAACTTCACGAGAAGAACTACTCGACACATGACTTAGAGTTAGCTGCAATAGTGTTTGCATTGAAAATATGGAGGCACCACTTATATGGCGTACGTTTTGAGTTGTTCACAGACCACAAAAGCTTGAAGTATCTATTCACTCAGAAAGAGCTAAACTTGAGGCAAAGATGTTGGCTGGAGTTCCTGAAGGACTACAATTTCTCGCTAGAGTATCATTCGGGAAAAGCTAACGTGGTTGCTGATGCTTTGAGTCGTAGAGGATCTGATGCAGAGGTGGTCATATGTCAGATGACCCATGAGTATGGTCTTCTTAAGGCAGCCGAGTTGATGAGTTTAGCGGACGTGCCAACTACTACCAGGACATAGATTTGTGGTCAGATGAGATTGCAGACCGTATCACTACAGACTATTCTAGAGGGACAACGGGTGATAAGTCGTATCGCAGTACAATGAGATAGCAGATAGTCCAGAACATCCAGATTGGAGTCGGTCGACAGACTCTTGTTTGAGGTATCGTGGGCGACTGTGGATTCCATTGGCGGCTGACTTAAGCACCGAGATACTTCAGGAGGCTCACCATTCTCGATTTTCTGTGCATCTGGGTCGAACCAAAATGTACTCTGATATGCGACGTCTCTTTTGGTGGTCAGGGATGAAGTCTGACGTGTCAGAGTTTATTAGAGCGTGTGAGATATGCCAGCCCGTGAAGGCTGAGCATCGACGGCCTGAAGGATTGTTGCAACCCCTACCCATTCCTCAATGGAAGTGGGAGCACATTGCTATGGATTTCGTTAGTTTCTTACCCTGATCTCCTCGTAGTCATGATAGCATCTGGGTAATTATGGATCGATTGACGAAATCTGCTCATTTCATTCCCGTATCCACTACACACCGAGTTGACAGACTGAGCATTCTTTACGAACGTGAGATTGTCAGATTGCACGGAGTTCCATTATTGATTGTGTCAATCGAGGAGCACAGTTGACATCGTTATTATGGCAGAGCATGCATGCTCAGTTCAGTACCAGACAAGAGTTGAGTACGACGTTCCATCCATAGACAGATGGATAGTCCAAGAGGTTGATCCAAGTGTTGGAAGACATGCTCAGAATGTGTGTGTTAGAATACGATGGGTCATGGGAAGAGTACCTTCATTTTTGCGATTTTGCTTACAATAACAGTTATCAGGCGAGTATCGATATGGCACCGTTTGAGATGCTTTATGGCAGACCTTGTAGATCACCTTCTTATTCGGCCGAGCCAGAGGATGTTATGATAGTGGGTCTCAAGACTGTTGTTGATCATATTGAGAAAGTACGACAGATTCGGTAGAGACTTAAGAGTACCTAGGAGCGGCAAAAGAAATACTATGATCACTATCACGATGAGCTACGACATGGAGACTATGTATACCTGAAAGTCTCACCTCTGAAGGGTCACAAACGGTTCGGAATTAAAGGGAAGCTCGCTCCTAGATTTATCGGTCCCTTCAAAATTATGAAGAGAATTGGTAAAGTTGCTTATCAGCTCGAGTTACTGCCAGAACTCGCTAACATTCATCCAGTATTTCACATTTCAATGCTTCGACTAGACAAGTCAGGCGAAGGACGACGACCGACAGTGGACTTGTGTCAAATCAAGTTGCAGGACGATGCCACTTATGAGGAGCAGCCAATCCAAATTGTCAACTGCAAGGTTAAAACACTAAGGAACAAGGAAATCCCTTCGATTCTCGTGAAATGGCAATTTCATGGGAACGAGGAGCGAACTTTGGAGTTAGAGTCTTACATGAGAGAGCACTTTCCTATCTATTTGATTCTCGGTAAGTTTTTAATTTAGTTTAATTATTAGTAAATTTCAGGACGAAATTCTAATAAGTGGGGGAGACTGTAACAACCTTCGAATTTTAACCAAACTTGTATGATACTTGTCAGGACCGTGACCCGACTACGCGATACTGGATCGTATTTCGAACCTTGGGAGTTGACAGAGTAATGTTATGATTCTTTGAAGTGTATAATAGTATTTAGTCTAATGCGTGTCACGGACCGTTTTGGCGATTTTTAATATGAGAGATTTTTGCTTAAGTAAACGGGAGAGAAAAATACAATTAAAAGAAGTTTTGTAGTATTAAAATAATTATTTGGCAAGACGAGGCAAGACTACACGCACAACGGAGAAATACAAATCGAGGAATGCAAAATTTACGCGGGAGTTGGTTAACTAAGTGACTTACGAGTCAGTTGTTGAGAACATATAAGAGATTATTAAAATGACATAACTCCAGTTTGAGGAGACATGGGATTGACCTCGAGAGGTGTGGATGTCTAAAAGGAAATATAGAGGGGATTATAGCAAACTCCAGGGGTATAATGGCCATTTTGACCAACTAATATATATATATATATATATATTTAGGGTTTAGGGTTATATATATATATGTTATAAACAAAACCTTAACCCTTCTACCCCTTCTACCGCCGCCTTTTCTTCTCTCCTTCTTCTCCATCACTCTCGGCCTCTCCTCCCTCTCACCCTCACGGTCTCTCCTCTCCACTCACGACCACTCCCTCTCCATCCCCACTCTCACGGTCTCACTCTCACTCACGGCTTCACCTTCCTCTCTCCTATTCACTCACGGCCTCACTCTCCTCGTTCACCATCACCGCCACTCTCCTCCTCCTCTCGCTGTTGATGAGCTGCACGACCCTCGAGAAGTTGAACTCGCCGAAGGTAGCTCACTCTCTCCCTCTCTCTCTATCTCTCTCTCGGCCTCGCACACCACTTACGTCACGATTTCTCTCTTTCTCTCTCCCTTTCTCGGCCGGTGATGTGTCCTCTATGTTTTGGGGTCGTTGCGGCTAGTGGGACCGTCCCCGGTCACAGCTGATCGGAGGCGTCGTTGCTGGCCGGAGGTGGTTCCCTCCATGTACAAAAAGGTATGAAACCGCAGTGTATATGTTGGACAGTTGAGTGGTGTGTGGTGATGGCGTGTGTGCACCCCACGGTTGGGGTCCATGGCGGTGTATGTGGCGTGGACAGTTCAGTTGGGAGTGTGGTGTGTATGTACACCCATAGTTGGGGTGTGTGACAGGGTGTGTGCACCCCAAAGTTGGGGTGCGTGATGGTGTTGTGCACCCACGACTGGGGTGTGAGGTGTATCATGTGTGTGTGCATATAAAAAAAGGAGTATGGATAATTTATGATTATAGTAAAATGTGTGTAAATGGGCTTGTGTTATGGCCCAATATAACAACTATATAATAAGGCCCATAACAAGCATATAATATTATAGAAATGGGCTTAAATATTTAAGCCCAACCAGAGTCTAGTAAATAAAGCAAACTCATGTAAATCAACTTAAGACTAAATGCTAAACCTTAAACTCATATTCAGGATTCAAACCTATTAGGTAGTCGGGAAGTCGCGGGAGACACGTTAAAGTTTCGGAGTTTGTTACGCGGGTCGCGATAGTTCAAGTAAGTACACTTGTTTTAAAGTTTGTGTACATTAGTAAGCCAGTAAAGAAAATACTATGTGATTCATTTTCATTCCGTTGTGTTTGCTGTTATCTACTTGTTGGCATTCTATTCCATATTCCTTGTATGTGTGTTCTTGGCATAAGTGTGTGTCTCGAAAGTACATGCGACCTACACTAGAAGGGATAAAATGCGGGAACTAATGCGCACGAGTGTTTGACCACCCCTAGTGATTGTGTGATACCATGTATTGGATTGTTATGGATATTGTTATGGATTTCAATGTTGCGACATCTCTGATGTGGATTTGTTGTGGATTTTATACCACTTATGGCCTCTCTTGACTCGAAGAACACGCATGTTTCGATTGCTATTATTTCCAATCTGTCTATCATGCATCTTGTTTATTTAAATTATTGTCTTCCAATTCCAGCATGATATTTAGACTATCTTGTTTGAAAATTTATGAATTACTGTTATATTCTTTTGGCTTTACTTTCGATTTTTCTCAGTTACTCACCGTCTAGTTTGTGACGGTGGGTGCAGATAGAACGAAGTGCGATAGGGCCAAGAAACCTTGTCTAGGAAACTTTTTGTGAGCGATTGGACTTGAGGTATCGTGATGTAGGCTCATGTTTATTTCTGTTTGTATGATGTTTTATATATATGATTGTAGTTTTTGAACAGGGGATCATTTTTGAGATGGATACCATGAGTTTGTTATGCTGACTTGGACATGAACATATCGAGGTTTTTCACATTTATATAGATTCATAATTTCTATTTGATTGAGTTATTTCCCAATAATTGATTAGTATTAAAATTTCTTCCGCTGTATATACTAGCAATAACTCTTTCATAAAAACTTGAAATTTGATGATTTGAGGCTGACTGGGCTCGTTAGGCTCGCTGGGCACCAACTCAGGACCTGCACGGGTCTAGGTCAGGTGTACCCAAATGCATTGGGAATTTGGGGCCGTCATAGTGTTATTGTTTCAAAATATTGTATATATGTTCTGCTTAACGTTACTTACCTGGGCTCATCATTCTTGTGTTTGATTTAATGCAGATTCGCAGTCCAGTGAGGGGAAGGCTCTTTAACTAGGTGATTTGATTTGAGGTACTAATGTTGCTCTCCTCTTGACTGATGTAGGTGATTTTGAATTATTGCATATATATGTTTTTGAAACATTGGGTTTTATATGGGTTGAGAGATCTTGGGACGTGTATATCTTGATGTGACTCTCCTCTGACTTGTTTATTGATGATGATATACATATGTAGGTTTCCACACTTTAGGTTGTCTTGACTATGTGCCTTAAATCATTTAGTTTGAATTTTAATGTTTTCGCTACACTTTGAATAACTCACTAATATTGAATAACTCAACTTTTAATTTATTTAATAATGATAAACGGTAAGGAAGGCTGACTAGGCTAGCGTGACTCTGCGAGATTGGTTTGGGGTCCACGTAAGTCTAAACCGGGTGGGGTCCAGTTTATGGGGTTGTAGAACTGGGGCCTTCACTGTTGGTATCGAGCCCAAAGTCTTAATACTCGACTGTTGATTTAAATCATAACCAGTTAAGACACAAACCAAGGGTAGTTAGGACAATTGTTGAAGTTAGAGTAGAACCCTATGATCCTGACTTAAGTCTTAGTTAGGAAATGAGGAGAGTTAGGAAATTAAAACTGGAATATGAGCTATTTGATGTATTGTATATATTACTATCGATAGCTATGTCTTGATCGTGTAAGCCATGGTCTTTTCAGATAGCGATAGCGGATCAGCTCGATACTAGTGGTAATGGTTCAAAGGATGTATAGGGGAGATTGGATGCTATGTCCCCAATGATTACATCGCATGATCAACAGCTTCAGGAGATTCTTCGATTATTGAGGACCTAAGCAACACCATTACTCTCTACGTCTGCAGCTCCAGTTATGTAGGCTGGGAGTGCTTCTATAGTCAAAGATATACCTGTAGCATCCACAATTCAAGCAGGACCTGCAGTAGCAGATGAGGCACCGATTCATGCCGAGATAGTACCACCTACACCTGATACACAGGCTGAGGAGACATCGAGTATGCCGACTGATTTGGGTACTAGGGCTACAGCTAAGGCGAGGCAGGCTCGCAAGTTCCAATGTCATCATCCAGAGAAGTTCAACGGGGGCATTAACTATGAGGCCGTAAATAAGTACATGTGGTGTAACGAGAAGGTCTACTATGTATTGGCCACACTAGAGCACATGAAGTCGAGCATTTCTTCAGCTTCACTATTCGGGGAGGCTGATGTTTGGTGGTGTAACACGGTGGCTACGAAAGGGAAGCCCAAAGACTGGGCTAAGTTCAAGGAAAGGTTCAATCAGAAGTATGTTCCTCCTTTGGTTTATAACTTGAAGAGGACCGAGTTTCAGAATATTCGATAGATGACCAGCGAGTTAGTGATATTGTATATGGACCGGTATTTGTGATTGATGAAGTATGTCGAGGGCATAGCCGACACTAACGTTGACCAGTCCTACTACTTCATGCATGGTCCGCTAAACTTGATTGGTTCGATGGTGGTTACTATAGCTTCAGGGACACTACAAAAAGCTTATAAGAGGGGTATGGCTAGCGAGAGCTTCTTGAGCACACGTAACGGAGCAGTAGCCGTGGTTACAAAACTGTTACATTTAGTGGGTAGTTCTGGAAGAGATAGGAGGAGGAAGATACCCAAATAGTAAAGGCAGTGAGATAGAGCTCAAAATGTTACATATGTCACATCTTCGCTTACCACAACGATTATACCAGCTCTTCCAGTATAGAGCTATGCCAACACACTACAACAACCAGCATAGTCATATCCTCCTTATCAGCAGTATCAGAGGACTGATGGCAGAGGCAGTGGTCAAGGGCAGAGGTATGGCCAAAGATAGGGTCAGAGTTCCAGTCATGTGTAGAGACAGGGACAAAGGTCTAGTCAGACATAGGGATAGGAACAACGTGGTCCATCTATATTAGGATCTTAGAGAGGATGTTGGGAGTGTGGACAGTCAGGTCACTTCACCAGTGCATGTCCACGATTTGGATGAGGGCAGCTATCGTAGAAGAGGCGGGAGCAGGTTCATGCAGTTGCTACACCAGATCTGACTACCACCCATAATCTGATTGAGGGTACGGTTTATATTTGTAGTTATTTTATGCATGCTATGTTTGACTCTGGTACTACATTTTCTTTTATTTCGGGTCATATGGTTGATGAGTTGGGTTTGAGACCTACTAAACTCCAGAGACTCTTGATCCTTAGCACAGCTACTGGAGACAAGATCTACCCAAATTTATTGTGTATTAATTGTTCGGTTGAGATAGAGGGTCATGTCATGCCAGTGGACTAGAAAGTGTTGGAGTTCCTAGAGTTTAATGCATTGTTGGACACAGATTGGTTTGGTGCTTATCATGCACAAATCCATTGCTTCACTAAAAGAGTCGCATTTCAGATTCTTGGGCATTCAAAATTTAGTTTTCAAGGGATTTCAACTAGTTTGCCAATTACCAGAGGCAGGGTAGTGTCTAACGTTGATATTAAGACGTTGGCTAGTGTTTTAAGTACGACGGAGAGGGTTTTAGCTAGGTTGGAGGATGTACGAGTAGTATACGAGTTTCTTGACTTTTTTTCAGCGGAGTTACCAGGTTTGCCATTGCCTAGGGAGATAGATTTCATTATTGAATTGGTCTTGGGAACAAACCATATCGATTTCTCTGTACCGTATAACTTTGAAATAGCTAAGGAGCTAGAAGGATAGCTTAATGAGTTGTTAGAGTTAGGTTTCATTTCCCGAGTATGTCACATTGGGGTACACCAGTCTTATTTTGTAAGAAGAAAAACGGTAGCCTTTATTGTGTATCGACTACAAGTAGCTAAACTGGGTGATAATGGAGAACAAGTATCCACTTTTATGTATTAATGACTTGTTCGACCAGCTGACAGGAGCACAATGGTTCTCGAAGATTGATATGAGATTTGGGTGCCATCAACTAATGATTAGAGCGAAGAATAGGGAGAAGATTGCATTTCAAACTTGATACGAGCATTATCAATTTATAGTCAAGCCTTTTGAGCTGACTAACGCCCTAACAATTTTTATTGATTTAATGCATCGAGTATTGAGACAGTACTTGGATTGGTTCATCATTGTGTTCATCGACGACCTCTTGATCTACTCTATGACTTGTGAGGATCACGAGGAACATCTCAAGATGATTTTGCACCTACTGAGGGAGCGCATATTGTTCTCTAAGCTCAATAAGTGCCAGTTTTAGCTTGTAGAGGTTGGATTTCTAGGACACATTATCGGAGCAGGCGGTGTGTCAGTGGACTTCGTTAAGGTCAAAGTAGTGATTAATTAATCTAAATCGAGATCCGTGTCAGATATTCGCAGTTTTCTTGGCTTGGCAAGGTATTATAGGTGATTTATTCAAGACTTCTCGAAGATTGTGGCTCCTATGATGCAATTGACGAAAAAGGAAGTCAGTTTCCAATGGACAGATAGTTGTGAGCAGGCGCTCTTGACATTGAAGGAACGTTTGACTACTGCACTAATGCTAGTGTAACCTTAGTCAGGGAAGTGTTTTGAGGTGAACAACGATGCTTCGAAGGTTAATTTGGGTTGTGTGTTGATGTAGGAAAGTAGAGTGATAGCTTACGCGTCCGATAATTGAAGGTTTATGAAAAGAACTACCCTACGCATGACTTGGAGATGGCGGCTATGGTGTTTTCACTAAAAACTTGGTGCCATTATCTCTTTAGTGAGAGATGTGTGTTATTCATTGACCACAAGAGTTTGAAGTACCTGTTTACTCAAAAGGAACTAAATATGATACGAGGCATTCGCTTGAGTTCCTCAAGGACTATGATTTCTTTTTGGAGTACCAACCGTGGAAGACCAATGTTGTTGCAGATGCATTGAGTTGCAAAGGGTCATACTTAGAGGTTGTTACCTGCCACATGACATACGGGTATGGTTTGCTTGAGGAGGTTGAGAGGATGTATTATGTTGATATTCCGACCAGCACCAA
The DNA here is from genome assembly GCA_039657345.1 of Stephania japonica. Taxonomy (NCBI): domain Eukaryota; kingdom Viridiplantae; phylum Streptophyta; class Magnoliopsida; order Ranunculales; family Menispermaceae; genus Stephania; species Stephania japonica. The sequence continues at coordinate 17,499,932 of CM077558.1, read as the reverse complement.
AGTATTGATTTGTTGGCAGATGAGGACTCAGACCGTCTCTATTCTAAGTGTACTTGATGGTCAACGGTTGACAAGCAATACCAAAGGTTTTTAGAGTTTTCTCAGAGTTCAGAACATTCAGATTGGAGTCAGTCGATTGACTCATGCCTGATGTTTAGAGGGCAATTGTGGATTCCATCAGTGGCTAATCTACGCGATGAGATACTTCATGTGACACATCGTTCAAGTTTTACGGTTCATCCGGGCAGAACCAAGATGTATGCAAATGTGCGTCGTCTTTTCTGGTGGCCTGGGATGAAGACCAATGTTTCTGATTACGTTTGAGGGTGTGAGATATGTCAGTGAGTTAAAGATGAGCATTGCAGATTTAGTAGGTTATTACAACCACTTTTCATTCCTTGGTGGAAGTGGGAAAATATTGCCATGGATTTTGTTAGTGGTTTACGTTAATCTTGGTATGTCACAGGGCCAATGAAAGAGGGGTTTTTCACTAGGAAATTTTTCTCTCAATGAACCTGCGGTGCCTAAGAGCCACCTTAGTTCAGCACGTCAATACTCGAATTAAAGCGACAACAAGCAATAGGCAACAAGGAAACGTTTACTAGCTCTCAATTGGAATTACAACTGTAGAACTATGTGCTTCCCCAAGCTCAGAGCCCTTGGCTTTATAGACTAGCCATTAGGTAGTTATATAACCAACTAGGACACATGTCCAGTGTTCATCAAACCATAGACCTGGTAAATCGCCACTCTCTTAGTGGTCAAGGCAGTTACCAAACTGCTTGTTCCCTTGCTGCCACCTGGTTTCGTAACTGCCTCCATTACTTGGTTAGTTAGCACATGCTCCATGTATTCGGGACAAGCCTGGACGTGGCTTGGTCATGGCCCGGCCATGACCAAGGTAGTTCCCCAACTACCTCGACTTGGTCTTCCACGTTTCAAGGGACGTGGTTCATGCTTCTCTAAGGGACATGACTGCGTCTCGTGGTGCCTGGCCGTGTCTAGGCACGTTGGGTGCTAAGCCGGGGCTCGGGGTCGAGTCTCACCGGCTCGGGGTGGCCGGACCATGGTCCGTGGGTCTTCGCCTTGGCATAGTGCCCAAGGCGTGCTCGAGGGCCTTCCTTGTCACTGTTGCTCATGCCACCCCTAGGAGAGAGCCCACCTCCCCTTATAGTAGATGTTAAGCCGTTTCCTCAGCTCCAATAGGAAACATCCCAAAATGAAACCAAGCGTACTTTGACCAGGGTCAATGCCCGAGTCAAGGAAAGTCAACTGTTGTGCCAAGGCCTTGCCTTGCCTTGGCCTTGCCTTGCCTTGCCTTGCCTGCCTTGCCTTGCCTTGGCCTGACCTTGCTAGCCTTGCCCAGCCTTGCCCGTGCCTTGCCAAGCCTTGCCCTTGCCTTGCCCAACCTTGCCCTTGCCTTGCCCAACCTTGCCCTTGTCTTGCCAAGCCTTGCCCAGCCTTGCCCGTGCCTTGCCAAGCCTTGCCCACCCTTGCCCACCCTTGCCCTTGCTTTGCCAAGCCTTGCCCAACCTTGCCAAGCCTTTCCCTTGCCTTGCCCAGCCTTGCCAAGCCTTACCCAGCCTTGCCAAGCCTTGCTCGTGCCTTGCCAAGCCTTGCCCAGCCTTGCCAAGCCTTGCCCAGCCTTGCCCAGCCTTGCCGTGCCTTGCCAAGCCTTGCTCATGCCTTGCCAAGCCTTGCCCACTTAGGCACGAGCCATGCACTAAACCCCAATCCGACTTTGGAGTTCACCGAAACCTCCCGAGTCTACCAAAACTCGGTCATCTGCTGAGTTATCATGCTGCCCGACCAGCATGCTCATATCCATCTTATTGGGGTGGTAACAAACTTCCCCCGGCTGAAATGTTCGATGCCCTCATCGAACTGCTCGGTTCTTGCCACTTCTGGTAGTTTGAAATCTCCTTCTCAAACTGCCATAGGGTAGTATCCCGCTCCCAAGTAGGTTCCTCCACATCAACCCACTTGATTAAGTAGAAAATTTGCCTGTTTTTCTTACTTTGTCCACGCACCTCGTGGTTTAGAATCTACTCGATCTCCCCTGCAAATTCCTTCCGTATCAAGGGTGGAGCTCGTCTGCCTTCACTCCACCCTGGATCCTCCTGATCTGAATGGAAAGGTTTGAGATAGCTTACATGAAATGTAGGGTGTATCTTCAACCTTTCTAGTAGCTTTAGGCGATAAGCTACCCTCCCTACTCGGTTGACCACCTCAAATGGTCATTCGTATCGCTGCACCAGGCCCTTGTGTTTCTCCTTCTTGTTGAATTTCTTCAATATCTAGGAGTAAGCTTCAACAAGACGAGATCTCCTTCCTGGAATTCTAAGGGTCGTCTGTGCTGGTCAGCATATTTCTTCATTCTCCTGATAGCTTTGGCCAAACTGTCGTGAGCTGCCTCCCTCAGCTCCTGCTTGTTCCTTGCAAACCGATATGCCGCAGGCTCGACCCCATCGACTTTGACTTGACTACTTCACGTGGAGTAGCCAGTTGTTGTCCTGTCGCCACCTCGAATGGACTCAGCTCCGTGGCTGAGCTTTTGTGCAGATTGTAACAAAATTGGGCTGTATCAAGTAAATCCACCCAATTCGTCGACCGCATTCACATAATGCCTGAGATAGTCCTCCAACAAAGCATTGATTCTCTCCGTCTGCCCATCTATTTGAGGATGGTTTGTTGTAGAAAATTTCAGTTCTGATCCCATTAGATTGAATAAGGCAACCTAAAATAGTCCTGTGAACCGAGCGTCTCGATCACTGATGATGTCCTCTGGGATGCCCCAATATTTCACTACATGTTTTAATAACAACTCCGTCGTCATGTCTGCATCACAATTCTTCGAAGCAGCTATGAATGTAGCATACTTCAAAATCGATCGACCACCACCAGTACGTTGGTCATTACCTGCACATCAGGAAGACCAGTGATGAAATCCATGGAGATGCTCTGAAATGGCCTCTCTGGTATGGGTAGAGGCTCCAGCAACCCTGATGTTCTCCTTCTCTCTGTCTTGTCATTTTGGCATACAAGACAAGTCCACACGTACTGATCCACGTCCTCCTCCATCTTCGGCCAAAAGTAGGAACGTGATAAGAGGGCATAAGTGCGCTCCATGCCCGGATGCCCAGCCCACCGAGTATCATGTGTCTCTTTCAAGAGTAGCCACCTTAATCCACCTGTACTAGGGACATAACGGCGTCCTCCTTTGGCATAGAGGACCCCATCATCACACCAGAACCTCCAAGTGACTCCCTCCGCTACTAGCTTTAGCAACTTCTTACAATTAGGATCTTTACTGATCTCCTCCTTGATACGAGGCAGGAATTCACCTTCCAACCTCACTACTACTGCTACAGTCTCAGCCACCATTTTGCGACTAAGTGCATCTGGAACTGAATTAGCCTACCAGGCTTGTGTTCGAATTGTAAATCGAACTCTGCAAGGAAATCTAACCATCTCGCCTGCTTCTGGTTGAGCTTTTTCTGGCTCATGAAGTAGGTGATTGCTGAATTGTCTATCCGCACCACAAAACTGGTTCCCAGCAAGTAATGCCTCCAAAGATGAAGAGCATGAATCACAACGAGTATTTCCTTCTAGTGAGCCGGGTACCTCTACTCCGCATCCTTTAGTTTCCTACTTTCGAAAGCAATGGGGTGTCCCTCCTAGACAAGCACCGCCCCCAATGCCCTATCTGAAGCGTCTGTATGCACCTCGAACGGTAGTTCGAAGTTTGCGATCCCAAAGACTAGTTCGAGGCAATGACCTGCCTCTCAATTCCGCCATAGCTTGGTTGCATCGATCCGTCCATGCCCAAGCTCGATCTTTCTTCAACAAGTCTGTCAGTGGTGCCACCTTCCGTGAGTAGCCCTTCACGAACCGCCGATAGTAATTTGCCAACCCCAAGAATGATCGCAACTTTGAGACCTTCATGGGGTTTGGCCATTCCATGATAGCCCGCACCTTCTCTGAATCCATTTGCAATTTTCCCTGGCCTACAACATGACCAAGGAAAGAAATTGTTTGCGCAGCAAACTTACATTTCTCCCTCTTTACATACAAATGGTTAGCCCTCAAAGTAGTCAGAACCATCCGTAAGTGATCCACATGATCATGGAGGTTCTGACTGTAAATCACTATGTCGTCAAAGTAAACAACGACAAATCTATCAATGAATTCTCTTAGTACATCATTCATTAAGTTACAGAATGTAGCAGGGGCATTTGTCAAGCCAAATGGCATGACTAAGTACTCAAACGAACCATACCTAGTCACCATAGCTGTCTTTGGAATGTCACCAACTGCAATTCGAACTTGATAGTACCCCGACCTCAAGTCCGGTTTTGTAAAGTAGGCCGCACCAGATAATCGATCGAACAAGTCTGCCACAAGTGGAATAGGGTATTTGTTCTTTACCGTCAACTTGTTTAGTGCCCTGTAGTCCACACACATTCGAAGGGAACCATCGTGCTTGCGCTGAACAGGCAGAGATCGTGCTCAGTGCGATGATGGCCGAATGAATCCAAAGATCCAACAACTCTTGCAAAACTCGCTTCTTAGCTCCTCCAACTCCTTTGGAGCCATTCTGTACGGGGCTTGTGCTTGGGGTTTTGAGTCAGGGATCAGCTCAATCTCATGGCCAATTTCCCTTTTTGGGGGTAATTGCTTTGGCAACTCTGCCGGCATCACGTCTCCGAAGTCCTCTAGCACTTCAGCGACTACATCGTGGATCTTTGATGTCATTCTTGCCTTGGTCTCCACCAAGGCTGCTAGGAATGTGGGTTCTCCCTTCCTCAATCCATCTTTCACCTGAATGGCTGAAAGATGGGATAGCTTCGTCTTCTCCTTTCCTTCAATTGTGTTAGTCACAGGGACAAAACAAGGGTGGGACTTGTTCATCACGAACAGTCCTTTCAAGAATGGCATCAATGCAATGCTCCCCAAGTGCAAAAAGTCATTCCTTAGGATGACATCGAAATCATCCAAGGGAATAGCCATTAGGTTGATCTTTCCTCCCAAGATCCAACCTTCAAATTCACATTAGTGGCCATACTTGAATTCGCTTTGCCTCCGAATTCACTGCCTTCATTCGACTGGAGTTTTCAACGAGATCCAGTCCCAATTTTCCCACCATATGGTCTCCTACAAATGAGTGAGTAGATCCCGAATCCACTATCGCCAAGACTCGTCTCTGGTTCACCTCAGCATCCACGTACATTAGCCTCTCCGAAGGGCTCGTCTTGGCTTGCTGAATTGCATTCAACAGCTGCAATGGGTTCATTCGGGGCTGGCCATCATCCTCCGCGATCAAGGCCGACAATTTCTCCTTCTTTAGGCAGTCTCGTGCCCTGTGAGGGCCGTTACAAATAAAACAACCCTTACCTGCAGAACTTGATGAGGGCTTCGGGTCTGCTTTAGGTGCTAGGTTTCGAGCTCGTCGGCTTAAGAGGAAAAGGCTTCTTCTCGCCTTCTTCGGTGGTTCTTGAACGGCTTCTTCTCCTTGTTTTTCCCTTCGCTCGGGGATGAACTAGTCTTGAAGTCCACAAGACTATCGGCAGTCGCAATTGCACCAGGCAAGTCCTTCACTCCTTGCCTCCTTAGCTCAGCTTGAGCCCAAGATTGCAATCCCGTGGTGAAATTGAATAGTTTGTCCTCCTCCGACATGTTTTTGATGTCCAGCAAGAGGGAGGAAAACTCCTTCACATAGTCACGCACCGATCCCGTCTGTTTGAACTTGCGCAAGGCCTCCCGTGCTTGCCAAGCCGCATTGGTAGGAAGGAATTGATCCTTCAATTCCCTCTTGAGCACTTCCCAATCTACAATTTTGGGCCTCCCCGTAGCCGCATCATCATCCACCCTGGTTCTCCACCACAGTTTCGCATCACCCTTAAGGTACATCGGGGTAAAGTTGACCTTCTGATTCTCCTCCGTGCTAACGGTAGCAAAGTTTTGCTCCATGTCCCAAATGAAATTCTCAAGCTCCTTGGCACTTCGCTTGCCAGAGAATTTCTTTGGTTCCGGCAACTTTGTTCGGGGCTTTGTCGCAACAGCACCTTCCGAGGTTCCGCCCACAGCTCGCTTGAGTAAGCTCACCTCCACAGCCATTGTCGAGGCTGTTTCGGTGGTAAGTTCTCCCACCGACTGCACATCTGGTACGAGCTCCTCAAACCTTAATTTCCACATAGCAATCATGGCCTCTTGTGACTCTCCCCTAGTCACCAAGGAAGCCACCAACATTTCCAAAGCTTCAATACGTCGAGACGTAGTTGAAGACTCCGCCAATTCCGCCAGAGTGGCCATCGTTGCTATCACATGTTCTAGGTGAGACACCCTCTCACCTAGATCGCTTGCTGCTCGGGTCGCCATTGTCTCCAAACGAGGCTCTGATACAAATAGTCACAGGGCCAATGAAAGAGGGGTTTTTCACTAGGAAATTTTTCTCTTAATTGAACCTGCGGTGCCTAAGGGCCACCTTACTTCAGCACGCCAATACTCGAATTAAAGGGACAGCAAGCAATAGGCAATAAGGAAACGTTTACTAGCTCTTAATTGGAATTACAACTGTGGAACTCTGTGCTTCCCCAAGCTCAGAGCCCTTAGCTTTATAAACTAGCCATTAGGTAGTTACATAACCAACTAGGCACATGTCCAGTGTTCATCAAACCATAGACCTGGTAAATCGCCACTCTCTTAGTAGTCAAGGCAGTTGCGAACTGCCTTGTTCCCTTGCTGCCACCTGGTTCCATAACCGCCTCCATTACTAGGTCAGTTAGCACATGCTCCATTTATTCGGGACAAGCCTGGACGTGGCTTGGTCATGGCCCGGCCATGACCAAGGTAGTTCCCCAACTACCTCGACTTGGTCTTCCATGTTTCAAGGGACGTGGTTCATGCTTCTCTAAGGGACAGGGACTGTGTCTCGTGGTGTCTGGCCGTGTCCAGGCACGTTGGGTGCTAAGCTGGGGCTCGGGGTCGAGTCCCACCGGCTCGTGGTGGCCGGACCATGGTCCGTGGGTCTTCGCCTTGGCATGGTGCCCAAGGCGTGCTCGAGGGCCTTCCTTGTCACTGTTGCCCATGCCACCCCTAGGAGATAGCCCACCTCCCCTTATAGTAGATGTTAAGTCGTTTCCTCAGCTCCAATAGGAAACATCCCAAAATGAGACCAAGCGTACTTTGACCAGGGTCAATGCCCGAGTTAAGGAAAGTCAACTGTTGTGCCAAGGCCTTGCCTTACCTTGGCCTTGCCTTGCCGTGCCTTGCCTTGCCTTGCCTTGCCTAGGCTTTGCCTTGCCTTGGCCTGACCTTACCAAGCCTTGCCCTTGCCTTGCCCAACCTTGCCCTTGCCTTGCCAAGCCTTGCCCAGCCTTGCCCTTGCCTTACTAAGCCTTGCCCAACCTTGCCAAGCCTTGCCCTTGCCTTGCCCAGCCTTGCCCTTGCCCAGCCTTGCACATCTGGTACAAGCTCCTCAAACCTTGATTCCCATATAGCAATCATGGCCTCTTGTGACTCTCCCCTAGTCACCAAGGAAGCCACCAACATTTCCAAAGCTTCAATACGTCGGGACGTAGTTGAAGACTCCGCCAATTCCGCCGGAGTGGCCATCGTTGCTATCACATGCTCTAGGTGAGACACCCTCTCACCTAGATCGCTTGTTGCTCGGTCGCCATTGTCTCCAAACGAGGCTCTGATACCAATAGTCACAGGGCCAATGAAAGAGGGGTTTTTCACTAGGAAATTTTCTCTCAATTGAACCTGCGGTGCCTAAGGGCCACCTTAGTTCAGCACGCCAATACTCGAATTAAAGGGGCACCAAGCAATAGGCAATAAGGAAACGTTTACTAGCTCTCAATTGGAATTACAACTGTGGAACTCTGTGCTTTCCCAAGCTCAGAGCCCTTAGCTTTATAGACTAGCCATTAGGTAGTTACATAACCAACTAGGACACATGTCCAGTGTTCATCAAACCATAGACCTAGTAAATCGCCACTCTCTTAGTAGTCAAGGCAGTTGCCGAACTGCCTTGTTCCCTTGCTGCCACCTGGTTTCATAACCGCCTCCATTACTAGGTCAGTTAGCACATGCTCCATGTATTCGGGACAAGCCTGGACGTGGCTTGGTCATGGCCCGACCATGACCAAGGTAGTTCCCCAACTACCTCGACTTGGTCCTCCACGTTTCAAGGGACGTGGTTCATGCTTCTCTAAGGGACAGGGACTGTGTCTCGTGGTGCCTGGCCGTGTCCAGGCACGTTGGGTGCTAAGCCGGGGCTCGGGGTCGAGTCCCACCGGCTCGGGGTGGCCGGAACATGGTCCGTGGGTCTTCGCTTTAACATGGTGCCCAAGGCGTGCTTGAGGGCCTTCCTTGTCACTGTTGCCCATGCCACCCCTAGGAGAGTGCCCACCTCCCCTTATAATAGATGTTAAGCCATTTCCTCAGCTCCAATAGGAAACATCCCAAAATGAGACCAAGCGTACTTTGACCAGGGTCAATGCCCGAGTCAAGGAAAGTCAACTTTTGTGCCAAGGCCTTGCCTTGCCTTGCCGTGCCTTGTCTTGCCTTGCCTACCTAGGCTTTGCCTTGCCATGGCCTGACCTTGCCAAGCCTTGCCCAGCCTTGCCCGTGCCTTGCCAAGCCTTGCCCTTGCCTTGCCCAGCCTTGCCCTTGCCTTGCCAAGCCTTGCCCAGCCTTGCCCGTGCCTTGCCAAGCCTTGCCCAGCCTTGCCCTTGCCTTGCCAAGCCTTGCCCTTGCCTTGCCCAGCCTTGCCAAGCCTTGCCCAGCCTTGCCAAGCTTTGCCTAGCCTTGCCCAACTTTGCCCGTGCCTTGCCAAGTCTTGCTCGTGCCTTGCCAAGGCTTGCCCACTTAAGCACGAGCCATGCACTAAACCACAATCCGACTTTGGAGTTCACCGAAACCTCCCGAGTCCACCGAAACTCGGTCATCTGCTGAGTTATCATGCTGCCCAACCCAACATGCTCATATCCAGCTTATTGGGGTGGTAACAGTAGGGACATTATAACATTTAGTGATTGTGGACAGGTTAACGATGTCTGCACATTTTTGGTCGGTTTTAACCACACATCGAGTGGATAGGTTGGTGATAAATGTTCATTTAGCATTATTTAATATACGTTATTAGGAGTTAATAGAGTATATTTATCTTGTTTTAAAGTGACAAATGCTTGTTTTATGTGTTTTAGATATTTTACATGAGTCAGACGTTTTTGGACCAAAGACGTGTCATAAACTTATTTGAGTATTGTTCAGTTTGCAAGCCATAACTTTAACATCACAACTCAAAACGACTTGCCAATGGTCTTGTTGGAAAGAAGACTTTGAGATGAACATTTTCATCTCTCATAATAATCATGAGATATGAACTCAAAGTGGCTCAAAAGAGCGATACAATGTTGTCAAAGTTTGGTTAAGTTTAACTTTCCGTTTTCTTTATTGGAAAGTAAACTTCAATTTGAACATTTTCATCTGTCACAAGATTCTTCAAATTCAGCCTATAAGTGGTCTAAAATCGTATTGCAAATCAAGAAATGTAGATGTGACGCCACCAGGACGCCATGGCTCATTCTTCCCACGGCCCAACTCACATACGTTCGAACCAGAGAGCTCAAAATTTAGGCCTCCAGGATGTCGTGAGCCATTTCAGAACGGCGTCACCGCGACGCCTTGAACAGAAAACTCAAAAATTCGAGAATTTTGAGATTATTTTGGACTTTTTAGGTTGAAACCCATTTTAGGGGTTTCCTATAAATAGGAATAGATGTTATTTCAAAAAAAGCCTTTTGTTTTACTTCCATTTTACATTAGAAACTAGGGTTTTTACTTGATTATGTCGAGCTAATCTCCTCCCTGTAGGTTGAAGATGGATCGATCAAGCTTTGCAACTTGGGATTGCATTATGAGGTTTATCCATGTTTAATTATTTTGATTCTTTTCTATGGTTTATTTATTTGGTATTGTTTATAGTTCTAGGGTAGATTTAATTGTGTGAAAGGTGTTGTGCATGCATATTAGGTTGAAATCCTTTGTCATTGAAGTCAAAATATTTGTCCTCACGTGGTAGACTCATACTTGTGATAGTTGGCCATACTGATTGGTTAGTCCTTTTCGGGACCGGTCAAGTACCTAAGAGATCTAGGCTAAATCGGGAGCACTAGCGATACAATTGTCTAGGTGTAGTGCCTTTACAAATCGAAGTAATGTGGTCACTCGTTAAATCTAGAGCACTAGCGATCAGGTTGCATCTTTGGTTAGAGAAGTAGTCGATGGTTGTACCTTGGTTGCCGATATCAAGAAGTGTGAGGAACCGAGTGCGTCATCGGGTCTATAGTTGCATTAGATCATAGACTAGTCTCTTATCTTTCATAAATCAATGATTAATAGAATCATTCCCAAGTTGTATCGTGAAGACCGTGGAGCTGAATACCTAGGTTTTTTCTCCCATTGAATTACTTTATTTCCAAAGTTTTACAAAATCCCTTTTTTCTCTCCTCCCCTAGAAGCCTAAGTCAATAACTTAGTCCTTGAGGTTCGACCCCAAACTTTCCACTACTGCAATCTTTGTGGTTTTCGGTGTAGAAATCAAGAATTTACATTTGACGTGTTACGACGCGCATTAGTTGGCTTGTTTGTATGATCGGCAGATAGTTTGACTGCATGGTGTTTCGTTATCGATTTTGTTTGACAGAGGGCCACAGTTTACATCTCAAATTTAGCAGAGCATGAAGGCACAATTCGACATGCGGTTGGATCTCAGTACCGCCTATCATCCACAGACTGATGGATAGCTAGATAGATTGATTTAGATTCTCGAGGACCTGAGGATGTGTGCGTTGAGTACAATGGATCATGGGATGAGTATCTATATCTATGTGAGTTTGCTTATAATAACATTAATCAGGCCAATATTGGTATGGAACCATTTGAGAACTATACCGAAGGTCGTGCAGATCTCCATCTTGCTGGGCGGAACCTGAGGATATGATAGTTATTGAACCAATGATTGTAGTGGATCACAGAGAGAGACTGAAAGGTGCGCAGGAGAAGTAGAAGAAATACTACGACATGTATCACATGGAGTTAGAGTTTCAGGTCGAGGACTACGTCTACCTGAAAGCATCTCCGATAAGGGTCACACGAGGTTTGGGATTAGAGGGAAGCTTGCGCTGAGATTTATTGTTCCATTTAGAGTAGGAAGTGGATAGGCAAAGTTGCATACGAGTTGGAGTTGCCACCTTAATTATTTGGGATCCACCCTGTGTTTCACGTATCAATGCTTCAACTAGATATGTCAAGAGAGGGAAGGCGAACTATGGTGGACTTGATCCAGATAGATTTGAGGGAGGACATCACTTATGACGAGTAGTCTATCTAGATTTTGGACCGGAAAGCAAAAATTATGAGGAACAAGGAGATCCATCAGTTCTTGTCAAATGACAACAACACGGGGACAAAGAACTGACGTGGGAGCTCGAGTCTTACATGCGCGAGTACTTTCCCTACCTCTTCTGATTCGGTAAGTCTTTCCTTTAGTTTTGTTTTGATTTCGAGGACAAAATTTCAATTAGTTGGAAATACTGTAATGACCCTAAAATTTAACTCGTGCCATGTGCCATTTTAGGTTGTACATTGGTCCATTTGTCATGTTACATGTATCCAATCATCAATTGTCGACTCCGAGGTATGTTATTTTTGTTTGGTATTTGTATTACTTAATTTATTACCAAAATGTAAATTCCAATGTCCCAAATGTGTGAGGACGTTTGTGTGTGAGCGTTAGTGTTGAAAAATGAGTTCGGCCTGAGAAAACATGATTTACGGGTGTCGGGCAAACGATTGTCAGGTAATTAGCTATTCGGGAGGGGATAATTGAATAAAACACTAACAAAATGTAATTTAATATAAAAAATACACGTTACGTACATGTTCGGTATGCTAGTACGTCCACGAGCACATGACGGTGTGAATCGTGGTGCGGGGACGACCGGGAAATAGATTGGTTTAAATAGAAAAATCAAAGATAAGTCAATGGAGTCCTAGGTCAATCCATTAACAGTCTTTATGAATACATTTTAGTTAATAAAATAGAAGATTTCATTTGTTGTTTATTATAATTGATTTGCATGTTTACATTATAATAAGATTCATGGGTATTTACAGAAATATCCTAAATGTCCCTAGTCGTTATTATACTGGGAACTATAATGAATTAAGACTAGTGTGAGTCTTGATTGATGATCATACGATGATAATACGTATAGGAATACGAATCAAGATCATGAGTACTTGTTAGGGAACAAAGTACTGGACCGACCCGCAATGAGAACATCACATGGATTAAGTCATAGTTGTTTCTCATGATAGGTATATTTTTCAGTCCTCTGACTTGAGATTACCAGAGACTTCAACATTAGGAATACATTGATTTGACGCAATCAAACGTTGTCTTTAACCGGACGATTATAAAGGTTGTGATTGGTTACTGTGTGAATAATGTGGTGAAGTTGTGTAATCGAGATAGAATTTGTCCCTCTCATATAAAGAGAGATATCCAGTGGATCCCTCGATGTGTTAGACTGTTAAAAGGCCTAGTCTAAGTGAATTTATATTGATCAATGTCACTTAGATGTTTTCAGTCTACCTAGAAATCGAGACTAGTACGATTGAACATGTTGGATGACAATTCCATGCCTTATGTTTGATCAAAAGGATATCGTGTGACAAAAGGATGTTATATACACTATTGATTAGGTTGTATCGATTTGATATTCGTACAACTTGGGTAGTCATAATGTCTTGCTAGAGGCCGCTTATGACTTGTATACCAAAATGTGTTTTGGTACACTACCAACATTGTATGAGCCTATTGGGTCGCACACTGAGAATGGTTTTGCGAGATTTTAAGATGGTCCAGAAAAATGAATTTTATATGATAAAATTCATGAAAGAAACGTCCTTGTAGTGTATTACACTTATACTTCTTTAAGTAGGGGTATATGTGTAATTTACTTAACCGTCTATATACAAGGGTTGTATAAATAGACGCTTTGAGTTAGAATACAAGTACGAAAGATTTAAAAAGGGCTGAAACTCTATTTTCATTTTAAGAAACGACTTAGGGTTTTGGTATGCTCTGGATTGTTTTGGAAAGAATAAAAAAGGTTTGGTATTCTCTCGAAGCTAGCACTTCAAATCTCGACCGTCGTTAGTGTGTGGACTGCTGATAGAGGGCGTTCGTTATTGGCAGCGCCTTAGAAATCGATTAACCTTCAAAAAGGCACATTGCGAGTGAGGTATGATTAAGTTTTCATAGTATAAACGTGTTTTAATGGAATCAGATTCGCATCCTGTTGGGGTTTTTCTTAAAATAGTTTTGAAATCTCCGCTGTGCATGAACCCCAAAACCCAACAGTGGTATCAGAGCCTTCGAGTTTGATTCCATTAAACTCATTGCATGTTTTCTTATGATATATGATTGAAAGCATGTTAATAGTTGATGTATATATGATATACATAAGTTTTCAGTGAGATTTATTATCATGTTTTGTGTATATGATACATATATTTGTGATTTAATTGAAATTAGTTTTGTACATGCTAATAACCATGTTAGGTTAATTTGAATAATTTTAATAAATTGAGTTTCGTGTTCTATGATCCATGACACCATTAGGTTCGATTGGGATAGTAGTTCATGATTCAATTACATGTTTGTGATTATTTGGATGAAGATCGAAATTGCAAATAATTAATTTTTGAAATTATTTATTTATCTTGTTATTTCTATTTTGTTATGAAGTTTTTATTTGATAAAGATAGATAACAATTAGATTAGGAGATATATGCAAAATCGGTTTCATTATCCCTATTGGATATAAATATGGAGAAGTTTGTTATTGGTGATATGCTAGGATTCAAATATCTAAATTCCTAATTGGATTAGGATAAGATGATTAGTTAGATGTGGGCCCGAGTTAATTAAAAACGTTTTAATTGACTTAATTTTGGATAAATTAAGGGGTAAATTTAGTATAGTAAAATCAGCGAAAAATATGATTTTCTATAGCTAATTTCAATTTTCAGAATTGAGATTTGTCTTCTAAAAAAAAAAAAAGCATTGCCCCCACACCCCCCAAATCTGACGGCCGGTCAATGGAACCACGCCATTGACCGAAATGCGGGACCGCCGTCTAACTAATCCTAGCGCACGAAAATTCTTCTATTGGTGAATAGCATAAAAATTTTCTAAATTGTTTAGTGGTTCTACAAATCAATAAAATATATGATATTTCATTGTTTACTTAAAAATCACTAAAACTAAATAAAATCCCTCTATTAAATCTTAAGTCTTATGCCATCCAATTTTAAACACTTATCAAGGCCTCGATCACACTAATATAGTTTCAGCTATAGTTGGGTGTATTGTGTTATCTTGGTGAGATAAGTTGGGTAAGAGTTACCTAAATGTTTAAATTGGTTCGACTTAATAAAGCTATCAAAATAGTTTTGAATTTTAGGCATATGATAAGATAAAAACATGCTAAGACATAAGATGTCCTGTATCTCATAAAAGTATCTGAAATTATATAAGATGTAATTGGTAACTGTTACCTACCTAAATAATCTAGTTCTGTGTTTCATGCCATAGCTGTCATAGAATTAGGTGAAATATGGATTTAGTCCCCTAAATAAACAGTATGTTTTAGGAGGGTTGTTAATTTAGTGGGAGTCTATTTCTCTATACTAAAATAAACTCTACATAATCTTTATTGTAGATCAATGGCCTCTTCAAGTAACAATAATCCCCTGTCACTGCGATCTATCCTTGAGAAGGATAAGCTATCTGAGACTAACTTTCTTGATTGGTTTAGAAACTTGAGAATCGTTCTCAAGCATGAACGCAAGTTGTATGTTTTGGATGCTCCGATCCCTGAGGACCCACCAGCCAATGCTACGAAAGTTGTGAAGGATGCGCATAATAAGCATGTCAACGATTCTACTGATGTTGCATGCATTATGTTGTCAACTATGGTTCCTGAACTTCAGAAGGACATGGAACTAATGGAAGCCTACGACATGGTCAGTAATGCTAATTTGAAGGAAATGTTCCAACAGCAAGCTAGGCAAGAAAGGTTCGAGACAGTCAAGAACCTGCATTCTTGTAAGATGACTGAGGGTGCGTCAGTTAGTCCTCATGTTCTGAAGATGAAGGGCTATGTTGACCAACTTGATAGA
Organism: Stephania japonica; assembly: GCA_039657345.1. Classification (NCBI taxonomy): domain Eukaryota; kingdom Viridiplantae; phylum Streptophyta; class Magnoliopsida; order Ranunculales; family Menispermaceae; genus Stephania; species Stephania japonica. The sequence continues at coordinate 17,484,674 of CM077558.1, read as the reverse complement.
CTTGGATTTCCCATAAGCCAAGAGTTGGCTACGGATTTGATCCTAAATTCATTACCGGAGAGTTACTCACAATTTGTGATGAACTACAATATGAATAATATGGAGAAATCAATTTCAGAGTTGCATTTGATGCTCAAAACTGCTGAACAAAATATCAAGAAACCCTCTAGTAATGTGCTGATAGTCCAAAAGGAAAGAGAATGAAGAAGAAAGGCAAAGGCAAGGCTAAAGTTGCAAGGCTACTGCGTTTGCACTGTCGCAAAGCCTATGGAACAAGTCAAGCCCCAGCCTGTTCCTGCTTCAAAGCACCAAAAGGAAAAGGAAGGAAATTGTCATTTCTGCTATGCACCTGGATATTGGTTCAGAAATTGCAAACTTTATCTGGAAGATCTAAAGAAGAAAAAGGGTAGTGCGACTACCACCTCAGGTATTTATGTTATTGAAATTAATTTATCCACTAGTGATTCCTGGTTATTGGATACCGGATGTGGATCTCACATTTGTATAAATGTACAGGAACTCACCAGAAGTAGGAAGCTGAAAAAAGGAGAAGTTATCCTCCGCGTTGGGAACGGAGCAAGAGTTGCTGCCTTGGCTGTTGGATCATATGACTTAGTCTTACCTAGTGGACTTATCTTAACTTTAAATAATTGTTATTTTGTGCCTGCCTTGAGCAGAAACATCATTTCTATTTCATGCTTGGATATGGATGGTTTTGATTTTATTATTGCGAATAATAGATGTTCCATTTCTCGTAAAGGAATATTTTATGCAAATGTTGATTTGTGTGATGGTCTTTATATTCTAAGCATGAAAAAGTCCACTGATACTCCAGTCTTTAACATAAATATAAAGAGATTTAAGTCAAATGATTTGAATCAAACCTATCTTTAGCATTGTCGTCTCTGGCCACATAAATGAGAAACGCATAACGAAGCTCCATAAAGATGGACTTCTAGATTCATTTGATTTGGAATCATATGAAACGTGCGTATCTTGTTTACTAGGCAAGATGACTAAAAGTCCCTTTACTGGACATAGTGAAAGAGCAAGTGATTTATTAGGTCTAATACATGTTGATGTATGCGGTCCTATAAACACAATGGCTAGAGGTTATCAGGACTTCATTACATTTACTGATGATTTCAGCAGATATGGTTATGTATATCTTATGAAACATAAAGCTGAATCATTTGAGATGTTTCGAACGTTTCAAAATGAAGTGCAGAATCAGCTTGGTAAAACTATCAAAACACTTCGATCAGATCGAGGTGGTGAGTATTTAAGCCAAGAATTTGATGATAATCTTAGAAATTGTGGGATTGTCTCCCAATTGACTCCACCAGCAACTCCATAATGGAATGGAGTTTATGAAAGGAGAAATCGAACCTTATTAGATATGGTTCGATCTATGATGAGTCATGCAGATCTTCCATTATCCTTTTGGGGTTATGCATTACAAACTACAGCTTTCACTCTAAATCGAGTTCTTTCTAAAGCGGTTGATAAAACACCATATGAGATATGGTATGGGAAGAGACCTAGTTTGTCTTTTCTTAAGATTTGGGGTTGTGAGGCTTAAGTAAAGCGACAAGTCTCAGAAAAACTAACACCTAAATCTGATAAGTGTTTATTTGTGGGGCATCCTAAGGAAACAAAAGGATATTACTTTTATAATCCCGCTGATAACAAAGTGTTTGTTGCTCGGTATGGTGCCTTTATGGAAAAATAGTTTATTTCAAAAGACATTAGTGGGAGAGAAATAAATCTTGAAGAAGTTCAAGAATCACAAATAAACACTGAACCGCTAACTTGGAAGTTCAACAAAGTTCTGAACCAATTGAACCTCCGCAAGTGACACAAGGTCCACGTAAATTTGGTATGGTAAGACATGAGCCAGAGAGATTCGGATTTCTCATTACTGATAGTCGTGATGTGTTGCTTATGGATCAAAATGAGCCCACCACTTATCGGAGGCTATGTCTGGACCAGACTTAGATAAATGGCTAAGTGCCATGAACTCTGAGATGCAATCCATGTATGATAACCAAGTTTGGAACTTGGTTGATTTACCTGAAGGTGATAAGACCATTGGATGTAAATGGGTTTTCAAGAAGAAAACTGACATGGATGGCAAAGTACATACTTTCAAAGCAAGACTTGTAGCAAAAGGTTTCAAGCAGACTCAAGGTGTTCATTATGATGAAACTTTTTTGCCGGTAGCCATGCTTAAATCCATGAGAATTTTAATTGCCATTGTTGCATATTATGACTATGAGACATGGCAAATGGATGTAAAAACAACATTTCTTAATGGAAAGTTGCTTGAGGACGTGTATATGACACAACCTGAAGGTTTTGTACATCTTGAGAATTCTAGGAAGGTATGCAAGCTTCAAAGATCCATTTATGGAGTAAAGCAAGCTTCTCGGAGTTGGAATCTTCGTTTTGATGAAACAATCAAGGATTTTGGTTTTATTAAGAACGAAGATGAGCCTTTGTATACAAGAAGGTCAGTGGGAGTGTAGTTGTTTTTTTGGCACTATATGTTGATGATATATTACCTATTGGAAATGACACCCCAACATTGCAGAGTGTCAAGTCTTGGTTAGGGAAGTGTTTCTCAATGAAAGACTTAGGAGATGCAGCCTATATCCTAGGGATAATGATCTATAGGGATAGATCTAAGAGGCTAATCGGTCTAAGTCAGAGTGCTTACATAGACAAGGTACTGAATAGGTTCAGTTTGCAAGACTCTAAAAGAGGATTGTTGCCAATGTCTCATGGCATAAGTCTCAGCAAGACTCAATTTCCTAAGACAAATGATGAGCGAGACCGTATGATAAGATTCCATATGCATCTACTATTGGATCTATCATGTACGCCATGCTATGCACTCGGCCTGATGTATCATATGCTTTGAGCACTACAAGTAGATATCACTCAGATCCAGGTGAAAGTCACTGGATAGTAATAAAGAACATCCTTAAGTACTTAAGAAGGACTAAGGAAGTGTTCTTGGTCTATGGAGGTTTTGAAAATGATCTAGTTGTAAATGGTTGCACAGATGCAAGTTTTCAAACTGATATAGATGATTTTAGATCGCAGTCTGGATATGTGTTTACTTTGAATAGGGGTGCAGTAAGCTGGAAAAGTTCAAAGCAAGAGACTATGGCAGATTCTACAACAGAAGTTGAGTATATTGCAGCGTCCGATGCAACAAAGGTGGCAATTTGGATCAAAAAGTTTATTTCTGAACTAGGTGTAGTTCCAAGTATTGCTAACCCTGTTTGTTTGTATTGTGACAATAACCGGGGCAATAGCACAGGCCAAGGAACCTAGATCACACCACAGATCCAAACATATACTCAGGCGTTTTCATCTCATCAGAGAAATTATTGAGAGGGGAGACATAAAGATTTGCAGTACCTACTGAAGACAACGTTGCGGATCCATTGACAAAGGCTCTTCTACAAGCAAAACATGATGGTCATATTAGATCATTAGGCATTAGATGCATGAATGATTGGCCCTAGAGCAAGTGGGAGATGTTGGAAAATATGCCCTAGGTCAATCCATTAACAGTCTTTATGAATACATTTTAGTTAATAAAATAGAGGATTTCATTTGTTGTTTATTATAATTGATTTGCATGTTTACATTATAATAAGATCCATGGGTATTTACAGAAATATCCTAAATGTCCCTAGTCGATTATTATACTGGGAACTATAATGAATTAAGACTAGTGGGAGTCTTGATTGATGATCATACGATGATCATACGTATAGGAATACGAATCAAGATCATGAGTACTTGTTAGGGAACAAAGTACTGGACCGACCCGCAATGAGAACATTACATGGATTAAGTCATAGTTGTTTCTCATGATAAGTATATTTTTCAGTTCTCTGACTTGAGATTACCAGAGACTTCAACATTAGGAATACAGTGATTTGATGTAATCAAACGTTGTCTTTAACCGAACGATTATAAAGGTTGTGATTGGTTACTGTGTGAATAATGTGGTGAAGTTGTGTAATCGAGATAGAATTTGTCCCTCTCATATAAAGAGAGATATTCAGTGGATCCTCGATGTGTTAGATCATTAAAAGGCCTAGTCTAAGTGAATTGATATTGATCAATGTCACTTAGATGTTTTCAGTCTACCTAGAAATCGAGACTAGTACGATTGAACATGTTGGATGACAATTCCATGTCTTATGTTTGATCAAAAAGATATCGTGTGACAAAAGGATGTTATATACACTATTGATTAGGTTGTATCAATTTGATATTCGTACAACTTGGGTAGTCATAATGTCTTGCTAGAGGCCGCTTATGACTTATATACCAAAATGTGTTTTGGTACACTGCCAACGTTGTATGAGCCTATTGTGTCGCACACTGAGAATGGTTTTGCGAGATTTGAAGATGGTTCAGAAAAATGAATTTTATATGATAAAATTCATGACAGTAACGTCCTTGTAGTGTATTACACTTATACTTCTTTAAGTAGGGGTATATGTGTAATTTACTTAACCGTCTATATACAAGGGTTGTATAAATAGACGCTTTGAGTTAGAATACAAGTACGAAAGATTTAAAAAGGGCCGAAAATCTATTTTCGTTTTAAGAAACGATTTAGGGTTTTTGGTATGCTCTGGATTGTTTTGGAGAGAAACAAAAAGGTTTGGTATTCTCTCAAAGCTAGCACTTCAAATCTCGGCCGCCGTTCGTGTGTGGACTGCTGATAGAGGGCGTTCGTTATTGGCAGCGCCTTAAAGATCAATTAACCTTCAGAAAGGTACATTGCGAGTGAGGTATGATTAAGTTTTCATAGTATAAACGTGTTTTAATGAAATCAGATTCGGATCCTGTTGGGGTTTTTCTCAAAATAGTTTTGAAATCTCCACTGTGTGCATGAACCCCAAAATCCAACAAGTGATTAGCATAAAAACCAAACCCTTCTTTTCTCTCACTTCTCACTTCTAATCAAACAAAATCGGTGAAGGGCTTGGGATTTGTGGATTTTAGTAAGCGAGAATCGACGCCGAGGATCGACTGACGACGTGTTTGAAGGTTAGATCCTACACCCTCGTTTAATTTTTTACGTTTGGATGCCAATTTTGTGGGTTTTCGTCACGATGATTTTGGACATTGGTTTAGGTTTCAATTTTTCCTGGGTTCATTGATATATTTTATGATCTTAGATGATGAGTTAGTGTTGTTGCTATGGTTGTTTAAAGGCTTGGGAATTTTATGCATTTTTTGGTGGATTTTTAGGGGTTTTGGCCGTAATTTTGTATCGGAGGGTTTCCAAACGTTTCGATGAGTTTTGAATCGTGGTTTGGGTTTATTTGGACGTCCCTATGAGTTTGAGATTGGCTCGGAACACGACGACACGAGCCATGGTTTCGAAAAACCACAGATTGATGTTTTGTTTTGGACGCCACGAGGGACGCTGTGGAGCCCAAAGCCCTACGGTGTCAGTCACGACGCCCAGGGCAGAGCCCCTGCGTAATATGTAGCTTTAAGTGATGTAGTGGAGAGTTGGTCTCTACGATGCCACTTACGGCGTTTGGGCCAGAGGACACTGTTCACAGGCCTATTTTTTGGAAATTTTTGAAAACTTTAGGAATCTCTCAGGTATCCAAATGGGTTCAAATACGACCTAATACCTGGGTAATTGATCCAATTACACCAATGAGTAAAATTAAGGAAAATTGGGTAAATTAATGGCAATTAGCGGAAATTGCAATTAAATGACTCATAGGGGATTTTAATCATTTACGGACACACAAGGATTTGTAGGAGTCGAGTCGGAACGTGTGAGTACGTGTTTAGCTCGGATACAGGAAAGTAACCAATGAGGAATTTTACGATTATTTCTTGAGCTTTAATTTGTTATTGTTATACTTATGTTTTGAAAATTCCATTCTTTTGAGTTGTCTGAAGGCAAGTGAGTCAACGTCTGGGTTATTTGAGGTAATAAGCCAAAGCTACGAACTTGGAATGCACGATCCTAGTTTATGGTTCTATGCGGTGTGAGAGTTCTTATTTGAACTACTAAGGAATCTCATCCACGTGGACTTTAGGATGGTGTGAGTGTACTACGTCCTAAACTCCGAGTCTTGTAAGTATTTTTCCTCGACTCAATGACCGTTTAGTCTGGACTACTTGAGCCTCTCTATTGATTTCTGGGACACTCATTTTTTATTGATTCACAGTTATTTACAGTCTTTATTTATTTATGCATTCTCTATACCTTTATTTCTATCGACATGAATATAGACTGATTTTATTGTTTCGAAATGCTGTATATATGTCCTGCTTAGCGTTACTTATATGGGCTCGTCATTTTCGTGTTTGACTGAGTGCAGATTCGTAGTCCAGCAAGGGAAAAGGGTCTACAATTAGGTGATTTAATTTGAGGATACTAGAGCGGTTCTTCCCTCTTGGCTGATGTAGGCTTTATTCCTTTTGTATTATTGTTTTGAAACATGAGATATTTATGAAAGATCTTGGTACATGTATATTTGATGGTACTCTCCTCATATTTGACATTTTGATGATATACATATGCGAGGTTTCAACACGCTAGGTTATCCTAATTGCGTATCTTGGAGTTATTTATTTAGTTTTAGGATTTTAATGCTTCCGCTACTTGTTCTAATAACTCACTAATTTGCTTAACTCAACTTTAAAATGGATTAATAAATGGTAAATAGTAAGGAAAACTAACTAGGCTTGCGTGACTCAGCGGGATTGGCTCGTGGGTCTACATAAGTCTAGGTCGGGCAGGGTCTAGTTTTAGGTTGTGGAACTGGGGCCGTCACAGACGAGCCTAGGTAAGTAACGCCAATCAAGACATATATACAACATTTTGAAACAATAAATCAATCTATATTCATATTGATAGAAAGAAAAGTACATGGAATGCATGAATAAATAAAGACTATAAATAACTGTGAATCAATCGAAGATGAGTATCCATGAAATCAAATAGAGAGGTGCAAGTAGTCCTGACTAAATGGTCGTTGAGTCGAGGAAAACACCTACAGGACTCGGAGTTTAGGACGTGGTACATTACACCATCTTAAATCCACGCGGATGAGAGACTTTCTAGTAATCCAGAAAAAACTCTCCTCACGTATAGAACCACTAAATAATATCATGCATCCCGTGTTCCTGACTCTAAAATATTACCTTAAATAACCCATCGTTCTAAAGATCACGTTGACTTACTTGCCCTCAGACTACTCAATCAGAATGAAATTTTCGAAATAGGGAATAGAGCAATAATAATAATAAAAAAAATTAAAGCTCAATGAAATAACTGTAAAATTCCTCACTGGTCTACTTACTTGTATCCAAAGCTACTATATACTCATACGACTCCGACTCATTTCCCCATGAATCCCCGTGTGCCCGTCAAGTACTAAACTCCCCTGATAATAATTTAATTGCAATATCTGTTAATTAACCTCCAATTTACCTAATTTTTCATAATTTTATTCATTTATGTAATTGGGTCAATTACCTGGGTATTGAGTCATATTCAAACCCATTTGATACCCGAGAGATCCGTGAAGTTTAATTCCAAAAACTAGTCATGTGAACAGTGTCACGCTGCAAGTAGCGTCGTAGGGCTCAAGCATGGCGGCATAACATTAATTGGGGTCTGGGGTGCCCTCTGCCCCAAACGTCATGAGTAGCGCCGTGAGAACAACTCTCCACGACGTCACTTAAAGTTTGACCTCCCCATAGCTCAGTGCCTTGGATGTCGTGACTGACGCCGTGGGGCTTAAGGCTCCACGACATCCTTTGTGACGTCGATGACAAAACGAGAACTTCGGGGTTTTTTGAAACCTCGGCTCATATCGCCACGTTTTGAGCCTATCCTAATCTCGTTGGGGCCTCTGTACAAACCCAAAACCATCGTCAAAACATGTTTAAACGTCCGTGAATCATCGATACCAACAATTCAATTAAAATTCCTAAAATCTAACCAATATGACCAAAAATTCCAAATTCTCCTCAACAATCACAGCAACATCATAATCAAACTCCATGAGCATCAAAACCTCAACAAAACATTTCCTTAAATCCAGAAAAATCGTGACTCAACTTGGTGTTTCGACAACCACGACAAAAATGCGTAAAATCTACGCCAAAACGTTGAGAATTGAGAGATGAGCTGAGATCTCACCTTATCTCGTGTTATTGATTGCTCCCTCGGCATCGAATCATGCTCGAAATGCTGAAACCCCAACCACCTTTTCGATTTCTCTTTGTGAGAGGAGAGAAGAGAGAGATAAAGGTGGAAAACCACTAACATTCCTATTTATACTCACCTCTCCATCCATTCTCATGCGCGCATCTCGAGGTCAATCCAATGGTCCTCATTCACACCAGCTAACTACTCTTATGACTCCATTAGGTGACTCCCTTGACTTTGGTCTCTTGTCCTTATCCTAAGCTTTACATAACACTGGGCTTTTCTGGGCGTTCCCACAGCCGAACCGCACCACGACTCGCACTTTCTTGAGCTCACGGATGTACCAACATACATACCGAACACGTTACACAACATTTATTTATTAATTAAATTGCATTTTGTGTAGTATTTTAATTCATTTATCCCCCTGGACAACTAATTATCTGACAACAGTTCGCTCGACACTCATAACATACATTTTTTTTAGCCGAACTCGTTTCTCAACACTAATGCTCACACTAACATCCTCACATATTTGGGACATTAGAATTTACATTCTGGTAATAAAATAAATAATACAATACTGAACAAAAATTACATACCTCGGTGTTGATGTCAAGAATTGGATACAAGTATCACGGAAAGTGGGCCCACATATGACCTAAAATGGCACATGGCACGAGTTAGATTTTAGGGTCGTTACAACCATCTATGAAAATTGACTAAGTCAATACATGTACTATATATTGATGGTGGAAGCTCAAAAACGAAAAGGATAAATGCAATACAAGTCCATTTATTTATTAACTGTTTGACGAGTCAATGTGCATCACCCATTTGCACGAAGGAGTAGAAGTGAAATCGACAGTGCCTATTAGATTTATCGAGCCAGAAAATTGATTGGTTATGTTGTGTTTATCATTCTGCAATTCTATACTGTGAAGATTGATTTGAACTTTAGTAAACATAGTTTGTGTTTGATGCATCCCAGGGATTATGTATTATAAAATCTGACGCTAACTTTATGTTATGTTTAATGGTTTGTCATGAATTTGAGTAGTGAATAACGAGGTTGGTTTATTTCACCTCCTTTTTGTTCAATGTTATTATTGTGTAATACATAGATCTTTAAAGCTCTTTGAAATCCTTAAACTAATCAACCGCATATATTAGTGTTTGAATTAATCAAGAGTCGAAACTGGCATGCAAGAATATTGAATCAAGAGTTGAGACTTTAATGCAACAAAGAATATGCAAGCAACAACATATTCATATCACAGAGTAGCGAATGTATGCACTAACTAATAAAATTCTTGGAGTACAGAACCATAACACCTACAAATGCTACAAAAATTAGGCACCAACATATTCACATCATAAAATTCTGGGGGGCAAACATTCAACAACCTCTTACATACATTTAACATATTTTTCTAGGTAGTTATGGGTACATATTACACAAATTTAGTTCATTTCACAGATCAATAAACAATTTTCATAGCATATTTAAAAGGGTATATATCAACATTTAATTAGAGAAATTAGTAATTTCACCCTAACAAAAGTGTTTCACCTTTACCTTTCCTATAATGTGATTATAAGGGCAATGCTCGTTACTGCAACCCCTGAAAGGTTAATTCTTGTTTGAACCTTTTTTCTTTGCACGTTTTTTTACCTTGAACCCAATTTCATAAATTGAGCAATGTTCCCTCCAAAGACAAGTGGCTTCAAAGTGCTCATTCTTCCTACATTTCCAACACTCGGGGTTGAAACAATTGTGAGATTGATCAATGAAAATGAACATATTACAATTTCATGAGCAAAACAAATCATTATTTTGCTATAGTGTGTTCAAACCAGCCACAGTCGACTACCCATTTCAAAATTACGTGTTACATATCGACAATTCATTACAAATATTTTCCTACTCAAAATTGTTTGTTGCACATCAATTGTTTGCACTTTAGTATATCAAATGGGCCGAAAGAACTAGTTTGCTATTAACCATAATTGACTATGATCCCATGACTATGAAGTAAAACCAGTAACACCACAATTGGCTGCATATAAGCCCTATTAAGATTAGGTATATGAACAAGTCATTACATACATTTGTCTAGCCCAAATTGACGAAAACAAACAATTTCCTTGACTAAACTGAGTATGAAAATAAAACGGAATCACCTATTTAGGGCGTGGCTGTCTCCACTACCAACTTATTAACCTGCTGCATTCTATAACATTTTCGTTTGGCCCCTGACTTAAGCTCGGACAAAATGCAAACTCCACTTATAAAAATTGAAGGAATAACTTTAAAATCAAGAAACTAATGAACCATAAACCTCAAAATTGTAAGAACATATGTGAACATAAGGATTTCATTTTGGGTCTTTCTTCAATTTCCTAACCTTACAATCAAATGCAGTTCAATTTCCTCTCAAATGCACAAAAATGACCTTAAAGCAGGTGAAACCTTAACACAACACAACCTATTTTTCTAGGATTACTTGTCAATTTCTATTCCTTCATCTTCGTTTCAATCATCAAGTAAACTATTACTTCCAATGCAGTAGTCGAGCACCCAACAAGCTATGACTTCATTCTCTTCATCCTTGCTTCAATTGAAAGCAGGAACAGTGAGAGATTCCAAAATCGCTCAAAATGTTCTTTGGAGCAAAAAATATCAGAGACATGTAACAAATGTGCCTCAAAACTCCAACAAAAAAATGTGTATACATCTTGACTAAGTGGACATGAACGTTCTCATGGTAAATGTTGTGAGTAAATGCAATGACGTGTGACAAATGGCTTCAAAATCCAAACTGCAAGTATAAAAAGCCCTCATTACCCCCAAAAAATTAAAAACACCAACGTACAGCTAATCCATAAACTCTAACCAAACAAAAGCTCAATAAGAAACGTGTTTCACCATTACCTTCCCTGCTCCAAAGTGATTCTTCCATAATATTCTCTTTCACCTAAGTCAACTCTGTACAAGGTGCTCTAATGGTGGCCTCTAGCTTGTTTTTTCATCTCCTCTTTCAAAATATCTTTTGGAGCAGAGAATAAGCAGAGGTGGGAAATGGGGTTTGGGGACATGTGAGTCTCGATTTGGGGGGCTCTCCCACAAAAAATTTCAAAATTCGCTTCAAAAACTGTATTAAATTGCTTATGTCGCTCCTGCTGCTTATTCTCAGTGTCCTAACATCAATACATCACCTTAGTCGCATCACTGTAGTTACAAGCGACTGAGGTGACAATTTTAAAAAGAAAAAAAAAAGAAGAAAAAAAAATGATCAAATGAGGAGTGGTCTTACATGTGGGACCTTTACATGCCACGTAGGCGAGTGCCGATTTCGGGTGTCAATTTGGGGTCATCCTAGTAATTTTCCTTAAGAGTATTGAGAGGGAAAAATATATAATGATCATAAACCCAAATAAAGCTTCAACCCTTAATCTCAATTTTCAAATTAGGCGCGTCAACTATATGAATTAGACTCTTTATAATATAATATTTGTTAATATTTAATTATAAAATTATATTTTAAAAAAACTTATAAAGAATATTTATTTAAAAATAACTTCATGATGATTGATCATGCCAAATTTATAATAGTACACACGCTTATACATATAATAAAATCTATACCTATCATATTACAATGCCTGTGCTAACATATGTATATTATATGTATAAATATCATTGAAAAAAATCTATAAACATATACATATGTATATTTAATATTACATCACCAAACTTTAGTGATATATGTCAAATATCTAACATGAAAAATAGCAGAATAAAATCTTATCAATATTTGTCAACATTTAATTATAAAATTATGATATTTAACAATTTTTTTTATATAATCTAAAAATTCATCATGTCAAATTTATAATTCATCATGTCAAATTTATAATCTAAAAATTTAGGAAATTAATATTATGTAACGTCTACATTGATAATGTAATGTATATACTGATTGTGTAATGTTTACATTAATCGTGTAACGTCTCCATTGATAATATAACGTATACACTGATTGTGTAACGTCTACATTGATTATGTAACGTCTACACTGATTTAGTTCTGTACCATTCTATAAATATGACACTTTATTGTACATTCGAGATATACAATAAACTTATTCTATTATGAAACTATCATGGTACAGAGCTTGGTTTCTAATCCAAGGTCAGTTAACTTTTGAGTCGACGATTGATCCTTGATACATCTTAGTGCTTGTTCGTGTGTTCAATTATGCTCTTATTTTAATTTCCTCTTGTTTCTCTTATGCGTCTTCACACATGTTTGTTAGTTGTACCGATCCATTTGCCTCTTCCGTGTCGCTCAGTCAGCCCATCCGCCTATCATGTTCGCATAAATTTGATGCCTTCCAACTCGCATAACCATATGCCTATCTCGAGATCCCCACTTCTTGTCCTGCCTGCCGTCGACTCTAGTGTTGACTCTGTGAAGTTTGCTATCCGTCTGCTCCGTTGTCCTATCGACGACTTTGTCGACTCCACTGTTCATTAGTTGTTCCACCGACTCTGCTCCGATAGTCTCTCCACCGACTCTGCTCTATTAATCGTTCTACTGACTCAACTCCATTAGTCATTCCGCTGACTTAGCTACTCAGCTCCGTTAGCCGTTTCACTGACTCAGCTCTATTAGTCGTTCTGCCGACTCAGCTACTCAGCTCTGTTAGCCATTCCGTCAACTTAGCTCCATTAGTCATTCCGTTTACTATGTTTTTCCGTTAGTCGTTTCGTTGACTATGTTGTTCCATTAGTCGTTCCATCGACTCAGCCCCGATAGTCGTTCCATCAACCCTGTTGTTCCATTATAGAAATTCATGGGCTCGGAGAGTGTTGGGCCACACGCACACATGGTGAATTGGCTTATGCTAGGATCCAATCTACACCATTCTATACCACACCAACTCTTATTATATTTCAATGTGGGATTATATTCTAACACTCCCCCTCAAGTGCAACTAGGCCTAAACTAGTTGTCACTTGCCAAACACAAATCTACTCTTTTTAGAGGTTTGTAAATATGCATAAGCCTCTTTTCATAGGCTCTAGGTCTACAAACGGGTCTAGACTTCACCGCTAGCCCAATTAGGTCTTCAAATACGAGCCCAAGATCGTTTTGCTCTGATACCATATAGAAATTCATGGGCTCGAAGAGTGTTGGGCCACAGGCGCACATGGTGGGTATACAAATGGAGTTGGAGCCTATCTTTACACAAAACTAATTGGCTTATGCTAGGATCCAATCTACACCACTTTATAGCACACCAACTCTTATTATATTTCCAATGTGGAATTATATTCCAACAAACATTATACACTCTTTCACATATACTAAAATCTATATTATATATATACTATACTAGTTTCATTACGTGTGATGAGCCTGCTAGCTACGCTCGTGAGAATTCATGACTGGACCTTATTGAGTTTACACTATAAGTTTTAGAACAGTGTAAGGTTACAAGTATGCAATTTATATAGTTGATAGATATATCATATTACAATATGCCCATGCTAGATATTTGTATAATACATGTATAAATACCATTTAAAAATATCAATACACACATACATATGTATATTTAATAATATTACATCACCAAACTCTAGTGATAGATATCAAATATCAAACATAAAAATAGATTACACTGAAATTCTTATCATACTTATCAACATTTAATTATAAAAATATGTTATATTTATAACTATATGTGTTTGAATATATATGTATACCATTAAAAATATCAATATATTTACATATATAGACAATAAAGTACAAACAAACTATAATATTTTATTTTTTATTTTATAAAAAAAAATTGAAAAAATAGTACAAGTAATTTAGTTTTTAGATATTAATGTTGTAGACTTAGGAGATTGGGCATCACAATCTTAAATTATTACTAAAATAGAGCAAAAGATTTCATGAAAGTTATTAGCAAAAAAACCTACTAGTAATTGTTAATTAATTACAAGTGTTAGCACTTAGAAGTTATAACATGTATTTCATGATATGTTATACTTTATTTTGGTTGGAATTTCCAACAATTGTGATCCTATTTATATATATATATATATATATATATATGAATGAGTACTCCTACCATGGGAACTAAATATATACCCATGCCATTGGTACACTATTTAGAACTATTGGATTTAAATTCAACACATTAATCGAGGCGACATAAATACACAAAACATTTAATGCACAACACATTTTGAGCACAACACATTTTGAGGGGTTCTCATGACATAAGTATATATTTGGTCTCCATTGTAGAATTTCCCCCTATATATGTGTATGTGTGCGTCTAAAACCTTATTTTTTATAAAAAAATTTTTTGTGAAAAACTAAGTAGAGAAATATTTTTCTGCGGTGATAATCTGTGAGAATCCCGCGAGGATCTTGGTGGAGAATTAGGGAAAAAGTTTTTTTTCCATGTGGATTTTTCATCCCCGCATGACAATGGCAGGGACGGGGACGAGGATGAAAATTCATCGCCTCATGGGGATGTGTATGAGGATGGGGGTGGCCACACGTCGAGCATGTCAAAATATAACTCAATTACTTACCGATTTCTACAACAATTTGTAGTAGCAGTAAGTACGTGGTCAATCTCACAGCGACTTAGGTTAGTCTGAATTTATAATGCTAAAAGGAAAAATGAGGGGAGTTCGGAGAGTAGTGATCAACTAATTGATCTAAAGCAACTAAAATGTAAATTATTGTGAAAATTCAGTAAAAGAGATTACCTTGGTGTACCGTTCCACAAACTCAATTCCTCAGTCAAAAACTTGTCATGCTTGTTGGTTTTTATGAAATGATAGTCAAATCACTCCTACTTAGACCCGCCATGGGAAATCGACAACCTTCTGAAATCCCTAATCCCCTTATTATCGATAAATAAGACACCCGCCATTAAATAAGACACCCGCATTTCCTTAATCAATGCATAACCTTAAACAACCACCAATCGAGTGTAACACACTAATTACATTTAAGTCTTTGGGAACACCGACCCTATATAACCGAATCGTAACTGCTCTCGATTTAACTTAGATTCACTAGTTATATATTCAAGAATCAAAAGGTTTTAACGATAAATGAGTGAGTGACTATTACTGTAGCATCCCATATCCCGATTAGTTAGGGCGATACCAGACCTGAAACCCTAATTAAGCCCCGATACACCAGTTAGACTTAACTAGAGTCAGAAGCCTATCTTTAGTATTTAATAAACACAATATGTATATATCTCGAGTATCAAAATTATAAAATCAAAATGCAATGAGAATTAAAACTTTTTCGATAATTTACAAGATATACAAAACTATAATAAACCTCACTATTAAAACCATGTCCTAATCATGTTTATTACAAATAGTAATACAATGCAATACTCCCTCCAAAAAATATAAGTTCTTTCATGTAATGACCCGAAAAATTTGGTTATGTGTGGATGATGATGCATGTATTAATATGATAGTATGATACGGGTCACGAGCCAGTCGGGCAAAATTTATATCTGAGTGAGTCTTCGCCTAGTTAAATGGAGAAATAAAAAAGGGCCAACTATGAAAAATAACACAAACTTTCATTATTTTTACAGAAATAACACAAACTTTCAATTTTATCAAAAATAGCACAAACTTCCGACTTTTTCTCAATTTTAGCGCGGAGAGCGATTTGGGACTTTTAGTCACTACCGTGGCAACGTAAATTAATTTTTTATGATTTACTTGAATCGAGTCAACAAAAATTCAAATTCCCCATCTAATCGTTTTTTTCTAATTAAAAATAATAAAATCTAAAAAAGAAACCGACAACACAATGGAATTAAAAAAATAGAAACAAAAAGAACAACAAAATAAAAAATCTCAAGTTCGCATTATTTTCTCTTGCGAACAAAAATGAATTGAATGAACCAAACTCATATTTTTAGTTCACGAGAGAAAAATAATAATATGCAAAATTATTATTTTTTATTTCGTTGTTCATTTTGTTCTATTTTTTCAATTTTTTGTGTTGTTGTTTTTAAAAAAAATTAATTTTTTTAATTACAAGAAAAACAAAAAAATGGATTAGACAGGGGTTTGGATTTTCGCTGACATGTTTAAAATAAATCGTAAAAAAATTAGGTTCGCATTAGCTCAAAAGTCTCAAATTACTCTCCGTACTAAAATTGAAAAAATGTTGAAAGTTCATGTTATTTTTGATAAAATTGAAAATTGGTATTTCTGCAAAAATGACGAAAGTTGATGTTATTTTTTATAGTTAGCCTTTAAAAAAAAGGTGTAATTAACCAAATGATTGTTTCACATGGTATGAACTACATCTACATGCTTCTCCAATGTTTGTGTCCAAAATTGTCATTTTCTTTCATAGAAATAGAAAAAAAAATAGAATAAACGAGTGGGTAATGAAAATCTAATTTTGTGACTACAAATGTGTCCACAGAAGATCACCAAATGTGAGAACCACTAAGCCAACCAAGCAAAAACACACACACTTAAGTCCCTATCCAATCTCCAAAACCATCATCACTTCTCTTGATGAACAAAATTCACCTCTCTAGTCATCATCTTCTACTGAAACTCAAAAACCCCACTTAGGTTCATCCCCAGATGATCATGAACCCCCCTCACAACAAACCAACATTTCCAGTTTCTCCCACTCACTGAAATTCATGGTCTGTCTTTCAATCTCTTCACCAAAACCAGCAAAATCAGGGTACTTGTAATCTTGCCTCATCTGGGTTTTCATTTTTAAGCACAAAATGGCCTCTTCAATGTTCAGTGGAGCAGAACACCTCACACTGGCTTGCAGGGACATTGCCCCAAAAGGGTTTGGTTTTGTGTGCTCAGATTTCAATGGGGTGTCTTTGTCCTTGCCCAGAATGGCAATTGTGCCTCACAGGAGGAACTCTAGAGTTGCTAAAACTCTAGTGCCCAAATGCAGTGTTTCTGCATCAAGACCAGCTTCCCAGCCCAGATTCATTCAGCACAAAAAAGAGGCCTTTTGGTTCTACAGGTTTCTCTCTTTGATTTATGACCATGTTATAAATCCTGGGCATTGGACTGAGGACATGAGAGATGAGGCGCTTGAGCCTGCTGAGCTCAATGATAGGAGACTTTTGGTTGTTGATGTGGGTGGTGGAACTGGGTTTACCACTTTGGGGATAATTAAGCATGTGGATCCTAAAAATGTTACTATTCTTGATCAGTCTCCGCATCAGCTCGAGAAGGCGAGGCAGAAGAAGGAGTTGAAGGAATGTAAGATTATTGAAGGCGACGCCGAGGACCTCCCTTTCCCCACTGATTATGCTGATAGATATGTGTCTGCTGGCAGGTATTGTCTTAACTTTTGTTGAAAAATTATGTTGAATTTTAAGTTTATGCACAGCAAGACTTTTCTAGACTGATTGGTGTTAAAAAAGATGCAAATTCTGAATTGCATAAATTGAATCTAAACAAACCCAAACATCTAAACAAGGATGGACTCAAACACCCATTTGCAGATATACACCAATGAACTTGATGTAATCATAATCTAGCAATTATGTGCTAACATTTTATTGTTGATGGCCTTATGTTAAGATTTTTGCATTTAATTGTGCAGAGTGGAAGAGTTTGATCCATGTATCCGACCCCAACTAATTTGAGATTGAGGCTTTGTTGTTGTTAGCTTTATCTTAAGATTTGTAGAATTAGAATTGCTTGTTTGGATACTAGCTTATGTGCTAGTATGAATCTCTTGAGTATTGTAATATGGCTGTTTGTATCTTATGAAGATGCTATGGTTAATTTCTTCAGCATTGAGTACTGGCCAGACCCGCAACGTGGTATCAAGGAGGCATATAGGGTGTTGAAGCTAGGGGCGAAGGCATGTGTGATCGGTCCTGTTTATCCAACACATCCGGTGTCTCGCTTCTTCGCTGACGCTTGGATGCTCTTCCCCAAGGAGGAAGAGTATATTGAGTGGTTCACAAAAGCTGGATTCAAAGATGTGCAACTTAAAAGGATTGGTCCAAAATGGTACCGAGGGGTACGTCGACATGGCTTGATCATGGGATGCTCTGTGACGGGCGTGAAACCTGCATCTGGGGACTCTCCACTGAAGGTAAACTCTCTCTTCAATCACATTACCTATTCTCAGATTAACAAAGAACAAAGGAATACTCCGTCAGAAGTCATATCATTGAACTCCACAAAAAATGACAATAATGTAAAGATCTGATTGCTTGTTATTTTAGTATTCAAAACTGTTTACTCAGCTTCCCTATCATAATGGTCTAACAATATAGGCATACTGTAGTAACTTTAATTCCTCCAAATACTCGTTTCCATCTGTTTCTGGTGAGTTCTAAGGCCAAAATCAAAGTTTTTTTTTTGATAAGAAAGAAACTTGTTTTTGTAGGAATCGAACCCCAACACCTTACACCCATAACCAAACACCAAACTATTGGGCCAACCCCACATGGACCATGGTCAAGGCCAAAATCAAAGTTGCCTGACACTAAACCACAAGTCCTCATATTCTATCAGAAAAAAAGGCTCTAATTGTTTGCTAACAATCATGCATTAGTTATTTAAGCTTGGATACATTAACATTGTTCTTTTGGTTGCTATGGGCACTTTCTCCAAATTGATATCCTGTATGCATTTTACCCAACTTGCTTACTGGACAAACAACCATTTTAAACTTTAGTGTACCTTTATAGAGAATCGAACTACATCCCATTGAGATTTAATGATCATACTCAACATAAAAGTAGCAACATTGACTATGATACTTTCCAGTTTCCAAGCATGGTTCCTATTCGTTTTGTTTTTTTTTGGTGAATTATTTGTTTTGTTTTCATCATAAATACTATAGATGATGTCAAGTCTTTAAGAACTTGGAATCTAGTCTTTAAGCACTAAATTGAGTGCAATGGAAGAGTTCAATCCATGTAGCCTACTCCAATTAATTTGGGACTGAGGCTATGTTGTTGTAGGTCCTTGAGCATTTGTTCTTAAGCAATTTTTAGAAATTCCCTCGGGATTCAAATGCAACTAAACTTAAAACAACCTTTATAGGTTAAATGAAATAACCTACTTGTGTGTAATCCTATTTGCTAGAGTTTGTTCTTGTTGGATGTTTACAGTCAACTAAATGCGACCGCCTCATTAAGACGCTATATTCATCTAAGAATGCATTTAAAATTGATGTCATTGGATTGTTGCATAGAAGACTAAGCAGAGAATTGGCGACTCAAAATCTTGGCATGTATTAATTGGCTTTAGTTATGTTAACATTTTGTTGTTACCATGTATGTGAGGAACATTTTTTAAGTTTGAATAAAATTCTTGTTTACTATCAAAAAAAGTTCAGTGATACATTGTTCTCCTAACAAATGTCTCATTGTGTAGATTACCTGAAAAAAATGTCTCCATCTTTTAGTAATTGTTGGAGATTATTTTATACTTGGAATGTTTGCAAGGTCAGATCTTTCCTTATATGCCATATTTATGGCGTACATCTTCCTTTTCCAATTTTGGCACTCTGATTATTTTGTCCACTTTTCTCTAAAGATCAATGCAGAACTTAATGCTTCTTAAAATGGTAGATCGAGTTGCATGCCACGTTACAAAATGCATTGTATAGCTTTGATTTTGAAAACAATTGCATGTTCTATAGGTTATCCAAAGTCATCGCACTCGCGTTTCTGAATTCTCATGGAATAAGCTTGTTTATTTGGCTTCATCTTTGAATGGGAAAATCAGATAAAAGCTATAATTTTGAAGTCTATGTTTGTTGTTTATGCAGCTTGGTCCAAAGGCAGAGGATGTGAAGGAGCCTGTAGATCCCTTAAAGTTCCTTACGCGACTCATTCTAGGAGCCTTGGCCGCGACATATTATGTTCTGGTTCCCATTTACATGTGGATCAAAGACAAAGTTTTTCCAAAGGGCATGCCAATTTGAAGCTGTCAGAAGCTGCTATCGACGGAAACAGCTTTCCATTTCTTGAATAATGTGGAGGATTTAAGTCTAAACCCCTTCTGTTGCAGTTTCTATCATGAAATCATTTGTTTCATGTGACCATCCTTTAGAATCATCTTATTTTGCTTTTAGAATTGCTGCACATACGCAATTAGATGTGAAGCTTTGCCCGTAAGAACAAGTGATAGGTTGTGAATTTGTGGTTGATTTCATCTTCTCTTCACAATGGTTTGTTACTGAGGTGCATTCTAAGGTTTCTATTATGAGGGCCGGTTACCTAGTCTTTTTTTTTTTTTTTTTTTTTGAAAGCACGGTTACAATGTTGAAAAGTAAAAGTGCACAAACGGTGGTGTTTTATTTCTTTGAGTTATAACCCACTTTGGGCACCGACCCAATCGAATGTCATGCATTTTGCCTCGAACACATCTCGACGTGCATTGCATGACATCCAACTAGGTCAGTGCTCAAAGTGGGTTACTCTAGTAATTCCCTACATCTACAATGTTTTGCTATTACATTAGGGCGTGTTCGATTAGGTTTGCACAATGACCAATCATATCGTGTCATCCGTCATCTGAAAGAGTGAAGAAAGGAGGGTGTATCTCTTACAGATTTACCTCCCACTCTTTAGAGCCTTGCTAATATTCAGCTTTTTGAGGATCAAAATCAGTTTAACAGCCTCACTAAGGAGGTGTATGTGTTAATGGTGCATATCAAAATTAATTTGTAAATCTGTAGAATTCAAAAATTAAAATAAAAAATTGTAAATCTGTCAACGCAAACCTCGGTTTCGGTTTCCTAGTATGGTAAGTGTTAGGAAACTAATATTTATGTAACGTCTACACTGATTGTGTAACGCCTCCACTAATTGTGTAATGTCTACACTAATTGTGTAACGCCTCCGTGTACATTGATTCTGTAATGCTTCAACTGATTTAGTTATGTACCATTCTATAAATAGGGTAACATAATGTATATTCAATGATACAATAAACTTATTCTATTATGAAACTATCATGGTATCAGAGCTTGATTTCTAATCCAAGGTCGGTCGACTTTTAAGGTGACAACCGATCCTTGATACATCTTAGTGCTTGTTCTTGTGTTCGATTATGCTTTTGTTTTGATTTCCTCTTGTTTCTCTTATGCGTCTTTACACACGTTTGTGTGTTGTTCCAGTCTATTTGCCTCTTTCGCGTCACTCAGTCAGCCAATCCGCCTACCATGTTCGCACAAATTTGATGCCTTCCAACTCGCAATACCATGTTCGCCAGTTGTTTCGCCAACTCAGCTTCATTAGTCGTTCCGTCAACTATGTTGTTCCGTTAGTCGTTCCGCCGACTATGTTATTTCGTTAGTCGTTCCACCGACTATGTTGTTCCATTAGTTGTTCCGTTAGTCGTTTTGTCGACTATGTTGTTCCTTTAGTCGTTCCACCGACTCAGCTCTATTAGTCGTTACGTCGACTATGTTGTTTCGTTAGTTGTTCCATCAACTATGTTGTTCCTTTAGTCGTTCTACCGACTATGTTGTTCTGTTAGTCGTTCTGCCAACTATATTGTTCCGTTAGTCGTTCCGTTGACTTAGCTCCATTAGTCATTCCGTCGACTATGTTGTTTCATTGTTCAGTAATCACGCTTGTTATCCGTGTATTGTACGCTGTCGAGCGTAGTTCTATAATGAAAAAAAAATCTAATGTTCGTTGTCTTGCCGTCAACTCTGATGTCTATTCGTTGACTTCATTGACTCTGGTCCGTTAGTCGTTCCGCCGACTATGCTTCGTTAGTCGTTCTGTCAACTCTGTCCTCTCTGGTTGTGCAAGACACAACTCTGTATTCTGGTTGTATGAGACACAACGCTACCAAGCCGCCTCGCGTTCTTCATCTGTTTGCCTGTCGCTGCTACACCAACCACTGCGCGTTCAACACCAGCTTTGTTTGCCTCACCAGTGCATCCTCGTCTGCCTTAGCATCGCCTACATGTCAGCATTTGGTTCGGGGCACTCTTCAACTTTCTTTTGTTTCCTCCTCCAATCAGATGGCTGATATCTTCACTAAAACTCATCGTCTAGGTATCTTTCATGCCTTGGTTTACAAACTCAAGTTGATTTCTACGAGTCCATCTTGAGTTTGAGGGGGATGTTAGGAAACTAATATTATGTAATGTCTACGCTGATTGTGTAACGTCTACACTGATTCTGTTGTCTGGGTTATTGGTTCACTCCGGTCAATAGAGCCTGTCAAGTTCTCATGGCCGCGCCACACACCCGTGCTCGAACCCGTGGATCGGGGGCGAATCCAAGATTTTTCATAGCCTTGGGCTATAAGCTTTTTTTTAATTATTACTTGTATATATTATCATGTATTTTTTAAATGAGTCATTTTCCAAAAGTATTATTTAAATAAGCTATACCACGATATAGTTAGCATTGTATCACATAAATTAAGCCACAAAATATTAAGTAAAAACATTTAAACAAAAACAATTATAATAGAGCAAATCAAAACGATAAAAAGATTAAATGATGAGTTTAACTAAAGTACTTTAAATTTTGAGAGTAATTAAAATGTTGATGTCTACTTGTCACAAATATAGCGCGATCATAGAAAAATGTATCAGCTGTAAACACAAAGAATATAGAATCAAATATAAATTATATATTGCTGGTAAAGAATAAAAGTAACACATAAATAATAAGTTATATAAGAATCAGGATATGAAGGAAATTGCCTATTTAAGTTGCACTCTCCTTTTTTTTTAAAGAATCAAATTCATCAATTACCGCATCTATATCGGTATTTTGAGCGAATTCTTGCTCAATATGGATGGCCATGGTATCTATCAAGAATTCTTCTTTCATCCTATTTCATAAATCAGTCTTAATACGCTTCATAGCTGAAAATGCTCGCTCTATTGATGCCATGGATACAAGTATAGTCAAAATAAGACGAATCAATCTCTCAACCAAGTTGTAATGATGCGACTTGTTTATTCGAGTTAATATCTCCAATAATTCATAAGTTGATGACAAATTCTGAAAATACTTATGGCGAAGTACATCAACCTCATAATGCTCCAATTGGCATCTCAAATGATGCATTTCTTGATCAGTAAAATCAGCTGGATAGAATTTTTTTGCAAGGCATATTTGATCAACATCAAATAATTTGAACTGATCATTTGGTTGCAAAGCACAACTCAACTTGAGGATTTTTAATGCATGATCATTAAATCTAGAACTCAACTATTCCAATTGATAGTTAATCACAGAATTGAACTTATCAAAGTGGTAGTGATGCCCAACTGTGGCGAGACTTTTTTGCTAACAAGAACGACCTGTGCTCTCTTTGTAATAAGCATTCATATCGGGTATCTCAATTCCACACTTTATGCAAACCAATTTCACACACATTAAGAGATAATCAAAGCTTTCATTTCGTAATTTTAGAAGTACTGTTGTTGTGGCAATCGAATCTATTGCGTTCAAAATATCCAGAGTTTTTTCTTGCAAGTTTCGGCAAAGCATATCTGTAATTCCCATGATTCTATACATTACATGCAATATGAATACGAAATGAAGAGTTTTCATCATCATTAAAATACCTATTGCTTCGCCCGAATATCATCAGTAGATCCATCCTTATCCATTTTTTGAAGCACTTGCATCGTTGCATAATACATATTAATCACACTGCAAATAGAATCAAAGTGAGAGCTCTATCGCGTTTCTCCTGCTCGTTGTAAACTTCCAATCTGATTAGTTTTTTTACCAGTTTCACGTTCACCACTAGCCATTGTACATGCAATCTCTATAGCTTGAAAGCCTTGCAACTCGATAAGGCATTTTGGAGAAGAACCTATTAAGTTAACAATAGATGACAACTTTGAAAAGAGCAACCAAATCGACAGTTCCTTTTTAGAAGCTGCTACTAATGCTAGTTGTAGTCGATGAGCAAAACAATGCACATAATATGCATATGGACAGTCTCTTAGAAATAAAGCTTGTAGCCCATTCCATGCCCCATGCATGGTACTAGCACCATCATATCCTTGACCACGCAAGTCATCAATAAGTAAGTTATACCGAGCAAGAGAGTTACATACACTTTTCTTAAGTGTTAAAGCAGCGGTGTTTTCGACTTGGACGATATCAAAAAAAGGCTCTTTAATTGATCCTTGACCGTCTACGAATCTCAACACAATTGCCATTTCTTCTTTGCCTTTTGCATCTTTGGCTTAATCAACTAATAGACAAAACATTCTATCTCCGATTTCTTCATGAATTTTTTTTCTCACCATGTCAGCCATAAATATGTAAAATCTCTTTTTGAATATTTGGTGAGGTGTATTTTGCATTCCCTAGAGCATTGTCAAGTATAACATCCTCAATGCTAACATTTAATCTACCCAAAACCTTTAGCATCCTTGTAAACTAAGTCATCGAACAACCTCACTTGTAACCTTAAGCCGCAACCGATTTTTTCGAACATCCTCGGAAGTTTGTGCATTTATCACCCTATCAATATGTCGAGTAACATTCGATAAATCTTCAACAGATTGTACATAATTTCTATGTAGAGAATTAATACTTCCCATATGTATCAAAAATGGACAACTTGATTAACTCTCTTCTAATTTCTAAATCCTTCATTAGTTAATGTGCAGTGAGGGGTATTACCATTTTCAAAAAGGTAACACAGAAAACAAAATAACGCATCCTTTGAAGGAGAATACTTCAACCATTGAAATTCTCCAAACCATAGCCAATTGTCATAGTGTCATTGTTTCCACATTGAGGACATACCCCTTAAAAAATGACATACAAACAAGAAAAATAAAAACTAGCATACCTCTTTGATTGCACTATGTAAGAGATTCGTCGGTCTATTTTCGCAAAATGTAACAATCTAGTGAAGATTTGAAGAAAAAGAAATGTTGAGCAATGAAGAAAAAAACTCAAAGAGATTATTTCTTTATTCTCACCTAAAACACAAAACAAAAAATCGCCACATTCCACCAAAAAAGAAGTTGAAAAGACTTCATATCTGCTTTCATTTTGTGGTTCATTGGATGAGCCTCGAAAATTGTAAAAACTGATAGATTTGGACAATGCATTGTGGGTGTGTAATTGTGTAAGAGGAATGTGAACCGTTTCTTTTATTTTGGGTGGGCTTTCAATTATTGTTAGGGTTGGCTAGAGCTAGGTTTTGGACTTTTATAACTAAATTTTTTTTTGTTGGGGTAGGCTAGAGCAAGGGCAATGTAGCTACGCCCAAGCCGTGGATATTCTCCGCTAGCACCGATATTGTTCGCAACGTAATCACCTTCAATTCATAGGTGTGGGGTTTTATCTCAAAAACTCTTGATACTAGTTGGGAGGAATTTTTTTTTTTGTGAAAAAGTTGGGAGGAGTTTTTTTTTTGAAACCTGTTGAGAAGAATTAATCACTTATATACTTCATTTTGATGTCTCATCAATCGTTGTTTGACTAACTTTCAGTCCACACATCTTCAACAGAGATATGGCGTCGTGTGTGGTGGATTAGTGAGAATAACATCAACACCACACACAATTATCAAAAAAAAAAAGAAGCTCTACACAGGTTGGACTTATCTATAATAAAGGAAAATGATAATGGCTCATTTCAACGCACACTTTGGGTGCATACCATTGTCTTTTAGCCATTTATGGCTCTTTCTTGTCTCTTCAGGTGTAGGCTCCACATCTAACAAAACATCATAAACAGCTAAAAGACATGGGTGTGCATTCAAAGTGTGCGTTGAGAGTGTTAAATTATCATTTTCACATAATAAAACCCCTAAACTTTTGTTAATAGTGAGATGATTTTAATTTGTAATTTTTTTTTTGACATAAACGTTTCTTAATTGACAAAAAAACAACTTTGCCATTGTTCTTGCTCAATAAGTTGTCGTGCAGTGGTGGTTAAAACTGTAATAGAAAAGTTACACACGATTAGTCATTGTATGGTAAGATGGGTGATGCATCTTTTGCCAAAAAACAAGGTTTGGGTAAGTTGTGGCCCTCGTGGGTTCGACTCCAGTTGAAAAAAAAATCCTACAAACCATAAGATTATTTTAAGAAGAAAAATGATAATCTAACACACTTTGAGTGCACAGTTGGAACACGCATTTTGTTTTTTAATCATTTATATATTTTGTAAGATATGAAACTCACATCTTAGGAGACAAAAAAGAGCTATAAATAGCTCAAAAATAAAGTATACGCCTTGTGCGTCCGAAGTGCATTAGATTATCATCTTCCAAGAAGAAAGGAAAGCCATCCCCAAGGAAACAAACTTAGGCCACACGTATACTTCTTTGCCAACCAAACATGACCTTTGTCGCAATGCTACGGCTTAATCACACAACCCCCTATGGACAGTACCTTAAAATGGCCAACCATTTTTATGTTTCCAAAGCCACGCGGAATAACCAAACCCTAAACCCTAAACTCCAACTAATTCATTCATGTTAAACATTGCCTAATGCGCCATTTTTAAAAGGAAATAAAATGAGGAAAAAACAATGAAGTATCAATCCCAAATTAGTTGGAGTCATGGATCAAACTCTTCCCAATTGACAGTGTGTTTCTGAAAACGAGAAAAATAATAGAGAATAATTTCACAAAAATAGGAAATTGAGCAAAAATTAAAGAGATGTGGTAAAATTATAAAATCCCAGAAATAGAATTGCTTTGTGAAAATGAAAAATTAACAATTCAAAATAAGAAACAGTGAACAGCTTAAAATATTCTCAGCAATGCCATTTGAACTTAACAAAGCGTAACAAACTTCAACAGAAGAGAATAC
This sequence comes from Stephania japonica, assembly GCA_039657345.1. NCBI lineage: Eukaryota > Viridiplantae > Streptophyta > Magnoliopsida > Ranunculales > Menispermaceae > Stephania > Stephania japonica. The sequence continues at coordinate 17,457,596 of CM077558.1, read as the reverse complement.
TTATAAGAAAAAACTCAGTTCTGCATCCAAATGATAGCGACGAACAAGGCATCGATAACATTAATTGTAAAGCTACCTCAACCTCCATTTGTGACTGTCGAAAAATGGCCAGTTCAGTACAAGAAGTTTGGTGTTTCTCTTGACAAACTCTGTCGCATCGAACTCATGTGCTTCCAGCATCAGGACTCCCATCTACATAGGAAACCAATCCCTTGTTCCCAGCTGGGGAAACGGACCTTGACCTGTTTAGGGACCCTGAGTTTGCCTTTCTACTGTGCTTCTGCGGCTTGGCATCAGCAGAGGATGTAGAATGGGACAAGCTTCTGCTCCTTGACCTTGATGTCGATTTCATACCCTTTTCCAACTGATCATTGTCACCTCCTTGGGGACCAAGCCTTGATCGAAGCTTCTCACTGATTGCAGCTTGTGCAGCCACTGGACTCCTACGACGAACAGGACTGCGTGATATGCTCCTACCATGACTTCTCCTGCTTCGGTACCTAGTAGGTCAATCTAGATTGAATCAGAATCCAAATAGGCTAGGCAAGCAAGAGAAACCATTGAAATGCCAGCCAGCAATATAAAAATGAGATATCTAGCATCCAACAAAACCTTCATTCGTTGAACTTCTGCTCATAGTGTCATAGGAATGAAGCATAAAGGTTTGCATTACTTCAGATTATGAAGCAACTACAGCCCCCGACACCATATCATCAAAGACAAAAATACTAAGCATTACTAATTTAGCGCAAATTCTCCCAAATTATTAGGGACGAAAACAGTTAGGACTACCACAAATTTTATCAGGAATGCATATTAAAACAGAAACAGTGAACAATGGTGTAAATAGTGAGATTGCCAAAAAAACTTCAATAAGTTTCAAGGAAAAGAGGGAAAAAGAAAAAAGATTTAGGATTGTGTTAAATTGACAGACCCCCATTGAACTTTGTCATTTTATATGAAAATAAAAAATGAGACAGATCCCAACCAATATGAGACCAAGGATTTGACATCGTAAGATTCTACTAAGTACAGACATCACCATAGGGTTTATAAGCAACAACCGTGAGTCAGTCAGATATAATAATTGAGAGGACTGCTTTCAATCGAGGATTATGGTGAGACTTCCGCCATTTCTTTTTCTGCAGCAAAGCTTTTGAAAGAGCTACCTTAGAACAAAACCCAAGCCGATCCATATACCTCACATAGCCACAACAATGTCAATTCATTAGTGTGCCCACGAGGGGCAGCCCAAGGGACAAAGAAGTGGCTCACCAAGAGCTCACAGTACTGTTTTAACTGCAGCTCTATTGTATTTTACAATCGTTTTCAGTTTTTCAGATTTTAGAGATGCGAAGGAAGAAATAAATCAGCAAGCAGTCGCATAATATTTAAAATTTTAACATGTATATCCACACAAATGGTACAATGTGCATGAGAGAGAGAGAGAGAGAGAGAGAAAGCGAGAGAACCTGGGAGGACTCCTGCCTCTTGCAGGGCTTCGGTACCGTCTAGGTGGTGAGCGGTCAGAATACCTTCTGTACTTTGAATACCTAACACATGCGTGAATAAGTTTCAAAACCACAAAGAATACTTAGACTTTTTTTTTAAAAGAGAAAGAATACTTGACTTGATTTCATTGCATGCTTTGCATACCTATCCCGGTTCCTATCTTGAATATCTCTTCTCTGATAATAGGAACGGGGAGGCGAGCGCACAGGAGATGGAGTCCGATACTTGCGAGCATAGGAGTATTGCTCAGTGAAGCCCCGCCCTTTTCTAATACGTTTTGGATTGCCATCAGGAGATCGACTACTAGGCAAACCCTGACGAATATCAGAAACAAGAGTCTCGGACACTGCATTGTTAGAGTTCCTTACAGGGCTACTAGACAACCTTGGACTTTTCGTGATTCTTTTAGGATTTTTGCCTTCATTCATCTTTTGGCTAGATATTGGTCTCCTCCTGGGACTTGGACTAATGCTCCTGTTCATCAAATACACCAACAAGGTTATCCACTCCAGCACTTGCATATATAGTACATCCAGTCATTTAAAAGATTTTCCTCATAAGTGACTAGAGTCACGCAAGTAGATGTAGAATATTATGAGGAAAAACCTGGATTTGCTCAAGTCATTTGAACGGGAGAATCTATTTGCTGTTTCATCTATGCCATTCCCGTTACTTTGTGGTTCAACCTTTTCTTTAGCAAGTTTACCCTCCTCATGAGGTGAGCTCTCCTTCGAGCCATCTCTCATTCTCATAGTCATATCTGCATCTCTTTTTCCTGAAATGTAAAGAATCGACACCTCTCATAGCAGAAAAATACAACCAATATTCGTATGAATGAAACTATTCCTTACCTTCTAAGAGAATTAAAACTTTCCATCATAAATTAAATGAATCACAACAAAAGTAGATTCCAGATTGCTAAAGAAAAATCCAACATACCATGATTTGGAGATGACACATCTGATACTCGTGATAAATTATTTTTCTCTTTGAGAGCAGCTATCTCTTGACGTGCTCCATCATCAGAGATGCTCTTAGAACTCTCACTATCTGAATCACTGGAGCTCTCTGAACTCCTGAAAATAGACCATGAAAACATAATAAAACGTAATGGAGAAAACAAAAAACTATAAAAGAAAGTGAAAATGGCGCTGGCTGTCACACCATTTAGATTTTCTTTTTGACTTTTTATCATTTTGCCTTCGCCTCTTGTCCATTTTCATGTCCCTCCTTTTCCTTTCACGTTTATGCCCCACTTTTTTTGATCCTTTCTTCTTCCTACGCCTTTCATAACTGGAACTTGTGTCAGAAGATGACTCTGAATCAGAATCATAATCAGACTCACTCACAGAAGAGTAAGAGTCAGATCCACTGGAGCTAGATGAATCAGATGAAGAATATCTCCTTTTCCGCTTCTTTTTTACGTCCTTGAGAGATTTCTTGTGTCTTCCCCTTCCTCCACCATCGGAAGTATGTTCAGATGAAATGTCTTTCGTAGAGTTTTTAACTTTCTTTTTTCCTAGAAGAGATAGTAGAACTCCTTAATCGGAGAAAACTTTCAAGAGCACAAATCAACCTAAAATATACAAGTTTCCAGGTTACCTTTCTCTGTTTCATCGTTTGGTATACCCTCTGAAGCTTCACCACAATTCACAATCTTCACGACACAGACAGGTTTACCTGAAGCTGAGCCTACCTGCTCAATCTGCTTCACTATATCTATTCCCTTTACAACCTTTCCAAACACTACGTGTTTCCTAGAAGAAAAAGACGGACAATACAGATTATAGAAAACTTGGAGGAAAAAGGGCAAAAACATGCCCCCCTGGCCCTCCCAAACCACACAGGGAAGAAAAAAATTAGGGACTGGGCATACGTGTAAACATCACAAGTAATGTGAAAGACTGCAAATTAACTAAACTAGTATTTTTTTTATAAACAGGAAAAAAACAAATAAATGATCCGGTCATAGTACAACAACAACAACACCAGCAGCAACAACAGCAGAAAAAACAACAACATAGCCTCAGTCCCAAATTAATTGGGGTCGGCTACATGGATCAAACTCTTCCATTGTGCTCAATTTAGTGCAATTGATGGTGAGCTTCCCAAACCATTCAAATCCCTCCTAATTACTGCATCCCAAGTTAACTTCGTTCTACCACTACCACGTCAAATTTCTTCAGTTTCTATTAAGTTAAGTTTTCTAGTGGAGGCATTTGCAGGCCGTCTTTGCAGGTGACCAAACCACCGCAACCGCCCTTCCCTAATCTTTGAGTCAATTGGTGCTACTCCTACTTGTCTTTGGATTTTTGTATTTCTTATTCTATCTTTATGAATTTTACCACACACCCGGTCATAGTAATAATAATAAAAAAAATCCCTAAGAACAAGAAACCACGTAGAAATAATATACCCGTCAAGATGATGAGCGGCCTTGAAAGTGATGAAAAACTGAGATCCATTCGAGTCTCGACCAGCATTTGCCATGGAGAGCAGACCAGGCCCATCATGAAACAATTTAAAGTTTTCATCTGCAAAGTAAAAGCTATAATTATTTAAAAATATCAAAAGAACAACAGCATTAACCTAAATACAAATCAACGCACCTGCAAACTTCCCCCCATATATACTCTCTCCCCCAGTACCTGCAGATTATTACAAGGAATTCTAACTAGCAAAGTCCAGAGGGGAACAAAAAAGAGTAGACATAGGAAGCTGTCGCTTTATGGTAAAGAAATCAGGTGAGAAACGGTATACCATCATGCTTCGAAAAGTCACCACCCTGTTAAAATAAATAAAAAAATAAAAAAAAAAAAGTCCACCCTGTCAATGAAATGCAGATAACAGTCATGCAAATTTAAGAAAATCATTACCTACACCATATTCCTATCATACAACGTATTGCCTCATTGCCCAAAGTTGTTAGCTAATATTCTTAAGATCCAAATAAGAATAATAACCAAGACTTGGGGCTTATTACCTCCTTATTCAAAAAGCTCACTAAAATAAAACAATAAATATAGGAATGTATGCACCAGTAACAAATCAATTGAAAAGGAAAAAAGATTCAAAGCTACTTGAGTAAAAGAAAAAAAGGAAATTAGAAAAATCTTTTTTAACAACTTATTTGAAGTCAATAATTCCAACAACAATATCAGGTCTGATTTACCCATGAATTCAAAAGCTATTAATCTTTTATTTCAAAGTCACAAAGTAAAGCAACTCAAGTAGTTCTTTCATTGTTTAGCACCCATGTCAATTTAAAAGCGAGGTGGGAGTTTGCTTCAACTCTTTTTACAACAACAAGACACTCCAACAGTAACTAATCTGATCCATAAGAGAAGAGGGGATAAAAAAAACTTAACAAGATGGATATAACTTATCAGGCATTGCCTTGATGCCAAGGAGAAACAAAAATAACTAGATAATATAACACGCAGATGTACGTAAAAATTAAGACGTGAAGCTGACTGCAAAACACTTGTGTTTTCCTTGGAAAAAGAAGCTGGTCAAAACATAACATGAATAGATAGCTTATACATATGCGAGGAGGGTAATGAAAAGAGAAAGAAGATGAGTTCTTCTTTCTTTTATCACTTAGGAGCCGCACGAGATGAAAGTCCCATGCACGTTTTGAATGAGAGAAAGAGTGAGGAATCCTCTTTTCGACTCAAATTTTCGAAATTCCTTTTTATTTCTCACCAAACAAATGGCATCTTCTTCTGGGAATCCTAGTTATTCTTAGTATGATATTGGGGAAACTCATTGCTATTACTCAAACAAGCATGAAATGTACACTTGCTTATTTGTCCATAGGTCAAATCAGATATGTAATTATTGGAATAATTGTTGGAGACTCAAATGATGGATATGCAAACATGATAACTTATATGTTGTTCTACAAATCTTCATGAATCTAGGAACCTTTGCTTGCAATGTATTATTTGGCCTGATTTTACATACGCAAACATATATAGTAAACATTTTTGAAAATTTGAACAGAATTCACTTCACTTTCAAATCAAACTGGCTCCTAAGCAAGGATTAATTGAGGTATTGTGTCTCAGTAAGGAACACTCATTTTTTGCCCCTTTATTTATCCGTCTTTGATATTTTTTTTTCCGTACCTACTTTTTTCCATTTCATCACATGTTTTATTTCCTTTACATTTACATCGCATTTTTATTTCATTTCATTTAATAATTTTATTACATTATCAATAAATAAATAATGTTGCATTCCAAAAAAGAGAAATCCTAACTTGGCTTCTTGAGAAGTAGAACAAGAACATTCGAACTTGGCCTCTTGATAACTTGGGAGGTATTTTCTTCTTCCAGTTCTTTGCTACTCCTTCTTATTTTTTATAAGTTTCAGCAAGAATGGCTACAGTTCAAGAGCAACAAGTGCTTCATGAACATCTACAGATGTACATTTTTGCTCTCCAGGAAGCAGCAAATATGCTTGAGCAACAGCAACTCTGCTTCTAACTTCTTCATTTTTTTTTTTTTTTTAAAATCATTCAAAGCACTCACTCGATTAGATTTCCGTGGAGTATAATGGGTGTAACTTCATATCTTGTTGTGTAGTGTGTGTTGACGTATTGCACCAGCTCTAGGTAGGGTGCGACCTTAGAATGTAACAGTGGGGTGTCATTCTAGTATCCTCTTATGTATATAAGTATATGCACAGAAGCAACCCCGACTTGTCTCAGAATCTTATGAGTCAGAGATTTGACTTTTGACTATGTTCACTAAGGTGCAAAGCAATTCAATCCCAATTAAAGATTTTAGCAGTAAAGGAAGCATTTTTCATGGCTCAACCATGAAATTAACCTTAAGGTCCGAGAAAAAAGTTGGATATAATGCACAGAAAGACCAACTTTGCAAATGCATGATATTGCATGCGTGCATGCCTGTTAGAATGAGGCTATTTGGCTTGAAAAGTCGAGATAACTTCAGCATCTGCAGCCAGATAAACAGTACAAATACAAGAGAGAACATACAGAGAAAATGTTCATTAAAGTATGCACAGCAGTTATAAATTCGCCAGATGGCTAATTCAAGGCATATGAGCATTCACTGCTGGCAAAACTGTATAATACAGGAAAAGTCTTTGAAATATCATTTATTGAGTGACTGGAAAACACAACTCGATTAGGATTGAGCCAATCGTTATAATGATTTACTCACAGCTATGAGACTTCATTGCTCTCAAAGGCTACGGGTCTCATAGAAAGGTGAGCTTTGACGCAATTTTGATTACGCAATGAGGGAGGGAGAACACAACTCCACTGTAAGGGTTGGCTTACAGAGTGAAGCTGCGGCTGAAATGCATAACAAAGCATGCATTTGTTAGAAACTTAGATAGGCACTAGATGGCTCAACTCGAGCATCATTCATGGCTAGTAAATAGCAACAAAATACTGTTTCCTACATTAGCGAAATTGAAGACCCTGAAAACAGACATACTGCTAGGACGGCTGTTTCCCAAGCACATCTGAAAGATGGTTTCATGTTGTCCTTATCACAACATCTGCAATGAAAAAAAAAAACAAAGAATTATGATAGAAAGAGGGGGTCGCCTCTGGTAGTTTTATTGATAATCGAACGAAAAGGGATTACAATCTCATGGAGAAGGACTCCCTAAACCCAGAGTGAAGAGACTCTTCTACTCAAATTCTAATACCCAATTTACAATTCTCTCAATACCTGAGACATGAAAAGTGTCTCTATTTATACCCCCTCTAATCCTAATCCTTCTCATGAGCACACATGGACACGAACCACACACGCACATGGCACACATAACTCGTGACTCACTTCATGTACTGCCCTTGTTGGGCCCATTTTGGCCCACACATGATCTTCATTGATGGACTGCTTCCCCATATTTCGCCCCCTCTTGCGTTGATAAACCTTCGTGATGGTTGGGCGTTTCCGTTACCATCAATACTCCCCCCCTGAAAACTCACCTTGTCCTCAAGGTGGAAAGCCGGAAATGATTTCCACACATGACGGACCAACTCCCATGACGTGTCGAAAGCAGGCTGCGAGACCCATTTAAGTAGCACTTCTGGACCAGCGGACTCACAACGATAAGCCAACACAGCCTCTGGTTCGAGCGGTATCACCATAGACTCATGAATGAGAGGAGGTAAAGAGGGAGGGATGTGAGCAGAACCAACTACCTTCTTCAACTATAAGACATGGAAGACAGGATGGATTGCTAAAAACGCTGGCAAGTCTAAACGATACGCAACAGTACCAATTCGTTCCAGCACGGTAAAGGGCCCAAAAAACTTGGGACTTAGCTTCATGTTGGTGCGCCTTGAGACTGAAACTTGGCGATAAGGTCGTAGTTTGAGAAAAACACTATCCCCAACATTAAAAATCACCTCGCGACGACCTTGATCGGCTTGCTACTTCATCCTATTTTGCGCAAGGAGCAGCTGATCACGAAGTTCCCACAACATATCATCCAAATTAGTTTGTACAGTGGAGGCCGCGTTGTCATAACAATAAATAGGGGTGGTTCACGACCATATACCACCTTAAAAGGGGAACAACGAAGTGCGGAATGAAACGAAGTATTGTACCAATATTCCACCCAATGTAACCACGTAGACCATTGCTTGGGTCGCTGCCCCACAAAGCATCGAAGGTGCTTTTCTAAACAACGGTAAACAACTTCGGTCTGACCATCACTTTGAGGATGGTAAGCAGTGCTTCAATGTAACTGAGTACGGTGTCGTCGAAATAGCTCACTCCAAAAATGGCTCAAGAAAACTTTATCTCTGTCGGATACCATGATGCGAGGAAACCCATGTAAACGAACCACGCCTTGCATGAACACGTCAACCACCGTTTTGGCGGAGAAAAGGTACTTCAAGGGAAAGAAATGAGCATACTTACCCTATCAACCACCACCAGAATGGAATTGAATCCTTGAGAATTAGGCAATCCCTCAATAAAGTCTAACGAAATATTCTCCCAAATGGCAGTCGGTATGGGTAAGGGCTGAAGGAGGCCACCAGGAGCTAACGTCTTGTACTTGCTCTTCTAACATATATCACATGAAGCCACAAATTCCTTGATGTCCTTACGCATTCCCAACCAATAAAACACGACGGATAGGCGTTGAAATGTTTTTAGGAAACCCCCGTGACCTCCAACTGGACTAGAATGAAACTCGTGAAGGAGCTTGGGCTTAAGGTTCGAAGAAGCTGAAATCACCAGTGTGTTATGGAATAAGCGGTCATGACGGAGAGACCAGCCCGACTTTAGAAGCAGGATTAGTCACTAATGCAGAACGTATCACCAATAGAGTTGGGTCGCCCATTGCCTCGGCGGCCAGCACTGTATCATCGAGGACATAAGGCAAAGATAGTGAATGGATTTCATAATTGAATGGATACCGCGAAAGTGCATCAGCTACAACATTCGACGTCCCGGGTTTGTATTGGATGCCGAAATGGAACCCATCAACTTGATTAACCAATGTTGATATTCGGCGCAACCAACCGTTGCTCGAGTAAGAACTTAAGGCTACGCTAACTGGTTTGGAAAAGGAAATGACGACCAAATAAGTAATGTCGCCATTTTTAAACTGTCAAAACAATTGCCATGAGTCCGCGTTCATAAGCTGATTTGGAGCGAGCTCTAAGTGACAAGACTTGACTGAAGAAGGATATGGGTCTCTTGTGATAGCACAACCCCCACTCCCACACCAGAGGCATCCGTTTCGATCACAAAAAGGGCTAAGAAATCTGGTAAGGCAAGGATTGGTACCAGTTTCATGGTTACCTTCAATTGATTGAACGCGTATGTGGCTTCCGTTGTCCATGTGAACGAATCTTTCTTTAAAAGATGTGTTAAGGGGGCGGCGATCTTTCCATAGTCTTGGACAAAACGCCTGTAATAGCCAGTGAGACCTAAGAACCCGCGGAGTTCCTTTGGGGAAGAGGGTTGTGGCCAAATGTCCATTGCCTGCACCTTCGCAGGATCAGCCATAACACCCTCACCAGAAATAATATGCCCCAGATATTCCTATCGATTCCTAGCAAAACAACACTTTTTCAAGTTAACGAAAAGAGAATTATTTTGTAGGATAGAAAGGACATGCTCAGGTGGTCGCGATGATCAACCATGGACTTGTTGTATACAAGAATATCATCAAAAAATACCAACACACATCTGTGGATCATCCCCTTGAAAACAGAGTTCATAAGAGACTGGAAGGTAGCGGGAGCATTTGATAGCCCAAACGGCATGACAAGAAATTCATAATGGCCCTCATGTTCGAAACGCTGTCTTTGGCACATCCGCTCCTTTGACTCGAACTTGGTGGTAACCGGAACGTAAGTCTAGCTTGAGGAAGAAATAAGCCTAATGAAGTTCATCTAACAGTTCATCAATATTTGGAATCGGAAGCTGGTCCAATACTATGGCGTTGTTCAAGGCATGATAATCCACACAAAATCTCCAACTCCCATCCTTCTTTTTGATGAGTAGGACTGGGCTAGAAAAAAGGGAGTTACTAGGTTGAATGATACCCGCCGCAAGCATCTCGTTAACCATCTTCTCTAACTTAGACTTTTGAATTTGAGGGTAACGGAAAGGTCGGACACGCACCGGTTCAGAACCCTCCTTGAGAACAATTGCGTGGTCATAGTCGTGCGCAGGGGGAAGAGTGATAGGCGGCTCAAATAAAGAAGCGAAAGAGTCCAACAACTCTTGAATATATGGTTCAGTGACACTAGCCCACGATTCAGTGTCGGCAGAGTCACCGCTCAGGCATTCAACTAAGAAACAGCCAAGTATAGAATCAAGGGACTTTTGAATTGATTTACAGGAGACAAGTGCTCGGTGAAGCATTGGGTCGCCCTTATGGCTTTCCAGGAGTCTTGTTGTCTAACGTACATGGTGAGGTTGGGTCAATCGTTCATTGTCATGCCCAAGGACATTAACCACTGCATACCTAAAATGAGGTTGAACACGAGCATCGAAATGGGATAAAAGTCTGTCGTCACCTCCAGCCCTTGGAAAAGGAGCTTAACATTCTTGCATTTCCCTGAACTCGGGATTTGAGTCCCCCCACTTACCAAAGCGCCATAGTCAGAAGTAGTAGAGATTGGTAAAGGAATAACACTTACGAGATTCAGAGAGATGAAGTTGTGTGAGGCGCCACTATCAATTAAAATCACCACATTGACCCCACTCACTCTGCCCTTGACCTTAATGGTACGAGGTGTGGGCTTCCCTTCGACGGCATGAGCTAATAACTCCATCACTGTCAACTCCGGTGGATCTCCCACATTCTCCATGGAAGGCTCTCCGTCATCTGGGACGTCATCGTCGACGAGCATGACCTGCAACTCTTTCCGTTGACAACGGTGGCCAGTGAACCATTTTGCATCGCATCGATAGCACAAGCCTTGTTTACGGTGGATCTCCGCCTCCGCTTCTGTTAGGCATTTAAACTTGGGGGAAATTCATTGGGATTCGCTGCTTTGGTTGCTACTGGGCTTGATGAAGCGGATGAGCCTGTGGAAGTGGTTGGGCTGGATTTAGGTGTTGGGCCTGTGTTGGATGGGCCTTTAGTTGAACCGAGCCCACTGTCTTTAGGACTTGTAATTGTGAGTGACCCAACCCGTAAACTTGGTGTCCGCCTAAGCTGTTGGGCTAGGGGTTAGTTGGGCCTTTGCTCTTAATGTCCCAAGCCCAAGAGCATCTCTTTCCCTGTGCTTGCACTCCACCTGAGCTGCACGATCCACCACCGCCTGCAACGACCGCGACATTTCCACCATCACATCGACACGGATCCGATAAATCAAACCATTGACAAACACGGCGATCTTTTGCTCTTCCGTCAACCCTTCTAGTTGCAGGAGTAAGATCTCAAACCGTTCTTGATACTCTGCCACGGTGGTCTCCTGTTTGAGCAGAAAAAATTGTTGATACAGACTCAGTGGGTCAGTGTCCATGAATCGTCGGATTAGCTGTCCCTTCAAAGTAGCCCAGCTCTCAAACGACTGAGTCCACTCCGTAACTTGCAACCAAATCTGCGCCGGACCAATGAGGCAAATGCGTGCAGCACGAAGCTTCAAAATCTTCATCATCTCATGGAGCCCGAAGTAATGCTCGGCGTTGTTAAGCCACACGATGAGGTCCTCTCCTGTGCACATCAGCATCTTGATTTTGTGAACTTCTAGGCCATAGCGGTATGGCGTTAGACCTAGATCAGGTGGATCTGGACCCTGAGCTCCCTGAATCACGCTCGGGTCTGGTGGCTCTGATGGCTCTGTTCGGATCTGGTATACTTGACCACTGCTCTAGCCGATCTGACTCATAATAGACCCCTGGTTGGGCTATGGTGCCAACATCGCTTTGATCTGCTGCATGAACCCTTGCATCTCAGCGCGAAGCTCACCAAAGGGACTCTCCAAATCAGGAATACGCTTGAACTGCTCCTCCAACGACTCCAGTCAAGCCTCTACTCGGTTATCCGTCTTCGGCGCCATCGAACGGTGCTTTGATACCAATGACAAAAAGAAGGGGTCGCCTCTGGTAGTTTTATTAATAATTGAACGAAAAGGGATTACAATCTCATGGAGGACTCCCTAAACCCAGCGTGAAGAGACTCTTCTACTCAAACCCTAACCCTAATACCCAATTTACAATTTTCTCAATACCTGATACATGAACAGTGTCTCTATTTATACCCCCTCTAATCCTAATCCTTCTCATGAGCGCACATGGACACAAACCACACACACATGACACACACAACTCACTTCATGTACTGCCCTTGTTGGGCCCATTTTGGCCGACACATGAGTCTTCATTGATGGACTGCTTCCCCATATTTCGCCCCCTCTTGCGCTGATAAACCTTTGTGATGGCTGGGCGTTTCCTTGTGCTATCAAATTGCTACAACAGCCTACATAAAGTTCATCTTAACATTTCGTTCCCTACTCGTATCTATGCTTCAAAGATAGAGACTAGTGACGCTTCACCTTGAAAAAAGAATTCTTCCTAACATCACAACGCTCCAAAATTGTAATGATCAAGTTTCCAATAGTTATCTTATCCACCTACACAACTATCAATAAGGTGGTTCAAACTCCAGACATGTAGGGATTATGCTGCCACATGAACCAGAAGCAGACCAACAATTCCCAATAGCAAGACATGGTGGTTCAAATTATCTATAGCAATGAGGGGAGATCAAAACAGTTCAGATTAAGATAGTGAGAACAAGCATGAAGACACCTTTAATAGAGATGAGGTTTCGAACAAAATTAAATGGAGCCTTACACTAACACTAGGCACTTGGGTGAGTCTAATTCTGGTTCAATCATTTGCAATAAGGTGGCAACTAATGAAATACAGGAAAGGTCAGGATGAAATGAGAACAAGCATGAAGACACCTTTAATAGAGATGAGGTTTCCACAAAATAAAATGGAGCCTTACACTAACACTAGGCACTTGGGTGAGTCGAATTCTGATTCAATCATTTGCAATAAGGTGCCAACTAATGAAATCCAGGAAAGGTCAGGATGAAATGAACTCAAAAACAAAGACAGAAAAAAGGTGCAAGAAGTCTTTCTTAACCATACATAAGACAGATGTAATTCTTCCCTGCGTACACATAACTAGACATTGAACCTGCTATGAATTCTTAATCATTATCAGAATCTAGAGAACGCATGTCCAATTAAATAGGCAACAACAACATAGCCTTGAAACCAAAAAAGAACCAACAACATAGCCTCAATCCCGAATCAGTTGGGTTGGCTACATGGATCAAACTCTTCATTGTGCTCAATTTAGTGCAAGTCCAATTAAATAAACATAGCGCAAAAATTGCCAGCGCAGAATATATTTGCCAATCTAGCATCTATAGACAACTGAACAAATAAGGCCTTGTTTGGTTCATTTTACCAAACTTCCATTGAAGTTCATTTTTTTTGTTCGGTTCGACTTCAAACTTCCTTGGGAAGTTGCGTAATAAAAAATAATAAAGTATGCAATTGACAAAATTACTCATTAAAGCATAGAGAGATAAATGAGAGAGAGAGAGAGATGACTTTAAGGAGGGGCAAATGGGCCATAACTCTCAACTCCCCCTAGGGAAGTAACTCCCTCACCCCTGCTAAGGGAGTTATCTTCTCGTATGTAGAGGAAGTTGGCATAAAAAGCCAACCAAGATAAGTCCCAACTTCAGTCCAAGGTCGTATAAGTACCACAAATAACAAAGAAGATCAATAAAATATTTCTTTCTTAACCTCCAAAACAAGTAAGAAAGAAGAAAACGAAAGTCGCTTCAGACAGACATCAACTAAGCATATGATTGCAATGATATAATGAGCAAGTCATCATATCACTCATAATAGAAAAATAGACACCACATCAAATGGATATAATCGTCCAAACAAGGAAATACTTATAATCATTTAGAACAGAAACAAGGACTAGTTTTCACCAACCAAAAGTCTTAGAAGTAGATCGAAAGTAGAAACTAATGCAGCAAAAAGCATACGTCATTACATCACATAAAGTAATATAGCCTAGTACAATGGAATGTAGCAGATAGGAACAACGATTGCATTAAAAAAATTTCATAGGCACAAGCAGAGTGGTCACCTGAGCCATGAATCCTTTAATTACGCGATGAAAAGTTGAACCCTTGAAATGTAATGGCTTCCAGTAGAAGCACCGATGCCCTTCTCACCTGCAGTGTCAACCAATCTCAAAATTACCAGCACCATCAAAGAGTTAAAAAAAGAAGGAAATAAGAAAAGAATCAACCAGAAATTCATTTAAGGACTTCTTTTGACTCCATCGGTCACACAAAAAGTCATCAAATCACTTGGAAACAAAGAGAGAGTAAAATTACTTTTTCAGATGCATAAAAGTGCCTACATCAGTGAGAACCCTTGGATGTCCTTTAGACCAAGTAAAAGCCAATGAAAGGAACAAGACAAGTTGCATGGAAGACAATAAGAAATTATGTTCACAATCAAATCTTTGCCCACTGTTAATAGTATGGCCTGTTATAGGATCTTTGAAACATTCTAATCAGAATATTGTAAATATAGCCAGTCATGGCCATTTGGAGAATTCCTTGTGGTAGTATACTATAATCCATCCAGTGATCCCCGTACTGAGAAATCACTGTGGTAGCATCTATAAGGTATTCACAGGAAAGGATGGGAGTGCAGGAAGGGTTCACAAACCCCACCAAGAGTTTGATAAGGTTGAGCAGGGGCCTAGATACCCTCAAACATTAGAAAAACATGAGCAAACAACCGACAAAATTGATAATAATAATCCACGCTACTCCCCCTGGCAGCATGAGATCAAGTTAGACATTCCCATAAATGAAGTACTAGTGAAAAGAATAGTTCCATTCTCTACATGCAAGCTCTTACTTACACAATCTATATGTAATTTAATTCTTGAGGGCTTACATAAAAACCACCAAATTCATGATTAATGTCACAGTCAAAGATAGGCACGTCCAATCGTTTAGCCATGCAGAAAGAAGATACTAAAAGGAAAACATGAAGTTTGGCGTTGACTGAAAAAGATCTGATAGGTCTCTGAATATATTATTGTTGGAAGATCTACTGCAATGTCATCTCATAGACAGGAATGTTCAATCAATATGCCATATGGAAAGAAGATACCCAAAAGGAACACTAGAAGTTTTATGTTGACTGAAAAACACCTAATACATATCGCTAAATATATTACTGTAGGAAGCTGCAATGTCATCTTGTATTCAATACAACAATGTCAATTTGTCCATAATAATTGTACTTGTTAAACATAAAGCAAGGTACTCATGGAAAGATAAATAAGAATGTCAAAAGATTATTCAAAAATCTCTAAGAGTTATACTACTTGATGTGAATTCCCACGAAAGTATGACTCAAACAGCCCACACTTAATGTAGACACATTATGGACGACACGATAAGAATTAAGAGATAGGGCGACACATTTTTTTACCCTCATATAGAATTCATTTTTTTTATTTTCTTTTTTGGTGTTGAATTCAAAAAAGAAAATTCTTATTGATTTTAAGACATTTCTGTGATTTTACGTGATTTTAGCAATCCCAAATTGTTGGGTCAACTATATAGATCAAACGTTTTCACTCCACACAATTTAATGCATTTGACGGTGTGATTGTAAAATCCTTTAAATCCTTCATAATAAATTCTTTGCTAGGGAGAGAACACTGCAGTGGATTTTCCAACGCTAATATACAAAAATATCTATCAAGCCTATACCAAATACAGTTTAAATATAAATTTTTTTTCACCTACACATTTTTTCATATAGATCAATCACCATCTTGTGAAAGAAAAATAAATCACCTGAGCATCTCCTAGACACCTTGAAAATCCCAATAGAATTCAAGAAAAAACTTGAATAGTGATCATGGAAACAAATGCAACCTAAACTCACATATTGAAAAGATGGGAGATCAAATAAATCACACTCAATTCTGAATTTTTAAGGAGATTGTGTAAGATCAGAAGAAGATACCTGTGCACAGTGCACGAAAATTCTCAGCAGTCTTGGGAACAACATCTGAGAAAAGCTGTAAACGAATACGAGAACAATCAACTCGCAAGAATACAAGATCAAATTTACATCTGACCCACTAGAACAATCGTCATATATCTCATAATAAATCAGTCAAAAGGAAAAAAGAAGATTCAAATAAACTGTTTGAACATCTACAACATGACTTTACCTCAATCACAATTTTTTCTGCAGGACCTCTATCGACGGATACATCTAAAAAAACAAGTGGATTCTTTTGTTTGACCATATTTCCACACTCCACCAGTAGCAGCCAATCAAATGGGATTCAAAACCTAATTATAAAGGGAGAGAAATTATAGAACTTCTCAGATTTATATGCCAGATAGTGTATGCCCCTCAGTAGCTGGATAAATAAAGTGACATCAATGATTCATTGTGCAATAAATTGAAAAGAACTAACGCATATGAGCACCTCAACAACATGAACAAAGAAACAGAATAATGTATATCGTGAATAATGCATCAGATCAGAATGTCCCAATTGATGTTTCCCCAAAAAACAAAGAGAACAAGCTTCTGATGAAGAAATTATTCTAAAACGATTGCCATAGAAACGTACAATATCGACAACTATTTGGGAGTTGTTTTTTTAATTGCTACTTAATAATTTATGTAAATTGATTGTTTAAGAAGTGTTGTGTCACGAGTTTTGTGTAAATTAGGTAAAAATATTTGAGGGGGGTCTTTGCCTATATGAGAAAATGCTTCAAATATACCCTATTCAACTCTAACCAAACCATGTCTCATCCTTACCACCCTCAACTCTGGTAAATACCCACCTCCAGCTAGTCTCCCACTTATGGAGACAATCTCCAATAGCCCCCTCTCATGGACACATTTTTGTGCCTTTTATATGATAATGTGCTTCCTAAACTTGTGTGTGATCATTTTTTATTTAAAAGACGTGGTTGAAAATACTTGGGGTCAAAATATGTAGGTAACAATACGTGTCCTAATATTGAGGGGTTTCTAAATAAATTATGTAATTTCTTGGGGGGGTCTAAGTACATATTTTTCTATCTGCCTAAACTTCGCCTAAGCTAGGCAAGTAGCCGAGGCAAATCGTGGAGGACCCGCCTCGCCGCCTTGAGAACATTGGTTTTAAATCTTGTTTGGGTATTTGGCAAATAAACAAACAGAGAAATTTCCTGTTTGTTTCTTCTTATCCATACCTTAGAAGATTATAAACGGTTTGAAGAATCGGTTTAGCATTCAAATCTAACACAATATCACAGTTGTTAATACTTATTTATAACCATATAATAAATCATTTATCAGAAATAAAGAGTAAACAAATAAAAAAAGTTTTTTTCGTTTCCTTTTTTCTTTCTTCCTTTCCTCTTTTTACTCACTGAATTTCGTGTCTTTTCCTTTTCTTTGTTGCCTTCAACAATCAAAAGAGAACTTGTGAAACATGCAAAGCAGAATGCGCCTGGTTGCCGAATGCCGATAAACACCACCAACATCCAAAACATACCAATCATTTCAAGATACAAAAGAAAATTCATTAGCGCAAATAAAAAGAACAAATCGGATCCTCGGTAATTGCAACTCTACAAGCAAAGACAAAATTTATAACCAAAGATTGAAAACTTAGAACCCTAGCTTCGTTCTCTCGACATTCACAATAAAAAATCAGAGTTGTAATTACTGAGACCAACATTTCGATAATAGTAAGCAAAGATTGAAACTTTATAAACAATCGATACCGAATTTCAGACGAAGCACATCTGACACTGAGAGGAAGTAAAACCCTAAACCCTAACCAAAACTATAAGTTTTGAAGAATCAAACGAGAGATCGAACGAATGAACAAGCTGATTTAGGGATGGGACTTACCTTAAGAGGTTTTGATTGCAAAGCTGAATCAAGGAACGAACTTGGCGAGTGTTACAGAGGATTTTGCACGGAAACCAGTCCAAAGAGGGAGAGAGAAAATAAAGAGGACTTTGCAAGGGCTGATTTTTGGTTGTATCTGTCAAATTTCGTGTCTTGTGGAACACATCTCATCAATCGTAACAATTTGAGTGTGGGTCATTTCTTTTGCAAAAAATAAAAAGAAAGTGGTCAATTTTTTTTTTTTTTTTTTTTTTTTGAAAAAAATGATATTTTCATTCATAAAAATTACTATAACATCTTATTTAATAATAAAATTATATCAATAACAACCTTTTCTCACTCCTTGATGAGCTCAAATTGATGTTGTAAGAGTTTAGAACTTATGTGTAACTTATATTCTTATCATTTGCATCTACAACAATAAAATCATAACGAAAAATAAAACTTCCAACAAGGAAAGATAAACAAAAACTTTCGATGAGGGAAGATAAAACACAAGCTTCTAAAAAAGAAAGACAACAACTTATTGAAAAATAAAACCTAGTGAAAACATCAAATCAAAATAGATTTAACTTTTATTGAATAAATAAAAATAAAAATTATTATTAGAACTCACAGCAAATTAAAAGAGAAGATCGATTGTAATTCTAACTAAAAAATTACAAAAATCAATGTTCTAAACCTTAGCCACTGCTTTTCTTCAACTCCAAATATTAGTTGGCTAAAAAACATGATCATTTACACTTGTTATATATATACGCACATATATCCCCACCAAATACACATATTTGTCAACTAGCTAGGTAGCAATGTCGACCTCTCAATAAATAAATAAATAAATACATGTCAACTACAACTCTATTAATTTCCTGCGATGTTTCGTTGTGCAGAGGTGTATTAATTAATTCACTCAATGAAACAGAAGAAGAAGAAAGAAAGTAGAAAATAAAAAAGTAATAGTGATAACCCGGTCGAGTTGCACAGCGGTAAATGTGAAAGGGGGTAAGTATGAGTTAAGCACACGTACCCATTTCAATTCTCCACTACGTCAAGCCTCGACGGGCCACTAGCCTAACTAAGATGGGTGGAGGCAACAGCACCCCTGGGTGGGATTAGTTGAGCGAAGCCCAGATACCTTCCGATAAAAAATAAAAAATAAAATAAATAATAAATAAGTGTCAAATTGTCGAACCTACATGGATGATTAAATGATTAATTACACTAGGCTAAGTGAGATTCAAAGTAGGGTCAAGATTTAGGGTTGCATCCCACGACCTCTACTTTTGGATGTGTTCCTTGTTGAAAAGCGCCACATGGTTTGGGGTAGAGATGCAGGTGGGATGGAGAATCCTCATTCCTCGCGGGGATCTGCCCTGATGGTGTAGGGATTCTTCGTCAACTATCCCCCACGAGGCAGGGGATAGGGGGATTTCACCCCCACCATGCGGGGCGGGGCGGGGCGAGAGTGGTATTAATCGTTACCCTGTGAGAATTCCCCGCCCCGCCTTAATATGGAGAATTCCCCACTACGGATATGTAACTAAGCTTATCAACTTTAAACAAATACAACTAAGTTTATCAAGAAAAAACTAATATAACTTGAAATTTATATATAATAATATAAGTATATTATTTAAAGTATTTAAGTATGATATTTAAAGTATGTGAAGAAAGAGATTTTAATAATTAAATTTTGTATCTATAATTTATTTAATCTTTTTTTAGATATTATATCAAAAAATAGTGCGGGTGGGGAATCTTCGCGGGATGGGGATCCCCACCGGGTGGGGAATGGGAGTGAAAAATTCTCCGATGGGAAATTTTAAGCGGGGAATCCCACCCCTACCAAAAATGGAGAAAGGGGTGGGATTGCATTCCTCGCCCCAAACTCACCCCACCTGCATCCCTAGTTTGGGGTCAGGATTCTAAGAGCATCTTTAATAGGACCATGGATTATGGTGAAAATGGATCCACTTATGACACAATCCACATCCAACCCCAAAATTGTTCTCCAATGGAACCACGATTGTATTTATATATCCAATGTGGTAGGGAACCAAAGTGGAAGGTGTTTACCACAATGTCTAGAAGTAAACATTATGGTAGATATTCTCTCCATTGCCATATCATCATTATTTGTTATAGAAAGTCAAAAAAGTCTCAATCCATAGTCTAAATCTACTTTTCCATTGGAGGTCACTTTGAAATTTGAATGTCTATCTAATGCTACATAGGATAGACAACCTCCCCATATCCATTCCATTTGTTCTTTCTTTATGAAGAAGTGACTTTGAAATATTTTTTTTAGTAAACATTTAGGTGAAGCTCTTTAGTCTATGGTGACTAATGTCAGTATACATTGTTTCACTTTATATTGGATGGGTGAAGCATGAGAGTGATGAAGTGGTCACACGTCGAACGTGCCAAATATATATCTCGTTGATATATACCGGATCCTACAATGGATTTGTAATAGCGGTAAAGGCGAGGTCGAACCACAAGAACCAAGTTATTCCTTTAGGAGGTGCGGAAAGGGAAAATCGGAAGTTTTAAGAGTGAACTAGATTAAGAGAAGACAAGAAAGTTAGCAAGGATAACAAGTAGAGAAATAGAGAATTCAGTAAGAAAAATGATCCAAACCATCAACTTCACACGACTATCCTATGACAAATACATTGATCATTGACCTAAACAAAGATAGATTGAATGTCGCGATCTAGTGTAGCTATAGAATCTCGTAAGACATGAATTCTTCGTTCTCCTATTACTGATAGTTAGGGTAAGACCTTTAACTATTACCCTAGTCAATTCACATAACCCTAGGCACGTACCTTGGGTTCAACATGATGATCGCTCTAATTCGTGATTCATGAGAACACTACACCTAGATAACCGGTACAACAAGCGTGTCCGATTCAACCTATGTTTCTAAGATACATGGTCTAAGACTCTGTGAGGGGATTAACCCAACTAGAGCGACCACTTGCCACAAATACAAGTCTTTTGCACGATTACATATGCATTCGACTCGATGGTGATAGGTCTCATACTACAACTAATGTGATGGCCCTTCACATCAATCAAGTAAAAGACCATAATAATTAGAACAATACCAAAGAAACTAAAAAATAATAATCAATCAGTGAAATTAAAGAATAAATAGATCTTACAGCGATTAGAAAGTCATAGAATAGATGAGATCGGTCTCCGGCTTGAATCCCCGAAGGATTAGCCAGACATAATTGAAGTAATACACTACATTCTCTTTATCGAAGAAAGACACAAAAACATAAAAAACCCTAAAATAATATATTTGTCGCCTCCGTGTGTTCTTCTCCAAACAAAGGATGCCTCTACCAATCTCTCAACTCCAATTTATAGATGTGTCTTTGTAACGGTTGGAGTGATTTATGCCCGTTTGAATGTTTTATGATTAATGGCATGATTTGTGCATTAGGATTGATTTGGGCATTTTGTACAGGTTCAAGGCACTTGTCATGCTCTGATTGGTCACAAATTGTGCTCTGCTGACGTGTCGGAAGCTCATTGGTTAAGGAAGGTGTTGGTGACGTGCTGGTGCGACACATGGTGGTGCATGATTGGTGGAAACAGCTGATTGGCGTGACACGTGGTGCGTGATTGGTGGAAACGGCTGATTGGCGTGATTTTATGGCGCGTGATTGGTGGAAAAGTCCTATGAGACACAGCTGGACCAATAAAATCCCAACACGTGGCAGAATTAAATACTCTATTATGAGAAAACCCCGGCATCCGATTACTGCAAGTAAATACTCTATTTTGAGTATTTTCTGTCTAGAATTCAACCGTGACCTCGGATTCACCTAAAAGTGAGAGATGAGTATAAATTTAGTGGTATTTCGGATACTTTGACATAAAAACACACATAAACAAATGATAAATAATGCATATTAAATGACTTATCAAATACCCCCAAACTTAGGACTTTGCACGTCCCGAGCAAAGAAGTAGATGATACACAATCCTAAAATGCAAACTAAGACTCCTAATACTACAATGACTCAATAAACCTAGCATGATGAAAGACATGCTTAACTAATCCTATGCTCGATTCCAAGTTAAATGGAGTTATCTTTGGTTTATATCGCCACTAAATCGGCTATCTTTTTAATGAAGCCTGGAGTTATGATTTGTTCAGCATTGGAGTCCGGATATTGATAGAAATCACACTTTTCATAAACTAGATCCCGCCTAAACCAAGACCATCAACTACTCAAAGGTTTTCTAGGTCAATTCACGAAAGCACACAAGAATGATCTCTTCATGATAGCACATCAACGCTTTTAAGTGTACCATAGGTGAGAAATGCAACCATACTCTCCACTAGTGTGGATCTAACACCAATGAGGGTCAATAGGACTTACATGGGTTGTGGCTTGGCTGGGGTGGGGTACAAAGGAAAGGATATAAAAGGAATTCGAAGTATTGGAAAGCTGAAAACTTAAACTCTCAAAAGATAAGTTATAAGAGAACATGAAGGATTACAAATGCACTTAACTGATTTTTCTTTGAATTATGTGCAATCCTCACCTTTTTCCAACCACTCGGCTCCCTGTGTAACAACCCTAAATTTTTAACTGACTTGTATTACACTTGTTAGGAACGTGACCCAGCTACGTGATACTAGGCAGTATTTCGAACTTCGGGAGTCGACACCAAAGTGATTTTATGATTCTCTGATTGTGTGTATTAGTATTTTAGTATTTTACGGGTCTCGAGCCGTTCGAGCGATGTTTAGTTGAGTGAGGTTTTGCCTAGTTAAATGGGAGATAAAAACGTAATAAAGAATACAAATAAATGAATTTTCCAATAATTTAATTAATTAGTTGATGGGATGTGGCGAGAAAATGGGCGCGGCGAACCAAATTTGGGAGAAATACGGACTGAGGAGCACAAGACCAATGCGGGAGTCAGATAGTCTCGCAACATACGGGCTATGGGATAGAAATTGTTAAAGTAACACAGCTTGATAAGGAAAGTCACTGGATTTACATCGAGATGTGTATGTATGTGGAGATAAGATAAAGAGGTAAAAGACCCATAAGGGCAAATGTTTTAAAATGTATAAGTGTTAACTTAAAGGGCAAAAGGGTCACTTCATATTTGTTCTATATATATAAACAAACAAAAAGCCCTACTATTCATCATTTTCACCACACACACACCCGAGCCTACCATTCTCTCTCACCACCGCCCCTCTTCTCCTCCCCTCTCCCTTGGTGACCGGAGGTTTGTGTTCACACCGGAGGTTCGTGATCTCTCCCTCTTATCCTCTCGATCTCTCTCTCATTATCTCGATCTCTCTCTCATTCTCTCGGTCTAATCTCTCTCGGCCATCATCTCGACTCTCCCTTCTTGGCTCTCTTTGCTGACTGGACCACGACCCCCGCTGAAGCTCTCATTGGTCTTCATAGGTTCTCTCTCTCTCTCTTTCCCTCTCTCTCTCTCTCTTTCTCACTGGTTTTCTCATTCTCATTGGGCTGCTGTTCGCCTCTGGCCGTTGCTGCTGTGGGTGGCGGTGGTCGAGGACAATCGGGGGACGGATCCTTGTGACCCACCGGAGTCCCCATATCCCCGGGAGACCTCTGGACGTTTGATACATAGAGTAGATGATGTCCATACTCTGTTTACACATGTGTTGATGGTTTTTATGTCTCGCCGGAGTTGCAGAGCTCGGGCAGCGCCGCTGGTCGGACCACCTTGACTTGGGGAATGTCGGAGACCACGCTAAACCCGTGCTTGCGTCTCACGACTCCTGGAGTGGTCCATAACAGCGAGGGTAGTGAGGTGTTGTATTTTTCTTTGATTTTTCTCTATTGTTAATGTCTCGCCGGAAACCGCCCCAACTAGCGGCGCTGCGGACCGGACACCACGTCCAAGGGGTTGTCGGGAACCATGGTTTGCCCTCGTTGGTACCCCGCTGCCCTTCGGTATGTCTGAATCAGTTGTGTTTGGACTGTTTAGTCTAAATTTCATGTTTATGTTCACTTCATGTGCGTTATGCTCCTCCTCACCGAAATCCGTTGTCATGGGTGACGACAACACTGTGCCACCGTGACTGGGGATGTCAGGTACCAAGCTAAGTACATGCTTGTGTCTCACGACTCTCGGAGTGGCCTAAAACAGCGACGTTATTGTTTATATTATGTCAATTATGTATTGTATGCGTGTTGTAACTTTCTCATCGGAAACCACCCGTCGTGGCAGTACTGTCGTCGACGCGATGACATGGGGGACTGCTGGAGACCTTACCATGTCTGTCATGGATTCTCACATCCTTGGAGCATCCATATCAATGATGATGAGTCGTAATGGCGGAGTTATGCGTGAGTTTTTTATATCGCGTCGAGTAGTCGTCGACGTGACGTAGGGCATGCACATGACCTTCCCATGTCGTGTTGATACCCTACGGACGTTAGACCACACCTGCGAGGTTCCCATACCCGTTGGTGCATAGTCATTTTGAGTCGTGTTTGACGGATTTGCGCTTGAAGGTCGGGAATTGGTTATGACGTCGTGGTCACGTCGCCGACTCATCGAGGCTATGACGTGACCCATATATGACTGAGCCGAGCCTACGAAACATGAGTAGGCTTATATGCATTGTGGGTACCGACATTGTGATACCGTAGTCGTGGTTATTGTCATTGTTTTTTAACCCGAGAGAAAACGTTTTCCTAACAATTTGACGAGTTATGTAAATACTTAAAACATTGGGAATACACTAGGGTTTAACCTAGGGTTTAGTTAATGACTCAACCCATTAATTAGAGTTTCCAGCCTTGTCAGGTAGTGGAAAACTCAGGAATACATGTTAGGAACGCGAGAGTGTTTACGGGTTACGCTAGTTTAGGTAAATACACCTGTTTTAAAACTTATATACATTAGTAAGCCAGTTAAGAAAACACATGTGATTCATTTTCATTCCATTGTATTTGCGATTATCTACTTGTTGGCATTCCATTCCATATTCCTTGTATGTATGTTCTTGGCATAAGTGTGTGTCTCGAAGGTACATGCGGCCTGCACTAGAAGGGATAAAATGTAGGCACTCGTGCGCACGAGTGTTTGACTACCCCTAGTGATTGTGTGATACCATGTACTGGATTGTTGTGGTTATCGATGTTGTGACATCGCTGTTGTAGATTTGTTGTAGATTTTAGAGCATTTATGGCCTCTTTTGACCTGTAGAACATGCATGTTTCGATTGCTAGTATTTCTAGTCTGTCTATCATGCATCTCGTTTATTTAAATTACTATCTTCCAATTCCTGCATGATATTTAGACTGCCTTGCTTAATAATTCATGAATTAATATTCTTCTGGCATTACTTTCAATTTCTCTCCGTTACTCACCGTCTAGTTTTTGACAGTAGGTGCAGATAGAGCGGAGTGCAGTAGAGGCAAGAGACCTTGCCTAGGAGACTTTATGTGAGCGGCTGGACTTGAGGAACCCTAGAGTAGGTTATATATTTTTGTTTGTATGTTGCTTGTTATTATTATAATGCTTTGGTAGTAATTGAACTTGGGATTATAGTTTGGGATTGATATCATGTAATGTCTCCTTTGACCTTGACTTATTGTACATGAATATTCCCGTTTACAGGGTTTCCCTATATGTAGATTTCTGATTTCCGTTTGACTGAGTTATTTCCCATTAATTGTTTAGTATTAAATTTTCTTCCGCTGTGTTATACTTGCAATAACTCTTTCATAAAACTTATAATTTGATAATTGGAGGCTGACTAGGCTCGCCAGTCCGCTGAGTACTAACTCGGGGATCTACACGAGTCTAGGCAGGGCGTTCCCAAATGCAATGAGAATTTGGGGCCGTCACAATTGGTATCAGAGCGTATGCTTTAGAACCTTAAGGACAAAGTATAGAGTTGTCTAAAATTGTGATACCAACGTCACAGTTGGTATCAGAGCACAAGGTTATATACACCTGACTCTTAATTTAAATTCATAAAACACAAGCCATTAAACCAGCGGAAGTTAGGAATAGTCGAACTTAGAAATGGAAACCCTATGATCCTATAGAAACTTAGCTGGGGAAGAAATGGGTTGAGTCGGACAATTTTAATACATATTATGGTTGTTAAGTGTATTATTATGGTATGCGATAGCTAAAGACTGATCCGAGAAGTTCGTTCTCTTGATTCAAACGACGATGGCGGATCAGACCGGTCGGAGCGATGATAGCGGCACGTCCGACACATGATATGCTAGGGCGGATGATGTGCACTTTTTGACACAGAGAGTCGCGACACAGGACCAGCAACTACAGGAGATGTTACGACTGTTGAGGACATTCGTTCCAGCTGCCACTACACCATCAACTCTGACTACACCATTGCCACCTACTATTACTCGTGAAGCAGAGACTCCGATTGCTGCGACATCTACGGCTCCGATCCCGTTAGCGACGATTCCCGAGGGATCGATTGTTGCGCCAGGTACGCAAACTAAAGCAGAGGCACCTCCGTTACAGACTGAGATGGTACGAGCGATGGAGACACCGCCTACGCCAATAGCTACTGCAGAGGTTACTCCGACTACGACTTCAGAGAAGAGTCCAGGAGCCACTGCTGAGGCGAAGCAGTGGAGGGAATTCAGGAGACATGATCCATTGAGGTTCTATGGTGGTACTGATGTCCGAGCAGCGGAGCTATTTCTAAAGAATCATGAGAAGATTCACACGATTATTGCCAAAGAGGACCATATGCGAGCGATGATCTCTTCGTCTATTTTACAGGGAGAGGCAGATGATTGATGGACGACTATCGTTACAACCCGAGGCATTCCGAGAGACTGGATCGACTTCAAGACCCAGTTTAACATGAAGTACTTCCCGCCGACTGTCCTTCGAGCGAAGAGGAACGAGTTCATGGTGTTGAGGCAGAGCGCAGACGAGTCAATGATGGACTACATGGGTAGATTTATATCATTGTTGCCTTATGTTGGAGGATTTGCAGACACCGAGATTGATCGAGTCTTCTACTTCACTGAGGGTTTGCTACCTGTGATTGGATGTTCTGTAGTCACTACGCAACCAAAGACTTTGCAGATTGCGTATGAGCGGAGTCTAGTACGAGAGGGTTATCTACTTACTCATCTGGAGGAGGACAGACCGGTCAGATCAGAGTTTCGATCAGAGGAGCACCATCAGGACAAGAAGAGGAAGAAGAATAGGTGGAATTTCCGTGACTGTAGGACTCAAAGTGTAGGGTCCATTGCACAGCAAACTACTCGTCCGACACAGACCATTCCGCCAGTACCGAGTTTTGCCAATCATCCACTGCAGCCTAGTCGGCTAAGACAGCAGTCGTAGAGCCAGTTTACTGAGAGTAAGGGTACAGATCGAGGAGACAGGCAGAGGACACAGAGGTCTAGTTAGACTCAGACTTAGAGTTTCGCACAGGGACGAGGCCAGAGCCAGACTTAGGGATCGCAGGATACCCGCACAAGTTTTAGGTGCGAAAAGGTTGGCCACATTCAGAGGGAGTGCCCTCAACCACCGAGAGCACCGCCGCAACATCACTAGCACCAGAGGGAGCATGTTCAGGCTGCTGTTGAGCCAGACCGGGAGGCATCGAGACACAGTGTTGAGGGTGTGATTTTTATTTACGGTACTTACATGCATACCATGTTCGATTCCATTTCCACTATTTCGGTTATTGTTGTGCGCATGGTAGACATGTTAGGGTTGAAACTCGTTAGACTTACTAGACCCCAAAAATCCTTAGCACGTTAGCTGGGATAAGGTATACCCGAACACGATTTGTTTGACATTTTGGTAGAAATAGGGGGTTACGAGTCGCTAGTAGACATACGAGTACTGGAGTTGTTAGAGTTCGAGGCCTTAGTTGGTGCGAACTAGTTATGAACATTACATACTTGGATCGGTTGATACGAGAAGACAAATTGGAGACCTTCGTGAGTTTCATGCGTACTGGAACGAGATAGAGGCATTGGCTTGAATTCTTGAAGAACTATGACTTCTTGTTTGAGCACCATCTGGGGAAGACCAACATTGTGGCTGATGTGTTGCGCCGAAAGGATTTGATGCTGAGGTAGTCATGTGTCAGAGGACCTACTAGCGTGGTTTACGTGAGGCAACTGAGTTGATGAGTTTAGCGGACGTGCCGATGACTACCAAGACCCAGATACGTGGTCAAACGATGATGCAAACCATCTCATTTGGCATTGTGCACGAGGGACAGCAAGACGATGCGTCATACCAACGTTGCAGTGAGATGGTTGATAGTTCAGATTGCCCAGACAAGAGTCGGTCGACAGACTCATGCTAGAGGCATCGTGAGCGACTAGGGTTTCCATTGGTGGCTGATGCGTGTGACGAGGTACTTCAGGAGATTCACCGTTCCCGTTTTGTTGTATATCCGGGTCGACCTAAGATGTGCGACGACATGCGACATCTTTTTTGGTGGCTAGGGATGATTTTCGAGGTGTCGGAATTGTTCGAGCGTGTGACATGCGAGCGCGTAAAAGCTGGGCATCGACGACCTGGAGGACTAGTGCAGCCCTCACCCATTTCTCGATGGAATTGGGAACATGTTTATATGGATTTCGTTAGTGGTTGCCCCGATCTCCTCATGGTCACGATAGCATCTGGGAAATTGTGGATATATTTACTTGAGACTTAAGAGTGCCCAGGAGTGGCAGAAGAAATACTTAACGAGTATCACGATGAGCTTCAGTATGATTCGGGGAGATTATGGATACCTGAAGGTCTCTCCACTAAAGGGCCACGAGCGGTTTGGAGTCAAGAAATGACTCACTCTGAGTTTTATTGGTCTCTTTAGGAGTTACGAAGAGGAGCGATAAAGTCGTTAGTTTAGTTTACTTATTAAGTAAATTTTAAGGACGAAATTCTAATAAGTGGGGGAGATTGTAACGACCTTAAATTTTTAACTGACTTGTGTTACACTTGTTAGGAACGTGACGCAACTACGTGATATTAGGCAGTATTTCAAACTTCGGGTGTTGACACCGAAGTGATTTTATGATTATCTGATTGTGTGTATTAGTATTTTAGTATTTTACGGGTCTCGAGCCGTTCGAGTGATGTTTAGTTGAGTGAGGTTTCGCCTAGTTAAACGGGGGATAAAAACACAATAAAGAATACAAATAAATGAATTTTCCAATAATTTAATTAATTAGTTGATGGGATGTGGCGAGAAAATGGGCGCGGCGAACCAAATTTGGGAGAAATACGGACCGAGGAGCGCAAGACCAATGCGGGAGTCGGATAGTCTCGCAACATACGGGCTATATGATAGAAATTGTTAAAGTAACACAGCTTGATAAGGAGAGGCACTGGATTTTCATCGAGATGTGTATGTATGTGGAGATGAGATAAAGAGGTAAAAGAACCATAAGGGCAAATGTTTTAAAATGTATAAGTGTTAACGTAAAGGGCAAAAGGGCCACTTCACATTTGTACCATATATATAAACAAACAAAAGCCCTACTAGCCATACTATTCATCATCTTCACCACACACACACCCAAGCCTACCATTCTCTCTCACCGCTGCCCCTCTTCTCCTCCCCTCTCATTTGGTGACCGAAGGTTTGTGTTCACACCGGAGGTCCGTGATCTCTCCCTCTCATCCTCTCGGTCTCTCTTTCATTCTCTCGATCTCTCTCTCATTCTCTCGGTCTTCTCTCTCTCGGCCATCATCTCGACTCTCCCTTCTTGGGTCTCTTTGCTGACCGGACCACGACCCCCGTCAGAGCTCTCACTGGTTTTCATAGGTTCTTTCTTTCTCTCTCTCCTTCTCTCTCTTGTTCTCACTGGTTTTCTCATTCTCATTTTGCTACTGTCTGCCTCTGGCCGTCGTTGCCATGGGTGGCGGTGGTCGGGGACAGTCGGGGGACGGACCCTCGTGACCCACTGGAGTCCCTATATCCCCGGGAGACCTATGGACGTTTGATACATAGAGTAGATGATGTCCATACTCTGTTTACACACGTGTTGATGGTTTTTATGTCTCGCCGGAGTTGCAGAGCTCGGGCGGCGCCGCTGGTTGGACCACCGTAACTTGGGGAATGTCGGATACCACGCTAAACCCGTGCTTTCATCTCACGGCTCCCGGAGTGGTCCATAACAGCGAGGGTAGTGAGGTGTTGTATTTTTCTTTTATTTTTCTCTATTGTTGACGTCTCACCAGAAACTGCACCAACTGGCGGTGCTGCGGACCAGACACCACGTCTGAGGGTTGTCGAGAACCATGGCTTGCCCTCGTTGGTACCCGCTGCCCTTCGGTATGTTCGAATCAGTTGTGTTTGGACTGTTTAGTCTAAATTTCATGTTTATTTTCACTTCATGTGCGTTATACTCCTCCTTGCCGAAATCCGTTGCCGTGGGCGACGCCACCGCTGTACCACCGTGACCGGGGACGTCGGCTACCAAGCTAAGTCCATGTTTGTGTCTCACGACTCTCGGAGTGGCCTAAAACAACGACGTTATTGTTTATATTATGTCAATTATGTGTTGTATGCGTGTTGTAACTTTCTCGTCGGAAACCACCGGTCGTGGCGGTACTATCATCGACGCGATGACATGGGGGACTGCTAGAGACCTTACCATGTCCGTCATGGAGTCTCACATCCCCTGAGCGTCCATATCAATGATGATTAGTCGTAATGGTAGAGTTATGCGTGAGTTGTTTATATCACGTCGAGTAGTCGTCGACGTACCGTAGGGCATGCACATGACCTTCCCATGTCGTGTTGATACCCTACAGACGTTAGACCACACTCGCGAGGTTCCTAAACTCGTTGGTGCATAGTTATTTTAAGTCGTGTTTGACGGATTTGCGCTTGAAGGTCAGGAATTGGTTATGACGTCGTGGTCACGTCGCCGGCTCATCGAGGCTATATGCATTGTGGGTATAGACGTTGTGATACCGTAGTCGTGGTTATTGTCATTGTTTTTCAACGTGAGAGAGTATACGTTTTCCTAACAATTTGATGAGTTATGTAAATACTTAAAACATTGGGAATACACTAAGGTTTAACTTAGGGTTTAGTTAATAACCATTAATTAGAGTTTCCAACCTTGTCAGGTAGCGGGAAACTCGGGAATACGCGTTAGGAACGCGAGAGTGTCTACGGGTTGCGCTAGTTCAGGTAAGTACACCTGTCTTAAAACTTATATACATTAGTAAGCCAGTTAAGAAAATACCATGTGATTCAATTTCATTCCATTATGTTTGCATTATCTACTTGTTGGCATTCCATTCCATATTCCTTGTATGTATGTTCTTGGCATAAGTGTGTGTCTCGAAGGTACATGCGGCATGCACTAGAAGGGATAAAACGTGGGCACTCATGCGCAAAAGTGTTTGACCACCCTTAGTGTGGCGGCCCCAATTTCCACATTGGTCCGCCACGGGAGGCCACGCGGGCCCACAACTGGCCACGTCACTTCCAGCTGTGTCCCACGCCCAATTTTCCATCATCAATCAATCCTTATTAACTTTGATGTTATAAGTTAACTGTTGTTCCTTTAATATCATTTAACCTCAAGTTAGCAACGGAAAATTTAAGTGAACAACATAAGATTTATCTTGTATTTCATGAGTATAATACCTAAGTGGAAACCATACCAAATGTACATCATATACATATCATCTGAACCTCAAAATGTCAAAATATACAACCTGTCTCTCAAAGCCCAAAACTAAAAATAAAACGAGTAAATATAAACATACGTACGAGTAGGGCTAGAGCTGTCAATCGATATACTCCTCAAGCTTGCCCTTTCCCTGGCTCGTACTAGGATCTGCACTCAGCCATCACAAAAAGACAGATGACGAGTCCAGAGTGAGTAATCCCAAGGAAATTCACCAAGTAATTACGGAAGTAAAAGTACTGGAATTTAAAATACTATTATTTAAACATGCGGAACAAAAGAATACAGACAACTGTAAAAAGGATCATCGCATGTATAAATATAGTGATGAAACAAAGTACATGCACAGTAAAATCAGACCAAGTCATACTTTGGGTTTTCCCCAAGGCACAGCCCGTAAACACACCAATGGGTTGGCCCTGGACCCTCTAGGTGGTCGGCGTAGACCCACGACGCACCAACACAAGCCTACCATACCCGGGTAGCCTATTCATCGGCGTATACCTAGACAAGTGCTTTGACTTAGTGGACTCTATGGCTGTAACGAATAAGCATTAGGTGGGGAGTGATCTCAACACCGTAAAGACACCAGGTAGGAGTGACTCCACTACCGTAAAGTCACCAGGTGAGAGTACTCAGCCACCGTAAAGCAATAATGAAATGGAGTAAAGAATAAATAGAACTGAATTCAAATAAATCAAACGGTAAATACTAAACGAAGTTCAATTGGGATACTACACACCTCAATACGCACTCCTGGTTCCACAAGTCAAACCCCCAGCTCAATACTTCTAAATCCCCGATATTACTCCCGGTCTGTTTTCTGACTAAACCCCGGCTCCAATTACTATTCCAAGACTCCTGGAATTCATTTATAAGGATTTAAGGTCAATTAATGGGTTTAAAATATTAGTTAGGCTCATTTTCTTATTTTCCAATTATTTTTTTTTTCAGATTTTGCAGTGAACTATTAGCGTGCTAATTCATCTGCGTCACTGTTCATCATCATTTTTCAGAGGGCAATTAGCGCGCTAGGTCCATCCATTAGCGCGCTAATCGCGCTCTGTCCAGAATTTACAATTCAAAAATACACACTCCAAACTTCCTCATACACTCATTCATTTGATTCCGACACTCCCAAAACTCATCATTCACCTCAGAAACACCATTTAAACACAAATTCATCAAGTTTAAACATCAAAATCCAAGAATCATCAAAATCACATTTTCAAAACCCATTTTCATAAATCACCCAACACCAAAACTAATCACTAAAACACATTCTCCACCTTCATAGCACTCAAAATACACCAATTATCTCCAAAAATAGTTGTGCTACACTCAACCACGGATTCAACACCAACATGCCCAAAACCACCACAAATTTCATAAAAATTCAAGTTTGATGTATCCATACCTCTTGATCTTGTTGTTGGATGCTTCAATCACTCTCTCTCCAACTCCTTAGTGGTTGTTCTTCCTCTTCTCTTCTTCCCACCGATCTCTCTCTTGCAATCTCTCTCAAAACCTCACTATTTCTCTCCCCTTTGATCGGTCATCATGTATATATATATTTGACACTTGATCAAGTGTGTGTGTCCATCTCGAGAACGATCCAAGGGTTCCTGATCACCCTGTGTTACTCCAACTCCATACACCTTATCTTGACACTTGACACCTCAATTCTCTCCATTGTGCATCCCGAGAATCATCCCACGGTTGTTGTTTTATCCACCTTAACTATAGGACTTATTGATTTCCAATTGATTTAGTTTATATCAATTATCTAACCTATTCAATAATTTTCCAAAATTTGTGGATAAGACCACACTAGTCTCTCGACTACCCGGCACCTCGTGCCCCGTGTCCTGTGTCCGCACGCACCCCGAGGCAATACCTCACTCGTCAATAAACTACATTAACACACATATTGTAATGAAATTAGCAAATTTGTACATTTTCATCACAATTTACCACAACAAGCATACAAAACGGACTGTATACCTAGTTCGAGTGTGTTCCAGCCTCGCTGTGGGACCCATGACCGTCCTCTCTGGCGTCCACATCTGCAATGACGTCATAGTTAACGGCAATTATAAATTGGGCCGTTACAGTTCTTCTCAACTA
Source organism: Stephania japonica (assembly GCA_039657345.1). Classification (NCBI taxonomy): domain Eukaryota; kingdom Viridiplantae; phylum Streptophyta; class Magnoliopsida; order Ranunculales; family Menispermaceae; genus Stephania; species Stephania japonica. The sequence continues at coordinate 17,423,797 of CM077558.1, read as the reverse complement.
AATTGAAATTTCGTCCTGAAATTTAAGTTCTTATCAACACTCACTAGTAAATAATTGAGGATATCTCCGTCTCATAGTCGACTCGAGCTCCCAGGTGAGTCCCTTAGTCCCGTGATGCTACCATCGAACTAACACTTTCAGAATCTCCCTGTTCCTCAGGGTCTGTATCCTACGATCCATGATTTCCACAGGTTGCTCTTCATATGAAACGTTAGGACGAACCTAAATCTGTCTAATGTCCACCATCGGCCTCGGTCCCGACTTAGCTAACCTCAACATAGATACGTGAAACACTGGATGAACTCCTGCTAACTCTGCTGGCAACTCCAATCTATATGCTACTGTCCCAACGCGTGCTATAACTCTGAAAGGCCCAATATACCTTGGTGCTAGTTTCCCCTTGATCCCAAATCTCTGTTGACCTTTCCAGGGTGAAACCTTTAAATATACTAAGTCATCCGCATTATAACTCAAACCCTCAAGGTACCTATTAGCGTACTTCTTTTGTCTATCTTGAGCTGCTTGCAATCTCAACCTAATCTGTTGAATCTTCTCGGTATGATCAACAACAACTTCAGGTTCAATTACTACCACATCCTCAGGTGCTGCCCAACAAGCTGGTGATTTGCAAGGTCTGCCGTATAAATCCTCAAATGGTGGCATACCAATACTCGCCTGATAGCTGTTGTTGTACGCGAACTCGCACAACGACAAATACTCTTCCCAAGCACCTCCAAACTGCAAAATGCATGCCCTAAGCATATCCTCCAATATCCGTATCAATCTCTCTGACTGACCATCTGTCTGAGGATGATAAGTCAGCATCTTGAAGCTATGATGATCGTCCCAAACCGCTCTCTGCATGCTCTCCCACAACTTCGAAGTCAACCTGGGATCTCTGTCAGACACAATAGATAGCGGTACTCCATGTAGCCTAACGATCTCTCGCTCAAAAATGATACTCAACTGAGGAAACGAATACTTCATCGATATAGGGATGAAGTGTGCAGACTTCGTCAATCTATTAATAACAACCCACACAAAGATCATGACGTCTCGCATCAGGCAACCCGCTCACAAAATCCATCGTAACATGCTCTCATTTCCACTCGTGGAATCGGTAGTGGTTTGTAACAATCCAAATTTGGTCTCCTGTGCTCGCCTTAACTCGCCGACAAATATGACAAGCTCTCACATATGCACCCACATCGGCCTTCATCCTAGGCCACCAAAATAAACGTCGAAATCATGATACATCTTGGTCCTGCCAGGATGAATCAGATATCTGCGCGAACGGTGTGCATCCTCAAGAATGCTATCACGTAGTTCCTGCACCTGAGGTATCCACAACCTACCCCTGTGTCTCACGCACTGGTCTGAACCACTAGACCAATCTGTGCAACCCAGATCCTGAGCCAGACAGCTGAAGCGAGCAAAATGTTTGTCAGCCCTTTGCCACTCAGCGACCCTCTCTAACGACACAACAGGAACACGCATCTGGCAACAGATATGAACATCAGCAAAAGCATCTGACAAACATAACACCGTCGCGGCCTCCAGCAATCCATACTCATGTGTCATCTGCCGCAGCACAGTTTGACTCTCTACACCACTCCGGCTCAATGCATCAGCAACTACATTCGCCTTCCCAGGATAGTACTCAATCGCGAAACCGTAGTCTTTCAATAACTCGAGCCACCGCCTTTGCCGCATATTCAAATCCTTCTGAGTGAACAGATACCTCAAACTCTGGTGATCTCTAAATAACATAAACCGCTCCCCATAAAGATAATGTCGCCAAGCCTTGAGCGCAAACACAACTGTCGCTAGCTCTAAATCATGTACCGGGTAATTCTCCTCGTGGGGTCTCAATCGCCTCGATAAATATGCAACTGGGTGTCCTTCCTGCATCAACACGCATCCCAACCCAGTCCCGGAAGCATTTGTGTAAACCGAGAAGCCTTTCCCTGTCTCAGGTAGAGCCAATACTGACGCCGAAGTCAACTTCCTCTTCAATTCTAAAAATGCTGCCTCACAGTCTTTAGACCATTCAAACTTGACATTTTTCTTGGTCAACCTCATCATCGGCTCTGCAATCAAAGAAAAATCCTGCACGAACCGCCGTAATAGCCCGCAAGCCCCAAGAAACTACGAATGTCTGCAACTGTCTTAGGTGTCCTCCAATCAATGATCGCTCGAATCTTGTCTCCAAGAATGATATATTCCTTGACTACCAATGACATGTCCGAGAAATTTCACCTCTCTCACCGGAAAGCACACTTGCTTTGAACTTAGCGTACAATAATCTGTGCTCCTCAACGTCATCAAAACATCTCTCGAGGTGTCTCTCGTGCTCCTCACAAGTCTTACTTGTATATTAAGATATCATCGATGAATACAATCACATAACAATCCAGAAATGGCCGTAGTACTCGGTGCATCAAATCCATAAAGATAGCCGGCGCATTAGTCACCCCAAATGGCATGACTGTGAACTCGAACAAACCATAGCGCGTGCTAAACGCCGTCTTCTCGATATCACTCTCCCAAATCCTCAACTGATGATATCCAGATCATAAATCAATCTTCGAGAAAAACTTAGCACCCGCCAATTGATCGAATAGATCATCAATCCTAGGAAGTGGATAACGATTTTGAATCGTCACTTGATTCAACTTCCTGTAGTCTACGCACATCCTCAAAGAACAGTCCTTCTTCTTAACAAATAGGACTGGTGCACCCCAATGAGACATACTGGGATGAATAAAACCCTCTTGTAGCAACTCCTCTAATTGAAACCTCAACTCTCCTTGCTCCAACGCTAACATCATGTACGGTCGGCTATATATCGGTTGTGTCCCCGGAATCAACTCAATCATGAAATCAACTGACCTAGGAGGTGGTAAACCTGGTAAATCGTCTGGAAACACTTCAGGAAACTCACACACTACTGGGACATCCTCTACTCTAACCTCTGGTCTCAGGTCGGCCTCAACCACCATCCTAAATGCCTCCATCTCCTGTGTCGTAGCTAATCGACCTCTGGTAATCAGTAAGTCTGACGCCGTCCTAACAAAAGTAAATACCGGAATGCCCTCAATATCAAATACTGTCATCTTACCAAAATAATCAATGTGTGCGCGATATGTTGCTACCCAATCCATACCCAATAAGGCATCAAACTCTAAATACTCTAGGACACGGAAGTCACTAGGCAACTGATGTCCCTCAATCTCTACCACACAATTCTGGCATATCCGGTTAGGGTATATCTTGTCCCCAGCAGCCGTACTGAGGATAAGATGTGGGTCTAAAGTCTCAACCTGTAACCTTAACTGTCCGACCCTACGTCCCGATATAAACGACAAGGTACTACCGGAGTCAAATAATACATGCATGAAGACATCACATATAGATAACATACCCTCGACAAGCTGACGAGTCGTATCACGATCTGGCAGTACGGCAGTAGGCATAGCGGCTGCATGAACCCTCTCCCTAACTCGCTCAATTTGTGGTCGTGAGGATGAAGCTGACATCGGACAATTACTCTGTATATGTCCGACCTGATGACATCTAAAACATCGTCGTGTATCCTGCCAATCCGACTGTGACACTATATGAACCTGAGCCTTATCACGACCCCGATATCTCTGTCCACTACCACGACCTCCTCCATCTCGAACACGCTGTTGTGGCTGCTCAAATTGTGCAGGTACAGCAACGTACACCACCTGCCTCTCATCTCCTCTCTGATGCTCGGAACGCCTATCTCGTCGACCCTAATAATCATGTCTCTATCGGTCAGACTGCTCTCTCTGTTTCTTCGGTCTTTGATCAGATCGAGAGTTCTGTCCAGCCCTATCTCCAAGTTCACCCTAGTGTCGTAGATATGTCTCGCGAGCCAATGCCCTGTCATAAACACTCTGTAGCGTCTCCGCACCAGTCGCGACTATCACCCCACCAATCCTCCCATCCAGACCTCTGATGAAATAATAAATTTGTAATCTCTCCGTGTTAGCCACATCCATAGCATACATCATGAGGTACCTGAATCGATCCATGTACTGTGATACCGACATGGTACCCTGTCGCAAACCCAAGAACTGCTCCCTCAATCGTAATTGCACCTCTGTGGGAATATACTCGTCCAGAAATAACTGTCTAAACTCTCCCCACGTCGCTGGCGTACCATGTATGTCAGTGTAGGTGGTCTACCAAACTGCGGCCTGACCCCTCAAACAATAGCCTGAAATACGTGCCTGATCCACCTCGGGTACCTCCAACAACTGATGTAGTCGTCTGTGAGTCATCAACCAACGTTCTGCCACCTCAGGATCACTGACTCCAGAGAAGTATGTAGGGTTAAACCTCATAAAATCCTTCACCATCTTCGCTGCCTCTGACATCCTACTCCTAGCAGTCGAAGTCCCTATCTGCTGCTCTGTAGTAGTGGGTGTCACCACAGTGGTCTCTGCTGGTACTACCACAGGCTCAACCCTCTATATCACTGTCTCTGACCCAGCCGCCTGCGTAGTAACAGCTGCTACTAATGCTGTCTAAGTAGTAGTAGGTGCAACACGCTCAGCAGTTGGTGCCACTGCTGGCGTCCTCGAACTCCGAATATACTCCATCAACTCAGCCATCTAAACTCTTGTAATAGCCGCTTTACTCTTCTTGTAATAATCTTCTTCTTTCGATCGATCTCTGCATCATGGCTCGTAAATCAACTACCTCACTAGTGGTATGGTCACTAGTCTCCCCAATCTCCTGCTGAGTAGTCGGCGGAGTAGTAGGAGTCTGTCCGTCCATCACAACTGCACAACCAACGTGTATTGGATCAGACTCAATACATACGCGTACAATATATAGTACACAATCAAAACATAAGTATATGTAATTTCCTAAGTCTACCCGCCTCGCATCACTTCCCAACTAAGCCTTAATCATTCACTTGTGGTTTCCACATCTAAGATTTATTCATCAAGTTATACTCCTGTTTAACTCCAATCCCCAAGGTTTGACCTCGCTCTGATACCAAAATGTGGCGGCCCCAATTTCCACATTGGTCCGCCACGGGAGGCCACGCGGGCCCACAACTGGCCACGTCACTTCCAGCTGTGTCCCACGCCCAATTTTCCATCATCAATCAATCTTTATTAGCTTTGATGTTATAAGTTAACTGTTGTTCCTTTAATATCATTTAACCTCAAGTTAGCAGCGAAAAATTTAAGTGAACAACGTAAGATTTATCTTGTATTTCATGAGTATAATACCTAAGTGGAAACCATACCAAATGTACATCATATACATATCATCTGAACCTCAAAATGTCAAAATATACAACCTGTCTCTCAAAGCCCAAAATCCAAAATAAAACGAGTAAATATAAACATACGTACGAGTAGGGCTAGAGCTGTCAATCGATATACTCCTCAAGCTTGCCCTTTCCCCGGGCTCGTACTAGGATCTGCACTCACCATCACAAAAAGACAGATGACGAGTCCAGAGTGAGTAATCCCAAGGAAATTCACCAAGTAATTACGGAAGTAAAAGTACTGGAATTTAAAATACTATTATTTAAACATGCGGAACAAAAGAATACAAACAACTGTAAAAATGATCATCGCATGCATAAATATAGTGATGAAACAAAGTACGTGCACAGTAAAATCAGACCAAGTCATACTTTGGGTTTTCCCCCAGGCACAGCCCGTAAACACACCAATGGGTTGGCCCTAGACCCTCTAGGTGGTCGGCGTAGACCCACGATGCACCCACACAAGCCTACCATACTCAGGTAGCCTATTCACCGGCGTATACCTAGACAAGTGCTTTGACTTAGTGGACTCTATGGCCGTAACGAATAAGCACCAGGTGGGGAGTGATCTCAACACCGTAAAGACACCAGGTAGGAGTGACTCCGCTACCGTAAAGTCACCAGGTGAGAGTACTCAGCCATCGTAAAACAATAATGAAATGGAGTAAAGAATAAATAGAACTGAATTCAAATAAATCAAACGGTAAATACTAAAGTGAAGTTCAATTGGGATACTACATACCTCAATACGCACTCCTGGTTCCACAAGTCAAACCCCCGACTCAATACTTCCAAATCCCCGATATTACTCCCGGTCTGTTTTCTGACTAAACCCCGGCTCCAATTACTATTCCGAGACTCCTAGAATTCATTTATAAGGATTTAAGGTCAATTAATGGGTTTAAAATATTAGTTAGGCTCATTTTCTTATTTTCCAATTTTTTTCAGATTCCAGTGGACTATTAGCGTGCTAATTCATCTGCGTCACTGTTCATCATCATTTTCCAGAGGGCAATTAGCGCGCTAGGTCCATCCATTAGCGCGTTAATCGCGCTCTGTCCAGAATTTACAATTCAAAAATCCACACTCCAAACTTCCTTATACACTCATTCATTTGATTCCAACACTCACAAAACTCATCATTCACCTCAGAAACACCATTTAAACACAAATTCATCAAGTTTAAACATCAAAATCCAAGAATCATCAAAATCACATTTTCAAAACCCATTTTCATAAATCACCCAACACCAAAACTAATCACTAAAACACATTCTCCACCTTCATAGCACTCAAAATACACCAATTATCTCCAAAAATAGTTGTGCTACACTCAACCACGGATTCAACACCAACATGCCCAAAACCACCACAAATTTCATAAAAATTCAAGTTTGATTTATCCATACCTCTTGATCTTGTTGTTGGATGCTTCAATCACTCTCTCTCCAACTCCTTAGTGGTTGTTCTTCCTCTTCTCTTCTTCCCACCGATCTCTCTCTTGCAATCTCTCTCAAAACCTCACTATTTCTCTCCCCTTTGATCGGTCATCATGTATATATATTTGACATTTGATCAAGTGTGTGTGTCCATCTCGAGAACGATCCAAGGGCCCTGTGTTACTCCAACTCCATACACCTTATCTTGATACTTGACACCTCAATTCTCTCCATTGTGCATCCCGAGAATCATCCCACGGTTGTTGTTTTATCCACCTTAACTATAGAACTTATTGATTTCCAATTGATTTAGCTTATATCAATTATCTAACCTATTCAATAATTTCCTAAAATTTGTGGATAAGACCACACTAGTCTCTCGACTACCCGACACCCCGTGCCCCGTGTCCCTTGTCCACACGCACCCCGAGGCAATACCTCACTCGTCAATAAACTACATTAACACACATATTGTAATGAAATTAGCAAATTTGTACATTTTCATCACAATTTACCACAACAAGCATACAAAACGGACTGTATACCTAGTTCGAGTGCGTTCCAGCCTCGCTGTGGGACCCATAACCGTCCTCTCTGGCGTCCTTATCTGCAATGACGTCATAGTTAACGGCAATTATAAATTGGGCCGTTACACTCAGTGATTGTGTGATACCATGTACTGGATTGTTGTGGATATTGTTGTGGTTATCGATATTACGACATCGCTGTTGTGGATTTTAGACCATTTATGGCCTCTTTTGACCCGTAGAACATGCATGTTTCGATTGCTAGTATTTTCAGTCTGTCTATCATGCATCTCGTTTATTTAAATTACTGTCTTCCAATTCCTGCATGATATTTAGACTGCCTTGCTTAATAATTCATGAATTACTGTTATATTCTTCTGGCATTACTTTCAATTTCTCTCAGTTACTCGCCGTCTAATTTGTGACGGTGGGTGCAGATAGAGCGAAGTGCGGTAGAGGTAAGGGACCTTTCCTAGGAGACTTCATGTGAGCGGCTAGACTTGAGGAACCCTAGAGTAGGTTATATATTTTTGTTTGTATGTTGCTTGTTATTATTATAATGCTTTGGTAGTCATTGAACTCGGGATTATAGTTTGGGATTGATATCATTACCTTGGCTTATTGTATATGAATATTCCCATTTACGGGGTTTCCATATATGTAGATTCTTGATTTCCTTTTGACTGAGTTATTTCCCATTAATTGTTTAGTATTAAATTTTCTTCCGTTGTGTTATACTTGCAATAACTCTTTCATAAAACTTATAATTTGATAATTGGAGGCTGACTAGGCTCGCCAGACCACAGAGTACTAACTCGGGGATCTGCACGAGTCTAGGCCGGGCGTTCCCAAATGTAATGGGAATTTGGGGCCGTCACACTCTGCTCTATTTCCTGCGGATACCGTTTTAGGTGGGACTCTCTATTCATGACTTAATTTTTTTTTATCATGAATAACTTTCCTTTATTTCGGGTATATAAACAATGCTTCAATCTCATTTTTTTGTTTATGTCTCTTTTTAAAGATTTCAAGTCTAAGCCAAGCTTCCAATTGGGTAAGGATAGTATAAGGCTAAGGGTGTGGGTTTTATGTTAGGTTGAAAGAAGTTAAAGTTTGGTTGGCTCGAGGGGGTTAACTATAGTAATCGCATTAGGTAGGCTAGAGGCTAAGGGTTATACGAAAGATGGCCTAAATCACTCCCTCAATGGTGGTTCACAAGAAATACGCCTCAAGTAGGTGTCACCCTCATTCTAGCACCCTTGAAATCAAACTTAGCAAAAGTTTGACCATCTACCCTTTTTGGTATCTAGTACAAGGCCCAAACAAAGGTCTAGCCTCCTATTATGTGATCTCAACAACGCCAGACACCGTACCAAAGTGAATATGTCTCCAAAACCTCAAAAAAAAATCAAGTCTCGAAAGCGATTTATGCAACTCATCCATAACTAAAGGCATTTAACAAGGTTTTAGGCAGCTCTAAATGCCCTAAGCTAAATTATCCTAAATGCATATAACATATGCAACATAAACAACATTAAACAACATGATCTTAGATAACATACTATATGAGATGTCAGGAAATGCATGAAGATGCAAAATGATAAGAATGAGAAAAGAAAAAGAGAAACACAACCATACATACCATCCCATGGAAGACGCAATACTCGAAAAAAATATAACTATTACATCTGATGTCTTGCACAAATTCCATACCAACCAACTGAAAGTAGTCCATTATCTGTAAAATCACCCCTAAACTTATTACAAACCTTGTCCTCAAGGTTTTTAAAATAAGCGGGAAGGTGACAATCCATAAAGAAATAGAATGACATGATACAAATGCAAAATGTTTAAGTCTCCAATCAAAAGAACCTGATACTCTGGGCGTCCACTCATGAAAGAACGACACTGTGACGACTCAAACCTACAAGAGAAGCGGTGAGTAAGGGGAAAACAAAGGGACTCGAATAAAGAGAGCTAAGAAATAACTCAATAAAGCAAAAGAAATGAGAATTTGGGCTGCCTCCCAATAGCGCCTTTGGTTAACGTCATTGGCTTGACTTAATCTGACTTCACCTCAATCGGTATATTTCGAGTTTGTCAAAGAATGACTGTCCAGCTCTTGCTGTAGGGAATCCTCATAGAACAGCTTCAACCTGCGGCCATTGACTTTGAATACCTTCCCTGTCTCAAAACTTTGTACTTCCACTGCACCATGATCATAAACATTAGTAATCATAAGGCCCTATCCAGTGGGACCTCAACTTTCCTGGAAACAACAAAAGGCAAGAGTGAAAAAGCAAGACCTTCTGACCAACTCAGAAGGATTTGCATGAGAGGTTGCGGTCATGGAACGCTTTGATTTTCTCTTTATAGATTTGCATATTTTCATACGCCTCGTTCCTGATTTCTTCCAATTCTTGGAGGTCCAACATCCTCTCCTTACCAGCATGATCGAGACTCATGTTGAGCTGTTTAACAGCCCAATAAGACCTATGCTCTAGCTCGACTGGTAAGTGACACGCTTTGCCGAAGACCAACTGGTATGGGGACATACCGATAGGCGTTTTAAAGCCGTTCGATAGGCCCAAACTACGTCTTCAAGGCGCATGCTCCAATCCTTCCTCGAAAGGTTAACATTTTCTCTAAGATGGATTTGATCTCTCTGTTTGAGACCTCAGCTTGGCCACTCGTCTACGGGTGATATGCAGTGGAAACTTGGTGAGTGACATTGTATTTTTCCAAAAGGCTCTTAACAGTGCGGTTGCAAAAATGTGTTCCCCTATCACTAATCAATGCTCGTGGGGTACTAAATGTTGTGAAAATCCTCGATTTGAGGAAATCACAAACCACTTTTGAATCATTCGTTCGGGTGGCTTGAGCTTCCACCCATTTGGACACATAGTCCACTGCCAACAAAATATAAGTAAATCCATGTGACAGTGGAAATGGGCCTATGAAATCGATTCCCCATACATCAAAGATCACACAAACAATAATGGGGGAAAGTGGCATCTGGTCCCGGTGACTCAGATTTCTGGTCTGCTGACAACGAGGACAAGTCTTAGTGAATACATAGGCATCATGAAAGATAATGGGCCAATAAAACCACTTTCCTCGCCATCCTGCGTGGTCTAAAGTGTACGCCGCATGCATAGGTGTGACAAAAGGTGAGAATAGAATGACTTTCAGAATGTGAGAGACACCGTTAGATAATCTGGTTGAAACAAAACTTCCACAAGTATGGATCATCCTAAACGTAGTACTTAGAGTCGCTCTTAAGTTTGCCCTTTTGAGCACGTGAAAGATGGGGAGAAAGCAGACCAGTAGTGAGGTAATTAACCAAATCGGCATACCAGGGAAGCTCATTAGAGACAGCTAGGATGTGTCCGTCAGGAAACATGTCTTGTAATGGGCTCAAACTTTCACCACACTCGATACGGTTGAGGTGGTCTACAACAAGGTTCTCTGCACCACTTTTGTCTTTAATGGTGATGTCAAACTCCTGGAGTAGGAGTATCCATCTGATGAGATGAGGCTTCGCATCCTCTTCGCCATAACATATTTCAATGCTGCGTGATCCGAGTAAATGATCACTTTTGTGGCAAGTAGGTACAGCCAAAATTTCTTGAGTGCGAAAATAACGACTAAAAACTCTTTCTCGGTCGTAGTGTAGTTAACCTGTGCGTCATCCAGAGTTCGAGAAGCATAGTAGATGGCATGAGAAGCTTTCCCGACTCGCTGCCCAAGCACAACACTAACAGCATGGTTGCTGGCATCGTACATAATCTCGAAAGGAAGCTCCCAATTGGGAGCCTAAATTACGAGAGTAGAGGTGAGGGAAGACTTGAGTGCTTCAAAAACACTCATGCATGCCTTATCAAATGCTTAAGGCACGTCTTTATGCAGGAGATAACACAGGGGTTGTGTGATTTTAGAGAAATCCTTAATGAAGCGGTGATAAAAGCCGGCATGACCGAGGAAAGATCGGATCTCACGCACATTGGTGGGGTACGGTAGCTTACGAATGATGTCGACCTTAGCTGGATCGACTTCCACCCCCTTAGAAGAAACAACGTGTCCTAGAATCAAGCCCTGAACGACCATGAAGTGACATTTCTCATAATTCAGGACGAGATTCTTCTCGACACATCTGTTGAGTACCTTTATCAGATTGCTGAGATATCCATCGAATGAATCATTGAAATGGTGAAATCGTCCATGAATACCTCAATGAAATGCTTGACAAAATCTGAGAAGATGCTGATCATGCACCTTTGAAAAGTGGTTGGTGCATTGCATAACTCGAAGGGCATGCGTCGGTAGGCAAAAATGCCAAATGGACATGTGAAGGTTTTCTTTTCCTGGTCCTCAGGAGCCACAAGCACCTGGTGGAACCCTAAGTAACCATCAAGACAACAGTAGTGTGATCTGCCAGCCAATCTCTCAAGCATTTGATCAATAAAGGGCAGAGGGAAGTGGTCCTTACGTGTAGAAGCGTTAAGCTTCCTGTAATCAATGCATCCTCTGGGTTTCTCTTGATGGTTTGGCCCTTTCCTTCATATGTATATGATGCATGCATGTGGAGGGGCTTAGACCCTTGACATCCACGATGGTACACCCGATTGCTTCCTTAAATTCCCAGAGAACTCGGATGAGTTTCTCTTCCTCTAATGAAGATAGCTTGGCCGAGATAATTACTGGGAATGTGTCATTCTCGCCCAAGAACGTATACTTCAAGTGCTCAGGAAGTGGTTTAAGCTCCAATGTAAGTGCTTTAACTAAAGAGGGTAGAATAGTGGAGTTAGTGTGGTGCAACTCTACATAGGAAGCAGTGGAGGACGTGAGTTGGACAGAATCCAATGCACGAAAAATCTCCTCGACCCTAGTATCGAGGATGAAGATACCCTTATCTAAAGAAGTGGTGTTAAGATGATGCTCTTACACCACGCGCAACTCATCAGACTCCCTCGTAACAGATGCAACATCAACGAGTGAGTCCATAGAATCCAGACAACAAAAAACTAAGGAGACATCACTAGGGAATCGCATGGCGTCATATATGTTAAATTTGATTACCTCACCATCGAATTCCATAGTCAAAGAGCCATCATGTATGTTAATTTCTGCTCTCGCCATTTTAAGAAATGGCCTCCCCAACAACACCGAGGACGAATGCGAGAACGGTTCCTCTCTCATGTCTATGACATAGAAGTCAGCAGGAAACATAAGCTCGTTTACATGAACCAAGACATCCTCAAGAACACCTCTGGTCTCACTACCAAACAGTCAACCAATTGTATGATGATACCAGTCTCGTGGAGTGGGCCTGCCTTTAGATTCTCATAGAAAGACAAAGGCATAACATTAATTGAAGCGCCCAGGTCACACATGGCCTTCTCTATGCTCACGTTCCCAATTATGCAAGGCACCAAGAACATCCCGGGGTCTTTCTTTGCATTTAGGAGGCAACTTTTTTTGAAGGATAGCAGTGATAGATTCCCCCATTTGGACTTTCTCATTGCCTTTAAGCTTTCCTTTGCTAGTGCACAGTTCCTTAAGGAATTTTGCGTAACGCGGTACTTGCTTCAGAGCATCCAAAAGTGGAATATTGATTTCCACTTTTCGAAAGGTTTCTAAGATTTCCTTCTCTTCCTTCTTTTTCTTATTCAAGATTACGCGTTGAAGGAAAGGAGGTCTCACAGTGAAGGAATATGGTACTTCTTTTTCAGGCTTTTCCATTTGTTTAGAACGAGACGGAAGTACTTCAAGCTCATGTTCTTCCTTATTGGCTTTTGAGGTCTGACTCCTGAGTCGAGGCTCTTCTAACTCTCTTCCATTCCTAAGAGTGATCGCATTAGCGTTAGTATTTGGGTTGGGATGCGGTTGCGAGGGCAACCCGTCTAGGCTCATTCTGTCTTGCCAATTATTGTGCCATTTCACTTAATTGAGTCTCAAGATGTTTAATCTGGCGATCAATGTCCTGCTTTTGACGATCTATCTCTTGTTTATGCTGAGCAAAGAGATTTTTCATCAAATCCTCGAGAGAAGAGGTGTTAGAAGATTCTGGCAATGGTTGCCCCCTCGGCACGAAACTCTGGTAATTTTTTTTGTGTGGGCTGTAGCTGAGGTTTGGGTGGTTTTGCGTATCCTGATTGTACGTGTTACTGTATGGACCCCTAGTGTTTCCATGGAACTGATTACTCAAAGCATTAACCTGTGGCGAGTTCTCAAAGAGTGTAGGACACGCATCCGTAGTATGCGTAGTAGCTGAATAAATGCCGCAAGCCTTAACATGCTGCGGCGACTGGTGGGTGATAAGACGCTCCATTAAGTTCGTCAGTTTCTCAATGGCGAAGTTAGAACTTCCTCTATCGGAACTACTCTGACCAGACTTGCCCCGCTTTACCCCGTAATGTCGAGATTGATTAGCCATAATCTCGTAAAGCTTAATCATCTGACAGGCTGTTCAATTCATGATGTGACCCCCACACACATTATCAACATTTCTCCGTTTCTTGTAAGTCAAACCATCATAGTAGTAAAGGGAAATGCTAATGTCGATCTGGTTATATTAGGGGCAACTAGTGAGTAATCGTTGGTAGCGCTCCCAATACTGGTAGAGGGGCTCATCATTATCCATAGAAATGCCAACAATCTGTCGGATAATATGTAAAGCTCATAAACTGGAGAAGTAGTGATCTATGAAGACAGACACCTTATTGGCCCAAGTGTGGATAGATCCGGGAGGGAGATAGTAATGCCAATCCTTGGCTTTATCCTTAAGAACAAAAAGAAATGCTCTAAGCATGACAGTTTCCCTGTTGGCATTCGAAGGTTTCAACGAATCGCAGTTCTGTTGAAACTCCTTGATGAAGGATATGGGGTCTTCACAAAGTTTTCTGTAGAAGGTCGGCAAAAGGTTAATGAAGCTAGACTGCAACTCGATGGTCCCTGTATCCAAAGGATAAGTAATGCACAATGGATGTTGCGCAAGAATGTGTTGCACATTCAGAGAGGCTTCCCCAAGTGTGAGGGGACGATCTTCTCGTGCATCAGGAACTACGACAGGTGCATGAACAAGATGATAGCCACCTTGAGGTGGGTCGTCTAAGGGTGGATTATTGCCATGAGGGTGATCAGCAAGTGGACGATCATCACGAAGACGATCATCAGGGGGTGGATCTCTATTATCCATTGTTGGGAAAGGATTAGACGAGCTTGAGGCTTGTTGACTCCTAGATTCTCGTTCAAAGCGCTTGCAAGTTCGCTCGATCTTCGGATCGAAAGGTAGAAGTGGTCTTGCGGGGTTAAACTGAGTTGAACTCCGGTGCATTAAAAAATAAAAAATAAATAAAAAATAAAAAATCCTAAAGGAAAGGGACTTGATCCCCGGTACCGGGCCAAAATTTGGTCACGCGTCGAACATGCCAAATATATATCTCGTTGATATATACCGGATCCTACAATGGATTTGTAGTGGCGGTAAAGATGGAGTTGAACCACAAGAACCAAGTTATTCCTTTAGGAGGTGCGGAAAGGGAAAATCGGAAGTTTTAATAGTGAACTAGATTAAGAGAAGACAAGAAAGTTAGCAAGCAAGGATAACAAGTAGAGAAGTAGAGAATTCAGTAAGAAAAATAATCCAAACCATCAACTTCACACGACTATCCTATGACAAATACATTGATCATTGACCTAAACAAAGATAGATTGAATGTCGTGATCTAGTGTAGCTATAGAATCCCGTAAGACGTGAATTCCTCATTCTCCTATTATTGATAGTTAGGGTAAGACCTCTAACTATTACTTTAGTCAATTCACATAACCCTAGGCACATACCTTGGGTTCAACATGATGATCGCTCTAATTCGTGATTCATGAGAACACTACAAATAGATAAACGGTACAACAAGCGTGTCCGATTCAACCTATATTTCTAAGATACATGGTCTAAAACTTTGTGAGGGGATTAACCCAACCAGAGCGATCACTTGCCACAAATACGAGTCTTTTGCACGATTACGTATGCATTCGACTCGATGGTGATAGGTCTCATACTACAACTAATGCGAGGGTCCTTCACATCAATCAAGTAAACGACCATAATAATTAGAACAATACCAAAGAAACTAGAAAACAACTATCAATCAGTGAAATTACAGAATAAATAGATCTTACAGTGATTAGAAAGTTATAGAATAGACACGATCGGTCTCCGGCTTGAATCCCCGAAGGATTAGCCGGACATAATTGAAGTAATACACCGTGTTTTTTTTATTGAAGAAAGACACAAAAACACAAAAAACCCTAAAATAATATGTTTGTCGCCTCCGTGTGTTCTTCTCCAAACAAAGGATGTCTCTACCAATCTCTCAACTTTATAGATGTGTCTTTGTAACGGTTGGAGTGATTTATGCCCGTTTGAATGTTTTTATGATTAATGGCGTGATTTGTGCATTGGGATTGATTTGGGCATTTTGTGCAGGTTCAAGACACTTGTCATGCTCTGATTGGTCAAAACTGTGCTCTGCTAACGTGTCGGAAGCTCATTGGTTGAGGAAAGTGTTGGTGACGTACTGGCGCGATACATGGTGGTGCGTGATTGGTGGAAATAGCTGATTGGCATGACACGTGGTGCGTGATTGGTGGAAATGGCTGATTGGCGTGATTTGTGGCGCGTGATTGGCGGAAAAGGCCTCTGAGACGCAGCTGAACCAATAAAATCCCAACACGTGGCAGAATTAAATACTATATTATGAGAAAACTCCGACATCCGATTACGCAAGTAAATACTTTATTTTGAGTATTTTTTTGCCCCGAATTCAACCGTGACCTCGGATTCACCTAAAAGTGAGAGACGAGTATAAATTTAGTGATATTTTGGAGACTTTGATATAAAAACACACATAAACAAATGGTAAATAATGCATATTAAACGACTTATCATTAAGGTCGCGATTGTCATGCAGTGCTTAAATCTGCTAGGATTTTTGGCAAAATGGCTAGCTATTTAAGCATTGAGGAAAAGTATGTACGTTAAAATCTCATTGGGAAGCAGGACAACTTTGATTTGGTTTTGCAAAGGTATCAAAAGAATAAGGTCGATCTTAAGACTGATTAAAAAAGTGCATTTGACTAAGGAGTTGCCTTTATATAACGCAAACGAGCACACCTTCACAGACACTTCATCATCAAACACTCTCTAAAGCAATATGTTCTGCCTATTCTGCCTAATCAGATCAAGACCAAATCCCACACTTTCAACATTCATCACATCAGCTTAAGTTAGTTGGCCTTGAATAACAAAAAAAAAACAAAAAAAACAAAAAAAACAAAAGTAAAATAAATAACATTCGTCACATCAGAAAAACCAATACTTGGTAAAATAAATAACATTCGTCACATCAGAAAAACCAATACTTGGGTACTTCACTACCTATTTGGGCGTATCCGATGGGCGTTCAGTGTTCACCATAGGTTTGCAGGTACATACAATAGCTAAACCAAAACCCAATGCCCAACCACACACGACAAATCCAAACAATGTGTCATAAAAAAACGCAACCAATTAATTCACACTTTGTATCAAATTTGAAGCAAATTAAATCGAGTCATAAAATGCTTAAGAGAACAAACAACAATGCTCACCCATCGAAGATGCTTGAAGGAGATACCTTGCCATGAGAATGTAATCCGTTATGATGGAGTGAAGCAATATGTGACTGTGAGTATGCATCACGATGGTAGTTATTGGATTGAGACCAAGATTCCAAAATCGTGATCAAATTAGTGCTTCATCATTGGTGCTCTGTGAAAGAATTGGTGCGAAAAGTTGAGAGAAACAAAACGAAAGAGAGATAAACATATAGAGAGATGAGAGGAACTGGAATAATTGTTTGAGAGCGGAGAAAGAGAGACGGACCGACGCAAAGACTAGTGAATGAAACAATCACAAGGTGAAGAGATGCCGCGTGAGATGCCGCTCGTGCAATAGCATTAACTTTATTTTTTTTAACTTTATTTTTAATGTAAATAACACCTAATTTTAGGTTTTGAACTTAAGACTCTTTTATATATACTAATTTCATGACGTGCTTAAATAAAAAAATATAAACATTCAAATCCTCAAAATAATTCAATTTCATAATATTTATTGATGATTAAATAATACAAAACACTACCTAAAAAAATGTAGTAAAACAATTAATACAATCATTTGTTATTCATGATAAACTCATTCCAAGTCTGACCCCGAAAAGAAACTTCATTTATAAATATAGTTAAAATATGTTAAAATGATAGAGCAAGAAATGATTGATAGTCTCTGTATGCATCACATTGAAGAGAAGACCAACGGTGAATACAACCTATTTGCTCCACCTACTAAAGAAACTACACAAGACTATGTCCACTAAAAGAGGTTTCAAACTCAAAATGAATTGGTAGACACATTAAGTCTGAAGCAATACATTACTATCTTGTACAATGATCATTGATGTCATGTATTCCCAAATAAAAAGGCAAACTGACAAAAACATTGCCAAAAACACACCACCAATTTACATATAAATTGATAGCAAAACAATGCGTACATTCAAGAAAATTGATTGAAACTTGCCAGTTTGTTGAACTTGGTGAGAGTCAATAAAGAGAGTGAAGATAGCAGAGGGCGAGCAACAACGAAATAACTGAAGCCAAAATATATCTCCTCCACTGTCAACAAGAATTCTCATTGTTCATTACATGTTCTCTTCCTTTTAATGCAATAACATGTTTTTTTATCAATGAAATAAAAGAGAAACAAAAGAACATATATGAATTTACTATAGACAAGCAGCCATATTTCCTATTACTATATAGAGAAATAAAGAGATAGAGAGGTAGTAGAAAATATGATAATTTACCACATGCGAATAACCATAACAATAGTAACAACCAACACTAACTGATCGATCACTAATATCGGCAAAGTACTTACTAAGCAAATGAGTTATTTGACTAATGCATGTACATGTAAAATATTGTATTTTAAAGCAGGAAATAATATTTTTCACAAAGAATGAAAGATATCTAAGTTGTTTACATCCCTTTAATCTCATAACTTTGAAATACTTAATCTTAAAGGTAAAATATTACAAGGACAAATAAAGGCAAAATATTGCTAGTCCACAATGCCATAGTATCTAATCTATAAGTTCTCGTCATCTAGATAGATATCTAGACACCAACTCATCTAAGCCCCTTAACATCCCTCTGTTACCTTGACGTACGACCAATGCTACAATTTGATGTCCAAAAAATGGTAATTTCATGAAAATGGGTACATGTGTAGACTCAAAATGCAAAGAAGACATAGTGGAGCGTATATTGTGTCTTCAGTGATACTGATTTCCCCTCAATGATCAAAACTGCACCCTTAAAGTCAGGTAATGCTATAAAATCATTAGTTTTTGTCAATAAAGCTCCCATGACCTTTTAAAATGGTAATTTCAGGAAAATGGAACCATATTGTTATATAGCAATTAAAAAGTTCATCAATATTGACTATCTGTTTAAAATTCAAATTGCATCATAAGAATACAAGGAATTTAAAAATTACTATAAAATGAAAAAAAAAAAAAACTTTTATGTGACACAAATTTTAACATTGAATCCAAAAAATGATACAAGACTAAAAATAAAAGGTAACATACACTGAAAAAGGAGTAAAAAAATCATACACTAAAAAAGGAGTAAAAAATACAGAGTAATCTTACCAAGAGCAGCGATTCCATAGCCAAGACAAGTTCGAATCACAGGTTGAAAATGAGATTAACATCAGTTCAACATTCCTCCTACACCAAACCAATAATCGAATTCACAAAAAGACTAAAATTAAAGAAAAAATATTGACTTGGGCATTTCAAAAAACAAGTTATCTGCCTCAGAAAATAAAGCATCCAAAGGCCTCACAACCCACACATCTTGTTTGTGTCCACCATTTTAACTACTTACAAATTAATTAGAAACCATTTCACTCCATTCGATTTAATGCACAAGATGATGTGCTTTGATTTATGCCTTGTTTATACATAAGAAAAATAATAATTAATAAGGCTCCTATTTAATTTGTTTTTGCTTACACATGCAAGTTTCTTGACTGCAACAATTAGCCTATTCCGAGACCTTCAAATCTTCTTAACCTTGGTCTCAATTGGAACTCTTTGTCTTCTACATGGTGGCCAATGTAGTGATCTACAAGTGCTATGTCTCAATAACCACAAGAAGTCCAAGGCCTACACTATCAATCCTTCAATCTCCTTCTCCCTCACATCAATCATCTTCACTCTCCTATGGCGCTACACTCCATCCGGGCACCCGAAAACGTTCATTCTCTTCGCGAATTTTGTTGTCGCAATTGTCGTGGTTCAAGCATTTGTTCTCTTGGTGTCGCAAGCACAGAAGCCACAACTTTGGGGAGTACCTGCAGTGTCCTGGGTGCCATTCGTGTAATATTTCTCAACCTATTTTTGTTGGGGGTCTCATGATGGGCCTTCCTATGTAAGGTTTGGTGTTTTTCAGTGTTATGGTGGTGTTTTATGTTGTATATAGTGTTGTTAATGGTGGGGGTTCGGTGGGGGAAGAGGAGTGCTTTGTGCATTTAGATTGGGGAACTAAGGAGAAATGTTTATCCAATTGTATAGTTGATGGTGGTGGTGGTGAGATTAGTCGCAAGGTTTGAAATTGTTGATAGATTCATCGTTGTTGAATAATACGATGGTTTGGAAGAGAACACGGATTGTTGCTCATATTCGATATGAAGGGAAAGACTGGAATCTTACAAACATTAAAAGGTAAGAAAATATAGGCAATTTCGAAATAAAGAGATGCATGTAAAATAACACAAAAATAAAGGTAAAAAAGACTTTTTTCTCATCGCTCAAAAACTGAAAATTGACTCTTTTATATAGTTGATAGATATATAGTCGCGTTATGTGCACCCCGACATCCTCTCAAGGCACTGACGCGCGCCGAACGCGTCAATAAAATAAATATATTAAACCTAAACCAACTATTTTGTAGATAGTGGTAAAGGGTCGATCTCACAGAGATTGGTGTCTTTCTTAGGTAAAAAATACAAAAAAGAAGAATTTGAGATTTAGAGGAAATATATAAATATTTAAAAATAAAGAAATTAAATGAAAATAAATCTAATGGGACTAAATTTAGGTATTCAGTTTCACAGTCTCGTCATACAACTTGGGATTGAATTTATTAATTGTCGGTTCATGAAAATTATGAAACTAATCTATGATCTAGTGCAGCTATAGAATCGGTGACGAACTCGGTTCCTCGCACTTCCTAATCTCGATAGCCAAGGTACGACCATTGACTACTTCCCTGACCAAACACGCAACCTGATCGCT
Organism: Stephania japonica; assembly: GCA_039657345.1. Classification (NCBI taxonomy): domain Eukaryota; kingdom Viridiplantae; phylum Streptophyta; class Magnoliopsida; order Ranunculales; family Menispermaceae; genus Stephania; species Stephania japonica. Next base: position 17,403,102 of record CM077558.1, on the reverse strand, counting down.
AGTGCTCCAGATTTAACGCATTGGTCGCAATACTTCGATTCGTGAATGCACTACACCTAGATAACCGGATTGCTAGTGCTCCCGATTTAGCCTAGATTTCTATGGTATTTGACCGGTCTCAAAAGATTCTAATCAATTGGTAAAGTTAATTGCCACTAGTGTGGTCTTATTGCATAAGCACGGGTGCTTATGACTCACTGACATGTAAATCAAGGTTTAAACTAGTGTTTAACCTCAATTGTTCAAATAATACCAAAGAAAATAAATCACATAAAAGAATAAATAATAATTAAAAATAAATAAACCTGATAAAGGATTCTCAAGTTGTAGGCTTGACTGATCCACCTTCAACCTAGATGGAGGAACTATCTAAACATAATAAAAGTAAACCCTAGTACTAAACTATGACTAAACAAAACTAAAAACAAGGTCCCCTTTTTTTTTAGAGCCTACTGATATTTATAGGAATATTTTCCAAGTCGGTTGGGACTCTCCCGATCTCCAAATCCCGAATTCCTGCCGTGATAAATACTAAGACGGCCTGCTAGATGGCGTTGCTGAGTTGAGAGAGAGACACATGGCGAATTGTGATTGGTGAAGAGTTGTTGTTGTGACGTGGTGAAGATGGGTTGGGCGAACAAAGTGTCGCCAAATGGCAGTGAGCCAACGCACACAAAAGGCGTGCGATTTTGCGTGAAGAGAGAACGTAGAGGGTTAGATGGACACGTGGCACGGTCTGGTTGGCAGGTCAACTGCTGTGGCGATGTGGCGCAAGCGGATTGGAGGACACGACGTGATTTTCGGACTGAAGTTCTGGCCGTGACTTGTACTGCAATTTTGAGCCACTTCAAGTCTGAATTTCGTGATGCTTGTGAGAGATGAAAATGTGCATCTCAAAGTCTTCTTTCTAACAAGACTAACGACAAGTCATTCCGACTTCGGATGTAAAAGTTACGCCTTCTAGACTGAACAACTGTCAATTACGTCCAACACACACTTTCGGTTCCAAAAATGGCCAACTCATATAAAATCCCTGAAATACATAAAACACACATTTATCACTTTAAAACAAGATAAATATAGTCCATTAACTACTAATAACATATACTAATCATGCCTAAATGAACACTTATCAGGCACCCCGCCATTTTTAATTAAAAATGGTTTTATAACTAATTGACAAAAATGGCCTCCCAACCCAACGATTCACATGCCCATTCAAATATTCTCTCAGGGCATCCCGCTCTCAAAAATCCAATTTTTCTATCAAGCCAAGTCGATTTGTCGCTGACCAGACATCACGTTTGTCGATCAAAGAGTGTGCACCAACCTTGTCGATCGCTTTTTTCGATCCGTCGCTGATCGGAGATTCGGTGAGTTTTACGCATTTTTAAGGTCTGAAGGTTAAAGAAAGTGAGTGAGAGATGGACATCGCACACGACAAGGTTACTTTTCATGATTTTTTGTGATTTTTTTCTATTTCCGAAGGTGAAACATAGGCGCGAATTTATCGGTCACATAGGACCGAGACATGTATTATTGTCCCGGTAACCTATAACTGATAACTACTAAAAGGCGTCAGTTACTACCAACTGAGTCTAATCCTAAACTAGTTTCTTTTACACTCGACTGGAAGTAATCGAGACATAGTTTAATGTCTCGGTAACAGGTCATCGAGAACAAACCAGTAGTCTTGGTGATACACAACCACGTGGTCTTGGGGTCCTTCTCACTTAGGTATTGGTTGATATTAAATGCTACCGGCAATGAACATCCGAGACCAAAAGACAGATCACTTAGGTCTTGGGCCGAATACTACGGGATTGAACTTAAACACTCACTCGACCTTAAGAACAACAAATCTACCTTAAATGAGCAAGAAAATGAAGGAATTTGGTATATTGAGGCCTTTTATGGAGTGATGGAAAGAGAGAGAAAGGGTTTTGTTCGATTTGGTGGTGGGGTGCTTATACTTCAAATGAAATGGCATTTTGATAAAAGTTTCAGGGTGCCCTGATCAATGGAGTGCCCTAATAGGATGTTGGGATGCACATAGTGCGAATATATATATATATATATATATTTATTTATTTAGAGAAAAGAGAGAGGAGTAGCTCAAATGGTTAAGCATCACTTAATGTGTACATTAGGTCTTAGGTTCGAACCTCTCCTACAACACTGATTATTTTAAAAAAGATTGATATGATAATCTTACATGCGCGCACACTTTGATTTTTAATCATTTGACTCTTTTTAGTCTCTCCACGCGTGGGCCCCACATCTTATAAAATACTATAAATAATTAAAAAGTAAAATATGTATCTCAAGTGTGCACTTGAAGTATGGTAGATTATCATTTTTCTAGTTATAAACTTATAATTTTTGAAGAGAAAGGCTTTTATATATTAAAACGACTTATAATTTTTGCTGGTCTGTGTATATGTCAATTGCACTTTCTGCTTTTAAATTAAGCATAAAATATGTAAGGTAGACATTCTAAAACACAAATTGGTAGTCAAGGTCGACTTACATGCATGTAATACCACTTGTCCCTGTCTTGTAGTTCTCTTCCACTAATTGACTCGGCCCTCAGTCCACGGAAAGACTTTCAAGTACGTCTAGAAAATGAGCTTTCTTCAACATATAAATTTGACTCTCAAAACTCGTCGGATTACATTTATGAAAAATAATAATTTAACACATTTTTAACTTACATCTTGGACGTATACTTTAGAAGTGGGCCTACATCTAAATAGGCAAGAAAGAGTCAGGTGTGAATCATTTTATCATTTTCATATATATATATATATATAATGATGAACTGGTTAATATCGATCTATTAGTTGTCTCAAGTACAACTCTTTAATGGCAGCTATAAGCATGGCTTATGTCTTGACAGAGCAACAGATTTTTGAGTTTCAGGAAGCCTTTTGTCTCTTTGACAAGGATGGAGATGGTGAGTATATATATATAGAGAGTTTATTAGCTACCTCATTGTATTATTAATTTGATTAGCGTTTCTATAATCTATTTATTAGTGAAATAATCATTTTTGACGATTAATTAACAAATTAGATCGATGGGTTTATAATCATGTTTTTATTAAGGTCGCATTACGATTGAAGAGTTGGAGAAAGTGATCAAGTGCTTGGTCCAACACCCGACTAAACAAGAGCTTGAAAGTATGATCAGAGACTTTGATGTTAATGGCAACGGAATGCTAGAATTGGGCGAGTTTTTGAATCTAATGGCAAGGAAAATGAAGGTGATTTTTTTTATAAGAAAGCCTAGCTTCATATGTCAGAACTCCCATCCTCCCCACCTTGCCTTCGACAATGCCTCGTTTATCTCATTAGAGATTCTTTGACAAAGATGAAATTAATGTTGATGTACTATATATATACAACATTATTAACCTTTCTATTCATAAAATACATCACAATAATCAATAAAAGCTTGAAATTAAACTTCATTCATCAAGATGCATTTATTTAGATAACTATATAATTAATTATTAACATATTTATTTACAGGAAGCTGAGGTGGAGGACGAGCTACAGGATGCTTTCAAAGTATTTGACAAGGATAGAGATGGGTATATATCTCCTCTGGAGGTAAGGAAAATGATAATTTAATACACTCTCAACACATACATTGGGCACATTTTTGTCTTTTAGTCATTTATGATTCTTTCTTGTTACTATTTTTGGACATGATCGATCTCTGTACATGTAATTAATTTATGTTACAAGTTTAATACTAGTTTTTTTTTTTCAAAACAATTTTAATAGTAGTTAGTTTATAAGCAAAGTATATGTGTTATATATGAATGTATAAATTAATTAAAATGCAACTAATAATTTATTACATTTAATTGAGAATTAATTAATTTGATGCTTGTTTAGCTAAAGTACGTGATGATCAGTCTTGGTGCGAAACTTACAGAAGAAGAGTTGCAAGAAATGATAAGAGTTGCAGATGTTGATGGTGATGGTCAAATAAATTTCGACGAGTTTGTGAGGATGATGTTGGCTGTTTGATGGGGCCACAGAGTTTTGACCAAGCTTACTAGCTAGCACAGTTAGCACTTAAAAAGTTCAATTTAATTTGATTAGTTGATTAATTAGTCAAGATTCAACGGTCATATTTTATATACAGTCAGTATATAATTGATAGCCATTAAACGGGTTCATCATGACTTGTATCGTGCAAGAAGGATTTTTTTTTTTTTTTTTTTTTTTTGACTCGAATGAGAGTCGAATTTGCGACCTTCAAATACCTGTCTTTTGGCAAGTGATGTCTCTATTATTGTACCACGCAAGAAGTTACATATGAGTTCCTTTCGACTAGTGAATTTTTTTTTAGGCCATACAAAACTTGTCACATTTTCTTCTTGGGTGTAACTCTAACTTTATTTTTGTCAAAATTTCTGTCGTGAGATGGATGATGCATCACTTTTGGATAAGGATTAATTGGGAAGGTCGTGGGTTCAACTCTCCCGTTGAAGTTAGAAAAAGGAAAAAAGACACAATTGATGATTATTTCTTATAAAAAATAATAATACAAAAGGAAAATATTTGGTTGACCCTTTTTAGGGCACTGAAGATGGACACCCGTTGATGGTATCTATCCATTCGCATATCGATGTATGTGCGCACAAATTTCGATGCACAAATAGATGGATATCATCACCAAGTGTCCCAAAACGGGTCACCTTAGCATCTCCCAATACAAAAATACATCTTATGGTCACGTGAGCTTATATAAATCCTATGCAACAATGTACCCAAACTTCAAACATACATATGGGACTCGTGTATAAAAGTACAAAAGAATTAATCTCGCATATTAGGGGTGGGCAGTGGTTTCCGCAAAACCACTCAAACCATCCAAATTGCATGGTATGGTCTGTTTTTTTACAATCGTGGTTTAGGGGTGGGGTGGTTTATAAAACTTGAAAACCACGATTTCGCGGTTTGGTGATAGTTTTCACTTATAGAAATCGCGGTTCACTAAACCACAAAACCACCCCGAAACTTAGAATGAAATGAAATGGAATTGAAGCCTTTTCATATTGTTTTAATTTCTGAAATGAACTTAGATTTATAATTTTGATTGAATTTATGTTTCATCTTGTTTTTAGTGGATGGTCATGTATGAACACGTGTTTTGTTGTATGTTTTGTTGATGGACATGTGTTTTGTTGTATGTTTTGTTTATGGACATGTATAGACTTGTATATATGGAATGTATTTGTTTTTTTTTGTTAAAAATGTGTCGCAGAAAAACTGCAAAACCAAACCAACCAAACTGCAGGCGGTTTGGTTACGGTTTTGAGGATTCATGGTTTGATGGTGGTTTGTAAAACGGTCAAACCGTAAACCATCGGTTTGGTGGCAGTTTGTGGAATTTTACTACCAAATCGCAATTTGCCCACCCCATGGCATGGGTATATATTTGGTCTCCATTATAAAATTTTCCTATATATATAGGGTACTACTACCATGGAAACCAAATATATACCCATGGCATGGGAACTAAATATATACACATGCCATGGGTACACTATTTACAACCATTGGATTCTAATCCAATATATTAATTGAGGTGACATAAATGCACAAAACATTTAAGACACAACACATTTTTAGGGGTTCCCATGCCATGAGTATATATTTGGTCTTCATTGTAGAATTTCCCATATATACTCATGCCATGGGAACCCTTCAAAATGTATTGTGTATTAAATGCTTTGTGCATTTATATCATCTCGATTAATGTGTTGGATTTAAATCCAATAGTTCTAAATAGTGTGCCGATAATATGAATATATATTTGGTTCCCATGGTAGAAGTACCTATATGTATCCAATACATTAATCGAGGCATCATAAATGCACAAATCACTTAATGCACAACATATTTTGAGGAGTTCCCTTGAAATGGATATATATAAATGGATACTTCTATCATGGAAACCAAATATATACCCATGCTATGGATACACTATTTAAAACCATTGAATTTAAATCTAACACATTAATCGAAACGACATAAATGCACAAAACATTTAAAGCACAACATATTTTGAGGAGTTCCTATAATATGAACATATATTTGACCTCCATTGTAGAATATATATATAGGGTGAGAGTTTTCTTTAAGTGTCTTGACATTTTGAAGAACTAACTCATACTATACGTATGCACTAGTACAAATTATTTCTATGCTCTTATATATTAATAATTAGTTAGTACTTAGATCGAGCACTATCTGTATACATAAAAATTAACTCAACATGTATAGCATTAAATTTATTTGGCCATGCCCGAACTGGCTTAACAGTACTGTTATATTAGAAAATGATAATCTAACACACTTTCAATGCACATTTTAGGTGCATACTCTTGACTTTTAGTTATTTATGATGTTTTGTCAGATGTAGATCCACGCCTAGAAGATAAAAAAAAGTCATAAATAATTAAAAGATAAAGGTGTGCATTTAAAAATATGTGTTGAAAATGGATCATTTTATTATTTTCTTAATTATATTAGCTAGTGGTACCCGAAAGTTAGAATCATAAGAAATAATAAAATAATAATTTTTTTTCGCTTGATAAAAATAAAATAAATTAATTAAGTCAGTAATATCCACTTAATTGAGTGACCCTAGGCGTTAGAACTTGCTGACCTAGTTTTCCACTACCCAGTCAAACCACTTGTAAAGTAATAAGCAACGACTAAATTCCGCGCATCCACAACTTTTGAAATTAATTTTTCCACATTCTTTTAGCTTGTAGAATGGTTGACGATATTCTACTCTTTCTATTATGTATGTTAGTTGTAATATAGAACGTAAAAATGGATTGCAAAGACTTGAAAAACAACAACTGGCTAGCTACGTACTTTTTGAGTGTTGTTCACTCTGGAATTTTTTATTTTTTTTATGTTTTTGGTGAGTTTTTAATATAACGTATACAACCACTGCCTTTACTTGGTTACTTGAAACTGACCAGACGGACCTAAGTGATGTTTTTTTCAAAGTCTTGTCCAGACTCAGGCCCGGTTTTACATGGGGGCCTGGTGGGCAACCGCTCCAGGTCCCCAAAGTGAGCAAGGCCCCATTTGGCACTAAAGTAGGGGTATTTTTGTAATTTCATGTTTTATTTATTTAATTTAGATTATTAAATGTACAATGTGTTGAAACTTCCAAAAAAAAAATCAGCGGCAACTCTACGACTTCTCAACTCCCCTATTCGGCTATTCTCTCTTTCCCGTCAAATCAAGCAAACAATATTTTCTTCTTCTTCTTCGCTAGATCTCTCAAGTCTCACATTTATGCTAGATCTCTCTTTGCAACAAACTTGAAAAAAACATCTTTCACACAAGATCTCTCCTCAATCCTCATCATCCTCAAACTGAGGACAAAGTTTAAAGAGTCCTATAGAATATCTTTCAGTAACATCTCTCACAGTCTCACATCATTGGTTGTTCAATGATCTTCAATTGAGCACTCCTTTGCATCATCATCGCTCACTCTTTGGTATATTTCCTGTTACAAACTCTTTTAGTATACTTTTAATTTAGTACTATTACTTTTTTTTTAGTATAATTTCAGTTCTTATTGTTACTTGTTTTTACCTAAAAAGAATTGATTTTTGGTGGCGGTGAAGTACTCATCAATAGACCTTCAAGTCTTTTAGATCAATTTTTTTTAAGGTTTAGATTTCTTAGCGCTTAGAAATTTTTTTATTAGTGTAAGATACGTGATGCCTAGAAAATATGCTTCCGGTTTTGATAAACTTAAGAAAAAAAGGAAACAAGATGAGTTAGCCAAATCTTTAAGAGGAAGCTTAAATAAATTCTTTTTTAGTAAAAATGATGAATTAGTTGATGTAACAACATCAACAACAACAACAAAGTCTCAATCCCACAATGATATGCTTGTTGATGAAGATGTAGATCATGAATTTGAAAACCATGATATAGTTGATAACTCAAATAAAATTGGTAGTGAGCTTGTTGATAAAAATATAGATGTTAGATGTGAAATAGATGATATAGTCAATAACTCAAATCATATTGATTGCAACCTTATTAATGAAATTAGTGATGTTGGATGTGATTTGGATAATAGTAATGATAATAACAATAAAGACAATAGTAATATAAATTATGATAATAGTGATAGTGCTTTTAATAATAAAGATGACCAAGTTCTCATTGAAAATCCTAGTACATCAAATTCTTTTAATATCCATGATCCAAGGGTGTGGGATAGTTTAGATAGAAGATCTAGAGATTTATTAATTGAAAGTGGACCTATAAGAGATATTAGCATAAAATTCCCTTATGATCAATATGGTAGACATTTTTCTTTAGTTCATTATAATCGAATTTTACCAAATGGAGAAGAGCATGATAGAAAATGGCTAATATATTCAAAAGAATTAGACAAAGTATTTTGCTTTTGTTGTAAATTATTTAAAACAAATAATAGTAATAGTAAAACTCAATTAGCAAAAGACGGTTTAAGAGATTGGAAACATATTAGTGATAGAATTAAGACTCATGAAATTAGTAATGAGAATATTCATAATATGACTTCTTGTATTGACTTACAAAATAGATTCAAGAAAAATCAAACAATAGATAAACATATTCAAGAACAAATTAAAAAAGAGAAAGAACATTGGAAGAAGGTAATGTTAAGAATAATTGCAGTAGTTAAATTTCTTGCCCAAAATTCTCTAGCTTTTCGTGGAACAAATGAGAGGATTTATCAAAATAGTAATGGAAATTTTTTAAAATTGATTGAAATGATTGCCCTTTTTGATCCAACAATGCAAGAACATCTTAGACGTATTCAAAATAATGAAATTCAATATCATTATCTAAGTCATAATATTCAAAATGAATTAATAATTGCATTATCATCCGAAGTAAAAAATATAATAGTTTAGACTATCAAACAAGCAAAATATTATTCAATAGTACTAGATTGCACTCTGGATGTAAGCCATCAAGAACAAATGTCTCTAGTTATAAGGTGTGTTAATTCTCTTAAAAGTCCGATAGCAATAGAAGAATACTTTATAGAATTTATAGAAATAGATGATACAACAGGTTTAGGCATTTTCAATAAGTTATTTATTTTGAATGCACTTGATTTAGATATAGATAATATAAGAGGACAAGGATATGATAATGGGTCTAATATGAAAGGGAAAAATCAAGGAGTACAAAAAAGATTTTTAGAAATTAATCCTAGAGCATTTTATACACCATGTGCATGTCATAGTCTTAATTTGATAACTAGTGATATTGCTTTATCTTGTAGTAAAGCTACAACATTTTTTGGAGTAGTGCAACGAATATATAATATATTTGGTAGTTCTACAAAAAGATGGAGCATCTTACTTAATCATGTGTCTAATTTAACATTGAAACCTTGTCACAAACACGATGGGAAAGTCGAGTTGAAAGCGTTTGAGCAATTAGATTCCAAGCTCCACAATTAAAAAAAGCTTTAAAAGAATTAGCCAAGACTTGTAATGATCCAATAACGAAAAGTGAAGCAAAAAGTTTAAGACGTGAGCTTAAAGATTTTGAATTCTTATTAGCAATGGTTATTTGGTATGATATATTACATGCAATTAATTTAGTTAGCAAACTTTTACAATCTAGAGATATGCATATAGATGTTGCAATTGAGCAATTAAAAGGATTAATTTCATTTTTTGAAGGATATAGAGAAACTGGATTTATATCGGCTATGGCTTTTGCTAAAACACTTGCGAGTGAGATGGAGATTGAACCAATATTTCGCATAAAACATCAAATTAAAAGAAAAAAAACATTTTGACGAAAACAATGATGTTGACATTGAGGAATCACCAGAAGAATCATTTAGGATTAATTACTTTCTGTATTTAGTAGATCAAGCATTATCTTCACTAAAAAATAGATTTGAACAATTTCAATTGTATGAAAGTAATTTTGGTTTTTTATTTGATTTCAAGAAGTTAAATTCATTAGATGAAAAAAGTTTGAGACAATCTTGTATTAATCTTCAAAATATCTTAATCTATGGCAATAATTCTGATTTTGATGGAAACGATTTATTTTTAGAATTAAGAGTCTTGTCATCGACTATGCCAAAAGAAAAAAATACCGCCCTTGATATACTTAATTACATTAGTAGAATGAATTGTTATCCCAATGCACTAATTGCATATAGAGTCTTATTAACTATACCTATAACTGTTGCTTCTGCAGAAAGAAGTTTTTCAAAATTAAAATTAATAAAATCATATTTGAGGTCAACAATGTTACAAGAGAGACTAAATGGATTAGCTATGATATCGATTGAGGAAGATTTATTGTCGAATATCGATTATAAAGAGATTATAAAAAACTTTGCTTCAAAAAATGCACGAAGGACAATTTTACAATAAAGAGTAATTAGTCTTGAACTTGTTCGATTTTATTTTTGATGCTTGTGCTTGCTTTTTTTGGTACATCTTTTTTTATCTCAGTATAAGCATCATTTTTATTTATACATTATTTTTTCATTTTTGTCACTTTATGTCATCTTTTTGTGACTAGACTAAATTGGTTAAAAGTATCATTATCTTTCACAACGTTTAAGTGACATACATCATCAAATTTATAGCTTAAGAGTAACTAGGATACAAATCAATTAATATAGAAAAGTTATGATACAATAACAAATTCCAAAAAGTTAGAATACAATAAAAAAGTTGTGAAATGTTAGGATACTTTAACTAATTTTGACTTGTTACAAAACCCTTTTTTAACTCCACCAGTGATAAGTGTTTTACTTTTCATTGTCGGTCCCAAGTCCGAAGAGAGGAGGGAAAAGGCTAATTTCAAAATTGTTGATTTTAAGTTCATTACGTGCTATTCATATATAACTCACTTAATCTTTAATTTATTTTTTTTAAATATATTTATTTTTATATAAAAGGCCCCATTTTTAAAGTTCGCCCCAGGCCTCCAAAATGACAGGGCCAGCCCTGTCCAGACCCAACTTTAAATGTGCAGAATGGGCTGGTTTAAGGCAGGCTTTAGGCTTCAAGGTGGTTGCTTATATTTTTCAGAAATTAAATATATTTAATAAATATTAAAATTTACAGTCATTGAAAAGGTGGAGTAGTAGTTAGGACTTTTAATTACACCAAGAGGTCTTTGGTTCAAACCTCACAACTAATATTTATATTTTACATGAATATATATAAAAAAACTGCATTAATCTTAATTTCGGGGTGGGCTTAGGCTAAATGTCGAAATCCAAGCCTGACCTTTAGTTGGCCACACTTTTTGCGTGCTCGGGCTCAGGCCAGGCTTATATAAGATTTCATGAACCAAGCCAGACCCAGGTAGGGAAGGACTGAGCCGGTCTAGGCGGACACTTGACCCGTTGAATTGGTCTACTTGAAACCGCGCAAATGGAAGAAGATTAATGATGTTAAAACACAATTATTGATATATTAAGATTGAACCATTATACAATATAATAATTTTTCCTTGAAATATAAATTAATTCATTAATCATGGATGACTCTCAATCCATTCAATGTTTGAGGACAAGAAACGTGCCTTTGGTTATTATGATTTATCCTAGTTTGTTTATGTGGCATAAAAGTGTCAATTGACCAGTCAAAGGTGTTATAAGAGCAAACAGTATTTGACACACAAACACAATACATTGCTTCCTATTTTTGAAGATCCGAAAACGTAATCAACAAAAAGCAATGACCAAGGTGTCTTTTAGAAGATTGATTTGGGATCCAGGTGAGATTCTAAGTGTCTGTGCTTTGAAATAAGTCAATCGCTAGAAAACTGAAAACCCTACAAGTTTTTAACTTGGATTAATTCTAAACATGCTTTCCTTGCTAGTCGTTGTGTATCGATCTGGTCAGTTTTATGTAATTAACTTCTTTGTACTTAACTTCTTTCAAGCTTCTATGGTTTCTGTAAGTGTGTGTGTGTGTGTGTGTGTGTGTGTGTGTGTGTGTTTTTGTGTGTTCTTTTTCTAATAAACTTAGATTTTGAAGGTCATACATACATTATTTTCTTTCTGAGTTAAAATGTCTTCTAGGTATTTGTATGTATAATATGTGTGTGGTCCTGTGCTGGAGCATGTTACTTCCTTTACTTTTTTTTGACTTAATGTTACTTCCATTGCTTATTAGAAGAAAATGTTGTGAAGTTTCAGGTTACTATACATTTTTATTTAAATTGTTTTGCTTGGGTTCTTTGCAAATTAACGGAGTATCAGTTTTTTACATCGGTAAATTGATTAGTTTGAATATCTTTTCGTCCAATATTGTGTTGGTTTTTGTGTGGGCCCCACACAAAATAAAATAAAAAAAGTCCAACACATAAAGCAACAAATTGGAGTTTGAATAAAAATCTGAGAGAGAGAAAATAGGAAAGAAAATTAGAGTGAATTAAGGAATTGGGTGATTCTTCTAATTAGCCACCTGTTGTGTGTTTTGGCAATTTTTCTTCTCTCTTCTATATTGTGCGTTCAAGGCGGTGAATGCAATAACAATTTTCTCTACATTAAAGATACATCAAGATCTTGAATCTGAATACTCGTGGCGAAGTCTTTGGTGGTTTCTTGGTGATCAAGAAAGGGTACAGTTTGAGGGTGGAGTTCTTCAAGATCTTGGTGTGACCATTCAAGTTCTTTGAAGGAGTTATATTGTATTTTCCTCAATTGAGATTCTTGTACTCTTTATTCATATAGTGGATTTATTCGGAGTTTGACCCGTGGTTTTTTCCTTCTAATTTGGAGGGTTTTTCATGTTAAATCTTGTATTCTTTATGGTGTGATTGATTTGGTGCATAGTTCGTGGCTTAGTAGATTTTATTCATCTGTTTCTCGAGTTGAAGAGGTTATTTTCTTGTTGAGTAAACCCAACAAGTGGTATCAGAGCCGCGGTTAGTTCGTGTTCCGATAATCTTTGTGGGAATCAAGATGGTGGATGATGATGATAAATCGAGCAATATGGTCAAGTTGACGGCTACGAATTATTCAATTTGGCAATCGATGATGGAAGATCATCTTTATTGCAAGGATTTATTTGATCCAATTGAATTTGGATAAAACAAACCAGAGAAAATATCTGATGTTAATTGGAGGAAGTTGCACCGAAAAACTGCTGGGACTATTAGAAAGTGGATCGATCTCAGTATTTATCATCATGTCAGCAAAGAGGTTATGCACAGGAGTTGTGGAGAAAATTGCAGAATATGTGTGAGAGGAAGGGGGCTCAGAACAAGGCTTCTCTAATTAGAAGGCTTGTTAATATGAAGTACAAAGATGGGCGGTCGATGATAGAACACTTGAATGATTTCGAAGCATTGATTAATTAATTAAGTGCTATGAAGATTGTGCTTGAGGATGAGTTACAAGCACTTTTACTCTTGAGCTCATTGCCAGAAAGCTGGGAAACCTTGGTGGTGTCTCTAAGTAATTCTGCTCTAGGTGGTGTCTTGTCTTCATCCATAGTGCGGGATAGTCTCTTTGACGAGGAGACTAGGAGAAAGGATAAAGGCATTGAAACTTCACAAGCTCTTGTTACTACTGCAGAACATAGAGCCAGAGTCAGTCTAGAGGTCCGAGGGGGACGGAGTAAATCTAGAGGCAAGTCTCAAGGAAAATGAAAATTCTCTTGTTATCATTGTGGCAAGGAAGGACACATAAAGAAAAATTGTAGAGTGTGGAAAAAAGAACAGAATGATGAGAAAAATCAAAATAAAATGAATGATCAGAATACTACGGCTGCTATATCAGATGCAATTGAAGACTTAGTTGTGCTTTCTTTAGTTGAGGATTAAGGTCATGTCACTAATACAGATAGTGAATGGGTTGTTGATTCTGCAACATCCTTCCATGCTACTCCGAGGAAGGATTTCTTCTCTGTTTATCGAGCAGGAAATTTTGGTAAGGCAAAGATGGGGAACAACAGTTTTGTAGATATAGTTGGCATTGGAGATGTCTTTGTGCAGACAAATATGGGTTACACAGTAATTCTGAAAGATGTGCGACATGTTCTGGATCTGCGTCTGAGTTTGATTTCTACACAGGCTTTGGACCTAGATGGTTACTACAACATCTTTGGGGGCAAGGAGTGGAAACTCACCAAAGGCTCAATGGTTGTTGTTAGAGGAAAATTGAGCTATACTATTTACAAGACTCAATTGAAGACCGTCAGAGGTGACCTGAACGCAATTGAAGATGATTCTTCACCAGATCTATGGCATAGGTGGCTAGGTCACTTGAGTGAGAAAGTTGCAGGTGTTGACAAAGAAGTCTCACATTCCCTTTGCTAAAGGTAAATATTTGAACCCTTGTAATGATTGCTTATTCGGTAAACAACATAGAGTTTCTTTTTCTTCATCATCTGAAAGAAAAAGAAATTTACTTGAGTTAGTATACTCTGATGTTTGTGGTCCCATTGATGTGGAAACTATGGAAGGTGGCAGATACTTTGTTACTTTTATTGATGATGCTTCACGGAAGGTTTGGGTGTTTGTGTTGAGAACAAAATGTCAGGTTCTTGAGTACCTCAAGAAGTTTCATATGATGGTGGAACGAGAAAAGGCGTATCTTTGAAGTGCCTTTGTAGTGATAACGGGGGAGAATACACTTCAAAGGAGTTTGAGAATTATTGCTCAGAACATGGAATCAGACATGAGAAGACTGTTTCGGGTACTCCTCAACATAATGGTATTGCTGAAAGAACAAACAGAACCATCCTTGATAAAGTCAGATATATGTTAAAAATGGCTAAGTTGCCCAAATCGTTTTAGGGTGAAGCTCTCAGTCCTGCTTGCTACTTGATGAATCGCTCTCCTTCAGCACCATTGGAGTTTGATGTTCCAGAGAGAGTTTGGTCTGGGAAAGATGTCACTTACTCTCACTTGAAGGTGTTTGGATGCATGGCATTTATGCATGTGCCTAAGGAGCAGAGACAGAAACTTGATGATAGAACTGTTCTGTGTATCCTCTTGGGATTTGGAGATGCAGAGTTTGGTTATAGGTTATGGGATCCAGAGAAGAAAAAGATTGTCAGGTCCAGGGATGTGGTCTTTCATGAATATGAGACCATATCAGATTTGAAGACATCAAAGAAAATCATAGTTGATGATGATGATGTTTTTGTATTGGAGTCTTCTTCCATTACTAATGCCACACATGAGGGTGACTCATTTGAAGAACATGGGGTTGATGTGCCGGAACCAGTTGATGATGCTGAGCAGGGGGAGCAAACTCCTCCACCAATAGCTTTAGTTGAACCTTCACTTAGAAGGTCTGAGAGAGGGTTGCTTCCTTCTACTAGGTACCCCAGTTCGAATTATGTTACAATTACAGAAGAGGGGGAGCCAGAGAGCTTCCAGGGAGTTCAGATTCACAAAGACAAAGCTCAATGGATGAAAGCAATGCAGGAGGAGATGAGTTCTTTGAAAAGAACAATACTTATGAAATGGGTGGAACTTCCAAAAGGTAGAAAACCTTTGAAGAATAAATGGGTGTACAAGTTGAAGACAGATGGAGATAAGCTAGTAAAACATAAAGCTCGTTTGATAGTGAAGGGGTTCAATCAGAAGAAAGGAATTAACTTTGATGAGATTTTTTCCCCTGTTGTGAAGATGAGTTCTATTAGAGTGATTTTGGGTCTGACTGCTAGCTTGGATCTTGAGCTTGAGTAGTTAGATGTGAAGATTGCATTCCTTTATGGTGATTTGGAGGAAGAGATTTATATGGATCAACCTGAAGGATTTGAAGTAACAAGAAAAACACATTTGGTTTGCAAGTTGAAGAAGAGCTTGTATAGACTGAAACAAGCTCTAAGGCAATGGTATAAGAAATTTGACTCTTTCATGATGGGTCAAGAGTACACTAGAATAGATGCAGATCATTGTGTCTACTTCAAGAAATTTTCAGATGGGAAGCTTGTGATCTTGTTGCTCTATGTTGATGATATGTTGATAGTGGGGCATGATGTTTCCTTGATTGGAAACTTGAAGAAAGAATTATCTAGTTCTTTTGATATGAAAGACCTGGGGCCTAAAAAACAGATTCTTGGCATGCGAGATTATTCGTGACAGAGATCCAAAAAGTTATGGGTGTCACAGAAAAGTATGTTGAGCAGTCTTGAGCGAGATTCAATATGAACAATTCAAAGCCGTTAGCACACCTCTTGCTAATCACTTCACACTTAGCAAGAAATCATGTCCCTCTACTTCTATAGATATAGCGGAGATGTCGATATTCCTTACTCCTCTCGTAGTTGGGAGTTTGATGTATGCGATGGTTTGCACTCGAACGAGATATTGCTCACGCGATTGGTGTGGTCGTGAGATTTCTCTCAAATCCTGGAAAAGTTCATTAGGAAGCGATGAAATGGATTTTGAGATATTTGAGAGGTACTTCGAAGATGTCTTTATGTTTTGGGGGCTCGAAACCTACTTTGGAGAGATATACGATTCGGATATGGCGGGTGACCTTGATGGCGTAAAAATCTACTTCGGGGTATGTGTTCACTTTTGCAGGGGGAGCTGTATCTTGGCAGTCAAAATTGCAAAAGTGTGTTGCTTTGTCCACGACAGAGGCAGAATATATTGCTATAACTGAAGCAAGCAAAGAAATGCTTTGGTTGAAAAGATTCCTTCAAGAGTTGGGGTTGAAGCAAGAAGATGGGTATGCAGTGAACTGTGATAGTCAGAGTGCTCTAGATTTGAGCAAGAATGCTACTTATCATTGCCGCACTAAGCATATTGATATCCGATACCATTGGATTCGAGAAGTTGTGAATGATCATGAGATGAGTCTAAAGAAGATTTACACTGATAAGAATCCAGCTGATATGTTGACGAATGTGGTGACTCGTGAGAAGCATCGGTCCTGCACCAAGTTGGTGGGGCTGAGTTGTTATTGAGCATCAAATATGATTGAGATCTCCCCATGTGTTGGAGGGGGAGATTGTTGGTTTTTGTGTGGCCCCACACAAAATAAAATAAAATAAAAAGTCCAACACATAAAGCAACAAATTGGAGTTTGAATAGAAATCTGAGAGAGAGAAAATAGGAAAGAAAATTGGAGTGAATTAAGGAATTGGGTGATTCTTCTAATTAGCCAGCTTTTGTGTGTTTTGGCAATTTTTCTTCTCTCTTCTATATTGTGCGTTCAAGGCGATGAATGCAACAACAATTTTCTCTACATTAAAGATACATCAAGATCTTGAATCTGAAGACTCGCGCGAAGTCTTTGGTGGTTTTTTGGTGATCAAGAAAGGTACAGTTTGAGGGTGGAGTTCTTCAAGATCTTGGTGTGACCATTCAAGTTCTTTGAAGGAGTTATATTGTATTTTCCTCAATTGAGATTCTTGTACTCTTTATTCATATAGTGGATTTATTCAGAGTTTGGCCCGTAGTTTTTTCCCTCTGATTTAGAGGGTTTTCCACGTTAAATCTTGTGTTCTTTGTGGTGTGATTGATTTGGTATATAGTTCGTGGCTTAGTAGGTTTTATTCATCTGTTTCTCGAGTTGAAGGGGTTATTTTCTTGTTGAGTAACCCCAACAAATTGTTTATGACATGCTTGTATATAGTGATTGTAATTTAGATTCAATCAATTGTCGTTTGGAAGTTTGAAGTAGTTGTCTTGGGAGGCATTGGAAAAAATATTGGCAAACATATATACCTTAAATCTTATTAATTCTGATTTTACATTGAGGTGTGTGACCAAGGATCGAGATTTTGACGCATTCGTTGAATGTAAAGCGATTTTATTTAGGTTAAAGTGAGCAAAACGAAACTCAAGGGTAATTTGCCAACTGCAAAAGTTTAGTTGTATGACGACCCCAATTTTCTCCTAAACCACCAGTTAATACCCTCAAATACCGAGCCAATTAAGTGGTGGCTTATTAAGCCTTAACTTGCAGAAGTAAACATACAGCAAGACTATCTAAAGACAACAATTCTAATACAAAATAAAATGTGGAATAAGGATGTCTTCCTGGATTGTATGTCAATGTGGAAATAAGATTATCTTACAAGGTAAAATATATGTGCTATGGGTTTCAAAATATCTATCCATCTATCCCTGTCTTAATACAACCATGCTCCAAACAAAATAATGAATAGTATCTCAAACAACTCATGCAAGGGATAGAGTCTCTAAGCCAAGACCTTCTCTTTTCCTTTCCTTATAGAAGCAAAAGAGTTGCCTAGAGGGGAGAAGAGGGTGAGCAAAATATCAGTAGGCTCATTAAAGCAGAAGTCCGCTCTACCATCAATCATACAAGTAATACTAATGCATTAATAATTAGCATGCAATAGTTGAGATCATAAAACCTAATTATCATATCTGGGCATCAAAGATATAGAATAACCAAAGCATAATAATATTAATGCAAGATAATAACAACAATGCCCATCATGATAGATTAACAAGGATGTTCAACGACAATGAATGCCTTAGAGTCAAAAGAATTAAAACTAAATATGCCAAGAATGCATACCTAAGACTGATGATCTTTGTGTTGGTTTGCGTTTGCTAATTTTTGATTTGTAGGTTGGCATATCTTCAAGAGGGTCTTGAACCGAAATTTCTTCTTAGTGATCTTAAGTGAAGCAACATTTTGATAGAAAGAGAACTCGAAAAAAGCGTCTATGTTCATCCAAAACCCAAATTATCTCATCTAGTTTAGCAAGTCCAAGATCTAACACCTTAGTGTTCCACTGCTTATCAATCAAAATGTTGCTTCATTTAACATCACTGAGAAGAAATTTTGGTTCAAGACCCTCTTTAGATATGCAAACCTATATGTAACGACCTGAAAATTTGGCTATTTGTGAATGATGATGTGTACTATATATTGATACTTGTATTTGAGTGACCGGACAGTGAAATTGATAAACGAGTAGGAAAACAGGTCGAATGGGCATTGACAGTTAGGGTACAGGTACCTAGGACTTTAAAACATTGCAAATAATTAATAAATAAGCCAATTAATGGTAATTGAGCCGATTAACGATGAGAGAGTGTCGGCGAGGCCAAAACACGCGATTCGTGAGTCGTGGGGTGTTTGGAGTGCGAGAATGTAAGAACGGGCCAGAGAGTTGGTAAGTTAAGTGGTGCATGTGTCACCAAGTGGAGTCACATTGAGAGGTGTTAGAATAGGTGGACAACTAAAGTTGTGTTAATTAGATCGACCTCGAGATGCGTACTGTGGGGATGAGTTGTAGGCCTATATAAGGACCAACCCCACACTTTTCTCTCACTTCTCTCTTTATCTCCTCTCTTCCTCTTCTCTTCTTCTCTCTCAAAACTTGGTGAACAAGAAAGTGAGGGGACAATCATTAGAAGGTTATCCCTCTCGCGCGGAGTGTCGTTGGAGTTGCAGGAACTCGTCGGAGTAAGGTGAGATCTCAACCTTCTTTGTCGATTCCTTACATTTAAGCGTTAGTTGTTGTTGGCTTACATCACAATGAAAAAGGTGTCTTGTCGGAGACAAATCTGGTGAACCACCAGTGTCTCGACAACCCCGAAGCGATTAACACGCAACATCAATGTCGGTGTTATGGTTTGAAGTGGTTTTGTTAATTTGGTTAGATTTTCGGATTTATTCATATATCTTAGATTTCCAATGGAATCCGGGCATCCCACGACGATCCGGAGTTGAATTCGGAGGTTTTTGATGCCCAGAAACATGTTGAGGATGATCAACCGAGTGGGGTGTATGAATGGTTCAATTTTGTGTTTGAGGTTTGTTCAAATTCTAGGTTTCAAAATCATGTCGTAGCAGACGCCGCACAGCCCACAGTACATTCAGCACCTCCTACATACGTGAGAAACAGAGATGTTTTTCGTTGTTTTGGTTTTTTCGCCTTATGGGTGTTGTCGAGGGTTGCTGTGTCACAACGTTTTTTTCGATTTTCGTTTCAAGCATTTACGCCCCCAAGGCGTTTCGGCCCAACAAGGGCCCACAGTGCTGTGAAGGAATGTATTTTGTGTTTGGGTGTTTAGTGTTTTGATGAAATACGCTGCTGAGGCATTTTGGTTAAACTAGTCACGGCGTGGGTGTGTGTGTTACACACACCCCAGGAACGTTTTGGTAAAACACGTTCACGGCGTGTGTTTGGCATGAGGATCAATTTTCGTGAGTGTGTGTGTGTTTCATGACCAAACGAGGAATAAAAAAAAACAGACGCGTTGTTGTGAAGAAGAAGAAGGTGCACACGTGCGGACAACGGACTGGACCAGGAGGCCTGGGCCGAGCTAGCCCAGAACAGGTTCGGGTCGGGTCGGACCTGACCCGACCTAGAAAAATAATATAAAATATAAAATAAAATAGACTAAATTCTGAAAAATAAAATAAAAATCTAGAAAAATATAAGAAAATCTAGAAAATAATATTTTGACCATAAACCCAATATTTGGGGTTCAAACCATTAACAGGTAGTTTGGGGACTCGCGCAAAGGGTTAGGATCGCGAGAGTGCGATGGGTACGCGACATTCCAGGTAAGTTAGTATGCCAATAAGAAAATACCATGTAATTCTATTTTCCTCTTTTGTTGTGATTGTTGAATGATCTCATGCTTGGCATTCCATCATATATCCTTGGTAGTGTGTTCTTGGCATGAGTGTGTATCTTGAAGGTATCATGTGGTCCTGCACTAGCTGGGACAACGAGGGTGCCTCTTACAGGGGTAACTGACCACCCCTAGTGTTGTGTGTACTGGGTAACGGATTCAAGAGGTCTTGCGATGCTTCTCAATTTCTAGCTACGCTAGTATTACGACATTGCCCGGGGAGATCTTGCGAGATCTTTGCTGTATTGATATGAAATTAGACCACTCATGGCCCTCTTTTGATCCTTAAAACACGCAAATTTCGATTGATTATCTGTTAACCTAATTATCATGCACTTTGTTATATTTCCTGCCTTTCGATTACCGCATGATTCTTGAACTACCTTATTTGTTAAATCTTAAATTACTGTTATATTCTTGTGGCATTACTTTCAATTTCTCTCAGTTGCTCACCGTCTAGTTTGTGACGGTGGGTGCAGTTAGGGCAGGTGACGACAACAAGGACAAGGGACTGACGATAGGTGACTTCCTTTGAGCTCTTCTCGAGGACGATCTCTTGCTTTGCTGCTTAGTATGTATTTACTTTGAGTTATATGTGTCGTTTTGAAAACATATCGGATAGTATTTGGTTGTGAGGCTTGGATATCAGGTGCATTCCCTTATTATATTGTGGTCACTAGGTTGTGCATGTTTATCTTGTATTCAGGGTTCCACTTTAGTAATAAAATCCTGATTTCCTTTTGAGTTATTGTATGATGATAGTTGAATTCCATTACGTATCGATTTGATAAGTTTTGTAATCTAATAACTCATAATTAGAACGGTAAAAGAACGATTTGAGCCTGACTAAGCACGTATAGACTTGTCGGGTATCGACTCAGGAGCCTATACGAGTCTAGGCCGGGCGTTCCCAATTGCTTCAGAAATTGGGGCCGTCAGACTACAAATCAAACAAAAATTAGCAATTACTAAACAACCCAAATATCATCAAAAGAACGAATAATTGGTTTACAACATACCCTTTTGTTGTTCCGAAAAGGCTTAATAGGCAAAAATATCCTAATGTTTTAGGATTTTGTCAAAACTATCATATCGTTTTAATTTTGACAAAAATATCCTAACGTTTCAATTTTGCATAAATTGTATCCTTGTCTATTAATTTTTCAATTTTACCCGTAAAAATGTTAATGTGGCGTTAGAAGTTACAAAATAGCCTCACTTTAAGTTTAAATTCAAACAGTTAAGTGTCGCCACTAAAGATCGATTTTGCATAAATCGCTTAAATTGCATCCTTGTTTATCAATTAATTAATAAACCTAAACCCTTATCGATCAAAACCCCAACAAAGTGGCCCTTAAAAGAGTTCAACCCAAATTAAACCACAATCCATCGGGATTGAAGCTTTCCTTCGATGACGATTGCTCCGCCACCAACACTAATGTCATCACCACCAGCAAGTCCCAAACAATAACCTCCACCGTCATTCCAACTGCTGCTCGTTCTCTAGTTCAACTAGAGGTATTTTTCACGACCTTTCGTTGATGTATCTCCACCATAAGCTCTTAAAAAGAATTTCTACAAATATTGTGTGCATAAGCTGTGAAGAAGGTTCCACCAACAAAGACATGAATCTTCAAGACATGGACCAACAACAAAGCATTAATTCAAAATTTCTTGAACCAAACACCGAAAAGCTTTAGTCTTGCACCAACCCCTTTGAAAGATTCAACACATTGCCAACAACAAAGTGGGTAGTGACGAGAAATAAGAAGATTACTTCACCAACACAGTATAAAAATGTTAAAGAGGACAAGAGGGCGTAGTTAATTACTTCACCAACACAGTCTTGTCCTTCCTTCAATGAATCACACAACAATGGACTAGAGATGAGGAACTTTGAGGTTGCAAGGGGTAGATGAACTTTGTTACTTAACTGTTTAAATCTAAACTTAAAGTGACATTGTTTTGTTACTTCTAACACCACATTAACATTTTTAAGGGTAAAATTGAAAAATTAATAGACAAGGATACAATTTACACAAAATTGAAACGTTAGGATATTTTTGCCAAAACTCAAACGTTAGGATAGTTTTGCCAAAATCCTAAAACTTTAAGATATATTTTCCTATTAAGCCTTCCAAAAATAATGTTCATTCAAATATGCCATATCAGAGGACTGCAAGGACTCGTATCTCCATGAAGAAGTTGATGCAGTTTCCCATTATCTACATACTTATTAACAAGCATCCTAAAACAAACACTAAAGAAGCACATGAAGACATTTTCCCTCCACACACTTAGATTTAATAATAACTAGTACAACACAAAAGGTATTACCTATGTGCTCCTTTTAACACAAAGTAACCCAAAAACCTCAAGAAATTCTTATGCCTTACCCTATGAATTGCTTCAATCTCAATCTCGATTTCCCTCTCTTCTTATCCTCTAGAAAAACATTAAGATATATAGTCCTCTACAAGCACTCATCCCAACTCCAAAACTAATCCTTTTGACCCATTATATCAAACAAATTTAATGCATAAAATCTCAAACTTCAATCTCCCCAACCCAAAAACTAATCAGATATAAGAAAGATGGAGAAAGAAAAAGATACATTGAATCTTCCCAAAGTCATGAAGTATCAACACATCAATGAAAAGCCTTAAACCTTAATCCTTAAACTCTCATTAAATATCATATAACAATCAATCACCGTAAATTGATTGCAAAGAAGAAATAATGAAATGTATCTTAGTGCTTGAATAAGAAAAAATAAGAAAGGAACTCACCCCTAAAATAATAATCTCTAAAACTAGAAATCGAGTAGTGAAT
The DNA here is from genome assembly GCA_039657345.1 of Stephania japonica. Taxonomy (NCBI): domain Eukaryota; kingdom Viridiplantae; phylum Streptophyta; class Magnoliopsida; order Ranunculales; family Menispermaceae; genus Stephania; species Stephania japonica. Next base: position 17,379,637 of record CM077558.1, on the reverse strand, counting down.
GCCTCTCCAAATCATCAAAGAAACCTAACTAGAAATCTCAAACACTAATAGTTGAATGTGTCTCCAAATCATCAACGAAACCTAACTAGAAACCTCAAACACTAATAGTTGAAATAATATTTAAAGAAATTTAGCCAAAGAAACTGTGGAATATTAGTTCCCCCATTATCAGACCTGAAACACTAGCCAATGTAAATTATTTAACAGAGTCCCTTTTTTATTGCTTCGAACCAAACCTATAGAGAAACAAAAATCAATACAAGTTTCACTTTGGGGATTCAAAAATGCAACACAAGACTCCAGGAAAAAGAACACATCATTTTGGATATTCAAGAAACAAAGTCTTACCAGTAGATCAATGAAGGATCAGGAGAGAGAGTTTGTGCATTGCAATCTCATAGATCAAATGAGAGATTGACCAACCCAAGCCCTAATTAAATCCCATCGAAAAATCATAAGATAACATAGGAAAGATAGATCGAGGGCCAAAAATTATAGCGCGAAAGAGACGAAGGTGTAGAACATTGAACTCGCAGACGAAAGAGAGACAAAAGAGGACTCGGTTGAAGAGGAGAGATTGGAGATGAAACAAAATTTCCTTCGTGCAATTGCAATTGAAATTAAGTGTAATATCGACATTTCACAATGTCAAATTAAAAAAAAAAAGAATTAAGTTGTAACAGCCTGTTATAATTTTATCCCTTAATTAATCAATTTCAGAATAGGAGGCCAGCTCAGACGCCACAGATAGGCTAGGCATACCTCGAACCTAGGATACCGACTGTATACTTCTGTGAGTTCTTAAATTCTGTGATGAATTAATATTCCTTTATCATTATTAGTATGATATATTAGTCATCACAGGTGTGCATTTAAAATATACTTGTCGGGCGAGTTGTGAGCCGGGGTTTTAGTTCGGCGAACGCGCCAACGCAAGGGTTGTAGCAATGAGGCCGGGCATTGGGGTTTAATTTGATTTAAATTATCTAAACATGCAATGGTTGAGGATTTATTTAATTAAATGTAGATATATAACCTTAGGCTAAGCTAAGGAAATTAAATTGGGTACACTAAGTGTGGGACCACCTCGGGAAGCATGCCGGACATGGGGCACGGGGTGCCGAGTGGTCGAGGGAGTTAGTGTGACCATATTTACAAATTTATAGAATTTATTGATGACTATAATAGGTGTTATGAATTAAATCAATTGGATTATAATATAATCCTATAGTTTAAATTGAATCATTAGTACACCTAGGATTGTTATCGAGATGCACAACAAGGAATATTCGAGATACATGGTGTCATGATAGGGTATTCAAGAACTGTGTGACACAGGGTGATCAGTGGCTGACCGATTTATCTCGAGATGCGTGTGCACATGAGATTTAAAACACACCTATATATATACATCGATCGATCAAATGCATGCAAATCCAATATTTTCTCAAACAATTTGAGGGGTTTTGTGAGAGAAATCGAGGTTTGGGAGGGACGAAATTGAGCTTGGAGAGGAGATTGAGCTTCACAACAACCGATCTAAGGTAATTTATCCCTCATAAACTTGGATTTTTGAATAAAATGTGGATTTTGTGGGTTTGAGGTTAGCTTAGATATTTGGAGAATTTTATCACTGATTTTGATGAATTCGATTTTATTGAAGTTGGTTTTGATGATTTACATTGATTTGGTTCGAATTTGTGAAAAATTGAGGTGATTTGATAAATTTTGGGTTTATGTGCATGTATTTTGATATGAGAATTTGGTGTTGTTTTGGTGGATTTGAGGTGAAATTTGGAGGTTTTGGAGGTCTCCAATGGGTGGAGAGTGAAGAGAAATGGAGAGAAGAGAAGAAGAAGCAAGGATTTAAAAAAAATGCAGCAGAGACGATTTGTCTCTGGTTTAAACCAGAGACAAATCGTCTCTTTGGGAGGAAGGAGATGCACGTGCGTGCAGCGCACGTGCATCCCTTCCCGAACGGGCCCGGGCTGGACCGGCCTGGCACTGGCCAGCTAGGCCGGTCCAGCCACCTCGACCGGATCGGTCTAGGTGCGGCCCCCCCAATTTTTTTTTTTTTTTTTTTAAATTAAAATTAAATAATTTATATATATATATATTATATTATTTGCTGGAAAATAGGAAAATAAGTGAAAAATATTAGAATAATTGGAAAAAATTCTAGAAAAATATAAAAAATTAGAAAAGGTAGAAAAGTGGTTTCGGGACTTTTCAAGTATTTTTGGAACCTCGACACAGTCCGGGAGAGGTACCATAACTGAAAAATTAAAAATATAATATAATATCATAAAATGATATGATATGTTTCCAAAAAGTATAAAACACTATAAATGGACTTCAGGGACTGAGAAACCATAGCTCGGACATCGGGGAGCTAGGTGGGCTTACTGACGGGTCCGGGAAGTCGGAGTGCGTATTTTCGGGTACGTAAAACCAACCGAACACCATTACTGCATTTACTTATTTATTTCCATTGAGGTCACTTGCTAAGTGTGTAGCGTGTGATCTAGGACTCGGTAGATTTTATCCCGAGTTGGACTCCATTTCACGCGTTCGATTAGCCCACTAGGGCTAATGCCACTGGGATACAGTCGTAGGGTCGGAGGCATGGGCCACGACCAGGGCTCCTGGTCCTAGTACACACTTAGTGGCTGTGTTCACACCCCTTTGTCTATCAATGTGTTAATATACATGCGATTAGCTTTGAGCAGTTGTCTGCATATTTTCCTTCATTCCTCATGTTTATTTAACACTACTTATTGGCTCTGTGAATTATTTTCATTAATTATTTATGCACGGTGGTTTTCCTTGGGATTTTACTTACTGGGCTCGCCATCTGCCTTTTTGTGGTGGCTGAGCTCAGATCCTAGTACTAGTAGGGGCAAGGGGATCATCGACGATTTCATTTGACTTGCCTATGCCGAGGCCTGCTGGTACGTGTGATGTCTATATTATGATATTTTGTATTATCTTTTGGGTTGGGAAACTGGATACACACTTGTACTGGTATACATACTGTTATAGTTGATCGCCTGTATGCACAGTACGGTCGGGTTTTCCATTATAGGTTTGATCAGTAAAACTTATATATATATATATAATGCATTTTTTTAAAACTTTAAATTCTTCCGCTGTTAATTCCTTTAAAATGATAAATTAAGTGGTTTTAATGAATTACATGATAACTACCTAAAGTACGAAGGTAGAGAGACACGTGGCAAGAACTTCATGTGCTGAGGCAGAGAAGTAGCTGACCATGGGGCGACCTGGGAAATTTGGGGCCGCCACAGCTAGTATCAGAGCGAGAGTTTCCAGAATTAATTTGTTAAAAAGTTTCACAAGATCATAAACCTTAACAAACTAGATATGGAAACCCGATGAGTCTGCCTAGAACTTTAGTTGGGAAGCAAGAAAGCGGGTAGAGCTAGGATTGTTATGTGATATATGTATTGTTGTGTATATATACTATACGGATACATATATACGAGGCTGATCCAGACATGCATCACGACGTAGGATACGATGAAGGGACAGTCTAGTGACACCGCGAAGGCTTCCGGATCGTTAGTTCCCTTAAAGGACCGAGTTACGGCGCATGAGACTCAGATAGCCGAGATCTTACGACTATTGAGAGAGCAGGCCGTTATGATGGCTGGATTGGCTATGTCTAGGGAGGAAGTGGCGATTATGGGACCCACAGAGACCGCAGTTACTCTTACTCAGGCGGTGGTACCCGAGGTTTAGGCAGTCGATACTACACTGGTAGTAGCAGCAGTGGAGACACCGATTCCTACACCTACCGCAACAGTAGAGATTACCCTGACGGTAGTGTCAGAGTATGTGATGGATCCGCAGGCCAAGAGGTTACGGGATTTCCTCAAGTTTCAGCCTCCTTACTTTTATGGAGGAGGAGACCCTGAGGCTGCAGGAGATTGGATTATATCGCATCAGCGCCTGCACAAGGAGTTGACATGGAAGAGAGGTTTAGAACGAGACTATCTGGGACGTGTTTCAGATCAGATGCCGCAGTGTGGTGGACTAACTACCAGGAGACGCATGCTGATCCCGCGACTTGGGCAGAGTTTCGAGAGATATTTTATGACCAGTTCATACCTATGGAGGTGCGATTGAGATTAAGGGAGGAGTTTTTATCCCTGAGGCTGGGAAATTGGAGCATGATGCAGTATATGGATAGGTACCGATACCTGCTGCAGTTCTCGATGGATATCGTTGGCACAGAGCGATTACAGATCTACAACTTCATTCGAGGAGTGAGGGAGGACATTGCCAGCGCGATCATATCGTCCGAGGCTCTGACAGTTCAGGCGATGTTTGAGCGAGCACTGACCTACGAGACGTTCTTGATGCAGAAGAACGGTCTTCCTATGACAGCATCGGCCGAGGTGGAGGTTGGGCAGAGCTTTCGACAGGATAGGAGGCCGAAGAGACAGCGGGACCAATTTATTAGAGGTCACCGGGAGGATCGCCGAGATGGCAGAGACAGACGTCGGATGGCAGGGATCAGTATAGGGACAGGCAGCTTGTACACACCATAGCTCCAGCACCACAGCAGCGGCAACAGCCTCAGCAACACCAGGATAGAGATCAGGGTGGCCGAGACAGGGGTCAGAGGGACCGGGGTCAGGAGCCGAGATCGGATGATGTGCAGACTGGGAGACGGGAGACATGCAGATGTTTCCAGTGCGGTCGGAGGGGACATTTGAAATCGGATTGCCGGGTGCCATCTCCACGACGGGAGCAGGGTCAGGAGAGAGGCAGAGTACATGTAGTGGCACAGCCAGATCCAGGAGCTACCAGGCAGCTAGTTGAGGGTATGTTACTCATTCACAGTAGACTTATTCATGCCATGTTTGACTCAGGTAGTACATTATCTTTTATTGTTGGACGGTTAGTGGGAGAGTTAGGGTTAGACACACACACACACTAGAGACCCATCTTATTCTCAGCACGGCTGCTGGGGATAAGATTTACCCTAACCGGATAGTTCGTGACGTCATGGTTGAGGTTGTCGGACACCAGTTACCAACCGATCTCTCGAAGTCTTGGAGTACCTAGAGTTTGATGCACTCTTTGGTATGGATTAGCTGTCAGCTTACCATTCACAGATAGATTGTTATGGGAAAAGGGTAGAGTTCCGTATTCTAGGTTTACTAGAGTTTACGTTGACCGGGAACGCCTCCGAATGCCTATTACGAGAGGTAAATTAGTGACTGCTTAGGAGATGGAGGACTTTGCAGCGATCGTTGAGCCTGAGACAAAAGGATTTGTTAGGATTGAGGACGTACCTATAGTTCGAGAGTTCGTGGACATTTTCCAGATGATTTACCAGGATTAACACCACTACAGGCGATAGAGTTTATTATAGAGCTGTTACCAGGGACCCAACCTATATCTAGCAGACCTTATTGTATGTCGCCTATGGAGCAGGAGGAGGTCGAAACGACCAGAGAGGAATTGTTGGCGAAGGGATTCATTCAACCAAGTATGTCACCGTGGGGAGCACCAGTGTTATTTGTGAGGAAGAAGGATGGATCGATGAGGATGTGTATGGACTATCGGAAGCTGAACCAAGTGACGATTAAAAATCGTTACCCGCTTCCGAGGATCAACGATCTGTTTGACCAGCTGACGGGTGCACAGTTCTTCTCGAAGATCGATTTACGCTCGGGATATCACCAGTTGCAGATTTGAGAAGAGGATATCAAGGAGACTACTTTCAGTACCAGATACGGGTTGTTCGAGTTTATGGTGTTACCGTTTGGTTTGACGAACGCTCCGACAGTTTTCATGGATTTGATGCATCGAGTACTGAGACTCTACTTGGACCGATACGTGATAGTCTTCATTGACGATATACTGATATACAGTCGGACGCGAGAGGATCACGAGAGTCATCTTCGATCGGTGTTGACGACGTTGAGGGAGCATCGGCTGTATGCAAAATTCAGTAAGTGTGAATTCTGGATGAGGGAAGTGAAGTTCTTGGGACATGTGATCAGCGGTCAGGGCATTTTTGTGGAGGGAGACAAGATTAGAGCGGTGATTGATTGGAAGAGACCAGAGACAGTTGTAGAGATACGAAGTTTCTTGGGCCTAGCAGGTTATTACCGACGTTTTATACAGGATTTCTCCACGATTGCGGCGCCGATGACGAGGCTAACGAAGAAGAATGTTCCATTTGAGTGGTCTAAGGAATGAAAGTAGGCATTTCTAGAATTGAAGAAACGGTTGACGACTGCACTAGTGTTGGCATTACCTGAGCCAGGGAAGGAGTTATTAGTTTACACCGATGCTTCGGGGATCGGACTAGGATGTGTTCTGATGCAAGAGGGACGACCAGTGGCGTACTTATCCAGGAGGTTGAGACCACATGAGTGTAATTATCTGGTACATGATTTGGAGTTAGCAACAGTTGTATTTGCGCTCAAGGCTTGGAGGCATTATCTGTACGGAGAGAAGTTTGTGCTTTACACTGACCATCAGAGTCTACGCTATATTTTCACACAAAAAGATCTTAATATGCGTAAGAGGAGATGGTTAGAGTTGTTAAAGGATTATGATTTTACGATTGAGTATCATCCCGGAAAGGCTAATGTAGTGGCTGATATATTGAGCAGATGCGGGGTTGACAGTCAGACCGAGACTCGACACATGGGACTGTTGGAGATAGCGTCAGTTATGAGCATGTCAGACCTTTTAGTTATGCAGGATCTACAGATTTGTGGTCAGATGAGGGTACCGACAGTGTCACTGGAACGGGTATCGGATTGTCAGAGGGCTGATGGGCTTTATGAGCGATTCAGTGGATTGGCACGGGATCCCGAGTGCACTGATTGGGCGAGACATCTGATGGATGTTTGTGGCACCGAGGTCGACTATGGGTACCAGCCGTGTCAGAGATACGAGATAGTATATTATAGGATATGTTGAGAGCTTGCATTTTGCAGTTTGGAGGCTCATGGGAGGATTACTTACCACTGTGTGAATTTGCCTACAACAACAGCTATCAGGCTAGTATCGGGATGCCACCTTATGAGGCGCTGTATGGGAGGCCCTACAGGTCACCAGCGTGTTGGGCAGAGCCGAAAGATACAGTTACGATTGGGCCGGAGATAGTTGTTGATCACATAGAGAAGATTCGATAGATTTGTCAGAGGCTTCGAGCAGCACAGGACAGGCAGAAGAAATATGCGGATAGATACCACGACAGTCTGAGCTATGAGGTTAGCGATATGGTTTACTTGAAGGTTTTTCCTTGGAAGGGCCAATCAGAGGTTTGGGATTAAGGGGAAACTGGCGCTGAGATTTATCGGATCATATCGAGTTGTGGAGAAGGTTTGCAGTGTGGCGTACACATTAGATTTACCAGCGTAGTTAGTAGGGATTCATCCTACCTTCCACATTTTGATGTTGCGATTGGCCAGGACCGAGCTACGACCCATGGTTGATGTGCGACAGGTTGAGGTGCAACCTGACGCAACTTACGAGGAGCGACCATTGGCGGTATTAGATCGTAAGATCCAAACTCTCAGGAATAGGGATATATTGAAAGTACTCGTACGGTGGCAGCATCACGGCACGGAAGGACTTACATGGGAGTTGGAGTCAACAATGCGAGAACGTTATCCCCAGTTATTCCACGGTATGTTCTAAACTGACTCAAATTTCAGGACAAAATTTCTTTTAGTTGGGAAGAATTGTAACGGCCTATTATAATTTTATCCCGTTAATTAATCAATTTCAGAATAAGACGCCAGCTCAGACGCCACGCGGACGCCGCGGATAGGCTAGGCATACCTCGAACCTAAGATACTAACTGTATACTACTGTGAGTTCTTAAATTATGTGATGCATCAATATTCCTTTATCATTATTAGTATGATATATTAGTCATCACATGTATGCATTTAAAATATACTTGTCAATTTAGTTCGGCGAACGCGCCAACGCAAGGGTTGTAGCAATGAGGCCGGACGTTGGGGTTTAATTTGATTTAAATTATTTAAACATGCTATGGTTGAGGATTTATTTAATTAAATGTAGATATATAACCTTAAGCTAAGCTAAGGAAATTAAATTGGGTACACTAAGTATGGGACCGCCTCGGAAAGCGTGCCGAACATGGGGCATGGGGTGCTGAGTGGTCGGGGAGTTAGTGTGACCATATTTACAAATTTATGAAATTTATTAATGACTAGAATAGGTGTTATGAATTAAATCAATTGGATTATAATAGAATCCTATAGTTTAAACTGAATAATCAGTACACCTAGGATTGTCATCGAGATGCACAACAAGGAATATTCAAGATACATGGTGTCATGATAAGGTGTTCAAAAGCTGTGTGACACAGGGTGATCAGTGGCTGACCGATTTACCTCGAGATGCGTGTGCACGTGAGATTTAAAACACCTATATATATACATCGATCGATCAAATGCATGCAAATCTAATATTTTCTCAAACAATTTGAGTTTGTGAGAGAAATCGAGGTTAGGGAGGGACGAAATTGAGCTTGGAGAGGAGATTGAGCTTCACAACAACCGATCTAAGGTAATTTATCCCTCAGCTTTTGAATAAAATGGATTTTGATTTGAGGTTACTTAGATATTTGGAGAATTTTATCACCGATCTTGATGAATTCGGTATTTTGGTTTTGATCCCATTGATTTGGTTCGAATAAAAAATTGATTTGATTTTTGGGTTTATGTGAATAAAATGTGTGTTGTTTTGGTGGATTTTAAAATTTGGAGGTTTTGGAGGTCTCCAATGGGTTAGAGAAATGGAGAGAAAAGAAGAAGAAGCTTTAAAAAAAATGATTTGTCTCTGGAGAATTTTATCACGCGATTTTGATGAATTTGGTGTTTTTTTTAAAAAATTTTAAATTTTATATATATATATATATTATTTGCTTGGAAAATAGAAAAATAAGTGAAAAATATCAAAAAAATTGGAAAAAATTCTAGAAAATATAGAAAATTAGAAAAAGGTAGAAAAGTGGTTTCAGACTTTTCAGGTATTTTTGGAACCCCGACACAGTCCGGGAGAGGTACCACAACTGAAAAATTAAAAAATAATATAATATCATAAAATGATGTGATATGTTTCCAAAAAGTATAAAACACAATAAATGGACTTCAGGGACTGGAAAACTATAGCTCGGACATCGAGGAGCTAGGTGGGCGTACTGACGGGTCTGGGAAGTCGAGTGCGTATTTTCAGGTACGTAAAACCCAACTGAACACCACTACTGCATTTACTTATTTATTTCCATTGAGCTTTATTTCCTTGAAAATCTGTGATTCAAATTCCTACTGGGACAGTTATGGTTTCGTCTATGTATCCACGGGTAGTTGAGGTCGCTGGCTATGTGTGTAGCGCTTGATCTAGGACTCGGTAGATTTTATCCCGAGTTGGACTCCATTTCACGCGTTCGATTAGCCCACTAGGGCTAATGCCACTGGGATACAGTCGTAGGGTTGGAGGCATGGGCCACGACCAGGGCTCCTGGTCCTAGTACACACTTAGTGGCTGTGTTCACATCCCTTTATCTATCAATGTGTTAATATACATGCGATTAGCTTTGAGCAGTTGTCTGCATATTTTCCTTCATTCCGCATGTTTATTTAACACTACTTATTGGCTCTGTGAATTATTTTCATTAATTATTTATTTATGCAAGGTGGTTTTTCTTGGGATTTTACTTACTGGGCTCACCATCTGCCTTTTGTGGTGGCTGAGCGCAGGTCCTAGTACTAGCAGGGGCAAGGGGATCATCGGCGATTTCATCTAACTTACCTACGCCGAGGCCTGTTGGTACGTGTGATGTCTATATTTTGATATTTTGTATTATCTTTTGGGTTGGGAAACTGGATACACACTTGTACTGGTATACATACTGTTATAGTTGATCGCCTGTATGCACAGTACAACTAGGTTTTCCACTATAGGTTTGATCATTAAAACTTATATATATATATATATATATATGAATGCATTTTGTTAAAACTTTAAATTCTTCCGCTGTTAATTCCTTTAAAATGATAAATTAAGTGGCTTTAATGAATTACATGATAACTACCTAAAGTACGAAGGCAGAGAGACACGTGGCAGAGACTTCATGTGCTGAGGCAGAGAAGTAGTTGACCACAGGGCGGCCCGAGAAATTTGGGGCCGCCACATAAGTATTATTTTTATTTTTGATATTTTGCTTGAAAGTTTAGATTTAATTGATAGTCTTAATTGACTTCTTTCATTTTGTAGATCGATTTCACAAAAATTGTTGAGAGAAAGTTTGGAAAACTTAATTTAAATGAGAAACGCAAAGAAGCAGTGATCAAGGTTTAAACATCTATGTTCGCCTTATTTCATCAATTGAAAATAATGATTTTGTCTTATTATTAGGTTTCTAATTTTATCAGAATAATGTTGCTCTTGCTCTGATTTTAGAACAAGCTGGAAATCATGATTTTAATAGTGTTTATGTGGTATGTTTCTTTCTTTAATAGTAAGACTTGAATTGGAAGATTAAATTTTAAATATATAATTATATATATTTAATATGTTTAATTAGTTGTTATTAGGTAAATGTGGATATACACGCGAACCATAGTCTAACAGAAGTGAAGATGTGACAGGTTTTTCTTTTCTTTTCTTTTTTTTTAAAGTCCTTATCTTATTATTTGTTTCTAAGAAAATTATGAGTTCCTAGGTTGTTAAAATCGTTGAAGGACTAAGAAAATTTGCAAATTATCAATCTTAATAATTTTATGCGGAGATTTCAACTCTTCACCTTAAAGGTACCAATTTTGCGAGTACTTTCAATTTTTGATTCTCAACACTGATTTACTAATCTAATATTTGACAAAGTTATATAATTTTCTTGTGTTTTGTAGTCATATTTATACTTTTCTAAAGAAAAAAATGTAGAAATTATTTGGAAAAATAGAAGAAGTGGATGCTCATCCTCAAAACGAAACCGATATTCAACCTCAAAAAGATGAAGAAAAGGATATTCAACTTGGAAAAGAATCACATAAAAAGCTAGATCCACTAATTGATCGATTTGAGATTTTAAAACTGTTGAAATGTTTTTCAAGATTGAATTAGTTAGTGTTTTATCATTTATTAGCAATTTCTTAATTTCTTTGTCACTTTAAATGTGTAGTGTTACATGTATTTTGTTATTTTTTCACGTCTTGCCATTCTAAAATTGAAAATTGATATTGTTTCAGAAAAGTGTATGTACATTGCTATATAAAAGCATTTGCGATTCTAAAATGGATAGTCAACATGAACTGATGGGGAAATCCACAAGAGAACTGAAGAACACTCATCGTCCTCATCTAACAAAAGAAGAATTATGCGTAGATTATATTGTAAGGACTCGAAAATTTGGTTATTTGTGAATGATGACGTATACTATATATTTATACTCGTATTTGAGTGACCGAACAGAGAAGTCGGTAAACGAGTAGGAAAATTAGCCGAACGGGCATCGGCTGACGGTTTATGGGTATACGGGACATTAAAACACTGAAAATGTGAATGAATAAGTCAATTAAATGATAATTGAGATAATTAATTTCTAGAGAGAGTTGACGAGACCAATAACACGCGACTCGTAAGTCGTAGGGTGCTTTCGGGCACGAGAACGGACCAAGGAGTTAGTTAGTTAATTGGCTAGTGAGTTACCTAGTGGAGTCACATAGAAGAGTTAGCGTAGGTGGATAGCTTAAAAGAGTGTTAGTTGGATCTACCTCGGGATACGCGTGTTTAAGTGGATAAGGTGTGGGCCTATTTAAAGGCCACGTCCCACACTTTTCTCTCACTTTCTCCACTCCTTTCTTATTCTTCTCTTCTCATCTCTCAAGACTTGGTGAGCAAGAAAGCTCGAGGACTGCCATTGGAGGGTCATCCAATCTGCTCGAGGGTCGCCAAAGTCTCAGCCTCGCTGGAGTAAGGTGAGATCTCAACTCTCTTTATCGTTTATTTACATTTACGCATTATTTTTTGTTGATTTACATCACGATGACCACGGATGGCGCACTAGGGAGTCGATATATTCGACAAACCCGCTGCTATGGCAATCTACGGAGCGATCAACACCCATTTGTGTTATCGAAGTTGAGTTGTGCGTGTGTTTTACAAATTTCGTCGAGTTGCGACATTTGGAATGGTTTTGTCGTTCCGGACAAGTTCCCGGGGGTTCCACGACGATTTGAAGTCAGTTTTGGATGGTCATGGACCCCCATATACGTTGGGGAAAGGCGCGGAGCACGGCGATGCAAGCCGAGGTTTGAAAATCCCAGCAAAAAACCTATTGGTCTGGGCGCCGTGACTGGCGCAGTGGGGGCAAAATGTCCCACGACGCCACTCACGGCGCCGTATGCGTTTCTAGAGAAAAAAATGAAACGAACCCCCAATTGTATTGCTAGACCAGACCTAGCGCCTGGCCAGGATCGTGCCAGGCCCAGTGTCTAGCCAGGACAGGGCCGGGCTGGGCGGGTCGGTTCGGGTGCCTGACCAGTCCCACCAAAAAAAATCTAGAAAAATAGGAAAAATTCAGAAAAAATATAAGAAAAATCTAGAAAATAATATTTTGAGCAAATAAATAGAAATTGATGAATTTCTATGAAAAAAATAAAATATTCAAAAAATTTGGAAAACTTTGGGGGTTATCCTAGAGTTGTTTATTAACTATAAACCCAACCTATTGGGATTCAAACCATTGACAGGTAGTTTGGTGACTCGAGCAAAGGGTTAGGATTGCGGGAGTGCGATGGGTACACAACGTACCAGGTAAATCGGTAGGCCAGTAAGAAAATACTATGTGATTCTATTTCCTCTGTTGTTGCGATTGTTGAAGTGTTCCTATGGTGGCATTCCATTCTATTCATTGGTTGTGTGTTCTTGGCGTAAGTGTGTGTCTCGAAGGTACTTGCGACCTGCACTAGCTGGGATAAAACACGGACACTTCTGCCAGAGTGTGTGACCACCACCTAGTGATTGTGTGATACCAAGTACTAGATTGTTGTGGATATTGTTGTGGTTATCGATGTTATGACATCGCTGTTGTGGATATTGTTGTGGATTTAGACCACTTACGACCTTTTTTGATTCTTGGAACATGCAAACTTCGATTGCTATTTGTTAGTCTGATTATCATGCATTTTGTATTATTTCCTATCTTTCAATTTCCGCATGACTCTTAGACTGCCTTGTTGTTTAATCTTGAATTACTGTTATATTCTTCTAGCATTACTTTCAATTTCTCTTAGTTGCTCACCGTCTAGTTTGTGACGGTGGGTGCAGATAGGACAGGTAACGGTAAGGGAAAGGGACAGACGATAGGTGACTTCCTCTTAGCGCTCCTCGGGGGCGATTTGTTTCTTTGTTGCATAGTATGTTGTTCTTTGTTTTATGTTTGTTGTTTTGAAACATATTGGGCATTATCATTGGGTTGTGAGACTTGGATATCATGTATTGCCCTCTTCATACTTTGGCCAACAGATAATACATGTTTATCTTGTATTCATGGTTCCACATTATTAGTAATATTCCTTATTTCCTTTGAGTTATTGTATGATTATAGTTGAATTTCGCTGCATATTGATCTGATAAGTCTTATAATCTAATAACTCATACTTTTAATCGGTAATTGAACGAATTGAGGATGACTACGCATGCATAGACTTGTTGAGTACCGACTCGAGAGCCTATGCGAGTTTAGGCCGAGAGTACCCAATTGCATGAGAAATTGGGGCCGTCACATATATTTTCTACACAGGTATGACAAAAAAAACTCATATAACTTGAGAAAATGTCCTCAATTGTTTTTAAGTGATTAAGTGATTGTTCACATAAATTAATGTTGTATTCTATCATTTCAATGTTGGGAGAGTCACTTGCAAACTTTATCGCTATAAGTAATTAAGTATCATTGTCAGTATGCGATCTGTCAAATAAATTCCCTTTTGTCTTCAACATTTGGTATTAAATTAGTGAAAGAATGTCAACTTTTTTACTCTTATATCTCCCACAAACCAAGCAATGAATACATGCAACCATATATGTCGTCATCTTTTATGATGTGGGTATTCAAGTTTTTATGTAGTTATATTAATTTTTTTATAATAAATGAGAATTTTATTCACACTGAATGTTAGAGGACTAGCTAGTAGTCCTTACATGTCTAGTAACAACAATGTGAACCTAACAAAAGCATGAATACATGTAAAGACTTTAAGTCACCAATTCTATGCTTAGTTTTCTATGCAATCTATTGTCAATGAAAGTACCAAACTGTTTTTGGTTTTGTTAGTTATTTGGTTGTGTTTCCCTTTACACTAGATAAAAAGCATTTTGCTGGAGATCTCGAGAGCAAGTTATCTGACAGGGATCTCAAGGATTCTTATTGCATAACTGATTTAGAGGTGAAGAGTGTTTTTGGACTTTTTGATTTCGTGAAGGATAAGTACCAGGATCATCCTTCTCCACATCTCTTATCTGAACACATTACTCTTACTGTGGAGTTTGTTTGGAGGCATATAAAAAAAGAAAAATTTTAAATTGAATTGCCAGAAGTAATTTGGTGAATATATCTAGGTACCATCTATTTCTGCATTTGTCTTGTGTTGTATTTTCTCATAGAATACATAGAGAAGAATAGCCATACTCCCTTGAAAATATATGCCAAATGCAGTTTATGTTCAATATATATTCCCTATACTTTATCGAAAAGGATGTTGAAGTGCTTGTTTGGTTATGCATTGTTTCTAGTACCTTGTCATTTTCTTTCGGTGTTTCTCTTGATTCCAATTTTATACTTCACGTTCTTAATTGTAAGAGCTGGGATGGTATATATGTATGCTAACCTTTTCATGTTTTGAAGAGATAACTTGACAACATAGTTTGTAGAGGTCTATGTACATTATCAAATTTCTAGGAGAGCATGAGAACAACATCAAATTTATGCTATTAATTGTTGATTCTGACTGCCCATCATTATTTAGAATTTTAACTTGGTGTCTAAATAATATTGACATTATTAACATATGTTCCATAAAACAGGGATAGTTATTGCTTCTCCTGTTTTGATTTGGATAGTTTCTAATTCTTAAATTGTTTAATAGTCATCTTCAAGAAAGTTTACACCATGTATTTTTTATGGCTATATATATATATAAAATAAAGTCTCGTTCCTATCAAAAAAAGAAAGTTTACATCATGTTGCACAATAGTACTGTAACCAAAGAGTTAAAAGCCCCAAAATCTTGATTTTGGCATTAAGGGCAGATTATCATCTTGGAGAGCAATTGACTCATGGAGTTTTTGAATAGGGAATAAACTAGTGGAGAGTATACTACAGTCTTTAACAAAGCAAAGTTCAAAATTGCAAAATTGAACAAGCAAGTGGGATTCAAAATCTTGCGTAGCTGATTAAGTCATGAATATGCTCCTCAAAGAATTGTGAAAGAAATTAGGAGAGAACATGAAAGACTGCTTGAAGGAGAAGACAAGCGATTGGCGAGAGTGAAAGAGATCGCGAGCGAAAAGGTAGAGAAAGCGAGAGAGAAAGAGTCGAGAGAGGCTTTTATACGTTGATTTCCAACAAGCATCGATTGAGGAATGTTCTTGTTCAAAATCGTAAAAGGTTAAGTTGGTGATTTCAAGTGACGGTTGAAAGATTCGAATATTCTTGCTTATTAAGTATAGTAGATATAGTTTTTGGTGTTCGGAAAAAATCACTTTGGATGGTTATATTTACTTTTTGACCATTAGATTTAAATCCAATGGATTATATAGTTCTTTGGTTTTAGTGCAGATCCAATCACCATGGTAGAATATATATATTTATATGTATTTCATTAAAGTTGTGTTACACTGTTACCCTTTCTTAAAAGCTTGTCTCAATACTTATTTTCTTAAGAGTTAGCAGTAAGCATGTTCTTGTCTCTTTGTTAACTCATTCTTTTTTTTTTTTTTTTTAAAAAGTGGGCAAGGTCGGAATTTTCGAAAATACCATTTAATATTATTCAAACCCACAACATGTCCCCATGTTCTTCTTCAAGCCTAACATTATTATTTCTTCAAAAGAGAAAGGAGGAGACAAGTGTAACTCGTTGGATCAAATGAGTCTTTTATTATCAGATTTAAGCATTTCATATAAGTTACAAGTTGTCTCAAGGGTGGTTGTTTTTTCAAGCATTTCTTCAAGATTCTGATGTTTAAGGTTCAAAACTTCAACTCGCCTTGTAATTCCACAATTAAAATTTGAAAATAATTTGGGGAAGTTAATTTGACGAATGGAAGATGTTAAAATTCGGCAGTGTATGAAAGTACATGGAATTTAATTCTAAATGCTAAAAACTGAAAATTCTTTATTAAAGGTCACTACAAGAAATTTGCCTATTAATGATATTTAAAAACTGTCGTTAAAAGTAAAAGATGACAGTTTTCAACAGTCATAGAATGGGGGTGTTGTGGAAAGTATTTCCTTACAATGACAACATGTTTAGTGTCATCTTTAACGTTTAATGACACTTAAATCAGTCATCGTAACCATACAATGACATTGAACAACTATCATAAAAGAGCTTTAACGACAATTTTTAAATATCATTGAAGCTGTATGACAAATAAAAAAAATCAATAAAAACTATTCAAATGTATATACAACCTATTAAACAATCAAATTCATTGCGCTAAAATTAAAATACCAACAATATCTAAATTCAAATTCAAATTCAAATAACAATTTCAATATTGTAGCAACTAAAAGCTACTACATGCACCATGTATTTTCAAAAAAAAAGCTACACCATGTATTTTAAAAAAAAGAAACTACGCCATGTAACGATTACATATGAATACAACATGGCAAGACAAGTACACCTTCAAATTCGCAACTTTTCTTCTTTGCAACCTATCCAACAAAAATAAAAAAATCAATAATAGTGTACTATATCTTTTGATCGAAGAACATAGAGGGAAAAAAATTCAAATGAGCCCAACTAAAATGGCAACCCAAAAAGTACCAAATTTTTGTCAAAAACTCTAATAAACACAAAAAACTTGGCTTCTCACCATCTAAGTTACAACTAAATATCTAACAACAACATATAAGTTCTCACCTTCCAAACAAAATCATCAAATCATGACCACAATAAACAATCTTACAAACCACATTCGGAATGCTTAAAATTAAGTTAACAAAAGAAATCAACTTTTACAAATGGTTAGGCAATAAGAGAGTTCTACAAATGCTTCGAATGATAGAAACTAACTATGACTGAAACTTTTTTTTTTGGGTAGGACTATGACTGAAACTTCAAGTTCTCAATCCTATGTATCCCTCTTTCGAAGGGTTACTGCAAAGGAGCAAACAAACAATTCTAATGGTTCTTAATTTGTTACATCACAACCCATAAAGGAAAAAACATTATAAGCTGGGATTTAACATATCAAACAATAGAAACGGAATTTGAAAGCAAACATTAAAGGGGTTTGAGGGCTTTACCTGATTACAGATGGCATGACTGACTGTTTGTTCAAGAAATGATAAAGAGATTTAGAGACAATAATCAAATGATGTATACAAATTTATTACAAAAGAAAGATATGGAACCATATAAGTGTTTGAAATTAAAAATAGAATTGAGTTTCCTTTCCAATATTAACACAAGTAGATGAATGACATTGCATAATCAAATCGGTGTACCTTTAACCATTATCTCCAATGCCATGTTGCCAAACTATTGTGGCTTGTGCTTCCCTTTAGGCCTGACTACATGAGCCCTTCTAAATTCGAATGCTTGCATGCTACATCGACTTCCTAAAATATTTTTGATGCCATCTGTTGGGAAATGTGCCCTAGGTCAATCTATTAATAGTCTTTATGAATACATTTTAGTTAATAAAATAGAGGATTTCATTTGTTGTTTATTATAATTGATTTGCATGTTTACATTATAATAAGATCCATGGGTATTTACAGAAATATCCTAAATGTCCCTAGTCGATTATTATACTGGGAACTATAATGAATTAAGACTAGTGTAAGTCTTGATTGATGATTATACGATGATCATATGTATAGGAATACGAATCAAGATCATGAGTACTTGTTAGGGAACAAAGTACTGGACCGACCCACTATGAGAACATCACATGGATTAAGTCATAGTTGTTTCTCATGATAGGTATATTTTTTAGTCCTCTGACTAAAGATTACCAGAGACTTCAACATTAGGAATACAGTAATTTGACGCAATCAAATGTTGTCTTTAACCGGACGATTATAAAGGTTGTGATTGGTTACGGTGTGAATAATGTGGTGAAGTTGTGTAATCGAGATAGAATTTGTCCTTCTCATATAAAGAGAGATATCCAGTGGATCCTTCGATGTGTTAGACTGTTAAAAGGCCTAGTCTAAATGAATTGATATTGATCAATGTCACTTAGATGTTTTCAGTCTACCTAGAAATCGAGACTAGTACGATTGAACATGTTGGATGACAATTCCATGCCTTATGTTTAATCAAAAGGATATCGTGTGACAAAAGGATGTTATATACACTATTGATTAGGTTGTATCGATTTGATATTCGCACAACTTGGGTAGTCATAATGTCTTGTTAGAGGCCGCTTATGACTTGTATACCAAAATGTATTTTGGTACACTATCAACGTTGTATGAGCCTATTGGGTCGCACACTGAGAATGGTTTTGCGAGATTTTAAGATGGTTCAGAAAAACGAATTTTATATAATAAAATTCATGACAGAAACGTCTTTGTAGTGTATTACTCTTATACTTCTTTAAGTAGGGGTATATGTGTAATTTACTTAACTGTCTATATACAAGGGTTGTATAAATAGACACTTTGAGTTAGAATACAAATACAAAAAAAATATTAAAAGGGTCGAAACTCTATTTTCATTTTAAGAAACGACTTAAAGGTTTTTGGTATGCTCTGGATCGTTTTGGAGAGAAACAAAAAGGTTTGGTATTCTCTCGAAGCTAGAACTTCAAATCTCGGCCTCTGTTCGTGTGTGGACTGCTGATAGAGGGCATTCGTCGTTGCCAGCGCCTTAGAGATTGATTAATCTTCAGAAAGGTACGTTGCTATTGAGGTATGATTAAGTTTTCATAGTTTAAACGTGTTTTAATGAAATCAGATTCGGATCTTATTGTGGTTTTCTCAAAATTGTTTTGTAATCTCCGCTGCGCATGAACCCCAAAACCCGACAGTGGTATCAGAGCCTTCGAGTTTGATTCCATTAAACTCATTGCATGTTTTCTTATGATATATGATTGAAAGCATGTTAATAGTTGATGTATATGTGATATACATAAGTTTTTTGTGAGATTTATTATCATGTTTTGTGTATATGATACATATATTCATGATTTAATTGAAATTAGTTTCGTCCATTCTAGTAACCATGTTAGGATTAATTTGAATAATTTTAATGAATTGAGTTTCGTGTTTTATGATCCATGACACCATTAGGTTCGATTGGGATAGTAGTTCACGATTCAATTACATGTTTGTGATTATTTGGATGAAGATCGAAATTGCAAATAATTAATTTTTGAAATTATTTATTTATTTTGTTATATCTATTTTGTTATGAAGTTTCTATTTGATAAAGATAGATAACAATTAGATTAGGAGATATATGCAAAATCGGTTTCATTATCCCTATTGGATAAGAGATAAATATGGAGAAGTTTGTTATTGGTGATTTGCTAGGATTCAAATATCTAAAGTCCTAATTAGATTATGATAAGATGATTAGTTAGATATGAACCCGAGTTAATTAAAAACGTTTTAATTGACTTAATTTTGGATAAATTAAGGGTTAAATTTAGTATAGTAAAATCAGCGGGACCGCCGTCTAACTAATCCTAGCGCACGAAAATTCTTCTATTAGTGAATAGCATAAAATTTACTAAATTGTTTAATGGTTCTACAAATCAATAAAATATATGATATTTCATTGCTTACTTAAAAATCACTAAAACTGAATAAAATTCCTCTATTAAATCTTAAGTCTTGTGCCATCCAATTTTAAACACTTATCAAGGCCTCGATCGCACTAATATAGTTTCAACCATAGTTGGGTGTATTGTGTTATCTTGGTAAGATAAGTTGGGTAAGAGTTACCTAAATGTTTAAATTGGTCCGACTTAATAAAGCTATCAAAATAGTTTTGGACTTTAGGCATAAGATGAGAAAAAAACATGCTAAGACATAAGATGTCCTGTATCTTATAAAAGTAGCTAAAATTACATAAGATATAATTAGTAACTGTTACCTACCTAAATAATCTAGTTTTATGTTTCATGCCATAACTGTCATAGAATTAGGTGAAATATGGATTTAGTCCCCTAAATAAACAGTATGTTTTAGGAGGGTTGTTAATTTAGTGAGAATCTATTCCTCTATACTAAAATAAACTTTGCATAATCTTTATTGTAGATAAATGGCCTCTTCAAGTAACAATAATCCCCTGTCATTGTGATCTATCCTTGAGAAGGATAAGCTATTTGGGACTAACTTTCTTGACTGGTTCAAAAACTTGAGAATTGTTCTCAAGCATGAATGCAAGTTGTATGTTCTGGATGCTCCGATCCCTAAGGACCCACCAGCCAATGCTACAAAAGCTGTGAAGGATGCGCATAATAAGCATGTCAACGATTCTACTGATGTTGCATGCATTATGTTGGTAACTATGGTTCCTGAACTTCAGAAGGACATGGAACTAATGGAAGCCTACGACATGGCTGTAACGCTAAAGGAAATGTTCCAACAGCAAGCTAGGCAAGAAAGGTTCGAAACAGTCAAGAACCTGCATTCTTGTAAGATGACTGAGGGTGCGTCAGTTAGCCATCATGTTCTGAAAATGAAGGGCTATGTTGACCAACTTGATAGACTTAGATTTCCCATAAGCCAAGAGTTGGCTACGGATTTGATCATAAATTCATTACCGGAGAGTTACTCACAATTTGTGATGAACTATAATATGAATAATATGGAGAAATCAATTTTAGAGTTGCATTTAATGCTTAAAACTGCTGAACAAAATATCAAGAAACCCTCAGTAATGTGTTGATGGTCCAAAAGGGAAAAGGGAATGAAGAAGAAAGGCAAAGGCAAGGCTAAAGTTACCAAGGCTACTGCTGCTCCTGTCGCAAAGCCTCTGGAACAAGTCAAGCCCCAACCTGTTCCTGCTTCAAATAACCAAAAGGAAAAGGAAGGAAATTGTCATTTCTGCCATGCACCTGGACATTGGTTCAGAAATTACAAACTTTATCTGGAAGATCTAAAGAAAAAAAAAGGGTAGTGCGACTACCACCTCAGGTATTTATGTTATTGAAATTAATTTATCTACTAGTGATTCTTGGGTATTGGATACCGAATGTGGATCTCACATTTGTATAAATGTGCAGGGACTCACCAGAAGTAGAAAGTTGAAGAAAGGAGAAGTCATCCTCTGCGTAGGGGAATGGAGCAAGAGTTCTTTGCCCTGGTTGTTGGATCATATGACTTAGTCTTATCTAGTAGACTTATTTTAACTTTAAATAATTGTTATTATGTGCTCATTTGAGCGTAAAACATCATTTCTGTTTCATGTTTGGATATGGATGGTTTTGATTTTATTATTGCGAATAATAGATGTTCAATTTCTCGTAAAGGCATTTTTTATGTAAATGTTGATTTGTGTGATGGTCTTTATATTCTAAGCATGAAAAATTCCACTGATACTCCGGTCTTTAACATAAATACAAAGAGATTCAAGTCAAATGATTTGAATCAAACCTATCTTTGTCATTGTCGTCTTGGCCACATAAATGAGAAATGCATAACGAAGCTCCATAAAGATGGACTTCTAGATTCATTTGATTTGGAATCATATGAAACGTGCGTATTTTGTTTACTAGGCAAGATGACTAAAAATCCCTTTACTGGACATAATGAAAGGGCAAGTGATTTATTAGGTCTAATACATACTGATGTATGCGGTCCTATAAACACAATGGCTAAAGGAGGTTATCAGTACTTCATAACATTTACCGATGATTTCAGCAGATATGGTTATGTATATCTTATGAAATATAAAGCTGAATCATTTGAGATGTTTCAAACATTTCAAAATGAAGTGCAGAATCAACTTGGTAAAACTATCACAACACTTCGATCAGATCGAGGTGGTGAATATTTGAGCCAAGAATTTGATGATCATCTTAGAAATTGTGGGATTGTCTCCCAATTGACTCCACCAGCAACTCCACAATGGAATGGAGTTTCTGAAAGGAGAAATCGAACCTTATTAGATAGGTTCGATCTATGATGAGTCATGCGGATCTTTCATTATCCTTTTGGGGTTATGCATTACAAACTGCAGCTTTCACTCTAAATTGAGTTCCTTCTAAAGCGGTTGATAAAACACCATATGAGATATGGTACGGGAAGAGACCTAGTTTGTCTTTTCTTAAGATTTGGGGTTGTGAGGCTTACGTAAAGCGACAAGCCTCAGAAAAAACTAGTACCTAAATCTGATAAGTGTTTATTTGTAGGGTATCCTAAGGAAACAAAAGGATATTACTTTTATAATCCCGCTGAGAACAAAGTGTTTGTTGCTCGGTATGATGCCTTTATGGAAAAATAGTTTATTTCAAAAGACACTAGTGGGAGAGAAATAAATCTTGAAGAAGTTCAAGAATCACAAATAAACACTGAACCGCTACTAGAAGTTCAATAACGTTCTGAACCAGTTGAACCTCCGCAAGTGACACAAGGCCCACGTAAATGTGGTAGGGTAAGACATGAGCCAGAGAGATTTGGATTTCTCATTACTAATAGTCGTGATGTGTTGCTTATAGATCAAAATGAGCCCACCACTTATCAGGAGGCTATATCTGGACCAGACTCAGATAAATGGCTAAATGCCATGAACTCTGAGATGCAATCTATGTATGATAACCATGTTTGGAACTTGGTTGATTTACCTGAAGGTGGTAAGACCATTGGATGTAAATGGTTTTCAAGAAGAAAACTAACATGGATGGCAAAGTGCATACTTTCAAAGCAAGACTTGTAGTAAAAGGTTTCAGGCAGACTCAAGGTGTTGATTATGATGAAACTTTTTCGCCGGTAGCCATGCTTAAATCCATAAGAATTTTAATTGCCATTGCTGCATATTATGACTATGAGATATGGCAAATGGATGTAAAAACAACATTTCTTAATGGAAAGTTGTTTGAGGACATGTATATGACACAACTTGAAGGTATTGTACATCCTGAGAATTCTAGGAAGGTATGAAAGCTTCAAAGATCATTTATGGATTAAAGCAAGCTTCTTGGAGTTGGAATCTTCATTTTGATGAAGCAATCAAGGATTTTGGTTTTATTAAGAACGAAGATGAGCCTTGTGTATACAAGAAGGTCAGTGGAGTGTACTTGTTTTTCTGGTACTGTATGTTGATGATATATTACTCATTGGAAATGACATCCCAACATTGCAGTGTCAAGTCTTGGTTAGGGAAGTGTTTCTCAATGAAAGACTTAGGAGATGCAGCCTATATCCTAGGGATAAGAATCTATAGGGATAGATCTAAGAGGCTAATCGGTCGAAGTCAGAGTGCTTACATAGACAAGGTGCTGAATAGGTTCAGTTTGCAAGACTCTAAAAGAGGATTGTTGCCAATGTCTCATGGCATAAGTCTCGGTAAGACTCAATGTCTTAAGACAAATGATGAGCGAGATCGTATGAATAAGATTCAATATGCATCTGCTATTGGATCTATCATGTACGCAATGCTATGCATTCGGCTTGATGTATCATATGCTTTGAGCACTACAAACAGATATCAGTCAGATCCAGGTGAGAGTCACTGGATAGCAGTAAAGAACATCCTTAAGTACTTAAGAAGGACTAAAGAAGTGTTCTTGGTTTATGGAGGTTTTGAAAATGATCTAGTTGTAAATGGTTACACAGATGCAAGTTTTCAAACTGATATAGATGATTTTAGATCACAGTCTGGATATGTGTTTACTTTGAATGGGGGTGCAGTAAACTGGAAAAGTTCGAAGCAAGAGACTGTGGCAGATTCCACAACAGAAGTAGAGTATATTGCAGCGTCCGATGCAGCAAAGGAGGCAGTTTGGATCAAAAAGTTCATTTCTGAACTAGGTGTGGTTCCAAGTATTGCTAACCCTGTTTGTTTGTATTGTGACAATAACGGGGCAATAGCACGGGCCAAGGAACCTAGATCACACCACGAGATCCAAACATATACTCGGCGTTTTCATCTCATCGAGAGAAATTATTGAGAGGGAGACGTAAAGATTTGCAGAGTACCTACTGAAGACAACATTGCGGATCCATTGACAAAGGCTCTTCCACAAGTGAAACATGATGGTCATGTTAGATCATTAGGCATTAGATACATGAATCATTGGCCCTAGAGCAAGTGGGAGATGTTGGGAAATGTGCCCTAGGTCAATCCATTAACAGTCTTTATGAATACATTTTAGTTAATAAAATAGATGATTTCATTTGCTGTTTATTATAATTGATCTGCATGTTTACATTATAATAAGATCCATGAGTATTTACAGAAATATCCTAAATGTCCCTAGTAGATTATTATACTGGAAACTATAATGAATTAAGGCTAGTGTGAGTCTTGATTAATGATCATACGATGATCATACGTATAGAAATACGAATCAAGATCATGAGTACTTGTTAGGGAACAAAGTACTGGACCGACCCGCTATGAGAACATCACATGGATTAAGTCATAGTTGTTTCTCATGATAGGTATATTTTTCAGTCCTCTGACTAAAGATTACCAGAGACTTCAACATTAGGAATACAGTAATTTGACGCAATCAAATGTTGTCTTTAACCGGACGATTATAAAGGTTGTGATTGGTTACTATGTGAATAATGTGGTGAAATTGTGTAATCGAGATAGAATTTGTCCTTCTCATATAAAGAGAGATATCCAGTGGATCCTTCGATGTGTTAGACTGTTAAAAGGCCTAGTCTAAGTGAATTGATATTGATCAATGTCACTTAGATGTTTTCAGTCTACCTAGAAATCGAGACTAGTACGATTGAACATGTTGGATGACAATTCCATGCCTTATGTTTGATCAAAAGGATATCGTGTGACAAAAGGATGTTATATACACTATTGATTAGGTTGTATCGATTTGATATTCGTACAACTTGGGTAGTCATAATGTCTTGCTAGAGGCCGCTTATGACTTGTATACCAAAATGTATTTTGGTACACTGCCAATGTTGTATGAGCCTATTGGGTCGCACACTGAGAATGATTTTGCGAGATTTTAAGATGGTTCGGAAAAACGCATTTTATATGATAAAATTCATGACAAAAACGTCCTTGTAGTGTATTACTCTTATACTTATTTAAGTAGGGGTATATGTGTAATTTACTTAACCGTCTATATACAAGAGTTGTATAAATAGACACTTTGAGTTAGAATACAAGTACAAAAAAAAAGATTAAAAGGGCCGAAACTCTATTTTTGTTTTAAGAAACGACTTAGAGGTTTTTGGTATGCCCTGGATCGTTTTGGAGAGAAACAAAAAGGTTTGGTATTCTCTCGGCTACCGTTTGTGTGTGGACTGCTGATAGAGGGCGTTCGTCGTTGGCAGCGCCTTAGAGATCGATTAATCTTCAGAAAGGTACATTGCGATTGAGGTATGATTAAGTTTTCATAGTTTAAACGTGTTTTAATGGAATCAGATTCGGATCCTATTAGGGTTTTTCTCAAAATTGTTTTGTAATCTCCGCTGCGCATGAACCCCAAAACCCAACAGTGGTACTACATGAGCCCTTCCAAACTCGAATGCTTGCATGCTATATCGACTTCCTGAAATATTTTTGATGCCATCACCATATAAGAAGTCCAAATAATGAAACCAACACCGTTATCTTTATATGAATGTTGAGCTTTTAATTAAACCATTATAGACAAAACAATAAAAACATGAACTACAGACTGAAGTACACATATATTTAAGAGAACATGTCCAATGTAAACCTATCTCAAACATAGAAAAACATAGCAATATTGAGCAGAACTAACCAGAATTCATGGTTAGCCCACCAAAGCTCATATCAAAACAGATAGCATATGGTCATATTTACATCTACATCTAGAACAAGTACTTACCCCCACCAAAATAAGATAAAACAACTACAAAGCAGCACCAAGAGTAACAACTACCTTAGAAAATCAGTCAAATCCTAAATATTGGATAAAACTGAAAAACAGAGCAATAACAGATACAACTATTTAAGTAGAAGAACTCTCTGAAGATATTTTTATTCATAAACTAAGATTGCCTTTATATTGGCATTTGATCAAACATCTAATGAGCATAAATTGTGGACACATATCCAACGTGCTTTTGACTTAACAACAAATCAGAAAATTAAGGAAATACAATCTGAACTGAACTAGACTTATTCAAGAAAAAAATAGAGTAACTAAATTAGACTAAGTCCTACAAGCAACAGTAAAATAACTAACAACTTTGAATCACATTTTCAACATTAAAACATAGCATATTGATCATATACTAGGGATTAACATGAGTTCCAACTTGATTTGGAATTCGATAAACCAATTCCACAGCTAAGAACACTCATACTAAGGATCTTAACGAATTAGTTATAAAAATGAAATAGAAATTTGTGGAACATTCAATAGCCATTAGCATGTTAGACACAAATAGAAAAAAAACTTAAACAACTACAAAATTTTCTATAAAGCACAAATAAAATATACAAGACAAAGGGGTAGACTTAAATTGATTATATGAAAAAAAGCCCATATTCTCATAGAGCATCTATGAGATTAAACTTTCTAGACATCTTCTTGGAATCAATCCATTGCCTATCAAATGATTTGCATGAATGAAGATATTTAAATTAAAGAATATAAGCAAAGTCACAAAAAGAAAATTAGAGATTGCTTGAGAAATAAGAAAGCAATCCAAAATTATCAAAAGAGATAGTCACCTCTCTTGATCCATAACTGAGTGATCATTGTGTTTCTCGTGAGGTTGCAGCTTTCCTAAGCCTAGATTTCTAAACCTGCAAGGGAAAGATTTAGAATACAACCAAATAATTTAATTAATCATTGATAGTGCGCATCTATAAGAACATACTAACCTAAAGAGATCCCTTCGCTGTGGAAACTCTAATCACTAGCATAAGAGCAAAAAGTTTACCGATCAAGAACAAATAAGGGTATATAGCAAGTAGAATAAAAAAATAGTAGACGACATAAGCATCTTCATCAGGTCAAATAAAAATCAATTGATTGAAAATTCCAAACTAACAATGGAAAAAGAAGAGTGACATCTAACACTATAAGATTCAATTAAATAAAACAACAAAATATGTGATTCACCTTAATATAATTAGTTGACAACGGAAAAGAAGAGTGACATCTAATATGAACCATAGCCTCTTCTCATGAACATGAGCTTCGGGAGGACATATGGCAGTGTTTGAAGCATAAATAAGAAACATAGAGATGGCAAAAAAAATATAACATTGCCCATCGGGTCCAATATTGTACATGCGTAGTAGAAGAAGACATTGACATATCTTTCATAACAAAACTCTATTGAACCATAACCCTGCCCCAAATCAAATTGTTCATCGCAAAATGCAATTACCAACACCTCAAGCACTCCATTACAAAATGCAATTACATGAGAATGCCTTTTTTTAATAAATTAGTCAATCTGCCATTCGACAATCTTTAAACATGAGAATGTAATCAAGTTACACATTCCTTTTTAGTTTTTTCTTTGCATGCATAAGTGACAATGTTAAGATACTACCGAGACCTTTACGATACTTTAATTATTTTTGAACAATCCTTTCAGCTAAGATGCAAGTAGAATTACTAGTGAGTCGAACAAGGGAGATTCCCCTAACATCACAAAAATCATCCATTAAAGCACTCGCTAAACACAAATCACACTAAATTATCCATTAAATCACTCTCAAAACACATATCAGATCAAATAAAGCCTAGATTGCGCAGATTCAAATCACAAATTAGTAATTACTAATCGCCACTCGAAATTGATCATCATACATTCGATTTGTAGATAGATTTAAGCTGTTTTAAGATAAAATTGAACAACATAGAAGTCTTTACCTAGATCTCGAGTTGTTCTCTCTTTTGCAATCCCTTACACGATTAATGCGCGATTAAAGAAAACACTGAAATTAGAGCAGCTGCAGAGGCGAAATCGGAGCTACAAGAGAGGAATCAAAATTGTAACTAACACAAGCAAATAACAACACAAATCAAAACAAGAAAGATTGTGAGAGCGATCTGCGATAGACCAAACACCGAAACATTGATTTCAAGATCTACGAGAGATTGTGACTTTGAACCCTAGCTCGCGATCTCCGATCTCCAATCTGCAAGAGATCGTGACTTTGAAACCCTAGATCTCCGATCGTGAGCTTGCTCTGGTGTCCCTGTTCTCGCTCGCGTTGGAGAGAAAATGAAAGGTTTAGGTTGATTTTTGTGTTTTTTGTGTAAATTGACTACTATACCCTTTCGGACGTTAAGCGAAACGTAAATGTAGGCGCTGGTTTCTTTCAATGTAAGCGATTTTTTTTTTTTTTTTTTTTTTTTTTCGAGAGCGAGCATGTGGCCGGTTCTCTCCAAATAGATAGAAACATTACTAATTGTATAAGGGAATACAATGACATTTAAGAAACTGTCATGAACTATTAATTAGTTTGTCATTAATTAAAAGATCATTAGATCTAAAGAGAATGTTTTAACCTTTTCTATGACATTTTTTTTAGAAACTGTCATACTTAACTTACTTTCAATGACATATTCTTAAAAATGTCGTAAAGATTGAGTCATAGAAAGTGTCTTTTGTTGTAGTGGGTGTTAAAAATACACATAGTTATACAATTGTAAGGCATTTGAGTGACAATATAATTGTTTAAAATAGTTCCTACCAAAAAAAAAAGTTACAGTTCAATATAACATGCAATTTGCAAATATATAACATTATTTCATAATATAACATTCAATTTGCCTAGTATTTCCCTTCAGAGGTGTTAACATTTCATTTTATATTGGTCTTAGTACATTCTTCAAAATTTCACTAAAACTTCCACGAACTTCCCTGAAACTTCTGCACAGTGATGGAAGTTTTGCAATTTGTACCACTGTTTGGTAGAACTTCCCCAAATTATGTCGAATTTCTTGCAATTTTGACTTTTTTCCATACACTTGGGTTTAGTTTCACCTCTTTTGAAAGAGTGCAAGGATTGGAAATTCAATTTTTCTTTTAATTCGCCCTTTTGAGAATTGGAATGAATTTGGAGAAGTTTAATTCGACATGGAAAGTTTTTATAAGAATTCGTCAACTTGGAGATGTTTAGAGAATTTTTATTTGAATACTTAGAAATCCAAAATCACTTTTTATGTATGCTAAAAGAAGCCCAATTATACATTTCTAACATATGAAAAACTCACAAACTCATGATTTAGAGCCATTTTTATCAGACATACGATGTAGATTTTTCATTTTTTTTTTGGTTGAGCAAAATTTTCATTTTAGATTGTTTTGAAAATGTTATTTTCATGTCACATGTTATATTTAAAATTGAACTTATGTTATTGTTACCGATACGGTGCGTGACTTAGGGCAAACTCAAAGTAGCCGGTTAGTCTGGATACCGAGTGATTTAGTAAAAAAAGTTCTTATATGGTTTTATAGCTTCATTTTATTTATTTTTTGACGCCTTTCATGTGTTTTTTATCAAATGTCCTCGATTATTTCATTAGTCAAGTTGTCTTTTAATATTTTACTAGTCGGGGACCCGCACTTCACAAGCGGGAAAGGTGATGTGTGAAAAAAATATTATGTAATATTCAATGGAGAGGAAGAGAGAAAATTTTGATAAACTTCCAAAAGTAAGTTTAATTAGTTTTCAAAGATGCCCTCATTATTTGCTTTATAAAGTTGTCTCGTGCCAATAGATAAAATGCATTTAAGGGTAATATTGGAATTATGTTAAGTTATGGATTAATAGGATTGTAGAGAGGATTGGCATTGTATATAGTATAGATATAGATATAGATTATGATGTTAATAGATCAGTGTGGACTTAATTTTTTATGAGACTCGTTACATGAAATAGGAGTTAGCAGTATTAAGTCCATTGACCAACAAAATCAGTCAAACAGATATCATAGTGCTAATCTTAATGTAAATCAAAGAGTTTTAAAACTATGTAGAAATGTGTCTATCTAAAGGCTTAACTCACACCTCATTTTATCGTCTTCTCTCCAAGTCACTATTCACTCAATATTTTTTCCAAAAAGGTTGAACTTCAACCATGATAACTCATATCTTGTGAACCTTGCTACTTTGATTGGTGCTTTTAATCTCTCTACCTCAGATCCAAGTTCTTACTCATCTCCTTCTTTGTGCCCTAAATCATTCATAGGTCACCTAAATCACTCATACTTAGGTGAGAGAGAGAGAGAGAGTGACTGTATTTTAGACTTCGATTTGCTAAGGAAGTAAGACTCTACTATGTCAACTGTATTTTAGACTTCGATTTGCTAAGGAAGTAAGACTCTACTATGTCAATTAATTGTTAGGTTATGAATCGATTTATTTTCTTTTTCTTTTTTTTTCATAGTTTTGCCTTGTCATTTGCGGTAAGTATCGAAATGTAATGCCCCAAAAAAATCCTAACTTGTGGTTTCTCTATTTAATCGGGGGTATTTTTGTAATTTTCATTTTACTATTGTACAATGTGTTTCATTTGGTGCATTATCGAATTATTAGAACTCTAATTTATGAACTAGGGTTAAGTTGGTGAATTAGGCCTAGACTGAATGATAAATCACAAAAGGTTGGCATTCTTGTGACGAATTGGCTTTTAATTTAAATAATATAAAAGATGTCTTTGTGAGACACGAGATAAGCCTTGAATTAAAAAGGGTTAGATGAGATGGAGGGTAGGGATTGGTCCTCTCAAACCCTAATGCTCTCCACCCTAGTATATAAGCTTCTTATTGGGGCTTGTGCCTCCTTTGAGAGCACATTTCAAGTAAGGGAGAAAATTAGTGGGGAATTGGTGATTTGGAGACGAAGAAGGTGGGAATCACGCCAAGGTTAACAATCACTATTTTTGGCGGTTAAACTAATAAGGTAACAAAAAAAAGTTCAGATTCATAGGGATTTTTTAAATTTTTACAAATATCAAAGGAGAGTTATAAGTTGTTATTTCAAAGTCATTTATTGTTTGAGGATGACTTTGAAATAAAATTTTTTAAAAACTCCTTAATTCTAAGAGTCCAAATAGTACTACTCATAAGGTAATAAGCTCTAATTCTCATCTATCTCAACTAATTATTAATGTCAATGTTTTCCCTCTATGTTAAAACATGGAATTTGTTGATTTTGAGTTGTGTGGATTCTCTTTTGGGTTTAAATGGCTTTGGATTCCCATAACTCTCCTTTATTACTGATTTGTAAACGGATTTGGTGGTTTCAACTATGGTTTTCATGAATGGAATATTTAATTTGGATTTCAAATTGGTTTTAAGGAAAACTAGGGTTCTTGACATTTATTTGGTCCAAAACTTGCAAATGGTTGTTGATGATTTGTATAACTGAAATATCTCTATTTGGAATGTTATTGTTGTATTTTGAAGCCCCAAAGAGATGTGAATGAGTCTGTGACGGCCCCGAATTCCACAACCCTAAAATCGGGCGCCGCCCGGCCTGGACCCGCGCGAACCCCCGAGCCAATCCCGACGAGTCGCGCGGGGCCAGTGAGCCTATCCTTACCATTCAATCATTTGTTAATAATTTAAAAGTGAAGTCAATTAATTAGCGAATTATCAAAGTAATAAGCGGAAGCAATTAATCTCAACTAATAAATCAACTTCGAATTCTCTAAGTTAGGACAAAAACCTAGGGTGTGGGAACCCCGTATATCATATATATCATGTAAAGCAAGGAGAGAATCATCTAAGTCATAATGTCCAAAAAGATCTCTCAACCCATAACCCCATATACAAAAAAATATTATAAGTAGCTAATACACCAAAATGTCACCTATATCAACAGAGGATGGCCGCTCAAAGTATATCACCTAACTGCACGGCCTTTCCTTTGCTGGATTGCGGATCTGCACTCGGTCAAACACAAGAATGACGAGTCCAGGTAAGTAACGCCAAGCAGGAACAACAACAAATACAGTATTTCGAATTAAATAAATGAACAGTCAATTCATGCAGATAGAAAGAAAAGGACAGGGAGCGCATGAACATATATAAACTGTAAATAAATAAATAAACAATCGAAATTGAGTGTCCCGGAGTACAAGGGAAAGGCACAAGTGGTCCCGACCAATTAAAGTCGTTAAGCCGAGGACAAAATCTCCTCAAAGGCTAGGAGTCGAGGACAGAATCTCCTCTAAGACCCCCACGCGAGTGCAGAGTCCCCAGCAATCTGGTGGAGAACTCTCACCCCGTATATGTCATTACAACCAATCACGTATCCCCAGCCGTAAACTCCGGTATAATACACCGCGAGCCCGGAATTCTGCAAGGATCACGCTTGACACACTTGCCTTAGGACAACTCATATGAATGGAATAACAAGAAAGCATTGAACAATATCAATAAATAATTTAAAAGCTCAAGAAATACTGTGGTGTTCCTCACTGGTTTACTTACCTCGATCCAAGCTAATTCGCGCTAACACGGACTCCGACACGCCCCTTATGGTCCCCGTGTGCACAATAATCCTGATAATGCGATTTATATCAATTTCCTTAATTTCCTATGATTTTTCTAAATTTCTAACTATTTTTGCTAGATTTCATGTTTTCCAAGGCAAAAACCCCGACAAAACGTCTCGCAAAAAAATTCCGAATATTTCACTTTTCGTAGAAATTCCCAAATTTCTCTTTATTTGATGAAAATATAATTTTCTAGAATTTTCTAGGATTTTTCCTGAATTTTTCCTATTTTTCTGAATTTATTTCAATTAAAATCAATTATAAAATATTTAATCAAAATAAATAATTTTTATTAATATAATATATAGGTGGGTCGCGGTCGATCGGACCCGACCCGACCCGGCTGGGTCGGGTCCCGACCGGTTTGACCGGGGTCCGACCGGCCAAAAACCGGGTTTGACTGGTCCACTGGTCAAACTGGTCCGACCGTCAAAACCGGTCGACCCGGTCGACCAAACCGGGTCGGGTCACCTTGACCCGGCCCGGTTCTCTCATCTTCTTCGTTGCTTGCTGGAAAAATTTCCAAAGAAGCAACAACAACAATCTTTTTTTTTTTTTTTTTTTTTTTCTTTCTCTTTGCAACAACAACACAACAACAATCACATACACCTAACCACCATCATCAACCCCATTTTCACCATTTGAATCCACCCTTCCCTCAACAACAACCTCAACAACAAATCTCGGAAAAATCACAACGACAACACCAACAACGAAATCAATGACTCCTTACCTCGATCTCGCCTCGACGGTGCGTCCCACGCTTTCCGCGAATCGTCGTTCTCCTCTCCTTGAACTCCCTTCTCTCGATCGATTTCTCCCTTTCTCCAATTTTTTTTTGATCGAAAGTGTGGTTGTGGTGACGGTGGTGTGATGAAATTGGGGGTATTTTGGTCAAATGACCAAAATACCCCTCACCCTTATATATACCATTTACAACTTTATTGCCCTTTTGGTCTTTTCACAATTTTACCTACCAACTTTGATAACTCACTTGGGTGACTTAGTTGACTTTTGGTCTTTTGATCTCCTCCATTTCACACAACACTCAAAGTTTTCCCTCGGGTATTCTCGCACCCGACTCATAATACTAACTTTGTTCGTCGCGTCACCACGTACGTACCGACGTAACAAACGGACCTTAAAACCTTTTAATTATTATTTATTTAATATTTTTGTCAGTGTTTCTAATTAAATTTATTCCCCGAACTACCAACGCTCGTACACGCCTTTACCCGTTTTAAAAACTTAAAATTGCACAAATGAAATATAATATAATACAACCATCATACAAAACTAACATACCTCGGCGTCGACGTCCGAGAATTGATGACTCAGTACCACGGCGTGAGCCCACATATCACCCGTATTGACACGTGGCACGAGTTACATTTTTAGGGTCGTTACGCCTTCCCAACTAATCGGAATTTCGTCCTCGAAATTTAAACGCTATTAAAGGAAAGACTTACCGAACTCGGAAGAGGTAGGGGAAACACTCGCGCATATATGACTCCGCTCCCACGTCGCCTCCTCGTCCCCGTGGTGCTTTGCCACTTAACGAGGACGATGGGATCTCCTTGTTCCTCAAGATCTTAACCTTGCGGTCTAAGATCTGGATAGGCGCTCGTCGTAGGTGACATCCTCCCTCGGTCTATCTCGGCTCAAATCTACTGTTGGTCGTCGCCTCCCTGGACCTATCCAGTCGCAACATAGATATGTGAAAGACAGGATGAATTCCCGACATCGGAGGTGGTAACTCTAACTCGTACGCGACCTTGCCTACCCTCTTCACCACTCTAAACGGACCAATGAACCTCGGCGCAAGTTTCCCCTTGATCCCAAACCTTTTGTGCCCCTTCAATGGAGATACTTTCAGATATACAAAGTCCCCAACCTGGTATTCTAACTCCCCGTGATACAAGTCATAATACTTTTTCTGTCTCTCCTGCGCACCCTTCAATCTCAAACGGATCTGACGTATCTTCTCTGTGTGATCTACCACAATCTCCGGACCAATCGCTGCCACATCCTCGGGCTCCGCCCAACAAGATGGAGATCTACACGCCTCCCGTACAATGCCTCGAATGGTGCCATGCCGATATCGGCTCGATAACCGTTATTATATGCAAACTCACACGAGATGAAGGTACTCCTCCCAAGATCCGCCGTACTCTAACACACACATCCTCGCATATCTTCGAGAATCTGGATCAAACGCTCACGACCGTCCATCGGTCCATAAGTGATAGGCGGTACTAAGATTCAACTTCGTGCCAAACTGTGCCTGCATGCTCTGCCAGATCTGTGATGTAAACTGCGACCCTCTGTCAGACACAATCGACAACGGCACCCCATGCAACCTAACAATCTCTTTCTCGTAAAGCTCTGCTAGTCTGTCTACCCGATGTGTGGTCGAGATCGGTATGAAGTGCGCGGATTTAGTTAATCTGTCCACAATCACCCAGATGCTATCATGTCGTTGCCGAGATCGAGGTAGTCCACTGACGAAGTCCATTGCAATGTGCTCCCACTTCCAATGAGGAATGGGAAGTGGCTGTAATAACCCACGGGTCTGCGATGCTCAGCCTTAACACGCTGACAAATATCACACCCTCTAATAAAATTCGCAACATCGGTCTTCATCCCTGGCCACCAGAAGAGACGACGCACCTCTGCATACATCTTAGTCCTACCCGATGAATCAAATCGTGAGCGGTGTGCCTCATGAAGTATCTCATCGCGTAACTCAGCCACTGATGGAATCCACAGTCGTCCTCTAAATCTCAAGCATGAGTCTGTCGACTGACTCCAATCTGGATGATCCGAACTCTGCGCCCACTCAAAAAAATTTTGATACTGCTCGTCTGTCTGCTGACCCTCGAGTACGCTCTGTATCGACACTGTCTGAGTCCTCATCTGCCCGCAAATCATTACTTTAGTATCGGTTGGAATGTCATCGGTACAAATCCTCTCAACCGCCTCGAGCAAACTGTAATCATGCGTCATGTGGCAGGTAACATCTGAGTCTGACCTCTACGGCTCAATGCGTCTGCAACAACATTAGCCTTCCCCGGGTGGTACTCCAATGAAAAATCATAGTCCTTCAGGAACTCAAGCCATCGCCTTTGTCGCATATTCAATTCTTTTTGCGTGAAGAGATACTTCAAACTTTTGTGATCAGTAAATAAGACAAATCTCTCCCCGTAGAGGTAGTGGCGCCAAATCTTCAGTGCAAAAACCACTGCCGCCAACTCCAAGTCGTGAGTAGGGTAGTTCTTCTCATGAATCTTCAACTGTCGGGATGCGTAGGCAATCACTTTACCCTCCTGCATCAGAACACAGCCCAAACCAATCTTAGAAGCATCGGTGTTCACCTCAAAACCCTTCCCTGACTCGGGCAAAACCAAAACTGGTGCGGTAGTCAGTCGTTCCTTCAATGTCCTGAACGCTTGCTCACAGTCATCATTCCACTGAAATTTAATATCCTTCTTCGTCAACTGAGTCATCGGTGTCGCGATCTTCGAGAAATCCTGTACAAAACGCCGATAATAACCTGCCAAGCCCAGAAAACTACGGATATCTGACGCTAACCTCGGTGTAGGCCAATCGCTAACCGCCCTGACCTTAGCGGGGTCCACTGACACTCCGTCGGTCCCAACAATGTGACCTAGGAATCCTACCTCTGTCAACCAAAACTCACACTTACTAAACTTAGCGAATAATCGATGCTCTCGCAATGTCCGCAAAACCAACCTAAGGTGCTCTTCGTGCTCCTCGCGAGTCTTGGAATATATCAAGATGTCGTCGATGAACACAATGACAAATCTGTCCAAGTACTGTCTCAACACTCGATGCATCAAATCCATGAACATCGCTGGGGCGTTAGTCAATCCAAACGGCATTACTGTAAACTGGTAGTGCCCATATCGAGTGCGAAATGCGGTCTTCTCCATGTCCTCTGCTCTAATCCTCAGTTGATGATACCCGGACCTCAGATCAATTTTCGAGAAACACTGCGAACCTGTCAACTGGTCGAACAAATCGTCGATGCGAGGAAGTGGATACTTGTTTTTCACCGTCGCCTTGTTCAACTGTCTGTAGTCGATGCATAATCTTAAGCTGTCGTCTTTCTTCTTCACAAACAATACCGGCGCTCCCCAAGGCGACATACTCGGCCGAATAAAGCCTAACTCCAACAACTCGTCGAGTTGTCCTCTCAGCTCATCTAGCTCTCTCGGAGCCATGCGATACGGGGGAATAGAAATGGGTTTGGTCCCTGGGACCAAATCAACGATGAAATCTATCTCCCTAGGTGGTGGCAAGCCTGGTAACTCTGCTGGAAAAACATCAGGGAAATCGCATACTACTGGCACATCCTCTAAACTAGTCTTTACTCTGCATGTCGTACTCAACACGCCAGCGAATGTCTCTACATCTACGCTAGTGGCGACTCTACCCCTGGTGATCGGTAAGTTGGTCGAAGTCCCTTGGAAACTAAACTCCGGATGTCCAGGTATCTGAAACGTGATCCTCTTACCGTAGCAGTGGATCTGTGCATGATAAGCACCCAACCAATCCATACCCAGTAGTGCATCAAACTCTAAGAACTCCAACACTCTCAAGTCTGCAGGTAAGGTGTGTCCCTCTGTCTCTACCGGACAGTCTACACACACTAAATTCGGGTAAATCTTGTCCCCAGCAGCCGTGCTAAGGATCAAGGGTCTCTCTAATCGAATAGGTCTCAACCCTAACTCGTCAACCATACGACCCGAAATAAAAGAAACAGTAGAACCGGAATCAAACATGGTATGCATAAATCGACTGAAAATGTAAACCGTACCCTCAATCAGGTTCCGTGAGGCAGTCGCGTCTGGTGCCGCGATGGCATGAACTTGCTCTCGGCTCTGTGGCTGTCCTCGACCCAATCGTGGGCAAGCGCTGACAAAGTGGCCTAACTGTCCGCACTCGAAACATGCTCCCCTCTGAGAGCCTGAACTAAGTGGACCACGCTGTCCCTGTCTCGGTGCCTGACCAGAACTCTGTCCCTGACCCTGATCGCGTCGCTGTCCCTGTCGGTATCTCTACTCCTGACCACCGCCTCGCCTCGGTCCTCGATGCTTGTTGTCTATCTTGGCTTTGACCGAGATCGTGGTGGTGAACACTAGCATAACTCCGTGCTGGAGCGGATGATACAACTGCTGCAGTGAGTGGAGATGCTACTGATGCTACACTATGAGCTCGGTCTCTCTGTGACCACTGCCTGAATCTCTTCCTCTTCTTACCATCCCCCGAAGGCCCCCCCGACTGAGAAGGTGCCGATGAAATAGCCTGTGCCCCGGTGCGTGTACTACCAAAACCCTCACC
The DNA here is from genome assembly GCA_039657345.1 of Stephania japonica. Lineage (NCBI taxonomy): Eukaryota > Viridiplantae > Streptophyta > Magnoliopsida > Ranunculales > Menispermaceae > Stephania > Stephania japonica. The sequence goes on along the minus strand of CM077558.1, from coordinate 17,341,361 downwards.
GGCCATAGCTCTCTCATACGCCTTTGTAGTGTGCTCGAGTGTTGTCACTACCATCGAACCTATCGAATCAAGTAGTCCGTGTACAAAGTAATAAGCCCGGTCGGCGTCGTATCTCGCTCGCTCCTCCGGCATACTCCATCAGTCGTAGATATCGGTCCATGTACTGCATCACGGACTCGTCGGCTCTCTCGAATATTCGAAACTCGGTCCTCTTCAAGTTACGAACCGTAGGAGGAATGTATTTCTCTCAAATCTCTCCTTGAACTCGGCCCAATCTCGGGGCTTCCCCTTCGTGGCCACCGTAGTGCGCCACCGCACGTCGGCCTCTCCGAACAATGAAGCGGAAGATATACTAGGCCGCATGTGGGCGGTGTAGCAAGAATGTCGTGAATCTTTTCGTGACTCCTCAAAAGATTTCGCCTCAAGATTCATACCTCCGTAGAACTTTTCGGTGATGCCTCGAAATTCTCTCGCTCGCCTCGCCTCCCGGCGTAGCCTTAGTACTCGGAGTAGTCGGGGTACTAGGTGTCTCAAATGAGTGACGTACTCGGTGTCGATGGTATCACCTCCGTCTCGAGTAGGCAATACAACCCCCGTCTCGTGCTATCGGAGCTACGGTGGTCTCCGCATCGCTGAAATCGGAGGAGCCTGTCGACGTCGCCGCAATAGTCTGGTGTACCAGTTTCCTGTGCAACAGGCAACTGAGAAGTAGTCGGCGTAGATGGTGTCGCTGTAGGGGGTGCTCTTAATAGTCTCAAGATCTCCTCAAGTCGATGATCTTGACTCATAATCCTTTGAGTCCACATCTGGAACTCCTCCATACTGACTCCTCTAGGATCTGGCGTCCCCCTATCATCACCTGAACCCGGCTGATCCGCCATTGTAATCTGCGATTAGGCGAATCTCCGAATCAGTGAATAGCTAATCGATATCATAATAGTACACCATCTCAAATATAGCATGTACATTACAAGTTTCGACTTTTCCCCAACTCTCCTCACTTCCCAACTAAGATTTAAGTTAGGTTCATAGGGTTCCACTCTAAGTTCAACAACTATCCTAACTTCCGCTTCCCTATGTCTTAGTGGATTGTGATTTAAATTCAAGAGTATTTCATATAACCTTGTGCTCTGATACCAACTGTGACGGCCCCGAATTCCACAACCCTAAAATCGGGCGCCGCCCGGCCTGGACCCGCGCGAACCCCCGAGCCAATCCCGACGAGTCGCGCGGGGCCAGTGAGCCTATCCTTACCATTCAATCATTTGTTAATAATTTAAAAGTGAAGTCAATTAATTAGCAAATTATCAAAGTAATAAGCGGAAGCAATTAATCTCAACTAATAAATCAACTTCGAATTCTCTAAGTTAGGACAAAAACCTAGGGTGTGGGAACCCCGTATAATATATATATCATGTAAAGCAAGGAGAGAATCATCTAAGTCATAATGTCCAAAAAGATCTCTCAACCCATAACCCCATATACAAAAAAATATTATAAGTAGCTAATACACCAAAATGTCACCTATATCAACAGAGGATGGCCGCTCAAAGTATATCACCTAACTGCACGGCCTTTCCTTTCTTTGGGATCTATGATCTGCACTCGGTCAAACACAAGAATGACGAGTCCAGGTAAGTAACGCCAAGCAGGGAACAACAACAAATACGGATTTCGAATTAAATAAATGAACAAATCAATTCATGCAGATAGAAAGAAAAGGACAGGGAGCGCATGAACATATATAAACTGTAAATAAATAAATAAACAATCGAAATTGAGTGTCCCGGAGTACAAGGGAAAGGCACAAGTGGTCCCGACCAATTAAAGTCGTTAAGCCGAGGACAAAATCTCCTCAAAGGCTAGGAGTCGAGGACAGAATCTCCTCTAAGACCCCCACGCGAGTGCAGAGTCCCCAAAATCCGGTGGAGAACTCTCACCCCGTATATGTCATTACAACCAATCACGTATCCCCAGCCGTAAACTCCGGTATAATACACCGCGAGCCCGGAATTCTGCAAGGATCACGCTTGACACACTTGCCTTAGGACAACTCATATGAATGGAATAACAAGAAAGCATTGAACAATATCAATAAATAATTTAAAAGCTCAAGAAATACTGTGGTGTTCCTCACTGGTTTACTTACCTCGATCCAAGCTAATTCGCGCTAACACGGACTCCGACACGCCCCTTATGGTCCCCGTGTGCACAATAATCCTGATAATGCGATTTATATCAATTTCCTTAATTTCCTATGATTTTTCTAAATTTCTAACTATTTTTGCTAGATTTCACGTTTTCCAAGGCAAAAACCCCGACAAAACGTCTCGCAAAAAAAAATTCCGAATATTTCACTTTTCGTAGAAATTCCCAAATTTCTCTTTATTTGATGAAAATATAATTTTCTAGAATTTTCTAGGATTTTTCCTGAATTTTTCCTATTTTTCTGGAATTTATTTCAATTAAAATCAATTATAAAATATTTAATCAAAATAAATAATTTTTATTAATATAATATATAGGTGGGTCGCGGGTCGGGTCCTGACCGGTTTGACCGGGTCTGACCGGTCAAACCCGGTCTCGACCGTCAAACCGGTCGACCTGTGTCGACCAAAGCCGGGTCGGGTCACCTTGACCCGCCGGTTCTCTCATCTTCTTCGTTGCTTCTTGGAAAAATTTCCAAAGAAGCAACAACAGCAATCTTTTTCTTTTTTTTTTTTTTTTTTTTTTTTTTTCTTTCTCCTTTGCAACAACAACACAACAACAATCACATACACCTAACCACCATCATCAACCCCATTTTCACCATTTGAATCCACCCTTCCCTCAACAACAACCTCAACAACAAATCTCGGAAAAATCACAACGACAACACCAACAACGAAATCAATGACTCCTTACCTCGATCTCGCCTCGACGGTGCGTCCACGCTTTCCGCGAATCGCCGTTCTCCTCTCCTTGAACTCCCTTCTCTCGATCGATTTCTCCCTTTCTCCAATTTTTTTTTTTGATCGAAAGTGTGGTTGTGGTGACGGTGGTGTGATGAAATTGGGGGTATTTTGGTCAAATGACCAAAATACCCCTCACCCTTATATATACCATTTACAACTTTATTGCCCTTTTGGTCTTTTCACAATTTTACCTACCAACTTTGATAACTCACTTGGGTGACTTAGTTGACTTTTGGTCTTTTGATCTCCTCCATTTCACACAACACTCAAAGTTTTCCCTCGGGTATTCTCGCACCCGACTCATAATACTAACTTTGTTCGTCGCGTCACCACGACGTACATCGACGTAACAAACGGACCTTAAAACCTTTTAATTATTATTTATTTAATATTTTTGTCAGTGTTTCTAATTAAATTTATTCCCCGAACTACCAACGCTCGTACACGCCTTTACCCGTTTTAAAAACTTAAAATTGCACAAATGAAATATAATATAATACAACCATCATACAAAACTAACATACCTCGGCGTCGACGTCCGAGAATTGATGACTGTACCACGGCGTGAGCCCACATATTACCTGTATTGACACGTGGCACGAGTTACATTTTTAGGGTCGTTACAGAGTCGGTCAAGCTATGGGGAGAAACCCAAATTTATGGTGTTCTTGCACTTGGTGTTGTGGTTGGAGTCGTGCAAAATCAATGCACAACACCAAGCCAAGACACGCGACACCAAGGTGCCTGAACCCACCAGGGAGGGTTGGCGTTGTGTGAGGTTTCCACGTCGTGGGTTGGCGCTATGTAAGCACAAGGATGATACCAACCCTGCTAAACATAAGATTTTCGATGTTTCAAGTTTTTTTTTTTTTTTGAGGTTTCTAACATCGAGGCAAAAGTCTAAGGAAGGGAAATCCGTTGGGTTTGGGGGATTAAGCGCAGCGAAATTTTTGAAACCTTTTTGAAATATCCCAGAACTAGGATTCTATCAATTCCATTAAACTGATAAATCAAGAGAGAAAAACTATACCTTAACAAGAACAACTCCATGTCTGCATCGTTTGGTGTTGATCGATTACTTCAAGACGTCGTCAGAGACGAACGTCCTCTATCAGAAATCCACACATGAACGAATGATCACGATCCGGAGTGCTAGCGCCAAAAATTTAGGGAAGAAAATTCTCACAAAAAAACTCTCTAGAAAAATCTCTCTACTACAATTTCGACCCTAATGTCTTTTTTATATTTCAATAGATCGAGTTGTAAAAGAACTCAATCTCATAGTCATACTCTAAATAGAGTCTTAGATAAACTCTAACTCTGAAAAGAATAAAGTCATCTAATAAGAGTTGTACTTAATCTAAAACTCAAATAAGAATTAAAGTCATACTTTAATTCCAATTAGAGTCCTATTCAGAATAGGATTTACTAAGAGACTAAATTTCTAGTCACACTAAAAATGTAGGAGAGTTTTGAATCATAGTCAAACTAGGACACTTAATGAGAATCTTCACAATGAATTTTATCAAATAAAATTCATCAACCTAGACAATATTATATCGCGCAAGCCCATTCTTTGCGTGCAACCAAATAGGTTCATACAATGTTGGTAGTGAACCAAAAGCTCTTTTCGACACACAAGTCATAAGCAGCCTCTAGCAAGACATTATGACTACCCAAGTTGCATGAAGATTAATAAATCGATACAACCTAATATATAGTGTATATCATATCTGTGACGGCTCTAATTTCCCGTGCAATTGGATACGTCCGGCCTAGACTCGTGCAGGCCCGGAGTCATCACTCGGCAACGTGACGAGCCTAGTCAGCCTTCGATTCATCAATTTTAACAATTTGTAAAAGAATTATTGCAATAATACACAATGGAAGACTAAACAAGTATAGTACATGAAATAACTCAATCAAGGGAAATATAGGAATTCTATAAGTGTGGAAAACCCTAGGTATTCATGTACAATTCGATAAGCATATATACATGATACCAGTCTCACCAAAAATGCCAAGTTCAATAATCTCAAAACATGTATGAAACGATATACAAGTAAGCAAAACATAAACACATACTATAAAGTCTCCCTGATCCTGCTGCTAATCCTTAAAGTAGGTTTCCTAGGCAGGGCCCCTTGCCCTTACTGCTCTCCACCCTATCTGCACCCACCGTCACAAATTAGACGGTGAGCAACTGAAGAAATCAAAAGTAGTGACAAAAAAATATAACAGTAATTTATGATTTAACAAGTAAAGCAGTCTAGATATCATGCGGAAATGAAATAGCAGGAAAGTAAGTAAATCAAGTGCATGATAAACAGACTGATAGATAAACAATCAAAATTTGCATGTTCTAAGATTCAAAAGAGGCCCATGAGTGGTCTAATTTTACAACAATACGGCAAAGATCTCACAAGATCTCCCCGGGCAATGTCGCAACATTAGCACAAATCGAGAGGCATCGCAACACCTCTCGAATCCAGTACTCAATACACACAACACTAGGGGTAGTCAGTTACCCCTACAGGAGGCACCCTCGTTGTCCTAGCTAGTGCAGGACCACATGATACCTTCGAGACATACACTCAAGCCAAGAACATACAACCAAGAATATGGAATGGAATATCAAACAAGGAATCAATTCAACAATATCAATGAATAGAGGATGTATAAATCACATGTTATTTCCTTACTGGCCTACTAACATACACACATATAAGGCACATGTGCACTTACCTGATAATGTGACCCACGTAACAACACTCCCGCGAATCCCAACCCGTATCCCCGAGTTTTTAGCTACCTAACAAGGTTGGAAACTCATGTTAATATGTTAAGTCGTTAACTAAACCTAAGTTAACTTCTTAGTACTTTCCTCGTGTTTTAAGGACTCGACAACTCAATAACCAATCGATAAAACGACCACAAACTCATTGAAACACAACTCTTTTGGGTTTTGAAATCACAACACAAATGTAAGCCTAATCACACATCGTAGGCTCGGCTCAGTCGTAAATAGGTCAAGCTATAGTCTCAAGGACCGGTGTCGTGATCACAACATCATAACCATTCGCAATGTATAACCCTTAGTATGCGACATTCAAACACCCATGAACCAAGTTATGTACAACGTAGGGTCAAAATGGAAGGAAACACTTACACCATGTAATTTGCCGCGAAATTACGACACAAACAACTCATTGCTCGGCGTGAAGTATACATGTACACATACTACGCCGCACACACATACCAATATCCCTATGACCTCAAACTTCAACATAACGTATCATCGAACCATAATCAAAATCGAGATTCCATGATGACTTGCTGATGTTGTCCAACATCGAGAGAGTACCACCGCGATATGGGAAAGCTAGGCACACTTAACGACAAGTCGATAACCACACAACACAACAATTGAAACCCTATAAAACCACCACGTGAAATCATCGACCAAATAACAACATTAATAGTATTTTAAACGCACCAAAGGTTGCGAGGGACCATCGAAGACATTGGCAAGGTCCGTGACAGCCCCCACAAGTGGTGGGCCGACCAGCAACGCCACCATTGGCGGTGGTTTTTGGTGAAACCAAAAGATGTACACATGAAATCATGGAGAAATACATAACACTACCCCACTGTTATGGACTACTCCAAGACTGCAAGACACTAGCATGAATGTGGTGAGGTCTCTGACAGTCCCTAATCACGGCAGTCCTGTGGCAGTGCCGCCCCATCGGGCTTTTCCGGCGAGGGACACACCAAATCATCACATCGAAATAAAACAATACAAACCAACAACATCACATGTGTCACAAGAGGGTGTGTTCCGAGAGTGGAGGGGACTCAGGTGCGCCACTGAAGACTATCCTTGACCACCCCCGTACTCTGTCAACCACCACAACAACGGTAGCGACAACTCAAAGTAAAATGCCAAAACAGTGTGTATAGATCTCATAATTGCACCTCCATGTCCGCCGTGTTGTTGGCTGCTCTGGGTCACTAAGGACTCTGGCGACCACCGTACATCATCCCCACTTGCCCCTGGTCATGGCAGCGGTGGCCTAGTCATCACGGCCAGGAGGCGTACGTGTGCAGTGAGAGAGAGGGGACTGCCGAGAGAGGAAGGATAGAGAGAGAGAGATGGAAGAGGCTCACCTAGGCATCTCCGGTAGGTGGCGGAGGTTCCGGCACTGTGGTGGGTGGCAGTGGTGACGGTCCAGTCGGAGGAGGAGAAGAAGCGAGAGAGGAGAGTGAGCAAAGAACCGAGAGGGAGGGAGAGAGAGAGTGGATAAGTGGGAAACTCCTCACTAGTGACGGTGGTTCTCCGGTCACCACCGGTCTCGTCGAAGTCCAGAGGTCTGGTGACGGCAGTGGAGGTGAGTGGAGAGGAGAGGTGGCGGTGGTTTGGAGAAGATGGTGAATAGTAGGGTTTTTGTTTGTTTATATATATGGAACAAATGTGAAATGACCCTTTTGCCCTTTAAGTTCATACTTGTTTATTTTTGAACAGTTGCCCTTATGGGTCTTTTACCTCATCATCTTAACTCAACACACATACACATCTCAATACCAATTTCATGGCTCTCCTCATTATGTTGTGTCACTTTAACAATTTCTATCCCATAGCCCGTATGTTGCGAGACTATCCAACTCCCACATTGATCTTACATATCTTCGGTCCGTATTTCTCCAAAATTTGGTTCGCCGCACCCGTTTTCTCGCCACATTCCATCAACTAATTAATTAAATTAACAAAAATTCATTTATTTGTATTTTAATAGTGTTTTAAATCCCCTGTGTACCCGTAACCTAATTTTCCTACTCGTTCACCAACTTAATTGTCCGGTCACTCAAATATGAGTATAAATATGTAATACACATCATCATTCACAAATAGCCAAATTTTTGGGTCGTTACAATATCTTTTTGTCACGCGATATCTTTTGATTGAACTTAAGATGGAATGTCATCCTTATAGTTCAATCTACTAGTCTTGATCTCCAAGTAGATTGAAATTGTCAAGTGACATTGATCCAATCAATTCACTAGACATGACCATTTATCAGTCTAACATATCGAGGCGCCCAATAGATATCTCTCTAAAAGAGAGGGACAAATCCCATCTTGATCACACATGTTCCACACATTAGTCGAACAATAATCAATCACAATCTTAATAACCATTCGGTTAAAGACGACATTTAATTGTGTCAAATCATTGTGTTCCTAATGTTGGAGTCTATGGTGATCTCAAGTCGAAGGACTAAATGATATAACTATCATAAGAAACGCTTATGACATTGACCATGTAGCGTTCTTATAGAGGGTTGATCCAACATCTGTACCCTATAGATACCTATGATCTTGATCTGTATCTGTATACACATAATCATCACATGACTATCAATTAAGACTCATACTAATCTTAATTTATTATTGTTCCCACAATAATAATTGACTAGGGACGTTTAGAATAGTACAACAATTATTCATGGATACTATTATAAAGGAAACATGCATCTACTTATAATAGTTAAACAATATTTATAGAATTGTCCTAGGGCACATTTCCCAACAAAATCGACCGTAGAACCTAACAAAGAGATTTAACAATAAAACGAATATCTAAAACTTGATTTAACTTAATCTTAACAAATAAAGTTAATATAAAATGTACCAATCCAATTTAGATGTAGATACTCGAGAAGAACCACCTAAGACTTCCTAAAGTTCGGATTTGGATTTTGATTAGCAGCGATTGAGGTATGTGGGGTTTGCTCTATTATTAGTTTTTATTTTTGATAATCATGTGTGGTGTCGAGGTTATCCTCATTAATCCACATACGGGGCCTTGACTCTATTTGACCAGGAGTGAGACTCAATGGCCCATATGTTCTTACCACACTAGGGAATAGAAATTGAGGATATGCACTTAAAATAACCCGCCTTCGTCTTTATTATTGTGGCAACCCGATCGGATTGGTTTGCTCTATTATCTATCATGCCATGCTAGTAGTTATAAATTATAATAAGATAAATTCTAGAGAAGTATTAATACTTGGTGTCTTCCTTGATAACTCTTTATTAAATTGCTTCTTATCATATACTTTTCATTACTCTATTTCTTGAATGACTGTTGAATTAATATCATGTGATATTTGGTACCTCGGATTGGAAGGCCGATAACCACCAGTGCCTCCCTCTGCTATATTAAATGAGCAGTGAAATGACTCTGCCGAGTCTGATATTTAGACTTGTGAACTCCAAGCTGTCTTATTTGCAGTGTGGAGGGTGGGACAACCTAAGTAGTGAAACGACTTCTTCCTATTGTTCAAGTTCTTGACATGTCTAGTTGCCACTCATTTGACTTTAAGACATTCATGGTTGTCGATTATCCTTGTTAAACTATCACAATGGACATTTTTATTATTGTCTTACATTTATATTATCGTGCTTGGAGATGTTATCTCTTTAATGCCTTGAAAATGATGTTTTGGCTTTATCATTTCAAGTTGTTGCATTATGGATACATTAAGTATTACTTGGATGATTGATGGAACAATGGATTTCTGCTTTATTGAGCACGTTGATATTTTGCTCATCCATTTCTCTCCTCCAAGTACCTTTTCTACTACTACAGGAAAAGGAAAAGAGATTTTTTGGGCTTAGAGACTCTTTCCCTTGTGTGAATTATGAGATACATTTTATTTGCTTTTCTTCAAACAAGGTTTGTATTAAAACAAGGATTTTGATGGTAGTTGTTTTGAGAAATCTTAAATTACTGTTTAGTTTCTTTTAGCATTACTTTCTCTTTTTCAAGCACTCACCGTCTAGTTTATGATGGTGATGAAGATAGAGCAGAGATGAGCAAGGGGAAGGAGTTGATGCTAGGTGATATCCTCTGAGGACTCTTGGAGTGATCCTTTCCTTTACTCAGTGTAGGTTTTTGTTCTTTTGACTGTGATTACTATATATTATGTTTTGTAAAACATTGGACATGTATTGGGATTTGAGAGACTAGGGATATCATGTATGATCACATTGTATAGCTTTGATCACCAGGACATGCATGTTTTTATCCATTTCTTAGGGTTTCCATATGATTAGGTTGCTATTATTTCTTATTTCCATTACTTAGTTATTGTTGATTATAGTGATTTCCGCTGCAAATTTCTTGATAACTTTATAATCCTATAACTCCAGCATTTAAATGATTAACTAATGATATATATGAGGATTTGAGGCTGACTAGGATGTGTAGACTTCGCGAGCATAGGTATAGGCCGGGCGAGATCCAATTTTATGAGGAACTGGGGTCGTCGCACGCTCAAAGTATCTCTCCTAATTGCACGGCCTTTCCATTACTGGACTACGGATCTGCACTCGATTAAGCATAAGAATGACGAGCCCAAGTAAGTAACGCCAAACGGGAACAATAAAAATACAACATTTCGAATTAAATAAATAAAAAGTCAATTCATGCAGATAGAAAGAAAGGACAGGGAGCGCATGAATATATAAAAACTGTAAATAAGTGAATGAGCAATCGAAATTGAGTGTCCTGGAATACAAAGGAAAGGCACAAATGCTCCCGACCAATCAAAGTTGTTTAAGCAGAGGATAGAATCTCTTGAAAGGCTCGGAGTCGATGACATAATCTCCTCTAAGACACCTACACGAGTGCAGGGTCCCCAGTAATCTGGTAGAGAACTCTCACCACGTACATGTTATCACAACCAATCACACATCCCCAGCCCATAAACCCCAGTATAATACACCGCAAGCCCAGAATTCTATAAGGATTATGCTTGACACACTTGCCTTAGAACAACTCATAAGAATGGAATATCAAGATAGAATTGAAACAATATTAATAATAAATTCAAAACTCAAGAAATAACTGTAGTGTTCATCGTTGGTTTACTTACCTCCGATCCAAGCTAATCACACTTTTGCGGACTTCGACTCGTCCCTACATAGTCCCACGTGCTAATAACCTTGATAATGCAATTTATTGTGATTTTCCATCAATTTTTATCCAATTTCCTTATTTATGTTTATTGTATTTTCGGGTCGAATTCCAGGTTCCTGGGTCGTATTTGGACCCATTTAAGTACCCTTGGAAGTCCCCAATTGGTTCCGATGATTCCACGAAATTTTGGAAAATTTGGGCTCTGGCGCCGCCAGGACGCTGGGAGGGTTTCCCCTCTGTGGCATCTCCATGGAGTGGGGCAGAGGCCTCTCTACCCCACAAGTCGTGGGAGGCTCCGTGGGGGTTTCAGCCCCACGTCATCTCCACAGCATGGGGCAGAGTGATCTCTGCCCAAGGTGTCGTGGGGTGCGTCGTGGGGGTTTACTCCCCCATAGGGCCCCCACAGCGTAGGGACAGAGAAGGATCTCTATCCCCAATGCCGCGCTTGGTGTCGTAGGGCTAAGACCCCGCTGCGCCACTACTTGAGGGATGGTCGGGGTGTTTTCCACTGCCAGCTCGCACCGCCTTAAGCCGATTTGGTCCATTTTTCTTCGGGAACTCAAAATCATTCCGAAACAACCTTCGACACATCCCAAAATGTCCGAAATCATTGCCGAAAAAATCAAAACGAAAATACTTCAAAAAATCCCCCAAAGATTCATTAAAAATCTAAAACTCCCCCAAATCGAATGTCACTTTCACAAACTCATGTTGATCATCATGAGGATTAACAAAACGTTGAGAGTTTTGATCGAGTTCGAAATCTCGACGTGGTGTCCAAATTTCATCGCGACAAACACGGGTAAAACCTATACCTACGCATAGGAAATGGAGAGAGGAGTAAGAATCTTACCTCGGATCGCCCAAAATCGCCGCCTCCGGCAAGCGCTGCTCCGGCCACACCAGTCTGATGGTTGCTTGGAGAAGAAATTAGGGGAGGAGAGAGCGGGAAATGAGAAAGAAATAGAGAAAAGGTGGGAGTTGGGGTTTTTTATACCCTCACCTCATCTTGGTCCAACACACACATCCCTGGGTCCATCCAATGGTTCATAATCAATCCATCCCAACTACTTAAGTGACTCAATTGAGTGACTTTAGCTCCATACTTGGTCATCTCCATTTCGCCCTAGTGTTCTCGAACTTGAACCACACCACGACTCGCGCTTCTTGTCGTAACCATGTACTAACATGCCTAATATTTTATAAATTGATGTTTTGTCACTGTTTTAAGTTAAGTTTGTCCCCCGAACAACTAAACATCGCATCACACAACCTCGCACACAAACATCCTTGCATACAAAAGTCATCACGTGTTTGGGACATCAAAATTATTGTTAAAGCTATACAGTATAATAAAAACCTTTAACAAATATAACATACCTCTGTGTCAATGTCTGAGAATTGATGGTTGTACCACGGCGGAGGGCCCACGTACCACCTGTATTGATACATGGCACAGGTTAAATTTTAATGTCGTTACAGTACTTATGGTTGCCTCCCCTACACCCATGTTTAAGCACCCTCTTGTGTAGCTTACATTCCCAAATTGGCCTCTTGATTTACTAAAATTTCTAGCCAAGAATGCTATGATATTTCAGTTAAGAAGCATACTTTTTGAAGCAAAAATGTAAAGGTGGTTTATATATGTTTGGTTGTAATCAAGGTACACAACACCAATCTCCATACAAATATCAGGGACAAACATCACTCCTACAATCCACTACTTTTCAGGTCACTAACACACAAGTTTGACACTAGTTACATGGGAGTGTGTGCTAGCATGTATCCCGAGGTAAGTCTATGTGTTATGGATTTTTATTCAAACTATAAGACTTAAGTTTTGATTTGCATTTATATGAATACAACCATAGGCTATGAAATAATTCATATTAAAATAAGTAAGACGTGCCATATCATAACTACCCGGTACCCGGGCTTGCATACAACTCGAGGTGCGTCCCCGCTCTCATCTCAACACCTACAACTATATGAACTGACTTAGTAAGTCTACACAATACATAACACTTGGCATAAATCAATACAAAAAAACAATATACCTCGATCATGTGCTTATATCACGGTGTGGGTCCCACGTCATGGGTCAGTGATCTTGATTAAGGAATCAAAACAGGGGTTAGAGATTTGGGTCATGACACATATGCAACAAGACATACCACTGCAGTAAGCACCTTAAAGATCGGTTTGTTTGGGTCAGCAGGGTCTATTCCACCACACATGTGACGGCCCCAATTTTCAAACCTTAAATTAGGCCCCACCTAGCCTAGATTTACGTGAAACTCCAAGCCCTTCTCAAAGAGTCATGCAAGACTAGCCAGCTTTTCTTACCATTTATCATTCACTTACAAATTTAAAACATTGTTAAGTGAGTTATTGTCAATATAGCGGAAGCAAAAAGCTCAAACTAATTAGAATAATCACAACCATATTAAAATAAGACATCTTAGAGTGTGGAAACCACGCATATGTATATCATCAACAAAAATCAGTCAGAGGAGAGCAACCAAATAGATATACATGCCCAAGATCTTTCACAAAATCCCAAGCCCCATGTTTCAAAACAAAATATATATAATACAATAAAATCACCTAGTCCAACAAATAGAAAGCTACTCCAAGATCTTCAAATCAAGTTTCCAAGGTGGAGAGCCTTCCCCTTGCTCGTCTCTGGATCTACACTCCGTCAAACTCAAGAATAATAAGCCTAGGTCAGTAACACCAAGCAAGACAATATACATCATTTCGAAACAATAAAGCAGACTAATTCATGTAGATAGAAAGAAAAGCACTAGGAACACATGAATATAAAGACTGTAAGTAAATAAATGAGCAATCGATAAGTGAGTTGTTCAAGAACTAAAACGAAGAGACGCAAGTAGTCCCAACCCCATGGTTGTTGAGTTGAGGGATACCATACAAGACTCGGAGAAACTGGGACGTGGTCGACACCCAACAAGCCCCATTAGGACGTGGTCAACACCCAACAAGCCCTACTCTACGCGAATGTGAGACTTCCTGGCAAACCAGCTAAGAACTCACACCCCGTTCAATTTCCATAACAAATATAGCACATCACAAGTTCCTAATTCTAGTTAATTACTCTAGAACTCGTCCTCTAAGGATGCCTATTGACTCACTTGCCCTCAGACAACTCAATCCAAAATAGAATTCCAACCATAAATATTGATAAAGTCAACAAAGAATTTAAAAGCTCATGAAATAAATGTATAGTTCCTCACTAATTTACTTACATGTATCTAAGTTAACACGCACTCAACGGACCCCGACACGTCTCTTAAGACCTCCCGTGTGTCCCATTGATGTTCAAAAATCCCTGATATTCATTTAAGTTGTCATTTTCCATTAATTACTTCATTTCAAAAAATTTTCCATAATTTTATTTGTCCAACTAATTGGGTCAATTACCCGATTATTAGGTCGTATTCGGACCCATTTGGATACCCAAGATATCCCAAAAAATTTTCAAAAAAATTCAAAAAATTGGCCTGTGAACGGTGTCACGCCGTCGGGACGCTGTGGGATTTTTCTTCCTAACGGCGTCCCCACGGCGTAAGAATGGGGCTTACTGCCCCACACGCCGTGGGTGGCGCCATGGGGATCCTTACCCAGGATGGCGCCCTCGCGGCGTGAGCCTTAGAGCCTCTACTCTAGACGTCGTGGGTGGCACCGTGAGCTATTTGTGCTCACGACGTCGCTCGCGATATCCAATCCAGAACACCTGTGAGTCGAGTTTTTTGACACCCCGACTTGTGTCGCCGTACTTCGAGCCTATCCCAACTTCAATTAAACCTTCGATACTACACCAAGCCACCTTCGGCTCATGCCAAAAACCTCGACAAAACATGTCGATTTTGAAAATCTTCAAAATTCCTTCAAAAATCCCTAAGAATTCACAAAAACTTCAACTAAACAAAACCAATTCACAACACCCAATTTGATCATCCAATTGACTACAAATCGATCAAAACAAACCTTAAAAATCGTTTTTTCTCAAATCGTCGTAAGAATTAATCAAGACGAAAACCCATAAAAATACCGCTAAAATGTAAATACATTCGTGGAGAGTCGGAATCTAAACTTAGAATTCGTATTTGCTAGTTCCAATGACATCGAATCGTGGAGAAAACTCCCGGAACCACACATTCTCACGTTGTGAAATCAATAAGAGAGATGAGTGAAATGAGAAGAGAGAAATGTTGGTGGGGTGTGGTTTTTAGACCTCCCTCTAATCTCAACTCACACACGGATCTCGAGACCAATCCTATGACTTTCACTTGCTCCATCCAACCACCCTAACACAACTAGGTGACTCTAATGGATGACTTGTTCTCTTGTTTGAGCCTTTTCTTGCACAATACGTACTTTTCCAGACTCGTTTCGTACCACGACTCGCTCGTCGCATAATCTCGGATGTACCAACGCAACAAACGCATTTTACAACTTTTAATTATTATTTATTTTGCATTTTTGTCAGTGTTTTTAATTCATTTAGTCCTTCGGACTACTAATTACTAGACCAGTGTTCGCTCGAAAACCCGTTATTTCACGAAACCATTGAGCTGAACTGTTCCCCATACTAACATGCCCACTCAAATGTCCTCACACATTTGGGACATTAGCATTCACATTCGGATAATACAATATAATACAAAACACCAAACAAAAATAGCATACCTTGGCATTCACATTCGGGTAATACAATATAATACAAAACACCAAACAAAAATAGCATACCTTGGCGTCGACAACCAAGTATTGCATGACCATATCATGGTGAATGGGCCTACGTACGACCTAAATTGACACGTGACACAAGTTAGAATTTAGGGTCATTACAGTCTTCCCAACATAAATGAAATTTCGTCTTTAAAATTAGAACAAAACTCAATAGGAAAACTTACTAAACTCAGAAGAAGTAGGGAAAATACTCGCGCATATAAGACTCAAGCTCCCATGTCAGCTCCTCGTCACCATGATGCCGCCATATGACAAGAACTGACGGGATCTCTTTGTTCCTCAGAATTTTCACCTTCCGGTTCAATATTTGAATAGGCTACTCGTCATAGGTGATGTCCTTCCTCAAGTCTATCTTGCTCAGGTCCACCATCGGTCGTCTGCCCTCACTCGACCTATCTAGTCTGAGCATAGAAATGTGAAACACAGGGTGAACTCCAGATAACTGAGGTGTTAACTCCAACTTGTATGCAACTCTGCCTATCCGCTTCCCAACTCTGAATGGATCAATAAATCTCAACGCAAGCTTCCCTCTAATCCCAAACCTCTTGTGACCCTTCATCAGAGACACTTTTAGGTAAACATAGTCCCTGACCTTATACTCTAACTCCCCGTGATACAAGTCATAATATCTTTTTTGTCTCTCCTTCGCACCTTTCAACCTTTGCCTAATAAGTCGTATATTCTCTGAGTGATCAACAACAATCTCTGGCCCAATAGCTGCCACATCCTCTGGCTCTGCCCAACAAGATGGAGATCCACACTGCCTCCTGTATAATGCCTCAAACGGTGTCATACCAATACTAGCCTAATAACTGTTGTTGTAGGCAAACTCACACAGATGAAGATACTCCTCCCATGACCTACCGTACTCCAACACACACATCCTCAACATATCCTCGAGTATCGGTATTAGACGTTCTAACTATCCATCAGTCTGTGAATGATAGGCAGTGCTGAGATCCAACTGCGTGCCGAACTGTACCTGCATGCTCTGCCAAATCTGTTATGTAAAGTATGGCCCTCTGTCAAACACAATCGATAAAGGTACATTGTGCAGTCGAACAATCTCATGTTTGTACAATAAATCCAACCTATCCACCCGATGTGTGGTCAAAATTGGTAAAAAGTGCGTAGACTTTGTCAACCTGTCCACAATCACCCAGATACTATCATGACCGCACTAAGATCAAGGTAAACCACTGACAAAATCCATAGCGATATGCTCCCACTTCAACCGAGGAATGAGAAGTGACTGTAATAACCCGTTAGGTCTGCATTGCTCAGCCTTAACTCGCTAACAAATCTCACACCCTCGAACATAATTAGAAACATTGTTCTTCATCCCCAACCACCAAAAGAGACGACGCACATCAACATACATCTTGCCCCTGCCCAGATGAACCGTAAAACATGAGCGGTGTGCCTCATACAATATCTCATCTCGTAACTCAGCTACTGATGGATCTACAATTGCCCTCTAAATCTCAGGCATGAGTCTATCGACTGACTCCAATTTGGATGATCTAAACTTTGTGCCAACTGCAAAAATCTCTCATACTTCTCATCAGTCTGCTAACCATCAAGTACATTCTGAATAGAACTATCTGAGTCCTCATCTACCCACAAACCAACACCCTGTTTTCGGTCGGAATATCATCAGAATACAACCTCTCGACCGCTTCGAGCAAACCATACTCATATGTCATGTGACAGGTAACAACCTCTAAGTCAACCCCTCTGCGGCTCAATACATTTGCAACAACATTGGTTTTCCCTGGGTGGTACTCCAAAGAGAAATAAT
Source organism: Stephania japonica (assembly GCA_039657345.1). Classification (NCBI taxonomy): domain Eukaryota; kingdom Viridiplantae; phylum Streptophyta; class Magnoliopsida; order Ranunculales; family Menispermaceae; genus Stephania; species Stephania japonica. The sequence continues at coordinate 17,323,843 of CM077558.1, read as the reverse complement.
AATCTTTGAGGAACTCAAGCCAACATTTCTGTCTCATATTCAGATCCTTCTGAGTAAACAAGTACTTCAAACTCTTGTGGTCAGTAAATAGCACAAATCTCTCTCCATAGAGATAATGACGCCAAATCTTTTGTGCAAACACCACTACCACCAACTCCAAATCATGAGTAGGGTAATTCTACTCGTGAATCTTCAACTAACGGGATACGTAGGCAATCACTCTACTGTCTTGCATCAAAACACAGCCCAAACCCACCTTAGAAGCATTGGTGTTCACTTCAAAACCTTTCCCTGACTTAGGCAACACTAGCACTAGCACGGTAGTCAAACGTTTCTTCAGAGTCTGAAACGCCTGCTCACAATTGTCAGTCCATTGAAATCTGACTTCCTTTTTTGTCAATTGCGTCATGGGTGACGCAATCTTCGAGAAATTTTGTACGAACCGTCTGTAGTAACCTGCCAAGCTGAGAAAACTATGAATATCAGACATAGATCTCAGTGTAGGCCAATCTATTACTGCTCTGACCTTAGCGGGGTTCATTGAGACTCCGCCAGCTCTGACAATGTGTCTAAGAAATTTGACCTCTGTAAGCCAAACCCCGCACTTACTAAACTTGGCATACAATATGTGCTATCTCATAAGCTGCAACACCAATCTGAGATGCTCCTCGTGATCCTCACGAGTCCTGGAGTAGATTAAGATATCATCAATAAACACAATGACGAACCTATACAGATACTGCCTTAACACTCGATACATCAAATCCCTAAACATAGCTGGTGCATTAGTCAGCCCAAAAGGCATGACTGGGAACTGATAATACCCGTATCGAGGGCGAAACGTGGTCTTCTCCCTATCCTCCGCTCTAATCCTCAGCTGATGGTACCCAGATCTCAAATCTATATTCAAGAACCATTGTGCTCCTGTCAGCTGGTCAAATAAATCATCGACGCGCGGAAGTGGATACTTGTTCTTCACTATCACCCTATTCAACTACCGGTAGTCGATACACAATCGTAGGTTGTCGTCTTTCTTCTTGATAAACAAAATTGGCGTGCCCCAAGGTAACATGCTCGGTCGTATAAAGCCTAACTCTAGTAACTCATCTAGTTGATTCCTCAGCTCCTCTAGTTTTCTCGGAGCCATCCTGTACGGTGGAATTGATATAGGTTTGGTCCCCAGGACCAAATCAATAATATAAGTCAATCTCCCTAGGTGGTGGTAACCTTGGTAGCTCTACTGAAAATACGTCAGAAAACTTACAAACTATTGGTACCTCCTCCAACCTAGTCTCAACTCGTCCCGCTGTACTTAAAAACTAGCGAACATCTTAACATTTACGCTAGTGGCGACTCTACCTCTAGTAATAAGCAATCTTCTCGAAGTCCCCTATAAACTAAACTCAGGATACCCTGTGATCTGAAATATGACTCTCTTACTAAAATAGTGGATTTTTGAGTGATACACACCCAACCAATCCATGCCCAGTAGTGCATCAAACTCAAGGAACTCCAACACTCTCAAGTCTGCTAGCATGGCATGACCCTCTATCTCTATCGAACAATCAACACACAACAAGTTCGGGTATATCTTGTCCTCAGTAGCTGTGCTAAGGACTAAAAGTCTCTCTAACCTAATAGGTCTCAAAACTAACACATCAACCATACGACCCAAAATAAAAGATACGGTAGAGCCTGAATCAAACATAGTATGCACAAAATAACTACAAATGTAAACCGTACAATCAACGAGATTACGGCTAGCCGCCGGATCTAATGTAACCACTGTATGCACTTGCTCTCTCCTCTGCTGCTGTCTGCTTGTTGCGACCCTTGGCCCAATCGTGGACATGCACTAATAAAGTGACCAATCTATCCACACTCATAGTAAGCCCTATGAGATCTTGCCCCTGATTAACCTGAACTCTAACCTTGTCTGTACCTCTGTCCCTGACCACTACTTATGCTCCTGTCACTACCACTGCCCCTGCCCCCAGCCTGCTGATACTGTTGTATTTGAGGACCTAGCTGTGCTAGCTGCAGTGGTGAACTAGCGTAACTTTGTACTGGAGCAGATGGTCCAGTAGTTGCTGCAAGTGGAGATGAAACAAATGCTACAATCTGAGCTCGATCTCTCGGCCTCCACTACTTGGGTTTCTTCCTCTTACCACCACCTCCTGATCCTCCCACCGACTAGGAAGGTGCTGACGACTCAACTGATGCTCTAGTATGTGTGCTTATAAAAGTCTCAATAGTTATAACTCGATCATAAGCATCTTGTAGTGTACTAAGGGCTGTCATCACTACCACAAAGCCGAATCGAATCCAACAGACCTTGTACAAAGTAATAAGTCTGGTAAGCATCAGTCTCAACTGCATCCCCAACATACTCCATCAGGTGTGAATACCGGTTCATATACTATATAACCAACTCTCCAGTCTGCTTCCTAATCATCTGAAACTCGGTCCTCCTCTTGTTATGGACCGCGGAAGGAATGTACTTCTTGTGGAATCTCTCTCTGAACTCAGCCCAGTCCTTGGGCTTCCCCTTAGACACCACTATGGTGCGCCACCATAAGTCGGCCTCGCCGACCAAAAATGTTGAGGAGATACTCGACTGCATATACGCCAGTATAGCCAATACATCATGAATCTTCTCGTGGCTCTACATAAACTCCTCTGCAGCCTCGAGATTAGTACCCCTACTAAACTTTTTTGGATGATGTCTCAAAAACTCGCGAGCCTGCTACGCCTCAGCTTATCGCCCTAACACCCGTATCAAATGGTGTACTAGGGGTATCCTCAGCCGGTGTAGGAGGTACTACCTCTGTTTGTACATGTGCCTCCTCAATCCCTGTGGGTCCCGCCATAACTGTAGGTGCTACTGGTGTGTCATGGACTATCGGAGCACTCCCAACTTGAGTAATGGGAGCTGTTGACGTAGTTGGTGATGTTATCACCTGAGCTCTCAACAGTTTAAGAATCTCCTATAACTGCTGGTCATAAGACGAAATCCTCTGCGACATGCCATCCAACTGGCCTTGTACGTCACCCGTACTAGTCTTGCTCTGTACTAGGCTGATCGGCCATCACTATCTGAAAAGAAAGTGATTCTCACGATCAAGACATAGATATCGATAATAACATATATAACAATCAAATAGCTCATAGTTCAGTTTTAATTTCCCCAACTCTCCTCACTTCCCAACTAAGATTTAAGTTAGGTTCATAGGGTCCAACTCTAAGTTCAACCATTTCTAACTTTTGCTGATTAATGTCTTAATGGCTTGTGATTTAAATCAAAAGTCCAGTATTATAAACTTCGTTCTGATACCAACTGTGATGGCCCCAGTTTTCAAACCTTAAACTGGGCCCCGCCCGGCTTAGACTTATGTGAAACTCCAAGCCATTCTCAAAGAGTCCCTTAAGTTTAGGTCGGGCAGGGCTCAGTTTAAGGTTTGAAAACTGGGGCCGTCACAACACATTTGTCTCATGGCCTTTTGGAGGTCATACTCCCTTACAACTTCTAACAAATCACATGAATCGTCCATAATGTACTTCCCAACAAGCAGGTTAAAGACTTTCCTAATGAAATCTAAGTTAACATCAATACTCCATGCATAAATTTAGGAATGAAAGGCAGTGTTCTCCCTGTTGGTTGGGCTCAACTGAGCATAAAAAAGGCGTACACTTGTATATAAGCAATTTAGAGGTTACTAACTCCAACCAACCAAATTTCTTAAACATAGTCTTAACTTTGATATCAACACTATCAAAGAAATCATAATCTAATCGATGAGTTTCTAGTCACTTCCTTACAAGATGAGCTGTTTCTTGAGTTGTTGTGCTCATCGCGATGTCCATCACTGTGTTCTGAGAGTCTTCGCCTTTTTTCCTTCATTTCTTTCATCATAAAAAATGTAAGGGTTCTCGTCACTGGTATTTGGAAGGCGTGAAACACAGACAATCATCAGTCGTGCGCTTTTGCGAGTCTTGGTAGTCCCTTTCTTAATATTTAGGGTGAACAATGTGATGGCTCCAATTTCCCCGTGCAATAGGATACACCCGACCTAGACCCGTGCAGGCCCCGAGTCATCACTCAGCAACCTAACGAGCCAAGTCAACCTCCAATCATTCAATTATACAATTTATGAAAGAGTTATTGCAAATTTATACAGCGGAAGACTAAACAATTATAATAAACTAAACATAAGGGGAAATAACTCAATTAAGGGAAATATAGGAATTCTATAAATGTGGAAAACCCCGAGTATTCATGTATAATTCGATAAGCATATATACATGATACCAGTCTCACCAAAAATGCCAAGTTCCATAATCCCAAAAAAAACATAAGTATGAAGATATACAAATAAGCAAAACATAAAACCAACTAAATAGTCTCCAAGTCCAGCCGCTAATCCTCACAAAAAGTCGCCTAAGCAGGGCTCCTTGCCTATACTGCACTCTGCTCTATCTGCACCCACCATCGCAAACTTGACGGTGAGCAACTGAAGAAATCGTATGTAATGCCAGAAGAAGATAACAGTAATTCATGATATAACAAGTAAAGCAGTCTAAATATCATGTGGTAATAAAAAGACAGGAATTTAAATAGACAAGATGCATGATAAATAGACTAATAGATATCAATCGAAAGACAAGTGTGTTCCAAAGAATCAAAAGAGGCCCATAAGTGGTCTAAATCATAGCATAACTACGAAGACCTCGTGAGGTCTTCCCAGACATCGACACAAGTGAAGGTACAACTATGATGCAAGGGACTCAAACCCACCCACCGAGTACTCGGTGTCACACGGTCACTAAGGGTGGTCACACACTCCTATACATGAGTGCCTACATTTTATCCCTCTAGTGCAGGTCCTAGTACTTTTGAGACGAAACACTTACGCCGAGAAACACACAACAAGGAATGGAATACAATACCAATAATAAAGCATAACAAGACTGAATAAATGATAATGAATCACATGGCATTTTCTTACTGGCTTACAAATCATACATAAGCTTTTAAGGTAAGTGTACTTACCTGACTAATCGCAACCCATGTAACAACACTCTCGCGTTCCTAGTACGTATCCCTAAGTTTCACGCTACCTGAAAAGGTTGGAAAACTCTAATTAATGGGTCGAGTTATTAACTAAACCCTAGGTTAAACCTTAGTGTATTCTCAAGTGTTTTAAGGACTCAAACAACTCGACAATTCGATAGGAAAATGAATACTCTCTCAGGTTTGAAAAAAAACACCACAATATCACAACCTCGAGAATCATAACGCATGTAAGCCTACTCATGAATTATAGGCTCGGCTCAGTCGTATGTGGGTCACACCATAGTCTCGAGGATCGGCGGTGTGACCACGACGTCACTATCGTTCAACCAACGTGAAACACAACTTCGAGGTTGCTCAACAATCACGACTCCACACGAAACTTAACATGACCATACACCAGCAAGTAGGGAACCTCATCGGGTGTGGTCCAACACTCGTAGAGTGCCAACATGGCATGAAAGGCCATGTGCACGCCCTACGTCGCGTTGACAACTACTCGACGTGATAGAGAACCAACACATAAGTTTATCAATACCACTACTTGCCACCATCAATATGGACACTCTGGGGGTTATGGGATGCACACAAGGGTTTGGTGTGATCCTCGACACTCCTCTAGTCACGGCATCGACGGCAACGCCGCCAAGTATGGCGATTTCCAACGAGGAGAGAACAACACATGAAATCACGCCAATGTATTTGTCATTACCGGCTCGGACCTATTGGAGGGTTGCGATACACCATCATAGGTTTAACATGGTGCCCGACAACCTTCCAAAGCAGCGGTCTGGCCAGCAGTGCCGTCACAGTGGTGGTTTCTGGCGAAAAATGAAAAGAAACAAAACAATAAAATTACATGAAATAATGAGTTCCACACTACAACCACCGTCACTATTTTGCTTGCTCCGGGGATCGGAGGCACCCACATAGGCATGGAAGGGTCCCCGACATTTCCCCACGTCACGGCAGCCAATGGCAATGGCTCCACCCAGTCAAGAGGTCTGGCAGTCGCGGGGAAACCCTTAAAACAGGGTCAACATAAAGTAAAATGTGTAAGCAGACACCACATACAATCAACGCTGTGATGGGGTGCTCTAGGGCCGTCGGGGAACTCCGGTGAGTCACCATGAAGTCGTCCCCAACTAGTCCTTGATCATGGCAGTGCCCATCTAGCCGGCTAGACGTGAACATTAAGAGTGTCGTTTGCCCGACTCTTACCACTGTACCACGCTATGAACTGGGCTCTAGAGGTGTGGCAACTCTGGTGAACCACCAAGGATTGTTGCTGGCAGCCTCCATGGTCATCGTCGTTATCACCGCGTGGCCAAACGAAATGAAGAGGATGGACTGTGCGTTCACAATGCGATGCACAGCATTCCGAGATCTCCACGTCTGATGCGTGGGGGAGGCGCTCGGAGGTTGGCGAGTCTCTGGGGACACTGGGGGAGGCGCTCGGAGGTTGGCGAGTCTCTGGGGACACTACTGGGTCATCTCTGGTCACACCCTGAACGTGGCAACTGTCCACAACGACGAGAGTGGCGGTGAGCAGTACCGAATCTGAGAAGAGAATGAGAGAGAAAGAGAGAGAGAAAGCCTCCAGTGAGGTCTTCGGCGAGAGTCGTGTCCAATCACCAAGGGAGAGGGGAGAAGTGTCGACCGAAAGGGAGAAGTGGGAGAGGAGAGTGGGCGGCGATTATGTGAGGGAGATGATGAATAGTGAAGTAGGGTTTTAGATTAAACGTTTTATATATATAGTCAAAATGACCCTTTTTCCCTTTAAGTTAACACTTATACATTTTAAAACATTTGCCCTTATGGGTCTTTTACCCTTTATCTCATCTCCACATACATACACATCTCGATGAAAATCCAGTGACTCTCCTTATCAAGCTGTGTTGCTTTAACAATTTCTATCCCATAGCCCGTATGTCACGAGACTATGCTACTCCCACATTGGTCTTGCGCTCCTCGGTCCGTATTTCTCCCAAATTTGGTTCGCCGTGCTTGTTTTCTCGCCACATCCCATCAACTAATTAATTTATTTATTAGAAAATTCATTTATTTGTATTTTAATAGTGTTTTAACCCCATGTACCCATAACTCAATTTTCTTACTCGTTCACCGACTTAATTGTCTGGTCACTTAAATACGAGGGTAAATATATAATACACATCATCATTCACAAATAGCCAAATTTTCGGGTCGTTACAAATAAAGCCTTATCTTCGCTAGTGAGTTCTGGTTCTTTCTTCTTGGACCCTTTTCTAATGAGCTTTGTAGTCTTCTTCGAAGGGGCGATAGCCTTGGCAGGACTTTTAGAATAAAGTGACACAATGGTTCTAAGTGCAATGATGTTCTTGCTTTTAGGATTGGAGTTGGGTGTAAGGTCTCTACCATTTTTATGAAAAGTTCTTTAATGCAGTGGACTGTGGAGTACTCACCTTGGCCTTCCCTTGTTGTTGTGTTGTGATATTTGATTTGGCCTTTACCTTTACAAGTTGGGTTTGTTGAGGAGTTTGTTGGACTAACTTTCCTTTAAACTCTGCTTTGGGCAAGGCATGGCTTCCAAGGGATGAGTTTCTTGATTGATAGAGGAACTTACTAAACTATTTTCCCTTTCAAGTTTGCCTTGGCCAAGTCATGGCTTCATGGGTTTGAGGGTCGTCTCGCACTATTTTGCTCTGCGATACTTAGAGATGATATATTTGGGGAACTTTTTCGTTTAGTGATCATGGAGGTGGCTTTAGGTCTCCCTGTTGGGGAGATTAGGAGGGGTTTGGTGACCTTCTTCGATTCCATGGTTGAAGCAAGAGGTCGTTGGAATGAGGTGGGTCAGTTAGGGTTTTGGTTTGTAGTAGTTAGGGTTTGAAGGAGAGAGATAACAGAGAATGAGAAAGGAATAGAGACACGAATGAATGATTTTGGGAGGTAAATGTGATTAATGAGAGTAATTTTGGTGGTTGGGGGAACTTAATAACAGCTAGAGAATACCATCCCACTATTCCACCTCCACCACAACCAATCATCACATTCTACTCTTCCACACTCAACATGACATCTCCTTACACCCAACGACCCTTTCTTAGTTAATTAACAACAAACACACATCTCACGAACACACATCAAAGCCCATTAAATTTTAAAGTAATTCAAAAACAACACTTCTGTAACAAAAACATAAAATAATTAAAGTACAAAAATAATTCAGACACAATACTTCTGTAACAACCATTAAATGCACCATTATATAAGATATGAAAATGCACGAACAAAAAAATAATAACATGTGATTAATCAAAAAATATAGAGGAGTCAAAATGTTCTAGTCAAAAGCAACTTAAACTCCTAAATAAATCAACAATGATTAATGTTGAGTATCATGTGACTCTCCACTACATCACCTTAAAAAAAATATATGACTCAGCCTTGTCAAAAAGTTAAAGTAGATAACAAGTTGTATCAGAGTGCCTTCAATCCATTTAATGTACTTTAAAAAATAGGCATATAATAATATTGGCTTCGCAAAAACTTATCTGGTAAAAGCCTCCATTGATTGTTGACTTAACTCATCTTGTAAAGCGAGTGGCATCGACCAACCACTAATGTCTAATACAATAGGATCACCGTTGCATTTCCCATCCTATTCCATAAAAAATTTTAAGTTAACTCGTAAAGAATAAACTTGAACACTTAAAAAAAAACACAAATGCATACTTACTCTGTTTTCATCCCTTTGATCGACACGTGAGGACTTGTCATTATACTTACCTTTGACATTCCCCTTACCATTCCCCTTAGTATAACCTTTCTTTGCCATAATGTCTCCATCCTTGCCATTGCATTTTTGGGCTACATATTCTCCACATAATTGCCATCACATTTTTTGGCCTAAAGAAACCATCACTTAGACATGCAAAAATTTCAACAAAAAACACAAAAAAATTTTATAGTCCGTTTTTTACATCATCACATTACCTTATTTGCTTCTTTTTGTTGAGCTACTTCACCGCCCCCTTTCTTCATACTATAGCGAGGGCGCCCTCTCGGATTATGAGGTGTATGGTCTTATAGAGGTTGACTTCCTTCACAAGGGAGATCTACCTTTGCATGTTGTTCTTCTGTGGCATCTTCTTCCTCCATGAGTTATATTTGCAATTTGTTAATTGTCTTAAAAACCAACTTCATCTTTTTTATGCTAGAGCTAACGAAATTAGCCATTCGTGCACAACGAGCTAATATTGCATCATATCGCTCTAGAACTATAGTACTAATACAATACGATTCTTCTATGCATTTCTCCTGAGAATAAATATGTTTGAAATTCTTTCTCTACCTATCCAATATGTATATAGGAGGGATCAACATAACATCATGCTCTTAGAAAACAACAAGGGCGTGATGACAAAGAATGCCTCTGAATTCAAAACTTCGACAAATGCACAAAAATCTCTTATTTCACCTCATTGTAAATCACTGTATAAGTTAAAGGCCTTGCATTTTCACATCGGGGAGGAATGGTGATGTCTCGCACCTCATAATTACAAAAACTAGGGCCCTTTATATCCTTTCGTACCTTGCAATTTAGTCTCTTCCTCTTTTCATATTGAATTTCAAGAAAATATTGTCAGTGTATATCTCATCCATTTGTCTTTCTTACGGCACATCAACCAATCTAAAACGATCGTTATAAGAGCACCCAAAGTCCTCCTTTTCCACCTTCTCATACTTCACGTCAAGAGCAAGCTCATACTGCTAATAAATTGCTTCAAACTAGTCTTTGCATTCAAATATTCATCAAAGAAACTGTTCATGTTCTCGCTCCTTTGAGTGGTAGACATTCCTGCCCAAAATGTGTCCTTCACATAAACCGAAACCCAATTGTGCCTAATTTCATACAAAGTGGATAACCACTGATGACTACACTCCTTTAATTCACATTATTCCATCATTAACTTCCAAGACTCTTCAAACTCATCCACAGTGAGTGATTCATACACTGCATTCTTCATCTTCCAAGTGATTCTTTCTCAATCTTTAAGTCCTGCATGTTTCTCATGCACCTTCTTCATGATGTGCCACAAGCATCGCCTATATCGTGCATTTGGGAATATGCTTGTGATAACATTACATATTAAAGGGCACTAATCTATTATTATGGCCTTTGCCTCCTTCCCCATACATGCTAGCCAGGTCTTAAATAACCACTCGCAATTACTGACGGTCTCATTAACAAGTAGAGCACAACCAAACAAAATTGACTCATCGTGATGTTTTACTCCAACAAAAGGTGCGAATGGCATATCATGCTTGTTGGTTAGGTAAGTTGTATCAAATGTAATCACGTCTCTAAAATACTTATAAGTGATTCTTGATCTTGAATCAACCCAAAAGACATGCTTGAGTTGGTTATCATCGCCTGTGTGCATTGTGTGCAAGAAGTTCATATTTTATTTCTGTTTTTTTTAAAAGTGTTGAAGGATTGCCTCTACATCACCCTCTCTAAGTCTAAGCCTTTGCGTTGCGCAATGTGATTCCTTATGTCCTTTTCTCCATATGTCAACTGATCAATTCCACCAGCATGCATTGACTCAGTCATGAATTTGCAAATCGAAACTCCTACACTGTAATTAATCCAACCTTTTTTTTGTTGCCTCCCCGATTAATTTGTTACACCTATAGAATCTTGACTTGGATGGACTCACTAAATAATGGTTGTGTTCAAGGAAACACCCTGTGATATGCCAATTCCCATCGGAGCATAGTCGTGTGGAAATTCTCATTTTACATCCACACCGCGCATGCAATCTAGTAAAATATTTACCAGTCGATCTGGGTTGTCCCTCCTTAGCACATGCAAATACTTGCTTCCAAACGATGCCATATGTTTGTTCTAATGACCTTACTCTGATTCCAAATCCCTGGCTCTTAGCATAACATTTAAATGTTAAATAGACCTCATCGTGACTACTAAAGATCATATCAAATTCTAGGGCCTTCAGTTTGTCAACACAATCAACCCCATCATCATCGCTAATCTCCTCAGCCGTGTTTAAGTCAACATTTTCACACTCATTTGTACCAAGATCAATTTTTGTGTCTTTTTCTAATGAATTAATCTGCTTTTCCATTTCCCTAGTGAAAGGAAAATGTGTCGTAAATATAAGAAAATCAATAATGGATACAATATTATATGAAAATTTAATTGTTTCTTCACATATTGCAACCCAAATAACCAAGTTAACCTAAACCTCAAACATAACTTAATATGTAGTAATGTGACACAATAAGCAACACTGTAGAAAACAGTTGAATCTACCCCTAAACCTAACTTAACCAATGCCTTAATGTCAATCAATTAACACAGCCATGCACCAACTCTATTGATGTGAGTAAAAGCATTGAATGTAGTGACACAATAACAAATGTTCTCATAGTAAAAACACAAATTTCCATAACTCGAACCCTAAACCTAACTTAGCATGATAAGTAACACAACCCTGTACTAGTTGAACCTAACCCAAACCTTAAACCTAACTTAACATGTTGTAATGTGAGCAATAAGTAACACAACAGGAACCAGCTAAATATAACCCTAAACCTAACTTAACTAGTGCTAATGTGAAACAATTTGGGGTAACGCAACCCTATACCAACTCTATTGATGTGAGTAAATGCACCTCCATCTCATGCACTAAATGCAGTGAAAGTGTAACAAATGTTCTCAGAGTAAATGCATGTTCTCATAGTAAATGTTGTGTGTAAAAGCATAAATCTACTGCCATTCCAAATAAAAATTTGTTTCTCCTCGGTCGTCCTTTGCTCCGAAGTGATTCTTCTGTATCGTTCCCCTTCACTTCAGTCAGGTCTGTGTTAGAATCTCTAATGGTGATCCCTTGCTTGTTGGTTCTTCATCTCCTCTTTCGAAATGTTTTGTATACAAGAAGCAAAGAATATTTAGGGGAAAAGAAAGGAAAATGGGGTTTTAGGGCTTGTGGTCTCGATTTGGGGCTAAGAAGAACCCACCAAAATATGAAATTTCACTCCAAAAGGGAACATTAATTAGTTGCTGACGCGTCTGCCTGTCTATTGCAGTCTGTATGTCACCTCAGTCGCATCAGTGCAGCTGCAGGCAACTGAGGTAACTACTTTTTGAAGCTAACAACTGAAAACGCAGTCAAACTAGAGAAAACTTTTGCATGTGGGACCTGGGGTGCCACTAGGCGGGTGTTGATTTGGGGTGCCATTTTGGGGTCATTCTAGCATTTTCCAAAAAAAAAAAAAAAAAAAGTCCCCTTCTCCTACCGATACAATGCGCAACTCATTTCCATTTCTCAGTTCCAATGGAGTCTGATTACAGACTTTGCCGGTTCACTTGCTCGGCCCCCTTATTGCCAGTCGTTACCAACATCCTTGCCATTCTCAGATTTTGAAGGTTATGGTTTAATTCGATCCATATTATGTAATCGTTGTTATCAATGGCATTGGCTGATTGAAGGAAGACTTTTGAAATTTGTGAACTTGTTACTGCTTAGCAGTTCAATTATGTCTTTATTAGTTTACCCACTATTGTTCTCAATTGATGTATACAGACATGAATGATTTGGTGTGGAAGAGCTTTAGTAATAATGAAATTGTGTTTTTCTGATTATCAACAATAAATCTCAGACTCTTATGGTCATGTATACAAGTTGTTGGATCTATCTTTATGCTTTGATTTTGGGAATTTAAACCAACAAATAAACAACAACCTAGCCTCACTCCCAATATTAGTTGGGGTCGGCTACATCCTACATGGATTAAACTCTCAATCCATTGTGCTCAATTTAGTGCAATTGATGGCGTGCTTTCCAAATCATTTAGATCCCTCAATATTTTTTTGGGAGTTTATTTTTTTATTTTTTATTTTTTAAAGTAAAGAAATAGAAAATTAGAAAGCTAGATTGTGTCTTGGAATTTGGTTAACCTACTAACCTTTCATGGTTCTTATGGATCGTATAACCTTTTTTTTTCTTATCAAAAGGAGGCTAACATGAGCCTATTATTGCATGGATCCTATAATCTTTTGTTTTTTGATTATGTTAGTGGGTGTTCCAGTCTTTTCATACCCTCCTTTAGTTTGACTAATCACACGGGAGTTAGTCAAGGCGCCCCAACCCCGTAACTTAGGAGAAAATCGAAGGGATGTAATGTAGGTGGTCATCTTTTTGCCGCCACACCACACCCCTTGGGGGCTATTGATATATTTAATCTCAAATTTGTCACAAGACAAGATTATGATTACAAACACAAAAGTGCTTGAACTCATCCATCACTGCTTGATAAATTATCTCAAAATATTACAAATAGTTATCAAACTAGAAATGATAATCATAAGCCTCCCTTCAGTACAGCAAATGCAATTTTAAGCTCACATGTTTTTTTTAAGAAAAAAAAATGAATAAAAAGCTTCTCTCAAATTGAAAGACCTAATGATCTCTCTTATTATATCTCGTTTTCATTTGCAAAAGTCGAAACTCTCTCACAAGTTCACAATGCAATCATATATCAAAAACATTTTTAACAGAAGATTAGCAAATGCAGAACGCAAACACTTACTGTATTACAGCTGCACAACAAATGCAATTGCTGAAGAATGATGATTTCATCTTTCGTTTTTCCTTCCCTGGAGGAGAGTAATCCCTGGTCTCATTAGTAAGTGTTTTCTTGTCTTCAGTTGCTCTCTTACCATTTGGGTTCTCTTGTTTCTGTAGTGAGCCAATGATGTTACTCTTTCTTTCATGAAGCTAAGTAGTGGAATCTTCAGTTTTTCTGAGTCTGAATGTTCCAATGCAATGACTTGTTTCCCTGATGAGAATTCCTGACCCTGCAGTTCTTTTTCTGAACCGCAGCCTTCTTTCTCTGAATTTATAGTTGTAAATTGATCAGTTTTGAATCTGCGCCTGCAGCATTAACTCCGACCTTGCTTGATAAGGTTGCATTTCTAAAGCTCTTTAGTTCAAACACATCCTTTTCAACAGTCTGCTCCTGATTGTATGGCAATGGGCTTCGGTCAGAATCTTCAATTCTTGTGTTGCTGGACAGCAATGCAGCAACCTCAGCATGGATGCTCACCTTTTCTTTTTTCTGTTCTGTTGATGTATTAACACTTTCTTTTGGTTCAAGATCAGAACTTAGAAATGAACCGATTCTCTCGCCTTCGGCATCCTTTGGTGGTTGTGGTGTTGATTTATTCTTGAAACACTGTTTAGCTTTGGTGTTCATTGTCTGACCATGTGGTATTGAATTATGATGATCAGCATCTTGTTTATCACATTGCGGCATTGGAACTTGATCAATTTCAGCTAGTAGAATGCCGAGATCGAAACTGAACTCTGATTTATTGGAAACCTTGCTGCTAAATTCTGCCTGCTGCTTTGGTCGGGTGTTGGGATTCTCCTTGCTTTTTGCTGTAAAATAGTCTGTGTGTGAATCGTGGTCACCTGTGGAGTTGATGATATTGCTTGCTTGATTTGGCACCTGAGTAAAAATTATCTAAGCATTTAAATTTCTATTGCAATGGAATTTTTAGCATATTAGAATCTCTAATTGTGTATTTTACTTACATCGACCTCATTGCAGCACGTCTTATGTTTTGAGTCTACGATTGATTGGTCCCATCCAACATTTTTAGATTTTTCTTCAAGGATGGGAAAGTTTGAGACTGAAATATCTGCTGCTGTGAACTCGATTGAAGAACTACCATTGTTGACAATACTTTCAGCCATTTTCTCCAGTTCTGGCCCATTTTCGTGGAGGTTAACTTGGCATCCATTTTCGGTTTTCTTGTTCTCATCTACTTCGGACTTTATCTTCCCCTTTGTAACTTCATCTGGAACTTCAATCTTTTCATTGCATTCAGAAACTTGAAATTTTATTGGTTCTATTGATTTAGCTGATTGGAGAGACTTCTAATTGTAAGTCCATGCCACTCTTGTCAAGTAACTTCAGATCTTCTTGTTCTTCGCTGTCATTGGGATTTACATCACAAGCTTCATCTTTTAGTTTTCTTTCATTGATGTTACCTATATCTGGTAATTTCTCGTGTTTTTGTGTGTAAAGTTCATCCTTCCATACAACTGAAACAACAACAGCAGTGATACTTCCTTCTGGCTTTTGATCTATTCCGTTTACTTTTCCATCAGATTCATGTGGCTCATTGTCTTCTACCTCATGGTTTCCCTCTGGTTTGGTTCTTGGTTTGTTAGGTGATTCAACGCAAACACCCGTTAACTCCTCTGTATCAGACTGTATATGTGATGACTCTGGAGATTCTTGATTTTTATCTATCATCTCTTCCCCACCATTATCTGTTACATGGAAAGTATATTTAGATTGTATGAAGTTCATGCAAAAAAACTTGGCTAATGATCGTTGATGTGAGGACATGCATAATCTCTTCGTTTCTTCTAGTGTAATGTCTTTGCTTATAAAAATAAAGAAGAGATAAGAAGGCAATCATAAATGTTGGACTGCATGGATGTATTTTTTCACCCTAATTATTTATTTAGCCATGGAATTCTAATTTCCATATCTGTTAGATGTGTTGGAATTGAAAAGAATAAAATCCCATTAGTAAAAAGATTAAATGTTCCAACCTTCATCCTTCACTGTCTGATTCTGAAATTGTTGATCACAAGTTCCTGATGGGTTTTTTTCTGAAGTAGCAGCTTCCTCGCCCAAAGAGTTGTCTTTGTTAGTTTGACCCAGCTGTGGTGGTTCATCATTTAAATCTTTTTGGACTAATTGGGTTTGCAAAATTTCCTTGGCTCCTCCAATATCAACTTTTTCTGTCTCTATAGGAAAAAACATATGCAATAATTAACCATCACCTACTAAAACAAAATGGCAATGATAGAAATAACTCAAGTCAACCAGAGAGTTGAGACGTTAAAAACTCTGAAAAGTTTTAGTTTGATGTACTTTTAAAAAAAATTTTTTTTTTTTTTTTTTGACATTCTAGATAACTATAGAGAAGTTCACTTAAGTGTTAAAATGTTTCATGTTTTCATGAAATAAAATGAAGCTAGCATGGTTTACATTAACTTGCAAATGTATTCTATTAAAATAAAATATGCCATCTCTATAATTCTTGAAAGATATTCTGGTAGCCGCAAACTATGGCCAGCTTCCATTCTTGATGCTTCCTTAGTTTTGCGGGTTGATTTCACTGAATCACAATCTAGACATAGAATTTGTTCATTTATTTCCTAATTCAATCTTAAATATCTTTAGTCTCTTTTCTTATGAATTTTGTATGTTTTTGCCTATAGTACAATTTTGTTTACATTTATTTCGTACTCTGGCACGTAACAGTTATACTTAATTTAACTCATTGAACATTTGAAGAAACTCATAGAGTTTCATACCATTAAAAAGAATAAAAGAAAACTTGAGATTGTAAAACATTCTAACCTTGCATGGCAAATGCCTGCTCTTGAATGTTGGTTACAGTTGTATCCAGAAATGAATTCATCATCTCTTCCTCTGCCCTATCTGTTGCAAGTTGCATTTATTTACTGATCAGTTATGATGGAAGGGAAACTATCTGCTGCAAACTTCATTTACACTTGAGTTTGCTTATGGAGAGTGCATTTGAAATTGTATGAAATGCATTTAGGAAAGAAGGAAGAATGCAGATGTGGCTAATGACTGTTGATGTGATCACAAACCATAAATTATTCACTTCTTTCTTTTAGTATAAGATATGTTTTAGAACAATAAAAAGAGATTAAATTGAATGTTGGACTGATTAGTTTTCTTACCCGTGGAATATTAAATTCACAACCGTTTGATGCATGGAAACAAAAACTTAATTAGCAAATAATACAAATTTTCTAACCTTCAGTGATCAATATCTGATTCTGATGTTGCTCATTATGTTTCAAAGTGGAAGCTTCCTCACCCAAAGAATTACCTTCACAAGTTTGAATGATATGTGGCTGTTCATCAATACTAAAATCTTCTTGAACTGGTTGGGCTTCTAGAAATTTGTTGGATACTTCAGTATCATTGTTTCCTGTCTCTGGAGCAACCAAAGATGCATATCTAGTTAGTTAAACTATCAAGCAAAAGTGCAAGGATAGAGAAATTTATATTAACCATAAAGTTTGATGGTAAATATTCTGGAAGTTTTATTTGCTGTTGATGAGTTTTTTGTGAAACTTTGACGTACTAGAATAAAATAAAATCTTTTTAGCATTAGGAAGTTTATGTTTTCTCGAGAGACCATGAAGACTATTATATTGTTGAAATGTGAGGTACTAAAATAAAATTTATGTTTTCTCTGATTCTTGAAACATAGTGTTAGTGATGAAATATGTTTAGTTTATATTCTCATTGCCTTTTGTGGTTTTATGCATTGATTATGCAGTGTTTGTATTCGTAATTTCTTCATTTATTTTTTTAGTTTCAATGTTAAAGATTAAGATTTTAAAATCTCTTTTCTTTTATATTTTGCACCAATCGATGCAAAGAAAAAAATTAGGGAAGGACGGATTTGGTGGTTTAGGCACATCCTAAAACAGCTTGGCAAATGCCTTAGTTAGGAAGCTCGGCACTATAGAAAAAATCGATAGTACAAGGTAGACCTAAAATAACTTAAGATGCATTGGTTAAGAAGGATTTAAAGGATTTTGAATGCACGCCATTTAAGTGCATTAAATCTAGTGGAGTGGAAGAGTTTGATCCATGGTGTTTCTTTTAACTTTTACGCATTATTCCCTAACTCTTATGGAATATAAATATAAGTTTGATTCCTATATTTGTACTTTAGCTTTGTAAGGTTCTGCCTAATCAATTCATTGGACATTTGAAGAAGCTCAGAGATTTCATACCATAGGAATGGATAAAAGAAACTGAGAATGATATTAAACTCTAACCTCCCATGACAAATGCTTGCTCCTGAATCTGGGTCACACCTGTTTCTGATGAGTCATCGCAAGAGGTTGAAACTGTCTGTTTAAGAGTTTCTGATGATGAATCTGGCTGCTGTTCCAGATTACTTGTGTCATTTGGCAGCAAAAAGGTTTCTGATGATTCACTTGGAATATGTCCCTCATCACCGATTACTTCTGCAGTAATTAACATATCAAATAAGATGGAGTAGGACAACCAATGAATAAGAAATTTAAGTTCTTAACTTTCTGGTTATCCATATGTTTGATCTACATGCATTGAAATTTTATACAGCAATGAAAACCAGTAACATGCTGACCTCTCACAATTGTTTGCTGCTCTTGAATGTTTTGATCAATTCTCGCTGGTGAGTTTAGCTGTGAATTTGAAACTATCTCCTCATTTTTGTATGCTAGAATGGACTGATTTTCTTCATCGTTTGCATCATTTTTCTCCATGAGAACTCTGGAGGAACCGCTGGCGAGTTCAACTTCCTTATCATCTAAAGGCTCTCGATTTGTGTTTAGAAATGAATCCATCATCTCTTCCCCAGCCCCATCTGTTGCAAGGTGCAATTACCAACGCATCGGTCATGATCATGGAAGAACCCGTCTCTTGAAGATTTCAGTTACACTTGAGCATGTAAATGGAAGTGCATTTGAGATTTTATGTAGTTGGATAAAAGAAGGGGGAATACAGAGTTTTCTATTCACTATTGATATGAGCATGAAACCTAGTTTCTTCAGTTCGTTCTACCATTTTAATGTTTGTATTAAAATAATAAAAAGACATGTGAAGCCACCAATAAATATTGCAGTATTAGTTAGAGATTTTTTTCTTCCTGTTTAAGTGTTTAGTCATGGAATATAAAATCCACCATCTGCAGGATGTGCGAAAAAAAAATTTTAATAGTAAATAATTTGAATGCTAGAACATTACCTATCACTGTCTGATTCTGGAATTGTGGATCACAAGCTCCTGATGGGTTATTTTCCAAAGTGGAATCTTTTTGGACAAGGACACCTTCATCCGAAGAGTTTTCTTCACAAGTTTGAACCAGTTGGGTTTGGTCACCCTTCGAATCTTTTTGGATAAGATGAGCTTCAAGAAAGTCCTTGGTTATCTCAATATCAGTGTTTTTCATCTCTGGATTAATGAGATATGTGTGTTCAGTTAATCATGTACTATTTAAACAAATGGTGAGGTTAGAAGCACTCAAATTCACCATATAGTATGGTAATTGAAAAATTAATTCAGGAAAGTTCCATTTGGTGTTGGAAATAACTGTGAGAGCTTGGCACCATAGAGAAGTATAAAGAGGTTGAATCAAGTTTTAGGATGTTCTGAAATAAACTTTATCATCTCTCTAACTCTTGAAATATCAGCAACAAGTTTAACTTCCACTCCTAATGCCTTTTCTTGTTTTGTGGATTGATTTCAATTTTTTTTTTGAATCTCGTTTCTTTTATTTTCACACATAGTGTGACTTCTTTGGTATACAACAAAAACCACTACATAGCCTTAATCCCAAATTACTTGGAGCCGGGTACATGGATCAAACTCTTACATTGCAGTGTGACTTCTTTGGCATATCTTACAAATTTTGTTGCATTATAATTGTACTTCGACATGCAAATATTGTACTGTTTTGTTCCTTGAAAATTTGAAGTTCAAAAGAATTTCATGCCTCGTAATGTGGAAAAAGAAACTTGAAAATAATATTGCACTCTAACCTTTGATAACAAATGTCTGCTCGTGAATCCAGGTCCCACTTGTTCCTGATGAACCTTTAAGAGTTTTGGATGATGAAACTGACTGTGGTTCAAGACTACTTGTATTGTTTGGCAGCAGTTGAGCTTTTGAGGACTCATGTGTAACTTGAACCTCATCATTGTTTATTTCTGCAACAAAAAATGATTAGAAGTTTGATCTTTGCATTACTTGAGGAATCAAATTTGAAATCTTTGTGCATTGAATTAATCTTATACATATGACTAGCAACATGCTGACCTCTCACAATTGCTTGCTGTTCACTTGTCTTTTGATCAATTTGCTTTGGTGAATTGTGGTGTGAATTTGAAACCATCTCCTCATCTTTGGATGATATTGTGGACTGACTTTCTTTATCGTTTGTATCATTTTGCATAAATGGAACTCCAGAGGACCCACTTTTCTTCATTATCTGACATCTTCATGAACCTGGAATATTTCCACTAATTTTCTTGATTCATTTGAATGGTACTATGAAGTTCCCAGTAAAAACATTACTGATTACCTTTCTTATCTGATGCTTCCTTTTCAGGTTGAGGATGACTTATTTCTGATGGAACCTCAAAACTCGAGGCTATATCTTCCACCTGATGATCACTCTCTTTGGATGAGGCTACTCGGTTCTTCTCAGGTTCGTCGTCATTCACGTTGATTGAGGCAACGGATGCTTCTGAAGATATGACAGGTGCCTCAGACTCTATGTTATCTTGATCTGCAGCAATTGATCAATAGCACTGTTATACACTAGATGTCTGTTAATAATATCTGCAAAAGCCAACATTCCAACATATCTTCTAGATACATACTTTGCAAACCGGTTACATTGCTGTTTCCCATCTCGTTGCCCATGTCAGTTATCAGAATCCTGCGACGTCAACAAGGAAGAAAAAGAGGAAACAGTTATTTTTTGCTCTCTTGTTTCTTCTGATCAGAAACTAAGGAAAGCCAGGCTCTTAAATGTTGATAGATTGACATTACTAGGAATGCTTACCATGATAATGGTACTCAATGTCATTAGACCAACAAAGGCTAGTAGTCAATTCTGTCAGATAGCCAGAGTGTTAATCCCTGCTTAAGTGGTTAGACTCACATTGCTTAAAGCATAAGCCTAGTTTGGGGCATCATTTAGCAAAGAAAAAGATCAAGATAAAGAAATGTAAAAGACTAGTGCCTAAATCTTTTTTCTTTTGACATGGTCTCTATTATATACACATGCTCCCTGTCACTGACAGGAGCGCAGGCGAGATTTCGGATATTATGACCCCCAAACTACATGCTTAATTTTAGGTTCTGAACTTGTTTAATCGTTACTTTTCTTTGCTTGACAATGGATTGAAACATATTTATGATTGTTAATGATTACGCATTATGAATCTATTAAGCCATCGGTGATGTTTTATGCCATGTATCACTAGAGTAATCATATTTTAAAGGTGACCTTTATTTTTAGGAAAAGACTAACAGACTTAATTGGTCTTTCCTAGATTTTACTTCATCTTTTCAATCTCATTGTCTTGAATTTATCATGAACTCTTAAGAAATTATCAAACAAAGCATCAAATAATAATAGCTCACATTTCTTATAGAAAAAATAACAGCTCACATGAAATATTGTGTTGCAATGCTGGTATCTGTTCTCTTCTTTACAGACTGGGTGGTGGTGGGTGATGGGCCTGGTGTATTTTAGATGACTATGGCCTTATGGTGGACCTGTTATAAAGTTTTCTTGGTGTAAAAGCAAGTTCAAGATGCATTTGAGTTTGAGGGGCTAAGAACTGAATTTATTAATGTCAAGACCATCTTGCCTGTCTATTTTCTTTAGAATTCTCTCATTCTTTCAATTTTATTTCTAACTAAAGCCATGCTTTAAGGATAGTATAAATGCGGCCTCAACCTTCTTTAGTTATTTTAGTGAGTGAATGAAATGAGTTTTATATTGATCCAATAATCCTACTCTAGATAGACTTCTTGTTGGCATGATTAGACCTCTATTGAGTTTCCATTTTGCCAAGTCAATGGTAAACACATCAAATAAAGAGTCAAAAGCGCTAATGATGTTTAGACTTGTTCATCTGCCATTGTGTGGTTGGGCTCCTTTAAAAGCTCGACAACTACCAAAGTCTGGGCTGGGCTTGGGCTTCTGGGGTAGCTTTGATGTGAGTCCATCAATGTCTACTTACTGAGAAAGCAACTACGTAGCCGATGGGCTTGCCAGTATGTCTTTGACTAGGATGATTACCTTTTTTCTTTTTTGGTCTAAAATACTCGATATTCAGACTATTCTACCAATGCACTATACAAGTGGGAGATTCTACTAACGCACTGTACAAGTGAGGGGGAGCTCTTAACGTTTGTGTTTGTATTTCCATTCCCAGGACTTAAACTCGAGTACTAGTCAAAGGGCAATAACTCGCTTCCAATTGTGCCAGCCAACCGTTGGTAACTAGGATGATTATTGGTTACCTTTATGTCCTCACGATTCTCCTTGATGACTTACTTTGAAGACCTATGCAGACTAGCGTGGGTACAAGCATGTGAAATAAACGTATAACCTCCTTTTTAGACCCCAAAGAAAAAAGATAATAATTTCTTGGTTAGAATTTGTCAGTCTTATGGTCCTCTTTTCGAGTTTGGGATTACTCCGAGCGAGGCTCTGGATGCTCCAACAATAATTTGAAAATAATAATAATAATTTAGCGTTAACTTGCAAATGATTAAAAACTAAGTCTAAGATAGAAGGTAAATGGTTGAAACACGGAAAGATTATGATCTGGAGTTCAGAATGGAGGCTTTCTTTTTGGTGGGAATGAAATTCGCTTTCCAATGTTAGAAGTTTATGTTTTTCCTCCCATCGAAAATTTTATTTTTCGTTATAATGGTCCTATTATATTTATGTATTGTTGTGTTCTAGACATATGTTAAGAGAACCGTCACTGATTGTCACTGTTCCATTGTTAGTGATAAGACGCTAATTGTGTTATGTTTTGGCATCATTTTACTTTGAATTATGAGTCTTTTGTACGCATTTATGCTATTAAATCCTTATTTTTGTATTTTTAGGGTTAAAACAGGCTTTTGAACAAAAAGGAAGAATTTCTTGTCAAAATTTAGTGAAACAAAACCAAAAGAAGGTTCAACGCCTTTACAACGCCTCAATTGATCTGAAACTTCCATGAAATCGTTGAACTTGATTTTGCGTATTGAAGAAGAGACATTGAATTGATCCGGACAAGCCTTGTGAAGACCTAGGAGAAAATTGAAAGTCAAATACCAAGGAAACACCCAATGCCTTGACAACGATTTTAGGTTTTGAGCGTACCGCGCTGAGCATATTTTAAAGATTTTCAATTGTCGATTCGAGAGTTGAGAGAGATTTTATCCTAGATTCTTTCCTATCCTTATTTTAGTATAAATAGAAGTCGAACGTGAAACCCTAGGAGACTTTTGAATTCATATTTCAATATCTAGTTTTTGAGAAAGGAGTTGTCTGGTTCTTTGGAGAAGAATTTTGGGAGTTTGTTCTTTGCTTTAAGGTACTGTTTATTTCATTTTTTGTTGTAGTATTTAATTTGTATGTGTTTTATTAATTAAGTTCTCATTGGATTAAGAGGTTTTCTTAGTTGTAAAACATAGTTATAAGGTCTTGATTTGTTATTTTAAAATATTTGTATTGAATGTTCTCATAATCGTGGAATGCATTGGTTTTAAATCTGATTCTAGAATTAGATTAGGTTCAATTAATTTGTCCTTTGTAGTGGCCAATACTTAGGCAGGTGTAGGAAACCTTAGCCAGTAAATATGTTGCTTGATTGGTACGGTGATTTGCATAAAGTTGTGAAAAAGACCTTGTCTGTTGGTAACCGGGTGCCTTTGTGCATTAGTGATATAAGTATAGTAAAAATGATGGCTAGTTACAAACTTAGGGCAAATGTTTTCATAAATTGATAATGATGCCAGTTCGGTAAAGACTTTTTATGGGATTACGAGAGTTTTGCGTATCTAGTTAGTATGTGCTAGTGTTGATTGACCTATCACTAACCTTCTAAAACCAAGTTCCAAACTTGTGTTTATCTATGAGAAATCTACAAGACAAAGGTGCTTTTTGTGACCAATGATTAACAATAAAGTTTACAACTAATGAATCTCTTCTCAATCTAGGTTTTTATTATATGGAAAATGATAATCTAACACACTTTGGGCACACACTTCGAGCGCACACTTTGTTTTTAAGCCATTTATGTCTCTTTTTTGTCTCTCTAGGTGGGGTCTCACATATAACAATACACCATAAATAAGCTAAAAAATAAAGTGTGTGCACAAAATGTGTTAGATTATAATTTTCCTTATTCTATTGTTTTAGTCATTATCTGCATTTTGATTATCATTGCATATGTTAGTTAGAGTAGGGTTAATTTTGTTTACTTAATCTCATTAGGTTGCATCACTTAGAAATCCCGTATTTTCCTTTAGTATTAGAGTCCGAAAAAGATCATTTTATCTCTTTGTGGGTTCGACCTCGTACTTGCCTCTGCTACATATCCCAGTAGTCGCTAATTCGGGACTATTAGTGATGCCGTACGACGCGGCATCAGTTACCGTCCAGCTTTTCGAAACCATTAGCAAGATCAGTCTATCATCCTGATTGACTGCAATCTTGAGCTGAATTCAGACTCATCAGCACAGGCATGAAAAAACCCCAAAGCCCCATTTTCAGTCACCCAACAGTCCTCCTATTACAGAATCAACAACACTCCTTCAAAAGCATGAAACAAATCCATGCCAACATGATCACAACTGGCCTCATTCTCCACACCTACCCCCTCAGCAAAATTCTCATCCTCTCTTCCTCTCTCTCCACACCTTATTCTCTCACACTCTTCAACCAAATCCAAACCCCCTCAATTTTCCTCTTCAACACCTTCATTTCATCCATCACCAACAATGCCCACCTCGCCTTCTCTCTCTACTCCCGCGTTCTTGCTGAAAAATCACTCAAGCCCAACAACTTCACATACCCATCTTTGTTTAAGGCATGTGGGTCTCGCCCGAATTGGTTCCGCCACGGGCGAGCCCTCCATGCCCATGTTTTCAAGTTCATTGAGCCACATTGTGATGGGTTTGTTCAGGTTTCTTTGATCAATTTCTACTCTGTGAGTGGGAAGTTGGGTATTGCTAGGTACCTGTTTGATGAAATGTCTGAGCCGGATTTGGCGGCGTGGAACTCTATCTTGGCCGCGTATTGTAATGGATCATGTAGTGATGAGAATGCCGGTTTGTCAATTGAGACATTGTTTTTGTTTAATCAGATGCAAATGTCTAATGTGAGGCCTAATGAAAAGACCCTTGTCGCTATAATTGGCGCTTGCGCGGATTTGGGTGCTCTATGTAATGGGATATGGGCTCATGCCTATGTGCTGATGACTAATCTTAGAATGAATCACTTTGTTGCGACCGCCCTCATCGATATGTATTCGAAATGTGGGTGTCTTGATTTAGCTTATCAATTGTTTGATCAAGTGACGCATAAAGATGCGTTATGTTACAATGCGATGATTCAAGCGTTTGCGCTTCATGGGCAAGGTCATTGTGCGATTGGTCTTTTTCAAAGGATGAGAGATGAGGGTGTTGAGCCTGATAATGTCACTTTTGTAGCTGTAATATGTGCATGTGCACATGTCGGATTGATTAGTGAGGGTAGCGAGATTTTCAACTCAATGAAGGAGGTGTATGGGATTGAACCTAAACTCGAGCATTATGGGTGCCTAGTAGACCTTTTAGGTCGAGCAGGGAAGCTTGGTGAAGCTTTGGAGTTGGTTAGGTCCATGCCGATGGAGCCTAATGCAGTGGTATGGAGGTCTCTTCTAGGAGCTTGTAGAGTTCATGGTAATCTAGAAATCGGAGAGCTAGCACTCGAACACTTGGTAGAACTAGAGCCGGAGACAAGTGGTTACTATGTGTTGTTGTCAAACATGTATGCCAACATCAGTAGATGGGACGACGTGAGGAGAGTTAGGAAAGCGATGAAAAACACGGGTGTTAACAAATTTCCAGGAACAAGTTTCATGGAAATCGATGGGGCTTTGCATGAGTTTGTAATGGGTGACAAAACACATCCTTGCTCAGATATGATATATAGGAAGTTAGAGGAGATGAATTGCAAATTGCAGATGCATGGTCACAAGCCAAGCACTAAAGAAGTGTTATTTGACATAGAAGATGAAGAGAAGGAAGGCGCTTTGTCTTACCATAGTGAAAGGCTTGCAATCGCTTTTGCTCTAGTAGCAACTGAATCAAGATTTCCTATCAGAATTATAAAGAATCTTCGTGTATGTCAGGATTGCCATGCAAGTACTAAACTAATTTCCAAAATATATGGGAGGGATATAATCGTGAGGGATGGAAACCGGTTTCATCATTTCAGAAATGGTGCTTGCTCTTGTTTAGACTACTGGTAGTAGAAAAAAAGGTTGCTGCTTGTGCACAGTTCCGATTGATAACCCGCATACGCAAAAATAATTTTCCCGCTCATTTGAGCCACTTTGATAGGCAACACTAATGGAAGCCGCCTGCATCGGCATTGTATATTAGCGACGCTTGCCTGGTTGTTCTCATCATTTCTGTTTGATAAAAGCATACACTTTCCAAGGTATCAGCATCGGTTTCTTGGGCAGGGGTTATTCTTGAAAATCATGTTTCAAAACTTGAATCTATGTGATGAAAGAAAGGAAACAATTCTGCATTATATTGGTTGCAGTACCTTTCTATCCTCCGATTTGATGATGCAGATGATCGGTCTTTTCCAAACCTAATGGCCCTCGAAAGTTACCAGCCAGTATTTGTTGCAGAAACACTTTGATTAAGGTAGAACATAAATCACACCTTACATATCTATAGTGAAGCTCAGTTTGTTGTGCTTTTTAGTCTTCGTTTTATTTCATTTTCCTGGATACAAGAACAAAATAATTTACCGTGACAAATTTTACTTCGACATTTATGATCTAATACAACATTTTTCTCGGTCGATACAATACTTCATTTTTGTCATTTTGGCGAACTTTTGTTTTTTGTTCTCTTATTTTAAAATATTGGCATTGTGCTCTGATCTGTGGAAATGCTGATATGCCATGTCAATATAATTTTGTTACCCTTTACTAAGTGAGTCATACTTTACTCCTTAACATATGCCCTTTGAAGTAGGCAAAACTCATCATTTGGTCCCTAAACTTTGTGTCTTTTATGCTTTTGGTCCCTCAACTTTTATTTTTACATATTTGGTCCTTGAACTTTCACAAAAATCTAAATTTAGTCTTTCCACCATTTAAAGTATTAAATTCCACCATGGGTAACAAAAGTGTTGTGTGACTAGTCAAGAAGAGTAATATTACTGAACCGGACGAGTCACATCGACCAACAAATGTTGAAAAAAAATTTAATTTCCTTCAAAAATATAAAAAATTCAAAGTTCAAGGATCAAAAAGCATAAAACTCAAAAGTTCAGGGACCAAATGTACAACAATAAAAGTTTATGGACCAAATGTGCACTAATGAAAGTTCAGAAATCAAAAGCATAAGACTCAAATTTCAAGGACCAAAACATATGTTTTGCCTTTGAAGTATTAAGGATTTTAGCACGGTTGTCAGAATCCCCATTGAAATCCATGAATCCTTTTATGCATGATTTGACGCGTACTTGCGAATTTCAATCAATTTCTACTGGTACATTTATCAAGTTACAAGTATATATTGTAATGTTGTTGCAAATAATTTTTTTCAGGGAGAGGCTGGATTCCATCTCTACTTAGTACTTACTCATCAAATGATCTGAGTGATTCAAATTGCGATGGCCCCAAATTCCGAGGCCGCCCCGTGGCTTCCCATTTTCCCTGCTCGTGCACTGGAAACGCTTGCCACGTCACTCGTCTGCCTTCGTACTTAGGTAGTTATCATATAAGTTGTTATAGTCACTTAATTGATCATTTAGAAGAAATTAACAGCGGAAGAATTTAAAGTTTGACAAAAATGCATTCATATATATATATAAAAGTTTTACTGATCAAACCTATAGTGGAAAACCTGGCTGTACTGTGCATACAGGCGATCAACTGCTATAGTATGTATATCAGTACAAGTATGTATCCAGTTTCCCAACCCAAAAATATAATACAAAATATCAAAACGTGGTAATATCTACACACATACCAGCAGGCCTCGGTGTAGGCAAGTCAGATGAAATCGCCGATGATCCCCTTGCCCCTGCAAGTACTAGGATCTGCGCTCGGCCACCACAAAAAGACAGATGGCGAGCCCAGTAAGTAAAATTCCAAGGAAAACCACCGTGCATAAATAATTAATGAAATAAGTAACAGAGCCAAAAGTAGTGTTAAATAAACATGCGGTAGGAAGAAAAATATGCAGACAACTGCTCAAAGCTAATCGCATGTATATAAACACATTGATAGACAAAGGGGTGTGAACACAGCCACTAAGTGTGTACTAGGACCAGGAGCCCCGCCGTGGCCCATGCCTCCGACCCTACGACCGTATCCCAGCGACATTTACCCCGGTGAGCTAATCGAACGCGTGAAATGGAGCCCAACTCGGATATCATCTACTACCGAGTTCCTGACCACGCGCTACACACCTAGCCGGCGACTTCAACTACCTGTGGATACATAGGCGGTCCCATAACCGCCCCAGTAGGAATAAAATTCACAGATTTTCAAGGAAATAAAGCTCAATGGAAATAAATAAATAAATGCAGTAGTGGTGTTCAGTTGGGTTTTACGTACCCGAAAATACGCACTCCGACTTCTCGGACCGTCAAGACGCCCCACCTAGCTCCCCAATGTCCGAGCTATGGTTTCCCGGTCCCTGAAGTCCATTTTATAGTGTTTTATAATTTTTGGAAACATATTATATCATTTTATGATATTATATTATATTTTTAAAATTTCAGTTGTGGTACCTCTCCCGGGCTGAGTCGGGGTTCCAAAAATACCCGAAAAGTCTCGAAACCACTTTTCTACCTTTTTCTAATTTTCTATATTTTTCTAGAATTTTTCCCAATTTTTCTGATATTTTTCACTTATTTTTTTCCTATTTTCCAGCAAATAATATATATAATATATATTATTTAATTTTATTTAATTTTATTTAATTTTTATATTTATTTTTTTTTCCAGTGGGCCCCACCTGGATCGGTCCGATCCAGGTGGTTGGACCGGCCCTAGGGCCGGTCCGGCCCGGCGCGTGCGTCCCCTTCCCAGAGACGATTTTCGTCTCTGGTTCCTCTTCTTCCCTTTTTTTTTTTTTTTTTTTTTTTTCTTTGTTGCTTCTCATCACTCCCCTCTCAATTTCTCTTCAAACCTCACTCCATAGGAGACCTCTAAACATCAAATTCTCCCCTCAATTCCACCAAAACAACAACAAATTTTCGGATCAACATGCATAACCATAAATCACAAAATTACCCATTTGGTCACCAATTCATGCAAATCCGAGTAATACCAATATAATTCACTATAAGAAATTCAAAAACCTCCAAGATGACCTCCAAAAACCAATAAGAAATCAATGTAAATTCGAATTTCACCAACACCCATTTTAATGAAAAATCCACAAAATTGAAAATTTATTACCTTAGCTTGAGTGTTAGACGCCCAGAATCATCTCCCCCAAGCCTTAAAATTGTCCTCTCCAACCTCAGATCTCTCCCTGATCTCTCTAATTTATTTGAGCAATTGCATCATTTTGCATGTTGAACACCCATCGATGATATATATATAGTTGTGATTTTAATCTAGCGTGAACACGCATCCCGAGGACGGTCTAGCGGCCACTGAACACCATGTTTCACCAACTTTCTGGACACCCTATCATGACACCATGCATCTCGAATTTCCTTGTTGTGCATCTCGATGACAATCCTAAGTGTACTGATTTATTCACTTCAAATTATAGGATTCTATTTATTCCAATTTGATTTAACTTATAATATTTATTCTAGGCATCTATAAATTCCATAAATTTGTAAATATGGTCACACTAACTCCCCGACCACTCGGCACCCCGTGCCCCATGTCCGGCACGCTTCCCGAGGCGGTCCCACACTTAGTGTACCCAATTTAATTTCCTTAGCTTAGCCTAAGCTTATATATTTACATTTAATTAACTAAATCTTCAACCATAACATGTTTATATAATTTAAATCTAATTAACCCTCAACGCCCGGCCTCATTGCTACCAAAACCCCGCGTTGGCCTGTCCTACGAACGGACCCCGGCGCTCAACCTCGCCCGACAAATACTACCTTTACACACCAGTGACAGATAATACATCATTATCAAGAAAATGAAAATATTAATAAATCACCGAACTTAGAACAACAACAATGCACAGTCAATACCTAGGTCCGGGACATGCCTAATCTATCCGCGACGTCCACGTGTCGTCCGAGCTGGCGTCCCTATCTGAAATAAGTAAATAACGGCGTTAATAAATAACGGCCGTTACACACCTCTCCCAGGGCTCCTGTTCATTGGCTTATAACCAGTTAAGCTTAAGTCAAAGCTTCAGCTTGTAACCACAATTATCATTCCTTTTACTGATGCGAAAACGGTGAAAGATGGGGCAATATTGCAATTATGGCATCTTCTAATTGGCATGGTGGAAGCAAAACTGAATCTCATGCTGGGTGTGGGAAAAGAAGTTAAGGTGAAAATTTAGCAGACCCCAACTAATTTAGAATTGAGACTTTATTGTTGCTCCTAATTTTGAAAATTTGTGACATCGCAGTCAAGGATGCTTAACTCGGCATTGTGGAAATGTCTGAATCTTTTGTTTTCTTATTTTTGCTGACATTTTTGTTTACATGTTAGAATTGATTCATGTTGATGTAAATGAAGTTGATTTATACTTGCCAAGCTTTGTCCATTGCTTAATTCTCCAAGTTTTTCTTTCAAAAGTAACATTTTCAGAATGATATTATTGAGGTCTGTTTAGTTTGTTTCTTCCTTGCCTATCGACTTTTTTATTACACAAGTTCTCTCTAAATTGTTCTCTGCTTTAGTTTACTTTGGCCCACTAAGATGCGTAATCAAATACTTTTAACCATATCAATTAACAATACATCATGGAACACTAAAGCTTTTATGTCTGCTTATGTTAAAGCTATATTTTTTTTTTGGTGGGCAAGACGTGGAGGACACGTCGTATGCAGGACTTGTGATAAGGATTTCTATGTGGTGTCAGTTGTCAAATTTAGTCTTTTTTTTATTATTTTTTTTGGTAAAAATCAAATTTACTCTTTGTTATTGGTGTGTGTACAATTAAATGCAACGGCCTAATTGGTCTGCTGACTCTGCTATGTTTTGAATCAATTTGGGCTTTTTTTTTTTTTTTTTTTTGAAGTAAAATAGGAATTTCATTAATCACCAATAACTTGATACAGAATTAAATATAGAATCAATGTCCTAATAAAAGTACACTGACTCGCTAATTTTATTTGTTCACAAGAACTGTTATGAATTTATCTTTTAATGCGACTGTAACATTGAAACAGTGTGACAATCAATGACTGCTCTCTACAAATAATTAAAACGCGTGACTGTATACAAACACCATTAGAATTATACAACGAAAAACAAAACTTCCAATAAATGGAGAAAAACTTACGACTTTCAACAAAGGAAGACAATCAATTTGCACTTTATTGGACTGTGTTGAATTGGATATGTGAATTGAA
Source organism: Stephania japonica (assembly GCA_039657345.1). Classification (NCBI taxonomy): domain Eukaryota; kingdom Viridiplantae; phylum Streptophyta; class Magnoliopsida; order Ranunculales; family Menispermaceae; genus Stephania; species Stephania japonica. The sequence goes on along the minus strand of CM077558.1, from coordinate 17,292,323 downwards.
AAAGGAAAATGATAATCTAACACACTCTCAACGCACACTTTGGACACACACCCTTGTCTTTTAACTATTTATAATGTTTTGTCAGATGTGGGGGCCACGACTGAGGAGACAAAAAAGAGTTATAAATGACTAAAAGATAATGATGTGTATCCAAAGTGTACGTTAAGAGTGTGTTAGATTATCATTTTCCTTGTACAACTTGGGACTTTTGAGTCTACAATGAAATAGACCATATTCAGCCTCATAGCTTGAGAAACAATCTTTGCGTTCTTTTCAAAAAGCATCCTTTCTAACTCGAAGTACTATATCAAAATCGATTGCCCAATATGGAACCTACATCATACCGACCGAAAAAGTTTTCATCACTCTAGTCTTTGAGAGGAGTTTGAGCCAACAGAATCAAGTACAATCCAAGCGACATTGCAATTTAGGGATGCGCACACTGCACAGTTCGATTTAGATTACCTAATGACCTATTTAGTTGGAGTGTTAGCTTAGCTACACTCAGGGACAAAGCCAGCTATTAATGAGTGGGGAGACCAAGGTAAAATTTGAGTTTCCTTATATTGACTATGGAGTGTCAAATAAATTAATGAAAACTAATGCACTTAATTTAAGAGTTTAATGTATTGCTTTTACATATACATACATATACGTAATGCTATACACATACATAGGACATGGGTGTTTTACATATACACAATGCTGTATATACATATACATATGCTCTCTCCAAAGTGCTAGACAAATTTAAGGGGGGCCAAATGTGCTTAAAAGTGCAAACTCTCCACAATGCTATACATGCGCCCCCACCCCCCACCCCTCAGTAACAATGTGGTTTCATCCCTAGCTACACTCAGGCGTAGTTGTAAGACTGCATTTGTTTTGAGTGTTAGCTAAGACGCAGTCTTACCAAAGAACTTAAACTCGTGCTTACGAAATGACAGGTCCCCCCTGTCCTTAGATAAGCTAAGAGGTGGGTGCATGAACCAAACACTTTACGTTTGTAGTTGAACAGTAATTATGGACATTTAAGACTTTTCACCCACTTTTTTTTGCTTTAAAGACTACAATACTAAGAGGTGGGTGCATGAACCAAACACTTTAAATAAGACGTGCATCTCTCATTAAAGGCATTGCTTACTTATGTAACGAATATAAAATCTAACTCGTGCCACGTGTCATTTGAGGGTCGTATTATGGGACCCAGTCATCGTGATATTCATGTCTAGTTCTCAGGCGTCGACACCAAGGTATATTATTTTTGTCTGTTGTTTATATTATGTATTTATTACCTGTATGTGAATCCATTTTTCCAAACGTGTGAGGACGTGTTCTGTTACGCATTTGAATTACGGATTAATTCGGCCTAGGGAAACATGTCGAAACGAGTGTCAAGGGAACGAGATACGAGTATACGGAGTCCTGGGGGGATAATTTTAATATAACACTGACCTAAATGAAATTAAATATGCTAATTAATCAATATGATAACTTGTTCCAATGGATGGTATTTTCCTTAGCATGCGATGATGCGAGTCGTGGTGCAGGCCGAGTACGGGAACGCCCATGAGAACCAACAATTTGTGCCTAGGAGGACAAGACCAAGGACCAAGTTATCAAAGTGTGTTAGAAAAGTTGTTGGATGGCTTGATTTGAGCTTAGCCTAAAGATGGGTTATTGAGTCATGATGACATAGGAGGTATAAAAAGGTGTTTTAGTTGATTTGTATCAACTTTTATCTCTCCTTCAAACCAAAAATCCAAATATTGTGAAGGGGTTTTGGTGATTTTGAGTGGAGATTGAAGCCAAGGGATCGACCAACGACGTGAACAAAGCTTATATCTCGGTTCCTTGTTCAATTCTCGACGTTTTGGTTATAGTTTTTACGAGTTTTCACTAAGATTTGTGAGTACCGTGTTGACCTCTGTTTTCTTGGTTTTTGAGGTTGTTTGTGATGGTTTGAGGGATCAATTGATAGCATACAAGTCAGTTTCCTGCGGATGTTATTAAATTTTTTATGAGGAAGCTATTAAATAAATCTCCATCTCTATATTATATTAAAACTAAAATCTTTAATGCATACAAAAATCAAAAGGCATAGAACAAACTTAAATTGTAGGAAACAAAAGGAGTTCTAGCATTTAATAACATCAATGCATGTATGAATATAAATGAAATTAGATGGATCAACAGGGGGAGGAAACGCGTTTCAATTAAAATGCACAGGTTGCTTATCTATGGACTTCTTAAATTATAAACTTTTGAGTGTGTTTAGTACATCCAATATTGTTTGTGATACCATTAACGTGACATTGAAGACGTAACTTTTTTATTCTTTTGCATTTGTTCGAATTCAATCATAATACAAAAGAATATTGTAAAAAGGATGGATGTAGGGAACTGTGTTTCCCCACTATATAATCATAATACAAAAGAATGAGTTTGTACATAATCTCCCCAAAATTGTATGACGATAAAAAAACAATGTGATATCTGTCGAACCCAACTAACATCCCTTAAAATCCTAACAAAAAGCATCCATCGGAAGATCACCTGAGAGTTCTCATATAGCAAATGATCAACTCCATCACCCTAACCATTCCCCTAAATCATTCTTCAAGTAATTAGACTTCAATGTCCAGTAAGGTCCTTCAATTGTCAATCCTTAAACTCCAACGTTCCTTAGAGTGCTTAGAAAGTAAATCCGTGAAAACAAATAAAAAACTTATAATTGAATCAACAAACAACACTTAGAGAGAATTAGAGCAGGACTCACCATGGGCAAAAGGAGGAGTCCCTACATTTTTCAGATTATGTACAGAGTAATCCAAAGAAGACGACACAATCACATCATCAATACTAACAATCGACGGAATCTCCCAGACTAACAGATCTGAAACCCCATTAACCCTACCCGCCACAACCGATTTCTTCGCCAAATCTTCAAAGAAAACTACACAAAAAATCAGTTTCTTTTTGTCAAAAACAACAGTCCACCTATACAACTTTACCTAATGCATCAAATCATACAAATAGCTATGCATACCTCTTACGATACATACATACAAAATATCGACATGCATAGAGAAGAAAAAATGAATAGATTGACTATGAACAAACTACTACATTAATTCTATCTTGACCTTCACAAACATCAAAGCTAAAAACCTCTCTCACCCATCAAAATTTCTCTTCAATGAACACAAATTAGTGAAGAGGAAATGAATGCAGATTCATAACTCTAAAAACTTCATAACTGAATCATAAAAAACTCAACATTTTTGTGTAAACTTACCTTAAAAACTCAATAAACCCAGTTGAGATCCAAAAATAAGGTATGAAACTAAAAATCAATGCATACCCTTTTGAGATTGAGTCTCCAAAACGGTGCCCATGAAGTCAAATAGCCCAAAAAAAATGCTCTACTGATCACTTTCCACTTTCCACTTTCCACTTTCCAGGTTGTTCAATAGGTTCCTCAATTACAGGTATATAAGGTACCCCACAATGAGATCTAAAACAATAATAAAGAAAAGCTAGGCCATTGGAATGTGATTAAATGGGCTTCAAACACTCACTTGTTCTACAATTATTCAAAACTTTTGTGGTGATTCTGAGCATCTATGAACAGCAAAGACTGGGAATTCAAATGGGAAAAAAAAAAATTCACCATGGAAGCTCTGCTAGTGGAGCTTATTAGGAGTACTAAAAAGATAAAGCCGTAAAAAATAGAGGTTAATTTAAATTTTCATTGCAGACACATTGAGGTGCTCAAACCGGACTTGAATGGTCGGGTTGTCGATTCCAACCCTGAAAATCAAACCAACAAAGTCCAAAATCGACAACAGCCCAGTTCAAGATTTGTAAAAACAAACAACCCCATTAATGCTCTTACCGATCCATTCGCTCCTTGAGCTTGAGTAGGAACTTCTCATTGTACTCCTCCGCAACACGAACCAATCTCTCGATCAAGTTCCACTTCTCTTGCGGCAAGAGATTCTCAATGTCGATCTCTTCGCGCTTCCCATAGATTCTGCTCATAATACCCTTCCGGATCCGGTCGTATGTGGGCATCTTCTTCAGCGCCGCCCATTTCACAGCCTCCTCGTCGTTGAGACGGCCCCAATTCCGAGCCAAAATACACCCCCACCTAAAGTACACCCCACCTGGCCTAGACCTACTTGGACTCTGAGTCAACTCTTTAGAACTCAACTTAATTAATTAGCAGAATTTAACAATTTAAGTTGAGTTATTCTAAATTTACCGGTTTATCAAAGATTAGTGGAAGTGGTCAACCGAAATAAATCGAATAACCTTAAACTAAAGTCAGTCAGGACAATCTAGAGTGTAAAAATCTTGCATAAACACAGTCACATGTATATACAACAAGAGGAGAGTAAAACTCACTTGCCCTCGGACAACTCAGTCAAAAAGGAATTCCAAGGATAAACAATGAGCAATAACAATAACAATTTAAAGCTTAATTGAAATAACTGTGCATTTCCTAGCTGGCTTACTTACCTGTATTCGATCTAAATGCATTCTAACGAGCCCAACTCGTCGCCAATAGATCCTCGTATGCCTATCACTGAACTAAACATCCCCTAGTAGTCATTTGGTTTCAATTGGTTATATTAGAGTCGTGTTTTCCTATTTAACTTTCAATTTCAATTAATTTTTTCAAAGTTTCTCAATTTAATAATATCCCTCATTTTCAGTATTTTTGGTCGACTACCCAGGTATTGGGTCTCATTCGAATCTATTGGAATTCTCGAGCGAAGCCCCGAAGTTTCTTGAAAACTTTATGAAATTTGTTCAAATATAGGGCCAAACACCATGGGTGGTGCCGTGGGGAACAATCCCTCGTGGCGTCACTCAAAACGTAGCCAAAACGTAGCCATAACGTGTCCACTTCCTCGACTATGTGCGTGGCGCCGTGGAGGTCACACCTTTGCTGCCCTGGACACTGTGACCCATGCGTGGTGGTCTCTACGACGTCACTTAAAGCGCCATCCAAGGCATCTTGCAGCCCTGGACGTTGTAACCCGCGCCGTAGAGAACAACTCTCCACGGCGCCTTTACGGGATGCCACATTCAGATTTTGAATTTTGAGGTTTTTGAAACCCCGGCTCTTGTCGTTGTTTTCCTATCTCATCCTCGTAGGGACCTCTAACACTATCGGAAACCATTGCCAAACCATATAAAACTAGTCTATAATCATCGTTCCCAAAACTCAACCAAAAATATTGGAAATTGTAAAATTCTTATAGTTTTCTAAATCAACACCACAACCATTATCAATACACTCAATTGATCCCCAAAACCACATAAAAACCCTACAAAACCCTAGAAATTTCCAGTGGCCAAACCGTTGTTCACAAATCTCGGCGAAAACGTAAAAGACTACACCCCAAATGACAAGAACAGATTAATGAAACGAGATCTCACCTTAACTCACGTCGTTGGTTGATTCCTTGTTGTCAATCACCACTTGAAATCCATAAAACTTTATCAAATTTTTGGATTTGTTGAGAAAGGAGAGAAAAGTTTATGAATCCCTTTTTATACCTCCCCATGCATCTTGACCCAAATGCCTATCTCTAAGCTCATCCTAAGGTCCATAAACAAGCCATCCAACCATTTTTCTAAACATCAACGGTGACTTAATTTCTTGACCATATCCTTGTTCAAACACAAAAATTGTATTCACAGGCATTTTCGTACCCAGCCTGCACCACGACTCGCACCATCGTGTGTCAACGAAAATACTAACAGCCAGAACACGTTCCCACATTAATTGTTTATTGTATTTAATTACATTTATGTTAGTGTTTTATTAAAATTATCCCTCGAACAACAATACACCTGTATACCGTTCGCCCGGTACTCGTTCTCACATGTTTTCCAAGGCAAACTTGATTCGTAAGTCAAACGCGTTCACGAATGCATCCTCACATGTTTGGACTACTGGATTAGCATTTAGGTAATAATATATAGTACAAATACCAGGCAAAAATAACATACCTTGGTGTCGACGCCCGAGAACTGGACATGCATATCACGACGATTGGGTCCCACGTACAACCATGAAATAGCACGTGACATGAGTAAGATTTTTAGAGTCGTTACAGTCTTCCTAACTAATTGAAATTTTCTCGAAATTAAAACAAGAATCAAGGGAAAAACTCACTAAATCTTAGAATAGGTAAGAGAAGTACTCGCTAATATATAACTTGAGCTCTCACGCCAGCTCCTCGTCCCCATGATGGTGTTATTTGACAAGGAATGATGGGATCTCTTTGTTACTCAAAATCTCACCTTACGGTCCAAAATCTGAGTAAGTTGCTAGTCATAGGTGACGTCCTCCCTCAAGTCGATCTAGCTTAAGTCCACTGTCGATCGTCTGCCCTCTTTCGACCTATCAAGTTGAAACATTAAAACATGAAACACAAGGTGGATCTCAAACAACTGAGGTGGCAACTCCAACTCATATGCAACCTTACCTATTCGTTTCTTCACTCTTAATGGACCAATGAACCTTGGCGCAAGCTTTCCTTTAATTCGGAACCTCCTGTCACATTTCATCGGAGACACCTTCAAATGAAAATAATCTTTGACATCGTACTATAACTCACTCGTAAAACATGTCGTAGTACTTTTTCTGCCTCTCCTGCGCACCTTTCAACCTCAATCTGATAAGTCCTATCTTCTCTGTGTGATCCACTACAATCTTTGGCCTAATAGCTGCCACATCCTCGAGCTCCGCCTAGCAAGATGGAGATCTACACGGTTTAGTGTAGAGTACCTCAAACGGTGCCATACCAATATTAGCTTGATAATTGTTATTATATGCGAACTCACACAAATGAAGATACTCCTCCCATGATCTACTGTACTCTAACACACACATCCTCAACATATCTTCGAGTATCCGAATCAATCTCTCTGACTGCCCATTAGTTTGTTGATGATAGGCGGTCCTGAGATCCAATCGCGTAACGAAATGTGCCTGCATGCTTTGCCAAATTTGAGATGTAAATTGTACCCCTTTGTTTGATAGAATCGATATCGGAATACCATGCATTCGAACAATCTCTCTATTGTACAAGCTCGCCAGCCTATCCACCCGATGTGTGGTAAAGATCGGTAAAACGTGGGTAGATTTTGTCAACTTATCCACAATTACCCAGTTGCAATAATGTCCGCGTCGAGATTGAGGTAAACCACTGACAAAATCCATGACAATATGCTTCTACTTCCACCAAGGAATAGGAAGTGGTTGGAATAATCCACTGGGCCTCTGATGCTCAGCCTTAACTTACTGGCATACCTCACATGCTCGAACGTAATCAGCAACATCGGTTTTCAACCCCAACCACCAAAAAAGACGACGCACATCAACATACATCTTGATGGGACCTGGATGAACCTAAAACGTGAGCGGTGAGCCTTATGAAGTATCTCATCACGTAACTCAACATATGATGGAATCCACAATCGCCCTCTAAACATCAGGCATGAGTACGTTGACTGACTCCAATCTGGAAGACTCGGACTCTGAGCAAACTCCAAGAACCTCTGGTACTACTTATCTGCCTGCTGACCCTTAAATACACTATGAATCGACACTGTATGAGTCCTCATCTGCCAACAAATCAACATCCTAGTAGTGGTTGGGATATCAACATTATACATCAACTCGACCGCCTCGAGTAACCCATACTCGTGTGTCATGTGACAAGTAACAATATTCAAGTTTGCCCCTTCTGTGGTTCAATGCGTCTGCAACGACATTGGCCTTTCCCGGGTAGTACTCCAAAGAGAAATCATAATCCTTGAGGAACTCAAGCCAACGTCTCTATCGCATATTCAACTCCTTCTGAGTGCAGAGGTACTTTCAATTCTTGTGGTCAGTAAAAAAACAAGTCTTTCCCTGTAGAGATAATGACGCCAAATCTTCAGTGCAAAGATTATTACCGCTAACTCTAAGTCATCTGTAGGATAGTTTTCTCGTAAATCTTCAGCTATCGGGATGCGTAGGCAATCACTCTACCATCCAACATAAAAACACAGCCTAATCCAACCTTAAAAGCATTAGTGTTCACCTCAAAACCCTTCCTTGACCCAGGTAGTACCAACACTGGTGTGGTAGTCAAGCGTTCCTTAAAGTTATGAAGGCTTGCTCACAACTGTCATTCCACTGAAAGCTAGTCTCCTTCGTCAATTGTGTCATCAGTGCTGCAATCATCGAGAAGTCCACAACAAAAATCTATAATGTGATGTTTCATCACATTTTCTCTCTCCTCTCCTAGTCAGAAACGAAAATTGGGGTTGGGTTGTGAATTTTCAAGCAAGAAATTAATGGAAAACGTGACCTAATGTAATAAATTGTAATTAAATGACTACTAGGGAGTGTAAATCAGTGACGGGCACACATGGATTCGTTGGTGACAAGTCAGAGTCGTATGAGTGCAAATAGATTGGATTACAGGTAAGTAAACTAGATAGAAATTGAGCAATTATTTCATTGAGCTTTAATTTGTTATTATTATTGCTTTGTATTTATCTTGGATTTCTATTTTGTTTGAGTTGTCAGAGGGCAAGTGAGTCAACAGTGATACTTAGAAGGAGTGGTCATCTGAGGTAATATGTTAGAGCCATGACCTCAAGATGTACTGCACTGGTTATTGGTTCTATACGAGGTTAAAGTTCTTAGTTGGATTACCAGGAAGTCTTTCATCCACGTAAATTTAGGGTGTTGACCACGTCATAGAATTCGTGTCTTGTCGGGTTTACCCTCGACTCAACGACCGTTTAGTCGGGACTACTTGCGCCTCTTTGTTTGTTTTCCTGGACAATCATATTTTGATTGCTCATTGATTTATTCATAGTCTTTATTTATTGGCCTAATGATCAAAAATATCCTAACCTTAACAACTTGTATCAATTCTATCATAACCTTTTCGTTTTAGTATCAATTGTATCCTCAACTAATTTTGGACACTTTTTCTTTAAAATCAATATAATCTTCTAACTTTTTTTTTCATGATCATCTATATTGATCAATTTACACATTAAAATTTTGTAAGTCTCGTGTTTGAATTAATGTATAAGAATTCACAAAAAAATAATTTATAAATCAATGATACATTAATATCTTAATTAATTTTTTTAATTATTCATAAAACACAAATAGTAAGTTGAAATTTATGTGTATATACATATGAGAGTAACATATAAAACTTATTAGAAGGTACCCATAGATGTTTAATTTAACAAAAGAATTATGTACTTACGAAAAAAATTATGTACTTAGATTATATGTATATGATTGAGTAGTAGCATATATGTACACACACTGCTATATGTGTATTATATACATTAATACATAAAAAATATTAAGCTTTTAATGTATATGTATGAATAAATCTTTAAATGGTATAATAAGAAAATTAAAAAAAAAATGATGTGTGGGCAAAAAAAAAGGGTCTAAATTAGTTGAGGATAGAATTAATACTAAATTTCAAAGGTTAGGATATAATTAATAAATTTTAATGGTTAGGATATAATTGATACAACTTGTAAAGGTTAGGATATTTTTTATCATTAAGCCTTATTTATTTATGCGTTCCCTGTACCTTTCTATTTATCTGCATGAATATAGACTGCTTTACTTGTTTCAAAATGTTGTATACATCTTATTTGACGTTACTTACCTGGACTCATCATTATAGTGTTTGACCGAATGCAGATCCGCAATCGAGCAAGGGAAAAACTCCACTATTTGGTGATTTGCTTTAAGGATACCGGACCGGTTCTCCCTCTCTGACTGGTGTAGGCATTTCCTAACTTTTGTATTATGTATATATAGGGTTTTTTTTATCACATTGGGTTTATGGGTTTATGAGAGATCTTGGAACATGTATACGATATAATTGCTCTCCTATGAATTTATATACTTGATGATGGTATACATATGTGGGGATTCCACATTCTCGGTTGTCCTAACTTGTATCTTGGAGTTTCTTCATTTAGTTGAGGTTTTGAATCGCTTCCATTATACTTTGATAACCCACTAATCTGAATAACTCATTAAAATTGTTATAATAATGTCTAATTAATGGATAATGATAAAGAAGGCAGGCTAGGATTGTGTTGGCGTCGCTAGGGTTGACTCGGGGCCCACATAAATCTAGGCAGGGCAGGGCCCAGTTTAAGGTTGTGGAACTAGGGTCGTCACCCAACGGAATTTAACAATTTAAGTTGAGTTATTCTACATTTACTAGTTTATCAAAAATTAGCTGAAAAGTCAACTGAAATAAATTGAATAACCCTAAACCACAGTCAGTCAGGACAACCTAAAGTGTGGAAAATCCGCATAAATACAGTCACATGTATATACAACAAGAGGAGAGTAAAATGATATCATATACATGTCCTGGTGTATCTCACAAACCTATATACCCAAATATGAAAAAAACAAGTATATAAATAATACAAAAGTCTCAAAAACCTACTAAAGTGCGAGAAGGAGGGCTGCTCTAATGTCCTCAAAGTAGATCACCAAGTAATGGCGCCTTACCCCTACTCAACTATGGATCTGCACTCTATCAAACACAAGAATGATGAGCCCATGTAAGTAACACTAGTAGGATTCTAAATAGCATTTCGAAACAAATTAAAGCAGTCTATATTCATACGGATAAAAAGAAAGATATAAGGACACATGAATATAAAAGATTATAAATAAATCAAGATCAATCGATACATGAGTGTATAGAAATCAAAACAAAGAAGTGCAAGTAGTCGCGACCAAACGGTCTTGAGTCGTGGAAAACCCTACAATACTCGGGTAATAGGATATGGCAAATCCAACAATCCCTAGACCCATGCGAATATGAGACTTCATGGTAATCCAGCTAAGAACTCACACCTTGTATAGAACTAGTAACCAGCGCATTGCATCCCGAGGTCATGGCTCTAGCATATTAGACGACTAGTCCTACCAGATATCACCGTTGACTCACTTGCCCTCAGAAAACTCAGTCAAAAAGGAATTCTAAGGATAGACAATGAGCAATAACAATAACAATTTAAAGCTCAATTGAAATAATTGTGCATTCCCTACTAGTTTACTTACCTGTATCTGATCTAAACGCACTCTCACGAGTCCGACTCGTCACCAATGGATCCCTGTATGCCTGTCACTGAACTACACATCCCCTGGTAGTCATTTAGATTCAATTGGCTATATTAGAGTCATGTTTACCCATTAACTTTCCATTATCATTAATTTTCTCAAAATTTCTCAATTTAATAATATCCCTCATTTTCACTATTTTAGGTCGATTACCCAGGTATTCAGTCTCATTCGAACCCTTTGGAATACCTGAGTGAAGCCCTAAAGTTCACTAAAAATTTTATGAAATATGTTTAAAGGTCAGAAGCCATGGGGAGTAACCCCTCGCGACGTCACTCAAAACATAGCCACAGGGTGCCTACTGCCCCGATGCTATGGGTAGAGCCATGGATGTCACACCTAGGGGTGTACACGGACCAAATCTGATCCATTTAAGGTCAACTCGCTACTCGATCCAATTATTGCGGATTGAGAAATTTCAATTTGATCCAACTCATTTAACTTTTCAATCCGATTCGATACAATTAATAAAATGCGAATTGGATCGAATCAAGTTCGCGGATTGTCATCATGTAGTTATCTCATGGTTAAAAATATGCATATTGGTTAAGAATAATTCCTTAATCATTAAACAACATAAAACAAATTAAATGCATGAATGTACCACAAACTATACTTGATTCAACTTAATATAAAAATGATATAACCAAACTAAAATTTGAACTAAAAAACAAAATGTTAGAGTTCAAAAACTAATTAATACAACAAAAAGAAGATCAAATTTACGTAGAAAAAAATCACTGAGAACTAGATGTATATATAAGGCTAAATCTACATGTGTATAATGTTGTGGATCGAACCGAATTGGATATGCATATTGTACATGTAAAATCCACAAGTCGATCCGATCTATACGGATTGACATTTTTGCAATTGAATCCAGTCCAACTAGTTATAGAATTCAATCCGACTTGCAATAATTGAACCGAATTGAATTGGATTCGTGAATTTCTGGATCCGTGTGCACCCCTAGTCACACCTCTGCGGTGTCACTCAAAGCGGACTCCAAGGCGTCGCGCTGCCCTGGACGTTGAGATCCACGCCATGGGGTCTCAACCCTGAGGCGTCACTCAAAGCGCCATCCAGTGCATCTCGTTGCCCTAGACACCATGACCCGCACCGTGGAGAACAACTCTCCACGGCGCCTCTGCCGGCGCCACATTTAGATTTTGAATTCTGTGGTTTTCGAAACCCCACCTCACGTTATTGTGTTTCGAGCCTATCTCATCCTCGTAGGGACCTCAAACGCTATCGAAAACCATCGCCAAACCATATAAAACTTGTCCATAATCATTATTCCCAAAACTCCACCAAAAATACCAAAATTGTAAAATTCTTATAGTTTTCCGAACCAACACCACAACCATTATCAATACACTCAATTGATCCCTAAAACCACATAAAAAAACCCTACAAAACCTAAAAATTTCCAATGGCCAACCCGATGTTCACAAATCTTGGCAAAAACGTGAAAGGCTATACTCAAAACGACGAGAACGAACTAATGAAGTGAGATCTCACTTTAATTCACGTCGTTGGTCGATCCCTTGTCGTCAATCACCACTTGAAATCCATAAATCCCTATCAAATTTTTGGATTTGTTGAGAGAGGTGAGAGAAAAGTTGATGAAACAACGTAAAAATCCCTTTTTATACCTCTCCATGCATTTTGACCCAAATGGCTATCTCTAGACACATCCTAATGTAACAGTACAAATTTCATTAAGATCGTTATTAACATATTTTCTTACGTCGATGCTAACTCAGTTCACGGAGACACCACAGACAGGTTAATGTATGCCTAGATAGGACGAAAATGTTATTTTTGACTGATTGTTTGAGTAACTGTGAAGGTAAGGATTATGTAATGACATTACATCGGAGATGTGATTTATATTGATTAGATTGGGCAAGATAGTATGACGGATATTTGCCTAAAAATATGTGCGGACGCAGGACCGGGCAAACAAATGATGGAAACACTAAGCCAAGGAATGGGCTTACATAAAAATATAAAATTAAATGTAATAAATAACAAATATAGGAACACGGTGTAGGCCAGATGTATCATCGAAATTTCAAACGACAAGTCGAGTAGCTAGGTGTCAGGTATCGGAACGTCTGGGAATCAATGATTGTATACGACCATGGATAGGAACAATTGACTAAGTCACCATTTGTGTCACCTTATGGTGACTTTTTGACTCATTTGAGACCACAAGATGAATCCTAGGTATTTGTATGGCACATTAGATCAAATAGGGGTATAAATATGTGATTTTTGGCTCATCTAGTTGTAACAACCCAATTTTAATTAAGCCGTTATAATGATGTGTTTGCAGATGTGAACGCTAGCTCAGCAGTTAGGCCAGGGCGCGCCAAAGTAGGTAAATAGACCGATTTGTCTGTTGTTTTGCATTACTTGTGATGTTTATACACAATTATATTAGATTACATTACAATGTATGTATTAATATTGTTATTGACCGTGCGAAATAGTGTGGCGGGTATTTATCTCGATTAGCATATAAACGAGGGTACAACGTAGGTGAATGACATTACACTAGGCTGTGTAATACACACATGAAAATTAACTAAAATGCATTAAATAATTAAAATGTGATGTCGTTTAGTCGTTAGTGACGTGAGTGTACACGTAAGGTACGAGTTTCAGCGCAGAGTCGGGTATCGGAACGCCTAAGATTCGGTTCTTTTGTTGAGAAAGGATGAGGTCAAGGGAGTAAGTCACCCACCTAAGCCACTTTGTGTGGACTTCTTGACCCCATATGGACCCTTAGATCAAGCATTGAGATGTGTATGTGATAGGAGATGAGTTGGGAGTATAAATACTCATTTTCCCAACAACCCCACCATCTTTTCTCTCTCATCTCTTTCAAATCCAAAAATCCAAGTGTGGAAGGGGGTTTTGTGGATTTCAAGTGAGCATTTGGAGCATCAAACGATGTGGATTCGATGATTAAAGGTGAGATTTACGCTCTACTCTCGTTTTTTACTTTCGGGTGTTGTTTTCTGGGTTTTGACGTGGGTGTTATGGATGTGATTCGAGCACACTGAGTTTGGAGGTGTTGCTATGGTTTTTTGGGTTAGATTTTGGAGCTACAAGTATGAATTGGTTGTTGTTGTTGAGGATGTTTTGAGTTTCGATGATTTATTGGCATTGTTGACGGAATTATCGAGGTTTTCATTTCGAGCACATTTCATCGATGTTTGTGGGTTCTCATGGTTGATTTGAGGATACATAAGAAAATGGGACAAGTTCGAACTGCGGTGACGAGTCGGGGGTGCAAAAATCTCAAGTATTGCATTTCTGGCTTGGACGCCGCCAGGGACGACGTCCAAACCAAAGGGACAACCCTAACATCACGCTTTAGGTCACACCGCAGGAACTAACCCATGGCGGCGTGAGTCACGAGGCCAAGGGCACCGATACACTGCCTTGGACGCCGTGAGAAGTTGTTCACGACGGCGTTTAGACAAAAAATTTAATTAAAAATTTTAAAAATAAAATTTTCTGATTTGGCCTAATGAGGGCCTAACTTGGGGATCATTATTGGATAAACTGTAGATTAAAATGGTCAAATTGATAGGTAAATGAGAATTGAGGGAAATTTCGAGGTTTGAGAAATTAAAGGGATTATTGAAAATCAGGTATTTGGGATTAATTTACGGGGATTGGGCACGCAGTTAGAGGCATGATCGGACGATATTAGATTAGTTGAAGTACGATTTGAGGTGTGTAGTATCCTAATTGAAATTCCTTGCATAATTACATGTTTTATATTATTTGGATTCCTTTCAATTGTTCAATTATTTCCTTTCCTGTTGTGGCTATATAGACGGTTGGTAGGGTGTTCCCTCGTCGTGCTATTCCTTGTGTGTATGTCCACTACACCAAAGCACGTGTTGCCACTCGGTGGATAGTTCGACCCGAGTATCATGACAAGGCATGTGTCGGTTCATCGTGGGTCTACGCCAGCCATTGAGAGGACCCATGAGGCTGGCCACGCTAGAGTGTTACTCACTGGTAGTGTTCGTGGGGAGTCCAAAGTATGGTGCTAGTCTGATTTAGGTTTAGATATACACGTTTTGACTTTTTCTATTATTTACTCATGTGATGAGCACAGTTGTTACTAATTGAATTTAATAGCTTGTTCAATTCTTGCATTTGTTTCTATAATTACTCATTGAATTTCCTTGGAAATACTCACTCTGGACTCATCATATGTATTTTTGTGATGGCTTGAGTGCAGATTCGAATGCAAGTCGCGACAAAGGAAAGCTTGTTGATTACTTGTGATTTCTTACAGACACGTTTGTTATATATGTATTTATCATTTTTATCTTGGGTTTGGGACTATGAGAGATACCTAATGAAATGCATTTTAATATTTTGATACATTTTGAGGTTTCTTTACCTTTATATGATGTTTTACGGGTTTTTCACATTAGTTAAATGCTCTATTAACATGATGGAATGTTTTAATTGAATTATCATACCTTTAAATCTTTCGCTGATAAGATTGATGATATAATAGATGGTTGGAGTCAAATAATAGAATCTAAATGGTAATAATTATTATAATTTGAGATTTTAATGATATATGGTGAGTTAGATGGTCATGGGACAATACTGATAGCGACGTGGCTGGTTGTGGGCCCGCTTGGCACCCGTGACGAGCCTCAGGGGTTTGGACAAAAATTATGTGAGAAGCCAAGGGTTTTGTGAGCTTTGGGTGGAGATTTGGAGGTACGTCAAGGAATCAACGATCCAAGGCAAGATTTGAACTCTCCTCGTCGTCCTTCATCTTTTGGGCCAAGTTTTGCATGTTTTGGCGAGGGTTTTTGAAGGCTGAGCCGAGTTCACTGGATTTTTCGAGTTGAGTCTATGGTTTTAGTTGTATTTTGAGCGTAAAGTGATGGATTTGTAGAGGTTGTTGGTGTTGTTGAAGAGAAAATTGATTTATCGGTGTTTTGGCATAAATCGTTGGGTTTATTGATATAGAACGTGATTTATCGAGAATCAATTAGTCACTATGGTTGTTTCTGATGACCATAGGTGTTTGGATTGAATTCGGGTCGTGGCGATGAGGCCGAGGTTCCAAAAAAACCCCAAAAAACCAAACAACAGGGCTAACGCCAGACACAACACGGTGGACATAGCTCATTGCTCACCCGGCACCGTGGGAGCTGCCTTGGGGAGATTACTCATGGTGTCATGTGTTGCACCGTGAATAGTGAAAAATAATAATAATAAAAAAAAACTAACTTTGTTTAAATGGATTAGCTTATTGGGGGCCTATCTCAGGGACCTATATCGGGTATATTGTGGATTTAAAAATAGTAAAAATGGACATGTAAATTAAATGAAAATTTCTGAATTTTGAGGTATTGTATTGATTTTCGAAAATTAGGTTTTTGGAATCATTGACGGGTGTTTGGGCACACATTTGTAGGCATGGATTGACTGACTTGAGATAGTTGGAGCGCGGTTTGAGGTGCGTAAACCCCATAAAGAACACATTCAAGTATTTATTTGTTTTTTTATAATTTGATCCAACTATTATTTGTTTATCATTGTATAATATTTCCATATGCTTACTTATATTGCATGGTTGGTTGTTTACTTCGACACTAGATTTTGGTTTATTCTGAGGTGTATAGGCGAACTTGGGTAGGCTGGACAATAGGAATAGACTCAGGTGACGGACCAGTGGAGGAGGAGGGGAAGCCCATTAGGGGAATCCTAATATCTGGATTATGGTTTAATCTACTACACGACACACATCCATTTTGGGTTTATCAATATTAATTATGCATGCGTTTTATTTACAATTGTCTGTTTAATGCGCATGTTTATTTAGCATATTATTGGCTTCGATTATTATAAATGTTGGGTGATTTCCTTTTGGGTTTTACTCACTGGACTCGTCATCTGCTTTTGTTATTGCAGATCCTAGTAAAAGCAGGGGCAAAGAGACGCTTGTAGACTACCTGTGACTTTCCACTAACTTGACTGATTCATATGTATATGTGTTTTGTTGTTTAACTTTATTTTAGGTTTATGGGGACTTTCTGAGATACTTGTACATATATGTAATTACTTTTGCTAAGTTATATACATTGTACATTACTGGGTTTTCCACATAAGACTGATATTCTTCTAATTTGACGAAATAACAAATTATATATTTTAAGGCTTCCGCTGAATTAACATGTTTTTAATGTTAATAACTCGCATAAACGAGGAGTAAGGAATGGTTGTTATGCGTGGGACACTACAAGGCGGTGATGTGGCAAGGCTGTGGGCCCACGGGGCATCACGTGGTGGGCCTCAGAGTTTAGGGTTGTCACACCTAAAGTCCATAAACAAGCATCCAACCACTTTTCTAACACTAATGGTGACTTGATCACTTGACCTTATCCTTGTTCAAACACAAAAATTGTATTTACAAGCGTTTCCGTATCCAGCCTGCACCATGACTCGCACCGTCGTATGTCAATGAAAATACTAACGGCTAGAACATGCTCCCACATTAATTATTTATCATATTTAATTACATTTATATCAGTGTTTTATTAAAATTATCCCCCCGGACAACAATACACCAGTATATCATTCATTTTACTCGTTCTCATACGTTTCCCAAGGCAAACCTGATTCGTAAGTCAAACGCGTTCACGAATACATCCTCACACATTTGGACTACTGGATTAGCATTTAGGTAATAATATATAATACAAACATCAAACAAAAATAACATACCTCGGTGTCGACGCCTGAGAACTGGACATGCATATCACGGTGACTAGGTCCCACTTACGACCTTGAAATGACACGTGACACGAGTTAGATTTTTAGGGTCGTCACAGTCGTCTTCCTCTCTGTACGACTGCGAGAACACCTCCTCTGCTGTGCCGACACACCCCAAAAGTGTTTCTGTTCCTATTGAGACTCGCTAGTTGTAGATGTTGTTGTCCATCACTCAAATGTCAAATCCCATAAAATAGAGCAACTGAAGAACTGGTTCAAATCCTTGAAATCAAGATGAAATCAAGAAACCTAGAAAAACTCATATCAAAAAAAAAAACTATTGTGATAAGCACGAAGACTTAGATTCATATATAGGAAGACTTATTGCGCGAATTGGTGGATCGAATTCAATGAGACGGTCTCTTCATTTTTTGCAGCGCCAGTTGGGCATTTCGTTGCCCAAGAAATTGTGGGAATTAATATATGATAAGATAACCAATAATACAAATAAATTAAAAGCAAAAAAATAGAAAAAATGAGAAAAATATAAAAAAGGAATGGTGAGAGGAGAGAGCTTGGTAACTTTCTCTCAGCTCCAACTTATATATATATATATATGGATATTGTTGGTGGTTTGGACAAACTTGTGATTTTGAGCATTTTCATGGTTTTTGTTTTCGAATTTTTTAAACGGTTTTGCAGACCTTTTTGTATAGTTCGATGATGGTTTTCGATGTTATTTGAGGTCCTTATGAAGATGGGATAGGCTCAGAATACGACGACGAAGCTGGGGGGCTCGAAAACCCTAGGCAACTCAAAAATGTACCTGGCGTTGCCAGAGGTGCCGTGAGGAATTACCGCCAGGGCAACACCCCACTATCCTGGTCACACCATGGGAGCCACTTTGGGAGTTACTCCCCACGACGCCTCCTATAATGACCCTAAATTCTAACTTATGCCACGTGTCAATTTAGATCATATGTGGGCCCATTTACCATGATACAAAGCCCAATTCTCGGTCGTCGACGCTGAGATTTGTTATTTGTGTTTGGTGTTTTGTACTATATTGTATTACCCGAATTTTAATTCCAATGTTCCAAACGTGCGAGGACGTTTGAGTGTAAGCGTTGGCACGGGGAGTAGTTCAGCTCGAGCAATAAGTGAAATAACGGGGTTTCGGGAGAATGTTGGTCGGGTAATTAGTAGTCAGGGGGACTTAATTTATTTAAAATACTGACGAAATATAAAATAAATAATAATTAAAAGTGTAAAGCGCGTTCGATATGTTGGTACGTTCGGGTCGACCCGACGAACAAGTTTGGTGTAACGAGACCAGAAACGCGAGTATGTAGCGAGAAAACGACTAAAGTGTTGTGGTGTCTCACGTATTGGAGTTATCATTTGGTGTCACGGTTGGTGGCTATAATGAAGGGTGATCACTAGATCAGTCTCGGGATCCGTGTTTTGGGATAGATGAAAGGGGGTTATAAAACTCAACCTCATCACCTTTTTTTTTTTCTCTCTCTCTCTCTCATTTCGTTCTCACTTCTCTCTCTCTCTTTTCAAATCGAAACACAACGTGAAGACATGAGTTTCGGGGGAGATTCGTCGCAAATCGACGCTAGCGAAAAACTCAAATTCGAAAACTAAGGTTAGATTACGATTCCCCATGTGTATATCTACATTTTGAAAGTGTTTTGTAGGCTTTCGTTGCAATAATTTTGGACAACGAATTGGAAAATTCGGGTTTTATTGAATGCTTTGATTGATTTAGAATCAATATGAGGATTCAAACATAATTTGTGAAGTTGTATTGATGTTTAGGAATTTTGTTGAATTTTGGGGAATTTTGGTGATTTCGGCAAATTGACGTTTTGGCCAAGTTTTGACGCGTGCCGAGGGTGGATTGGTGTATGTTTGATTGAAGTTGGGATAGGCTCGAAGCACGGTGACACGAGCCGGGGTGTTGAAAACCCTAGTTCAGAGGGCGTTTGCACAAGACGCCGTGGCGACGCCATGAGTGTTCCAACTCACGACGTCACCCACGTACGTCTTAGGCAGGGCCTCATGGGGAAGATGTCGTGGAGACGCCGTAAATGTGCCAACGCACGACGTCATCCACGTATGTGTTAGGCAGTGAAGGGTATTCTTGACGTCGTGAAGACGCTGTCCAGTCATTGGACCACGGCGTCCTCGGCGGCGTGTGACTGTTCACAAAAACCAATTTTTATAAAATTTTCAGAAACTTTCGGGGATCTCTCGGGTATCTAAATGGGCTCGAATATGACCTAATATCCAAGTAATCGACCCAAATGGGTTATCGAATAAAATTTATAGAAAATTGGTTAAAATGAGGGTTAGTAATGGGAATTTCGATGTAAATGCATTTTATGAGTTTTTCAAACATTGACGAGACACGAAAGGTCGTAGGATACATGTCAGGGGTTTGTGGAGTGCGTAATTAATTGGATTACAGGTAAATAAACCAGTGAGAACTTTTACAGTTATTTCTTGAGTTTTAATTTGTTGTTATTGCTCTGTTTATCATCTTATCTATTAGAATCTCTTTATCTGTAATATGAGCTCTTATCTAGACGCTGTTGATATCTCCCAGTTGAGTGTACGCTGGGGGCTCTTATTTGGGTCTATGGATATCTCATAGTCACAAGGGTTAGGGCTGATAGGCTGTGTTCTTGTCCTGAACCTGAGTCTTGAAGGTTTTACCTGGACTCAACGACTATTGTCGGGACTCCTTGCAATTCCATTTCGTTATTCGAACACTCACATTTTGATTGAGTTGTTTACGGTCTTATACATTTCATGCTTTCCTTATTCCTTTCTTTTTATATAGTCTTATACATTTCGATTGAGTTGTTTACAGTCTTTCGATTGAGTTGTATTATTGTTTTGCTTGGCATTACTTACCTGGGCTCGCCATTCTTGTGTTTGACGGAGTGCAGATCCAGAGTCCAGCAAGGGGAAGGCACCGAAGCTTAGGGATTTGCTTTGGGGATGCTAGAGCATGTCCTTCTACCTAGCTGAGTAGGTGATTTTTGTATTATTGTATGTATATATATATTGTTTTGAAACTTGGGCTTGGGATATATGAGAGATTATGGGCATGTATATCTATTGGATTGTTCTCCTCTGACTTATCATATTTGATGATATACATATACGGGGTTTCCACACTCTAGGATGTCTTATCTTATATTGGATGTGATTAATTGATTAGTTTGAACTTTGCTTCGCTAATCAATGATAATATATTGTAAATAAATGGGAAATGGTAAGGGTTAAGGCTGACTAAGCTTGCGTGACTCGGCGAGACAGGCTCGCGTTTTGTGTAAATCTAGGCCGGGCGGGGCCCAGTTCAGGATTGAAAACTAGGGTCATTACACCTCCCTCATTGCCAAACCTAAAATTATGAAAAAGGCAGCTGCTATTTGGACCCCGTTTTTGCTTCTTTTTATCCCACCCTTGTGAAATGACCCAACTACCCCTCCATATAAAGGGTTTTTACTGACGCATACCCCAGTCACCCTTTCTCCAACCGCACTCTCGCCACCAATCCAAATCTGACAGAATCCGAGCGAAACCCCATCTATTCGACTTCATAGGTGGATTTTTCTTCTACTTTAATGTCAAACTTGTGGTTTTTTAGGGTTTCTTTTCCTTTTTTTAGTAGGTATTGTTTATGATTTTGTTGTTGGGTTTAGGGCTTCGATTTGGTGCTTGAATCTTACATTTTAGGTATAAAGTTATGATGAAATCAAAAATATCAGGCAATTCTGAGCAAAACCCACTATTTTTTGTCATTTTCATGTTTTTTTAGTAGTTTTGAAAAAAAATTTGTTCGTTCTTGTTGCCCACGGGATTCAGACGCACAGGGCCGACATCACTAAAGAGGTATCAGTTGGATCCTTCCGTTACTCATTGAGACTAAGTTTTCTTCACAATCTTAGTCGGATTCGACCGACACCTCTTTAGAGGTCTTGGTCAGATTCGACTGTTACCCCTTTAGAGGTCACGATCAGAGTCGGTTGATACCTCTTCATAGGTGTCGGCCCTGTGCGATAGAATCCTGCTAGCGACATTTTTTTCATTTTTAGGAGACATGGTGACCACATCCGACCTTGTTCAATGAAAAACACTCCAACACTTGGTGACTTTCTACAAGTGCTCTACAATTACTAAAATCGAGAAATATAGAGGATTGAGGGTGTTAGGGTGAGGGTGATGGGGTATGGGGCGAGCAAGAGTATTTTTGGAATTTTGAAAAAAAGGGCTAAATTAAGTAAAAAAAGTAGGGTAAACGAAGTAAAAATTCGAAAATGGGGTAAAATAAGTAAAAGGAAGGGTCCGAATAGCCGTTGCCTTTGAAAATTTTTATAATTTCTCAAAAACTTCGAGGCCTCTCTCGGGTATTCCAATGGGTTCAAATGCAACCCAAAACTCGAAGAATCGGCCTAAAATAGTTGAAACGAAGGACATTATGGAAATGGAGAATTTTGAGAAATTTAACGGATTTTTAAATTTAAAGGGGAATACGACTCTAATCCAATGAAATTTAACACAAATGACTACCAGGGGTTATGTGACTGGTTGAAGAGCGTATGTGGATCAATTGGTGACGAGTCGGAGTCATGAATGCGTGTTAGATTGGATACAGGTAAGTAAACTAGCCAAACAATGCACAATTATTTCAATTGAACTTTAATTTGTTATTGTTCGATATATATTCTTGGAATTCCATTATAGTTGAGTTGTCCGAGGGCAAGTGAATCAATAATGGTCCTTGGCATGATTGGTTATCTGGGTGATATTCCAAAGCCATAACCACGGGATACACTGCACTAGTTTCTTGTTATATACGGGGTGGGAGTTCTTAGTTGAATTACCAGGAAGTCTCTTATCCAAGTGGGGATAGGGCTGCTAGGCTTTGATGCGTCCTGTTACTCGAGTCTGCTGGGTTTGCCACGACTTAATGACCTTTTGGTCGGGACTACTTGCGCATCTTTGTTTTGATTTTTGGACACTCATGTATTGATTGATATTGATTTATTTATAGTCTTGATATATCATGCGTCCTTATAGTTTTGCTTCTATCTGCATGGATTAGACTATTTTATTTATTTTGAAACGTTGTTTAGTTCCTACTGGCGTTACTTACCCGAGCTCTTCATTCTTGTGATTGACTGATTTCAAATTCGCAGTCAAGAAAGGGAAAAGCTTCACTACTGGGCAATCTACATTGAGGACATTGGAACGGTCTTCCCTCTCGCACTTTTGTAGGTTTTTATTGACTTTTGTATTACTTATATCTATGTTTTTGACACATGGGGATATATGGGATTGTGAGAGATACTATGATTTGATTTCACTCTCCTTTACTAATATACATATTGTCTATATATGCGAGGTTTCCACACTCTAGGTTGTCTTGATTGATTGGTTTAGAGTTGTTCAGTTTGTTTGAGATTTAAATTGCTTCCGCATAATCTTTGATAACTCATAAATTTTGAATAACTTAATTTAATTATTATAATCCTCTGCTTAATTAATGGATAATGAATAGGAAGGCTGATTAGGCTTGTGTTGACTTCGCGAGGGTTGACTCAGTGGCCCACGTAAGTCTAAGTCGGGCGGGGTTCAGTTTGGTTAAGAACTGGGGCCATCACAACTTAATTCAATCCTTACACCTCACACGTAACTTAAACCAAACAGTCTACAATGTAGTTATCTAACAAAAAAAAAAAGGAGCCATGCACAACAAATATAAATAAATAAAGTCCACAATGTAGTTTGACCATTTTATGATTTCTTGAATTTTATTGTACGTACGTACGTACGTATGTATGTACTTTGACCATTTTATGATTTTTTTTTTTTTTTTTTGAGGACATTGAGAATCATTTAAATGTACACTGAGTTTGGTGTGCATACGTATGCAAAAATTAACTGTCCCAATCAAATGTGTGCCAAATTCTAAACCGAATCGACCTCTAAATTTCCTTTTCTTAGGCCAACCCTGTCTCATGAACGTAGACGTGATCAAGGCCGTATTCGCGGGCCCCACAATTATCCAAATAAACAACACAATTAAAATGCATCTTTGAATTCAATACTCCGAAGATTCCTAGCAATGCTCGACGTTCTCTACTACAAGACATCAGTCCACGCCCACCTCACTTTTGCATCATGATCGCTTCCTTCTCAGCCGTCCGATCTACACACCCCAAATAACCGTCCAGATTCATCCCCCCCACGTTCTTCTAATCCCTTTAATTATTATATAACCCCACCACTCTCGCACTAACTCACCCTAAAATTATTTCCAAAATCCCCAAACTACCCTTCTGGCTCTTTGAAGAACAACTAATAAAACTAAAAAAAAGGCCAAACCAGGCGAACTAGAGAGCTTGGTTTGGGCTCTAATGGCGTCGATGTCGATATCGATGTCCAACTTCCTCACCAAATCCGCAAATCCCCAAAATACCCCTCATTTCCGACTCCGCCCGAGTCTCGCGATTCCGCAGGAGAGGAGTCTCGGAACGGGGCATCATCGGACGGTTCAGATGAAACGGATCTCGTGCGCGTTGATCGAGGCGGATGGGGGGGGTCTGGTGGAGCTGCTGGTGAAGGGGGAGGATTTGAGGGATCTGAAGAGGAGAGAGGCGTTGGAGATCCCGAGGATCAAGCTTTCGAGGATCGACGTTGAGTGGGTGCATGTGCTGAGCGAAGGATGGGCGAGTCCGCTCCGTGGGTTCATGAGAGAATCCGAGTTCCTCCAAACTCTTCATTTCAATTCGCTCCGGCTCGACGACGGGTCGGTTGTGAATATGTCGGTGCCGATCGTGTTGGCCATCGATGATAAGCAGAAGCAGCTGATCGGTGACTCGGACAGGGTCGCGCTTGTCGATTCCACCAATAACACGGTTGCGATATTGAGCAAGTAAGAAACATTTCTGGTTTTTTTTTTTTTTTTAAATTTTGATGGATTGTTTGGATTGTTAACAAATTATTGTTGTTGTTGGTTTTGATAGTGATAGTGATCATATGGTTAGACTGTAATTTTGATGGGTTTTTTGCAACAAAATTAACATTTTAATATCATGACAATTTATACATTATTGTTGAAGCATAAGTAGAATTTTAGTTAATTTTCATAAGATTGAGACAAAATCCAAAATGGTGAATTTTGTTTTTCTATCAAGTTAAAAAGGAAAATTTTATAGTACTGCAATTAGGTCAGCTATGTTTTTATAGGAGTGAATGTTGGGTGGTTAAGAAACAACAATTACATAAAAGGAATGTAGCAGAAATGAGGATGCTTAGATGGATGTGTGGTAAAATTTGTAAAGATAGAATAAGAAATACAAAGATCCAAATAAAAGTAGTGTTGGAGATGTTGGGATAGTCCCACATGGACTACTTATAAAGAAAAAATAAGGGTCATAAGTGTGGAGTGGACACTCTATCTTGCCTTGGCATTTTGGAGTGAACCCCACTTCACACTTGTAGCCCACATATATAAAATTAGTTATCACACTCTCCTCACCTTGGATTGGGACCTTATTATAAAAATTGAACAAGTAGGAGTAACACCAATTGACACAAAGATTAGGGAAGTGTGATTTTGGTGGTTTGGACACCTCCAAAGACGGCCTACAAATGCCCCACTAGAAAACTTGACTTAATGAAAAATGAAGAAATTCGACGAATTAATTAAGAGGGATTTAAATGGTTTGGAAATATCACCATCAATTGCACTAAATCAAGTACAGTGAAAGAGTTTGATCCATGTGGCCATTGAGGCTATGTTGCTGACAAAAATGGTGAGTTTATTATTAACCACTAGAGGTTGGATTTGCCTAGACTAAATGCCTTGACGATTATGGGTTTCACGGATTACGTTGTAATAGATGTTCTTGTGCAATTTCTATGTTCCAATTGATGGTGCCATCACGTTTCTCTGTGTTTCAGATTCTTGAATGGGATGATAGATTAGACTTTAGATGGATATTTTATTTTGGGGAACCTAGGAAGGGGTTGACATTGAATTTTTAGTGTTTCGTCATTGATTGAATGATTTTTTTGTAGCTATCAATTGAGCATTCTCTTGTCGTGGAATAATGCATTTAGTTGTGTTAAATACTGATAACATTCTAAGGAGACTAAGTTTTGGATTTCTGTTAAGAGGTTTGCAAGTCCTTCAGTTTCTTTTCTTTTTTTTTTGGACTTCCGTGGGAATTGAACCACGATCTCCCGAGGTCTTACCTTTTTGGCAAGTGATGTCTTTACCTCTCACCTAAGAGGCTTTGACAGTCCTTCATTTTCTTACGCAGTAGCAATGACATGAGACTATTTAGATGGGTGGTATAGTTGAAGCCTCAATCATAATAGCAAATAATGTGACGTTATAGCAAAGAAGACTCTTGCGTACCTTATGTAGTAATCCCATTGTTATGATTAATTAGAATGCTGAGCGCTGCCCCCCCTTACTTGCTAGTTCTTTGTATTTCCAAATAACATGGTGTAGGTTCTTTGAGACAACCTCAATTGTTTTTTGTTCTAACTGAAGAGGGAAAGCCTAGTTTGTGGAAAGGTTCCCTACAATACAATAATTGTCAATAATTGATGATTGAGATTTGATATCTCTGTTTTTATTTGCATGCTTATTTTAGCACTAGTATTTAGGGTTGCTATTGAAATCTGAAGAATCTTAATGTTGTATAGGTAGTTATGTTTTGTTAAATAAATTGTACTATTTTTTTCTACTATGTTTTGAACTTGCCTCTGGGAGCCGAGATATATTTTACCCATACTATGCAATAAAAGAACAACTTTTTGTTTCCACATCCACCAAACTTTTTAGCATTTTTCAATTGTTTTTGGATTGAGAACTTACTAATTATTTTCTTGGAGCTCAATGCAGTTCCTCAATTGTTTAAAATATTTTTCAATTGTTTATCGAGCAAAATGGAAGAGTTTGATCCATGTAGCCGACTCCAATCAATTTGGGATTGAGGCTTGTTGTTGTTGTTGTGGTCTATATCTTGTCAATTTGGTTCCATCTCAGATTGCATTGGCATTTGAATAAACACCATGGCTTGAGAGTTCTATGCTAGGTTTCTCTTTTTCTTTTTTTCGTTAAACTAGAAAGTGTTGAAGTTATGGGTATTGTCAAATTATGTTTCAAGTCTCATCGATGGTAATAGACCTCTCCAGTGTGAGGATTAGCATTTAAGCATCGTTCCAACATCAATCCTGAACTAGTGTTGCATCCAACTAGTGAGGATTAGCATTTATGCATTTATGGACTCCTTGTTTCTCCAAATTTCAAATTTCATAGTGCAGGCCTGTCAATTATGATAAAGACAACTAGTTTTCCATGATAAGCTTACTGGGCTCTGATATTACTATAATTGGAATTATTGTTTCCAGAATTGAGATTTACAAGCACAACAAAGAAGAAAGAATAGCCAGGACATGGGGAACCACGGCCCCTGGCCTACCATATGCTGATGAAGCTATAACCAATGCAGGAAACTGGCTTATTGGTGGTGACTTGGAGGTCATTGCACCAATAAGATATGGCGATGGTCTTGATCGGTTCCGTCTTTCCCCTGCAGAACTTCGTGAAGAATTCATTAGACGTGGTGCTGATGCTGTTTTCGCATTTCAGCTTAGGAATCCTGTGCACAATGGCCATGCGTTGCTCATGACCGATACCCGTAAACGTTTACTTGAGATGGGATACAAAAACCCTGTCCTACTGCTTCACCCCTTGGGTGGCTACACCAAGGCAGATGATGTACCACTTAGCTGGCGAATGAAGCAACATGAGAAGGTACTTTTTTCTGGTGATGTGATATTCTTTCAAAAAGTGAAAACTTGTGGATATTTTTTCTTGAAAAAAAAACTTATGGATATTAGTTGCCTTAAATGGAATTACATATTGAATTGGTTTTTCATCAAAAACTCTTTCTTCTTGTCCATGTGCTTGTGAACATTGTAGTTTAATGATATGTAGATAGATCTTTTTTTTTATAGCTGATATATGAAGGCAGATACTCGAGAAAGATAAAAACTAGGGCCTCAATGCCCTTCTCTTAAATGGGGATGGCTACAATACTTCTTAGTTTGTATATCTGTTGGATTTGTTTGTGATATATAACAGGGTTCGACTAGAACGTTGGTAGACTCAGAGGAACGCGAATGCATACCCCAATTTTTGTAGAAACTTGTTTTCAGTTGTTGATCCGCTGATAAAATAATTTCTTCAGGTGCTTGAAGATGGTGTGCTTGATCCAGAAACAACGGTTGTGGCTATCTTTCCATCTCCAATGCATTACGCAGGTCCAACTGAGGTGCAGTGGCATGCGAAGGCTAGGATCAATGCGGGGGCCAACTTTTATATTGTAGGGCGAGATCCTGCTGGCATGAGCCACCCAGTAGAGAAGAGGGACCTCTACGATGCTGATCATGGGAAGAAGGTTCTGAGTATGGCTCCTGGACTTCAGCGGCTAAACATCCTTCCATTCAAGGTATTAAGTCTTTCCGTTTACTGTTTTTGTTTACTGAATAAAATGGTTCTGAGATTTTGTACATACGAGTAGGTGGCAGCTTATGACAAAACTCAGGGCAAGATGGCCTTCTTTGATCCGTCACGACCTCAAGATTTTCTCTTCATATCAGGCACAAAGGTAATCGTTATTTACATGCCTATATTATTTGAAGGACCAATTTGCTTCTGCATGTTAGATTTAACTTAACAGGCATTGAGTTTGATAACAATTCTAATTAAATGGTTTCTGCAATTGTATATTGAATTATTGATAGGTTGACATATTTCTGATACATACATTTGCTTGACATCGTAATGTATCAAAAATTTCACCCGATCAATTTTCAATTCCAGTAATCTTGATTTTTACTATGTCTACTTAAACAAGAGTATCGGTATCAACTGTGGACATGTGACTTAAGGTTGGCACTGTTCAGTCTATGCATTTTAGGGAAGGATTCGGCTAAAAACGCCTAAAATGTTTGAACACGTGCTTAAGTTTGGACCTGCCCAGTCTGTTTACTTTTGAGAACTGGGGATTCACAAAGTAAAATTTGATAGCTGTTGCTGGTAGTATTGCACTTTTAGAGTGGTAGTAGTAGTTGAAGCCTTTCAAGGTTCTTGCTGAGCACCCCTGATTTATTGAACAGATGCGAACACTTGCGAAGAACAAGGAAAGCCCACCAGACGGCTTCATGTGTCCTGGTGGCTGGAAGGTCTTGGTCGACTACTACGACAGTTTGGCCGTGCCGGAGAACGGCAAAGTCCCTCAAGCTGTTCCAGCTTAGACTGAACTGACTGTGTGAAGAACTTATTTATTCTGCATGGCAGAAACATCAAAACTTAATTTATATCCCGTGTGTTGTAACATTAAAATGTGCCATCTCAGCGTTGCCGTCGGGGCTCCGCTACAGTCACGAGGTATAATAAAAGCTTGCAGTTGGTCTGTGTATAATAAACAAGCTTATGCTGTGCCCTTATTGTGAATCTGTGTACCATAGCGATCGTTCTTATTGTTCATCTAAATTGAAGACACTGTGCTCCGTGTTTTCACAGATTGCTTTGTTCTCCTTGTTCTCTTTGCGCCCACTGCTGTTGGTATACATTTTAGTTTTCAAAGATCATTACAAGTGGAAAATGTCGCTGGAATAATAGGATAATTAATCAGGTGTTCTGCAGTAGATCCATCGCAATAGCATTACAAAATTTAATTTTTTTCGGCTCCTACAACTGTGGTTGGAGCCTGGAAGGCGTTTAGTTCTCAAATGTCACATTTTACTCTTCTTTATGGAGAGTGTGAATTGATTCCTCGATGTCCAGAATGTCCAGGGTGAAGAGCCTTGCAAATCATCTTTTTTCTTTTTTTGTGAGAAAAATCATCCAAATATTTTTTGCTTTCGTTGCATCAGCTTATGCTTTATTTAGTGTGTTGAGAATTGCCATATATAAGAGTCTTAATTTTGGGAGGGGCTTCTATACAATTGGTAATTGTAATAGGAAAATGATAATCTAACACACTTTTGGTGCACACTTGGGTTGCACAATTTATTTTTTAGCATTTATGACTATTTATGACTCTTTCTTGTCTCTTCACGCGTAGGCCCACATCTGACAAAACACCATAAATGGCTAAAAAAATAAAGTGTGTGTCCAAATTGTGTTAGATTATCATTTTCCATTGTAATATTTGCACAATTACCAATCAAAATGTGTCACATGTCATTTGATGGAGAGAATAAAGGAGGGTGTATCTCTTAACTTTTTCTGTTACAAATTTACCATCACTTTTAAGCAACGTCTTATATCCTCTTCTTTCTAGGGTCGGCGTGAAAATGGTTTACTTTGGAGTGTGCGCACACATTTTCGGGTGCATAACACTTAGGGTGTATACCCCGAGATGTGCGTGGACGACTCTTAGAGACACGGACCCACACACCACTTCTCTTATAAAGAAAAGGGGAGAGAAGATGTCGCTTACGAGTGAGGGTAAATCTGTAATAGAAAAAATTAAGAGATGCGTCCTCCTTTATTCTCTTCATCAAATGACACGTTGCACGTTGCGATTGATAAATGTGCAAATCTTACAATTACAAATTGTATAGAAGCGAGTCCCTAATTTTACTCGACATGCCAATTTCACATGAACTCATTAGGAGTCCATTATTACACATCGATTTTTGTGCACACACATTGATGCAAAAAATCAAGTCATAATCAAGCGGTGAGAAATTTGCGTGTGAAAAGTGGGTCAATAAAGGCAGAGGTTTTCCTCTGGTGAGGAGAGTATTATCGGCACTGTTCGAATAGTCCCTAGCTCGTTTTTTTCTCAACTTCTTCTCTCATCTATCATCTATTTTTTTCTCATTCCCCTTTATTGTGAAATTGTGTTTTTTTGTTTCCCTCTTAGAGGCAAACATAATGGATCTGTTCGATTTGGCAAAACTATGTGGCGTTCTTAAGGAGGCAGAAGGTCCGGTGGTGACCATGAGCAAGAATATGTATGAAGATGGATCCAAAAAATTAGAACCTTGTCTTGTCGGAAAAGTGGTGGAGAACAAGGCTATTAATAGAGATGGTTTCATCACCACATTTCATAAAGTATGGAATGGTATCAAGGTCGCCATTGAATTAGTTGGTCTGGAGAATGTATTCACGTTCTATTTCAAGACGGAGGCAGAACGTCAACTAATCATCACGAACGACCCATGGTCGTTCGATAAGCAACTCATTGTTATATGCAAACCCACTGGCATTGGTGAACTCTCCCGCATGGATTTCTCTCATGTTGACATGTGGATTATGATACATAACATTCCACTCGTGTGTATAATGGAGAAATCTGCACGTTTCTTAGGGAATCTTTTCGGGAAGGTGAGAGGAATTGATCTTGGGGACTTAGGGAACTGTAATAGGAAGTTTCTCAGAGTTCGTGTCTCAATCAATATCGAGAACCCTCTGAGCGTGGGCACACAAGTGTACATATATGGAAGAAGTAGAAAGAACTATCCCCATCGTCATTCAATACAAAAAACACTCGAAATTTTGATTTCATTGTGGCCATATTGGACATCGCTATTCTGAATGCGAGGAACTGGAGGGGCACGAGGTGGATCTGGGTAGTTTCAAGTACGAGAACTGGATACGCGCCAAACCACTAGCACAAATCCGTGAAGAACATTACTTCTTTGGCTGTAGTCGGATGCAAGATAGGCTAGCAGAGGAAACTTTCGATGCAGAGGATGGCATGGCAGTTGATTTGCATGGATCCCCGATCGCGGATTTTGCGAATATTCGTGAAAGGAATTTTGGAGGTTTGACTTTAGAAGGATCAGCTCCACAAATCTCTTCTATTTCAAAATCACCTTCCATGTCAATAACCTTGACACTTAGTCAGTTTCCAAATGCACCAAACTTGCCTATGAAGCCCTACAATCAATCCCAAGTCAACCAAAATCTAGTACCACTGCCTTGCTAGGCATACACCCAAATCACTCTCTACCCCCCATAAGGCAAGTGTATAATCAACCACCACTTTTTCGGGAATCCCCCCAATCAATGCAAATTACTTTCCTCCTAAACCATAATACTTTGAGGAATACACTAGGGGACCAATCAAACATAAATCAATGAAGGCTAATGGGAACATCAATCAAGGAACGTGAAGGTCAGTAAAATCCGTCCCCTATGATTGAGGAATTAGATGCAAATGTGAGCCAACACAACACCTAGGTCCCACTTGTGTCTAACTTACAGGAACAAGGTGTTACCCGAAAATGGAAGAGAGCAGCTGTAATCTACAACTGCGACTGATAAAGAAGAGTAGCAATCCTAAGAAATAAGGAAATAAGTTCGTAGTCAGACCGAAGAAATCCCCTGCAATACAAGGAAAAAGGAAATCAATATCAGTTACAGGAGAACCCAATTTAGCAAACAAAAAATTAAAAGGCTTGTTGGTTTCTTCCTCTAATCTAAATGAGACAATGGCATGCCTTGCTAGGCAGGATCGCTGACAAACATGATGAAATTATACTGGAATGTACAGGGTTTGGGGAATCCCTGTATGGTCACAGTGCTAAGTGACCTAATTCGTCGTACATCCCCTAACCTTGTGTTTCTCTCTGAGACGAGTTTGTATGGAGTAAATGCAAAGAGAATGAAGTTTCGACTGGGCTTTCCTAACTGTTTTGCAGTTAACTGTTCTGGAAGAAGTGATGGCCTCATCATTTTTTTGGAAGGAGTGGAACATTCAAATAAGATCTTTTTCGAAAGGTCACATTGAAACCTTCGTGACCATGAATGATGGTAGGAAGTGGCGCTTCACCGGGTTCTATGGAATTCTAATTGCAACAAAGCATCATCTTTCTTGGATGCTGCTACGATGATTGGCGAAGAATTTCAATAGTTTTTGGCTATGCGGAGGAGACTTTAACAAAGTTCTAAGCATCAATGACAAGATGGGCAGAAAAGACAAGATCATCTCACAAATTGCTCAATTCAAAACTACATTAGCTATTGTGGGCTGAGTGAACTGGGGTTTTCGAGCCCCAAAATGACCTAGACAATTGAAGAAGTGGAAACCAAAATATCCAAGAAAGATTGGACTGATATGTGTCTAGTGACACCTGGCATACTACTTTACCTGATGCCTCAGTCTAGCATTTGGACTTCATCGGATCTAACCATAGGCCTATAAAGCTTATTCTAGAGGATGTTATTATGAACAAAGTAGGTAAAGGGATTTTTTTTAAATTTGAATCTTACTGGTTCTCCAAGGCTGACTGTGAGAAAGTTATTTCAAACAATTGGACTTGGGAGGGTGGTGGATCTAATCCTTTTATTGACGTGCAGAAAAGCTTGGCCAAATGTGGCTCTAAACTTCAATCCTGGAGCACTAGGAAGTTTGGTTCTATCCCGAAGAGGATTGGAACTTTCAGAGATACTTTCAATAGCTTACACAATTAAGTCCAAAATGAGGCAATCTGTAAGTTGATTAGAGAGACAGAATACAATTTGAAAGGACTTATGGCAAAGGAAGAATATTATTGGTGAATCCGATCGAGAGTTGCTTGGCTAAAGGAAGGAGATCGTAACACTTAATATTTCCATCATAAAGCCAAAATAAGGAAGAAAAAGAACACAATAAAAAAACTCACTTGCCCGAATGGAAGGTGTGTCACCAAATTGGAGGATATCGTAAAGGAAGTCTAATCTCACTTTTCAAAATTGTTTACATCTAAGAGAGCCACAATAGAAGCTATTAAGGTGGGTATATCAAGTCTCGACCGTGTTCTTAATGATGATGAGTTTGACACTGTGAATAGACCTTTCTCTAAAGAGGAAGTTGAGATGGCAATGCAGCAAATAGGGCTGACCAAAGCACCAGGACTTAACGGTTTCCATGCCATCTTTTATCATAAGTTCTGGAACATAGTTGGCAACAAGGTATTGGGGGCATGTCTAAATGTACTTAAGAGGGGAGTATCTGTTAAGATTTTAAATCATGCTAATGTTGTCCTAATTCCCAAGTGCAGGAACCCTACTATGGTCTCTGATTATCACCCCATCAGTCTCTGCAACGTAGTGTATAAGATCATCACAAAAGCCATTGCAAATAGACTCAAGATGATCCTACCTGATTTGATTTTCCCAAACTAGAGCGCCTTCATCCCTAGTAGCAAATTGGAGACAACGTCATTACGACGTTTAAGTTACTACATTGTTTTCACAAACAGAAGGACTGTCGAGATGGAGTTATGGTGCTAAAGTTAGACATGAGTAAAGCCTACGACAGAGTAGAGTGGAGTTTTCTAGAATCAATTATGAATCGAATGAGGTTCCCAAACCGATGGATTTAGCTTGTCCTAAATTGCATCTCATCGGTGTATTTTTCCTTTTGTGTAAATGGGAAGTTGAGAGGAGAGATTGTCCCAGAACGAGGTCTAAGACAGGGTACCCTTTATCTCCTTATCTATTTCTGTTATGCACTGAAGCACTCTCGAGAATTCTATATAGAGGAGAAGAGGATGGCAAATTCTTGGGTTATCAATGCAATATACGATGCCTTAGAATTAACCACCTATTGTTCGTGGATGATTATATCATGTTTGTGAGGGCTAGGGTTGAGGAAAGTGAAAATTTGAAAGCATCACTTACTATATATGAAGAGGCTTTGGGACAACAGATAAATTTTCAAAAATCGACAATAGTTTTCAGCGTTGCGGTTAACCAGAATAGTAAACAATAGATTGTCTCTTTACTGGGGCTGAATCTTACCACTCAACACAGGAAATATTTGGGTCTTCCCACAGTTATTGGTCGACAAAAGAAAATGTATTTGCGGATATCGTGAACCAAGTAAGGAAGAGAGTATAGGAATGGAAGAACGATTTGTTCTCAGGGGGTAAAGGAGGTACTGATTAAAGCAGTAATCCAAGCTATACCAAACTATGTGATGAGTATTTTTCGCATCCCAGTCACTTTATGCAATGAAATCAGGTTGTGTATTAATTTTGGTGGGGAAGAACACATGCGGGGAATAAGATCGCTTGAATTGGTTAGGAAAAGTCTTGTATCTCCAAAATGCTAGGCGGCTTAGGTTTCAAAGACCTGCAGATGTTCAATCAAGCAATGGTGGCTAAGCTTGCATGGAGAATTTTTCAAGGCGAGACGTCCCCAACTGTGAGGGTCCTTCAAGGAAAATATTATCACATACACTTTTCCTCAATACTTCAACTAAGAAAGGAAGTTCACACCTTTAGCAAAGCTTAGTTTGGGGAAAATAACTGCTAATGAAAGGGCTAGCCTGAAGGGTGGGCAAGGGTAACCGGATTGATTCTTAGATTGACAAATGGGTCCCCTAACTATTGTCATTCTTAGTACTATCACCTCTCCCTAGGTAGAGTTGTATAATGAACTAGTTCATTCTCCCGAACAGAACATGGGACACTAAGTTACTGGAACAGCACTTCCCCCTAATTGTTGTTCACGCCGCCAAAGCTATTCCTCTTTCCATATGATAGACTGAAGATGAAAGGTGTTGGTTTTATGAAAAATTCGGATAATACTCGGTCAAGAGCAGGTACCAAATTTTAGTTAATGAGAAGCTTGGTCGTGCCATCTTGACTTCTTCTCACAATCCCAATGCATGAGAAATCCTATGGAACCTCTGAATTCCCCACAAAGTAAACATATTCATCTGGAGACTAATTTGGGATGCCCTCCCCTCGACGACCAATCTATGCAAAAGAAATGTTCTTCACTCAGACAAGTGCTAAATATGTAGAGAGTAACGAGACAATCTTCAATGTATTGTTCCTTTGCTCCACACCCCACCAAATTTGGAAGCAGAACAAATGGTGGAGTATGTTCGAGCCCCTCCTCAAGTTTCGAACTGCAAACATCATCCCCCACCTTCTGCAGACTTGACCTCAGCAATATGTGGAACTCGCGTGCATAGCCCCCTAGTTTCTTTGGCACAACAGGACCAAATCAATCTTTGAAAGCAAAAAATTATTCCTGGGGGACCTGTAAGGGAAGATTGAGAATTTCATTACAGAATTTCATGATGCCAGAAAGATCCTCCTCCCAACCCAACACAATGTACCTACACAACAAAGGAGGTGGATTCCTCTGCCCCAAAATCTACTAAAACTGAATGTCGACCTAGTCGTTCATGAAGGGAGTACAAGCTGTGGAGTAGGAGGAGTTATCCATGACTATAAGGGCACACTCCATGGCGCTTTTGCTATTCCTGTGCTTAGAAATTTCTCAGCCGAGACAGCCAAGCTCCTGGCCATAAGAACAGGCATTAGCGTTGCACAAAAAGTAGATCAGGAAATCTCTATGGTTGAGAGTGATACAATTAATGTGGTGCAACGTATTCTCTGCCAAGTGACAACTGGAGTTGATGGGAACCTAATACTGGAGATATGTGATATGCTCCTCGAGTCCCATTGCAATTATGTGCACTCTCCACGAGAGGCCAATAAAGTCGCGCATGATCTGGTGCAAATGGCAAGTAGTAGTACTAATGCTAGAGTATGGACCAATGAGTGTCCCTATTTTATTATCATATCCGTTGAGATGGACCTTCCAAATTAATAAAATCTTAACTTTGTCCTAAAAAAAAGTGGGTCGATAAATTGTTTTTTAGTCTAGACCACTCAGTTTTCTGGCTTGACCGATTACTTCGGGCTTGAGCTGAATCGGCTCACTAAAGAGTAATGGTCTCCCAACAGTGCTTTATGGGTTTATAGATTTTCAAACTCGAGACATCCACTTAAGCCCTTGAAGTGTCAAATCACTCCAATGTGCTAGTTGATCAAAAAAACATTTTTCTTTCAAAAAAAATATATGTTTAAAGGCATCCATTTGATTAGGAAGAATTGGGAGCTTCGGATTGTGCACGTTCATCGTCAAGGAAACTGTGCGATAGATTGATGTCTAATTTTGCACCTCAACATTCAATTGGTTACACCATTTTTCGCAATGTCCAGATGGGTTGACTTCTTTTTATTAGAGATGATGTAATGGGAGTGTTTTCCCTAGCTAGAATATGCCCGATGTAACTAGGCAACTATGTTGGAATTTATGATTCAAATTTATGCTACGAGTACAAAAATGTGTTAGTTGGTACATGAATGTGTAATGGGCAGTTATAGGTAGTTATATGAGGATATGGGTTAGACATGTTTGTGTAGCGGTCATAGTGGTGTGAATGGGTCATGTTGACTAAGTATTGAAGTGTTTGCATGTTACCTATAAATATGTGTATGATGGGTCTAAACATTAATCAATCAATGAAGCAATGCAACTCTATATGCAATGGAATGGCTTTTGATAATTCTTATTTTTCTTGATATTTTTTTTAAATCAACATGGTATCAGAGCTGACGATTTAGTCCTGAGGCGTGTTTGATTCAAGAAGTTGCTGCGAAGATAGTTCATGAAGAGGTGTTGCGAAGAAAGTGAAGAAAATAGCAGTATCTGAGAAGCTCCAATATAAGAGTGCAAGTACTCTGACACCATCGATGATGAAGTGATTGTTGATCGTGATTATTGATCGTGTATGATACGATGAAGGTGGAAGTGACCACCGAAGAAACTATTTTAGGATTGTGATGACAAGGACAGCACACCTGATGTTTGGAATAATAGTGCTCCAAGAAGAAGGATGATGAAAAAGTGCATCATCGTTTTGAAGACAAGTGCTTCACAGAATTAAGGATTTGATTTTTTGTGAATATGAGTTTCTTGCAATGTTCAAAGTTTAATACGTGTTTTTATTTTTTAGAAAATTTGAATAAAGGGGGAATGTTGGAATTTATGATTCAAATGTTATGTTATGAGTACAAAAGTGTGTTAGTTGGTACATGAATGTGTAATGGGTAGTTATAGGTAATTATATGAGGATGTGTGTTAGACATGTCTGTGTAGTGGTCATAGTGGTGTGAATGGGTCATGTTGACCAAGTATTGGGGTGTTTTCATGTTAGCTATAAATATGTGTGTGATAGTTGTAAACATTAATCAATCAATGAAGCAATGTAACTCAATATTCAATAGAATGGTTTTTGATAATTCTTAGTTTGCTTGTTGTGAACTTATGAAAAATAAGTTTATTGAATGAATTGAAATGTACAATATGGTGCCCTATTTATAGAATGGTACATAACTAATTTACAAAATTAGTGTATACGTTACACAATCAGTGTAGACATTACACAATTATTGTAGACGTTACACAGTTATTGTACACATTACACAATCAGTGTAAACGTTACAGAATGTTAGTTTCCTAACATCCCCCCTTAAACTCAAGGTGGTGGCAAGGAAACCAACTTGAGTTTGCAAGTCAATTCATGAAATCGAGCAGGCGACAGTACTTTGGTGAAGATGTCAGCAAGCTAATTAGGAGAAGAAATAGATAAAAGAGAGACAATCCCATCCTTAAGATGTTGGCGAATAAAATTGCAGTCGTTCTCTATATGCTTAGTTTGTTCATGAAAGACATCATTATGAGCAATCTGAATGGCACTACGATTGTCGCAACATAGAATGGTAGGATAGGAGTCAACAATACCCATATCTTGGAGCAACCATCGAAGCCACAAAAGTTCAGACATAGTGTCTGCAAGTGCACGATATTCAACCTCTGTACTAGATCGAGCGTCAACTGTTTGTTTCTTACTCCTCCATGAAATAAGTAAGTCACCCAAAAATAAGCAGAAACCAGTTGTGAAGCTTCTATCGGTCGATCACCAGCCCAGTTAGCATCAAAGTATGCACAAAGTGTTAAGGAGAATGAGTTGGACAAAAAAATTCCATGAAGTAAAGTTCCCTTGATATAACGAAGAATATGAAGAACAACTGTATAATGGGTAGTTCGAGGAACCGCTATGAATTGACTTACAATATGAAAAACATGAGCTATGTCAGGTCTAGTGACAGTAAGGTAGTCTAAGTTGCCTACCAACTGACGATATAAAGTAGGATCATTCAAAAGTGTGCCATCAGTAGGTGTGAGCCGTGCATTATATTCCATAGGAGTAGAAGCAACCTTGCTATCAGAGATACCAGCTTGAGATAGTAAATCAGATGCATACTTGATTTGAGATAGATAATATCCAGAAGCAAAAGTTGAAATTTCCAGACCAAGAAAGTAAGAAAGATGTCCAAGGTCTTTCATCTCAAACTGTTGACTAAGATACTGTTTAACATCTGAAATACCAACAATATCATCTCCAGTATTGATCATATCATCAACATAGAGTAACAAGAGCACATATCCATGATCAGTCTTGCGAATGAACAATGCATTATCATGTGGACTAGAGATGAAACCAAATTGAAGAATAACAGAGCTAAACTTTGCAAACCAAGCACGAGGGGCATGTTTTAAACCATACAATGTTTTCCTTAGTTGGCAAACAGTGTTCAGAGGATGATCATAGGAGGGGATCTCATATAAACTTCTTCAGATATGTAACCATTAGGAAATACATTTTTAACATCCATTTGAAACAAATGCCATTTCTTTATGGCTGCGACAGCCACAAGACAGAGAATAGAAGTCATTCGAGCCACTGGAGCAAAAGTCTCTTCATAGTCAATTCTGTACTCCTGAGCAAATCCTTTGGCAACTAGTCGTGCCTTGTATCGATCAACCGTACCACTGCCAGTAGTCTTGATTTTGTAGACCCACTTGCAGCTGATTGGAGTCTTACTAGGAAGAAGTGGCACTAAGTCCTAAGTGTCTGTTTTCTCCAAAGCTTGTAATTCATCATCCATAGCTTGTTGCCACAAAGGATTAGTTCTAGCTTCACTATAAGTGTTAGGCTCATAAAGTGATATAATGGTAGAATTCACAGAGGGACGTTTGAGATTAGGAAGACTGACAACATAAGGTGCAAGGTGGGATGGTACCTTAGTTTCATGACGTGATGACTGGATAGTCTCAGGTAGAATAGGCGAACTAGACTTAGTTGGCGCAACAGGGACATGACTAGCAGGATCTTCAGACTAGACAATATCCTCATAGGGGACAGACGGGTGTTCTGCACCATCAATGGTACCTGAAATATACTGAGAGGAACTGCTAGAATCAACAATATTAGGAAACATATCAACTAATGGATCAATGAAGTATGACATAGAAGGAGAGATTTGAAATGATGATATTGATGAAAACATTTTATGCTCCAAAAATGTGACATGCCTCGATATTCGAAGGCGTTTTGAGATGGGATCCCAACATCAATATCTTTTGTGTTCAATTCCATATCCCAAGAAACAACACAAACGAGAGCACAAGGTTCAAGTTTTGAACGTTCGTGAGGCTGGAGGAAAACAAAGCAAGTAGAGCCAAAAACACGAAAAAGACTCTACTCAGGGGTGCATCCATAAAGTCGTTTAAAGGGAGATTGATTATCGATGGTAAGAAAAGGAATCCGATTGATGGTAAAGACAGCGGTTAGAGCGGCTTTTCCCCAAAAACGCTGAGGACATGAAGCAGAGACAAGTAGAGATCTTGTAGTGTCAAGAATATGTCTAAGCTTTCGTTCATCTCTTCCATTTTATGCTGATGTACTTGGACAAGATTGATGAACAATTGTGCCATTCATGGATAGGAAAGAAAAAAGTGATGAATCCTTATATTTCATGGCATTATTAGTTCGAAGAACTTTGATGACTTTTAAAAACTGAGTTTTGACCATCTGAGCAAATTTAATGTATACTTCTTTTAACTCAGATTTTCTAAGGATGAGATATATCTAGGTAAATCGAGAAAATTCATCAACAAAGATAACAAAATATTTTGAACCACCCATTGTTTCAGTTGGAAAGGGACCCCAAATATTAGAATGAATGAGATCAAACAAGGAAGATGATTGAGAATCACTAAGTGTGAAAGGTAAAGCATGGTCTTTTGCTAAGTGACAAGAAACACAATCAACTTGCTCTTGTAAAACAGAACCTAACGCACCACTATAGATCAGTTTATTTAAAGGTTGAGAGGAAACATGACCTAGACGCGAGTGCCAAGTGCCAGAAGTGGCAACTGCACCACAAAGAGGATTGTTAGAAGACAATTGAAGATACGTTAGTTCAAATAATCTTCCTTCTTTATGCCCTGTCCCAAGGATTTGTCTCGTATTTGGATCCTGCACATAACAACCATGAGCGGAAAAGTGAACTTCAAGGCCAAGATCACATAATTGACCAACAGATATGAGATTAAGTGACAAATTGGGGATACAAAAAGTATTTTGTAATATCAGATTAGGAGTAGATATCGTTCCTACGTGATTGAATGGTAAAGCAGAGTTGTTGGCTGTGTAAATAATTGGTGCGTGGGAGACTGACTGTTTATGCGAAAATAGAGATGGTTGTAAGGTCATATGATTGCAACATGCAGAATCAAGATACCAATGAGAAGAAGTACCTGGAGTGGCAGACAATGCATAAGATTTAGAATTACAAGTTTTAGAGTTACCAGACTGAAGAAATGCTAAAAGTTGTTGGAGAGCATTCACAATATTACTTGTTTCCATACTATTGCTTCAGATATGTCTTCAAACAACAAGAGATGAGTGAAAAGAAAATCAGTGCGTAGATGAAAAGTACAAGGGGCTGATGCGCTCGAGTTAGGCGTGGTCAGCAATCGAGTAGGGACGCACGTGTCGGTCAGGCACGAACGTGTCGGGTAAAGCTGATTTAGATAGATCAGCTGCGGACAGATCTGATGCAAATGAGCAGACACGGCTGGATGTGGGTAGACTAATGCGGGTGACTCACTTCACGCACGTAGGAGGCAATCACGTGTAGGAACGTGTGAATAAACAAGAACGTGTGGGCAGCGTGAAGAGCAGATTACACAAAGTCGGCGACAATTCTGAAATGGAACTGAAACGCTCGGGTAAGCAAGACGGAGATAGTTGCTCAATAGAGACAAGCACGGATGCGGAGATGCACGAGGTGGAGAGACAAAGTACGCGCACACCAAGAGTGCTAATGGAGAAAACTAACCTAGATAGGCTAGGGCTTTGATACCATGTGAACTTATGAAAAATAAGTTTATTGAATGAATTGAAATGTATAATATGGTGCCCTATTTATAGAATGGTACATAACTAATTTACACAATTAGTGTAGACGTTACACAATTAGTTACACAATTATTGTAGACGTTACACAATTATTGTACACGTTACACAATCAGTGTAAACGTTACAGAATGTCAATTTCCTAACATTGTTGTTTTTTTTTAAATCAACAAACTGTGCTTCCTTTTCAATCCAAAAAAAAGACATCCATATGTACCACTTGTAATTAGGATTAGTATTAAGTTTAAACTCTTGAAACTTGTGGAGTCACTTAAGTATACTTTTAAATTTCATTATTGATATTATTGTGAACTGTGGGAAGAAGTGAGTCCTTCTAGGCTTTCTTCCCAAGCTCTTTATTAAGTTTTGAATTTTACAGCAATCCATTTTTAGGAGAGACTTTACCAAAATTTTTATAAAATCTAGAATTCAAAATATAATTTCCTAATTTACTCCGCTTAGAAAATTGAGAACAGTGTTCGATTTGAGGATCAAAGTATATAATTTTGAGAATTTTAATTAATAGAATGAAATATGAGTTTAACTAGGGTAATTAGGTAAAGTTAGAGCTTATTTACCAAATCTGTTCCTATCTAACTGAAGATAGGAACGCTATTGGATCAAATGACAAAGACATTGTTGAGAAAGAGAGTTTTTTAAGCATTTGATTTATGTAACTTGAGAAAGTTTTCACATTCCTTAGACGTACAACATCTTTTTAATTAATAATGTAATAATTTTTGCCTTTCCAATCCAAAAGCAAAAATACGGTACATTGCTTATGAGGTAACATTAGTACCACATATATGTATGTGATACTAACGTTTCCATTCACACCAATATTGGACCCAAGACAACGTCAGTATAAGAGTGAAGAGAAGATTGGCTTCTTCCCACCAAGTCAACACCCAAAAAAAAAACAAAAAGAAAAAAGATAAGTACCACCAAGAAGTGGTTGGTTTGAGTTGTAAGGAATTCAATTCTCCTTTTTAAGTGTAATCTCAAACTAGATTCGCGTGAATGAAAAAATTAAAATTTCAAGGGCCTCATCCCATATGGGGTTCGATAATCGTGAAACCACGTGAGAAATAAAAAGAAAAGAAATAGATAATGCGTATTATTTAAGAAAGAAGTGCTAGAGTGCCGATGTAGGACACACATGAGAGGCATGCACTCATCATTCACCCTCAATACACTTTGGAATGCATACATGCTCGGATAATCAAGGGCGGGTGACGAATGCATCCCCCTTTACTATTTTTTATTTTTATTTTTTTGGTTACAATGCCCCTTTACTATTTAAAATGCATAAACTTCATTAGCATTTTTGTGAACCATCAACACACACACAATATAAACCCACTTCGTACTCTCCGTTTTTCAGTTTGAGCCTGCTAGGCATATTATGGTGAGCTTTTTAAGTCCCCACATATATTCGCGGTATAGGTCCACATACCATAGAACTTGAGTAATCATCAATAATCACTTGTAAATTCTTTAGTTATTATTGTACAATGTACATGTCAAATTTTCTCACGGCCACGCCGCACACGCGTGCGTGAGCCTGTAGATTTCCTCCACTAACACCGATAGTGTCCCCAATGTAAGCACCTTTCAACTTTAGGTGTGGAGGTTTATCTCAAAAAAACTCGGTGCTAGTTAGGAGGAGTTAATCAATTTATATACTTCTTTATGAAGTTATATTTAATCGATATGGGGACTAACTTTCGGTCCATACATCTTCAACACTCCCCCATGGACCAAAAATCACATGATTCAGGGGTTTTTTTTTTTCTTCCAGGTCTCATTCGAACCATGGGCTCTGATACCATGTCAAATTCTCTTAAGGCCGTGCCGCACACGCGTGTGCGAGTTCGTGGATCTCCTCCGCTAGCACCAATACTCCCTAGATATACATGAAAACATACTTTTTTTTGGTAGGACATGAAAACATATTTTATTTAGCTTAACAAATTTCTAGCCTAGATATATGCAACCACCATATATACATAGATACATAATATTACCGTTGCACAATTTATGTGCCTACCAAATATAGATGAATACTTAGATATGGTAGTACTCCCCCTCAAGTTGGAGTGTGTAGATCATGAACGCCCAACTTGCCTAAAAGATGATTGAATTGTTGCTTCCCAAGTGCCTTTGTGAAGAGATTAGCTGGTTGTTGATTAGAACAAA
The DNA here is from genome assembly GCA_039657345.1 of Stephania japonica. Taxonomy (NCBI): domain Eukaryota; kingdom Viridiplantae; phylum Streptophyta; class Magnoliopsida; order Ranunculales; family Menispermaceae; genus Stephania; species Stephania japonica. Next base: position 17,247,977 of record CM077558.1, on the reverse strand, counting down.
TGTGAGATGTTGCAATGGTGCGATCAAGAACCTTCTCACAAAAAAAGTAACAATCCAACTCAATGTGTTTGGTTCTCTCGTGAAAGACGAGATTTGCAATAATATGTAAACCTGCTTGACTGTTACTGAACAATCGCATAAGACAAGTGCGGAATGCCTAAAGAAGCCAAAAAAGGACTTCAACCAGACAAGCTTACATGTAGCGTTGGCGATGGCTCTATATTCAGCCTCTGTAGAAGAATGAGAAATGGTCACTTGTTTCTTAGTCTTCCAAGATACAGGAGATTGTCCAAGCATGATGAAGTAACCAATGAGAGAGCATCTAGTTAGGGAACAATTGCCCCAATCAAAGTCATAACAAGCATACAACTGCAAATCATTGTTCTCTCTCAAGAAAATGCTTTAACCAGGATGAGCTTTTAAATAGCACACCACAAGCATAAGAGCATCAAAATGTGCATGTTCAGGAGCCTACATAAACTGAGACAAAATATGAATAGCATTACAAAACTCTGGTCGTGTGATGGTGAAATTGATAAGTTTACCAACAAGATGATGATATAGGCCAACATCGTGAAAATCCTTCCCATCAACAAGAGCTAAAGAAGGGTTTGCTCCAAGGGAAAATCAAAATGATGGGCACCTAGCATACCACACTCAGATAGAATGACAAGAGTATATTTTCTCTGACAAAGGAAAATACCATCTGAACAACGGGCTACTTCAATCCCTAGGAAATACTTTAAGAACCCAAGATCTTTTAATTTAAAATACGTACGTAAAAAATATTTGAATTTAACAATTGCATCAAAATTCTTACCCGCCAAAATTAAATCATCAACATAGATAAGAATGCTAAGAAAACTACCATTGTTATGATATGTGAACAAGGAATTTGTTATGGTCCAAATTTCTAATCCTGAATTTTAGTCGTAATCAGGCTTATCGACCCATAACCCATGACGTGGGACTCGTGTGATAAATGCACACCGACCGAGGCATATTTGAAATGGTGTATGTCTAGTGTTGTGTATGTGTGTAGACTAAGTAAGTCAGTTCTTGTAGCCATAAACGTCGAGGCACGAGCGAGCGGGGATGCGCCTTGAGTTGCGTGCAAGTTGGGTACCGGGTAGCTAGACATGTGGTAAGTCTAAGTTTAGTCAAATGGGTAATTAATTTATTTCATAACATTAGCCTATAGTATACACATCAATTTAAATAAGCTATTACTTAGCCTATGTTCTATTTATAAAATTAAATCAAATATTAAGACCTATGGTCAAATGTAATTACAACCACCCTTTGGATATGCCTAGGGATGTGTACTAGCACACTCCCATGTAATTTTTGTCATGCATTTGTGTCACCACGCTGAAATTTTAATGGAAGTAGGAGTGATTAATGGTCACTAGATCATCTTAGAGATGGACAAATAATCAAATGATGGATGACCATGATAAAGGAAACTACATGCTTGACAAATGGCATTGAGGGGAGTTTCATGCTTGACAAGTGTCATTGAACTGAAAAAAGTGCGTAAGTAGGAGTGTTTGATGACCCTTGATTCACATGAAGATGGAGTTGTGCAACTTGATGAAAGCCCAACACTATAAAAGAAACACTTAAACAATTTCTTTCTCATTTGCATGCAAATCAAGCAAGAAATTTCAAAGCTGTTAGGGGATTTTGTTTGCTGGAAATTGGAGTGTAAAAGAGCCAACTTTTCATATCAAAAGAAGCCCAAGTGACAACCATTAAAGCTAAATCTAGACTTTTTTATGCTTCAATTGTTGTGTTCTTGGCTATGAATATTGAGGCATTTATATAAAATCGATTTCAAAGATGTTTTTAATGATGTTTTCACTCATTTTGAAACACCAAATGATTTCCCTAAGCTGTATTTCAGAATTGATAAGCTTTGCCAAAGATTGGGGTTTTTTCTTGTGAAATTGAAAATCCGATTTTCTTGATACAACTTCTTTAATTTGGACATAACTCACTCATCATAACTGAAAATTAAGTTATTCCAATACCATATGAAAGCTAACTCATAGACAAACAACTTTTGTTTCTACCATATTTTTGAAATTCCAGCTCTTTCTTACTCAAAAATGCTATACAAATAGGTGATTTAAATGTCATGACGGGATTGTTGAAGGTGAATTTTGAAAAGGCATAACTCCTCCAATTCATATCCAAATGAGATGGATTTTGATTATGTTATTCTTGGATAAGTTAAGTAACTTGTGACCAAAACCCATCATTTTTGGAGCTATAAATTGGGAGAAATGATTTTTATAATCTCGCTGATCATATTTTGATTCTAATTCGAGTTGTCTTTAAAAATATTTGATATCTCCTTCATTTTATATCAAGACCTTGCACACCATACCATTCCAGAAAGCTAATACCTAGAGCTAAAACTTTCTTCTTAAGTGTCTTTGATGATTTAGAGTTTATGATGGTTTATTTACGCTACAATGCTAAGTATCAAATTGAAGTTTTGCAAGAACTTAAGGGGTTATTTTGGGTTATAGGCTCAAAAATCTATTTGACTTGACCTAAACCCAACCTAATACCTATCTAAACACCCTAGGGACAGGGAAGTGTGTCGAGAGTCCGGGTGCGCGGGTTCGGGCGTCAGAAGGCCGGAGTTAGCTAAGATAATTGCTTGAAGTGAGTAATCCCTCATGAACTCTCTATTTCCATTTCATTTCAATTGCTCTATTGTTGGACAATCCTTATGACTAAAAATGCTATTTTTTATCTTGATATCATGATTTATTTCTACTCTCTCATATTGAGCTTTGTCATCATGATATTATCTTGTAATTAAACTTAATTGCCTCTTTTCATCTCATATGTCTATTTTTATTGAGAAGTTGTGGTAAAATGATAAATAGCATGCTATTAGGGGTAGAAAATCTTATGAATGGACTTGTACTCTTGTTTACTTGTGCTTCGTAGCATTCTATTCTTGAATTCATTTACCGAGTCTTTTTGTTGGCTTTAAAAGTAGTTTTAGAATCTAGGGTCCATTGCACATTGATAGAGTGGGCGGCTCACGGGGTCATGGGACCTTGGGGATGTCGGAACTCTCCACTATACTCGCGCGACTCATAGCGTAATGAACTGGGGTGTTCGGCGAGATTTATAATAGATGATATATACACGTAGAGTACAGCTCCGCCATTTGAGGTTATTAGAAAATGATATGATAATATGTAGAGCACAACTCCATACAAATAGTGGAAAAAGGCTAAGTGATAGTTCTCACTGCCGACCGAACCTAGATCAGACTGCTTAACTTGTGTCAGTTTCATTTGATTACTCTATATTTATTTAGCATGTTTATTTAGAGCATTCTTTGGCAATCATTATGCTTTTAAATACTATTCTTTTATTTTGGAAATGTAAGTAGTTAGGTCATTTAGGAATTACTATTATACTTTTGTACTCACCATCCTTTTTATGATGGTGGGTGCAGATCCGTCGAGCAGTAGGCCCAGTAAGGAGAAGATTGGTGACTACCTCTGACCTTGGGGAACATACTACTGACTAACTGTAGGTCTTGTTTTTGATATTTTGTATATTTTACATACTTATGTCTTTCGCATTGTTGGGATGTATATTATTGGGTTGAGCGTTAGTTCCCCGACTTTTGACTATCACATTGTTTATATTTTTCGCCACACAGTTCATATATATATATATATATATGTGATCGTTGTTCCTGGTTTTCACACTTAGGTTTATCAAATTGTTTCGCTAAATTATAATAAGACTTCCGCTATAGTTGTTAAGACTTCCGCTAATCAAATTTATTGTTTAAATACTTTGAGCAACTTTAATTTATTAAATTGCAAAACTTGTAAATAACTCAAAATTGTTGTAGTTGTTAGGGTTAGTGTATTATTTATCCTGAACGCGATCAAGTTGACAATTAGGTTAAAAAAGTTGACTAATACGTAGTTAAGTCCTACGGCCGAGTTAGGGCTTAATTACTGGATTAGGCTGGGCGGTGCCCTAGATTAGGAGAGGGGCCGTAACAGTTGGTACTAGAGCATAGGCTTTAAAACCTTAAGGATAGAGTATAGAGTTGTCTAAAATTGTGACACCAACTTCACAGTTTGTATATGAGCCAACGTTCTCGATAAGTAATATAATATTGAATAAGACATAAATCTTAGAAGTGGAAACCAGATGATCCTTGCCCAGAGACTATTTTGTTGGGAATCGAGTGAAAGTGAGTTGGGGGTTGTTATATATACTTGTTAATTTCATAACGTATATGTATACGAGATATCCTACGTAGTAGATGATGCGAGTTTGTTGTCAACGTGCAGAAGCCGATGATGGATGCGCGCGAGGCTGGTGATACCGGGGCTAGCGACAGTCAACCCCCTATTACGTCAGAGGATGACTATCAGCGGTTGTCTGACCAAGTAGCGATACAGGGCCAGCAGATGGTTGATTTCATGACCTTCATGACAGTACAGATCACTACACTTATTTAGGCCATCGCCACTACTCCTACGGCTACGACACACCCGACATTAGAGCGTACTACCTCACCAGCCATTGTCTTAGCGACAACACCAGTACCAGAGACGCCCATTACTTAGGGTACGATAGCGATGCCGACTCATCCGGTTGTGGTCGTTCTGACAATAGAGGTACTAGAGGTAACATCGACTCCCACACCTACACCGTTAGGCCCAGCAGTAGGGGTTGAACTCATGAAGGATTTCCTCCACCTTCAGCCAGTGCACTTTGACGGCGTTAGAAATTTTGAGAAGATAGAGGGGTGGATACTATCACAAGAGAAACTACATCTGATTCTTGGGATTGAGGATCGACCGCAACCATACTTGTCTTCATACACACTACAAAGGGACACTGACGTCTGGTGGCCCAGCAATAGGGACACTGACATTTGGTGACTCATGAGACTGAGGAGACAGTTCATGAGTCTGAGACAGGAGGTGGATGAGTCAATCATGCACTACCGAGAGAGGTACAGATATCTGAGATAGTTCGTCGGGGATTTAGTCCAAGATGAGATGGAGGACGTGTACCACTTTGAGGTTGGCTTGAGGGCAATCATTAGTTATCACGTGGTTAGCACGGGCACTAGGACACTCACCGAGATATATATGCACGCACTTTCACACGAGACCTATACTTGTGTTAGGTCGCTGACGAGACTGCTTTGAGTCAGACATTGACCCCTGAGAAGATAGCCAAGTATGAGAGGAGACGACAGAGGGGTAAGGGTCTAAGGAGATGGAGTACGGGTTTCCAAGAGTTAGGGATGTCTACACCACGTACATTAGCTACACCCTACACTTCATACTACACTGGAGCGCAGAGTTCAGGTAACACACGCTTCTTGCCACCATCACCAGTCAGGCCAGCATTGCCAGCACCAGTAAAAGCAGCATACCCAACACCACCAACACCACGACAACATTAGCAACATGATGGTAGAGACCGAGGCAGTGGCCGAGAGGGACCCCGTTTGGGACAGAGACAGACGCAAGGTTAGAGTCAGCAACAATTCGGTCAGTGCAGACATATCACATGTTATAGATGCGAATAGGTCGGGCATATAGTGAAGGCGTGCCCTCAACCAGCCGTCGTGTACCCACTGCAGGGTCGAAAGGCAGTTCACATGGTAGCCTAGCCAGATGCAAGCGCTATACGGAGTCTCATAGAGGGTACAATTTCTATCGCCAGTATAAAGTCTTATGTTTTATTTGATTAGGGTTCTACCTTTTCCTTCATTGTTGGTCGCATGATTGGCATCCTAGGACTGACACCGGTTAGACTTAGAGTACATTTGATGTTGAGTACCGTAGCCGGGGATAGGGATTACCCTAACAGTCTAGTTGAGAGAGTCCTAGTCGAGATTAGTGAGGTAGAGTTACCTATCGATTTTAACGTCCTTGAGATGTTAGAGTTCGACGCACTTTTTCGGGACGTCCAATGTTCGCACACCGAGAGCCGGTACCAAGAGAGATCGATTGGCATCTAGTAAGGAGATGGAGACCCTAGTAGCCTTGTACACCGTAACGGATAGCTAGTTATTAGGAAGTACTCTGTGTGAGTAGTGGTAAGAAATTTTATGTGAATACACCCTTCAAATAATGGTATATAGTTCTATGCACGATATTGTGTAAAAATTTGGTATCTATCATATCACTCTAAATGGGTCCATAAATTCAAGTAAGATATCGAGCTATGTGGGCGTATTCAGTGTGAATCCAATATTTACTCCCAAAAGATTCGGTGTGAGTCTATAATTTACGAGACGACCATAGACTGGTTAGGTTAACTATGTACCACTAGTTAGAGAGTAAATATCACCTACTCACGTCAGAACGGGTCCACGTGAGTGAGGTTAGAGGGATTGGTTAAACAGTACCTCCCTGCTATGTGCGTTTTAATAAGGTTTCACTCGAGAAAAATCTAATTTCGAGGACGAAATTTCCATTTTGTTGGGAATATTTGTCATGGTCCAAATTTCTAATCCTAGATTTTGGTCGTAATCAGGCTCATCGACCCATGACGTGGGATGCGTGTGAGAAACGTACACCTATCGAGGCATGTGATCGAGGTATATTTTATATTTGAAATGGTGTATGCCTAGTGTTGTGTATGTGTGTAGGCTAAGTAAGCCAGTTCTTGCAGCCATAGACGTCGAGACGCGAGCGTGGACGTGCCTCAAGTTGCGTGCGAGTTGGGTACCAGGTAGCTAGACATGTGGTAAGTCTAAGTTTAGTCAAATGGGTATTAATTAATTTATTTCATAACATAAGCCGATGGTATACACATCAATTTCAATAAACTATTACTTAGCCTATGTTCTATTTAAATGAAATCAAATATTAAGGCCTATGGTCAAATTTAATTACAACCACCCTTTGGATATGCCTAGGGACGTGTACTATCACACACTCCCATGTAATTTGTGTCATGTATTTGTGTCACCAAGCTGGAATTTTAGTGGAAGTAGGAGTGATTAATGATCACTATCATCTTAGAGATGAACAACTTTTGTTACTACCATATTTTTGAAATTCCAGCTCTTTCTTACTCAAAAATGTTATACAAATAGGTGATTTAAATGTCATGACGGGATCATTGAAGGTGAACTTTGAAAAGGCATAACTCCTCCAATTCATATCCAAATGAGAAGAATTTTGATTATGTTATTCTTGGATATGTTATGTAACTTGTGACCAAAAATCATGATTTTTGGAGCTATAAATTGGGAGAAATGATTTTTACAGTCTCGCTGATCAGATTTTGATTCTAATTCGAGTTGTCTTTGAAAATATTTGATATCTCCTTCATTTTATATCGAAACCTTGCACACCATTCCATTCCAGAAAGTTAAGACCTAGAGCTAAAACTTTCTTCTTAAGTGTCTTTGATGATTTAGAGTTTATGATATATAGTTTAATTAACGCTACAATGCTAAGTATCAAATTGAAGTTTTGCAAGAACTTAAGGGGTTGTTTTGGGTTATAGGTTCACAAATCTATTTGACTTGACCTAAACCCAACCTAATACCTATCTAAACACCCCAGGGACATAGAGAAGTGTGTCGAGAGTCTGGGTGCACTGGTTCGGGTGTCAGAAGGCCGAAGTTAACTAGGATAATTGCTTGAAGTAAGTAATCCCACATGAACTTTCTATTTCCATTTCATTTCAATTGCTCTATTGTTGGATAGTCCTTATGAATAAAAATGCTATTTTGTGATTATGATATTATGATTTATTTCTACTTTCTCATATTGAGCTTTGTCATCATGATATTACCTTATGATTAAACTTAATTGCCTCTTTTCATCTCATATGTCTATTTTTATTAAAAAGTTGTGGTAAAATGATAAATAACATTCTATTAGGGGTAGATAACCTTATGAATGGACTTGTGCTCTTGTTTACTTGTGCTTTGTTGCATTCTATTCTTGAATTTCATTTACCGAGTTTTTTTTTTGGCTTTACAAGTAGTTTTAGAATCTAGGGTCCATTGCACATTTATATAGTGGGCAGCTCACGGGGTCATGGGGCCTCAGGAATATCAGCACTCTCCACTATACACGCGCGACTCATGGCGTAATGAACCGGGGTGTTCGGCGAGATTTATGATAGATGATATATACGCGTAGAGCACAGCTCCGCCATTTGAGGTTATTAGAAAATGATATGATAATATATAGAGCACAACTCCATACAAATAATGGAAAAGGCTAAGTGATAGTTCTCACCGCCGACCGGACCTAGGTTAGACTGCTTATTCTATGTCAGTTTAATTTGATTTCTTGGTATTTATTTAGCATGTTTATTTAGAGCATTATTTAGCTATCATTATGCTTTTAAATACCATTCTTTTATTTTGGAAATGTAAGGAGATAGGTCATTTGGAATTACTGTTATACTTTTGTATTCACCGTCCTTTTTATGACGATGGTCACAAATCCGTCGAGTAGTAGGCCCAACAAGGAGAAGATTGTCGACTACCTCTGAGCTTGGGGAGCGTACTACTGACTGTAGGTCTTATTTTTGATATTTTGTATATTTTACATACTTATGCCTTTCGTACTGTTGAGATGTATATATATTGGGTTGAGCGTTAGTTCCCCGAATTTTTACTATCACACTATTTATATGTTTCGCCGCACAGTTCATATATATATTGTGATAGTTGTTCTTGGTTTCCACATTTAGGTTTATCAAATTGTTTCGCTTAATGATAATAAGACTTCCGCTATAGTTGTTAAGACTTCCGCTAATCAAATGTATTTTTTAAATACTTTGAACAACTTTAATTTTTTAAATTGTAAAACTTGTAAATAACTCAAAAATTTTGTAGTTGTTAGGGTTAGTGTATTATTTATCCTGAACGTGATCAAGTTGACAATTAGGTTAAAAAGACAGAATAATACGTAATTAAGTCCTACGAACCGAGTTAGGGCTTAATTACTAGATTAGGTTAGCGGTGCCCTAGATTAGGAGAGGGGTCGTTACAGTAATCGACATAAGATTGAAAAAATCCATATTGATTTAAGGCCCTATCAATTTCGCAAACCAATTGCAGGGAGCTTGATGAAATCCATATAAAGATTTTCGAAGGCGGCAAACTTTGTTAGAACTAGGAGAACCAGTAGGTGGGCTCATGTACACCTCTTTGTCGAGATCACCATAAAGAAAGACATTGTTGATGTCCATCTGATGAAGCTCCCACCTTTTAGCTACAAGAACAGATAAGAAACAACGAACATATGTCATCTTTGCCACTGGAGCAAAAGTGTTAGTATAATCCAAGCCTTCAACCTGGGTATTGCCCAAGACGACGAAACGAGTTTTGAAACGCTCTGTAGTGCCGTCGGGATTATATTTGATTCGGTATACCCATTTACAATCAATGGGTGTTTTGTTTGAAGGTAAATCCTCCAAAGTCCATGTGGCGGTTGACTCCAATGCCTTAATTTCTTATGCCATGGCCTCTCGCCACCTTGCATCCTGCATAGCTTCTCAAAGAATCTTAGGTTCTATATTAATAGAAATAGCAGCCAAAATTTTTTTATGAGCTGAAGAAAAGTTATTACAAGTAACATAATTAGTAATAGAGTAAGGCATATCTGAAGAGACCTTAAAAGTGGGGCTTGAGAGATGGAGTTAAGAAGTTTAGTAGTGTGACACACATAGTCTTGAAAATATGATGGAGGATGGCGCCTGCGTTGTTCCTTGTCTATATGAGATGATTCATGAACATCACTACTCACAGAAGTCACCAAGGGAGATGAGTCTACATCATGAGATGATGGGTCACTCCCCCTTGCTACTGTACTTGAATCTAAATCATCAATATGTTCTACTCTAGTTGTCTGTTGAGATTGTGTGTTCGATGAGTCAACATTAATGGCAAATGAAAAAACTTCCTCGTGAAAAATAATGTCACGAGAGACAAAAAATTCTTCACGTTCAATATCAAACACTCGCCAACCATTATTTCCATGCAGGCATCCTACAAAAATACATTTTCTACTACGAGGCTCAAGTTTATCCTTTTGATGACGATTGTAATGTGCATAACATAATGGACCAAAAGTTTTAATGTGACTATAGCATGGTTGTTGGTTAAAAAGAATTTCATGAGGTGTTTTTCAATTTAAAAGAGGTATTGAAGTTCAATCAATTAAATATGCCGCAGTAAGAATACATTCTCCCCAAAAACAAATAGAAAGACGCGCTTGAAAACGAAGCGCCCTAGCTACATTTAGTGTGTGCCGGTGTTTTGGCTCAACTCGTCCATTTTGTCAGAGAGTTTCAATACATGATGTTTGATGCAACATGCCATGTTCTCTCTATAAAACTTAGGCGTAGGTCCTACTGTAAATTCTAGCCCATTATCACTTCTAACACATTTCACAAGTTTTCTAAATTGAGTTTTGACCATAGTACAAAACTCAATTAAAGAATCACTTGCTTGACTTTTACTACGCAATAAATAAACCCAAACACCTCTGCTAAAATCATCAACAATTGTTAGAAAATAATGAACACCAGAAGATGAGCAACATGGTAAGGTCCTCAAAGATTGCATGAATAAGCTCAGCTCAAAACAATCATTGATTTTATTTTCACTATTTGGAAAAGAAGATCTAGTTTGCTTTGCACGACAACATACATCAAACAGTTCAAGTTTATTACCTTTACTTTTATTCAAAATACCAGGTATAAGGGAATGATATTGACTTGATGGATGACCCATCCGTAAATGCCATAAGGTATAAGAGTCCATGCTTGTGGCTTGCATTGCCGAATGTGATGTCGTATGCTTGTAATAATAAACTCCATCTGGTAGTTCACCCACTCCAATCAGTCTCATTAAGGTGAGGTCTTGTATCACACAAAACTTGCTAATAAATGTTACAAAGAAATTAAGGTCTCTAACAAGTAGCCCATTTGAAATAAGATGACATGATAAATTAGGAACATAAAGAACATTTGACAACACCAAACCCGAATTCAACATTACTTTGACACATTTGGTGGATGTCGTATAATTACCATCGGGAAGACCAATTGAAGAAGTTGTTGTGGCAATGACATCACTCAAGTGATCAACGCAACATGTCATGTGATTAGATGCACCACTATCTAAAATTCAATTATTGTAAGTCATAACATTTGCACACTTACCAAATAGTTTCTCACCAGAGATGTTACGGTCCAATAAGGCCATAAATTTTTGCACTTGGTCTGCATTCAAAGTAGGTAAGTTCATGGTTTTAGTAGTAGACTGCTCAATTTCATTGTTTGAGCCCTCTTTTAGGAACGCATGTGCAACTTGTTCTGAACCAACATATTGCTCACCTGGATTATCTGAAGGATGGAGATAATATGGAGAGCTCACATTGATGGTGTTCATGGTGCTACTGCCTTTGTTGCTACCTTCGTTGCCTCCACTGCTCTCTTCAGTAGGGTTCTTAGGTTTGTTGTTTTTTGCTGCCACCTCCGCCACTCATGATTCCTTTATTGATGGATGTTTTTGAGCTTTAGGAGATTTTAGGCTGATCGCTCTGATACCATAATAAATTGTGAACAAAGAGAAGAAAGAAGTAATTAGATTGTAATGTGTTTACATTGATCTTAAAACTCCTTATATATACATGAAAACATACTTTATTTAGCCCATCAGATCTCTAAGCCTAGATGCAACTACCATATATACAAAGGTACATAATATTACCGTTGCACAATTTATGTGCTTACCAAATATAGATGAATACTTCGATATGGTAATAGTACAAGTGTACCCTCTTAAACTTAACTGAACAAAAATTAAAGCTCATGCATGTAAAAAATTTCTTAATCTCCCCAACTGATCATCAACTGACCTCTGTATATATGGTGGGTAAATCATCACATTATACATAACTAAGTGGAAGTCGTTATCTTTCTAGCACCCACGCAACTTCGTACAACTAATTATTCCCACTCCATGAAGCGTATTACACTAGCTAGTATATTTTCGGGCAATATATAAATTAGTGATTCTTATCCAAAAAAAAAGCAAAAAAGATGAACATCAATGATTATCAAGCCGAAAGACTTATGAAAATAATTATAATGAGATAAAGCTATCGATTGGTTTAGGTGTTGTTCCAATCAATCGGGTTTAATTTAGATTTTGTTCATGTAGTGAGACGCAACTAACTTTTGTAACAGATTCTAAAATTCTTTTTTTGATTGCTAAAATTCTGTTTTTAAGCCTAAAATTCTTTTTTAATTATCTTTTGTGATTTTTTTTCTTGAACCACCGTCGATCCTCTCAACGATCGGCGGTAGTTCCAATCAAATACCTTTTGTTTTTTGTTCATTCAATAAATATCAGATCTAATCAGATTTGTATAGATTGGTTCATCCTTGTTGCAGTACATCTTCATCAACGGTGTTGCGTAGATTTTTGAGGTGCGCTGGATTGATTTGTTTTTAGTTTTTACTTTATAGTTAGTTTTCTTCCCTAGTTAGAAGTCTTTGATTTGCTTCTCTTCGTTGGGAAGTTTTATTATTCGTCTTGTGGTTTTAGTACTTTTGTGTATTGTCACGAGTTTCAACATTGTAAAGAGAAGTCATTGATTGTCAAACTGTTTCAATTTCCAAAAAAAAAAGCCAAATTTAATGGCAGTTTGTTTGCACAAATAGGATTAACGAATCAATGTACTTGATTATGTTTGACCAAAAAAACAAGCAATGACTTTAAAGCGTGTAACACTACATCACTTTTTTCTAAAGGAAACTTTTGTACTCCTATTTTCAAGAGTTCAACAAAAAATCCAATAGGATACTATGAAGTCCCGATTTGCACTAACAATAGTGAAAAATCGAACCAGAGCAAATGTTGTTAATTTTTGGTATATGCTCTTGCTCCCATATGCCTCTCTTCTTATAGAGCTTCAGTCAAACAATTTAGATAAATGAGTGAGATAGTGGACCGTTATCAATTGAGTGGTCAAATGATAACTGCTCCACTTTAATTGAGTAGTCAATTGATAACTGTTGCACTTTAATTGAGTGGTCAATTGGTAACTGCTCCACTTTAATTTTGTTGAATAGGTTTAGTAATTTCCCATTTACTGAGTTTATTAACAACCCACTTAATTACAACAAATTTGAAAATGACAAAAAATGTAACCATGGTTAGCCGCCCACACACACGCGCTCGTGCCTCGTGCAAAGCTCTAGTGAGAGCTTATTCTATTTACCACTTAAACAAGTGAAAAAGTATATACACTCTTTAAGAGTGAACTTTCTAACCAAGGTGGGACTAAACATTTCTATTGAAAATGTATAACAATCCCCCACCATTTTCAAAATAAATAGATCACTTATCCAACAACTTTTTAAACATTATATGGATAAATAATGGTATCTTGCGATTAGAACAACTAATTTATGAAAAGTTCATTACATCATATATCATAATTACATGGTAGATAAACTTTGAACCAATGATTCTATTTAATATGTAGCAAAAACAGATCACACATATAACATATACCAACATATTGCCATAAATTTCTTAAAACATTCAACATTGGCCTTATGTCTCATATCTTATGTGAATGTTTTCGGAGCCAAGCCCTTGAACTCCTTAAATTCGTCGCACTTCACGTCTACATAGGTAGTCTATAGTCTAACACTCTCACAATTTAAGCACCTTGAAGATTATTAAGAGATTAACTCAACTTCCTCCCTTTCCATGCGAGAACCAAGCACTAGCAACCCTGGGATGGCTATAATGATATAGTGCTCACAATTATACTGATAACGTACTTTAACTACATTGAGCTCAAGACTTAACGTAATATTAAGCATCGAGTTGAGTTTCCATTATTGATGACTTTAATTCATTCGCTTGAGACCCATCCCCCTTGATGTTTTATTCACCAAGTCTCTGGGCAAACCTTTAGTTAAAGGATTTGCCAAGTTTTAGCTAGATTTCACATAGTCTATAGTGATAGTTCCATTTGTTATCAATTCTCTGACACAACTATGTCTCAATCCAATATGTTTGGACTTGCCATTGTACGCTTCGCTATAAGCTCTTACCAAAGTGGCTTCATTATCACAATGGATAGAAATAGAAGCTATTAGCTTAGGCCATAATGAAATCTCGTGTAATAATTCACATAACCATTCAACTTCTTTTGAAGCCGAGGTTAATGCAATAAACTCTGATTCCATGGTGGAACCAGCTATTAATGTCTGCTTCTTTAAAGCCCACGAGATTGCACCTCCAGCAAGTGTGAAGATCCATCCACTTGTAGAAGTATGATTTTGATCTTTCACAATCCAACTTGCATATGAAAATCCTTCTAGGACCGAAGGAAATCCACTATAGCATAAGTCATAGTTAATTGTTTTCTTCAGATATTTTAAAACTTTTCAAATTGCAAACCAATGCAACTCGCTTGAATTAATTATGAACCTGATCAACTTGCCTACTGCTAATGCAATATCCGGTCTGGTGCATGTCATTACATGCATTAAACATCCAATTAATCTAGAATACTCCAGTTGTGAAATTGGATTGTCAGCATTTTTCACTAGCCCAATACTTGGGTCTAGCGGAAAACAGGGGCTCAATTCAAATTATTTAATCTATTGAGAATTTTCTCAATATAATGAGATTGAGTTAGAGTAATACCCCTTTAATCTCTTACAATCTTAATCCCAAGAATGACATTAGCTAGCCCCATATCATTTATTTCAAATTTGCTTTAAAGAAAGTTTTTGGTCAACTGAACTTGTTCGAAGTCAGTTCTAAAAATTAGCATGTCATCTACATAAAGACAGATAATGACACAATTTCCTTTTTCATCAAACTTGCTATATACACATTTATGAGATTCATTTATTTTGAATCAATTAGCAAGTACAACTTGGTCAAATTTTTGGTGCCACGATTATGGTGCTTGCTTTAAACCATACAAATGATTTTCGTAATCTACACACTTTATTTTCATGACCAGGCAATCTACACACTTTATTTTTGCAATCATCAGAATCCATAGGCTTAGGTGTTTTCAGAACATACACCACATAAGGCGCCACCAGCAGGAAATGCATGCACTTCTACCACCTCAGGAAATCTCCTCCATCGAAGCGATCGAGCTTCACAATGTTCGATGATAGTTTCTTGATCGAAGCCATTGCAACAACAAAAGTTTCATTTAAATTGTTAGACCAAAAGAACAAGCAATTACTTCAAAACGTGTAACACTGCCACTTTCCTAAAGGAAACTTTTGCACTCCTATTTGTAAGAATCCAATAAAAAATCCGATATGATACTATGAAGTCTTGATTTGCACTAACAATAGTAAAAAATTGAACTAGAGAAAATGATGTTAATTTTTGGCATATGTTCTTACTCTCATGCCTATTTTCTTATAGAGCTCCAGTCAAACAACTTAGAGAAAGGAGTGGGATAGTGGACCATTATTAATTGAGTGGTCAAATAATAACCGCTTCACTTTAATTGAGTAGTTAACTTATAACTACTCCACTTTAATTAAGTGGTCAATTGGTAACTACTCAACTTTAATTCTGTCGAATAGGTTTAGTAAATGCCCATTTATTGGGTCTATTAACTACCCACTTTTTTTTTGAAACCACAACCAACTCTTATTCATTTCAGATCTTTCGCAAGTACATTTAAAAGAAACGAGGGTACAATATCTCACTCGTTTTGACCAGACATAGAACTAGCTTCCCTTGCTAATGTATGGGCCGCTACATTTGCTAATTGATGAACAAAAGAAACAATATAGGATTTCAAGTCCGTTACCAACTTTACACAATCATCAATTATAACTCCAAAATAGGATTTATCTTTGTGCCTATTTTGGATTGCCTGAACCACCTCAAGTGCATCAGACTCCAACTTTAATCTTCTCTTACCCCTCTCTAACTCCAATAGCCTTAGCTACCCTTGCCTCGAACACCCCTTCATACTTTCCTGCTAAGGCAGCCACAAATCGTCCACCATTGTCCCTTAGAACCACTCTATATGAGCTAACCCCTCTCTCTTCAACATAGTTGCATCTACATTACAAGTGACAAACCCTTCCATCGGTCGTTGCCAACTTGTTGGGATCACAGTCGATGGCTCAACCTAGGGGTATGCCTTCTCTGTCTTACTGTTTTTCATGTTGCTAGGTGTGACTCCTCTACCTCGACAATATATGTATGTGACTGATGTCGATTACTCCAAATTGTTGGGATCACAGTTGATGGCTCAGCCTGGGGGTCTATTAACTACCCTCTTAATTACAACAAATTTGAAAATGGCAAAAAATGTGACCATGGTTAACCGTCCACATACGCTTGCACATGCCTCATGCAAAGCTCCAGTGAGAGCTTCTATTTACCAATTAAATAAGTAAAAGAGTATATATACTCTTTAATTGCGAACTTTCTAACCAATGTGGGACTAAACATTTCTTTTGAAAATGCCTAATAGACTCTATGTCTGGTCTTGTATTAAGCCATGAATGACTAATGAAATTTCGATTTCTCTTTAAGAAAAAAAAACTTTGTGACAGATTAAATGTAAGAAAAGGAGGGTGATATAATGTTTAATTTGAGATGAGGAACATTTGTCCAATAATTAACCTAAGTGGTTGGGAGTTGGGGCCTTCAAGTCTTTTAATTAACGCCTCATTTGGTTCGAGAGGAAGTTGAAGAAAATAAGATAAATTTAAAGGAAGTTCCAACTTACCTTATTTGGTTAGATATTTTCACAAACTTACTTGGAAGTTTGAGCCCCCAACATCTTACATATAGGGGAAAATAACTCACTTAGGAAGGGGTGGGTAAGTTATCTTCCTGAGGGGGGTACACTTTTATCTTCATTTAATGCTCTCGTGAAAAGTGCAATTTTCTTAGTAGTTAACTTCTCTGGAAGTTAGTTAAATGAACCAAATGAGGCCTAAAAATAACAAATTTGAATCTTCTAATAAGAGTTGATTATGAATACTACAATAAAAGGAAAAAAATAATAAAAAAATGAAAACTTTTGACTCCAACATAATTGTCAAACTCCCATCCTCCTAACAATTAATGCTACCTTTAGCAAGTGATGCCTCATCCCTATCAATGACAATATACATGCTTTTACACAAAAGAAGAAAAAAAAAAGAGTTCGGCTAAGTGCACCTCAACTTTTACTAAGTGCATCCTATTTTGCGTGGCACCCCAAATTCAAATTTCAATTTCTAAGTGCGCCCAACATTTTTACCAGAATACCCTTTCATCCAAACCGAAGCACCCAACTCCAAAACCTTGGTCGTGATATCTATTTTAGGTTCGGCGACATGTAGCCGAGACTTATCCACTAGGCTCGGTGTTGTCCAACCGAATATCTTTGGTGAGATTTAATTGACAATTGCAGACCAAAAGGTTTGATAGGTTCCGACCAACTCTCAAATTAAAGGTTTGGCAAGCTGTGACTGTGACGGCCTCAAATCTCGAGGCCGCCCCGTGGTCAGCTACTTCCCTGCCTCAGCACCTGAAGCCTCTACCGACGTCACTCGTACTCATTATTTGTCTGACACCTTGCATATCTTGTCAAGTTATTCAGTAGGTTACATATAGTTTAGATTAAACAGTTAAATTCAATTAAACTAATCAACCTTTATAATGAAAGCGGAAGCCTTTACATTACCAAAAGAACATATAAGGTTTACTTATTCAACCTATAGTGGAAATCCCAGCAGTACTGTGCATATAGACAATTAACTATAACAATATATATACAAATACAGGTGTGAAATATAGTCTCCCAACCCTAAAAGGTAATACAAAATACCAAAAGTATAGCTACCACCAAAAGTACCAGCAGGCCTCAGCGTAGGTAAGTCAGATGTAGTTGCCAAGAATCCCCTTATCTGTGCTAGTACTAGGATCTGCGCTTAGCCATCACAAAAAGCAGATGACGAGCCCAGTAAATAAAATCCCAAGGAAAACTCCCGTGCATAATAATTTAAGAATGTAAATGACAGAGTCAATAAATACTGTTAAATAAACATGCAGACAACTACTCAAAGCTCATCGCATGAATATAAACACACAGATATACAAATGTGTGTGAACACAGCTACTAAAGTGTGTACTTAGGACCAGGAGCTCTGATCGTGGCCTACACCATCGATCCTACGACTGTGTCTTAGTGGAATTAGCCCTAGTGGGTTACATCGAACACATGAACTGGTATTCAACTCGGGATATAATCTACCGAGGCTGAGAACAAGCGCTACACACTTACCAAGCAACTACAACAACCCTCGGATACATAGACGGGAAAAATCAACCGTCCCAGTAAGAATGGACTCACAGATTATCAAGAATTTACAACTCAAATGAATAAATAATAAGTAAATGCAGTAGTGGTGTTCAATTGGGTTTTACGTACCTCAAACCGCGCTCAATAATCCAGAAAACACCCCCCGGTCCGACCCCCGACTAGTCCCCGACTCCAATTACGATCCCGTGACTCCTGAGATCTAATCCCGGGGTTTATTGATTAATTAAGTGGGTTTGTAATCCATTGGGCTCGATTTCATGTTTTAAAAATTTCAAGGGTCTGGTATTAGCGTGCTAGGCTGGGTGATTAGCGCGCTAATTGATCTTCATGCACTGTTCATGCACGAAGATCATCATCTTCCCCAGTGTGCCTAGCGCGCTAGTGTTCATCACCTAGCACGCTAATTGCACTCTACCCAGAATTTCCAGAAACAGATTTCTAAGCTTAATTGGTTCCTAACACCTCACAAACACCATACAATCAACACATATACTCCAACAACATCAAATCCTTCTCCAAAATACCAATTAAACAGTTTTTTCACTCAAAACAACGGATCGAAGTGTGCATGTGTCAAACTCTGAAATCACCACATTGGTCATCAATCCTCACAAATCTGAGTAAAACCAATACATTTCATTAAACTAATCTTCAATAGCAACAAATCAACCAAAAACAGTGATGAATTCATCCAAAATTCGTATGAACTTCAACATACCAACACATCCAATTTCCACAAAAAATCAGAGAAATTGTAATTAGTTTACCTTATATCTTGTTATTTGATCGCCCAATCCAGCTTCCAAACCCCCAGTTGCGTTCCTTAACACGAATTTTCTCTCCTCTGAACCTCAAATCGTTGAGAAATGGCTTCCTTTTGCATGTCTCCATAAGCAAATTAGTATTTATATGTTGGTTTCTAATCTGGCGTTCACAAGCATCTCGAGGCTGATCTAGCGATCCTTGTTAATCCTGTGTCACTCAATTCCTGGACACCTTATCATGACACTAGTTGTCTTGTATCTCATCTGTTTTGTGTCTCGAGGACAATCCTAGGTGTGCTGATTTATGCAGTTACAACTATAGGACTTTATTAATTCCATTTGATTTAATTCATATAGCCTACCCAAGTCATCAAATAAATTCCATAACTAACTTCCCGACTACCCGGCTCCTCGTGCCCCGCATCCGGCATGCTTCCCGAGGGAGTCCCACACTTAGTGTACCTAATTGATTTGCTTAGCTTAGCCTAAAGTTATATTTAAATCTCATCATATTTAGTCTTCAACCATAGTCATGTTATATTGATTAAGTGTAATCTAACCCTAACGTCCGGCCTCACAGCTACCGTACCCTCGCGTTGGTGTATTCCACGAAACAGAACCTCGGCACTCAAACTCACCCGATAAGAAATTATAGATACACACCTGTGATGAATAATACCGAATAATAATAACAATATTAATACATCACAGAACTCTAGAAAACACAGCAGTACACAGTCAGCCCTAGGTTCGGGTCATGCCTAGCCTATTCGCGGCGTCCACGTGTCGTCCGAGCTAGCGTCCTAATATGAAATAATTAAATAACGGTGTTATAATTATAACGAGCCGTTACAATGATCGACTCTCCAACTAGAGGTTCGGTGGACTCCGAGCGACTTCAACAAGAGATTCAGACGTTTAAGGCCAAATCCCTTGATGATGCCTACAAATCATAAAGAAGAGTGTGTGTGGGGTGCACTTAGAAATTGTAATGGGTGCACTAATCACAGTGAGGGGCATAACAGTCATTTTGTAGTAGGATTGATCTTTTTTTTAAGTTTGACTTTTTTTGGGGTGCACTTTGCCGATCTAAAAAAAATAATAAATATCAATCAATTAAACAATTATCTCATGAGAGATTTAATGGTGGAAGACCCATAATACATTAATATTTTTCTCATTAAGAATAATGATATTGAAAAGTAAGGCTGGTAAAAAGTTTTCGAACATGTTGTCTGCATTTTTCTACAGACCCACTTTTAATGAATCCAGACCTGATTTTTTCAAAAAATAAAAAATAAAATATGAGATTGCATTATCACGAGTTCAACCTAGTTGATTTGATAAAAGTGCGACATCACATGAGAATCTGGTTTACATCATCAGCTCATTCTCATCGTGAGGTGCGTATGAGTTTCATTAGAGTAACGAAGCATTTATCCCCTACTACACACTGATAGGGGTTTTTTTGACTTTATTTTAAAAAAAATATATTATCCACATATAGCTGAAATAATTATATGCATGTCAATTGTTTTTAGTTGCATTATATATTGCAAACAAGTTAATTTCTTCTGAGTAAGCAAAAGAAGTAAATCACTATTCATATTAGGCCACAAAGACTCTTAAATTTTTTCTTTTGTTGAAGCCGCAAAAGGTACATTTATTAATCGTTCCTAACCAAATAGGGTAATCCAACCTATTACAATATTTTAAGGAGTGAAGTGGAATAGATTCTACATTGTATACTAAAGCTCCGAACTACTTTAATTAAAATATGAATAACTACCCTAATTAAAAAAATTCTTTAGTTGAAAGGAGTAAGGTATCATATATGGCGTAACTAGACCTATTCACTAGGAAGGCCTAGGCGAGCTCGCGGTGGGCCTAGTCGAGCTCGGCTTTGAAGCCCTTGCCCAGGTCTACCCAAGCCTACCCATGTTAAGAATTTTGGACTAATTTCTTATACTTTAATAAAGAAAATATATTTAATAAATATTTTAAAATGAATATAAAGTAGTAGTTGGACCAGTGGTATTAGTTGTTTCATGTTTTTTTTACTTCAGTAGGAATCGAACCACGATCTCTCAAGGTCTTGCTTTTTTAGCAAGTGATGTCTTTATCATCAAGTATTAGTTGTTCCATGTTAACCTTGATGTTTGAGTTTCAAACCTTACTAAAAGCATTTTTTTCGAATGTTAATATTAGAAATATTTTTAAATACTTGATGCTCAGGCCGAGCAGGCATGGGATTGCACATACATACCCAATCCCATCCTAAACAAAGTTGGCTTAGGCAGGTCGGGCGGGTACTCGAGCCCATGAACAAGTCTAGTCATAATTATATATTAATAATGGTTTTTACTTTTTACCTAAGATAATTTTGCTTAATTATTTGAATTGTCTTTTTTGAAAAAAAAAAAAGAAATAAAATGAGTTGTCAAGTGATCATATATATACAGATAGAGTGACTATTATCCCCAATCTACCCTATATCACCCCATTTAATTTAATACATTTTTGAATTAAAATGTCTTTAGACAAATTACATAAATATCCCCACTCTAAATCATGAACCCATTTCATTTCCTTTTCATCTTCTACTTTCTACTCTTTACACCCCTCTTTAACTTAACTTTTCACTCTCTACACCCCTCGCTAAATAAAATCTTAAACGCATCCCCAACTCCAATCCCACTCATCACTACACTCACCTTATCCTCTTCTACTTAATTTTCACTTTCTATAACCCACTCCAAATTAAACTATAAACTCATATCATCTCATTTTCTCTACATTCTAATCTCTACACCCCCTCCTCGTCTCTTTGTCCATACACTCAACAATTGACGCAACAGAGATTTTCCAAACTGATTACTCAACACTACGAATAATGCAATTCATGGCACAAGAACTTAACCAAAGTTCAAATTTTATTCAATAATAAAAAAACTCGGATTACAGCAAAAATGGTGTTCTAAATAGTAAAGCCTTAAAATTTACCAAAAATAGCAAACGTCTAAAATACCATAAAATGAAAACTAGACAAAATAGAAAAGCTAACGTCAGAAAAGACATAAAAAAAGAAACTCCTACTAAAAGTTGTAATCAAACAAAAACTTACTAAAAAAATTGCTAATTCAGAGGCCTAAACAAGAGAATTTGGCCAAAAAACGACGTAGTCACAACATTAGTGGTGAGTATTGATTACCACATCATTTCTAATAAAACCATGTCTTCAAAAATGCTGAATTTCGTAGTCGGACCCTCCAAAAGTCAACCAAAATTATTTTCGATCAAACTTTTCCCAAAAAGTGTTTAACACTTCTTAGACTGCATCTAGGGATGCACACGGATTGAATCCAGTTCAATTAGGGTCAATTTGCAATCCAATCCAATTATTGCGGATTGAAAAATTACAATTTAACCTAGTCCAAATAATTCATCAATCCAACTCAATCCAATTTGCAAAATGTGAACCGGATTGGATCAAGTTCCACGAATTGACGTTTTCCTATTCAAAATTCATGAAATTAGATTTAATAAAATGAATCGCAAGAATTATACATCTCATGAATGATGAATTTACAACATACATTCCACAAATCTATATATAGCATATTTTCCACAAACTTGTCATCACAACCTTCAAAATGTAAGTTCCTACATAAATAAATGTGTCATCCACAAATCTTTATTATACACCCTCACAAAAGAACAAAAAAAATGTATTTTGAACATACAACATACAATAAAAAGGTCGAAAACATAATAAAAGAGTTAAGAACAAGTATATTCTTTTAGATATTATAGTTTAGAGTTGATAGTTGATGCTAATTAAGATACTAAAGTACATATGATCAAATATGTATATGTTGATGTGTTAAACAGACTAGATCGGATTGGATCCGCGGTTTTTTAATGTACGATCCGTAATCCGATCCAGTCCAACCAGATTAGTAATTCTTCAATTCAATCCAGTCTAAGGGATCAAAAAATTGATCCAATTAGTGATAATTGATTTGAATTGGACCAGATTCGTGGATTAGTGCAATCCTTGTGCACCCCTAACTGCATCAACTATCCACTACTAAATATATACAACATCTTGATTATTGTATTTGGTGAGATTTGATTCATATTCTTGAATGGTTGAAATATTTATTTGTATTGAATCTTAGCTTTTAAGGATCAAAGAATCAATCTTGGAATGCAATATGAAGCAAATTAAATTAAGGGAGAGAAAAAAATGATGTATGCAACAAGGGTTGGAGGTTGGAGATCACAAATATAAAAAGAGGATTTTTTTTTAGGAGAGAGGGGGTCAAATATAAACTAGGGGTATAATGGGGAGTTTACTAATAGTTGAGGGGGTGCTTAGACAATGAATTAACTTATTAGAGGCTGCAAATAACATTAATTAAATAGAGGATTGGTATAAGGTATAAGGTTCTAATGGTGCTAATAGTAACTCCCTATATATATATATATATATATATATATATATATATATATATATATATATATATACACACACACACAATATATAAAAGCATGAATACCTAACAAATCGACGGTAAGAAAATTTACTATTTTACCCTTTTCAACCTACTAATTTACTAATTTACTAAATTACACATTGTAATTGTAATTAGATAAAGATAATGAGTTGAGTCGTTCATATCTTCACCCATGTTACATGTACAATATTAATTAAGTATGTCAATTTAACTTAACAACTAATAACTAAAGTCTATACCTCATGA
Organism: Stephania japonica; assembly: GCA_039657345.1. Taxonomy (NCBI): domain Eukaryota; kingdom Viridiplantae; phylum Streptophyta; class Magnoliopsida; order Ranunculales; family Menispermaceae; genus Stephania; species Stephania japonica. Next base: position 17,224,061 of record CM077558.1, on the reverse strand, counting down.
GAAAAAAAAAACGTAGGTACATTTCAATTGAATACATTATATATAATTAATCTTTCCAATTGAATAAGTAATTGATTATGGAATATTTTTGACATGTTTGAACGGTTTTACTAAATAGATATCAAAGTTGACAAACTTAGGTACATTTCAAAAAAATAAAGAGCCGCATGTCCTATGATTTAATTTCATATACAACTTTTTTTTTCTTCATTTTTCTTCTTGTCATCGTTGGTTAAAAACATGCCTTTTTGAAATTTATTTTATTTATATATATTTTTATGTTTATTAATATAATCGAATCATACTTTATGAATTATAAAAATATTATTTTGTAATTGAATTAATTCCCGTGAGCGTACGTAATGAAACTAGTATATATATATATATATTCCATGCAACTTTGTAAATGTATTAAAAGTAAGTATTAAACATATGAATAAACGAATGAATCGAATGATTGGTAGGAAAAATATTCCTTGAGCTTTACAGAGCACTAAACGTAGCATTAATCATCACACGATGGTAAGAAAAGGAAACAACTGTTTCAAGAATATACCCTTTTGAAAATTTTACAGGAATATGTTACTTCGATATATACATAATAAATTTATGAAATCTAGGTTTAGGAGGACCTTACATTCCTAGCTAGATCCATCCACATACGACCTAGATACTAAACTTTAATGATTTTCATGTCACTAATTATGCACTGCTTTTCTTAATTCCCTAATTAATTCAGATACGGCACTTCCTGCACAAATCTTCTTCCAAGCGTCAGCTAATCCATGCATCGATTTCATTAAGGACTATTAGATAATTTAAGGATGATAAAGCATTTGATTGGGCAAACCCACACGGGTTAATCTAGTGGTAAGGGCAAAGACGAGACTATATGCCTTAGACGCAAGGTCTCGAGTTCAATTATCCATAACAACCAAACATGGATCACTATTGATCTCTTTATGCAATTCAAACGCCCATAGGACTAGTCAGACACTTGTTTGGATACCTATAGTTAATAAAAAAAAAAAAAAAAACATTTAATTGGGCAAATGAATTGATAACATGTTAATTGGGCAAATGAATTGATAACATGCAATCATCTTGCTAAGATGATTGAACAAAAAGGCGTTGATCGTCAGTTGATCGCGTATTTAATTAAATAATAAGGATATGATTTTATGCGGTGAAGATGCTACTGATTATTTGGTATTTAATTAAAGATTCGGAGCAAATTAAGGATTAGCTAGCCAAGTAGAAATGGTCCCCCATTTTCCCCTTCCTATGATCTACTACGACCTTTAATCAAAATGCTACATGCCTAAAAAAGTGGCCTGGAGGGCATTATTAATTAATAAATGTTCTTAAATATATACTGGAGGATCAAGTAGTGGGAGGATTAAAAATTGATTAACAAGGCATTATTCATGATTAGCATTGATGCAAAAGCATCGCTTCAGACATGCATCGATTAACGGAGACAGGATTACCAATAACAAAGCGCTATCTGTGTGATTCATGTATGATGTACTTTAACACTTTTGTCCTCCAACTTTTACTCTTTTGTACGCATGACACTATTTTATTAGTAGACATGATCAACATTAGAGCATCGACAATGAGAATGTGAATTGAAGAAAAATGTGTCACATAGGACGAAATGAACATTTAAACCAAAAAACAATCTCCAATGCAGATATCTATTAGCATTTGAGCTGACGTGACATCAATAATGTCTATATTAAATGTCTATTACTGGACATTTTGCACCCACAATGTCTACTTCCAGACATCCTCTATCCACAATGTCTAGAATCGGACATTAAATATAGAAATTATTGCTACTGCGTCAGCTCACATTCTAATCATTGGAGAGTATTTTTTTGTTATAATGTCCATTTCATCCTATGTAGCAATCATTTTTCTCCAATCCACATTCTCATTGGACATGCTTTTACACCCCCAACATTAGCAAACCCCTCCCTGATCAATGATGTCCAAACTGGTCACTTGTGTATTACCAAACGTTGTGCATGCATGCACATGCACACCAAAGTGTGTATGCTCTTTGTTAATGTACTTGAATCCGTATTATTTAAGACAAACTAAATACAAAACAAGGAAATAAATCATGAGACAAAACAGTTATACCGTAAATAAAGGAAAATATAACAACTTTGTATAGTATGTTGCCTAACTCAATCAAAAAGTAGTGACAATTTACGAAACCAATTTGAGTTTGAAAATTATAAAAAGAAATAAAAAAAAAAATAACCAAACAAAAATTGGGCTTTAAGTACTTGAATTCGGATTGAGTTTGGACTGAATTTCAGATTGAGTTCAGACCGAATTGAAGTTCGGATTGAGTTTGGATTTGAATTCAGATTGAGTTCGGACTCTTAGAGTTTGGACTCTTAGGGGGTTTTTGAAATTTTTTTATTTCAAAGTCACCCTTAGGCAATAAATGACTTCAAAATAACAACTTGTAATACTCCTTTGATATTTGTAAAATTTTAAAAAACCTCCATATGAGTCCAGACTCTAAGAGTCCAAATAGATTTTTTGAATTAATAATTATAATAAATTGCAATGTAAATTAAAAATAACGCTAAATTCTATGTGAAGGGACTTGAATCATGTGATTTTGCATGTTTTGAAAACGCTGCAATATCTTTTCTTCATCTATATCAATAAATATGTCTGGCACAACATAACATGCACACCATTAAATCGTTAAACCATTAATAATCACTTATCTTATTTCGCAATCTTGTCTTAATAAACGATTTTGTCATATGTTTAGAAACTTTAATTTCCCAATATAAACCTTTCATTAAGTGTAGAAACCCTAGCACATCATATTGAAGTTTTACTACGATATGAAGTAGAACACCAAATTTTCATCTCTTAAGTTTAGTAATCAATGAAAATTGAAGAGTTAAAAATCATACATTTGGATCACTTCTCAATGTTTGATGCTTTCCCTTCTCCTAAGCTTTTCTACAATTATTTTAGAGCTCCAAACAATGAGAAAATAGTCTTTGAAAAGCCTTATCGTCTTTGAATTTTTGCAGTGGTATATTCCTAATTAAGTGTAAGTTATGCCCTTAGTCGAGAATCGCAACTCGAAATCAAGATCCGTAACATTGTGGTGAATGTAGGTTTCGAGACCTTTCCAACAATTATTCTTATGACCAATTTAGAGTTGTAGTTTTTTTATATAATTTTTGCAAGTTGTTACTTAATTATATACATAAAAAAAACTTATTTTTTTAGATTGGCATGATAAAATATACACTCAAGACACTCCAAATACATTATTTTAGCAACTACACATACTATATTTATAGTCTATCAAGACAAACTAACATATGCTAGTGAGAACATCGTCAAGCTAACATATGCCAGTGAGAACGAACGAAGGAAGACAAACTAACATACATAAACTAACATAGTGAGAACAAAAACAATGTCTGACACCAAGTTTTCTCACCGCGCGCAAATCACTACAAAGTCGAGGTAGCCAACCAAAACAAAACAAAGAAAAGAAAAACAAGAGATTACTCATAATCTGATACCATGTTAATGTAATTAAATTTTCTATTAATTAAGACAAACTAAATACAAAAAGAGGTTCTTATTTATAAAGCTTTAGAATACACAAATAAGGAAATAAATCAATTGATAAAATAGTAACAACGTAAATAAAGAAATATAACAACTTTGTATAGTGACCTAATACTCTTGATGATTTTCCAAAGTCATATATGTTCATATAGATTGATTTTTTTCATATTTAAGTTCACTAGGAAGACCCTGGGAGATTTCGCTATTATTAGTTTTTATAGCAATGCTGATCAACATTACTTTGATACACACAAATAAATGTGTAGGTACAATTCACCAAATTAAAAAGAAAAAAAAATATGTATAATTAATCAACCAAGAAAAAAATGCACAACCTTTATAATGCACATATATTGAATCTCTCTCTCTCTCTCTCTCTCTCTCTCTCTCTCTCTCTCTCTCTCTCTCAAACACACACACACACACACACACACACACACACACATATATATATCTTCGCCATTTAGGGCATATATTATAGCTAGACAGATATACAACCAATTGGGTGGCCCAATAGTTTGGCATGGGGTTTGGGAGTACGAGCTCATGGGTTTGAACCTCTATGGCGGCTAATTGTTACTTTTTTAGCAAAAAAAATATATATAGATAGATATTACGGAAAGTAGCATTTTTCTTTTTTTTTTTTCTTTCTCATATAAACCCAGACTTAAACTTCATATACATATAATACCAAAAAAAAAAAAAAAAAAAAAAAAACTTCATATATGTATGTATGGCCAAGTAGATTCACGGATGCAGGTGTGAATTGAATCAGGTGATGCATGTCATGATGGCGTTGTATGGACATAGCACTGTCAAATTGTATGAGTCAAAAATTGTGCATTACTTAATTTGTTTATTTTTAATTAGGGATGTTAATTAGGTTAGTTTGATTCTTTTGGTGTGATGAAAGTGGTAGTAAAGTTAGAAAGGATTAGATTTAGAAAGCTTAGTTCAATTAGAATTTTTTTATAGTATTTAATTAGGTAGTTAGATTTAATTAGGATACTTCTTTAGTTATTATTTATTACTAATTAGGAAGTTCTATTTTGATTAAGTTGTTAGTTAGTGTTAGTGCGTCAGTTACATTAGAAAATTAGAATTTTAGAAAGTTTATATTTTTCTTATGTTACTACAGTGGAAATTTTACGTCTTTTATTTTATTTTTGAAGCCTTTTATATAAAGGCCTTGTGACGATTGAAGAAGTTGATTTTTTATGATGAATTAAGGTTTTTTTTTTTGTTGAGAATTTAGTGTAGCCCTGAATTGCATCATTCGTGCTTTGAATGATCAATTTGGAAGACTTTTGCTGTGTCAATAGCCTTCCTATACTTTTTTTTTTGGCAAATTATGTCTCATCCATTTCATATCGATGTGGGACTATTATTTCAGGGGCATGATGCTTTGGCAAAACTTCATAGGGCTATACATAACTAACTTTATGATAACTTTGTATATTATCGTGTGCACTCGCCTTTTATGTTTTCTTACGATTTGATACCAAAAAAAAAGGAGCACAACTATCGTACGTGTATCTGTTTGATATAATCTATAATATAAACTGATGATCTCGTCCTAGCTAGCAAACCACTTTATAACAGGTCTTAATTTTAATTGGTACATATAAATTTTATAGTCTAGTACGGACACATGTAACTAATTAGTGACATCGACCGGGTGCCCTTCTTGTTCTCTCTCTCTCTCTCTCTCTCTCTCTCTCTCTCTCTCTCACTATATATATCTCATCATCGATCGGTCCTCTCCTTCATTGCAAGATATATATATAGCATACCTGCATGTTTCATCTCATGAGAGGATTTTGTGTATTGCACACAGTGCTTCACAAGTAGTTAAGCTGCCAGCGTGATCTCAACTATCCTGATCTGTATACGGGATAGATCAGATCATGCTGCAGCTTTACCTGCTAATGGAAACACTACAATCACCAATCATGCACGGGTACCCTATTAATGGCTTCAATTCTTTTTTTTTTTTTTTTTTGTTCAGCAGTAGCTTCGATCTTTAACAGTTCTTTTTGTGATGATGATGATGATGATGATGATTATGTACTTTCTTAATTTGGAGTTATTGGCCAAAGAACCTTTAGACGTTCATAAACTTCTCAATTTTATCCACGACACTGAATGAGATTGGAAATTGTAGTTTTAGGCGGAGTCTTCAAAACAAAAATATTGTTAATAAACCATAAGGTCAAGGTGGATGTGGTTTACGTCCTACATAACCACCTGAAGCTCCTCCGCGAACCATCATGCACCGTTGTGGAACACCTAAGACAATCTTCATCACCAAACTTTATGAGTTTGATCAAATGTTGCCGTCTGCACAGGTCGAACTCAAAAAACCGATGATCAGGTTTGAAGACTGATGCAGACGTGGGTAATGATCGATGGAGATGAGAAGGATGTATTCTAGAGTGGGGGACAGTGGCGCGTGTATACAAACAATACATGGGATCTGAAAGCTACGTAGTTTTATTAAGAGATTGATATATAATCATATATCTTTTCGATTCGTTAGTAAAGGAGTAGAAAATTTAAATTTTTATGTTCTTCTTTAAATTAGAATTTTTATTATAGTAGTACTTTTAGAGTTCCGTTGTTAAGAGTACCAATAGGAATTGGTGATATTAGGAGTTTTATTTTAAGTTCACCTTTGATTAATGTTTTTATAAGTCTATTTAAAGGCTTTGGTATTGAGTTGATTAGTTTTGATTTTATGAAATAAAGAATTTAATTTTTTTAAAGAAAATTGGAGTTATTTTCTCATGTGCTAAGGTTGTTTGTTTGTGGTTTTTTTGAGCAATTCAATTTGGAAGATCTTCATTGCGTTAATTGGTATCAGAGCCTTCATCAACTGTGATTTGAAGATAATCATGACATCGAAGAAGAACCAGAACTAATGAGTCGACGATGTTTATCAACAAGACGAGCAAGCCCGAATCGAGTAATTTTTCACTCAATAAATATTTTGCTTCGCAAGAACAAACGCACAACTTAATGAGTTATCCGTAGGGATGACATAGTTGTTAAGCATTCATAGGATCCATTTCCCAAACTATCGAAGAAACTCTATTGTTTTTGAGAAGCAAAAGGAGATTTCTTTTCTGATAGAGAAAGTGAATTTGAAGACAGAGAAAATTATGTCAACTTTGACGAGTTGTCAAAGTTTAACGACGACGGCCAAGTCTTCATTGAAGACGTCAAGGTGATCTTTGCAAATGAAGGCCATGTTGTCATGGTTATTCCAATGTTGACAAGTTCCCAAGCACAAGCGGTGGTTGGCGATGCGATAGTCAATCAAAGTTCCATTGAAGTTGTAGTAAGAACACAAGTCAAATTTGCAGCAAAACTTTTTTGTTCGTTGACTGAGGTCACAAACGACATCGACTTCAATGGAGTTTCTTAAGACTTTCTCAGTCACATTAATTCGGTGGGTCCTGAAAGTGAACTGACAAGTTTGTTTTATTTTCTATCATCGAGCCAGTCAAACTTAGTTTTAAGGAGAAGGTTTCTGTAACGACCCTCAAATTTCACCGGTGCCACGTGTCACGTTTCAGAACTATGATCAAGACCATCGTGACTGGGCGTACTTATTTAAGCCTCGAGGAGTCAACACTGAGGTATATTTTATTTTTCTGTAGTGACTGTATTATTTATTTATACTCGAATATGAAATTCAAATGATCAAATGTATTATTTCATTTTATTTATTGCGCCGAATATGCGAGTAAGGTTTCGCCTGTGACGGCCCCAGTTCCCCATAAAACTGGGTCCCTCTTGGCCTAGACCTACGTAGACCCCCGAGCCCTTACTCGCGAAGTCTACGCATCCTAGTTAGCCTCAAATCCTCATATAAATCATTAGTTTATCATTTAAATGTGCAAGCTATAGGATTATAAAAGTATCAGGAAATTTGCAACGGAAATCACTTATAATCAACTATAACTAATAAATGGAAATCAGGAAAAATAGATAACCTATCATGTGGAAACCCTGAGAAATGGATAAATACATGCATGTCTAGTGATCAAGGCTAAACAAAACGATCATACATGATATCCCTAATCTCTCAAACCCTGATACGTGTCCCAGTGTTTACAAAACATATAATACAATAATCACAATCAAAAGAACAAAAACCTACAGTGAGTAAAGGAAAGGATCGTCCCGAGAGTCCTCGGAGGATATCACCTAGCATCAACTCCTTCCCCTTGCTCGTCTCAGCTCTATCTGCACCACCATCACAAACTAGACGGTGAGTGCGTGAAAAATATGAAAGTAATGCCAGAAGAAACTAAACAGTAATTCAAGATATACCAAATAAGCAGTCCAAATATCATGCGGTATGTAATACATAATATATATAACAAATTGCATGATAAACAAACTAAGAAGCATAGCAACAAAGTTTGAGTGTCCAAAGAATCAAAGAGTCTCATAAGTGGTCAATATCTAGGCAGTACAACAGTACCCCAATTTATAGTCACAACAATGGCCAAACAATCCAGTACTCGGGGTATCACCTACTATTAGAGGGGTGGGACAACACTCATGCAAGCAGTGCTCACACTTACCTGCTAATATGGACCCAAGAGTACCTTCACAACACACTTACTCCAAGACACTCAACCAAGGAAATAAAGAACGGAATTCCAACAATAGCTCAATTCAAATAGAGATGCCACCAATGGAAAATTAATTAGTGTATAATTTCTAACTAGCTTACAATCATACGATAACGTACCTCAATATCGCAAAACTTTGATCCTCGCGTACCCTCTAAGTTGTTCCACTCGAATTGTCAAAGTCTGTCAATCAATTTATTCCAAATTTACAAATCCTATTAGAAACTTTCTAATTTACCCAATTTTTCATAGTTATCTTATTAGTGTAATTGGGTTAATTTTCGGCGTATTGGGTCGTATTTGGACCCATTTGAATACCCGAGAGATCCTTGAATTTTTTTCAAAATTTTTAGAAAATTGACCTTGTGAACAGTGTCATGTCGCCGAGGCATCGTGACTTTTACTACTGGGCGACGTTCCCATGGCATGAAAATGGGGCTCACTGCCCCAGACGCCGTGGAGTTGCGCCGTGAGCATATGTGCTTACGACATCGCTCGCAGCGTCTCACCCAGACGCCCTAGCCGTGGAGTGGCGCCGTAAGCATATGTGCTTTGAGCCTATCCCAATCTCGTCGGGACCTCCATTAACATAAAACCCAACTCGTTTTGCGTCGAAACTCCGACAAACACCCCAATTAGTAAATCACACAAAAGTTCTTCAAAAATCCCCAAAAATTTCAAAGTTCTTCAAATACACAAACCAATCACCAAAACATCAATAAACATCCAATTGATTCCAAAATCATCATTAAAACTCATTCCCAACATTTTTCCAAAATCTTGTCCGAATTCGTCGTGACGAAAACTTGCAAAATTAACGTTAAACAGACGACAGACACGAGAGGAGTAGGGATCCTATCTTTTTACATGTGATTGGTCGATCCTCGACGTGTCAACGAGTTCGAATCACCCAAAACCTACTTCGTCTCTCTCGTTCTCTCGTTTGTGAGAAAAATGGAAATGGATTAAGGAGAGAAAAGTTGGTTTATATACAACTCATTCATCTCTTGTCACGAACGAATCTCGAGGCTCATCTTGTGCCTCACCTTCACTCCATCCAACAACTCTAACTCAATAGCTTGACTCCAATGAGTAACTCAAATTTCAAAACTTAGCCTATTCTTGCTCACAACACTCGTTCTCGAACCTGTTTCAACTCTCGACTCGTACCGTGTACGTTCCCGGACACAACCTCGTTCCCACATTTTATTTAATTATTTATTATTTTCTAAAAATTCTCTAATTACCATTTTTTGGTGTTTAATTACCCGTATTATACCCTAAAATTTATATTTTTCCTAGGCGAATCTCACACCGAAATTCGTGGCAATTAATAACATAGGATATACAGGGTTCGCATTCAGGTATAAATAATAATACAAATATCACAGAAAAATAAAATATACCTCTGTGTCGACTCCTGAGGCATGAATAATATGACAAATCACGACGGGTAGGTCACGGTCCTGAAAAATATGACACGTGTCACCAATTAAATTTGAGGGTCATTACATCGCCTCGGAAAACGTGTTAATACGGGTATCGAGCGAATTTCAGGAATGCAAATACAGGAAATGATTTTATAAAATTACAAGGAAATTAAGAAAATGCAAGAAAATAGTAATAAACCATGGCTGGGATTGATTAAGTCAAAAATTTGAGTAAAGAAGCGACTCACGTCGTGAACTAACGGGCGAAAAGCCCAAAAATTTAAAAGTCAAATGATAAGAACAAGGAGAGTGTCTTAATCAAGTCATTAAAGTGATTGAGACAACTCAAATAGGAGCCATTGTATATCCTCGAGATTCGTGCAACACATGAGATGAAATCTAGAGTATATATATCTTGAATTTTAGGGGTATGACTTACATTTCATCACCACACTCAAGCATATCCAAAAATTGAAAGGTTGGGAGAGTGAATTTGATGAAATCTTGGAGTTCTTGATGACTTGATCATCCACAACAACAAATAAGGTGAGATCCCACCTTCATTTTCAATTTCTTGTCTTTTGAGCTTCGATTTTGGGGTGTTTGATGAAAAACAAGATTCAAACCCAATAAGCACAAATTTTATAGTGTATTGGAGCCTTCAAATGCTAATTAAGTGTGAATATGAGTTGATGTTGATGGTTGCTAAGAAAGTTGATGGTTGTGTTAGTTTGGTAAATTGTGGAATTGATGTTGTATTGGGTGGTTTGGAAACACCCGGTGTATTTGAAAGTCCTTAGGAGGGTGGAAATGGCTCAAAATTGTACGAAAGAGGGCGTGGTGGTTCAAAAAAGTATTTGAAGGCTGCAATACATTTACATATATATATATATATATATATATAAGTACTTCTACCATGGGAACACTCTATGGTGTATTTGAAAGTCCTTGAGACCTAGTATATATATGGATACTTCTACTATGGGAACCAAATATATACTCATGTCATGGGTACACTATTGAGAACTATTGGATTTAAATTTAACACATTAATCTAGGCGACATTAATGCACAACACATTTTGAGGGGTTTCTATATATGACATGAGTATATATTTGGTCTACATTCTAGAATTTCCCTATATATATATATACTTACTTCTTAATAAGTGTTGAGGAATTTCGACTGTCACTTGAAATCTCCTTCTACCCTCATGAATTTTGACCGACACTTAAATGTCACTCTTACCCTTGTCTCTCTGTCTCTTTCAGTCTCTTTAGTCTCTAGCTTCGTTTGGTTCATTTTACTAACTTTTAGAGACATTTTTTTTTTCAGGGAAGCTTAATTTTTTGAAAAGTTAATGACTAAGAAAGTTGCACTTTTCACGTTTGTTCAACTTTAAACTTCTTGAGAAACTCCACTTTTTAAAAATAACTAATTAATGTAATTGGCATAAATGTCCTTTACACTGTTTTTGAAAAATCTTGTAGGAAATAAAAGTAAAGAAAAAGTATTAAATGAGAGTAAAAATGTTCATTCTCCTCGAGAAGATAATTTACTTCTCACCCCTAAGTGAGTTTATCTTCCCCTAATTTTCTCTTCTCTTTGCATATTTCGCATCTCTAGTGCTTGTTCTTCAGATCTCTGTCGCGATCTCCGTAGATCTCCCAATATCGCGCATGACTTCATCAGATGTCTCTTGAGTAATCTCTCCAAATTTATCGCAATCTTCTTCGATGCCCTATACTTTCTGAAATAACTTTGGTATCGATTCTCAAACTCCCTCTCTGTCTAACCTTTTCCAAATTTCTCAAACACTCAGTCTCAAATTTTCTCTTCTTATTCACAAGCATAGACATCCTCCTCATGTAGGCCCTTCAAACTTTAGAGTAAAGAGAGTGAGTTTACCGCTCAAAATCATTTTGTCTCTACAATCCATTGGTAAAATTATTTTGTCAATCCCCAAAGTGGAAATTTGTGCTCTTAATTTTTTTAGTCTTGGAATCTTTTGTTTCTCTTGCATAGTTTCTGGTGTAGACCTTAATTTGGTGATTGTAAACTAATTTTGTTCATTTTGGGTGAGAGTTTGTTTATCTATTCACCCGAAAAAAAAAAAAAGAAAAAAAAACTATTCAACTTCCTCTGATCTTATATGATGCTTCAACATCTAATACAACTAATTACTGTACATCACTAAAAAGATTAGCAGCAGGACTCCCCAAATCAACTCTTTTTTACCAGTGAAGGGGTCTTGAAGCATTGATGATTCACACAGATACCTTCCCTATATGTCCAATGCATAGAAATTCAACATATGCTACTTCTAGAGTGTTAGCTTTTTTTTTTTTTAGTATTTGTAAATCAAAGTACGTATTCAAAACTTCTAATTTTCTGTTTACAATAACATCCTCATTAGTACATTTTTATTATAGATTGAACTTCATTTTCCTTCTAAGTTTAATCTTATAAATCTGTGATTTCTTTTAGACAAGGTTCTCTTTTGTGTATGATTCTATCTTGTTTGAAAATTTGGCCTTCTGGTACGTACTTAATTGACTCTCTCAATTCATATTTACTTCATTTTAGTATGTAGACCTGACTATGAATTTATTACCCTAATAAAAAGAGCCTTAAACCGTTACTTGCAACGTCCTCAATTACCATGTGAATGTCACATGCTCTCCATGTATATATTTCTTGTCTTGGTGTCTCACGGTTGTACGAATCGTTTATGTGCCGGCCACTTCTTTTTTCTCTTGTTGTCTCGAGGTCTTCATCTTTGCATTCGTTTGCATGCTGATTGGTATCTCTGCTAAGTAGACACGCGAAGAAGGTCGAAATTTGGTCGAGATTTATTGGCGGATATTTATACAATATGATCGTATTGCACTTTCTGTTTGAATTGTTCATGATAATAATGACATCGATGAGATAAGTAACTTCCAATCAGCGCGATGGGTTTCTCCTCCATAAACAATGTGGCTTATATATGGCTTTACATTAAATGAAATACATCCACCAGTGATATCTTTACGATTACATCTTCAAGACAAGCAATTGGTGGCATTAAAAAAGAGTGATAGTTTAGAAAACATTGTTCAAAACGTGTCAATATCCTTATCTATGCTAACTGAATACTTCAAGCAAAATAAAGTTGACGAGGTTGCTCGAACTTTATTATATAGGGAATTCCATTAGCATTATGTATGGAATAGTGGAAGTAAATCTTGGACTAGAAGAAAACGTGGAACCGTTGTTGGACGAGTAGTGATGGCAAATCCTATAGAGACAACGACAAAGATCTGAAGAACACGCGCTACAGATGGGAAATATCGAAAGAGAAGAGAGGCCTTGTTTGGTTTCAAAAAACTTTCATAGAAGTGTGACCCCCAACTTCCCCCACATAGGGTAACTCAATTAGGGGAGGTGAGTGAGTTATCTTCCTGAGAGAGAATAAACATTTTTACCCTCATTTAATGCTTTCTCTCTACCTTTGTTCCCTACAATCTCTCTCAAAAACAGTGTAAAAGACATTTATGTCAATTACATTATTTTATTACTTTTAAAATGTGGAACTTCTCAAGAAGTTCAAAGTTGAACCAAACGTGAAAAGTGCAACTTCCTTAGTCGTTAACTTCCCAAGAAATTAAACTTCCCGGAAAAAAAACTTCTCTGAAAGTTAGTAAAATGAACCAAACGAGGCTAGAGACTAAAGAAACTAAAAGAGATAGATAGACAACAGAAGAGACAGAGGTAAAAGTGACATTTAAGTGACGATCGAAATTCGTGAGGGTAGAAGTGAGATTTCAAGTGATGGTCGAAATTCCTCAACATTCTCGCTTATTAAGTAGTAAGTATATATATATATATATATGTGTGTGAAAAATGATAATCTAACGCACTTTGTGTGCACACTTTGTTTTATAGCAATTTATGATATATTTTTTTATTAGAAAATGGATAGTTAATATTAAATCATTCAATATAATTCTTGAACTTACATGTTAAGATTACTAATTTTAAATTAAGTCTATTCAATGCTAACTACTTGAATTATTTGATAACAAATATTTAAATATTTCGATAAGGGTTCATATAGAGATGAATGTTGATTCATATTTCATATATATTAAATAAATAATGACTATATCCATCTAATTACCTTTTTGACATGCAATTACCATTGTAATTTTCATCCAAGTCTAAAAAAAAAATCACAAAAATTATCACTTAGAAAATTATTTTCACGAAATAATAAAAAGTATTGCCTAATATTAACTTTTGATAAGAAAATATTCACGAACTTGCCTCTACTAATGCTTGAACCCCCAATCTCTTACACAAGAGACCGCATATCATACTATGAGCTACCCACTTGGTTGATTATTGCTTCATATTTTTCTAATTAACATGTCAAGTATTAATTGTATATAGTTTTTATTTATAAATTATATATGTAAATTTAAATTCTTCATTATGTATTCAGAAAATGTCTTCACAACAATATTATTGCAATTTTAATTATGTTAGTTATATGTTTTTTTTAATTTACAAATTGAACCACAAATACTGTTAAAGTCTTATGCAATTTTTGAATGCTTTTGAATAAATTAATTACAAAATTCATTAAAGTAATTAACATTTCATATTTAAGTCTTTTGTACAATTTATATTAAAATATACTAGACTTCTTAGAGATTCCAATTGAAGTGACATGTAATTTGGGGCACTCTGTTTTTTGTAATGAGATTTTGAAAAATATTGAAGTAGAAGTACGTGGCATGGGGGCCTCCATGAGAAATTTAATGATAGATATCTCGTCTGTTGAAAGAGTAAGCTTTCTTCTTTTGTCAAAAAACTAAATAGCTAAGAGTATTGTATCTAAGCACTCATTATTTTCTTTTGTTGAAATTTAAAGTATGTACAGTTAATTAATGCTTAGTTGATTTTTAATGTTACAGTCCCTTTTTATTGTTGACAAATGCCTTAAATGTTATTTTCTTTTTTGACTTCAATAGAAGTCCAGTTAAGTGTAAACAAAATTACAAAATGTCATATTATAGCTTGTACAAATTCTTATGCATCACTCCAAAAAATTACTCCCTCGTGACTTTATAATGTCTAGCCATTGATGGGCAGTCTCATTCCATTGTCGCATCACATGATGAATTTTCCAACTTCCATAGTTCCATGGTCCCTCAACACTGCCTTGCACATCGTCAACACCAACCGAACACGAGAATGTTTGGGACAAACTTGAAAATACCTCCAAACTGCCTGTAAAGAATCAAATTAAAAAATAACATTGTGAAGTCTCAATTCAGTTACTCAGTCCAACACCATTTTTATAGCCAATGCCTCTTCTTCGAATTGAACCATGTCTATGTTGCATTTTACCCAACCCACATATGCGGGTTGCCATGTGATGCTCACATTTTGTACCTTAATTGGTATGTTAGGATTGCCTTCTTTCTTTCTCGCTTCTGTCCAAGAAACGAGCCACTTTATATTCTGCCTTAGGACTATTGATCAGAGGGGAAAAAAAAATTCCAAAGCAGATTATTCCAAAAATCTCAAGTGTTTTTTATTTTATTTTTTATTATTTATTTATATATATATATATATATATATATATATATATATATATATATATATATATATATATAAGAACCATTTGCTTCCCTTGTAGTTTGAACCCATGACATTTTACTCCAAACACTATACCTTACCATTGGACTTCTCAATTGGTTAAAAAATCTTATATGTTTTTTCAATACTGTATATATTAAATTTAACTTTATTACCTCTCCCTTATTCATCCGCATCTCCTACACTTGAATAGAAATGTAAAAACTAAAATCAATGAAAATTGATATACTTAACAGCAAAACATCATCAAAACGAAACAGTTCTAAGAAATAATTTGATAGCAGAATTTGCACCAATGAAATTCATAGATTTATAAACAATAAAATCAGATTTCTAAATTCTTTTTGTACCTTCCGATCAAAGGAATGTCCAAAATTAATAAAGTACATGTAAATCGATGGAGCCTTACCATTGTATCTTCTAAAACATAAAAGTGAAGATCCTATTATTATCTAAACTTACTACGATTATAACTTATGTTGGAACAATTAATTATATCATTTAATTGTTTATAATTTGAATGAAAATTATGTGCATCAAGTTATTCTTCTATTTCACATCAAGTTTTTTGCAATACCTCCAACAACTTAAACTATTTTTGAAAGGAAATCTTACAACAAATCAAAGAAAGATAATAGCCTCTGAATAAAAAATTTGAGGGTCTATACAATTTCTACATAGCAACTGAGCCTTAACAATTGATAAAGGTTCTCAAAGCAATTGTTGATCGTCTAAACTTTTTTAAGCACTTAGATAAATATTTTTTTTTATGTGAACCATTCGGTATTCGGACTAACCGACTACTATGGCCTCGAGTCATAGATCGCCCATAAGAGGCTTTTGCTCTTGAAACAAAGGGAACTCTATATGCAAGACTCAAATTCGAGTCATTACTCTGAAAAATAATTTCCATGGTGCATCAAAATGCCATTAGAGAATTTGAGTGGTCTATGAAGGGTCATTGATTATATAAGTTTGTTTGCGCCTGTTGTTCCCCTTAATACACCAAACAATCAATCAAAATAAAATTTTAAAACTCAAAAAAGGCGATTAAGAAATATGGATTTAAAAAATAAAATAAAATAATTGAACAACTTAAGAAATGGTAAATATCATCACCTCATAACGGTCCTCCAATTTCTTCATCACATCAATGTTAAGGTATATTGGGTATTTAGGGTTTGGCCCTTTAGACCCATTATGTGTAATTATATATAGACCTATTGGTCCTTAATAAATGACTTCAGCCTTTTCCTAAAACTTAACATGGTATCAAAGAAAGATGCTTAATTCTTGGCCGTTCGACTTTCAAGTTGACGGCCGTTTCGTGATGTTCGCTTTGTGCATTGCCGTTCTTGATTTCATTGATGTTCAATTTAGTTTTCTTTTCATTGTTTGTTAGTCGATCTTCCATTGATGCTTGTTGTCCGCGCCTCTGTTTTGTGTCTTTTGATCTTCTTTTTGCTTTTGTTCATCAACCGTTGTCTACTTTGTAAGTTCTTCAATTAGTGCATGGTCCCTTTTTGCGTTGGTGTTCGCAGCTTCTCTACCCTTTTTGCAATCTGCTAGTGTGTTATTGCTTGGGCAATCTGATTCGAGACGTCCCTCTTCGTTGAACGAGCCCTATTTCTTGTGCATCTCTACTAGGCTTTGTGATTCTTGTGTGGGATTTTGTGTACCCGAGAGTGCGTTAGATGAAATAGAATTGCAGAGCATTTTCTTATTTCGTTAAAGAAGAAGGATAGCTTTTTAACTTAAATAGCTTCATGTCGCATACAATCACAACTTTGCTTGGTGATTTGTTAAGCAAAACATACGTCTGTGATGGCTCCAGTTCCACAACCTTAAATGGTACCAGATTGCTATTAATGGATGCAAGTGACCACAGACAAAATTGACAAACGGGCAGGTAAAACTGACAAATCTGCAACACGTGATCTCTAATCGAGATGCACTCATATAACAGGGTAGACGAGTGCATTGGCACAACCAATCACACAAGTATCGATACGTAATTTGTTTTCTTATGATGTGCGGCTGTTGGCCAACATGGGTTAAAAGCCCGTGAGATTCCACAAACAAAATTGTAAAAATGGAACTGAAGCGCAGGAACAAACGAGACAGAGACTCGTGTTCAACAGAGACAAGCACGGACGAGAGGAAATCATGCGGAGATGCACGAGTGCGGACAGACAAAGTACAAGCACACCAAGAGGAGCGCTAATGGAGAAAACTAACCTAGACAGGCTAGGGCTTTGATACCATGTGAATGTAATATGAATTTTTTTTTTTTTTACTTTAGTGAGAATCTAATCATGATCACTTGAGGTCTTGCCTTTTGACAAGTTATGTCTTTACAATCTCGTCTGAGAGGCTTTGTCGTAATATGAAATTGTATTGATTAGGCTAAAACAGGGCAAATTGTAGACAAACATAATGCTCTTATTTATAAAGCCTACAAAACAATATACATGTAAACTTATGTGATACAAGGAAATATTTACACGATCAGTGGAGAAATTAGAGGAGAAATTATGAATAAGGAAACTAATACATAAATGCTATAATCAAACAAATATGGTAACTACCATAAATCATAATACACAAATATAACAATTACATAGTTACCTAACAGTTAGGTTTTGGGAAAAAGATTGAAGTCATTTATTAAGGACCAATAGGTCTATATATAATTACACATAATGGGTTATGAGGACCAAACCCTAAATACTTAATATACCTTAATACCCTCCCTCAAACTCAAGGAGGATCAATTCTTGAGTTTGCAACTAATATACTAAAATAAATAGATGAAATAATAATAACTTACAACAACAACAACAGACTCTCATAAGCACTTATATATGATGATGAGTAGAAGTAGTGAGCACCACGAATTTGACCGTCCAACGAAGAATGACGACGAAGAAAGGGATAAAAAAGGGCCGACGAGAAGTACGCACACAGAAGCCGGCGAGAAGCACGCACACAGAAACACAAAAATTGCTGCGAAAAGTTCATCTAACAAACAATAACGACGGACAAGCAATGACAGGCCAATAACAATGACATGCCGATGAGAAGCATGCACATAGTGCTGCTGCGAAAAGTTCATCCTTCAAGACAAAGATGAGAGGGGGAGATGAGAAACGTGCACAGGGGCCTGCTGCGAAGAGGTTCGTCTAGCAAGACAAAAAACTGAAGAGAAACATGCACACAGAATATCGTTTTGAAAATATCGTCTGACAAACAATGACGACGGTCCTGCAATGACAAAGATGAGAGCGGCTAAAGAGAACTTAGAAAAGGTGCAAGAATATCATCTGCTCATGAGTACCACCGCGTGATTGAATGAATCTCTCAAGGTGCACACGCTTAGCTTGAATTGCAATTTGAAACTTGTGGGCCACGTCATAAAAGACAAAGTGAGTGATGTTATAACGACCAAAAAAAATGTACTATGTTTGTATGGTAACGTGTATTACGTATTTATACTCGTGTCTATGTGATAGGATGGAGACGTCGAGTTACGAGTAGGGTTCGCCTTAGAAAATGTGTCGAACGGGTATCAGGCGAACGAAATACGGATACAATGGTCTGGAAAATGATTTTCGTGGACAACCGACAAATAAAAATTATAATAAGTTAATTCGAGAATATGATCCAGTCGGTAGTATTTCTATTCGCGCGCGATGGTGTGAGTCGTGGTGCGATCCGGGTGCGAAAATGCCCGGGAAAGCTTTGTTTAATGTTATAAGGGAGAGGTGTGTACCCAAGTGTGTCATGTGGTTATGTGATTGGGATAAGGCGGTTGGTGGCTGTTGAGAAAAGGGAATCGCCGAATGTGCCTTGAGATGCGCACGCATGAGAAGATGAAAAAGATTAATATAAATCTTTTCTCTTTCTTCGTTCCTCACTCTCTCATTTTTCTCTCGTTCTTACAGGAGGACGAGTTTTAGCTGGTTTTAAGCTCGCAATGACGCCGAGAAACGACAAACACTTGAGATGAGGTAAAATTTCGACTCACCACTAAGTTCTCTATGTTTTGACATATGTTTAGTGGGTTTTTGTCGAGTGTTTTCGGTGGTAACGTTGGAGTTTTGGTTTTTCGAAAGTTTTGAATGGTGGGTTAAGTTGGTTTGGACGTCCCTATGAGTTTGAGATAGGCTCGAAATGCAGCCACAGAGCCGGGGGTTTCAAAACCCCCCATTACAGTCGACTATCCTCATGTGGCGCCACTGGGTGTGTCGTGGGTATAAATCCCACGGCGGGACCTGTGTAAGCTCGTTGCTAGGTCCGTATCGGGGGGGGGGCGTTTTGGGCAGTGAACGTGCGGCTCCAAGCCAAATTAAAAAAAAAGAACTTTGAAAAACTTTTGTTTAATTTCCTCGGACTTCTAGGGGCCTACTAGTTTGAATAAGTCTAAATTACCATATAAATTATGGAAATGGGTTTACACGAGTTTAAGGCTTTTTAAATTGGGACTTAAACTATTAAATGAGATGTTACGACTTTAACATGGCCAACATTAACCCAAATGCACACTAGGAACACAACGTATTGGTAACGAGCTTTTGGAACCGATTTGGGACATGTAGGAACAACAAAAGGCGATTTTTACTTCGATTGAGGTAAGTAAACCAGTTAAGGAAATGTATAGTAATTCATTTTCTATTTCTTTACTGTTTTCATTAATATGAACTACTCTTGGAATTCAATTCTTTATTCCTTGGTTGGGTGTCTACGACCTAAATGTGTCGAGAAGGTACTCCTGAGATTATAGCTAGTTGGGCAAACGCGAATACCACCTGCGGGGGTGCAGCTACCCAACCAAACTTGAGTTTTCCTCGAGTGTTGGATTGTTGTGGATTTAAGACCACTTAGTATGCCTCTTTTGATTCTTAAGCACTCATTATCGTTATCAATACTTGCATGTCTGTTTATCATGCATTTTTTCTTTATTTATCTATCTTTAAATATCCACATGATACTTACACTGCTTTTTAAATGATTCACGAGTTACTATTTATATCCTTCTGATTACTACTTTCTACTTTACTATACTCACCGTCTAGTTTGTGATGGTGGATGCTGATCGGCCAGAGACAAGCAATGGAAAAGGGTTGATCATTGGAGACTTCCTCTTATGACTCTCAGAGCGGTTTCTTTCCTTTTACCACAGTATGTTCTACCTTTTGCTTGTGATTATTGTATATTATTTTTTTTATAGCACTGGAAACTTTTGGGATCGAGTGACATAGGATATCATTTAATATCGTTTTGTAAATTGTTGGTCACCAAATATGCAGGTTTATCCGTTTATTTTGGGGTTCCACATTTTAGGTTGTCCTAACTTACTGTTTACCGAGTTATTTAAACTTGCTTGCGTTTATTTCCATGCGCAAATACTAGAAAATTGCATAACTTAATAACTCAACAATAAAATTGTAATATTAATGAGAATGTAACCATTAGAGGTTGACTAGGCTAGCGTTGACTTCGTGAGAACGAACTCGGGGGGTCTACATAGGTTTAGGCCGAGCAGGGCCCAGTTTGTTTAGGAACTGGAGCCGTCATCGTTGGTATCAGAGAGTATAGGTATAACCCTAACTTTTAATTGTACCACAACCAACATAAGATACAAATCGATAAGAAAGTTAGGAAACGATTGGAACCTAGAGTGGAACCCTATGATCCTGACTTAGAATCTTAGTTGGAAAGTGAAGAGTGTTGGGGAAAAGCAAAACTTGATCGTATATGTTATATTTGTTGTGTTGTACTATACTATATCGGTAGCTATCCACTGATTCGGGGATCTACTTTCTATTGCAGATTGCGATGACAGATCAGACTGGGCCTAGTGATGATAGAGGGGTTGCAGATGCTCGATTTGCGAGTGCTTAAGGGCTTCATACTCTTCCAAAAAGAGTCACGTCCCAGGAACATCGATTAAAGGAAATCCTGAGGATACTTATGACACCGATTACAGCCACACCATCACCACCATCTTCATCGACACCGCCCGTTACTCTGGAGACAGTTACATCGATTATAGCGTCTACTACTACTATTGCAGCAATATCGGAGACCATTGTTTTACCACCAGTACAGGCTGAGACAGTTCTCGTTTCACCTCCTGTACAAAATGAGATAATGCTTGATACATCAGCAAAGAAGGGCAGTAAGGCTACTGCGAAGTCTAAGTAGTGTTCAAGAGGCATAACCCTACAGATTCTTGTGGTGGTATGGATTTGGTGGCTACAGAGAGGTTTATGAAGAGCTACAAAAAGTGCATAGTATCATCACTACTGCGAAGCACATGAGAACTACTATTTCTTTGTCGATGCTACTAGAAGAGACACATGACTGGTGAAATATGATGGTAGCTACCAAAGGAGTACCCAGGGATTGGGCATACTTCAAGATTCAGTTTAACTTGAAGTATTTTCCTCTTACCGTACTGAGGGAGAAGAGGAATGAGTTCACTACCCTGCGACAGTATGCTGATGAGTCTGTCATGAAGTTCATGGAATGGTATTTACAACTGCTCCAGTACACTGGAGGCATGGTAGATAGAGACGCCCACTTGGTGTACTATTTCACTAAGGGTTTGCTACCCGAGATTGGAGGTTTCATTGTCTCCATTAAGTCTGATTCATTGCAGATAGCGTATGAGAGGAGTTTAGCTAGGGAGGGTTATTTGCATACACATCTTGATGAGGTTAGATCTACTCAACTGGAGACACATTCAGACTGCCGATCTGACAGGGATAGGAAGAGGAAGAAGAACATACGGGGTTTCAGGGATAGTAGAGCTCAGAGTGTTGGGTCTATTGCATTACCACCATGACCTGCTCAAACTACTCATGTTCCACCTGTACCTGTACTGACTTTCGCTAATCGAACGCCTCAGGCTACCTGACCCATACAACAGTTACAGAGGCAAGATTCTAAGAGTATGCATATGGGTAGAGGCAATGGACAGACACAGAGGTCCAAACAGGCACAGACACAAAGATCTGGTCAGATACAGACTCAGAGACCTACATAGGGACGTGGACGGGGTCAGACACAAGGGACTTTTTCTGGACCGAGAGAGAAGCGTACATGCTTCAAGTGTGGTCAGATAGGTCATTTTCAGGGTCAGTGCCCACAACAGTCGATCACAACCGCAACATCATCAGCATCAGAGGGAAAAAGTCAAGGTAGTTGTTGAGCTAGATCAGGGAGCTTCCCATAATCTCGTTGATTGTATGACTTTGATTTGCGGTACTATGATGCATACCATGTTTGATTATTGTTCGACTATTTCATTTATTTCTGGACGTATGGTAGATACATTAAGGTTGAGACCCACTAAGCTTAGTAGACCTTTGAACCTTAACACAGCTGCTGGGGACAAGATATACCTAAATTTGTTGTGTGTTGACTTTTCGTTGGAGATAGAGGGTCATGATTTGCCTACAGATTTGAGAGTATTAGAGTTTATTGAGTTTGACGCATTATTAGGTATTAACTGGTTAGGTGCCTATCATTCTCATATTGATTGTTATGGCAAGTCAGTTACTATTTTGTTGCCTGATGGTATGGAGATCAGTTTTCAGGGGACATATATTTTACTTCCGATCACCAAGGCGGGATAACCACTAGTAGTGTGATGGAGATTGACTTCATCATCGACTTAGTCCCTGAGACTAAACCCATTTCTATACTGCCGTATAGGATGGCACCTCAAGAGTTGGAGGAACTGAGGACTCAGTTGGATGAGTTGTTGGAATTAGGGTTCATTAACCCGAGAATGTCACCATGGGGTGCCCCAGTGTTTGTGAAAAAAAAGGGAGCCTGAGATTGTGCATTGACTATAGGCAGCTAAACTGGGTGACTATGAAGAACAAGTACACGCTTCCTCGCATTGATAATTTTTTTGACCAGTTGACATGGGCACGGTAGTTTTCCAAGATTAACTTGAGGTCAGGCTATCACTAGCTCAGGATTAGGGCTGAAGATAGGGAGAATACTACATTCAATACAAGATACAACCATTATCAATTTATAGTCATGCCATTTGGTTTGACTAACGCACCAGCTATGTTTATGGATCTTATGCACAGAGTACTGATGGTTTATCTTGATAGATTTGTGATTGTGTTCATTAATGATATTCTCATCTACTCTAGGAATCGTGAGGATCACGAGAGACATCTCCAGGCAGTTCTGCAGACTTTGAGGTAACACTGGTTATATGCAAAGTTCAGTAAGTGTGAGTTTTGGCTTCTAGAAGTCAGATTTTTGGGGTATGTAGTTGAAGCCAACGAAGTATCTATAAATCCTGCTAAGATTAGAGCAGTGATTGATTGGCCTACATCGACTATAGTGACTGAAATCCGCAGTTTTCTGGGATTGGTTGGATATTATCGTTGTTTTGTGCAGGATTTTTCTAAGGTTGCTACACCAATGACTAGACTTACTCAGAAGAATGTGAAATTTGATTGGGATAAGAGTTACGAGTAGTCATTCTTTACTTTGAAAGAGAAGTTGACAATTGCACCAGTTTTAGTGTTGCCTGAGTTAGGGAAGGATTTGGTTATATATATTGATGTTTCGAAGATTGGCTTGGGTTATGTTTTGATGCAGGAGGGCAAGGTGATTGTGTATGAATCTCGAGAACTTAAGATTCATAAGAAGAACTATCCGACGCATGACTTAGAGTTGGCTATTGTGGTGTTTGCATTGAAGATTTGGCGACATTATTTGTATGGTGAGAGGTTCACTTTGTTCACTGATCACAAGAGCTTGAAGTATCTATTCTCTTAAAAGGAATTAAATTTGAGGCAGAGACGTTAGTTAGAGTTCTTGGAGAATTATGACTTTTCGCTTAAGTATCATCCGGGAATGGCCAACGCAGTAGCTGATGCTTTGAGTAGGAAAGGATCTGATGCTAAGGTAGTAGTGTGTCATATGACTTACGAGTATTCATTACTTGAGGCAGCAAAAATGATAGAGTTGTGTTGATGTATCGACTACTACCAGGACACAGATTTGTGGTCAGATGAGGATGCAGAATGTTTCGATTCAAACTGTTCTTAAGGGACAACCGACTGATGAGTTGTACCAGCATTTCAGTGATATGACTAATAGTTTAGATTATTCAAACTGGAGTCAGTCGACAGACTCATATTTGAGGTTTGAAGACGATTGTGGATTTCATTTATGACTGAGTTGCTTACAAAAATACTTCAGGAGCCTCACCGTTCGCATATTTTTGTTCATCCGGGGTTGTACCAAGATGTATGCTGACATGCGACGTCTCTTCTGGTGGTTAGGGATGAAAGATGATGTTTCAGAGTTCATTCGAGTGTGTGAGATATGCCTGCATGTTAAAGCTAAGGATAGGAGACCTGGAGGTTTAGTGCTGCCACTTCCCATTCCACAGTGGAAATGGAGCACATTGCCATGAATTTTGCCCACATCGACTACTTACAAAAGAAAAATAAGGCTTATAAGTGTGGAGCCCTCCATCTTGCCTTAGCATTTTGAAATGAATCCCATTTCACACTTATGACCCATACATTAAATTAGTCACCACACTCATCCTCACCTTGGATTGGGTCTTATATGATAAAAAACTGAACATGGTATCAAAGCCAATGGTTGGCTTAATTGCATGGTCCAAAGGCCTTGTAAACATCCAACAAAAAATGGTTAATTGATGTTATGCAGTTAAGTCCTAGTTAGACTTTATGGGGGAGTGTTAGAGATGTTAGGATAGTCCCACATCGACTACTTACAAAAGAAAAATAAGGTTTATAAGTGTGGAGTGGACACTTCATCTTGTCTTTGCATTTTGAAGTGAATCCCATTTCACACTTATAGCCCATACATTAAATTAGTCGCCACACTCTCCTCACCTTGGATTGGGCTTTATATAATAAAAAACTGAATATGGTATCAGAGCCGATGGTTGGCTTAATTGCCCATTGTCCAAGGACCTTGTAGACATCCAACAAAAAATGATTGATTAATGTTCTGCAGTCAAGTCTTAGTTGGACTTGAGGGAAGAGTGTTAGAGATGTTGGGATAGTCCCACATCGACTACTTACAAAAGAAAAATAAGGCTTATAAGTGCGAAGAAGAATAAGGAGAAAACACTCGAGGTCTAGGTCAATATTCGTGTTCACCCTACGGTTGTGGTTCATCTTTGCATCAACTTGGTCAATCTTCACATCACCTCTGCTTATCTTTGATCTTACCGTCTTGCTTTCAGGCGGCCGCTGCGCAATCAATGACTAAACTTGGTCAATTTTGGGTTATTTCCATTAATTTGGATGTTTTATCAATTTTTTTTACTGTTTTTGAACAAGTTTGGTAGTTGTGTATGTGTTTGTAACTGATTTTGATCTAATATGTTGGTCTATTTGTGAGTTGTTTATGGTCGATGCTCGATTGGTGACACAAGACTGATTAACAATATACTGTTCGATTGAAGGTGATCGAACAATGATTGTTAATCAGTCTTTGACGATCGAACCACATTATAATGTTCAGAACTTGGTTTGAACGAATGTTTGTTTGGTCATAGGTGACTGAACAAACATGTTTCAATCAACCTCGACAAACTGAGCAAAAGCCATTTGTTCGGCCCTGAGAGGCCGTACCAAAGGCAAAATCCTTGGTTTGAACACAAAAAAAAAAAATACAAGAATTGAATAAAAACTCGAGAAATATCTCTCCATCTTACACATTTGTATCTCCTACACATTCATCTTCCATTTTTATGGTAAATATCCATTGAATAATGCAAACAAACAATGCCCTAGCAAGGCAAAACAATTTGTTCAAACCCTATAAAATGCATTCAAAACAGTTGAGAAACATGATTTTCCAGCAAGAAATATGAAGAAATCAACTCTTACGATGGTAGTGGGCTCCGAAATTGCAAGTTCAAGTCGTCGGTGGTCGGAGGGGATTATGGGGTGTACAATATGATTAGAAAGAATGACATTTTTTTGAAGGGGAGTGAAAAAAAAAAGTGGTTTGCACATAGCTAGGTCCTTATTAAGTGTATGTGTTACAATCTGAATTGGCTATTTTTCTATTTCATCAACTATTTTTAACAAGGATAGGAGGATATTGTAACTGTAACGGAAGCACAATTGTAAAGTATCACAAACAGATCGATAATGTAAAAATAGCCAAATTGTAATTGTAACACAATTATAATTCCTAGCTATAGTATAGATAGTTATTATATATAGATAGATATGTTGTTCTCTCTACTCCACAAGGAAGCGTTTTCTCTAGTCTATCTTCAACGTTAACGTATTATTCTTTTTTTAAGAGATTCAACGTACTATTCTGTACGTAGAGGATGGAAAGTAACAACTCAAACTCATGCGGGCCATGCCAATACCACAATCGCATATGCAATTCTAATTGCCAATTCTCTCCTTATTTCCCAGAAGATAAGAAGCAGCAATACATCACCGTTCACACAATCTACAGTGATGATTACATCGCAAACCTTCTCAAGTTGGATGATCCAAGAGAGAGATCAACATCAATGAAAAATCTGATTTGGGAAGCCCATTTTTGAGCAAGAAATCAAATACACGGCTGTGCTGGGTATATAAATGACCACCTTTTGCAAATCCTCAATGAATGCAAAAACCGTCTGAAATGGAGCAGTGAAGAAGTTAATATCATTGGAAAGGAACATTCTGAGGCAGCCAAAGCGAATAAGAGCTTTTTTTCGATTCCATTTCATCCTCGAAGTTATAACCCCACTACAAGATTCGGCCCAGACAGGGACAGAAAACTCCGTCCCTAATTGGGTAGAATTCAGTTGCTAATACGGTCAGCAACCGAATTACAAACCAAGCTAATTCAGATAGTCTAAAGTGTTGTCGCTGATTGGTCAGGGGCCAAATTTCAGGTTCGTTGTTAAATTAGAAACCGAAAATTATGTCCCTGTCTGTTGTTGACTAGCTATTTGGGTGTGAAAAAAGTATGCATTCCGTCCTTAAATCGGTCTCTAATAGGGAAAGATTAGAAACCGAAAGGATAGGTTGTGGCTCATGTCTTTCCATTCCGTCCCTAAATCAGTCTCTAAACTAGGACGCCTTAGGGATCGAACTCATAGATCTCATCTCCTTTAATATGTATTCCGTCCCTGATTCAGTCCCTAATTAGAAACTGAATCAGAGATGGAATTCAACATCCCAGAAAACAAAAATAATTTATATATATTTCTAGCTGCTGGAAACACATTATACAACAGAAGTTTCACAAATAACCTGCTGGGAACACATAATACGATAGAAGTTTCACAAATAACATGCTAAATAAACCAAAATAGTTTTCAAAAAAAAAAGAAACCAAAACAGGCCTGATATAATACATGTCTTTAAAAGTTTCCCTAACTAGTTCCTAAAATACATCATTTATGTATACAAAAATATTAGAATATATCAAAATATCAAAATATACCAAAATATCAAAAGGAATGTATATCAAGCGTATCATATCAAAAGTCTCTGTCAGGTCTTGGTAGGGGATGTGTGTTGGAAAATGCATCGATCCACTTCTGCTGCAAGGGGGTCAAGCTCATCTGCTCTTCATCTTCAAGCTTGTACATCCTCAGGTGATTAAACATCATCAGCATCCAAAGCTGGAATACGCACCACCGTCGCTGGAGTAGGAGTCACCTGGTGAGATGAGCGTGGAGGTGGAGGCTGAGATGAGCTCGCTCCGGGATGTCCACCACCCATACTTTGCATCAACATGGACTGTAGTAAAGCTATCTGGTGCTGCTGTGTCTGTATTTGATTCTGCCGATCCTCAATGATAGAACTCAAACATGAGACATTAGACTAAAGAATCGCAAAGCCCTGGGTCGACGGTCCCTAAGATGAGCTGGCACCTGGATCATTGTACATCCTTCCCATAGACCACAACCCGTGCACTCGTCCCTTGTGATCTACGCCGACGACTTTGTAATATAAATCTGTCTCGTCCACATGTGGATACTCTCCTGCCTCTTCTGCTGACTGTGACATCTACTCGTGCATCCTTTGAATCTCAGCCTATAGATGTAAACCCCAATAATTAAGTAAATATCAATAGAAAGCAATAATGAAATTTCGACATATACAAGTAAAAAACAAAATAGACCTACAAATTTCACAAGTGGTCTTATCTCAACTCCTAGATTATAAATTGTGTTAAAGCTCATCCTTGATAAATTAAAAGTGAAAGGACAATGAAATCACATAACATGGGCTACAATTATGACAATTCTTTGAGGTTTGTGGAAAGAGAGCAACTGTAGAATTTTTGTTTCTTTGTTAAAAATACAAAACACATTTAGTGGAAGGAAAGTGATTAATTAAACATCAATTTATGTTGAAAAGATCCGAACCAACCATTGTGTATAAAATATAATCATATCATATAAATGGCATGAAACAAGACGAGCGAAATAACACAAAACAAGATGAGCATGAAGACTATAAGCCAGCGTTTGCCTTCTATCCGATCGACTGAAATAAAATAGTTTAGCTTTTTCATAAGCTATTAAATGAAGCAAAGCTGAAAAGGAAAGCAACAAGTTTGGTACAGCTAAACATGACTTACAGTCCTCATCTATGGAATAAAGTGACAAGCAAAATCAAGATTGAAGAGGGGAGCCTCATACATCAATTGATATCTCATCACTGCATTCTCTGCCAAGATACGCACAACATCTAATTCAACTCCAACATCAGTATGCATGTATTCTGATATTTTTGGAAGTAGTAAAAACTTTATGTTGTCTGTGTATGTCAATTTGAGTTTACTTCTTGTTCTGATATCTGCATCTTGTTTTTGTTTTTTAAACTGTATTCACTACAAGGCCAGCTAAAGTTCTTAAAATCAGTAGGCTATATCCCAGGCATGGTGTCGAGGAAATAAATATTTTTTAGTATGGTAACTTTTGTATTAAGAAATATGTGTGGTTTAGAAAACTTATGTAATTTCTAAAATTCGTGTCTAACCCTTTGTCTATAAATAGGGATCTCACGACACAATGAATTAAGCATATTCTTCTCTTAATACATTGATCACTAAATCTCAATACGTGGAATTTTATCTTGTAATTAACTTTACAATATATTTCCTCAAAAAAAAAATTAACTTTATAATATGCAAGGGATTAGATGCTTCAATGGGTCTTTCATGCTGGTCGGAGGAGAAATTACCAAACCTAGCGTCAAATGATTACCTGGCTCACCATAACGCATAATCTTATGAAGTCAATAACATTAAAATAGCCACCAACATGGCACTTCTCTAATTTTTAATATCTTAGAGTTGCTTCTCTAAAATAATTATAAGATGTAAGATCTGAACCAACCATTGTGTATAAAATATAATCACATCATATAAAAGGCATGAAACAAGATGAACAAAATAACACAAAACAAGATGAGCATGAAGACTATAAGTCTTAAAATTCAGTAAGATGGGGGAATACAAATTGATCCAAAGGGAAAGTAGATTTAATAAAAAACACGCATCAGTTGCAGGCTTGCAGCTATCAAACGATATTTAGTATATGGTTCAATTATGCATGTAATTATCTTTTTCTTATAAAAAAAATAATGCATGTAATTGTTAACAAAAAGAAGAAAAAATTATGACATAAGTGAATCAGTGAAGCTAAGATAGGGGAATTTCTTTAACCACCTAATTTCAAATGTACAAAAATATAAATTACAACATTGACATGAATTGGTTCAAAGTTTCCACATAGTCAAAATGTTTCTTGGAATTTTTGTCAATAACATTCATAAGACAATAACTATACATCTCAAGGTTTTTTGGCATACTCAAGCTAAATTGTTAATTGTCTAGAGGGAATTTGAAACGTTCACATTGTAAAATAGATTGATGCACATTTATTCAATCATGAATGCTAACTTCAACTTTAGAGTTCGTTTTAGGAATAGTTCACATCTAGTAATAGGAAAAAATAAATTTAGAAGCATTTCTAACCTTGCAAAAAATATCATGAACAAATTTTGCATCCTCAATTAAGTAGAATTGGATAGTTGGGACAAATCATTACAACTCTCTTGCTCTAAGTAGAATTAGATAGTTAGTATTAATTTGAAAGATACTAATATAATCTTTTGAATCTAACATTCATGTGAACTATTCATCTAATAACCAGGGTTGCAGCAACAACAACCTTACTAGTCATAACACTACTTATTTATGCCCAATAATAAGACCCTCTGAGTTGCCTTGCTAAGTGAACATATGAAAGGAGGTTTAGATCAAAGTCCTCAGCTAAAATCAGCATTGAAAGTTCTCTCTAAATCCCCAAGGAATTCTTAAAGCAAAAAGAGATTAGATCAACATAGTCACCTATACTAGTGCTTTGTCAATAACTTTTTCTTTGTCAATAGGAACTATAGAATATTAGAAGACAAAGAAAACACAATTGAATTTATTCTTCCATCATAATCATTGATATGGGAGGCATCAAGGGATATAGCAGTAAGATGGGTAGCAAACAACAAGTTTAACAAAGTGTACACTTACACAAATTGGCTTTACCATTGGAGATAGTTCTGTCACGGCCCAATTTTGCTAATTTTGATTAACTGCTTAATCAGGATTACCGACCCGTGACGTGGGGCCGCATGAGATGCGCACACAGACCGAGGCATGTGGCCGAGGTAAATTTTTATATTTGTATTGATGTATTCCTAGTGTTTTGTATGTGTGTAGGCTGACTAAGTCAGTATTTGCAGTTATCGACTTCGAGACGTAGTAGGGGACATGCCTCGAGTTGCGTGCAAGTCGGGGTACCGAATAGTACGACATGTGATAAGTCTAAATTTAGTAAAATATAATTTAATTAAATTCATGCACATTAGAGCATAGCCTATGGTTATAAATTAATTTAATTGAATTGGATACATATATATATAATATAAAAATATATACATTTAAAAAAAAGTATGAGAAATGACAATAATGGGCATTGGTTTATATAGAAAAAGGATAAGGTTGGAGGGGTAAAATGGTCATTTTACCCCAAAATGTCAACAAAAAAAACACCACCGCCTCATAAGCGAAGGAGAGAGTCTGAGGAAGAAGAGAGTCCGGGAGAGAAGAGAGAGAGAGAGAGCTCAACGGAGGAGGAGATCGGAGGAGATCAAGACAACGACGACATTGGCGAGGTGAGTCTTTGGTTGTTATTGTTGGCATTATTGTTGTAGATGTTAATGGTGATGTTAATGAAGTTGATTGATTTTGAAATCAACGTGTTAGTGGAGGATTGTTGATGCTATGGTGTTGTTGTTGTGTTGATAGATTGAAGAAGTGAAGGAAGAAAGAAAGAAATAAAAAAAAAAGAAAAAAAAATGTTGAAGCAGAGACTGCAGCAACAAATTGAGGGGGGGGGAGACGCCCCCAGCTGGACCGGGTCAATCTCCAGGGGTCCAAACTCCCCCCAAAATTAAAAAAAAATAATAATAATAAATAGTAATATAGATATATGTAATATATATACATACATGTATATATGTATATGTATACATAATATATACATATACATATATACATGTATGTATATATGTATATATGTATATATGTATATATGTATATATGTATATATATATATGTATATATGTATATACATATATACATATATACATATATACGGGAGTTTGGGAGCGCTAGTCGGAGTGTCGCGAGTCTGGATAGCCATAGCTATCCTGTGACTTGTAAGTGAAACTTTGGGAACTCTCTACTTGATTTCATTTATATTAATTCTCTTTCAGTCAATTTGATGACTTGTTAGTAATCTACAATCATGCTTTTCCTTGCTATATTCAAGTTGAATGTTGTAATAACATGATACCTTGTGATGATTTCAATGACTCTTTTCCTAATGTGCCATATTTGGTTGTGAATTATGTTATAATTGATGTTAGAAATGCATGCACTAGGGTTACTCTGGTATTTGGTTTGTATTCCATTTCCTTTGGGGCTTTGTAGCCTAACTTATTGTTGATATCATAGAACATTAGAAATGAAAAATCCTTGAAAAAAAAGTTGGAGATTATCTAGTGTCCATTGCACGAGAGATGGGTGGATTCATAGGGTCACTGGACCTCGGGGTTTCCGGCACTCACCACTATTACTTGGATGGCATCACGTAGCTTGAACTACGGGGTTGTCGGCAAGTTCTATATATATATATATATATTCAAAATTTACAAATTATGTTGAGAGTATCTCCATACGATAGTGAAAAAAGGCTGGTTGATATTTCTCACCGCCGACCGGATGTAGGTCATCTCGACTTAGTCTGTGTCAGTCTATCTAACTCGGTTAACTGTGATATTTATATGCATTACTTTCTCAACACCTTTTTCTGCTATATTATGCATTTAAATATTTGTCTTTACTTTCAAAATGAAGTGTAGAATTCCCCGGTTATCACTTAAATATTACTATACTCACCGTCTAGTTTGTGACGGTAGGCGTAGGTTCATCGAGCAGTACCAGACCGGGCAAGGAGAAGATCGGCGACTACCTCTGAGCTCGTAGCGCGTAGCTGCCGTACACGTAGGTCATTTTTGTATTATATTTATATATGTCTTTTGCTTGGGTTATTTTGTTGGGACGAGAGTTAGTTCACTCGACTTTTGGACTTTCACTTTGTCTATATGATTGCCGTTTATTTCATATTGATATTGTGATTGTTATTTCCTGGTTTTCACATTTAGGATTTATATAAAATGCTTCCGCTAATACATTAAAGACTACCGCTAATGTGATAATTCTATAAAATAATAGGGAATTTTCTTATCCCTGAACCCAATTCACGAGATAATAGGTAGTACAGGCTAATACGTAATTAGGTCCTATGTGTTGTAATTAGGGCTTAATTATGGGATTAGGCCGGGCGGTGCCCTAGATGAAAATAGGGGCCGTTACAGTTGGTATCAGAGCTTAGGGATTAGAACCTTAGGGACATAGTATAGAGTTGTCCAAAATTGTAATACCAACGTTACAGTTGGTATCAGAGCTTATGGATTAGAACCTTAGGGACATAGTATAGAGTTGTCCAAAATTATGATACCAACGTTACAGTTGGTATCAGAGCTTAGGGATTATAACCTTAGGACATAGTATAGAGTTGTTTAAAATTGTGATACCAACATTACAGTTGGTATCAGAACTTAGGGATTAGAACCTTAGGGACATAGTATAGAGTTGTTAAAATTGTGATACCAACATTACAGTTGGTATCAGAGCTTAGGGATTAGAACCTTAGGGACATAGTATAGAGTTGTCTAAAATTGTGATACCAACGTTACAGTTGGTATCAGAGCTTAGGGATTAGAACCTTAAGGATATAGTATAGAGTTGTCTAAAATTGTGATACCAACGTTACAGTTGGTATCATAGACTAGGGGTTAGAACCTTAGGGATATAATACAGAAACTTGTTCTCAATAAATAAAACACAAACTTTAGAAGTGGAAACCAGATGAACATTGCCTAGGAACTATTTTGTTGGGAATCGAGTGAAAGTTAATTGGGAATTGTTATATGTACAAGTATAATTATGTGTGTATATACGCGCTATATACGTAGTGGCTGATGAAGAGTACGTCGCCAACGTATAGAAGCTAATGTTGAATTCTCACGAAGATAGAGATGGAAGAGCTAGCAGCAGTCAAAAATCTGTTGCATCGGTGGATGACATTCAAATGTTATCTTATCAAGTAGCGGCTCAGGGACAACAGCTTGCGAAGTTTACCACTTTCATGACGGCGCGAATGATGGCGTTGATACTGGCCATCCCCAGCATGGTTGCAGCTACTACTACAGCACCCCTGACTTCAGAGACTCTGATTGCATCGACATAGCTTGTAGTACATCGTTTGCCAGAGTTGCCGATTGTTGCTGCACCGATAGTTGTATCAGGCAAGGATACGCCCACGCCCACTGCGTTTGAGGAATCTTCTGCTAGGGTTGAACAGGGATTTAATTTTGAGAGGCGGAGACAAAGAGGCAAGGGAGTAAGGATTGCAAGCGAGAGATTTCAAAGCTCAAGTATCATAAGACTAGCCACCAGACTATATCTCACGCGACTCCACCCATCTTGCCAACTTCATCTATGTCAGCAATAGCATCTCCGCAGACACAGTAGGCGCCAAGAGGCAGAGGCCGAGATGCGCCAAGGCATGGTCAGACTCAGATTACATGTGGTGATCGGAGGAGACAACCGACATGTTATAGATCATTAGGTAGAACAAATCGTGCAAAAGTGTAAGCAACTAGCGAGATATTGGCAGGAAACACCACAACCACAAGATCGAGAGAGAGCCCACATTCTTGTAGGACAGACCTAACTGCGGTGCGAGACTAAGTCGAGGGAAAGTCCTGATCTATTTCTAATGCATAAACTGGTTAGGCCAGTCGATGGTAAGCTGACTTAGCTTGTATTTTGTATAGAAAATTACGCCTAGCAAGATTTTTCTTGAGTATTATGACCAAAGTGTCGTACGTGTGTATGATGAGCATGTGGTCGCGGAGCGTGACTCACTTACTAATAATGTTGTGACGTGCGGACTTTGGGGCTAGTATCATTTAAATCTTGGCTAGGGTAATGATTAAATAACGAGGAACTAGGAGTCAATTGACGAGTGACTACACCTTAGGGATGAATTGCAATTGTTTCAATAAGTTCGTGATATCCAAGATCCCAAGGCGTACAATTTTTGTTCATCGAGGTAACACACCGAGTGCTTGTACCACGACACGTCGATTAGCATTTAGTGAGGAGATGGAGACTCTAGTAGCTTTGTACACCGTATCGGAGAGTCAGGAACCCCGACTTGAAGACATACCAGTAGTCAGAGACTTTCCTGATGTCTTTTTGGAGGACTTACCGGTTCTATCATCACCTCGAGAGGTAGACTTTGTAATTGATCTCGTATCAGGCATCAAGCCGATCTTGATGCCACCCTATCGCATGGCTCTGAGAGAGTTGGAGGAGTTGAGGAGTCAGCTTCAAGATTTGGAAATAAGAGATTCATCACATCATCTTTATCGCCATAGGGAGCAGCCTATCCAGATCTTATGCTGAAAGGTACAGCAGCTGAGGAACAAGCCTATCTCGAAAGTACTCGTCAAGTGGAAGTTCCACAACGACTCAGAGCTCGCTTGGGAGCGGGAGGATTATATGCGAGACAGTTTTTTGTACCTTTGTGAGTTTGGTATACTCTAACCTGAAAATTTAATTTCGAGGACGAAATTTCCATTTTGTTGGGAATATTTGTCACGGCCCAATTTTGCTAACCTTGATTAACTGCTTAATCAGGATTACTGGCCCGTGACGTGGGGCTCGCATGAGATGCGCACACAGACCGAGGCATGTGGCCGAGGTAAATTTTATGTTTGTATTGATGTATTCCTAGTATTTTGTATGTGTGTAGGCTGACTAAGTCAGTATTTGCAGTTATCGACGTCGAGACGTAGTCGGGGACACGCCTCGAGTTGCGTGCAAGCCGGG
This sequence comes from Stephania japonica, assembly GCA_039657345.1. Lineage (NCBI taxonomy): Eukaryota > Viridiplantae > Streptophyta > Magnoliopsida > Ranunculales > Menispermaceae > Stephania > Stephania japonica. The sequence continues at coordinate 17,188,129 of CM077558.1, read as the reverse complement.
ATACCGAATAGCGAGACTTGTGATAAGTCTAAATTTAGTAAAATACAATTTAATTAAATTAATGCACATTAGAGCATAGCCTATGGTTATAAATTAATTTAATTGAATTGGATACATATATATATATAATATAAAAATATATACATTTAAAAAAAAGAATGAGAAATGATAATAAGGGCATTGATTTATATAGAAAAGGATAAGGTTGGAGGGGTAAAATGGTCATTTTACCCCAAAATGTCAACAAAAAAACACCACCGCCGCATAAGGGAAGGAGAGAGTCCGAGGAAGAAGAGAGTCCGGGAGAGAGAAGAGAGAGCTCAACGGAGGAGGAGATCGGAGGAGATCGAGACGACGACGACATTGGCGAGGTGAGTCTTTGGTTGTTAATGTTGGCATTATTGTTGTAGATGTTAATGGTGATGTTGATGAAGTTGATTGATTTTGAAATCAATGTGTTAGTGGAGGATTATTGATGCTATGGTGTTGTTGTAGTGTTGTTGTTGTGTTGATAGATTGAAGAAGTGAAGGAAGAAAGAAAGAAATCAATAAAAAAAAAAAAAAAAAATGTTGAAGCAGCGACGTTGTTGTTGCAGCGTCTCTGCAACAACAAATTGAGGGGTGGTGGAGACGCCCCCAACCGGGTCAGACCCGGCTGGACCGGGTCAACCCGGTCCAGGGGTCCCAACCCCCCCAAAATTTAAAAAATAAATAATAATAATAATAATAATAATAAGTAGTAATATATATATGTAATATATATACATACATGTATATATGTATATGTATATGTATATGTATACATAATATATACATGTATGTATATTTATATATACACATACACATGTATATATACAAAAAAATAAAATAAAATAATAAAATAAACAATAATGATAAATACATATACATATATATGTTTATACATACATATACATATATATATATATATACACACAAATACACATATATATACATATACACATATATGTATATATATACATAAAATATATCTATGTAACAAAATATTAATAAATAAATAAATAAAGGATATGAAATAACTTTTCAGGGACCTAGGGATGTTACGGAAGTTCGGGAGCGCTAGTCAGAGTGTCGCGAGGCCGGATAGCCATAGCTATCCTGTGACTTGTAAGTGAAACTGTGGGAACTCACTACTTGATTTCATTTATATTAATTCTCTTTCAGTCAATTTAATGACTTGCTGTTAGTAATCTACCATCATGTTTTTCCTTGCTCTATTCAAGTTGAATGTTGTAATAGCATGATGCCTTGTGATGATTTCATTGACTCTTTTCCTAATGTGCCATATTTGGTTGTGAATTATGTTATAATTGATATTAGAAATGCATGCACTAGGGTTACTATGGTGTTTGGTTTGTATTCCATTTCCTTTGGGGCTTTGTAGCCTAACTTATTGTTGATATCGTAGAACATTAGAAATGAAAAATCCTTGAAAAAAAAGTTGGAGATTATCTAGTGTCCATTTCACGAGAGATGGGTGGATTCACGGGGTCACTGGACCTCGGGGTTTCCGGCACTCACCACTATTACTTGGATGGCATCACGTAGCTTGAACTACGGGGTTGTCGGCAAGTTCTATATATATATATTCAAAATTTACAAAGTATGTTGAGAGTATCTCCATACGATAATAGAAAAAGGCTGGTTGATATTTCTCACCGCCAACCAGATGTAGGTCATCTCGATTTAGCCTGTGTCAGTCTATCTAACTCGGTTAACTGTGATATTTATATACATTACTTTCTCAACACCTTTTTCTGCTATATTATGCATTTAAATATCTGTCTTTACTTTGGAAATGAAGTATAGAATTCCCCGGTTATCACTTAAATATCACTATACTCACCGTCTAGTTTGTGACGATAGGCGTAGGTCTATCGAGCAATACCAGACCGGGCAAGGAGAAGATCGGCGACTACCTCTGAGCTCGTAGCACGTAGCTGCCGTACACGTAGGTCATTTTTTGTATTATGTTTATATACGTCTTTTGCTTGGGTTATTTTGTTGGGACGAGAGTTAGTTCACCCGACTTTTGGACTTTCACTTTGTCTATATGATTGTTGTTTATTTCATATTGATATTGTGATTATTATTTCTTGGTTTCCACATTTAGGATTTATATAAAATGCTTCCGCTAATACGTTAAAGACTTCCACTAATGTGATAATTCTATAAAATAATAGGAAATTTTCTTATCCCTGAACCCAATTCACGAGATAATAGGTAGTACAGACTGACTAATATGTAATTATGTCCTACGTGTTGTAATTAGGGCTTAATTATGGGATTAGGCTGGGCGGTGCCCTAGATGAAAATAGGGGCCGTTACAGGTTCACATAGATAAAAACATTGTACTATTTTCATTTTTCTTCTACACTTTCTATGGTTGATTAATTTGTGTAGTAATGTTGTACTGCGTGGACTCCTTGTGCTCAGTTCCTCTAACCTCAATAAAAGTCATGCTTACTATCAAAAAAGAAAAAGTAAGAAAACAAAAAACTTAGAGCACTTACATTAACACTTTCTGCTCATACGTCAATGAAGGTCTGATTATCGTGTTTCTTCGTGTGCACATGAAGGTATAACTTTAGCGTCGTGCAGTCCCTCACCAGCTCCTTGCTCTACATACGCAACATATTATCCATTAACAAGTTAGAGAGTTAGAAAGTTTACAAGTTAAAGAGTTAGAAAATTAAAATCGCAACTAGGTCAGCTATGGTTTAGGAAAGCTAATGTTGGGTATTAAAGAGACAACATATATATAAAATAAGTGTAGCATAAATGCAACTATTAAGGCGAACGCGTGTTTAAAATTTAAACTTGAAGATAGTAAGAAATATGGGTTAATTACAAATCTTCTTCAGTGGTTAAAGAATATATTGTTTCAATCTATAATTATACTGGTACAATTTTGCAGCCCTTAGAACTAAAGTTCACAATATTGGACAACTCCACTCCAACTAAGTAATGTGATTTTTTTGCAACAGCGCTGCCTCAACCATATTTCTTGGGATTCAACATCGACAACAAATAGGTACAAGATTTTGTAGCATCACTAAAGTGGGAACCAAATTGCAAACTGAATAGTAACCTCAACAATCACCCAAAAAAATGGAAAATGCTAGAATAACAATGCAAACGTGCCAATCCCATCATCCATGCAAGCTTCGGGATGTTGCCTTACGCATCCTGAGGCACAATACACAATGGGATTGGTGCGTTGTGCATTTTATGTTGTTATTTTAGCATTTTTCAAAAAAACTAGATAGGGCACATGTAGAAACAATATAGCTCAAAAAGCTGGTGCTCACTACTCACAATGAGTGTAAGATGGCTTATTACAAATACTTTGGTGACATAAGTTCTCAACTACATTAAAAGCAAGATATTAAATCAGGGTATGTATAGAAGTAGACATAGAAACTTTTTCCAAGTAAATTCTATCTTTTCTTATAAAAAAAAAAATATCAGACTTTATTATCTTTTTTCAGACTAAACATATGCGTTTAAATTTTTTTAGACTAAGCATATATCTTCTTTCAGACACCAAGTCACATAATAAGAACTACATTCTCATGGCATTCATTGATAAAAAATTTAGTTTCATTATATGTATAATATGACATTCATTGATGAAAAAAATTAGTTTCATCACCTTTATATTTATAACAGCAACCACATGTACAGTAGTACAAAAGAAAAATACAAGTAGCATCAATAGATGTAAAAGTTAAACGAATATAGGTTACAAAGGGTTTGAAGTTTGAACATATCAAAAAATGGTCCACAAATGCCCTGAGAAAACTCAACACTATAAAAGGGAAGAAATTCGGTAGGGCATGGATAAAACTTTGATAGCTTGGGATGCATTAATAATGAAGGCGGCAAAAGATTATCAAAACACATTATCAATTGCATTAATCTAGTTAACTAGAAGCATTTGATCCCTGTGCCTAATCAATTGCGTCATTTCCTCTTTGCCGGACCCCGAATAATTTGGGATTGAGGCATTGTTGTTGTTGTTGTTGTAGTAGTAGTAGTCTTAGTGACTTGAGTCTTCATTAAACTTCATTTTATTGTAGATATCTTCTAGTTCACACAGTTAGTTCTTTGGATTTTTCCTCCACTTGCAACTAGAAAAACGACTTCAGTTACAATAAAATAAACCACAACAAACTTACTTCTTTCATGATCTGTACCGCCTTGTAATGTCATTTTAGCTTAGTTTTTGAATAGAAATGCAAAGGTCTTAAATACCTGTCTCTTCCACAAACTCTATTTTAATCTTAACGGGTCATGTAATTGGTGGTCATATAGAAATCTGTTCTAAAATGAACGTTATCCTCTATTTTTGGTTTTAGTGTTGCATATGCTTTAGTTAAGGATCTGCACTTTTGCATATCTAAATCTTGTGCAATCAAATTATATTTCTAATAATGGGGATCATATATGATTTCCATTTATTCTTGAAAATGTCAGGTCCGTGAATTGTTCACATGGTTGTGATTTGTAAAATAATCGTCCTATATATAATTTGTTGCCTTGCTATCCTTTTAACTTCCTAGGACTTGGAAAAATATTCTTGGATGAAAACATTCCAATAAAAATTTGTCAACATAAGCATGGGCTCTAACAAACAATACTTTCCTATTGTTAGTGGTATGTTTTGTTTGTCTAAATGTTAATGAAAATTGGCTTGATATGAATAGAGGAGATGTTTAGTCTTTATGTTATATTCCTTAGGCAAAACCCATCATTTTGTCTAAATGTTAATGGAAATTGGCTGAGCAATGAATCTCTTTGCTCCATCTCTTCAATTCATTAAACACGTCATGCATGCATAGGTAGTCCCTGTCATGCATGCCACACAGACAAATTCCAACTTCCCTCGATATATGTATGCATCACATTTTTGCCTCTTTTATGAACTTGTCCAACTACATAAAATGATCTGTCATGAAACAAGTATTGAATATAGGGATAGCTAATAATAGAGCATCCAGAAGCCTCATCATTCTATGCCACAAACATGGGAAGGTTCATCTCAAAATGATCTATCTTGAAACAGTTTTATGTTTCTTATGCTTAAATTAGAAAACAAAGAAATATTTATAATTTTTAAAGGTTCATCTCATTAATAGAGAGTTCTATTTGGGCTAGCTATAGGTATGGCATGTGCGCATGCTTCCCTCATGGCCACCAAAGCCACTAATAGCATGTTCATAACCTTGAATCGGTTTGAAGAAAAAAGGAAATCAGTCAACATATTGCTTTACAAGCACAATCAATCACTTAAGCGAAGAGTACAACTAGTCCTGCAAAGTACTTGAAAGTAGAAAAAGAATTCCTTCAAATGGCCAACTCAATCAACGATTTGATTTATTTAAAAAAAAAAGCAATGACTTGATTTTGCTTTCATTCATGAGTTACAGAGGCTATATCTTTGTAGTTTTCACTCAATTGAGAACCACTAGTCCTGCACACCATATGCACATTACAACTTATCTAGAGTGGTATACAACAAATATTCTAAAAATCAAAGGCACTTCCTCATGATGCACTGACCAACACCAAAAATAGGGTATAGTATGAGCAAAAGTTGCTAAAAATTCTATAACCAAATCTAATATTAAACCACAAAATAATGCTACTGAATAGAAATCAACAACATGGAACCTGTCCCTCAGTTCTGAATCCCCTAACATCCGATACATCCATCCACTTAACAAAGCCAAATGTAAACCTAAAACTTCTTCAATTACCCCGAAAAATAATTGATCTATAGTTTAATTAATGCACAAATAAATTAGAATGTGAATCCCCAATACCTAAAAACTTTGATGTTTCGCTAAAACCCTAGCATTGATGAAATCAACGATTAAACAAAAGCATAAAAGAAATCAAAACAAAATTAAGAAGAGGAGAGCAATGGTGAGATGTATACTTAAGAGGTGATGGGAGATAGCCTTGGAGGTAGTTGGGCCTTGGGATTCGGACGACTAAGGGTTCAAGAGGCAAGGGGAGGCAAGGGGAGGGATAGGAGGTCGGAGCAGGCGGCAATGGCTGGGGAGCAGAGCTCAAAGTGCTCAAGAGGCAGCTGAGGCTCGGGATCTGGGCCTGTGAGTGCAAGGGCGAGGGATTAAGAGGAAAGGGGAATCGACAATGAGATGTCGGAGCAGCGGAGATGGCTTGGGAAGGAAGATGCACAGTGGAGATTGATGCTCGGGAATGTGCTTCTTAACCAAAAAAAATTGTGTTTATGTGAGGGTGTAATGTGGTTTTGGGATTTGACAAAAAAAAGAATGTGGTTTTAGGGTTTAGCTAGGGAAGCAAGTAACATACTATGGGAACCAAATGGGGACCGAATTTGAACACCCTATAGACTTTTCGTCCTTGATTTCGTCCCTATAGATCAGGGATTGCCTAAGGGATGGAAACTGGTGGCATGTCCTTCATCATCACATAGCGTCCTTAATTCCATCCCTGATCTGTAGGGACGGAATCAAGGATGGATTTTAAACGGGATAATTGGGCGGGAACCTCAACAACGAGATTAGGGATGGAAATTTGGGTGGCCTTTTTAGGCGCCAATCACTTAAGGACAAAACTCAGCCTGTCACTGATTTTTTGTCCTTATTTCGTCTCTTTTCGGTCTCTAACTGGTCAATAGCCCTCGTAATCGTTTTTCTGTCTCGAAGCCGTCCCTAAACACCAACAGTCTATATTCCATCCCTAAATTCTGTCCCTAATCAAGCACAATCTTGTAGTGCCCTAATGGTTCGTCAAATTACGTACCTCAATCTATTCCCTTCAAAGAAGCCCCGTCGTAACCAATAGACCTGATAATTCATTAAATTTCTTTTAATTTTTCCATTTCTTCTCTCTTTTTTTGCTAAGAACTTTTCCATTACTTTGAATATATGTACGTTAGTGCATGCATTAGAGATCTACTCCTAGTAATTAGGATTAGTGTTTTGTATGAAGGAGTTTTTTTTGTTTAATAAGTGTTTTAGTTGTCAATTAATTATGAGTTGTTTGTCAATTAAATCAATTAAATGTTTAAAACTCAGCTTAATTACTAATGCACACACTGCTTTAATTTTTCCATTTCCTTTTTTCTTTTAGTAAGAGTTTTTTCATTACTCTGAGTATATACATATATGGCGGTACATTAGAGTTCTATTAATCAGGATTTGTGTTCGGTATTAAAGAATTTTTTTTTTAAGTGCAGGTGTCATGCAATTACTAAGTTTGAGTTTGTCTTAATTTCTAATGCAGTCTTACTTACGGCATGATAGAGACACTATAATGAATTAATATACTCCCGCCAGATTTATTTATGAGAGCGGCTAAACGACCTTGTAAATTGCTCCACATATTCTAGTTTTAATTTTTTTACTTCGTATACCCCACTTTTTACTTAGTGTACCCCACTTTTTTTTAAAATTTCAAAAATACCATTGCTTACTGTACCTCACTTTTTTACTTTGTCTACCCTATCACCCTCACCCTAATACCCCTTGCTTATTGTACTCTACTTTTTTACTTCGTGCACCCCATCACTTGCACCCTCACTCCAATACCCTTGCTTACTGTACCCCACTTTTTTACTTTGTATACTGCATCACCCTCACCCTCACCCTCACCCTCACCCCAATACCCTTGCACACAAGTGTCGGACGAACAGAGCCGACACCTCTGAAGTGGTGTCGGACGAACCGGGCCGACACCTTTAAAGAGGTTTCGGTTGACTCCAACCGATAATGCAAATGTAACTTGGTTTTAGTGGGTGACGAAGGGATCCAGCCAAAACCTCTAAAGAGGTTTCGACTTGGTTCTTCCGACACCTCTTCAGAGGTGTTAGCTCTGTTCGTCAAGAGGTGTCGACTTTGTTAGTCCGAAACCCGCAGGCGGCCAGGACGATAAATAACTTCAAAACTCTCGAAAAATACATGAAAATGGCCAAAAAATAGTGGGTTTTGCTCGGAATCACTTAATATTTTCGATTTCATCGAAACTTTGTACCCAAAATGCAGGATTCAAGCCTCAAATTGAAGTCCTAAACTCAAAAACAAATTCACACACAAAACGACTAAAAAAAACCTCAAAATTGACACTAAAAGAGATGATGAAAGCACCCACGTCGTCGAATTCATGTGGTTTTACTTGGATTTCGTCGGATTTTGTCAATTTTCGGTGAGTGCAATTTGAGAGAGATGACTGGGGTATGGGGTGAGTGGGGTATGATGAGTAAAAACCATTTTATATGGAGGGATAGTTGGGTAATTTTATAAAATTGGGGTATGTGAAGCAATCAGTGGGGTCCATTTAGCCGCTCTCTTTATTTATCTGTCGTTTTAGAGAGTTTCACAATTTTTAAGGAGGTAATTAATGTGCTTTGATAAGTAAAGGACTAAAGTACCCCTCTACAATTAGTGATGTTCACTCTCAAGGGATTTATTATCTTTCCTTTTTCCCTATAACTACAAGGGTCTAAATGGAAAAAATAATATTATTGGGTGTTGGATTTGTCAAACGACACTTAATATGAAAATTGAACAGATGTCTAAAACGGCTATTATTATGGTGTGGAGGGAGTATATGATGATATGGCAATGAGCATGATCAAGCAGAAGAATGCTTCACGAAGGCGTTCAAGCAATGAAGAGGGCGATGACAATCTGGAGTTGGCAGTGCTGCTGTTTTTGAGCAAAAATGGGATGCAAAGTGAGTTATTCTTTTTGAGGCTTCTTTCTCTCTTTGTCATGTTGAAAGTGTAGCACTGTTTGGTTTGTTGTAGTTGTGTTGGTATTTTAATAAATACGCAAAACCCATTCCAACAATTAGATTCATGTCAAAATTAAACCAAATAGCGAAAGCATACCTGGATCATCCATGGTGGAAAAACACTAGGTTAGTCTTCCAAATCAATATGCAGTCTCCTTTTTGTTTTCTCTCTAACGATGGGATATCAGAAAGAGTACAACGACGCATCTGATTTGGGGACCATAACCCTATATTTATAATTAGGTCAACTAGGGTTAACCTAATGTTATTTCTAATTTTGTCCATTATAAAATTTTGAAATAACAATCTGGTCTCTACACATATATAAGCCCACACTTTAATTAGATGCTTAAGCCCACTTTAATTGGTTTTTACTTTATATAATAGCTCTTAACACAATTATTAACACATAAGCCTATATGTTTAATTATTAAACCTAACAATCTCCCACTTGGGCTATGTGTGTAACTTTATAATTGTATGAAAACCTTATGAGTACTCAAAATTTTGCTATCATTACCGAATGCATCTCCAAACAATCCGGTCCATAAATTATATCAATGTAGGACCAAAGCGGCTTTCATTAAATTTTTCATAACTAAACCCATCAATGATGACAAACACTAATATAACTAAATGGCATGGATCAAGCATGGATGCGCACCATGGAAATTACATGTAATGTGATCAAACATGTTTATTTCCAACAGGTCCAACCTTAAACTTTAGTGAGATCGATTTACCAATATATTATTAAGTTCAGAGATGTGAAAATTAAAATTTACTTTAACCTTAACTGTAAACTGTAACCATAAACTTTAACCATAACTGAAATCTGTATCCAAACCTTAACACAAAATGTCTAAAAGGAAAAGCATAAAACAAAATACAAACTCCCACTGAAACTATATATCCTGAAGAAAAATAACACCCATATGAGCAATGTGCTCATGATAGACCTTGGGTGGTAATTCTTTAGTAAGCTGATACACAACCATGGAGTTTGCCCCAATATGCTCTATAGACATTTGTCCACTCTGAACTCTTTCTTTCACAATAATTAGGAACTTGATGTCTATATGTTTAGACTTTGTCGTGCTCCTATTTTTGTTGGAATATAGCACTGCTGATTTATTGTCACAGAATAACTTTAGTGGTCTATCTATGTTATCCACAATACGCAGCCAAGTGACAAAATTCTTTAGCAACATTCCATGATTGGATACCTTATAATATGTTATAAACTCCACTGCCATGGTGGAAGAAACTATGAGTGTCTGCTTAGCACTCTTCTAAGAAATAACTCCTCCGGCAAGCAGGTAGATATAGCCCGAAGTGGATCTTCGACTATCTTGACATCCAGCAAAATCAGAATTAGAATAACCAATGATCTCCAACTGATCTGATTTCCTATATGTGAGAACGTAATCCTTTGTTCTCTATAAATACCTCATAACCCGTATGACTGCTTTCCAATGATCCATTCCTGGGTTACTTAAATATCTCCCTAGCATCCCAATAATGTAGGCAATATCCAACCGCGAACAAATCTAAGCATACATAAGACTCCCTACAGCCAAAATACAAGGGATATTTTGCATTTCTTTAGCCTCAATATCGTTCTAGGGACATTGATTAAGACTAAACTTATCTCCTTTAGAAATAGGGGTATCCCCTGGTTTACAACCATGCATGTCAAACCTCTTAAGTACCTTTTCGATATAGCTCTTTTGTGATAATCCAAGAACACCTTGAGAACGATCTCGATGTATTTGAATTCTTAATACAAAATAGGCGTTACCAAGATCTTTCATCTCAAATTCTTTGATAGAAATTTCTTGGTTTCGTGCAATAAGCCTATATCATTGGTGGCAAGCAGTATGTCATCGACATATAAAACTAGAAAAATATACTTACTCTCAGTAAACTTATGATATACATAGTCCTCCACAATATTTATCTCAAAACCGAACGAGATAGTTACTTGATGAAATTTTTGATACCATTGTCGAGATGCCTGTTTGAGTCCATAAATGGATTTCTTTAATTTGCATACCATATTCTTTGCGTCTCCCAAAACAATTTTTTCTGGTTACACCATATAAATTGTTTCATCAATATCACCATTATGAAATGTAGTCATTACATCCATCTGATGTAACTTAAGATTAAAATGAGCTACCAATACCATTATAGTCCTGAAAGAGTCTTTCGATGAAACTGGAGAGTATTTCTTTATAGTCAATGCCTTCTTTCTGTCTAAAGCCCTTTGTGACAAGACGTGCCTTGTACCTCTCAATGTTGCCTTCTAAATCCCTCTTGGTTTTAAATATCCATTTACAACCAATAGGCTTCGCACATTCAGGCAAGGGAACAAGGTCCCAACGTCATTGTCACATATGGACTTAATCTCTTCATTCATGGCAACTATCCACTTTTGAGAGTTAGAACTTTCCATTGCTCGATGGAAGTTGATTGGATCATCTTCCATTAGTCCAATGTCAAATTCATGATCTTGAAGATATACTACGTATTCATCCGAAATCCTACTTATTCTCTCTCTTGTGGATCTTCTTAATGGTGCAGGTTCTTAAGGTTGTAGAGTTTGTTCTTGTGGAATGGTTTCTTGAACAGGAGGTTCAATGACATTGTCTAAATCTGAATTTGCTTCTTGAATAATGTCTGGTATGCTAGTCTGATTCTGATTATTATCAATAGCAATTGGAGGTATATGAACATATTCCTCTTTAAAGACAAAATCCTTAACACTTTCTCGTCCCTCAAACTCAACATCCTTAAGGAACCGATCATTTATCATCTCAAAAATTGCCTTAGTCATGGGATCATAGAACTTGTAACCTCTAGATCTTTCAGAATATCCAATAAAATAGCAATTAATGTTCTTCGAGTCCAATTTCTTTTCATTTGGCTTGTAAGGCCTTGCCTCAGCTGGACATACTCAAATGTGCAGGTGTTTTAAGCTTGGCTTATTGCCTGTCCAAAGCTTATACAGGGTCTTATTTGTTGCTTTTATTGCAACTCTATTGAGTAAATAAATCACGGTCTTTAATGTTTCTCCCCAAAGTGATTCTGGTAAGGTAGAATGACTAATCGTACTCTTCACCATGTCTTTAAGCATTCTATTTCGTCTTTCAGCAATACCATTCATGCTAGGTGATCCTGGCCTAGTGTACTATGAAACGATACCACATTCATCTAAGAATTTAGCATATGATCCTGGACGTTGTTCACCTGATCCATCATATCTGCCATAGTATTCACCACCACGCTCAGATCGAATGGTCTTTATCCTTTTGCCAAGTTGATTTTCAACTTCAGCCTTGTAACTTTTGAACACGTCCAATGACTGAGATTTTTCATGAATGAGATATAGGTAACCATATCGTGAATAATTGTTTATGAGCGTTATAAAGTACTGCTGACCATTCCAATAGGAAATGGACCACAAATGTCCATGTGTATAAGTTCTAAGACTTCCAAAACCCTGTTAACACCAAATCTCTTCACATTTGTTTGTTTCCCTTTTATACAATCAACGCACAGATCATAATATGAAAAATCAAGGGGATCGAGAATACCCTTAGACACAAATCTCTCAATTCTCTATTTAGATATATGACCTAATCTTTTGTGCCATAGAGATGTTGAATTCTCATTGGTTAATTTGTGTTTTAAATTTATTGTATTAGCATGCAAGGTTTCATCATAAGAGGCAATATTGTCAAGCAAATATAGATTATCATAACCTAACAAAGAACCAGTACCAACCAATTTTGAATCATTAAAGAGACTAAACTTACTACCTCCAAATGAACAAGAATATCCAATTTTGTCCAAAACAGAAATAGAAACCAAATTCCGTCTAAATGACTGTACAACAAAAGTCTCATTTAAATCCAAATAAAATCTAGTTCTTGACAATAATCTAAATTTTCCTATTGCTTCCACCTCAACTGATTTGCCATCACCAACATAGATGTATCTTTCACCATCACTAGGTTTTCGGCAACTAAAGCAATCTTGCATAGACACAATTATGTGAGTTGTTGCACCAAAATCTATCCACCATGTGTGTCTAGCAACTGAAGTCAAATTAACCTCAAAACAAACAAAATTAAGAAGCATACCCTTCGTTACATGCCAAGCGTGATAATTAGTACAATTCTTCTTCTTGTGACATTTAGCTCCACAAAAGTAACAACCATCCTCATTTTGTTCTTTTTCCGCATGTTGTTTCTTTTGTGGTGCTTTTCTCGCAGTTTTCTAATTTTTCTTTCTTTTCTTGATCCTTTTGTCCTTGAAGTACTAGCTAAATGTGCACTTTCTATCTTATCTTGATTCAACCTTTCCTCTTCCTGATCACAGTGTGATATGAGCTCATTAAGGGACGAAGATTCCTTTTGACAATTATAGCTCACCTTGAAATGATTAAACTGTGATGGAAGAGATATGAAAACTAAGTGCACCAATAAGTCCTCAGGTAACACTAGTTTCAGTGCCTTTAGTTTTGAAGCAAGATGAGACATTTCCAAAATGTACTCCCTTATGTTTCCTTTCCCTTGGTATTTCATTGAGATAAGTTTTATCAAGAGTGTACTAGCCTCAGCCTTTTCATTCTTGGAAAACCTTTTCCCAATATCCTCAAGGAAACCCTTAGCTGTACTAATCTCATCGGACATAGTATCCCGGAATGCCTCTGGAATAGCACGTTTCATGACTATATGACTTATGTGATTTGATCGCTCCCACTTTTCCATCTCCCTCTTTTCATCAAAGGTACTCTTGTTAGTAATAGCAGGTGGTTGATCGGTACTTATCGCAAGGTCTAAGTCCATGACTTCAAGAACGATTAAAACATTCTCTTTCCATGACTTAAAGTTTGTACCATTAAGTATCGGAATGGAATTAACGCTAGCAGAGATATTTGCAGCAGAACCTTTAACTGAACAGAGAATGATAGAATAAATAAATAATGTTCACATAAGTACCAAATTTTACAATAAAAAATTCAAATAAAGGTATAACACATCACAAGATACCTAGCACAACATTAATATTTTGTCTTTGGACAGAATTATTAACTTGTAAGGGTACTCTTTGTGTAGTGATCAAATGTTGATAATAAAATTTATGTCAAATAATTAGCCTTTCTTTGGACCGACTAATTAATTACATAGAAAACCTAATAATTACCACATATTTATCACCACAAGCATACATGTAAATCGGTCAAATATTAACCTTCCTTTGGGCTGGGTAATATCCACATGACTCACATATATACAACTATTCCAATATTTTAAAATAAATGACTTTCATAAAAGAGGTTACTTTGGCAACATATTACTTCAATCATTTAATTCAAAATATTAGATACCCAAAATAATTACCAAAATTTAAATTTAAATTGCCCGAATTTAATTGGTAAAATATTCAAAATTATAGTACATTCCTTTTATTATGTTCATATATATATGGAATCTTTTGAACATAATTATATATATATATATGTATATGCCCATATATTTGTAAGAAAATATCATTATTATAGTTATGCCCATATATAGAACCTTTTAGGCATAAAAAAAATATATATATCAAGAAATTAAACTAAGAACATATAAATATTCTCAATGATCCAACAAGTTATGCCCATATATAGAACCTTTTAGGCATAAAAAAAATCAATGAATCAAATTAAGAACATATAAATATTCTCAATGATCCAACAAGTTATGCTCATATATAGAACCTTTTAAGCATAAAAAAATATCAATGAATCAAACTAAGAACATATAAATATTCTCAATGATCTAACAAGAGGAGGCTCTGATACCACTTGTTGGTATTTTAATAAATATGCAAAACTCATTCCAACAATTAGATTCACGTCAAATTATCAAGAATAAAATTAAACCAAATAGCGGAAGCGTACCTGAATCATCCATAGTGGAAGAACACTGGGTTAGTCTTCCAAATCAATAAGCAGTCTCTTTTTTGTTTTCTCTCAAATGATGGGATATAAGAAAGAGTATGATGATGTATCTGATTTGGGGACCATAACCCTATATTTATAATTAGGTCAACTAAGGTTAACCTAATGTTATTTCCAATTTTGCCCATCATAATATTTAAAATAACAATCTGGTCTCTACACATATATAAGCCCACACTTTGATTAGATGCTTAAAGCCCAATACCGTATTTGACCACTTTAATTGGGTTTTACTTTATATAATAGCCTTTAACACAATTATTAACATATAAGCCCATATGTTTAATTATTAAACCCAACTAGTTGTTCTTCAAATCCAAAATGCTCCACTTGAAAATCTAGGGATCGATGTCTATACTTGGGACTTAGGCTTGGTTAGGCTTGTTTCGTGCAAGCCCTTTGCTTGAAGTGGTCCCATTACAACAATAACAACATAGCCTCTATCACAAATTAATTGGGGTCGGCTATATGAATCAAACTCTTTCAATGTGTTCGGTTTTGTGCAGTTGATGGTGGACATTCCAAACTATTTAAGTCCCTCCTAACTAATGCATTCCAAATTAACTTTGGTTTAACCTTACCTCGTCGAATTTTTTCAGTTTTTATTGAGTCAAGTTTTCTAGTGAGAACATCACTACAAGAAAAAAGGTTTACGACAATGTTCGTAAAACCTTGTAAAATCCAAACAACAACGTTTTTGCAAACGTTGTATTGTTCGACGTAGTCTTATCTCAGTATTTTCAGCAATGTTTCTAGAAACGTTGTAGTTATAGTTTATGACAACGTTTTTGAAAACTTCTAAAATTTATGAAATTTATTACATATTTTGCAACTTTTATAAAACGTTGTTTTTCTTTACAAAACGTTGTAATTGACTATTTTAACAAGGTTTTTAAAATCTTGTGAAATTTATGAAATTTATTACATATTTTGCAACTTTTATAAAACGTTGTTGTTCTTTACAAAATGTTGTAATTGACTATTTTAACAAGGTTTTTAAAATCTTTTGAAATTTTTGAAATTTTATTACATTTATTGTAACTTTTTGTGAACGTTGTTCTTTTGCAAGAAAAAGTTGTAATTGCATTTTTCACAACGTTTTAAATTATGACATTTTTGTCTATATTGTGTTTTTTCACAATGCGCATTTGAACCTTGTAGTTTTCAAGGAGACGTTGTAATTTTTTTACAACGTTTGTTAAACCTTGTGAATTTGAAATAAAAAGTATTGCTCTATGAAAATCTTTTTTTGTTGTTCTAATAGATCATTCCTAACAACTTTTTTTGTACCTGGAACATTCAAATGTAATAAACTGTAAAAGTATATTATACAAATTTATACAAAGTTTGCAACCATTATAAAATTGTGTTAGACAAATCTATTCAAAGCTCATATTCACTATAAGATTAATTTTGTAAATCTATTTAAAGTTAATCACACTAGAACATATTCGATCTTTAATAGAGGTTTAAAACCCCTACGAGAACTCTTATCTTTGCAGGTGTTATCTTATCCTGAGGGCCTAAGATAGAGGTTGGAAAGCTCTACTAAATGTCTAGTTTTAATATCAGTTTTAACCGATTCCTGAATTTTAATTTCAGGATTTCTAAGTTTTTAAATTTCCCAAATTCCTACCAAAACATTCAATAATTCATAAAATGTAACATAATAGTAACAGGATTTATATATTATGAAAAAAACAGTATACATACACAATTTTTGGTATATGAGTTCTACAACACAATGCAATTAGATATTTTACCCCAATCATTGTATTCCTTGTTCTATCACCACGAACCAGCGCCTTGCCTTCATTGTTAGGTGACAATGAGATAGAAAAAGAAAGCACTTCTTCACTTGCTTTGGCGATTCAAATTGGTTTGAAGCCTGAATTAAAAACTTTAAAATTAAAACAACGAATGCACAGAGAACTAACTAGTAGAGACAAGGAAAAGCAAACATACCTGCTGCTCCTTCATTTTCTTACGTATCTCCTCTACTTGGGATTGTACAAGGTCTCTCTGGCGCCTGAGTTCTTCAATTTCTTATTCCATCTAAAAGAATAAGAAACAAAAAGTGTGTATCAAAAGTTCCTTCATTTCTTGTTAACTCAAATTGTCTAACCAAAATGAAAGCAGTACTTGTTGAATCTTCAAGTCTTTTTCTTGCTGACTCAACTACACAAATGAGAAGCTATGCTATGATATACCAGCCCAACCAGATGCCCAAATCGCGACCCCAACCACAAGAAAGTAAAACACATACTACAAGCAAACAAATGCACAAATAAAAAATGTGGTTTCACAGTTTCACTTAAACTCATAAAAATCAAAATGAGCAGTCTTAAAATCAAACCATTCAATGAATTGAATGAATTCAGTCATACCCTCAAAATCTCCTGAACCACCTTGTCGAAATCATTGGCATAAGACCCAAAATAGTTGACTAGATCAGCAAAGAACCTTAGAAAGATGGGGAGAGAGCAGCCATGAATGACAACTCCAAAATGAAAAGGTTCAACTTGAAAGGAAAGAGAATAAAACGAGCATACCGAATTCTTGTGAGAAAACAATGTGCACCATTGATATCTATAATTTTGAAATGCTCGAAATACAACTTGCTCAAATCCTCTTTTGTCAAATGTTGAAGAACTGAAGCGACGAGAGGACCCTGCAACACAACCATTCATGGAGATCCTTATGATGGACATAAGAACAATAAAATGTTTAAATAATTCCTATAACAATAGGAATGACAATCTCAGTTTGACTTTTATCTCGATATCTAGCAATATGAATGTAATAGCTCAACTAATTAACTTAAAAAAATAGTTTACCTTGAAATGATCAGCTGAAGCAGAGGCCAAAATCTGATATCTTTATAGTCCCCCGTTAGATCAAACAAAATATTCTCCAACTGATAAAAATTACACAAAAACAAATGCATTAGGAAATACTAAAGAGGCATTAGACATATGTATTGAACTTAGTTTTTGTTCATACCTTTAAATCTCTATAGTAGATGCCTTTGTCGTGACAGTAGCTCATGGCATCAATGAGTTGTTGGAAGACCTTTCGGCTGTTCACTTCCAAAAGCCTCCCTTTCTCCTACATTTCCAAGAGAATGAGAATGACAATAACTAAAGTTGATGACTTTGAAAGTACTAAATGATGCAATGGTATGAAAAGGAATGTAAACAATGAAAAATTTTCCTTGGCAATAGAAAGCTCTACTTACAATTTTGTAAGTACTAAGACCTGCAAATTCAGCAAGTCATTTTGATATCATTTAAACACTTTTTTGTTTCTACATTAGAAGAAACAATTTTAGCAAATATATTAAACTAAGTTTAAGTACATACCTCATGTAATCTCACAATCTTAGGGTGCCTCAACTGCTTCAAAATCCCAATCTCCCTATTAATCTGAATGGTTTTAATCAACAAAAACAAGAACATATATAGTACCCCAAATGTTCAATGACTTTGATTGTGTCCATCAGTTAGAGATTTGAAACTAAAAAAGCAAGGACATGCACTATATACCAGGTTAAATCATGATATTTGCTAGGTCTAAAAACCTTGGTAGCAAAATGCAACCAGCAAGCGTCAGATGCAGAAAACTAGAGTATATAATAATCTAGTCACAAAAATTTGATTTCTTATTTCCAATACTTTAAGAAAATTAAAAACATACAAGGAGTAGAGGTCTCCTGCCAACTCGATTGTACACGGAATCTACACAAAATACACCATATCTTAATTAATCACAGAAAATGTCAGATGAAGAACAAAAACAATCTCAATACATGCAGAGATGGAGTTTCACCGAAACATTCAAGTTTGTATAGCTCGCTTTATAAGGTAGAAATCCCAATATAAAACTTTTGGAGAACCTTAAATTCGAATTAGATCCTACATATCCATATACAAATCTCCTTAACGTCTACACTTTAATTCATAATGTCCCAATAACTTTGTACGAAAAAAAAAATCCTATCTATTTACTAAATCAATTTAATTAGGCCAAATTCCCTTAAAATAGCCCAAAATCCTCAAAAGTTGATGATTTCCTATCAAGGAAACACCTCGTTAGGATTTATAGCAATTTACATTGTTAAAACTGTTTTTTTCTAATTTCTTGAGATATGTCTCAACTGCTCCAAATGCATTTAGCCAACGAGCCTGCCAAGATTCATATTGGTCAAAATATGCAAATAAACTATGAAGATGCAATATCATTGATTGCAGCTCGATAATTAACTAACGATAAATACAAAAAAAAAAATTCACTCTAACAAACATTAACACACTAGAACACAAATCTCACACCTGAATCATCTAAATTGCATAGTTTCACTAACAAATCAGATTTCTTTACACCAACAAGTAAACAAACAACAAAGAAAATCTAGCATTCTTGGTTTCTACACTCTACACCAACAAACAAGTTTTGGAAATCAATGCATATCATCAAAGCTTGTTCAATCACAAACAGAACAACCGAAATTCAACAACCACAACAGTCATTACATTTCCGATTCAATCAGAACACATCAATAGTGCGATTGAGTTGAAGTACGCCGAAATCCATATATCATCCAACTGGATTGAATCATGGCTCATCATATTCACATTGTGAACAATGAAATCAAAATAATCCGAACAATTAAGAATCAAAGAAGAAGAACCAGAGAAACCCTAAACCTAATTTCTTTTTCTATTTCTATAGATTTTACTACACATTGAACCTTAATATCATGATTCTTGACACGTACATTTTATGTATGTGTGTTTCTATATCACCCCATACTTACTCCCTTAAAGCTTATCTAGCCTAATCATAGTCTTAGAACTTTCCTTTCAATTTAATAAGAATATCTCGGTCTCATATCATACTTTTTGCTTCCATCCAACCTAAATTCTATTTTTGTGTAAGCCATCTTCAATATGTCCATCCATTCCTCTTGTAAGATTGGTCCTACATATGAAAATGGTCCAAATTTGGAAGCTCTAATTCTTTAATTGCGCAGTACATTATGTTAATCACTACTGGTTGTGAACTCACAATGACATGATCAATCATAATTCACAAATCATGTTTACGGAAAGTATAGACGGTAAAAGGCAATTTAGAATTAACTAAAAGTGGAATTTAAGAAAGAAAATAAATGGCATCACAATGTTGGTTAAGAAATTGAGGGCTTAGCTCACTAAGTTCAGCAAAATATATACGCATAGCTTAGTTTTTTTTATACGAACCTAACAAGATGATCAAGCTTCTCTTTAACTTCAGCACACTCCTTGTCCAGTAGATGATAACAACGGTCCTGGAGAGAAAATACAGATCGAGAAAGAGCGTGAGATTTCAAGATAAAAAACATGTCACACAATACACTGTTTCTTCACACTTCCTCATCCTACAAAAGTGTAAGTTGTGTTATAACTAATCAAGCAAAGTAACATATTCGCCACATGAACAATATTCAAATCAATACATACGGTTAATGCATTTTCCACTTCCATGACTTTCACGAGAAGGCGGCATTCATCAATAAATGATAATTTTGCAACCTCCTTTAAGAGCCTTATATGAGGAGAAGAAGATCAAGAGAATAAATTCTTAGATAACATAAAAGAAAATTCATTCACTTGAAGAACGAAACTAACCTGCCAAGCCTAGCTCTTGCCATTATTGTCCGCAGGTAACATCCCCATACTTGGACGCCTGTGGGACAGTACCCTTGATTCATGATATCGTGCTCAACAATTGTGCAATGCGAGATTCAAGGAAATATGCATAATTGTAATACAATAAATATGATAAAATGATCACTATAGGATTTACTTACAATACAAGCACCGAATCCTATCCAAACACCTTAGTCACGTCTATTTTGATGATATTCCGCCGTTTAAACCACCTATCAATTTATCACAATGGATACGGTCAATTTCAAGTCATATTCGAGTCACTTTCAATTATTTTCAAATCTCAAATCCCCAAAAAACTATCGAATGACTCTTTTAGAGTCGCGCTATGTGCACCCCGATATCCTCTTAGGGCACCCCGAGACTTTTACCAAAATGTCCCTAGTTTGTGAAGAAACGCACCTCACTACCCATGACACATATTAAAGTGGTCTCAGTCATGTCTTGTCGAGACCTGTATTACAGTGTCGGTCTATACCAACCGACATCGAAATAAGGTAGTTAAACACCCAACTCGATGTGTGACCATTGAGACTATACAAGTGATATCAGTGGCCTTGTGCTGAGACATGTGTGTATGTCTCGGTCGACACCAACTGACACAACAAACTATCTCTTGGTCCTGTGTGTCCGATACTATAGGTTCGGTCATTTTCCACCAAGACCTGAAAAGTAAAGTCGATTAATGTAGTGTCACGTAATGGACACCCCATCGATTACGCAAGGCACCCCGGTAGGCACCCCACCGATTACTTTGGGCACCCCGGAGCAAATGTGTCATTTTTTCTTAGAACCAACATAAATAAAAAAAATCGGGGTGCTATGAAATGAAATAAAAATATTTATATTAAAATAAATCTAGTTCTTAAATGACCTAAAAAGTCTAGTTGTTTAAATTTATCTTTTGATCTTTTAGTTATACCTTGCAATATATGGTCTTATGAAGAATAAATAACTTCTTGAAACTCATCGTGTAATATCTTAGACAAAATGTTGTATTTCATTTGTCCTGCGAACTCAAAGCATTTGTACCAACTCATTAAAATATACAACAATATGTAAAGAGTCATGCCTCTTTACCACCAATACATTGTTGAGGCCACGGTTTGGGCCAAACCAATAAAATCAATAACACACTTGATCAAATATGTTTTGTGTTTTTTTTTTCTAATTGATAAATAAAAAATTAGTTAAACAGTTTGGAAGAAACTTTTCTCTTTTGATTAAGGTTTTAACCTCATCAAATCGGGTTTAAACCTCACTTTGTGACAATTCACTAATTGTTTTTATCAGTGCTATAAAAATATGACACTAATGGTTAAATTTCTAGTTTAGTAAAAAATAAAAATAAGAAAATTCTAGTGCTAACTTAATACCCTAAAAACTAATTCTAGAGCATTAAGACTTTGTAAGTATAAACAATTCTTAACTAGACCGTATTCTTAATCAAACACTCCACTATTATATGCAAATGCTTACTTAAAACGTAATGGTTTAACTAACTATATAAGATGAGAAGACCATTTCTCCATTAGCGCTCCTTTTAGTTTGCGCATACTTTGTCTGTCTGTAGTCATGCCGACTAGTGTCTGCGTGAATGAGTCTTTCGTGCAATCATCAAAGCGTGCACATACATTGATCTATGACTGTTGTTCATCCCTCCTTGTACTTAAGTTTTTGCGTCATCAACATGCTTGTTCGTTCATCATGAAGGAAAAAAATATCACTTGTTGCCCTGATTTAGTTTAGTTTTTTTGTTTTGTTGACTTTTCTTTGACATTCTTTCATATAAAAAAAGGGTTTTAACTGTGTTCCGTACCTGCTTAGTTAATACTAAGTTTTGTTCGATTGGGATTCAACCTGTTAGCTGCAACATTGTTGAAGTTACGCCCGCTTGCATGCCCGTGCAAGTCAATCTCGTGCGATCCTACCCTTTACCCGTGTAGTGTATGCTGTCGAGCGCAATCTGCGATGAATGTTATGCATGTTCGCTGCAACGCTTTTAGAGATTTGTCTGTTCTGCCTACTTGTTTATTCTAGTTTAGTAAAAAATAAAAATAAGAAAATTCTAGTGCTAACTTAATACCCTAAAAACTAATTCTAGAGCATTAAGACTTTGTAAGTATAAACAATTCTTAACTAGACCGTATTCTTAATCAAACACTCCACTATTATATGCAAATGCTTACTTAAAACGTAATGGTTTAACTAACTATATAAGATGAGAAGACCATTTCTCCATTAGCGCTCCTTTTAGTTTGCGCGTACTCTGTCTGTCTGTAGTCATGCCGACTAGTGTCTGCATGAATGAGCCTTTCGTGCGATCATCAAAGAGTGCACATACATTGGTCTATGACTGTTGTTCATCCCTCCTTGTACTCAAGTTTTTGCATCATCAACATGCTTGTTCGTTCATCATGAAGGAAAAAAATATCACTTGTTGTCCTGATTTAGTTTAGTTTTTTTGTTTTGTTGACTTTTCTTTTCATTCTTTCATATAAAAAAGGGTTTTGACTGTGTTTCGTACCTGCTTAGTTAATACTAAGTTTTGTTCAATTAGGATTCAGCCTGTTAGCAGCAACATTGTTGTAGTTATGCCTGTTTGCATGCCCGTGCAAGTCAATCTCGTGCAATCCTACCCTTTACCCGTGTATTGTATGTTGTCGAATGCAATCTACGATGCATGTTATGCATGTTCGTTGCAACGCTATTAGAGATCTGTCTGTTCCGCCTGCGCGTTTATCAATTTTATTCATGATCGCTTGCATCCGTTCGTCGCGATTTAGTGTCTCCACGCAGAATTGTCGCTGACTTTGTGTATCCTCATCTTATTCGTTTGCAAACTCAAGTGGTTCTGTTATGACCACCTTGAGTTTGAGGGGGGATGTTAGGAAACTGATTGTGTATACCATAACTTCCCCACTAATTGTATATATCGTAACTTTCTCACTGATAGTGTATAACATAACTTCCCCATTGATTATGTATACCATAACTTCCCCACTGATTGTGTAAATCTTTCCTTGTATCACATAAGTTTCTATGTATATTGTTTTGTAGGCTCTATAAATAAAAGCAACCTGTTTGTATACATTTTTCCCTGCTTTACTCTAATCAACACAATTTCATATTACGTTCACAGATAGGGTCAAAGGGGAGCAGTTTATGTTGAAGGGTGAGTGGAATTGAAGAAGAAGGGTTGAGATATTGAAAGGTTATGAGTGCTCTCATGGCGTCTCTGTTTCAATTTGTTGTGTTTGTGTTGTTTTGGCAAAGGTCGTGGGAAGTGAAGGGCAACACAAAGATTCTGGGAGGCGGTAACGAAAGGGAGGAAGGGTGGAGGCGGAGGAGGTGGCGCTCGGCGAAGGAGTGGTGGAGGGGGAGTTCGGCGGGGGACCAGGAGGTGGGCATGTTGGTGTCGTTGTGAAGATGGAAGATGATCGATCAAGCTCAAATAAATAGGGGTAAATAGAAATCCATCCGAATCTCACCTCTACACATGAGGGAATATTTGAAACAAAATGTCTATAAAACTTGAGAAAAATCCATCCAAATCCATCTACCTCAAATCCAACAAAATCCACAAAAATTAAATACACGTGGATTGTTTTAAACTCTACACAAATCCTTTCAGATCCTAATTAAATATCCATAGATTTTTAGAAACTACATTGAAATCCTTTGAAATTAAATTAAATACCCGTGGATTTCTAAATCTTTCAAATTACATTAAAATCCATGTAAATCCCTAACTGAATTGTGACAACTCGTTCCTTAATCTAGGGCACCGTCTAACCTAATCCCATCATTAAACCCTAATCATAGCCACGTATGACTTAACAACATATTAGTCAACCTTTTATATTATTCTCCTTGTTACTCGTGTTCTAGATAAGTATTAGTATTATTCAATTATCTTTGTTCATGATTTTCAGAGTTAATTTAAAGCTTTTTAACAACTTATTAAATACACTGAAATTCTTAACATTTTTGCAGAAACAGCTGAAATAAAACCTTAAGTGTGGAAACCAAGAAACAACGATCGCATGTATATCACATAGGATGATAAGAGGATACATGCATCATAGTTAGGGGAAGTTATATTCTCTAAAACCAATAATCCCAAAAATATACTGAAAGAAGTAGGTAATTAAATGTAACAACCCAAATTTCATTAAGACCGTTATTCACGTATTTTCTTATGTGGACACCAACTCGGGTCCACTAAGACACCACTGACAGGCTATGGTATGCTTGAATAGGGCGAAAATGATATTTTTGACTAATTGTTCCTGTAACTACGATGGTGAGGATTATGTAATGACTTATTACATCGCATGTGTAAAATTATGTGGATAGACCGAGCGAGATTGTGTGTTAGGTATTCGCCCTGAAAAATGTGTCAACGCGGGTACCAGGTGGGCGAATGACGCTAACACTAAGCTGGGTAATAGGTTCACATAAACAAATATAATTAAATGTAATAAATAACGAATATAGGAATACGGCATAGGCCGAATGCATTGTTAAAGTTACGAACGGCAGATCGAGTTTGCCGAGTGTCGAGTATCAGAATGCCTAGGAATGTATTAGTTGTTGCTAGGAGGATAAAACCAAGAGGACCAAGTCCACAAATGTGTCACCAAAGGTAAATTGACTCAATCTTGGCCACAAGATAGTCCTAAGGATGCACACTACACATTAGATGACTTGAAAGTATAAATATAGAGTTTTTGGTTCATTTTGACCACCTTTTCTCTCTCTTTTCTCTCTTGGACGAAAATATAGCAAAGTTTGGACGCTTTAGGGTGATTCTCTTATGAAGATTGGTGGTGATCGACCTAGGGAATCGACGAACCAAGGTGAGATTCGCGTTCTCTTCTTCATTCTCTACGTTTTGGCGAGGGTTTTCGATAGATGAGTCGGGCTCACTCAGTTTTTAACGAGTTTTGTGGTTATGAGTGTGGTTTTTGAACTTTTGTAATGGATATGTGGAAGTTGTTGTTTTGGAGAAAACGGATTTTATTGCGTCATGATGGGAAATTGTTGGGGTTTGTCGATTTGTTGAGATTTATCATGGTGTGAAGGGTTCTTATGCCTGATTTGGAGAGCCATAAGAGGTGGGAATGATTTCAAGTCACGGCGGCGAAGCCGAGTGGTCCCGAGATGACCCAAACCCAAAACAAGGCCAAAGTTGCAAGCAGCGCCGTGGAGAGTAAATCTCCACGGCGCCTTGTATAGGAACTCACTACCCAGATGCCATCGTGGGAGACGCCGTGGGGATTTACTCCTGTGGCACCACCCATGATGTGGTGAATAGTGTTAAAAAAAAGGATTCGAATTTCAAAGTTTAAGGATTTATATGAGGCACTCAAATACTAGGGACTTATAAGGCCCTAGTCGAGTATTGAGCACATAAACAGAGGCAAGAGCGGGATTGGACAAGGACTATTACTGGGTATTGGGGTGTGGTTGAGGTGCGTAAACCCCAACAAAGACACATCTTGAGTATTTAATGATTTTAATTCTTGCATTTACTATTCTTGTTGTATATTCCCATGTTATATCATTTTTGGGTCTGTTTAAATGTTGATTGGATGGTATTGATTGGTTTTTACCGTTATGGACTATTAAGGACAGTTTTGGAATGGGACTGAGCAGGCTAGATTATAGCGTGTGTGATCACACCGTCGGTGGATTGCGATCAGAGTTATGGGGTGCAAGTGTCCAATGGGGTATGATTCGTTCTGGTCACTGTTAGCAGTTCGGGTGTGGCCCAGTCTCATTATGGGTAAATGGGGCATTCGGATTGGTGAAGTATAGTCTAGTTTGTTAGGTTGTGTCACATGTTAATATAAATTTATCGAAATCTTTGTTGAGCATGTTATTACAATCATGATTATTCGTTGATCATCTTGTATGGCATATTAACTACGCACACAGGGTTTCATTGTTGTCCGTACTCACTACTTGTTTAGTTAATCTTATTTATTGGCTTCTTTTATTATTTACTCGATAGTTTCTTTGAGAGTTTACTCATTGAACTCGTCATTGTATTTTTTGGGTGACTGAGTGCAGATACGAGCACGAGTAGAGGTAAGGTTCTGCTTGCAGACTTCTTGTAATTCGCCTCAGACTAGATAGACACGTACGTTTATATTTTGTTGTTTAACTTTATTTTTGGGTTCTTGGGGACTTATGTGACACTGGTACATGCATATATTTACTTTTATTATCTTATATACAGTGTAGTTTACCGAATTTTCTACATAGGACTGATGCTCTAATTTTTGATGAAATGAAATAATAAATTATCATGTTAAGTCTTCCACTGAACTGTTGTATTTAAATGTTATAAACTCTAATTATTGATGATTGAGTGGTGCATGGTGCGCATGGGACACAATCAGGAGGTGACATGGTAAGTTGTTGACCCACGGTGCATGACGTTGCGGGCCTCAGGTTATGGCCGCTACATTTTGCATGAAAGCGAGGTTCTGATGAACCTCAAAAAGTTAAACAAAAGCATAAAACTTAATAACATTAAAAATGGAAACACGAAGTGATTGCTTAGAAACCTAGTTGGGAAGTGATGTGAGGCGGGTAGTTTTAGGATTATATACTTGTTATGTTTTGATTGTATAATACATACGACATACGTATATACTGAGGCTGATCCGATGTACATTTTCGGTGCAGATTTAGATGGACGGACAGTCTCCTACTACTGCCCAGCCGACGACTCAGTCGGAGGTCGATGATACGAGCTATCATACTTGAGAGACATTGACTATGCAATCCTTATCGCAGAGGGTATAGGATCGTTATGTTGTGCAGCAGGCACAAATGTCAGATATCATGAACTATATTCGGAGTTAGAGAGTGGCGACAGCGACAATGATGACTACAATGGTTCCATCCATTACTCAGCAGCCTTAGCTCTGATCATTACTGCATGGGCACCTGTTCAGGCTGCAGTCTCTAAGTTTTAGTTAAGGGATTAGCTCCAGTTGTGACACTTGGAGATACAACTATGATTACTCTTACCACTACCGAGCAGCCAGTAGTTGCTTTGACATCGGGCAATGTGATGTCAGTAGAGCTAGGCGAAGAAGGTTAAGGATTTCATGAGGTATAACCCTGGTTATTTCTACGAAGTTAGTAACCCAGAGTTGGTTGTGCGTTGGTTGTTAACTCATCGACGGCTACACAAGTTGTTGAACATTAAGGAGGTAGACCAAGCACGATTCTCCAATTACTATCTGAGAGGAGATGTGGTTGTTTTGTACTACCTACTCTGATACACATCCAGATCTATCGAATTAGGCTAAGTTTTGACAATTGTTTCTCAATGAGTATATCCCTATAGAGGTCCAGTTGAGGTTAAGAGAGGAGTTTTTGGCTTTAAGGTAGGGTCCATGTCAGTACTTTAGTATATGAAGAGGTTCAGATATATGCTTCAATACGTAATGGATGTAGCCGGTACAGAGAGATTCCATATTTATTACTTTGTTAGGGGTTTTAATGAGATGATAGCATGAATCATAGTGAAGAGCGGAGCCTGCACATTGCAGAAGATATTTGATCAAGCTTTAGCACACAAGACATATCTGTTGCAGAGATCTAGTCTATTGAAGTCTTCATTATATTAGGCTCAGTCTAACCAGAGTTCTTCGCCTAAGCTGAGGCCGAAGAGACAGAGAGAACAACGGGTTGAGTCTAACGGCCAGGGATAAGGGTTTCGAGCACAAAGAGTTCACTGACAGTTAGATCATCGTAGTGATGATCAGAATCAGAGAAACAATCCATATAGGTATAATGATCGATAAATTGATCTAGTTTAAGTGGTTGCACCTGTATCGGAAGAGCAGTATCGACAGCAACCGATACTGCAATATAGACAGGACCGAGATTAAGGAGGCCATGACATGGTTCAGAAGGACCAAAGTCACAGTTATAGATCTGAGGATCGTTAGTCTGGAGGACGTGACAGATGTTGATGTTACAAATACGGACAAAGGGGTCACATTAGTGATGATTGTCGAAGCGTTTCTCCAGTAGTAGATGTCGCATGGGCTGGAGAAAGAGCCCATGCGGTGGCGCATCCTGTCAGAGATACAACACAACAACATGATCAGGGTACGTCATTGTTGTGTATTTTCGCTAGTCATATACTTTTCATGCATTTGTTGCATATAGGTTGATTAGTTCACCTGAGGCTAGTACATACTAGTTGATTAGTTCACTAGGTTTTAAAACTGGTCGATTGGTTTACTAGGGTACAGGTTGATCCGTTCAACTAGAATAGATTGATTCATTCACCAGGATTTTAGGTTGATTCGCACACCAGGAATGTTAGTGAATTAGTGGTAGATCAATTAACTAAGAGGTTGTTTAGGTTGGTTAACCTGATAGGTAGTAGCATTAACATTTGGGTTCCCTGACGAGAGATATCGGTTATCTCAAATTTCGAAACGATATTTCCTCTAGTTGGGAAGAGCTGTAATGGCCTAAATTTCATTAAGGTCATTATTCACGTATTTTCTAACGTGGACGCCAGCTCTAGTCCACGGGGATGCCTCGGACAGGCTACGGTATGCCTGGATTGGGCGGAAATGTTATTTTTGTTGGGAAATGTGCCCTAGGTCAATCCATTAATAGTCTTTATGAATATAATTTAGTTAATAAAATAGAAGATTTCATTTGTTGTTTATTATAATTGATTTGCATGTTTACATTATAATAAGATCCATGGGTATATACAGAAATATCCTAAATGTCCCTAGTCGATTATTATACTGGGAACTATAATGAATTAAGACTAGTGTGAGTCTTGATTGATGATCATACGATGATCATACGTATAGGAATACGAATAAAGATCATGAGTACTTGTTAGGGAACAAAGTACTGGACCGACCCGCTATGAGAACATCACATGGATTAAGTCATAGTTGTTTCTCATGATATGTATATTATTTAGTCCTCTAACTTGAGATTACCAGAGCCTTCAACATTAGGAATACAGTGATTTGACGCAATCAAACGTTGTCTTTAACCGGACGATTATAAAGGTTATGATTGGTTATTGTGTGAATAATGTAGTGAAGTTGTGTAATCTCTCATATAGAGAGATATCCAGTAGATCCCTCGATGTGTTAGACTGTTAAAAGGCCTAGTCTAAGTGAATTGATATTGATCAATGTCACTTGGATGTTTTCAGTCTACCTAGAGATCGAGACTAGTACGATTGAACATGTTGAATGACAATTCCATGCCTTATGTTTAATCAAAAGGATATCGTGTGATAAAAGGATGTTATATACACTATTGATTAGGTTGTATCAATATGATATTCTTACAACTTGGGTAGTTATAATGTCTTGCTAGAGGCCGCTTATGATTTGTAGACCAAAATATGTTTTGGTATACTGCCAACGTTGTATGAGCCTATTGGGTCGCACACTGAGAATGGTTTTGTGAGATTTTAAGATGGTTCAGAAAAACGAATTTTATATGACAACTCATGACAAAATCGTCCTTATAGTGTATTACACTTATACTTCTTTAAGTAGGGGTATATGTGTAATTTACTTAACCGTCTATATACAAGGGTTGTATAAATAAACACTTTGAGTTAGAATACAAGTACAAGAAAGATTAAAAAGGGTCGAAACTCTATTTTCATTTTAAGAAACGACTTAGGGTTTTTGGTATGCTCTGGATCGTTTTGGAGAGAAACAAAAGGTTTGACATTCTCTCGAAGCTAGCACTTCAAATCTCGGCCGCCATTCGTGTTTGGACTGCTGATAGAGGGCGTTCGTCGTCACAAGTGCCTTAGAGATCGATTAACCTTCAGAAAGGTACATTGCGACTGAGGTATGATTAAGTTTTCATAATTTAAACGTGTTTTCATGGAATTAAATTCGGATCCTGTTGGGGTTTTTTCTCAGAATTGTTTTGTAATCTCCTCTGCGCATGAACCCCAAAAACCCAACAGTGGTATCAAAGCCATCGAGTTTGATTCCATTAAACTCATTGCATATTTTCCTATGATATATGATTGAAAGCATATTAATAGTTGATGTATATGTGATATACATAATTTTTCTGTGAGATTTATTATCATGGTTTATGTATATGATACATATATTCGTGATTTAATTGAAATCAGTTTCGTACATGCAAGTAACCATGTTAGGTTAATTCGAATAATTTTAATGAATTGAATTTCGTATTCTGTGATCCATGACACCATTAGGTATAATCTTTATTTTCGTGTATTGATGCATAGATGAAATCTTTGTAATTCAGTATGCATATTTAGGTTACATTAATTTAAGTTTAAACAATTGAATATAAATAAAGGCTTCAATTCAAATAAAGAAATGTAAATGAATGTGCAACAAGTTTACTCACAAATCACGCAAAGTCCTAGTTTAATCTGGCATTGACCATTTCAAAACTCGTATCCCGCACCCCGTAAGTCCTCCCTAATTGAATTTAATGTGTTTTTGGTTATTTAAGTATTTTTTAAATCCAATACCAAAAATAAGCCCCTTAAGAATGTGTTTATGTTAAACTCTAATTTAATTAGAATAAAGACAGTTTTGGTACATCAACTTGGGAGTTGATTTGGATCACCAAAATGTTTGAATTCAAAATTATGTAATAAGAAATTTTTAGGGATATGTCTTAGCTGTACGAAACTATAAGGAACACAAAATTTCGATTAAAAACGAGGGAGATATGAAAATTCTACGACAATTACTTAAAATTATTTCAAGTTCCGACTAGCAAGCTTGTAGAATTTATTTCTCCTAAACCATAGCTCCAAAAATCCTGATATTTTTACAGAAGACTGCAAATATACCCAAAAACATCATATTAAAATATAAGTTGAACCCAATAATAAATGATCGAGTTATTTTCAAAACATTAAGGTATTTTTGAAACTGCGAAACCCAGAAATTTTAGATTCAACAACCAAGTGGCAGAGTATTTTTAGACAAGAAAACGTTTAAATTTCAAAATCTTTTAATGGAAAAAGTTCTTCCCCTTTAAGATAGATTTCAAATGCCACCAGAATGAGTCCATTTCAATTTAAAATGAGGACGTTATGGCCAAATTACATAGGGTGGTTCAGAATGATAAAGTGCAGAATTTTGGCTTTTGTTTGAAAAACAAATGCAAACTTTAAAAAATCATAATTTGCTCAAATTGAACCAAATTAAGAACTTTATTGCAAATTGAGTGGAAAAAACACAAAGAATCTAAATATTCCATTTATTTTCAAAAACCAAAACATTTTATAGATCAGAGCTCTAAATTTCAATTTCATAAAAAAAACAACTCAAATTTGGCCAAAACTTTCGAAACCTGAAATCTGAATTTGGAGACTCAAATGAAGCTTTAATTTGATTGAAACAAACCTTAAAAAGATTCTAATATCATATTTAAACAAAAACCTCATGATTTTCAACCTCAAGAACATTAAATTGGATATAAAGAATGAAAATTCGATAATTAAGCTTGGATCTTCTAGAGTAGTAGTTGATGGAGTTATTGATGATGATTGCACTCCTAATTCTCCTTAAATTCTTAGGAAAACCAGCAAGGTCGTATGGCTCTTGTAATGACCCTAAAATCTAACTCGTCCCACGTGTCATTTTAGGTCATACGTGGGCCCACTTGTCGTGATATGCGTATCCAATTCTCGATCATCAACACCGAGGTATGTTATTTTTGTCTGGTGTGTATTACTTATTTTATTTCCCGAATATACATTCCAATGTCCCAAGCGTGTGAGGATGTTTCTGAGTATGCTTAGAGTTAGTCAGAAAAAACATGTGAAAAGGTCGTCGAGCGAACAGTTAGCGGGTAATTAATTGCTCGGGGTACAAATTCAATTAAAAAAATAGCAAAATGTAATTTAAAATAAAATTAATTGATGTGGAACATGTCCGGTACGATGGTACGGTCGTGAGCGCACGACAGTACAAGTTGTGGTGCTGTCCGAGTGCAAAAATGCCCAGGAAATTGATATTATTAGTTGAAAAAGGCTAAGAACAAAGGACGAAGTCACATATTGGAGTTAGAAAAGTGTTTGGATTTTGTGTTTGTGGGGCCTAGGATGAACATAGGGAAGAGCATATGAGGAGTGATGAAGAAAGGGGTATAAATAGGCTTTTGGTTGGATTTCATCAACTTTTCTCTCTCCTCTCTCAACAAAAAGGGGATTTGCACAAGGGTTTCAAGGCTTGTGAGTGTGAATCGAAGGCCGGGGATAGACTTACAACATGTATTAAGGTTAGATCTCGGATCCTCATCCAATTCTCTTCGTTTTGACATCTATTTTGCAGGTTTTCGTCGCGATTTTTTGGACAACAGTTGAGAATGAATTTTTTTGTTGTTTGAATAGGTTTAGTGACCAATTTGAGCATGAAATGGGAGTTGTTATGGTGATTCATGGAATTTGGATTTTTGATCAATGTTATCGAATTTTGGTGATTTTCGGATTTGATTTTGGTAAGTGTTGTTATGGACGTGTTTGGTATAAGTTGGACGTGGTTTTGGGTTTGTATCAAGGTCGCTACGAATTTGGGATAGGCTCAGAATACGACGACGTGAGCTAGGGTTTCAAAAAACCCTAAAATTCTCGTTTTGGTTTCAACCCCGCGGAGTCTAAAGCCTCACAACATCAGTCATGGTGTCTAGGGCACGGACTACCCTGTCCCACACTTTAAGTGACGTCGCCGAGTGTTCACCCCCACAGCGCCACTCACGGCATGACACTGTTCATCATACCAATTTTTGGAAAATTTATGAAAACTTTAGGGATCTCTCAGATATCTAAATTAGTTCGAATACAACTTAATACCCAGCTAATCGACCTAATTACGCAAATGAATAAAATCATGGAAAATTGAAAATTTGAGGAAAATTGACGTAAATTGTAATTAAATGACTACCAGGGGATGAAGTTCAGTAACAGGCACACGGGGATTTGTAGGTGACGAGTCGGAGTCGTGTGAGTGTGCTTAGTATCGAATATAGGTAAGTAAACCAGTGTGGAATTGTACAGTTATTTCATTGAGCTTTAATTTGTTACTATTATCATTCTGTATCAATCTTCAGATTTCCATTCTGATTGAGTTGTCCGAGGGCAAGTGAGTCAACGGTGATCCTTGGAAGGAGTGGCAGTTTGAGGTAACATACTAGTGTCATGACTTCAGGATGCACTGTACGTTGTATTTATTTTGTGCAAAATGTAAGTTCTTAGCTGGATTACCGGAAGACTCTCGATCTCGAGGATTTAGGGCTTGTTGAGTGTTGACCATGTCCTAGACTTCGAGTCTTGTTGAATTAGCCTCGACTCAACGACCATTTGGTCGAGTCTACTTGCATCTCTCTGTTTTGATTTCCAAGACACTCATATTTCAATTGATCATTTATTTATTTATAGTTTTTATTTATTCATGCGTTTCATGTACCTTTCTGTCTATCTGCACGAATATAGATTGTTTATTTATGTCAAAATGTATACATCCTGTTTGGCGCTACTTACCTTGACTTCTAATTCTTGTGTTTGACTGAGTGCAGATCTGCCGTCTAGCAAGGGAAAGACTCCACAGTTGGGTGACCTACTTTTAGGATACTGGAGCAGTTTCTCCCTCTTAACTAATGTAGATTTTCTTGATTTTGGCATATTATGTATATTTGTTTTGTTCACATTAGGATATGGGTTTGTGAGAGATCTTGGGACATGTATACGATATGGTATTACTTTCTTGTGACTTGATATACTTGATGATGGTATACATATGCGGGGTTTCAACAGTCTAGGTTGTCCTGACTAGTGTCTTAGAGTTTATTCGATTAGTTGAGGTTTAATTGCTTCCGCTATACTTTGATAACTCACTAATTTGAATAACTCACTTAACTAGGTATACTAATGCTTAATTAATGGTAAATGGTAAGGAAGGCTAACTAGGCTTTCGTTGACTTCACGACATTGGCTCGGGGTTCACATAAGTCTAGGTCGAGCGGGATTCAGTTTAGGGTTGTGGAACTGGCGTCACAGTTGGTATCAGAGCTTAAAGTTTTAAAACTTGACTCTTGATTAACTCATAACCAGTTAAGACACAAACCAATAGTAGTTAGGACAATGGTTGAACTTATAGTGGAACCCTTTGATCCTGACTTAAGTTTTAGTTGGAAAATGAGGAGAGTTGGGGAAATTAAAACTAAACTATATGATCTATTTGATGTATTGTATATACTACTATCGATAGCTATGTCCTTATCGTGAATTCACATTCTTTTCAGATTACGATGGTCGATCAGCCCGAGATAGTGATAGTGGTTCGAGAGATGTTCAGGGGAGACTAGATGAGGTGTCCCAAGTGGTTGCGTCACATAGCCGACAACTTCAGGAGATCCTCCGACTGTTGCGAACCCAGCTATACCATCACCCTCTACGTCTGCTACACAAGTTTTACAAGCTGGGAGTGCTCCGACAATTCAAGACATACCTACAGCTTCTACAATACAGCTAGGACCTACGGCTTTTACAATACAGCTAGGACCTACGATAGTCGAGGAAGAATAAGTTTCAGTCAAGATAGTACCACCTATGCCAGTTACACTGGCTGAGAATACACTGAGTACACCGACAAATACGGGCACTAGGGTTACGGTTGAGGTGAGGCAGGCTCGTGAGTTCTAGCGACACCATCTGGAGAAGTTCCATTATGGTACTGATCTCGAGGCAGTTGAGATGTATATAAGGAGCCACGAAAAGATTCACGATATGTTGGCTACACCAGAGCACATGAGGCCGATTATTCGTCAGCTTCGCTATTTGGAGAGGTTGATATTTGGTGGCGTAGCATGTTAGCTACGAAGGGGAAGCCCAAAGACTAGGTTGAGTTCAAAGAAAGACTTGATCATAAATATTTTTCACATTCGGTCCGTCACTTGAAGAGGATCGAGTTTCAGAATATTCGACATGCAACCGATGAATAGAGATACAGTACATGGGTCGACATTTGTGACTATTAGAGTATGTCGAGGGCATAGCTGACACCAATGCGAACTAGGCCTACCATTTCATGCATGGCCTATTATACTTCATTGGATCTATGGTGGTGACTATAGCTCCGAGGACGTTACAGGAGACCTATGAGAGGGGTATGGCCAGTGAGACCTTTATGAGCACATGCGTCAGAGCATTAGTTGCACCTTCAACACCATCACAGTCAGGGGTCAGTTTGAGAGGTGATAGGAGGAGGAAGAGACCCAAACAATGGATGCAGAGAGACTAAGCTCAGAGTGTTGGATCTATTGTAGCTCCACATCATGCAATACCGACTGTTCCAATACAGAGTTATGCAAGCACATCACAGCAGCTGGCACAGTCAGGTCCTCAGTTCTAGTAGTATCAGAGGTAGTGATCAGGGACAAAGGTATGGCTAGAGACAGGTTCAAAGTTCCAATCAGGTGCAAAGACAGGGACGAAGGCTTAGTTTGGCACAGCGATAGGGACATCATGGTTCATTCGGATCGGGATCTTGGAAAGGATGTTGGAAGTGTGGACAATTAGGCCATTTCTCAAAAGCATGTCCACGATTGGGCCGAGGGCAGCCACAACAGAGTAGGGAGCATGTTCATACCGTTGTCGCACCAGACCAAACTGCTACACGTAACCTGATTTAGGGTATGGTTTATATTTGGAGTCTATTTATGCATACCATGTTTGATACTGGTTCTACGATTTTATTTATTTTGAGTCAAATGGTTGATGAGTTAGGTTTGAAACCTACTAGACTAGAAAGACCCTTGATCCTTAGCACTATTCGGTAGAAATAGGGGTTCATGTCTTACCTGCAAAACTGAGAGTATTGGAGTTCTTAAAGTTTGATGCTTTATTTAGCATGAATTGGTTGGGTTTATATTACATACAGATCCATTATTTCAATAAGAGGATCACATTTCAGATTCTTGGGCATCCAGAGTTCAGTTTTCAGGGGACTTCGACTAGTATACAAATTACCAGAGGGATGATAGCTTTTAGCTTTAATGTTGACACATTCGCTTGTGTTTTGAGTATGACAGGGAGAGTTGACACTAGGTTGGAAGAGGTACATGTAGTATGTGAGTTCCTAGATGTTTTTCCTGTTAAGTTACCAGGTTAACCATTACCTAGGAAAATCGATTTTACTATTGACTTGGTCTTGGGGACCAAACCTAAATTCATTCCACTGTACCGTATGGCTCCAAAAGAGTTAGAGGAATTAAGATCACAGCTTGACGAGTTGTTAGACTTGTGATTCATTCACCCAAGCATGTCATCTTGGGGCACGCTGGTCATTTTTGTTAAGAAGAAATATGGCAGCCTGAGATTGTGTATTGACTACAGGCAGCTCAATAGGGTTACAGTGAAAAACATGTATCCACTTTCTCGAATTGATGACTTGTTCGACCAACTAACAGGATCGATGTGACGACCTGTCCCCGACCTAGGATCGAGTCGCCCGGCCCAGACTGCCACTTAGACTCGATACCTGAACCAGGCCCAAATAACGGTCTGGCACGCCTAAACAAATAAACCTGTGGAAAGTACATTGGCTAAACAAAGGATAATAATTGCGAAATAAATACAAAGAGATATCCTTAAGCCAATAGATTTAAGTTGACAAGAATATCTATGAAACTATAAATGGGTTCGTATTGAGTTAAACTATTAAAACTCCCAAGTGGATCAACTAAAGGTAAGTAGGTTTCAAACTACCTAAAGACTTATTTTAATTACAACCCAAGTTTAATAGTTTCAAAATCGAATATACATGATATATATCAACACAAGGCTCACATCAAATGAAGAATTCAAGCTCGTTTCTCCCTTGTCTCAATTCTAGCGGACTCGTCAATGAACCTATATTGTAAGTGGGGTGAGCTAGAAGAACCAACGGAGCTCGGTAATGCGGAAAACCCGCTCAACCATCAAATATGCAAGTAATACCTAATAAGCATGCATAGTCTAGCATGTATTTGAAAACAAACAAAGATTCATTAAATAGTAGCATGGTAGCAGGATTTAAAAAAAATAGACTTATAATGAACCATCAAGTACTATCATAGACATAAGATTCGTAAGTCACAAATTATAACAACAATAATCATGAATAACATTAAAGAGATTTGACAAATCATTTCATAATTTCAAACTTTCATACAAATGAGGGGGTTTCGCGAGATTATGTACTATAAAATATAATAATACGATAAGTCGATGTTCCATTCAATGCATACTAGATATTGGCAAGAATTCGGTGACCGATTCTCCTACTCTCAAAGTGATGGAAACAACCAGCTAGCACACAGACCTTAGGTGCCCTCTCGTTTGTCCCATCAAATCAACTCTAGGATCGTCCAAGCCATCACCGAAGCACATCCCTATGTCTCAAGAGTACAAGAGAAGGTAACTCCAACTCATGTCCCTACGTGACATACTTATGAATTCAATTAGTCAAGTAAATCCCTCGGTGGTAAACTCCATACATCCTGGGGTGTTAACGACCCTCGGTGGTACCACAACATTCTGAGGTATTCTTTAAGACCCTCGGTGGAACTCCACACATTCTGGGGCCATGGATAACAGTGCATTCACATTCCATAGATACGTAGATTTGAGCCAATACCACGACGCAACCCATAAATCCCAAGTCTTTAATTCAAATTATGAATCCTAAACATAACTAATAATCATGCCATATTTGATAATTGAGCAAGCTCCCCATTTACCTGCACTCGCCGCGAATCCTAATCTCTATCCTCTCGCGTTTGGGCTCGATGTGAACCGTCTCGCGAATCTAGACAATTTGAAATAATAATTATTTTATGTATCTACAACTATACAAGTTTAACATCAATTGTCTAGACCTTAGAGATTCACCCTATTTTATAGCTGACTTCGCTAAAGGTCATTTACGACTCTAAAATCGACACTTAAAATTAGAATCGATGATTCGAGTAAAATAGGAATGCGGTGATGTAAAACAAGGAAAATCCACTAAGACTTAGTTTTTCCAACATAAATCGAAGACGTTCGATTAATTATAATTAAAAAGATCCAAATCACCATATAAGACTCAATTTAGACTTTAAATTCCCAAATGACAATATTCAGTCAAAGTCCACAAATTTATCGAATAAGTTTATTTCCCAAAGAAAAAGATTCAAAGTCCCTTTTTAAATCTCAACTCAACCTTAAATGTCAAATCCATATCAATAAACTACAACCGCGTTCAATTTACTAAAATCATGGGAAAAACTCTTTCATGTACCATCAAACTATGGAAAACAAGGTTGATTCATCCATAATACTCGTTATCATAAAGCTTAAAAAATTTGTATAACCCATTTCAAGACTAGATCTAAGAAATATTGAACAAACTTTGTAAATCATCAACTCTCATTACCAATACCAACACCAAGACAATAAATCTAGAGAGTATTAGAATCTCACCATGCCTTCAATGGAGTCTTTGACTCAAAATCCTTTCCAAAATCTCATTCTAACATAGATCAAATCTTTTCTTTCTTATTTTCTTTTCTATTTTCCTCGCGTTCTTGCCGATGTCGACGTCATCGACCCTTTGGTCTCCAAATCTTCAATAAATAATAAAGAAATCAAGAAGGGAAGTGAGGTTGTACCTCTCTTGAACTTGAACCCTCCTCTTTACGGGGGTGTTTAACAAGATTGAGGCTAGGGTTTTCTTTGATTTGCTTAAATAGCATTAGGGTTAGGGATTAGGGTTATGATTATTTACAACTTGTCTAAACTCCATTTTTTTCAATAAAATAAACAAATAAAAGCTTAGATGAGATGAGGGGAGGGTGTGTTACCTTCTTGAATGTTTAAATGGACTTCATCATCTTCTTCATCATCAACCCTCCTCCACTTCTCTCCCATCACAAGTTTGGAGTTTCAACACAAAAGAGGCTACAAACTTTATAAAAGGTCTATATAGGTAGGGTTTTAGAGTAGCGTTGTGTACAACCTTGTTATTTTACCAAAATACCATTATGGGCCTCCATATCATTTACATCCACTCAACTCTTGTTAGGCCCAATATTTATTTATCCTAAGTTATACTTTTCACACTTAAACAATTCACAAAGCACACTTGCACACATTCAATATTGAAAATCACTAAATTACCCTCGAGTCGGGTCAAGTAGAATTCGGGTCGTTACAATATCCCCAATTTTGATAACTTTCGTCCTCGAAAGTCAAAATAACGTACACTCATAATTTGACTGGTCCATTTGTAATGGTTTCCCTAATGACCCATTATTTAATTGGTGTCAATTCTCTCTTACACGTTCTGCTTATACCCCACATAAAATAAAGTCTTACTCTTGACTCTACTATCTCAACATTTTCATTTCCGTCCCACTGATCGAAATTCATAAGGCCTCTCTTATAGGTTTCAATAGAATCATTATACGCAGCCACTTGCCAAGTTCTTCTGTCGTCACGTGTTCTTGAGGTATTCCTTTATAATCTTCACCAAAGTCGCAATATACGCTCAAGTCGCTCAACTTGCTCAACTTGCAGAGAGGTAGAACCATACTGAGATGTGATTTGGTGCATATCTGTGTCAAAGAATATCTTTGCCTATCTGGCATTGGAACCATACCACCAACTGGTAGTAGGGAAACAAGGATAGTTGTCTGCTATAACATGAGCATTAGCACACCATCTCTATCAACATCTCGGTTACACATATCATTGAACGACTCATCATGTTTTTGCGGCTTATCTGTGAAGGCTACAAATGGGCAGACTTAGTATTCCTTTCTAGAATAATACCTTAATATTATTGGCATCACATGTTTATTGACATTCATTCTTGTAAGTTCATAATTCAAGTCAATTTTTGACTAATGACCCACTTTGTAACTCCTCCGTGACACTTAACTGTTAATTGATGTAAACAAGCTTCCACCTTTAAAATCTTCTGGAATATTTTTAACATCGTCATTATTTCTACGTAGTTTTCAGCATTCATCTGAATGTGATCCATTGCATCACTATTTTTTTATTTCATACCAAGATCTCTTATCACTATATCTCGATTTTCAGGAGATCTATCGTATTGCGCCCTCGCACTGATCAATTCTCACGATCCTGGGTGACTATTTTAAACATTATTGACTTAGTCATGACCCCTTTTTGGTATACAATGGTCTCTTCTCATCTTTCTAAGCTAACTCTTAGCTCATATAATGTGTTTAGTACCTCACTCTCTGAGAAACGAAAGTAATTTAGCTTTCATGTTTCGAACCTGACATTCACGTCGTTTCTTTAAAAGCGTAAAACTCATACTCCTATCATTGTCATTAAGGACTCATATCTCAATACAATCCAGTTATTTCAAGTTCAGGATTCAAACTTGTATTTCAATTTATTACACTCGTGCATTACTATTGTCGCACTACATATACGTTTTGTTGGATACTCCAACCATAAAGTACATATCCTTGTACATAAAAACTCATATAAGTTTATCTTGTACGACTTGTTACTAAAGCTTTAATTCAAGGGTACTCAAACTCATATTTACACCTATTTCGAGAATTATCTTGCACCATTTAGATTATGATTCATTGCTTATACTTAGCACAAAACCATTCATAGTGTTCTTCCTTTTCTCCAAATTCAATGATTCTTGAAAATAAGAATATCAACTGATTTCTCATGGGATTGATTTAAAATGACCTCATGTTTAAGCAAACCTTTATGTCACATAATTTGCTTATGCTTGTCACCTGTTATGGTGTCGACCTTGATTATTCGAGCATTATCTCCATATGTTGATATCCTTAACACTTAACCAATTGCAAATCTATTGCTTACCCATCTGGGTTGCAACCTCAAATTCTCCTATGCCATCAAATTAGGGCTTTCACTTTTAAACTTATACTAAGCCCTTAGGCTTCCAAGTGTAAACTACACATTTTGTTCAACAATTATTTTCGGTGTGAAGTTTAAGAAATTTTATCTTTACTCATATTCATGTTTCATTGCTAGTTTAGGGTATTTCCTCACCATCCCTAATTATTGTTTCGTACATATTGCATAGTATAAATCTTATTGGGGTTCGATCATAACCCAAGATCCCACTTTTAATAGTCGACCTATCACTGATCAGATATTTCATCTTTCCTTTCGACCATTTAGTTTGGTAGTTCAGGTTTTTTTTTAATGTTTTACTTTTATTAAGAGATCACAAGTTACTTCCCACAAGTGATCAACATGATTCTTAGAGACGTCACCATCTTGATTAGAAATTTTTCATTCTTGGACAGGGTACTATTGCAGTACATGTTGTCTCTCTTGAGTTTGCAATTCTTCTCATCACCAAATTACTCATTAATTTTTTTTTCATAGGTTGATCCTATTCTAGGATCCTCAATTTTAAGAATCAAGTCATCGTTAACTTAGGTTATGTGACAATCGTTTCCTTCGATTACTCTTCAACGTCATTTTCCATTCAACCATCCCTTACGAATCAGATTAGGTTTCACTTTGACCCAAGAGTTATGAGTCCACACGTCTAATCATATCAAAAATATTCTTTTTATTAGTGTACCCCCGATTTTAATGATTCACTTATCATCGAGTTCATTATAATATCATTAACTGTGTCATACGCTCTTTACAGCCTACTAATATAACTCATACATAGCGTTTAGTTTGGGGCTTCCTTTAATTATTCAATCATGTACTGCTATTCCGTACTCTCCATTCATTTCGAACACAATTTATCAATTCATGGTATCCCCAACTTTATGAATCAACTCTCTTCTAATTATGTTAGAATAATTTCTTTATTGCAGTGGTTACCTTTGATTTATATCATTTTAACCTCAGATCTTGAGTCTTTACAACATCTACAAATTTTCTACTTGGCAATCATGATCTTCACACATGACTATTTCACCGAAATAGTCTTTGACTTTGGATCCCTAATTTTAGTAACTCACCCATTTTTGAGTGTACTAATTTGATATTGTGTATTCACTAGATTTTCTCATTGAATAGTTTTCAATGTATTCTTTAATTTCTCATTTGCCATCTCGTACATTATGCACTTATGATTTGAGCTAACTCTCAATTTGGTTCCTCAGTTTTTGTATTCAACCTATCGATAACTAACTTAGCTTTATTTTTCTTTTACACAAGTTCGATTGAAACTTGAATGTCATAATTCAATCAATCGAAAAGTTAAATCCAAATCGAGGTTCATTTCAAAATATTAAGTTTCTATTTTTCAAGCTAAGTCTAACTTATTTTTATGGAATCATTTTAAAGCTTTCTCATATTTCAAGCAAATTGTAAAACCCTTTTTCGAATCGATTTGGTCAATATACTTTCAAAAATAAATCACGACCACGAGAAAATTTGTATTCCAATACTTCATAATGGTAACATAAATCCAAACGATGCTTTGCATTTTCATCAAGTCAAAACTTTGAAATTCAGTAAAAGAACGTTTGACTACTACACCTGTTTTTGGTATTACTTGAGTCAGGGAAAGGTTTTGAGGTGAACGTCGATGCTTCTAAGATCGGTTTAGGTTGTGTTCTGATGCAGGACAATAGAATGATTTCCTACGCTTCCGGCTGAAGATTCACGAGAAGAACTACCCTACGCATGACTTGGAGTTAGTGGCAGTGGTCTTCGCACTGAAGATTTGGCGTCATTATCTCTACGGGGAGAGATTTGTGTTGTTTACTGACCACAAGAATTTGAAGTACCTCTTCACTAAGAAAGAGTTGAATATGCGGCAGGGGTGTTGGCTTAAGTTCCTCTAGGATTATGATTTCTCTTTGGAGTACCACTCGGGGAAGCCAATGTTGTTGTAGATGCATTGAGTCGCAAAGGGGTTGACTCCGAGGTTGCTACTTGCCACATGACACATGAGTACGGGTTGCTCGAGGCGATCTGGTGATGTATTTTGTTAATATCCCAACCAGTACCAGAATGTTGATCTACGGGCAAATAAGAACTTAGACCGTCTCCATTCAGAGTGTATTTGAGGTCAATAAAGAGATGGGCAGTACCAGAGGTTTCTTGAGTTGGCTCGAAGTTCGGATCATCCAGATTGGAGTCAGTCGACAGACTCATGCTTGAGGTTTAAAGGGCGACTGTGGATACCATTAGTAGTTAAGCTATGAGATAAGATACTTCATAAGGCACAACACTCACACTTTACGATTCATCCTGGCAGGACTAAGATGTATGCAGATATGCGTCGTCTTTTCTGTTAGCCGGGGATGAAGACCGATGCTTTTTACTACATTCGAGGGTGTGAGATATGTCAGCAAGTTAAGGCTGAGCATCGTAAACCCGGTGGGTTATTATCGCCACTTCCCTTTCCTCAAAGGAAATGGGAGCATATTGACATAGATTTCTTCGGTGGGTTACCTCGATCATAGCGTATACATGATAGCATATGGGTGATTGTGGATAGGTTGACAAAGTCTGCACACTTTTTACTGATTTCGACCACACATCGGGTGGATAGGCTGGCGAGTTTGTAGGAGCAAGAGATTGTTTGACTGCATGGTGTTCCGTTATTGATTATGTCTGATATAGGGCAATAGTTTACGTCTCAGATTTGGCAGAGCTTGCAGGCACAGCTCGACACACGGTTAGATCTCAGTACCATTTATCATCCACAGACTGACGGACAGTCAGAGAGACTGATTCAAATACTTGATGATATGCTGAGGATGTGTGTGTTGGAGTACGGTGGATCATAGAAGAAATATTTTCATTTGTGTGAGTTTGCTGACAATGACAATTATCAGGCCAGTATTGGTATGG
Source organism: Stephania japonica (assembly GCA_039657345.1). Lineage (NCBI taxonomy): Eukaryota > Viridiplantae > Streptophyta > Magnoliopsida > Ranunculales > Menispermaceae > Stephania > Stephania japonica. The sequence continues at coordinate 17,143,674 of CM077558.1, read as the reverse complement.
CACCGTTTCAGGTACTCTACGATAAACTGTTCAGATCTCCATCTTGCTGGGCAGAGCCCAAGGATGTGGCAGTTATTAGGCCAATGATTGTGGTAGATCACATAGAGAAGATACATCGAATCAGATTGAGACTGAAAGGTATGCAACAGAGGCAGAAGAAGTATTACAACATGTGTCACGACAAGTTAGAGTATCAGGTTGGGGATTATGTTTACCTGAAAGTATATCTGTTATATGGTCACATGAGGTTTGGGATAAGAGAGAAGCTTGCGCCGAAGTTCATTGGTCCATTCAAAGTGATGAAACGGATATGCAGAGTTCCGTACGAGTTAGAGTTGCCACCTCAGTTATATGGGATCCACCTTGTTTTCATGTTTCGATGTTTTGACTGGATTGGTCAAGAGAGGGCAAACGGCCGAAAGTGGACTTGAGCTAGATAGACTTGAGGGAGGACATCACTTACGACGAGCAGCCTATTCATATTTTGGATTGTAAGGTGAAGATTTTGAAAAACAAGGAGATCCCATCAGTCCTTGTCAAATGGCAACACAATGGGGATGAGGACCTGATGTGGGAGCTCGAGTCATATATGCGTGAGAACTTTCCCTACCACTTCTAAATTTCGGTGAGTATTTCCTTTAGTTTGTTTTAATTTCCATGATGAAATTCCAATTACTTGGGAAAACAGTAACGACCTAAAATATAACTCGCGACACGTGTCATTTTAGGTCGTACATGGGCCCACTTGTCGTAATACTTGAGTCTAATTTTTGGTCGTCGACACTGGGGTATGTTATTTTTGTTTGGTGCGTGTGTTATTTATTTTATTTCCCGAATGTAAATTCCAATGTTCAAAACGTGTGAGGACGTTGTGAGTACGTGTTGGTGTTGTTAAATGAGTTTGGCCTTGGAAAACATGCGAAACGATTGCTGGGAGAATGATTGGCAGGTAATTAGCTGTCCGTCGGACAAATGAAATTAAAACACTGACAACAAAAAATTTAAAATAATTGATATGGAACGTGTTCGGTACATTGGAACGGTCATCAACACATGACAGTGCGAGTCGTAGAGCGATCCGGGGTGCGAAAACGCCTAGGAAATTTATATTTTTAATTGAAAAAGGCTAAAAACAAGGGACCAAGTCACCTATTGGCGTAAGAAAAGTAGTTGGCTGATGTGTTTGTGGGTCCTAGGATGAACATATGGATGAGCTTATGAGGAGAGCTGAAGAGAGGGGTATAAATTGGGGTTTTGCTTGGATTTCATCAACTTTTCTCTTTCCTCTCTCAACAAAAACGGGATTTGCACAAGGGTTTTGAGACTTGTGAAAGTGAACTGAAGATCGAGGATCGACCTACAACGTGTATTAAGGTTAGATCTCGGATCGTCATCCAATTCTCTTCGTTTTGACACCTATTTTATGGGTTTTCATCACGATTTTTTGAACACTGAGTTGAGAACGAATTTTTCTAGAATTGTAGTGTTCTTTTGTTGACGTTTAGTGACCAATTTGAGCATGAAATGGGAGTTGTTATGGTGATTGATGGAATTTGAATTTTTGATCAATTTTATCCAATTTCAGTGATTTTCGGCTTGATTTTGGGAAGTGTTGTTATGGACGTGTTTGGTATGAGTTGGAAGTGGTTTTGGGTTTGTATCGAGTTCCCTTCGATTTTGGGATAGGCTCACAAGTCTGCGACGCGAGCTGAGGTTTCGAAAAACCTCAAAATTCTCGTTCTGGTTTCAATGTCGTGAAGCCTAAAGCCCCACGGCGTCAATTACGACAACTGGGGTAGGGACTAACCTATCCCACACTTTAAGTGGCACCGCCGGGTGTTCACCCCCACTACACCTGTAACGGCCCCAAAATTCGAAGCACGCCACGTCGTACGCCATAGACCCACAAACCTACCTATACTGGCCTAGTTGTGTTCAACGCATACCAAATCATCTGTCAATCGCTATATCACTAACTATATCCAATAGCGATGATAAACAAAATGCATGTACAATCTAGGTCAGACTAGCACCATAATTCAGGATATCATCCAGGCACCTCCAGTGAGCACACCTCGAAGTGACTTAAATCCCTGAACCCGCTAGATGGTCGGCGTAGACCACGGCGCACCACATGTGTCTAGTAAAAATCAACATTCGAATCGACTATCCACCGAAATGTCAGTAGAATACATGTTATGGCCTAGTGGACCACATGCCCCGCAATAAAATAAACCTGGCAAGAGTAAACTCAACCGACCGTAAATAAATTCGGAAAGTAAGATTACTGAATAAAAATGAGTGAATTCAAATAGCCAAGCAGTAAATACTCAAAGTGAATTTCGATTCGGATACTACACACCTCAAATCCGCACTCCACTAACGACAATGTCCAAATACACGTTCAAACTGTGTGTCACTACCCGTCAATATCACCTAAAACCTTAATTCCCGAAAATTCCATTCAATTCCCTAAACCCCGAAAATAAAAAATCCTCGATGAAAACACCCATTAAACCATTTAAATGGGTTATACAAACCCGTATATATACCCACAATTTTTCAATTTTATTTAAAATTTATTGTCACTCACTGTTCTGGACGCCGCTAGAGGCGTCGTTGTGTGTAAAGCCTTAACGGCGTGCCTCACGGCATCAAGGGCGTCGTGACTAACGTTGTCACGTACACCCCACCCACGATGCCATATAAAGTGTGGGTGGCATTTCGCCTCTGGTTTGGATGCCGCAAGTGGCGTTGTGGCCTCCAAATGGCCACAACGCGACTGGCGGCATCCAAGCTAGAACACATTCATGGGGTTCTCGGGCCCCCTCGGCTCATCTTTGTGGTCTGCGCTCGTCCAATCCACTCATTAAACATCCAATAAACCACAATCTATCGAAACTCCTTGACAAAAATCGTCTGAGATGCAAACCTCGAGTTCTCGCCAAAATCGAAAAATATGTTGCATAACCATAGAAACACCTCAACAACTCATCAAAACACAACTGATTTGTTTCAAAACTATCATTTGCACTCATAGAAACACCTTAGAGACTGGTGTGCCCAACTCACACCCCGGAAACCTTGTCAAAAACCCGAGAAAATAGGTCCGAAATGTAGAGAAAGAGATGGGGATCAAATATCTAACCTTGAAATCGATTTCCTTACTTCCTTAAGCTTCAAATGATCACCAAAAGCTCGCAAAACCCTCACCACCTCACACAATTTTCGTCCAAGCCAATGAAGGAGAGAGAAAAGGTGGTGAAAAGGGGTAATTTCTTGACTTTTATACCAAAAAGTTCATCCAACACAAACCTTTATCTCAAGACACATTTGGATGGCCAAGATATGGTCATTTGGTGCACCTTGTGTGACTTGTGCTCACACCTCTCACTTGTTCTCATAACCCCTAAGCCAACTCTCGGGCGTTCCAACACCTAGTCCCGAACCATCTCAACTGTTTTGCACATCAAACGCGTACACTCGCGTATATATGTCATTTTATAGTGATCATTTAACGTATTTAATCATTTATTGTGTGTATATTAACCCCCGACCTAGTATACTAACCATTCATTTCCCTGGTTCCCACGTCTATACGCTACCCGAGGCAAATTCTCATCACACTGTCTCGCTCAGCATATACAATCTAACACATAACATTGTAATGCCAATAATCTAATTTAAACTACATTGCAAATACAACAAACAGCATACAAAAACGGACTGTATACCTATAATGGCATGCTCTAACCTAACACTGGGGTTCACGTACGTTCGAGCTAGCATCCACGTCTACAACTAAATGTCAATTAATGACAAATTATATTTGGGCCATTACAACGCTACTTATGGTGTGATATTATTCATCAAATCAATTTTTGGAAAATTTTTGAAAACTTCGAAGATCTATTGGGTATCCAAATGGTTCTGAATACGAATACATGGGTAATCGACCCAATTACACAAATGAATAAAATTATAGGAAATTGAGAAAACTAAAGAAAATTAATGTAAATTGTAATTAAATGACTACCAGGAGTTGTAGTTTAGTAGCGGGCACACGAAGATTCGTAGGTGACGAGTTAGAGTCGTGTGAGTGTGTTTAGTATCGGATACATGTAAGGTAATGAGTAATTATGCAATTATTTCATTGAGCTTTAATTTATTATTGTTATCACTATGTATCTATCCTTGGATTTTCATTTTGATTGAGTTTTTCGAGGGCAAGTAAGTCAAGGGTGATCCTTGAAAGGAGTAGCGGTCTAAGGTAACATACCAGCGTCATGACCTCGGGATGAATTGCAAGTTGTATCGTTTTTCTGCGAGATGTGAGTACTTAGCTAGATTACCAGGAAGACTCTTGATCTCGAGGATTTAAGGCTTGTTGGGTATTGACCACATCCTAGACTCTGAGTCTTGTTGATTTGGCCTTGACTCAACGACCATCTAGTTGGGGCTACTTGTGCCTCTGTTTTGATTTCCAGAACACTCATCTTTCAATTTATCATTGATTTATTTTCAGTCTTTATTTATTTATGCGTTTCCTGTACCTTTCTTTCTATCTGCATGAATATAGATTCTTTATTTATTTTGAAATGTTGCATGCATGTTGTTTGGCGTTACTTACTTTAACTCATCATTTTTGTGTTTGACTGAGTGCATATCCGCAGTCAAGCAATGGAAAGGCCCACAGTTGGATGATCTACTTTGTGGATACCAGAGCAATTTCTTCCATTTGACTGATGTATGTTTTCTGAATTTTTGTATTTTATGTATATTCGTTTTTGTTCAAATTAGGATATGGGTTTGTGAAAGATCTTGGGACATGTATACGATATGATATTACTCTTCTGTGATTTGATATATTTGATGATGGTATACATATGCAGGGTTTCCACACTCTAGGTTGTCCAAACTAATATCTTAGAGTTTATTCAATTAGTTGAAGTTTAATTGCTTCCGATATATACTTTGATAACTCACTTAATTTGATATAATAATGCTTAATTTATGATAAATGGTAATGAAGACTAACTAGGATTGCGATGACTTTGCGAGATTAACTCGAGGGTCTACGTAAGCTTAAGTCAGGGGAGTCATGTTTAGGGTTGTGGAACTAGGGCCATCACAACTCTAAATTTTTCTTTCCTAAAGTTTTGTTTTGCATATTATAGGAAATGAAACTCCTTTATTTACTTCGATTAGTAAATGGATTAATTAAAAAAATCTTTAATTTGACTAACTTAATTACTAGGACACTTGTCCTCTATTAATGCCACTTGTCCCACTAAGAATGCATGACTTCACTAACTAGTTATTGTTTAGTCTGAGATTTCTATACATATCAATCATTACTAGGAATATCTAAGTTCGTTAATTTATTTGTTCAAACTATAAGCTTATCTTTTAGATTTACTAACTTAGGCATATTTACACATTTGGGATAGTTCATTAATGGTTTGTTGTTGGTACATTTTACTCGTACTAGTCCTCGACTACCCGACACCTAATGCCCCATGTTTGCACGCACCTCGAGGCATATCTCTCAACGCGTGTCGAATTAACAAAATAACCAAACTAGATCAAATTTCCAAGTATAGTTTATACACATACATCACTCTAAGCATTCATCAATCAAGGAAATCATAATTTTCGTCCTCCGTGTCAAATGTTAGACTATGTACCCAATGTTTTTGGGTCTTGTCACAGGTCAATGACCCTTAATTATAGACAAATCCACTATTAGTGCTGCTTTGGGTCGTTATATGAATACACCACCTAACTTAATGGGGGCTACAAATAAATAGTGGGGCTAATATTAACTCCCTACATGTAAACATCAACTTTAATTGTCTTTATGTATGGACTAATTTAATTATATATATCCATAAAACCTAGCTTAAGAAATTACAATAGTTTCATTGATTCTCAACTAAGCAAGTATATTGTCTTAATTAGTTCAATTTCTATAACTTAGATTTTGATTTGAAAATAAACTTTTTTATCTTAAGTTAAGAGACTTATTTATGTAGAGCTTATTCACATAGTTTACTAAGAAGATATTTTTAAACTAACAAATTCACCTAAACTACATAAGCATTTTCCAACCAGTGGCTACCCATTCTTCGCACGATGCATGATGGATGAACATCATCACTAGCTAGATGTCCATCCAAAGTGTCTCATCCACCATGTCATTCTCGTATTTTCTTTTATAAATACACAAGGTATATAACTATGCACCAGGCAAAAATTATCAACTTCCCTCAAATAGCGTTCCCTAACACATTTTTGCGACGGCTACGCGAGTCCATACTTCAAATCTTTAATTTGTAATATAGTAATAAATTTGAATTGTTCAGTGACACGTGCAACTAACTATTTTAGAATTAAAGGGAGCATGAGTATTATTCCCTTACAAAAAAATTCAAAGGAATATGTTTTTTCATATGGGGATTCCAGAGTAAAAAATAGTGCAAATTTTTTATAGAAAATAATTAAGTTTAAAAATTCTCATTTGAATTCTTCATCGAACATGAATAGGAAAAAGAAAATCCACTTATCTCTACATGATTTATTAGATCGGGATGGAGACTGAAATTACTAAGATGATTAATTAGATACAAATGGAAACTAAAATTACTAAAATCAATGCATGTTACAACAGAAAACATAAAATGTTGTAAAAAGAAATTAAAGTGTATTGAAATGTAAATAAAAATAGAAAAGCTAATCTAACTAAAACACCAAGAAATTGTTCACACAGCCCACTCAAATGTAAAATCCACTAAACAGACCTAACGTCGTAAGTCTACTCAAATGTAAAATCCACTAAACAGACCTTACGTGCATAAGTCTCTCGATACTTGCACATAGACACTCCCCCTTACTAGAATACTCAAAAGCTATCACACATGCATTAAGCTCCCCTCCATGAGATACACTCGCACAACGAAGCTCCCCTTGGAACATCCAAATGTAAGTATTCTTTACATTATACTTATCATAAGTGATCCATGTGGGCCCTACACATTACAAGTGTCAAATTATGATTAGAGATAACGGTTGATGGGCGGTTATCTTTTGGAATATTAATCAACGTAGTTTGGTCCCTAATTTGATTCTCCAAAAGTTTTGACTCCGAACACCATTAAGGAGAGGAGAAGAAGAAATTGGAAGATCAAGCTTTGGAAAGAACAACAATGGCTGGAGGTAATTCTTATTTTATTTCCGCAATTTAGATTAGATGATCTTTGTGTTTGTTCACACAAAGATCATTAATGTTTAATGACTTACAATTGGTATCAGAGCCATGTGGTTAAACCTTTGATTCATATCATGTCGATCTAAAATTTTTCCGCAGTATTGTTTTGATCGACATTACTGAAATTTTTTTTTGAAGTCGATCCTTATTTGGTATTTTGCGTTTCCCTATTCCAATTTCGATTTGTTTTAATACATGTGCCGAAAAGGATTTTTCGTAATATTTTGGAATTTTGGATAAACTGAAATACTCACATAGTTAGTTTCGGTGATGTGGAGAATTTCCTATAAATTCTGAATTTGACCTCCTGTACGCACATTAAAGTGTGTATATCATTGAAATCAAATTAGGTGGAATAGCAATTTTTTTTTTAATGTTTGCTACACTCAAGTATATGAAATTTTATAAACAGTGTCGCTATGTCACATATATTTTTTTGGCATGTTCAATATGCATGGATTTTGGAGTTATAAATTAACATATTGTTGATTAATGTTGTGTGTATTATTGAAATTGAAATTGAAATTGACATATGTCCGCCTAATTTGCATAAGAGGGATTATATATATATATGCATATATAATAGAACTAATACATGTTTAGTACAAGTTGATAATCACTTGATGAGTATTATGTTCTATATATTTAATTTTCAGGCACATTAATTATTTTATTTAAATAATATATGAGATAATATGCCATGAAGTATATATGCATGTATATAATTTGTTAGTATTATTTAAATAAGGATGCAATACATTAAGAAATTCATTGATTAAATGTAGGATGATTCATGCATGTGAAATTTTAAATAATGTAGAGTGGCCACAGCATCTAAATTATGTAGGATCATTCATGCATTTGTTGTAATTAGTAATATGGTTGTGGTAAAATTTATCCCACAGGAATTGAGAAAATGAAAATAATTTGATAGTTTTATTATATGGTTAATGAATCTTATTGAGTAAAGGCATTAGCCCACAGGCATGTTTTTACGTCACTTGATTTATTTCTTTTATTATGTTTGCATTGGCATAACATATTATTTGTAGTCTCTATTTGTTGTTAAGCATGTATTTATTTATTTAATATTTGCGCTACTCATATACTCGTCTCAGGTTCTGAGTTAAAGTTTGAGATCCCGACTCTTAATGGAGAGAATTATAGGGTATGGAAGGAGAGAATTCTCCTCCATTTGGGAATAATGGATATAGATTTTGCCATACGTAAGGACGAACCACCAGCAATCACCGAAGCTAGTCTTCCTGACACGGTTGATCTCTACGAAAAATGGGAGAGATCTAACCGCATTTGTGTTATGTTCATTAAAACGAACATAACGGCTAGTATTCGGGGTATGGTGGAGAAGTATGACAAGGTTCATCCATTGCTTAAGGCCATCGAGGATCAGTTTCAGACATCTGATAAGGCATTGGCCAGTACTCTAATCATGCAATTCTCATCACTCTGGATGACCAAAGTTAAGGGTGTGCGCGAGCACATCATGCGGATGAGGGACATAGCGGCCAAACTCAAAACACTTGAGGTTGATATGTCTGAGAGCTTCTTAGTCCACTACATTTTGAACTCACTCCCTTCTCAGTATGCACCCTTTAAGATCTCTTATAACACACATAGAGATAAATGGTCGATCAACGAGTTGACGACCATGTGTGTTCAGGAGGAGGGTAGACTGATTATTGAGCAAGGAGAGAATGGTATGTTGCTGACAGTGGACAAAAAGAAAAAGGACAAGAAAGCCAACTGAAAGGGCAAAGACAAAATGCAACCCCAAGGTGGAATTATGAAGAAAGAATCCAAGTGTTTCTTCTATAAAAAGAAGGGACACATGAAGAAGGATTGCATCAAATTCCAACAGTGGCTTCAAAAGAAAGGTATATCAATTTCATATGTTTGTTCTGAATCTAATATGGTTGATACTTTACATGACACTTGGTGGATTGACTCTGGTTCTTCAATCCATGTTTCCAATACATTGCAGGATATGATAAATCTGCGGAAACCAGCGGGAAGTGAGTTGAGCATTTATTCAGGAAATAAAATGTGCTCACATGTGGAAGCTGTCGGGACATGCATCTTAAAATTGTCTAGTGGCTTTATTTTAAAATTGGACAATGTTTTCTTTGTATCTAATTGTTCTAGAAACTTAATTTCAGTTTCCAAGTTGTTGTATTTGGGATTTCACTTCAACTTTTCTGGAACATCTTTTGATTTGATATTTAAATCAAATATAGTTGGACATGGTACTTTATTGAATGGTTTATTTTGTTTGAATTTAGAAAATAATGCCACTGCAATGCATGTTACTGGTTTGAAAAGAAGTGTCATGCATGGTGAATCTTCTATGTTATGGCACTGGAGATTGGGACATATCTCCAAGGATCGAATCAAAAGATTAGTAAATGATGGAGTACTAAGTGCTCTTGACTTTGCTAATCTTGAGATTTATGTGAACTGCATAAAGGGAAAGCAGACTAAAGTATCCAAGAAAGATGCTCATAGAAGTTCAACATTATTAGAAATCATCCATACTAACATATGTTGTCCAAATATGGACTTTAAGACTGGTCCAAAATACTTTATCTCCTTTATTGATGATTTCTCACGCTTCACGTATGTCTACTTGCTTCATCATAAAAATGAAGCATTGAGTGCCTTTAAAATTTTCAAGGCTGAAGTAGAGAAACAAAGTGGGAAACAAATTAAAATTGTCAGATCTGACAGAGGAGGTGAGTATTATGGTAGATACACTGAGGATGGACAAGCATTTCGTCCATTTGCTAAGTTTCTTCAAGAGCAAGGAATAGTTCCTCAATACACCAATCCAGGTTCTCCAAGTGAGAATGGTGTAGCAGAAAGAAGAAATCGGACCTTGATGGATATGGTTAGAAGTATGCGTAGTAATGCAACACTACCTATCTTTTTGTGGAGTGAAGCACTTAAAACGGCAGTGTATATATTAAACAAGGTTCTAACTAAGGCTGTTTCAAAGACGCCATTTGAGTTAATGAAAGGTTGGAAACCTAGTTTGTGACATATACGCGTTTGGGGATGCCAATGTGAAGTGAGAATTTATAATCCACATAAAAAGAAGTTGGATCCTAGAACAATTAGTGGGTATTTCATTAGATATGCCGAGAGGTCTAAAGGATATCGTTTCTATTGTCCTTCTCATAACACTAGAATTGTGGAATCTAGAAATGCAAAATTTCTAGAGAATGGCATGATTAGTGGGAGGAATCATTTTCAGGATAATGTTCTTAAAAGGGTTAATTTTGATGATCTTCCTTCTACATCAAGTACTGATCATATGTATGTCATTCCAAGTTTTGCTCAGGTTCCATTGAGAATTGAGGAACAAAGAGTTCAAACTCCACAAGTTGTTAACAACCCTCCAGTAGATCAAGTTGTTCATGAAGAACTTGAAATGGTAGAACAACCAATTATTCATGAAGTACCTCAAGTAAATGAACAAGTTGATCAACATGATATTCAAGAAAATGTTGATGCAACATTAAAAAGATCTACTTGAGTTAAAAGGTCAGCAATACCTAGTGATTTCATTGTTTATCTGCAGGAATTGAACTATAATATCGGAGTTGAGAGTGATCCCGAATCTTTTTCTCAAGCCATGAATTGTGCTGACTCGGAATTATGGTATGATGCTATGATTGATGAAATGAATTTTATGTCATCAAATGATGTTTGGGACTTTGTTGAGTTGCCTAAAGGAGCCAAGGCAATTAGATGCAAATGAATCTTTAAGACAAATGACTCATTAGGCAACATTGAGAGATACAAGGCTAGACTTGTTGCAAAAGGATTCACATAAAAGGAAAGAATCGATTACAAGGAAACTTCTCCTGTATCTAAGAAAGATTCTCTTCGCATAATTTTGACTTTGGTTGCACATTTTGATTTTGAGTTGCAACAAATAAATGTGAAAACCGCATTTCTTAATGGTCAACTAGAGGAAGAGGTTTACATGAAACAACTAGAAGGATTTTCCTCTATTGGCAATGAGAATTTAGTTTGCAAGCTTAAGAAATCTATATATGGATTGAAACAAACCTCCCGACAATGGTATTTGAAGTTTCATGATGTTATCTCTTCATTTGGTTTTGTTGAGAATATTATGAATAATTGTATATATCAGAAGGTTAGTGGGAGCAAAATTTGTTTTCTCATTCTATATGTTGATGACATTTTACTTGCAACAAATGATAAGGGTATGCTTCATGAAGTGAAACAATTTTTTTCTAATAGCTTTGATATGAAGGACATGGGAGATGCATCCTATGTTATTGGCATTAAGATCCTTAGAGACAGAACACGTATTCTTGGAATGTCTTAGGAAGCCTATATCAACAAAGTCTTAAAAAGATTCAGAATGAAGGATTGTTCATCAAGTGTAGCCCCCATTGTGAAGGGTGATAAGTTCAGTTTGACCAATCCCTTAAAAAATCTCGAGCGGGAACAAATGCTCAACATCCCTTATGCTTCAGTCGTTGGAAGGTTGATGTATGCTCAAGTTCGCAGAAGACCTGACATAGCATTTGCAGTTGAGATGTTAGGAAGATATCAAAGTAACCCAGGTATAGACCACTAAAAGCTGCAAAGAAGGTCATGAAATACCATTGTGGGACAAAGGACTACATGCTTACATATAGACGAACTAATACTTTGGAAGTCACTAGCACTCAGATTCATACTTTACTGGTTGCATTATCAAGTAAATCAACATTAAAATTTATTTTCATGCTAGCTAGTGAAGCTGTATCATGGAGAAGTGCAAAGCAAACATTAATTGTTACTTCCACTATGGAGGTTGAGTTTGTTTCTTGTTTTGAAGTTACTTCTCAAGGTGTTTGGCTAAAGAGTTTCATTTCGAGACTTAGAATCATAGATTCTATCTCTAGGCTATTGAAAATATATAGTGACAATTCAGCTGCTATATTTATGGCTAAAAACAATAAAAGTGACGAAGCAAACACATGGACATTAAATACTTAGCCATAAGGGAACGTGTCAAAGACAAAACAGTGGTCATTGAACACATTAGCACTAAATTAATTATAGCAAATCCTTTAACTAAAGGCATGCCACCAATGAAGTTTAAGGATCATGTTGATAGGATGAAACTTAGACCCATTATGTGATTATTATTGTAAGAATGATGTTTGTTAGAACTCTTTTCAGGTATTTCTTTACTTGCGTATTGTGCATACATTCATGTTTTATTTAAATTGAGAAATATCGTTAAGTTTGGACCAAGAATAAACATGAGGTTTATTCATTAAGTTATGACAATATGTTAAAAAATTTAATGCATTCTGATACATGAAAAATATTACTCACTTGATAGAGGACCTATCACCATGATTCATGTATTTTATTACTTAATTATGGTGGCAATGTATATATGAATCAAGTGGGAGAATATAAGTATTTTTTAAATTATACTTATCATAAGTGATCCATGTGAGCTCCACACATTACAAGTATCAAATTATGATTAGAAATAATGGTTGATGGGCAACTTGATTCTCCAAAAGTTGACTCGAAACACCATTAAGGAGAGAAGAAAAAAAAAAAAAAAAAAAAAAAAGGAGAAGTTGAAAGATCAAGCTTTAGAAAGAACAACAATGACTGAAAATAATTCTTATTTTATTTTCACAATTTAGATTAGATGATCATTGTATTTGTTCACACAAAGATCAAAGATCATTAATGTTCAAGGCCTTGCACCAAATCTCTTTGACATTTATTTTTATCAACTTTTGCATATTATAAGAACATAGGAAGGATACACAATATTAGATCACGTGAATCTTTATCTTCAAATAACCATCATTAATCAACTTTATCACGTGGTTAATGTCTCTAAACCGCAACACTCAACATCATATCAAATCTTTCGTTGGTCTTCAATTATTCTTGGATAAAAACAAATCCTTAATGCAAAGATCTTATCACAACCACCTTCCACATCTTACTGCATCAACCCATCCTATCCAAACCACATAACGTTTTCCTTATTTAAACACAACATGTTTTGGATGCATTTACCAAACTAACAACCACCAAACTAACCCGATCAACATGATGCACGTTAATTAGTCAATCACAATCTCAATCTTAATTAATAGTCACGACACTAACGATAACAAAAAAAAATCCTTTACCAAGATGGGAATGATAATTCATCCCCACCCGCCATATCGACATTATGGGCAGAATGGATGACATAATTTTCTAGGAAAATACTATAACGACCACGTGACAGAATATTCAAGATACAAAAGTAATGCATTTATCCATCATACATCAACATGTATGCGCATAAATGCCAATGCAACAACGCCGGATCACCCTAGAATCCATCTTTTTACATATTTACATCTTTTACTACATATTTGGTGATCTTTTGTCCACACCTCATTGTGGTTTTCCGGTTCCAATGACGCAGTCGATCATTCTTAATTTTTTTTTAACCATTTGAAAGAAAAAAGAAAAAAGGCTAAGAATGTTGTCTTATTAAAGTGTCAGCCACATGCAGAATGTTAACATCGCTACTTTTAAACTGGTGCCGTCACCTCCAGTACTGTTCCATTGCATGCCTCAGTCCAACGCGTGCTTATACACCTTGCCAGAGTTTCAAAATTGTGTCAGTGTTTAAAAAGTAAGAAAATGCCCTCAGATCTCACATTCAATCCACATCCCCTATCCAACCATATTTCAAATCTCGAGATGCAAACTCTCAAGGTGTACATAAACAATTAAGTAGGGGTACATATTGGGGTGCGAGGTCTAACTTTAGCACCGTCCATCGACTATCACGCGTATGCATTACCCACTCGCCATCTTGCACAATATAGATGCTCATCTGATACGAGTAAAATAATAAACGGTATTAACAAGAAAAAAGCTTGAGCAGTAGCATGCTTTAGATGCATATATTTGACAATAGGATGTATGATCACACTTCCCCATGCATGTTGAAATAATTTCAACCACTGCATAGCATATGATGTCTATCAATGGTATACATATTACTAAATCGTCACTTGTGATGCAGGCATTTACCGAGGTAGCACATCAGTCGTCAAAGAGGAAAATACTCTAACGACACTATATAGACACAAAATTAAATGCAATGCTTACCGTGTAACCAAAATATGTTTGCACCAAAAGTTCGATTTCGAAAGCGCAGACTAATTGTGCATTTTATTGTATCTACAGAGTGTCAGTATAAGCATTTCCCACATCAAAAATATTTTCTTGAACACCAGGGAAGAAGTGAGGCTGCCGAGCATGACCTAACAAAAGTTGGCCCATACACAAAAATGTCCTACCAAAGCTAGATCATGCTGGCAGCTTCACCTCTTCACTTGTGAACTCCACTTCTTCACCAAAGATGGGTAACCCAACACCTTCATCTAACAACCCTAAAGAAGAGAATACAAAGGAAACCACAAAAATTTGGGCACTGCAAGCATTTAAAATACAATTTCAGTGAGTGGGTTCGTTATTTATACAAGTAGAAGACTTAGTAGGGAGAGAGGGCTAGGAAAGTGGTACAAAGTATAGGGTATCTCATAGGCTTAGTTGTGATGGGGCAGGCTAAGTTAGGGATGCAGAGAAAGGTAGTGGTATAGGGCGGCCTGCCAGGTGAGGCCTGCACAATATGAGAGAGAGAGAGAGAGAGAGAGAGAGAGATTTGGTTTTAGAAAGAGAAATGGAGGGGGATTTTGTTGCAATAATTGGGTTGACAATATTTGAGCGATGGCCTAATTAATTGATTGATTTTCTTTTTTTTTTTTTGTTTTACGTGTTGATGGGTTTGGGTTTTCAATTCACCAATCTTTTCTCTATAGCTCGTTTAGTCTTTCAACCTTTCCTTACAAGGTTAACAGCCTTTACAGCCCTGCTTAAGCACGCTCGTGAATCAAACGCATCATCCCAAAGTGGATCTTTGTGGCTCTGTGTTGTACTTTCGTTTTTGCCTTTATTTTTTTCGATTTCACAAATTACATCTTAGACTTTTCCGTCTCGTTTGAAATAAGTTAACTCACATACTCAGGCTGGATTGATTCATTTATGTTAATTTTCAGGATTAGATCGGAGATATATCGTTGTTGTTAATATTTTTATATTTGGTTCAACTTTAAACATGTAGAGAAGTTGTAAATTTTTAAATAATAAAATATATAAATTGACATAAATAGCCTTCAAATAAGAAAAAGGTGAGCAATAAAAGGGTCATTAGTGATTGATAATTGTGTCCATAATTCTTAGGAGATAATTTTATATAAGGGGAGATAATTTCATATAGGGGTTGGGAGAGATATCTATCACCCTTCCTTGAAAGTTGGAGATAACTTGCAGAGAAATTGAGCAACCAAACAAAATTAGTTCTCAACTCCTAGTAAATTATCACCACCTCCAACCAAACAAGGCCTCATAGATAATTTCACGTTTTCATTTTTTGCTCAATTTAAACTTTACAAAAAGTTGCAAATTTAAAAAAATAATAAATTACAAGAATTGACTTAAATATCTTTCAAACAAGAGGTACTTATGAAAAGGTACTTATGTCCATAAAACTTGAGAGATAAACTCTCTCATAGGAGGTAAAGGGGTTTTCTCACCTTGATAGAAATGAGTTAAGAGATAACTTGCAACGAAAATAAATTTATAAAACAATCAAACAAGATTAATTAGAACTTTTCAAGTTCTCTCATTCCTCCCAACTTACCTTCCAACTATGGCCTTCAACTCTTTTTCCTTTTTTTCCATTTCAACAAGCACTTTTTTTCAAAACGTTTGAGTGAGACACTCTTGTCGGTCGTTCTTTGCATACACATTGAAGCACAAATCAAGGACTAAAAGGTATTTGCGTGATGGCTCACATTATGTTAGCCTTAATTAATAGTCTCGAGTTTGAGCTATAAATCTGGAGTTTTTTTTTAGAGAAAATAGGCTTATTTTTTTTTAGTTTCTCATGTGATATACAACGCCAAACGTACCAGTTAATCCATGCTTGGGCACTTTCAGGCTCTATATGGGAGGCGACTCACTCAACCTAATTTTTTTTCATCCGCGAGACTTCAAACTTGAGACATTTCTTAAGGGGAATCGAGTCCTTTACTACTCAGATTATGGATGCAGGTGGAGCAGGTTTGGAGCGGGGAATGAAATCCCCATCCCCACTTATGGCGGGGCGGGGATTTCCCGCTTGAAATTCTCCGCTAGGGAAATTTTGACCCTCATTCCCCACTCAACGGGGATTCCCACGCCTATCACTTTTTCACATAATATATATCTAAAAAAAGAGATCAAATACATTATAGATACAAAATTAAAACCATTAAAAGCTTTTCTTTGCAACTCTAAGTTGTTTTTCAAATTTTATGTGAAGCATTCACTACAAAAAAGGGAAATATAAGATCTAATGATTTAATTTGATGCAATTTCCATAGAGAATATTCGAGATCCCTGTAGGGAATCCCTACAGAATGAGACGAGGGAATTCCCATAGGGCGGGGAGGGGCGATGTGATGTGTGATGGCCCAATTCCCACAAAAACTGGGCCTCGCCCAGGCTTGACCTACCTGGACCCGACTTAACCATCACGAAGTCTACGTAAGTCTAGTCAGCCTTCCTTTCCATTATTTTCATATTGTACAGCGGAATTTACTAGTTAAAGTTGAGTCATTCAAAATTTGCAAGTTTTATAAAATTAGCGAAAGTGTTTTAAACTTAAATAAATCAAATAACTCATAAACTAGAAAAGTCAGGACAACTTATAGTGTGGTACCCTGTGTATATATAGTCAACATGTATATTCAGTAAAAGAAGAGTGTAATAAAATCCATATACATGTCTCGGTACATCTCACAACCCCCAAGTATTCCAATATGACAAAACATGTATATAAGTAATACAAAAGTAAGAATACCTACAAAAATGCGAGAGGGAAGACCGCTCCAATATCCTTAAAGTAAATTACCTAAAACTGACACATTTCCCCTTCTTGACCACGAATCTGCACTCCTTTAAACACAAGAATGACGAGCCTAGGTAAGTAACGCCGGTAGGATATAAATAACATTCCAAAATAAATAAAACAGTTTAAATTCATGAAGATAGAAAGAAAGTTGTAAGGATGCATGAATATTAATAAGACTAGAAATAATCAATATAAACGATAAAAGAGTGTCCTGAAAATAAAAATGAGGCGTCAAGTAGTCTTGACTACCATGTGCGGGTGCCACAGGGACGGGGTCATTGAGTTGCGGCAAAGCCAAGCAAACTAGGGCCTTACGAAGCAGCAACGCCTGTTGTATCTAAACACTTGCGGATGAAAGATATCAACGGTAATCCAAAAATATAGCTCTCACCCCGAACAAGCCAAACCAGAAAAATGTCTCTAGGTCATGGCTCCGGTATCTAGCCGGCAACCAGTCATCTAGAGATACTTGACTCTTTTAGTCCTTGGACACTCAACTAGAGTAGGAATTCCAAGAAAAAAGTATCGAGCAATAAACAATAACATTTAAAAGTTTAGTGAAATAACTAAACATTTCCTAACTAGTTTACTTACTTGTAATCTGTGCTATATGCCACTCGGCTTCAACACGCCATCAATTCGATCTATGTACACTCTTCAATGAATTACATACCCCCTAGTAATTATTTGGATCAAATTTGGTTGTATTAAATTCGTGTTTTAATTTAAGTTTCAAACCCCGTTTAAATTTCCAAACACCTCGATCCGATACCATCACTCATTTCACATATTTTGGGATAGTTGCTAAGGTACTAGTTCACATTTGAAACTATTGGTAGGTCCAAGAGAAAACCCCAGAACTTTGAAATAAATTGGAAAACTTCTTTTATTTAAAAAAAAAACAGGGGCTTAGGTGCCGTGAGCATTCCTGCCCAAAACGCCACCCACAACGTCAACCTGGCAGTGACGTGCCCCAAGTCATGTCATGGCTGGCATCGAAGGGTTACACCCACGGTTCCACTGGCAGCGCTAGTCGCTAGAACACACTATTTTGGGGTTTTCTAAAACCCCAATTGTGTCGATATATTTCGAGCCTATTTCATCCCCTTCGGGGCTTCTAATACTACCATAAAGCACCATCAAATATCCCAAATTCCACAATCATATCAAATTCCACAATTAAAACTGAAAATTCCATAAAAAAAAATGTCTAAAACTCATAAATTTTTTCAATAACTTCCACAACAACAATAATCAATACACCATAAATGATCAACAATATCACTAACTACACGTCATAAGACCATTAAAATCAGTGAGCTACGGTGTTGCTTACATTTTTCATTGAAAACCATGAAATCACGACTTAAATGAAAGAAATTGATTTATCTATCGAAATCTCACCTTAATCAACGTTGTTGATCGATGATTTTTCTTCAAACACCATCAAGAATCATCAAAACCCCTTACAAGTTCCCCCAAATTTTTAGATTTTTTGTTGTGGTTTGAGCAAAGTTAGTCATTTGACCAAATTTTGCTCTTTTTATACTAATTTTGTCATCTAGTCTCACTTGTACATCCCTAGGCCCATCTTGTGGCTCTCCTTGAGTCCATCTGATAACATTCATCAAGAATCAGAGAACACGAAGAACAGATGTAACAAAATATCTCTTTGTTCAACAACTAGAGAGTTGTTTCATTTCTTGTATTCATATACATATATTGAGCTCTCGAGTACACTGTATCACTTACGTGACTCACGTGACTTTACAACTAACTTCTCACACTTGCTTTACACACTCAGTCTAACACACAACACAATACACACACAACATATTCAATGTGTAACTCTCACACCATCCAACCACTTAAATGACTTAATTAAGGCACTAACCCCTTGAGCTTATCCTAATTGGCTTTTCAAAGCTCAATGCTTGGGTGTTTCGCTCACCTACACGCATTCCAATCACTAGATTATGGTTTACTCATTGATATTTCACCACAATTACATATGTCAGTTGTTTTTTATAAATCATCTCCCAGACTCATTATACCCGTATCTCATTCGCCTGGTACTTGTATTGACAAGTTTCCCTAAGTAATCCAGACCTGTAAATCCAACACGTTAACAAACACGTCCTCACACGTTTGGACAACTGGATTTCACATTCGGGTATAAAATACATAATACGAACATCAGGCAAAAATAAAATACCTTTGTGCTCTCGATAATTGGACAAGTACGCTACGACGCCTGGGTTCTATGATACAACCCTGAAATGATACGCAACTTAATTTAAAATTTTAGGTTCGTTACATGACGGCCTCAATTCCCCACTAACTAGGCCCCGCCTAGCCTAAACCTTTGTAAACCCCCAAGTCAACCTCTATGAGATCAACGTAAGCCTAGTCAACCTTTCTCTCCTTTATTTTAAGTCATGTAACAATTATAAGTTGACTTATTCACAATTTGTAAGTTTTACAAGTTTAGCGGAAGCAATTTAACTTAAACAAATTAGATAACTCGCAATAAATAAAGTCGGGACAACTTAAGGTGTGGAACCCTGCATATATACAATCAGCATACATATCAAGAACGAAGAGTGTAAGTGAAATCCATATACATGTATCGGTACGTCTCACAACCCCAAAATATCATAAAAGTGATAAACATCATATATATATATATAAGTCATGCAATAATAAGAAAAACCTAAAAAAAGTGAGTAAAGGCGCTCCAATGTCCTCAAAGTAAATCACCTAGTACCGACGTCTTTCCCATGCTTGACTGTGGATCTGCACCCAATCAATCACAAGAATGACAAACTCAGATAAGTAAAAACCAGTAGGATCTAAACAGTATTTCGAAAACAGTAACAAAATAGTCTAAATTCATGTGAATAGAAAGAAAGTTATAAATGATGCATGAACAATAATACAACTGTAAAATGAAAGTACAACGAGAAATGAGTGTCCATAAGAAATAAAAGAGATGCGCTAAGTAGTCCAAGACCACCGAGTGTTGGTGCTATAGGGTCGAGGTCATAGAGTCGTGACATCGCCAAGCAGACTGGGGTCCTAGGACGCGACAACGCCTTCTGTACCTAGATCATCGTGAATGAAGGATATTTACGATGCCTTGGATAAGAGTAATCCTTATCTCGATCAAACAACTCAGTGTATGACGGCCCTAGTTCCACAACCTTAAATTAGGCCCCACTCGACCTAGACTTACGTGGACTCCGAGTCAACCCTCGCAAAGTTAATGCAAGCCTAACCAGCCAACCTTACTATTATCCATTAATTAAGCATTATTATAACAAATTAAATGAGTTATTCAATTTAGTGAGTTATCAGAGTATAGCAAAAGCAATTAAAAACACAAACTAATCGAATAAACTCCAAGACACAAATAAGGACAACCTAGATTGTGTGTAACATCCCCTAAACTCAATTAGAGAACATTTGGCCTGAAACCCTAATTAAGCCCCGGTAAACCAGATCGAACCTAATTAGAGCTAGCAGCCTTACCATATTTCCTAACAACAACCTGTATATCTTGATATTACATAAACAAAATAAAACAATGCAGCAGAAAATTTAAACTTTTTCGATAAAACACAAGTTATATAATACCGGCATGAACATCGTTATTGAGCTTGTATTCCCACCCCAATTATTACAAATTATAGAGCAAGAAAATTTATATATATAACAAGAAACTCACTGCACCATAGAGAAGATACTAAACCCCTGGTATTCTTTTTTCTTGAGTTTCAAGTCCTAGCGTACATCCATACCTGGAGATGTTAAGGTGGGTAAGCTCCTACATGCTCAGTAAGTAACTCTCATACCAACCATAAACTACTAATTAATATCAAGGCAATGTATAACAACATGAACATATCTAAAAGAGCATATGAATCAATATAAACAATATATATAACAGATGCAAGTTCCTTGGTTTATTGCAATGTACCCGTGATCTGTATTTCCAATATCCATATTTGAATTGAGTTGCCCTATCACATCATCAAGAACCAGTCACTGGCATCTAACCAGTTCTTGTCAATGTGCAGTCAACTCATAAAAACATAGAGTCGCACGCCTTCATCGTCACTTAACCAATCACTGCTCATCTGATTGGTTTATGACTGATGAGCTTCCAACTCAATAAGAAAGCATTGATCGGAATAATTTCCAAGTCACTGGGGGTGCGGTGATGGTTAGCAACTCCACCACAGTTTCAAACCCCAGGCCGATCCGTCCCGTCAAACCTCTTTCCGAATTCCATTTTCATTTAAAACATTTTTGTAAAATCAAAGTCAAATCATGGTACATTGCCCCATTCCCAGTCCAGTACACTACATGTTCTAATAATATTATTATACATTGCATAATTGATAAGAGATACGAGTCCCGTTTACCTGTCCTGAGCTTTTTATGTTTCACCGACTTGTACGAGTCCTCAAACCTTTCCACATCGGTCCATTACCTAAAATAAACCAATTGTCATCAACTTAAGTCCCATACTTACTTACTAACATTTCTAAACTGGTCCCATTCAAATTCGGAATCTCGAGACCTAATTTCTAACCTATTTTGACTATTTCACGCTTTTCGAGGTAAAAAACCCTGGTATAAAGTCTCTTCCAACTTTCAAATTTCTCATTTTCCATAGAAATACCTCAATTTCTATTTGTTTGGTCAAAATACTATTTTTTCATATTTTCCTATTTTTCTGAATTTTCTTTTCCATTTTCTCTCTATTCTTTCTTTTTATATTTAATTGCTCGGCTCGGTTCAGGGGTCATCCCCTTCCTCACGATTTTAACATAGCGACATATGTTTCATTTTTTTCTTTCTTTCATCGATTGGGGTTGGCTCCCAACCCAACCCCAACTCAATTTGCGTCTCCAATCTCGACAGGAGACAACTCTCCCATTCCTTTGTTCTTGTAACCCAACAACAATCAACAACTACAACAACACAGCAACACACTCACCTTGGCATTGTCGGCGTCACGAACTCCTGGCTCTCCTCCACTCTCTCTTTCTCTTCTCCCTCTTCCTCGTCATCTCGGTTCTCTGCTCTTTCTCTCATTTTTTTTATTTATTGAAGAAGAAGGCGGTTGATTGGGGAAAATGACCAAAATGCCTTTCCAACCTTATCCCATCTTTTACAAATTCCATACCCTTAATGGTAATTTTACATTTTTTTGATTTTTATTATATATATTTATATATTCTAATTTACATATATATATATATATATATTTCTTGATATATTGCACCTAAAATTCCGGTTGGCATGCCAACAAGAACTCTCAGGCGTGCACACCATCGTACGTCCTACGCGTGTCACTCGTGACCTCGCGTATCACTCTGCACCCGACATTTTACTATTATTTTATTATTTTCTATTTTAATATATATATATTTATATATCCATAATATATATAAATATATATTTATACCTATAATTACACCAATAATTACATAATTCACTCCAACGAGTACACTAAGACGTCAACGCTATTTCGTGTCTCATGTGTGCCCTTCTTGACTAACACATGGTATTAGGCATTCTCTCATTAGTTTGATTATTCATTTATTCACGTATATGTATTACTACATACCAAACAAACACAATACATCACACAATTCCACGCACATTTTAATCGAGAAAAACTGGGCTTAACCACGAGCCTAACTCGGATTAATTAATATTCGAATTACTATTAATCACGTGCTTAAAGTAACGGGTCGTTACAATCTCTCCAAATTAGTAACAATTTCGTCCTCGAAATTAAGGGTACGTACAAGTCACTAATAATTTCGAAGAATAAGGGGGTTCATTATTCCATTATAATTCTTATTTCTCGCTTGTATAGTATATGTAACTGCACCATCATAATACTAGCATCAAGCTTACCTCAACTTTCATTCTTCTCTTTCAGTTTAATGAAATGTAAATTACACTATTCCATTAATTTCACTTAATTCGAATCTCTATAGCACATTCATAGGTGAGATTCCCAAAAGATCCCATTTATCTTTTGATACCTCCAATAACTTATGATATTTGTCCCATTTTCTCTTTTTCTTAAGAATTGTTGTATCTCAAGCATTGACGAATCCACTAAGGATCAACAACATCGTGTCTCCTACCTCCGTCCATCTCATAACTGAATGACAAGGTCGACAATCATCATGTTTCCTACCTCTGTCCACCACAAATGAACAGCAAGGTCAACATATGTGTGCATCATGTCTCCTACCTCTGTCCACCATAAAGGAACAGCAAGGTTAACATATGTGTGTCTCATACCTCTATTCCACCCATCGGTGAATGGCAAGGTCAATCACACCACATTCTCATTATTTTTTTATACTTGCTTGAAACTTATAGATTTCGTCAATCTATACACTACGACTTTATCCTTATATTATTTGTTTCATTTATATTATCATTATACTTTACCTAGTCTGCTCTATTTCCTCTGTGTAGTTCTTTATTACTTCATTCATTCTAGGACAGTATCTCTTATTCTTATCTCTCACCCCTATGGTAGAATAAGAAAGAGCATACTTTATTCTGTAACCCCTCAGATTACTAAAATTATTAAAGAACTCACACAGATAAATCGATTCTTTTAGTGATTATCATGATGAGACATAAACTCAATCATATCTGTTGAATTAAGATTAATAACACAATCTCTACATCAACACGAAGGAATATATTGTATCGAGATTGAGACTGGTTTTCATTTATATATCAATAACTTCTTTCCTCAGTGAAAGCAAGTCTCGGATCTCTATTTGAAATATTTTTAATATCATACCATCTCACATCTCGCATAAAACTACTTTGTTTAATCCTTTCGAACATGACATATGCCCTCACTGATAAGAATCTTGCAGACTAGATTCCCTCATCAACTATCATTCATTGTGCTGACGTTTATTTCACATTACAAAATCTACAATCGTGTTTCTTTTCTCTTATCAGGTATTGACAAGAATCTACCTACCTCTTTAGGTTTCACTACTCAATATCACATACTGAATCCGTCTCATATTTCTTTATAATCTCTCTGTATATCATAATCTCAACCCATTTATAATTCGTTCATATACTCAAATATAGTATAGCATTACATATATCAATCATATAAAAAGACTCCTGAGATATTCAGAATCATTCTTGTCTAACCTTCCTCATGAATCAAATTTTCATTTCAGAATTTAATACGTCCAGCATAATTTCCATTATAATATCTAATATGGACACTACTCATTCATAATCAATTTCTAACACATTGAGTAGTTCCAATTACATTTCTTAATCAATCTCATCACCCATTAATTCACTCATTTACTGAGTTCAGTCTCATTCTGAACTCCAAATAAAGGACTATTAATTATCAATTTTCAACCTCTTAATTGATGATATGCCTGCGCAGGACTTCCCTTATTCATCAATTTTATCTATCTCTCTGATGAGATAACACTGAGAAATTCCTATTATAATTACCTCTCTTGCCCCTATCTTTCATTCAACTATTAACCATCGTCAATCACTTTATTTGGGTGATTCCTCAGAGTAAATATATTATTTTTCAATTATAGTAACTTATTACATCACAATTTTATTTCACTCTGGCATAATCATACTCTTCAAACTCTCATAGTTTGAAGCTTCCCTTAAATCACATATTACCAATTTCACTGGTTTTCCACAATTTTCATCTATCCTTTAGTGATTCCCCTAAGATCTTCCAATCTTAGGAATAACTAAACGACATTCATACCCTTCAAACCTTTGTACATGATACAATTGTACTTCAAAACCTCTTAATGAATGAATGAACTTGCACGTTCTATCCAATCAACTAAATTTATACTAATACTGAGATCATCATCCCTACATTATCATATTTAAGTTTTTCCTCTAAGACTTATTCTTACAATTCATTCAATCCATCATTTGAAATGCATATTCTTAATTTTTCATTGTCAGTTGATGCCTTGCAATAGTTTGTACTCTTACCAACACAATTATTTTACATTAGTTCCTCATGAACTATATCAAATGTATTTACTACAATCTCTTGCTTTATTATGCCAACAGACAACTACTTGGATAAAAATATTAAAATACACCTCTAACTCTAACTTTTCCGTAATCCAAGTATAATTAAGCAACTATTGTAGTCAAACTACATTTTAATTTTTCCAAGGCATCTTTTGTATCATATACAACTCATCCTCATTCCATCGTAGTGTTACTTGAATATACAATACAACTATATCACAGTTATCTGTATAAGTTGTTTGTATCCTTCAATTATTTCAAGTTTCACAACTTTTCTATCTCTGTGTTGAATATAAGACAACTCTTCAATTGTCTTAATCTCAGTCAAGTCCCTTGACTCATAATTTAAGATTCAACACATATCCTAGTGGTTTTCAATTGAACTTAACCATTGCACATACACTTTTGGTATATGCCAATCTATTATCAGAGTTCCACATAACTTTGCAACGGTACTTTGTGCTTTTGGTAAAATTTCAACTATTTTCACATTCGTCATCATTGTCAACTTAATGATTATCTTACCTCAATAGAGTTCAACAACTCTACATCTTTCTATTGTTAAACATAGTATGAGCTCTAGTGAGTTTATATGGTCCACACCATAATTTTCTCATATTATCAAGCCATCGTTTGATCATATACTCCTAGATGCTGATCTTTACTCAATTACAACCCAATCTCAGTCAACACTTGAGAACGATTTGTTTCATTTCAGTTATCAACTTGAGTTGTCAATTTTGATAAATAACTATTCCTTTGGGATCCACTTTAAATTAATTTATCACTCAAATTGAATTCTCAAACTCATATCATTTTCATAATACATCAAAGTAAAATGTAATTGATCATTGGTTGGATATTGAAAATCAAGTAATTAATGAATTCCTAACTTAAGTTGTGATAAAATTCCAAGAAATTCTTCTAAACACATTACTTGAAACCTTAAATTCATAATCTTACATTCATCAAGCTTGTTTTTCCATTACTGACCTACTATTTTATCCAAACCATCTGAATTTCAAATGATTACTCTATTTCTACAAATTATCATTCAAAAAATTTATAAGTTTAAACATTTTCCATCATAGATTGCAGTCAATACCAACTTTTTGATATACAACTTATCTATTTATTCTCAGTATTGTACATCTTTCTCTGGATTTTCAATCCCTAACTTTATTGACAACTCATTCTAGCCAATTTAAACTGTATTAGTCCAAAAGATCAAACTAAACACCTCACTAGCTCACTGCTATATTTTTTTTTTCTCAACTTACTTGAACAAGACACTCCTTGTATATATTTGGTATCACCGAATGACAAGAGTGTCATGTCTGTAAATCTTTTTTGTCTCTATGCTCAGAAAGTTCCTAAATGAGTTGATGTTAAACCTCTATCCCTAACCTTACCAGTCGTTAGGCTTACGCACTTGCAACTTACCCTTCACTTCCATTTTCGATTTACCATTACCCTACAAGTTATTCTATTTGCTCAACAAAATAGAGTTGATAAAAAATATAAATTTCTCTCAAATCCTTCAACTCTCAACTCTTGTTGTAACTGTTCACTTTTAAAGTAACTTCATCATTTCCTTACCATTTCAACATTGTGCTACACCTTAATCTAGTATCCTCATATTTCATCTCTATGTGTGGTTCCTCCACATCATCATTCCTTTCTCTTTATTTCTCTATTAATGAGTACAATTACCCACAATAATACTAATAAGTCCTTTATATTCCGCCTTCAGTATGTGCGACTATATCCCAACTATATCGACATGCTTTCTTATTATCATACTATTAGTGTGTGCAGTTACATCGTAACTGTAAAAACCCCAAAATTTTTAATTGACTCGTGTTACACTTGTCAGGATTGTGACTCGGCCATGTGAATACTGGATGGTATTTCAAACTTCAGGAGTAGACACCGAAGTGATTTCATTATTCTTTGATTGTGTGTATTAGTATTTTAGTGTTTTATAGGTCTCGGGTCATTCGGGGGATTTTTAGTTAGGTGAGGCTACGTCTAGGTAAACGGGGGAGTAAAACATAGTGAAAACACTAATAAATGGATGTGTGTAATTTAAATAATTATTAAATATACAAGGTGAAACTACGTGCATTTCGAGAGTCGGAACAAGGAAAGACGGACTGGGCAATGTCGTTTGAACACGGGAGTTGGATAGTTACACAACACACAGGTTATGTGATAGTAATTGTTAAAGTGACACATCATAATGAGGAGAACCGTGAGATTGGCATTGAGATGTGTATGTATGTTGAGATGTGATAAAGGGGTAAAAGACCCATAAGGGTAGTTATTTTGAAGTGTATGAAAAGGAGGATGAAGGGCAAAAGGGTCATTTTTATTATATATATACATAACGTTTTGTCTCAAAACCTTACTATTCATCATTTTCCCCAAACGACTCCCCCACACTCTCCTCCCCTCTTCACTCTCCCTTACTGCCACCACCGACTCACCGGAACTCTGATGACGCCAGAGAGACCTAAGAACCACCGTCGACAAGGTGAGTCCTTCTCTCTCTCTCTCCCTCCCTCTCAGCCTCACGTTCTCTCTCTCCCCTCTCGGCTGTTCGTTCTCCTCCTCCCTGGACCAGCAGCCACCACTTCCCTCCCAGCACTGGGACCTTGACCATCCACCGGAGACACTTAGGTGAGCTTCTTCTCTCTCTCTCTTCTATATCTCTCTCTGCAATTCACACTCTCTCTCTCTCACTCTCATTCTTCTCGACCTCCACACCGTGATAGTGGCTCCTCCTCCTTGGACCAGCAACCACCCTCACCCTCACGGCACTGGAAACCTCAGCCACCCACCGAAGACACCAAGGTAAGTCGTCCTCGACTGTCCCTCTCTCTCATTTTCTTTGCTCACTGTTCTTCATGTTGTTGAACTGTTGATGACGTGGGTACCACAGTTTGGATGAATGCCAGTCAAGGCTGGCCGGAGGTCATTCTCCAGTGACTCTGCTGGCTGGAGAAGACCCCCACGTGTGACTGTTTCTCGTATGCTTAGTTTAAATACATTTAATTAAGGCGACTCAAACCATTGTGGATCAATCCATCTTTATGGTTATTGCCCTTTTTCACAAAACATAACTCTCCTTGGGCTCTTGTTGGGCCCATTTATCAAGCCTATACTCACCTAAGTAGTCTTTTTGTGTGGACACTTATTGAAACTAGATATATAGGCTCATTCTTACATTTTATGTCTTTGTTTTTGACTTTAAGTTGTGCCTATTGTATTGAGTCCTTATTGGACTCTACACAACCCATATACATGCCATTTGTAATTTGTTATGAACCATTATTATAATGAGTGTATTGGGCCTTAATACAAGCCTATAATCATTTTAAAAATGTCCATACCTATCATCCTTTTTATTTATTCACACACATACAACAACACCCATTATGGTCACTCATCCCACATTTGATATACCCTACACTGGGTACACTCCACTGTTATGTGCACACAACACTTTACTGTTGTGTGCACCCCATTATTGTATGCACCACACATGCACAAAAGACATCACATACTAAATACACCATAACTACTCACACATACATTAGTTTATTCTCACAATGCACACATACACAACTGTTGCGTACACCCCACTATGGTGTACACATACAGTGAGATGCACACCCCATGCACACACACACCCAAAACCATCACCAATACATAACCCAAATCATCTACACACATACATAACTGTCCATACAACAAGCCTACTTAGGTGAGTATAGGCTTGATAAATGGGCCCAACAAGAGCCCAAAAAGAGTTATGTTTTGTGAAAAAGGGCAATAACCATAGAGATGGATTGATCCATAATGGTTTGAGTCGCCTTAATTAAATGTATTTAAACTAAGCATACGAGAAATACCCTAAGACGAGGTACTAACTCTAAACCAATATTTGAGATTCAAACCTTTGTCAGGTAGCAGGAAACTCGGGGATACGCGTTAGGGACGCGAGAGTGTCTACGAGTTGCGATTAGTCAAGTAAGTACATTTGCCCTAAAGCTTGTGTACGTTAGTAAGCCAGTTAAGAAAATACCATGTGATTCATTATCATTCTATCATGTTTGTTATGATCTACTTGTTGGCATCTCCGTTCCATATTCCTTGTATGTGTGTTCTTGGCATAAGTGTGTGTCTCGAAGGTACATGCAGCCTGCACTAGAAGGGATAAAACGCGGGTGACCACCCCTAGTGATTGTGTGATACCATGTACTGGATTGTTGTGGATATTGTTGTGGTTATCGATGTTGCGACATCACTGTTGTGGATTTGTTGTGGATTTTAGACCACTTATGGCCTCTCTTGACTCGTAGAACATGCATGTTTCAATTGCTATTATTTCCAGTCTTTCTATCATACATCTCATTTATTTAAATTACTATTTTCCAATTCCTGCATGATATTTAGACTGCCTTGCTTGATAATTCATGAATTACTGTTATATTCTTCTGGCATTACTTTCGATTTTTCTCTCAGTTACTCACCGTCTAGTTTGTGATGGTAAGTGCAGATAGAACGGAGTGCAGTAGAGGCAAAAAACCTTGCCTATGAGACTTTATGTGAGCGTCTGGACTTGAGGAACTCTAGAGTAGGTTATATGTTTTTGTTTATAAGTTGCTTGTGATTATTATCATATTTGTTGAGTCATTGAAACTGGGATTATAGTTTGAGATTGATGTTATGTAGTGTCTCATTTAACCTTGCCTTATTGTACATGAATATTCCCGTTTACGGGGTTTCCATATTTATAGATTCCTGATTTTCGTTTGACAGAGTTATTTCCCATTAAATGTTTAATAATAAATTTTCTTCCGCTATGTTATACTTGCAATAACTCTTTCATAAAACTTATAATTTGATAATTGGAGGCTGACTAGGCTCGCCAGACTGCCAAGTACTAACTCGGGGATCTGTACGAGTCTAGACCGGGTATTCCCAAATGCATTGAAAATTTGGGGCTGTCACAGTAGCAACACTAATAAACCTCGTTCTTACCTTACTTTCAGTATATGCGGCTATACCACAACTATACTTACAAGTTTCCTTCTCACTATTCCAATATAGACTAACACCATATATGGAATCGTATACTTCATAATCATTCATGAAGTATGCTCAATTAATGATTATCTAACCTCAACTAGGTTCTTATCATCATTCATCACTATTTTCCTCATTGAATGACTTTTCATCCAACTCAACTAATCTCAACACTAGTATCATTTCTACTCAAAGTGACTCCTCACCTTTGAGTTTCGTATAAGTCATTCATTTCATATTTCATTATCTTTTTATGGTCATTTATTCCATTTTTAAAGTTAATTCACTTGACATACGTCTCTAAGTTCAGGACCCATTGTTCCTTCTACACTGATTATTTCTCATCACACAATATTAGTGAGAATCAAGACCATTAGAGACTACTCAATGAAAGAGTTATTTATAACTCATCTCTTTTCCATATCTATATCATTTGGGTTTAGGGTTTCACAAACCCTAATCCTCATTATATACATATTTTCATCTTATGAGAAATAGATGGAAACAAACCATCTTATTATCATTTCATTGTCTTCCTTTATCTCATTATCTCTGAAGACCAGGTTCCAAAGAACCCTCACCATCAATTTTCCTTTGACTTACCAAGTCATAGATGTGAGATAAGACTTTCAGATTCATTCATAGGCAAGACAGTACCGCTATATCTATCGCATATATATAATATTAACTCAAAAATACATATCTTAAGCTTTTATCTTTCATTACCCCCCAAAACATCGATAAAATTGTTCATTTAATCTTAGGTTATCCTTGACTTGAAAACCAATCTCCAAATCATTCAACCAAAATTTTCATTTTAATATATAGGTACAACTTTAGACATTAATCCTTATGTATCAGAGTTATCACACCATTCAAAACCAATTTAAAAGTGATAACTTCAGTCTCTGATATTAATCTATATCAGACTTATTCCATTGAATTCTCAGTGGAATATTCAAGCCAAGCTTTACAAGCTAATCTCTTATATCAAATTATATCAAAACTATCTCTTACTTCGAGACCAATGATAAATCCAATTTTGTAAAACCTTGGCTCTGATACCAACTGTAACATCCCCTAAACTCAATTAGAGAACATTTAGCCTAAAACCCTAATTAGAGCCATCAGCCTTACCTCATTTCCTAACAACAACCTGTATATCTTGATGTTACATAAACAAAATAAAACAAATGCAGTGGAAAATTTAAAACTTTTTCGATAAAACACAAGTTATACAATATCGGCATGAACATCGGTATTGAGCTTGTATTCCTACCCCAATTATTACAAATTATAGAGCAAGACAATTTATATATATAACAAGAAACTCACTGCACCGTACCCCTGGTCTTCTCTTTCCATGAGTTTCAAGTCCTAGCGTACATCCATACCTGGAGATGTTAAGGTGGGTGAGCTCCTACATGCTCAGTAAGTGACACTCATACCAACCATCAACTACTAATTAATATCAAGGCAATGTATAACAACATGAATCAAATACATATCTAAAGGAGCATATGAATCAATATAAACAATATATATAACAGATGCAAGTTCCTTGGTTCATTGCAATGTACTCGTGATTTGTATTTCCAATATCCATATTTAAATTGAGCTGCCCTATCATATCATCAAGAACCAGTCACTGGGCATCTAACTAGTTCTTGTCAATGTGCAGTCAACTTACAAAAACATAAAGTCGCACTCCCTTATCGTCACTAAACCAATCACTGCTCATCTAATTGGTTTATGACTGATGAGCTTCCAACTCAATAAGAAAGCATTGATCAGAATAATTCCCAAGTCATTGGGGGTGCGGTGATGGTTAGCAACTCCACCACAGTTCCAAACCCCAGGTCGATCCGTCCCGTCAAACCTCTTTTCGGATTCCATTTTCATTTAAAATATTTTTGTAAAATCAAAGTCAAATCACGGTACATTGTCCCATTCTCAGTCCAATACACTACATGTTCTAATATTATTTTACATTGCATAATTGATAAAAGATACGAGTCCCACTTACCTGTCCTGAGCTTTCTATGTTTTATCGACTTGTACGAGTCCTCAAACCTTTCCACATCGGTCCATTACCTAAAATAAACCAATTTTCATCAATTTAAGTCCCATACTTATTTACTAACATTCATAAACTGGTCCTATTCGAATTCGGAATCTCGGGACCTAATTTCTAACCTATTTTGATAATTTCACGCTTTTCGAGGTAAAAACCCCGGTATAAAGTCTCTTCCAACTTTCGAATTTCTCATTTTCCATAGAAATCCCTCAATTTCTATTTGTTTGGTCAAAATACTATTTTTCCATATTTTTTCCTATTTTTTTGAATTTTTTCCATTTTCTCTTTTTTTTTATATTTAATTGCTCTTGAACCGAGCTGAACCGGCCCAGTTTAGAGGTTATCCCCTTCCCCATGATTTTAACAGAGCAATGCTCTGTTTCATTTTTTTTCTTTTTTTTATCGATTGGGGTTGGCTCCCAACCCAACCCTAACTCGATTTGCATCTCCAATCTCGACAGGGAGACAACTACAACAACACAGCAACACACTCTCCTTGGCGTTATCGGCGTCACGAACTCCCGGCTCTCCTCCACTCTCTCATTCTCTTCTCCCACTTACTCGTCATCTCGGTTCTCTGCTCTTTCTCTCATTTTTTTTTCAATTTATTGAAGAAGAAGGCGGTTGATTGGGGAAAATGACTAAAATGCCCTTCCAACCTTATCCCATCCTTTACAAACTCTATACCCTTAATGGTAATTTTACATTTTCTGATTTTATTATATATATTTATATATTCTAATTTACATATAAATATATATATTTCTCGATATATTGTGCCTGAAATTCCGGTTGGCACGCCAACTAGAACTCTCGGGCGTGCACACCATTGTACGTCCTACGCGTGTCACTCGTGACCCTGCGTATCACTCTGCACCCGACAATTTACTATTATTTTATTATTTTTCATTTTAATATATATATATATATTTATATATATATCCATAATATGTATAAATACATATTTATGCCTATAATTACACCTTACATAATTCACTCCAACGAGTACATAGTATTAGGCATCTCTCATTAGTCTGATTATTCATTTATTCACGTATACGTATTACTACACACCAAAAAAACTAAATACATCACACAATTTCACACACACATTAATCGAGACAAACTGGGCTTAACCACGAGCCTAATTCAGATTAATTAATATTCGAATTACTATTAATTACGTGCTTAAAGTAACGGGTCATTACAATGTGGAACCAAATATGTATACCATCAAGTATATCAAGTCAGAGGAGAGCAAATCATATCGTATACATGTCCCAAAATCTCTAAAATCCCATATACCAATGTTATAAAAAACGATAGATATATAATACAAAAGTACCTACATCAGTGTGAGAGGGAGAACTGCTCCAATGTTCTCACAGTAAATCACCCACATGTGGAGCCTTACCCCTACTCGACTACAGATCTGCACTCATTATGAGTCTAGGTAAGTAACGCTAGTAGGATCTAAACAATATTTTGAAACAAAATAAAACAGCCTATATTCATGCAGATAGAAAGAATGGCATAAGGAACGCATGAATAAATAAATACTATAAGTAAATCAGGATCAATCAAAATATGAGTGTCGAGGAATCAAAACAGAGAGACGCAAGTAGTCCCGACCAAACAGTCGTTGAGTCGAGGAAAACCTTACAAGACTCAGTATCTAGTACGTGGCACATCCAACAAGCCAAAAATTCATGAGATGAGAGACTTCCTGGTAATTCAGTCAAGAACTCACACCCGTTACAGAACCAATGAGCATTGCAGTTCATCCCGAGATCATGGCTCTGGCATACTACCTCAGATGACCACTCATTCCAAGGATCACTGTTGACTCACTTGCCCTCGGACAACTCAATTAGAATGAAAATCCAAAAATAGGTATAGAGCAATAACAATAAAAAATTAAAGCTCAATTTAAATAACTGTGCATTTCTTAGTTGGTTTACTTATCTGTATCTGGTCTAACTACGCACTCAAACGTCCCGTCGCACCACCAAACCAAGTTCCAATGCTCGCAAGCAAATTACGCTTCCTGGTATTCATTTAAGTTCAATTTGGTCATTTAGAGTCATGTTTAAACCTCAATTGTTTAACCCAAAGTTTTATCCAAAATTTCCATAATTTTATAATTGGGTTTATTCCTCAAGTATTGGGTTGTATTTGAACCCATTTGGATACCCGAGAGAAGCCTCGAAGTTTTCAAAAACTTTTTAAAATTTTTGTTTAAAAACTGCTCAAGTCGTCATGGGTAACGTGGTGGGGTTCAACCCCACACAACATCCCAAAAAGCATAGGGACAGAGGTGTCCCTTTTCCAGACGTCGTGACCGACACCGTGGAAAACAATTCTCCATAGCGTCACATAAAATGCATGTCCAAGGCATTCACTGCCCTTGAAACCATTACCAGCGCCTTAAGGTTTTGTACCTCACGACACCCCTGGCGGCGTTTGACTGAAATTGAGAATCCGAGGTTTTCGAAACCCTAACTCACATTGATGTATTCAGAGCCTATCTTAACCTCATAGGGACCTAGATACCAACTTAAAGCCATGATCAAAGCACATAAACATTATCCATATACATGCTCTAAAAATTCAATAAAATTTCACATAAATAGCCTTTCTTTCAACTCCACAACCACCAAACCCAAAGACCTTGATTGATCCTTCAATCCTCATCAAAACACCCCTTAAAATCAATACAAAACTTTGAAATCCAGAACCCAACACATTGCTCTAGAAATCGCAATGAAAATGCACAAAAATACAACCAAAACGACGATAATCGAACAACGAGTTGAGATATCACCATCATTCACGTTGTAGGTCGTTCCCATGACATCAATCTTCACTCAAAATCATAAAACCCTAGCCTTGTTTGCTCAATTTTTGGATTTGAGAGAGAGAATAGAGAGAAAAGTTGATAGACTTGATCAAAATGGCCTTTTTATAGGCTTGACCTCATCTTGGCACATGTAACGACCCTTAAATTTAATTGGTGATACATGTAGTTTTTTACAAGACCATGACCTACCTGTCGTAATTTGTCATATTACTCAAGCCTCGGGAGTCGACACTCATGTATATTTTATTTTTCTATAATGTTTGTATTATTATTTATACTCGAATATGAACTCTGTATGTCCTAGGGTGTGTTTATTGTGTTTATTAATCGCTACGGATTTCTGTGTGAGATTCGCTAGGAAAAAGGGAAATTTAGGGTATAATACGGATAATTAAACACTGAAAAATATTAATTTATACATTATCAAAAAATAATAAATAATTAAATTAAATGTGGGAGCGAGGCTATGTCCAGAAACGTACGCAGTGCTAGTCGAGAGTTGAAACGGGTCCAGGAACGTATGTTTTGAACGAGAAACGGAGTGGTTTTGAAAATCAAGTCACCTATTGAAGTCATTCTATTGTGTTAGAGTTGTTGGATAGATTGAATTGAGACACAAGATGTGCCTCGAGATACGACGTGTGATGAGATGAATGGAAAGTATAAAAACCAACTTTTCTCTCTCCTCATCCATTCTTCATTTTCAATCTAACGTGAGAGAGAGGAGAACGACGAGGATTTTGTAGATTGCGAGCACATTGCAGTGTCGTGGATCGACCCAATACGCATAAAAATGTAGGATTCGTACTCCTTGCGTGTTTGTGCACAGTTTGACGTTAATTTTATGGGTTTTCGTCGCGACGATTTAGGACGAATTTTTGAAAATAATGTTGAAAAATAAACTTGATTTATGGTTTGTGTATCAATGGAATTTTTAATTGAGGAATTTGTGGTTGGTTTATGAATTTGAAGTGAAATGGAATTTTTGGGGATTTTTAAGAATTTCGAGTTATTTTTGAATCGGGGTGTTTTGTCGGGGTTTCGATGCAAAATGAGTTGGGTTTTAAGTTGTCATGGATGTCCCTAAGGGTTTGGGATAGACTTGGAATGCGCCGACACGAGCGGGGGTTTCGAAAAACCCCGAAGTAGCTGTTCTACTGAACACGCCTCGAAGGACACCGTGAAGAGTTATCTCCTATGGCGTCTCGAGCAGAGGGAAAATTTAAAAATAAGAGAAGACGTCATGGGGACGCCATCTAGAACAAAAAGGGTCACGACGTCTTGGCGACGTGACACTGTTCACAAAGGCCAATTTTTTAAAAATTTTAGAAAATCTTGGGGATCTCTCGGGTATCCAATTGGGTACAAATACGACCCAATACCCTGAAAATTAACCCAATTGCACTAATTAAATTATTATGGAAAATTGGATAAATTAGAATGATATTAATAGAATTTACAAATTTGGGTTAATTGACAGACTTTGAGAATTCAAGTGGATAGCTTAGAGATACGCGAGGATCGGAGGTTTAAGATTATTTGAGGTACATTATCGTACGAATGTAAGCTAGTTAGGAAGTATGCATTAATTCATTTTCCATTTATTTTCAATTATATTTGAATTGAGCCTTTGTTGGAATTTCGTTCTTGTTTTTCTAGGTTAAGTGTCTTAGCGTAAGTGTGCTGCGGGTACTCTTAGGTCCATATGAGTGGGTAAGTGTGAACACTTCTGCAGTTATGTTGTTCCACCCCACTGATAGAGGGTTATACCCTGAGTACTGGATTGTTTGGGCACTGCGGTGTCTATAGTTTATTGGTCACTATTGTGACCATAAATGTGTTGCTGCAGTATTTTATTGATATTGACCACTTATGGGCCTTCTTTGATTCTATAGATACTCAAACTTCGTTGCTCAGCTTGTCAGTCTGTTTATCATGCTAGTTGTTATATTTTCTACTTTTCAAATATCGCATGATATTTTGACTATTTATTTGAGAAATCTTGAATTACTGTTTAGTTTCTTCTAGCATTACTTTCTCTTTTTCAAGCACTCACCGTCTAGTTTGTGATGGTGGTGCAAATTGAACAGAGACGAGCAAGGGGAATGAGTTGATGCTAGGTGATATCCTCTGAGGACTCTCGGAGCGATCATTTCCTTTACTCAGTATAGGTTTTTAATTCTTTTGACTGTGATTATTGTATATTATGTTTTGTAAAACATTGGGATATGTATTTGGGGATTGAGAGACTAGGGAAATCATGTTGATCGCTTTGTATAGCTTTGATCACTAGACATGCATGTATTTATCTATTTCTCAGGGTTTCTACATGATTAGGTTGTCTATTATTCGTGATTTCCATTTTATAGTTATAGTTTATCATAGTAATTTTCGCTGTGAATTTCCCGATAACTTTATAATCCTATAACTCACATATATAAATGATTAACAGATATGGTATATGAGGATTCGAGGTTGACTAGGATGTATAGACTTCACGAGTAAAGATTCGAGGGTCTACGTAGGTCTAGGCCGGGCGGGGCTCAATTTTATAGGGAACTGGGTCCGTCACAGCACACCCCCTCATCCCAAGGTTCATCTAGTGATCCTAAATCACTCCATTCAACTACTTTTCTAACACAATTAAATTACTTGGTAAGTGGTCTTATCCTTATTAACCATTCAAGCAACAATTTTTGAGTATTTCGATTCCCGTCTCACAACACGACTAGCACTGTCGCGTATATTTACAAATATTGTCGACTCGGACACATTCCCATACTTATTAATTATCATATTTAATTGTATTTTGTCAGTGTTTTATTAAAATTATCCCCCCGGATACTCCGTTTACTCGCATAACATTCGCCCAGTACTCGTTTCCCTAAGTCGAACTAATTCGTGACTCAAATACATTAACAAACATGTCCTCACACGTTTGGTTAATTGGAATCATATTCGGGTAATAAATATATGATACAAACATCATATAAAAATAACATACATCGGTGTCGACAATCGAGAACCGACCATGCGTATCACTGCAAATGGTCCCACGTATGACCTAAAATGACATGTGGCACGAGTTAGATTTTAGGGTTGTTACACAGTGACTCGAGGTCACGGCTCATGCGATAGCCCTAGCACCCCATAAAACTGGACTCGGCCCGGCCTAGACCTACGTGGACCCCCGAGACCAGACTCATGAAGTCAACGCATTCTAGTCAGCCTCAAATCCTCATTTCATCATTAATTTATCAATTTAAAAGTTGAGTTATTAGATTATATATTTATCAGGAAATTCGCAGTGAAAATCAACTATAATTAACTAAATAACTCAATAAAGGTGAAATCAAGAAACAACCTATAGTGTGGAAACCAAGAAAATGGATAAACATGTAAATATAGTGACAAAATGTGACAACATGATAATACATGATATTCCTAGTCACTCAATCCCAAAATCATCCCATTGTATTACAAAAACATAAAATACAATAGTCACAAGGTAAAAGATAAGACCTACAGTGGAGTAAAGGAAAGAATCGCTCTGAGAGTCCTCAAAGGAAGTCACCTAGCATCGGCTACTCACCCTTGCTCGTCTCAGCCCTATCTGCACCCACTGTCATAAACTAGATGGTAAGTACATGATAAATTTGAAAGTATAGCCAGAAGAATATAAATAGTAATTCATGAATAACACAATTTGCATGATAAACAAACTGACAAGTATATCAATGATATTTTAGTGTCTATCGAGTCAAAAGAGGCTCATAAGTGGTCTAACCACATCAATCCACAACATAATCACAACCTTTTCCACATCCACATCCACAACCATTTCCACATCCACAACAAGTCCACAACAATCCAGTACTCGGGTTGAAACTCAATATTAGGTGGGTGAACAACACTTCTGCAGAAATGTTCATGTTAGCTTAGCTAAAATGAACCCAGGAGTACCTTCACGACACACTTACGCTAAAGACACTCATCCAAGGAATATAAGAATGAAATTCCAACAAATAGCTCAATTCAATAGAAACAACAATAATAGAAAATGAATTACTATGCACCTCCTTACTGACTTACTAACATACATCAAACCAATCGCAAAACACCGATCCTTGCGAATCTCTAACTTGTCAAATTTGAATTCCTAAATCTCTGGCAATCATTTAAGCCCAATTTGATTGAATTAAAGTCATTCCATGACCCTAGATAAACCCCAAAAGTTTTCCAAAAGTTTTGAAAATTATTTAAAAAAATCTTGTTTTAACTACTCCACACGCTGTGAGTGACGCCGCCAAGGATTAAATCCCACGACGTCACATAAAGCGTGGATTTTTAATCTCACTGGTTAGGACGCTGCAAGTGTCGTTGCCAGGGTTTTTGCCCACGACATCATCTTAAGCGTGGAACTTTCCAACCTTTCTGTTTTACACGTCGTGACTAATGTCGTGTGAGAAAATTCTCCATGGCGTCCCTCACGACGTGACACCCTGAACCTATATCTGGGGCTTTTTGAAACCCTGGCTCGCATCATCATATTTCGAGCATATCCCAAACTTTTAGGGACGTCCAAAACAACACCAAACCCACTTCACCTTGTGTCGAAACCCTTACAATTACCCAATTCGAAAATCACACCAAAATTCACCAAAAACCCTTAAAAATTCCAACAAACTACAAATCATCAAAGCAATCACTAAAACTTCATGTGATCAACCCATTGATCACAATATCATCACCCAAACTCATTTGAATCAAAACCCCAAAATGTCATTCAAAATCATCGTGACGAAAACCTACAAATCTACACTAAATCTTAGACAACCACGAGAGGAGTCGAGATCTCACCATATTTCACGTAGTTGGTCAATCCCCGATGTTGTACCGAGCTCGAAAATCTAAAACCCTCACGTTCTCTCGTTCTCGTTCGTTGAGTGAAAAAATTGAGATAGAGGAGAGAGAAATGGTGATGGATATTTATACTTCCATTTTCATCTCCTCCAAAGCATGAATCTCGAAGCCCATCTTGTGTCTCTCTTTTATTTCAGTCACCAACTCTAACACATCATAGTGACTTCATTAGGTGACTTGGCCTCTCAAATTGGCCAATTCTCACTCACACCTCACGTTATCGGACACGTACCACCTCACGACTCGCACGTCATGCATTTGCGGACACAACAATGCTATCGCATATTAATTAATTATTTATTATTTTTTGATAATTCACTAATTATCGTTACCCGGTGTTTAACTACCCGTATTATACCTTAAAATTCTCATTTTTCCTAGGCGAATCTCACACACAATTTCGTGGCGATAAACAAAACAAAATTAGGACATGCAGAGTTCACA
Organism: Stephania japonica; assembly: GCA_039657345.1. Lineage (NCBI taxonomy): Eukaryota > Viridiplantae > Streptophyta > Magnoliopsida > Ranunculales > Menispermaceae > Stephania > Stephania japonica. The sequence continues at coordinate 17,102,876 of CM077558.1, read as the reverse complement.
TTTGGGTATAAATAATAGTACAAACATCATGGAAAAATAAAATATACCTTAGTGTCGACTCCCGAGGCTTGAGTAATATGACAAGTCACGACTGTTAGGTCACGGTCTTGAAACACGACACGTGTCACCAATTAAATTTGAGGGTCGTTACAGCTCTGGTTGCAAGCCGACAACCACTATAATGAAAGTCACCTTCCTGACTCACTTGGCCCTCAAACACTCATATAAGAGTGAGAATTTCAAATAAGAGATACAATACTACCACAACAAACTTATAAAATATATTGAAGTATTGCATATTTCCTAGTTGGTTTTACTTACCACTGATCAACTCAAATACGCTCTCACGGCTCTGACACGCCACCAAAGTCAGTCCCTAAACGCTCGCCACCAGTCTACTCAATCCCTGGTATTCATTTGGGTCAGTTTTGATTATATTAGAGTCTTGTAAACTTTTTTTTAGTTTTATTAAAATTTAAGTTGCGGAGTAAAAGAAATGACTCCAAAAATACCCCAGTCTGATCCTGCCTTGTTCCCGACTATCGTATTATAGTCCTTAAGTCCTCTAGGATCTATTTTTTATGTTTTATGGTGATTTAAATGTGTTTGGATAGACTTAATAGCCTAATTCCTAAAACAACCCCTTAAAGTTAATTTTTTAAAAACACTATCGTTCACTAGCTAGCGCGCTAGGGTTCTTTAGGTTGACAATCTTCATCGTGCCCAGAACAGTTAGCGCGTTATGTTTCCTGCCTAGTGCGCTACATGAGTAGGGTGACAGAATTCCAAAACTAGAATTTTTTCCCCGCGATGCTGTAACCCCCTCCAACGCTATCGACCCCATCCTCGACTTGTGGGGGACCTTAAACACCAACAAAACAGTCTGGATAGCACAAATCATTCATCAAAATCAAATATCAAACAATCACCAACTTTCAAAATTTTCATAAATTCAACAATTCCAATGAAACCAACAACACACACCTACTTAGGTGATATATTAGTCTTCAATTACACCTTAATAACCAATGAAATCAATGCCTTCGTTTTAAAATTCGTTTTTCTTCAAAAGCCTCAAAAGTCATCTCATTTTAATAGGAATTGGAGGATGATTGAGGGGCTCACCTTGATTGTGATGATTGATCACCAAAACACTTGCAAATCCTTCAAGAATTTCTCCAAATTTTCCCTCTCCTTTTCTCTATTTTTGAATTTTTAGGTTTGTGTAAGAAAAGTAACCAAAAAGATCTCAATAACCCATACTTATCCCTTATTTGCATCATTTGATCATGCACCTATATCGAGAACACCCTATGACCTATATTTAAGTTGTCCAACTCACTATAATGACTTTACTGGGACACTCATGGTTTGATCTTATCCTCTTTGATTTTTCAGTATTTGGTCTTTCACACTGTCGGCACAAATTGTGAATTTCACCATAGTCTAATTTTTTGATCAAATTACTAGAATATGATTTAATCATTAATATTTCGGCGCGTTCACCTCACTAGTTTATAAAAAATCATTTCCCAGGCTTAGCGTACTTATATTTCGCTTCTCCAGTACCTGTATCAACACGTTTTTTTAGGTGAACCTTGCCCATAAATTCAACGAGATTAAATTGAAATATTACATTAGGATAATTGACCTTCGCATTTGGGTATAAATAAATAATATAAACACCAAACAAAAATAATATACCTTAATGTCTATTCCTGAGAAATTGAACAAGTACGCCATATCGTTCGGGTCCCACATTACGACCCTAAAATGACACATGGCGTGAGTTCAGATTTCATGGTCGGTATAGGTGATACAGCCCCCACCCCACCCCGCATGGCGAGGATAAAAGTCCACCCATCCCTGCCACGTGGAGAATGGGGTTTCCCGCTCCACCTGCATCCTTAACTTGGACCAACCAATTGTTGGTTTGAAGTCTCTTTAAGATTCTTAAGAGAAAGTTTTGCGGCCACCTAATGGTCCTCTCCGACTCGAGCACAGATTAGTTAGGCTCCATTGAACTTCAAATATCGAGAGCTTATACCAAAAGAAAAAGAAACACAAATCAAGGGACGCCACAAATACTACAAAAATTTGTTCAAATAGCTACAACTAGTAGTGACAGACAGTTGTTTAAAGCTAACATGTGACAAATCTGCGAGAGAATAGCGACTGGGTAAATACCGTGAGAATAGCTTCAAATTAATATGTAGCTATTCTTTGGCGCTAAACTTTCCCGTGTACTTCACAAATGCTATTGTGTTGCTACTATCCTCGAGATACACATATGAACACGTGGCCTTCATTCATCTCTGTGCCTAAAGCCCCAACGCATTTCCGTCCTCTCTCTTCTCCTGAGCTTCGTTTCTCTCCTCTCTTCTTCAAGCGAACATGACGAAGAACGAGTGACGGGGGTGTGGATTCGGACACCATGGAAGGTTGATCTAGGGTTTGAAATTGAGGTTTTTAGAGAGAAAATAGGGTTTGAAGGAGATAAGTTTTGGGAAAGAAGATAAGGCAAACAATGTACTCGTCGCACACGTCGAAAACCTAGCTCTCCCTTAGAAACTCCTGGTGAGTCCATCGTTCGGAAACCTTCACTCTGTATAATGTATTATTCGTGCGATCATTGTTCAATTAGGTGATTGCAATTTTTTTGTGATTTCTTTGGCTCATTTGGTTTCATTTATTTGTAAGATTTATGTGTTGTTCTGCTCTTCATTTGGCTTAATTTTTTTCTTCTTGTTCTTTGTTCCCCTGGTGGAATCTCTGCCATTTTTTTTGCTATTGAAGTTGGCGAGCACATCCCTATTATTTTTTTATGTAAATGTTGGTACTTAGGTCTCGATTTTGAGTTTTGTAAAGAAAACTACTATTAAGAGCCTAGAAGTGCTCTAGTGCGGATTAGTCGGAATGATTAGCGCAAGGGAAATTTAAAAAAGAAAAATTTATAAGGGGATTTTTCAGATATATAGTGAAACATTAAGTCATATTTGGTGGTTGTTGTTGTATCTGTAATCTATTGTTCCCAAGCCTTCCAACTCTCTACACAGTCTTTGGATTTCTTGTTAATGAAGCCTTTGTAGTTTTATATATAAAAACAATAATTATGGAAGAGCACCCTTTTGAGTTCACTCAAAAACCAAACCCCCCCAACAGATCTTCCATTCTCTCACCCTTGTTGAATTACGTGGTTCCTGATGCAGTAGTTTGAGCAACAAAAAAGCTCAATCACGTGAGCGGTTCTTCCTCTAAGTAAATTCATGTCCTTTTAAAAGAAAAACTATCAACTCCTTATAACCTAATCTTTGAATTCTAGATATGAAGAGAGATAACATATTGATTAAGTTAGCCTGTACTAGGTTCTAATAGACTTGTTATGAAATTGAAAGGTTTAACTTATTTCATTCCAAGTTTTTAAATATTGTTTTGTGACGGCCTCAGTTCCCGGTAAAACTGGGTCCCACCCATCCTAAACCTACATGCCCCCGAGCCCTTACTCACGAAGTCTACGTATCCTAGTCAGCCTCAAATCCTCATATTCATAATTATCTTACCATTTAAATGTGTGAGTTATATGATTAAAAAATTATCAGGAAATTTGTAACAGAAATCACTATAATTAACTTATAACTCTGTAAATAGAAAATCAAGAAAAATATGACCTATCATGTGGAAACCATGAGAAATGGATAAATACTTGCATATATGGTGTTCAGAGCTAAACATTACGATAATACATGATATCCCTAATCACTCAATCCCAAAGTATATCCTAGTGTTTTATAAAATCATAAGGTACAATAATCACAAACAAAATGAAGACACCTACATTGGAGTAAAGGAAAGAACCACTCCAAAAGTCCTTAAAGGATATAACCTAGCATCAACTCCTTTCCCTTACTCGTCTTTGCTCTATCTGCACCACCATCACAAATTAGACGGTGAGTGTGTGAAAAATTGGAAGTATAGGCAGAAGAACATAAATAGTAATTCAAGATTAACCAATAAAGCAGTCTAAGAATCATGCGGTATTGAAAGACAAGAAATATCATAAATGTGCATGATAAACAGATTGGCAAGTGTAGCAACGAAATTTGAGTGTCTATTGGGTCGAAAGAGGCCAATAAGTGGTCAAATACCACAACATTCCACCACAGTACCACAACCACAACCACATTCAATTCAACAACCAATACCACATCCACAATATATCTACAACAATCTAGTACTCGGGGTGAAACTCAATATTAGGTGGGTGGACAACACTTCTACAGAAGTGTTCACGTTAGCCCAGCTAATAAGAACCCAAGAGTACTTCACGACACACTTACGCCAAGACACTCAGCCAAGAAATAATTGAATGGAATTCTAATGAATAGCTCAATTCAATATAAATATCAACAACGAAAATTGAATTAATGTGCACCTCCTTACTGGCTTACTAACGTATAAACGTACCTCAACAACGTAAAAACGTCGATCCTCGCTCAATTCTCTAACTTGCCCCAATCGAATGCTCAAAGTCTGGCAATCATTTAACCCAGATTTGTTTCAATTAAAGCCATTCCGGGACCCTAGATAACCACCCAAACTTTCTCCAAAAGTTTTAAAAATTATTTAAAAATTATCTGTTTTTTCTGTTCTTGACACCGTGAGTGACGTCGCCAAGGGTAATTCCTACGGCGTCATAAAAGTGTAAGTTCTTGAACCCTATCTAGTATGCCACAGATGACACTGTTAGGGTTTTGATCAACAGTGTCATCTAAAGCGTGGATCTCCAAACAGTTTTGGTTTGCACGCCGTAATAGACGTCGTGGGAGAAAATCTCCACGACACCTTGCTCTCATTTCCAGGGATTTTCGTAACTCGGCTCGCGTTGCTGCATTCCGAGCCTATCCCAAACTCTTAAGAATGTCCAAAACAACACTAAACTCACTTCACTTTGTGTTAAAACCTCAACCAAAGCCCCGATTCGAAAATCACACTAAAATACCAAAATTTTCAAAAATTACAAACATTTTCAAATGCTCAAACCAATTCACAAAATACCATTAGATCACCCATTTAATCATAACATTATTAACCAAACCCATTTCCAAAATTTTTCAAAAATCTCGCCCAAAGCCATCATGACGAAAACCCACAAAAGTAGTACCAAACCGTAGACAAACACGTGAGGAGTCGAGATCCAACCTTTTAATGTAGTTTGTCGATCCCCGACGTCGTATCGAACTCGAAAATCTCGAAACCCCCATTCACTCCTTCGTTCGATCAAATGAGAGAAAAATGTGAGAGGAGAGAGAAAAGTTGATAGGTTTTTATACCTCATGTCCATCAACACACCCGTATAAATCTCGAGGCACATCTTGTGTCTCTCATTCAACCCACCCAACTACTCAAACTCACTTGCATAACTCTATTAGGTGACTCTCACCTCAATACTTAACTGTTTCTCACTCACAACTCGTTTTCTTGGACCCGTTTCACCTCACGACTCACACCTCATGTGTTTCTGGACACAACAATGCACTTGCATTTATATATATATATATATATATATATTATTTATTATTTTCTGATAATTCACTAATTACTATTTTTCGGTCTTTTAAATACCTGCATTATACCCTAAAATCCTCGCTTTTCCTACGCGAATCTCACATACAAATCCGTGACGATAAACAAAACAAAATCACGCACTAGGACATACAGAGTTCACATTCGGGTATAAATAGTAGTACAAACACCACAGAAAAATAAAATATACCTAAGTGTTGACTCCCGATGCTTGAGTAACATGACAAGTCACAACTGATAGGTCACAATCTTGAAACACGACACGTGTCACCAATTAATTTTGAGGGTCGTTACATGTTTAATCTTATTGGATTTGCTCTCTTCTTTACTTTGAGGTCTTAATGCAATGAATCTGAGAAAAGATTCAAGTTGTTTGTGTCAAATTGGGAGTTACTTATTAAGAAAAAGGGGCTAGATACAAAAATAAATAAATAAAAATAAATATACAACAGAAAACTAAAGAAAGAAAAACAAATCCCCGGCAACGGCACCAAAAATTAACGTGCACCGAACGCATCAATAAAATATATTAACCAAAACCAACTATTTTGTAGATAGTGGTAAAGGGTCGATCCCACATAAATTGATATTCTATCTAAGGTAAGAAAATAACAAGAACGGAAATTGGGGGTTTTAGAGAATATTTAATAACTTTGAAAGAAAAGAGATTCGGTGGGATGAAATCTAGACTTTCAGTATCACGGACTTCATTATACAACTTGGGATGATTTCGTTAATCGTCGGTTTATGAAAAATATGAAATTCTACTATGACCTAGTATACCTATAGACTCGGTGACGCATTTGGTTCCTCGTTCTTCCTGATATCGACAGCCAAGGTGCGACCGTTGACTACTTCCCTAACCAAACATGCAACCTGATCGCTAGTGCTCTAGATTTAACGCGTTGGTCGCATTAATTCGATTCGTAAAGGCACTACACCTAGACAACCAGATCGCTAATGCTCTCGATTTAGCCTAAATCCCTAAGGTACTTGACCGGCCTCGAAAGGGATTAACCAATCAGTATGGCCAACTGTCACAAGAATGAGTCTACCGCTTGAGGATGGACGTTTCGACTTCAATGACTATGGATAATCAACCTAATATATATGCACATGCCTTTACACAAAATCAAATCTAACACTAGGAATTAAAACAGTACCAAAAACAATAAATCATAGAAGAGAATCAAGAATAAAAGGAATAAATAAACCTCATAATGAAATCCCAATTTGCAGACTTGACCGATCCACCTCCAACTTAGAGGGAGGAGTTTAGTTAGGTATAATTTTCATAAAAAAGAAAAAAGAATAAAAGATCCTAAAAAATAATTACTTAAGTCTTCATATATAGAAATCCTAATAATTGGTCTCTGGAGGTGAGAGAAACTAATTTTCGTAGTTGGTGGAGTGAATTTTGCATTTGGGACTGGTTTGGGCGTTTTCTGCAGGTTCTGAACACTTGGCAGTAGCTAATTGGGTGAGAAGCTGGGGACTACTAACGTGGCAGCGCGTGATTGGCTGGAGAGAAAAGTTGATGACGCGCTGGTGCAATAAGGAGGCGACACGTGTCGGGCACTGGGCGAGAATGAGTTCGTGCATTAATCTGGAAGTTTGTGTAGGCACACATCCCGAGGCACATCGCGCGACTGGAAAAGAGAAGCTGTTGGCTTGACAATGTGGCACGAGCTATCCAATCACAAGGCGACACATGAATGCGCTGGTACAATGAAGTACCTGTGTGACATGGTTGGCAAATGAGAAAACGACACGTGTCCACTGCTGGAATCCATTTACTCAATTGTGCAGTGTGTATTTCGAGACAGATCCTCCAATATCTGATCACTGCAAGTAAATACTCTATTCTGAGTATTTTTTCGCCCCGAAATCAACTATGCACTTCTTTTTACCTAAAAATGAAAACTAAATATAATTAGACATATTCTTTAAAAATATTTCATATTAAACTATATTAAAATAAACCACTAAATCCCTAGAACAAGCATTTATCACCACAAAACAAGATAAATATAGTCCATAAAAACCTATAAACCTATAATAACTAATGCCTAAATACATACTTATCAATACGAGTTAGAGTTTCCCCCATTGATGTCAGGTGTTCATCCGGTCTTTCATATTTCGATGTTTCGAGTGGCTGAGTCGTAGGTAGGCACACGACCGACAGTTGACTTGAGTCAGATCGACCTGAGTGAGGAATTTTTATATGAGGAGCAGCATATCCAGATCCTAGACCGAAAGGTACAATAGTTAAAGAACAATTCTATCCCGAAAAGTGCTCGTCAAGTGGCAGTTCCACAACGACTCAGAACTCACTTGGGAGCAAGAAAACTATATGCGAGATCATTTCCCATACCTTTTCGAGTCAGGTATAACCCTAACCTTATTTTAATTTTGAGGACGAAGTTTCCATTTTGTTGGGAATATTTTTCACGACCCAAATTTCTAATCTTGATTAATTTTCTTAATCCATATCATCGACCCATGACGTGGGGTCTGCATGAGATACGTATACTAACCGAGGCACATGGGCGAGGTATATTTTATATTTGTAATGGTATATGCTTAGTGTTGTGTATGTATGTAGGTTAATTAAGTCAATTCTTGTAGCTATAGACGTCGAGATACGAGCAGGGATGTGCCTCGAGTTGCGTGCAAGCCGGAGTACCGGGTAGCTAGTCTTGTGGTAAGTTTAAACTTGGTAAATATTTTTCAATCAATTTAATACATAGCCTATAGTTTACAATTAATGTAAATCAAATACATATGCCTATAGTTGAGATTTAATTATATGAACCATAGGATAGACCTCGAGATCCGTGCTAACACACACTCCCAAGTGGAGAGTCACATACCTTGTGTCACATGAGAAATTGGATTGTTCATTTAGTAGCCCTTAGATCAACCTCGAGATACGCAATGCACACAAGATTATGACAAACCATATAAATAGGAAATGATGAATGGGATTTCTCAAATTTTTCAAAACAAAAACATGCAAATTTCACAAAAACTGAAGAGATGGGAGATTCTAGAAAATTTAGAGAGAAATCGGAGATCCTAGCTAAGGTACTCAACATCAACTTTCATTAAAATGGGTGAAAATAGGATTTTTGTGTGAACATCGGATTTACACTATGGTTTCTGTTTTAGAAGTGTTTTGTGTTATATCTAGGTTGATTCAACTGTTGTTTATGATTTTATAATGGAAATTTGAAAAAAAATGAGGTTTTGGTGAAAATTTTGAAAATGTGTTCATGCATGAATCGATTCTGTAAAACTGAGAAGTTCTTGTGTTTCTGGGTGTTTTTGAGTAGATTTTAGTCCCTTGTAATCATGCATGTGTTGGTGAATGAATCTATGGCATGTGGTACCTTCGAAACACCATAATTCCCTCTGGAATTTTGCATTTCGACATAGGCAGTGAGCTAGCCAAGTTGCCCAGCGCGCTGCCTATTCTGGGGAAGACGAAGTATTGTTCATTGTAAGAATAGCATCGCACTGGGTACTGCTTTATTCACAAAGGAACAGTAACGTTAGGCACTTTACCAGCACGTAGGCATTGTTTATATGGACATTTTTAATTAAAATTGTCAAGAGGCTGATTCCACTAACCAGGTACACAACCTACCAAACCAACACACCCAGCCTAAAATAAGTATTTAACCATACCAGGGATTTAGGGGAGCATACCGGGAGTCTGGGAACGTGGGTTACGGAGTGTCAGGAAGCTGGATAGCTAGGACTACTGCTTGACTTGTAAGTAAAGTTGTGGGGATTCTTTACTTTATTTCATTCCGTCTATTTACTATCTATCAGTCTATTTGTAGACTTGCTGTTTGAACTCCCACACCATGCTTTCTTTAATTCCTTTCATTATGAATGTTGACATAGCATGATGCATTGTGCAGTATATCATTTGACTCTATTTCCTAACTGCTTAATGATTGGCTTTGACTGAGGTTAATGTTTACATAGAAAAGCATGCTTTAGGTCTATTTATTTACTTTGGACTTGTATTCAATTTCCTTTGGCTTTGTAGCTTAACTTATTTTGGAATCATAAAGATATAGGATTATTAATTATTGAAAACTAAAGTAAGGATTATCTAGTGTCCATTACATGAGAGATGCATGGATTCACGGGGGTTAAGGCCCTCGAGGTCTCAAGCACTCGCCACTACACTTGGGCGACACACGTAGTATGGGCCACGGAGTTGTCAGCAAGTATAGATGATTTATACGAGTAGAGCACAGCTCCGCTAATTGTTGAGATATGTTGAGCACAACTCTATACAGTAGTGGTAAAGGCTAAATGATATCTCTCACCGTCGATCTAACGTAGATCGTCTCGACTTGGCCTGTGTTAGTCTAACTATTCTTGTTTAAATGTAGTATTTATTTGCATTAATTGTTCAACATCTTTCAACTGTATTATGCTTTTTAAATACATATTTATTAAATTGGAAATGTAGTATAAAATTTCCCAGTTATTACTTAAATATCACTATACTCACCGTCTAGTTTGTGACAATGGGTATAGGTCCTTCGAGCAGCACCAGGCCGGGCAAGGAGAAGATTGGCGACTACCTCTAAGCCTTGACTCGTGTTGCTGTCTATACACATAGGGTATTTTGATATTTTGTATTACACTTTTATTTATGTCTTTCACTTGGGATACTTTATGGGTTGAGCGATAGTTTCCCGACTTTTAATTATCACACTGCGTATATGTTCGCATATGTAATTATCACCCTAAACCCTAAATATATATATATATATATATATTGTGATCGTTATTTCCTGGTTTCCACATTTAGGCTATTATAAATGCTTCCACAAAAATGTTAAAGACTTCCGCTAAAAAATCATATTAAGACTTCTGTTAATTTAATAATCCTGAACATTCATAAATGGTAGTAATAGTGAATTACTTATTCTGAACATGATCCACAAGGTGTATAGGTAGTAAAGGCTGACTAATACGTAATTAGGCCCTAAGTGTCGTGATTAGGGCTTAATTACGAGATTAGGCTGAGTGGTGCCCTAGATTATGAGAGGGTCGTTACATTGCCTATCGGCCTTACGGTGGGTACACTGTTCTTGGCTGTGAGCACTCCCTCACTACGTGTCCTACCTGTCCGCATATGTAACATGTGATCTATTTGTCTCAGCCTCAGCCTCTGCTTCGGCCTCTACCACCCTGCTGCTAATGTTGTTGTGGTGCTGGTGGTGCCGAAAGGGTAAGTCTCTCTGGCGCAGGTAATGTTGGCCTAGTTGGAGGTGGTGGCAAGGTATGTCCTCCTCCTGAGCTATGTGCTGAGGTGGTGTATGATACTTGGGGCACGGCTGATGTGTGATGTGAAGCCATCCCCGATCCCTGGAAGCCTCTATCCTACCTCCTGTGTCCCTTGCCCCTTTGTCGCCTCCTTTTGTAACCTGCAGCCTGTTCTGATGTCAAAGTCTGACCTGAAGCTATCCCGTCAGCTATTCTACTCAGATAATAGGTCTCGTGGGAGAGTACGCACTCGTATATGTCATTGAGTGTCCTGGCGCCTGTACTGACTACGTGGTAACTGATGTCTGCTCTCAGACCAACCCCAAAGTGGTACATGTCCCCCAACTCGTCTCGGACTAAATCCCCAAAAAATTATCTCAGGTACCTATATCTGTCCCGGTCCTGCATGACAGACTCGTCAGGCTCTTGTCTCAGGCTCATAAAGTCTCGTCTTAGTCTCATCATAACTGCAGGTGGAAAGTACTGCTGGTAAAACTTGTCCTTAAATACCTTCCATGACCTGAAGTCCCCATCAATAGCTATCATCGTGCGCCACCAGATGTCGACGTACCTCTGCAACGTATACGAAGACAACTCTAGGCGCAGTCTATCCTTAATGTCCAATATCTGATGAAGCTTCTCCTGAGAGAGCACCCACTTCTCTATCTTCTTAAAATCTCTGACCCTATTGAAGTAGACTGGCTGAAGCCTGATGAAGTCCTTTACTAGCTGAATCCCCACTACTGAGTCTGATGGTGTGGGAGGGGGAGTCATCGTCGCCTCGTCTATCTCTATCATAAGAACAATCACAACCGGAAGAGTCTGCGTCGCTGGAGTTGCTGATGCTATCTGAACAGTAGGTGTCTCTACTATCGGTGCAGTCACTGGAATGGAGTCGGTGCAGTGGTAGTCTCTACTGCAGGAAATGTAGTAGTCATATGAGTACTAGCGACGGCTTGTAAGAGTGCGGTGAGTTGTGCTGTCATGAAGGACATGAACTCCATCAACTACTGCTTATGCGCTGCTACCTGGTCAGACAGCCTCTATTGGTCGTCATCTGAAGTAGTAGGAGGCTGACTGCCACTAGCACCCGCATCACTGATGTCGAGTGCGTCCATAATTGTCATCTGCATGTTGACAGTGAACTCGTATCAGCTACTACGTAGTATACCGCGTATATACATATACATATTGAAAATGATGGTATACATACTAATCCCTAAGTCATTTTCACTCAACTCCTAACAAAATAGTTCCTATGCAAGGTTCGTCTGGTTTCCACCTCTAAGGTTTGTGTTTTATTCAAGTTTGTGTTTTACTTATCAAGAACGTGGTCTCTGATACCAACTATGATGGCCCCTTACCTAATCTATGGCACCGCCCAGCTTAATCCCTTTAATTAAGCCCTAATCACTGACATATAGGACCTAATCACGTATTAGTCAGCTTTTACAATTTATATACCACGTGGATCGTGTTCAGGATAATTAATTCACTAGTCCTACTATTTATTCAAGTTCAAAGTTATTAAATTAGCAGAAATCTCAATATGATTTTTTTAGCAGAAGTCTTTAACATTTTAGCAGAAGCAGTTATAATAGCATAAGTGTGGAAACCAAGAAATAACGATAATTATATATATGCAAGTAAATGGTGAACATATAAACAAAGTGATAGTCAAAAGTCGGGGAATAATCGCTCAACCCACTAAGTATCCCAAGTAAAAAGACAAATAAAAGTATAATACAGAATATCAAAATACCCTACATGTATAGACTGCAACGCGAGTCAAGGCTCAGAAGTAGTCGTCAATCTTCTACTTACCCGACCTGGTGCTGCTCGATCGACCTACACCCACCGTCACAAACTAGACGGTGAGTATAGTGATAATTAAGTGATAATAAGGGAATTCTATACTACATTTCCAATATAAACAACAGGTATTTAAATGCATAAAATAGCAGAAGGATGTTGAAAAAGTAATGCAAGTAAATACCACAGTTAACAGAAGTAATTAGACTGACACAGGCTAAGTCGATATGATCTACGTCCGGTCGGCGATGAGAGATATCACTTAGCCTTTACCACTACTGTATAGAGCTGTGCTTTACATATCTCATCAAATAGCAGAGTTGTACTCTACGCGTATAAATCATCTGTACTTGCCGACAACCCCGTGGCCCATACCACGTGTGCCGCCCAAGTGTAGTGGTGAGTGTCGAAGACCCCAAGAGACCAAAACCCCCATGAATCTGAGCATCTCTTGTGCAACGGAGACTAGATAATCCCTACTTTAGTTTTCAAGGATTTATATTCTTATATCTCTATGATTCCAAAACAAGTTTAGCTACAAAGCCCAAAGAAAATAGAATACAAATCCAAACATATTAAATAGTCTTAAAGCATGCTTGTCAATATATTAATCAGACTAAACCAACGAATAATATCAAGCATAAGGAATTAAAGTCAACGATATACTTCACAAGGCATCATGTTATGTCAACATTTAATAAATGAACAGAATTCAAGGTGAGCATGATGTAGGATTTCAAATGAGCAAGTCTGCCAGTAGACTGATAAATACTAAATAAATGGAATAAAATAAAGTAAAGAATTCCCAAATTTCACTTACAAGTCAAAGAGGTAATCGTAGTTATCCAGCCTTTCGACACTCCGAAACCTGATTTCCCTGACTTTCGGTATACTCCCCTAAGTCCTGGTATGTTTAAACACTATTTAGGGTCATTGTACGTTGATTGGTAGGTAGTATACCTGGTTAGTTAAATCAGCCTCTTAATGCATTATTTTAAAAAATGCCCCGTGAACAGTGTCTAGTGCGTTCCTGTTCTTAGGTGAACAGTGATTTACCTTCCCCAAAACAGGAAGCACGTTGGGCAACTTGGCCAGCGCGCTACCTGTGTCGAAACTCAAAGGGAATTCTAGTGTTTCGGAGGTGTTTAACGCCACCAAAACACCTATCAACACATGCATGAGTCTTAGAGACCAAAATCAACTCAAAAAAATCCAGAAACACAAGGAATTCTCAAATTTATGGATTCAAATCATGCATGAACACATTTCTAAATTTTCACCAAAAATACATAATTCCTTAGAAATTTCGATTGAAAATCTTAAACAACTGTCGAATCAAACTTAATATGAAGTAAAAACACATCAAAACCTGAAATTACAGTTTAAATATGATTTTCACACAAAAACACCCATTTTAATGGAAATGGAGTGGTGGGTGAGATTACCTTAACTAAGATCTCTGAATTCTTTCCACTCCTAGATCGAATTTCTCACAAGAACTCCAGAATTTCCTTTATTGATCCAGTCTCTGTCAATTTTGCATGTAATTTGTGTTGGAGAATTCCACTAACTTGGTATTTATAGTTTTAAATGTAATCTAGTGTGTGCCACATATCTCGAGAAAAATCTGAGGGCTCTTAACTAAGCAGTCTAGAATATCATGTGACATACAATAGTGACTCTCAAGATGGGAGTGTGTGCTAGCACAGATCCCGAAGTCGGTCCTATGGTTCTCCATTTTTGTAATTCAACTATAAGACATCTAATTTGATTGACTTTATTTAAATATCTTATGTTATGAAATAAATTAATTAAATTACATTTGACAAACTTTAGACTTACCACAAGTCTAGTTACTTGGTTTTCCCGGCTCGCATGCAACTCGAGGCGCGTCCTCGCTCATGTCTCGACATCTATAACTACAAGGAACCAACTTAATTAGTCTACACATATATATAACACTAGCCATACACCATAACAAATATAAAATGTACCTCAGCCATGTGCCTCGATCGGTGTGCACATCTCACGTAGGTCCCAAGTCACGGGTCGATGATCCTGATTAAGGAAATTAATCAAAATTAGAAAAATTGGGTCTTGACACAATGCTAACTCGATAAAGCGGTAAACCAATGGAAAAATCAAATGTTTTTGAGTCTGAAACATCTTCACGACAAGACTTACAAGATCATTACATCCTCAAAATGCAGAACTTCTTCTCATATCACGCATGTACACTTGAAGTTGGTGTTTCAAGATTACACAGTCGTGTGCAGATAAATCATTAGCATAAATTTTAGACAGTTGAAAAAGCATATTATGATCAAATCTAGAAAACGAGTTTCTTGGATTAATACAAGTAGCAACCAATGCATCTCAATAACTCTGTAGAAGCTCTAGTGAATCAACTATAACAATAAAAATCTCAACATATAATGGTGATAATAAATAACTCATTATCCCTCACGCCTTAAATGACCTCAAGCCGTTATCTTATATTTTATATTTGGCACCAAAATAAACATTTTAATACAAAATGCATTAACCTCCTTGAACAATGAACCTCATCCATTTTTCTTTAAGTATTCCAAAAGATCTTTTATTGTTGCAATCAACCCCATAGCTTTCTAATTAAGTGGAAGTTTTGCTAGTCGAGATTTTTGCCTATAACTTTTTAACCGCAACTTGAAATGAAAATCCGTAAAATTCTAGTAAAAGTAGACTTCGAAAACTTTCCAACAAGAATTTATATGACCCATTAAGAGTTGAAGTTTTTTATATAATTCTTGCAAATTGTTACTTAACTATACATATAAAAAAATAATTTTTTTTATATTGCACCATACAATACATAATTGGCATGATAAAATATACACTCGACACACTCCAAATACATCATATTAGCAACTTCACATATTATATTTATAGTCAGTAAAAAAGGTGTGTCGACAATAGCTGTAGCGTGGCGGGGGCGAGGGGTGTCAACAACATAAAAATATATGGGTATATAAGGAGCGGCCGCCCACCCTGCCCCCTCTAGATTTGTCACTGGTCGTTGGCCTTTTTTAGCCTAAAATCTAGTACGGATATGGAAAGGATAGCAAGACAGGATGCGGGTCTCTATGGCCGTGGTGGCAAACGTCAGCGACAATTGACCTTTTGTGGTGGCGAGCGACATCTTAATGGCGTGAGTCAGTGCAACAACTTGGGGTCAACAGTCTCATTGTTTTTACTTGTACTTGTATTTGTATTAAAACTCTAGGGTTTTTTTATCCCCTTCATGGGAATGTTGCCCCCCTCCCTCCGTAGAGTTGTTCCCCTCCTTTATGAGATTATTATCCTCATTAGTGGGGTTGTTGCCCTCCTTTAGGGGAATAATGTCCCCATTGGAGGTTGTTTCGTGCTTCAAAGTTTTATAATATCTATTATCCTCATTTAATAGATTGTAGAAACACGAATGGAAAGTGTTTGACAAAAAAAATAAAAAAAAAAAGAAAAACTCTTAAGCAATTTGGTACATCAGTTAGCTAATAATCCTTGTAGCGAGCACCATAGCCAGCACCACCCTATATGTGTTTCAGTGTCTTAAAGAGAAAATGTCCAAAAGCTCCAACGAATGTTAACTAGGAAAATATTTTTCTAACCTACTTTAGACACCTCTACTTTAAGCACCTAGTGCGCCCAAAGGGGTGTCTCTTGTTGATGATGTGTGGAAAGTTAGTCCAACATCGATTAAATATAACTTCACAAAAAAGTATATAATTCATTACCTCCTCCCAACTAGTATCGAAGTCTTTGAGATAAAATCTCACACCTAAAGTTAAATGTAGTTAGGTTGGGGACAATATAGGTGCTAGCAGAGGAGATCTAAGGGATCACACATGCATGTGTTGTGCGGCCCTGAGAATTTGACATGGTATCAGAGCCCATGGTTTGAATGAGACCTAAGGGAAAAAAAAAACTTTCCACTAAATCATGTGACTTTCAGTTCATGGAGGCGTGGTGAGGATTTATGGACCGAAAGTTAGTATCACATCGATTAAATATAACTTTATAAAAAAGTATATAATTGATTAACTCCTCCCAACTAGTACGTAGTGAGAATTTGACATGGTATCAGAGACCGTGGTTTGAATGAGACCTGAAAGAAACCCCATACCCCTAAATCATGTGACTTTCGGTTCATGGAGGAGCGATGAAGATGTGTGGACTGAAAGTTAATCTCACATCGATTAAATATAACTTTATAAAGAAGTATATAATTGATTAAATCCTCCAACTAGTATGCAGTGAGAATTTGACATGGTATCAGAGCTCATGGTCTGAATGAGACATGAGAGAAACCCCCTACCCCTAAATCATGTGACTTTCAGTTCATGGAGTGGTGAAGATGTATGGACCGAAAGTTAATCTCACATCGATTAAATATAACTTCGTAAAGAAGTATATAATTAATTAACTCCTCCCAACTAGTACGCAGTGAGAATTTGACATCTTTCCATGTGATACACCTTAAGGAGTATATACGCACATCTCAAGGTGTTGCGTATTTACCTCAAGGTGTATCACGCGACTGGACACCCACTTGAGTTCACTAGGTGTCCAAAGTGGCTGTTTAAAGTGGGTTACTTTAACATCACCAAACTGATTTGAATATAGAGAAATGATAGGGTTACACATTTATTTGTGTACAATATTGATGAGGTTCATTTTTTATGTAGATGAGATCCATTTGATATACATTAAAATTTGCATGCACACATCTCAATGCATGATCCAGGAACCTCATCTATATTGTATGCAAAGGTCGCAACAAAATTACGTATGTTCATAGCATTTTTTCCTTAACCAAGAGAACCATTGTAGTTTTGCCTCTCATAAAATCACCCTGCGACTGACTTGGAACTTCCCGACTCAATGAAATTATGTCACAAATATAAATAAAATATAAGTGTACTTTTTTGTCGCAAGAAATATAAGTGTACTCGTATAAAAGATTTGGTGATGATATGTACAATCACGCGCAATAAATTTGTTTGACACACAGTATAGTCTACGTTTTACACGAAGGGTTTTAAAGTGCATTTTATGGTTGAAGGTGCAAAAGTACAGTGACTTTAAAATGATTTGTGTATGTTTCCAAAGCCGAAGCTTACTTTTAACTAGCTAGTATAGGTCATTTGGTTCTGTACTTACTATAGAAAAGGCTAGGCTGACGCGACAAGATAAACAAATTCAACGATATACATACATAAGAACTAATAATTATTACCAAAAAAAATAAAATGAAGTAATAGTTGTATACAATAGAACCTAAATATACCCTAATCTTTGGAAGTATTATTAATTATATTCTAAGATTTTAAAATAATCAAATTATATCATAACTTTTTTAAAAGGAAAATGATAATCTAACAAATTTTAAGTACACACTTGGAATATATATTTTATTTTTTAATTATTTATAGCTCTTTTTTATCTCCTTAGATGTGAACTTTACATTTGACAAAATATCATAAATGATTAAAAAATAAAATAGGCGTCGAAGTGTGCAACCAAAACATGTTGGATTATCTTTTTTTTTTTCTAAAGACCTATCAATCCTATTACATGGGCAGGTTTTCTTCCTCTGTAAATTTGCCTTTTGTCACATTGTGGGAGTAAAAAAGGACTCACTTTTGACAATCAACTCTCATTTTTTTGGCACTCATGTTTGTTGACATGTGTATGTAGTATTAGATTAGCACATTTTATCCAAGGATGACATCCAGCTGAGAAATCAGAAAATTTAATTAGGGGGTGAACTTTACCTAAATTTATTCATAAGTTTGGATGGTCGCCTAACACGCTCATCATAACATTATGGATCTCACTTGATTGTAAACAAAGACTGTAGACCAGATACTACCCAAGAACACTTAAGTGCAATAATTTAATGCTTAGGTATTCTAAGTTAATTTGCATTTACTAGCTTGGATCACTCTCGTGAAACTTAGAAAATATTATTTGATATTTTTTTTGATAATTATTGCCATCCGAACCTTTTTTAGATCCTCCTTACTTTGGTTCAACTAGTCTCATGGGAGTTAGTTGGACACTTCAACCCTATAACTTGGGGAAATCAAAGAAATATATTATTGTTGTCAAGATCGAACTCATAACATCTACCTCAATCAGAGTTAAAACTGTTCTTTTCCTTACCACTACACCACACACCTTGAGGCTAATATATTTGTATTTTTACTTTTTTAAGAGATTTTGGTATCTTTACTTAAAAAGGAGTTTTTTTTTTAAGAAAAATCGAAATTTCATCAATCATTCATAGCTCAATACAGGTTCAGACATATAATCAAGTACATTGATTCGCTAATCCTATTTGTCCAAACAAACTGCCATTAATTTGATTTTTTTTTCAAAATTGAAACAATTTGACAATCAGAGATTGTTCTCTACAATGTTGAAACTCATGATAATACACAAAAGTATTAGAACTACAAACGAATAATAAAACTTCCCAACAAGGAGAAGAAAATCAAAAACTTATAACTACGAAAGAAAACTAACTATAAAGTAAAAACTAAAAATAAATCAATCCAGCGCGCCGCACAAATCCACGCAACACCGTTGATGAAGATGCACTGCAACAAGGATGAACCAATCTCTATAAATCTGATTAAATCTGTTTATTGAATGAACAAAAAGTAAAAGAAATTTGATTAGAACCACCGCCTATCGTTGAGAAGATCAGCGATGGTTCAAGAATAAAAATCATAAAAGTGAATCAAAAAAAGAATTATTGAAAGTAAGGTTTGAATTAAGCTCGACTTGTGTCGGACTTAGGTGGACCACGTAAAATAAGATCTGCATCAAATAAAAACAAATTATATTAAAAACTCTAAATGATAATAAACTAATAATTATAATATTTGCAATATAAATTAAAGGGCCCTAAATTGATAAGATACTACAAAGTCTTACGAAAATAAAGTTGAATTATACATTTTTTTTTGTAGAACAAGGAAAATATATTAAATTGAATTTTTAATGATTTATTATTCTCCCAAG
Source organism: Stephania japonica (assembly GCA_039657345.1). NCBI lineage: Eukaryota > Viridiplantae > Streptophyta > Magnoliopsida > Ranunculales > Menispermaceae > Stephania > Stephania japonica. Next base: position 17,083,118 of record CM077558.1, on the reverse strand, counting down.
CTTTTTCTTAATTATTTAAAGGTTAAAACAATGAAAATGAGACAAAGAGCTTTAAGAATTTTATTTTTATCAAGGGGCATTTCGTGATTACATATAATGTTTGTCCTTAATTAATTGAGTATTTTTTTTTTTCATAATATTCTAACTGTAACCCAGAATTGACTTCATAATCAATATTTCTCAATAACAGATAAACTTACTTTTTTTGGTTTAAACAATGTTTACAGGCTTAATAGTCAAATATGGTTAAACGTTTTGGAAGTTTTGCAAATCTACCTTCTTTTTTTTAAAAAAAAACTTTTTTAACGTTTCAATTTTAACAAAACTATCATAACCTTTTAGTTTAGCAAAAATTGTGTCCTTTCTCGATGTCTCAGCCGGCTTTGTCTCTTCGAACTCGTTCAGTTCTTTGGGTTAAGTTTCATGCGACACAGTAGCTCTCAACGGATAAACAATTTTTATTTTTTTTAGAAGAAAGAAGTTTGCTTTTCAGGAGAATTGAATCCCCACCATCTTACATCACATCCATAACCAAACACTTAACATGGATAAACATTTTAAGCACTGGAGGGTTCATGATCCAACGAGGGACTGGATGACGGTATTGGGGGCTGCAAGCGTTGGTTGATATTGACGTTTGTAATAGTTATAATGGAGACTGGTGGTAGGAATTTTAAGTGGATACAGGGTAATTTGATCAAAATTGTACCGGCGGAGTTTTGTTGCCTTTTGCAATTTAGTTACTTTTTTGTTTACATTGCCATATTTTGTAAAGTTTTTCTATTTGCAAATTAATGAAAGTCCCATAGACGAATCTCCATTCTGAAATAAAAATCAACAACGATTTTCCCCAATTACCTTGTGTTTTTGTTTCTCGCAAAGGAGTTCGAAGAGACGAAGTTCGCTGAAGGGAGAGTCGACATCGAGAATGAGGCAAGATATGAGTTACGGTTTTCCAAACCAATTTGAAAGAACCAAACTCGATTTGGTCTTTTTTTTACCCATGGGGGTTTATTTTAATCTAACAGGGTTATCACTTTTTAAGGGAAAATTTGAAAATACAATGACCCAAAGATACAATTTTTGTTAAACTAAATCTTATGATAGTTTCGTCAAAATTAAAAAGTTATAATAGATTTGCAAAAATCCTGAAACGTTAGGATACTCTCTCCTTCCAAAAATATAAGTTTTTCTAACAAAAGTTCAATTCAAAAAATATAAGTCGTTTTAAAAATTCGAAATAACATTTATACCAATTATAACTTTTTTACTCTTAATTTAACTAAGTATTTACACATTTTTTTGTATAATTAAAGCGTTTATTTCTTGTGTCAACGCGTAGGATTATAATTCAAACCTGTATTTAATGTTGCTCTTAATAGGCGTGTTTTTTCTCAAACGACTTATATTTTTGGATGGAGGGAGTATTTTCTTACTGGGCTTGTTTTAAATAATAAATTATCCATTTAATATACTCCAACTCATTCGTATTAGCACCTATATTATTTAGATTAGATTTATACTCTATAAAAAGTGTGTCAAGCACGCAAGAGAGGAGTCAAGGGGCGGGAGAGGTGGTCGGCCTCCCTCTAATTCCACCCCTGATGACAGAAGCTCATGTTCTAAATAAAAGGCTTTAAAAAGAGAGTTTAAAAGAGATGGGCAAAGAGAAGAAAACTATCATAAAAGAGAAGATATGAGAAAAAGTCCGTTGAAGAGAACGAAATACCAGCAACGAAAAAAAAAATTGAAGCTTGCAATTGCTAAAGAATTCCAAACCGTCAAGTTTTTCTTTCCCCAATCACTTCATTCATTCATTCACGTTCTTGTGTTGGGGGTTAAAAGCCCTAAAACTAATGATTGAGAGTTGAATGTCAAAATGAGCCATTCTTTTTGACACCCACAATGTGACAAAGAAATCTGCCCACAAGATAGGATTAATAGCTTTTTAGCTAGAAAGGTTAAGATATAATTGATCATTTTAAAACCTTAAGATGTAATTAATACTATTTGCAAAGGTTATGATATATTTGATCATTAGGTCCAACAATTAATGCACGAGTGGATGAATCATTACATCGAAATTTAGTGGTTCTAAAATGATATTCTCATAATATGGATTTTTATTTGGTCTCGTAGTAGTAGTAGTAGTATATATACTAGGGCTGATCCTACAAATTTGGGGTCCTAGGCAAAACTCTAATGTGGGGCCTCTTAATATTTTTTTTTGTTACAAACCCCTTCATTTTTTTATGTGTTAATGAAATGACATGTAAGTACAATTCAAAATGAGAAAAAAAAAATCAAACAAATATTAATCTATAATTTTTCATGATTTTTTTTCTTCTCTCAACTTGAGATACATTGATTAGGAGGGATTTAAATAATTTAGAAAGCACATCATCAATTTCACTAAATCGATCGAATTGAAGAGTTTGATTCATGCAGTCGATCCCAATTAGTTTGATTAAGGCTATGTTGTTGTTTCTTATGGATTTATGACTAATAATAAATAATTTTTATTAGTCGAATTAGAAAAAGTAATTCATATGAAACACAACAACAACATAGCCCCAATACGAAATTAGTTGGGGTCGGCTACGTCGATCAAACTCTTTCATTGATTTATCTTAGAAAACTTAGACAAAGAAATCAAACAATAATATTAAAAAAAGATTTCATCCATCGAAAATAAAATCTTGAAAAATAAAATAACTGTAGATCTAAAATGATAAAGAACTCCTCTCCTTCATGTTAATTAGTGCTCTCAATTTTAATTAATCCACACATCAAAGCAGATAATTAAAAAACATGCCTCGAATAAAATGAAATAAGTAAAAACATCCTACCAAAAAAAAAAGTAAAAATAAGTTTTGAATTTGGAACAAATTAATAGATTTCTATTTTTTGTTTGCTAAGCTCCTAACTTAATTTAGGATGGTAAGAGGTCATGAGTTCGAACCCTTCAATAGGGGCAAAGTTGTTTCTTTCTTATAAAAAAATTTAATTGACAGATTTAAACCCACCTTTTTAAATTTAAATATTTCATATGTAAACAACCAAAGTTTCTTAAACTAGACATGCTATACATGGACGTTCTTAATTTTATGTTTTTTTTTCAGTTTTTATATATCGTAATACACAATATAAAGGTTTATATATATATATATATATATATATATATATATATATATATATATAGAAAACAATATAAAGTTACAACTTGCAACTAATATAAACTATCGATTTTTTTTTGATCAATATAAACTATCGAATTTGGTAACTAAAATAAATATATATTTACCTATATATAATATAGAAATTTTGAAAATATGGGACCTCCAGAAAATTGGGTCACCGGGCCACTGTCCTGCCGACCCCCGCTTGGGGCTGGCCCTGTATAAACACAGACCTTGAAGCACACTTCTTCAAAAAAAAGGTGTGATATTTTATTTTATTCTTTTTTTTTTTTTTGTCGAATCACATTTTAGTGTTTATTTTTGACATAGATGGTTAACCCCTTATTTGGTCCAACTCTGCCCAGAGTTCATTTATCAGGAAGTTGAATTCCTGAGAAATACACTCCCAAGAAGTGGATGTACAAAAAAAATAATTCTTTTAAGAAAGTATTTATAATCAATATTAATTCATTGTAATTTATTATTTTTATAAGAAGAATTGTATGGAGTGATATAGAATGGAACCTTTTGTTATGTATTTGAAGGAAGTGGATATTAATTTGGTCATATGGGCGCCTTCTTGGATGCTTACGCTAGACATCCCTTACTTTGATTCGAAATTAGAATTTCATGATCTACCAAAAAAAAAAAAAAAGAGTTTCATGAGCTAATTCAGGTCTCAATTCTTTTCATAAAACTAATTGAATGAAGATTATCTTGGTATAATTATAAAAAGTCACGCTATACGCACCCCGATATCCTCTTAGGGCACCCTAAATTTATTTATTTATGTTGGTTCTAAAAGAAAATGATACATTTACTCCAAGGTGCTAAGAGTAATCAGTGGGGCGCCTACCGAGGTGCCCTAAGTAATTGGTGGAGTGCCTATAACGCGACATTACATTAACCAACATTACATTTTAGGTATCGGTAGGAAATGATCGAACTTATAGTCTCGGGCACACATGACCAAGACATAAGTTGTTGTGTTAGTTGGTGTCGACCGAGACATACACACATGTCTAGGCACAAGGCCATCAAGACCACTTATATAGTCTCGATGGTCACGCATCGAAGTTGGGTGTTTGACTACCTTATTTGAATGTCAGTTGGGATGGACCAACACTGTAATACGGGTCTCGGCAAGACATGACCGAGACCACTAGACATGGGTCTTGAGCAACGGGGTGTGTTGCTTCACAAATTAGGGGCATTTCGGTAAAAGCCCCGGGGTGCCCTGATAAATTACTGGGGCACCTTAATTAATGGGGTGCCCTGAGAGGATATCGAGGTGCACATAGCGCGACTCATTATAAATTATGTTAACTAGTCGGCATCCCACTCTTCGCGTGCAAGCAAGACTAAATATCAAAATATTATATCAAAAAAACGTTGAAAAAAAGCGAAAGAAAAATTATTATGTAATCTCTAATATGAACTTAAAGTCGCTCCTTTTAGGTCCATTGACAATTAATAAAATAAATACTTGCAAACACTATGCATATTTACAAATCTACACAAAAATATTAAATATTTGTAATATTGCATATAAATAATCCTTAATATAATTTTAAATGGTAACGGATCGAAGAAATTTGATATATTAATTTCAAGGAAATAGTTGGAAAACTTAATTAATAGCTATTTTTGTGTTCGATTGGCTAATAATTTTTTTCTCTTTTGACTTTATATCTATGACTTCTTAAATCTTATTTTTTGGTAAGTGATGCTTTATCAATACCAAATATGTTTTGGTATTGACTAATGAAATTTTAATTGTATTAAACTTTAGTTAGACAATTTTATACTAAAATAAGGGAATTAAAGTGAAAAAAAAAGTTGTGTTTTTTAAAAAGAATGTTGAGAAATTAGAAATAGGTAATTTTCGAAAAGATAGTTAATGATTAAGAGACTAAAAAAATTGATAATCCTATTTTTTAATTAATTTTGATGTTTAAAAGGAACAAATATAGAAATAAAAAATAGCTAAAAATAGCATAAACAAGTTTTTTTTTTTGACTTTAGCAGGAGTCGAACCACGACCTCCCGAAAACCTTTCTTTTTGGCAAGTGATGTCTCTACCATCTCACTAGAGATGTTATGACAATTTAATACAATAAATAAGTTAAAATAGCCAAAAAAAAAAAAAAAAAAAACATAGATCAATTTGATACAATTTTTCTTTAAAAAATAGCATAAATATATAGATAGATATGATATAGATAAATTTGATACAATTTTTTTTATAAGAAAAAAACATCTTGCCTCGTCGGGGTTTAAACCCATGACTACTTACTCCTAAACCTCATACCATATCATTGGGCTACCCAATTCGTTAGTTAATTCGATATGATTTACGTAATAAATAACAATTAGGATGAATGAGATGCCAAATATAGTAATAATGAGTACTTAAAATTAATTTGACTCAAACTAAAATACAACACTCACAATATATAATTTTTTTTAAATAATAACCTGAAAAATAACAAAAAAAAAGAAAATTACAAAAAATAATTTAGAAACCAAAAATCCTATTTGTATCACAACTAAAAACATAACCTAAAAAATAGCAAAAAAAAAAAACGAAAATTAAGAGAAACATTAAAAACCAAAAATCTTATTTGTATCACAACTAAACACTTAACCTAAAAAATAGCATAAAAAAGAAAAAAATTACGGAAAAAATTTTAAAAACCAAAAATCCTATTTGTATCACAACTAAAAACATAACCTAAAAATAGCATAAAAATGAGAAAATTCTAAAAAAATCCTAAACCCTAAATCAAAAATCCAATTTGTATCACAACTAAAAACATAACTTAAAAATTAGCAAAAGAAAAATGAAAATTAAAAAATTATGAAAAAATTTGTAATCAAAAAATCCTATTTGTATCACAACTAAAAACATAACCTAAAAAATAGCAAAAAATGAAAATTAAAACATTTCGAAAAAAATCTATTTGTATCACAACTAAAAACATAACCTTAAAAATAGAAAGAAAAAAACGAAAATTAGAAAATTACGAAAAAAATTTTAAAAACCAAAAATCTGATTTGTATAACAATTAAAAACATAACCTAAAAATAGCAAAAAAAATGAAATTATACTTTAATGATGTCAAAATTATATTTTATGTGTTTTACCATCCTATCCTCACTTAAGTACGAGAAAGATCAATGGCTTTGGCTTTTTTTATTTTTTCTTATAAAATCTCAATTATGACATCATAATGCCAATGATGTGAGAGCTTCTCACACGCCACATGTCGCGTTGTGAGAGCTTCACTACAAAAAAAAACTCAAATAGCGACGAGGTTTCTTGTCGTTATGAGTGTACTATCTGTCGCTATCCAAGGATAGCGACGAGAATAGTGACGTGCCACCCCGTCGCTACATTTTGCGTTGCTGCGTTAGAACATAGCGACAGGACAGTGACGGGAAACTCGTTGTTGTTTCCCTTAGCTAATTTAAGAAAAAAAACAAAAAAAAAATACCCCTCGCCCCCTCGCTAAAGAGGAGCACCGACGAGCAGCGGAGAATGACACCGACTTGTTTGTTTTTACACCCATTCCATCCGCCCCTCATTCGCCGCCTCCCTCTATTCCTCCTACTCTGCCACCACCTTCCATCGCGTCACAACCACCTTAAACAAATCAACAACAACAAACAAGAAGTCAACAACAAACAAACAACAAAAAAAAGAAAAACAATCAAAACTACTAGCCCTAAATCTGAAAAAAAAAAAAAAAAAAAAAAAAAAATAACAAACCCTAGATTTGAAGTTTGGTAGCGGTGGAGTGGTGGCGGGAGGTGAACTAGGCATGGTGGAGTGGCGACATTGCCGGACCTAGGTAGTGAGAGGGAAGAGAGCGGTGGAGCGAGAGATAAAGAGGCGGTGGGGCGGCTCGGCGAGAGAGAGAGAGAGAGAGAGAGAGAGAGAGAGAGAGAGAGAGAGAGAGAGAGAGAGAGAGAGAGTGTTTTTAAACGAGGGTGGGATTAGGGTTTTCAATGAAGGCTAAGGAGGTGCCACGTGGAGACGGGTGGGCTCAAGTACATAGTTTTAATTCTTGTTCACCCATTGGCGACGAGAATAGCGACAAGTGTTCCATCGTTGTCCCGTCGCAATATGGCGACGGGCTAGCCCCATCGCTATTAGTTCGTTGCTATTTAACATTTTTTTGCGCAGTCTCTCTCTATATATATATATATGTATATGTATATGTATATATATATATATATATATATATATATATATATATATATATATATATATAGTTTCTCATTAGTATTTGATATAGTATTTGATATAATTTGTTAAAAATTTTGAACATTGTCACTTTTAAAATCGTGCAGAGGGCTCAGCCACCTTCTCTCGATCCTAGAAGAACTGAATGTTATATATATATATATACATAACATTGTCACTTTTGATATCGTGCAGAGGGCTCAGCCACCTTCTCTCGATCCTTGAAGAACTGAATGTTTTGAGATCATCGAAATCAGTTGACGCCGATGCAGAAAATGAATCAAAAGCAACAATAAGATTCCTGGTAGACTTGTTCCATCAGTGTATGCAATCCAATCCAAAGGACCGACCAATATTGCAGTTCAACTATATGACATGCTGCAAGAGCACACCAAAGATTTTGTCAGTGGCGCGTGCTAACCATTGTCATCTTCTTCTCGCCTTAATTTTGTAGGTTGTAATTGCATAGGCAGATATGCTATTCCATGCTCCTCCCGATTGAGATTCCAAAGATCGGATCAGTTCAACTAGCACACATGTTCCACTCAATACAAGAAAAATTAGTTTTTTTGTTTCGTTTCTAACGTGGTGTCAGTGCGCACCGACTAATCCACAGGACTTGAACACAAGACCTTGCTGAAGAGGATCACTATTCCTACTTGGACATCACCACAAGTCTCGAACACGACCCACAAGTCCCTGATTACCACTTGGACATTGTATTTAATGTCTGATCAATTGGATACTCGATCTATCCCTTGCGAGCTAGTGAGAGCTAGCTTGACTTCATGCCACATGCTTGGAACACTATTCTTGTTAGGATGAATGACTTATGGGTGTGCATGGTGATGCAAATAAGAGGTTGTGTTAGAATAGATTTATATATTTACTAGTTATTTATTACTCCCTCCCATAAAAATATAAGATTTTTTTGCTCAAAACACACATATTAAGAAAACATTAATTGTAAGTTTAAATTAAATTCTTACCACATTTAATTCTTTATTTCATCTAATGAAAGAAAGACAAGTATTTAATTATAATTAAATGTTTGAGTTAACAAAGGGGTAAAGCGGGTATAAGAGGTACAAAGTTCTCTCGAATTCTAAAAACGTCATATATTTTTTGAAGCTAAAAAATTTTAAAACGTCATATATTTTTAACTGGAGGGAGTACATAAAAAAAAATTATTCTTTTAGATTGCACTGTACAATTGCCTCCTAGATTCGCCACCGATAGCACCATCATATTTGATGGCCAGCACAAGCAAGAGAGCTCCAGCATTGCCTCCTCTTGATCCCACCTGCAATTGGAAGTACCAAGGTGGAAATTCCTCTAATGCCGAGTCTTCTCAAGACCAAGGACCGATCCATCTCTTGTCGCTCCTCATCATAACAACGCCTCTGCCATCACCGGTGATGACGCTGGTGGAGAGCTCGGATCAAGAGAAATTAGGCGGAAAAGGAAAATATAGCGATCAAAACGATGAACATCAAGACCCTCCGTCCCTTTTATCGTTCCTTCAATCACAATGCGTGCCTGTAGATCATTTCAATGAGATGTATGTATGTGTTTGTGATTTGCATGCATGTTTTAAGCTGCAATGTTGGAAATCGGCTACAAAATCTCAGTATTGGTAATATAATAACTCTGTTTCTCTTTAGATATTCTCTTCGCGATTACTACGCATTTTTTTCAAATAAAATTATTCGAGCAAGAGTTGAACCTACAATCTTAATATCGCAAAGATTGACAGTCGGAGCAACAAAATTGACACAAATCCCACCCTAAAGTATTAAGTTATATGTGAAAAGGCAATGCACAAACTCTAACCACTTGATGAAATGACTTGTTCCAGGAGGATCTGTTCTGCATTTCCAAAGAGAGGAAATGCAGAAAATAAAGGAACGACTTCCCCTCAATGTGATATATAAAAATCAGTTCTGCATATACAAAGTGAATTAAACAACACAAGATAAATAGTTTCTCAGTATTTGATCGTTCTAAGTATGACCCCAAAAGTCTAGCATGAATTCATTCAGAACTTGACTTGTAAAGTCTGGTCACTGCGTATCACACCAAATATGCAAGAATGAAAATCTTCACCACGACAATCTATGGCTTACGATGAAAATTACGAAAACTATGAAAATGTGGCCCCTGGGCTTCTTGGATAAACTCAATAATAACACTTCAAACAAGTGAGAACTAATGGAATTTATCTTGTAAGGTGTGAATCCTTAAGTGGTGTGTTATCCCAACAAGATCTCCCCATTTGCAACTGTGCAAAGACACACCAACTGCAAGTTTACCTTGTCAAACTGAGCAAGAACTAAATGCTGCATGTTTGGCTCCTCTCCTTCAACATCATCCAGATCAACATCATCGTTTTCATTCAGAGGAGGTTCATCATCGTCAACATCCCCGGCTTCAGTTGGTGCAGCAACAGCTGGAGTTCCGGCATGCAGCTCTAGCAAATGCAAAAGCACCAATGGAATTCAGAGTTCATCAAGCAAGAGAAAACAAAGAGAGGGAAGGGCAGCAGTGTCGTACAGAAAAATAAAATTCAGATCTATCCAGATTGCTGTGAATTATTAGTTTTTGAAAAAGTCTTCAACAACTTACCATGACCAGCTGGTGTGTTCACTGTGTTGTAGTCTTCACTGGCAACTCCTTGATAAGGGTACAGCTTCAAGGACAAAAATAGATAGATGATGACATGAGACGTACTACTTTGCAAGTTTTTCTATGCATAGGTGGGTATAAACAATTGAGACAAGACTTAGATTCCAATGCAAAATGCATAAATTGAATACATTCAAGTGAGCAAAGCTACTAATAAAATGCAAATTGGGGACAATTCCAGCCAATTAACAATCATCTAAGAAGCTCTTCCGTATGTTATTGTAGCATAATCTTGACAAGGCCATGGTGTAGAAATCACAGCCACATTGTCCAGACTACCCAGTATGCATAGTGTTAAATCCGATTCTTTTTTTTTTCTTTAATTTCCTTTCGAATAATCCCCTCTGAAGTAAATCAGTATCATATATAAGGATTAAAGAACTGCAACAATAGTAAAGTGCCGGAAATGTGATTTCCTTCAACAGTTTAACGAGGAGCAATCAACTCATTTGAAAGCACTTGCAATCAAATGAACTCCTAAGCAACTAGCATAAGAGAGCAATACAAGAAAAACGCACTGTTAAAGCATTCACTCATCTTGGTCAAAATGAGGTCAGCTTATGCTCCAAGAGCAGTCGCAAGCGGAGATAACAATATTCAGACCTATGAAAACTTTGAACCAAAGATTACCATGCTATCACAACGTGCTGTAACGCTTTCACCAAGTCTATGAGTTCCAAATGAACAAAGCCGATACTCCAAACAAAGCAGTAAGTAGAGCTGACATGATTTGAATCCACAAAAATTTTAACCACCATGTTATGGGAAACCTTGCCAACAGGTCCAGTTGCTATTGTTATGATAAACAACTCAGAAGTCAGAATATTGAAATGTTATCATTCACCACCCTCCAAAATTCCAGAGGCCAATAATAGATAATCACAGCATTTTCGAATGAATTGATTTTAAAACAGAACCTCTCGAATTCTGAAAGTCATTCTAAAAAGAAAATTCCCAAAAGCTTGGTCTAATAAGATAATGGACGCCTCATCATGAATTAATTCCCAGACTGAAATGACATCCAACTCTTTTACCCAAATTCAACTGTCTATCTACCTTAAACTAAACGATGATGAGGACTAAAATGTTAGGATATGCAGAACAGGCCTGCCTATATCCCCGATGTCAGACCCAAACTCTGATTCAAAACACTAACCACTATACATCCACCAATTTCAAATCATTTGATCAAAGTTAATCCCACTGGTTGGCAGTCTAAAACCAATAAGCTATAGCTAATAATGCCAAACCAGTTCATGGGGTTAGAATTGGCTCTCCTTTCATGAATCACAAATAAAAAATTCATCTCTTCCTTTTGAAGAAAAAGAACAATGGGAAAAAAAAAAAAGGCAACAAGGAGAGAGGACCTGCAGTTGGCAATCACACTAGGACATAAAAAAATGGAGAGGAACTTAGTTGCACGCAGTACGCACGCCTAAGCTGAAAATAGGCATGCAACTAAAAAATAAAGTTTCGCATTGCATGTAAAACTATCACAACTTAACAAAAACAAACAGTGTCCAGGACAGATTAGCAAAACTATAATTAGCTGGAGACTTAATGACTGCAACCCATTTTGACTACAATTAGCTGAATTCACTTTTTCCCAAAGAAACTGATTCCTTTTCGTCACCTTTAAGTATGAAAATTTCTCTCTTGCCACAAGACGCAACGCAGAGGATTGCCAGAAATCTTATGGCAGAAAAATGAACTTTGCAGCTAGACACACCTAGTGTTTCTAGAAGGGAAAACAATGCAGCAACAAAGACAGGATTAAAAACTGGGCAGCTGACTTTACATCCATACTACAACTGAGAAGGAGCACCCACACGTAAGATGGTCTACATCCTCACAATTTTGACGCATTTGGAACAACAATAAGGGGAGAGACACACGAATGGTAAAGCATTAATCTGTAAGTCTAAGGCCTTTGCGAATCAACAGACACCGATACATCTTTGATTGTAGATGTTCATTTAAGAAATTCAACTTCATCCATAAGTTTTGAGAACTTATAGCAAGATTTTCCAAACTCTGAAAAACTGGTACCAAAGTCCTGGAGTGAGCATAGGCTTGCATCATGAGCCATCACCAAAAAATTGACCATGCATACTTGAATTGCATCTCCATCAGCACCAAGCGGCTGAGGTGATGATTTATCTTCCCCCCATATATAGCAATGTCCAGTACTAAGCAGCAAATTGTTTTTTTAGCATGTATTGTAAATACTTATCGCAATCGCACAAGCCAATAAGTCATGCATTCACATATAAAAATAACTTAAGTTCTTTGTGGGCAAGCTGGAGTTTGAATCGTCAAGCACAATTCCCACTATTGAACAATGACTTACATGGGAGTTTGAATACATAAACATAAGTTTGATTAAAAATGAAGATGGGATAAGTGAACTTCTGCATATTTGTGCACCAGAAATTACAATCAATTTTTTATTGTTGATATATTTTTAAAAGTAAACACTTAATTCAAGATTCCTTTGAAACATTATACGCACCTTAAACCTCAACTAGAATAAATCAAATATTTTGATATCTTATTGGGTCCATACAGAGGATAGGAAGTTCTGTCTTTCAGCATTCACAAGTTCCAAATTTTATTATGGTCACTTGGATTAATCTAAATGCCTGGAAGTACAAAGAATCAAATGAAAATCGAGGAAAAAATATTAGCATCTCAAATCATGATAGCTAATTTCATGAGCCTGATGAGAAACAAAATGGAGGGTACGAGATTTATATTTCTATATATCAAAAGAAAAAATATGGCATATCCATAATTAAGAATTACAATCTAATCACTAAAACAATAGATGTACAGCATAACAAAAATATTCATACAAAAGCAAACATAAGATTCATACAACCACAAATGTTGTTTTAGAGCGCGAACCTCTTGGCATCAAAGTCGAAGGTTGACAACCCCTTTTCCAAACTTGAGGATGGTAGACTGGTTCTGATAGACTAGGTTCTAGTAAATTAGGATAGAGGAGATGTGTCACAACACAAGTGGGTCATGGTAGGCCAATGGTGTTTTATCACAAAAAACATATGGTGAACTAGATATGGTGAGTGGTAGACAAACAGTTAAGCAACTTACAACAGTTCAAGAAAGTGCCAAACCTATCTCGTTACAAAGAATGTTATCAATTTGATGAACCTAAAATTTTGACAAAACCAATTTATATTAAAATTTTGACAAAACCAATTTCTATAAAGCTGAAGGCATGGGAAAATCAAAGTTTGTCAATCGGTTAATAATAATATACCAAACGAAAAAGATGAACCTAAAATTTTGCCAAAACCAATAATCTCTACAAGTTCCAGTCAACATTTATCATTTTCCTTCAGTTTTTATATTGTTAAAGCAACTTTGTAACATGACTTCAGTTCCAATTCCAAGGATTCCACAATGTGCAAATGACATTGTTGTAGAAAAGAAGGAACTTTCAAAGAATGAAAGAAAAGATGCAAAGGCCTTCAAATGTAAATTTATCCGGCTTCCTAAGCCAAATTGAGGATTTTACGCGTAGACATGCAACAAAACTTCGCTAACATAATTATATTTACGTTTTCAAACCAATTTGATAGGACAGGAACCACAGGAAAAACCATAGGAAATAGGAATTTTCTAACACATGCTTATCTATAGAGCCTAAACATTGGTATAGCACAAACTACATGGTATCCACAAGAATCCTCATACACTTAAAATAAGCACCTTCAGAAAACAATTGAAACTATAGCCTCGGTTGAACTTGAAGAAACCAAAACAAGGGCTCAACAACATGGATCTGCTAGTAAAACTTTTAGAAATGTACTATTCAATGCTCTCTTACATTTTTGTTATGAATTAGAGGCAAGATATTTCAATCTGTTATAGACCGTTTTATACTATGTCAATTTTCACTCTTCCTTGCCTATTTAACAGAGTAAACTGACACATCTCACTCATTGTCCGTTCACTTGGTCTTAATCTTGACTTTCAAATAATATGAAATTCATAGGCACTTCTGCAGATGGCAGAGTGAAAAAGAGAAATTGAGGTAACATGATGTCTTAATCAAATGAGGGAAAAGAGCTCTGGATGAGTATTGTTTAGGAGACTAGCAAGAAAGATCTTTCATCAATTACATTCTACTCAATCTTACATATCTTTCGACCTTGATAGGACTTTTATAGTACAAAACATTCTTCACCATTAGAAAATCTTGACAGAGGAAAACTATGTGAAAGTAAATTAGCTAGGAGTACCCATGCAGTTCACATAGAGGAATTTCAGCCAGCACATGCAGAAGTTCTTCCGTCATCCAAACTCCAAAGCCAAAATTAGCTTTCTTTATAAGAATGTTTAGTTTCTCATAGACATCTCCTGGATTTCTTATTTCTTAATGGGAATATCAAAAAACCACAAAAGAATTTCTCTTTCAGGCAAGATTAAAAATTCTACATGCATAAATCCATTGGTTAAAAAAGAAGCAGATTGTGATAAAATAGCAATTACTATGCAGGGCATCAGTAACTATATCCAAAAGAGAAAACTGAATTTAGAAGGGACAAAAAATAACCAATTTAGCAAAATGAATCGTAAATTGATTAGCAATAAACATAAATTTGTTTAATCAGGGCCACAGTATTTCAAAGCATAGGAGAAGGATGCAGATTGTGATAAAATAGCAATTACGAAATCACCTCAGACTGCAAAACATCATAGGTAGCATCTCCTGCACCATCTTGCTGTGGAATGAATCCACTTCCAGGAACTTGAGGTAGAAAATCCTCACGCTTCCGCTTTCCAGAAGGGACCACAAAGAAGTCCTAGGATTGAAATCCAAAAGAACAGGTTCGTGAATAAAAAGTAGTCAGTATCTTAAAACTGACTAACATGAAACAAAATATATTTTCATAAACCAAAACATAAAGCAAGTCTTTTGAAATTAAGGCAAAGCTAATCCCAAGTATTTTGGGACCAACAATGGCAATGATTGAGAGAGTGGTATTAGTATTAGTACTAGTACTAGTACTAGTAGCACTGCTACTCCCCGGATCATTGCTGCCTGACGGTACATTATCAATGAGTAGCTTGTCGACTATCTTCTCTTTCTCTCACACTTTGTACGTTTCAGCAAGTAAGTGAAACCAAGAGCAAACAAGAACAACCTCTCTCTCTCTCTTCTCTTAGTGATACTACCGTACGAATTTTCACCAAACTTACAACTCATTTTCCTTGTTTTTATTTGCAGGTTTTGTGCTCTCTTTTTCGTGTTTTTTTTTTTTTTGAAAATGATAATCTAATGCACTTCACTTTAGTTTGGTCGCACAAGTGCACACTTTGTTTTTTTAGGTATTTATGTGCGATCAAAGTGTGTTAGATTATTATTTTCTTTTTTTTTTACATTACTTTCTTTCGGTGTTTGTATACGAGGCTGGCTAGAGAGTAACTCACTTGTTAACCCACATTTGACACAAACACATTGGATGCCATTCAAATCAGGTCCAAATGTGTGCATGCACATCTCAAGGTGGAAATGAATGGTATCCGATGAGGTCAGTGCCACATGTGGGTCCCAAAAGTGGATTACTCTAGTATTTTTTTTTTATATATAACTCATTTATAATGTGTACTAATTACTATGATGACACCCGACAAGTCCCCACAAAACTCACAGCACTACACATCCATCTCGAGATGTACGCTTTCAAAGATTGAGGTACATCGTGAAGGTTTGTGTTTCATATTTTGGCCAAGAAAGGTCATTACAAAATGACAATGCATCTTTGTACCTTTATTGCCAGAATTGCAGTATAGTGCGTAGTGAGACTTGCGAGGTTGGTCATTTAATTTCAAGGAAAAAGCTACAATGACTATGGTATTACGCACTCCAACACACATTGGTTCACAAGAACTTTCTATGCGACATCGTCACGCATGTTAGCACTGGGATATGAGTGTGGCCCGTATTCCATGGTAAATATGGATGGCTCTTGTAGGTTAATGTGTGTTGTGGTGTGACTTGTCATTGTCATTGTAGCACTTCCCTAATTTCAAATGGTACTTTCACTTGATGACCTTCATCCGATTTCAAAATATCATAAATATTGTAGTCGGACAGTTGGTTCAATTGTTTAAAGTTAACCCCATTTTTAATAAATGCATTCATCCATCTAGATTTGTTTAACTGATCAAATCAAGATTTATTATTCACTTTTTTTTTTGAGAAAGATTTATTATTCACTTCTATATATTCTTTCCAGTAAAAAATTGTAAACTATTCTAACAAAAACTCTTCTTTTAAAATTATAAGTCGTTTCTCAAAATTGGAGTGTATTTGTTCCATTTTTATCTACTTTACCCTTATACAATCAAACATTTATATTCTTCAATTCTTCAAGTTATTTAATGTTAAAGGACATGTAAATCACACTTGTAATTGTGGTTGTCTTAATTTGTCAGTTTTTTGCCAAAACGACTTATATTATATTTATTAGAGGGAGTATGTAGTTATATTATTAGTTAAAAATGACATACATGTAAATCACACTTGTAATTATGGTGCTCTTCAACATTTCAACATTTGTACAAATAATCTGTCTCACGCAATTTCTTCAATTAAAGATTTGAAGATATGCAACTTAACTTCATTATACGACGATAACCATGCCTACCTGTAGTGCAGTTGAAAAGGTATACTCTCATCTCTATGCGTCGAGTGATCAATTCTCGAAAATATATATATATATATATATATATATATATATATATATATATATATACTTCACTAGAAGATAAGTTGTGCAATTTGTTTCCTCTTGAAACTAAGAAAAAACAATAACGTTCGATTTGAATCTAAAGTTCATGAGTCTAATCAAGTCATAAGCAACCGATCGAATAACATCAGTAAAAGATCAAAGTTACATAGGTGGAATTCATCACTTCCAACAACACCAATTAATATAGAAAAAGTTGCTCACTTGAATTGGGAGCAATGCTGCTTCACCTATGAGTCAAGGCTCGCATACATCTTACTGGAATTTATTCTTGCGAAGCCAGCCAGTCCTTCATACATAATCTCTCCATAATTCTTTTGGATCGATGCATGGCATGCCATCAGCAGATGTCATGATAATTGGAAGCTTGATGAGACCTGTAATACTAATGACCATTCCCATAGACATATATTGCTGTAGCTTTTTAGGTGATCTATGAGCAAAAGAGATCAGAACCACAATACTTCATCAATATTTGAATCACAAATCATGGTTAGCGACTGATCCCTTTGCAAAGTAGAGAACGAATGCCATAACAAACCCCCAAGAATTCAACTTCCAAAAATGCTAAACGACCACTGCAAGTCTGCAACTGCCAGCAAATAGCCTAAGAGTGGCGAAGTCCCTCGTGCATGTTTACAAATCACTCCTCCATAGAGTCTCTGCATGTCTTCCAATTGTTAAAGGAACCATCAGCGTCGAGAACACAATATTGGCGCTTTTCTTCTATTCAGAGGCAAAGTCCCCTTGACAAGTATATGATGTTGTGCAAATGGACGACGACATGTTATATGGAAGATGTGGAATGAAGATATCACCACTGCTTCATAGAGTTCACCTTAAGTCAACAGTTTATTATGTGATGATCACTGGAGAAAATTATGAGCACAATTTCATCAAAAGCCAATTGGTACAGCCGATTCCACTTGAAAATAAGCCACCAGAATACTAAAGAATCAAAAACCCAAATTCGAAAAACGAGTAAATGTCAAGCAAAGTTGTTAGGTCTGAATCCTATAAAGAGGAAGCAGAATAGGATTGCAGCAACAAGAAGGGTCGTACTAGAATCAAGTAATGGGATCAAATCTTGCCAGATGATTAGTAGGATTGGGATTGTAGTCCAGTACATACATAGCTACATAGCTTTATAGATGATCCATTCATGATGTTTACAATTTAGAAAACTCAATTGGTGAAAAAAAAAAAGCGATGTCATGGTGAAGTTGGTACTTACTAGTTACTACTTATCTGGATTTCATATAACATATCCTTCTAAATTTCTTTGGCATTCTCATGGGACTTGGACATGCACATGAATATATCAATTTTTTCTGTTGTCTTCTGTTATATGAAATTACATTGTCCTCGGCTGATGAGAATAGTATTGCAGACGAGTTTGTCTACTATTCGGCAGCAAAATCTCTTCAAAAAATGTTTCAAATTGTACTTGGTGATTCAAAGCGACAAGTTACAACACCGTTCAACTTCTGCAGAAGATCACCGTGTCATAAGAGTTCAACTTCTGCAAATGAACAATGCCAATCATTCCATGTACATGGAAGATAACCACATTTGAGTTCATCTTCAGCAACTTGTTATGTGGTCACTGAAGAAAAATGAGCACAAATTCATCAAAATCCATGTGGTACTACTGATTCCACTCGCAAATACGCCTCCAGAATTCTTAAGAATCAAAAATCAATTCAGATACGACGAGTACACAGAATTTACCTATGAATGAACGCTATCAAACATATAAAGGAGGAGAATTCATGTATAGGCACACAAAACATGACCTGCACATGTAATTGACAATGATTAGCACCTCTTTTTAGAGTACTGTCAAGGCTCAAGCAAAGCAGTACCGCACGGTGGTCACAAGAAATATGATTGCGGGATCAAGAAGGGCTAGAGTAGAAATGGGATAAAGGAATTTAATTAACAGGAAGATCGTAAATGTTCTAGAATCAAACCTTGCGAAGATCAAGAGAGGTGATGCAGTAGAAAGCAACTAGAAAATGCTCTAGCCCGTCTTTGTTCCTGATTTCATAAAACAGAAGACAATTTTTCCATTCATGTACTTGTCAAAGTTCCATGAGAATAAACTCTCAAATTTAGATAGTTAAAACTTATAATATTGAGAAGATTAACAACGTAGACTTGATTACGAACCATGAGTATCAATGACAACTGCAGCTTCTTAGGCTCGTAGCTTTAATTGGTGCTTCCACATAGCGAATCTGCCATTTGACATCCTAAAAAGGTCCATAAAGAAATTCAGTCACTGATAATTAGAAATGTAGCAGGATATGTTCTAAAAAATCCAGCCAAGTACCACCTTCCCACTGAACACTTACTTTTCCCTAATTTTAGTTTTTATAAATATATAGTGAAATCCGTGAAGAAGCAGAAGCAAATTGTATAACAAGAATTTTCTAACACAGCTATCACCATAATCAAATAAAAAAAAAACTGTAATCATACAAACAGAAAAAATGTGCAACAAGAAAAAACCACACCTGAAAATCCGTTTCCATGGAGAAAAAATAGCCAAGCGATCGTTGTTTCTCCATATCGTTTGTTGATTCTAGTATAACAACAATAAAAATAAAGCCTCAATCCCAGTTTGTTTGTGTTTTTTTTTTGTTTTTGTTTTAATGCTGAGCTTTATAATATAACTTAATTTCTGTAGTGCAAGGGAAACAACCAGAAACAACAATGTCACTAGAATATCCTTCCATGGTGCAAGCACGTCTGCACATTCAGACTTTGAGAGAATATATAGGAATAGGATACTAGTATTAGGAAGGTTAATATACAACAGATTCAAGTCACAAGGCCAAGATCATGTATCACTAGGATGAACTGATGATATTGGAATTGAAGCCAAGCAAATAGTTTACACCAGGATTCATACAGGTTGTGATCAGTTCTTGCCAACAAAAAATGGGGTTAATAAATTTAATTAATAAGCAGGTCATATTAAAGCTTTTGGAATAAAAGCTTGTATTTTGTGGATAAAATAAGAGAGGCGGCGTTGCAACATAGAAGTATAGAACAACTTGAAGAAATTTGAATAACTTTCTAGTTCTTATTCGATGATTTAATAAAGATAAAAACGTCTATTGATGCATTCATGTTCCTGTTGGAATTTGAAGATAATACCACTCTCCATAAATCTCGATAGTTGAAAATTACGATGCTGAAAAGGAATAACAATGTACCGAAATAGTTTGCAATCCTGTGTATCACTGATATGAACTTCTGGGCTGCTTCGAGCAGACTCATAGCACTAGTTGGTGCATCTGCATGCAAGGGCAGCCACTTGATATCTTAGAAAGGTCCTTTTTGGTGTGTTGAAAAGAGAAAAAAGCTCTTAATTAGTTTAAAGAAAAATAAAATGCCAAGAGAACGCGAACTCCAAATTGAAGCGCCGAGAATGAAAAAAAAAAGAGCGAAGGTTAGAAACAAACATTTTCCAATACTCGATGAGCTCGCACCTGAAAATTAGATTCAAAAACAAAAACTGCGAAGCAGTTGTTGTTTCTGTTCAGTCGTTAATCTATCAGAATTTCTGTTGTGAATGCAAATAACCAGAACCTGCTGATCTTAAAGCAGAAAGAAAGCAAAATTAGTATTAAATTACATTTTGATTCAATATTTTTTTATTTTATCTGTACATCTAGATTCACTATTAATATATGTCAAAGCAACCAAACTAAGAAAAATGTATAAATGATTGATAAATGGCTACCTTGATAACATGAGCTGCAATATAGCTTTCTTGAACTCTTTGATCTTTCTTTGAATTTGTTGGGTTAATCTGATTCATTCCATTCAGTTGGCATGATATAAATATAAGTACCACAAAACAATATGAAACAAGAAAAGTGGCAGAAATTCAGAATCTAAACTAAATCAACATCAAGTTGCAATAGTTAAGTATACAATAAAAAGTACAATACATAAACTAAATCAACATCAAGTGGCAGAAATTCTTCATCTGTTTACCTTTGTATCATCTCTCATCAAGGAGGAAGCACCGCAAAGTGCAAGCTCCTAGGCTCTGATGAACTTGATTGTATTCACTATTCATTAGTGTCCTCCATAAAGAAGTTTGTAACAGACCTTATGTTGCAAATTTGATACATTAGTATATGCTGACAAGATATAGTTTTCATATATAGCCTGATCAAGTTGAACCTTGAGAACATATCACATGTTGAAATAAAGTTCTGGTTAAGAATCTAAAAGAGTGAAATGTCAAAACTAACTAGCATAGGTATATATCTAAGTATCAAACTAACATTTAACAACCATGAGTTATGGCACTTGACGGATGTATATGAGCTTCTACGAACTACCACCACCATTAAAAACTAGGAAGGAAATGATCCAGTAAGACACTTCTGCGAAATGTGTACGTGCAAATGACACTTAGACATGTACTAAAATACGCTAATGGACGATAAAAGGCTACCTACCTCCAGTTCTTGTAGGCTTGAAAATATGTGATGCCATTAAACATTTAATGAAGCAGATAAAATAGAGTACCCGCTAAGCGCTGCACAAAGTTCAAGTGAAAAAACATGCAGAAAATATTAGAGGATTAAACATAGAAAAATAAGAACATTTGATTAGTTAAGAGCAGAGTCAAGTAAATAACAATCCACAAAATGAACTGACCAAATAACATGACAAGCTTGGCATGGGTGCGGAAGATAGTTGCATTAGAGCAATTTAGGCACTCTTAATATGATTAAAGAAGATCAAGAAGAGATGGTACTGAGAGTTGAAAAAACTGATTCCCTTCCACATAAGAACCAACAATGAGAAGCCGAAATCAAAGTGGACAATGAAGAAGAAATAAATCGGCGATACCTGCAGCAGCAATTGAATATAATTACATACATTATTATTAATTCAAAGAAATGAAACAGATAAAAAAAGAAGATAGGGAATAAAACGAACCTCTAAATCACATGGTAATCATTCAAGCTCAGGGTTTAGACAACCCATAAAGTAACAGGAGGTCCAAATTCTCAATATCAAGCAGTAAGCTTTCCGAGCCACCTGGGCAACTCCGCCATGCCACTTAAAGTGTGATCTCAAGGACTTCAATTTTCAATGGTGCTAAAAGTTGCAGGAGCCAAGAGTTAAGGCTAGACCACCCATAGACAGACAAGTCACAAGAGAGGAAATGAGGCAGTTGTCCTTTCCCGTAACAAATACATTTGTGTGACCTATTGCTCCAAGAGAAGCCAATTGTCAAATTTTGCTAGCTAAAACTAATGATAATGAGAAAGATTAGCTTCATTAATATACAAGAACTTTTAAACTACCTTGAGCATAAGTTGGTAGCTTCAATTAAGCCAATTGTGTTCATTATTAATATACAGGAAGTAATGATAATGCACTAGCAAACATTTGACCGCATCTTCTTGACAAGTCTTGAGAGAGAGGAGCTGTTATCCTCATCCTACACATACATTCGACCAAAACCAATCAGCTAGTATGCCGGAGGGATTTAGAATAAGAATTAGTACAAATAAGCAATATACAACCAATAAATAGCTTCGACAGATGTCGTGGTTAATCTAAAGCGGAAATACGCATCAAACAAAGAGCACATTCTGAAAAAAAAAAGTAACGACTGAAACAGAAAAGAACTTGAAAAAAAAAATTAATGTGGGTTTAGAGGGAAATCGTTATTTTGGCACTCTCAAATAATTAAGGAGAAGTCTCGAGAAAAAATAATGGAGGAGAGAGTGGTGAGAGTTGAAAATCAGATTTAGTGCATTGCAGACATGATTTGATTATTCATTAATTTGAAGAAAAAAATTGAATGGAACAAACCTTTGAATCAGACGACTCTGACCCAAGCTCAACTTCAAAAATGTGGGAGATTTTGTGCCACTCTGAACTACCTGAGCATAAACCACATCTCTTCTTGGGGGGTTTGCATCTCTCTTTAAGGAGGGGACAGTCCGAAATCGATCTTCGATTCCCTCAATGAGGTGAGCTTTCGCATTGCATTTGCAGAGGGCAGGTGCATTAGTTTTTCACAATCTCTAATCTTCAAAATCTCAAGCGATGTAAGTCTACCAAGCCACTCGGGCAAGTTCGCCATGCCATCAAAACAACTTATATAAAGGTATTTCAATTGGCTAAGGTGTTGAATCTGTTCAAGCAAAGACTTGAGGCGAGACCACCCATAAATATGCAAGTAACGGAGTGAATAGATGAGATGGCCTCCCATCTCTATAGCATCTAAGAATGGGAAGTCATTCAGCTGTTCTGAAAATTGGCCAATCGACAAGCAATAAATGTTGCGGAGGGATTGCAGACCTTCCAATGACTGGAGCCCCTTGCAGCCCACGACTGTCAAATCTCGAAGTTGAACAAACCCCTATAATTGCAAACCCAATATGTTCGAGCAATCTCTCAACTCTAGAATTTCGACACATCATGATGATGATGGTGGTGAATCTGGTGATGACCTAATTTCTTCTTCGTTAGATGAAAGAAAACCTTCAAACTGTGGGCAACTTTGAATACTTAAGAGAACGAAGATGCATATTATTTTGGAGAAAATTCACGGGCAGTTGCACAAACTCTGGAACCTTATCAATATAGAGAAAGTACAACTTGTTGGACCATGAAGTGTCATCAACCAAGAAAGCTTTGACATCATCAATCCACAACGACTCAACAACGTAACGAAGCCGAGCTGATTCTATTTCTAGCGCTGGACAATGTTTAATATTCAGTTCCTTTAGAGAAGTGGAGAGATCTGGACACGTCTTTAAGGTGTTGCAATGAGAAATATATAGTTCTCGAAGAAGTTGCTGTTGGGTTGTGTGGACCGAAATAATAGTCCCATATTAGAAAATAAAACTTTTAAATGAAGCATATTAGTGATTGCCTCCCCTCTAATAGTATCGAGGTCTTTTAGATTAAAACCCCAGACCTAATGTTGAGGTGGTTAAGTTGGGGACAATATTGGTACTAGCGGAGATCCACGTGCCCGTGCGGCGCACGCTTGGATGGAACCCCAACAAGTGGTATCAGAACCGATGGTGCGGCTGGGACAAGGCATGTCTGTTGGTGGTCGCATGTGTGCCTCGAGTTGCTCCCCCTCGAGATGGTAGCGACAACGGATCATGCGGTGTGCCCATCTTGAATGGATTTCGGTCCAAGGTGGAGATTGTTGGGTTGTGTGGACTGAAATAATAGTCCCACATTGGAAAATAAAACTTCTAAATGAATTATATTAGTGATTGCCTCCCCTCTAATAGTACCGAGGCCTTTTAGAGTAAAACCCTACACCTAATGTTGAAGTGGTTAAGTTGGGGACAATATCGGTAGTAGTGGAGATCCACTTGCCCGTGCGGCGCACGCTCGGATGGAACCCCAACAGTTGCAACCCACTCAAATCTGGCAAACACCTCATTGAAGACAAACCCTTTACTGTCAAGCTCTTTAGAAGCTTATTACCAAGCATCCGCGCCACTAATTCTTCTTCCTCTTTTTCAGAATATGATGATGATCCCTCGAAGGACAAAGAGGTTAGAGAAGTGACGTTCTCTATTATTGACCTTACTGTGTCACTCTTCACCTCTTCAATAGTCAACTTTTGAAGAGAAGGAAAATGACTTGGCATATTTATCAACTTGAGACACCTACGCAGCTCCAACTCTTGAAGTAGAGGAAAAATATCAGCGCTCTCCTCAAACCAATCTTCTAAGTTTTGCACATCACATACCAGTAGTTTTACTAAACAAGGGTATAGGATTGGAGCTTCTTTAGGGCCTTCTCCAACAGTAGTTAAACTACTCATCTGCTTTATAACAAGTTCCTTTAAAATAGGCAACCTTCCCAAGCTCTTAATTCGTGTGCATTTATTGCAATCTCTAAGTTCGAGCTTGACAAAATTAGGAAGTGTAGAATTATTTGACATCCAACATGGAAGTTCCAGTCCTTGAAAGTTAGAAATTGCCAACCCTTGTAAGTTTCTATGTGGCTGAAGTGCTTCTAACAATTCAGTGTGATGAGAACCATTTCCATTGTCACCTTCTGTAACACTTTTCCAATCCATATCTAGCGTGTGCAAATTTTCTTTTCCCGTCAAATTAGCTTTCTCCATAGCCTTTACGTCATTCACGTCTCCAAGGTTCTCGATTCGAAGCGTACCCTTAAGGTAATTCAAGTGTTCCAACTCTGCTATATGTTCTAAAGCACTCTCAGGCCCACCGCACAACTTTAAGATATTGAGCGTTTGAAGGAAACGAAGTTTATTTAACCCTCTTGAAGTTTCACGATACTTCTATTATCACAGTATGCATAAAAATGTCTCAGTTGGGTTAATGTTTCAATACATTTAGGAAGCTCAAAAAGCTGAAAACAGTATGAAATATTGAAGGTTTGTAGATTGTAAAGCTTGACGATGGAGGATGGAAGCTTTTCAATCTTTGAGCCGGAAAGGTCTAGATATTTTAGAAGCTTCAGCCCACCAATTGAGGAAGGCAACTCCCTAAGAGGAAGTCCACGCAAAACCAAAACTCACAGTTGCCACAACTGAAGTAATTTGGGAAGACTAATAATTACCTGTGAGGGATCATAGAAATCACCATAAGAATGAAACGAATAAAATGTCCGCAGCTTCCTCACTTCATCTATGCCTTTAGGAATCTCGAGTCTTTCTTCACTTGGAATCAATGAAATATGACGAACATCTATATTTGTTTCATCATCATTAGCATGCCCTGCACCTTTACACTCAGATCCACAAAGCATCATTGCAAGATCATGTACCAAGTCGTGCATCTGGTAATAGCCTTCACGTATATGCTCTTCAAAGAGGGATGCCATACACAATATGTTGAAAAATTCTTGACCGATATCCTCCATCAATTCACCTTGATTAGATGTTCAAAGGAATCCTTGTGCCATCAATAGATGAATTACTTCATACTTTTCAATCCGATGTTCTTTAAGGAATATTGCACAATATGAAAAACATTGCCTCACTTTTGGTGGTAAGTTGTTGTAGCTTAACTTAAGGATCCCCATCACTTTTTTCTGCACATCATCAGTTTTCCAAATCTCACAGTTGCAAATAGCTAACCACTCCCGTTTTGATTTTTTTTCGTGCATTAGCCCCCCTAAAACTTTTAGAGCTAAAGGTACGCCTCCACACTTTTTTACAACTTCCCTTCCATTTCTACTAGATCAGATGTTCTTTCGGGCCCTCCCTGCATAAATGCTTGACTTTCAAATAGACTATGTTAGTTTCTGAATGGAATAAGTTTATTGTATATTCATCTTGTGTACAAGGACGTCTATATATACACGTACAAGGCATAGAATACAAAAGGAAAGTGCAATCACAAATGAAAACTATTAATTACACTAGATACTAATTTCCTTAACTGTTGAATATATTATTGAGTTGCCATAACTAGTAGTTTCCTTAACTAACCAGTTTCCTAGTAGTTTCCTTAACTAACCAGTTTCCTGGTAGTTTCCTTAACACCCTCCCTCAAACTCAAGATGGATTTGTAGAAATCAACTTGAGTTTGTCAACCAAGGCATGAAAGCGACCCGGAAGATGAGCTTTAGTAAAAATATCAGCCATCTGATTGGAGGAGGAAACAGAGGAAAGCTGAAGAGTGCCCCGAACCAGATGTTGGCGGATGAAGTGATAATCATTCTCAATATGTTTTGTTCTCTCATGAAAAACATCATTGTGTGCAATTTGGATCGCACTTTGATTGTCACAATGCAGGATGGTAGCAGAATTATGTTGAACCCCCATATCTTCAAGTAACCATCGAAGCCAAAGTAGTTCAGAGGTGGCATCAGCCAGAGCCCGATACTCAAATTCGGTGCTAGAGCGGGATGTTACTATTTTTTTCTTGCTTCGCCATGATATTAACGAGTTGCCCAAGAAGAAACAGTAACCAGTGGTGGAACGCCGGTCGGTAGGATCACCCGCCCAATCTACATCTGAGTAACCCGATAATACCAATGGAGAGTCGTCAGAGAAGTGGAGTCCATGAAATAAAATACCTTTCACATATCGAAGGATACGAAGAACAACAGTGAAGTGAGCAGTACGAGGGGTTGACATGAACTGACTAACAACATGCACTGCGTAAGCAATGTCTAGACGACTAACAGTAAGATAAACCAAACTCTCAATAGGCTGCCGATATAAGGTAGGATCTGAAAGAAGTGTACCATCTGACGGAGTCAGCTTGACATTTGTGTCTAATGGGGTGGATGCAATATTAGTATCCGTGATGACAGAACGAGATAGCAAATCAGAGGCATATTTTGCTTGAGAAAGATAATACCCATCAGAAGTAGGATTGACTTCAAGACTGAGAAAATAGCTCAAATTACCCAAGTCTTTCATCTCAAAGTGGCTTTTGAGATATTGTTGTAAGTCAGAAATCCCAGTTGAGTCATCCCCGGTGATGATCATGTCATCGACATAAAGGAGGAGCAGAACGATGCCTCTCGTCTCGTTCGTCTGTAAACAAGTGCGTAATCATGAGGACTTGACTGAAAGCCGAACTGTGTGATAATGGAACTGAATTTGGCAAACCATGCACGAGGAGCCTGTTTAAGCCCATATAATGCGCGACGGAGAAGGCAAACTTGTTTTGGAGGATGAGAATAGACAGGAGGTGGAGACATGTAAACCTCTTCTGTAAGATCACCGTTCAGAAACGCATTTTTAACATCCATTTGAAACAGAGGCCAATGACGAACAGCTGCTACAGCAAGTAAACTTCGAACAGAGGTCAGGCGAGCGACGACAGGGGCAAACGTTTCTTCATAGTCAATGCCATATTTTTATGTGTAACCTTTAGCAACCAGACGAGCCTTATACCGCTCAATAGAGCCATCAGAGCGAGTTTTGATTTTGTAAATCCACTTGTATCCAATCGGAGTTTTGTCAGAAGGTAGCTCCACTAAGTCCCGCGTATGAGTCTTCTCTAGTGCACTCAGTTCTTCTGTCATTGCTTGCTGCCACAAGGGGTCAGAACTAGCCTCTCGATAGGAGGAGGGCTCATGTAAAGAAGAAATGACAGAAAACAATGATAATCTTGGAGGTAAGGAGGAGGTTCAGATACCCGTGCAGACCGGCGAGGTAGGACAGGTGCAGGAATAGGAAAATCAGAGGGGGCAGATTCTTCGACGACGGGTGCGGAACAAGAGCACGATCATCGAGCTCATCCGACATACCCGTAGTAGGAGATGGAAAAAGCTCGATAGAGGGGTTAGTGAAAAATGGTTGAGGACATGATAGTGAACCGTCGAATTTGGATAGGGTAGAGAACATTGTATTTTCCCAAAAAGTGACATGGGTGGAGATGCGTAGTCTCTTAGAAAGAGGATCCCAACACCTATATCCCTTATGTTCTGTGCCATACCCGAGGAAACAACATAGACAAGCACGCGGTTCAAGCTTGGTATGTTCAGGGGGGTTAAGAAGAACGAAACATGCACAACCAAATACCCGAAGATGAGAATAGTCCGGTAGTGTACCATACAATCGTTCAAAAGGAGAGACGTTCTATAAAACTGGTGTAGGAAGGCGATTAATGGTAAAAACACAATTCAAAGCAGCTTCACCCCAAAACTTTTCAGGACAGGACGCAGAGAGAAGTTGGGCTCTGACGAAATCTAAGATATGTCAATGTTTTCTTTCAGCTCGACCATTTTGTTGAGAGGTATACAGACAAGAATGTTGAACAATGGTGCCTTGTTGTTTAAGAAACTGAAGAAGCATAGAATTACGGTATTCTAAAGCATTGTCAGTACGAAGAATTTTGATTGAACGGTCAAATTGAGTTTTGATCATATTAGCAAACTAAATATATGTTTGAGATATTTCAGATCTATGCATTAGAAAATATATCCAAGTGAATCTGGAATAGTCATCAATGAACAGTACAAAGTATCGATAACCATTCACAGTGAAAGTAGGTGCAGGACCCCAGACATCAGAATGAACTAACCCAAACGGAGTATTATTGATGGACTTGTTAAGACCGAAGGAAGAAGCAGGTTGTTTTGCTAATTGACAGTGCACGCAATTAAAAGACTCAAATTTAGAAATACCCAAAGAACCACTGGAAATAAGAGTACGGAGTTTACTGGCTGATGTATGACCAAGACGAAGGTGCCACTGATAGATTGAGGGGGTAGAAACTGCTATAGAAATTTGTGTGATGGCAGGTATGTGAAGTGACGTGAGCTCAAATAATTGTCCGACTTTGATCCCCGTTCCCAGAATTTAACCCGTCTGAATGTCCTATACGTGACAACCAGAGGGAGAAAATAAAACAGTCATGCCTTGATCACATAATTGACCAACAGAAATTAAATTCAATGTGAGGTTGGGGACGCAATGGGTTTCTGGGAGATTCAAACTATGGTTGGACACGGCTCCTGAGTGGGTAACAGACATGGAGCTACCGTTTGCAGTTTGAATTCTCAAAGAATGTGGGGAAGGACTACTGTTAGACAATAGAGATAGATTTGGTGTCATATGATTACAACACCCAGAATCAAAGAACCATTGGTTACCTGATGTCACAAATAGGGCAGTGGGTTGGGTAGGTATCACCTGTTTGATGATTGCTTCCAAGTCACTCATAGAGAACACCGTAGAAGGAGGTGGCCCATTAGAGACAACAGCAGCAACAGAAGAACCGGTGTGAGAGACAGATGCAGACTTAGGTGTGCCTTTGGGACGAGCACGTTTATTTAGGCAGCGCGACACAATGTGACCGCGTTCATGACAGTATCGGCACTCAATTGTAGGACAGTTGCTAAATGAATGTCCCATTTTTTTGCAGTTCTTACAAGGGTAGGAGGCAGGTTTAGGCCATGATTGAGTGGTGGCGAGGGCCACTTCCGATGAAGAGGCAGAGTTGACTAAGCCAAGCTGAGTTTCCTCAAACAAAATTTCTTTAACAGCTGCGTCAAGAGAAGGTAGTGGATGATGCAGGAGGGCTGCACGGACTGATTCATATTCAGGGCGAAGAGCCATGAGAACTTTGATGAGATGAAGGTGGTCTTTGCTGATTTCTGCCTGTTGCAACTGGTTCCATATTGGTTGAATGAGTGCTAAAAATTCATTGATAGACTGACCAGCTTCTTGTTTCAAACTGTTCAAGGTGGTGAACAGTTGATAATACTGTGCCAAACCAGATGTTTTGTATCTAAGGGCAAAAAAAATCCCAAATTTCTTTAGCCGTCTCAAAATCAATAAACTGAATATGA
This sequence comes from Stephania japonica, assembly GCA_039657345.1. Classification (NCBI taxonomy): domain Eukaryota; kingdom Viridiplantae; phylum Streptophyta; class Magnoliopsida; order Ranunculales; family Menispermaceae; genus Stephania; species Stephania japonica. Next base: position 17,052,921 of record CM077558.1, on the reverse strand, counting down.
ATAGAGGGAGTAGATGTGTTACAGAACCAGGTGATGATCTGATGATTCTTACTGTCCCAATCGTCAAGTCGGTCAAGAAACTGTGCTTATGTCTTCGTGGCATCCTTTTCTGGTTTATAGTTGTCTCTTGTAACGATTCTCCAAAGTTTTCGACCAATTAAAAAACTTTTAATTCGTTGGGACCAAAGTGAATAATTTGTCCCATCAAGAATCATGGAGATAGGCTGTGAAATTTCAAGTTTCTCCATTGAATAAGAAACTTCTCCGAGGCCGGAAGAGATGATGTAGAAGCCTTGGATGTAGCGACAGGCGAGATCAGGAGGGATCGGGGAGGGAGCGGCAGGCGCGGAAGCAGCAGGAACGGTAGACGCGGGAGCGACAGGAACGTGGAGTGCCGATGGCGGCGGCCAGCTTTGAGCGGCGATGGCGGGGAGCAGATTTGAGCGGCGACGGTGGCAAGCAGATCGGAGCGGCGGCAGCGGTGTGTCGCAACGGCAGAACAGAGGCGATTGGTGTACCGGTGGCGGGTCAGGCTAACAGAGCGATCGGGATCAAGGTGGTGGTCATGTCGGCCGGTGTATCGAGGCATAACAGACAGTGTTGTGTTTCACACAACCAGGGTGGACAGAGTTGTGTCTTGCACAACCAGAGAAACCCACAAGATGGGCTTTGATACCATGTTAGTTTCTGAATGAAATAAGTTTATTGTATATTCACCTTGTGTACAAGGACGTCTATATATACACGTACAAGGCATATAATACAAAAGGAAAGTGCAATCACAAATGGAAACTATTAATTACACTAGATACTAATTTCCTTAACTGTTGAATATATTATTGAGTTGCCATAATTGGTAGTTTCCTTAACTAACCAGTTTCCTGGTAGTTTCCTTAACTAACCAGTTTCCTGGTAGTTTCCTTAACACCCTTTCCTTAACAGACTACAACATGAATCATAAGGCAATAATCGTAAATGATGTATATGACGTGCTCTCGACGCAACATTTTCTTGACGTGTTGTGATAATGACTTTGCTCCCCGGAGCCCCATATTGTGTTAGTGGAAGGATTAGCTCCTCCCATTTATCAAGATCTTTATTCCAAAAGTCATCTAGTACGAGCAAGAATTTCCTATTCAAATTTTTTTCAAGACTCTTTTGCAGCTCTTGCTTATTTGAAGACTCGGATGCATTAATTGAACCGATCTCTTTCAAGATTTTACACCAGATTGTCGGAATTGCAAAATCCTCAGAGACGCAGACCCAAATCTTCATCGAACCAAAGTGTTCCTTGACACTAGCATCATTGAATACCAACTGTGCGAGTGTCGTTTTCCCAAGGCCACCAAGACCAACTATAGCCATGATCCAAAGAGGAGTAGTGCCACTGCTATTCCCTGGATCATTGCTGCCTGACCCGGAATGAATCAACATGTCGAGTATCGCTTCTTTTTCATCATCTCTTCCAATCACATGCAACTCATCCACCAAAGCGGTGGTTTGTCGATCATTGGCAGCAACTGGAACAATATTATTATTGTTAATATTTTCACGTGTTGTGGTGGTATTAATCTCTCTGATGAAGTGGAAGCTGTCCTTCTTCTTGTCAATGTCTTTCAGCCACTTGTTAATGTTTCGAATGGAATGGGCAGTGTTGGTGATAAGTTATTATTTATGCATATTATATATAGTTTATTTATATATTTTAGTGTTGATTCTTTGAATTATGGGCCTAATTATCTCTATTTGTCATTTTCAGGACTTTTGGGGTGCACGGTTGGATCTGGGGCGGAAAAATACTCAAAATAGAGTATTTACTTGAAGAAATCGGATACCGGAGGGTCTGTTTTGGAGTGTAGACAAGAGTAGGTGAATTGGAGTTTTGATCTGCCATGTGTCGCTGTCCCATTCGCCGATCCGCACGTGTCGTCGTCCCATTCGCTCGCCCATGTCACCGTCGATAGCCAACACGTCACGTAACACATCACGCGAGCTCCTCACCTACGCCGTTGATCATCCTCGGGATCCATGTTGGTGCTGTCTCCCACTTGTTCGCACGACTCCACGCGAGCTCCCTCCCTCCTGTTGCACGCCACGTGGCGCGTTCCTGTAGCCAAGACAGTGGCAGTTGCTTCTCCACTCACAGCGCGCCACGTGTCGCCGCCTCCACGTCCAGCACGTCATGCGAGCCTGTCCCAGCCAATCCAGTTGCACCACATCGCACGCCTCAGTCTTTCAGCCAATCACACTGTGACACGTGGCAGAGTACAGAAAAATACCAAAAAATAGCTACAGATTTTCCTCGATGCACGTGTCACGCACCAAACTCGAAAATAGGCATCCGGGACCCAAATTTAGGAGTATTAATCAGGGTTTTTGACAGAGAGTCGGGCATACATTGTTTTCTTCTTTTCTCAGTGTTTTCTATTTTTTTCTCTCCTCTTTTTCTACACTTTGTTTCTAGATTTTAATGGAGTTTATGACGTCGATGGCCGGCTAAACTCATCAGTCTGAATCGGAAGTGGATCAAATCACTCTTTTTGGCATAAAACATATGTGAGATCTATTTTATTATTTATTTAATTTGTTTTTCATAGTATTTTATTTTCTTTGGTATTATTTGAACAATTGAAGTTAAACACTAGTTTAGACTTCAATTCATATGCCAGTGAATCGTAAGCACCCGTGCTTGTGCGACAAGACCACACTAGTGGCAATTGACCATACCAATTGATTAGACCCTTTTGGGACTGGTCAAATACCTTAGAGATCTAGGCTAAATCGGGAGCACTAGCGATCCGGTTGTCTAGGTGTAGTGCCTTCACTAATCCAAGTAATGTGACCAATGCGTTAAATCTGGAACACTAGCGATCAGGTTGCGTAATTGGTCAGGGAAGTAGTCAACGGTCGTACCTTGGCTACCGACATCAGGAAGTGCGAAGACCTGCGTACATTACCGGGTCTATAGCCACTCTAAATTACTGTGATTTGCATGCTTTGATTAGATTGAGGACCATATGTAAAATTATGGCAAATTGAAGAGATTTGTGATACTGATGGTTTGGATTGTTCTTTTCCATTTTGATTGATTTATTTACGTTATATTTTAATTATTGTTTTTAGTAAAATTAGAGATATTTTCTGTGAACACTCAAGGTTAGTTTTAGGTTAGTACCCTAAGTTGAAAACTTGGTCTTCGTGGTTCGACCCCGTGCTTGCCACTACTGCTGTTCTTATGGTTATTGGTAATCTCATCGGGATATATATTTATTTTGACGCGCTCGACACGCATCAAATTTTGGCACCGTTGCCGGGGACCAAGTTCTTTTTTTATTTTTATTTTTTTTGTGTTCACTTTTATGTCCCACGGTCTTCGTCGATCGTTGTCCGCTGGATCTTTACTCCCTCTTGATCTAGAGATCGAGAAGACTTGCCGTCGGAACTCAAAAGAAACTAGGCAGAGGAACCAATCCTCTAGAGTTCAACTGAACGACGAGCAAACCCCTCCGATGGCTGACCACATTGGGAACCCACATGCACACATTGCACCACGTGAGGGACGGGAGGAACCCCTAGTTATTCCTCCCCAACAGTTTGACGCACGAGCTGAACCACATGCACCAGTGGAACAGCAAAGGCCTGCAGCACATCGCTATCAACCATTCGACCAAAGAGTGGTTGATCTTCATCCACAAAGGCCACAAGCTAATCCTTGGGAACAACCTCAGGCCAACCATCGCATTACCATTGGGATGGCGAATGATGGGATACAGGATCTCCTAGCCCATCATCCACACTGCATCGCATATCCAGCCCACAGGTGTAATTTTGAGCTCAGATCAGGTTTCATTAACCTGCTCCCCGTCTTTCATGGACTGGATCGTGAGGATCCAGTCACCTTCATCAAGGACTTCCATTCTAAATGTAGGACCATGATTTCCCCTCGAGTCGATGAAGGCGAAGTCAAACTCTCAGCTTTTCCTTTCTGCCTAAAGGATAAAGCTCAAGACTGGCTCTTCTATCTTCCCCCTGGTTCCATTACAAATTGGAACGATATAATTTCTGCATTCCTCAAAGAGTTCTTCCCTGAATCTAGAGCTTCTCAACTTACTAGAGAGATATGTAGTATCAAAATGAAACGGGGCGAATCATTTGGCGATTATTGGGGTCGTTATAAGCGCTTACTTGTGCAATGCCCCCAACATGGCCAAAACAACCTCTCCATTATTCGTTTCTTCTATATGGGACTCACACCCCTGGAGAAACGGATGATTGACAATGCCTGTGGAGGCAATTACAGATGTAAGACCACCGAGGAAATGTTTGATCTGTTCGACTCTATAGCAAGTCAGTCACGTCATTACATTGATGACAAGGATGATGGACCTTCACGAAGTCTTTCTGATGGAGTAGGGTCAAATTCTGCCAATAACAAGCTTGATAAACTCACTGGTCTCATGGAACGATTCCTCACCTCGGGAAAAGCTTAAGTTAAAGCTTGCGGCTTCTGTACAGCCAAGGACTACTCTACTAACTCGTGTCCTACCTTGTTCGAGAACGAGCAAGCGAACGCTTTAGGTGGCGGATTCTAAGGACCACCGAGGAATCAATACGACAACAATTTCAATAACACTTACAATCATGCCGTTAAAAGCCCTATTTAAGTTATGGGCCACAAAATCAGAACTTCTTACAATATGTTCCAAGGGGACAACCCCTCCCTCCACAACCCCAACCCGCTCAAAATTCGAGGTCTTTAGAGGAAATAATGAGAACAATCATTGCTAATCAAGACAGATTCTCTAAAGAATTGACCCAACTTAAAAATGAAACCATCACGAGTCATGCTTCTAGCATTAAAAGTCTCGAGGTGCAATTAGGGCAATTGGCTCTACAAGTTGGGCGGACGGATGAGAAAGGCAGATTGCCTTCTCAAACGCTCCCGAATCCAAATGCGAATGTCAATGCTGTTACACTTCGTAGCGGTAGAGAGTTGGAGGAGGCCCCTAAAGACCCTAAGCCTAAAGAGGCCGCCCCTAAATCCAAGGAAGTCGAGCAGGAACTCGAGGTTCAACCGTCTCACACTGAAACGGTAGACTTGGATAAGAAAGCACAACCTTCTCTTAAGATTCTACCCCCGTTCCCTCAACGCCTCATTCAATCTAAAAAGGCAGGAGAAGAGAAGGAAATTCTGGAAATCTTGAGGAAAGTGGCGATAAACATCCCACTTCTTGATGCTTTAGCACATATGCCCCGATATGCTAAGCTACTCAAGAACCTATGCACCAACAAAGGTCGTCTCAAAGGCAACGAGAAAATCACCGTAGGTGAGAATGTCTCTGCTATCCTACGCAAAAAGTTGCCAACCAAGTGTGAGGACCCGGGCATGTTCATTGTCCCTTGCACAATTGGTGAAGTTGAGATCCAGAAAGCTATGTGCGACCTCGGCGCCTCTATCAATGTCATGCCACTATCCATATATGAGACATTGGAGGCTGGCCCCCTAAAGGATACTGGGATTGTCATACATTTGGCAGACCGATCTGTCGTTCGTCCTGTAGGTGTCTTGGAAGACATCCTGGTGAAGGTTAGTGAGCTCATCTTTCCTGCTGACTTCAATATCATCGATATGAAGACTCAGCCATGCCCCCATTTCTCCTCAGTCTTGCTTGGCAGGCCTTTCCTTAAGACCGCGAAGGCCAATATTGATGTTCACAGTGGTGCTCTGACCATGGAGTTTGATGGTGAACTTATTAAGTTCAACATCTATGATGCGATGCACCATCCCTGCGATGCCTCTTCTATGGTGCTTGCCTTGGACAGTGTGGACTCATTTGTCCAGGATACCTTTCTCGTGAAAGGTGATGATGTGAAAGTGGTGTTAGAGAATCATCTTGACACCAATTCCTTGCGAAAGCAATGTTTCATTCTCGATACTGAGATTGAGGAGCTGATCTCTGAGTTGGACTCTGCTCCACTCTATTTTCCCACCCTAGCTTATCTCGACTTACCTACTTCGAACTCTGCACTTCTCCCCTCTATGGTGCGAGCACCCACACTGGAGCTCAAACCATTGCCCACCCACCTCAAATATATGTTTTTAGGTGCGAATGATACATTACCAGTGATCATCTCCACCAAACTCACATTACCAGAGGAAGAGAAGTTGATTCATGTGCTTCAAGAGTTCAAAGAAGCCCTAGGGTGGACGATTGCTGACATCAAAGGTCTTAGCCCTTCCACATGCATGCATTAGATACATATGGAAGAAGGGTCTAAACCTTCACGAGAAGCACAACGGAGACTAAACCCACCAATGATGGATGTGGTTAAAAAGGAGATTCTGAAGCTCCTTGACGCTGGGATGATCTACCCGATCTCCGATAGCAAGTGGGTAAGTCCCATTCAGGTGGTTCCCAAGAAAACGGGGATCACAGTGGTCACAAACTCACAAGGTGAGTTAGTCCCAACTCGCATCCAAAACGGATGGCGAGTTTGCATTGATTACAGGAAGCTCAATGCTTCCACTAGGAAAGACCATTTCCCATTGCCTTTCATCGATTAGATGTTAGAACGTTTAGCAGGCAGGTCTCACTATTGCTGCTTAGATGGGTATTCTGGTTTTCACCAGATCCCCGTAGCACCTGAGGATCAAGAAAAAACCACCTTCACCTGTCCTTTTGGTACTTATGCTTACCAGCGCATGCCATTTGGGCTGTGCAATGCACCTGCTACATTTCAGAGGTGTATGATGAGCATCTTCTCTGACTTCGTTGAGCACTTCATCGAAGTATTCATGGATGACTTCACCGTTTACGGTGATTCATTCAATCTTTGCCTTAGTCACTTGACTAAGGTTCTTCACCGATGTATCTAGAAGAACTTAATCCTCAATTACGAGAAATGTCATTTCATGGTGGATCGGGGTCTTATCTTGGCTCACATCGTATCTGCTAGGGGTGTGGAGGTAGACTCGACAAAAATTGAAGTAATTCAAAAGTTGCCTTACCCCACGACTGTGCGAGAAATTCGATCATTTCTTGGCCATGCCGGTTTCTATCGGCGATTCATTAAGGATTTCTCCAAAATTGCACAACCCCTCTGTCGCCTTCTTCAGAAGGATGTGCCTTTCGATCTTGATAAGGCATGTAAGAGCGCATTCGATGGACTCAAAGACTCTCTCATCTTTACTCCAGTGATTCGAGCTCCCAACTGGGAGCTACCTTTTGAGATTATGTGCGATGCCGGCAACCACGTTGTGGGTGCCGTGCTTGGGCAACGAGTCGGGCGCGCTTCTCATGTCATATACTACGCTTCTCGAACTCTTGATCCTGTCCAACTGAATTACACCACTATAGAGAAGGAGCTTCTAGCTATCGTCTTCGCCTTGGAGAAATTTCAGCCTTATCTTTTAGGAACTAAGGTGGTCGTCTACTCTGATCATGCTGCCTTAAAGCACCTTATGGCCAAAAAGGAAGCTAAGCCTCGTCTCATTCGATGGATACTCTTGTTACAAGAGTTTAACATCGAGATTAAAGATAAAAGTGGTGCCGAAAATCTTGTTGCTGACCATCTCAGTTGTATCGAGAATGGTGAAGCACCTGTCCCGCTACAAGATGATTTTCCTGATGAACATCTCTTAGCAATTGCTGAGGAACTCCCTTGGTTTGCAGATCTGGTAAACTTCCTTGTTACACGAGAGTTTCCACCTTATCTTACGCGAGCCCAAAAGGATAAAATTCGGAGTGATTCCAAATACTATGTATGGGATGACCCATACTTGTGGAGGTTTTGCTCAGACCAGGTTATTCGTCGATGTGTTTCCCAGACGGAGACGCAATCTATATTGGCATTCTGTCATTCATACGCCTGCGGCGGCCATTTCGGTCTACGTAGGACTGCTATGAAGGTCTTGGAGAGTGGGCTCTACTGGCCCACCATTTTTCACGATATATACATATACTCCAAGACCTGTGCCAAATGTCAGTCGACCGGAACCCTGAGTCACAGGAATCAAATGCCACTGACCTCGATCCTATTTTGTGAGATTTTCGATGTTTGGGGGATCGACTTTATGGGGCCATTTCCACCGTCACATGGTTTTCTTTATATCTTACTGGCGGTGGACTACGTGTCCAAATGGGTGGAAGTCAAAGCCACTTGCACCAATGATTCATAAGTTGTATGCGATTTCCTGAAATCACGAATTTTTTCAACTTTTGGCGCTCCACGGGCTTTGATCAGTGATCGAGGTACCTATTTCTGCAACCGCATGGTTGAAAATCTCCTGCGTAAGCATAATGTTACACACCGTACGTCTACGGCCTATCATCCTCAGACCAGTGGCCAAGCGGAGGTGTCAAACAGGGAGATTAAAGCCATTTTGGAGAAGACTGTAAACCCGTCACGAAAAGACTGGAGCACGTGCCTTGATGATGCAGTATGGGCTTATCGAACGGCTTTTAAAATGCCAATCGGAATGTCTCCATATTGCTTAGTTTTTGGCAAATCATGCCACTTACCAGTCGAGTTAGAGCACAAATCTCTATGGGCTTTCAAACAGCTCAACATGGAACTCGACGCAGCCGGCAAAGAGAGAAAGTTGGACCTCCAAGAATTGGAGGAGATCCGGAACGATGCCTACGAGTCCGCTCGAATTTATAAAGATAAAACCAAGGCGTTCCACGATCGCAACTTATCTCGTAAGACTTTCATATTCGGCCAAAAGGTATTGCTTTTATAATTCCAAATTAACTCTCCATCCAGGAAAGTTGAGGTCACGATGGCTCGGACCTTTTGTTGTTACTGATGTGTTTGGACATGGTGCAGTTGAGATCAGGAGCCAGGATACAGGGAAAGTTTTCAAGGTGAATGGGCACCGACTGAAGTTGTTCTATGAGAACTTCCCACAGCACGAGATCGAGAGCGAGACTCTAGCAGTTATAGAGTACCTTGACTGAGAGAGAGTCAGACTGAGTCGAGCCAACGATGTTAAAAAAAGGCGCTCTTGGGAGGCACCCCAAGCTTCTATCCCTTTGATTTTATTTTAGTCTTTTCTGTGGTATTATTACTATTATCTCCTTGTGACTTTTTACAGGTGTTGCGACCTCTGCCTTGCACACTGGATTTTGAGAGCCTGGTATTGCCCTGATAGCTCCTCACATGTCTGTACGTATGGTTAGTTACATTGAGATTTGGTAAGGTTACCCATCTTCTTTTCGTTCGTGGATTTAGGTTTAGTGTCAGTCTTATGCATGATTTTGTATCATTTCCTTTTATATCTATTATGTTCTTTTTACCATCTTGTATGTTCATGTATGCCTCGTAACCTGTTTTGAACCTTGAGGACAAGGTTCAAAATAAGTTTGGGGGTACTTTAGGACTTGTGGATTGAGTTGGATGGTGTTCTATGCGAAAGACCGCAGGTGAGATCGTTTAAGTTTTTTTATATATATGCGGTTACATGCGGTTGTAGGATGGTATTGGTGGTGTTTGATATATATTGCTCATTCATTTCTTCCATTTCTTTTCACTCCATATCACACTTTTTCATTCCATTAGGAGTTGATACACGTTCATGCATGTTTTCAGTGTAGTCTATATGGTCTAGAGTCGCCCGAGATTTTGTTTCATGCCTTTGGTTATGGATGAGTACTTTATGGTAGCCTGTTGACTTGAAACTTTAGAGAAATTAGGAGAAACACTCAATCAAGTCGTAGCTCAGCATTCTTAGGAATTCATGATTAGAGACTTAGTATATTGGTTGAGCTTTTGCTAGATACCAAAATGGGTAGACGATCAAAAATTGTGCAAGTGATAATATTTTAACCCACATTGAGGAATTTGTTTTATTATAGTGAAAGTGAGAAGGGCTAACAGGAGTTTTCTTAATATTGAGAGTCCCACAAGTTTCCATAGGAAATGGAGCAGGGAAACTTGTGGTGGGAAAAAGTGAGAAAATCGGTCCATAGGAAATGGAGCAGGGACCGTGTTACAAAAAAATGGAGAAAGGAATAGAGAATAGAAAAAAAAAAAGAATAAAGACGAAAGTTTATGAAAACTACTCAAAAAAAAAGATTTAGCTCGAGTGCTTTCACTAAATTTAGTGGGATTTTAAACTTGCGTGCTTTAATGTATAGATCAAGAAAACCCATGAGTAGTTGATGGCCTTTGTCTTGACTGCATCTTTGTCTTGAAAGTGGGATCTTAGTTGTGTTTGGGTTGTGATTCTTGACATATCATAACTCCGAAATTTCTTAAGTGGCTTGTTAAGTTGGCGACTATGTAAACCAGAGAAACTCCATGAACTTTTGAATCGGGTATAGTTTAGTTGAGTCAGTGCATAGTTATATTAAGAGTCTAGTTTGTTTGTTTGTCATTTACACCTTTGCTCGGGACGTGCAAAGTCCTAAGTTTGGGGGTATTTGATAAGTTGTTATTTATGCATATTATATATAGTTTATTTATATATTTTAGTGTTAATTCTCCGAATTATGCGCCTAATTATCTCTATTTGTCATTTTCAGGACTTTTGGGGTGCACGGTTGGATCCGGGGCGGAAAAATACTCAAGATAGAGTATTTACTTGAAGAAATCGGATACCGGAGGGTCTGTTTTGGAGTGTAGACAAGAGTAGGTGAATTGGAGTTTTGATCTGCCATGTGTCGCTGTCCCATTCGCCGCCGTCGCGTGTGTCGTCGTCCCATTCGCTCAGCCATGTCACTGCAGTCAACACGTCACGTAGCACATCACGCGAGCTCCTCACTTACGCCGTTGATCATCCTCGGGGTCCGTGTTGGTGCTGTCTCCCACTTGTTCGCACGACTCCACGCGAGCTCCCTCCTTCCTGTTGCCCACCACGTGGCGCGTTCCTGTTCGTCCAGCCAAGACAGTGGCAGTTGCTCCTCCACTCACAGCGCACCACGTGTCACCGCCTCCACGTCCAGCACGTCATGTGAGCCTGTCCCAGCCAATCCAGTTGCACCACATCAGCACGCCTCAGTCTTTCAGCCAATCACACTGTGACATGTGGCAGAGTCCAGAAAAACACCAAAAAATAGCCACAGATTGTCCTCAACGCACGTGTCACGCACCAAACTCGAAAATAGGCATCCGGGACCCAAATTTAGGAGTATTAATCAGGGTTTTTGACAGAGAGTCAGGCATACATTGTTTTCTTCTTTTCTCAGTGTTTTCTATTTTTTTCTCTCCTCTTTTTCTACACTTTGTTTTTAGATTTTAATGGAGTTTATGACGTCGATGGCCGGCTAAACTCATCAGTATGAACCGGAAGTGGATCAAATCACTCTTTTTGGCATAAAACATATGTGAGATCTAGTTTATTATTTATTTAATTTGTTTTTCATAGTATTTTATTTTCTTTGGTATTATTTGAACAATTGAAGTTAAACACTAGTTTAAACTTCAATTCATATGCCTGTGAGTCGTAAGCATCCGTGCACAAGACCACACTAGTGGCAATTGACCATACCAATTGATTAGAACATTTGGGACCGGTCAAATACCTTAGGGATCTAGGCTAAATCGGGAGCACTGGCGATCTGGTTGTCTAGGTGTAGTGCCTTCACTAATCGAAGTAATGCGACCAATGCGTTAAAATTGGAGCACTAGCGATCAGGTTACGTAATTGGTCAGGGAAGTAGTCAACGATCGTACCTTGGCTGCCGACATCAGGAAGTGTGAAGACCTGCGTACATTACCGGGTCTATAGCTACTCTAAATTACTGTAATTTGCATGCTTTGATTAGATTGAGGACCATATGTAAAATTATGCCAAATTGAAGAGATTTGTGATACTGATAGTTTGGATTGTTCTTTTCCATTTTGATTGATTTATTTACGTTATATTTTAATTATTTTTTTTAGTAAAATTAGAGATATTTTCTGTGAACACTCTAGGTTAGTTTTAGGTTAGTACCCTAAGTTGAAAACTTGGTCTTTGTGGTTCGACCCCGTGCTTGCCACTACTGCAGTTTTTGTGGTTATTGGTAATCTCATTGGGATATATATTTATTTTGATGCGCTCGACACGCATCAGTTGGAATGCAACTTAAGCGTAGTGAAGCACGAGAGGAATTTGCGTACCGTATGGTGACGCTCCCCGGTGAGGTTGCGTCGCAAGCCATCGTATGCAAACTCCTCCAGCAAGTCCTCGGCATCGTATGCAAACTGGATGTGGTTGAGGAAGGTTTGAAGCTTGACCACCTCCTCTTTCACACCACGAATCAGACCGATCTCGTCAATTCCGAGTGAAACCAGCATCTTCACGATCTCCTGCACGCCACCAACAAGAAGCTCTTCAGCCGCCATGTCTTCCTCACCAAACAGGGTCGATCTCTCTTTCTCTCACACTTTGTACGTTTCACCAAGTAAGTGAAACCAAGAGCAAACAAGAACAACCTCTCTCTCTCTCTCTCTCTCTCTCTCTCTCTCTCTCTCTCTTTGTGACACTACTGTACGAATTTTCACCTAACTTACAACTCATTTCCTTATTTTTATTACTATTTTTTAATATGTAGGCAAGTATTATGTATGTATTTTGCTTTTGATCACATTGGGTTTATGGGTTGTTAGAGATATTGGAACATATATACAAATGATAGTACTCTCCTTAGACTCGATGTTTGTATACATATGTGGGGTTTTCACACTATAAGTTGTCCTAACTATTGATTTAGGAGTATTTATATTAGTTGGAGTTTGAATCTCTTCCATTGTACTTTGAATAACTCACTAATATATAATAACTCAATCTAAATAACTTAATAAATGGTAAAGGGTAAGGGAAGGCTAACGAGGCTTACGTGACTCAGTGAGATTGGCTCGGGGGAAGTCTAGGCCGGGCGGGGTCCAAGTTTAGGTTGTGAAATTTGGGGTCGTCACATGGATTCACACCATCGAGATGATGTGGCACAAATAACCGCTCACACTGTCTGCCGCACCCTCTATTTTTAGAAAGTGCAATAGACAATGTGCATTATTCCACATCATCAAAACAACGAGAAAAAGTATGCGCATACGAATAAAACCGAAACCAATTAAATTGGACTTGTGTTTTGCTTTTTAATCTCTATGCGTTATGGATATTTTTTTGGTAGGATATCTTTTAGAAATGACAAAACTAACTAAATGTCCCCTCAAACTTTGAGGTTTTTTTAGATTCGTCTAAACTATTACTATTTGGTTGTTTCAAGCAACTTTTATTTTGGTTCACATTAAATCCCCTATGGTTAATTGAAACATCTCTTTCTCTCTCGATCTCTCAAGCATTCGGCATCACAAGTGTGCAACTCTTTCTAGTGCTAGAGAGTCTCACACTCTTCTTCTCACTTGATCTCTCATCACTTCCTTATTAATCATCAACCCAGAAGATGCGTGAGAGAGAGTGTGGAAATTAGAGGAGTTGGAGAGGAATCAATCTTTATGCATTTTGATTCTGAACTTGATGTCGTGGCAGTTGCAGATGCTTTGTGGAACCGTAACTTTTGATCCAGGAATCCGATTGATTATTATAATACCTTTTCGGAAATGACGTTTCATGCTCTATAGCTGTATAGGGAGCTTTTCCGGGATTGGCTTTCGCATATCCAAATTCCTTTGTTTAGGGCTCTATCGAGAACTTTCTATTTTCTTGTTTAGTTAGGGTATATTCATAATTTACTCGGCGTCAACGCTATCTCGCATCTTATGTGTGTCCTCCTTGATCCACACATAGTATTATGAGTTCCCTCATTTGTCCGAATATTCGTGTATACGTACTAATACAATCTATACAAATACAACACGACACGAAAATCCATGCACGCACTAATCGATACAACCTGGGCTTATCACGAGCTTAACTCAGATTATTTAGAATTCGAATTAACACTAATTATATGCTTAAGATAACGAGTGCTTACACTCAATATCAAATTAATTGGAATGGTCTAGGCAGTAAAAAGTTAGCTACCTCTAATTCTTGTAGGCTTGAAAATGACATTAGGCTTGAAAATATGGGGTTTCATTTAACATTAAAAAGCAGATAAAATAGATCAGTATGATGACGTGCTGCACAAAGTTCAAGTACAAAAACAACAAGAGTATATTAGATAGATTAAAATTAGGAAATAAGAACATATAATTAAAAAAAAAAATTCAGAGAAGAATGAGACTGCATCAAGTAAATAAATACCACCAATTTTATTACTCAATTGAGAGAGAAATCATACTAAAAACCAGCTACGAGGTTTGTGCATTAACTTAAATAGAAAGATGCAATGAATAAAGTTAGTAGCTCCAGCTGTCCCGTTGATCCAATAATCCACCAATCAGTCTAATGCAATAATATATTTTAGACGCTCCTCGTGGTCCTATGGCTATCCATAACAAGTATAAAATGCATGCATGGAGAATAAGAAATGCACGACAACCAAGTCAATCTAGCTATAGAATGGCAGATACAAATGCTAACAAGCCTTCATCGCCTCCGAAAGCAGCAGCTTCGCAAACCAAATCACTAGGGCAGAAACTGATGCCACCTTTGAATTCCGATATTTCGACTGCGGTGGCGGATTCACATGAGTCCTTTTCTGGCCTCCCTGATCCTTTAAGGACTATTGAAGATGGTGCTGAGAGTGTACCAGAGCCAATTACTCAGGTTGGGGTCCAGGCAGCAGAGAAGGGCGTGCATTATAATATCATGTCGGAATACAAGTATTGAAGCATATGTGAAGCAATATACTATAGTACTGGGTTCAATATCAATATCTATATATAATAAAGAACCTGATATGTAATTGTGTTATGTGATGTCATTTGGGATTTTATACAAATATATAATTATATATAGTTTGATTAAATTAAATATAAAAAACCTAATTAAATTATATTGTAATGAGCCCCCAAAGAGTGTGGTATAGTGGTTTGGCCTTAGTACTTTGACTAAGACTGAGGTCGTGATGGGTTCGATTCGCATAGAGGCCATGAGTGTGGTGTAGTGGTTTTGAAGAAGCCTTAATACTTTGAGATTTTATGGTTTTAAATTGAGACTTCTCTTTTTTTTTTTTTTTTTTTGGGTACAGATTGAGACTTCCGTACTTTTTTGTTTAGGGACCAAACCATTTCTTCAGCCAAGTACAATAGAGACTATGAGGTAACAGCCAATGAGACTAGGCATTTGATTTGCAGAATGTAAATGCATAAAGTTATAGCAGTTCCAAATCTTCAATATTTCAAGCAAAGTAAGTTTCCCATGCCACTTGGGCAACTCCGTCATGCCATTAAAGGGTGATCTCAAAGGATTTCAATTTGCAAAGATGCTAACAGTTGCAGGAGCCAAGAGTTTAAGCTGGACTATCCATAAACGGATAAGTCACAAGAGAAGATAAATGAGGAGGTCCTTCCCAGTAGCAGATATATTAGCATGATCTATAGCTGAGTGAGGATTGATGACAGTTGACATTTTTGTTGTATCTGAAATGTAATTATGTATCTTTTGTTATGTATTTCTTAGTTTAACTTGTATGTTTAAGTAAGACATGGTCAAGTATGGACTTGTCATTGTTTAGGTGAAAAGGACTTCACAAGTATGGTGAAGTAGATCATTAGTTTGGACTTTTGGTAATGTGCAGAAGAAAAATCTGCAGCTTTTGTAGAACCTTATGAAGTCAGTAATTTCGAAAATGTATGTATGTGATGAGAAACGATACGAGCAGCGGTGTGTTAAGCTCTTTTCTCTCCACTTCTTTGTGTTCAAAATCCTACATGTGGTATCGAGCTTCGCGATCTTTGTGGGTGTGAGTTTTGAGAGAAAACAAGTCAAGATCCTCATCAAACAAAGACCAACTTCAACGAAATGGCTTCAAACAATGCTTTGGAGTGCTTTGCCACCTCCAATCTTCAATGGTGAGAACTATCAAATGTGGGTCATGAGAATGAAGGCTTTGTTGAAGGGGCCGGACTTGTGGGAGGCAAGTGGATACAGGAGTTGATCCTCCTCCTTTGAGAGCAAATCCAACCATTGCACAAATCAAGCACCATGCTGAAGAGACATCAAAAAAATTCAAAGCTCTTTCCTATATACACTCAGCTGTGACTGAGCCTATATTCACACGCATCATGGCATGTGAAACAGGAAAAGAAGCCTGGGATAGGCTTAAGGAAGAGTTCCAAGGAAGTGAAAAAACAAGACAGATGCAAGTCTTGAACTTGAGAAGGGAATTTGAAGCCTTGAAGATGAAGGAAACAGAGAATGTGAAGGAGTTCTCTGATAGAGTTCTTAAAGTTGTGAACCAAATCAGAATTCTTGGTGAAGATTTGGCTGATAAAAGGGTGGTTGAGAAGGTTCTTGTGAGTCTACCTGTGTAACATCCCCTTATTTTAATTAAGGAATGTCCGGCCTGAAACCCTAATTAAGCCCCGGTAAACCAGATCGGACCTAATTAGAGCCAGCAGCCTTACAACATTTCCTGACAACAACCTGTATATCTCAATTTATATGAACAACATAAAACAAACGCAGCGGACAATTTAAAACTTTTTCGATAAAACACAAGTTATACAATACCGGCATGAACATCGGTACTGAGCTTGTATTCCCACCCATTTTATTACAAATCATAATGCAATACAATATATATAACAAGAAACTCACTGCACCGTAGAGAAGATACTAAACCCCTGGTCTTCTCCTTTCCTGAGTTCCAAGTCCTAGCGTACATTCATACCTGGAGATGTTAAGGTGGGTGAGCTCCTACATGCTCAGTAAGTGACTCTCATACCAACCATCAACTATCAATTAATATCAAGGCAATGTATAACAACATGAATCAAATGCATAACTACAGGAGCATATGAATCAATATAAACAATATATATAACAGATGCAAGTTCTTTGGTTCATTGCAATGTACCCGTGATTTGTATTTCACATTTTCGTATTCGATTGAGTCGCCCCCTCACATATCCAAGAACCAATCACTGGGCATCTAACCGCTCTTGTCAATGTGCCGCCAACTCATAAAACACCGAGTCGCACTTACTCATCATCACTAAACCAATCACTTGCTCATCTAATTGGTTTATGACTAATGAGTCGCTAAACTCAACTGGAAAGCATTGATCGGAATAATTCCCAAGCAATCAAGGCGCATGATGGTTAGCAATTCCACCACAGCTTCCCAAACCCCATGCCGATCCGTCCCGTCAAACCTCTTTCCGAATCCATTTTTCATTTCAAAACATTTTTGTAAAACCATCATCAAATCACGGTACATTGCCCCATTCCCGCTTCAAGACACTACATGCTCTAATAATACTATTTTACATTGCATAATTGATAAAAGTTACGAGTCCCACTTACCCGTCCCGAGCTTTCTATGTTTTACCGACTTGTACGACTCTCCGAGTCCTCAAACCTTTTCACATCGATTCATTACCTAAAATAAACCAATTGTTATCAACTTAAGTCCCATATTCATTTACTAACATTCCTAAACTAGTCCCATCGGAATCCGTAGTTCGAGATCTAGTTTATAACCTATTTTGACCATTTCACGTTTTTCGAGGTAAAACCCCTGTAAAGTCTCCTCCGACTTTCAAATTTCTCAATTTCCATAGAAATCCCTCAATTTCTATTTGTTTGGTCAAAATACTATTTTTCCATATTTTTTCCTATTTTTCTCGGATTTTCTTTTCCATTTTCTCTCTTTTCTTTTCTTTATTCTTTTTCTTTTCTTTTTGCCCCGAACCGGGCTCGAACCGGTTCGGCTCAACCGAGCCGAACCGGCCCGGTCAGGGTCGTCTTCCACCTTGAGCAACAAAGCGTTGCGTTGCTGCTCGTTTTCTTTTTTTTTTTTTTTTTTTTTTTTTTTTTTTTTCTTCTTCGATGGTGGGGTTGGCTCTCCAACCCCAACCCCAACTAGTTTGCATGACCAATCTCGGCAGGGGAGACAACACCAACCGCAACAACAACAATTGCCACACAACAGCCTTATCAACAAGAACATCAACTCAAACTTACCTCAACATCGACGTCCACAAGCTCCCGAACTCTTGGTTGCCTTCTCCTCCTCTCTCGGTCTCCTTCTTCCTCTCATCCTCATCGTCTCGGTTCTCTCTCTCTCTGCTCATTTGATTTTTAAAGAAAACTGAGGCGGTTTGGTCAGGGAAATGACCAAACTACCCCCAAGCCTATCCTTTTCTCTCTTTACCTCCATACCCTTAACGGTAATTTCACAATTTCTGATTTTTATTATATATATTTATATATACTAATTTATATATAAATATATATATTTATCGATATATTGCGCCTCAAATTCCGGTTGGCACGCCAACGAGAACTTCTCGGGCGTGCGCACCACCGTATGTCCGACGCGTGTCATTCGCGACCCCGCGTATCACTCTGCGCCTGACAAATTATCATTATTTTATTTTTTTCCATTTAATATATATTTATATATATCCATAATATATATAAATATATATTTATGCCTATAATTACGCCTATAATTACGTAATTTTCATCGCCGAACACACTCGAGCGTCAACGCTGTCTCGTGTATCATGTGTGTCCACATGACCCACACATGGTATTAGGCATTTCCCTGTTAGTCCGATTATTCACGTATATGTACTAATACACACCAAACAAACGCAATACATCACATAATCCCACACACACATTAGTCGTGACAAATCGGGCTTAACCACAAGCCTAACTCGGATTAATTACCATTTGGATTACTGTTAATCCCGTGCTTAAAATAACGGGTCGTTACAGTCTCCCCAATTTAGCAACAATTTCGTCCTCGAAATTAGGACAACGTACCAGTCACCAATGATCTCAAACAGTACTGGAGGTCACTATTCCATTATATTTCTTACTCTTTAGCTTTCTCATTCTTTGCTTGTCTAGCATATGTGATTTTACCACCATATCACTAGCACAAAGCTTATCTCAACTTTACTTTGAAGAATAAACGTAACTAAATTACCGTTTCATTCTTCTTTTTCGGTTTAATAGAATGTCAATAACACTATTCCATTAATTTCACTTAATCCGAATCTCTATAGCCCGTTCATAGGTGAGATTTCCAAAAGATCCCATATATCTTTTAATACATCCATAACCTATGATATTTGTCACGTTTCTCTTTTTCTTAAGGATTGTTGTAGCTCAAGCATTGACGAATCTACTAAGGATCAACAGTATCGTGTCTCCTACCTCCGTCCATCTCATAACTGAACGGCAAGGTCGACAATCATCATGTCTGCTACCTCTGTCCACTACAAATGAACAGCCAGGTCAGCATATGTATGCATCACATTTCCTACCTCTGTCCACCACAAATGAACAGCCAGGTCAGCATATGCGTGTTTCCTACCTCCATTCCACCCATCGGTGAATGGCAAGGTCAATAACACAACATTCTCATCATCATCATTCATTCATTTCATTTCATTTTATTTATTTATTTTTTTTTCTCGATACCTGCTTGAACCTCATAGATTTCGTCAATCTATACACTACAACTTTATCCTCATGTTATTCGTTTCCTTTATATTGTAGTTATACAGTACCTAGTCTGCTCTATCTTCTCCGTGTAGTTCTTTATTACCTCATTCATTCTAGTACAATAATTCTCATTCTTATCTCTCACCCTCATGGTAGGATAAGAAAGAACATACTTCATTCTGTAACCCTTCGGTTACTAAAAATCATTAAAGAACTCACACAGATAAATCGATTCTTTCAGTGATTATCATTTAATTAGTAACACAATCTCTTCGTCAACACGAAGGAAAATATTGTATCAAGATTGAGACTGGTTTTCAATTTATATCAAAACTTCTTCCCTCAGTGGAAGCAAGTCTCGGATCTCTATCCGGAATATTTTTAATATCATACCATCTCACATCTCGCATACAACTATTTTGCTCAATCCTTTCGAACATAACATATACCTTCACTGACAAGAATCTTGCAGACTAGATTCCCTCATCAACTATCATTTATTGTGCTGACGTCTATTTTCCATTACAAAATCTATAATCGTATTTTGTTCTCTTCTCAGGTATAGACAAGAATCTAACTTTTCATATTTCATTACTCAACAACACATACTGATCATATCTCATATCTCTTCATAATCTCCTTGTATATCCTCATCTAAACCTATTTATAATCTATAGTATATCATCATCTCACAATTTATAGTATTATACCCAAATATAGTATAGCATTACATATATTAATCACATAACGAGATTCCTGCAATCTTCAGAATCCTTCTTGTCTAACCCTTCTCATAAATCAAAATTTTCATTTCAAAACTTAATACGTCAAGCACAATTTCCATTAAAGCATCTAATATGGACACTACTCATTCATAATCAATCTCTAACACATGGAGTAGTTCCAATTAGATTTCTTAATCAATTCTATCATCCAATCATTCATTAATTCATACATTTACTAAGTTCAGTCTCATTTTGAACTCCAAAGAAATAACTGGTAATTGTCAATTCCAACCGCTCAATTGATGATGTGCTTGCGCAGGACTTCACTCATTCATCAATTATTATCTATCCCACTGATGAGATAATATTGAGAAGTTCCTATTATAATTACCTCTCTTGCCCCTTTCTTTCATTCAACTATTAACTATCGTCAATCACTTTGTATAAGTGATTCCTCAGAGTGAATACATCATCTTTCACATTCTAGTAACTCATTACATCACCTTTTATTTCACTCTGACATAATCATATTCTTCAAACTCTCATAGTTTGAAGCTTCCTTTAAATCACACGTTACCAGTTTCACTAGTTTTCCACAATTTTTATCTATCATTTAATGATTCCCCTAAGATCTTCCAATCTTAGGTATAACTAAACGACATTCATACCCTTCAAACCCTTGTACATGATACAACTGTACTTCACAACCTTCTAATGAATGAATGAACTTGCACGTACTGTCCAATCAACTGAATTTATACTAATACTGGGATCATCATCCCTATCTTATCATATTAAAGTCTTTCCTCTAATACTTATTCTTGCAATTCATTTCATCCCTCATTTGAAATACATATTCTTAGTTCTTCATTATCAGTTGATGTCTTACAATAGTTTGATACTCTTACAAACACAATTATTTTATATTAGTTCCTCATAAACTATATCAAATGTATTTACTACAATTTCTTGCTTTATTGCGTTAACAGACAACTACTTGGATAAAAATATTAAGATACACCTCTAACTCTAACTTTTCCCTAATCCAAGTATAATCAAGCAACTATTGTAGTTAAACTACATTTCAACTTTCCCAAGGCATCCTTTGTATCATGTACAACTCATCCTCATTTCATTCTAAAGTTATTTGATCATACAATACAACTATACCACAACTTTCTGTATAAGTTGTTTGTATGCTTCAATCATTTCACATTTAACTACTTTTCTATTCTTGTGTTGAATATAAGACAATTCTCTAATTGTCTTATCTCAGTCAAGTTCCTTGACTAATAATTTAAAATTCAACACATATCTTAGGGATTTATAGTTGAAACTTATCCATTGCACCTACAACTTTTGATATAACCCACTCCATCATCAAAGTTCGCTTAACTCTACGATAGTATTTTTGGTGCTTTGGATACAATTTCAACTATTTTTCTATTCATCATCATTTTCGACTTAATGATGATCTTATCTCAATAGAGTTCAACAACTCTATCTTTCCATCACTAAACATAGCATGAGCTCTAGTAAGTTTCTTTGGGTTGCTACATAATCTTTCACATTATTAAGCCATTGCTTAATCATATACTCATAGATTCTGATCTTTACTTCATGATAATCAAATTCTCAGTAAACTCTTGAGAACAATTGGTTTCATTTGATTTACACATTTGAGTTGTCAATTTTGGGAAATCACTATTCCTTGGAATTCAATTTACGTTAATTTGTCACTCCACTTGAGTTCTCAAACTCATACAATTTTCATAATACCTCAAGTACGACATAATTAATCATTGTTTTGGTATCAACCAGTCAAATACTTTGATGAATTCCTTCTTTAGGATAATCTTTCAAGCCTTTTCCAATATACTCATTACTTGAAACCTTAATCTCACAATCTTACATTCATCCAAATTGCTTTTCCTTATCGCCTATTATCGATTTGTTCAACCCAAACCATTTGAATTTTGATTGATTATTGAAGTTCTACGAACTCTCATTCCCAAAATTTATAAATTTCAACATTTTCCATTATATATTGCAGTCAATACCAATATCTTGATATGCTGCGCACCTATTCATTTCTAGTATTATACATCATTCTCTATATTATGAATTCTTAACTTTATTGACAACTCATTCTCCCCAATTTAGACTGTACTAGTCTAAACATCAAATTTAAAACACCTCATAGCTCACTGCTATGTTTTTCTCAATTACCTGAACAGTACAACTCTTATCCACATCAGATGTCTCTGATGACAAGATTGTCATATCTATGAATCTTTATATATTAATGCCTCAAAAATTCTTAAATACTTTGATGTTAAGCCTCTACCTTTAACCTTTCCAGTCCTTCAGCGTATGTATTTACAACTTACTCTTTATTTTATTTTCAAATTACCATTTCCTTATAAATGATTCTACTCATCAAACAAGATGGAGTTGATCAAGAACATAATTTTTTTTTTTTTTTCAAATCCTTCATCTCTCATTTCTTGTTTCAACTCTTCACTTTCAGAGTAATGTTATTTTCAGCTCGTTTCTGTATATTCCATCTTTAATCTATACCTTAATCAGGTATCCTTACATCCAACATTGATCTACCCATCGATTTAGTAAACTCACGTCTCATTTCTTTATGTATGGTTATACCATATTATCATTCATTTCTCTTATTGCTCTATTAGTGAATGTGACCACCCACAACAACACTAATAAGCCCTTGTTATTCTGCCTTCAGTATATACAACTATATCTCAACTATACTGACAGGCTTTCTTATTATTATACTATTAGAGCTTGCAGTTACATCACCACAACAATAATAAACTTCTTTCTTACATTATTTTCAGTATGTGAGGCTATACCATAACCATACTGATAAATTTCTTTCTCACTATTTCAATATGGACTAGCACTATAACTAAAATTTTATACTTCATAATCATTCATGAAGTATGAATAATATAGTGATTAACTAACCTCAACTAGGTTCTCATCACCATTTACCACCAATCTTTGTCATTGAATAACTTTTCATCTCACTGAACTAGTTTCAACACTAGTATATTTTCTTACGAGTCCCACTCTGGTAAGTGGGACTCGTAACTTAAAGAAAAGAAAAGAGAGAAAATGGAAAAGAAAATCCAGAAAAATAGGAAAAAATATGGAAAAATAGTATTTTGACCAAACAAATAGAAATTGAGGGATTTCTATGGAAATTGAGAAATTTGAAAGTCGGAGGAGACTTTACACCGGGGTTTTACCTCGAAAAATGTGAAATGGTCAAAATAGGTTATAAACTAGATCTCAGAATTATGGATTCCGATGGGACTAGTTTAGGAATGTTAGTAAATGAATATGGGACTTAAGTTGATAACAATTGGTTTATTTTAGGTAATGAATCGATGTGAAAAGGTTTGAGGACTCCGGAGAGTCGTACAAGTCGGTAAAACATAGAAAGCTCAGGACAGGTAAGTGGGACTCGTAACTTTTATCAATTATGCAATGTAAAATAGTATTATTAGAGCATGTAGTGTACTGAACTGGGAATGGGGCAATGTACCGTGATTTGATGATGGTTTTACAAAAATGTTTTGAAATGAAAAATGGATTCGGAAAGAGGTTTGACGGGATGGATCGGCATGGGGTTTGGGAAGCTGTGGTGGAATTGCTAACCATCATCGCGCCCCGCTTGCTTGGGAATTATTCCGATCAATGCTTTCCAGTTGAGTTTAGCAGCTCATTAGTCATAAACCAATTAGATGAGCAGTGATTGGTTTAGTGATGATGAGTAAGTGCGACTCGGTGTTTTATGAGTTGGCGGCACATTGACAAGAACTGGTTAGATGCCCAGTGATTGGTTCTTGGATATGTGAGGGGGCGACTCAATGCGAATACGAAAATGTGAAATACAAATCACGGGTACATTGCAATGAACCAAAGAACTTGCATCTGTTATATATATTGTTTATATTGATTCATATGCTCCTGTAGTTATGCATTTGATTCATGTTGTTATACATTGCCTTGATATTAATTGATAGTTGATGGTTGGTATGAGAGTCACTTACTGAGCATGTAGGAGCTCACCCACCTTAACATCTCCAGGTATGAATGTACGCTAGGACTTGGAACTCAGGAAAGGAGAAGACCAGGGGTTTAGTATCTTCTTTACGGTGCAGTGAGTTTCTTGTTATATATATTGTATTGCATTATGATTTGTAATAAAATGGGTGGGAATACAAGCTCAGTACCGATGTTCATGCCGGTATTGTATAACTTGTGTTTTATCGAAAAAGTTTTAAATTGTCCGCTGCGTTTGTTTTATGTTGTTCATATAAATTGAGATATACAGGTTGTTGTCAGGAAATGTTGTAAGGCTGCTGGCTCTAATTAGGTCCGATCTGGTTTACCGGGGCTTAATTAGGGTTTCAGGCCGGACATTCCTTAATTAAAATAAGGGGATGTTACAGTTGGTATCAGAGCCAGGTTTCGATCCTGGGACCTGTGGGTTATGGGCCCACCACGCTTCCGCTGCGCCACTCTGATACCAACCCCAACCCCAACTAGTTTGCATGACCAATCTCGGCAGGGGAGACAACTCTCCCACTCTTTGTTCTTGGTTCGGCCATGGCTGACGCCATGGCCGAACCTCACCAACCGCAACAACAACAATTGCCACACAACAGCCTTATCAACAAGAACATCAACTCAAACTTACCTCAACATCGACGTCCACAAGCTCCCGAACTCTTGGTTGCCTTCTCCTCCTCTCGGTCTCCTTCTTCCTCTCATCCTCATCGTCTCGGTTCTCTCTCTCTCTGCTCATTTGATTTTTAAAGAAAACTGAGGCGGTTTGGTCAGGGAAATGACCAAACTACCCCCAAGCCTATCCTTTTCTCTCTTTACCTCCATACCCTTAACGGTAATTTCACAATTTCTGATTTTTATTATATATATTTATATATACTAATTTATATATAAATATATATATTTATCGATATATTGCGCCTCAAATTCCGGTTGGCACGCCAACGAGAACTTCTCGGGCGTGCGCACCACCGTATGTCCGACGCGTGTCATTCGTGACCCCGCGTATCACTCTGCGCCTGACAAATTATCATTATTTTATTTTTTCCATTTAATATATATTTATATATATCCATAATATATATAAATATATATTTATGCCTATAATTACGCCTATAATTACGTAATTTTCATCGCCGAACACACTCGAGCGTCAACGCTGTCTCGTGTATCATGTGTGTCCACATGACCCACACATGGTATTAGGCATTTCCCTGTTAGTCTGATTATTCACGTATATGTACTAATACACACCAAACAAACGCAATACATCACATAATCCCACACACACGTTAGTCGTGACAAATCGGGCTTAACCACAAGCCTAACTCGGATTAATTACCATTCGGATTACTGTTAATCCTGTGCTTAAAATAACGGGTCGTTACAACCTGAGAGGTTTGAAGCCAAAATTTCCTCTCTTGAAGATTCAAAGGATCTTACAAAAATCTCTCTTGCTGAGTTGGTGAATGCCTTGCAAGCCACCGAGCAAAGAAGAATGTTGAGGTTGGAAGAGCATACAGAGAATGCTCTTGTCATGAAAAACAAAGAAAAGTTTCAGTCCAACTTCAAAGGTAGAAGAAATGAAAGAAAAAACAAGAAAGAAGGCGAAAACAACAAACTCGAAGAAAGAAGAGGCAAATTTCCTCCATGTCCAAATTGTAAGAAAACAAATCATTTAGAAAAATTCTGCTTTGAGTACAGACTGAGTTCAATGTAGGTCTTGTAAAAAGTTTGGACATGTTGAGAAAGTTTGCAAATCAAGAGCCCAAGAAAGCCAACAAGCACAAGTTGCGAGAAAATCAAGAACAAGAGGTTAACTTGTTCGTGGCAACTTGTTGTGCGGCCAAAACCAGCTACGATTCATGGTGATTGATAGTGGATGCACTCATCACATGACCTCGGAAGCAAGCATGTTTCAAAAGCTTGACAAATCATATACCTCCAAAGTTAAAATTGGAAGTGGAGAATTTCTAGAAGTCAAAGGCAAAGGAGAAATTGCCGTTAGAACTCCTACAGTATCAAATTCATTTCTGAAGTTCTATATGTGCCTAAAATAGATCAAAACTTGCTTAGTGTTGGTCAAATGCTTGAGAAGAATTATTCATTGTCTTTTAAAGATATGGCCTGCACAATTATTGATCCTACTGGAAATGATTTGATGATTGTAAAAATGAAAGATAGAAGCTTTTCTTTGAAGTGAATATGTGGAGTGCTCATGCCTTTTCTCGGTTCTATTGATCATTTCTCTCTTTGGCATAGAAGATTTGGTCATTCAAATTTTCAGTCACTTAAACAAATGCATGAAAAATCTTTAGTTGAAACTATGCCTCCTATGCATGATCAAGATGGTGTTTCAAGTGTGTCAACTTGGCAAGCAAACAAGAATCCCCTTTCCAATAAATCGATCATGGAGAGCTATGGAAAAACCGCAACCGATTCATAGTGATGTTTGTGGTCCTATGAGTATTCCCTCACTCAATGGCAAATAAATACTTTGTTCTCTTCATTGATGATTTCTCAAGATTTTGTTGGGTGTATTTTCTACAACAAAAATCGAAGTGCTTGAGTACATTTCGAAATTCAAAGTCATGGTGGAGAATCAAAGTAATTTCAAGATCAAAGCTCTCGAGATCGATAATGGCACCGAGTACACTAACAAAAACTTCAAGAAGCTATGTGAAGAAGCGAGAATTCAAAGATCAATTCACGAGTTAGCTACACCCCACAAAAAATGGGGTGAGCGAGAGGAAGAACAAAACTGTCATGGAGATGTCAAGATGTCTAATGTTTGAAAAAAAACTTCCAAAGAAGTTTTGGGCGAGCTGTAAACACTTCGCTTTATCTTCGAAACGTACTTCCTACAAAAGCACCGCAAGAAATGACTCCTTTTGAAGCTTGGTTCGTTGTTAAACCATCTATTGAGCATCTCAAAGTTTTTGGCGATTTGTTATGCTCACATTCCCAAA
Source organism: Stephania japonica (assembly GCA_039657345.1). Classification (NCBI taxonomy): domain Eukaryota; kingdom Viridiplantae; phylum Streptophyta; class Magnoliopsida; order Ranunculales; family Menispermaceae; genus Stephania; species Stephania japonica. The sequence continues at coordinate 17,025,604 of CM077558.1, read as the reverse complement.
GTAAAAAGAGATAAGCTTGATCGCAAATCGAAGTTGGAGTTTTTCTCGGCTACAACAGTAATACAAAAGGGTACGTAGTCTTCAACTTGCAAACTGAAAATGTGATGATTTGCGGGGATTTGAAGGTTGATGAAGAAGCATTTTGGGATTGGGAGAAGTTACAAGTGCAACAAATGGACAGAAATTCAGTTCTCATCCAATTCTCAAAGTCAAAATGTGATAATTGAAGAAAATGATTCAAGTAGTGACTCAGATTCAGAATTTGCGCTTAGAGGTACCAGATCCTTGGAGGACATTTATGCAAGATGTAATGTGGTACTTCTTGAGCCAACAACACTTGAAGAAGCAATGGAATCATCGATTGGAAGCATGCAATGCAGGGAGGGAGCTGAAAATGATTGAGAAGAATGAAACTTGGAATTTGGTTGACAAGCCGGTAAACAAAAAAGTAATTGGTGTGAAATGGGTTTTCGAACTAAATTAAATCCCAATGGTTCACTCACAAACACAAGGCCGATTAGTTGTGAAGGGGTACGACAACAATTTGGAGTTGATTATACGAGACTTTTTGCACTGTGGCAAGGTATGATACAATTAGACTTCTCATTGCCTTAGCGAAATCAAAGAAGTTGGAAGATTTACCAACTTGATGTAAAATCAGCCTTCTTGAATGGTTATCTTCAAGAAGAAATCTTTGTGGAGCGACCTCTCCTGGATTCATCAAGAAGGGGGAAGAAGATAAGGTTTTCTTCTTTGAAGAAAGCTTTATATGGTTTAAAACAAGCCCCAGGGCTTGGTACAGCAGAATTGATGATTATCTCCTGCAGTTGGGATTCAAGAGAAGCCTAAGTGAAGCTACATTATATGTGAAGACACAAAATGCTGATTTGTTGTTGGTGTCCTTGTATGTAGATGATCTTCTTATCACTGGAAGTAGCATTGAGCTTGTGAAGCTCTTCAAAAAGGAAATGGAATCTGTTTTTGAGATGACTGACTTGGGTAACATGACATTCTTTCTTGGTTTGGAGGTTCATCAAACAAATCAAGGAACCTTTATATGTCAAGAAAAATATGCCAAAGAGGTTTTGAAGAAGTTTGGAATGGAGAATTGCAACAAAGTTGATACTCCCTTAGCTCAAAATGAGAAATTGAGGAAGGAAGATGGCTTCGATAAAGTTGATGTTGGAGTTTACAGAAGTCTTATTGGTTGTTTGTTGTATCTTACTTCATCCAGACACGATATCATGTATGTTACAAGCTTGTTGTCAAGATTTATGCAAGAACCAAGTCAAAATCATTTCAAGGCAAAAAAAAGGGTGCTCGATATGTCAAGGGAACCATTGATTTTGGAATCTGGTTTAAAAATGACTTAGATGTGAAGTTGATTGGCTATGCTTGACAAAGTGATTGGGGAGGCTCAATTGATGACATGAAAAGCACCTCGAGGCTATGCATTCTCTCTCGGGTTCGGGTTTTATCACTGGAGTTCAAAGAAACAAGAAGTGGTAGCTCAATCCACCGCTGAAGCGAGTATATTTCAGCTACTGCAGCTGTGAATCAAGCCATTTGGTTGAGAAAGATGATGAAAGACTTAAAGCAAGATCAAGAAGAAGCTACTTGTCATATTTTGTGACAATCAATCTGCAGTGGCTATGGCTAAGAATCCTATTTTTCATGGTAGGACAAAGCACATCAAAATCAAATATCACTTCATCAGAGAAGCTGAGAAGGATAATGAAATTAAGCTTGTTCATTGTAATTCAGAGTCACAAGTTGCAGACATTTTGACAAAAGGGCTGCCTAAAATCAGATTTGAAACATTAAGGAGGAGCCTTGGTGTTTCCAGCAAAAATGCCAAGGAGGAGTGATGACAGTTGACATTTTTGTTGTATCTGAAATGTAATTATGTATCTTTTGTTATGTATTTCTTAGTTTAACTTGTATGTTTAAGCAAGACATGGTCAAGTATGGACTTGTCATTGTTTAGGTGAAAAGGACTTCACAAGTATGGTGAAGTAGATCATTAGTTTGGACTTTTGGTAATGTGCAGAAGAAAAATCTGCAGCTTTTGTAGAACCTTATGAAGCTGTAATTTCTGAAAATGTATGTATGTGATGAGAAACTGATACAGAGCAGTGTGTTAAGCTCTTTTCTCTCCACTTCTTTGTGTTCAAAATCCTACAAGGATGCAAGTCATAGAATTAGGAATTGTTATATACAGCAGACTAAGACACAGGATCGAGATCTTGAATCATAACAATGAACCAAAAAGATTGGGATTGTACATTCTACTACTAGAATACACAAGCCAATTGTTATCACCAAAACCAAATGAGAAAGAAGCTTAGAATACGCCAGCCAATGGTTATAGACAGCAAACTATTTTTTTTTCCTCCGTTGAAAGGAGAATTACAGAAAAGAAAAAAGAAAAAAAAGTTAGAGAACAAGGATTCCTACTTGAAGTATAAGAAATAAAAAAGAAAAAATAAAAAGAAAAGAAGGCTGGACCATGACCAGCTATAGGCTATATCTTTTTCAGTATGCTTCTTTGATAAAAGGCATAGTATTATGTGAAACAAAACAACCAGCACCTGCAAAATCATGGTAGAAAATAAGCAGCGACGCAAAATGTAAATCTAGATATGGCTAGATAAATTACATAAATATTTAGTTGCTAATTTGACTACCTACTTCTAATTCTAGTAGGCTTGCAAACTGGTTGGGAGCTACAACAAAACAGATTTTCCAATTGTCCAACCATTCTTCCAACACTGTCACTCGTAAAAGGTGCAACTCTTCTAGATGAGGATATAAAGTGACACATGCTTCAATTGTAGCTCCCCCCATCGACATTGATGATTCCATTGTTGTTTTTGCACCTTGAGCTTGATCTTCTCCTATACAACTCAAACTGAGCATATTCTCTATTACAAGATTCTTCAAACAAGGTAGCTCTCCTAGGCTCTTTATTTGTATACATTCATCGCAACCCTTAAGTTCCAGCTTGACCAAATTAGGAAGTGAAGAACTACTTGTCATCCACCAAGGTAGTTTCATTCCTCTAAATCTTTTAACAGTCAACTCTTTCAAATTGGTATGCGGTTGTAGAGCTTCCAACAATTCAGATTCATGGTGATGAACGAACAGTTCTATATCGTTTCAGTCCATTTACAGCGTTCGCAGGTTTTTTTCCCAATCAAATTAGCTTTTTTAAGTGCTCTTACATCCTTCACGCACTGCAGATTCAAGATTCGCAGTTTTCCTGCAATGCAGTTTAAGTGTTCCAACTCTGCTATGTGTGCTTCAACACTTTGTCTAGACAAGGATAAGACTCGAGTGTTTGAAGAAAACGAAGTTCATTTAGCCCCCTTGGAGTTTCAAGTTGACGCCGACCACTTACGAGTGTATAAAAATGTCTCAAATGAGTTAAAGTTCCAACATTTTTAGGAAGCTCTAAATGATTATCACACTTTAATTAAGAGATTAAGGGAGACAACAGAGTTAAATGATAGAAGATGGTAACCATTTGATCATTGAGTGGGAAAGGTTCAGATATTTTAGAAGTTTCAACCCACCAATAGAAGAAGTTAGCTCCTCAATCTAGCACACGCAGTAACCTCAACTCTAATAATTTAGCTAAACCTTGAGAAAAATATACAACTTGTGCATTGACAGCCAACACAGAAAATGTGTGTAATTTCTTCACTTTATATACGTTTTCTGGAATCTAAAATTGCGTTTCACCAAAAAGTAATGAAATATGCCGAAGATCTTTATTTTTTCATCATAATTAGGGGTCCGCTAAAATTTCACACTCGGACCTACAAAGGTATTGGGCAAGATCATGCACCAAGCCATGCATCTTATATATAAGTTATTTCTTTCCTTTCGTGCCAGGTCTTTTCAACAATTTGGAAGAAGGATATCGTACACAAGATCTTCAAATATTCGTCTCCAATGTCCTCCATCAACTCATCTTTTTTAGAAGTTACAAGGAATCCCTGCGCCATCCACTGCTGTATCAATTGGTGCCTTTCCATTTCATAATCTTCAAAGACATGAAACATAACCTTGGTTTAGGTGGCAAGTTGTTGTAGCTCAACTTTAGGATCTGCATCACCTTTTTTTGTACATCGCCCATTTCCCGAATCTCACTGTCTCGAATAGCTAACCACTCTCGTTCATTTCTTTTCGATCGCATCAAACCTCCTAGGACTTTAACAACTAAAGGTACACCACCACACTTTTTCACAATTTCCTCTCCAGTTTTTTCTAAATTTGGAGTCCTTTTGTTGAATTTTTGTGAGTACCCCTTCAAAACTAATCTGACCTTGTGTTTGTTGACTGAACCATTGTGATTTAATTTAGTTCTGAAAAGCCATTGTTCACCAATTACTTTTTTGTTTATTGGCTTGTCAACCAAATTCCAAGTTTCATTCTTATCAATAATTTTCAGCTCCTCCTGCATTGCATGCTTCCAATCTGATGATTTCATTGCTTCTTCAAGTGTTGTTGGCTCAAGAAGTACCACATTACATCTTGCATAAATGTCCTCCAAGGATTTGGTACCTCTAACTGCAAATTCTGAATCTGAGTCACTACTTGAATCATTTTCTTCAACAATCACATTTTGACTTTGAGAATTGGACAGAACTGAATTTCTGTCCATTTGTTGCACTTGTGACTTCTCCCGGTCCCAAAATGCTTCTTCATCAACCTTCAAATCCCTGCAAATCATCACATTTTCAATTTGCAAGTTGAAGACTCTGTACCCTTTTGCATTACTGCTGTAGCTGAGAAAAACTCCAATTTCTGATTTGCGATCAAGCTTATCTCTTTTTACTGCAGGAATGTGAGCATAACAAATGCTGCCAAAACATTTGAGATGCTCAATAGATGGTTTAACATCGAACCAAGCTTAAAAAAAAGTCATTTCTTGCAGTGCTTTTGTAGGAAGTCTGTTCTGAAGATAAACTGAAGTGTTTACAGCTTCCGCCCAAAACTTCTTTGGAAGTTTTTTTCAAACATTAGACATCTAGACATCTCCATGACAGTTCTGTTCTTCCTCTTGCTCACCCCATTTTGCTGTGTGGTATAGCTAACTGTGAATTGATGCTGAATTCCTGCTTTTTCACATAGTTTCTTGAAGTTTTTGTTAGTGTACTCGGTGCCATTATCAGATCTGAGAGCTTTGATTCTCCACCATGACTTTGAATTTTTGAAATGTACTTAGCACTTCTGATTTTTGTTGTAGAAAATACACCCAACAAAAATCTTGAGAAATCATCAATGAAGAGAACAAAGTATTTGCTGCCATTAAGTGAGGGAATACTCATAGAACCACAAACATCACTATGAAGAAGTTGCAGTTTTTCCATAGCTCTCCATGACTGATTTATTGGAAAGGGGATTCTAGCTTGCTTGCCAAGTTGACACACTTCACAAACACCATCTTGATCATGCATAGGAGGCATATTTTCAACTAAAGATTTGTCATGCATTTGTTTAAGTAACTGAAAATTTGAATGACCAAATCTTCGAAGCCAAAGTGAGAAATGATCAATAGAACCAGAAAAGGCATGAGCACTCCACATATTCAGCTTCAAAGAAAAGCTTCTATCTTTCATTTTTACAATCATCAAATCATTTCCAGTAGGATCTATAATTGTGCAGGCCATATCTTTAAAAGACAATGAATAATTCTTCTCAAGCATTTGACCAACACTAAGCAAGTTTTGATCTATTTCGGGCACATATAGAACTTCATAAATGAATTTGATACCTGTAGGAGTTCTAACAGCAATTTCTCCTTTGCCTTTGATTTCTATAAATTCTCCACTTCCAATTTTAATTTTGGAGCTATATGATTTGTCAAGCTTTTGAAACATGCTTGCTTCCGAGGTCATGTGATGAGTGCATCCACTATCAATTAGCCATGAATCAGTGCTGGTTTTGGCTGCACAAGAAGTTGCCACAAACAAGTTAACCTCTTGTTCTTGATTTTCTGCTACTTTTGCTTGTTGGCTTTCTTGGGCTCTTGATTTGCAAACTTTCTCAACATGTCCAAACTTTTTACAAGACCTACATTGAACTCTAGGTCTGTACCAACAGAATTTTTCTAAATGATTTGTTTTTTTTTTACAATTTGGACATGGAGAAAATTTGCCTCTTCTTTCTTCGAGTTTGTTGTTTTCGCATTCTTTCTTGTTTTTTCTTTCATTTCTTCTACCTTTGAAGTTGGATTGAAACTTTTCTTTGGTTTTCATGACAAGAGCATTCTCTGTATGCTCTTCCAACCTCAACATTCTTCTTTGCTCGGTGGCTTGCAAGGCATTCACCAACTCAGCAAGTGAGATTTTGTAAGATTCTTTGAATCTTCAAGAGAGGAAATTTTTGCTTCAAACCTCTCAGGTAGACTCGCAAGAACTTTCTCAACCACCCTTTTATCAATCAAATCTTCACCAAGAATTCTGATTTGGTTCACAACTTTCAGAACTCCTTTAGAGAACTCATTCACATTCTTTGTTTCCTTCATCTTCAAGGCTTCAAACTCCCTTCGCAAGTTCAAGACTTGCATCTGTCTTGTTTTTTCACTTCCTTGGAACTCTTCCTTAAGCCTATCCCAGACTTCTTTTCCTGTTTCACATGCCATGATGCGTGTGAATATAGGCTCAGGCACAACTGAGTGTATATAGGAAAGAGCTTTGAATTTTTTTGATGTCTCTTCAGCATGGTGCTTAATTTGTGCAATGGTTGGATTTGCTCTCAAAGGAGGAGGATCAAATCCTGTATCCACTGCCTCCTACAAGTCTAGCCCCTTCAACAAATATACAATATCAAAAAACAGAGAGCATGGAGCATGGAGCATATATATAAAGTAATACTTCAGATAGATTTCAAATTATAAGAAAGAGTTGAAGATGGAATTAAAATTTCTTCTGAAAAAACATCCAAAGAGGTCCAGTGAACATAGATGAGGAAAAGAAAAAAAAAAGAAAGAGATTTGAGTTTGAATCTGAGCTCACTCAATCTGAGCTCAGTTTACATCAAGTTGCCTAAAGTTAAGCAACCAAAAACAACACCAGTAAAAAAACAACACATTGTCCTCGGCTGATGAGAATAGTATTGGAGACGAGTTTGTCTACTATTTGATGGCAAAATCTCTTCAAAAAATGTTTCAAATTGTACTTGGTGATTCAATGCGACAAGTTACAACACTGTTCAACTTCTGCAGAAGATCACCGTGTCATAGAGTTCAACTTCTGCAAATGAACAATGCCAATCATTCCATGTACGTGGAAGATAACCACATCTGAGTTCATCTTCAGCAACTTGTTATGTGGTCACTGAAGAAAAATGAGCACAAATTCGTCAAAATCCATGTGGTACTACTGATTTCACTCGAAAATACGCCTCCAGAATTCTTAAGAATCAAAAATCAATTCAGATACGACGAGTATACAGAATTTACCTATGAATGAACGCTATCAAACATATAAAGGAGGAGAATTCATGTATAGGCACACAAAACATGACTTGCACATGTAATTGACAATATTAACACCTCTTTTTAGAGTACTGTCAAGGCTCAAGCAAAGCAGTACCACACGGTGGTCACAAGAAATATGATTATGGGATCCAGAAGGGCTATAGTAGAAATGGGATAAAGGAGTTTAATTAACTGGAAGATCGTAAATGTTCTAGAATCAAACCTTGCGAAGATCAAGAGAGGTGATGTAGTAGAAAGCAACTAGAAAATGCTCTAGCCAGTCTTTGTTCCTGATTTCATAAAACAGAAGACAATTGATCCATTCATGTACTTGTCAAAGTTCCATGAGAATAAACTCTCAAATTTAGATAGTTAAAACTTATAATATTGAGAAGATTAACAACGTAGACTTGATTACGAACCATGAGTATCAATGACAACTGCAGCTTCTTAGGCTCGTAGCTTTAATTGGTGCTTCCACATAGCGAATCTGCCATTTGACATCCTAAAAAGGTCCATAAAGAAATTCAGTCACTGATAATTAGAAATGTAGCAGGATATGTTCTAAAAAATCCAGCCAAGTACCACCTCCCACTGAACACTTACTTTTCCCTAATTTTAGTTTTTCTAAATATATAGTGAAATCCGTGAAGAAGCAGAAGCAAATTGTATAACAAGAATTTTCTAACACAGCTATCACCATAATCAAATAAAAAAAAATTGTAATCATACAAACAGAAAAAAATCTGCAACAAGAAAAAACCACACCTGAAAATCTGTTTCCATGGAGAAAAAATAGCAAAGTGATCGTTGTTTCTCCATATCGTTTGTTGATTCTAGTATAACAACAATAAAAATAAAGCCTCAATCCCAGTTTGTTTGTGTTTTTTTTTTTTTTTTTTAATGCTGAGCTTTATAATATAACTTAATTTCTGCAGTGCAAGGGAAACAACCAGAACCAACAACGTCACTAGAATATCCTACCATGGTGCAAGCACGTCTGCACATTCAAACTTTGAGAGAATATATAGGAATAGGATACTAGTATTAGGAAGGTTAATATACAACAGATTCAAGTCACAAGGCCAAGATCATGTATTACTAAGATGAACTGATGATATTGGAATTGAAGCCAAGCAAATAGTTTACACTAGGATCCATACAGGTTGTGATCAGTTCTTGCCAACAAAAAATGGGGTTAACAAATTTAATTAATAAGCAGGTCATATTAAAGCTTTTGGAATAAAAGCTTGTATTTTGTGGATAAAATAAGAGAGGCGGCGTTGCAACATAGAAGTATAGAACAACTTGAAGAAATTTGAATCACTTTCTAGTTCTTATTTGCTGATTTAATAAAGATAAAAACGTCTATTGATGCATTCATGTTCCTGTTGGAATTTAAAGATAATACCACTCTCCATAAATCTCGATAGTTGAAAATTACGATGCTGAAAAGGAATAACAATGTACCGAAATAGTTTGCAATCCTGTGTATCACTGATATGAACTTCTGGGCTGCTTTGAGCAGACTCATAGCACTATTTGGTGCATCCGCATGCAAGGGCTGCCACTTGATATCTTAGAAAGGTCCTCTTTGGCGCGTTGAAAAGAGAAAAAAAGCTCTTAATTAGTTTAAAGAAAAATAAAATGGCAAGAGAACACGAACTCCTCATTGAAGCAGAGAGAATAAAAAAAAAAGAGCGAAGGTTAGAAACAAACATTTTCCAATACTTGATGAGCCCGCACCTGAAAATTAGATTCAAACACAAAAACTGCGAAGCAGTTATTGTTTCTGTTCAGTCGTTAATCAATCAGAATTTCTGTTGTGAATGCAAATAACCAGAACCTGCTGATCTTTTTTTTTTTTGGAAAAGAGAACCTGCTGATCTTAAAGCAGAAAGAAAGCAAAATTAGTATTAAATTACATTTAGATTCAATATTTTTTTATTTTATCTGTACATCTAGATTCACTATTAATATATGTCAAAACAACCAAACTAAGAAAAATGTATAAATGATTGATAAATGGCTACCTTGATAACATGAGCTGCAATATAGCTTTCTTGAACTCCTTGATCTTTCTTTGAATTTGTTGGGTTAATCTGATTCATTCCATTCAGTTGGCATGATATAAATATTAGTACCACAAAACAATACGAAACAAGAAAAGTGGCAGAAATTCAGAATCTAAACTAAATCAACATCAAGTTGCAATAGTTAAGTATACAATAAAAAGTACAATACATAACCAGCCCCCCCCCCCCCCCAAAAGAAAAAAAAAAACCTTTGTATCATCTCTCATCAAGGAGGAAGCACCGCAAAGTGCAAGCTCCTAGGCTCTGATCAACTTGGTTGTATTCACTATTCATTAGTGTCCTCCATAAAGAAGTTTGTAACAGACCTTTGTTGCAAATTTGATACATTAGTATATGCTGACAAGATACAGTTTTCATATATAGCCTGATCAAGTTGAACCTTGAGAACACATCACATGTTGAAATAAAGTTCTGGTTAAGAATCTAAAAGAGTGAAATGTCAAAACTAACTAGCATAGGTATATATCTAGGTATCAAACTAACATTTAACAATCATGAGTTATGGCACTTAACCGATGTATATGAGCTTCTATGAACTACCACCAGGAAGGAAATGATCCGGTAAGAAACTTCTGCGAAATGTGTACGTGCAAATGACATTTAGACGTGTACTAAAATACAATAATGGAGGATAAACGGCTACCTACCTCCAGTTCTTGTAGGCTTGAAAACATGTGATGCCATTAAACATTTAATGAAGCAGATAAAATAGAGTACCCGCAAAGTGCTGCACAAAGTTCAAGTGAAAAAACATGCAGAAAATATTAGAGGATTAAACATAGAAATATAAGAACATTTGATTAATTAAGAGCAGAGTCAAGTAAATAACAATCCACAAAAATGAACTGACCAAATAACATGACAAGCTTGGCATGGGTGCGGAAGATAGTTGCATTAGAGCAATTTAGGCATCTCAATACAATTAAAGAAGATCAAGAAGAGATGGTACTGAGAGTTGAAAAAACTGATTCCCTTCCACATAAGAACCAACAATGAGAAGCCGAAATCAAAGTGGACAATGAAGAAGAAATAAATCGGTGATACCAGCAGCAGCAATTGCATATAATTACATACATTATTATTAATTCAAAGAAATGAAACAGATAAAAAAAAGAAGATAGGGAATAAAACGAACCTTTAAATCACATGGTAATCATTCAAGCTTAGGGTTTAGACAACCCATAAAGTAACAGCAAGTCCGAATTCTCAATATCAAGTAGTAAGCTTTCCAAGCCACCAGGGCAACTCTTCCATACCACTTAAAGTGTGATCTCAAGGACTTCAATTTTCAAAGGTGCTAAAAGTTGCAGGAGCCAAGAGTTGAGAATAGACCACCCATAAATAGACAAGTCACAAGAGAAGAAATGAGGCGGTTGTCCTTCCCCGTAGCAGATACATTTATATGACCTATTGCTCCATGAGAAGCCAATTGTCAAATTTTGCTAGTTGAAACTAATGATAATGAGAAAGATTAGCTTCATTAATATACAAAAACTTTTAAACTACCTTGAGCATAAGCTGGTAGCTTCAATTAAGCCTATTGTCTTCATTAATATACAGGAACTAATGATAATGCACTAGCAAACATTTGACCGCATCTTCTTGACAAGTCTTGAGAGATAGGAGGTGTTATCCTTGTCCTACACATACATTCAACCAGAAACAATCAACTAGTATGCCGGAGGGATTTAGAATAAGAATTACTAGAAATAAGCAATATACTAATACAACCAATAAGTAGCTTCGACAGATGTCGCGGTTAATCTAAAGCGAAAATATGCATCAAACAAAGAACACATTCTTAAGAAAAAAAAAAAGTAACGACGGAAACAGAAAAGAAGTTGAAATTTTTTTTTTTAATTTGGGCTTAGAGGGGAGTCGTGATTTTGGCACTCTCAAATTATTAAGGTTGTCTCAAGAAAATAAAATAATGGAGGAGACAGTGGTGAGAGTCGAAAATCAGATTTAGTGCATTGCAGACATGATTATTCATTAATTTGAAGAAAAAAATTGAATGGAACAAACCTCTTAATCAGACCACATTGGACGAAACTCAACTTCTGAAATGTGGGAGATTTTGTGCCACTCTGAACCTGAGCATAAACCACATCTCTTCTTGGAGGGTTTGCATCTCTCTTTGAGGAGGGGGCATTTCCAAATCTCCAATGTCCTCAATGAGGTGAGCTTTCGCATTGCATTTGCAGAGGGCAGGTGCATTAGATTTTTGCAATTGCAAATCGACAAAGTCTCAAACGATGTGAGTTTCCCAAGCCAATCGGGCAAGTTCTCCATGCCATCAAAAGCATCTATAGAAAGGTATTCCAATCTGCTAAGGTGTTGAATCTGTTCAGGTAAAGACTCGAGGTGAGAACACCTGAAGAGATAAGATGGTCGCCCATCTCTATAGCATCTAAGAATGGGAAGTCATTCAGCTCTTCAGAATATCTGCCAATCGATAAGCTTCCAATGTTGCGGAGGGATTGCAGACCTTCCAATGACTGGAGCCCCTTGCAGCCCACGACATCCAAATATCGAAGTTGAGTAAACCTCTGTAATTGCAAACCCAATATGCTCAGACAATCTCTCAACACTAGAGTTTCGACACAGTATGATGATGATGATGGGGGTGGTGGTGGTGAATCTGGTGATGACCTAATTTCTTCTTCGATAGATGCAAGAAAACCTTCAAACTGTGGGCATCTTTCAATCTCTATAATACGAAGATGCATATTATTTCGGAGAAAGTTCACGGGCAGTTGCACAAACTCTGGAACCTTATGAATATGTAGATAAGACAACTTGTTGGACCATAAAGTGTCATCAACCACGAAAGCCTTGACATCATAAATCCACAATGATTCAACAACGCAAGGAAGTCGAGCAGATTCTATTTGTAGTGTTGGACAATTTCCAATATTCAGTTTCTTCAGAGAAGGGGAGAGTGTGGCATACTCCTCATCGAAGACAAACCATTCACTGTCAAGCTCTCTAGAAGCTTATTCTTACCAAGCATCCGCGCCACTTCTTCTTCCTCTTTTTTAGATAATGATTATGATGATGATGATGATGATCCCTCAAAGGACAAAGAGGTTAGAGAAGTGATGTTCTTTGTTATTCACCTAACTATGTCTGTGTTGTTCACCTTTTCAATAGTAACCTTTTGAAGAGAAGGGAAATGACTAGGCATATTTTTCAACGTGGGACATCTACACAACATCAACTCTTTAAGTTTGGGAAAAACCTCAGCACTATTCTCAAACCACTCTTCTAAGTTTGGCACATCACGTACCGATAGTTGTTCTAAAGAAGGGTATAAGATTGTAGCTGCTTCAAGGCCTTTTACTTCTGTTCTAGTTGTTGTTGATGATTCAGCTACTTGGTGGTTATGATGATCTTCTCCAATACGACTCAAATTATCCATCCTCTTTATTTCAAGTTCTTTCAGAGAAGACAACTCTCCCAAGCTCTTCATTTCTTTACATTTACGACAATATCTGAATTGGAGCTTGACCAAATTAGGAAGCACAAAATTATTTGTCATCCACCCTGGAAGTTTCAATCCTTGAAAGTGACGAATTTTCAACTCTTTCAAATTAGAATGTGGTCGAAGTGCTTGTTGGTGCTTCCAACAATTCAGCACAATGAGAAACATTGTCCCCCTGTGTACCACATTCCCAGTTCATTCAACCACCTTGGACTTTCACAATTCACACCGTACGTGTAAAAATATCTCAATTGGGTTTAATGTTCCTACACTTTTAGGAAGCTCAGAAAGGAATTTACAGCTGGAAAGATTGAAGGTCTCTAGATTATAAAGATTAGAGATAGTAGATGGTAGCCTTTCAATCTTTGACCATGAAAGATCTAGATATTTTAGAAGCTTCAGCCCACCAATTGAAGAAGGCAACTCTTTAAGAGGAGTTCTACTCAAATTCAACACGCGTAGAAACCTCAATTGAAGTAGCATGGGAAGGCTAGTCATCACCTTCAAACGCTCCTAAGAATCACCGAATGAAGAAAACGAATTAAATGACTGCAACATCTTCACTTTGTTTATGCCTTTTGGAATCTCAAGTTTCTATTACTAGAAATCAAAGAAATATGACGAATATTTTCATTTATTTTGTCACCTTTACCATTCACCAAATCTTTGCACTCATTCACCAAATCTTTAGATTAATTCTATTCCTTCTGCACTCAAACTTTTCTTTAAATCCTCCTTCAGATATATTTGAGCAACATCATGCTTTGTTCTTCTGGATCTCAAATCTTTCGTCAATACGAAAAACATTTGGTTCTCTCAGCACCCAATTCCCAAAACTCACCGCATAAATGCTCTTTTACTTTTTCAAACAGACTTTGGAGCATTGATCATCCGATAAGAATTGCAAACGATGTACATAATGTGATCCTATAGTCGATGCAACAATCTCTTCACGCGTGGTGACGACATCTTTGCTTCCTGCAACGCCATGCAGTTTTAACGGAAGGATTAGATCCTCCCATTTATCAAGGCCTTTTTGCCAAAAGTCATCGAATACAACCAAGAACTTCTTTCCACTCAATTCTTTCTCGAGCTTCTTCTGCAACTCCTGCTTACTGAAAGATTCGGATTGAGTACTTACATCGATCTCTTTCAACATCTTTAACCAGATTGCCGTAATTGCAAAATCCTTAGAGACGCACACCCATATCATCATGGAACCAAAGTGTTCCTTGACGATAGCTTCATTGAATAGTAGCTTCTTTGAGCTTCTGCAGCCACATCCTAACGCGTTCATCCTTCACTTGCCTTTTGTCGACATCTTGAAGCACGAGTTGAATGTCGGTGAAGGTGGTTTGAAGCTTCTCCGCCTCTTCTTTCACTCCGCAAATCAGACCGATCTCCTCAATACCAACTGAAACCAGCCTCTTCACAATCTCCTCCACCCCACCAACAACAAGCTCTTCACCCATGTCTTCTTCACAAACTCAAACAGGATCTCTCTTTAATTTCTCTCACACTCTCTCTGCGTTTTAGCAAGTGCAAACCAAGTGCAATCAAGAACAAGCTCCCCCCTCTCTCCTCTCTGTGTAAATATACAATAAAAATGAAATAAATTAGGGTTTTAAGGTGATTTGAATCAAAGATGAAGATTTGTCTGAACAGATTTGGCTGCAACTAATCCACACAGATTTAGTTGCAATTAATTTGGAAAGCAAATAAAACTTCCTTTCAAGCAAACAACTTTGAGGGCTACTTCAAAGGCTGCAACAGATTTGGCTGGACCAAGAACTCCTTCACTTAATGAGTAGTAAATGTAACTACTGTTAATGGCAGAATTTTTTAACATGTAGTTCCTTAATTTCAGGTTTTCAGTTAATTAGTTTTTGTATTTAAGTACTTCAATTTCAATCAAATCTGTAGCTTATGCATAAATCTTTTTCATTATTCTTGTTCTTTGTTTTTTATTCTTCATATACAACTTCCAATTTTGATATTCATTCAAATTATGGTAATGATGCGCACAATTTCTACTAATGTATTTTTATTTGTGTTGAGATGTGTGGACCGAAATAAACAATTGAGGCATTTTGAAATAAAACCCCATACCTAATAATTGAAGGGTGGTTAAATTGGGGACAATATCGGTATTGAGGAGATCAATGGCTCGCAGAGAAGTGTCGCGGCAGCCGCTTGAGGGTAACGTACCGCGAGACGGAAAAATTCAACAATTTGCAAAATTTGCTCTAACAGCTCTAGAGATTTTGAGTTCATGATTTGCCTAAGAAATCAAGAAGAGGATTTGTATGATCAGTCAAATGCTTCTGAATGCAAATCTCCATGTCATGGCTGCTTTTCCAAACAAGAGAGAATGTATTTGGGTGGGTTGCCCTTAATCTATAGGAGGAAAACTAAGTTCAACCGTTTGACAACCATTTAAAAGTCCAATTTTCCTTGAGAAATATTCAACATGCCCCATGATTTCTCTATCTTCTGAAACTCTTAGGCAAATAAGCTCTCTGTCCTATGGGGTTTTAAAACACATTAGCAATAAAAGTGATGAGCTTCTTTTACTTGTCTTGTTAGAATTGCAGATTCATTGTTACCATTGTTTTGAACTACCTCTATGTTTTGTGCACTCAATCAGGCCTTTGAGATCCTTGTTTTCATCATGAGATCAAAGTTGGGCATTGGATTCAGACCGGCATTATCGACCATCAATTAATTTAAAAATGGAATGTAGATTTCGTATTAAGAAAATACAGGAAATCCTCCATAGAAATGTTTAGAATATCTTAATTTATTTGGGCGAAAACCCATTACAAGAAAACACAATAATATATGTTCTTCATAAATTTGTCGCAGAGCAAACGAAAACATTTTTACTCTCAATAAAATTTACACCCACACTTGTATAATGTTAAATACACTTCATTTGATGGCCTCGCTGAGAAGATGCCAAACAGGGAAATTGAAGTCCTCGTCTTGCTGAGAAGATGCTAAATAGTCTATGGACAATTTAAGAGACCTTTGGTGGCCTCAACTACAATATTTGAATCACAATTCATGATTAAGCGATTGATCCCTTTGCGAAGTAGAGAGCGAAGGCCATAACAACCCCCCCAATAATTCAACTTCCGGAAAAACCAATACGACCACTGCAAGTCTGCAACTGCCAGCAAATAGCAAAAGAGCGGCAAAGTCCCATGTGCATGGTTACAAATCACACCTCCATATCATGTCTTGCCATTGTTATAGTAACCATCAGTGTCGAAGCCCTTCAACAAGTATATGATATTGTACATGGAGATTGAATGCAATGCAGACAATCACCAAGTCATCATAGAGTTCAACTTCCCACACCATAGAGTTCGCCTTAATTCACTGGAGAAAAATATAAGCACAATTTCATCATAAGCCAATTGGTACTACCGATTCCACTTGCAAATAAACCTCCGGAACACTAAAGAATCAAAAATCCAAAAATGATTAAGATAGGATGAGTAAATGAGACCTTACCAAGGAATGACCATCGTCAAAACATATGATGAAGGAACCTTTAGAGACATATATATATATATATATATATATATATATATATATATATATATATATATATATATATAGAACATGATCTGCACAAGTAATTGACAATGATTAGCTCCTCTCTTTAGAGTACTGTCAAGCAAAATTAATATTAGGTCTGGGATCCTATCTAGAATCAAGTAATGGGATCAACATAGGTGGTTAATTTGATCCTTTGATTCAAATAAGTAATGGAATGAAGGAATTTAATTAACAAGATTGTAAATCTTTTTGATCTAACCTTGTAACAAAAAGAGAGCTGATGCATATATATATATATATATATATATATATATATATATATAGAACATGATCTGCACAAGTAATTGACAATGATTAGCTCCTCTCTTTAGAGTACTGTCAAGCAAAATTAATATTAGGTCTGGGATCCTATCTAGAATCAAGTAATGGGATCAACATAGGTGGTTAATTTGATCCTTTGATTCAAATAAGTAATGGAATGAAGGAATTTAATTAACTGGAAGATTGTAAATCTTTTTGATCTAACCTTGTAACAAAAAGAGAGCTGATGCAGCAGAAAGCAACCAGAAAAAGCACTAGCCAGGCTTTGTTCCTAATTTCATTAAACAGAAGGCAACAAAAAACTTGATCAATTCATGTGCTTGTCAAAGGTCCATGAGAATAAACTCTCAAATTTAGATAGTTGAAACTTATGCCGTTGAGAAGATTAACAACGTATTCACGTGAGATTACCAAGCATGAGTGTCAACTTTTCTCCTAAAACTTTTTCATGTCAAACTACATCAATAAATTGTAGAAATGATGTTCCTTAATAGTGGAGGGGTTTCATGGTCATGGTTGCGGCATCGAGAGGGAGAATTGCATAAGAATATTGTAGGTAGGTTCTTCTCCATTTATGTTTCCTGGCAGAGTATAGCCAAACAGTGTTGTGGGCATAACTAATTGCAACAGCTATTAGAAAGGAAAACTGCATTTGAAAAATTATTCCGGCGCATACTTGCAATAAGTTTTAGGTTAACTAATGTTATAACATGTACTTCAACTCATACCACAAACTGCAAAAAAATGTAAAAATGAACAAGAAAGACACTCACTTGAATTAATGGTTGTCTCGGCGAGTGCATATAAATACAACAGTTCAAAGCACTAGTTCGTCCCGTCTAATGAGAAGAAAAAGTAATTACTTACAAGAAATTCATAAGAATGATATAATGAAAATATTATTTCACTAGCTGGCGAAAAAAAACTGACCATATTGTTCGATATCATTTGTCAAATACATTACTTTGAAGTCGCCATTTCTAATTCTTGGTGGATCCATTTCTAAGCTTAGAAGATGTAGAATGAAGGTTTGCCATCTAATTGAGATTGGCTTCTATATTAGATCAAACTCGTTGAGAGACAAACATGAGCAAATACACCATTCATCGAAATCCAAGTGGTTGGTGGATGTCATTGGTAAAAAAACCCTCTCGAGCACTGATTGATCAATGATTTATCTAAGGAAGAACTCTGCAGATGAAATGAAGAAGAAAATCCAGTGATTGTTCTCTTTCCGCCAGAGATCTCAATCCATTGAGATTGAAACTCTCTCCACCAAATATACAATCTGTAGATGTGCTGCAAAAGAGAATATAAAATGTGAAAAGATTAGCTCCATTAAGGGTATAAAGGTAGAAAACTGAAAAAGAATCAGATCTTCAATAGAGAACAATGTCTTCGACCTATGTGAAAGCAGAACAATGCCAAAGGGAACTACTCTTGCTTCAATGAAGTATTTGAATGTAACTAGGCAACTGAAAGTTACAGTAAATTCTTGCAGATAGTTATATGCTTTTACATGGCAGGCAAAGTGACTTGAATAGGGGAAAATAAGAAAGCATGTCAAATTGAAGTGTTGCAAATTAAGCATATATTTCGGAAAACTGAAGTACTCCGGTTCAAAGAGGGAAAGCAAGCAGGAACTAAATTAAGATCACTGATAAGAAATCCACAAAAAATAATAACTTTCTCACCTTTAGCTGGCTCAGCGACTTCCAGAAGAACGTAATAGGCAAAGGTCATGCTTCCATGATCACCATTTTTTGCTTTTTGCTAGTCTACATGCAATTAAGATGACCAGTCCAAGTCATGGAAAATGGCATCCCTAGCTTATAAGAAAACAAATTGAGCCAAAAAGATAAGCTTATCTTTGTGAAAGTCTGAGTGATCAAGAATCTTGCTGGCCGATATGTCATTAGCATGCAAACGTGATTACTGCACAAAAAGAATCGCACAACTTCATCGATATACAAAAGAACCTTGCTTGTCAAAAAGCCTCTAGATACTAAACAATCTAAGATGTCACCTCGAATCTCAAATCAAATAGGGCATGGACATGAAATTGTTATCTGCAAATAAAGTGCTGGACTGTTTGACCATAACTGATATGATAGTGAAGAGTGGTTATTGTGATTAGTGAGGTCAGCCTTCAGAGCCTCTATGTTACTGATTTGGTGCCTTTGTCATGCCATTGACGCTTCAATCTTGATGAGAAGGAGGATGTCCATCACTAGCAGATAGAACATGACCTCCACATGCGATGCGACCACCATCTTGTTCTCTTTAAGAGTGTCAAGTACATTATATGACATGATTCACACGGGAGGTAAATTTAATTATTTCTTGCCAATACCATATGGAAGATGAAATTTAATTAGTTGATATAATAAAGCTGTTGGAAGCAAACCTTTTAAAAAGAAAAGAGAACTAATGCAGCAGAAAACAACTTGAATATGCTCCAGCCTTTGTTCCACATAAAATTTGATACATTCAAGTTCCTGTTGAAACTCCAAGAATATGCAACTCCCAAAAATTAAGTTATTTGAATATTAATCGTGTTGAAAAAGATCAACAACGTACCAACGTGTTCATAGAAACTTTTACACTTAATAGAGCATGGGTTTATTGCTTTAGAAGGTGCTTAAATCTATACGCAGGCCTGATATTTTACATCCTTCAAAGGTTAAGACACTGATAAGAAGCTGTGCAGGACTTGTTACAGGAAATCCAACCAAATACAATCATACAAGCAACACATTTGAGGCACATTTTATTTTCTTTTGTACATATTGTCAAACTTTTTAATCTTTTTAAGAGGGAGAGGCTCAATATATTCAAAAACAAAAAAGAAAAATTGCATACAGAACAAGAACTCCAACGCGAAGCAGATAAAAGAGAAAAGAACATACTCAGTATGAACCAACAATACTAAATGAGAAAAAATAGAGCAAATTCAGAATCTGAACTACATCGACATCAACTAACAAGATATTCAATAGACAATAAAGCTAAATCATTTAACACGCCCCCAACAAACTCGAGAACTCTGCAACAACATGATTCCAACACCGTTATGTACATTCAAACTTTGGGAGGGATGTGAGTACATCTCATCAACTAACCTTATAAAGAGAGAGTAAGCCGTCTTCCTTCAACAAAATTATGGTATCCATAAGCATGTCGGCGGAATCTACATACGGAATGAGAAACGTTTAGCTCTCTTCAAAGTACAAAGCAGGATCTACAGATGTATAAACTTTATTTATCACTACTCTCTATAGTAGCTTGCAGAAAAACTTGAGAACTGAACATGGTTGACGCAACAAGTTAACTTAAAAAAACGGATATTTCAACCTTTGGTACTGATCAATTACATGCTCGAACAAGTTAACTTATTGTTAAGAATCTAAAAGAGCAGGAACTTCCTACCAAAAAAAAAAGGAACAATTATGAACTTTTAAGCTTCTTTGAATAGGCATGTAGCCTCAGTTGGTGCTCGACACGCAGGGTAGAAAGGTCCAATTTATTTTAGTTGGAAAGAGACTCGATACAACTAATTGCAAAAAATAAAGAGCAAAGAGCACTCCTACTTCCAGCAGAGCATATAAAAAAATAGAAGGTTAGATCCAAGAATTTTTAATACTCCACAAGTTCACACCTGAAAGTAAGATTCTAAATCTTGAGAGAGAGATGCCGAGATGACTGTTGTGTTTGCTGTATGGATTTTGATCTATCGAAGTTCAAACCTTGATTCATCAAAGCAAGGATAAAACGGTTGGCCTTCTTGAGAGTTTATAGCTGGACCTACACATAACTAAACTTGATTAATCAGTAGTTTCCATCACAACTTGCAAATTGTAACAAAATTATGATGTAAATTAGATGTGTTGATGCATGTTTGGGACTGAAGCTATGTTGTTGTTGTTGATGCATGTTTGGGCCTCGAAAAAAAAAAACAATAATAAAAAAATTAGATGTGTCGATATGAGAAAACATTAAATAAGAATAAAAGAAGAAAACACAATTTGGATACCATGCACGATTCAAGTCAAATTTTGATATGATTTTGTTAAAGCATATTAACATTTTAGATCATATTCATGGTATATCATAACATAGTAGAAAATATAACTATGATCTAACAAATGACTACCTAGATCTGATTCTGATAAGAAAGGTTACATGTTGGAAATCCCAAATAGAATCATTAAAATTATGTGATGAATTAAGCATGTAGGATGACTTGCTAACAAATTCAAGAGAAAAAAGCATGGTAGAATGTCAGTGGAAATTAAAATAAAGAACAGAGAATTAATTCTGATAGATAGGAAGTGAATACTATTTTGAATAGGCAACAGAGCCAAAAAAAATTGGTCCGGGAGAGCTCGCAGGGGTCCTTGCATGATCTTAACCAGAAACACGCATAGAATGAACATAATGTCATTGAAAAACATTCTGAAAAATAAATTAACATTTGAAAAAAAAAACGAAGAAGAAAAGCGTAATTTGGGTTGAAAGGAGAATGCATACTATGGTAACTTGGGCACTCCTGAATAACTAAAGAGCCGATGATGGCGAGAGTCGAAAATCAGATTCCTTTCCCATCAGAGTCAGCAGGCACATAAAGAACCCAACACAATCAATGAGAAGCCAAAACATTGGCATTGAAGAAGAATATGCACAAGTTACAGCTGTGGCTTCAATCCTGCAACAACAATGGCAGAGAATTAGATGCATGATTATTAATTAATTTGAAGACAAGAAAATGAAGTGAAATAACTAAAGCTAAGGAGGAAGAGAAGGGAGTGTAAAGCAAGATTGAGAATGGAACAAACCTCTAAATCGCATGCCAATCAATGAAAAGAAACTTTTGGAATGCGGGAGAGATTACCCCACTCTGAATTCAAATATCTCTCTTTGAGGAGGGGGCAGTTCAAAATATCCAATTTCTTCAATGAGGTAAGCTTTTGCATTTCATTTGCAGAGGGCAGATGCTTAAGGTTTTTGCATCTCCAAATGGCTATAGATTCAAGCGAGATAAGCTTCCCAAACCACTCGGGCAAGTCCACTATGCCATCAAAATCATAAATCTCAAGGAATTCCAATCCGCAAAGGTGTTGAAGCTGTTCAGGCAAAGACTTGAGGCTAGGCCAGCCATGAATAGATAAGCGACAAAGAGAAGAGATAAGATAGTTCATCTCTGTAGCATCTAAGAATGGAAAGTAATTCAGTTCTTCTGAAAATTGGCCAATGGCCAAGTCTTCAATGTTGCTGAGGAATTGCAGACCTTCCAATGACTTGAGTCCTGTGCAGCCACGGACTCTCAAATTTTGAAGTTGAGTAAGCACTTGGAATTGTAAACCCAAGGAAAGCACACTCGGGCAATCTTCTAAGCATAAAGTCTTGAGACAAGATGGTGATGATGACGGTGGTGATGGCCAAACTTGTTTTTTATTAGACGAAAGGAAACCTTGGAACTTGTAGCAGCGAGTAATATATATTTCATGGAGATGCTCATTATTGAAAAGAAAGTCCACGGGTAGTTGCTGAAACTCTTCAACATCTTTAATACTAAGATGGATCAACTTGTTGGACCACAATGTGTCAACAATGAAAGCATTGATGTTCCAAATTGACATCCGCGAAAGACAAGGAAGTTGAGATGCTTCTATCTTTAGCGTTGGACTATATAAAATTTCCAATTCCTCAAGAGAAGGAGGTAAATGTGGAAATGTCTCAAGGCCTTCACATTCGAGAATAGAAAGGTTTTGGAGAAGTGTGTTCTTGCCAAGCATCAGCACCACTTCTTCAAATGAGACAGTTTCAAATGATCCCACCCAGAACAAAGAGGTTAGAGAAGTGATATTATTAATGATCGACCTTACAGTGTCTGTGCTTTTCACATCTTGAATAGCCAACTTTTGAAGAGAAGGAAATAGATCTGGCATATTTCTCAATGAGGGACACCCACCCAACTCCAACTCTTTAAGTTTAGGAAAACCATTGGCATTCCTCTCAAACCATTCTTCTAAGATAGGCAAATTACGAAGCAATAGTTTTTCTAAACAAGGATAAAGCGTTGCAGCATCTTCAGGAACTCCTATTGATGTTGTAGACGATAATCCTGCTACTTGATGATCATGATTATCTTCTCCAATATGAATCAAACTACTCATCTCCTCTATTTCAAGTTCCTTCAAAGATGGCAGCTCTCCCAAGCTCTTGATTTCTATACATTCATTGCAACATCTGAGTTCGAGCTTGACCAAATGTAAAAGTGCCGAGCCATTTGTTATCCACCATGGAAGTTCCATTCCTTGAAAGCACAAAATCCTCAACTCTTTCAAATTAGCATTGGGCTGAAGCGCTTCCAATACTTCAGCATCATGAAAAATATTGTTTCCCTGTGTTAAACTATTCCAATACATATTTAGCTTGTGCAGATTTTTCTTCCTCATCAAATTAGCTTGCTTTGCAGCCTGGACACTCTTCACATCCCCAAGGTTGAAGATTTGAAGTGTGCCCCCAAGGTGGTTCAAGTGTTCCAACTCTGCGATGTGTGCTGAAGCGCTCTCAGCACACAATTTTAAAATATCGAGCGTTTGAAGGAAATGAAGTTCATTCAACCCCCTTGGAGTTTCACAATCGATTTCAGCGCCATAGCAAGATATATAAAAATGTCTCAGCTGGGTTAATGTTTCCACACTTTTAGGAAGCTCAGAAAGCTGATCACAATCAGAAAGGTTCAAGGTCTCGTAGATTGTAAAGATCGTGATAGTGGATGGTAGTCTTTCAATCTTTGATCCATTAAGGTTCAGGTATTTTAAAAGCTTCAACCCACCAATTGAAGAAGGCAACTCCCTAAGAGGAAGTCGACTCAAATCCAACACACGTAGTAGCCTCAACCCAAGTAATTCAGGAAGCAAATCTCTCTTCAAACTATCATAAAAATACACATAATTATGATGAAACAAATAAAATGTCCTCAACTTCTTCGCGTTATTAATGCCTTCTGGAATCTCAAATGTTCTTTTACTAGAAATCAAAGAAAGATGGCGAAGATCTTCATTTATTTCCTCATCATCTGCATCCCTTGCACCTTTACACTCAGAACAACAAAGGTACTTGGCAAGATCATGCACCAAGTCATGCATCTTATAAGTTAGTTCTTCATCAACTGTTTCGAATTCAGTAATTTGGAAGAAAGATATCGTACATAAGATCTTGATATATTCATCACCTATATCTTCCATCAATTCACCTTTCTTACATGTTTTAATGAATCCTTGTGCCATCCATAACTGGATCACTTCATGCCTTCTTATTTCATAATCTTTTGGAAAGATTGAGCAATATAAAAAGCATTGCCTCACATTTGGTGGTAAGTTGTCGTAACTCAATTTTAGGACCCCCATTACCATTTTTTGTACATCAACACTTGATTCCCAAATCTCACTATCACGGATGGCTAACCACTCTTTTTCTGATGTTTTGGAGCGCATCAAACCTCCGAGCACTTTCACTGCTAAAGGCAAGCCCCTACACTTTTTCACAATTTCCCTTCCAATTTCTACTAAATTAGGAGTCTTTTCAGGTCCTCCTTGCACAAATGCCCGGCTTTCAAATAGAGTCAAACATTGATCAACCGACAAGATATGTAAATAATGTTTATCTTGTGCACCTATATTTAATGCAACAATTTCTTCACGTGTAGTAACAACAATTTTACTACCCGCACCACCATATAGTTTAAATGGAAGGATTAGTTCCTCCCACTTTCCAAGATCTTTTTGCCAAAAATCATCCAATATGAGCAAGAACTTCTTACCATTCAATTGTTCTTTAATATGCTTTTGTACCTCTTGCTTACTCAAGGATTCAGATTGAATACTTGAATTGATCTCTTTCAAGATTTTAGACCAAACCATTGTGATTGCGAAGTCCTCAGAGACGCAAACCCATATCGTCATCAAACCAAAGTGTTCTTTCACATAGTGATCATTGAATACCAATTGGGCAAGCGTGGTCTTCCCAAGGCCACCAAGACCAACTATTGCTACGATTGAAAGAGTAGAATTATCATTGTTAATTGACCCATGCATTAGAATATTTACTATCTTTAATTTGTCAGTGTCCCTCCCAACGACATCCAAATCATCCACCAAAGACGTGCTCTCTCGAGCATTAACAATCGTAACATTATCATTGGAGTCATTGATGTTCTCTTTGAAGCAAAACCTCTTCCTTTCCTTGTCAATATCTTCCACCCTCTTACAAATGTTTCGGATCGAATGAGCAGTCTTGGAATGCAATGCAAGAGTACTAAAGCACGAGAAGAATTTGCGTACCTTAGGCTCGTCGACAACAACTTGGCGTCGCAAGCAGTCATATGCAAACTCCTCCAAAATGTCCTCAGCATCAAGTGCAGCTTCCTTGAGTTTGTCCATCCAACGTCTCACGCGCTCATCCTCCACTTGCTTTTTCTCTGCTTCTTGCAGCACAAGGTGAATGTCCCCGAGGATGCTCTGCAGCTTCTTCACCTCTTTTTCGACGCCGCGAATAAGGCCTATCTCGTCAATGCCAAGAGAAATGAGGCGCTTCACGATGTCCTGCGCACTGGCAATGAGAATTTCTTCACCCATCTCTCTCTCTCTCTCTAACTCTCTCTCTAACTCTCTCTATATGCAAGTAAAGCAAAGCCAAGTGTGAGAAAATTGATGGAGCTCATGAGGATATATTTGAAATTTGAATTCTTACTTGCAATTAAGCCATAGTCAATGTAGTTCATTAATCAAATATGGTATGGAATCGTTGACATTTTGATGAACACATGGATTCATGAACCCTACCCAGCTAGGGAACGTGATGCTTGCAATTTTTTATTTTTTATATATATATATATATTTTTTTATATATAACAATCCCTAATTTCCGAGTTAAGATTTCAATTTCAGTTGCACTCAATGTTTTTTGGTATTCCTAAAAACACAAAAGAGAAGTAACTTGGAAGAGTGTTCAAAAACCAGAGTTCGTACCTCGAGATGCGAGAAGAGGAGAAGATAGGTCCAATTTCTCTGTTGTCTGTTGATTCTTGGTTCGCTGTGGATGTGAATGGAAGTGTCAAAGTTTGTTTAGTTGATAAACTTGATATTTCAAGGCAACTCCGAGAGTAATCACTTTGGGCACCGACCCACTTGATACACGTAAGATACACATGCACACGTATATGTCAAGGTGTATTTGCACAAATAAGTTATCCAAAGTTTAGTAACCCAAACTTAATCCGAAGATGGTACGTGTCGTGGGATGCGTGGACACTGAAATGCGCGGTTCGCAGATAGGTACGAGTCGTTTCTAGGTTATAGTAGCATCTCCGGTCTCCGGTCTCACCATCTCAACACAATATCTTTACCTTACTCAGCGCCTTTGAGCTTGTTGTCATTGCGTCCACCTGGCATCTGCCCCTTGTGTTAATATTTTCAGCACCTATATCAACAAAATCACAACCACAACCTATATATTTTTTTAACCTGAAGAAGTCCTCGTAAAATTTACAATCGTAACCTATTAAATTGGTTTTGTATGGCTGTATCAAGTTGTATGGATTCCTTTGGATCTGACTATGTTTTTCCTGGTCAATGCCAAAGCATGATATAATATTTCTCCTTTTGCAAGCATGTTGGGTGAAGCATGTGAGCGGTGGTTCTTAAGGTCAATCTGTGAGCCACCAAGTTAATTACATTGTCTTGGTTAATAAATGAACTATATGAACATCATGAACATTAATGTTGTGGTGCATTGAGCATGTTCCATTAATATTAGAAATCATTTGTTTTTCACCTTATTAGAAATCATATTGACAAACTAATAAATACACCTCTTGTCCTTGCTTATCCAAATCTATTGGAGTATGTAATCCCGAATCGAAAATATAATGAGAGTTAGGGTAGTATAAGAATATCCAATAAAATCATTGAAATCACAATTGTGATTTGCTAACTTGCAATCCAGCTTTGATAAGTAGTTGTAGGAAACATGACCTAAAATTCCTTCTCTCAAAATCATTTTCAAAGTCTTCTATTTTATAAATACTTTGAAAGTCTTAAACCTTAAACCCGGTCAGGTTGGGCACACGGACTTAGATTTAATTCCCCATTGAGTCAAGATTATTCAAGTCACTGAGTACGCTCAGGCCGATTGCACCAGAGTCTCGTGGGAATAGTTGGCCTTGCTTGGATATCCACATATATTAAAAAAAGATATAAATACAATCAGCTAGCTAGGTCTTTTTTTTTTTTTTCACTTGTTTTGATTTAGGATAATGCTAATGTAAATGACCCATGCTTATCACAAGTGTACAAACTAAAACATACAAGTTACAAGAATATTTGCCTAGTCATTTTTTCTTTTTGTCAAATGCCTAGTCATTTCTTCAATCAGGTTCCATGGCATGATGAAACTATAGAACATCAATAATTTGGAATTAAAATTTCTTGTGAAAAAAAAGAGATCCAGACTCAGAGAACAAAAATGATGCAAAGAAAAAAGAATGAGATTTAGCAAAATCATCAACACTCCACAATGTGAGGAACTCATCACTGGCGAAACAAAGTATGCATGCTTTTACAATCAAAGCATTGGTGAACGGTACAAGGGAGTCAAATTATATATACAACTGAAAAACAACACTTTGCCATCGATCGGCTCGTGAGAGTAGAGGCAAAATCTCTTCCAAAAATGTTTCGTATTGTACTTAGTGATTCATGCGGCACGTTCCAACACTGTTCAAGTTCTGCAGAAGATCACCATGTCATAGAGTCCAACTTAATTCTGCAAATGAACGATGCCATGGTACAAGGAAAATGTGGAATGAAGATCACCACATCATATATAGAGTTCAACTTCAGTAGCTTATTACGTGGTCACTGAAGAAAAATGAGCACAAATTCATCAAAATCCATGTGGTACTACTAATTCCACTCACAAATACGCCTCCAAAATTCGTAAGAATCAAAAATCAATTTGAGTACATGGGATTTACCTATGCATGAACGTTGTCAAACATATAGAGGAAGAGAATTCATGTATAGGCACACAAAATATGACCTGCACATGTAATTGACAATGATTAGCTCCTCTTTTTAGAGTAATGTCAAGGTTAAAGCAAAGTTGTTAGGTGTGGGTACCACACAGTGGTCACAAGAAATATGATTACAGGATCAAGAAAGGCTATAGTAGAATTGATTAATTGGATCAAATTTTGAATTGTAGGATGATTGGTAGGATTGGCATTGGAGACCAGAACGTGCATACATAGCTATAGAGATGATCCACAAAGGTGATGAATTCGATCCTTTGATTCCAATATAAAATGGGATAAAGGAATTTAATTAACTGGAAGATCATAAATGTTCTAGAATCAAACTTTTCAAAGATCAAGAGAGGTGATGCGGTAGAAAGCAACCAGAAAATGCTTTAGCTAGTATTTGTTCCAGATTTCATAAAACAGAAGACAATTGATCCATTCATGTACTTGTCAAAGTTCCATGAGAATAAACTCTGAAATTTAGATATATAGTTTTTTTTTTTTTTTTGAGGGAACAAATTTAGATAGTTAAAACTTATAATATTGAAAAGATTAACAACGTCGACTTGATTACAAACCATAAGTATCAATGACAACTACAGCTTCTTAGGCATGTAGCTTTAATTGGTGCTTCCACGTAGCGAGTCTGCCATTTGACATCCTAAAAAGGTCCATAAAGAAATTCAGTCACTAATAATTAAAAATTAGTAGGATATGTTCTAAAAAATACATTCAAGTACCAGCTTCCCACTGAACAATTACTTTTCCCTAATTTTAGTTTTTATAAATATATAGTGAAATTCGTGAAGAAGCAGAAGCAAATTGTATAACAAGAATTTTCTAACATCTCTATCACCATGACACGTGCCGAACACGTCAATAAAATAGAATTACCTAAACCAACTATTTGCAAAATAATGGTCAAGGGTCGATCCCACAGAGATTGGTTTTCTTTCTAAGGTCAAAAAATAAGAAAAAGGAAATTGGGGATTTAGAGAAAATGAGTTAATTACCTAATCTAAATATAAACAAAATAAATAAAAGCAATTAAAATAAAGTTAAAAACAATTAATAAAAATAACACCTAGATCATGGCATACAAGTTCGGTTTGATAAAAAGATTGAATTTGATCATCAACTTATGTCAAAAGATACAAATCAAATTATCTTAGTGTAGCTATAGACCTGGTAACACACTCGGTTCCTCACACTTCCTAATCTCGACAGCCTCAAGGTACGACTATTGACTACTTCCCTAACCAAACATGCAATCTGATCGCTAGTGCTCTAGATTTAACGCGTTAGTCGCATTACTTCAATTTGTGAAGGCACTACACCTAGACAATCGGATCACTCGTGTGTCCAATTTAGCTTAGATTCCTAAGGTACTTGACTAGTTCCAAAAGGGTCTAATCAATTAGTAGGGTCAATTGCCACTAGTGTGGTCTTATTGCACAAGGACGAGTGCTTACGACTCACTGACATTTAAATTAAGGTTTAAACTAATGTTTAATCTCAATTGTTCAAACAATACCAAAGAAAATAAAATAATAATGAAAAGCTTGAAATTAAAATATATAAATCTCACAAATCCATTGAATATGCACAGTCGAACTTCCCTCGCAGTCTTGCCTAGGCTATGAACTTAGCTCTTCATGGTTGAAGAACTCAAAAACAAAAAAAATAAAAATAACAGATTGGGAGAGAGATAAGTCGAGAGAGAGAGAGAGAGGTGAGTCCCCTTCGAACTATATATTATTCCTAATTTGATTCACACGGACTTCTTGCTATAACGAAACACAATATGTTCCTAATTAATTTGTTGATGTAGAACGCTCTTCAAGGACAATCATTAGAACACAATTGGTGCGGCTTACACTTTTCTTGATTTTCTTGCATTATGTGCGCACATCTCCATTATTGTACCATTTGTCATCATGTAAACCCTTGCAAAGCATATTATCATCTCCAACTTATTAACCGCCAAGCATGCCTATACACCTTATCCCATGTTGATGACATCATGATGATGTCATCATCATTAATCCACATATTCTATAAGCGTATCACGTATGAATTCTAACTTGCTCCAACACGTGCACTCTTTGGTTGTGGGTCCCACTATTCTGTCTCGAGATACATGCTTTAACGTTTTTCTGGCATATGGAAACTCAATTAAACACAGTTTTTCGCCTTTAGTTTCAATCGCACAGTTCATAATACTTGAAAATGACAAATGCAAACATTTAGACTAATATTTTGGAGATTTGACCATAAAATATATAAAATAAACTTAATAAATACTGCATAAAATATGACTTATCACACCATAATCGAATAAAACAAAACTGTAATCGTACAAACAAAAAATGTGCAACCAACACCTGAAAATCTGTTTACAAGGAGAAAAATAGCCAAGTGATTGTTGTTTCTCCATATTATTTGTTGATTCTAGTATAACAACAATAAAAATAAAGCCTCAATCCCAGTTTGTTTGTGTTTTTTTTTTGGTTTTAATGCTGAGCTTTATAATATAATTTAATTTTTGCAGTGCAAGGGAAACAACCAGAAACAACAATGTCACTAGAATATCCTACCATGGTGCAAGCACGTCTGCACATTCAGACCTTGAGAGAATATATAGGAAACTAGTATTAGGAAGGTAAATATACAATAGATTCAAGTCACAAGGCCAAGATCATGTATCACTAGGATGAACTGAAGAGATTGGAATTGAAACCAACCCTTGATAGGGTCAGGATTGTAGCCCAGTACATGCATACGTGGCTTTAGAGATGATCCACATAGTTGTTGAATTCGATTCTTTGATTCCAATGAGAAATGGGATGACAAAATTTAATTAACTGGAAGATCATAAATCTTTTTGAATCAAATCTTGTTACAAAAATGAGGGTTGATGCAGTAGAACGCAACTAGAAAAGGATGTAGCAAGCCTTTGTTCCTGATTTTATAAAATAGAAGACAACAGAAATATTGATCCACCCATGGGCTCTTGTCAAAGCTCCAAGAGAATATAACTCCCAAATTCAGATATTTAAAACTTATAATGCTGAGAAAATAAACAAAGTAGACTAGATTACGAACCATGGGTATCAATGACGGCAGCTTCTCAGGATCATAACTTCAATTGGTGCTTCAACATATAGGATCTGCCATTTGACATCTCAAAAAGGTCCATCAAAGAAATTTAGTCACTGATAGTTTCAAATTTAGCAGGATAGTTCTAAAAAATCTAGCCAACTACCAGCTTCCCACTGAACACTTTTCCCTATTTTTTTAGTTTTCTAAATAGTGAACATCATGAAGAAAGCATAAGCAAATTGTATAGCAAGAATTTTCTAACTCAGTTATCGCCACAATCAAATCAAACAAAATTGTACCCGTACAAAGAAAAAAAATTGCGACGGGAACAAAACCACACCCGAATATCTGTTTCCAAGGAGAAAAATAGCCAAGTGATCCTTGTTTCTCCGTACCGTTTGTTCATTCTAGTATCACAACAATAAAAATAAAGCCTCAATCCCAGTTTTTTTTTTTTTTTTATTTTAATGTTGAACTTTAAAATATAACCTAATTTCTTCAGTGCAAGGCAAACAACCAGAAACTGCAATGACAATATAATATGCCAATGGTGCAAGCATGTCTGCACATTCGGATTTTGAGATAATATATAGGATAGTAGTATTAGAAAAGTTTCTATTTATCATATTCAAGTCACAAGGCCAAGATCTTGAATCACTAGGATGAACTGAAGAGATTGGAATTGAAGTCAAGCAAATAGTTTGTCATGATCCATACAGGTAGTGATCAGTTCTTGCCAATAAAAAATGGGGTTAGAAATTTAATTAATTGGCAGATCACATTAAAGCTTTTGGAATCAAACCTTATTTTTGTGAATAAAATAAGAGAGGCGGCAATGCAAAATAAAACAACTCTAAGAAATTTGAATCGATCACTTTCTTAGTTCGTATTCACTGATTTTACAAAACAGAAAAGACATGATTAATATTTGATGCATTCATGTGCTTGTAGGAATTTAAAGAGAATACCACTCACCATCTCCATTAATCTCGCTGGTTGAAAATTATGATGTTGAAAAGGAAAAATAATGTACCAAAATGATTTGCAGTCTTGTGTATCACTGATATAAACCTCTGAGCTGCTTCGAGCAGACTCAAAGCACTAGTTGGTCCTGAAAACAAAATGCCAAGAGAACATGAACTCCCAATTGAAGCAGAGAGAATGAAAACAAAAAAAAAGGAGGGGTTATAAACAATCAATTTTCAATAAAAAAGGAGGGGTTATAAACAATCAATTTTCAATACTCCCCACACCTGAAAATTAGATGCCAAACACGAAAACTGCAAAGCAGTTGTTGTTTTTGTCCAGTTGTTAATGTATGGAAATTTCTGTTGTGAATGCAAATAACCAAAACCTGCTGATCTTAAAGCAGAAAGAAAGCAATAAAATTTAATATTGAATTATTTTATCCAATTTGATGTTAATCTACCTTGATAAATTACATCTAGATTCACTATTTGTTTTTCATTTTTTTAATCTCTACATCTAGATTCACTATTAATTTGATCAAAACAGCCTAACTAAGGAAAATGTATAAATGATTGATAAATGGCTACCTTGATGCACTAGCAAACACGTTGAACGTCTGGTTGAAGCATGAGTTGTTTGCAATGTAGCTTTCTTGAACTCCTTGATCTTCCTGGGGAAATCTGATTCATTCCATTCAGTTGATATGATATAAATATCAGAACCACAAGAAAATAATAAATGAGAAAAGTGACAGAAGTTCAGAATCTAAACGAAATCAACATCAAGTTGCAATACTTTGTATCATCTCTCATCAAGAAGGGAGATCGCAAAATGCAAGATCCTAGGCTCTGATGAACTTGGTTGTATTCATTAGTGTCCACCATACAGAAGTTTGTAACAGACCTTATGTTGTAAATTGATACATTAGTATATGCCGACAGGACAAAGTTTCCATATATAGCCTAATCAAGTCAAACCATGAGAACTTCTTTCAGGAAAAAAAAACAAAAAGACCTTGAGAACTGATCACATGTTGAATAAAGTTCTGCTTAAGAATCTAAAAGAGTGAGATGTCAAAACTAACTAGCATAGGTATATATATATATATATATATATATATATATACAAACATTAACATTTAAGTTATTTTACAACTATAAGTTATGGCACTTGAAGGAAGTATATGAGCTTCTATGAACTACCACCACCAGCAAAAACTAGGTAGGAATTAGGAAATGATCCAGTAACGAAGTTCTGCGAAATGTATGCTTGCAAATAACATTTAGACATCTAACATAAAATGGTTCTAAAATATGATAATGGAGTATAAAAGGCAACCTACCTCCAATTCCATTTCTAGGCTTGTTGAAATTGTGTGATGCCATCAAACATTTAATGAAGCAGGAATGCTGCACAAAGTTCAAATGAAGAAACATGAAGAGAATATATTAGAGGATTAAATATAGAAAAATAAGAACATTTGATTAATGAAGAGCAGAGTCAAGTGAATAAAAAATCCACAAAATGAACTGACCAAATAACATGTCAAGCTTGGCATGGGTGCGAAAGAGAATAGCATTAGAGCAATTTAAGCACTCTCAATATGAGTAAAGAATATCAAGAAGAGATGGTGCTGAGAGTTGAAAAAACTGATTCCCTTCCTTATAAGAAACAACAAGCACACGGATGGTCCAATACAACCAATGAGAAGCCGAAATCAAAGTGGACAATGAAAAAGAAATAAATCGGTGATACCTGCAGCGGCAATTGCGTAAAATTACATGCATAATTGTTAATTCAAAGAAATGAGACTGATAAAAAAGAAGATAGGGAATGAAATGAACCTCTAAATCACATGGTTATCATTCAAGCTCAGGTTTAGACCACTCATAAATTAACAGCAGTCCCAAATTCTCAATATTTCAAGTGAAGTAAGCTTTCCGAGCCACCAAGGCAACTCCGCCATACCACTTAAAGTGTTATCTCAAGGACTTTAATTTTCGAAGGTACTAAAAGTTGCAGGAGACAAGAGTTCAGGCAAGACCACCCATAAACAGACAAGTCACAAGAGAGAAATGAGGCGGTAGTCCTTCCCCATAGCAGATACATTTGTATGACCTATTGCTCCAAGAGAAGCCAATTGTCAAATTTTGCTAGTTGAAACTAATGATAATGAGAAAGATAGCTTCATTAATATACAAGAACTTTTAAACTTGTGATGACCCGTCCCTGACCTAGGGTTAAGTCGCCCGGCCCAATACCGTTACCTAGACCCGATACCTGAACCAGGCCCAAATAACGGCTTGGTACGCCTAAATAAACCTGCGGAATAATCATTCTAACAAGATATATGATAATATGAGTGTAAAAGTTAATCATAATAAATTCATATAATCCTGTATATAATAATAAGATCTAAAATCTTAAATATTTAAAAGTCTCATACAACTTTATAATAATAATAAAAAGGTTCAGAACTACCCATTACTAATTCTCAATCTATAACCCACGTACGAGGTTTACAAAACGATTAATAATAATGTTAAACTTGTAATATATGAGTCTCACATATGAAGGCACTTCAAGATAAATCCTTTCCCTTGCCTTTCTTGTCTCTTTACTTTGGTAGAGGGACCTGTGGGGTAGAGTGGGGTGAGCTAAAGAACCAACGATGCTCAATAAGAGGAAAGACTCGTTCAAACATTAAATATGCAAGTACTACCTAGTACTCATGCAAATTCTACATGACATTCAATCCATACGCATAACACAACATGTAATAACCGAATACATGTAATTCATAACAAAATTATAAGCATATTAATTGAACACATAATTCGACACAATTAAAGATATGGTTCATGCTCATCGTAATTATAAAAATGGATTCATATTCCAAGAAGGATAAATAACTAATACTTCCATTTCCAAATTTGTCATCCAATAATCTTCAGATCAATATCTCATATCGTATCCCATTCACATTACTATACATAAACATAACAATTTTACAACACATTTGATAAACATTCATTTAAGTCATGCATAATATTATTCATCATTATTCATTTATAAATTTACACATGACATACAAATAAAGTCACACGAAAGATTTAAATAAAATGCGATAGATATAAATATTAATATAAGCCGTTGTTCCATTCAATGCGAACTAGATATTGGTAAGGATCCGGTGACCAAATCATCTATTTTCGAATTGGTACAATAATAAGTGGAAACGTAATGGCCGTTACGCCCTCTAGATAATCGCACCAAAACAAAGATAGATTCATCCAAGCCGTCACCGCTACACGTCTCAAAGAATCATCAAGTAGCAAAGGATGGAACTCCAAACCCTTACACTCGAATAATTCACCTTATGCATTCAATTAATCAGGCAAACCCTCGGTGGTTAACTACCACACACTCTGGGACGTCCAAGATATAGACCACTTGCTAATTTGGCCCGCGGTGGAACTCCACACACTCTGGGGCACCGAATAACATAAAAGGCAAAACAATGTATTCACAATTCCATAGATAATAGAGATCCAAACCAATATCACGACGCAACCCATTCCCAAGTCTTTACATTCAAAACATGCATTCCTAGTTATCTAATAGTCAAGCCATATTTAATGCATGAGCGAAGCTCCCCACTTACCTGGACCCGTCGCGACGCCTATACCGACTCCTCGCGCGATTGGGGTCCCACGTGAACCGCCTCGCGAATCTAAACAATTCATACAATTCTATATAAGAATTTCACTAAATTTAAAGTTGTATATTCTAATTTTTTTTAATTCATATTTGGGGACCCAAATGGTGTGGATCCCACGCGATGTGCCGTTTAAGGGCTTTGTCGAGGGTATCGACGCCCCTCGTAGGTTTTATCCTATTTTTTATTTTATTTTATTAATTTTTTTATTGGCTATTGCCACCCCCTTCTTCCTCACCATAATGGAGTGGCTAAAGCCACCCCCCATATTAGGCGGCGGCGTTGTCTTCTCCGGCGACGCCGCCCCCAAACCAGCGGCTCCCCTTGGAGTCGCCACCCCTATTTCCTTCTTCTTCAAAAACAAAACAAACCAAAGAAGAAGAAAAAGAAGAAAAAGAAGAAAGAAAAGAAAAGAAAAAGAAGAATCACCACCACCACCACCACCATTTTTCCTATCCAAAAATTCTTTTTTTTTTTTTAGACCAACAAATAATAAAAAAAAACTTATATGGGATTAGGGATTGGTGTGTTTACCTTCTTGAATGCTTAACTACACTCCATCATCATCTTCTTCATCATCAACCCTCCTCCACTTCTCTCCCTTCTCAAGTTTAGGGTTTCAACACAAAAAAGGCTTCAAACTTATAAGAGGTTTATATAGGTAGGGTTTTTAAAGTAGGGTTGTTCACAATTTAACCTCAAATTACATAAATACCCCTATGGGCCCAATTCCCTCATTAAGCCCATTCTACCTATTTTCACTTAGTCCAAATCCAAATCTTATTAATACTAATTTTTGTGTAACAATTTGATTTGTTCACATATTTTAATATAAAATTAATAAAATACCTTTAAAATGGGTCGGAGAATATTTGGGTCGTTACAAAACTACCTTTAGCATAAGCTGGTAGCTTCAATTAAGCCAATTGTCTTCATTAATATACAGGAACTAATGATAATGCACTAGCAAACATTTGACCGCATCTTCTTGACAAGTCTTGAGAGATAGGAGCTGTTATCCTCATCCTACACATACATTCAACCAGAAACAATCAGCTAGTATGCTGGAGGAATTCAGAATAAGAATTAGTACAAATAAGCAATATACAACCAATAAGTAGACTCGACAGATGTCGTGGTTAATCTAAAGCGGAAATATGTATCAAACAAAGAGCACATTCTTAAAATAAAAGTAACGACTGAAACAAAAAAGAAAAAAAAATAATTTGGGTTTAGAGGGGAGTCGTGATTTTGGCACTCTCAAATAATTAAGGAGAAGTCTCAAGAAAAAATAATGAAGGAGGAGACAGTGGTGAGAGTCGAAAATCAGATTTAGTGCATTGTAGACATGATTATTCATTAATTTGAAGAAAAAAATTGAATGGAACAAACCTCTGAATCAGACTACTCTGGCGAAATCTTAACTTGTGAAATGTAGGAGATTTTGTGGCACTCTGAACTCCCTGAGCATAAACCACATCTCTTCTTGGGGGGTTTGCATCTCTCTTCAAGGAGGGGGCATAACCAAATCTCCAATTCCCTCAATGAGGTGAGCTATTGCATTGCATTTGCAGAGGGCAGGTGCATTAGGTTTTCACAATCTCTAATCTTCAAAATCTCAAGCGATGTAAGTCTACCAAGCCACTCGGGCAAGTTCGCCATGCCATCGAAACAACTTATATAAAGGTATTTCAATTGGCTAAGGTGTTGAATCTGTTCAGGCAAAGACTTGAGGCGAGACTACCCATAAATATGCAAGTAACGGAGTGAATAGATGAGATGGCCTCCCATCTCTATAGCATCTAAGAATGGGAAGTCATTCAGCTGTTCTGAAAATTGGCCAATCGACAAGCAATAAATGTTGCGGAGGGATTGCAGACCTTCTAATGACTGGAGCCCCTTGCAGCCTACGACTGTCAAATCTCGAAGTTGAACAAACCCCTGTAATTGCAAACCCAATATGTTCGAGCAATCTCTCAACTCTAGAATTTCAACACAACATGATGATGAGGGTGGTGGTGGTGAATCTGATGATGACCTAATTTCTTCTTCGTTAGATGAAAGAAAACCTTCAAACTGTGGGCAACTTTGAATACTTAGAGAACGAAGATGCATATTATTTTTAAGAAAGTTCACGGGCAGTTGCACAAAAACATTATAAATATGAAGAGAGGACAACTTATTGGACCATAAAGTGCCATCAACCACGAAAGCCTTGACATAAGAAATCCACAACGACTCAACGCAAGGAAGTCGAGCTGATTCTATTTCTAGCGCTGGACAATCGTCAATACTCAGTTTTTTTAGAGAAGGGGAGAGAGGTGGACACGTCTTTAAGGCTTTGCAATCAGAAATATATATTTGTCGAAGAAGCTGCAACCCACTCAAATCTGGCATACATCTCATCGAAGACAAACTTATCATTGTCAATATCTCTAGAAGCTTATTCTTACCAAGCATCCGCATCACTAATTCTTCTTCCTCTTTTTCAGAAGATGATGATCCCTCAAACTTAAAGGACAAAGCGGTTAGAGAAGTGATGTTCTCTGTCATTGACCTTATTGTGTCACTGTTCTCGCTTCGAATAGTCAACTTTTGAAGAGAAGGAAAATGATTTGGCATATTTCTCAACTTGGGACACCCGCACAACTTCAACTTTTGAAGTTTAGGAAAAATATCAGCATTATTCTCAAACCACTCTTCTAAGTTTGGCACATCACGAACCGATAGTTTTTCTAAACAAGGGTATAGGATTGCAACTTCTTCAGGGCCTTCTACTTCCGTTGCAAGTGTTGTCGACGATTCAGCTACTTGGTTGTTATGATGATCTTCTCCTATACGACGCAAACTGTCCATCCTCTCTATTGCAAGTTCCTTCAAAGAAGATAGCTTTCCCAAGCTCTTCATTTATTTACATTTACGACAATCTTTGAGTTGGAGCTTGACCAAATTAGGAAGCACAAAATTATTTGTCATCCACCCTAGAAGTTTCAATCCTTGAAAGTTTTGAATCATCAACTCTTTCAAATTAGAATGTGGTCAAAGTGCTTCCAGCAATTCAGCATAATGATCAGGCCCTCCCTGCACAAATGCTTGACTTTCAAATAAATTCCAACATTGATCATCCGACAAAGGCTGTAAATTATGTTTTTCATGGGCTCCTACAGTCGATGCAACACTATCTTCACGTGTGGTGACGAGGACTTTGCTTCCTGTACCACCATATCTTTTTAGTGGAAGGATTAGATCCTTCCATTTATCATTACTTTCAAGATCTTTCTGCCAAACGTCATCCAATACAAGCATGAACTTCTTCCCATTCAATTCTTTTTCAAGATGGTTTTGCAACTCCTGCATACTTGAAGATTCAGATACAAGATAACTTGATGAATTGACCTGTTTCAAGATTTTCAACCAAACCGTCGCGATTGCAAAATCTTCAGAGAGGCAGATCCATATCCTCATGGAACCAAATTGCTGAAGGACCCTGGAATCATTGTATAGTAACTTGGCCAGAGTGGTCTTCCCAAGGCCACCAAGACCAACAATGGCAATGATTGAGAGAGTGGTATTAGTATTAGTACTAGTACTAGTACTAGTAGCACTGCTACTCCCCGGATCATTGCTGCCTGACAGTACATTATCAATGAGCAGCTTGTCGACTATCTTCTCTTTCTCTCACACTTTGTACGTTTCAGCAAGTGAAACCAAGAGCAAACAAGAACAACCCCTCTCTCTCTCTCTCTCTCTCTCTCTCTCTGACTGTACGAATTTTCACCTAACTTAACGCTGATAATCGAATGCACTTTGGTCTCGTCCCAATAGCGCACACTTTATTTTTTAAGCATTTATGACTCTTTCTTGCCTCTCTTATCATGGAGCTCATATATAACAAAATATCATAAACAGGACTAAAAACAAAGTGTGTGATTAAAGTGTGTTAGATTATCATTTTTTTGACATTATTTTCTTTCGATGTTTGTACACGAGGCGTGCTAGAGAGTACCTCACTTCTTAACCCACATTTGACACTAACCCATTGGATGCCGTTCAAATCAGGTCCAAATGTGATCATGCATATCTCGAGGCAGAAATGAATGGTATCCGACGAGGTCAGTGTCAAATGTGGGTCTCAAAACTGGATACTCTAGCATTTTTTTTTATATATAACTCATTTATAATACTAATTACTATGATGACATTCACCGAGTCCCCACAAAACTCACAACACTACACAGATTGACTACGAACCTTCTATCCATCTCGAGATGTACGCTTTCAAAGATCGAGGTACATCGTGAAGGTTTGTGTTTCATATTTTGGCCAAGAAAGGTCATTACAGAATGACAATGCATCATTATACCTCTTTTGCCAGAATTGCAGTATAGCAAGTAGATTTGAGAGGTTGGTCAGTTAATTTCAAAGAAAATGCTACAATGACTATGATATTATGCACTCCAACATACATTCATCCACAAGAATCTTCTATGCAACATCGTCTCGTATGTTAGTACCGGGATCTGAGTGTGACCCTTATTCCAATGGAGGTATGGATGACTCTTGTAAGTTAATGTGTGTTGTGATGTGACTTGTCATTGTCATTGTAACACTTCCCTAATTTCAAATGGCACTTTCACTTGATGACCTTCATCCGATTTCAAAATATCATAAATATTGTAGTTGGACAGTTGGTTCAATTGTTTAAAGTTAACCCCATTTTTAATAAATGCATTCATCCATCTAGATTTGTTTAGCTGATCAAATCAAGATTTATTATTCACTTTTTTTTTAGAAAGCTTTATTATTCACTTCTATATATTCTTTCTAGTAAGAAAATGTAAACCATTCTAACAAAAACTCTTCTTTTAAAATTATAAGTCGTTTCTCAAAATTGGAGTGTATTTGTTGCATTTTTATCTACTTTACCCTTATACAATCAAACATTTATATTCTTCAATTCTTCAAGTAATTTAATGTTAAAGGACATGTAACTCACACTTGTAATTGTGGTTGTCTTAATTTGTCAATTTTTTGTCAAAACGCTTATATTATATTTATCAGAGGGAGTATGTAGTTATATTATTAGTTAAAAATGACATACATGTAAATCACACTTGTAATTATAGTGCTCTTCAACATTTGTACAAATAATCTGTCTCACGCAATTTCTTCAATTAAAGATTTGAAGATATGCAACTTAACTTCATTATACGACGACAACCATGCATGCCTGTAGTGCAGTGGAAAAGGTATACTCTCACCTCTATGAGGTCGAGTGATCAATTCTCAAAAAAAAAATATATATATATATATATATATATATATATATATATACTTCGGTAGAAGATAAGTTGTGCAATTTGTTTCCTCTTGAAACTAAGAAAAAACAATAACGTTCGATTTGAATCTAAAGCTCATGAGTCTAATCAAGTCATAAACAACCGATCGAATAACATCAGTAAAAGATCAAAGTTACATAGGTGGAATTCATCACTTCCAACAACACCAATTAATATAGAAAAAGTTGCTCACTTGAATTGGGAGCAATGCTGCTTCACCTATGAGTCAAGGCTCGCATACATCTCTTACTGGAATTTATTCTTGCGAAGCCAGTCAGTCCTTCATATATAATCTCTCCATAATTCTTTTGGATCGATGCATGGCATGCCATCAGCAGATGTCATGATAATTGGAAGCTTGATGAGACCTGTAATACTAATGACCATTCCCATAGACATATATTGCTGTAGCTTTTTAGGTGATCTATGAGCAAAAGAGATCAGAACCACAATACTTCATCAATATTTGAATCACAAATCATGGTTAGCGACTGATCCCTTTGCAAAGTAGAGAACGAACGCCATAACAAACCCCCAAGAATTCAACTTCCAAAAATGCTAAACGA
The DNA here is from genome assembly GCA_039657345.1 of Stephania japonica. Taxonomy (NCBI): domain Eukaryota; kingdom Viridiplantae; phylum Streptophyta; class Magnoliopsida; order Ranunculales; family Menispermaceae; genus Stephania; species Stephania japonica. The sequence goes on along the minus strand of CM077558.1, from coordinate 16,983,867 downwards.
CCACTGCAAGTCTGCAACTGCCAGCAAATAGCCTAAGAGTGGCGAAGTCCCTTGTGCATGTTTTACAAATCAACAACAAATAATGGGTCCTAAAATCACATGAGATCAAACAAATTAACAAAAATCTCTATTTACCAAGTAAAAAAAAAAACTGAACCTTAACGAGAACCGACAAATCCTTAGTTTATCCACTCGAAAGTAATTAGCATCGGGCATGAAAAAAGAAAACTTGAAATCATGATTCCTAAATCTTTGAATATACCATGTTTGATAAGAGACTGATATGCTAGAACAAGATAGAAATTAATCGATAATTAAGTTTGAAAGACAAGTACTCGACTGAGTTGAGACATTGAGAAAGTAGGAGATAACACACAAGTTTTGAGTTTTTTTCATAGTTCATTTTAGGACTGGCAAAAAAAGGGGTCCGGACAGCCCCCCTAATAACGATTAAAAACAGTGTCCCGACCCGTACCCATTTTTGAAACAAACACCCTTTTTTTGTCCAGACCCATATTTTTATAAAATATACGGGACCCCTTTTGTCCGGTTTTATTTTTAAATATGATTAAATATTTTTTTATCAATTATTTTTAAAAAAATCAACTACATGTCACCTAACACTCAATTCCTAAAAAAAGAACAGACATACAATTTTTTTGATGAATCGGAGGTGAAACAGTCTCTAATCCATGCCAACTCGCCCCACCAGCCGTTCCAAAGGAACCAAAAAAAAAGAACATCCCTCCCCAAAAACAAAAATACCATAAACAGAGCCCAGTCTTGACACACCCTCCCAGTGAATAGTCCTAATAGCCACATTCACATCACCACCTGGCATTAAAAATTATCTAATTTCCAATACAACATAGCTTCACAGTTCTACCCCTAAAAACAAGACTCCATTTTTTTTTTTTCTCTAAGAGATCTTAGAAACACAAAGCCAAGAAATCCAAAAAAAAATCCAATACAAATATCACGGAATGCAAGGCATCGCATCACCATTGTCTAAGTTTTAAAAATGAATGGGCAGAGGCCAGGAAATGAGAGGCAAGAGGGCTTTGAGGCCATGGTAGATTGTGTTGGTGTGATGATGAATTGCCTATGAACCACTGAACAGAAGACCCCCCCCCCTACCCTCCCCCCTTTTGTAGAAGGGCCAATTCTTCTGTTATTGTTGTTCTTTTCAATCCAAATCTGCCTCAAATGCAAACCCCTATTTCATTTGGCGGTGAAGACCGCCGCGGCGGCAACAACGAAACCCAGAGCTAGAATCAAATTTCCTGAACTAGGTACCTCTTGTGTTCCAAGATTGATGAAGAAAAACAAGAAGAAGAAGACGAAGAAGTCAAAGAAGGAAGAAACAGAGACGAGAGGGGAGCTGAGGTATGCGTCGTGTGAGGATCGTGAGCTTGAGGGTTGTGAGCGTAAGGGTGAGATGGAGAGCCAAGAGATCGAGATGAGGCCAAGCGCAACTACGTGAGTGTGGAAGGTCAGAGGTGAGGTTGTGAGCGTAAGGGAGGAGGCGACTCAGGTGAGGTCGTGCGCGTGAGGAGGGGCCATGGACATATGGGCGGCTGGTGGGAATGAGTTAACATCCTAGGGTTTTGAGGTATTGATTTATATAGTATATGTAAAATTACAAAAACATCCCTACAAATTAATCAAATTAATCGTTAAACGGGTACCCGTTTTTTGAAATTTCTGTCCGGACTATATTTTTAAATGGACACAAAAAATTGTCCAGACCTGTATTTTTTTAAGAAAAATAGTGTCCCGACTCGTTTAAAGCGGGTCCAAACAAAACTGCACAAACGAGTCCAGACAACTTTTCTCAGCCTTCATTTCATAAGTTCCTAAATAAAAAGTTTAACAATGGTAATGCTTAATCTAATAGTTCTTCCAAATTTCATTTTAAATATAAAAGACGCTTTCAACCGTTAATTCTAAAATTTTACATGTGCATATGTCCATGTACATTAGTAAAAAATTTGAAAAGTGGCCCTACTTGAAATTCCTTATTTTAGATTTTCATAATATTTAATATATAATATACGGTCGTAATTCATACTATATACATAATCTTTTTTAAATGTTGCAAATATATTTCGATAAAAGAAAACTTTTCAAATTAAGTTTCTATATAAATATATATGGAGAAAGTTTAAAAAGTGGGGTGCCTCAATTTAGTGGGCCAGGGTCATCGCCCCACCAGCGAATGAAGAGCAACATCTCATAACCTAGTTTCTCCGGCTAAGGTTTTTTTTCCTATGAACTCTCTGCTTTACATGCAACCAAGTGCTAAGAGAGTAGAAGTGTGAAAGCTACCAAGTGCTAAGATGGATAAAGTGTGAAGATCACAAAATTATGATACAACAAAATGGATCACCTGTGTCGTGGGTTGATGAGAAGCTTCTCTGTCACCGTCCTCTTGGCCTTCAACGTAAGCTGCAATATTCACAATTACCTTAAATGCCTACAATTATAGACAAAGTAGGAAGAATCTGTTTTGTTCATTCTACGAACCAACATTAACATCAACACCAAGAGGTCTCTGGTTCATCCATGGAGATGGTGGTTGCAGCAAAAATGGGAGCAAGTTATAGTGTGCACTTCGGAAACAAATTGAAATGAATGACAAACCTAAACCTCAAACAAGAAACCGTGCAACAACAACATGATTTCACCCTTAACCAGCCAATAATTCACGACATGAAAAAAACAAACAAGCGAAATGAATGAAGCCATGAACATAAGAAACAAAAATTACCATGTAAGGACTAGGCCTCCCAGGTTTAACCTCGGGCACGCCTCCACTGTCCTGAGGAGTAGGATAGTCACTCGGAGTCTGAAGGTGATACATTGAATGTTCAGATGTTCCGGGCAAAGGTGTTTGAATCAGAGTCTGCAATGGTGTCTATAATCCAAAAACCCCAATCAGACATCACACGAAGTCACCTCTCAAGGACATAGTAATCAAACAAAAAAGGAACAAATATTACAGGAGGAAAGAGCATATCAGCGGTAGGAGTTTCATATTCCTCCGACCCTTCATAAGGCACATTCAGATCATGAACAGGAGTAATAGCACTGCCACCAGGACCAGGTTGCTTAGGCAGAGACAACCTCTCTATCGGTCCACAAATCGCACCACATTCCATTATCTTGTGCTCCCATAGCTAAAGATCCACACACATCAACAGAAACCCCAATAACACAATCAAAACAACCAAATTCACAAACCTAAACCTAAAATAACCAAAACCATAAAAAAACCCTCCTTTCGCAACAAAAATCAAACCAAAATCACCAAACATGAAAGAATCTCTCCAAAACCAAACCCTAAACATACGAAAAGACTCAACAAAACAAAGAAAACCAAAAATTACTGCTTGAAGTTGGCTGAGAACACCTTCATCGACGCCAGACTGCAAGAACTCCTCTCTAACCTTGTTCATCACGTCTTCGATGACATTGATGTAAACCGCGCTAGTAGTCGTGGTCGCCATGCCTGACAATCCAACAAGACCACAAAATCTGAAGATTCGAACAAGCAAACACAGCAAAATCGTCGAAATCGACGGCGAGAGCTGCTCGAATTCGACGAGAGCAACACAGATGAGACGATGAGAGGCGATTCAACAGTTCGGAAATCGAAGCTGGCCTGAGCGAGTGCGATTTGGAGAGAAGGCTAGGGTTCGAAGGGGCGGACGAGAAAACGAGAATGAAGCGGGGAATATAAATAGGTTTGCATATGTTTATAGTGAGATAATTACCAACAGACCGTCAGTTGCAATTGTATTTACCACAAAGCCCCTTTCTTAGGCCGCCTAGTTTTATAATTTTTGAAAAATGAAAATCTATTTCTATATCTATATCTATATCTATATCTATATCTATTATCTAAACCCCACTCTAAAATATGTGTTTTTCTAATTAAAAATAAAACAAAAGTCCACCTCACCCGCAACAATTGTGTATCGAACAGATTCCTCTCCTCTTAGCGGCTAGCCCTAACTCTAAAATCACTTTTTTGAGTTTAACTTCTATCTTGATTCAAGATCTTGAACTACCACCAATCTTCTCTTTTGATCTGCGTGGTTCCAATCTTCATCTATCCATATTTTATGTGTTCAATAAAGTGTAAATCTTATCAAATTTGAGAAGATTGGTGTATTTACTTGTTGTGGTACATCTTCCTCTACGCTCATTTTTGGATCTATGCGGCTATTAGGTTGGTCCTTATTTTAGTTGTATTTTTAGGTAGTTTGTCTTTACCTTTGTTGGAAGTCTTGATTTTGTCTTTTCCTTGTCGGAAAATTTTAGTTTTTCTTCTCCTTGTTGGAAAGTTTTGTTATTCGTTATATGATTCTAGCGAGTGTCTGTGTATTGTAATATGTTTCAATGTTGTAGTGAACAGTCTCTCATTGTCAAATTGTTTCAATTTCACAATCGCATTCACAGCCAAAATAATGACAACTCTTTTGAACAAATAGGATTAGTGAATCAATGTACTTTTTTGATTCTATGTCTAGTCTTGTACCGAACCATTAATAATTAATGAAACTTCGATTTTTCTTCAAAAAAAAAGTCCACGACACCCTAATAGATACTACTTTATTAATGAAAATAGGTTTGTGATAATCAAAATGTTGTCAAACCTTTTGAATTCCTCTCAGTTAACTTGTTTGCAAAAAAATTTTAAAAAAAAGAAAAAAAACTTGTTGCAAAAAAAGATGACAATCTTTGATTTGGTGCATAAGCATTAATGTAACGGTCCAATAATTATTAACGTCGTTAATTTAAGTTATTTTCATACTCGGACACTAGCTCAGACCTGAAACCACACCCAAGAGGGGGGTGAATTGGGTGTGTCGAGAGGTTATTGCCTTTTTAAAATTTTTATGCACAAATAACAACGAATGTCTATGCTATGCAAGTGAACGGGATAGAAGAGATGGAAAGCGACACACGATTTATAGTGATTCGATCTAATGATCTACATCCACTACCTAACCTCCCCAGTTAGGATTTTTAAACTCTCACTTATATTCCAAATAAGTGTTACAACCTAAGCATACAAGCCTAGAATGCCTAATTACAATTAGGACTTCCTATCTAGTCGCAACTAGAGTATGTGCCTAGTCGCAACTAGAGTTTGTGCCTAGCCTCAATTAGGTCTTCCCCTTTGACTTAGATTCCACTAAGTCTTACAATCATACAATTACAACAATTTGCTAGAAAATAATGAAGTACACTTTACAATATAAAGTGGTATCAAATTCACACACTGGCAAGCCTCCTAGAGCCTAACAACTCTAATGCATGCAAGTATGAGAATGAATGGAATATGCAAAATATGTCACTGATTTTGTTGCAAATCCCAAGTATAAAATCGTTTTAAAATCTAATGTATTAGTCTAAAACCGATTTCAAAGCCAAGAACAATAGTTTAACAAAAATCAAGTTTAAGTGCAAAACTTTTGTTTAAAATCGATCTTAGGGTTTGATAAAATAAGTTTAAGTGCAAAACCCAAGATGAAGGTGTTTAAACACACAACAAACTGATTTTTAAGTCAAACACACAAAACTATGTAGATTAAGCACAAGTAAAGATGCTAGAACAAGGACTTTCTTACAACCAAGAAGATGACAAGGGAGATCAGCTTTGAAGAGATTCGTGTACTCCTTTGGAAGCCTCAAAGTGCTGGATTTTGGAGTTAGTGGACAGCAACAAGATTCTCCTTTGTCTCCTTCACAAAAATCAAAGTTTTTCTCTTTGTGTATTTTGATATTTTGAGTGTGTTTGTTCCTTGTTGTGAGAAAACCATGTTCTTGGTGGTTCTATAGTGTTAGGTATCCCATTGTGACAGTTTGTGACCGTTCTAGGTATCCAAGGGTCCACAATTCATCAAGAATTCAAATTAAAGTTCGTTTTTCAGCTTTTTTAAAAAAGCAGTTAGGTGGGCAATTAGCGCGCTAATGCTGAGACCTAGTGCGCTAACTTTGCACTTAGCGCGCTAATGGCAGTATTAGCGCGCTAACTGCAGGGAGCTCAAAATAAATATTTTATCCATTTGTGTTAGCGACCCTTAAACACGTCCGGGACCCAACCAACCCTTATATAACATGTTATACACGTTTGTTATGGGTCATTAAGCCTAATTGGGTGGTCCGGATATTTTTACAAATCCCGAAAACAGAAAATCACAATTTTATAACGTGCGAGGGACTTTTCTGCAAATTTGCAGTTTTTCCTTTCAAAAACCTTTCAAAAATTAGTTTTTCAGTTTTGAAAACTTCAACAATGATCTCCAATATGCAAATGACCATTAACACACAGTCTCACATTGTTTAAACTCATAGACCTAGTCATGTGTTAAAATTTCATTTTGAAACTCCAAGTTACCTCATGACTTTTGAAAATTAGTTTAAGAAACTTGATATGCATGGACTAATGCATTTGGCTTGCGTGAAGGAATTTGAATACCTTACATCAAAATTATAAATTGTTGTTCGATCTTTCGTCTTCGTTCTTTCATGAATGCCAAGTCTTGAACTTGTATGACTTGAATGCCCGTGATGTGTTGTTTTGCATCCTTTAACAAAAACTGAAATACACTTGATATTAATTAGTACATTTTCACCTTATTTGTTTCCATCAAAATTTCGGTCGGAGTTAGAGTGACTAGCCACTTAGTCCAACAAGGCCACGGGGACGCCTCGGATAGGCTAGGACATGCCTGACATGGTGTAAATTGTTATTTTTATCTGATTGGTTGCGTAATTGCGATGTTTATTATTAGTACATTTTCACCTTGTTTGTTTCCATCAAAATCCCGGTCGAAGTTAGAGTGACTAACCACTTAGTCCAACAAGGCCACGGGGACGCCTCAGATAGGCTAGGACACGCCTGACATGGTGTAAATTGTTATTTTTATCTGATTGATTGCATAATTGCGATGTTTATTATTATTTAATTTATATTGCATCGCATGTGTGTGTTTAAATTGATAAATTATACGAGATGGTGTTACGAGATTTGACTTGAAAAACATGTCGACGCAAGTACTGAATAGGCAAAATACGGGTACACTAAGTCTAGGAAATGATTTGTATAAACAAACAAAGTAAATGTGAAAAATAATAAATTGGTGGACACTTTATAACCACCCAAATCTAATTTGTCATTAATTAAGACACGAATTGCAGACGTGGTGACAACTCAGACGCTCGTGGACCTCGCAGCTAGGTCAAGGCGTATTCGTATGAGGTATACATTTGGCTCGCACTTTAGTTTTGTCCCTTGATTTTGCATTCATATTTGCAAGCATAACAATCATGCATATCTAAATGATTTCAATATGTGTATGAATGTGCATGTGAAAAGTGAAGTCACGTGAAAAGAGTTTCTTTGAGGCAAGAAAGTCAAGCACTTGATTTGCACACCGTTCACAAGAAGGTTGAAACATCTACGGTAGTAGAGCTTAAGGCTTTTTTATATATGTACTAGTTTCGATACGTGCTATGCACGTGTGAACCCGCAGCATAGCAAACGGGAAATAAATTATACAACTAATATTCTATGTCAAACAAAATAATAAATCTATTTTGAAAAAAAATCTAAAACTTATATATATATTCTTTAAACTTGGGTACAAATAAAAATGAATTTATATATTTTGAACATGATTTGGTTTTTGTTTTGAAGTCATGAAACATATCAATTGTACTACTTGAGTAATCAAGTATCGTCATTTAATATTCATTGGTCATGTACCTACATTAATTTGATTAAGCTGTAATCATTTCTCATAGATCTATGTATATTTTTAATGAGGTAGATGCAATACATCAATAGATAAAGCAAAAAAAAAAACATTATTGATATCCACATAAAATTTGATGCAAGAAATCAATAAGATACCGAAAGAAATCTCTACTTCACTATAGCTTTATCAATTACTTTTAAATACGAAATACATAAAATTTGATTCTTTTTTCAATTACAAGTGAAACAAAAAAGAATTTAGAAAATAAAGTTTGATTTTTGAATGTTTGAGGATCATTGCATTTGATGCTCGAGCTTAGAGATACTCACCAGTCATTTTCTTGCCCTAGCTGCAGGTAGGCCCTATACATGGAGTAGAAGAACTCAAACATGAAACCTTATTATCAATCTATGAAATGATGCCTATTGATTAATGTTGAGCAATTATTGAAATGAAGATTTTGATCTTGAAATAGATTGCTCCTTAGTAATGATCATATCAAAATTTCTTCACATAGTAAAAACAAATGGGCAACTAAATCAAGTTAGAAATACCTAAGTTTAATGTGAACACTATAAAAATAAAAAGGCTTAAAAACAAAGTGCATTTCCAACAATTAGTGTAAGAGCAATCTTCCGTACATGCAAGTTAACACGATAGTTTAAGATTGAGATGATCAACAAAGCTACTACATTCATGTGCACACCATAGTATACCAAAGGAAGACCAAATTCTTTTTTCAATGATGGATGGTGAAAATTTGTAAAAAAATATTGGGACCCTTAAAGTGTTTAGTGTCTTTAAAAGGTCTTGCAATATCCTTAACAAGGCAATCATTTTCATTTTTGAGCATCAATTTCATCAAATATTGATTTCACTTGGTCCAAGCAAGATTTGTGGTAAAGTCTGGTTGTCGATGGGTGTTGGATTTGTTTTCACTATCGGAGTTTATTCGGGATGATTGTGGCACGTAATCAAGCATGCTAGATTGTAGCACATGTACTTACGCCGCCGGTGGATTGTGACCCGAGCCGCGAGGTGCACGTGTTCGGTGGGTTTGTGATTTGTTTCGGTCACCATTAGTAGTTCGGATATGGTTTAGACTTGATGTGCTCAGTCGGGGTTATCCGAATCTACGAAGTATGATCTAGTATGTGAGATTGCATTCTACTTTTGTCTGGTTTTATCATAATTGTTGTGGAGCATATTGTTTACATCATGATTATTTTGTTAATCATCTTGTGCACTTGTTACCTACACACGCAGGGATTTATGGCTGCCCAAAATCTTTGCATGTATAGCTAACGTTGTTTATTGGCTTCTGAATCTGTTACTATTTACTCGATGGTTTTCTTTGGGAGTTTACTCACTAGACTCGTCACTGTATGTGTTGGGTGATTTTAGTGCAGGATTTGATATGTGCAGGGACAAGGATACATGTAAAGATTATCCGTGACTAAAGACGTGGATTACTCCTCTTGTATGCCTGTTTGTTTGAATGTATATATATATATATTGTTTTTATTTGGGCTTAGAAATTTTGAGAGATATACTAGAACCGTATCTGATTTATGTATGATTCATTTTGGTATGGTTTCCACTTAGGCATTATGCTCATAAAACATATGATAAATTTTTATATAGTTGAATCTAATTTTCCGATGTGTAATTTGAGATTAAAAGTTAATAAAAAAGCCTAAGTTAACTTAAATCAATAATTATTAACACATAACATCAAAGTTAACAAAAAATTGATTGGTAAATGGGAAATGAGTGGCCGTGGCACACAGTCAGATGATGAGTTGGCAAGACTGTGGGCCCGCGGTGCACGCCGTAGTGGCCAATGGAATTGGGGCCGCTACCTTTGGTATCAGAGCTTAGGTTTATGAAACCCTAGGCTTGATTGGAGACTGAATAAGAGCATAAACTTTAATAAATTTAGATGTGGAAACCACACGTGAATGACTAAAAACTTAGTTGGAAAGTGATGTGAGATGGATAGAATCAGGAATACATATATATGTATGTTTTGATTTTGTACTACATATTATACGCGTATATATTGAGTCTGATCCAATGCACGTTGGTTGTACAGTTTATGATGGACGGACAGACCCCTACTACTCTGCCGACCACACAGCAGGAGGTTGGGGAGACTAGTGGTCTTACTACTAGCAAAGCAACAGATTTACGAGCCATGGTGCTGAGAGTGATGGAGTAGCAGTTACTACAGCAGGCACAAATGGCTGAGTTGATGGAGTATATCCGGAGTTCGAGGATACCAGCGGTAGCACCCACTGCTGAGTTAGTTACGTCTACCACTCCAGCAGTGATTGCACCAGTATTTGACACACAGGCACCAATGATAGAGACAGTGATAGAAAGGGTTGAGCCTATTATGGTACCAGTTGAGACTATTGAGGTGACGCCTACTACTACAGAGCAACAGGTAGTGGCTTCGACTGCCAGGAGTAGGATGTCAGAGGCAGCGAAGATGGTGAAAGATTTCATGACGTTTAACCTTACATACTTTACTGGAGTCAGTGATCCTGAGGTTGCAGGACGTTGGTTGATGACGCACAGACGATTACATCAGCTGCTAGAGGTACCCGAGGCAGATCAGGCACGTATCTCGAGTACTTGTTTGAGGGTCGAAGCGACGATTTGGTGGACTACCTACACCGACACTCACTCCATACCGTCGACGTGGATAGAGTTTCGACAGCTATTTTTAGATGAGTATATTCCCACGGAGGTACAGTTGAGGTTGAGAGAGGAGTTTTTGGCACTGAGACAGGGTACTATGTCAGTTTCTCAGTATATGGACCGATTCAGGTATCTTATGATGTATGCCATGGACATGGCGAACACTGAGAAACTCTAGATCTACTATTTCATCTGAGGATTAGATGAAAGGATCGGAGGTGTGATTGTCGCGAGTGGAGGTGAGACTATACAGATTGTTTATGATAGGGCGTTGGCACGCGAGATGTATCTACGACATCGGGGTGAGTTGACGGACAGGTCTGGACAAAATTCTCAGTCTGACCAGAGACCTGAGAGACAGAAAGATTCGTCGGGTGGAGATAGTGGGAGTGATCGCCATGACAGTAGACCCCGATATGAGGATAGACCATGAGATCGGCACTGTAGAGGTGATGACAGGGGTGATAGGGCATATGTGATGTCAGCATCACAATGGTCTTACCCAAGGGACCAGAGAGGCAGAGATCGAGATCAGAGGGACCGGAGTTGGGGTCAACGCTCTGAGGACCGACAGTCTGAAGTCAGGGACAGACGTAAGTGCTATCGGTGCGGACAGAGAGGTCACATCAGTGTGAATTGTCGTGGAGCCTCTCCAATATTAGAGATTCCACCGACCGGGGAGAGAGCTTATGAAAAGACACATTCTGTCAGAAAGACGACATGACAACACGCTCTGGGTACGTCATCATTGTATATTTTCGTTTGTTCTGTTTTTTTTCTGCATTCGTTGCATATAGGATGGTTGGTTTATTTTTGAACCAACATGTCCTAGTTGATGTGTTCACTAAGGTTATTGTGAGATTGGTAGATGTGTTCACCAGGAGGTGGTTGTGAAACTGGTAGATGTGTTCACCAGGAGGTTGTGAAACTGGTTGATTAGTTCACCAGGAGTCCATTTGCAACTGGTTGTTGTGAGATTGGTTGATGTTTTCACTAGGGACTGGTCGATGTGTTCACCAGGGACTGGTTGATGTGGATTGGTTGATGAGTTCACCAGGGATTTATTTGTACACCAGGAGTCAGTGGACGACTGGTTAATCGGTTCCCCAGTGATAGGTTGATTTGTTCACCTAGATTTGAGTTTGATTAGTTCAGTTAATATGCGTTCTGGCTGAGTGAGGTGAAGTTTCTTGGACAGGTCATCAGTAGTCAAGGGATATCTGTCGATGGGGACAAGATTCAAGCGATTATTAATTGGAGGACACCTGAGTCGATTTCAGATATTCGTAGTTTCTTGGGACTTATAGGCTATTACTGGCAGTTGATGCAGGATTCTTCTTTGATTTGCTCACCAACGTTTGTTTAGGTTGGTTGACCTGATGGGTAGTTGCATCAGTATTGCGGTTCCTGAGAAGAAATGTTAGCTATCTCAAATTTTGGGATGAAATTTCAAATTAGTTAGGAAGAACTGTAACGGCCCAATTTTCAATGGCCGTTATTGATGATGAAATTGCAGACGTGGACGCCACCGGGGACGTTCGTGGGTCCCTAGTGAAGACGAAGCACGACCGGATAGGGGTTTACAGTCCGTATTGTGTGCTCTAGTGGTGAAGTTGCGATGTATAGGTCCAAATTAGTTAAATGGTATCGTAATATGTGTGTTTATATTGTCATTGACGGGTGAGATTGTGTGTTAAACATTCGCTTCGATATACGTGTCGATGCGGGTACCTGAGCGACTAAGAGACGAAATTTAAGCTGAGGGGAAATAATATATACATAAAATGAATTAAATGTGACAAAATAGTAAATTGGTGGGCGCCTAGGGACACGCGGGGTCGTGATCGACACGCGTGGGTGGTACGGCAGTGTGCACGCCCGAGTACGCTCGTTGGCACGCACGACGAAATTTTAGGCGCGAAAGTATAGGCGAATATATATATTATATGTATATAAGTAATTTAATATATATATATTAAAATCGGAAAAATAATTGTGAAATGACCAAAAATGGTATTTGTTTGTTAAGGAAAAGGATAAGAACTTAGGGGCATTTTAGTCATTTTACTCAAAAATATTGATAAAACCATCGACACCCCATTTTGCTCACCGCCATCACCATTCGATTGAGAGGAGGAAGGAGAGAAGGAAGGAGAAGGGAGAACGAGAGGAAGATCGAGGAAGAGGCGAGGTGAGTCGTTGATGTTGTTGTGTTGTTTTTGTTGTTGTTATTGTGTGTTGTTGGAAAGAGTGGTGGTGGTGATGGTTCGGTTGTAGTGGTGGCGGCGGCTTCAGGAGCTCGGAGGAACTGCTCTTGCAGTTCGTCCGAGGAGGGAGACGACTCCCGTGTCGTCTCCCCTTCCCTCCTAATCCAAAGAAGAAAAAAAAAAGAGACGAACCAGAGGCGCGCACAGCCCATCTGGGAAGAAGAAGAGGGGGGCACGCACGCGTACGTGTGTGCGTGCGTGCACCCCTGGGTGGGCCGAGGCCGCCCAGCCCATCCCGGTGGGCGGACCAAACCGGCCCTGGCCCGACCTGGTGGGCTTGGACCGGGCCCGACCCCGACCTAGACCCGGTCAAGGTAGACCGAACCGAGTTTGACCCGGTTGGGTCGGGCCAAACCTGGTTCAGGGGACCCACCACATATTATTTAATTAATATTTTTATTTAATTATTTTATTTAAATAAATTAAAATAAAAACAGTTTTAAATAAAATAAAATACAGAATAATAGGGAAAAATAGTTAAAAATTTATGGAAAAATTCTGAAAAATCCAAAAAAATATGATAAATTGGAAAAAGGGTTCATAAAGGAATTTTGGGATTTTTTGGAATGTTGGCAAGATATTATTGGGGTTTTCACCTCGTAAAACGTAAAAATTGATATAATATATCAAATTGAAGCTAATTTAATGACAAATGATCTTAGGTATAATTCGGGTGATAATTTTGATTTGTTGGGCATTTATTCGAGCTGGACCGGATAATTGGATTGCGGTATAGGTGCGTAAACCCCAATAGAAACACATTTAAGTATTTAATTTTTTTTTCAATTCTTGCATATACTGTTGTTGTTGCTTTACATACTCATGGGGATCAAGTGTTGGTCTGGTTGTCGATGGGTGTTGGATTTGTTTTCACTATCGGAGTTTATTCGGGACGATTGTGGCACTTGATCTAGCATGCTAGATTGTAGCACATGTACTTGCGCCGCTGGTGGATTGTGAACCGAGCCGCGGGATGCACGTGTTCGGTGGGTTTGTGATTTGTTCCGGTCACCGTTAGTAGTTCAGATGTGGTTTAGACTTGATGTGCTCAGTCGGGGTCATTCGAATCTACGAAGTATGATCTAGTATGTGAGATTGCATTCTACTTTTGTCTGGTTTTATCATAATTGTTGTGGAGCATATTGTTTACATCATGATTATTTTGTTAATCATCTTGTGCACTTGTTACCTACACACGCAGGGATTTATGGCTGCCCAAAATCTTTGCATGTGTAGCTAACGTTGTTTATTGGCTTCTGAATCTGTTATTATTTATTCGATGGTTTTCTATGGGAGTTTACTCACAGGACTCGTCACCGTATGTGTTGGGTGATTTAGTGCAGGATTTGATATGTGCAGGGACAAGGATACATGTAAAGATTATCCGTGACTAAAGACGTGGATTACTCCTCTTGTATGCCTATTTGTTTGAATGTATATATATATATTGTTTTTATTTGGGCATTGAAATTTTGAGAGATATACTAGAACCGTATCTGATTTATGTATGATTCATTTTGGTATAGTTTCCACTTAGGCATTATGCTCATAAAACATATGATAAATTTTTATATTATTGAATCTAATTTTTCGCTGTGTAATTTGAGATTAAAAGTTAATAAAAAAGCCTGAGTTAACTTGAATCAATAATTATTAACACGTAACATCAAAGTTAACAGGAAATTGATTGGTAAATGGGAAATGAGTGGCCGTGGCACACAGTCGGATGATGAGTTGGCAAGAATGTGGGCCCGCAGTGCACGCTGTAGTGGCCAATAGAATTGGGGCCGCTACAAATTATATTTAAAATCATAGATAGGGCCCGGACCTTAGGACTTAGATTTGTTAGCCTTGTAAAATCAAATAATTTTTTATTTTTTATTTCGAAATTAATTGTTGACAGTTAATTTCGTTATTTTGTGAACAGGTGCGAATGTTGTGAACAGGTGCGACTGCTGAATATGTTGTTTTCGAATTTGAACAGTCACATTGGTTTGAACCAGTGCCTCAAGCTCTATTTAAGTGGAACTAAAATTGTAACGACCCAAATTCTAGCCCTCCCCCATGTCTACAACTAGTTCTACATTTGAAGATGAGGAGAGAAGGAAGAATGAGAGAATGAACCCAAATTAAGAGAGGTAAATGTTCCCTTCTATATTATTTTTCTCAAATTTATTAAGATTTTTGGGTAGGGAATGGGGTTAATGAGGCCAAAGTGGTGATGGTGGCACCATCAAGGCAAGGGCGGCGACCTCACTGTCGCCGCTGCTGCTGTGGCCTGTGGGGCCCCCACAAGGGAGCCCCATTTTCATCGGAAGGGGTGGGAGCCCAAGTAGGAGGCTCCTCCTCCCCCACCCCATATGAACCATGGAGAGGGGAGGGAAGGGTGGTTTGCCACATTTCCTCCACCTCGATGGCGGCCGACACAGGAGGCGGTGGCCCACTGGTCAACCGCCGGAGGTCCCCGACGTAGTCAATACCGAAGGCTGGGGGCAGAGGGGCCCAATAAAAGGGAGCTTAAGCTCCCTCCACGACTTCAACAAGGGGCAGCACGAGCTCCTTCTCTGTTTGGTCAACTAGGCAGTTGACCGGTCAATCATACTAGTTGACTAGGGACCAAAATGTCCCTACAATAGTAAAATGAGGGGCTGGACATTTCAGCCCCTCTACGGCTACATTGAGGGTGCACACGCGCACTCCGGGGGACTCGACGACGGGTTACATCCTCGACAATACGACATCGGGACCCCAACAAGGGCTCTAGATGACACAAAACCCGTAGGGACCTACACTAATGAGTCCCTAAAGGTAAATTAGTTAAAGAATTAATGACTTTGTAATAGAATATGCATTGATATGTTGTTGTATAAATTGTTTTAGTGACATGCGACGATTCACATCAGTCCCCGGGTGCGCAAGGAGTGGTCTTAGGCGCGCGAGTGCAGGTAAGTGTGGAGCTTGCTCAATTATCAAATATTACATGATTACTAGTTATGTTTAGGATTCACAATTTGAATTAAAGACTTGGGATTTATGGGTTGCGTTGTGGTATTGGCTCGAACCTACGTATCTATGGAATGTGAATACAGTGTTTTTCTCATCTATATTATTCAGGGCCCTAGGATATTTGTGGAGTTCCACCGAGGGCCTAATTAGCAAGTAAATATATATGAATACCCCAGGATGTTGTGGTACCACCGAGGGTATTTAACGCCTTAGGATGTTTGTGGAGTTCACCACCGAGAGCTTTACTTGACTAATTGAATTCATAAATGTGTCGCGTAGGGACATGAGTTGGAATTCATTCTCTTGTACTCTTGAGACATAGGGAAGTGCATCGGTGATGGCTTGGACGAATCTACTGTTGATTTAATGGGACGAACGAGAGGGCACATAAGGCTTGTGTGCTAGCTAGTAGTTTCCATCACCTCGAGAGTAGGAGAATCGGTCACCGGATTCTTGCCAATACCTAGTATGCATTGAATGGAACAACGACTTATACGTATTACTATATTTTATAGTATAGACTCTCGCGCGACCCCCTCCTTTGCATGAAAGTTTGAATCTATGTAATGATTTGTCAAGCTCTTTCTTGCCATGAATAAAAAATCGTGATATATAACCTGCATGTTATTGATGAAGAATTATGCTATGTATTGTTGAATTTTGGTATAAGTTGTTAATGCTATTCATGATTATTGTTGTTACAACTTGATGGCTTATGAATATGTTGTATTTACTATGAAATGATGAATTCCTATTTATTTATGGCTTACAAACCTTATGTCCATGATAGTACTTGATGGTTCATTATACATCTATCTCTTATGAAATCCTGCTACTATGCTACTATTCAATGAATCCTTGTTTGTTTTCAAGTACATGCTAGACTTTACGTGCTTGTTAGGTATTACTTGCATATTTGATGGTTGAGCGGGTTTTCCGCATTACTGAGCTCCGTTGGTTCTTTTAGCTCACCCCACTTACATCTCAGGTATCCACGACAGCGCTAGGTTGAGGCAAGGGAGAGATGAGCTTGAAGTCTCCTCTTGATGTGAGCCTTTGTTGATATATATTATGTATATTTGATTTTGAAACTATTCAACTTGGGGTTAAAACTAAAATAGATCTTTGGGTAGCTTGAATCCTAGTTACTTTTAGTTGATCCACTTTGGAGATTTAATAAACTTGTTTAGTTTAAATGAGCATGAACCCATGTATAGTTTTATTAATATTCTATGAACTTAAATCTATTAGCTTAAGGATATCTCTTTATATTTATTCCGCAATTATTATCCTTTGTTTAACCAATGTGTATTCCACAGGTTTATTTGTTTAGGCGTGCTAGGCCGTTATTTGGACTTGGTTCAGGTATTGGTCTTAAGTGGCGGCCTAGGCCGGTGACCCGACCCTATGTCGAGGACGAGTCGTTACAAAAAGCGCTAAAAACTTACTAGATTTCAAATTTAGTTTTTTCTGAGAGAGAGGAAAATCACAGTTTGGTAGACTTTTGAACTTGATGATTTTTAGTTCGAAAGGGCCTCCGGTTGTATCCTGGGGGCATATCCTTGAAGAAAATTCTATCACCGAATTCAAGAAAATTTTTATCTTAGGACATTGCTTCTGTGCAAGCCTCCTGGTTAGAAATTCATTTTGTTGATTGATTCTGTTATTAATTATTTGTAAAACTTGTTTATTCATATATATTAGTATCATTATTTCTTGTTCTGGACAACACTAAGTTCTCCACGAGTTTATAAAGATGCCTTAATCGATCCATTTGTGAATTGACATGCACTATGTTGAATGGCATGCTCTTCATTGCATCCAAACAATATCTTATCTTTTGAGTCTATGTTGGAACAGAGATATGTCTTAAAAAAGACAACTTACATATAAGATAGGCCTTACCTTACAAGAGATATGTCTCAAAAAGTTAAAAAATTTAAACCTAGTAGTACCTTTAAGAGCATCGGTGATGAACGACAATGTGACGACCCCAATATCCCCGTGCAATTGGGTACGCCTGGCCTAGACCCATACAAGCCCCCGAATCAAATTCAGGCAACTTGATGAGCCTAGTCAGCCTCCGTTTATTTAATTATACATTTTATGAAAGAGTTATTGCAAGTTAATCGCAGCAGAAAGTAATCAAACTATAGTAAGGGAAATAATTCAATCAAAGGAAAATTCATGAATCCATAAATGTGGAAAACCCCTAGTATTCATGCACAATCCGATATGAGAAGCGCATAAATACATGATACCAATCTCAATATAATCCCAAGTTCAATGACTCAAAGTATGTATATAACAAAACGACGTACAAGCAAGCAAATAATAAACCTACTATAATAGTCTCTAAGGTTCAGCTGCTAAGTCCTAAAAAGAAATCACCTAGACAAGGCCCCTTGCCCTTGCTGCTCTCCGCCCTATCTACACCCACCATCACAAACTAGACGGTGAGTAACCGAAGAAATTGAAAGTAATGCCAGAAGAATATAACATTAATTTATAATTTAACAACAAGACAGTCCAAATATCATGTGGTAATTGAATGGCAGGAATGTAAGTAAATCAAATAGCATGATAAATAGACTGATAGATAGCAATCAAAATTTGCGTGTTCTAATAATTAAAAGAAGCCTATGAGTGGTCTAATTTCACAGCAATAAGCAAAGATCTCGCAAGATCTCCTCGGGCAATATCGCAACACTAACGCAACATGAAATTGAGAGGCATCGCAACACCTCTCGAATCGAGTACCCATACACACAACACTAGGGGTGGTCAGTTACCCCTGGGGCACCCTTGTTGTCTCAGCTAGTGCGATACCACATGATACCTTCGAGATACATACTGTGACGGCCCCAATTTCCCCGTGCAATTGGGTACACCTTGTTGTTATCACTCGGCGACTGACGAGCCTAGTCGATATTTACTCAATTTAGCATGAAAGAGTTATTGCAATTCACACGGAAGACTAAACACCTACTCTAGGGTTCCTTAAGTCCAAATGCCGCTCATATAAAGTCTCCTAGGCAAGGTCCCTTGCCTCTCCGCACTCCGCTATATCTCTGCACCCACCGTCACAAACTAGACGGTGAGCAACTGAGAGAAATCAAAAGTAATGCCAGAAGAATATAACAGTAATTCATGAATTATCAATCAAGGCAGTCTAAATATCATGCAGGAATTGAAAGACAGGAAGTTAAATAAACAAGGTGCATGATAGGCAAACTGGAAACAATAACAATCGAAACATGCGTGTTCTACGAGTCAAGAGAGGCCATAAGTGGTCTAAAATCCACAACAATACCACAACAATATCCACAACAATCCACAACAATCCAGTACATGGTATCACACAATCACTAGGGGTGGTCAAACACTCGTGCGCACGAGTGCCCGCGTTTTATCCCTTCTAGTGCAAGCCGCATGTACCTTCGAGACACACACTTATGCCAAGAACACACATACAAGGAATATAGAATGGAGTGCCAACAAGTAGATAATAACAAACACAACGGAATGAAAATGAATCACATGATATTTTCTTAGCTGGCTTATTAACGTACACAAGTTTTTAAGACAAGTGTACTTACCTGATCTAACGTGACCCGGTACTCACTCCGAGACTTTAACGCGCTTCCCGTGTTTCTCGACTGCCTGACAACAATTTAAGTCCTGAATATAGGTTTAGGATAATTCTCATAAACTTTGTTTCAATTCATTCAATTAATGCAACCCATATCATCGTTGATGTCTTTTATACACTGGTTAGGCTCTTGGTGGGTCCATGCATTAAGCCTATATCCACCTAAGTAGGCTCGATATGTGGATAATTATTAGGCCTGGACATATGGACTTGTTATTACATTTTATGTATTTGTGTTGGGCCTTAAGTTGTGTTTATCATATTAAACTCTTATTGGGTTTTACACAACCCATACACACTGTGGCGGCCCCAATTTCCACATTGGTCCGCCACGGGAGGCCACGCGGGCCCACAACTATCCACGTCACTGCCAGTTGTGTCCCACACCCAATTATCCTTTATCCACCAATTCTTATTAAGTTTGATTCAATTAATATCCTATAACCTCAAGTTAGCAGCGGAAACTTAAATGAACAACATAAAGATTTATCCTGTATATTATGAGCAAAATGCCTAAGTGGAAACCATACCAAATGTACATCATATACACCTCATCTGATCCTCAAAATATCAAAATGTACAACCTGTCTCTCAAACCCAAAACCCAATATAAAACGAGTAAATATAAACATAAGTACGAGAAGGGCTAGAGCGGTCAATCAATATAATCCTCAAGCTTGCCCTTTCCCCGGCTCGTACTAGGATCTGCACTCAGCCATCACAAAAAGACAGATGACGAGTTCAGAGTGAGTAATCCCAAGGAAATTCACCAAGTAATTACGGAAATAAAAGTACTGGAATTGAAAATACTATAATTTAAACATGCGAAACAAGAGAAATACAGACAACTGTAAAAAGGAACATCGCATGCATAAATATAGTGATGAAACAAAGTACGTGCACATAAAAATCAGACCAAGTCATACTTCGGGTTTTCTCCTCAGGCACCGACCGTAAACACACTCCAATGGGTTGGCCCTGGACCCTCTAGGTGGTCGGCGTAGACCCACGACGCACCCACACAAGTCTACCATACCCAGGTAGCCTATTCACTGGCGTATGCTTAGACAAGTGCTATGACTTAGTGGACTCTATGGCCGTAACGAATAAGCATCAGGTGGGGAGTGATCTCAACACCGTAAAGACACCAGGTAGGAGTACCCTCCACTACCGTAAAGTCACCAGGTGAGAGTACTCAGCCACCGTAAAACAATAATGAAATGGAGTAAAGAATAAATGGAACTGAATTCAAATAAATCAAACGGTAAATACTTAAAGTGAAGTTCAATTGGGATACTACACACCTCAATTCGCACTCCTCGTCCCACAAGTTAAATCCCGCTCGATTCCTTCAATTCCCCGATATTTCTCCCGATCTGATTCCCGACTAAACCCCGACTCCAATTACTATTTCAAGGCTCCTGGAATTCATTTATGAGGGTTATTATTCAATTAATGGGTTTATAATGTTGTTTAGACTCATTTCTTCATTTTCCAATTTTTGAATTCCAGTGAACTATTAGCGCGCTAATGAGATGAATTAGCGGGCTAATTCATCTAAGTCACTGTTCATCGTTTTTCCAGAGGGTAATTAGCGCGCTAGGTCCACCGATTAGCGCGCTAATCGCGCTCTGTCTAGATTTTTACAGTTTAAAAATTCACACTCCAAACCACCTCATATCCCATTCATTTGGTTTCCAACACCTCCAAAACTCATCATCCACATCAGAAATACCATTCAAACACAAATTCATCAAGTTTAGACATCAAACCCAAGAATCATCAAAAATCCCATTTTCAAAACCCATTTTCAGAAATTCATCAAACCCCTCTCAAATTAACTCAAAAACACAACCATTTCATGCCATTTCTATACACACTCACCCCCAACACCACCGAGTGTCTAACTCCCCAACAAATTCGAATTTCACACTTTCTAACTCACATCAAAAATCTCACAAAACTCAAATTTGTGGTGTCCATACCTTTTGCTTTTGTTGTTGAATGCCAAAAATCACTTCCTTCACCCTTGATGGTTGTTCTTCCTCCTCTTCTTCCCACCGATTCTCTCTTCTTCAAGCTTCCTCTCCAATCTTACTCTCTTCTCCCTATTTGATCGGTCAAACACACAACCATATATATACTTGGTTCCCATCAAGTGTGTGCACGAATCTCGAGAAGTATCCAAGGGTTCCTGATCACCCTGTGTCACTCCAACTCCATACACCTTATCTTGACACTAATGACCCTGTTGTGCATCTCGAGGATCATCCAACTGTCATTGTTTTATTCAGCTTAACTATAGGACTTATTGATTTCCAATTGATTTAGCTTATAACAATTATCTACCCTATTCAATAAATTCTCAAAATTTATGAGTAAACTCACCGTAGTTTCCTCGACTACCCGGCACCCCGTGCCTCGTGTCCCGTGTCTGCACGCACTCCGAGGTCATTCCTCACTCGTCAATAAACTACATTAACATACATATTGCAATGAAATTGGCTAATTTGTACATTTTCATCACAATTTACCGCAACAAGCATACAAAACGGACTGTATACCTAGTTCGAGTGCGCTCCAGCCTCGCTGTGGGACCCTCGACCGTCCTCGCTGGCATCCACAGCTGCAATGACGTCATAATTAACGGCAATTTTAAATTGGGTCGTTACACACACACCAATAGAGACTTGTTATGGACTTATATAAAAAATGAGTGGGTTGGGCCCTTGTTGGGCCTTTTTACAAGTCCATATTCATTTAAATACAAATGTCTATACTTATAATCTTGTTTACTTATTCTTAAACCTACAATAATATATATTATGGTCACACACACAATTTATGTGTACACCCCACTGGTGTGTACACTAACACTTCACACACCGCCGTCTTGTGCACACACACCCCACTAGTGTGTGCACCCCACTGTGATTTACCATGTTCACATTCATTAGTACATTACTTTATTATTTAAGACTATGTTGTATACACATTTTCACTATTCCAAACATATACAACTGTTGTGTACACCCTAATGTGGTGTACACATACGATCTTGTGTACACCCATTTGTGGTGTACACACCCACTGTTGTGTACACCCCATTGTGGTGTACACACATTGTACACCCCTTACATAACATTCACACCCCAAAACAGTTTCTATGCAAACCTAAACCCACCTATACATCTCATGAAAATAGTCCCACACATCCACTATAGTGTACACACCCAAACCCAAATGGGGTGTGTACACACACACCACACACCCCCATACACATAGCACAGCCACCCCACACACACTCTCACTCTCACCAAACCCCACACAACTCTCCCCAAACAGTTGCACATACACACATCAAAATCAAAACCGTCACACACAAACCACCCATAAAAACAGTCCCAAATGGTACCCCACACCCCAACTGGGGTGTGCACATACACAACCATACACACCCACACCATCACACACTTCACAGTTTCCCCTTCAACGTTATAATACAACTGCTCACTTCATCAAAACGTCACTCACCTAAAACTGTTGTGTACACCACTATGGTGTACACACACTGTTGTGTACACCCCACTGTGGTGTACATACAGTGATATGTACACCCCGCCATCCCCAAACAACAAAACAACCACACAAATGGCAAAAACAGTGGCAAAAATGAAAGCACGAAACAATGGAGATGGAGAGAGAATCGTGGGAGAGACATTAACCTAGCCTCCTCCGGTGGTCGTCCGTAGTTCCAGCAGCGAGGTGGGTGGTGGTGGTGATCGGTCAGGTGTGAAGAAGTGGCTGGTATAGCGTGAGGTCGAGAAGAAGAATGTGAGCATGGAAAATCGAGAGTGAGAGTGAGTGAGAGAGAGAGAACACGAGAGAGAGAGAGAGAGTAGCAACACTCGCCTGCTCCAGTGACAAGGTAAGAGACGGTGGTGGTGGCTGTCCAGCCAAGGGAGGAGCAGTCGAGAGTGAGGAGGGAGTGAACGTGAAGCCGAGAGAGTGAACGTGAGAGGAGCAAACCGAGAGTGCGTGAGTGAGGAAACGAGAGAGGAGAGGAGGGAGACGTCGTCCCCGTCTCCGGCCACCTCTGGTCTGGTCGGAGATGCGGTGGCGGTGCACGGCAGTGGGTGAGTGAGAGGGGAGGATGAATAGTGGCGGCCAAGTTGGAGAAGGAAATGAATAGTGTATTAGGGTTTTAGGGTTTTGTTTGTTTTTATACCAATGAGTTAGGCCGAAATGACCCTTTTGCCCCTGATTTTTAAACTTGCCCAATCCTTGGACATCTACCCTTATGAGTCATTTGGCTCATTATCACAATCTAACCTATCATCACAAATAACTAAATTTACACACACACTCACAAAACATACAACCAAAAATATATAATGGAATACCAAGAATGAGATCAATTCAACAATAACTATCAATAGAGGATGTACAAATCACATGATATTTCCTTACTAACCTACTAACATACATGTGTACTTACCTGACAAATGTCGTGACACGAAGACCACTTCCATGACTCTAATTCGTACCCTTTGTTTTCATACTTACCTGACAAATGTCATAGTGTTTGTTTATAACTCTAAATAAACGCCCAAAGTTTTTTTAAGTTTTCCAAGTCTAAAATTAATATATAATTCATTTTCAATTTAGGATGTCGTGGCGACACCGTGGTTTTGGATTTGGCGGCGTTACTCGAAATACCCATTCTAGGGTATTTTGGTCGGGACGCTATGAATGGCACCGTTCGGACTTTGGCCTATGACGTCACTCAAAATGCCAATTTTTTTATGAATAGGGGGTGGAGCGTGCTTGTTCTTTAGGAACACTTGCCCGTAACGTGGAGCGCACTCCTTTGAGGGAAGAGTGCGCTCTTTTGATGGAAAAACAGAATTTCCAGTTTGGGAATTCTGCTCTTCCACCAATGGGAGTGCTTCCCAATCATGGTCGATCCCATTCTCCTTCATGGGGGATTCAACAACATCCCAACAATGCCGAAACAATATTCAAATCCACCATATGAATTCATCAAATGTAATTTATATCCGAAAATCCATTAAAAACTCAAAACTCTTCCAAATCTCAAACACCTTTTATCAAACTCGTTTTAATTTATTCATAGACCACAAATCCTTCACAAAAAGCGGTAAATCTAAGTTCAAAGCTTGTTACTCGAAACCATTTCAACAAAGTGATTAAAATTGACATCTACACATAGATATTTGCGAGGGGAATCGAGTTCTTATCTCGGATCATTCAATTGTTTGCTTTGGTGAACCTCTGGTCACCTCCCAAGTGGTTGTCTATCCTTGCCTTATTCTCCAAGTTTGAGAAGAGAAGAAAATGAGTGGAGATATGGAGAGAAAAGTGCGAAGGAGAGAAAAGTGTGAGAGAGGGAAAAAGTGAGAGGGATGTGTCTTTTATAGGCCTTATTTTCATCTACTTGCACATGCTTATCTCGAGGTAAATCCAAGCCTTTTCCTTTTAAGTTATCCACCCACTTTAACTCTACTTGTGGACTCCAATAGGTGACAAGCATGTCGTTTAATTAACCAACTCCTTAGCCCGTTCTTCACATTTTCGAACTCGTAATGCACCACAACTTGTGTATCGTGTGCTCATAGTCTCACTAGTGTAATTAACATCGTTAATTAATCTAACTATCATTTAATTAAGCTTTTACTATCATTTTTTGTGTTTTATAACCTTGTTTAATCTAAGCGAAGCCTCACTTAGATTATCAAATCGTTAAACGGTTCGAGACTCGTATTAAACTATAATACTAATAAAAATATCACAGAATCGTAAAATTACCTCAATGTCCCCTAAAGTTCAAAATACTCGATGCATCACAATAGCCGGGTCACGGTCCTGACAAGTGGAACATATGTCGGGTTAAACTTTGAGGGTTGTTATAATCTCCCCCACTTATTAGAATTTCGTCCTCGAAATTAAACTTATATGTAACTAAACTAAAAACTCACCGGAGTCAAACAACTAGGGAAAGTGCTCGCGCATTTAGGACTCTAACTCTCAGGTTAACTCCTCGTCTCTATGAAATTGCCATTTCACGATAACCGAAGGAATCTCCTTGTTCCTCAGCGTCTTGACCTTCCAGGTCAATAATCTGGATCGGTTGCTCCTCATAAGTGACATCATCTAGCATGTCGATCTGACTCAAGTCTACCATCGGTTGCCGTCCTCCACTTGACTTATCTAGTTGAAGCATCGAAATGTGAAATACTGGATGAACACCGGTGAGCACTGGTAGTAACTTTAACTGATACGCAACCTTACCCACCCTCTTCACAATCTTGAAGGGACCGATAAATCTAGGGGTGAGCTTTCCCTTGATTCTTAACCGTCTGTGACCCTTCGGTAGAGAGATCTTCAGGTAAACATAGTCTCCCAAATCATACTAAAGCTCATCGTATACTTTTCATAGTACTTCTTTTCGCTCCTGGACACCCTTAAGTTTCAGATGAATCTATCGTACTTTCTCAGTATGATCAACAACAGTCTCAGGACTAACTGTCATAACATCATCTGGCTCAGCCCAGCAAGAAGGTGATCTACAAGGCCTGCCATACAACGCCTCAAACGGTGCCATCCCGATACTTGCCTGATAACTGTTGTTGTACGCAAACTCGCACAAATGAAGGTAATCTTCCCATGACTTGTTATACTCCAATACACACATATTGAGCATGTCTTCCAACACCTGGATCAATCTCTCGGACTGCCCATCTATCTTGCGGATGGAACGCCGTACTCAACTCCAGTCTAGTGCCAAATTGAGCTTATACTCTGCCAAAACAACGAAGTGAACTGTGCCCCTCGATTTGACACAATCGACAACGAAACTCGGTGCAATATGATAATCTCGCGCTCGTAGAGGATACTTAGTCTGTCAACTCGGTGTGTAGTGGGTACTAGTATGAAATGAACAAATTTCGTCAATCTATCCGCGTTTACCTAGATGTTGTCGTGACCACGAGGAGATCGGGGCAAGCTGTAACAACCTCCTCTTAAATATAGGGTGTTCAAACTGAGAATTTAATTAAGCCCCGGTACGCCAGATCAGGCCTAACTAGATTTTAATAGTCCCTACTTTAAATAGAGGATGTTCGGCCTGAAACTCTAATTAAGCCCCGCTACACCAGATCGGACATAACTAGAGCCAGCAGTCTATTCCCTTATCACCTGCTAACAACCTGTATATCGCTCATATCAAATAAAACTTTTAATTTCAAAAATAGCGAAAATTTAAAACTTTTATAGTAATCTTATACAATGTCTCAAAACTATATTATACAAAACTTTGTTGATCTGTAAAAGCAACCCAACTCCCAGTTATATATACAACATAATCAAACAATATATACATATGTACTTAAGATTCATTACATTAACGCTTCCCTTTTCCTTTCTCTTTCGTCGTATGTGTAATGGGTACTAGTATGAAAATGAATAGATTTCAATGCGTAACAATTTATCCACATTATTTACAATATAAACAATACATAGATGTTGTTTTTTGCAACTGTGTTTTCATTTGACCACGAGGAGGAAAGCATTGGGGGGCAAGCCATTGATCTGTCCCGCCAAACCTCTTCCCGGTTCTCATTTTCTTTTGTAAATCCATAAGTCATAATACATTGGGCTCTAATACTATATGCTCTAATAGTATTTAATTACTTCCATCGAGGAATAGGTAAAACTATTCCACATTAACTAATGGGATTTATAATTCAAATCTAAATCCATATTCGATAAAATTTCCCTTAACTAACCTCAATATTCTTAACTTTACTATATATCACGTCCAACTCATGCTAACGCAATATTTCACATTCCAATCTACAAATTTATTAACTTTTCCCGCAACAGTTCCCACATCTTCCTAATTGTTTCCCGCAACAATATCTCTCGCAACCATTCCTAAACCACATCCAAATCTCACATTCATATTCCAGCAACAACAATCCCCGCAACCCCACATTACAATTTCATATAGACTCCCACAAATCACCTATTCATATCACCTTACCGTAACAACAAGACACAAATTTATACACTCACAAACTACTTATTCCTATTATCTTTCCCGCAACGACAAATTTATCACGTTTCCCGCAACATCCTATAAACTCAATCGCCACACATTCATCCTCACAATAATTTTCACACTAGGGTTCCACGCATTCTTGTAACCTTCCCAAACTCATTACAATCAAATCCCATACCTTGAT
Organism: Stephania japonica; assembly: GCA_039657345.1. Taxonomy (NCBI): domain Eukaryota; kingdom Viridiplantae; phylum Streptophyta; class Magnoliopsida; order Ranunculales; family Menispermaceae; genus Stephania; species Stephania japonica. Next base: position 16,956,197 of record CM077558.1, on the reverse strand, counting down.
ACAATTCTCCATTTTTTTTCCAAATCCCGAAACCCCAAATTTGACCACTACCCGAACTCACGAATACTACTCCACACTATCGATCTTTTTGTCACATCTTGTTTTGACCTCTCTTCTCTCTTCTCTCTCGCGATTTCGATGCAGAGGCGGTGAAGCTTTTGGTTTATAAATAAAACCTTGCCTCGAATGCATATTTTCCCATCTCGAGGTCACTTAACCTTATCGATATGTAACGATGAGCCTCTTATACATATACATATATATAACTCCTATATCTATAACTGTGCATTATCCCACTTTTCTACTTATATGTACTACAAGTTATATAATACACACCATATAAACACAATTGCATTCACTACACACACCCATACACGCTATTTAAGATACGCCGACCCTAATTCCAACTCAATCTCTTGGTGATTACTATTCATTTTATCACTAATTACTTGATTAAAGTTGGAAGTCGTTACACAAGCCATTGACGAAATCCATAGCAATGGGCTCCTACTTCCATCGAGGAATAGGTAGGGACTGCAGTAATCTTCCAGGCTGTCGATGCTCAGTCTTCACGCGCTGACATATCTCTCACGCTTGAATAAACTCTGACGCATCGGACTTCATCCCTGACCACCAGAAGAGACGTTGCATATCAGCGTACATCTTGGTTCGACCTGGATGCATAAAAAATGGGAACGATGAGCCACCTGAAGTATCTAGGTATGCAAGTCAGCCGCCAATGGAATCCACAGTCGTTCATAATACCTCAAATAAGATTCTATCGACCGATTCCAATCCGGATACTCTGAATTGTCCTCCATCTCACTGTAACACTGGTACGACTAATTGCCCTGTTGTCCCTCGAAAACAGTTTGAAGTGAGATGGTTTGTAACTTCATTTGACCACACATCTGTGTCTTGGTAGTCATCGATACGTCCTCTGAACTCATCATCTCAGCTACCTCAAGTAACGCGTACTCGTGAGTCATACGACATACGACTACCTCTCGCATCAGATCCTCTACGGCTTAAAGCATCAGCAACAACGTTGGCCTTCTCTGGATGATACTCGAGTGCAAAATTGTAATCCCTCTGTCTTAGATTCAGCTCCTTCTGAGAGAACGACTACTTCAAGCTCTTGCGGTCTATATACAACTTAAAATGAACACCGTATAAGTGGTGCCTCCATATCTTCAGCGACAAACACTATGGCCACCAACTCTAAGTCGTGGGTTGGGTAGTTCCTCTCATGAACCTTCCGCTATCAGGATGCATAAGCGATAACTCTGCCATCCTACATTAGTACACAACCCAAACCAATCTTTGACGAATCGGTGTACACGACTAGGTCCTTTCTTGTCTCGGGTAAAGCTAAAACAGGTGCGATCATCAATTTCTCCTTCAGAGTGGAGAATGCACTGTTTACACTCCTCATTCTAATCAAACTTCACGTTCTTCTAAGTCAATTTCGTCATCGGTGCATCGATCTTGGAGAAATCCTGCATGAGTCGGCGATCGTAACCTGCCAACCCCAGAAAATTGTGAATCTGTGTCACGGTAGTCAAAGTAGGCCACTCAATCACGACTCTAATCTTCTCTGGGTCAACGACAACACCGATAGCTCAAACTACGTGCCCAAAAATCTGACCTCTGATAGCTAAAACTCACATTTGCTGAACTTAGCATAAAGTTTGTGGTCCCTCAGAGTATGTAACATTGCTCAAAGATGTCCCTCGTGCTCCTCACGAGTCCTGGAATATATGAGAATATCATCGATGAATACAATCACAAATCTGTCTAGATACTCCCTTATTACTCGTGTGTCAGATCCACGAACATCATCGGCGCATTACTCAAACCGAACGACATGACTGTGAACTGGTAATGGTCGTATCTTGTGCTGAACGCTGTCTTATCTCAATCCTCATCCCTGATCTTAAGCTGATGATAGCTTAATCTCAAATCAATCTTCGAGAACTAATGTGCTCTTGTCAACTGATCAAATAGATCGTTAATACATGGTAATAGGTACTTGTTCTTCACTATAACTCGGTTCAACTGTCTGTAGTTAATACAAAGCCTTAAACTACCATCTTTCTTCTTCACAAACAACACTGGTGCTCCCCATGGCGACATACTAGGACTGATGAAGCCCAACTCTAGTAACTTATCAAGCTGACTCCTCGACTCCTCAAGCTCTCGAGGTGCCATCCTATATGATGGTATCGAAATCAGTCTAGTCTCTGGACTAAATCAACAATGAAGTTGATCACTCTCTATGGTGGTAATCCTGGCAATCCTCCGAAATGTGTTAGTGAACTCGCACACGATCGGACGTCAAATATGTTGATTTCCTGCTTCACACCAGTACTCATGACGCTCGCAACAGTCTCGATCTCGCCATTCGTGGCCTCACTACCTCTGGTAATAGAAAGTGATGGTGTTGTACCTTGAATGCTGATCTCCGTACCATCTACCAATAGAAATCGTGATCGTCTTCTCATAACAATCGATCTGAGGATGGTACACTCCTAACCAGTCCATGCCCTACAACGCATCGAACTCAAAAAACTCAAATACCTTCAAGTCAGCAGGAAACTTGTAGCCTTCTATCTCCATCGACAATCAACACATAGAAAATTGGATATATTTTATCCCCAGCAGCCGTGCTAAGGATCAAAGGTTTACTAAGTCTAATAGATCTCAACCCTAACATGCCTACTATACGTCTAGAAATAAACAAAACTGTGGAACCAAAATCGAACATGGTATGCATGAATGTACTACAAATGGAAATCATACCCTTAACTAGGTTTCGGGATGCCCCCTGATCTGGCTCAACTGCTGCCTGCACCTCCTCCCTCTGGTGCTAATGGTGTTGTGCATGCATCCTCACAAACTGAGTACACTAAGCCTGGATATGGCCAACTCTGTCGCATCTGTAACATGTACATGTATCCTGTGCGCCCTGAGTCTGACCTTGTCCTCGACTTTGTGTAGATTTTTGGGCCTAGTCTGCCTAGACCTCTATGTTTGCCTCTCTATTTACCTCATTTGCTAGAATATCTGCTTGCGGTAGACTGTTCCTGTGACTGCTATACAGGTCTCGTAAGATATGGAGGATGAATTGCAAAGCTCGACACTGGTGGAGTCGTCTGTACCGATCGAGTAAGTGGTGCAACGGATCCTACACTCAGAGCCCTGGAATCTCAATAATGAAGCCTGTTCTTCTTCCGCCTCTTGTCCTGATGATACTCCGATCTGGTCTCCAATCTGGCCGGTCTAGCCTCCTCTAGGTGAGAAATTAGATAACTCTCTTTTATCAGACTCTGCTCGTATGCTCTCTGTAACGTCTCTAGCTCGATAGTGACTACTGAACCTCCAATAATAGTTATACCAAACCGTTATTGAAATAGTAAATACGATCGGTCTCTGAATCAGCTGATCCTTCGGCATAAGGTAACAATTGGATGAACCTGCCCACGTAGTCAATAACGGCAATTAAATTCGGACTATTACAATTCTTCCCAACTAGGTGAAATTTCAGATTTAATAGTTTTATTTAAATTCCAGTATTTACTTTTATTAATGCTCACTTAATTTCCTTGGGAATACTCACTCTGGACTCGTCATCTGCCTTTTGTGATGGTTTGAGTGTAGATTCTAGTATGAGCAGGGGCAAGGGCAAGGCCAGAGTACTGTTGAGTCGAGATACTTGACTCGTACATATGTATTATATTTACTTTGTTTTATTATGGGTTTGGGGCTTTGAGAAACTTTATATATATTGAACTTTTTGGTGACTTCAGAGGTATTTATAGTTGTGTAGGGTTTTCCACATTAGGTTTATGGTTTATGTTATACCTTTAAAGTATCATTATCCTAGTAAATGATGAAAATGCTTCCATAGTGTGAATTTGGGATTTCAGGATAACTTAATACAACATTTAATTTTAGTACAACCTTATCAATAAATGGAGGATGTAATCCAATGTAGAGTACAACTATCGCTGGTAAGACGGAATATGGATCCGCATTGGCCCCTGTGGCGGTCTATTTGGAAAATAGGCCGTTACATAGTCCATCACTGGCTCGCTTGTAGACTGCATCAGAGAATTGAACTCGTTCCTCTTCGCCCTTAACACCGTTGGTAGAAAGTACTTTTGGTTAAATTGGGTTTTAAAATCAATCCAGTCTCTCAAAATGCCTCTGGTAGTGACAATGGTCATCCACCAGTCATCTGCCTCCCCCGTAGCATGGATGAAGAAATCGTCGCTCTCATATGATCCTCAGTCGCGATAATGGTATGAATCTTCTCGTGATTCTTCAAGAAAAGCTCAGCCTCTACTACGTCTGTGCCACCAAAGAACTTGACTGGGTTGTGCCACTTGAACTCTCTCTTCTGCCTCGCCTCAGCAGTGGACTCTTCTCCGGAGTAGTGACCGGAGTATTCTCTGCAGTAGCTACGGGTGTCACAAGTGCCTCCTCAATCTTGACCGGATGTGCAACAACCTCTGTCTATACTATCTGTACAACTGTCGTCCCTGGCATCACTGTAACTAGAATTGGTGTTGTGGAAGCTACAGCCACTAGCGTCTCTACACCGTGAGTAGTCAAAATGGGTGGAAAAAGTGTAGTCGGGGTTGATGGTGTCGTGGTAGCCGGTGTGGGTGTCCTCAGTGACTGCACTAACTTCTTAAATCTCTGGTTCTGCGTAGTAGCTCTTTGAGTCAACATGTGTATCTCCTCAAGGCATTGTGATAAAATCATGCCGATATCGTTGCTCGGACTTGTCTGATCCTCAATCGTTGTCTGATCCAAGAGGGTGAATGTTTCGAATCAGTTTATAACTACCACATACCACATAGTACGATCAATGATCATAACATGTATAAAAATCACATCCAACTTCCCAACTCATCTTTACACCCCAAACTAAAGTTCTAATTAGGATCGTAGGATTTTCCACTCTAAGTTCAACCATTCATAATTTTCGCTGTCTTAATGGCTTGTGTTTTAAATAAAGAGACCGGTCTTTATAATCTTATGCTCTGATACCAACTGTGACGACCCCAATTTTCCCATGCAATTGGGTATGCCCGACTAGACCCATACAAGCACTCGAAATGAAATTTGGGCAACTTGACATGCCTAGTCAGCTTTCGTTCATTTAATTATACATTTTATGAAAGAGATATTGCAAGTTAATCACAGCGGAAAGTAATCAAACTATAGTAAGGGAAATAACTCAATCAAAGGAAAAATCAGGAATATATATAAATGTGAAAAACCCCTAGTATTCATGTACAATCCGATATGAGAAGCGATTAAATACATGATACCAATGTCAATATAATCCCAAGTTTAATGACTCAAAGCATGTATATAATAAAACAACGTACAAGCAAACAAATAATAAACCTGCTCTAATAGTCTCCAAGGTTCCCGCTAAGTCTTTAAAGGAAATCACCTAGACAAGGCCTTTTGCCATTGCTGCTCTCCACCCTATCTGCACCCACCATCACAAACTAGACGGTAAATAATTGAAGAAATCGAAAGTAGTACCAGAAGAATATAACAGTAATTTATGATTTAACAACAAGACAGTCCAAATATTATGCAGTAATTGAAAGGTAGGAATGTAAATAAATTAAAGAGCATGATAAACAAACTGATAGATAATAATCGAAATTTGTGTGTTCTAAGAATCAAGAGGCCCATGAGTGGTCTAATTTCACAACAACACAACAAAGATCTTACAAGATCTCCCCGGGCAATGTCGCAACACTAGCACAGCTTCAAATTGAGAGGCATCAAAACACCTCTCGAATCCAGTACCTAGTACACACAACACTATGGGTGGTCAGTTACCCCTGCAAAAGGTTGTTGGGAAATGTCCCCTAGGTCAATCAATTAACAGTCTTTATGAATACATTTTAGTTAATAAAATAGAGGATTTCATTTGCTGTTTATTATAATTGATTTGCATGTTTACATTATAATAAGATCCATGAGTATTTACAGAAATATCATAAATGTCCCTAGTCGATTATTATACTGGGAACTATAATGAATTAAGACTAGTGTGAGTCTTGATTGATGATCATACGATGATCATATGTATAGGAATACGAATCAAGATCATGAGTACTTGTTAGGAAACAAAAGTACTGGACCGACTTAGTATGAGAACATCACATGGATTAAGTCATAGTTGTTTCTCATGATAGGTATATTTTTCAGTCCTCTGACTTGAGATTACCAGAGACTTTAACATTAAGAATACAGTGATTTGACGCAATCAAACATTGTCTTTAACCGGACGATTATAAAGGTTGTGATTGGTTACTGTGTGAATAATCTGGTGAAGTTGTGTAATCGAGATAGAATTTGTCCCTCTCATATAAAGAGAGATATCCAGTGGATCCCTCGATATGTTAGACTGTTAAAAGGCCTAGTCTAAGTGAATTGATATTGATCAATGTCACTTGGATGTTTTCAGTCTACCTAAAGATCGAGACTAGTACAATTGAACATGTTGGATGAAAATTCCATGCCTTATGTTTGATCAAAAGGATATCGTGTGACAAAAGGATGTTATATACACTATTGATTAGGTTGTATCGATTTGATATTCGTACAACTTGGGTACTCATAATGTCTTGCTAGAGGCCGCTTATGACTTGTATACCAAAAATGTGTTTTGGTACACTGCCAACATTGTATGAGCCTATTGGGTCGCACACTGAGAATGGTTTTGCGAGATTTTAAGATGGTTCAGAAAAATGAATTTTATATGATAAAATTTATGACAGAAACGTCCTTGTAGCATATTACACTTACACTTCTTTAAGTAAGGGTATATGTGTAATTTACTTAACCGTCTATACAAGGGTTGTATAAATAGACGCTTTGAGTTAGAATACAAGTACGAAAGATTTAAAAAGGGCCGAAACTCTATTTCCGTTTTAAGAAATGACTTAGGATTTTTTGGTATGCTCTAGATTGTTTTGGAGAAAAACAGAAAAGTTTGGTATTCTCTCGAAGCTAGCACTTCAAATCTCGACCGCCGATAGAGGGCGTTCGTTGTTGGCAGCGCCTTAGAGATCGATTAACATTCAGAAAGGTACATTGCGAGTGAGGTATGATTAAGTTTTCATAGTATAAACGTGTTTTAATGGAATCAGATTCGGATCTTGTTGGGGTTTTTCTTAAAATAGTTTTGAAATCTCCGCTGTGCATGAACCCCAAAACTCTTTAGTGGTATCAGAGCCTTCGAGTTTGATTCCATTAAACTCATTGCATATTTTTTTATGATATATGATTGAAAGCATGTTAATAGTTGATGTATATATGATATACATAAGTTTTCTGTGAGATTTATTATCATGTTTTGTGTATATGATACATATATTCATGATTTAATTGAAATTAGTTTCGTACATGCTAGTAACCATGTTAGGTTAATTTGAATAATTTTAATGAATTGAGTTTCGTGTTTTATGATCCATGATACCATTAGGTTCGATTGGGATAGTAGTTCATGATTTAATTGCATGTTTGTGATTATTTGGATGAAGATCGAAATTGCAAATAATTAATTTTCAAAATTATTTATTTATCTTGTTATATCTATTTTGTTATGAAGTTTCTATTGATAAAGATAGATAACAATTAGATTAGAAGATATATATGCGAAATCGGTTTCATTATCCCTATTGGATAGGAGATAAATATGGAGAAGTTTGTTATTGGTGATATACTAAGATTCAAATATCTAAAGTCCTAATTGGATTAGGATAAGATGATTAGTTAGATGTGGGCCCGAGTTAATTAAAAACGTTTTAATTGACTTAATTTTGGATAAATTAATGGGTAAATTTAGTATAGTAAAATCAGCGAAAAATATGATTTTCTATAGCGAATTTCAATTTTTGGAATTGAGATGTCTTCTAAAAAAAAAAACGGGGGCGCTACTCCCTGTTCCCCGTCAGTTAATGATCAATGGAACCACAGCCATTGACCGATCAATGGGATCTCATATCTAACTAATCCTAGCGCACGAAAATTCTTCTATTAGTGAATAGCATAAAAATTTTCTAAATTTTTTAGTGGTTCTACAAATTAATAAAATATATGATATTTCATTGTTTACTTAAAAATAACTAACACTGAATAAAATCCCTCTATTAAATCTTAAGTCTTGTGCCATCCAATTTTAAACACTTATCAAGGCCTCGATCGCACTAATATAGTTTCAGCCATAGTTGGATGTATTGTGTTATCTTGGTGAGATAAGTTGGGTAAGAGTTACCTAAATGTTTAAATTGGTCTGACTTAATAAAGCTATCAAAATAGTTTTGGACTTTAGGCATATGATGAGATAAAAACATGCTAAGACATAAGATGTCATGTATCTCATAAAAGTATCTAAAATTACATAAGATGTAATTGGTAACTCATACCTACCTAAATAATCTAGTTACGTGTTTCATGCCATAGGCTTGTCATAGAATTAGGTGAAATATAGATTTAGTCCTCTAAATAAACAGTATGTTTTAGGAGGGTTGTTAATTTAGTGGGAGTCTATTCCTCTATACTAAAATAAACTCTGCATAATCTTTATTGTAAATCAATGGCCTCTTCAAGTAACAATAATCCCCTGTCATTGCGATCTATTCTTGAGAAGGATAAGCTATTTGGGATTAACTTTCTTGATTGATTCAGAAACTTGAGAATCATTCTTAAGCATGAACGCAAGTTGTATGTTCTGGATGCTCCGATCCCTGAGGACCCACCAGCCAATGCTACGAAAGCTGTGAAGGATGCGCATAATAAGCATGTCAACGATTCTACTGATGTTGCATGCATTATGTTGGCAACTATGGTTCCTGAACTTCAAAAGGACATGGAACTAATGGAAGCCTATGACATGGCTGTAATGCTTAAGGAAATGTTCTAACAACAAGCTAGGCAAGAAAGGTTCGAGACAGTCAAGAACCTGCATTCTTGTAAGATGACTGAGGGTGCGTCAGTTAGTCCTCATGTTCTGAAGATGAAGGGCTATGTTGACCAACTTGATAGACTTGAATTTCCCATAAGCCAAGAGTTGGCTACGGATTTGATCTTAAATTCATTATCGGAGAGTTACTCACAATTTGTGATGAACTACAATATGAATAATATGGAGAAATCAATTTCAGAGTTGCATTTGATGCTCAAAATTGCTGAACAAAATATCAAGAAACCTTCTAGTAATGTGCTGATGGTCCAAAAGGGAAAGGGAATGAAGAAGAAAGGCAAAGGCAAGGCTAAAGTTGCCAAGGCTGCTGCTGCACCTGTCACAAAGCCTATAGAACAAGTCAAGCCCCAGCCTATTCCTGCTTCAAAGCACCAAAAGGAAAAGGAAGGAAATTGTCATTTCTGCCATGCACCTGGACATTGGTTCAAAAATTGCAAACTTTATTTGGAAGATCTAAAGAAGAAAAAGGGTAGTGCGACTACCACCTCAGGTATTTATGTTATTGAAATTAATTTATCCACTAGTGATTCCTGGGTATTGGATACCAGATGTGGATCTCACATTTGTATAAATGTGCAGGAACTCACCAGAAATAGGAAGCTGAAAAAAGGAGAAGTCATCCTATGCGTAGGGAATGGAGCAAGAGTTCTTTTTACCCCAGGTTTGTTGGATCATATGACTTAGTCTTACCTAGTAGACTTATCTTAACTTTAAATAATTGTTATTTTGTGCACACTTGAGCGAAAACATCATTTCTGTTTCATGCTTGGATATGGATGGTTTTGATTTTATTATTGCGAATAATAGATGTTCCATTTCTCGTAAAGGAATATTTTATGCAAATGCTGATTTGTGTGATGGTCTTTATATTCTAAGCATGAAAAAGTCCACTGATACTCCAGTCTTTAACATAAATACAAAGAGATTTAAGTCAAATAATTTGAATCAAACCTATCTTTGGCATTGTCGTCTCGGGCACATAAATGAGAAACGCATAAAGAAGATCCATAAAGATGGACTTCTAGATTCATTTGATTTAGAAACATATGAAATATGCGTATCTTGTTTATGAGGCAAGATGACTAAAAGTCCCTTTACTAGACACAATGAAAGGGCAAGTGATTTATTGGGTCTAATACATACTGATGTATGCGGTCCTATAAACACAATGGCTAGAGGAGGTTATCAGTACTTCATTACATTTACGATGATTTTAGCGAGATATGGTTATGTATATCTTATGAAACATAAAGTGAATCATTTGAGATGTTTCGAACGTTTCAAAATGAAGTGCGAATCGGCTTGGTAAAACTATCAAAACACTTCGATCGGATCGAGGTGGTGAGTATTTAAGCCAAGAATTTGATGATCATCTTAGAAATTGTGGGATTGTCTCCTAATTGACTCCACCAAAGAACTCCACAATGGAATGGAGTTTACGAAAGGAGAAATCGAACCTTATTAGATATGGTTCGATCTATGATGAGTCATGCAGATCTTCCATTATCCTTTTGGGGTTATGCATTACAAACTGCAGCTTTCACTCTAAATCGAGTTCCTTCTAAAGCGGTTGATAAAACACCATATGAGATATGGTACGGGAAGAGACCTAGTTTGTCTTTTCTTAAGATTTGAGGTTGTGAGGCTTACGTAAAGCGACAAGTCTCAGAAAAACTAGCACCTAAATCTGATAAGTGTTTATTTGTGGGGTATCCTAAGGAAACAAAAGGATATTACTTTTATAATCCCACTGAGAACAAAGTGTTTGTTGCTAGGTATGGTGCCTTTATGGAAAAACAGTCTATTTCAAAAGACACTAGTGGGAGAGATATAAATCTTAAAGAAGTTCAAGAATCACAAATAAATACTGAATCGCTACTGGAAGTTCAACAACGTTCTGAACCAGTTGAACCTCCGCAAGTGACACAAGGCCCACGTAAATCTGGTAGGGTAAGACATGAGCCAAGAGAGATTCGGATTTCTCATTACGATAGTCGTGATGTGTTGCTTATGGATCAAAATGAGCCCACCACTTATCAGGAGGCTATGTCTGGACCAGACTCAGATAAATGGCTAAGTGCCATGAACTCTGAGATGCAATCCATGTATGATAACCAAGTTTGGAACTTGGTTGATTTACCCGAAGGTGGTAAGACCAATGGATGTAAATGGGTTTTCAAGAAGAAAACTGACATGGATGACAAAGTACATACTTTCAAAGTAAGACTTGTAGCAAAAGGTTTCAGGCAGACTCAAGGTGTTGATTGTGATGAAACTTTTTTGCCGGTAGCCATGCTTAAATCCATAAGAATTTTAATTGTCATTGCTGCATATTATGACTATGAGATATGACAAATGGATGTAAAAATAACATTTCTTAATGGAAAGTTGTTTGAGGACGTGTATATGACACAACCTGAAGGTTTTGTACATCCTAAGAATTCTAGGAAGGTATGCAAGCTTCAAAGATCCATTTATGGATTAAAGCAAGCTTCTCAGAGTTGGAATCTTCGTTTTGATGAAGCAATCAAGGATTTTGGTTTTATTAAGAACGAAGATGAGCCTTGTGTATACAAGAAGGTCAGTGGGAGTGTAGTTGTTTTTCTGGTACTGTATGTTGATGATATATTACTCATTGGAAATGACATCCCAACATTGCAGAGTGTCAAGTCTTGGTTAGGGAAGTGTTTCTCAATGAAAGACTTAGGAGATGCAACCTATATCCTAGGGATAAGAATATATAGGGATAGATCTAAGAGGCTAATCGGTCTAAGTCAGAGTGCTTACACAGACAAGGTACTGAATAGGTTCAGTTTACAAGACTTTAAAAGAGGATTGCTGCCAATGTCTCATGGTATAAGTCTCAACAAGAATCAATGTCCTAGGACAAATGATGAGCGAGATCGTATAAATAAGATTCCATATGCATCAGCTATTGGATTTATCATGTACGCTATGCTATGCGCTCGACCTGATGTATCATATGCTTTGAGCACTACATGCAGATATCAGTTAGATCCTGGTGAGAGTCACTGGATAGCAGTAAAGAACATCCTTAAGTACTTAAGAAGGACTGAGGAAGTGTTCTTGGTCTATGGAGGTTTTGAAAATTATCTAGTTGTAAATGGTACACAGATGCAAGTTTTCAAACTGATATAGATGATTTTAGATCGCAGTCTGGATATGTGTTTACTTTGAATGGGGGTGCAGTAAGCTGGAAAAGTTCGAAGCAAGAGACTGTGGCAGATTCTACAACAGAAACTGAGTATATTGCAGCGTCCGATGCAACAAAGGAGGCAGTTTGGATCAAAAAGTTCATTTCTGAACTAGGTGTGGTTCCAAGTATTACTAACCCTATTTGTTTGTATTGTGACAATAACGGGGCAATAGCACAGGCCAAGGAACCTAGATCACACTACAGATCTAAACATATACTCAGGTGTTTTCATCTCATCAGAGAAATTATTGAAAGAGGAGACGTAAAGATTTACCGAGTACCTACTGAAGACAACGTTGCGGATCCATTGACAAAGGCTCTTCCACAAGCGAAATATGATGGTCATGTTAGATCATTAAGGATTAGATGCATGAATGATTGGCCCTAGAGCAAGTGGGAGATGTTGGGAAATGTGCCCTAGGTCAATTCATTAACAGTCTTTATGAATACGTTTTAGTTAATAAAATAGAGGATTTCATTTGTTGTTTATTATAATTGATTTGCATGTTTACATTATAATAAGATCCATGAGTATTTACAGAAATATCCTAACTGTCCCTAGTCGATTATTATATTGGGAACTATAATGAATTAAGACTAGTGAGAGTCTTGATTGATGATCATACGATGATCATAGTATAGGAATACGAATCAAGATCATGAGTACTTGTTAGGAAACAAAAGTACTGGACCGACCCGGTATGAGAACATCACATGGATTAAGTCATAGTTGTTTCTCATGATAGGTATATTTTTCAGTCCTCTGACTTGAGATTACCAGAGACTTCAACATTAGAAATACAGTGATTTGACACAATCAAACGTTGTCTTTAACCGAACGATTATAAAGGTTGTGATTGGTTACTGTGTGAATAATCTGGTGAAGTTGTGTAATCGTGATAGAATTTGTCCCTCATATAAAGAGAGATATCCAGTGGATCCCTCGATGTGTTAGACTGTTAAAAGGCCTAGTCTAAGTGAATTGATATTGATCAATGTCACTTGGATGTTTTTAGTCTACCTAGAGATCGAGACTAGTACGATTGAACATGTTGGATGACAATTCCATGCCTTATGTTTGATCAAAAGGATATCGTGTGACAAAAGGATGTTATATATACTATTGATTCGGTTGTATCGATTTGATATTCGTACAACTTGGGTGTAACGGCCCGGCCTTGCCCGGCCTTTGGCATAGCCATTGGACCGCACAGAGCGGTGTGCCGCCATAGACGAAGCCGCACACCATCCACGGCCCCCTGCTTTGTGGTCTTTCGCCCCCAGGTTCGAACTGAGACACAGGGATAAGTACCCAGGTTTCTCGAACCTTGTACCACTGAGCTGGGAGGACTTCCCAGGAGGTCACCCATCCTGGTACTACTCTCGCTCGAGCACACGCTTAACCGCGGAGTTCGATGGGATCCGGTGCGCCGTCTTGAACCGAACCAGCTCGGTGGTACAAGGTTCGAGAAACACAGGTACTTATCCCCGGGTCTCGGAGTTCGAACCTTGGGGGCGAAAGACCACGCAGGGGGCCGTGGATGGTGTGCGGCTTCGTCTATTGGCGGGCACACCTGCTGTGCGGTCCTCAATCGGTATGCCAAGAAGGGCCAGCAGAGCTGGCCGTTACATAAAAAGCGCCTTTTTATGTAACGGCCCGGCCATGGGCGCACCCCTCTGGCACCGCACGGCGGTGTGAGCCATGGACCGCAGCCCTCCCCACACCATCCACGGCCCCAGTGTGGTCTTTCGCCCCAAGGTTCGAACTCGAGACACAGGGATAAGTACCCAGGTTTCTCGAACCTTGTACCACTGAGCTGGTTCAGCACGAAAGCACCGGATCCCATCAGAACTCCGCGGTTAAGCGTGCCTGAGCGAGAGTAGTACCAGGATATTGTAACGGCCCAAATTAATTTAATTGAATATTGGTGCTAATCACAATGATTAGTGGTTAATTCGGGCGTTACGTGGACAGCTGGGTTGACTCGGATAGGAGTACCCATGGTATATTGTGTTATTTGTGCATGTTGTATGGCTATTATTGTGATGTGGAAATTTAATATTTATATAAACATCACATGTGTGTAAATTATTGTCGGGCGAGTTTGAGCGCCAGGGGTTTTAGTTCGGTGAACGCACCAATGCGGGGTTTAGTAGCGGTGAGGCGGGCGTTGGGGCTAATTAGATTTAAATTATTTAAACATGTTATGGTTGAAGATTTATTTAATTAAATGTAAATATATAAGCTTAGGCTAAGCTAAGGAAATTAAATTAGGTACACTAAGCGTGGGACCGCCTCGAGAAGCGTGCTTGGGACACGGGGCACGGGGTGTCGAGTGGTCGGGAAGTTAGTGTGACCCTATTTACAAATTTATGGAATTTATTGATGACTAGAATAGGTGTTATGAATTAAATCAAATTGGAGTAAATAAAATCCTATAGTTTGAACTGAATAATCAGTACACTTAGGATAAGCCTCGATATGCACAACAATGAGATTCAAGGCTAGATGGTGTCTTGATAAGGTGTCTAGGAATTTGGTGACAAAAGTGATCAGGAACCGTCCGATCGTCCTCGAGATGTGTGCATACGCCGATTAGAACACCACATATAAATACACTTGGATCGATCAAATGCATGCAAACTTTCATTTTGTTCAAACGATTTGAGAGATTTTTGTGAGAGAAATCGAAGTTTGGAGGGAGAATTCGAGCTTTGGGAGAGGGAAATCCGAGCCACACAACATTGATCCAAGGTAATCCTTACCATTTTAATGGAAATTTCGAAAATAATGTGATTTAAATGGGTTATTGATAAATTCGGATTTTTGAGTGAATTTACACTGTTTTTTTTTGTTTAAATTTGGTGTGTTTGAGGTTGGTTTGATGAACCATTTCAATTGGAATCAAATTTGTGGAAAATTGAGGTGTATTTGTGAATTTTGGGATTTTGGGGTTACATGCATAAAATTCGAAAATTGGGTATGGTTTGTGTTGATTTGAGGAGAGATTTTGAGATTTTTGGGGTCTCCAATGGATTGAGAGAGGAGAGAAATGGATAGAAGGGAAGAAGAAGCAAGGAGAAAGCATGAAAGAAGAAAAAAAAAAAAAAAAAGAAAAGAGAAGAACAGGCGGCGGCGGTGCGCACCGGCGCCTCGGTGGGGAGGAAGAAGAAGGGGGCACGCACGCGTGCGCGTGCGTGCACCCTCAGGCCGGGCTGGGCCAGCCCAGGGCCCATCCGGGTGGCCGGCCAAACCGGCCCCCGCCCAACCGGGTGGGCTGGCCGGGCCGACCGACCCGCCCCGAGAGGCCGAACCGGCCGACCGGTTGGGTCGGGTCCGACCCGGTTCGGGGACCCACATATATTATTTAAATAATATATTTAAATAATATTTTTATTTATTTATTTATTAAAAAAAAAAAAAAAAAAAAAAAAAAAAACAGTTTTAAATTACGGAAAATAGGAAAAATAGAGAAAAAAAAATATCGAAAAATTGGAAAAAATTCTAGAAAAATATAGAAAATTAGAAAAAGGTAGAAAAGTGGTTTCGGAACTTTTCGGGTATTTTTGGAACCCCGACATAGCCGGAGAGGTACCACAACTAAAAATTTGTAAATTTTTATAAAATAACATAAAATTATAGAATATGTTCTCAAAAAGTATAAAACACTATAAATGGACTTCGGGGACCGAGAAACCATAGCTCGGACATTGGGGAGCTAGGTGGGCGTATCGATGGGTCCGGAAGTCGAGTGCGATTTGAGGTGTGTAGTATCCCAATTGAACTTCACTTTAAGTATTTACCGTTTGATTTATTTGAATTCGGTTCCATTTATTCTCTACTCCATTTCATTATTGCTTTACGGTGGTGAGTACTCTCACTGGTGACTTTACGGTAGTGGAGTGTACTCCTACACTGGTGTCTTTACGGTGTTGAGATCACTCCCCACCTGGTGCTTATTCGTTACGGCCATAGAGTCCACCGAGTCATAGCACTTGTCTATGCATATGCCGGTGAATAGGTTGCCCGGCTATGGTAGGCTTGTGTGGGTGCGTCGTGGGTCTACGCCGACCACCTGAGGTCCAGGGCCAACCCGGTAGAGGTGTTTTCACGGGCCGTGCACAGGGAAAGCCCGAAGTATGACTTAGTCGATTTTTATTGTGCACGTACTTTGCTTTGCTACTATTTTTTTTTATGCATGCGATGATCCTTTCACGGTTACTGTAATTCTTTTGTTCCGCATGTTTAATTATAGTATTTTAAATTCCAGTACTTTTACTTAGTAATTACTTGGTGAATTTCCTTGGGATTACTCACTCTGGACTCGTCATCTGTCTTTTGTGATGGCTTGAGTGCGAGATCCTAGTACTAGCGGGGGTAAGGGGATCATCGGCGATTACATCTAACTTGCCTACGCCGAGGCTGCTTTGGTATGTGTGTAGATATTATAATGTTTTGATATTTCGTATTATGTTTTGGGGTTGGGAAATTGGATACACACTTGAACCGGTATACCTATTGTTATAGTTGATCGCTTTGTATGCACACATGCAGTAGGGTTTTCCACTATAGGTTTGATCAAGAAACTTATATTTACATATATATGCATTTTGATAAACTTTAAGTTCTTCCGCTTTTAATTTCTTTAAAATGATAAATTAAGTGACTTTAATGAATTATCGATAATTATCTAAAGTCGAAAGATTATACTCGTGGCGGTGGTTTCCGTGCACTAGCGGGGAAACGGGGTCCACGGGGCGGCCTCGGGATCTTGGGGCCGCCACGGTTAATATCGAGCAAGGTCGATAGGGCTCGAATTAAATAAAGTAAATAAAAGAGCATAAATTTTAAAACAAATTAGATGTGGAAACCCGATGAATTGCCTAGAACTTTTAGTTGGGAAGCAATAAGAAATGGGTGGTTAACGAATTATATGTATGTGTTATGATTCTACTTGTGTATTATATATGTATACGTATATCATGGAGGATCGCATACGACGCACGTTTTTCGGTGCGGATCGGCATGGATGGACGGTCTACTATACCCTCGAGAGACGAGACAAGGCGGCATTGTTATTAGGAGTCCGCAAGCTACGGTGAGCTTGGAGGATCGACTTACACCCAGGAAGTTCGGATGACGAAAGTATTCGAATATTACGGGACCGGGCGCCGCAATTTCGAAATGGTTTGCATCACTCACGATGAGCCATCGAACGACAACGACTTTACCCGAGGTTATATGAGGGAAATGATCGACAGGGATTTGCGAGTACCAAGAGGCAGGCCGGGCAGAGTTTTGGGGCGATACTACGCGAGGCACACTGAAGTTAGAGACGAGGGAGACCAGTTTGACAAACAGAGACAGGATCAACAGGGTCGACAGGATAGGCATCTAGGGCAGCAGAGAGGAGATGAGGGGCATGTGGTGTATGCTACTGCACCTGCACCTGTCGAGCAGCAGCGACATCAACCTCAGCACCAGCACCAGGATAGGGATCAGGGTAGTCAGGACAAGGAACAGAGAGACCAGGGTCAGGGTCAGAGATCCGGTGATAGGCATACTAGGATGCGAGAGACGCGCAAATGTTATAAATGCGGACGAGAGAGGACATCGGAGGGTCGTTTGCCAAGCACCTACGGCGGCCGCGATCGCAGAGTATCGTAGGAGGCGACGACGACAAGCTTTGCGAGAGAAGTTGCGACATGGAGATGTTCGGGATGGACAATACGAGCCGGTGAGGAGTGAGAGCATGCGACGACAGCTACCACGATGAGGACACCATATGCGCCTAGTTTTGCTACATCGGGTATCGGTGGTTCACGGGAGAGACCGCGACATGTTCGAGAGATGTGCTCACTTTGTGGAGTTGAGGGGCATATACATTGGGAATGCGCATTGATCCTAATGGCACCGATATTTGTAGAGCCGTTGCGTGTTCGAATTCGGGTTCGAGATCGTATCGAACCATAAGTTAGGGCACGACAATAAAGTGTCAACTATATTTTTGTGTAAATTATGGTAAAAACAACGTGCGAGTTGTGTTATGTATGAAGACTATCAAGTTGTTTTTTGTTATAATTAAATGAAGCCTAAGGATTTTTGCTATAAAATATATGTATGGGATAGATATATTATTGAGAAGGTTGTTTTATTCAAACATAATAATATGAGTGTAACTACCCCAGTACACGATTTGGAGCTTGCGGCCGGTTGTGTTTGCGGCGAAGGCTTGGAGACGCTACCTCTACGGAGAGGAGTTTATGCTTTACACCGACCATCGAGTCTACGCTACATTATCACACGAAAGATCTTAATAGGCGTCGAGGAGATGGTTGGAGTTCTTTGAAGGACTATGACTTCACGATTGAGTATCATTACGCAAGGCCAATGTAGTGGCGGATGCTTTGAGTAGATGCGGCGTTGACAATCGGACCGACGCGACACATGGGACTGTTGGAGGCGATCAATTATGAGCATGTCGACGTTGCGACCATGCATGATGTACATATTTGTAGTCCCGGAGGTCACCCATCCCGGTACTACTCGCTCGCTGAACACGCTTAACCGCGGAGTTCGATGGGATCCGGTGCCTTCGTCTTGAACCGGCTCGGTGGTACAAGGTTCGAGAAACTCGGGGTACTTTTATGTAACGGCCCAGCCCGCGGCCTGGCATAGCCGGGGACCGCACGAGCGGTGTGCCCGCCATAGAACGAAGCCGCACACCATCCACGACCCCTGCTTGTGGTCTTTCGCCCCCGAGGTTCGAACTGAGACACAGGGATAAGTACCCAGGTTTCTCGAACCTTGTACCACCGAGCCGGGAGGACTTCCCGGAGGTCACCCATCCCGGTACTACTCTCGCTCGAGCACGCTTAACCGCGGAGTTCGATGGGATCCGGTGCCTTCGTCTTGAACCGGCTCGGTGGTACAAGGTTCGAGAAACTCAGGTACTTATCCCCGTGTCTCGAGTTCGAACCTCGGGGGCGAAAGACCACGAGGGGCCGTGGATGGTGTGCGGCTTCGTCTATGGGCGGGCACACCGCTCTCTTGCGGCCCAAGCTAGCTGCCCGGCCGGGCGCGGGCGGGCCGTTACATAAAAAGCGCGCTTTTTATGTAACGGCCCAGCCCAGCCCACCCGCAGGTGACTCCACGGGGACGCACCCACTGGCACCGTTATTCACAGGTAGGGTGGTACCAAGCCCTACCCCATCCGTGTCCCCCCACACGGTCTTTCGCCTCCCTCGACTCAAACCTGGGTCATGAGGGATAAGATTCCAGATTTCACGAGTCGAGTACCACTGGGCTGGTTCAGCGCGAAGGCACCGGATCCCATCAGAACTCCGCAGTTAAGCGTGCCTAAGCGAGAGTAGTACCAGGATGGGTGACCTCCTGGGAAGTCCTCCCGGCTCGGTGGTACTCGACTCGTGAAATCGGAATCTTATCCCTCATGACCCAGTTTGAGTCGAGGGAGGAAAGCGAAAGACCGCGCTGGGGACACGGATGGGGTAGGGCTTGGTACCACCCTACCTGTGAATAACGGTGCCAGTGGGTGCGTCCCCGTGGAGTCACCTGCGGGTGGGCTGGGCTGGGCCGTTACATTGGGTAGTCATAATGTCTTGCTAGAGGCCGCTTATGACTTGTATACCAAAATGTGTTTTGGTACACTGCCAACGTTGTATGAACCTATTGGGTCGCACACTAAGAATGGTTTTGCAAGATTTTAAGATGGTTCAGAAAAACGAATTTTATATGATAAAATTCATGACAGAAACGTCCTTGTAGTGTATTACACTTATACTTCTTTAAGTAGGGGTATATGTATAATTTACTTAACTGTCTATATATAAATAGACGCATTGAGTTAGAATACAAGTACGAGAGATTAAATAGGGCCGAAACTCTATTTTTGTTTTAAGAAACGACTTAGAGTTTTGGTACGCTCTGGATCATTTTGGAGAGAAACAAAAAGGTTTGGTAATCTCTTGAAGCTAACACTTCAAATCTTGGCCGTCGTTCGTATGTGGACTGCTGATAGAGGGCATTAGCCGTTGCCAGCGCCTTAGAGATCGATTAACCTTCGAGAACAGAGGCACCCTTGTTGTCCCAGCTAGTGCGGGACCACATGATACCTTCGAGACACACACTCACGCCAAGAACACACAACCAAATATATAGAATGGAATACCAAGCATGAGATCAATTCAACAATAACAATCAATAGAGGATGTATAAATTACATGATATTTCCTTACTGACCTACTAACATACATGTGTACTTACTTGATAAATGTCACAACATGAAGACCACTCCTGCGACTCTAATTCGTACCCTTTACTTTCATACTTACCTGACAAATGCCACAGTGTTTATTTATAACTCTAAATAAACGCCCCAAAGTTTTTCCAAGTTTTCCAAGTCTAAAATTAATATATAATTCATTTTCGGTTTAAGATGTCGCGACGACGCCATAGTTTTGGGTTTGGCGGCGTTACTCGAAACACCCATTCTGGGGTATTTTGGTCGGGATGCCGTGAATGTCGCACCGTTGGGACTTTAGACCATGACGTCACTTAAAATGCTAATTTTTTTGTAAACAGGGGGTGGAACGTGCTCTTGTTTTTCAGGAATGCTTGCCCAGAACTTGGAGCGCGCTCCTCTTAGGGGAGAACGCGCTCCCTTGATGGAAAAACTGAATTTTCAATTTGGGAATTCTGCTCTTCCACCCATGGGAATGTTTCCCTATTATGGTTGACCCCATTGTCCTTAATGGGGGATTCAACAACATCCCAACAATGCTGAAACAACATTCAAATCCACCATATGAATTCATCAAATGTAATTTAAATCCAAAATCCATTAAAAACTCAAAACTTTTCCAAATCTCAAACACCCTTTATCAAACTCATTTTGATTGATTCATATACCAGAAATCCTTTACAAATAGCGGTAGAATCCGAGTTCAAATCTTGTTACTCGAAACCATTTCAACAAAAGTGATTAAAATTGACATCTATACGTAGATATTTGCAAGGCGAATCGAATTCTTACCTCGGATCATTCGATTGATTGTTTCGGCGGACCTCCGGTCACCTCCCAAGTAGTTGTCTAGCCTTGCCTTAAAATGAAAGGAGAGATGGAGAGAAAAGTGTGAGAAAGAGAAAAAAAAAAAAAAAAAAAAAAAAAGGTGAGAGGGATTTGTCTTTTATAGGCCTCATTTTCATCCACTTGTACATGCTTATCTCGAGGTAAATCCAAGCCTTTTCCTTTTAAGTTATCCACCCACTCTAACTCTACTTGTGGATTCCAATAGGTAACATACATGCCGTTTAATTAACCAACTCCTTAGCTCGTTCTTCACATTTTCGAACCCACAATGCACCACAACTCACGTGTCGTGTGCTTGTGGTCTCACCTACTTAATTAACTTCGTTAATTAGTCTAACTATCATTTAATTAAGTTTTTATTGTCATTTTCTATGTTTTATAACCCCATTTAATCTAGGCGAAGCCTCACTCGAATTATCAAATAGCCAAATGGCTCGAGACTCATATTAAACTATAATACTAATACAAACATCACAGAATCATAAAATTACCTCGATGTCGACTCCCGAAGTTTGAAATACTTGATGCATCACAATAGCCGGGTCACGGTTCTGACAAGTGGAACATAAGTCGAGTTAAATTTTAAGGGTTGTTACAGACAAATAGATCCCAACCACATAACCTAGGCCCACAATATTTGGCACTAAAAATTCTATTCGAATTGAAATAGCAACCTTTTTTTTTTCTTGCTACTTAACAAACTATTTTTTTTTTTTGAAATAAACAAACTATTTTTCTTTGCTAGTGAAAGAGCAACTTTTTTTGTGTGCAGATTCGTGTATAGTTTTGGTAGCTTTTGAAAGAAGCACATGGACAAACTAATTAAAATAGCTTCAACTGTATATAATTAAATAATTAAAAACAGAACTATAGAGACTATAAAATTGAAAAACATGTGGACTTATATATAGACATGCATGCTTGAAGAATATTTATATATTTAGAGCTTCAAATCATATGTTTTCTGAAATTGAAGCACTCAGGCACATATGATCATATAATTATACGAGTGGCCTGTGTGTAATTGATGTTTGATGTACCTTTTTTTATTGTTAAGCCCTCTAGGTACATGATTAGAGCCAACCTTTCCTTTTACAGTAAGAATCTTGGTTAACAAATCACAGCCCTGTTAGAGTTCTTGTGTAGTTTCTCAAATCCTAGACGTAATTGATGAGTTCATCAATGGGTATTTAAAATATGAGATAATTTTTATTAGCTTTTACAGAAGAATACTCGATGCTTCTTTTATAGTTTGCTTTCGGAACCAAAATTCACTATTGCTTGAGATTTTTAAAAACCTTTAGAGCCGTGTGTGTATATATAGGGTTCTTCTACAATGGAGACCAAATATATACACATGTCATGAGAACCCTCAAAATGTATTGTGCATTTATGTTCCTCGATTAATTAGTTGGATTTAAATCCAATGGTTTTAAATAGTGTGTTCATGACATGGGTATATATTTGGTTCCTATAGTAAAAGTACCCATATATATATATATATATACCATGGTGATTGGGGGAAATCACCATCTATGATTATCTCTATTATAACTTGCAATAGCAAGTAACCAAAGTGCCGTAAATTAATTAATTGAACATATGTACCGTATAGGCAATGCAAAAGCAATTAATGCGGTTCATTAAATACATAATTTTTTTTTGAAAACCAAATACATAAATTTAGTAACTCTTTGTGTTGGAAACTTCACCATAATTAAATTTATTAATTGAACATCGTTTTTTTTTTTTCAAATCAAATTAATATAAAAAATACTGTAAAGTTTAAAATAATAAATAATTTGCAGAGAAGAAAAAAAAATATAAATATTGTTTTTTTTTTTTGTATCCTAATTTTTTCTTGAGAAATTAATATGGTGTCTTGTTTGATTTTACACTTTTATTGAATTATTAATAAATAGCATGAGGTATATATTGTTATCTTCCAACACACGCTTTAATTTATATGTTCTGTCAAATATTGTTACTAATTTTATTTTTGTATTGACTATTGTAACTATTTTTTAAGATAATTATAAGTCACTAATTTATTTATATTATTATTTTCAAACAATGTAAAAATCAAAATAATTAAATACTCAAAATTATTATATATATATCATTATTATTATTTTTTGAGAAAAATAGTATATATTTTTTAAGTAGTAAAATGATAAAATCAAACATCCTAATTTCTTAGTTTCTCACGTAGTGTCTTGCACCAAATACCGATCACTATAATCCATACAAGGGCATTATCAGGCCCTATACAATAAGCAACCCTCCCAACTATGGTTTTTAATTTACGAGACTTAAAATCGAGACCTCACATAAGAAAATATGAGTTCCTATCACTCAAACGAATTGATTGTTGGTACATCCTAATTACTTTTTATTATTATTTTTAAAATATTTACTTTATTATTAAGTTGGTCTAATTTTATAGTTTTCTATATTGAAATGTCAAGTTATTTTGAGGATGATGTAATATATAATAATAATAATAATAATAATAATAATAATAATAATAATAATTTTAAAAAGTAAAATATTTTGTCTCCCTCTTACAAAATAGTAGAAATAACATTTGAATATTACCATTTGAATGCATTCTTTAATTTAAACTAAAATGACCTAAAAGAAATTTATAATAATAAGTATTATATTAATAATATGTTTTTTCATTGTTGATGATTTATAAACCTCTTATAAGTTGTACACATTGTTCTTAGTTTGGTACTGCCAAAATAATTTTTTTATTTTGCAAAGTAGAAATCGTATAAAGTTTTAGTTATAGCAAATTATTATTTTTCAATGAATCGTATATAATGTTGGTATAATAATATTTATTTAAAAATCAAATAACTAGTAGTCATTTTCCACTTAATTATAATAGGGTTGTATATGTATTTAAGAACATTAATTATGAAGTCCTAAAAAAGAATATTAATTATAGTGTAACTTGATGGATAGGTTACTTAGTTCTCAATCTTGTTACTATCTTTAAATTGAACCATTAAATCGAGATCCAACGGTTAGAAATAATGATCATCATAGATGGTGATTTCCCCCAATCATCATAATAAATTACTTTTCATATATATTTTTTTAATTTTTCTTGAGTAGTTAGATACATTATATATGTTTTTGGAAAAATATGATATGACAATTAATTTAGTTTATTTTTTATTTTTCAGAGGTCAATTTAGTTTTTGGTTTTATTATTTTTTCTCTTTGAAAATAAATGTGTGTCTGTATTAGTATGTATAAATGACATTTTATAATTTTTAAAATAAAGATGCTCCGGCTCGATCTCGGAATAGTCGATTAAGTTCGGATACCTGGTGGTCTAAAGTCTAAGCCAAAAAAAGAAAGAAAAATGTGACATTTTATGATTAAGCAAGAAATACAATCTTATTTTTGAACTTAGATTTTTTTAAAAAAAGGAAAGTTCCAATCGAAATTTTCTTAGTTATTTTTATTAAATAAAATAATTTATCAAATTGTATCATTATTTTTTAAGAAAGTTAATTAATGACTTGCCAATTATTTATTGAAGGAATAGAAAATTAAGTAAATAAACAACTTAGTTTTTTAGAAGTATTATACCTAACTTCTTAAATAGTAAAAAAAAATTTAAATTTTAAATTTACTGAAATAATATATTTAGTTAACAATAATGATGAAATTCATTCTTTAATTATATTGTATATTTGATATATTTAATTTAATGATTTTTCTCTTAAAAAAGAACTTAGCGTAAATAATTTGGTGTATGACATATATTTTCAAAAATTTTATTCATAATACTAAAATAAATATATAGTATCATTTTTATTGTTAATGTTTTAAATAACGAAAAAAATGTTCATGTTACATATTTTATTATTTTGTAAAACAAAAAGTTATTAAAAAAGATTACAACAAAATACGTCTTTTAAGACTTGTATCAAATTGCATTATGATATTTATAAATTATAATATTCTAAATAATATAAAGTACAACAATAATTTTAGAAATTAAACATAATGTATGGAGTAATAATTAAAGGTAGTTATAACTCTCATAATCATGTGTAGAACATTAAATGTGTACAGTTAATGCAAAATATTAAATGTAATAACTTTTTTTGAAACTAATGTAGTAACTTGAATAGTAAGTTACCCATCTCAAATCTCGTGTTATGTCTAAATTGAATATTTAGATCATGATCTAATTGCATATATATATATATATGCATGTTGGTCTCTTAATTTGTCCAAACTTTATTATTCTTTTAGAACAAGAATGGTTGGACCATCTTGACTACTTATGTGTACTTCTAACTACATTGCATCTTATTATCAAAAAAAAAAAAAATACATTGCATCTTAATGTATTGCTTGTAACATAAATAGTTATCTCAACCGCTTTTGAAGAGAAGCTGTACTTATTTGTTGATATGTTTTTTTATCTTCTTTACTTCTTTAACTCTGTTCATATTATTATTGGGTCATTTACTCACCTCACCCCTGGTAAAAATATTATTTATCCTATTCTAGACTCCCTATGTATACTATATGTATACATATAAATCTTTGTTGGAATCAAGATGATGGATAATGATGATAAATCAAGCAATATGGTCAAGTTAACGGCTACAAATTATTCAATTTGGCAACCGATGATGGAAGATCATCTTTATTGCAAGGATTTATTTGATCCAATTGAATTTGAAAAAAATAAGCCAGAGAAAATATCTGATGTTAATTGGAGGAAGTTGCACCGAAAAACTGTTGGGACTATTCGAAAGTGGATCAATCTCAGTATTTATCACCATGTCAGCAAAGAGGTTGATGCACCGGAGTTGTGGAGAAAATTGCAGAATATGTGTGAGAGGAAGGGGGCTCAGAACAAGGCTTCTCTAATTAGAAGGCTTGTTAATATGAAGTACAAAGATGGGCGGTCGATGATAGAGCACTTGAATGATTTCGAAGCATTGGTCAATCAATTAAGCGCTATGAAGATTGTGTTTGAGGATGAGTTACAAGCACTTTTACTCTTGAGCTCGTTGCCAGAAAGCTGGGAAACCTTGGTGGTGTCTCTAAGTAATTCTGCTCCAGGCAGTGTCTTGTCTTCATCCATAGTGCGGGATAGTCTCTTTGACGAGGAGACTAGGAGAAAGGATAAAGACATTGAAACTTCACAACCTCTTGTTACTACTGCAGAACATAGAGGTAGAAGTCAGTCTAGAGGTCCGAGGGGGCGGAGTAAATCTAGAGGCAAGTCTTAAGGAAAAGGAAAATTCTCTTGTTATCATTGTGGCAAGGAAGGACACATAAAGAAAAATTGTAGAGTGTGGAAAAGAGAACATAATGATGAGAAAAATCAAAATAAAGCGAATGATCAGAATACTACGGCTGCTATATCAAATGCAATTGAAGACTTGGTTGTGCTTTCTTTAGTTGAGGATCAAGGTCATGTCACTAATTCAGATAGTGAATGAGTTGTTGATTCCGCAGCATCCTTCCATGCTACTCCGAGGAAGGATTTCTTCTCTGTTTATCGAGCAGGAAATTTTGGTAAGGCAAAGATGGGGAACAACAGTTTTGCAGATATAGTTGGCATTGGAGATGTCTTTGTGCATAAAAATATGGGTTGCACGGTAATTTTGAAAGATGTGCGACATGTTCCGGATCTGTGTTTGAATTTGATTTCTACTCATGCTTTGGACCTAGATGGTTACTACAACATCTTTGGGGGCAAGGAGTGGAAACTCACCAAAGGCTCAATTGTTGTTGCTAGAGGAAAATTGAGCTATACACTTTACAAGACTCAATTGAAGACCTTCAGAGGTGACCTAAACGCAATTGAAGATGATTCTTCACCAGATCTGTGGCATAGGCGGCTAGGTCACTTGAGTGAGAAAGGGTTGCAGGTGTTGGCAAAGAAATCTCACATTCCCTTTGTCAAAGGTAAATATTAGAACCCTTGTGATGATTGCTTATTCAGTAAGCAACATAGAGTTTCTTCTTCTTCATCATCTGAAAGAAAAAGAAATTTACTTGAGTTAGTATACTCTAATGTTTGTGGTCCCATTAATGTAAAAACTATGGGAGGTGGCAGATACTTTATTACTTTTATTGATGATGCTTCACAGAAAGTTTGGGTATTTGTGTTGAGAACAAAATGTCAGGTTCTTGAGTACCTCAAGAAGTTTCATATGATGGTGGAACGAGAAAAAGGCTATCTTTGAAGTGCCTTCGTAGTGATAACGGGGGAGAATACACTTCAAAGTAGTTCGAGAATTATTGCTCAGAACATGGAATCAAACATGAGAAGACTGTTCTGGGTACTCCTCAACATAATGGTGTTACCAAAAGAACAAACAGAACCATCCTTGATAAAGTCAGATGTATGTTAAAAATGGCTAAGTTGCCCAAGTCGTTTTGGGGTGAGGCTCTTAGTACTGCTTGCTACTTGATGAATCGCTCTCCTTCAGCACCATTGGAGTTTGATGTTCCAGAGAGAGTTTGGTCTGGAAAAGATGTTACTTACTCTCACATGAAGGTGTTTGGATGCAAGGTATTTATGCATGTGCCTAAGGAACAGAGATAGAAACTTGATGATAGAATTATTTTGTGTATCCTCTTGGGATTTGGAGATGCAGAGTTTGGTTATAGGTTATGTGATCTAGAGAAGAAAAAGATTGTCAGGTCCAGGGATGTGGCCTTTCATGAATATGAGACCATAGCAGATTTGAAGACATCAAAGAAAATCATAGTTGGTGATGATGATATTTCTGGATTTGAGTCTTCTTCCATTACTAATGCCACACATGAGGGAGACTCATTTGAAGAACATGAGGTTGATGTGCCAGAACCAGTTGATGATGCTGAGCAGGGGGAGCAAACTCCTCCACCAACAACTTTAGTTGAACCTTCACTTAGAAGGTCTGAGAGAGGGTTGCTTCCTTCTACTAGGTACCCCAGTTTGAATTATGTTACAATTACAGAAGAGGGGGAGCCAGAGAGCTTCCAGGGAGTTCAGATTCACAAAGACAAAGCTCAATGGATGAAAGCAATGCAGGAGGAGATGAGTTCTTTGAAGAAGAACAATACTTATGAGCCGGTGGAACTTCCAAAAGGTAGAAAACCTTTGAAGAATAAATGGGTGTACAAGTTGAAGACAGATGGAGATAAGCTAGTAAAACATAAAGCTCGTTTGATAGTGAAGGGGTTCAATCAGAAGAAAGGAATTGACTTTGATGAGATTTTTTCCCCAGTTGTGAAGATGAGTTCTATTCGAGTAATTTTGGGTCTGGCTGCTAGCTTGGATCTTGAGTTTGAGCAATTAGATTTGAAGATTGCATTCCTCCATGATGATTTGGAGGAAGAAATTTATATGGATCAACCTGAAGGATTTGAAGTAACAGGAAAAACACATTTGGTTTGCAAGTTGAAGAAGAGCTTGTATGGACTGAAATAAGCTCAAAGGCAGTGGTATAAGAAATTTGACTCTTTCATGATGGGTCAAGAGTACACTAGAACAGATGCAGATCATTGTGCCTACTTCAAGAAATTTTCAGATGGGAAGCTAGTGATCTTATTGCTCTATGTTGATGATATGTTGATAGTGGGGCATGATGTTTCCATGATTGGAAACTTGAAGAAAGAATTATCTAGTTCTTTTGATATGAAAGATCTGGGGCTGGCAAAACAGATTCTTGGCATGCAGATTATTCGTAACAGGAGATCCAAAAAGTTATGGGTGTCATAGGAAAAGTATGTTGAGCAGGTCTTGAGCAGATTCAATATAAACAATGCTAAGCCAGTTAGCACACCTCTTGCTAATCACTTCACACTTAGCAAGAAATCATGTCCCTCTACTTCTATAGATATAGCGGAGATGTCAGATATTCCTTACTCCTCTGTAGTTGGGAGTTTTATGTATGCGATAGTTTGCACCCGACCAGATATTGCTCACGCAGTTAGTGTGGTCAGCAAATTTCTCTCAAATCTTGGAAAAGTTCATTGGGAAGCAGTGAAATGGATTTTGAGATATTTGAGAGGTACTTCGAAGATGTCTTTATGTTTTTGGGGCTCGAAACTTACTTTGGAGGGATATACAGATTTAGATATGGCAGGTGACCTTGATGGCAGAAAATCTACTTCAGGGTATGTATTCACTTTTACAGGGGAAGTTGTATCTTGGCAGTCAAAATTGCAAAAGTGTGTTGCTTTGTCCACGACAGAGGCATAATATATTGCTATAACTGAAGCAAGCAAAGAAATGTTTTGGTTGAAGAGATTCCTTTAAGAGTTGGGGTTGAAGCAAGAAGATGGGTATGCAGTAAACTGTGATAGTTAGAGTGCTCTAGATTTGAGCAAGAATGCTACTTATCATTGGCGCACTAAGCACATTGATATCCGATACCATTGGATTTGAGAAGTTGTGAATGATCATGAGATGAGTCTGAAGAAGATTCACACTGATAAGAATCTAGCTAATATGTTGACGAAGGTGGTGACTCGTGAGAAGCATCAGTCCTGCACCAAGTTGGTGGGGCTGAGTTGTTATTGAACATCAAATATGATTGAGATCTCTCCAACATATAAAACATTGTTTTGCATACATTAGAACACACTACTATGGATCAAACGGTATCTATATACTATATATACAAAACATTGCTCTGTCTACATATATAGTTTTCTCATTTGAAAAAGTCCTACATTTGATTAAATAACCTTTGCTTGCAAACATTGTATAAGGATTTGATTTTCACCTATAGATAATGATTTGTAGTTTTCTTTAAAAAATTACTTGACGGATGTAGTTAGTGTGAGTGTGATGATGGTATTTAATTCTTTTGTTTCCTTGATGCAGATTTTAATGCACTGTTCAATCACCATTGTCTCAACTATCATGTGTTCATGAAGTTCTGCTGCAACTTTTCTTTTATCTGTTTATTTTCTCCTTGTTTTGTAACTCTCACTGAGTTATAGGGAAGTGCTCTAGATTTTTCTTGGCTTTTTATGGAAGTTTTGTGAGTTTTTGTTTTCTCTTGGCTAAGGGATGGTGGCTGAGTTTAAATGGGTTCTTCCAAAAGTATTGTTTCAACCTCGTTTCTTGCTTTAGTCTAGACAAGATCAAAACAATGTGATATTATTATTCAAGGTTTTTGAATGATTGTGTAAGGATTGGTTTGGCATCTCCTTGATTTGGTTCGCACATTTGCTAGGTCATGAGCGTTATCTTGGACTAAAGCCTCTTTTAAAAGCGTTAAAGCCATTTTCTATTCCTTCAAAGTTTATGCGCGGGATAGAGTTGAATTTTAGAGTGTTAGAAGTTCGATATTATTCTTGAGCCTTTCCTAGCATCGTTGTTCTACAGTTACTCTAAAATGTGCCGAGCATTTGTATCTTTGATGCAAATCTTTTCACGCAATTGAACCATTACTTTTTACATCTTCTATGATAACCTCAGGTTTTTTGAAAGCCCTTATATTTTAAATTTAAGATGTGTGGAAATTGTAGTTGTACTTGCGTTGTCTTCATAATCTATAATGTCTTGTAAGCAAAAAATAAGAATAAAAATTATTATTCTGAAAAATTAAAAAATATTAATAGATACAAAAAACCAAGGGTGATATTTTTCATTTATTAATAGAAAATTGGAACATGATTAATGTATTGCATTTTATGATCAAATTCTCGTCTAAATACGAAAGAATCTAACTGTTCCATATAGATATTCAAATATATAATTCATTTAAACTTTTCAACTAATAAGAAGTTTTTTTCTTGCAAAAACTAATAAAAAGTTCAAATTAAAACTCCCATGTGTAGCGAACGGGTTCATACGTGTGTAGCATGCTACAAATATATATATATATATAAATAATAAAAGTGAGAATACTTCTCCTTTTCTTCAAGTTGGACAACTGCTCTTCATCTAAGCCCTATCTATTCTCAATCATTGAGTCTCTTAAAGTCTCTAAATATGCTTCCTCATTTTTTTTTTCTCCCCCAATTTCTCTCATTCACTGCTCAGCTTATCTTTTGATTGCAGTGTTCGCATCCTACCTTTTCCCAGTTTCTCTCCAGAGTTGGTGATCCAAAGTCCTCGAAGGTAAGGTGTTTGGTTTTGCGGATTTGAGAGTATGTATGTTGTTCTGATTGGATTTTTTGTTGTTGCTTTTGCAGATTTGAGACTCAAAGTGTTTGTTCTTCTAATTGGCTTTTTTTTTTGATAGATAAGTTTGTTATGCTTGATTTTTGATGCTAAATTAATATTTTTTTTCCATGTATTGGTAGCGATTGTTACAAGTTTCTGCTTGATTTTAGGGCTTTCAAGAATTGAAGGATTAACGTTATTCAATGATTACTGCCAAATTTAGTTTTATGCGTTCTAGGATTTCATGATGATTTATGCTAACTTGTTTATAAGCTTTTCAAAATAGTTAAAAATATTAATGCATCGTCATTTAAATTGCACACAGAGTAAAGGAAAAATATACATTATGGCTAAAAGTTTTTTGGACAACTTTAATATAACTTCAAATTCCAGGCAAGTGTTGTGAAAAAATTGTATTGTGAGAAAGTTGAGGTCTGGACAACCATGAAGATAAAGAAAGTTGAGGTTGGTGAGCTTCTTTGTTAAACCTACAAATCTCAAGCTTAACTACTACAATGCTTAGGAGCCAAGATTAAGTCTTTAACCATGTGTTCTCACTGAATGAAATGTCTCACAGAAGCAAGCGTGCGAAGGGGAGCTTTCTAGCGATAGAACGCGTACAAAGATCATTGCCCAATTACTTCTTTGAAGAAAACTTACTGACTTGGGTTGGATACAAGCCTCAACTACTACAATGCTGAACTTTCTAGCGATTCTACGGGCTACAACGTGGTGTTGGCATTGATCCAGGGAGAGCTAAACAACATCATCATCATCATCCTTTAGCCACTTCATTGAACATTGCATCTGATTCAGGGCGGTACCCTTCCAAATTACTTATCTATGATTTCTTATTTGATCATGGGTGCTATCTTTTGTTATCATTAGATGAATATTTTTTGCCTCTTAGACTGGGGAAGCAATTCAATCTTATTATGCACTCGTCCTGATGTGCTAACAAACTTCATAAAAAAAAAATTTTGTTGCTAATCCTGCTTCATGTGTTGTCTTAATTATTCTGTTAATGGTTCTTGATTCTTGATTGAAATTAACTTCTATTTGCTGAGTTATTTGAAACTTTAAAAATTACATATTTAAAACTTCAAACCTTCAGCAGACTCTCTTGAATTGCTCACATCAGGATCAATATTTAATAATGATTAAAACTCAAAATATAGAAAATTTACTTTTTTAGTTTGCAAAAATATAGAAAATTTATATAGAGAACGAGTATTTGAATATGGACTTGAGTTATACTTCAACAGATCATCAACTTAAGTAGAGTAGCAATCCAATTACAATCTAAATTTAATAACTTCTTCAAAGCCTGAGGAAAAAAATGATTTCATTCAACTTGGAAATGTGTGCCAGCATGCATCCGAATGTGTATCGAAGAAACATGGACAAGTGCTTGACGTTTCTGCATGTCGTTTCCTGGTAACATGAGTAAGGTCCCACAAGGAAAATGATCAAAATAAAAAAGGCCAGAAAGGCTGTATGAATCAAAATAGTACTGTATATGGGAACTAAAAAACCCAATGGATATGTGGCTTAACAAAGGACAATCATTGAGCTCTATAACTTTTTTGTTTATCAATCTAACGTCCCTAGGAAAAATTAGTCTGAATTTTCTATTTTCTTTGGCGTAAATACAATTAATTTTGCAACCACCACATTTATATTTATTGGTACAATATATTCAACTTAACTTTATGCTTGATATTGCTGGATTGCTTGTTCTGAACTACAAGCAAGCAATGGCTGAACAAATCCTTACCAATGGTGTTAGGGAGATCCTGAAGTTGATCACCTCCAAAGCCATTGATGAGATCAAGTTGGTGAAGAGTATGAAAAAGAGGTGGAAAAGCTAGAAGCAGTTGCTAAGAAGATTCAAGAGTGATTCTGAGAAGTAGCAAGTTGATGATGTGAGCATGAGACAGTGGCTACAAGAACTGAATGATGTGACTTATTGGGCAGAAGACATATTGGATGAGATCACATATGAGAATTTACGACAACAAGTGGAAACACAGGGCCACTTAAGAATCAGGTACCGATATGATTTTAAGGAATATATGGGGTATGAAAGTTTTTATTTCTCAAGCATATATAATATCATGTAGGCATTGAGCAAAAATCTAAATTACAACACTGTCCATATGTGTTTTTTATAGCTAATTTAACAAGTTTTTTTATTGTTTGTTCACTTCCGGTGGGTAGGATGGTATTGTTGAATGCTTTGATTTAAGAGTGAAGGCATCAGTTGGCAGGATTAATATTTTCACACCAGGTGCTTTTGAATTATCATCCTATCTTTGAAAAGCTTCAGCATGTATAAGAGATTGTTTACTAGCATAGCTTTTGAGATGGGTTCCTTTCTTTATTGTTGTTGAAAGTATTGTTGGCATGTAATTTTTGCTGGCCTTCTTTTGTTTTTTATGGTTAAAAAATGTTTAACCAACCTTTTGTTTGTCTATCGAAAGACTAATTCATAGAGACCTAAGTTTAAAAAATAATCATGGGACAAGAGAACATGCATTCGTTTTTGCTGAATGCTTGATGAAATGTCTGTATGGGATGGAGATGAAATTTGAAGAACATTTTCACACGTGTTGATTTACTTAATCTAGGCACATACCCTCTATTTTTAGAGTTTATACATCTATATATATTTGTGTTACAACGTTTTTTTAAGGTCTGTATTACATAGTGTTGGTTTCATTAGTACTGCTTTTAGTACTCGCTTTCTTTCTATTTTGAAGGCAAATATGAACAATTGATCTTATTATGCACTCAAAACAAAACCAATTTCGAGATCCATTGATTCATGATATTCTAAAGGAGACAAACAAAGAGTGGAGTATAATTTTCAGCCACACATTTGAAAAGAATAATAATTATGCAGACCACATGGCAAAGGAAGCTTTTCACTGTGATGTTGATTTTAAGATTTGGGAACATATTCCAAATCATATTTTCATGTTGCTAGAGCAAGATATCCTGCACTTACAGATGTAACCTAGACCGAATTTGATCTTTGCTAAGCAAAAAAAAAAAGAGACAAATTGTGAACCCTTGACAAAAAAGGATGCGCGGTTGAAACACGCACTCTTCGTCCACCCTTCGACACACCTCGAGATCCATGCATATCCGAGAATCACGGGTGTGTACGCGCCTGAAAATCAAAGGCGGCGGATGAATGTCGTGTACGACTCATTTGTCGTAGTTGGTGCACCAAACCATTTTTTAATTGTCAAACACAAAAAAAATTACCTAGTTTTGCTGTGCGTGTCCGAGCACCAAAGTATTTCCAATTCACAAAGCGATCCAGTACCATATGATCTACTATTAACGACGTGTAACATTAATCATGCATAATAACTTTTGAGAAAAGTATACGTGGATATGTGCAGGATGGGATGATAATCCCACCCATACTAATTACCAAACAAGGGTAATATAAACTTGATATTCAAGAACTTAAGTAATTTAGGTGTGGTCTTGCCACTTTTAAAAATAAGAAATTTTAATGATTAATTATAAATACTTAGTAAAATTTTAATTTTTTTTAGGAAGTGCACTTCACCATGTACATCCACTTGGGGAAGTGTTTTCCCAAGAGTAAACCCCCCTGAGAAATGAACTTTGAACAAAGTTGAACCGGTGTGTTACAAATCGTAAAGTTGGAACATGTGTAGGCCGAACGCTACGATCTTAGGAGTCTCAATTGGAGGAGCGTTGAACAACAGCCTATGCAATCAGTGGCTAATGGAACATGTGCAAGCTGAACCGATCCGGTCTTAGGAATCTCAATTGGAGGAGCGTCGAACAGCCCATGCAATTACAAGCTACAAAATTCAGGCAAGATCAAGAAGAAGATGGCAATGGTTAGCTCGAGCCGCTGACAAAATTGTTGGTGTGCTCTTGCAGCATGTCATATAGTTGAACTGCAGTTGGTCGGTCGTTTGGATTGGATTGCGTACACTGATGGAACAAGCCTACCAGGAATCTCATTGTAGCTTTTGATTCAACTTCTGCATCCGCGTCAACTGATTTTGATGATCTCAAATCATCCAGTTCTTTCGGGAGAGAAGGTGGTTGTCCTCTCTGCAGAATATCAAAAGTGATAATGTTTAAGAATTTTAACTAGGTCCAAAATTATATCAAATACAAATCAGAAACTAACATAATTTATAATTATAACCCATATAACTATATTTATTCAATTAGTTTTATGGAAGGAATAGAGACCTGAATCAGCTCATGAAATTCTGATTTCGAATCTACAGCGTAAGGGACTCCTAGCGTAAGCAACTCCAAAAGAAGACACCCATATGACCAAATATCCACTTCCTGCAAACACATAAGAAAAGGTAGCATTCTTATATCACTTCAAACAATTATGGAAAGTATAGTAAGAGATTTGTTTCAAGGAGCACATAGAAAAAACAAAAATTAATAGTATGGTTGGCTTTCATTTGACTGTTTTCCAAACTTTTTTCAGCATAGCACATGCTATCAGATTGGCTCATGAAAAGAGACTCAAATCAGTGGCAAACATTCTACAAAACTGCAACTATTGGGGCAAAAAAGTCAACATATAAATGAAAAGATAAAATCAACAAAAAAGAAATTTAGAGGAACTAACAATTTGTTCGATCTTTGGAAGATTTCTTATGAAGTATTATTATAAAAGCTATGACCAGGACATGAGCATAAGATGAACAAATCATTGAAAAAAACATGAAAGGAACCCCAAATTGAGGACCCTATGACCTTTTCTAAAGCTCGTGTCCTTAAGCTATTCTTAATTTTTAGTTCAATGACCAAAGGCCATTTAACTATTAGGGTTTTCTACCAACTGGAAAAAAGAGATTGTAGGAAATTTGGTGAAAAAGAGTGGCAGCTGAAAATGTAACCATGCCTTGGCATTTTTAGACTAATATTTTTCTCTTGTAAAGAAAGATAAGCCATGGCAATGGATTCTTGATGAGTAATATTCATACAATTTAAAGGCATGCAGCACAGAATAGTATAAACATTTTCATTCACAAGCAAGTTTCTTACAGAAACATCAGTCTTAGGTTTCACCCAAGTTAAATCTCATATATATATAACCGAGTTTATCACATCAAGGATTTGTAAACAACAAAATATCGTGTCGAAACAATCCAATGGGGTGGTGCTGCGCAGAAAAATAGCAAGCTTAGTCTAAAATAAATGAACAAAGAACCTGCTGCACGCACATCAAAATGCATACTGCAACATAAACAAAGGCTCAATCTATAAGCAAAATGAAAATGCATACTGCACATCAAAACTCTTACACTCTACTCACTTTAATGCATACTGCAGTAAATCAAAAAGACCGAATGAACAGTCTTTATGGGCTCAACCTCACCACAAAAGCATCCTTTTAAAACCAATTTTGAAAGGAAAATGACAATTGCCGTAAACAAGTCCACCGCTTAATCCTAAATCACACTCGAGCTAACTTTCAAGAAACAACATTCCAACACAACTTAAACAATTAGCTATTTCAAGCTTGTAATAACTAAACCACCAGAACCATTTGTAACAACATAACTTTGAAGAAAAATTATCAATAGTAGATATTCAGTCTACAACTAAGGCTACAGTTCTAAGCAAAATATGAGTCAGTGAATCACAGCAAATCTAAGACGAATGAACTCCATAATTGTAGAGTCAATCCACCAGGAAAAAACCATATCATACAAAATGTGAGCAGGTCGACCACATCTTACATAAATAAGGTTTAAGGGCTTTCATTAGAAATTTAGAAAGCATAATTCCACATATCACATAGTTTTACTGGTTTCCTGGTTTAGACTTCCTAATATACATCCCTCTATCTTCTTTGCTTTCCTTCTTTATCCTTTATTTTTTTTCTTAACAAAAATCCCGAATTGCATTCTATTTATTATTTCCCAGATGTGGGAAATAATGAACTAAAGCAAGACATTTGAATTATAAATAAAGCACATACAGTAATTTGACACAATTTTGGAAGCACAAAATGTGCACCAAACAAAGAATTAAGCCTTAAACAAGCTATTCCTCCTTTCTCTTATAAACAGCTACCAAAAGATTCACAATGTAAATTGATACAATAACATAGCGTCAATCCCTAATTAATTGGGGCCGGTTAAATGGGTCAAACTCTTCCATTGCGCTTGATTTAGTGCAACTGATGGTCACAAACTCACAATGTAAAGTAATAATAATGAAAAAAAAAGTATATTAATATAGGTACAAGCAAATAGATAAACAAAACCAAGATCCACAATATATAGTGTCAAAACTTGAGACATCACTTCACATTGAAGTTAATGATGATGCCAACATAATGAAGGTATAAAGCCAAACTTCAGTAAGAGATGGTGTTATGTCGGGAAAACATACAAAAAGAGAAAATAACTAATGTTTTTACCATTGTAACCTAAGAGATGGATGCATATGAAACACACGTTTCTACTAGGGTACCTGTGCCAACAGGATGTCTTGGTAGAAGTTCACCTTTATGTGAAACAGCATAATCAGACACATAGCATACAGAAACAATGAGAGAAGATAGAAAGAGAACTGAATATTAAAAAATAGACTAAAATTAAAACAAAACTTCTATGAAGAATAGAGAATACTAAAAAAAAAAAAAAAAAAGTCAGGAAATGCCTAAGAACGTTTATGGTGAGAACAATCAACTTATCTTGGATATATTAAGCATTTAAAATTTACTTACGAGGCCATATAAAGTCCTTTGGTGCATGGCCTGCAACACTTCTGGGGCCATCCAGCGAGGTGTGCCAACACAGACATCAGGAGGAGGTACTCCATGGTGAGATATGCAACATGTATGGGACAAAGAGCGAAGAGGAACAGCTCTATCAAAATCACATAGTTTGACTACGGGTGCATTATCCGCTTTCTTTCTTTTCAAATCTATCAAAATGTTTTCACTTTTTATATCTCGGTGAATGATGTGCTTGGAATGCAACTCCACCAATGCACATGCCACATCCCTAGCAATGAACAATGCCAAGTCTAGAGGGACATGCTTCTCTCCACTTTTTGACAGCTTCTCAATATAACTCTGCAAGTTAAAATGCAATACCAAATTAAGATTAAAAAGAAGGGGGGAAAACGAGGAAGTTAATGTTAGAAACATACACTTAATGATCCCCCTTTAATGTGCTCCATCACAACCGCAGATTGCAACAAATGTTCTTCATTTCCATCAACTACGTTATTCCACTTTGATGAGATTTGATGACCATAAATCTCAACAATGCAGGAGTGTTTCTTCAAAACATTTAAAATTCTGACCTCTCCTAAAAACGAATAAAGAAAATTTTCCTTTTCTTCAATTGAGGCCCCCTTTCCTTTCAAAGTGCGGACCTGAAATGAACATCATCTTAGTTAATATGAGAATTTATGATATTAAACAAAAAAATATTAAACATAAGCAGCCGGTAAGATAATTACAGAAAAAAACTGAAAACCAATAAAGAATGAACCAATCAACCAAAGAGTATAAACATAACTGTAATTGTTGACAATAGCAACCAAGAGGACTGGGAATTACTTGTAAGATCAAGGAGAATATTGTTCTGAGAAAGCAGTGGAGGGAAAGGAAGCAAAACTTATGTCCAACTCATCTCTTAAAATAAGGATAACGTGCTTTGTCTTTCCATTTTTTTACCTTATTCAATTTCTATCAACGAAGTAGTTCCATTAAAAGGAAAACATGATATAAAATTAGAAAGAACCAAGATAACCCCTACCAGATGGTGGAGAACAAATGATCTATATTTGCATATTGAAACGCTTATATCTATTTATAATCTAATTAAATGGTCAATCATAAAGAACTAAAGAGGGAGACAAACAAACAAGACAATATTTTGTTGGGTGGAAGCAATGATGAACCGAGATTATAAATTGTATGGAACTATGGAAGGTAGAAAATGGTGTTTTAAACAAATTCTATTAGACCTCAAATGAAAAAAATTATACTAGGTCAATTAAGAATTTCAAAACAATTACCATCTTTTATAAATATACTAAAAATTTTTCTATTGGCCAACTGTTTATAAATATCATCAAACATTTCCCATCCTTAATGTTTCATGCAAAAAATAATATCTATTACCAAAGAGTTACTGGTCTGGAATCTTTTTTGGATAAACTCCCATAATGGGAATGCTCGAACTCTCAAAACAATAGTAATTGCTTAAATAATGAAGAAGAAACCATAAGAAATAATAATGGGAAATTTGACAAAATAGCCCAAAACGGACCACAATAATGAAAAATAACCCATGTTTTTCAGATTTGTTTTTTTAGCCCAAATACAGTGGTGAAAAGTCTTTTCTACCCTTCAAGTTTTCAAAACACATCCTACTGATACGGAAGAGCAAGGGAGGGTTTTTGGCTCCACTATATCTTCTCCACCACAATCAAGCTTTCTCTCAACTCTCTCTCTCTTGCCTACACTCTACATATATAAGTCTCTACACTCACCCCTCTCTTCATCCTCTCTCTCTCTCTCTGCACTCTTGAAGGCCTTCTTTTCCCTCCCTCTCCGTGTTACACTAGTCACTTTGAACACTCCATGTACAAGTGATTTCAATTCGACAAATAGGAAGATGGTGCCTAGGGCGTTTGGGTGGTGAGAAGTCTTATTCGTGTTTGGATTTTGCTTGAGAAGTTGTTGTTCGAGTTTCGGTGTGAGGAGGAGAAACGGAGGTTTGTTTTTCACTTTAGCTTTGATTTAATTTATAATGGAAGGAGTTGAGACTTCTTGATCGATTTTTGTTTGATTTCTTGGTGTTGATTCTTGTTTTATGTTGTTTGTTGGTTTCAATTAAATGAGTTGTGATTCTAGGATTTATGATTTTTTTGTTGACTCCTTACAAATGCATGTACTCCAATTTGAGAGGTTCCCTATATGAATGATATTTACAAAAATTGGAGATATTTTAAGCAAAAACCACCCAAAAGTCTTGTTGTGTCTATCTTAATGCCAAAAACGATCAACATCATACCAACAAAAACTTTCTCATGCTTGCATTAACTCCAAAAAGGATAGATCAACCTGGATCAAATGTCATTAGGGACTGCTAGCTTCTCAACATATCATTTAAACTCCGACCTAAAAACCTTTTTCTTGACCACCCACTTGCATATATATAAGCTTTTGAATGTTGCCACATGCCTTAGAGCTTCTCACATATAAACAAAAGTTCTTGACAATGTAGATATACACAAGTATTACGTGGGTTATTCAACAATAATGACACATCTAACAAGTTTTATTTATTTACGTTTTTGGGTAGAAACAAGCTGTTTTATCTTTGTATGTCTTTTCCAATGCATATTGCCAATCCTTGTACGTCATATCAATGCATATTGTCAATAAGTAAGACATAGACAATATGGACATAAAAGTAGTTACCACTTAGTTTTATTTCATTCAAAATTCGATTGATTGATTGAAGTAGCTCATAGGCTCATGACAATATTTATTGACAATATAGTTGATATGGACAATGTAGAAGAAATAGTAATTATTATCACTTGTAATTTAAAACTTTCATTCAACACAAATCAATATGTTGATGTAAACCAGAAAGGAAAAATGACAGGTTGATTTACATAGGCTTCATGTTTCCTTGATCACTATTGACACACAATATATTGTTAATATAGTCAATATTGACAATATCTATCCATACATACTTTTCAACGTGTTTGATAAGAAATATTATTGTAGAATAAATTACCGGGAAATTTGACAAAATAACACAAAAGAGCTCCTATAATGAAAAGTAGTCCAATTTTTTTGGATAAGTTTTTTTAACCCAAACCTACCTGTGAAATGTCTTAAGTGCCCCTAGAATGGTAATCCAATATTTCACAGAATCGAGGACGAGACCAAAAAAGAACTAAACAAAAAGAAGTTGAAAATGGAGAACGATGAAGATGAATGACATGAGCATGAAGGCTGGAGAGAAGTAGGAGAAGAAGACAGCCAACACTGATTCAAAGCATCTGTAATTTCTCAGATTTTTATTTGGTATCTTCTATCTTGTTCAATCAACAACTATAGGTTTTCTTTTTCCAATCTAAAAATTAGGGTTTAGTTCCTAAAAAAAACTAGGGTTTAGAACTACTTCTAGGCTATATATATTGCCTGTGAACAATGTAAATACCCTCAATGGCATTGGGGATGATTTCTTTGGCACCATGTTTGAGGATCTACACAAGACGTAGTTGGTTTCCATCAAACTTTGACAAGTACTAGTTAGTTTCAAACGCAAACACACTCTTTAGATTTCTTATTGTTTTTGTTTTTCTTTGGATTTCCTAATTAGGTTTCTTGGATTTTAATGCTTGCACTAAGTGACATTTCTTGAGCATTGCCTCTAAATAAACAATATTGACTATGTATGAGATGACAACATATGGACGGTCGACAACAAAGTAACTTTATAGACAATTGACAATTTCGAATGTATGTTGTTTCAACGGTTAAAAATTATATGTACTTTGAATAACTAGTTTTTTTTTCTTTAACATGTATGATGAATAGAGTCCAGGTAATTGGCAAAGATATAAAAAGTAGTACCAATCTTAAAGTTGAGAATTATCTTCTTCTTTGGTATAGAGGGAATCTCATTGAACTCTCTTGCATCAAAATGTTACAATGTGAACTTATTAATATATATCGACACTAATCTACTTTTCAAGTGTACCTACACATGAAAGTTTGCACTGCCTAACAAAAAAGTCTATTACTATTGAT
Organism: Stephania japonica; assembly: GCA_039657345.1. Lineage (NCBI taxonomy): Eukaryota > Viridiplantae > Streptophyta > Magnoliopsida > Ranunculales > Menispermaceae > Stephania > Stephania japonica. The sequence continues at coordinate 16,913,864 of CM077558.1, read as the reverse complement.
CGCCAACACACATTACATCATTTATATACTTGTATTGACAACAACCACTTCTTATTTTATGCTTCTCTAACGAGATGTTGTTTGTAAAGGGCTCTTGTAGTTGTATAAATCTCAAGTTTCTTTCTTAATGCTAAAAAAATGTATTACATATAGAAGGAAAGATCAAAACTAAGCTTAGTACTTTATAAGTAGAAACACTTTCCCTATCCAATGTCATATTGTGATATATTTGTTTCCCAAGATTTTCAAAAAAAGGGTTGAAGTTGAAAAATAACACATTTTAAACATGTTATACACTAATGTTCAATTGTTTTTTCTAAATATATCGTCTATAATGTTATTATTCTTAATCAGTGGTTATCTAAGCTTCAAGTGGTAGATAGTGAGTTCGAATGTGATCAATTGCGGTCGCAATTAGCAAATTAGCTACTTCCTTGCATGACTGTGGCTAAAGAAGAGGGAGAAGAATGGTTTGACGTAATCAAAGATGAGTAGTAGTGGCGGCTGCTTCTTGGATAGCTAATTTGCTTCAATGACTTGGCCATTGCTTCCTAGAGATCCTTGATTTCTTCATGTACTTAAAGAACATGTTTGGTTTTTTTCATTGAACACAAACAAATATATTTGGTTCCAATTGCTACCAAAGTGAATGATAAACTTTCATGTATTGTCGATAATGTCAATATTGTTGATATTGTTGGTGTAGGGTTGTATTGATTATATATTCACATGTTGTTCGGCATATTAATAATATTCAAGCTATTGCTATTTTTATATGCGTTAAAGACCTACTAATCAGATGAACTTGTTTGTTACAGAAGAAGTTCGAGAATGTAAAACAAATGAGTCTTAAAGACATGAACAACAGGGTTTCATCCAAATTTGTTTGTTCGAGTTCGTGGAGATGTTTTATTTGTAGATTAAATGTTTTGGTGGGGAATAAACATCATGCATCCTACCTTCCTACTTGCATGTATGCCTTAAAGAAATGCATCCTACCTTCCTACTTGTAATTACTACTTAAGGACTAATATATATATAATATATATATATGTGAATTTTTGTATAAGTTTTTTGGATGCCAGAATGCGTTTTAATTGGTATTTATGCCTTATTAATCTGTCTTTCAAGATGTATTTTTATGAGTAATTTTCATTTGTTGCAACAAACTTATTGAAGTTATTGTCAATATTATCAATATTATTTATACTGACAGTATTTTTTTATGAAAACTCGTCCTACAGGGGCTTCTCACCTAGAAACATTTAGCAATAACAACACTTTTCAAAGTACATTCCATCAACTTTTCTCATCTCCTCTTGAAGTTACGACCTATCAACTCTTCTCATCTCCTTTCCAAGCTAGAGTCATGTCCATTAACTCTTCTTGATCATCTACTCTTCAAGCTACTACCATCAGTTGTATAGTCTGTCAACAATCATATCCTCTATGTTATAGTCACGTAACTCTCTTCAAGAAGCCAATGGATCCACAGTATAGAGGACATTGGCGGTATTATACAATATACAATATAGTATATTTTTCTCTTAGAACTCCCGTTTCATATCAAATTGATTTATATAAACACACATCTCCATTCCATAGATCAATTAACCTCAAAGATTGACGATCCTAACATTTACATATTTAATTTAAATTTGTTTATCCTTTCTTTCTTCCAATGAGATTTTTTTTAAATACTTATGAAAAAACAAAGAATGACAAGTTTCTTTTACAACAATCCTAAATTTTTTTTCGATAGGTAATAATCAATGTTTTTTTTTAGGTCAGGTGATAGTCAATGTTAATTATAAGCTTTGGTGAGCCTAACACAAGCTCATCGTCGACTCTACCATCAATGTTAATGTTAATGAATCAAATGCGAAAACATTGGAATAAGTAGTGATTATTCGTATTGTCTCTTTGAACTAATATCCATCACATAAAAATAATAATACCTTAAACCTTTATCAGTATGTCAAACAATTTGGAATATATAATCAATATAATCCTACATACACAACAATATTGACAATATCGACAATTTATCATTCACTTTTGATGATGCCCATTGAACGACTGCGTCCATAGCCGCCATGTCTGCAACTACCAACTCATCCGCCTCCACCACAGTCATTGTCACCCTAAAAAACCTGATGCCCACCCTCATTCTTTCCATCTCTCCGTCTCTTCTTTCTTCTTGTTGAGCATGTATCAATTTGGTTAAAGGGTAGATTAGATATTTCACCACAACTTTTGGGCTATTTTTCACCAGGTTATAAAAAAGGGTTATTTTTCATTTTTCATTATTGGCTAGACTTTTGGGCTATTTTGTCAATTTCCCAATAATAATACTGTATTAAAATAATAATAATAATAATAATAATAATAATAATACCACAACTTAGACCTATAAAAGTAACCAAGGATCCTGAAATATTCAACAGAAAATACTTATGTATGAAATTAAGAATCCACAAACAAAAAATTCTAGCACTCTACTACTGGAAGTACGAGGGAGATATCAAAAGGGTTAATTGAGTATCAATGATTAGGGGTGGGCAGCGGTCTCCGCAAAACCGCCCCAACCGTGTGGTCTAGTTTGGTTTTTTAAAGTCGCGGTTTGGGGTGCATTAGAAAACTTGAAAACCACAATTTTGCGGTTTGGTGGTGGTTTTCATTTATAGAAAACCGCAGTTCACCAAACCGCAAAATTACCCCCAAACTTGGAATGAAATGAAATGGAGTTGAAGCCTTTTCATGTTGTTTTAACTTTTGAAATGAGCTTAAGACTCATAATTTTGATTGAATTCGTGTGTTTCATTATGATTTTGGCGGATGGTCATGTATGTACATGTGTTTTGTTGTATAGACTTGTATGGAATGTATTTAGTTTTTTTTTTTTTTTTGTTGAAAATGTATCGTAGGAAAACCACAAAACCAAACCGAGCAAATCGCAGTCGTTTGCGGTTTTGAGGGTTCACAGTTAGGTGGTGGTTTGTACAACGGTCAAACCGTGAACCTCCGGTTTGGTGGCGGTTTGAGGGTTTTCACCACCAAACCACAATTTGCCAACCCCTATCAGTGAGTCCACAAACAAAAAATTCTAGCACTCTACTACTGGAAGTACGAGGGAGACATCAAAAGAGTTAATTGAGTATCAATGAGTAGGGGTGGGCAGTGGTTTCTGCAAAACCGCCCCAACCGCGTGGTCTAGTCTGGTTTTTTAAAGTCGCGGTTTGGGGGTGCATTAGAAAACTTGAAAACCACGATTCTGCGGTTTGGTGGTGGTTTTCATTTATAGAAAACCGCAGTTCACCAAACCGCAAAACTACCCTCAAACTTGGAATGAAATGAAATGGAGTTGAAGCCTTTTCATGTTGTTTTAACTTTTGAAATGAGCTTAAGACTCATAATTTTAATTGAGTTCGTGTGTTTCATTATGATTTTGGTGGATGGTCATGTATATACATGTGTTTTGTTGTATAGACTTGTATGTAATGTATTAATTAGTTTTTTTTTTTTGTTGAAAATGTGTCGCAGGAAAACTACAAAACCAAACCGAGCAAATCGCAGTCGGTTGCAGTTTTGAGGGTTCGCAATTAGGTGTTGGTTTGTACAGCAGTCAAACCGTGAACCTCCGGTTTGGTGGCTGTTTGAGGGTTTTCACCACCAAACCGCGGTTTGCCCACCCCTATCAATGAGTCACGTCAACAAGGATTTTAAGGCACCAAGGCAATGCCCAAGCAATTTAACTAATCGAGGTGAGTCAGTTCACTAGCAATGCCTAGTCGACGCCTAAGCGAAAAGAATATTTAAATTTAATTAGAGTACCCTTGAAGTTAATCATTTCTTAACATGTGCTTATGTGATAATAAATGGTCTACTAGGCATTATCATCATGATTCAATATATATTCCAAAAATAGTGATTGTACGTTAGAAAAAGCCTGGAAACACGTTATGGCAGTATGTTGTGACTCTTGTGAGTCAATGATTGTCGAAGGAGTCAAGACTTGGAAAAACAGTCAGATTTGTCATTCACTAATGGAGGGTGAGGGAGGGGGGTTGTGAGTGAAATAGTCAAGGTCTCTTTTGGTTGAAGGCATTTATATTAGACAAAGTTATAAGAACGAACTTCAATTTTTCAAATATTGATAAGCACGCTACTCGCCCAAGCAATTTCTTCTCAAAATATGCCTACGTGGTGCTTTGCAATCACTACGTATCGCCTACTCATCAAGTGTTTTCAAGTGTACAATACACGAAGCACGGACATGAGACATACAATGATGATGTATCTATGGAGAAGGGGAAACTAATGAATATCAAATATCATACAAATACAATAATATGGATTTGCAACTAATAAGTAGCAATTAAATCAAAAGAAAGATAACCTCAAAAAAAAATCAAAGGAAAGATAAGAACAAAAAATTAAACAACCTTCAGTCTTCACAACTTTCTTGGATTTAATCACTGACATCTTTATTTTCTTTTCTTATTATTTAATGGTTTAACCAAACACTTCCCAATATTACTAGCAATCATATCAATCGAAAATAATTAAGAAAAACAACACTAGTTAATGTAACATCACTTGATTTTAAATTTTAATATTAACTTTCAATCTAATAACAATAAAAGATCACTTATATGTTACAATTGTTTTCATTGAATCATTGTTATCATACATGGCTGAAGCGCATCGCTTGCTTCCATCGTTTGCTTCTCACCACAATTCTGCTAGTTTTAATGAATAAATGAAAGAGAAGAAAAGGAAATGGGAACAAATTGGAGAAACAAGATGTAAGAATGATGATGATGGGAAATCATAATACACAATGGGCTAAAGAATAACAAGACGAGAGGCATTAGAGCAGTTAGGTGACCCTTTTGTTCAGGAAATTTGAAAAACACAAGGGGAAATTACACACTAACCCATACATTTTATTCTCCCACTTAAAATTAGTTGGGGTTGACTATATATGGATAAAACACCAAGGTTTGAAACTTCAACTTCACCTTGTAATTCACCCACTCAAAATTCTGGAAATAATTTGGGGAAGTTTATTCGACAAGGTAAAATTGATTAAAAACTCACCTATGAGTGGAAGTCCAAGGAATTTCACTTACAATGCTAAGAAACTCACATTTCTCATTAAAGGAGTTAAAAACTCACATTATTATAAAATTGAAATACATAAGAATCACAATATAATTGTTTTAAATAGTTATTTTTCCATACAACATACAATTTGCAATCACATAGCATGATTTTTCAATACAACATGCACACTAAATCCTTTCTTTTGAGGTGTTGCGATATTACTTTAGATTTGGTTTGGTAGCTACTGCAAAATTTCCGTGAACCTTCCACGAAACTTTCCCAAAACTTCAACTAAGTCATATTAGTTTTGCAATTTTCACCACTATTTTGTAAGACTTCTCTGAATTATACCAAACTTCCCAAAATTACATCAAATATTTTGGCGAATTTTGACATTTTTTCCCATGTACATGGATTTCATTTCCTCTCTTTAAAAATCAACAAAATTTGCGGAAGTATTGTCAAACACTTCCATTTGGCTCAATTCAATGTGCTTGATGATGTGCTTCCATTAAAATTTGTCATAATTAATTCATCCCAAGTTACTAAGGTCTATCCTTATGCCGTCAAGTTCCTTTAATCTCTATTGTTTTGAGTTTTCATGTTGGACCTTTTCCAAGACATCTTTGGATGTGGCCAAACCACCACAAACATAGAAACGCCCTCTCCTATTCTTTGCATTAATTGATGCTACTACTTAACCTTGAATCTCAATATTTCTTATTCTTTATGAGTTTTACCACATATCCACCTAGGAACCTATATCTCCAACTCACACATTTTATGTATGTGTTGGGTTTTAGCTGCCCAATATTCACTCGCATATAGCAAAACTAGACTAATTGTGATCTTAAAAGTTTTCCTTTTAGTTTACTAATGGAATTTTGATCCCAAGTAACACCTCTTGCATTCCTATCAAAAAACTTCAAACGTATAAGAAAATGCTAAAAGAGAAACTTCACCTTCGCCACAGCATCCATGGATCCAAACTTGCATTGAATAATAGAACTGGATCCTGCCACTTTAACTTCATCGGAAAATAATAAAGAAGGCCTTACGTGGCTTGTGCTTAAAGTCTTGTCAATTTCCATAGAAAAAGGAATCCTACTGAAGGGAATATACCTGAAGAACATGCACACAATTCAAAGAGTTATTGCAAAACCATTAGTTTTCTTTTCCTGTAAGATCAACTTAACAGATGTGTTCAACATATGAACAAATACAAGGTTTTTGAATGCTCACAAAAGAATGGCAAAGATAACAAGCGATTACTACCACTAGAAATGATAGAATATGTAGTCAACACAGGGAAAAAAAAAAAAAAAAAAAAAAAAAAAAAAAAAAAAAACGTAATAATGGAGTGTGATTATCATCGACGAATTGCACTACAAGGCTTTCCAATTGCTTATTTTTTATGTTCATTTTTTGATGTCATTGAGTTATTTGTTTTTATAAATTATTTTATTTATATTGCCTAATTAGAAACTTTTAGAATTTTAGTCATGCATTAGAGTTTTAATAAATTTGGAAATAGTATTTAGGATTTTATCTAATTAGGAGTATAATGTGTTTTAGAGTTCTAGTTAAGATCTTTTGCAAGCATATAAAAGCACCAAGTACGTTGATTCTTTTTTGGTGCATTTCGATTCATAGAAATACAAATTTGGTATGGGAACAAGTGAAAATTCTCTCTTTTTTTTGGTTTCTTGTACATGAGGCCTTTGTGGAGAACATAATAATAGTCAGAAGGATTTCAATTTCAATTCGAGAATTCGTTGACCAAACAAATGAAGAATAATTATTCTTGTTGCAGCAAGAACCAATTTGTTTTCACCATTATATTAGTTGTAATTAGAGGTTCAAGGTGTCTCGTTGGGCTTTTGTCCGACATTGATGATAAGACGACAATTTGTTTTCATGCACATTCGTCAATTTGGGAAACAAGTTAATGAATGTGCATTCCAATTGCAACAATCGTCAAAGTTTGAAAGTGATGTTTTCATGAATGACAAGGTAAGCTTCAAAGATAATGGCTGTATTCTTGAAGTTATTCAAAAATCTTCAACTCCATGTGATTTAGACAGTATTGAGTGATGGTTGTCCACATCTTTGATTAGGTGATTGAAGTTCCTAATGTCAACTGTACAACAACGCACCAATGAGTTCATTCACATCGGATTCGAGAAAAAATTGTACAATTTTGAAGAGCTCATTGTCGCTACAATGACTCCAAGACAAAATAAAAGACAAATCGACAATTATCTTTTTCTGATAGAAGGAGAATAATAGAGAGTGTGATGGTCAATGACGAATTGCACCATAAGGCTTTGCGGTTGCTTTTTTCTTTATCAGGTTTTTTTTTGTGTTGATTGTGTCTTTATCATTTTTGTTACCTAGAAAAGTTCTTTGTTTTTTATAAATCAGTAAATCATTTTACTTACGTTGTTTAATTAGAAATTTTTTATTAAATTAGGAAACTATTATTTATGGAAGTATTGATTGGGCGGTAAAGAAACAACTACATAAAATGGGTGAAGCACAAATAAGGATGTTTAGATGGATATGTGGTAAAAATCGTAAAGATAAAAATAAGAAATACACTAAATCAAAGAAAAGTAGAGGAAGCATCAATCGAAGAAAAAATTAGTGAAGGGCAGTTATGACACATCCACAGTCTGTAAATACCACAGTTAGAAAACTCAATAATGTAGAAACTAAAGAAAGTCGACAGTGTAGGGGTATACCTAATATAACTTGAGATGCACTGACTAAAAATTATTTAAAAGATTTTAAGAGCACGCCATCAAGGATATTGAATCGAGTAGTGGAAGAGTGACCCATGTGGTCGACCCCTAGCTAATTTGAGATTGAGGCTTTGAAGTTGTTGCTAGGAAACTAGTATTTAGGATTAACTAGAATTTTTAGTTCTTGTCTAATTAAAAGATCAATTTTTTTGGTTTCAAAAAAACAAAAAGATCAATTTGTTTAAGAATTCTAGTTCAATCTTTTGTAAGCCTATAAAGCACAAAATACATTGAGTTTTGGACTTTTTAGTGATTTTGATTAATAGAAATTTGGTTTGAGAATTGGTGAAAATTCTCTTTTTTTTGTGTGCGAGTGTTCATAGAGAAAACACTAGTAGAGAAACGATATTGTTCAGTTTGAAATTCGTTGACTACACAAATTGAAAAAAAAAAAAATTTCAATGCTTAGAATTATTTTTGCAGTTGGAAAACTTCTCGCAGCATCACAATGGAAAGTGTCTTATAACATACATTTAAATCACATATTTGCAATAAAATTTATAGAGCACATTAAATACACAACGGGATGTGTGCGCAACCACCTAATCAAATGATCCAGTGACATCCAATAACTATGCAACAACTATATATATATATATATATATATATAAAATAAATGCTAATCATTTCCATAAATAAACATAAGAATGTTCTTGTGATTTTGCAAAGAACTATGCATATTATGCTCAAAACATATTTTAAGTACATTAGCTCAAGAGCATAAAATCCAAGAACTAAACACCTGTAAAAATTTGTATATTACACACAATATCATCAAGGTATCCGCTACTCCATTGCGGAGCCTATCTAAGCAATGATTCAGCTAAGCAAGCCTAAATGCAAGCATGATGATCTTTATAGATCTAAAAACTCATCAAATATATTTTCCCCACCCAAAATAAAATAAAATTGCACATATGAAGAAAAAAGGTTCTCTTTAAAACCTTTCAACTCCAATATATCTCTCTTTTACTATTTTCTTAATCAGAAGGGGGTAAATATGAGTCGTACCTTAATTGTCGTTGATCCTATAGAGATTAGGTTTCCCATTGAAAAATATTTAATTTTTCATTTTCTTCTCTAATGCTTACACACTATGTCAAGTATCCGCTAGAGACTAAGCCTAAGTTACCCGGACCCTTCACTCTAACCCAAAGTACCCGTGCCGGACACTTGAAACAAGTTTGACACTTCAAAATATATGGATACTTCATTTGTAGAGCTCTTTATATACAAAGATTCAAAATGCAAGAGAATAAAGAAAAAAATGAACAAGAACTTTCAAGAGTAGAAAAAGAAATGAAAAATGAGAAAAACAAATATAGGTATATAAGCATATGTGCCTCAAGTTTTAGACACTTTTGTGGAATCGTGTCCTTAAAGTAGAGAATAGGTGGGTCCGATCTTTAAACTCATACCAACACCCACAACTAAGTTCAGGTAACATAGGACTAAGCGTAATAATAAATTCATGATCTTACAATCATCCACTTTTTCATTCTGTTTTTTTTTTCTTACTTCTTAATTTTTATTTATTTTGCATTGCTACAAATGTAGTTATGTAGCTTAAAATAAGTATTCTTTATAATTTATAATTAGGAACAACTCTTTATCACAGTAAATTGCGAAATAATATATGCTTCTTCTTTCACCATATATTAATTTTGTAATTTCTATTTTTCGTTTGTCGGTATACATCTTATGATTATGTTGAGATGCCACTATGTAGGCACGTTGAAGATTTAACTTGTCAAACCACTAATCTTATGCAACGACAAGATTTTGGAAGAGTTATAAGGAATCTATTCATGAAACTTAACCAAATCCCAAATAAATAAAGATACTATCACTCAAAATTACGAGCTTGTGTCCATTTCCTATGTGATCCATTGTATAAAGAACTACAAAAGTTTTACGCTTGTTGTCAACCTATCACAATCCTTTCCCATTTTTTGAGTATGAATAATGATTTTGGGATGTCCCTCCCCTCCCCCATTTTTGAGGTATGGTTATTGGGATTGAGAGCCTACCTACTTTATCCGAACTTACCAACTATGAGTTCATACAATGTTCCACATATGCCCTCATTATAAAACTCGACTCAATAGAAATTGAAAAAATTAGATAGGGGATTGCACTAATCCGCGGATCCGGTCCAATTCGGATCAATTATCACTAATTGGATCAATTTTTTGATCCCTTGGACTGGATTGGATTGAAAAATCATTAATCCGGCTGGACTGGATCGGATTACGGATCCTACATTAAAAAACCGCGGATCCAATCCGATCCAGTCCGTTTAACACATCAACACATACATATATTTCATCATATGTACTATAGTAGCTTAATTAGCATCAACTCAAACTATCAACTCTAAACTAAAATATCTAAAAGACTATACTTATTCTTAACTCTTTTATTATGCTTTCGACCTTTTTATTGTAGATTGTATGTTCAACGTACACTTTTTTTGTTCTTTTGTGAGGATGTATGGGGAAGATTTGTATAACACATTTATTTATGTAGGAACTTATATTTTGAAGGTTATTGTAATAACAATTTTGTAGGAAATATGCTACATATAGATTTGTGGAATGTATGTTGTAAATTTGTCATTCATGAGACATATAGTTCTTGTGATTCATTTGATTAAATCTAATTTCATAAATTTTGGATAGAAAAACATCAATCCGCAGAACTTGATCTAATCCGATCCGCATTTTGCAAATTGGATTTAGTTGGATTGATGAATTATTTGGATTGGATTGGATTGTAATTTTTCAATCCGCAATAATTGGATTGGATTGCGGATTGACCCTAATTGGATTGGATCCAATCCGTGTGCACCCCTAAAATTTGATGATGTTGGGGTAGACCAAAGTTAACTCGGGACGCCTTGATTAGGAGGGATTTAAAGGACTTGGAAAACACACCATCAATTGCTTTAACTCGAGCGCAATAGAAGTTTGTAGTATCCCTTACCCTATTTGAAGAAAATAGATGCTCAATGTGGAGTTCGATCAAATTAGTAAGGGAGGTCTACATGGTTAGTAAACAATTATTAAGAAAAGGTTGGCTCCATATCTATGAAGACGGGCAAAGCCTCACATGAAACAAGGCGTAAGAGATTTCTTCTACTTGTCTATGGGATTAGTCATACATAAAATGTATGAATATATACACATAAAACGGAAAAATAAAAGTGAACGTATGGAATTTCATGCACATCAAAGGAACTTACTCTGTTATACAACATGAAGATCAATGTAAGATATCAGTCAAGAAAAATATTTGTACACAAGGTGGGTAAAATAAGAAAGAAAAAGAATATTACCTGCAAAAATATTCTGGATCTGTCTCTTCCCTAATATCAATTGGACAACATGTGTCAACAACCATGCGCACCCATAAGTCATTCCGCTGAACAAGAACAGTATTCCAGGCATGTGGCATGAAGTCAAAATAGCCTCTCACCAACTCACAAGGGATGGGAGGATCCAACCGATCAGACAAATACTGAAAAGTAACATAGTTTAGCTTAGCTCCATAACAATTAAATTACGAAAGTGAGCTATCTAATAAACCAAAGCCAGTTAAATATCAAGTCATTGGAAAATATTATGTGGGTGTACTATTGTATTAAATGAATTATAAATTATACCTTCATAAGCAACGCCCTATGCCTGCACAAACCCGAATGCAAAGCCCCAATAGGTACAATGTTAGAATTGCGTGCTCTCTTAATACGCCGCAAAGACTGTTCACAATGATCGGTAAAATCCCAATTTTCAGAAGCGCCAATCTGCTTGGAAGGCATCTTGTCATTAGCACTTCCAGTTGGACAAGTACATACAAAAGGCTTATGATAGTTTGAACCAGCTACAGATTTACGCATTCGCACAACAAGATTACTCTTGTCAAAGCCCCCAAACCAATTTGAAACAAAAAGAGCAAGCATTGTTGCCCTTTGTAAATCATTATCTGCAAATTGTTGTTCCTGTTTAATTTGTGGCTTCAGAGGAGACAATAGTGCTTGAGCGGACAATGCAATCACATTCAAATCTTCATCATTTTCCCTGCAAAAAAATTTATTTCATTAAACCAACAGAAGAATATTCAAAATTTGGAAACATATACCATTTGCTTTGTGATTTTTCAAGATTAGCTATGTTGTATGGAAAGTGAATGTTGAACGGTAAAAAAACGAAAGTAAATAAAAGGAATGTAGCAAAAGAAGATTTTTAGGTGGGTGTGGTAAAACTAGTAATGATAGAATAAGAAATAAAAAATAAAAAAAGGAGTAGCACCAATTGATGACGCAAAGATGGGGAAGGCCAGTTGTAATGGTTTAGACAACTCTAAAGACGACCTAAAAATGCCCCCTATTGAAAACTTGACTCAATAGAAACTAAAGAAGTTCGACGATGTAGGGGTAGACCGAAGCTAACTTGGAGCGCATTGATTAGGAGGGATTAAAAGAATTTGGAAAGCACACCATCATTTGCTCTTAACCGAGCGCAATGGAAGAGTTTGATCAATGTAGTCGACCCCAACTAACTTGGGATTGAGGCTTTGTTGTTGTAGTGAATTTTCAAGATATACCCATAGTTTTCTGATTCAGTGTTAAAGTTATGAACTATCAATCGTTTACATATAAATATACCTGTCTAAAAGAATTACTTCCCGTGAATCAAGACACATATCCTGCTCATAACTATGTATTGGCATAAAAGGCCGATCACGTCCCGCATCATAGAATCCATCAGGCAATCGATCTTTACTGCTACAAAATGACTCGGCACTGTACTTGCAAGATAAATTTGAGTAAGTATCAACTGGTCTCCTTGATTTAGTAGGTTTAGGATTATCAAGTTCCTCATCACAATGCCTTTTTGACTTTGAGGCTTCTTCAGATGCATCTAAACATGATTCGTCTTCCTGTTCATCATTGCTTCTCAGTTCATTATCATATCTTCTACAAGCACTGATGGAATCCAGCATGGCATTTTTGTCCTCATCATGATTAAAGAGAGTCAACAAGTCTTCTTCACCAGAAAGCGCACATCTACTATCTTCATCAACTGCTTCTACAGTTCCTACGTCGCTACCAGGAAGAGCACTAGGCTCAGCCAGATATTCAGGGGCAACTGAAGCATTCAAGGGTGGCTTGTACTCTTTGCACCTTTCGTCCAAGTTCATGGTTATTATATGATGATGATGATGGCCACTTTTCCACTTTCTGACACTATTCAAGCGTTCTTGACGAGCTCTCTGTTGCAAATTATCATGTCTCTTCCACCCTTTTTTCCTCTGATGTGCTGTCGAACATCTGATAGAGGAAGCACTTGGGGATACGCTAGAAGCAGTATCAAGAGAACCTGAACAACTAATCACACTCAAAACTCAAGAAAACCAATATCAAAATAGAAGTAACATTCCTAGATATTTAGACAATAAAATCAGTAAATACCTCCTTGATCTTCACTAGCACAAGACTGGTTCCCCTCACAATTCTGAATGACTGTATCATCATCCACATCCACGTCCACATTCACATCCAAATCCAAGGAAGAGCTGATGAATTCATCGTTAGAAGTGTCTTTCCCATTTCCTTCTAAATTGCAGCATATCCATGAAGGAATTTGGCAACAATGTAGAAGCTTGTTGTACTAGATATGAAAGATAAGTGAAAAACAGAAATGTTATGTTCAGAGCATTTTGTTGTCAACATATAAATCTCTTAACTAACAGATACTAAAAAAATCTAATCTTTCTATTTTATAACTGAAAGATATACAGCAATGACTGAATGCCGCATTACCACAAATTTTAGAAAAGATATAGAGAAATACTTCCGATGCAAGACCAAGGTTCACTGCAAGAAACAGTCAAGCAATCACATAGGCATTTTTCTGCCAAGATTTAAATGCAAGATCTACTTAAGACACGAGTAGCTATAAGTGCCTAGAGTGCAAAGTGATGCATGCAATTGAATGACATAACACGAGATCAAGTTGTAAAGTGCAAGCGATCACAAATCCACACATAACAAATACACACACATAGGAAGCATACAACAGTAACCAAAACATGTTCAGTAGTTCACTGTGTCTACATATGATGACCAGAAAGCATTTTAAATACTCAAGTTCTCAATTTCCATCAAATACCTGAAGGTTCAACTTTTGGAGGGCTGGCATCGAAGTAAGTTTGATAGAACCCAATGATGTCAATCTATTATTTGAAAGGTCCAAATATTCCAACTCCTGTAAACCAGTTAGACTTGAAGGAAGTTCGACCAATTTATTGCTAGCCACTTTCAACGATTTTAGATTACTCAAAGCAGTAATTTCATTTGGCAATTTCTTTAGCTTATTGAAAGAAACATCTAGCAACTCCAGCTTACTAAGAGAGCCAATTTCCGGAGGCAGGTATCTGAAAAACAATATAAGAACTTATATCAGGAATAAATCCAGCATTCAAATCAATTGGGTGAGTATTAGTTTGTCAAGCAAGGAACTTAAAATTAACATATATCTACCCACTTCATAAAAAGAAATTCAAGACAGGTCATTGGGTCAACAAAAGAATAATTCTGATCACGCAAAAAAAGTAAGTAAAAAAAGCCTAGTTTCAAAATAAGAGTCATGTCTGTTGTTTCCTATAAAAAAATAATAATAATAATAAGAGTCATGTCTTAGTAATTCTACTAAAAAAGTCATCAAGTGCCTTATGAAATGCACAACATAACCATCAAGCAGTGGTAAGGAGTATATCAGCAGCCAATCCCAGCTAATTTCAGATTGTGGCTTTGTTCTTGGTGTACCCTGTGGGCCATTCTTTAATCCTAACTGAAGAGCTTCAAAAAGAATCCGTTTGGATTGTAAAAACACGCCTCGAATTTATATTTCCTCCTTTTGGCCAATATTAGTGTGAGCATTGAAGTCTCTTTTCTTCTGGTTCTTTTTGGGCAAGAGAGAAATTACACCGTCAAAGTGCAATTTAGAACACACCCAAAAATGAGGCCAAGAGAGTCTCCACAAGGGAACAAATCAAATGCTGAACCAAAACCAAACACACACCAAAAACCAAACTCAAACACCCTACAAAAGCAATAATGGAAAAGCTCTTGACTGAACCAAGAGGAGAAAGTCATTGACAGCTCTTAACCAAGGTCATATAAAGGAAGCTTAAATACCAAATGCATTGAAATATAATGCAACACCAAAAAGCTATACTGGATCAATTACATCCGCAAATAAATTTTATGGTATCAATTTACTTAATAGTTAATACTCATCAAATACTCAAATTCATCATATTAATCCTAAATTCGCCCTTTTTTGTTCACCAGCCCAATATTCTCCTAAAGTGTGAATCAAATATTTTCATTCTCTAATCTTCCATCTCTTATTCAGTTATTCCTATGTTTTGATTCCTTTAAAATCTTTAATTTCAAGTACAACACAGGTCAAAAAAAAAAAAATTGATTCGAAGGATACAACAAAGCCCGAATTTCAAATTAGTTGGCGCATGCTACATGGATCAAATGCTTCCATGAAAAGAAAGTAAAGAAAATTCAAGAAAATGAATAATTCAACATAAGCTTTCTATCTTACTTACAACATAAATTTCCTATTAATACATAGCAATTTTACACAACAACAACATAGCCTTAGTCCCTAATTAGTTGGGGTCAACTACATGGATCAAACTCTTTCATTGCCCTCGATTTAGTGCAATTGATTGTGTGTTTTCCAAATCATTTAAATCTCTCTTAATCAATGTGTCCCAAGTTAGCTTTGGTTTACTCTTACCTCGTCGAATTTCTTTAGTTTTTATTGAGTTGAGTTCTAGTGGGGGAATTTGTAGGTCATCTTTGAAGGTGTCTAAACTAACGCAACTGCCTTCCCTAATCTTAGTGTCAATTAATGCTACTCCTAATTTTTATTTCAATTAATGTACTTCTTATTCTAACTTTACGAGTGTTACCACAAATCCACCTAAGCCTCCTCATTTCTTCTCTACTACATTCATTTTATGTACTTGCTTCTTTACCGACCAACGTTCACTTCCATAAAGCATCGATGCCTTGATGGCGGTCCTATAAAAGTTTTCTTTTAACTTGGTAGGAATATTTCAATCACAGATCACACATGTTGCACTTTTCCATATCTTTCATCTAGCTTGAATTATGTGTAACATTATTCTCAACATTACCATCATTGCCCTCGATTTAGTGCAATTGATTGTGTGCTTTCCAAATCATTTAAATCTCTCTTAATCAATGTGTCCCAAGTTAGCTTTGGTTTACTCTTACCTCGTCGAATTTCTTTAGTTTTTATTGAGTTGAGTTCTAGTGGGGGAATTTGTAGGTCATCTTTGAAGGTGTCTAAACTAACGCAACTGCCTTCCCTAATCTTAGTGTCAATTAATGCTACTCCTAATTTTTATTTCAATTAATGTACTTCTTATTCTAACTTTACGAGTGTTACTACAAATCCACCTAAGCCTCCTCATTTCTTCTCTGCTACATTCATTTTATGTACTTGCTTCTTTACCGACCAACGTTCACTTCCATAAAGCATCGATGCCTTGATGGCGGTCCTATAAAAGTTTTCTTTTAACTTGGTAGGAATATTTCAATCACAGATCACACATGTTGCACTTTTCCATATCTTTCATCTAGCTTGCATTATGTGTAACATTATTCTCAACATTACCATCATTTTGTTTGATTGATCCTAAATATCTAAAGTGGTTCACATTAGGAACCTTTACTTCCCCTAAATTTTACCTTTACTTCCCCTAAAATTTACAACTCCATTTTGATGTCTAGTATTTTTAAACTCACAATGCATGTATTCGGTATTTGTCCCACTCAACTTAAATCTTTTTTAGATTCTAACAAATTCCTTTCCTCCAAAGTTCTAATTTTCAATTCACAACATCTCTTATTTCGTCTACTAGAACAATTATTTACAAATAATATACACTATGGTATATCCTCTTTATTATGTCTAGTTAGTTCATCCATAGCTAAAGTAAAGAGATATATATAGACATCAAGCCTATCCTTCAAAGGCCAATATCCCAAACAGAGAAAGTGATACAATTAACTCAAATCAACGACACAACAACAAAGCCGCAATCTCAAATTAGTTAGGGTCGATTACATAGATCAAAGTCTTCTATTAGGCTCAATTTAGTGAACTTATTTGTGTGCTTTCGAATTCCTTTCTAATCAATACGTCCCAATTAGCTTAAGTCTATTCCTCCATCATCGAATTTCTTCAATTTTTATAGAGCCAAGTTTCTAGTAGGGGCATTTGCAGGTCTCTGTTTGGGGTGTCCAAACCATCAAACCGGCCCTTCCCTGATTTTTGAGTGAATTTGCTCTACTTTTATTAAAAAATTTAGGATAAACCTATCTTTTAGTCCCTGAACTTTTAACATTTTATGTTTTTGGTCTCTGAACTTTCAAAGTTGCACATTTATTCCCTCAACTTTTAAAAGGGCGCACATTTGGTATTTGGGTTATATGAACTGTTCAAATCTAACTGGGTCGGCCATATATTCGGGTTTTCCATGAACTAGCGGTTCAGCTGAGAACCGGTTTGGTTTAGTTGGGGAAAAAAAAAACCATCTGTGAACCAAGCCGGTTTTTCCTCTCAAGCCCCCACCCCCTTCATTCTTTCTGTTCGCGAACACGAACTCACCCTCCTCCCTTCGTCTATTCTCTCGCAAGAACGTCTTGCCCAATCCATGAACAACGTACAAACATTTCTTCACATTTCACAATTCAATCTCTATCTACTTTTCAAGTCTTTAATCAAATTGGGGTTTCGTAATTTTGCATCCTGTGGCTGCTTAGGTTATGGTTTTTGAATTAGATAATCATGAGTTCTTTCTTGGGCCTTTTTGGATTTCAGTGCTAGTTTGGTTAGTGATGTTGGTTTCATTACAAGTTTCTCAAAAAGTAGAGATTGAATCCGTGTTATATGCATATCTTCACGGCACAATTGAGACTTGCATGCTTTTGCTATCCTAAAAGCAAACTTAAGGAAAGAACTTAAAAAAAAAAACCCAATTCTTCAACTGTATTAGAATATGGAATTGAAAACACATTTTACAAACCCAATTCTCCAACTGATGTACAAAAAAACCCAATTCTTCAACTGTCTTTATAGGATAGTCGGGATCAAACTATTGGGTCATAGCAGTTGAGAAAACAAAGGGTGGGGTACGATTTTTCTTTTTTAACAATCTTTGCACAGCTTGATTTGCAGGCAAATTATTTGGGTTTTTTGAGTTTGGTTCGGTCCGGACCGATTCACGGCTGAACCGACGGTTCAATAGAAAACTGGTCACGTGGTCGAATCCGTTACCCACGTCAGTAAACTTAACAGTTGCGGAAGGACCAAATGTGCACTCCTTTAAAAGTTGAGGGACTAAATGTATAACTTTGATAGTTCAGGGCCTAAGAGCATAAAAGGTTGAAAGTTCAGATACCAAAAGATTGGTTATGCCAAATTTTTGTAATTCTTATTCTATCTTTACGAATTTTACCACATATCCACCTAAGCATTGTCATTTCTGCAATATTAATTTTATCTATTTGTTGTTTCTTTATCACCATCAGCCAACTTGAATTCTATGTGTAACATCATCCTCAATGTTCCCATATTTTGTATGATTGATGCAAGATATCTAAAGTGATTCACCTTAGGAACTTATACTTCCCTAAATTTATCACTTCATTATCTTAATGTATAATATTTATAAACTGACAATGCATGTGTTTGGTCTTCATCTTACTCAACTTAAAAGCCTTTAAATTCTAACGTATTCCTCCAAAGTTCAAATTTTCTCTACTCCACTTATTTCGTCCACTAATATATCATCTGCAATAACATACATCATGATGTATCCTCTTAAATATGCCTAGTTATTTCTACTTAAATTCAAGTCAAGATTTAATTATATTAACCATGGAATTTTACAAAAAGAGCCGTTTTCTCAAGAAAACACATGCATATCAATATTTGATATTGAACATGCAGTGATCAAAAATGTGTTTTTTGGCTAAATCTCATCTTTCAAGCTCACTAAGGGGGTTTGGGCTCCCAACGTTGGTGACTCCATACCCAGGGCTCGAACTCAAGACACTGTTAAGGGACTATGACCTACTTCCAGTAGTGCCAAGCCAACCATCATTAGTCTACCAAGTTTTCTTTACAATAGCAATATGCTAGTTTGAAGTATAACTCAAAATAAGAAAGTTTAATTTTTTGTTGATGGTTCTAGGGTAGATTTATTTCATTTTTTTCCATGTTTTAATTGAATTGGGGCGATCAAGTCCACGGTCACTTAAAAACCATGTAAATTCATATTTAGACCAATGATTGAGTTGTACATAAAATTTTAAAAACTATCAATTGTTCTTCACTTTTGTCAATATTTGCATAAATCAACCATCAACAAATCAATACAACATACAACTCATCTTCCTCATTCCAACACGTCAAAAAAATTTTAACAATAAAAAAATAAATTCTAAAGAATAAGAAAAACTACAACCAGGTTTTAAGACTTCATGTTTTTATTCTACACCTCGCAAAAATTTGTCCCATGTGAACTAATAAAGTCAACATGTGGCTCAAAAGTATGACACAAATGCCACCACCATTTCTCGCTCATACACAACATATGAAGTGGACAACCACTTCCTTATTATTCAAAAACGATTCTAGAGTCTGAACTTGTAATTCGTATAATTAGATGACGTTATAGCAATTTGTATGAGATCTCTCAATGATTGTGATAGACCCTACCTAACATAGGGCACGTCACTAACTAACAAATTAACCCTTTAACCCAACCAGAAGTTAAGTAATGAGCAAGCAGCCAGACCTTAGTCTGTTCCGGATAACCTCAAAACACATCAAAGTATATGAACTCAAAACTGGTAAATAACAACAGATATCATATTTCATTCTTACACGTGGAACCTGAAAAACCAAAGGATAAAATTTTAATTTATAATTTATATGTTTTCAAAAATAAAAAATTTAATTTATACAGCAACTGTGTAGCAAAATTTGAATACATCATTTACCTCTGTAACGCCCCAAAATCTTAAAAATAGCAATTGTCCTAATAACGAGGGTATATGGGTAAATATATATCATAGTATGTGTTGGCATGCCTAACTATGTGTATAATATACTATAGAGTTGACCTAGGGGTGGAATTAGCCTAAGTTAACTAATCAAATTGGACAACTTGTTGAACTAGTAAGGATAAGGGTAATGGCAATAACACACAAACAAGGGGCAATCTGGTAAAAGTATAAAAAGGATGGACTTCAATAGGACCTAAGGATTGTCCTAGAACGAAGTGATCAAGATTGGATGTAGGGTTTGAGATTGGTCAACCAAAACCCTAGTCCAAAGTGCTCACTATATAAACCATGTTATAAGTTGTAGCCACTTTGGCTTGGAAAACTAGAGTTAGAGGAGGAAACCCTAGAAGGCTAGTGTGGAGAATTGATGATGGAGAGGGAACAACATCAATCTACACAAACTAGGTAATGTTTTCTACTCCTCTTCTCTAACAACTCTACAACTTGTTTTCTTTTGTTGGATTTTGAAACAAAAAAGGGGTTTTCATGGATATTGTTGAGAAAGAGATGCATATATGTTTTCAATGTGTTTAGGACATCTCTACCCTATTTCCTTTCTGATTTTTAAGTGGATTTGCTCTTGAAATGGTAGATTCCATGAGTTCTTAATGATTGGTGAAATTTTCAAGGTTTTCAAACAAGAACAAGTGATGGATTTGAATCTAGATGGTTTTGTGTAAATCGGGGTTTTGTTGTTGGAAAATGTGTTTTGGGACCCAAAATACCAAATTTTGGGACAGCAGAACGTCCGAGGAGTCCGGGGTATTGTCGGGGACTACCTAGAAGAGTTTCGGCAAGACTGCACACATGGCGCCATGGGCTCAGAAGCCCCGGTGCCACCAACGGCGCCGCTGTCTTGGCTGAATTTGTGAATTTTTTGATTTTTTTCTCTTCGACTTCGAACGGCTATAACCTTTTTGTTTTAACTTTGTTTTTGACGTTCCACCCACCGTTGGAAAGCTTATGGAAAGCTTAGCAACATGGAGTTGATAAACCAACTAAAATAAGACTAACTAATTCAAAAATGTGTTAGAAGTCATTTGGGATTTAGGCTATGTTGTTGTTTTTTGTTGTTGTTAGAAGCCATGGGTACAGTTGACGTCTCAATTGAGAGTATTAACGACTAACTCATGGTCTAAAATAGTTAGTAAACATACCTAAGAGTGTTATGAACCTTCTTTAGTGTGTGTCGAATGTAGATACTCGAGGAACACAACCAAGGACTTCTCAAAGTTAAGTTTGGATAAGAAAGCAACACTAGAGGTAAGTGGGGTTTGCTCTATTATCAATCATGCCATGATATAAGATATGCTAGGTTTCACGGTAGTGAACAGTTGATATCTTGCTTGGAATCCATTTGTTTATGATTCTTGGTATTGTTTATATCCCGTCTTGAGCTCTCTATTTTATGAATGTTTGCGGAACTGATATGGTTGGTTATTAATGCATGCTTATTCTTAGATTGAAGGGTTGATGGCCATTGGTACCTTCCTCCATATTCGATATTCCTTGCGACTGGGTTAATATACAGTTTGCGAAAGGATGTCGACATGTGCCTAGTTGTTGTATTTGATGCATGTGCCCCTTTCATGCATCAAGGCAACGCAGAAAATGGGTACATTGAAGTTTTATATCTAGCTTCCACTTCTTTTGACTCTAAGGCACTTGTGGGTCGTTGTTACTTCCTTGTTGATCTATCATGTTTGGGCAATGTTTCCATTTATCTTGCATGGTATATTATGTTTGTTACATAATCAATTCCATTCCCGATGTGATAGTAGGACTTCCAAAAATGACTTTGTTCATGCTAGTTATTATGCATTAAGTATTACTTGGGTGATTGATGGTAGAGCGGACTACCGCTTTACTGAGCCCGTTAATATTTTGCTCACCCCACTTCTCTCCCCAAGTACCTCAGTTGCAGCTAGGGACAAGGGAAAGAGCGTTGTCTTAGCGTAGAAGCTCTTCCTTTGGGTTTGCAAGGTTGTTTACTTATATCTATATTTGAACTTCATATGTGTTAAAACAAGGATTTTTGGTATGGGTAGACTTTGTGAAACCCATAGACTTGTTTAGATTGTTTGTAATACTCTCTACTATATTTCCGCACTTTATAGACTTGATAGACTTTCATTTTGCACCTATTACATGTCTTAGTAGTCTATTTGTAGATTTTCTTGTTATAATTCCGCAGATTAAAACTCACTAGATCATGGCTCGACTCGCTATGTCATCTCGAGGGGGTTTGGCTATGGTTTAGGCTAGGCGGCCCTGGTTGTCGAAATTGGGGTCGTCACAACCTAAACCTTTCTCACATTGCTTCCCAAACCCAATGATAACATATGCAATACAAAATACAAACATACATAGGCAAGTACAACTCAATCCCTTAGATCAATTAGACATTTGTCGACTCCTGAACCTAAAATGTTAATATTGGGATGAACAACATGCCCAGCAAGTAAACCTCCATATGTCAACACAATGACATATTCATCAATTATAGAGCAATACAAGATAACACAAGATATAGTGATGCAACGAGATAACGTATATGATATATCATACCACAATACATGAAGTTCATCACCACTTTCTCACTGCCAAAATCAATTATTTTTTTGCTGGTTATAGTGGAAAAGTGTATGAACACATGCTAAGTACCATAAGTTGCTATGCAACAAAGGTCCTGTAAATATTCAAGTGAGCTATAGAACTCATAAAGGAATCCCACTCAGTCCAGTAACTAAACTAACTCGTAAAGGACTCTTGTCTAGTAAGCTAGACAGCTCGTAAAGGACAAGACCAACCGATCTGCAAAACAGTGAACTAGACAACTCGTACTGGAGTCAGACTGGTTGCTTCCTAACTCCAGACCTATCACTACAAGTCCATATTATATGATGACATAGGAGATGCTACATGGTGTTTACTTACAGTTTTTTAGGACAGTTAGATTTTGATCTAATGGTTAATACAATTGTGTATTAATTGCTACATACATGGGTCATAAATGCTCGACAACACACAAAGACATAGTTCCTATCACATGGGTATATATTTGGGCTCCATTGTGTGTGCGCGCGCGTGTGTTGGTATATTATAAATGTCTCCTCTCTAAAAGGTAGATATATATATATATATTACATACATATAAATACTATAGTTTTTTCTTGACTCCTTAACTCACAAGCCCATAGGAAGTTTAGAAATGAATCTCTTCAATCTCCCTCCATCTTTGCCCTTGTTCACTAACACTCTACGTTGCTTGGTTCTTTTTTTTTTCAAATATAGTCGCCCTTGCTAACGCGTTCCAAAACAAATTATTAAGATATAATAGCACACACAATTGACTTCTAACATGTAATGGATTGATTTGTTGTTAAGCCTTTCATATTTGTTAAAGATGTAAAAACTATAAATTATAGCAAACAATAGATTGCCACCAATTAGCTATTTCAATGGAGTACAATGCTTAAGGATGCAGCAATCACTCTTCTCAGGGGTACTTCTAGCTCTAGACAAACCTCAAAGTTATCTCTACAGTCTGCACCAAAAGCTCCTTTCCCAATTGCAGTCATTTAAAAGTCATATCATTATTGATCCTTCATAGGCAAATTTGATATTGCTCTTGAGACCACATTGAAATTATGTTTCATCTAGACGCATGGCCTCAACAGACTCCCCACAGGAACAGCCACTGATGCAAGCTCAAAGGTTTTAAATTATTTATTCTAAAACATAAATCCAACTTCAAATCCCTGTAAGTGAAATTTCTTTTGCCGCGTAGCCGACCCCACCTAATTTCAGATTGAGGGTTTGTTGCCGTTTTTTCTATCTCTATAAACCGAAGTTTGGCGGCCAGCACTTAACTTCAAGATCTCCCTTACTTGTCACACTCTTCTTTGTTTATCTCATTGTATACACAAAAAAAAGGCGCAATTTTGGAACAAAGCATACACACACATTGAAGCACTAAATTGCCAAACCTTTAAAAACACAAACATTCGAAAAGAACGTTACCTGATAGAAAAATGGCAGATAACAAGCTTCGTCAGACTCTGAAGACTAGCGATCTCACCGAATATCCTGAGCGCAGATGACCGTTGTGGCACCATGCACAACTCAAGCTCTTTCAAAGCTTTCAGTCTCTGCAATGGCAAACTCGAAAATTCCGGAGACGACAATTTCACTTGCAAGCATTCTAGCGACGACAAATTCTTCGTCTCCGACGCAAACAAATTAATTTCATTACCAAAGAACTTCAAAGTCTTCAACTGCTCAAACTCTTCAACCGACCGAGGAATCAAATTGAAAACATTCTTATAAACGTACAGCCCCTTGATTGAATCCTCAGACTGATCCAACAGAGAGAGCTCCCACGTCTTTCCGGATACGTCATGAACAGGCTCTTCATCCACAACGCTACCGCTTACTTCTGAGCCATTCTCTTCAGGTTTCTCCGCCTCGTCGGCGACTTCTTTCGACTGCTCTTCGCTCCTCGAAACGGTCTCGAGAGCCTCCGATGATTGCATTGTGCCGCGAGACCAAGAAAGTCCCCTGGACAATGATTCATAAGACGAAATTTTCAAACTTTCGAACGGAATTGGCGATTTCGATCCGGATTAAGATCGAAAGAACAGTGAATCAATCAAGGAAATCGAATTAGGGTTAGTTTCTTTTTCTTTGCCCCTACGGTTTAAGAAATCGAATTGAGAGACAGAGAATCAGAGACAACTTAGGAGAGGAGAAGCGCGACTGTGACTCGGAAAAACCCTAGAAAGTGAATGAGAAATTGCGCTAAAGGGCTGTTTGGGGAATTAAACGTTTACTGAGAAAAAGGAAAAGCAAAAGTGAAGAAAAAGGTTGACTGACGAACTCTTGTACATAGAATTGCATCAAAATCAATTATTGATGTTGGATTGTGCATCGAAGAGTAAAACATGTTGATTGATGTCTATCCAACGGACACAATCAAATTATGTTAGTATATGTATATAATTAATATCAGAATCATTTTGAAAAGAAAATCTGGGAAGTCAGTTATTAAAACGGCCAAGTCCTATACTTATTAATCGACGTCGCCTATAGAATCAATCAACGGTCGAGGGGTCTGAGCCGTTGAGCTGCGTCATTTGAATCTCGAAGTTCATCTCATGGTCTGTTTAAGCAGTTTTTTTTTTTTTTAGGAAGAAGCGCCTTTCCTTTTCTTTTTTTTATTTTGTATTAAAGGGAGACTTAAACGTCTAGGAAAAAGTAGCTTCTTTTTCTTTTTAGCCCGGCTAAGTGCACTGAGTTTTACTTAGTGTACCTCAAAAAAAGTCAAACTAAAAAAAAGTCAATCCTACTACAAAATTAGGTTTTACTTAGTATACCCTAGAAAAAGTCAAACTAAATAAAAAGGTCAATCCTACTACAAAATGACTCTTGTGCCTCTCACTGTGATTAGTGCACCTCACTACAGTTTCCTCTCGTTTGTGCACCCCATCATCATCCATCCACACACTTTTTTTGTGATTTATAGGCATCATCTAGTGGTTCGGCCTCACAGGATCCAAATCTCTTGTTGGAGTAGTTGGAGAGTCGGTCACAGACTGTCGAACCTTTTAATTAGAGAGTCGGTCGGAACTCACCAAACCTTTAGGTCGACAGTTGTTAACTAAATCTCACCAAAGAGATTTAGTTGGACAACAATGAGCCTAGATGATAAGTCTCAGCCATATGTAGTCGAACCTAAAATAAATGTCTTGACCAAGGTTTTAGAGTTGGTGCTTCAGCTCGGATGAAGGGGTATTTTGGTAAAAATGTATAGTGCACCTAGAAATTGAATTTTGAATTTAGGGTACACATAATCGAGTGCACTAAAAGGTCGGGGCGCACTTAGCCGGGCTCTTTTTTTTAGATATGGTATTTCAACCCAACTAACTTATCTCCGCATCTAATTAAAATTGACGACCTAATTATATTTAAATATGACGACCCTCCCCCGACCTAGGGTCGGGTCACCTGGCCCAGACCGTCATTTAAGCCCAATACCTGAACCAGATCCAAATAACGGTCTGGCATGCCTAAACAAATAAACCTACGGAATACACATTGGCTAAACAAAGGATAATAATTGTGGAATAAATATAAAGAGATATCCTTAAGCCAATAGATATAAGCTCATAAAACAGTAATAAAACTATACATGGGTTCATGCTCATTTCAACTAAACAAGTTTATTAAATCTCTGAAATGGATCAACTAAAAGTAAGTAGGATTCAAGCTACCTAAAGATCTATTTTAATTTTAACCCAAGTTGAATAGTTTCAAATTCAAATATACAAAATATATATCAACAAAGGCTCACATCAAGATGAGACTTCAAGTTCGTCTCTCCCTTGCCTCTACCTAGCGCTGCCGAGGATACCTGAGATGTAAGTAAGGTAAGCTAAAAGAACTAACGGAGCTCAGTAATGCAAAAAAACTCACTCAACCATCAAATATGCAAGTAATACTTAATAAGCATGCAAAGTCTAGCATGTATTTGAAAGCAAACAAGGATTCATTGAATAGTAGCAAGGTAGCAGGATTTCATAAGAGATAAGCATATAATGAACCATCCAACACTAATAGGGACATAAGGTTTGTAAGTCACAAGTAAATAGGAATCCATCATTTCATAATATATAAGACATATTCATAAGTCATCAAGTTATAATAACAATAACCATGCATAGCATTGAAAGCTTATTCAAAAATTCAACAATACATAGCGTAATTCTCCATCAATAGCATGTAAGACATTTATCATAATTTATTATTCATAGCAAGAAAGAGATTGACAAATCATTACATAGATTCAAGCTTTCATGCAAAGGAGGGGGTTTCGCAAGAGTATATACTGTAAAATATAGTAATACGTATAAGTTATTGTTCCATTCAATGCATACTAGATATTGGCAAGAATCCAGTGACCAATTCTTCTACTCTCAACGTGATGGAAACAACTAGCTAGCACATAGGCCTTATGTGCCCTCTTGTTCGTCCCATCAAATCAACAGTAGATTCGTCCAAGCCATCACCGATGCACTTCCCTATGTCTCAAAAGTACAAAAGAAGGTATTCCAACTCATGTCCCTTCATGACACACTTATGAATTCAAATAGTCAAGTAAAGCCCTCAGTGGTGAACTCCACAAACATCCTGGGGCGTTAAATACCCTCGGTGGTAGCACAACATCTTGGGGTATTAATATAGATTTACTTGCTAATAAGGCCCTCGGTGGAACTCCACAAACATCCTGGGGCCATGAATAACAATAGATGGGAAAGCAATGCATTCATATTCCATAGATATGTAGATTTAAGCCAATACCATGACGCAACCCATAAATCTCAAGTCTTTAATTCAAATCGTGAATCCTAGACATAACTAGTAATCATGTCATATTTGATAATTGAGCAAGCTTCCCATTTACCTGCACTCGCCGCGAATCCTAATCTCGATCCTTTCGGGTTTGGGCTCGATGTGAACCGTCTTGTGAATCTAGACAATTTGAAAGAATAATTATTTTATGTATCTACAACCATACAAGTTTAACATCAATTGTCTAAACCTTAGAAATTCACCCTATTTTATAGCTGACTTCACTAAAGGTCATTCACGACTCTAAAATCAACATTTAAAATTAGAATCGATGATTTGAGTAAAATAAGAATGCGGTGATGTAAAACAAGGAAAATCCGCCAAGACTTAGTTTTTTCAACAAAATCGAAGACGTTCGATTAATTATAATTAAAAAGATCCAAATAACCATACAAGACTCAATTTAGACTTTAAATTCCCGAATAACAATATTAAGTCAAAGTCCACAAATTTATCGAATGAGTTTATTTCCCAAAGAAAAGATTCAAAGTCCCTTTTTAAATCTCGACTCAACCTTAAATGCCAAATCCATATCAATAAACTTCAACCGCATTCAATTTGCTAAAATCATAGGGAAACCCTTTCATGTACCGTTAAACCATGACAAACAAGATTAATTCGTCCATAATACTCGTTATCATAAAGCTTAAAAATTTATATAACCCATTTCAAGGCTAGATCTAAGAAAAATTGAACAAACTTTGAAAATCATCAACTCTCATTGTCAATACCAATACTAAGACAATAAATCTAAAGAGTATTAGAGTCTCATCATACCTTTAATGGAGTCTTTGACTCTAAATCCTTTCCAAAATCTCATTCTAACATGGATCAAATCTTCAATAAATAATAAAGAAATCAAGGAGGGAAGTGAGGTTGTACCTCTCTTGAGCTTGAACCTTCCTCTTGCTTTCCTCCTTCCTACGTGGGTGTTTAACAAGATTGGGGCTAAAGTTTTATTTGATTTGCTTAAATAGCATTAGGGTTAGGGATTAGGGTTGTGATTATTTACAACTTTGTCTAAAATGCCCTTTTGGGTCATAATATCAATCGGGCTTTATTATTTAAAATTAAAACTTTACTTACTCCCTAACTCATATTTAATTTGATAAGTTTAGAATTGTATTTCCACATCAAACACCCAACATATTTTTATCTTAAAATTACCAAAATACCCATAGGTTGGGTCGTGGAGAATTTGGGTCGTTACATTAAAAATTTTATATATTCACCCAACAATAATATTTAAATCTCTAAAATATCATTATTGTTATTACACTCTACATACCTACAAATTCTTCGTGACCCAACCCACTCCTCATCTCGCGCGCACTAGGGCACTAATTCACTTTCACCATTAGCAATGCTCGCCCCCTTTGCTCACCGTTCACTGATAAGATTAGAGACATCACAAGATACAATTCTATTAATCTCACTAACTCATTATTTACAATGTGGGGCGGTTAACACATATTTGTAGATACAAGCTTAACTCCTAATCAAATTAGGAAACTACTAAATTAGAAACCCTAAAACTAATTTAGAAACTCCAATTACTAATTTATATTACAACTCTAACATCCTCCCATAATCTAAATTATTTATTTGAATTAAACAAAAACATCACCCCCTACATAATTCAGATTGTTTCCAACTTCCACTTGATATTCTCTTGATACCCAAATCTCGACTTCAACCTATGATGCCTTTATCTTTTACCCGTCATCTATCTCACACAACTTCCTCAGTACTAAACAATGCACAATGCACTCGATTGCAATCATATTCAACGGGCATTGTTATGGGTCATTAAACAATCCTGACGCCAGGCTGGTTGCCCCACACTCATATGTGGTTTGCAACTAGTACGCTAGGGTTTATCACCAATACTAGTTGAAGTAGAGGCTCTTTCCTCGCCTCTGATTTTTGCAAATTGAGCAATACTCTTGCCCTTCATGTCCCAAATCCACTCATCTTTCTCATCAAACATGACATCTCTGCTACAATAACTGTTTTGGTAATTGATTATATAATTTGTATGCTCCAATCCACTCAAGAACATAGCCAATAAAAATAACCTTCACTGTAACGATACGAAAATATTTTATTTGTGGATGGTGATGTGTACTGCCTATCTATACTCATGCAAAATTTTATTAATTTTTATTGTCGATTGGACGAATAAGATGTGTTCTTGAGATACGTGCGCACTACAGGTATTGGGTAGTTCGAATCGATGGCGAGAACTTAGGTAATTTTATCAAGAATTAACTTAGTTCATGACCAATTTATTTAAGTGAAATTAAATGTATAAGTTAATTAAAACAATTTTTTTTTACTTCAGTGAGAATCGAACTACGATCACCCGAGGTCTTGCATTTTTACTTTTTTGGCAAATTAATTAAATCAATTAGTTGGATTGATTAGCCTAGGTTCAATTTGAATTTTTATACAATGGGATCAACCTCGAGATGAGTGCGAGAAGGTCAAATTAGGAAGATCTATGGTTTTAGGGGATGGTGTGTTAGATGAATTATGAACACACATTGAGGGCATTGTTGGCACATTTTAAACCCCAAATTTTGGATGAATGTCAACCACTCAAAATTAAGATATGGTGTAGAAGACTTGATGACTAAGTCATCCACAAAATTGAGAAAGAGAGAGAGAGAGATAGAGAGAGAGAGAGAGAGAGAGAGAGAGAGAGAGAGAGAGAGAGAGAGAGAGACGTGAGAGCACGTTGAGAGGAGTTGGAAGAGCTGCAAAATAAATTTGGGAACTTGAGAGTTTGTGAGAGTTGAAGGCTCGATCAAGCTTGCTAGAGACATTGAAGCAACCTAAGCTTGGAGAATCATTGTTAGAACTAAGTGAGTCTTTTTTTCCTAAAAATCTCTCCTTTCTTGTTTTCATCTTGTAGAACCTTATGTTCTTGGGTTGTAAGGACTTGAGGTGATTAAATCAACCCTTAGTACTTGTTGGAGGTTTCATGGTTGAAACCCACATAGCTATTGTTGATTTTGTTATGGTCGTTGTGTTATTTGTGTGTTGTAAACCCAAATAGGGCTAGTTAAATCAACCCCTAGTACTTTATAATTTTCCATGCTAAATACATCTAATAACGTTTCCGCTATGATTAATTGTAAATTTGTTAACATAATTAATTAAACATTATAACTATTGATAACATGATTATTAGTTAAGTCAGGTGGAATTGAAAAACGTGTAAGCAACCGGACGAGTTTGCAGACCGTCATCTACAGGAAGGCCTGACGTGGCGGGGTTGGTGACTTGTCTGGTGACCTGGCGGTGCGCAGGGAGTTGGGGCCACCACAATACATGTCGTACAATCCTACACGTATACAATAATGTAATCACACATGTGATGCAATATGACATAATTAAATAAATAACATTGCAATTATGCAACCAACACACAATATAAACTAATTGTACCTAGTCAGGCATGCCCTAACCTGTCTACGTCGTCCACGTTGGTCTAAGCTAACGTTCTAGTTTGAAAATAATGAAATAACGACGTTAATAAACATTAGGTCGTTACAAATTCTTTCTAACTAGGAAAAATTTTGTCCCAAAATTTAAGGTAAACTAATGCAATCATACTGTGGAATAGCTGAGGGTAGCGTTCTTGCATAGCCGCCTTTCACTTCTAAGTGAGTCCCCTTGCCTTGTGATGCTGCCAACGAACCAATACTAGAGGGTTCTCTTTACTCCTTAGAGTTTTCACTTTGCTATTCAAGATCTCCAACGACTGCTCCTCATAAGTCACGATAGATCTGACCTTAATCTGTCTCCAATCAACTATCGACCTCCGTCCAGACCTAGCTAGCCTTAACATCGATATGTGGAATACTGAATGAACTCCCACCGACTGAGTTGGTAACTTTAATATGTACGCTATATCGCCAACTCATGCTGCGACCCTGAGTGGTCCAATGAATCTTGGTGCCAGTTTCGCATTAATCCCAAATCTCTGATGACCCTTCCACGGAGAAACCTTCAGGTAAACCATGTCTCCCTCTTCATAGCTCCCTTTCGATACTTATCCGCATATTTCTTCTATCTATCCTGACAGCTTGAGGTCTATGTTGAATTTGCCTGATATTCTTTGTTTGGTCAACAACTATCTCTGATTCAAGTGTCGTTATATCCTTAGGCTTTGCCCAACACGTAGGTGACTTGCATGGCCTGCCCTATAATGCCTCAAACGGAGGCATCCCGATATTCGCCTGATAGTTATTATTGTAGGAAAAATTATAAATTCGTAGATAATCCTCCTACGAACCCCAAACTGCAAATATACAGGCCTGAGCATATCCTCTAAAACCTTACTCAACCTCTCTGACTAATTGTCGATTTGAGGATGATAAGCTGTGTTGAACTACAACGTTGTACTAAACTGCTCCTGTAAACTCTCCCAGAACTTAGACATAAGTTTGGGGTCCCCGCTTGACCTAATGGACATCAACACTCCATGCATTCTGATGATCTCTCTCTCTCTCTCAAAGATCATGCTCAGCTATGGGAATGTGTATCTCATGAAAACTGGAATGAAATGCATCGATTTCATTAGCCTTTTAATAGCTACCCAAACTGCATCGTGCCTCATGGAAGTCTGCGACAATCCATAACAAAATTCATTGTGACGTGCTCTCATTTCCACTAAAGAATGGGCAGCGACTGTAACAATCCTCTCAGTCTCTTGTGCTCAGCCTTGACATGCTACCAGATCTCACAACCCTTAACATATGCTCCAACGTCAGCCTTCATCCTTGACCACCTGAGTAATCTCCTCAAGTCGTGATACATCTTCGTACAACCTGGATGAACTGTGTACCGGGCTGTAACGACCCAAAAATTTGTGTATTTGTGAATGATGACAGGTATTATTTATCTATACTCGTATCGGAGTGGCCGGACAATGACATCGGTAAACGAGTAGGAAAACATGTCGAATGGGCATCGACAGACGAATTACGGTTAGAATAAACACATGAAAATGATTTATTTTAAAATTATTGAAGAATATATTGGTGGGTGCTTAGTGACACGCAGGGTCATGGTCGACACGCGTGGGTTGTACGATAGTGCACATGCGCCGAATGTGCTCGTTGACGTGCACAACAAAATTTTAGGCGTGAAAATACATGAATGTATATATATATATATATATTTATATACAACGTATGTATATATATTTATATAAAAAGGAATAAAAGTGAAATGACCAAAAAAGGCATTGAGGTTATAAAGGAAGTGGATAAGGATTTGGGGCAAAATGGTCATTTCGCCAAACCCTCAAAATATCACAAATCACCACCACCGACACTAATGACAAACAATTTCTCAAATTGTGAAATTGAAAGAGAGAGAGGAAACGCGGAGAGGGCGAGGGAAATGGCGAAAACTGAAGTGAGCTCGAGGCCGATACGTCGAGGAGAACGTTGAGGTAAGTTGTTCTTGTTGAGGTTAACCATTGTTCTTGTCATTGTTGAGTTGTTGGTGCTTAGGTTGGGGTGCAAGGCTCGGCCATGGCGCAACGCCATGACTAAGGACGATGAAGGCAAGCAGGGGGAACTACTCCCTTGCCGAATAGATTGGGGTTGGGGTTGGGGTTGGGAGCCAACCCCAACAGTTCAAAAAAAAATGATGAAAACCAGAGACATTGTAACGACCCTAAAATCTAACTCGTGTCACGTGTCAATTTAGGTCGTGCGTGGGCCCATTTGTCGTGATATAGTTGTCCAATTCTCGGTCGTCGATGCTGAGATATGTTATTTTTGTTCGGTGTTTGTATTATATTTTATCACCTGAATGTAAATTCCAATGTCCCAAACGTGTGAGGATGTTTGAGTGTGAGTGTTGGTGTTGGGAAACGGGTTTGTCTTAATGGGAACATGAATAACGGGTTTTGGGCTAACAGTTGTCGGGTAATTGGCAGTCTGGGGATTTAATGAATTAAAAACATTGACTAAATATAAAATAAATAATAATTAAAAGTTGTATATCGCGTTAGATACGTTGATACGTCCGGGATTACGCGACGAGCAAGTCATGGTACGGAACGGGTCCGGAAACGCGAGTATTATGCGAGAAAACAGTTAAGTATTGGTGTGAGTTACTTATTAGAGCATTGAGGAGTGTCAAGGTGGTTGGATGGAAGGAACAAAGGCAAAGGGATGTGCCTCGAGATGTGTGCGTGGGTGTTGATGATGGGGGTGTATATAAAGCCACCCCATCAACTTTTCTCTCTCATCTCACATTTTCTTATCTTTTTCTCATCGATTAAACGAAAACGTAAGGGTGGGTTTGTGGATTTTCGACGCGATTTGACGCCAAGGGATCGACCAATCTTGAATTCTAAAGTGAGATCCTGATTCTCCACGTGTATATCTACATTTTGATAGTAATTTTGTGAGTTTTTGTCACAATGATTTCTGGTGAGATTTTTGAGAAATGTTAGAAACGAATTTATATGATGGGTTATTGATCAAATGGATGAATTATTGATGATTTGTTGATTGGAGAGGTTGTGAAATTTTTAGGAATTTTTGTATGGGAAATTGGGGCCGTCACACGGAACCTGTGTGCATCCTCCATAAGGTCATTCTGAATCTCCTTATCTGCAAGTATCCATAACCTACCCATGAGTCTCAAACATCGATTTGAAGTCTTCAACCAATCAAGGATAATTTTCTTTTCCATCCCCATGTCTATCCCCATCTCCATCTCCATTTAAATCCCCCATCTTCGTTCCTATTACGGAGATTCCTTGTTTCCCATAGGGATCCCCTCCCCATTGACACACTGGCCTTAATAAAAGAAAATATCCTTAACTTTTATTGTTTGTTTGGATAAAATGCAATTCAATTACTCCAACCGAAAAATATTTCCACTATTCATGAATGTAAAAATAGTGCTTAATTATTTTATTTTACTTTTCGAATATTTTAAGTTTTTTATATTGAGTATAAGTACATAAAATATAATGTATAGTTCTTTCTAGAGTTTCTTATTATTTAAATAAGTTATTCAAAATAATAAAATAAATAATAAAAAAAGAATAGAAATAAGAAATATAGTTTTAGAAAAGAAACAGAGTTTATATTTGGAGACGAAACAGAGTTTGATGTGAGAAAAACTGTAAAACATATAGAGGGAAAGTAGAGTTTTTTGGTTTGAGATGGTCTTAATTACTAGTTGTATCAATTATATCCTAAACTTAAGGTTTATTAATTACATTATATGTTTTTTGATTTAGTTTCTATATGGTATATCCTTAACCAATTTGGGGCATTTTTCTTCTTTCGTAAGAAATGTCCTTATCCTTCTCTTTAACCTTATGTCACACCCTCTAATGATTTATTCGTACAAATGTATAGGACTTTAATATTCATAGTAGTGTTAATAGTTATAGCATTTTACAAACAATATTTTTTTTATTCTTTAGTTACAAACAATACACATTAATTAAGATTGTGTAACGTCTACATTTACTATGTAACGTCTACATTGATTGTGTAACGTCTACGTTGAACACAAATCACTCCCTTGATTATGTGCAGTTGATTGTGTAACGACTACGTTGAGCACAAATCACTCCCTTGACTATGTGCAGTGATTTGTGCTACCTTATTTAGATGTTTCCTTTTGTATGCAATTGCATCTCTATATATAGAGACATGTAATATATCAATACATAACATGAAATACAATACACTTATTCTATTCAAAATCTTTCATGGTATCAGAGCCGCATAAGCCTTTGCCATGGCAGAATCAACGCTAACTATGAGTCTTGGTTATGTTTCTTCTCAAACACCTTCAATGGGGTTGCTCCAACGAGCAATCTCAATTTTCCCTTCGGAAATTCATTCACTTAAGGAATCATCATCAAATTTGATCAAGACAATTGCATCATCTGGAAGTCTATCGTCGTCGCCTTTGTGAGGGGAATCAAGTTTGAAGGTTTTCTCTATGGCACGAAGCCGTGTCCTCCTTTATTGCTCGGATCTGGTGAGATCAACCTAGAGTATAAAGATTGGAGTAGTAAGGATCATATGCTCACTTGCTTGCTTCTCAACTCCCTTTCACCAGATATCTCCACACCGATTGTTGGATCTATCACATCTGTTCACTCACTCTGGAAAGCCATCGAAGATCTGTGTGGTGCACAAAATCGAGCCAATATCCAGATTTGTCGTTCAAACTTTCAAACCATAAGGAAAGGTACTCAATCCATGATTTCTTATTTGAATTTGATGAAGAAATTTTCAGATAATTTGGCTACAGTTGGTGCATCTTATCCTGTTGGTGATCTCATCTCTTGTGTTCTAACTGGGCTTGATGGGGAGTATCTCCCTATTGTTACTCTTCTCCAAGAGAAAACTGACTTAACATGGCCTGCCCTACAAACTTCCTTGTTGAATTTTGAAGCAAGATAGACACAATTGCAGAATCTGCAAGCCCTATTTGCCTTATTGGTGAACAACTTAAGTGCACCAACTTCAAATTCTTCAACACTTACGTCAAATCTGACTCGATAACGCACCAACACTCCAAATTAATTTTCTTCAAATACCTCTCAGAAACCATTTCGAGGAGGATTCAGATCTAGAGGAGGTGGTGGTCGTGGAGGGGGACGCCAATTTAACAACAACAACAATCGTCTTACCTGCCAGATTTGTGGGAAAATTGGGCATACTGCAACTTATTATTATTATCGTGGAGATAATGCCTATATGAGATCGGTTCCCAATTCCCAACCACAATAGCCACATCCTCAACAGGTTCCTTCCGCATCATTCGTAGCATCAACCCCCTTAGTTGCTGATTCTGGTTGGTTCTTTGATTGTGGCACTACTAACCATATTACTTATGATCCGTCCATGTTGAACAATCGGTCAGAGTATGCAGGTAATGAGTGGATTATGATTCGTAATGGCTCTCAAATTTTTATCACATTCACTGGTTCAACCAATTTAAGTTCTCTTCTTAAGATGCCTGATACCCTTTGTGCTCCTTCCATTAAAAAGAATTTAATCTTTATGTCTAAACTCACCATTGATAATTTTGTGTTCCTTAAATTTCATGTCGATAAATGTCTTATCATGGATGCTCATAGTCACAAAGTTTTACATCAGGAGATCCTTAAAGACGGCCTCTACCAATTTCTCCTTCATCAAGTCAGCCTCCTACTCAATCATATGTTGCATTCTCTTTTCGAGTTATGACACTCTCAATTGGGTCATCCTTCTTAGACAATTGTTCAACAAGTTTTTGGAGCCTATAATAAAAAGTGTCCAGTTAATGTTCATCGAGTCTGTAGTGCTTGTCAATATGGAAAATCACACGCTGTACCTTTTCAATTGAATAGTAAAAGAGCAACTTCTATTCTTAATCTTGTGCACATAGACTTATGTGGTCCTTCTCCCACCCCCTCACCACAGCGCTACCTGTACTACATACATTTTGTTGATGATCACAGTCGAAAAACAGTTTTCACGCCCTATTAAAGCCATTCATTTTGATTAGGGAGGGGAATATCGTCCATTTCAAGGTAATCTTCGCAATCATGGGATTCTTTTTGAACATCCTTTTCTCCATACTCACCAACAATATGGAAGGGTCGAACGCAAATATAGGCATATAGTTGAGATGTCTCTCACACTACTTGCTCAGGCAAAACTCATTAATTTTACATCCTTTTACATTGATATTTATCGCACTTCATTAAATTTTGAAGGACATATTTTATAAATCTTTACAAAACTTTTGAAAAGATGAACAAGGATAAAAGAGAGTTGTTTATTTTCCTAAATGTTCAAAAGTTAAGCAAATGGATTTATAAGATTTAGAAACATTTCAAGGGTTTGACATTGCAATTTTAATTTATATGTAAAAAGTCTTACATGATTTGAAAGTCTTTGAATTGATGAAAATGCACAATTTTGGTCCTTACGTAAAGATTTTTTTTTTGGATTTGAGAGTCTTAAATTTGGTGAAAGTGCGAAGTATCATTTTGACTTGGTTTGCTATTGTTATGGTTTGAATACAATTTTTGTGTGGATATGATTTACTTTTGAATTACATCGATTGAAAGCAATTCAAAAGAGATTTTACGAATTCTTAGAAAATATGAGAGGAATTTCATATGATTTATATAAAATAAGCTTAACGCAGCTTGAAAAAAAGTTTTTGATAAAAACTCAGTAGTTTGAAACGGGTTTTGATTTGAATTTGACTTCTCTATTGATTGAATTACAACATTTAAGTTTTTGATCGAACATATGCAAAAGAAAGTTAAATCTAAATCAATAATAATTGTTAAACAAAATGTGTAGTTTACACTTGGAAGCCTGAGAGCTTAGTATAAGTGTGACGACCCCAACTTCCGAGGCCGCCCCGTGACCCACGCCCTTTGCTTGTAAGCCCAGCAGCGCCTATCACGTCACCGAATACATCATCACTATTGCCACGTCAACATCTCTGTGAAGTGATGATCCGTTTGACTAATCCTACTATATTAAGTTGTTTAATTTATTTAAACATCTAGTAGGTTGGCAAATTTTAATAACAATAGCGGAGGCGTTTAATTTGTATTTTATGAGAATTTATTAAGCCTAAGCAGTGGAAAACCCAGAGATAACACCATGTATATAACTGAGACGAAGTAAACATTAATCCATATACATGTGATAAGGTTCTAAAGTCCCAAAACCCAGCAAAATAAAATATATGTACATGATATCAAAACACAAATTATCAGCAGTAACGGTCTCGGAGATAATCGCCTAGTACCTCCTTTCCCTTGTTCTTGCTCGTACCACAACGAGCCCAATGAGTAAATTCCCAAGAGAAGTTTACACATTAATCATGAAAAACCACAATACTCTGCGAGACATGTGAATATGACCCTGACGACAGGAATCATATTCCTATGGCTGGCAATAAACAATATTCACAACTAATATGACGATCACACACAATGAAAATAAAACAAACTAAAAGATAAAACAACATTCGAGTAAACCGATTCAATTATGATATCAATTAAAACTAGATGGAAGTGTGACGGAGTCTAACAAAAATAGATTATACTTCGTAGATTCGGATGACCCCGGCTGAGCACATCAAGCTTAAACCACATCTGAACTACTAATGGTGATTGAAACAAATCACAACCCACCGGACATGTGCACCCCACTACTCGGGTAGCTATTCACCGGTAGCACCCAGATACATGCGCTACAATCTAGCCTGCTCAATACCGTACCACGACCATCTCGATTAACCTCCGACCGTGTGAACAAATCAACCACCGACCAACACATAATCATATTTGCATATACAAGCCTATCCAATAAGTAAACAATGCGGTAAATAAATAAATGAATAAACATTCATTTATATGGACACACCACGCATGAATTTAAAGTGTAACATTCTCAAGGGTTTTACGTACTTGTAACTACGCACTACGACTTTTCAGACCCGTCAATCCAACCTGCCTAGCTCCCCGATGCCCGAGCTGTGGTTTCCCAGTCCCTGAAGTCCATTTATAGTGTTTTTATACTTTTTGAAAACATATTATATAATTTTATGTTATTATACCATATTTCAACTTTTCATTTGTGGTACCTCTCCCGGACTATGTTGGGGTTCCAAAAATACCCGAAAAGTCCCGAAGCCTTTTTCTACCTTTTACTTAATTTTCTATATTTTTCTAGAATTTTCTCCAATTTTTCTAATATTTTTCAACTATTTTTCCTATTTTCCAGAAAATAATATATATAATATATATTATTTAATTTTTATTTAATTTTAATTAAAAATTATTTTTTTATTAGGGGGCCCACCTAGACCGGTTCGGTCCAGGTGGTTGGACTGGCCTGGCTGGCTGGTTCGACCCGGCTCGGTTCGTGCGTGCGTCCCTTTCCCAGAGACGATTTTCGTCTTTTTTTTTTCCTTCTTTCATGCTTCTTTTACTCTCCTCTCCATTCCTCATCACTCACAATCCATTGGAGACCCTCCAAACCTCAAAATCTCACCTCAAATCCACCAAAACAACACCAAATTCTCGGATCAAAATACATGTAAATAAACCCAAAATTTACCAAATCACTTCAATTTTCCACAAATTCGATCCAAATAAATGTAATTCATCAAAACCAACTTCAATAACACCGAATTCATCAAAATCAGTGATAAAATCCTCCAAAAATTCAAACTAACCTCAACCCACAAAACCCACATTTTATTCAAAAATTCACATTTAAATGGTAGAGATTACCTTGGATCAACGTTTTGACGCCTAAATCACCTCTTCCAAGCTTGAATTCTCCTCTCCAACCCTGGTTTTGCTCACTGATCCTTCACAAATTTGTTTAGAAAATGTTGATTGGCATGTTTTTCTATCGATCAAGGTGTATTTATATGTTGGTTCAAATCTGGCATGTGCACGCATCTCGAGGACGATCGGACGGTTCCTGATCACCTTGTATTACCCAAATTCGAGACACCTTATCATAACACTCATTTCCTTGATTTACTCTATTGTGCATCTCGAGGTTTATCCTCTGCACCTTGTTTTTCCTATTCAAACTATAGGATTTCAATTTATTCATTAATACATTTATTCAACCTTAGGTTATGCCACCTAATAAATCATAAAAATTCATAAGTGAAGTCACACTAGCTCTCAGCTACCCGGCAACCCATGCCCCGTACCCCGGCCATCCCGTACCCGGTACTCGGTCCCCGACAAGCACTTCGGGATCTATACCCGACTCGTAGCCTTACCCGATATCAACTTACACACATGTGATGTTTATATAAATATTAAATTTCCACATCACAATAATAGACATACAACATATACAAATAACACAATATAACCTGGGTACTCTTATACGAGTCCATCCAGTTGTCTCCATAACGCCCGAATTACCCGTTAATCCTCGTGATTAACACAAATCTTGATTAAATTAATTTGGGTCGTTACAATAAGTCTAAAAGTGAAAGCCCTAATTTGATGATGTAAGATAATTTGAAACACAACCCAAGTGGGTAAGTAATAGGTTTGCAAGTGATCAAGTGTTGACGATATCAACACGTGATGATAATGCACAAACAATTAAGGCCGACACCTTAACAAGTGGCAAAAACATAGGTTACTTATATGGCATAAATGTTTGCCTAAGCATGGAGTACATATAAGTTGCGTAAAGGAGTCATGATTAGGTTGCTTAAACGCTAAGTGCAAATGAACGAATGTTTGTTATAGGATACTTGATGAATCAAGAGCATGAGCATAGAAATAAAATTATTCGGTAAATGATATTGACTATGTGAAAATCTAAGACCAAAATCATTGGTGATTGGGAAATAAAACTCAAAAGTTATACTGATAGAAGTGAAAGTTTATAAAATGAACCTCACATATGAGGCCACTTCGAATTATTTCCATGAGAAATCAACATAATATTATTACATTCAAGAATCACTAAATATGGATAAGAGGAAGAACATTATGAATGACTTCGTGTTGGATGTGAAGCGAGGAATCCATAAGCTAAACATTGCAGATAACTCTCGAAGCATGTATAAAAGTGAGTTTGGGTACTCTTGAATTGGACTATAGCTTTAAACGGAATGACGTGCAAGAACGCTTACCAAAGTACTAGATACCCATCATGTATTTTACTTATGGAGTACTCGACAAACAAATAAAAGTGTGATAGTATTTACGCATACGAGTTACGAATTGAAATGTTGAGGGTGAATTATAAATTTGAAATGAATGAATTGTATTGAGATACTAGTTTTTATTGACAATATCGGTGATATGAGTTGTATACTTTCAAGAAACAACGTGAAACATAAATTTAAAACGTGAAAGTTAAATTTAAAATATGAAAGTTAAATCGCTCTTGGTTCTCAGTGAGAGAAGTTCTAACCAAGTAATAAGAGCTAAGAGGTAGCTTAAAAGAATGACAAAAGGGATTAGTGTACTAAATGTGAACCTGACTAGGCTGGGAGAAATTTAAAGCGCTTACCCATGATTGTGAAAGTTAATCGGTACGAGAACACAATGTGAAAAGTCTCCAAAAATTTGAGTTATTGTGATAGGAGACCTTGCTATGAAAAAAGAGGACAAAGTAAAAAGTGCATACAAATGAGTGTCGAAAGACACTTAGGGACAACGAAGATAATGAATACTCCAAAAAAAACTACAAAGTTGGAAACTTACTACATAAGTTAACGGTCAAATGTGACAGATGAGTTACGAGGTGGACCAATAGTCAAGAGTTGACTTGAATTCAGAACCTACAATAATGAATATTGAGAAATGTATGATGACAATAATATTAAGGTATTATTTTAGAAAGGAATACTATGTCCACCTAATTGTAACCTTCATTGATAAGTCGCAAGGGCATGATGAGTCATTCTTTGATATATGTAATCAAGTTGTTGATAGATATGGTGTACTAGTGTTCATATTATAACAAATAGCTTTCCATGTTCCTACTACCAGGTAGTGGTATGGTTTTTATTGCCAAATGGGCAAAGATATATTTCTTTTCGACACAGATAGACACCATATGACATTTCGATATTGTTCTTTCACTTGTTGTTC
Organism: Stephania japonica; assembly: GCA_039657345.1. Taxonomy (NCBI): domain Eukaryota; kingdom Viridiplantae; phylum Streptophyta; class Magnoliopsida; order Ranunculales; family Menispermaceae; genus Stephania; species Stephania japonica. The sequence continues at coordinate 16,871,695 of CM077558.1, read as the reverse complement.
TGATGACTTGAGTGCACCTTACGACTTTAGTGGAGATTGATAAGTCGGTATTTATAGGATTTAATAGTCTATTTTAGTATAGTTTAGTGTGGAAGTTTATAAAATATATATCTAATTATATTTACTTTTAGTTTTTAGGTGAAACGGAGTACACGGTTGGATCCAGGGTGGAAAAATACTCAAAATAGAGTATTTACTTGCGGTAATCAGATACCAGGAGAGTTCGTCTCGAAATATACACCGATAGTGGGGTAATTGGGGTCCAACATTGCCATGTGTCAATTCATTTTTGGTCCTGCATTAAAACACACACCAGCAGTGCTACGTGTTGTCTCACCATTCGTTCAGAGTGCCATGTGTTAGAAGTCGATTGGTCCAATCGTGTCACATAGCAACGTTCCAGCCAATCGCTACACGCCACATCATCACTTCGACAATGTAAGCACCAATCAGATACCACCACGTGGACAAGCACAACCATCTCCTCTCTCCAGCTGTTTGATCTACCTCAGGATGTGCATCAGTACGAACTCCCAGGTTGACGCACGAACTTGCGCGAGTCTCTTCCCACCTCCCAGCCCACCATGTGTCGCCTCTATAGCTCTAGCCTATTACAGACTGACACGTGTCGACAGAGCCATTCACAGTACGTCATTAGCACTCTTCTCGTCCAATGAGACGCTGCCACATCACCTGGTACAGCACTTTCAGCCAATTAGCATGCGGCACGCCAGCAATACCCTGAATTGACCCAATCCAGTTTTGCCACGTGTCAAAATCGAAAAAAATACCAAAAATAGTTTTCTCTCTCTTCCAGAGACCAATTCTTAGTAGTTTTACACATTAGGACTTTAGGTATAAATAGAACACCTATTATTATTCTTAAGAAGACTTTTGCATTATTTTATTTGGAATTTTATGAAGAATATGTCTAGTTAATCAAGTTATTGCCTAGGTCGGAGGTGAAGCAATTCAAGATTATAAATTCACGGCATAACTTGTGAGATCTATTATTTTTATTATTTAATTTAATTTAATTTCTTTTATTTCGTTGTTGTTGATTTTTATGAATATGATTTAAATCTAGGGTATGTATATGGCCATTGCATGCTTTTAGGTGAAAAATCTATAGTTAATTGACTCATTAGTATCCGTAATTGTACTTTTGGGACAATATAAGTAATAAACATTCACCCGATTGCCATCAAAACCTTTTGGTTCTTGAATGTGCAACAATTGAATTTAGGTTAAATCGGGGGCGGACGCGATTCAGTTATCTAGAATTATTATTCTCATAGAAGTTTATTACGGCGGTTAGTGTGTTAAACCTTATGGAAGATGTCTAGGGTTAAGTAGTTAGTGGCAGATGTCCTAGCTATCAAGATTAGGGGAATCAGGAATTTCTGGCGGATGTCGATTTTCCATAACTAATATAGGGAACCTTGAATTAATAATTATTTTGGGAAAGATTGACGACCATGATATGCCATTGAATCTTGATCTTGTCTTGTGGAACTGTAGACTTAGGTATTTAAATTAATTATTTGTAGACCTAAGTATTTCTTTTATTTATTTAATTTCTTTAGTAACTAGATTAATTAATTAAGTTATATTCTCTAAAACCCCCATTCTTCTTTGTTTTAGAACCTTAGAAAGATTACCAATCTCTATGGGATCGACCCTTTGCCACTATTTGCAAATAGTTGGTTTAAGGAAATGTTTTATTGACGTGTTCGACGCACGTCAGAGATTACAAAGGAATGCCCCAGAAATGCATAACGATATGAGAAATTGGGATATAGCTAAGTATGATAGCTCTATTGATGACCTACACGAGGTAGGCTTTATGAATTTTAGTTTGCAAGACAAGAATAAAAAAAATAATAAGATAAAAGTCATGAGTAAAAACTTCATTTCACGTGGGGTACAGGTAGAATACGCAGGCAAAAGAATGAACTAGTTAAAGGATGGGTCGTAAAAGAAACCGTTATGGACGGACACATGAAAGTGCGAATGTATTTTATTTTTACTTTCGAGGACGAAAGTTCATAAAATTGGGAATGTTGTAACGACCCGAATATTCCTCGATCTAACTTAGGGGCAATTTAGTAATTTAAATACTAAATGTGTGTTGGATTTTCTTTGGATTGGATTATTAGTGATATAGTATAATATTCTACGCCTCGAGATACACATTTTACGTGGTTTGAAGAGATTTTAGAATATACGCCCATCCTCATTAAGGAAACTCACAAGAGAATAAAGATTTGAAAAACGTTTCTTAAACATGAAGAAAGTTATAAAAAAGGGCGAGATCTTCAAATTTATGAGATCTCATTAATTAAAAAAAGATTTGTGGGAACTTTTCTAATCAAAATGGGCAAGATCTCCAAATTTATGAGATCCCATTAATTAGGGAAAGATTTGTGGAAACTTTCCTGGTCAAAAGGCTAATTAAGTTAAATTAATGAAAACGACCTAAAACATATTAAATAGGGAGTTAGACTTAAAGCCCAAGTGGGAGGGCACTTTAGTTTTCAACACAAAAGGATGTATATAACCTAACCTAACCCTAGCCTATAAAAGGAGAGGTTGAGTAAACCTAGCCACCATTTGTTGTTCTACACTATTTAGAAAAAGATAGGAGATTAAGGGATGATAGTTTGGAATGGTGAGAATGAGTTTTGAGAAGTCAAAGATATCAAAGAAGTTCCTCTTAAAGGTTCACATCGAGCCTTAGTACAAGAGGATCAATATTAGGATTCGCGGTGAGTTCAAGTAAGTGGGGAGCTTGCTCAATTATCAAATATGACATGATTACTAGTTATGTCTATGATTCACGATTAAAGACTTGGGATTTATAGGTTGCATCATAGTATTGGCTTGAATTTACGTATCTATAGAATGTGAATGCACTACTTTTTCCCATCTATTGTTATTCATGGCCCAGGATGTTTGTGGAGTTCCACCGAGGGCCTTATTAGCAAGTAATTCTATATAAATTCCCCAAGATGTTCGTGGTACCACCGAGGGCAGTTGACGTCCCAGGATGTTTGTGGAGTACCACCGAGGGCCGTCGACGCCCCAGTATGTTTGTGGAATTTTCCACCGAGGGCTTTACTTGACTAATTGAATTCATAAGTGTGTCATGTAGGAACATGAGTTGGAATACCTTCTCTTGTACTCTTGAGACATAGAGATGTGCATCGGTGATGGCTTTGACACATCTACTGTTGATTTGATGGGATGAACGAAAGCTGCCAACTAATCATTTCCATCACCTTGAGAGTAGGAGAATCGGTCACTGAATTCTTGCCAATATCTAGTATGCATTGAATGGAATGACTTATACGTATTACTATATTTTACAATATATACTCTTGCGAAACCCCCTCCTTTGCATGAAAGCTTTAATCTATGTAATGATTTGTCAATTTCTTTCTTGCCATGGATAACAAATTATGATATATGCCTTGTATGCTAATGATGAAGAATTATGCTATGTATTGTTGAATTTCGGAATAAGCTTTCAATACTATGCATGGTTATTGTTGTTACAACTTGATGGCTCATGATTATGTCTTATATGATATGAAAGGATGGATTCCTATTTACTTGTGATATGTAAACCTTATGTCCATGTTAGTGCTAGATGGTTCATTATATGCTTATCTCTTATGAAATCTTACTACCCTGCTACTGTTCAATGAATCCTTGTTTGCTTTTAAATACATGCAAAACTTTGCATGCTTATTAGGTATTACTTGCATATTTGATGGTTAAACTGGTTTTCCACATTACTGAGCTCCGTTGGTTCTTTTAGCTCACTCCACTTACATCTCAGGTATCCACGACAACGCTAGGTCGAGACAAGGGAGAGACGAGCTTGAAGTCTCCTCTTGATGTGAGCCTTTATTGATATATATTATGTATATTTGATTTTGAAACTATTCAACTTGGGTTAAAATTAAAATAGATCTTTGGGTAGCTTGAATCCTAGCTACCTTTAGTTGATCCACTTGAGAGATTTAATAAACCTTGTTTAATTCAAATGAGTATGAACCTTATTGGCTTAAGGATATCTCTTTATATTTATTCTGCCATTATTATCCTTTGTTTAGCCAATGTGTATTTCGCAAGTTTATTTGAGAGGCGTGCCAGAGCGTTATTTGGGCTTGGTTTGATATCAAGTCCAAGTGGCGGTCTGGGTCAGGCGACCTGACCTTAGGTAGGGGGAGGGTCGTCACACTCATACTTACAAAGTTTTACATTAAGGGATCCTTAAAGACGGCTTCTACCAATTTTCTCCTTCATCAAGTCAGTCTCCTCAATCATATGCTGCATTCTCTTTTCGAGTTATGTCACTCTCGCTTGGGTCATCCTTCTCAGTCTATCGTTCAACAAGTTCTTCAAGTTTATAATAAAAAGTGTCTAGTTAATGTTCGTCAAGTCTATAGTGCTCGTCAATATGGGAAATCACACGCTCTACATTTTTAATTGAATAGTAAAAGAGCAACTTCTATTCTTGATCTAGTGTACACAGACTTATGGGGTCCTTCTCCCACCCTCTCACCACAGGGCTACATGTACTACATACATTTTGTTGATGATCACAGTATATTTAGGGTGGGTCTATCCCTTGAAACATAAATCTGAGGCATTTAAAACCTTTATTACCTTTCGTACACTAGTCAAAAAACAGTTTTCACGCCCTATTAAAGCCATTCGTTCTAATTGGGGAGGGGAATATCGTCCATTTCAAGGTTATCTTCGCAATCATGGGATTCTTTTTGAACATCGTTATCCCCATACTCACCAACAACATGGAAGGGCAGAACGCAAACATAGGCATATATTTGAAATGTCCCTCACATTACTTGCTCAGGCAAAACTCCCTACTACTTTCTGGTGGGATGCCATTTCAGCAGCAGTTTTTTTCTCATAAATCGATAGCCCACTCCAATCCTCAAGGGTATCAATTCGTATCAGGCTCTCTTTCAAGTCCTACCTGATTATTCCATTCTTCGAGTGTTTGGGTGTGCATGCTACCCTTATCTTCAGCCCTACAACTCCAATAAGTATCAGTTTCGATCCCTTAAATGCCTATTCCTTGGCTACAACTATTTACATAAGGGATACATATGTTTAAGTCCTTCCAACAAATATTACATCAGTCGTCATGTCATTTTTGATGAACATGACTTCCCTTATCCATCAATGGTTCCTCCACATGAAGATCCTCCTTTATAATCTGAGCCTCACACTATTATATCCATACCTATTCCAGTATTAACCCCACCATCACTCATACAATCCTAACTATCTCTTCCACACCTCCGTTAGTCCCAGCTCCAATTCCTTCTTCTGAACCAGTGAATATTCACCCCATGATCACTAGAGCTAAGGATGGTATCTTCAAAAGAAAGGCACTCAACACATTTGTCACTTAGGACACATCTTCAACTGGTTATGAAATTACTCCTAAATCTACTAAGGAGGCATTACAATATCCTGTTTAGCGTGCAGCTATGCAAGAAGAATATGATGCTTTTTCTAAGAACAATACATGGTCACTTATTCCTTCCACTGGTGGTCAAAAGCTAATCGGTACAAAGTAGATCTTTAAGGTCAAATGTCACTCTGATGGTTCTATCCACAAACATAACACGACTTGTTGCTCAAGGATTCAGCCAAGAACTAGGGGTTGAATTTCACGGGACCTATTGCCCTGTGATTACGCCCTATACTGTGTGCATTATGCTATCTTTGGTTGCCTCTTTCCAATGACCTGTTCGACAACTTGATATTAACAACGCTTTTCTCAATGGACGCTTAACTGAACAGGTGTACAATTCTCAACCACAAGGCTTCATTTCTTCTGCACATCCCTCACATGTGTGTCAACTTCACAAGGCTTTATATGGTCTTCGTCAAGCCCCTCGTGCTTGGTTTGATCGTCTTAGACAAGCCTTAACGTCATGGGGTTTTACACATTTAAAGACAGACGCATATCTATTTATTCATAAGTCTGGGACACATTTCACTTATATTTTGGTCTGTAGATAACATTTTAATCACTGGTAATTCTGATTCTATGATCACACATTTTATTGACTCTCTTCATACTTAGTTTGCTCTCAAGGACCTAAAGGAATTCCATTACTTCTTGGGGATTGCAGTTCGTCACAATCATACTGGTTTCTATCTCTCTCAGCAATGTTATGCTTAATCTCTTATTGAATGAGCAGGCTTCTCCAATTTAAAGGCTGTTACCACTCCTTGCTTTTCTGTGAAGTTCGATCACAGTGAGTCAAGTCCACTGTTTTCTGATCTCTCTCTATCGATAAATTATTGGTGGTCTTCAATACCTAACACATACTGGACTAAACATTTCCTTTGCAATCAATCGCCTCAACCAGTTTCAGCAGTTCCCTCGAATTCCCCATTGGCAAGCTCTTAAGCGTGTTGTACTCTATGTTGCTACCACAATGGACCTCGGACTTCACATCAAGCCTAGCTCCTTACTTCACCTAATTGCTTTCTCGGACGTTGATTGGGCCTCCTTGCCAGAGAATCAAAAGTCAATTAGAGGTTATTGTGTTTTCTTTGGCTCCACACTTATGTCCTAGAGCTCCAAGAAACAAAATGTTGTCGCAAGGTCTAGCATTGAAGTTGAATACTGGGCTCTTGCACAAGCTACTACTGAGCTCATGTGGCTTGAGTCATTTCTCAAGGAAATCCAGTTTGTTCTTACCTCTTGCCCTATTTTATGGTTTGACAACCAAAGTGCAAATGCATTAGCTATTAACCTTGTCTTTCATGCTCGTACAAAGCACATAGAACTTGATATTCACTTCATTCGAAAAAGACTTATCCAACAAAAACTAGATCTCCATTTCATGCCTTCTAATGATCAATTAGTTGATGGCCTCACCAAAGGACTTTCCACTTCTAAACATCAATCTATGAGGTTCAAACTTGGCGTTACTGCCACACCGCCATGTTTGAGGGGAGATGTTAGACATACACATTAATTAAGATTGTGTAACATCTACACTTATTGTGTAATGTCTACATTGATTGTGTAATATCTACGCTGAGCACAAATCACTCCCTTGATTATTTGCATTGATTGTGTAATGTCTATGTTGAGCACAAATCACTCCCTTGATTATGTGTAGTGATTTGTGCTACCTTATTTAGATGTTTCCTTTACGTTGAGCACAAATCACTCCCTTGATTATGTGCTGTGATTTGTGATACCTTATTTAGATATTTCCTTTTGTATGTAATTGCATCTCTATATACGAAGACATGTAATAGATCAATACATAAAATGAAATATAATACACTTATTCTATTCAAAATCTTTCAGGTTCTAATAATAATATTTATTTTTATTTAAATAATAAAAGTCGAATCTATTCTGATATGAGATGTTCAGTTTCATTTGGACTGCAACAATTGCCAGATCATCATTGACACCACTTGCCTTTCTTCCACACATGTATCTGTTATTATTCAATTTCATCCACACTTCTATATGCTCATGTATGAATTTGTGCTAGTTGTTAGTTTGATATTTTCACTAGGTTTTCTTCTTCAATAAATTGTTATCTTCCCTTGTTAGAAGTCTGTGTTTGTCTTCCCTCGTTTGAAGTTTTTGTTCGTCTTCCATTGTTGGAATTTTTTTTTCATTATGGTTTTGTTGTTGTAGATGCAAAAGACAAACGTATGAGTTGCACATAAGCTTGCAAACTTTCGCAACGTCAATTTGATCTCATCAAGAAGTAAGAAAATGCTACTATTGATATAATTTCATTGTTAAATCAGATGTAATAACAATTTCTATGAATGGATATATCTTTTCGTCAAAAAAATAATGTTCATGTACATACTACAGGTTAATTTTACTCATGGTTACAAAATATTATATTTATTATGTTTTGGTCACTAGACTATTTTTTTTTAAAACGGTCGTCAATTTAGCAAAGGTCCACTCATGGTCATTCATCCATCTTCTCTCAAGAGATCATTAAATAGCAATGATGTAGCACTAAAGTGATTCTAATGTGACATATACATCAATTTGCCTAAATTAAGAAACAAAAATAATAACTTTTTCATCCATCATTTAGACATGTTCATGAATCGGGCTAAGCGAGGCTAGCCTAAATGCCATTACCCAAGATTAGCTTAAAAACCCCATATATATTTTTTATTTAGACAGGACATTTTTTTTAAGAAAAGACAGGACAAATTTTGTTAGGAAACTAATATTATTTAACGTTTACATTGATTATGTAACGTCTACACTGATTGTGTAATGTCTACATTAATTGTGTAACGCCTCCATTGATTATGTATTGTCTACATTGATTATGTAACGTCTACATTGATTATGTAACGTCTACACTGATTTAGTTCTGTACCATTCTATAAATAAGGCTCTATACTATATATTCGAGATATACAATAAACTTATTCTATTCTAAAACTATCATGGTATCAGAGCTTAGTTTCTAATCTAAGGTCGGTCGACCTTTGAGTCGACGATCGATCCTTGATACATTTCAGTGCTTGTTCTTGTATTCGATTATGCTATTGTTTTAATTTCCTTTTGTTTCTCTTATGCATCTTCACACACGTCTATTGGTTGTATCAATCCGTTTGCCTCTTTCGCGTCGCTCATTCAGCCAATCCGCCTACCATGTTCGCATAAATTTGATGCCTTCCAACTGGCATAACCATATGCTTGTCTTGAGATCCCTACTTCTTGTCCTGCCTATCGTTGACTCTGGTGTCAACTCTGCCATTCGTCTGCTCTATTGTCCTATCATCGACTCCATTATCTGTTAGTTGTTCCATCGACTCTTTTTCGTCAGTCGTTCCATCAACTCAGCACCATTAGTTATTCCCCCAACTTAGCTCCGTTAGTCATTTCGTCGACTATGTTGTTCCGTTAGTCGTTTCGCGCGACTATGTTGTTCTGTTAGTCGTTCCATCAACTCAGCCCCGATAGTCGTTCCATCGACTCCGTTGTTCAGTTATTCAGTTGTCCCATTCATGCATTGTCCGTTAATTTGAGTGCAGTTCGCGATGCCTGTCACATATGTTATCCGCGTCCTGTACGTTGTCGAGTGCAATTCGCGATGTCTGCCCATCTTATGTACCCATTTCAGATCTACCTGTTTTGTCAAGTCGTTTGTCAATTCTGCCCGTGATCACTTGCATCCGTTCGTTGCAATCTGGTGTCCCCACGCAGAATTGTCGCCGACTTTATATATCCTCATCTTATTCGTTTGTAAACTTAAGTGGTTTTGTTGCCACCACCTTGAGTTTGAAGGGGGATGTTAGGAAACTAATATTATGTAACGTCTACATTGATTATGTAACGTCTACACTGATTGTGTAATGTTTACATTAATCGTGTAACACCTCCACTGATTATGTAACGTTTACATTGATTTTGTAACGTCTACACTGATTTAGTTCTGTACCATTCTATAAATAGGGCACTATACTGTATATTCGAGATATACAATAAACTTATTCTATTATGAAACTATCAAATTTTTATCTATTCTATAATAAAAATTTTGAGGCCACTTTCCATGGTGAGGCTATTTGTCGCACACCTTTCTAAAATTGCCCTCAAAACATTTTTTTAATTGGTTATAGTCTAATGTTCTTTGGGCGTACACTTGGGGCGCACACTTTATCTTTTAACCTATTTATAGTGTTTTGTTAGATGTAGAGCCCAGGCCAAGGGAGACAAAAAAGAGTCATAAATAGGCTAAAAGACAAAGTGTGCGTCCAAAGTGTATTAGATTATCATTTTCCTTTAAGTAATCTATAAATTACCTTTTTTAGAAACAACGTAGGTCTTGGCACTTTGAGAATTCTATGAAACCACATCCAAGAGGGGGGGAGTGAATTAAGTGTATCGAGAAAGTAACGCTCTTTTTAATTTAATTCAATAATTAAGATGCTATATGCTCACCAAAGTGTGAATATGGATGATATGCAATTGAAAGGGATAGAACAGATGGAAAGGGACGCACAATTTATAGTGGTTCGATCCAATGATCTACATCCACTACCTAACCTCCCCGGTTAGAATTTTTAAACCTCCACTTATATTGCTAACAAGTGTTACAACCTAAGCTTACAAGCCTAGAATGCCTAATCATAATTAGGACTTCCTACCTAGCCGCAACTAGGATTTTTGCCTAGCCTCAACTAAGTATTCCCTTTGACTTAGATTTCACTAAGTCTTACAATCATTCAATTACAACCAATAACTGAAAAATAATCAAATACACCTTACAAAGTAAAGTGGCATCGAGTTCAAATACTAGCAAGCCTTCTAGAGCCTAACCACTCTAATGCATGCAAGTATGAGAATAAATGAGATATGCAAATGTGTCACTGATTTGTGCAAGTCTCAAATATGAAATCGTTTCAAAGGCTAATGTATTAGTGCAAAATCGATTTCAAAGCCAAGAACAAGAAGTTTGATAAAAAATCAAGTTTAAGTGCAAAATTTTGTCCAAGCCAAATCCTAGGATTTAATAAAATAAATTTAAATACAAAACCCAATATTAGTGTGTTCAAAAACACAACAAACGATTTTCCAAGTCAAACAAACAAAGTTATGAAATCTAAGCACAAGAAAAAACTAGAACAAGAAGCTTTCTTACAACCCCAAGAAGCTAACTTAAAAAACTATTTTGAAGTGGTTGTTGTACACTTTGGAAGCTTCAAAAGTGCTAGATTTTTGAATAAATGGACAGCCTCAACAATCTTCTTTGTCTCCTTCACACAAATCAATATTCTCCTTTTTGTAAGTTTGAGCTTTTGTGTGGTTTTTCTTTTTGTTGAGATAAAATAATGTTCTTGGTGGTTTTATAGTGTTACACATCTCATTTTATCAGTTTGTGACCGTTCTAGGGATCCAAGGGCCTATAATTCATCAAGAATTCAAATTAAAGTTTGTTTTCCAGCTTTTTAAAAAAGCTGTCAGGAATGCAATTAGCGCGCTAATGTTGAGACATAACGCGTTAACTCTGCACATAGTGCGCTAATAACAGTATTAGCTCGCTAACTGCAAGGATCTCAGAATAATTAATTTTGTCCCTTGTGTTAGCGACCCTTATTCGCGTCCAGGACCCTACCAACCCTCATATAACATATTGTACATGTTTGTTATGGGTCATTAAGCCTATTTAGGTGGTTCGGATATTTTCACAAATCCCAAAAATAGAAAATCTCGGTTTCATTATATGTGAGGGGCTTTTCTGCAAATATGCAATTTTCTTTTCAAAAACATTTCAAAAACCAGTTTTTTTTTTCGAAAACTTCTACAATGATTTTCAAAAAGCGATGTAAGCTTAAACACATAGTTTAACATCGTTTAGACTTATAGACCAAGTCCAGTTTTAAGTTTCACTTAAGACTTCAAGTAGTCACTTGACATTTGAAAATCAATTTGAAATGCTCGATGCGCATGAACTAATGCATTAGGCTTGCGTAAATAAACTTGTATACCTTACATCAATGTTACAACACACAATTTGATCTTTCGTCTTCATTTCCTTTTTGTATGCCGAACCTTGAACTTGTATAGCTTGAATGCTTGAATACCCGTGATGTGATGTTTTGCAACCTTTGACAAAAACTGAAATGCATTTGATATTCATTAGTATATTTTCACTTTGTTTGTTTCCATCAAAATTCCGATCGGAGTTAGAGTGACTAACTACTTAGTCCAACATTCTATTATTTCCCTAATTTCAGTTTTCTTTCCTATGGCGGTTAAACGACATTCAGTTTTTTTAACCGAAAGATAGTGACTTCGAGTTCACTTCAAGTCTTTTTTTGGGTTTTGATTGAATTGATTGCATTCTTCTGAAGTAGAGATCTACGATTCATGTTGTGTAAAATCTGGAACTGCAAAAAGGAATGTGAAGACGATAAAGAGAGTCAACCAGGTATGCAAAAGAATAAGAGTTTTGTTTAGATCTTATTGGGTGCTTATGCGATAAGTGAATGAGGAGAGCCTTGCTGTACAGAGGACCCCCAATGCTAACATCATATATTTTCTTTGCTACTTCTTTTTCCCTTATAAGTTTGATTTTATTTTTTCTTTGGTCAGATTTGATTTTCTTTTCTCTAGAATCTAAATGAAATTATAGGCCATGAACATCTATGATCGACAACTCATCATTTCTTTTACAACCTTCGAATTTATCGGCACTTTTATTAAATTTCATCTTTGTCCTTTGTATCTTTTGTTGAGGTTAATTTTGATCACTATCCTAATTCAATCTTTTGTTGTGGTTAATTTCAATGACATTTTTTGTTTCTATCTTTTGTTGAGATTGATGTTAGAACCTACACGGAGAGGAAGTGCATGTTAGAGAGATTGGAGAAGATTGTGTAGAAAGAAATTCTTCAAATCTATGGTGGAACGAGCGAGACAGTGGGCAAACTTGGGGCCTTGCTGGATCTTCTTTCATTTTCTTGCATATCCTTCAAGAATGCATTGATATTTCTACCTTCAAAGACACTTTAGGTTTGTTTAATATGTTTGAATTTATTTATTTTTCTCGGTTCAATATCCAACATAGGCACATTCATTACATCTTTTAGGTGGTAAAAATGGATAAAATCTTGGAGGAGTTTGAGATCTCGTGGCGTCAACATGTCTTCCACATCATTATTGAAGAGCGAGCGAGATGTTATAAGCACGGAAGGGCAGAGATTGATCACTTTTTTTTGAAAAAAAGAATTAAGCAGAGATGGATCACTCGGTTGTTTTTTTGGAGTGTTACTTTTGATCGATCACTATTTTTTTAATTATGTATGAATTGTTCTTTTCCTTACCTCTATTGAATGCCCATCAGGAGGCATAAACTGATATCCCACCCTCCAATCCATCAATCAATCTTCAGTGTCTAGTTCTTCCCTTATGATTATCATCGTCATCATTAGCGTTTGTTTAGATTTGTTTTGGTTTGATGTTTTCTTAAATAAAAATGGGACTTAAGTTTGGTTCATGGATTTCTGGGTTTTATATATTTTTTGGGTCTTTTGCATCATCATCATCTCTTAAGCATATGTTTTTCCATATTGTTTACTCATCTCCCTTGACTATTCATGAATTTGTTCTACTGGGTTTTCTTGTAATCTTTAATTGTTCTATTTTGATTCATCAATTATAAAATAAACAAATACCTCATTCCATTGCCATTCACATTGAGAATGAGTTTTCCCCTCTCTGCCTTCTCTCGTAAGTAGGATGCCTTGATGGTAAGACCCATTTAGTTTTTATATGAATTATATTCAAATAACTGTTTTACAATTATTTGATTCACATCCTTATGAAGAGAGTTGGGAGGGTATTAAAACCCCAACTCTAATAACTTAATATGCCCAAATCACCATCAAATGTGGGCCCTTAATATAAGAGTTTGTCTTAATAATACGTGGGTCACTTAATAGAGATTAAAATAATCTAACAATCACCCACTTGACCCCATGTTATGACTTGGCGATTCAAAATAAAAACATAAGTATAATGGCCTAGCCCACCTGGGAACACACCACAGGCCCACTGGACCGCACATGCAGTGTGCCCACCCGCAGGTCCGCACACCATCCACACCCCTCTTGTGTGGTCTTTCGCCCCCAGACTCAAACCTGCGCCCTGAGGGATAAGTACACAGGTTTAGCGAGTCTGGAACCACTGAGCTGTCGAGGACTTCCCAAAAGGTCACCCATCCCAGAACTACTTTCGCCCAAGCACGCTTAACTGCGGAGTTCTGATGGGATTCGATGCCTCTGTGCTGGACCATCTCAGTGGTACCAGAACTCGCTAAATCTGTGTACATATACCTTAGGGCGCAAGTTCGAGTCTGGGGGCGAAAGACCACATAGGAGGGGTGTGGATGGTGTGTGGACCTGCGGATGGGCACACTGCCTGTGCCGTCCAGTGGGTCTGTGGTGTGTTCCCGGGTGGGCTAGGCCGTTACATAAAAAAGGCAGATCCCATCAGAAGTCCGCAGTTAAGCATGCAAGGGCGAAAGTAGTACATGGATGGGTGACCTCCTGGGAAGTCCTCGACAGCTTAGAGGTACCAGACTCGCTAAACCTATGTACTTATCCCTCAGGGCGCAGGTTCGAGTCTCGGGGGTGAAAGACCACATAAGAGGGGTGTGGATGGTGTGCGTACCTGCGGGTGGGCACACTACCTGTGCGGTCCAGCAGGCCTGTGGGTGGGCTGGGCCGTTACATAAAAGGCATCATTTTATGTAACGACCCAGCTCACTCGGGAACACACCGTAAGCCCACTAGATCGCACAGGCAGTGTGCCAACCCGCAGGTCCGCATCCACACCCCTCCTGTGTGGTCTTTCGCCTCCCGAGACTCGAACCTGAGCCCTGAGGGATAAGTACACAAGTTTAGCAAGTCTGGTACCACTGAGCTGGTCCAGCACGGAGGCACCGAATCCCATCAGAACTCAGCAGTTAAGCGTGCTTGGGCGAGAGTAGTACTGAGATGGGTGACCTCCAGGGAAGTCCTCGACAGCTCAGTGGTACTAGACTCTCTAAACCTGTGTACTTATCTCTCATGGCACGATGCACCGGATTCGATCAGAATTTCGTAGTTAAGCGTGCTTGGATGGGAGTAGTACTGCGATGGGTGAACTCTTGCGAAGTCCTCGACAGCTCAGTGGTACCAGACTCGCTAAACCTGTGTACTTATCCCTCAGGGCGCAGGTTCGAGTCTAGGGGGCAAAAGACTACACAGGAGGGGTGTAGATGGTGTGCGGACCTGCGGGTGGGCACACTGCCTGTGCGGTCTAGTGGGCCTGTGGTGTGATTTCAGTTTATGTAACGGCCCAGCCCACCCGCTGAACCGCACAAGCAGTGTGCCCACTCGGGAGTCCGTACACCATCCACACCCCTCTTATGTGGTCTTTCGCCCCCCAGACTCGAACCTGCGCCCTGAGGGATAAGTACACAGGTTTAGGAAGTATGGTACTACTGAGCTGTCTAGGACTTCCCAAGAGGTCACCCATCCAAGTACCAAACACGCTTAACTCTAGAGTTCTGATGGGATCCAGTGCCTCCATGTTGGACCAGCTCAATGGTACCAGACTCGCTAAACTTGTGTACTTATCCTTCAGGGCGCAGGTTCGAGTCTGGGGATGAAAGACCACACAGGAGGGGTGTGGATGGTGTCCACACCCGATAACACACCACAAGCCCACTGGACTGCATAAGCAGTGTGCCCACCAGCAGGTCCGCACACCATCCACACCCCTCCTGTGTGGTCTTTCGCCCCCCAAACTCGAACTGCGCCCTGAGGGATAAGTACAAAGATTTAATGACTCTGGTACCACTGAGCTGGTTCAGCATGGATGCACCGGATCCCATCAGAACTCTGCAGTTAAGCGTGCTTGGGCGAGAGTAGTACCAGGATGGGTGACCTCTTGGGAAGTCCTCGACAGCTCAGTGGTACCAGACTCGCTAAACCTGTGTACTTATCCCTCAGGGCGCAGGTTCGAGTCTGGGGGGCGAAAGACCACACAGGAGGGGTGTGGACCTGCGGATGGGCACACTGCCTGTACGGTCCAGCGAGCCTGCGGGTGGGCTGGGTCGTTACATAAAAATGTAGTCTTTTGCCCTCAGACTTGAACCTGCACCCTGGGGATAAGTACACAGATTTAATGAGTCTGGTACCACTGAGTTGGTCCAGCATGTAGGCCCCGGATACCATCAGAACTCGGCAGTTAAGCGTGCTTAGGCGAGAGTAATACTAGGATAGGTGACCTCTTGGGAAGTCCTCGACAGCTCAGTGGTACCAGACTCGCTAAACCTGTGTACTTATCCCTCAGGGCGCAGGTTCGAGTCTGGGGGGCGAAAGACTACACAGGAGGGGTGTGGATGGTGTGCGGACCTGCGGATGGGCACACTGCCTGTACGGTCCAGCGAGCCTGCGGGTGGGCTGGGTCGTTACATAAAAATGTAGTCTTTTGCCCTCAGACTTGAACCTGCACCCTAGGGATAAGTACACAGATTTAATGAGTCTGGTACCACTGAGTTGGTCCAGCACGTAGGCCCCGGATACCATCAGAACTCGGCAGTTAAGCGTGCTTAGGCGAGAGTAATACTAGGATAGGTGACCTCTTGGGAAGTCCTCGACAGTTCAGTGGTACCAGACTCGCTAAACCTGTGTACTTATCCCTCAGGGCGCAGGTTCGAGTCTGGGGGGCGAAAGACCACACATGAGGGGTGTGGATGGTGTAAGGCCCTGCGGGTGGGCACACTACATGTACGGTCCAGCGAGCCTACGGGTGGGCTGGGCCGTTACATAAAAAGGCGCCTTTTATGTAATGGCCCAGCCCACCTGGGAACACACCACAGGTCCACTGGATCGTACAAGCAGTGTGCCCACCCGCAGGTCCGCACACCATCCACACCCCTCCTGTGTAGTCTTTTGCCCCCAGACTCGAACCTGCACCTTGGGGATAAGTACACAGGTTTAACGAGTTTGGTACCACTGAGCTAGTCCACCAGGTCCAGCACGTAGGCGCCGGATCCCATCAGAACTCGGCAGTTAAGCGTGCTTAGGCGAGATTAATAATAGGATGGGTGACCTCTTGGGAAGTCCTCGACAGCTCAGTGGTACCAGACTCGCTAAACCTGTGTACTTATCCCTCAGGGCGCAGGTTCGAGTCTGGGGGGTGAAAGACAACACAGGAGGGGTGTGGATGGTGTGCGGACCTGCGAGTGAGCATACGGCCTGTGCGATCCAGTGGGCCTGTGGTGTGTTCCCTAGTGTACGACATGTAACAACTCTCAATTTTAACCTGACTGATATTGTAATGGTTAGGCCCTTGACTCGACCACGTGATACTAGATGGTATTTCGAACCTCGGAAGTCGACACTGAGGTAATGTTATGTTTCTTTGATGTGTGTATTATTCTTGTAGTTAATTACGGGTCCCATGCCATTCTGGCTATTTTTAGACTTAGTGAGGTTTCGCATAGATGAACGGGGAAGAAAAATACAACAAAATATATTTAAAAGGATTATTGAATAATTTAAGTATTTATCTGTACATGACAAAGTAAAATCATGCACGTGACAGGGAATTTCGGACCGTGGCGCGTTACTTGGACCCGGAGAGTTGGTTTGCTACGCAACATACGGACTATATAATAGAAACTGTTAAAATGACACAACCCTAATTTGAGGAGCCACGGGATTGGCCTCGAGATATGTGGGTGTTGTAAGATGAAAGATAGAGGAAAATATGACAAACTTAAGGGATAAAAGGGTCATTTTGAACAAAAAGGTGTATATATATATATATGTTTAAACAAAGAAAAACCCTAATACGACACACCCTCCCGCCGCCACTCCCTTCTTCTTCCTCACTTCATCTTCCTCGGTTCTCTCTCATTCCCACGCCACGGCGGCACTACGAGCTCACCGGAGTTCGTTCACTGGAGGTTCTCTCTTCCTCTCTTTTACTTACTCGGCCTCACTCTCCTCCTCTTGGTTTTCTCTCTCGGCCTCTCCACTCACTCTCTCGGTCACGCCCCTCTCCTTGGTGAAAAACCACCAACCCACACAGTCCCGTGGTGGCTGGACCTTGCCGGAAGACGCTTTGGTCGCCGGAGTAATGAGGTATATCATCTTTATTTCTCTCCCTCCCTCTCGATTTCTTTTTATCGGCCTCACCGTTTTGTTTTTTTTCGTTTAGTATGTTGTGTCGATTGTGTTGGTTCAGGTTGTGGAGGTAAGTCCAGCCTCCAATCGGAGCTAGTCGGAGGTGACCCTCCGGCGACACCATTGGCCGGAGGTGGCCCCCCCATGTCGGGCAGTTTTAATGATGGTGTGTGTTGTATAGAGTTTTGGTGAAAACTGTTGGGGTGTGGCGTTGGTGTGTACGTGATTGTGTGTGGGCGTGACTGGTGGGGTGCACAATAGGGTGTGTGTGGACAGTTTGGCAGTGGAATGGTGTGTGCATGTGCATGCATGTGTGTGTATGGTATGGGTATGTGTACACCTACTGGTGGGGTGCGTGATGGGGTTTGACAGTGAACAATGTAATGTGTGTAGTGTGCATTAGACTATTGGTGTGTGTATGAATAATGTGGTGTTTACACCCTATTGTTGGGTGTAATGGGGTGTATACACCCCACGGCTGGGTGCATAATGGGTAGTACACCCCACGGTTGGGGTGTGGGGTGTACCATACATGTGAATAAAAAAAAAGAAGACAAGTTTTTGGTGAGGCCCATAACCTATGAAAGTAAGAATATATTCACCGTATCGGGGGACTTTTTCCAACGGTTTGAGTCGCCTAAACAAACAATCCTAAAACAAATTTATAAAGGCTCACCCTAAGACTAAATACAAAGACTTAAACTGATATTTGAGACTTAAATCCTTATCAGGTAGTCGGGAAATCACAGATACGCGTTAGAGTCTCGAAGTTAGTTACGCGGGTCACGATAGTTCAGGTAAGTGCACTTGCCCTAAAGCTTGTGTACGAAAGTAATCCAGTAAGAACATTGCATGTAATTCATTTTCATTCATTGTTGCTTGTTGATTCCCTTTATTGGCATTCCTGTCTTGTTGATTCTTTGGTATGTGTGTTCTTGGCATGAGCGTGTCGATATGATTTTTGAGGCCTGTATCCCTCATTTATCAAGCTGTGCTAGTGTCGTAACATTGCCCGGAAAGAGCCATCGTCCTCTTTCCGTATACTAGGAGGCCTGTGTCCTTCTGATGCTGCGCTAGTGTTGCGACATTGCCCAGAAAGAGCCAGCGTCCTCTTTTCGAATGCTATGGTTTTACCGCTTACTGCCTCTTTTGTTTCTTTAGAACACACATTTTTCAATTGTTATTTCCTCAGTCTGCCTATCATGCACTTTGATCTATTTATTGTTCCTGTCTTTTAATTACCACATGATATTTAGACTGCTTTATTTGATATTAATGAATTACTGTTATTTTCTTCTGGTATTACTTTCAATCTTTCTCAGTTGCTCACCGTCTAGTTTGTGACGGTGGGTGCAGATATCCCGGAGTGCGACAAGGGTAAGAGCCTTCTACTCGGTGATTATCTCTAAGGACCTCTTAGAGTACGCGACTTCAGGATTAGGTTAAATTGATTCATGTTTATTGTTTTTGTATGATGTTTTATATATACGATGTTGGTTATTGAACTGGGGATCGCTTTTGAGATGAATACTATGAACACTCGGGGTTTCCACATTTATATAGATTTCCAAATTTTTGTTTGATTGAGTTATTTTCCAATACTTGTTTAGTTTTTTCGCTGCGTATAATTGCAATAACTCTTTCATAAACTTTTAAATTGATTAATTGGAGGCTGACTAGGCTCGTCAAGTTCGCTGAGTATCGACTCGGGACCTGCACGGGTCTAGGCCGGACGTACCTAAATGCATTGGGAATTTGGGGTCGTTACAGTTGGTATCAAAGCGTAAGGTTTTAAAGACTTTGACTCTTGATGTAAATTCATAAAATACAAGCCATTTAAACTAGCGGAAATTAGGAGCGGTTGAACTTAGAAGTGGAAATTCTATGATCCTGTAGAAACTTAACTTGGAGGAGTAATGGGTTAAGTTGGATAATTTTTATAAATGTTATAATTGTTGTGTATAAATATGATATATGGTAGCTATCGACTGATCCGAGAAGTTCACTCTCTTAATTAGATAAGGATGACGAATCAGTCAGGTCCGAGCGATGACAGTGGGGTACCGAATACTCGTGTCATCACCGTAGAGGAGTTTCATGCTTGGACGCAGCGAGTTGCGATGCAGGACTTATAGCTACAGGAGATGTTGCGATTACTTAGGACGCTCGCGCCGGCTACTACTACGACACCATCGACCCCGACTGCACCATTACCACCTACGACTACTCGAGGAGCAGAGACTCCGATTGTTGCTGTAGCTACGACTCCAATTCTGTTAGTGGCGATGCCTGAGGGAGTTGTTATTGCGCCGGTTGCGCTGACTGAAGCTGAGACACCGCCGATAGCACAGGCAAAGGAGACTCAAACTACATTAGCTACACCTGTGGCCACTGCCGAGACTACTTTAGTTACGACTCCAATGAAGAATCCGGGAGCCACTGCCGAGGCTAGGCAGTGGAGAGAGTTCAAGAGGCACGACCCATTGTAGTTTTATGGTGGTACCGATGTTAGAGCGGCAGAGCTATTCTTGAAGAATCACGAGAAGATTCACACCATCATCGTTACTGAGGAACGCATAAAGGCGACGATCTCTTCATCAATGTTGCAAGGAGAGGCGGACGATTGGTGGACAACAATCGTTGCTACCCGAGGCATTCTGAGTGATTGGGTTGACTTCAAAACCTAATTTAGTCAGAAGTACTTTCCGCCGACTGTTCTTTGAGCGAAAAGGAACGAGTTCATGATGTTAAGGCAGAGCATACGTGAGTCTGTGATGGAGTACATGAGTAGATTTATATCGTTGTTGCCTTATGCTGGAGGATCTGCAAACATCGAGACTGATCGAGTCTATTACATTGCCGAGGGTTTGTTACCCGTAGTCGGAGGATTTGTTGTTGCGACCGAGCCAGAGAGCTTACAGAGAGTGTATGAACATAGTCTAGTGAGGGAAAGCTATTTGCTCACTTATTCTGAGGAGGAGGCTAGACCAACCAGATCAGAGATACGATTAGAGGACTAACATCGGGACAAGAGACGGAGGATGAACCAATTCCATCAGCGGCACTCAGAAACACTGAGTGTTGAATCTGCTTTGCAGCAGATCACCAGGCAGGCCGAAACGATACTGCCAGTATCGACCTTTGTGAGCCATCCTACCCAACCTACTAGGCCAGTGCAGCAGACACAAGTGCATACACAAAGACAGCCACGAAAGACTCGTACCTGTTATCGATGTGGACAGATGGGTCACATCCAGAAGAATTGTACTCAATCAAAGCAAGTCTAACCATAACACCACCAACACTAGCATGAACGCGTGCAGGCAACTGTTGAGACGAACTAGAAGGCATCCAAATACGTTAATGAGTGTATGAGTTTCGTTTAGAGTATTTTCATGTATACCATGTTTAAATTCAAGTTATGTTGATTCTTGATCATTATACGCATGGTAGACATGTTAGGATTGAAAAGCCATTAGTCTTGGCAAACACTAAAGTCCTTGACATGTTGTATGGAATAATATGTACTCTAACGCAATGTGTATTGATATTTTGTTATAAATAGAGGGTTACTAGTTGTCAATAAACATGAGAATACTGGAGTTTAAGGTTCAATGTTTCGTTTGGTACGAACTGGTTTGGTGCATTTCATGCTCGAATTGTGATACGAGAAGATGAAATTGTGACACCCTTGTGGGTAGCGTATGTAGTAGAGCGAAATAGGATGTCGACGCTGTTAAGATATTTAATTGCATACGAGCATTTGTTACCCAAGGTTAGATTTTAGGATGCGTGTTTAGAGCAAACGGTGATGCAATTGATTTCGAGAAGATTTAAGCTGTGTGATCGCTTATGCATTCGAATATCTGAAAGTGTGCGAGAAGAACAGATTAACCCATGACCTGGAGTGAGCTGCGATCGTGTTTGCGTTGAGGATATGAAAACGTCACCGGTATGATGCTCGTTCGAGTTATGTAATGATCCTGAGAGCTTGAAGCACCTATTAATTTAGAGGGAGCTGAACCTGATACAAAAGTGTTGGCCTAAGCTTGTGAAGGACTACGATTTTTCGTTTTGCGTAGCATCCGAAGAAGACTAACGTCGTTGCTGATACTTTGAGCTGCAAAAGATTTGATGCCGAGGCAATCGTGTATCAGAGGACCATTAGTGTGGTTTACGTGTAGCGGCGGAATTGATGAATTCAACTGACATGCCGACAATTATCACGACATAGATACGTGACCAGATGATGTTGCAAATCGTTTCGTTTGGTGTTATGCGCGAGGAATATCAAGATGATGCGTCATACGAGCAGTGCAACGAAATGGCGGATAGTTCATATTTTCCAGACAAGAGTCGATCGATAGACTCATATTAAAGGTATCGCAAGTGACCAGGGTTTCCATTATTAGCTGATGCGCTTGACGAGATACTTCAGGAGATTCACCAGTTTTGTTTCGTTGTATATCCGGGTCGACCTAAGGTGTACGCTAACATGTGCATCTCTTTTGGTGGCCAGGGATGATTTTCGAGGTGTCGGAGTTGTTTGAGTGGGTGGCATGCCAACGCGTAGAGACTGGGCGATCGATGACCTGAAGGACTGCTACACCACCTATCCATTCCTCGGTGGAAGTGGGAACGTATTGATATGGATGTTGTCAGTGGTTACCCTAATCTTCTCGTAGACACGATAGCATCTGGGAAATTGTGGACAGAGTTGCAAAATCTGCAGTACCTTTACTTGTGCGAGGTTGTACACGACAACAGTTGTCAGTCAAGTATCGATATGTCACCGATTGAGGCGTTCTGTGATGGACCTCGTAAATTTCTTTCCTGCTGGATTGAACCAGAGGATATGGTGGTGAATGGATTGGAAACTGTTTATGATTATACTGAGAAAGTATGGTAGATTCCTTTGAAACTTTTGAGTGCCTGGAGTGGCAGAAGAAATACCTGTCGAGTATCATGATGTAGAATAGAGCCAAAGGTCTTTATGTTAAAAGGATCACAACCAGTTCGAAGGCAAGAAAAGCTCAATTCGAGGTTTAACGATCTCTTCAAGATGGTGAAAAGTTTTAGTGTAACCGTAAATTTTTAGGTTTAGTGTAACCGTAAATTCTTAGTGTACTTATTAGTGGAATTTCGAGGACGAAATTCTAATCAGTGGGGGAGACTGTAACAACCCTCAATTTTAACCTGACTAATATTGTACTGGTTAAGCCCTTGACTCGACCACGTGACACTAGACGGTACTTCGAACCTCGAAAGTCAACACTGAGATAATTTTATGTTTATTTGATATGTGTATTATTATTGTAGTTCATTACGGGTCTCGTGTCATTCGGGCAATTTTTAGACTGAGTGAGGTTTCGCATAGATGAACGGGGGAGAAAAATACAACAAAATATATTTAAAAGGATTATTGAATAATTTAATTATTTATCTGTACGAGACAAGGTAAAAATAGGCACGTGACAGGGAATTTTGGACCGTGGCGCGTTACTTGGACTCGAGGAGTTGGTTTGCTACGCAACATACGGACTATATGATAGAACCTGTTAAAATGACATAACCCTAATTTGAGGAGCCATGGGATTGGCCTCGAGATATGTGGATGTTGTAAGATGAAAGATAGAGGAAAATATGACAAACTCAAGGGATAAAAGGGTCATTTTGAACAAAAAGGTGTATATATATATATGTTTAAACAAAGAAAAACCCTAATACTACACACCCTCCCACCGCCACTCCCTTCTTTTTCCTCACTTCATCTTCCTCGCTTCTCCCTCATTCCCATGCCACGGCAGCACCACGAGCTCGCCGGAGTTCGTTCACCGGAGGTTCTCTCTTCCTCTCTTTTACTCACTCGACCTCACTCTCCTCCTCTCGGTTTTGCTCTCTCGGCCTCCCTACTACTCTCTCGGTCACGCCTCTCTCCTTGGTGAAGACCCACTAACCCACACAGTCCCGTGGTGGCTGGACCTTGTTGGAAGACACTCTGGTCGCTGGAGTAATGAGGTATATCATCTTTATTTCTCTCCCTCCCTTTCGATTTCTCTCTCTCGGCCTCACTATTTTGTTTTTTTTCGTTTAGTATATTGTGTCGATTGTGTTGGTTCAGGTTGTGGAGGTAAGTCCGACCTCCAGTCGGAGCTGGTCGGAGGTGACCCTCCGGCGATACCACTGGCCAAAGGTGGCCCCCCCAAGTTGGGCAGTTTTGATGATGGCGTGTGATGGGGTGTGTGCTGTATAGAGTTTTGGTGAAAAATTTTAGGGTGTGGCATTGGGGTGTGTGTGATTGTGTGTGGGCGTGACTGGTGAGGTGCACAATGGGGTGTGTGTGGGCAGTTTGGCAGTGGGATGGTGTGTGTGCATGTGCATGCATGTGTGTGTGCGTGTGCATGCATGTGTGTATGGTGTGGGTGTGTGTACACCCACTGGTGGGGTGCGTGATGGGGTTTGACAGTGAACAATGTGATATGTGTAGTGTGCATTAGACTACTGGTGTGTGTATGAATAATGTGGTGTTTACACCCCCACTGTTGGGGTGTAATGGGGTATGTGCACCCTACGGCTGGGGTGCATAATGGGGTAGTACACCCCATGACTGGGGTGTGGGGTGTACCATACGTGTGAATAAAAAAAAGACAAGTTTATGGTAAGGCCCATAACCTATGAAAGTAAGAATATATTCACCGTATCGAGGGGACTTTTTTCAACGGTTTAAGTTGCGTAAAATAACAATCCTAAAACAAATTTATAAAGGCTCACCCTAAGACTAAATACAAAGACTTAAATTGATATTTGGGACTTAAATCCTTATCAAGTAGTCAGAAAATCGTAGAGACGCGTTACAGTCTCGGAGTTAGTTACGCGGGTTACGATAGTTCAGGTAAGTGCACTTGCCCTAAAGCTTGTGTACGAAAGTAATCCAATAAGAACATTGCATGTAATTCATTTTCATTCATTGTTGCTTGTTGATTCCCTTTGTTGGCATTCCTGTCTTGTTGATTCTTTGGTATGTGTGTTCTTGGCATGAGCGTGTCGATGTGATTCTTGAGGCCTGTGTCCCTCATTTATCAAGCTGTGCTAGTGTCGTAACATTGCTCGGGAAAAGTCAGCGTCCTCTTTCCGTATGCTAGGAGGCCTGTGTCCTTCTGATGCTGCGCTAGTGTTGCGACATTGCCCGAAAAGAGCCAGCGTCCTCTTTTCGAATGCTATGGTTTTACCGCTTACTGCCTCTTTTGTTTCTTTAGAACACGCATGTTTTCGATTGTTATTTTCTCAGTCTGCCTATCATGCACTTTGATCTATTTATTGTTCCTGTCTGTTAATTACCGCATGATATTTAGACTGCTTTATTTGATATTCATGAATTACTGTTATTTTCTTTTGGTATTACTTTCAATCTTTCTCAGTTGCTCACCGTCTAGTTTGTGACGGTGGGTGCAGATATCCCGGAGCACGGCAAGGGTAAGAGCCTTCTTCTCGGTGATTATCTCTGAGGGCCTCTCGAAGTACGCGACTTCAGGATTAGTTAGATTGATTCATGTTTATTGTTTTTGTATGATGTTTTTATATACGATGTTGGTTATCGAACTGGGGATCACTTTTGAGATGAATATTATGAACACTCGGGGTTTCCACATTTATATAGATTTCCAAATTTTCATTTGATTGAGTTATTTTCCAATACTCGTTTAGTTTTTATGCTGCGTATAATTGCAATAACTCTTTCATAAACTTTTAAATTGATTAATTGGAGGCTGACTAGGCTCGTTTGGCTCACTGAGTATCGACTCGGGACCTGCATGGGTCTAGGCCGGGCGTACCCAAATGCATTGGGAATTTGGGGTCGTCACACGGCCCAGCCTACCCGAGAACACACCACAGGCCCACTGGACTGCATAGGTAGTGTGCCCACCCGTAGGTCCACGCACCATCCACACCCCTCTTGTGTGGTCTTTCGCCCCCCAGACTCGAACATGCGCCTTGAGGGATAAGTACACAAGTTTAGCGAGTCTGGTACCACTGAGCTATCGAGGCCTTCCCAGGAGGTCACCCATACCAGTACTACTCTCGCCCAAGCACGCTTAACTGCCAAGTTCTGATGGGATCCAGTGCCTCTGTGCTGGACCAGCTCAGTGGTACCGTACTCACTAAACCTGTGTACTTATCCCTCAGGGCGCAGGTTCGAGTCTGAGGGGTAAAAGACCACACATGAGGGGTGTGGATGGTGTGCGGACCTGCGAGTGGGCACACTGCCTGTGCGATCCAGTGGGCCTATGGTGTGTTCCCGAGTAGGCTGAGCCGTTACATAAAACACAGGTTTAACAAGTCTGGTACCATTGAGCTGGTCCAGCACGGATGCACCAGATCCCATCAGTGATGGCCCAAAATCTCCCTAGGTCGCCCCGTGACCCACACCCTCCGCTTGTAAGCCCAGCGACGCCTATCACGTCACCGGACACATCATCACTGCTGCCACGTCAACAGCTCTGTGAAGTGATGCTCCGTTTGACTAATCCTTTTATATGAAGTTGTTTAGTTTATTTAAACATCTAGTAGGTTGGCAAATTTTAATAACAATAGCGGAAACATTTAATTCGTATTTTATGAGAATTTATTAAGCCTAAGCAGTGGAAAACCCAGAAATCACACCATGTATATAACGGAGGCGAAATAAACAGTAATCCATATACATATGATAAAGTTCTAAAGTCCCCAAAACCTGGCAAAACAAAATATACATACATGATATCAAAACACGAGCTATCAGCAGCAACGGCCTCAGAGATAGTCGCCTAGTACCTCCTTTTCTTTGCTCTTGTTCGTACCAGGATCTACGCTTTGTTGCCCAACACATATAACAACGAGCCCATTGAGTAAATTCTCAAGAGAAGTCCACACGATAATCATGAAAACCATAATAACCTGCGAGACATGTGAATATGACCCTAGCAACAGGAATCATATTTCCATGGCAGGCAATAAACAACATTCACATCAAATATGATGATCACACACAATGTAAAATAAAACAGCATTCGAGTAATTCGATTCAACCAATGATATCAATTAAAACTAGATAGAGGTGTGACGGAGTCTAACAAAACTAGATCATACTTTGTGAATTCGGATGCCCAGGCTGAGCACATCAAGCCTAGACCACATCCGAACCACTAACGGTGACCGAAAACACATCACAACCCACCGGACACGTGCACTCCACTACTCGGGTAGCTATTCACCGGCTGCGCCAAGTACACGCGCTACGATCTAGCCTGCTCAATTCCGTACCACAACCATCCCGAATAATCTCCGACCATATGAACAAATCAAACACCGACGAACACATGATCACAGTGCATAACCATGGCAACTAGATAAGTAACAAAGCGATAAATGAACAATTTGATAAACAATCATTTACATGGACACACCACGAATGAAGTAAAGTGTAACATCCTCAAGGGTTTTACGCACCTGTAACTACGCACTCCGACTTCTTGGACCCGTCAATCCGACCCGCTTAGCTCTCCTATGCTCGAGCTATGGTTCTCCAGTCCCTGAAGTCCATTTATAGTGTTTTATATTATTAATAAAACACACTATCTAATTTTATGATATTATATCATATTTTTTCAAATTTGAGTTGTGGTACCTCTTTTGGACTATGTCGGGGTTCCAAAAATACCCGAAAAGTCTTGAAACTACTTTTCTACCTTTTCCTTAATTTTCTATATTTTTTTAGAATTTTCTCCAATTTTTCTGATATTTTTGAACTATTTTTCCTATTTTCCATAAAATTATATATATAATATAATATATATTATTTAATTTTTATTTAATTTTAGTTAAAAAATTATTTTTTTATTAGGGGGCCCACCTGGACCAGTTAGGTCCAGGTGGTTGGACTGGCCTGGTTGGCCGGTCCGACCCGGCCCGATTCGGGGACGCACGCGACGGAAATCGTCTTTGGTTTACACCAGAGACGATTTATGTCTTTTTTTTTCCTTCTTTCATGATTCCTTTACTCTCCTCTCCATTCCTCATCACTCTCAATCCATTGGAGACCCTCCAAACCTCAAAATCTCACCTCAAATCCACCAAAACAACACCAAATTCTTGAATTAAAATTACATGTAAATAAACCCAAAATTTACCGAATCACCTCAATTTTCCACAAATTCGATCCAAATCAACAAAATATCACAAAACCAACCTCAAGAACATCTAATTCATCAAAAACATTAATGAAATCCTCAAAAAATCTAAGTTAACCTCAACCCACCAAAACCACATTTTTTTAAAAAAATTCACATTTATGAGGGATAAATTACCTTAGA
The DNA here is from genome assembly GCA_039657345.1 of Stephania japonica. Lineage (NCBI taxonomy): Eukaryota > Viridiplantae > Streptophyta > Magnoliopsida > Ranunculales > Menispermaceae > Stephania > Stephania japonica. The sequence goes on along the minus strand of CM077558.1, from coordinate 16,843,601 downwards.
TCGATTGTTGTGAGGCTCAATCTCCTCTCCAAGCTCAAATTCGTCCCTCTCCAACCTCGATTTCTCTCACAGAACCTCTCAAATTGTTTGAGAAAACGTTTTCATTCTTTGCATATTGATCGATCAAGGTGTATTTATACTTTTGTTCTAATCTGGCGTGTGCACGCATCTCGAGGATGATAGGACGGTTCCTGAACACCTTGTGTCACCCAAATTCGAGACACCTTACCATAACACTCATTGCCTTGATTTACTCTGTTGTGCATCTCGAGGTTTATCCTCTGCACCCTGTTTTTCCTATTTAAACTATAGGATTTCAATTTATTCATTAATACATTAATTCAACCTTAGGTTAGGCCACTAAATAAATCATATAAAAAATCATAGGTTAGTCAAACTAACACTCAGCTACTCGGCAACCCATTCCCCGTACCCTGGCTATCCCGTACCCGATCTCTGACACGCACTTCAGGACATATACCCGACTCGTAGCCTTGCCCGATATCGACATTCACACATGCGATGTTTATATATAATATAATAATTAATACAGTCAGCATCGCAATACTAAGCATCACACCACGCACAAATATTATAGATATAACCTGGGTTTCCCTCCCCTAAATCACCCAGCTGTCCCCGTAACGCCCGAATTAACCACTAATCATCGTGATTAACACTAATATTTAATTAAATTAATTTGGGCCATTACAATTCTTCCCAACTAGGAGAATTTCGTCCCCAAAATTTAAGATAACCAATACCTTTTCTTAGGGGTCGCAACGCAAACTCAACTACTCGCTATTCAACCTGACACGTGTAGTCTAAATGAACTACTTAACTCTAACCCTTCAGTGAACGAATCAATTGAAATTCTTAGGGAACACATCATCCTATTCCAGGGAAACACATCAACCTAGCCCTGGTGAAGAAATCAACCAGTCTTGTCTAACTATTTGGCCCTGGTGAACAAATCAATCAATCTTCACCCAAAATCCTAGTAAACAAATCAACCAGTCCCCCACAATCCTCTAGTGTATGAATCAACTAGGACACACTAATCTAAGTGAACTAATCAACCTAGATGCAACGAATGCAGGGAATGCAACAAAACAACAATTATAATGAACATATTAACCTATATGCAACACACGCATATAAAAACACAATAATAACGTACCCTGCTCATGCTGTCGGGTCGTCTCTCTAACTGGCTGTGCCACGACATGAACTCTCTCATCTATCTGTGGAATCTCTGGTGTTGGAAAGGCTCTACGACAATCCACACTGATGTGACCTCTTTGACCGCACCTATAACATTTACGTCTGTCACTTCCTCCAGACTGTCGGTCCTCAGAGTGCTGTCTATAACTCCAGTCTCTCTTATCTCGATCTCTACCTCTCTGGTCCCGTGTATAAGATTGTTGTGGTGCTAACATCACATATGCCCTATCGTCTCTATCATCACCTCGGTGCTGTCAATCTCGTGGTCTGTCCTCATATCGTAGTCTACTGTCGTGGTGATCACTCCCACTATCTCCATTTGACGGGTCTCTCTGTCTCTTCGGTCCTTAATCAGACCGAGAACCTTACCCAGACCTGTCGATCAGCACAGCCCTAGGTCATAAGTATGTCTAACGTGACAGTGCTCTATCATATACAACCTGTAAAGTCTCAACTCCACTCGCAACTATCACGCCACCTATCATCTCATCAAACCCCTGATGAAATAGTAGATCTGGAGTCTCTCAGTGTTCGCCACGTCCATAGCATACATAATAAGGTACCTGAATCGGTTCATGAGTCTCTCAGTGTTCGCCACGTCCATAGCATACATCATAAGGTACCTGAATCGGTTCATGTACTGCGATACTGTCATGGTACTCTGTCTCAATACCATGAACTGCTCTCTAAGCCTCAACTGTACCTCGGTGGGAATATATTCATCAAGAAATAACTGTCGAAACTCTACCTATGTAGATGGTATGGTATGGATGTCGGTGTAGGTCGTCCACCAAACCGCTGCCTGACCTCTCAAACTATACCCTAAAATACGTGTCTGATCCGTCTTTGGTACCTTTAATAACTGATGTAAGTGCTGGTGTGTCATCAACCACCGTCTTGCAACCTCTAGATCACTAACACCAGTAAAGTAGGTGGGATTGAATCTCATAAAATCTTTCATCATCTTCGCTGTCTCTGACATCTTACTCCTGACAGTCGAAGAACCAACCTATGGCTCGGTAGTAGTAGGCGTCACCTCAGTAGTATCGGCTGGTAGCAGCACAAGTTCAGCTCTCTCCCTCAATGTCTCCGTCCCTGCTGCATGTGTGTCAACTGCTGGTGCAATCGCAGCCGAAGGGGTAGGTGTAACTAACTCTCTAGTCAGTGCCGCTGCAGGTATCCTCGAGCTTCGTATGTACTCCATGAGCTCAACCATCTGTGCTTGCTGCAATAATTGCTGATCCATAATTCTCTGCACCATGGCTCGCAAATCAGCTACCTCTCTGGTAGCATGATCACTGGTGTGGCGGCCCCAATTTTCCACATTGGTCCGCCACGGGTGGCCACGCGGGCCCACAACTGTCCACGTCACCACCAGTTGTGTCCCACGCCCGATTATCCATCATTGATCAACTTCTCATTTAATTTGATTCAATTAATATCATGTATCCTCAAGTTAACAGCTGAAGCTTAAATGAACAATATAAAAATTCATCTTGTGTTTCATTATCAAAATGCCTAAGTGGAAACCATACCAAATATACATCATATACATCTCATATGTTTCTCAAAATATCAAAATGTACAACCTATCTCTCAAGCCCAAAACCCGGTAGAAAACGAATAAATATAAACATACGTACGAGTGGGGCTAAAACCGTCAATCGATGTACTCTTCAAGCTTGCCCTTTCCCCGGCTCGTACTAGGGTCTGCACTCAGCCATCACAAAAAGACAGATGACGAGTCCAGAGTGAGTAATCCCAAGGAAGTTCACCAAGTAATTACGGAAATAAAAGTACTGGAATTCAAAAGACTATAATTTAAACATGCGGAGTACAGAAATACAGACAACTGTAAAAGAAAGATCATCGCATGCATAAATATAGTGAGGAAACAAAGTACGTGCACATAAAAATCGACCAAGTCATACTTCGGGTTTTCCCCGTGCACGCCCCATGAAGAACACACCAATGGGTTGGCCCTGGACCCTAGGTGGTCGGCGTAGACCAACGACGCACCCACACAAGCCTACCATACCCGGTCGCCTATTCACCGGCGTATACTTAGACAAGTGCTATGACTCAATGGACTCTATGGCCGTAACGAAATAAGCACCAGGTGGGGGTGATCTCAACACCGTAAAGACACCAGGTAGGAGTACCCTCCACTACCGTAAAGTCACCAGGTGAGAGTGCCCACCGTAAAACAAAGATGAAATGGAATAAAGAATAAATGGAACTGAATTCAAATAAATCAAATGGTAAATACTTAAAGTGAAGTTCAATTGGGATACTACACACCTCAATTCGCACTCCTCGTTCTACGAATTAAATTCCCCGGCTCGATTCCTTCAATCCCCGATAGTACTCCCAGTCTGATTCCCGACTAAACCCCCGGCTCCAAACACTATTTCAAGACTCCTGGAATCCATTTATGAAGGTTAATTATCAATTAATAGGTTTAAAATGTTGGTTAGACTCATTTCTTCATTTTCCAATTTTTCACATTCCAGTGAACTATTAGCGCGCTAATGAGATGAATTAGCGCGCTAATTCATCTAAGTCACTGTTCATCATTTTCCAGAGGGTAATTAGCGCGCTAGGTCCTCCTATTAGCACGCTAATCGCGCTCTGTTCAGACTTTTACAGTTCAAATTTTTCACACTCCAAACCACCTCATACACCATTCATTCAACTCCAACACCTCAAGAACTCACAATTCACCTCAAGAATACCATTCAAACACAATTTTATCGAATTTAAACTCGAAATCCAAGAATCATAAAAATCATCATTTTCAAACCCATTTCCATATCATCATCAAATTCCCCTCAAATTAGCTCAAAAACACACCCATTCCATGCCATTCTCATTCACATTTATCCCCAACAAAACCAAGTGTTTCATCCCTCAACAAATTCGAATTTCATAAATTCAAACCCACACCAAAAATTTCACAAAACTCAAGTTTATTGTGTCCATACCTTAGATTCTTGTTGTAGGAAGCCCAAAATCACCTTCTTCACTCCCTAAATGGCTGTTCTTCCTCTTCTCTTCTTCCCACCGATCTCTTTTTCGATCTCTCTCTCAAAACCTCACTCTCCTTCTCTTTCTCTCTATGATCGGTCAACATGTATGTATATATATACTTGATCATTTGATCAAGTGTGTGCACGAATCTCGAGAACAAACCAAGGGTTCATGGTCACCCTGTGTCACTCCAACTCCAAACACCTTATCATGACACCAATGACCCTGTTGAGCATCTCGAGAACCATCCAACTGTTATTGTTTTATTCAGCTCAACTATATGACTTATAAATTTCCAATTGATTTAGCCCATAATAATTATCTACTCTATTCAATAAATTACCAAAATTTATGGGTAAGCTCACCTTAATTCCTTCGACTACCCGGCACCTCGTGCCTCGTGTCCCGCGTCCGCACGCACCCCGAGGTCATTCCTCACTCGTCAATCAACTACATTAGCATACATATTGCAATGGAATTAGCTAATTTATACCTTTCCATCACAACTTACCACAACAAGCATACAATACGGACTGTATACCTAGTTCGAGTGCGTTCTAGTCTCGCTGTGGGACCCTCGACCGTCCTCGCTGGCGTCCACATCTGCAATAATGTCATAATTAACGGCAATTTAAAATTGGGCCGTTACAATTCTTCCCAACTAATTTGAAATTTCGTCCCGAAATTTAAGTCTTTATCAACACTCACCCATAAATAATTGAGGATATCTCCGCCTCATAGTCGACTCGAGCTCCCAGGTGAGTCCCTCAGTTCCGTGATGCTGCCATCGAACCAACACTTTCGGAATCTCTCTGTTCCTCAGAGTCTGAACTCTACGATCCATGATCTCAACGGGTTGCTCTTCATATGAAACATCAGGACGAACCTCAATCTGTCTTATATCCACCATCGGCCTCGGTCCCGTCCTTGCTAACCTCAACATAGACACGTGAAACACTGGATGAACGCCTGCTAACTCTGGTGGCAACTCCAATCTATATGCCACTGTCCCAACACGTGCTATAACTCTTAAAGGCCCAATGTACCTTGGTGCTAGTTTCCCCTTGATCCCAAACCTCTGATGACCTTTCCAGGGCGAAACTTTCAAATATACCAAGTCATCCACATCATAACTCAAACCCTCAAGATACCTATCAGCATACTTCTTTTGCCTATCTTGAGCTGCTTGCAATCTCAATCTAATCTGCCGAATCTTCTCAGTGTGGTCAACAACAACTTCAGGTCCAATCACTGCCACATCTTCAGGTGCTGCCCAACAAGTGGGGAACTTGCAAGGTCTTCCATACAAAGCCTCAAATGGTGGCATACCAATACTCGCCTGATAGCTGTTGTTGTACGCGAACTCGCACAACGGCAAATACTCTTCCCAAGCACCTCCAAACGCAAAATGCATGCCCTAAGCATGTCTTCCAATATCCGTATCAATCTCTCTGACTGACCGTCCGTCTGAGGATGATAAGCCGTACTAAACTGCAGTCTCGTCCCAAACTGCTCTTGCATACTCTCCCACAACTTCGAAGTCAACCTGGGGTCTCGATCAGACACAATAGATAGCGGTACTCCATGTAGTCTAACAACCTCTCGCTCAAAAATGATACTCAACTGAGGAAACGAATACTTCATCGATATAGGGATGAAGTGTGCAGACTTCGTCAATCTGTCAATAACAACCCACACAGCACCATGACGCCTCGCAGTCTGTGGCAACCCGCTCACAAAATCCATCGTAACATGCTCCCATTTCCACTGTGGAATGGGTAGTGGCTGTAACAATCCAGCTGGTCTCCTGTGCTCGCCTTAACTCGCCGACAAATATGACAAGCTCTCACATATGCACCCACATCGGCCTTCATCCCAGGCCACCAAAACAAACGTCGCAAGTCATGATACATCTTAGTCCCGCCAGATGAATCGTATACCGCGAACGGTGTGCATCCTCAAGAATGCTATCACGTAGTTCCCGCACCTCGGTATCCACAACCCGCCCCGTGTGTCTCAAGCACTGTCCGAACCACTAGACCAATCTCGCAACCCCGATCCCGAGCCGAGGCAGTGAAGCGAGCAAAATGTCCGTCGCCCTTTGCCACTCAACGACCCTCTCTAACGACACCACAGAACACGCATCCGCCACGAGATATGAACATCGAAAAAAGCATCGACAAACACAACACCGTCGCGGCCTCCAAAGAATCCATGCTCATGTGTCATCTCGCCGCAAAGACACGCTCGACTCTCTACACCACTCCGGCTCAATGCATCAGCAACTACATTCGCCTTTCCAGGATGATACTCAATCGCGAAATCGTAGTCTTTCAACAACTCGAGCCACCGTCTTTGCCGCATATCCAGATCCTTCTGAGTGAACAGATACTTCAAACTCTGATGATCTGTGAATAACATGAACCGCTCTCCATAAAGATAATGTCGCCAAGCCTTGAGTGCAAATACAACTGCAGCTAGCTCTAAATCATGTACCGGATAATTCTCCTCGTGGGGTCTCAATCGCCTCGATAAATATGCAACTGGGTGTCCTTCCTGCATCAACACGCATCCCAACCCAGTCCCGGAAGCATCTGTGTAAACCGAGAATCCTTTCCCTGTCTCAGGTAAAGCCAACACTGGCGCTGAAGTCAACTTCCTCTTCAACTCTAAAAAGGCTGCCTCACAGTCTTCAGACCATTCAAACTTGACATCCTTCTTGGTCAACCTCGTCATCGGCGCTGCAATCAAAGAAAAATCCTGCACAAATCGCCGGTAATAGCCCGCAAGCCCCAAGAAACTTCGAATGTCTCGTAATCGTCTCGGTGTCCTCCAATCAATTATCGCTCGAATCTTGTCTCCATCAACAGATATTCCTTGACTACCAATGACATGTCCGAGAAATTTCACCTCTCTCAGCCAAAAAGCGCACTTGCTGAACTTAGCGTACAATCTGTGTTCCCTCAACGTCATCAAAACATCTCTGAGGTGTCTCTCGTGCTCCTCACGAGTCTTACTGTATATTAAGATATCATCGATGAACACAATCACATAACGATCCAAAAATGGTCGCAATACTCGGTGCATCAAATCCATAAAGACAGCCGGCGCATTAGTCACCCCAAACGGCATGACTGTGAACTCGAACAATCCATAACGCGTGCTAAACGCCGTCTTCTCTATATCACTCTCCCGAATCCTCAACTGATGATAACCAGATCGTAAATCAATCTTCGAGAAAAACTTAGCACCCGCTAACTGATCGAATAAATCATCAATCCTAGGAAGTGGATAACGATTTCGAATCGTTACTTGATTCAGCTTCCTGTAATCTATGCACAACCTCAAAGAACCATCCTTCTTCTTAACAAATAGTACTGGTGCGCCCCAAGGAGACATACTGGGATGAATGAAACCCTTCTGCAACAACTCCTCTAATTGGGATCTCAACTCTCCCTGCTCCGACGCTGACATCCTATACGGTCGGCTATATATCGGCTGCGTCCCCGGAATCAACTCAATCATAAACTCAACTGACCTAGGAGGTGGTAAACCTGGCAAATCGTCTGGGAACACCTCAGGAAACTCACACACTACTGGGACATCCTCCACTCTAATATCTGGTCTCAGGTCTGGCTCAACTACCGTCCTAAACACCTCCATCTCCTGAATCGTAGCTAATCGACCTCTGGTAATCGGTAAGTCTGACGCCGTCCCAACAAAAGTAAATACGGGAATACCCTCAATATCAAATACTATCATCTTCCCAAAGCAATCAATGTGTGCGCGATATGTCGCTAGCCAATCCATACCCAATAAAGCATCAAACTCTAAATACTCTAGGACACGAAAGTCGACAGGTAACTGGTGTCCCTCAATCTCTACTATACAATTCCGGCATATCCGGTTAGGGTAAATCTTATCCCCAGCAGCCGTCCTGAGGACAAGATGTGGATCTAAAGTCTCAACAGATAACCCTAACTGTCCAACCCTACGTCCCGATATAAATGACAAAGTACTACCGGAATCAAATAATACATGCATAGAAACATCGCATATAGATAACATACCCTCGACAAGTTTGACGACGAGTCGCACCTCGATCCCATTGTACGACGAGGTGTAGTAGCGACGATGAACTCTCTCCCTAGCTGCCTCAATCTGCGGTCGTGATGACGAAGCTGACATCGGACAATTAATCTGTATATGTCCGACCTGATGACATCTAAAACATCGTCGTGTATCCTGCCAATCTGACTGTGATACTATATGTACCTGAGCTCTGTCACGACCCCGACCTCTCTGTCCTCTACCACGACCTCCTCCATCTCGCACACGATGTCGAGGCTGCTCAAATGGTGCAGGTGCAGTAACATACACCACCTGCCTCTCATCTCCTCTCTGATGCTCGGAACGTCTATCTCGTCGACCCTGATAATCATGTCTCTGTCGATTAGACTGCTCTCTCTGTCTCTTTGGTCTTTGATCAGACCGAGAGCTCTGTCCAAACCCATCTCCAAGCTCACCCCGGTGTCATAAATACGTCTCGCGAGCTAATGCTTTGTCAAAAACACTTTGCATCATAGCTCGCAAATCAGTCATGTCACTAGTGGTATGATCACTAGTCTCTCCAATCTCTGGCTGAGTAGTCGGCGGAGTAGTAAGAGTCTATCCGTCCATCATAAACCGCACAACCAACGTGCATTGGATCAAACTCAGTATATACGCGTATAATATGTAATACACAATCAAAACATACACGTATATATATAATTTCCTAAATTTACCCGCCTCACATCACTTCCCAACTAAGTCTTTAATCATTCACTTGTGGTTTCCACATCTAAAGTTTATTCATTGAGTTTATACTATTGTTCAATCTCCAAATATAGCCATATCAAAGCTAGCTATAATCCCTATTCCATTCCCTAGGCTCCTCAATTTAGATTCCTTAAACCTAAGCTCTGATACCAAAATGTGGCGGCCCCAATTTTCCACATTGGTCCGCCACGGGTGGCCACACGGGCCCACAACTGTCCACGTCACCACCAGTTGTGTCCCACGCCCGATTATCCATCATTGATCAACTTCTCATTTAATTTGATTCAATTAATATCATGTATCCTCAAGTTAACAGCGGAAGCTTAAATGAACAATATAAAAATTCATCTTGTGTTTCATTATCAAAATGCCTAAGTGGAAACCATACCAAATATACATCATATACATCTCATATGTTTATCAAAATATCAAAATGTACAACCTATCTCTCAAGCCCAAAACCCGGTAGAAAACGAATAAATATAAACATACGTACGAGTGGGGCTAAAACCGTCAATCGATGTACTCTTCAAGCTTGCCCTTTCCCCGGCTCGTACTAGGGTCTGCACTCAGCCATCACAAAAAGACAGATGACGAGTCCAGAGTAGTGAGTAATCCCAAGGAAGTTCACCAAGTAATTATGGAAATAAAAGTACTGGAATTCAAAAGACTATAATTTAAACATGCGGAGTACAGAAATACAGACAACTGTAAAAGAAAGATCATCGCATGCATAAATATAGTGAGGAAACAAAGTACGTGCACATAAAAATAAGACCAAGTCATACTTCGGGTTTTCCCCCAGGCACGGCCCATGAAGAACACACCAATGGGTTGGCCCTGGACCCTCTAGGTGGTCGGCGTAGACCAACGACGCACCCACACAAGCCTACCATACCCGGGTCGCCTATTCACCGGCGTATACTTAGACAAGTGCTATGACTCAATGGACTCTATGGCCGTAACGAAATAAGCACCAGGTGGGGGTGATCTCAACACCGTAAAGACACCAGGTAGGAGTACCCTCCACTACCGTAAAGTCACCAGGTGAGAGTGCCCACCGTAAAGCAAAGATGAAATGGAATAAAGAATAAATGGAACTGAATTCAAATAAATCAAATGGTAAATACTTAAAGTGAAGTTCAATTGGGATACTACACACCTCAATTCGCACTCCTCGTTCTACGAATTAAATTCCCAGGCTCGATTCCTTCAATCCCCGATAGTACTCCCGGTCTGATTCCCGACTAAACCCCCGGCTCCAAACACTATTTCAAGACTCCTGAATCCATTTATGAAGGTTAATTATCAATTAATAGGTTTAAAATGTTGGTTAGACTCATTTCTTCATTTTCCAATTTTTCACATTCCAGTGAACTATTAGCGCGCTAATGAGATGAATTAGCGCGCTAATTCATCTAAGTCACTGGTTCATCATTTTCCGAGGGTAATTAGCGCGCTAGGTCCTCCTATTAGCGCGCTAATCGCGCTCTGTCCAGACTTTTACAGTTCAATTTTTTCACACTCCAAACCACCTCATACACCATTCATTCAACTCCAACACCTCAAGAACTCACAATTCACCTCAAGAATACCATTCAAACACAATTTTATCGAATTTAAACTCGAAATCCAAGAATCATAAAAATCATCCTTTTCAAACCCATTTCCATATCATCATCAAATTCCCCTCAAATTAGCTCAAAAACACACCCATTCCATGCCATTCTCATTCACATTTATCCCCAACAAAACCAAGTGTTTCATCCCTCAACAAATTCGAATTTCATAAATTCAAACCCACACCAAAAATTTCACAAAACTCAAGTTTATTGTGTCCATACCTTAGATTCTTGTTGTAGGAAGCCCAAAATCACCTTCTTCACTCCCTAAATGGCTGTTCTTCCTCTTCTCTTCTTCCCACCGATCTCTTTTTCGATCTCTCTCTCAAAACCTCACTCTCCTTCTCTTTCTCTCTATGATCGGTCAACATGTATGTATATATATACTTGATCATTTGATCAAGTGTGTGCACGAATCTCGAGAACAAACCAAGGGTTCATGGTCACCCTGTGTCACTCCAACTCCAAACACCTTATCATGACACCAATGACCCTGTTGAGCATCTCGAGAACCATCCAACTGTTATTGTTTTATTCAGCTCAACTATATGACTTATAAATTTCCAATTGATTTAGCCCATAATAATTATCTACTCTATTCAATAAATTACCAAAATTTATGGGTAAGCTCACCTTAATTCCTTCGACTACCCGGCACCTCGTGCCTCGTGTCCCGCGTCCGCACGCACCCCGGGGTCATTCCTCACTCGTCAATCAACTACATTAGCATACATATTGCAATGGAATTAGCTAATTTATACCTTTCCATCACAACTTACCACAACAAGCATACAATACGGACTGTATACCTAGTTCGAGTGCGTTCCAGTCTCGCTGTGGGACCCTCGACCGTCCTCGCTGGCGTCCACATCTGCAATAATGTCATAATTAACGGCAATTTAAAATTGGGCCGTTACAACTGGTCTCCCCAGCCTCCTGTTGAGTAGTCGAAGAGGTAGTGGTAGGAGTCTGTTCGTCCATAGTGGTCTGCATTGATTTCCGTGTCCAGATCAGTTCCCAATATATGTATGCGTATAATATATATATATATATATAAATACAACAATAAATATATCAACATAACAATACTAACTTTACCTGTTTCTATTGCTTCCCAACTAAAAGTTCTAGGCAATTCGTCGGGTTTCCACATCTAATTTGGTTTAAAGTTTATGCTCTTTCATTAACTTTGTTAATTCAAGGCCCTATCGACCTTGCTCTGATACCAACTGTGACGGCCCTAAATCTCCCGGGGTTACCCCGTGGCCCACGCCCTCCGCTCGCAAGCCCAACAGCGCCTGTCACGTCACCAGACACATCATCACTGCTGCCACGTCAACACCTCTGTAAAGTGATGCTCCGTTTGACTAATCCTACTATATTAAGTTGTTTAATTTATTTAAACATCTATTAGGTTGGCAAATTTTAATAACAATAGCGGAAACATTTAATTCGTATTTTATCAGAATTTATTAAGCCTAAGTAGTGGAAAACCCTGAAATCACACCATGTATATAACTGAGACGAAATAAACAGTAATCCATATACATATGATAAAGTTCTAAAGTCCTCAAAACCTAGTAAAATAAAATATACATACATGATATCAAAACACGAGCTATAAGCAGCAACGACCTTAGAGATAGTCGTCTAGTACCTCCTTTTCCTTGCTATTACTCATACTAAGATCTGCGCTCAGTTGCCCAACACATACAGCAACGAGCCTAGTGAGTAAATTCCTAAGAGAAGTCTACACGATAATCATGAAAACCACAATAACCTGCGAGACATGTGAATATGACCCTGGCAACAGGAATCATATTCCCATGATCGGCAGTAAACAACATTCACAGCAAATATGACGATCACACACAATATAAAATAAAACAGCATTCGAGTAATTCGGTTCAACCAACGATATCAATGAAAACTAGATAGAGGTGTGACGGAGTCTAACAAAACTAGATCATCTTTGTGAATTCGGATGCCCAGGCTGAGCACATCAAGCCTAGACCACATCTAAACCACTAATGGTGACCGAAAACACATCACAACCCACCGGACACGTGCACCCCACTACTCGGGTAGCTCTTCACCGGTTGCGCCAAATACACGCTGTACAATCTAGCCCGCTCAATTTCGTACCACGACCATCCCGATTAATCTCCGACCATGTGAACAAATCAAACACCGACCAACACATGATCACAGTGCATAAACATGGCAACCAGATAAGTAACAAAGCGATAAATGAATAGTTTGATAAACAATCATTTACATGGACACACCACGAATGAAGTAAAGTGTAACATTCTCAAGGGTTTTACGCACCTGTAACTACGCACTCCGACTTCTCGGACCCGTCAATTCGACCCGCTTAGCTCTCCTATGCCCGAGCTATAGTTCCCCAATCTCTGAAGTCCATTTATAGTGTTTTATATTATTAATAAAATACATTATCTAATTTTATGATATTATATCATATTTTTTCAAATTTGAGTTGTGGTACCTCTCCCGAACTATGTCGGGGTTCCAAAAATACCCGAAAAGTCTCGAAACTACATTTCTTCCTTTTCCTTAATTTTCTATATTTTTCTAGAATTTTCTCCAATTTTTTTGATATTTTTCAACTATTTTTCCTATTGTTCATAAAATAATATATATATACTATATATAATTTAATTTTTATTTAATTTTAATTAAAAAAATTATTTTTTTATTAGGGGGCCCACCTGGACCGGCCTGGCTGGCCGGTCCGACCCGGCCCGGTTCAGGGACGCACGCGCTTCCTAGAGATGGAAATCGTCTCTAGTTTACACCAGAGATGATTTTCATCTCTTTTTTTTTTCTTTCCTTCTTTCATGCTTCCTTTACTCTCCTCTCCATTCCTCATCATTCTCAATCCATTGGAGACCCTCCAAACCTCAAAATCTCACCAACAACACCAAATTCTTGTATCAAAATTACATGTAAATAAACCCAAAATTTACCAAATCACCTCAATTTTTTACAAATTCGATCCAAATCAACAAAATACCACAAAACCAACCTCAAGAACATCTAACTCATCTAAAACAGTAATGAAATCCTCCAAAAATCCAAGTTAACTTCAACCCACCAAAATTCACATTTTTTTTTCAAAAATTCACATTTATGAGAGATAAATTACCTTAGATCGATTGTTGTGAGGCTCAATCACCTCTCCAAGCTCAAATTCGTCCCTCCCCAACCTCGATTTCTCTTACAGAACCTCTTAAATTGTTTGAGAAAATGTTTTCATTCTTTGCATATTGATCGATCAAGGTGTATTTATACTTTTGTTCTAATCTGGCGTGTGCATGCATCTCGAGGACGATCAGACGGTTCCTGATCACCCTGTCTCACCCAAATTCGAGACACCTTACCATAACAATCATTGCCTTGATTTACTCTGTTGTGCATCTCAAGGTTTATCCTCTGCACCCTGTTTTTCCTATTCAAACTATAGGATTTCAATTTATTCATTAATACATTAATTCAACCTTAGGTTAGGCCACCTAATAAATCATATAAAAAATCATAGGTTAGTCACACTAACACTCAGCTACCCGGCAACCCATGCCCCGTACCCGGCTATCCCGTACCTAGTACCCGGTCCCCGACACACACTTCGAGACATATACCCGACTCGTAGCCTTGCCCGATATCGATGTTCACACATGTGATGTTTATAAACGATATAATAATTAATACACTCAACATCGCAATACTAGGCATCACACTATACACAAATATTATAGATATAACCTGGCTTTCCCTCCTCTGAGTCACCCAGCTGTCCCCATAACGCCTGAATTAACCACTAATTATCGTGATTAACACTAATATTTAATTAAATTAATTTGGGCCGTTACAATAAGTGTGCACCATTTATTGAATCAATCATATCACTTTTCACTGAATTCAAATGATTAGATCATGACAATCACAAGTCATTAAATCGACATGATTCCTTCCATGTATCACAATGTGCTCAATCAATATAACTTTAATAAGGATATTTTCAATCCTTTTACTATAATGTTACTTACTAAAACATAACGAAGATAACGTGTACATTAAACGAAAACAAAGCTTTAATTGAATTCACAAGTGTCACAACGATAATATGAGCAATATAACTATATATGTATGTATACATACCATAAGATTATGGTAACAAAGACTTGTCTATAATGCCCATACGTTCAACATGGCCAATAAATGTTTTGGGCAGTAATCCCTTAGTTAACAAATCCGCTATCATCAAATTAGTACCGATATGCTCAATTGACACTCTATGTTTTTGCACTTCTTCTTTAACATATTTGTACTTCAAATCCATGTGTTTTGCACTCTTTGAATACTTGTCATTCTTCAAGAAGAAAACTGTTGCGGAATTATCATAATATAGCTTTAATGGTTTAGCTATACTATCAATAATAGCAAATCCTGACACAAAGTTCCGCAACCATAATGCATGAACAGTGGCCTTAGAACATGCACAAATTCAGCCTCCATAGTGGAAGTAGCAATTACTGTCTGTTTCGCACTCTTCCATGAAATTGCCCCTCCAACTAATAGGAACATGTAGCTGAATGTATATTTTCTTGAGTCCACGCATCCGACAAAATCAGAATCTAAATAGCCAATCACTTTTAGATGACTCAACCTTTTATAGATCAACATGTAATCCTTGGTGCCTTGTAAGTACCTAAGTACTTTCTTTGTGGCTTCCCAATGTTCCATTCTATGATTACTTTGATATCGACCCAACATTCTAACAACAAAACTGATATCCGGTCAAGTGCAAGTTTGGGCATACATTAAGCTCCCCACTACTGATGCATAGGGAATGCACTGCATTTCATTTTATTCCAAATCATTCTTAGGACATTACATTAAACTGAATTTGTCCATTTTCTAAATTGGAACTATTCCTGCAGAGCATTTGTCCATTTGAAATCTCTCTAATACTTTATTGATATATCCTTTCTGAGACAATCCTAACTTTCCTTGTGATCTATCACAAAATATTTATATTCCTATCACATAGGATGCCTCACCTATACATTTCATTTCAAAGTTCCTAGAGAGAAATCTCTTTACATCATGTAACATGGCAACATTATTAGCAGCAAGAAGAATATCATCAACATATACGACCAATATAATGAACTTGCTCCCACTGATCTTATTGTATATACACCGATCAATAGTGTTTTCTACAAAACCATATGACGTAATGGTATTATTGAACTTAATATGCCATTGTCTGGTAGCTTGTTTCAATCTATATGTTGACTTCCTTAATTTACACACCAAATTTTCTTTTCTTGTAGTCACAAAACCTTCAGGCTGGTCCATGTAAAATTCCTCTTCTAAGTCTCCATTCAGAAAGATGGTTTTCACATCCATTTGGTGAAGCTCAAGATCATAATGAGCCACCAAAGCCATTATAATTCTTAAAGAGCCATTCTTTGAAACTGGAGAGAAGGTCTCCTTATAGTCAATGCCATCTTTTTTTTTGTAACCTTTGGCGACAAGTCTAGCTTTATGTCTTTCAATGTTGCCTTGTGAGCCTCATTTAGTTTTGAAGAACCAACTTGCTTTGCACCTTCAGACAACTCGACTAAATCCCAGACTTTGTTGTCATCTATAGATTTCAATTCATCTATCATTGCATTGAACCATTTTTCATAATCATGACATTTCATGGCTTATTTGAATGAGACTGGATCTTTATCAATGCTCAAGTCACATTTATGTTCAAGTGAATAAACCACAAAATCATTTATAATAGCTGGTCTTCTTGTCCTTACAGACCTTCGTAATGCTACCTCCTGTGGTTCTACTTGTTCATTTGCAACTTGTACATCATCAGCTGGTTCATTAACAATAAGTTCATTTTCCTCATTTGGAGCAATTATTTGTTGTTCAGGTTTCTTGCTCAACCGTGCTACAACAAGAAGAACAACAATTTGAGGAGAAATGCTAGATGTAGTAGTTTTCAATTGAACTTCATGAATATCCACATTTCGTGGTTCTTCACTCCCACTAATTTGGCCATTCTCAATAAACCGAGCATTACCAGACTCAACTATTCTTGTACTATGGTTAGGACAGTAAAATATGTACCCTTTTGACTTTTTAGGATACTCAATGAAGTAACCATTGATAGTCTTTGAATCAAGTTTCTTTTCATATGGATTATATATCCTTACTTCTGCTTGACAACCCCAAACATGAAGATGTCTCAAACTAGGTTTCCTTCCAGTCCAAAGTTCATAAGGAGTCTTAGGAACTAATTTACTAGGAACCCTATTTAGCAGATATGCAACAGTCTTTAATGCATGCATCCACAATGATGAATGTATAGTGTTACAACTTAGCATACTCCTAACCATATCCATAAGAGTGTGGTTCCGCCTTTCAGCTACACCATTTTGTTGAGGTATATTGGGCATTGTGTATTGCGCACAAATGCCACGACTTTTCAAGAAATTTGCAAATGGACATGGACATTGTCCACTTTCATCATACTTTCCAAAATACTCACCAACTCTATCAGATCTTACCACTTTAACTTTTCTATCAAGCTGTCTTTCTACCTTATTAATGAACACTTCTAAAATGTCCACTGATTGAGACTTTTTATCAACAAGTATAGATAACAATACCATTAGTAGTCATCAATAAATGTGATAAAATACTTTAGACCACACCAAGAT
The DNA here is from genome assembly GCA_039657345.1 of Stephania japonica. NCBI lineage: Eukaryota > Viridiplantae > Streptophyta > Magnoliopsida > Ranunculales > Menispermaceae > Stephania > Stephania japonica. The sequence continues at coordinate 16,826,155 of CM077558.1, read as the reverse complement.
GAAGTGTCAAAAGACCACAAATATCGGCGTGTATCAATTCAAGAGGCTTTCTGCTTCTTGTGGCAGGATGTTTTGATGTATGTTTAGTTTGCTTTCCCTTAATGCAATCCACACATACATTTAGTCAACAAAATCCAATTGAGGTAAGATATTACTTTTCACCAACCTCTTTATCCTTTCTTTGGAAATGTGACCTAATCTTTGATGCCAAAGATAAGCAGAGCACTCTCATGTGCACTACATTTATTTCCAATAACATGCTCAAAATTTAACAAGGATTCAACAAACATACCATTAAGATTGAAACAATATAATTTGTTAATTACAATATCATAACCATAATAGTATTTGTGTTTAAAGAAATTGAAGCAACTATTTCCAATCTTAAAGTTAAAACCTACACAATTCAACTTTGATATAGAAATAAGATTCCTAGAACATTCAAGAACATAAAGGCACTTTTCTAAATCTAAGAAGCATTTGGTGTCTGAGATTAATTTATAAGTCTCGACCCCTTCAATGTGTGCCTTCATTATGTTCTCATTAACAAGAACTTTTCAGTTCCACTTCAGTTTCACTTATGGCATGGATTGAAAGGAATCCCTGCATAACATGCGAAATATACGTAGTAGCACCAATATCAAGCCACCCATATATTATTAGGCACTTCAATTAGGTTTGATTCAAAACATACAGAAATGTAATGTAAACATTTCTTCTCAAACCATGCCTTTCTTTTCAGACGACAGTCTTTCTTGATGTGTCCACTCTTCTTGCAAAAGCGACACCTCAGTTCCTTATGGTTCGACCCTCATTAACTTTCATTGGGGCCTTATCCTTCTTTCTGTCCTTCCTTCTTTGTGTGGATTTGTTGTTGCTAGCTCCATCATGCATGGTAAGATGAAATGAGTGATCTTTCATCTCCCTTAACATTCCTTCTTCCTGAATCAACATGACCTTAATTTCTTGCAAGTTTCATTTTTCCTTAATGGTGTTGTAGTTCGTCTGGAACTGGCTGAACTCAAAAGGAAGTGAATTAATGATGAACTGCACTAGAAACGATTCACTCACATCCATTCCCATAGCTTTGAGTTTCGCTGCCAAATTCGACATACTTGTCACATGATCATGAATGGGTTGCGAGCACTCAAACTTCTTATTGGTCAACTCGTTCATCAAGCTTAACACAATGGACTTGTCAGTAATGTCCGATTGTGAAAATTCTTTCAGCTTGATCATGAACTCCTTTTGCGTCGCTTGTCTTAGGCATATATGATTTGACATTTTTTGAAATTTTCATACGCATTAATCTCAGACTCAGCCTATTAGACCACTCCCAGGCTTCATAATAAGACCTTTTCCTCTTCAGAGCTAGCCTCAGTAATGGTTGTAGGCTTGTCATCTACAATGATTGCCAAGTCAAGATCCACCTAGTTGAAACTGAATCTGTTCAGACCAGTCATTGTAGTTGAACCTGTTGAACTTAACCTTCATATTACTTAAGGCAAACATATTAGAGGGCGCTGCAAATATAACATAAATTGTACACATTAATGTTTTGAGTAAACTCTAATAGATTCAAACTTACAACACTTTTCTTATGTATTTAAGTTCACCTTTGGGCAATACTTGAATATACAAATTCTTGCTATCATTTCATAATAAGCATACTTTCATAGACAATCAATCATACTTAGTTTAATAAGTAAGATATCTTTGGATAAAACATACATATTTCCAAGTATGAAGATAAATCTCCTAAGTTTCATCAATTATAAGCAATGGTCTACCTTTGGGTAACCTCCTAGTATTACAATTAATGGTCTTAATCAAATGTTTAAATATCAATTCGAAGCTAAGCCACTTTGGTGACTAACAAGTTTTCATTCAAATAAATATTTGATTAGACATACTTTAATTAAAGCCTTAAATTCTAATATGTATTGCATAGTTAACTTTCAATTCTCACGTATTGCACGCAATAAAGGCAATACCGAAAATATATATGCATACAGTAAGACATATTAGAATAGACATACAAAATTACACATATATATGCATGACATAAAGTAATATTTTAAATGACCAATAACATGCATGATTTTCATTCAGCACATGCATTATCATACATATGGAATTTATATATATTTAGCATGTCAGTAAATTCTATATATATAATAAAATATCATTTACACGATCAGAAAATCAAGTAACGTGTTCATGCACACATACATTTACAAATAATGTGTTGTAGGATACATAGATGTGTGAATGTGCCATATTTTCTTAAACTAAACCATATGCTATGTACGTGTACGTGTACGTGTCATATTCATGTCAGGATATTGAAAATTTGCATGTTATGTCACATACATATATGATTTGGATATATATACACAAATCATTAATTTCGCATATACATGTATCTGGAATGTAAACTTTAATTACGTTTACTTTTATTAGCAGACAATGAAATCAATGAAATCCCTTTTCGATCGGTATATCAATAAAACGATTTTGGGTTTATCCAAAATTCCAAAATATCATTGATCGATTCTGGGCTTCTAAATTATCGAACATTGTAATAGGTAAATACAAAAAATTAACAAAATATCTATAATACCAAAAATGGCATCGCAAAATCAAAAGGGCCAATTAAATGGCCATTGGCATAGGGAAAACGGAAGTTAAGTCGATCAAAGTATTGAATTCAAGATGGACTCAAACATAGATGAATCAAAAGTGTTCTAATCAAAGCTCTGATACCAATGTAATCTTTATAAATGGATCTACTTTGATTCATCAATTATAAAATAAACAAATACCTCTTTCCATTGCTATCCAAATTAAGAATGACTTTTTCCCTTTCTGTTTTCTCCCGTAAGTAGGATGCCTTGATGGTGAGACCCGTTTAGTTTTTATATAATTCATATCCAAATAACTAATAACTGTTTTACAGTTATTTGATTCATATCCTTATGAAGAGAGAGGGGAAGGTATTAAACCTCTAACTCTAATAACTTAATATATCCAAACCACCATCAAATGTGGGCCCTTAATATTAGAGCTTATCTTAATAATATGTGAGTCACTTAATAGAAATTAAATTAATTTAACACTTCTACATTTTGATGGGAAATGTGATGGTTGAAGTGAAGTATTGTTGATGACTATTTTGAATGTCATCTCTATTGAATATCCACCATACGCCATACACCATACACGTACAATTCTCAAGCAATAGAGATAACTTGGCTTAATTAAAGAGTTCTCGAAAAAAAAAAGGTTCACCAAGTAGACTTCTTTTTTGAGATGACAAGAGTGTTCTATTTTATTTTTATTTTTATTTATTTATTTATTATTTTTTTTGGTAGGAGAGTGTTCTATTTTGAGCTTACAAGAGTGTGGGTTATTTATTTTAGTACCAATTCTATGTTTTTCTTTTTTTCTTAAAATAACTTCTACTTTTTTGAGAGAGGCGAGATGAGAAACTTGAAGGTTTCTTTATATTATCTCAATTTAATTTAATTAACAAGCATAATATATGTGTACGCTTATTTGTCTTCAAAAAATAATATGTATGCTTATCTCAATAAGATTACTTATCATGGAATGGGGTGCATACGTTAATGGATATAGATTAGCTTAAAAAAAGATATAGATCTAAATTTATTCTAAGATTTTTAGTCCTCATCCCTGGCCTAATCGTTCCATAAGCATCGTCAAGAAGTTCTTCTCAAAGACATCGATTTTCATCCAATTCCCGAACACGACCTTCTCTAATTTTCCACCATCTAACTGCCTCAGGGAGTCCAAGACCGGCGGCAATACAACGGAAGCTACAATGTCCATCACTATCCACATCGTAAGTACTCTCAACGTGTGGAACCCAATTTGGCTGAATGCTAGATGTGAAGCCAACCTTAAACACACCCCTAGAAGCCCCACGTGTTCGATAAATACTGCTTGGCTTTTGCTTTTTTCGTGAACAAGCAAACTTCTCATGATTGGGTACAAATTCAAACCCACTTGGTAGTTTTGTCGTAGATGTATCATCTTCATTTGCTTTCCTCTTCACTGCTTTCACTTTTCCTTTTTTGGTCTTCTTACTAGACTTGGCTTGTGGCCCAAGAATGTATAAGGGGGTCTCCCTCTGGTCTTCACTTTTGAGGGTGGTTCAATACCCGACGTCGTGGAAGGGTCGCTAATCTCTCTTATTTGTTGAATGATCCCCAGATGGGCGTTCTCATCAACATAAGTTCCAAACTTATCAATGACTTTTTGAATCTCGTCATTGAAGTTATAGTCAGACTGGCCGACAGATGGTTCATGCATCATACTTAACTTCTGCCAATGAATGTGAACATCTTCAAGTTAATTTAGGTGTACCGACCAATAGATGTATGTTAATCTCGTGTGCACACGGAAGATCATGTGTGTACATAGCTCACAACCATAAAGATATTGGTCTGTCCCTCACGAATCAACATAAGTGTTGCATGAGATACATAACCCCATAGCCGGGTATACAAGTAACTCATACACTTGTGTTAAATCACATTCAAACTCTTCTCGAATGATGCCTTGATCTTGTTGTGTTGGCTATCTACCAAGCCATCAATGACACTACATACCTCAGTTAAGTTTGATTGACAATGGCCAGCATGTTTCTTGAGAGTGGAATGCGAAGATTCAACTCTTTGCGTCGTGGTCTCTCCAAGGTGCAAAATATGATCTGTCCATGCTGATACAAATCTTTCCTTGAACTTCCTCAACCAAGTGTTTTCCAAGTACTTGACCAACCCTTTCACACCTTCATAATTGGATCGTATCTCACTCATCCTAATATTAAACATTTCCTCTGATTTAGAGTACATAAATGTCGTCCACTTATCATTAAAGAGAGTGCAGTTTTTTTTCTAGGGAATATCTTTTTGGTATTGGTCAATACGTTTCTGTTTATGTGCCAAGTGCAAAGTAGGTGAAATGATTGTGGGAAAACTTTTTTGATTGCATTGATAAGTTTCAAGTCTCTATCAGTGACAAAAACACCCGGTGCATGCCACCCATCCAATATATATTTCAAATTCTCTAGTGCCGAGACATAGTTGTCTGTAGTCTCCTTTGATAAGAAACCATACTCAACCGAGTAAGTCAATGCAATCCAAGTCACCCCAACAATCTCCAACAATGGCATACAATACCTATTTGTCTTGTATGAGCAGTTAATGAGAAACACATATAGGAAACACCGGACCAAGTTGATAAAGTTAAAATGTGCCCAAAATAAGTCTGTCACAATATTTATATTAGGTTCCTTCCTATGCCACGACATGTACTTATTTCTGTCTAATAAGTGCAACAATTGTTGCATTTCTATTCTCCCTCCGGGTGCTATTTCTCTATCTATTTGCGTGTATTGTATATCGTTTGCTGTGTGGAAGAATTATTCTTGTCCCTTTGCCTCAATATGTTGAGGATTTTTCGTGGCATCACATTACCCTACTTATCTGCCCCACTATAACCTTTTCATCCGAATTCAATCGTCCTGCATATAAGTGTCCTTCCAAGTACTTAGTGATCTCATGGATGTGTCGCCCACATAGCACAGTGACATACTATAAAGAGTTAGACTCTTCCTTGATGTAAATTTGAAAAGGGCAGTCACATTTTTTGGTACCAGTGTGAAGCCTTGAGTTATCCTCATCTTCATTTTCCTCTCCTATCTTCTTCAACTTTTGTCGCATTGGATATCCCTACTTTTTGTGAAAGGCCTCTATATGAACTAGTCCTCTCACATGCAAGCTTCACCCTACCCCTACGACCAATCCCTCCAGCATCCGACTTCTTTATAACTAATACAAACTTCCTTTGAAGACCCAATTCTTGTACCCAATCAATAGTCTCCTTCCAAAAAGAGAATGGTTGTTCCCGACTAAACACACTAGTATAGTCTTCAAATTCAGATGTGGATGTGTTTTCATGAAACAAAGAATGTTTTTTGTAAGAATTGATCATGAAAATTCAAATAAATACTTGGAAAAATAAATCTCGGGGGTACAGGTTTGAGATTCAAAAGGTATTCTCGGTACCCTGAAACTGAGACCATTTTCCAAGTCTCGGTACCCTGTGTCCGAAACATATAATGAATGGGCCACACATGACCTCAGACATTATGTAACGAGACTTATCTCAATGTTTCAGCTATCTTTAACCGAGAACATGTGTTATATCTCGGAACTATGTGACCATGACAATCGTGTCCTTGAGAAAGTTTTGGTAATGCACAAAAATAACACAAATACAATGAAAACAAACCTGATTGTAAGCGACATCGGCTTCCAACTCAATTCCTTCACCCATTAGACCCTAAAACTGATTTAAACACATCGAATCCTTCAAACAAAATAATGCAAAATCCAAACTTTTTTAACCATAAAAACCTCTAACTGAGATGATTAAAGCATACAAAAACGTCAAAACTAATACTTTCAAACTTTGAGCACACTCTGATCGTCAAACACGATGTTTAGCCTTTGACGAATGGACTTCACTTGGATAAAAAAATAGGAGTTTGAGAGTGGGGTGCGCAGGATTTTGGAAGGGTGAATGAAATTTGGAGAATCGATATGGTTGGGAGGGTATATTAGACATTTCTTTATAAAACCAATTTTAATTCAAAATGACCAGGGTGCCCTGAGAGGATAGTGGGGTGCACATAACGCGACTTTAAATCAATTTATACACCATATGATATTTATTATTTATATATGCATCATATGATATTTATATATAAATTATAATATAATATTACATAGTTTCCACCCGGCCCGAAACATTCATTATAAACATAACAAAAAAACCTTAATGAGATTTATAATTTAATTTATTTGGTTTACTATATGCTTTGTTTTGAATTGTTTGCAACTATATTTATATTTTACAATTTTAGGATCAAGTGTACTGAAAAAAAATTTAGGATCAAATGAGAAAAATTACAAAACCTTATTTTATAGGATCCTACTTTTTTTTTGTCGCTGTGTGTGTGTGTGTGTATGTGGAGTGGGGGGTAGGGTTTATTGACTTTATATATAGTTTATATTTATATATACATGTTATGAATTTGTTGAAACTTTATTAAGTGTTAGCACTAAGAAAAGTTAAAACTTTAATTGCATGATATGTTGATACTTTATTTTTGTTGGAATTCCAACAATTGTGTTGTTATGTATGTATCTTTGACGCCTTGTTTTTTATAATTCTTTTTTGAGGAAAATTAAGTGGGAAGAATATTTTCTCCACAGTGATTCCATATCTTTGCAAAAATCCCCATAAACATCCTTGTGGGGATCCCGTATGGGGAATAGAATGGGAAAGAAATTCCTCCATGGAGATTCCCTATCCCTAAAAAAATCCTCATGAAAGTCCCCATGAAGATTATATGGGTATGAGGATGAGTATTAGAATTCATCCCTAAATGGGTATGGGGATGAATGATGAATATATAAGTGGGTATGGATATGGGTATGGAGACAAACCCTACCCTACTCATTTGCATCCCTACTCTAGGTCTTCCAAACATCCTTCAAAACAAGATTTTGGTTCCATCATATTTCAAAACGAGCTAATGTTATGACCTAAACCAAACCATATTTATACACAAAATAATGAAATTCTACCAAAAAGTTGTGAAAGAATGTAGAATTTATAGGAGAAGATACTAGCTTGACTTGTCAGGTTTGGGTAGTTCTATTCTTCTAGGCGTTGGAGTTTTGTTGGAGATTTGCCAACTAAGTGATTTCATGAGGAAGGAAGCAAGAGTTAGAGTGTTAGGGTTAGAGTTAGAGCGGTGGATGATAGATTGATTATATTAAGGTTAAAATTTGTTAATACAAATAAGAGTTTTCTAGTCTAAAATTTTATTTTTCATTTTTGAGTGTTGAATGCACATAAATGAGTGGAAATAGTTGCCCTCTTACATGCACATCGTCATTTTTCCATAGAGAGGTAGCATATGTCCCTTATAATAAAGGAAGTACCAAATGAAGATGTTAATTTGTATACCCAATGTGGGTATGATAGCTAAAGTTCTCAATGGTCGGATAGGTCGAAGTCGCTACCGGGCTTATTAAAAAAGTAATTTCTTTTAAATTCATCAAATAGGAATGATTTCTTTAAAATTACAAAAGTAATGTATTGCGTGTTTTGAGAAAGCATAATTGAGGGTGGTGAGTATGATGTGGACTTTTGATTACATGAATTACTCATTTTGAAAAAGAGTCATTTGTACAAAATATTAAGTGTATGGTTAAACTCCTTTTGAAAATGAGTAATTCATGCAACTCCACACCCATCCGAACCTAAATTGAAAATACTATACATCCATCGACCTAAACCACACTAAAACACATATTGGCGCATGCTCCACACTAAATCGAGGCCCATATGGACGACTCACACAACAATGTATGTTACGGTATGTCTGTGTAGCATTCCTCAAATTTAACACTATTTCATTGAATTCCTCCAACAATTAATTTTTCAAGTACACAACAACACAAAGAAATTGTCATTTTACCTTCACCTTTACACAGTGTTAAGGAAACATGCAACAAAAATAATTCATGATAGAGAAAATGCAAATGACATAATAGCAAAGCCAAATTGAAAAACCCAAAAAAAACATTGATTGCATTGAAAGAGATAACTAGTTTGGAGATCTTACAGTTAATTCAGGCTTTTCCTCATAAATAAGGGAACTAAAAATAGGTCTCATTGTAACTTTATCACTTGATTGCCTCTGTAATGACCCAAATCAGATTTGCCATTATGTGTGACTTCATTACATATGTGGATGACAGCTCGGACGTTTGTAGACCCTACAGCTAGGTCGGAGCACGCTCGGATTAGGTGTACAATCCATTTGCGTATTTTTTGTTGTATTTGCGATGTGTATGTTTAAATTAGGTTATTTACATCGCAATGTTGTGTGTTTATATTGTATATGTTGAGCGAGACAGTGTAACGGGTATTTGGCTCGGGTAGCTTATAAACGTGGGAACCGGGGAGGCGAATGGTTAGTACACTAAGCCGGGGGTTAATATACACGCAATAAATGATAAAATATGATAAATAATTAATATAAAATACCGTATATAAGTTAGTGATGCGAGTGTACGCGATGGATGTGCGAAACAGTTCGGGATCGGGTGTCGAAACATCCGAGGATTGGTGTATTTGTGTGGAGAAGGATGAGAACAAGACTTAAGTTATCCAAACAAGTCTAATTTGGTGGACTTTTGGCTTCATCATGACCATTTAATCAAGCCTTGAGATGTGTGGGTCCAAATGATGAAGATTTTTGGTATAAATATCAACAAACTCTCCTCCTCACCACCATTTCTCTCTCTCCTCTATTTGCTTGGACAAAAAATTACTAGAGGAAACTAAGGTTTTGTGAATATTTGAGCTCATTTGGAGGTGCTAGATTAAGAGGAAATCGAATACAAGGTTAGATTGTTGATCTCCATCTCTTTCTTTACATTCTAGATGTATTTTCTCGCGTTTTGACGAAGTTTCTGGAGGTGTGAGTTGAGCACACCAGCTATTGTGGTGTTGTAATGGTTTTAGTGATGAATTTGAAGCAACAAGGTGTTATGTTTTGATGTTGTTTTTTGTTGTTGCTAAGGTTTCTAAAACGAATTTAGGGTTTTGGCGAAAAAAACTCGGGGTTTACATCTTAAATATTTTTTGTCGAGGGGTTTTGATAAATTATAGTGTTTGGATACTTGAGGAGTGGTTTAGACAAGCGCGGACAGCGAAGACGAGTCGAGGGGGTCCAAGAACCCCATAAAACTTCCCTTGACTTGGACGCTGCCAGGCGCGCCGTGGGCATTTGAAGCCACGACACCACTAGCAGCATCCAAAACAGAGGCAAATCACCAACCCACGCTTTATATGGCACCGTGGGGGGTGGAGCATGACGATATCTGGTCACAGCATCCAGGACATCGTGAGGCACATCGTGGAGGCCTTGTTCACGATGGCACCTCTCACGATGTCCAAAACAGTGATAGGCAATAAATTTTAAATAAAATTTGGAAAATTTAAGGATGTATCTAGGGGTTTATACAACCTATTTGAATGGTTTAATGAGTGTTTTTATCGAGGATTTGACATTTAATAATGATTTTTGAGGTTCATGAAATTGATTAGATTTATCAGGAATTCAATTTTTAGGTTGAATTGATGGGTAATTTGTAACAACCCTCAAATTTTAACCTGACTTGTATGACACTTGTCATGACCGTGACCCGACTAGGTGATACTAGACAGTATTTTGAACTTCGGGAGTCCACACCAAGGTAAATTTTATGATTCTTTGATGTGTGTAATAGTATTTTAGTCTAATGCGTGTCACGAGTCGTTCGGGCAACTTTTAGACTGAGTGAGGCTTCGCCTAGGTAAACGGGGTTGTAACACAATTAAAAAAATAATACAATTAAATGAATTTTTGTATAATTTAAATAATTATTAAATAGACAAGGTGAAACTACGTGCATTTCGAGAGTTCGAACAAGGAAAGACGGACCGAGGAACATCGTTTGAACAAGGGAGTTGGTTAACTACGTAACATACGGACTACATGATAGGATTGTTAAAGTGACACAGCCCAATGGTGAGAAGCCATGAAATTGACCTCGAGATGCGTGTGTGTGTTGAGATGAAGGGCCATGCATGTGACAACACATGCCTACTTTTATATTCACCTACTATTCATCACTTCTATATATATATATATATATATATCATTTCACCCTCTCTCACCAAACCGATCTCTCTCTCATTCTCACCACCGCCCTTCTCCTCCTCCCCTCGCCATCGACGAGTAGGCACCAGTCCCTGAGACTCAGGAGGTAGTCGACCTCGCTGAAGGTCTGTCGTTCTTTCTCTCTCTTGGTGAGCAAGCAATCGACCCTGACCGGATCAGTAGTGGTCGAAGATCACTCCCTCACCAGAGGTCTCTCCTTCTCCCTCTCCCTCTCCCTCTCCTTCTCTCTCTCATTCTCGTTGTTTTGTGTTGTTTCGTATGTATTGGTTAAGGAGGCGACTACCGTGGCGGGGACTGGTCGTGGACGACCCACGGTGGCTCACCGGAGTCCTGACCATCCCCGAGCACCTTCCCTCGCGGCACATGAAAAGTAAATACCGTGTCATGCCTCACTGCTTACACATTTGCTTTTACGTCTCGCAGTTGTACCCTCATGTCTGGCCGCTGCTCCGGTGGGTGTTGGTGGTTGGGGATGGTCTGTGAATGTCCTCGAACACCCCCATGTCCTGGAGAACCCCTGGGTTACATCAATAGTTGGGTAGATCTATGTTGTAGACGTTAGGGAATGTGTTGATTTATTGTTGGTCTCGCTAGAGTTGTAGAGCTCGGCGACACTGCTGGTCGGACCACCATGACCTGGGGGACGTCTAAGACCACACCAAACCCTTTCTTATGTCTCACGACTCCTGGAGTGGTTCATGACAGCGGTGGTAGTGAGTTGTTGTGTTTTATTGATTTTTCAACTATTTTGGGTTGTTTAATGTCCTCGCCAGAAAATACCACAACTGGTGGCGCCGCTGGCTGGACCACCTGTTGTGGGGGGTTGTCGAGGACTATTCCAAACTGTGGTTAGAACTTCGCAACCTCCAAAGTGCCCAAAACAGTGTGGTGGATGCGAATTATTGTGATTTCATGTGATATTGAAGTTTATTTCTCATTTATGGGTGTGTATTCGAGTTCCGACTAGGCAAGGCATTTTCGGCCATTCCATGCCGAGGAGACCCCCTATGTCGGATAGTACCAACGTGTTTCCATGACCGACTCATTGTTGTTTGATGTATGGTTATGGAATTTTTATTGTTCCTTGTCGACCAAACCGTTTCAAGTATTCCAAATTTTGTTTTAATGCTTCAGCTTGGATAAGATGAATTGATTTTTTGAACTATTTAGAGTGATTAGTTATCTTAATGAACACACAATATGTAAGAGACGTACGAATATATGGTGTTGGTTTTGGTCTACTCGGTTTGTAGGAAAACATGTTGTTACGTTCCTGTGGTTAGATTTATTGTCATGCTCGTTCGTTTATATTTCCTTTGGATGAGTTAGATGGCTGTGATGTCGTGGTCATGCCGTCGGTCCTTGAGGCTATGGCATGACCCATATACGATTAAGTCGCGCCTGCATTTCATGAGTAGGTTTACATGCGTCATGGTTATCGATGTTGTGATATCGCAGTTGTGGTTATTATTGTAGTTTTCAAACCCGAGAGAGTATTCGTCTTCCTATCGAATTGTTGAGTTATTTGAGTCCTTAAAACACTTGGGAAAACACTAGGGTTTAACCTAATAGTTAATGACTCGACCCATTAATTAGAGTTTCCAACCTTGTTAGGTAGCGGGAAACTTGGAGATACTCGTTAGGATTCATGAGAGTATGTTCGCGGGTTGCGTTATCAGGTAAGTACATTTGTCTTAAAGCTTATGTATGATTTGTAAGCCAATAAGAAAATGCCATGCGATTCATTATCATTTATTCAAACTCGTTATGCTTTATTATTGGTATTCCATTTCCATTCCTTGTTGTGTGTTTCTTGGCGCAAGTGTTTCGTCTCAAAAGTACTAGGACCTGCACTAGAGGGATAAAACGCGTGCACTCTTGTACAGGGTGTGTGACCACCCTTAGTGACCGTGTGACACCGAGTACTGGGTGGATGGGCTTGTGTCCCTCCCATCATAGTTGTGCCTTCGCTTGTGTCAATGCCCGGGAAGACCTCGCGAGGTCTTCGCCGTTATGTTATGATTTAGACCACTTATGGGCCTCTTTTGATTCCTTATAATACACTTGGAATTCAATTGATATATATTAGTCTGTTTATCATGCACTTGATCTATTTATATTCCTGTCTTTTTATTTCCGCATGATATTTAGATTGCTTTCCTTGATATGTCATGAATTACTATTATCTTCTTCTAGCATTACATTCGATTTATTAAGTTGCTTACCGTCTAGTTTGTGACGGTGGGTGCAGATAAAGCGGAGTACAGTAGAGGCAAGGAGCCCTACCTATGTGACTTTTTGTGAGGATTAGCGGTTGGACTTGGAGACCTTAGAGTAGGTTATGTGTTTTGGTTCTATGTTGTTTGTTATTATCTACCATGTTTTGTGAGTTATTGAACTCGAGATTATAGTTTAGGATTTATATAATGTAATGTTTTATTTGATGGCTTATTGTACATGAATATTCCCATTTACGGGGTTTTCCACATTTACATAGGTTCTTGATTTCCGTTTGACTAGTTATCTCCCAATAATTGCTTAGTATTAAAATTTTCTTCCACTGTGCTATACTTGCAATAATTTTTCATATAACTTGTAATTAGATAATTTGAGGCTGATTAGGCTCGCTAGATCCCAAGTACTGACTCGGGGATCTGTACGAGTCTAGGCCGGGCATTCCCAAATGTATTGGGAATTTGAGGCCACCACAGTTGGTATCAGAGCGAAAGTTTATATAGACCTGACTTTTGATTTAAAAGTCATGCCATTTAAACCACCAGAAGTTAGGAACGGTTGAACTTAAAGTGGAAACCCTATAATCCTTTTTGAAACTTAGATGGGGGAGTTGGGGTTGAGTCAGATTTAACTTCGTACATATTATGCTTGTTGTGTGTAATATATGGTATGCGGTAGCTATGTATTGATCTGAAGTATTCGCTCTCTTGGTTTAGACAGAGATGGCGAATTAGGCAGGTCCGAGCGATGACAGCGGGACGGTTGATTCTCAGTTTAGTACTTCGGAGGAGTTTCGCATTTGGACACGACACCCGCACCATCTACTACGGCCCCATCGACCTCGACCACACCTATTCCACCCATTTCGACCACTCAGGGGACGAAGACGCTAGTGGCTACAGCTTCCATAACGCTGATTCCTGTTACAGTGATGCCAGGGATGACAGTTGCACAAATAGCCCAGACGGAGGTTATTGCACATCTGGTCCAGACTGAGGAGGCACCAGTGACACCCGTAGCTGTTGTAGAGACTACTCCAGTCACTACTCCGAAGAAGAGTCCCAGAGCCACTGCTGAGGCAAGGCAGTGGAAAGAGTTCAAGAGGTATGACCCAGTCAAGTTCTTGGTGGCATAAACATAGTCGTGGCAGAGCTATCCCTGAATAATCATGAGAAGATTCATACCATCATCGCGACTGAGGACTACATGAGTGCGATGATCTCTTCATCTATGCTACAGGGGGAGGCAGATGATTGGTGGACGACTATTGTTACTACCTGAGGCATTCTGAGAGATTGGATCGATTTCAAGACTCAATTTAACCAGAAGTACTCCTGCCAACTGTTCTTCAGGCGAAGAGGAACGAGTTCATGGCACTGAGGCAAAGCACCGATGAGTTAGTGATGGACTATATAGGCAGGTTTATTTCACTGCTACCTTATGTTGGAGGATCCGCAGATACTGAGGCTGATCGAGTCTACTACTTTATCGAGGGCCTACTAACTGTAGTCGGAGGATTTGTTGTTATGACTGAGCCAGAAAGCTTGCAGAGAACATAAGAGCGCAGTTTGGCGAGGGAGAGTTACTTACTCACGTATCCGAAGGAGGTTAGGGCGAACAGAGCAGAGACCCGATCTGATAGTCACTATCAGCATGACAAGAAGAAAAATAGGAGCAGATGGGTTACTCGTAAGCACAGGACGCAGAGTGTAGGATCTGCTTCACAGCAGAACATATGTCTGGTACAGACTGTTCCACTCGTGCCAAGTTTTGCTAGTCATCCACCGCAGCCTAGTTGACAGGACCAATAGTTGCAGAGGAAAACTACTGAGAGCAAGCATACTGACCGAGGAGATAGGCAGAGGAAGACGCAGAGGTTTATCAGACCTAGACTCAAGGTACTGCACAGGGACAAGGCTAGAGCCAAACTCAGAGATCGCAGGATACCCGTACGTGTTACAGGTGCAGACAGGTCGGCTACATTCAGAAGGAGTGCCCTCAACCAGTGAGAGCACCACCATAACATCACCAGCATCAGAGGGAGCGTGTTCAGGCTATTGTTGAGCCAGACCGGGGGGCATCCAGATATAGTGTTGAGGGTATGATTTTCATTTGCAGTAGTTGCATGCATATCATGTTCGATTCAAGTTATGTTGATTCATTGATTGTTGTGCGCTTGGTAGACATGTTAGGGTTGAAAACCCGTTAGTCGTAGCAGACCTCAATCCTAGGTACGGTTGTAGGATACGATATACCCAAATATGCATAGTCTTGACATTTCAGTAGAGTTAGGGGCTACTAGCCGCTAGTAGACATGTGAGTACAGGAATCGTTAAAGTTCGAGGTCTCGGTTGGTGCAAATTGGTTATGAGCATTACATGCTTGGATCAGTTGATACGAGAAGAAAAATTGGAGACCTTCGTGAGTGTCATGTGTGCTGGAGCGAGACAGAGGCGTCGGCTCGAGTTCTTAAAGGACTACAACTTCTCATTTGGGCACCATCCAGGGAAGACCAACGTTGTTGTTGATTTGTTGCATCGGAAAGGATTTGATGTTAAGGTAGTCGTGTGTCAGTGGACCTACTAGTGTGGTTTACGTGAGGCAGTCGGGTTGATGAGTTCAGCGGACGTGCCGACGATTACCAGGACACAAATATGTGGTCAGACGATGTTGCAAACCGCCTCATTTGGCATTGTGCGTGAGGGACATCAAGACGATATGTCATACGAGCTGTACAATGAGATGGTGGGAAGTTCAGATTGCCCAGACAAGAGTCGATCGATAGACTCATGCTAGAGGTATCACGGGCAATTGGGGTTTCCATTGGTGGCTGATGTACGTGACTAAATACTTCAGGAGATTCACCGCTCCCATTTCGTTGCATATCTGGGTCGACCTAAGATGTGTGCTGACATGCGATATCTCTTTTGGTGGCCAGGGATGATTTTTGAGGTGTCGGAGTTGTTCGAGCATGTGACATGCCAACAAGTAGAGACTGGGCATCGACGACCTGGAGGATCACTGCAACCCCCACCTATTCCTCTGTGGGAGTGGGAACATATTGATATGGATTTAGTCAGTGGTTGCCCTGATCTTCTCGTGGTTACGATAGCATATAGGTAATCGTGGACAAGTTTGCGGAATCTACAGTACTTTCACTTGTGCGAGTTTGTACACGACAACAGTTGTCAGGCAAGTATCGGTATGGCACCGATTGAGGCACTCTGTGATAGGCCTCGTAAATTCATTTCCTGCTAGACTGAGCTAGAGGATGTTGTAGCAGTTATACCTGGAACTATTGAGGATCATATTAAGAAGGTAAGGTAGATTTACTAGAGACTTAAGAGTGTCCAGGAGTGGCAGAAGAGATACTTGACGAGTATCACGATGAGCTTTAATATGATTTAGAGAGCCTATGTACACCTGAAGGTCTCTCCACTAAAAGGTCATGAACGGTTCGGAGTCAAGGAACGACCCGCTCTAAGGGTTATCGATGTCTTCAAGATTTGTAAAGAGGAACGGTAAGGTCGTTAGTTTAGGTTTTTTATAAGTAAATTTCGGGGATGAAATTCTAATAAGTGGGGGAGACTGTAACAACCCTCAAATTTAACCCGACTTGTATGGCACTTGTCAGGACTATGATCCGGCTACGTGATTGTCACGGCCCAATTTTGCTAATCTTGATTTATTTCTTAATCAGGATTACCGACCCGTGACGTGGGGCCCGTATGAGATGCGCACACAGACCAAGGCATGTGGCCGAGATAAATTTTATATTTGTATTGGTATTCCTAGTGTTTGTATGTGTGCAGGCTGACTAATACATAATTAGGTCCTATGTGTTGTAATTAGGGCTTAATTACGGGATTAGGCCGGGCAGTGCCCTAGATTAAAATAGGGGCCATTATAGTTGGTATCAGAGCTTAGGGATTAGAACCTTAGGGAGATAGTATAGAGTTGTCTAAAATTGTGATACCAACATTACAGTTTGTATCAAAGCTTAGGGATTAAAACCTTAGAGACATAGTATAGAGTTGTCTAAAATTGTGATACCAACGTTACAGTTGGTATCAGAGCCTAGGGATTAGAACCTTAGGGATAGAATACAAAGACTTGTTCTCAATAAATAAAGCACAAACTTTAGAAGTGGAAACCAGATGAACATTGCCTAGGAACTATTTTGTTGGGAATCGAATGAAAGTAAGGTGGGGATTGTTATATATACAAGTATAATTGTGTGTATATATGCGCTATACACGTAGTGGCTGATGAAGAGTGCGCCACCAACATATAGACACTGATGTCGAATTCTCGTGAAGATAAAGATGGAGGAGCTAGCAGTAGTAAGAAAATTTGTTGCATCGGTGGATGACATTAAGAGGTTATCTTGTTGAGTAGCGACTTAGGGACAATAGCTTGCGAAGCTTACCACTTTCATGACGACATGAATAACGACGTCGATATTGACCATCCCCAGCATGGTTGTAACTACTACTATAACGCCCCTAACTTCAGAGGCTCCGATTGCATCGACATAGCTTGTAGTACATCATTTGCCAGAGTTGTCGATTGTTGCTGCACCGATAGTCGTATCAGGCAAGGATACGCCCACTACGTTTGAGGAATCGTTTGCTAGGGTTAAACAAGGATTTGATTTTGAGAGGCGGAGACAAAGAGGCAAGGGAGTGAAGATCGCAAACGAGAGATTTCAGAGTTCAAGTATCATGAGACCAGCCACCAGTCTATATCTCACGCGACTCCACCCATCTTGTCAACTTCATCTATGTCAACAATACTATCTCTGCAAACACAGTAGGCGCCAAGAGGTAGAGGCCGAGATGCACCAAGGCATGGTCAAACCCAGATAACACGTGGTGATCAGAGGAGACAACCGACATATTATAGATCATCAGGTAGGGCACATCGTGTGAAAGTGTACGCAGCCAGTAGGTCATTGGTAGGAGATACCACAACCACAAGATCGAGAGAGAACCCATGTTCTTGTAGGACTAGACCCAATTATGGTGTGAGACCGAGTTAAGGGAAAGTCCTGATCTATTTTTAGTGCATAAACTGGTTAGGACAGTCCATGGTAAGCCGACTTAGTTCATATTTTGCATAGAAAATTATGCCTAGCAAGATTTTTCTTGAG
Organism: Stephania japonica; assembly: GCA_039657345.1. NCBI lineage: Eukaryota > Viridiplantae > Streptophyta > Magnoliopsida > Ranunculales > Menispermaceae > Stephania > Stephania japonica. The sequence continues at coordinate 16,807,937 of CM077558.1, read as the reverse complement.
TATTATGACCAAAGTGTTGTACATGTGTATGATGAGCATGTGGTCGCGAAGCGTGACTCGCCTACTAGTAATGTTGTGACGTGCAGACTTTGAGGCTAGTATCATTTAAATCTTAGCTAGGGTAATGATTAAATGACAAGGAACTAGGAGTCAACTGACAAGTGACTAAACTACTAGGGATGAATTGCAATTGTTTCAATAAATTGTGATATCCAAGATCCTAAGGCATACGATTTTTGTTCATCGAGGTAGCACACTGAGTGCTTGTACCACGACAGGTCGATTAGCGTCTAGTGAGGAGATGGAGACTCTAGTAGCTTTGTACGCTGTAGCGGAGAGTCAGGGACCCCGACTTGAAGTCATATCAGTAGTCAGAGACTTTTCTGATGTCTTTCTGGAGGACTTACCGATTCTACCATCACCTCGAGAGGTAGACTTTGTAATTGATCTCGTACCAGGCATCAAGCCAATCTTGATACCACCCTATCACGTGACACCGAGAGAGTTGGAAGACTTGAGGAGTCAGCTTCAAGATTTGGGAAATAAGAGATTCATCACATCATCTATATCGCTATGGGGAGCAACCTATCCAGATCCTTTACTGAAAGGTACAGCAGCTGAGGAACAATCCTATCCTGAAAGTACTCGTTAAGTGGTAGTTCCACAAGGACTCAGAACTCCCTTGGGAGTGAGTATGCGAGACCGTTTTTCGTACCTTTTCGAGTCAGTTAGAACTCTAACCTGAATTTAATTTCGAGGACAAAATTTTCATTTTGTTGGGAATACTTGTCACGGCCCAATTTTGCTAATCTTGATTTATTTCTTAATCAGGATTACCGACCCGTGACGTGGGGCTCGCATGAGATGCGCACACAAATCGAGGCATGTGGCCAGGATCAGTTTTATATTTGTATTGATGTATTCCTAGTGTTTGTATGTGTGCAGGCTGACTAATACGTAATTAGGTCCTATGTGTTGTAATTAGGGCTTAATTACGGGATTAGGCCGGGCGGTGCCCTAGATTAAAATAGGGGTCGTTACAGTAATACTAGACAGTATTTCAAACTTCGGGAGTTGACACCGAGGTAAATTTTATGATTCTTTGATGTGTGTAACAGCATTTTAGTCTAATGCGTGTCAAGAGCCGTTCAGGCAACTTTTAGACTGAGTGAGGCTTCGCCTAGGTAAACGGGTGTGTAACACAATTAAAAAAAATACAATTAAATGAGTTTTTGTATAATTTAAATAATTATTAAATAGACAAGGTGAAACTACATGCATTTCGAGAGTTAGAACAAGGAAAGATGGACCGAGGAACGTCGTTTGAACACGAGAGTTGGTTTACTACGCAACATAAAGACTACATGATAGGATTGTTAAAGTGATAAAGCCAAATGGTGAGGAGCCATGAGATTGACCTCGAGATGCGTGTGTTGAGATGAAGGCCCATGCATGTAACAACACACACCTACTTTACTATTCACCTACTATTCATCCCCTATATATATATATATCATTTCACCCTCTCTCACCAAACCGATCTCTCTCTCATTCTCACCACCGCCCTTCTCCTTCCCTCGTCATTGACGAGCAGGCACCGGTCCCAGGGACTCAGGAGGTGGTCGACCTCGCCAGAGGTCCGTCCTTCTTTCTCTCTCTTGGTGAGCAAGCCACCGACCCTGACCAGATCAGTGGTGGTCAGAGATCACTCCCTTAATAGAGGTCTCTTTCTCTCTCCCTTCCTTCCTCTCTCGTTCTCGCTGTTTTGTGTTGTTTTATGTGCACTGGTTGAGGAGGCGACTACCGTGATGGGGACCAGTCGTGGACGACCCACGGTGAGTCACCAGAGTCCTGACCATCCCCGAGCACCCTCCCTCACGGCACATGTAGAGTAAATATTGTGTCATGCCTCACTGCTCACACCTTTGCTTTCACGTTTGGCGACTATGTCGCTGTGTCTGGCCACTGCTCCGGTAGGTGTTGGTGGTCGGGGATGGTCCGTGAATGTCCTCCAATACCCTCATGTCCCGGAGAACCGCTGGTTTGCAGCAATAGTTAGGTAGATCTATATTGTAGATGTTAGGGAGTGTGTTGATGTATTGTTGGTCTCACCGGAGTTGTAGAGCTCGGAGGCGCTGCTGGTTGGACCACCATGACCTGAGGGACGTCGGAGACCATGCCAAACCCTTGTTTATGTCTCACGGCTCCCGAAGTGGTTCATGAAAGAGGGTAGTGAGGTGTTGTGTTTTATTGATTTTTTAACTATTTTCGGTTGTTTAGTGTCCTCGCCAAAAAACACCACAACTGGTGGCGTAGCTGACCGGACCACCTCTTGTGGGGGGTTGTCAGGGACTATGTCAAATTATGGTTAGAACCTCGCAACCTCCAAAGTGCCCAAAACAGCGTGGTGGATGCGAATATTTGTGATTTCATGTGATATTGAAGTTTGTTTCTCATTTATGGGTGTGTATTCGAGTTTCGACTAGGCGAGGCGTTTCCAGCCATTCCATGCCGAGGAGACCCCCTCGATGTCAGATAGTACCAACGTGTTACCATGACCATCTCGTTGTTGTTTGATGTATGGTTATGGAATTTTTGTTGTTCCTTGTCGACCAAACCGTTTTAAGTATTCCAAATTTTGTTTTAATGTTTCAGTTTAGATATGATGAATTGGTTTTTCAAACTATTTGGAGTGATTGGTTATCTTCATGAACACACGATGTGTTAGAGACGTACGAATATATGGTGTTGGTTTTTGTGTACTCCTCTGTTTGTAGGAAAACGTGTTGTTACATTCTTATGGTTAAATTTATTGTCGTGCTCGTTCATTTATATTTCCTTTGGATGAGTTAGATGGTTGTGACACCATGGTCACGTCGTCGGTCCTCAAGGCTATTGCGTGACCTACATACGACTGAGCCGAGCCTACGATTCATGAGTAGGCTTACATGCGTCATGGTTATCAATGTTGTGATATCGCAGTCGTGGTTATTATTGTAGTTTTCAAACCCGAGAGAATATTCGTTTTCCTATCAAATTGTTGAGTTGTTTGAGTCCTTCAAACACTTGGAAAAACACTAAAATTTAGTTAATAACTCGACCCATTACTTAGAGTTTTCAACCTTATCAGGTAACGGGAAACTCAAAGATACGTGTTAGGATTCATGAGAGTGTGTTCGCGAGTTGCGTTGTCAGGTAAGTACATTTGCCTTAAAGCTTTTGTATGATTTGTAAGCCGGTAAGAAAATGCCATGTAATTCCTTATCATTTATTCAGATTCGTTATGCTCTATTATTGGTATTCCATTTCCATTCCTTATTGTGTGTTTCATGGCATAAGTGTTTCGTCTCAAGAGTACTAGGACCTGCACTAGAGGGATAAAACATGGGAACTCTGGTATAGGAGTGTGTGACCACCCTTAGTGATAGTGTGACACCGAGTACCAGGTGGGTGGGCTTGTGTCCCTCCCATCATAGCTATGCCTTCGCTTATGTCGATGCCCGGGAAGACCTCGCGAGGTCTTCGCCATTATGCTATGATTTAGACCACTTATGGGCCTCTTTTGATTCCTTAGAACACACTTAAAATTCGATTGATATCTATTAGTCTGTTTATCATGCACTTGATCTATTTATATTCATGTCTTTCTATTTTTGCATGATATTTAGACTGCTTTACTTGATATATCACGAATTACCGTTATATTCCTCTGGCATTACATTCGATTTCTCAAGTTGCTCACCGTCTAGTTTATGACAGTGGGTGCAGATAGAGCGGAGTGCGGTAGAGGCAAGGAGCCCTACTTAAGTGACTTTTTGTAAGGATTAGCGGCTGAACTTAGAGACCTTAGAGTAGGTTATATGTTTTGGTTATATGTTGTTTGTTATTATCTACCATGTTTTGTGAGTCATTGAACTTGGGATTATAGTTTAGGATTTATGTCATGTAATGTTTTATTTGATGGCTTATTGTACATGAATATTCTCATTTACGGGGATTTCCACATTTACATAGATTCTTGATTTCCGTTTGACAGTGTTATCTCCTAATAATTGTTTAGTATTAAAATTTTCTTCCGCTCTGTTATATTTACAATAACTCTTTCATAAAATTTGTAATTAGATAATTTGGGGCTAACTAGGCTCGCCAGATCCCCGAGTACTGACTCAGGGATCTGTACGAGTCTAGGCCGGGCGTTCCCAAATGCATTGGAAATTTGGGGCCGCCACATAGTTGACACGTATTTTGAATATGCATTGGATATTGGCGTTAGTGGAACGCGTTTTGAGGTGTGTAGTATCACAATTGAAATTCATTTAGAGTATTTATTGTTTGGATTATTTTAATTCATGTCCAGTTATTTTAATTATCCTAATTTCTAGTGTTTATTTATAAATGGTTGAGTTTTTACACCCACCGGATTTATTCTATTGCATTGGCATTGTGGCACACTAGGCCATATCATATGTTATAGGAGTATGTCGGTGAGATATCGACCCGACTGTTGATTTTCCTATACTCATGTCGGTGCGCTGTGGTTTACGCCGACTATCGAGCAGACAATAGGGATTTCAATCAGTTTAAGTTTACTCACTAGCGATGCCTGGGTGATTTTTCGAAGTATGGTGTTGTCTGACCTAGATCGTGCACGCACTTTGATTATTCACTGCATTTAGATATGCATGTGAGGGTCCTTCCTAATTGTTTGATCCTTTTCTTCTGCATGTTTTTTTAATAGTCTTTTGATTCCAACATTTATTTACATTATTTGCTTGATGAATTTCCTTAGGATTACTCATTCTAGACTCGCCATTTATTTTATTGTGATGACTGAGTACAGACCTCAGTACGAACAGAGGGAAGGACAAGCTAGAGGACTTCCTGTGATTGATATGTTGTTTCTCTACTCGTACGTTTGTTTATTTTACTCGTTTTCTATTGGATTTTGGAATATGAGAGCTTGGACATGTATATGACCTGTTGAGGTCCATTTGATGTCTTGATTGGACATGATTGATATATATATATATATATATATATGATGGTTACTTTAATGGGATAATGCCCCTCATATAATTTACAGTTCATTTCTATAATAATTTATTGATTTTAGTCTTCCTCTGAATATGTTTAAGGTATAAACAGATGATTTGAAGTTTGTAAGCTGACCTATTTAATTAATTTGAGAAGAGTTAGTGGTAACTTTAACTGACAAATGATTCGATGCGCGTGGGACATAGTTAGGTCGATTTAGGTAGGGTTATGGGCCCACGACGCATGATATGGCAGGCCTCAGATTTTTGGGTCACTATATTTGGTATTAGAGCCTCGGTTTATGGAACATAGGGCTTAATTTGGAGTTAAGGAAGAGCATAAACTTTAATAAACTTTAGATGTGGAACCTAAAGATCCCTAGAATCCTAGTTAGGAAGTGAAGTGAGGCAAGTAGTTTCAAGACTATTATATACGTGATATGTTTTGATTGTATAATACATATGTATACGTATATGCTAATGCTGATCTGATGCACGTTTGGTAGTGCAAATTGAGATGGACGGACAGTCTCCTACTCCTACTCAGCTAACGACTTAGACAGAGGTCGATGAGACTAGTGACCCCACTAAGGAGACGTTGACTTTGCAATCGTTATCGTAGAGGATTACAGAGCACCAGGTTCTGCATCAAGCTCAGATGACAGAGATCCTAGAGTACATTAGGGGTAAAAGGATGGCTACTGCTGCACCGACCACTACTTTGGCTATGTTAACTACACAAGCAGTATTAACACCAGTTGTTCCAACACATGCAGCAGGGTCTGAGACATTGATTGAGAGGATTGCAATAGTGGTTGCACCTGCTGACACGACGGTGATCACACCTACTATGACCGAACAACCTAATGTCTACATCAGGCAGTGTGATGTCAATGGAGGCGAGGAGGGTTAAGGAGTTTATGAGGTTTAACTAAGGTTATTTCTACGGTGTAGGCGGCCCGGAGTTAGTAGGGCCTTAGTTATTGACTCACAGACGGCTTCACAAGCTGCTGAAGGTCGAGGAGGTGGATCATGCATGACTTTCCAATTATTGTCTGAAAGGAGAGGCGACTGTTTCGTGGACTACATACATTGACATTCATCTAGTGCCTGCGATGTCGACAGAGTTTAGATAGTTGTTCCTGGACGAGTATATCCCTATGGAGGTTCAATTGAGACTTAGGGAGGAGCTCTTGGCAATGAGACAGGGTACTATGTCGGTTTTATAGTATATGGAGAGGTTTAGGTACCTGATTTAGTAAGCTATCGATGTGGCAGGTACTGAAAGACTCCAGATTTACTACTTCATCCAAGGTCTGGATGAGAGGATCGCAAGTGCTATTGTGTCGAGTGGAGCTCGTACATTATAGGAGATATATGATCGAACATTGGCCCACGAGACATATTTATTGTAAAGGGCCAATAAACTTAAGGCTTCAACACATTCAGATTAGTTAGGTCAGAGTTATCGATCGCTGGAGAGGCTGACGAGGCAGCGTAATCAGCCAGATATATAGCGATAGGATCATCGCAGTCGATGGGGTGATGGACAGTCTGATTAGTGGCGTGAGGGTAACAGAGATCGTGATGACAGACCGGTAGTATATGTTGTTGCACCTGTACGTACTGAGTAATCATGTCAGCAGACACAACAGACTAGGGACTGGGGAGGCCGTGACAGAGGATAGATGAGTCACGGTCAGTAGGGCCGAGGTCGTCGTCGTCGTACGTGTGCGGTGGCACGTACACGTTGGCAGGAAAGGCAACGATGCTTCAGGTGCCATTTGACAGGACATCTGAAGGTTGATTGCCAACAGCACCACCACCACCACCACAAACTGAGCAGGCAAGGGATAGGGATCATGCTATATTTTATGCAGTTGCTCAGCCAGATCGGGACGTGACACGATAGCTGGTGGAGGGTTTGTTATTTATTTGTGTTACTTTGATGCATGTTATGTTTGGTTTTGGTAGTACCCTATTATGACAGCCCCAATTTTTCCGTGCAATTGGGTACGCCCGACCTAGACCCGTGCAAACCCTAAGTCATCACTTAGCAACCTGACGAGCCTAGTCAGCCTTCAATTTAATCAATTTAGTAATTTATGAAAGAGTTATTGCAATAATACACAGCGGAAGACTAAACAGTAAATAACAAGGGGAAATAACTCAATCAAAGGGAAATTAGGAATTCTACAATGTGGAAAAACCCCGAGTATTCATGTACAACTCGATAAACTAACATACATGATACCAATCTCAATAATAATACCAAGTTCTAAAACCAAAAAATATAAGTATGAAACGATATACAAATCAGAAAAGCATAAAACCTACTAAATAGTCTCCAAGACCGGACGCTAATCCTCACAAAAAGTCACCTAAGCAGGGCTCCTTGCCTCTACTGCACTCTGCTTTATCTGCACCCACCGTCACGAACTAGACGGTGAGCAACTGAAGAAATCGAATATAATGCCAGAAGAAGATAATAGTAATTCATGATATAACAAGTAAAATAGTTTAAATATCATGCGATAATAAAAAGACAGGAATTTAAATAGACAAGATGCATGATAAACAGACTAATAGATATCAATCGAAAGTTAAGTGTGTTCCAAAGAATCAAAAGAGGCTCATAAGTGGTCTAAATCATAGCATAACGGCGAAGACCTCGCGAGGTCTTCCCGGGCATCAACACAAGCGAAGGCACAGCTATGAAGGGAGGGACTCAAACCCACCCACCCAGTACTCGGTGTCACACGGTCACTAAAGGTGGTCACACACTCCTGTACAAGAGTACCCGCGTTTTATCCCTCCAATGCGGGTCCTAGTACTTTTAAGACGAAACACTTACGCTGGGAAAACACACAACAAAGAATGGAATAGAATACCAATAATAGATCATAACAAGACTGAATAAATGATAATGAATCACATGACATTTTCTTACTGGCTTACAAATCATACACAAGCTTTTAAGGCAAGTGTATTTACCTGACTAATCGCAACTCGTAGACACTCTCACGTCCCTAACGCGTACCCTCGAATTCCTGTTAAAGGTTTGAATCCCGAGTATTAGTTTAAAACTAGCATTTAATTCTAAGGTGGTCGGTATAAGTTTGGGTTAAACCTATTTGTTAAGGCGAACTAAACCATTGGAAAACAGCTCTCCGATACGGTTAACATATTCGTAGTTTCTTAGGTATTGGGCTTGACACATTTTTGTCCCTCTTTGGAATCTTATTAGGCCCAAAGTCTAACTCCATAATCATTTAAGTGTGTCACTTATTGGACCCTTGCTGGGCTTAGATATTCAAGCCCATTAGTCTAATCATATACTATAGTTATGGGCCTTAAGGTGTGTTTCTGTTATTGGGCCCTTGTTGGCCCTAATATAACCCATTTGCATATCATTTTTATTTGTCATGGGCCTCTATTATGTAATGTGTATGTTGGGCCTTAACATAAGTCCACAACAATTAATTAAAAGTGTCCATACACCTAATTTCCTTTTTATTCAACACATATGCATTAATACACACATCTAAATACACCCCATACCCCACTGTTATATACACACATGATATATGCACCCCACTATTATGCGCACACAACACCCCACTGTTGTGTGCACCACAACTATTTTACACACCCCCCATACACACACATACACATTCACACAACTGTCCCTACAATACACCCATGAAACAGTTCCACATGTGGTCTTCTCCGGCCAGCAGAGTCGCCGGAGGGTGACCTCCGGCCAGCCTCGACCGACACTGGTGTTGGTCATCCAAGTCGTGGCCACCACACTCATACAATAGTCCTAATATGAAACAGTAAGAGAAAGAGAGTATGCTCACTGCCAAGAGAGAGAGATAGAGAGGTCGAGAGTTTTACCAGCTCCAGCGGCCGAGTTCCAGCGAGGTTCTGTCGTTCAGCGCCGGCGAAGGTGGTGATGACAGTCGGAAGAGAAAGTGAAAAGGCTGCCGAGACGAGAGAGAGAACGTGAGGCCGAGAGGGAGGGACCGAGAGAGAGAAAGAGAAATGCACACTTACTCCGGTGGCTGAGCCGTCTTCGTCGAGTGTCCGTTGTTCCAACGTCGTTGAGGGGGGGTGGTGGCTCGTCTGGTAGAGGAAGTGACTGTCGAGAGGTAATAGTGAGAAAAAAAACTGATAGAGATAGAGAGAAATGGAGAAGGGAGAGAGAGAACTCACCTCATCGAAGTCAGTTCTCCGGTCTCTATGGTGTCGTCGGAGTTGGCTGGTCGGGGTGATGGCAGCGACGGGAGGGAGGTGTGCGTGAACATTGTCGGCTGGTGGGAGAAGAAGATGAATAGTGGTGTTTAGGGTTTTTACTTGTTTATATATATGTAACATAGGTGAAATGACCCATTTGCCCTTAAACTTTCTTTTACAAATTTTAAAAACAACTGCCCTTATGGGTATTTTACTCCTTATTTGGATCTCAAAACATACACGCATCTCGAGGCCGTTCTAATGGTTTCTTCTCTTTGGGATGTGTCACTTTAACAATTCCAATCCCATAGTCCATATGTTGTGTAATTATCTAACTCCCACGTAGATCTTGCATTTCTCGGTTTGTATTTCTTCGTCAATTGGCTCGTCGTGTCTATTTTCTCGCCACGTCCCATCAACTAATTAATTAAATTATTGGAAAATTCATTTATTTGTATTCTTTATTGTATTTTTATCCCCGTTTAACTAGGCAAAACCTCACTCAATTAAATATCACCCAAATGGCTCGAAACCCGTAAAATACTAAAATATTAATACACACAATCAAAGAATCATAAAATTACTTCAGTGTCAACTCCCGTAGTTCGAAATACTGTCCAGTATTTACGTAGCCGGGTCACAATCCTAACAAGTGTAGCGCAAGTCAGTTAAAAATTTGGAGTTGTTACAGTCTCCCCCATTTATTAGAATTTCGTCCCCGAAATTAACCTAATAAGTAAACTAAACTAACGACTTTACCGTTCCTCTTCACAAATCCTGAAGAGAGTGATAAAACTCCGAGTGAGTCAATCCTTGACTCCGACCCATTCATAACCCTTCAGTGGAGAGACCTTCAGGTATCCATAATCTCCCCGAATCATACTGAAGCTCATCGTGATACTCGTCAAGTATTTCTTCTGCCACTTCTGGGCACTCTTAAATCTCAAGCAAATCTATCCAGAATTACCCAAATGCTATCATGACCACGAGGAGATCGGGGCAACCACTAACGAAATCCATATCAATATATTCTCACTTCCATCAAGAAATGGGTGGGGCTGTAGTAGTCCTCCAGGTCGTCGATGCTCAGCCTCTACGCGCTGGCATGTCACCCGCTCGAACAACTCCAGCACCTCAGAAATCATCCCTGGTCACCAAAAGAATGTCACATATTGGCGCACATCTTAAGTCGACCCAGATATACAATAAAACTGGAACGGTGAATCTCCTGAAGTACCTCGTCACGCGCATCAGCCACCAATGGAAACCCCAGTCACCCGCGATACCTCTAGCATGAGTCTGTCGACTGACTCTAGTCTGGGCAATTTGAACTATTCACTATCTCACTGCAGCACTGGTATGACGCATCATCTTGCTATCCCTCGCGCACAATGCCAAATGAGATGGTTTGCAACATCGTTTGATCACGTATTTGTGTCCTGGTAGTCGTTGGCACGTCCGCTGAACTCATCAACCCGGTTGCCTCATGTAGACCACGCTCATAGGTCATTTGACACATGATTACCTTAGCATCAAATCCTTTGCGACGTAACGCATCAGCAACAACATTGGCCTTCTCGGAATGATGCTCAAATAAGAAGACGTAGTCCTTCAAGGACTCAAGCTAACGACTCCGTCTCGCTCCAGCATGTATGAAACTCACAAAGATCTCCCATTCGTCTTCTCGTATTAACCAATCAATGCACGTAATGTTTATATCTAGTTCGCACCAACCAAGGCTTTGAACTCTAACAACTCTAGTACTCGCATGTCTACTGGTGACTCGTAGCCCCTAACACTACTGAAATGTCAAGACTATGCACGTTTGAGTATATAACATCCTGACAATCGTGACTAGGATTGAAGTCTACTACGTCTAACGAGTTTACAACCCTAACATGTCTACTAAGCGCAAAACAATCAAGGAATCGACGTAACTTGAATCGAACATGATATGCATGCAAGTACCGCAAATGAAAATCATACCCTCATCAATGTGTCTGGACGCCCCCTGGTCTAGCTCAACAGCAGCCTAAACACGCTCCCTCTAGTGCTGGTGGTGCTGTGGCGGTGCTCTCGCTGGATGAGGGCACTCCCTCTGAAAGTGGCCGACCTGTCCGCATCTGTAACATGTACGAGTATCCTGCGATCTCTGAGTCTGGCTCTGGCTTCGTCCTTGTGCAAAACCATGAGTCTGGGTCTGACTAGACCTCTACGTATTCCTCTGCCTGACTCCTTGGTCAGCATCCCTGCTCTCAGTATTCTGCCTCTACGACTGCTGATCATGTCAATTGGGTTGTGGTGGATGACTGGCAAAACTCAGCACGGGTGGAACGGTCGGTACCAGTCGCGTGGTCTGCTGTGCAACAGATCCTACACTCTGCGTCCTGTGCTCACGATTACCCCATCTACTCCCCTTTCTCTTCATGTCCTGCTGATAGTGACTATCTGATCGGGTCTCTGCTCTGTTTGCCCTAACCTCATCCGGATGCGTGAGCAAGTAACTCTCCCTCGCCAAACTATGCTCGTATGCTCTCTGCAAGCTCTCCGGCTCAGTCGTAACAACGAATCCTCCAACTACGGGTAATAGACCCTCAGTAAAGTAGTAGACTCGATCAGCCTCTATAACGACCCTAAAATTTTAACTCGTGCCACGTGACATTTCAGGGTCGTATTGTGGGCCCAACTAGCCATGGTGTATTTATTTCAGTCCTCGAGAGTCGACACTGAGGTATGTTATGTTTGTTTGGTGATTTGTATTATATATTTATTACCGAACATTAAATTCAATATTCCAAATGTGTAAGGACGTGGTGAGTGTGCTTTAGTACCGTTGAACAAGTTCGGTACGAAAGAATGCGTTACCCGAGTATTTGAGAGTCCGTGGGACAAAAATGAAATAAAAACATTGATATTTATAAATGAAAATAATTAATGAAATTAAATAATAAATTATGGGCGCCGAGTGATATGTGGGGTCGTGAGCGATACGCGTGAGTCGAATATTAGTGTGCACGCCCGAGTTAACTCGTTGGCGCGCAAAACGAAATTTTAGACATGAAAAATACAATTATATATATATATTTATAATATATATAAATGTATATATAAGTAAAAAAAATGTAAAATGACCAAGAGGGGCATTAGTTTATTAAAGAAGTGGATAAGAATTGGAGGGGCAAAATGGTCATTTGACCCAAAATTTGATCAAAAGCACCATCGACACCCCCATTCTCACATTTCGATCGAGGAAAAGGAGGAAATCAAAGAGAGAGAGATCGATCAAGTGAGGGTGTGGAGTTTCAAAATTGATGAAGTGATTGAGGTCGAGAGTTCAGGGAATCGGCACAAAGGTGAGTTGTGATTGTTGTTACGTTGTGTTGTTGGGGTTGTTGAGTTGTTAATTTTGAGAGAAATTGAATTTTTAATTGATTGGTGTTGATGTTGTTGTTGATGTTGTTGTTGTTGTTTATTATTGAAAAAGAAGGAGAAAAGAAAAGAGAAAAGAAAAAAAAAAGTTTGAAGCAGAGACGAACTGGAATTCCAGTTCGTCTCTGTGAAGATGAAGGAGAAAGGTTGTGGGCTGGGTCGTGGTGACCCGAGCTGACTCTGGCCGCGCTATTGCGCCGATCGGGCCGACGACCGGTGGGTCGGCCCGAGTCTCGACCTGGGCTTGGGGTGGACCAGGTCAGACCCGACCCGGGGACCCACCATTATTAAAATAATAATTTATTTATTTATTTATAATAAATAAATAAATTAAATAGGTTTTATTTTTATTTTTTTGAAATAAATATTGGAAAAATCTGGAAAATTCAGAAAAAAAATAGGAAAAAATTTTGAAAAATTATATTTCAACCAAATAAATAGAAATTTGGGAATTTTTATGAAAAATGAAGAATTTGATATTTGCGACGAGGCTTTTGTCGGGGTTTTTTGTCTCGTAAAGCGTGAAATTTTTAAATATAGCCAGAAAAATATTGAAAAAAATATTTTTCTAAATTGTATGAAAATATAAAGTTTCACTCGGGTATCCTAATGGGTTTGAATAGAACCCAATACTGGAAAAGCGACCCAAATTGTGTAAAGGAACAATAATTTAGAAAATTGTAGAAAATGAGTTAAACTTGAGAAAAATTGAGGAATACTTGGAATAATTAGGGAAAAATTAACAAAAATTGGTCGAAATAATTGTCAGGTGACGAGCGGAGTGTTGGAAACTAATTGGGGAACGTGTGGAGCTACGCGAGGGCCTTTTTAGCGGAAGTTGAGGTGAGTAAAGGCAACAATAGAATCAACATAATTGTTTTTCTATTTATTGATTAATTATTCTTGAAATGCAAACCCTTTGTATTCCATTCTAGTTCAAGTGACCTAGGGTTTAGGTAGTCCGACTGTGATGAGAAGTCTCAACGAGTTTAGCGACAAGATAGATGTGTGGCTTCTTGTTGGAGCCTATCGAAATGATTTAGCATCCGGCTTGTGATCGTGGCTTTCTTTCGATCTTGTGTTAGGAATTTAGCAAATGGCTTTGTCTCGTGGCTTTTCCTAACAGAGTGTGCGTTCAGTGGAGGCGACCTTCGGGCCCAATGGTTCGTACGGGGTGGATTGAGCAGGGAGGCAGTTTCGGGCCTACTGTGTCGATCGCAAGCTGATGAGGTCTTGAGACCCACGGTTTGATTGGGACTATCTATTCGCCTATCCATTTGTTTCTCGATCACTTGATATTCGTTCTTTGTACTTGTTGAATCTATTTGTCATGCTATTCACTATCTATTTCAATTTCTTGTTATACACTGCATGATTTATAGACTTGTGATTATTGAAAATTCAGTAATTTATGTTGAGATATCTATTGTTACTGTTTACTGTTATATTTTGTACTCACCGTCCTTTTAATGACGGTGGGTGCAAATCCACAGACAAGTAGGGGCAAGGCGCCGATGCTTGGCGATATCCTCTGAGGCACGCTCAGAGCCGTTAGCTTTGCTCTCACCTTGTAGGTATTTTGTCTTTTGTTGTATATTTTGGCTATGTATCCATTTGTTTTGATATTTTGGGACTTTAGGAAGTTGAAGCTGACTGTTGATACATGTATATGTTTATTTTGGGCTTTCAGTTGATCTGTTATATACATGTGATGTTGTTTGGACATGATTTTCCACATCTAGGTTGACTGAGTTGTAAACTGTTGTAAGTTGGTATTAAAAACAATTCCGCTGCACACCTAACTATAATTGAGGATAAAAGATTAGATAGAGTTAAGGTGAATCAAAAAGGAGTGATCCAGGGTGAGTGAGTGAATAATGTAACGAGTAATTGGTAAGTTAAGGCTGACTAGACCTGCGTTGACTCGTCAGAGACGAGCTCGGGGGTCCACGTAGGTTTAAGCCGAGCGGGGCCCAGTTTGTGGTTGCTGGTGCCGTCACAGTTGGTATCAGAGCATAAAGGTTTATCACCATGACTCTGAATAAGCATAAAACACAAGCAAATGAACTTAGTGTGAAAAATCTGAAGAACTTAACTCAAGTATAGTGGGGAAGTGGGAAATGATATATTATTTTGAGCATGTTAAATTTTAATGTGTAATATAATATATCGTTACGTAATACTGATCGAGGCTCGCCATTTGCTATTGTAGATTGCGATGGTTGACCAGCCTGATGCTAGAGATCAGAGTGGGGTCCGTGATCCTCCACCAGATGCGCCGAGTGACGTTGCAGCTCTTGCACGTGAGTTACAGTCCTGGACTCAGAGAGTAGAGTCACAGGGACGGAGGATGGACGAGATATTGGATATTCTCAGGGGACAGGCACAGCAGTTGCCATCTCCATCGACTTCAGGGATAGCTCCTAGACAGGATGTGAGTCCGGCTACACCTCAGGCTACTCCACTGGTTACTACTACTAGTACAGTACCTGCACCTCCTATCACCGCAGTTTGTTCCGGTACAGATTGCGGTGGAGTCACGTGTTCATGATGATATTGATTCACGCCGATCACAGAGGCGAGGTGGACTCGGGAGTATGAGAAGTATAAACCAAAGAAGTTCAGCGGCAGTTCAAGTGTAGATGAGGCGAATTTGTACATTCGTAGTCACGAGAAAGTGCAGAAACTTCTCAAGATCGAGGATAGCAGAAAACCTGGGTTGGCAGCATTTTCTTTGACTGGAGATGCAGAGATGTGGTGGGAAAATTTAGTATCAACACATGGAGAGCCGACTACCTGGTTAGACTTCAAGAAGTATTTCAGTCAGAAGTTTTATCCACCTTCAACTATGATAGCCAAGAGGGACGAGTTTATGCATATCCGACAGGCATTAGGAGAGTCAGTTATGACTTATATGGGCAGATATCGGAACTTACTTCCTTTTGCTGATGGAGTAGCTGACCGAGACAGAGATTAGGTCTATTATTTTACTGAGGGCTTATTGCCAGCTATTGGAGGGACAGTGGTCACTACTCTACCTCCTACACTACAGGATGCTTATGACCGTAGTTTGGCGAGGGAGGCATATCTGAGGACACATCCCGTACAGGGATATGATCAGCCCCGTGAGGTACAGGATGAGCGGGGACAAGGCCGTTTAGGGGGCAGGAGGAAGAGGAATAGGTGGCAGATTCAGCAGTCTGCGCGAGCTCAGAGTGTAGCTTCAGTCACACAGTCTTCGCAGCCAGTTCAGACATATGTCACCACACCTACTCAGACACAGTGTTACTTTAGTTGACCACCACCGGTACCACAGCAGGTGCAGCAATCTAGTGATGGTGGAGGCAAAGGTAGGGGTAGTGTACAGCAGGGACAGATGTCAGGTCAGGGATCGAGTAGGCAAGATTACTCAGCACAGAGACCTACTGGAGCATGTTATAGGTGTGGACAAATGGGTCATCTTGTCAAAGAGTGCCCACAGCCAGCTGAGTTTCGACAGAGACCTGCGCGAGCTTGCCATCGATGTGGACAGACGGGACATTACATCAGAGAGAGTGTCTATAGCCTGTTGATGTTCAGCAGAGAGTAGCACCACGTCAGCAACATACGAGGGAACGTGCATATGTTGTTGCTGAGAGCGACCCTCAGGGCGACTCGACATCTCGTTGAGGGTATGATTTACATTTGTGGTCATTTGATGTATGTTATGATTGACTCTGGTTCTACTATTTCCTTTATTTCTGGGCGCATGGTTGATGAGTTAGGGTTAAAACCAGTTAGGTTAGAGAGACCTCTAGTTCTTAGCACAGCTGCTGGGGATAAAATCTATCCTAACATGATTTGTGAGCGCTGTATTGTAGAGATAGAGGGACATGAGTTACCAATAGATCTTAGAGTGTTAGAGTTTTTGGAGTTTGATGCGTTATTAGGCATGGATTGGTTAGGTCCTTATCACGCACAGATTGATTGTTTCAACAAGACGGTCACATTTCAGATTCTCGGACAGCCAGAGTTTACTTTTCGTGGCGGTGCGACTCAGTTGAGAGTTACCAGAGGCAGAGTAGCCACGAGTAGTGAGATTAAGACGTTTATGAGTGTTTTAAGTACGGTAGGAAGAGCTGAGGCAAAGATCGATGAGGTACCAGTTATGTGCGAGTTTCCGGACGTGTTTCCAGCAGAGCTTCCCGGGTTACCACTGACGAGAGAGATTGATTTCATCATTGATTTGGTTCCTGGAACCAAACCGATATCAATTCCATCGTACCGGATGGCTCCTAAGGAGTTGGAGGAGCTGAGATCACAGATAGATGAGTTGTTGGAATTAGGTTTTATTCACCCGAGTATGTCACCTTGGGGTGCGCCGGTCTTGTTTGTGAAGAAAAAAGACGGCAGCCTGAGATTGTGTATCGACTATAGGCAATTGAACCGGGTAACAGTGAAGAACAAGTATCCATTACCTCGTATTGATGATTTGTTCGATCAGCTGACTGGAGCGCAGTGGTTCTCGAAGATTGATTTGAGATCTGGCTATCATCAGCTGAGGATTAGAGCAAAGGACAGAGAGAAGACGACTTTTCGCACGAGATATGGGCACTATCAGTTTACCGTTATGCCGTTTTGGTTGACGAATGCCCCAGCAATGTTCATGAATCTCATGCATCGTGTATTGAGACAATATTTGGATAGATTTGTTATAGTGTTCATTGACGACATTTTGATTTATTCTAAGACTCGTGAGGAGCATGAGGAGCACCTCAGGACGATTTTGCAGACGCTGAGGGAGCATAGACTGTATGCCAAGTTCAGTAAGTGTGAGTTTTGGCTTACAGAGGTTGGATTTTTAGGTCATATTATCGGAGCTAGCGGAGTGTCAGTAGACCTTGCTAAGGTTAAAGTAGTTGTTGATTGGCCTACACCGAGTTCAGTGACAGAGATTCGGAGTTTTTTGGGATTGGTTGGTTATTACAGACGATTTGTGTAGGACTTCTCAAAGATTATGGCACCGATGACGCAGTTGACGAAGAAGGAAGTCAGATTTCAGTGGGATGATAGTTGTGAGCAGGCTTTTCAGACTTTAAAGGAGAGATTGACTACCGCGCCAGTGCTTGTATTACCTGAGTCAGGGAAGGGTTTTGAGGTGAGCACCGATGCTTGTTTGGTCGGTTTAGGCTGTGTTTTGATACAGGACGGTAGAGTGACAGCTTATGCATCCCGACAGCTGAAGATTCACGAGAAGAATTACCCTACACATGACTTGGAGTTGGCAGTAATGGTGTTTACACTGAAGATTTGGCGTCATTATCCGTACGGAGAGAGGTTCGTGTTGTTTACTGACCACAAGAGTTTGAAGTATCTCTTCACTCAGAAAAAGCTAAATATGAGACAGAGACGATGGTTAGAGTTCCTCAAGGATTATGATTTCTCGTTAGAGTATCACCAGGGGAAGGCTAATGTCGTAGCTGACGCATTGAGCCGAAGAGGGGTTGACTTGGAGGTTGTGATGTGTCGTATGACACATGAGTATGGATTACTCGAGGCGGTCGAGATGATGTATTCTGTTGATATCCCGACCAGCACTAGAGTGTTGATTTGTGGGCAGTTGAGGACTCAGACAGTCTCTATCCAGAGTGTACTTGATGGGCAGCAGGCTGATGAGCAGTATAAGCGGTACAGTGAGTTTGCTCAGAGTTCAGATCATCCAGAATGGAGTCAGTCGACAGATTTCTGCCTGAGATTTAGAGGGAGACTATAGATTCCATCAGTGGCTGAGTTACGTGATGAGATTCTCCAGGAGGCTCACCGCTCACGTTTTTCGGCTCATCCGGGCAGTACCCAGATGTATGCTGATATGCGTCATCTATTTTGGTGGCCGGGGATGAAGACTGATGTTGGTGATTATGTTAGAGGTTGTGAGATATGCCAGCGAGTTAAGGCTGAGCATAGGAGGCCTAGTGGATTACTACAGCCGCTTCCTATTCCTCGCTGGAAGTGGGAGCATATCGCTATGGATTTCATCAGTGAGTTACCTCGGTCTCAGCGCATACATGATTGTATTTGGGTAATTGTGGATAGATTGACGAAGTCTACGCACTTCATACCGATTTCTACCACACATCGAGTAGATAGGTTAGTGAGCTTGTACGAGAGAGAGATAGTACGACTGCATGGAGTACCATTGTCAATCGTGTCAGACAGAGGTCGCAGTTTACGTCGCAGATTTGGCAGAGTATGCAGGCACAGTTTGGCACGAAGTTGGATCTCAGTACAGTTTATCATCCATAGACCGATGGACAGTCAGAGAGACTGATTCAGGTGTTGGAAGACATGTTGAGGATGTGTATTTTAGAGTATGGTGGTTCTTGGAAGGAGTATCTTCATCTGTGTGAGTTTGCTTATAATAACAGTTATCAGGTCAGTATTGGTATGGCACCATTTGAGGCACTCTACGGCAGGCCATGTAGATCTCCATCTTGTTGGGCAGAGCCAGAGAATGTGGTAGTGATTAGGCCAGAGATTGTAGTGGATCACACAGAGAAGGTACGATTAATCAGACTTCGGTTGAAAGGTGCGCAGGAGAGGCAGAAGAGGTATTATGACAGATACCATGGCGAGTTAAAGTATGAGATGAGAGACTATGTATATCTAAAGGTTTCTCCACTGAAGGGTCACAAGAGATTTGAGATCAAGGGTAAGCTTGCGCCGAGGTTTATAGGTCCGTTCAGAGTGAAGAAATGAATAGGCAAGGTTGCGTATGAGCTTGAGTTACCACCTCAGTTAGCAGGAGTTCACCCTGTATTTCACATATCAATGCTTCGACTGGATAATTCGAGAGAGGCCAGACGACCAATTGTGGACCTAAGTCAGATTGATCTAAGAGAAGACATTACTTACGATGAACAACCTATTCAGATTATGGACTGGAAGGTGAAGGTATTGAGGAATAAGGAAATTCCCTCAGTTCTCGTCAAGTGGCAGCATCATGGGGATGAGGAACTGACTTGAGAACTGGAGTCTTATATGCGCGAGCATTTCCCTTACTTGTTTTGATTCCGGTGAGTCTTACCCTGTATTTTCGTTTAATTTCGAGGACGAAATTCTCAATAAGGGGGGGAGACTATAACGACCCTAAAATTTTAACTCGTGCCACGTGACATTTCAAGGTCGTATTGTGGGCCCAACTAGCCATGGTGTACTTGTTTCAGTCCTCGGGAGTCGACACTGAGGTATGTTATGTTTGTTTGGTGATTTGTATTATTTATTTATTACCGAACATTAAATTCAATATTCCAAATGTTTAAGGACGTGGTGAGTGTGCGTTAGTACCGTTGAACAAGTTCGGTACGAAAGAACGCGTTAACCGAGTATTTGAGAGTCCGTGGGACGAAAATGAAATAAAAACATTGATATTTATAAATGAAAATAATTAATGAAATTAAATAATAAATTATGGGCGCCGAGTGATATGTGGGGTCGTGGGCGATACGCGTGAGTCGAATATTAGTGTGCATGCCCGAGTTAACTCATTGGCGCGCAAAATGAAATTTTAGACATGAAAAATACAATTATATATATATTTATATATATAGAATATATATAAATGTATATATAAGTAAAAAAAAAATGTAAAATGACCAAGAGGGGCATTAGTTTATTAAAGAAGTGGATAAGAATTGGACGGGTAAAATGGTCATTTGACCCAAAATTTGATCACAAGCACCATCGACACCCCCATTCTCACATTTCGATCGAGGAAAAGGAGGAAATCGAAGAGAGAGAGATCGATCAAGTGAGGGTGTGGAGTTTCAAAATTGATGAAGTGATTGAGGTCGAGAGTTCGGGGAATCAGCACAAAGGTGAGTTGTCATTGTTGTTACGTTGTGTTGTTGGGGTTGTTGAGTTGTTAATTTTGAGAGAAATTGAATTTTTAATTGATTGGTGTTGATGTTGTTGTTGATGTTGTTGTTGTTGTTTATTATTGAAAAAGAAGGAGAAAAGAAAAGAGAAAAGAAAAAAAAAAATTTGAAGAAGAGACGAACTGGAATTCCAGTTCGTCTCTGTGAAGATGAAGGAGAAAGGGTGTGGGTCGGGTCGTGGTGTGGTGACCGGGCAGGCCGAATCGATCAAGCTAGACCGGGCCCGACCGGGTGGGTCGGCCCGGTCGACCCGATTAAGGTGGACCGGGTCGAACCCAACCCGGGGACCCACCATTATTAAAATAATAATTTATTTACTTATTTATAATAAATAAATAAATTAAATATGTTTTATTTTTATTTTTTTTGAAATAAATATTGGAAAAATCTGGAAAATTCAGAAAAAAAAAATAGGAAAAAATTCTGAAAAATTATATTTCAACCAAATAAATAGAAATTTGTGAATTTTTATGAAAAATGAAGAATTTGATATTTGCGACGAGGCTTTTGTCGGGGTTTTTTGTCTCGTAAAGCGTGAAATTTTTAAATATAGCCAGAAAAATATTGAAAAAAATATTTTTCTAAATTGTATGAAAATATAAAGTTTCACTCGGGTATCCTAATGGGTTTGAATGTAACCCAATACTGGAAAAGCGACCCAAATTGCGTAAAGGAACAATAATTTAGAAAATTGTAGAAAATGAGTTAAAAATAGAGGAATACTTGGAATAATTAGGGAAAAATTAACTAAAATTGGTCGAAATAATTGTCAAGTGACGAGCGGAGTGTTAGAAACTAATTGGGGAACGTGTTGAGCTACGCGAGGGCCTTTTTAGCGGAAGTTGAGGTGAGTAAAGGCAACAATAGAATCAACATAATTGTTTTTCTATTTATTGATTGATTATTCTTGAAATGCAAGCCCTTTGTATTCCATTCTAGTTCAGGTGACCTAGGGTTTAGGTAGTCCGACTGTGATGAGAAGTCTCAACGAGTTTAGCAGCCGGCATAGACTGTGGCTTCTCGTTGGAGCCTATCGAAATGATTTAGCATCCGGCTTGTGATCGTGGCTTTCTTTCGATCGTGTCGGAAATTTAGCGTGACTTTGTCTCGTGGCTTTTCCTAACAGAGTGTGCGTTCAGTAGAGGCGACCTTCGGGCCCACTGGTTCGTACAGGGTGGATTGAGCAGAGAGGCAGTTTTGGGCCTACTGTGTCAATCGCAAGCTGATGAGGTCTTGAGACCCGCAGTTTGATTAGGACTATCTATTCGCCTATCCATTTGTTTCTCGGTCACTTGATATTCATTGTTTGTACTTGTTGAATCTATTTATCATGCGATTTGCTATGTATTTCAGTTTCTTGTTATATACTGCATGATTTATAGACTTGTGATTATTGAAAATTCAGTAATTTATGTTGAGATATCTATTGTTCTGTTTACTGTTATATTTTCTACACACCGTCCTTTTTATGACGGTGGGTGCAGATCCACAGACAAGTAGGGGCAAGGCGCCGATGCTTGGCGATATCCTCTGAGGCACGCTCAGAGCCGTTAGCTTTGCTCTCACCTTGTAGGTATTTTGTCTTTTGTTGTATATTTTGGCTATATATCCATTTGTTTTGATATTTTGGGACTTTGGGAAGTTGAACCTGACTGTTGATACATGTATATGTTTATTTTGGGCTTTCAGTTGATCTGTTATATACATGTGATGTTGTTTGGACATGATTTTCCACATCTAGGTTGACTGAGTTGTAAACTGTTGTAAGTTGGTATTAAAAACAATTCCGCTGCACACCTAACTATAATTGGGGATAAAAGATTAGATAGAGTTAAGGTGAATCAAAAAGGAGTGATCCAGGGTGAGTGGGTGAATAATGTAATGAGTAATTGGTAAGTTAAGGCTGACTAGACCTGCGTTGACTCGTTGGAGACGAGCTCGGGGGTCCACATAGGTTTAGGCCGGGCGGGGCCCAGTTTGTGGTTGCTGGGGCCGTCACAGCCTCAGTATCTGCGGATCCTCCAGCATAAGGTAGAAGTGAAATAAACCTACCCATATAGTCCATCAATGACTCATCGTTGCTCTGCCTCAGTGCCATGAACTCGTTCCTCTTCGCCCGAAGAACAATCGACGGGAAGTACTTCTGGTTAAATTGGGTCTTGAAGTCGATCCAATCTCTCGGAATGCCTCAGGTAGTAACGATAGTTGTCCACCAATTATCTGCCTCCCTCTGTAGCATAGATGAGGAAATCGTCGCTCTCATATGATCCTCAGTCGCGATGATGGTATGAATCTTCTCATGATTCTTCAGGAATAGCTCCGACGCGGCTATATCTGTGCCACCAAAGAACTTGACTAGATCGTGCCTCTTGAATTCTCTCCACTGACTCGCCTCAGCAGTGGCCCTGGGACTCTTCTCTGGAGTAATGACTGGAGTAGTTTCTTCAGCAGCTACATGTGTCACTAGTGTCTCCTCAGTCTAGATCAGATGTGTAACAACCTTCGTTTGGGCTATATGTGCAACTGCCGTCCCTGGCATCACTGTAATCGAAATGGTGCTGTGGAAGCCGTAGCCACTGGCGTCTCCGTCCCCTGAGTAGTTGAAATGGGTGGAATAGGTGTGGTCGGGGTCGATGGTGTCGCAATAGTCGGTACGGGTGTTGTCAGCGACCGCACTAGATCCTCAAATCTCCATGTCCAAGCACGAAACTCCTCCAAAGTAACAAATTGAGAATCAGTCGTCCCACTATCGTCTTTCGGACCTGCCTGATCCGCCATCGCTGACTGAACCAAGAGAGCGATACTTCGGATCAATACATAGCTACCGCGTACCATATAGTACACATAACAAGCATAATATGTACAAAGTTAAATCCGACTCATCCCCAACTCCCCCATCTAAGTTTCTAAAAGGATTATAGGGTTTCCACTCTAAGTTCAACCGTTCATAACTTTCGCTGGTTTAATGGCTTGTGTTTTATGAATTTAAATCAAGAGTCAAAGTCTTTAAAACCTTGCGCTCTAATACCAATTGTGACGGCCCCAATTTCCTCGTGCAATTGGGTACGCCCGGCCTAGACCCGTGCAGATCCTAAGTCATCACTTAGCAACCTGACGAGCCTAGTCAGCCTTCGATTTAATCAATTTAGTAATTTATGAAAGAGTTATTGCAATAATACACAACGGAAGACTAAACAATAAATAACAAGGGGAAATAACTCAATCAAAGGAAAATTAGAAATTCTATAATGTGGAAAAAACCTGGGTATTCATGTACAGTTCGATTAACTAACATACATGATACCAATCTCAATAATAATACCAAGTTCTATAAACCCAAAAAATATAAGTATGAAACGATATACAAATCAGTAAAGCATAAAACTTACTAAATAGTCTCCAAGTCTAACCGCTAATCCTCACAAAAAGTCGCCTAAGCAGGGCTCCATGCCTCTACTGCGCTCTGCTCTATCTGCACCCAGCGTCACAAACTAGACGGTAAACAACTGAAGAAATCGGATGTAATGCCAGAAGAAGATAACAGTAATTCATGATATAACAAGTAAAGTAGTCTAAATATCATGCGGTAATAAAAAGACAGGAATTTAAATAGACAAGATGCATGATAAACAGACTAATAGATATCAATCGAAAGTCAAGTGTGTTCCAAGGAATAAAAAGAGGCTCATAATTGGTCTAAATCATAGCATAACGGTGAAGACCTCGCGAGGTCTTCCCGGGCATCGACACAAGCGAAGGCACAACTATGGCGGGAGAGACTCAAACCCACCCACCCAGTACTCGGTGTCACACGGTCACTAAGGGTGGTCACACACTCCTGTACAAGAGTTCCCGCTTTTTATCCCTCTAGTGCGGGTCCTAGTACTTTTGAGACGAAACACTTACGCCAGGAAAACACACAACAAGGAATGGAATGGAATACCAATAATATAGCATAACAAGACTGAATAAATGATAATGAATTACATGACATTTTCTTACTGGCTTACAAATCATACACAAGCTTTTAAGGTAAGTGTACTTACCTAACTAATCGCAACCCGTAGACACTCTCACGTCCCTAACGCGTATCCCCGAGTTCCTGTTAAAGGTTTAAATCCCGAGTATTAGTTTAAGACTAGCATTTAGTTCTAAGGTGGTCGGTATAAGTTTAGGTTAAACCCATTTGTTAAGGCAAACTAAACCATTGGAAAACAGCTCTCCGATATGGGTAGCCTATTCGTAGTTTCTTAGGTATTGGGCTTGACACATTCTTGTCCCTCTTTGGGATCTTATTGGGCATAAAGTCTAACTCCATAATCATTTAAGTGTGTCACTTATTGGACCCTTTCTGGGCTTAGATATTCAAGCCCATTAGTCTAATCCTATACCATAGTTATGGGCCTTAAGGTGTGTTTATGTTATTGGTACCTTGTTGGCCCTAACACAACCCATTTGCATATCATTTATATTTGTCATGGGCCTCTATTATGTAATATGTATGTTGGGCCTTTATTAGGCCTTAACACAAGTCCACAACAATTAATTAAAAGTGTCCATACACCTCATTTCCTTTTTATTCAATACACATGCATTAATACACACATCTAAATACACCCCATACCCCACTGTTATATACACACACATGATATATGCACCCCACTATTATGTGCACACAACACCCTACTGTTGTGTGCAACCCAACTGTTTTACACACCCCACACCCACACATACACATTCACATAACTGTCCCTACAATACACCCATGAAACAGTTCCACATGTGGTCTTCTTCGGCCAGCAAAGTTGCCGGAGGGTGACCTCCGCCCAACCTCGACCAACACAGGCGTCGGTCATCCAAGCCGTGGCCACCACACTCATACAACAGTCCTAACATGAAACAGTGAGAAAAAAAGAGTATGCTCATTGCCGAGATAGAGAGGTCGAGAGTTTTCCAGCTCCAGCGGCTAAGTTCCAGCGAGGTTCTGCCGTCTAGTGCTGGTGAGGACAATCGGGAGAGAGAGAGAGAAGAGGCTGCCGAGATGAGAGAGAACGTGAGGCCGAGAGGGAGGAACCAAGAGAGAGAGAGAGAGAGATGCGCACTTACTCCAGTGGCCGAGCCGTCTCCGTCGAGTGTCCGTTGTTCCAACACTGTCAAGGGGGGGTGGTGGCTCGTCTGGCAGAGGCGGTGACTGTCGAGAGGTGAGAGTGAGAAAAAGAACTGAGAGAGATAGAGAAAAACCGAGAGGGGAGTGAGAGAACTCACCTCGTCGACGGCGGTTCTGCGGTCTCTCTGGCGTCGTCAGAGTTAGCCAGTGGGGGTGATGACAGCGACGGGAGGGAGGTGTGCATGAACAGTGTCGGCTGGTGGGAGAAGAAGATGAATAGTGGTGTTTAGGGTTTTTACTTGTTTTATATATATGTAACATAGGTGAAATGACCCATTTGCCCTTAAACTTTCTTTTACACATTTTAAAAACAGCTGCCCTTATGGGTCTTTTACCCCTTGTTTGCATCTCAAAACATACACACATCTCGAGGCCGTTCTGATGGTTCATTCTCTTTGGGATGTGTCACTTTAACAATTCCAATCTCATAGTCCATATGTTGTGTAATTATCCAACTCCCATGTAGATCTTGCATTTCTCGGTCTGTATTTCTTCGTCAATTGGTTCGTCGTGTCTATTTCTCGCCGCGTCCCGTCAACTAAGTAATTAAATTATTGGAAAATTCATTTATTTGTATTATTTATTGTATTTTTATCCCCCGTTTAACTAAGCGAAACATCACTCAATTAAATATCGCCTGAACGACTCGAAACCCGTAAAATACTAAAATACTAATACACACAATCAAAGAATCAGAAAATTACTTTGGTGTCGAATCCCGAAGTTTGAAATATTGTCCAGTATTCACGTAGCTGGGTCACAATCCTGACAAGTGTAACGCAAGTCAGTTAAAAATTTGGGGTTGTTACACCTATCTTTTATTGCAGGATGTATAGTAGGACAGTTAGGGTTACAAACACAGATATTAGACACACACACACTGTATCCTTAGTACGGCTATTGGGGATAAGATATACCCTAATCGAATATGCCGGGATTGTATAGTAGAGATCGCGGGACACCAGTTACCAACCGATCTACGAGTATTGGAGTACCTAGAGTTTGATGCTTTACTGGGCATGGATTGGTTGTCAGCGTATTGTGCGTAGATTGATTGCTTCAGTAAAACCGTTACTTTTGATATGGAGGGTATTCCAGTGTTTACGTTTACCGGAGTCGCGACAACTCTACCGATTACTAGAGGCCATTTTGCGATAGCTTAGGAAATGGAGGCATTTACGACGACAGTTGAGCCAGAGCTGAGGATAGTGATACGTGTCGAGGATGTCCCAATTGTTTGCTAGTTTCCTGAGTTTTTCCCCGATGATTTGCTAGGTTTACCACTACTTAGTGCAGTTAAGTTCATCATCGAGCTGATATCGGGGACACAATCGATTTATAGTCGACCATATAAGATGTCAACATCTGAGCATAAGGAGTTAAGGACCCAGTTAAAGGAGTTATTGTAGAAGGGTTTTATTCATCCCAGTATGTCTTCTTGGGGCATTCCAGTCCTTTTTGTGAAGTAGGATGGTTTTATGTAAATGTGTGTAAATTACAAGAAGCTGAATCAGGTGACAATTCAGAATCGTTACCCACTTCCTAGGATTGATGATCTATTAGATCAATTAGTAGGAGCCAAGTTTTTTCTCGAAGATTGATTTACACTCAAGTTATCATCAGCTGAGGCTTCGAGAGAGCAACATCGAGAAGATGACCTTTAGCACGTGTTACGGCTTGTTTGAGTTTATAGTCATGTCGTTTGGGTTTACTAATGTGCCAGCTATCTTCATGGACTTGATGCACAGAGTTATGAGGCCATTCTTAGAACGATATGTGATATTATTTATCGATGACATCCTAATATACAACAAGACTCGTGTGGAGCACGAGAGACATCTTAGGGAGGTTTTATTGACACTAAGAGAGCACAGGCTGTATGCTAAGTTTCGTAAGTGTGATTTTTGGCCGAATAAGGTGAAGTTTCTCAGACACGTCATCAGTAGTCAGGGTATATATGTTGTTGGTGACGAGATTTGAGTGATTATTGACTGGAGGACATCTGAGTAGGTTTCGGACATTCGCAGTTTTTTAGGAATGACAGGCTATTAGGATTTCTTTATAATTGTAGCGCCGATGAAGAGGTTGACCAAGAAAGATGTCAGGTTTAATTGGTCTGAGGAGTGTAATGACACATTTTGGGAGCTGAAGAGGAAACAGACTTTTGCACCTGTTTTAGCATTACTTGAGGCGGGGAGACACTTCTCAGTCTATACCAGTGCTTTTGATACTGGGTTGGGATGCGTATTGATGCAGAAAGGACACCCCAGTTGCATATTTGTCTAGGCAATTGAGACCCCATGAAGGAAATTATCCGGTACATGACTTGGAGCTTGCGGCAATCGTGTTTGCACTAAAGACCTATAGACACTATCTTTATGGAAAGTGTTTTGTACTATTCACCGATCACCAGAGCTTAAGGTATCTATTCACTCAGAGGGATTTGAACATGCGACAGAGGCGATGGCTTGAGTTATTAAAGGACTACGACTTTGCGATTTAGTACCATTTTGGGAAGGCGAAAGTTGTAGTTAATACATTAAACCAGAGCGACATCGAGAGTCAAACTGTGATACGGTGGATGACACATGAACATGGGTTGCTGGAGGCAACGTCGGTGATGTGTTTGACTAAGGCTATAGTTGAGCTACGAATTTGTTATCAAACACGGGTTCCTACTGTATCTCTAAAGCGGGTTGCTGAGTGTCAAAGGGCTGACGAATATTTTGCTTGCTTTAGTTGTTTGGCTTAGGATCTGGGTTACACAGATTGGTCTAGTTCATCAAACGGGTGCTTGAGATATAAGGGCAGGTTGTGGTACTTGGGGTACAAGAACTACGGGACAACATTCTAGAGGATGCACATCATTCGCGGTACATTGTTCATCTTGGGAGAACCAAGATGTTCCATGATTTGCGGTGTTTGTTCTAGTGTCTAGGGATGAAGTTAGATGTGGGTTTGTACGTCAAAGCTTGTCAGGTTAAGGTTAAGCACAGTAGACCAGCCAGGTTACTTCAGCCGCTGCCCATTCCATAGTGGAAATGGTAGCACATCATGATGGATTTCGTCAGTGGTTTATCGCAGACTGCGAAGTGTCACGATGCAGTTTAGGTGGTGATTGACAGATTGACGATGTCGGCACACTTCATTCCTATATCTATGAAGTATTATTTTCCCCAGTTGGTCATTATCTTTGAGTGAGAGATCGTCAGGCTACACGGAGTGCCGGTATCCATTATTTCTGACAGGGATCCTAGGTTGACATCAAACCTTTGGGAGAGTATGCAGGAGCAGTTTGGCACTAGGTTTCAGTTCAATACGACATATCATCCTCATATAGACGGTCAGTTAGAGAGGTTGATTCAGATCTTGGAGGATATGCTCAGGGCGTGTATTTTGCAGTTTGGGGGTTATTGGGAAGAGCATTTGCCATTGTACGAGTTTGCATACAACAACTATCAGGCGAGCATTGGCATGCCCCCGTTTGAAGCATTGTATGGTAAACCCTGCAGATCACGTGCTTATTGGGTAGTACTAGAGGATACAATGATTATTGGGTCTGAGATTGTTGTTGACCACACAGAGAAGGTTAGACAGATTCAACTAAGACTGCAGGCAGCTTAAGACAAACAGAAGTATGCAAACAAGTATCTCGAGGGTCTGAGCTATGAGATTGGCGACTTGGTGTATCTGAAGGTTTCGCCCTGAAGTCATTCAGGGCCGAGTCACGCGTCGGCATTATGTCTTATAGATTAGAGTTACCATCACAGTTAACGGTGGTTCATCCAGTTTTTCATGTATCTATGTTGAGGCTAGCTAGGTCAGGACCGAAACCGATGGTTGATGTTAAACAAATTGAGGTTTGGCCTGATGTGACCTACGAGGAATAACCGATGGAGATTATGGATCACATGATACAAACTTTATGGAACAGGGAGATCCCAAAGGTATTAGTGCGATGGCACATCACGAGACTGAGGGACTTACCAAGGAGCTCGAATCTATAATGCGGTGTCGATACCTTTAGCTATTTGTCGGTAAGAATTTCGTTTGATTTAAATTTCAAGACGAAATTTCAAATAGTTGGGAAGAACTGTAATGACCCAAATCTGATTTATCATTGTGTGCGACGTCATTACAGACATGGATGACAGCTCAGACAATCATGGACCCTGCAGCTAGTCGAAGCATGCTTGGATTAGATATACAATCCATTTTGTGTGCTTTTTGCTGTATTTGTGATGTGTATGTTCAAATTAGGTTATTTGCATTGCAATATTATGTGTTTATATTATATATGCCAAGTGAGATAGTGTGACAGATATTCGCCTCGAGTAGCGTATAAACGTGGGAACTAGGGAGGCAAATAGTTAGTGCACTAGGCCAGGGGTTAATATAAACACAATTAATGATAAACTATGATAAATAATTAATATAAAATACTGTATATACGTGAGTGACGCGATTATATGCGTTGGATGTGTGAAACAGTTCAAGACCGGGTGTCGGAATGCCTGAGGATTGGTGTATTTGTGTGGAGAAGGATGAGAACAAGACTTAAGTTATCCAAACAAGTCTAATTTGGTGGACTTTTTGACTTCATCATGACCATTTAATCAAGCCTTGAGATGTGTGGGTCCAAATTATGAAGATTCTTGGTATAAATATCAACAAACTCTCATCCTTACCACCTTTTCTCTCTCCTCTTTTTGCTTGGACGAAAATTACTAGAGGAAGCTAGGGTTTTGTGAATATTTGAGCTCATTTGGAGGTGCTAGATCAAGAGGGAATCGAATACAAGGTTAGATATTCGATCTCCATTTTTTTCTTTACGTTCCAGATGTATTTTCTTACGTTTTGACGAGGTTTTCGAGGGTGTAAGTTGAGCGCCGGTTTTAGTGATGAATTTGAAGCAACAAAGTGTTGTGTTTTGATGTTGTTTTTGTTGTTGCTAAGGTTTCCAAAACGAATTTAAGGTTTTGACGAGAAAACTCGGGGTTTACGACTTGGACGATTTTTTTCGAGGGGTTTTGATAAATTATGGTGTTTTACATGTTTGAGGAGTGGTTTGGACGAGCGCGGATTGCCACAATGAGCCGAGGGGTTCTGAGAACTACAAAAAACTTCCCTTACAAAAAAATACAGCCGACATACACACATGGTACTATGGTAAAGTGGTTGGTGGAGTCTTAAAATAGTACCAAGTTATAAAATAAGAATCTGACCATACACACCCAATGTTTCCTGAGGGCACCTCAATTCTGAGTGCAACCCAAATTCAAACTTCAATTTCTGAGGGTACCCCACATTTTTACTAAAATACCTCTTCATTCCAATCGAAACACCTAACTCCAAAAACCTTGGTCGAGACATCTATTTTAGGTTCAACGACATGACCGAGACTTATCCTTTAAGTTCGGTATTGTTCAATCAAACCTCTTTGGTGAAATTTGGTTGACAACTGCTGACCTAAAGGTTCGGCGGCTTTGACTGACTCTCCAACTAGAGATTCGTACTTACGAGACAAAGCTACTCGATGATGTCTTACAAATAACAAGAAGAGACTGCGTGGAGGAATGATGGTAGGTTGTACAAAATGAGAGGAAATGGTGGTGGGATGCAACAATCACAATGAGGGGCGTAAAGGTAATTTTATAGTAGAATTGACTATTTTTAAGTTTGATTTTTTTGCGGTGTGCTCTAAGTAAACAGTGGGGTGGGCTCTAAAATAATGCAGCTCCAAGTTTCAATAAGGACTATACAGTAGTTGACTTGTTGAGAGAACTTGTATCTGTTGCAGAGAGATCGATCGATTGATCATCAATGGCCATGGCCGAGGACATTCTTGCTGGTGGTGTGGAGGAGATCGTCAAGAGACTCACCTATCTTGGCATTGACGAGATCGCTCTTCTTCGCGGAGTGAAAGGGGAAGTGCAAAGGCTCCAAATAATCCTAAGAAACATTCAAGTTGTGTTGCAAGATGCAGAGAAAGAGCAAGTGAAGAACGATAAAGTGAGGCTTTGGCTGAGAATCTTAAACAAGCTGCTTTTGATGCTGATGACATATTGGATGAGTTCGCTTACGATGGTTTGTGACGCAGGATCGTCATCAACAAAAAGGTACACAGTTTTTTCTTTTGTTTTTGTACACTTGCTGTACATTCCAAGACTGCTCATGCTAATCCATGCCACTGATCAGCAGCAGCAGCAGTACTGCTAGTAACCCTCTTTCAGTCATTCCGATAGTGGGTCTTGGTGGGCTTGGCATTGTTGGGATTTTTTTTTCAATTCCATTAAACCACCAGAATCGCATATTAAATTGTTGAGAATGTAAAAATAACTAGAATGTGGAAGCGTACCTGAATCCATTGCTCGAAAGACCGATTGAGTGCAGTTGATCTTCAAGACCAACACAACTCTCTGTTAGAGAACCCTATGGGATGCAGAATATAATCAGAGGTTGGTTGTGTGGCCTGGGGACCATAACTGCTTTATATAGGGTGACAAAAAGGAAACTCTAATTTGTATTTCCAGCTTCGCTCATCATGAAACTAGAAAAAATCCTTAGTCTCTACACATCATAGTTCCAAACCCTCCAGATACATTTAAAGTCCAAACATAATTAGATCACTTTTAATGGACTTAACCTTACGTGACAGCTCACAATGCATTACTATTAACATATAAGTCCATCAATGAATTTTATTCCAACAATCTCCCACTTGGACATATATGTGAAACTTTATAATAATGCATTGCACAAATAACTGAATGAGCTCAACCGTGTTGTCATTAAATACTGAAATATATCTATAACTAATCACGTCCATCAGTCATACAACATAGGATCAAAGAGGCCTTCGTCACATTAATCATAACTAGACCCATCAGTGGTCACGTATGTCATATAAAATAATGACATGGATCATGATGTGGATGTGTGGCGTGAAAATTTCATGTAATGTGATCTTAACATTCGTATTTTCAACTGGTCGTCCTTAACTTTAGTGAGATCAAACTTAATATTGTATTCAGAGTGTAACTGAACCAAACTTTATGTCTGCAGACAATAACCTTAGCCTTAATACTGAAAACTGAAAATGTTTATAAAAGCATCTAAATTACAAACTCCCACTGAAACTGAACATCATATGAAAACCAAACACCCATATGAGCAAAATGCCCTAAACCTGCTTGGGTGTTGTGCCTTAATAATCGGATCCGAAAATAAAGAGTTTGTATTGACATGCTTTTATAAACAACTGTTCACTCTGAATTCTTTAATTATTTCACAATCAGGATCTAGATGTCATAAACCAATGACTTCACTTAGCTCCTTTTGTTGTAGGAATACACAACTGTAATATTATTGTCACAAATAATTACAGTGGTATTGATAAACTTTTTCACTATAACAAACCCTCCGTGACAAACTATTGCAGTTGTATTCTATTATATAATGCTATAATTTTATACCGTTTAGCATTTCTTTAGTGAGTAGATAAACATAACCAAAAAAATTTCATTTATGTAACATCCAACAAACTCAGAGTCAGTATACCAAATAATCTCAAACTTCCGACCTCTGATATGTGAGCATGTAGTATTTAGTTCTCAATAAATACCATAAGACTTGTTTGACTACTCTCCAATAATCAAGTCTTAAGTAACTTAAGTACCTGACTAGCATCCCTTACCCAAACAAGACATATACAAAACTTAAGTTCTTGAGATGTTGAAATTTGTTCTTTTAGAACAATTTATGAAATGAGAGGTTCTCAAACATTGTCTTGATTGTTGTGTCTTGAATAATGTCAACAACACACCTTTAAAAATTACACAATTCTCATCAAAACAACAACCATAACTAAATCACCTCCCGCAAACTCAACATCCTCTAAAATTAAGCATTTTTTTTTCTTTAAAAAAATGACTGAATGAATAATACTTTATATCATAAATAACTTAATTTTCATTAAAGCTATTCCTTTTTACACTTTAAATACTTTAGTTTCATGGATTCTTTAAAAGAGACAACAATATCAATTAAATTGAATTATCAAAATTTGATAAAAGAGCTAGAACCAAAGAATTTTGAATCATAAATAAATTTATTTAATTTCTATATCCCTATAAAACTTAAATAACCATTTAAGTCTAAAATAGAAATTAAAATCGAAATCCATCTCCGAGACGCGAATCAAAATTCAAATACTTTTGGGTCATTAAAATAGTAAGTCTAAACTTTCAATTGTCTCCATTAATTGTAACTCCCTTACCCTTGTCCATGTTGATGTATCTTTCAACATTATTTGATATTTGCAATGTAATCTTACATAGATACGTGGATGGTCATGGCACCAAAATGTATCTATCATATGCATCTAAACAGGAATCAAGTAATAATAACTGCATATTAAACCGACTTAAGAAGCATACCTTTCTTACCACACCATGTGTGGAAATAAGTATAACACTTCTTAATATATCCTTTAACACCACAAATATAACAACCCTTAATTTCAGATGTATCTGAAGTCTCAAGTTACTTTGGTTGTTTTCATTGAGATACTTTATATGCAACTTCCTTTTCTTGTATCCCTTTTTCCTTTTACCGTAAACTTCATTAAAAGTAGGTTTGCAAGAGTGTTTATTTTTGTCCTTTCACACTTAACGAAAACCCCTTTTTTCAAATGTTGACAAGGCATCCTTTAAAAAACTTTAACCTTAAATTTTTATCTTAATAACCTTCTTGATCATGGTATATATACATGTGATTTTGATCTCTCCCACATTTTCTGAGTTTCCTCTTACATAAAAAGTATCAATATTTATATAGGAAAGTCAATCTTTAATACAATCAATAGCTCCTAAAATAATTAGGAGTTTCTTTTCCAATACTTGAAAATATGCCATTTATTATGGGAATTAACTTGATGCCAGCAGGAAAATAACTTAATAGAGAACTATACCCAAAATAAATGACAAGCTCACAAATAGTCCAAAAAAAATTCAAATAAAGGTGAATTCCCATCTCAAGACTCCGAGCACTCCATTAATATTTTATCTTTGGACAAAATACTAACTTCTAATTGATATCTCGTCGCAGTGATCAAACATTGATAATAAGTAACACGTCAAATAATCAAGCTTCCTTTAGGCTGATTTACCATTTACGTGTAAAATATGCCAAATAATTATCACATATTTATCACCACGCTTACAAATATAATTTCATTAAATATTGATCTTCCTTTCGGCCGACCAATATTCATAAAATTATATGCATGCAACCTTTTGTATTTTTAAAACAAATCAATTTGCATAAAAGAACCCACTTTGGCAGGATTTTGTACGAATCAATTTATTTTAATAAAATATATATATCCTTTTATATTTTAAAATAAATTAATCTCCACAAAAGAGCTCACTTTGACGAGGTATTGTGTTAATCAATTTACTTTGAAATAACATATACCCTTTTGCATTTCAAAATAAACTAATCTCCACAAAAGAGCTCACTTTGGTGAGGTATTGTGTTAATCGATTTACTTTAAAATTACATATACCCTTTTGCATTTCAAAATAAACTGATCTTCGCAAAAGAGCTCACTTTGGGGAGGTATTTTGTTAATCAATTTACTTTAAAATTACATATACCCTTTTGCATTTCAAAAGCAACTAATCTCCGCTAAATAGCTCACTTTGGCGAGGTATTGTGTTAATCAATTCATTAAAGATGCATAAACCTTACATGCCCTTATTTGAATAATCCGTACAATGAGCGAAACAAAACTTGTTTTTATCAAAACTTTAAGCGAAATTAGCTTCAATAAACTTTAATCAAAATTGATTTTGGAATCTTTAATCAAATTTTGATTTTACTAAACTTGAAATCAAATTTGATTTTACAAAACTTTAATCAAAATTTAATTTTAAAGGCCTTACTCAAATTTTGGGGCGCGAGTTCTAAACAATTGCAAACCGTAAGGTTTTGCTTAATGACCAATTGAAAAGCGTCATATGTCGTTTGATGGAGATAATAAAGAATGGAGTATCTATTTACCCCTATGTCAAAGTGACGTTTTCTATCAACACCTCTTCTCTCAACCCCACCAAAAATGATTTTACACAATTACCCTTACACTCCATTAACAAAAGGAAAGTTGTTTTTTTTTTTTCCATATAAGAAACGTGCTTTTAATAAAAAAAGAAGTTTTTTATTTTAAGATATAAAATCTATAGAGATCCCTAAATATATATCCGTCAAAACAATAAAAAAAAATTACAAGGATTGACAAGGAAAAAAAACTTGTAAAGCCGCTTCCTAATCTAATTAGGTGTTCTTTTCTACTCTTTTCTTTATGTTTGTGATTTGTAGGATTCGACAAATGATGGACAACTTGGAGGCGTTCAAGAACTCATGCCATATCAAAAGTTTTTTTAATCTTTATCCTGTATTTTAAGGTTTTGTTTAATTATATTTCAACCATGAAATTTCAATATTTTACATACATTATTTTGTATTTTAGTGAGTAAAACTTTTTTGATAAGTCTCAACTTAATTAATTTTTTGATATTGTGTCAAAAGCCTATTGAATGGTTCCTTGAAAGTAGGATGTGGGGCAATTAGAGTAATCTGATGAGCAGAAAGAGATGAAAAGAAGTTGTTAATGTAGTGAATTCAAAACTGGAAACAAAAAAGCAACTTTCCTTTTGTTAATGGAGTGTAAGGGTAATTGTGTAAAATTATTTTTGGTGGGGTTGAGAGTAGAGGCATTGATAGAAAACGTCACTTTGACATAGGGGTAAATATGCAATATAAAAGTTGGTAGATACTCCATTCTTTATTATCTACATCAAACGACACATGGCACTTTTCAATTGGTCATTGTGCAAATCTTACTGTTTGCAATTGTTTAGAAGCCGTGCCCCAAATTTTGATGTCACTATAATCAAATTTGAATTTATTAACATTAATCAAAATTTAATTTTAAAATCCTTAATTAAATTTTGATATCTATAGGCTTGACATAATTAATCTTTTAATTTTTTACAATCTAGAGTTAAAAGATTAATTTGCATAACTTAAGTCAAAACTAATTCTAATGGACTTAGACCAATTTTAGTTTTGTAAGTCTTCAATCAAAATTGATTTCCAAAACTTTAATTCACACATACCTTAAATCAAAATTTGATTTTTAAATCCTTAGTAAAGATATACCCACAGCCCAAGTTGACTATATGACCAAAAACCCTTTAATTTAACCTTTTCTAGAAAGAAATGTAGGGGCTTTGTAATTAGAAGAAACCGCTTAACCAGTGTAACTTTAATTTTAATTGTTAAGGGAGCATGAAAATTAAATTTGTTGGACCTACAAACAAACAACCCATAATACTTAAAAGTTAATTTGTCGGGCCTACAACCCAAACACCCATAATAATAAAAGGGAGAAGCTAAACGTACCCCAATTTTACATTTTTACTTTATGTACCCCACTTTTTACTTAGTGTACCTCATTTTTTTTTAAGATTCCAAAAATACTTTTTTTTAGTGTACCCCACTTTTATGCTTCGTGTACCCCATCACTTTCACCCTCACCCCAATACCCTTGCCCTCGGGTGTCGGATAAACAGAGCCGACATCTCTTAAGAGATTTCGGATGAACAGGACCGACACCTCTTTAGAGGTCTCAACCAACTTCAACCGATAATGCGAAGATAATTTGGTTTCAATAGGTGCAGAGGGAACTGGCCGAAACTTCTTTAGAGGTGTCGGCTTTGTTACTCCGAAACCCATGGACGATCAGAACGAATAAATAAACTTCAAAACTCTAAAAAAATACATGAAAATGACCAAAAAAATAGTGGGTTTTGCTCGAAATCACTTAATATTTCCAATTTCATCGAAACTTTGTACTAAAAATGCAAGATTCATGCCTCGAATCAAAGCCCTAAGCCCAAAAATTAATTCACAAACAAAACGACTCAACAAGAAAAAAAACCCAAAAAACTTCGAAATTGACACTAAAAGAAATGATAAATGCACCACGTCGTTGAATCCATGTCGTTTTGCTCGGATTTTGTCAGATTTGGTCAATTTTTGGTGAGGCGATTTGAGAGAGGTGACTGGGGTATGGTGTGAGTGGGAGCGAGTGGAGTATGCTGAGTAAAAATCCTTTTATATAGAAGGGTAGTTGAGTAATTTCACAAAACTGGCTATGTTTAGTAATTTATGGGGTCCGTTTAGCCTCTCTCTAATACAACCCAAATGGTACCGTTCAACCATAAATTTTATATCTCATGTCACGGAAATCGAGGATCAACGGTTTCCAATTCATCTTCTTTGACAAACACCTAAATAAGAAATATCAACCACAGTCACCGCCTTTAAAAAAAAAATTCTCAAGTTTTCGACTCAAAGACCATTGTTGCAACAACGCAACTTTTCTTTTCTTTTCTTTTCTGGCATGATACCCAGCTACAATATTAAATTATTGTGAATGTAAAAATAATTAGAATGCAAAAGCGTACCTGAATCCAGTGCTCGAATGACCGATTGAGTGCAGTTGATATTCCATGCCAGCACAACCTCTGTTTGAGATGCAGAATAGAATCAGAAGTTGATTGTGTGGCCTGGGCATAACTGCTTTATATAGGGTGACACAAAGGAAACCCTAATCTGTATTTCCAATTTCGCCCATAGGTCCACACCCTCTAGATACATTTAAAGTTCAAACATAATTAGATCACTTTTAATGGACTTAACCTTACGTGAAAGCTTACAATACATTATTATTAACATATAAGCCCATCAATGAATTTTATTCCAACAGGCAAGACTATGCTTGCTTAATTAGTATTCAATGAAGCGAAGGTGAAAAGCACATCAATTTGATGATATGAATTTGTGTTTCTGAGGATTTTGTGATCATAGCTAACATGATCATAAACATAATAACGTTTAGAGAAATGATAAAGTGACCCACTATTGGCACTTACTAAGGGCACGTACCATTTTTTTTATTTATTTTTTACTTTTTTTACAATTTTGTGCTTGAGGATAATGCTAAGGTTACCCGCTACAGACACTCACTACGACTACAAAATTATTAAAAAAATAAAAAAATAAAAAAAAAACCAAGGTGCATGTTCATAGTGTGTCCGTAGTGAGTTACCTTAGCACTCCTCTAATTTTATTAACATGGACTAATGAGAAAGGCCAGACAAAATGAGTATCAATTCCTTCTTTGTACTTTTGGCGAGCTCTATTTTATAACTGAACTGATGTTTCACCGCTACGGACACTCACTACGACTACAAAATTATTAAAAAAATAAAAAAAATAAAAAAAAAATCGAGGTGCATGTTCGTAGTGTGTCCGTAGTGAGTCACCCTAGCACTCTAATTTTATTAACATGGACTAATGAGAAAGGCCAGACAAAATGAGTATCAATTCCTTCTTTGTACTTTTGGCGAGCTCTATTTTATGACTGAATTGATGTTTCACTTTCTCTGATTGATACCTCGTATAGTTTTGTCTTGAAACAAGTAGATGATGAAGTGTTGCTTTGAGGAAAGGTATAAATTTTTTTTTGAAGGCAGGAAAGGTTTCAATTTAAGTTTTGGAGTGATGCAGAGAATTGAGGAGGAGAATGAACAACAAGAGATAATCAACACAGAGCTTGAGCTCAAAAGCTAGGCAATACTTGATTTCAAAATGATAACTGTTGTCCAGAACAATAAATAATGATGCTAATAGATACTAATAAAATAAATAAAACGAATATTCAATAACATAATCAAACAACAATAAAATTTCTAATCGGAGGCTTGCACAGAAGCAATGTCTTAAGACAGAAATTTTCTTGAATTTGGTGATAGAATTTTCTCCAAAGATCTGCCCCTAGGATACAACCGGATGCCTTTCAAACCGAAAATCACTAAGTTCGAAAGTCTGCCAAAGTGTGATTTTTCTTCTCTCTCAGAAATATTACATCTGAAAAATCAGTAAGTTTTTAGTGTTTTAGATCCACTTAAATAGAACTTGAAGAAGCACTGGTTCAAACCAAGGTGACTATACAAATCCAAAAATAATACCCGCCAATATTATTCAACAGTCGCATCTGTTTACAAAATAACGAAATTAATTGTCAACAATTAATTTTGAATTAAAACTATTCAAGTTTAAAAATAGAAAAAAATATTTGATTTTACAAGGCCAACAAATCTAAGCCCAAAGGCGCTATCTATGACATTAAAAATAAATATCTGCCAACATGAAAATCACGCGTTTGGCCTTTGATAACACTATGTCGTTGTCTCATCTAGCTTTGATGCTCCTCGTGATGACTGGTGGTTGATCAGGCTCGAGATATGCGATCAAGGATTCCTACATCATGGTGATTGAACACAAGAGCTGATCAGCTCTGCCAAGTCCTTAAGCAAAAATTCATCATATTAATAAAATTATTTTGAGCACCTAGTTCTAAATTTTAATTTCTTTTTTCCTTCACCATCTAAGAAATTTTTTAATTTCAGTTTTTGGACTTACATGTCTCTAGCCATTCACAGGAGAAAATAATTAAGTAATGGGAGTTGGTGGAAAACATACTATTACTAAAATAATTGAATACAGCCGGCCGGCTCACATGGGAGGGTGGTTTGTGGTGTCCTAAAATAATACAAGTTGTAATAGAATAGAATAATGCAGCACCAAGAACTGCAGAGCAAAGGTCTTCCCTTGCTATTGTCATTCTCTCTTTGTTCTTACAGTTGCTTTTCCTAGTATTGAAGAAAGAACTCGTAGACGTTGCAGAGAGATCACTCATCGATGGCTGAGGACATTCTTGTTGGTGGTGT
Organism: Stephania japonica; assembly: GCA_039657345.1. Lineage (NCBI taxonomy): Eukaryota > Viridiplantae > Streptophyta > Magnoliopsida > Ranunculales > Menispermaceae > Stephania > Stephania japonica. The sequence goes on along the minus strand of CM077558.1, from coordinate 16,767,295 downwards.
GGAGGAGATCGTCAAGAGACTCATCTCTCTTGGCATTGATGAGATTGCTCTTCTTCGCGGTGTGAAAGGAGAGGTGAAAAAGCTCCAAATGATCCTAAGCAACATTCAAGTTGTGTTGCAAGATGCGGAGAAAGTGCAAGTGGAGAACGATGGGGTGAAGCTCTGGCTGGAGAATCTTAAGCAAGCTTCTTTTGATGCTGAAGACATATTGGATGAGTTCGCTTACGATGGTTTGCGACGCAGGATCCTCATCAACAAAAAGGTACACAGCTTTTTCTCTTGTTTTTGTTCAATGGCTGTACATTCCAAGACTGCTCATGCTATCCAAGACATTTGTAAGAGGCTGGAATTCATTGACAAGCAAAAAAATAGCTTTGATTTGAAGATCACTGAAAATGTTAATGCTCGCGATGCTATTGTACTTGTGAATGATCGAGACACCTCCTCGTTGGTGGATGAGACAGATGTTGTTGGAAGGGATATTGACAAGTTAAATATAGTCAATATGCTAATCCATGCCACTGATCAACAAGGGAGCAGCAGCAGCAGCAGCAGCAGCAGCACTGCTAGTAACCCTCTTTCAGTCATTCCAATAGTAGGTCTTGGTGGCCTTGGCAAGACTACGCTTGCTCAATTAGTATTCAATGAAGAGAAGGTGAATAAGCACTTCAATTTGATGATATGGATTTGCGTTTCTGAGGATTTTGTGATCACAAATATTTGGTCTCAAATCTTACTACAGATCGATTCAAACTTCAGAAGTGAGTCTTCAAGTAAGCAAGCGTTGCAGAATAATCTCAGAGTAAAATTGAGTGGGACCAAGTTCTTGCTAGTGTTGGATGATTTCTGGAAGAAAGATGTGAACAAGTGGGAAGAGTTGATACTTCCTTTGAAAATGTATGGTGGTGCCGGAAGCAGGGTCATCGTTACTACACGTGACAAAGCTGTTGCGACAATTACTGGTGCACAAAATACATATGAATTGCAAATATTATCCGACGATGCATGTCTGAGCTTATTCGAAAGTCGAGCATTTATGAAAGGAGGACCTGAAAAGACTCACAGTTTAATGAAACTGGCAAGAGAGATTGTGAAGAAGTGCGGGGGTATACCTTTAGCAGCAAAGGTTCTTGGTGGCTTAATGAATTCCATGACTACGGAAAGACAGTGGTTAGCAGTTCGTGATGACGAAATTTGGAAAACAACTGATGAACAAAAAAAGATAATGGAGGTATTAAAGTTAAGTTACAATGAACTACCCCCACAGATAAGGCAATGTTTTTCGTACTGTTCGATATTCCCAAAAGATTATGAGATTGAGAGGGAGAAACTGATCCAGTTATGGATGGCACAGGGGTTCCTAAAAGCATCCAGGAAAGGTGAATTGATGGAAAATATAGGTGACACATATTTCAACATTTTGTACAGGATATCCTTCTTCCAAAATGTCAAAAGGAATCAATTTGGAGATATAACAAATTGCAACATGCACGACTTGGTGCATGACCTTGCCCAATACCTTTGCCAATCTGAATGTGGTGTTGTGGTACATGCCAATGAGCAGATAGATGAAGATCTCTTCAATTGTCGTCATCTCTCCTTGGTTTCAGGTGAAACGATAATGGAAATTCCAAAAGGAATAGATAAAGTGAAAAAGTTACGTACTTTTGCTATGTTTGTACCTCCTACATGGGATCATTATGATGATTTGAATTGGTCACAGCTTCCCACATTGTTTGAGTTGAGAATGATAAGGGTGTTGGATTTGAGTCACCTTCTCATTGAAGAGCTGCCTTCTTCAATTGGTGGATTAAAGCTGCTAAAATTTCTGGACCTCTCCTTCACAAGAATAAAAAGTTTGCCACCTTCCGTCACTGATCTATACAATCTGCAGACCTTGAACCTCACGATGTGCAAAGGAATTTTCGAGCTTCCTGCAAATGTGGGAAGTTTATCTCAATTGAGACATTTTTATACGCCAAATATAATTGGCGTTGCATCTCCAAGGGGGTTGGACCAACTTCATTTCCTTCAAACGCTACCTGATTTTAGATTGTGCACTGAAAATGCTGGAGCACACATTGCAGAGCTGGAGTGCTTGAACTACCTTGCAGGTAATCTGATGATCAGTAACCTGGGTGATTTGAAGGATGTGAAAGCTGCAAGGAAAGCAAATTTGGCAAGGAAGAAAAATATACGCACGTTAACGATGAATTGGAGGAGCCAGATTGATTTGGAACAGGGAATTAGCAATGCTTTTCACGATGTACAGTTGTTGGATGAGCTTCAACCACACCATAATTTGAAAGAACTAGAAATTATTTTCTTTAGGGGCGCAGAGCTACCGTGTTGGATGACAAATTCTTCTGCACTTTCTGGTTTAGTCAAACTCGATCTCCATTGCACCCAGTGCACACAAGTCAAGAGCTTTAAAGAGCTACCTTCTTTGAAGGAACTCAACCTAAAACACATGACCAATATGAAGCGGCTTGGGAATGATAATATTGATAATGAAGAAGAACAGGTAGGAGTGGTAGCAGCAACATCATCAAGAGTAGTAGAAGCATATCCTTCTCTAGAAAAGCTTTCCTTCGAAGATATGCCAAATTTTGAAGAATGGTTGGATGAGGAGTTCCCTTGCTTACAGGTGTTGGAGTTGAGAGATTGTCCCATGTTGAGAAAGATGCCACATCTGTTTCCTTCTCTTAAAAGCTTGGTTGTTAGCAAGTGCGGCGAAGGAGTGAGGTCAGCAATAAACAACCTCACCTCTCTGACCTCTTTAATCATATCAGGTAGTGAAGATCTTCCAACACTCCTATCTAGGGAAAATATGAACCTTCTTCAGAGTTTAGAAATAATAGACAGCCCGGGTATTAAGGTCATGCCATGTTTAAGTGGCTTGGAATTACTCCACCAGCTAGTGTTTTTAAGGTGTGAAAATCTTGAGGCTGTGCATCTCCCTGCTGCGCTAAAGCGGTTAAAAATTACATCTTGCCCAAAGCTTGAACAACTCCCCTTAGAGTTTCTCCAAAATAATAAGGTTCTTCGGGAAGTACACATTTCTCATTGCTCCAAGTTTCAAGGTTTTCTTGCATCTGACAAAGAACAAGTGCCATCAACATCATCATCATCATCATCATCATCATCATCATCATCATCATCATCCCTCGAGGTTCTAGTTTTAGAAGATTGCCCTGGTGTAGTGCACTCGGGTTTGCAATTAAAAGACCTTTATCAACTTCGAGGACTCTGTGTCAGTGGCTGTACAAGACTCAAGTCATTGGAAGGTTTAGAATTCCTCCCCAACATTGAGATATTGACAATTGGTCAGTTTTGTCAAGAACTAGACCATTTTCCGTTCCCAGTTGCAGCACAGATGAACCATCTTGTCTCCTCACTTCGAGAGTTGCATCTTCATGGGTGGTCCAAGATCAAGTCTTTGCCTGACCAAATTCAACACCTTCGCTCACTGAAATCACTTTCAATAATTGGCTTCTATGATTTGACAGAGTTGCCTGATTGGCTTTTGCGACTTCCATTGCTTGAAAAATTGGTTATTCGCAAATGCACAAACCTTAAGCAGCTGCCTCCAAGGCATATGCTACAGAAATTAACAATGTTTGACATTTCGGGGTGTCCATTCGTTGAGGATGCGAAAAATCGTTCTTCAGTTTGGACTTTAGTGAAAAGCTCAGCGATCCAGTTCATCGAGGGTGCTCGTTATGTGCTATAGGTTAGTACCATGCTTGATCTTGCTACTTCTGATTCTTTCCCGGCATCATTGGCGCATAATCTTTTTATTCTTCAATGAATTGATTTGCAGGACAGTCATTTAAGATTATGAATTATGCATTCTCTAGATTTTTTTTTTTTTGAAAATATTCTCTTGATATTATTGGTTTTATAGGTTATTCAAAATCGGACCAAATTCATCCTCCCCTTAATTAGGCATTGTACTTTGATTAGAGTCATTTCAGTGCTGTATTCTTCATAAGCAGTAACTGTGTGGTTTTGTTTTTTTTTTTTTTTTTTCCCCTACACTGACGATGTTAGCTAGCTTACTTGTAGTAACTTGAAGTGGAGTTGGTTTTGGATCTAAATTTGTGGTTCTTCTCACTCTTTCTGCTTTGAAGACTTGTGCACTTGTTTTCATGAAACTATCAACATGTATGCTATGATGTCAAAGGAGCCAGTATTCTTCCTGCTTTACGATTGTGGTTTCTAGTTTTAACTCGCACAAATAGACTAAATGAATATATTCTAGTATATACTAAGATTAATAAGGCACAACAACTGTGCTTCTCTCTTGGGATTTGAAAACTACATTCAAGTGGACATGAGGGGGGTATTAATATTCTTTTTCAAGGCTTCTGATGACTTTTTGCTCTTGAATAGAGCAGGAAAAATACTTTCATGATTCTTTTTGTTCTATGATTTGGCATGGACACTTTAGTTTGTCTCTAATCATCGTGCATTTTTCCTCTTTCAATTTGCAACTATTGGTCATCAGTCATCACTATGAAGAACAAAAGCATCTTAAAGTATGACGACTTTCTTCCTTTTCTTTTTCCCCCTTTTAATGAGCTAGAGTGAAGACTCGTATTATCCACATTGTAGATAAAAGATGGGGTTATTTTTATTTGGTTTGGTAAACATAGTTAGAAGTTTTAATACAGAATGTTTGAATGTTTTATTGCACTATTCATTGTTTAGATGAACAAAAAGTTGCCTTAGAGTACGAGACATGACTTTCTTGGTTCTTGGGACTTTTATGTGAAGGCTATGAATAACTGTAGATGTTCTTATGTTGAAGACTTTCTTCCTTTTCTTTTTCAGTGAAGACTCGTATTATCCACATTGTAGATAAAAGATAGGGTTATTTTTATTTGGTTTGGTAAACATAGTTAGAAGTTTTAGTACAGATTGTTTGAATGTTTTATTGCACTATTCCTTGTTTAGATGAACAAAAAGTTGCCTTAGAGTACGAGACATGACTTCCTTGGTTCTTGGGACTTTTATGTGGAGGCTATGAATAACTGTAGACCAATAAAAATAATAATGATTTATAATAGCTTTAATATATAGCTTATCAAGCTTGCTTCCAGCAAATCTATGATCTTAGTATCGGTTAAATTCTTCGCAACCTCTACGAATCTCCAGCAGAATTTTCTCAGTATATGTAGACTGGCATAATGATTGAATTATTCCCCCATCTTCTTTTCCCTCCTATATAATTAGTTTACTAATCAGTTTCTTAAAGTCGCAGATTGAAGTTTGTTACTAATATTGGGTTGTTGTCGAAAATTAACTCAATGCGTAATCTAACCCTACTCCAATATGATGCTTTATGAGTTGTTTTATTATTTTCAGTTTTGCGACTGTATCTAATTTAACAAACTCTGCTGCAGCTCTGTCTATGTGACAAGGTCCTGATGCCATATGTTGAAGGTTCCACATTTGCCAATATCTCAACGAGGTACAGAATGTTCAAATTAGTGCATCCTGAATCAGTTTCAATGTTTGTATGGTTCGTGTGTTTTTGTTGGTTTTATTGTCGGTGTTTTTTTTAAGTTTGACTTTGACCAAGTCTAAGGTAGTTTCTAGCAGTTACTAGTTTATGTATATCCTATGTATTTTCAGTTTGTTTGTGTTAAGAATACTTTGCAGTATGCAGTCCCTGTTGTGTGTAAAAAAACTCTTGTTTTGATCTTCTTTGAGTAATAGATGTGTGCTGTTTTTTTCTCTTTCAAATTTGTCTCTCAAATTTGTGTTATGGTATCAGAGCAAGGTTGCACACTTGGTGTTTGTTGTTATTACTCATTGAAGTTGGTCTTGTTGCAAAGTATTTCTTGTTGAGTTTTATTGCTTCGTTGTGTGTGTTCAATATGAATGGAAATGGTGGGGTTCAAAATGTCTATGTTGAAAAGCTTGTTGGTAACAATTACCAATATTGGAAGCTTTGTCTTGAAGCTTATCTATAGGGCCATGATCTATGGGATCTTGTGTCTGGTGATGATTCGGTAATTCCAGATGATACTACACAAAATGTTGAGTTGCGGCGCAAGTGGAAGATAAGATGCAGCAAAGCATTGTTTGCTTTATGGACATCGATCAGTAAGGACTACATTGATCATGTTCGGGACTCGGATTCTCTGAAAAAAGTATGGGATACTCTTGAAAGGTAAGAATACTATGAGGCTTCAATTCATGGAGAACGAGCTTGCGGCGGTTACACAGGGAAATATGTCAATTTCTGAATATTTTTTTAAAGTAAAAAATTTATGTGCTGAAATTTCATAATTGGATGCGGATGAGCCTATTAGTGAGTCGCGTTTGCGTCGCTATCTCATTCGCGGCTTGCGGAAGGAGTTCATGCCTTTTATTTCTTCTATTCAAGGATGGCCGATACAACCTTCAATTATAGATTTAGATAATTTGCTGACAAACCAGGAGGCTCTTTGTAAACAAATGTTTGGTCAGTCCAAATCTTTTGTTGATGATGTGCTCTTCACCAAAGACAAATGGAAGAATAAGTCTACCTCTCAGTCTATCATTCAACAAGTTCTTCCAGTCTATAATAAAAGTGTCCAGTTAATGTCCATCGGGTTTGTAATGCTTGCCAATATAGCATATCACACGTTGTACCTTTGCAATTGAATAGTAAAAGAACAACTTCTATTTTTGATCTTGTGCACACGGACTTATGGGGTCCTTCTCCCACCCCTTCACTACAGGGCTACCTGTACTACTACATTTTGTTGATGATCACAGTAGATTTACATGGGTCTATCCCTTGAAACATAAATTTGAGGCATATCAAATTTTTATCACCTTTCGTACACTAGTCGAAAAAACAGTTTTCATGCCCTATTAAAGCCATTCGTTTCGATTGGGGAGGGGAATATTGTCCATTTCAGGGTTATCTTCGCAATCATGGGATTCTTTTTGAGCATCCTTGTCCCCATACTCACCAACAACATGGAAGGGTTGAACGCAAGCATAGGCATATAGTTGAGATATCCCTCACATTACTTGCTCAGGCAAACTCCCTACTACTTTCTGGTGGGATCCCATTTCAGCAACCGTTTTTCTCATAAATCGATTGTCCACTCCAATCCTTAAGGGTCTCAGTCCTTATCAGGTTCACTTTCAAGTCTCTCTTGATTATTCAATTCTTCGAGTTTTTGGGTGTGCATGTGTAACAACCCCAAATTTTTTTACTGACTTGTGTTGCACTTGTCAGAATTGTGACCCGGCTACGTGAATGTTGGACAGTATTTCGAACTTCGGGAGTCGACACCGAAGTGATTTTATGATTCTTTGATTGTGTGTATTAGTATTGTAGTATTTTACGGGTTTCGAGCCATTCGGGCGGTATTTAATTGAGTGAGGTTTCGACTAGTTAAACGGAGGAGAAAAACAAGTAAAACATACAAATAAATGAATTTTTAATTAATTTAATTAATTAGTTGGCGAGACAAGGCGAGACTACGCGCGTTACGAGAGTCGGAACAAGGCAAAACGGACCAAGGAACGTCGTTTGAACGTGGAAGTTGGTTAAATATGTAACATACAAACTATAAAATAAAAATTTATTATTTAAGGGTAACTTCCCCAAACTTCCTCAAAAACTTCTTTGATTTCTTTGATTTGTTTCATTTTTTTTCTTTTTTTTAATGGTTTCGATGGAAGTCATCGAAGTTGATCAATGTTTGGTGAAACATGTCGAAGTTTCAAGCAACGTTTTGCAAGTTTTAATTAAAATCGATTTACTCCCTCACCTATATGATCTCTCCCTTAACTACTACTCCCTCAATCACGCTAACGTCTATAACGTTACTAATTATTTTTGAGAAATATAACGTCTATTTAAAACGTTATAAATATAACGTCTATTTAAAACGTCTAATTATAACGTCTAATTATTTATGAGAAATGTAACCTCTATTTATAACGTTAGATAATTGAGGGAGGGAGTTAGATAATTGAGAAATATAACGTTAACAATTTAAAAGTCAACACTATTTAAGACAAGAAACTAATATTTTTATATCAGATCCGGTCATCAGACCTCATTATCGCTTCGCGGTGGATGTTTTCTACAATAATATGCAGTAGACATGTATGTGAAAATTGAATCATTGAGATTGAAGTATCTAAAAGACTACAAAAAGACTCTTCGATCTGAACTATACCAAGGTTTGCAAGATGCAACAAATGTTGGAGAAGCATGTGCAGATAGAGTAACAGAATTATTCTTCCATCATCATATAATGGGAGCCCTATAGATATGTACAACCGCTACCAAGATGCAATGGCAATTGTTAGAAGGTAGCGAGAAACTCGGGGATACGCGTTAGGAACGTGAGAGTGTCTACGGGTTGCGATTAGTCAGGTAAGTACAATTGCCACAAGCATTTGTACGTTTGTAAGCCAGTAAAAAAATGCCATGTGATTCATTATCATTTATTCAGTCTTGTTATGCTTTATTATTGGTATTCCATTCCATTTCTTGTTGTGTGTTTCCCGGCGTAAGTGTTTCGTCTCGAAAGTACCAGGACCTGCACTAGAGGGATAAAACGCGGGCACTCGTGCGCACGAGTGTGTGACCACCCTTAGTGACCGTGTGACACCAAGTACTGGGTGGATGGGTTCGAGTCCCTTTCCCGTCATAGCTGTGCCTTCGCTTGTGTCGATGCCCGGGAAGACCTCGCGAGGTCTTCGCCGTTATGCTATGATTTAGACCACTTATGAGCCTCTTTCGAATCCTTGGAACACACTTGATTTTCGATTGATATCTATTAGTCTGTTTATCATGCATCTTGTCTATTTAAATTCCTGACATTTTATTACCGCATGATATTTAGACTGCTTTACTTGTATTATCATGAATTACTGTTATCTTCTTATGGCATTACATTCGATTTTATTCAGTTACTCACCGTCTAGTTTGTGACGGTGGGTGCAGATAGGGCTGAGAGCAGCAAGGGCAAGGGACCCTGCCTAGGTGATCTATTGTGAGGATTAGCGGCTGGATTTGGAGACTATCTTATAGGTTTACTTATGTTTTGCTTTTATGTATATTGTTTTATATATATATATGCTTTGGGATTATTAAACTCAGCAAATTTTGATGAGATTGGTATCATGTACCTTTGCATTTCGAATTGTACATGAATACCCGGGGTTTTCCACACTTATAGAATTCCTCTACTTCCTTTGATTGAGTTATTTCCCCTTTGTTTTAATTGTTTAGTCTTCCGCTGTTTACTATTGCAATAACTCTTTCATAAATTACTAAATTGTCTAAATTGAAGGCTGACTAGGCTCGTCAGGTTGCCGAGTGATAACTCGGGGCTTGTACGGGTCTAGGCCGGGCGAACCCAATTGCACGGGGAAATTGGGGCCGTCATAGCATGCTACCCTTATCTTCGACCCTACAATTTCAATAAGTATCAGTTTCGGTCCCTCAAATGCCTATTTCTTGGCTACAACTCTTCATATAAGGGATACATATGTTTAAGTCCTTCCAACAGATATTACATCATTCGTCATGTCATTTTTTATGAACATGACTTTCCTTATCCATCAATGGTTCCTCCACATGATGCTCCTCCTTTACAATCTGAGCCTCACACCATTATATCCATACCTATTTCAGTATCTAACCCCACCATCACTCCTTCTCCCCTTACATCCCCAACTATCTCTTCCACACCTCCGTCGGTCCCAGCTCCAATTACTTCTTCTGAACCTATGAATATTCACCCCATGATCACTAGAGCCAAGGATGGCACCTTCAAAAGAAAGGCACTCAATACATCTGTCACTGAGGACACATCATCAATTGGTTATAGAATTACTCCTAAATCTACTAAGGAGGCGTTACAATATCCTGTTTAACGCACAGTTATGCAAGAAGAATATGATGCTCTTTCTAAGAACAATACATGGTCTCTTGTTCCTTCCACTAGTGGTTAAAAGCTAATCGGTACTAAGAGGATCTTTAAGGCCAAATGTCACTCTGCTGGTTCTATCCACAAACATAAGGCGCAGCTTGTTGCTCCGAGATTCAACCAAGAACTAGGGGTTGACTTTCACGAGACCTATAACCTTATGATTAAGCCCTCTATTGTGCGCATTATGCTATATTTGGCTGCCTCTTTCAAATAGCCTGTTCGACAATTTGATATCAACAACGCTTTACTCAATGGGCGCTTAACTAAGCAGGTGTACATCTTTCAACCACAGGGCTTCATTTCTTCTGCACATCCCTCACATGTGTGTCAACTTCACAAGGCTTTATATGGTCTCCGTTAAGCCCCTCGCACTTGGTTTGATTATCTTAGACAAGTCTTAAAGTCATGGGGTTTTACTCACTCAAAGGCAGACTCATCATTGTTTATTCATAAGTCTGTGACACATTTCACTTATATTTTGGTCTATGTGGATGACATTTTAATCACTAGTAATTCTGGTTCTATGATCACACATTTTATTGATTCTCTTCATGCTCAGTTTGCTCTCAAGGACCTAGAGGAACTCTACTACCTTTTGGTGATTGAAGTTCCTCGTAATAACACTGGTTTCTATCTCTCTCAACAACGCTATGCTCAATCTCTTATTGAACGAGCAGGTTTCTCCAATTTAAAGGTTGTTACCACTCCTTGCTCTTCCGTGAAACTCGATCACAGTGAGTCAACTCCACTGTTTTCTGATGTCTCTCTCTATCAACAAATTATTGGTGGTCTTCAATACCTAAAACATCTTCGACCATATATCTCCTTTGCGATCAATTGCCTCAGCCAGTTTCAGCAGTTCCCTCAGATTCCCCATTGGCAAGCTCTTAAGCGTGTTCTACGCTATGTTGCTGGCACAACGGACCTCGAATTTCACATCAAGCCTAGCTCCGCACTTCGCCTAGTTGTCTTCTCAGACGCTGATTGGGCCTCCTCACCAAAGGATCAAAAGTCGATTGGAGGTTATTGTGTTTTCTTTGGCTCCACACTTGTGTCCTGGAGCTCCAAGAAACAAAATATTGTTACAAGGTCTAGCACTGAAGCTGAATATCGGGCACTTGTGCATGTCGCTTGAGTCACTTCTCAAGGAAATCCAGTTTGTTCCTACCTCCTGCCCTGTTTTGTGGTGTGACAACCAAAGCGCAAATGCATTGGTTGTTAACCCTGTTTTTCATGCTCACACAAAGCACATAGAGCTTGATATTCACTTCATTTGAGATAGAATTATCCAACATAAACTGGATCTTCGTTTCGTGCCTTCTGATGATCAATCGGCTGATGGCCTCACCAAAGGAATTTCCATTTCTAAACATCAATCTATGAAGTTCAAACTTGGCGTTATTGCTATACCACCAAGTTTGAGGGGGGATGTTAGACATACATATTAATTAATATTCTGTAACGTCTACACTTATTGTGTAACGTCTACACTTATTATTTTACGTCTACATTGATTGTGTAATGCCTCCACTGATTCTGTAACGTCTACTGTAAATTAGTTCTGTACCATTCTATAAATAGGGCACCATACTGTACATTCAAATCAATACAATAAACTTATTCTATTCAAAAACTTTCACCATTAAAGATTCACGCATTTCTCTCCAGCCAAATACTACTATAGGTTGCCTGCAGCCCAACTTTACAATCCTTCTAACAATGATGAAATTATCAAGTCTATCATCGAAAAACAGATTACAACATTTTGGAACCACCCAATTAGCACTAATCTACACCCCATCGCAATTGCAAAAACAAAGTAAAAATAAATGATCTCTAGTCTCACATTAGAAGGAGTGCATCCATTCCAAACCAAATCATATTCATAAAACTCACTACTATTTCCTCTGTTCAAACCTTGACCAAGACAGGACTTAATGGAGATTACTCCATTCTTGTCGTATTTCCAAATGCAAGAATCCTCCAAACCTTGTATAAAATGAAAATGGATCCCTTCCAACTTGTGAGAAGAAGAATAAGTGTTAGCACCATTCCCATTACTACACCACACTTACTCGTGGCTCTCTTGTAATTTCAAACAGATATAAAAAAATATCACAAATAAGCTGATCACATACCCGTGTATCTTTCAACACTAAAAAACCACTGAACAACCATTTTTCCTTAGAAACATCCACCACGCACTCCATCACATGTCACAAGAATAAAAAAATAAAAAAAAAAGTGAGCAGATCACCTTCTCAGAGTCCTCTTGTTACTTATAATTTGTCCATAGGCCTACTATTCACCATAACATGATCATAAGCGTAATAATTTTTATTAACACAGACAAATGAGAAAGGCCAGACAAAATGAGTATCAATTTCTCCTTTGTACTTTTGGCGAGCTCTATTTTATGACTGAGCTGATGTTTCACTTTCTCTAATTTATCCTTTGTATAGATTTGTCGCGAAACAAGCAGATGATGAAGTGTTGCTCTGAGGAAAGTTTTCAATTTAAGTTTTGGAGATTTGACACAAGAGCTGATCAGCTCTTCCAAGTCCTTAAGCAAAAATTATCATATTAAAAAAATTAGTTAGAGCACCTAGTTCTAAATTTTAATTCTTTTTTCCTTCTTCATCTAGGAAATATTTTAATTTCAGTTTTTGGACTTACAGAACCCACAGCAAAGTAAATTAGAATCAGTTCAAAGTATTGTGTGTATGTATGATTAAACTTGTCTCTAGCCATTCACAGGAGCAAATAATTAACTAATGGGTGTTGGTGGAAAACATACAATTACTAAGATAATTGAATACAGCCGGCCGGCTCACATGGGAGGGTAATTGGTGGTGTCGTAAAATAATACAAGTTGTAATAGAATAGAATAATGCAGCCCCAAGAACTGCAGAGCAAAAGTCTTCCCTTGCTATTGTCATTCTCTCTTTGTTCTTACAGTAGCTTTTCCTAGTATTGAAGAAAGAACTTGTAGACGTTGCAGAGAGATCACTCATCGATGGCTGAGGACATTCTTGATGGTGGTGTGGAAGAGATCGTCAAGAGACTCATCTCTCTTGGCATTGATGAGATTGCTCTTCTTCGCAGTGTGAAAGGGGAGGTGAAAAAGCTCCAAATGATCCTAAGCAACATTCAAGTTGTGTTGCAAGATGCGGAGAAAGTGCAACTGGAGAACAATGGGGTGAGGCTCTGGCTGGAGAATCTTAAGCAAGCTGCTTTTGATAGTGAAGACATATTGGATGAGTTCAAGTATGATGGTCTGCGACGCAAGATCGACGTCAAGAAAAAGGTACACAGCTTCTTCTCTTGTTTTAGTACTCTCGCAGTTCATTACAAGACTGCTCATGCAATCAAGGAAATTTGTAAGAGGATGGAATTCATTGACAAGCAAAAGAACAACTTCAACTTGAAGATTACTGAAAATGTCAATGCCCCTGAAGCTACTGTACTTGTGAATGCTCAAGAAACCTCGTCGTTGGTGGACGAGACAGATGTGGTTGGGAGGGACATTGACAAGTTAAAGATAGTTGACATGCTAATTCTTGGCAATGATAAACCAGGGAGTAGTGTCGGCAGCAGTAACAGCACTAAGAGTACTTCTTTTACTGCTCTTTCAGTCATTCCTATTGTGGGTCTTGGGGGTCTTGGCAAGACTGCGCTTGCTCAATTAGTATTTAACGACGAGAACGTGAAGAAGAACTTCAGCATGATGATATGGGTGTGTGTCTGAAGATTTTACAATCGCAGCAATTTGGTCCGGAATCTTACAAGAGATTGATCCAAATATTAAATGTGAGTCTTCAAGTAAGCAAGCGTTGCAGAATAATCTGGAAGAAAAATTGAGTGGGTCGAAGTTTTTGCTTGTGTTGGATGATTTCTGGAAGAAAGATATAGGTAAGTGGGATGATTTGATGCTTCCATTGAAAATGTATGGAGGTGCAGGAAGCAAGATCATTGTCACTACACGTGACAAAGACGTTGCATCAAATGTAGGTGCACAAAATACATATGAATTACAGATATTATCTGATGATGATTGTTTGAGTTTCTTTGAAAACCGAGCATTCATGCAGGGAGTCTTCCCATCACCACCAATACCGAGCATTCATGCAGGGAGCATTCATCAAGTCAAAGAAAAATCCTTTTTTATTATTTTAAATACGCTAATCGAGTGTTGCGTGCCTCAACGCGTGTCGTTGGCGTAGCTTGGCTTCTATTGAGACAAAGTTAAAGTTTGGCACGTTACTATTTATGGAGCCAAAGAAACCCCTTTTTGGTTTAATGAACAGTGACACTATTCATCAAGCCGAAGAAAAATCTTTTTTTTTATTATTTTAAATACAATAATTGGGTGTTGCGTGTCTCAATGCATGACGTTGGCGTAGCTTGGCTTTTGTTGAGACAAAGTTAAAGTTTGGCTCGTTACTATTTATGGAGTTGGCTCGATGAATAGTGACACTATTCATCAAGTCAAAGAAAATTCTTTTTTTATTATTTTAAATACACTAATCGAGTGTTGTGCGTCTCAACGTTTATTGTTACCCTAGGTTGGCTTCTGTTGAGATGAGGTAAGAGTTTGGCTCGTCACTATTTATGGAGCCAAAGAAAACCCTATTTAGCTTGATGAATAGTGACATTATTCATCAAGTCAAAGAAAATTCTTTTTTTATTATTTTAAATACAATAATCAGGTGTTGCGCGCCTCAATGTTTATCGTTGACCTAGGTTGGCTCTGTTGAGATGAGGTAAAAGTTTGGCTCATTACTATTTATAGAGCCAAAGAAACCCTTCTTTGGCTTGATGAATGTTAGACATTGTCAAAACAAATGTTTAGTTCCACATTAGTTAGAAAGTTCACACTTAAAGCGTATATATATTCTTTCACTTGTTTAAGTGGTAAATAGAAGCTCTCACTAGAGCTATGCCCAAATGACCACATGCGCGAGCGCGTGGCACGGCGCCTATGGCGCATTTTAGGCGCTTTTATAGGCGCACTTAGTACTTTGCACGAGGCATGTGCACGTGTGTATGGGCAGCTAACCATGGTCACATTTTTTGCCATTTTCGAATTTGTTGTAACTAAGTGGGCAGTTAATAGACCCAATAAATGGGCAGTTACGAACCCATTCAACATGAGAAAGTGAAGCAGTTATCAATTGACCACTCAATTGATAATTGTCCACTATCACACTCTTTTCTCCAACTTGTTTGACTGGAGCTCTATAAAATAAGTGCTCTTGATCAATTATCACTACTGCAAGTGCTAATTGAGACTTCATCGAATCCAATTGGATTTTGCTGAACTCTTGCAGATAAGAGAGCAAAAGTTTCCTTTAGGAAAGTGGCACTGCTACACGCTTTAAAGTCGTTGCTGATTCATCTGGTCTAACAATCTAAAGGAAACTTTTCACTGTTGCAGTGGCTTCGACCAAGGAACTGTCGGCAAATATCGTGAAGCTCGATCGCTTCGATGGAGGAGATTTTCTGAGGTGGCAAAAGCACATGCAGTTCCTGTCGGTGGCAATTCATGTGGTGTATGTTTTGAATACACCTAAGCCTGTGGAATCCGATGATAAAACTGTCAAACAGATCAGGAAAAGACAGAAGTGGGAGGCGGATGACCAATTTTGGAGAGGTCACATTCTGAACACGATGAAGGACTCCCTATTCGACCTCTACCACGACGTTCTTTCTGCCAAGGAACTGTGGGAGAAACCGGAGGCAAGTACCACAAGGAAGACGCGGCAAGTAAGAAATTTATCATCTCTAATTTTAATAATTTTAAAATGGTAGATGATAGATCTGTCATGAAACAATTCCATGAAATTGAGAGAATTAGTAATCATTTCTCTCAACACAATCTTGTTATGGATGAAACTATTCATTGAGTCTCCTTCATTTTCATGGCATCATAGTTTAGGAATGTTAATTTCAGGAAATTATATGACATGGTTACTTTGGAATTACTGCCCTATTTTGATAAGGGTGAAGGAAATTGCAATATATGCATGAAAACAAAAATAACCAGAAATCCATTTCCTGTTGTTCAAAGAAATTTAAAATTACTTGATTTAATACATTCTGATGCATGTGACATGCATAGTACACCATCAATAGGAGGCAATAAATATTTTATAACATTTATTGATGATTACATCAAGTTTTGTTATGTTTATTTGTTGCATTCCAAATATGAGGCAATGGTAAAGTTTCGGGCCTACAAGGCAGAAACTAAATTGCAATGTGAGACCTTTATAAATGCTCAAGGTCTGATAGGGGAGAAGAACACTATGATCCAAAGTACTTTGAATCCACTGGAATAGTTCATGAGACTACAACTCCCTATACACCACAACAAAATGGTGTGGCTGAATGCAAAAATTGCGTTCTAATCGAAATGGTTAATGTTTTGCTATCAAACTTAGGTTTGAGTAGTGGATTTTGGGGAGAGGCATTGCTGACAGCATGCCATATTTTGAATAGAATTCTACAAAAGCGGAATAAGGTCACCCCATATGAGCTTTGAAATAAGTGAAAACCAAACCTTAATTATTTAAGAATCTGGGGTTGTAGAGCAGTAGTAAAAGTTCTTGAAGCTAAAAAGAGGAAATTGGGTGAAAGGGGAGTGGAGTGTATATTTATTGGATATGCACAACACAACAAAGCATATAGGTTCATGGTAATTGAGCGTAACAATTCGATTTCAATGAATGTTGTAATTGAATCGAGGGGTGTCTTACCTGGACTCGGCACTTTGGGTTGGAGGGGTCCATGTCGAATCGTTCGACACAAAAACGAACACAAAATCCGTATCGACCCTCCAACTTAGATGTTGAACGCGGTAGTTGCTGCAGTATGAAGGTCATTCATATGTTCTCTATTTTTTTGCAAGTACAAAAAGAAAGAAGATGAAAGTGCAGATTCAAGGACCGGTATGTATTTAAAAGCAAACGATTTCGATTTGGAAAAGTGAGGAGAAGATTTATAGGAGAAGTCGAAATGAAGAAGATGAACAGTATGCTAATCAAAAAAGGAAGATGAATAGTTTGGCTGACATGTGAATGATGATATATCAAAAAGGCATCAAGCAACCACATCCAAGTTTTCTCCAACTATTAGAGTGTTTAGGGGCCAAAGAAAATCTGACAAACTTACCCTTCATTTGAACAGTTTGGCTGACATGTGGAAAGAAATATTTACCCTTTTGACTTCCAAGCAACAAGGAAAATGACAAACTTACCCTTCATTTGACAAAAAATCTTCCTGTGTATTTTCTTTTTTTGATGTTTGTTCATATATATATAATAAGTACGAGTTGCAAAATACTATTGCATTCAACAGTTAATTTGATTTTTCTTTCCACATTTGCCCTCTCACAAGTCTGCCAAAAAATACACACCACACGATTTTCTTGGATGTCTCTACACACAATCAAGTTGATGAATCGAGCAGCTGAAAACTATCATAAAAGTCCAAAAGAGCAGCTTTTCTTATCGCACAAGGGCACAAGTAATTGGCACACTGATGACCAAAGCAAACATGCATGTGGGGACTCATATATATGAACTCTCAAGTAATTATCTCTTTAACTATTAATTAACACGGTCCATATATCCATCTCCTCAATGAGAACATATTTTGAGACAGATCCTTCATCGTCTGGATGGCCACATGTATCACTTCCATACACCTACTCTACATAGAATTATTGCCAACACTTCAAGCACTCGTTGCCACACCATGCACACAATTTACTGATTTCATACCATATTTATAACCCTTTAATAATTAGTCTTCATAAAATTTCATGTCTATATAAATATATACAGATTTCTAAAATAATTATGTATATATATTCATATAATTCTAGTTTATAAAAGTAAGTTTATAGATTGAAGCCATTGAATTCAACCATTTTTAAAAAAAGTTAGTTTATAAACTACTGTCACAAATTTATTTTTTTGAAAAAAATAACAATAATATTATAACTAATTACTTATTATATATTAAGACCATCTCTGACCCCAAAACTCTATTTTTCTCTTTATTTTACAGTTAACTTTATTTCTATTCCAATACTCTATTTCTCATTTCTTTTACTTTTTTATTATTCATTTATATTACTTTTAATAAATTATTAATCAATAAAAAATTAGGAAAATTATATTTTATTTATATAAACTAAACGTAAATACATTAATTTTAAAATGTTTAAAATATTAAAAAGTAATAAAAAAGTGATAACACTATATTAGTGTTTGACTTGGCGTTGGGTAGGAGTGACCCAACGCCAAATACCAAACTCTAAAATAGAGTTCAGTTGGAGATGCGTTATGACAATACAACTGTAAAACTAATAACAATTGTTTTTTTTAAAGTAATAACAATGATGCAATATATAGTTAAATTACTTTACAATTCACTTCAATATACCAAGAATAACAACAAAATTAACATAACAACAACAACATAGCCTCAATTCCAAATTAATTGGAGAGTAAAATTAACACAATTACCACTAAATTATAAATCTAACAACAATAATGTACTACTACTGCTAAATGAAAATAAAAAAATCGTTGAAAAAAAAATGAAAACAAAACAATCATACAATTAATAATAATAATATAGGTGTATAATCAAATTAACTTATTAGAACTCACTTAATTATGTCAAGAACAACAATGCAAATTAATATTTATATTACTAAATCATAAAATCTAATACAATAATTCACAAAACCATTGAAATAAAATCATAAGACCACAACTTCAAATTAATACTACCACTAACTCCCAACAATACAATGATAAAACTAATAATAGTAGCATATAGTTAAATTACTTTAGAATTCACTCAATATACCAATAATAAAAATTAATGCAAATAATACCACTAATATAAATTAACACCGTTGCATACTACTAAATCATAGAACTAATATAACAATAGTGTACAAACCTCAAAAAATAAAAATTAAAAAAAACACGAATGTGTACATAGTCAAATTACTAAACCGCAAACCATAAACATAATAACAATAATGTAGTGTATAGATATTTCATTTTAGTTTACCAAAAATAACAATGCAAATCTACTCATGTAAATTAACACTACAATACAGTACTACCGAATCAAAGAACTAACATAACAACAAAATACCTTTGAAGAAACAAAAAAATAAATAAATAACAGTAGTGTGCATAATCAAATCCCTAGTTAAATTACTAAAACATAAATCCTAAACCTTATGTAACAAATAACAATGAATTCCTATATTTCGTAAAAATAAAATAAGAAATACAGAAATTCCAAGAAAAGTAAGAACATTGACACAAAGATTTAGGAAGGACGGTTGTGGTGGTTTGGACACCTACAAAGACGACCTATAAACGCCTCTATTAGAAAACTTGACTCAATAGAAGCTGAAGAAATTCGACGAGGAACGGGGGAGACCGAAGTTAACTTAGGACACATTAATACGGAGAGACTTAAATGGTTTGCAAAACTAACCATCAATTGCACTAAGTCGAACATAATGGAAGAGTTTGATCCATCATCCATGTAGCAGACCCCAATTAATTTGGGACTGAGGTTATATTGTTGTAATAGTGCATAGTAAAATTACCTTAAATTAATTTCACTCCTATATACCAAGAATAACTATGCACATAATTCTACTAATATAAATTAATACTACTGCCTATATATATAAACCACAAAATTAATAACAATGCAAATAATACTACAAAATACTAATTTAAATTAATACTACTACATACTACTAAATCATAGAACTAATATAACAATAGTGAAATTACTACCACTAAACCACAAAACTAATACTCCATACTACATACTACTAACACTACTGAAACTAATAGCAATAACAATAATGTAGTGTATGGTTAAATTACTACTACTATTAGTATAACAATAGTGTAATACATAGCCAAATTATTTCTAATTCATATGGTTTTATAATCTTCTAACTTTTTATAATTAATAATGTATCTCATGATGTATAAAATATATATAATGTTATCAACTTATGTAAAAAGGAGTAATGTATAAAAGTTTCATATCTGCCAGTTTGGTTTATATGAAAATAAAAGCTACATATAAAGGTTATACATATATATAATTCTTTTTTTTCTCTATGTTTAAAAAGATTTTAAAAAGTAATGAGAAAATAAAATTTAAATTGGGCATTTGTCCCATCGTATTTATTGTAAAGAGAATAAAATCTATCAATATTTAAATAAATGCAACTAAAAGTACCTAAAGTATTCTTTTCCCATGCTTAAGAATCTAAGAAATCTAAGATGGAACGATTTTCTTATGACACAATTGACACATGCATTTAATGAGGAGAGAGAACGTTGTTTCATTTAATGCAAAGAAAAGCAAAGGAGACTTGACCACCGTATCAATCGTCCCTCCATCTTCTTTGCTTCCACTTTCTTCTTTCACCATTCTCTCATATTTTCAGTGTGGTGCAGCTTCAGAACTTCACTCCTAACTTCCTCACAACAAAAGGTAAACTAGCCTTTTCCTGGTACACTGATGCTACCACTTTGCATTCATTATTTCTTACCTTCATTTATTAATTGTTTCTATATCTACAAAGTTGCAATACACAAGATTCTAAGAACATCTATACATTTCTCGTTGTAGTTCTACTCTCCACCACTTGCTCCCATTCTTACAGAACTACAAGTTCCACTTCCATGTAAGTTTTTTTCTTTCTTATCCATATCGTATTTACAGATTTTTTTTCTTTGATATGTGAGCTCTCTAAGTTCTAATTACTTGATTGTTTACACAACATTTTCCTTTGAGATGGAGAAGGGAAAGAAAATCCTTCGTCCTTCGAAGTCGCAGTTTGATGAGTTTGATGACAAGCCACTATGGAATCATGTAAAAGTCTTAAGCATTTCAGCTGGTGGAGGTGGAAATAGAACATGGTCTTGTAACTACTGTAACAAGAAGGTGACTTGGTCTTATTCAAAAGTTAAAGCTCATCTTCTTAGGATTTCAGGGCAAGATGTTTAGATTTGCAAGTCGCAAGACTATGTTTTTGAAGCTCTCAAGAAAGAACATAGTGAAGCTGAGTATAGAAGAAACAAACTTGAGTTGAATGTGCGATAAAAAGAAGAATATCTCTCATTGCCTGAAGGCCCAGATTTATTACAAAACAAGAAACGCAAGGGTGTTGGACCTTTAGAAAAAGCTTTCAATGTTGCGGCTAGGGACATGGCTGATAAGACGGTTGCTAGAATGTTTTATGCATCAGCTTTATCATTTAATCTTGCAAGAGATCCAAATTTTCGAAAGTATTCTCAAATACTAGCAGACAACAACTTATCTGGGTACACACCTCCAACATTTGATAGGTTGCGAACCACATTACTTGCTGAAGAGAAGTCTCACATAAATGAAAAGTTGCAGCCTATTAGAGATTCTTGGAAGAAGAAAGGGGCATCCATATGCTCTGATGGATGGTCTGATAGGCAAAGAAGGCCACTGATAAATGTGATGATTGCATCGGTGAGTGGAGCTATATTTTTAAGATCAATTGATGCAAGTGGAAATGTAAAAGATGGGGAGTATGTTGCTAACGTATTTCTTTCGGCAATTCAAGAAGTTGGACCAGAGAATGTTGTTCAATAGTAACAGACAATGCAAGCAATTTCAAACTAGCTGGTTCAATTATTGAAGGTAAACATCCACTTATTTTCTGGACACCATGTGTGGTGCATAGTTTAAATTTGGCATTGAAGAGTATGTGTGATCCTTCAAAAAAATCACCTCATTATTCTCGATGCAAGTGGATCAGTGACTTAATTGGCGATGTTCAGAATATTCGTAATTTTATCGTCAATCATGGGATGGTTTTATCTCTCTTTATTAATTATTCAGAGTTGAGCTTATCGAGGATAGCAAAAACAAGATTCGCTTTGAGTATCATTATGACCAAACGCTTAAGAGAAGTTAAACATGCACTTGAGATGATGGTTATTGATGTAGCTAAGAAAACATTCAAAGGTGATGAAAGATCCATAATTGAAAGCTCGCGAGGTGAAGCAATGCATTGTGGATGATGGATGGTGGGATAGGATTGATTATCTTTTAAGCTTTACAGAGTCAATCATTGTCATGTTAAGGTTGGCTGATACCGATGCTCCAGTGCTTCATTTGATCTATGAAATGTGGGACACAATGATTGAGAAAGTGAAAGCAAAAATTTTTGAACATGAGGGGAAAGATGTGTTAGTTAATGAATCAGATTTCTTTGATGCCATTCAAAAAATCTTGGAGTCCCGATGGAACAAAAGTAATACCCTTTGCATTGTTTGGCTCACTCTTTAGTTCCAAATTACTATAGTGATGCTTGGTTAAGAGGTGGAAATATTGGAACACAAAGATTGGCTCCTAATGAATATGACGAAGTTTCTAAAAAGAGAGCAGAGTGCTTTGAACGGTTTTTCAAAAATCAAAATGATCTTCGAAAGGCATTCACAAAATATGGATCATTTTCAAGTAGCTCTGGTTATTTTAGTCAACCATTTGTTATTGAAGTTAGGAGTTATGGAGAACCGATTTCTTGGTGGGCCAATCGTGGTGCTTCAACACCATTTCTGCAGTCTTTAGCATTCAAGTTACTCTCACAAACGGCATCATCGTCTTGTTGTGAGAGGAACTGGAGCACATACTTGTTGTGAGAGGAACTGGAGCACATACTCTGACATTCAAAGCATTAAAAGGAATCGGTTAACAACTAGTAGAGCGGAAGATTTGGTTTTTGTACATTAAAACATCCGCTTATTGTCAAGAATGAAAAAGGGATACAAAGAAGGGCCATTTAAGTATTGGGACTTATGTAAGTTAAGCTTTTTCTTGTCATAACTATTATTGATTTGAAGACCAAACTTATAAAGGTTGGTAAACTGTTTTATCGTGCAGTGCACACGACTTGATCTTCCCTTGAGTGTCAATGTTTTTAGGCACATATTCATTACGTGAAAAAGTATTGAGTACTACCCAAGCTAGGTTAACTTTCGACATCGATCCAAGGTTGGACCTACTTTCAACACTAAGTCCATTTCCCGCGGCATCCCATCTTCTTAGAAAGAAAGGTTTTTTTACATTGAGTGGATTGACGAAGATTGGTCAATAGTCTTTCCTTCTTCATGGGTTGTTGTAAGGGGCATTTCAAAGATTTATCCCTTATCTCAACAAGAAAATGTGGTACATGATGTTTTGTGTTGACAAAGGTCAAACTAAAGCCATACTTCTACCTAAAGAGAGTAAGCTTCTTAACTGTAGTATTAGCCATCTTGACGAGGAAAGTATCCTTTGAGAAAAAATTACATGAATTTCGTGCTCTCTTTGGCCTTGAAACTTCTTTGGAAGTTTGAGTCCCAACTTCCCCCACATAGGGGAAGATACTTTTACCCTCACTTGAGGGGGTTATCTTCTTGAAGGGGAATAGATACTTTTACCCTCATTTAATGCTCTCTCTCCACCTTTATTTCTCTTTCAAAAACAGTCTAAAAGGTATTTATGTCAATTACATTATTTTACTGTTTTTAAAATGTGGAACTTCCCAGGAAGTTCAAAGTTGAACCAAATATGAAAAGTGTAACTTCATTAATGGTTAACTTCCCAGGAAGTTAAACTTTCATGAAAAAAAACTTCCCTGGAAGTTAGTAAAATGAACCAAACGAGGCCTTTGTTTGAGGAAGTTCGCGCTTTTTACATTTTTTGTCTTTCCGTTTTTTCTTGTTGCAGGCATAAGCAGGAAAGATGCCCCTTTTTTCGCAAGTGCTCGCGAATGAGAAAGCGAAGAAGCAAAAGCATCAATGAATTTGACGGTGTAGTTGAGATTGATGAAACTACTACCGCTGCACCTTCGATTTTCCCTCCGTCCTCAGAGCCTATATCGGCTGGTTTCAAAGACGCTTACGTCCCTAGTTGGGGAGTGAAGAGGACTAATACATGCCTTGGCAGTGATGATTTCGCGGGATTTAGTGTTGCATGGAAACACTCCTCACAATTGCAATAAGGCAGCTAGGAAGACATGGAGAAGTCTTTGATGCATGAGTACCAAGCTGTTGCGATGGTATGTAGCTCTCATGATTTTAGTGTGATTATTTTATGTTTGTCTGACAACTGTATTTCTTACTTTGCCTGCTACAGAATACTCTTTATGTTGGAGACATTGCCACAAAGCTACAAGCTGTGAACATGCTGGTTGCATATAAAGATAAACAACTGGCAGTACAATCGGCAAAGCATACATTTAAGATGTCTGCTATGAAGGCGAAACTTGAGGACTACATCGGTGCATCCCCCAATATGAGATGTCTGTCGCTTGCTTGAAAAAGAAAGAGGAGTATTTGGTTCAGAATGGTACTCATGTTTTATGGAGGGATGGGCGAAGGCTATTGAAGTACTTGGCCCAAAATTTAACTTTACTACCGAACAAGCATATGAAGTCAGACAGCGAATGTTTGAAACAACATGAGATGGGGCAAATTGCAGCAGCTTTCCGCCTGCTTGGGGACCATTTATGTACTGATCTTCGTAGGATTACTTCTTAGGTGGTCCCCTGTTGTACTTTGCTTGGAATGAAAATAGAGATTCGGAAAGTATTTATGTGTCTCTTTAGTAGTTAATGTCTCCTTTCAATTATGTCTGTCGAGATTGACGTTTTGGCTCTTTGTAGAGAACTGTATGGCATTGATCGAAACAAATATATGAAGCCAGAAAATTGGCTCTTTGTGAAGTTCTTCAGCCTACAGTTCTTTTGCTTCTTCCAACCTCTTTTTTAGTTCATCAAGGATAATTCTGTTGGTTACCTCTATCTGGCCGTTGCTTGAGGATGTGCAACCGAAGTAAACCTTTGGTCAATGTGGAACTCTCTTCAATAATCACGAAACTTTGAGGTATCAAATTCGCCTTTCCATTATCTGTGATTAAAACTTGCGGTATTCCATACCTAGTTATTACCGATTCCCAAAACTTGATAATTGTTTTAGCTGTAATGGTAGCGTGTACCTTTGCTTCTACCCACTTTGTGAAATAATCCACTGCAACAACCACGAATTTTCTTTGGCTGGATGATGGAGGGAAATGACCTAGTATACCCATTCCCCATATCGCGAAAGGGAGTGGTGAATGAATTATGGACATTTCTTTGCCCAGTTGGTCATGTAGAGAAGCATGTTTTTGGCATCATTCACATTTTTTGACAAGGTCTATTGTTCCCTTCTGCATGTTTGGCCAGTAGAAACCTTGCCTTAATATATTGAAGGCAAAAGAGCGTTCACCTAAATGTTGTCTGCAAATGCATTCATGAATTTCCTTTAAAGCTTATTCTGCTTCCGTAGGGGGAAGACAACTAAGGTAAGGCATATATTATGAATGACCTCTTATACAATATTTTGTCAATCACGGTGTACCTTGTTGCTCTTGCCATTAGCTTTTTTGCCTCACCTCTATCATCAGGTAAAAACCCTTCCTCGATATATCGCTTGATCGAACCAATCTAGGAAGGTTCGCTATTGATTGATGCAACCTCTTGGCCTTCAAGGCTTGATTTTTCTAACACTTCAAAGTATATTGGCTTATAGTCTTCTCTTTCATATACTGCCAGCTTAGCTTTGAAAGCGAACCAGCTCTAGAATTTTGTGGTTTGCTCACATGATGAACTTCGTATTCATTTAATAAGTTTAACATCATTGACTTCACCATTCTAAGGTAAGGCTTCATCTTTAGGTCTTTGGCCTCATATTCTCCTGTCATCTGCATGATCACTAGCTAAGAATCACTGAATACTTTCAGCTTTGTAACATGCAAGGCCCATGCTAAATTTAACCTTGCTACCAATGCTTCGTATCCAGATTCATTGTTTGTTATCGGAAATGCAAATTAGATTGCAAACTTTACCGTGAGCCTTCGGAGGCCTCCAACAGTAACCCTGTTCCGCCTCGTGTAACATTAAAAGATCCATCAATGTAAGGACTCCAAAACTCTTCCTCATGGTTGTCTTGGTGACCATGGCTATGTTCCTCGTTGTGAGTAGTGAACTCCATAACGAAATAAACTAAGGCTTGGCCTTTTATTGCAGTACGGGGCTCGTAAGTGATATCGAATTCGCCAAGCTCAACTGCCAGTTGAGCATTCGACCACATGTGCCGGGACAATGAAGAATTTTTCTTAACAGCTTATAGGCAGATAAACGACTTATCGGTCAGGACCATTATTTGATGAGCTTGAAAGTATGGACGTAGCTTCCTACGGTCATGCCATCAGCCAAGGCAAATATTTTCACCATTGAATATCTTTTATCGGCTCCTTGAAGAATTGGACTAACATAGTAAATTGGTTTCTGAACTTTGTCCTCTTCTCGAATTAGCATTGTGTTGATTGCCGCGTCAGATACTGTTACGTATAAGAACAAAGGTTCTCCTTTAAAGGCTTAGAGACCAGCAGTGGACTCGTTAAGTATTGCTTTAGGTCTCCAAAAGACTTTTAAGACTCTTTGGTCCAAACGAAACCTTTTGGATATTTCAGCAGTTCAAAAAATGAAGCAAAACAATCAGCAGAACGTGATATTAAGAACCACCCTAACGCAACTAAGCATCCTGTTAGCCTTGAAACATCCTTGATTGATTTTGGAGGACGCATATCCATTATTGCTTGAATTATATCCGAATTGGCATATATTTCTCGTCTTGAGATCATTAAACCCAAGAATTTTCCTGATGCATGCCCAAATGCACATTTTTCCAGATTTAACTGCATTTTATATTTTCTAAGTACTCGGAATGCCTTCTCCAAGTCTTGAACATGCTTATTAGTGTAGAGGTTTTTCACGAGCATGTCGTCCACGTAAACCTCCATAATCGTCCCTATTAGGGGATTGAAGATGGAATTCACTAGCCTTTAATACATTGCTCCATCATTTTTCAATCCAAATGGCATCATTCAATAGTGTTAGACCCTAGTTTACTGTGTTTGGGTCGGTCTATCCTTGTTGGCAGTATATTGTCAAAATTGAAGCTAAGTTAATTAGGTAGATAGTTGCAATGAAGATTGAAGCCCTAACACAGCAAGATGTTCGAGTGTAGATATAACTCAGAGTTAGACTACAACGTGAATTCCAGTGTAGACTACAGTATCCGAGTCAGAATTGAAGACGAAGACAGAGCTGAAATCAAAGCAGGAATTGAATACGAGTTGAATACTACTACAGAGTATTTGTCAGTATTGTTTTACAACACAGTAAAGTTTGATACTGCAAGTGAAGAACTTCTAGATGGATTACAACAACAAATCCGAAAGAAAGGTGCATAAAGGATTGAAGAACTTTATGGAGACGACGAGTCAAGATTCTTGAAGGAATAAAGACTTAGTTGTTGATCGTTGGATGACTCCAACAAATTCACAATTGGAGACCAATGAGGTTTTCTGAGTTGTAATATATTTGGGATTGAATTCCTAGATAGAGTAGGTAGACTGAGTCTATAACTCATGAACGCCATTGTATGGTACATCGTTCATAGCTTGAGTTTTGTGAGAACGAGAGTTTATTATAGTGGTTGTACACATTATCAATTTGATTAATTGATTGTTTAGGCTGAGCCTACGTAGAGGAAGACATTGAAGTCTTACTGCGATATCAATTTTGTGTGAGTTTTGATGTGTTTGTTAGTTCATCACTGATACGTTAATTTCTTCAGTTCCCTTGGTTTCCAAAACTTTAACAGATAGCAATAAAGTCCACAATTAGTGATGAATGCAACCTTTGGCATGTATGTCTCCATGTGAATTTGATTATATCTGCTGAAAGCATCCATGAATATCAACAATTCATGACATTTGTAAGAGGTTGGAATTCATCAACAAGCAAAAGAATTGCTTTGACTTGAAGATCACTAAAAATGTTAACGCTCTTGATGCTATTGTACTTGTGAATGCTCGAGACACCTCCTCAGGGGTGGATGAATCAGATATTTTTGGCATGGGCACCGACAAGTTGAATATAATCAATATGCTCATCCATAACAATGATCAACAAGAGAGTAGCAACAACACCAACAATGGTAGTACCACTCTTTCAGTCGTTACGATAGTCGGTCTTGATGGCCTTGTCAAGAACATGCTTGCTCAATTAGTATTCAACAACGAGAAGGTGAATAACCATTTTGGATTGATGATATGGATTTGTGACTTTGAGGATTTTGTAATTACCACACTTTGGTTTTAGAATCTTGAAAGAGATTCATTCAAATATTAAATGCAATTCTTCATCAGGTAAGCAAGTAGGGAGGACCTAGAAAGACTCACAGCTTGACAACAAATTCTAGGGAGATTGTGAAGAAGTGCAGGGGTATGCCCTTAGCAGCAAAGGTGCTTGGTGGTTTAGTTTACTCGAACACAACAGAAAGAGAGTGGTCAGTTGTTCATGAAAACGAAATTTTGAAAACAATTGATGAAAAGAAAAACATAACGGAGGTACTAAAGTGGTGTTACAATGAGCTACCACCGCAGTTAAGGCAACGTTTTTCATATTGTTCAATTCCCAAAAGATTATGAGATTAAGAGGGAGAAATTGATCCAATTATGGATGGCACAAGGGTTCCTAAAAGCATCCAAGAAAAGTGAATAGATGGAAAATATATGTGACACATATTTCAACATTTTGCACAAGATATCCTTCCAAAATAATGAAAGGAACAAATTTGGGGATATATCAAACAACTACTTGAAAAACAAGGTGGAGTGAAAATTTACTCTCAAGTTGGGATGAAAAAACCAATGGTCCCACTCTTTTATAAGGAAAACGGACACGATTTACGAAATTATCAAAACATGACAAGACATCCCACCAACTTGTATTCAATGCGGTCAAGTCTCCACCAACACCTTTTCAATATAGTCAAAGTCTCTACCAACTTGTATTCAGTGCAGTCAAGTCTCCACCAACATTGCTTCAATGCCGTCTAGTCTCCACCAAAATGGTTTCAATGTAGTCAAAGTCTCCAATATTAATTGCAAGTAAGTAAATAAAAAATATAGCATATTCATTGAATTTATGAATAGTAACACGATTCATCAAGCCAAAGAGAGGGTTTTTTTGGCTCCATGAGTGGTAACGACCCAAACCTTTTCCATGTAGCCAAGGTAGGCCACTGATACGTGTCGAGATAAGCAAGCACTCATTTTGTATATTTCAATTAAAATAATCAAATATTCATTGAATTTATGAATCATGACACTTTTTACCAAGCCAAAGGGGGCATTCCTTGACTTTATGAATAGTAACACTATTCATCAAGTCAAAGAGGGGATTTTTTCGTTCCATGAGTGGTAACGAGCCAAACCTTTTCCCCGTAACCAAGGTAGGCCATTGATACACGTTGAGACGCGCAAACACTTGTTTAGTGTATTTCAATTAAAAATGTGAAATATTCATTGAATTTATGAATAGGAACACTATTCACCAAGCCAAATGGGCATTCCTTGACATTATGAATAGTACATCAAGCCAAAGAGGGGATTTTTTGGCTCCACGAGTGGTAACAAGCCAAGGTAGGCCACTGATACGCGTCGAGACCCACAAGCACTCGTTTGATATTTCAATTAAAAATATGAAATATTCATTGAATTTATTAATAGTAACACTATTCACCAAGCCAAATGGGGCATTCCTTGACTACATGAATAGTAACACTATTCATCATGCCAAAGAGGAGATTTATTTGGCTCCATGAGTGGTAACGAGCCAAACCTTGTCCCCCTAGCCAAGGAAGGCCATTGATACGCGTCGAGACACGTAAGCACTCGTTTAGTGTATTTCAATTAAAAATATGAAATATTCATTGAATTTATGAATAGTAACACTATTCATCAAGCCAAAGGAGGGGTTTTGCCAAATTGGGATTTTCCTTGTTCATGAATATGAACACTATTCATCAAGCCAAAGAGGGGATTATTTGAATCCATGAATAGTAACAAGCTACACTTTAACATTATCTCACTCATAGCCAAACTAGGCAATTGAAAGGTGCAGACTACCAAATAATACACTTATGTACTCCTACGCAAAAGTGGTGGGCATATGGTGAATACAGATTATGATTTCCCCTCGAGATCCACGTAAGCATCTCGATGAGGCTTTAAGATATGTCCAAAACTGTGAAGATTACGATCTCACCTCGAGATTCGCATATGCATCTCGAGAGGCTTAAGATATGCCTAAATTTGTGATATATTTGAATGGGTGGAAAACCTCACTAGAAAAGGAAATCCGGGATTTGGCAAATCTTACCAAAATAGGAAATTTGGATTTGGCAAAATCCCGATTGGAAACCAACAAGGAAAAACCCTAAGACCATAAATACACAAGCAGAACGGAGGACTAGGTACGCTCTCGACTCTAACCTAAACACCTCCTTTCTTTGAAGCCCTGATCTAACTTAGGCATCAGAGTGGGGGCATCAGAGTGTTCTCCCCGGAGGCCCCCACTCTGAGTCTGTTTTGCAATTTGCATTCTCAGGAGGTAGTCGGCATTTGCCTCGGGATTCGTGCAACCCATTGCTCCAGGACATCATGCGGTAGTTGATGCATCAACCTTTCATTTTTTTTGGTAGTGTTGACCTTTCTTTTCTATTGTCAATTGTAGAAACATTTACCAGCCAAATTATATATTTTAAAACAATCTTGTAATCCAGACATATTTGTAGTTTTTTGGGATATTCAGTTTTCTTTTGCTTTCCTTATTGAAGGCATTGTTTGATCTTACCTGTTAAGTGTTCAGTTGGGCAGAACTTCGATAATGAATTTTCCTTAATTTTTCTCATTGAACTAATTTAGTATACATAACTTATTTCAAATGAATCTGATCAACGAGCCTTATTGAGCACAATCACTTTATCTACTGTATAAAATTAGTAGAGAAAAAAAAATCTATTTTTTCTTGTCTTGGCTGGAGATTTTCACAACTGAACCCAGATTTGGCAAAGTAAATTAGAACAATTTTATATTTAGCAACAACTTTTAATATGATTCATGCACACTAGATTTCATAGATCTATGAAAAAAAATGTTACTGATTTATTTTATACGGTATCTTTCCTGTTGAAGGTTCCAATTGTACCAACATTCACAGAAGACATGAAAGGATGACCAGATACATAGAGTAATACGATTAAGTAATGAAAGGTGAAATAAAAAAAGAAATTTCAATTTATACAATCAATAAATTGTAAATGGAGCACCAATAATTAAAGCTTGAAATTTGAAACATATATAAACTAATGAAATCAAAGATTTGTCAAGGGCAAGATAGAGAGTTGAACTTAGTAGAGTAATTACCTGTCGGCAGTGCACCCAACTCAAGGACATCATATGAATCTAAATGTTGAACTTGGACCACACACCTGGCCTCAAATATCTATCCATGGCATTTGCTTGAATTCATTTAGTGGGTGGTCGGAACTGCACATCACAAGCCACCAGATGAAGTGAAAAAGCTTCATGCCAATAAATCAAATAATTGAAGAATGAAAAGATTACCTCCAAGTAAGCAGTACTAATCATCAACAAATACTTCCGCTTTTATTGCATATTTTAAGCGTGCATTTTGCACATCTAAGATTCTTGCACAATAAGTACTACAAGACTTCTTGACAGCCTCTGAATCAGAGGAAAAGGAGACAATTTATCTTGAGAACAAGTTCGACAGAAAAGGAGAGAGTTTCCGTTGGGATCCTGCGTATCCATAACTAAGCATTATAAAATTTAAGTACAAGTAAAAGAAACAAAACTAAGTAAAAAATGTAATGTAGAAGTTTTATGGGCTTGATTATATGGTTTGCTTACAGTAGAAATGCATGTAGTTTCAGAAGAATCTTCATAAAGAGCAAATGCAAGCTTTCAATTGGTGCCCCTCACATAAGGTACTTTTTTTTGGTGTAAACCACCCTGTATCTAGACTAACCGACTACTCCAGGCTCGAGCCGTAGTTGGCCCATAAGGGGCTTTGGCTCTCCCAACTGCGGGGACTCACATAAGGTATTTTTCCTTTTGAATTTATTAATTTCTATGACCATCAATCCTTTACATTTCTTCAGGATGGCCTTAAAATGTTGAGTATGTTGTCAACTGCCACAAACGATCTTGCAAAGAAGAAATTCAACAGCAGCACGTGTTTGACAGGAAACAGAATTCGTATTTAAAATGAATCAAATCCAAGGTTTATCCAATAATAACAGGCAGGCTACACTAGGATCAAGAAATTCATCCACCATCAGCTGGGTTTCAGTATGCTTCAATTCGGTGGAGTAGGTTGTCAACTCGATTTTCAGTATTTTTCACCTATGTTCATCAAAATTCACCAAAAATCTCCACAAGAACACCTTCCATTTTTAAAATGATGGAATCTGTTAGCATCTCTCACAATAATTTCTCGCTCAAAGAACTTTGAAACAAGTTTGGTAAATGTATGGCAGTCACCACAGACTCGAAGATTCTTTGTGATGCGAATGGGAACCCCTGGAGAAGTTACAATTAGGGCATATGCAATGGCCAGCCTCTCACTGTGCCCATAAAGCATTTTCTTCTTTTCTTCATCGGTCATGTTGTGCAAAACAAACTTCGTATCTGCAAGATACCCACCTTCATTTTCAAGTCTTTCAGTAATTTGACTTACTTTTGAGTAAATTTCTATGGATTGTGGGTGGGACTTGTCTTGAACCATGAAAGCATGGATCTTATTCCCAATTTCTATCCAACTACAAGCAGGGTTTTTCTTCATTCCCAGTGATCTCATTCTCATTCTTACTTCATCCACATCTTTCCATCTTCCCATTGCAGCAAATACATTTGACACAAGCACATGATTCCCAGGATTCTGGGGTTCGATCTCAAGCAGCTTTCTTGCTGCAATTTCTCCTATTTCATAATTGGAGTGAACTCGACAAGCCCCAAGAAGTGCACACCATACTACTGATGGTGGTTCAATTGGCATGTCCTTCACAAAATTGTATGCATCATCTACACAATTGGCACGACCAAGAAGATCGACTACACAAGCATAGTGTTCAGGCCATGGCTCTAACTTATAGTCACTCTCCATGGTTCGGAAGAATTCTCTCCCTTCATCCATTAATCCTGAATGACTACATGCATAAAGAAGAGCCAAGTAGGTTATGTGATCAGGTACCAGACCTGAACTGATCATTTTTTCAAACAAACTTATGGCTTTCTTACCCTGACCATGCATCCCATAAGCATTTATCATACTAGTGTACAAAACAATGTCTCTATTACCTACATGATCGATTATCTTACATGCATTTTCAACTGTGCCACATCGTGCATACATATCTATAAGAGAGCTTGCACTAGATCGTTCCAAGGGGAAACCTTTCCTTATGAGGAGTCCATGAACCTCTTTTCCTGCTTTCAAGGTGGATAAACTTGCAGCAGCTGAGAGCGCACTCAATAGAGCTACCACATCAAGCTCAATTCCCGCCTCTCCCATTCTATGGAAAAGTCCGAGGGCCTCATTCGCCAATCCATTACGGCTAAAAGAAGATACCATGCTAGTCCAAGAAACTACATCTTTATTCTCAATTGTCTCAAACATCAGAGAGGCATAGTTGGTCTCCCCACACTCTCCATAGACATCCACAAGAGAGTTCTCCAGCACAAGATCAAATAGACCTCGTCTTATAATGTAATTATGAATCTGCTTGGCATGGGAAACGGATTTCAAGCCCCCACATGCAAGAAGAATGCTCCCAATCATCATACAGTCTACTTTAATCCCTTCACTCTGAACCTTGCGAAACAATTCTAATGCCTCCAAATAACTACTGTTTTGAGCATTACCAGCTATAACTGTTGTCCATGATATGAAATCTTTGTAAGGCATGTTATAAAACACTCTACCCATATAACTAACATTACCACACTTCGCATACATATCCATGAGAGTATTTCCTACCTGCAAATTAGAGACTAAGCCATGTTTCACAGCACAAGCGTGTACCTCCATTCCATTTGACAAATTTCCCAACCGAGCTAAAGCAGAGAGAACACTAATAACTGAAACCTCGTCAATTTTAAGACCCATTTCACACATTTCGTGAAAAAACTCAACAGCTTCAGAGTAGAGCTCATTTTGTATGAAACCTGAAAGCATGGAATTCCAAGAGACATTGTCTTTCTCATTAATCCCATGAAATATCCGTAACGCTTCATCAATTCTTCCACAACTTGAGTACATAACTAACAAAGCATTGGCAACATATAGTTCAAGTTGTTGACCAGCCTTCAAAATGACCCCATGAATCTCCTCACCTAGTTTTACAAAAGATGGATCCTCACAGGCTTGTAAAGCACCCACAATGGTATAAGAGTTCACCGCAACACCGGCTTTACTCATTTCTCGGAAAATCTGTATAGCTTCACGAGACTGCCCATTTGCAGAATAAGCAGAAATAATAGAATTCCATGACACAATATCCTTCTCATCAATCATTCTATCAAAAAGCAGTCTAGCCTCGTCAATACGATCACACTTCGTATACATAGCCACTAGCGAATTAACAACAAACACCGTCGAATCAAACCCACATTTCACTGCAAACCCATGAATCTCACTCCCACAATCAAGATTCCCAAGCAGACCACACGCCTTCAACACCGAAGGAAAAGTGTGGGCATCCAAAGCCACACCAGACGCCCGCATTTCCCGATACAAGTCAACCGCTTGGAACGGCCTCCCATTCGCAACACACCCACCAATCATGGCATTCCAAGTGAAAACAGTTCTTTGAGGCATTTCATCAAACACCTTCTGCGCGTGACTCAAATGCCCACACTTGCCATACATGAACACAAGCTTGGTGCTCAAGAACACAGAGTCGGACACCAAATTGGATGTGATAATATGGGCGTGCAACTGCTGGGCTTGGGCGACGGAGTTTCGAGTCGCGCAGAGGTCTAGAATAGATGAATAAGCTTCATCTAAGCTAATAACACGAGATGGGTTTTGATGAGTGATGAGTTTTGTGAAGGAGAGAAACGCTTCCTTGAGCAGTCCTTGCTTGCATTTCTCTTTGAGGGAGTGGAGATTGAACGGCTTTTGAGGGAATTTTGAAGTGGGCAGTGGTGGGTTGTTGTTGAAGGCACTGAAGGGAGTTGGGGAGGTGGAATGGTAGTGTTGGAGTGCCATGAACACTCTTGGTTTGCTAGAGGAGGAGCACGGAAGGAAAGGTGGGTTTGGTCCACATGAGAGCAAATTCATATGCAAAGAGAGCAGAGAGTCTAGAGACCAGCCTGGGCCTTTGGAATGGAATGGTGGTGGTTCACTGATCAATCACTATTTCAGTGCAGCAGCACTTTTTTAGCTGAGGAGATGACACAAATCAGTTTTAGTAATTGGCAATTCAATGGTTTGGTAATTGGTATGTGCCCAGGTGGGTTTCAGTTTTATTTTCTTTATTTTTTTTCCGAAAAAAAAAGGTCAACTAGGCAGGACACGACCCGACCCGATACCCGACGACCCGACTCATGTCAGGTCTGTATGAAATGACCCGCCACCCAATCCATTAGACAAAATACCCAACATATACCCGACCCATTTATTGTTGGGTCGTCGGGTCGAGTGTCGAGCGACCTACCAATGCAAAAAAAAAAAAATTCAGATGGGAAAAAACATCACTCTGACTCAAGCTCAACTGCCCAACCTAGATCTGGACTAGGGCTGGGCACGAAACAAGAGTACCTGACTCCGGTCGGGTCACCCGAATCGGGTGGCGGGTGATGGGTCAGATGGGATGAGTGGAGAAAACGAGTCGGGTCCGACCCATCGGGTGTCGGGTCGGGTTCGGGTGTGATCATATTAGTGTCGGGTCGGGTTCGGGTGTGATCATATTAGTGTCGGGTCGGGTCGGGTTCGGATGTCATCATGGCTTTTATAGGGTTTTTGTGGTTTTTGAAACTATGGATGGTAGTTGATACAAACTCGAGATGAGTCGAGTCGGGTCGGGTTCGAGTATCTTGTGTGGCGGGTAGGGTCGGGTTCGAGTATCTTGTCTGGCGGGTCGGATGACGGGTCATTTTTATACAGACCCGAGATGAGTCGGGTCATCGCGTATCGGGTCGAGTTGACCCAAACTCGACCCGTGCCCAGCCCTAATCTGGACTTTGGAGTCTGGACCTTATTGGGCCTTATTTTTGAAGTCGGTCGAGTCGGGTCGGGTACTCTTTTACTAACATGATCACACTCAAACCCGACCCGACACCCGATGGGTCGGGTTTGGATGACCCGACCCACCACCCAGCACCCGATTTCGGTACTCAGGTTTCGTGCTCGGCCCTAGGTCAAGCTATAGACAACACACTTTTTAGTAAGGGCCTATCCTACCAGTTTGGGAAGTCTAAAATACCTTTTCTTTTTGAGGCCGGCTATGTGCACCCCAGTCAACACTCAGGGCACCCCATTTACAAGGGCACCCATCGAATTTATCAGGGCACCCCCCAAATTGAACAAAAATGCCCTCGAACCCTAAGGCTGAGGCACCCCACCTATTTCGGCTATACCCTAAACCCTAGAACTAGTTTCTATTTTTTCGAAACCTTATTTCCTACAAAAGCTCACATTGCCATCGTGATTTGGAGGCGAAATCAACTAAATCACGTATTTTTCATCGTTCTCTCCCACATATTCCTGGTTTTTTCGAGTTGGACAGGTTTTTTCGCCCAGTTGGAGTGGTCAGCGGCTAGGGACAGGTTCGGATTTGAGTTCGTTGTGAAATCGAGAGGGAAAGTAAGGTACGTTTGAGTTTTTGTTCGATTTTATGTTCATTTGGTCCGTTTTCTTTGTAGTCGTCTATGAAAATGCTTAAAAATCTGGGTTTTTTTGCAAACCCGTAATACTCGGTCACACAGGACCGTGATATAGTCATTAATCTCAGAAATACCATACCGAGACTTATGAGTACTTCTCGTTTGTATCCAAACAATACTTAGCCCATATAAAATTTCATTACATTTCGGACACAAGTAACCAAGATTCTTGGTTTTGTTTCGGTGACAGTAAACCGAAGGTCGTATATTACTTATGCGTAGGTTCAGTCTCGGAGGATAAATACCGAAACTTTGTGATAGATCTCGGTTTCGTCATACCGAAATGTTTCCTTATGTTTCGGTTATGGTATACCGAAAATTTTGTTTTGCTATCGGTTGTGCCATACCGATTCAGTGTTGAAAATATATTTTTTGGGGTTTTTTTTTGCTGCACAAGAGATTATATGGTTACAATGTCTTTCTCTATCAGATATGGCTCGAGGAAAATGTACTGTTTTCAGAGAGGATGTCGATGGAGAGACCACGAGAGCACAACGAGCACGAGCACAACGAACATCGGTCGTGGCTGCTGCTCCTTCTGGTCCTGCTGCTCCTGCTGCTCCTCCTTCTGCTCCTGCTACTGCTCCCTCTGCTTGTGATGTCCGTGGTAAGAGGAAGGCACGCATCGCATCATATCGAAAGGCGAAAGTGCAAGCCGTTGAGGTGTGTACGTGGACGCAGACCGGTGAGGGATAACGTCGAGGATGAGGCATCTCATGTCCCTGTGGGGAGCAGTAGTCGGGGTGGTGCAGACGGGGATGAGGCCCACAGGGCGGCAATGGAAGAAACCACCACATCCCAACCACAAGTAACTAGGAGTAGTAGCGATATTGTTGGTGGGAATGTTGTGGAGCCCGAAGATGACCCATCTACTCCTTTCCCAAGGCGGTCCTATTGACCGCTCTTTGTTGAAGAGTTTTAAGGATCATGTTGCGGCAAAGAATTTGGAATAATGAGGTATGTAGCCTTTTTTTGGCAAAATATCAATTCATTTTCAATCAAATTATTACTTTTGCTATTCATATACGATAATGTATTTATGAATTATGTTTTTTTTGTAACATCGACCGTTGCTTAAGTGCATAAACCACGGGGCTCAAATAGCTGAGTGGGATTTGCAATCTTGTCACCCCGATACCCAGGGACCGCAAAGAATCATTCGAGGGTCGGGTTTGGCTCCACTAATAGACCAAGCTCCTATCTAAGACCAATAAGGAGGTGATATCGCCTTTTGTCGAGCGATGGCACCAAGACCAATACATTTCATTTACCATTTAGTGAAATGTCCATCACGCTCGAGGACGTGAGCATTTTATCAAGATCCCAAAGACGGCAAGGTGGTGGCGGTTGAGAATTTTTCAAGGTACACAGAGGAGTCCCGCAAGGATGCAATTGAATTAGTTTCAAAACTGCTCGGGGTTTCTCCTGACGAAGCAGAGGAAGAGGTTAACATTACGAAGGGTCTCACAGTGCGAGTAGTTTGGCTAAAGAGTCGTTTTTGCCCACCCAACTCCAAGTCTTCCAAGATTTCCAGCTTCTCCTACTACGTACCCTCCAAAGGGAATGCACCGCACGTGCATACTTTTTGTACTTGCTCTCTTGCACCCTATTCGCCGATAAGAAGAGTGGGTCACGAGTTTCAATTTCATTACTGAAGCTTCTGGAGAACTTGGATGAGGTCGGGACTTACGCATGGGGTGTTGCTGCTCTAGCTTATCTTTACCGTCATCTCGGGTCAGCCACCAGGGTAGAAGTGTCGCAGATTGCAGGGTACCTAACTTTGCTCGAGGTACATATTTCTTGTGCATTACTTGTGAATCGGCCAATACAAATCCAGTACTTTTTTTTATTTTTCTTGATTCTTTTTTAGGGATGGGTATACGAGCACTTCCCACTCCAGCTTGCTGCGTCGAATGTGAAATACATGGACCACCTTCAGCCACGTGTCTCGAGGTGGGTACAGAAACACGAGACGGTAGCTAACGTGGACAAGCTAAGTAGTATTCGTAGGACCCTTGATAGGTTACGACCAAGTGAGGTACTTTGTTTTATTACTTTGAGTTTGATATTCCAATTTATCAAACTTCATATTTTAATATAAATTGTTTGTTTCATTGGTGTAGGTGACGTGGGACCCATACAAAGGACATCGTGACAAAGCGGTATTGTACCGATGGCCTTCTACTCGGTTGTTTGAAGTACATGGAAGTTGTGGAGCCATACCATCCGGAGAGGTTCCTTCGACAGCTTGGCCATGTTCAAGGAATACCGCCATCTCCATATCGCCCCCTCGAAGTAAAATCGAGGCCGCACTACAATGAAATACTCGGTTAAGTACTCATTCCAACCGGAGAATTGGGAAAGGTAGCGTAGCCATTCACTCTCTGTTGAAGATCGAGGGGAGAAGGCGAGGTTCAAGTTCATGGCTGCACCAAAATATCTGCCATGGTTCACACGAGTTTCACATCCTACCATTGAGAACCCAACGCACAGTGATGACTTCCCTGATACGGTTGGTGATAATGAATTATTGGAGGTAAGAGCCTTGCAACCATTTGAATTTAAGTTGGTTTATCACATTTATTTTGTATTATTTATTCATAATTTCTCTATTGGTTTTGAACAGCGTAATCGACGGGCATTGGATAACGTATTGGCATGGATAGACTTGCCGGCGGGTATGGCCAAGATGGATGCTGCTGAGAAAATGGCGAATGATGTCGTGGACTACTTGACGGGTAGGGGTCTTGGTACAGTACCACCACCACCACGACCAACACCACAACACCGAGTGCACCTACGCTCCTTCACAACATGACAAGACTTCCCAACCGAAAGTGTGCCTACCCCAAGTTCTATTGAGCCTTCGGTGAGAAAGAATGCCCCTCTGCCCACCCCAAGTTCTAGCCAGCCACCTAAGAGGAAGTCCCCCACGACAACATATGTTAGTCGCAAAGCGAAGAAAGCAAAAGGGCTCAAGTGAAAAAAACATGTTGTTTGTCTTGTTCATTTGGTATTGTTTAACTTGTTTGGTATTTGATGATGGATGATGTTTAACTTGTTAATTTGGTATTGTTTACCTTCTTCGGTATTGTTCTATTGAATTGATAATATTTGACTTGTTAGTCATGTTTGAATTAATGTGTTCTACTACTACTATTTGTTGTTCTATTTTTGTCACTGCCATGTTTGCAATAAGTTACCACAGAGAAATCCACGGCCACGCAGGAACGAG
This sequence comes from Stephania japonica, assembly GCA_039657345.1. Taxonomy (NCBI): domain Eukaryota; kingdom Viridiplantae; phylum Streptophyta; class Magnoliopsida; order Ranunculales; family Menispermaceae; genus Stephania; species Stephania japonica. The sequence goes on along the minus strand of CM077558.1, from coordinate 16,727,152 downwards.
AACTACTGAGAATTATCGGTTATGCATGACCGTGATTGGTTTATCGAGCTCGGACGCCTCCATGCCAACCCTGCCATATTGGCCAAATTTTATATAGTATCGGTCATGCACACCCGCAAGTAATGTCTAACTTACGATCAAGTGGTACCGAAACCTATGTATGGTCTCGGTAGTTCATCACCGAAATTATTACACAACTATTACACATAACGACTCGGCCTCCTATTATCACAACTTTGCAGATAAAATCGGTTACGCGATACCGTAATTCATGAATTAGTCTCGCTATGAAATACCGATTGGTAATTAAGGGTCTCGGTTGCATTTGACCGATGCTCACATGCAAGGAACACACATTAAATCGGCCACATGCTACCGCAATTATTTGCAATAAATCGGTTATAATGTTCTGTTACTCTGGTCTATTTTTCGGTCATTAATCACCGTAATTTAGCAAGAATCTCGATGTCATGTAACCGAAGTATTTAGAGCACCTCATTGTGGGCTGCTCACGAACCTTAATGTCCGAGATTACAATGGGTGTCACGGTTCTGTCTGTCCGAGACGTGGGGGTAGTTTTCGACCTTCTGTAACTGATCCTTTTAATTGAGAGTACAAACTTAACATATCATGAATTTATCCATTCAACAAACATCAATTCAAGTTACATACATCAACAAAAGTACACAAAAGCATCATGCCAAGTTTCAAGACATAATATTCATTCAACAACATCAATTCAAGTTTGCTTAAGGTGACGCTAAGTCTACCACGAAGGGCGTGTGTACATGAGAAGATTGAACCGGACTTGTGCTTGGATGTTAATACCAAAACCCCACCCTTGAGCATCAACATTCGCGAAGGTCTTCCACACCAAGAATACAGGGGGAACCGGTGCATTAGGCTTGAATATGACCTGTCAAATGGAGGAGCAACATAAAAGAAAGAATAAGTAACGTGCATTGACATATTAACCAAAATTTGATACAAACGCTAAAAACTTACCCTAACCCAATGAGTGTCGTTGATATTTGTAACGCCAATAACTACCCGATCTTTCATAGGCGGAGGGGCATTACGTAGAGGAAGAAATGTCATGCAACAACCATATGATACGTTGACAAGCACAACATTAAATGTTGTTGCAATTAGAAGTCCCATGTCTGGAAGGGTCATCCACTTGTCAGAACCGACATCCTTACCTTCAAAGAATTGCACAGCTCCTTTAATTTGGTCGAAGTAACTTCCAAGCAAATCCGTCCAAAACTCTTAGTTCTCTTGTAGTTCATTAACCATAGCTGTTCTAACCTTTTTCCAACCATCTATATCTGAGAATCCAAGACCGGCGGCAACACAACGAAAGCCACAATTTCCATCGCTATCCACATTTACTGTAGTCTCAACATGTTGAATCAAATCCGGTTGTATAGTGTGAATGAATCCAATCTCAGATACTCCCATAGATGCCCCACGTGTTCGATGTACTTTATTCCTAACTTGTTTTACTTTCCTTCGCGCACTGGCTGCCTCACCGGGTGTAAGTACATGTTCAAAGCCACTTGGATCTCTCGTCGTAGAAGTATCATCTTCCTCGGCTTTCCTCTTTATCCCTCTCTTCCCTTTTTTTCATTTTCTTGCTCCCTATAACATAATTACCAAAACTATCAAGACTCGGTCTCCCCCTTGTCTTCACTTTTGCCTGTGGTGCAATACATGACGTCGAGGAAGGACAACTAATCTCTCTTAGTTGTTGAATAGTCCTAACACGCGAATCCTCATCAACGAATGTTTCAAACTTAGACACAACTCTTTGAAGCTCGTCATTCAAGTTATAGGCAGTCCGATTCACTGATGCATCGGGTACCATACTCAACTTCCTCCAATACACATGTATGTCTTCAAGTGGTATAGGTGAACCAGCTAAAATATGTACATTAAGCTCGTGTGCACACACTAAGCCCACAAGTGGTACATAGGTCACAACCACATAAGCTCCGGTCTGTCCCAACATTCACCTCACGTTTAACCTCGTTACGAATCAACTTAAGCGCTTTCAGGGATACATAACCCCGCAAATGGCGATACAATCCATCCATATATCCATGTTGCACAACATTCAAACTAACCTCAAACGACGATTTGATCCCGTTATGTTGTATGTCTAACATTCCATGAATTACACTCCATAACGCCTCAAAGTTTGCAGTACATGTGCCGAGATGCTGTTTGAGAGTGGAATGTGCAGACTCAACCCTTTGTGTTATGGTTTCTCCAAGATGAAAAAGTGGATTTGTCCATGCACGTACAAATCTATTATTGTAATCCCGCAACGAAGTATCCTCCAAATAATTAAGCAGACCTTTCATATCTGCATACTCAACACGTAACGTAGCCAACATAAGCTCGAATGATGCTTCGGTCGTAGCATACATCAAATCCGTCCACCTCTTATTGAAGAGTTGAAAGTCATCATTTCGTGCGAACATCTTTTTGGTGTTGGTCAACACCATTTTGTTGATATGCCATGTACAAAGCTGGTGCGAACATTGTGGAAAAACTTCTTCAATTGCATTAATTAGGCCCAATTCTCTATCGCTGACAAAAACACTAGGTGTAGGCCACCCTTCTAGTAAACCTCTCAAAATGTTCAATGCCCATGTGTAGTTGGACATAGTCTCTCGAAGATAAAAACAAAACCCAATCGAGAATGTAATGTCTCGTCAAGTGACCCCAACAATCTCCAACAACGGCAATCGGTACCTATTGGTCTTATATGTGCAATCCATTAGAAGAACGTATGGAGAAGACCTCAATAAGTTTATGGAGTCGGGATGGGACCAAAACAAGTCTCAACTACATTCGATTCGGGGTCCTTCCTATGCCATGACAGATACATATTGTCTTCCAATAAATGTAAGAGTTGTTGCATTTGAGTTCTCCCACCAGCTTCTTTAATTCGATTCCTTTGTCGTGCATTGTATATTGTCTGCAATGTTGAAGCATTGTTCTTATCCCTTTGCCTCAAACTGTTTAGAATCTGTCGTGGCCTAACATTAGCCTTACTCATCTGATCCAAAATAGCTGCCTCATCCTGAGTCAATCTTCCAGCATATGAGTGCCCTTCCAAGAAATTCGCAGAGTTGTGGTTGTGCATGCCACATACCACACTTACATACCAATATGAGTCTAGGTGTTCCTTGAGTTGAATAAGAAAAGGGCACTAACATTTTTTCATACCGGTGTTTGGTCTTGTGTTGTCCTCTTCCTCTGCGTTTGTCAACTTACGTGGCATCTTCTCAATTAGTTCAGCTTTAGCAATTCCAACTCTTTGGGAAACACCCCTATAAGTTCCGGATCTCTCACACGCAATTGTGACCCTTCCCCTACGGCCATTCCTCCGCATCGACTTCTTTATAACCAGGACAAACTTTCTAGCACGTCCTGTCTCTTGAACCCATTTGAGTGCCTCTTTTCTAGTTTCAAATGGTGCATCCCGTTTGAAAAGATAAGAGATATCTTGAAATGCACTTGTCGATGCTACTTCCTGCAAGAATAATTCAAATATCATAAGTACTCGGTGTTAAAAGTTAGAAAATCCTTAAAAACGTAATTCTCGGTAGTACAGGGTCGACACGTAAAGGATAGTTTCGGTACGTCACAACCGAGACCATTCAATATATCTCGGCACATGACCACCGAGTCCACTAGTAACCCATTACAAAAATGTTCGGTTATCTACTACCGAGAATTACGTTTAAGTATCGGTTGTGTGTCACCGATATATATACAGATATCTCGATCCTGTATGGCCGAAACAATCGTGTACGTGGTACATTTGCATATTGAGAAACCTTAGACCTAAAAAACTTTAAAACTCACCTCCAACCGCCTCGATTCATCGTCACTTGAGTTTTGTTCATCCATTGTACACTAAAACACCCTACCTCTTTTTTTGAAGTAAAATAAAATTTTCTTTAATTATCAATGGCTAATTATAGGAATAGACGAAAGAATTGTCATGAATCAATTACGTTAATAAAGTACATTGACTTGTTAATCATATTTGTGCAAAAGAACTCACATAAATATATAATTAGATTTTGATACTTATGAAGTAATAGTCATGGAAGGTGTAATATGATTTAATTAGATTTTATTATATACGTAGGACACAATACTTTGATGAATTATGGTTTTAGTAAAAAAAAAAAAAAAAGTTTTAAAAACACTATAATACATAGTTTTTTGTTAAATACATTAAAGAATAGGTTTGAGAAGCCTCGGATTTGTGTCTTTATGAGTTCATATTTATTGATTTCGAGACTTAGAGCTCTTCAACCGTAGTTTTGTTTCCAAGATGGCCTGGAGGATCATAGGAGGCGAAAATCAATTGGTATACAGGTTTCTCAAAAGTAAGTACTTCTCGAGGGGGATTCATGAATGCAGAGTTGGAGTCGAGACCGTCATGGGCATGGAGGAGTATACTGAAAGGTAGGGAGAGTAGGAGATCCTTGACAAAGGGTTGAGATGGAACCGGAATCTGATTGAGTAGAATTTTTGTAAAGAAGAAGCAGGACTTATCCTAGCTACACCAACTAGTAGAGAAGGTGTGAGAACAAGATGATATGACACCATGAAAAATGAGGGAACTTCTCAGTTAAATCGCCTGTAGTTCAGATGGATGAGGAAGGGGTATGGGGAAGTCCTATTAAAGGAGAACCCAGTGGCGGAAGACCATTTGATGATATTTGGAAGGTTTCATGGAAGACAAAGTTGCCCAGAAAGATCCAGTCCTTTTTATGGAAATGTATCAAAGGGTTTCTCCCATCCAAAGATCCGACATGTCATCTATGTGGTAAGGACCCCGAATCCATCGTACATTTGTTTTTCTTTTGTGATTTTGCAATGCGTTTTTGGCATCTTTCTCCGTAGGGTTTACAGCTTGGTATGTTGAAAGGAGCACGTTTCATGATTTATGGAATGTAACGACTCTCAAATTTAATTTTTGTCACGTGTCATGCTCTAGAACTGTGACCTGACCGTCGTGACTTGTAGTACTGTCTAAACCTCGGGAGTCAACACTGAGGTATGTTTTTTATTTTTCTGTGATGAATGTATTGTTATTTATACATGAATGTGAATGTCCGTATGTCTTAGTGTGTGATTTTGTTTTGTTTATCGTACCGATTTGTGAGTGAGGTTTTGCCTAGGAAAAATGTGAATTTTAGATAACCAGGTATAATTTGAGTATCTAAATACAAAAAATGATAATTAGTAAATTATTGAAAACTAATAAATGAAATAAATAATTAATATGCAAATATGTCGGTATGTCCAATGGTCGTGATGTGGTATGGGTCCGAGAACGCAAGGTTTGAGCGAGTAATGGTTAAGTTGTGAGTTCAAGTCACCTATCAGAGTCACAAGTTGGAGTCAAGGTGGTTAGGATGGATTGAAGAGAGGCCCAGGATGAGCCTCAGGATACGTAAGTGTGAGTTGATGAAAATTGATATATATATATATATAAAAGGGTGTCAACTTTTCTTTCTCCTCTATTTCTCATTTTCATCAAACGAAACAGTTAGAAGAGCATGGGTTTCGTGAGGTTTCGAGCTTAAAGCGACATTAGGGATCGACCAAAAACGCGTTTTAAGGCGAGATCCTGACTCACCTCATGATTTCCTACGTTGTGGTGGTAATTTTAAAAGTTTTCATCGCAATGATTTCGGGTGACATTTTGAGTTTCGATTTCGATAAGGTTTTTGGGTAAGAAATTGTGATCAAAGGATGGATTAAGGGTGCTCCTAAGGGTTGTTTCGATCATTGAGATGTGGTTGTATTTTTTGGGTTTTGGAAGTGATTTTCGAATCAATGGTTTGTCGATGTTTCGACACGAAGTGAAAGTAGTTTTAAGTGGTGTTGGACATCACTATGAGTTTGGGATAGACTCGGAACAGGGCGACACGAGTCAGGGTTCCAAAAAACCTCAGATAAGTGTTCAGGGTGTCACGTCACGGGGGACATCGTGGAGAATTACCTCCCACGGGTCGATTATGACGTCCAAACCAGATACATAAATGGATTCGACGTTTTAAGTGACGTCGTGGGCCAATACCCCTGGAGGCATCACTCACGGCGTCCAATCCAGAGAAGCAGGATTTTGGCGTTTTAAATGATGTTGTGGGGCCTGATCGTGGCGGTGTCACCCACAACGTCCCAAACAGTAAAAAACTGAATTTTTTCAAAATATTTTCAAAACTTTTGGGAAACTTTGGGTGTTTATCCGAGTTATGGAATGACTTTAATACAAGTAAATTGGGTTTAAGTGAATACCAGGGATTTAGGAAATCAAATTGGAAAAGTTAAAGCCGCTCGAGGAACGAGGTTTTTGCGATCGATTTAGGTAAGTCAATAAGCTAGTTAGGAAATGCATAGTAATTCATTTTCCATTATTGTTGATTCTATTGACATGAGCTATTTGTTGGAATCCCATTCTTTAAATTCCTTGGTTGAGTTTTATGGTATAAGTGTGTCGAAAAGATACTCCTGGATTTTTAGTTAGTTGGGATAATGTGAACATCACCTATGGGGGTGCGGCGACCCAACCTAACTTAATTCTTCTCCGAGTATTGATTGTTGTGGTTAAGTTTGTTTAATACCTCTTTTGAATCAATAGACACTCAGATATCGTTGTGAATGTTAGTCAGTCTATTTATCTTGCACCTTATGATATTTATATGTGTTTGAATACCTGCATGATTATAGACTGCTCTTCAATTATTCATGAATTATTGTTTATATCCTTTTGGCATTACTTTCAATTTATCTCGTACTCACCGTCTAGTTTATGGCAATGGGTGCAGATAGGGCAGAGACGAGCAAGGGAAAAGAGTCGATGATTGGTGACTTCATTTGAGGACTCTCGGAGCGGTTCTTTTCTTTTCTTCACTGTATGTGTTGTCCTTTCTGACTTGTTATTGTTGTATCTTATGTTTTTTATAACAATGGGGTACATTTTATGATTGAGTGGCTAGGGATATCATGTAATATCGATTTGATTACTGTTGGTCACCAGATATACATGTTTATTTGTTCTCAAGGTTTCCACACTTTAGGTTGTTCCTGATTTCTATTTATTGAGTTATTTACTTGGATTATAATTTATTTCTGCTGCAAACTACCTGAGAATGATATAATATAATAACTCAATTTTAAAATTGTTCAATTAATGAGGAAAGAAAGAATTAAGGCTGACTATGCTTACGTTGACTTCCCTAGTATGGACACGAGGGTCCACGTAAGTCTAGGCTAGGCGGGGCCCAGTTATATGGGAAACTAGGGTCGTTACATGGAAAACCCTCTCTCTTAATATCAAAGACACAAAAGACAGTAAGGAAAGAATGTAATGGTATGCTTTTGGCTTATGAACGCTTTGGAAGAATAGGAATGAAGGAATATTTCAGGGTAAAAGAGATAACCCCTAATTGGTGTTAAGTAAAACTACAACCCAAGTTAGGGAGTTCAATCGATCTTGGGATCATAGTCTAATGGAGGGGAGCTTAGCTGTAACGACCCGTTACCTTAAATATGTGATTAGTGTTAATCTGAATCCTAATTAGCCTAAGTTAGGCTCGTGGTTAAGCCCAATTAGTTATGATTAGAACGTGCGTGTGATTGGCTTGTCGGATTGTGTTTGTATGGATTGTAATATTAATTATAATTGGAAATAATAAGGTTAATGAGGCTATAAATTAATAAAGGATAAATGATGGACGTTTAATACCATATGTGGGTCAAGGATGATATACATGAGACGCGGGATAGCGTGTACACCCGAGTGTGCTCATTGGCATGTATTACGTAATATTACGTGACAGACGTAATTATAGGCGTATATATATTTATATATTGTGGTATATATAAATATATATTGAAATAATAATAATTGATAAATAACGAGTATTGAGTGAGATGTGAGGTTATGAGGAGACACTTGTAGGTCACCAAGATGGATGCATGCCAAGTGAACTCGGTGGCGTGCACAAAGATTGAGTAAAACTTTTAGAATTAGCCTGGTCAGCTGACCATCGCGCTGGGTATTAGCCCTAGCACGCTGGCTAGTGAGGTTAAAAGGATAAGTTTAAGTAAACCTCAAATGATGCGATGCATATCTCGAGGCAGTACATTATTTAAATAATTACCATCACCGCCTCTCATCATTTATAAACTGAGAGAGAGCGAGGAAACGATAATATATATATATATATATATCATAGAGTTGAGAGGTTAGGGAGGAGAAGGAAAAAGAGAGCTTGCTCATGCGATGGAGAGCTCGAGAGAATCGAGACTGGGCGAGGTAAGTTGTTGAGGTTATCGTTGTGATTGTTGTTGTTGTTGAAGTTGTGGGTTTTGGTTGGGTTTCTGTTGTTGTTGGATAGTTGGATGTTTGGTGTTCGTTTGGGTCAAATTTTATGATGTCGATGTCACGACCCGAATCTTTTTGCGACCCGACTCGAGGGTAATTTAGTAATCCCAATATTAAATGCATGTTGGGGTGACTTTAAATTTATTCGATTTGTGGAAATTAAATAAGGCCTAGTGTGTTTAGGGTGCAACAAAAGATAAAATAGTGAAATTGAGTTGGAGGCCCATAAGGGGTACTTTAGTCTTTCCCTATTAAGGTTGTATACAACCTAAGTGATAAACCCTAACTATATAAACCTTTTTAAGAGTTGGAGAGCCTCACTTCATTTCAATACAATAAGAGAAGAGTGGGGGAGAACACAAAGGAAAGCTAGAGCGGTGGTTTTGAAGGCCTAAAGCTAAGGGATCCATTTGGAAGGTAAGACCTACCCTCATCTTTTTCCATAAGCTTTACTTTTGTTTTAAAGGAGAAATTGGGGCAAAGTGGGGAGGGGTCGTGCTCCCCCTCCCCTATGAACCGATCAACGGTCTAGGGCAGTTGACCCTGGACCAGTTGAACATGGTCAACTGACTCTGGACAGCACCTCCAGGGACCTTTTAGCCCCTATAGGGATTGGAGTAGGTTACAAATAGCCCCTAAACTTAACCAGGGGCCAGTCTGGCCCATGCACATATTGATAGAGGGGCTGGAATGTCCCGATCCCCCATCACTCACTTGGGTGTGCATTCGCACATCTCGGGGGACCCGACAATGGTTCCCACCCCCCGACACACTACATGGGACTTCAATGAAAGCCCCAAACGACACGAAACCCGCACTAGTGGGTCCCAAAAGACAAATTAAAGAAAGAATACTTAACTTTAAACTTAACTATTTATGTAATGTTATATGAATTGTTTAGATTCACGAGGCGGTTCACGTGGGACCTAAGCGTACGAGGAGTCGGGGTAGGCGTCGTGGCGGGTCCAGGTAAGTGGAGAGTTTTGCTCAAGTAGCAAATATGACATGTTATTAGATAAATTAGGAATCACAAATCAAACTAAGGACTTGGGAATAGGTTTCATTATGATATTGACATGGTTTTACTTATCTTTGGGATGTATATGTGTGCACTCTATTTGCAATGTGTCGATTATATTATTCGATTATAGAGGAGTGTTGGAAAGAAGTCATTGATCCATCACTTGAGTTCATCCTCTATTAACTCTACAAACTAAATATGGAGGCGTGTTGGAAAGAAGTCATCGATCCATCACTTGAGCTTTGGAAAAAATTCATCAATCTATTGTTTGAGCTCCCCTCCAATACGAACAATACACAAGTAGTCACATTATGGAAATGAGTTGGGGCCACCTCTCGTGAAACTTTAGTGATTAGGTGCACACAACGGTGACGGCTTGGATGAACCTACTGTTAGTTTAATGAGACCATTGAGGGGATACAACGGTCATTGTGTTCGCTAGTGATCTTCATCACCTCAAGAATAGAAGAATCACTCACCGGAATCAAGTAAATAACTAGAATGCATTGAATGGAACAACGACATATATTATTATTTATCTATGGTATCTCTTATGAGCCCTTCCATAAATGTCGGTTTCATTTATGATTCGTAAATCGTTGTCTTAATCATATATGATGATTCTCAAAATATGCATTGCATAAAATGGATAAATGCTTATGTTATGTTTCGTCGAATTTCAGAATATGTTTGTTAATATGGATGGTGAACTATATGATGTGTTGTTGAGTCATACCCTACGCTTTCATACTATGAGTGATTTTCCATTATCGTATCATATGAAATTATGAAGAATTGCCTCACTTTTCATGAAAGGACGAATACTCATTTGATATGGATATGAACTTGACTTTATGCGCCAATTTAAAGTATAATCATTGACTCCATGTTGCTATTTAGTTATGAGTTTACTTCCATGGTTTTACATCGAACTTGGACCTACTTTTATGCTATCACATGTCTTGGTATACATGAATAGGCTCACGAATGGATATGAAACATGAATTCCATGTTCTTTATTTGATGCGAATGATTGGATTGCTACTTTTCATGAAGATCTTATTTATCTATTAGGTAATATTTGCGTATTTGATGTTTGAGCGAGGTTTTCCTCTTACTGAGCTATGTTGGTTCTTTAGCTCACCCACTTATAATACAGGTCCATCTACAAGCGTGGTAAATAGGAAAGGTAAGGGGAAGGTCATATCTTGAAGTCCATTGCGTGTAAGCCTCGGATTTTCTACTACATTTACTATCTAATGTTGTTTTTGTAAACTTTGAACTCGGGTTGTAACTTAAGGAAGGGTTTATGGGTAGTTTGAACCCTTATGATGCTATTATGAACTTTTTGAAGCTTTTAGGATTTGGAAGCTTTTTGGTAAAGCTTGAGCTTGATTTGGAAGGGATAAACCCTTATTCAGATTTTCAAGATATGTAACACCCTCTAATCTAAACTAGAGAATATTTGGCTTGAAACCCTAATTAAGCCCCGGTAAACCAAGTCGGATCTAATTGGAGCCAGCAGCTTTACCACACTTCTAGACAACAACATGTATATCTTGATATTAATTAAATAAAATAAGAATAACCCAACGAAAAATTTAGAACTTTTTTTATAAATATAAAATATACAAATCCGATATAATCATTGGTATTAAACTCATATTCCCACTCGAATTATTACAAAATCATAAAGCCATATAATATATATATATATATAGGAAAACTCACTGCACCGTAGAGAAGATACTAAGCTCCTGATCTTCTCCTTTCCTGAGTTTCAATTCCTAGCGTACATCCATACCTAGAAATATTAAGGTGGTGAGCTCCTACATGCTCAGTAAGTGACTCTCACACCAACCATCAATTATCAACTAATATCAAGAAATTGTATATAACAACATGCAACAAATATATAATTAAAGGATCATTCAAACTAATATAAACAATATATAAACAGATGCAAGTTCATTGGTCTATTGCAATGTACGCATGATTTGTACTTTTAATCTCAGTATTTGAATTGAGTCGCTCTCTCACATCTTCAAGAACCAGTCACTGCGCATTTAACTAGTTCTTATCAATGTGCCGCCAACTCATAAAACATAGAGTCGCACTTCCTCATCATCACTAAACTAATCACTGCTTATATGATTGGTTTATGACTAATGAGCTGCCAACTCAAATGGAAAGCATTGTTCGGGATAATTCCTAAGTCATTAGGGGCGCGGAGATGGTTAGCAACTCCACCACAGTTCCAAACCCCAAGCTGATCCGTCCCGTCAAACCTCTTTCCGAATTCATTTTTTTCATTTCAAAACAATTTGTGTAAGACAAAACCAAATCATGATACATTGCCCCATTCCCAATCCTGAATACCACGTGCTTTAATAATACTAATTTACATTACATAGTTGATAAAAAGTACGAGTCCCACTTACCTGTCCTGAGCTTCCTAAAGTTTTCCTCAGGTTTTTTAACTTTCCGGGGTTCCATCACGTTTCTCAATGTCCTAATACTTATACCATACCCTTTGGTATCAATTTAGGCTCAATATCTATCAATTAAAACCCTCGAACCACCCTCACAACTTACATCGATGCACCACTCAAAATAGTTTTCTCACTGTTTTACAATGTCCAGTGCGATAGGGCCAGTGCCCAGCGTGCTTTGGATAGTTGAGCTGTTGCATATCAGTCGTGATTGGCATGATAAAATTTGACCCAAACGACGTCCAAACTTCTTACAACTTCAGGGAGAGTCTCGCACAAGCCCTCACTACCTATGTGTGTGATCCCATCCATAACGGGCCACCATACACTATCACCCGAAACCTCACAACAACAACAACAACTCGACTGCCACAAAAAAATCACACTCACCTCAACGTTGTGGCTTCGCTGTCTTTGAGCTCTTCCAGCTCACGAGCTCGCTCCCGAGCTCTCCTCCTCCTCAGCTCTATTTGTCGAATCTCACACTCTCTATATATATATAAACAATGAAAAAGGCGGTTAAACCATTGCCTCGAGATATACATCGCGTTATCTAGAGGATTTTATAACTTATCTCATTTACTACATTGCCCAATGCGCTGGCTACTGACTAGACGCATTTCCTCAGCTTTTCATCACTTCCCGTGCACACCACCAAGTCCACTTGCTATGCACACGTCCTTATAACATACGTGTGTCTCATATCAGCCCCACATGACACTACGTGACCCACATGTCATACTACACGCGTGTTTTTCCCATTTAATATATGTATATATCCAAATATATATAAATATATCATTATACGTTTATAGTTACATTTACACTATGTAATTCTTCCACCGAACATTCTCATTCATTAACATTATACCACGTCTCATGTGTGGTATTAAGCATTCTCTTGTTAGTTCGATTTTTTATTTATACATACTAATACAGTCCATACAAACACAGCTCTTGGACACCAATCCACGCACGCATTAATCGAGACAAATTGGGTTTAAACACAAGTCTAACTCGGATTAATTACTATTCAAATTAGCACTAATCACATGCTTAAGGTAACGGGTCGTTACAATATCCCCAATATAGCAATAATTTCGTCCTCAAAATTAGTGGTATATACCAGCCACCAAAAATCTCAAACAGTAATAGAATTCACTTTTTCCATTATAAATTCTCGTTCCTTAGCTTTCTCTTCTTTTGCTTGTTTAGTATATGTAATTGCACCATCATATTACTAGCACAAAACTTATCTCAACTTTACTTTGAAGAATAAATGTAACCAAATTATCATTTCATTCTTCTTTTTCAATTTAATGGAATGTGAATAACACTATTCCATTAATTTAACTTAATCTGAACTCTATAGCCCGTTCATAGGTGAGATTTCCTAAAAGATACCATTTATATTTTGATACCTCCAATAACTTATGATATTTATCAAGTTTTCTTTTTCTTAAGGATTATTGTAGCTCAAACATTGACAAATCCACTTAGGATCAACAATATCGTATCTCCTGCTTTCGTTCATCCTAAGACTGAACGGCAAGGTCGACAATCATCATGTCTCCTACCTCTGCCCACCACAAATGAACAACAAGGTCAACATATGTGTGTCTCCTACCTCCATTCCACCCATCGGTGAATGGCAAGATCAACCACACAAAATTCTCATCATTCTCTTTCGATACTTGCTTGAAACTTATAGATTTCGTCAATCTATACACTACAATTTATAGTTTTTTTTAACCTCATATTACTCATTTCTTTTATATTGTAGTTATACATTACCTAGTCTGATCTATTTCCTCTATTTAGTTCTTTATTACTTCATTCAATCTAGTACAATATCTCCCATTTTATCTCTCACCCTTATGGTAGGATAAGAAAAAATAGACTTCATTTTGTAACCTCTCAAATTACTAAGATCATTAAAGAACTCACATAGGTAAATCGATTCTTTCAGTGATTATTATGATGAGACACAAGCTCAATCATACTCATTGAATTAGGATTAATAACATAATCTCTTCGTCAACAAGAAGGAAATATATTGTATCGAGATTAAGATGGGTTTTCAATTTATATCAATAACTTCTTTCTTTAGTGGAAGCAAGTCTCGGTTCTCTATCCGAGAACATTTTAATATTATACCATCCCACATCTCCCATACAACTATTTTGCTCAATCCTTTCGAGCATAACATATGCCCTCAATCACAAGAATCTTGTAGACTAGATTCCCTCATCAACTATAATTCATTGTGCTGACGTTTATTTCACATTACAAAATCTACAATCGTATTTCTTTTCTTTTATCAGGTATAAATAAGAATCTACCTAACTCTTTAGTTTTTACTACTCAATATCACATATTGAATACGTCTCATATCTCTTTGTAATCTCCCTATATGTAATCATCTCAATCCATTTATAATTCATTCATATACCCAAATATGATAGGACATTACTTATATCAATAATATAAAAAAGATTTATGAAATATTCAGGATGATTCTTGCCTAATCTTTCACCTGAATCAGATCTTCATTTCAAAATTTAATATGTCTAGCATAATTTCCATTAGAACATCTAATCTGGACACTACTCATTCATAATTAATCTCTAACACATTGAGTAGTTCCAATTAGATTTCTTAATCAATCCCATCACCTGTTAATTCATTCATTCACTAAGTACAGTCTGCTTCTGAACTTCAAAGAAAGGACCGGCAATTATCAATTCCAACCTCTCAATTGATGATATGCCTATGCAGGGCGTCCTTTATTCATCAATACTATCTATCTCTCCAAAGAGATAATATTGAGAAGTTCCTATTATAATTACATCACATGCCTATTTCTCTTATTTAAAGTATTGACCAACGTTAACCACTTTGTATAGGTAATTATTCAGTGAATATATCATTTTCCTCATTCTGATGACTCATTTCACCTCAAATTATCTTCACTCTAACAAAATTATTTTCTTCAAACTCTCATAGTTTAAAACTTTCCTCAATTCACCTTTTTACCAGTTTCACTGGTTTTCCAAAATTTTCATCTATCATTTAGTGATTCCTCGAAGATCATATAATCTTAGGAATAACTAATCGACATTTATACTCTTCAAACCTTTGTACATGATACAATTGTACTTCAAAACTTCTTAATGAATGAATGAACTTTGCACGTTCTAACCAATTATTGAATTTATACTAATACTGGGATCTCCATCCCTATCTTATTATTTTCAAGTCTTTACTTTAAAACTTATTCTTGAAATTCATTCCATCCATCGTTTGAAGTACATATTCTCAACTTTTCATTATCACTTAATGTCTTACAATAGTTTGGTACTCTTACCAACACTATTGTTTCCTATTAGTTCATTTTAAATTATATCAAACGTATTTACTACAATCTCTTGCTTCATTGTGTCAATAGACAACTACTTGGATAAAACTACTAGAATACACTTATATCTTTTCCATAATTCAAGTATAATTAAACAACTAGTGTAGTCAAACTACATTTCAATTTCCTCAAAGTATCATTTGTATCATGTACAACTCATCTCCATTCAATTCTAAAGTTAATTGAATATATAACACAATTATATCACAACTCTCTGTATATGTTGTTTGTATCCTTTAATCATTTCACATTTCACCATTTTCTATTTTTGTGTTGAATATAAGACAACTTTTCAATTGTCTTAACCTCAGTCAAGTCCCTTAACTCAAAATTTCAATTCAGCACATATCTTAGTGATTTACAGTTAAAACTTAACATTTGCACCTACAACTTTTGACATACACCAATTTATCATCAGAGTTCACATAACTCTACGATAGTATCTTGTACTTTTGATAAAGTTTCAATTATTTTTGCATTCTTCATTATTGTCAACTTAATGGTGACCTTATCTTAATAGAGTTCAACAACTCTACATCTTTCCAATACTAAATATAACATGAGCTCTAGTGAGTTTCTATGGTTTACATCATAATTTTTCACATTATCAAGCCATTGCTTGATCATATACTCCTAAATTCTAATCTTTATTCCATGATAACCAAATCTCAATCAACTGTTAAAAACTATTGGTTTCATTTGGTTAAACACTTGAGTTGTCAATTCTGAAAAATCACTATTCATTTGGGATTCACTTCACATTAATTTATCACTCAAATTGAGTTTCAAACTCAAACAATTTTCATAATAGCTCAAGTACAATATACTTGAATCATTAGTTTGGTATCAACAATTCAAGTAATTTGATGAATTCCTAACTTAAGTTGCGATTAACCTTGTTGAAACCTTAATAACACAACTTTCGTTTATCGAGTTTGACTTCCCATTTCTGACTTATTATCAGTTTAGTACATCATTCTCTATATTCTTAATCCTTAACTTTATTGACAACTCATTCTCCCCAATTTAGATTGTACCAGTCCAAACATCAATTTAAAACACCTCACTAGCTCACAGATATGGTTTGCTCAACTCCCTTAAACAACACACTATTTGTATATATTTGGTATCTCCGATGACAAGATTGTCAGGTTTATAAATCTTTCTTCCTTCATGCCCAGAAAGTTCATAAATGAGTTGATGTTAAACCTCTATCCCTAATCTTACCAGTCGTTAGGCTTACGTATTTGCAACTTACCCTTCACTTCCATTTTCGATTTACCATTACTCTAACAATGATTATAATTCATCAGACAAGATAGAGTTGACCGACAACATGAATTTTTTCTAAAATCCTTCAACTCTCAACTCTTGTTGTAACTATTCACTTTTAGTGTAATGTTATCTTCAACTCATTTCCTTATATTCCAACATTTATCTATACATCAATCAGTTATCCTCATATTTCATTTCATCATTCATTTCTCTTTATTGCTCCATTAGTGAGTGCGGTTACCCATAACAACATTAATAAACCCTTTTTATTCTGCCTTCAATATGTGCCATTATATCCCAACTATACTATCAAGCTTCCTAATTATCGTACTATTAGTGCATACAATTACATAACAACAACATTAATAAATCTCTTTCTTACCTTACTTTCAGTACATGCGTCTATCCCACAACCATACTGATAAATTTCTTTCTCACTATTCCAATATAGACTAGCATTATATCTGAAATTTTATACTTCATAATCATTCATGAAGTATGAATAATTGGTAATTACTTAACCTTAAAAAGGTTCTTATCATCATTCATCAGTATTTTCCTTATTGAATAACTTTTTATCCCATTCAACTAGTCTCAATACTAATATATTTTCTAATCAAAGTAACTCATCTCCTTTGAGTTTCATTGTCTATCATTTTATATTTCTTTCATCTTTTATGGTCATTTCATCTGACCTATGTCTCTAAGTCCATAACTCATTATTCCTTCAACATTGAACTATTTCTCATCAGATAATATCAGTGAGAATTAAAACCTTTAGAGACTACTCAATGAAAGAGTTATTTATAACTCATCTCTTTTCCATATCTATATCATTTGAATTCAGGGCTCCACAAACCCTAACCCTCAATATATACATATTTTCATCTCATGAGAAATAGATGGATACAAACTACCATATTATCGCTCCACTGTCTTTCCTTTATCATAATATCCCTGAAGTTCAAGTTCCCAAGAATCCTCGCTATCAATTTCCTTTGACTTACCAAGTCATAGATGTGAGATAAAACTTTTAGATTCATTCCTAGGAAAAATAGTACCGCTATATTTATCGCATAGATATAATATCAATTCAAAATACATGTCTCTAGCTTTTATCTTTCATTACCCCCAAAACATTGATAAAAAATCGTTCATTTAGTCCTAGTTTATCCCTGACTTGAGAACCAATCTCTAAGTCAGTTAACCTAAATTTCCAGTTTAATATACTGGTACAGCTTGAGGCTTCAATCCTTATGTATCACAGTTATTACACCATTCGAAACCAATTCGAAAGTGATAAGCTCAGTCTATGATAATCATTGTATTGAAGTTATTCCATCAATTGATCAGTGGAATAATCATGCCAAGCTTTACCAACCAATCTCTGATATCACACTATATCAACATTGTCTCTTACTTCGAGACCAATAATAACCTTAGGTTTGTAAAGCCTTGGCTCTGATACCAACTGTAACACCCTCTAATCTAAATTAGATAATATTTGGCATGAAACTCTAATTAAGCCCCAGTAAACTAGATCGGATCTAATTAGAGCTAGCAACCTTACCACACTTCCTGACAACAACTTGTATATCTTGATATTAATTAAACAAAATAAAAATAATGCAACAGAAAATTTAAAACTTTTTCGATAAATATAAAATATACAAATCTGATATAATCATCGGTATTAAACTCATATTCTCACTTTGATTATTACAAAATCATAAGCCATGTAATATATATACAACAGGAAAACCCACTGCACCGTAGAAAAGATATTAAACTCTTGATCTTCTCCTTTCTTGAGTTTCAAGTCCTAGCGTACATCCATACCTAAAAATACTAAAGTAGGTGAGCTCCTACATATTCAGTAAGTGACTCTCATACCAACCATCAATTATCAACTAATATCAAGAAATAATATATAACAACATGCAACAAATGCATAATTAAAGGATCATTCAAACCAATATAAACAATATATAAACAAATGCAAGTTCATTGGTTTATTGTAATGTACCCATGATTTGTACTTTCTATCTCAGTATTTGAATTGAGTCGCCCTCTCACATCTTCAAGAACTAGTCATTGGGCATCTAACTAGTTCTTGTCAATGTGCTGCCAACTCATAAAACATAAAGTCGCACTCCCTCATCATCACTATGTGCTCATCTGATTAATTTACGACTGATGAGTTGCCAATTCAAATGGAAAGCATTGTTCAGGATAATTCCCAAGTCACTAGGGGCACAGTGATGGTTAGCAACTCCACCACAGTTCCAAACCCCAGGCCGATTCGTCCCGTCAAACCTCTTTTCGAATTCATTTTTTCATTTCAAAACAATTTGTGTAAAACAAAACCAAATCATAGTACATTACCCCATTCCCATTCCTGAACACTGCGCGCTCTAATAATACTAATTTACATTGCATAATTGATAAAAGTACGAGTCCTACTTACCTGTCCTAAGCTTCCTAAAGTTTTCCTCGGGTTTTTCCTAACTTTTTGGGGTTCCATCAAGCTTCCCAGAGTCCGAATACCTATACTATACCCTTTGGTATCAATTTAGGCTTAATATCTACCAATTAAAACCCTTGAACCACCCTCAAAACTCACATCGACGCAACCATTCAAAACAGTTTTCTCACTCATTTACACTGTCCAACGCGCTGGGCACTGCGCTGCTGCATATCATCTGTGATCGGCATGATAAAAT
Source organism: Stephania japonica (assembly GCA_039657345.1). Classification (NCBI taxonomy): domain Eukaryota; kingdom Viridiplantae; phylum Streptophyta; class Magnoliopsida; order Ranunculales; family Menispermaceae; genus Stephania; species Stephania japonica. The sequence continues at coordinate 16,707,798 of CM077558.1, read as the reverse complement.
TTGACCCACATGACGTCCATTTTCTTACAACTTCAGGGAGAGTCTCTCATAAGCTCTCATTACCTATATGTGTGATCCCATCCAAACCAGACCACTATACACTATCACCCGAGACCTCACAACAACAACAATGACCACAACAATAGTAACAACTCGACAGCCACAACAAAATCACACTCACCTCGACATCGTGGCTTCACTGTCCTTAAGCTCCCCTATCTCACGAGCTCGCTCCCGAGCTCTCCTCCTCCTCAGCTCCATCTCGTCTCCCTCTGTCAAATCTATATATATATATAAACAGTGAAGAAGGCGGTTAAACCATTGCCTCGAGATGCACACCGCGTTATCTCAAGGATTTTATAACTTATCTCATTTATCGCATAGTCCAGCGCGTTGGCTACTGACCAAACGCATTTCCTCAACTTTTCTTCACTTCCTGTGCACACCACCAAGTCCACTTGCTATGCACATGTCCGTATAACATTCGTGTATCCCATATCGGCCCCACATGACACTACGTGACCCACACGTCACACTACATGCGTGTTTTTCCCATTTAATATATATTTATATATATCCCAATATATATAAATATATCATTATACGTTTATATTTGTATTTACACTACGTAATTCTTCCACCGAATACTCTTGTTCATTAACGCTATCTCGTGTCTCATGTGTGCCCTTCTTGACCCATACATGGTACTATACATTCTCTCGTTAGTCCGGTTATTCATTTATACATACTAATATAGTCCATACAAACACGATACAACATATCAATCCACGCACGCATTAATTAAGATAAATCATGCTTAACCACAAGCCTAACTTGAATTAATTACTATTTGGATTAACATTAATCACATGCTTAAGGTAACGGGTTGTTACAGATGAGATATGGTTCATTATGATTATCCTTCGCATTTTAGCTTCCATATATCTTGTTAGTTTGATTATTCCGTAGGTTTGTTTAGGCGTGCCAAACCGTTATTTGGGCCTGGTTCTAGTATTGAGCTTAAATGGTGGTTTGGGCTGAGTAACCCGAGGTCAGGAATGGGTCGACAATGTCAAAGTCAGCTGGAGTTGCAATGATTTAGTCGACCAGCGCGCTAGGTGATCTGAACATGACAGAAAATACAAGAACTGGTGGGCAAGACACTTGTGGGCATTTTCCCTATCTAAGGCGACAGTGGAAAATCAATAGTAAACTGATTTGGTTGGGTGGTTTTGCGTAGGCTTTAAGAGTGGTTTAGGAGGTTTGAACTTGTATACATTGGATCTGAATTGATACTAATATGTATGACATAGTTGTTCGGGCATAGGGAAACATGATGTAACCTTGGAAAGCAAGGGGAACCAAGGGAAAAACATAGGGAAGCTTAGAACAAGTAAATGGGACTTATATATTTTATTAATTATGATATGTAAAGTAGCATTATTATAGCACATAGTGTTATGGACTGAGAATGTGGCAATGTACCGTCATGCCAGAAAACACCACAGAATCACATGTCCTATCAGTGTGTGAGTTATGTGGATCGTTTTCCTTGATGTCAGGAGTGTACAACACTCTTATCTAAAATCCAAATCGAAAATGCAAATCACAGGTATAATTGCAATTGACCAATGAACTTGCATATGATTATGTATTGTTTATATTATTTCAAATGTTCCCATAGATATGCATTGGATTCATGTTGTTATATATATTATTTTATATTTATTGATAGTTGATGGATTTTATGGGAGTCATTTACTGAGCATGTAGGAGCTTACCCACCTTAACATTTTTAAGTAATGGAATAGGTGTTGCAACCCAGGAATGGAGAAGAGTAGGAGTCTATTGTCTTATCTTCGTTAATGTATTGAGGATTCTCGATTGGTAGTCTATATTGTATTGAATACTATTTGTTAATAATATATAAATTTAATACCGAGGTTTATACTGGTTTTGTATACCTTGTGGTTATCGAAAAAGTTTTAATTTTTGCTGCATTTTGTTTAATTGTTTATTCGATATCGAGATATACATGTTTATTAGTAACAGGTGAAAGGCTACTGGCTCTAATTAGGTTCAATATGGTTTGCTAGGGCTTAATTAGGGTTTTAGGCTGAGTATTGCCCTAATTGGGTTTGGGGATGCTACATTATCAAATTCTGAAATACAGGTAGAGATAGGTTCAATTCTTTTTGTTAATGCTGCAAAAATAGTCACTTTGGGGAAACATGAATTGGATGGATCCTAGTATCAACGGTAAGGAAGATAAAGTGAGCTGGTTCAATTTTATTAGGCCTCACATCATCGGTTGAGGTGGTTAAGGCGTCAGCTATACGAAATGCCCTGCAAGATTGTCAAGAGTGTAGTGACATGAATATGACTTGCTCTGATGCGTTGAATGTTATTAAGGCATTAAACTCGGCAAATAAGGAGCATGGTGACCTTGATCCTATTATTTATAATGTTAAGTCCTTGGCAAAGAATTGGGATCCACTTAAATATCGTTTTATTCCTAGGGAGCATATGTAAAAGCTCATTCTTTAGCAAGGAGAGCACTGTGTGAAAGAAACAATTGTAATTGCAAGAATCCTCCCCTGTTGTTTTTGAGAATCAATGGGCGACATAACTATTTTCTCTGAGAGAAAAAAAAACCTTGTGTTCTCTCTTTTTTCTCTTGCCTAATGTATCCCATTCTAATCATTTTAACCTTAAAAAATCTTGCTAGTTTGTTGTGATTGTAAGTTGAAAAGTTAGCTTAATTGGTCAAAGTTGCTCAAGGACGACGTTTGGAATCCTCAGTATGAGTAGGGCAATTTGAAAGAGAACAACTATTAAAGGAGATTTGAAAGTTAGAACAAACCATTTCAATCAGTATGTTGACATTATAAAACAAAGAAAAAATAGCATAATATATCCTAACGTTTAAAGTTTTTTACAAATTTATCCAAACGCTTAAGTTCTTACAAATACATCATAACATTTTAGTTTTCTTACAAATTTATCCTAGTGTTTCATGTTTATAAATACATCGTAACATTTTAATTTTTTACAAATTTATCCAAAAATCTCCCCATTTTCACCTTACAAATTGTAGACCATAAGAACTATAACATGATAAATCGGAAGAAAAACTCTTCTCATTTGCAACATCACATGATTAAAAGTAATTAATCACGTGTTGCGCATGTCAAATATAGCCATATTTGAGTTATCAATCATACTAGAATGTAGTAGTAGTAAGCACGGGATCGAATCTACACAGACTCAGTCAATTTAAGTTTAATAAAAAAGAAAACAAACAAAAAGGGAAAGAAGATGGTTTTGGCGAAATTACTTTTAGAAACTAAATAAAAACTAAACTAAGAGTGATAAGAATCAGATGAATAAAAGCATACCTAAGTCTAGGAATCCACCCTTTAACCCGACCTAATGTCTTCATGTCTTGTTTCCTCGATTTTGAAAAATAAGTTTAAATACAATTTCCCTAGATTAGCTATGGGAATCATGGTCACCAACACCATAGTCTCCCTTATTCTTGGTAGATAGGGCAACTGCTCTCTAAATACTTCTCTTACTCCGAACATGCAACCTTAGGCAATTGCTCTCAAGATTTAACATGTGTGTAGTATTAAAAAGATTTTGTGGGAACATCAATCACTAAGCAACCATGGGCAACCACTCTCATGATTTAACCTAGTACTCAATATCACTTAATTAGAACAACAAGTGTATCAAGTTTCTTGTTCTAATTGATTGCCACTGCTACATTCGGACTCAATTGGGTTGATAACTAGTTAATGGTTATATACCTAGAGATTTACAATTGATTAGACAAACTCTAAATTACCACTAACACCACATTAAAAACATCAACATAAAGATAAAGAAACTGAAAAAATATTATTATTATAGAAAATCTCAACAAGACATCGAAAACAATTATTATTGGCTAAAGAACTTCACCTCGACTTAGGTATTAAAGAACCTAACCGGACAAGGCTACTCTTGTTGAGAAATGTGCCCTAGGTCAATCCATTAATAGTCTTTATGAATACATTTTAGTTAATAAAATAGAGGATTTCATTTGTTGTTTATTATAATTGATTTGCATGTTTACATTATAATAAGATCCATGGGTATTTATAGAAATATTCTAAATGTCCCTAGTCGATTATTATACTGGAAACTATAATGAATTAAGACTAGTGTGAGTCTTGATTGATGATCATACAATGATCATACATATAGGAATACGAATCAAGATCATGAGTACTTGTTAGGGAACAAAGTATTAGGACCGAGCCGCTATGAGAACATCACATAGATTAAGTCATAGTTGTTTCTCATGATATGTATATTATTCAGTCCTCTAACTTGAGATTACCAGAGACTTCAACATTAGGAATACAATGATTTGACGCAATCAAACGTTGTCTTTAACCGAACGATTATAAAGGTTGTGATTGGTTACTGTGTGAATACTGTGATGAAGTTATGTAATCGAGATAGAATTTGTCCCACTCTTATATAGAGAGAAATATCCAGTGGATCCATCGATGTGTTAGACTATTAAAAGGCCTAGTCTAAGTGAATTGATATTGATCAATGTCACTTGGATGTTTTCAGTCTAGTTGGAGATCGAGACTAGTACGATCAAACATGTTGGATGACAATTCCATGCCTTATATTTAATCAAAAGGATATCATATGACAAAAACATGTTATATACATTATTGATTAGGTTGTATTGATTTGATCTTTGTACAACTTGGGTAGTTATAATGTCTTACTAAAGACCACTTATGACTTGTATACCAAAATGTATTTTGGTATACTACCAACGTTTTATGAGCCTATTAGGTTGCACACTAAGAATGGTTTTGCAAGATTTTAAAATAGTTCAGAAGAATAAATTTTATCATATAAAATTCATGACAAAAACGTCCATGTGGTGTATTACAATTATACTTCTTGAGTAGGGGTGTAAGTGTAATTTACTTAACCATCTATATACAAGCGTTGTATAAATAGACGTTTTAAGTTACAATACATGGATAAAAATTAATGGCCGAAACTCTAATTTTTGTTTTAGAAACGAATTAGGGTTGACTGGTACGTTCTTAATTGTTTTGGAGAGAAACCAAACGTTTGGTATTCTCTCGAAGCTAGCACTTTAAATCTCGGCCACCGTTCGTGTATGGACAGTGAGTAGATGGCATTCGTCATTAGCAACGATTTAAAGATCGATCAACATTCTGAAAGGTATATTGCAACCGAGGTATAATTTAGTTTTCATAGTTTAAACGTTTTAATGGAATCAGATTCGGATCGTGTTGGGGTTTTTCTCAAAATTATTTTGAAATTTTCACTGCGTATGAATCCCAAACACCATCAGTGGTATCAGAGCCTTCAAGTTCGATTCCATTAAATTCATTGCATGTTTTCTTTTGATAGATACATGATATATGATTGAAAGCATGTTAATAGTTGATGTATATATAATATACATAAGTTTTTTGTGAGATTTATTATCATGGTTTATGTACATGATACATATATCCATGATTTAATTGAAATCAGTTTTGTACATGCAAGTAACCATGTTAGGTTAATTCGAATAATTTTAATGAATTGAATTTCGTATTCTGTGATCCATGACACCATTAGGTATAATCTTTATTTTCGTATATTGATGCATGGATGAAATCTCTGTAATTCAGTATGCATATTTAGGTTACATTAATTTAAGTTTCTTAAATTGTATAAGTCTGAATGTTAATTCGAAACTAAAATGATTAAGTTCGATTGAGATAGTAGTTCATGATTCAACTACATATTTGTGATTATTTGGATGAGGACCGAAATTGCAAATAATTTTTTTTGAAATTATTTATTTATCTCGTTATATCGATTCTGTTATGAAATTTCTATTTGATAGGAGATAGATAACAAATTAGATTAGAAGATAGCAGCAAAATTGAATTCGTTATCCCCATTGGATAGGAGATAAATGTCGAGAATTTTGTTATTGGTGATATGCTTGGATTCAAATATCTTTAGTCCTAATTGGATTAGGATAAGATGATTAGTTAGATATGGGCCGAGTTAATTAAAAACGTTTTAATTGGCTTAATTTCGGATAAATTAAGGGGTTAGTTTATGATACTAAAATTAGCGAAAAATATGATTTTCTATGGTGAATTTTAATTTTCGGAATTGAAATTCGTCTCCTAAAAAAAGGGGCACCGCCCTGTTCTCCGTCCATTGACCGATCAATGGAACCATCGCCATTGACCGACCAATGGGACCGCTAATCTAACTAATCCTAGCGCACGAAAATTCTTTTATTAGTGAATAGCATAAAAATTTCCTAAATTGTTTAGTGGTTCTACAAATCAATAAAATAAATGATATTTAATTGTTTACTTAAAAATCACTAAAACTGAATAAAATCTCTCTATTAAATCTTAAGTCTTGTGCCATCTAATTTTAAACACTTATCAAGGCCTCGATCGCACTAATATAGTTTCAAATGATATAATGGGTGTATTGTGTTATCTTGGTGAGATAAGTTGGGTAAGAGTTACATAAATGTTTAAATTGGTTCGACTTAATAAAGCTATCAAAATAGTTTTGGGCTTTAGGCATATGATGAGATAAAAACATGCTAAGACATAAGATGTCTTGTATCTCATAAAAGTATCTAAAATTACATAAGATGTAATTAGTAACTGTTACCTACCTAAATAATCTAGTTCTGTGTTTCATGCCATAGCTGTCATAGAATTAGGTAAATTATGGATTTAAGTCCCCTAAATAAACAGTATGTTTTAGGAGGGTTGTTAATTTAGTGAGAGTCGATTCCTCTATACTAAAATAAACTCTGCATAATATTTATTGTAGATCAATGGCCTCTTCAAGTAACAATAATCCCCTGTCACTGCGATCTATCCTTGAGAAGGATAAGCTATCTGGGACTAACTTTCTTGACTGGTTCAGAAACTTGAGAATCGTTCTCAAGCATGAACGCAAGTTGTATGTTTTGGAGGCTCCGATCCCTGAGGACCCACCAGCCAATGCTACGAAAGCTGTGAAGGATGCGCATAAAGAGCATGTCAACGATTCTACTGATGTTGCATGCATTATGTTGGCAACTATGGTTCCTGAACTTCAGAAGGACATGGAACTAATGGAAGCCTATGACATGGCTATGACGCTGAAGGAAATGTTCCAACAGCAAGCCAGGCAAGAAAGGTTCGAGACAATCAAGAACCTGCATTCTTGTAAGATGACTGAGAGTGCGTCAGTTAGTCCTCATGTTCTAAAGATGAAGGGCTATGTTGACCAACTTGATAGACTTGAATTTTCCATAAGCCAAGAGTTGGCTAGGATTTGATCCTAAATTCATTACCGAAGAGTTACTCATAATTTGTGATGAACTGCAACATGAATAATATGGAGAAATCAATTTCAGAGTTGCATTTGATGCTCAAAACTGCTGAACAAAATATCAAGAAACCCTTTAGTAATGTGTTGATGGTTTAAAAGGGAAAGGGAATGAAGAAGAAAGGCAAAGGCAAAGGCAAGGCTAAAGTTGCCAAGGCTGCTGCTGCACCTGTCGCAAAGCCTGTGGAACAAGTCAAACCACAGCATGTTCCTGCTTCAAAGCACCAAAAGGAAAAGGAAGGAAATTGTCATTTCTGCCATGCATCTGAACATTGGTTTAGAAATTTCAAACTCTATCTAGAAGATCTAAAGAAGAAAAAGGGTAGTGCGACTACCACCTCAGGTATTTATGTTATTGAAATTAATTTATCTACTAGTGATTCCTGGGTATTGGATATCAAATGTGGATCTCACATTTGTATAAATGCGCAGGAACTCGCCAGAAGTAGGAAGCTGAAAAAAGAAGTCATCCTGCGCGTAGGAAATGGAGCAAGAGTTGCTGCCCTGGCTGTTGGATCATATGACTTAATCTTACCTAGTGGACTTATTTTAACTTTAAATAATTGTTATTATGTACCTGCCTTGAGCATAAACATCATTTCTGTTTCATGTTTGGATATGAATGGTTTTGATTTTATTATTGCGAATAATAGATGTTCAATTTCTTGTAAAGGCATTTTTTCTGCAAATGTTGATTTGCGTGATGATCTTTATATTCTAAGTATGAAAAGGTCCACTGATACTCCAGTCTTTAACATAAATACAAAGAGATTCAAGTCAAATGATTTGAATCAAACCTATCTTTGGCAATGTCGTATTGGCCACATAAATGAGAAACGCATAACGAAGCTCCATAAAGATGGACTTCTAGAATCATTTGATTTGGAATCATATGAAACGTACATATCTTGTTTACTAGGCAAGATGACTAAAAGTCCCTTTACTGGATATAGTGAAAGGGCAAGTGATTTATTAGGTCTAATACATACTAATGTATGCGGTCCTATAAACACAATGGCTAGAGGAGGTTATTAGTAATTCATTACATTTACTGATGATTTCAGCAGATATGGTTATGTATATCTTATGAAACATAAGCTGAATCATTTGAGATGTTTCGAACAGTTCAAAATGAAGTGCAGAATCAACTTGGTAAAACTATCAAAGCACTTCGATCAGATCGAGGTGGTGAATATTTGACCCAAGAATTTGATGATCATCTTAGAAATTGTGGAATTGTCTGACAATTAACTCCACCAGCAACTCCACAATGGAATGGAGTTTCTGAAAGGAGAAATCGAACCTTATTAGATATGGTTCAATCTATGGTGAGTCATGCAGATCTTCTTATATCCTTTTGGGGTTATGCATTACAAACTGCTGCTTTTACTTTAAATCATGTCCCTTCTAAAGCGGTTGATAAAATACCATATGAAATATGGTATGGGAAGAGACCTAGTTTGTCTTTCCTTAAGATTTGGGGCTGTGAAGCTTACGCAAAATGACAAGTCTCAGAAAAACTAGCACCTAAATCTGACAAGTGTCTATTTGTGGGGTATCCTAAGGAAACAAAAGAATATTACTTTTATAATCCCGCTGAGAACAAAGTGTTTGTTGCTCGGTATGGTGCCTTTATGGAAAAACAATTTATTCCAAAAGATACTAGTGGAAGAAAAGTAAATCTTGAAGAAGTTCAAGAATCATAGATAAACACTGAACCGCTACTGGAAGTTCAACAAAGTTCTGAACCAGTTGAACCTCCATGTAGATCTGGTAGGGTAAGACATGAGCCAGAGAGATTCGAATTTCTCTACTGATAGTCGTGATGTGTTGCTTATAGATCAAAATGAGCCCACCACTTATCGGGAGGCTATGTCTGGACCAGACTCAGATAAATGGCTAAGTGCCATGAACTCTGAGATGTAATCCATATATGATAATTAAGTTCGGAACTTGGTTGATTTACTTGAAGGTGGTAAGACCATTGGATGTAAATGGGTTTTCAAGAAGAAAACTGACATGGATGGCAAAGTGCATACTTTCAAAGCAAGACTTATAGCAAAAGGTTTCAAGCAGACTCAAAGTGTTGATTATGATGAAACTTTCACCGGTAGCCATGCTTAAATCCATAAGAATTTTAATTGTCATTACTGCATATTATGACTATGAGATATGGCAAATGGATGTAAAAACAACATTTCTTAATGGAAAGCTACTTGAGGACGTGTATATGACACAACCTGAAGTTTTTGTACATCCTAAAAATTCTATGAAGGTATACAAGCTTCAAAGATCTATTTATGGATTAAAGTAAGCTTCTCGGAGTTGGAATCTTCGTTTTGATGAAGCAATTAAGGATTTTGGTTTTATTAAGAACGAAGATAAGCCTTGTGTATACAAGAAGGTCAGTGGGAGTGTAGTTATTTTTCTGGTACTATATGTTGATGATATATTGCTCATTGGAAATGACATCCCAACATTACAGAATGTCAAGTCTTGGTTAGGGAAGTGTTTCTCAATGAAAGACTTAGGAGATGCAGCCTATATCCTAGGGATAAAGATCTATAGGGATAGATTTAAAAGGCTAATCGGTCTAAGTTAGAGTGCTTACATAGACAAGATGTTGAATAAGTTCAGTTTGCAAGACTCTAAAAGAGGATTATTGCCAATGTCTCATGGCATAAGTCTCAACAAGACTCAATGTCCTAAGACAAATGATGAGCGAGACCGTATGAATAAGATTCCATATGCATTTGCTATTGAATCTATCATGTACGCCATGCTATGCACTCGACCTGATGTATCATATGCTTTGAGCACTACAAGCAGATATCGGTCAGATCCAGGTGAGAGTCACTAGATAGCAGTAAAGAACATTCTTAAATACTTAAGAAGGACTAAAGAAGTGCTTTTGGTCTATGGAACTTTTAAAAATGATCTAGTTGTAAATGGTTACACAGATGCAAGTTTTCAAATTGATATAGATGATTTTAGATCGCAGTCTGGATATGTGTTTACTCTGAATGGGGGTGCAATAAGCTGGAAAAGTTCGAAGCAAGAGACTATGGCAGATTCTACAACAGAAGCTGAGTATATTGCAGCATTTGATGCAGCAAAGGAGGCAGTTTGGATCAAAAAGTTCATTTCTGAACTAGGGGTGGGAAATAGCACAGGCCAAGGAACCTAGATCACACCTTAAATCTAAACATATACCCAGGCATTTTTATCTCATCAGAGAAATCATTGAGAGTGGAGACGTGAAGATTTGTAGAGTACCTACTGAAGACAACATTGTGGATCCATTGACAAAGGCTCTTCCACAAGCGAAACATGATGGTCATGTTAGATCATTAGGCATTAGATACATGAATAATTGGCTCTAGAGCAAGTGGGAGATGTTGGAAAATGTGTCATAAGTCAATCCATTAATAGTCTTTATGAATACATTTTAGTTAATAAAATAGAGGATTTCATTTGTTGTTTATTATAATTTATTTGCATATTTACATTATAATAAGATCCATGGGTATTTACTGAAATATCCTAAACGTTCCTAGTCGATTATTATACTGGGAACTATAATGAATTAAGACTAGTGTGAGTCTTGATTGATGATTATACAATGATCATGTGTATAGGAATATGACTCAAGATTATGAGTACTTGTTAGGGAACAAAGTACTGGACTGACCCGCTATGAGAACATCACATGGATTAAGGCATAGTTGTTTCTCATGATATGCATATTATTCAGTCCTCTGACTTGAGATTACCAGAGACTTCAACATTAGGAATATAGTGATTTGACGCAATCAAACGTTGTCTTTAACTGAACGATTATAAAGGTTGTGATTGGTTACTGTGTGAATGGTGAAGTTGTGTAATCGAGATAGAATTTGTCCCTCTCATATAGAGAGAGATATCCAGTGGATCCCTCGATGTGTTAGATTGTTAAAAGGCCTAGTCTAAGTAAATTGATATTGATCAATGTCACTTGGATGTTTTCAGTCTACTTGGAGATCGAGACTAGTACGATCAAATATGTTGGATGTCAATTCCATGCCTTATATTTGATCAAAAGGATATCGTATGACAAAAGGATGTTATATACATTATTGATTAGGTTGTATCGATTTGACCTTTGTACAACTTGGGTAGTCATAATGTCTTGCTAGAGACCGCTTATGACTTATATACTAAAATGTGTTTTGGTACACTGCCAACGTTGTATGAGTCTATTGGGTCGCACACTAAGAATGGTTTTGCGAGATTTTAAAATGGTTGGGAAGAATGAATTTTATATGATAAAATTCATGACAGAAACATCTTTGTGGTGTATTACACTTATACTTCCTGAGTAGGGGTGTATGTGTAATTTACTTAACCGTCTATATACAAGCGTTGTATAAATAGACATTTTAAGCTATAATACATGAATAAAAATTACGGGCCAAAACTCTAATTTTCGTTTTAGAAATGGATTAGGATTGACTGGTACGTTCTGAATTGTTTTAGAGAGAAACCAAACATTTGGTATTCTCTCGAAGCTGTACTTTGAATCTCAGCCGCCATTCGTGTGTGGACAGCTAGTAGAGGGCATTCGTCATTGGCAGCACTTTAAAGATCGATCAACATTCTAAAAGGTATATTGCAACCGAGGTATGATTTAGCTTTCATAGTTTAAACATTTTAATGGAATCAGATTCGGATCCTGTTGGGGTTTTTCTCAAAATTGTTTTGAAATTTTCGCTACGTATGAACCCCAAGCACTATCAACTCTACCTCTCAATACTCCTAATTCACTCTGAATACAATATATTTTCGTCCATAAAGATGTCTCCTTTATATATGTGAGCTTGGGTACAAGAATCGGAAAGCCCGAAAATAAGAACCTTCTAAAATTGTTAAACTTATATTCTGTGAGTCTGGTGCCGTCCATACATGGCGTTGTAGTTATTAAGGGGCAACGCCAAGTGATGGTGTGGCACATTATAGAAAGTTTTAGTCTTCAAGTTGATCGTGAACTTCTATTTTCTGTTCTAGCGTCAAGGGTGGCATCGTGCATTTAAAACTGGCATCATCTATATAAGTATGTGGCACCATTCTTGGTGTTGTGGCTTTATTTTGGTGTCGTCTCTTATGTCTGGCGGTGTTAAGTTTGCTGAACTTTGACCAATAGTTGGCTTCTTTCTCAAATTTGTCTAATTCACCCATAAATACTCAAGTACCTTGCAGATCTCCAAAGTAATCATTTATAACCATAAAACATGACTTTGGACTCGATTTACATAGCTAAACATCTATATAAAAGTAAATAAATAATGACTTATCAAATACCCCCAAACTTAGAACTTTGCACGTCCTGAGCAAAGGGTTATCTAACTACGACGACTAAACATATTGTGACAAAATTGAGTGATTCTAATCTAAAGACTTTATACCCACTTTGCAAAACGATGGAGTCCTTTTAATCCAAACTCGGTTAATTTGTTTAACAAGCGACTTAAAATTTTCAAAGACTGGTTCGATTACTCAAACACGGTTACCTTTCAAGACAACACTTTTTCAAAACTTGAAGCATTGTAAATCCATAACCTTTAACTTACTTATAGGTTTTATGGGTCTCTTCATCAAAGCAGTAGATCTAATTGGTCCCTTTATAAGTGGATTCTCTTAAATGGTCTTTATGTGGCGGCCTGAGTTTCGAGACCCACTATGTGGTGCGGCGTAAGCCCCATAACCCTACCATGTCACCAACCTGTTGGGTGCCACGCGTCATTGGCTTCCTTTACTACGTCACATACCTTGTACTACGGCTAACTTATTTCATTTCATTGTAAAGTTGAACAATTATTCATCAGGGTAGCCTTACTTTCAATCAAGTTTGTTTAATTGCCATTTCATATGTTTTGATAACATAGTTATTAATCAATTTAGTGAAAGACATCAGATATGAAAAGCATGGTGAAATATGTAAAGTTCATGTCATACTGAGCATCAACCAAATGTGAAAAACCCGACATAATGTACAATTTATACAACATAACAAAATATCTCAATCTGAAAATATATAAGTACATGTCTCTCACAAAGTCCTCTATACCCAAAATGAAAGCGATAAACAAAAATATCAAAACATGTACGAGTCAGACCAGAAAGGTGGACAATCACCGGTAGTCGCCTAAGATCCCCTTGCCCTTACTCGTACTAGGATCTGCACTCAATCACTACAATGAAACAGATGATGAGTCCAGGTTAGTAAATCCCAAGAAACTTCACTGAGCAAGTAACCAAATAAAGTAAGGGCCATAAATACTATTAAATAAACATGCGAAAAGTAAACAAGCAATTGTAAATTGATCATCGCATGCATATATAAAAGTGAAGCTCAAACGCGTGTCCGATCTTGGTAAGACTAGCCCCATACTCCAAATTTACCCCAGGTACCACCAGTGTGTGCACTCAAGCTGGCACAATTCCTAATCTTTTCGGTGGCCGGCATAGTACCTCGATGCATCGATATCTGTACGACCAAAGTAAGCTCGGATCAACTATCCACCGAGGACTCCAAGTACACATGTTATGGTCTAGAGTGCCACAAATATATAACGAAATAAACCTGGTAGGAGCAAACTCGACCGACCGTCCAAATAATAACAACAAATATGAATAACTGAATGAAAGGAAATGTAAGCAATAAATGAAGCAAGTAAATACTCATGTGAATTTCAATTGAGTTTACAACACGCCTCAAATCACGCTCTAAAACTCGTAAAATACCCCCGGTCTGACATCCCTAGGCTCTCGGCTATCGCATTATTTCCCTGAGTATCCTAAAGTCATTTACCACGGTATTAGAGTGTATTCTTGTTGGTTGATTAGACATTAAGCTCAATTAGGCAAAACAACCCCTAAATCTCCTCACTGTCCAACACCTAGCACACTGGTGGTTTGGCCTAGCTAGCGCACTAGGTGTTCATTAGGAACCTTCATCCTGCCCAGAACAGGCAACGCGCTAAGGCCCCTGGATAGGCATCAAAATTTTGGATTTTTGACACCCGTGGTTTCCTCCTAACATCGTCGACCCTATTTTCGACTCATGGGGGACTCACAACACTCCTAAAAAGCTAGAAGCATCACACCAACAACATATATATCAAATTAAAATTTAATTAAAACAATAACTTTTCTAAACTAAAATTTTTGTAAACTTGCTCACACTAATAAATAACCAAACCAATAGCCAACTTCACATAAAAAAACAACTCCAACACTAAAAAATTAGTGAGCTAACACTCCCTAGCTAGCTCAAATTTCCATAAAAACCTCTAAAACTTAGCTTAGTTTGTAGAGAATGGAGAGGGAAGGTTAGAACTCACCTTGATCTCTTTGATCCCAAGCTCAAATCATCTCTAATGACCAATAAAACTCACTCAAAATACTCACAAGGTGCTCTCAATTTTCAGATTTATCAAGCAAGAGTGAGAAAAGTTGATATTTATAGCCAAAAAGACAATCCTTATCATTTGAATCTAATTATAAGTGATGTACGGATCTTGAGGACATCTAATGGCCATGAACTGAGCCATCCCACTCAACTTAATGACTCTAATGGGTGACACACTCTCCTAGTCTTATCCTTAATTATTGTATCTAGGTGTTTTGATTCCCCGATACCGTACTACAACTCGCGTCATCGCCTATTTTCTCGATAATTTTGGCTAGGATATGGTTTCATATTAATTATTTATCACATTTTAATTAGTTTATTTTGCATGAGTCATTTCCCGACCTAGTTTACCTGTAATTCGTTTGCCTGATACCCATATCGACATGTTTTTCGAGGTGAATACCCGTCACAATATCTCGCTCGGTTTACAATAATATAAATACACACATGTGACGTAAATTAATATAATTGAATATTCAACATCCAAAATAGGCAAGTATTACACAAAATTCACTATTTACTAAGTCAGGCATGCCCTCGTCAAGATACGATGTCCACGCGGATCTGAGTTGGCATCCATGCCTGAAAATAAATAATAATGACATAATTAAAATTGGGTCGTCACACTTTATCATCACTCTTTGCTTATCTGCAAATTTTCACACTCAAAAGAGTCCATATGGCTTATTTAGAGGAAGACTATTATTTTATTCATGGCTCTGGAAAAACTTACTTAATTTTAGCTACAAGCACTCGAGCTAAATCTTTTTTCAGAGGATTTTTTTAATGAACTTTCGCCTTTCTTTTCATCTAAAGATCCCTACTGTCTCCCTTAATATAGTTTTTTTATTTTACGGTCCCTACTTCATTTTCTGTAGATACCAATTTTTTAACATCTTTCCAACCATCAAGTTCCCTGCTCCATTTCTTGTGGAACTTGTGGGACTCTTTTTTTTGTTTACAAACTCTTGTTAGCACCTCTCACTTTCGCTTAAAATCAAGATAGATTTTCAATGTCGAATCATTAAGTCTATATATTATAGTAAACAAGCCTACTTCTTCCCCTTACAAATGCTAAATCTCTAACAATTATACTACAAATGGATTAGTCCTAGTTTCATAATGCTAGAGATTTGAATTTTCTCGCAAAGTTAATTTGACCTTCTACCTACTTTGGTCTCAAGTTATGACTTATCTCTACTCTAAGTTCTATTTATGTTGTCAAGTAAGTGGAAAAACTCTTCTACTTCTTTTAAGTCTGAAGGTAAACAATTTGACCAAGTTTTTACTCATATAATCGAAAGCAAAGTTTCACTCGTGGGTAGGACTCTATAAAATAGTAAATATACTAAACTACCTAAAACATGCATACGTTATTATATTAAATTCTAAGTGAGATGAATGAAATGGAAGGTAAGAAATGGGATGAAAAGGAAATAATACCACCATAATTCCCTTGAAGTTGCAAGAAACATTTTAAATTAAGCTCATACTTGTGAGGCTTCATCAATTATTCTGTCCACATACCTAATACCCCTAAACTTATTTCGAACCTTGTCCTCAAGGTTCAAAATTAAGCCGGTCAAACCAAATAGAAAAGAAAAAGTGGAAATATATGGATATATATGAAATTAACATAATATGTCATGCATGATAAATACCGAAAAATAGATAAATCAAAATTAAAATCTAAAAAAAAACTAAAAAGAAATTAAAATCTAGTCTGCCTTTCAATAGCGCCAATGTTTAAAATCGATGGTGCGACTTGGTATGATAGATCATGTGACACCCACTAATTTGGAAAAGTCAAGAACAAACGGTTTCCTTGCTATCTTGGGTAATAAGATATGCATGGCTCTCTTTATGGTTTCAGGTTCATCTAGGCCATATATTAGAAAAGATTATGTTTTATCATGATCATCTAACATGAAAGTGCTATTGGTACATAAGACTTTCAAATGCCCTTTCTCTTTCACCCCCGTTTCAAGCTCAACCAGTATACATGGTAGAGTGGGTGGTTTTAACGACACGAGAAGTTGATCTTCCTTGCTCTCTTCTTCTAGCTCCTCTGGTCGTTCCAAAGTGACTTCAATTTTCTCCTTGACTTTTTCTTTATGAACTTCTACTGTCATAATGTTCAGCCTCAATGGGAGAATCTCGAGTTCATCCTCCGATTCAAACCAATACTCGTCTTCCTCAACACCTCTCAATGTAATCGCACTTGCATTTTCTTTTAGACCACAAGGTACGGCCACAAGAAACTCCTCTTCATTAATCAAATTATCAAAGCTAGCATTTATTTGACCAACTAGAGTTCCTATTCTTTGAAAACTTGAATTCACCTCTTGTTGATGTCATTCCATTTTTCCTTGATAGCATAAACTGTGTTGATGGAACTGTTCATTGTTTGAGGCCCAATATTTCATGATTTCTTTGAGAGAATGCTCATCTTATTGGAATTGAGGTGAACTCGTAGAAGTTAGGTTGTGGTGATACATAGCTCCGCTCGGGACAATTTTCATATTTCGGGTAGTAATGACAAGCATCAGTGGGATGAGAGACATCCACACAATCTCCATAAGCATCTACATATGATAATTCATAAGTTGATTATCATATCTAAAATTTGATGTACTTACCCCATTCATACTATAATAATACGAGTTATCGTAATGGTCATAGTTTGGGGAGTAGAAGGTCATTGTTGAGTTACCTACAAACATATGATAGAGACAAAGGTCTAAATAGAAAATTAGATACAACAAAAAGAAAAGAAAAGAAAAATAAACTTGAATTGGAACTAAGCCCCCGACGACAGCGCCAAAATTTGATCACGTATCGCACGTGTCAAATATAACTCACATTCAAGTTACCGATCCTACTGGAATGTAGTAATGGTAAGCACAGGGTCGAATCCACAAGACTCGGTCAATTTAAGTTTAATCAAATAGAAAACAAACAAAAAGAGAAATAAGGGGGTTTTGGAAAGATTGTTTTTAGAAACTAAATAAAAACTAAAATAAAAGTGATAAGAATCAGATGAATAAAAGCATACCTAAGTCTAGAATCCACCCTTTAGCCCGACCTAATGTCTTCATGCCTTGTTTCCTCGATTTTGAAAGATATGTTTAAATACAATTTCCCTAGATTGGTTATGAGAATTGGGGCCAATACCCTAGTCCCCCTATTCTCTGTAGATAGGGCAACCACTCTCTAAATACTTTTCTTACTCCGAACATGCAACCTTGGGCAACCGCTCTGAAAATTTAACATGCGAGTAGCATTAAAAAGGTATTGTTGGAACACCAATCACTAAGCAACTATGGGCAACTGCTCTCATAATTTAACCTAGTACTCGATGCCACTTAATTAGAACAACAAGTGTGTCAGGTTTCTTGTTCTAATTAATTGCCACTTCTGAACTCAGTTGGTATCATAGACTCAACTGGGTTGATAGCTAGCTAATGGTTTTATGCCTATAGATTTATCATTGATTAGGCAAACTCTAAACTACCACTAAAACCTCGTTAAAAACATTAACATAAAGATAAAGAAACTGAAATAAACACTATTATTATAAAAAAAAACCTCAACAAGACATAGAAAACATCTACTATGGGCTAAAGAGCTTAATCCCCAACTTAAGAATTAAAGAACCTAGCCGGACATAGGTACACTACCTCTCAATACTCCTAATTCACTCTTAATACAATATATTTTCATCCACATAGGTGTCTCCTTTATATAGGTGAGCTTGGGTACAAGAATAGGAAAGTCCAGGAAATAAAAACCTTCTAAAAATTGTAAAACTTATATTCTGAGAGTTTGGTGTCGTGGTTATTAAAGGGCGACACTAGCTAGGTGATGGAGTGGCACATTATAGAAAGTCTTTATCTTCAAGTCAGTCATAAACTTCTATTTTCTGTCATGGCGCCGTGGGTGGCATCGTGCCTTCAAAACTGGCGTTGTGTGTATAATTTTTGGCGCCATGGCTTCATTTGGGCGTCATCCCTTCTGTTTGGCGAAGTCAAGTCTGCTGAACTTTGACTAATAATTGACTTTTTTCCCGAATTTGTCAAATTCACGTACAAACACTCAAATACCCAATAAGTCTCCAAAGTAATCAAATAGAACCATAAAACATGACTTTGGACTCGATTTACATAGCTAAACACCTATATAAAAGTGTATAAATAATGACTTATTAGTAATCTCAAATTAACCTAAATTTATTTAGGGAGCGGCTAAACGGAGCCCAGAAATTGCTTAGAGGACCAATTTTAAATTTTTTGAGGACTAATTTTGCCCAAAGAGGAAATGACCAACTTACCTGTGATGACCACAGTTCCCCACAAACTGGGCCCCGCCCAATCTAAGGCTACGTGGACCTCCGAGTCAATCTCCTCGAGGTCAATGCAAGCTTAATTAGTCTTCCTTTATATTATTTTAAAGTCTTTTAACAATTATAAATTGAGCTATTGAAAATTTGCTAGTTTTACAAGTTTGACAAAAACGATTTAACTTAAGAAATTAAATTACTCGCGATAAGCAAAGTCGAGACAACTTATGGTGTGGAACCCTGCATATATACATACAACATGTATATCAAGTAAGGATAGTGTAAATGAAATCCATATACATGTATTGATACGTCTCACAACCCCAAAATATCCCGATGTGACAAAACATGATATATATATATATAAAAGTCATACAATAATAAGAAAAGCCTATAAAAGTGAGTAAAGGAGAGTCGTTCCGATGTCCTCAAAGTAAATCACCTAGTATCGGCGTCTTTCCCTTGCTCGACTGCGGATCTGCACTCGGTCAAACATGAGAATGATAAGTCCAGTAAGTAAAAGCCAGTAGGATCTAAACAGTATTTCATAATAAATAAATCAGTCTAACGTTCATGCAGATAGAAAAAAAAGCTGTAAAGGAATGCATGATAATAGGACTGATAAATGAAGTAAGAGACGAAAAATAAGTGTCTCGAAAATGATAGAGAGGTACCCAAGTAGTCCAAGACCGCCAAATGTGGGTGACACAGGGTCCGATGTTGGGTTTTGGGGTTCGAAAACGAAACAAAATTTTAAATTTTATTTTTAAAAACCCAACAGGATCAAATGAAATCCATTGATCTGTCTAACATAATTGAAACCATACCTTGAATGTTGGTTTCATGTTTGTGTTGATCGATCTTTAAGACGTTTACTTGAGCATCGTTTATCAGCAATCCACACACGAACGGTGGCCACGAATCGGAGTACTAGTTTTGAGAGACTTTGAAAACAATTTTCTTTTCTCCCCAAAATCCAAAAAACTCACAGAAAGCAAAAAATGAAAAACCAATTCCTTTTTAGGGTTTAAGCCTCTATTTTTATGTATATTATGTCTTTCACTTAATCACCTATTTATACAACTATTGTATTTATGGTTTTCCAGTGAATGACATATATACCCCTGCTTAAATAAACAATAATATAGTACTCCCTCCTGTCAAAAATATAAGACTTTTTGCCCAAAACACACATATTAAGAAAGCATTAATTGTGAGTTTAAGTTAATTTCTTACTCACATTTAATTCTTTATTTCATCCAATAAAAGAAAGACAAATGTTTAATTATAATTAAATATTGAGTCAAAATAGGGGTAAAATAGATATAAGAGGTACATAGTTCTCTGAAAATTCAAAAACGTCATACATTTTTTACTGGATGGAGTAAAACGTAAAAGTTTTTCTGATTTGAATTTTATCCTATAAAATTCACTAATCTGGACAACTTGAAATCATGTAAAGTCATTCTTTGTGTGCGATCCAATTGGTTCATGCAACATTGGTAGAGAACCAAAAATTCTTTTAGTACACAAGTCATAAGCGGTCTCTAGCAATGCATTATAACTACCCAAATGCACAAAGATTAAAATTGATACAACCTAATTAATAGTGTATATTACATCCATTTGTCGTACGATATCCTGTGATTCAACATAAGGCATGAAAGTGTCATCATTAATGGTCAATCGTACTAGCCTCGATCTCAATGTAGACCGAAAACATCCAAGTAATATTGATCTTATTAATTCACTTGGACTTGACGATTTATAATCTATCATATCGATGGATCCACTGATATCTCTCTCTATACGAGAGTGACAAATTTTATCTTGATTACACACATTCACCCATTATTTATATAATAGTCAATCACAACTTTTATAATCGTCTATTTAAAGACAATGTTTGATTGTGTCAAACTATTATGCTCCTAATGTTGAAGTCTATGCTAATTTCAAGTTAAAGGACTAAATGATATATCTACCATGAGTAACACCGATGACTTAATCTATGTAGTGTTCTCATAGCGGGTTGGTCCAGTATATTGTTCCCTAACAAGTACTCAAGATCTTGATTTGTATCCATATACAAATGATCATCACATGACCATCAATCAAGACTCACTCTAGTCTTAATTCATTATAGTTCTCAACCTAATGATCGACTAGGGACATTCAGGATATTTCAGTAAATATTCATGGATATTATTATAATGTAAACATGCAAACCAATCATAATAAACAACAAATAAATCCTCTATTTTACAAAAAAATAATAATAGAAACAATGTTTGAGCTAGGGCACCAGGTCGTAGAGTCACGACAACGCCTATTGATCCTATACCGTCGCAAATAAGGGATATCAATCGTGCCCCAGATAAAACACATCTCATTCCGACCAATAATCCAATGAATCAAGGTCATGGTCCCGGTAGCTAGCCGAAAACCACTCCATCAAAGGCACTCTCTTGACTCACTTGGCCCTCGAACACTCATATAGGGGTGGGAGTTCTAAGAGAAATAATAATATAACAACCAATTTATAAAGCATGTTGAACTATTGTACATACCGCATTGGTATTACTTACCTCAGATAGATGTTGATAGGCTCTCACAGCTCCAACACGTTACCAAAGTCGGTTCCCAAACGCTCATCACTAGTCCACTAGATCCCTGGTATTCATTTGGGTCAGTTTTGGTTGTGTTAGAGTCTTGTAAACTTGTTTTATAGTTTTATAGTTTTATTTTAATTTACATTGTGGAGTTCAAATATGACTCAAAGATACCCCGATCTGATCCTGCCTTACTCTCGACCATCGTACTATAGTCCCTAAGCCCCCTGGGATCCATAACATGTGTTTTAGGGTGATTTAAATATGTTTGGATAGGTATTATAACTTACGTCTTAAAACAACCCCCTATTGTAAATTATTTAAAAACTGGTCTAGCCAACTTCTAGCGCACTAGGGAGACACATAACACACTAGTGTTCTTAGGATTGAAGAACGCTATAGCGCCCAAGACAGGTAGTGCATAACCTGCGTCTGGAGGCAGAATTCCAGTTCTGGTGGCAAAATTCCAGAACTGGAATTCTGCCCACTCGATGTCGTAGCCTCCTCCTGCAATGTTGACCACATCCTCGACTCATGGGGGGACCTCCAACACCCACAAAATAGTCCAGATAATAACAATCATTCATCAAATTATAATTTCATGCAATCATCAACTTTTCAAAAATTCATCAATTCATCAAAACCATTAAACTAGTGTAACATACCCACATAGATGATGAAATAGACTCTAGTGATACCCCATTAAACTATAAAATTAGTTAGTTATGACTCCAAATTCGTTTTTCATCAAACCCCCAAAACCTTATCTCATTTCGTTGGAAATTAAAAAAGTATTGAGGAGCTCATCTTGATGGTTGTGTTTGTTATTGATATTCCTACCCAAGTATCCAAAGTTTTTCGAAAATCTCTCTCACTCTCTTAGTTTTTGGATTTGTGCAAGATGAGTGAGAAAGGTTGACTAAAAATATCTAAAGTGTGATATTTATACTCCAATATCATCAAGATGTGCTACACGTATCTCGAGGTCATCCAATGACCTCTAATTGGGTTGTTCAACTCCCTTAAATGACTCTAATAGGATACTCCATGGCTTGGTCTTATCCAATTTTCTTTCGATTACTTGGTGTCCCCGCACCTCGACACGTATCGCGAGTCGCGTCATAGCTTATTTTTTCGATCAAACGACCTAGACTATGGTTTTATTATTAATATTTTGTCACATTTACCTTGGTCATTTATAAAAATCATTTTCTAGACTTAGTGTACCTGAATATCACCCGCTCAGTATCCGTATCGATACTTTTTCCTAGGTGGACCTTGCCCATAAATTCGACGAGATTAATTTAAAATAATACATCAGCATAATTGAATTTCGCATTTGGGTATAAGTAAATAATAGAAAGACCACACAAAAACAATATACCTCAGTGTCGACTCTCGAGGAATTTGAACATGTATGTCACACGTTCGGATCCCACATTACGATCCTAAGATGACATGCGGCACGAGTTAGGATTTCAGGATCATTAATGTCGTCCCAACTAATAGGAATTTTGTCCTCGAAATTAAACTAAAGATAAAATTTATCGAAATCTAACCAAATCTGGGAAATGCTCACGCATGTAGGACTCTAACTCCCAAGTCTGTTTCTCGTCCCCGTGGTGTTACCACTTAACGAGAATTGATGCGATTTCCTAATTCCTTAATGTTTTTACCCTACGATCTAGTATCTGAATAGGCTGCTCCTCGTTAGTGATGTCCTCTCTCAAGTCTATCTGACTCAGATCCACTATCTGTCATTTTCCCTCTCTCGACCTGTCTAGTTAGAGCATCGAAATGTGAAACACGGGGTAGATCCCAGCTAAATAAGGCGGTAACTCCAACTCATAAGCAACCTTGTCGACTCTCTTCTTAACTTTGAATGGACTAATAAATCTCGGCGCAAGCTTTCCTTTGATTCCAAACCTCTTGTGACCCTTTAGTAGGTAAACCTTGAGATAAACTATTGAGTCCATTTTATGCCCCAATTTAGTGTGTAAATATTATATTTTGATGCATCGAAGTCTCCAATATTTGTTCATAAATACTTATTTTTGTTTATTATGTTTTTAGGCTATGTTGGTAAAAAAAGAATAAATGCAGGACTTTTAGAGTATTTTTGATGACCCACATCATAAAATGTGCCAGCATGCATCCCAAGAGAGCCTTGCTGTGACGGCCCCAGCAACCACAAACTGGGTCCCGCCCGGCCTAAACCTACATGGACCCACGAGCCAATCTCCAACGAGTCAACGCAAGTCTAGTCAGCCTTAACTTATCCATTACTCAATATATTATTCACTCACTCACCCTAGATCACTCTTTTTGATTCACTTTAACTCTATCTCATCTTTTATCCTCAATTGTAGTTAGGTGTGCAGCGGAAATGTTTTTAACACCAACTTAAAATAGTTTACTACTCAGTCAACCTAGTGGTGGAAAATCTTATCCAAACAACATCACATGTGTATAACAGATCAACTGAAAGCCCAAAATAAACATATACATGTATCAACAGTCAGGTTCAACTTCCCAAAGTCCTAAAATATCAAAACAAATGGATACCTAGCCAAAATATACAACAAAAGACAAAATACCTACAAAGTGAGAGCAAAGCTAACGGCTCTGAGCGTGCCTCAGAGGATATCGCCAAGCATCGGCGCCTTGCCCCTACTTGTTCATGGATCCGCACCCACCGTCATAAAAAGGACGGTGAGTACAAAATATAACAGTAAACAGCAACAATAGATATCTCAACATAATTTACTGAATTTTCAATAATCACAAGCCTATAAATCATGCAATGTATAACAAGAAACTGAAATAGATAGCAAATCGCATGATAAATAGATTCAACAAGTACAAACAACAAAAATCAAATGACCGAGAAACAAATGGATAGGCGAATAGATAGTCCCAATCAAACCGCGGGTCTCAAGACCTCATCAGCTTGCGATCGACACAGTAGGCCCAAAACTGCCTCCCTGCTCTATCCACCCCCTACGAACCAGTGGGCCCGAAGGTTGCCTCCACTGAACGCACACTCTATTAGGAAAAGCCACAGACAAAGTCGGCTGCTAAATTCCTAACACACTACCGAAAGAAAGCCACAGTCACAAGCCGGATGCTAAATCATTTCGACAGGCTCCAACGAGAAGCCACAGTCTATGCCGGCTGCTAAACTCGTTGAGACTTCTCATCACAGTCGGACTACCTAAACCCTAGGTCACCTGAACTAGAATGGAATACAAAGGGCTTGCATTTCAAGAATAATTAATCAATAAATAGAAAAGCAATTATGTTGATTCTATTGTTGCCTTTACTCACCTCAACTTCCGCTAAAAAGGCCCTCGCGTAGCTCCACACGTTCCCCAACTAGTTTCCAACACTCCGCTCGTCACCTGACAATTATTTCGACCAATTTTCGTTAATTTTTCCCTAATTATTCCAAGTATTCCTCAATTTTTCTCAAGTTTAACTCATTTTCTACAATTTTCTAAATTATTGTTCCTTTACACAATTTGGGTCGCTTTTCCAGTATTGGGTTCCATTCAAACCCATTAGGATACCCAAGCGAAACTTTATATTTTCATACAATTTAGAAAAATATTTTTTAATATTTTTCTGGCTATTTTTAACAATTTCACGCTTTACGAGACAAAAACCCCGACAAAAGTCTCGTCGCGAATCTCAAATTCTTTATTTTTCATAAAAATTCCCATATTCTATTTATTTGGTTGAAATATAATTTTTCAAAATTTTTTTCCTATTTTTCAGAATTTTCCAGATTTTTCCAATATTTATTTCAAAAAAATAAAAATAAAACATATTTAATTTATTTATTTATTATAAATAAATAAATAAATTATTATTTTAATAATGGTGGGTCCCCGAGTCGGGTCCGACCTGGTCCACCCCAACTGGGTCAGACCCAGGCCGACCCACCCGGGTCGGGCCCGGTCTAGCCCAGCCGGGTCGGGCCCGGGTCACCACGACCCGGCCCACCCCATTCTCTTATTCCTCAACTGAACGAACAGAGAGCAAAATTGCTCTCTGTTCGTTCCAAAGAACTTTTTTTTTCTTTCTCTTTTCCAACAAACAACAACATCATCAACATCAACAACAACACCAACATCATCTTCATCATCAACACAAAAATTTCGAAAATAATAAACAAAAGTGGAGAAAAATAAAACTCACCAACACGATGCTCAACCTCCCTTCGATTTCGAAAACCCACACCTCAATCTCACTTCAACGATTCCAACATTCCCACACCTCAACAAATCGATTCCTCTCTTCAATTTCTTCTCTCCCTCTTCCTCTCTCTCTCGGTCGAAATGTGAGAATGGGGTGTCGGTGGTGCTTTTGATCAAATTTTGGGTCAAATGACCATTTTGCCCCTCCAATTCTTATCCACTTCTTTAATAAACTAATGCCCCTCTTGGTCATTTTACATTTTTTTTACTTATATATACATTTATATATATTCTATATATAAATATATATAATTGTATTTTTCATGTCTAAAATTTCGTTTTGCGCGCCAACGAGTTAACTCGGGCTTGCACACTAATATTCGACTCACGCGTATCGCCCACGACCCCACATATCACTCGGCGCCCATAATTTATTATTTAATTTCATTAATTATTTTCATTTATAAATATCAATATTTTTATTTCATTTTCGTCCCACGGACTCTCAAATACTCGGTTAACGCGCTCTTTCGTACCGAACCTGTTCAACGGTACTAACGCACATTCACCACGTACTTACACATTTGGAATATTGAATTTAATGTTCGGTAATAAATAAATAATACAAATCACCAAACAAACATAACATACCTCAGTGTCGACTCCCGAGGACTGAAACAAGTACACCATGGCTAGTTGGGCCCACAATACGACCCTGAAATGTCACGTGGCACGAGTTAAAATTTTAGGGTCGTTATACTTGCAGGACCCACGTCTGCCTATGTTGAAGATATTTTTATTTGTCAAGGAAGACTCAACATCGACACGAGATTTGTGAGATTTTACTTTCTTTAATTTTTAAGTTTGGTTTAATTTTAGTATCATTCTTCTTATTGTTTGATTACCATGACTTGTATTATAGTTTTTGTAGTTGCACATACATATTTCTCCAATTTTAGTCTATTGCTAGTCTATCGATATGCATCCGTAATTGTGTGTATTGTTGGGCAACAAGTATCAAGCGAATAACAAAATTGGTTCGCTCCCTTTTGAGTTATCTCGTGCACTGAGTATTGCAAAGCTTCTTCCATTAATTTTATTGATGAATTTCAGGCCAGGATCTGCCCATGGTGATATAATGTAATAGGATAAATCCCCCATATTACCCACTTGTCTGAATGTTGCTGAGCAGTTTTTGGATATCAAACGGACCTCCCCGAATGGTAATTTTAATGTACTTGATCGCAGACATTTTCGGAACACCTCTAATCTAAAATTTCAGTCATGGTAAAATCTTGGTCCAAACTTTCCTACAACACATAAATACACACTAAAACCACTTTAACCAACCTTAACACACTCTAAAACATATCTAAACACCCCAGGAGCCTAGAGGATAATTTCGAGAGTCCGAGTATGCGAGTCGGAGTGTCGGGAGGCCGGATTGACTAGAAAATTTGCGAGAATTTGTGAGTATACCCGATGATACTTTATATTGCATTTCATTTCAAATATTATTGTTTTTTCATAGTCCTTTTGTCTATGACTCTTGTATTATGATATCATGAGCCTTGTTGATGTTGCTCATATGTTGAGCCTTGCTTTCATGGTATTTATTCTTTGTGTTGGTTTATTGATTTCAATCTAATGCCATGTCAATTCTTTATTGTTGTGAATTATTAAATTGGTTATGAAAGTAGCATGTTATTAGGATTAGAGGATCTATGAATGAGACTATGGATTTTGCACTCGCTTTGATTAGTCTAATAGCTTGTCACTATGCCTTGATATTCCATGCCGAGTCATTTATTGAACACATATAAAGTAGTCTTAGTATCTTGGTCCCTTACTTGATCGAGGTGTGCACAACTCATAGGGTTAGAGTCTCGGGGGATGTCGGTACATGTTACTTGGTTCTGTGCAATACACTGTGGTTAAGAATCCTTGATGCAACTTAAGTTAAAGTCCCTTGTGATGTCATGACTATTGAGTTGGTGTGGCGCGATTCATTACCGACTGAACCTAGATCACTACTACTTTGTAGAGTGTTAGTATCACTTGTTTAACTCTAGTATTTACTCACATATAGTTAATCTTTCAGTGTTTCATATTTACATGTTTTTAAACACCATTAGAATATTTGAAAATGCGAGATAAACATATCATCGGGGATTATTGTTATTTTCTTGTACTCACCGTCCTTTTTATGACAGTGGATACAGAGCCGTTGACCAGCAGACCGAGCAAGGAGAAGATCGTCGACTACCTATAAACCAGTGGCGCGATCTGCTTTTGACATTGTAGGTGTTTGGTATTTTGTTGCATTATCTTACGTTATTTCTTTCAGATACTCTTTAGGTTGTATATGTTGGGTTGAGCGTTAGTTCCCCGACCTGACTTAGATTATCACACTATTTACTATATTTTGATATATATATATATATATACATGTGATGTTTTTTCCTAGTTTTCCATACTTAGGATTTATTTAACTGCTTCCGCATGATTATTAAGATTTTCGCTGAATAACTAATTTGATAAAAGTTTTAATTAACTCTAAATTTCAATAATTGGTAAGACTAGTGTATTACTTATCCTGAACGCAATTGGTGAAGTTAATAGGATGTAAAGGCTAACTAATACGTAGTTAAGTCATGCGTGGATGAGATTTGAGCTTAATTACGGGATTAGGCCGGGCGATGCTGTGTTTAGGAGAATAGGCAGTCACAGTTGGTATCAGAGCATAAGTTCTCGATAAGTAAAACACAAACTTGAATAAAACACAAACCTTAGAAGTGAAAACTAGATGATCCTTGCCTAGAAACCATTTTATTGATAATTAAGTGAAGTTGAGCTGGGGATTTCTATGTGTATGATTGTGTTTTATATGTATGTATACACGGTATTTACATAGTAGATGATCCCGAGTTCGTTGTCGACGTGCTGACCTCAATGGCAGATCCACGCGAGGGCGGAAATATTGGAGCTAGCGACAGTCAGCCTCCTATTATCTCTGCGGACGACTACCAAAAGTTGTTTGATCGTGGGATCAAATGACCAAAATAAAATACCCCTATCATTATCTACAATCCTTAACAAAACCAATGCTCTTGTTGGTCATTTCATATTTTTCTTAATTTCTTATTTTTAATATATATATGCCTATACTTTCGCACCCATAATTCCGTCATGCAAGCAAATGAGCATACTCAGGCGTACACACTATTGTACAACTCGCGCGTGTTGACCACGACTCCCACGTGTCACTTGGCGTCCACCAATTTATTATTTGTCACATTATTTTGTTCGTTTATAAAACAATTTCATAAACTTAATGTACCCGTATTTTTCTATCCGGTACCCAAACTGACATCTTTTTCGAGATGACTACTCATCACACAGTCTCACATGGCATAGTCAACAAATTTCACACATGCGATGCATTAGTGAATAAAATAATGAATTAACATCACAGTTACGCATCCAATCAGTCAAAAATAACTATTTCACCCAATCCGGCGTGTTCTAGCCTATCTGAGGCATCCCCGTGGACCTGAGATGGCATTCACGTATGAAAATAAATAATAATAACATTAATAAAATTGGGCCATTTCATCCATAGCGTCCAGAACAAGTAACACGCTAGTTACCTTGGGTAGTGCGCTACCTGTGTCTGGTAGAAGAATTCCAGAACTGGAATTTTGCCCATGCGACATTGTAGCCTCCTCCAACGTTGTCAAGCTCATCCTTAACTCGTGGGGGACCTCCAACACCCACAAAATATTTTGGATAACAACAATCATTCATCAAATTAAAATTTCATGCAATCATCAACTTTTCAAAAATTCATCAATTCATCAAAACCATCAAACTAGTGTAACGTACCCAAATAGATGATGAACTAAACTCTAGTAACACCCCATTAAACTACAAAATTAGTGAGCTATGACTCAAAATTCATTTTTCATCAAAAACCCAAAAAAACTCAGCTAATTTTGTTGGAAATTAAAAGATGATTGAGGTGTTCACCTTGATGACTGTGTTTATTGTTGATAATCCTCCATAAATCTCCAAAATTTCTCCAAAATCTCTTTCACTCTCTCAATTTTCGGATTTGTGCAAGGATGAGTGAGAAAGGTTGATTAAAAATATTTAAAGTGTGATATATATACTCCAATCTCATCAAGATGTGCTACACGTATCTCGAGGTCATCTAATGGCCTCTCATTGGGTTGTCCAACTCACTTAAAAGACTATAATAGGATACTCTATGGCTTGGTCTTATCCACTTGTCCTCCGGTTACCTGGTGTTCCACACCTTGGCACGCTTCGCGAGACACATCATAGCCTATTATTTCAATCAAACAGCCTAGATTAGGGTTTCATTATTAATATTTTGTCACATTTACCTTGTTCGTTTATAAAAATAATTTCCCAGACTTAGTGTACCCGTATTTCGCCCTTTCGGTACCATTATTGATAAGTTTTTCTAGGCGAATCTTGCCCATAAACTCGACGAAACTAAATTGAAATAATACATCAGGATAATTGAATTTTGCATTTGGGTATAAATAAATAATACAAACACCACGTAAAAATAATATACCTCGATGTCGACTCTCAAGGACTTTGAACAAGTTCGTCAAGTCGTTCGGGTCATACTTTATGGCCCTAAGATGACACATGTCACGAGTTACGATTTTAAGGGCGTTACATTACCCTTCATATAAAAGGGTCTTTTCTCCCCAAACCCCACCCTCCTTCTCCTCCACCAACTCGTCACCTTTGAAACTCCAAAACTGACTCCACACCTTTGTCTCCGACTGACAAAACACGCATGAATCCATAGGGAATTAACTTTGTAAGTCGGTTCTCTCCTTGTTTCTGCTTGTTTGGTGGGTTTTTTTGAGTTTTTTGCCATCATTTCACTATTATTAATCTTGGTTGTTTGGTTTTTAGGGCTTTTGATTTGTTATTGATTTCCACATTTTTGGTGCAAAATATCGAAGGAGCCATCAAAACTAAGCCACTTTGACAACGACGTGGCATTTTTATGGTTTTCATTGGATTTTTTAATCAAGGAAGAACCACTGTTTTTGGTTGTTGTCCCCGTATTGTACAGAGTAAGAGGGCCGAGACACCAATAGCTATGAGTAAGTGTTGTTTTACTTGAACGGACACTGTTTCCTATGGTTTTGGATATTACACACTGTCAGTCGAAACACATAGTTACGTATCGGATTTGTTTGGCCGACATATTGTGCATACCTCACATAGTTGCTACTTGGACCCCACTCGATTGGGTATTCAAATTTTTAACTTAAATGTCAGACACAGTTGTATGTGATATTACCAGCATTATCGTCTGCTACAGACCGTAAGGCATGTAAAGGTTTCGGTTAGTATACACTATAATTACACATATACCCTACTAGTTTACTCCACAAACCACATCCGATTGTATATTGGAATTTTAGTTAGCTGTCGGAGTTACAAGTCGCGAAATTACTATAAATATCGGTTAACTAGACCATTACGCCTGAAGAGGTTCTAGTTTTTTCAGACCGCAATCTTACTTATACCCCCACCAAATTACTACATGAACCCCACCAGTCTGTATCTTTGAATTTTAGTACATGGATGGCAAATCCGATAGGGTTCGACTTAAATAGACCCTCCCAAGACCTTAGTACAGTGAAGACAAAAAAAAGTGGGGTTTTCTGAGGTTTGTGAAGGTTTTGATTTTGAGGTATGAATGTTGGAAATGGATTGGGGGTGGTTTTTTGTTTGTTGAAGATGAGGGTGTTCTGGGGATTTCAAAAAAGTGGGGTATGTTTAGTAAAAAATAAAAAAAATGGGATACGTTGAAGTAATGGGGTCCTCTAAGTAAAAATTGGGGTCCGTTTAGCCACTCCCTTTATTCATAGGATACAATTCATATAATTTTAAAATGTTATGATGTATTTGTAAAAATTGAAACGTTAAGATAAATTTGTAAAAAAAACTTAAGCGTTAGGATGCATTATGCTATTTACCCTAAAACAAAAGAAAATGTAAAACTTGATGTTATTGTGTGACGGCCCAAAATCCTAAACACGACACTGCCAGGCCTAATCCTGCAATTAAGCCTTAATCTCATCCACCTAGGACTTAACTACGTATTAGTCAACCATTTTGACCTATCCTCCTCATCCCTCGCGTTCAGGATAAGCAAATACACATGTTGTCTTACTAAATTTAGGGTTAATTAAAACTTTTTAATAATTCATTAATTACAGCAGAAGTCTTGACATTTTAGTGGAAGCCTTAACATTTTAACGGAAGCCTTAACGTTTTAGCGGAAGCATTAAAGATGAGTCATAAGTGTGAAAACCAGGAAATCATGATCACATGAAAATAACACCGTAATGCATGCATCAGTCGGGGAGTCTAGTCTCTCAACTTATATATATACATCCGAAAGTGTAATAAAGACATAAGTAATAATTACAAAAAATGTCCAAAAAGACTTGCAATGTCTGCAGCAGGGTCGGGCCACTGGCTCAAAAGTAGTCAACGATTATCTCCTTACCGGGCCTACTAAACGATGGATCTGCACCCACCGTCATAAAAAGGACGGTGAGTACAATAAAGTAGAAAGTAAAATATGGAGATTCTATACCACATTTCCAAATATAATGAAATGCATCAATAACATAAAGTAGTGAGAGGTACTGCATACAAGGCTATGCTAAATGATAACACAGTTAAACAAATTAATCGAACCAACAAGAAATAATCATCCACTAGCAGCGCACTCAAGTACCACCTTGTTGGTTATAAGTTATGTCACATCACCCTCAAGTAATAGTCAATATCACTAGTGCCCCCAAGACCACCCTATTGGTCATCGAGATCCTCATGTGATCAATGGGTGGAAACTAGTGCAGTCTGGTATTACCCTATTGGTCATGAGCTACGTCACTTCAACTGCAAATGGTAGCTCAGTGTCACTGACTAGTAGGAGCAAGGGTGTATTTCCAAAAATCATTTACACTAATAGCATGCTACTCAATAATTGATCAATTTATAAGAATGAACAAGGTACAATATATAGGAATAAATCAATGAATCGTAACAAGGCATAGCATCATGATATAACATCCATTAAATGGATAGAATCAAACACAACTCATGATACCCGATTAAAAGGCATAAATCAGTCCAAAAGGGACTGATAAAACAATAAAGAAATGGAATCGAAATGAAAAAAAGAACCTCGACATATTTACTTACAAATCAGGCAATTCCCTAGCCAATCCGGCTTCCTGACACTTCGACTCGCGCAACTGGACTTCTAAAACACTTCCCTAGGTCCCTGGGGTGTTTAGACATGATTTAAGGGTATTTAGGATCGGTTAAGGTGGGTTAAGTGAGTATTAATGTGTTGCAGGAAAGTTAGAAAATTTCATAAATCAGCATGTCTAGAACACTCAACGCACTGGGGGTTCCCTAGCGCGCTGGCTATTCAGCGCGCTAGGAGCATAAACCCAGAAAATCATAATTTGATTTTTTGGGTTCCAAACTTAGGAACTACTCTCCTTCGTCCCCTAAATCTTTGTCCACCTCCACCAAGGGTCTAGACATCCTCCTCCATCAAACATACACCAGACATTTTATTCATATGATCAAACACCATAAGTTTTGAGATCAAAACATGCATGTGAAGAATTTGGGGAAGAACACTTGAAACTTTGAAAATCCATAGCTTATTGAATTTAAACTCGATTTTAAAACTTCTTGGTAGCTAGATTATCAGCTCGAAATGAAGATTTCAAATATACTTTTAGTTTTCAAAAATTAGAACCATTTGCATGTCAAAAAATCCGCTTTTCTAGTTTCATGAACAAAACCCCATTTTTTAGCAAAACCTTGAAATTCAAAAATTGGAGCTTGAGACCCAAATCAATGTTCAAACTTGATCATAAACAAAAATCGATTATACACAAGAACCCCATGATCTAAACTTAAAAACCTTTGAAATTGATGCATTAAAATGGGGTTAAGCATACCTAGCTTATGAGAGTTGAACTCCTAGCTCTTGTGCGCCATTTGATTGATGAAACCTCCCTATGAAGCTCTTAAATTTTTCAGCAAAGACACCCTCCCAACAACTCTGATTTTCTTGCTCTCATTGCATGTAAAATAAAACAAAATGTTTAAGTGTAGTCTTTTATACTTGTGGTTTCATCAAGTGATCAAAATCCCATCCTTATGACAATCTTTTGGTCTCAAGTGACTCCTACTAACCAACTAAAATCAACTTGGTGACACAAGGTATGACACTCGCTTTCATGGGAGTGTGTGCTAGCACGTATCCCGAGGTAAGTCCAAGTGTTATTGATGTTACATTTCAACCTTAGGCTACATATTGATTTGCCTTAACTTAAATACTATAGGCTATGTGCTTAGTCGTTAAATCATATGTAAATAACTTAAGACTTACCACATTACTAGTTATCCGGTCCCACGGCACGCACGCCACTCGAGGCATTTTCTCGTGTACGCCGAATCGTCGACATTATCGAACTTAACTATTTTGGTATAAGGTACACACATACATTACACTAAGCATTCACCACATCAAATATACCATATACCTCAGCCACATGCCTCGATCAGTGCACGTGTCCCAACACGAGTCCACGTCACGGGTCGGTGACTCTCGATTACGACCAAAATCTAAAATTTAGGTTGTGACATATCGATAAGATGAATAAGGTTGAAATGAATTGATTAGAGATGGTTGGGTGCAACCGAACCTTAACCACTAGTATCGTTATCCTTAGGCCAGACTCAAGGTCCCATTGTACACAATCCGAACCATTTTTTAAGTCCTGATCCAAGGTCGTTCCTAAGTATTTAGGGGCCCGTGGCTAAACCTTAATGTGGGGCACCAAATATTTTTTATAGTTACTGTTTTTATTTTTTAGTTTTTCACTTGATATTTGATGTCAATCATACCAATTATTTCATATTTGGACGCTATTCAAGCTTCATGCGAGGGAACCCTCTTAATCAGTTTGTTTTATCCACGAGACTCGAAACCAATTAACTTCGCCCCAACTAATTTTTGATCCCTTAATTTTTAAAATAAAATGTCTAAAAGTATCATTTAATCAGAATTTAATCGAAATTTGAGATAACACAAAACC
The DNA here is from genome assembly GCA_039657345.1 of Stephania japonica. NCBI lineage: Eukaryota > Viridiplantae > Streptophyta > Magnoliopsida > Ranunculales > Menispermaceae > Stephania > Stephania japonica. The sequence continues at coordinate 16,672,555 of CM077558.1, read as the reverse complement.
TTGAAATCACAATTATCTAATCAAATTTATGAGGTTTAATAAACAATTTAAGGTCTCAAGTATGGAAGTTTAGTTACGAGATATAAACAACATCGCAGGAGCAGAATTTTTGTTTTTATAGGATCCCTGCTTTTTATATTGTTTCATGATAGTCCAGTAGATGAAATCATTTCCATTTTTTATTTTTTTACAGGAACTCATTTCCATTTTTTTCGTTATTAAAAGTATTCATTTAATTTTTATAATATATACGTAAATAAGGTAATTAAGATTTAACAATCATGACTTTGAATTGATTTGGTTTAAAAGTGAGTCCCTTTATTTATTTATTTATTTATTTATTAAACCAAGTGGGTCCCTATACTTAATAATGCCATTTGATCTCAACTTTCTATGCCGCGCTATATAATTAAAGGAAATTTTAATTCCTAAACACACGTCTTTTATATTTTGTAAAGTGCATCTAATCTTAATTAATTTCCATTCTTAATTGCTTTCCATACTACTCATGCACTTTACATAAAGTTCAATTTTTATTTTTTTTACATACCATATATATTTTTTTTTTTGAAAAAGTGGGGTTCCTAAGAAAAGGGGCCAGGGTTGTTGCCCCATTCGCCCTTGTTTAGGACCACCCTTCCCTGATCTTTAGAGGGTCAAATTGTATATCTTGAGAATAATAAAAGTTCTAAGCCCTCTTAATTACTCTATCCGTTTCATATTATCTGTCATATTAGAGGCACTTTTTTTTTCACAATATGTCACATTAGGAAATCAAGAAAGCATTAAATATTTTATTTTCAAGGAAAATGATAATATAACACACTTTAAGCGCACATTTTGTTTCTTAGTCATTTATGATATTTTGCCATACGTGGGGCCCATACCTGGGGAGATGAGAAAGAGTCATAAATGACTAAAAAATAAAGTGTGCACCCAAAGTGTGGTAGATGATCATTTTCCTACTTTCAATTATAACTAGGGATGCAAATGGGTAGGGTAGGGGATGGAGACCTCATTCCCATAATCGTACCCATTAAAAAATTTATCACCCATACCCATATCCATACCTATTTGGGGCTGAATTCTCTTACTGCCCATACCCATACCTATTTAGAGATGAATTCTCATACCCATCCTCATACTCATCAAATCCGGTGAGTAAAATATTTTACCCATATCATTCTCCATTGGGATCATTGTAGGGATTTTTATGGGGATTTTTGTGGAGATGGGAACCCCTATAGGGAAAATATTCTTCGATATCACTTAATTTTTCTCAAAAAAAGAATTATAAAAAATAAGGAATCAAAAATACATACATAAACAACACAATTGTTGAAATTCCAACAAAAATAAAGTATAACATATCATGCAATTAAAGTTCTAACTCCTAAGTGTTAACAATTCAAAATCTCATTAAGGATTTGTCATGTGTATAATAAATGTTTCGAGTGGAAACTATGTAATATTGTGGCGGCCCCAATTTCCGCATTGGTCCGCCACGGGAGGCCACGCGGGCCCACAACTGACCACGTCACTGCCAGTTGTGTCCCACGCCCAATTATCCATTATCAATCAATTATCAATCAATTATCACTTAACCTTGATGTTATGAATTTACTTTTATTCTTTTAATATCATTTAATGCGCAAATGAAGATTAAATGAACAACATAAAGATTTATCCTGAATTCCATGATCAAAACGCCTAAGTGGAAACCATACCAAATATACATCATATACATGTCCTTTGAGATCCACAAAATATCAAAAGTATACAACCTATCTCTCCAATCCCAAAACCCAGCATAAAACAAGTAAATATAAACATACGTACGAGTAGGGCTAGAGCTATCAATCAATGTAGTCCTCAAGCTTGCCCTTCCCTCGACTCGTACTAGGGTCTGCACTCAGCCATCACAAAAAGACAGATGACGAGTCCAGAGTGAGTAATCCCAAGGAAATTCACCAAGTAATTACGAAATAAAAGTACTTGGAATTGAAAATACTATAATTTAAACATGCGGAATAAAGAAATACGACAACTGTAAAAGAAAGATCATCGCATGCATAAATATAGTGACGAAGCAAAGTACGTGCACATAAAAATCAAACTAAATCATACTTCGGGCTTTTCCCCAGGCACGGCCCATGAAAACACACTAATGGGTTGGCCCTGGACCCTTTAGGTGGTCGGCGTAGACCCACGACGCACCCACACAAGCCTACCATACCCGGGTAGCCTATTCACCGGCGTATACCTAGACAAGTGCTATGATTTAGTGGACTCTATGGCCGTAACGAATAAGCACCAGTGGGGGTGATCTCAACACCGTAAAGACACCGAGTAGGAGTACCCTCCACTACAGTAAAGTCACCAGTGAGAGTGCCCACCGTAAAGCAAAGATGAAATGGAATAAAGAATAAATGGAACTGAATTCAAATAAATCAAATGGTAAATACTTAAAGTGAAGTTCAATTGGGATACTACACACCTCAAATCGCACTCCTCGTCTCGAAAATCAAACCCCGTCTAGCGCCAATAATCACCCGATAATCCAAATTATCTCCCCAAATGTACCTAAGATTATTTATCATTGAATTAGCTTTAATTTGACATATTATGTCAAATTTACGTTTTTCGAGGTAAAAACCTCGACTTTATCTCGCCAACATTCCGAGAAAATCCCAAAATTCCTTTATTTGAACAAAATATATTTTTTTCTAATTTTTTCCTATTTTATCTGAATTTCCTATGAATTTTCCAGATTTTTCTTTTCTTTTTTTTCCCAAAACTGTTTTCTTTTTTTTCAAAACAGTTTTTTTTTTTTTTTTTTTTTTTTTTTTTTGGAGTTGGGCTGAACCGACCGGTTCACCCGGTCCGGTTCGGCCCAACCGAACGAACCGGCCAACCGGCGGCCTGACCCGCCAGACCGGCCGGGTCGGCCCGACCCGGTTGGGTCTTCTTCTCCACGAACAGAGGCGCACAGCGCCTCTGTTTTTCCCAACATTTTTTTTTTTTTTTTTTTATCGATTGCTGGGGTTGGTTCTCACCCAACCCCAGTTCGATTTGGCAAGGGAGATCACTCCCTTGCATCACCACCCTCGTTTCCCCCCCGGTTTGATGCAACTCTCGGCCATGCTCCGCCATGACCGAACTCACACCACACCAAAACCACCAAACCGTCACCACCACCACAACACACACCAAATCAACAACAAAAACAACTCACCTCTTTGGTCTCGCTTTCGTTCTCTCTCTCTTCTTCTTCTTCTTCTTCTTCTTCTTCTTCTTCTCTCTTCTTTCGATTTCACCGGTTTTTTTTTTTTTCTCCTTCTTTGACTTATCGAGAGAGAGAGCGGCGGTTTGATGTGGAATGACCATTTTGCCCCTCTCATTTTATCCCTTCCTTTACAACTTCCATACCCTTAATGGTAATTTTACATTTTCTGATTTTTAATATATTTATATATATATATTAAATTCCTTATACAAACACATATATATATATAAATATATATATACTCACCTATACTTTCGCGCCTAAAATTTCGTCGTGCGCGCCAATGAGTGTACTCGGGCGTGCACACTAACGTACCACCCACGCGTGTCGACCACGACCCCGCGTTTTACAAGGCACCCACCAATTTACAATTTTTATCACATTTAATTCATTTTAATGTGTGTAATATTTTCCTTAACTTAAAATTTCTTGTTTAATCTACCCAGTACCCGCGTCGACACGCATATCGATGCGAATACTCATCACACAATCTCCCACGTCAATTTAAAATACAATTACACACATCGCGATGCCGTTAACCTATTTTAACATAAACATCGCAATATCAAACAAAACAACACACAAAATACTATTTACCTAATCCGGACGCATTCCAAATTTCATCGCGTGGAACCCACGTATGTCCTCGCATTTGGCGTCACGTTCGCAATGACGTCATAATTAACGGCAATTACAAATTGGGCCGTTACAATTCTTCCCAACTAAATTTGAAATTTCGTCCCGAAATTTAAGTTATAATCAACACTCACCAAGAAAATAACTGAGGATATCTCTGTCTCATAGTCGACTCGAGCTCCCAGGTGAGTCCCTCAGTTCCGTGATGCTGCCATCGTACCAACACCTTCGGAATCTCCTTGTTCCTCAAAGTCTGAACTCTACGATCCATGATCTCAACGGGTTGCTCTTCATATGAAACATCAGGACGAACCTCAATCTGTCTAATATCCACCATCGGTCTCGGTCCTGTCTTAGCTAACATCAACATAGACACGTGAAACACTGGATGAACGCCTGCTAGCTCTGCTGGCAACTCCAATCTGTATGCTACTGTCCCAACACGTGCCATAACTCTGAAAGGCCCAATGTACCTTGGTGCTAGTTTCCCCTTGATCCCAAACCTCTGATGACCTTTCCAGGGCGAAACTTTCAAATATACCAAGTCATCCACATCATAACTCAAACCCTGAAGATACCTATCAGCATACTTCTTTTGCCTATCTTAAGCTGCTTGCAATCTCATCCTAATTTGCCGAATCTTCTCTGTATGATCAACAACCACTTCAGGTCCAATTACGCCACGTCCTCGAGTCTTTGCCAACAAGCTGGTGATCTGCAAGGTCTTCCATACAAAGCTTCAAATGGTGGCATACCAATACTCGCCTGATAGCTGTTGTTGTACGCGAACTCGCACAACGGCAAATACTCTTCCCAAGCACCTCCAAACTGCAAAATGCATGCCATAAGCATGTCCTCCAATATCCGTATCAATCTCTCTGACTGACCATCTGTCTGAGGATGATAAGCCGTACTGAACTGCAGTCTCGTCCCAAACTGCTCCTGCATGCTCTCCCACAACTTCGAAGTCAACCTGGGATCTCTGTCAGATACAATAGATAGCGGTACTCCATGTAATCTAACAACCTCTCACTCAAAAATGATACTCAACCGAGGAAATGAATACTTCATCGATATAGGAATGAAGTGCGCAGACTTCGTCAATCTATCAATAACAACCCACACAGCATCATGACGTCTCGCAGTCTGTGGCAATCCGCTCACAAAATCCATCGTAACATGCTCCCATTTCCACTGTGGAATGGGTAGTGGCTGTAACAATCCAGCTGGTCTCCTGTGCTCGGCCTTAACCTGCTGACAAATATGACAAGCTCTCACGAGATGCACCCACATCGGCCTTCATCCCAGGCCACCAAAACAAACGTCGCAAGTCATGATACATCTTAGTCCTGCCAGGATGAACTGTATACCGCGAACGGTGTGCATCCTCAAGAATGCTATCACGTAGTTCCTGCACCTCAGGTATCCACAACCTGCCCCTGTGTCTCAAGCACTGGTCTGAACCACTAGACCAATCTGTGCAACCCAGATCCTGAGCCAGACAGCTGAAGCGAGCAAAATGTCCGTCAGCCCTTTGCCACTCAACGACCCTCTCTAACGACACAACAGAACACGCATCTGGCAACAGATATAAACATTAGCAAAAGCATCTGACAAACACAACACCGTCGCAGCCTCCAGCAATCCATGCTCATGTGTCATCTGCCGCAGCACAGTCTGACTCTCTACACCACTCCGGCTCAATGCATCAGCAACTACATTCGCCTTCCCAGGATGATACTCAATTGCGAAATCGTAGTCTTTCAACAACTCGAGCCACCGTCTTTGCCGCATATTCAGATCCTTCTGAGTGAACAGATACTTCAAACTCTGATGATCTGTGAATAACATGAACCGCTCTCCATAAAGATAATGTCGCCAAGCCTTGAGTGCAAATACAACTGCAGCTAGCTCTAAATCACGTACCGGATAATTCTCCTCGTGGGGTCTCAATCGCCTTGATAAATATGCAACTGGGTGTCCTTCCTGCATCAACACGCATCCCAACCCAGTCCCGGAAGCATCTGTGTAGACCGAGAAGCCTTTTCCTGTCTCAGGTAGAGCCAACACTGGCGCCGAAGTCAACTTCCTCTTCAACTCTAAAAATGCTGCCTCACAGTCTTCAGACCATTCAAACTTGACATCCTTCTTGGTCAACCTCGTCATCGGCGCTGCAATCAACGAAAAATCCTGCACAAATCGCCGGTAATAGCCCGCAAGCCCCAAGAAACTACGAATGTCCGCAACTGTCACAGGTGTCCTCCAATCAATGATCGCTCGAATCTTGTCTCCATCAACAGATATTCCTTGACTACCAATGACATGTCCGAGAAATTTCACCTCTCTCAGCCAGAAAGCGCACTTGCTGAACTTAGCATACAATCGGTGCTCCTTCAACGTCATCAACACATCTCTGAGGTGTCTCTCGTGCTCCACACGAGTCTTACTATATATCAAGATATCATCAATAAACACAATCACATAACGATCCAAAAATGGCCTCAATACTCGGTGCATCAAATCCATAAAGATAGCCGGCGCATTAGTCACCCCAAATGGCATGACTGTGAACTCAAACAATCCATAACGCGTGCTAAACGCCGTCTTCTCTATATCACTCTCCCGAATCCTCAACTGATGATAACCAGATCGTAAATCAATCTTCGAGAAAAACTTAGCACCCGCCAACTGATCGAATAGATCATCAATCCTAGGAAGTGGATAACGATTTCGAATCGTCACTTGATTCAGCTTCCTGTAATCTATGCACAACCTCAAAGAACCATCCTTCTTCTTAACAAATAGCACTGGTGCGCCCCAAGGAGACATACTGGGGATGAATAAAACCCTTCGCAACAACTCCTCTAATTGGGACCTCAACTCTCCCTGCTCCGACGCTGACATCCGGTATGGTCGGCTATATATCGGCTGCGTCCCCGGAATCAACTCAATCATAAACTCAACTGACCTAGGAGGTGGTAAACCTGGCAAATCGTCGGGGAATACCTCAGGAAACTCACACACTACTGGGACATCCTCTACTCTAATCTCTGGTCTCAGGTCTGGTTCAACCACCGTCCTAAACGTCTCCATCTCCTGTGTCGTAGCTAATCGTCCTCTAGTAATCGGTAAGTCTGACGCCGTCCCAACAAAAGTAAATACGGGAATACCCTCAATATCAAATACTATCATCTTCCCAAAGCAATCAATGTGGGCGCGATATGTCGCTAGCCAATCCATACCCAGTAAAGCATCAAACTCTAAATACTCTAGGACACGAAAGTCGACAGGTAAATGGTGTCCCTCAATCTCTACTACACAATTCCGGCATATCCGGTTAGGGTAAATCTTATCCCCAGCAGCCGTACTGAGGACAAGATGTGGGTCTAAAGTCTCAACAGATAACCCTAATTGTCCAACCCTACGTCCCGATATAAATGACAATGTACTGCCGGAATCAAATAATACATGCATGAAGACATCGCATATAGATAACATACCCTCTACGAGCTGACGAGTCGCATCACGCTCCGGCTGTACGGTAGTAGGTGTAGCAGCTGCATGAGCCCTCTCCCTAACTGGCTCAATCTGTGGTCGTGAAGATGAAGCTGACATCGGACAATCTCTATGTATATGCCCGACCTAATGACATCTGAAACATCGTCGTGTATCCCGCCAGTCTGACTGTGACACTATATGCACCTGAGCCCTGTCACGACCCCGACCTCTCTGTCCTCTACCACGACCTCCTCCATCTCGCACATGCTGTCGAGGCTGCTCAACTGGTGCAGGTACAGCAACATACACCACCTGCCTCTCATCTCCTCTCTGATGCTCGGAACGTCTATCTCGTCGACCCTGATAATCATGTCTCTGTCGATTAGACTGCTCTCTCTGTCTCTTTGGTCTTTGATCAGACCGAGAGCTCTGTCCAAACCCATCTCCAAGCTCACCCCGGTGTCGTAAATACGTCTCGCGAGCTAATGCTTTGTCAAAAACACTTTGCATCATAGCTCGCAAATCAGCCATGTCACTAGTGGTATGATCACTAGTTTCTCCAATCTCTGGCTGAGTAGTCGGCGGAGTAGTAAAAGGAGTCTGTCCGTCCATATTAATATGCACAACCAACGTGCATTGGATCAGACTCAGTATATACGCGTATCATATGTAGTACACAATCAAAACATACACGTATATATAATTTCCTAAATCTACCCGCCTCACATCACTTCCCAACTAAGCCTTTAATCATTCACTTGTGGTTTCCACATCTAAGATTTATTCATTGATACCAAGTAGTAAATTGTGGCGGTATCAGGTTAACTATCATCATCGTTTTATCCTTTAGGTTCCTCAAACCTAAGCTCTGATACCAAAATGTGGCGGCCCCAATTTCCGCATTGGTCCGCCACGGGAGGCCACGCGGGCCCACAACTGACCACGTCACTGCCAGTTGTGTCCCACGCCCAATTATCCATTATCAATCAATTATCAATCAATTATCACTTAACCTTGATGTTATGAATTTACTTTTATTCTTTTAATATCATTTAACCATAAATTATGCAGCGGAAGATTAAATGAACAACATAAAGATTTATCCTGAATTCCATGATCAAAACGCCTAAGTGGAAACCATACCAAATATACATCATATACATGTCCTTTGAGATCCACAAAATATCAAAAGTATACAACCTATCTCTCCAATCCCAAAACCCAAAGATAAAACAAGTAAATATAAACATACGTACGAGTAGGGCTAGAGCTATCAATCAATGTAGTCCTCAAGCTTGCCCTTCCCTCGACTCGTACTAGGGTCTGCACTCAGCCATCACAAAAAGACAGATGACGAGTCCAGAGTGAGTAATCCCAAGGAAATTCACCAAGTAATTACGAAATAAAAATCTTGGAATTGAAAATACTATAATTTAAACATGCGGAATAAAGAAATACGAGACAAACCGTAAAAGAAAGATCATCGCATGCATAAATATAGTGACGAAGCAAAGTACGTGCACATAAAAATCAAACTAAATCATACTTCGGGCTTTTCCCCAGGCACGGCCCATGAAAACACACTAATGGGTTGGCCCTGGACCCTTTAGGTGGTCGGCGTAGACCCACGACGCACCCACACAAGCCTACCATACCCGGGTAGCCTATTCACCGGCGTATACCTAGACAAGTGCTATGATTTAGTGGACTCTATGGCCGTAACGAATAAGCACCAGGTGGGGGTGATCTCAACACCGTAAAGACACCAGGTAGGAGTACCCTCCACTACCGTAAAGTCACCAGGTGAGAGTGCCCACCGTAAAGCAAAGATGAAATGGAATAAAGAATAAATGGAACTGAATTCAAATAAATCAAATGGTAAATACTTAAAGTGAAGTTCAATTGGGATACTACACACCTCAAATCGCACTCCTCGTCTCGAAAATCAAACCCCGTCTAGCGCCAATAATCACCCGATAATCCAAATTATCTCCCCAAACGTACCTAAGATTATTTATCATTGAATTAGCTTTAATTTGACATATTATGTCAAATTTACGTTTTTCGAGGTAAAAACCTCGACTTTATCTCGCCAACATTCCGAGAAAATCCCAAAATTCCTTTATTTGAACAAAATATATTTTTTTCTAATTTTTTCCTATTTTATCTGAATTTCCTATGAATTTTCCAGATTTTTCTTTTTCTTTTTTTTTTCCCAAAACTGTTTTCTTTTTCTTTCAAAACAGTTTTTTTTTTTTTTTTTTTTTTTTTTTTTTTTTTTTTTTTTTTTTTTTGAGTTGGGCTGAACCGGACCGGTTCACCCGGTCCGGTTGGCCCAACCGAACCGGCCAACCGGTCGGCTTTGACCACTTGCCCAGACCGGGCGGGTCGGCCCGACCCGGTTGGGTCTTCTTCTCCACGAACAGAGGCGCACAGCGCCTCTGTTTTTCCCAACTTTTTTTTTTTTTTTTTTTTTTTATCGATTGCTGGGGTTGGTTCTCACCCAACCCCAGTTCGATTTGGCAAGGGAGATCACTCCCTTGCATCACCACCCTCGTTTCCCCCCCGGTTTGATGCAACTCTCGGCCATGCTCCGCCATGACCGAACTCACACCACACCAAAACCACCAAACCGTCACCACCACCACAACACACACCAAATCAACAACAAAAACAACTCACCTCTTTGGTCTCGCTTTCGTTCTCTCTCCTTCTTCTTCTTCTTCTTCTTCTTCTTTCTCTCTTCTTTCGATTTCACTGGTTTTTTTTTTTTTTCTCCTTCTTTGACTTATCGAGAGAGAGAGAAGCGGTTTGATGTGGAATGACCATTTTGCCCCTCTCATTTTATCCCTTCCTTTACAACTTCCATACCCTTAATGGTAATTTTACATTTTCTGATTTTTAATATATTTATATATATATATATATATATATATTAAATTCCTTATACAAACACATATATATATATAAATATATATATACTCACCTATACTTTCGCGCCTAAAATTTCGTCGTGCGCGCTAAATGAGTGTACTCGGGCGTGCACACTAACGTACCACCCACGCGTGTCGACCACGACCCGCGTTTTACAAGGCACCCACCAATTTACAATTTTTATCACATTTAATTCATTTTAATGTGTGTAATATTTTCCTTAACTTAAAATTTCTTGTTTAATCTACCCAATACCGCGTCGACACGCATATCGATGCGAATACTCATCACACAATCTCCCACGTCAATTTAAAATACAATTACACACATCGCGATGCCGTTAACCTATTTTAACATAAACATCGCAATATCAAACAAAACAACACACAAAATACTATTTACCTAATCCGGACGCATTCCAGCCTCGCTGTGGAACCCACGTATGTCCTCGCTGGCGTCCACGTCTGCAATGACGTCATAATTAACGGCAATTACAAATTGGGCCGTTACAAATATTATATTATATTATATTATATATAAACATCATATGGTGTATAAATAATAAATATCATATGATGTATAATTGATATATGGGGATCCATATGGGTAATCCTCATGGATATCTCCATTGGATATCAGGATCCCTGTGGAGATTACCTATGGGGATCCTCGTGGGTATATTTTATCACCCATCCCCCGTACCCATACATGTGTGGGTATGAGTTTTCATACCTATCCCCGCCTCCACACCCATTTAAAATCTCCATACTCGTATCCGTTAAGGTAAATTCTAGTCACTCGTGGGTATTACCCTACCCATTTGCATCCCTAATTCTAACTCTATTCTATTTAGTTAACATATGACACTATCAATCACTTTTTTATACAATAAATATAATAAATGAAGTCATTTATGAGAGGGTAATATAGTCTTGTTATAAAATCATAATGATAATTAATCATCACCTTGATTCTTGTGCATAAGTCAAAATGTGACAAATAATATGAAACGAAGAGACACTAAACAAACCAATAATAATATATCTTTATTTTGGGGTGCATTGCTCTTTTTAAATGGAGCCGACTTACTCAATTGAATGCAACTTCTACACTAAGTTGATCTTACTAAAAGATAGGGTGCATATATCGCAATGCTATTGCATTTCCTACATAAATGCGGCAACAAATTCCCGTATTTACCTATCTATTAGTACTATTCTACATATCTCTCACATTTCTTAAAGATATATACTTTTTGGCAATGACTATTAGATCCCACCTTTTGCTTCTTGAACCCCATTTTTGAATTTTTTACTTTGTTTACCCCAATTTTTTTTCAAAATTGCAAAAATACCCTTGCTCACCCCATACCCTATCACCTTCACCCCAACACCCCTCAATTATCTATATTTCTCGATTTTAGTTATTGTAGACCACTTATATTAGGTCACCAAGTGTTGTATGAGTATTTTTTTTCATTAAATATGGTCGGATGTGGTCGCGATGTGAAACGAAAAAGTGTTGCTCACATGATTCAGTCGCACTGGACCAACCTCTGAAGAGGTATTGGCTGACTCAGATCGAGACCTCTAAAGGAGTAACGGTTGAATCTGACCGAGACCTCTAAAGAGTTGTCGGTCGAATCCGACCGAGATTATGAAAAAACTCAATCTCAAAAGATGGCAGGGGGATCCAACTATGACCTCTTTAGAGGTGTCAACCTTGTGTGGCAGACACCTCTTAAGAGATGTCGGCCATGTGTGTTTGAACCACTCAGACAATATGAACGAACATATTTTTTTTCAAAATTTCTAAAAAATACATGAAAATGACAAAAAAACAGTGAGTTTTGCTCGGAATCGCTTGATATTTTTTATTCCATTGAAATTTTGTATCCAAAATGTAAGATTCAAGTTTCAAATTGAAGTCCTAAATCCAACAACAAAACTACAAAACAATACCGACTTAAAAAAGGAAAAAAAAAAAACCTCTAAAAAACTACAAAATCGACACTAAAAGAGATTAATAATGCACATATGACATCGAAGTCGATAGGGTTTCACTCGTATTTCGTCAGATTTGGATTAGTGGTGAGAGTGTAGTTAGAGAAAGGGGTGACTGGGGTATGCGTGAGTGGGGTGACTGGGATATGTGTGATTAAAAACTCTTTATATGAAGGGGTAGTCTGGTCATTTTACAAGGGTGAGATAAAATAAGCAAAAAATGGGGTATGAATAGTCGCTGCCTAATTTTTTTTGCCAAAAGGCAAAGTAGACCTGTTTATAGGGTTGGGCAACCGCTCATGCCCGCCCGACATGGGCAAGTTTGAGTTTTAAATTACTTGCTAGAAAAGCTCAGCCTGAGCTCGAACCTGTTAATTTAATGGGAGGGTTTGAGTTTACTATTTTAGCCCAAACTCAACCTAGTTGAAAGTAAGGTTCAAACTCTCGGGCGTAGCACTACTAATCAAGAGTTCTTACCACTACAACAACTTACTTTGTGTGTTTTATTTTTTATTATTTTTTTTATAATCTTCTTTTTTCTTTCTATGTTTTTATTCAAATATACTTTATTTATATATATATATATAAAAGCTTTTAGAAGTATAAACAAGCCCACCTAGTTCTGTCTAAGCTTAGCCCATAGTGGGCTTGAGCAGGTTTGGGCCTACCACATTTAAAGTTGGACTTGAGCAAATTTGGACATGACCTTAAAAGAAAAGCTTGCTTAAGTCTGACCTAGGCTCGTCCATTGCATAAGTCTAGTATTTGTAGAGATAGTAAAGACATTACTTTTCCAAAGGCAAAGTTTGTGGAGGTCCTAAGTTCACTCCAACTTAAGTCATGAAAAAAAAATTTGGGAGGGTCCTAACTTCAACTCACACTTAAGTCCAACGGAAAAAAAAAAGAAAAAAGAAAAATTCTTGCATCCTTCCGGAGTGGAGCGCGTGGTACAAGGTGATTGTTGACCCGGTGAGCCCCGTCATCTCCACGTAATATCCCGAAGAAAGCATGGGCAGTTCCGGTAACTCATACAGAATCCATTCATTACTCTCGTTGGAGTCCTCATCAGGATCAGTAGTTTTCTTCTCATCATCAGTTACTGTTTCGGTTGCGTTGCGTTGAACAAAAAACAAACGAAGAATCATCAATCAATCAATCGACCGATCGATCGATCGTTCGACCAAAAAATGTTGGCAGTGTTCGATAAATCGGTGGCGAAGAGTCCAGAGGGCTTGAAGAGCCCTCAATCGGAATCCGTTTCGGCTCTGAAAGATGGGTTCCTGTTCAGGCATTTCTCCGCCGATCGCCCTGATTCCGTCATTATCAGTCTTGGCTCCTCTGGATCCATGGCCTATTCTTCCCATAAGCAGAGCCCTCTCCTTCCCAGGTACCCTTTTTTCCATCAAATTCATCGACTTTTCTTTTTGATTTTATGCATCTGGTTTTGGATTTTGATGGGTTTGTCTTGATTCTGGTTTTGGATCTTTCTTTCGGGTCATGATCATGTGTTTTTGTTATTAGATATTTGTCCCTTCCTTTCTGTTGATCGCCATTAAGTGCGCTGAATTTAGCGCAATGGAAGAGTTTAATCCACGACACTGATCCCAACTAATTTTTGGGATTGAGGTTTTGTTGCCGTTATTGTTATATTAGATCTCGAGCACAATAAAAGAGTTTGGTCCACGTAGTAGACCCCAATTAATTTGAGACTTATTAGATCTCTTGTTTTTTATTTAAATTCCATTGATCTTTCAACAACATTGTGTTATAATCAATATTTTTTTTTCCTTTATTGTTTCTTTTGGATTCCTCTCTTTCTACCCTTTTTGGTTTTTGAGAAATTACTCTTGTTGTAGTTTCTTTTTAGAGAGAACTGTTGATTTGTAGTGTCTATTCTTCTTTGGAATGGAATAGTTTCATTGATTGATGTTTGAACTAGTGCTGGTTCTGATCTTTTCGATTGATTGCTAGATTATTCGCAGTAGTGGACGACATATTCTGCATGTTCCAAGGCCATGTCGAAAATGTGGCTATGCTTAAGCAACAATATGGATTGAGCAAGACTGCAAATGAAGTCATTATTGTGATAGAAGCATACCGGACTTTGAGAGACAGGGGGCCTTATCCTGCTGACCAGGTTGTGAGAGACATTAACGGGAAATTCGCGTTTATTCTCTATGACAGTTCGTCGAAATCCGTTTTCATTGCTGCTGTAGGTGAACCTGTAAATTGAAGCAGTTTGATCTTCTACGTCACAATTTGATAGTTTATTTGTTAAAATGCGAAGTTAATGGATCAAACTTACTGTGATTCTACTCAGGATGCCGATGAGAGCACACCCTTCTTCTGGGGAGCTGACGCTGAAGATCATCTGGTTCTTTCCGACGATGCAGATGTCGTCAAGAAGGCTTGTGGAACTTCTTTTGCACCATTCCCTAAGGGTATAAACATACATTACAACGCAGAGAATTCATAATTTCAAACTATATACTTTACCATTGTTATGCCAACCATTTGGTCTTTACATTCTCTGATCACTTGTTTTGCTATCTCTTGTTAGGATGCTTCTTCACCACTTCTGGTGGTTTGCAAAGCTTTGAGCACCCTCTGAATGAATTGAAGGCAATGCCGAGAGTCGACAGTTCTGGCCAGCTCTGTGGTTCGACATTTAAGGTTGACAAGGAATTGAAGAGGGAGACCAGCATGCCTCGAGTGGGAAGTTCTGCAAACTGGTCTCAAAATTTCTGATCTTATTTTCTCGTCCATCTTTTAACAATGCTCTAATTCCAGTTTATAATTTATCGGTACCTTTTTACAGTTGATCTCATGTTCTGCTTTGAATCGATATTTTCACTCCAATGATGAGTGACAGACCATATGCTTCAAACCCAAATCTATTGTATGTTTTGAACTTCAATCTAAGCGTAATCATATTATAAAATTTTCAGCCCCAAATGCAGTTACTAATATTGTCAGCATTTCTCTCTGTTTGAAGAATTGGGATGAGCTTCAAGTCCCTAACTGATGGCATTGTGTAGAAAATTTACCTGTTCTTGAATGTCTTTGTGATGCAGAATCTGAAAAACTTTATTAGTTGATGTTTAGGTTAGTGGATTCCTTTCAAATAAGTTAATGACTGCATCATAATCAGGAATCCTCTTGTGGCCATTGTGATCCTCCTCAACCTCCACTTTAAAGTATCTATGTCAGAACAACAACTAATTTTTATAAGGATCTCTAATTGAATGACTCAGATGAATTTCAGATTGTCATCTGTGTAAATGATAGCATCACAGTTTATTTCGAACAAAGGTGAAGACTTCTTTTTTTTTGATGTTGCAGAATAATGAAATGTATTAGTTATATCAATTTCTGTAGTTGCTTCAGCATATTTCCATTCAACTTATTACAGTAAAGATTCTACCAGTTGCTTTACCCCTTCCCCTTCTAGTAAATCAGGGAGAATTGCGGTCTATCGATATTATTCAATTAACAGACATCAGCCACAGACCCCTTGAAGGGACTGCCATTAGCACTAAAATATTTTGCTAAGGCAAAGACGAAAAAGAAAGACTGAAATAGAGTGGGAATTTATCCCCACATTACTTCTGTTTTATGCTACACTTGAATTTGCAGGGATGGGGAGATTAGATTAGTCCTTGGCGTCCGCAATGCCTCCTGGCGTTATCTGAAATACGTGCACTTTCTGTTAAAGAAAAAACCATGACAGATGCATCTGTTCAGATGTGTGCGATGTATGTGATGTATGTGTGCCATTGTTGATCCTTTAGAATAGTAGTCAACAGAGGAACTTTTCTTCCAAACCATTGCAGCAACAATGCCTTGGGAGCAAATTCCCTTCATGACACTACAACAAAAGACTCATCTGTTGAATGCAAAACATGATAAAAGGATATAGCTTCAGCCTCTGGAAGGTTAGGTGCGTCGAAGACCTTGCAGACGCGCTGTTCGCCTTTACCCTTCCTGAACATCAACCTCACAGTGGAAGCATGGGCCAGTACGTGCCCACCTGCAGGTTTCTTTGGGTCCGATATGAACATACCACCACCTGGATCAGCTATAACTGAAACCATATACAACACAACGCATTCAAGAGTTACTAAAGCTATATAGCTATTTAACACACTTTTGATATCCACATTTGGCACTGACCTCATAAAATATCATTTATTACCACTTCTCGAGATACACACTCATCTCAACATGATTTAAACAATACTTAATGAAGTCTGATATCAAATGTGGGTTAAAAAGTAATTACTCATGCCTCATAGCTATTATTAGATGGTTAAGGTAGTTTGTAAGTGAATAATATTAGATGGTTCTTGCTAAAAAAAAGTATAATAATAATTTTAGATGGTTAAGGTAGCTTGAGAACCAATTATAACCTTGGTTGGTCATGTAGACAGCAACATTGAACTCCTCTGCTATTTTGGTGAGGCGAGAGAGCATCTGCGCCAGCTTTTGCTGTAAATTTCAGTGCAAAAGTCAGTGCGCGTGAAAAAATAAACATCAAACTCGATGGTGTGCCACGTTGAGGCTATGGATAAGAGTGACCGAATCTTACTCTGGCGCTGAGTCACGTGAATCGCAAGTCTATGAGCCTATGGGTGCTAAACCAATAGTGGAAAGTTTTGTCAAAGCTATGGGCGCTAAACCAATAGTGAACCCCATTGGGTGTGGTTTTTAAAAAAAAAAAAAAAACGTAATGATTGTCTAACGTACTTTTCGAACATAGACGCATATTTTATTTTTTAATTATTTATAATTATTTTTAAAGTGTGAGCCGTATATTTAATAAAATATTTTAAATAATTAAAAAATAAAATGTACGACTGTTAGGTTATCACTTTTCAAAAAAAAAAAAAAAACCTTCATTGGGTGTGAGTGAGCCTGTTGTTTTCTTCAGTACCCGACCCAATTGTTTTCTTTTTTTTTTTTTGTCAAATCCAACCCAATTGTTTTCAAGAATAAAAATACAGGACCCACGAACCAAATCAGTAGTGTAACAGTAATGGGAGCTGACCTGGCGCTCAGCGAGCTCGCCTCTTCCAGTAAAATCCACACGAAACAGGGCAATGACTGAGTCAACGATCTGTGCACATAAAAAAAAGACAGTATAACAGCATCACTATTTTCCGCTTCCTATGTAGCATCACTATGACTTCGCCCATAATATCATATCATTCTTATAAAAACATAGAACCATTAATAACTAGTAGGAGAGTAGGACCCTAAAGGATTCCCATAAAGGACTCACCAGAAGTCTGAAAGGTTCTTCGGACATTTTGGCAGCTAGACCCAGTAGTAAGTTGTATTGATGCTCGTATGTGTAAGCCCGCGCGTATATGATCTACAACCATATTGAAAGATAATTAGTACCATCCACCAATTACTCTGACTCGGCATATCTCTACATAGCATCGATCTTAAAATCTTGTAAATTATACACTAGCATTAAAATCATATATCAATTATGGGACATTTTGATTGATCAAACCAATTTTTACCAAATAAATAGATGGTATGATCAGGACTAACGTTCAGAAACTGTTCATCACTGAACTGATTCTTCTCATATCTGCTAAGTAGTTCCATATATATTTTGGAGCAGTAAAAAGAGGGTAAGCAGGGTGTTGTTGGTCCTTACATTGTCGAGGACTGCTCCAGCATCCATTCCGAACCTCTCAGCAATTGGCACGATACGATCTGGTCGACTTTGCACATTTTGAAATCAAGAAGAAAACACTTGTCTTGATTACAACAGCAACAACTGATAAAATTGCTTTCACCCAGCTCAATTTTACGCAATTGATAATTTGATAAAACACTTCACTTCTTCATAGACTAAAATGTGAAGTCAGTGTTTTTGGTCAAAGCAATGGTTTACTAATCAAAACGAACTACACTAATTTCATGTTCTCTATGATTGTGCAGGCATCATATACGTAAGCTGTGTGTAGAACATTCATCTTCAATAATATAAAAGCTAATGTGGTTCAAATTTTGTTTAATTTTAACTAGATAGAGCAAAGGAACAAAAGGATACAAAGTTCCTTCTGTATCAATGTAAGCGACTTTTCCATTCCCCCGTGCATGTTGAGGGGAAGCTGAAATGAAATAAGAAAAAAGTGAGAGCAGGGAATGGTTAATTGATCACTAAGTGACACAAAAATATCATTCAGCCGCAACCTGCAAATCCTCCTAGACATTTTAAACAAGCTCTCCGATCTCAAAGCAACCAGGCTCGGTAGACCAAAATCGTTTTCTAAAGACACCATTACCAGAAACTGAGGCGGAGAATAACCTGAGTGGAGACGCAAAGAGTATGCGCGAGCTGAGTTTTTCCCGATCTGAAATATTCATTGATCAGACGGCTTAGGAAACAGTTAACAGAATAAAAATTCATCTCTGCCGCCCTTGGTGGGAAAAAGAAAGGAAGATATTTATTACCGGAACTCTCCAAAAGCCTCAGTTATTTGTAGAGTCTCGATTCCACCTTCACAATATAAATTAAACTAGATAAAAATGCAGAAAGAACAAAGCCATTATGTATCACTGAAATTTGATTGGTTTGGTGTTTTACCCCCTAAAAGTTCATCAAGGGCCTGACTTCCAGTAGTGATCCGAATAACAGACTTTCTCTGGCAAAGCAAAATCAAACCAAATCAAATTGTTAGGATAAAATGGTGCATTAATCAAACTTCAATCGCTTGAGCATACAAACAGACAAAACAGCGATAAACTGAAGTTCCGAACACTCAAAGAACACAGTTCAAAATCCAATAGAATTGATACTCAAAAAGTTTAAAGCCACTGGAACTTTGATCTTACTCTCATGAGAACATCACTTCCAGTTACGTAACCGTAGTTCTGAAAAATGTTTCAGAGTTGAATCAGATGTACAGAAGCTTAAAACCAAAAATAAATCGCACATCAGCATTCAATTATGATGGGATCAAGGTTCTAACCACTATTTTCTCGGCAGCTTCACAGATTTTATCAACCTTTGCCTCAGATAGTCCCTTAATGCCTGTCAAGCTCTGAGAAATACAAAGAGCAGTGTCAAAACTCATAAGAGCCTCCTTGTGAACAAATCAAGCTCAATTAGAATTTTCCACCTTCTTTGTGTGCATCATCAAGCCATTGCAGGTATAGATCCCTGCATCTTGAAGCTTCTTAATATCACCAGCATTGATCCCCAGAGAAACAACTGAAAAAAGAGGCAGAGAAACCAACATTACAACAATCAAACACAACGGAAACTCCAATCCATTCAGTATCATTATCATTGAAAACCAATGTTTAATCACAGCAATAATGAGATCTGCTACAGCTTCCGCACTCGCATCGATCAAACGAGGATCCAAAACAAGCACAGAACACAAAATTAGGACAATCAGAAACAGTTGAAACTCCCATCCATTCTATATCCTTGGAAAACAATGTTTGATCAACATAAGAACGCGATCTGCTCTAACTTCCGCGCACAGATCAATCAAACGAAGATCTAAACTCTACATTCTAAGAGAAACAGAACGACAAGCAGATTAATCAAACACATACTCTAACATCTCTAGCCGAACAGATCAGACAATTAGCTAATCACTTCGCTCTAGATGAACTCATGAATCAAACTAGCTAGATCAAGTTATTGATACAAAAGCGCAAACAAGCATCTAATTGAACTTCTACACACAGATCAATCAAACGAGAATCTAAACTCTGCATTCAAAATGAGAATCAGAACGACAAGCCGATCGGCAAAGATTCAAGCAGATTGATTAAACACATCCTCTACATCTCTAACCGAACAGATCAAAAAAGGAGCGAATCAGTTCGTTCAAGTTGAACTCAAACATCAAACCAGATCAACTTACTGATACAAAAGCGAAAACAAACATTTCAAACTCAAATACACAATTCGATCGGATTTCTCTTCTTACGTTTATCAATCGCTTCAAAGAGTTCCTCTTCATCTTCGATGTCTTCTCTCTCAACGAGCTGCAACTGAGTCATTTCTTCCGATCTGAGCTCCAAAACACGCAAGGATTCAAAGAAATCGTTAATCCACAATGAGAGATGTGCACTTGATTTTGAAATCGAAGCGCATCTGAGAAAACCAAATCACGGAAACCTTACTTGAGATGCATGATTTCAGTGGTTCTGAGACTGAGAGCGAGTTTCCCTCTTTTGGCTTCGCTGCGTAATTGGAGTTTGAAATCAAACGAATGTGAAGTTTATGCGTGGCGGGAAGGATTTATATAGGCGGACGTCGTTGCTTTATTCGCTGCGATTTGATTTTTGTCCCACAGGCCACCTTTGACGAAGTTTCCCGTTTCTTAAACCATAATTTTCTCTTACCCCAGCGGCCAATCCCAAACCAAATAAGCGTTCAATATATAAAATATAAAATTAAAAACTAAAAACACCAAAAGCTTGTATATCAGAGTTTCCTGTTTGTTTGTAAGATCGTTCCACGTGTCCCACAGGCCACCTTTGACGAAGTAGTCTTGATTCTTGACCTAGAAAAAACTTTTCATTATTCAAGGTTACATTCATAGTCTAGTACATGAAAAAAAAAATTAATCTTTTCTATCTATATTCTTAAACTATTTCAAGTTCTTCAAACTCGAGTACACACAAGGCCGGTGATGGGCATGGGCGGGCGGGCAAGTGACCGCCCTAGGCCCACCCACACTCAAGGCCCCCTATATTTTCAACCATGTTGCAATTTTTTATTTTTTTATTTTTTTTTTTTTTGATGAGATTAGGCATTGGTGAGATATTGCTAAAGTATCATCTTTGTACAAATTAGTTAGGGTTCATTCATGAAAACTCATTGTAATATATAAGTATTCATCTCAATGTATATTGAGTAGATCTTAACAACTAAATCATTCAATGCATGTTGAATGTCACACAATCTTTTTTTTTTATTGGTAACACAATAATTTATTTTATATGTTATGTCTACTCCTTTAAATGCATTTTTTCTACAATCTAAAAATAAATAAAGTTTTGGTCTCAATAAATAAATAATAATAAATAAAAGAAGTTTACATCACCACCAACTAAATTTAATAAAACCAAAATCAAAACAATTTTTTTAAAAATTAAATTTGAGTAAGAGAATAGTTAGCAATATATGTAAACTTTTTTTTTCACAATATGTAAACTTAACTATAAGTACAAAAAGCACACCATCAATTGCACTAAAAATCAAGCAAAATTGGGAGCAAAAAAAAATCAAGCAAAATGGAGGAATTTTTTTTATCTATGTAGCCTGTTAGACCAAGGGAATTGCAAAGCCTTCAAAGCGTGTAACACTGTCACTTTCTTAAAGAAATTTTTGCTCTTTACACTGCAAGAATCAGCAAATATCCTAAAGGATACGATGAAGTATACCCACCTTTCACTTTGCAGTAGTGAAAGATGAAAAACAAGAACAATTGCTAGTGAATTTCAAGATTCCTACTTCCTCCCCAAACCTCCCCTTTTTTATAGAGCACTGGTCATAACCAGTTAGGGTGAAAATGGGGTCAAGCATTGATGCAATGGAATAATGTAGCAATTAATTCCTTTCTCTGTGACGACCCGCCCCCGACCTAGGGTCGGGTCGCCCGGCCCAGACCGCCACTTGGACCCGATACCTGAACCAGGTCCAAATAACGATTTGGCACGCCTAAACAAATAAACCTGCAGAATACACATTGGCTAAACCAAGGATAATAATTGCAGAATAAATATAAAGAGATATCCTAAAACCAATAGATTTAAGTTTATATAACATTAATAAACTATATATGAGTTCCTGCTCATTTAAACTAAACAAGTTTATTAAATTTCCGAAGTGGATCAACTAAAGGTAACTAGGATTTAAGCTACCCAAAGATCTATTTTAAATTTAACCCCAAGTTGAATAGTTTCAAAGTCAAATATACATAATATATATCAACAAAGGCTCACATCAAGAATAGACTTCAAGCTCGTCTCCCCCTTGCCTCAACCTAGCGCTGTCGTGGATACCTGAGATGTAAGTGGTGTGAGCTAAAAGAACCAACAGAGCTCAGTAATGCGGAAAACTCGCTCAACCATCAAATATGCAAGTAATACCTAATAAGCATGCAAAGTCTAGCATGTATTTGAAAACAAACAATGATTCATTAAATAGTAGCATAGTAGCAGGATTTCATAAAAAATAGACTCATAATGAACCATCAAGTACTATCATAGACATAAGATTCGTAAGTCACAAATTGTAACAACAATAATCATGAATAACATTAAAGAGATTGACAAATCATTTCATAATTTCAAACTTTCATACAAATGAGGGGGTTTCGCGAGATTATGTACTATAAAATATAATAATACGATAAGTCGATGTTCCATTCAATGCATACTAGATATTGGCAAGAATCCGGTGACCGATTCTCCTACTCTCAAAGTGATGGAAACAACCAACTAGCACACAGGCCTTATGTGCCCTTTCGTTTGTCCCATCAAATCAACAGTAGGTTCGTCCAAGCCATCACCGATGCACATCCCTATGTCTCAAGAGTACAAGAGAAGGTAACCCCAACTCATGTCCCTATGTGACATACTTATGAATTCAATTAGTCAAGTAAAGCCCTCGGTGGTAAACTCCACACATCCTGGGATGTTAACGACCCTCGGTGGTACCACAACATTCTGAGGTATTCTTATTGATTTACTTGCTAATAAGACCCTCGGTGGAACTCCACACATTTTGGGGCCATGAATAACAGTGCATTCACATTCCATAGATACGTAGGTTCGAGCCAATACCACGACGCAACCCATAAATCCCAAGTCTTTAATTCAAATTATGAATCCTAAGCATAACTAATAATCATGTCATATTTGATAATTGAGCAAGCTCCCCACTTACCTGCACTCGCTCAAATCTTAATCTCGATCATCTCGCGTTTGGGCTCGATGTGAACCGTCTCACGAATCTAGACAATTTAAAAGAATAATTACTTTATGTATCTACAACCATACAAATTTAACATCAATTGTCTAGACCTTAGAGACTCACCCTATTTTATAGCTGACTTCGCTAAAGGTCATTCATGACTCTAAAATCGACACTTAAAATTAGAATCGATGATTCGAGTAAAATAGGAATGCGGTGATGTAAAACAAGAAAAATCCGCTAAGACTTAGTTTTTCCAACATAAATCGAAGATGTTTGACTAATTATAATTAAAAAGATCCAAATCACCATACAAGACTCAATTTAGACTTTAAATTCTCAAATGACAATATTCAATCAAAGTCCACAAATTTATCGAATAAGTTTATTTTCCAAAGGAAAGATTCAAAGTCCCTTTTTAAACCTCAACTCAACCTTAAATGCCAAATCCATATCAATAAACTTCAACCGCGATCAATTTGCTAAAATCATGAGAAAATTCTTTCATACACCGTCAAACCATGGTAAACAAGATTGATTCATCCATAATACTCGTTATCATAAAGCTTAAAAATTTGTATAACCCATTTCAAGACTAGATCTAAGAAAAATTGAACAAACTTTGCAAATCATCAACTCTTATTACCAATACAAACACCAAGACAATAAATCTAGAGAGTATTAGAATCTCACCATGCCTTCAATGGAGTCTTTGACTCAAAATCCTTTCCAAAATCTCATTCTAACATAGATCAAATCTTTCCTTTCTTATTTTCTTTTCTATTTTCCTCGCGTTCTTGTCGATGTCGACACCATCGACCCTTTGGTCTCCAAATCTTCAATAAATAATAAAGAAATCAAGGAGGGAAGTGAGGTTGTACATCTCTTGAGCTTGAACTCTCCTCTTGTTCTCCTCCTCTCCATGTGGGTGTTTTATAAAATTGGGGCTAGGGTTTTCTTTGATTTGCTTAAATAGCATTAGGGTTAGGGATTAGGGTTGTGACTATTTACAATTTGTCTAAAATGTCATTTTAGGTCATAATTTCAATTGGGCTTTATTATTTAAAATAAAACTTTACTTGCTCCCTAACTCATATTTAATTTGACAAGTTTAGAATTGTATTTCCACATCAAACACCCAACATATTTTTATCATGAAATTACCAAAATACCCATAAGTTGGGTCGTGGAGAATTTGGGTCGTTACATTTGCAGTTTCAATAATTCCTTAATGAAGAGCAGTTTCAATAATTCCTTAATGGAGAGCCGTTTCAATAATTCCTTAATGGAGAGCTGTTTCAACTACACCCGTTAAGCCACTCTACAGAGCCGTTTCAACTGCACCCATTAAGCCACTCTACTAACTATCCATTTAATTTGAAAATGTATAACAATCCCCTGCCATTTTCAAAATATTCAGATCATTCAATTCACGAAATCTCAAACATTATATGCATAACTAATGGTATCTTGTGATTTGAACCACTAACTTGTGAAAAGTTCATTACATCATATCAGAATTACATGGTAGATACACTTTGAACTAATGATTCTATTCGATATGTAGCATAAACATATCACGCATATAACTTATACCAACAAATAGCCATAAATATCCTGACACATTCAACATTGGCCTTGTGTCCCGTATCTTCTCGTGAATGTCTTTGGAGCCAAGCCCTTGAACTCCTTGAAGCGGCCGAACTTCACATCCACATAGGTAGTCTCCATTCTAATACCCCCGCAATTTAAGTACCTTTAGAAGACTATTAAGAGATCATCTCAACCTCCTTTCTTTACATGCAGGTAATGAGCACTAACAACCTTGGGATGATTATTAAAATTTAGTGTTCACAGTCACACCTATAATGAATTTGACTGCATTGAACTCAAGACTTAACGTAATGTTAGGCGTCGAGTTGTGTTTTCACTATTGGTGACCTATAATTCATGAGCTTGAGACCCATCCCCCTTGATGTTTTATTTACCAAGTCTCTTGGCAATCCTTTAGTAAGGGGATCTGCCAAATTTTGACTAGATCTCACATAGTTAGTAGAGTGGAAGATGAAATTCAATAGCAATTGCTCTTGTTTTTCATCTTTCACTACTGCAAAGTGAAAGGTGGGTATACTTCATCGTATCCTTTAGGATATTTGCTGACTCTTGCAGTGTAGAGAGCAAAAATTCATTTAGGAAAGTGGCAGTGTTACACGCTTTGAAGTCTTTGCAATTCCCCTGGTCTAACAATTTTCTCGATTTGTGCGTGTCATCCTTGCGCAGGGGCCATGCTAATCTTCTCTGTATCGTTCCAATTTTATCAGATGTCAGTGATCGAGAAAATTGTTAAACCAGGGGAATTGCAAAGACTTCAAAGCGTGTAACGCTGCCACTTTCCTAAAGGAATTTTTGCTCTCTACACTGTAAGAGTCAGCAAATATCCTAAAGGATACGATAAAGTATACCCACCTTTCACTTTGCAGGAGTGAAAGATAACAAGAGCAATTGCTAGTGAATTTCGAGATTCCTACTTCCTCCCCAAACCTCCCCTTTTATATAGCACTGGTCATGACCAGTTAGGGTGAAAATGGGGTCAAGCATTGATGCAATGGAATAATGTAGCAATTAATTCCTTTGCAGTTTCAATAATTCCTTAATGGAGAGCAGTTTCAATAATTCCTTAATGGAGAGCAGTTTCAATAATTCCTTAATGGAGAGCCGTTTCAACTGCACCCATTAAGCCACTCTACAGAGCCGTTTCATCTAACATTTCTTCAATCAAAGAACTGTCCGCTAATATTGTGAAGTTGGATCGCTTCGATGGAGGCGACTTCCTAAGGTGGCAGAAGCGAGTACATTTCCTGCTGGTGGCTCTTCATCTGGTGTATGTTTTGGATACACCAAAACCTATGGAGTCTGACGATGAAACTGTCGAGCAGATCAGGAAGAGGCAAAAATGGGAGACAGATGACCACACCTGCAGATGTCACATTCTGAACGCCATGAAAGACTCACTGTTCGACCTCTACCATGATGTCTCCTTTGCCAAAGAGCTGTGGGAGAAATTGGAGGCAAGGTACCATAAAGAGGATGCGACAAGTAAGAAATTTCTTATATCAAAGTTTATTAATTTTAAAATGGTTGATGAAAGGTCTGTCATGGAACAATTCCGTGAAGTTGAGAGAATTAGAAATAATTTCTCTTAACACAATCTTGTTATGGATGAAACAATTGTTGTGTCTTCTATTATTGATAAACTGCCCCCATCTTGGAAGGAGTTCAAACGAACTCTTAAGCATAGAAAAAGGACATATCTCTTGATGAACTTGCTAACCATCTTCATGTAGAAGAGGATTGTCGCATGCAGGAATATGAAAAAGAGCATAATGCTCAAGAAATTTCAAAGGTGCATATGATGGAAGCGGCTAAGTTTAAAAAACCCCTGCTGAACAGGCCTAATAAGCCTAGAGGTTTCAAAAAGCCTAATGTTTCAGGAAAATCGAACAACCAAAACCAGAATCAAAGGAAGCAGAAAATCACTTGTTGGTTCTGCGGGAAAGATGGCCACCTCAAGCCCGAATGTAATCATTGGAAGAGAAAGCAAAGAAAAAATCATGCTTCCTCTAGCGCTGCCAAAGGTGCAGGTAACGACAATGATGATCTCATTGCTATGATATCTGAAATCAACGTCATTGAAAATGATATGGCTTGGTGGGTTGATTCTGGTGCTACTCGACATGTCTGCAAGAACAAGAGGTTGTTCAAGACCATAGAGGCAGTAGATAAAAATACTGTCCTGTACATGGGAAATGATGCTACTGTCCCTATTAAAGGTATAGGTAGTGTTGATCTGAAGTTTACTTCTGGCAAAATTGTAACACTCACTAACGTGTATTATGCACCAGAAGTGAGGAAGAATCTTGTGTCGGGTGGTCTTTTGAACAAGTTTGGATTTAGGATTGTCTTTGAGGCTGACAAGTTTGTACCTCCAAGGGAGGGGCATATGTAGGGAAGGGGTATGCTTATGAGGGCATGTATAAGCTCAATGTAATCGCTTTATTTAATAAGAATGTTGTTTCTGCATATCTTGTTGAGACTTCTATATTTTTATGGCATCATAGATTAGGACATGTTCATTTCAGAAAATTATATGATATGGTAAATCTAGAATTACTGCCTTATTTTGATAAATATGAAGGAAATTGCAATACATGCATGAAAATAAAAATAACTAGAAATCCATTTCCTAATGTTGAAAGAAATTCAAAGTTGCTAGACTTAATACATTATGATGTCTGTGACATACATAGTACACCATCTATAGGAGGCAATAAATATTTTATAACATTTATTGATGATTATAGTAGGTAAATATTTTATAACATTTATTGATGATTATAGTAGGTACTATTAAGTTTATTTGTTGGATTCCAAAGATGAGGCAATGGTTAAGTTTCGGGCCTATAAGGCAGAAACTGAATTGCAATGTGAAACCTTTATAAAATGTTTAAGGTCTGATAGGGGAGAAGAGTACTATGATCCAAAGTACTTTGAATTCACTGGAATAGTCCATGAGACTACGGCCCCTTATACACCATAACAAAATGGTGTGGCTAAGCGTAAAAATCGTGTTTTAACCGAAATGGTTAATTCTATGCTAACAAACTCTGGTTTGAGTAACGAATTTTGGGGAGAGGCATTGTTGACTGCATGCCATATTTTAAACAGAATTCCACAAAAGAGGGATAAAGTCACCCCATATGAGCTTTGGAATAAGCGAAAATCAAATCTTAATTATTTAAGAGTTTGGGGCTGTAGAGCAGTAGTAAAGGTACTTGAACCCAAAAAGAGGAAATTGGGTGAAAGGGGAGTGGAGTGCATATTTATTGGATATGCACAACACAGTAAGGCATATAGATTCATGGTGATTGAGCCTAATAATTCGATTTCAGTAAACACTGTAATTGAATCAAGGAATGCAATCTTTGATGAGACAAGATTTAAATTTATTACTAAAAGTATTCTTGAAGAAAATTAAAAATGGGAGGAAGTCATAGAAATTGAAAATGACAAAGAAATAGTAGAAGTTCCTGAACTTCGAAGGAGCAAACGAGTTCGGAAAATTAAGTCATTTGGTTCTGATTTCTATACATTCCTAGTTGAAGGAAGTAGAGAAACAGTAATTAGACAAATTTCGTATTGTTTTAATACGGATGCTGATCCTCAAACAGTAGAGGAGGCAATGAAAGAAAGTGGCAATGTTACACGCTTTGAAGTCTTTGCAATTCCCTTGGTCTAACATAGCCAACCCAACTAATTTGGGATTATGATTTTGTTGTTGTAACTATATATATTCACAAAAAAAAATTATTTTAGGAAGTTAAATATAAAGGGTCCAAATTTTTATTTCGCCCTAAGCCCCCAAAATAACAAAACCGGCCCCGAGTACACATCACTAACCGAGGACTGCTCCTAAAAGTTTAGCGTCATCTCATCCCAATCACATGCCAATCTATGAAACAGAGTAGTCGTACCTGTGACAAACACATTAATTTGGAACTTGCTTTGTGAGTATAGTTCTTGTACCACTAGAGCTGACCTTTGCTAACCAAACAATTAGTTGCCATGAATTGCTAAAATAAATTGACGACTTATAAAAGAATTATTTATTTTGTGAAATTAAAACCTAATATCAAAAGAGCCTAACTATATCAACCAACATTTGGTTGGCACAACTAAAAGCGAATTATTAGCCTTTAACTATTGACTCAAATTCACGTGTCTTGAAAATGAAAACACCAACGTTGGGAGCTCCCCCCACCTATACGGTGCGCAACTCGGAGTGAACCTAGAGTAGTTGGAAAGTCCAGGATACCAAGTAGTTTAGACCAAAATATAAATAAATAAAAAAAGAGCCTATATCAGTTCATGCATTGTTATTTGTTAGAGACTTAATTACAGCATTGTTAGTTTGTTACAGACTTAACAGCATATGCTGCATCTCCAATACATAATGTGGATTGCATTTGCATGCATATGGCCGGGAAGCTTTATATTACATGTGGAACACAGTTCTACTAAATAGACACTAAAGCCTTTTTGTCAAAAAAAAAGACACTAAAGCCTCAATTCCAATGATACAACTATGAATCAATGCTTTCTTTCATTGATGAGTTACCAACCATTTATTGAACTTGAATTTTAATTCTAAATTTTTATAATTCCCATGAAAAGAATGCCAATGTGACAATGTAGACACTCCACAAATTTTTATAATCTTGGAATTATTCTCTGTTATAGCACATAAAATTTCTACTTCAACCCAAAACTCATACAAAACAGTTTCAGACTTAAGATACATTACTAAATTTACTAGTACCTCAACTTTGTGCTCAAGTGCCAAGTTCCTCACATATCCATGCTGTCGCCATCGCAGTGGTTGCAATCTTGAAATTGGAGTAAACACGATCATCTGCCATCATCAACTGAACAAAGCACCATGTTGTCTATCCGCAGAATTTCGAGCTACAGCTCGTCTTCTACATGGATGAGAATTTAAGAAGCACACAAAACGTTTTGCATATGGATTACTTAAAGAGGTTTTTCGGGCGATCCGCTCTCCTCTATCGCTACATGATTGTTTCCCTCATCTCCAGGGCTCTCAGCTTCAGTAGGTGCTGGTTGCTTCACAGCAGTCGCACCAACTAGCTCCTCGACTTGATCTTTTGCGTCAAGCTTCTTAACAGTAAGATGTTGTAGTTCACCGCTGGAGGACACGTCCTCAACCAATGGAACATATTTCCCTTCAATAAATCCCATTGGATTTAGGGTGCTGACAAATCGATAAGTGATTCCGCCCTTCTTAGGCGGGAGTCTTCCAGTAAGCCCCGTGTTCACAGCAGAGATCTTACCCTCGATGAGCTTGTCTTTAAGGTCTTTCTTTACCATAGGAGTGAATTGCTGGTCCAAAGATCTAGCAGCAGCTAGCCATGCCACAACAATAACAAGCAATATTCCTCCAAGGTACGGCGTTGAATTTGAGAGTGAACCAAATGTTAAAATAAGAAATTGTTGAATAAGTGCTCCTCCTGATTTTCCGAGTGGATTGCAGACAACATCAATAGCTGCTTTTCCTTTAACCTGGCAGGCAAACCATTGGTTAATTTGGAGCGCACAAATTTACCGTTTTAACCAGTAAAAGAAGAAACATGGTACTGATGTATGTTTAGAAAAGAAGACAAACCTTTGTCTCTTCATCCAGTGGAATGTAGGCCATCTCTTTGCAGGGATCAAACAAGCTGTATTTTGCACTCTTGCTAAAGATGTTCTGCAGCGCCCCAACGTAAACTGCTGCCAAAAGGGGGCTTATCCCAAGGTTTGAAAATACTGGTGTCAATGGACCACTAAACAGTACCAAAGAGAAAAAGGCGATCCCCGTGATAAGTAGAACGGTGGGCGTGATTGCAGCTGCCACACCCCATCCAAATTTGCGAAAGATGACTCGACTGAGAAGCATCATTGTGAACGTAGCAATTCCAGTGCAGGTTGAGAAATCACCCATGAATGAAGAGTACTCATTGGGACTGGGAAACTAGCAGTAGAAAATGATAAATTACAATCAAGAGTAGTCTTTTAATAAAATGAAAAAATAAAATAAAATAAAATGCTTTACGATAATACAGCCAAAATAACAAAGAAGAAGATAGTTCCTTATTTACTAAAACGAAGTGACACTGAGAATTTAGCAAGAAAATTCATGTATCTAAAAATATGGCTATTGGCTTTTAAATATTATACCAATTGATAGATCCTCTAGTCAGTTCAAGATGTATTTGGACCTTGAATAATTTATCCAGAAAAAACAGAAACTTTTCAAAGTAGAACTAATTTTCGAAGTTATATTCCATACCGTATAGCAAGAGAATATACTAAAAAGTTAGTTCATTAGAATCAAAATCCACCAAACAGTAATAGTTATACAATGATATTTCTTATAAAACAACAAAAAGAAATAATATTGCCAATTTTCCACTAAGACTGTCTATCCCCATGAAAAGTTAAAATCACTAAAACAAATACCAATTTCTATCCATTAAAAGACAGGGATTGGACAACATCATATGATCAAGAGTAAATGCATTAAATAAATCAACAATTGTCAAGGGGTAGGGGCACACTTAGACTGTTAATGATGGAGTTGACGAAACTAAAAGAAAAGTTGCTTTCACAAATGATATTACACTGGAGAACCTAGAGGGGAAATGTTATTCGAATTGGTTAACCGAGTTATTGAATTGTCCATCCCTAACAAGATTCATCACAATATGACATTCAATCAAGTAACTAAAGCAAGCGAGATTTAGTGATTCAACAAAATGGTCAGTATCCCAGGCTGACAATGAACACATTGGAAAAGGGAAAAAATGTTTAAAGCATGAAAAGCAACCCACCTGAGCAAATCTTGCAACCAACTATGCATGCAATAGGTGACTGTTAAATAATGATGCACATCTTAGGTGCTTTGAAAAGTATGGCCGGCCTCTTTAATCAATG
The DNA here is from genome assembly GCA_039657345.1 of Stephania japonica. NCBI lineage: Eukaryota > Viridiplantae > Streptophyta > Magnoliopsida > Ranunculales > Menispermaceae > Stephania > Stephania japonica. The sequence goes on along the minus strand of CM077558.1, from coordinate 16,640,685 downwards.
AAAGGAATATTTTGAAAGCAAGGACCAAGAAAGAAGTTAAATTTGGTTTACCTGTGCCTTGAGCTTAGATTTCCATGTGACTTCAACAAGATTAATACTTATCCCATACGCAACTACTAGTGTTGCAAGATCCCTTATGTACCTTGAAGATAGCAAAAACTTAAGGCTTTCCATTGTTCCCATCTTCATTTTCTCCTGCAACAAAAAATTATAGAAAAAACAGTCTATCAAGAAAATGATACTAAAAGCATGTAATGCTCCAAGTTTTCAAGTATTACAAAAAAGTTGTACCTTTTTCTTCTTTCTACCACCGCCTTCGGTTTTAATAGCCCGATTCATTCCCCAATAGATTCCACATATAACAAGTCCAAGACCCACCACAATGCTCATCATTCCTTTCAGTGATACAGCCCATCCATCGACCCCTGGTCCCAAGTTCTTCCGCAAATTAGAGAAATATTTAACAGTTCTGCCCGAGAAAATGAGAGCCACATTTGCTCCAAGCCCAAAAAGTGGATAGAATTGGGATGCTTCATCAACAGTAGTGATCTATAAACAACAAAAAATAAATCTATAGAACAATTAACACTAATTCAAATACAATGTTAAACTTGATCTTGATGGTAAAAGTAAAGCATATGGCACTAATTAGCATCAGAAGTTGCAATAATTCAGATTCTAATAGGGTTGAAAGCCATGACAAAATAGTCATCTGAACAGAAAAGATGATTAAAAACAGTTTGGCTATTCACCTTATCAAACAAATAAACAACAACAAAGCCTCAATCCTAAATTAGTTGAAGGTCGGATATACAGATTAAACTCTTCCAATCTGCTAGATTGAGTGCCCTTAATGGCGTACTTTCGAAATCCCTTCTAACAATGCATCCCAAATTATCTTAGGTCTACCTACATACTGCCGGGACGCATAAATTAGGAGGGATTAAAATGGTTTAGAAAACTCACCATCAATTTGCACTAAGTCGAGCACAATGAAAGAGTTTGATCTATGTAGCTGACCCCAACTAATTTGGGATTGAGGTTGCACCCCTATACCACCAAATTTCATCAGTTTCTGTTCAAGTATGCACTAAAAGTATATGAACCAGCAAGAGTAAGTGTCAATGTGTAACAAACAAATCATAATTCAACTGAATTATCAAAAAACAACATAAACCTCACCTGATTGGCATAGCCCCAGAAGAGCAAGGAAACCACCACACTCCCCCAAAGCTCAGACATGACATAGAAGACACAGAAACTCCAAATCCTCAAAATGGCGATAGGGCCGAGAAAACTCTGCCCGAGAATCTCCACGAGCCGATCAGCCAACCCAATTGGATGAATCAAATGAACATTGGGATACAGCACAAAAGCGAACACCCCGAAAAAGGCAATAAACGGTAACATACAAGCGTAGAACAATGCCTCCCTGGACAGAACATTGGACAACTTGTTGTACGCAATCATGAACCCAATTGCAGTGGGCAAATTCACCCATGTCTTCAAGAAGGGAATGATCTCCGCGCTGCTCCCCTTCGCGGTCACCACGAGAACGTCCTTCGTGTCGCGAAGGATAGTGTAATTGAAGAGAATGCAGAAGAACATTAGCCCCAAAGGAACCACCTTTTTTAGGGTACTCACTTCCACGCCCAAGAATTTCGAGGCGTCGCCGCCGCCGCTGTCTGAAGCGAAGGCGGGGGCACTGCTCGCGGCGGCGCAGCGGAACGGAGAAGGCTTTGGCGGGAAAGGAAGCAAGCGAGGGGAGGCGACATTGAAGAGGGGTTGAACTGAGAATCTAGTGTTGGTGGTGGTGGTGGTGGTGGTGGTGAATTGAATTGATGAAGGTCTGATTTTGGGGAGTCTGTGATGGAGTTTTGGGAGAGATGGGAGGGATGGGTGGGAAGGTCTGAGAAGAGCTTCCATGGGTGTTTACAGATTGGGGTTTCTGATGATTAAGAAGGAGAAGATTGAAATTGGGTTAGGTTTTCACCATTGAAGGTTTGAGAGTTGGATTGGGTGGAACCCTAGAAAAGACGCAGAAGAAGAAGAAGAGAAGGGTTTGGAAGCAGCTGATAAGCCGAAGAAACAATCAGAGAGAGAGAGAGAGAAGAGAGAGAGAGAGTGTGTGTGTGTGTGTGGGGAAGATATTTTGGAGCCCTCACAGGACACACGCGGCGATGTTACTGGTCCCCTGAGTGATGACCTGTAAAATTAACCAATATAGTGATAGGACGCATTTGTGCATCAAATAAGGTCACCCTAACATTCCACATTAATAAGAGCTTTCTTAATATTTCGCTCTTTTTTGGTGGTTTTAATTTCTAAACTCCTATTTATATTTTCTTTTCATCCGTAAAATAAAACCGTAATGGCCTCAAATTTTGAGGTCATTTTGTGACTTATGCCCTCTGCTTGCAAGTTTAGCAACATTTGCCACATCACCGGATATGTCATCATCGCTGCCAAGTTCACAATTTTGTAAAGTGACGCTCCGTCTAACTAATCCCATGATATTAAACTGTTATCTATTCTAACATCCAATAGGTTAGTTAGTTATAACGGAAGTCTTAAATTAGTATATTATGAGAATTTATTAAACTTAAATAGTGAAAAACCTGAAAATGATACCATGTATATAACTGAGATGAAATAAAAACAGTAATCCATATACATGTAAACAGTGTTCTAAAGTTTTCAAAACCCAGCAAAAGTAAATATATACATATACTATAACAAAACACGAGCTATCAGCAATAACGACCTCAGACATAGTCGCCTAGTACCTTTTTTCCCTTGCTCTTGCTCATACCAGGATCCGCGCTCAGTCGCCCAACAAATACAACAACGAGCCCAGTGAGTAAATTTCCTAAGAGAAGTCTACACAATAGTCATGAAAACATTGATAATCCGCGAGACATGTGAATATAACCCTTGGCAACAGGAAGTCATATTCCCATAACTGGCAGCAACATTCATTACACCAATCATACCAATCATACAGTGAATATAAGCATCACAAAATATCCGTGAACAGTAAAGCAAATAAATAAATAAATGGACTCGAACATATAATCAATAAGTAAATGAACCACCACTCGGTTAACCACGAGAAACCACGACCTGCCAGTTGTACGATAATAAATCAGAGTTCTTAGCACAACCCAGTGCTTAGTAACAGGCTTACAATGATTACACCTCAACTCAGTAAACGGGCATACCCCTTTCCAAGCTTTTTAGTTCTAAGATTACCCTTAATCCCTCAAGAAAGTTGTAGATACATTCTATTCCCATCAACAGGGTCGTCGTCGCAGACTAGCCCATGCTCAAGTGTGTAGCTATTACCAAGATGAAAAACCATGCGTGACCACAAACAGTCACCGCATACGATAAGATAATCGATAAAATGCACATCATGAATTAAAGAGTAACCTTCTCACAAGGTTTTATGCACCTGAAATACGCACTCCGACTTCCCAGACTCGTCAATCCGACCCGCCTAGCTCTCCGATGCCCGAGCTATGGTTCCCTAGTCCCTGAAGTCCATTTATAGTGTTTTATGTTATTTAAAAACACCTTATGTAAATTTATAATATTATCTAAAAATTCTATTTTTCCAGTTGTGGTACATTTTTCGAGTTATATCGAGGTTCCAAAAATACCCGAAAAGTCCCTAAATCACTTTTCTACATTTTTCTCAATTTCTTATATTTTCTATAATTTTTTCCAATTTTTCTGGAATTTCCCAACTATTTTCCTTATTTACCAGAAATAATATATAAAAATATAAAATATATTTTTTATTTAATTTTTAATTATTTTTTAAATTAGTGGAACCCCACCTGGATTGGCTCGAACTAGGTCAGGGACGCACGCAGCGCGGGTCACTATAGAGACGAGTTTGTCTTATTTTTTTTTTCTTTCTTCCCTTTTTCTCTTCTCTCATCTTTATCACCGATCCAATAACACCTCAAAAAGACCAAGATTACACCCTAAAACCATAGAAACAACAATAAATTCTCGGATCAACATGCATGTCCAATTTTCCCAATCTATACAAAATACCCAAAATTCAACTGTGAAACAAATTTTAAAAACTCCATTCCATCCTAAACCCGACTACAATTTTCATCAAAACCAGTAAAAACATAACTCTAAACCGAGAAACTGATTAAATGGAAAACCCCATTTTTGAAACTCCTTTAATGGAAAATTTATGAAATTAAACAATTACCTTAGTGTTTGATCCTCAATTTGACCCAACTCTCTCTCTCTCTATCTAATCTGCTCTGGTTCCTTTCTTCAATCAATTCCCTCTGCCCTGGTTCCTTTCTTCAGATCAATTCAGGGAAATAATATGCATGTATAGCTTTCTCTCTTAAAAGTTTGTATATTTATATAGTTGGTTTTCTTCAGCTGTGAAATGCGAATCTCGAAACGTATCTAAGGGTCTCTAATGAACTGATCAACTACCTCAAATGACACTAATTGTGACTTACTTTGCCTTATGACACATCTCACATCTAAGGGTTTCTAATAAACTGATCAACTACCTCAAATGACACTAATTGTGACTTACTTTGCCTTGTAACACATCTCACACCCATCACTATGTTAATCCAATGTTTCTCCATTTTTTCATCCATCAACTATAGGCTTATTGATTTATCAATTTGATTTACTACATCTTAGGCACATTAACCCGTAGTCATACCTTAATTATACTTAATCACCACATTAACCCAATTGATGTCCATACCAACTCACAACTACCCCACGACCACTGCCTCGTACCTGGCTACCCAACACTCAGTACCTGTACCTGACACTCACTTCGGGTTAAATACCCGACTTGTAACCTTGCCCGACATTAACTTACACACATGTGATGTTTATATAAATAATAATAAATTCCCACATCACAATAATAAACATATGACATACACAAATAACACAATATAACCTGGGTACTCATGTTCAAGTCAGCCCAACTGTCCATGTAACGCTCGAATTAACCTGTTAATCCCTGCGATTAACACTAATCCTAATTAAATTAATTTGGGTCGTTACAAAAACATATTTGATTAGATTTGAAATCAATAAATGATTTTTTTTTTGAGAAAATCAATGAATGGGTTCGAGATTGGTACAAGTCAATTTTTTAACTTTGCATCTTCATGTTACATTTGTGTTGATTTGCACTTGCGGCTAGACTAGTGCAACTGGCGGGCTTGGGCGGGCCTATGTTGTAACGACTTTAAATTCTAACTCGTGCCACGTGTTAACTTAAGTCATACGTGGGCCCTGTAATGACCCCAAATTCCACAACCCTAGAATTGGGCGTCGCCCTCCCTAAACCTGTGCGAACCCCCGAGTTAGTCTCGCTGAGCCACACATGCCTAGTCAACCATCCTTAACATATACCATTTATTAAGCCAAAAATCCCCAAAATTCAGAAAAATTCTGAAACATCAAACCCACTTCACAAATCATGTTTGGATCACCCCATTGACTCCCAATAAATAAAAACAATGCATAAAAACCGAATTCCCAAATTTATTATCCGAAATCATCGCGATAACCCCACAAAACACTGCCAAAACGTAGATACCGATATGAAAAATCAAGATCTCACCTTAAAACTCACGTTTGATCGCTCCAATGGGGCTAAATCCTGTCGAAACTCCCAACAACCCACCATTCTCTCACGTTTGATCGATGATGAGAGATAAAAATGAGAGATGGGAGAGAAAAAGTGGTGGTTAAGTGCATATATATCCCCACCTCTCATCAACTTTTACACACGAATTCCGAGGCACATCTAATGGCTCATGTTCTTTCTAGCCACCTACCATGACACAACATGGTGACAGCAATACGTGACACAAATTACTTGTGAGTCTTTTCTCTCACAATATGTGGTATTTGAATCCGATCTGAACATGAAACTTGTTCATCTTGTCGCTCCGGACGCACTGATGTATAATTCATCATTTTTTGATTTAATTTACTATTTATTTTGTATTTTCTCAGTGTTTTAGTTCATTTCAATCCCCCGGACTGCTAATTACCCAAACCTCGTGTTGGGTAATGTGCCCTAGGTCAATCCATTAACAGTCTTTATGAATACATTTTAGTTAATAAAATAGAGGATTTTATTTGCTGTTTATTATAATTGATTTGCATGTTTACATTATAATAAGATCCATGGGTATTTACTGAAATATCCTAAATGTCCCTATCGATTATTATCTTGGGAACTATAATGAATTAAGACTAGTATGAGTCTTGATTGATGATCATATGATGATCATACGTATAGGAATACGAATCAAGATCATGAGTACTTATTATAGAATAAAGTCTTGGGCCGACCCGCTATGAGAACATCACATGGATTAAGTCATAGTTGTTTCTCACGATAGGTATATTTTTCAATCCTCGACTTGAGATTACCAGAGACTTCAACATTAGGAATACGATGATTTGACGCAATCAAACGTTGTCTTTAACCTTAGGACAATTATAAAGGTTGTGATTGGTTATTGTGTGAATAATGTGGTGAAGTTGTGTAATCGAGATAGAATTTGTCCCTCTCATATAAAGAGAGATATCCGGTGGATCCTCGATATGTTAGGCTGTTAAAAGGTCTAGTCTAAGTGAATTGATATTGATCAATGTCACTTAGATGTTTTCGATCTACCTTGAAATCGAGACTAGTACGATTGAACATGTTGGATGACAATTCCATGCCTTATGTTTGATCAAAAGGATATCGTGTGACAAAAGGATGTTATATATACTATTGATTAGGTTATATCGATTTGATAATCGTACAACTTGGGTAGTCATAATGTCTTGCTAGAGGCGCTTATGACTTGTATACCAAAATGTGTTTTGGTACACTTTGCCAACGTTGTATGAGCCTATTAGATCGCACACTAAGAATGGTTTTGCAAGATTTTAAGATGGTTGAAAAAATGAATTTTATATGATAAAATTCATGACAAAACGTCCTTGTAGTGTATTACACTTATACTTCTTTAAGTAGGGGTATATGTGTAATTTACTTAACCGTCTATATACAAGGGGTTGTATAAATAGACGCTTTGAGTTAGAATACAAGTACGAAAGAATTATTAAAAGGCCGAAACTCTATTTTTCGTTTTAGAAACAACTTAGAGTTTTTGGTATCCTCTGGATCGTTTTGGAGAGAAACAAAAGTTTAAAATTCTCTCGAAGCTAGCACTTTGAATCTCGGTCGCCATTCGTGTGTGGACAGTGATAGAGAGGCGTTCGTTGTTGCGGCGCCTTAGAGATCGATTAACCTTCGAAAGGTACATTGCGGCGAGAGGTATGATTAAGTTTTCATAGTCTAAACGTGTTTTAATGGAATCAGATTCGGATCCTGTTGGGGTTTTTTTCTCAAAATTGTTTTGAAATCTCCGCTGCGTTTGAACCCCAAAATCCAACACCTCGTTTGTTCGAAAGCTCATCATTTAGTGTACTCATCGAGGAGCCAAACTCGTTACCACTCATACCAATGCTCACACTAAATGTCCTCACACGTTTGGGACATTGGCTTTCAATTTAGGTAATATATAAATAATACAAACTCTAAACACATATAACATTTCTCGGCATCGACAACTGAGATTCAGATGACTGTATCACGATCCAGGGACCATATATGACCTAAATTGACACGTGGCACGAGTTAGAATTTAGGATCGTTACAGTCTTCCCTACTAATAAGAATTTTGTCCTCGAAATTATACTTAACTCGAGCGAAATCTTAATAAAACACATATAATTAGGAAGTTCTGTCTAACCAATCCCTTTAACCTCACTCACGTGGACACATTACAACGTGAGCAGGTGAGACTAAACTCTCTAATTGGTGGTACACAGCTAACTTAACTAGTCTATGGTTGTCCCATAAATAACATATTCACTTAGAACCTTTTTGCAACAGATATCAGTTTCACTTAGAATATCAGTACCCATCATAAAGGCATCTAAAGGTTCCAAATCCATCAGATTGCTACACATAGTATGCAATCTGACTTCTCCGACATATAATGGACCTAAACAAACCACCGGCAGTTTAGTATGAATCATAATACCGTAGTGCACACCCATTTTCCAACTCACGGTCAGACTCCAATCCCTAAACTTGCTGGATTTAGACACGTCCAAAATCCGTGTAATTACGGTAGTGAGATATCACCTATTAGACTTACTGAACTCATAATCACCATATCGCCCACTTAGACCCAAATCAACCGATATCCTACCTGAATTTATGAACCCACCTAGAGTATTGACTCACATCGAGTCTTGGCACTTAGCCTCATCCACCACTTCAAAATATTAACCCACCTAGAGTCACTGAACATAGCTAGTGATTCTTTCAAAGGCACATACTCACTTAGAGTCAAGAGCAACGCACCTTGCCAGCTCCATTCTTTGAAAGTTGTCTCCTCCAAAATCATCAAACGTAGCTAAACATATATGATACTTCGAACGGTTTATTCACACAGAATTTGTCACCATTACTCACCTAGAGTTTATACAACTGACTCACACAGAGTCGTTTCAAGACTGACTCACTTAGAGTTATCTAACCACTGACTCACACAGAGTCGTCTCTACCCATGACTCACCTAGAGTCAATTCTAACCCTGACTCACACCGAGTCATCTCCTACACTTGACTTACCTAGAGTTTACTTAATCAGATCTAAACTACAGACCCAACAATATATATAAAAATACTCAGACGCAAGAATAAACTTTTACCTGCCCTCAGTTTTTGCATCGGCGTTGGATCTGGATCTATACCAACATGTGCTTCATCCTGTACGTACAACTGGGTATCATCCTGCGACATCTTCACCGTCAGGAGACAATCATTAGTAATGTGTCCCGTCTGTCTGTAACGATAACACCTCCTTTCACCATGCGATCTACTACTTCTACTCTGGGTACTGTACGGCTGATATTGTCCTGCCTGTAATCCCTAAGCTAATCGCCTAACGACACCAGTCGTCGGAACATAAGGAACTTCACCTCCTCATCATCACCATGGATCCTCTCCTGTCTCTCTACAACTAACGCCTTGATATTCATATCAATAAACATACGTGGCGTGTTATCCACCTGAGTAATCGGTGCTACCGAAGTAAGAGACAATATTGTGGTGTGGGTCATCAACAGTTGAAGAATCGCCTCTAGCTGATAGTCATATAACATAACCAATTGAGGCATCTCTTCCAAACTTTGCTGAACATCCTCCGAACTACGACCTGGAATCTGGCTAATTGGCCATCATAGTTTGTCACGAAAGCGTATCCTCGATCAACCTATAGCTACCTATAGTAGTAATATACAATATATCAAATAGCTCATAGTCCAATTTTTTAAATTCCCCAACTCTCCTCACTTCCCAACTAAAACTTAAGTCAGGATCATAGTGTTCCACTCTAAGTTCTACCATTGTCCTAACTTCCGCTAGTTTGTGTCTTAATGGTTTATTATTTAAATCAAGAGTCGAGTATTTAGAACTTCGGCTCTGATTCCAACTGTGACGTTGGTATCAGGTTAAAGAATAACATACACCTCATCCTAAGGCTCCACAAACCTGGGCTCTGATACTAACTGTAACGACCCCAAATTTCAAAACCCTAGGATTAGACACTGCCCAACCTAGACATGTGCGAACCCCCAAGCTAGTCTCGCTGAGTCACACAGGCCTAGTCAGTTGTCCTTAACATTTACCATTTATTAAGCGAAAAATCTCCAAAATTCAGAAAAATTCCCAAACATCAAACCCACTTCACAAATCATGTTTGGATCACCCATTGACTCCCAATAAATCAAAACAAAGCATCAAAACCGAATTCCTAAATTCATTGTCCGAAATCATCACGACAAACCCCATAAAACACTACTAAAACGTAGATAGCGACATGAAAAATCGAGATCTCACCTTAAAACTCGCATTTGATCGCTCCAATGGTGCCAATCGCATTAAAACTCCTAGCAACCCATCGTTCTCTCACGTTTGATCGATGATGAGAGATAGAAATGAGAGATGAGAGAAAGAAAAGGTGGTGATTGGGTGTATATATACCCCCACCTCTCATCAACTTTCACACATAAATCTCGAGGCACATCTAATGGCTCGTGTTCTTTCCAGTCACCTACCATGACACAGCATGGTGACACAAATACGTAACGCAATTCCTTTGTGAGTCTTTTCTCTCACAATACGCGATATTTTGAATCCGACCTGAACATGAAACTTGTTCATCTCGTCACTCTGGATGCACTAATGTATAATTAATCCTTTTTCAACTTAATTTACTATTTATTTTGTATTTTGTCAGTGTTTTAGTTCATTTGAATCCCCCAGACTGCTAATTACCCGAACCTCATTCGCCCGAAGCTAGTCATTTAGCGTACTCATCGAGCTGAACTCATTACCACTCGTACCAATGCTCACACAAAATGTCCTCACACGTTTGGGACATTGGCTTTCAGTTCAGGTAATATATAAATAATACAAACACCAAACACATATAACATACCACGGCATCCACAACCGAGATTCAGATGACTGTATCACGGTCTAGGACCCATGTATGACCTAAATTGACACGTGGTACGAGTTAGAATTTAAGTTCGTTACAAGCCCATTCGCGCGTGATACAGTCGTGAAATTCTTGGTCGTCGAAGTTGAGGTATATTATTTTTATTCGGTGTTTTATATTATATTGTATTACCCGAATGTGAATGCCAATGTCCCAAACGTGTGAGGATGTTTGAGTGGGTGCGTTGGTATGGGTAACGGTTCAGCTCGAGTGTTACGTGAAATAACAGGCTTTTAGGTGAACGCTGGTCGAGTAATTAGCAGTCTATGGGACTAAATGAATTAAAAAAATGACAAAAATGCAAAATAAATAATAATTTATAGTTGTAAAATGCGTTTGACACATTGGTACGTCCGAGGTGACGTGACGAGCAAATTGGGATTTGAAACGGATTCGAAACCGCGAGTATTGTGTGAGAAATCACAAAGTAGAGAGAGTGAGTTATCTATTGAAGTTAGTTAGTTGTGTCAAGGTGGTTGAGAGAAATGAAAAGAGGCCAAGGGATAAGCCTTGAGATGCGTGTGTGGTTTCTCTCTCCTCACCATATTTCTCTTATCTCTCTCATCGATCAAACAACGAAAATGATGTAGGTTTTCGGGGTTCTCGACACGAATTGACACCGAAGGAACAATCAATCTTCAAATCTAAGGTGAGATTTCTATTCTCCACGAGTATATTTACGTTTTGGCGGTATTTTTGTGTGTTTTCGTCGCGAGAACTTGAGCAACGAATTGGGAATTTCGTTTCTATGGTTTGTTTTGATAGATATGGGATGGTGGGAATGATCAATTTGTGTATTTGTGAAGCGGTTTTAGTTAATTGAGAAGTCATGGATTTTTGTGGGATTTTCAGTGATTCTTGAAAACGGGTGTTTTGTCGAGGTTTTGATACGAACTGAGGGCGGTTTGGTGTTGTAACGGAGGTTTAAACATAGTTGAAATAGGCTCGAAGCATGGCGACACGAGCTCGGGGCGTGAAAAACCTCCGACTGGGGTGTCTGGATGAGATGTAGTAGGCATTCAGTGCCCACGACACCACCTACAATGTGTGAGGCAATGAGCCCCATTTTCACGTCGTGGGGACTTTGCTAGGAGGAAAAAATCCCACGGCGTCTCTGGCGACGTGACATGTTCATAGTCCTAATTTTTGGGATTTTTTTCAAAAAATTTCGGGGATCTCTCAGGTATCCAAATGGGTTCGAATGTGACCCAAATGGATGAATTATGAAAAATTGAATAAAATGAAGGTAATTAACAGGAATTTCAAATTAAATGGTTAATGGGGGATTTAGTGGTTGATGGGCTATTTGGGGATTCATAGGAGACGAGTCAGGGTTCGATTGAGTGTGTATTAGTTAGACACAGATAAGTAAACCAGTGAGGAATTTTATAGTTATTTTTGAGCTTTGAATTGTTATTGTTATTGTTTTATTTTCATTTTTGGAAACTCTATTCCTTTGATTTGTCCGAGGGCAAGGGAGTCAACATGGTCTTTGCAGATTTCTGGGCTTTCTAAGGTAACATGCCAAAGGTCGACGGCTAAGGATGCACGGTATTGGTTCTAGTTTTATACGGGATGAGTGTTCTTACTGGACTGCCAGCGAATCCCATTCGCTGGGACGTTAGGACGGCGTGAGTGTAACACGTCCTAAATGTCGAGTCTTGTTGGTGTATACCTTGACTCAAACGATCTTTTGGTCAGAATTACTTACACCTCTCTTTTGTTTTTAGGACACTCATTTTTTATTGCTCAGTTGATTTATTTACAATCTTATTTATTCATGCATTCCCTCTTTTCTTTCTATCAGCATGAATATGACTGTGTTTATTTATTTTGAAATACTTTATTTATATCCTGTTTGGCGTTACTTACCTGGGCTTGTCATTCTTGTGTTTGACGAAGTGCATATCCGTAGACCAGCAAGGGAAAGGCTCCAGAGCTTGGAGATTTGCTTTGAGGATACGAGAGCATGCCTTTCCACTTGACTGATTAGGTGACTTTTTGTGTTATTGTATATATATACATACTTTGTTTTTTAACATGGGACTTGGGGTTTTGTGAGAGATCTTGGGCATGTATGTCTATTAGATTATTCTCCTCTGACTAATCATTTATGATGATATATATGTATGGTTTCACACTCTAGGATGTCTTATTTTAATATGGTTGTGATTATTTGATTAGTTTGAGTTTTTGCTTCCGCTATATTGATGATAACTCACTAATCAATGTTCTAAACTTATAAATGAATGGTAATTGGTAAGGAAAGGCTTAGGGTTTAACTTACTAGTCTTGCGTGATTCATCGAGACGGGCTCAGAGTTTCACATAAGTCTAAGCCGGGGGGCAGTTTAAGGTTTGGAAACTGGTGTCATCACATGTGCCGGGCCTAAGTAGGCTTTTTTGAAGACCCTGTCCAAGCCCGCCCAAGCCCATTTCTTGATGTGGTGGGCCCAAGCCCAATACAGGCTGGGCTTGGGCGGGCCTAAATGGGTTTGGTACTTTTAAAAAAAAATCTATTAAATCATTACTTAATAGTTAACATGAGCCTCGTCGTTCTTACCAAAAAATGCTTTGACAAAATTTTCCTTATCTTTTTATAAGCTTTAAATAAAGAATATATATTTAAATTTATTTGACATCAATCTATTTTTATAAAAACATGTTATATAGATAAATCAAGACATGACAAAACTTAATTTAGAAATGAAAACATGTCTAAGAAGTTGTTTTTGAAAACTTAATACAAAAAGACCTATAAGTTTTTCAGTTCATTTACTGATGATAAATTCATAATTGTGAAAGTATATATTAGTAGACAAAAGTTTTTGAAAATAATTCAATGAGTTAAAAGGTATAATTACATTAAATATCATAGACATGACATAAGTGGAGTAGTAGCTCACTAGTAAGAACTAGTGTTATAATTTTGCCAAAAAAAGAAAGTGTTATAAACACATAAAGACCGGTTTCGATTCTCAACATTTATATTTATAAATTCAATATATATGTAGGTTTGTGTGACTCAAGCGGTCCGGGCTTGGGCTGGGCCTGGGTAAAAAACATCAACCCAGGCTCGCTTAATGTAATCGTGAGCTTTCACGGCTTGGTCCGGGTCGGGTTTTATTGAAATTTTAGGAACTCAGGCCGCGCCCAAGTCTGGTAGGCCAAGCGGTGTCTGGCCCAATGAACTGGTCTACCTGCGACTATTGGATCGATACTTTTCATTAATGTTTTTTTAATAAATAAGTAATTTCTTACATTGTTAGAAAGTTTAGATTTTTTTCCCTAATTGGAAGTTCGATTTTCTTCTCTTGTTGAAAGCTTTATTTTTTGGAGCTTAAGGTTTGTAAGCAAGTAAATGGGGTTAGTGATGTAATGATGCGACTTTTCCATACATATGCTAGCCAAATGGACAAATGTATGAAATAAACATTTTAATGAGATAGTTATAGTTGTACTTGATCTAATGATGAATGAAGTATGAATACAATGTTTTTATAAAACTAAGATAAAAACATTTAGAGCTCACAAAGTTTGAATCTTCCAACTTTTTGATCTGTCTTTTGTAAAGTGGTTTAATTTGAGTCTTTTTAGCTTTTTTTTATATATAATAACAAACGTTGTGGGAAGTTATATATAATTTTCACGCACCTCATCTTTGATAACACGATCAAACCCAAAATCGCATCCATACCTTCTTGGTGTTTTCGATCATTTTAATGTTATTTTTTAGTGTTTTCAGGATCGAGACTTATCTTTGAGGTTACTACTGATCCTCTCTTATTGAAACTTGGTTTTACTATTTCATTTATTTTGGGTCGCATGGTTGATGAGTAGGGTTTGAGACCTATTAGACTAGTTAGACCCCTTGATCCTTAACACGGCTACTGGGGACAAGATTTACCTGAACTTGTTGTGTATTGATTGTTCGATAGAAATAGGGGGTTACGTCTTACCTACAGACCTGTGAGTGTTGGAGTTCCTAGAGTTAGATGCTTTGGTGGGCATGGATTGGTTTGGGGCGTACCATGCACAGATTCATTGTTTCAACAAGAGGATCACATTTCAGATTCTTGGGCATTCGGAGTTTAATTTTCAGGGAACTTTGACCAGCTTACCGATTATCAGAGGTAGGTAGCTTCTAGCGTTGATGTTGAGACATTCGCTAGTGTTTTGAGTACAACAGGGATAGTTAAGACTAGGTTAGAGGAGGTACCTTTTATGTATGAGTTTCCAGATGTTTTTCTTGCAGAGTTACCATTGCCTAAGGGGATCGTTATTGATTTGGTCCCAGGAATCAAACTTATATCTGTACCGCCGTACCATATGGCCCCAAAAGAGCTAAAGGAGCTAAGAGGATATCTTTATGAGTTGTTAGAGTTAGGTTTCATCTACCTGAGTATGTCACTTTGGGGCACACCAGTCTTATTTGTGAAGAAAAAGGACGGCAGTCTAAGGTTGTGTATCGACTATTGGGAGCTTAATCGGGTGACAGTGAAGATTAAGTATCCACTTCCTTACATTAATGACTTATTCGACCAGCTAACAGGGGCACAATGGTTCTCAAATATTGATTTGAGATCTGGGTACCATCAGTTGAGGATTAGAGTAAAGAATAGGGAGAAGACTACATTTTGCACTCGATATAAGCATTATTAGTTTGTAGTCATGCTTTTTGGGTTGATTAATGCCCTAACGATGTTTATGGTTTTGATGCATTGAGTGTTGAGACAGTACTTGGATCCATTCGTCATTGTGTTTTTCGATAATATCTTGATCTATTCCAGGACCCTTGAGGATTACGAGAAGCACCTCAGGACGATTTTGCAGATACTGAGGGAGCACAGACTGTTTGCCAAGTTCAGTAAGTGTGAGTTTTGGTTTACAGATGTCAGATTTTCAGGTCACATTGTTGGAGCTAGCGTAGCGTTAGTGGACATTACGAAGGTCAAAGCAGTAATTGATTGACCTACACCAAGATCAGTGATAGATATCCGCAGTTTTCTTGGCTTGGTAAGGTACTATACGCATTTCGTTTAGGACTTCTCGAAAATTGTGGCACCTATAACACAATTGACGAATAAGGATAAACATTTTCAGTATAATGACTATTATAAGCAAGAGTTTCTGACATTGAAGGAACGTTTAACTACAACACTAGTTTTGGTTTTGCCTAAGTCTAAAGGGTTTAGAAGTGAACATTGATGCTTCTAAGGTTAGTTTGGGTTATATATTAATGCAGGACGGTAGAGTGATTGCCTACGCATCCCGACAGCTGAAGATTCCTGAGAAGAATTACCCTACACATGACTTGGGGTTAGCGACAATGGTCTTGGCAATAAAGATTTGGCGCCATTATCTTTATGCTGAGAGATTCATATTGTTTACTGACCACAAGAGTTTGAATACCTCTTCACTCAAAAGGAGTTGAATATGCGCCAGAGTCGTTGGCTTGAGTTCCCTAAGGATTATGATTTCTCTTTCAAATATCATCTAGGGAAGGCCAACATTATTGTAGATGCATTGAACCGCAAAGGGGTTGACTCAGAGATTGTTACTTACCACATGACACATAAGTATGGATTACTTGAGGTGGTTGAGGTGATATATTTTATTGATATCCCGACCAGCACTAGAGTGTTGATTTGTGGGTAGATGATGACTCATATCGTCTCTATTCAGAGTGTACTTAATGATCATCGAGTTGATGAGCAGTACCAGAGATTTCTTGAGTTGGCTTAGAGTCCATATCATCTAGATTAGATTCAGTCGACAAACTCATGCCTGAGGTTTAAAGGGCGACTGTGGATTCCATTAGTGGTTAAGCTATGCGATGAGATACTTCATGAGGCACACCACTCATGTTTTACGGTTCATCCGGGCAGGACCAAAATGTATGCAGATGTGCATTGTTCGCATGTATTTTTTGATGGCCAAGGATGAAGACCGATGTTTCTGATTACATTTGAGGGTGTGAGATTTTTTTGAGAGTTAAAGTTGAGCATTGTAGACCCAGTGGGTTATTATAGCCACTTCCCATTCCTCGATGGAAGTGAGAGCATATCACCATGAATTTCATTTTGGGTTACCTCGATCTCAGCGAGGATATGATACCATCTGGGTGATTGTGGATAGGTTGATGAAGTATGCGCACTTTGTACTGATTTGAACCATAAATCATATGGATAAGCTAGTGAGTTTGTACGAGCGAGAGATTGTTCGACTACATGGTGTTTCGTTATCGATTATGTCTGATAGAGGGCCACAGTTTACGTCTCAGATATGTCAGAGCATGTAGGCATAGTTTGACAAGCGGTTGAATCTCAGCACTGCCTATCATTCACAAACTAACAGATAGTCGGAGCGACTGATTCAGATTCTCGATAATATGTTGAGGATGTGTGTTGCAGTACGGTGGATCATGTGAGGAGTATCTTTGTGACGGCCCCAAATTCCTAATGCATTTGGGTACGCCCGGCCTAGACCCATGCAGACCCCGAGTTGGAACTCAACGAGTATAACGAGCCTAGTCAACCTCCAATTAATCAATTTAACAATTTATGAAAGAGTTATTGCAATTATATACAGCGGAAAACTAAACAAGTATTGGAAATAACTCATTCAAACGAACATGAAGTATGTATATAAATAAATCAACATACAAGCAGAAATCATACATAACCTAGGCTAAAGTGCTCGAATCCAGCCGCAAATCCTCACCAAAAAGCCTCCTAAGTAAGGTTCCTTACCCTTTGAATGCTCTAGTAAATCTGCACCCACCGTCACAAACTAGACAATAAGCAACTAAGAAAAATTGAAAGTAATACTAGAAGAAAATAATAGTAATTCATAAATCTCAAATAAAACAGTTTAAATATCATGCGGTAATTAAAAGACAGGAACAATAAATAGATTAAAGTGCGTGATAGGCAGACTAAGAAAATAACAATCGAAAACATGCATGTTCTAAAGAAACAAAAGAGGCAACAAGCGGTAAAACCATAACATTTGAAAGAGGATGATGGCTCTTTCCTGGCAATGTCGTAATACTAGCGCATCATCAGAGGGACACAGGCCTCCTAGCATACGAAAAGAGGACGCTGGCTCTTCCTGGGCAATGTTACGACACTAGCACAGCTTGATAAATGAGGGATACAGGTCTCAAGAATCACATCGACACGCTCATTCCAAGAACACACATACCAAAGAATCAACAAGATAGAAATGCCAACAAAGGGAATCAACAAGCAACAATGAATGAAAATGAATTACATGCAATGTTCTTATAGGATTACTTTCGTATACAAGCTTTAGGGCAAGTGCACTTACCTGAACTATCGCAACCCGCGTAACACACTCCGAGACTCTAATGCGTCCCCCGCGACTTCCCGACTACCTAATAAGGGTTTAAATCTTGAATATTAGTTTAAGGTTTAACATTTAGTTTTTAGTTGATTTGCATGAGTTTGTTTTATTTGTTAGTCTCTGGTTGGGCTTAAATACTTAAGCCTATTTCCATAAAATTATTTATTTGTTATGGGCCCTATTATATGTTTGTTATGTTTGGCCCTTATTAGACCCTAACACAAGCCCATTTACATGCATCTTATTATATTTATAAATTATCCATACTTTACATTTTTATTTTATTTTATTTACACACACATGGTACACCCCACACCCAATAGTGGGGTGCACAACACCATCACCCAACCGTGGGGTGCACTCACCCTGCCACACACCCCAAATCGTGGGGCTACACGCATACACATGCACACATACATACACACACATGCATGCACATGCACAAACACACACCACCCCACTGCCAAACTGTCCACACCATACACCGTTACGCACTCCACCAGCTACACATACACAATCACACACACACACACAGTTACATACACGCACACTACACCACACGCACCACTGTCCAAAACACACGCCATCAACGGCATCGCCTCCAATCAGTCGTGACCGGGGATGGTCCCACCGGCCACGACGACGCCTAACGCCGAGCAGAGCACCAACCAAGAGAGGGAGGGAAAAAACCATGAGATGAGGGTGTGCAAGGCCGAGAGAAAGAAGAAATGAGTGATATACCTTTAGCGAGTTTCGGTGTCGTGGAGGGTGGCGGTGGCGACAGTCCAAGGAGGAGAGTGAGCCGTGAGTGCGAGTGGGAGGGAGGAAACTGTAAGAGAGATGGAGAAACCAAGAGATCGAGTGAGGGAGGAAAGGCCGAGAATGTGTGGAGAGGGGGAAAGGAGAGGCTAAGAGAGGGAGGCCGAGAGTGGGTGATGGAGAGGAGCCGAGATAGAAGAGGGGGAGAAGGGAGGGCAGCAGTAGAGGGGGTACGTTTAGGGTTTTGTTTACAACCACATATTATATATATGTCATTTAGGTCTAAATTACTTTTATACCCCTTATTCTTTTATTTTTTCTACTATGTTTCATCTTCAAACACACGCATCTCGGGGCCAATCTCAAAGCTCCTTAATTTAGGGTGTGTCACTTTAACACTTTCTTATGTGTGTTCTAAAAGTTGACTCATAAGTCACTTAATTAACCAACTCCCGTGTAAATCTTGTACTCCTCGATCCGTATTTCTCCGTTGTGCGCGTAGTCTTGACTCGTCTCGCCAAATAATTAATCAAATTATTCAATAATTCTTTTAAATATATTTTTATTGTATTTTTTTCTCCCTCGTTCATCTATGCGAAGCCTCACTCAGTATAAAAACTGCTCGAATGGCACAAGACACATAATAGACTATAATACTAATACACACATCTTAGAAATATAAAATCACCTCAGTGTCGACTCTCGAGGCTCGAAATACTGTCTAGTATCACGTAGCCAGTTCACAATTCTAACAAGTGCGACACAAGTCGAGTTAAAATTTGAGGGTTGTTACAGTCTCTCCCACTTATTAGAATTTCGTCCTCGAAATTTCACTAATAAGTACATTAAAAACTAACGATTACATTAAAGCTCTTCACTATCTTGAAGAGATCGTTAAACCTCGAATTGAGCCTTTCTTGCCTTTGAACCGGTCGTGATCCTTTAACATAAAGACCTTCAGGTCTACTTAGCCTCTTCTACATCGTGATACTTGACAGGTATTTCTTCTGCCGCTTCTGGGCACTCAAAAGTTTCAAAGGAATCTACTGTACTTTCTCAGCATAATCATCAACAGTTTCCAATCCATTTGTAATGACCCAGAAATTTGGCTATTTGTGAATGATGATGTGTATTATATATTTATACTCGTATTTGAGTGACCAAACAATGAAGTCGGTGAATGAGTAGGAAAATTGAGTTACGGGTACACGGGGGATTTAAAAAACTGTTAAAATACAAATAAATAAATTTTTTAATAATTAAATTAATTAGTTGATGGGATGTGGCGAGAAAACTGGCACGGCGAACCAAATTTGGGAGAAATACGGATCGAGGAGCGCAAGACCAATGCGAGAGTCGAATAGTCTCACAACATATGGGCTATGAGATAGAAATTGTTAAAGTAACACAACTTGATAAGGAGAGTCACTGCATTTTCATCAAGATGTGTATGTATGTGGAGATGAGATAAGGGGTAAAAGACCCATAAGTGTTAACTTAAAGGGCAAAAGGGTCATTTTGACTATATATATATAACGTTTTATCAAAAACCCTACTTCACTATTCATCATCTCCCTCACATAACCGCCGCCCATTCTCTCCTCTCTCACTTCATCTCTCTCGGTCTCCCACTCCACCCTCCTCCATGACTGCCACGACCTCACCGGAGCTCGTTCACTGTAAGTCTCTCTCTTTCTTACTCGGTCTCTCACTCTTCACCTCTCAGTTTTTCTCTCCTCCTCTCCCTCCACCGTCCCTCTCCTTCTTGGCTAAGCACACCACCGACCTCACTGGTCTAGAGGTGGTCCAAACCTCGTCGAGGAAGGCGACTGTCGCCGGAGACTGGTGATTTCTCTCTTTCCCTCTCCCTCTCGTTCTCTTTCACCCATAGTCGTGCACACAGTGTGTCATGGAGGTCTGCCCACGTGCTGCCGGACTGGGATAGTGGCTACGGTCGTCAAAGACGTCACCGGAGCAGAGGTTTCTCTCTCTCTCTCTCTCTCTCTCTCTTTCTTGGTTTCTCTCTATTTCTCACTCTCTCTCGATTTACTCACTGCTGCCGTGTCTGTCCGACTGGGGGGAGGCGATTATCATCATCGGAGATGACCCTACGATGTCACCGAAGCCTATAAACACCTCCCTCGTGACGGAGCAGTGGTGAGGTTAGAGTTTTTAGTCTTATTTTACTGTTGTGTGTGTGTGCTCTCACCTTCGCATCTAGTAGGCGTATGGGGCACTGCCGTGACCAGGGACTAGTCGGGGATGACTTCACGGTGGTCTACCGGAGTCCCCGATAGTCCCAGAGCACCCCCATCGCCGTGGTCGTTATGTACATTGCCGAGATTTAGTTAAACCTTATTTTTTTTTACTATTTTCTACTGTTTTACTATTTGGGTTTTAGGCGGTTGCCGAGTTGCCGCCGATCGTCAAGAACGATCGACTGGCCCACTAGAGATCCTAAATCCTCGAAGTGTCGCTGGAATAGTGTACATACGTGTATGAGTCGTGGTTTGAGCAACTGTTTGTTGTTGTGTTCAAATGGACTGTTTTGGTTTGCTCGCCGAAATTCGTTGTCGTGGGTGACGCCATCACTGTGCCACCGTGACCGGGGATGTTGGGGACTAAGCTAAGTCCATGCTTGTGTCTCATGACTCTCGGAGTGGCCTAAAAACAGTGAAGATAGAAAAAAGTTGTGGTGTTTAAATAATTTCCTTTATTTTGTTATCATTTCATGTGAACTTCAATGTTAAGTTCGTAATCATATGTATGGTGGGAATACTATTTGGTTGAGGGGTTTTTTGGCAACTCAATGTCGTGGTGACCCCTCCCCAATGTCGGAGAACATCAACATGTTACTACAATAGTTTTTCGGTATCGATTGGTGTTCGATTTTTGTTATGTTTCAAGGATATGTGATGTTAAATTTCTTTCATTAAAGAACTTATGGCATGAATTCATGATTAAGTGATTTGAATTTATGCCTATGTGAAAACATATATGCGTCAAGTACGATATTGGTTTTGTATATGCATGTGTTATTGGTCGGGGTTCATGACGAGTGTGGTTATAGGTTAGTGTATATGTTGTGATAAAATGTGGTGAAATGATCATGACGTCATGGTCATGCCACCGGCTCTCGAAGCTATGGCATGACCCACATACGACTGAGCCGAGCCTAAGACTTGTGATTAGGCTTACATATGTTATGGTTTTCAACCCGAGAGAGAGTATTCAGTTTTCTATCGATTTGTCGAGTTGTTTGAGTCCTTAAAACATTGGGAAAACACTAGGGAATTAACCTAGGGTTAGTTGATGACTTGAACTATTAATTAGAGTTTCCGAACTTATCAGATAGCAGGAAACTCGGGGATGCGCGTTAGGACTTGCGGGAGTGTTGTTATTTACGGGTTGCGATTCTTCAGGTAAGTACACATGCCTTAAAAGCTTGTGTATGATTTGTAAGCCAGTAAGAAAATGTCATGTGATTCATTATCATTTATTCAAATTTTTTATGCTCTATTATTGGTATTCCATTCCATTTCTTGTTGTGTGTTTCTCAGTGTAAGTGTTTCGTCTCAAAAGTACTAGGACCTGCACTAGAGGGATAAAATGTGGGCACTCATGTACAGGAATGTGTGACCACCCTTAGTGATCGTGTGATACCGAGTACTGGGTGGGTGGATTTAAGTCCCTCCCATCATAGCTGTGCCTTCACTTGTGTCGATGCCCGGGAAGACCTTGCGAGGTCTTCGCAGTTATGCTATGATTTAGACTACTTATGGGCCTCTTTTGATTCCTTGGAACACACTTGACTTTCAATTTATATCTATTAGTCTATTTATGTGACGACCCCAATTTTCCCGTGCAATTGAGTACCCGTACAAGCCTCGAGTCATCACTCGGCAACCTGACGAGCCTAGTCAACCTTTGATTTTAATCAATTTAGTAATTTATGAAAGAGTTTACAATAATACACAGCTGGAAGACTAAATAGTAAATAATAAGGGGAAATAACTAAATCAAAGGGAAATTAGGAATTCTATAAATGTGGAAAACCCCGGGTATTCATGTACAATTCAAAATGCAAAGGTACATGATACCAATCTCATCAAAAATTTCCAAGTTCAATAATCCCAACAACATAAATATAAAATGATATACAAATCAGCAAAAATATAAACACCTACTCTAGAGTCTCTCTGATGTCGCTGCTAATCCTCACAGTAGGTCACCTAGGCAGGGCCCCTTGCCCTTGCTGCTCTCCATCCTATCTGCACCCACCGTCACAAACTAGATGGTAAGCAACTGAAGAAATCTAATGTAATGCCAAAAGAAGATAACAATAATTCATGATAAAACAAGTAAAGCAGTCTAAATATCATGCGGTAATAAAAGATAGGAATTTAAATAGACAAGATGCATGATAAATAGACTAATGGATATCAATTGAAAGTCAAGTGTGTTCCAAGGAATCAAAAGAGGCTCATAAGTGGTCTAAATCATAGCATAACGACGAAAACCTCGCGAGGTCTTCCCGAGCATCGACAGAAGCGAAGGCACAGCTATGACGGGAGGGACTCAAACCCACCCACCCACCTAGTACTTGGTGTCACACGGTCACTAAGGGTGGTCACACACTCGTACGCACGAGTGCCCGCGTTTTATCCCTCTAGTGCAGGTCCTAGTACTTTCGAGAAGAAACACTTACGCCAACAACAAGGAATGGAATGTAATACCAATAATAGAGCATAACGAAACAAAATAAAAGATAATGAATCATATGGCATTTTTTTACTAGCTTACAAATCGTACATTAGCTTGTGGCAAATGTACTTACCTGACTAATCGCAACCCGGTACCACTCCGAGACTCTAACGTTTTTCCCACAGTTTCTCGACTACCTGATAAACTTTTAAACCCCGTATGTTGATTTAGAGTTAGTACCTCGTCTTAGGGTGTTTCTCATATGTTTAGTTCAAATATACTTAATTAAGGCGACTCAAACCATTGTGGATCAATCCATCTCTATGATTATTGTCCTTATTACAAATTTATCCCTCTTTGGGCTCTTGTTGGGCCTATTTGTCAAGTCTACACTCACCTAGATAAGCTTTTTGTGTGGACTCGTATTGGGCCTAAATACATAAGCTCATTCTTATATTTTATGCCTTCGTCTTGGCCTCAAGTTGTACCTATTCTATTGAACTTTTATTGGGCTTTACACAACCTATAAACACACCATTTGTAACTTGTTATGGACTCATATTATAATGAGTGTGTTGGGCCCTCGTTGGGCCTTAATACAAGTCCATGATCACTTATGAAAATGTCATACTTATAACCCTTTTTACTTATTCACAAACCTACAATTTTATACTTTATGGTCACATATTCAATAATCCATACACCCCACTGTATGCATCCCACACATCACACACCCCACTATTATGTGCACACAACACCCCACTATTGTGTGCACCCCATTGTTATACACACTCCCACTCACAAGTCGCTTCATACTATACACATTTTATTATATTTATAAGATAACAACACATATCACTTGTTTTTTAATACACAATGCACACACACAACTGTTGTATACACCCCATTATGGTGTACACACAGTGAGATGTACACCCCATGCACACACACACACCCCAAAACCAAAACTGTCTCACATACACACATATGCATACACATGCATGCACATGCACACACACACATGCAGGGACGTACATACACCATCCCACTGCCAAATTGCCCACCCCACACTCCCCATCGTGCACCCCACCAGTCACATTCACACACAATCACACACACCACACCAACACCACACCCCAAATCGTTTTCACCAAAGCCCTATACAACACACACCCCATCACGGTCTTCACCACAAAAGTGAGTCACCTCCGGCCAGCGGTGTCGACGCCTCCAATCTGCCGTGACTGGGGACAGTCCCCACCAGCCCCGACAACTTCAAAACTGAGAGAACAACGAGTGCTGGCCGTGAGAGAGAGAGAGAGAAAAGAGAAATCGCGAGGTGGGGGATATGTGAGACCGAGAAAGGGAGAGAGAAAGAGAGAGAGAGAGAGTTACCTTCGGCGAGTCTGACTTCCCGTGCTATGGAGGGTGGCAGTGGCGACGGTCGAACGAAGAGGGTGAGTCGTGAATGAGAGCGAGGGGAATGAGAGGCCGAGAGCTCGAGTGAGAGGGGAAAGGAGTGACCGTGAGTGAAGAGAGGTGGAGAGGGAGACCGTGAAGATGAGAGGGACACCATGAGGGTGGCGGCGAAGGGAGGCCGAGAGAGAGGGAGGCCGAGGAGTCAAGAGGGAGGCCGAGGAGATGAATAGTGGCGGCTAGGGTGGTTGGGGATGATGAATAGTGATTAGGGTTTTCTTTGTTTTTTATATATATGTAAATAATGTGAAATTACCCTTTTGCCCTTAATTCAACACTTGTTCATTTCTTGGATAGTTGCCCTTTATGGGTCATTTACCACTTTATCAAATCTCAATGCAAATCTCATGGCTCTCCTCATTTGGGTTGTGTCACTTTAAAATTTCTATTCTATGGTCCGTATGTTGCGTAGTTAACCAACTCTCGCGTTCAAACGACGTTCCTCAGTCCGTTTTTCCTTGTTCCAACTCCCATAACGCGCGTAGTCTCGCTTGTCTCGCCAACTAATTAATTAAAAATTAAAAACTCATTTGTTTGTACTATTTACTTATTTTTATCCACCGTTTAACTAGGCGAAACCTCATTCAACTAAAAATTTGCTCGAACGGCCCGAGACTCGTAAAACACTAATATACTAATACACACAATCAAAGAATCATAAAATTACTTCAATGTCGACTCTTAAAGTTCAAAATACTATCTAGAATCACATAGCTGGGTCACAATCCTGACAAGTGTAATGCAAGTCAGCTAAAAATTTGGGGTTGTTACAGTCTTCCTCACTTATTAGAATTTCGTCCCCGAAATTAACCTAATAAGTAAACTAAACTAACGACTTTATTGTTCCTTTTCATAAATCCTAAATAGAGCGATAAAACTCCGAGTGAGTCAATCCTTGACTCTGACCCTTTCGTAACCCTTCAGTGGAGAGACTTTCAGGTATCCATAATCTCTTCGAATCATACTGAAGCTCATCGTGATACTCGTTAAGTATTTCTTCTGCCACTTCTGGGCACTATTAAAGCTCGAGCAAATCTATCCACAACTACCCAGATGCTATCGTGACCACGAGGAGATCGGGGCAACCACTAACGAAATCCATATCAATATGTTTCCACTTTCATCAAGAAATGGGTGGGGCTGCAGTAGTCCTCCAGGTCGTCGATGCCCAGCCTCTACGCGCTAGCATGTCACACTCTCAAATCACTCCGACACTTTGGAAATCATCCCTGGCCACCAAAAGAATATCGCATATCGGTGCACATCTTAGGTCGACCCAGATATACAACAAAATGGGACGGTGAATCTCCTGAAGTACCTCGTCACACGCATCAGCCACCAATGGAAACCCCAGTCACCCGTGATACCCCTAGCATGAGTCTGTCGATCGACTCTTGTATGGGCCATCTAAACTATCCACCATCTCACTGCACCGCTGATATGACACATCGTCTTGTTGTCCATTGCGCACAATGCCAAATGAGGCAGTCTGCAACATCGTTTGACCACGTATCTGGGTCCTGGTAGTCGTCGGCACGTCCGCTGAACTCATCAACTCGGCTACCTCACGTAAACCATGCTCGTAGGTTCTTTGACACACGACTACCTTCGCATCCAATCCTTTGCGGCGCAACGCATCAGCAACAATGTTGGTCTTCTCGAATGGTACTCAAATAAGAAGTCGTAGTCCTTCAAGAATTGAAGCCAACATTTTTGTCTCGCTCCAGCACGCATAACACCGCGAAGATCTCCAACTTGTCTTCTCGTATCAACCAATCAATGCACGTAATGTTTATATCTAGTTTGCACCAACCAAGGCTTCGAACTCTAACAAATCTAGTACTCGCATGTCTATTGGCGACTCTTAGCCCCCTAACTCTATCGAAATGTCAAGACTGTGCATATTCAGGTATATCGCATCCTGACAACCGTGATTAGGATTGAGGTCTGCTACATCTATACTACCGAAAAACTTAACTAGATCGTGCCTCTTAAATTCTCTCCACTGCCTCGCCTCTGCAGTGGCCCTAGGGCTCTTCTTTGGAGTAGTGACCAGAGTAGTGACTGGAGTAGTCTCTGCAGCAGCAGTTGGCGTAGTCAATGTCTCCGTCGCTCGTACTATCTCTGTCTGTAACAGAGGTGTCTCCGACTCGGTCTGCGTATCTATCGCAATAACTACTCCATCGGGAATCGTTGCTAACGGAATCGAAGTCATAGATGCCGCAGCAATTTGAGTCTTTGCTCCACGAGTAACAGTAGGTGGCAATAGTGTAGTCGGAGTCGATAGTGTAGTAGTAGCTGATACGAGAGTCCTTAACAGTCATAACATATCCTGTAACTGTTGGTCCTACATCGCAACATCTCTGCGTCAAAACGTGCACATCGTCCGCGCTAGCATATCCTGTGCCAGGCGTGCTACTATCGTCGCTCAGACGGTCTGATTAGCAATTGTCGTTTGAATTAAGAGAACGAACTTCTCCGATCAATGGATAGCTACCACATACAATATATTACAATCATAACATAGATAAAAAATATTTATTCGACTCCACCCATTACTCCCCCAGCTAAGTTTCTACAGGATCATAGGGTTTCCACTCTACGTTCAACCGTACTTAACTTCTGCTAGTTTAGTGGCTTGTGTTTTATGAATTTAAACCTGGTATACTCTGATACCAACTGTGACGACCCCAATTTCCCCGTGTAATAGGGTATGCCCGGCCAAGACCCGTACAAGCCCCGAGTCATCACTCGGCAACCTGACGAGCCTAGTCAGCCTTCGATTTAATCGATTTAGTAATTCATGAAAGAGTTATTGCAATAATACACAGGGGAAGACTAAACAGTAAATAACAAGGGGAAATAACTCAATCAAAGGGAAATTAGGAATTCTATAAATGTGGAAAACCCTAGGTATTCATGTACAATTCGAAATGCAAAAGTACATGATACCAATCTCATCAAAAATTTCCAAGTTCAATAATCCCAACAACATAAGTATAAAACGATATACAAATCAGCAAAAATATAAACACCTACTCTAGAGTCTCTCTGATGTCGCTGCTAATCCTCACAGTAGATCACCTAGGAAAGGCCCCTTGCCCTTGCTGCTCTCCACCCTATCCGCACCCATCGTCACAAACTAGACGGTGAGCAACTGAAGAAATCGAATGTAATGCCAGAAGAAGATAACAGTAATTCATGATAAACAAGTAAAGCAGTCTAAATATCATGCGATAATAAAAAGACAGGAACTTAAATAGACAAGATGCATGATAAACAGACTAATGGATATCAATCGAAAGTCAAGTGTGTTCCAAGGAATCAAAAGAGGCTCATAAGTGGTCTAAATCATAGCATAACGGCGAAGACCTCGCGAGGTCTTCCCGGGCATCGACACAAGCGAAGGCACATCTATGATGGGAGGAACTCGAACCAACCTACCCAATACTCAGTGTCACGCGGTCACTAAGGGTGGTCACACACTCATGCGCACAAGTGCCAACGTTTTATCCCTTTAGTGCAGGTCCTAGTACTTTCAAGATGAAACACTTATGCCAAGAACACACAACAAGGAATGGAATGGAATACCAACAATAGAGCATAACGAAACAAAATAAAAGATAACGAATCACATGACATTTTCTTACTGGCTTACAAATCGTACATTAGCTTGTGGCAAATGTACTTACCTAACTAATCGCAACCCGGTACCACTCCGAGACTCTAACGCGTTTCCCGCAGTTTCTCGACTACCTGATAAAGGTTTAAACCCCGTATGTTGATTTAGAGTTAGTACCTCGTTTTATGGTGTTTCTCGTATGTTTAGTTCAAATATACTTAATTAAGGCGACTCAAACCATTATGGATTAATCCATCTCTATGGTTATTGTCCTTATTATAAATTTATCCCTCTTTGGGCTCTTGTTGGGCCTATTTGTCAAGTCTACACTCACCTAGATAAGCTTTTTGTGTGGACTCGTATTGGGCCTAAATACATAAGCTTATTCTTATATTCTATGCCTTCGTCTTGGCCTCAAGTTGTACCTATTCTATTGAACCTTTATTGAGCTTTACCACAACCTATAAACACACCATTTGTAACTTGTTATGGACTCATATTATAATGAGTGTGTTGGGCCCTAGTTGGGCATTAATACAAGTCCATGATTATTTATAAAAATGTCATACTTATAACCCTTTATACTTATTCACAAACCTACAATTTTATACTTTATGGTCACACATTCAATAATTCATACACCCCACTGTATGCACCCAACACATCATACACCCTACTGTTATGTGCACACAACACCCCACTGTTGTGTGCACCCCATTGTTATACACACCCCACTCACAAGTCGTTTCATACTATACACACTTTATTATATTTATAAGATAACAACACATATCACTTGTTATTTTAATACACAATGCACACACACAACTGTTGTGTACACCCTACTATGATGTACACATACACTGTTATGTACACCCTCCTGTGGTGTACACACAGTGAGATGTACACCCCATGCACACGCACACACCCTAAAAACCAAAACCGTCTCACATACATACACATGCATACACATGCATGCACATGCACACACACACATGCAGGGACGTACACACACCATCCCACTACCAAACTCCCCACCCCACACTCCCCATCATACACCCCACCAGTCACATTCACACACGATTACGCACACCACACCAACACCACACCCCAAATTGTTTTCACCAAAGCCTTATACAACACACACCCCATCACGGTCTTCACCATGAAAGTGAGTCACCTCCGGCCTGCCGTGTCGATGCCTCCAATCTACCATGACTTGGGACAGTCCCACCAGCCACGACAACTCTAAAATCGAGAGAACAGCGAGTGCTGGCCGTGAGAGAGAGAGAAAAAGAGACTGCAAGGTGGGGGATGTGTGAAACCGAGAAAGGGAGAGAGAGAGAGAGAGAGAGAGAGAGAGAGAGAGAGAGAGAAAGTTACCTTCGGCGAGTCCAGTTTCCTGTGCTGTGGAGGGTGGTGGTGGCGACAGTCGAATGAAGAGGATAAGCCGTGAATGAGAGCGAGGGGAATGAGAGGCCGAGAGCTCGAGTGAGAGGGGAGAGGAGTGACCATGAGTGAAGAGAGGTGGAGAGGGAGACCGTGAAGATGAGAGGGACACCGTGAGGGTGGCGGTGAAGGGAGGCCGAAAAGAGGGAGGCCGAGGAGTCGAGAGGGAGAGGAGATGAATAGTGGCGGCTAGGGTGGTTGGGGATGATGAATAGTGATTAAGGTTTTCTTTGTTTTTTTTATATATATGTAAATAATGTGAAATTACCCTTTTGCCCTTAATTCAACACTTGTTCATTTCTTGGACAGTTGCCCTTTATGGGTCATTTACCACTTTATCACATCTCATCATACACTCAAATCTCAATGCAAATCTCATGGCTCTCCTCATTTGAGTTGTGTCACTTTAAAACTTTCTATTCTGTAGCCCGTATATTGCGTAGTTAACCAACTCTCGTGTTCAAACGAGTTCCTCGGTCCGCTTTTCCTTGTTCCGACTCCCATAATGCGCGTAGTCTCGCCTTATCTCGCCAACTAATTAATTAAATTAATTAAAAATTCATTTGTTTGTACTCTTTACTTGTTTTTATCCACCGTTTAACTAGGCGAAACTTTCACTCAACTAAAAATTTGCCCGAACGGCCCGAGACCCCATAAAACACTAATATACTAATACACACAATCAAAGAATCATAAAACTACTTCGGTGTTGACTCCCGAAATTTGAAATACTGTCTAGTATCACGTAGCTGGGTCACAATCCTGACAAGTGTAACGCAAGTCAGCTAAAAATTTATGGTTGTTACAGTTTATCTTGCACTTGATCTATTTAAATTCCTGTCTTTCTATTACCGCATGATATTTAGACTATTTTACTTGTTATATCATGAATTATTGTTATCTTCTTCTGGCATTACATTCGATTTCTTCAGTTTCTCATTGTCTAGTTTGTGACGGTGGGTGCAGATAGAGCAGAGTGCGGTAGAGGCAATGGGCCCTGTTTACGTGACTTTTGTGAGGATTAGCGGTTGGACTTGGAGAATATTTAGTAGGTTTTATGTTTTGCTTATTTGTATATCGTTTCATACGTATGTTTTAGAATTATTGAACTTGGCATTTTTGATGAGATTGGTATCATGTATATATGCTTATTGAATTGTACATGAATTCCTAGGGTTTTCTACACCTATAGAATTCCTATATTTTCCTTGATTGAGTTATTTCCCTTAATATAGTTGTTTAGTCTTCTGTTGTGTATTAGTGCAATAAATCTTTCATAAATTGTTAAAATTGATGAATTGAAGGCTGATTAGGTTCGTCAGGTCACCGAGTGATGACTCGGGGCCTACACGGGTCCAGGTCGGGCGTACCTAATTGCACGGGGAAATTAGGGCCGTCACAGTTGGTATTAGAGTGCAAGGTTCTAAAGACTTTGACTCTTGGTTTAAATTCATAAAACATAAGCCATTAAACCAGCGGAAGTTAGGAACGATTGAACTTAGAATGGAAAACCTATGATCTTGACTTAGAATCCTAGTTGAGGAGTGAGGATGAGTCAGGGAATTGGAAACTGAAAACTTATTGGCATAAGTATGTTTTATGTGATGTATTATATAGTATCGGTAGTTATTCGCCGGTCTGGGAACTCACTTTCTTTGTCAAATAACAAGGGTGGATCAGGCGGGATCTAGTAACAACAACGGTATATTGTTAACATATTGCGTAGAAGACCTTCGTGCATCGGCGCAGAGATTCGCATTTTAGAGCATCGATCGGAAGGACATGACAAGAAACAAATAAGGAATCCGAAAGATGATAGTGATTCTCGAGGGCGGAGGGTGTGTTTCCAGTGTGGATAACCCGGACATTTCCAGAACCAATGTTCAGATTTGTACGAGGACCAGCAGGATGACGATCAGCATCAGGCCATTGAGGACGTGTACATGGCGACTGAGCCACAACTGACGATAGTTCGTGATCCTACAGGAGGTAAAGAATTTTCCTGGTTATCATACATCATGCGTGGAACTGATTAATTGAAACTTTAGGTGCTTAAATGTGATGTCGGATGTCAGGTGACAGTATTAGGGTCAATACTTACTAGTGTAGCGACATTAAAACTTAGCCAAGTTGTATAGGATGAGACAGACCTAACTTAGACTAGAGTCCAAAAGAGATAGTAAGTTTGGGCACGTAGTGTACATGGTGAAGACCATGATGGGGTGTGTACATGGATTGTACATGGTGGCTACGGTTACAACTTTGTCGAACATATTTACTACCTAAGTATAGATGAACATGCGTTGAAACGCGAGTGGGTTGGGAGGTCTTACGGGTTTGACGTGTGAGTTGTGATCGTGACGTTTTACTTCGTAGTTACCTGACTTGTGTTGCGGTAGTGGATGGTGTCTACGACGAGGTCGTTGGCATTCCTACCATTTTGGGGAAATGGGAACGGTTTTGAGAGACTACAATTGAGTTAGACTGTTTGAAGATGTTGCGACCCGCAGTCTGAGGACCAAGAAAAATCAAGCTGTTCGAAGTGGCAGAGGCCCACAGTTTGGTAGATGTGGAGAAAAGGGAGTAGATTTAAGATGTGTTGTTTGAAGAGACTTTGTACAAGTCCGCAGTTCAATACCTGATGTCGAGCTGTTGGAAGTGACTCTCGCGAGAGTCCACAGTTACTCATAGCTTATTGAGCTGTTTGAAGCGACTTTGCATCGGTCAGCAGTCCAACGACGAGGAATAAGCTGTCTGAAGTGACTCTGAGGTTGTCTGCAGTTCAAGATAGAGGATCCAAGCTATTTGAAGCAGATGTAAGCCCACAGTTTGGACGAGGTGCAAATGGGTGTTGATTCCCCTTATTCGCTCAAATTAGAGTTAATTTCGAGGACGAAATTCTTATTAGTTGGGGAGACTGTAACGACCCAGAAGTTTGGCTATTTGTGAATGATGATGTGTATTATATATTTATACTCGTATTTGAGTAACTGAACAATAAAGTCAGTGAAAGAGTAGGAAAATTAAGTTACGGGTACACGGGGGATTTAAAACACTGTTAAAATACAAATAAATGAAATTTCTAATAATTAAATTAATTAGTTGGTGGGATGTGGTGAGAAAACTGGCATGGCGAACCAAATTTGGGAGAAATACGGATCGAGGAGTGCAAGACCAATGCAGGAGTCGGATAGTCTCGCAACATACGGGCTATGGGATAAAAATTGTTAAAGTAATACAGCTTGATAGGAGAGTCACTGGATTTTCATCGAGATACGTATGTATGTGGAGATGAGATAAAGGGGTAAAAGACTATAAGGGCAAATGTTTTAAAATGTATAAGTGTTAACTTAAAGGGCAAAAATGTCATTTTGACTATATATAAGAAACGTTTTATCTGAAACCCTACTACACTATTCATCATCTCCCTCACATAATCATCGCCCACTCTCTCTTCTCTCACTTCATCTCTCTCGGTTTCCCACTCCACCCTCCTCCATGACTGCCACGACCTCACCGGAGCTCGTTCACCGTAAGTCTCTCTCTCTCTCTCTTACTTGGTTTCTCACTCTCCACTTCTCGGTTTTTCTCTCCTCCTCTCCCTCCATCGTCCCTCTCCTTCTTGGCTGAGCACACCACTAACCTCACTGGTCCAGAGGTGGTCCAAACCTCATCGAGGAAGGCGACTGTCGCTAGAGACTAGTGATTTGTCTCTCCCTCTCCCTCTCGTTCTTTTTCACCCTCGGCGTGCAGACAATGTGTCATGGAGGTCTGCCCACGTGCTGTCGAACTCGGATAGTGGCTACGGTCGTCGAAGATGATCCTGGGTGGTCACCGGAGCAGAGGTTTGTCTCTCTCTCTCTCTCTCTCTCTCTCTCTCTCTATCTCGGTTTCTCTCTATTTCTCACACTCTCTCTCGATTTACTCACTGCTGCCGTGACTGTCCGACAGGGGGAGGCGATTGTCGTAGTCGGAGATGACCCTACGAGGTCACCAGAGCCTCTAAAGACCCCCTCGTGACGGAGCAGTGGTGAGGTTAGAGTTTTTAGTCTTATTTCTTTGTGAAACTGTTGTGTGTATGTGCTCTCGCCTTCACGTCTAGTCAGCGTATGGGGCTCTGTCGTGACCATGGACCAGTTGGGGATGACTTCACGGTGGTCTACTGGAGTCCCCGATAGTCCTAGAGCACCCCCATCGTCGTGGTCGTTGTGTACATGGCCGAGATTCACTAAAACCTTATTTTTCTACTATTTTCTACTATTTTACTGTTTGCGTTTTAGGCGGCTGCCAGAGTCACCGCCGATCGTCTGGCCCACCAGAGATCCTAAATCCTCAAAGTGTCACTAGAATAGTGTATATACGTGTATGAGTCGTGGTTTGAGAAACTGTTTGTTGTTGTGTTCAAATGGACTGTTTTGGTTTGCCTCGCCAAAATTCGTTGTTGTGGGTGACGCCATCACTGTGCCACCGTAACCGGGGATGTCGGGGACCAAGCTAATTCCATGCTTATGTCTCATGACTCTCGGAGTGGCCTAAAAACAATGAAGGTAGAAAAGAGTTGTGGTGTTTAAATAATTTCCTTTATTTTGTTATCATTTCATGTGAACTTCAACGTCAAGTTCAAAATTGTATGTATGGTGGGAATACTATTTGGTTAAGGAGTTTTCCGGTAACTCAATGTTGTGGTGACCCCTCCCCAATGTCGGAGAACATCAACATGTTACTACAATAGTTTTTCGGTCTCGATTGGTGTTCAATTTTTGTTACGTTTCAAGGATATATGATGTTAAATTTCTTTCATTGAAGAACTCATGTTATGAATTCATGATTAAGTCATTTGAATTCATGCCTACGTGAGAACATATATGTGTCAAGTACGATATTGGTTTTATATATGCGTGTGTTATTGGTCGGAGTTCATGATGAGTGTGGTTATGGTTTAGTGTATATGTTGTGATAAAATGTGGTAAAATGGTCATGACATCGTGGTCATGCCACTGGCTCTCGAAGCTATAGCATGACCCACATACGACTGAGCCGAGCCTAAGTCTTGTGATTAGGCTTACATATGTTATGGTTTTCAACCCGAGAGAGAGTATTCAGTTTTCTATCGATTTGTTGAGTTGTTTGAGTCCTTAAAACGTTGGGAAAACACTAGAGAATTAACCTAGGGTTAGTTGATGATTTAAACCATTAATTAGAGTTTTCGAACTTATCAGATAGCGAGAAACTCGGGGATGCGCGTTAGGACTCGCGGGAGTGTTGTTATTCACGAGTTGCGATTCGTCAGGTAAGTACACATACCTTAAAAGCTTGTGTATGATTTGTAAGCTAGTAAGAAAATGTCATGTGATTCATAATCATTTATTTAGATTTGTTATGCTCTATTATTGGTATTCCATTCCATTCCTTGTTGTGTGTTTCCCTACGTAAGTGTTTCATCTCAAAAGTACTAGGACCTGCACTAGAGGGATAAAACGTGGGCATTCATGTACAGGAGTGTGTGACCATCCTTAGTGACCCTGTGACACCGAGTTACTGGGTGGGTGGGTTTGAGTCCCTCCCATCATAGCTGTGCCTTCGCTTGTGTCGATGCCCGGGAAGACCTCGCGAGGTCTTCGTCATTATGCTATGATTTAGACCACTTATGGGCCTCTTTTGATTCCTTGGAACACACTTAACTGATTAATATCTATTAGTCTATTTATCATGCACTTGATCTATTTAAAGTCCTGTCTTTCTATTACCGCATGATATTTAGACTGCTTTACTTGTTATATCATGAATTACTGTTATCTTCTTCTGGCATTACATTCGATTTCTTCAGTTGCTCACCATATAGTTTGTGACAATGGATGCAGATAGAGCAGAGTGCGATAGAGGCAAGGAGCCCTGCTTAGGCGACTTTTGCGAGGATTAGCGGCTGGACTTGGAGACTCTTTAGTAGGTTTTATGTTTTGCTTATTTGTATATCGTTTCATATATATGTTTTGGAATTATTGAACTTGGTATTTTTGATGAGACTGGTATCATGTATATATGCTTATCAAATTGTACATGAATACCCGAGGTTTTCTACACTTATAGAATTCCTATATTTCCCTTGATTGAGTTTTTTCCCTTAATATAGTAGTTTAGTCTTCCGCTGTGTATTAGTGCAATAACTCTTTCATAAATTGTTAAAATTAATGAATCGAAGGCTGACTAGGCTCGTCAGGTCGCCAAGTGATGACTCGGGGCTTGCACGGGTCAAGGCGGGCGTACCCAATTGCACTGGAAAATTGGGACTGTCACACCATTCACCACCACATCCTCTGGTTCAATCCAACATGAAAGAAATTTAGAAGGCCTGTCGCAAAGCACCTTAATCAGTGACATACCGATACTTGACTAACAACTGTTGTTGTGCGCAAGCTCACATAAGTAAAGGTACTGCAGATTCCGCAACTCTGTCTACAATTTCCCAGATGCTATCGTGACCACGAGAAGATCGGGGTAACCACTGACAACATCCATATCAATACGTTCCCACTTCCAGCGAGGAATGGGTAGGTGGTGTAGCAGTCCTTCAGGTCATCGATCGCCCAGCCTCTACGCACTGGCATGTCACCTGCTCGAACAACTCCGACACCTCGAAAATCATCCCTGGCCACCAAAAGAGATGTCACATGTCAGTGCACATCTTAGGTCGACCCAGATATATAGCGAAACAAAGCGGTGAATCTCCTGAAGTATTTTGTCAAGCGCATCAACCAACAATGGAAACCCCGGTTGTTCGCGATACCTTTAGCATGAGTCTGTAAACCGACTCTAAACTGGGCAGTTTGAACTATCCGCCATCTGTTCATGTCGCTTGTATGACGCGTTGTTTTGTTGTTTCTCGCGCACAATGTCAAATGGGATGGTCTTCAACATCGTCTGGCCACGTATCCATGCCCTGGTAATCGTCGACACGTCCGCTGAATTCCTCAACTCGGCTGCCTCACGTAAACCGCGTTAGTGGTTCTCTGCTACACGGTTATTTAGGCATCAAATCTATTGCAACTCAAATCAGCAATAATATTGGTTTTCCTTGGATGGTACCCAAAATGAGAAGTCATAGTCCTCTAAGAACTCAAGTCGACGCCTTGGTCTCGCTCCAGCACGCATGCCACTCGCGAAGGTCTCCAATTTGTCTTCTCGTATCCACTGATCCAAACATGTAATGTTCATAACCAGTTAGCACCAATTAAGGCTTCGAACTCTTTCGACTCCAGTACTCGTATGTCTATTGATGACTCGTAAACCCCTATTTGTACTAAAATGTCAACACAAATCGCGTTCGAGTACATATTATCCCAGTCAATGTGTTAAGGACTTTATTGTTTGTCAAGTCTAATGGCTTTTCAATCTAACATGTCTATCATGCGTACAATAATCAAGAATCAACATAACTTGAATTGAACATGACATACATAAAAGTATTTTAAACGAAACTCATACACTCTGTAACGTATTTGTACACCTTCTAGTCCGTCTCAACAGTAGCCTACACGTGTTCATACCGGTTCTGGTGGTGTTATGGTTAGACTTGCTCTGACTGAGTATAATTCTTTTGATGTGACCCATCTGTCCGCATCGATAACAAGTACGGGTCTCTCGTGTTTGTCTCCGTGTATGCACCTGTGTCTGCTGTACTGGCCTAGTAGGCTGGGTAGGATTGCTCGCAAAGGTCGATACTGGCAGAATCGTTTCAGTCGGCCTGGTGATCTGCTGCAAAGTAAATCCAACACTCAGTGTTTCAGAGTCTCGCTGATGGAATCGGTTCATCCTCCATCTCTTGTCCCGATGTTGGTCCTCTAATCGAACCTCTGATCTGGTCGGTCTAGTCTCCTTCTCAGGATGAGTGAGCAAATAACATTCCCTCACTAGACTGCGCTTATATGCTCTCTGTAAGCTCTCTGGCTCGGTCGCAACAATAAATCCTCGGATTACGGGTAACAAAACCTTCGATAAAGTAATACACTCGGTCAGTCTCTGAATCTGCGGATCCTCCAGCATACGGTAATAGTGTTATGAACTTGCCCATGTACTCCATCACGGATTCGCCTGCGTTCTGCCTCAACGCAATGAACTCGTTCCTTTTCGTTCGAAGGACAGTCGACGAAAAGTATTTTTGACTAAATTGGGTCTTGAAGTCAAACCAATCGCTCGGAATGCCTCGGGTTGCAACGATTGTCATCCACCAATCGTTCGCCTTCCCCTACAACATTGACGAAAAGATCGTCGCCCTCATGCGTTCCTCAGTAGCGATGATGGTGTGAATCTTCTCGTGATTCTTTAAGAATAGCTCTGCCGCTCTAACATCGGTACCACCATAAGAATTTAACGGTTCGTGCCTGTTGAACTCTCTCCATTGCCTAGCCTCAGGAGTGGCTCCCGGACTCTTTACTGGAGTCGTAACTAAAGTAGTCTCGACAATGGCCACAGGTGTAGCTAGTGTAGTTTAGGTCTCCTTTGCTTGTGCTATCAGCAGTGTCTCTGCTTCAGTTAGCGTAACTAGCGCAACAACAGTTCCTTCATGCATCGCCACTAACGGAATCAAAACTGTAGTTATAGCAACAATCAGAGTCACCGCTCCTCGTGTAGTCATAGTAGGCAGCAATGGTGTAGTCGTGGTAGGTGGTGTCGTAGTAGTAGCCATTGCGAGCGTCCTAAGTAATCGCAACATCTCCTGTAACTGTAGATCCATCGCAACTCACTGTGTCCAAGCATGAAACTCCTCTACGGTGATGGCACGAGTATCCGGTACCCTTCTGTCATCACTTGGACCTGACTGATCCGTCATCCTCATCTGATTAAGAGAGAGCTTCTTGAATCAGTCGATAGCTACCATATACCATACACATTCACAACAATCATAACATGTATAAAAATTCACCCGACTCATCCCGTTACTTCCCCAATTAAGTTTCTACAGAATCATATGGTTTCCACTCTAAGTTCAACCATTCCTAATTTTCACTGCTTTGAATGGCTTGTGTTTTATGAATTTAAACCTGGTATGCTCTGATACCAACTGTGACGACCCCAAATTCCCAATGCATTTGGGTATGCCCGGCCTAGACCTGTGCAGACCCTGAGTCGGAACTCAGTGAGTCTGATGAGCCTAGTCAGCCTCTAATTAATCAATTTAATAATTTATGAAAGAGTTATTGCAATTATACACAGCGAAAAACTAAACAAGTATTGGTAAATAACTCACTCAAACGAAAATCAAGAAATCTATATATGTGGAAACCCCGAATATTCATATACCTCAAATGGAAACCAAGTAAAGTTGCACATGATATCAAATAATCTATGATCCCAAGTTCAAACCAACATGATGTATGTATATAAAGAAATCAATATACAAGCATAAATCAATCATATTTAGGCTAAAGTGCTCGAATCCAACCGCAAATCCTCACCAAAAAGCCTCCTAGACAAGGTTCGTTACCCTTCGAATGCTCTAGTAAATCTGCACCCACAGTCACAAACTAGACGGTGAGCAATTGAGAAAAATTGAAAGTAATACCAGAAGAAAATAACAATAATTCATGAATCTCAAATAAAATAGTCTAAATATCATGCGGTAATTAAAAGACAGGAACAATAAATAGATCAAAGTGCATGATAGGCAGACTAAGGAAATAACAATCGAAAACATGCGTGTTATAAAGAAACAAAAGAGGCAGCAAGCGGTAAAACTATAGCATTTGAAAAGAGGACGCTGGCTCTTTCTGGGCAACATTGCAACACTAGTGCAGCATCAGAGGGACACAGGCCTCTTAGCATACAGAAAGAGGACGCCGGCTCTTCTCGGGCAATGTTATGACACTAGCACAACTTGATAAATGAGGGACACATGCCTCAAGAATTATATCGACACGCTCATGCCAAGAACACACATACCAAAGAATCAACAAGATATGAATGCCAACAAAGGGAATCAACAAGCAACAATGAATGAAAATGAATTACATGCAATGTTCTTACTGGATTACTTTCGTACACAAGCTTTAAGGCAAGTGCACTTACTTGAACTATTGCAACCCACGTAACATACTCCAGACTCTAATGCGTCCCCTGCGACTTCCCGACTACCTGATAAGGGTTTAAATCTTGAATATTAGTTTAAGGCTTAGCATTTAGTTTTTAGTTGATTCGCATGAGTTTGTTTTATTTGTTGGACTCTGGTTAGGCTTAAATACTTAAGCCCATTTCCATAAAATTATTTACTTGTTATGGGCCTTATTATATATTTGTTATGTTAGACCCTTATTGGACCCGAACACAAGCCCATTTACATACATCTTATTATATTTATAAATTATCCATACCTCCTTATTTTATTTTATTTTATTTACACATACACATGGTACACCCCACACCCAGTAGTGGGGTGCAGAGCACCATCACACACCCCAACCGTGGGATGCACACACCCTATCACACACCCTAAATCATGGGGTGTACATGCATACACATGCACGCACACATACACACACATACACACACATGCATGCACATGCACACACACATGCATGCGCATACACACCACCCCACTGCCAAACTGTCCATACCCCACACCCCACTGCCAAACTGTCCACACCATACACTGTTATGCACCCCACCAGCCACACATACACAATCACACACATATACCCACGGTTACACACACACACCACACCACCGCACCACTATCCAACACATACCCCATCAACAGCGTCACCTCCAATCAGTCGTGACCGGGGACGGTCCCACCGACCACGACGACGCCAACACCGAGCAGAGCACCGATCGAGAGAGGGAGGGAAAGACACCGTGAGGTGAGGGTGTGCAAGGCCGAGAGAAAAAAGAAAGGAGTGATATACTTTTGGCGATTTTCGGTGCTGTGGAGGGTGGCGGTGGCGACGGTCCAAGGAGGAGAGTGAGCCGTGAGTGTCGAGTGGGAGGGAGGAAATCGTGAGAGAGATGGAGAAACTGAGAGATCGAGTGAGGGAGGAGAGGCCGAGAGTGCGTGGAGAGGGGGGAGAGGAAAGGCTGAGAGTGGGAGGGCGAGAGTGGGTGATAGAGAGGAGCCGAGATAGAAGAGGGGGAGAAGGGAGGGAGGCAGTGGATGGAGTAGGTTTAGGTTTTCTTTTATAACCACATATTATATATATATATATATCATTTAGGTCTAAATTACCTTTATACCCCTTATTCTTTTATTTTCTTCTACTATGTTTCATCTCCAAATACACACGCATCTCGGGGCCAATCCCAAAGCTCCTTAATTTAGGGTTGTGTCACTTTAATAATTTCTTATGTGTGTTCTAAAAGTTAACTCATAAGTTACTTAGTTAACAAACTCCCGTGTAAATCTTGTACTCCTCGATCCGTATTTCTCCGTTGTGTGCGTAATATTGACTCATCTCGCCAAATAATTAATTAAATTTTTCAATAATTCTTTTAAATATATTTTTATTGTATTTTTTTCTCCCCGTTCATCTATGCGAAACCTCACTCAGTCTAAAATTTGTTCGAATGGCACGAGACATGTAATGGACTATAATATTAATGCACACATCACAAAAACATAAAATCACCTCAGTGTCAACTCCCGAGACTCGAAATACTGTCTAGTATCACGTAGCCGGTTCACGGTCCTAACAATTGCGACACAAGTCGAGTTAAAATTTGAGGGTTGTTACAATCTTCATTTATGTGAGTTTGCCTACAATAACATATATCAGGCCAGTATTGGTATGACATCGTTTGAGGCATTATAGTATAGACCGTGTTGATCTCCATCTTATTAGGTGGAGCCCGAGGATTTGGCAGTTATTGGGCCAGAAATTGTAGTGGATGACACAGAGAAGATATGCTTGATCAGATTGAGACTGAAAAGTGCGCAGATGAGGCAGGAGAAATATTGCGACATGTATCACGGGAAGTTAGAGTACTAAATTGGGAACTATGTCTGCCTGAAGGTGTCTTCGATGAAGGGTCACATGAGGTTTGGGATTAGAGGGAAGTTTGCACTGAGGTTCATTAGTTCATTCAGAGTTGGGAAGCGGATAGATAGAGTTTCATACGAGTTGGATTTGCCACCTTAGTTATTTGAGATCCACCCTGTGTTTCACATATCGATGTTTTGACTATATAGGTCGAGAAAGGGCAGACGACCGATGGTGGACTTGAGCCAAATAGACTTGAGGGAGGACATCACTTATGACGAACATGTTATTCAGATTTTGGACAGTAAGATGAAGATTCTGAGGAACAAAGAGATAACATCATTTCTTGTCAATTGGCGGCACCACGGGGATGAGGAGCTAACATGGGAGCTCGAGTCTTATATGCGTGAGTATTTTCCCTACCTATTTTGAGTTTCGGTAAGTCTTTCCTTTAGTTTGTTTTAATTTCGAAAATGAAATTCCAATTAGTTGGGAAGACTGTAACAACCCTAAAATCTAACTCATGCCACGTGTCATTTTAGGTCGTAAATGGACCCAATTGTCATGGTACATGTGTCCAATTCTCAATCATCGACACCGAGGTATGCTATTTTTGTTTAGTGTTTGTATTATTTATTTTATTACCCGAGTGTAAATTTCAATGTCCCAAACCTGTGAGGATGTTTTTGTGAGTGTTGATGTTAAGAAATGAGTTCGGCTTGGAAAAAATGTGATTTACGGGTGCTGGGAGAATTGTTGTCATGTAATAAACTGTCCGAGGGATAATTGAATTAAAACACTGACAAATATAATTTAAAATAATAATTAAACATTGTGTAATGTGTCGAATACGTTGGTACGTCCATAAGCACATGACGGTATGTGTCGTGGTGCGGTTCAAGTGTGGAAATGCCCGAGAAAGTCATTAGTTAAGCTAGAAAATGATAGGACTAATTAACCAAAGTCAAGGGAGTCTTTAAGTGAGTTAGAGGAATGGTTGGGTTCATGTGAATGAGGACTATTAGATCCACCTCGAGATACAAATGATGAAGAGGATGGGTATATAATCAACCCACCACCTTTTCTCTCTCCTCTCTTCAATGAAAATTGGATTGTGACTTTGGGGTTTTGGTGGTTTCGAGCTCGGATCAACGTCGAGCATTGACCAACTGCGCGAGAAAATGTGAGATCTTGACTCACCATGTAATTCTATTCCTTTTGACGTTGTTTAGTGGTTTTCGTCACGATGTTTTCGGATATCATGTTGGGGTTTCAAATTTTTGGATTTTTGGTGTTGATTTGGTGATGTTTTAGTGATCATGGAATGGATTAAATGAGTTGCTATGGTTTTTGGCAAAGGGTTAATATTTTTGAGCATTTTTGTTGGATTTTTAGGAAATTTTGGTCTAATTATTGGAATCGCTTATTTTGGACGTGTTTGATTTGGATTAAACGATGGTTTAGTTTTGTATCGAGGTCCCTACTAGTTTGGGATAGGCTCGAAATGAGGTGACATGAGTCGGGGTTACGAAACTAGTGTTTTGGTCTCGATAGCGCAAGGGACGCTGTGGAGCCTTAAGTCCCACGGCCCCCAGGGAAGAGAGCCTTAGGAGGTCACGCTTTAAGTGATGCCATGGAGAGTTGTTCTCCATGGCACCACTCACAACGTCTGGGGCAGAAGGCACCCCAAACTCACTTTTTAAGTGATGCCATCGGGTTCTGACCCCCCACGGTGCCACCTGCGACGCAATACTATTCATTAGGCCTATTTTTAGAAATTTTTGAAAAATTTTGGGCATCTCTCGGGAATCTAAATGAGTCCGAATACGACCTAATACCCGGGTAATCGACCCAATTACACAAATGGGTAAAATCATGGGAAATTGTGTAAATTAGAGAATAATTAACGGGAATTGATATTTAATGATTACTAGAGGAGTTTATTTAGTGATGGGCATACGGGGATTCACGTGGGATAAGTCAGAGTTGTGTGAGTGCGCATTAGCATCGGATACAGGTAAGTAAACCAGTGAAGAATTTTACAATTATTTCATTGAGCTTTAATTTGTTATTATTAGTGCTTTGTTCCCTATTTTGGAATTTCATTCTGATTGAGTTGTCAGAGGGCAAGTGAGTCAACGTGATCCTTAAAAGGACGGGTTATCTAAGGTAATATACCAGAGACAGTAACTTGGGATGCACGATAATGTTTACTGGTTCTATACAGGGTGAGAGTTCTTTACTGGACTACCGAGAAGTCTCTTATCTACGTGGATTTAGGATGGTGTGAGTGTACCACGTCTTAAACTCCGAGTCTTGTAGGTGTTTTTCCTCGACTCAACAACCATTTGGTCGGGACTACTTGCACCTCTCTGTTTGATTTCTGGGACACTCATCTCCGATTGATTCATAATTATTTACAGTCTTTACTTTTACATGCA
Organism: Stephania japonica; assembly: GCA_039657345.1. Classification (NCBI taxonomy): domain Eukaryota; kingdom Viridiplantae; phylum Streptophyta; class Magnoliopsida; order Ranunculales; family Menispermaceae; genus Stephania; species Stephania japonica. The sequence continues at coordinate 16,596,247 of CM077558.1, read as the reverse complement.
TTCCCTATACCTTTCTTTCAATCAGCATGAATATAAACTGCTTATTTATCTCGAAATGTTGTATATATGTCATGTTAGAGTTACTTACCTGGGTTCGTTATTCTTGTGTTTGACCTAGTGCAGATCTATTGTGACGGTCCCAGTTTTCAAACCTTAAACTGGGCCCCGCCCGCCTAGTCTTACGTGAAACTCTGAGCCCGTCTCGATGAATCACGCAAGGCTAGTCAGCCTTTCCTTACCAATTACCATTCATTTACAATTTATAACATTGATTAGTGATTTATCATCAATATAGCGGAAGCAAAGCTGAAACTAATCAAGTAATCACAGCCATATAAAGATAAAACATCATAAAATGTGGAAATCCCGCATATGTATATCATCACAAATGATCAGTCAGAGGATAACAACCCAATAGATATACATGCCTAAAATCTCTCACATACCCAAACCCAAGTTTCAAAACAACGTATATATACAATAGTACAAAAATCACCTACTCAACCAAGTGGAAAGGCGTGCTCTAGTATCTTCAAAGCAAATCTCTAAGCTCAGAAGCCTTCCCATTACTGGACTGTGGATCAGTACTCTGTAAAACATAAGAATGACGAGCGCAGGTAAGTAATGCCAAGCAGAACAATAATACAACATTTCGAAATAAATAAATATTAGTCCACATTCATGCTGATAGAAAGAAAGGAATAAGGAATGCATGAACATATAAGATTGTAAATAAATCAATCGAAATGTGAGTGTCCGAATTACGAAATAGAATAGCAAGGAGTCCCAACAATAGTCGTTGAGTTGAGGTAAAACCTACAAGACTCAGGTTCAGGACGAGAACACAACCTACCAGCCCTAACCCTTGTAGTGGATCACTCAACCAATAGAGATTCCAAATGATATAATGATAAACAGAGCAATAACAACAAATTAAAGTTCAAGAAATAACTATAAAAGTTCTCACTGGTTTACTTACCTATAATTTAACTAATACGCACTCAACGGATCCCCCGACATATCTTCTATGACCTCCCGTGTCCCGTCGATGTTTAAAATCCATAGTATACATTTAAATTGAAATTCTCATTAATTACCCTAATTCTATCCAATTTTTCACAATTTTATTCGTTCACTCATTTGGGTCGATTACCCGGGTATTAGGTAGTATTCGGACCCATTAGGATACTCGAGAGATCTCGAAAGTTTCTGAAAATTTTATAAAAATTGGTCCCCGTGAATAGTGTCGCAAGGACGCCGTGTTGTCCATTGGCTTGGGCGGCGTTTCCACGGCGTGGAGATGAGGCTTTTTGCCCAACATGGACGTGAGTGACACCGTAACCTTATTTGGTCATGGTGGCGTCTTCGCGGCGTGAGCTCATTAAGCTCCTGTCCAAGACGTACGTGGGTGATGTCGTAAGCTGGATTGCTCACGACGTCTGATCCAGAACGCCCCTATAACGGGGTTTTTGACACCCCGACTCGCGTCTTCGTGCTTCGATCCTATCCCAACTTTGACTAAACATCCAACACAATGCCAAACCATCCTCGGCTCGCGTCAAAACCCGGCCAAACCATCGATTTTTCGAAATCATAAAAAATTCACCAAAAATCCAGAAAATCCTCAAACACTAGAACCACTTCACAAATCCCTTATTAGTCATCACTTACACTCTAATTCCATAAAAACATATCATAAAACTAATTTCCCAAAATCGTTGTCTGAAATTATCGCGACAAAACACACAAAACTATCGCCAAAACGTAGATAATCACGCGAGGAATTAGATTCTCACCTTAGATTTCGTGTTTGCTCGCTTTCTTGGCGTCAATCCGCGTCGAAACACCCCGGAAACCCTGTTGTTCCCACGTTTGAATCGATGACGAGAGAGTGAAATGAGAAATGAGGTGAGGAGAGAGAAAAGTTGGTGTAGTGGGCTTATATACCACCCTCTCATCCATCCACATACACAAATCTCGAGGCACATCCTTAGGCCTCTACTTACTCCAACCACCAACTCTAACACTAAATGGTGACTTCAATGTGTGACTCAATCTCTTCAACTTGTGATTTCTCGCACAATACTTGCGTTCTCGGACTCGTTCCATACCATGACTCGCTTGTCACGTCGTCCCAGATGTACCAACGTATCAAACGCGTTTTACAACTTTTATTTATTATTTATTTTATATTTGTCAGTGTTTTTAATTCAATTAAGTCCCTCGGGACTACTAATTACCCGACCAGCGTTCTCCTGAAACCTCGTTCTTTCACATAATACTCAAGCTGAACCTTACCCCGTACCAATGCTTGCACTCAAACATCTTTGCACATTTGGGATATTGAAATTAAACATTCGGTTAATACAATATAATACAAAACACCGAACAGAAATAATATACCTCAGCGTTAACGACCAAGAATTGGATGATTGTATCACGACAAATGGACTCACGTACGACCTAAATTGACACGTGACACAAGTTAGAACTTAGGGTCGTTACATCCGCAGTCAAGCAAGGGAAAGGCTCCATAGTTATGTGACTTGCTTTGAGGATACCGGAGTGGTTCTCCCTTTGGCATCAACGTATGTTTTGGTACATTTTGTATTATGTATATAGTTGTTTTGTTTCACATTGGGATATAGGTTTATGAGAAATCTTGGGGCATGTATAGTGATATTACTGTAACGGCCCCAAATTCCGAGGCCGCCCCGTGGCTTCCCATTTCCCCTGCTCGTGCACCGGAAACACCTGCCACGTCACTCGTCTATCCAATTAATTTAAAAACTCTTAAGTTTCATGTCATTTAATTTAGTAGTTTACAATTTACAGCGAAAGTTTTAAGATATCACCAAAAGAGTATTATATAAAGTTAACTTATTCAACCTATAGTGGAAAACTCGGAAGTACTCAGTATATAGGCAACAACTGCCATCAGTGAATGTTTATATACCAGTACTGAAGATGTAATAACTACAAGTTCCCAATATTCATAAGTAAAATAATTTAATACAAATGCACCTACCAGTAGGTCCTCGACAGTGGACAAGTAATGATTTTGTCGCCCGTGATCTCCTTGCCCCTATTGATACATAAGGTCTGCACTCAAGCCATCACAAGATGCAGATGACGAGTCCAGTAAGTAAAATCCCAAGGAAAACCACCGTGCATCATAATTTAAGAATATAAATAGAAACAAGTAAATAGTATTAACCAAACATGCGGAATAGAAGGTAAATGCAGACAACTGCTCAAAGCTTATCGCATGAATATAAACACAAGATAAACAAATGAATGTGCATCAGTTATCCAAGATGTGTACTGAGGATCAGGAGCCCTGTCGTGGTTTGTACCATCGACTCTACCACTGTGTCCTAGACCACACACCTAGCAAGCGACCGCACAACCTTCCGATACATAGACGGGAAAACTCTACCGTCCCAGTAAGATTTGGACTCGAAGATTATCAATAACAATAGCTCAAATGAATAGCAATAAGTAAATGCAGTAGTGGTGTTCAGTTGGGTTTTACATACCCGAAAATACGCACTCCGACTTCTTGGACCCGTCAGTACGCCCCACCTAGCTCCCCAATGTCTGAGCTATGGTTTCCCGGTCCCTGAAGTCCATTTTATAGTGTTTTATACTTTTTGAAAACATATTATAACATTTTATGATATTATATTATATTTTTAATTTTTCAGTTGTGGTACCTCTCTCGTCTGTGTCGGGGTTCCAAAAATATCCAAAAAGTCCCGAAACCACTTTTCTACCTTTTTTCTAATTTTCTATATTTTTCTAGAATTTTTTTTCCAATTTTTCTGACATTTTTCACTTATTTTCCTATTTTTCAGCAATTAGATTTTTTTTTAATAAAATAATAAAATAAAAATAAAAATATTATTTAAATAATAGGGGTGGGTCTCCTGAACCGGGTCGGACAGGTTCGGCCCATCTGGGCCGGGTCCGGGTTGGGCCTGGTCCAGGCCCACCCGGGTTGGGCCAGGCCGATTTGACCCGGCTGGCCCGCCTCGCCCGGGGTGCACGCACGCACGCGCGTGCGTGCCCCCCATCCCCATCTCTTCTTCCGAGGCGCACAACGGCGCCTCTCACGGTTCTTTTTTTTTTTCTCTTTCGATCTTGCTTCTTCTTCTCTCCTTTCCATTTCTCTTCACTCTCACTCCATTAAAGACCTCTAAAACCTCCAAATTCCTCCACAAATTCATCAAAACAACCCCAAATTCTCGGATAAAAAATGCATGCAAATAACCCAAAATTTATCAAATCACCTCATTTTTTCCACAAATTCGAAACAAATCAATGTAAATCATCAAAACCAACTTCAATAACACCAAATTCATCAAAATCAGTGATCAAATCTCTCGAATTTGAAATTTCACCACAACATCCATTTTAATGGAAAATCAACAAAAATGAGGGTAATTTACCTTAGCTTGAGTGTTAGACGCCCAGAATCATCTCCCCCAAGCCTTAAATCGTCCTCTCCAACCTCAGATCTCTCCCTGATCTCCTCACAAATTCTTGAGAAAATTTGTTTACTTTGCATGTCTCCACGATCGGTGTATATATATATTAGGTGTTTTAATCTCACGTGCACACGCATCTCAGGGCCAATCCAACAGCCACTGATCACCCTGTGTCACACAGTTCTTGAACACCCTATCATGACATTAATCTCCTTGTATCTTTTCATTGCGTATCTCGAGGACGATCCAAAAAATGTTGATTATTCAGTTCAAACTATAGGATTCTATTTATTCTAATTTGATTTAACTTATATAATTTATTCTAAGCATCAATAAATTCCATAAATTTGTAGATATGGTCACACTAATTCCCTGACCACTCGGCACCCCGTGCCCCGTGTTCAGCACGCTTCCCGAGGCGATCCCACACTTAGTGTACCTAATTGATTTACTAACTTAGCCTATATGTAAATCTCATTAAATTAAACCTCAACCATAGCCATAAAATTATGATTTCTCATTTAACCCAACGCCCGGCCTCACTGCCACCTAACCCTCGCGTTAGCGGGTCCTACGACACGAAACCCCGGCGCTCAAACTCGCCCGACAATAATTTACACACATGTGATGTTTATATAAATATTAAATTCCCACATCACAATAATAGACATACAACATGCACAAATAACACCATATAACCTGGGTACTCTCTCGAGTCCACCCAGTTGTCCACGTAATGCCCAAATTACCCGTTAATCTTCGTGATTAACACAAATCCCGATTAAATTAATTTGGGCCGTTACAATTACTCTTTTGTGACTTGTTATACTTAATGATGGTTTACATATGTGGGGTTTCCACACTTTAAGTTGTTTTGACTAGTGTTTTTGAGTTGATTCTATTAGTTTGAGATTTTAATGCTTTTGTTATACTCTGATAACTCACTAATTGAAAATAACTCACTTAATTTGATATAATAATCGTAAATGATAAGGAAGACTGACTAAGCTTGCGTTGACTTCGCAAGATTAGCTCGAGGGCTACGTAAGTCTAGGCCGGGAGGGGCCCAGTTTAGGGTTGTGGAACTGGGACCGTCACAACGTACATCATGAACATATATCAAAACGGTTTTCCAAGAAAGGTTCGAAACTTTGACTTCGCCTTCAACTTCACCACTTAAAATTTGGAAGTAATTCGGGGAAGTTTTACCAAAAATTGCCGATGTAAGAAAGTTTATAGAATTTCATTTTTGATGCTTGAAAACTTAACTTTATCTATAATAATCTACTACAACTACAAAATAATTATTTAAAATAATTATTTTGTTATACAAAAAGTAATCTCCTATCTATTATATATTAATATTTTGATAAAAATGTACTGATTCTTACATATATATAATAAAATTACAAAGCATAGAAATAAATAAGTGAATTACTTTAACTGAGAATTTGTATTTATTTACATATTTATATATATAGGTATATATATAAATGTGTATTGCTTTCTAGAGGAGAAGGTAATGTAAACGTGCATAGTCATACAACATAAATAGGGGGTAAATCATACATAAGATCACATACATAAGAAGAGAGAAAAAAGAAAAAGACAAGTATCTATCCACGCACACATGACATCTGGTTTTCCACATGGAACTAAGGGTGGGCAAACTGCGATGTGGTGGTGAAATTCATCAAACCGCCACCAGATCGAGAGTTCACGGTTTGGTCATTTTGCAAACTACCACCAAACTGCCTAAAAACAACAATCAAACCAACTGCGGTTTGTGCGATTTGGCCAGTTTGGTTTGACGGTTTTCCTGCAACATTTTCAAAAAAAAAAAATACCATACATTCAATTCCATACACATCCATCAACAAAAATACAACAATCGGGTGTGCCATAAAAATTTAGTAAGGTTATTAGGTTGCAGCGTCGATGGACCCGAAAGCTTGTTTGTCTATGAATACTATGCCAATAAGAGTACACACAAATCCATCAAACAAAAACCACTTCCATTGAAAAGCAATCAAGAAATAAGTACCAAATTCACAATCAAGTAGTGCAACTTGAATCTCCACCAACAACTCACTTAAGAGAACATACAAATCCACCAAACTCACGAAATCAACACTACTTGAACTTGAATCTCTACTAACAACATACAACAAACCATCAATAGATTCACAAAACCAAATAGACCTAAAAAATCGAAATAAAAAAACAGATTTACCAGTTCAACAAAGCTCCAAAATTAGGGTTTCAGAGTTCCAACACCACTATAAATCTCTCTCTCTCTCTCTCTCGATAAGCTTCTTAGGTGAACCTGATGTGCACAATGTGACAGTCACAGAGATGAGTTGATTGATCGAGAGAGTAGTGAGGAGAGCACAGTTGTTCAAGTAAGAGAGGAGGTGATTGAGGGCTTCAACGAGAAGAGAAGAGCAGAGTAGTGAGGTGGCGTCGCGATTGTTCAAGCAAGAGAGGAGACGAGGGAGGTGGGGGGCGGCATCAGTTGTTGATCAAAATAGGAAGGAGAGAACCGCGAAATCGAGATGAAGGTTTAAACTTTAGGGTTTAGTTACGGTGTAACTGTATATACTATATTTGGTAAAATTACTAAAATGCCATTCGGTTTGGTGAACCGCGGTATTTAAAAATTAAAACGACCACCAAATTGCGAAATCACGATTTTTAAGTTTTCTAAACCACCCCAAACTGCGAATTCCAAAAATCAGATCAAACCAATCGATTTGGGCGGTTTTACGAAAACCAATGCTCACCCCTATATGGAACGCAAGAGCATCAACTACTTGGTTTACAGTTCTCGAGATGTGGACACACCGGCACCGATGGAGATCGAGCCGTTTGAATGATTTCTTAGACCAGATTCTCATTAGCCCATTTGGACTCTACGCCCATTAACGTCTCTTTCACTGCCTTCGCATACCATTCTATAGATGAAATTTGTTGATCTAGTTCTTGAGCAAGAATCAAGATCATACCACGAGTTGAGAAGACAAAATCACACCACCTATTATAGTCTCTCTCTCTCTCCCTCTCTCTCTCACATCGACTTTGTCATCTCTCGCATCTCCCTCTCTCACATCGACTCTGTCGTCTCTCTCTCGCGTCGGCTATGCTCTCCTCTCGAATCTCTTCGTCTTCTTCCTCTTTTTTTCTTTAAGCTTTCAGATCACCAGATTGGCTTGCTTCCAGTGGTTGATGATATGATGTGAAGTGAGGAAAAGAGGAAGAAAAGAGGGTTTCATGGTCCCTAACGCGATGCCATGAAATTTAGATGCCATGAAATTTAGCAGTTTATTAAGCGTAGGGTGTAAATTCGACAACTTCGGCAAAAACTTCTCCAATTTAGTCGTATTTTAACAATTTTGGGGTACTTTTTTTTAACTTCGAACGAAGTTATCGAAGTTTGGCAAAAAGTCATGATGTTAATTCCTACATTTTTTTGTTTACATCCATGTTTCGCTTCGCCCACTCTTAAATCAACCAAATTCGCACGAACTTCGGGGAATTTTGTCAATTTTTTAAACCTTGATTCCAAGGTACTGTTCTATGACCATGCTTAACGTACATCAGGAACATAAGTAACATTGGTGAAGGAATGAGATCTATATCTGCAAGGCTGCAACAACTACCAAATAGCAAGCTCTCCTAGAACCTTCATACAACGAGCAAACCCATCCATAATGTGCAGAGAGGGGTAGAAGGGGAAAAAAGAGAGTGCAAATGGGAAAAATGCCAATGAAGATGAACAACAGTAACAATTTTTGCAAGTATGAAAGAACAGATTCAGAAACCTAAACTTTATGTTGGGATTCTCTAGACAATTGTGGTGCTACCTATAACATCTAAAACTGGGGCAAGTCAATTTAAAGGCATGGAAGATTGACTAATGGAACTTTTGTCATGGATTGAGATCAAAGGTGAAAAAATGAGTAGGAATTGAAAGCTAAATAGTTTGTCATTGTAGCCTAGCATGACCATGAGTTCATCTGAAAGATTTATCGGATAATGTAATATATAACCAAAGGATATTTAAATAAAAAGCACTTCATTTCTTCCCAAATCAACACATCCAAATATCTGATTTCCAAACTTTTTAGACCCCCAACATAATGAGCCTCACGCTGAATCAAATATAATATACCTCTACAGCAGATGAAGTCATACAATAATCCCCTCAACATGTAATGGACATCAGATATGTCAACAAAAGTTACAAAACAAACCAAAAATTTGATAAATGGATCATCTAATAGATTCAAATCAATCAACTGGATCACATAATAAGGAAGTAAGGATATCTTCTTCCTCTACCTCTATGAAGATGCATAAGCATTTGTCCAAAGGGAGCTCAAAAGTGAAATAAATGGTCCACGTTTATTGGATTCATTGAACTCTGCTACTCGCAAAAAAACTGATGATGGGACCCCCAACATAGAAGCTAGAGTTGAAGCAGCTGCCACCCATGCCTAAACATATACAGAAGGAATTAGGCATAAGTTAAATTTCAAGAGCCAGTTGTGGAAAATGAATTTACGGAATGATTTGAAACACATAAACCCTTGAAAGAAACAGTGCACCATTTAAATTCAGTGTAGAAAGCCAAAAAATAAATAAAAATACCTTAAGAATAGGATCTAATAGCAAGCAAGTCATTAAAGTAGGCTCATACTTCTTGCGGAATAACCGAATAACACGAGAAAGTACTCAAAGAATGAGAATATATATATATATATATATATATATATATATATATATATATATATATATATATATATATATATATAAAGCAAAGAAATGTGCCTCTTACACCTTTGCTGTAAAATATCACTGGTTGGCAACAACATAGTCCAATGGGCAATTAGATATAGAACATCAACAACCAAATGACAGCTCTACTACTTAAATAGCAATGGGTAAAGAATGTAATCTATACAGATAATTCACTCATATTCACTTTTAGACTGGCGGTCTACATGCATTAAGGTACTGAATAATGACCAAGACAGTATAAAACAAAACAACTAAATGATTTTTGACAGTCTAAAAAGCTTGTAGAAGGGAACTTAAGATAGACACCAAAAGCAAAATTATAGAACCATGATTTTAAATACTTCGAATGAAGCAATTATAACAATATCTTTAATGGAGCCTCTTGAATTGCAGATGGAAATAGTGCTTCTCTTTTTTTTTCCAAAGAAATGAGGACTTCATTTCATGAGAAATGATGGATGACACTGCCTTAACTTGTTAAAGTTTCTTGTTGATATCTTAATGTGTTTAAAACTTAATCTTCATCATTTTTGGAGGAATCAATAATGCATTTAGGCTTACACTTTCTTTTTATTATTTTTACCGAACTTCATCATTGGATTTAGGTACAAAATGTGGTTGAATCCAGCACTTAGAGCATCCGAGGCTACATGTTTCAAGTGTACCTACTTTCACTCTTAATCTTGTGTAACATGAAAAAATTTAGAGTATTTGAAAGGCATAAAAAATTGAAGTTCTATAATGGAGTACTCAAGGCATGAATATCTTCCTGTTCCATGCATCTAAGCCTATTGTCAGGTAGAGTAAGGGTCAATAAGTTCAGTACCATTTTTTTCTTAATAAAAAAAGGTATGACTGAAATGAAAAAAGAATGAATATAAAACTTACTTGTATACAGAGGAAAGCGGTAATTCTAGTCTTAGAACTCCGAAAATAGTCTAAGCTATATAGCATTATCTAAGCGAATGCGAATTAAAACACCACACCAACAAAAATATTAACCAAGAAGTAAAATTATGTATCATGTGATAGGGAAACTATATAGCATCATCTAAGCGGTAAAAGTGAATAACATGATTATGTCACAATCGAAAAAGTTAACAATAAAGCTTAGCTATAAGTTAAACCTGTTTCATAGTTTAGATATTCAGTGACGCTAATTGTCAACTCTTATTCGGTACTTTTAAGTTGGATAGTTGAAACCAAAATCTAGATTGACAATTGGAGTTAATTGCTTGCTCACATGGTTGCCACCTACCAAGGCAACCAACACGTTCTTCAGATTGGGCTACAACAATTTGGGTGTTTTTGCTACCATCAATCACCTCTATTTTAAGGTACTCTACATATAAAAATCAAACAACAAAATTAATTATTGTTTGAGGGTTTGCATTATCTATGATCTTTTTTTATGATTGACATTAACATTGATTTACTAAGCTTTGATACATGTGTTCCTTAGGCTTATTATGTGACAAAGCTCATCTCCAAAACAATGATGTCACATATAATGTTCTCATACCAATTTGATTTTGGGTCCATAGAAGTCAAACTTTATTTGATTATATAATTTCTACCTCATAATCATATATAATTTGCAATGATTATATAATTTTTACTATTTTTTCATCAGTTGAGTTCAGGATAGGATTGTTGTAGCACCAATCTTGAATTTTTTTTTTTTTTTGCCGGGAAGCACCAATCCTGATTAATGCTTCTCATACAAGAGCAACAAAATAATAAAACAAACTGTTTTCTCATATTGTTGATCCTAGAGTTCTAGCATATAAAAACAGTTTAGATTAGTTCCAAAATCATTCTCATCATTGAGACCGTAATACATGAGAGATGAATAAAGGAGGCCTATCAATAGATGAAGAAAATAAAGTAAATGATATATGAATAAAGGTCAATTTGGTTATAAGTTCTTCCTAAAAACTCAATAGGTACATGAGTAAGTTGGTTTGGGTTCTAACTCTTTTTTCATCCAAAATTCATCAATGAGTTGTTCAAGTGCAACATAACTAAAGCACTGAGATTTTGTTAGCATCTCCAATGGTAAATGTGGATTGTATTGCCCATTGAAATTGAGATGCAATTGAAAGAGATCAGCAAAAACAAAATAAAATCAAAAGAAAAATAATACTTGGTAAACAGAAGATGAGCCACACTGATTCGCCACGGAATGGATTTCTTTTCTTTTTTTTTTTTATCCGTGAAACGGGGCAGCCACGGAATGGATTTCAATTAAAGTAATAGCTATATTGTTACCATCCATGTAAAACATACCACCATATGCCTTAAAAATGACTCCGTTATATCACATTGAGCTACCAACTACATTTGAAAAATAGTAGCAACTATATGTATTATTATATTGTTATAACAACTGTAACGACCCATTTTTCAAATAGATCGCCATGGGAGCCAATACGGACCCACAGTCTATCTTACCAGCGACAACTGTGCTTTACATTAGATTATATCCTCCATTTTATCCTTTTAAACCTTATTAATCAACAATTTAGTGATTTAGTTGTAATGAACTCTAATTATATGCTAATTCATCATTTTATCCTCAAATTAACACAACAAAAGTCTTACTAACATATTTACTTAGATGATAATAATATAAATGTGTGAGATAAACCATAAACCTAATGTAAAAAACCCATATATAACCATAAATACCTCTAAAGTCACAAAAAGATCAATATATACAAGGTATCTCACAATCCCCAAACCCAAAATGAAAACAAATATATATATATAATACAAATGTACGAGTCAGATAATCTCTGATCAATGGTGTAGCGGCCCCAATTTCCACATTGGTCCGCCACGGGAGGCCACGCGGGCCCACAACTGCCCATGTCACCGCCAGCTGTGTCCCACGCCCAATTATCCATTATTAATCAATTTTCGGTTAACTTTGATGTTATGAGTTAACTTTATTTCCTTTAATATCATATAACCTCAAATTACGCAAATGGAATATTTACTAACCACATAAAGATTTATCATGTAAATTATGAGCATAATGCCTAAGTGGAAACCATACCAAATGTAAATCCTATACATATCATCCAAGATCCTCAAAATATCAAAATATATGCAACCCATCTCTCAAATCCCAAACCCAGCATAAATCAAATAAATACATACAACCAACTAGGCATATAAGAGGAGTAGTCTCCGTCTTCAGTCACAGATAATCTTTACGTGTCTCCTTGCCCCTGCACTTATCAAATCCTGCACTCAAATCACCCAACACATACGGTGACGAGTCCAGTGAGTAACCTCCCAAAGAAAACCATCGAGTAAATAATAAACAAATTCAGAGGCCAATAACTAACGTTAGCTACACATGCAAAGAGTATGGGCAACCATAAAACCCTGCATGTGTAGGTAACAAGCATGCAAGATGATCAACGAATAATCATAATGTCAACAATATGCTCCACAACAATTACGATAAAACCAGACAAAAGTAGAATGCAATCTCACATACTAGATCATACTTCGTCAATCCGAGCGCCCAGAGGAAACACATCACACCATGGGATCCACCCGGACCACTAACGGTGACCGGAACAAATCACAAACCCACCGAACACGTGCACCCCGCGACTCGGGTCACAATCCACCGGCGGCGCAAGTACACGTGCTACAATCTAGCATGCTTGATCACGTGCCACAATCGTCCCGAATAAACTTCGATAGTGAAAACAAATCCAACACCAACCAATAAACAGACCCCCACATGATCACAATGAATATGAATTTCAAGAATAATAAATGCAAGAATTTAAAGAATTAAATACTCCAGATGTGTTTCTGTTGGGGTTTACGCACCTATACCGCACTCCAATTATCCAGTCCAGCTCGAATAAATGCCCAACAAATCAAAATTACCACCCGAATTATACCTAAGATCATTTGTCATTAAATTAGCTTCAATTTGATATATTATATCAATTTTTACGTTTTACGAGGCTAAAACCCCGACTATATCTCGCCAACATTTCCGAGAAAATCCCAAAACTCAGTTGTGAACCATTTTTCTAATTTCTCATATTTTTCTGGATTTTTCTGAATTTTTCCATAATTTTCCCTATTTTTCTGGATTTTCTTTTCCATTTTTCTTTATTTTCTCTCTTTTTTTCTCTTTTAAGTGTGAACCGGGCCGAACCGGTTGAACCGAACCGGCCCGGTTCACCCCTTTCTTCTTCCCCTCCTCACAAAACAGAGCTCTGCTCTGTATTTTTTTTTTTTTTCTTTGTTACTTTCTTCTTCTCTTTTTCTCTCCAATGGACTTAAGAGGATGGGAAGACCACACATCGTCTTCCTCCTCGACAAATTTCAATTCTCGGCCATGGCGGAGCCATGGCCGAGCTCTCCACCACCTCCACCACACAACGCCAACAACATACAACAACAACAACAACAAAAACAACACCAACTCACCTTGTTCGCCTCGATCCCACGAGCTCCCGACCTCGATCTCTCGATCTCTCTTCTTCTTTCGTTCCTTCTTCTTCCTCTCGATCGACTAAATGTGAGAAAATGAGTGTCGGTGGTGTTTTTATCAATAATTTAGAGGTAAAATGACCAAAATACCCCTAAGTTCTTATCCTTTTCCTTCACAATTCTATACCCTTTTTGGTCATTTCACAATTATTTTCTTAATTTTCTGATTTTAATATATATATTTATATATATATTAAATTCCTTATATACATATATATATATATATAAATATATATATATATATATTCGCCTATACATTCGCGCCTAAAATTTCGTTGTGCGCGCCGACGAGCGTACTCGGGCGTGCACACTACACTACCACCCACGCGTGTCGACCACGACCCCGCGTCACGTCACTAGGCGCCCACCAATTTACTATTTTTTTTTTCACATTTTACCACAACAAGCATACAAAATGGACTATATACCTATTCCAAACTCGTTCCAGCCTCGCTGTGGGACCCACGTACGTCCTTGCTAGCGTCCACGTCCGCAATGACGTCATCAGTAACGGCTATTGAAAATTGGGCCGTTACAAATGGTACTCTGCCAGTTTGCCCTTGCCCCTACTCGTACTAGGATCTGTACTCAAGCCATCACAAAAGATAGATGATGAGTCCAGAGTAAGTATTCCCAAGGAAATTAAGTGAGCAATCGAAAGTAAATCACCAATAAGGTTATTAAATAGACATGCTTAAATACAAAATACATCGCATGAATAGATAATAGTGAAAGTTCAAAGTGTTCCAAGCCCCTAGGGTCAGACTATCACCATAATTTGGACTCTTCCACAAAATACTCGAGTCCAATTCAAGCAGAGCCGGTATCTGGATCCGCTAGGTGGTCGACGTGGTACCTACGACGCACCTGTCCCGACGCGATTCTCGAGTCGAATTATTCACCGAGTTTCCCTGACACACGTGTTAAAATGGAACAGAGGGAACTCAGCTCAACGTCCGCCCATATAACCATAACCAGAGTATAATATTGAAATAGAAGCAATTGAATTCAAAATGTCAAAAGAAGTAGATACTCAATTAATTTCAGTTAGGATACTACATACCTCAAACAACACTCCGCGTCTACTAAATAAACCCTAGTCCGTCTCCTCAAAATCCCTGATATCCAAAATATCGCTCGAAATAACCTATTTCCATTTATAATTGATTTAGCTTCAATTGAGTATATTATATAAATTTTACACTTTACGAGGTAAAAACCCCGATAACATCTCGCCTATGAACCATTTTTCTAATTTCTCATGTTTTTCTGACTTTTTACATAATTTTTAGCCATTTTTCTCCAATTTTTTGAAATTTTCATAATATATATATATATATATATGTTTTTTTATACATTTTTATTATTTATTTGGGTTGGGCTGAACCGGGTCCGGTTCGGCCCAACTGAACCGACCGGGACTGGGCCGGCTTGGCCCAAACAGCTTGGGCTAGGACCTGGTCGACCCGACCAATTCGGGCCTCGGCAACCAAGCCCGGTTCGTTTGGGTGGGGGGTGCATACATGCGGCCCGCACGTGTGCCCCCTTTCTTCCCCAATCGAACCAAGAGCTCCTTGGTTCGATTGTTTTAATTTTTTTTAATCGAACCAGGAACTGCAAGAGCTGTTCGTTTGAGCTCCCGAGCCATCCCCCACCTCCATCACCGAACCATCAACAACAACTCAACACCAACAGCAAAATACACAACAACCTTACCTCAACAACGTGAGCTCGATTTCTCTTCTTTCCATCAATTTCTCTTCTCTCGTCTCGGCTCTCTCAATTTCTTCTTCTCTTTTGATCAATTTTGTAAGGAAAATGTCGGTGGTGGTTATTGATATTTTGGGTCAAATGACCAAAATGCCCCTATGTTCTTTTCTCATCCTTAATAATCTAATGCCCTTTTTGGTCATTTCACAATTCTTTTTAATTTTTGATTTTTTTAATATATATGTATATATATATATATTTGATTACATATATATATATTCGCCTATACTTTCGCACTTACAATTCCGTTGTGCGTGCCAACGAGCGCACTCAGGCGTGCACACTACCGTATGACCTAACATGTGTCGCCCACGACCCTACGTCACTAGAAATCCACCAAACTTACTATTTTATCACATTTAATTCATTTCATGTGTGTATTATTTCCTTCGGCCTAATATTTTGTCTTTTAGTCTACCCGGTACCTGCATCGACACACATATCGAGGTGAATACTTAACACACAACCTCAAACATCAATGACAATGTAAATACACACATCACGATGTCGTTTACTATAATTCAACATAAACGTTCGCAAATTAGTAAAATCAACACACAAAATAACTATTTACCTAACTCCAGGCGAGCTCTAGCCTAGTTGCGGGTCCCACGAGTGTCTGAGTTGTCTGCCACGTCTGCAATACGTCATAAATAACGGCGAATTAAATTTGGGCCGTTACAACAACTATATTGATTTCATGAATGTTGTGTGTGGGAGGCATTTGACGACGCCATTTGATGGCAAAAAAAAATGACACAAAGCTCCATCCATATTTTAAAACATGAAATGAAAATAACTACTCCTTGTAAGATTGGAACAACAGTAAGTAGTACATAAGTGTAGTGTCCCAAGTCAAAGAAGCCAAACTGGTCTACTTCCTTATTCTCAAGCTCTACAAGACAATTGAGTATACCATTTTATTTAGTTGCATAGGAAAGGTGGAGACTGCAAGCACTTGAGCCGTACAAAAAAATAAAGAACAAAATCAATAAAGTTTTAAAACACAAAAAACACTATAAACAACTCAAATGATGTAATAGTCAATCACTAAACCGAGAAATGAGTGATTACGTAGTGAGGACAATACTGTAATGTCAAGTTAAATAGGACGTTGAGGGTGAGATGATCGAGACTATACTTGTGTTCCTAGAAAGTTCATAGAAAGACCATACTTGTGTTCTTAGAAAGTTCCTAGAAATTAGAATTGTAACAACTCAGTTACTATATATAGAAGAGAAGCCTCTCAAGAATTGACATTGAGAGAAGCAAAGTTTTCTTGTCTATCAAGTCTCTCTTGTTCTTTCATGTTTCTCAACATGGTATCAGAGCATTGAAGGTCTCATCGCTATGGATGATTCTGCACAGAAGGAGAAACGATTATTAACATATGGAGCAACGGATTCTTCTTCGATTGCTCATCATCTTCTCGGTCCATTCGATAACTCTATCAATCAGATCGTTTATATCAAGTTAAATAGTACAAACTTTTTATTATGGAAGTCCATTGTAGTTCCTTTGTTAGAAGGTTGTGAATTTAATGGTTTTCTTCTTGGCACAACGCCATGTCCTGATAAATTTCTTGATAATGGTAAGGTGAATCCTGAGTATCATGAATGGTTCTATTGTGATAGAATGTTATATAGATGATTGTTATGTGCCCTAGAACTTGAAATTAGGAATCAAGTGAACATTTTTCAAGGTTTACAGAAAAGAACAGCACATGAACTGTGGTGTTGTATATTAGATCAATGCAGTTCAAATAATAAGGCACAAATTTAGTTTTACAAAACATCCATAAGAACTACTCGTAAGGGATCTATGAAAATGAGTGAATATTTGAAAAAGATGAAAGATATTTCGAATAATCTTGCCACAACAGGAGAACCCATTCCAATTTCTGAGTTGTTATCGTGTACCTTATCTGGCCTAGATAGTGAATACTTACCTATCACATCTGTTCTTGAACAAAAAGATAGTTTAATCTGACAAGATGTAAAGTCTACACTTCTGGGATTTGAGGCAAAATTAGATATGTTGTCTAGATTGAGTTCTTTGAACATTCAAACATAAAATCAAATGAACTCTGCTGAAGTGAAACAAGGAGGGATGCCAACTTGGGCTAATCAAAAATCTCAGCAGGGAAACAGTGGTCATGGAGGAAGAAATTATAATGTTCAAGGCAGAAGTGGTAGGAATAATAGAGGATGAGGAAGATATCAAACTAATAATAGACTTACTTGTCAAATTTACAATAAGAATTGACATACAACCGTTGTATGTTATTATAGAGCTGATATAAGTTACAATGGTGCACAAAGTTTCAATGGGCAAGGAAATCAGTATTAGAATACTAGTTTTCATGGTCAAGGAAATCAAGGTATGAGAGGTGGTTTAGCTGATACTTCTTCAACCTCGAATCATTCTGCTTGTATTGCTTCTACAAAGTCATCTTCCTCAATCTGGCATAAGAGACTTGGTCATCCTTCTCACCAAGCATTGTAGCAAGTTTTGATGACAAATTTGAGTATGTTCAGTTTAAATAAGGATTTATGTGAAGTCTGTCCATTAGGAAAGCATCATGCTTTGCCTTTTCCTGATTCAAATAGTTGTAGTAGACATGTATTAGAATTCATTCATATTGATATTTGGGGACCTGCGCATGTCAATTTTATAGATGGATATCGATATCACATTACGTTTCTTGATGATTTTACCAGATTTACATGGATATTTCCACTTCAAATGAAATCAGAAGCTTTCAATGTGTTTCAGTTGTTTAAATTACAAGTTGAAAACCAGTTTTCCACTAGAATTAAGAAAATTCAGTCAAATTGGGGAGGTAAATTTAGAGTGTTTAAACCATTTTTAGAAAGTCGTGGTATTATATTTCAACATCCATGTTCACTTATGAGCATAATGGAAGAATAGAAAGGAAACATAGACATATCGTCGAAACCAGTTTAGCATTATTGGCTCAAGCAAAATTACCGTATAAATTCTGGTGGAATGCATGTGAGGCATCAGTGTTTATAATTAACAGATTACCCACAAAAGTGCTTCAAGGTGTTTCTCCTTATTATCAGAAATTGTTTCAAGTTTTCCCAAATTACCACATTTTGAAAGTTTTTGGGAGTGCATGTTATCCATACACCAGACCTTATAACACAAATAAGTATCAGTTTAGATCTAAAAAATGCTTGTTTTTGGGCTATAGTTCTGCACACAAAGGATATAAATGCTTGAATAGATTGGGAAAGTTGTATATTTCTCGACATGTTATTTTTAATGAGGTTGAGTTCTCGTACTCTACTTTATTTCCAGTTGATAGTAAAGGAAAGGGCATTGCTCAGAACATAAATTATGGGCCAGTTATCTCTCTTCCTATAATGAGACCTATGCCTAGTTCTAATCAAGTCTCACAAATTACTCCACCAACAACTAATGATGTATCTCATCATGACCGTCCTACAAGTAACCCCTCTACAACCACACCTGAAACTTCATCAACAAGTACTACAGCTGCACCTGCTAGTCATACCGAAGTCACTGTTGGGAATAGTCATTCCATGATTACAAGAGCAAAAGCAGGGATTTCTAAGAAAAAGGTGTTTGTCTCTACTATTGATTCGTTAGATCAAATTCCCAAATCTGCAACTGAAGCTTTACATATTCCTCATTGGAAATATGCCATGGACAGGGAGTTTCAAGCACTAATGAAGAATAATACATGGAGCCTTGTTCCTGCTTCTCCACATCACAATATTGTTAGGAACAAGCAGATTTTTACTATCAAGAAGAATTCAGATGGTTCTATCAACAAATATAAAGCTTGATTAGTGGCTAAGGGGTTTAAACAAGTTCCTGGTATTGATTTCACTGAAACCTATAGCCCAATTGCGAAGTCATCTACTATACGAGTTATCTTATCTATAGCTGTAACTTTTGGTTGGAAAATTCGACAGATTGATATAAATAATGCCTTCCTTAATGGAATTTTGAATGAAGAAGTGTATACTCATCAAGCAGAGGGCTATATTGAATCAAGGACTAATGGCATGGTCTGCAAACTTCATAAGGCACTTTATGGTCTCAAACAAGCTCCAAGGGCTTGGTTTACACGCCTTAAACAACAATTGATTGCTTGGGGATTTTATAATTCCAAATCTGATTCTTTATTATTCATATTAAGGTACAAAAGGAGTATGTTATATGTTCTCATCTATGTGGATAATATACTCATTACTGGAGCTCAATTGGATCATATTCAAGAGTTTATTAACCGTCTCCACACGACATTTGCACTTAACGATATTAGTGACATTAGTATGTTTCTTGATTTTGAAGTTCATCGTCATGCCACTAGTTTGTATCTTACTCAAACTTGTTACATTCAATCTCTTCTTCAACGAGCTGGAATGACTGGTACCAAACCAGTTGATACACCTGTTATGTTAGGCAAGGATTTTTCTGGTGACACTGCTTCCTTATTCAATGATCCTACATTATATCGAAGTTTGTTGGGTGGTTTACAATATGTGGTTCATACTAGGCCTAACATTGCATTCATTGTGAATCGATTTAATCATTTTCAACAATCACCTACTACTTCTCATTGACAAGCTTTTAAAGAGGGTTTTGCGTTATTTAAAGGGAACAATTCATCATGGTTTATGCTTCAAATCAGGTTATAAACTCCTTTTTATTGGATACTCTAATGCAGACTGGGCATCTTCAACAGAAGATCGCAAATCTATTGGAGGTTATGCAGTGTACTTTAGATCAAATCTAGTTTCTTGGCAGTCTAAGAAACAAGGTGTGGTTGCTCGATCTAACACGGAGTCTGAATATCGAGCGTTAACTCATGTTGCTGCTGAAATTTCTTGGTTACTTTCTTTACTTACTGAGTTACAGTTTCCTTTATTAGGAAAACCCATGCTTTGGTGTGATAATATGAGTGCTGCAGCTTTGGCCCATAACCTAGTATTTCATGCTCAAACTAAACATGTCGATATTGATGTTCATTACATAAGAGATCAAGTGATGCAAGGGAAGTTATCGGTTCATCATGTTCCTTCTCATGATCAAGTTGTTGATTGTTTCACCAATGCCTTGTCAAATTCTCGATTTCATTATTTGAAGTCCAAACTTGGTATACTGATTCTACCCCTGCGTTTGAGGGGGGATGTAAGAGTCAATCACTAAACCGAGGAATGAGTGATTATGTAGTGAGGACAATAGTGTAATGTCAGGTTAAGTAGGACATTAAGGGTGAGATGATCGGGACCATACTTGTGTTCCTAGAAAGTTCCTAGAAATTAGAATTGTAACAACTCAGTTACTATATATAGAAGAGAAACTCTCTCAAGAATGGACATTGAGAGAGCAAAGTTTTCTTGTCTATCAAGTCTCTCTTGTTCTTTCATGTTTCTCAACAAATGAAAAGAACTTGAAAGTAATAAGTCAATTTCCACAATTACCCATGTGAACCACCTTCCTCAAAAACCTATTAAGATATCAAACATTAAGGGCATTGATTGCATATTTTTTGAACTGTACACCTTTGATTATCAATTACCCCATAAAAAGCAATCAATTGATCAAATTCAAACCCCAATCCCTTCTCAAACAATAAATACGAAGAAAAAGAAAGACCTAAGCTTGGGTGACATTGACATCTTAAACAATGAGAGAGAGAACATAGGTTGCGAGAGAGCGATTCAGGAAAGCCAAGATAGAAAGATTGGGGACGAGTGCGCTCGATTTCTCGACTTGATCGATGACCTTCAAGAGTTGAATCTAACAACGAAGCCCAAGCTAGCCCAAACAACTCGACTTGAGACTTCGTATTGGAGTCTTGGAGTCTGACTTGAGTTTTTTTATGAAGAACCAAAGCATACAGAGAGGACGTAAGAGAGAGTCGGATGTGAGGAGAGAGGCGAGAAAGGATTGTTGTGTGCGAACGAAATATGTGATTTCAAGTCACGAAGGAAAAATTTAGGATTCATGCTTTTATATATACAAATGTACAAGTCTAACCTGTAGTCTAAAACTCAAATATAGTCGGCAAGCTTGTCCTTGTTGCGACTTGTACTAGGATCTCAAATGTGCCCATCGTATGAATAAATAATAGAAAAGCTTAAAGTGTGTATTTAAGCCTAAGTCAGACTGGCGCCATACTTTAGACTCTCCGCAAGCACTGCCAACGAGTAGGCCCTGGGTCCTCTCGATGGCCTGCGTAGACCCACAGGGCACCGACGCGTGCCTCATCATGATACTCAGTCGAACTATGCACCGAGACTCCTGGCAACATGTGTCATGGACTATAGCACGACGAGGGAACACCTTACCAACCATCTATATAACCACAACAGGAAATAAATAATTAAACAATTGAAAGGAATTAAAATATAAATAAAGCATGTAGGTACTCAAGGAATTTCAATTGAAATACTACACACTTCAAACCGTGCTCCAACTAATCCAATACCGTCTAATCATGCCTCCAACTGTGCGTCCAATCCCCGTAAATCAATTCCAAACATCTGATAATAAAAAATTCCATTTAATTCTTCAAACTTGAAAGTACCCCAAATTTCCATTTACGTATCAATTAGATCATTTAAATTCACATTATATCCAATAATGATTCTCAAGTCAGGCCCTCATTAAGCCAAATCAAAAAAATTTATTCTTAAAATTTTTATTTAAATTTTCTATCTGGACGTCATGAAGGCGCCGTCGTGAAAAAGTTCTCATTGCACGCCTCACAGTCCAGGGCAATGGATCGGTGCCTTTGGCGTTGTGACTCGTGTCGCCATGGGTCAGTACCTGTGACGTGACATAAAATGTGGGGAGGGGGTTGTCCCTCTGGTTTGGATGTCGTGTGTGTCGCCGTGGAGATTAACTTTCCAAAGCGTCCCTGGTGGCGTCCAAGCCAGAAATGCAATACTTGGGTTTTTAGACACCCCAACTCGTCGTCGAGGTTTGAACTTGTCCCAACCCCTCATAAAACTCCATAGCAACCATGGGAACCCACAAAACGTCGACAAAACATGTCCGAACTGAAAACCCCGATGTTCCTCAACAAATTCCGATAAAATCGTCCAAAAACCTCAACAACCAACAACAACACCAACAAAACTTCAATTGGTAATCTACAAGACTCCTAAAATTCATAGCAACTCATTGTAAACCTCGGGGTTTGATTCACATGCCTGAAACTCATGCTAAAACATGAATATTGATGAGTGTTCATTTAGGCATGATTTAATATAAGTTATTAAGAGTTAATGGACTATATTTATCTTGTTTTAAAGTGATAAATGCATGTTTTATGTGTTTCAAGGATTTTACATGAGTTGGACATTTTTGGAGCAAAATGCGTGTTATGAACTTAATTGAGTAATGTTCAGTTCACAAGCCATAACTTTCACATTCGATGTCGGAATGACTCACCATTGGTCTTATTGGAAAGAAGACTTTGAGACATACATTTTCATTACTCACAAGAATCATGAGATATGGATTTAAAGTGGCTCAAAAGGGCAACACACAGTTGGCAAAGTTTGGCCACGTTCCTTAATGACCCATCTTCAGTATAAAGGTCATAACTTTCTCATCTCAAATCCAAATGACTTATTGTTTCCTTTGTTGGGAATTAGACTCCAAGTTGAACATTTTGATATTTCATAAGCTTCTTCAGCTTCGGCCTCTAAGTGGTCCAAAATCATGTTGCAATGCAGAGGAATTTTTCACGTCGTGATGACGCTGTGATTAACAAATTCTCATGGCGTGACTCACATACGTCTGAACCAAAGAGCTCAAAAAAGACGCCGTGAAGACGCTGCCAACACGTCGCCACCCTGAAGACTTAAAATTTTGGGATTTTACCTACTTTTCGATCACACAGTTGCCAAACACAGTTGGCAAAGTGGGTCCACTTTGGGGTGTTCCTTTAAATACCAATAAACTCTCAAACGAAATAATCCTTTGTTTTACTTCCGTTTTACATTAGAATTAGGTTTTTGATTATGTCTAGCTAGTTTCTCTTCTAGATTGAAGGTGGATCGGTCAAACCTACGACTTGGGAATCCTTTATGAGGTTTATTTATCTTTATTATTATATTCTTTTATATGATATATTTTCTTTGGTATTGTTTATAATATTAGGGTTAGATTTAATTGTGTGTAAAGGCATGTGCATGCATATTAGATTGATTACTCTCTGTCATTGAAGTTGAAACGTCTGTCCTTACGCGGTAGACTCATACTTGTGACAATTGGCCATTCGGTCAAGTACCTTAGGGATCTAGGCTAAATCGGGAGCACTAGCGATTTGGTTGTCTAGGTGTAGTGCTTTCAAGGACCGAGGTAATGCGACAAACGCGTTAAATCTGGAGCACTAGCGATCAGGTTGCGTGTTTGGTTAAGGAAATAGTCAATGGTCGTATCTTGACTGCCGACATCAGGAAGTGCGAGAAACCAAATGCGTCACTGGGTTTATAGCTGTACTAAATCATATATTAGTTTCATATTTTTCATAAACCGATAATTAATGAAATCAGTCCTAAGTTGTATTGCGAAGACCGTGAAGCTGAATACATAGATTTTTCACTCCTATTAGTTTTCCTCTCATTTAATTTCCCTAAGTTGTATTCCCTTTTTTGTATTTTTCGTACCTTAGAAAGACCACCAATCTTGTTAAGATCGACTTTTTACCGCTATCTACAAAATAGTTGGTTTAAGTAATATATTTTATTGATGTGTTTGGCGCGCATCAATTTTTTGCACCGTTGCCGGGGATTGGTTTTTCTTTCTTTGGTTTTTTGTTGTATATTTATTTACTATTTATTTTGTATCTAGCTTGTTGTTCCTAGTACTTTTGTAGGTAATTTCTCAATGGCCTCCTACTACCATAATTATGATCGATTTGAAGACTCATACTATCATGGTATGAATAGGGTAGGTATGTCATATAATGGACATTAATTTTTTAACTCGCAATCTTTTATGCAACAGGTCAAGGTTTCTGATTTTTGTGGGGAATATCTCTTATCCCACATATGCTTGTCCTTATTATCCAAACCAAGAACCACTATTTCAAAATTTAGATCAACAGAACACCTCCTTGGAAGATATGATGAAACAGTTACTGGCTAAGGTGCAACAGATACAGGAAGATGTTACAGAACTTCAACATTCAAACTCAAAGTAGAAAGATTTATGAACTCAATTTAGTCAAATGAATGCCACACTTGAGAATATGATTGATAAGGAAGAGTTGTCTCGGCAACCAATTTTTGACTAAGAGGAGAACTTGAATGTTGATACATCAAAAACTATAATGTTGGATGAGTTATCTATCATGAACGAGTATTGGAGCGAACCACAAAAAACACTTGAAGTTTCTTTACATGTGCCAGACATTGACATTGCACAGAATGAAGAGGACGAAGCCAAGAAAGAAATTGAAGTCATTTCTGAAAGGCCGAAAGAACAGCAAAAGGAAAGCAAGAAAGACCAACCTCTAGTGTTGGTGAAACCACCCACCCTCCCATGCTTACCTGTTAAATTTAAAAAGGGGGTGTAAGTAAATGAGCGTTCGCAGATTTTCTACACTGCTGACACCTTTGTGTCAGCAGATCATAATGCGACAAAATCATGTGTTAGAGGTCCTGAATGAGCTCCTAAATCTGAAGGAGGACATGCCTGTTGAATTGCCTAAAGCTATAGATGCATCATTCGTTGTCGACATCTCGAAAGGAGAGGGCATCATGTGATCATTCACATCAAGTCGAGCTAACGACTTTAAACAAAAACGCTATTGGGATAAGGCATTGTGCTAGAGACCAAAGAGGCAGGCAGTCGCATTTACAAGTTTTCAGATTTCTAGTGTGCTAGAACGAGAATGTAGCTCACTTAAGACATCAATTCATATGACTGGCCACTTTTTGGGAATGATTAAACTTGAACAGACATTGAATGACTTGCTTGATTATAGTGAAAGTGAGAAGGGTCAACAAGAGTTTTCTAAAAAATTTTTAGAGATTCCCACATATTCCATAGGAAAAGGAGTAGGGAATCTTGTAGATGGAAAAAGTGAGAAAAGCGTATTCCACTGGTAATAGAGCAGGGACCATACTACTTTTAAAATTTTAGAAGAAAAATAGAGTGTATATACGCATAAAGGCGAAAGTTTATGAAAACTCTTTAATAAAAAGATTTGACCGAGTGCTTATAGCTAAATCAATTGAGTTATTCCAATGTGTTATTTCACATTTTCATATTTAAATCTGATTGTCTCTCTTTGGTGTGTTTAGTCAACATTTATGGATAGTGTGTTGCATTTTTAGTTCATAGTCCCTTTTTTGGTGTTGATGCAACTGTTTATAAAAAAATTTTGAACTTTTATGCTTTAATGTAGTTGCTCTGTAAAATCTTGAGTAGTTAAAGGTTTTTGTCTGGATTGATTATGAATTTTGAAAGGGTGATTTTCACTGATGTTTGGACTCCGTTTTCACACTATTTGACTCTGAACTTCTTTTGGGTGATGGTTACTTGAGTGACAGATTTAAATAAAAAAGGAATTCAAACTTAACTTGGTGATTGGCATAGGTTTGTTAGGATTAGTCATTGTAGTATAAGAGTAGAGTATAGGTTTTCATTCACTCCTTTGCTTGGGACGAGCAAAGTCTAAGTTTGGGGGTGTTTGATGAGTGTTCATTTAGGCATGATTTAGTATAGGTTATTAGGAGTTAATGGATTATATTTATCTTATTTTAAAGTGATAAATGCTTATTTTATGTGTTTCAGGGATTTTACATGAGTCGGACATTTTTGGAGCAAAAGACGTGTTATGAACTTAATTGAGTGATGTTCAGCTCACAAGCCATAACTTTCACATCCGAAGTCGGAATGACTCACCGTTGATCTTGTTGGAAAGAAGACTTTGAGACGGACATTTTCATCCCTCACAAGCATCATGAGATACAGATTTGAAGTGGCTCAAAAGAGTGACACACACTTGACAAAGTTTGGCCAAGTTCCTTAATGACCCCATCTTCAGTATAAAGGCCATAACTTTCTCATCTCAAATCCAAATGATTTGTCATTTCCTTTGTTGGAAAGTAAACTCCAACATGAAGATAACAGAGGGGCGACCGAGAATCTCACCTTTGATCGTCGAATACACGTTGTTTGAGTCACAAAATCTCATCCTCCCACTTACAAAACCCTTTTTCCCTTCTCAATTTTCGGACTCAATGAGTGGTGGAGAGAGAAAAGGCGGTAAGGATGATAGAAATGGAGTATTTATACTTAAAAACTCATTAAGTGTATTTGTGGATCTCAAAGCTTCATCTAAAGGCTATCATGAGGTCAATAACTCATCAAATGGTGACTTAGATTAGTGACTTGGTCATTTAGCATTATCCTTCTCAACACAAACCAATCAATCATCGGCGTTCCCGTACTCGATCCTGCACAAAAACTCATACATCTCGGGTACCCTCGTGCTACGAACAACTAAGTGGCATTTAATGTTAATTAATTAATACATTTAATTCATTTTCATGTATGTCATTTCCCCAACCTAGTGTATTGTCATTTGCCTACCCTATACCTACTTCTACACGCTAATCGAGGTGAATACCCATCACACCATCTTGCAAGTCAATAGAAATATAAATACGCACATCGCGATGTAAACAAACATCACTAAACACATACATCACAAAATTGGCGAACATAACACACAAATAATCTATTTACCTATTCCGGGCACTCTCTGGCCTAACTGCGAGGTCCACGGGGTGCTGAGCTGACATTCACGTCTGCAAACACGTCATAATAACAACTTAATTAAAATTGGGCCGTTACACTCAGTCTCGGTAACAATTCGTCGAAACAAAACCAATAGTCTCGGTGATATACAACCACGGTCTTAGGGTCTTTCTCACTTATTGGTCGGTTGATATTAGCCAACACTTACACAATAGCACTGGCAATGAACGTCCGAGACCAAAAGACAAATCACGGCCTTGTGTGACCAACACTACGAAATTGAAGTTAAACACTCACCCAACCTTAAAAACAATAAATCTACCTTAAACGATCAAAAAAAATGAAAAAATTTGGTGTATTAAAGCCTTTTTAGCGTGATGGGAGGGAGAGAAGAATGGTTTTGTTCGATTTGGTGGTGGCTTCCCTTATTAAAAGTTTGTGTTTGCCTCCCCCATCGAAAGTTTTTGCTTGTCTTTCCTTATAGAAAGTTTCATTTCCCGTTATGGTTCTATTATTGTAGTTACAAAAGACAAACGTATAAGTTGCATATAAGTTTGCAAACTTTCGCAACGTCAATTTGATCTCAAACAGAAGAAAAAGGGTTGCTACTGATGTACTTTCATTATTAAATCAAATGTAATAGTGAACAATTTCTATGAATCGAAATATCTTTTCGTCCAAAAAGAAAAAGGTTCATGTGGTAATGTTCAATGCTCAATTTCTCGATAATGTAGATATTTAAAACTAACAATTTATACGATTATCTATTATACGTCGAAGATTTCTAATGGGAGAGAAATATTAAGACTTGAAAAAAAAAAAAAGAAATACTGATACTTCTCGAAAGTGTACACGACCTTGCCTTTAAGCAAGCCACGTCTTATCCATATGCTTTGGCAAACTTCACACAATTTTTTTTTTTCGTTTTTTTTTGCAAAATTCACACAATAATTAAACATTATGAGAACACAAAAACCTTTATCAGTCTTATCCCAAAAAAAAAAAAAAAGAAAGAAATAAAATAAAATTATCAGGAAATAATTAGGCAAACTAACATTTCAAGTTACATAACACAAACACCTTCATTTCTTGGAAGCAACTAAAGGGCGCCCTTATCAAAGTTATCATATAGAATAGGTATCAAGCTTTCTGATAAGGATAAAGATAAGCTCTTACTTACCGAAAGCATAAAATGGCCAGAAGATATGAATTTTGAATAATGAAGTAATCAAACACAGAAATTGGTTCACCAGTGAATCGGAACTTTCATCGTAGAAAATTGTTGGAAGCTTTGTTCACACTTGAATACAAGAGACTAGACTAAATAAATTGCAGAAGTTATTATTATCCGACATAACTTAAACGTTCTCTTTTCTGATTAACGTATACAATTCTACAGCCTAACCAGGGCATTTAAATAATATGCAGAAGCAGAAGTAAAACCAGGTGGTTAGATCTCAAACTCTGTTGTATCCAACCGACTTGCTGAACAGGCGGCGGATGTACATTACTTGAAGGCCACTCGCGCAGACAAACACAAGGTACATCAAGATCGTGTAGAAGAGTACACGCTTTCGGGTGCTCTCATTTGCTGCAAGATCCAATACAAGTATAATCAGATATAGATCATATTAAACTAGATTCTAGTTCTCAAAATAATAACAAAAGGAAAAAAATTTAAATGGGTGAATTAGTAGTTGGGTGTCAATAAATCAGATTAATCTGAATGCCAAATGGCTTCAATTCAATCAAAGGCATGCCGATCTAGTATCATATATCAATCTAAACTCTTAAAAAAACCAAATGCGATTGAAAAAATCCCAATGTTGATAAGATAAGCTTTCAACATCGAGTTTAGAATTTTTGTTAGTCCAATGAGAGTGAAAATAATCCGAAAATGTGGACCTATTCAAGCTCTCAATGGATGATTTCGCTCAATCTTGTCAGCTTCATGTTAATACATTGTGGTCGCAAATTTCAGAAATTACCAAAACTATAGTTTTTTTTTCTTTTTTTTTAAGAAACTATGGTTAAGTAATGAACAATGTGCCACCTAACTAACTGAGAAATTTTTGTAACACAATAACATGAAATGAATCCTGGTGCAGTCCATGCAATGACGTCCTAGTTGATTCTTCTAATACAACCACCAATTGTGAATGCACCACATGCATATATAAGAAAACAGACTCAAATAAATTCCCTTCACGTGTTAACTATGTAATAATTTCAGATGATATTATAGATAAAAGGAGTTTTTTGCAGGAAATGATCAGTTTCTGACTTTCCGAGTAAATGGTTATAATGATATCAAAGAGGCGAGAAATATAATGGCTTACTGTGTCGATGCCGAGCATCGCGCGCTTTCAAGTATTTCTGTTCTGCTGTTACTGATTCCAATGCTTCTCTCAGTTCGGCAATCTTAACATTTATAGGGTTCAAGTGCTCTGCAAACAGAAGGAAATAGAAAACGTAAGCAGGTGACTTGTACAAGTGATTTTGAGATGTGGCAGGCCGAGGGACCCAGCTAAATCACATGATACATCACAGAAATAGCGGGAAACAAACCATCTTTAGCAAGATCATGCTCTGAGGGGATATGTCCAACGTGAATGTAGAATGATACAGTCTCTGGTGTTGAATAGGGATTATGGAAACAAAATTTGTACATTCCACTTCGTGGAGCCTTTGTCGAAAATTTGTCCCCTGATGTTCCTTTCAACGAGTATAATGTATTACCTCCAGGAGAAGTCACCTGCACAAGAGAAATCAGCCAGTACATCTTACTTTAGGGACAGAAGGATAGCACAAAATACAGAGATATAAACTATAAAGACAGAGACACAAATGAGTTATACAATATTAACGTATACAATTGATCAAGATAGTATGCAATGATAAAGCAAACTCAAATTCCTACATTTTGAGGAAGGCCAGGCATTCTAATTGTAGTATATTTCTCATAAAACTGGGAACATGATTCATGCAAAACCAGCTGTAGCCTGATGTCTACCCATTGTTAATTGATTTAATCAGAATAAAGCTCAGATATTTAAAGACACTAAAAGACTCCAAGAATAAACGATTTTTAGAACCAAATTCAAGACCCTCAACGAAAACAAAACTCAAACAAAAGAAAAAAAATATTAGGTACGAGCCGCATATTATAGACCAAATTAATCAAAGAACTAAAATTAATATATCTCAGATGTTCTATAAGGAAGCAAAAGACATGACTCAACTCATGCCGATTAAAAATGCACTCTCAAAAGCTGAAAGAGCAATTAGGAGAATGAGATTCACTACAAAGAAAATTTTCGGCAACACTAATTTCTTGGTGCCAAGGCTTTTTTAGCAATAAAATAATTTGCTGCTAACAGTGTAAACCGTTCATAGTCGTATTGTAGCAGCAATACTTTGTGGCTAAAAGTAGTGTTTAGCAAAATTAATATTGGGAAAAGTATTGTTTAAAAATAACAATATTTTGCACTGATTGATTTGTGCGTAACTATAGTATTTTAGTAACAACATTTCCTAGTTATAAAAGTAGTGTGGCAATAAAAAAATACTTTGTTTCCAAAGGTTGAAATTTTTTTTAGTGGCTTATTTGGCATTGTTCTACAAACCAATTGAGCAAAGGATCAGACCCCCATATGGTGCCCAACATTGCCCAAGCGTGAATTAGTCTGTGGTTGGTGCCGAACACCATGTGGAAAACAAAAAAAGAGCATAGGATGCAAACATGGTCCACTGACTCACTAACCTAGCATAATAATACACAACAAACAAAGAGATGTAGCAAGAAAGGGCATCCACCTCGATCAAAAAGGTGTGTTAAGCTTCTTCACCAACTAAGAGAAACTTTTGATACAATGAGAATAGGAGCTTTCCCATTAATAGACCGTTTTCTGGCAATTACAAATATGTTGCCCAACCCAAATAAAGAGCCGGCTAAAACGGTTTGTCAGATTTCAACCATGCATGGGAATACCATATTTCTTTCAGTAAACAGATCAACGACATTGCATGGGGCTACTCTTGAATGGTCTAAACATTGTGACCATTGTCACATCTAGATAGAATCGTGACTAAGCTAAAAATGCTCCATAGATTATAAACTCTTAACTTAATAAGCTCTTATATAAAGAGCATTACCAAATTAAGTACCTGTGATTTTTTGAAGTAGATATTCCAAACATACCTTTAGCCTGTTCATAAGCCAAGTTACTTTTAATTCTATAGTAAACAAATTCCCAGGTCACTCCCCTTTAATGATTGTACACCCCTCACACCAAGGGATCAAGCCACCGTTTGAATCTTCTACCTCTTCTCAAAGCTACATACATGGGTGCTGCTAAAGTGGCTTTTAATAGCTTAAGAATGCACAAAATAGTTTGTGCTTGTTTGAAAGGTTTTCAATGCCAAGCTCAAAAGTCTTGGCTTAGTTTCGGCTGTTGATGTAAGCGCCCAACAGAAAGGGAAGATTATTGGGAAGAAATAGGACAGTTTTCAGCTCTTCAAAATCAAGCTTAGTTCTAGCACTGCCCTGTCCTTATTGGATTGCGTGAAGGCCTTCAAAGTGGAAATTGATGTCTATGACTGGAAGTAGGGGCTATCTTAACTTAAGGAGGAGGATTGATTGGATATTTGAGCAAGCGATTAAGCTTAGCACGACAAAAAGATAACCAATGATGAATCATGACATTACTGACATCAAAACCCCAATATTATGAATGGTCGATCATTACTTTTTGTTGAATTCAATCCTTTAAATCATTATCAGATTTTACATTACAACAACAATAAAGGTATTCCACAAATGGTATTCTAGCCACTTACTATCACCTACCTTACTGGTTTCTAATGGTAGAAAAAACCCTCTACCTGAAAAGTTAAATCATGGGGCATAATTGTGTGCATTGACAGCCCTTCCACAAATATGACACCTCTTTTTTTTACCATAAAGACTAGATTGTAGAAAGAATTGAACTAGGTGAAGTCCCAAATGTATACAACCTATCTCAGGAGAACCTAAACACCATACCTTCACCTATGCTTCCATTAATTCATGAAATCTGGATCTTTCGCGCCACGCGAGCACGTTTATAGTTGTAATCCTAAATTTCTCACCTAACAAAGATTGCCTCACATTAGTTATCACTATCATCAAACCATTACAAAGTTTCTTCATTAACCAGCCCAAATTCAAATTCCTGCAATCCACTACATCAAAGATTCAAAATTGATAAAGATTAACAGAGCCAACCAACACAAACCCTTCAAATTGCACAAAATCCAAACCGAAGACCACAATTAACAACACAAAACCCAAAAAGATCCAATTTTTCGCACAACCGAACCAAATCCCCCAAAAGAAACACCAGAAAAAAAAAAAAAAAAAAAAAAAAAAAAAAAAAACCCAAATCCCTAAATCAATAACAGATCGATCTAAGGAAATCGAGTACCGTGAAATCAATGCCGGGGTGGTCCGAGCTCCAGAAGATGTCGTGATCAACGACGACGAAGTTTCCGGAGATGGTGTCGCCTTCGTAGAGGACGTACTCGTAGACGCACTCCTCGTCGTTGACGGTCACCGAGAGAGCAGATGCGTTGGTGATTAGGGTTAAGAGAAGAAGCCCTAGAACTGCGCAGACCCGCGCGGACTCGGCGAGTCTCGATCGCCTTCTCCCCACCATCTCTCCAAGATTTCGATGAGTTGAGTTGGGTTGAGATTGCGATTTTTGATTGAGAAGGGAAGGGAAGGGAAGGGAAGGGAAGGAAAGTCTACTACTCCGCACAAGCTACTACGGCCGCGACGACTTTTGTTTTGTGATGTTGAATATGGGCAGTGAGGTACGTTGGATTTAGATTGAGGTTTGTGTTGTTGCATCCCGATGAGATATCTAAAGGACTGCAAGGATGTTTGACCTCATCATGTGAGGATTGAGGAAGACTATAAATCTTATTTATGAATCTTACTAGAATTTATCAAAAAAAAAAAATACTAGAAAAATGTTAGAGCAAGTAGTAACTCACTTTGGGCACCTAATGGATTCATGTGATTGTTCTTCTATGTGATATACCTCGAGGAGTGAGAGCGCAAATCTCAAAGTGTTATGTGCACACCTCGAGGTGTATCACATGGTTAAAGACCTACTTGGACCCACTACATACCCAAAGTGGGTTACTCTTGCATTCCTCATCTTACTATTTGTTAAGGAAAATACTAGAATGAAAATGAGCAAGTCACACTCTAATACACACAAGAGTCATCCATGCGACATCGACTCACATATTATGCACCGGAACCTATGCGTGTCCGCATACTAAGTTGAGCATTGATGACTCTTGTGAGCTAATGTGTGTTAGGTGTGACTTCTCATTGTCATTGTAGCACTTCTCATTTGTTAATAACAACAATCTTACTTATGTGAATTTCTCTGTAAATGCGACTAATACTGAAACAACCTAAATAAAAATGGACCTAATTTTTACCTATATCATATATTTGTAGTGTATTTTGAATAAATAAAACACAAAGCCTTCATGAGCATTGGTCGAGTGATAAGTTCGTTTTCTAATATATTGATTTAAGGCAAATGTGTTGAGTTTGAAACTTACCTATTCTTTTCTTCCTCCAATTTATTTTCTTAAGTTTCCAGATTGGGAAGCTTCGAGGGAAGTTTCCTGATTGGGAACCTTCGAGGGATTAATCGAGTCCACTATCAATGTGGTGTCAGCGTCAGTGACTCGGATATCCTCGGCTATAAAAAAATAAAAATAAAAATAAAACAAAGAAAGATGTACTTAGATCCACAATCAATCAAAATATAAGTTGGATTGGACCATGACAGTTCAAAATCTAGAATCAGAAAACAAAAAGATTGGTTTTTGTTATTGGGCTCGCCCATACACCTATATATGCAAATCCATTAGATCTCTGCTAGTATTAATATTATTCCCAACTTAATCACCTTCAATTCATATGTATATAATTTTACTTCAAAAGGCATTGGTACCAATTGAAGAGAGATCCATATTTATATATATTTTTTATGAAGTCGCACTTATTCAATGTGGAATTAATTTTTGGTTTACACATCTCCAA
This sequence comes from Stephania japonica, assembly GCA_039657345.1. Classification (NCBI taxonomy): domain Eukaryota; kingdom Viridiplantae; phylum Streptophyta; class Magnoliopsida; order Ranunculales; family Menispermaceae; genus Stephania; species Stephania japonica. The sequence continues at coordinate 16,561,765 of CM077558.1, read as the reverse complement.
CACTTCACCTTAGACCGAAATCGACCAAGATGTCTTCTCTCGGACCAATTGTTAGCTCTAATACCATGTTGTCCTAAATGTTTTTTTGTTAAAAAAAATAAAAGTGGTTTTTTGTGCTTAGGATTATGTACATATTTTTTACTATTTAACATGAGATACGAAAGACAACAAAAGCTTAAAACTTAAATTAGTTGGGCTCCACTACATAAATTAAAACTTTAAACTCTTACATTTGCCCTTGATTAAATGCAATTAGACATGTTCATAGGCTTGGGTACTCGCTTGGGCTGCCCAAGCCCATGACCAATGGGTAGGCTTGGACAAGTTTTCTTAAGCTCAAGCCCGCTTTAGCCCGAGCCCGCCTAAGCCTGATTTAATTATGGCGGAGCTTGGGCTTACATGTAAAGCCCAAGTCTGGCCTTACATGGTCTGCCACTAAATTAATGTCTATATTTTTTAAAAAAATATGTTGGAGACAAGGCTTAATGATTGTTCTTTACCAACATACTACATCCATCTTTTGTGTTTTATTTGTATGTGAATATATATATATTTATATATATATATACAAAATCTACAAAATACTACACTTTATTTAAATTTTATGGAAGAAGATTTTTAAAAATACTTATTTAAAAAAATTTAATTATTTTAATTAATTAAAAAATATATGTGGGTTTGATAGGTCGGGTTTAGATTTTTTATTTTTTACATGGGCCAAACTTGGACCCGATCCCGGTTGGGCCCATCCCCGTGCCCGCCCATAAATAGGTCTAAAAGTAATTGACGTTGTAATTTCTAAACTCCACACTCTACAAGATACATCCTCAAAAAATTTAGATATTCAAATTGAAAACCTTAAAAAGGTCCAGTGACAACTATTAGATCCCAACTCCCAACCACTACAAGAAAACAATTGGGAGTCTCGATATCTAAATTGATGCCCACATATTAGTCATAGGAAGATGCTACAATGGCACTGTAAAAGTCACAACCAATATATGTCACATCTTAGTGATGTGGCGTGTGAGTTCTATGTAAAAATGAATGTACAAAAATAGTTCTCGGTGCACAACATGTGGGGGGTGTATCTTAAGGCACGTCCTGACGACTCTCAAGGATGCAACCCCACACACCATGTCAATAAAGATGTAACTTTGGAGTGTCATTATAACATTTTCCCAAGTCATATATATCTATAATGCTACTTGCTGAATGATGTCGAGGTTTGCGTGCATGTTTGCATAATTAGACTAGGTCACATACATAAAGAACTTTATCAAAATACAAGTAGTATTTTATATTTCTGAAAAAAAGTAGTATTTTATTTTAGTTTTTTGAACAAAAGTACTCAGTAGTATTTGCTACTTATTAATCACGACTAAATCAAAATTCATCCTAATTAATCTCTTATCTACACATATTTAATGAAGGACAAAAATTAATGTATTATATTTTTATTTAAAACATGCCATATATTTTATTTTATTTTTTATGTAAAAAATCTAGCTAATTAAAATATATGTTGGACAAGTCTAGATCATTCTAACTAAATTGGCCCTCTAGTGAGAATCATGATATGGTAGAGGCATCACTTGCCTTTTAAGGAGTCGTGAGTACGACTACCATAATGTTCATATGTTCGGGATCAAGTAGATGTCAAATAGATGTTTAACTTTTATTTTGGCAAAACGTATTTTTTGGTCCTTCAACTTTGAGTCTTTCATGCTTTTGGTCCCTGAACTTTCAATAGTGTACATTTAGTCCCTGAACTTTCATTGTTGTACATTTGGTCCCTGAACTTTTGAGTTTTATGCTTTTAGTCCTTGAACTTTGAGATTTTTATGTTTTTGGGGGAAATTAAAAAAATTTTCGGCTTTTTTTGGTCGATGCGAGTCGTCCGATTCAGTAATATAAACCATGTTACTCTTCTTGACTAATCACACAACACTTTTGTTGCCCACAGTGGCATAATTTAACACTTTAAATGGTGGAAGGACTAAATGTAGATCTTTGTGAAAGTTCAAGGACCAAATGTATAGTAATAAAAATTCAGGGACCTAGAGCATAAAAAATACAAAGTTCAGGGACCAAATGATAGGTTTTGCCTTTTATTTTTGGTTTCTTACGTGGTAGTCTACGCTTAGGCGATATCAGGTTCCAGTTTGAGGTTTTCCATCTACGAGACACGAGATTTCCCTTACTTGTTACTACTTAGGGTGATCTACCTAAGCAGCGTGCTTAATGTGTGAATTTACTTAAATGCCCTCTTTAATGTGTAAACCCTAGCTCCCACTCCTACCATCTATCTTCATCGCCTCTATTCATCGCTCGGCCACGGGCCACACCATCTTATCCGTCATCAACACAAACAAAGAAAAAATGCATATCAACAACAAAAAACTTGATGTATCTATCACAAACGCATTAGGCTGCTCCTAGAGCATTTTTTGAAACAAAAAAAAAAGACTAGAATGACAATGAGTAAGTCATACCCAAACACACATTGATGACCCACAAGAGCCCTCCATGCGGCCTCAACTCACGTGTTATACACCGAGATCTATGTGTGCATGCATCTCGAGGTGGATATGAATGATTCTTGTGAACCAATGTGGTGTTGTTGTCATTGTAGGCTTTGTAGCACTTCTCAACAAAGGAAAAGAATGGCATGGTCCTATTTAAGAGGGTCAAAATCGACATTTCATTCAATACGGCAAGCCTACGTATACATTATTCCGTAACACCCCCAATCAAACGGGATAGAGACTAACTAGAACATCATCAATATGGTTTGGTTTGAAATGAGCTGCAAACTTTTCGCGCCAAATGACAGATTACGGTGAGAGAAGATCGAGATAGCGTTGGGCGGAACAGATATATACAAATTCAGGTTAAATAGCGGAAGAGATATCTACTAAGCTACGAAATGAGAGGGAAAACTACGGAACAGATTAACATGATAAATTCTATATATAAGACTCAACCTGTTCTATCCCATTTCTTTAATTGGGTTTTTTCTTTTTTTTTTTTTCCCGATTCTGTGAAAAAATATGGGTCCTTTCCAAAAACTTCTCTTCTTCTCTTTGATTTCCTCTTGTCTCTATTCTTCAATCTCTGCTATTGATGTTTCCCACGATGCCAGAGCGCTTACCATCAATGGAGAACGCCGCATTATTCAGTCTGGCTCCATCCATTATCCGCGAAGCACTCCAGAGGTAATGCTGGTTTAGTTTGATTCGTTTGCAGTATTTGTTTAGAAAGTAATCAGGAACGACGTGTTTTTCCCCTGCTACATTACTCTGACATAGCGAAACACACTGTTTTTTTGTAAATATTGGGCTATAATAAATAAAGTCTCGTTTCTATCAGAAAAAAAAATATTTGTTAAGTGAAATTTTGTTTTTTCATGGAAAACTTTTTGGGGATTAATGTGTTTTTTTTTTGGTGGGTTTTCAGATGTGGCCTGATTTGATTCAGAAATCAAAAGAGGGTGGTCTTAATACCATTGAGACTTATGTTTTTTGGAATGCTCATGAGCCTGAGAGACGCCAGGTATATGTAGTTAAATTTTGTAGAATATGATGGCCTTAATTTTTATGTTATCTTTGTCATTGCTAGGTTTCTAATAAACTAAAGTGCACTAAAATTGACTTTTTTTTGTTTGTGTTAATAAGTATGATTTCTCGGGCAACCTAGACCTTGTTAGATTTATCAAACAAATACAAGATACTGGGATGTATGCTTTTCTTCGTATCGGGCCGTATGTTTGTGCTGAATGGAACTATGGGTATATATATTCCTTTTTTTTTCATACTTCTTTATGATTAATTAATTTAAATCTCATATAGTCCTTTGTTTTTGTATTTTCTTCTCTTTGGCTAATTGGTTATTATTTTTTATTTTTTTATTTTTTTATCAGAGGATATCCTGTATGGCTGCACAATATAGAAGGAATTCAAATGAGAACAAACAATGATATTTTCAAGGTATTTTGTTTCTTTTATTAAAGAACTATATTTTCAATGTGAAATTACCTCTTTAAGCACTAATGCCTTACTAACCTATAATCAATATTCAGAGAGAGATGCAAAACTTCACAACCTACATTGTGGACTTGATGAAGAACGAGAAGTTGTTTGCTTCGCAAGGCGGCCCCATTATCTTAGCTCAGGTATATATTTCCAAGTATCTATTTACACTAGTATAATATTTGATGATAGTATTTTTCTATCAACTAATTTTCCATGCATAACAGATTGAGAATGAATATGGAAACGTGATGGGACCTTATGGAGATGCCGGCAAGGAGTATATTAAGTGGTGTGCTTCCATGGCCAATTCTTTAGATATTGGAGTGCCATGGGTTATGTGCCAACAGAATGACGCCCCTGCACCAATGGTATCAATCTATATTTTTGTTTTTGAAAATGGTATCAATCTATATTGCCTGCACTCTTAGTTCAGTATTTATTATGACAATCTAGTTACATTTTCTTTGGATCACTGATTCTTATTTAATAGCTGTAACTGTTGATGTAATGTGGAACTCGTTTTCTTCTTTAGATTCAAACTTGCAATGGCTGGTATTGTGATCAATATAAACCTACCAATCCCAACAGTCCTAAGTTGTGGACTGAAAATTGGACTGGCTGGTTAGTTCATTCACATTATATTTACTGTTTGTTTAAATTCCAAGGAAGGGTTTATGATCTTATTCTTTTTTCTAAGAAAATTTTTGTTTTGCTCAATTCAGGTTCAAGGGCTGGGGTGAGCCAGATCCTCACAGAACTGCTGAAGATCTTGCTTTTGCTGTTGCACGCTTTTTCCAACTCGGCGGTACCTTCAATAATTATTATATGGTTAGTATAAGTATATATATATATTAATAGTCTAGATAGTTTATTTTTTACTACCAGGATTAAAAAAATCTTAATTACATTATAATCTTAATTTTTTTTAATAGGCTTTTTTTCATTCTCTAATATTTTTTTTGACTTTGTGTTAGTACCACGGCGGAACTAATTTTGGCCGAGTAGCTGGTGGTCCATATATTGCTACTACTTATGATTATGATGCTCCTCTTGATGAGTATGGTAATAATCTAATTTGTGACTGAGGCTATGTAGTTGCTGTATTTGAATCTAAAACTTATTGCTTATATATAGGTAACTTGAACCAACCAAAATGGGGCCATTTGAAGGAACTCCACCTTCTGCTTACATCAATGGAGAAGGTTTTGACCCATGGAGATATATCCTCAATTGATTATCACAATATGGTTACGGTGGGTTTCAATTCTATTTTTTATTTATTATATAAATCGGCGATTAATTTATATATCTAGTTGCTTTTGTTCTAATAAGAGTTTAATGATGTATGCCTTAATTTCAGGCCACCATTTACTCCTTCAATGGAACTTCAAGTTGCTTCCTTAGTAATGCAAATGACTCAGCTGATGCTACCATTAGTTTTCAAGGGACCAATTACACGTTGCCGGCTTGGTCTGTCAGTGTTTTACCAGATTGCAAGGCAGTTGCTTACAATACTGCCAAGGTAATTGTTATATATGACATTCTTTAATCTGAATAAATAGGCCTAGGATCAGTTAATTTATTTCAATGAAGTTATTTCAGATATATATACACAACCTTTTGTTATTCTTGGCAGGTTAACACTCAGACCTCAGTCTTCGTGAAGAAGCCGAATCAAGCAGAAGATGAGCCTATTGCTCTTAGCTGGACTTGGAGGCCTGAAAACAATAAGCACACTGTAAACCATGGTTTGGGGTCCTTTTCTGCTAAACAAATCATAGAGCAAAAAGCAGCAACTAATGACTCAAGTGATTACTTGTGGTACATGACAAGGTATTTTTTTTTAGAAAAATTTATTTTGCTTTTTAATAAACTTTTTACCTATATGTTTCGTGTAAATTGCTAACCATTTGAATATTTTTAATTATTAAACATTGTTTTTCCCTGCTCCCTTTTGTGAATTTCAGTGTTCATATTGATAAAGATGATCTTGTTCTTGGAGATGACTTGACTCTCAGAGTGAACACTACTGGCCATGTCCTTCACGCTTACGTGAATGGAAAACACATCGGTAATTCATTCTTGAAATTCTTGTCACATGCATTGTTTAGAAGTGTGTAGGGAATATATGCTTAATTCATCCTTCTCCTTGAATTACAGGTTCCGAATGGTCTCAAGGTGGATCTTATCAGTTTATCTTTGAGCAGAAAGTTAAACTGAAAGAAGGAAAGAATCAATTAACTTTGCTCAGTGTTACAGTTGGACTGAAGGTATATACTGTGGAAGTTTGACATACTGATTAACTTATTATTTTGTTGCACAAGTTGCATTTGGAACTTGTTCTAATTAAATCTTTTGTTTCTATTAAATTTGCAGAACTATGGCGCCTTTTTCTATAATATCCCCGTTGGCTTAGGTGGTGTTCAATTGGTCAAAAACCATAGTGATGGTTTGCAAATTATCAAGGATTTTTCATCACACAAGTGGTCATACAAGGTCGGCTTGGAAGGCGAGGAGAAGCAACTTTACAGTGTCGAATCTAAGTCCAAATTTCATGCATTCAATCTTCCCTCCCGTAGGATGATGACTTGGTATAAGGTAATCTTTCCTAATAAATAAATCATCATGTAAATTAATCCAATTACATTTGCTTTCTGTTTTTCAAATTATGGTGTTTGATATTGAATGGTTTTAACTTTTACTTTGCAGACTACCTTTAAGGCTCCTCTGGGGAATGATCCAGTTGTAGTTGATCTGCTAGGTATGGGTAAGGGTTATGCTTGGGTCAATGGAAGGAGCATTGGACGTTACTGGCCATCCTTCCTTGCTAGAGAAACTGGTTGTACGATCACTTGCGATTATCGTGGTTCTTACAACAACAACAAATGCTTGTCTAAATGTGGTGAAACTTCCCAAAGATGGTAAAATCTAATTTTCTTAGTACAGTTCTGGTTATCTTGCTATTTACCAATGAAAATTGTTAGCTGAGTATTTTTTAATTTCTATACTTTGATATATAGGTACCATGTTCCACGTTCCTTCCTTAACGACGACATGAATACGTTGGTCTTGTTCGAAGAATTAGGAGGGAATCCTTCTTTTGTGAACTTCCAGACTTCTGTTGTTGATACAGTCTGCGCCACTGTTGAGGAGAATCACACGGTGGAGCTTTCATGTCATGGAAATGGTAGAACCATTTCTGCTATTGAGTTTGCAAGCTTTGGGGACCCAACAGGATCATGTGGAACTTTTTCTAAAGGAACTTGCGGGTCTGAAACCGCATTTTCGATTTTGGAAAAACAATGCGTCGGCCAGGAGAGCTGCTTCATCGACGTTTCCGAGGGATCTTTGGGGTCAACTAACTGTGACAGCATCAAGAAGTTGGCTATTCAAGTGAAGTGCCAGTAATTTCTTGAATACATTTTAGACAGAAGTAGGTTAGTTATGATACAAATTTAGATAACTCAATAAACCTTTTTCTTGTTTTTATTGTCATCTACTTGTAGGTTAGTTATGATAAAAATTTAGATAACTTAATAAACTTTTTTCCATGCTTTTATTGGTAGGTAAATAGTTTAAAAGTAGGTCCGTCTTTTGTTATGGTTTTGGAGCCAATACATTTTATGGTGGTGGGGGCATGGACAGCTCTCTTATTTTACTTCTATTTAAAAAATCCCTAGTTTTAAGTAACTTTTATTGATTTGTGTCTTTTTTCCTTAAAAAAAACCATATGTCTTCTTACTTAATTTCTTGGATTATTATTTTTGAGTTTAGATGTTTGGTATTGTTATTGTGTTTCAGGGACTGAAACATTTAAACCAATTACATAAGCTTGAGGTAATGCAAAAGGTCCAAAGCATCTGTCTCTCCGATGAAATTAGATGAGATATCACTTGCCAAAAGGCAAGGTTTGTAGTAGATTGTAGGTTCGACTCCCGTTGAAGTAAAAAAAAGCTACTGCAAAAGGAAATACTTGGCATAAAATCATGTTACAGAGTGCCTGTTTCTTTTTAGAAGAGTTTCTTTAGGGAAATCAACATTTCAGCTGTTGTCTTAAGTGTAGGAGACTCAAGATAATGCAGGAAAAGCTCACTCATGAATAGAGGTTCCTTTTTTAATCTATATATAAACTTTTAAGTATTGATTTACGGTAATTGTCCTTCAAAGACCAACACATTAAACACTAAGGAGATGGTGTACATAATATTAAACAGATGTGGCTGAAATGACTTTCAGCGACAAAAGGCTTTTCGTAAACGACATATTACGAATTATTGAAGCTCATTTAACTTGCACTGCTTATCTGGTCATAGCCTTATAACTAATCTACTCATGAGAGGCTTTTGGAGGAGTATCTGCAGACTTCCATGAGCAAGACAGCCATGACTGAAAGGTTCTATCGCCAGCCACCTCATTGATGGGCACTGCTTCGGATATCTCTTTTATGTCCTTTTCCGAGAGCTTCACTCTGACAGACCCGACGTTGTCATCTAAGTTCTTAATCTTAGTGGTACCTGTAGAAAATCTCGGCAGGAAAAAGAAGAGAAAAATATTAAGCATTCATATTTTCTATTCAGCATTGCAATCTGTATACTGCAATTCTGTGACCAGTAAGCTCGCAAAATTGTTGACATAACTTCATCACTCCACTTCAAGAAGCTTAAATTAGCATTATAAAAGTGTGATGGAAAGATTGCAGAATGTTTGTTCTCTTTAAAATACGAAAATGTGATGTAAAAACTGCAGTATGTTCTTTTCAAAGTCACAAAGAAAAAGAAAAAGTCTGCTCTTGTTGAGGATCCAAGTAAATAAAATTCAACTGTCAAATAGAAAATTACACAGAATTTTGTTACAAGCATTGCCATAATCTAACTGCTCTGATATAAGGTTTAGAATATTTGTTAAAACAGTACCAATTCAACTCAACAATGATAAAATATTAAAAGGAAATGAACTTCGAAATTAAATCAAACAGCCTTTCGCAGTACTTCTACAGCTTTTCTATAAGTTATAGACTTGAATATGGCGGCTCCCCATTCTATATCACAGCTCTTTAAATAAATATCCCCATCATGTGCAAGGAGTGATGAAAATGAAATTTGGAATATACAATACAGAACATGCCAATGAAAACATAGAAATGCCAACAAAGATACCAAAGTCTCTTGGAATACTATGATGCATTATTAGGAACCGTTCAATCTAAACGAAATAGTTAAAATGTCCGACCCAATAACATACTAATAGTCCTCTTAAATCATTGATTCTATCTTTGATACATTGCATCAACATCTTCACCATGATTTCTTTTATAATATTTTCGTTTTACCCTGAAACAATTTGTCTTCCCTGTTGGGGCCTCAAAAAAAAAAAAAAAAAAAAAAAACCAAAGAAAAAGAAACAATTTGTTCTTATATTCACGAGACTTGCATTATTTTTAAGCAGTCATCAAATTTTCCTTGCTATTGATGATAGTATTACATCCAATATATTCATATTTCTTATAATACGAAACTTTAAGAAAACTCCTAACTTCAAAATGAACTCAAAAGAACTAAATCCTACTTTTAGGAAACAATAGTTTATGCTGAAATAGATATCAAATTACTTACACTTACTGACTTACCAGGGATTGGAACAACATCATCTCCTTGATGACAGATCCATGCCAGTGCTAGTTGACCAGGAGTGCATCCATACTTCGCAGCCAAGTTTGCAACACGCGCATACAAAATCTTGTTTTTGTCAAAGTTATCGCCTACAAACCTAGGATGTGATGCCTAATTTTAAAAAAAAAAAAAACAAAAACTAACGCTTGGTTAAATAAATTCATTTTATATTGAGATATGATATAAAGATTACTTGCGCGAATAGCCTTCATTCCTAATTGAAGTACATAAATGCCTAGACAGAGAAGTTCATACCAAAAAACTATTTGCAGGCACACTTTCCACAATAGCTTTTCCAGCAAAGAACCCACGGCCAAGAGGGCTGTATGGCACTATTCCGATACCAAGCTCCCTGAATTTTAACATGGACATCAATCCTCGTCTAAAATAAAATTATAAACATGATAAAAGGAGCCGAAGAACATGGAAAAAATGTGGATAATTCAAGTGCAAGCCTGCAACGTGCCACAGGCAAATCTTAATCTCAGATTCAGAAGAGGTACTACAAGAAGCAACTGCAATTAATAACGTATTAAAACAGTTCAGGAATTTCAATTCATAACAACTTTTATCCATGCCCGTACATGGGGTTTTCGTGAATCCACCTAATAATAAGCTTGCGATAATTATAAATAATATTGCATCCACATCTCGTCCTTTAGCTTCCATCTAACCACTTTGAACGATAGATCCCATGACTCCCATCAATACTTTTTCCAAGCAATATTAATGAAACTACTTTTACAGCACCCGAGTCAAGATAGCATATTCATACTATAACTAAGTTCCCATGAATCTTTGAATTATTAACCTTCGAATAGAGCCTTTGTTACTCCAGGTACCAATTATTCCACTGAAAGTGGTTGTAGGGAATTAAGTTGGCCAAGCTTTACTCAATACATCACCCCAAATCTACTCACCCAAGTCGTTAAAACTTCTAATTGAGTTACTCATCCAACTTTGATAATTAACTAGTCTTTCCAATAATCACAATAAATCAATGAAGCACATCATCCATGTATATTGTATACTGAAACAGCTTAAAATCATGATACTAAATATTGTATTTAGTGCACTGTTTTACATAAATTTTATTTTGACCACAAGGAAACTAGAGTTAAAATATGTAAAAAAAACATGTTAATTACTAAAAGAGAGATGTATAGGAAGATGCCTAGGTGTCAAGATGAAGATGCGTACAATCAATATAGAGAAGCTAGAAAACAAGCTAAAAAAGTAGTTGGTCAAGCTAAAACAAACTTCATGGAAGATCTATATACAAAGTTAGGTAATAGAGATGGCGAAAAATATATTTATAGGCTAGCCAAATTAAGAGATAAAAAGAAACAAGACCTAAGCCACGTAAGATGTATTAAGGACGAAAATCAAAATGTTTTAACAAACGAAGATGTATTAAAGAGAGATGGAGAAGCTACTTCGATAGTTTATTTAATGATAGCCAAGTTGATTTTATAGTAAATGAAAACCCACACCAAGAAAGAAATGTAAACTATACACGCAATATTAGAATTTTGGAAGTAAAATAGGCATTGACAAAGATGAAAATAGGGAAAGCAAGTGGCCCAGATGAAATACCCATAGAGGTTTGGAAATATTTAGGAGAAATTGGATTGACTTGGTTAACAAAACTTTTCAACAAAATTTTAAAATCAAAGAGGATGCCAATGGATTGGAGAAGAAGTACGCTTGTACCAATCATCAAAAACAAAGTAGACATTCAAAGTTGTTCAAACTACCGGAGAATTAAACTTATGAGTCATACTATAAAAATTTGGGAGAAGATAATTGACAATAGGCTAAGAAGAGAAACAACAATATCAAAGAATCAATTTGGCTTCATGCCTGGAAGGTCAACTATGGACGCAATTTTCCTTGTACGATGATTGATGGAAAAATATAGAGAACGGAAAAAAGGATCTTCATATGTTATATGCAAGTTTAGAAAAAACATATGATAGGGTTTCTAGAGATGTTCTTTGGTGGGTTCTAGAAAGAAAAGGGGTGCATGCTAGATGCATAGACACAGTTAAGGATATGTATTGAGGGAGTAGTAACTAGTATAAAGACATTCGGAGGAACTACAAAAGAATTTTCCATTACGATAGGACTACATCAAGGATCGGCTTTAAGCCCATATCTCTTTACGCTAGTTATGGATGAACTAATTAGGCATATTCAAGAGGATATACATTGGTGCAAGTTATTTGCAGATGATATTGTCTTAGTGGACGAAACAAGAGATGAAGTAAATCGGAAATTAGAACTTTGGAGGAATACATTAGAATCTAAAGGCTTTAAGTTGAGTAGGACGAAGATCGAATACATGCACTGTAAGTTTAGAAATACAAAGCATAGAGATGGAATGGTAAAATTAGGGGAAATAAAAGTTCTTAAGGTGAAACATTTTAGATATCTAGGATCAATCATACAAAATGATGACAATATTGAGAATAATGTCACACAGAATTCAAGCTGGATGGAAGAAATGGAGGAGTGCAACAAGTGTGATTTGTGATAAAAATATATTTACCAAGTTAAAAGAAAATTTTAATAGGACTGCAACTAGGCCAGCTATGCTCTATGGAAGTGAATGTTGGGCGGTAAAGCAACAACAATTACATAAAATGAACGTAGCAGAAATGAGGATGCTTAGGTGGATATGTGGTAAAATTCGTAAAGATAGAATAAGAAATACAAAAATCCAACGACAAGTAGGAGTAGCACCAATTGACTCAAAGATTAGGGAAAGTCAGTTGTGGTGGTTTGGTCACCTGCAAAGACGACCTACAAATGCTCCCACTAGAAAACTTGACTTAATAGAAACTAAAGAAATTCGACGAGGTAGGAGTAGACCGAAGTTAACTTGGGATGCATTAATTAGGAGGGATTTGAATGGTTTGGAAAGCTCACCATCAATTGCATTAAACTGAGCACAATGGAAGAGTTTGATCCATATAGGCGACCCCATAGTTGTCAAAATCGTACGAGTTGTGAGTCAACTCGTACTATTTGACTCGGTTTTAAGCAATACTGAGTTGAGGTCACACTCAACTTGGTGCTGTGTGAGAATCGCCCGATTCGCAAAAGGTCGCCCAACGACCTATCGAAATCAATTTTGTTTTATTTATTTTTTTGTTTTTTCTGGTTTCGTGAGTTGTTTTCGGTATTTGGAGGGGGACCGACTACAAAAAAGAAGTGAGGGGAGTTGTAGAGAGGAGAAAGAGGTGAGAGAGTTGTAGAGAGAGGAGAAAGGGGAGAAAAAGTTGTAGAGAAAGGGGAAAGGAGTGAAAGAACCTGATTTCGCCGAGAGAGACGAGGAGGTAGTTGCCAAAAGAGACAAGAGACTCGTCAAAAGTTGGTGAGAATTGCCGAGAGAGAAGTAGCAGATTGTTCAATGCCACCTTCTCTCTTTTTTTTTCAAAGAACATCATTTTCTCTTCACATCAAAAGGAGACAATCCTTATCTCTACTATGGGCCGCACCACTACATGTTGCCAAATTAAGATTGTGGCCATCTTTTCAACAAAAAAAAATATTGTGGCCATCTGTAACATCTTATGTGTATGCTACAACTCTATACATGGACACACAAACACATACTACCCCACCACCACACCACACTAATGCATGGAGACCCTTTTTTATTTTTATTTTTTTACTTTTTTTGTTCAGAAAGTCTTTTTTTTTTACTTGTAAAACATAAATTATAAATTTATACATATATTTAAAAATATTTAAAAACATTATTAAGAAATCCAAAAAAATCTTACGATTTATGATTCAATTCAAGATACACCCCTACCGATTTTACGATTTGATTCCGATTAGACAACTTTGGTCGACCCCAATTAATTTGGGATTGAGGCTCTGTTGTTGTTGTTGATCAATTAATAGTGTTGTTTCTAACTTTTTTTTTGTTGGTTTACTTTGTTTCTAACTTTTATTATATATCTTATATCAAATTTAAAAAAATGCAATTTTTGGGGGTTGTGATTGACAATGACATCATTGTATTAATTTTCAAGAGTAAGCTGGAAATTTCTAATCCTATCAACACCATCTGAAGCTAGGCATATACCTTTTTATAAATTCTAGATAATTACCATATTGCAAGAGTATAAGCACTCGGTTTTGCTAATTCCCTACTAGTGTTAGTTCACTCTCATATTCTCTCCTCAGGTGTATGCATATGTGTATCATCTTGGTACATTTTTTAGTGCTACTTACCCAGCCGGACAAAGTGGTAGATGAAAAAGAAACAATCCCTTGTTCGTTAAGGGCAGTCAACAATACTAGGTATCAAGACCTTTACTTACCCAGCCGGACAAAGTGGTAGATGAAAAAGAAACAATCCTCATTCGTTAAGGGCAGTCAACAATACTAGGTATCAAGACCTTTTGGAGTCAAATTAAATTGTATCAATATATTTTTGTTTGGGGATCTATAAATAGTTGATGATGTTTTAATGAAGAAGAATGAAAGGAGACCTGAGAAGATCTAGTTGGTTTGGAATTTTGGATGGACAACTACTATGAACACAACATAATGATTTTGATAGGTGTTTCAACAGCTGAACGTCCCAAGGAAAAAAAAAAGAAGAATGGAGGAAGTAATACATTAAAGGCATAAACATGAAATAGATCAGTAAAAAAAAAAACGAAAATCATTGTTTAACAGTGAACTCAACATTGCAAATAATTGGTCTGAACTTTGAAAATACCTGCAAAGAGGCACTATTTCATCCTCAATATCCCGAGTCCAAAGAGACCACTCCATTTGCAGAGCAGTGATTGGATGAACTGCGTGTGCCCTCCTTATTGTATTTGGGCTGGCTTCAGATAACCCGATGTACTTTATCTTTCCTTCTTCAACTAACTTTTTGAGCTCCCCTATCTTCTCATGGAAGATTACCATTTGGACATATTTGATTAACAATTCATATACAAGCAATCACAGTAATGAAAGAAGACACAGTGAATCAGAACAAGTGAAGAGCAACTTCAAAGCCTTGGTGCTTATTTTAGCTTGAAAAAACTGCTTTTTAATTAAGATTTGAAACCGGCAGCACTTACAGTTTCCTCTATGGGTAGTGAAGTGTCCACCCTGTGCTGATAATAGAGATCAATATAGTCCACATCCAGGCGCTTCAGGCTAGCTTCGCAACAAGCTCGCACATATTCTGGGGTACCTTTCACTGACACCCCGGATGATCTCATTCCAGCTATCCCAAACTTTGTGGCTAATTGGACTTTTTCTCTAGGCAATTGCTTCAATGCCTGAAATGTTTAAAATTGCAAGTGAGGGTTCAAAGACCTCAGAAGTCTAAAATGTGCTGAAACATTCAAGTGGCATAGTTATATAAGAAAGCTTTGCATTGAAAGAAATTCAGTACAAATGCCATCTATAATTGCATACATAAATATGCATTATTCCCAATAAAATCACCATGAGACTATAAACTACTCCCTCCGTTTAAAAATATAAGTCGTTTGAGGTAAGGGCACAATAATTAAGACAGTCTTAATTACGAGTGTAATTTACACTCTCGAATTGTGTAATTGTAAGGGTAAAATGGGTAAAAAACAATTAATACACTCTCGAATTATGGAAACGACTTACAATTTTGAACAAGAAGTTTTTGCTAGAATGACTTATATTTTTAAACGGAGGGAGTAATGTAGTAGCAATTTTAGGGGTTCGCTCAAAAAATAATTTTTTTTAATAGGAACAAGACTTTGTTCAAAAAATAATTGAGAGACAATTTATCCAATTATTTAGTTCATTGACGTCATTCATAATGAGTATACCTTTCCAACCAAGAACTCATTTGCATAATTGGCTCCATATATATCAGCTGTATCAAAGAAAGTAATCCCTTGACTAAAAGCGTACTTAATCATTGAAATACCAATCTCATCAGAAACAGGATCATTGTATGCTCCTGTTAGGCTCATACACCCCAAACCTAATTTTGAAACCTGAAAAAAGGAATACTGCTGTCAGAAAATGAACATGTATCATTTCAAAAATAGCCCACTCTATTATAAACAGAACAATACTAGTTGAATGTAAGGTCACAAAACAATTCTCACTTACATTACATGTGACACAAATTTGCTAAGTAGCAACAATTATATGCAGTAGCAGGGATTTAATATGGAGAGCTCTGATCTTGTTGTAAATTAAACAAAAACAACAACAAAGCCTCAATCTCAAATTAGTTGCAATCGGCTAAATGGATCAAACTGTTCCATTGCGCTCGATTTAGTGCAATTGATGGTTGTTGTAAATGCTAAATATAAGACGGAAATATTGCATAAATATGGGTAACGGTAAGATGGTTCTCCCATCCATTTTCAGCTGAGATATTGGACGATAGCTTTTGAATGACATTACTTATCTGTAGTAAATTACTTCTATCCATGGTTAGTCTTGAAGAACAAAGGTAGCAATAAAATATAAAGATAGAGAAAAGTGTTGAAGCTATATGGCTGAGTAGAAAGAACTTGTCAAATATGAGTCAAAAAACCAAAAGACCGTAGGTGTTTCATGCCTTCACTCTACAAGTGCCTGATTGAATCAGTAAATCTGCTCCGCAGAAAAGAAACACCTGCGGTATAAGCTTTGTTTATTTTATTCGTATGCGTAACAGAAGCCGTAGCTTTCACTGTATCTCTTCTATGGTTCTGAATGAATTCTTCTCAGACTGACAACTATGCATATGGTTATTGCAACTGCAGTATTGATTGCAAGTAAATTGTTCTCTTAGGAGGGTTTTCGTTATTTTCTCATTAAACTAGGGTCTGCACACTTGTTTTCAATTGATCATTGGTCCTAAAAAAAGGTCACGTTTGGTTCATTTGTTGAACATCTTCACAGTTATCCCATTGTTCAACCACATTATATCTGCCTCTTGTTCTGTAGTTTTGTTGTCATTTGGAATTTAGATATTTAACAATCCAAATATGCATCTGACTCTAATAAGCAACATCATACACCATGTCCTTTGGCAGCTTTGGTTCCCAAAATGTTCAAATATCATTCTCATTCTAAGCTTAACTCTCAGACTAGTTATCAGGTTTATCTTAGAATGGTTACGTTCTAAACAATAAACAAGATTTGCACTTGCATCCCATGTTACGATTTCCGTGTTTCTAACACCATGTGATCAAAGAGAAAGTCAGAAAATAAAGCCAAATTACGACCTCTACAACCGCAAAGCCATGATTCAACATATGTACTATCAATTGGATCAAGTTCTATAGAGCATACCGGAAAAAAATATATATATAAAAAAGTTCTATAAAGATGTAGAGAGGATCAAAGGAGTTAACAAAAGCAAGAACACATAAACACCCGATCCAGCATTTTTTACTCCATTTCTTTACAATTCATTTAAAACTACAAATGAATTTGCGCTTGCACCTATTACAATAACGAAACCCTAATACACCAACATTATCTACTCCTATCATATAGCAAATTACAATTGTAACAATTCTATTATTAGACCCACTTAGCTACTACATCAGGAAGTACTTGTGATTTTTTTCCAACTTTGGCTATTCAACTTATCTCTTATAAGGGAATTTTCAATGTCAATGGCCTGCAGAAGTGTTAGCCTAACTAAATATAGTACTATGTTTTTTTTTTTTTTTAAGTAAACATAATCTGAGCAAAACCCAGATTTTAAATCTATCCAACAATCTCAACCTCAATTAGTCTGGGCGGCGCGGTTACATAGATCAAATTCTTCCGCTCCGCTCGATTTAATGCAGATGTAAAAAAAAAAAAAGAAAATGTATCCAATTTCATCAAAATCAATCAAAGATCACATTTTACGTAACATAAAATTCCATCAAATGTGACTGAAAATAAAGAGATAGTAATAAAAGTGAGTCTTGCCTCAAGTCCCTGATTTCCCAACTTCACTCTTGGAATCTGGGGTTCCTGATCACTCGCCATTGTTTTCACCACAAATTGAAGGAATTGATGAAGAATGACGAAGAACACTTCGCCCTTGTTAAATATTGGGAAAATAATAATTTAACCTAAAAATTGTTTTTTAGTTATCTATACCTCTTTGTTGTCTTCCCATGCGTTGGCTCCACGTATGATAAAACATCGTAAATCATTAAAAAGTAAAGTGTGAGCTCCAACAAGTGTATGCGTGTTAGATTATTATTTTCTTAAATATTGTAAAATGATACGACAAAATCGCACACTGAAACGCACACTACCTTAGCCACGGTGTCTTGAATCTGGAGATGTGTAACTCAAATCTCGAGGCAAAGACAAAGAACGTTTGTGGGGCTGGTGTGCGTTAGGTGTATATTTCTGCCATTTCCTTGAAATATGATGAAGTCATGGTCCACACAAACACGATTCCCTGTTTTTGGACAAACTCACAATGGGTACTCATGGTGGTTGGTAGAATGGTTGGTGGAAAAACTGTTGCTATTCTGTGAGTAAGGGGGTTTTGCTTCTTCACCGTCACCTACTTGCTCAAATCATCCACAAAATTGATTAGTTTAGGACCTTACCAAACAAACAACACAAACCTCATCCAAACTAGACTTGATTGCTAGATCGGCTTGAAAATCTACCGCGGTTTGCTTTGTTTAATTTTGTGGTTTTCCAGCGACACATTTTGAATAAAAAAAGCTAATAATAATACATTCCATACAAGTGTATACAAGTTCATCAACAAAACATACAACAAAGCACATGTCCACACATGACCATCTACAAAAAACACAATGAAACACACGAACTCAATCAAAATCATGAGTTTAAGTTCATTTCAAAAGGTAAAACGACATAAAAAAAGGCTTAAACTCCATTTTATTTCATTTTAAATTTAGGGGTGATTTTGCAGTTTGGTGAACTGTAATTTTCTATTAATAAAAACTATCACCAAATAGCGAAATAGCGGTTTTCAAGTTTTATAAATTAACCCCAAACCCCAATTTTAAACAACCAGACCAAACTATGCAGTTTGAACAGTTTGGACGATTTTATAGATACCGCTGTCCACCCCTACTTTTGATATATATATTTTTGCTACATAGCTGCTAGAGTTTGACATTAGGATATGTGTGTGTCAATTATGAAGTATTTTCAAAAAGTTGCTATATCACAAGTATGTTTGCATTTTCAAGAATCTAATATAAATCACTAGATTTCGAGCGAAATGGTTGTCGTACCAAGTGAAATGTAATTACAATGAAAGTAATATTTTTTTGAGCAACTGTGGGTATCTTGACACTTTGTATGAATAGTTCCACGAGCCTTGGGATTGCATAACGAGACCACCAATGACTCGACATTTGGATGTTGTGGGGAATCGATACCAAGGTCGTGCGCCTAACCCACACAACCCCATCAACGCCTTTACCATTAGGCCACACCCATCCCGATTACAATCTTGTCATCGCTTTAACCATTAAGCAACACCCGTCCCGGTTACAATGGGAGTAATGTTGAAGCAGCTCAATGTGTGACCTTTTTTTTTGTCTAGAGCCAAACAATGCCATGTACCAAGACCAAAAAAAATAAAAAAATAAAAAAAAATCTACGTTATGTACATACACAAAATTTATAACTGCAACCTTTTCCTTAATTGCATTTATAAAAATGCCTTAAAATCCACAAACCTTACATTATAGTTCTATATCTGTAAAATCTAGTTGTTGCCCTTTGGAGGGGTATTTGAAAATTTCCATGATAAATTAGAGTAACCCTGATAGCTTCTATCGCCAACCACCTCACCAATAGGCACAGCTTTAGAAATCTCTTTCAAGTTCTGTTTTGAGAGTTTCACTCTTAGAGGTCCAATATTATCATCTAGGTTCTTAATCTTTGTTGTACCTGTAGAAATATAAGCAATATAAAAATATAATGTTAAAAATTTGAATCTTTCAGCACCAAATTTTAGATTTTTCAAAAAATTACCATATCATTACAACACAAAAGTACTATTTTGAAGCAGCATGAATTCATGATAATTTACCGACGAACTGGTAAATGAACTTAAACCAAAAGAAGCTCAATTATGTGACCAAATGCATAAGTAAAAATAGAGGGGGTGTGAACTAAAGCTCGTTGAGTTGAGTTCATGGTTTATCAAAAAAAGAAAAAAAAAAAGAAAATTTTCGTTCAAGTTCAAACTTGGGCTGGGTCTACATAACGTCCAAAAACACATCCGAAATATTATTTGTCATGTTTTAATTTAAAAGACACAAGTCATTTACAACAATGGGTGACTGACACATTATTGTTTATCTGAGGATTACAAAACAAGTTTATTGAATAGTAATAATAATAACTTCATTATTTGCATTATTTAATTAAGTAGAATAAAAGAAATTAACCAGATCATCAATTCAGATGTGAAATAATAGATAAGATTTTCCTACCTAAAGATGTTAATGTAAGATTTTTACAGGAGGATCTACATGCATCACTAATTTCACGTAAAGACTTAGATTGAACTAAACTGATCTGATTAAGATTAATATTTCATTCTTATTCTATGGATGTTTATGGAACACAATGTTTTGTTTAAATGTGAGTTTGTTTTCTAACAGAACTTTATAAGGTCAACAATGCCATACTTGAGTTTGGCAAAAATGTTGTTTCATACTGTTGTTTTTAGAAGAATGTGAAATAGGAACATGGAGAAGCATATACAGAGCATAAACAGAGCATTATACTTCATTAATTGTAGTGCTCTATTTATAGAGCCAAACATGTGAATTATTCAAAACATAATCTAAACTAATCTACATCTTAGCTAGGAGAATCTAATTTGAATTTCAAATTTAAAAGAAACAACAACTCATCCTAAATTCTAGTACATCAAAAACATTTTCAACACTCCTCCTTGGCTTTGATGTTGCAATTATTTTTTAATCAGAAATAAAGAAATAACTCCTTTTTTTTTCTTTTTTAATATAAACAGAGCATTATACTTCATTAATTGTAGTGTTTTATTTATAGAGCCAAGCATGCGAATTATTCAAAACATAATCTAAACTAGTCTAGATCTTAGCTAGGAGAATCTAATTTGAATTTAAAGTGTAAAAGAAACAACGCACCCTAAATTCTAGTACATCAAAGACATTTTCAACACATACTATCAATTAACACAAGCGTAAATCATAATATTTAAGTTAAACATGATATGTTCGGATGACCACTTTCCATCTTGAAAAGCCAACCACCAAATACAGGGAACCACAAAAACATGACCAAATCATTGAGTACCTCGATTATTTGCATTCAAGGGAATGCTGCATAATCTCTCTTGAGCTTTTACTTGAAAATCAATCAATAGTTAAAACAGATTGAATAGTTTTTCCATTGTGCAAGAAAAAACTAAATATTGAATTAGAAACAAATCATAATCATTGTTAAGTTCAGAAAACTTGTATAAAGGAATATAACATTTCCGTCCAAAAAGATTTGGAATGCTGGTTAAAACATTCAGCAATAAATTGATGGCTGACGGGAAGCGGGATCGGTTGGTGGGTTTTATTTTATTTTTTTTGGCGCAGTTTAGAGCTTTACTTACAATAACAAAGCAGTCAAGAGCCAATCTTGTGGAGGTTTCCCAATGAAGAACGAGCCTCTGGATCATGATCCTTCGAGGTAGATATTGAAGATGAGGTTCCAAGGAAGATGTGCATGGGGGAATTAAGGGAGCAATTTGCCATTTGACGTCCTAGAGAGCTTTTTCTTTTCTTTTTGTTGTTATGATAGATCAGATTGCATTGACGAAAAGCTTTGTTTCTAGTCAATAATATAAATAATACGAAAAACAACTAACAAGAACTTAGTTGCTAGGTTTAACATCCCAACCAATTGACGACCTTTAGTAGTTTTTAATAAGTACACCTTAAATTTTTTTTTTTTTTTTAAAAGGCAATGCTCGTGTAAGTAGTTTTTGATAAGTGTATGCTCACAATGTTAAAAGCCACTTCAAAGAAAATTTTAACTCATAAGTAGTGGCCAATAGTGTATATACCATGCTACTATAATATCCTTCTGTATATATATAAAAGGCAGCTTCAGAGACCAATTGGCAAAACTTCTGCAGTTCCTCATTAGATGTTACGTGCCTGACTTAGGGATCTCGTCAGAAGCCCTATTGACTGAAAAATCTGTCAACACACTAGCAGCCTTGTCCTTGTTATTCTTCCTTCGTCTTGAAGACCCTATGGTTGCTAATGGATAGAGACTCTTTGGAGGGAGCACTCACCTCGGAGCTCTAGAAGAAAAGGGGGCTCTTAACAACTACATATACGTTGAAGATGTGTGGACCGAAAGTTAGTCCCACATGGATTAAATAAAACTTCAAAATGAAGTATATAATTGATAACTCCTCCCAACTAGCACCCCGCACCTTAAAGGTGGTTAAGTTGGGAACAGTTCGAGAATTTAACATGGTATCAGAGTCCATGGTTTGAATGAGACCTAGGAGAAAAAAAGAGCCCCCTGGATCATGTGACTTTCGGTCCATGGGGGAGTGTTAAAGATATGTGAACTGAAAGTTAGTCCCACATCGATTAAATATAACTTCAAAAAAGATAAGTTATGCCTCAAAAAAAAAAAAAAAAAAAGAAGATAAGTTGGAGACAACATTCTGCTTGCCTATATTTCATGAGAATGGGCTTTAAATAGGCATACAAGGAAAATAATTCGACTAACATAGAAGTTCACTAAATAGAAAGCATTCTAAGAAAAAGGAAAAAAATACTTTAACTAAGAAGATCAACTATAATCAAGGATATTTAGAAGCATTGCAGATTTGCAAATCTAACGTTGAAATCAAGTTATTTCTTTTATGCTCCCTTTTTATAATCCCAGTTCTCCTCTTATATTTCTTTCCATAATAAGGGTCCATAACATTAGAACACTTATCAATCGTATCTTTTATGTTAGGGAATTGCTAGAGTAACCCACTTTAAGCACCGACCCAATAGGATGCCGTGCAATACACGCCGAGATGTGCCTGTGCATCTCGAGGCAAAATGCACAGCATCCGATTTGGTTGATGCCCAAAGTGGGTTACTTTCCTTAATGTTATTAATATCATAGAATCTAGCTAGAACGGAGCTAAACATCAGAATTCATGATTCTTTACCGAAGTGCTCAACATATATAGACCAAGTATATGGGATTTGCTCCTAATTTCAAGTGATGAGAATGAAATCTTGATTGATCCTCACTTACCAGGGATTGGGACAATGTCTTCGCCTTGATGATTGATCCATGCAAGTGCTAGTTGAGCAGGACTGCATCCATACTTTGCAAAAGTTTGCCACGTGATCATACAGGACCTTGTTTTTGTCAATGCTATCTCCAGTAAATCTGGGATGCGCAACCTACCAATTGAGAAAATGCTAATTGATTGAGCAAATTCATTTATTTAAAACCATAGTTCAACAATAAAACAATTCCAATCTTTCTCAGTCTTATATCACCACCAAATGCATAAAATTCTATACAAAAAGAAGATTATACCAAACGACTATTTGCAGGCAGACTTTCAGTAACAGCTTTTCCAGCGAAAAACCCACGTCCAAGTGGGCTGTATGGCACTATCCCTATGCCAAGTACCCTGAACATTAACACAAAAATCATCATTTTGTTATCTAAAACAATGAATTAATACTACGCTCTCTGTTATTGATACGATCCCACATAGAATATTCACATAGAATTGGTGTGAAGTAAACACTATAAATAGGGGTGAGTTAGTTGGATTGGACGTCTTGAAATTTGAATTGTAATTGGTCACTCTTTGAGTGATTTGGGTTGAGAGATACTATGCTCTCTGTTATTGGTGCTCTTTGCTTCTTGTAATCTGCGTTTCTTTACTAATACAAAAGGAGATGGAGGTTCTTATCATGTCAAGAATCTTTAGTAAAGGTCTGTTGTTCGCCACTTAACCAGAAATACAACAAAGTGTGGGTATCAGAAGGGATGCCACTGGAAACACTACGATTAGATGAGAACTTATGAAACAAACAAGAAATATGAATTCACAATACTTCCACACGAATGAACTAAGTTGTAAACAGAGTGAAATCAATTATATGTTTTTATGGATGCTCCGTCATATACAAATTCAAAGTGACGCTCACAAACATATAGAAAAGGAGAACAGAACTCTAACTACCAAATTATTCTTCCAAAAAAGTGGGGAAGGGTGGGGAGTAAACGACAAAATAAGTGTGTTAAATTTCTCAAGGCCGCGCAGCACACACGTGCGTGAGCCCATGGATCTCCTCCGCTAGCGCCATTGTCCCCAACTTAACCACCTTTCAACTTTAGGTGTGGGGTACCTTAAACATCAAACAGAACAAAACTATTATTGAATAAAATGTAGAACGGCAATTATAACTAATTAATATCAACTTCTAAATACCTGCAAATAGGCACTATGTCATCTTCAATGTCCCGAGACCAAAGAGACCACTCCATTTGTAGGGCAGTGATCGGATGGACAGCATGTGCCCTTCTAATTGTGTCTAGGCTCGCTTCAGATAACCCAATGTACTTAATTTTCCCTTCTTCAACCAACTTCTTGAGTTCCCCCATCTTTTCAAAGATGGTTAATTACCATTGAACGCGAACAAATGTCCAACAAAAATTAATATGAATGCAGTAACGGGAATTCTACAACTAACAAAGTTAGCTAATTAACTAAAATATCTGGTAATAATGAAGATAAAAATCACTTATCAAATAAAAGTTTCTGCCAATGCAGCATGCAGCCACTTACCGTTTCTTCAATGGGAATGGAGGTGTCCACCCTGTGTTGATAATAGAGATCGATGTACTCCACGTCCAATCGCTTGAGGCTGGCTTCACAACAAGCTTGCACATATTTTGGAGTTCCCTTAGCAGATAAATTGTTTCCTGTCCATACAATCCTAAACTTTGTGGCCAACTGAAACTTTTCTCTGGGCAAACGCTGTAATGCCTGAAAAGTTCATAATTTCCAAGTGAATTTACAGAAATGCAGAAGCCTAATATCTGTCTAACCACAAATGGCAGTCACATGTATGGGGATTTTTCATGATTATTAGATATTTGAATTGATGTCATTAATTTCAAGGCGTCGCCTAGGTTTTGGGGCAAAACCGGGCGACATCCTTCTAAACAAAATTTAGAAAGTTGAAGGGTCCAATTACAATTAAGTTTGATGTTATGAATACTTACACAACAACAAAATCTTAACACAATTGATGTTACATAAGGACCTAAAAGCTTATAAGTATCCTCAAAGTATATATTGAATATAGATCACAGTGACTAATAGACAATTAGTGTTACTTAAAGATCTATAAATAAATAAATAAATAACCTGGATGGGTTGCCATAACGGTAAAGGCGAAGGCAGGGTTATCTGAGTTAAGCGCACAACCTCGGTTTCGACTCCTCGTTGTGGTAAGATCGTTTGGACCATGGTCTCACTCCAAGTCGACGTGTGTGGATTAGTGAGGATAACCTCGACATCACACATGATTATAAAAAAATAAATAATAAATAAATAAACAAAAAATCTGTTTGGATACTTAGAGTTCGGACTCATAGGGGGGTTTTTGAGATTTTTACAAATATCAAAGGAGTGTTACAAGTTGTTATTTCGAAGTTATTTATTGCTTGAGGATGACTTTGAAATAAAAAATTTTCAAAAACCCCTAAGAGTCCGGACTCTAAGAGCCCAAATAGCACTACTCATAAATAAATAATAACCACTAAATAAATATTTTTTTTGGCCACCTAGGCATCGCCCAAGTCCTGTCTAGGTGCCCCTCGCCCTAGGCAAAGGGAATTGCCTCGGCACGCAACACTTGCTTGATTGAACTCACATAAGAGTTTGATGTTTTAATTTAAAAAGGGGTAAAATGCATACCTTTCCAACCAGGACCTCATTAGCATTGGCTTGATAAACATCTGCTGTATCATCGCGATACTCGTCTCTTCAGCTACAGGATCATTGCACTGCTCTAAGAGCATCTCCAATGAGAATGTGGACTGAAGAAAAATGTGTGCCACATACGACGAAATGGACATTGAAACTAAAAAACACTCTTCAATGCAATGAGTTGACGTGGCAACAATAATGTCTATTTTGAATGTCTATTGCTAGACATTTTGTACCTACAATGTCTACTTCTAGACATCCTCTACCCACAATGTCTAGAATTGGACATTTAAAAAATGGTAATTATTGTTGCTACCCCATCTCACATGCTAATAGACATTTACATTGGAGAGCATTTTTTTTATTCCAATGTCTATTCCATCTTATGTGGCACACATTTTTCCCCAATCCACCTTCCCACTGGATATGCTCTCCCATACACCCAAACCCTAACTTAGAAACCTGAAAACCCATTGTTAATTAATATCACAACAAAAAAATAAGTCATTATAATAACACAACAAAGCTAGTTGAGATGAACCCACAAGGCTTTGAAACTAATGTTGCAATCAGACTGAAAGAAATCAAAATTGGGCATGAATGGAAAAACCCAATCACAAGACCAATCAACAAATCAACCCCAGATTTTAAAACAATAAATCAAAAAATGGGCATTACCTCCCATCCCTGATTTCCCAATTTCACTCTTGGGATTTAGACGTCGAGCTCTTCCGCCATTGTTGGGGTTGCTGACGCAGAGAAAGTGGAAATGAATAAATAGAGAAGCAGCAGGAAATGGGCCTGGGAAATGATTGTTTGACGCAACTAAATGTACATACTAAGGCACACTTGTTTGAATGCCACGTGATGCCTCTTAAAGATGGTTAAGCACATTATTTAAAGTAAATCGCATGGTTGTCAAATAAGTCAGTTACTATAGCGCACAACATAATTATTAAACCATATGGATTATTAGTAAAAGTAGATGACTTAGCATTTCCAACTAACTTTTATGTCATAGAAATGGGATAATTGATATCACCAAATTCTCCACCTATACTTTTAGGTAGACTTTTTCTTATAACTGCTAAGGCTAAGTTAGATATATTTGAAATAACAATGTCTATATAACTGCTAAGGCTAAGTTTAGCAACAGAATGGCAACGACGGGTGGATTTAGGGTTTAGACACGGAATAGAAACGAAATAGCAATGGAATATTAGCAACGGAATCAATTCCATCGCTATTTCGTTGCTAATTTTGGTGCCAAAGTTTTCCTCCAAAACATTTCGTCACTATTCCGTCGGTAAAGTTCACACCCAATTTTCCCTCGTAATATTCTGTCGCTAAGCCTTAGCGACGAAATAGCAACGGATTGCATTGCAAACGTGGAACTATATTTAGCAACAGAATTAGCTATTCCGTTGCTAAACTCAATATATATATATATATATATATATATATATATATATATATATATATATATATATATATATATACCCACTCATCTTCCCCATTGCTCTACCCTAATTTTTAAACTCCTCCCTTTCTTGTTGTCAACCACCACTGCCCATCGCCGTCGTGCCCCTGCTACGCCGTTCGCTGTCGTGCCCCGCCGCGCCGTCCGCCTCCCCCCCCCTCCCCCTCCCCACTGCGGTCCCCACACGCCCTCCATCATTTGACCTACCCGCCACACTGCAGGTATTATTTTCATTTTTTTAACTGTTTTTTTAAAACTTAACTTTTTTACTGTATTTATTTTATTTACAATTTTTATGTGTGTTTTTGTTACTTTTTGTGAGAATATATTAATTAATTCATATATTATTGTTTGTGGAACAATGTTGTTAGTATTGTGGTCATTACCGCTGCGCATGTAGGAGGGATTGATATTAATTGCGTTTAGAGATATTTATAAAATTTTCTAAATAGTTTATTGAATTTTGTTTTCGCTGAATTCATTTATAATTATTGTGTTATGTTCTGATTAATACTTTATTGTATAGAATAAGTGAAATTAATAAATACTTAACTATAATTCATGTAGACTATAATTTATGTCTTATCTAGCTTAATTTTATTATATTCAATATGTGTCATGATAATATATAATACAACATGTATAGATCCAAAAAGAAATAAGAAATGAATTACTATTATAGATATGGTTATCTACAAAATATATATGTATTACCTTTTATGTTTCAATTAAATTCACACACTTCAATAATTACGTGCATCTCGATGCATAAGAAAATAGTCAAAATAATATGTTTGTAAGTTTAAAATACAATTGAATCATTGTTGATGCATGCAAATAAACGATGTTAATTAGTAATCAATTTTTTTTACTATCTTGTTAAACTCGTCCAACTATCCAAACTCGACCTACAAAGCATAATCGATGACAAATGTTAAACAAACAAACTTGTTTTTCGTATGACATGTCTACTCCAAATAGGGAATGGATGTGCAATCATGTCCAAAATGGTCTATTGCACCGTGAGTTTGTGGAAAAGATTAAAGAGTTTATAGAGTTTGTGAAAAACAAATGTTACACTTATAAAAGTGAGAAATTGATAAAGTGTGCGTGCGACCACACCAAATGTCATCTTCGTAATTATCGCGATGTGGAGACGGTTGAGTACCACATTTGTAAGTGCGGTTTTGTTCATGACTACTACCTTTGGTACGAGCATGGAGAGTGTAGAGATGATGTTCTTGAGCCATCGACATTAGACAACCGATCACATGAAACTTTTCACGAAGAAGATTCTCAACACTTCTGAGTTTCGACATCCTACCACGAGATGTTGTACAACGCAACGGGGCCAAGCTTTAACTGGACGCACATGGAAGAGTCACCGAATCGTGAAGCGCAACAAATTTATGATATGGCAGATGCGGGATATGAACCATTATGGATGGGGTGTAAAAAAATGACTAAATTGTCTGCAGTGACGAGATTAATGGCTTTGAAAGCAGAATTTTGTTTTTCTGAACAAGTTTGCGACGATATCTTACAATATTGTCATGATATGTTGCTAGAAGAAAACTCGCTTGTCAAAAACTTCTATGACACCAAGAGACTTATGCGAGGATTGGGTTTACTAGTCGAGTAAATTGATTGTTGTGTAGACAATTGCATGATATTTTGGGGTGTAGACTCTGAGTTGGAGTGGTGCAAGTTTTGTGGGAAGTCTAGATACGATCAAGAGCAGCCCGGCATATCAAAGAATCAAAAAGCGCGTAAACAAATATATTACTTTCCATTAACTCCACGATTGCAATGTCTTTATGCATCAGAAACAACTGCACAGCATATGCGATGGTATGGGGAACACCACTAACTAGAAGAGGTCATGCAACATTGCTCTGATTCGGTTGCATGGAAATATTTCAATGAGATTAATGAAGAGTTTAACGCTGAGGTGCGAAATGTTTGTTTAGGGTTGTGCACTAATGGTTTTCAAGTTTTTAGTGTTTTAGAAAAGCAATACTCATCATGGCCGGCGATATTGACTCCTTCCAACCTTCTACCTTCAATGTGCATGAAAAAAGAGTTTATGTTTCTTACTGTAATCGTCCCCGGACCATCACATCCAAGTCAACAAATTGACGTTTTCTTACAACTGCTGGTAAGAGAATTACAAGACTTGTGGCAAGATGGTGCAGTTACATACGACGTATCTTCAAAGTCTAATTTTTTAATGCGAGCTGCCCTCATGTGGACCATGAGCGATTTCCCTACTTACGACATTCTATCAGGGTGGAGCACGCACGGTAAAATGGTGTGTCCATATTGTATGGATAATACAACTATGTTTCAATTGAAACACAGTGGCAAGACTTCCTGGTTTGACTGTCATCGTCGATTTTTACCATCGGGTTCGAGTCTTAGGAGACATAGAAACAATTTTCGCAGAGGAAAAAATGTGTTACACGAAAGAGCATTGTTGTTAAAATCGAGCATTGTTGTTAAAATCTAGCAAACAATTATTGATGGAAATTGAACGTTTGAGGTTGATGAAGGTAACTGAACTAAGGGCGGAAGTGACAAATGCAAGACATGAAAAAGCCACAGGATAGAGAAAAAAACATCTTTTGTGACTTGTCTTACTGGAAGACTAATCTCATAGGGCACAATCTAGATATTATGCATATCGAGAAAAATATCTTCGATAACATGTTCAACACAGTGATGGGTGTTTCGGAAAAAATCAAAGACAACGCAAAGTCTAGGCTAGACGTACAAGAAATTTGCCTCCGCCCTTCCTTGCACATGGACCCAATGTTAGAAAAATATCCAAAGGTGATTTTTATGCTTGACAAATCAAGAAAAAATATTTTGTGAATGGGTAGGACGCATACGTTTTTTTGACGGGTATGCTTCAAATCTTGGTCGTTGTGTTGATGAAAGAAGATTCTTGCCATGTCTTCATGCAAAGACTTTTACCAATCGCCTTTCGAGAACTCCTTGACAAAAAAGTTTGGCTAGCTATTAGCGAGTTGAGTTTTTTTTTTCGGTACCTTAGTAGCCCGAAATATAAAACTTAATGATATCGCTGCGTTAGACCGTGACATTCCCAAAATCTTGTGCAAGTTGGAGAAGATATTTCCTCCAAGTTTTTTTGACTCGATGAAGCATCTTCCCATACATGAGGCTCGTCTAGGTGGGCCGGTACAATTTCGGTGGATGTATCCGTTTGAAAGGTAAATTAAATAGTTTTCTTCACGTTTCATAACTATACTTTACTTGCTTACATCGGTTAACGAGTGTTTTGAAATATAACTGAGGTTCTTAGGTACCTTGAACATCTTAAAAAAATGTTCGAAACAAAGCGAAAGTAAAGGCGTCGATTTGCTATGCTTACCTATTAGAATAAGCAACTTCATTTTGTTCTTATTTCTTCAAGGACCACGTTGTGACGATGCATGATCGAGTGCCTCGCAATGATGATGGTGGTGTGGGGCCCACACCAAATTTTCCAGGTAGCTTTTTCATTTTTACACATCGAGGTCGAACATTAGGTAAGCGCACCACTCGATACCTCGAGGTTAGAGAATACATCGCTGCTCGCAACTGTCTTACTTAATTGTCTAGAAATTGAGCCTTACGTCTCGTAAGTATATTTAATATATGATATTATCATATATTTTAAATTCTACAACTTCAGTTAAATACACTCGCTTTCTTATATTTATGCAACTCCTTATAGGTTATACATCAACGAATTGCGTGCACAAGTGTTGAACATTATAGATTTTGCTATTGATGAGAGCCTTGAGCAGCACTTTACTCATTGGTTAGAAGAATATGTAATTTTAATACTCTATTTATTTTATTAAACACCATAAACTAAATAATTATCAATGTTAAAAAATTATTATGCACAATTGCTTTGTGCAGGCACGCCATAATTTGATGATGAGACAATCATCTACATTTCTCGTGGCCCTAGTCATTTATGCTCAGTTTATCATGGTTATCTTGTGAATGGGTACAAGTTTAACACTGTGAACCACCAGTCAAGAAGCAGATCGACCGATAATAGTGGGGTTTGAGTATAAGGCTTCAACTATGTTGATAACGGCTTCGACTACTATGGTCGAGTTCAAGAAGTCATTGAGCTTGAATATAGTGGTTGCTATCATACCTTTTTGTTCAAGTGTGAGTGGTTCGATCCAACTCTAGGCAATGGTACACGAGTTCACCGTTCACTCAAGTTGGTTGATGTACACGAAAATCATCGATACAACAAATATGAACCCTTCATATTGGCCATGCAAGCACGTCAAGTTTATTTCTTACCTTACCCATATTTGCGGGGAGATCGTCATGAATGGTTAGCTGTTTCTAAGCTTCCAACCTAAGTTTGTCGACGAGGAAAACATCTCTACACACTTAGAAGAAGTCATTCCCCCTGCTGACATTGCATTTCAAGATGATGAACCTAATCATTTCCTTGTTGAAGAGGACCTCAACCTGAGTGATACAGGTCTAGCTGATCCATTCGGTTCACGATTCACACGTGTCTGATGTAAAGGAATTTAATGACGAAGAAGTGTCGTCAGATAGAGACTATTAAATTATAATTGAGAATGATTGAGTAAGATAGTTATTTTTTTAATTGATATATTTCTTTAGTTTGTGAATCATATATAGTACTTAACTTTGATTTTTATTTAGCTACGGAAATTCCAGTCCTTAAATGTCATTTTTCTTGTATTCTAGCATTCAGTGATAAATTAACTAGTTGATGTTTATTAATCTCTTTATTTTCATAATTTAGACATGGTTGTAACTCGCCACAATCGATCACATTCGACACCCCCACGGTTGATCAGGCTCATACACCCCCCGATCCTGAGGTCTCAGCACCAGCTCCTTTTACTTATGACGAGCATCCTCTTGCGGTACCTGCCATACCTCCTCAGACTACTACTCATCGCATGTCGTCATCACAACCCCAGACACAGACGCCGACGTCGATTCGTCAGGAGAGACGTGTACCTCGAGCTCGGCTTATGCATATCGATGGTCGACCTTTAGACTATTGACCATCATCGTATGATCCTCACCAAGGTGATGCACGTGCACCATCATTGAGTCGTCACCAGCCTACGCAGAAGATTCTTAAGCGTGGCATGATTGCACCATCATCGAGTAGACTATCGTTTACTCATTTAGCATCTCAGTCATTATGTATTCGATCGTCGTCTAGCCGATCTTCTCTATCTCTACCTTACTCTTCACCGGGGACTACTCCTCCTGCCACAGTACCTGGTCCTACCAATGGATCGTTGTTGTTAGATGACTTGGATGGTCATAATGATGATGATGTCCCAACAGAGCCTCCTAGAGATAGGCACGGACGAGTCATAAAGATCCTCATGGGCTTAGATGACAAGGAAATGTAAGTTTTTCTATAACTATATTATTTCAATATTTCTTTTTGTAGAATATGAAAAGTACTAATGCTTAAAAACTTCAATAGGTTGCATCCAGGAAATATCGCCGCCAAGTACCTCGGCGTGACATTCAGACATAAAATGCACCTCGATGGATACGCTTGGAAGAAAGTCCCTGAGCACACATGACAGATTTATTGGAATGATTGGCAAGTAAGTTAATATCAATTATAGCTATCTTGACTTGAAAATGTGTTTTGTAGTGCTTACCTATTAAAATGATTCTCTTTGTAGCGTTTCTTCGCATGGGATCGAGCTATAGATGCAAAGTTCTACGCAGCCTGGTTGCATAAAGCGGGGACTAGACATTCAGCATTGATGAGTGAATGTCGCAAAAAACCTAATGAGAGGCCAGGTTTCCTGACACAAGAGGTTTGGGATGGATATCGAGCCAAATGGGCTACGCCAGAGTACAAGGCCAAGTATGAGCAAGCATCAAAGAACAGAATGAGTGAGAAGAATGGACCTGGAACCGGTATATCCAAACATATCGGTGGTCCGAAGTCATTTGCATGTCATAAAGAGTCATTGGTAAGTATCATTTATTAAATAACTACCATTGTAAAAATATTTATATGCTTATTATAGTAATTAACTTATTACTAATATTTTCAACATAATTTTTGTAGGATAACGAGGCGGGGGCTCCAGTGGGAGTGAACATGTTATTTAATCACACCCATACACGCTGTCATGACTGAGTCACGTTCGTCGATGAGAGGTCTCGCAAGTTAAATGTAAGCCACCATTTTTATTTAATGTTATTAATTTACTATCACAAATTTGGGTCGATCATCAATATATTAAACAACAATATGCATATTAAGGGATTGAAAAGAAAATAAAAAAGAATGATATAGAAATTGCATTCATATATATTAAAAGTATAGGTATTTTTTTTGTACATTGCTGCTCAATATTGCT
Organism: Stephania japonica; assembly: GCA_039657345.1. Classification (NCBI taxonomy): domain Eukaryota; kingdom Viridiplantae; phylum Streptophyta; class Magnoliopsida; order Ranunculales; family Menispermaceae; genus Stephania; species Stephania japonica. The sequence continues at coordinate 16,528,205 of CM077558.1, read as the reverse complement.
CTCTATGCATCATTTATAGTCCAGTTCTCCTCCATATATTCTCTTTGTTGTCCGTTGGGGATTGTACCTACTTCTTGATGCACTTAACGAAGAAAAATGCAACAAAGACAAAGGAAAATATTATTCATGAAAAGAGATATTTTTTCTAACCAACTAATGGCTTTCGAAGTGTATGTAGAAGTCTAGAAGATATTGACATAAACTTACATAACTTGTGGTGGTGCTACCTCCACTTCTTGAATAACTAATAGCTTCAAGGCTTCCTATAAATTATTCAACCATACAGACGACGTAAAGAAAAATATGATAAAAGATATGTCTTGAAGTGGATAAAGTGGAAAGGATGGAAGAAAACTGAGTAGGGTAATTAGTGATAATCTAAATGCTAATTAACCTGAGTTAGGCTGATGGTTAAATATGATTTGTCTTAATTAGTGTGTGAGTGCACTTGTTGTGATGTATGATGTATAGTTTGTATAGTTTGTATGTGAACCAATTATAGTCAACTGATTTTATAAGCTTCTAGAAAGTGAGGTAAATGTTTTCTTTATTTTCATTATTTTCCATTCAATTTTGAGGACTATATGTGGGAAATGATATAAATGACTTAGCATTGTGATTCTAGACTTAATTAGACTCATTAGAGCCTTTTTAAGTTCAATTCATGATAGGAAATCTATGGAGTGTGGATGTCCAACAAGGTTTGAACTAAAAATGAAACAATCATCTCTTTTCTTTATTTATCTTCATAAATGTTTCACCCCTTAAAGTCGTCACTTTTTCTCTTTTTTATTCCTACATCTTTCTTCATATGATTTTATATATGAGATGTGGGAGGTTGTGGCCATGAGATGAAAAAGGACTAGAGAAATATGTGATCTTGATCAAATTGAAGGATGGAATGCAAGGGAAAATCAATTAATTGATTTCAAAAGAAATCAAGTTCAACTGATTTTATAAGCTTATAAAAAGAGTAGTAAATGTTTTCTTTATTTTCATTATTTCCCATTCAATCTTAAAGACTATATGTGGGAAATGATATAAATGACTTAACATTGTGATTCTAGACTTAATTAGACTCATTAGAGCCTCTTTTAAGTTCAATTCATGATAGGAAATCTATGGAGTGTGGATGCCAACAAGCTTTGAACTAAAAATGAAACAATCCTCTCTTTTATTTATTTATGTTCATGAATGTTTCATCCCTTAAAGTCGTCACTTTTTCTATTTTTTATTCCTACATCTTTCTTCATAGATTTTATGTATGAGATGTGGTGTGACGGCCCCAAATTCTGAGGCTGCCCTGTGGCCAGCTACTTCCCTACCTCAATACCTGAAGTCTCTGCCACGTCACTCATACTCCTCACTTGTCGGACACCTTGGCGTGTCTTCTCAATTTATTCGTCAATTTACATATGGTTTAGGTTTAGCAATAAGCTAATTAACAGTTAAAGTGAACAACAACGGAAGTCTTTATATTTTCAAAATGAATACATGAAGTTTACTGATTTAACCTATAGTGGAAATCCCGGTCATACTGTACATATAGGTGATTAACTATAACAGTTATATATACATGTACAGGTGTGAAACATAGTCTCCCAATCCCAAAAAATCTACAAAATATCAAAATATAGATATCAACACATGCCAGCAAGCCTCGGCGTAAGTAAGTCAAATGTAATCGTCGAGAATCCCTTTACCTTTGCTAGTACTAGGATGTGCGCTCAGCCATCACAAAAGGTAAATGACGAGCCCAGTAAGTAAAATCCCAAGGAAAACCACTGTGCATCATAATTTAAGAATGTAAATGGAAATCAATAAATAGTGTTAAATAAACATGCGGAAAGAATGAATAATGTAGACAACTGCGCAAAGCTCATCGCATAAATATAAACACATAGATATGCAAATGGATGCGAACCAGCTAATCCTAGATGTGTACTGAGGACCAGGAGCCCTGTCGTGGCTTACACCAACGACCCTTCGACTGTGTCCTAGACCACATACCTAGCAAGCGACCACACAACCTTCGGATACATAGACGAGAAAACTCCACCGTCCTAGTAAGAATAGACTCTTAGAATATCAATAATTTACAGCTCAAATGAAATTACAATAAGTAAATGCAGTAGTGGTGTTCAGTTGGGTTTTGCGTACCTGTAAACATGCACTTCAATTTTTCGGACCCGTCAGTTTGCCCCACCTAGCTCCCCAATGCCCGAGCTATGGTTCCCTAGTCCCTGAAGTCCATTTATAGTGTTTCATATTTTTTGAAAACACATTATGTAATTTTATGATATTATATCATATTTCTAATTTTTCAGTTGTTGTACCTTTCTCGGACTATGTCGGGATTCTAAAAATACTCGAAAAGTCCCGAAACCACTTTTCTACCTTTTTCTAAATTTTCTATATTTTTCTAGAATTTTCTCCAATTTTTCTGATATTTTCCAACTATTTCCCCTATTTTCCAGAAAATAATATATAATAAAAAATATATTTTTTATTATTTAATTTTTATTTAATTAAAAAAATTATTTTTTAAATGAGGGGGGCCACCTGGATCGGTTCGGTCCAGGCGGTTGGACTGACTTGGGCCGGTTCAGCCCGGCCCGGGGGATGCACGCACGCAGTGCAGCGCGTGCGTCCCCTTCCTCTAGAGACGAGTTCGTCTCTTCCAAAATTTTTTCTTTTCTTGGCTGCCTCTTCTTCCTTCTTCTCCACTCCTCTTCTCTCTCAACCCATTAAAGACATTAAAGACCTCAAAATTTCACCACAAATCGGATCAATATTACTCAATTGCTTGGATCAACATGCATGTTTTAAAATTCGAAATTACCAACCCATTTAATTTTTTCCACGAATTCGATTCAAATTTATATAATCCATCAAAACTAATTTCAATAACCACAAATCAACCAAAAACAATGATAATTCTTAGAATTTTGTTTAATCCTTAACACACCCCAAAACCTCCATTTTTCAAAAAAACTAAGGAACTTGTAAGTGAATTACCTTATGTCTCGTTGTTTGATCACCCAAAATCTCTCTCTAGTTCGTGAATTTTATCTCTCCACCCTCAGATTCATTCCCAGAATCGCCACAACAGCTAAGAAAGATGCAATTTTGCATGTTGAACACTCATCAAATGGTATTTATACCATTTGTTCTAATCTGACATTCGTATGCATCTCGAGGTTTATCTAAGGGTCCTTGTTAAGCCGGTGTCACCCAATTCTTGAACACCTTATCCTAACATTATCTATTTCGAATCTCCCCATTGCGCATTTCGAGAAGCATCCTAGGTGTGCTGATTTGCTTAGCTACAACTATAAGACTTATATATATTCCAATTGATTTAACTCATAAAACCTATTCTAGTCATTAATAAATTCTATAAACTGATAAGTAGGGTTACACTAACTTCTCGACTACCCGACACCCCGTGCCCCACGTTCGGTAAGCTTCCCGAGGTGGTCCCACACTTAGTATGCCTAATTGATTTACTTAACTTAGTTTAAAATTATATTTAAATTTCATTATATTTAACTCCTAAACTAGGGTCATGCTATATTGTTTAAATCTAATCAAACCCCAACGCCCAGCCTCACCGCTACCGAACCCCGCATTGGCCTGTCTCACGACACGAAACCCTGGCGCTCAACCTCGCCCGACAAGTAAATATAGATATACACCTATGATGAATAGTACATTATAGTACTAAATAACATTAACACATCACAGAACTAAGAAAAACTCCAATACACAATCAATCCCTAGGTTTAGGTCCTGCCTAGTCTATCTGCAGCGCCCACGTGTCGTCCGAGCTGGCATCCTAATCTGAAATTAATTAAAATAACGGTATTAATAAATAACGGCCGTTACATGTGGGGGTTGTGGCAATGAGATGAAAAGGGACTAGGAAAATCAGTGATCTTGATCAAATTGAAAGATGGAATGCAAGGGAAAATCAGTTAATTGATTTCAAAAGAAATCAAGTTCAACTGATTTTCTAAGCTTCTAAAAATAGAGGTAAATGTTTTCTTTATTTTCATTATTTTCCATTCAATTTTAATGACTATGTGGGAATGATATAAATGACTTAACATTGTGATTCTAGACTTAATTAGACTCATTAGAGCCTCTTTTAATTTCAGTTCATGATAGGAAATCTATAGTGTGTGGATATCCAACAAGTTTTGAACTAATTGATACGATGAAGTCAAGGAAAAAAGACTTGAATTTATGTGTTGATTCCATGAAGTTGATGTATGTATGGCTTAAAGTTGATATAAGACCCTTGGGAGGGTATTTGAAATTGTCTTTGAAACCCCGAAGGGTGAAAATTGTGGCAACTCAATTTGCGGAGTTTAAAACTCTATTTCACAACTATATATATATATATATATATATATATATATATATATATATATATATATGTTCCCAGTTGCAACTACAATTGAACATGTTGCAACTATTATTGCTATAGGCCTAAAGTCAACTTTGAAAAAATTAAGAAAATTAATGTTTGGGTTTTGGACCGTGGGCTCTTAATGAAGAAAAATGGAGAAAAACATGGATTTTGGGTTGCCATTATATAATATAGATATGGATCGATATGATATGGTTGTACATGTTTTGTTATATATAGATTGATTTGGTTGTACAAGTATGTAAATGAATTTTCGTTTTACTTTTTGTAGGAGGACTATCAGAGGAGGCTTGAGGAGATGACTCAGGCATCTCCCCACGTGCCAGTGGATGAGGATGAGCTTTTCTATGAGGTTTCAGGAAGAGATGAGAAAGGCGTGTTTATGGCTTAGGGTCATATGCAAGACCATGTCAAGGCAATGGAGGAGCTACCACTTCACAGGCACAGGAGGTATTGAGGTTGACTGAGGAGGTCACCATTCTTCAGGAGGCGCAGTGGAGGCACGATGAGATGATGCGTCATCTCTTGGCATTTATGAGACAGCAACATCCTGATGTAGTCTTTGGCGATACCAGGGCAAACACCTCTCATGCCCCACCTTATAAGGCCCCACCTTCTGATGCCCCACCTTCTTGAGCCACGACAGATCATGACGATGTTGAGGGCTACTATGCAGAGGACGATATCGATGATGACTTGGATTAGTCGTAGTTGGTATTTAATTAGTTTGATATAAACTTAATTTTTTGAGGATTTTTATTGTAAACTCTTAATATTTTTTATGAATATATCTACTTTTGGACCAATTTATTCTATTATTTAAATTTTTATTTTTAATTCAAAATATTTATTTATTAAAAATAAATATTTAATACTATTCGTTGCTAAATAGTAATGGATTAGCGACGAAAATATGATGTCGTTGCTAATCCGTTGCTATTTAGCAACAAAATAGCAATGGGTTTTTTAAAAAATAAATATTTAATATATTCTGTTGCTATTTAGCTATGGATAGTAGCAACATATTTGAATTTCGTCGCTAAGTAACCTAGCGACGAGGGTTTTAGCGACGCTTCTTTTCCGTTGCTAATTCCGTTGCTATGTGGTTTAGCAATGGAAAAACAGGGTTTAGCAACTGAATATTCCGTTGCTAAATCTGCCATTTTTTGTAGTAATAATAGAGAATAATGGTACAATTAGAGATGTGGAAGTTAAAATTGAGAATTTTAGTTTCTTGTTAGATTTCGTTATTCTGGATTATAAACAAGACGATGATGTAGGTCATTAGAAATACATTTCCTAAAAATTGCAAATGTAACCCTTGACATAACTCAAGATATGTACTATCATATAATATGTTGGGAAAGAAGAGATTGTTTTGAAAAATAGTGAAGAACTTGTTAATTTAGAACCAGATTAAAACTGTGTGGTTCAGTTAAGCCAACGACAATAAACAAAATTGTTCTATGGGAGGAAGCCATAATCTATCTTTATTTATGTTTTAGTATCAGAAGTAGATAGTTGTTTTTATATTATCTCAACTTTTGACTCTTATAATGGAGATATTTTAGGAATATAATTTTGAAATAATTTCATATAAAGGGGGTTGATCGAACTTATTGTTCTTCAGCAAATGCATTTTCATATTAGTTGTTTATTTCTTTTAATTATTTATAGTAATAAAATTATTGTTTAATGCAAATCATAGTCAAACTTTAATAATTTAGGAGAATTCTATCTTTTTATTAATAATATATATGATAAATATGTGAGAAAATCAATTAATTTAAAAAATAACAAAAATATGTCTAGTGAATTCCCAGCGATATGAATTAACACTAAGAATTGCTGAAAAATCAGTAACAAATTGCAGAAAATTATAGTGAAAAATTCAGTGTAGCGCTTTAGCAAATCGACCTTATAACTAGAAATCGTTGATCACATCAGTGGTTTACAGAGCCTTGTTTTCACTAATTTAGGTAGTGAATAGTCAACAATTCCACTTAAACCCTCGATTCGCTAGACCTTAATTCAAAATTTTAAAGCAACCCCAAATTGACAAACCATTATTACTCAATACACACACAACCATTGCAACCCATTTGACTAGATAACCAAATTCCCTTACTAAATTCAACATTCCTAAGCTAGATTATAGTATGTTTAAGTGGTTTCCACCTCAATTTTGAATTGTTCAACCCAAAAGAAGAGAAGTTTGAGCCCAATTAAAGCTTGAATAGGGAATTTCTAATAGAATAATAGGAGATGAATACAAAGATTCTTGATATATATAGAAAAAAGTTGTCTTAATTTCAGTTTTAAGTTGTCAATTCAATGATTTAATACACAATTGATTTGATTATGAGTTTAAAATGAGTTTGGGGGTGTTTTAGAAAACTTAAATTCGATTATTACGGTGATGTTTTATAACTTGGAATTATGATTTGTTATATGATACTTCAACAATTGTTTTTGTTGATGATAGTGATGCTTGAATATTATATTTGTCATTTTAAATTTTTTTTTGAAAGAAGTTTATTCATATATTCAATTGTCCTTTAAATTAGTTTTACACATAAATTCGTCTATGCTTCAACAACAACAACATAGCTTCAGTCCCAAATTAATTGGGGTCGGCTATATGGATCAAACTCTTCCATTGTGCTCAGTTTAATGTAATTGATGGTGAGCTTTCCAAACCATTCAAATCCCTCCTAATTAATGTATCCCAAGTTAACTTCGGTCTACCCCTACCTCTTCAAATTTTTTCAGTTTTTATTAAGTCAAGTTTTCTAGTGGGGCATATATAGGCCGTCTTTGCAGGTGACCAAACCACTGCAACTGCACTTCCCTCATCTTTAAGTCAATTGGTGTTACTCCAAATTCATTTATGCTTCACGAGGTATATTTATTTTGTTGGAAACCCGACTTAATTCTTAAACTTTGTGGATAAGGTTTGGAATGAGTTTGGGGGTATTTAGGTGAAATGAAGTATAAACGGTGAAGTACGGAAGATTCAAGAGGTAGAATTTATTCAGAATTAATCTGATATTCCAGTAAGTTAAGAAATTTTTTCAAATTTCTTTCAAATACAAGCAAGTAAGTATATATATATTTCTTAATTTAGTCACGTATATAGAATGAAATTGAATATATATATATAATGTATTTCTAATAGAAGTGATATTTTTATTACCCAAGTGAATATTATGATAGAAAGAATCAATTCTATACCCTTTTAATTGACTTAACTAGTTGATGTATACACTAGAGGAGTGGAGAGGGATTGATTGCTTTGTGTTAGACTTGATATGGGTAGAAGATCGATACAATAGTGCAAGATGAGCAAGACAGATCTCTAAGATTCTTGTGATACAAAGATTGCTAATCAAGTATTTTTATTTATATGCAATGAAAACAAAATTTATGCACAATTGAGGGAAGACATAGGGAAAGTTAGCCAATAAACTTTACTTTTAGTTAGAAAGAATGCTTCCTTAACTATAGTAAAAGTAAGAAGAGATAATAGGAGAAAAAAAACATAAGAGTGTCCTATAGGTTCTGCAGGAAATGTAGCAGGGAACTTAGTGGTGGTAAAGAAAAATAAAATCGGATCCATTGGAAATGGAGCAGGGAACGTGAAAAAAATATAGAGGGAGAAAGTGAGGAATTTTAGGTAGAAGAAATAAAGGCGGATGTTTTTTATTTGTTACTAAAAGAAAAAAGAAGTTCTTGAAAAACTCCTCAAATAAAAAAAAATGATTTAGCTCCAGTGCTTATAGCTAAGTTAAATGAAGTATTTCTTCAATCCAACATTGAAAATGCAAATAATAAATGTTTATTGGTCCTATTGACTTTAATTATTGATTATATTTGTTTTTAAAAAAGAATTTGAAATTGTGATTGGTTTGTGGTTTTTGTATCTTGAGGTTTTATACTAGTCATCGTAAGCTTGATGCTTATTAGTGGAGATTGAGAAAACCTATGTTGTGGCCTGGCCTCGGTAATGATTATACTTTAAGTTATGAGGTATATTGCATTATGATGGTTAAGTTATCATTGAGGGGTTGTTTGTTCTTTTTAAGTCATATTCTATTTATAACTTATATTTACTTGAGGGTAATATATTTCTATTGAAAGATCACTATTGTTTAAAACTTCTATTTTAACTTTTAGTTTAAGTAATTAGATTGAGATCATGGATATACGAAAATGACTAAGTATTCCTTTGCTCGGGACAGTAAAGTGCTGAGTTTGGGGGTATTTGATAGGTCAATATTTAGACATATTTTATAGTGTAATTTAGGTTGATTTTAGATATAAATGATGATATTACACTGGATATTATCTTGTTTTGTGATTTCAAGTTATAATTAGAAAAAATGAAGAAATGGAAGAAAAATGAAGAAAAGTTACAGAATCAACTGAAAAAGAAACCCAACAAATTTAGAGCGAATTAAGAATGAACTAGGAATCGCTGGAGGAATCGACAGTAGTAAAAAGGCCAACAAATGTCCAGCGAATTAAGGAATACAAAGGATTCACTAGTAAAAATCGCTAAAGCACAAAAACAATTTTTGAGTGATTTACTAAGGAAATCTTGAACAAAATGGATTCACTGAAATCGGGTACGAGTTTTTTAGATAAGAATGAAGAGTTTGAGTTTATCTATGATATGTACACATTAGGAAACTATAAATAGGACCCTAGGGCTTTGAAATTAAGTGTCCTTGGTCTTTATTGAGAGTCATTTACTTTCCCTAGCCCTCTATTTGCCATTATTAGTTTTAAAGTCTTTTCAATTTGATTTAAGTTAATAAAGTTTATTGTGCATTGCTTTTGGAGTTCTTTGGAGATTCTAGACTTATTTTAAAAATGGTTTTCATTAATGTCTTTTATTTACTTTCATTGTGATGTTATTATTAATATGTGTGAGTAGTTCGTTAATGTAAACAAAAACTCTAAACATGAATTAAATAGGATTGCATGTTAGTTATACTTATAAAATATTGTGTTTTTTTTTTGAGAAAATAGATTGTAGTTTGCGGATTACAATCTATGAATTTTTTGTATTGCTTATATTGTGCACAATATATAATATGGTATGAGGATTCTATCTCTGTCTATAGTTATTGACAACGATTATAGAAGTAGTAACTAAAATTAATCTATAAGGCTTTACGAGTGGATGTCTTAAGTGATTGTGTTCTAAGTTGTTTATTATATGGCTTCAATTAATATTGGCTTAGATTAGGTATGATTTTCACAAAGTGTTAATGCTAATGCTATCGTGGACTCTTATATTAATTGTGTGTTATCAAATTATTAGAGTGACATGGGCAAGAATATGATGTTTCCATTGATAAAAGGAAAATCAATGGCTGGCTAAAAGATATCAACCTATATATGATATTGAGTTTAATGAACTAGTGTTTCCCTGATTTAACTATAATTAATATGCAATAATATGCGCTAATAATGTATATATCTATTAAGGGAATATCTTGGGATTGCCATGTGGCATTTTCCATCATTTTCGTAGCGTCATGTGGCACAACGCAAAGTCTTCTCTCATTAAAGTCCCACTTCAAAAAATGCCTCATTAAAGTCTTACTTCAAAAAGCGTTTTCCATCCTTTTAGTGCCATGTGGCACAACTCAAAGTCTTCCCTCATTAAAGTCCTACTTTAAAAAACATTTCCACTCACGCCACGTCATCACTCCAACTCTGGACGTCTTCGGTTCCCACTAATCGTAATAAAGATAAAAAAATGTCACAAAAAAGACTAATTGTATAGGTAATTCAAACACACCCTTAATTTCGATTTTAATTTTGCGCTTCATCAAATTCGTTCCCTTGAAAATAGGCATAACTTTAGCAAAGAAGTTTTGAAATGGTTCACTTCCACTAAATAAGTAATAAACATGATTAGAAGAGGAGGATGATCGATTCCCCTCGCGCCCACTTGTTTTTGTGGTTGATTGCACCTTGAATGTTTATTGTAGAAGGAGGATATACATATGGGTAAAGATTTATGCTTACAAACTATGGATTCATCAACTATCAAAGGGGAGATACATATAGGCAAAGATTCCTTGTCCTTTACTGTTTTCTTTTTCTTATTGTTTGTATCTTACTTTTTTTTGTGATTTTGCTTTGTATTTTTTTTAGGTACAAATAATAAGAGACATCTTTGCAAGAAAATTTGTGAGTTGACTAAGCCATCTTAAATTTTTATAGTATTCTAAAAATTACATGTCTTCTTCATTTGTTGCCATGGTTGATCAATATTAGAAGAAAACACAATTCATATAACCTTGGGAAATCAATATTTTAGTTCATCTATGTATCTCTTCTTTTTGAAGCCATCTACATATATATTTTTACAATACTTTATATTTTTTTATTCTCTTAACATGTTTATGTTGTTATTGCAGATAAAATCACGATTTTTAAAGGGAGCGGCTATTCGTACCCCACTTTTTACTCCCTTTACCCCATTACTTAATTTGACCCATTTTTAAAATTTTGTTACTATTTATACTCCACATATTTTCACATAATTCCGAAATTACCCCTAACCCTAATCGATTCGAACTGCCTCCTCCCCACGTTCTCACCCAGTATACCCCATTAACAAACAATCGTCACCACCATCCATTCTTCAATTTTTCTACCTTATTGAACCATCAATAGAACTCTCCAGTGCATTTGGTGTATTTTTTGTAAGTGAGATCTCGCTAGATTTGTAGGTGACGGTGGTCAACAAAGTCAAGGAGCACCACCCATCCCTTCATTCGCCACTGGTGTATTCGGTAAGTTAGTTACCCTAAATTTTGATAAGTTTTGTTTCCCTTGAGTTCTCGATTGTTTCATCAGTGTTTATATGTCAATTGGTTGTTGTGTTGAAAAATTAGTTTTAAGGTTTGTTAAAAGTAACTGTTTCAATGGTGTCGGTTACACATGACCGATATACTTTAAAGATCTCGGACATTTACTTCCGTAATAAAATTACATTAGCGGCAATAAATAACCGTTATGTCTTGATCCCTATCGGTTATTGTTGACCGATATCATAGTTATTTGTCTCGGATCTGGTTAACCCACAATTAGGAAATCGAATTGTTTGTCACATTTATTGATGTTTTTTCTCTGATTTTGTCGATTTGGGACTAATTATACTCTACCATTTATTATGTATTTAGGTATGGCCAAACAAAAGATGTGTGCGCGAAACAATCCTTCGTCATAGCGAAAAAAAGGATGCCAAAGATGGCACCTCGCATGGGGAAGTATGCATTTGATGACTCCTGCGTCTACACAAAACAACATTCATCCTATAACAATTGCCCACAATGAGGCCCATATTTGGAAAGGTAAGCCAACCTACTAAGTTGCTGGGGCACTAAAAGTAAAGTGCATTTCAAACGCGGGTGTAATCGTCTTTAATCTGAAAGTAAGTTTTGTATAAGGCACTATGATGGACCATCTCTTCAACCAATTCCCTCCTCACCCTGATTCAACCATCATTCAAATCATAGCCAAACGCATGTGCTATGACCTGATAACAACAATGACCATTCGAGGTAACATCAATTGTCTGTCGGTGGTGCGCGCACCAATATTCAGGTATTTCACTAACATATTTAAGTGCAGTTCCCTTACCACGACATGGAAGAAACACTCCCACTTCTACTTGTTTTATGCATTGTCTCTACTTGTTTTTTAACTTTCTTCATTTTCAAGGACTCTTGACGTGCTTTCTCCTCCGCATACTCATGTCTAGAAGGAGTTCTCCTGGTTGACTTCTCATTATTTTCAATCTTGAGCTTCTTCTTAGATGGTTGTCCCCTAGTCTTCACTTTCTCCTTTGGAACCTCAATGATGGTGGATGTAGGCAAACTTATTTCCCTCAACTTTTGCACAATCTTTGCACTTAAGTCAGGCCCGCCATTCTTGAACCTCATATCCACAGCCTCTAATTCCATACGATACAGGAAATGAAACTCATCTTCATCGGATGATGGTTGGATTGGAATGATATTTAATTTCTTCCACCGTGCATGGATCTCGTCAAGACCAATAGCGCTACTAGCCATAATGTGTAATGAAATCTCATGAGCACAGTCAACCCGTGAGTGGCATGCAATACGCATCCACATAGGGACCCATCCAAGCCAACATATCATGAGCTCTTTTCACTTCCTTCTCAATCTCATCCAAGGCCTTTCTTCCAACAAATCCAATGATGTTACTGTAGATGCGGTCTTGAAAGTGGTGTGCCACTAGATGCATAGACCTGTTGAAGGAACCGGTAAGGCCGTGGTGTTGATGACTTAACACATTGTGTATATTCTTCCACAAGTCTGCAAAATGACCCTGTGATGTCCCCATCTCCCTTTTCAACAAACTATGTGCACTCTCAACCCGAGATGTAGTAGCAACGCCAAAATGCAAGACCTTATTGGTCCAAGCCCACACAAACTTCTCTTTGTGGATTAACCATGTGTCTGACACATACTGAACTAACGCTTTTCACACCACTATAGGCTTCTTGTGGATTATTCAACCGTCCATTGTACAATGCCTCAGTCTCGGAGAGTATCAAGTCATTCCATGTCCCAAACCATTCATCCCAATCCTCATCCTTGGAAAATAGTCCTCTTGTCTTGCTAACTACATTTTTGTTAACATGCCAACCACAAAGTAAGTAGGTGGTGGTAGTGTAACGGCCCAATTTATAATTGCCATTAATTATGACGTCATTGTAGACGTGGACGCCAGCGAGGACGTTCGTGGGTCCCACAGCGAGGCCGGAACACACTCGAACTAGGTATACAGTTCATTTTGTATGCTTTTGTGGTAAATTGTGATGAAAATGTACTAATTAGTTAAATTTCATTACAATATGTGTGTTAATGTAGTTTATTGACGAGTGTGGAATTGCCTCGGGGTACGTGCGGACATGGGGCACGGAGCACGGGGTGCCGGGTAGTTGGGGAACTAGTGTGGCCTTACTCCCAAATTATGGGAATTTATTGAATAGAGTAGATAATTATTATAAGCTAAATCAAATTGGAATCAATAAGTCCTATAGTTAAGGTGAATAAATCAACATCAGTTGGATGATTCTCGAAATGCACAATGGAGAGAATTGAGGTAGCAAGTGTCATGATAGGGTGTATGGGGTTGGAATGACAGGGTGATCAGGAGCCCTAGGATTATTCTCGAGATTTGTATACACACTTGATCAAATATCAAGTATATATACATGCTAGATCGATCAAACAAAGAAGAGTGTGGTTTTGAGAGAGATTGAAAGAGAGAGATCGGTGGGAAGAAGAAGAGGAAGAACAGCAACTAAGGAGTGAGAAAGAGTGATTGGTGGCATCCAACAACAAGATCAAGAGGTATGGATACATCAATCTTAAGTTTTTATGAGATTTTTGGTGTGGGTTAGGAATTTGTAAATTCGAAATATTGAGGGATTAAACACTGTATTTGTTGAGATTTAGTGTTTATGAGAATGATATGACATGGGTTGAGTAGTGGATCAAATTTGAGAGAGATTGGAGGATTTTCTAAAATGGGTTTTGAAAATGTGATTTTTGATGATTCTTGGATTTTAAGTTTAAGCTCGATAAATATGTGTTTTAATGGTGTATTTGAGGTCATTGATGGGTTATGGATGTTTGAGAGTCGAATGTATGGGTTTATGTGGTGATTGGAGTCTAGAAATTTGAATTGGGAAAATCTGGACAGAGCGCTATTAGCGCGCTAATGAATGGCACTAGCGCGCTAATTGCCCTCTGGAAAATGATGATGAACAGTGACGAAGATAAATTAGCGTGCTAATTTATCTCATTAGCGCGCTAATAGTTCACTGGAATCTGAAAAATTTGAAAATAAGGAAATGAGCCTAACTGATATTTTAACCCAACTAATTGACTAATAACCCTTATAAATGAATTCCAGGAGTCTCGGAATAGTAATTTGAGTCGGGGTTTAGTCAGAATTCAGACTGGGAGTAATATCGGGGATTTGGAGGAATCGGACTGGAGTTGACTTGTGGAACGAGGAGTACGGTTTGAGGTGTGTAGTATCCCAATTGAACTTCACTTTAGTATTTACCGTTTGTTTTATTGAAATTCAGTTCTGTTTATTTTTTACTCCATTTCATTATTGCTTTACGGTGGCTGAGTACTCTCACCTGGTGTCTTTACGGTAGTGGAGTTTACTCCTATCTGGTGTCTTTACGGTGTTGAGATCACTCCCCACATGGTGCTTATTCGTTACGGCCATAGAGTCCACTAAGTCATAGCACTTGTCTAGACATACGCCGGTGAATAGGCTACCCGGGTGTGGTAGGCTTGTGTGGCTGCGTCGTGGATGTACGCCGACCACCTAGAGCGTCCAAGGTCACCCGGTAGAGGTGTTTTCACGAGCAGTGCCTGGGGAAAAGCCCGAAGTATGACTTAGTCTGATTTCTACTGTGTACGTACTTTGCTTCGTTACTATATTTATGCATGCGATGATCCTTTCACAGTTGTCTATATTCTTTTGTTTCGCATGTTTAATTATAATATTTTAAATTTTAGTATTTTTACTTATGTAATTACTTGGTGAATTTCCTTGGGATTACTCACTCTGGACTCGTCATCTGTCTTTTTGTGATGGCTTGAGTGCAGATCCTAGTACGAGCTGGGGAAAGGGCAAGCTTGAGGACTACATTGATTGACAGCTCTAGCCCTACTCGTACGTATGTTTATATTTACTCGTTTTATGCTGGGTTTTGGGATTGAGAGATAGGTTGTATATTTTTGATATTCTGAGGATTCAGATGATATGTATATGATGTACATTTGTATGGTTTCCATTTAGGTATTATGCTCATGAAATTCAGGTTAAATCTTTATGTTAATAAGTTAATCTTTCGCTGCGTAAATTGAGGTTAAAGGATATTAAAGGAACCTATGTTAATTTGAACTCGTAATTGTTAGTACATAACATCAGAATTCACAGGAAATTGATTGATAATGGATAATTGGGAGTGGGACACAGATGGCGGTTGAGTGGTTAGTTGTGGGCCGCGTGGCCTCCCATGGTAGACCAATGTGGAAAATTGGGGCTGCTACAAGTAGGGAAGACATTCTCTATAGCCGAAATCAATGCCAGATCCTTATCTGTCAATATAACCCCAGGGAGTTCCCATCCATCCAACAAAGTCTTCAACTGACTCAACGCCCATACGTAGTCAAGTTGCGTCTCCTTCGCAAGTAAAACATGAGCAACAACAAAAGTCAAGTGTGTAGAAGTCACCGCCACGATCTCTAACAATGGATACCTAAATCAATTAGTCTTGTAAGTGCAATCCATGATTAAGACATGAGGAAAACATTTGAGAATCTCAATCGAGGTAAAGTGTGCAAAAAATAGATCTCTAACACAATAAGTTCCTGCCCAAAATGTGTGTTGCTCGATATAGTTGTGTTCATCCAACTTTTGCATCAAGAGCTAGATTTTTGTCTTAACCTCCCCCTCGACCCTTTTCAACCTTGCTCTCGCATTGTAGATAGTCTTCATAACAGTGACCTTCTTAGGGACCCGAATGGCTGAAAGAATGTCCTTAGGTCGAGCAGTGGTCTTACTCATGTCTTCTAAAATAACTTTCTCGGGTGCAGTCAGCCTCCCAGGATATGCAAGGCCACCGAACTGTTTGTCAGTCTATGGTTGTGCACCCCGTGCACAATTCTCACATGCTACTTGTCATCTACCTCTTGTTTCATGACAAACTTAAACTCACACCCGCACTTCTTGGTGCTAGTCAGCTTTTTATTCTCTTCCTCTTTCCCATTTTCCTTACTCTCATTTTTCTTCCCCTTTGCCTGTTTAGACGTATAGTGCCCACTCCGCTCACAATCTATCGTCATTCTAACTCGACGACCACTCCCATTACTGCCGGCGTCCGGTTTCAAAATTATGACAACAAACCCACATTAAATAGCTGTATCCTGAGCCCAAGTAAGGGCCTTCTCTCTAGATTTCAATGGCACCTTCGGTTTGGATGCGTAAGTAAAGTTCGGGAACACCTCCCCTCCCCAGATGTACTAGCCCCGGACGCACCTGTGACGACCCGTCCCTGACCTAGGGTCAAGTCGCCCGGCCCGATACCGTTATCTAGACCCGATACCTGAACCAGGCCCAAATAACGGCTTGGTACGCCTAAATAAACCTGCGGAATAATCATTCTAACAAGATATATGATATTATGAGTGTAAAAGTTAATCATAATAAAATCATATAACCCTGTATATAATAATAAGATCTATAATCTTAAATATTTAAAAGTCTCATACAACTTCATAATAATAATAAAAAGGTTCAGAACTACCCATTACTAATTCTCAATCTATAACCCACGTACGATTACAAAACAATTAATAATAATAATGTTAAACTTGTAATATGTGAGTCTCACATATATGAAGGCACTTCAAGATAAATCCTTTCCCTTGCCTTTCTTGTCCACTGCGCTGGTAGAGGGACCTGTAGGGTAGAGTGGGGTGAGCTAAAGAACCAACGATGCTCAATAAGAGGAAAGACTCGCTCAAACATTAAATATGCAAGTACTACCTAGTACTCATGCAAATTCTACATAACATTCAATCCATACGCATAACACAACATGTAATAATCGAATACATGTAAATCATAACAAAATTATAAGCATATTAATCGAACACATAATTCGATACAATTAAAGATATGGTTCATGCTCATCGTAATTATAAAAATGGATTCATATTCCAAGAAGAATAATCAACTAATATTTCCATTTCCAAATTTGTCATCAAATAATCTTCAAATCAATATTTTATGTCATATCCCATTCACATTTCTATACATAAACATAACAATTTTACAACACATTCGATAAACATTCATTTAAGTCATGCATAATCATTTTCATCATTATTCATTTATAAATTTACACATGACATACAAATAAAGTCACACGAAAGATTTAAATAAAATGCGATAGATATAAATATTAATATAAGTCGTTGTTCCATTCAATGCGAACTAGATATTGGTATGGATCCGGTGACCGAATCATCTATTTTTGAATTGGTACAATAATCAGTGGAAACGTAATGGCCGTTACGCCCTCTAGATAATCGCACTAAAACAAAGATAGATTCATCCAAGCCGTCATCGCTACACGTCTCAAAGAATCATCAAGTAGCAAAGGATGGAACTCCAAACCCTTACACTCGAATAATTCACCTTATGCATTCAATTAGTCAAACAAACCCTCGGTGGTTAACTACCACACACTCTGGGGCGTCCTAGCTATAGACCACTTGCTAATTTAGCCCACGGTGGAACTCCACACACTCTGGGGCACCGAATAACATAAAAGACAAAACAATGTATTCACAATTCCATAGATAATAGAGATCCAAACCAATATCACGACGCAACCCATTCCCAAGTCTTTACATTCAAAACATGCATTCCTAGTTATCTAATAATCAAGTCATATTTAATGCATGAGTGAAGCTCCCCACTTACCTGGACCCGTCGCGATGCCTATACCGACTCCTTGCGTGATTGGGGTCCCACGTGAACCGCCTCGCGAATCTAAACAATTCATACAATTCTATATAAGAATTTCACTAAATTTAAAGTTGTATAATCTATTTTTTTATTTCATATTTGGGGACCCAAATGGTGTGGATCCCACGCGATGTGCCGTTTAAGGGCTTTGTCGAGGGTATCGACGCCCCTCGTAGGTTTTATCCTATTTTTTTATTTTATTTTATTAATTTTTTTTAATTGGCTATTGCCATCCCTTTCTTCCTCACCATAATGGGGTGGCTAAAGCCACCCCCCATATTAGGCGCCGGCGTTGTCTTCTCTGGCGGCGCCACCAGGCGGCGCCACCAGGCGCCGCCCCCAAACCAGCAGCTCCCCTTGGAGTCGCCACCCCTATTTCCTTCTTCTTCAAAAACAAAACAAACCAAAGAAGAAGAAAAGAAGAAAAAGAAGAAAGAAAAGAAAAGAAAAGAAAAAGAAGAATCACCACCACCACTAAATCAAAGAGGAAGAAAAGAAGAAAAGAAAAAAAAAAGAAAAGAAAAATAAAGAAAAACCACCAGAAATTACCTCCCCCTTGGTTGTTCAAGCCTCCTCTTCTTCTCCTCCCTCTCCAAGTTTAGGGTTTCAACACAAAAGAGGCCACAAACTTATAAGAGGTTTATATAGGTAGGTTTTTAAAGTAGGGTTGTTCACAATTTAACCTCAAATTACATAAATACCCCTTTTGGGCCCAATTCTCTCATTAAGCCCATTCCACCTATTTTCACTTAGTCCAAATCCAAATCTTGTTAATATTATTTTTTTTGTGTAACAATTTGATTTGTTCCCATATTTTAATATAAAATTAATAAAATACCTTTAAAATGGGTCGGAGAACATTTGGGTCGTTACAGCACCAGCTTGATCAGCCATATTAACCTATAAGATGCATGAAAAGGACAATTAAAACTAGGATCAATGTCGAAAATTCAATTTTAAATTAAAAATTATAGGTGGCAGCAGACAAAACCGATATGTGTTGATCAAAGTCGGTGAAAGCAGACCGATAGATATGAAAATGTGGCAGAAACAATCTACCGATACATTAAAGTTATTAGCGGTAAACAAATATCGAAAGTTATGAAAGTGTGTCGGTTGTAACATATCATGAACACTCTTTCCCTATTGGTCAAGTGTGATCGTGCACTACGGGTTTGAAAACTGTCGATAACGACTTGTAAAAAATGACGAAATATGGAAAAAAAACTATAACAAAACTTACATCTTGTTGGATATCGCTTTGTTCAACATGATCTTGACACATTGTGGGAGATTTCGCGCAAAACACGCAAGCAAATAGGAAGCCCTAAAAAATAAAAAATGAAACAACACCCTACAATCAAACAACCACCTAACAATGAACAAAAGATGCCAATACGAAGATAAATGTTTTGATAACAAACTTATCTGCTCGGAAATCACTTGTTTCGTAGGAGATGGCTCAGTTAGAGGTTACAAGTGAGAGTGAGTTCGGCTTTCCCGCGGAGCACAATTGCTTCAAATCGTGGGATCAGTGGGGCATAGAGGAGTAAAACACATATTTATATGTACGGGCATCAAAGAACTTTCACATGGGGGCTAAAAAAAATCAAAATCGGGGTAAAAAGAGTAAAAAGTGGTGTCCGAATAGCCACTATTAATATTTAATTCTCTAGTTTCAATAGGTTATTTTTTCTCTAATTTTATTTGTTTGAATTTATATATTTGCTTTATTTTTGGGTGGATTGTATGTAGTTATTGAGTGGATTGTGTTTTCTCCTTATTCTTTTTTATGGCAGATTCGAGAGGTAGGAATTCCTAAATAAAGTTAATGAGTGGAGATTGAGACTTTTTATCAAGTGTGAATTCTAATTAGCAAGACTTTGAGATAAAGCCAAAAAAGAGGTCTCAAGACTGCAATTGTGACGGCCCCAATTTTTTCGTGCAATTGGGTACGCCCAGCCTAGACTCGTGCAGATCGAAAGTCATCACTTGGCAACCTGACGAGCCTAGTCAGCCTTCTATTTAATCGATTTAGTAATTTATGAAAGAGTTATTGCAATAATACACAACGAAAGACTAAACAATTATAACAAAGGGGAAATAACTCAATCAAGGGAAATATAGGAATTCTATAAGTGTGGAAAACTCTGGGTATTCATGTACAATTCGATAAATATATATACATGATACCAATCTTATCAAAAATGTCAAGTTCAATAATCCCACAAACATAAATATGAACGATATACAAATCAGCAAAACGTAAACACCTACTATAATGTCTCTCTGATTCCGCTGCTAGTCCTCAAAGTAGGTCTCCTAGGCAGGGCCCCTTGCCCTTACTGCTCTCCACCCTATCTGCACCCACCGTCACAAACTAGATGGTGAGTAACTGAATAAATCGAAAGTAGTGCCAGAAGGATATAACACTAATTCATGATTTAACAAGTAAAGCAGTCTAAATATCATGCGGAAACGAAATAGCAGGAAAATAAGTAAATCAAGTGCATGATAAATAGACTGATAGATAAACAATCGAAATTTGTATGTTCTAAGATTCAAAAGAGGCCTATGAGTGGTCTAATTTCACAGCAATACGACAAAGATCTCGTAAGATCTCCCCGGGCAATGTTGTAACACTAGCCCAGCTTAAAATTGAGAGGCATCGCAACACCTTTCGAATCCAGTACCCAGTACACACAACACTAAGGGTGGTCACTTACCCATGTTGTCCCAGCTAGTGCGGGACCACATGATACCTTCGAGACACACACTCATGCCGAGAACATACAACCAAGAAAGAGGAATAGAATTTCAAACAAGGGATCAATTCACAATATCAATGAATAGAGGATGTATAAATCACATGTTATTTTCTTACTGGCCTACTAACATACACACATACAGGGTACGTATGTACTTACCTGAACTAGCGCAACCAAGTACCACTCCAAAACTCTAACACGTTTCCCGCAGTTTCTCGACTATCTAATAATAGGTTTAAACCCCGAATGTTGATTTAGAGTAGTACTTCGTCTTTGGGTGTTTCTCGTATGATTAGTTTAAATACATTTAATTAAGACGACTCAACCATTGTGGATCAATCCATCTCTATGGTTATTGCCCTTTTTACAAAACATAACTCTCTTTGGGCTCTTGTTAGGCCCATTTATCAAGCTTATACTCACCTAAGTAAGCCTTTTGTGTGGACACTTATTGGGCCTAGATATATAGACTCATTTTTACATTTTATGCCTTTGTTTTGGGCTTTAAGTTGTGCCTATTGTATTGAATCCTTATTGGGCTCTACACAACCCATATACACACCATTTGTAATTTATTATAGACCCTTATTATAATGAGTGTATTGGGCCCTTATTGGGCCTTAACACAAGCCCATAATCATTTTAAAAAATGTCCATACCTATCATCCTTTTTATTTATTCACACACACATCAATAATACACACACCACACACTTGGTACACCCACTAGTTGATTCTCACAACGCACACACACACACCACTGTTGTGTACACCCCACTGTGATGTACACACACATAGTGAAATGTACACCTCATGCACACACACTCACCAAACTGTCACCCATACACACACATCAAACTGTCACACATATACACACCAAAACAGTCACACATGGGGTCACCTCCGGCGAGACCTCCGGCCAGCAGAGTCGCCGGAGGATGACCTCTGGTTAGCCTCGACCGGCACCAGTGCCAGTCATCCAAACTGTGGCCACCGTCAACCACAACAGTCCCAAAACTTAGAAAAACAGTGAGCAAAGAAAACAAGAGAGAGGGATAGTCGAGGACAGCTCACCTTGGTGTCTCCAGTGGGTGGTCAAGGTTTCTAGTGCTGTGAGGGTGAGGCTGGTTGCTGGTCCAGGGAGGAGGAGCCACTGTCATGGCGTGGAGGTCGAGAAAAATGAGAGTGAGAGAGAGAGTGAACTGCCGAGAGAGAAAGAGAAGAGAAGAGAGAGAGAGGAGTAGCTCACCTAAGCGTCTCCGGTGGGTGGGGAAGGCTCCAACAGCGAAGGAGGTGGCGGTGATGACGAGCTTACCGAGAGGAGGTGGCTGTTACATGTGAGGTCGAGAGGAATCGGTGTGAGTATAGAAAACCGAGAGTGAGTGAGTGAGAGAGAGAGCCTCACTTTGTCGACGGCATCCTCCGGTCTCGCTGGCCTCGTCGGAGTCGGCGTCACGGGTGGGACGTGGTGGCAGTGGCGAGAGGAGGGAGGAGGTGAATAGTGGCGGCTAATAAGTTGGGAAAATAATGAATAGTGTGTATTAGGGTTTTCTTTGTTTTATATATATGTAATAAATGTGAAATGGCCCTTTTGCCCTTTAAGTTAACACTTGCTTATTTGAAAACAGTTGCCCTTATGGGTCTTTTACCTCATCATCTTAACTCAACACACATACACATCTCAATGCCAATCTCACGGCTCTCCTCATTATGCGGTGTTACTTTAACAATTTTTATCCCATAGCCCGTATGTTGCAAAACTATCCAACTCCCACATTGATCTTACATTTCCTCGGTCTGCATTTCTCCGAAATTTGATTTGTCGCACCCATTTTCTCGCCACATCTCATCAACTATTTAATTAAATTAATAAAAATTCATTTATTTGTATTTTTTTGTCCCCCGTTTAACTAGGCGAAACCTCACTCAATTAAAAATCACCCGAACGGCTCGAGACCCATAAAATGCTAAGATACTAATACATACATCACAAAATCATAAAATTTACCTTAGAGTCGACTCCCAAAGTTCGAAATACAGTCCAGTATTCACGTAGCTGGGTCACAATCCTAACAAGTGTAATACAAGTCAGTTAAAAATTTGGGGTTGTTACAGCAATCTTCAGATGTACTCATATTAAAGTAAGTCAACTTTTACTCATGTTTCACTAATACCAAATTAATTTATTCCTTATATATACTGATGAAGTATATGACTACTTCCTCTTAGAAAAGGTTATTTGCCACAAGAGAGGGAGTCGATGATACCACGGTACAAGACATAGATCGAATGGAAAATAATGAGCCTAGTCCCTGATTTATGTTTGCACAGGATGATTTTAATGTAGACCCTTCTAAATCCGCTCCGATACGTAAGATATATCACCATCATAAGCTAATGTAGAATATGACTCTAATCATCTGTATATCAATTTTAATTTGAACGTCATGCGTTGGAAAAGAAGGGAAGGATTAGATTGGGATGAGAGGTGGAAATTTGGGTTGCAATGCTTTTAATTCCCCAACCCATCTTATGTACCAATTTCTGATTTTAAATTTGTGTTCTACTATATTTTACTTAACAAAAATGTAATATGTAATTGAGAGTTAAAAAAAATGAATTTTTTTTCCTTATTTTAAGTTGTTGGGAGTTCCACTTTTCCTAGACTTCTATTGACCAATATACATAAATACATATATATGCAAGATAATTATCATTTATCCGTGTTTAAGGTTTATATTTTAATGCGGTTCAACGTATAAGATTAAGCTTTTTTGTTTGCCACATTGTTTTACAACTATTTTTAGCTATTTTTTTTTCAATGCTTTTAATTCCCCAACCCATCTTATGTACCGATTTCTGATTTTAAATTTGTATCCTACTGTATTTTTTTAGCAAATCTATAATATATAATTGAAAAGATATTGTATTTCCACAAATATATGTATGTAAATAAAATATCTTTTAAAATATATGTTCTCCATTTTTCTAGATGATATTGGCTCTTAGTTCATTGGATATTATGCAATATTTTTTTCACACATCACCTTCTCCGCGCGCAAAGCTCGGGTCCCCGATTAGTAATTAATAAGAGTGAGTTTTCAGAGGCAATCCGGTTTATTTTTATTGTTTAAGAGATTTTTGTTTAGATGCTTATCTTATATTTATTATTTAATTTGAATTGTGTTGGTTTAGTTAGTTTAATTAGTTTAATTAAGTTAGTTTAGATGGTTTTAATTTCCGTTTTAATTAAATTAGTTAATTATTTATTTTTGAAAACAATTTAGTTAATTTTTTATCAAAAAAAGTAGTTAGATTAAAATAAACTAAAATAATAAAAATCATATTTCCTAAGAAGCTTACAAAATCTCTGTGGAGATAATATGTCACTTCTCACTACTATAAATAATAGGAATATATGAAAAATTATTGTGCGCATCAAGATGTTGGAAATCTATAAAAACCATGAGATTTCTCATGCTGTCGTTGGAAAATAAAAGTTGGACTTTAATTATATATGTTCAACTCATTAGTCAAATTAATTAAAGTACTGAAAAATCTTAAATCATATAATTTATATTGTTAGTAGAAATGATGTATTATTTTGTTTTGTGGGCTGTGACATTCTAGCTAGTTAGTTGGTGAGGGGATAAAATAAATGGAAAATGATAATCTAACACACTTTGGGCGGCACACTTTATTTTTTAATTATTTATGACTTTTTTTTATCTCTTCCTCACTTCTCACAAAATACTATAAATAGTTACAAAAACAAAAGATGTTAGATTATATTTTCTAAAATTTAACAAATTTGATCGATACATTGGGATCTGCAAGGCCTTGGGACAAAGGAAAAAGGAATTTGGAGGAATAATAAGAGCAAAAAGAGTGGAGACAGAAGAGCGGCAACAGATGATGGAATAAGATTCCTGAAACTTGGGGCAAGTTTAGAGACCCAGGAATTGGAGAAAAAGCAGGGAAGAGTACATAAGCTAGCTTTTGGTTTGTCTGCTAGTTGTGCATGCATATGATGCATGAGAGAACAATATGAATAATAAAAAGTGAAGCTTTTTATTAGCTAGGCAAATTGTCCTTTATATATACCTCAACTATATAACTAGCTACTCACTTTCTAAAAGCTTGGCTTAATTTGCTTATACCTTAATATTCCCAAATCTCCTTTAATTAATCTCAAGGACTCTTACAACTGTACATGGTACATGGTCATCTTGCATGAATTTCTTTTTTGTTTGTTTGTTTCACTCAATGCTTAATTTGACTGCACGCATGTTTCAATAAAGTGACATGAGACGGACATTTCATTTGTACTACTCATGTGAGGGTGGGTGCATGGATTTTATTTATTTTTTTTTGTAAGAAAGAAATAAATTTGTATCTACCAAAGTTTAAACCTATGACCTTTTACTTCTATAAGGGCCATAACCCATATCAAATTATTGGACCACCCAAATGGTTGGTATGTGTTAAGATTAATTTCACATTGAGTATATAAATACAAAATAAATGGGTTATAAGTTTGGATTGGAGACACCATCTTACTTTGACATTTTGGTGAAAACTCCATTTCAAACCTTAAGTCCCCACTCATTCACTCTCCCTCCAATGTAAACTTGGACTTGAGAATTTTATCCTATAAATTCTAATAGTGTGGGTGTCATATATCATGGTGATGGAGTTGCAATATATATTAATTCTTACACCTAATCTATACACCCAACCGTAAGAAATTAATGAAATAGTTCCGACATGTTAATGTGAAGATTTATTGTCATTATCGCACATATATTTCTCCCACCCACAAGTTGACGGGCTAGTGTGGAGATCAAGATGCTTGAGGCGATGTTACGTGAATGTACACAGTGCATTAAGAATGCAACCACAACTATGTGAGATTTATTGTTGAATTCTTATTTTTTATTTTACAACTTTGTGAGATATATTGCTGAATTCTTATTTTTTATTTTAATTAGAAAGAAATTAATTAGTCGGCAGCCCCGACCTTGACATTTCTGGAGCCTAGGGCGCGTGAGAAATGGGGGCATTTTATATTCGACTTATTTTTTATAAGAAAAATATCTTACACTATTGTGTGATTTATATAATTTTATGAACCGTACATTTCTTTCTATATATAGAGATTTTTTTTTGAAGAAAGAGTGTTTGTGTCTTTTTAAAGAAAAATAAAAATAATATATAGAAAGTAGTACATGTATTTAAAGATAATTTGATTAATACGTATAATAGAAAAAAATTAACCAAAAAGTTAATTATTTTTTGTGTTAGACTTATATATCAATTAAGTTGTTTATATAATGCTAATCAATCTTGTTTTGTGGTAGTCGTTAATTAGTTTTTATCAAACCATCAATTATTTTCTACAAAAATAAAATGTTAGTTTTGTTAATTTATTATGATTGTCCAAATAATTGAATTTTTAAGTTCATGCATTGCTAATTTTTTTAATCAAAACATTAGTTGATTTTTAGAAGAAAAAATGTAGATTTTATTAATTCATTACATATAGAAAGTTATAGAGTAGTCGGATAATGAAATCTAAGGAGAGAGGGTTGCGTTTTTTTTTTTTAAACGACATGAGGGCTTCTTAAATAGACAGGGAGGGATTCATATATGACCCTAAACCCTATGGTGAGATTCATCTAAGTTGGGGCCTTCTACAACCCTACATAATGAATGATACGATCACACGCATGAAGAGATTATCTTAGAAAACCCATAAATTAAAAGACATACTCTTAGTACTACGTTAATTAGCTTTTAAAATATATAAAAAAAATTACATCAACAAATTTGGGGGCCTAGGGCGGTCGCCCGCCAGCCCCGCCCAGCCCCAAAATCGGTCTTGTTAGTAGGTGCCCGTAGTTAGTCACACATCACGTTTTATAAAGTTTTTATGTTTAGACTAAATAGCATTTTATTTAGATATAAATTATAATTAGGTAATTAAAGTTTAATTTTTTTATTTCTTAGATGTTGATCGACAATGCTTGTGAAAGACGATTGTCTACAAAATGTCCTACTCTGTCACAGTTCCAACATGCATCGTCTTTCAAGAATGTCATAGCTTTGTAATTAAGCAATGTCCATCAACAGTTCACATGCAGGTTAATGTGAGCAATTAAGTTGAGGCCAATAAGTAGCTAGTATCCTAAGTGAATATATGTTAAACGCGACTCAGTTATGGAATATATAATTAAGTTGTTCATACAAGTGAATGAAAATCAAGCTCATCGAAGTACTCAGTCAAGGTGTAGTAGTTGATCACCTAAGTGAATTCAAAACATAGCTCAGCCAGGGAGTAATTGGTCACCTAAGTGAATGCAAATGAAGACCTCAGCCAGGTAGAAATACTTGCTCTTCTAAGTGAACGCAAATTAAGGCCCGGGCAGGGTGTCGGCCACTACAGAATGCGGTTCATCAATGGCAATAATAGGTCAACCACAAACAAACATGGGATTTCAATGAATAAAGGGGGCATAAACCAGAATGGATTGAGTTAAATTCTTCACATCAAACAAACGGATCAATACATCTCTTCAAACAGAAAATGACCACAAACACCATAATCCTACATTTCGCATACAAAATACCAAAATAATGAATCTTGCTATCTCCCCCCTTAGCAAGGTCTGTCCAATTGTAAGCACACCTTCCACCACTGATGCAGCATATCATAAGATGGTTACAATGGCATGGACTCGCTGTCAATGTACATGCATGTGTGGCTCTCACAAGTTCAATATTTGGTAGTTTTGTTGTGCCACAAAATACGAAATGGGGTGATTTAGTTTAATTAGGAAAGTTTATATTTATTTAAAAAATTAAGTCGATTAGGAAATATTTTATAGGGAGCATATACATATGGGTCTATGCGATTTTTTGTTTAACTAGAAGTAGTTAACTAGCCTGGCCACCTCATTTTTAGGAATAGTTATAGATTTAGATATACATATATTTCTATGCGTAATGCATACCACTTTAGTACTTTAGGTTAGTTGAAGTAGGAATTTTTTTATTTATTTATTTAGTAAGTTTTAATACTTTATTTAATTATTTTTGTTTACATAGCCTATATATATGGCTAAGCTTGTGTAAAGAGGTGATTATTGATTTTTTAATAAAGAATATATAGTGTTTCTTTTTTTCGTATTATTCGTAGTGTGGAATAATCAGTTTGGAAGAATTTACACTGCATCAACCACCAATTTCGATTTCACCCAAATCCTTATGTTCCCTAAGCCCTGAACCAGAAACCTTAATTAGTTTAACCAAAAAGAACCCTACAAACCAAAAAATACAAGAGAAAACTGCCTCACCCTACTCCTTCCACCAACAAACGGGCTTCCTTTGGCTGAAACCCTATCTCTCCATCATGCAACAAACGAAAATGGTGAAGATAAAAAACCTTAACCCTGCTTCTAGGAGCACGCTTCATTCAACCAGACACCTTATGTGCCTGGTTGTCGTGCTCGTCGTGGCAGAGATGTTTATACAAACCCTAATCCTTCCCTTACACACAACATACAAAACTGAGTTTTAGGGTTCACGCGGAGAACAAAATGAGGGAGAAATGGAGGTTTGTGGTTTTTTGGGCAAAATTAATTTTGAATTTCCTATCGAAGATTTTTTCTTTCTCGCTGACAGCTACAATGCCTCAACATTGGCAGCCTGTACTTTGATAGAGAATACCTAACTGACTCCTGACTAAAGAGACAATTTGCTTAAAGAAAAAGAAAATGAGGAGAGAAGAAAAAGAAGATATTTCTCATCATCCACTTCAGCAGGGTGCGAAAATGGCGTGAAAAAAATATTTTTCATGTTAAAATATACACATATTATAATTTCATATTATGTAATTTAAAAAAGTAGTGTCCAATTCATGTAAGAGGGATATCTCTATTCTTAATGATGATGTAAGAGGGGTAGTTTTCCCTCGTCTATGCTTTCTGTAATAATAGATGCTTCTGCCTCCTTCTGATAAAAAAAAAGTAGCGCTGTCAATATACAATTGTTCTAGTACAAAAAAGTAAAATTTAATTCATTCTAAAATCAAAGATATCTTTAGTACATTAATTTCTATTTGCATTAGAATATATTAAAATTAATCTATTTAATAAGTACCAAGTGTTTAATATTACCCTTTTATCTTTTTCATCAAAAAAATATATCATTTTCTTGGTCTACATAAATATACCGTTTTAACAAAGATAATTTCAATTATTTAAAATTCAAATCGGCCAAGTCTGAGTTGGGTTTGAGGTTAGAGAGTCTTCTCTAGATCCGACCCAGTTTTAAATTCAAACAAGAGGTCTTTGTCCATATATGCCCGGCCAAAATTTTTTAAAACATTGTCGTAACCTTTTATATTCTAGGTTGGACAAAATCGGGCCAGCGGGTCCGAACATTAACTTGCCAGCGCTATGTGAGAAAAATCGCCTATAAAAGTCAAGATCACAAAAATAAAAATGAACATAATCTGTAGCTTGCCTAGCTAGCGATCGAGTCCACTGCACACAGCACACCCTATACAAATATGATCATCATATATATTCCAACAAATTAACTTAATTAAACATAACGGGTGTTTACTCACCGAAATTAAGTAAATGATTCCAGGGAAATTAATCCTCGTTATTCCTAGTACTTCTTGCACTCGATCAGTAAGTGTATATATATATATTATATATATGTATATATGTTTATGTATTACTCACTAGCCAATCTTTTTCCATTTCCCATGCAACTCTTTTCTCTTGCTCATAACAAATGCGATCTGCCCTTAATATCAGCTGCAGATTCAGTAAAACCCAAACTCTATCTTGAATTCTTGAGGTACATCTCAATTACGAGCTAGTCATAGTCAGTTAGTAACTAATATATTGTAGATTGGCAAATTACTCTATTGCTGCATATACGGTTGCATGACGTCGTTAACATCAAGATTCACTCTTCCAACACCACCATTGCTGCCCAATCTGCTTGTGGCCAGACTGAGAAAGTCTATAGTATGAAGCTGATCATCAATTGTTTCCATGTGACGAACATTTACGAGCTCACCCACCATCCGGCCTAATTGATTAGTCGACTTCAGAGAAGACAAGTGTGCCCAAGCACTAGGCGGTGCAGCGCCAACTGGGGATTCTGATGAACTGATATGATTGAGGTTTTGTTGAGGAATAAGAAAATTGGTTATTGGTGTAATACTACTCATGAGATGCTTTTGGGGTGGTTCATGAATGAAGGTACGATGCATATGTGGGTTTTGATGAGTAATAGGGTTTGAGGTGGTGAGAGAAGAGAGCAAGTCTTGTGAGTGGTGGTTTGATGAGTTTGTGAATTGGGGGATAGTTGAGAGTCTTGCACTCTCTTCTGCCAATGCGTCGCAAAAGGCTCTATGGGTGATGAAGCTGTCCTTTCTGCATAGATATATAGAGATGCACTCGTGAGTAAACTGTCGAAGTAAATTAACCAAAAACAATTAACCAAGTCTTATAATTCATAAATTAAAAAAAAAATTGCTTAGTTAATAACTCAAAGTACATTTTTCTTAAAAAAATATAATAATTCAAAGAAGTACGTACATATATAATTTGTCAGAAATTCGAGTTTGAAAATTGGAAGGATTTTATTGCTGTATGAAAAAGATAGTAATATATTAAAACCGAATCAATGATGTGTGTAATACCTCAAATGGAAATAATTAGGAAGCGTACAAGTCCTATGCGTACGAAATTAATTATATTAAGAGGATTAGCTAGATCATACACTAAATTTTAATCAAACCTTTGCCAATACTGTAGAGAGATAATGAGCCCGATAGCCAGAAAATTAAGAAAAACCGACAAAAGGTAAGAAACAGAAAATAGATCAAGAGGACATTGATCAGTAGAGCATGCAAATGGAGGGGACTCTCTCTTCCGGCCTCCTGCCAATATAAGAATTTATGTCTTTAACAGCAATGTATGCATGTAAAAGCCAGACAAAATGCAAATAGAACCAACTTGCACTACAAGTGATGAATGATGACAAGTGAAAACAACTTTTCATGTGCACATTATATCTTACAGGATTTTATCAGCTTTATTATTTTTAAGATTCAGATATATCAAAAGTCTGCAAGTTCAAATAGTTATCTGGTCATGACTATAAATTAAGAAAAATATATAATTGAATGTCAAAGCACTGTGTGTACGTATAAGAATTCTTGGGAACTATGGATAAACAAAAATACTCATTTTGATGGCCTCAAAAAAAATCATTTTGGTCTTTTACTCAGAAAAAATATCTTTTTTTATCATAATATTAGTTAAGAGAGATTAATTAAGCTCGTTTGTAGCCCATAAAAGAAACAAGAATTATTACTTGGGGTCCCCCCCAAAAACTGATTACTGTTCTATATATTCCTAGTTCGAGAAATAAGTTGGCCTAATAAAAATGTTCATGCATGAAGTTAACACAAGAACAATTTAATTAAAATAATATGGAATATAGTGAAATATATACTGATCATACCTAGCAAAAATGCTTCCACAGTCACATCTATATTCTTTAGTTCCACAAATTTTAGAATGAGCTTTCCAATCGGATTGA
The DNA here is from genome assembly GCA_039657345.1 of Stephania japonica. Taxonomy (NCBI): domain Eukaryota; kingdom Viridiplantae; phylum Streptophyta; class Magnoliopsida; order Ranunculales; family Menispermaceae; genus Stephania; species Stephania japonica. Next base: position 16,496,754 of record CM077558.1, on the reverse strand, counting down.
ACTGCATATCTCTTCGAACACTTCTCGCATTTCCATTTTTTCTCTCCATGCTTTCTAGAGAAATGCTTCTTGATTCCAGTTAGGTCACCGAGTGCCCTAGAAGCGTGGTGATGAACACATGAGGGCTCTGGACACACATACACTCTCTTTCTATTATCAGTGCTACTACTTGTTCTCTGTCTCAGCTTCCATGGGACATTGTGTCCTCTTCTGTGCAGCTGCAAGTTCTGATCTCTTTGAAAACCCTTATTGCAAATTTCACACACGAATCTGTTTGTAGCCAATAGATCCTTCGGCGACAATGCAATCACTTCTGCATCTGGGTCTAATTACAATGAAGACAATAATAATTAAAATTTTCAGTCCGAAGTTAATTATATTAATTAATTAGTTGGTGTCGGCTACATGGATCTTAATTATGTTTCCATTAAATTAAAAAATAATAGGTAAGTTGTTGAAATAATTTTTCTTGTTATATAATTGTAAAAATTGAAAAGGTGAGTAACAATTTGGATTACCTGGGTTTCCGGGGAGGCTTCTCTTCTTTTTGATCTTCTGTTGTTGGCATGATGAAATTGGTTGAAAGATTGAATTTAAGGTCCCAAAGTCTTGTAGTGATCTAGTAGTCACTAAAGATATGGTATTAGCTTCTTCAGACAAAGAGGTAGAATTATTAGATTTGGTTGAGAGAAGCATGTTTATGAAGGAAGCTATAGATTAATTAAGCAATCAATGTATACACTTGAATTCAAACAAACTGCAACTGTGGTACTGCTTCAAGCAGTTATATGAGGGGATGAGTTTGAATTCAGAAAAGCATTATTTGATGTATATATGGAAAAAAAGGAACTCCCGTGAAGAGAATATTGATCGACTCCGCTCTATATATGTCGCTGTCTGCTCCGCAATTCTCTTCTATTATATACTAAGTACTGAGTAGCAGCGAAGCATCACAAGAATGAAAATTCTCTCGATCTCTCCTCCATCTCTCTACTAATTAAAGATCTATAAAGCTAGCCTAGCATGCACCACGCTGCCAAAAGAGGAAAACAAACCAGACAGTACAATATAGGATTAATTTCTCACAAGAACTCAACCTTAATTATACAAGAGAAGTGATGATTACAGTGACAGACGAACAACTTATAACTAAAACACAAAATTGAAAGAGCCCAGATAAGAAAAAGATTAGAAAGAAAAGAGAAAAAGATGCGCGTCATGGAATTTCACAAAGTAAAGAAGATGATAAAGCTGACTGAGCGAAGACTGGAAATCCAAAACCAACTCTTTTATATTTGATTCAACTTTTCTAATATTAGTATTTACATTAACTAAAAAAAATATTGGTATTTACATTTATAAATTTTTTTTTTTTGACTTCAGTGAGTCAAACCACAACCTCCCGAAACCTTGCTTTTTGGTAAGTGATGTTTTTACCATCTCACCAGAGATATTTTGACTACATTTATAAATTTTAAATCAAGCAAAGTGGAAGAGTTTGAATAAGTTATAGGCCGAATTAAGTCGTTTTGGCCTCCATTTTTATATTTTTCCATTTTTAGTAAGTTTTGTAATTTTCGTCTAGTTTCTGTTTTATGGATTTTTAGGTTTTTTGATAATTTTTATTTTTGGTAACTCTTTAAGGTTTCACTATATATATATGAGGCACCCCACTTTTGCTTAAGAGGTAGTTTTTGATTAAATAAATTAAGAGAATTTTATCATCAAGAAAAAGGAGAATTTTAAACTTTTATAAGTTTTTGCCTTAAATTGCATTGTTCGTGGAGTCAATCAATCAGTTTAGAAGATCGTTCGCTGCATTAGTTTTGGAATAAGGCTTTGGTATATATAATTTAATTACTCTTGAGAACCCTAATTGAAGACTTTTTTTTTGAGATTGAAACCCCTAATTGGAGATATGTGAAGATAATTGAACTTGTTGGCCTAAGAAATGGTTTAAAATATCGAAAGAAATTAAGGCTTCAGCTGTAGCTACAGCTAAAAATAGAAACGATCACTAGGTTCTCACCCTTTTTAAGCTCCACAGCTTGTCTGATCGAATCATTGATATAATGACTAGTATTCCTTGGCCTCTCCATTATATTTAATCAATTATTTGCTCATTCGTCACATGTCATCATGCATGCTGCAATCTCGCTCAAATTCCCATTTTAATTCTCATGGACTCCTTGTTCATGATCAATAACAATAAGTTTAGTGTTACGTTTCTTAAAAAAAAGGATTAGGGTTAAGTTCCCCTAAATTAACTTATATATATATAATTATGCTTATTGTATATATAGACTGCAATTAATAATTTGATCGATATTCTGTAATCTACTTAAAATCAACCCATTCACTAGAACAGTTTTGGTCTTTAATAGAGGTTTTAAAACCCCTATTAAAGATGGTGTTATTAAATGTCATGTAAGAAACGTGTTCAATGGGTCGTGTTTTAATTGCTAAGATATGTATTACTTAGAATGTAGTACCTTTTAAGTTATTTCCATCAATGTTTGTTCAAAAAGTACAATTTTTTGAGAAAAAATGTATTTCGTGAGTCCTCCTCTAAGGGCATCTCCAATGTAGTGCATTAGAGTATGATGCTGCATTGGCTGGTCCAATCCAACGCTATATATTGCGCCACCTTGGTGCAGCGGAACAGTGTTGTACCTTTTTCTTAATTTTTTTTAACAAAAGTTAGTTGTGGGTCCCACTTTTTATTTTTTAAATATGATTTTAAGTAGATATATGATAACATTTGTGGTGGGGCCATTTCAGATGTAAGATTTGGTGTGAAGGGTTGGAGATGGAAATGGTGTTTTGCATTGGAGATGCCCTAAGTGGAAATTGGCACCTCTATCCTCAAAAATTGAGCTAAAATGCAAACAAAATAAGAGAAGTTATCCACTTCAAGCTCACCCCAAAACCAAATAAGGGCCTTTATTTTTATAATTTTCGTGAGATTATATATTTAATTCTATGGCTGATTACCTCGTTGTTTTCTTCTTTTTTTTTTTTTTTTAATTTTTTTTATACATACAATATACGCATGTACATATATAGAGGCAAAGCATTGGTCCATCCTTTCATTTCTATCACTTTTCTATATTCCAAAACCAAACAGAAAGTCACGGACAAATACACACATATATAACATGTTGGGGTTGTCAAAGCATTTATGGTGAGATAATACAAACATCACTTGTTAAAAAGGTATGACTTCAGGAGGTTGTGGTACTTTGACTACTACTGAAGTTCAAAAAAAAAACATGTTGGGGTTAAAGGGCAGCGCCACCAAAAATCGCTAGGCTAGGCTGTAGTGTGGGCAAACTTGCATGTAACCAGGGGCGGACCCAAACATCCGTAGTGCACATAGAGACCCAAACACCCTTTTCAGATCACCTCATTTTACTTTTTAATAATTATTTTGAAAATTTTATGGTATTGCATAACAAAAACTTCAACAATTTTTTGATAGGAACAAAATTTTATTTATTATAGCCTAATATGTACAATAAAAAAAAACTTCAACAGTTTTTAGTTTCATAACTTAACAAAGTTATAGATGAATTTTGCTGTAATGAATTATTCCAACTATAATCACCAAATAAAAAATTATTCCAACTATGTTTTAATGGAGGTGCATGACCAATAATTGATGATGTACGTATCTTTTAGAGTTCATAAGAAATGTTTGGTAAAAATACCTAGCCACTAAATAACAAACCCGCCAAATGGGTATTATATTGATTGACACATGCTTATATGTATATATTTAGGGTGAGAAATTCTATAATGGATGCTAAATATATACTTATGCTATGAGAACCCTTCAAAATGTATTGTGCATTAAATGTGTGTGTAAATATATATATAAATTTTTAATGTTTTATGATATATTAAAAAACTTATTTTAAATATTTGACTCCCCCTCTAGTCAGAGGTTGGATCCGCCCCCGTATGCAACCTTCCCTTACATATGTAGTTGATCAACCCACCCCTTAAAGTAATGTGTCCGCAACCTTTAATGTAACTCAAGGGAGCTTGAAATTCTCGTTCTGCCCTTGTGATAGTTGCTTAAAATTGGAAGCACAATGGAGAAGGATCCGACAGAATTATAAGGGTTAAATTTGTCAGTTTATATGTAAGCGTTACTCTATAAAGGTCTCTGCATTCTTTCTTTTGAAGTTTATTAAGCAGGGAATGTAACAGAGCTGGCTAGCTTTAAGACCGACGGTTGGCAAGGCACGAGGCAACAGCCATGCATGCAACAGTACTCGAATATGCCCTCGCGTGTTATTCCCTCAATTTGATGTCGCCTGGCCCATCTCTCCATGTAACGTTGTCCTGTTTTGGCATGCATCGATCAAGGGCGTACTGCGCGCGTACTTATTAATTCGATCTGTAGTTTATACTAAAATATGTACATGTAGTTAACACAAGTACTAAAATATATAGGAACCTTTAATTTATACTTGCATGTAATTTGTATAGTTTAATGTGGTGTCTGTCACAATTAAATTAATTGTATGTGGAATTTACTTCTTGAAACTGTTAAATTGTTGGCAATTTCAAATCATACATGCATATGCGGCAAGGGTAGGAGAATATTGGTAACTATCTATATATGAGCTTGAGGATGTAGTGAGCGTGTTGCTATATTTGTAAGTTTATGGTAGAGTCGGTCCGACATTTTAGGGGTCTTAGGCAAAACTTTAAATATGGAGTCTTTAATAAAATTACTTTTATTTTTCACAATTATATACTGTATTAAACTTTAAAAATTATTTCAAGACTATCTCTCTTTTTTTCTTTAGACTTAAGATCAATAATGAAAACTATAAGAATTATCACTAGTGAAGTTAAAAAGAGTTAAAAGAATGAAGAGCACTTAAGGAGTGAGAGAATTAGAGGAAGTAAAAAGATGCATCGAACTCACTTGAAATTTTATAGGAATAAAAAGTGATCACATAATTCCTTAAATAAATTAGATTGTTTATATGAAATTTTCTCTAAACGAAATGTGGGCCTTTTTGGTGGGTTAAGACAAACTTTGAAGTCTAATTTTTTTTTCTTTAAAAAAATTCATTCCTATGCTAGTTAATAGATGGCAAGGGGAGCCTTCTTTTGGGTGGAAGTATGGAGCGTCCTTCTTGCCACATCCTATCCACGCCTGTGTTTTACGGTGTATATGCATATATAAAAATTAACTCTTGCTCTTTTTATATATATATATATTTGTATACTAGCTTTATACACAATGATGGTTGTGAGACATTTCGGGACTGATGATGATCCAATAGATAAATTTATAGATATACTACAGTCAGGGGCGGCGCTGGACCAGGATTTTATATTCCTTTCGATCGATCATTTTGGTCATGACAAAGACATGAGTCATAATTAGTTCATAGTACATATTATTAATTAGATTATATCCCAAAGCCAAATCCTTTGATTAGACGCAAGTTCAATATGGGGCAAGTTACCATTAATTTTTTTTAAGTAAAACATGTTTTTTTGTACATTGTTGGGGTAGCTCCATCTAATTAGGTGACTGTGTTGAAAAATGATAATCTAACACACTTTCAACTCACACTTTAACTATGTATTTTTATTTTTTTAACTGTTTATATTATTTTGTCAGATGTGGAGTTCACATTTGGGAAAACAAGAAAGAGTCATAAATGATTAAAAGATAAAAGTATGCACCCAAAGTATGCAATGAAGTAAGTCATTTTATCATTTTCTATATATATATATATATATATATATATATATATATATATATTAGCACACTTTAAATTGCAAGTAGCAAGGCGCACACACTAGGGATGCAAATGGATAGAGTAATAATTAACCACGGGTGACGAGATTCATACTAACGAGTACGGGTATGAGATTTTAAATGGATATGAGGGCGGGGATGGATACGAAATCTCATACTTACACGGATATGGATATGTGGATGGGTGATAAAATATACCCATGTGGATCTCCATAGGTGATACCTATTGGTAATCCCCACGGGGATCCTCCATGGGTGATCTCTACAGGGATACCCATGGATGATCCCAAAGGAGGATCCTGACACCCAATGAGGATACCCATGATGAATTACCCATATGGATACTCATATATCAATTATATACCATATGATATTTATTATTTTTACACCATATAATATTTATATATAAATATAATATAATATTATATAATTTTCACCCGAAACATTCATTATACACATGACAAAAATCCTTAATGAGATTTTGAATTGTTAACACTTAGAACTTAGAACATTAATTGCATGATATGTTATACTTTATTTTTGTTGGAATTTCAACAATTGTGTTGTTATGTATGTATTTTTTATTTTTTATTTCTTATAATTCTTTTTTTTGAAGAAAATTAAGTGGTATCGAACAATATTTTTCCCACAAAGATTTTCTATCCCCTAAAAAATTCTCATGAAAATCCTCACGGGGATCCTCAATGGGGAATGAAATGGGTAAAATATTTTATCCACGGGAATTTGAAAGGTATGGAGATCGGTACGAGAATTCATCTCCAAATGAGTATGGGTGATAAATTTTTTAGTGGGTACGTATATGGGAATGAGGTCCCCATCACTTACCCTACCCATTTGCATCCTTAGCACACACACACACACATATATATATATATATATATAGACACACACACACGCATACACTAGTTTAGTAGCATGCTATGCACGAACAAGTCCACTCACTACGCTCGCGAAAATTGATCATACCAATCATGTGATTTTGAAGTAGAAAATGAATCAAAAACTTTTGTTGCCAAATTTGAAGACAAATATTTTGAGCAAAATATGATTTTAGTGATGAATGTATTCCTATCTAAATTCTCATCACATAAACAAATGGGCTATTTCAAAAAGTGAGGTTGTTTTTCTTTAAAATTCTTTAAATATGTTAAATTTTTTTAAAATTACAAAAGTAATGGATTTCGCCTTTACTAAATGCGAAATTGGTTGGAGGCGGCTGACGAGGCAGCGGGTGATGTGTAATGAATGGCGCCTTTAGAAAAGGCGCCATTCGTTGAGGTGTGGGTGTGGCATGCCACGTGCATGTTTTTTCCAATTTCTCTTTTTTTTCTTTTTTCTTTTTTTTTTTCTTTTTTTTTCTTATGGCGACGGGGCGTCGCCATAAGAAAAAAACGAAAAAAAAAAAGAATTAGTTATAAAAGACACTCATACTAAGGATCTTAACGAATTAGTTATAAAAATGAAATAGAAATTTGTGGAACATTCAATAGCCTACATGTTAGACACAAATAGAAACGAAACTTAAACATCTACAAAATTTTCTATAAAGCACAAAAAAAATATACAGGACAAAGGGGTAGACTTAAATTGTTTACATGATTTATGTTTCTATAATGGTTCCTAATAAATTCATAAGATTTATAATGGTTCATAATAAAAAAAACTTATAAGTATCAAGTAAAAAATGAACCAAAAAATCTAACCTTTTTGGATGTTGTGAAAAATAAATCATCATTCATCATCCTCTATCGTTGAGTCATTGTGAGCGGCATCATCATCATCAACATCATCATCATTGACATCATCTTGCCTTTTTTGTGCAAATGATCTCTCCATGAAACCCCTGTTCCATGCGTTGTAACCGTCCTTGCATTTCAAGCAATTGATCGCGATTTACAGACGTGTCATTAAGCATCTTTAGTATCATTGCTTGCATCTCCTCGAATTCCTTATTGAATTGCTCAAATGGCTCATCATCTTTCAATATAGGACGAGAAGATCCAACTTCATCATGTCTACGCATCTTAGACCCTGACGGTGTCCAACCAAGACCAAATCTCCGGGGCCTTTATCATTTCGCCGCACAATCTCCAAATATAATTCTGTTTCATCAATTGGAGTGTCTGGCTGCAACTGTGAAAGCTCTCTGGTCCTTTCGTGTATAGCCGCCTGTATTAAGAATTTAAACAACATTGACAAGTCATATAAGTCATTGATACCTATAATTAACAAAAAACAGTTATGGTCAAGTAGTTTCTTACGACAATCGCCTCTGCTCTCGGATCCGAGAAAGTGACGCCATCATGATTCCTTGTATGGAGATATAAACATAAATCCAAAGCAGTCGGCTTTCTACCGAGTTCCTTCTCCTATAAAATATGTTTAACTTAAAATTAAGTTTGAAACTTATATGAATCTAATGTATATATATGTATGTATGTATCTATGTATGTATGCCCCAAAACATACCAGTTTCAACGAATGCTCATAGATGGATATGGCTCCACCTCCGTGCATAGACGAACCCGAACCAGTTCCCCCCACCTCTGATCTCCGATTTCGGCTCGCTTGTTCGACTTTGCTTTATATTCGGAGTAGACCGCATCTTCTTGTAATGCTCAAAACCTCCAGAGATACATGTGATGGTTTTGTCGGCTTCCTCACCATCTTACTAACAAAGTCAGCGTAACGAGTGGCAATCTGCCTGTCGTACAAATGTCTGACCATAGCGTCATCCGATCGTCTCCAACCAAAATGAGTCTGTAATAATAGAAAGTAAAGTCTTCAACATATGCTAAGTAAAAGAAACTTAATTTTCTTATTTAAAAATCTCTTACTGCCCAATCGTTAAAATATTGCTCCTTGATATGGTTGGGAACTGTATCCCAACAGTAGCCATCTTTATGTAAATCGAATTTATATATCCGCTTCATTTGCTTTGACACTTCGGATGACGGATGCAAGAAAGTACCACTACATTTTTACAAAAAAAAGTTAGATCAATATTATAGTAAGTTCATTAAACGTAAGTATATATACATAATAATATTTCATTGACTTACAATTCTTTCGTAGTTTTTACGGTCAAAAACACCTGCCCCGTGCCTCGGTCATCATTACTTCTACGTCTTGGGGCCCTAGCTGGCTCATCGTCTTGTTGTGATCTATGCGAGGCACCACTAATAGATGGCTCACTCGAAGGGTGGCTTGAAGTATTGGACGAATGTGATGCATGCTCAACATGATCATGACTCCTCGATGGGGAGGCATGCATACTAGAGTCAAAGGAAGCGATCGGGACATGCTGGTAGTACTGCTGATGGGAGGAGATGCGTGGGTAGATTCTCTAGAAGTTACGCGACCGATAAGTGGAGGGAGTTGTGACGCCAATTGAGAGGAGTAAGCTCGTAGAGTGGTTGGATCATCGGGGCCAAATAAAGATGGGCCCGATTGTTTGAAGGAGAGGGCCTGGTGGGGGTGTTGCGCATAAGGCGGACGAGAATACGATATAATTGTGATTGATGGTGTCTTTGAGAACGCATTTGTTGGACAAAAATATGTTGATAGTAAGCTAATTGCTGTTGAGCAAGCTGTTGCGAAATGAGTTGCTCTTGACGTTGCTGAGGCTCAGCATCATCAACGGGAGATCGTAGTAGTGAACGATCCAAGTTGCGAGATGGACGATCTCTGCGACCACCAGATCGTCTGCTGGATCGTCCACTAGATCCGTCCCCAGATGATGATGCATTATTTCTGCCTGACATGACTTTTTTAACGTTCAAGAGTAAGTTAGAAACAAATGTAAATGTCATAATCAATTATTACGAAATGAACAAACAAATGTGTAACTAAATGTACTAATTAGGTTTGATTTCTTAAACCTACTTAAGTGAGTATGTCATGGTTCGTTGTCACTATTTTCACCAACCACTACTTTATTTATTAAAAAATGACTCCGTATAGAATGGTAAAGGCATATGGACAAGCTAATAGACTAATCAAGTCGAGTACAAAGTCCATAGTCTCATTCATAAACTCTCTAATCCTAATAGCATGCTATTTAAAGCTCATTTACCATTAAAAACATCAAATGAAGACATAGAGCACACGAAAGGATACAATGAAAGCATCAACAAAACAATATCATGATGAACAAGTTCAAAGAGTGAAGATTATCAACAAATATCAATATATTAGAGCACAAAGGCACCATATAGTCACAAAGACTGCCAATCAATAAGTAATAAAAGGAAATGAAATGCAATTCAAAGTATCATCAGGTATACTCACTTTTATGCAAATAAGTGGATATGATCATACCTTAAGGTTGATGCTTGATTGTATATAATTAGATCGCTTTCTTGATGATGAATAACCACCTAAGGACTACAATTTCCAGCAAATAAAAGTCCCCAATAGCTCTGAATTTTTTTTTTCATTTTTTTTATTGAAAACAACTTGCAAATGTGAAGCAAAAAGGCTAGGAGTTTGTATTTATAGTTCTTGCCTTTCATCCAAATGTACAACCCCATCTCCATGACATCTAAGGGACCCTAAACACTCCTATCAACCCACTCATACAAAGGTATGATGCAGTTCTATCGACGTCGACGTTGCTCCTCCGTGTGGCAAATCGGTCGTACTCTATTTCGACGTGGATTTCTCCTTGCTTGTACGTCCGGCTGAGTCTGTTGAGCTCGATGACTCGACTGAACTTCTTCCTCGTGTTGGCTCGATTGACCTCTACTACCAATGCTATCAAAGATAGGGGGTTGAACCATTCCAACATACTGACTTCCTGTATGTGGTAGGGTGAAAGGAACATGAGGTGGCATGCCTAATAAGGGCCTGAATGAGCCATCTCCACTATATGAAATATTGTAATTATAATATGGCGGAGTAAATGGACTTGGCATGTATTGAGGCAATGAACCATGCATTGAATGTGTAGGCATTCTATGGTCCATGTACGAAGATGATGGCCCAGGAGCATATGGATCAAAATGATATGGATGAACACTCATGCTCAGTGTCCTAGGCAAAAACATATGAGCATTTGATTGCATTGGGGCCGGCAAAGGAGAGTACCCATAAGAAGAAGGGCGGGTTAGAGGTGGCGAAGGAGAACGTCTACTGCTCTCACCAATAGTCTCTGACGTTCTTGGTGTTGGACGAGTTGGAGGTGGTGGAGAAGAACGTCTACTGCTCTCACCCAGAGTCTGAGTCGTCATTGTTTTTCTTCTCCTCCCTCTATCTGCTAGGCTTTGATCATCTTCTTGTTGTTCTTCCTCTTGTACTTGAGATGCTTCGTCATCTATGTCCAGCTCAACTACATTTTCATCATTCCACATAGTAGTCCTTTGCCGTTCATCCTCATCTAAGATTCTGATGCCTTTATGTAGAGCAACCATGCCTTGTTCGACCCCGTCATCAGAGAACACTCGCTCCAATTGACGTGCAAATGTAGACTAATATACAAAAAAATGCAGTGTTTGGTTAACAATTTTAAATATGACTCATGAGGATAACAACATTATAGTTTCAACGTTACCGAGAATTCGCGCAGAGCCCCGTCATGTCCAATGTATCGCCTGGTGATAGATCTGTACCACCTCATGTACTCTTCGTGATCATGTTCCCCTTCTTGTTGTATCGTGGTTATCGTATTACTACGATTTTCCCACAACTCTATATATCTTCTGTGATACACTGCCCAATTTTCTTGAGGGTGTCCTCTCAATTGGACGTGGTGCAGACGTGTGTCAAAATCACAGTGAGGTGGCACGACCTGTGTCAGCCCAAACTGTCTCATGACCTCAACTATATGGAAACAAATTAAAGGACACGTCGAACGCCAGCTCTCGTGACCTTGAGTACATAGTTGTGGAAGTGACTCGATGACATCAGCGTATGGTTGCCACTCCACGGCATTCTCCCTCTGCGTGTCAAGTGCATCACGAAATGATGATATAACGTGTGTGGCAGTCCTAGTTACTGAAAATGCAACTATCCATCTTGTATACAAAACAATAAATTTGTCGTAAATTAAAAAGACCCAATGAATTGTTAAAAATAACATGAGAAACATTTTTATTACCGATATCCCAAAGGAACGTCATTGGGCATGTCTACTTCATCACACGTTCGAGGTTGACCTCTAGGAACAGGCTTGCGCCTTGGTGCTATAAATGGAAATCTATCCCAGGCCCATAGTTTTATAAGAATTGTCACACCAGCGACCTCGTGCGCACTAGAGCGAGATCCACGACACAACTCCCTGTATAAATATGCCAAACATGCACTTCCCCAACTATATTGTCCAGCTGTTTGAAGGTCCTCGAGCAACGGAAGAAACATCAAATGTACATATTGATTCGACTTGTCAGCGAACACACAACCACCAATAAGTTGTAGAATGTATGAACGAACATAACGTCGAACCATTTCCTCATTGCTGTCATCCTCTATAGGTGGCACATTGTCTTCGAGCCATGAAACACGAACTCTATTCCCGAAAGGTGAAGTGGTTCAGTCTTGCACCAAGTAGTCTTTCACACACCGCGAGATAGTCGACATCTGTGCTTCCAGTCACGCAGCATACCATTAATTGGTAACCCGAGCTGAATCTCAACGTCTTGGAGTGTTATCGTATACTCGCCGCAACGCATGTGGAACGTATGCGTCTCTGGGACGCCATCTCTCAATGAAAGCGGTGATCAAAGCCCGATCAAGTCTAAAAATCCTACGCGTGAAACACCATAAAAGCCACTAGATCGTAGGTAAGGGATCATTCGAGAATGGTAATTAATCCGTCGATCAACAACACCCAGTCTTCTTCGCACGCGCATTGTATCATGTACCTTACAATTAAAAAATATGTCGATATATATATATATATATATGTGTGTGTGTATTAAACATTTTTGCATAAATATTATGCACATACATGTTAAATATATATACCTGACCCCTCCAGACTTGCGATGACCTGTGTGTAGATTGGAGGCGTAGAAGAGAAGGATCAGATGGTCCTGGTTCCATGTGTACTCGCTACAATTATGTGATTAGAAAAATTGGTCGAGTAGTTTTAAAACTCACAACAAATCATTACTACGAGTTATAACATTAACAAATACGTATCTATTACTTTACGTAACATAAGGTTATACTATATTAATATAAATGTTATGAAATTATCAACTGACACCGTTTACAAACAAAATACAAATCCTCTCATTGGTTTGGATTGGGGGGTTGGGGTTGAGATATGGATGGACAATTTTTTTTCACAAACAAGCACGGAGACGCCACATGCACCCAGCTTCCGGCGCACTTCTGCACTTCAATGACCATAAGGTTGTAGTTGACTCCATAACAAGATATTGACAATAGTTGTTAACATGCCACACTTTTATGGCATGCTTTATGCAAGTCTTTCTTATTGTCAAAGCACATTCCTCTTTCCAACTCAAAATTAGGCATGTCCCATCCAATTAATGATGAGAATGTTGGGTTGCGTAGAATTAGCACTTCCCAATCAATTTCATTATACACCGCAATGGTTGGTAACCTTCTTCATCGCTTGCTTCTTCCATCCACTCCTCCTCGTCAATTGCAAATTGCTCATCATCTTGCAAGTTTTCCGCCCCCGGAGGTTCGTAGGTTGGGTCGTCCGTAACAATATTTATACTTTCCCAATTAACAGATGGCGCAAAGATCCTCGAGGGGACATACGTCCTCGTCAATGTCGTTGTCGTGGTCCTCATTACGGTCATCACTGGGGGCACTAATGTCATCATCAATCGAAGTAACAAATCTATCTTGCACAACATCACCTATAGGTGATTGCATACGTAATCTTTCCATCATTGATGCAGGGCATGTCATGCCCACATTTTCTTCTACCACTTGTGAATGTACAGTAGAATTTTGATAAGGCTCGATTGGCTCGAAGGTTAAATAAATCTCTACCTTCGCTGATAATGGTAGATTCGCCACTGTTGACCACATCAACTCGAAGTGGGTCTCGTTTGCAACGACACGGGGATAAAATATTGTGAACTCCGATGGATGAGTTATTACATGACGATACGTCATCGTAATGAGAGTCTCAGTGGACGAAATACCAAACGCGTTATACACGTGATCCATCAACTCATGTTTACTCGTTCCAAACTTAATAATCATGGTCATTGATGGGGGTCTGCTGTACTCAATGCCTTGCGAAATCTTAACAATTTCTCCAAATGCATAAAAGTGAAACGGGATGTTCCTACCTTCCATGACCTACATAATTTACCGCATTGATAATGTAAAAAAATTACATATATGTCAAGCGAAGAAATGATCAAAATGAGGATTTGAGGCACGACCGAACTTTTCAATAAATTCTCATCAAAAATTATTCTTGTTCCTATATCAAAATGGAGCATCTTGTAGTAATTTTTCAACAACTTCTCTCTCTCTGCACTCTCGAAGGTCTTCTTTTCTCTCCCTCTCCGTGTTACATTAGTTACTTTGAGCACTCCATGTACAAGTGATTTCGATTTGACAAAGAGGAAGATGGTGCCTACGGCATGTAACGACCCAAAAATTTGGTTATTTGTGGATGGTAATGCATGTATTAGTATATTAGTAATTTACGAGTCTCGAGCCGTTCGGGCTATATTTTTAATTGAGTGAGGCGTCGCTTAGTTAAATGGGGTTTTCGGGAACCATTTTAGTGGATATTATTAATAAACAAAGCCAAATGAAAAACATGACCTAAGTTGAGGAAAATAAAATTTTAACAATAAAGTATAAAATAAGCATAAGGGAATTTATTTAAATCCCAAGGGTGGGACCGCCTCGAGAAGCGTGTCAAACGCGGGACACTGTGTACCGAGTAAGTAAGAATTTGTGTAACTTTATGGGTAATTTAATAGAATTAATGGAGTTAATTTAATAAGTTAATATGGATAGGATTGTTAAAGTGACACAAGTGAGTGAGGAGGACCATTGGATGGGCATAGAGATGTGTACATGAGTTAGATTATGATGATGGGCCAAATGACTCATAAGGGTAGCTGTCCAAGTGTTGGGAAGGTTTAAAAATCAGGGGCAAAAGGGTCATTTTGGCCTAACTCATTGGTATAAAAACAAATAAACCCTAATATACTATTCATTGTCTTCCCCACTCAACACCGCCACTGTTCACTCTCCCCACTCACTCCCCACCGCGTCCACCGCCACCGGATCTCCGACTGACACCGAGGTGGCGGAGACCGGACGCGTCTCCCTCCTCTACTTTCCCGTTTCCTCACTCATGCACCCTTGGTATTCTCCTCTCACGATCACTCACTCTCTCGCCTCACGCCCACTCTCTCGGCCTCACTCTCGATCGCTCCTCCTCGCGAATGAACGACCACCACCACGGCCTCTTCCCTCGTCGCCGGAGTAGGTAAGTTTGGTACTCTCTTCCTCTCTCGTGTTCTTCTCTCTCTCGACAGTCCATGTTTTATCTCTCACTCTCGGCTGATTTCCCTCTCGTTCTCCAGTCACCACCGCCACTCACCACCGTGCTGGGGACCTCGACCACTCATCGGAGACACCAAGGTGAGCTCGACCGTCCCTCTTTCTCTCTCTCTCTCCACTGTTTTGTGCTCCTCTACCCACCGTTTTCACGTTATTTTCGAATGGATTGTGGGACTGCTTGGGGCGTGTTTCGCCACTGTTTTGGGGGGTGCTGACCGGACGTCGACCTCCGGTGACCATGCTGGCCGGAGGTGACTTCTAGGTGTGGCAGTTTGTATGTGTGGATGAGGGATGTTTTGATGGAAAATGTTAACAGTTGTAATGTGGGAGGTTAATAAAAATAGTGAAGTGTGTGTGTGTTGTGTGGGGTGTGTGTGATAGAGTGGGGTGCGTACGGTGTGTGTATGTGCACACCCCATTGGGGTGTGAGTGTGAGCACTTTGGTGGGATTGTCTTCATGAAATGTATGGGTTTAGGTTTGCATAGAAACTGTTTTGGGGCGCGAAGGTTCGTAGGGGTGTACACACTTGTGTGTACACCACAATGGGGTGTACACAACAAATGTGTGTGTACACCACGGTGTACACAAGATCGTGTGTGTACACCACAAATGGGGTGTACACAACAGCTTTATATGATGTACCTAATGAAAATGTGTATATAACAGTGTTAAATACTAAAGTAAGATATTAATAAATGTAAACATGGTAAATCACAATGGGGTGCACACACCAGCGGGGTGTGTGCACAAGACAGCGGGGTGTGTGAAGTGTTAGTGTGCACACCAGTGGGGTGTACACACCAATTGTGTATGTGTGACCATAATATATATTATTGTAAGTTTAAGAATAAGTAAATAAGATTATAAGTATAGACATTAGTATTAAATGAATATAGACTTGTAAAAAAGGCCCAACAAGGGCCCAATCCACTCATTTTTTATATAAGTCCATAACAAGTCTAGATTGGTGTATATGGGTTGTGTAAAACCCAATAAGAGTTTGAGATGATAGCACACACTTAAGGCCCAAAATAAATACATATAATGTAATAACGAACCCATATGTACAAGCTTAATAATTATCCACATATCGAGCCTACGTAGGTGGATATAGGCTTAATGCGTGGACCCACTAAGAGCCTAACCAGGGTTTAAAGGATATCAACGATAACATGGGTTGCAATAATTAAATGAACTGAAACAAAGTACGAGAATTATCATAAAACTAAATACTAATCCTAAACCTATATTCGGGACTTAAATTGCTGTCAGGTAGTCGAGAAGCACGGGAAGCGCGTTAAAGTCTCGGAGTGAGTACCGGGTCGCGATAGTTCAGGTAAGTACACTTGTCTCAAAAACTTGTGTACGTTAGTAAGCCAGTTAAGAAAATATCATGTGAT
Source organism: Stephania japonica (assembly GCA_039657345.1). Taxonomy (NCBI): domain Eukaryota; kingdom Viridiplantae; phylum Streptophyta; class Magnoliopsida; order Ranunculales; family Menispermaceae; genus Stephania; species Stephania japonica. Next base: position 16,480,028 of record CM077558.1, on the reverse strand, counting down.
TCATCTTCATTCCATTGTGTTTGCTATTATCTATTTGTTGGCATTCCATTCCATATTCCTTGTATGTGTGTTCTTGGCATAAGTGTGTGTCTCGAAGGTACATGTGGCCTGCACTAGAAGGGATAAACGCGGCACTAGTGGCCACGAGTGTTTGACCACCCCTAGTGATTGTGTGATACCATGTACTTGGATTGTTGTGGATTGTTGTGGATATTGTTGTGGTATTGTTGTGAATTTTAGACCACTTATGGCCTCTCTTGACTCGTAGAACACGCATGTTTCGATTGTTATTGTTTCCAGCCTACCTATCATGCACCTTGTTTATTTAACTTCCTGTCTTTCAATTCTGCATGATATTTAGATCGCCTTGATTGATAATTCATGAATTACTTATTATATTCTTCTCGGCATTACTTTCGATTTCTCTCAGCTTGCTCACCGTCTAGTTTGTGACGGTGGGTGCAGATATAGCGGAGTGCAGTAGAGGCAAAGAGCCTTGCTTAGGCGACTTTTTGTGAGGATTAGCGGCTGGACTTGAGGAACCCTAGAGTAGGTTATATGTTTTTGCTCATTTGTATATCGCTTTATATATGTATGCTTTTGGTTTATAGAACTTGGTATTATTATTGAGACTAGTATCATGTATGTTGAGTTATCGAATTGTACATGAATACCGGGGTTTTCCACAATTATAGAATTCCTAATTTCCCTTTGATTGAGTTATTTCCCCTTATTATTTACTGTTTAGTCTTCCGCTGTGTATTATTGCAATAACTCTTTCATAAACTGCTAAATTGAGTAAATATGAGGCTGACTAGGCTCGCCAGGTTGCCGAGTGATAACTCGGGGCTTGAACGGGTCTAGGCCGGGCGTACCCAATTGCATGGGGAAATTGGGGCCGTCACAGTTGGTATCAGAGCCTAAGGTTATAACGACCTGCCTCTTGATTTAAAACACAAACCATTAAGACAGCGGAAGTTAGGAACGGTTGAACTTAGAGTGGAAACCCTATGATCCTGACTTAGAATCCTAGTTGGGGAGTGGGATAAGTCGGATGTGATGTTTATACATATTACGATTGTTGTGTGTATTATATGGTATCGGTAGCTATCCACTGATCTAGAAATAAGCTTTCGATATGAGATAACGATGGCGGATTAGAGGGGTCTTAGTGACGACAGCGGGACGTCGAGTACTTGAGCTGTTAGCGTTGACGAGTTTCAGACTTTGATGTAGAGAGTCGCATCTCAGGAGCGATAGTTGGAAGAGATTTTGGCGATAATGAAGGCGTCAGTTGCTGTCGCATTGGTACCACCAACGGCTAGAGTAACCATTACTCAAGAGATAAACACACCGGGGGTTACGACCATGACTTTGCTTCATTCCACCACTTCAACGACACCAGTGATGGCAGTTGTACCTTGTGCACCGACAGTGTATGACATTACGGCGACTATTGAGGCTAGGCAATGGCGAGAGTTCAAGAGGCACGACCACGTCGTTTCTATGGAGGCACCGACGTGAGCGCAACAGAGTTGTTCCTGAAGAGTCACGAGAAGATACCCATCATAGCTACGGAGGATCACATGAGAGCGACGATTTCCTCATCCATGCTTCAAGGAGAAGCTGACGATTGGTGGACTACGATTGTGAGTACCAGAGGCGTACCGAGGGACTGGATAGAGTTCAAGACCCAGTTCAAAATGAAGTACTTTCCTCCCACCGTGATGAGAGCCAAGAGAAACGAGTTCACTTCCCTGAGACAGTTAGCGAATGAGTCCGTCATGGAGTACATGGGTCGGTTTTTGCAATTATTACCATATGCTGGAGGATCAGCTAGCACAGAGGCAGACCGAGTGTACTACTTTATTGAGGGTCTACTACCCGAAATTGGAGGTGCGATCATTACGACCGAGCCAGGGACGTTGCAGAGGACTTATGAGCGGAGCTTGGCTAGGGAGAGTTACTTGACTACTCACCACGAGGAGATTGAGCCCGATCGACCCGATTTGCAGTTAGAGCACCGATCAGGGGGACATGATGGGAAATGAACGAGGAATCCGAACGATGATAGTGGTTCTCGAAAGCGGAAGGTGTGTTACCAGTGCGGACAGCCTGGACATTTTCAGAACCGATGTCCTGATTTGTACAAGGACCAGCAGGATGACGATCAGCTTCAGGCCATTGAGGACGTGCACATGGTGACTGAGCCAGCTGACAGTGGTTCGTGATCCTACCGGAGGTAAGGAATTTTCCTGATTATCCCACGACATACATGAAACCGATTAAATAAAGCTTTAGGTGTTTAAATAGGATGTTGGACGTCATGTGACAGAGTTAGGGTTGATACTGGCTAGAGTGGTACCGTCTAAACTTAGCAGTGTTGTCTAGGATGAGACAGACCTAACTTAGGTAAGAGTCCGAAAGAGATGGTAAGTTTGGGCACAATGGGTTGCCAAAACTAGCCACAAGTACACCTAAAGAGAGGCAGGACCAGACTGGTTGTGATTCATCTTACGATGCATGGACACGTAGTGTACATGGTGGCCACGGTTACAACTTTGTCGAATTTATTTTACTGCCTGGGTATAGATAAACTTGCGTCGAGACGCGAGTGGGTTGGGAGGTTTTCACGAGTATGACATGTGAGTCGCGATCGTAGCGTCTTATGTCGTGATCACCAAGCTTGAGACGTGGTAGTGGGCGATGTTTGCGATGAGGTCGTGGCATTCCTACCATTTTGGGTAACGGGAGCGGTCTAGAGAGACCGTAGTTGACTTAGACTGTTTAAAGATGTTGCAACCCACAGTCTGAAGACCAATAAAAAAATCAAGCTGTTCGAAGTGGCAGAGGCCCACAGTTTGGTAGATGTGAAAAAAAAGGGGGAGTGGATTTAAGATGTTGTGCTGTGCAAAGAGACTTTGTACAAGTCCGCAGTTCAATACCTAATGTCGAGCTGTTGGAAGTGACTCTCGCGAGAGTCCACAGTTGGTCATGGCTTATTGAGCTGTTTGAAGCGACTTTGCATTGGTCTGCAGTTCAACGATGATGAACGAGCTGCTTGAAGTGACTCTGAGGTAGTCCGCAGTTCAAGATAGAGGATCCAAGCTGTCTAAAGCGGTTGTAAGCCCGCGGTTTGGGCGAGTTGTGAACGGGTGCAGTTCTCCTTATTCACTCGATTTAGAACTAATTTCGAGGACGAAATTCTTGTTAGTTGGGGAGACTGTAACGACCCAAAAATTTGGTTATTTGTGGATGGTAATGCATGTATTAGTATATTAGTAATTTACGAGTCTCGAGCCGTTCGGGCTATATTTTTAATTGAGTGAGGCGTCGCTTAGTTAAATGGGGTTTTCGGGAACCATTTTAGTGGATATTATTAATAAACAAAGCCAAATGAAAAACATGACCTAAGTTGAGGAAAATAAAATTTTAACAATAAAGTATAAAATAAGCATAAAGGAATTTATTTAAATCCCAAGGGTGGGACCGCCTCGAGAAGCGTGTCGAACGCGGGACACTGTGTACCGAGTAAGTAAGAATTTGTGTAACTTTATGGGTAATTTAATAGAATTAATGGAGTTAATTTAATAGGTTAATATGGATAGGATTGTTAAAGTGACACAAATGAGTGAGGAGGACCATTGGATGGGCATAGAGATGTGTACATGAGTTAGATTATGATGATGGGCCAAATGACTCATAAGTGGTAGCTGTCCAAGTGTTGGGAAGGTTTAAAAATCAGGGGCAAAAGGGTCATTTTGGCCTAACTCATTGGTATAAAAACAAATAAACCCTAATACACTATTCATTGTCTTCCCCACTCAATAGCCGCCACGTTCACTCTCCCCACTCACTCCCCACTGCCGTCCACCGCCACCGATCTCCGACTGCACCAGAGGTGGCCGGAGACCGGACGGCGTCTCCTCCTCTCCTTTCCCGTTTCCTCACTCATGCACCCTTGGTATTCTCCTCTCACGATCACTCACTCTCTCGGCCTCACGCCCACTCTCTCGCCTCACTCTCGATCGCTCCTCCCTCGGTGAACACCCACCACCACGGCCTCTTCCCTCGTCGCCGGAGTAGGTAAGTTTGGTACTCTCTTCCTCTCTCGTGTTCTTCTCTCTCTCGACAAATCCATGTTTTATCTCTCACTCTCGGCTGATTTCCCTCTCGTTCTCCAAGTCCACCACCGCCACTCACCACCGTGTCGGGGACCTCGACCACTCACCGAGACACCAAGGTGAGCTCGACCGTCCCTCTCTTTCTCTCTCTCTCTCTCCACTGTTTTGCTCCTCTACCCACCGTTTTCACGTTATTTTCGAATGGATTGTGGGACCGCTTGGGGCGTGTTTCGCCACTTGTTTTGGGGGTGTCGATCGGACGTCGACCTCCGGCGACCATGCTTGGCCTGAGGTGACTTCTAGGTGTGGCGGTTTGTATGTGTGGATGAGGGATGTTTTGATGGAAAATGTTAACGCTTGTAATGTGGGAGGTTAATAAAAATAGTGAAGTGTGTGTGTGTTGTGTGGGGTGTGTGTGATAGAGTGGGGTGCGTACGGTGTGTGTATGTGAACACCCCAAAAGGGGTGTGAGTGTGAGCACTTTGGTGGGATTGTCTTCATGAAATGTATGGGTTTAGGTTTGCATAGAAACTGTTTTGGGGCGCGAAGGTTGTGTAAGGGGTGTACACTGTGTGTACACCACAATGGGGTGTACACAATAAAGGTGGGTGTGTACACCACAAATGGGGTGTACACAAGACTGTGTGTACACCACGGTGGGGTGTACACAACAGCTTTATATGATGTACCTAATGAAAATGTGTATATAACAAAGTGTTAAATACTAAAGTAAGATATTAATAAATGTAAACATGGTAAATCACAATGGGGTGCACACACCAATGGGGGTGTGTGCACAAGACAAATGGGTGTGCGAAGTGTTAGTGTGCACACCAAGGTGGGGTGTACACACCAATTGTGTATGTGTGACCATAATATATATTATTGTAAGTTTAAGAATAAGTAAATAAGATTATAAGTATAGACATTAGTATTAAATGAATATAGACTTGTAAAAAAGGCCCAACAAGGGCCCAATCCACTCATTTTTTATATAAGTCCATAACAAGTCTAGATTGGTGTATATGGGTTGTGTAAAACCCAATAAGAGTTTGAGATGATAGCACAACTTAAGGCCCAAAATAAATACATATAATGTAATAACGAACCCATATGTACAAGCTTAATAATTATCCACATATCGAGCCTACGTAGGTGGATATAGGCTTAATGCGTGGACCCACTAAGAGCCTAACCAGGGTTTAAAGGATATCAACGATAACATGGGTTGCAATAATTAAATGAACTGAAACAAAGAACGAGAATTATCATAAAACTAAATACTAATCCTAAACCTATATTCGGGACTTAAATCGTCGTCGTAGTCGAGAAGCACGGAAGCGCGTTAAAGTCTCGGAGTGAGTACCGGTCGCGATAGTTCGTAAGTACACTTGTCTCAAAAACTTGTGTACGTTAGTAAGCCGCTAAGAAAATATCATGTGATTCATCTTCATTCCATTGTGTTTGCTATTATCTATTTGTTGGCATTCCATTCCATATTCCTTGTATGTGTGTTCTTGGCATAAGTGTGTGTCTCGAAGGTACATGTGGCCCGCACTAGAAGGGATAAAACGCGGCACTCGTGGCCACGAGTGTTTGACCACCCCTAGTGATTGTGTGATACCATGTACTTGGATTGTTGTGGATTGTTGTGGATATTGTTGTGGTATTGTTGTGGATTTTAGACCACTTATGGCCTCTCTTGACTCGTTGAACACGCATGTTTCGATTGTTATTGTTTCCGCCTACCTATCATGCACCTTGTTTATTTAACTTCCTCGTCTTTCAATTCTGCATGATATTTAGATCGCCTTGATTGATAATTCATGAATTACTCGTTATATTCTTCGGCATTACTTTCGATTTCTCTCAGCTTGCTCACCGTCTAGTTTGTGACGGTGGGTGCGATATATGCAGTGCGGTAGAGGCAAAGAGCCTTGCTTAGGCGACTTTTTGTGAGGATTAGCTACTGGACTTGAGGAACCCTAGAGTAGGTTATATGTTTTTGCTCATTTGTATATCGCTTTATATATGTATGCTTTTGGTTTATAGAACTTGGTATTATTATTGAGACTAGTATCATGTATGTTGAGTTATCGAATTGTACATGAATACCGGGGTTTTCCACAATTATAGAATTCCTAATTTCCCTTTGATTGAGTTATTTCCCCTTGTTATTTACTGTTTAGTCTTCCGCTGTGTATTATTGCAATAACTCTTTCATAAACTGCTAAATTGAGTAAATATGAGGCTGACTAGGCTCGCCAGGTTGCCGAGTGATAACTCGGGGCTTGAACGGGTCTAGGCCGGGCGTACCCAATTGCATGGGGAAATTGGGGCCGTCACACGGCATTTGGGCGGTGAGAAGTCTTATTCATGTTTGAATTTTGCTTGAGAACTTGTTGTTCGAGTTTGGCTGTGAGGAGGAGAAAACGGAGGTTTGTTTTTCACTTTAACTTTGATTTAATTTATAATGGAAGGAGTTAACACTTCTTGAACGGGTGTTGTATGATTTATTGCCAACACACATTACATCATTTATATACTTGTATGGACAACAATTTCTTCTTGTTTTATGCTTCTCTAACGAGATGTTGTTTGTAAAAGGGTCATGTTATACACTAATGCTTAATTGTTTTTACTAAATATATCGTGTATAATGTTATTATTCTTAATCAGTGGTTATCGAAGCTTCAAGTGGTAGATAGTGAGTTCGAATATGATCAATTGCGGTCACGCTTAGCAAGTTAGCTACATCCTTGCATGGTCGTGGCCGAGAGAAGAGGAGAAGAATGGTCCGACGTATTGAAAGATGAGTAGTGGCATGATTTTTTCATTGTACGATAGTTGACCGAACAATTAGAAATAACTATATCCGGACGGGGCAAAGACCTATAGTCTACTATCGCACTAGAGAGCAGAGTGAGGACACTTGTGAATGCGAGATTACGTATTTTGTTACCGATGTTCACTACAAGAAATTCGACTTTTAATTACAAAACTTTCAATTACGAATATAAAAAGTGTAAGTAAAAGTCCATATTTGCTTATGACTCTTAAGTTTGTAAAAAAAATTGATATAATTGTAACTAAAAGTATTGTTTGTACTTATGACTCATGAGTTCTAAGCAAAAGCTAATAATTATTAAGTGAATATCGACCCAATTCAAAGAATAGTTTTTAGTGAGCTATATGATTTCTTTTACTCACAAAAATATATTTATATAAACTACTTTTGTTTGCAAGTAAAAATACTAACTTTTGCTTATGAATCTTAGAGGAAAGTAATATGTATAGCTTTGTAAGTAAATATGTATTTTTACTTACAATATATATACTCAATAAAAGGGAAACTACCAAACTATAAAAAAGATGAAGAAGAAGAATATAATTAATTAACAAATTAAGCTTTCACTAAAAAGGGACGAAACAGTAATATAATATTTAATTTTGACTTTTGTCTTTTGTACAAGTAAATAATAATTAAATGGTTTTTATTTTTTTCGATAAATCTAAAATAAATAAAAGATAGGCAAAAAATATATCAAAAATAAGAAGATAGGCACAAAAAAGATAAGGATCTTGCTACGTACTCGAACACGGACGTGGAACACACACCCGAAACCCCCTACATCCTACCCCCAATGCACACACGTTGTTTCAAAAGATAATAAGTTAAAAACCCAACAATTTCTCTCCCTATCTCCTAGGCTCACGGTCGTATCTCTCACGTTGACCTCACAACTAATTTCTATTTCATCACGTCGCAAATCATCAAAGAGTTCCTCTTAACATTGTTGCGCCTTGCACTTCATCTCGATTCTGCATCGTCTCTTAATTTCATGGGTTCATCCATGTCAGTACATGCAATCTCTACAAAGGTTTTGATTTGCATTTCACCTACATTTGTTGATTAATCCTACTACATTTGTTGATTAATCCTAATACATTCTATACGTTTCAACTTATTTTCTTCATATTAATTGGGTGCATGTAAGATGCATGAGCCTATTGCAAAGTCGCTACAAGCTTCAAACATCCTATGGCTTTTTTGAAGGTTGTATTCAATTCTTTTAATTTCTTTAATTTTTTTAATGAAGAAAATTATAAATGAATTTAAACTGTCTAACTTTATTTTTTCTAGTTGTTAGTTGAAGGAGCTTTGGTACATTGTTTGGTTACTCAGCTAGATCTACTCTAGCTAGCTTTGGGCTCCCGAATTAGACAAAGTTTGTCAAATTGATAAAAAAGTGATCAGAATAATAATCAAGAATAAATAACTGTATTTTATTTAAGTTTAACTGTATTTTATTTAAGTTCTCTAACTCATTAAATTTTTTTATACCAAAACGAAACTCATTAAATTAACGTGAAAAATAATGAAAGGCACAAAATTAAACAAAATAATATTTAAATGAAAAATCTAGTTATATTAATAAATATTATTGAAAACGAATAGAAATTTTATTAACAGATATTATACACTTTTACTTATGATGGTGGGTTCGTAAGTAAAAAAGGATCTCTTTACTTACAATTAAGTTTGTAAGTGTAAACTTTTACGGACGACTCTATTCTTACGATGTTTTTACCAACGACATTTTGTAAGTAAAAACTTTTACTTACAATTTTAACACTTTTACTTACAAATTAAATTCGTCAATAAAAGTTTTTTTCCTTCTTGTCGTTGTTGGAGATGGTGAGGCAACTAATAGTGTATACACCGGACACTCCATTAATACTAACTTGTAATTAATATCTTGTCGCAATAATCAAACACTGATAATAAATAACACAGATAATATTTATCTTTGGGTCGATTTGTCACTCACTTGTAAAATATGTCAAATAATTATCAAGCATTTATCACTACACACAATAAGCTACGGCCACTACTACAAAAAAATTAATTTTTCTATGGGGTTTAATATTTGTAACATTTTGTTAACTATGATGTTCACATTCTTTACTAGCTATTTAAAAATAAAACATTTAAATTACACACACCATGCAATAAACACATTTTCTTAAAAAATCTATTACACTATAAATATATTAAATAAATAAATAAATAAAATTTTGTTCTTACTATTTTTCTTCCAGTTTGTTCTTCAATTTGATATTCCTTTACCTACAAAAAAAAATAATATTCCCTGTGAAAAAAAAAATAAATTTAGTTATTTTATTCAAAATGAAAACTAAACAACAATAAAATATTCATATAAAGAATAATTAAAAATATCGGTTATCTCGGCTAAACGTTCCCAACAACGAATCATTTGCTAAATACATGAAAACACAAACACTCTCACGCTCAACTGTTCTCTCTCTCTCTCTAAGCTAACAAACTCAACACAATCCCAAATCAAAACCCAAACCCATGTACTCTTTCCTTCTCTCTCGTGTTGTTCCCACACACTTTTCCCTCTCTCTCACCCTCTTTCTCACTCTCTCTCTCACTATCTCTCTCTCTCTCATAGCACCTCTCCCTCTCTCACTCTCTCTCACTATCTCGTCCTCTCTCTCTCACTATCTCGACCTCTCTTTCTCTCAATCTCTCTCACTATCTCGTCCTCTCTCTCTCACTCTCTCTCACCGTCTCGACCTCTCTCACACAACACCTCTCACTCTCTCACTCTCTCACAAACTCTCCCCCTATCTCTCTCTCACGGCACTCTCACCCTCCTCTCTCTCTCACTGGTACCTCTCACCCCCTCTCTCACACTCTCACACGGCACCTCACCCTCTCTCGCACACTTTCTACCTTTCTCTCTTTCTTTCTCGACAAACTCTCACCCTCCACGTCACTCCCTACCTCTCTCTCTCACGACACCTCTCGGCACCTCTCTCTCTCTCTCACACTCTCTCCCTCTCTACTGTTCCCTCTCTCTCTCTCTTTCGGCTCACAAACTCAATCCACACACACTTCCACTTACACTGCAGCCTTCGCTGTAGCCGTCACCATCGCCGGTCCTCTCTCGTTCTTCCACACACTCTCTTCCTCTCCCTCACACTACTTCTCTCGATCTCCCTCACACTCTCTCTGCACTTTCTTCCTCTCTTTTCACTGCTCCACACTTACTCGAACCCTTTCTTCTCATTAACCTCACTGCCTCTCTCCCTCTCCCTATTTTAAATCTCCCCACCGTCGTCACCAACCAACTTTTAACCGTAGGGGTCGTCGATAGGGGTTGTAGGGGTCGTCGATAGGGGTTGTACGGGTTGGTGCTTGCAGAGATTCTCTGCACTACGCCCGTGAAGACTGTGAAGTTGTTTACGCGTGGCATCCACGCATGCATGCACTGCATGCGTGAGATGCCACGACATGCATGCGTGGTGGCCTCGCATGCATGCGAGATGCATGCATGCGAGGTCATGCATGCGAGGTCATGCATGCGAGATGCATGCATGTGTGGTCTCGCATGCCACCACGCATGCAGTGCATGCATGCGTGGTGTGCATGTGGGGGAGCAGCACGTGTGAGACGTGTGGGAGAAGTGTGAGATGTGTGGGAGACGTGAGGTGTGTGGGAGATGTGAGATGAGGTGGCAACACGAATGGCGCCTTTTGTAAAGGCGCCATTCGTGTTGCAGGTGAGGTGGAACGACGTGGCGAGGTGGTGTGGCAGGTGGCGTGGTGAGGTGGCGAACTGAGGTGCAGATGGCGCCTCTTGGAAAGGCGCCATTAGAATGGCGCCTTTCCAAGAGGCGCCATGTGGTTTCAGGTCACTCGATTTCGCATTTACTAAACACGATATACATTACTTAAAGAATAAAAAAGAAAATCATAGTAATTTACGAATTTAAAAAAAAAATAACCGTACGGATGTAATTTTTTCTAAACAAATACATTTGTTGTCACTTGCCAAAAGCTATCTTTAATGTAAAAGTCAATAATAAGTATTTTGTAAAAGTCAATAATAAGTATTTTGTAATTAAATCCTTTGATGAAAACATATATATATATATTGATGCCTGCACTCCAAAGTCCTACAATATGTAATTTTTAAAATTCCACAAATCTCAATTAAAAAAAATCTAAAATTAACAAATTAGTCCACAAATGAGGAGTTGTAATTTGGAACAACTTTTACTAAAAATACTACTATCTCAATATAAAGTGTTGGGAAATTCTGCAATATCAGTGAAGATCATGCATATTTACGAATTCTATTAAATCAACATCAAGATTACAAACCGCTATGAATCAACAAAAAAAGTTTTCTTTTCTCATGTATCCATACAACCTCTCACTACAAAAAAATGTCAAAATAGCTAAAAAATTTTGCGACGGAAAAGTCCATCTCCAAATTGCAACGGAATTGCGATGGATTTGTGACGGGGATCAATTTTGATCAAGTTGACTGTTTTGCGATGGAAAAGCGACGGGGTTGTGCAATGAGGTCAGACCGTCGCTAAACCCATCGCTAATGTTGGTGTTCATGTTGCAAAATGTTTTGCGACGAGTTAGCAACGGGCCACATTCCACGTGGTAAGAATTGTGACGGGAAGACACCCGTCTCAAAAAACAAAACCCTATTTCACCCATATATTACCCCTTCCACCTCCACATCGATCCACAAGTACACCCACCTCACCTCTACCACTCCCACCTCCGCCACGCCCCTTGCTGTCTTAGCCATCGACCACCTCCGCTAAGCCCATCCGCCAAGCACCTCGACGCCAAACACCTCCTCACTTCACCGCCATTCGCCGTCCACAACCACCACCACTGCCAACCTACCCCCGTGACCACCACCACCTCCAACCCACCAACTCACCACCATCCTGCAACTACCACCACTACCCTTGCCCTAACCACCTCCACCATCACCACTGACCAAACCCACTGCTGCCACCACCTCTGCCCTAACCCATCGCCACCACCACCTCTGCCCTAACCCACCTCCGCCAACAGAAGGAAATTGATTTAATTTAGTTTCTTTTATTTGTTAGGGTTTATTTATTTGTTAGGGTTTTTTTTATTTGTTAGGGTAATTGATTTAATTTAGTTTTTTTTATTTTTTGGGGGAATGGATTGGTTTCCTGAAGCCAAGTGATAGACTACGAGTCATGAGTAAAGATACTTAGTTGCTCAATTTCCTTAAGTTCATTTATATGTGAAGATACTAATTAGTTGCTAGGTTTCTTTAATTAATTCTTTCATTTTTTTCGTTCATATGTGAAGATTGCTTATACATCCTTTACGGTTTTCTTAAAATCTTAAATCTTACTCTCTACTATATATGTTGTTCTTTGATTGATAAATTTGATTCAATTTATAATTAGTATTTCAAGTTTTCTAGACTTAATTTGTTGTCGTAATTAATCATCCCTGCTTCTAGGATTTTGTTTGATTTTGATTCAAATTTGTTCTAAATGTCTATTAACAATCAAAGAGTATATCATGATTAGTTCCAAACACAATCACTTTACAAGGTTTCAATTTCTGATGATAGCTTTCCTTATATAAGTCTTCATTGTTTTTGTTAGGAAACATATATTTTGTTTCCATATTGAGATGACCCAAATTGACCCAAATTCTTCTCCAATGAATTGGGGGAATGGATTGGTTTCTTTTAGACGACAACACTCTTCTTGGGTTTCGTTGATCATAAGTGGAGTTGGTGTTGGTGCTAGTGGTCTCTCCATTTTCTTCTACTCTAAGACTGGTTTGGAAGCTCTCATAAGCCCAATCCATCTCTCTATTCTTTGATGTTGTTAGATTTTGTTTGAATTTGAGGTTAAGAATTGATTTTGTTCTTGATTAATTAAATATTCAAGTGATTTGAGGTTTTTTTTAGGATATGAGGGGGTTTCTTTCAAGTTCTTAGTTGTAAGAAAAAGAGAATAAAGTGAATACTAAATGCAAAAAATGAGGAATTCTAAATATGGATATTAAAACCAAGACATCCCATAGACCAAAGCTACAAGACCCTTTTAGATCACAGTTTAATCTAAAAGTTACAACTTTTAATCAGCAATGCAAAATGAATATGTTTGTTATTCCAAAAATTTTGATGTGATAGTTGCTTGAATGAAATATGAATAATTTGATAATGTTTGATATTATCACTTGAGGTAAGACTTATAGTCATTCCCAAGTTTTACTGTTTTAGAAACATATAGTCATAGTGGATTTGTTTAATTGCATTCAGATGCCAAATTTGAGAATTGTTCACTGAATAGGGTCTTGCATGTGTGATCATGACACCGAATAGTAAGATAAATAAACGTTAAAGAGGCAAAATCCCAATTTAGAGGTGTAAGTTCAAGCATATAAATAGAGAAATAGAGAAGGGAAGGACAACAAATATAAGCCTTACCTTAGAAAGTAGTGACTCCAACCAATTTATCCGAAACACAACATCCCGACAATTAACGAAAATTTATGATTATGATCTAATGCCTAGCTGAAAAAACCCTAAAACATAAAGTACACTGGATTAATTGGAAAGGTAGCACTTCTATTAGAATCAAAATAACCATACTGATGTTTTTAATATATATATATATATACTGATGTTTTCTTATATGTTGAAGAAAAGAAGGAAATATGATTGTGTTTTTGGGGGGATTTTAGTTTTATGTTATGTGAACAACAAATTGGAGGCTTGCTTCTTGTGTTTGTGTATTTGTTTTTTAATCTATATTCTTCTTTCCTTAGTTTATTGGACTATTATTGGAAACCAATCTTTAGGCCTTTTATTGTTGAAGCCGATGCCTATCATTTCACCGAAGCCTCGATTTGTAGGTATCTTTGTTTTGTGTTTCCATTATATCTTCAAAAATAGTAACGTTGTTGATGTGTTTTATGATTAATTAGGGTTTATGAGATGCCTTTATCTCATGATTAGATGTACAACCGCCTTCAAGGTGGTTGTATTTGAATGGAGTTTGTTGTTGGCGTGTGAAGAGTTCATAGAGTTTGTCGAGAAACATTGCACTATTTACAAGAACGAAACAAAGAATCGTTGTCACTGCACACTCCAAAAAAGTCAGAATTCAACACTTCTCGATGTAGAAACAGTAGAGCTTCATCTAGTGAGTTAGGGATTTGTTCCTAAATATCATTGTTGGACCACGCATGGGAAGGAAGAGCGAATTGAAGATGTGCATGACTCGAATGATGATCCAATAGATGACTGTTCAACACAGTATCATCATATGGTACATGACCACGTGGGGCTGAGTTTTATTGGAACCTTGAAGAGAAGCCGAATCCTAAATCCCAAAAGTTGTTTGACATGATTAACGCAGTGAATGAGGAGTTGTGTTCGGGGTACAAGAAGATGATAAAACTCTCTGCAATGGCATGTTTGTTATCGATTAAGATGGATCATTGTATTTCTGAGCAAGCGTACAATGAAAACTTGCAGTTTTGCAAGGACATATTGCCTGAAGACAATTGTTTGTTAGATAGTTTTTACAGCTCTAAACGCTTATTGCACGGGTTGGGCCTACTAGTTGAGCGAATCGATTGTTGTACTGGCTTATGCATGCTTTATTGGTGGTCCAACATAGAGCTTATGTCTTGTAAGTTCTGCGGAGAACCTAGGTATGTTACTCAACAGCGATCGAACACAACTAGTCGCAACACTAATAGCAAGCAACAACCATTAAAGACAATGATTTACTTTCCTATTGCGCCTCAATTACAATGTTTGTTCGCTTCGAAGGCTACCACAAAACACATGCGATGGCAAGCAGAACACGTCACAGAAGATGAAATTATGCAACATTGCTCGTGTGACGGCCCCAACTTCCCCGTGCAATTGGGTACGCCCGGCCTAGACCCATGCAGGCCCCAAGTCATCACTTGGCAACCTGACGAGCCTAGTCAGCCTTCAATTTAATCAATTTAGTAATTTATGAAAGAGTTATTGTAATAATACACAGCGGAAGACTAAACATTAAATAACAAGGGGGAATAACTCAATCAAAGGGAAATTAGGAATTATATAAATGTGGAAAACCCTGGATATTTATGTACAATTCGATAAGCATATATACATGATACCAGTCTCACCAAAATGCCAAGTTCAATAATCCCAACAATATAAGTACGAAACGATATACAAATCAGCAAAAATGTAAACACATACTATAGTCTCTCAAATCCCGCTGCTAGTCCTCAAAGTATATCTCCTAGGTAGGGCCCCTTGCCCTTGCTGCTCTTCACCCTATCTGCACCCACCATCACAAACTAGACGGTGAACAACTGAATAAATCGAAAGTAGTGCCAGAAGAATGTAATAGTAATTTATGATTTAAATAAACAAGGCAGTTTGAATATCATGCGGAAATGAAACAACAGAAAATGTAAGTAAATAAAGTGCATGATAAATAGACTGATAGATAAACAATCGATATTTGCATGTTCTAAGATTCAAAAGAGGCCCATGAGTGGTCTAATTTCACAGCAATACGGCAAAGATCTTGCAAGATCTCCCCGGGCAATGTCGCAACACTAGTGCAGCATGAAATCAAGAGGCATCGCAACACCTCTCGAATCCAGTACCCAGTACACACATCACTATGGGTGGTCAGTTACACCTGCAGAGGGCACCTTCGTTGTCCCAGCTAGTACGGGACCACATGATACCTTCGAGACACACACTCATGCTAAGAATATACAACCAAGGAAAACAAAATGGAATTTCAAACAAGGGATCAAATCGCAATATCAATAAATAAAAGATATATAAATCACATGTTATTTCCTTAATGGCCTAATAATGTACAAATGCTTTTTAGGGCAAGTGTACTTACCTGACTAATCGCGACCCGGTATTCACTCCGAGACTTTAACACGTTTCCCGTGTTACTCAACTACCGGACAACGAATCAAACCCCAAATGTTATTTTAGAGTTCGTGTTTAGTTTTAGGGTGATTCCCATAAACTTGGTTTGGATTCCTTTAATTAATGTAACCCATACTATAGTTGATGCCCTTTACAACCTGGTTGGGCTCTTGTTGGGTCCATGTGTCAAACCTATATTCATCTAAGTAGGCTTAATAGATGGACACTTGTTGGACCTAAATACGTAAGCTCATTCTTATATTTTATGCCTTTGTCTTGGCCACAAGTTGTACCTATTCTATTGGGCCTTTATTGGGCCCTAACATCACCCACTTACACATCATTTGTATTTGTTAGGGACCCTTATTATATAATGCGTATGTTGGGCCCTTATTGGGCCTTAACACAAGCCCATAATTAATATTTGAAATGTCCATACACTTCCTTGTTTTATTTATTCACACACACATATATTAATGTACTTTATGGTCACACACACAACTGATGTGTACACCCCTACTGGTGTGCACACTCACACTTCATACACACCCCGCTGTTTTGTGCACATAACACCCCGCGGTTGTGTGCACCCCACATTTATTTACACCCCATGTTCACATGCATTAATATGTCACTTTATTACTTAAAACTATATCATATACACTAATCCATTCTCACACCTACAACCATTGTGTACACCCCACTGTGGTGTACATATACATGCTGTTGTGTACACTCCACAATGGTGTACACACACACACACACCCATTCATGCACCCTATGCACACCAAACCACACAAAAACCATCACCTATACACACCCACATCACCTACACACATTCACACAACTCGTCCCTACAATACACCCATGAAACAATCCCACATAGTACCCCCCCCACACCCCAACCGGGGTGTGCACACACAACCATATACACCCCACACCATCACACACCTCACGGTTTCCATCAACACCCCACCATTTAACTGTTCACATTTTCTTTTATCAAAATGTCACACATAACACAAAACAGTCCCATAATAGGTCTCCTCGGCAACCGCCGCACTGGGGGCCTCTCGGCAAGACTGGAAGTCCAACCCCGGCGACGGTCGTCCAAGCTGTGGCCACCGTTAACCCAAAAACAGTTGCAAACACCACATAAAGTCATGAAAACAGTGAGGGATGTGGAAGAACAAAACAATGGAGAGAGGGAGAGAATCGTGGGAGAGAAGCTTACCTAGCTACCTCCGGTGATCGTCTGTGGTTCCAGCACCGTGGTGGGTGGCGGTGGTGACTGGAAAATGAGAGGGAAATCAGCCGAGAGTGAGAGAAAAAACATGGACTGTCGAGAGAGAGAGGAGGAAAGAGAGAGAGAAGTTTTCCTCAACTTCGATGGTGGGTGTTGGGACGTCAGGCTCGGCGATGGTGGAGGTGGTGGTTGTCCAGCCGTGGATGGGAGGACTGTGGTGTGAGATGGTCGAGAGCCGAGAGTGTGAGCGTGGAGAGGAAAATCGAAAGTGAGTGAGTGAGTGAAAACAAGAGAGGAGAGAGAGAGAGAGAGAGACTCACCTCGTCTGGGGCGATCGCCGGGGGAGGCGGCAAGCAAGCGGCGAAGGAAGGAGGAGGTGAACAACGACGGCTTGGAGTTGGAGAAGATGATGAATAGTGCACATTAGGGTTTTCTTTGTTTTTATATGTGTAACAACGTGAAATGACCCTTTTGCCCTTGAGTTTAAAACTTGCACATCCCTTAGATAGCTACTCTTATGGGTCATTTGGCTCATTATCCCAATTTAACACATATACACATCTCTATGACTATCCAATGGTTCTCCTCACCCAATTGTGTCACTTTAACAATCTTATCCTATATTAACCCATTAGATTAATTTTATTAAATTATAAATAAGGTCACACAAATTTCCGCCTACTCGGTACACAGTGCCCCGCGTCCGACACGTTTCTAGAGGTGGTCCCACACTTAGTATTTAAATAAGTTTCCTCATGTCTAAGTTATACATTATTGATAAAATTGTATTTCCTCAACTAAGGCCATATATTTCATTTGACTTTGTTTATTAATAATGTCCACTAAAACGGTTCTCGAAAACCCCGTTTATCTAGGCGACACCTCACTCAATTAAAATATAGCCCGAACGGCTCGAGACCCATAGAATACTAAAATACTAATACACAAAGTCAAAGAATCAAAAAATTACCTCGGTGTCGACTACCAAAGTTTGAAATACCATCCAGTATCCACGTAGCTGGGTCACAATCCTGACACGTGTAACATAAGTCAGTTAAAAATTCGGGGTTGTTACAGTCTCCCCCACTTATTATAATTCCGTCCTCGAAATTTAAACTAATAAGTAAACTAATTTACAAACTTACCGGAATCAAACAGGTAGGGAAAATGCTCGTGCATATAGGACTCTAACTCCCAGGTCAACTCCTCGTCTCCATGAAATTGCCATTTCATGAGCACCGAAGGAATTTCTTTGTTCCTCAACGTCTTGACTTTGCGGTCAACGATCTGGATCGGTTGCTCCTCGTACGTAGCATCTTCCTGCAACTCGATCTGGCTTAAGTCTATCGTCGGTCGTCGCCCTCCGCTTGACTTGTCTAGTCGAAGCATCGAAATGTGGAATACTGGATGAACACCGGCGAGCTCTGGCGGTAACTCTAACTAATATGCAACCTTAAAGGGACCGATAAACCTTGGAGCGAGCTTCCCTTTGATTCTGAACCGTTTATGACCCTTCAAAGGTGAGACTTTCAGGTATACATAGTCTCCTAAGTCGTACTGAAGCTCATCGTGATACTGATCATAGTATTTCTTCTGCCGTTCCTGGGCACCCTTAAGTTTCTGACGAATCTGCCGTACCTTCTCAGTATGATCAACAACAATTTCAAGACTAACTGTCACAACATCCTCTAGCTCAGCCCAGTAAGAAGGTGATCTACAAGGCCTACCGTAGAACACCTTGAATGGTGCCATACCGATACTCGCCTGATAACTGTTATTGTACGCAAACTCACACAAATGAAACTACTCTTCCCATGACCCGCCGTATTCCAAAACACACATCTTGAGCATGTCTTCCAACACCTGAATCAACCTCTCGGACTGTCCATCTGTTTGTGGATGGAACGCTGTACTCAACTTCAATCTGGTGCCAAACTGAGCTTGCATGCTCTGCCATAATAACGAAGTGAACTGCGCCCCTCGATCTGACACAATAGATAACGAAACTCCATGCAATCTAACAATCTTGCGCTCATAGAGGATGCTCAGTCTATCAACTCTATATGTAGTGGATATCGGTATGAAATGAGCAGATTTCATCAATCGATCCATAATTACCCAGATGCTGTCGTGACCACGAGGAGATCGGGGCAAGCCAGTGATAAAATCCATAGCAATGTGCTCCCACTTCCATTGAGGAATGGGTAGGGGGCAGCAATCCTCCAGGCTGTCGATGCTCAGCCTTCACGCGTTAGCATATCTCACATACTTGAATAAACTCCGACGCATCGGATTTCATCCCTGGCCACCAGAAAAGACGTCACATATCAGCGTACATCTTAGTTCAACCCGGACGCACAAAAAAAGGGGAACAGTGAGCCTCCTGAAGTATCTCGGTGCGTAAGTCAACCGCCAATGGAATCCACAGTCGCCCACGATACCTCAAGCAAGAGTCTGTCGACCGATTCCAATCTAGATACTCTGAACTGTCTGCCATCTCACTGTAACGCTGGTACGACTCATCGCCCTATCGTCCTCAGAACACCACAGTATAAGCAAACGATCTGCAATCTCATCTTACAACACATCTGTATCCTGGTAGTCGTCGGCATGTCCGCTGAACTCATCATCTCAGTTGCCTCAAGTAATGCATACTCGTGAGTCATACGACATACAACTACCTCTGCATTAGATCGTCTGCGGCTCAAAGCATTGGCAACAACATTGGCTTTCCCCGGATGATACTCAAGTGCGAAATCGTAGTCCTTCAGGAATTCAAGCCAATGTCTCTGTCTCAGGTTGAGTTCCTTCTAAGTAAACAAGTACTTTAAACTCTTGTGGTCTGTATACAACTCGAAATGCACGCCATACAAATGGTGTCTCCAAATCTTCAATGCAAATACAATCGCCGCCAACTCTAAGTCGTAGGTCGGGTAGTTCTTTTCATGAACTTTCAACTGTTAGGATGCATAAGCGATAACTCGGCCCTCTTGCATCAGCACACCACCCAAACCAATCTTCGACGTATCCATATACACGACTAAGTCTTTCCCAGTCTCGGGTAATGCTAAGACAGGTGCGGTCGTTAATTTCTCCTTCAGAGTAGAGAATGTCTGCTCACACTCTTCGTTCCAATCAAACTTCGCGTTCTTCTGCGTAAGTTTCGTCATTGGTGTAGCAATCTTGGAGAAATCTTGCACAAATCGGCGATAGTAACCTGCTAACCCAAGAAAACTGCGAATCTGAGTCACGGTCGTCGGAGTAGGCCACTCAATCATGGCTCTAATCTTCTCTGGATCAACGACAACACCGTCAGCTCCAACTACGTGCCCTAAAAATCTGACCTCGGGTAGCCAAAACTCGCACTTGCTAAACTTACCGTATAGTCGGTGGTCCCTCAGAGTCTGCAATACTGCTCGTAGATGTCCCTCGTGCTCTTCATGAGTCCTAGAATAGATGAGGATGTCATCGATGAACATAATCATGAATCGATCTAAGAAATCCTTCATCACTCAATGCATCGGGTTCATGAACATCGCCAGCGCATTAGTCAATCCAAATGGCATGACTGTGAACTGGAAGTGACCATATCTCGTGCTAAATGATGTCTTCTCTTGATCCTCAGCCCTGATCCTGAGCTGGTGATAGCCTGACCTCAGATCTATCTTAGAAAACCACTACGCTCCAGTTAACTGATCAAACAAATCGTCAATTCGCGGTAATGGATACTTATTCTTCACTTTAACCCTGTTCAATTGCCTGTAGTCGATACAAAGCCTCAAACTACCGTACTTCTTCTTGACAAACAACACCGGTGCTCCCCATGGCGACATACTAGGACTGATGAAGCCCAACTCTAACAACTCATGTAGTTGACTCCTCAGCTCCTCAAGCTCTCAGGGTGCCATCCTATACGGTGGTATCGAAATCGGTCTAGTCCCTAGGACTAAGTCAACGATGATATCGATCGTCCTTTGCGGTGGTAATCCTGGCAGATCCTAGGGGAATACGTCAGTGAACTCACACACGATCGATACATCTTCTATGTCAACCTCCTGTCTCACACTAGTGCTCATGACGCTAGCAACAGTCTCGACGTCGCCACTCGTGGCCTCTCTGCGTCTAGTGATCAGAAGTAATGGTGCAGTGCCCTGAATGCAAATCTCTCTACCGTCTGCCAACGGAATTGTGATCGTCTTCTCGTAACAACCGATATGAGCATGGTATGCTCCTAACCAATCCATGCCCATTAAGGCATCAAACTCAAGAAACTCAAGTACTCTCAAGTCAATAGGAAACTCGTAGCCCTCTACCTTTATCAGATACTCAACACACAGAAAGTTCGGGTAAATCTTGTCCCCAGCAGCCATGCTAAGGATCAAGGGTCTACATAGTATAATGGGTCTCAACCCTAACATGTCTACCATACGTTCAGAAATAAACGAAATAGTCGAACCAGAATCGAACATGGTATGCATGAATGTACTACAGATAGAAATCATACCCTCAACTAGGTTTTGGGACGCCCCCGGATCTGGCTCAACTACTGCCTGCACCCGCTCCCTCTGGTGCTGCTTATGATGCTTTGCCTGTGTCCTCTCAGGCTAAGTACACTGAGCCTGGATGTGGCCAACTCTGCCGCATTTGTAACATGTACGCACATCCTGTGTACCCTAAGTCTGACCCTGTCCTCGACTCTGTGTAGATCTCTAAGTCTGAGTCTGCCCTGACCTCTATGTCTGTTTCTGTCTACCTCCCCGCGAATCTTGGCTCATCCGTAGGCTCCCTATGACACCGTATGTGTCTCGTAGGCTGTGGAGGATGACTAGCAAAGCTCGGCACTGGTGGAGTCGTCCGTACTAGTTGAGTAGTTAGTGCAATGTATCCTACACTCAGAGCTCTGGAATCTCGGTAATGAAGTCTATTCTTCCTCCGTTTCTTGTCCTGATGATCCTCTGATCTAGTCTCTAGTTTGACTGGTCTCGCCTCCTTTGGGTGAGAAATCAGGTAACTCTCTCTAAGCAAACCCTCAGTGAAATAGTAGATACGATCGGCCTCTGAATCTGCTGATCCTCCTACATAAGGTAGTAGCTTAATAAATCTGCCCATGTAATCCATCACTGGCTCTCCTACTGACTGTCGCAATGAAGTGAACTCATTCCTCTTCGCCTGTAACACTAATGCTTCTGGTTAAACTGGGTCTTGAAATCGATCCAGTCTCGCGGAATGCCTCGAGTAGTGACAATGGTAGTCCACCAATCATCCGCCTCCCCCTGAAGCACGGATGAGGAAATCGTCGCTCTCATGTGATCCTCGGTCGCGATAATAGTATGAATCTTCTCATGGTTCTCTAGGAAAAGCTCTGTCGTTGCTACGTCTGTACCACCAAAAAACTTAGCTGGATCGTGCCTCTTGAATTCTCTCCATTGCCTCGCCTCAGCAGGCCCTAGGGCTCTTCTCCCGAGTAGTGACCGGAGTAGTGATTAGAGTAGTATCTGCAACAGCCACCGGCGTAGTCGGTGTCTCCGTTACTCGTACTAGCTCTGTCTGTAACGGAGGTGTCTCCGCCTCGGTCTTTGTACCTGTCGCAGCAACTACTCCCTTAGGAATCGCCGCTAACAGAACCGGGGGGGGGGTGGAAGCCGTAGCTACTGGAGTCTCCGTCCCCTGAGTGGTAGAAATAGGCGGTAAAGACGTAGTCGGAGTCAATGTTGTCGTGGTAGCCTATGCGGGTGTACTCAGTGACCGCACTAACTCCTCAAATCTCTGGTCCTGTGTCGCGGCTCTCTGAGATAGTGTACGAATTTCCTCAAGGCACCATGCCAAAATCATGCCGATGTCGTCGCTCGGACCTGACTGATCCGCCATCGTCGTCTGAACAAGAAAATGAATTTCTCGGATCAATGGATAGCTACCGCATACAATATATTACAATCAACAATCATAATATGTATAAACATCACATCCGACTAATCCCAACTCATCCCTTCAAACTAAAGTTCTAATTAGGATCGTAGGGTTTTCCATTCTAAGTTCAACCATTCCTAACTCCCGCTGTCTTAATGGTTTGCGTTTTAAATCAAGAGTCAGGTCGTATTAACCTTAAGCTCTGATACCAACTGTGACAGCCCCAACTTCCCCGTGCAATTAGGTACACCCGGCCTAGACCCTACAGGCCCCAAATCATCACTTGCAACTTGACGAGCCTAGTCAGCCTTCAATTTAATCAATTTAGTAATTTATGAAAGAGTTATTGCAATAATACACAGCGGAAGACTAAACAGTAAATAACAAGGGGGAATAACTCAATCAAAGGGAAATTATGAATTTTATAAATGTGGAAAACCCCGGGTATTCATGTACAATTCGATAAGCATATATACATGATACCAATCTCACCAAAATACCAAGTTCAATAATCCCAACAATATAAGTATGAAACGATATACAAATCAGCAAAAATGTAAACACATACTATAGTTTCTCAAATCCTGCTGTTAGTCCTCAAAGTATATCTCCTAGGTAGGGCCCTTTGCCTTTGCTGCTCTCCACCTTATTTGCACCCACCGTCACAAACTGGACGGTGAGCAACTGAAGAAATCGAAAGTAGTGCCAGAAGAATGTAACAGTAATTTTTGATTTAAACAAACAAGGCAGTCTAAATATCATGCGGAAATGAAACAACAGAAAACGTAAGTAAATTAAGTGCATGATAAACAGATTGATAGATAAACAATCGATATTTGCATGTTCTAAGATTCAAAAGAGGCCCATGAGTGGTCTAATTTCACAGTAATACGACAAAGATCTCACAAGATCTCCCCATGCAATGTCGCAACACTAGCGCAGCGTGAAATCGAGAGGCATTGCAACACCTCTAGAATCCAGTACCCAGTACACACATCACTAGGGGTGGTCAGTCACCCCTGCAGAGGGCACCCTCATTATCCCAACTAGTGCGGGACCACATGATACCTTCGAGACACACACTCATACCAATAACATGCAACCAAGGAAAATGAAATGGAATTTCAAACAAGGGATCAAATCACAATATCAATAAATAGAGGATATATAAATCACATGTTATTTCCTTACTGGCCTACTAACGTACAAATGCTTTTTAGGGCAAGCGTACTTACCTGACTAATCGCGACCCGGTATTCAATCCGAGACTTTAACGCGTTTCCCGTGTTTTGGACTACTTGACAATGAATCAAACCCCGAATGTTGTTTTAGAGTTTGTGTTTAGTTTTGGGGTGATTCCCATAAACTTGGTTTGGATTCCTTTAATTAATGTAACCCATACTATAGTTGATGCCCTTTACAACCTGGTTGGGCTCTTGTTGGGTCCATGTGTCAAGCCTATATTAACCTACGTAGGCTTAATAGGTGGACACTTGTTGGGCCTAAATACATAAGCTCATTCTTACATTTTATGCCTTTGTCTTGGCCACAAGTTGTACCTATTCTATTGGGCCTTTATTGGGCCCTAACATTACCCATTTACACATCATTTGTATTTGTTAGGGACCCTTATTATATAATGTGTATGTTGGGCCCTTATTGGGCCTTAATACAAGCCCACAATTAATATTTGAAATGTCCATACACTTCCTTGTTTTATTTATTCACACACACATATATTAATGTACTTTATGGCCATACACACACACAACTGATGTGTACACCCCTACTGGTGTGCACACTCACACTTCACACACACCTCGCTGTTTTGTGCACACAACACCCTGCTGTTGTGTGCACCCCACAGTTATTTACACCCCATTTACACATGCATTAATATGTCACTTTATTACTTAAAACTATATCATATACACTAATCCATTCTCACACCTACAACCATTGTGTACACCCCACTATGGTGTACACATACACGTTGTTGTGTACACCCCACAATGGTGTACACACACACACCCATTCATGCACCCCATGCACACCAAACCACACCAAAACCATCACCTATACACACCCACATCACCTACACACATTCACACAACTGTCCCTACAATACACCCATGAAACAGTCCCACATAGTACCCCCTCCCACACCCCAACTGGGGTGTGCACACACATAACCATACACACCCCCACACCATCACACACCTCACTTCACAGCTTTCCATCAACACCCCACCATCCAACTGTTCACATTTTCTTTTATCAAAACGTCGCACATAACACAAAAACAGTCCCATAATAGGTCTCCCTCTGCCAGCAGTGTCGCCGAAGGGGGGCCTCCGGTTAGCACCGTCCAGCCCCGGCGACGGTCGTCCAAGCCGTGGCCAGCGTCAACCCAAAAATAGTTGCAAACACCACATAAAATCATGAAAACAGTGAGGGATGTGGAAGAACAAAACAATGGAGAGAGGAAGAGAATCGTGGGAGAGGAGCTCACCTAGTTACCTCCTGTGATCGTCTGTGGTTCCAGCACCGTGGTGGGTGGTGGTGGTGACTTGAAAATGAGAGGGAAATCAGTCGAGAGTGAGAGAGAAAACATGGACTACCAAGAGAGAGAAGGAGGGAAAGAGAGAGAGAAGCTCACCTCAACTTCGACGGTGGGTGTTGGGACGTCAGGCTCGGCGATGGTGGAGGTGGTGGTTGTCCAGCCGAGGATGGGAGGACTATGGTGTGAGAGGGTCGAGAGCCGAGAGTGTGAGCGTGGAGAGGAAAATCGAAAGTGAGTGAGTGAGAAAACAAGAGAGGGAGTGAGAGAGAGATGTTGGAGAGAGAGACTCACCTCGTCGGGGTTAGTGTCGCTGGTGGGAGGCGGTGGCAGTGGCGAGAGGGAGGAGGTGAACAGTGACGGCTTGGAGTTGGAGAAGATGATGAATAGTGCACATTAAGGTTTTCTTTGTTTTTATATATGTGTAACAATGTGAAATAACCCTTTTGCCCTTGAGTTTAAAACTTGCACATCCCTTGGACAGCTACCCTTATGGGTCATTTGGCTCATCATCCCAATTTAGCACATATACACTTCTCTATGACCATCCAATGGTTCTCCTTACCCAATTGTGTCACTTTAACAATCTTATCCTATATTAACCCATTAGATTAATTTTATTAAATTATAAATAAGGTCACACAAATTCCTGCCTACTCGGTACACAGTGTCCCGCGTCCGACACACTTCTCGAGGCGGTCCCACACTTAGTATTCAAATAAGTTTGCTCATGTCTAAGTTATACATTATTGATAAAATTGTATTTCCTTTAATTAACTAAGGTCATATATTTCATTTGACTTTGTTTATTAATAATGTCCACTAAAACAGTTCCCGAAAATCCCGTTTAACTAGGTGACACCTCACTCAATTAAAATATAGCCTGAACGGCTCGAGACCCGTAGAATACTAAAATACTAATACACAAAGTCAAAGAATCATAAAATTACCTCGGTGTTGACTACCGAAGTTTGAAATACCATCCAGTATCCACGTAGCCGGGTCACAATCCTGACTTGTGAAACACAAGTCAGTTAAAAACTCGGAGTTGTTACAGCTTGGACTCCGTAGCGTGGAAACATTTCAATGAAGTGAACCATGAATTTAGCTCAGAAATTTTTAATGTTCGACTAGGGTTATGCACAGATGGGTTTCAACCTTATGGAGTGTCTGACACCCCGTACTCTACATGGTCCGTAATTTTAACACCATACAACTTGCTTCCATCAATGTGCATGAAGAAAGAGGTGATGTTCTTAACTGTGATTGTGCCTTGCCCGACGAATTCGACACAAAATATTGACGTGTTTCTCCAACTGTTCGTGAAAGAGTTACAAGATTAGTGGTATATTTGAGTGCCTACTTACGATGCGTCGACTAAATCAAACTTTCAAATGTGTGCTGGACTTATGTAGATAGTAAGTGATTTTTCAGTGTACAACATGTTGTCAGGATGGAGCATGCACACTAGGGCAGCTTGCCCTTATTGCTTGGATGATACCAACACTTTTCAATTGAGAAATTGTGGAAAATAGTCACGGTTTGATTGTCACCGATGTTTTTTGACTTGATCTGCAAAGGAGAGGAATGGCATGTTGAGTTTTCATAAATGTAGAGTAGTACGAGAAGATGTTCTGAATGAAATTGAGGCCATAGGGTTGATAAAAGTCACTGAAATTGGCTCTGCTATTTGAACGCCGAAATCTCAAAGATCAGTGGCTGGAGGAAGTGAAACATATTATGGGACTTACCATATTGGAAGATGAATCTTGTTAGAAATAACCTACACGTAATGTATATCGAGAAAAATGTCTTTGATAACATTTTCAACACAATCATGGTCGTGCTGGGAAAAACTAAAGACAATGCAAAGTCTAGAGAGAAACTAAAGGAGATTTGTCGTCGTCTGGATCTTCATTATGATTCATTTTCTAAGAAATATCCTAAGGCATGGTACGTTCTTGACAAGAAGAGAAAAAAATCTTGTGTGATTGGATAGGAGAATTATGCTTCCCCGACTGTTACGCCTCTAACATTGGGCGTTGAGTAGATTTTAGAAGGTTAAAGATGTATGGGATGAAAAGACATGATTGCCACGTTTTTATGCAACGACTAATTTCAACTGCCTTTCAGGAGCTTTTAGATGAGGATGTGTGGATTGCAATCAGTGAATTAAGTGTTTTCTTTCGAGATTTCACTGCCCAGAGTCTAAATATTGATATACTGATGATGTTGCATGGAAACATACCCAAGATATTGTGTAAGTTAGAAAAAAATATTTCCCCCAAGCTTTTTTGACTCCATGGAGCATCTCCCTATCCATTTGGCATACAAGCCTTACCTTGCTGACCCCTTGCAATTTCGATGGATGTACCCATTCAAGAGGTAATCTTAATATTGTTAAGGTTGACGACTGCACCTCATGTGTATAAAAATGAGAATCTAACTAGTCATACTCAATATATGTAGGTATCTGAAACATTTGAAATATAATTTTAGGAACAATGCATAGGTTAAAGGTTCGATATGCAATGCATACTTAGTTGAAGAGTCCATCACTTTTTGTTCTTATTATTTTGAGGACCATGTAAATACCTCGCACAATCGTGTCTCGTGCAACTACGATGGTGGAGTTGGCCCTACTGAGAACTTTGGTGGGTACTTCTCAATTTTCACAAACCTGGGTCAAAAATATGGGAAAGAAAAAAAAATTGTACCTCACTGAAGCTGAACGAAAGGCTGCACACACATATGTTGTTAAATTGTCCTGACGTCGCTCCTTACATGAGGTATTCATTACAAACGTGTCAATACACCAATTTATTACGTCAATTATTTAAAGAATTTTTTTCAGTCAATTTAATTAATTATTGTTGATAGGTTGTTTATATCGGAATTGTGTGCCTATCAGCTGAACATCACTCAAATTGCTATTGATGAACAACTTGTCAACCAATTCTCAACTTGGTTTGAACAATACGTATGTCATATACAAAACACCATATTAAATAACATAACTCATCCACAAGTCTTTCCTTGAGATTTTATTGTCAATGTAGTTTTTGATGGAATTGTATGTAGGCAAAAGACAACATTCAAGACGAAATACTTCTAATTCTTTCGTATGGGCTAATGCCTATTTGCACCGTATATCACACGTACCTTGTTAATTGTTATAAGTTTCACACTGCAACGTATGGCTCAAACAAGGTGATAAGTAACAATGGGGTGTGCGTTAGTGGCACCAATTACGCTGGGCTTGATAATGACTTATACAGTAAATTAGAAGAAGTGATTCGAGTCGAATATGTTGGTTTCTTACATACAATGTTGTTTAAGTGTCAATGGTTTGATCTAACTCGCAATGGTCGCAATGCTGGTACTAGATTTCACCGCTCCTTAGATGTCATAGATTTTCATCGTCCCTGCCAATTGAATAAGTATGAGCTATTCATATTAGCAATGTAGGCCAACTAAGTGTACTTCCTTTCCTACCCATCTTTAAAAAGTACAGGAAATAATTGGTTAGCGATTTGCAAGCTTCAACCACAATTCATTAATGAAAGAAATTTAGTCGAGAATATTGAACGTGTGCCCACCCAAGAAAATGCCTTTCAAGATGAGATACCCAACAATGCTAATGTTGTGGAGATTGATGATAATGTTGCTATGTCCTTAGTTGGTCCTAATGGTGCACACATATTCGAATTTGATGAAGTAAGCAAAAAGAGAGATGATTTGTTATTGTCATCCAATGGTGGGAATAGTGATGAAGAATCAGACCATTGATAGTGGTTATATATAACGTAACTCAGTAAAGGAATGAAACTATTACAACGTCGTTGCTTGTTTGTTCGCTTATATAAATATAGTTACGCATATATGTAACTGTTTCTAATATTGTTGTATCGTATCTCTTAAAGTCATGATTGGCTGAAAACACGGAGGCGAAGATCACTCAGAAAAAGGTTCCCGTTATCATTTCCGTGAACGATCACACAATAAGGATCATTCACGTTCAGGTCATTCACATATAAACTTGTTCCTATAGCCTACCCAGGATCCTTCGCATCGGGCCCTCCAGCAGTCTTCGCAACACCTTATCTAGCAGGCCCCCATCCTCCCTTAGACAACCATCCCATTTGTCGTACCAACCCCATTTCATGTACTACCCCCACTTCGACCATCAGTGCCCATCTCATTACAGTCTCGGTTTAATAATGATCCCGCCGCATTATAGATGTACGCTGCTTATCAGTCAATGTTACCCACTCCACCAACGGCTGGCCATATGACAACTCAGCACACAGCACTAGACTTCATGCCTATTGTTTCATCTGGTGGATCACTCCACCCAACATCCTCATCTCGATAAGTGCCTCATGATACATCTCCCTCCCTTCGCCATTCTACTGAGCATGTTTATCACTCCTTACGTCATTTAGGCGAGGACACCACCCCACCGTCTAATCATTCAGCTCGGTATCGTCCTCCTTTGTGCAGTGATCATCCTGTAGAACATGGCTCTCATTCACCAAGTTCTTCAGTTCCTTGTTCCACCCCATCCATCAGTACTGCTGGTCGCGTACAACAGAGGGGTAGATCTCATGGTCATCGCTCTACTAGGGCTGGAGGGGCAATAGAAGACGGTTCCAATAGTGACAGGTGCATTCAGTTGACAATTACAAAGAAGACTAAGTCATAATAATCCGCACCACATTATAACTCGTACAATATTTTCAATCTAAAGCAAGTTATAACAATCTTACGCTTTAACTTTCATAAAATACAGGTTACATCTGTCAGATCAATGCTCGTGTGCAAAAATTTATAAGGATAATTTATTGAAGGAGGCATATAAGTGGGTGCGAGTTCCTGCTCGTCAACGAGACTATTATTGGGACCTTTGGAGGATAAGTCATCCAAATAAGTCAAAGTTAAAGCTTATACTTAGTATATACAAAGTAATCCTTTCATTACTGAATAACTCAAACAAATGTATTTCAGGGTTAATTTCAGTGGGGTTCGGTGTTAGACTCCCAGATCAGGGCGGCATATGATAGGAAGATTGCCAAAAGGTACAATGACTTCATCAGTAAGATTTGCAACATTGACTCATGTCCTGATAACGTGCCAATCGAGGTTTTTGAGCACATGAAGAAAATGTGTTCCACCAGTGAATTCAAGGAGAAGTATGAGCGTGCAAGTAAGAATAGGAGATCGGAGAAAGGAGGACCGGGTACGGGGGTTCTGTACACACGGGGGATCTATGTCCATCGAACAACATGCAGAGAGACTAGTAGGTTATGCTATCAATTGATTTTTATGGTAAACTGTTTTCATATATATTAGTTTAATTATATAATACTTATAGCGCAACATGTGTTATAGGAGAAGGTTTTGGGTCGGCCTCCTACTACTTTAGAGTTTCTCCTCTACCTCCACACCAGAGATCATGACAGAGAGACATTTGCAGATAAGAGAGCGGAGTTGGTGGCAGTACGTACTTCGTTAATATATGGTTACAGTAAATAAGTTATAATTGTTTATTATAACTATACTTGTGACTAGTATATTTCTAAATTCATTTTGTAGAAAGCAATAATGACTGTCACAACGAGCCAATAAAGACACAGGGTCCAGACATGTCGATTGATGAGACACAACTCTACTTAGATGTCATTGAGCGGTATGACAAGGGGCGGATGTAATGACCTAAATATTCTCTGACCCATTTTAAAGGTATTTTATTGATTTTATATTAAAGTATGTGAACAAATGAAATTGATACACAAAATTAATCTTAACAAGACTTGGACTAAGTGGAAATAGTTTAAATGGGCTTAACAAGGAAATTGGGTCCATATGGGTATTTACGTCGTTTGGGTTGAATTTGTGAACAACCCTACCCTAAAATCCTACCTATATAAACCTTTTATAAAGTTTGTAGCCTCTTTGTGTTGAAACCCTAAACTTGAGAAGGGAGAGAAGTGGAGGAGGGTTGATGATGAAGAAGATGATGATGGAGTGTAGTTAAGCATTCAAGAAGGTAAACACACCATCCCCTAATCCCATCTAAGTTTTTTTTTATTATTTGTTAGTTTTATTAAAAAAAGAATTTTTGGATAGGAAAAATGGTGGTGGTGGCATAATCAAGGCAAGGGCGGCGGCCTCACCGCCCCCGCCGCCGCCGCCGCTGTGGGCGGTGGGGTCCCACAAGGGAGCCCCATCCTCACCGGAAAAGGGGGGTGGGAGCCCCACTAGGAGGCTCCTCTTTCCCTACCCCATATAAACCATGGAGAGGGGAGGAAAGGGGTGGTTCGCTACCTTTCCTCCGCCTCGACGGCGACCGGACAAGGGGGCGGTGGCCCTCTGGCCAGCCGCCGGAGGCCCCCCGACGCAGTCCACACCGGAGGCCGGAGGGGCGGAGGGGCCCATCCCCTCCACAGCTCCAACAAGGGGGAGCATGGGCTTCCCCCTTGTCTGGTCAACTGGTCAGTTGACCGGTCAACCAAATTAGTTGACCAGGGACTCAAATGTCCCTGGAATAGTAAAATGAGGGGCTGGAATGTCCCAGCCCCTCTACGACTTCATCGGAGGCGTACACGCGCACTCCGAGGGACTCGACGACGGGTCCCACTCTCGACAAAGCCCTTAAACGGCACAACACGTGGGACCCACACCATTGGGTCCCCAAATATAAATTAATAATTAAAATACTCAACTTTAAATGAGTAAAATGCTTATGTAGTGTTATATAAATTGTTTAGATTCGCGAGGCGGTTCACGTGGGACTCCAAACGCGCGAGGAGTCGATATAAGCATCGCGGCGGGTCCAGGTAAGTGGGGAGCTTCGCTCATGCATTAAATATGGCTTGACTATTAGATAATTAGGAATTCATGTTTTGAATAGAACGACTTGGGTATGGGTTGCGTCATGATATTGGTTTGGATCTCTATTATCTATGGAATTGTGAATGCACTATTTTACCTTTCATGTTATGCGATGCCCCAGAATGTTGTGGAGTTCCACCGCGGGCCAAATTAGCAAGTAGTCTATATTTTGGATGCCCCAGAATGTTTGTGGTAGTTAACCACCGAGGGTTTTACTTGACTAATAGAATGCATAAGGTGAACCATTCAAGGGTAAGGGTTTGGAGTTCCATCCTTTGCTACTTGATGGTTCTTTGAGATGTGTAGCAGTGGCGGTTTGGATGAAACTACATTTGTTTTGGTGTCATTATTTAGAGGGCACAACAGCCATTGCGTTTTCACTAGTTATTGTACCAATTCAAAAGTAGATGATTCGGTTACCGGATCTTTACCAATATCTAGTTCGCATTGAATGAAACAACAGACTATATTAGTATATATCTATCGCATTTCATTTAAATCTTTCATTTGACTTTATATGTATGCCATGTGTAGATTTTATAAATGAAAAATGGTAAATATTATCATGCATGAAATAAATGAATGTTTATCAAATGTGTTATGAAACCGTCATGGTTTTTTTATGTATATTATAGTGAATGAATTATGACTTGAAATATTGATACGTAGACTATTTGATGTTTAGTTTGGAAATGGAAATTCTATTTATATGTGTCTTCTTAGAAAATAAATTTATTTCCATAACCATGAGGAACATGAACAATATCTATACTCGTATCTAATCATGTGTTCATTTATATGCTTATATTTGGTTATGATTTACATTTGTTTGGCTTTTACATGATGTGTTGTGAGTATGGATTTGATATCATGTTAGAAATTGCATGAGTACTAGGTAGTACTTGCATATTTAATGTTTGAGCGAGTCTTTCCTCTTATTGAGCACCGTTAGTTTTTTAGCTCATCCCACCTTACCCTACAGGTCCCTCTACCAGCACGATAGACAAGAAAGGCAAGGGAAATGATCTATCTTGAAGTGCCTTTACATGTGAGCCTTGTATGATATTAGTATATTGTTAATATTAATCTTTTTGTAAACCTCGTACGTGGGTTATAACTTAGGACTTAGTTAATGGGTAGTTTTGAATCTTTATAATATTATTATGAAGTTGTATGAGACTTTTAAATATTAAAGATGATAGATCTTATTATGATATACAAGATTATATGATTTTATTATGATTATCTTTTACATTCTTATTATCATATATCTTGTTAGAATGATTATTCCGCAGGTTTATTTAGGCATGCCAAGCCGTTATTTGGGCCTGGTTCAGGTATTGGATCTAGGTAACGGTTTGGGCCGGGCGACTTGACTCTAGGTCAGGGAAGGGTCGTCACAGCGGAGGTATGGACTTGGTTGGACACCGACGAGTAGTCATGGCTCTGAGGCGAGTTGTTCTCGACCCATGTCTTCTAATGATGAAACCACTGACCAACTTAGGGCACATCTCGAGTGGCTCCAAACACAATTGCTAGCAGTCATAAAAGAGAGGGATGCTGATCAAGAGCTGATTCAGGAGATGCAGCAATGACATGGGTGATGGGAGCAGGCATTGAAGGAGAGACTTGGTCTCAATTTCATAGGCGACACCTTTTTTCGATCGTTAGTTCCACAGGCAACATCACAGGAGGCACCACTAGTTGTTCCCACACATGATGATTCAGACACTGTCTTGGAGAGCGGGGACGAGTCTGAGGGTATTGAGGATGACTATGTTTGATTGCATCATCTGACTTATATTTTATGGCACTTATATTTTGTTGCACTTATATTAATACTTTTTTGGGCACTAATTCCTTTTTGGTTTATTTTCTAATTATTAGTTGCTTATTTCTTATTTAAGTTGTTTATATTTTTTATTTAAAAAAATATAAATTGTTTATAAAAATTGGATGATCTTCGTGGATCTCAATCCCCAGACCTAAACCCTGCCTTGTTTGGTGAGTTCATAAGTTTCTTATTCTTCTTCAATAGATTCATCAATTGTTTGTTGTTCTTTAATGATTGATTGAAATATGTGTTTATCTCTTCAGATCCTTTCTTCGATCAACAAAACCGAAGTAAGATAAGCCTCATTGGTGAAAACCAGATAGCAAGAATTGAAGCCGTAAAAGTCTATCCAAGTTTGAGTACCCATTTTAGAATTAATTTATATCTAGCCTATCTTGTATACTACTTTGTAATTGGTGTTTAACAAATCAATCTGCATTGTTGGGTTTCATAATTTTTTAGCACTAGAGATTAATGTGGGTTATGGGTGATCTTCAATTTATTTAACCAAAAAATTGTTGATGTTTGTGTACCCACTTACTCAGGCAGGCAATCCAGGATTTAAACCGCATAAATGGGACCCTTTCATGTAAAAATATATTTTCCAGCACTTTTAATGGCATCGAATGCAAGATTGGCAACAAGATATATGAAATTTGTAAAGCTTCGGGAACAAGTTAAGTACAACTGTCTTCTTGCAATAAATTGCTAGCATTTTTTGTTTATTTTGCAATTATAATGGTTATCAAAATACGAGCAACATAAAAAATGTGGAGGGGCTTTTTTGAGATCAATATTCTTGACTGCATGATGCTTGTATTTCTATACTGTTTGAATATTGTTATGTATCATGATTTCTTATCTATACTAAAATCGTTGAGGACCATTCGATGAAGATGTTTGCGTTATATATCTAGCAAATATAAGTTTAATATATTTACTTCCATGTGAAACTTTTCCATATGAGAAGTGTATATAAATTCAGCTTCGGAATCACTGCAAATTTTGTGAGACCTTGAAGTCAGGCTATGCGTCCTCTTTTTTCTTCATTCCTTTTCTTTCAACACTAATACAATGGATCATAATATGCATGCATGCTGCAACCATATCTTCACAATTTATTTATATTATTTTGTGTGTTTAATTTGTTATATATAAGTTGCATCTCTATTTATGATATTCTCTATACTAGTATTGCCTCTGCAGCTCTTATATGGTGACAATCTCTCTTGTTAAACTTATTTATTTTCAAAATCGGGGTTCTATACAATTAGTGCTCTCTTCATTACTCATAAATATTTTTTCTATTATTAGCGTCGGTCTTTTGGGAGTCTACTTTTTTCCAGTTTTCTCGTTTATTTGTCGGTCTCAAATGGGCATTGGTTACGTGTTTTGGTGGACAAAGAGGACTCTTTTGTTAGCATAACTTAGTGGGCAAAGAATCTCATAATCAGCCCATGCATATTCTTTGGCACTCAATTCATCTTATTCTTAAAGGTGATATCAATGTACTCCCTTTTGCGTATGTACATTCATTGCATTTATATATGTGTGTGCCTGTTTGAAGATAACTATAGCTTAAGGGATGTTGGATTTGAATGAGAGCAAGCTGATGAAAACTAACAATCAATAATGTGTCTGTTTAAAGGTAACTATAGCATTCATAACATGGGTTAACTTTTTAATTTTCAGCTGAGTATTCCTTAATTTTCTTTTTGCAGCTTTTCTTTGTGGCACTTCAATTTTCTATGCATTGCAGGTAGCAATAGAAATGTGAATTAACAATCAATAATGTGAATTTGTGGCAATTGACCAAGACTTCTTCATGAAATTTAGGTGAATGTTAGTTTAAATTATGTTCTTTGATTGAAACTACTACTACTAATTAGTGCTCTTTGCCCAAGTAAGCTAGATCTCTAAATATGCTATAAATCTATGTATTTCATCTAGTTAATTACTTATCTGTTAGCCTTGTTGAATGAATCTATATTTGGAACTGTACCTGTGTATGAAATGTGTAGTGTAGATAATTAAAAGGGAATCTTTGATTTGTTATTTCGCACAGTTAATTAGAAATTGTTGTTATTCCCCACAAAAACTTGAGGCAATCTTTGATTGGGAAATCTTATTCTATGTTAACTATTGTGATAACAGTTGACGGAGTGCGTTAAAGTGGGAAATCTTATTACACAATTCAGTCTCAAAAATAATGTAGGTAACTTATTTGACAAAATTTCTAAGAAAAATATTCAATTGAGATGGTGATAACATTAACTGATTGTATTATATCATTTTTTTATTTGGTGATAAGAGAAGGTTGCAAAGGAACAACTGCTTTCATGGTTGAGTTTGATGATCATTTCGTCCTTGTCAAGAACATATGTTGATGCACACCCCTAGCATGATCTTGAGGTTTGCCCCTATATATTGAATGTCTCAAAATTCTCTCACTTGGTTTATAGATTGACATGCATTAAATCAGATTTAAAGAACTTGTAATGGCTCGTTATAATTATGACACTGTTATTTAATTATTTCAGATTAGGACGCCAGCTCGGACGACACGTGGACGCCGCGGATAGGCTAGGCATGACCTAAACCTAAAATATTGACTGTGTATTGCTATTTTCTGGAGTTTTGTGACGTATTAATATTTTTTATTATTATGATGTATTATGCATCACAGGTGTGCATCTATAGTTACTTGTTAGGCGAGTTTGAGTGCTAGGATTCCATTTTGTGGAACACGCCAACGCGAGGATAGGGTAGCTGTGAGGCTGGGCGTTGGGGTTAGACTAGATAAAATCATAACAACATGACTATGGGGGATTTGATTTAATGGGATTTAAATGTAATCTTAGGCTAAGTTATATAATCCAATTAGGTACACTAAGTGGGGGACCGCCTCGAAAAACGTGTTGAATGCGAGGCACGGGGAGCTGGGTAGTCGAGAAGTTAGTGTGACCCCATTTACAAATTTATAAAATTTGTTTAATTGCTTAGATAGGTTATATAAGTGTTATCAAAATAATATATATAAGTCCTATAGTTATAGCCAAATAAATCAGCACACCTAGGATTGTCCTCGAGACACGCAACAGAGTGATACAAGGCTATCTGTGTTAGAAAAAGGTGCCCAGAATTTGTGTAACACCAGTTGATCAGGAACCGTCCGCTCAACCTCGAGATGCGTGTGCACGTTAGATTTAAACCACAATTATAAATATCAACCGATTAATGGACAACATGCAAATAAACCTTTTCTCATCAAATACAAATCCGGGGTCTTAAGAGTGAATTTTGTGACAAAGAGGTGAATTCAAGGGTTGGAAACTGAATTTAAGCATCCGACTACACAATCCAGGTAGTCCATTCACCCAAAGCTTTGAATTTTCCTATAAAATGGGTTCTGTTTGGGTTTGGAGTGAAGTTTGGATTTTTCTGAGTAATGTACAATTGCTTTTGAATGATTTGGTGTTTAGAAGATTTGTGTTGATGAATTCTACTGAATTGGATCGAATTTGTGAGAAATTAGAGTGATTTAGATAAAATTTGGTTTTTAGACGCGCATGTTTGATCCACTGGTTTTGGGATTTAGTCGTGTTAAATCTGTGTTTTAATGATGTAATCAGTGCGATTAAGGTGTGGTTGAGTTGATAATTACGTTGGATGTTTGGAAAAACCCAGAAATCCAGAAATCATTGCTGAAAATTCTGGCCAGCGTGCAATTAGCGCGCTAGGTGATGAACACTAGCGCGCTAATCACGCTCGGGAAGATGATGATCTTCGCGCATGAACAATGCACGAAGATCAATTAGCGCTCTAATCACCCAACCTAGCGCTCTAATGCCAGACCCTTGAATCTTTAAAGCATGAAATCGAGCCTAATTGATTACAAACCCACTTAATTAACTAATAAACACCCGAAATAGATCTCAGGAGTCACGGGACCGTAACTGGAGTCGGGAACTAGTCGGGGATCGGACCGGGAGGCGTTTAATGAGGTTCTTGAGCACGGTTTGAGGTACGTAAAACCTAACTGTACACCAATACTACATTTACTATTTGTTTATTCATTTGAGTTGTACTTGATAATCTGTGAGTCTATTCTTATTGGGACGATTGAGTTTTCTCGTCTATGTATTCGAGGGTTGTCGTGGTTGCTTGCTATGTGTGTAGCGCATGTTCTCGGCCTCGGTAGATTATATTCCGGGTTGAATACCGGTCCACGTGTTCGATGTAACCCACTAGGGCTAATGTCACTAGGACACAGTCCTAGGGTCGATGGTGTAGGCCACAATCAGAGCTCCTGGTCCTAAGTACACACTTTAGTAGTTGTGTTCACACCCATTTGTATATCTGTGTATTTATATTCATGCGATGAGCTTTGAGCAGTTGTTTGCATTATTCCTTCTTTCCGCATATTTATTTAACACTATTTATTGACTCTGTCATTTACATTCTTAAATTAATGTGCACGGTGGTTTTCCTTGGGATTTTACTTAATGGGCTCGTCATTTGCCTTTTATGATGACTGAGCGCAGATCCTAGTACTAGCAGAGTTAAGGGGATTCTTGGCGACTACATCTGACTTACCTACGCTGAGGCTTGCTGGTACATTTGGTTGTAGCCATATTTTTGATATTTTGTATTATCTTTTGGGGTTGGGGGACTATATTCCACACCTGTGCTTGTATATATATATATATATATACTGTTATAGTTGATCGCCTATATGCACAGTACTGCAGGGATTTCCACTATAGGCTGAATAATAAAACTTTATATGCTCTTTTGATAATATTAAGACTTCCGCTTTATTTTGTTATAAATGTTGATTAAGTTAGTTGTTTAATATTGAAAGATATAAATTACTAATAAATGATGAGCATGGGTGATGTGGCCAAAGGCTTCAGGTGCTGAGAAAGAGAAGTAGCTGACCACGGGGCGGCCTCAGAATTTGGGGCCGTCACAGAACTGATTCATCTTTGTAAATTTTCTTGTATAGGAAAGGAAGCCCATTTAATTTTAATTTTTAAATGTGCATCATCCATAATGAAGACAAGTTCTCAATTTTTTGATTGTATTGTTTCATCATTTTGACGATGTTAAATTGTAGACGAATTTGAGCATTGTTATTAAATCAAAACATTACTATTTTTAGTTTATTATTGTTGGTATATAAATTTTAGCAGCTTTTTGTTCTTGTATTTGTCTGTTTAATATGTTATATGTTTTTAGATAGCATTTGAATAATATATTTTTTTTAATCTTTTTACTTGTTTAACAATGGACCCATTACTAATTAATGACGGATTTGGCGACGGGCATACGATCCGTCACTAAAGTCACAAAAATTGACCAGTACGGGTTCCAAAGTTTGCGACAAATTTAGCGATAGTTTCTCGTAGCTAATTTGCAATGGGAAAAGAAGATCACTAACAGTTTAGCGACAAGCACTTTAGCGACGGCCTTGTCCATCGCTAGCCTGTCGCTAACACTAGTTAGCAACATTATTTGGCCCAAATAGCAACGGAAAGCCCATCGCTTTCC
The DNA here is from genome assembly GCA_039657345.1 of Stephania japonica. Taxonomy (NCBI): domain Eukaryota; kingdom Viridiplantae; phylum Streptophyta; class Magnoliopsida; order Ranunculales; family Menispermaceae; genus Stephania; species Stephania japonica. The sequence goes on along the minus strand of CM077558.1, from coordinate 16,440,107 downwards.
TGTCTCTATTTGAGTTGTTTTTTGTAGTGCCTACACCAACTAAAATCAACTTAATCAATAGAAAAAGAATGTAGTATGATAATATTATATACATTATATATGGTTAGAGAGAGAAATAATGATATTGAATTTGCAACAACCACTACGTGGAAAATAGAATGAATGAACATCAACAAAAGATAAAACCTATGCAACAACCATCTTGTTAATGTTTATTTATGTTCTATAAAAGATTTAAGGATTACTTGTTTAATGGTTATTTTCTATATTATAAGCTGAAAACAAAGTGGCTAAGTGTTTACTTAGGTTGTTGGATTACGTACCCACGAACATAGTTTCAAAGTTATAGGTAAATCATTAAGACACAAAGGCCCCGTTTGGTACAACTTTTGCTTATTGCTTATAGCTTAAGCAGTTATGTCATAATTGCTTTTATTATAAGCAAATTTGGTGTGATTGGTTCTTTATTTTAAAAAGTAGTTTTACTTAAAAAATCTTATCAAATCGCATTTACAATATTGATAAGCATGGGAGGAATGTTTATTTGAAAAGTAGTTTTTCTTCAATTTGAGACCCAATCACATACTATCCAAACACCCATTTTCAATTAAGTTGCGATGCCATATCATCAATAAGCAGGCTTATAAGATGAACCAAACGGAGTCAAAGGACATAAAGAGGATCAACATGAAGTCTTTAAGAAATATGCAACAAAACATTAAGCTGGTAAAAATTTCTAAATGCATCAATTACCTAACAAATAATTAAGAAAAAATGGACTCTATCTTTGTGCCGTCAGGTAAAAAATCATACAATTACGAAAGTTGGAACTGAAGCATATGCTTGCTCTCTTAACGTCTACTTCATAAACACTTAGAAGGAAAAATCAACCATATAAAGATGCAGGAAATATGTTCGTTGAACTGATATGCCATAGTTTTTCTTTTTATCACAAACAACAACTGATATATCATGGTTTTCTAAAAGGAATTCAAATTAATTATGCCTATTGATCATTTCTCAAATAACATTGCAACCAAAAGTATTTTATTATTCTCCTAAACCCTAAACCCCAAAACTAAAACTAAAATTTATTTATGCTATTTCCATCTCTATTAATTGCATCTCTATTAAACAATGAAACAATGAAACACAACTAATTCTGTAAACATTGCAAAAAAAAAAGAAACAATGAAACAAACTAAAAGCTATTTTCATCTCTATTAATTGCATACGATAAAAATTCGTTCAACAATAGTGGTTTATTTTTTCTCATCTAATATCTTCTATATACAATGGAACTATTCCAATGTAAACAATGATAAGACCACAATTCGAAATTAATTGTTGCAATCTTCCCCATTCAAGAGAAATTGCTTGACATGAAAATGCATTTCTTGTGGTCATAATACTTAAATGGAGTTAATCTGCATTGACAATGTGAATCACTTTTACAAGTAGAAAAACTAAGCTCTTCTTTAAGTTAAAACTAAACTTTATTTATGCTCTTGTAGGGAAATTAGTAGCTAGTTTATGTTGTCTTTATAATAATAAACACATTAAGATAGAGATAAAAAATATTTAAATACCTTGTAATGAGGTCCCTAGGTGAACTGTTTAATTTGTTAATAGAGTGTGAAAACCATTGATCAATTGAGAGCAAGTGCAACAGTCTAACTCCACTTATTTTCCCTAACTCAAACTGTGCGTCGGTACTTAAATAATGTTAATTCAAGGTAGCCAAGTATTAATCCTTTCCATAAGCTAACTGTAATGGCCCAATTTTTAATTTCCATTATTTATGATGTCATTGCAGACGTGGACAACAACGTGGACATTTATGGACCCTACAGCTAGATCAGAGTACGCCAAATTAGGTATACGGTCCGTTTTGTGTGCTTTGGATGTGTATTTGTGATGTTTATATTTAATTTAGTTAAAATGCATCGCAATATGTGTGTTTATGTTGTTTATTGTCGAACGAGATAGTGTGATGAGTATTCACCGCGAGAAGCATTTAGACGCTGGGTACCGAGTGGGCGAATGACTAGTACACTAGGCCGGGGGACTAGATACATATAAAAATGATAAAATACATTAAATAATTAATATTAAATGGCATTGAGGCGGTTAGGACCGTCATTGTGCGTGAACGACACGGGTAGCAACGTAGGGCCGGGTATCGGAACACTCGTGGTTTAATTATTGGAACTAGGAGAGGATTATGACGACCCCAATTTTTAAACCTAAACTAGGGCCCGCCCAGCCTAGACTTACGCAAAACCTGAGCCCATCTCGACGAGTCACGTAAGCCTAGTTAGTTTTAACCTTTACCATTTACCATTCATTTACAATTTATTACCATTAATTAGCGAATTATCAATCTATATAGTGGAAGCAAAGCTCAAACTAATCAATTAATCACAACTAAAATAAACAAGACATCCTAGCATGTGGAAACCCTGTATATGTATATCATCATAAATGATCAGTCAGAGGAGAGCAACCCAATAGATATACATGCCTAGAATCTCTTACATACCCAAACCCAAGTTTCAAAACAATATATATAAACAATAATACAAAAAATAATCACCTAACAGGAAACAACTCCAAAAATATATCCTTAAATCAAATCTCCTAACTGCGGAGCCTTTCCCATGCTAGACTGGGGATCTGCACTCAGTCAATTATAAGAAAGATGAACCCAAGTAAGTAACGCCAAACAGAACAATAATACAACATTTCAAAATAAATAAACATCAGCCCATATTCATGCTGATAGAAAGAAAGGAAATAAGGAACGCATGAAATGTATAAGACTGTAAATAAATCAATCGAAATGTGAGTGTCCGAGTTATGAAATAGAATAGCAAGTGGTCTCAACAATAGTCGTTAAGTCGAGGTAAAACCTACAAGACTCGGGCTCAAGACGAGAACATGGCCTACCAGCCCTAACCATTGCAACTATGAGATATCCACATACTCGAATAAAAGCCCATGGCGCAAACCCTATTGGGAGATATTAACAACATTCAGATAAGAGCTCATATCGCAGATAAAAGTAACCATGACACCCTTGCAGTGGATCACTTAAACAACAGAGAATCCAAAGGATATAATGGTAAACAGAGCATTAACAACGAATTAAAGCTCAAGAAATAACTGTAAAAGTTCTTACTGGTTTACTTAGCTGCAATCCAACTAATTGCGCACTCCACGACCCTTAACACGTATCCTACGACCTCCCGTGTCCCGTCAATATTCAAAACCCCTAATATACATTTAAATTGAAATCTCCACTATTAACCTTCATTTTAACCAATTTCATTTATTAACCCATTTAGGTCGATTACCCGGGTATTAGGTCGTATTCTGACCCATTAAGGTACCCGAGATATCCCCGAAAATTTTTGAAAATTTATAAAAATTAGTCCCTGTGAAAAGTAACACGCCGCCGAGACGTCGTGGTCCTATGACTGGACGACATCTTCACAACGTTGAGACTACTTTCCTTGCCCAACACATATGTGTGACGCCGTGCGTTGGAACTTCACGGTGTCTCCACGACGACTTCCCTATGAGGCCCTTCCCAGGACGTACGTGAGTGACGCCGTGAGTTGGAACACTCATGACGTTGCCATGGCGTCTTGTGCATAACGCCTCTGAACTGGGGTTTTCAACACCCCGACTCACGTCGCCGTGCTTCAAGCCTATCCCAACTACTACCAAACATCTAAATACACACCAAACCAGCCTCGGCTCGTGTCAAAACCCGACCAAAATGTCGATTTGTTGAAATCACGTAAAATTTCCCAAAATTCAGAAAAATTCCTAAACACCTTCAAATTTGAAAATCATTTCACAAATCATTTTTTGATCCTTCAACACACTCCCAATCCATCAAAATATCCTATAAAAATTGAATTTTCAAATTTGTTGTCTGAATTCATCGCGAAAAAACCCTACAAAACACTGCCAAAACATAAATATCGATGTAGGGAGTCGAGATCTCACCTTAGAACTCGTGTTTGATCGCTCTAATTGTGCCGAATTGCGTCAAAAATCCTCCCCACCCCACCGTTCGTTCGTCACGTTGATGAGAAAGAGGAATGAAACTGATAAGGGAGAGAGAAAGTTGATGGAATCATATATATATATACCCCCTTATCTTGTTTCACACATGGATCCCGAGACATATCTTGTGGCTCATGTTCAATACAACCACCTAGCATGACACAACATGGTAACTTCAATAAGTGACTCACTTTCTTATGCGAGTCTTTTCTCTTACAATACGCGGGATTTTGGATCCGAGCTGAACACAAAAATCGTTCATCTCATCGCTCCAGACACATCGACGTATATTTCATCATTTTTTGACTTTAATTACTATTTATTTTTTGTTTTATCAATGTTTTAGTTCATTTCAGTCCCCTCAGACTGTTATCTACCCGAACCCGTTCGCCCAAAAGCTAGTCATTTCGCATAATCATCGAGCTGAACTCGTTACACCACGTACCAACGCTCATACAAAACATCTTCATATGTTTAGGACATTGGTATTCATGTTCAGGTAATATATAAATAATACAAACACCAAACACAAATAACATACCTCGGCATAGATGACCGAGAATTGGGCTTTATATTACGACAAATGGGCCCCGCGTACGACCTAAATTGACACGTGGCACAAGTTAGAATTTAGGGTTGTTACAAGGATAAGGTCAAAGGACAAGTTAGTCAAGTAAGTCACATTTGGGTATACTTTTTGGCTCCATCTTGACCACAAATTGTACCTTGAGATTTGATCTATACATTAAATGACATTTTATGTATAAGAGCCAAGAAATTTTCATTTTTATCACCTTTTCTCTCTCTTGCCTTGTGTAAATTCGTAAATTTGGAAAAGTGGAGAGAGTTTGTGAGTTTGAGAAGCTAATTGGAGCTTAAGGAAGGAAATCGAATTTCAAGGTTAGATTCACTTTCACCTCATCTTTCCTGATGTTTTGAGCTTAATTTTGGGGGTTGTTGATGGTATTGTTGTTGAACTTGAAAAATTGGTCTTTTAATGCTGAATTAGTGCTATGTTGGTGTTGGTGTTGTTGATTATTGAAGAAAAGGAGAAGATAAAGAATTAAAAAAAAAGAAAAAAAGAAAGAAACAGAGACTTAATGTTTTAGGGGGGGCACTTAGGTGGGCTGAATCAAGCCCAACCTGGTTCGGTCAGACCCAGTTCAGTGGGGCCCACCCCATATTATTTAGATAATATATATTTTTTAAAATTAAATAAAAATAGTTTTAAATAAGTTTAATTGTAGAAAATATGAAAAATAGCTAGAAAATTATAGAAAAATTTAGAAAAATCTAAAAAAATAAGAGAAAATAGAAAAAGGTTGGAAAATGGGTTTCAAGGATTTTTCAAAAATTTGAACTCCGGTGTAAGCCGAAGAATGTGCCACAAATAAAAATTAGAATAAAATTCTAATTTTTGTTGTCACAATATAAAATCAATTAATTTGAAACTAAATTATATAATATGGTTTATTCAGACACAAGAGACTTAGGAGACTATAGTTTGGTGTTTGGTGCGTATCCCGAGATGTGAGCAGGATTGGACTGGGGATTTTTTTAGGACACGGAGCGCGATTTGAGGTGTGTAGTATCCCAATTAAAATTCACATTGAGTATTTACTACTTGGCTTTTTGAATTCAGTCTTTTTTTTTTTTTTTTTTTCAGTAATCTTACTTTCAAATTTGTTTACGGTCGATTGAATTTACTCTCGTCGAATTATTCATTTGCGGGGGCATGTGGTCCATTAGGCTATAACATGTGTTCTAGTGACATTTCGGGTGATAGTCGACCCAAATGTTGATTTTTACTAGACACATGTGGGTGTGTACGCCGGCCACTTAGCGGGTTCAGGGATTTCACTCAATTTGAGGTGTGCTCATTGACAGTACCTGAGTGATAGCTCGAATTATGGTGCTAGTTTGACCTTGATCGTGTACACACTTTGTTGTTCTATGCTATTGATATTCAGGCGATGATCTTCCACAGTTGCCTGTATTCTTTTCTTTCGCATGTTTATTTGATAGTATTTTAATTCCAACATTTACTTATTGTATTTAATCTTTGCATTTCCTTGGGAATAATCACTCTGGACTCGTCATCTATTTTGTTGTGATGGTTGAGTGCAGACCTCAGTACGAGAAGAGGGAAAGGCAAGCTAGAGGATTTTTTGTGATCGACATGCTATTTCCCTACTCATACATTTGTTTATATTATTTTGTTTTATGCTGGGTTTTGGGATTTGAGAGATGTTAGACATGTATATTGATCAGTCGAAGTTATTTTGATGTTTTGACTGGACATGACTGTTTCATATACTATGATGAGTTTTCCACATAAGGAATGATGCTCACACATATTTTACGGTTATTTAATAAAATGATTTATTGATTAAAATCTTTCACTAAATTATATAAGGATTAACAGATGATTTTTAGTCCATAAGCTAATATACACAATTTATTTGAGAATAGTTAGCTAAATGAGAATTGACGATGATTTGGTACTCGTGAAACATAACTAGGCCGGTATAGGTAGGGTTATGGGTCCATGGCATATGATGTGGCGGGCTTCAAATTTTGGTGCCGCTACATTTGGTATTAGAGCCTAGGTTTATGGAACTTAAGGCTTGGTTTGGAGTTAAACAAGTGCATAAATTTTAATAAGTCTTAGATGTGGAAACCTAAAGATATGACTAGAATTATAGTTGGGAAGTGATATGAGAGGGTAGTTTCAGGACTATTATATGCATGATATGTTTTGTTGTATAATACATATTGTATGCATATATACTGAGGATGATCCGATGCATGTTTTGCGATGCAAATTGAGATGGATGAATAGTCTCCTACCGCTACTCAACCGATTACTCAGTAAGAGGTCGGTGAGACCAGTGATCCCACTGGGGAGATGCTGACTCTGCAGTCATTATCGTAGAGGGTCACATTACAGCAGGCACAGATGGCAGAGATCTTAGATTATATACGAGGTCAGAGGGTGCCGACAGCTACACCAACTACTACTTTGGCTGCATTTGCCACATAGGCAGCTTTAGCGCCGGTTGTTACTGCATAGGTAGCAGGTTCAGAAAATTTGGTTGAGATGACTGCACCAGCTATTGCATTGGCATATACGACAGTGATTACACCGACTATGACAGAGCAACCTGTTATAGCTTCGACATTGGGCGGTGTGATGTCATTGGAGGCGAAGAGGGTTAAGGAGGTTATGAGGTTTAACCATTTCTACGGAGTTGGCGACCCAGAGTTGTGTGGGTGCTGGTTATTGACAAATTGGCGGCTTCACAAGCTGCTGAAGGTCATGGAGGCAGATCAGACACGACTTTCTAACTATTGCCTACGATGAGAGAGCTGTCTGGTGGACTACATACACCGATATTCACTTAGAGCTGCGACTTGGCCAGAGTTCAGACAGTTGTTCTTAGATGAGTATATCCCTATGGAGGTCCAGCTGAGACTTAGGGAAGAGTTTTTGGCATTGAGAAAGGGCACTATGTTAGTGTTGAAGTATATGGAGAGATTTAGGTATTTGATTCAGTATGTGATTGATATGGCCAGTACTGAGAAACTTCAGATATATTATTTTGTTAGGGGTCTGGATGAGAGGATCGTGGGTATCATTGTGTCAAGTGGAGCTCGTATGTTACAGGACATTTATGATCGAGCATTATCCCACAAGACATTTATTACAGAGTGTTGCTAGATCGGAAACTTTAGCCTACCCAGATCAGTCAGGTCAAAGTTCTCAGCCTAAGCAGAGGCCGAAGAGGCAGTGGGACCAGTATTATTGTAATGACCCTAAAATCTAACTCGTGCCACGTGCCAATTTTAGGTCGTGTGTGCATTCTTGTCGTAATACAGTTGTCCAATTCTCGGTAGTCGACATCGAGGTATGTTACTTTTGTTAGGTATTTTGTATTATATTTAATTACCCAAATGTAAATTTCAATGTCCCAAATGTGTGAGAACGTTTGAGTGTGAGCGTTGGTGTTGAGAAACGGGTTTGACTCAATGAGAACGTGAATAACGGGTTTCGGACTAACAGTTGTCAGGTAATTAGTAGTCTGGGGGGATTTAATGAATTAAAAACACAGACTAAATACAAAATAAATAATAATTAAAAGTTGTATATTGCATTCGATACATTGATATGTTTGGGAAAATGTGACGAGAGAGTCATGGTACGAAACGGGTCCGAGAACGCTAGTATTGTGCTAGAAAACAACTAAGTATTGATGTAAGTCACTCATTGAAGTCACCAAATAGTGTCAAGGTGGTTGGATGAAAAGAATAAAGGCCAAGGGATGTGCCTCAGGATTTGTGTGTGGGGGTAGATGAAGGGGGTGTATATAAAGCAATCCACCAACTTTTCTCTCATCTCTCTCAACGAATCCAGCGAAACAAAGAGCGTGAGTTTCAGATTTTCGACGTAGATTGCCGCCAAGGGATCAACCAAATTCAAATTTTAAGGTGAGATCTCGACTCCCCTGGTGTGTATCTACATTTTGGCTGTGATTTTGATTAATTTTTGTCACAACGAATTTAGATAAGATTTTTGGGAAATGTTGGAAATGAGGTTTTATGATGATTTTGTGATTCAATAGATGATTTGTCGATGAATTATGAATTAGTTTAGTGATTGGGGAAGTTGTAGAATTTTTGAAAATTTTTGGAGATTTTGATCGATTTTTGGAATCGAGGGTTTTATCGAGGTTTTGGCATGAACAAAAGGTGGTTTGTGGTAGTCACGGACGTCCTTAAGAGTTTGGGATAAGCTTGGAACGTGACGACGCGAGCCGGAGTTTCGAAAAACCCCAGAAAGTGCGTGCAGGACCCACGCCGTGAGGGACGCCACGATGTCACCCACGGCGGGTGGGGCGGTAAGCCCCGAATCCACGTCTTGAGGGCGCACCACGTTGCCACCATGGCATGACACTTTTCACAGTGGGAATTTTTTAAAAAATTTGGAAAATTTCAAGGATCTCTCGGGGATTCAAATGGGTTCGAATACAACCCAATGCCGCGAAAATCAACCCAATTAGACTAATAAAATAATTATGAAGAATTGGGTAAATTAGAAAGTATTTAATAAGATTTATAATTTAATTAAATTATCTGGAGTTTTAGTTATTGACGGGTCACGCAAGATTCGTAGGAGGCGAGTCAGAGGTCGTGTGAGTGCGAATTATCTTGGATACAGGTAAGTAAACTAGTGAGAAATTTTACAGTTATTTCTGGAGCTTTAAATGATTATTGTTATTGCTCTATTCTGTGTTTGGAAATTCCATTCCTTTGAGTTTTCCAAGGGCAAGTGAGTCAACGTGATCCTTTGGTAGGACGGGTTATCTGAGAAAAATGCTAGAGCCATGAACTTAGGATATACGATACAACTTCTGGTTCTATACGAGGTTAGTGTTCTTACCTGGAATGCCAAAGAATCTCATGCACGTGGCCTTTAGGATGGCGTGAGTTTACCGTGTCCTAAGCTCTGAGTTTTGTAGGTGTGTACCTCGACTCAACGACCGTTTGGTTAGGACTACTTGTGCCTATATATTGTTTTCGGGACACTCATTTTCCATTGCTCTGTTGATTTTTTTACAATATTATTTATTTATGCATTCCCTATCCTTTTTTTTCCGTCGACATGAATATGGACTGGTTATTTATTTATTTCAAAATGTTATATGTGTTCTGGCGTTACTTACCTCGGCTCGTCATTCTTGTATTTGATGGAGTGCAGATCCACAGTTCAACAAAGGAAAGGCTCAATAGCTTAGAGATTTGATTTGAGGATACTGAAGCATGTCTTTCCACTTGTCTAATATAGGTGACTTTTCTTGTATTATTGTATATATTGTTTTTGAAACATTGGAGACTTAAGGTTTTAAAGAGATATTGGGCATGTATATCAATATATAATTCTCCTATGACTGTTCATTATTGATGATATACATATGCGGGGTTTTCGCACTTTATGATGCCTTATTTTGAATGGTTGTGATTATTTTGATTAGTTTGAGGATTGATTGCTTATGCTATATTAATAATAACTCACTAATCAATGTTCTCAACTTGTAAATTGTTTAAAATGGTATATAGTAAAGGAAAGCTGACTAGGCTTGCGTGACTCGGTGAGATTGGCTCGTGGGTTCACGTAAGTCTAGGCCGGATGGGGCCCAGTTTAAGATTATGAAACTGGGGCTGTCACAGTTGGTATTAGAGCCGAAGTTTTAAATACTCGATTCTTGATTTAAATCACAAGCCATTAAGACATACACCAACGAAAGCTAGGAATTGATAAATTTAGAGTGGAACCCTATGATCCTAACTTAAGTCTTGTTGGGAAGTGAGGAGAGTTGGAGAAATTAAAACTAGACTATGAGTTATTTAATTTCCTGTATATATTTTTATCAATAGCTACGTCCTGATTGTGAAAATTACTTTCTTTTCAGTTAGTGATGGTCGATCAGCCTGAGGTTAGCGATAGTGGTACGGGTGACATACAGGGGCGATTAGACGGTATATCACAGATGATTACCTCATATGATCAGTAGCTTCAGAAGATACTTAGACTGCTGAGAGCTCAGGCGAGAACATCACCTACTACTTCAGCAGCTCCAGTTTGTCAGGCTGGGAGTTCTCCTACAGTATATGATACACTTGCAACATCGACAATTACGGTAGGACTCACGGTGATTGAGAAGGCACCCGTAGAAACAGAGGTAGTACCTCTTACACCAGAGATACAGACCGAGGATTCACCGAGCACACCGATTGATACGGGTGTTAAGGCGATGGCTGAGGTGAGGTAGGCTTGCGAGTTTATGAGACATCAGCCAGTGAAGTTCCACGGGGGAACTAATCTTCTTGAGGCTACAAAGAAGTTTATGAAGAGCCACGAGAAGATACATGACGTATTGGCAACTCAGCACACATGCAACCAAGTATCTCTTCAGCATTTCTGTTTGGTGAGACCAATGTATGGTGGCGCACTATGGTGGTGTCGAAGTGGAAGCCCAAGGACTGGGATGAGTTCAAAGAGAGGTTCAACACGATGTATATTCCTCTTACAGTCCGTAATCTGAAGAGGACTGAGTTTTAGACGATTAGACAACACACTAGAGCTCAGTTATGCAGTATATGAATCAGTACTTATGCTTGATGCAGTATGTCGGGTGTACAGCCAACATTGATGCCAATTAGGCTTATTACTTTGTACATGGTCTACTGGATTCAATTTGTTCAGTTATAGTGATGACGGGTCCGAGAAAATTATAAGAGGCCTGTGAGAGGGTTATCGCTAGCGAGAGCTTTGGGAGTACACACAATGGAGCACCGGTAGTGTCGTCAGCACCTTCACAGTCAGTGGGAGGATTTGGAGGTAATAGCAAGAGGAAGAGACCTAGATATTTAAGTCAGAGAAATCGAGCTCAGAGTGTAGGATCTATTGCTTCTCCACCTACTATAGCTATAGTACCATTTGCTCCAGCACGGAGTTATGCCAGTTCACCACAGCAGCCACCACAGTCAAGTCCTTAGAGAAGGCGGTATCAACGGGCTAAGGGCAGTGGTAGTGGCAGGGACAAAGGCAGTGGTCAGGGGCACAGGTATAGGCAGGGTTAGAGATATGACCAAGGATAGGGTCAGAGTTCCTGCCAGTCACAGAGTTAAGGACAAAGCGGTCAGTCTGGAGTAGGATCTCAAAGAGCTTGCTATGAGTGTGGACAGATTGGCCATTTCATCAGCACGTGTCCACTACTGGGCCTAGGGCAACAGCAGTAGAGCTGGGAGTAGGTTCACGCAGTTGCTACACCAAATGCGCCTGCTAGCTGTAATCTTATTGAGGGTACGGTTTATATTTGTAGTATATTCATGCATGTTATGTTTGATTCACGCTCTATTATTTCGTTTATATCGGGTCGTATGGTTGATGAGTTGGGTTTGAGGCCTACTAGACTAAAGAGACCCTTGATCCTTAGCACAGTTGCTGGGGATAAGATCTACCTAAACTTGTTATGTGTTGACTGTTTGGTTGAGATATAGGGTCATACCATGTCAGCGGACCTGAGAGTGTTAGAGTTCCTCAAGTTTGATGCATTATTAGGCATAGATTAGTTGGGTGCTTATCGTGCACAAATACACTACTTCAATAAGAGAGTCATATTTCAGATTTTAGGGCATCTGGAGTTTAGTTTTCAGGGTACTTTGATGAGTTTGCCTATCACTAGAGGTAGATTCGCCACTAGCGTAGTTGTTGATACGTTTGCTAGTGTATTAAGTATGACGAAACGAGTTGTGACTAGGTTGGATGAAGTGCCAATGGTGTGCGAGTTTTCTAATGTCTTTCCAACAAAGCTACCAGGATTACCACCGCCTAGGGAGATCGACTTAGTTTCAAGGACTAAACCTATTTCGATTTCGCCGTACCAAATGGCTCCTAGAGAGTTAGAGAAGCTAAGGGGTCAACTAGATGAGTTGTTAGAGTTAGGTTTTATCTACCCAAGCATGTCATCATGGGGAGCGCCAGTTCTGTTTGTCAAGAAAAAAGATGGCAGCCTGCAATTGTGTATCGAATACTAGTAGTTGAATAGGGTGACAGTGAAGAATAAGTATCCACTTCTGCACATCAATGACTAGTTCGACCAGCTAACAGGAGGACAGTGGTTCTCGAAGATAGATATAAGATCTAGGTACTATCAGCTGAGGATTAGAGCAGAGGATAGGGAGAAGACGATGTTTTGCACTCGAAACAGGCATTATCAGTTCACAATGATGCCTTTTGGCCTTACTAATGCGCCATCGATGTTTATGGATCTGATGCATCGAGTGTTGAGACAGTACTTAGATCGTTTCATCGATATCTTGATATACTCCATGACTCATAAGGATTATGAGGAACATCTTAGGTTGGTGTTGTAGATATTGAGAAAGCACAGGTTATTCGGCAAGTTCAATAAGTGCGAGTTTTGGCTTGCGAAGGTTGGATTTCCTAGACAGATTGTCGGAGTAGGCAGAGTGTTAGTGGACCCCACTAAGGTCAGATTAGTTATAGATTGGCCTACACCGAGATCCGTGTCAAAAATTCGTAGTTTTCTTGGCTTGGCTAGATATTACAAGCATTTTGTACGAGACTTCTTGAAGATTGCGACACCTATAACGTAGTTGACAAAGAAGGACGTTAGATTTCAGTTGACAGATGATTGTGAGCAGGCGTTTCAGACTTTGAAGGAACGTTTGACTATTGTGCCAGTGCTAGTATTCTTTGAGTCAGGGAAGGGTTTTAAGGTGAACATCGATGCTTCAAAGACTGGTTTAGGTTGTGTTTTGATGTAGGACGGTAAAATGATTACTTATGTGTTGCGGCAGCTGAAGGTTCAAGAGAAGAACTACCCTACTACGCATGACTTGGAATTGGCGGTAGTGGTGTTTTCACTGAAGATTTTGTGCCACTATTTCTATGGAGAAAGGTTTGCATTGTTTATTGACCATAAGAGTTTGAAGTGCCTATTTACTCAGAAAGATTTGAATATGAGACAGAGATGTTGGCTTGAGTTCCTCAAAGATTATGGTTTCTCTTTGGAGTACCACTCGGGGAATGCCAATGTGGTTGCAGACGCGTTAAGTCGCATAGGGTCAAACTCAGAGATTATTACTTTCCACATGACACATGGGTATGATTTGCTCGAGGCGGTCGAGAGGTTGTATTTTGTTGATATTTCGACCAGCACTAGAGTATTGATTTATGGCCAGATAAGGACTCAGATAGTCTCTATTCAGAGTATACTTGATGGTCAACGGTTTGACGAGCGGTACGAAGGATTTTTGGAGTTCACACAGAGTTCATATCATCCAGATTGGAGTCCGTCGACAGACTCATGCCTGAGATTTAGAGGGCGACTATGGATTCCATCAATGGTTGAGCTACGCGATGAGACACTTCATGAGGCACACCGCTCACGTTTTACGGTTCATCTGGGTATGACCAAGATGTATTCAGATGTGCGTCGAATCTTTTGGTGGCCATGGATGAAGACCGATGTTTTTTATTATAATTGAGGGTGTGAGATTTGTCAGCAAGTTAAGGCTGAGCATCGCAGACCTAGCGGGCTATTACAGTCACTTCCTATTCCTCGATAGAAGTATGAACATATCACCATGGATTTTGTTATTGGTTTACCTTGATCTCAGCATAATCATGATAGCGTCTTGGTGATTGTGGATAGGTTGATAAGGTCTGTGCACTTTATACAAGTTTCGAATAAACATTGGGTGCATAGCTTGGCTAGTTTGTACGCGTAAGAGATAGTTCAACTGTACGGTGTACCTTTATCAATTGTGTCTGTCAGAGGGCCACAGTTTACATCACAGATTTGGCGAGCATGCGAGCACGATTCAAGACGCGCGTTGGATCTCTGTAGTGCCTATCATCCACAGACTGATCGACAGTCAGAGCGTCTGATTCAGATACTCGATGATATGTTGAGGATGTGTGTGTTGGAGTACAGTGGGTCATGGGAGGAGTATCTTTATCTATGTGAGTTTGCTTACAATAACAATTATCATACCAGTATTGGTATGACACTGTTCGAGGCATTATAAAGGAGGTCATACAGATCTCCATCTTGCTGGGCAAAGCAAAAGGATGTGGCAGGTATTGGGCCTGAAATTGTTGCAGATCATACAGAGAAAATATGCCTGATTGGACTAAGGCTGAAAGGTGCGTGGATAGACAGAAGAGATATTATGATTTGTATCACGGGTAGTTGGAGTATAAGGTCGAGGACTATATTTACTTGAATGTATCTCCAATGAAGGGTCACAAGAGGTTCAAGATCAGAGGGAAGCTTGCGACGAGATTCATTGGTCCATTCAAAGTTGGAAAGTGGATAGGTAGAGTTGCATGAGTTGGAGTTGCCACTTCAGTTATCTGGAGTTCACCCTGTATTTCACATCTCTATGCTTATACTAGATAGGTTGAGAGAGGGCAGGCTACCGATGGTGTATCTGAGCCACATAGACTTGTGGGAGGACATCACTTATTATGAGCAATCTATTCAGATATTGGACTGGAAGGTGAAGATTATGAGGAACAAGGAGATTTCATCAGTCCTTATCAAATGGCAACATCACAGTGATGAGGAGCTGACGTAGGAGCTTGAGTCCTATATATGCGAGTATCTTCCCTACCTCTTCTGATTCGGTAAGTTTTCTTTTAGTTTTGTTCTAATTTCAAGGATGAAATTCCAATTACTTGGGAAGACTGTAACGACCCTAAAATCTAACTCGTGCCACATGTCAATTTTAGGTCATAAGTGGACTCTTGCCGTGATACAGTTGTCCAATTCTTGGTAGTCGATGCCGAAGTATGTTATTTTTGTTTGCTATTTTGTATTATATTTTACTACCAAACATAAGAGGACGTTTCAGTGTGAGCGTTGGTATTGGGAAACGGGTTTGGCTCGATGAGAACGTGAATAACTGGTTTTGGGCGAACAGTTGTTGGGTAATTAGCAGTCCAGGGGATTCAATGAATTAAAAACACGTACTAAATACAAAATAAATAATAATAAAAAGTTGTATACCGCGTTCGATACATTGATATGTTTGGGAATATGCGACAAGCGAATCATGGTACGAAACAGGTCCGGGAACGTGACTATTGTATGAGAAAATGACTAAATATTAACGTTAGTCACTCATTCAAGTCACCAAGGAGTGTCAAGGTGGTTGGATGAAAAGAACAAAGGCCAAGGGATGTGCCTCGAGATTTATATTACATGAAGGGGGTGTATATAAAGCAATCCACCAACTTTTCTCTCTCATCCCAACTTTTCTCTCATCTCTCTAAACGAATCCAACGAAACAAAGAACGTGAGTTTCAAATTTTTGACATAGATTGCTGCCAAGGGATCAACAAAATTCAAATTATAAGGTGAGATCTCGACTCCCCTCGTATGTATCTACGTTTTGGCAGTGATTTTGAGTATTTTTGTTAAAACGAATTCAGAAGAGATTTTTGGGAAATGTTGGGAATAAGGTATTATAATGATTTTGTGATTCAATGGATGATTTGTGGATGAATTGTGAATCGGTTTTATGATTGGGGAAGTTGTGGAATTTATGGGAATTATTGTGGATTTTTTTTTATCGATTTTCGGAATTGAGGGTTTTGATGCTAATAGAAGGTGGTTTGTGGTAGTCACGAACGTCCCTAAGAGTTTGGGATAGGCTCGGATCTCATCGACGCAAGCCGGGGTTTCAAAAAACCCTGAAAAGTGCATGCAGAACCCACACCGCGAGGGACGCCACGGTGCCACCCATAGCGGTTGGGGCAGTATGCCCATAATCCACGTCGTGATGGCGCCACCTTGGCGGACATTGTTCATAGCAGAGATTTTTATAAAAATTTCATAAAATTTCAGGGATTTCTCAAGCATTCAAATGGGTTCGAATACGATTTAATAGGATTTGAAATTTATTATGGAAAATTGGGGTAAATTAGAAAGTATTTAATAGGATTTGTAATTTAATTGGATTATCATAAATTTTAGTTGCTGACGGGTCACATGCAATTCGTAGGAGGTGAGTCAAATGTCGTGTGAATGGAAATTAGCTTGGATACAGGTAAGTAAACCAGTGAGAAATTTTACTGTTATTTCTTGAGCTTTAAATAATTATTGTTATTGCTCTATTCCATGTTTGGAAATTTCATTCCTTCGAGTTGTCCTAGAGCAAGTGAGTCAACGTGATCCTTTAGTAGGATGGGTTATCTGAGGAAAAATGAGACATCCCCAAATTTCATTTAAGGAACGTCCGGCCTGAATAATTAAGCCACGGTAAACCAGATCGGACCTAATTAGAGCCAGCAGCCTTATCAAAACTCCCTGACAATTCCTGTATATCTTTATATTCATTAACCGAATAAAATAAACGAAAACCAACGCAGCGGAAAATTTAAAACTTTTTCGATAAAATATAAAATATGCAATACCGGTATGAACATCGGTATTGAACTCGTATTCCCACCCATTTAATTACAAATCATAATGCAATACAATATATATATATATATATATATATAACAGGAAACTCACTGCACCGTAGAGAAGATACTAAACTCCTGGTCTTCTCCTTTCCTGAGTTCCAAGTTCTAGCGTACATTCATACCTGAAAATGTTAAGGTGGGTGAGCTCCTACATGCTCAGTAAGTGACTTCATACCAACCATCAACTACCAATTAATATCAAGGCAATGTATAACAACATGAATCAAATGCATATCTACAAGAGCATATGAATCAATATAAACAATATATATAACAGATGCAAGTTCTTTGGTTCATTGCAATGTACCCGTGATTTGCATTTCACATTTTTGTATTTGCATTGAGTCGCCCCCTCACATATCCAAGAACCAATCACTGGGCATCTAACCAGTTCTTGTCAATGTGCCGCCAACTCATAAAACACCGAGTCGCACTTACTCATCATCACTAAACCAATCACTGCTCATCTAATTGGTTTATGACTAATGAGTTTGCTAAACTCAATGGAAAGCATTGATCGGGATAATTCCCAAGCCACCAAGGCGCAGATGATGGTTAGCAATTCCACCACGCTTCCCAAACCCCAGTGCCGATCCGTCCCGTCAAACCTCTTTCCGAATCCATTTTTCATTTCAAAACATTTTTGTAAAACCAAAGTCAAATCACGGTACATTGCCCCATTCCCAGTCCGGTACACTACATGCTCTAATAATACTATTTTACATTGCATAATTGATAAAAAGCTATGAGTCCCACTTACCTGTCCTGTGCTTCTATGTTTTCTGTTTCTTCTTCGATTTTAAAGAAGAAATGAGGCGGTTAAGGTGGGGAAATGACCAAAATACCCTTGAGCTTATCTCATTTCTTTCTTTACTCCGTTACCCTCTATGGTAATTTCACATTTTTCCAACATATTATATATATTTATATATATACTGATTTATATAAATATATATATTTATCGATATTGTAACGGCCCAAATTTTATTAAGGCCGTTATTTGCGTATTTTCAGACGTGGACGCCAGCGCAGGTTCACGGAGACGCCACGAAACCGCGAAGATACGCTGGTTGGGGAAGTATTATTTTTGATTGATTGTTTGACTAACTGTGATGATAATGACTAGACTATGACTCATTACATCGCAGGTGTGGTTTAATATTGTTTAGATCGGGTGAGATTTAGTGTCGGGTATTCGCCTAAAGATGCGTGCGGACGCGGGAACTGGAATGGCGAGCGACGGGAACACTAGGCCGGGGAATGCGTTTAGTTCGATAAAAATAAAATAAATTTGACAAAAATAGTAAATTGGTGGGCGCCTAGTGACACGCGAGGTCGTGGTCGACACGCGTGGGTGGTAGTGTAGTGTGCACGCCCGAGTACGCTCGTCGGCGCGCACAACGAAATTTTAGGCGCGAAAGTATAGGTGAGTATGTATATATATATTTATATATATGTATATAAGAATTTAATATATATATATATAAATATATATTAAAAATCGAAAAATAAAATAGAAAATGCAAAATTACCAAAAGGGTATTGAAGGAAAGAAGGAAAGAAATAGACATGAGGGGCATTTTGGTCATTTCACTCCAAAAATGTGGATAAACACCACCGACACCACTATTTTCCACATTTTGATCGACCGAAGAAGAAGAAAAGAGAAGACGAGACGAGGAGCGAGAGGCAGAGAGGAGAGGTGGTGGTCTCGTGGTGGAGAGGCAAACGAGGTGAGTTGTTGTGTTGTATATTGTTGTGTTTTGTGTTCATTGTTGGAGGGTGGTGTTGGCGGATGTGGTGGTTTGGTGGTGGCGGGGTGGAATTTGGGAGCTCGACGAACTGCAAGAGCGATTCGTCAGAGGAGGAGACGACAACATGTCGTTCTCCCCCTCTCCCTCTCCCTCTCCCTCTCTCGATTCATAAATGAAAAAAAAAAAAAAAAACGAGCGCAAGCGGACGCTCGCTCTTGAGAAGAAGAAGAAGGGCCGGTTCGGCCCTGAACCGGCGATCGGTTTCGTAGAACCGCCCTTAAATTAAAAGAAAAAAAAAAAAAAAGAGAAAATAAAGAAAAATGGAAAAGAAAATCCAGAAAAATAAGAAAAATTATGGAAAAATTCTGAAAAATCAGAGAAAATGTGAGAAATTAGAAAATGGTTGAAAAAGTGAATTTCAAGACTTTTGGGGTGGTTGGCACCCCGGTGTAACTCGAAAGAACGTGCTACAACTAAAAATTGGAATAAAATTCTAATTTTTATGGTCACGATATAAAATCAATTAGTTTGATACTAAATCACATAAAATGACTTATTCGGACACCAGGGACTTAGGAGACCATAGTCGGGTGTCGGGCGCGTATCCCGAGGCGAGAGCGGGATCATATCGGAACGTATATCGAGTAATTGGAGTACGGTTGAGGTAAGTAAAACCCTTAAGTAACACACTCGAGTGTTTATTTATTTGATTTCATTTGATTCGAGCTATTATTGTTTATCGTTGTTTACTTTATTTCCATGTTCATACATATGTTGCACGGTTGGTTTTGTCATTCACCACCGGATCTTCTGGTTTACTCTGTGATGTGTGGGCGGACTTGGGTAGAATTTGGACAATAGGGACGAGAATAAGGGTTCGGACCGGTGAGGGGGTTGGAGAAGCCACCGGAGGAATGCCGATGTCCGGATTAGGGTTCGATCTGCTACACTACACGCACACATCCATTATTGGTGTTTATCGATGTTATGTATGCATGCGTCTTAATTACGGTTACTGTTTTATTGCGCATGTTTATTTAACTGATTATTGGCTTCCTTTATTATAAATGCTTGGTTTGTGTACTTACTGGTTTTACTCACTGGGACTCGTCATCTACTTCTTGTGATGATTGAGTGCGGGATCTACTACGACCGGGGGCAAGGAGACTCTTGCGGACTATCTCGTGACCTTGTCACCGACGGAATTCGTCTTGTATGTTTTTATTTTGCTGTATTGACTTATTTTTGGGTTTATGGGGACTGTTTGAGATACCAGTGCATGAGTGTATCACATTTTGTTATGTTGAATACAGTGTACTTTACCGGGTTTTCCACATAGGATTAATGCTCTATAATTTGAGAAAATGACATATTTTAAGCTTCCGCTGTTTACAAATATTAAAATGTTAATTAATGACTAACTTAGGCTGAATTAATTGATAATGATGCTTAGTTGGGCGTGGGACACAGCTGACAGTTACGTGGCCAGTTGTGGGCCCGCGTGGCCTCCCGTGGCGGACCAATGTAGAAATTGGGGCCGCCACATTTTGGTATCAGAGCGAGGTTAAACCTCGGAAATTGGAGTTAAACAAGAGTATAAAAATTAAATAAACTTAGATGTGGAAACCCGAAGTGATACCTAGAACTCTATTTGGGAAGTGATGCGAGGCGGGTAGATTCAGGAAATTATATATATATATATATATATATGCGTATGTTTTAATTGTATACTATATAATATGCGCGTATGTATTGAGTCTGATCCATTGCACGTTGGTTGTGCGGTTTAGGATGGATAGACAGGGCTCCTCTACTACTCGCCCACTACTCGACCTGAGAGGTTGGAGATACTAGTGATCATACCACTAGTGACATGGCGATTTGCGAGCTATGATGCGAGATTGACGGAGCGACGATTGATTCGACGAGAGCGGCGCTATTATTGCAAAGAGCTCGAATGGCGAGTTGATGGAGTACATTCGGAGCTCGAGGACGCCAAAGAGCAAGCACCGACCGCCGAGCGTCGCACTGTTACCACTCGGACCGCATTAGCACCATTTGTTGCTACACAGCGACCGGGTCGAGACGATTATAGAGAAGGTTGAGCTGTGGTGGTACCAAGAGAGACTACGGTGGTGACACCCACCACTACTGAGCAACAAGTAGGGACTTCGACCGCCAGAGTAGGATGTCGAGGCGCGAAGATGGTGAAGGATTTTATGAGATTTAATCCTACGTACTTCACTGGAGTCGGTGATCCCGAGGTTGCCGGCGGTGGTTGATGACACATCGACGACTACACCAGTGTTAGAGGTACCGAGGCGGACCGCGCGTATCTCGGGGTATTGTTTGAGAGGTCGAGCGGCGGTATGGTGGACTACTTACACGACATACATTCTACACCATCGACGTGGGCGAGTTTCGGCGGTTATTTCTCGATGAGTACATTCCTACGAGGTGCGATTGAGGCCGAGAGAGCGCTCTTGGGTTTACGACAGGGTACCATGTCGGTATCACGATACATGGACCGATTCCGGTATCTCATGATGTATGCTATGGATGTGGCGAATACCGAGAGACTTCGGATCTATTACTTCATCCGGGGTTAGATGAGAGGATCGGAGGTGTGATAGTCGCGGCGGGTGGGGAGACGCTACGATTGTGTATGATAGGGCATTGGCTCGCGAGACATACCTACGACACCGAGGTGAGCTTGGGGATAAGTCCGCCGAGTTCACATTCGATCGAGACCAAAGAGACGGAGAGCTCAATCTAGCGATCGGGAGCGGGATTTTCGAGCACGCGGGGTTCGTTAGCAACAGGATCATGATTTCATTAATGATCGTGATTCGAGAAACGATCAGTACGATTATGATGACGAGCAGATAGATTGGAGTCGCGAGGACGACCAGGATCAGACTGATGATCAATTCAATAATGACGATCGCCAGGTGGTACATGAGATTGTACCTATACCGGTACAACAGTCAAGACAGTCGTACCGACAGGGACCAGGATCAAAGGGACCAGAGTTGGGGTCAGAGATCCAAGGATAGACAGGTTAGGAGACCAGAGACACGTCGTTGTCATCGTTGCGGTCAGATTGGACACCTCCGAGCGGATTGCGGGAGAGCATCACTACCACCGGAGCCAGTGCAGGCCAGAGATAGAGTCCATGTTGTTGCACCGTCGATCCGGGAGGAGACTAGACAGACCGTTGTGGGTACGTATAAGTTTATTTACTTATTTTGTTGTTTTATTTCGTAGGTGTACCTATTGTTTGATTACCTACGCGATTGAGGACGGTTGATGTATTCACCGGAGGATGTTGATGAAGATTTGATTAATCACGCGATACACTAGGCCATAGCGAGGACTATCGGGTGATTGACTAGGATTGGGCGTTATCACTGGTGGGATCCTAGAGGGATGGGTTCTAGGTGATTGGCCAGGTGATGCGTACACTAGTGGGATCCCGACGTACCAGAGTATGCCCTAGGATTGAGTCGCGGATGAGATGGCGATATCAGCTTATTTTTGCCAGTGTTGCGGTTTCGTGTTTCGATGGGGAGGTCTACACAAATTTCGGGACGAAATTTTCCCCTAGTTGGGAAGAATTGTAACGGCCCAAATTTTATTAAGGCCGTTATTTGCGTATTTTCAGACGTGGACGCCAGCTCAGGTTCACGGAGACGCCACGAACCGGCGAAGATACGCCTGGTTGGGCGGGAAGTATTATTTTTGATTGATTGTTTGACTAACTGTGATGATAATGACTAGACTATGACTCATTACATCGCAGGTGTGGTTTAATATTGTTTAGATCGGGTGAGATTTAGTGTCGGGTATTCGCCTAAAGATGCGTGCGGACGCGGGAACTGGAATGGCGAGCGACGGGAACACTAGGCCGGGGAATGCGTTTAGTTCGATAAAAATAAAATAAATTTGACAAAAATAGTAAATTGGTGGGCGCCTAGTGACACGCGAGGTCGTGGTCGACACGCGTGGGTGGTAGTGTAGTGTGCACGCCCGAGTACGCTCGTCGGCGCGCACAACGAAATTTTAGGCGCGAAAGTATAGGTGAGTATGTATATATATATTTATATATATGTATATAAGGAATTTAATATATATATATATAAATATATATTAAAAATCAGAAAAATAAAATAGAAAATGCAAAATTACCAAAAGGGTATTGAAGGAAAGAAGGAAAGAAATAGACATGAGGGGCATTTTGGTCATTTCACTCCAAAAATGTGGATAAACACCACCGACACCACTATTTTCCACATTTTGATCGACCGAAGAAGAAGAAAAGAGAAGACGAGACGAGGAGCGAGAGACCGAGAGGAGGTGGTGGTCTCGTGGTGGAGAGGCAAACGAGGTGAGTTGTTGTGTTGTATATTGTTGTGTTTTGTGTTCATTGTTGGAGGGTGGTGTTGGCGGATGTGGTGGTTTGGTGGTGGCGGGGTGGAATTTGGGAGCTCGACGAACCAAGAAGTTAGATTCGTCAGAGGAGACGACAACATGTCGTTCTCCCCTCTCCCTCTCCCTCTCTCCCTCTCCCTCTCTCGATTCATAAATGAAAAAAAAAAAAAAAAAAAAAAAAACAACGAACGAGGAGCGGACGCTGCTCTTGAGAAGAAGAAGAAGGGCCGATTCGGCCCTGAACCGGCCGGTTCGGCCTCTGAACCGTTCGGTTCGGCCGAACCGCCCTTAAATTAAAAGAAAAAAAAAAAGAAAAATAAAGAAAAATGGAAAAGAAAATCCGTAGAAAAATAAGAAAAATTATGGAAAAATTCTGAAAAATCAGAGAAAATGTGAGAAATTAGAAAATGGTTGAAAAAGTGAATTTCAAGACTTTTGGGGTGGTTGGCACCCGGTGTAACTCGAAAGAACGTGCTACAACTAAAAATTGGAATAAAATTCTAATTTTTATGGTCACAATATAAAATCAATTAGTTTGATACTAAATCACATAAAATGACTTATTCGGACACCAGGGACTTAGGAGACCATAGTCGGGTGTCGGGCGCGTATCCCGAGGCGAGAGCGGGATCATATCGGAACGTATATCGAGTAATTGGAGTACGGTTGAGGTAAGTAAAACCCTTAAGTAACACACTCGAGTGTTTATTTATTTGATTTCATTTGATTCGAGCTATTATTGTTTATCGTTGTTTACTCTATTTCCATGTTCATACATATGTTGCACGGTTGGTTTTGTCATTCACCACCGGATCTTCTGGTTTACTCTGTGATGTGTGGGCGGACTTGGGTAGGCTGGACAATAGGGACAGAATAAGGGTTCGGACCGGTGAGGGGGTTGGAGAAGCCACCGGAGGAATGCCGATGTCTGGATTAGGGTTCAGTCCTGCTACACGGCACACATCCATTATTGGTGTTTATCGATGTTATGTATGCATGCGTCTTAATTACGATTGCTGTTTTATCTTTGCGCATGTTTATTTAACAGTTATTGGCTTCCTTTATTATAAATGCTGGGTTTGTGTACTTTGGGGTTTTACTCACTGGACTCGTCATCTACTTCTTGTGATGATTGAGTGCGGGATCTACTACGACCGGGGGCAAGGAGACTCTTGAGACTATCTGTGACCTTGTCACCGACGGAATTCGTCTTGTATGTTTTTATTTTCTTTGTATTGACTTATTTTTGGGTTTATGGGGACCGTTTGAGATACCGGTGCATGAGTGTATCACATTTTGTTATGTTGAATACAAAGTACTTTACCGGGTTTTCCACATAGGATTAATGCTCTATAATTTGAGAAAATGACATATTTTAAGCTTCCGTGTTTACAAATATTAAAATGTTAATTAATGACTAACTTAGGGTGAATTAATTGATAATGATGCTTAGTTGGGCGTGGGACACGGTGACGATTACGTGGCCAGTTGTGGGCCTGCGTGGCCTCCCGTGGCGGACCAATGTAGAAATTGGGGCCGCCACAGATATATTGCGCCTAAAATTTCGGTTGGCACGCCAACGAGAACATCTCGGGCGTGCGCACCACTGTATGTCCGACGCGTGTCACTCGTGACCCCGCGTATCACTCGCTTAGATAAATTACCATTATTTTATTATTTTCCATTTAATATATATTTATATATATCCATAATATATATAAATATATATTTATGCCTATAATTACGCCTATAATTACGTAATTTCCACCGCCGAGCACACTCGAGCGTCAACGCCATCTCGCGTCTCATGTGTGTCCACATGACCCACACATGACCCGCACATGGTATTAGTCCGATTATTCATGTATATGTACTAATACACACCAAACAAACACAATACATCACGCAATCCCGCAAACACGTTAGTCGTGACGATTCGGGCTTAACCACAAGTCTAACTCGGATTAATTTAGATTCGGATTACTGTTAATCACGTGCTTAAAATAACGGGTCGTTACAGTCTCCCCAATTTAGCAACAATTTCGTCCTCGAAATTAGGGCAACATACAAGTCACCAACAGTTTCGAAGATAAATGGATTTTTTTCCTTATAACTCCCGTTCCTTAGCTTTTTCTTCATTCCTCGGTTGTCTAGTATATGTGATTTCACCACCATATCACTAGCACAAAGCTTATCTCAACTTTACTTTGAAGAATAAACGTAACTAAATTACCGTTTCATTCTTCTCTTTCAATTTAATAGAATGCCAATCACACTATTCCATTAATTTCACTTAATTCGAATCTGTATAGCCCGTTCATAGGTGAGATTCCAAAAGATCCCATATATCTTTTGATACATCAATAACCTATGATATTTGTCACGTTTCTCCTTTTTCTTAAGGATTGTTGTAGCTCAAGCATTGACGAATCTACTAAGGATCAACGGTATCGTGTCTCCTACCTCCGTCCATCTCATAACTGAACGACAAGGTTGACAATCATCATGTCTCCTACCTCTGTCCACTACAAATGAACAGCAAGGTCAACATAGGTATGCATCACATTTCCTACCTCTATCCACCACAAATGAACAGCAAGGTCAACATATGTGTGTTTCCTACCTCCATTCCACCCATCGGTGAATGGTAAGATCAATCACACAACATTCTCATCATCATCATTTTCATTTCATTCATTCATTTTTTTTTCGATACCTGCTTGAATCTTATAGATTTCGTCAATCTATACACTACAACTTTATCCTCATATTATTCGTTTCCTTTATATTGTAGTTATACGGTACCTAGTCTGCTCTATTTCCTCTGTGTAGTTCTTTATTACTTCATTCATTCTATTACAGTGTTTCCCCTTCTTATACCTCACCCCTTCTTATACCTCACCCCTATGGTAGTATAAGAAGGAACATACTTCATTCCGTAATCTCTCGGTTACTAAGATCATTAAAGAACTCACACAGATAAATCGATTCTTTCAGTGATTATCATGATGAGACACAAGCTCAATCATATTCATTGAATTAAGATTAGTAACACATCTCTTCGTCATCACGAAGGAAATATATTGTACCGAGATTGAGACTGGTTTTCATTTTATATCAATAACTTCTTCCTTCGATGGAAGCAAGTCTCGGATCTCTATCTGGAATATTTTTAATATCATACCATCTCACATCTCGCATACAACTATTTTGCTCACTCCTTTCGAACATAACATATACCTTTACTGAGAAGAATCTTGCAGACTAGATTCCCTCATCAAGTATCATTCATTGTGGTGACGTCTATTGTAACGGCCCGTTATTTATTAACGCCGTTATTTACCTTATTTCAGATTAGGACGCCAGCTCGGACGACACGTGGACACCGCGGATAGATTAGGCATGTTCCGGACCTAGGTATTGACTGTGTAATATTGTTTTTCTAATTGTGGTGATTTATTGATATTTTCATTTTCTTGATAATGATGTAATATCTCACCTTGGTGTGCATTTAATTAAATAAACTTGTCGGGCGAGTTGTGAGCCGGGTTTTAGTTCGGTGAACGCGCCAACGCGAGTTTGGGGCCGCCACGTTGGTATCGAGCAAGGTTGATAGGGCTCGAATTTAAAAAAAAAAAAAAAAAAAAAAAAAAAAAAAGTTTCACAAGATCTTAAACTTTAACAAACTAGATGTGGAAACCCGATGGGTCCGCTAGAACTTTTAGTTGGGAAGCAAGAAAGCGGGTAGAGCTAGGATTGTTATGTGATATATGTATTGTTGTATATATATACTTTACGAATACGTATATACGAGGCTGATACGGACACGCATCACGATGCAGGACACGATGGATGGACAGTCTAGTGATACCGCGAGGGCTTCCGGATCGTCAGTTCCCTTAGAGGATCGAGTTACGGCGCATGAGACTCAGATAGCCGAGATCTTACGACTATTGAGAGAGCAAAGCCGCTATGATGGCTGGATTAGCTATGTCTAGGGAGGCGATGGCGACTACGGGACCCACGAGACCCCGGTTACTCTTACTCGGGTGGTGGTACCCGAGGTTCGAGCGGTCGATACTACCCCAGTAGTAGCGAGGTGGAGACACCGATTCCTACACCTACCGCAGCGAGTAGAGGTTACCCGACGGTAGTGTCGAGTATGTGATGGATCCGCGAGCCGGAGGTTACGGGATTTCCTCAAGTTTCGGCCCGCTTACTTTTATGGAGGAGGAGACCCGAGATCGCGGGAGATTGGATTTTGTCGCACCGGCGCCTACACAAGGAGTTGAATACGGAAGAGAGGTTCGAGCGAGACTATCTCGGGACGTGTTTTAGATCGATGCCGCAGCGTGTGGTGGACTAACTACCAGGAGACGCATGCGATCCCGCAACTTGGGGCGAGTTCCGAGAGATATTTTATGACCGGTTCATACCTATGGAGGTACGATTGAGATTGAGGAGGAGTTTTTATCCCCGAGGCGGGAAACCGGAGCATGATGCGGATATGGATAGGTACCGATATTTGCTTTGCGGTTCTCGATGGATATCGGCCGGCACGAGCGATTACGATCTACTACTTCATTCGGGGAGTGAGGGATGACATTGCCGGCGCGATCGTATCGTCCGGGCACCGAAACGATTCGAGCGATGTTTGAGCGAGCACTTACCTACGAGACGTTCTTGATGCGAAGAATGGTCTTCCTATGACAAAGATCGGCCGAGGTGGAGGTTGGGCGAGCTCTCGACAGGATAGGAGGCCGAAGAGACAGCGGGACCGGTTTAGTAGAGGTCGCCGGGATGGCGAGAGACGACGTCGGGATGGCGGGGATCGGTATAGGGACAAGCGGCTTTGTACACACCATAGCTCTCAACACCACGGCGGCGACGGCGGCTTCTCAGCGGCACCGGGTTAGAGATCGGGGTGGCGAGACGGGGGTCGAGGGACCGGGGTCGGGAGCCGAGATCGGATGATGCACGGACCGGGAAACGGGAGACACGAGATGTTTCCGATGCGGTCGGAGGGGACATTTGAAATTGGATTGCCGGGTGCCATCTCCACGACGGGAGCGGGGTCGAGAGAGAGACAGGGTACATGCGGTAGCACGCCTGATCCGGGAGCCACCGGACGGCTAGTTGAGGGTACGTTACTTATTCATAGTAGACTTATTCATGCCATGTTTGACTCGGGTAGTACATTGTCATTTATTGCGGGACGGTTAGTGGGGGAGTTAGGGTTGGACACACACACACTAGAGACCCATCTAGTTCTCAAGACGGCCGTCTTTGGGGATAAGATTTACCCTAATCGGATAGTTCGGGACGTCATGGTTGAGGTTGCTTGGACATCGATTCTATGTACCCGATCTCCGAGTCTTGGAGTACCTAGAGTTTGATGCACTCTTTGGTATGGATTGGTGGCGACTTACCATGCACGATAGATTGTTATGGGAAGAGGGTAGAGTTCCGTATTCGGGTTTACGAGTTTACATTGATCGGGAACGCCTCCGAATTGCCTATTACGAGGGGTAGATTAGCGACTGCTCAGGAGATGGAGGACTTTGCAGCGATCGTTGAGTCTGAGACCGGAGTATCTTTTAGGATCGAGGACATACCTATAGTCCGAGAGTTCGCGGACATTTTCCCAGATGATCTACCCGGATTACCACCACCACGTGCGATAGAGTTTATCATAGAGTTGTTACCAGGGACCCACCTATATCTAGCAGACCTTATCGTATGTCGCCTATGGAGCAGGGAGGAGGTCAGGAAACAGCTAGAGGAATTGTTGGCGAAGGGATTTATTCAACCGAGTATGTCACCGTGGGGAGCACCAGTGTTATTTGTGAGGAAGAAGGATGGATCGATGAGGATGTGTATGGACTATCGGAAGTTGAACCAGGTAACGATTAAAAATCGTTACCCGCTTCCGAGGATTGACGATCTGTTTGACCAGCTGACGGGTGCACAGTTCTTCTCGAAGATCGATTTACGCTCGGGATATCACCAATTGCGGATTCGAGAAGAGGATATCAAGAAGACGGCTTTCGGTACTGAGATACGGGTTGTTCGAGTTTACGGTGTTACCGTTTGGTTTGACGAACGCTCCTGTGAGCTTTTCATGGATCTGATGCATAAGTGCGAGACCCTACTTGGACCGATACGTGATAGTTTTCATTGACGATATCTTGATATACAAATGGACGCGAGAGGATCACGAGAGTCATCTTCGATCGGTGTTGACGACGTTGAGGAGCATCGGTTTGTATGCGAAATTCGGAAGTGTGAATTCGGATGAAGGAAGTGAAGTTTTTGGGACATGTGATCAGCGGTCGGGCATTTGTTGAGGGAGACAAGATTAGAGCGGTGATTGACTGGAAGAGACCAGAGAGCTGTTTTTGAGATACGGAGTTTCTTGGGTTTAGCGAGTTACTACCGCCGATTTGTACAGATTTCTCCACGATTGCGGCACCAATGACGAGGTTGACGAAGAAGGATGTTCCATTTGAGTGGTCCGAGGAATGTGAGCGAGGCATTTCTAGAGTTGAAGAAACGGTTGACGATCTGCGCGGTGTTGGCATTACCGAGCCGGGGAAGGAGTTAACGGTATACACCGATGCACCGGAACTGGGCTGGATGTGTTCGATGCGGAAGGACGACCGGTGGCTTATTTATCCGGGCGATTGCGACCGCATGAGCATAACTACCCCAGTACACGATTTGGAGCTTGCGACGGTTGTGTTTTGCGGCTGAAGGCTTGGAGACACTATCTCTACGGAGAGAAGTTTGTGCTTTACACGGACCATCGAGTCTACGCTACATTTTCACACGTAAAGATCTTAATATGCGTCGAGAGGAGATGGTTAGAGCTGTTGAAGGATTACGATTTTACGATTGAGTATCATCCCTAAAGGCTAATGTAGTGGGCGATGCATTGAGCGGATGTGAGGTTGACGGTCGACCAGAGACTCGACACATGGGACCGTTGGAGATGGCGTCGATTATGAGCATGTCGGACCTTTCGGTTATGCGGGATCTGACGATTTGTGGTCGGATGAGGGTGCCGACGGTGTCACCTGGAACGGGTATCGGAGTGTCGGAGGGCGATGGGCTTTATGGGCGGTTCGGTGGATTGGCACGGGATCCCGAGTGCAGCGATTGGGCGGAGACATCGATGGATGTTTGCGGCATCGGGGTCGACTATGGGTACCACCGTGTCGGAGATACGAGATAGTATATTAGAGGATGCTCATCGGTCGCGATACACGGTTCATCCGGGGGAACCAAGATGTACCATGACTTGCGGAGGTTGTTTTGGTGGCGGGGATGAAGGCGATGTTGGTGAATATGTTCGAGGATGTCACATATGTCGGCGGTGAAGGCGGAGCATAGGCGACTGGAGGATTGCTTTGCAACCGTTACCCATTCCTCGGTGGAAGTGGGAACACCTCGCTATGGATTTTGTCGGTGGATTACCCCGGACTTCGAGGCGACATGATGCAATTTGGGTGGTGATAGATAGGTTGACGAAATCGCACACTTTATACCGCTTCGATGAGGTATACTTTTCACCGATTGAGCGATTGTTCGAAGCGAGGAGATCATCGGACTGCGCATGGGGTACCAATCTCCATAGTATCGACCGGGATCCCGGTTCACTTCGAGATTTTGGGAGGCGATGCGGGAGAGCTTTGGTACTAGGTTGCGGTTCAAGACGGCTTATCACCCGCAGACAGATGGCGATCCCCGAGAGATTGATACGATTTTAGAGGATATGTTGAGAGCGTGCATTTTACGGTTTGGAGGCTCATGGGAGGATTACCTACCACTTGTGTGAATTTGCCTACAACAACGGCTATCGAGCTAGTATCGGGATGCCTCCTTATGAGGCGCCAGAGTGGGAGGCCTGCAGTCACCCGCGTGTTGGGCGAGCCGGAAGATACGATTACGATTGGGCGGAGATAGTTGTTGATCACACGAGAAGATTCGACAGATTCGTCGAGAGGCTTCGAGCGGCAGGGATAGGCGAGAAGAAATACGCGGACGAGATACCACGACGATCCGAGCTATGAGGTTGGCGATATGGTTTACCCGAAGGTTTCTCCTTGGAAGGGCCGAGCAGAGGTTTGGGATTAAGGGAAACGGCGCCGAGATTTATCGGACCATATCGAGTTGTAGCGAAGGTTGGCAGTGTGGCGTACAAATTAGATTTACCGGCGGAGTTAGCAGGGATTCATCCTACTTTCCACATTTCGATGTTGCGATTGGCTAGAACCGGGCCACGACCCATGGTTGACGTGCGACAGGTGGATGTTCAGCCTGACGCAACTTACGAGGAGCGGCCATTGGCGATATTAGATCGTAAGATCCGGACTCTCAGGAACAGAGAGATAGCTAAGGTACTCGTACGGTGGCAGCATCACGGTACGGAGGGACTTACCTGGGAGTTGGAGTCGACCATGCGAGAGCGTTATCCCCAGTTATTCCACGGTATGTTCTAAACTAACTCAAATTTCGGGACGAAATTTCTTTTAGTTTGGGAAGAATTGTAACGGCCCGTTATTTATTAACGCCGTTATTTACCTTATTTCGATTAGGACGCCAGCTCGGACGACACGTGGACACCGCGGATAGATTAGGCATGTTCCGGACCTAGGTATTGATTTGTGTAATATTGTTTTTCTAATTGTGGTGATTTATTGATATTTTCATTTTCTTGATAATGATGTAATATCTCACTAGGTGTGCATTTAATTAAATAAACTTGTCGGGCGAGTTGTGAGCGGGGTTTTAGTTCGGTGAACGCGCCAACGCGGAGTTTGGTAGTAGTTGAGGCTAGGCGTTGGGGTTTAATTAGATTTAAATTATTAAACATGCTATGGTTGAGGATTTTATTTAATTAAATGCAAATACATAGTCTTAAGCTAAGGTAGGGAAATTAAATTGGGTACACTAAGTGTGGGACCGCCTCGGGAAGCGTGCTTGGGACACGGGCACGGGGTGCCGAGTGGTCGGGGAATTAGTGTGACCATATTCACAAATTTATAGAATTTATTGATGACTAGAATAGGTGTTATAAATTAAATCAAATTGGAGTAAATAAAATCCTATAGTTTGAACTGAATAATCAGTACACTTAGGATAAGCCTCGAGATTCACAACAATGAGATTCAAGGCTAGATGGTGTCTTGATAAGTCTCTAGGAATTTGGTGACACAGGGTGATCGAGAACCGTCCGATCTTCCTCGAGATGCGCACGACGCTAGATTAAAAATCCAACTATATATATGCACACAATCGATGGATCAAACATGCAAAAGGAAGCATTGTTCTTCAAGAAATTGTGAGGAGATCAAGGAGAGGTCTGAGGTTGGAGAGGATGATTTGAGGCTTGGGGGAGATGATTCTGGGCGTCTAACACTCAAGCTAAGGTAATAAATTTTCATTTTTGTTGATTTTTCATTAAAATGGGTATTTGAGTGAAATTGTGATTTTGAGAGAATTCATCACTGTTTTTGTTTAAATTTGGTGTTTTTGAGGTTGGTTTGATAAACCATTTAAGTTGGAATCGAATTTGTGGAAAATGGAGGTGTATTGTGGATTTCGAATTTTTGAAAAAAAAAATTCTATGTGATCCGAGAATTGGGTTTGTTCTTGGGGTTTTGTGTGAAATTTGGAGGATTTGGAGGTCTTCGATGGATAGAAAATCGATAGGAGTAGAGGAGAGAAGAAGATTGAAGAGAAAAAAAAAAAAAAAAAAAAAAAAAAAAAAAAAGAGAAAGAAACCGAGAGACGAAAATCGTCTCAGTTATACCAGAGACGATTTCGTCTCGGGAAGACGACGACGCGCGGCGCGCGTGCGTCCCCCAAATCCGGCCGGACCGGCCACAGGGCGGTCCAACCACCTGGACCGGACCGGTCCAGTGGGGCCCACTAGAAAAAAAAAAAAAAGATTAAAAATTAAAATAAATAAATCTAAATAATATATTATATATATACTAATTCTTGGAAAATAGGAAAAATATGTGAAAAATATCGGAAAATTGGGAAAAAATTCTAGAAAAATATAGAAAATTAGAAAAAGGTAGAAAAGTGGTTTCGGGACTTTTCGGGTATTTTTAGAACCCCGACATAGCCGGAGAGGTACCACAACTAAAAAATTTGTAAATTTTTATAAAATAACATAAAATTATAGAATATGTTCTCAAAAAGTATAAAACACTATAAATGGACTTCGGGGACCGGAAACCATAGCTTGGACATTGGGGAGCTAGGTGGGGCGTCTTGACGTCCGAAAAGTCGAGTGCGTATTTTCGGCACGTAAAACCCAATGAACACCACTACCGCATTTACTTATTTATTTCCATTGAGCTTTATATTTCCTTGAAAATCTATGATTTATATTCCTACCGGACGGTTATGGTACCGTCTATGTATCCACGGGTGGTTGAGGTCGCTGGCTGGGTGTGTAGCGCGTGATCTAGGAATTCGGTAGATGATATCCCGAGTTGGACTCCATTTCACGCGTTCGATTAGCCCACTAAGGTTAATGTCGCTGGGATACAGTCGTAGGGTCGGAGGCATGAGCCACGACCAGGGCTCCTGGTCCTAGTACGCACTTAGTAGCTGTGTTCACCCCCTTTTGTCTATCGTTGTGTTTATATACATGCGATTAGCTTTGAGCAGTTGTCTGCACATTTTCCTTCTTTCCGCATGTTTATTTAACACTACTTGTTGGCTCCGATAATTATTTCATTAATTATTTATGCACGGTGGTTTTCCTTGGGATTTTACTTACTGGGCTCGCCATCTGGCTTTTGTGGTGGCTGAGCGCAGATCCTAGTACTAGCGAGGGCAAGGGGATCATCGGCGATTTCATCTGACTTGCCTACGCCGAGGCCTGCTGGTATGTGTGCAAATATTATCATGTTTTGATATTTTGTATTATCTTTTGGGTTGGGAAACTGGATATACACTTGTACTGGTATACATACTATTACGCTTGATCGCTTTGTATGCACAAGATGCAAATAGGGTTTTCCACTATAGGTTTGATCAGTAAGACTTTTACATATATATAATGTGAATGCATTTTGTTAACCTTAGAAATTCTTCCGCTGTTAATTTCTTCTAAATGATCAATTAAGTGACTATAACAACTTATACGATAACTACCCTAAGTACGAAGGTAGACGAGTGACGTGGCAGGCGTTTCCGGTGCACGAGCAGGGGAAATGGGAAGCCACGGGGCGGCCTCGGAGTTTGGGGCCGCCACATCTATTTTCCATTATAAACCTATAATCATATTTTGTTCCCTTCTCAAGTATAGACAAGAATCTAACTTTTCATGTTTCATTACTCAACACATCTCATATCTCATATCTCTTCATAATCTTCTTGTATATCCTCATCTAAACCTATTTATAATCTATAGTATATCATCATCATCATCTCAAAATTTATAATATTATACCCAAATATAGTGTAGCAATACATATATCAATCATATAAAGAGATTCCTAAGATATTCAGAATCATTCTTGTCTAACCTTCCTCCTGAATCCAATTTTCATTTCAGAGGTTAATATGTCCAGCACAATTTTCATTACAATATCAAGCCTGGACACTACTCATTCATAGTCAATCTATAACACACTGAGTAGTTCCGATTAGATTTCTCAACCTAATCATCCAATCATTCATTAATTCATACATTTACTGAGTTCAGTCTCATTCTGAACTCCAAAGAAATGACTGGTAATTATCAATTCCAACTTCTCAATTGATGATATGCCTGCGCAGGACTTCCCTTATTCATCAATTTTATCTATCCCACTGATGAGATAATATTGAGAAGTTCCTATTATAATTACCCATCATGCCTCTTTCTTTCATTCAAGTATTAACCACCGTCAATCACTTTTAGTGAGTAATTTCTCAGAGTGATTGAAACCCAAAATAGCTACTAACTTTAATCGAAAAGTAGACAACTAAAGTAATTCCTAGTTACTGAGAACATATACCAAACTCCTTTTCCTATTAACTCAAATATAACTGAGTTACAATTTCATTATTCTTTTCAATTTAATGAGTGTGGTTACACCACCACTCCACTATTTCCTTTTTGACCCCAGCATTTTAGTGCACGTGAGTACACCACTCTCACACTGTTTATTTTCACCCATTTATTTTAGTGCATGCGGCTTCACCACATCATCACTATTTTCGTCTTTTGAAACTTCCCCCAATTCACATTTCACCAGTTTCATTAGTTCTCAAAGTTTTTCCCATCTAACACTTAGTGATTCCTCTAAGATCTTTCAGTCTTAGGAATAACTAGATGACATTCATACCCTTCAAACCCTTGTACATGATACAACTGTACTTCACAACCTTCTAATGAATGAATGAACTTGTACGTACTGTCCAATCAACTGAATGTATACAATATCGAAGTCCTCATCCTTATCTTATCATATTTAAGTCTTTCCTCTAATACTTATTCTTGCAATTCATTCAATCCATCATTTGAAATGTATATTTTTAATTCTTCATTATCAACTGATGCCTTATAATAATTTGGCACTCTTACCGACACAATTACTTTACATTAGTTCCGCATGAACTAATTCAAATGTATTTACTACAATCTCTCGCTTTATTGTGTCAACCGACAACTACTTGGATAAAATATTAAGATAAACCTCTAACTCTAACTTTTCCCGTAATCCAAGTATAATTAAACAGCTAATGTAGTCAAACTACATTTCCAATTTCCTTAAGGCATCCTTTGTATCATGTACAACTCATCCTCATTTCATTATAGTGTTAATTGATCATACAATACAACTATATCACAATTCTCTGTTTAAGTTTTTTGTATGCTTCAATCATTTCACCTTTAACCACATTTCTATTCTTGTTTTGAATATAAGACAATTCTCTAATTGTCTTAATCTTAGTCAAGTCCCTTAACTCATAATTTAAGATTCAACACATATCCTAATGGTTTATATTTGAAACTTATCCATTGCACCTACAACTTTTGGTATAGTTTCAACTATTTTTATATTCGTCATCATTGTCAACTTAATGATGATCTTATCTCAGTAGAGTTTAACAACTCTATATCTTCATTCATAAACATAGCGTGAGCTCTAATAAATTTATATGGTTTACACCCTTGAGTTGTCAATCCTGGAAATCACTGTTCCTTGGAATTCACTTCATGTTAATTTATCATTCCACTTGAGTTCTCAAACTCATACAATTTTTTATAATACCTCAAATACAACAGAATTAATCAGTAGTTTGGTGTCAACAATCCAGATAATTTGATGAATCTTCTATCCTACATTGTAATAAGATTTCAAGCCTTTCTAATATTCACATTACTTGAAACCTTAATCTCACATTCTTACATTCAGCAAGATTGTTTTTCCCTTACTACCCTATTATCAATTTGTTCAACTCAAACCATTTGAATTTCGAATGATTACTGAATTTCTACGAATTCTCATTCCTAAAATTTATAAATTTCAACATTTTCCATCATATATTGCAGTCAATACCAACCTCTTAATATACTGCTTACCTATTCATTTCCAATATTGTACATCATTTTCTATATTCTCAATCCTTAACTTTATTGACAACTCATTCTCCCCAATTTAAACTGTACTAGTCTAAACATCAAATTTAAAACACCTCATGGCTCACTGCTATGTTTTTCTCAATTACCTGAACAGTACACCTCTTAGTTACATTAGATGTCTCTGATGACAAGAGTGTCATATCTATGAATTTTTATGTATTAATGCCTCAAAAATTCTTAAATACTTTGATGTTAAGCCTCTAACTTTGACCTTTCTAGTCCTTCAGTGTATATATTTGCAACTTACTCTTTACTTTATTCTCAATTTACCATTACCTTACAACTGATTCTACTTCATCAAACAAGATAGATTTGATCAAGAACACAAATTTTTTCTCAAATCCTTCATCTCTCATTTCTTGTTTTAACTCTTCACTTTTAGAGTAATGTTACCTTCAGCTCGTTTATGTATATTCCATCTTTGATCTATACCTCAATCAGGTATCCTTACTTCCAACATTGATCTACTCATCGATTTAGTAAACTCACGTCTCATTTCTTTATTTATGGTTATACCATATGATCATTAATTTCTCTTATTGCTCTATTAGTGAGTGTGATTACCCACAACAACACTAATAAGCCCTTGTTATTCTGCCTTCAGTATATACAACTATATTTCAACTATACTGACAAGCTTCCCTTATTATTATACTATTAGGCCTTGCAGTTACATCACCAATACACTAATAAACTTCTTTCTTATATAACTTTCAGTATGTGTGGCTACCCCACAACCATACAGACAAATTTCTTCTCACTATTTCAATATGGATCCGCATCATATATAAAATTTTATACTTCATATTCATTCATGAAGTATGCATAATATAATGATTAACTAACCTCAACTAGGTTCTCATCACCATTTACCACCAATCTTTCTCATTGAATAATTTTTTTTATCTTACTGAACTAGTTTCAACACTAGTATATTTTCTACTCAAAGTGACTCATCACCTTTGAGTTTCGTTGTCAATCATTTCATATTCCATTTACCTTGTATGGTCATTTCATCTGACCTATGTCTCTAAATCCCGAGTCCATTATTCCTTCAACACTGACTATTTCTCATCAGACAATATCAGTGAGAATCAAGACCCTTAGAGACTACTCAATGAAAGAGTTATTCATAACTCATCTCCTTTCCATATCTATATCATTTGGGTTCAGAGTTCCACAAACTCTAACCCTTAATATATACATATTCTCATTTCATGAGACATAGACGGATATAACTCATCTTATTATCGTTCCACTGTCTTCCTTTATCACAATGTCCCTGAAGTCTAGGTTCCCAAGAACCCTCACCATCAATTTCATTTGACTTACCAAGTCCTAGATGTGAGATAAGACTTTCAGATTCTTTTCAAGGCAAGACAGTACAGCTATATCTATCGCATAGATATAATATAAAGCTCACAAATACATGTCTCAAGCTTTTATCTTTCATTACCCCCCAAAATATCGATAAAACCGTTCATTTAATCTTGGTTTATCCCTGACTTGAGAATCAATCTCCAAATCAGTTAACCTAAATTTTTAATTTCAATATACAGGTACAACTCAAAATTTCAATCAAAGCGGTATCAGTATTATCACATCACTTCGAAACTTGATCAAAAGTGATAACATCAGTCTCTGATACTAATCTATATCAGAGTTATTCCATTGACTTCTCAGTGGAATAATCAAACCAAGCTTTACAACATAGTCTCTTATATCAATCTATATCAATACTGTCTCTTACTTCGAGACCAATAAAAAACTTAAGTTTGTAAAGCCTTGGCTCTGATACCAACTGAGACATCCCCAAATTTCATTTAAGGAACGTCCGGCCTGAAACCCTAATTAAGCCCCGATAAACCAAATCGGACCTAATTAGAGCCAGCAGCCTTATCAAAACTCCCTGACAATTCCTGTATATCTTTATATTCATTAACCGAATAAAATAAACGAAAACCAACGCAGCGGAAAATTTAAAACTTTTTCGATAAAATATAAAATATGCAATACCGGTATGAACATCGGTATTGAACTCGTATTCCCACCCATTTAATTACAAATCATAATGCAATACAATATATATATATAACAGGAAACTCACTGCACCGTAGAGAAGATACTAAACTCCTGGTCTTCTCCTTTCCTGAGTTCCAAGTTCTAGCGTACATTCATACCTGAAAATGTTAAGGTGGGTGAGCTCCTACATGCTCAGTAAGTGACTTCATACCAACCATCAACTACCAATTAATATCAAGGCAATGTATAACAACATGAATCAAATGCATATCTACAGGAGCATATGAATTAATATAAACAATATATATAACAGATGCAAGTTCTTTGGTTCATTGCAATGTACCCGTGATTTGCATTTCACATTTTTGTATTTGCATTGAGTCGCCC
The DNA here is from genome assembly GCA_039657345.1 of Stephania japonica. Classification (NCBI taxonomy): domain Eukaryota; kingdom Viridiplantae; phylum Streptophyta; class Magnoliopsida; order Ranunculales; family Menispermaceae; genus Stephania; species Stephania japonica. Next base: position 16,400,719 of record CM077558.1, on the reverse strand, counting down.
CTCACATATCCAAGAACCAATCACTGGGCATCTAACCAGTTCTTGTCAATGTGCCGCCAACTCATAAAACACCGAGTCGCACTTACTCATCATCACTAAACCAATCACTGCTCATCTAATTGGTTTATGACTAATGAGCTGCTAAACTCAACTGGAAAGCATTGATCGGGATAATTCCCAAGCCACTGGGGCGTAGTGATGGTTAGCAATTCCACCACAGTTCCCAAACCCCAGGCCGATCCGTCCCGTCAAACCTCTTTCCGAATCCATTTTTCATTTCAAAACATTTTTGTAAAACCAAAGTCAAATCACGGTATATTGCCCCATTCCCAGTCCAGTACACTACATGCTCTAATAATACTATTTTACATTGCATAATTGATAAAAGCTACGAGTCCCACTTACCTGTCCTGAGCTTCTATGTTTTCTGTTTCTTCTTCGATTTTAAAGAAGAAATGAGGCGGTTAAGGTGGGGAAATGACCAAAATACCCTTGAGCTTATCTCATTTCTTTCTTTACTTCGTTACCCTCTATGGTAATTTCACATTTTTCCAATATATTATATATATTTATATATATATATATATATACTGATTTATATAAATATATATATTTATCGATATATTGCGCCTAAAATTTCGGTTGGCACGCCAACGAGAACATCTCGGGCGTGCGCACCACCGTATGTCCGACGCGTGTCACTCGTGGCCGCGTATCACTCTGCGCCCGATAAATTACCATTATTTTATTATTTTCCATTTAATATATATTTATATATATCCATAATATATATAAATATATATTTATGCCTATAATTACGCCTATAATTACGTAATTTCCACCGCCGAGCACACTCGAGCGTCAACGCCATCTCGCGTCTCATGTGTGTCCACATGACCCACACATGACCCACACATGGTATTAGTCCGATTATTCATGTATATGTACTAATACACACCAAACAAACACAATACATCACGCAATCCCGCAAACACGTTAGTCGTGACGATTCGGGCTTAACCACGAGTCTAACTCGGATTAATTTAGATTCGGATTACTGTTAATCACGTGCTTAAAATAACGGGTCGTTACAAAAAATGTCAAAGCCATGAACTCGAGATACACGATATTGTTTCTGGTTCTAAACGGGGTGAGTGTTCTTACATGGAATGCCAGAGAATCTCATCTGCGTGGACTTTAGGATGGCGTGAGTTTACTACGTCCTAAACTCCGAGTCTTGTAGGTGTTTACTTCGACTCAATGACTGTTTGGTTTTAGGACACTCATTTTTTATTACTCAGTTGATTTATTTATAGTCTTATTTATTCATGCATTCCCTATCCTTTCTTTCTGTCGATAAGAATATGAACTGGTTATTTATTTATTTCAAAATATTGTATATGTGTCCCGCTTGACGTTACTTACATAGGCTCATCATTATTGTGTTTGAAAAATGGCAGATCCACAGTCCAACAAGGGAAAGGCTCCACAGTTTAGAGATTTGATTTAAGGATACCGAAACAGGTATTTCCACTTGTCTAATATAGGTGACTTTTCTTGTATTATTGTATATATTGTTTTTGAAACATTTGGGACTTGGGGTTATTGAAAGATCCTGGGCATGTATATCAATATGTAATTCTCCTATGACTGTTCATTATTGATGATATACATATGCAGTGTTTCCACACTTTAAGACATCTTATTTTGAATGGTTGTGATTATTTTGATTAGTTTGAGAATTGATTGCTTTCGTTATATTAATGATAACTCACTAATCAATGTTCTCAACTTGTAAATTGTTTAAAAATGGTAAATAGTAAAGGAAGGCTAACTAGGTTTGCGTGACTCGGTGATGGGCATCTAAAGATGGATTGTCCGACAACATCACCACCACCCCACCACTACAGAATGAGCAGACCATGGACAGCGCATGATATTATTTATGCAGTTGCTCAGCCGGATTGAGACGCGACGAATAGCTGATGGAGGGTACATTATTTATTTGTGGTGCTTTGATGCATGTTATGTTTATTCTAGTAGCACCCTATCTTTTATTACATGACGAATGGTAGGATAATTAAGGTTACAGACATAGAGATTAGACACACATTTTATCCTCAGTACGGCTGTTGGGGATAAGATATACCCTAATCAGATATGTCGGTATTGTATAGTAGAGGTCGCGGGGCACCATTTACCGACCGATTTACGAGTATTGGAGTACCTAGAGTTTGATGTTTTAGTAAGCATGGATTAGTTATCAATGTATCATGCTCGGATTTATTGCTTTAGTAAGACCGAGATTTTTGATATTAAGGGTATTCCAGTATTTACGTTTGTTGGAGTCGCGACAGCTCTACCTATTACTAGAGGTCGTTTGACGTGACAGCTCATGAGATGGAGGCATTCATGGCGTAGTTGAGCCAAAGCCGAGGATAGTGACATGTGTTGAGGATGTTCCATCGTTTGTGAGTTTTTGAGATTTTCCTCGATGATTTGCTAGGTTTACCACCACCTAGAGCAGTTGAGTTCATCATTGAGCTGATACCGGGACACAATCGATTTATAGTCGACCTTATAAAATGTCATCATTCGAGCATTAGGAGTTGAGGACCCAATTAGAGGACTTGCTGCATAAGGGTTTTATTCATCCCAGTATGTCTCCTTGGGGTGTTCCAGTACTTTGTGAAGAAGGATGGCAGTATGCGGATGTGTGTAGACTACAGGAAACTGAATCAGGTGATGATTCGAAATCGTTACCCATTTCTTAGGATTGATGACTTATTCGACCAGTTGGCATAAGCCAAGTTTTTCTCGAAGATTGATCAACACTTAGGCTATCATCAGTGAGGACTTCGAGAGAGTGACATCGAGAAGACAACCTTTAACACGTGATATGGATTGTTTGAGTTTACAGTCATGTTGTTTGGGCTATTAATACGCCAACTATCTTTATGGACTTAATGTACAGAGTTCTGAGGTCATTTCTAGATCGAAATGTGATAGTTTTTATCGATGACATCTTGATATACAACAAGACTCGTGTGGAGCACGAGAGACATCTCAAAAGAGGTTTTGTTAACACTAAAAGAGTATAGGTTGTACACTAAGTTCAACAAATGTGATTTTTAGCTGAGAGGGGTGAAGTTTTTCGGACACGTCATCAGTGGCTAGGGTATATTAGTTGACGGTGACAAGATTTGATCGATCATTAACTGAAGGACAACTGAGTTCATTATTGACATTTGCAGTTTCTTGGGACTAGCGGGTTACTATCGACGGTTTGTACAAGATTTCTCTACGATTGCTATACCGATGAGGAGGTTGACCAAGAAGGATATCAGGTTTGAGTGATCCCGAGGAATGTGATGATGCATTTTGTGTGTTGAAGAGGAAACTGACTTATGCGCCAATTTTAGCATTATCAAAGGCGGGAAAGGATTCTCAGTCTACACTGATGCTTTCGGTACTGGGTTGGGATGCATGTTGATGTAAGAAGAACACCTAAATACATATTTATCTACGCGATTGAGACCCCACGAGCGAAACTATCCGGTGGACGACTTGGAGCTAGCGGTAGTCATGTTTACACTAAAAGCCTGAAGACATTATCTTTATGAAGAGCATTTTTACTATTCATGGATCACCAGAGCTTGAGGCATCTATTCACTTAGTGGGACTTGAACATGCAACAGAGGCGATGGCTCGAGTTATTGAAGGACTATGACTTCACAATTAAGTACCATCTTGGGAAGGCGAACGTTGTAGCTGATGCATTGAGCCAGAGCGCCATTGAGAATCAGACAGTAAGCTTCGACGAATGACATATGAGCATGGATTGTTGGAGGTAGCATCGGTGATATGTTTGACTGAGGTTATTGTGGAGCTGCAGATTTGTTGTCAGATACGTGTTCCTACTATGTCTTTAGAGCGGGTTGTTGAGTGTCAAAGTGTTGACGAACATTTTGTTTGCTCCAGTTGTCTGGCTCACGATTTGGGTCGCACAGATTGGTCTAGTTCATCATATGGGTGCTTGAGACATATGGGCATGTTATGGATAATTGAGGTTCAGGAGATACAAGACAACATTCTAGAGGATGTATACCATTCACGTTACACAGTTCATTATGGCAGGACCAATATGTACCATGATTTGCGGCGTTTATTTTGGTGGCTAGGGATGAAGGCAGACGTGAGTTCTTACATCAGAACGTGTCATATTTGCCAATAGGTTAAGGCCGAGAACAGGAGACAAGCCGGGTTACTGTAGTCACTGCCCATTCCACAGTGGAAATGGGAGCACATCATGATGGATTTTGTCAGTGATTTATTGCAGACTGCGAGGCATCATGATGTAGTTTGGGTGGTGATTAATAGATTGACAAAGCATGCACACTTTATTCATATCTCGATGAAGTATTCATTTCCCTAGTTGAGCATTATTATAACGACCCAAAAATTTATGTTATTTATGTGTGATGACGTGTACTATCGATTTATACTTGTGTCTATGTGTATGACAGGGCGGTGACATCGATAAATGAGTAATATTTGCTTGTGGAAACGTGCAAAACGGGTACCGAATGGACTAATTACGGGTTTTCAATGTCCCGGGGAAATACATTTAAATAAAACACTGACAAAATAATAAATTAATGGTCATCATTGATACATGGGGTTTAGGTGATACACGTGGGTCATACGGTAGTGTGCACACCTAAGTATGCTCATTAGCACGCACGACAAAATTGTAGGCAAATATATATTTATATATATGTATATATATGTAATTATATATATATATATATTAAAAATTATAAATTAAAATGCAAATGACCACTAAGGGCAAGTTGTTTATTAAGTAATAATGGAGGGGTATTTTAGTCATTTGCACCATTTTTCACCATTTTCACCACCATTTTACCATTTTCACCATTTTCCTACCGCCACCACCATTTTCACCATTTTTTCACTTTTTGAGACCGTCGAGAGAGAGAGGAGATCAAAACTGAAAATCGAGAGAAAGATCAAGGGATTGAGTTTGGGCGAGAGGAGAAATCAAAGGTGAGTGATTGTATGGTTGTTGTTGTTGTTGGGTCGTTGTTGTTGTCGTAAGGTTAAAGAGGAGGCTCGAACGAACTGCGTTGTATTTAATCCGAGGATGAATGCGGCAGGGGAGTAGTTTCCCCTGCCTAGATAGAAGTTAGGGTTGGGAAATCCTCACCCCAAATTAAAGAAAAAAAATTCAGAACCAGGGACATTCGTCCCTAGTTTGGGGGAAAAGAAGGGGATGCCCACGTGTAGGCCGCACGTGTGCACCACCTTCCCATGGTTCGGGCCATAGCCTTGGTCGAGCTCAGCCCATGAGGCTTTTACATTATTTCATTTATGCATTTAATTGTGTTATTATTTTTGTTGAGTAGTACTTTCTTGTGGATTATGTATTCTTGAATTCCCTTTGTTATATCTATCCTTGTTGATTTATCGGCTTAGTTTTGATTGGATTCATTAATGAGTGGTCTATTTGGGTCTAAGTGGACAACACGATGCTCATGGTCTATGCCGTGAGTACACAGACTCTGGTAGTGGTTAAACTCGTAGTTTGGGATTGCAGTGGCCGTATGTTGAACTGTGTGTGACGTTGTAGTGCCCGTATGCGAACTAAGTATGACCTGGGCTAAATGCCTTATTTTAGACTGCCTTGGGTTTGTGTAGGTCCAAAGTATGTCTTAGAAGTCACGCTGTAAACTAAGTGTGGCAATCTGTTGAACTTGGGACACTTATATGCCTTTTCTTTTGTTTTGTGCTCTTAACACGCATTTAACGTTATTATCTCAGTGATTCACTTATCATGCTATCTTTTATGTCTTTGAGATATTCATGCATGATACTAGTTTAGTCATTTATGTGACATTTGAAATGTTGTTAAAACTCTATTGGTATTTTACTCTTTACATCACTGTACTCACCGTCTAGTTTGTGACGGTGGGTAGACCAACGAACAGACAAAGGCAAGGGATTAGTGCTAGGCGATTGAAGGTGAGGATCATGAGGCGGTCTCCTCTCGCGTATTGAGTATGTTTTGTATTAATTATCTATATTGTTTTGTTGAATATGAGATTATGGGTTATGAAAGATCTTGGGCATGTAGGACATTATCGATACTCTCTTTTGATTCATATGGTGGATATGATTACGTGGTTTCTACACCTTCAAATTGTCTTAACTTGTGTGTCTTGATGTTTATTGATTAGCTTGGAGTTTAATTAATTTCGTTGTATCTGATAATAACTCACTAATTGATTAACTTCAGTTGTAAATACGTAATTGATTTATATCCACCACATAAATCAAAAGAGAGTATCAATAATGTCCTACATGCCTAAGATCTCTCATAACCCATAATCCCATGTTCAACAAAACAATATAGATACTTAATATAAAACATACTCAATACGCGAGAGGAGACTGCCTCATGGTCCTCGCTTTTAATCACCTAATGCTAATCCCTTGCCTTTGTCTGTTCGCTGGTCTACCTACCGTCACAAACTAGACGGTGAATACAGTGATGTAGAGAGTAAAATACCAATAGAGTCTAAACATCATTTCAAATGTCACGTAAAATGGTTAAACTAGTATCATGCATGGATACCACGAAAAATATAAAAGACAGCATGATAAGTGAATCACAGAGATAACAACAATAAGTGAGTGTCAAGAGCACGAAGCAAAAGTAAAGGCATCCAAGTGTCCCAAGTTCACTAGGTTGCCACACTTAGTTTACAACCTGACTTCCAAGACAGATTCTGGACCTACACAAACCCAAGGCAGACTAGAATAAGTCACTTAGCCCTCGGTCACACTTAGTTTGCATACGGGCACCGCAGTGTCACACACAATTCAACATACGGCCACCGCAATCCCAAATTACAGGTTTAACCACATCCAGAGTTCGTGTACTCACGGTATAGGCCGTGAGCATCATGTTGTCCACTTAGACCCAAATAGACTACTCATTAAGGAATCCAATCAAAACTGAGCTGATAAATCAACAAGGATAGATATAACAAAGGGAAATCAAGAATACATAATAGCACAATTAAATGCGCAAATGAAATAATGTAAAAGCTCCAATTGGTTTTACTCACAAATACCGCGTGTAACTCCACGCTCGCGGCTCTCACACGCCACCAAAACGACTCCACACGCTTGTCACCAATCCATTAAGCACCTAGTAATCATTTTTTTATCTATTTACTTCATGTTAGAGTCTATTTGGAAAATCTTGATTTCTAAATCCACTTCCCATATTTTCCTTGATTTTTTTTTTCTAAATTTCTTGGCTATTTTTACTAATTTCACGCTTTACGAGGTAAAAACTGCAACATAACGCCTCGTCAAAATCCTGAATACTTCACTTTTTATAGAAATTCACAAATTTCTATTTATTTGGACAAAATATAATTTTTCTAGATTTTTCCCATTTTTCAGGGATTTTTCCAATATGTTTTCAAAATATTATTCAATTTAAAAAAAAAAAAAACTATTTTTTTATTATTTTATTTTAGGTTGGGCTGAACCGGTTGACCGGTCGGTCTGACCCGCCCAAGCCAGGGTCGGGTCAGCCCGATCGGTTGGGTATTCTCCAAAATCGAACCAATGAAACTGGTTTGATTTTTTTTTCCCTTTTTTGTTGATTTGTGGTTGGGATTTCCCGACCACAACTTTGATCTAGGCAGGGGAGACTACTCCCCAGTCGTTGTCATCCTCAACGCAGTTCGTCCAAGCCTCCTCTCCAACCTCACGATAACAACAACAAACCAACAACAACAACAACGACACCAACAATCACAACATCAACACTTACCTCACCTCGCCAACGTCGCCAATGCCGCTTCCCCAAGCACTCGACCTCATTTCTCACTCTCTTTCTTCTCGGCGGCTCCCTCACTCTCTTCTTCCATTTCTCAATGTTGAGGACGGTGGTGTGTGGATATTTTGGAAGGTTGGTCAAATGACTAAAATACCCCTCCATTCTTATCCCTTAATAAACAACTTGCCCTTATTGGTCATTTGCATTTAAATTTTTGATTTTAATATATATATATATATAATTACATACATATAAATATATAAATGTATATTTGCCTACAATTTCGTCGCTTGCGCCAACGAGCATACTCAAGCGTACACACTACCATACGACCCACGTGTATTGCCTATAACCCCGAGTATCACTCGGCGACCACTAATTTATTATTTTGTCAGTGTTTTATTTAAATGTATTTCCCCCAGGCACCGTAAACTTGTAATTCGCCCGTCGAAACCCATTCGACATGTTTTCTCGAGGCGATCAAACTACTCGATTATCAATGTCACCGCCCTATCACACAGACAAGAGTATAACTCGATAATACACGTCATCACACAAAAATAACATAAATTTCTGGGTCGTTACAAATGCCCACACCTAAAAGAGTTGAAAGGTGGTTAATTTGGAAACAATATCGGTGCTAGCGGAGGAGATCCACGGGCTCGCGCACGCATGTGCGGCGTGGCTGTGAGAATTTTGCATGGTATCAGAGCCCATGATTCGAATATGACTGGGATAAAAAAAAAAAAAAAAAACCCTGGATCATGTAATTTTCAGTCCATGGGGGAGTGTTGACAATATGTAGACCAAAAGTTAGTTTCATATCGATTAAATGAAACTTCGATATGAAGTATATAAGTGAATAACTCCTTTCAACTAGCACCGATGTTTTCGAGTTAAAACCCCACATCTAAAGTTAAAAGGTGGTTAAGTTAGAGATAATATTGGTGGTGATGGAGGAGATTAATGGGCTCTCGCACGCTCGTGTAGTATGGTCCAGAGAATTTTACAGACTTTAAGCGACAAAAATGTGTCCAAGCTGCAACTTTAGGATTCCAAAATGCCGCCCATTGTTGGCCTTTATTCTTTATGAAGGTCCATCTGCATGGGCCTCCAGTAATTTACAGAAAAGAAAAAATCCTTCAAAAAAACCATTGTAATGGACAAAGTAAGGGACTCGTAAAATCTGGACATGTAGAGAGACAAAGGAGATGAGGACTTCTTCCCAAGCATCACCTGCAACTAACTTAAATCATGAGATTGAGACAGTTAGAGAAAAATAGAAGGACCACACAAAAAAATCTTTAATGTGAAAATGGCAGCAAAAATACATGACAGTGATCTTAAGGATGCATTGTGTGGCTTTGATTTTTCGTATCTGTCTTGCGGCGTCCGCCTCTCTAAGTCTATTGATCACGGTTTCCTCCTGTAATGATAATGATAATGATAATGATAGTGATAATATGTTAGAAGAATACGGATTAAAAGAAGCGGAAATGGCGATAAAAGCTAAGAATTGTTCGGGCAATGAAATGGAAATCCAAGTAAAAAGGGTGAAGATTAATTACTTCCAACAAGGCTAACCAAACTGATCAGCAAACCTATGATCAACTTCTTCTCTATGATGGGTATTTTTGTACCTTTCTCTTTATCAATATTCTCATTGAGTAGTTCTTCCCAAACATCTCATCAAATGTTTTATCTTCGCTTCCGTACTCGAGTTATTGCTCTTCTTGGACTTCCCTTGATCTTGTAGGTCTCCTAAATCCCTGCATCTCCAATGCAAGTGCCTCCAACTCTGATACTTCAGAATCATGAAGTTCTCCGAATTCTTGAGGTTCAATTTTCATCTCATCGTCGAATCCAGAGGCTCGACTTGATGTCCCAGTTTCTGTGGACGTTCTTCGTTTTTTCGCAGTTTCATCTTCAAGTTCTTTTCTTCTCTCATTTTGTTGAATTAACTGTTGCAGAAGAGAAGGGTTCAGCAGTGCCTTTGCCATGAAGTTCATCATCTGTTGCTGCCTCGACTCGGTTTCTTGTAGCCTTTCTTCCATCTCATGAAGTTGTGCTCGCGTGTTTTGGTGTTGTTGTCGGAGTTTCATGACTTCCATTAGCAGAACTTGTTTATCGCTTCTCAACTGATTGAGTTCTCCATCAAATTCGAACTGCCCTACTTCAAGACATGGAACCAATGCCTTTGGTTGGTCGGAAGGGCGGTGAGGCGCTTTCTTCCTAGTGATGTTCTTCAAGAGATGCTTATGCCCCCTTAGAAAAACCTCATGGGCAAATTCCCACTTGTCTGGATCCACTTTTCTAAAGCCCTGCAACAATCAAAATCCTTTTTTCTAGATAAGTTCTTAAATTGCGGGATTTCGTCGAAAACTTACTGATTCACCAATTATGATCCAGCACAGCCATCTACATTAAGACAAAAGTCATAAGAATTCATTAAGAGAATCAAACCACATTAAAAAGATGATCAGTCGAGCATTCTTCCTTGGATTGAAGGCAAATCCATCAAAAACTCAATTGAGAAAATCAACAAACAAAGTATAAAAATAATGCCAATTTTATGAGAATTGCTTCTGAGACAACAAAATGGTATGCATAAGCATATGTGTATCCAAATCAACTGACATTCTCTTCCAGATTCTGCAGCACAAACCAAAAGATAAGTTCGAAAAGGAGGACTTGCACAAAGAAATAATATATACTTACATAAGTGTTAAGTTGCCTAATGAAACTTGAGAAATTATTGTGCTTGAAGTGTCTAGGAAGAATGGTCATAGAGAATGTGTAGGGATCCCACACAACAAAGCTGTTGCTTCCCCTGCTCCAGGAAATTATGTGATCGGTGCTCGGATTGTCGACCATATCAAAGGTTTTCGTGAGGAATGGAGGAGGCCCAATTTCATTCAGACCTTCCATTGCTTCAGGTGGAGGAAGAGGAATTGGTGGATTAACATGAGAGAAAGACGAACTGCCACCATGAAACTCCTCTTCTTTAACTGGCCTTGTTGGATGCATGACTAATACAATTCACTTTTCCAAGTTAGGATTGTTGAATTATAAGAAAATGAAGAGTTGTAACACAAACCAATGAATTCTTTAAGGATTTTATTGAAAAATGAAATGTGGATTGAACAAGAGTTCATGAAACTTCTGAAACCAAACAAAAGGGGAAATGGGTAGGCGAGGAAGATGATGCAACACTAGGGATTCATTCATTCTAGTTAGTCAAAATTTTGGTGAAACAGAAGAACAAACAGTTGCTCAAAGCGTATAAATGGAAACTTGATCGAACAGAAGTGATCACAAAGAGAATTGGGTGAGCAGAGAATGGAAAGAAAATGCAATGAGTATCCAAAGAAACTGAAAATAAATGAAGGGTATGTGAGTTTATAAAGAAAGATGTGAGTGGAGAGTAGAGTTAATGATGAAACAGTGAGGACATATAGATCTTTAATTTTGTGTTTTCTCCTTTTTGGCCCATTAAGTTTTTTATGTTTTCACCTAAGGGGGGCATTTGATTGGCCAATATACATGGGTCTTGGAGTTTTTTTTTTTTTTTGAACTGAGGTTGAAATTTAATAGTGATTTGGAGAATTGTTACTGTTGAGGCTTGAGGAGAGCAGAGTGGAACTGAAAGTTCTAGAACTTATCAGGGATTGGTTGGCCATGCTTGTATCCCTTTATGGGGGGAAGGGGACTAGGAAGAAAAGGTTTGGAAGTTCTGGAAAGCACAAGTTGTGCAACTTGCATGTTGAAAAGGACCTGGCCTTTTACCATATGCTTATCTCCATCACTTAGTGGTCATTGAGTTCAAAATGTTATATTTGTTATAAATTGAAATGGAACTTGCTAGAACTAGAGAAAGAAAGTAGAAGAACTACTAATTTCTACTACTACAAAGAATTATAACTACAAAGTAGAAGAGGAGAAATGAGAGTTGAAATGAGAAGTTGTATACAATTTGGTGTATTTTTACAATGAGGTTGGCATCCTTTATATAGGCCCTTTGGTGATGATGATAAATGTACTAAGACAATGTTTACAAGTTACACATACATCACGTGCCATACAACTCTTTACAAGCAACATTAACAACACATGAAATAATGAGTACATTGGATATGGATGCAAGTAAGAGTCATGCTTGATATTACCACTTAATGTAAGAGCCATGCTTGACAATGATTAGTCATACAAAGTCTTGATCAATTATTCATCCATATCATAACACTCCTCCTTGGATGACAATTGTTGAGAGAATGTGCCTCATTAAAACATCTACTAGAAAAACTCTGTGGGAAAAAATCTAGCAAAAGAAAAAGAGTACACTTTCCCATTAATCTTAAGATGAGTATAATATTGTTAGGATTGCCTCATTAAAAACCTTATTAGAAAAATCCAATGGGATAAAACCATAGCTAAGGGAAAAATAGTGCAATACACAAATCAATTACTCCCCCTCATGTGGACATGGGTAAAACTTGTTTTGTTTATTTGCTTGCAATGTCCTTAAGTTTACGCAAACCAATACCATATGTAAGCCTTTTAAATGTTGTAGTTGGTAAGGCTTTTGTGAATAAATCAGCAAGATTATCACTCGATCGGATTTGCTTGACATTGATTTCACCATTCTTCTGAAGCTCATGTGTATAAAAAAAACTTTGGTGAAATATGTTTTGTTCTGTCCCCTTTTATATATGTATCCTTCACTTAATTGCACAATACATGCTGCATTATCTTCATATAATATGGTTGGTGAATCTTTTATTGAAGGTAATCCACATGATTCTTGAATATGTTCAATCATGTTTCTCAACCATACACATTTACGACTTGCTTCATGAATTGCAAGTACTTCAGAATGATTGGAAGAAGTGACAACCGTAGTTTGTTTTACTGACTTCCATGATATAGTAGTATCACCACAGGTGAATACATACCCCGTTTGAGAACAAGCCTTATGGGGATTAGACAAATATCCAACATCAGCGTAACCTTGGAGATTCAGTTTTACACCTCTCGAGTAAAACAAACCCATGTCACTTGTTCCTCGAAGATATCGAAAATATGTTTTACATCATTCCAATGTCTTTGAGTTGGTTATGAGTTGTATCTTGTAAGTAAGTTGACAGCAAATGCAATGTCAGGTCTTGTACAATTTGCAAGATATATAAGTGCACCAATTGCACTTAAATATGGTACCCTGAACCAAGCAGCTCTTCACCACTTTCATGAGGTCAAAATGGATCTTTATCCACTTCAAGTGACCTGACAACCATTGGAGAGCTCAACGGATATGCCTTATCCATATAAAATCTTTTAAAGATTTTTTCTATATAGTTTGATTGATGGACAAATACTCCACTTAGAAAATGTTCAATTTGCAAACCAAGACAAAGTTTTGTTTTTCCAAGTTCTTTCATATCGAATTCCTTTTTCAAGTATTCAGATGTTCTGACGATGTCGTTATGGTTCCCCACTATATTTAAATCATCAACGTACACAACTATAATTACAAATCTTGTTGACGATCTTTTAATGAAGACATATGGGCAAAGTAGATTATTTACATATCCTTCTTTAAGTAAATAATCACTAAGGCATTTGTACCACATTCGACCGAATTGTTTCAATCCATACAAAGACCTTTGTAATTTTATAGATTGCATGTTATGAGGTTTTGATTTCATTTCATCAGATATTTCAAATCCTTCAGGAATTCTCATATATATCTCACTGTCTAGGGATCTGTACAGATATGTTGTGACGACATCCATAAGATGCATATCTAGGCCTTCAGAAACTGCAAGTCTTATGAAGAATCAAAATGTGATTGCATCTATAATAGGAGAATATATTTCCTCATAATTAATACGAAGTCTTTGTGAGAAACCTTGAGCTTTAAGTCTTGTTTTGTACCTTATAATCTCATTTTTTTCATTTCTCTTTCGTACAAATATCCATTTATACCCAACAGGCTTTACGCCATTTGGCGTTTGGATAATTGGTTCAAAAACATCTCATTTCTTCAACGAGTCTATCTCTACTTGGATAGCCTCTTGCCATTTTTGTCAATCAGGTCTTCTTCGACATTCATCCACTGATCATGATTCTGGATCATCATCATTTTCACATATATCAAAGGACACATTGAAAGCAAAGATATCATCAGAAACAATATTATTTCGATCCCAAATCTTACCAGAATTCAAATAATTTATTGAGATCTCATTATTTTCATCTTTTCCCTCTTTCTCGAGAGGTTATTGTTTCTTATCATAATCAACTTGTTCTGATAAATCCTTATCAAATGATTCTTGTACTTTCTCAGGAGTATTTTTTTATTTTGATTTATTTTACTCTTGTTTTTCTCTTTCGGGGAACTGTATCCTTTGAACCAATTGGCCTTCCACGCTTTAAACGTTTTGTTGGTTCTTGTGCATTTTGTTGCACAATGATATCAATTCTTGTAGGAGCATTTACAGCTTGGATGTGTGATTTTGTCACTCTTTTTGTGTCAGTAAATGCATCAGGTAATTGATTTGTAATTTGTTGCAAATGAACGATCCTTTGACTTTCAAGTTCGCACTGATTTGTGCGTGGATCATAATGTGATAAAGTTGATGCATTCTAAGCAATTTCGCATTATTCTTTTTGAACTGGTTTTTTTATCTCCCCTTAATGGTGGGAAAATTGTTTCATCAAAATGACAATCAGCAAAACGTGCAGTAAATAAATCCCCTGTTAGGGGTTCAAGGTATCTTATAATGGGCGATGAGTTAAATCCAACAAAAATCCTAAAATTTCGTTGTGGACACATCTTAGTTCTATTAGGAGGTGGTATGGGAACATACACTGCACAACCAAAAATTCTCAAATGTGAGATATTTGGTTGTTGACCTAAAATGAGTTGCATTGGGGAATGTTCATGGTATGTAGTAGGTCTATAACGAATGATAGATGCCGCATGAAGGACTGGATGCTCCCAAACTGAAGTTGGTAACTTAGTTCTCATGATTAATGGTCTTGCAATTAGTTGAATGCGTTTGATCAAAGATTATGCCAAACCATTCTGGGTATGCACATGAGGAACAGAATGCTCAATTGTAATTCCTATAGACATGCAATAATCTCTAAAAGCTTGAGATTGAAATTCCCTAGCATTATCCAGACGAATGGTCTTGATTGGGTGGTCAAAGAATTGTGCTCTTAACTTTATGAATTGAGTTAAAAGTCTAGCAAATGAAAACATTACGGGTCGAAAGTAAACAAACATGTGACCACCTAGTTGAGGCATCTATCAAAACCATGAAATACATAAATGGCCCACAGTGAGGATGAATAGGTCCACATATGTCTCCTTGAATGCATTCTAAAAAAATTGGGGATTCTACAACAATTTTACTTGGGGATGGGTTAACTATTAATTTACCTTGAGAACAACTAGCACAATTATAATCACTAGCTAAAAGCATTTTATAACTCCTTAAAAGATGTTCATGTGAATTATCAATTATCCTTCGCATCGTTGATAATCCCGGATGACCAAGTCGGTCATGCCATAAAATGAATGTCTTTGGATTATTGATTTTTCCATTTATGACGACACTCGTTTCCACATGTCTTATATGAGTGAAATATAATCCAGAGGATAAAGCTGGGAATTTCTCTAAAACTTTCTTATTCTCAGATGAAACCGAAGTAATATAGAGAAATTCTCTATTATTTTCATTTATTGTTTCAACATGATATCCATTTTGTCGGATATCTTTAAAACTGAGTAAGTTTCTTCTAGATTTCTCAAAATATAAGGCATTGACAATATGAGTTATTGTCTCTCCTGGCAACAAATTATTTGCTCTCCCAAAGCCATTAATTAAATTTGATGTGCCAGATATTGTCTGAACGTTAGCCTCAGCTAAGTTTAATGTGGCGGCCCCAATTTCCACATTGGTCCGCCACGGGAGGCCACGCGGGCCCACAACTGTCCACGTCACCACCAGTTGTGTCCCACGCCCAATTATCCATCATTAACCAATTCTTATTAAATTTGATTCAGTTAATATCATATAACCTCAAAATTAACAGCGGAAGCCTAAATGAACAACATAAAGGTTTATCTTGTATATTATGAGCAAAATACCTAAGTGGAAACCATATCCAATGTACATCATATACATCTCTTCTAATTCTCAAAATATCAGAATGTACAACCTATCTCTCTCAAGCCCAAAACCCGACATAAAACGAATAAATATAAACATACGTACGAGTGGGGCTAAAACTGTCAACCGATGTACTCTTCAAGCTTGCCCTTTCCCCGGGCTCGTACTAGGGTCTGCACTCAGCCATCACAAAAAGACAGATGACGAGTCCAGAGTGAGTAATCCCAAGGAAATTCACCAAGTAGTTACGAAAGTAAAAGTACTGGAATTTTAAATACTATAATTTAAACATGCGGAACAAGAAATAATACAGACAACTGTAAAAGAAAGATCATCGCATGCATAAATATAGTGACGATACAAAGTACGTGCACATAAAAATCAAACTAAATCATACTTCGGGCTTTTCCCCGTGCACGGCCCATGAAAACACACTAATGGGTTGGCCCTGGACCCTCAGGTGGTCTGCGTAGACCCACGACGCACCCACACAAGCCTACCATACCCGGGTAGCCTATTCACCGGCGTATACCTAGACAAGTGCTATGATTTAGTGGACTCTATGGCCGTAACGAATAAGCACCAGTGGGGAGTGATCTCAACACCGTAAAGACACCAGTAGGAGTACACTCCACTACCGTAAAGTCACCAGGTGAGTACTCACCACCGTAAAGCAATAATGAAATGGAGTAAAGAATAAATGGAACCGAATTCAAATAAATCAAATCTGTAAATACTTAAAGTGAAGTTCAATTGGGATACTACACACCTCAAATCGCACTCCTCGTCTCGAAAATCAAACCCCGTCTAGCGCCAATAATCACCCGATAATCCAAATTATCACCCCAAATGTACCTATTATCATTTATCACTAAATTAGCTTCAATTTGACATATTATGTCAAATTTACGTTTTTCGAGGTAAAAACCTCGACTTTATCTCGCCAATATTCCGAGAAAATCCCAAAATTCCTTTATTTGATCAAAATATATTTTTTCTAATTTTTTCCTATTTTATATGAATTTTCCAGATTTATATATATATATATTTTTTTTTTCAAACTGCTGTTTTTTTTTTTTTTTTTTTTTTTTTTTTTTTGAGTTGAGGTGAACCGGACCGGTTCACCGGTCCGGTTCGGCCCAACCGAACCGGACCGCCAACCGGGTCTGGTCTCGACCCGCCCAGATCGAGCCGGGTCGACCCGACCCGGTTGGTCATCTTCCTCCCCAAACAGAGCCTCTCGTTTTTTTTTTTTTTTTTTTTTTTTTTTCAATCGAAGAGGAGAGGGAGAGGGAGAGGGAAACGACATGGGAGTCGTCTCCCTCCTCGACGAACTGCTCTCGCGAGCTCGTCCGAGCTCCCGAGTTCCTCCCCGCCACCACCACCAAACCACCATCACCACCAACGCATACAACAACAAACAACAACCAAAACAACAATAACACAACGTCAACAAACTCACCTCCTTCGCCTCTCCAACACAAGCTCGATGATCTCTCTTCTTCTATCTCCCGATTTCTCTTCCTTTCCTCGATCTTCTTTTCGATTTTTCACCAAAACAGTGAGAAAATGGGGAAAATGAGGAACAATGGTGACGATGTGGTGTATATCAACAATTTTTGGGTAAAATGACCCTTTTGCCCCTATCCATATCCATTTCCCTTCTTTCCTTCAATACCCTTTTTGGTAATTTCACTATTATTTATTTATTTTTCTGATTTTTAATATATTTATATATATATATATATTAAATTCCTTATACACACATATATATATATATATATATAAATATATATATACTCACCTATACTTTCGCGCCTAAAATTTCGTCGTGCGCGCCAACGAGCGTACTCGGGCGTGCACACTAACGTACCACCCACGCGTGTCGACCACGACCCCGCGTGTCCCTAGGCGCCCAATAATTTACATATTTTATCACATTTAATTCATTTTTTTGTGTAATATTTTTCTCAACTTAAAATTTCGTCTTTAATCTACCCAGTACTCGCGTCGACACGCATATCGATGCGAATACTCATCACACAATCTCCTACGTCAATTTAAAATACAATTACACACATCGCGATGCCGTTAACCTATTTTAACATAAACATCGCAAATTAGCCAAAACAATACACAAAATAACTATTTACCTAATACGGACGCGCTCCAGCCTCGCTGTGGGACCCACGAACGTCCCCTCTGGCGTCCACGTCTGTAATGACGTCATAAAATAACGGCAAATATTAATTGGGCCGTTACAATTCTTCCCAACTAAATTTGAAATTTCGTCCCGAAATTTAAGTTATAATCAACACTCACCAGTAAATAACTGAGGATATCTCTGTCTCATAGTCGACTCGAGCTCCCAGGTGAGTCCCTCAGTCCCGTGATGCTTCCATCGTACCAACACCTTCTGAATCTCCCTGTTCCTCAAAGTCTGAACTCTACGATCCATAATCTCAACGGGTTGCTCTTCATATGAAACGTCAGGACGAACCTCAATCTGTCTAATATCCACCATCGGCCTCGGTCCTGACTTAGCTAACCTCAACATAGACACGTGAAACACTTGATGAACGCCTGCTAACTCTGCTAGCAACTCCAATCGATATGCTACTGTCCCAACACGTGGTATAACTCTAAACGGTCCAATATATCTCGGTGCCAGTTTCCCTTTGATTCCAAACCTCTGATGTCCTTTCCAGGGCGAAACTTTCAAATATACCAAGTCGTCCACATCATAACTCAAACTCTGAAGATACCTATCAGCATACTTCTTTTGCCTATCTTGAGCTGCTTGCAATCTCAGTCTAATTTGCCGAATTTTCTCGGTATGATCAACAACGACTTCAGGTCTAATCACTGCCACATCCTCAGGTGCTTTGCCCAACAAGCTGGTGATCTGCAAGGTCTCCCATACAAAGCCTCAAATGGTGGCATACCAATACTCGCCTAATAGCTGTTGTTGTACGCGAACTCGCACAACGGCAAATATTCTTCCCAAGCACCTCCAAACTGCAAAATGCATGCTCTGAGCATGTCCTCCAATATCTTGTATCAATCTCTCTGACTGACCATCTGTCTGAGGATGATAAGTCGTACTAAATCGAAGTCCGGTCCCAAATCGCTCCTCTGCATGCTCTCCCATAACTTCGAAGTCAACCTGGGATCTCTGTCAGACACAATAGATCTCGGCACTCCATGTAGTCTAACAACCTCTCGCTCAAAAATGATACTCAACTGAGGAAACGAATACTTCATCGATATAGGAATGAAGTGTGCAGACTTCGTCAATCTGTCAATAACAACCCACACAAAGATCATGATGTCTCATGCGATCTGTGGCAACCCGCTCACAAAATCCATCGTGACATGCTCCCATTTCCACTGTGGAATCGGTAGTGACTGTAACAATCCAGCTGGTCTCCTGTGCTCGGCCTTAACTCGTTGACAAATATGACAAGCTCTCACATATGCACCCACATCGGCCTTCATCCCAGCCACCAAAATAAACGTCGCAAGTCATGATACATCTTAGTCCTGCCAGGATGAACTGTATACCGCGATCGGTGTGCATCCTCAAGAATACTATCGCGTAGTTCCTGCACCTCAGGTATCCACAACCTGCCCCTGTGTCTCAAGCACTGGTCCGAACCACTAGACCAATCTCGTGCAACCCGATCCCGAGCCGACAAATTGAGCGAGCATAATGTCCGTCGACCCTTTGCCACTCAGCGACCCTCTCTAACGACACCACAGGAACACGCATCTGGCAACAGATATGAACATCAGCAAAAGCATCTGACAAACACAACACCGTCGCGGCCTCCAGCAATCCATGCTCATGTGTCATCTGCGCGCAAAGACACGATCGACTCTCTACGCCACTCCGACTCAACGCATCAGGAACTACATTCGCCTTCCCAGGATGGTACTCAATCGCGAAATCGTAGTCTTTCAACAACTCGAGCCACCGTCTTTGCCGCATATTCAGATCCTTCTGAGTGAACAAATATTTCAAACTCTGATGATCTGTGAATAACATAAATCGCTCCCCATAAAGGTAATGTCGCCACGCCTTGAGTGCAAACACAACTGCAGCTATCTCTAAATCATGCACCGGATAATTCTCCTCGTGAGGTCTCAATCGCCTCGATAAATATGCAACTGGGTGTCCTTCCTGCATCAACACACATCCCAACCCAGTTCCGGAAGCATCTGTGTAAACCGAGAATCCTTTCCCTGTCTCAGGTAAAGCCAACACTGGCGCTGAAGTTAACTTCCTCTTCAACTCTAAAAAGGCTGCCTCACAGTCTTCAGACCATTCAAACTTGACATCCTTCTTGGTCAACCTCGTCATCGGCGCTGCAATCAAAGAAAAATCCTGCACAAATCGCCGGTAATAGCCCGCAAGCCCCAAGAAACTTCGAATGTCTGCAACCGTCTCAGGTGTCCTCCAATCAATGATCGCTCGAATCTTGTCTCCATCAACAGATATTCCTTGACTACCAATGACATGTCCGAGAAATTTCACCTCTCTCAGCCAAAAAGCGTACTTGTTGAGCTTAGCGTACAATCTATGCTCCCTCAATGTCATCAAAACATCTCTGAGGTGTCTCTCGTGCTCACGAGTCTTACTGTATATTAAGATATCATCGATGAACACAATCACATAACGATCCAAAAATGGCCGTAATACCCGGTGCATCAAATCCATAAAGATAGCCGGCGCATTAGTCACCCCAAATGGCATGACTGTGAACTCAAACAATCCATAACGCGTGCTAAACGCCGTCTTCTCTATATCACTCTCCCGAATCCTCAACTGATGATAACCAGATCGTAAATCAATCTTCGAGAAAAACTTAGCACCCGCCAATTGATCGAATAGATCATCAATCCTAGGAAGTGGATAACGATTTCGAATCGTCACTTGATTCAAATTTCTTCCTATAGTCTATGCACAACCTCAAAGAACCATCCTTCTTCTTAACAAATAGCACCGGTGCGCCCCAAGGAGACATACGGGATGAATAAAACCCTTTTGCAACAACTCCTCTAATTGGGATCTCAACTCTCCCTCGCTCCGACGCCGACATTCGGTACGGCTTATACAGTATATCGTATCAGTTTGCGTCCCCGGAATCAACTCAATCATAAACTCAACCGACCTAGGAGGTGGTAAACCCGGCAAATCGTCGGGAATACCTCAGAAACTCACACACTACTTTGGGACATCCTCTAATCTAACCTCTGGTCTCGGTCGGTCTCAACCACCGTCCTAAACGCCTCCATCTCCTGTGTCGTAGCTAATCGACCTCTGGTAATCGGTAAATCTGACGCCGTACCAACAAAAGTAAATACTGGAATGCCCTCAATATCAAATACTACCGTCTTACCGAAACAATCAATGTGTGCGCGATACGCCGATAACCAGTCCATACCCAATAAAGCATCAAACTCTAAATACTCTAGGACACGAAAGTCGACAGGTAATCGGTGTCCCTCAATCTCTACCACACAATTCCGCATATCCGGTTAGGGTAAATCTTATCCCCAAGAATGCATCGAGGACAAGATGTGGATCTAAGGTCTCAACCTGTAATCCTAACTGTCCGACCCTCCGTCCCGATATAAATGACAATGTACTGTCGGAATCAAATAATACATGCATGAAGACATCGCATATAGATAACATACCCTCTACGAGCCGACGAGTCGCATCACGCTCCGGCAGTACGGTAGTAGGTGTAAAGCGCATGAGCCCTCTCCCTAATCGGCTCAATCTGTGGTCGTGAAGATGAAGTTCGACATCGGACAATCTCTATGTATATGCCCGACTCCGATGACATCTCGAAACATCGTCGTGTATCCCGCCGCCCCGATCGTGACACTATATGCACCCGAGCCCCGTCACGACCCCGACCTCTCTCGTCCTCTACCACGACCTCCTCCATCTCGCACATGGTGTCGAGGTCGTCACCGGTGCGGTGTACGATAACGTACACCACCGCCTCTCTCTCCTCTCTCGATGCTCGGAACGTCTATCTCGTCGACCCCGATAATCATGTCTCTGTCGATCGATCGTTTCTCTCTCTCGGTCTCTTCGGTCTCGATCTCGACCGAGAACTCGTCCGACCCGTCTCTCAAGCTCACCCCGGTGTCGTAAATACGTCTCGCGAGCCAATGCTCTGTCAAAAACACTCGTAGCGTCTCCGCACCGGTCGCAACTATCACCCCACCAATCCTCTCATCTAGGCCTCGATGAAGTAGTAAATCGTAATCTCTCCGTGTTAGCTACATCCATGGCATACATCATGAGATATCCGAATCGATCCATGTCTTTGTGACACCGACATGTTACCCTGTCGTAAACCCAAGAACTCGCTTCTCGGCCTCAATCGCACCTCGGTAGGAATGTACTCATCGAGAAATAATCGCCGAAACTCGCCCACGTCGATGGTGTAGAATGTATGTCGTGTAAGTAGTCCACCAAACTGCGGCCTGACCTCTCAAACAATACCCCGAGATACGCGCCTGATCCGCCTCAGGTACCTCTAATAGCTGGTGTAGTCGTCGATGTGTCATTAACCACCGGCCGGCAACCTCAGGATCACTGACTCCAGTGAAGTACGTAGGATTAAATCTCATAAAATCCTTCACCATCTTCGCTGCCTCTAACATCCTACTCCTAGCAGTCGAAGTCCCTACCAGCTGCTCTGTAGTGGTGGGTGTCACCACCGTAGTCTCGCTTGGTACCACCACAGCTCAACCCTCTCTCATAATCGTCTCTCGACCCACTTGTCAGTGTAGCAACAAATGGTGCTAATGCGGTATGAGTGGTAACAGTGCAAGACGCTCAACGATCGGTGCTACTGCTTGTCCTCGAGCTCGAATGTACTCCATCGGCTCGACCATCGAGCTCGTTGCAATAGTCGCTTGCTCTCGTGAATCAATCGCTCGCTCGATCGCCTCGAATCATAGCTCGCAAATCAGCCACGTCACTAGTGGTATGATCACTAGTCTCTCCAACCTCTGGCTGAGTAGTGGGCGGAGTAGTAGGAGTCTGTCCGTCCATCCTAAACTGCACAACCAACGTGCAATGGATCAGACTCAGTACATACGTGTATAATATGTAATACACAATCAAAACATACGTATATGTATAATTTCCTGAATCTACCCACCTCACATCACTTCCCAACTAAGCCTTTAATCATTCACTTATGGTTTCCACATCTAAGATTTATCCATCAAGTTTATACTCTTATTAAATCTCCAAACCGAGCCTAAGCTCTGATACCAAAAAGTGGCGGTATCAGAGTTATCAATAAACCCACAAATTCATTCCCTATGCTTCGCAAACCTAGGCTCTGATACCAAAATGTGGCGGCCCCAATTTCCACATTGGTCCGCCACGGGAGGCCACGCGGGCCCACAACTGTCCACGTCACCACCAGTTGTGTCCCACGCCCAATTATCCATCATTAACCAATTCTTATTAAATTTGATTCAGTTAATATCATATAACCTCAAAATTAACAGCGGAAGCCTAAATGAACAACATAAAGGTTTATCTTGTATATTATGAGCAAAATACCTAAGTGGAAACCATATCCAATGTACATCATATACATCTCTTCTAATTCTCAAAATATCAGAATGTACAACCTATCTCTCTCAAGCCCAAAACCCGACATAAAACGAATAAATATAAACATACGTACGAGTGGGGCTAAAACTGTCAACCGATGTACTCTTCAAGCTTGCCCTTTCCCCGGCTCGTACTAGGGTCTGCACTCAGCCATCACAAAAAGACAGATGACGAGTCCAGAGTGAGTAATCCCAAGGAAATTCACCAAGTAGTTACGAAAGTAAAAGTACTGGAATTTTAAATACTATAATTTAAACATGCGGAACAAGAAATAATACAGACAACTGTAAAAGAAAGATCATCGCATGCATAAATATAGTGACGATACAAAGTACGTGCACATAAAAATCAAACTAAATCATACTTCGGGCTTTTCCCAGTGCACGGCCCATGAAAACACACTAATGGGTTGGCCCTGGACCCTCAGGTGGTCGGCGTAGACCCACGACGCACCCACACAAGCCTACCATACCCGGGTAGCCTATTCACCGGCGTATACCTAGACAAGTGCTATGATTTAGTGGACTCTATGGCCGTAACGAATAAGCACCAAGTGGGGAGTGATCTCAACACCGTAAAGACACCAGTAGGAGTACACTCCACTACCGTAAAGTCACCAGTGAGAGTACTCACCACCGTAAAGCAATAATGAAATGGAGTAAAGAATAAATGGAACCGAATTCAAATAAATCAAACTCAAATACTTAAAGTGAAGTTCAATTGGGATACTACACACCTCAAATCGCACTCCTCGTCTCGAAAATCAAACCCCGTCTAGCGCCAATAATCACCCGATAATCCAAATTATCACCCCAAATGTACCTATTATCATTTATCACTAAATTAGCTTCAATTTGACATATTATGTCAAATTTACGTTTTTCGAGGTAAAAACCTCGACTTTATCTCGCCAATATTCCGAGAAAATCCCAAAATTCCTTTATTTGATCAAAATATATTTTTTCTAATTTTTTCCTATTTTATATGAATTTTCCAGATTTTTATATATATATATATATTTTTTTTTTTTCAAACCGTTTTTTTTTTTTTTTTTTTTGAGTTGAGGTTGAACCGACCGGTTCACCCGGTCCGGTTCGGCCCAACCGAACCGGACCGGGCCAACCGGGTCGGTCGACCCGCCCAGACCGAGCCGGCCGGGTCGACCCGACCCGGTTGGTCATCTTCCTCCCAAACAGAGGCGCAACAGCCTCTCGTTTTTTTTTTTTTTTTTTTTTTTTTCAATCGAAGAGGAGAGGGAGAGGGAGAGGGAAACGACATGGGAGTCGTCTCCCTCCTCGACGAACCGCTCTCGCAGATTCGTCCGAGCTCCCGAGTTCCTCCCCGCCACCACCACCAAACCACCATCACCACCAACGCATACAACAACAAACAACAACCAAAACAACAATAACACAACGTCAACAAACTCACCTCCTTCGCCTCTCCAACACAAGCTCGATGATCTCTCTTCTTCTATCTCCCGATTTCTCTTCCTTTCCTCGATCTTCTTTTCGATTTTTCACCAAAACAGTGAGAAAATGGGGAAAATGAGGAACAATGGTGACGATGTGGTGTATATCAACAATTTTTGGGTAAAATGACCCTTTTGCCCCTATCCATATCCATTTCCCTTCTTTCCTTCAATACCCTTTTTGGTAATTTCACTATTATTTATTTATTTTTCTGATTTTTAATATATTTATATATATATATATATATTAAATTCCTTATACACACATATATATATATATATAAATATATATATACTCACCTATACTTTCGCGCCTAAAATTTCGTCGTGCGCGCCAACGAGCGTACTCGGGCGTGCACACTAACGTACCACCCACGCGTGTCGACCACGACCCCGGCGTGTCCCTAGCGCCCAATAATTTACATATTTTATCACATTTAATTCATTTTTTTGTGTAATATTTTTCTCAACTTAAAATTTCGTCTTTAATCTACCCAGTACCCGCGTCGACACGCATATCGATGCGAATACTCATCACACAATCTCCCACGTCAATTTAAAATACAATTACACACATCGCGATGCCGTTAACCTATTTTAACATAAACATCGCAAATTAGCCAAAACAATACACAAAATAACTATTTACCTAATACGGACGCGCTCCAGCCTCGCTGTGGGACCCACGAACGTCCCGGCTGGCGTCCACGTCTGTAATGACGTCATAAAATAACGGCAAATATTAATTGGGCCGTTACATTTAAATTGGAAAAATATTATCTTCTTTTGAGGATAGGGTGCGTTGTAGCACAATCAGCAAGACATATATCACCATAATCTGAACAAATAACTTGATGATCCATTTCTACATTAAAAAATAATATAGTATTAAAGAAATACCCTTTGTAATAAAATACGAATATATCAAACTTTTTGGATCATTAGTGACTTTCAATATAAAAATTTTGCCTTCTACATTTAACAAAGGCATAGTAAAATGTCACAAAAATATTTGGGTATTGTATATATGACAATATTTTGGCGAATAGCCTGTCATATGTGACGAGACCTGTCACAATTATGAGCGCTCATTGTCAATAATGTATTACCCTTTCTAGAGGTGCACCACTTTTATTCCAACCTTCAGTGAAATTATCAACATGACTTTTGTCATATCTTTTCACCTTTTTCACGTCCGTAATTTGTTATTGCGACCATGCTCATAGTATGCAACATATGCTTCTTATAATTTGAAGCTGAACCAATTGGACGGGAGTGATATTATATTTATAATCTCATTATTTTACTCAGCTACCACGAGACAAGAATTCTATCCATAATTAATACTTAATGGATTGATATGCGCACTCGATAATTTGTTGCAGTAATATATCAAGGCGAGCCACATGGCCTTTATTTGTCTCATCAGTCATACTTCTGCATAGCCTCAACATAGAGGTTATTAAATTGCAGAATAATAAATGATATTTGACTGATATAAATTTTGTAGCGTGAGACCCAACCGCTCATTTTGAGTCTTTTGGAGCATCACCAATTTTGGCCTTGATATAGATAGCTCCATGAGGTGAAATAATAATATAAAGTGAAATATTCACTTTTCAAATCTCTAAAGAGATATTTGACAAATAAATATTAGTATTGTACGCATTGTCTTGCATAGATGCTTTATATATAATTTGAGCATCCCGTTGCTTTGAAAAGTAATTATTATTGTCAATATTGTTAAGGCAATTAATTCAATTATAATTAAATAAAAATTTTATGAAAATAGGGATAAACTAAATAGTTTTCTTTTTATACAAAATAGATAATATACGGTTAAATATATGTTTACAACTTGATTATTAATACGCAAAATGTAATATTTGTATGAGTTGGTGGGACAACATCCAGGTTGGGTGGCGAGACGAAGTCTATTTAAAACCATACCTCCTTGAACGGGATAAACCGTCTCCTTTTCAATGTTTAGCTTTACCAGAGACAAATCTTACCTACTATCAACCCAAACTCATAACACTATTTGCATTATAAAAATCAAGAATAGAGCATAACTAATCGTTTATACTATAGCGAGAAAACTAGTTATATCACATATTGACTTTTGATTTTTGATGTAGAAGATCGTGCAAGATGCAACTACAGAGCATACTTTCACAGTTGGCAACGTTATAGAGCATAGTGTATGAATAAAGTATGTATACATAAATGATGCATGTAATGAAAAGAAAGTAACCATGATAACATGGTAATAAATTGAACTTATTTAAATTAACAAAAATTATACCTTCCTAGATTTGTTTTCTTAGCAAGTCTTCTTGAACTTCAAGATCTTCTTTGTGCTAGAGCAAGCTCGTGTTGATAAGGTGTTGTAAATTGAAATGGAACTTGCTAGAATTAGAGAAGGAAAGTAAAAAAACTACTAACTTCTACTACTGCAAAGAACTACAACTACAAAGTAGAAGAGGAGAAATGAGAGAGTTGAAATGAGAAGTTGTATACAACTTGATGTGTTTTTACAATGAAGTTGACACCCTTTATATATAGGCCCTTTGGTGACGATGATAAATGTACTAAGACAATGTTTACAAGTTACATATACATCACATGTCATTAAAACTCTTTACAAGCAACATTGACAACACATCAAATAATGAGTACATTAGATATGGATACAAGTAAGAACTATGCTTGATATTACTACTCAATGTAAGAGTCATGCTTGACAATGATTAGTCATACAAAATCTTTTTTATCATAACAATATTGACCTTAATTGGAACATCAATCACATACAGCTCATTTCCAGTGTCTCAATGTGCCTCGAATCATCTGATATTGTGTGATTCGTGGCACATAAGATAAATCAATTATAGCATAACAGTACCAGTAGGTGAAATCTATGAAGGAACATGCATCTTGACTCTGGCCCCACGTGAAATAAAAAGGTTGAGATGTGTGGGCACATCTTGATAAATGAGTCTAAAGTATGGCACCCAATCTTTATGCCTTTAGAATCATTTGTACCATGGGGATATCTAAGAACATCAATGGATTCCAATGCAATTAGATGGAACCAAGTGTTCAACCTTTTTGGCGGTACAAATCTAAAAGTTGAAGCTATTGGGCTGCTTTTCTCATACTTATCCTGTTGAGTACCATGAAAAGCGTGAGCGTAAATGAATCTCTATCCAGCTTGATGGGGATCGATGAATTTGTTGGCTTAGTACAGCTTGTATGTGTCAGCCACGTGGAAGTCTGGCTTATTCAAAAAGTACGTTGTTTATTATTTCTTTAAAATTATAGAACTAATGTACTGTGTATTTTGAGAAGGTATAATTGAGGTGGTGAGTATGATGTAGACTTTTGATTATATGAATTACTCTTTTTGAAAAAAATTATTTGTACAAAATATTAAATGTATGGTTAACTAAAAGGAGTAATTCATGTAACTCCACACCCATCTGAACTTAACTTAAAAATACTAGACATCCATCAACCCAAATCACACTAAAACACACATTGACGTGTGTTCCACACTAAATCGAAGTGCATATGGACGACTCACACACCAATGCGCGTTTCAATATGTCCATGTAGCATTCCTCAAACCTAACACCATTTCATTGAATTCCTCTAATAATTACTTTTTCAAATACACAACAATACAACAAAATTGACATTTTACCTTCACCTTTACACAATATTAGGGAAACATGCATCATATATAATTCATGATAAAGGAAATGCAAATGACATAATAGCAAAGCCAAATTGAAAAATCCAAAAAATTGCATTGATTGCTTCAAAAGAGATAGCTAGTTTAGAGATGTACAATTAATTCAAGTTTTTCCTCATAAATAAGGGAACTAAAAAATGGTCTCATTTGAATTTCAGTATTTGATTGCCTCCATCTCCATCATACATGAAAATTTGTATACAAGTAAGAGAAAAACAAATAGCAAAAAAAAAAAAAAAACTCGAACAAATATACAAATCCAAGAAATTACCATGACATCAAAGAAACTCATACAAAAGTATGATGCAAGTCTATCGGTGTTGACGTTGCTCACGAATATATTCTCTATGAAACCGAAGAGAATATATTCTTTGCGACGTGGCCGCCATGATGAATGGATCATGAATTGCACATTTACTAAATGCGCAATTCATGATCCACGTGGAATACACATCACACGAATAACATCTTTTTTGAATGCGCTATTCGTGCGTTTAGTATGTTGTCCATGTCACACGAATAACGTCTTTACAAAAGGCACTATTCGTGTGACATGAATCTACGTGGACGTTCATGTCACGAATAACGCCTTTTGCAAAAATGCTATTGATGTGATTCACATCCAACAAAAATCTTTAGTGTTCCTTTCGATGATTACGCTTTCTCAAAAGCCAAAATACACTACTTCGTGAGTAAAAAGAAAACCTACTGTATTTTGCAGATTTGAAAGTAAAATAACAGTACAGATGTAAAATTTTTGAGGAAGTCTCTGGATGACTGTTAGCATCTATTGGATTGTCAAACTCATGATTTTCTCAAACCTTGCCTTTTAGCAAGAGATGCTTCTGCAATAACCTTCATATCTTAAGAGTCGCGATTCATGAAAATTTCATTACAGATGTAAATTAGCAACTATAGAACAGAAGATCAAAATTACCGTCCACAGGTAGGTTGAGCTCTTGAAGTACCCAAATTTGATGATCTGACATAAAATCTCCTGTTCGCACCAACAAAAAATGCACAACATAATTCGTAGATCTTCTAACATGCTCCACAAAGACATTAGTAAGAGAACTAAAAATATATGCACAATCAGTGACAATCACACCAAATATAGAGTTGATCATCAAAAGACGCACAGCAGAGAGTTGTAACTGTAACACACAAGGATTTAATAACATAAGCACCAAGCTTTCCCAGTTCATCTAAGGAGCATATTGAGAATATGAGCAGCTTTTGTATCAGATTACAATTATACCCAACAATGCATGTTGGATTAGTCTATGAAGTTCCTTTTTTGCCTGAGAACTCATGTAGAAACTACTTATTCACAAAACAGCGATAGAGAAGAGAACAAAGATAACTCAAGCAGTTGCATCCACAGCGAGGTTGGTGACATCATTATTCACAAAAGCTTCCAGATATTCTTTCCTGCAAATGCAGACATCCTTGAGAAAGTGGGCATAAATGCAAAACTTGATCTAAACGAGTGATTAACCAATTAAAGGTCAGAGAGATACCAATGTATGCAAGAAAAAAATGACAGAACATTACCTAGCGGGAAGCTCATCATGAGGACGATTGAATGGAGTCCACACTGGATCACCCACAAAAAGCCGCATTGCCTGCAAGAGTAGGTATCATTATCAGATCAGTAGCTTTTTAAAACAGATATATAAAATATGGTGTTGTTTGACAACAAAAGGAATGTGGCCTCCGATTGTTCCTCTTCTAATACTGGTACAAGAAAGAGTAACATGAAGCTGAAAACCATTCTCACTATCCAATTGAAGTTAGTTAAGAATTAAGAAGATTTAGACACGTGATATAGAAATCTAACTTTAGTGGCGGACCGTGTAAAATTGAATGTTAAAAGAAAACTAAATAAATAAATAAATCCTAAAGTTAGTTTCGAAGTAGTTATACCTTAGAAGTATAAGAGAAAGAGGACATGCCCTACGGATGCTTCATAAAAGATGAGGATCAATGGAATAGAAAGTATCAACTAATAGTTTGCACATTTGCACAAATCAAACGTCCAGATAAAAAAGCAGTAGTGACATAAGGTCAAATCTCCAGCACTATTGCACTTAGAATGAGATGCATTAATCATAAAGGTTTTTCACCATTTTCTTCTTACTAATTACTAGTATGGAAAACTCATCTAATTAGTAAGTATTTCTCCTTGGAGATATGTCCCTTGTGATGCTGAAGAAACAACTACGATTCAATTCAATTTATTTTGTTATTGTTATAATCACATGTAAAAAATAGGAGAATATTTGGACATCTGTGAGGAAGCAAGAGAAGCAAGGACTAGAAAATTGTGCCCCAGCTCAGAATGCACCTAATGCAAAGTACAATCATATTGACCATACCCAAGAACTAACAGACCGGTAACAAGGCCATGCCAATGCATATCAAATAACACACACCTAACTGAGAAACTACCGAAGAACAATTATTCTAATGTAACAAAACATGCGAGGTTGGAAAGATGACACGAAGAACTTCTAGAATATCTGATTTAGTTTGAAAAACGACATATGGAATTATAGACAACAGCTTTATTGACATGGTATTAAATTTACGTGGGAGGGAAATTCATGCCTTGAAAACATGTTAGGAAGAGAAAGATAAAAAAGGCCAAATCTAATTGGTCTACATCCAGATCATAATCCATTATTTTCTGAAATCTTAAATTCATCTTCAATTCGCTACAACCAGCCTAATAGCACGAAAAACTATTTATCCAATGACATGTGTTGGCGTTTACTAAAACGTAACAGATCATATACCTTGATATAGTTGTCAGCGTCCAGAGTGAAACGGTGGTAAATTCCAGCTGGTAGCACAATCATTCCTCCTTTTTTTACCCATACTCGGATCCAGTCGTCATTTTTGTCCCTCACATCGAAATATCCTTCAAAAAGAAAAAGAAAATGACGGGATCACTGATCAGCAAGGGATGTCCCAGATAATAAACAAAATGCAAAACAGCAATCAAACTTACCACTCCCTGCAACACAGTAACGAATTTCCTCATCAGTGTGAAGGTGCTCCTCAAAAAAGTTCTTTATCTTCTCCTCATAGTTTGGCAGCTTTTCGGGACAAACCTCACAAAAGTCCTGTAAAATACCGATGCCTCCAATTATTACTCTTGAGTGAGCAACATCATTGATCCACAACTCAAGTCTTAACACTACTATAATGCAATACCAATAGTCCCAAGCTTACATACATGGAAATGAAAAACATTAAAACCAAGCTTCCGCTACATTATCAAAGTTCTATGACTTCTATCTCAATACTATTTTACGTAAAAGCAGAAAGTTATGAGCTTCATTCAATTTACCATAAGCAGAAAGAGAACCAAGCATTGTTAAGTCAAAACTAAATTGTACATATCTAACGCATGGTTGAATGCAAAGACAATAATACATAGTAACATACAACTTTCGAAAAGAAATTGTTGAGGAATTGCATAGAAGAGAATTTCTCAAGTTTATTTGATTGCACATGAGAAGTTTTTTATTTAGGTTGTGAGAAACATTTTTGAAAACAATGATGGAAACAACAGGGATCAGTGGTTTACATCATCTATTTGATTTTTTTTAAGACAGCATCTATTTTATTTAACCACCCAACAATTAAATGTTTTGGACAAAAATACCCTCACATGAAATGTCAATAAAAGGGTCAACTCATGAACCCACATTTTCACAGACTCTTCATTCTTCCAAATGACCACCACTCTCTAGGCGACATGTTGATGACATGAAAGCACATAGTTTTCATTCATTCATAGGGTTTGGGCATCATTTCCTTTAATTTTTAGTAAAATATGGGTAAAAAAAGCACATGATGCTAGCAATGGGTAACAATACGAGGTAAGTTTTAAGTGGTTTTTTTGGGCATTTTTTTAGTTTAAAATCGTTCCAAAAATTATCAAATATGAGGTCTAATAAGGTCTAGTTGAGGCTCGAGATTAAGAAGGGAAGCCCGGATCTGTTCGACTAAGACTATTTATTCCATTAATTTCACCTTTCTTTTGGTGTTTCAACTTAACGACACGATGCATTGCACCAACCTTGTAGGAGATTTTAAACAAGTGTCGCTCCTAATGAGGCTTTCAAGACTTGCGGACCTTATTTCATGGGTGCAAGTGGTGAGAAAGAAGCATGCAGACGTATAGGTGCAAAGAAAGCCACAACAGCCACAACCTATCAGCAACAAAACCAACTTTTGCAGCCTCGATTAAGTTGGGTCGAGGTTGTATGAGTCTTAATTGAGCTTGGGCAAGACCAAGGGCAATAGTCCCAATCGAGCAAGGTTGACACACATGCTTATTGTCTCAAGCTTTGGCCAGCCAAGACAAAAAGCAGTGGACTCAGTCTTGTGCGACTGACGTCTCTGTGTGATGGGTAACCAGTCACTGTGTCTTCCTAGTAGAGATGGGAGGGTGGTTTTCCGACAAAGTTTGAGGTGAGTGGAGTAGATGAGGATTGGAGGTTGCTAGGGTTCAATGATGAGGGGAAGAGAAGCATGTTGCTTGTATCTAAACCTTGAAGGCAAATTTGGAATATGAAAATACTTTTGGGGTGACCTAATCACATTGATTCAAATACCTCTGGGGTAGATAATTTTTCGAACACTCCTCGTTTAGTTCGTTTTTTGCTATCTTACACTGTTAGTTTGAAGTTATCTCCATGCAGTTAACTCCTTGGAGATAATATTTTCATGTTTGGTTCAACTTTAAACTTGCAGGAAAGTTTCGAATTTTTAAACAATAAAAAATATGAATTGACATAAATAACCTTCAAACAAGAGAGAGATGTGTAATAAAAGGGTCATTAATGAAGGGTAATTGTGTCCACAACTCTCGAGAGATAACTCTCCTAAGGGAGGTGGGGGAGATATCTCGCACCCAAGGGTGTAAGTTGGGAGATAACTCCACCCCTAACCAAACAAGGCCAAAGCAGCTCCTAAAATTTATGCTTTCATTGCTGTTATAATAACTCTTTTGCCCTTACGCTTCTTCACAACCAAAAAAATAAAAGAAAAGAAAAGAAAACCTCTTTTGCCCTTATGGTGTTTTGGCTGGTCCACATGTCCACATGGCATGCCATTTCAGTGGCATGTTGGTACATGAACCAACAAAAATATTTCAAGTAACTATTTTTACAAAGAAAAATGAGATTTTTATATAATCAAGAGTTTTAAGCAATGTCTCTAGTTATGTTTCTTCTTTTAGGGATGAAAATTAATGTAGGCATGTCCGTGTTAATATTTCACTGCGGCATGGCTGGATATCAATTTTCCCACTCTAATCGGTTGGGTAAAAAAATGAGGCAAGCATAGGAAAATGGGGAAAGCAACAAATTTTCATGAGAAAGTATCAGTTGTCAAATGAAGAAAGATGCATTATACCTCAAGAAAATCACCATTTTCCAAAGAATTACTAAAGTCGAATGGCATAAATAGAAACCAATAGATATTGCAGGAAATACTAAAGCCGAATGGCATACCACATAGGAGTATCCCCTTTCTTCCCTTATCTTTTTTAGTTCTTCATCAGTTTCATATTTATCTGCATCTAAACGCCAACTGAGGACTCCAAGCTCTACACGCAAACATTTGCCTTTGATAGTCAGATAAGAGAGATAGAGAGAGAGAGAGAGGACTAAAACATCTATGGCTAAATCATTTAGTGATGTTGATAGCTACATAAAGCTTACCAGCAAGTTGATCAAAAGATACAAATTGCTTAGGATCACGATGATGAGAAAGCCTCTGGTCTTCATTGCTATCATCCATGTACCATGCTTGGATAACTTCTTCTCTAGGATCCTATAAGATACAAAATTCAAATTAGTAACATATATGTTTGGATAACAAAGTGGCTGGATTTAAACATTAAGAAAAGCATTAATGCAGACAAGTCAAAAAAAATCCCATCTATGAAACATGCAATAAGAAAATTTAAAAGTTCATGCAAAAGACTTATCGTTATGTAGCACTAAGATTTTGTTGTAGGTTAGGTATTCACTTTAACCAATCTTAATTGTACTTAGCTCCTTCAATTTTCTAAAATTTATTTAGAAGGACAATGCCCGCCTAGGAAAATGCCTAAGCACTGCCTTGCAATCACTGGTCTCTTAAATTCATAAACCACAAAGCAAAAGAATCAAATACTTAGATAATCTCCACTGTCGTCAATGATGTCTTCTTCTAGTTAAAGAAAGTAAACCAAAACGTATTTCCCAAGGCCCTCAAACACGGAGAATCTCGCTCCAAAAATATTGAAATCAAAGTTCTTTCTTTAGTTCTTACTTCAAAAAGCCACGATTAAATATAGATCAGGCGAGATTTTGTTCGACTTTAGAATTAAATTTCCAAAACCAATTCATTCATTTTATTTCTTAGTGGACACCCAATACGAATTCAATGGATTACTAAAAAAAAAATAAAAAAATAACAAGAAGTCAACTAGAACGAAGCAAAACCAATCAACAGATGCACACATCTCTAATTCTTATTTCTATTCGAATTCATCACACAAACTCAGCAACCTAAACCGTCAAAAAAGTTCAATCATGATTAATAACATACAAAAACACATAATAATGAACAATAGACATAGAAACCCTATCGTTAACAGATCTGGGAGTCAAAACGAAGCACAAAACTGTCATCTAGGGTTTCCAAACATTCAATCGAATCACATAAACGGAAAAGGGGATTTCGCGTACCTTGACTGAGGAAACCATGTTTGCGTTCTCAGCTGCCTCGTCCAACTTGGGAGCTTTGAATTCACGCGAGAGTTGGTTTTATAAATGGATTCGATGGTCTCGTCAGAGGAATAAACGAATAAAAGAAGAACGTGCAGTTTACTATTATGCCCCTACTGTTCTCATGCGTGCCAATTGTTGCTGTGGCGTTTCCTGTCCAGTTACGTTTCTTGGCGCGTGGAAGACAGAGGGTGTTCCCGTCATAGTGTTTTATTGAAGCCGTGGCTCACATGAGTCATGAGTCATGACGTTTTATTGGTTTCTGCTATGTACACCCACAAAACAGTAAGGGTAAGTCACTATTATTGTTTTGCTTCAACTAATTTAAGATCCATTGACTGCTTTAGTGTTTTGTGAGGTGCACATAGTCGGGCCCCATTTTATTTTCCTTTTTCGGTACAGCCATGATGGTCTGGGTTTTTTTTGTTCATCGGATGCCATCTTCTAGGCATCTCCAATGCAATAAATTGGGGGTAATAATGGGCATCACTTATAAATGGATAGACTTTGAACTATAAAGAAGCCTTTCTAATGCAAATTAGACTGTCAAAGTGTGCATGTGTGACATGGAAAAAAAAAGTCCAAACAAATGTCTCAATCTTTTATTTATTTATTTATTTTCCACTTAGTGTCAGGTGCAAACTACTTCGATCAATCCATGTTGAAGTACTGTCAAGTCCATATAGGGGAGTGACTCTTTTAATTCAATTTTTTTCATTCACAAGGCTCAAACTCGAAACCTTACATAAAAGGACCAAATTATCATTTACCACTTATATCAACTAATTATGCAATGAAGATCACTTTTAAATTTAAATGTCAATCTAGTAAAATTAGATGTCACATAAGATAAATATTTTCCCCATATCGATGAGATGGCACCAAATCCATTCAATTTTCCTACACAAATTGTAATGCATGGTTGGATTTTTTTTTTTGGAAAACATTATAATGTGAACACGCACACTTGAAAAGAAAAATCTACATAACAAAAGGTATGTCTATATATCTTTTTCCATGATTAAAATGTTGGTGAGATCACCAATAACGTCACCACCTTTATCTAGCTTCTCCAGTCCTCTCCTCTTTGATGCAGATGGCAAAATAGAGGATAAATTTTCAAGATGAGGGAATTGAGTCAACAGAAGGATACAGCCGAGACCACGCGTAAAATGAGATTTGGAGGAAGCATTCAATGGGCCTAGCTTATTCTTGTTGTAAATTGAGATGAAATTTGTTAGAATTAGAGAAGGAAAGTAAAAGACTAACTTTACAAGGAAAGCATAAACAAAAAACTACAAGAACAAGTAGAGAAGACGAGACAAGAGAGAAGAGAGTTAGAGTTGAGAATGAGAAGTTGTATATAAATTGGTGTGATTTTACAATGAGGTTGACACCATTTTCATATGCCATTTGATAATGATGATAAATGTACTTTGACAATATTTACAAGTAACACATACATCATATGTTATACAACTCACAAGCAACATTGACAATATATGAAAATAGTGAGTACATTGGATATGGATACAAGTAAAGAGTCATGCTCGATACTACCACTTAATGTGAGAGTAATGTTTGACAATGTTTGGTCATACAAAATCTTGGTCAATTGCTTATCCATATCATAACACTCCTCCTTGGATGACAATTGTTGAAACAATGCACCTCGTTAAAACTTCTACTAGAAAAAAACCGTGAGAAAAATCTAGCAAAAGAAAAAGAATATACTATTCTTAATAATCTTAAGATAAATATAATATTGTTAGGATTGTCTCATTAAAAACCTTACTAGAAAAATCCAGTGGGATAAAACCATAGCTAAGGGAAAAAGAGTGCAATACTCTAATTAATAACTCCCCTCATGTGGACATAGGTGAAACTTGTTCTGTTTCTTTGCTTGCAATGTCCTTAAATTTACGCAACTCAATATCATATGTAAGCCTCTTAAATGTTGTAGTTGGTAATGCTTTTGTGAATAAATCAACAAGATTATCACTCGATTGGATTTGCTTAACATCAATTTCACCATTCTTCTTAATCTCATGCGCATAAAAGAATTTTGGTGAAATATGTTTTGTTTTGTCCCCTTTTATCTATATTTCACTTAATTGCGCGATACATGCTGCATTATCTTCATATAATATGGTTGGAGAATCTTTTATTGAAGGTAATCCACATGATTTTTGAATATGTTTAATCATGTTTCTCAACCATACACATTTAAGACTTGCTTCATGAATTGCAAATATTTCAGAATGATTGGAAGAAGTCATAACCATAGTTTATTTTACTAACTTCCATGATACAGCATTGTCACCACAGGTGAATACATGCTCCATTTGAGAATGAGCATTGTGGGGATCAGACAAATATCCATCATCAATATAACCTTGGAGATTCAGTTTTCCTCCTCTAAAGTAAAACAAACCCATGCCACTTTTACCTCGAAGATATCAAAAAACATGTTTAACACCATTCCAATGTCTTCGAGTCGGTGAAGAGTTGTATCTTGCAAGTAGGTTGACAGTAAAGGCAATGTCAGGTCTTGTACAATTTGCAAGATACATAAGTGCACCAATTGTATTTCAATGTGGTACCTTTGGACCAAGTAGTTATTCATCACTTTCATGAGGTCGAAATGGATCTTTATCCACTTCAAGTGATCTAATAACATTGAGAGCTCAACGGATATGCATTGTCCATATAAAATCTTTTTAATATTTTTTTCTATATAGTTTGATTGATGGATAAGTACTTAACTTGGAAAATATTTAATTTGCAAACCAAAACAAAGTTTTGTTTTTCCAAGTTCTTTAATCTCAAATTCCTTTTTTCAAATATTCAGATGTTTTGATGATGTTGTCGTGGTTTCCCACTATATTTAAATCATCAACATACATAGCAATAATCACAAATCATGTTGATGATATTTTGTTGATGACACAAGGGCAAAATAGATTATTTACAAATCCTTCTTTAAGTAAATAATTACTAAGGCGTTTGTACCACATTCGACCGGATTGTTTCAATCCGTACAAAAACCTTTGTAATTTTATAGAGCGCATGTTATGAGGTTTTGATTTTATTTCATAAGACATTTCAAATCCTTTAGGAATTCTCATATATGTCTCATGGTCTAGGGATCCATACAGATATGCTGTAACGACATCCATAAGATGCATATCCACTAGGCATTTAGAAACAGCAAGGCTAATCAAGAATCGAAATGTGATTGCATCTATAATAGGAGAATATGTTTCCTTATAATCAATGATAGGTCTTTGTGAGAAACCTTGAGCTACAAGTCTTGCTTTGTACCTTGTAATCTCATTTTTTTCGTTTCTCTTTCGTGCAATTACTCATTTTTATCCAACAGGCTTTATGTCATTTGGCGTTTGGACAATTTGTCCAAAAACATCTCGTTTCTTCAACGAGTCTAGCTCTACTTGGATAACCTCTTGTCATTTTTGCCAATCATGTCTTCTCATCCACTTATCGTGGTTCGGATCATCATCATTTTCACATATATCAAAGGACACGTTAAAAATAAAGATATCATCAAGAACAATATTATTTTGATTCCAAATCTTACCGGAGTTCAAATAATTTATTGAAATCTCATTATTTTCATATTTTCCTCTTTTTTGAGAGGTAATTCTTCCTCTTCATAATCAACTTGTTGTGATAAATTCTTATCAAAGGATTATTGTTCTTTCTCAAGAGTATTTTGATTTTGATTTATTTTTAATCCTGTTTTCCTCTTTCGGGGAATTGTATCCTTTGAACCAACTGGTCTTCCACACTTTAAGCATTCTGTTGGTTCTTGTACATTTTGTTGGACAGTGACATCAACTCTTGCAAGAGAATTTACAGGTGGGATGTGTGATTTTGTTACTCTTTTTGCATTAGTAAATGCATCAGGTACTTGATTTGCAATTTGTTGCAAATGAATGATCCTTTGAATTTTAAGTTCACACTGATTTGTGCATGGATCATAATGTTATAAAGTCGATGCATTCTAAGCAATTTCGCGTCATTCTTTTTGAATTGGTTTTTTATCTCCTCCTAATGGCAGTAAAATTGTTTCATCAAAGTGATAATCAACAAAATCTGTAGTAAATATATCCCCTGTTAAAGGATCAAGGTATCTTATAATGGACGATGAGTTGAAACTAACATAAATCCCAAGTTTTCATTGTGGACCCGTTTTAGTTCTATTAGAAGATGTTATGGGAACATACACTACACAATAAAAAATTCTTAAGTTTGAGATATTTGGTTGTTGACCTAAAATGAGTTGTATTAGGGAATGTTCATGCTATACAATAGGCCTATAACAAATGATAGATGCCGCATGAAGGACTGCATGTCCCCAAACTGAAGTTAGTAACTTAGTTCTCATGATTAATGGTCTTAAAATTAGTTGAATGCATTTGATCAAAGATTCTGCCAAATCATTTTGGGTATACATATGAGGAACGAAATGCTTACTAGTAATTCCTATAAACATGCAATAATCTCTAAAAGCTTGAAATTGAAATTCTCTAGTATTATCAAGATGAATGGTCTTGATTGGGTTGTCAGGGAATTGTGCTCTTAACTTTATGATTTGAGCTAAAAGTCTAGCAAATGCAACATTACGAGTTGAAAGCAAACAAACATGTGACCACCTAGTTGATGCATCTATAAAAACTATGAAATACCTAAATGGCCCACAGTGAGGATGAATAGGTTCATATATGTCTCCTTGAATGCATTCTAAGAAAAATGGGGATTCCACAACAATTTCACTTGGGAATGGTTTTACTATTAATTTACCTTGAGAACAACTAACACACCACCTACTGAAAGTATTTTATTACTATTTAAAGGATGTCCATGTGAATTATCAATTATCCTTTGCATCATTGATGATTCTAGATGACCAAGTCGATTATGTCATAAAATGAACGTAACGATCCTCAAATTTAATTGGTGACATGTGTCGTGTTTCAAAATCGTGACCTGTCAGTCGTGACTTATCATATTACTCAAGCCTCAGGAGTCGACATTGAGTCGACACTGAGGTATATTTTATTTTTCTGTGATGATTGTATTATTATTTATACCTAAATTTGAACTCTGTATATCCTAGTGCGTGATTTTGTTTTATTTATTGCCACAGATTTGTGTGTGAGATTCGCTTAGGAAAAACATGAATTTTAGGGTATAATATAGATAATTAAACACAAAAAATTATAATTAGTTATTTATCAGAAAATAATAAATAATTAATTAATATGTTAGGGCGATCTGGGAATGCACGATGTGCAAGTCGTGAGGTGAATGAGTTCGAGAACGAGACGAATGTTAGAGAAATGGTTTGGTTTGGAAGTTAAAGTCACCCATTGGAGTATTGCATTAGTGTTACAGTTAGTGGCTGGTTTGAATGAGAGACCTAGAATGTGTCTCGAGATACGTGTAGGTGAGTTGATGAATGGAAAGTATAAATATCCCATCAGCTTTTCTCTCTCCTCAACCCATTTCATTTTGGTCCAACGTGAGAACAAGGAGGAACATGAGGGTTTCGGTGTTTCTGAGCACGTTGCGACGTCGAGGATCGATCAACTACGTTAAATAAGGTAGGATCCTAACTCCCATCGTGATTGTCTACGATTTGGTATGGGTTTTCATCACAACGATTTCGGGTGAGATTTTTGGGAAATGTTGAAAATGAGTTTGGGTGGTGAATTTGTAATTTAATGGATGATCAATTGGTATTTTGTAAATGGGTTTGAGTGTGTAAAGAAATTTGGTATTTTTGGAGATTTATGGTGAATTTTCATGTGATTTTCAAATCGAAGTATTTGTTGTGGTTTCGTTGGAAAGTGAGGTGTATTTCGTGTTGTTTCGGACTCTTGAGAGTTTAGGATAGGCTCAGAACGCGGCAATGCGAGCCGAGGTTCCGAAAAACCCCGAAGTGAGTTCAGGGACCCACGCAGCAAGGGACGTCGTGGAGCATTTATGCTAACGTCGTCGAATTACGGCATGTAGTCCAAAGGCAAAGTGGGAACTGACGCTTTATATGACGTGGTAAGCAAAAGCCCAAGTGGCGTCACCTATAGCGTTTAGACCTAAGAGGTAAAAAAATTACTCGTTTTATGAAACGCCGTGGGGTTTTACCCCTAGCGACGTCATTCACAGCATGATGATAGTGAAAACAGATACATTTTTAAATAAATTTCTAAAATTTTGGGAAACTTTTGGGGGTTATTTAGGGTCCCGGAATGACTATAATTGAGATAAAATATAGGTTGATTGTTAGACTTTGAGAATTTGATTGGAATGTGTTAGAGGTTGCGCGAGGATTGGATTTGAGCGATTATTGTGAGGTACATTTTTCGTACAATCGTAAGCCAGTAAGAAAATGCACATTAATTCATTTTCTATTATTGATGTCTCTATTTGAATTAAGCTATTTGTTGGAATTCCATTCTATATTTTCTTGGTGGAGTGTCTTGGCACAAGTGTGTCGTGAAGGTACTCTTGGGTTCATATTAGCTGGACCAACATGAACACTTCTGCAGAAGTGTTGTCCACCCCCTAATAGTGGGTTACACCCAGAGTGTTGGATTGTTGTGGATGGTTATGGTTGTGGATGTGGACCTCATTATGGATATGTTGTGGATGTGGAAATTGACCACTTATGGGCCACATTTTACTCTTTTGACACTTAAATTTCGTTGTTATGCTTGCCAGTCTGTTTGTCATGCAATTTGTTATATTTCTTGTCTTTCAATACCGCATGATTCTTATACTGTTTATTTGGTAACTTTTGAATTACTATCTAGTTTCTTCTGGCATTACTTTAAATTTTTCATGCACTCATCATCTAGTTTGTGACGGTGGTGTAGATAGAGCAGAGACGAGCAAGGGAAATGAGTTTATGCTAGGTGATATCCTCTAAGGACACTCGGAGCAGTTCTTTCATTTACTCACTGTAGGTCTTGCTTATTTTGATTGTGCTTATGGTATGTTTTTTTAAAACAATGGGGCATGTATTGGGGTTGAGAGACTAGGGATATCATGTATGATCGTACTGTTTATCTTTGATCACCAGATATACATGTTTTATCCATTTCTCAGGGTTTCCACATGATAAGTTATATATTTTCTTGACTTTCCATTTATAGAGTTATTAGTTGATTATAGTGACTTTTGCTGCAAATTTTCTGATAACTTTATAATCCTGTAACTCACACATTTAAATAATAATATAATGATGTATATGAGGATTTGAGGCTGACTAGGATGCGTAGAATTCGCGAGTAAGGGCTCGGGGGTTCACGTAGGTATAAGGCTGGACGGGACCCAGTTTTATAAGGAACTAGGGGCCGTTACAGTTGGTATCAGAGCCTAAGGTTTTAGTACATGACTCTTGATTAACCTTACAACCAGCATAAAATATAAACCAGCGGAAATAGGAAATAGTTGAAACCTAGAGTGGAACCCTATGATCCTGAATTGAGGTTTAGTTGGGAAGTGAGGTGAGTTGGAGAAAAGTAAAACCTTAATCCTATATGTTATATCTATTGTGATGTATCTATATCGATAGCAATTGACTGATTTAAGTATTCGTTTTCTATTTCAGATGGATCCTAGTGATGATAGTGGGGTTGTTGGTTCTCGTGTTATCAGTATTGAGGATTTTCAGGCCTTGACACAAATAGTTGCTAACCTGGATCAGAGGTTAGAGGAGATCCTGAGGATATTGAGGATGCCAATTGCTGCTACACCATTACCATCATTTACCTCAGGGTGCCTGCTACCCAAGAGATGGACACATCGATTATTACTACATCTACTGCTCCTACGACGATTGCAGCGATACAGAGACTATTGTGTTACCACTGGTATAGACTGAGGCAGTGCCTATTGCACCTCTTGCTCAGATTGATGTACTACCTGCTCCAACAGCATAGAGAGGCATTAGAGCCATAATGAAAGCTAGACAGTTAAGGGAGTTCAAGAGGCATAACCCGAAGTTCTTTAAGGGTACAGATCTAGTGGCTACTAAAAAGTTTATTAAGAGCCACGAGAAGATTCACAACATTATCGCGATAGAGGAGCACATATGGGCCTTTATTTCATCTTCCATGTTATTTGGAGAGGCTGATGATTGGTGGACTAGTATAGTGTTTACCAGAGGGGTACCTAAGGACTGGATATAGTTCCAGACCCAGTTCAATCTAAAGTATTTTCCTCCTATAATTTTGAGGGGGAAGAGGAATGAGTTCTCTACTATCCGACAACTCACATACGAGTTTGTCATGGATTATATGGGACGGTACCTGTAGTTAGTACCCTATGTTGGGGGTTTAGCAAATAGAGAGACCGACAACATCTACTACTTCATAGAGGGGTATTACCTGAGATTGGAGGTGTTGTCATTTCCACTGAGCCAGAGACACTACATTGAGCATATGAGCGGAGCTTAGCTAGGGGGTTACTCATGCACATATCCAGAGGAGGTTAGACCTGTTAGACAAGAGACATGTTTCGAGGGCCGACAGGATAAGAAAATGAGGAAGAACAAACATAACTTCAGGGATAGTAGAGCCCAGAGTAGTGGTTTTGTTGCTCCACCACCACGACCAACACAGACTACAGTTGTTACACCTGTACCAGTATAGAGTTTTACTGGTTGACCACCATAGGCTACTCGAACTACACATCAGCAAAGGCTACTGAGATTATGGATACTGGTAGAGGAGGTGGACAAACACAAACTCAGAGGTCTGTACAGGCACAGACTCAGAGACCTCTACAGGGACGTGGGTAGGGTCACACAGGTATCATCTGGATCACAAGAGACATATACTTTCTACAAGTGCGGTCAAATCGGTCATCTACAGCTTCAGTGTCCTTTGCTTACGAGAGCTCAGCCACAACATCACCAGCAGCAGCGGGAGAGAGTCCAAGTTTCTATTGAGTCAGATCAGGGAGGGTCTCGTAACTTCGTTGAGGGTATGTCTTTGATTTGCAGTACTTTGATGCATACCATATTTGATTCAGGCTCTATAGTTTCATTTATTTCTGGACGCATGGTAGATGCACTAGGTTTGAGACTCATTGGGCTTAGTAGACCCTTGATCCTTAGCATAACAGCTGGGGACAAAATATACCCGAACTTGTTGTATGTTGATTG
Organism: Stephania japonica; assembly: GCA_039657345.1. Taxonomy (NCBI): domain Eukaryota; kingdom Viridiplantae; phylum Streptophyta; class Magnoliopsida; order Ranunculales; family Menispermaceae; genus Stephania; species Stephania japonica. The sequence goes on along the minus strand of CM077558.1, from coordinate 16,355,797 downwards.
TTCGATATTTATAGATGGTCACGATTTGCCTACTGATTTGAGAGTACTAGAGTTCCTAGAGTTTGATGCATTGTTAGGCATAAACTGGTTAGAGCTTATCATGCCCATATTGATTGTTATAGGAAGGTTATCACGATTCCATTGGCAGATGGTATGGAGATTAGATTTTAGGGTACGAAGGTTTTATAACTGATCACCAGGGGCAGAGAGGTTACTAGTAGTGAGATTGAGACATTTGCGAGTGTCATGAGCACTGCTGAAAGATTGTAGGTCAGTATAGTTGGTTTACTAGTAGTGTGCGAGTTCACCGATGTATTTCTTGAGGATCTGCCAGGACTACAACCGCGAGAGAGATAGATTTCATCATAGACTTAGTACTTGGGACTAAACCCATTTCTATACCACCGTATAGGGTGGCACCTTGAGAGTTGGAGGAGCTCAGAACTTAGTTGGATGAGTTGCTAAAGTTGAGATTTATTAATCCTAGCATGTCACCATGAGGTGCACCGGTGTTGTTTGTGAAGAAGAAAGACGATAGCCTAAGGTTGTGCATTGACTACAGACAGCTGAACCAAATAATGGTGAAGAATAAGTATCTACTTCTTCATATAGATGATTTGTTTAATCAGTTGACGAGAGGGCACTGGTTTTTGAAAATAGACCTGAGGTCAGGTTATCACCAGTTCAGGATTAGGGCTAAAGACATGGAGAATATTGCATTTAGTACGAGATACGGTTATGCCTTTTAGTTTGACCAACGTGCCAGCTATGTTTATAGATCTCATGCATAGAATAGTGATAACTTATTTGGATAGATTTGTGATTATGTTCATTGATGATATCCTTATCTACTCCAAGACTTGTGAGGAGCACGAGGGACATCTCCGGATAGCTCTACAAACTTTAAGGGACCACCTGTTATATGCCAAGTTCAGTAAATGTGAGTTTTAGCTTTCAGAGGTCAGATTTTCGGTCATGTTGTTAGAGCCAACAATGTTTCTATGGATTCCATGAAGATTAGAGCAGTGATTAAATGGCCTATTCCAACTACAGTGACACAGATCCATAGTTTTCTGGGATTAGCTGGGTATTATCGTCGTTTTGTACAGAATTTTTCCAAGATTGCTACACCAATAACTAGGTTGACTCAGAAGAATGTGAAGTCTGACTAGGAAGAGAGTTGTGAGCAAGCATTCTTTACTTTGAAGGAGAAGTTAACGACTGCGCCAGAACTTGCATTGCTTGAGACTGGGAAGGATTTGGTGGTATATACTGATGCATCGAAGGTTGGGTTTGGTTGTGTTCTAATACAGGAGGGCAAGGTAATTGTGTATGCATTTCGACATCTCAAGGTTCATGAGAAGAATTATCTGACGCATGATTTAGAGTTAGCTACTATATTATTTGCGTTGAAGATTTGGAGACATTACCTGTATGGTGTGAGATTTGATCTTTTCACTAATCACAAGAGCTTGAAGTATTTATTCTCTTACAAGGAGCTGAGTCTGAGATTGAGACGTTGGCTAGAATTCCTGAAGGATTATGATTTTTTGCTTTAGTATCATCCTGGGAAGTCTAACATAGTTGTTGATGCTTTGAGCAGGAGAGGATCTAATGTTGAGGTAGTTGTCTACCCATGACTCATGAGTATGCGTGACTTGAGGCAACTGAGATGATGAGTTCAGTTGATATGCCAACTACTACCAGGACACAGATTTGTGGTCAGATAAGGATGCAGATTGTTTCACTTCAGGTAGTTTGTGAGGGACAACAGACTGATGAGTTATATCAACGGTTCAGTAAGATGGCAGACAATTCAGAGTACCCAAACTGGAGTCAGTCGAAAAATGCATGTCTGAGTTATCGAGGCGACTGTGGATTCCATTGGTGGCTGATTTGCACACTGAGATACTTTAAGAAGCTTACCGTTCACATTTTTTTGTTCATCCGGGTCAGACTAAGATATATGCTGATATGCGACGTCTATTTTGGTGGCCAGGGATGAAATTTGAGGTTTTAGAGTTTATACGAGTGTATGAAATATGCCAGCATGTGAAGGTTGAACATAGGTGACTTGGAGGATTATTGTAGTTTCTTCCTATTCCACATTGAAGGTGGGAAGCACATTGCAATGGATTTTATCAGTGGTTTGCCTCGATCTTCTCGTAGACATGACAATATCTGGAGTAATTGTGGACAAACTGACGAAATCTGCACATTTTATTCCAGTATCCACTACACACAGGGTTGATAGATTGATTATTCTCTATAAGCGTTAGATAGTCAGGTTGCACAGAGTTTCATTGTCTATTATGTCAAACAGAGGACTACAGTTCACTTCATTGCTATGGTAGAGCATGCAGGCATAGTTTGACACCAGACTTGATTTGAGTACACTGTACCATTCATAGACAAACGGATAGTCCGAGATACTGATTCAGGTGTTAGAGGATACACTCAGGATTAGTGTACTGGAGTGCGAAGGATCTTAGGAATAATACCTTCATTTGTACGAGTTTGTGTACAACAACAGTTTTTAGGCTAGTATTGGCATGGAACCATTTGAGGCAATGTATGGTAGACCTTGTAGATCACCATTGTATTAGGCGGAGCTAGAGGATGCAGTGACAGTTGGGCCTGAAATTGTTGTTGATCATATTGAGAAGGTATGATAGATTTGTCAAAGACTGAAGGGTGTTCATGAGAGACAAAAAAAATTTTGATAAGTATCACGACGAGTTACAGTACGATGAGGGAGCCTATGTGTATTTGAAGGTTTCGCCTCTGAAGGGTTACAAAAGGTTCGGAATTAAGGGAAAACTTGTGCCTAGGTTTATTGGTCCTTTCAGGATTGTGAAGAGAGTCGGTAAGGTTGCTTATAAGTTGGAGTTGACGCCTCAGCTTGCTGAAGTTCATCCAGTTTTCCATACCTCTATGCTTCGACTAGACAAGTCAAGCGAAGGACGGCGACCGACCGTAGATCTGAGTCAGATTGACTTGCATAATGATGTCACTTATGAGGAGCAGTCGATCTAGATTTGGGACAAGAATGTCAAGATACTAAGGAATAAGGAGATACCTTCAGTACTCGTTAGGTGGCAGTACCACGGAGACAAGGAGTTGACCTAGGAGTTAGAGTCTAATATGCGCGAGTATTTTTCTCATTTATTTTAATTCCAGTAAGTCATTATTTCGAGTAATTATTAGTTTAATTTCGAGGACAAAATTCTAATAAGTTAGAAAAATTGTAACGACCCTCAAATTTAATTAGTGACACGTGTCGTGTTTCAAGACCGTGATCTGTCCGTCATGACTTGTCATATTACTCAAGTTTCAGGAGTCGACAATGAGGTATATTCTATTTTTCTGTGATGATTGTATTATTATTTATACCCGAATGTAAACTATGTATGTCATAGTGCATGATTTTGTTTTATTTGTTGCCATGGATTAATGTATGAGATTTGCCTAGGAAAAACAAAAATTTTAGGGTATAATAAGGATAATTAAACACAAAAAATGATAATTAGTGATTTATCAAAAAATAATAAATAATTAATTAATATGTGAGGGTGATGTTATGTCTGGGAACGCATGACGTGCGAGTCATGAGATGAAATGGGTTTGAGAACGAGACGTGTGAGTGAGAAATGGTTGGTTTGGAAGTTGAAGTCACCCATTGGAGCATTGCATTGGTGTTACAATTGGTGGTTGGTTTGATTGAGAGACCTAGGATGTGTCTCGAGATTCGTGTAGGTGAGTTGATGAATAGGTATAAATACTCAATCACCTTTTCTCTCTCCTCAACCCATTTCATTTCGGTCCAACGTGAAACAAGGAGGTGAGGGTTTCGATCTTTTCGAGCTCGTTGCGATGTCGGGGATTGGCCAACCATGTGAAATAAGGCAGGATCCCAACTTTCCTTGTGATTGTCTACGATTTTGTGTCAATTTTGTGGGTTTTCGTTACAACAATTTCGGCGAGAATTTTGGGAAATGTTGGAAATGAGTTTGGATGGTGAATTTGTGATATAATGGATGATCAATTGGTATTTTGTAAATGGGTTTGAGTATTTGAAGCAATTTGACATTTTTGGTGAATTTTCGTGTGATTTATGAATCGAAGTATTTGTCGGGGTTTCAATGCAAAGTGAGGTGTGTTTGGTGTTGTTTCGGACGTCTCTAAAAGTTTGGGATAGGATTTGAACGCAGCAACGCGAGCTGGGGTTTTGGAAAACCCCAAAAGTGAGTTCAGGGACTCACGCCGCGAGGGAAGCTGTGGATCATTTATGCTCACGACGTCGATCACGGCGTGTAGTCCAGAGGCGAAGTGTGAACTGATGCTTTATATGACGTCATAGGCAAAAGCCCTGGCGATGTCACTTATGACGTCTGGACTAAAGAGGTAAAGAAATTACACGCTTTATGTGACGCTGTGGGGTTTTACTCGTGGCGGCGTCACTCACGGCTTGATGAACAATGAAAACAGATGAATTTTAAATAAATTTCTAAAATTTTGGAAAACTTTTGGGGGATATTTAGGTTCCCAGAATGACTATAATTGAGATAAAAATTAGGTTAAATGATTGTCAGACTTGAAAATTCGATTGGAGCGTGTTAGAGGTTGCGCGAGAATCGGATTTGAGCGATTATTGTGAAATACGTTTTTTGTACGATTGTAAGCCAGTAAGAAAATGTACATTAATTCATTCTCCATTATTGATGTCTCTATTTGAATTGAGCTATTTGTTGGAATTCCATTCTATATTTTTCTTAGTGGAGTGTCATGGCGTAAGTGTGTCGTGAAGGTACTTCTAGGTCCATATTAGCTGGGCCAACGTGAACACTTCAACAGAAGTGTTATCCACCCCCTAATAGTGGTTACACCCCAACTACTGGATTGTTGTGGATGGTTGTTGTTGTGGATGTGGAACTTGTTATGGATATGTTGTGGATGTGAAAATTGATCACTTATTGGCCTCCTTTGACTTTTTTGACACTCAAAATTTCGTTGTTATGCTTGCTAGTTTGTTTGTCATGCAATTTGTTATATTTCCTGTCTTTTAATACCGCATGATTCTAAGACTATTTATTTGGTAACTCTTGAATTACTGTGTAGTTTCTTCTAGTATTACTTTCAATTTTTCACGTACTCACCGTCAAGTTTGTGACGGCGGTGCAGATAGAGCAGAGACGAGCAAGGGAAATGAGTTTATGCTAGGTGATATCCTCTGAGGACTCTCAAAGCAGTTCTTTCCTTTACTTACTGTAGGTCTTGCTTCTTTTTATTGTGATTATTGTACTCTATGTTTTTTATAAAACACTGGGACATGTATTGGGTTTGAGAAACTAGGGACATTATATATGATCGTATTGTTTATCTTTGATCACCAAATATACAAGTTTTATCCATTTCTCAGAGTTTCCACATGATAGATTATATATTTTCCTGATTTTCCATTTACAGAGTTATTAGTTGATTATAGTGATTTTTGCTGCGAATTTTCTGATAACTTTATAATCCTGTAACTCACACATTTAAATGATAATATAATGATGTATATGAGGATTTGAGGCTGATTAGGATGCGTAAACTTCGCGAGTAACGGCTATGAGGTCCAAATAGGTCTAAGCCGGGCGAGACCCAGTTTTATGGAGAATGGCGTCACAACGAATGTCTTTGGATCGTTGATTTTTCCTGTAACAACCCCAAAAATTTTTAAACTGACTTGAGTTACGCTTGTAGGGATTGTGACCCAGCTACGTGAATACTGGACTGTATTTCAAACTTCGGGAGTCGACACCGAGGTAATTTTATGATTCTTTAATTGTGTGTACTAGTATTTAGTATTTGACGGGTCTCGAGCCGTTCGGGCGATTTCTAGTTCAGTAAGTTTTCGCTTAGTTAAACGGGGGATAAAAACAAATAAAGAGTACCAATAAATAATTTTAATTAATTTAATTAAAATATTTTATGAGATATGGCAAGGAAATGGGCACGACGAACTGAAATTGAGGAAATATAATTTTATCAATAATGCATAACTTAGACATGAGGAGACTTATTCGAATACTAAGTGTGGGACTGCCTCGAGAAGCGTGTTGAACGCGGACACAGTGTACCGAGTAGGTGGAAATTTGTGCGACCTTATTTATAATTTAATAAAATTAATCTAATGGGTTAATATGGGATAAGATTGTTAAAGTGACACAATATGGTGAGGAGAACCATTAGATGGGCATGGAGATGTGTGTATGTGTTAAATTAGGATGATGAGCCAAATGACCCATAAGGGTAGCTGTCCAAAGGATGTGCAAGTTTTAAACTCAAGGGCAAAAGGCTCATTTCGTCTTAATTCACTTATATAAAAACGTTTTATACCCCAAAACCCTAATACACATTATTTATCTTCTTCTCCACAAGTGCCATCACTGTTCACCTCCTCCTTCTCGCCACTGCCGCCGCCTCCCACTGGTGACGCTGACCCCGACGAGGTGAGTCTCTCTCTTCAACATCTCTCTTTCTCTTTCCCTCTCTTGTTTCGTCACTCACTCACTCTAGGTTTTTCTTCTCGACTTTTGACCCTCGGCTCTCTCACGCCACAGTCCTCCCATCCTCGGCTGGATGACCACCATTGACAAGAAACACCCACTGGCGGAGTTGAGTCACCACCACTTCCATCCATAGCTCTGGAACATCGAACCGTCACCGGAGACGCCTAAGTGAGTACCCATCTCGCTCTTTCTCTCTGTTTCTCGTTTTTCTCACTATTTACATGAGTTTATGGTGTTTTTACAACTGCTTTTGGGTTAACGGTGGCCACGGCTTGGACGACTATCGCCGGGGTTGGATGGTGTTGATTGGAGACCCCCCTTCGACGACACTGCTGGCCGGGGGAGACCTTATATGGGACTGTTTTTGGGTGTATCGTGTGGACAGTTTTGGGTGTAGTGTAAGACGTTTTAGTGTAGTTTGGTGTGTATGGGGTGCATGAATGGGTGTGTGTGTACACCGCTGTGGGGTGTACACACCAGCGTGTATGTGTACACCACAGTGGGGTGTACACAATAGTTGTGGGTGTGAGAATGGATTAGTGTATATGATATAGTTTTAAGTAATAAAGTGACATATTAATGCATGTGAACATGGGGTGTAAATAATAGTGGGGTGCACACAACAGCGGGGTGTTGTGTCCACAAATCAGCGGGGTGTGTGTGAAGTGGGAGTGTGTACACCAGTGGGGTGTACACATCAGTTGTGTGTGTGTGTGACCATAAAGCACATCAGTTTGTGTGTGTGAATAAATAAAACAAGTGGATGGACATTTATTCTAAAAAAAAGAGTATGGACTTGTGTTGAGGCCCAATAAGGGCCCAACACACACCCAACACCTATTAAAATAAGGGCCCAACACACATTGTAATGAGGGCCCACACATCAACACGCATCTAAATAAAAGCCCAATACAATAGGTACAACTTAAAGCCCAAATACATGCATAAAATGAAGGAAATAGCCCATATGTACCTAAGTCCAACAAGTGTCCACCTATTAAGCCTACTTAGGTGAATATAGGCTTGACACATAGACCCAACAAGAGCCCAACCAGGGTGTAAAAGGGCATCAATTATAGTATGGGTTACATTAATTAAATGAATTCAAACCAAGTTTATGGGAATCACCCTAATAATAAACACGAACTCTAAAACAACATTCGGGGTTTAATTCGTTGTCAGGTAGTTGAGAAACACGGGAAACGCTTTAAAGTCACGGAGTAGTACTGGGTTACGCTAGTTCAGGTAAGTACACTTGCCCTAAAAAGCATTTGTACGTTACTAGGCCGGTAAGGAAATAACATGTGATTTATACATCCTTTATTCATTGATATTGTTAAATTGATTCCCTTGTTTGAAATTCCATTCCGTTTTCCTTGGTTGTATGTTCTCGGCATGAGTGTGTGTCTCGATGGTATCATGTGGTCCCGTACTAGCTGGGACAACGAGGGTGCCCTCTGCAGGGGTAACTGACCACCTCTAGTGATGTGTGTACTGGGTACTGGATTCGAGAGGTGTTGCAATGCCTCTCGATTTCACGTTGCGCTAGTGTTGCGACATTGTCCGGGGAGATCTTGCGAGATCTTTGTCGTATTACTATGAAATAGACCACTCATGGGCCTCTTTTGAATCTTAGAATATGCAAAATTTCGATTGTTTATTTATCAGTCTGTTTATCATGCACTTGATTTATTTACTATCCTGTTGTTTCAATTCCGCATGATATTTAGACTGCCTTGTTTGTTTAAATCATAAATTATTATTACATTCTTCTAGTACTACTTTCGATTTCTTTAGTCACTCACCGTCTAATTTGTGACGGTGGGTGCAGATAGGGTGGAGAGCAGAAAGGCAAGGGGCCCTGCCTAGGTGATCTACTGTGAGGACTAGCAGCGACATCAGAGAGACTCTGTAGTAGGTGTTTATATTTTGTTGAATTGTATATCGTTTCATACTTATATTGTTGGGGTTATTGAACTTGGTATTTCTTTTTGATGAGACTGGTATCATGTATATATGCTTATCGAATTGTACATGAATACCCGGGATTTTCCACACTTATAGAATTCTTATACTTCCCTTGATTGAGTTATTTCCCATTTGTTATAATTGTTTTAGTCTTCCACGTGTATTATTGCAATAACTCTTTCATAAATTACTAAATTGATTATATAGGAGGCTGACTAGGCTCGTCAGGTTGCCGAGTGATGACTCGGGGCTTGTATGGGTCTAGGTCGGGCGTACCCAATTGCACGGGAAATTGGGGCCGTCACATTTCCATTTATGACGACATTCATTTCGACATGCCTTATATGGGTGAAATATAATCCCGAGGATAAAGCTGAAAATTTCTCCAACACTTTTTTCCCATTTGAAACCAATGTAATATAGATGAACTCTCTATTATCTTCTTCTATGGTTTCAATATAATATCCATTTTGTTGAATATCTTTAAAGCTAAATAAATTCCTTTTAGATTTTTCAGAGTATAAGGCATTGTCAACATGAATTGTTGTACCTCCAGGCAACATAATGTTTGCTCTTCCAGAGCCATTAATCAAATTGGAGAAGCCAGCTATTGGTTGAACATTAGCCTTAGCTAAGTTCAATTTGGAGAAAAATTCTCTATTTTCAAGGATTGTGTGCGTTGTACCACAATCAATAAGACAAATGTCGCTCGTATTTGGTTCATAATTTGAACACATGACTTGATGATCAATCTAGAAAATAATGTTTGATAAATTAGAGAAAAAAGACATATTTCATTCATAATAAGAAACTAGTACATAGAAACTATAAATCATAACAAAACTAGTATATAGAAACTAGAAAGCATAGCAAAAACTAGCTGGTATATAGAATTATCGAAAAACATTATATATGATCATTAAAAACATTTAGATTAGTGTTTGGATCATCATGAAAATTTGAGACATCTATATGATTAATGTCCGACGAGCATCTCCGATAGTGAAATTCATCTCAACTGTTTTTCCTTTCTCTTTCAAGGAGGCTTGATAAAGATCGATAAAATGCTTAAGCGTACGACATACATGAGCCCAATGGCCTTTCAGACTGCACTTGTGACATGGTTGGTCACGATTATGAGCAGACCCATTTTCAACAACATTCTTGCCCTTTTCTGAATGGCATAATTTCTATTCCATATGTTTTGGAACTTATCACCACGAAATTTAGAATTCCGCTTACCACGATCTTTGCCAATCGATCCTTTCCCTTTTCCACATCCGTAGTTTTTCTTGCCTTGACCATTTTTGTAGACATTATAGGAAGCAACATTTACTTCAAGAATTGAAGTGGAACCTGTACGACGGGGGTTGTGATTCTTCAATAAAAGCTCATCATTTTATTCAGCCACCATGAGGTAAAAGTCAATTCATAGTTTTTCTAAATTGACGCGTTCGATATTGTTGTTGTAGCAACAGATTCGATGCATGAAAAATACTGAATGTTTTTTCATCATTACCTCATCAGATATATTTTCTCCACATAGCCTCAAATGAGAGATAATATTAAACATGGTGGAGTTGTAATAACTAACTATTTTGAAATCTTGTAGCCTAAAATTCAGCCAGTCATTTTGAGCCTTTGGAAATATCACTGTCTTTTGGTGACTATATCGCTCTTTCAAGCTTAACTACAAGGTGAGAGGATCTTTATAGTAAAATATCCACTTTTGAGACCTTCACGGAGATGATGCTGAAGGAATGTCAATGTTTTCGTACGATCATGCATTGATGTTTCATTTACTTCTATAATAGTTTCTCCTAAGTCTTTAGCTTAGAGATGTATCTTGGCATCTAGTTGCCATGGCAAATAATTGTTGCCAGTGATATCGAGGACAACAAATTCAAGTTTTTGAAGGTTTGCCATAATCTGAGGATATGTAAAGAAATTAAATATTGGGTAAATAGTTTTTCTCTTTTTATATAAAATAAATAATATACGATTAAATATATGTTAACAACTTAATTAGTAATATGCAAAATGTACTTGTACGAGTTGGTAGGACAACCTCAAGGTTAGATGACGAGACGAAGTCTACTTAAAACCATGCCTCCTCAAACGAGATAACTCTTCTCCTTTTCAATGTATAGTTTTACCTGAACTATTTTTACCCACTATCAACCCAAACTTAAAGCACTATTTGCATTATAAAAATCAATAATAGAGCAAAACTAATCATTTATAGTATAGCAAGAAAACTACTTATGCCACATATTGACTTTTGATTTATGATGTCAAAGATCGTACAAGATGCAACTACAGAGTATAATTTCGCAGTCGGTGACGTTATAGAGCATAGTGTATGAATAAAGTATGCATATATAAATGATGCATGTAATGAAAGGAAAGTACAGTAACCATGATAACATTGAAATAAATTGAACTTATTTAAATTAACAAAAATTATACCTTCCTAGATTTGTTTCCTTAGCAAGCCTTCTTGAGCTTTAAGATCTCCTTTGTGTTGGGGCAAGCTTGTGTTGATGATGTGTTGTAAATTGAGATGGAATTTGCTAGAATTAGAGAAGGAAAGTAGAAGACTACTAACTTCTACTACTACAAACTGTTGGGAAATGTGCCCTAGGTCAATCCATTAACAGTCTTTATGAATACATTTTAGTTAATAAAATAGAGGATTTCATTTGTTGTTTATTATAATTGATTTGCATGTTTACATTATAATAAGATCCATGGGTATTTACAGAAATATCCTAAATGTCCCTAGTCGATTATTATACTGGGAACTATAATGAATTAAGACTAGTGTGAGTCTTGATTGATGATCATACGATGATCATACGTATAGGAATACGAATCAAGATCATGAGTACTTGTTAGAGAACAAAGTACTGGACCGACCCGCTATGAGAACATCACATGGATTAAGTCATAGTTGTTTCTCATGATAGGTATATTTTTCAGTCCTCTGACTTGAGATTACCAGAGACTTCAACATTAGGAATATAGTGATTTGACGCAATCAAACGTTGTCTTTAACCGGACGATTATAAAGGTTGTGATTGGTTACTGTGTGAATAATGTGGTGAAGTTGTGTAATCGAGATAGAATTTGTCCCTCTCATATAAAGAGAGATATCCAGTGGATCCCTCGATATGTTAGACTGTTAAAAGGCCTAGTCTAAGTAAATTGATATTGATCAATGTCACTTAGATGTTTTCAGTCTACCTAGAAATCGAGACTAGTACGATTGAACATGTTGGATGACAATTCCATGCCTTATGTTTGATCAAAAGGATATCGTGTGACAAAAGGATGCTATATACACTATTGATTAGGTTATATCGATTTGATATTCGTACAACTTGGGTAGTCATAATGTCTTGCTAGAGGCCGCTTATGACTTGTATACCAAAATGTGTTTTGGTACACTGCCAACGTTGTATGAGCCTATTGGGTCGCACACTGAGAATGGTTTTGAGAGATTTTAAGATGGTTCAGAAAAATGAATTTTATATGATAAAATTCATGACAGAAACGTCCTTGTAGTGTATTACACTTATACTTCTTTAAGTAGGGGTATATGTGTAATTTACTAACCGTCTATATACAAGGGTTGTATAAATAGACGCTTTGAGTTAGAATACAAGTACGAAAGATTTTAAAAGGGCGAAACTCTATTTTCGTTTTAAGAAACGACTTAGAGTTTTTGGTATCCTCTGGATCGTTTTGGAGAGAAACAAAAGGTTTGGTATTCTCTCGAAGCTAGCACTTTGAATCTCGGCCGCCGTTCGTCGTGTGGACAAATAGTAGAGGGCGTTCGTCATTGCGCGCCTTTAGAGATCGATTAACCTTCAGAGAGGTATTGCGACTGGGGTATGATTAAGTTTTCATAGTTTAAACATGTTTTAATGGAATCAGATTCGGATCCTGTTGGGGTTTTTCTTAAAATTGTTTTGTAATCTCCGCTGCGCATGAACCCCAAAACCCAACAGTGGTATCGATGCCTTCGAGTTTGATTCCATTAAACTCATTGCATGTTTTTTATGATATATGATTGAAAGCATGTTAATAGTTGATGTATATGTGATATACATAAGTTTTCTATGAGATTTATTATCATGTTTTGTGTATATGATACATATATTCGTGATTTAATTGAAATCAGCTTTCATACATGCAAGTAACCATGTTAGGTTCGAATAATTTTAATGAATTGAATTTCGTATTCTGTGATCCATGACACCATTAGGGATAATCTTTATTTTTGTGTATTGATGCATGGATGAAATCTCTGTAATTCAGTATATATATTTAGGTTACATTAATTTAAGTTTCTTAAATTGTATAAGTCTCAAATGTTAATTCAAACTAATATGATTAGGTTCGATTGAGATAGTAATTCATGATCCAACTACATATTTGTGATTATTTGGATGAAGATCGAAATTGCAAATAATTAATTTTCAAATTATTTATTTATCTTGTTATATCTATGTTGTTATGAAGTTTTTATTTGATAAAGATAGATAACAATTAGATTAGGAGATATATGCAAAATCGGCTTAATTATCCTTATTGGATAGGAGATAAATATGGAGAAGTTTGTTATTTATGATATGCTAGGATTCAAATATCTAAAGTCCTAATTGGATTAGGATAAGATGATTAGTTAGATGTGGGCCCGAGTTAATTAAAACGTTTTAATTGACTTAATTTTGGATAAACTAAGGGGTAAATTTGGTATAGTAAAATCAGCGAAAAATATGATTTTCTATAGCGAATTTCAATTTTTGGAATTGAGATTTGTCTTCTAAAAAAAAAAAAAAAAAAAAAGGGCGCTGCCCCCTTCCCCCATTGTTCGTTCAATCCGATCATATGATTTGACATGGGACCGCCGCTTGCATTGACCGGCCAATGGACCGCCGTCTAACTAATCCTAGCGCACGGAAATTCTTCTATTAGTGAATAGCATAAAAATTCCTAAATTGTTTAGTGGTTCTACAAATCAATAAAATATATGATATTTCATTGTTTAATTAAAATCACTAAAACTGAATAAAATCCCTCTATTAAATCTTAAGTCTTGTGCCATCCAATTTTAAACACTTGTCAAGGCCTCGATCGCACTAATATAGTTTTAGGCATAGTTGGGTGTATTGTGTTATCTTGGTGAGATAAGTTGGGTAAGAGTTACCTAAATGTTTAAATTGGTCCGACTTAATAAAGCTATCAAAATAGTTTTGAACTTTAGGCATATGATGAGATAAAAACATGCTAAGACATAAGATGTCCTGTATCTCATAAAAGTATCTAAAGTTACATAAGATGTAATTGGTAACTGTTACCTACCTAAATAATCTAGTTCTGTGTTTCATGCCATAGCTGTCATAGAATTAGGTGAAATATGGATTTAGTCCCCTAAATAAACAGTATGTTTTAGGAGGGTTGTTAATTTAGTGGGAGTCTATTCCTCTATACTAAAATAAACTCGCATAATCTTTATTGTAGATCAATGGCCTCTTCAAGTAACAATAATCCCCTCACATCGCGATCTATCCTTGAGAAGGATAAGCTATCTGGGACTAACTTTCTTGATTGGTTCGAAACTTGAGAATCGTTCTCAAGCATGAACGCAAGTTGTATGTCCTGGATGCTCCGATCCCCGAGGACCCACCAGCCAATGCTACGAAAGCTGTGAAGGATGCGCATAATAAGCATGTCAACGATTCTACCGATGTTGCATGCATTATGTTGGCAACTATGGTTCCCGAACTTCGAAGGACATGGAACTAATGGAAGCCTACGACATGGTCGTAACGCCAAGGAAATGTTCTACAAAGAAGCTAGGCAAGAAAGGTTCGAGACAAATCAAGAACCTACATTCTTGTAAGATGACCGAGGGTGCGTTAGCTAGTCCTCATGTTCTCAAGATGAAGGGCTATGTTGACCAACTTGATAGACTTGGATTTCCCATAAGCCAAGAGTTGGCTACGGATTTGATCTTAAATTCATTACCGAGAGTTACTCACAATTTGTGATGAACTACAATATGAATAATATGGAGAAATCAATTTCGTAGTTGCATTTGATACTCAAAACCAACTCTGAACAAAATATCAAGAAACCCTCTAGTAATGTGCTAATGGTCCAAAAGGGAAAGGGAATGAAGAAGAAAGGCAAAGGCAAGGCTAAAGTTGCCAAGGCTAAGGCCGCTGCAACTATCGCAAAGCCTCGTGGAACAAGTCAAGCCCCACTGCTCTCGCTTCAAAGCACCAAAAGGAAAAGGAAGGAAATTGTCATTTCGCCATGCACTGGACATTGGTTCAGAAATTGCAAACTCTATCTGGAAGATCTAAAGAAGAAAAAGGGTAGTGCGACTACCACCTTAGGTATTTATGTTATTGAAATTAATTTATCTACTAGTGATTCCTGGGTATTGGATACCGGATGTGGATCTCACATTTGTATAAATGTGCAGGGACTCACCAAAGTAGAAAGTTGAAGAAAGGAGAAGTCATCCTCCGCGTAGGGAATGGAGCAAGAGTTGCTGCCCTAGCTGTTGGATCATATGACTTAGTTTTATCTAGTGGACTTATTTTAACTTTAAATAATTGTTATTATGTGCTTCCTTGAGCAGAAACATCATTTCTGTTTCATGTTTGGATATGGATGGTTTTGATTTTATTATTGCGAATAATAGATGTTCAATTTCTCGTAAAGGCATTTTTTATGCAAATGCTAATTTGTGTGATGGTCTTTATATTCTAAGCATGAAAAAGTCCACAGATACTCCAGTCTTTAACATAAATACAAAGAGATCCAAGTCAAATGATTTGAATCAAACCTATCTTTGGCATTGTCGTCTTGGCCACATAAATGAGAAACGCATAACGAAGCTCCATAAAGATGGACTTCTAGATTCATTTGATTTGGAATCATATGAAACGTGCGTATCTTGTTTACTAGGCAAGATGACTAAAATTCCCTTTACTGGACACAGTGAAAGGGCAAGTGATTTATTGGGTCTAATACATACTGATGTATGCGGTCCTATAAACACAATGGCTAGAGGAGGTTACCAAGATTTCATTACATTTACCGATGATGATTTCAGCAGATATGGTTATGTATATCTTATGAAACATAAAGTTCAATCATTTGAGATGTTTCGAACATTTCAAAATGAAGTGCGTAATCAACTTGGTAAAACTATTAAAGCACTTCGATCGATCGAGGTGGTGAATATTTGAGCCAAGAATTTGATGATCATCTTAGAAATTGGGGATTGTCTCACAATTAACTCCACCAAAGAACTCCACAATGGAATGGAGTTTCGAAAGGAGAAATCGAACCTTATTAGATATGGTTCGATCTATGATGAGTCATGCGGGTCTTCCATTATCCTTTTCGGGTTATGCATTACAAACTACAGCTTTCACTTTAAATCGAGTTCCTTCTAAAGCGGTTGATAAAACACCATATGAGATATGGTACGGGAAGAGACCTAGTTTGTCTTTTCTTGAGATTTGGGGTTGTGAGGCTTACGTAAAACGACAAGTCTCAGAAAAACTAGCACCTAAATCTGACAAGTGTCTATTTGTGGGGTATCCTAAGGAAACAAAAGGATATTACTTTTATAATCCCGCTGAGAACAAAGTGTTTGTTTGCTCGGTATGGTGCCTTTATGGAAAAACAGTTTATTTCAAAAGACACTAGTGGGAGAGAAATAAATCTTGAAGAAGTTCAAGAATCACAAATAAACACTGAACCGCTACTGGAAGTTCAACAACGTTCTGAACCAGTTGAACCTCCGCAAGTGACACAAGGCCTACGTAAATCTGGTAGGGTAAGACATGAGCTAGAGAGATTCAGATTTCTCATTACTGATAGTCGTGATGTGTTGCTTATAGATCAAAATGAGCCCACCACTTATCAGGAGGCTATGTCTAGACCAGACTCAGATAAATGGCTAAGTGCCATGAACTCTGAGATGCAATCCATGTATGATAACCAAGTTTGGAACTTGGTTGATTTACCTGAAGGTGGTAAGACCATTGGATGTAAATGGGTTTTCAAGAAGAAAACTAACATGGATGGCAAAGTGCATACTTTCAAAGCAAGACTTGTAGCAAAAGGTTTCAAGCACTCAAGGTGTTGATTATGATGAAACTTTTTCGCAAGAGCCATGCTTAAATCCATAAGAATTTTAATTGCCATTGCTGCATATTATGACTTGAGATATGGCAAATGGATGTAAAAATAACATTTCTTAATGGAAAGCTGCTTGAGGACGTGTATATGATACAACCTGAAGGTTTTGTACATCCTAAGAATTCTAGGAAGGTATATAAGCTTCAAAGATCCATTTATGGATTAAAGCAAGCTTCTCGGAGTTGGAATCTTCGTTTTGATGAAGCAATCAAGGATTTTTGTTTTATTAAGAACGAAGATGAGCCTTGTGTATACAAGAAGGTCAGTGGGAGTGTAGTTGTTTTTCTGGTACTGTATGTTGATGATATATTACTCATTGGAAATGACATCCCAACATTACAGAGTGTCAAGTCTTGGTTAGGGAAGTGTTTCTCAATGAAAGACTTAGGAGATGCAGCTTATATCCTAGGGATAAGGATCTATAGGGATAGATCTAAGAGGCTAATCGGTCTAAGTCAGAGTGCTTACATAGACAAGGTACTGAATAGGTTCAGTTTGCAAGACTCTAAAAGAGGATTGTTGCCAATGTCTCATGGCATAAGTCTCAGCAAGAATCAATGTCCTAGGACAAATGATGAGCGAGACCGTATGAATAAGATTCCATATGCATTTGCTATTGGATCTATCATGTACGCCATGCTATGCACTTGGCCTGATGTATCATATGCTTTGAGCACTACAAGCAGATATCAGTCAGATCCAGGTGAGAGTCACTGGATAGCAGTAAAGAACATCCTTAAGTACTTAAGAAGGACTAAGGAAGTGTTCTTGGTCTATGGAGGTTTTGAAAATGATCTAGTTGTAAATGGTTACACAGATGCAAGTTTTCAAACTAATATAGATGATTTTAGATCGCAGTCTGGATATGTGTTTACTTTGAATGGGGGTGCAGTAAGCTGGAAAAGTTCGAAGCAAGAGACTGTGGCAGATTCTACAACGTGTTTGAGTATATTGCAACGTCCGATGCAAAGAAAGAGGCGCTTTGGATCAAAAAGTTCATTTCTCGAACTAGGTGTGGTTCCAAGTATTGCTAATCCTGTTTGTTTGTATTGTGACAATAACGGGGCAATAGCACAGGCCAAGGAACCTAGATCACACCACAGATCCAAACACATACTCGTGCGTTTTCATCTCATCGAGAAATTATTGAGAGGGAGACGTAAAGATTTGCAGAGTACCTATCAAGACAACGTTGATCCATTGACAAAGGCTTTCCACAAGCAAAACATGATGGTCATGTTAGATCATTAGGCATTAGATGCATGAATGATTGGCCCTAGAACAAGTGGGAGATGTTGGGAAATGTGCCCTAGGTCAATCCATTAACAGTCTTTATGAATACATTTTAGTTAATAAAATAGAGGATTTCATTTGTTGTTTATTATAATTGATTTGCATGTTTACATTATAATAAGATCCATGGGTATTTACAAATATCCTAAATGTCCCTAGTCGATTATTATACTTGGGAACTATAATGAATTAAGACTAGTGTGAGTCTTGATTGATGATCATACGATGATCATACGTATAGGAATACGAATCAAGATCATGAGTACTTGTTAGAGAACAAAGTACTGGACCGACCCGCTATGAGAACATCACATGGATTAAGTCATAGTTGTTTCTCATGATAGGTATATTTTTCAGTCCTCTGACTTGAGATTACCAGAGACTTCAACATTAGGAATACAATGATTTGACGCAATCAAACGTTGTCTTTTACCGGACGATTATAAAGGTTGTGATTGGTTACTGTGTGAATAATGTGGTGAAGTTGTGTAATCGAGATAGAATTTGTCCCTCTCATATAAAGAGAGATATCCAGTGGATCCCTCGATATGTTAGACTATTAAAAGGCCTAGTCTAAGTAAATTGATATTGATCAATGTCACTTAGATGTTTTCAGTCTACCTAGAAATCGAGACTAGTACGATTGAACATGTTGGATGACAATTCCATGCCTTATGTTTGATCAAAAGGATATCGTGTGACAAAAGGATGTTATATACACTATTGATTAGGTTATATCGATTTGATATTCGTACAACTTGGGTAGTCATAATGTCTTGCTAGAGGCCGCTTATGACTTGTATACCAAAATGTGTTTTGGTACACTGCCAACGTTGTATGAGCCTATTGGTCGCACACGAGAATGGTTTTGAGAGATTTTAAGATGGTTCGTAAAAAAATGAATTTTATATGATAAAATTCATGACAGAAACGTCCTTGTAGTGTATTACACTTATACTTCTTTAAGTAGGGGTATATGTGTAATTTACTTAACCGTCTATATACAAGGGTTGTATAAATAGACGCTTTGAGTTAGAATACAAGTACGAAAGATTTTAAAAGGGTCAAAACTCTATTTTCGTTTTAAGAAACGACTTAGAGTTTTTGGTATCCTCTGGATCGTTTTGGAGAGAAACAAAAAGTTTGGTATTCTCTCGAAGCTAGCACTTTGAATCTCGGCCGCCGTTCGTGTGTGGACAGCTAGTAGAGGGCGTTCATCATTGGCAGCGCCTTAGAGATTGATTAACCTTCAGAGAGGTATTGCGACTGGGGTATGATTAAGTTTTCATAGTTTAAACATGTTTTAATGGAATCAGATTCGCATCCGTTTGGGGTTTTTCTCAAAATTGTTTTGTAATCTCCTCTGCGCATGAACCCCAAAACCCAACACAAACTACTACTACAAAGAATTACAACTACAAAGTAGAAGAGAAAAATGAAAGAGTTGTAATGAGAAGTTGTATACAACTTGGTGTGGTCTTTTAATGAAGTTGACACATTTTATATAGGCCCTTTGATGATGATGATAAATGTACTTAGACAATGTTTACAAGTAACACATACATCACATGTCATATAACTCTTCACAAGTAACATTTACAATACATAGAATAATGAATACATTGGATATGGAGGCAAGTAAGAGCCATACTTGATACTACCACTCAATGTGAGAGCCATGTTTGACAATGCTTGGTCATACAAAATCTTGGTTAATTGTTCATCCATGTCACAACAATTCTTTATTTTTTATTTCATTTTTTTTATTTAAAGGAAGCATTGAACGAATCATGGCATTAAATAAACCTGACCATTGTACAGAATGCATACGTATTTTTTTTACTTAAGTAGGAGTTGAACTCATGATCTCTCCAAACCTTCCATTTTTGAAAAAAAAGTTATGTCGTCTCTACCATCTCACTAGAGATGCTTTGGCAGAACGTACACATGCATATTGAAAGTATTTTTATTATTGCCACCAAAAAAACTATGTTTATCACAACTAATGCTGAATAGTTGTGATAGTCAAGATCTAGTATTTCCATCAAGATGTGAGTTTTGTGGAAGATAAAATAAATATTGATACACCTTTAATTATTATTATTATTTTTACAACTAGAACTCCACCTATCGGTGTGAATAATTAAGGATACACCCTTAATTGGTTTAAAAAAAGGATACACCTTAATTAGTTAATATTTAATTCAAGTCTATTAAGAATCTCAGGAGAATAATTGAAATCCACTATGAGATCCTAATAATCATTACAAGATTTTGTCTGTTTAGTGACATTAGTTTACTCATTTAACGACACTAATTAGTGTCTCTAAAAATTTTACCGACGTATTACAAAGTGTCACCACTTGAGTTGGTAAAAGTGTCGTCGCCCCTCTATTTTTGCGATACAAAAGATATGTGTTGCTGACATTTACTTAGGAAACCTTTGTTATAAGCGTTTTTAACGTGGGGACGCTTGTTATATATGTGTCTTTAATTTTAATGTCTCCAAATTTTCATTACACACTTAGTGTCCTTAAGTTGGCAACACTGGTACACTTAATGTCTCCAAATTAGCAACTCTTTTTAAATTGGCAACACTTTGTGCACTTAATGTCCCAAATTAGCAACCCTTACATACTTAACGTCCTTTAATTGGCCACACTCGTGCATTTGATGTCCTTTAATTTCGCCGACTATGTTCCGACTCAGCCCCAATAGTTGTTCCATCAACTCCGTTATTCAGTTATTTTGTTGTCCCGTCGTGCATTGTTCGCTAATTTGAGCGCAGTTCGCGATGCCTGTCATGCCTGTTATCCGTGTACTGTACGTTGTCAAGTGCAGTTCGCGATGTCTGCCTGTTATGTACCCATTTCATATCTGCCTATTTTGTCGGCCTATTTGTCAATTCTGTTCGTGATCACTTACATCCGTTCATTGCGATCTGGTGTCCCCACGTAGAATTGTCGCCGACTTTATGTATCCTCATCTTATTCATTTGTAAACTCAAGTGATTTCGTTGCCACCACCTTAAGTTTGAGGGGAGATGTTTAGAAACTAATATTATGTAACTCTACATTGATTATATAACGTTTACACTGATTGTGTAACGTCTACATTAATCGTGTAACACCTCCACTGATTATGCAACGCCTACATTGATTATGTAACGTCTACACTGATTTAGTTCTGTACCATTTTATAAATAGGGCACTATACTATACATTTGAAAGATACAATAAACTTATTCTATTCTGAAACTATAAGATGCAACAAATATTGAGGCAATGTTTCTCCTGCCAAAACATCTTCACTACTAGTTCGAGCCTGCATGTATACCAAAGATGTTTAACCTTCGACACAAGATTCAGAACATGCTTATCAATTGAAAGATTTCCAAATTAAACATTGCAAAGATCATGAATGAAACAATAGATTTAAAATAAAAAAAAATAATAAAAAAAAACGTTCCCACTTCACGATCAACACTTTCAATTATGGCTAAAGACCACTACCTTGAATAGATAGTTTCGATACCATCAACGATCAATTCAAAAGGGTAAACATTTTAACAAAAAAAGAGTAAATACCATAATTAGGATGCACAAAAAGATCTCTTGCACATACATAATGTGATCTACATAGATTAACACTTCACAAATTCACAAGCAAACATTCAGTTTAGACAATCAGGAAAACCACCTATCATACATATCTAATGCCTATGTTTTTATACCACCTCTGAAGAAGCCTTGAACAATCTTCCTATCAAACTTTTCTAGTGGGCGACATGACCACAACTAATGGTAACAACTCAACTAGCATATGTGACAATTACCATCCTTTCCACAACTCAAAAAATGCCATTGTAGAAATGTAATAAAAAATTAATAAATGAGTCATCTTAAATATCTTCATGTGGAAAACGATTTTAGGACTTATTTAATGACATCTCAATAATAAAATGTCCTTAGATTTAAAATTTAACACTTATAAATTACATGTCCTTATGTGTAAGAGTTTGAAATTTAACAACACTTGTAAATTATATGTTTTTAGATTTAAAATCTAACAACACTTATAACTTATGTGACCTTATAATTGAATTTTGACAACACTTGTAAATTATGTGTCATTGAATTTAAAAGTTAACAACACTTGTAAATTATTTGTCCTTAGATTTGAAATTTACCAACACTTATAAATTATGTGTCCTTAGATTTAAAATTTACCAACACTTGTAAATTACGTGTCCTTATATTTGAAATTTATCAACAATTGTAAATTATGTGTCCTTAGATTTAAAATTTACCAACACATATAAATTATATGTCCTTAGATTTGATATTTACTAACATTTGTAAATTATGTGTCCTTAGATTTGAAACTTACTAACACTTGTAAATTATATGTCCTTATATTTAAAATTTATCAACACTTATATGTCCTTATATTTGAAATTTACCAATACTTTTAAATTATATGTCCTTATATTTAAAATTTACCAACACATGTAAATTATGGGTCTTTAAATTTAAAATTTACCAACACTTGTAAATTATGTGTCCATATATTTAAAAATTATAAACACTTATAAATTATGTGTCCTTATATTTGAAATTTACCAACAATTCAAATAATGTGTCTTTATATTTAAAATCTAACAACACTTGTAACTTATGTGTCCTTAGAATTGAATTTTGACAACACATGTAAATTAGAGTCCCCAAATTTGAATTTGGCGACACTAACTTACCAAGTGTCTCTAAGATAGGAGACATTTATAAATTATGCATCCTTAAATATTGAAATCGACAACTCTTGTTGTTTGCGTCCTAAAATTTAACATTAACGACACTTGTAAACAATTTGTCCTTCGTTTTGAAATTTGGCAACACTTATAATTTAGTGTCCATAAATTTTAAATTTGGTGACACTTGTTTATCAAGTGTCCTTAATTCTGAAACACTTGTACATTATATGTCTTGAGATTTTAAATTTGACGACGTTTGATATCAAGTGTTTTTAATTTGGAGACACTTTTGTATTATGCATCTAAAAATTTTAAATTTGGCAACACTTGTACATCATGTATCTCTAAAATTAAAATATGGAGACGCTTTTTACCAGCGTTGGCAAAAAAGTGTCCCTATAGACCAACTTTGTTGTAGTGAATTATACAAACTCGTTAGACCCATTAGACTCTCCTAGACTCCATAAGCTCGTTGTGACCCACTAAAATTATACATATGGATCTAATATGACCTCTGTCCACTTAAATTGCTTCTTGCGAGATTGTAATTGGACAAATTTGCATCTCAATGGAATTTGTTGCTACTCATAAGCTTGTATGACAAAAAAATACTACATTTATCACTTTACATTAATGAAAAACAAGTAATTATATACATACTATGTAAAGTCTAGAATTGTAAAATTTAATTTCAAATGTACAATATTAATAAGATAAGTATATAATAAATTCATTCATTACAAATAACTATTCAGATTTCATCAGAAGGGATAGATATGAAATTTCTATTAAATACAACCATTAGACTCTTTTTAGATTTTTCTATTGAGATCATCATGTGGTGTGTGATCACGTATTTTAATGTTTCCTAAAAACATAAGCTTTTCAATAAGTTTTATCATGGTATCAAAGCAAAGTCGCTCTTGAGTGTTTCTGCTACGCGCAAAGTCGCTTAACCTCTCTATAAAGTGCAAAGCCACTCATCTTCGTCAGCCAAAACAAATGGCATACAAAGGAGATTATCAGAACTTGGCCAAACCCGAGACCAAGACTTCCTCTTCAATGACTACTCACAAAAGGGCATCAATAACGTTTGAACCATTCAAACTTACAACAGAGCAATATAAAAAACTAATGACTTCACTCAACAAAAGTAAGTCAAATTCTATATTCAGCCATGAAAATAACACATTAGTCATGACCGATAGACCAGGTAACATTCATTGTGCCTCTGCTTCAACAAATGAAATGCATTGGATATTAGACATAGGGGCCACAAACCACATAGCCTGTTCTCTTAACCTATTGGCTACAAAGGCTCGCCTAGTCAACAACACTGTACGTCTACCTAATGGAGCCACTGCGGCCGTCACACACATTGGAGATATTCATTTTACTGACTTTACCTTGCAAAATATGTTGTGTTCCAACATTCAATTTAAACCTTATTTCTATAAGTCATCTCCTTCGCAATTCTCATTACTCAGCCATTTTCACCAATACTTTTTGCATATTGCAAGACCAATGATCAGGAAAAAGATTGAGATTGGAATTGAATGAAGATGACTCTATTATCTTGACGCTCAATAAAGATCTGGATGTAATGCAGTCACCTCAACAACCACTCACATGTCAAAAATTTGGCATCAACGACTCGGTCACCTATCTAGTAAAAGTTATTATCATCTTTTTGGTTTGGACTCATCTATTAAATTCGGTGACAATTCAAATTGCCCAATCTGTCCATTAGCAGCTAAACAAATTTGATCCACATTTCCTTTAAGCTTTACTCATATCTCAACCCCATTTGAGTTAATCCATGTTAATATTTTGGGGGTTACCATGTTCCAACTATCACCGGGACATGATATATTCTTACCATTATTGATGATTATGGTCGTTGTACATGGATTTATTTGATGAATCAAAAATCAAATATATCCGAATGTCTCACCACATTCATAAACTTTGTTGAAACACAATACACATCAAGGATCAAGATCATTTGAAGTAATAACGACCCAAGTTCATAATGAAGAAGTTTTACTCAGATAAATGAATCATTCACCAAACCAATTGTGTTTCAACTCTGCAGCAAAATGGAGTGGCTGAGAGGAAACATCGTCACCTACTCAATATCGCCAGATCTTTATTGTTTCAAGCTAACCTTCCTAAGAAATTTTGGGGGGACGCCATTCTAATTGCTGCCTACTTTATTAATCGAATTCTCACCCCTCTTCTTCAAGGAAAATCAACAATGGAGACACTTTTACATAAACAACCATCATACAATCACTTACGAATTTTTGACTGTTTGTTTTTTGTCTTAACAAACCATCAACATCCTGCAAAATTTGATGCAAGGGTCGTTTGATGTATTTTTCTTGGCTATCCAAATGCCAAAAGGCATACAAAGTTTATGATCTATCAACTGGTAAGATTTTCATTTCCTGAGATGTGATATTTCACAAAAATAATTTTTCATTCACATATTTTGTTTCATCTCCAACTCTATTATCCCAAAATGTTCCCTTTTGGAATTATGATGATGATGCATAATTTCAAATGCTCATTCCAATACTCACTACCATTGACACAAAAGAGGACGCCTAAACTCTAGCTATTAGAGTCAATGTTGAGGCAGTCACCAGTCAACAGCCGATTGTTGATGACATCCCTACACCCAACATTGGATTTGATACTCAACCAACCACCACTCAACATCCGATTGTCAATGATCAGTCAGTCTAAGATCCACCTCAAAAATTCATCTACCGTAAATCCTACAAATCTGTCATCAAGGTTGACATGTATTACATCAGTTCCAATCATTTAAAAGAATATCAGATTGATGTTCCTCTTCCTTCAAGGATAGCCTCAACATCTAACACGATCTTGGTTCAAACAGTGGCTAAC
Source organism: Stephania japonica (assembly GCA_039657345.1). Taxonomy (NCBI): domain Eukaryota; kingdom Viridiplantae; phylum Streptophyta; class Magnoliopsida; order Ranunculales; family Menispermaceae; genus Stephania; species Stephania japonica. The sequence goes on along the minus strand of CM077558.1, from coordinate 16,330,084 downwards.
TCACATCCTTTATCAAAATTTCTTTCATATGGCCAATTATCTCCAAAACATCGTGTTTTCACTGTTTCTCTCTTATCAGAAAAAGAACCAACAACTTTTCAACAGGCTGTATGTGATCCTAAGTGGTGCTTGCCATGATACAAGAGCTTAATGCATTGCGAGCTAATGGTACATGGTGTCTCCAGACTTTTCCTACTGCGAAGAAGCCAATCAGATGCAAATGGGTTTATAAAATCAAGCATCACTCAGATGGATTTATGGAACATTACAAAGCCTGATTAGTCGTAAAGGGGTACAACGAAGTCGAAGGTCTAATCCACCACAAGACATTTGCTCCTATAACAACTCGAGAAATATGCTATGTCTGTGTGACGACGTGTACTACCTATTTATACTCGCGTATGTGTGATAGGACAGTGATGTCAAGTTACGAGTAGGGTTTGCCTAGGAAAATGTGTCGAATGGGTATCGAACGAACGAAATATGGATACATGGGTCCGAGATACGATTTTTGTGGATTACGAAAAAATAAATACAATAATTAATTAATGTGGTAATATATTCGGGTCGTTAATATTTCCATTCGTGCGTGATGGTGCAAGTCGTGGTGCATGTCGAGCGCAGAAACACCCGAGATAAGGCCAATTATTGGTCAATTTGATAGGAACAACGGGAGAGCCCCTATTTGTGTCAAAGAGTGGTTTGGAATGGTGTAAATGGAGGCCACAATATGAACCTCGAGATACGTAAACATCCCAAGATTTTGATCAACCTATATAAAGGTGAATCAACCCATATCTCTCTTTTTTCTCTTCTCTCTCTCTCTCTCTCTCTCTCTCTCTCTCTCTCTCTTTTTTCACACGAGAACACGAGCTTGCGGAGAGGGTTTCGACGTGGATCGACGACAAGGGATCGCACCACGACACAAACAAATGTGAGATCCCGACTTTCCGTTCAATTCTCGTCGTTTTAGCATCGATTTTGTGTGTTTTCGTTCAATTGTTGGATCGGTGGTAGGGTCAATTTTTATGGTTTTACAACGGTTTTGATGGGTATCGGGGTCCCTTCGAGGTTGGGATAAGCTCGGAATATGGCGACACGAGTCGAGGTTGCGAAAAACCTCAACAGTCACATTTTGCTAGTGACGCCATCGTGGGGCCTAATGCCCCACGACGTCTGGGGCAGGGGTTGTCCTGCCCCATGCTTTAAGTGACGTCGCCAAGGTTGGACTTCCACGGCGTCGCACTGTTCCTCAGGCCCAATTTTTGAAAGATTTTGAAAACTTTTGAACTTCTCGCGGGTATCCAAATGGGTCCGAATATGACTCAATACCCGAGGAATTGACACAAAATAATGGAAATGGATAATGTTTAGAAAATGAAAAAATTAATGGAAATTACAATTAAATATAAAATAAGACTCTAACGCGACCAAATTGGATCCGAACTAATTCCAGGTACTTAGTAGACTAGTGACGAGCATACGAGATCGGTTTGACGACGTATAAGAGCTGCGAGCGCGGAGTATCGCATAGTACAGTGAGTCAAACTAGTAAGAGTATTTATATTATTTCATTTGTAAATTTAAATTGGGTTGTTATCCTTGTTGAGCAATATTTCATTGTGAAATATGATTTCTTGAATTCAGTTTGTGATGTCTATCCTTAGTGGATTATCAACTTTGTTTTCTTTGGATTCCTTAATGAGTGGTCTTTTAGGTCTAAGTGGCGATATAGTGGTTATGAGTGTGGTGAGACTACTTAGGGATGTGCTTACGGGTACGGTGGTCTTTCACCACTGTAACTGTAACAACCTTCAAATTTAACATGACATGTGTCGTATTTCCAGGACCGTGACCTGACCGTCGTGATACGTAGAGTATTTCGAACCTTGGGAGTCGACACCGAGGTAATTTTACTTTTCTGTGGTGCTTGTATTAGTATGTATATCTAGTACAAGTCTCGAGCCGTTTGGTGTGTTGAAAGTTTGAGTAAGGTTTCGCCTAGGTTAAACGGGGTTATAAAACAGAAAAATGACAATAAAAGGTTAATTAAATGATAATTAGGTTAATTAACAGGGTTAATTATGCTAGTGAGACCAAGGGCACACAACACGCGAGTTGTGGTGTGTTGCGGTTCGAGAATGTGAAGAACAGGTTAACGAGTTGGTTAGTTAAACGACATGTGTGTCACATATTGGAGTCAACAAGTGGAGTTAGAGTTGTTGGACAGCTTAAAAGGAGGAGTGTAGGATCTACCTCAGGATACGTGTGTGTAAGTGGATCATGAGGAGACCTATATAAGGCCCACCTCTCCATTTTTCCTCTCATTATATCAATTTCTTCTTCTCTTCTCTTCTCTTCTCCTTCTCTTCTCTTACTTGGTAAGCAAGAAATACTTGGGCAGCCATTAGAGGGCTGACCTTGGTAACTAGAGCCTCGCCGGAGTTTTGTCCTTGCCGAAGATAAGGTGAGACTCCTTCTCCTCTTGTTATCCACATCGATTACGCATTAATTTCCTTGAATTCCATCGTGATGACCACGGATGCCGCACAGGGACTCGATCTAATCGAGAATCCTCGATGCCTTGGCGATCCATGGAGCGATCAACACTCGATTTTGTAACCAGTGTTGTAATTTAGTAGCGTTCTGTTAATTTTGTCAGACGTTTCGGGATGATTTGTCATTTCAAACAATTCTGGAGGTTCCACGACGATCTGAAGTCGATTTTAGATGGTCACAGATCCTCGTACAAATTGGAAATAGGCACGAAGCACGGTGACGTAAGCTGGGGTTTCAAAAAACCCTGGATAAACTAAATGGTCCAAGACGTTGCGACGAGCATCGTGGGCATTATGCCCCACGGTACCCGCCACGACACGACGGCAGACTGTGGGCGATGTTCGCTCAAATATGGCGCCGTGATGCAGGGAATTGGCAATGCCTCCCATTGCTCCCAAACCAGAACAATTCTCACGTGATGTCGCGACGACGACGTGGAAAATTTACACATGGCAGTGGCGCCGCGACATCCTAAACATAACATGAATAATGAATTTTGTATAAAACTTGGAACACTTGAGAAACTTTAGGTGTTTATCTAAGGTTATACATTGACCATAAACCATATCTATCGGGGTTCAAATCATTAACAAGTAGTTGGGAACCCCTAGCAAAGGTGTAGAGTTGCGTGAGCATACACGGGTCGTGACCTTACTAGGTACATTTAAATATTTTTTATATGTAAGATTGTAAGCCAGTTAAGAAAATACCATGTGATTCATGTAACCTTTATTGTTCTAATATTTGTTATGATCCTTTGATTGCCATTCCATTCTGTTATTCCTTGGTGGTGTGTTATTGACTTAAATGTATGGGAAGGTACTTGCAGCCCGCACCAGCTAGGCTAACGTGAGCACTTCTTGTAGGAGTGTCCGACCACCCCTGGTGTGTGTGATACCAAGTACTGGATTTATGAGATATTGTGATATCTCTTATCATGATTTGCGATGTTGCGACATTGCCCGGGAAGACATTGTGAAGTCTTTGCCATTTTGTTATGACTTAGACCACTTATGGGCCTCTTTTGTTTTTAAGGACACTTAAATTTCGTTGCTATCTGTAAGTCTGTTTATCATGCACTTGTGTTATTTCTTGCCTTTAAATTATCGCATGATTCTTGGACTGCTTATTTGGTTAAATCTTGAATTACTATTATATTCTTCTGGTATTACTTTTGATTTCTCTCAGTTACTCACTGTCTATTTTATGATGGTGGTGCAAATAGACCGGGGTGCAGTAAGGGGAAGGGCCTCATACTTGGTGATTTCCTCTGAGGACCTCTTGGAGTAGCGCACTTCTTTATTTCTAGTATAGGTTATTATTCTTGTTGTTTGTAAGTTGTTTTGAGATACTATGGTTTGATATACTTGGGGATTGACAGTATTTTGGATATCATGTAATTTTTCATGAATATTTATTTCATGGTTCCACATTAATAGAGTACTTCCTGATTTCTCTTTTACCTAAGTTATTTCACATGATTGTAGTTAAATTCCGCTGCGTAACACTTTAATAATCTCTATAATCATAATAACTCATACTTTTAACTTGAGATTTGATGAATTGTGGCTGACTAGACATGCATATATTTGTCGAGTATGGTCTCGGGGGTCTATATGGGTCTAGGTCAAGCGTAACCAATTGTATGAGAAATTGGAATCGTCATAGTAGCTACATGGATTCTAGACGTGCCTAAATCCGCAGTTTAGGGATGAGTAGTATGACCGTGAGTTGAACTATGTGTGGACTCCGGTAATGTGATTCATACTAAACTGTTGGTGGTTTGTTTAGATCCAGAATCTGTCGGGAAAGTCAAGTTGCGTACTTTGTGTTGCAATTTAATGAACTTGGAACACTTAGATGCCTTTTTTCTTTGTACTTTTGACAATCATTTAATTGTTGATATCTTAGTGATTGAACTATTATATTGTCTTTTATCATCTTTGTGATATTGTTGCATGATACTCGTTTAGCCGTTTATTTGACATTGGTTATTACTGTTATCTTCTGTACTCACCGTCTTTTTTATGACGGTGGGTGCAGCCCCGTCATACTGTAGGGTTGATAAGGAAAAAAGACCAAAGATAGGTGATTGAAAGATAGGTGATTTGTAACGACCCAAAAATTTGGTTATTTGTGGATGATAATGCATGTATTAGTATATTAGTATTCTACGGGTCTCGAGCCGTTTGGGCTATATTTTAATTGAGTGAGATGGCGCCTAGTTAAACGGGGTTTTCGGGAACCGTTTTAGTGGATATTATTAATAAACAAAGTCAAATGAAAAACCTGACCTAAGTTGAGGAAATAAAACTCTAACAATAAAGTATAACATAAGCGTGAGGGAATTTATTCGAATCCCAAGAGTGGAACCGCCTCGAGAAGCGTGTCGGACGCGGGGCACGGTGCACCGAGTAGGCGAGAATTTGTGTAACCTTATTAGTAATTTAATAAAATTAATGGGTTAGTATAAAATAAGATTGTTAAAGTGACACAAGTGAGTGAGGAGAGCCATTGGATGGTCATAGAGATGGGGATATGTGTTAGATTAAGAGGATAAGCCAAATGACCCATAAGGGTAGTTGGCCAAGGGTTGGACAAGTGAGAGTTTAAGGGCAAATGGGTCATTTCACCTATGTACACACTATTCATCATCTTCCCCACTCTAGCCGTCACTATTCACCTCTCCACCATTCTCGCCACTGCCGCCGCCTCCCACCGGCGACACTGACCCCGACGAGGTGAGTCTCTCGCTCCAACGTCTCTCTCTCTCTTTCTCGTTTCTTCACTCACGCACTCACTCTCGGTTTTCCTCTCCACGCTCTCGACTCTCGGCCTCACGTGCTCTCCCTCACCCTCAACTATGTCACCACCCTCGACCACGGTAACTGATCCCTCCACCACCACCGACGACGTTGGGTGAGCTCCTCTCTTCCCTCTCTTCCTTCTCTTCTCTCTCTCGGCAGTTCACGTGTTCTCTCTCACTCTCGACTGTTTTTCTCTCTCGTTTTCCAGTCACCACCGTCACCCTCACGACATTGGACCTCGGCCACCCATCGGAGACACCAAGGTGAGCTTGACTATCCCCTCGCTCTCTCGGTTTCACTGTTTTTAGTTTTGAAAATTTTTCTCCTTTTTGTGACGATTTTAGTGATGATGAACACCATTGTTTGGGTGACCGGCGCTGGTGCCGGTCGATGCTGACCGGAGGTCACCCTCCGACGACACTACTGGACGGAGGTGACCCCAGGTGGACTGCTTTGTGAGTGTGTGTGGACTGTTTTGGTTGTGACGGTTTTGTTTGGTGGTGTGAGTTATAGGTGTATGTGTTGATTTTTGGGTTTGGTGTGCATGGGGTGCATGAATCAGTTGTGTGTGTGTACACCACTGTGGGGTGTACACAACACAGTATATATGTGTACACCACGGTGGGGTGTACACAATGGTTGTGTTGGAGTGTGTAGATGTAGTTGTGTGAAGTGTATGTGGATTATTTAGGTGCATGTGTGACGGTTTTGGTTAATATGAGTGTGGGGTGGTTGTTTTATGTGTATGGGGTGTGACTGTGTATGTGCACACCCCAGTTGGGGTGTGGGTGTGTACACTATAGTTGATGTATGGGAATGTTTGTTAAAAAAAGGTATATATAACATAGTTTCAAGTAATAAAGTGATGTACTAATGCATGTGAACATGAAAAATCACAGTGGGGTGCACACAACAGCGGGGTGTGTGCACAAGACAACGGGGTGTGTGAAGTGTTAGTATGCACACCAATGGGGTGTACACATCAATTGTGTGTGTGTGACCATAATGTATATTATTGTATGTTTGAGAATAAGTAAACAAGATTATAAGTATAGACATTTGTTTTAAATGAATATGGACTTGTAATAAGGCCCAACAAGGGCCCAATCCACTCATTTCAATATAAGTCCATAACAAGTCTCAATTGGTGTGTATATGGGTTGTGTAAAACCCAATAAGAGTTTAATATGATAAGCACAACTTAAGGCCCAAAACAAATACATAAAATGTAATAACGAGCCCATATGTTCAGGCCTAATAATTATTTACATATCGAGCCTACTTAGGTGGTTATAGGCTTAATACATGGACCCACCAAGAGCCTAACCAGTGTATAAAGGACATCAACGATAATATGGGTTGCATTAATTGAATGAATTGAAACAAAGTTTATAAGAATTATCCTAAAACTAAATACTAATCCTAAACCTATATTCGGGACTTAAATCGTTGTCGTAGTCGTCGAAACACGGGAAGCGCGTTAAAGTCTCGGAGTGAGTACCGGTCACGTTAGATCGTAAGTACATGCATGCCTCGTATGTATGTACGTTAGTAGACCCAAAGAAAAAACATGTGATTTATACATCCTCTATTTGTTGCTATTGTTGCATTGATCCTTTGCTTGATATTCCATTCCGATTTCCTTGGTTGTATGTTCTTGGCATGAGTGTGTGTCTCGAAGTTATCATGTGGTCCCGCACTAGCTGGGACAACGATGGTGCCCTCTGTAGGGGTAACTGACCACCCCTAGTGATGTGTGTACTGGGTACTGGATTCGAGAGGTGTTGCGATGCCTCTCGATTTCACGCTGCGCTAGTGTTGCGACATTGCCCGGGGAGATCTTGCGAGATCTTTGTCGTATTGCTGTGAAATAGACCACTCATGGGCCTCTTTTGAATCTTAGAACATGCAAATATCGATTGTTTATCTATCAGTCTCTTTATCATGCATTTGATTTATTTACTTTCCAGTTATTTCCTTTCCGCATGATACTTAGATTGCTTTTCTTGTTATAATCATAAATTATTGTTACATTCTTCTGGTACTACTAGCAATTTTATTCAGTTACTCACCGTCTAGTTTGTGACGGTGGGTGCAGATAGAGTGGAGAGCAGCAAGGGCAAGGGGCCCTGCCTAGGTGATCTACTGTGAGGATTTGCAGCGACATCTGAGAGACTTTATAGTAGGTGTTTATATTTTGTTTGCTGATGTGTATATCGTTTTATACTTATTTTGTTGGGATCATTGAACTTGGTATATCATTTGTGAGACTGGTATCATGTATATATGCCTATCGAATTGTACATGAATACCCGGGGTTTTCCACACTTATAGAATTCCTAATTTCCCTTTTATTGAGTTATTTCCCTTGTTTATAATTGTTTTAGTCTTCCGCTGTGTATTAATGCAATAACTCTTTCATAAATTATTGAATTAATTAAATCGAAGGCTGACTAGGCTCGTCAGGTTGCCGGGTGATGACTCGGGGCCTGCACGGGTTTAGGCCGGGCGTACCCAATTGCATGGGAAAATTGGGGCCGTCACATGATTGACGTTGAGGAAAGCTAGATGATCTCTTCTTACCTACAGTGTAGGTTCTTTGTATTATTGTATAATATATTTTTGATAAACTGGGATATAGGTTTGTGAAAGATTTTGGGACATGTATACAATATACATATGCAGGGTTTCCACAATCTAAGTTGTCCTTACTTGTGTCTTAGGGTTATTTAGTTTAGTTGGAGTAGAATTTGCATCCGCTGTACATTGATAACTCACTAAATTGATCAACTTCATTTTTAAATGGCTAAATAAATGGTAAATGGTAAAGAAAGCTGACTAGGCTTGTGTCGACACTGTGAGGTTGGCCTGAGGGTCCACGTAAGTCTAGGTCGAGTGGGGTCAAATTTAGGGTTGTGAAATTGGGGTCGTCACAACTCCAGTTGCAAAACTTGTAACAGTTCGACTTCTTTTTGTTGTAGCATTAACCAATAATTGGCATCTCCATCAACTTGATGTCAACAACGCTTTCTTACATGGAGAGCTTGATGAAGATGTGTTTATGAGTTTACCACCTAGTTTCGAACGAAAGGGGGACACTCGAGTATGCAAACTCTACAAATCACTATATAGTTTGAAGCAAGCTTCTCGACAATGGTTCTTCAAGCTATATTCCTCACTTTTGATGGCGAATTTCAAGCAGTCAAAATCAGATTATTCATTATTCGTTCGATCCCAGAATGGTAAACTGACTGCCTTACTTATTTATGTGGATAATATGATTTTAGTAGGAAATGATCTACAAGATATTGAAGACACCAAAACGTTCTTGAAGAATCAATTCAAGCTAAAGGATCTAGGGGAGTTAAAATACTTTCTTAGCATTGAAGTGGCACGATCCTGCAAAGGCATTTCACTTTCACAACAAAAGTATGCACTTGAAATACTAGAACACGTTGGCTATTTCGGAGCAAAGCCGGCTTCATTTCCCATGGAACAAAACTTGGCACTTAGTAATCATGAGGGTGATTATGTCAGTGATCCATCATCATACAAAAGACTTGTTGGAGGGCTAATTTATCTAACCATCATAAGGCCTGACTTTACATATGCAGTCAATGTCCACAGCCAATTAATGGACAAGCCACGAGTCCTACATCTAGAAGCAGGCCATCGAGTCCTGCAATACATTAAGCAAATGCCAGGACAAGGAATATTTTTTTCCTCGTCAAGTTCAATTCAACTTAGTGCATTTTGTAATGCAAGTTGGGCTAGGTGTCGTGACAGTCGATGATCAGTCACAGGTTATTGCATATTCCTTGGTAACTCACTAGTCTCTTGGAAAACAAAGAAGTAAACAACGGTCTCAAGTTCGAGTGTAAAAGCCGAATATCGATCTATGGCCAACACATGTTGTGAAATTACATGCTTGAAAGCGGTTTTACAAGACCTAGGTATTTCACATTCACAACCCATTAACTTGTATTGTGACAATCAAGCAACATTACATATTGTCTCAAATCTTGTCTACCATGAACGTACGAAGCACATAGAGATTGACTGTCATCTTATCTGAGAAAAGGTTCAAGAAGGTATGATTAAGATAGCTCATGTATCTACCTCAAATCAGTTAGCTGATATATTCACAAAGCCATTGAGTAGTCAACAATTTTCAAAACTTCTCACCAAGTTAGGAATTATCAATATACATTCTAACTTGAGAGGAAATGTTAAGGAAGTCACAGTTGTAGACAGTCATCCGCATGCCACAGACTGTCTCTCCAAATATGGACAGTCAATCATCCGCCATCCGCATAATATATGTTGATTACATTCCTTGATTGACTCGATCCTTGCATAATATATATTGATTACATTCCTTGATTGACTCAATCCTTGTGTAAATAGAAAGTTATTTGTTTCCTTTTGTACTAGATATGAGCTTTCATAACTAGATCTAAGACAACCAATGTAATCGACTATACATACGTACATACATTCCAATTGTATGAATATCAATACAAAAAGCTTGTCAATAAGTTTTATCATTATATCTGTAAGGGACTATTATTGATATATCAATTTCATGTGAAAGTAAGAACATACCAAATCTGAGGTACTACCACTTAGTTGGCACAATCACAAAATATAAATAGCTAAAAATACATTGTGGTTTTACGTGATGAAAGCTAAAATCCAGTACATATATATATAAAACAGAGTTCTAATAACTCAAGGACTATAGAAAGAAGATCAGATGTAGGGTCTTCTTGAACCAGATCAGATGTAGGATCTTCTTGAACCTTAATGGGCCTCCAAAGCAACCCCTGATTTCTCTATGAAGTTTTTAGCGTATTCCTTCCTTGCAGGGTGCTCCTCTTGTGGACGATTATATGCCGTCCATACCGGCTTTCCAACAAACAACCGCATCAACTATATATGCACACAGAGAAAACACAGACATCCAGTATTAAGATTTTGATCGAAAAACATTATTGTAATGGCTTTCTCCAAATATATACTTTTTTTTCACTAGTAACGTACACAACAATGAACATTGACATGAACCTGCATAGACTTGCATGGGACTAGACAATCAGTGATTCAGTAAGCCCTAAAGCCAACAGACATCAACAACCAAGCCTATATATCAACTTAGCTGGGCCGCATATAAATCCTATGTTTTCAATTGGCACTATTTAGCATAATCGATGATGTGATTTTGAATTTTACAAATCTATTTATTATAATTAATTAATACATAGAATGTTATCTTAGATCAAAGTATATCCATTAATTTTAAGGGATTTTATTTTTTATTTTATTTTATTTTATTTTTATTTTGGCAATAAGACTTTATTTGGTTCATTTGTTCAACTTCTCAAAAAGTGTACTTGGTATAAGAACCTCCAAGATACTCGTGTGTTTGGTCGAGCTTTGTAATTTCCAATAAGTTGACATGAACCCGCATTAGACAGTCCGGGGGACAAATCAATAGAAAATGTGCCATTATGTGTGCTATTGCTATAGATTGACTAACCACCTAATTGTCTGTCGGTGCACACAATCCGAATTTCTTTGTACCACCTAGAAGAGCACGAGAGAAAAACAGATTCAACATCAAGACTACTAGAACTCTCTTCTATGTGCTATGCTTTTTGAAAATGAAAAAAAAAAAAAATAAAAAAACAACAACAACAACACTATAAATCCTATGTTTTCATTCCAATTCTATTTAGTATAATCAATGATGTGTTTTTGGAATTTTCAATTTTATTTATTATAATAAAATTAATATGTCAAATATTATCAAGATGGACAAGGCACCACTTACCAAAGGCAAGAATCGGAGAGGTCCATTTCCTTTTGAGATCTTGTTTGGTTTATTTGTTCAATTTTGTTAACTTTCTACCAAATACTTTTCTCATATGAAGTCATCAACTTCCCAAATCTAGTGTTTTTTGTTGAACTTAAAAAGAAGTTTGGTGATGGACTAATTTTCCCTCCAATTAAGTTTTGTTTTCTTTTTGAGTTACTGTACATTAACATATTATTATCCAATCATAAACTAATTATTTTTCAATTAATTAAATATTAAAATAATCAATAGAAAATATAAAAACAAAAAAGTCTCTAAAACATAAAATATTTGTAATATAAGGTCGAAGGACTTTTAAGGAAAATGCTAATGTTACTAGAAAAGACACATAGAAATGACACCCACTTGTTGATGTTTCTTGATCTTTCCATAGACGTGTGTGTGCAAGCATCTCAAAGCAAATTAAAAGGACACATACAAATGCATGTCGTTTTTGCGCATCTTTTATAGGTAAAATTAGCCCGGATCCATTTTTTTTTTTTACTTTTTACCTTGACGTAGTTGGTGGTGTCCAAAGTGAACCGATGGTAAATCCCAGCAGGCAACACTATCATATCCCCTTCCTTAATCCATATGCGGATCCAACGATCATCCTTATCTCGAATATCAAAGTAGCCACTCCCCTCCAAACAATATCGAATTTCTTCATCCCCGTGAATGTGCTCCGTGTAAAAGTTCTTCAACTTCTCCTCATAATTCTCCACTTTCTCTGGGCACAAATCCAACAAATCCTACAAACCAACCGAAAAACCCGTCATTAATATTCCTTCACATTCAAACTCAATGATCCCAAAACCCTAAAAAGATCTGAACGAACCATATAGTTGTATCCTCTACTCTCTCTTATCTTCTTCGGTTCCTCGTCCTTTTCGTAATTTTTAGGGTTTAATTTCCAGTACAGAACCCCAATTTCTGCAAAAGCATGGATCGACATTGTTAAAAATTGTTTGACTAAAGTAGAGGTGATGAGTTCGATTCACAACAACTACAATAATTCTCCTTTGACATATGAATTAGTGACATAGGTGTGCCCTCCTAATCCCTTAGGATTAGTTGACCTTAGTTAGAAGGGGCTAAAGTAGGAGACGTGCCTGAGGCAGGGCAAGAAGAGCGACCACTCAGGCCCTCACCAATAATTAAGAAGGCCCTCCATCTCATGTGTTAAACTTGGTATGCATAGGTTTCTATAAAAATAATTAATTAAATGGATGTCAAATTTTAAAAAGTCACGCCTAGTAAAAAGGTACTACTTTGGGTCTCTTTAAGCAAGTTCTCAAGTTCGAGTCTTGTGAATGAAAAAAATTAGGACAAGAGGGCCGCCCCATATGAGGCCATACAGTGCTCTCGAGCGTAGATTAGTCGGTACAAGTGTTGGACTCCCTAAAATAAAAAAAAATAAAAAAATAAAAAAAAATACTTTTCACTGTCGCATTCCAACTGTGTCGCATTCCAACTGTGTATAAAGGCACACCAACTTATATATTTTAATTAAGTCCGAGAGTTATATATATATATATATATATCGCTGGGTGGCCTAATACATAGCTGGGTACCTTTAATGTGACTAAAAAAATGTCTGAATGATAATTATATCAACAAATGAAGAAGAATAAGAGATGAATCTCGCACCAGCTAGTTTGCTGAGAGGAACGAACTCGTTAGGGTTTTTGTGGTGCGGGAGTCGCTGATCGTCTCCGCTCTGTCCATGTACCAAGCCTGAAATTAAACCAATCGACGAAGAGCAACGTGAATTTCAATCGAGTTTTGCAATAATAGATGCGCAATTGATTGAAATTGGTTTAATCTATTTGTACCTGACCGCCATGTCGATGTTCTTTTTGTTGATGAGATTCAGGTGGTGTTCTGCAGCGGAGGATGAGATCTGGTACGTCAAATATATGGAGCGGTGTCAATGAATATCGAGATACTTCCGTCGACTGACCTTTTAAATGTTGACACGTGTACGGATAGATGCGTTGAGGCAATTTGTGGTTAGCTCGATTTCAGTGGTCCCACTTTTGGATCTATTCTTCCTCTCAACTTAAGACTCTCATATAGGGTTACAAGTGAATTATGACAGAGCGGGGCAGAGATTAAAAATATTATCCCAAGTTGACCCACACCCCACCCTGCCCGCTAAATTCTCTGCGAATCCCTCGCGCTCTACTAATTTTATATAAAATCATATTTTTATTATTAATCTTTAAGTTTTTTTATGTCTTTATTTTATTCACATACAACGCGTCTCTACCTAAGTACTAATAGTTCCCAATTTTATATGATTAGTTAGGATAAGTTAATCATATTAATTAACAATTGATTATTTGTCAAACAAATTTTTTAATCAATTGTACGCAATGGTATCTCAAGGTGGAGACTTGTATTTTTTAAAGATAAACTTATATTATATAAAGAAAAATAACCATAAAAATAACATATAACTATATCCATAAGACATTCTCAAAATAAAAATCCTTATGACATGTATAATTAGATTTAATTCTAAATTTAATGTAACCTTCTTATTCTGAATTAATAAAGTATATTTATTTGATCATATATAATTTTTATCATCACATTGATAAATTATGGCTGAATTAATATATATATATATATATATTTCTTACTTGAATTAATTTAATTACTTTTATAGTTGACTAAAAAAACTTTATATACAAACAATTAGTTGGTTAAGTGGTAATGGGTTCAACTTCCCTTAAGCAAGATCTTAAGTTAAAGTCTCATAGATGAAAATAAATTAAGTTCAAAGGGTCGCCCCTTATTCGAGAATTATGATCCGATAACAATGTTAAGGTTATGGATTCATACTTCAAACCCAATGAGGACAAGTTGTTTCTTTAATTTTTTCTTATAAAAAAAAAGAATTCAAAGGGCCGCCTATTAGTTAAAAATTGGGATTCAATGACAATATCTGATAGTGTGTATTAAGTAGTGCGGTTGGCAATATTAGATACTACTGCCACATGGGAAACTAAATAAAAAATAAACTATATAATTATTTAATTTATGACTTCTAAATGTATTGTATTATATTAATAAATCATGAAAATTAATCGAAACTATTTAATTAGAATTATATGCAAATACATTAAATATTCAATTTTTAAGACTATATTATGTATTATGTATTTAATAACTAGGTATTGTATTAGATTTAAAATTATAGCTTATTATAATAAATTATTTAGTAAGGTAGATTTGATTATAATTATATATTTTTTATTGGTGTATCATTTACTATATTAATCGCAAATATAAAATATATCTTTCATATTACATCAATAAAGTATATATAGTAATTTTAGTCTTAATAAAAATTTTAGTTAGATTAAATTAGACTTTATTTTGAAAATGTTGTCTTCATTAAGTAAAAATTAGTATTAGATAGAAAATCGAATGCATATGATTTTCTAAAACTTAATGCAAAATAAGGAATAAATATAATTCACAACATATTCATAACATTTTAAAAAAAAAAATGGATTCACAACATATTCATAACATATTCACAACATTTTCACAACATATTCATATCATATTCATAACATATTCACAACATATTCATAACATTTAAAAAAAAAAAGAATCCATTTTTAAAAAAAAGAATTCATAACATTTTTTAAAAAAAAGAATCCATTTTTAAAAATGGATTCACAACATATTCATAACATATTCATAACATTTTTAAAAACGTGGGGTGGAGTATGGGGGCCGGGGAGACAAGGATTCCTCGTGAGGCGGGGTATGGAGCGAGAAGATGGAGATTCCCCGTGGGGCGAGGCGACGGGAAAAACCTGAAGGGGAAAGGAAATCTCCATCCCCGCCCTTGCCCTATTATGTGGGGCAAGCTTTCGTCCCACGCCCGCCCCCTGCGAGGGCAAAAATACGAGGAATTCCCCACCCCCATTTGCAATCCAGCTCTCAATTGTTTGTTTCGTGTTGTTTCCAAAAATACTTTTGTATCCCAAAGAGGCACCATAATTTTTGTAGCTATCTCGAGGCGCATCGAATGAAAGCAAATAACTACATGTCGTTTGTGCATCTTTTTTGAGTCAGTTATACTGTCGATTCTTTTGAGAATATTATAAGAAAGGCAAAACCATTAAGAGAATGTTAGAGTAACCCACTTTGAACGCCTACTTTGAACATCTAGTGGGCTCAAGTGGGTGCCCAACCATGTGATACTCCTCGAGGTGTGCGTATAACACCTTGAGATGTACGTACACACTCTTCAAAGTATATCACATGAAGGAACATACATATGAGCCTAATAAATAAAGTGAGTGTCCAAATTGAGTTACTCTAGCATTTTAAAACAATTAAATGACCTTCAAACTTTGAGTATTTTTTTAGATTTGACCTGTACACTATAATTTGGGTGTTTAGACCAGCCACATGTATTGTAGGTGGGCCATGCACCACCCCCACCACTATAGACCCTAAAGTATATTAGGGATTGATGCATGCTTCAAGCCTTCATGGCTTAGTAGAAATAAATCATCAAAAAGAGAAGCTGTTGCGTTGCAAAGAGAACACATATAAGGTTAAGAAAATATCATATATAACCATATAATAGTGATTACAAAATTTTTATGGCATATTTATTTCATAGGTATTTTTTTAAAAAATTATAAAATAATCTACTTTCAACGCACACTTTCGGTGCACACCCTTGTATTTTAGTTATTTACGATTATTTCTTGTCTCGTGGTGAACCCATATTTGACAAAACATCATAAACAGCTAAAAGACAAGGATGTGCGACCAAAATGTACGTTAAAAGTGAGTTCGAATTGGTTCCTCTCATCGTCACACTAATGGAACTTCACATCAGCAACTTTAACCTATTCCTGCGAAACTGTGAATTCACTGCCATTTCTTTGTCTAGCCTCCCGGTGGCTCAAATCAAACACACAAAAAGGACATAAATAGGCAACAGTTTAGAAGGAATATGCATTATGATGTGAGTTTAGAGGTGTCATTCATGCACCGACTTTTTTTTTTTTTTTTTTTTTTGTTCAAAAAGCACCGTCTTAAAAAAAATAAATACTTCTATTTTATTTATGTATAATGCCAGGTCTTATAAAATATTTTTTAAAAGCATTTGAAAGATGACATCTCCCTCACGGGTCACATGTATGGTTTGGAGGAGGATGAATGCCAAGGAAGAAGCGCAAAAAGCAATAATAAGCAATTTTATACTTGCCCCATTGCAAGGCAATCTAAATTGCTGAAGAGCAAAAGCACTTGTGCAGGGAACTACATTCAATCAAACTAGTCAAAGATTGTTTGGTACTTACAGCCATGGAATGGAATTATAAAAAGCAAGGGAGGAAGTTCTGGGAGACCTGATAAATTATCAATGCCAAATGAAACTGGTCTAGATAAATGACACACTTATCTTGCAATCAACCTCTATTTTATTTTTTTTGGGTCTTAGACCACTCGGTATCCGAACTAAACGACTACTCCGGGCTAGTGCCAGGTCGGCCCATATAGGGGTAAAGCACTCCCCAAGGACAGGGGCTCCATTCGTGAGGGAGGGCTCGAAAGCCTGCCACTCTATTAAGGAACCTAGCTGGTCGAACCAGCTAGGCTACCTGTCCTTGGGTATCCTATCTTGCAATGAACCTCTATTTATTCTCATTTCAATCACCTTGCTCACAAACCAACAAAAGAAAAAGTTTCATCTCTCCCAACAATGCCTACTGTATCATCAATGGCTACTTGAAAAGCATTTAATCAATCACCTACCATTGAGAAGGATAGTTGGCTCCAATTGCAAGATTGCGTGATCCTCACACAACTTAGTAGCCTCTCCTTCCGGCAGTGTTACCATGACCGTTCTTCCAAGCCCCTCTTCTGGTGAGGGTAGCACCAAAACCAAGCCTTCGCCCTTCACACCACCTACTCGATACGACACATGCGCCGGCTTTGAGTCCCCCAGCATAACTGCATAAGCTTGTACATGCTCCAGGTTGGCAAAAGTTAGCTCTGGCCCATACATTGTAAAAGGAGGAGGAAGCTGGCCTTCTGCTGATTTATTTGATTCCAACCATTCGACAGCTGACCAGAACTCCTCTTCGTCAAGGTTGGATAAGTGCTCATGTATCTGCGCTGTCAAGTGGTCCAACACTGCTTCGTGCATCTCAGTTAGGTTGCATGAAACTTGAGAAAAATGTAAAGCATTACCGAAGAATCCATGTGGAAGAGGAGCGTACATTCGCTCCTTGTGTCAATGCAAATGGAGATGCTGCCACACGGTTGTTTTCCTACATGGGTCTTGGTGTTTGAAATACTCGACCAGAACAATGCTGTGAGCACTTCAAAGGGGGTGGCATCGGGGCACTGTTGTGAATGTCGGAAAGGAGATTCTTGATTGTTTTCTCAGAGAATCTGAAGGTGGCGGTGGACATTTTCAAAGAAACTGGGGCTTCCATTTTCGATTTGGATTCGTAGTACTTGGCTGATTTGGTGTTTGTGTTGGGAGTTTCTCGACCAAGAAGCCCAAGTGGGTGAAAAAATGGAGGATGTGAAAGGGAGGCTTGACGATATGTATCAGTCCATGATTTCATGAAGAAAGTGGCGCAGGTGGGATCAGCGTGCATGTGTGGACAGCTTAGGCCAATGGCTAGACCCCCTCCTTCAAAATCATTCATCTGCAAAATTTGAACATTAACTCAATTCTTACGTGCAATATGAGGAGTCACTTCAAAAATTAGCAACCTAACTTCATCTTTTTGCTATGAAACTCAAGTCTAGTATCTAAAAATTTAGAAGAAAAACAAAAGCAAAACAAGTAATTGTGTTGAATTCGAATGAGGCATAAGATTATAAGAAAGAGAAGCAAACCAGGATTCATAATATGAAATAAAAGAGATCAGCCATATTACCAACAAGGCTCTTTGAGGAAAATAGCACACCAAAGCCTAGAGCTGAACTTAGAAGTTAGAAGTAATGCGACCCTATCGTTTAAACATGGATTGTTTCCACCAGTAATGGAAAATAGATTAGACAAAAGAAAAAACTTAACAAACACTTCTAGAGTAATAGCCTAAGAAAATATTCCTAAATAAACAATCGAAAAAAAAATGCCTCCGTAGTATTGACGGATGCATTAAGAATTAGAAATGGATAACTATTATCTTTTATAGTGAATGGAAATGTTCGATCCATATAGCCAATGCCAACTAATCATCTGGGACTTGTATCCAATTATAAGTAAGCTTGGGAATGAAAATATTTTCCTGAGAGTCTTCCTTCAGAAACCTTCAATGGGAAAGGGAATGAGTACTGAGGTTTTCGGATTTCAAGACATTCAATCAAGTTCTATTGGTGTAGCAAGCAGGGCAGATCTTCTCCAATCCTTGCAGCCTATGTTCTCAATTTAACAAGGACAATTCAGTAAGCAGATTGTTAACGTTCATGTTCACTTCCACTTCTCCTACATTTGAAATTAATAAAGTGCAAGATCTCATCAACAATGATACAATGTAAAACAACACCTAGCTAAACAAAAATATTTTATAGGAGAATGTTAAAGCCATTACGCCCATTACTCTAGCACTAAAAAGAGTGACAACAAACTAGACTAGAACACGAAAAGCTCGAAATATGCTGAGTCTTAAGCGGCTTTCATATCCTATTGGATGAAAAGTGAATGAATTTGTAGATGCTTTCCCAAAGATGGTGCCATTCCTGTTGGCGAACAGATTTCCCTTACTGTTACAAAAGAAGCACCCCCTAATACAACCAGGAAGTAACGTGCAGCAGAACACACAGGACATGTTTACGTAGTTCCACCTTTAAGCCTAAGTCTGCAGGGCCTCGCGTAGGAAAACTTCACTATAATGAAGTGTGTACAAACTCGAACGGATTCACTCGACTCTCAAAATTCAAAGCTGATCCAACCCTAAAATGTACATCGATATTTATATGACGCAGTCCCAAACTTTAGGAATTAAATCCTAATCTAACCTAGAGATTCAAGCCGATCTTCAGAGCATCTACAATGCCAAAATTTGGATTGCACCTTTGGAAAAGTGTCATGTCATCAATGTGGCACTTATAGACATTGAATTTCAAAAGTGGTCTCCAACACAACAATGAATTGCTCTTCTCCATTGACGACAGCCATAAGTGGCACTACAGACAATAGCACTCCTCTTCATGAATCATTTGGCAAGTAAAAGCGATGTGTCCAACACTCTTAGGAAAGTGGTACTATCAAGGCAACAGCTAAACTAAGTCTCTCTATTAAGGGGGGTGTACTTCAATTGAGGATTTCTATCGATTATAAAAGAGTTGGAAGGATTTGGAAATCTAGGGGTATTTAATTTAGATTTAGATGGATTTGTGTGGAGTTTTTAAAAATCAAGGGGTATTCAATTTAGATTTAGATGGATTTGGGTGGAGTTTTAAAAACTCCATGGGTATTTAATTTTGGCCACAAGTTCAGTGTAAAGATTTTGATGAATTCTCTTCACAAAGTATACACAAATTGTGTGTCAAATTCTCTAATGGGTCTACCAGCGATTTTGATGGATTTGAGGACAACCAAAAGTGCTCTGCAACTCAGCTTGTCACTTTGCCAATCTCTCAAACCCTAGCGCAGCGGACTCTCTTCTCTCCTTCTAGCGCAGCCGACTCTCTCTTCACCTCGGTAATCTCCTACATCTTCTCCCTTCCCTCTTCTCTCTTCTTTCTTCTCTGCGACCTTTTCTCTTCTCTCCACAAGTATTGCATTGTTGGACTGTGTTTTTGGTTATGGATTGCGATGGCAGTGGCGACTGCAACTGTTTTTGGTTTGTGTTTGGCTGTCCTTTTGAGTGCAATTGCGATTCTGATGTCAGTAGTGTTTGGCGGCTGTGACTGTTTTTGGTTTTGTGTATTTGATGGATTCAAATGTGGGTTCCTTGAGGGTGTTCAGTGTGTAACATCTAGAATTCCCATTCCTATTAAGCTCGATCTCACTATTTTGCATACCTACTCATAGGCTATGTCCCCCTTTGTACACACACCCACACAAAAGCTTTCTTATTAGAGGGCTGAGGAGAGAACAAGCCAGTATTTGGGGGATGCAGGGTATGACCACATCACTTGATACCCCCACCATTCTCTTCACCAAAATTGGATTGCCTCAAACTCATCACAATATTCCTCCTTGTACATTAACATGGAATGGAAATCGGTGTGGTTACAATTGTGTGTCAATGAATTAGGACCACTACCAGTACATCCACACAAAAGCTTTGGAGTAAAGAATACCACTTTTCATTCATCTTCTCTCAAAAAGCATTGACACAAAAAAAAAAAGCTTTAGCACACACAAGAAAAAAAAAATTACAAAAAGATACCAACTACTCTGCACACATATATGTTCTTTTTTTTTCATATGAAGCATAGAACAAATGAAGGTATTTATGGCCTTGAATGCTAAGCAAAAAAAAAAAAAAAAAAAAAAAAAATTGATTTGTTCTTCAAGATCTTATTGGTTAAATGCATATTAGTAGATTAGACCAACTTTTTGCTTGTTATCACAATTTAAAGGCTAAAGAATCTCCTTCCATCAATGTAACCTTTAAGATCATAACCAGACAACAATGATTGAAATTGAACTCTCTTAAGAGAAATATTTCAGTTTGTTGAGCTTCAAAGAATCAAAGGTAATTGGGTTGAAATAACAACCCTTTAATTTAATTTAAAATTTTTTTATAAGATTATTGCATTAACGCCGTTTGAAAATAACTAAAAGCATTGGTCTTATTCAGATGTGGGTTTAGATTGTTAATGCTTTGAATCAATATGTGTTTTGTGTGTTCAAGGTTATGTTGTCAGTTTAGAGGAATACCATTGATAAAATAATCTTATTTAAGGTTAAAACATTTTGTCTTATTAATCTATCTTCCATTCATTGATTGATACATGGTTTCATATTACAAATAATTTTCATTTCAATTATGTTCTTGACATGATAATGATAATAATGTTGATGGAAGACACACAAGTGAGTAATAAAAGTAGAGGAAAAGGAAAAGGAAAAGAAAAGGAAGGAGAAGACCCAAACCAATATAGCAACATAGCTTTTATTGGATTTGATGGTGCAATGCATGGGTAGCATTATAGTAATGGTACTTTTAGCAAGGTTACAGTCACAAATAAGATACTCCCGACTCTTAATGCAAATCTTAAATGTGAGAAATCTTATTGTCATTACCAAAGTCGCGTGAGATGGTTTAGAAACCGTTTTCAAGATTGTTGTTTGCTTATGCAACATAGCTTTGGATTTGGATGGGACCCTGTGACCAAAAAACTCACGACTAGCGATGAAGTATGAGAGGATTACTTTAAGGTAAGGTTTTTGCGTTATTTTTCATATTGTTTATTAATTCTTTAAATGTCTTGCATATATAAAGTTCACATAATAACCGTTTTTTCTTTTTATTCTTCATCAGTCTCACCCTAGTCAAAAGATTAAGCAGAGTAAAGAGCATGATTATGAAGACTTGAGTTTTTTCGGAAATGCGACTGCTGTAGGAAGACACTCCATTGCACTTGGTGATGAAACTAATGCCATGCTATTTGAGGAAGAAAAAATTAGAGTTGATGATGGTGGATTCGATGATTTTGTTTATTCTCAAGGTGTTTGTGCATTTATACCAAGAAACGAACATAATTATTCAAGTCAACCTCAATCTCCTATGATTCACATCTCACCTCCACCTTCACCGGATGAACCAACAAATTTGGAGGCTACCTCAACAACTAGAAAAAGGTCAAGAGTTGTCAAGGAAGGTTCTTCAATCTCACATGAAAACAATGCTGTTCAAGTGGATAATTTGAAGAAACTCACTGACACTCTTTTTAGTTTTAGTGAGAAAGTTGATAACTTTCTCTCAAAAGAGCAAGGGTGTTGGAAAATCATTCGAGAGATCCCAGATTTAGATGATAATGCGCGTTTCAAATTACTTGACTGGCTGAATACCTGAGCAAAGAAGATGGATTTCTAAGATATGACCACTAAAGAATGAGTCAAATATATAGCGTTTGAATTATCAAAATGACCTGGAGTTTTTATGCTGGTAAACTTGTTCATGATAATATTTTGGTATTTTGTTTTAGATTTATTGTCTTGTTTGAATGATGTTGGAAGGTCATCTTTTTTTTTTTTCACTTAACTTGTGATATTTTGAATTATGTTGGAATAACAGTTTTTGCTTTTTGTCAAACTTGTCATCTACTAAAAATGATGTTGAAATGTCATGTTCTCTATTTTTGTCAGAATGGTTTGAATGTTGTATTCCCTTTTTTGTTGGAATGATGTTAGAATCTTTTTTTTGCTAGAATTATGCTGAAATGTCATATAATCTTTTTGTTGTATGAATATTCTCTTTTTTCTTTAGAATGATGTTGAAATGTTTTGTACCTTTTTTTTGTCTCACTTTTCTTATTATATATCTCTATTGTTAAATTATTAACTTGAATGATAGTCTAAAAACATGTTTAATACACTTTTTCTTCTTTTTAATTAGGTGAATTCATTTGTGTGAAGTCATCAAATATGGAAGGATATGACAATCCTGATGAGGAAGAAATGATAGAAAATGAGATGGACGAAGAGTTAGATGAAATACTTACGTGTTTACTGATATCTATTCAAGCCATTCTGCATGTATTACATGAACTCATGCAATCTATGTGTCATGAACACATTGCACGTCCCATAACAAGGTGACCAAAAAGGAGGAATGGTTCGGAATATATATATAGGATGTATCTAGAAGTATTTCTAAAGTTGTGCCATATTATTAGAGAGAAAACCCAGTTATATGATACACGATTTGTTATTGTTGAAGAAATGTTGGCTACATTTTTACTTAAATGTTGGAAAAAATTCTCGATATTGTGTAATTTGTGAGAAGTATGGCCGATCCCATTTTACTACTAGCAAGAATTTTAACAAGATTTTAAAGGCATTAAAAATAGTTGCAATAGATATGTGGCCAAGCCAGGAGCTACCGTACCACAAAAAATAAGTGAAAGTACGAGATTTTAATGCAATTGATAATGTCTACAACTAAGACATTATATAATTTTTGTAGAGCTTTAAAACGAAATTTTTTATAAAGGAGTAAGACTCAGACATGGATGGTAACTTATTAGAGAAGTGGATTACAATGATAGTAACAAAAAATCATGCCATTAACCAATTAGCAGGACAGAAAGAGATATAGAGATTCACGATTTTGACATGTAGAACTGCTACAACCACACATGTGATAGTTTCTGAAAGATCTTAGCACTTAATTAGACTTTAAAATAAAAGTTTGGAAGTTGAATGAGAAAGGCTGACAAATTATCAAATTTCAAAACTGATGTAGTTTAATGCATCTTCTATTCCTAAGCCAATCACTAACAATGACTTTTGTCATGACAACAAAGTGCCATTGCAGCAACAGCAACTTGGACCGAATCAGATTTGCTAATGTTGGGAAGCTAATATTGATAATATTTACTAATAACAACACGCCATATAGACAAAAGAAATTAAAAGTGGGAAGGCACAAGTGTAAAAGCACATCTATTTTGTCCATATCGTGTTGTTGTTATTGATTAACAACATTATCAAATCCGGACATCCAACAGAAAATAATAATCTAATACACTTTGGGCGCACACTTTATTTTTTAGTCATTTATGACTCTTTCTTGTCTCCCTAGGTGTGGGCCCCACATAAATGTTTAAAAATAAAAGTGTACGCCCAAAACGTACGCGCGGTTAGAATGTGTTAGATTATAATTTTCTCAAAAAAAAAAAAAAAAAAAAAAAACCTATCATTAAATGAAAAAAAGAAAAAGTTGTACACAAAACGCATTTCGATGCCCATCCAAAGCGTCTAATTCAATCAAGAGAGAGAGAGAGAGAGCGTTAACGTACCTGAACGCGGAACGGAGACCAAACGTAGGGCTCTTCGGGCATGTCCTCCCACACCGCCAGATCCATCTCCTCGCACCCACCGCCGCCGCCGCCGCCGCCAGAAGGAGGAGGAGCGCGGCGGCGGCGGAGAGCCAGTCGTCGAGCGTGGCGGCGACCTTGGCCTTGAAAACCCTAACCCCGGCATCATTACACTTGATCTCCCAGTTGCCGTCCTGGGGCCTCCGGCGGAGCCGCCCGGTGACAGGAGGGTACTGGGAGAGGACCTCGGCGATGGACTGGCGGAGGCGGCCGAGGTCGTCGTCGTGGCGGTCGTGGCGGTAGTAGAAGATGAGGTGGAGGGTGTGGAGGGCCATGGCGTGGTCAATGGTGGAGAGAGGGTAGCTCTTCCCGGGCTCGATGGGTGTGTCGGAGACCACCGTCAGTTTCGAGTGCACGGCGACGCGGCTGGCGGCGGAGGAGGAGGGCATTGTGGGTGTGAAGGGAATGTGAATGGGAATGGTTTGATGGGCGCCATAGCAATGGCTATTACTATTAGCAGCATAGCCATTAATGGTGGGAGTTGGTGTTTGTTGGGGCAATTTATGTTGAATTAGTAGTTGTTGCGTAGAGAGTAGATGAGAGAGAGTTGAGTTGAGCGTGGTATTGGAACTGTAAAGAGAAGCCAATGTTCCAAATGTTGACCCAGCGAAGCCTGTGGGCCAGTGCCCGTGCCGATTCGACAAGACATGATTGTTGCGGTTGCACATTGATGGCATGAGGAGCTGACCTGCAAGTTGACGTTGCGCGTTGGATTCTCTTCCTACTACAAGAACACGGGCTTATTAAAAAAGTAGGGTTGATTTTTTTTTAAATTCATTAAATGGGGTAAGTTTCTTTAAAATTTTAAAAATAATGTATATCTCCTTTAGTAGAGGCGCTATTGACGACGACGTGGCGTGAAGTGAGGTGGTAATTCAATTTGTATGAATGACTCTTTTTGTAAAGGTGTCATTTATACATTTTATATTTTGTATGAATGACTCATTTACAAAATGAGTCATTCATACAATGTGACTTTGTATGAATGACTCTTTTTGTAAAGGAGTCATTCATACATTTGGAATTGTGACGTGGCGGTGGGTGATTCCAATTGTACGAATGACTCTTTTACAAAAGGAGTCATTTATACATTTCATATTTTGTATGAATGACTCATTTACAAAAGGAGTCATTCATATAATTGGAATTGCTGCCTCACCCACCGCCACGTCATAAGTCCAATTGTATGAATGACTCCTTTACAAAAAGAGTCATTCATACAAAGTCACATTATATGAATGACTCATTTACAAAAGGAGTCATTTATACAATTGCAATTGCAACACACACCCACATACCTACCGCCCACCACTGCCATGTCACACACCCACTGCCATGTCACACTGTATGCATTTCATATTTTGTATGAATGACTCATTTTCAAAAGGAGTCATTCATATAATGTGATTTTCTATGAATGACTCATTTACAAAATGAGTCATTCATACAATTGCAATTACAACACACACCCACCGCCACCCACTGCCATGTCGCACTGTATGTATTTTATATTTTGTATGAATGACTCCTTTTGAAAAGGAGTCATTCATACAACTTATATTTCCCCATACCCTTGCCTGCCTATATTAAAAATACTACACATACATCAACCTAAACCATACTAAAATACATATTGGGTGTGTTCCACACCAAATCGAGATGCATATAGATAACTCAAACACAAATGTGTGTTTTGGTATGTCCGTGCAGCATTCCTCAAACATAATACCATTGTCATTGAATTCTTCTAACAATTAATTTTTCAAGTACACAACATCACAAAATTAACAAAGTCATATACAGGTCAAAACAAATCACGCATAACCCATATCTAACATAAAACGATAAAAGTAAACAAACGTACCAGTAGGGAAGTGTACAGTCAAATCACAAGAAGTCCGTGAATGTCTACGGTGGTGTCCATGTCTGCAATGATCTTATGAATAACGACAATTAAAAATTAGGCCGTTACAATACAAGTAAGAGAAAAATAAATAGCAAAAAAAATTCGAAAAAATATACAAATACAAGAAATTACCATGACATGAAAGAAACTCATACAAAGGTATGATGCAGTTCTATCGACATCGACATTGCTCCTCCGTATGGCAAACCTGTCGTACTCTATTTCGACCTGGATTTCTCCGTGCTTGTACGTCCGGCTGAGTCTGTTGAGCTCGATGACTCGACTGAACTTCTTCCTCATGTTGACTCGATTGACCTCTACTACCAGTGCTATCAAAGATAGGGGGTTGAACCATTCCAACATACTGACTTCCTGTATGTGGTAGGGTGAAAGAAACATGAAGTGGCATGCCTAATAAAGGCATGAATGAGCCATCTCCACTATATGGAATATAGTAATTATAATATGGCAGAGTAAATGGACTTGGCATGTATTGAGGCAATGAACCATGCATTGAATGTGTGGGTATTCTGTGGTCCATGTAGGAAGATGATGGCCCAGGAGCATATGGATCAAAATGATAAGGATGAACACTCATGTTCGGTGTCCTAAGCAAAAACATATGAGCATCAGGTTGCGTTGGGGCCGGCAAAGGAGAGTACCCATAAGAAGAAGAGCAGGTTAGAGGTGGTGGAAGAGAACGTCTGCTGCTCTCACCAACAGTCTCTGACGTTCTTGGTGTTGGACGAGTTGGAGGTGGTGGAGAAGAATGTCTACTGCTCTCACCCAGAGTCTGAGTCGTTGTTGTTTTTCTTCTCCTCCCTCTATCTGTTAGGCTTTGATCCTCTTCTTTTTGTTCTTCCTCTTCTTCTTGAGAAGCTTCGTCATCTATTTCCGGCTCAACTACATTTTCATCATTCTACAGAGTAGTCCTTTGTCGTTCATCCTCATCTAAGATTCTGATGCCTTCATGTAGAGCAACAATGCCTTGATCGATCCCGTCATTAATGAACACTCGCTCCAATTGACGCGCAAATGTAGACTGATACACAAAAAAAAGTAGTGTTAGTTAACGATTTTAAATATGACTCATGAGGATAACAACATTATAGTTTCAAGGTTACCGAAAATTCACGTAGAGCCCCGTCATGTCCAATGTATCGCCTGGTGATAGATCTGTACCACCTCATGTATTCTTCCTGATCATGTTCTCCTTCTTGTTCTATCGTGGCTATGGTATTACCACGACTTTCCCACAACGCTATATATCTTCTATGATAAACTGCCCAATTTTCTTGAAGGTGTCATCTCAATTGGACGTGGTGCAGATGTGTGTCAAAATCACAGTGAGGTGGCACGACCTGTGTCAGCCCAAACTATCTCATGACCCTTTCCGGTCTATGCCACTCCACTATATGGAAACAAATTAAAGGACACGTCGAACACCAACTCCCATAACCTTGAGTACATAATTGTGGAAGTGACTCGATGACATCAGCGTATGGTTGCCACTCCACGACATTCTCCCTCTGCGTGTCAAGTGCATCACGAAATGATGATAAAACATGTGTGGAAGTCCTAGTTACCAAAAATGCAACTATCCATCTGTATACAAAACAATAAATTAGTCATAAATTAAAAAGACGCAATGAATAATTAAAAATAATATGAGAAACATTTTTACTACCGATATCTCAAAGAAACGTCATTGGGCATGTATACTCCATCACATGTTCAAGGTTGAGCTCTAGGAACAGGCATGCGCGTTGGTGCTATAAATGGAAACCTATCCCAGGCCTATAGTTGTATAAGAATTGACGCACCAGCAACCTCGTGCGCACCAGAGTGAGATCCACGACACAACTCCCTGTATAAATATGCTAAACATGCACTTCCCCAACTATACTGTCCAGCTGTTTGAAGGTCTTCGAGCAACGGAAGAAACATCAAATGTACATATTGATTCGACTTGTCAGCGAACACATAACCACCAATAAGTTGTAGAATGTATGAACGAACATAACGTCGAACCACTTCCTCATTGCTGTCATCCTCTATAGGTGGCACATTTTGTTTGAGCCATGAAACAATAACTCTATTCCCAGAAAGGTCAAGTGGTTTAGGTCTTGCACCAACTAGTCTTTCACACACCGCGGGATAGTCGACATCTGTGCTTCCAGTCACAGGCATACCATTAATTGGTAACCCGAGCTGAATCTTAATGTCTTGGAGTGTTATCGTACACTCGCCACAACGCATATGGAACGTATGTGTCTCTGGACGCCATCTCTCAACGAAAGTGGTGATCAAAGCCCAATCAAGTCTAAAAAATCCTACGCATGAAACCTCATAAAAGCCACTAGAACATAGGTAAGGGATCACTCGAGAATGGTAATTCACCTGTCGATCAACAACACCCCCTCTTCTTCGCACGCGCATCGTATCATGTGCCTTACAATTAAAAAATATGTCGATATATATATATATATATATATATATATATATATATTAAACGTTTTTGCATAAATATTAGGCACATACATGTTAAATGTATATACTTGACCCCTCAAGACTTGCGATGATCTATGTGTAGATTGGAGGCGTAGAAGAGAAGGATCAGATGGTCCTGGTTCCATGTGTACTCGCTACAACTGTGTGATTAGAGAAATTGGTAGAGTAGTTTTAAAAGTCACAACAAATCATTAGTACGAGTTATAACATTAACAAATACCTATCTATTACTTTACGTAACATATCCGAATACTATATTAATATAAATGTTATGAAATTACCAACTTACATCGTTTACAAACAAAATACAAATCCTCTCATTGGTTTGGATTGGGGGGTTGAGCTTTTGATGGACAATTTTTTTTTGTTATGTCCCTCTGCAAGACAAAGACTGCAACGGTTCCTCCTAGTAGGGACTCGACCACGATCTTTATTTGGACATGTTGTTCGTTTATGTCCTTCTTGATGATATATGCCACATCGCAAGGTCCTCGAAACATTAGGAAGATCAAACTCATTTTGCCTTCGTGTTCCCTTTGGTCCCTCAGTCACGTCTACACCTAGGATTTGGTAAAATCTTCGTCGCAAAAGTCAACCAATACTTCTCATCGAGGATGGCTTTGACTTGAGAGGAGTAGCATCATGCGTACACGTCCATCCTGTAGTATGGCTCAATAAATTGTGTATAATCAAGTCGAATAAGGGCACCTGCAGCTAACACGTGTGAGCAAGGAAACCAAACGATTACCATTTATTGCAGCTGCAATACCAGTTCTCCAGGATAACAATCTGTGTATTGTTGCCTTTATGCATGCGATCACCATGACGTCCAGTGAGCACCTCAAACTCACCAGTGTCGCGATTTATCAATTTGATGTAATGTCTCCTTGCAGATTGTTCATAATGTGCAATTTCATCCATGACATATTTCGTGTAATTGAGCCCGTGCGAGATTGCTTCATCGATTTCCTCCTTGCGTCGGTTGGTGTATGTCACCAACCTGTAGTAAATCATTTGAACCATTGCTGTTATTGGTAAGAATCGTGCCCCTTTCAATACACCGTTAAAACATTCTACAATGGTAAGTGCCGTGTCAGTAATATCAGCACAGTGAAAAAAATATAGGATAACAAACATAACTACTATCGATTACATACCAACCCCGTTAGAATTCATCCATCCGTACCTTAGGCCTCCATCATGCGATTGAGTCCAGAGTTCCTTGGGAATGACATTCACATATTGAAGACATTGAGGACTTCCTTATGACAAATAAGCAAAACGCTCCATGCATGCACCAAATTTCCTCACTTGATGTTGACCAGCAGCTCGAGAAAGGATGTTCTTCAATGATTCATTTTTGAAATTCGTGTTAAAATTACTGGTCAAGTGTCGCACGCGATAACGATGGTATCATTTTGGTGGACAAAAACCATTTGTTGGTATGTTAACAGCCTCGAGAATGCCAGAGTGACGATCGGAAATAATACAAATACCATCTCTATCGGTCACGTGTTTGCGCAACATCCTGAAAAACCACCCCCACAAGTCTCTTAATTCGTTTTCCGCAACTGCAAATGCAACTGGAAGTAGATGTCTATTACCATCAACAGATAGGGCAATAATTAGTTTACCATGTATTTTCCATACAAGAATGTCGCGCCAATCTGTAGAAGAGGCCTACAATGCTTGAACCCTTTGATTGCGAAGAACATAGGACAAAATTGAGGATGCTCTGTCCTGATCTCATCTGCAGCCCATTGTCTATGTGACCACTCAATCTTTGTCCCTAGGCTCTTATTATGTAGAGCCGCCAACCATCTTGGTAACCTAGCATACGACGCGTCCCAATCTTCGAATGCATTTGCAACTGCTTTCCTTTTAGCATCCCACATTCGCTTGTAGGGAACTTCATGTCCGTATTTTAGCTTAATCATTTCTACCAAGGCCTTGATAGTAATTGTCTGATCTATTTGGACAATGCTTTGTATCTCACGTGCAAGCACGTTGGCGTTGAGTTGGGCATGACTGCGTTCTATGCCGAGATTTATACACCTGTGCGGCTCGTTTAATTAAGTGATCTCCCACAATTGTTTCTTCTTTCGCAAGCAAGCACGGAGACGCCACATGCACCCAGCTTCCGGCGCACTTCTGCACTTCACCGCCCATAAGGTTGTAGTTGACTCCATAACAAGGTATTGATAATGGTTGTTAATATGCCATACTTTAATGGCATGTTGCAAGTCTTTCTTATTGTCAAAGCACATTCCTCTTTCCAACTCAAAATTAGGCATGTCCCATCCAGTCGAATGATAAGAATGTTGGGTCGCAGTAGAATTAACTATTTCCCAATCAATTTCATTATACACCGGCAATGGTTGGTAAACTTCTTCATCGCTTGCTTCATCCATGCACTCCTCCCCGTCAATTGCAAATTGCTCATCTTCTTGCAAGTTTTGCGCCCTTGGAGGTTCGTAGGTTGGGTCGTCTGTAACAACATTTATATTTCCCAATTAACAGATGATGCAACATCCTCAAGGGGACATACGTCCTCGTCAATGTCGTTGTCGTGGTCCTCGTTAGGGTAATCACTGGGAACATAAATGTCATCATCAATCGGAGTAACAAATCTATCTTGCACAACATCACCTATAGGTGATTGCATACGTAATCTTTCTATCATTGATGTAGGGCATGTCATGCCCACATTTTTTTCTACCACTTGTGAATGTACAGTAGAATTTTGAAAAGGCTCGATTGGCTCGAAGGTTAAATAAATCTCTACCTTCACTGATAATGGTAAATTCGCCACTGTTGACCACATCAACTAGAAGTGGGTCTCGTCTTGCAACGACACGGGGATAAAATATTGTGAACCTGATGGATGGGTTATTACGTGACGATACATCATTGTAATGAGAGTCTCAGTGGACGAGATACCAAACGCGTTATACACGTGATCCATCAACTTATGTTTACTCATTCCAAACTTAATAATCAGGATCATTGATGGGGGTCTGCTGTACTCGATGCCTTGCGAAACCTTAACAATTTCTCCGTATGCATAAAATCGAAACGGGATGTTCCTACCTTCCATGACCTACATAATTTACCGCATTGATAATGTAAAAAAGAATACATATATATCAAGCGAAAAAATGATCAAAATGAGGGTTTGAGGCATGATCGAACTTTTCAAAAAATCCTCATCAAAAATTATTCTTGTTCTTATATCAAAATGGAGCATCTTGTAGTAATTTTTCAACAACTTCTCTCTCTCTGCACTCTCGAAGGTCTTCTTTTCTCTCCCTCTCCGTGTTACATTAGTTACTTTGAGCACTCCATGTACAAGTGATTTCGATTTGACAAAGAGGAAGATGGTGCCTAGGGCATTTGGGCTGTGAGAAGTCTTATTCGTGTTTGGATTTTGCTTGAGAAGTTGTTGTTCGAGTTTGGGTGTGAGGAGGAGAAACGGAGGTTTGTTTTTCACTTTAACTTTGATTTAATTTATAATGGAAGAGTTGAGACTTCTTGAACGGTTTTTGTTTGATTTCTAGGTTTTGATTCTTATTTTATGTTGTTTGTTGGTTTTAATTAAACGAGTTGTGATTCTAGGGTTTATAGTTTTTTGTTGAATCTTTACAAAAGTGTGTACTCCAATTTGAGAGGTTCTCTATATGAATAATATTTACAAAAAATGGAGATTTTTTAAGCAAAAACCATACCCAAAAGTCTTGTTGTGCCTGTTTTAACACCAAAAACAATCGACATCATACCAACAAAAATTTTCTCATGCTTGCGTTAACTCCAAAATGACATTAACCTAGATCAAATGTCATTAGGGACTGCCAGCTTCTCAACAAATCAGTTAAACTCTAACCTAAAAACCTTGTTCTATATCACCCACTTGCATATATATATGAGCATTCTAATGTTGTCACGTGTCTTAGAGCTTCTCACATATATACAAAAGTTCTTGGTAGTGTAGATATACACAAGTATTACGTGGGCTATTCAACAATAATGACACGTCTAACAAGTTTTATGTATTTACTTTTTTGGGTAGAAACAAGCTTTCTTTATCATTGTATGTCGTTTCAAATGCATGTTGTCACTAAGTAATATATAGACAATTTGGGCATAAAAGTAGTTACCACTTAGTGTTTATTTAATTCAAAATTCGATTGATTGATTGAAGTAGGTTATAGTCTCATGACAATATTTATTGAGAATATAACCAATATGGACAATGTAAAAGAAATAGTAATTATTATCACTTGCAATTAAAAACTTTCATTCAACATAAATCAATATGTTGATGCAAACCAGAAAGGAAAAATGACAGGTTGACGTACATAGGTTTCATGTTTCCTTGATCACTATTGACATAATATATTGTTAATATAGTCAATGTTGTTAGTATAATCAATATTGTCAATATTGACAATATCAATCCATCCATACTTTTCAAAGTGTTTGATAAGAAATATTATTACTTAATAAATTATCGAGAAATTATCGAGAAATTTGACAGAATAAAGTTGAGAATTATCTTCTTCTTTGGTATGGTGGGAATCTCATTGAACTCTCTAGCATAAAAACATTACAACGTGAACTTATTAATATATATATATATATATCGACACTAATCTACTTTTTAAGTGTACCTACACATGGAAGTTTGCACTGCCTAACAAAAAAGTCTATTCCTATTGATCGCCAACACACATTACATCATTTATATACTTATATAAACAACAATCACTTCTTGTTTTATGCTTCTCTAATGAGATGTTGTTTGTAAAAGGCTCTTGTAGTTGTATAAATCTCACGTTTCTTAATGCTAAAAAAATGCATTACATATAGAAGGAAAGATCAAAATTGAGCTTAGTACTTTATAAGTAGAAATACTTTCCCTATCCAATGTCATATTGTGATATATTTGTTTCCCAAGATGTTCAAAAAAAGGGTTAAAGTTGAAAATAATACATTTTAAACATGTTATACACTAATGCTTAATTATTTTTTCTAAGTATATCGTCTATAATGTTATTATTCTTAATCAGTGATTATCGGAGCTTCAAGTGGTAGATAGTGAGTTCGAATATGATCAATTGCGGTCACAGTTAGCAAGTTAGCTACTTCCTTGCATGGTCGTGGCCAGAGAAGAGGGAGAAGAATGGTCTGACGTATTCAAAGATGAGTAGTGGCCTGATTTTTTCATTGTACGATAGTTGACCGAACAATTATAAATAAATATATCTGGACAGGGCAGCGCCTATAGTCTACTGTCAGCACTAGATAGCAGAGTGAAGACACTCGTGAACGCGAGATTACGTATTTTGTAACTGATGTTGGAGATGGTGAGGGGTTTAATAGTGTATACACTGGACACTCCATTAATACTAACTTATAATTGATATCTTGTCGCAATAATCAAACACTGATAATAAATAACACAGATAATATTTATCTTTGGGTCGATTTGTCACTCATGTGTAAAATGTGCTAAATAATTATCAAGCATTTATCACTACACACAATAAGCTATGAAAACCACTACAAAAAATTAGTTTTTCTATAGGGTTTAACATTTGTAACATTTTGTTAACTACGATGTTATGCTGCAACATCCTTTAATAGCTATTTAAAAATAAAACATTTAAATTACACACACCATGCAACAAACACATGCTACTTAACCACATTTTCTTAAAAAAACTATTACACTATAAATATATTAAATAAATAAATAAATTTGTGTTCTTACTATTTTCCTTTTGGTTTGTTCTTCAATTTAATATTCCTTGACCTACAAAAAATTAATATTCCTTGTGAAAAAAAAATAAATTTAGTTATTTTATTCAAATGAAAACTAAAAAACAAAAAAGTATTCATAAAAAGAATAATTAAAAATATTAGTTCTCTAGGCTAAACGTTCCCCAAACACCGAACGTTTGCTAAATACACGCAAACATACACACACTCTCTCTCTCGGCTCACACACTCAGCTGTTCCCTCTCTCTCTCACCTAACACACTCAACCCAAACACACACACACTCTCTCCTTCTCTCTCTCTCTCTACTGTTCACACATACTCTCTCCTTTCTCTCTCACCCTCTCTCGACATTCTCTCCCCCTCTCTCTCTCGACACACTCTCTCTCTCTCTCAACACACTCTCACCTTCTTTCTCACACTCTCCCCCTCTCTCTCTCACGCACACTCTCTCCTCCTCTCTCTCTCTCTACGGCACACTCTCTCCTCCTCTCTCTCACGGCACCTCTCACCCTCTCTCTCTCACACTCTCTACCTCTCTCTCTCTCTCTCTCGGCATACTTTCACCCTCCATGTCACCTCTACCTCTCTCTCTCTCACGACACCTCTCTCACTCGCACCTCTCTCTCTCCACACTCTCTACCTCTCTCTCTACCTCTCTCACTGGCACCTCTCTCTCTCACACTCTCTACCTCTCTCTCTCTCTCACTGGCACATCTCACCATCTCTCTCACACTCTCTCCCCTCTCTCTCACGACACCTCTCACCATCTCTCTCACACTCTCTCCCTCTCTCTCTCTCTCACATACTCTCTTCCTCTCTCCTCCCTCTCACTGTTCCCTCTCTCTCTCTCTCTCGCTCACACACTCTCTTCCTCCTCCCTCTTGGTTGTTCCCTCTCTTTTCTCGGCTCACACACTCTTTTCCTCTCTCCCTCTCTTGTTCCCTCTCTTTCTCTCTTGGCTCACAAACTCAACCCAAACACACACACACACACTTCTACTTACACTGTTGCCTATGTTCGTCGCCACTGCTGCCTCTGTTCGCCGTCGTTGCTGCCTTTCTTAATCTCCCACACACTCTCTTCCTCTCTCTCGCACTGCTGCTCTCATTACCTCTCTCCCTCTTTTAAATATTTAAACACCCCCCACCATCCCCAACCAACATTCAACCCCCCATTGATGACCCTAGGTCATCGATAGGGGGGTTGAAGGGGGTGCTTGTTCTCTGCATGTAGATTATCTCTGCAATGCATAAGCTGAGGGGGCATAAGCAGAGGGGGAGGACACGATATTTCTCACTTTTAGTCAAATGTGTAATTACAATCTTTTTATATATATATTTGTGATGTGTGTATATAATTTTTTGACATATACATGATATTTTATTGTTAACATAATGTTTTATGTTAATAAATGTATGATCTTTAATTATAGTGCATTAGGTGTTGGACATAACATAACATAGTGAAAGTATTTATCATGATATGATACAAAAAATATGTTATTGATTGAGAAAGATGAACATATAACAATGTTTTTACACTATATATATGATTTTTATTTGAAATGCATTAGATGTTTGCATCTCGAGCTTAGATGTACAATCGCGTTAAGGATGGTTTCACTCGATTAGAGTTTTTGGATAGCATGAAAGATTTTGTAAATTTTGTGACAACACATTGCACAACTTACCTCCACGAAAAGAAAACTCGATGTCCATGTAAAAAATATGCCAACAAGAAATATCATGATCTTGAGACAGTATAGTTTCATCTAGTGAAGTATGGTTTCGTTCTCAATTATTATTGTTGGACCAAGCATAGAGAGGAAGAAGAATTAAGCGCGATGGATGACGAAGATGATACGATGGACGAATATCCGACGTCATATCATCACATGGTACACGACTACGCGGGGACGAGTTTCAATTGGAACCGTGAGGAGGAGCCAAACTCTGAATCCAAAAAATTATTTGACATGATTGATGCAGTGAATGAATGTCACGGCCCAAATTTTCTAATCTTGATTAACTTGCTTGATCATGATTACCGACCCGTGACGTGGGGCCCGCATGAGATGCGCACACCTACCGAGGCATGTGACCGAGGTAAATTTTATATTTGTATTGATGTATTCCTAGTGTTTTGTATGTGTGTAGGCTGACTAAGCCAATATGTGCAGCTATCGGCGTCGAGACGTGGTCGTGGGACACGTCTCGAGTTGCGTGCAAGTCGGGGTACCGAATAGCGAGACTTGCGATAAGTCTAAATTTAGTAAAATGCAATGTAATTAAATTAATGCACATTAAATCATAACCTATAGTTATAAATTTATTAAATTGAATTGGAAATATAAATATATATTTATATTATGTAAATATATAATATAAATATATATACATTAAAAAAAATCAGAAAAATCAGAAAAACAATTGTGAAATGACAAAAAGGGGCATTGGCTTATATGGAAAAGGATAGGGTTGGAGGGGTAAAATGGTAATTTTACCCCAAAACACCAAATAAAATCTCCACCGCCACCACCGCCACAAAGGAAGAAGAAGAGGAAGAAGGAAAGAAGAAGAAAGGGAGAGAGGAGGAGAGTCCGGCGGAGAGAGAGGGTCACCGGAGTGGATCGAGGCGACGACAACATTGGCGAGGTGAGTTTTTGTTGTTGATATTGGCATTGTTGTTGTAGGACGTTAATGGTGATGATGAAGTTGGTTTTTTTAAAATCAATGTGTTAATGGTGGATTTTGATGTTATGTGTTGATGTTGGTGTTGGAGTTGTTGTGTGGATTGAAGAAGTAAAGAAATGAAGTAACAAGGAAATCAAAAAAAAAAAAAAAAAAAAAAAAAGGAAGAAGAAGACGAGACGCTGCTGGCATTGCTGCGGCGTCTCTTTGAGGAAGAAAAGGGGACCGTTGACCGGTCAAACCCGGCTGGACCGGTCCGACCCGGTCCACCTCAAAAAAAAAAAATAATAAAAAAAAAAAGAAAAAAAAAAAAAAAATAAATAAAAATAAAAGTAATAGTAATAAATACTAGATATATATGTAATGTATATACATACATGTATATATGTATTTGTATACATAAAATATACATGTATATATATTTATATATACACATACACATGTACATCTACAAAAAATAAAATAAAATGATAAAAGAAATAATAATATGTATATATATGTATACATACATATACATTTATATATATATATACAAATGCACATATATGTATATATCTACATATACCCATATATGAATACATACATAAAATATATTTATGTAACAAAAAAAAAAGTAAATAAGTAAATGAATGATATGAAATAATCTTTCGGGGACTTAGGGGTGTTACGGGAGTTCGAGAGCGCTAGTCGAATGTCAAGCGAGGCCGGATAGCCATAGCTATCCCGTGACTTGTAAGTGAAACTGGGAAACCTCTACTTTATTTCATTCATATTAATTCCTTTTTCGATCAATTTGATGACTTATCGTTAGTAATCTACCATCATGCTTTCTTTGCTCTATTCAAGTTGAATGTTGAAATAGCATGATGCCTTGTGATGTTTTCATTGACTCATTTCCTAATGTGCCATATTTGGTTTTGAATTATGTTATAATTGATGTTAGAAATGCATGCAATAGGGTTACTTGTGGTAATTGATTTGTATTCCATTTCCTTTGAGGCTTTGTAGCCTAACTTACTTTGATGATATCGTAGAACTTTAGAAATGAAAATCCTTGAAACAAAAGTTGGAGATTATCTAGTGTCCATTGCACAAGAGATGGGTGGATTCACGGGTCACTGGACCTCGGGGTTTCCGCACTCACCACTATTACTTGGTGGCATCACGTAGCTTGAACTACGGGGTTGTCGGCAAGTTATACATATATATATATATTCAAAATTTACAAAGTATGTTAGAGAGTATCTCCATACGATAGTGGAAAAAGGCTGGTTGATATTTCTCACCGCCGACCGGACGTAGATCATCTCAACTTAGCCTGTGTCAATCTATCTAATTCGGTTAACTGTGATATTTATATGCATTACTTTCTCAACATTTTTTTTCTGCTATATTATGCATTTAAATATCAGTCTTTACTTGGAAATGTAGTATAGAATTCCCCGGTTATCACTTAAATATCATTATACTCACCGTCTAGTTCGTGACGGTGGGTGTAGGTCCGTCAAGCAAAGACTAGACCGGCAAGGAGAAGATCGGCGACTTCCTCTCGAGTTCGTAGCGCGTGGCTGCTTGTACATGTAGGTCACATTTTTGTATTATGCATATATATACGTCTTTTGCTTGGGTTGTTTTTGGGACGAGAGTAGTGCACCCGACTTTTGATCTTCATTTTGTCTATATGCTCGTCGTCTATTGCATATTTATATTGTGATTATTATTTCCTGGTTTCCTCATTTAGGATTTATATAAAATACTTCCGCTACTACATTGAAGACTTCCGCTAATTTGATAATTCTTATAAAATGATGAATAGTACTGATAGGGATTTTCTTATCCCTGAACTCAATTTACGAGATAATTGGTAGTACAGGCTGACTAATACATAATTAGGTCCTACGTGGCGTAATTAGGGCTTAATTATGGGATTAGGCCGGGCGGTGCCCTAGATGAAAATAGGGGCCGTTACAATGAACCTCTTTGGAAAGGATGCAAGAAGATGACAAAACTCTCAGCAATGTCACGTTTGTTGACGATAAAGTCAAATCACCATATTTCAAATCAAACATTTAACGAAATCTTGCAGGTCTGTAAAGACATGTTGCCTGAAGATAATCGCTTGGTAGATAGTTTTTACAAATGTAAAACTTTAATGCAATGGTTAGGTTTGCCGCATGAGCTAATCGATTATTGTCCTCAAGCATGCATGCTTTATTGGGGCCCTGACTCGTACCGTACATCTTGCAAGTTTTGTAGAGAACTTAGGTTGGACTCCAACCAACGCCCACACAAGAAAATGATTTACTTTCCCTTGGCGCCTCGTTTACAACGTTTGTTCGCATCGAAAGCTATAGCAAAATACATGCGATGGCATGTAGAACACGTCAAAGATGAGGAGAACATGCAGCATTGCTCTGATTCTATGGCATGGAACCACTTCAATCATGTAAACTCTTCTTTCAGTACTGAAGTTCGTAACGTTCGACTTGGGTTATGCATCGACGGGTTTCAACCTTTTGGAATGACTGGCAAATCGTACTCCTCTTGGCCAGTGATTTTAACACTATACAATTTACCTCCGTCTATGTGCATGAAAAAAGAAATGATGTTCTTAACGGTGATCGTGCCTGGACCGACCAATCCGTCACAAAAAATTGATGTGTTCCTCCAACCATTGGTGAAAGAATTGCAGGATCTA
This sequence comes from Stephania japonica, assembly GCA_039657345.1. NCBI lineage: Eukaryota > Viridiplantae > Streptophyta > Magnoliopsida > Ranunculales > Menispermaceae > Stephania > Stephania japonica. Next base: position 16,290,220 of record CM077558.1, on the reverse strand, counting down.
TGGCATCACGAAGTGCCTACGTATGATGTATCAACAAAGACGAATTTTCAAATACGTGCTGCACTTATGTGGACTATTAGCGACTTTCCAGCATACAACATGCTATCAGGATGGAGCACGCATGGCAGAACAGCTTGTCCATATTGTATGGAAGATACCGACGCGTTTCAGTTAAGGTTCGACAGAAAATTGACTTGGTCCGATTGTCATCGACGTTTCTTACCACCATATACAAAGGAGAGGAAAGACAAGATTAATTATCGAAGAGGTAGAATGGTAACACATAAATCTCCGACCATGAAATCAGGTGAACATATCTTGCGCGAAATTGAAAATCTAGGGTTGATGAAGGTTACTGAATTGGGATCATATGCGAAAAATGACGAGATTTCGAAGATTAGTAGGTGGATAAAATGAAGCATATTGTGGGACTTGCCGTACTGAAAAACGAACCATATCAGACACAACCTAGATGTAATGCACATCGAGAAAAATATTTTTTATTACATCTTCAATACAATCATGAGTGTTACAGGCAAGACGAAAGATAACCCCTAGTCTAGAGAAAACTTAAAAAAGATTTGTCATTGACTAGAGCTTCATTATGATCCAGTTTCTAAGAAGTTTCCAAAAGAGCGATACGCGCTTGACAAGCAGAGAAAACAAGTGTTGTGTAAGTGGATTAAAGACTTGAACTTTCCTGATGGTTACGCGTCTAACCTCGGTCGTTGTGTGGATTCTAAGAAGTTGAAGATGTTTGGGATGAAAAGTCATGATTGTCATGTATTCATGCAATGACTTTTGCCAATTGATTTTCGAGAGCTCTTAGATGAGGACATATGGATTGCAATCAGCGAGTTAGGCATTTTCTTTCGATACTTAACAACGAGAAATTTAAATGTTCAAAATCTGCATCTCTTGCACAAAAACATACCAAAAATATTGTGTAAGTTGGAAAAAATATTTTCGCCTAGTTTTTTCGACTCAATGGAGCATCTCCCTATCCATTTGGCGTACTAGGCTATCCTTGTCGGCCCAGTACAATTTCGATGGATGTATCCTTTTGAGAGGTAATCAACACGACACATCTAGTTTAGTTGTATAAAATTACATAATTGAGCGAATATACATTAACTACTTTACCTATATGCATGAATATAGGTATTTGAAACATTTAAAAAATAATGTTAGGAAGAAGGCAAAGGTTGAAGGCTCAATATGCAATGCTTATTTAGTGGAAGAAACAACTACGTTTTGTTCTTATTATTTTGAGGAACATGTCTCTACCATGCACAATCGTCCACCTAGCAATTACAATGGTGGAGTTGGCCCCACTCAAAATTTTAATGGAAATTTCTCAATTTTCACATACCCTGGTCGGGCTTTTGGAAGAGGGAAGTGTTATCTCAAGGATGTTGAGTATAATGTTGCACGCTCATATGTGTTGTTAAATTGTCCAGAAGTTGCTCCTTACATGAGGTATGCCTAAACACATCATAATACATTGGCTATCCTTATCAAAAGTCAATTACGCATCTTTTTTTATCATATTCAATCATTGATTTCTTTCATTTCCTCCTAGGGTGTACATGGCGGATTTGTGAGCTAATCATCCAAATATCTCAGAAAGTGCAGTCAATGAACTACTTGAGAAACAATTCTCGAATTGGTTTGAACAATATGTATGTCATTAAGAAATGCTTCGTAACACAAATTTTCTTGTCTCTTATTTAATTGGAAATGCGGTACATAATATAACTTTACATATAAGCACCAAAGCATATTCAAGATCAAACACTTCTATTGCTTTCCTACGGCCCAAGTCGACTTTGCAATGTATATCAATCGTACATTGTTAATGGCTACAAGTTTCACACAGTGTCGCGTAGCTCAAAGAAAGATACGAATAGTAGCGGGGTGTGCGTTAAGGGCTCAAATTACGCTGAATGTGCAAGCGACTTTTACAGTACATTGCAAGAAGTGATAGAAATTGAGTATGGTGGTTGCTTACGTATCGTATTATTTAAGTGTGATTGGTTCAATCCAACGTTCGATGTCGGGACAAGAGTTCATCGTTCCTTGAAAATTGTCGATGTACATCGACATCTGCATTTAAATACATATGACCCTTTCATACTAGCCATGCAAGCTAGTCAAGTACACTTTTTTTTCATACCCAAGTTTAAGAAGGGCACAGGACAATTGGCAAGCTGCATGCAAACTTCAACCTAAGTATATCAACGAACATATCCTAGTCGAGAATGTTGACATTCCAGTTACATATGAAGATGCTTTTCAAAAGCAAGTACCTGAGCATGATACTGAAGTTGATATTGGCAACAATGTTGCAATTTTGCTTACTGATCCTAGTGGCACGCACATGTAAGACATAAATGACGAATAATGTAACGAAAATGATAATTCTGATTTCTCAGTGGATGATGAAAATAGTGACAACGAACCATGACATACTCACTTAAGTAGGTATAAAAAATCAAACCTTATTAGTAAATTTAGTTACACATTTGTTTGTTTCTTTCGTAGTAATTGATTATGACATTTATATTTATTTCTAACTTACTCTTGAACTTTAAAAAAGTCATGTCAGGCAGAAATTATGCATCGTCATCTGGGGAGGGATCTGGTGGATGATCCGGTGGTTGTAGAGATCGTCCATCTCGTGACTTGGATCGTTCGCTAGTACGATCTCCCACTGATGATGCTGAGCCTCAGCAGCGTCAAGAGCAGCTCACTCCACAACAGCTTGCTCAGCTGTAGTTTGCTTACCAGCAACAACATTTTGTACAATTGTTTTCTCAGCAACACCATCTATCACAATTATTTCAGTAGTATCCTTGTCCGCCTTATGCACAACACCCCCACCAGGCGCTTCTCCTTTAGCCATCGGGGCCATCTAATGTGCATTCATCAATTTACATGTCTTTGCCATCTTTATTTGGCCCCGATGATCCAACCACTCTACAGGCTTACTCCTCTCTTTTGGCGTTGCAACTCCCTCCACCTATCGTTGGTCGCATTACTTTTAAAGGATCTACCCACGCATCTCCCTCCTATCAGCAGGACTACCAACATGTCCTGATCGCTCCCTTCGACTCTAGTATGCATGCCTCCCCATCGACGAGTCATGATCATGTTAAGCATGCATCACATTCGCCCAATACTTCAAGCCACCCTTCGAGTGAGCCGTCTATTAGTGATGCCTCACGTAGACCACAACGAGGCGATGAGTCTGCTAGGGCCCCGAGACATAGATGTAATGATGACCGAGGCACGGGGCGGGTGTTTTTTATCGTAAAAACTGTGAAAGAATTGTAAGTCAATGAAATATTATTACGTATATATACTTACGTTTAATGAACTTATTATAATATTGATCTAACTTTTTTTGTAAAAATGTAGTGGTACATTCTTGCATCTGTCATCCGAAGCGTCAAAACAAATAACGCGGGATATAAATTCGATCTACATAAGGATGGCTATTGTTGGGAGACAGTTCCCAACTATATCAAGGAGCAATATTTTAACAAATGGGCGGTAAGAGATTTTTAAATAAAAAATTAAGTTTCTTTTACTTAGCATATTTTGAAGACTTGACTTTCTATTATTACACTCATTTCGATTGGAGACAGTTCCCAACTATATCAACGAGTGACTTTCTAAAGCTGGTTGATGACACGTCTGTAGATCGTGGGCAATTGCTTGAAATGCAAAGACGGTTACGTCGCATGGAACAGGGTTTCATGGAGAGATTAGCTTCACAAGAAAAGGCAAGATGATGTTTATGATGATGATGATGATGCTGCTGCTCACAATGACTCAACGACCGAGGATAATGAATGATGATTTCTTTTTCACAACATCCAAAAATGTTAGATTTTTTTGGTTCATTTTTGACTTGATACTTATAAGTTTTTTTATTAGCTACTAATTAATGAGGAACAACTTTAATGTCTATTTGAAGGTATAACTAAGTGAGAAGTTCCCATTTGTATGTTTATAAATTCTCTATGAGTTTTAAATTTATATATACTAATTCTTATGTTTTTGTGACTTCACTTTGTAATCATGTGCAAGAATGTTATGGTCATGATCATGTTGACATGGGGTTATGAATCTTACGAATTTATTAGGAACCATTATAAATCTCATGAATTTATTAGGAACCATTATAGAAACATAAATTATAAAACCATGTATTGAATCGAGATTATTGAAGTAATGTTTGTTATTCACTAGTTTTTTTTATTGTATTCTTTATTTGAATATTGAATTGGGAGACTCAAAAAGGTTTTACTTCTAAATAGAATGTTTGTTTAAGGTCTACATTGAACATTTGTTAAGAATGATTTTGGGATTTTGTGTTTTAATTGGTTCTACACAAAAAAAAAATTGTTCAAACTATATTAACATCTTTTATTTTGTGTTTTCATATTTGTGATATTGACTATATATATGCTAACTGTTAATTAATTTTACTAGTTTGTATTTATTTTTTCTTTTTTATTGAAATAAATATGATTTATTCTTTATTATAGGTTGTTGTCCATAAAATATATGACTTTATACATGTGAATCTCAATTTTGTATACCTCAAAGCTTAACTTATTTTATTTTTCTTTTTTTTTTGCAGGAAATCAATTGACTATGGTATATATGATGGATGGATTGTATTCTTATGATGGTTTTCTTAGGAACTTATTTTGTGTTCTCCTATTTTGGTTTTTAATTTTTTCCAAGAACAGGGCATTTTTTCTTTGAGTCGGATTAAATGTACCTTAATCTTTACTTAATGCACCTCAAAAAAATTCAAACATAAAAAAAAAATCAATCCTACTATAAAATGATGTATAAAGAATAAGTCTCGACAAAAAAAGTCAAGTAAATTTCACCAAAAATGTTCGGTTGGACAACATCGAGTCTAGAGGATAAATCTCGACCATAAGTCATCGAACCTAAAATAAATGTCTCACCAAAGTTTTAGATTGGATGTTTCGGTTTGAATGAAGGGATATTTTAGTAAAAATGTGGGTGCACTTATAAATTGAAATTTGAATTTGGGGTGCCACACGTAATCGGTGCACTTAGTAAACGGTGAGGTGCACTTAGTCGGGCTCTTTTTTTTTTTTTTTTTTTACCTTAATGATTTAGTGACATTACCAAATTCACATCCTGAAGTCACATTAGAGCCATCCACGCCTGAGGATACACATTCGGGTGTCATACATCAGGAACTGAGTGCACACATATCTCAAGATGTAGACTGATAGTTTTTAAGGTCGATGTGACTTCATGATGTGAGTTTGGCGAGATGGATGACTAATTCTCCTAGCTACTAACACAAATCAATGCCAAGGTTGCATCTTAATTTTTTTAGGGAAATACATTTTGCACTGATGTTGCTAGGGACCCTAGTTCTGGTAAAATTGAACTGGGATGGTTTGTTAGACCTAGTGAGGGGCTTGTAGTCCTTGCACTTCGATATACCATTCTGACAGTTAAGGAGAGCATAAAGGATATAACCATCTTTACTGACTCCCTCAATGCCATAGAACTCATTACAAGAAACTCCACTGCGAGTGATTATGAGTTGTTGGCAGAGGACATTTGGAACCAAATACATCGATGAGAAATTGGCCTTCTTTTGAGCAGCATTATTATGTAAAGCTTGTAGAATTTGTGCGGATGTCTCTCATCCCATTTATGCTTGTTCTTATCATTCGAAGAATGAAAATGACCTCGAGTGGAGCTATGCATCACCACTACCAAACTTCTACGAGTTCATGCCAAGTCTATAGATTCCTCAACAACAAAAACGTTCTCTTGAAGAAATGTTAAAACTTCTTGTCTCCATTAATGAACAGTTTCGTTAAGACAATCTATGTGTTAGAATATATAATCCCACACCATAAATATAATAAGAGTTGGTGTAGTATATAAGTGATGTAGATTGAAACCTAGCACAAACCAATTGGTTTTGTACAAAAATAGGTTCCAACTTCATTTATATACCTACATGTGTGTGCATGTGCAACCCAACACTCTCAAGGCCCATAGATTTCTATATGGTATCAGAGCAAAATGATCCTAGGCTCGTGTTTGAGACCTAGTTGTAGGCTAACAGTGAAGTCTAGACCCATTTATGGACCTAGAAGCCTATAAGAGTAGCCTAGGTATATTTGTACAAACCTTTAAAAGTAGGTTTGTGTTTGGCAAGTGACAACTATTCCAGACCTAGTTGCACTTGAGGGGAGCGTTGGAATATATAATCTCACATCGAAAATATAATAAGAGTTAGTATGGTATATAAATGGCGTAAATTGGAACTTACACAAGTCAATTGGTTTTGTGTAAAAATGGGATCCAACCCCATTTGTATACCCATATGTGTGTGCATGTGTGGCCTAACACTCTCAATGCCCATGGATTTTTATACTACGCTATCAAGAAAACATGGAACAACATCGGCAAGAGATGAATTCAAGTTTTCAAAATATGAGAACTCTAATTAGTCAAATGAATTAGCCTTGAGAATTTGATAAAAAAGATGAGTTCCTTGTTCCTATACGTTATGATCAAGAGGAGAATGTGAGTGTGATTACATTGAGAAGTGTTGAAGATGATGAATATTGGACTGAATTGGAGGAAGAACTTGTAGTTTCACCATTGGAGTCGGACATTACAATGGCAGAAACTCAAGAAGAAGTCAAGATGAAAACTAAAGTCATTTTCGAAAGGCCATATGAGCCATAATAAAATAGCAAATAAGACCAACATCTGGTGTTGGTGAAACCACCCGCCCTTCCATGAATGTTGGTTGAGTTTGAAGTGGGGGTTGAAGAGAAGGGGCATTTGGAGATTTTATGCACCGTTACCACCTATGTGTTATACGGTTATGATGAGATGAAATCTTTTTCTATTCGAGGTTCTAGATGAGCCTAAAACTATGAAAAAGGCATGATTTCTCATTGCCCAAGATAAGGAAGACTTCATTTGTTCGCGACTTCTCCAAATTAGTGGGTGTCACGTGATCTATCACGCTAAGTCGGGCCATCAACTTTTAACATCGTCACTACTGGGAGGTAGCCCAAAGGTAAGAACTCTTAGGATTTAATTTGTGTTTTTAATTAAGTTTTTAATATTGTCTTGTTTTTGTCTAATCGTGCATGAAACTTGTATCAATTTTTTACTATTATAAATCCATGATTTTCACCATTTCTTTTCTTATTTCATATGTATGTACCCGATTTAATTTTAAATATTGAGGACAAGGTTCGAATAATTTTGGGAGTGTTAGGTATTTTGGACCATTTGGATGGAATGCTTGGTTGAATATTCGTAAGTACGATTGTAAACTTTTAAAATTTTTGTGAATTCGGAGGATTCATGGAGATGTTTTCTATCCCTTTTTTCTTTTCCATTTATTTCCTTTCCATTTTTTTGTTTCTTTCCATACCATTAGAAATTTATACACTTAGCATGTATGCATTATTAGTAGAGTAGTAATAGAGTTGTACCTGTACCATCCCTAATTCCATTAGGGTGATACTCGACCTGAAACTCTAATTAAGCCCTGGTAAACTATATCGGACCTAATTAGAGCTAACAACCTTGTACCTTTTCTTGACAACAACTTGCATATCTTGATAATTGATAAACAAATTAAAATAAAACACAACAAAAATTAAAACTTTTCAATAATAGACAAGATATATAAAACCGATATAAACCTCGATATTAAACCTATATTCTCACCTTGATTATTACAAAAGCATAATCAAATACAATATACGCTAATAATAGGGCATCATCATTACATCGTAGAGAAGATAATAAACTTCTAATCTTCTCTTTCCCGAGTTCCAAGTCCTAGCGCAAACCCACTACATGGAAATGTTATGGTAGGTGAGGTCCTAAATGCTCAATAAGTGACTCTCATACAAACCATCAATTATCAACTAATATCAAGCCAATGTATAACAACATGAATTCAATGCATATCCAAATGAAGATTTGAACAAATATAAACAATATATAAGCAAATGCAAGTTCATTGGTCCATTGCAATATACTCGTGATTTGTATTTTCAATTTCGGTATTTGAACAGAGTCGCACTCCCACATCATCAAGAAACACTCACTGATCATATGACCAGCCTAATCGATGTGTCTCCAACTCAAATAAATAAAGTCCCACTCTCACATCTTCATTAAACCAATCATTGACCATCTAATTGGTTTATGAACGATGTGATGCCAACTCAACAAGAAAACATTGATCGGGATATTCCTAGGTCACTGGGGCGCGGTAATGAGAGGCCGCCCCAACATAGTTTCAAACCCCAGTCGATTCATCTCGCCAAACTTTTTTCCGAATTTCATTTTTCATTTAAAACATTTTTGTAAAACAAAGTCAAATCATGATACATTGCCCCATTTCTAGTCTAGAACACTACGTGCTTTAATAATACTATTTTACATTGCAGAATCGATAAAAGATACGATTCCCTTACATGTACCGAGCTTTCCTCCCTTTTATCGACTTACACGACTCTTTAGATCCTCAAACCTTTTCTCATTAATCCATTACCTAAAATAAACCATTTGTTATTGATTTAAGGCCAATACTCATTTATCAATACTCCTAAACTAGTCTCATTCAAATCCAAAATCTCGGGACCTAGTTTTCTAATTTATTTAAACAATTTCATGTTTTACGAGGTAAACCTTAGGTAAAAGTCTCGAGAGATCCCAATATCTCTATTTTCATAGAAATCCATTAATTTCTATTTATTTGGTCAAAACATTATTTTTTATATTTTCCTCCATTTTTCTAGATTTTCCTTAATTTTCAAGAATTTCTTTCATTTTTTTCTTTAAGTTTAGTCCTAAACCGGGCCAAGCCAGGTTCTACTTAGCTCAACTGACTTGTTTCAAGACTTCATCTTCCTCATTTGATCGAAACAAAGCCGAGCTCTGTTTTGATCAATTCTACTCTTTTTTTTTCTTCCTAAGCTGGGGTTGAACCCCAGTTCATTTTTGGGAGGGGGGACGACCTCCTGTGTCGTCTCCCTCCTCGTAAGAACAACAAGAGCAGTTCGTCCGAACTCCCAACACCCTTCCAACAACAATGATACAATCACTACTACAACAAGAACAATGACACAACAACGATGACAACTCACAAACTCACCTTGATTCGTCGCCTCTCTCCTCGATTTCCCTTTCTCTCCTTTCTTTTCTCTCTCTCTTCCTCGCTCTCTTTCTCTCCTCCCAACTTCATTAAATCGAAATAGAGAGGCGGTTCATCTTTTTTTAATATTTTATTAGTCAAATGACTAAAATGCCCCCATGCTCATCTCTTTTCCTTTTCTTTAGTTGCCCTTAAGGGTAATTTCACATTTTTCTAATTTTAATTATATATATTAATTTATATATAAATATATATATATACCAATATCTTCGCATCTATGATTTTGTTGTACATGCCAATAAGCATCCTCGGACATGCACACTATTATACGACCCACGCGTATAACCCATAACCCCGTGTATTACTAGGCACTTCAACAATTTATCAATTATTTTCATTTTAATATATATTTATATATACCACAATATATATAAATATACCTACGCCTATCATTACGTCCACCAATATGCAATTCACGCCAACGAGCACCTTGGGTGTAAATGCTATCTCGTGTCTCATGTGTGTTCTCCTTAACCCACACATGGTGTTAGGTGTTCCTTCATTTGTCCAATTATTAATTTATAAATAATATTACAATTCATACAAACACAATCCAACACACAAATCCACATATATGCTAATCGTAGCAAATTGGCTTAACCACGAGCCTAACTTGGTTGATTTAGATTCGATTAACACTAATCACGTGCTTAAAATAACGAGTTGTTATCATCTCCCCAATTTAGCAACAATTTCATCCTCGAAATTAAAGGAAACATACAAATTACCAATAATTTCAAAAAGTAATGAAATTTACTCTTCCATTATAACTCCCGTTTCTTAGTTATCTTTTTTTCACATGTCTAATGTATGTGGCTACACCACCATATCAGTAGAACAAAACTTTTTTCAACTTACCTTAAGAATAAACGTAATTAAGTTACCATTTCATTCTTCTCTTTCAATTTAATGATGTGAACAATACCACTCCATTATTTTAACTTAATCTGAATCTATACAATCTGTTCATAGGTGAGACTTTCAAAAGATTCAAATCCTCCTTTGAAAACTCTAATAACCTATGATATTTATCTAGTTTTCTCTTTTTCATTAATGTTGTAACCAAGCATTGACAAATTTACTCAAGTATTAACAATATCGTATCTCCTACCCCATCCATTTCACGACTGATCGGCAAGGTCGACAATCATCATGTTTCTACCTCTGTTCACCATCCATGAACAACATGGTTAACATATGTGTGTCTCCTACTTCCATCCCACTCATCATGATTGGCAAGGTCGATTAAACAATATTTTCATCATTTTTTTATACTCTCATGAACCTTATAGATTTCATCAATCTATGAACTACAACCTACAATATTTCACTTCATACTATCTATATTTCTTTATGTTGTAATTACACATTACTTAGTCTACCTTATGTTCTCTATGTAGTTATTCATTGCCTCATCCTTTCTCGTACTAGTATTTCCAATCTTTATCTCTTACCTTCATATAGTAGATAATATTGAGCATACATCTTTTAAAGAAACTCACATAGAGAAGTCTATTCTTTTAATGGTTACCATGATGAGACACAAGCTCAATTATATTCTTTAGAATTAGGATTAACACCTTATTTCCTTTATTAACACCAAGAAATATATTGTACCGAGATTGATAATGATTTTCAATTATGCTCATAACTTCTTCCTTATTGGAAGCAAGTCTCGGGACATCTATCCAAAGATTTTCATTATCATACCATCTCCTATCTTCCATACATATATTTTGCTCAATCCTTTCAAAATAACACATATCCTCACTGACAAGAATTTGCAGACTTGATTAACTCATCTACTACAACTCAAATTATTATTGTGTTGACGTTTTATCATATCACATAATCCACCATTATATTTCCTTCATTTCTTTAGGTATAGGCAAGAATTTACCTAACTCATTAGGTTTCATTATTCAGTCTCGACCTACTGAATATATCTCCCATCCCTTTATAATCGCAACAATATAAAGAGATGCATAAGATTCTCTAAATAATCAATTTTATATTAATTTCTAATGCGTGTATGACATGTATACTCTAAATAACGAACGTCAATTTTACGAGTAGTGTTACGGGTCGTGGTAGTTCCATTCGCGTGCGAAAGGGCAAGTTGTGGTGCATACCAAGCATTTCTACGCCTGAGGAAACTAATTAGTGGGCAAATAAGGAAAAGAATAAGGAGGGAGAGTCACCCATTGGTGTCATCAAAGTGGTTGGTGTGAACAAATGGAAGAGTAACATATCACTCATGAAAAAAAAAAAATCTACCTAGTACAACACTCCAACACCCATCTAGTGACACATCATTACCTACCCATCACTCTCCATCCCTTAATCTCTCTCTCTTCCCTACCCTCTCAACGTCTTTCTTATGTCTTTTCTCTCTCCTCTACTAAACAAAAATCACTCACACTTTCTCTCTACCCGAGACCCTCCTCACCACTCACGTTCTCTCATCCTCCCCACAACACACACCCAATCTCGGTCACCCCTCTCTTCTCTCTCAGTGATCTCACGGCTCACCAACACTTGGCCTTACCTCCTCTCCACGCTCACGACCTTCACCATCACTCCTACTCGGGGTCACTCTCGGCTCTCATAGCACGGGTTCCTCACCGGCGAACTCCCACGACCAAGGTAAGTAGCAAAGGTGTTGATGATGGTGGTTATGTGTGTTGATTTTTGTTGTTGTTGTTACTAAAAAAAAAGAAAAAAATCGAACCAGTTTCACTGGTTCAATTTTGGGGAAGAAAACCATACCGGGTCGGGCCGACCCGGCCCTGGCTTGGGCGGGTCAGACCAACCTGGTTGATTGGTTCAGTTGGGCTGAACCGGACCCAGATGAACCGGGTCTGGTTCAGCCCAACACCAAAAAAAAGGCTTTGTAAATTGAATAATATTTTGAAAAAAAATATTTGGAAAAATTCCTGAAAAATGGGAAGAATATAGAAAAATTATATCTTGTTCAAATAAATAGAAGTTTGGAAATTTTTCATGAAAAGTGAAGTATTATGGGTGCTTATGAGGCATTATGTCAGGGTTTTTGCCTTGAAAAGTGTGAAATTAGCAAAAATAGTCAAAAAATTTAGAAAAAAATCAAGGAAAATATGAGAAGTGGATTTAAAAATCAAGATTTTCCAAACAGGCTCTAACATGATGAAAATGGATAAAAAAAATGATTACTAGGTGCGTAGTGGATTGGTGACAAGCGTGAACTAGGTTTTTCATTTCCAAATCTAATACGTATAGCAAAATCTCATTCGATAGTCTAATCTGGACACTACTCCCTATTCTAATCACAATACCTTGCGTAGTTCCAACTAGACTTCTTATTAGTCTTATCACCCAAATTAATTATCTACTGAGTTCGCCTCCTCTCTGAACTCTCAAAAAATGGACTGGTAATTATCAATTCCAACATCTTAGTTGACGATATGTTTGCACAAGACTTCATTCATTCATCACTACTATCATCTCTCTGAATATGGGCTCGACACAAGCACATAGACAAACACTAAACATGATATCCAGTCTATAAGCGGTCAAGTAAAGTAGACTTCCTATCATTCCTTTGTAAAGCTTAGGATCGATAGACTTTCCTAAAGGATTCTTTTCCATTTTGACGGTTGAACTACTAGGAGTGTCACATGCTCTCAAATTTTCAAATTTGAATTTCTTAAGCATGTCCCTTACATACTGCACTTGATTGATGAAAATAACATGCTTAGATTGATTGATTTGCAAACCTAAGAAGTATGTTAGTTCACCCATTATGCTCATTTCATCACATAAGTGCTTATTTAATGATCCTAAAATGATATCATCCACATAGATTTGCACAAGTAGCATATCATCATTTTTGACCAAAATGAACAAGGTAGGATATAATGTTCCTTTCTTAAACCCCTTGTTAAGAAGGAATGCACTTAACCTATCATATCACGCTCTAGGAGCTTGTCTAAGCCCTTACAAAGTGTCATAACTCTTCTTGCATAGCCATAACCCAAAACTCGTCACCTAAGGCTTCATCTATCTTAGTAGGCTCAGATTGTGACAAATGCTATATACATTTCATCATGTTTTGATGAAGACCTAATGGATATGCCCTTGCTTAGGTCACCTATGATTTATTGAGATGGATGTCCTATAAGGAGTCTAGAGTTTTTAGGTACACTAGATTCGAGTTCCTCTCTAACTTCCTTTTTATGACCATTGGAATCTTGAGATTTAACAACTTCATCTTCATCATCCAATCTCATTTGTTCTAAGGTATATGTCAACTTCACTCGGGGATCCATCTCATCAAACTTGACATGAATGAACTCTTCTATGGTTTTAGATGATCTATTGAACACTATACCTTACTATGCATTGATATCCTAAAAATGTGCATACATTTGACTTTGGATTAAATTTGTCTAAATGATCCTTATCATTTAGGACATAACGTATGCAACCAAACACCTTAAAGTAATCTATGTTGGGCTTTTGGCCTTTCCATAGCTCACAAGGGGTCTTGTTCATTTTCTTGCGAACATTTGTACTATTTAGAACATAACATGGCATGTTAATGGCTTCAACCCAAAAATGTTTGGCTATGTTGTATTCACTTAACATGGTTCAACACATTTCTTGAAGGGTCCAATTCTTTCTCTCAACCACTCCATTTTGTTTTGGTGTTCTAGGAGAAAAACGTTGATGTGAATACCCTTATCTTGCACAAAAATCCTCTAGATTTTTGTTGACAAACTCACCACCTCTATCACTTCGAATGATAGTAATTTTATAGCCCTTTTCATTCTCACCAAGGCACAAAATTTGACAAAAGCTTCAAACACTTCATGTTTGTGTGCTAAGAAATAAACCCATGTATATATAGTGAAATCATCGACAAGTACCAAACAATATAATTTACCACCTAGACTTTGTGTTTGTGTGGGTCCGAACAAGTCTATATGGACTAGTTCCAAAACTCTAGTCACATCATTAGTTATTTTCGTCTTAAAGGACGATTTCACTTGTTTGCCAAGTATGCAAGGTTCACATTCTTTGTCTTTCTTGTAGGTGTACTTAGGAATGCCTTTAACTAAGTTTAGACAATTTTGACAAGTTCTTCATACTAGAATGACCTAGTCTACGGTGCTAGACCATGCATCACATTCATTTTGAGCACTCAAGTATGAAATATTTTGCATATGCATCTCATCAAAGTTAATGGCATAAACATTATTATCTTTACATGCAACAAACATGGTGTCATGCTTCTCATTCTTAACTATGCATTTCGATGATTCAAACATGACATTACAACTTTTGTCACACAATTAACTAATACTAAGAACGTTATGTTTCAAACCATAAAAAGATAGACATTTGATATGAAAAAGAAATCGTTACCAATAGTGTCAATGCCAATCATTTTTCCTTTATTTTTGTTTGCAAATATCACCTTTCCACCATCATTTCGTTTAAGCTCAATGAATTGACTTGCATCTCCGATCACGTACCTTGAGCACCCACTATCTAAGTACCATAGGGTGCTCCTCCTTGTATCATACATAACACGAAAGATATTAAATTTTGGTACCTAAAATCCCTTGAGTCCGAAAAAGTTAGTGTCATAAATGTTCTTGACTACCCATGCTAGCTTGCCTCTATTCATCTTGTTCAAAACGCATTTGCCAAAATTATGTGATCTATTGCATTTAAGGTATATACTAGAGTCGGCTAATAGCTTCCTATAACTCAATAAGCTAGCATCATAGCCTATACCTCTCTTATTGAGTGCACATCGTTGTGCTCCCAACATCATGTCAAACATCTTGGTACCATTAGTGAACTTAGTCATCGTGGTGGTCATGTCCTCTACTTCTCTTGTTAAGTCATTTCTCACATTTATGACTAATTCCAAGTCATGTTGGAGATTATCAATAATCTCATTTTGAGACTCTATCTCATTAATGGCTTCGATTAACCTCTTTTTGAGTTGTTTGGTCTTTTGACCACTTTTTTCAACTATTTCCTAAGGTCATGAATGCTAGGCTCATCATCTAAGTCATCAAAATCATCAAAATCTAAAGAACTAGAATCACTTACCTCACTCTTTGCCATGAGACAAAGAACAACCTTCTCATTTTTCGACAAGGAATTTGAACTTGATGAAGATGAATCATCTCATGTAGCTTTGAAGCTCTTCTTTCCCTTTCTTTTATCCTTGCTCTTCTTGAAGCGACAATTTGCTTTGATATGGCTCTACTTGCCACATTTGAAACAAGTTGTCTCGCTTGACTTGCTTCCACCGTTGAACTTTTTTAAACTTGCCACACCTATACATGGCTTTATGAAGCTTCTTGGATAGCATGAACACTTCTTTAAGTTCATTTTCATCACATGGTTCATCATCGTCATTGATCTCAACCAGTGGACTAGGAGTTTTCAACTTTGTCGATGGACTACTTGCCTTCAAAGCTATATCATTCTTTGACTCTTTCTTTGATGTACTAGTAAGTGCTTCCAATCTAGCTCGATCTTTTAGCTTGAACTCAGGAACCGTTAATTCTCTACATAAAACATTAAAGGTGTATTCACCAAGATTTTTTGCTGATTGAATAGCATACTTCCTTGCATCCCATTCCTTAGGTAAACCTCTAAGAAACTTGTACATCGAGTTCTCTTGATCATAATGTTTGCCAAGGTTCTTCATCTAATTCAAGAGCTTAGTGAAGGGAATGATGGCGGTAACATTGTCTTCATAGGCACCAATTCGGAATGTTTCATAGTGCTCCTTAAGAATTCTCAACTTCGTATTCTTTACTTAAATGGTACCCTTATATTGTACTTCAAGTTTCTCCCATACTTCCTTAGCCGTGTTACATTCAACTCAGTTGAACTCATTTTCACTAAGTGCATAAAACAAAAGATTCATGGCTTGATCATTGAAAAGCTTAAGTCTTGTCTCCTTGGGAGTGTAGTCTTTTCCGACTTTGTTAGGTGGATTGTAACCATCAATGATAGAATCCCACATGTTTCTACCTTGTGCTCATACATAAAACTTTATTCTCACTTTCCAATGAGTATAGTTGGTCCCATCAAAGTAGGGAGACTTAGTAGATGAAGTGTCTGTGACGGTCCCAATTTTCCCGTACAATTGGGTACGCCCGGCCTAAACCCGTGCAGACCCCGAGTCATCACTCGGCAACCTGACGAGCCTAGTCAGCCTTCGATTTAATCAATTCAGTAATTTATGAAAGAGTTATTGCATTAATACACAACGGAAGACTAAAACAATTATAACAAAGGGAAATAACTCAATCAAAGGGAAATTAGGAATTCTATAAGTGTGGAAAACCCCGGGTATTCATGTACAATTTGATAGGCATATATACATGATACCAGTCTCACAAAAGAAATACCAAGTTCAATGATCCCAACAATATAAGTATAAAACGATATACACATCAACAAACAAAATATAAACACCTACTATAGAGTCTCTCAGATGTCACTGCAAATCCTCACAGTAGATCGCCTAGGCAGGGCCCCTTGCCCTTGCTGCTCTCCACTCTATCTGCACCCACCATCACAAACTAGACGGTGAGTAACTGAATAAAATTGCTAGTAGTACTAGAAGAATGTAACAGTAATTTACGATTATAACAAGAAAAGCAGTCTAAGTATCATGCGAAAATGAAATAACTGGAAAATAAATAAATCAAATGCATGATAAAGAGACGATAGATAAATAATCGATATTTGCATGTTTTAAGATTCAAAAGAGGCCTATGAGTGGTCTATTTCACAAAGAATACGGCAAAGATCTCGCAAGATCTCCCCGGCAATGTCGCAACACTAGCGCGGCGTGAAATCGAGAGGCATCGCAACACCTCTCGAATCTAGTACCCAGTATACACATCACTAGGGGTGGTCAGTTACCCCTGCAGAGGGCACCCTCGTTGTCCCAACTAGTGCGGGACCACATGATACCTTCGAGACACACACTCATGCCAAGAACATACAACCAAGGAAATGGAATGGAATATCAAGCAAAGGATCAATGCAACAATAGCAATAAATAGAGGATGTATAAATCACATGTTATTTTCTTGCTGGTCTACTAACGTACACACATACGAGGCATGCATGTACTTACCTGACTAATCGCGACTCGGTATCACTCCGAGACTCTAACGTATTTCCCACAAGTTCTCGACAACTTGATAAAGTTTTGAATCTCGAATATTAGTTTAAGGTGGTTTTGCATATGCTTGTTTTACAACCATTTGTTGATGCGACCAAAATCGTTGTGGATTAAACCATCTCTATGGTCATGGCCCATTTATTTTACAAAGCATAATACTCTTTGGGCTTTTGTTGAGCCCATTTATCAAGTCTATCCCTACCTAAGTAGGCTATTTGTGTGGGAAATTATTGGGCCTAGATATATAGGCTCATTCTTATATTTTATGTATTTGTTTTGGGCCTTAAGTTGTGCCTATTATATTGAACCTTTATTGGGCTTTACACAACTTATAACCACCCCATTTGTAACTTGTTATGGACCTATATTAAAATGAGTGTATTGGGTCCTTGTTGGGCCTTATTATAAGTCCATACTTATAATCTTGTTTACTTATTTTCAAACATACAATAATTCACATTATGGTCATACACACACAATTGTTGTGTACACCCCACTGGTGTGCATACTCACACTTTACACACCCCTGTTTTTGTGCACACACCCCGTTTTTGTGCACATAACACCCCATTGTGTGCACCCCATTGTGTGATTTACCATGTTCACATGCATTAGTACATCACTTTATTACTTAAAACTATATTATATACACATTTGTCCATTCTGTACACACATACAATCATGTGTACACCCCACTTGTGGTGTACACACCACCGTTGTGTACACCCCATTGTGGTGTACACACAAAGTGTACACCCCTTACACAACATTCACACCCGAAACAGCTTTCCATGCAAACCGAAACCCACACCTATACATCTCATGAAAACAGTCCCACACATCCACTATAGTGTACACACCCACACCCCAACTGGGGTGTGTACACACACACACACACACTGTACGCACCCCACACCATCACACACCACCAAACTGTCCACACAACTCCCACCCAACAGTTACACATACATACATCAAAGACCAAAACCGTCACACACAAACCACCCATATCACCTAAAACTATTGTGTACACCACTGTGGTGTACACCCCATTGTGGTGTACACACAGTGGTACGTACACCCCGCCATCCCCAAACAACAAAATAGCCACACAAGTGGCAAAATAGTGGCAAAATGAACAATGAAACAATGAAGATAGAGAGAGAACTATGGGAGGGACACTCACCTAGCCTTCTCCGGTGGTCGTCCGTAGTCACAGCAGTGAGGAGGGTGGTGGTGGTGATCGGTCAGGCGAGAGGAAGTGGCTGGTATAGCGTGAGGTAGAAAAGAAGGATGTGAGCATGGAAACCGAGAGTGAGAGTGAGTGAGAGAGAGAGAGACACGAGAGAGAGAGAGAAACAACACTCACTTGCTCCAGTGACGAGGTAAGAGACGGTGGTGGTGGCTGTCCAGCCAAGGAGGAGCAGTCGAGAGTGAGGAGGGAGTGAACGTGAGGCCGAGAGAGAGTGTGATCGTGAGGCCGAGAGCAAACGAGAGAGGAGGGGAGAGAGACGTCGTCCCTGTCTCCGGCCACCTCTGGCTTGGTCGGAGATCCGGTGGTGGTGAACGACAGTGGGGGAGAGAGTGGGGAAGGTGAATAGTGGCGGCTTGAAGTTGGAGAAGAAGATGAATAGTGTTAGGGTTTTAGGGTTTTCTTTATTTTTATATCAATGAGTTAGGACCCCTTTTGCCCTTGAGTTTACACTTGCCCAACCCTTGGACAGCTACCCTTATGAGTCATTTGGCTCATCCTCCTAATCTAACCCATGTACACATCTCCATGACCATCCAATGGTCCTCCTCACCCAAGTGTGTCATTTTAACAATCCTATCCATATTAACTTTGTTTATTAATAATGTCCATTAAAACGATTCCCGAAAACCCCGTTTAACTAGGCGACACCTCACTCCATTAAAATATAGCCCGAACGGCTCGAGACCCGTAAAATACTAATATACTAATACATGCATTATCATCCACAAATAACCAAATTTTTTTTGGGTCGTTACAGTGTCTTCCCTAAGGCGAGCGGAATCTATGTTTGCATCCTTGCAAGTAAACACTCAAAAGTACGTAAGTAACACTTAGAGCATTAACCCGCTCTGATACCAATTGAAACCACACCCAAGAGGGGGTGAATTAGGTAAACCGAGATGTTATCATCTTTTTAAATCTTTAAGCTAAAAATCAGGGATACAACACACACCAACAGTAAATATCTATTCTATGCAACAAAGAAGGTGGTAGAAGAAACGGATATAAGACACGATATTTATAGTGGTTCGATCCCAATGATCTACATCCACTACTTAACCACCCTGATTAGGATTTTTTAAACCCCCACTTATATTACCAATAAGTGTAACAACTTAAGCTTACAAGTCTAGTATGTCTAAATACAAATTAGGACTTCCCACCTAGTTTTCTTTGGGATTTTTGCCTAGCTTCAACTAGGTCTTCCATTGACTTAGATCTCACTAGGTCTCATAATCAATAATACACAATGAAGTTGATGAATACAATAAAATATGTCTTAGAAAGTAAAGCGGTAATAAGTCTATGACGGCCCCAATTCCACAATCCTAAATTGGGCCCGCCTGATCTAGACTTACGTGGACCCCGAGCCAATCTTGTTAAGTCACGCAAGCCTAGCCAACATTTCTTACCATTTACCATTTATCAAGCAATTTACACGTTGAGTTAATTAATTAGTGAGTTATCATAGTTATAGCAAAAGCTATTAAATCTCAAACTAAATGAAAACCTCAAAGACATTAGTCTGGACAACCAAGAGTGTGGAAACCCCGCATATGTATATCATTATCAATAAAAATAAGTCAAAGGAGAGTAACATTAAGATATACATACCCAAGACCTTTCAAAAACCCAATCCCAATGTTTCAAAATGACAATATACAATAATAAAAAAATAACCTACACCACTCAAGAGAAGAGACGTCTCGTATCCTCAAATGATATCTCCTAGATGTTGAGCCTTCCCTTTGATGGACTGTGGATATGCACTCTGTCAAACACAAGAATGACGAGCCCAGGTAAGTAATGCCAAACAGGTAATAGATACAACATTTCAAAAAAAATAAAATAGTCTAATTCATGCAGATAGAAAGAAAAGAACAGGGAACGCGTGAATACACAAGATTGTAAATAAATCAATCAAAAAATGAGGGTCCAGAATACAAATCTGAATAGCAAGTAGTCCCGACTAAACAATCGTTAAGTCGCGGCAAAAGGCAAGTAGACTCAGGTTCAAGATGAGAACACAGCCTACCAGCCTTAACCTTTGCGACTATGAGATATCCATGGACCCGGATAAGTGTCCCCAACATACACTCAATTGGGAGATATCAACAGTGTCCTAGATAAGAGCTCATATTACATATAAAATAACAACCATGACTCACTTACCTATGGACCACTCAATTAATAGAAAATACAAGAAATAGAATGAACAAAGTAATAACGACAAATTAAAGCTCAAGAAATAATTGTAAAGTTTCTCATTAGCTTACTTACCTATATCGAAGCTAATACGCACTCACACGAACTCTAACTCACCTCGTACGAATCCCCATGTGACCCGTCAATGACTATAACCCTAATAGTATATTAAATTACAATTTACCATTAATTACTCTCCAATTTATCCAATTTTCTACAATTATTTCATTAGTGTAATTGAGTCAATTTTTGGGTATTAGGTCGTATTCGGACCTTTTTGAATACTCAAGAGATCCCCAAAAATTTTCAAAATTTTATCAAAATTTGGTCTATGAACAGTGTCACACCGCAGGTGGCGCAATAAGGTCAGAACCCTGCAGCGTCACATAAAGCGTGACTTTTGAGACCCAATCTCAGACGTCATGAGTGGCGCTGCAGGGCTTTCCCCTACACAGTGTCACTTAAAGCGTGACAACCCCGAGAGCCTCTGCTCTGGATGCCGTGATCGACGCAGTGGGCATAAATGCTCAACGACTACCTCGCGGTATCGAACCATCCACACAAAATTCGGGGTTTTTGGAAACCACGGTTCATGTCGCTACATTCAGATCCTATCCCAACCTCTTAGGGACGTCCAATGGAACTCAAAACCATCAACCGAAACCCGTTTATGACGTCCGAATTCCCCAATACCAAATCACGTTCAAAATCCCAAAAATTCCACCAAAAATGCATAAAATTACAAATCATCAAAACAACCATTGCAAAACCATAAATCCATCCCTTTGTCATCAATTCCATCACCACAATCCAACAAAAATTGAAATTCCAATTTGTCTCCAAAACTCATCACGACGAAAACATTCGAAATAGGCGTCTAAATGTAAGGAGACACGTGGGGAGTCGAGATCTCACCTTAAAATACGTAGTAGATCGCTCCTTTGGTGTCAAATAGAGTTAAAAATCATAAACCCCAACATCCGCAATTCGATTTCGTTGATGAGAAGAAGAGATAGAAATGAGATATGAAAGAGAAAAGTTGGTGTGGTGGTTTATATACCCCCCTCTCATCCACACTTACGCACGTATCCCGAGTCACATCCTTTGGCTCTTCTTCACTCCATCCAACCACCTGGACTCAACTTTGTGACTCCAATGGGTGACTCTATCTCAAAATTCAGCCATTTCTCACACAAACTTCACGTTTCTGAACTTGTTTCGCACCATGACTCACACGTCACGTTCTCTCAAGGATGTACCAATGTACTAAACACGTTACCCAACATTTATTTATTATTTAATTTGTATATTGTCAATGTTTTTAATTCAATTATGCTAATTACCCAACAACGTTCATCCAAAACCCGTTATTCATGTTTTTTGAGCCAACCCATTTCTAAATACCAACGCTCACACACAAATATACTCGCATGTTTGGGACATTGGAATTTACATTCGGGTAATAAATATAATACAAACATAAAACAAAAATAACATACCTCAGCGTCGACCGATAATTTGACAACTTTATCACGGCAAATGGGCCCACGTACGACCTAAATTGATACGTGGTACGAGTTAGATTTTAAGGTCATTATAGTCTTCCAAATTTATTGGAATTTCGTCCATGAAATTAAAACGAAACTAAAGGAAAAGCTTACCGAATCGGAAAAAGGTAGGGAAAGTACTCGCGCATGTACAATTCGAGCTCCCATGTCAGCTCTTCATCCCTGTGGTACTGTCATTTGTCCAAGACTGATGGGATTTCCTTGTTATTCAGAATCTTCACTTTCTGGTCCAAAATCTGAATAGGCCGCTTGTTAAAGGTGATGTCCTCCCTCAAGTCTATCTGGCTCAAGTCAACCATAGGCCGCCTGCTTTCCCTTGACTTATCCAGTCGGAGCATAAAATTGTGAAACATAGGGTGAATCCCAGATAACTAAGGTGGTGTAACGACCCCTTTTAATCTAGGGCACCGCCTGGCCTAATCCCGTAGTTAAGCCCTATTTACAGCCCGAATGACCAAATTACATTTTAGTTAGCCTGTTTTACCTATATTCTCGTGGATCGAGCTCAGGATAAGTAATTCACTAACAATACCAAATATTCATTTACTTAAGTTGTTTAGATAGCGAAAGTTTTAAAGTGTTTAGTGGAAGCATTTATGTAATCCTAAATGTGGCCAGGAAATAACGATCACTACATATATATGCAAGTAAACGTCAAACATATAAACAAAGTGACAGCCAAAAGTCGAGTAGTTTAACACTCATCCCAATAACATCCCAAAAATATGAAGACATAAGTAAATATAATACAAAAAATACCCTACAAGTAAGGGCAGCTACGCGCTCGGAGCTTCGAGGTTGTCGCTGATCTTTTCCTTGCTCAGTTTGGTTCTGCTCGATTGACCTACACCTACCATCATAAACTAGACGGTGAGTATAGTGATATTTAAGTGATAACTGGAGAATTCTATTACTACATTTCCAACTTAACAAAAGGTATTTAAAAGGTTAAAATAGCTGAAGAATGTTGAATAAATAATGCAAGTAAATAACAACGTTAACAGATATATATTGACTGACACAGGTTAAGTTGATATGATCTATGTCTGGTCGGTGGTGAGAACTATCACCATGCCTTTTCCATTACTGTATGTAGTTGTGCTCAACGTATAATAATAATCTTTTTTTCTAATAACCTCAAATGGCGAAGTTGTGCTTTACGTGTATAAATCATCTATACTTGCCGACAACCCCGTGGCCTATACCACGTGTGCTGCCCAAATGTAATGGCGAGTACCAGAGACCCTGAAAGACCTAAATCCTCGTGAATAGATAGTCCCTACTTTAGATTTCAAGAATTAATATCCTACAATGCTATGATTTCAACACAAGTTAGGCTACAAAGCCCCAAGGGAATAGAATACAAGTCCAAACATAACAAATAGCCCTATAGCATGATGCATTTCTAAGAATCATTGATTCTCCATCATAGTCAATCATCAAGCATTCAGGAAATAGAGTCAATGATAACGTAAGGCATCATGCTATGTCAAACATTAATAATGAACAGAAACAAGGAAAACATGATGTGGGAATTCAATCGGCAAGCCTATAAATAGACTGAATAATTGGTAAATAACAAGAATGAAATAAAGTAAAGAGTTCCCACATTTTCACTTACAGTCAAAGGATAGCTCTGGCTATCCGGTCTCGCAACACTCCGACTAGCGCTCCTGAATTCCTGAAACACCCCTAGATCCCTGAAAGGTCATTTATGCCACTTTTATTTATTTATTTATTTATATTATTATTATTGGGTTGGGCCCTTGAATCGGGCCTGACCCAGTTCGGTCCAACTGGTCCGGCCCAACCGGCCTGATCAGACCGGCCCTTCCCTCCCTAAGCTCGCAGAGACGCTGCAACAACAACGTTTCGTTGCTTTTTTTTTTTCTTTTTCATTTGAGGGGATTTGGAAGGGGAGACGACAACCATGTCGTCTCCCTCTTCGGACGAACTGTAAGAGCAGTTCGTCCGAGACCCCAATCACCACCATCACACCACGCCAACAACACACCAACATCGCCAACATTGACGCCAACATCAATAACAACAACAATGCCTTACCTCTGATCCTCTCGCCCGAGCTCGATTCCTGGCCTCGATCCCTCGGGCTCTAATTCTGATCTCTCCTTTCTCCTTCGCATGAACTCTCTCTCCCTCTCTTTCGGTTGATTTTTTAAGTGAGGAAGGAGTTTCAGTGGTGTGTGTGTGTGTGGCGGTGATTTTGATATTTTTGTGGTCAAATGACCATTTTGCTCTGCCAATCTTATCTACTTCCTTAAAAATCCAAAGCCCTTCTTGGTCATTTCACATTTTTCTGATTATATATATGTCCAATTCAATTTAATAAATTTAATTACGTTGCATTTAACTAAGTTTAGACTTACCACAAGTCTCACTACTCGGTAACCCGGCTCGCACGCAACTCGAGGCACGTCCCCGATCGCGTCTTGACGTCGATAGTTGCAAATTTTGACTTAATTAGTCTACACACATACAAACACAAAGAATACACCATCACAAATATAAAATTTCCTTAGCCACTTGCCTAGGTCGGTGTGCACATCTCATGCGAGTCCCACGTCATGGGTCGGTGAGCCTGATTACGACCAAAATTTTGGATTAGAAATTTGGGCCGTGACAAATATTCCCAACAAAATGAAAATTTCATCCTCGAAATTAGATTTAACTCAAGTGAAACCTTATTAAAACGCACACAGTAGGGAGCTACCCGTTTAACCAATCCCTCTAACCTCACTCACGTGGATCTGTTCAGGCGCTAGTAGGTGATATTAACTCTCTAACTGGTGGCATACAGCTAACCTAACCAATCTATGATCATCTCGTAAATTACAGACTCTCACCGAATCTTTTGGGAGTAAATATTGGATTCACACTGAATACGCGCACATAGCTCAATATTTTACTTGAATTTACGGACTCACTTAGAGTGATATGATAGATACCGAATTTACACAGTATCATGCACCAACTATATATCATTCTTCGAAGGGTATATTCATACAAAATTTCTTACCATTACTCACACAAAGTACTTCCTAATAATTGGCTCTCTCCTACAGTGTATAAGGCTACTAGGGTCTCTATTTCCTTACTAGATGCCAATCGACCTCTAATGGTGCCAGCTCTCAGTGTACGAACATCGAACGTCTCGAAAAGTACGTCAAATTCTAACATCTTAAGGACTTTAAAATCGATAGGTAACTCTACCTCACTAAACTCGATTAGGACTCTCTCAACTAGACTGTTAAGGTAATCCTTATCCTTGGCTACGGTACTCAACGTCAAATGTATTATAAGCCTAACCGGTGTTAGTCCTAGGGTGCTTATCATGAGACCAAAAATGAAGGAAAAGGTAGAACCCGAATCAAGTAAAACATAAGACTCTATAACGGCAATAGAAATCGTACCCTTTATGTGACTCCGTGTAGCGCTTACATCTGGCTGGGCTACTATGTGAACTGCCTCTCGGCCCTACAGTGGGTATACAACGACTAGCTATGGGCACTCCCTCACTATATGCCTGACCTGTCTGCATTTGTAACATGTGATCTGTCTGCGCTGACCGGGTTGTTGTTGACTCTGACCTTGCATTTGTCTCTATTCCAAACGGGGTCCCTCTCGACCACTGTCTCGGTCTCTACCACTCTATTGCTGATGTTTTTGTGGCGTTTGTGGTGTCAGGTGTGCAGCTCTCTCTAGTGCTTGCAACACTGGCCTGACTGGTGGTGATGGCAAAGAGCATACTACCTGAACTCTGTATGCCAGTGTAGTATGAAATGTAGGGTGTAACTGATGTACGTGGTGTAGATGTCTCTAACTCCTGGAAACCCCTACTCCACTCCTCTGACCCTTACCACTTTGTCGTCTTCTCTCATACTCGGCTATCTGCTCAGGGGTCAAGGTCTGACTCGAAGCAGTCTCGTCAGTGACCTGACACAAGTAATAGGTTTCGTGGGAAAATGCATGTTTATATATCTTGGTCAAGGTCTTGGCGCTCGTACTGACCATATGATAAACAATATCTGCTCTCAGCTCAACCCCAAAGTAGTATACATCCTCAAGATCGTCTCTGACTAGGTCTCCAGCAAACTGTAGCAAGTAGTCGTATCTGTCTCGGCACTGCATGACTGTCTCCTCTGACCCCTGTCTCAAACTCATAAAGTCTCGCCTTAGTCTCATCATAACTATTGATGGAAAGTACTACTGGTAAAACTTGTCCTTGAATGTCTACCATGATGTAAAGTTCCCACCGGTAGCTGTCGTGGTATGCCACTAAATGTCAGCATCCCTCTACAGTGTATACGAGGATAACTCGGGGCGCAGTCTGTCCTCGATACCCAATATCTTATGAAGCTTCTCCTGAGAAAGCACCGACTTCTCGATTATCTGAAAATCTTGAGTCCCTTTAAAGTAAGCTGGCTGAAGCCTGAGAAAGTCCTTAGCTGGCTAAATCCCTACTGCTGAGCCAGATGGTGTAGAGGTGGGAGTAATCGTCACCTCAACTAACTCTGTTGTCGAGACGATCATGACTGGAATAGTCTGTGTCCCTTGAGTTGCAGTCATAACCTTAGGAGCGGTCGTCTCTACTATCGGTGCTACCGTAGAAATGGTGACCGGTGCAATAACTGGAGTGGCGGCCAGTGTAGTCCCTGGAATAGCAGCCTGTGTAATAGTAGGCTTCGCTGTCGGAGGCATTGTAGTTGTGCTTGTACTGGCGACTGCCTGTGTAAGTGCGGTGAGCTGTGCAGTGACGTATGCCATGAAGTCCATCAACTACTGTCCCTGAGCTGCTACTCGGTCAGACAGCCTCTATTGGTCGTCATCAGAGATAGTGGGAGGCTGGCTTCTGCTAGCATTCGAATCGCTGGTGTCACGTGCGCCTGTCATTGTAGTCTGTATATTGATAGCGAACTCGTATCAGCCACTACGAAGTGTATCGCGTGTATTTGTACATAAAACAACTAACACATACTTATCAATCCCCAACTCAGTTTCTCTCGATTCCCAACAAAATAGTTCTAGGCAAGGTTCGTTTGGTTTCCACTTCTAAAGTTTATGTTTTATTCAACTTGTATTTTACTTATCGAGAACTTAGTCTCTGATACCAACTGTAACGTTGGTAGCACCATTTTAGACAATTCTATACTCTGTCCTTAAGGTTCTAAAGCCTTTGCTCTGATACCAACTGTAACGACGCCTCTCTTAATCTAGGGCACCACTCAGCCTAATCCTGTAATTAAGCCCTATTTACAACTCGAATGACCTAATTACATATTAGTCAAATTGTACTACCTATATTCTCGTGAATCTAGTTCAGGATAAGTAATTCACTTACATTACTAAATATTCATTTATTTAAGTTGTTTAGATAGCGAAAGTTTAAAAGTGTTAAGCGGAAGCATTTATGTAAATCCTAAATGTGAAAACCAGGAAATAACGATCACCATATATATATGTAAGTAAACGACGAACATATAAACAAAGTGACAGCCAAAAGTCGGGCAGTCTAACACTCATCCCAATAACATCCTAAAAATATGAATACATAAGTAAACATAATATAAAAAATACCCTACAAGTACAGGCAGCTACACACTCGGAGCTTAGAGGTAGCGTTAATCTTCTCCTTGCTTGGCTTGGTGCTGCTTGATTGACCTACACCCACTGTCACAAACTAGAAAGTGAGTATAGTGATATTTAAGTGATAACTAGGGAATTCTATTACTACATTTCTAACTTAACAAAAGGTATTTAAAAGCATAAAATTGTTGAAGAATGCTGAATAAATAATGCAAGTAAATACCAACGTTAACAAATATACATAGACTGACATAGGTTAAGTCGAGATGATCTACATTCGATCGGCGGTGAAATCTATCACCTAGCCTTTTCCACTATTATATGGAGCTATGCTCAACATATAATAATAATTTTTTTCTAATAATCTCAAGTGGCGGAGCTGTGCTCTACGCGTATAAATCATCTATACTAGCCGACAACCCTGTAGCCTATACCACGTGTGCCGCCCAAATGTACTAGCGAGTGTCGGAGACCCTGAAAGACCTAAATCCTCGTGAATCCGCGCATCTCGTGTGCAATGGACACTAGATAATCCCTATTTTAGATTTCAAGAATTAATATCCTACAATGCTATGATTTCAATACAAGTTAGGCTACAAAGCCCCAAGGGAATAGAATACAAGTCCAAACATAACAGATAACCCTATAACATACATTTCTAAGTAATCATCGATTCTCCATCATAGTCAATCATCAAGCATTCAGGAATAGAGTCAATGATAACAACGCAAGGCATCATGCTATGTCAAACATTCATAATGAATAGAAACAAGGAAAGCAAGATGTGGGAATTCAATCGACAAGTCTACAAATAGATTGAATAATTGGTAAATAATAGGAATGAAATAAAGTAAAGAGTTTCCACAGTTTCACTTACAAAAAGGATAGCTCTGGCCATCCGGCCTCGTAACACTCCGACTAGCGCTCCTGAATTCTCGAAACACCCCTAGGTCCCTGAAAGGTCATTTATATTACTTTCATTTATTCATTTATTTATTTATATTATCATTATTATTATTTTTAAGGGAGTTGGGCCTTTGAACTAGGTCTGACCCAGTCCAGTCGAGCCGATCGGATCGGCCCGACCCCCTCTCTAAGCTAGCAGAGATGTCTCTGCTGCTTTTTTTTTTCTTTTTGATTTGAGGGGTATTGGGAGGACTGACCATGTCGTCTCCGATTGGACTAACAAGAGCAGCTTTGTTTGAGACCCCAATCACCACCATCACCACCACGCCAACAACATACCAACACCGCCAACATTTACGCCAACATCAATAACAACAACAACAATAATGCCTTACCTCTGATCTCTCGCCCGAGCTTGATTCCCGGCCTCGATCCCTCGGGCTCTAGTTCCGATCTCTCCTCTCTCCCTCATTCGAACTCTCTATCCCTTTTTTTTGGTTAATTTTTTTGGTAAGGAAAAAAGGGTGTTGGTGGTGTGTATGCGTGGTGGTGATTTTGATATTTTTATGGTCAACTGACCATTTTGCCTTGCCAATCTTATCTACTTCCTTAACAATCCAAAGCCACTCTTGGTCATTTCATATTTTTCTAATTTTTTATATATTATATATATGTCCTATTCAATAAACTTAATTACGTTGCATTTAACTAAGTTTAGACTTACCACAAGTCTCGCTACTCGGTCCCCCGGCTCGCACGCAACTCGAGGCGCATCCCTGATCAGGTCTCGAAATCGATAGCTGCAAATTCAGACTTAATTAGTCTACACACATACAAACACTAGAAATACACCATCATAAATATAAAATTTCCTCAGCCACTTGCCTCGGTCGGTGTGCGCATCTCATGCGGGTCCCACATCATAGCTCGATGAGCATGATTATGACCAAAATCTTGGATTAGAAATTTGGGTCGTGACAGGTGGCAACTCCAACTCATATGCAACTCTGCCTATCTGCTTCCCAACTTTTAACGGACCAATGAATCTCGGCGCAAGCTTCCCTCTGATCTCGAACCTCTTCATCGGAGAGATATTCTGATAAACATAGTCCCCGACCTTGTACTCTAACTCCTGGTGATACATGTCATAGTATTTCTTCTACCTCTCCTTCCAACCTTCCAGCCTCAGTCTGATCAGGCATATATTCTCTGTGTGATCTACTACAATCTTTGGCCCAATAGCTGCCACATCCTCTAGCTCACCCAACAAGATGAAGATCTGCACGACCTCCCTTATAATGCCTCAAATGGTGCTATACCAATACTGGCCTGATAACTATTATTGTAGGCAAACTCACACAAGAAAAGATACTCCTCCCATGACCCACCGTACTCCAACACACACATCCTTAGTATATCCTTGAGTATCCAAATTAGACGCTCTGTTTGTCCATCAGTTTGTAGATGAGAGGCAATACTGAGATCCAACCATGTGCCAAACTGTGCTTGCATATTTTGCCAAATCTGAGACGTAAACTATGGCCCTCTGTTAGACACAATCGATAAGGGTACACCATGCAGTCGAACTATCTCCTAGTTGTACAAACTAGCCAACCTACCCACCCGATGTTTGGTAGAAATTGGTATAAAGTGCGCAGACTTTGTTAGCCTGTCTATAATCACCCAAACGATATCATGGCTACGCTGAGATCGAGTTAACCCATTGATGAGTCCATGGCAATATGCTCCCATTTCCACCTAATAATGGGAAGTGACTGTAATAACCTATTAGGTTTGCGATTATCAACCTTAACTCATTGACATATCTCACACCCTCAAATGTAATCAGAAACATCGTTCTTCATTTCCGAGCACTAAAAGAGATGACGTACATCTGCATATATCTTGGATGAACTATAAAACACGAGCGGTGTGCCTCATTAAGTATCTCATCGCGTAGCTCAACCATTGATGAAAATCACAGTCGCCTCTAAATCTCACGCATGAGTTTGTCGACTAACTCCAATCTTGATTATCTTAAGTTTGAACGAACTCCAAAAATCTCTCGTACTACTCATCAACCCGTTGACCATCAAGTGCACTATAAATATAGACTATCTGAGTCCTCATCTGCCCACAAATCAATACTCTGGTGCTAGTCGAATATCAACAAAATAAAACCTCGATCGCCTCGAGCAAGCCATACTCGTGTGTCATGTGACAGGTAACAATCTCCGAGTCTAACCCTCTGCAGCTTAATGCATCTGCAACAACATTAACCTTCCTTGGGTGGTACTCCAAAGAGAAATCATAATCATTGAGGAACTCAAGCCAATGCCTCAGTCTCATATTCAAATCCTTTTGAGTAAATAGGTACTTTAAACTCTTGTGATTAGTGAATTGCATAAATCTTTCACCATAGAGATAATGGCACTAAATCTTCAGTGAAAACACCACTACGCCGCCAACTCCAAGTCATGCGTAGAGTAGTTCTTCTTGTGAACCTTCAACTGTCGCGACGCGTACGCAATCACTCTGCCGTCTTGCATCAAAACACATCCCAAATCGACCTTCGAAGCATCGATGTTCACCTCAAACTTCCCTGACTCAAGTAACACTTGTACTGGCATGACAATCAAAGGTCCCTTCAAAGTCTAAACGCCTTCTCACAACTTTCTGTCCACTGAAATCTAACATCCTTTTTCGTCAACCGCATCATAAGTGTCGCGATCTTCGAGAAGTCCTTAACAAAACACCATGTAATACCCTACCAAGCCAAGAAAATTGCGAATGTCTAACACGGATATCGAGTAGGCCAATCAATCAATGCTTTGACCTTAGTGGGGTCGACTAACACTTCGCCTACTTCAACATTGTGTCCAAGAAATTCGACCTTTGTAAGCCAATACTCGCGCTTACTGAACTTGGCGAACAACCTGTGCTCTCTTAGTAGCTACAAAACCGTCTTGAAGTGCTCGATCTTCATGAGTCATGAGTAGATCAAGTTGTCGTGGATGAATACGATAATGAACCGATCCAAGTACTGTCTTAGCACTCGATGCATCAAATCCATAAACATCGTTGGGGCGTTAGTCAGCCCAAAAAGCATGACCATAAACTGGTAATGCCCATGTTGAGTGCGAAATGTAGTCTTCCGTCTATCCTCTACTCTAATCCTCAGCTGATGGTACCCAGATCTCAAATTAATCTTCGAAAACCACTGTGCTCTTGTCAGCTGGTCGAACAAGTCATTAATGCACGGATGTGGATACTTGTTCTTCACCATCACCCTGTTCAATTGCCGTGTCGTTGCAGTAGTCGATTTTTCTTCTTAACAAATGCATAATCGAAGAAACCCAACTCTAACAACTCATATAGTGTCATTTTTTCTTGACAAATAATATCGGCGAACCCCAATGTGACATGCTCGGGTAGATGAAACCTAACTCTAACAACTCATATAGACTAGACTTATGATCATAAGATGATCTCCAAATCAAGATCAGCTCTCTTGGACTATGAGCTATTAAGTCATAGGTACAACAAAATCGAAATAGGTTTAGTCCTTATGACCAATCATTGAAGAAGTCACTCTCCTTAGGCGGTGGTAAAGATGGTAGCTCCATTGGAAAAATGTTCAAAAACTTGCAACCACTTTTACCTGTTGGGGTTTTTCTCAAAATAGTTTTGAAATCTCCGCTGTGCATGAACCCCAAAACCCAACAGTGGTATCAGAGCCTTCAAGTTTGATTCCATTAAACTCATTGCATGATTTCTTATGATATATGATTGAAAGCATGTTAATAGTTGATGTATATGTGATATGCATAAGTTTTCTGTGAGATTTATTATCATGTTTTGTGTATATGATACTTATATTCGTAATTTAATTGAAATTAGTTTCGTACATGCTAGTAACCATGTTAGGTTAATTTGAATAATTTTAATGAATTGAGTTTCGTTTTTTATGATCCATGACACCATTAGGTTCGATTGGGATAGTAGTTTATGATTCAATTACATGTTTGTGGTTATTTGGATGAAGATCAAAATAAATAATTAAAATTTGAAATTATTTATTTATAAATAATTAATTTTCGAAATTATTTATTTATCTTGTTATATCTATTTTGTTATGAAGTTTATATTTGATAAAGATAGATAACAAATTAGAATAGGAGATAAATATCAAGAATCTTGTTATTGGTGATATACTAGGATTCAAATATCTTAAATTCAAAATAAATAATTAATTTTTGAAATTATTTATTTATCTTGTTATATCTATTTTGTTATGAAGTTTCTATTTGATAAAGATAGATAACAAATTAGATTAGGAGATATATGCAAAATCGGTTTCATTATCCCTATTGGATAAGAGATAAATATGGAGAAGTTTGTTATTAGTGATATGCTAGGATTCTAATATCTAAAGTCCTAATTGGATAAGGATAAGGTAATTAGTTAGATGTGAGCCCGGGTTAATTAAAAATGTTTTAATTGACTTAATTTTGGATAATTTAAGGGGTAAATTTAGTATAGTAAAATCAGCGAAAAATATGATTTTCTATAGCGAATTTCAATTTTCAGAATTGAGATTCGTCTTCTAAAAAAAAAAAAAAGGGAAGCTACCCTCTGTAACCCCGTCCACTGATCGCCCGCTGACCGGCCAGCGGGACCGTCGTCTAACTAATCCTAGCGCACGAAAATTCTTCTATTAGTGAATAGTATAAAAATCTCCAAATTGTTTAGTGATTTAACAAATCAATAAAATATATGATATTTCATTGTTTACATAAAATCACTAAAACTGAATAAAATCCCTCTATTAAATTTTAAGTCTCACGCCATCCATTTTAAACACTTGTCAAGGCCTTGATCACACTAATACAGTTTCAGCCATAGCTGGGTGTATTGTATTATCTTGGTGAGACAAGTTGGGTTAGAGTTACCTAAAGGATTAAAATGGTCCGACTTAATAAAGCTATCAAAATAGTTTTGGGCTTTAGGCATATGATGAGATAAAAACATGCTAATACATAAGATGTCCCATATCTCATAAAAAGATCTAAAAATTACATAACATGTAATTGGTAACTGTTACCTACCTAAATAATCTAGTTCTGTGTTTCATGCCATAGCTGTCATAGAATTAGATGAAATATGGATTTTAGTCCCCTAAATAAACAGTATGTTTTAGGAGGGTTGTTAATTTAGTGGGAGTCTATTCCTCTATACTAAAATAAACTCTACATAATCTTTATTGTAGATCAATGGCCTCTTCAAGTAACAATAATCCCTTGTCACTGCGATCTATCCTTGAGAAGGATAAGCTATCCGGGACTAACTTTCTTGACTGTTTTAGAAACTTGAGAATCGTTCTCAAGCATGAACGCAAGTTGTATGTCCTGGATGTTCCAATTCCTGAGGACCCACCAGCCAATGCTACGAAAAGCTGTGAAGGATGCGCATAATAAGCATGTCAACGATTCTATTGATGTTGCATGCATTATGTTGGCAACTATGGTTCCTAAACTTCAGAAGGACATAGAACTAATGGAAGCCTACAACATGACTGTAACGCTGAAGGAAATGTTCCAACAGCAAGCTAGGCAAGAAATGTTCGAGACAGTCAAGAACCTGCATTCTTGTAAGATGACTGAGGGTGCGTCAGTTAGTCCTCATGTTCTGAAGATGAAGGGCTATGTTGACCAACTTGATAGACTTGGATTTCCCATAAGCCAAGAGTTGGCTACGGATTTGATCCTAAATTCATTACCGGAAAGTTACTCACAATTTGTGATGAACTACAATATGAATAATATAGAGAAATCAATTTCAGAGTTGCATTTGATGCTCAAAACTACTGAACAAAATATTAAGAAACCCTCTAGTAATGTGCTGATGGTCCAAAAGGGAAAGAGAATGAAGAAGAAAGGTAAAGGAAAAGGCAAGGCTAAAGTTGCCAAGGCTGCTGCTGCATTTGTCACAAAACCTGTGGAACAAGTCAAGCCCCAGCCTGTTCCTGCTTCAAAACACCTAAAAGAAAAGGAATGGAGTTTCTGAAAGGAGAAATCGAACCTTATTAGATATGGTTCGATCTATGATGAGTCATGCAGATCTTCCTTTATCCTTTTGGGGTTATGCATTACAAATTGCAGCTTTCACTCTAAATCGAGTTCCTTCTAAAGCGGTTGATAAAACACCATATAAGATATGGTACGGGAAGAGACCTAGTTTGTCTTTTCTTAAGATTTGGGGTTGTGAGGCTTACGTAAAGCGACAAGTCTCAGAAAAACTAGCACCTAAATCTGATAAGTGTTTATTTGTGGGGTATCCTAAGGAAACAAAAGGATATTACTTTTATAATCGCACTGAGAACAAAGTGTTTGTTGCTCGGTATGGTGCCTTTATGGAAAAACAGTTTATTTCAAAAGACACTAATGGGAGAGAAATAAATCTTGAAGAAGTTCAAGAATCACAAATAAACACTGGACCGCTACTGGAAGTTCAACAACGTTCTGAACCAGTTGAACCTCCGCAAGTGACATAAGGCCCACGTAAATCTGGTAGGGTAAGACATGAGCCAGAGAGATTCGGATTTCTCATTACTGATAGTCGTAATGTGTTGCTTATGGATCAAAATGAATCTCCTCAATCAACCTATACAAGAAGGTCATGGGAGTGTAGTTGTTTTTACGGTATTGTATGTTGATGATATATTACTCATTGGAAATGACATCCCAACATTGCAGTGTCAAGTCTTAGTTAGGGAAGTGTTTCTCAATCAAAAACTTAGGAGATGCAGCCTATATCCTAGTAATCATAGACAAGGTACCCAATGTCTCATGGCATAAGTCTCAAAGAAGACTCAATGTCCTAAGACAAATGATGAGCGAGACCGTATGAATAAGATTCCATATACATCTCGCCATGCTATGCACTCGGCCTAATGTATCATATGCTTTGAGCACTACAAGCAAATATCGATCGAGATCTAGGTGAGAGTCACTGGATAGCAAGAAAGAACATCCTTAAGTACTTGGTCACACGATGCAAGTTTTCAAACTGATATAGATGATTTTAGATCGCAGATCTAGATATGTGTTTACTTTGAATAGCAATTCTACAACATGTGTTCGAGTATATTACGGTGTGGTTCCAAGTATTGCTAACCCTATTTGTTTGTATTGTGACAATAACGGAACCTAGATCACACCACAGATCCAAACATATACTCAAGTACATGATGGCCATGTTAGATCATTAGGCATTAGATGCATGAATGATTGGCCCTAGAGCAAGTGGGAGATGTTGGGAAATGTGCCCTAGGTCAATCCATTAACAATCTTTTTGAATACATTTTAGTTAATAAGATAGAGGATTTCATTTGTCGACTTATTATATTGGGAACTATAATGAATTAAGACTAGTGTGTGAGTCTTGATTGATGATCATACGTATAGAAATACGAATAATAGGAAACTTAAGTCATAGTTGTTTCTCATGATAGGTATATTTTTTAGTCCTCTCGACTTGTCAAAGTTCCTTGTTGTCTTTAAACGATTATAAAGGTTATAAAATAATGTGGTGAAGTTGTGTAATCGAGATAGAATTTGTCTTTGAGATGCCCTCGATGTGTTAGGGAAGTTTAAGTCTAAAATGATTCTTTCCATGCCTTATGTTTGATCAAAAAGGAATCGTGTGACAAAAGGATGTTATATACAATGGATCGATTTGATATTCATACAACTTGGGTAGTCATAATGTCTTGCTGATAAGAACCACTAACCATGATCCATGCCCTTCTTTAAGTAATATGTGTAATTTACTTAACAATGCATCGAAAGAATTATTAAAAGGCTTTGAAACTCTATTTCGTTTTAAAACGACTTAGAGGTTTTTGGTATGCTCGATCGTTTTGGAGAGAAACAAAAAGGTTTGGTACTCTCTCGAAGCTAACTCGGCCGTCATGTGTGACAGCTAGTAGAGGGCGTTCATCATTGGCAGCGTCTTAGAAATCGATTAACCTTCAAAAAGGTACATTGCGACTGAGGTATGATTAAGTTTTCATAGTTTAAACATATTTTAATGGAATCAGATTCGGATCCTGTTGGGTTTTTTCTCAAAATAGTTTTGAAATCTCCGCTGTGCATGAACCCCAAAACCCAACAGTTACCTCCTCCAACCTAGTCATAACCCACTCTGTCGTACTCAATACACTAGATATCTACGAACTCGGTAATAGGCAAACTTGTCCTTTTACTGAAACAATGGATTTGTGCATGATAAACACCTAACCATCCATGGCCAACAATGCATCAAACTATAACAACAAGTTTGTGTAATAGATCCTTTCTCAACCGAATAGTCAACATACAACAAGTTCGGGTAGATCCTTTCCGTAGCAGCTATGCTAAAGATCAAGGGTCTTCTAATCTAGTTGGTCTTAAACCCAACTTATCAACCATACGACCCAAAATAAAAGAAATAGTAGAACCCGAATCAAACATAACATGCATGAATCGACGCAAATGTAAATCATACCCTCAATCAGATTACGGTTGGCAGTCGGATCTAGTGCGGCATCTGCGTGAACCTACTCTCGGCTCTGCTGGTAATTGCCCTCGGCCCAATCCACGCGCACTAATGAAATGACCAATCTGTCCACACTCGCAACATCCCCTATGAGATCCTGATCCAGATGAACCACGTTATCCCTATCCATGTCCCTGTCCTTGTGCTCGAAGGACCTCCGCTGCTTGCACTGGGCGGAACTCGACCATGTGTCTGACCACTACCTTTGTTATCAGTCCTCTGATACTGCTGGTACTGAGGACTTAATGGTGTTGGTTGTTGTGGTGCGTTAGCGTAACTTTACACTGAACCAACTGACACTAATGCAGTATGCGTTGTATATGGCGAAGATACAACAGATCCCACACTATTAACTCGATCTCTTTCCCTCGTCTGTCTAGATCTCTTCCTCCTTCAATCACCTTCTAACCCACCTGTGACAACCCCAAATCTCCAATGCATTTGGGAACGCCCGGCCTAGACTCGTACAGATCCCCGAGTCAGTACTCGACAGTCTGGCAAGTCTAGTCAGCTTCCAATTATCAAATTACAAGTTTTATGAAAGATTTATTGCAAGTATAACACATCGGAAGAAAACTTAAATATTAAACAATTATTGAGAAATAACTCAGTCAAATGGAAATCATGAATCTATATAAATGTGGAAAACCTCAAACGAGAATATTCATGTACAATAAGCCATCAAATGAAACATTACATGATATAAATCCCAAACTATAATCCCGAGTTCCATGACTCAACAAACATAGTATATAATAACAAGTAATATACAAACAAAACATATAACCTACTTTAGGGTTCCTTAAGTCCATTCGCTCACAAAAAGTCTCCTAGGTAAGGTTTTTGCCTCTATTGCACACCACTCTATCTGCACCCACCAACACAAACTAGACGATGAGTAACGAAGAAAATTGAAAGTAATGCTAGAAGAATATAATAGTAATTCATGAATTATCAAACATGATATTCTAAATATCATGTAGAATTGAAATATGGGAATTTAAATAGAAAAGGTGCATGCTAGATGGACTAAAATAATAGCAATAAAAATGCGTGTTCTACGAGTCAAGAGAGGCCATAAATGGTCTAAAAATCCACAACAAATTCACAACAACCATGTCGCAACATCGATAACCACAACAATGTCCACAACAATCCAGTACATGGTATCACACAATCACTAGGGGTAGTCAAACACTCGTACGCACGAGTGCCCGCATTTTATCCCTTCTAGTGCAGGTCGCATGTACCTTCGAGACACACACTTGTACCAAGAACACATATACAAGGAATATGGAATGGAAATGCCAACAAGTAGATCATAGCAAACATGATAGAATGATAATGAATCACATGGTATTTTCTTAACTGGTTTACTAACGTACACAAGCTTTAGGGTAAATGCACTTACCTATCTAATGTAACCCACGAATAACCACTATCACCAATCTTAATGCTTATCCCCGAGTTTTTTGTTACCTGACAAGGTTGGAAACTCTAATCAATGGGTCGAGTCATTAACTTACCTAAGTTGAAACCTTAGTATTTTCCCAATGTTTTGATGACTCGAACAATTCATAAATCAATCGGTAAATCGACCGAAAATACAATGACTCTATTAGGTTTTGCAACTACAACATATGTAAGCCCATTCATGAATCATAGGCTCGGCTTAGTCATATATGGGTCACACCATAGCCTCGAGGACCGGCGGCGTGACCTCGACGTCACAACCATTCATCGACACGCGATGTTTCAACACAAACCAACACTCAACTATAACTCATCATGAACCCAAAACAACTATGTACCAGCAAGTATGGAATCACATTGGTGTTGTCCCATCAAGAGGGTACCACCGCACATGGGAAAGCCGGGGGCACGCTCCATAACTCGTCAACACCCATACAACACGATAATGAAAACCCAACAAAATAACCACATGAAATCATCGATAAAATAACTTGCCACCATCGATATGGATGCTCCGGAGGACTGTGGGACATAAGCGAGAGCTAGGTGTGCTCCCCGACTCCCTTAGCCATGGTGTCCGACGACAGCGCCACCAAGTATGGCAATTTTCGGCGAGAAAAGATCAATATAATACATATATATATTTACATCACCATCACCGGTCCGGACACTTCAGAGGTTGCGAGACACCAACCATGTCTAGTTATGGTCCCTGGAAACCCCCCATGATAGGTGGTCCAGCCAACAACACTGCCAACAATGGCGTTTTACGATGACCCAAAACAGTTTGAAATAAAATAAAAAAATATTCCACATTCATTACAACCATATAAACCGACAACAACCGAAGTGTGCCATGAAGGGGGGTGCTCCGAGCTATCAGGACTCCGACGAGATCGTCATGGGTTGTCTCCGACCGTCCCTGATCCTGACGGTCCAACCTAGTAGCGGCAGAATGCACCACCAGTGTACAAAACAATCGTGACAATAGGGAAAGGAGGAGAGAGAGAGAGAGATGAAGAACCTCGACTCTGGTGACCCTACGAGACCTCCAACCACTACTAAATCTTGCTTGGATCGATTGTGGAGAAAGGAGGATGGGAATGCCGACCAAGAGAGAAGTGGGAGAAGAGAGGGCGGTGGTGGTTTGAGGAGATGGTGACTAGTAGGTTTTTTATCATGGGACGTTTATATATATATATATTCAATTTGATCAAAATGACCTTTATGCCCTTTTGGGCTTTTACACATTTTGTTTTTTCATTTTCTCTTTATTTCATCTTAAAACACAAGCGCATCTCATGGCCAATCCCATGGCTCTCCACCATTGGGTTGTGTCAACTTTTAACAATCCTATCCCATGGTTTATTTGTTGTGTAGTTATCTAACTCCCGCGTTCAAACAACGTTCCCGATCCGTCTTGCCTTGCCTTGACTCTCGTAATTCTCGCCTCGTCTTACCAAATAATGATTCAAACTTATTAAATATTCATTTATTTATGTTTTTACTATGTTTTAAATCCCCCGTGTGCCCGTAACCCAACTGTCGATACCCTCTTGTCTAGTTTTCCTATTCGTTTACCGACTTCATTGTCCGGTCACTCAAACATACGAGTATAAATACGTAATACACGTCATCATTAATAAATAGCCAAATTTATAGGTCATTACACCACCCCTTGACTATGCTGGTGTTGACGATGATTCAACCAATGCTCCGACGCATGTGTTCAGAAAGCACTTCGCTGGTCATAGCCCTCTCATATGCCTCCTATAGTATCCTCAAAGCTATCGTCTTTACTATATAACCAATAGAGTCCAGTAAACCGTGCATTAAGTAATAAGCTTAGTCGACTTCTCGGTGTCGATACACCCCGACATACTCCATCAGACGTAAATAGCGGTCCATATACTGCATCACTAACTCACCAATCCTCTATCGAATAGTCTGAAACTTAATCCTCTTCAGGTGACGAACAGTAGGAGGAATATATTTCTGCTCAAATCTATCTTTAAATTCAACCCAGTCCTTGGGTTTCCCTTCGAAGCCACCATAGTGCACCACCAGACATCAGCCTCTTCGAACAGTGAAGCTGATGATATACTCGGTTGCATATGCATTGGTGTGGCCAATACATCATGTATCTTCTCGTGGCTCCTCATATTTTCTCCACAGCCTCGAGGTTAGTACCCCGTGAAACTTCTTTGAATGATGCCTCTAAAACTTGCGAGCTTGTTTTGCCTCTGCTGTAGCCCTAGTTCCATATCAGTTGGCGTACTTGACGTATCCTTCGCTGGTGTATCATGTGTATAAGGTACTATCTCGGCTAGACTGGTGCCTCATTGGCTACCGTGGGTCATGTCTAACTACGGGTGTTGCAAGTGTATCCTGCACCATATGAGCACTTCCAACCTGAGTAACTGGAGCTGCTGACATAGAAAATGATGTTGTCGCCTATGCCCTTAATAATTGGAGAATCTCCTGACTAAAGCTGCTGATCATGAGATGTAATAATCTGCAACATGCCATCCAATCTCCCCTGTACATCTCCCCAACCACTACCACTGATATCAGGCTGATCGACCATCGCTAACTGAAAAGAAAGCGATTTCACGATCAGGATATAGCTATCGATAGTAGTAATACAATAACTCAAATATCTCATAGTCAATTTTAAATTTTCCAACTCTCCCACTTCCCAACTAAAACTTAAGTCAGGATCATAGGGTTCCACTCTAAGTTTAACCATTGTCCTAACTTCCACTTGTTTATGTCTTAATGGATTGTGATTTAAATCAAGAGTCGAGTGTTTAAAACTTCGGCTCTATACTAACTATGACGGCCTCAGTTCCACAATCCTAAATTGGTCCCCGCTTGACCTAGACTTACATGGACCCCCGAGCCAATCTCACTGAGTTATGCAAGCCTAGTCAGCCTTCCTTTCCACTTCCCATTTATCAAGCAATTTATAAGTTGAGTTAATCAATTAGTGAGTTATTATAGTTATAGCGGAAGCAATTAAATCTCAAACTAAATGAAAAACCTCAAAGACATTAGTCAGGACTACCTAGAGTGTGGAAACTCCGCATATGTATATCATCATCAATAAACAAGTCAAAGGAGAGTAACATCAAATATACATGTCCAAGATCTCTCAAAAACCAAATCCCAGTGTTTCAAAATGACAATATATAATAATACAAAAAGATAACCTACACTAATCAAGAGAAGAGACGCCCCATGTATCCTCAAATGATATCTCCTAGTGTGGAGCCTTCATTTTTCTAGATTATGGATTTGCATTCTCCATTAAACATAAGAATGATAAGTTCAAGTAAGTAATGTCAAACAGGACATAGATACAACATTTTGAAATAAATAAAACAATTTAATTCATGTAGATAAAAAGAAAGGAATAGGGAACACATGAATACACAAGAGTATAAATAAATTAATGAGTTCTTGCAAATCTGAATAACATGTAGTACTGACCAAAAATTCATTGAGTCGT
Source organism: Stephania japonica (assembly GCA_039657345.1). NCBI lineage: Eukaryota > Viridiplantae > Streptophyta > Magnoliopsida > Ranunculales > Menispermaceae > Stephania > Stephania japonica. The sequence continues at coordinate 16,247,623 of CM077558.1, read as the reverse complement.
TGCAAAAGTCCAGCAGACTCGGGTTCAAGACAAGAACACAACTTACCAACCCTAACCCTTACGACTATAAAATATTCATGGACCCAAATAAGTGCCCCCAATATACAATTAATTAGAAGATATCAACATGGCCTAGACGGCCCCAGCTTCCCATCACATATACCCACGCCCACAACTTACAAGCCCAACAACCTATCCTAAGCGATGGAAAACCCGAAGATAACACCATGTATATAACTCGAGATGAAGTAAACAAGAATCCATATACATGTGATAAGGTTCTAAAGTCCCCAAAACCCAAAGAAAACAAAATATACGTACATGATATCAAAAACACGAACTATCGGTAGAGCAACGGTCTCGAGATAGTCGCCTAGTACCTCCTTTCCCTTGCTCTTGCTCGTACAAGGATCTGCGCTCAGTTGCCCAACACATACAGCAACGAGCCCAATGAGTAAATTCCCAAGAGAAGTTTACATGTTAATCATGAAAAATCACAATACTCTGCGAGACATGTGAATATGACCCTGACGACAGGAATCATATTCCTATGGGTGGCAATAAACAATATTCACCACTAATATGATGATCACACACAGTGAAAATAAAACAAACTAAAAGATAAAACAACATTAGAGTAAACCGATTCAATTACGATATCAATTAAAACTAGATGGAAGTGTGACGGATTCTAACAAAACTAGATTATACTTCGTAGATTCGGATGACCCCGACTGAACACATCAAGTCTAACCACATCCGAACTACTAATGGTGACCGAAACAAATCACAACCCACCGGACACGTGCACCCTGCTACTCGGGTAGTGATTCACCGGCAGCACCCAGATACATGCGCTACAATCTAGCCTGCTCAATTCTGTACCACGACCATCTCAATTAACCTCCGACCGTGTGAACAAATCAAACACCGACCAATACGTAATCACATTTACATAAACATGGAAATCCAATAAGTAAACAATGCAGTAAATAAATAAATGAACAAACATTCATTTTCATGGACAAACCACGCATGAATTTAAAGTGTAACATTCTTAAGGGTTTTACGCACCTGTAACTACGCACTCTGACTTCTCAAACCCTTTAATCCGACCCGCTTAGCTCTCCTATACCCGAGCTATGGTTCCCCAGTCCCTGAAGTCCATTTATAGTGTTTTATATTATTAATAAAACACATAAATCAAATTTTATGATATTATATCATATTTTCAAATTTGAGTTGTGTACCTCTCCCGGACTATGTCGAGGTTCCAAAAATACTTGAAATGTCCCAAAACTACTTTTCTACCTTTTCTAATTTTCTATATTTTTCTAGAATTTTTTTCCAATTTTTCTGATATTTTTTTCAACTATTTTCCTATTTTCCAACAAATAATATAATATATATTATTCAATTTAATAATAATATTTTTTTTCCAGTGGGCCCGGGCCCACCTGTCCAAATGGTGTGGTTGGATCCGGGCCGGCCGGTCGGCCCGGTTCAGGGGGACGCACGCGCAGTCCAGAGACGATTTTCGTCTCTGGTTCTTTTTTTTTTTCGATCTTGCTTCTTCTTCTCTCCTCTCCATTTCTCTTCACTCTCACTCCATTGAAGACCTCTAAAACCTCAAAATTTCGCCACAAATCCACCAAAACAAACCCCAATTCTTGGATCAAAATACATGTAAATAAACCCAAAATTTATCAAATCACCTCAATTTTCCACAAATTCGATCCAAATCAATGTAAATCATCAAAACCAACTTCAATAACACCGAATTCATCAAAATCAGTGATAAAATCCTCCAAAAATTTAAACTAACCTCAACCTACAAAACCCACATTTTTATTCAAAAATTCACAAGGTATAGATTTCCTTATATCGATGTTGTGAGGCCTCACTTTCCTCTCCAAACTCAGATTTGTCCCCTCAAACCCTCAAATTTACTCACTGATCTCTCAACAATTTGTTTGAACAATGTTTTATTTTGCATGTTTGATCCATCGATGTATATATATAGGTGTATTTTAAATCTCACGTGCACACACATCTCGAGGTAAATCGGTCAGCCACTGATCACCCTATGTCACACAGTTCTTGAACATGCTATCATGACACCAATCTCCTTGTATCTTTTCATTGCGTATCTCGAGGACCATCCAAAAGATGCTGATTATTCAAGCTCAAACTATAGGATTATTACAACAACCATGACTCACTTGCTAATAGACCACTCAACCAATTGAAATTCCAAGAAATAAAATGAACAGAGCAATAACAACAAATTAAAGCTCAAGAAATAACAGTAGAATCCTTACTTGGTTTACTTACCTGTATCCAAACTAATATGCACTCACATAAACTCTGACTTCCTCCTACGAATCCCCATGTGACCCGTCAATGACTATAACCCTTGATAGTTCATTAAACTACAATTTATCGTTAATTACTCTCCAATTTACCCAATTTTATATAATTATTTCATTAGTGTAATTGGGTCGATTTTTGGGGTATTATGTCATATTCAGACTTATTTGAATACCCAAGAGATCCACGAGATTTTCCAAAAATTTTCTTAAAATTTAGTTTGTGAACAATGTCACGCCGCAGGTGACATAGTGGGGTCAGAATCCTGCGACGTCACATAAAGCGTGACTTTTGAAACCCTCTGTTCAAACTTCGTAAGTGGCACTGTGGGGCTTTCCCCTCCAAGACGTCACTTAAAGCGTGACAACCCCTAGAGCCTCTGCTTTAAGCATCGTGATCGACGTCGTGGTATAAATACTCAATGACATCCCTTAAGACGTCGAACCCTACACATAAAATTTGGGGTTTTTCAAAGCCACAACTTTTGTCATCGCGTTTTGAGCTTATCCCGAACTCTTAGGGACATCCAATGGAACTCAAAACCATCAATCAAAACCCATATTACTACGTCCAAAATTCCTCGATACTAAATCATGTCCAAAATCCCAAAAAATCCACCAAAAATGCATAAAATTACAAATCATAAAAAACCATTGCAAAACCATAAATTCATCCCTTTGTCATCAATTCCATCACCACCGTCCAATAAAAATTGAAATTCCAATTTGTTTCCAAAACTCATCGCAACGAAAACGTTCAAAATAGGCATCTAAATATAGAGAGACATGGGGAGTCGGGATCTCACCTTAAAATACATAGTAGATCACTCCTTTGGTGTCAAATAGCGTCAAAAATCACAAACCCCAACACCCACAATTTGATTTCATTGATGAGAAGAGATAGAAATGAGAATGAGAGATGAGAGATGAGAGAGAAAAGTTAATGGGGTGTTTATATACCCCCCTCTCATCCACACTCACGCACGTATCCCGAGACACATCCCTTGGTCGTCCTTCACTCCATCAAACCACCTAGACTCAACTTTGTGACACCAATGGGTGACTCTATCTTACAACTTAGCCATTTCTCGTACAAACTTTGCATTCCCGAACTCGTTCCGCACCACGACTCGCATGTCGCGTGCTCTTGGACGTACCAACGTACCGAACACATTACTCAACGTTTATTTATTACTTTAATTTATATTTTATCATTGTTTTTAATTTAATTAATCCCTTAGAACTGCTAATTACCCATAATTGTTTGCCCAAAACCTGTTATTCACATTTTTCTTGAGCCGGTCCCATTTCCCAATACCAACGCTTACACGCAAATGTCCTTCACATGTTTGGGACATTGAAATTTATATTCGGGTAATAAATATAATACATACATCGAACAAAAATAACATACCTTGACATCGATGACAAAAATTAGACAATTGTATCACGACAAATGGGTCCACATACGACTTAAATTGACAGCATGACACGACTTAGATTTTAGGTTCGTTACAAAGTCCAATAACTCACAAGCCTCCTAGAGCTAAATGACTATAATGAATGCAAGTATGGATGCGAGTAAGTTTTCAATAGAAATCTATCAGTATGTGCAACACTTAGTCAAGAAATCGGCAAAATAATATCGATGAAAAATATGCAGTTTTAAAATAAATGAACGAGTGGTTTTGTGAAAATCAAGATTAAAACCAACAACTTGTTCAAATAAGTCCTAGATTTAAAGAGATCAAGTTTAAGTGCTAAACCTAAGACAAGTATATTCAAGAGCACAACAAATGATTTCTAAACAATACACTAGCCAAAAAATATATATAAAGCTTAAAACGTGTAGTAAATCAAGAAATCTTATAATCTCAAGTATGTATTCCAAAAATCAGATTTGAAGCGCAAGTTGTAAGCTTTAGAACACCAACTTCAAGATCTAAATGTAAGCCCTCAAATGTTCCAAGTAGTCATGTGTACAAATTTGATAAATTTTAGTGCAAACTTGGATTTTGGAGAGTATTTAAGCAAGAGTTTTATGTTTTGTGTTTTTAGTAGTTTTGGTGCTTGGTCAAATCGTTTTTATTGCCCCATGATCATTACTAATAATCCAAGAGTCCAAAATGATCCCCAAATTCAAATTAAAGGTGTAGATCAAAGCTTTAAAAAAGCTGTCAGAATATTGCACAACGCGCTAGGTAAACATCTAGCGTCGCGGGATAAACATCTATGTCACCGTGCGCCGCCCGATAAACCTGGGGTGGGGGTCAAAATAGTTAAATTTCTGGTTTTGTTTAACGACCCCCTAACAACCCTACGACTCTATTAAACCTCAGAAATCACTTTATACATATTTAGTAGTCATAAAACATGTCTAGACATCCCGAGTGATTTCACAAACACTAGAAATAAAAAATTCTAGTTTCATGAAAAACATATGGGATTTTCTACAAATATTTTTAATGTCAATCCAAAAGTCTCTAAACACATGTCGGTGCATTAAAAAAATTTTTTGACAATTTGTATGCCTCAAATACATGCTAAAACTCATTTGCATGATTTAAATCGTTTTAAAGCTCATGAAATTGAAAATTGCAAAATTCATGATTTTAAGTTCTTTAAAAACCAAAATTTATGAAATGCATTATTTTAAACCTTTTGGTTTATAAGTTGTAACTTATATGCCTTACACAAGTTGTACAATTAGTAGTATAAGGTTTTCGGTCCTTGTGTCCTTGTATGAGTTGATTCTTGAACTTATTTGGCTTCATTTTAATGATTTGACTTAAACTTGTGCATAACTCTACTTTCCTTTTGAACTTGATGTTCCTAACACGGTTTGATATTGTAAAATTAAACAAACTTGTTAGATTCCATTTCACTTTGTTTGTTGCCATCAAAATCTCGAGTGGAGTGTATAGCAAACACGTTTGGTCCAACAAAACCCACATATAAGAATCGGACAAGAGAGGTATTACTTTGACCATGTTGAGGACATTGTACAAGTAATCATTTATATCGTCCCAATAGTCACAAAAAGTTTCTCCCTTTTTCATCTTTATGCTACAAATTTCTCCAATAAGCTAATATGACCGAGATTCGGGAAAGAATTCCCTTAAGAATGTGAAAATCAAATCATTCCAATGTGTGATTGATCCTGGGGAGATAGAAGAGCCAATCTTGTGCTTTTCTTTAAGAAAGAATGGAAAACTAACAGTTTGACTTCATCTTCATTGGTTATGGGTGATATCATTGACCCACACTTAGAGTGAAAGTCTTTGATAAAAGTCACCGGATCCTCTCAGTCCAAGCCATGGAAGGAGGGTAAGAGATTGATAAAGCCATACTTCAATTCAAATTCTCCCCTACGTGCAGGATATGCTATATAGTGTAGCTTATGTGCTAAGAGAATTTGCATCTCATCATTCTCCATCTCTATGGTGACTTGAGGCTCAGGTTCTATCGGTGCAAATGCAGGGTTAACCACATTAGGTGCATGTGGTTGAAATTGGGGGATTATTGGTCCCCGAAGCCATTAGAGGTGCTAAGTGTTCCTATTATCTTGGTGTTCCCCATGATTTTGGTTATCCCTAATCTCAGAGAGTATTATTGTCGTTATTCTCCATTGTTGGAGAACGCTTATCGTTAAGTAGGAGTTCGAAAGCTTGCTTCATTTCTCTCACTTCTTTAATGTTCTTAGTCTTCTCGATCTCCAGATCATAGGGTACTAAGGATTCGGTGGACTTCGATCGAAGAAGAATTTTGTGCATAAAAAAAAAAAAAGAGAAAAGAAAAAACCTAAGTCAAAGACTTGTTCCCCGGCAACGGTGCCAAAATTGACGTGCGTCAAATGCGTCAATAAAATAATTACCTAAACCAACTATTTTGTAGATAGTGGTAAAGAGTCGATCCCACAAAGATTGATAGTTTTTATAAGGTAAGAAAATAACAAGAAGGAAAATCGGGGGTTTTATAGTGATTGAGAGAAAAAGTAGGACTAGAGAATGAAAATGGTTTTGTAGAGAAGAATTCAACGGAGGAAAACAACCCAAGCTTTTAGCTTCTCGAACTTTGTCAATAACCTATGTAATTCATCAGTCTTCGGTTCATGCACATATATGAGATTCAACTATGACTTAGCATAACTATAAACCCATTGATGCACTTGATTCCTTGCATTTCCTAGTCTCGATAGTCAAGGTACGACCATTAACTACTTCCCTAACCAAACACATAACCTTAGACTCACTTGAATTAGGTTTAATACGTTGATCACATAAGGCTTGTGAAGCCACTTGTGATGGTCCCAATTTCCCCATGCAATAAGGTACGGTTGACTTAGACCTGTACAAGCCCCTTAGTCGAAACTCGACAAACCTGATGAGCCTCGTCAGCCTTCGTTCATTTAATTATATAATTTATGAAAGAGTTATTGCAAGTTAAATACATCAAAAAGTAAATAATCTAACAATATGGGAAATAACTCAGTCAAAGGAAAATCAAGAATCTATATATGTGGAAAACCTCGTGAATAGAGAAGTATTCATCTACAATCAATGCCAAAACCAATAGAGCCAAGTACATGATATCCAACAACTTAATCCCAAGTTCAACAACAAAACATGATAATAAGAAACGTCATACAAGAAAAACAACATAAACCTACTTTAAGGACTACAAAATCCAGCCGCTAATCCTCACAATAAATCACCTAGACAAGGCCCCTTGCCTTTGCTATACTTCACCCTATCTGCACCCATCGTCACAAACTAGACAGTGAGTAACTGAAGAAATCGAAAGTAGTGCTAGAAGAATATAACATTAATTCATGATTTAATGATGAAACATTCTAAATATCATGCAGTAATTGAAAGAGATAGACAATTAAATAGTTTAAGGAGCATGATAAGCAGATTGATAGATAACAACGATAACATGCGTGTTTTAAGAATCAAAAGAGGCCCATAAGTGGTTAATTTCATATCATACGATAAAGATCTTGCAAGATCTCTCCGGTAATGTCGCAACACTACCGCAACATGAAATTGAGAGGCATCGCACACCTCTCAAATCCAGTACCCAGGTAAACACAACACTAGGGTGGTCAATGCCCCTGCAGGAGGTATTCGCATTGTCCCAGCTAATGCAGGCCACATGATACCTTCTCGACACACTCATACCAAGAACACACAACCAAGGAATAGAATGGAATACCAAGCATGAGATCAATTCAACAATAACAAGCAATAGAGGATATATGATTCACATGAGATTTCCTTACTGGCCTACTAACATACACACATACATAGCACATGTGTACTTACCTGACTAACGTAATCCCGGTACCAATCCATGACTCTAATGCGTTTCCCATGGGTTCCCGACTACGTGGCAAATGTTTGATAAATTGTTAATAAAATTTTCATAATTTTAGTTTATGGTCAATAAACACCCCTAGATAAACCTCCAAAGTTTCCCAATTTTTAATAAATTTTCAAAAATTTTAGTTTGTGTACTGTCGGAGATATCGTAGGTGGCGTCGTCTAAAAAGACGTCCCCACGATGCCTTCACGACATATTATTTCTTCCCACTGGTCGATACGCCACCAGGCCTTACATGCCACGACGTCCTCACGACGTTTGAAAAAAAGAACAAATTTTCAGACGTTTTGGACAATATTCGTCGTATGAGACGTCGTGTAAAGTTTCTTCTTTATGGCGTCCTGGCGGCGGAATATCGAAACACATTATTTATAATATGTCGTGGTGATGCCGCCGAGTTCAAATTACTTACGGTGTCGTCACGACGTAATAAGATCCCTCTTTGTTGTTCACGTACGTAGGGATGCCGCCAGCACAGTGAACTGTGCGGCGTCTCTCACGAGATAATTTCAAATTGAGCCTTTCTGGGTTTTGCTTGTGTGGGGGACTTCACCACACCAAAGAACGCACGGCGTCCCCACGGCGTGAAGTTCCAAATCCATTTTCTAGCATTTACAAAACATCAAAACGAAAACCCACCCTTAGCAATCATCCCAAATATATTTCTAGACTCAAAATCATCCAAAATCGACTTCGGATCATAGCCAAAACATCGGTAATGTATGGGGATTCGAGATATCCCCAATTGAATTGAAAAACCAAACATCAATAACAAAACCCAACATCCATCAACAACACCGGCTCAACACCGCATGTTGATCACTCGGGAGTTGCCAAGACATTGGTGTAGCACTACGAACATCTCCGACAAGCCACCCTTTCATCGCGATGAACATAAAACTTGAATGAATAACCCAAAAGAGAAAAGAGAAACAACATAAAAATAAAGAGGAGAGATAAGAGAGCAAGGTTCTCACCTAGATTCCGGCGAGAAGTTGGGACTTCCGGTGAGGATTTCGACCATCTAGCACCACCCCTTGTGGTGACTTGCTCTCCAAGCAAGGAGAAGGGAAGAGGATGAGAGAAGAGGAGAGAGAAAAGAAAGAGAGAAATGAGAAAAAAGTGATGAGAAAAGCCTTTATATAATACCCCTTTTAATCAATCTACACACACTTATCCCTAGGTAGATCCTACACCCTCCCTTGCAAGTTGTCCAACACTCCTAACTCCACTTGTTGACTCTTTTAAGTGATTCTTAGGTGTCACTTAACTATTCAGCTCCCATGTTGATCCCACACTCGTCGACCCATATTTCACGACCAATAAACTCGTCGCCCATTGTCTCGTCACGTCCCGATAAATAATTATATTAATTATTTGAAAATTTATTTATTAATGTTTTCTATGTTTTAACTCCACCGTTTATCTAGGTGAAGCCTCACTCAGACTAAATAGTCGCCCAAACGACTCGAGACTCGTATTAGACTACAATACTAATACAAACATCACGAAAAGCATAAAATTACCTCGGTGTCGACTCCCAAAGTCTAAAATACTCAACGCATCACGATAGTCGGATCACTGTCATGACAAGTGTAACATAAGTCGAGTTAAATTTTGAGGGTTGTTACATCACTACACTTAAACAACCGAATCGTTAGTGCTCCCGATATAGCCTAATTAGGTCCCCAAGGCACTTGATCGGTCCCAAAAGGGACTAACCAACCTACATGACCAATTATTACTTGGTAGAGTCTATCGCATAAGGACGGATGCTTCGACTCAATAACTAAGGGTAGTCAACGTAAAATGCATGCAAGGGCCTTTACACACAATCAAATCTAACCCTAAATGAATTTCAATGCCAAAGAAATTAAGCCATAAAAGAAAATCAATGAAAAATAGATTAAATAAACCTCGTGATGAATTTCAAAGTTAAGACTCCGTTCGATCCACCTCCGACTAAGATCAAGATGATTAGCGAGCCATTTTTTAGCAAAAACAACTTTTTCCTATGAGTTCTAGTGTAAACAAGAGATTAAAATTTGTAGAACAACATAACTACTATTTATATGAAACCCCAAAAATTTCAACCTAAAAGTTTGAAAAAAGAGGAATTTTTTAGTCTTTGGAGTCAACACCGTGCCTCACGTCTTGCCCTTTGAGACCACGACATCCATGGTAGTGTGCAAAACAATGAGCTTCTGGTCAGGACATCGTGGCTCACGTTTTGAGAATTTATACTTGGTGGCGTCCTTGGTGGCATCGAAATTTGTTCCAACTTCCAACACAATTTTGAACCATTTAGAGGCCGAATTAGAAGACACTCGTCAAACATGAAAATGTTAAGCTATAAATCTACTTTCCAACGAAAGAAACGAAAATTCATTTAGATTTGAAATGTGGATGTTATGGGCTTTATATTGAAGTGAGATCATTAAGAAACTTGAATAAAGTTAGGCCAACTTGGTGTCGCGCAATCCCAAACTATAATTTCTTCCCAAGTATCGTATTTGCTTCATATTCATGTTCTAGGTTAGAAATGCCCGAAATCCACAAAAGTGAGAGTTATCACCACAAATGAGATAATTTGAGTCCACTAATACCTAAATTACAACACTAAATAATGTATAATTAGACATTTAAAAACAATAATCAAGTTAATATGGTCGAATCGCAAAAACGGAAGGAGTGAGGTCATACTATTGCATCTAAGATGAATATGAAATGGTAATCTGGGTGGTTCTTTTTGTTTTATAAAATCCAATTTATATGAAACCCTAGAACCAAAACAAAGGCTTAAATTAAAGCTAAATCAACATAAATGCAACTCAACCGAAGGAGAGCAAAAATACTCTTACTTGTAGTGTCGAAAATGAAATCACATTCATAGGTCCTGAACACCTCAAAAACACCAAGAATCTTCCCTTCGCCAAAAATCAATACAAAGCGAACAAAAACCAAGAACGTAGTTGGTTATGTTGACTATAAAGGTTGAAAGAAGGGGGAAGAGCAATGGAGTCACGATGATGGGCTTCTCAAAATAGGGGAGCAAGATTAGGTGTTCTTCTCAATGTTATTGATGCAAATGAGGGCTTGGAGAAAGTAAGGCGAGAGATTTGATTAGAATTTTAAAATTTTTGCTACAATAAACCATTCAGTTGTTCTGACCGATTAATATTATGGTGTTCAGTCGGTCAGAACGATGGACCTTTTTTCTTGCTTTTCATTTTTTTTTTCCAATTTTTCGCCCTAACAGAAAGAAACTAAAAAATGGGCCCACGCATCAGGCCTGGTAGGACGGTGTGGGTGTTAAAACAATGTACTCCTACCATTTCACCTAAACAAAAAGTACTTCAGTCCAAAGACAATCTCGGATGCAGAGCTGCACAAGTGCGCTAGCTAGTAGATCTGCATGCTTATTTTAAGTGGAAATAAGATTCTTGATCATGCTCCGAAATGGCGTACTGTGTGATCTAGAGAACATTATTGACCAAGAACTATGTGTTCTGTTTACCATATGAGTGTTTTACCATATGAGAGTAAAGAAAAAACTGAATCAGGTTCAACAACCGTGCATGTGAGCTGCGTGGGACCCACCATGAAATTTATGACTCTCTGACCAAAGGATTCGCGACACTGTAAAAAGTTTGATATTTGAGCCTACCCCTCCCCCTCTCTCTTGACTCAGCAGATGTTCGTCCCGTACGAGACCAAGACTAACCTCGCACGAATGCCCTTCACTAAAACCCCCCTATATTCAGCAATATTTACGTTATGCCACTCATTCCCCTCGTATGCTTCTACTTCGATACTAAACGGATGGCATTCTCGTAATAAGTCACTTGCTTGGACCGCTTATCCTGTCTCCCCATTCCCACCCCGAGCCCTCACGTGGTGCACAGACCCCACTCCCTCGCTCCCCCTCTGACCCTCACTATTTTAAAACCATTAAACGTCTAATCACAAACAAAGTTGCAACGCATCTCGAGGCGCATCGAAGGTGGAACCACGATCCCTTACTCCTCCCCCATCTCACACTGTGCTTTGACTTGCACGCACCCACTACTTGCTCCACCTCGAACCCCGTCTCTTAATCACTGAGAGGGAGAGAGGGTTTAACTTTCTTCCTTGATTTCAACTCTCCATGAAGAGGAAGAAGAGCTGCTTTTATTGCTAGCAATAAAAATTAACTAATCCTACCCACCAATGTGTCCTCTTATTAGTAGTCCTCTTCACCGCCGCCGCAGCCGCGCCATCATTACAACTACTCTCGCTCTCCTCCTCCTCCTCGCCATCGCCGCCGTTTCCACCGCTCTCTACCACCACCAGCACCACCTCGGTAACCCAAATCCAACATCCCATATCCCCAAATTACCCATCAAATTAAGTGTGAATTCCAAATGTATCATATATTGCACAATAAATGTATTGATTGTTGTTTTTGGTTGTACGTAGGTGGCGCCTTGGCAGCGAAGGGGCAGAGAATGGATGATGGCTCGGTGGGGGTTGGTCGGAGGAGGAAGCTGGTGGGGCCGGGGTCGGCGCCGCCGACGTGTAGATCGAAATGCGGGAAGTGCGGGCCGTGCAAGGCGGTGCACGTGCCGATTCAGCCGGGGCTCAGCTTTCCACTCGAGTACTACCCCGAGGCGTGGCGTTGCAAGTGCGGGAACAAATTGTTCATGCCATGAACAACTAATGATTAATCACGCAACAAATGTAACAAATGTTAACTACTTATATATGATCTCTCTTGCTAGCTAGCTTTTATGTGGTGGTGGCCTTGTGGGTCTCTTCTTGTATGTATAATGTTTTGGTGTTGGAGGGAAGAGATGGAGACTAGAGAGAGAGAGAGGGAGGGAGGGGAGGTGGGCGACGCCATGGGCCAATTAAGGCCATGTAGATGATGAGGGTTGTTTGTCTGTAATATAATTATTGATGGGAGTGACTTAGCATTGTATTTAATTTTGGGTGGAGCATAGATTTTTTCGCCATTTATTGCTTTCCTCGTCTTTTTGTCTCTATTCAGATGCATTGTGTTTAATTAGTACTCACCGCTGCATAACCACCAAAAATAAAGGGGTATGTTATATCATTACTAAGAGCACCCCATTTACAAAGGCACTCATCGAATTTGTCAAGAAACTCCTAAATTTGATGAAAATGCTTTTGAACCCTAAACGTTGAGGCACCCTACCTTATTCTATAAAAAGAGGCTTGCAACCTCATTTTCAGTTTCTTTGCTCTCGTTCTCATCACGATTTGGAGATGAAATTGACCAAATCTCCCCATTTTCTTCGTTCTCTCCCATATATTTGTGCATTTTTTGAGTTAGACAACATGTTCTTTAGCCAGTTGAAGTGTTTAGTGGTCTAGGGTTTATGGGACGAGTTAGGATTTGGGGTTGGTGTGAGATCGAGAGGCAAAGTAAGGTAAGTTTGTGTTTTTATTCAATTTTATGTTCATTTGGTTCGTTTTCATTGTTGTGTTCCATAAAATTGTTGTCATATCTGGGTTTTCATGAAAACTTGCATTACTTGGCGACACAGGATTGTGATGTGCTTTCTTAGTCTCAGAAATTCATTTCTAAAGCTAATGAGCATGTCTCGGTTGAGGCCAAATCGACATCTAAACCATGTATACCTTCATTTTGTCTTGGTCACAAGTATTCGAGACTACGTTTGTGGTCTTGGTACCACCAGACCGAAACTCTATATTAATGTAGTTGTTGGTCTTGTATCGATTGGTAAACACTGAGACTTAATCATAGATCTTGGTTATGTCATACCGAGACATTGCCTTAAGTATTGATTATGTGTTACCATAAAAATGTTTAAAGTGTTTTTTTTGGGGTTTTGCTAGACAAAATTATATATGCTTAAAATGTCTTTCCTTATCAAATATGACACGAGGGGAATCTACTATTTCCAGACAAGATATCAATGGCGAGCCCACAAGAGTCGGCTGGTCCTTCTACTCCTGCTGTCGGTGGCAAGAGGAGGGTACATACTACATCTTATCACCAGGAGAAGCAGCACGTTGGTCTGGCTAAGGGTTTACGTGGACACCGATCGGCGAAGGATGATGTATAGGAAAAGTCATCTCGTATCCCCATGCGGAGCAGGAGTAGTAGGGATAGTGCCGATGGGATGAAACAACCAATCGTCCTTATTCGCGGGGCAAAAATGGAAGAAACCGCCACATCCCAACCACAAGCAAGCAGGAGTAGTAGCGTTAGTGCCGGTGGGAATGTTATAGAGCTCGAAGATAACCCATCTGCTCATTTTCTGGTAGTCCTATTGACCTCTCTTTGTTGAAGAGTTTTTAAGGATCATGTTATGGCATCAATTTGGAATAATGAAGTATGTACTCTTTTTCCTGGCAAAATATCATTTCCTCTTCAATCAAATTATTACTCTCGATATTCATATAAGATAATGTATTTATGAATTTTGTTTTCTTATTTTTACAGCATCGACTGTTGTTTAAGTGCATAAACCACGGGGCTTAAATAGCTAGTAGGATTTGCGGTCTTGCCACCCTGATACCCATGGACTGTAGAGAATCATTCAGAGGTCGCGGTTGTCTCCACACATATACTGCTCCTATCAGAATAACAATAAGGAGTTGATCTCAGCTTTTGTCGAGCTATGGCAGTCAAAGACCAATATATTTCATTTACCTTTTGGTGAAATGTCCATCGTGCTCGAGGACGTGAGTATTCTATTGAAGATCCCAGTGATGGACTAGGTGGTGGCAGTCGAGAATTTTGCGAGCTACATAGAGGAGCCCACACAGAGGTGACCGAGATAGTTTCGAAGTTGGTCGTGGTTACCCTTGATGAAGCAGAGGAAGAGGCTAACATTATGAGGGGTCTCATAGTATGATTAGCTTGGCTAAAAAGTCGTTTATGTCCACCCAAGTCCAAGTTCAGTATTTCCAGTTCTCCTACTATGTACCCTAGAGTGGAATGCACTCACGTGCATACTTTTTGTACTTGCTCTCTTGCACCCTATTCACCGATAAGAGTAGGTCACGAGTTTTAATTGCAATACTGAAACTTCTTGAGAACTTGGATGAGATTGGGACTTACGTATGGGGTGCTGCCGCTCTAACTTATCTTTACCGTCACCTCAGGTCACCTACCAAAATAGAATTGTCACAAATTGCAGGGTACATAACTTTGTTTGAGGTACACATTTAGTGCTCATTACTTGTGATTTTGTTATCTTATGCTTTGCTTTTGTAATCTTCTTTCTACTACTTAAATCTATGTACTTTTGTTATTTCTTATTTAAGGATGGGTATATGAGCATTTTCCACTCCAACTTGATGCATCAAATGTGAAATACATGTACATCTTAAATTTAGTCTAGTACTCAACGAAAACTCACTTAAGAACTTAAATAATTTACCTCAAATGAATAAGTCTACTAATTATGTATAAACATATACTAATGTAAACTACTCGAGGAAGACCACATCGGACTTCTCGACATAAGGAAGTTTGATTAAGATAGCAACGCTTCAAGGTAAGTGGAATTCACTTTATCTTCAAACATGTCTTGATATTAGTTATGACAGGACTCATAATAGAAAATTAATGATGTTTGTTGGAATCTATCTCAATAATCATTCATTGACTATTCCTTGTTATACCCCTTTTAGCTTTCTAATGCATGTTGAACTAATATAAAGTTGGATGATTAGAAAGGTATCTCGAAGTGTAAGGCTGGTGGCTACCGGTGACCTCCCTCTGCTATTTTATGTTATATTGGTGAATATATAACTGTTCGGGGTCATGCATGACCCTTAATATGCATACATTAGTTCATATCTTGTTAGTGATGCTTTAATGTCCTACATAGCAGTTTTGGACTTACTTGATAGCTACATAGGCAATTCAGGCTCACACTAATTGAAATATCTAGTTTCCACTTCTCTTGACTCAATGGCATTCATGTATCTGTATTATCTTTTTGAATTATCACGGATAAACTTTCACTTTACTGATCCCGTTGAAATTATTGCTAGGGGTGGCAAATGGGTTATAACACGAGAACCTGACATGCCTAACACGAAGATTAGCATCAACGTGTCGTAAATATGTCAACCTGTTTATGACACACAATAAATGGGTCGTGTCACGGATTGACATGCCAATCCCTGACATGACCTGGATATATATATATCACATTAAAGCCCGCTCGCTGCGCTTGGAGGAAAGATTGATATTCATGTGTATAACATAGAGGTATTGTAATTGATTAAGTCTCATTATTTCTTAAATAAAAAATTAAATATATAAAATATAAAAAGAAACGATAAGATATATAAGAAAGAGATAACTAAAAAATATAAAAGGTAATATTGTAATTTTAAGTAACGAATGAATCTTTCAACATTGATGCTTATTATATTACTTACGGTCTTCAAGAAAAACAACTTTAGAAAAAAAAAAGAAAAAAAAATAGTATTGATTAAAAAAATGTTACAAAAATAAAATTTCATGTGTCAATAGCAAATTGATATTAGCATTTTTATTATAGTGTAGATAGAAATAATTATAGTCAATGATTTATTATAACTATTTCAAACATGTTAAAGATTGCCTATTTCTTAGGTAATAAATATGGGCAACCAAACATAAAATCACAAAAAGAAAGCAATTAGCTAATTAATAAATAAATTAATTAAAGGTTGCATTGTCAAAAAAGAATTAACTAAAGGGTGACAACAACCTTTCAAATGATGGGGGAATCTTTCAACATTAGTGCTTATTATTTTACTTAGAGACATACACACAGACATATACACCAAAATACTCCAACTAAAACTTCAGATATTTAATAAAGTAAAATATTTTATTTTATCTATATTTTCTATATAAGGATATGTGGAATATACTTTCTATAAATCAATCTTGAATTTCTTTTTCTCAATTTTCACTTATTATTTAAACATGAACACTTGCTTAGTGTAAGTTATTTGAATACTGCATATAAATAATTTTGTATAACTTTAAAATTTATCAAACCAATACTATCTTTAAAATGGTCTATTTAACTTAACGGGTTAGACATGTCGTGTCATGACAACAAGTTAAATAATTGGGTCATGTTCATGTAGACCTTAATCATGTCACCTAAGGGGTCAACCTGACACAAACACGACCCGCTAACCCAGTTTTTGAGCCTTATTTATTGCTCACCCCACTTCTCCCTCAAGTACCTCTTGTGTGCTTTAGCAAAAAGGAAGGAGAAGATCATTGCTTAGAGATCTCTTTCCTTTGTGAGTTAGTTGAGATATATAGTATATTACTAGTTGCTTTTATTAAACAATGTTTGTATTAAACATGGATTAAAATGGGCAGTTTTGGGGAACCCATAGTTTATGAGAATTTGTACGACTATGTACTTTTGTTTCCACATTTGAATAAACAATTTGAAGACTTACTTATTTGTTATTATTTGCAGTAAAATTATTATGTGTACATAATCTTGTTGTATTCCGCAAGTTACGACTTACTAGACCTTCACTTGGGCCATATCGATATTCGATTAGTCCTAAGTGGCGGTCTAGGTCGGGAATTTTGAACCTAAGGGGGTTTGAGTTGTTACAATGAATGACTACCTGATATGATAGGGAATCAAAATAGAGGGTGTCTACGATGAAAATGCGATAGTCCCTGCGAGAGAAGGGATTCCCTGCAATGGGGGATAAGGACGGGAAATTTAAATAGGGATGGAGGCAGAGATGGGGAGAAAATCTCATACTTACACAGGTACAGGTGGGGGATAGGGATGGGAAAAAATATATCCACGAAGATCTTCGTGGGAAATCTGCGGAGATCCCTGTGATGCCCCCAGTTCCAAAACCTTAAACTGGGCCCCCGCCTGGTCTAAACTTACGTGGACCCCGAGTCAACTCTTGAAAAGTCAACGCAAGCCTAGCCAACCTTCCTTACCATTATCCATTAATTAAGTATTATTATATCAAATTAAATGAGTTATTCAAATTAGTGAGTTATCAAAGTATAGCGAAAATTATTTAAACCTCAAACTAACAAAATAATCTCCAATACACACGTCAGGACAACTTAGTGTATGGAAACCCCGCATATGTATACCATCATCAAATATATCAAGTCACAGGAGAGTAATATCATATCGTATACATGTCCCAAGATCTCTCACAAACTCATAAACCCAATGTGATAAAAACATATAGATATATATATATATATACATACTTAATACAAAAGTCGAGAAACCTATATTAGTGTGAGAGGGAGAGCTGCTCCAATGTCCTCAAAGTAAGTCACCTAATAATGGAGCATTTCCCTTACTCGACTGCGGATCTGCACTCAGTCAAATACGAGAATAACGAGTCCAAGTAAGTAATGCTAAGCAGGATGTATACAAAATTTTGAAATAAGTAAAATAGTTTATATTCATGCAGATAGAAAGAAAGGTATAGGGAACGCATGAATAAATAAAGACTGTAAATAAATTGGAATCAATCGAAAAAAGAGTGTCCACAAAATCAAAACAAAAAGGCACAAGTAGTCCTGACCAAAAAATCGTAGAGTCAAAGAAAATCCTACAAGACTCAAATTCTAGGACGTGGTCAACATCCAACACTAAATCCACGAGGAAGAGAGACTTCCTGGTAATCCAACTAATAACTCTTACCCCGTATAGAACCAGTAACCAGTGCAGTGCTGATAAATTGTTTAATATGCATTATTTACCATTTGTTTATGTGTATTTTTATGTCAAAGTCTCCAAAATACCACTAAATTTATACTCATCTCTCACTTTTAGGTGAATCTGAGGTCACGGTTGGATTCATGGCAGAAAAATACTCAAAATAAAGTATTTACTTGCAGTAATTGGATGCCGGGGTTTTCTGGTAATAGAGTATTTAATTCTGCCACGTGTTATGCTTTTATTGGTCAAGCTGCATCTCATAGGCCTTTTCCACCAATCATGCTCTACAAATCACGCCAATCATCTTTTCCACCAATCACGCACCACGTGTCGCGCCAGCATGTCACCAACACCTTCCTCAATCAATGAGCTTCCGACATGTTAGCAGAGCACAATTTTTGACCAATCAGAGCATGACAAGTGTCTTGAATGCACAAATCAATCCTGATGCACAAATCATGCCATTAATCATAAAAACATTCAAATAGGCATAAATCACTCCAACCGTTATAAAGATACATCTATAAATTGAGGTTGAGAGATTGATAGAGGCATCATTTGTTTGGAGAAGAACATACGGAGGTGATAAACATATTATTTTAGGGTTTTTATGCTTTTTGTCTTTCTTCAATAAAAATAGTGTGGTGTATTACTTCAATTATGTCCGGCTAATCCTTCGGGGATTCAAGCCGGAGACCGATCGCAGCTATTCTATGACTTTCTAACCGTTGTAAGATCTATTTATTCTTCAATTTCACTGATTATTGTTGTTTTCTAGTTTATTTGGTATTGTTCTTAATATTATGGTCGATTACTTGATTGATGTGAAGGTTCCTCGCATTAGTTGTAGTTTGAGACTTATCGCCATCGAGTCAAATGCACACGTAATCGTGCAAAAGACTCGTATTTGTGGCAAGTGGTCGCTCTGGTTGCGTTAATTCCCTCACAGAGTTTTAGACCATGTATCTTAGAAACATAGGTTGAATCGGACACGCTTGTTGTACCGATTATCTAGGTGTAGTGTTCTCATGAATCATGAATTAGAGCGGTCATCATGTTGAACCCAAGGTACGTGCCTAGGGTTATGTGAATTGACTAGGGTAATAGTTAGAGGTCTTACCCTAACTATCGGTAATGGGAGAACGAGGAATTCACGTCTTACGGGATTCTATAGCTACACTAGATCACGACATTCAATCTATCTTTATTTAGGTCAATGATCAGCGTATTTGTCATAGGATAGTCGTGTGAAGTTGATGGTTTGGATTATTTTTCTTACTGAATTCTCTACTTGATTATCTTTTCTTGCTAACTTTCTTATCTTCTCTTAATTTAGTTCATTCTTAAAACTCTCGATTTTCCCTTTCTGCACCTCCTAAAGGAATAACTTGGTTCTTGTGGTTCGACCCCATCCTTACCGCTACTACAAATCCATTGTAGGATCCGGTATATATCAACGGGATATATATTTGGCACGTTCGACGTGTGACCAAATTTTGGCGCCGTTGCCGGGGACCAAGTCCCTTTCCTTCAGATTTTTTTATTTTATGCACCGAGTTCGACTCGGTCTAACCCCACAGGACCACTTCTACCTTTCGATCTGGAGATCGAGCGAACTCGCAAGCGCCTTGAACGAGAGTCTAGGAGTCAACAAGCCTCGAGCTCGTCTAATCCTTTCCCATCAATGGATAATAGAGATCCACCCCCGATGATCGTCTTTGCGACGATCGTCCACGTGTTAATAATCCACCCTTAGACGACCCACCTCGAGATGGCTATCGTCTTGTTCATGCACCTGCCGTAGTTCCTGATGCACGGGCAAATCGTCCCCTCACACTTGGGGAAGCCTCTCTGAATGTGCAACACCTTCTTGCACAACATCCGTTGTGCATTACCTATCCTCTAGAATACGGGACCTTCGAGTTGCGGTCTAGCTTCATTAACCTTTTGCCGACCTTTTACGAAAAACCTGGTGAAGACCCCATATCCTTCATAAAGGAGTTTCAATAGAACTGCGATTCGTTGAAACCTTCGAATGCCAACAGGGAAACTGTCATGCTTAGAGCATTTCCTTTTGTTCTTAAGGATAAAGCCAAGGATTGGCTTTACTATCTCCTCCCGGATCTATCCACACTTGGGCCGATATGGTGTCTATCTTCACCAGATCACTACTTCTCCAGTTCACGAGCTTCACAAATTATTCGGCAGATTGTTGGCATTTCTATGGATGATGATGAGCCCCTCTACCAGTATTGGGAGCGTTGCCAGCGATTACTCGCTAGTTGCCCCCAACATAACCAGACTGACATTAGCATTTCCCGTTACTACTATGATGGTTTTGTTGGGAAATGTGCCCTAGGTTAATCCATTAACAGTCTTTATGAATACATTTTAGTTAATAAAATAGAGGATTTCATTTGCTGTTTATTATAATTGATTTGCATGTTTACATTATAATAAGATCCATGGGTATTTACGTAAATATCCTAAATGTCCCTAGTCGATTATTATACTTGGGAACTATAATGAATTAAGACTAGTGTGAGTCTTGATTGATGATCATACGATGATCATACGTATAGAATACGAATCAAGATCATGAGTACTTGTTAGGGAACAAAGTCTTGGATCGACCATTATGAGAACATCACATGGATTAAGTCATAGTTGTTTCTCATGATAGGTATATTTTTCAGTCCTCGACTTGAGATTACCAGAGACTTCAACATTAGGAATACAAGATTTGACGCAATCAAACGTTGTCTTTAACCGGATGATTATAAAGGTTGTAATTGGTTACTTGTGTGAATAATGTGGTGAAGTTGTATAATCGAGATAGAATTTGTCCCTCTTATATAAAGAGAGATATCCAAGTGGATCCCTCGATGTGTTAGATCGTTAAAAGGCCTAGTCTAAGTGAATTGATATTGATCAATGTCACTTAGATGTTTTCGATCTACCTAGAAATCGAGACTAGTACGATTGAACATGTTGGATGACAATTCCATGCCTTATGTTTGATCAAAAGGATATCGTGTGACAAAAGGATGTTATATACACTATTGATTAGGTTATATCGATTTGATATTCGTACAACTTGGGTAGTCATAATGTTTTGCTAGAGGCCGCTTATGACTTGTATACCAAAATGTGTTTTGGTACACTGCCAACGTTGTATGAGCCTATTGGGTCGCACACTGAGAATGGTTTTGCGAGATTTTAAGATGGTTCAGAAAAATGAATTTTATATGATAAAATTCATGACAGAAACGTCCTTGTAATGTATTACACTTATACTTCTTTAAGTAGGGGTATATGTGTAATTTACTTAATCGTCTATATACAAGGGTTGTATAAATAGACGCTTTGAGTTAGAATACAAGTACGAAAGATTTAAAAAGGCTGAAACTCTATTTTCGTTTTAAAGAAACGACTTAGAGTTTTTGGTATCCTCTGGATCGTTTTGGAGAGAAACAAAAGGTTTGGTATTCTCTCGAAGCTAGCACTTTGAATCTCGGCCGCCGTTCGTGTGTGGACAGCTAGTAGAGGGCGTTCGTCATTGGCAGCGCCTTAGAGATCGATTAACCTTCAGAGAGTATTGCGACTGAGGTATGATTAAGTTTTCATAGTCTAAACGTGTTTTAATGGAATCAGATTCAAATCCTGTTGGGGTTTTTCTCAAAATTATTTTGAAATCTCCGCTGTGCATGAACCCCAAAACCCAACAGTGGTATCAGAGCCTTCGAGTTTGATTCCATTAAACTCATTGCATGTTTTTATGATATATGATTGAAAACATGATTATAGTTGATGTATATGTGATATACATATGTTTTCTATGAGATTTATTATCATGTTTTGTGTATATGATACATATATATTCATGATTTAATTGAAATCAGTTTCATACATGCAAGTAACCATGTTAGGTTCGAATAATTTTAATGAATTGAATTTCGTATTCTGTGATCCATGACACCATTAGATATAATCTTTATTTTTGTGTATTGATGCATGGATGAAATCTCTGTAATTCAGTATGCATATTTAGGTTACATTAATTTAAGTTTCTTAAATTGTATAAGTCTGAATGTTAATTCGAAACTAATATGATTAGGTTCGATTGAGATAGTAATTCATGATCCAACTACATATTTGTGATTATTTGGATGAAGATCGAAATTGCAAATAATTAATTTTCAAAATTATTTATTTATCTTGTTATATCTATGTTGTTATGAAGTTTTTATTTGATAAAGATAGATAACAATTAGATTAGGAGATATATGCAAAATCGGCTTAATTATCCCTATTGGATAGGAGATAAATATGGAGAAGTTTGTTATTTGTGATATGCTAGGATTCAAATATCTAAAGTCCTAATTGAATTAGGATAAGATGATTAGTTAGATGTGGGCCCGAGTTAATTAAAACCATTTTAATTGACTTAATTTTAGATAAACTAAGGGGTAAATTTGGTATAGTAAAATCAGCGAAAAAAATATGATTTTCTATAGCGAATTTCAATTTTCAATTGAGATTTGTCTTCTAAAAAAAAAAAAAAAAAAAAAAAAAGCAGGGCGCGCACCATTGACACCCAATGGGACCGCCGTCTAACTAATCCTAGCGCACATAAATTCTTCTATTAGTGAATAACATAAAAATTTCCTAAATTGTTTAGTGGTTCTACAAATCAATAAAATATATGATATTTCATTGTTTAATTAAAATCACTAAAACTGAATAAAATCCCTATATTAAATCTTAAGTCTTGTGCCATCCAATTTTAAACACTTGTCAAGGCCTCGATCGCACTAATATAGTTTCAGCTATAGTTGAGTGTATTGTGTTATCTTGGTGAGATAAGTTGGGTAAGAGTTACCTAAATGTTTAAATTGGTCCGACTTAATAAAGCTATCAAAATAGTTTTGGACTTTAGGCATATGATGAGATAAAAACATGCTAAGACATAAGATGTCCTGTATCTCATAAAAGTATCTAAAATTACATAAGATGTAATTGGTAACTGTTACCTACCTAAATAATCTAGTTCTGTGTTTCATGCCATAGCTGTCATAGAATTAGGTGAAATATGGATTTAGTCCCCTAAATAAATAGTATGTTTTAGGAGGGTTGTTAATTTAGTGGGAGTCTATTCCTCTATACTAAAATAAACTCTGCATAATCTTTATTGTAGATCAATGGCCTCTTCAAGTAACAATAATCCCCTGTCACTGCGATCTATCCTTGAGAAGGATAAGCTATCTGGGACTAACTTTCTTGATTGGTTTAGAAACTTGAGAATTGTTCTCAAGCATGAACGCAATTTGTATGTCCTGGATGCTCCGATCCCTGAGGACCCACCAGTCAATGCTACGAAAGCTGTGAAGGATGCACATAATAAGCATGTCAACGATTCTACTGATGTTGCATGCATTATGTTGGCAACTATGGTTCCTGAACTTCAGAAGGACATGGAACTAATGGAAGCCTACGACATGGTATGGCTTAACGTTGAAGGAAATGTTCCAACAGCAAGCTAGGCAAGAAAGGTTAGAGACAGTCAAGAACTTGCATTCTTGTAAGATGACTGAGGGTGCGTCAGTTAGTCCTCTTGTTCTGAAGATGAAGGGCTATGTTGACCAACTTGATAGACTTGGATTTCCTATATGCCAAGAGTTGGCTACGGATTTGATCTTAAATTCATTACCAGAGAGTTACTCACAATTTGTGATGAACTACAATATGAATAATATGGAGAAATCAATTTCAGAGTTGCATTTGATGCTCAAAACTGCTGAACAAAATATCAAGAAACCCTCTAGTAATGTGCTGATGGTCCAAAAGGGAAAGGGAATGAAGAAAAAAGGCAAAGCCAAGGCTAAAGTTGCCAAAGCTGCTGCTGCACCTCTTGCAAAGCCTGTGGAACAAGTCAAGCCCCAGCCTATTCCTTCTTCAAAGCACTAAAAGGAAAAGGAAGGAAATTGTCATTTTTGCCATGCACCTGGACATTGGTTCAGAAATTGCAAACTCTATCTGGAAGATCTAAAGAAGAAAAAGGGTAGTGCGACTACCACCTCAGGTATTTATGTTATTGAAATTAATTTATCTACTAGTGATTCCTGGGTATTGGATACTGGATGTGGATCTCACATTTGTATAAATGTGCAGGGACTCACCAGAAGTAGAAAGTTGAAGAAAGGAGAAGTCATCCTCCGCGTAGGGAATGGAGCAAGAGTTCTTTGCCCTATTTGTTGGATCATATGACTTAGTTTTATCTAGTGGACTTATTTTAACTTTAAATAATTGTTATTATGTGCTCACTTGAGCGAGCGAAACATCATTTCTGTTTCATGATTGGATATGGATGGTTTTGATTTTATTATTGCGAATAATAGATGTTCAATTTCTCGTAAATGCATTTTTTATGCAAATGCTGATTTGTGTGATGGTCTTTATATTCTAAGCATGAAAAAGTCTACAGATACTCCAGTCTTTAACATAAATACAAAGAGATCCAAGTCAAATGATTTGAATCAAACATATCTTTGGCATTGTCGTCTTGGCCACATAAATGAGAAACGCATAACGAAGCTCCATAAAGATGGACTTCTAGATTCATTTGATTTGGAATCATATGAAACGTGCGTATCTTGTTTACTAGGCAAGATGACTAAAATTCCCTTTACTAGACATAGTGAAAGGACAAGTGATTTATTGGGTCTAATACATACTGATGTATGCGGTCCTATAAACACAATGGCTAGAGGAGGTTACCAGTACTTCATTACATTTACTGATGATTTCAGCAGATATGGTTATGGATATCTTATGAAACATAAAGCTGAATCATTTGAGATGTTTCGAACATTTCAAAATGAAGTGCAGCAACTTGGTAAAACTATTAAAACACTTCGATCAGATCGAGGTGGTGAATATTTGAGCCAAGAATTTGATGATCATCTTAGAAATTGTGGGATTGTCTCACAATTAACTCCACCAGCAACTCCATAATGGAATGGAGTTTCTGAAAGGAGAAATCGAACCTTATTAGATATGGTTCGATCTATGATGAGTCATGCGGATTTTCCATTATCCTTTTGGGGTTATGCATTACAAACTGCAGCTTTCACTCTAAATCGAGTTCCTTCTAAAGCAGTTGATAAAACACCATATGAGATATGGTACGGTAAGAGACCTAGTTTGTCTTTTCTTAAGATTTGGGGTTGTGAGGCTTACATAAAGCGACAAGTCTCAAAAAAACTAGCACCTAAATCTGATAAGTGTTTATTTGTGGGGTATCCTAAGGAAACAAAAGGATATTACTTTTATAATCCCGCTGAGAACAAAGTGTTTGTTGCTCGGTATGGTGCCTTTATGGAAAAACAGTTTATTTCAAAAGACACTAGTGGGAGAGAAATAAATCTTGAAGAAGTTCAAGAATCACGAATAAACACTAAACCGCCACTGGAAGTTCAACAACGTTCTGAACCAGTTGAATCTCCGCAAGTGACACAAGGCCACGTAAATCTGGTAGGGTAAGACATGAGCCAGAGAGATTCGGATTTCTCATTATTGATAGTCGTGATGTGTTGCTTATAGATCAAAATGAGCCCACCACTTATCAGGAGGCTATGTCGGACCAGGACTCGGATAAATGGCTAAGTGCCATGAACTCGAGATGCAATCCATGTATGATAACCAAGTTTGGAACTTGGTTGATTTACCTGAAGGTGGTAAGACCATTGGATGTAAATGGGTTTTCAAGAAGAAAACTGACATGGATGGCAAAGTGCATACTTTCAAAGCAAGACTTGTAGCAAAAGGATTCAAGCAGACTCAAGGTGTTGATTATGATGAAACTTTTTCGCCAGTAGCCATGCTTAAATCCATAAGAATTTTAATTTCTATTGCTGCATATTATGACTATGAGATATGGCAAATGGATGTAAAAACAACATTTCTTAATGGAAAGTTGCTTGAGGACGTGTATATGACACAACCTGAAGGTTTTGTACATCCTGAGAATTCTAGGAAGGTATGCAAGCTTCAAAGATCCATTTATGGATTAAAGCAAGCTTCTCGGAGTTGGAATCTTCGTTTTGATGAAGCAATCAAGGATTTTGGTTTTATTAAGAACGAAGATGAGCCTTGTGTATACAAGAAGATCAGTGGGAGTGTAGTTGTTTTTCTGGTATTGTATGTTGATGATATATTACTTATTGGAAATGACATCCCAACATTGCAGAGTGTCAAGTCTTGGTTAGGGAAGTGTTTCTCAATGAAAGACTTAGGAGATGCAGCCTATATCCTAGGGATAAGGATCTATAGGGATAGATCTAAGAGGCTAATCGGTCTAAGTCGAGTGCTTACATAGACAAGGTGCTTGAATAGGTTCAGTTTGCAAGACTCTAAAAGAGGATTGTTGCCAATGTCTCATGGCATAAGTCTCAGCAAGAATCAATGTCCTAGGACAAATGATGAGCGAGACCGTATGAATAAGAGTCCATATGCATCTGCTATTGGATCTATTATGTACGCCATGCTATGCACTCGGCCTGATGTATCATATGCTTTGAGCACTACAAGCAGATATCGGTCAGATCCAGGTGAGAGTCACTAGGATAGCAGTAAAGAACATCCCTAAGTACTTAAGAAGGACTAAGGAAGTATTCTTGGTCTATGGAGGTTTTGAAAATGATCTAGTTGTAAATGGTTACACAGATGCAAGTTTTCAAACTGATATAGATGATTTTAGATCGCAGTCTGGATATGTGTTTACTTTGAATAGGGGTGCAGTAAGCTGGAAAAGTTCGAAGCAAGAGATTGTGGCAGATTCTACAACAGAAGCTTGAGTATATTGCAAATACGATGCGCAAAAAGAGGCGCTTGGATCAAAAAGTTCATTTCTAAACTAGGTATGGTTCCAAGTATTGCTAATCCTGTTTGTTTGTATTGTGACAATAACGAGACAATAGCACAGGCCAAGGAACCTAGATCACACCACAGATTCAAACATATACTTAGGCGTTTTCATCTCATCAGAGAAATTATTGAGAGGCGAGACGTAAAGATTTGCAGAGTACCTACTGAAGACAACGTTGCAGATCCATTGACAAAGGCTCTTCCACAAGCGAAACATGATGGTCATGTTAGATCATTAGGCATTAGATGCATGAATGATTGGCCCTAGAGCAAGTGGGAGATGTTGGGAAATGTGCCCTAGGCCAATCCATTAACAGTCTTTATGAATACATTTTAGTTAATAAAATAGAGGATTTCATTTGCTGTTTATTATAATTGATTTACATGTTTACATTATAATAAGATCCATGGGTATTTACGAAATATCCTAAATGTCCCTAGTCGATTATTATACTTGGGAACTATAATGAATTAAGACTAGTGTGAGTCTTGATTGATGATCATACGATGATCATACGTATAGAATACGAATCAAGATCATAAGTACTTGTTAGGGAACAAAGTCTTTGGACCGACCAATTATGAGAACATCACACGGATTAAGTCATAGTTGTTTCTCATGATAGGTATGTTTTTCAGTCCTCTGACTTGAGATTACCAGAGACTTCAACATTAGGAATACAGTGATTTGACGCAATCAAATGTTGTCTTTAACCGGATGATTATAAAGGTTGTAATTGGTTACTATGTGAATAATGTAGTGAAGTTGTGTAATCGAGATAGAATTTGTCCCTCTTATATAAAGAGAGATATCTAGTGGATCCTTCGATGTGTTAGACTGTTAAAAGACCTAGTCTAAGTGAATTGATATTGATCAACGTCACTTAGATGTTTTCAGTCTACCTAGAAATCGAGACTAGTACGATTGAACATGTTGGATGACAATTCCATGCCTTATGTTTGATCAAAAGGATATCGTGTGATAAAAGGATGTTGTATACACTATTGATTAGGTTATATCGATTTGATATTCGTACAAATTGGGTAGTCATAATGTCTTGCTAGAGGCCGCTTATACTTGTATACCAAAATGTGTTTTGGTACACTGCCAACGTTGTATGAGCCTATTGGGTCGCACACTGAGAATGGTTTTGCGAGATTTTAAGATGACTCAAAAAAATGAATTTTATATGATAAAATTCATGACAGAAACGTCCTTGTAGTGTATTACACTTATACTTCTTTAAGTAGGGGTATATGTGTAATTTACTTAATCGTCTATATACAAGGGTTGTATAAATAGACGCTTTGAGTTAGAATACAAGTACGAAAGGTTTAAAAAGGCTGAAACTCTATTTTCGTTTTAAAGAAACAACTTAGAGTTTTTGGTATCCTCTGGATCGTTTTGGAGAGAAACAAAAGGTTTGGTATTCTCTCGAAGCTAGCACTTTGAATCTCGGCCGCCTTTCGTGTGTGGACAGCTAGTAGAGGGTGTTCGTCATTGGCAGCGCCTTAGAGATCGATTAACCTTCAGAGAGGTATTGCGACTAAGGTATGATTAAGTTTTCATAGTCTAAACGTGTTTTAATGGAATCAGATTCGGATCCTGTTGGGGTTTTTCTCAAAATTATTTTGAAATCTCCGCTGTGCATGAACCCCAAAACCTAACAGGTTTGACTTACGAAGAACGGAGAAATGTTGATAATGTGTGTGAAGGTCACATCATGAATAGAACAGCTCGTCAGATGATGGAGCTTTACGAGATTATGGCCAATCAATCTCGACATTATAGGGCAAAGTGGGGCAAGTCTAGTTAGATTAGTTCTGATGGAGGAAGTTCTAACTTTACCATTGAGAAACTGACGAACTTGGTGGAACGTCTTATTACCACCAGTCGCCGCAGCATGTTAAGGCTTGCGGCGTTTGTTCATCTACTATACATACTACCGATGCATGTCCTACACTCTTTGAGAACTCGCCACAGGTTAATGCTTTGAGAAATCAGTTCCATGGAAACACTAGGGGTCCATATGGTAACACGTACAATCAGGACACACGGAACCATCCAAACCTTAGCTACAACCCACACAACATAAATTACCAGAGTTTCGTGCCGAGGGGGCAACCATTGCCAGAATCTTCTAACGCCTCTTCTCTCGAGGATTTGATGAAAAATCTCGTTGCTCAGCATAAACAAGAGATAGATCGTCAAAAACAGGGCGCTGATCACCAGATTAAACATTTCGAGACTCAATTGAGTCAAATGGCACAACAATTGGCAAGACAGAACGAGCCTGGATGATTGCCCTCGCAACCGCATCCCAACCCAAATGCTTACGCTAGTGCGATCACTCTTAGGAATGGAAGAGAATTAGAAGAGCCTCGACCCAGGAGTCAGACCTCAAAAGCCAATAAGGAAGAACATGAGCTCGAAGTACTTCCATCTCGTTCTAAGCAAACAGCAAAGCCTGAAAAAGAAGTACAACATTCCTTCACTGTGAGACCTCCTTTCCCTCAACACTTAATCTTGAATAAGAAAAAGGAGGAAGAGAAGGAAATCTTAGAAACCTTCCGAAAAGTGGAAATCAATATTCCGCTTTTGGATGCCCTGAAGCAAGTACCACGTTACGTGAAATTCCTTAAAGAACTGTGCACTAAAAAAGGAAAGCTTAAAGGCAATGAGAAAGTTCAAATGGGGGAATCAGTCACTGCTATCCTCCAGAAAAAGTTGCCTCCCAAATGCAAAGACCCCGGGATGTTCTCGGTGCCTTGCATAATTGGGAACGTGAGCATAGAGAAGGCCATGTGTGACCTGGGCACTTCAATTAATGTTATGCCTTTGTCTATCTACAAGAATCTAAAGGCAGGCCCACTCCACGAGAGTGGTATCATCATACAATTGGCTGACCGTTCGGTAGTGAGACCAGAGGGTGTTCTTGAAGATGTCTTGGTTCGTGTAAACGAGCTTGTGTTTCCTGCTGACTTCTATGTCATAGACATGAGAGAGGAATCGTTCTCGCATTCATCTTCGGTGTAGATGGGGAGGCCATTTCTTAAAACGGCAAAAGCAAAAATTGACGTACATGATGGCTCTTTTGACTATGGAGTTCGATGGCGAGGTAATCAAATTTAACATATATGACGCCATGCGATTCCCTAATGATGTCTCCTCAGTTGTTTATTGTCTAGATTATTTGGACTCACTCGTTGATGCTGCATCTGTTACGAGGGAGTCTGATGAGTTGCGCGTGGTGTTAGAGCATCATCTTAACACCACTTCTTTAGACGAGGGTATCTTCATCCTCGATATTGGGGTCGAGGAGGTTTGTCATGAGTTGGATTCTTTCCAACTCACGTCCCCCACTGCTTGCTATGTGGAGTTGCACCACATTAACTCCACTATTCTACCCTCTTTGGTTAAAGCACCTACATTGGAGCTTAAACCACTTCCTGAGCACTTGAAGTATATGTTCTTTGGCGAGAATGACACACTCCTAGTAATTATCTCGGCCAAACTATCTTCATTAGAGGAAGAGAAACTCATTTGAGTTCTTCGGGAATTTAAGGAAACAATTGCGTGGACCATCGCGGATATCAAGGGCCTAAGCCCCTCCACATGCATGCATCATATACATATTGAGGAAGGGCCAAACCATCGAGAGAAGCCCAGAGGATGCTCAATCCGCCAATGATGGACGTCGTGAAGAAGAAGATCCTAAAACTCCTTGACGCCGGCATGATATACCCTATCTCTGATAGTAAATGGGTAAGCCCGGTGCAAGTAATACCTAAGAAAATAGGCATCACTTTGTCACCAACTCTCAGGGAGAGCTAGTCCCACCCGTATCCAAAACGGATGGCAGGTATGCATTGATTATAGGAAGCTTAACGCTTCTACACGGTTCCACCAGGTGCCTGTGGCTCCCGAGGACTAGGAAAAGACAACCTTCACATGTCCATTTGGCACTTTTGCTTACCGACGCATGTCCTTCGGGTTATGCAATGCACCAACCACTTTTCAAAGATGTATCAAGAAGAATCTCGTCCTGAATTACGAGAAATGTCATTTCATGGTCGATCAAGGCTTGATTCTAGGACACTTTGTTTCTTCTAAAGGGGTGGAAGTCGATCCAGCTAAGGTTGACGTCAGTCGTAAGCTACCGTACCCTACCAATGTGCGTGAGATCCGATCTTTCCTTGGTCATGCCAACTTTTATCGCCACTTCATTAAGGATTTCAAAGTCAATGGCCATAGGTTGAAGCCGTTCTATGAGGATTCCTCACAGCAGGAGCTGGACACTTATTCTTTGACAAACCCGAGATATACCGATTGAGGTGAAGTGGGATTAAGTCGAGCCAACGACGTTAACCAAAGGCGCTATTTGGAAGGCAGCCCAAATTCTCATTTCTTTTGCTTTATTTACTTATTTCTTAGCTCTCTTTATTCGAGTCTCTTTGTTTTCCCCTTACTCACCGCTTCTCTTGCAGGTTTGAGTTGTCACAGTGTCGTTCTTTCATGAGTGGATGCCCAGAGTATCAGGTTCTTTTGATTGGAGACTTAAACATTTTGCATTTGTATCATGTCATTTTATTTCTTTGTGGATTGTCACCTTCCCGCTTATTTTAACAACCTTGAGGACAAGGTTTGGAATAAGTTTGGGGGTGATTTTAGGGATTGTGGACTACTTTCAGTTGGTTGATATGGAATTTGAGCAAGACATCAGGTGTAATAGTTATATTTTTTTTGAGTATTATGTATTTCATGGGATGGTATGTATGGTTGTGTTTCTCTTTTTCTTGTCATATTCTTATTATTTTGCATCTTCATGCATTTCGTGACATCTCATGTAGTATGTTATCTAGGATCATGCTGTTTAATGTTGTTTATGTTGCATATGTTAGATGCATTTAGGATCATTTAGCTTATGACATTTAGAGCTGCCTAAAACCTTGTTAAATGCCTTTGGTTATGGATGAGTTGCATAAGCCGCTTTCGAGACTTGATATTTTTTTTTTAGGTTTTGGAGACATCTTCACTTTGGTACGGTGTCCGGTGTTGTTGAGATCACATAATGGGAGGCTGGACCTTTGTTTGGGCCTTGTACTAGATACCAAAAAGGGTAGATGGTCAAACTTTTGCCAAGTTTGATTTCAAGGGTACTAGAATGATGGTGACACCTACTTGAGCCGTATTTCTTGTGATCGAACAACCATTGAGGGAGTGATTTAGGCCGTCTTAGATATAACCCTTAGCCTCTAGCCTACCTAATGCGATTACTCTAGTTTGTTGGACTAAGTGGTTAGTCACTCTAACTCCGACCGGGATTTTGATGGAAACAAACAAGGTGATAATGTACTAATTAATATCAAGTGTATTTCAGTTTTTGTTAAAGGATGCAAAACAACACATCACGGGTATTCAAGCCATACAAGTTCAAAACCCGGCATTCGTGAAGTTATGAAGATGGAAGACCATATTGCAATTTGTAATTTCGATGTAAGGTATCAAATTCTTTCACGCAAGCCAAATGCATTAGTTCATGCATATCAAGTCTTAAAACCAATTTTCAAAAGTCATGAAGTAACTTGGAATTTCAAAATGAAATTTAACACATAACTAGGTCCACGAGTTTAAACAATGTGAGATTATGTGTTAATGATCATTTGCATTTTAGAGATCATTGTTGAAGTTTTCAAGACTGAAAAACTTGTTTTTAAAAGGTTTTTGAAAAGAAAAACTGCAAGTTTGCAGAAAAGCCCCTCGCATGTTATGAAATCGTGATTTTCCGTTTTCGGGGTTTGTAAAAATATCCGGACCATCCAATTAGACTTAATGACCCATAATAAACGTGTATAACATGTTATATTAGGGTTGGTTAGGTTCTGGACGTGTTTAAGGGTCGCTAACACAAAGGGATAAAATAATTATTTTGAGCTCCCTGCAGTTAGCGCGCTAATACTGCCATTAGCGCGCTAAGTGCAGAGTTAGCGTGCTAGGTCTCAGTATTAGCGCGCTAATTGCCCTCATGAAAGCTTTTTTAAAAAGCTGGAAAACGAACGTTAATTTGAATTTTTGATGGATTTTGGACCCTTGGATCCCTACAACGGTCACAAACAGTCAAGATGGGATACCTAACCCTATAAAATCACCAAGAACATGGTTTTCTCAACAACAAGGAAAAAACACACTCAAAAGCTCAAAAGATTCAAAAAGAAGCACTTTGATTTTTGTGAAGGAGACAAAGGAGATTCTTGAGGCTATCCACAAGCACAAAAATCCAGCACTTTGAAGCATTCAAAGAGTACAAGAATCTCCTCAAAGCTGGTCTCTTTTGTCATCTTCTTGGTTGTAAGCAAGTCCTTGTTCTAGATTCCTTTTCTTAAGCTTAATCTACATAGTTTTGTGTGTTTTGAATCAAAATCAGTTTGTTGTGTGTTTTAACACCATTATCTTGGGTTTTGTACTTAAATTTATTTTATTAAACCCTAAGATTGATTTGAACAAAAGTTTTGCACTTAAACTTGATTTTTATTAAACTATTGTTCTTTGCTTTGAAATCGGTTTTGCACAAATACATTGGATTTTAAAACGATTTCATATTTGAAATTTGCAACAAAATCAGTGACACACTTTGCATTTTCCATCCATTCTCATACTTGCATGCATTAGAGTTGTTAGGCTCTAGGAGGCTTGCTAGTGTTTGAATTTGATATCACTTTATATTGTAAAGTGTATCTCATTTCTTTTCAGCAAATTGTTGTAAGTGTATGATTGTAAAACTTAGTGGAATCTAAGTCAAAGGAAAAGACCTAGTTGAGGCTAGGCACAATTTCTAGTTGCGGCTAGATAGGAAGTCCTAATTGTAATTAGGCATTCTAGGCTTGTATGCTTAGGTTGTAACACTTATTAGGAATATAAGTGAGGGTTTAAAAATCCTAACCGGGGAGGTTAGGTAGTGGATGTAGATCACTTGATCGAACCACTATAAATCGTGTGTCGCTTTCCATCTCTTCTACCCCATTCACTTGCATAGCATAGACATTTGTTGTTACTTGTGCTTAAAAAGTTTAAAAAGGCAACAACCTCTCGGTACACCCAATTCACCCCCCCTCTTGGGTGTGGTTTCAATTGGTATCAGAGCGGGTTATTGCTCAAAGTATTACTAACGTATCTTTGAGTGTTTTTGTGCAAGGATGCAAAGTCTAGATTCAGCTCGCCTTAGGGAAGGTAACTCCTCGAGTAGGCCTCCATACTTTGATGGAACCAACTACGCACATTGGATAGTAAGAATGAAGGTCTACATAAGAGCGCAAAATAGATTCCTATGGGACGCAATTGAAAGTGGCTACACTCCACCCGACAAGCCATTGAAAGAATACACCGCCAAAGAGATCAAGAGTGAGCTTTCAAATGATGAAGCAATGAATCACCTATTTTGTGCATTGAGCGAAAATGAGTTCAACCGAGTGAGTGCTTGCCAAACGGCGAAGGAAGTGTGGGAAAAACTTGAGGTCCACTATGAAGGCACCATGCAAGTAAAGAAGACAAAGTTGAGGATTCTTGAGGAACACTATGAGACCTTCCGAG
The DNA here is from genome assembly GCA_039657345.1 of Stephania japonica. Taxonomy (NCBI): domain Eukaryota; kingdom Viridiplantae; phylum Streptophyta; class Magnoliopsida; order Ranunculales; family Menispermaceae; genus Stephania; species Stephania japonica. The sequence continues at coordinate 16,212,644 of CM077558.1, read as the reverse complement.
TTGGATCCGATGAAGATATCGCCACCGCCATCACACGGTTCACTAAGTTGTTAAATGAGATCAAGAATCTTGGAAAGCACTATGATCAAGAGACATCGGTATACAAATTCCTTAGAGGCTTGCCTAAGGAATGGGATGCCAAGAAGTATGCTATCCAATCTGCACAAAATCTTGGAGACTACACTTTCGATGCATTGTGTGGAGAGTTAACGGTCCACGAATTCGAACTCAAAGACCGAGCAAGATTGGAAGCATTAAGTGGAGGTACAAAGAGCTCAAGAAAAGAGATTGCCTTGAAGGCAAACAACTCCCCTAGTGCATCGGTAGAAATCATTGAAGATGAAAAATCTTGTGATGATAATGATCTTGAGGAGGAAGTAGCCATGCTCTTAAGAAAGCTCAACAAGGCCATATACAAGCGAGACAAGTATAAGAAGAAGTTTCGAAGCGGAAGCAAGGGAGGAAAGTCAAACGAAACCATATGCTTTGGTTGTGGCAAGCCGGGTCACATCAAGGCGGATTGCAAATCAAAGAAGGTGTTTGACAAGAAGAAAGGAAAGAAGAGTTTCAAGGCAACTTGGGATGACTCATCATCATCAAGTTCGGAATCCGATTCGAAAAGTGAAAAGGCAATACTTTGTCTTATGGCTCAAGGCGAGGTAAATTCTAACCCTTTTAATTTTGATGATATTGATGATTTGGATAATGCTCCAAATCTTGATGAACTTAGGAGAGAGTTGGAAAAGGAGGTCAAAAAGACCAAACAACTCAAAAAGAGTCTAACCATAGCAATTAGTGAGATAGAGTCACAAAATGAGATCATTAATGATCTCCAAAATGACTTGAATGAAGTCATAGAGGAAAGAGATGCCTTAGTCAAGAAAGTAGAGGACTTAACTAGCACGGTGCACAAGTTCACCAATGGCAAAGAAATGTTTGAGATGATGTTGGGAGCACAACGACGTGCACTCAACAAAAGGGGCATAGGTTATGGAGCAAACTTGCTAAGCTATAAAAAATTACTAAATGATGATCGTAGATGTTTGAAGTGCAATAGGTCTCATGTGGTGGGGAAATGTGCCTTACAAAAGGCCAAAAAGGGTAGACTAGCATGGGTAGTTAAAAGTGTTTATGACACTAACTTTCTTGGACCCAAAGGAGTTTGGGTACCAAAATCTAGTGTGTTTCCCATTGTGTAGGATGCAAGGAAGAGCACCCCATGGTACCTAGATAGCGGGTGCTCAAGACACATGACCGGAGATGCACATCAATTCATTGAGCTAAAGCGGCATGACGGTGGAAAGGTTACATTTGGAGACAACAACAAAGGAAGAGTTATTGGTCTCGGAACCGTTGGTAACCATTCACTTTCTATTTCTAATGTTTACCTTGTTGATGGTTTGAAACATAACTTGCTTAGTGTTAGTCAATTGTGTGACAAAGGATTTCATGTTATGTTTGAATCATCTAAATGCATTGTTAGGAATGAAAAACATGAAACTTTGTTCATTGCATATAGAGATAAGAATGTTTATGCCATTAACTTTGATGAGATGAATATGCAAAATGTTTCATGTTTGAGTGCACAAAGTGATTGTGATGCATGGTTGTGGCACCGTAGACTAGGACATTCTAGCATGGAAAATTTGTCAAAATTAACTAAGCATGATCTCGTTAAGGGTCTACCCAAATGCACTTTTAAAAAGGATAAGGAATGTGAACCTTGTATCCTCGGTAAACAAGTGAAATCGTCATTTAAGACGAAAGTAACAAGTGATGTAACTCGAGCTTTAGAACTTATCCATATGGATTTGTTCGGACCTACCCAAACACAAAGTCTAGGAGGTAAATCATATTGCTTTGTTATTGTTGACGACTTTACAAGGTATACATGGGTGTATTTTCTATCTCACAAGCATGAAGTGTTCGATGTGTTTGTAAAGTTTTGTGCTTTAGTAGAGAATGAAAAGGGATACAAAATCACCATCATTAGAAGTGATAGAGGTGGTGAGTTTGTAAATAGGAACTTGGAGGAGTTTTGTGACAAACAAGGTTATTCACACCAATTATCCTCTCCTAGAACATCCCAACAAAATGGAGTTGTTGAAAGAAAAAATAGAACACTCCAAGAAATGTGTAGGACTATGCTAAATGAGTACAACATAGCTAAGCATTTTTGGGCCGAAGCCATTAACACGGCATGCTATGTTATAAATAGAGTAAATGTCCGAAAGCAAGTGAAAAAGACTCCTTATGAACTATGGAAAGGCCGAAAATCCAACATAAGTTATTTTAAGGTGTTCGGTTGTACTTGCTATGTTCTAAACGATAGGGATCAATTAGATAAATTTGACCCAAAGTCTAAAGTATGTATTTTTCTAGGATACTCAACACATAGCAAAGCATATAGGGTGTTTAATAAATCAACCAAAACCATAGAAGAATCTATTCATGTGAAATTTGATGAAGTAGATCCCAAAGTTAAATTAATGCAAAATCTTGAGAAATTAAGGATTGACGATGAAGATGATGGCACTCTAGGACAAACCTCAAATAGTCAAGAGCTTGAGTTAAACAAGGAATCCGAAACAAGTGTGCCTAAGAATTCAAGACTCCTCATTGGTCATTCATCTCAACAAATTATAGGTGATCCAAACAAAGGGATAATCACTAGGTCAACATTGCAAAGAGATGAAGGACACTTAGCTTTTGTGTCACAAACCGAGCCCACCAAGATAGATGATGCCTTAGGAGATGAGTTTTGGGTAATGGCTATGCAAGAAGAGTTAAGTCACTTTGTTATGAACAAAGTATGGACATTAGTACCTAGACCTAAGGATCACTCAATCATAGGCACCAAATGGGTCTTTAGAAACAAAAAGAATGAAAAAGGTGAAATTGTAAGAAACAAGGCTAGATTGGTTGCACAAGGCTACAATCAAGAAGAAGGAATTGATTATGAGGAAGCCTTTGCACCCGTAGCAAGACTAGAAGCAATTCGCATGTTGCTTGCTTATGCTTGCTACAACGGGTTTCTACTACCAAATGGATGTTAAAAGTGCATTTCTAAATGGGTTCATCCATGAAGAAGTTTATGTAGAACAACCACCGGGATTTGAAGATCATGAACATCCAAACCATGTCTACCATCTTCAAAAAGCCTTGTATGGACTAAGACAAGCCCCTAGAGCTTGGTACGATAGACTTAGTGCGTTTTTACTTGAGAAAGGGTTCAAGAAAAGAACATTAGACCCCACTTTGTTCATTTTGATCAAAAAACATGATATGCTACTTGTTCAAATCTATGTTGATGATATCATTTTCGGGTCATCTAACACATGTTTATGTGATGAATTCTCATCATTGATGACAAATGAATTTGAAATGAGCATGATGGGTGAACTAACATACTTTCTAGGCTTGCAAATAAAGCAATCCAAGCATGGCATTTTTATAAATCAAGCAAAGTATGTGAGGGACATGCTGAAGAAGTTCAAATTCGAAAACCTAAAAGCATGTGACACTCCTAGTAGTTCAACTATCAAAATGGACAAAGACCAACTAGGAAAATCCATAGATCCTAAACTTTACCGTGGAATGATAGGTAGCCTCCTATACTTGACCGCTAGTAGACCCGACATTATGTTCAGTGTGTGTCTATGTGCTAGATTTCAATCCGATCCTAAAAAGTCCCACTTAAAATGTGTAAAGCGCATATTTCGATATCTAAGTGGAACACAAGACTTAGGATTGTGGTTCAACAAAACCAAGAGTTTTGAACTCTGAAGTTTTGTTGATTCTGATTATGCGGGAAGTCTAGTTGATAGGAAAAACACTTCCGGATTTTGTCATTTGCTAGGAAACTCACTTATCTCATGGTTTAGCAAAAAGCAAAATTCCGTGGCTTTGTCTACGGCGGAGGCCGAATATGTGGCTGCCGGAAGTTGTTGTGCTCAAGTTATATACATGAAACAACAACTTGAAGATTATCAAATCCTAGTTGGGTGTGCTGAAATTTACTGTGATAACACAAGTGCAATAAACATATCGAAAAATCCGGTGTTACACTCACGAACGAAACACATTAAGATTAGGCACCATTTTCTTCGTGATCACGTCCAAAAGGGCGACGTTAAACTTGTCCATGTATCCACAGAGGACCAATTAGCCGATATATTCATTAAGCCTTTGCCTAGAGATCAATTTTCTAAGATTCGGCGTGAGTTAGGTATGGTTCGAGAATCGGACCTTCTACACATGTTTTAGTTGTTCTAAACCTATTTATATGGTGTTTTTGAAGTGTCCAAGAAGTTTGAGGTCAATTCGAGTTGTATGTCAAAAATCCAAAAATTTCATGTCCAAAATCTCCAGAGGGAAATTAGCGCGCTAACAGTTGAGTGACCAAAAATTTCTAGAGGGAAATTAGCGCGCTAATTCCAGTCATTAGCGCGCTAATGATGTACTGGCCCAGAATACGAATCGACCCATTAGCGCGCTAATTCTGCCATTAGCGCGCTAATGACGTTCGGCCAGGCATGTATAAATAAACTTTCTTACCCTAAAACACCACATTTTCCATCGTCTCCTCTCGTCTCTCCTCTTCTCTCATTGTCTCCACCACGATCTCGCGTCGTTCAGGTAACACCCTCATCTCTCTTTGTTAATTTCTTCAATTTCGTTGTCATCGTCTCCACCACGTTCTCTCCATTTTTCCCCAATGTCGACTGGCCGTACCTCCGCCCGTCCCTCTTCCCGTCCGGTCGCCACCACCAATCCCCATCCAACTGCCCCCACCACGTCCCCTCGTCGTCCATCATGACGCCGTGTTGTCCAACCGTCCTCCTCCTCCACTAGTGCGTCTAAATCCTCACAACCCGCCCCTACTCCAGCGAATGCCCCTCATCGTGAGGGTCGCGCCAAATCCGTCCATGAGGCCACATCGGTCCTCGAGTCCGTGGCTCCCCGACTAACGGATGCCAAAATCCTTCGACCCACTATTGTCGATTTCGCATTCTTTGATAGGGCCCATCTCCCACTTCGGGAGATTTTTGATGCAGCAGGGTGGACCACATTTTGCGCCCATAACGCCAATTACAACCCTCCATTGGTTCGTGTATTCTATTCCAATCTTGAAACAACGGCCCAATTTGTTCTACGTTCGTCTGTTGGTGGCCGATCCATTGAGATTACCCCTGAAAATCTCGCTCAACGGCTTCACCTTTCATTGCACCCTCCTGCCACTACGGTAGTGTGCAAATTTCTATGTTGGCCTTTCGATCGTCTCGAAGTTCTTAATTCTTTTCTTCGGCCAAAACAAACGTTAACTGTATATCCGACTGGTATAACGGATACTGATTTTAAACTAGTGCCCCACCTCCTTCATAAAGTACTTCACAAAGTTATTCTTCCTCGAGGTGGGAGTAAGAACTATGTCACCCTCCTTGACATGTTTGTTCTTGGGCATCTGTTTCGCGCCATCCCTCTCAGCTTGCCCCACATTATCATTGGCTATATTACGAGCACGTGTAGCTCAGGTCGTCATCTTCCGTATGCCCATATCATTACATCCTACTTGGAGTCCGCCCACGTCGATCTTACCTTAGTCGGTCGTCCCCTCACTGTCTATGACACCATTGACATGGCCACTCAGAAGGCCATGAAGTATCGCTACATGCGCGACAGGCAGCGGTGGATACGAGAAGATGCGATCCCGGATGGTCGGTATTACGGCGGTTATGAGTCTCCGTTACCTACGGACCCTCCGGTTGTTCCGTTTGATGCGCCCGACTACTTGGAGTATAGCTACAGTTTTGGTGGTGATGACCATGATGACGATGAAGACTTTGCTGGCGATGATGACCATGATGGCGATGAGGAAGTTCATCATGACTCCGCCGTTCCACCCCGCCGCCGCAAAGACTACGAGACGGCCCCGCCTCCACCCCCTCTACATTTGGCGGCTTCACACCTCCACCGGATATGTCCCCCTCGTCGGCCTACGTCTCGCACACTGGGGTTACTCGCACTCCTACATGACTCGACCTTTGCTACCGTCGAGGCGAGTATCCAAAGCATCAAAATGATCGTCTTCGTCGTATTGAGGGTCAGTTGCTTCCAGCGAACCCCGCACGAAATGATCGTTCTTCCAGTTCTACACGTCGACCATCATCCTCGAGGAGGAGTGTTTAGTCTTTTTATTGCTTGTTCAGCATTCGATTCTATTTGGTCGTTTTCTTTTTGGTGTATAGATACACTTTATGTAGGTGAGCACTAGGCTCCAAACTGTTAGGCTTTGATGTTTTGCATATTTCTCTTTTGCTCATTTTTAAGCCACAACTATGTTCACATTGCTTTATGCTATCTATATCATGACTCTTTTTCTGCGTATCTCTGAGTTTATATATGGCTTATTCTTGCTTCACTATGATTTCTCATATATGATTGTGTACCGCTTCCGTCTATTGTCTTTGGATATGCATAGCGTAAGGGGGAGCGTATTCGTTCTTGTTTTAATTCTCTTATGCATCGTTGTATTTTTTAAACGGGGGAGCTTGGCCCCACTTTTTGATGTTATCAAACGGGGGAGAAATGTGGTTAAACTTGAAAATCTTGATGTGTTTGAACTTGCACAAATGAAATGTCCAATCTTGAATGAAATACACACTTAGATTATGCTTTATATTTTTAAAGTTCACATTGTTTGTTATCATCAAAAAGGGGGAGATTGTTGGACTAAGTGGTTAGTCACTCTAACTCCGACCGGGATTTTGATGGAAACAAACAAGGTGATAATGTGCTAATTAATATCAAGTGTATTTCAGTTTTTGTTAAAGGATGCAAAACAACACATCACGGGTATTCAAGCCATACAAGTTCAAAACCCGGCATTCGTGAAGTTATGAAGATGGAAGACCATATTGCAATTTGTAATTTCGATGTAAGGTATCAAATTCTTTCACGCAAGCCAAATGCATTAGTTCATGCATATCAAGTCTTAAAACCAATTTTCAAAAGTCATGAAGTAACTTGGAATTTCAAAATGAAATTTAATACATAACTAGGTCCACGAGTTTAAACAATGTGAGATTATGTGTTAATGATCATTTGCATTTTGGAGATCATTGTTGAAGTTTTCAAGCCTGAAAAACTTGTTTTTAAAAGGTTTTTGAAAAGAAAAACTGCAAGTTTGCAGAAAAGCCCCTCGCATGTTATGAAATCGTGATTTTCCGTTTTCGGGGTTTGTAAAAATATCGGGACCATCCAATTAGACTTAATGACCCATAATAAACGTGTATAACATGTTATATTAGGGTTGGTTAGGTCCCAGACGTGTTTAAGGGTCGCTAACACAAAGGGATAAAATAATTATTTTGAGCTCCTCGCGATTAGCGCGCTAATACGCCATTAGCGCGCTAAGTGCAGAGTTAGCGCGCTAGGTCTCAGTATTAGCGCGCTAATTGCCCTCCTGACAGCTTTTTTAAAAAGCTGGAAAACGAATGTTAATTTGAATTTTTGATGGATTTTGGACCCTTGGATCCCTACAACGGTCACAAACAGTCAAGATGGGATACCTAACCCTATAAAATCACCAAGAACATGGTTTTCTCAACAACAAGGAAAAAACACACTCAAAAGCTCAAAAGATTCAAAAAGAAGCACTTTGATTTTTGTGAAGGAGACAAAGGAGATTCTTGAGGCTGTCCACAAACACAAAAATCCAGCACTTTGAAGCATTCAAAGAGTACAAGAATCTCCTCAAAGCTGGTATCTTTTGTCATCTTCTTGATTGTAAGCAAGTCCTTGTTCTAGATTCCTTTTCTTAAGTTTAATCTACATAGTTTTGTGTGTTTTGAATCAAAATCAGTTTGTTGTGTGTTTTAACACCATTATCTTGGGTTTTGTACTTAAATTTATTTTATTAAACCCTAAGATTGATTTGAACAAAAGTTTTGCACTTAAACTTGATTTTTGTTAAACTATTGTTCTTTACTTTGAAATCGGTTTTGCACAAATACATTGGATTTTAAAACGATTTCATATTTGGAATTTGCAACAAAATCAGTGACACACTTTGCATTTTCCATCCATTCTCATACTTGCATGCATTAGAGTTGTTAGGCTCTAGGAGGCTTGCTAGTGTTTGAATTTGATATCACTTTATATTGTAAAGTGTATCTCATTTCTTTTCAGCAAATTGTTGTAAGTGTATGATTGTAAGACTTAGTGGAATCTAAGTCAAAGGGAACGACCTAGTTGAGGCTAGGCACAATTTCTAGTTGCGGCTAGATAGGAAGTCCTAATTGTAATTAGGCATTCTAGGCTTGTATGCTTAGGTTGTAACACTTATTTGAAATATAAGTGAGGGTTTAAAAATCCTAACCGGGGAGGTTAGGTAGTGGATGTAGATCACTTGATCGAACCACTATAAATCGTGTGTCGCTTTCCATCTCTTCTACCCCATTCACTTGCATAGCATAGACATTTGTTGTTACTTGTGCTTAAAAAGTTTAAAAAGGCAACAACCTCTCGGTACACCCAATTCACCCCCCTCTTGGGTGTGGTTTCATAGTTGACCCCCTTGAGCCAACCAAACTTTAACTTCCTTCAACCTAACACAAAACCCACACCCTTAGCCTTATACTATCCTTACCCAATTGGAAGCTTGGCTTAAACTTGAAATCTTTAAAAAGAGACATGAACAAAAAAAAATGAGATTGAAGCATTGTTTATATACCCGAAATAAGGGAAAATTATTCATGATAAAAAAAATCAAGTCATGAATAGAGAGTCCCACCTAAAACGGTATCTGCAGGAAATGGAGCAGGGAGCCGGGTGGTTGGAAAAAGGTGAGGATTGCACATAATTCAAAGAAAAATCAGTTAAGTGCATTTGTAATCCTTCATGTTCTCTTATAACTTATCTTTTGAGAGTCTAAGTTTTCAGCTTTCCAATGCTTCGAATTCCCTTATATCTTTTCCTTTATACCCCACCCCGGCCAAGCCATAACCCATGAAAGTTCTATTGACCCTCATTGGTGTTAGATCCACACTAGTGGAGAGTATGGTTGCATTTCTCGCCTATGGTACACTTAAAAGCGTTGATGCGCTATCATAAAGAGATCATTCTTGTGCGCTTTCGTGAATTGATCTAAAAAACCTTTGAGTAGTTGATGGTCTTGGTTTAGGCGGGATCTAGTTTCTAAAAAGTGTGATTTCTATCAATATCCAGACTCCAATGCTGAACAAATCATAACTCGAGGCTTCATTGAAAAGGTAGTCGATTTAGTGGCAATATAAACTAAAGGTAACTCCATTTAACTTGGAATTGGGCACAGGATTAGTTAAGCATGTCTTTCATCATGCTAGGTTAGTATTGAGTCATTGCAGTATTAGGAGTCTTAGTTTGCATTTTAGGATTGTGTATCATCTACTTCCTTGCTCGGGACGTGCAAAGTCCTAAGTTTGGAGGTATTTGATAAGTCATTTAATATGCATTATTTACCATTTGTTTATGTGTGTTTTTATGTCAAAGTCTCCAAAATACCACTAAATTTATACTCATCTCTCACTTTTAGGTGAATTTGAGGTCACGGTTGGATTCGAGGCAGAAAAATACTCAAAATAGAGTATTTACTTGCAGTAATTGGATGCCGGGGTTTTCTCGTAATAGAGTATTTAATTCTGCCACGTGTTATGCTTTTATTGGTCAAGCTGCATCTCATAGGCCTTTTCCACCAATCATGCTCCATAAATCACGCCAATTAGCCTTTTCCACCAATCACGCACCACGTGTCGCGCCAGCACGTCACCAACACCTTCCTCAATCAATGAGCTTCGACATGTCAGCAGAGCACAATTTTTGACCAATCAGAGCATGACAAGTGTCTTGAACCTGCACAAAATGCCCAAATCAATCGCGATGCACAAATCATGCCATTAATCATAAAAACATTCAAATGGGCATAAATTACTCCAACCGTTATAAAGATACATCTATAAATTGGGGTTGAGAGATTGATAGAGGCATCCTTTGTTTGGAGAAGAATATATGGAGGTGATAAACATATTATTTTAGGGTTTTTATGCTTTTTGTCTTTCTTCAATAAAAATAGCATGGTGTATTACTTCAATTATGTCCGGCTAATCTTTCGGGGATTCAAGCCGGAGACCGATCGCGGCTATTCTATGACTTTCTAACCGCTGTAAGATCTATTTATTCTTCAATTTCACTAATTGATGGTTGTTTTCTAGTTTCTTTGGTATTGTTCTTAATATTATGGTCGATTACTTGATTGATGTGAAGGGTCCTCGCATTAGTTGTAGTTTGAGACTTATCGCCATCGAGTCGAATGCATACGTAATCGTGCAAAAGACTCGTATTTGTGGCAAGTGGTCGCTCTGGTTGCGTTAATCCCCTCATAGAGTTTTAGACCATGTATCTTAGAAACATAGGTTGAATCGGACATGCTTGTTGTACCGGTTATCTAGGTGTAGTGTTCTCATGAATCATGAATTAGAGTGGTCATCATGTTGAACCCAAGGTACGTGCCTAGGGTTATGTGAATTGACTAGAGTAATAGTTAGAGGTCTTACCCTAACTATCGGTAATAGGAGAATGAGGAATTCACGTCTTACGGGATTCTATAGCTACACTAGATCACGACATTCAATCTATCTTTGTTTAGGTCAATTATCAACGTATTTGTCATAGGATAGTCGTGTGAAGTTGATGGTTTGGATTATTTTTCTTACTGAATTCTCTACTTGATTATCTTTTCTTGCTAACTTTCTTATCTTCTCTTAATTTAGTTCATTATTAAAACTCTCGATTTTCCCTTTCTGCACCTCCTAAAGGAATAACTTGGTTCTTGTGGTTCGACCCCGTCCTTACTGCTACTACAAATCTATTGTAGGATCCGGTATATATCAACGAGATATATATTTGGCACGTTCGACGCGTGACCAAGTGCATCTTGAGGTCATGGATCTGGCATATAACCTAAAATGACAACTCCTTCCAAGGATCACCGTTGACTCCGTTACCCTCGGACAACTCAAATGGAATGGAAATCCAAAAATAGGTACAGATTAATAACTATAACAAATTAAAGCTCAATTGAAATAACTTAATATTTCATAATCGATTTACTTACATGTATCTGAAACTATACGTACTCAAACGCCCTGACTCGCCACCAATGAGTCCATGTGTGCCCGTCATTAATCTACACTCTCTGGTAGTCATTTAAGCTCAATTGGTTATTTTAAAGTCGTGTTTTGCCATTTTCCAAATTTTCCAGATCATTATTCATTCGCATAATTGGGCCCAGGTAATGGTGTCATTCAAGCCCATTGGAATATATTACAAAATTTCAGATAATTTATAATTTTTTCCTTAAAAATGGGCTTGGTGTCGTGCGTTCAAAATGCCACCTCGCCTCCTACGGCTTGGACATGGCAACGAGCCTGCCCTAGTCACGCCGTGGGTATCGCCATGGGTTTGACACCTACGGTGCCCTTGTCAGTGCCACACGTGAGTTCTTGTTGTTGGAGCATTTTGAAACCTCGGCTCATGTCGCCTATTCCGAGCCTATCCCAACCTTGTAGGGACCTCGATACAAACTTAAAATTACCATCAATTTGTATCCAAACTTCTGACAACACAAATTTCCAAAAACAAACCCAACAATCCGACAAAACTTCACCAAAATGATAAAACTCCATAAGTTGTATACACCACCATAATTCCTCATATGCATGCTATCATTTGATCACTAAAACACAACCAAAACACTATCGAAATCCAAAAATTTTTGTGCACCACTCGGAGTTCGAAAATCACAATAGAAACTCCCAAAATTACCGCAAAAATGAAGAGAATTGGGCGAGTATCCAAGTTCTCACCTTAATTAGCGTTATTGGTCGATCCTCGCTCAAAAACAACGAAACCTCAGCTCAAATTTCATTATCATGAGAGTGAGAGAGAAAAGGTGGTGAGAACAAACTTACACCCCTATTTATACTTAGGTTCTCATCATGGCTCAGTCCCTCATCTCTATGTTCATCACGTTATCCTCATTCACACTAGCCCACTAACTTTTCTAACTCATTTGGGAACTCTCATTGACTTGATCTCTTGGTCTTATCCCATGCTCAACATCAATATCAATTCTATGAGTATTTCGACGCCGGTCTCATAACACAACTCGCACTATCACGTGTCAACTATCGATAATATCGATTGGGACACGTTCCCATACTATTCAATTATTATATTTAATTACATTTTGTTAGTGTTTTATTTTAATTTGTCCCCCAAACAGCTAAACACCCGAAAATCATTCACCCGATACTCATTTTCGCACATGTTTTCCAATGCAAACCCAATCCATTATTCAAACGCGTTAACATACACGTCCTCACACGTTTGAACAATTGGATTATCACTCAGATAATAAATATCTAGTACAAATACCAGACAAAAATAATATACCTTGATGTCTATGACTGAGAATTGGATAAGCGTATCACGCCAAGGGGTCTTACGTACGACCTAAAATGACACGTAACATGAGTTAGATTTTAGGGTTATGACAGTTTTCCAAACTAATTGGAATTTTGTCCTCGAAATTAAAACAAACAAAATGGAAAACTCACAGACTCATAAGAGGTAGGGAAAATACTCGCGCATATACGACTCGAGCTCCCACGTCAGCTCCTCGTCCCCGTAATGCTACTATTTGACAAGGACTGATGGATCTCCTTGTTCCTTAGAATCTTCACCTTACAGTCCAAAATATGAATAGGCTCCTCATCGTAGGTAATGTCCTCCCTCAAGTCTATCAAGTTCAAGTCTATAGTTGGTCATCTGCCTTATTTCGACATATCCAATCGAAGCATCGAAACATAAAATATAGGGTAGATCCCAGAAAACTAAGGTGACAATTCCAACTCGTATGCGACTCTACCTACATATTTCACCACTCTGAATGGAACAATAAACCTTGACATAAGCTTCCCTCTAATCTTGAACCTATTGTGACCCTTCATCAGAGATACCTTCAGATAAACATAATCCCCGATATGATACTCTAACTCGTTGTGATACTTGTCGTAATACTTCTTTTGTCTCTCCTACGCACCTTTTAGTCTCAATCTAATCAGGTGTATCTACTCTGTGTGATCCAGTACAATCTCAGGTCCAATAGCTGCCACATCCTCAAGCTCCGCTCAACAATATGGAGATCTCCACGACGTCTTGTATAGTGCCTCAAACGGTGTCATACCAATACTATTTTGATAACTGTTATTGTAAGCAAACTCACAAAGATGAAGATATTGCTCCCATGAACCATCGTACTCCTATTGTGTTTTGGGGTTCATACACAGTGAAAAATTCAAAACAATTTTTGAAAAACCCCAATAAACTCGCAAATAACTTTCATTACACAATACCTTAATTCATGATTTCCTTCTCTAATTGTTCGATCTCCAAGATGTTCAAACGCACATCCTCTATCAGAAATCCATATACTAGCAGTGACCGCAATTTGGAGTGCTAGCCACAAGAGAGAAAGAAAACGTTTTTCTTTCTCTCCCAAAATCAAAGAACTCTAAAATAGAAAAACTAAAATTCATAATTCGTTTTAGGGTATAACCTTCTATTTATATGTGTAGACAAGCCTTCATTTAAAATCTTAATCATAATACAACTATTATATTTAGGCAGTTTAAACAAATTACACATATACCCTTATTAATAAGTTATCATACAACAAATTATAAGGACTTTTATGTCATGAATTTTATCATATAAAATTTATTACTTTAGACCAATTGAAATTGTACAAAGCCATTTCTTGTGTGTGACCTTAATAGGTTCATGTGACGTTGGTAGTGAACCAAAAACATTTTTGTACACAATTCATAAGCGGTTTCTAGCAAGACATTATCTGTAACGACTGTTACTTTAAGCAGGTGATTAGTATTAATCCGAATAATAATTAATCTGAGTTAGGCTCGTGGTTACGCCTGATTTGTCTTGATTAACGTGTGCGTGAAATTGTGTGATGTATTATGTTTGTTTGGTGTGTAGTAGTACGTATACGTGAATAAATGAATAATCAGACTGATGAGGAAATGTTTAACACTATGTGTGGGTCAATAAGGACACACATGAGAAGCGGGATAGCGTTGACGTCCGAGTGTACTCGTTGAAGTAAATTACATAATTATAGGCGTAATTATAGGCATAAATATATATATATATATATATGGATATATAAATATATCTTAAAATGGAAAATAATAAAATAATAGTAAATTGTCGAGCGTAGAGTGATACACGGGGTCATGAGCGACACGCATACGACGTACGATGGTGTGCACGCCCGAGGGTTCTCGTTGGCACGCACAACGGAATCATAGGCGCGATGATATCGACAAATGTATATTTATATATATATATATATATATAATTAAATCAAAAAATGAGAAATTACCATTAAGGGTAATTATTGCCAATTAAAGAAGACGGGATAGGCTTGAGGGTATTTTAGTAATTCCCCAAGCCAATTGCTTTCTTCTCCAATATGAGAGACCGAAACAGAGAGAGAGAGAGAGAGAGAGAGAGAGAGAGAGAGAAACGAAACGAAGGAGGAGGAAAGGAAGGAAAGAAGGAGATGGAGGGCTTGCTGAAGTGAAGGTCTCGTGATGGTGAGCTCGACGACGTGAGCAGGTGAGTTTAGTTGTTCTTATTGTTGTTGTTGATGTCGCTACCATTGTTGTTGTTGTTGTTATGTTTCGGTTATTGGTGGTCATGAGGAGTTCGGCCATGGCAGAAGCCATGGTCGTGGTGGGTGATGTTAGACCAACCTGGGGTTGGGGTGGGGAGCCCAACCCTAGCTGAAGAAGAAGAAAAAATAAAAATAAAAAATAAAAAATAAGAAAAAATGAACAGAGTAGACGCTCTGTTCGTGTAAGGAAGAGGAACAGTAGTTCCTGAACCGGGCCAGTTCGGCTGGGTTGAGCTGAACCTGTTCAAGGCCAAATAAAAAGAAAAAAAAGAAAAGAAAGGAAAGAAAATCCAGAAAAATAGGAAAAAAATATGAAAAAAAATAATATTTTGACCAAACAAATAGAAATTAAGGAATTTCTATAGAATATGAGGAATTTGAAAGTCGAAGGAGACTTTGTACTAGGTTTTTACCTCGAAAAATGTGAAATGGTCATAATAGGTTAGAAACTAGATCCCGAGATTTCGGATTTGAATGGGATCAATTTTGGACTATCAATAAATAAATATTAGACTTAAATTGATAACAAATGGTCTATTTTAGGTAATTGACGATGTGGAAAGGTTTGAGAGCTCCGGGGAGTCGTACAAGTCGGTAAAACATAGAAAGCTCAGGACAGGCAAGTGAAACTCGTATCTTTTATCAATTATGCAATGTAAAATAGTATTATTAGAACATGTGGTGTATTGGACTGGGAATGGGGCAATGTACCGTGATTTGACTTTGATTTTACAAAAATGTTTTGAATGAAAATGGAATCCAGAAAGAGATTTGACGGACGGATCAGCTTGGGGTTTGGAACTGTGGTGGAATCGTTAACCATCACCGCGCCCCCAGAGACTTGGAAATTATCCCGATCAATGCTTTCTTATTGAGTTGGCGGCTCATCAGACATAAACCAATCAGATGAGCAGTGATTGGTTTAGTGATGATGAGGGAGTGCGACTTTATGTTTTTATGAGTTGGCTGCACATTGACAAGAACTGGTTAGATGCGTAGTGACTGGTTCTTGATGATGTGAGAGAGCAA
Organism: Stephania japonica; assembly: GCA_039657345.1. Classification (NCBI taxonomy): domain Eukaryota; kingdom Viridiplantae; phylum Streptophyta; class Magnoliopsida; order Ranunculales; family Menispermaceae; genus Stephania; species Stephania japonica. The sequence continues at coordinate 16,196,821 of CM077558.1, read as the reverse complement.
CTTAATTCAAATACGGATATTGGAAATACAAATAACGGGTACATTGCAATAAACCAAGGAACTTGCATCTATTATATATATTATTTATATTGATTCATATGCTCCTTTAGTTATGCATTCGATTCATGTTGTTATACATTGCCTTGATATTAATTGGTAATTGATGGTTGGTATGAGAGTCACTTACTGAGCATATAGGAGCTCACCCAATTTAACATCTTCAGGTATGGATGTACGCTAGATCTTAGAACTCAGGAAAGGAAAAGACCAGGGTTTAGTATCTTCTCTACGGTGCATTGAGTTTCCTTGTTTTATATATATATATATATATAAATTGTATTGCTCTATAATTTGTAATAATTGGGGTGGGAATACAAGCTCCATACCGAGGTTTATGCCGGTATTGTATATTTTGTGTTTTATTGAAAAAGTTTTAAATTTTTTACTGCGTTAGTTTTATTTTATTTATGTAATCTAAAAATATACAGGTGGTTATCAAGATGAGTATAAGGCTGTTGGCTCTAATTAGGCCCGATCTGGTTTACCGGGGCTTAATTAGGGTTTCAGTCGAATATTCTCTAATTGAGATTAAGGGATATTACAGTTGGTATCAGAGCTAAGGCTTTATAAACCTTAGTTTATTATTGTTCTCGAAATAAGAGACAGTTTTGATATAGTGTGATTTCAGAGGTTGGTTGGTAAAGATTGGCTTGATTATTCCACTAATTAGTTGATGGAATAACTTTGATACAGTGAGTATCATAGACTGAGGTTATCAATTTCGAATTGGTTTCAAATGGTGTGATAACTCTGATACATAAGGATTGATGCCTAAAAGTTGTACTTGTATATTAAATGGAAATTTAGGTTAATTGACTTAGAGATTGGTTCTCAAGTCAGGGATAACCTAAGACTAAATGAATGGTTTTATCGATGTTTTGGGGGGTAATGAAAGATAAAAGCTTGGGACATATATTTTTGAGTTGATATTATATCTATGCGATAGATATAGCGATACTGTCTTGCCTAGGAATGCATCTGAAAGTCTTATCTCACATCTATGACTTGGTAAGTCAAAGGAAATTGATGATGAGGGTTATTGGTAACCTGGACTTCTTCAGGGTTATTATGATAAAGGAAGACAGTGAAATGATAATAAGATGGTCTATATCCATCTATTTCTCAGGAGATGAGAATATGTATATATTGAGGGTTAGGGTTTATGGAACCCTGAATCTGAATGATATAAATATGGAAAAGAGATGAGTTATAAATAACTTTTTCATTGAATGGTCTCTAATGGTCTTGATTCTCACTGATATTGTATGATGAGAAATAGTCAGTGTTGAGGAATAATGGGTCCTGGACTTAGAGACGTATGTCAAGTGAATTGACCTTAAAAATGGAATGAATAACTTATATGAAACTCAAAGCTGACGAGTCATTTTGAGTAGGAGATATATTATTGTTGAGACTAATTGAGTTTTGATGGAAAGTTATTCAATGAGAAAAATAGTAACGAATAATGATAAAAACCTTTTGAGGTTAGATAATCACCAATTATTCATACTTCAAGAATAATAGTGACGTATAAAATTCTAGATATAGTGTTAGTTTATATTGGAATAGTGAGAAAGAAACTTGTAAGTATGGTTGTGATGTAGCCACACATACTGAAAGTAATATAAGAAAAAGGTATATTTGTGTTGTTGCGATGTAATTGCACACACTAATAGCATGATAATAAGGAAGCCTGTCAGTATAGTTGGGATATAGTTACACATACTGAAGGTGGAATAGAAAGGGCTTATTAGTGTTGTTGTGGATAACTGTACTTACTAATAGAGCAATAAAGAGAAGGGAATGATGATATGGAAGAACTATATATAGAGAAATGAAATGTAAGTATACTAGATTGAGGTGTAGATCAATGTGGGATGTATGAAATGTTGAAATTATTGTAAAAGCGAATAGCTACCATAAGAGATGAGAGTTGAAAGATTTGAAAGAAATTTATGTTTTTGATCAACTCTATTTTGTTGAGAAAGTATAATCACTAGTAAGGTAAGGGTAAATTGAAAATAAAAGTAGAAGGTGAGTAACAACTGCATAAGCCTAAGGATTGAAAAGATTAAAAGTAGAGGTTTAATATCAAATTATTTAAGAATCTTTCGAGGTATTAATACAGAAAGATTCATAGATATAACACTCTTGTCATTAGAGATATCTGATGTAGATAGGAAGTGTACCGCTCAGGTAGGTTGAGAAAAATATAGCAGTGAGCTTGTGAGGTGTTTAATTTGATCTTTTGAACTAGTATAGTCTAAATTGGGGAGAATGAGTTATCAATAAAGTTAAGGATTGAGAATTTAGTGAATGATGTACGAAATTGGGAATGGATAAAGAAATCAATATAGTAAAAGATTGAAAATAACTGCTATCCTTAATGGAAACTATTCGAAATCTCTAATTTTCTACGAATAGTGATTCGTAGAAGTATAATAAGCACTTAAAATTCAAATGGTTGGGTTGTGTAAACTGATAAGAGGTCAGAAATGGGAAGTTAAACTTAATGAATGAAAGTTGTGTTATCAAGGTTACAACAAGGTTAATTATATAAATAGATTGAAATCTTATCACAACTTAAGTTAGGAATTCATCAAACTATTTGAATTGTTGATACCAAACAAACGATTAATTACCTTGTACTTTGATGTATTAGGAAAATTTTATGAGTTTAAGAACTCAATTTTAGTGATAAATTAATTTGAATTGAATTCCGAAGGGATAGTGATTTTTCAGAATTTACAACTCAAGTGTTTAATTGAAATGAAACCAATAGTTCTCAATAGTTGATTGAGATTTGGTTATAGGGAGTAAAGATCAGAATCTAGTAGTATATGATCAAGCGATGGTTTGATAATGTGAAAGATTATGATGTAAACTATAGAAACTCACTAGAGCTCATGCTATGTTTAGTAATAGAAAGATGTAGAGTTGTTGAACTCTATTGAGATAAGATCATCATTAACTTGACAATGATGAAAAATGTGAAAATAGTTGAAACTTTACCAAAAGCACAAATTACTATTGCAGAGTTATGTGGAACTCTGACAATAGACTGATATATACCAAAAGTTGTACGTGCAATGGTTAAGTTCAACTAAAAATCACTAGGATATGTGTTGAATCTTAAATTATGAGTCAAGGGATTTAACTGAGATTAAGACAATTGAAGAATTGCCTTATATTCAACAAAGAGATAAAAAAGTTGTGAAACTTGAAATGATTGAAGGATACAAACAACTTATACAGATAACTGTGATATAGTTGTATTGTATATTCAATTAACACTATAATGAAATGAGGATGAGTTGTACATGATACAAGGGATGCCTTGAGGAAATTGAAATGTAATTTGACTACAATATTGCTTAATTATACTTGGATTAGGGAAAAGTTGGAGGTAAATTCAATATTCTCCAAGTAGTTGTCCATTGACACAATGAAGCAAGGGATTGTAGTAAATACATTTGATATAATTTAGGGAAACTAATATGAAATAATAGTGTTGGTAAGAGTGTCAGACTATTATAAGGCATCAACTGATAATGAAGAATTGAAAATATGCATTTCAAATGATGGATTGAATGAATTGCAAGAATAAGTCTTAGAGGAAAGACTTGAATATGATAAGATAGGGATGAGGATCCTAGTATAAGTATTAATTCAGTTGATTGGATAGAACGTGTAAGTTCATTCATTCATTAAGAGGTTTTGAAGTACAGTTGTATCATGTACAAGGGTTTAAAGGGTATGAATGTTGTTTAGTTATTCCTAAGATTAGAATATCTTAGAGAAATCATTAAATGATAGATGATAAATTTTAAGAACCAGTGATACTGGTGAAATGTGATTTAAGGGAAGCTTTAAACTATAAGAGTTTAAAGAGCATGATTATGCTAGAGTGAAATAAAATTGTGATGTAATGAGATATTATAATGGAAAAAAATAATATATTCACTATGAGGAATCACCCATATAAAGTGATTAACGATGGTTAATAGATGAATGAAAGAAAAGGGGCAAGAGATGTAATTATAATAGGAACTTCTCGGTATTATCTCATCAGAGAGATAGATAAAATTGATGAATTAGGGAAGTCATGCGTATGCATATCATCAATTGAGAGGATTGAATTGATAATTACCAGTCCTTTCTTGGAGTTCAGAATGAGACCGAACTCAGTAAATGAATGAATTAATGAGTGATGAGATTGATTAAGAAATCTAATTGGAACTACTCAATGTGTTAGATATTGATTATGAATGAGTAGTGTCTATATTGGATGTTTTAATGGAAATTATGTTGGACGTATTAAATTCTGAAATAGAAATTTGATACAGGAGGAAGGTTAGACAAGAATGATTCTGAATATCTCAAGAATCTCTTTATATTATTGATACATGCAATGCTATATCATATTTGGGTATATGAAGGAATTATAAATGGATTAAGATGATGATATATAGGGAGATTATAAAAGATATGAGACGTATTCAGTGGGTGATATTGAGTAGTGAGACCTAAAAAGTTAGGCAGCTTCTTTTCTATACTTAATAAAAGAAAAAGAGACACGAATGTAGATTTTGTAATGTGAAATGAACGTCAGCACAATGAATTATAGTTGATGAGGGAATCTAGTCTGCAAGATTCTTGTCAATGAAAGCATATGTTATGCTCGAAAGGATTGAACAAAATAGTTGTATGGGAGATGTGAGATGGTATAATATTAAAATGTTCCGATAGAGATCCGAGACTTGCTTCCACTGAGGAAGAAGTTATTGATATAAATTGAAAATCAGTCTCAATCTCGATACAGTATATTTCCTTCATGTTGACGAAGAGATTGTGCTACTAATCTTAATTCAACTAGTATGATTGAGCCTGTATCTCATCATGATAATCACTGAAAGAATCAATTTAACTGTGTGAGTTCTCTAATGATCTTAGTAATCTGAGGAGTTCTCTAATGATCATAGGGGTGAGAGATAAGAATGAGAAATATTGTACTAGAATGAATGAAGTAATAAAAAACTACACAAAAGAAATAAAGCAGACTAGGTAAAGTATAACTACAATATAAAAGAAATGAATAATGTAAGGTTAAAAAAAATCTATAAGTTGTAGTGTATAGATTGACGAAATCTATAAGTTTCAAGCAAATATCAAAAGAAAAATGATGAGAATATTGTGTGGTTGACCTTTCCATTCACCGATGGGTGGAATGGAGGTAGGAGATACACATATGTTGACCTTGTTGTTCATTTGTGGTGTAGGAGACATGATGCACACATATGTTGACCTTGTTGTTCATTTGTGGGGGACAGAGGTAAGAGACATGATGATTGTGGACCTTGCTGTTCAGTCATGGGATGAACAGATATAGGAGACACGATATTGTTAATCCATAGTGATTCGTCAATGCTTAAGCTATAACAATTCTTAAGAAAAAAGAGAAAACCTGACAAATATCATAGGTTATTGGAGGTATCAAAAGATAAATGGGATCTTTTGAAAAATCTCATCTATAAACGGGTTGTATAGATTCGGATTAAGCTAAATTAATGAAATGGGGTTATTCATATAAGAAGAGAAGAATAAAACGATAATTTAGTTACATTTATTCTTCAAAGTAAAGTTGAAATAAGCTCGGTGCTAGTATTATGATGGTGCAATTACATATACTAGACAAGCGAGGAATGAAAATTATAATGGAATAATGAATCCCATTACTCTTCGAAATTATTGGTGACTTGTTTGTACCCTTAAATTTCGAGGACGAAATTGTTACTAAATTGGGACCCGTTACTTTAAGCAGGTGATTAGTGTTAATTCGAATAATAATTAATCTGAGTTAGGCTCGTGGTTAAGTCCGATTTGTCTTGATTAACGTGTGCGTGGAATTGTGTGATGTATTGTGTTTGTTTGATGTGTAGTAATACGTATACATGAATAAATGAATAATCAGACTGACGAGGAATGCCTAATACCATGTGTGGGTCAAGAGGACACACATGAGACGCGGGATAGCGTTGACGTCCGAGTGTACTCGTTGAAGTAAATTACGTAATTATAGGCGTAATTATAGGCATAAATATATATATATATATATATATATATATTATTGATATATAAATATATATTAAAATGGAAAATAATAAAATAATAGTAAATTGTCGGGCGCAGAGTGATACGCGGGGTCACGAGTGACACGCGTAGGACGTACGATGGTGTGCACACCCGAGGGTTCTTGTTGGCACGCACAACGGAATCGTAGGCGCGACGATATTGAAAAATGTATATTTATATAATATATATATATATATATAATTAAATCATAAAATGGGAAATTACCATTAAGAGTAATTGCCAATCAAAGAAAAGGGGATAGGCTTGGGGGTATTTTAGTAATTCTTCAAGCCAACCGCCTTCTTCTCCAATATGAGAGACCGAAACACAAGAGAGAGAGAGACGAAACGAAGGAGGAAAGGAAGGAGAGAAGGAGATGGAGGGCTTGCTGGAGTGAAGGTCTCGTGATGGTGAGCTCGAGGACGTGAGGAGGTGAGTTTAGTTGTTCTTGTTGTTGTTATTGATGTTGCTGCCATTGTTGTTGTTGTTGTTGTTGTTGTTGTTGTGTTTCGATTTGTGTTGTTTATAGGAGTTCGGCCATGGCTGAAGCCATGGCCGTGGTGGGTGATGTTAGACTAACCTTGGGTTGGGGTGGGGAGCCCAACCCAAGCTGAAGAAGAAGAAAAAATAAAAAATAAAAAAGGAACAAACAGAGCAGACGCTCTGTTTGTGTGAGGAAGAGGAACAGTGGTTCTGAACCGGGCCGGTTCGGCTTAGTTGAGCCGAACCCGGTTCAGGGCCAAATAAAAAGAAAAGAAAAAAGAAAAGAAAAAAGAAAAGAAAGAAGAAAATCCAGAAAAATAGGGAAAAATATGAAAAAATAGTATTTTAACCAAATAAATAGATGTTAAGGAATTTCTATAGAATATGAGGAATTTGAAAGTCGGAGGAGACTTCGTACCGTGGTTTTTACCTCAAAAAATGTGAAATGGTCATAATAGGTTAGAAACTAGATCCCGAGATTCCAGATTCGAATGAGATCAATTTAGGAGTATCAATAAATAAATATTAGACTTAAATTGATAACAAATGCTCTATTTTAGGTAATGGACCGATATGGAAAGGTTTGAGAACTTTGGGGAGTCGTACAAGTCGGTAAAACATAGAAAGCTCAAGACAGGTAAGTGGGACTAGTATCTTTTATCAATTATGCAATGTAAAATAGTATTATTAGAACATGTAGTGTACTGGACTAGGAATGGGGCATTGTTCCATGATTTGACTTTGATTTTACAAAAATGTTTTGAATGAAAATGAAATCCGGAAAGAGGTTTGAAGGGATGGATCAGCTTGGGGTTTAGAACTGTGGTGGAATTACTAACCACCACCGCGCCCCCAGAGACTTAGAAATTATCTCGATCAATGCTTTCTTATTGAGTTGGCGGCTCATCAGACATAAACCAATTAGATGAGCAGTGATTGGTTTAGTGATGATGAGGGAGTGCGACTTTATGTTTTTATGAGTTGGCTGCACATTGACAAGAACTGGTTAGATGCGCAGTGACTGGTTCTTGATGATGTGAGAGAGCAACTCAATTCAAATACGGATATGGAAATACAAATAACGGGTACATTGCAATAAACCAAGGAACTTGCATCTATTATATATATTGTTTATATTGATTCATATGCTCCTTTAGTTATGCATTCGATTCATGTTGTTATACATTGCCTTGATATTAATTGGTAATTGATGGTTGGTATGAAAGTCACTTATTGAGCATATAGGAGCTCACCCAATTTAACATCTTCAGGTATGGATATACGCTAGATCTTAGAACTCAGAAAAGGAGAAGACCAGGGGTTTAGTATCTTCTCTACGGTGCATTGAGTTTCCTTGTTATATATATATATATATATATTGTATTGCTCTATAATTTGTAATAATTGGGGTGGGAATACAAGCTCCATACCGAGGTTTATGCCGGTATTGTATATTTTGTGTTTTATCGAAAAAGTTTTAAATTTTTCGCTACGTTAGTTTTATTTTATTTATGTAATATAAAAATATATAGGTGGTTATCAGGATGAATATAAGGCTGCAGGCTCTAATTAGGTCCGATCTGGTTTATTGGGGCTTAATTAGGGTTTCAGGCTGAATATTCTCTAATTGAGATTAGGGGATGTTACATTATGACTACCCGAGTAGCATGAATATCAAAATCGATACAACCTAACGTTATATCATATTCCTTTGTCATGTTATATCCTTTGATTAAACGTAAGGCATGGAAAGTCACCATTAATATTCATTCATACTAGTCTCGATCTTTAAGTAAACTGTAAACATCCAAGTGACATTGATCATATCAATTCACTTGAACTTGGTCATTTAACAATCTAACATATCGATGGATTCACTTATATCTCTCTCTTTACGAGAGAGAAATTCTATCTTGATTACATACCTTCACATATTGCTCACATGATAACCAATCACAATCTTTATAACCATCTAGTTAAAGACAGCTTTTGATTATGTCAAATTACCATGCTCTTAATATTGAAGTCTATGGCAATCTCAAGTCGAAGGACTAAATGATATACCTATCAAGAGTAACACCTATGACTTAATTCATGTGGTGTTGTCACAGTGGGTGATAAGTTAGTATTTATAGGATTTTATTGTCTATTTTAGTATAATTTAGTGTTAAAGTTTATTAAATATATATTTAATTATTTTTACTATTGGTTTTTAGGTGAAACGGAGTGCACGGTTGGATTCGTGGCGAAAAAATACTCAAAATAGAGTATTTACTTGCATTAATTGGATACCGGGAGAGTTAGTTTCGAAATATACGCCGACAGTGGGATAAATGTACATGCAGTGCCACGTGTCAACGTGTCATTCGTCCAGAGAGCCACGTGTTGCCTCCCCATTCGTCAAGCCGCGTCACACAATACGAGCTTGGTGTCCGCCACGTCGTCGTCGTCTCAAGACCGTCGGCACCACTCATGTCCAGGCCACGTGGACAAGCAAGCATCTCTTCTCGTCCAGCTGCTCGATCTGCCTCGGGATGCGTGCTGGTGCTGTCTCCCAGATCTTCGGTGAAGTCGTGCGAACTCCTCTCCGCGCCTCCAGCCGCCACGTGTCGACTGCTCACCCCTCTCAAGCACGTCACGCCTCCACTCTCCTCCAATCGCCTGCTGCCACGTCAGCCGCGTCAAGCCCTCTCCACCAATCATCTTCTGACACGTCAGCAACGCCCAGAAAACAACCAATAAGCTCCTGACACGTCAGCAAGACCGAAAATACACCCAAAAGTAGTTTTCTCTCTCTTCCAGAGACCAATCTTAGTAGTTTTACACATTAGGACTTTAGGTATAAATAGAACATCTATTATTCATTAAAGAAGGCTCTCTCAACTCTCCCTTTCTGCATTATTTTGTGAGTAGCCATGTCTGGCTAATCAAGCCATTGCCTAGGTCGATGGTGAAGCAATTCAAGATTATTGATTCATGGCATAACTTGTGAGATCTATTATTTTATTATTTATTTAATTTAATTTCTTCTATTTCATTGTTGTTGATTTTAATGAATATGATTCAAATCTAGGGTATGTATGTGGCCAGTGCATGCTTTTAGGTGGATAATCTATAGTTAATTGACTCATTAGTATCCGTAATTGTACTTTTGAGACAATATAAGTAATAAACATTCACCCGATTGCCGTCAAAACCTTTCGGTTCTTGAGTGTGCAACAATTGAATCTAGGTTAAATCGGCGGACGCGATTCGGTTATCTAGGATTAGTATTCCCATAGAACTTTATTACTGCGGTTAGTGTGTTAAATCTTATGGCGGATGTCTAGGGTTATACATTAATTAGGGAAGTAGTTAGTGGCGGATGTCCTAGCTATCGAGATTAGGGGAATTAGGAATTTCTGGCGGATGTCGATTTTCCATAGCTAATCTAGGGGAACTTGAATTAATAATTGTTTTCGGAAAGATTGACGACCATGATGTGCCATTGAATCTTGATCTTGTCTTGTGGAACCATAGACTTAGGTATTTAAATTAATTGTTTATAAACTTATATATTTATTTTAGTATTTAATTTATTAGTAATTAGATTAATTAATTTAGTTATTTTCTCTAAACCCCCAGTTTTCCTTTAGTTTAGAGCCTTAGAAAGACTACCAATCTCTGTGGGATCGACCCTTTGCCACTATCTGCAAATAGTTGGTTTAAGGAAATATTTTATTGACGTGTTCGGCACGCGTCAGTGGGTCGGTCCAGTACCTTGTTCCCTAACAAGTACTCATGATCTCGATTCATATCCCTTTATGCATGACCATTACATGACCATCGATAAAGACTCACACTAGTTTTAATTCATTATAGTTCCAGTATAATGACCAACTAGGGACATTTGGTATATTTCAACAAATACACATGGATTTTATTATAAAGCAAACATACAATCACTTATAATAAAACAACAAATGAAAACTTCTATTTTATTAACTAAAATTATAAGATAAATAATGTTTGTAGATTGACCTATGGCACATGCCCTAACAACTCCAACACACACATCTTCAACATATCCTCGAGAATCAGAATCAATCTCTTTAACTACCCGTTTGTCTATGGATGATAGGCGGTCCTGAGATCCAACTGTGTATCGAATTGTGTCTACATGCTCTACCAAATCTGAGACGTAAACTGTGGCCCTCTGTTAAACACTATCGATAATGGAACACCATGCAGTCGAACAATCTCTCGCTCATACAAACTCTCCTGCCTATCCACCTGATGTGTGGTCGATATCGGTAAAAAGTGCGTAAACTTCGTCAACCTATCCACAATCACTTAAATGGTGTCACTTTCGCGCTGAGATCGATGTAAACCACTAACAAAATCCATGGCAATATGTTCCCACTCTCACCAAGGAATTGGAAGTAATTGAAATAACCCGTCGGTTCTGCAATGCTCAGCCTTAACTCACTGCAGAGATAGTGGTGCCAAATTTTCATTATAAAGACCGCTGTTGTCAACTCCAAGTCATGTGTAGGGTAATTCTTCTCGTGAATCTTCAGCTGTCGGGATGCGTAAGCAATCACTATACCGTCCTACATTAATACATAACCCAAACCGACTTTAGAAGCATTAGTGTTCATTTTCCCTGACTCAGGTAAAACCAAAACTGGTGCAATTGTCAAACGTTCCTTCGATGTCAGAAACGCCTGCTCATAACTCTGATTCCACTGAAATCTGGTGTCCTTCTTCGTTAGTTATGTCCTGCAATCTTTGAGAAGTTATGAATAAATAGCCTATAATAGCCTGCCAAGCCAAAAAAACTATGGATATCTATCACTGATCACCGTGTAAGCCAATCAATCACTGCTCTAACATTCGTAGGGGTCACTCCGCTAGCCTCGACAATGTAACCAAGAACCTTGACCTCTGTAAGCCAAAACTCACACTTACTGAACTTGGCATACATCATGTGCTCCCTCAATATCTGCAAAATTGACCTAAGGTGTTCCTCGTAATCCTCACTAGTCCTGGAGTAGATAAGGATGTCGTGGTTGAACACAAAGAACCTATCCAATTGCTCCCTTAACACTCGATGCATGAGATTCATAAACATTATTGGGGCATTAGTCACCCAAAAGCATGACTGTAAACTGATAGTGCCCGTATCGAGTGCGAAAAACAATCTTCTCCATGTCCTCTACTATAATCTTCAACTAATGGTACCCAGATCTCAAATCAATCTTCGAGAACTATTATGCTCCTGTCAGTTGGTCGAACAAGTCATCAATGCGGGGAAGTGCATATTTGTTCTTTACTGTAACCTGTTGAGTTGTCTGTAATCAATACACAATCTCAAGTTGCCGTCTTTCTTCTTGACAAACAAGACCGGCACGCCCCAAAATGATATGCTCGGGTTAATGAATCCCAACTTTAGCAACTCATCAAGTTGTGATCTTAGCTCCTCTAGCTCCCTCAGAGCCATACGGTACGGCGGTATCAATAGAGGTTTGGTCCCCGATACTAAATCAATAATGAAGTCGATCTCCCTAGGTTGTGGTAAACCTAACATATAGGAACTCACATATCGTAGGTACCTCTTCCAACCTAGTCTCAACTCTCCCCATCGTACTTAAAACACATGCGAATGTCTTGACATCAACGCTAGAAGCTACTCTACCTCTGGTAATCGGTAAACTAGTCGAAGTCCTTTGAAAACTGAACTTTGGATGTCCGAGAATCTGAGTCCTTTGAAAATTGAACTTTGGATGTCCGAGAATCTGAAATGCGATTCTCTTGCTAAAACAATGAATCTCTCTATGATATGCAACTAACCAATCCATGCCCAACAAAGCATCGAACTCTAAGAACTCCAACATTCTCAGGTCTGTATGTAAGACATGACCCCTATCTCTATCAAACAATCAACACACAAGAATTTTGATAAATCTTGTCCACAGTAACTGTGCTAAGGATCAAGGGACTTTCTAGTCTAGTGTGGTCAAAACCCAACTCATCAACCATGCGACCAGATATAAATAAGACCGTAGAACCAAAATAAAGCATAATATGCATGAAACGACTACAAATATAAACCATACCCTCAATCAAGTTACGGGTAGCAGCTAGATCTCGTGCGGCAACAGCGTGAACTTGCTCTTAGCTCAGCTGTGGCTGCCCTTTGCCAAGTCGTGGACATGCACTGAAAAAGTGGCCTATCTGTCCAAGCTCGTAATAAGCTCGTTGGGATCCTGATCCAGACTAAAAATTATGTCCCCATCTCTGTGAGTGACCGAAACTCTGACCCTGTCCTTGGTCGTGTCTTTGGCCCTGTCTATACCTCTACCTCTAACCACTGCCCCTACCCCTATCATTACCCTCAGTTCGCTAATAATACTGTCTTTGAGGACCTGACTATACTGACTGGTGTGGTGTGCTGGCATAACTCCATATTGGAGCAGATGGTACTGTGTGATGTGGAGATATAACATATCCAACACTTGGAGCGGTTTCTCTGTCTCCACTGTCTAGGTCTTTTCCTCCTCCTGTCACCTCTAGAATTGCCCTGCTTGAGATTATGTTGAAGTCGCGACTACTGCTCTGGTGCATGTGCTCAAAAAGGTCTAACTTGCCATACTCCTCTAGTAGGCCTCTTATAAAGTCCTTGGAGATGTGGTCACCACCATAAACCCAATCGAATCCAATAAGTCATGCATGAAATAATAGGCCTAATCCATATCTGTATCAGCTATGCCCTCAACATACTCCATAAGCTACAAGCATCGGCTCATATACTGTATCACTGTCTTGCTAGTAGCCTATCCGATATTCTGGAATTTGGTCATCTTCAAGTTAAGGACCGAATGAGGGAAATACTTTAAACTATATCTCTACTTGAATTCAACCCTGTCCTTGGGCTTCCCCTTCGTAGCCACCATGATATGCCACCAGACATCGACCTATTAGAATAGCAAAGCTAAAGAAATACCTAGCCTTATGTGCTCCAGTGTGGCCAACACATCATGAATCTTCTTGTGGCTCCTTATAAACCTCTCAACTGCCTCAAGATCAGTACTACTGAAGAACTTTTCTAGATGGTGCAGTTGGAACTCGCGAGGCTGTCTTGCCTCACCTGCCGCCCTGGTACTCCTATCAGTGGGCGTACTCGACAACTCTTCTGCAATGTATCAGGCTTAGGTGGTACTATCTCAGCCTGAACCTGCACCTGAACCCCCTCATCTATCACGGGTCCTGTCTATGCCATGAGAATAGTTGGAATGTCTAGTACGGTATGTGCACTCCCAACTTGAGTAACCGGAGCTACTAATGTAAAGGGTGAATGTGTAGTCTGGGTTCTCAACAGTAGGAGGATCTCCAGAAGCTGCTGGCCATACAAAGCAACCAGTTGAGGTACCTCTTCTAGTCTCCCTTGAACGTCTCTTGAACCACTATCATTGGTCTTGGGCTGATTGGCCATCGCAATCTGAAAAGAATGCGAGTTCACGATCAGGACATAACTATCGATAATAGTAGTATACAATACATCAAATAACTCATATCGTCTAGTTTTAATTTCCCCTACTCTCTTCACTTCCCAACTAACAATTAAGTCAGGATCATAGGGTTCCACTATAAGTTGAACCATTGTCCTGTCCTAACTAATAATTGGTTTGTTTCTTAACTGGTTGTGATCTAACCAAGAGTTAAGTTTTAAAATTTTAGGCTCTGATACCAACTGTGACGGCCTCATTTCAACAACCTTAAAATGGGCCCCGCCCGGCCTAAACTTACGTGGACCTTGAGTCAACTCTCACGAAGTCAACAAAGCCTAGTCAACATTCCTTACCATTACCCATTAATTAAGCATTATTATATCAAATTACATGAGTTATTCGAATTAGTGAGTTATAAAATTATAGCAGAAGCGATTTAAAACTCAAATTAATAGAATAATCTTCAAGTATGTCAAGTCACAGGAGTGTAATATCATATCGTATAATGTCCTAAGATCTCTCACAAACCCATAAATCCAAAAACATATATATATATATATATACATAGTACAAAAGTCGAGAAACTTACATCGATGCGAGAGAGAGAGAGAAATGGCTCTAATTTCCTCACAATAAATCACCCAATAATGGAGCCTTTCCCTTACTTGATTGCGGATCTGCACTTAGTTAAACACGAGAATGATGAGTTTAGGTAAGTAACGTCAAGCAGGATGTGTACAAAATTTTAAAATAAGCAAAACAATCTATATTCATGCAAATAAATAGAATGGTATAAGGACCGCGTGAATAAATAAAGATTGTAAATAAATTGGAATCAATCGAAAGATGAGTGTCTACGAAATCAAACAGAGAGGCACAAGTAGTCCCGACTAAACAGTCGTTAAGTCAAGGAAAATCCTACAAGACTCGGATTCTAGGACGTGGTCAACACCCAACAAGCCCTAAATCCAAGTGGATGAAAAATTTCTTAGTAATCCAGCTAAGAACATTCACCCAGTATAGAACAAGTAACCAATGTAGTACATCCCAAGATCATGACTCTAGCCTATTACCTTAGATAACCACTCCTTCCAAGGATCACTGTTGACTCCCTTGCCCTCAGACAACTCAAATGGAATGGAAATCCAAAAAAAGATACGGAGCAATAACAATAACAAATTAAAGCTCAATTGAAATAAGTATATATTTCCTAACTGGTTTACTTACCTGTATCCGAAACTATACGCACTCAAACGCCCTGACTCGCCACCAATGAAGGTGTGCCAGTCATTGATCTGCACTCTCTAATAGTCATTTAAGTTCAATTGGTTATTATAGAGTCGTGTTTTCCCATTTATTTTCCATTTTCAAAATTTTTCATATCACTATTCATTTGCATAATTGGGTGGATTACCCGGGGAATTGGGTCTCATTCGAGCCCATTGGAATACTTGAGAGAAGTCCCAAAATTTTCGAGAATTTAAAAAAAAAATTTCCCAAAAATAGGCTTAGTTTTGTGCGTTCAAAATACCACGCTGCCTCCCAAGGCAAACCCGATCCATAATTCAAACGTGTTAACATACACGTCCTCACATGTTTGGCCAATTGGATTATCATTCAGCTAATAAATAAATAGTACAAACACAAAAAAATGACACACCTCAGTGTCGACAACCGAGAAATGGACACGTGTATCACAGCAAATGGTCCCACGTACCACCTAAAATAACACGTGGTACGAGTTAGATTTTACAGTCATAAGAATTCCCATATAATATGTATACTAGTTGCTATATGTGTTATGCATGTTGGAGCCCTCTCGCTCCACTAGCAGGAAGATAATTTATTGTTGTATAACTTGGAAAAATCATGACAATTGAATCTCAAATAATATCTTCTCTATTTATGTTATTAATTTGTCCAGTAAATTAATTTATATACAATAAATCGAGTATAGAACTTGAATTAGTATATGTATATAGTAAATTGAAATAACGATTTAGTATTTTTTTGGTGGAAATAAAGATTTGGTATTCATATGTATAACATAGATGTATTGTTATATAATAATAAATGTAAAATGTATTTGTATAATAAATTGAAATAAAGATTTGGTAGTCAATTAAGCATTATTTTTTTAAATAAAAAGCTAATTAAATAAATAAAAAAAACCAAAAGCTATACAACGATAAGAGAGAGAGAGAGAGAGAATGAGAGAATGAGAGTAAAAATAAAAAAAATGAAAATATGGTGGAGAGAGTAAAAATAGAAAATAAGATTGGGAACACCATCCGAAAAGAAAAAAGAAATATAAAAAGATTAGAGATGCGCTATGTGCACCCCAACATCCTATCAGGGCACCCCGTGACTCTTACCAAAATGCTCTTTCGTTTGAAGCACGAGCACCGCACCACCAAATTGAACAATCTTCATCTCTCCCTCCCATCACGCCATAAAGGCCTCAATATACCAAATATCCTCATTTTCTTGCTAGTTTAAGGTAGATTTGTTGTTTTTAAGGTTGGGTGAGTGTTTAACTTCAATCCCGTAGAGTTCGACCATATAGGGTCGTGATCTGTCTTTTGGTCTCGGACATCCATTGTTGATACCATTGTGTAAGTAGTGGCTAATATCAACTAACATCTAAGTGTGAAGGACCCCAAGACCACGTGGTGTGTATCACTGAGACTACTGGTTTGGTCTCGGTGACCTGTTACCGAGACATTAAGTTATGTCATAATTACTTCAATTTGAGGTGTAATATAAAGCTACATTTGAAATTAGACTCGGTTGGTAGTAACCGACACATTTTAGTAGTTATCGGTTATAGTTACGAATCGACTTGACTTGGTAAAAAAATTGAGTCTTTGAGAGTGGGGTGCCCTGAGAGAACATTTGAATGAGCATGTGAATCGTTGGGTTGGGAGGGAATTTTTGTCCATTGGTGATAAAACCAATTTTAATTAAAAATGATGGGGTGCCTTGAGAGGATGTCGGGGTGCACAAAGCGTGACTCAAAGATTACTGTAACAAAAAATATGTAAGGGGTAGTATTGAAATTTCTAGTAATGAAAGAATCTTTCATTATTGCTTCTTATAATATATATATACACACACACCCACCATATGCTATATTAGCTAGCTTTATATAGTATATGTGTGCGTGTCTATATATATAAATATATATATATATATATTTTTTGAATTGTTTACAACTATACTTATATTTTACAATATCTTTTTATAGGATCCTCTTAGGGTTTTTTTTGGGGCACCTATGAATTGTTGAAACTTAATTACAAGTGTTAACAGTTAGCACTTAGAAGTTAGAACTTTCATTGCATGATATGTTGGAACTTTATTTTGGATGAAATTCTCAATTATATTGATCCTATGTATGTGTCTTTGATACCATACTTTTTATAATTCTTTTTAAAGAAACTTAAATGGGGAGAAATATTTCTCCATGGAGAATCTCTGAGAGAATCCCCGCAGGGATAAATGGTGAAAGATTTTCTTCGTGGGGATTCCTCATCTCCGAAGGGATTAAACAGGGATATGGATGAGGATGAAAATTCATCCCTGAATGGGGATGGGTATGGAGATGAAGAGATGAATTCTTAAGCGGGGATGGAGATGGAGATAAGGTCCTCATCCCGTACCCTCCCCATTTGTATCTCTACAACTAGCCCAATGTCTACTTATTGACATTGTGGTATATATTCTCTCCACTATCACATCATCATTTTTTGTTATAGAAATTAAAAACAAAAACAAAACAAGGTCACATTCCATATAAAAGTAAGACAAAAAATCAAAATAAGCCTCAATCTACATTGTGTATTTGGAGACTATTTTTTATATTAAATGTTTATCTAATAAAAATGAGTGTCACATAGAATAAACATTCTCCCCATATCCATAAGGTGACACCAATCACTTCCTCAAAAAGTGCACTTTGTTTCTCCACCTTCTTTAATTAAACTTTTTTTGCTTTGAAATAAAAACAATTGTTTTATCCATAAGGAACAATGGTACATCATACCATTTGTTTCGACCAAACAAAGAACAAGTTTCTCGTGCAACGTTATGGGCAGCTACATTCGCTGATCTACGTACAAAACTATCGAATAGGAACTCATGTTCGTTAACATTTCCTGGTAATCACCAATGACCACTCCAAAATATGATTTAACACTTTTCCTTCCCTAAATGGCTTGAACCACCATTTGTGCATCCATCTCGACTAGCACTTGTTGGTTGCCCTACTCCTTTAACCAACTAAGCAATTCTCATAAGCCAATCGCTTCCGTTATCTTCAGATCATACACCCCAACCAAAGGACTCCCCAATGCCACCACAAAGTCTCCCCTATCGTCGTGTAAGATAGTATAAGGAGAATTGATTCCCTGATCCTTCATAACTGACGCATCCACGTTACACTTCATAAAACCACTCCTCGACTTTTGCCGCTTTGTGGCCTCCCCTTTATGCCTCTCCTTTTCCGTTCTCTATTCGCTACACTGAGATTTTTGCCATGCCTCCAAATAAGATTTTGCATATTCCAAAATATAAGTAAAATTTTGACTATTCTTCTTCCATACCCATGAGTTTCGATTATTCCAAATACCCCATGCTACCATGGCAATGACATCTAGCGCCTATTTTGAGTGAGATTTAAAAAGAGCTTGGATCCATTGATCAAACGATAGGAATTACAATTGGGAATTTACAATACGTAACTCCCTCCAACATTGTGATGCTATCGAGCAATATACGAGCGCGTAGACAACATCCTCTTTTTCTTCCCCTACATAGTGGACGCAATAGATCGATCGGTACTCGTCTATTATATAGATTTCTTGAGGTTGAAAGAGTATTATTTATCGCTCGCCACATGAAATTCTTTACTTTCGAAGAAATCCTCATATTCCACAATCATGTCCATTGATCAAATTGCGAGGGGAGACTACTTCTATCAAGTGAACTCATGAGAGCCTTGTATCCATCCTTCACTAAATAGCATTAATTAACATTACTACCCCACATCCAATCATCCTGAATAATGCGCCTACTTAGTGGGATTGAGAAGATCAACTCCTTATCTCTCTCCTCAAAGATGTCTCTGATCAGATCTCTATCCCATGATTTTTCGTTCTCACTAAACAACTGCATCACAGGGTCTCTTCCAACTAGGAGGATGGATTGAGTTTTATGATTCTGTGGATCAGGGAGCCATGGGTCTTTGAACGCTCATACAGATGAGCCTGTGCACATTAAGCTAATACCTCGCTTTCAATAGTCGAGCGGTTAGTGAACTTGGGCAAACCAATAACCTTCATGCTTGTTTCATTAGCATTGCCAAGTTTAATTCTCGAACACGCCTCAGACCGAGACCCCTAAATTTCTTAGGTACCCACAGTTTTTCCCATGATCTCCATTTAATTCCCTCCATGTCTATCCACATCTGAGCTCCATCAAAACTTATTCATCATCATCTCAAGTTGGTCACTGAGCCTTCTTGGGAGTAAGAAAACATTCATAACATATGATGGAATTGACTGTACAATAGATTTAAGAAGGACTTCCTTTCCCGCTCTAGAGAGCATTTTCCCTCTCCACCACTGCAAACGTTTTTGAGCCTTCTCACGGATGTATGAGAATACCTCCTCTCGATTACCCCCTACTCTACTCGGAGCCCCAAGTAAAAGCTAATGGAGCTATAATATTATACTTGAAAGACATTATACATTTGTTCCATTGTTGTTTAAGTAACATTGCGGCTGAAGTGAATTGTGGATTTTTAAAAGTTCACGACTTTTCCAGTAGCTTCCTCATATAGACGTAGACACTCCTTTACCATTCTTGCCTCCTGAGGCACAACCTTAAAATCCAAATAACAATCATCCACAAAAAATATGGGAAATTATTGGGCATTTATTGCAATCCTGCATCCATGTAAAGTTCCCAGCCGTTCTTGCCTTGTCAAAATTGATGATAATCCCTCCGTGTATAATGGGAAAAAGATATGGGAAGATAGGGTCCCCTTGGCGAAGGCCTCTTATTAGTGTGATAGGTGCTACTTCATGGTCTTCCACCAAAAAGTGTATTTAACTGAGGTATAGCACATCCTCATTTAATCAATCCACCTTTTATTAAATCCCATACGAGCCATCACCGCATCAAGAAAAGACCATTCAACTCGATCATAATCTTTACTCATGTCAAGCTTCAGGGCAGCGTATCCATCTCTTCCTTGAGTCTTCCTATGAAACTAATGATTCACCTCAAAGGTAGCAATAAGATTATTAGTTATAAGTCTTATAGGAATAAAAACACTTTGACAATTAGATATAATTTTAGGGAGAATAAGATTTAGCCTATTAGCAAGTATTTTTTAGACTATCTTGTATAATACATTACACAAAGAAATTGGTCTCAAATTAGTGATAAACTCGAGTTTGGCCTTCTTGGTATTAAAGTTACCAATGTGTCGTTCAGGGAATCTGGGTGCTTTCAAGTTTCTATGAAGGCCAGACAAGCAGCTGAGATTCCCCCCAACAATTTCCCAAAAATGTTGAAAAAAGCTGGGTTCAAGCCATCTGGGCCTGGACTCTTATTAGGGTGCATTCAGAAAATTGTCATCTGTACTTCCTTAGTCAAGAAAAGGTGAAGGACGATTGCATTATATATATCAGTAACTTTTATTTGAACAGCTTCAATGGCCTGATCTGCATTGCCTTGGGTAGTTGTGAACAAATCAGAGAAATAGTTGCTCACAATCTCACCCAAGCCACATTCCTAGTCTCTCCAAACTCCTTCATGATCCTTCGACTTGCTTATCGAATTCTTTTTCTTCCTAGCTGAGGCATAGAGATAGAAATACTTTATGTTACTATCTCCTCCCTGAGCCAATGTTCTTAGCTCTTTGCTTCCAAAAATCTTCTTGTTGGGCCAAGACTCCGACGTATTCTTTCTCAACCTCCTTATAACATTATACGGTGGAACTGTCTTGCCTCCCTGCATCCAATCAAGTCTCCATTTTAAGCTCATCAATTTTCTTAGTGAAAACCCTTGATGTGTCCTTTCCCTATTCTTTAAGCCTATGACCGCATTTAACAATTCCTTCAGTCACATGAAGGCAAGAATTTTCCTCCCAATTTTGTTTCACAACCTCAGTGAGTCCTTCCTTCCTTGGCCATGAATTTTCAAATCTAAATTTGAAAGCTCGTTTAATAACTCTCCAACTTGCAAGTTCAAGGAAGAATGCACTATGATCAGAGAAGGGGCAATTAAATTTCTTACACGAATATGCTGGAATAATTGGCGCCATGAGAAGCTTGCTAGAGCCGTGTCTAACCTTTCTTCCACTGTACCAACCCCTTATGCCTCACCTAAGTAAATAGGTAGCCCTCCATCCCAAGGTCCTGTAACTGACAATCTTCCGTCGCACTTGCGAAGCCATTCAAACACCATCGTGGTTGTCTTCTAACCCCACGTTACTCTCTATCATGTAATATATCATTGAAGTCTCCCACCATACACTGTGGAGCTATCGAGCGTATAGAAAGAGCACGAAGTAGGTCCCATGAGGCTCATTTTCTTATTATCTCCGTGAAGCCATAAAAACCTGTTAATCGATACGACGAAAAATCCTCTCTCGTCACCATTGCGTCAATGTAATTTGGTGATGAGGAGAGAATGTGGATCAACTCTGATCTCCTCCAAAACAATGCCAAACCCCCCATCATTACCTTCACCTTTCACAGTGAACAAGCCCTCAAAATTCTTCATTCTGCAAACATCACCAATCCTTTCTTTGTCAATGAGTCTCTCTATCAAAAACATTATACTGGGCCTAAAAGATTGAACTAGATTCAATAGAACGTCAACTGTCTGTGGCGAACCCAAACCACGATAGTTCCAAAATAAGTTACCCATGATTGTTGGTGGGTCTGGATACCAGAACCTACCTTGTGCAAGTTTTTTGGAAAGGATTTGTCTAACTGACCCTCATCGACCCGTGATATACTCCCCCATTATTATCAATCTCCATTCCTATGTGGTCCTACTTAGGATTGGTCTCTAGTTGGAGAACCAAATTGGAAACTCCCACTTGGTAGTTGCAATCTTTAGCACACCCCCACCATATCTGCTGAATCAATCGAATCCCCCGATTACGCCACTAATATTGGGGTTGTAAAGCCTCCGCCTCCTCACAGGCCACCGAGAACTGCTGTCCCTCAGGCCCCCTTAATCACCTATTCGCCAAGTTGTTTGATCTTCGAGTAGGAGCTCTCAAAAACCTCCCATATCATCTTTCTGCACCTGGATCTTGATAATCAAACAATGATTCATAAAAGTTATCAAAGTGACCAATCAAGACACAATAGAAACAGAAAGTAGGGACTCTCTCATACATGAACTCATTCCAGACCCAGTCGCCACCATTGCATTTGAGCTTAATTTTTTTGAGTGGTTTGCGAATATCATGTCTGATCTTGATTCGCATATAATCCATCCACATGTTACTGATACTACGTGGACCTGTCTTCACATAGGAGCCAATGGAGTTTCCAATAGCTAGTGCAACCTTCTCATTGAGGAAGCCAACTGGGAGTTTATAAATTTGTGCCCAAATCTCCAAATCATACAAGCATACTTGTCAATTGATCAATGTGCTTCGTTTGCCGAATTAGGAGCACTTGGTAACGTCCACGACCCATCATCCATTGCCCTTAACACATCTCGATCATACAAGAATTTAAGACAAATAGATTTAAATGTTTTACTTCCCTCATATGGACCCCTTTAACTGGTTGCCAAATGTCGGCGAATGTATCTCGCATTGCTCCAAAGTTAATCATTCTATTTGTATGGAAACTATCCGCCATGATCTTTGAAAAATCAACCTGAGCAACATCTTCTTGTTCTGCCTTAAGAATCAACCCTTGACTTTCTCTTCAATCGACAGAGCATCACACGCTCGTTGAATGATTTTGGTCGCCATTTGCGGATAGGAGAAAAACAAGAGAAATGAAAGAGAAAAAAAAAAGCAGAAAGGATCAAAAGATCACTATATCAAAAAAACTTATCACAGAGATAAAGACGAAAAAAAACACGCCATAGAGGCAAGACTCGAAAACAACTTAACATCTATATATATATATATAAAATTTGGATCTTGAGATGCCACATGGTTTCCTCTCAAGCTTTTCGTCTTCTCCATTAGACTTTACATAGTTTTTCTAATAAAAAAATAAAAAAAATAAAAAAAAATCATTGGGTGACATACTTTTAACATGGACATTTGACACGCAATGTTTAGTAAAGGACATCAATAACTACCTATCAAGTTTTACGGAAATACGCTCCAAGAAGCATTTCCCCGCCCCACATCAAAATTCGCAATAACATGTTCAACTTAAACATCAAAATTCCCTTCTTTTCTTTGGGTGGAATTCACAACATGAGTGAATAACACAAACTTCAAAGCCTCTTAGGTTATATGGTAAAAATATTACTTACCAAAAAGGCAAGACTTCGAGAGATCGTGGTTCGATTCCCACTAAAGTAAAAAAAAAAAAAAAAAAAAAAAAAAAAAAACAAACAAACAAACAAACAAACAAAACAAACAAAACAAAAAACAAACGTCATAACAGTTCCAATTCATATTGAACTTGTTAAATTCAAATAATGGGCATACCATATAATTCATATTCACGGCTTTTTCTTTTTTTTTTTTTTTTTTTTTTTTTTTTTTTGAGAATGGGCGGACATGAAGGCATCAAACTTTTTGATATGGATTTGATTTTGAAGTGACATGAAACAAAGAAAAGAAGAAGCATATATACGTGACAATCACTGAAAAGTAATATTGAAAAGTAATACTATAAAGTCTATACTCTTAACAGTGGGCTTTTGATTGGAACTGACTCGAGGTGACAACGTTATTGCTGTTGGGGTTGGTAGTGCCAGCTAGCAATTTGAGTTGTTGCCGTAGGAAATAACTGTAGCGGGTGGGCCTAGGTTCCTTCTTTCCTCATCTATAGACCCTGTCTTTTCTCCTTTGGAGCAAGAATTTAGTTCATAAAATAAAGAGAAAATGCAATTTAACCTGTGAGGTTTGGTGTAATATGCATTTTAACCCTATAATTTACAAAAGGGTCAGGCTATTCGGACTCTAATTTTTACTCCCTTTACCCCACTCTTGTGAAATGACCCAATTACCCCTCTATATAAAGGGTTTTTACTCACGAATACCCTAGTCATCCCTTTCTCCATTCGCACTCTCACCACCAATCTAAATCCAACGAAATTTGAGCGAAACCCCATCAATTCGACGTCATAGGCGCATTCTTCATCTCGTTTAGTGTCTATTTTGTAGTTTTTAAGTTTTTTCCTTTTTAAGTCTTATTATTTGTGGTTTTGTTGTTAGATTTAAAGCTTCGATTTGAGGCTTAATCTTATATTTTTGGTACAAAGTTTTGATGAAATCAAAAATATCAAGCGATTCTGAGCAAAACTCGCTTTTTTTGTCATTTTCATGTATTTTTTAGTAATTTTGAAAAAAAAATATTCGTTCTTGTTGCCCGTGGTGTTCGGAAGCACGGGGCAGACAACTCTTAAGAGGTGTCGAACGTAAAGGGCCGACATCTCTTAAGAGGTGTCAGCCAAATAGGGCCGACACCTTCAAAGAGGTCTCGGTTAAACCCCTCTGTCACCTATTGAAACTGAGTTTTCTTCACAATCTTGGTTGGATCGTTACCCCTTTAAGATTGTGGTCAGAGTATGCCGACACGTCTTCATAAGTGTCAGCCCTGTGCGATCGAAATCTGTGGGCGACACTTTTTCATTTCTAGGACATATCGCGACCACATTCGACTTTGTTCAACGAAAAACACTCCTACAATACTTAGTGATCTGATACAAGTGATTTACGATGACTAAAACCGAAAATATAGATGATTGAGGGGTGTTGGGTTGAGGGTGATGGGTGTGACGGCCCCAATTTTTTCGTGCAATTGGGTACGCCCGACCTAGACCTGTACAAGCCCCGAGTCATTATTCGGCAACCTGACGAGCCTAGTCAGCCTCCTATTTAATCAATTTAGTAATTTATGAAAGAGTTATTTCAATAGTAAACAGCGGAAGACTAAACTATAAATAACAAGGGAAATAACTCAGTCAAAGGGAAATTAAGAATTCTATAAGTGTGGAAAACCCCAGATATTCATGTACAATTCGATAGGCATATATACATGATACCAGTCTCACAAAAGAAATACTAAGTTCAATGATCCCAACAATGTAAGTATAAAATGATAGACACATCAGAAAAAGTATAAACACCTACTATAGTGTCTCCTGATGTCGCTGCTAATCCTCACAGTAGATCACCTAGGCAGGGTCCCTTGCCCTTGCTGCTCTCCGCCCTATCTGCATCCACCGTCACAAACTAGACGGTGAGCAACTGAAGAAAATCAAATGTAATGCCAAAAGAAGATAACAGTAATTCATGATAAAATAAGTAAAGCAGTCTAAATATCATGCGGTAATAAAATGACAGAAATTTAAATAGATAAGATGCATGATAAACAGACTAATAGATATCAATCGAAAGTCAAGTGTGTTCCAAAGAATCAAAAGAGGCTCATAAGTGGTCTAAATCATAGCATAACGATGAAGACCTCGCGAGGTCTCCCCGGGCATCGACACAAGCGAAGGCACAGCTATGACGGGAAGGACTCGAACCCACCCACCCAGTACTCGGTGTCACACGGTCACTAAGGGTGGTCACACACTTCTGTACATGAGTGCCCGCGTTTTATCCCTCTAGTGCAGGTCTTAGTACTTTTGAAACAAAACACTTACGCCGGGAAACACACAACAAAGAATGGAATGGAATACCAATAATAGAGCATAACAAATTTGAATAAATGATAATGAATCACATGACATTTTCTTACTGGCTTACAAATCGTATATTAGCTTATGGCAAATGTACTTACCTGAACTCTTGCAACCCGTAGACACTCTCACGTCCCTAACGCGTATTCTCGAGTTTCCCGTTACCTGACAAGGTTGGAAACTCTAATTAACGGGTTGAGTCATTAACTAATCCTTAATTTAAACCCTAGTGTATCCCCAATGTTTTAAGTATTTACATTACTCGTCAAATTATTATGAAAACGTATACTCTATCGGGTTTGAAAAACAACAACAATAGCTACGACTACGATATCATAACATTGATAACTATGACGCATGTAAGCCTACTCATGATTTATAGGCTTGGCTCAATTATAAAGGGTCACGCCATAGTCTCGAGGAACGATGACGCGACCACGACGTCATAGCCGTTTACAATTCATAGACTCACACGAAATCATCATTACACTTCACGCCCATTTTAAATCAAAAAAAACATTCAACCCAAATTGACAAAACCTTGACTGAAAACTCAACACCGACATCATCAACAAAGAATAGTCGTCATGATCGAAACTCAAAACCACGCAACATTGATAAGAAACTACAACAAGTCTGATCGTTTAATCAAAATCAAGTCAATCAACTAGACAACGGAATCACATGAAATGACAACACGAATAAAGATCCTCGATTAATCATTACAACACTAAGAATATACATGCCCATGTGACACATCCAACCCACAAATCCTACACACACCATAACCTAATGCACACTACACGCACCTCACCATTCACACACCCACGGTCACCACACTCACATACACACTCCCACGGTCACACACCATCACCACACCATGCACTACTGTTTTCACCCCTAAGGAGGGCTGGACGGCAGCGACACTTCCGGTCGGCCATGACTGGGACGGTCACACCGGTCATGACATCTAGCCTAGAGCGATCTTTGCCTTGGCCGAGAAGCGAGAGAGAGAGAGAGAGAGAGAGAGAGAGAGAGAGAGAGAGAGAGAGAGAGAGAGAGAACCGTGAGGTGAGTGAATGCAAAACCGAGTGTAACGGCCCAAATTAACTTCATTGAATGTTAGTGTTAGTCACAATGATTAGTGGTTAATTCGGGCGTTACGTGGACAGCTGGGTTGACTCGGATAGGAGTACCCAGGGTATATTGTGTTATTTGTGCATGTTGTATGTCTATTATTGTGATGTGGGAATTTAATATTTATATAAACATCACATATGTGTAAATTATTGTTGGGCGAGTTGTGGCCGGGGTTTTAGTTCTGAAACGCGCCAACGCGGGTTTGGTAGCGAAATGAGGCCGGGCGTTGGGGTTTAATTAGATCTAAATTATTAAACATGCTATGGTTGAAGATTTATTTAATTAAATGAAAATATATAAGCTTAGGCTAAGCTAAGGAAATTAAATTGGGTACACTAAGCGTGGGACCTCCTCGGGAAAGCGTGCTTGGGACACGAGGCACGGGTGCTTAGAGTGGTCGAATTAGTGTGACCATATCTACAAATTTATGGAATTTACTGATGACTAGAATAAGTATTAGGAATTAAATCAAATTGGAGTAAATAAAATCCTATAGTTTGAATTGAATAATCAATACACTTAGGATAAGCCTCGAGATGCACAACAATGAGATTCAAGGCAAATATTATCATGATAGGGTGTCAAGAACTTTGGTGACACAGGGTTATCAAGAAACGTCCGATCGTCCTTGAGATGCGCACACACGCTAGATTAAAACACAACTATATATATCACATTGATCGATCAACATGCAAAGAGGGAAAACGGTTTCATCAAATCGTTGGGAGATTTTGGGAGAGATTTGAAGGTTTGAGAAAGAGAATTCGATCTTTGGAGAGGTGATTTAGGCGTCAACACGGAGATACAAGGTAATAAAATCCCTCATTGTTCTTGAATTTTCATTTAAAATGGGTGTTGGTGAAATTCGAATTTACATTGATTTTTAATGGTTTTTGGAGGTCATCTTGGAGGTTTTTGAGTTCTTGTGATGAATTACACTAGTTTTACTCGGATTTGCATTGATTGGTGACGAATTTGGGTAATTTCGGATTTTTGTTGCATGCATGAAATCCGAGAATTGGGGTTTGTTTTTGTGGATTTGAGGTGAGATTTTGAGGCTTTAAGGGTCTTCAAATGAAATAGAGTGAAGAGAAATGGAGAGAAGAGAAGAAGAAGCAAGGAATTTAAAAAAAAAAAAAAAAAAAAAAAAAGAGAGAGAAGAACCGGAGCGGCGCGGTGCGCCTCTGAGTGGGAAGGAAGAAGAAGAAGGGGGCACGCACGCGGGACAAACCGCCCCAGCCCAACCGGGTGGGCTGGGCCGGACCGACCGACCCGACCCAGCCGATGGGCGAACCGGCAAGACCGACCGGTTGGGTCGAGTCGGACCCGGTTCGGGGACCCACCCCTATTAATTAAATAATATTTTTATTTTTATTTTATTATTAAAAAAAAACAGTTTATTTGCTGGAAAATAGGAAAAATAAGTGAAAAATATCAGAAAAATTGGGAAAAATTCTAGAAAAAATATAGAAAATTAGAAAAATATAGAAAAGTGGTTTCGAGACTTTTTGGGTATTTTTAGAACCCCGACCCAGCCCGGGAGAGGTACCACAACTGAAAAATTAAAAATATAATATAATATCATAAAATGATATAATATGTTTCCAAAAAGTATAAAACACTATAAAATGGACTTCAGGGACCCGGAAACCATAGCTCGGACATTGGGAAGCTAGGTGGGACGTACTGACGGGTCCGAGAAGTCGGAGTGCGTATTTTCGGGTACGTAAAACCTAACTGAACACCACTACTGCATTTACTTATTGTTTTTCATTTGAGCTATTTTTTTTATTGAAAATCTTCGAGTCAAATCTTACTGGGACGGTTGAGATTTCCCGTCTATGTATCTGAGGGTTGTGCGGTCGCTTGCTAGATGTGTGGTTTAGGACAGTGGTAGAGTCGATGGTACAGACCACGACAGGGCTCCCGATCCTCGATACGCATCTTGGATAGTCAGCGGTGCACACTCATTTGTTTATATTGTGTTTATATTCATGCGATGAGCTTTGAGCAGTTGTCTGCATTTACCTTCTATTCCGCATGTTTGGTTAACACTATTTACTTGTTCCATTTATATTCTTAAATTATAATGCACGGTGGTTTTCCTTGGGATTTTACTTCTTGGGCTCGCCATCGGCTTTTGTGGTGGTGGCGCGGACCTTGTGTATCAGTAGGGGCAAGGAGATCACGGGCGACAAAATCTTTACTTGCCCACTGTAGAGGACCTACTGGTATGTGTATTAGTATTAAATTGTTTGAATATTATTATTGAGAACTTGTGGTTATTACATCTTCAGTATTTGTATACAAACATTCACTGATGGCAGTTGTCGCCTATATACTGAGTACTTCCGGGTTTTCCACTATAGGTTGAATAAGTTACCTTCATATAATTCTCTTTTGGTGATATACTAAAACTTCCGCTGTAAATTGTAAACTACTAAATTAAATGGCTTAAAACTTAAGAGTTTTTGAATTAATTGGATAGACGAGTGACGTGGCAGGTGTTTCCGGTGCACGAGCAGGGGAAAAGGGAAGCCACGGGGCGGCCTCGGAATTTGGGGCCGTCGCACCGAGAGAGAGGGGAGGAGGGAGGGTGTTACCATCGATGGATTCGGCTTCCCTGCTGTGCAAATCGTTGACTGCTAAAGGAGTATGGTGGTGGCGGTGACGGTGAGCGAGGAGGGTGAGATCGTGAGTGAGTGGGAGAGAGGAGATGACACCGTGAGTGAGAGTGAGGTGGTGAGAGTGGGAATGGAGATGGAGGGACGAGGGTGAAAAGGGAGAGAGGGAAAACCGTGAGGGTGAGGGCAAGAGAGAGAGAGAGACCGAAAGAGAGAGTGGTGGGGGAGAGGTGGCGGCGGTGGTGGTGTTTGGAGAAGAAGATGAATAGTGAAGTAGGGTTTTTTGTTTGTTTATATATACAATACAAAGGTCAAATGACCATTTTGCCCTTCCTCTTATTTCATACACATTTTAAAACAACTACCCTTATGAGTCTTTTGTCCCTTTATCACATCTCAACATACACACACACACATCTCGAGGCCAATCTCATGGCTCCTCACTATTAGGCTGTGTCACTTTAACAATCCTAATCACATAGTCCGTATATTACATATTTAACCAACTCCCACGTTCAAACGACGTTCCTCGGTCTGTTTTTCCTTGTTCCAACTCCCGTAACGCGCATAGTCTCGCCTTGTCTCGCCAACTAATTAATTAAATTAATTAAAAATTCATTTTTTTGCACTATTTACTTGTTTTTATCCCTCGTTTAACTAGTCAAAATCTCACTCAATTAAATATTGCCCGACCAGCTCGAAAACCCGTAAAATACTAAAATACTAATACACACAATCAAAGAATCATAAAATCACTTCGGTGTCGACTCCCAAAGTTCAAATACTGTCCAGTATTCATGTAGCCGGGTCACAATCCTGACAAGTGTAACGCAAGTTAGTTAAAAATTTGGGGTTGTTACAGTCTCCCCCACTTATTAGAATTTCGTCCCCGAAATTAATTTAATAAGTAAACTAGATTAACGACTCTTCGCAACTCCTAACGAGACCGATAAAAACTCAAAGTGAGTCATTTCTTGACTCCGAACCGTTCGTGACCCTTCAGTGGAGAGACCTTCAGATATTTATAGTCTCCCCGAATCATACTGAAGCTCATCGTGATACTCGACAAGTATTTTCTTCTGCCATTCCTGGGCACTCTTAAGTCTCAAACAAAACTATCCACAACTACCCAGATGCTATCGTGACCACGAGGAGATCGGGGCAACCACTAACAAAATCCATGTCAATATGTACCCAATTTCATCGAGAAATGGGTGGGGCAGTAGTAGTCCTCCAGGTCGTCAATGCCCAGACTCTACGCGCTGGCATGTCACACGCTCGAACAACTCGTTACCTCAAAAATCATCCCTGGCCACCAAAAGAATGTCACATATCGGCGCACATCTTAGGTCGACCCGGATACAACAAAACTGGAACAGTGAATCTCCTAAAGTACCTCGTCACACGCATCAGCCACCAATGGAAACCCCAGTCACCCACGATACCTCTAGCATGAGTCTGTCGACCGACTCTTGTCTAGGCAATCTGAACTATCTACCATCTCACTACACCACTGGTATGACGCATCGTCTTGCTGTCCCTCGCGCACAATGCCAAATGAGACGGTCTGCAACATCGTTTGACCACGTATCTAGGTCCTGGTAATCGTCGGCACGTCCGCTGAACTCATCAACTCGGCTGCCTCACGTAAACCACGCTCGTAGGTTCTTTGACACCCACTACCTCTGCATCCAATCCTTTGCAGCACAACGCATCAGCAACAACGTTGGTCTTCTCGGAATGGTGCTCAAGTATGAAGTCGTACTCCTTCCAGAACTCGAGCTAACGTCTCTGTCTCGTTCCAACACGTATGAAACTCACAAAGATCTCCCATTCTTCTTCTCGTATCAACCAATTAACACATGTAGTGTTTATATCTAGTTCGCACCAACCAAGGCTTCGAACTCTAACAACTCTAGTACTCACATGTCTACTGGCGACTCGTAACCCCTAACACTATCGAAATGTCAAGAATATGCACGTTCGAGTATATCACATCTTGATAGCTGTGACTAGGATTAAGGTCTGCTACGTATAATGAGTTTACAATCCTAACAGGTCTACTAAGCGCACAACAATCAATGACTCGACGTAGCTTGAATCGACATGATATTCATGCAAGTACCGCAAATGAAAATCATACCCTCATCAATGTGTTTGGACGCCCCCTGGTCTGGCTCAACAGCAGCCACTGAACACGCTCCCTCTGGTACTGGTGATGTTGCGATGGTGCTCTTGCTGGCTGAGGGCACTCCCTCTGAAGGTGGCCGACCTGTCCGCATCTGTAACACGTACGGGTATCCTGCGACCTCTGAGTCTGACTCTGGCCTCGTCCCTGTGCAGAACCATGAGTCTGGGTCTGACTAGACCTCTGCGTACTCCTCTGCCTATCTCCTCGGTCAGTATCCCTGCTCTCGTAATCGGCCTCTGTGACTGCTGGGGTCATGTCGATAAGGATGCGGTGGATGACTGGCAAAGCTCGGCACAGGTGGAACGGCCTATACCAAACATGTCGTCTGTTGTGCAATAGATCCTATACTCTGCGCCCGATGCTCACGATTACCCCATCTGCTCCTCTTTCTCTTCCTGTCCTGCTGATAGTGACTATCTGATCGGGTCTCAGCTCTGTTCGCCCTAATCTCATCCGGATGCGTGAGCAAGTAACTCTCCCTCGTTAAACTGCGCTCGTATGCTCTTTGCAAGCTCTCCGGCTCCGTCGTAACAACGAATCCTCCGACTATGGGTAGTAGACCCTCGGTAAAATAGTAGACTCGATCAGCCTCAGTATCTGCGGATCCTCCAGCATAAGGTAATAGTGAAATAAACCTGCCCATGTAATCCATCACTGACTCATCGGTGCTCTGCCTCAGTGCCATGAACTCGTTCCTCTTCGCTTGAAGAACAATCGGCGGGAAGTACTTCTGGTTAAACTGGGTCTTGAAGTTGATCCAATCTCTCAGAATGCCTCGGGTAGTGAAAATGGTAGTCCACCAATCATCTGCCTCCCCTTGAAGCATGGATGAGGAAATCGTCGCTCTCATGTGATCCTCGGTCGCGATAATAGTATGAATCTTCTCGTGATTCTTCGGAAAATCTCTGCCGCTACTACGTCTTTACCACCAAAGAACTTGACTGGATCGTGTCGCTTGAATTCTCTCCACTGCCTCGCCTCAGCAGTGGCCCTAGGGCTCTTCTCCGGAGTAGTGACCGGAGTGTGACTGGAGTAGTCTCTGCAACAGCAACCAGCGTAGTTGGTGTCTCCGTCACTCGTACTATCTCTGTTTGTAATGGAGGTGTCTCCGCCTCGATCTGCATACCTGTCGCAGCAACTGCTCCCTCAGGAATCGCCACTAACGGAATCGGGGTGGTGGAAGTCGTAGCTACTGGAGTCTCCATCCCCTGAGTAGTCGAAACGGGTGGAATAGGTGTGGTCGGGGTCGATGGTGTCGCGATAGTCGGTGCGGGTGTCGTCAACGACCTCACTAGATCCTCAAATCTCTGTGTCCAAGCGCGAAACTCCTCCAAAGTAACAAATCGAGAATCAGTCATCCCTCTGTCGTCGCTCGAACCTGCCTGATCCGCCATCGCTGTCTGAACCAAGAGAGCGATACTTCGAATCAATACATAGCTACCACATACCATATAGTACACACAACAATCATAATATGTACAAAGTTAAATCCGACTCATCCCCAACTCCCCCATCTAAGTTTTTTTTAAAAGGATCATAGGGTTTCCACTCTAAGTTCAACCGTTCCTAACTTCCGCTGGTTTAATGGATTGTGTTTTAAATCAAGAGTCAGGTCTATATAACCTTAAGCTCTGATACCAACTGTGATGTTAGTATCAGGTTAAAAATAACCTATACCTCGTCCCTAGGCCCTCTCAAACCTAGGCTCTGATACCAACTGTGACGGCCCTAATTTCCCCGTGCAATTGGGTACGCCCGGCCTAGACCCGTACAAGCCCCGAGTCATCACTTGGCAACCTGACAAGCCTAGTCAGCCTCCTATTTAATCAATTTAGTAATTTATGAAAGAGTTATTGCAATAGTAAACAGTGGAAGACTAAACTATAAATAACAAGGGAAATAACTCAGTCAAAGGGAAATTAAGAATTCTATATGTGTGGAAAACTCGAGGTATTCATGTACAATTCGATAGGCATATATACATGATACCAGTCTCACAAAAGAAATACTAAGTTCAATGATCCCAACAATGTAAGTATAAAATGATATACACATCAGCAAAAGTATAAACACCTACTATAGAGTCTCTCGAATGTCGCTGCTAATCTTCACAGTAGATCACCTAGGCAGGGTCCCTTGCCCTTTCTGCTCTCCGCCCTATCTGCACCCACCGTCACAAACTAGACGGTGAGCAACTGAAGAAAATCGAATGTAATGCCAGAAGAAGATAACAATAATTCATGATAAAACAATTAAAGCAGTCTAAATATCATGCGGTAATAAAATGATAGGAATTTAAATAGACAAAATGCATGATAAACAAACTAATAGATATCAATCGAAAGTCAAGTGTGTTCCAAGGAATCAAAAGAGGCTCATAAATGGTCTAAATCATAGCATAACGGCGAAGACCTCGCGAGGTCTCCCCGGGCATCGACACAAGCGAAGGCACAGCTATGACGGGAGGGACTCGAACCCACCCACCCAGTACTCGGTGTTACACGGTCACTAAGGGTGGTCACACACTCCTATACATGAGTGCCCGCGTTTTATCCCTCTAGTGCAGGTCCTAGTACTTTTGAGACAAAACACTTATGCCGGGAAACACACAACAAGGAATGGAATGGGATACCAAAAATAGAGCATAACAAATTTGAATAAATGATAATGAATCACATGACATTTTCTTACTGGCTTACAAATCGTACATTAGCTTATGAAAAATGTACTTACCTGAACTATCGCAACCCGTAGACACTCTCACGTCCCTGACGCGTATTCCCGAGTTTTTCGTTACCTGACAAGGTTGGAAACTCTAATTAATGGGTTGAGTCATTAACTAATCCTTAATTTAAACCCTAATGTATGCTCAATGTTTTAAGTATTTACATGACTCGTCAAATTATTATGAAAACGTACTCTCTCGGGTTTGAAAAACAACAACAATAGCTACGACTACGATATCATAACATTGATAACTATGACGCATGTAAGCCTACTCATGATTTGTAGGCTCGGCTCAATTATAAGGGGTCACGCCATAGTCTCGAGGAACGATGACGCGACCACGATGTCACAGCCGTTTACAATTCATAGACTCACACAAAATCATCATTACACTTCACGCCCATTTTAAACCGAAAAAAACATTCAACCCAAATTGACAAAACCTTGACTGAAAACTCAACACCGACGTCATCAACAAAGAATAGTCGTCATGATCGAAACTCGAAACCACGCAACATTGATAAGAAACTACAACAAGTCCGATCCTTTAATCAAAATCAAGTCAATCAACTAGACAACGGAATCACATGAAATGACGACACGAATAAAGAACCTCGATTAATCATTACAACACTAAGAAAATACATTCCCAATGTGACACATCCAACCCACACATCCTACACACACCATAACCTAATGCACACTACACACATCCCACTGTTCACTGTCAAGCCCCATCATGCACCACATCATTCACACACCCACGGTCATACACACTCCCACGGTCACACACCATCACCACACCATGCACTACTATTTTCACCCTAAGGAGGGCTGGACGGCGGCGACACTTCCGGTGGGCCATGACTGGGGACGGTCACACCGGTCATGACGACTGCAGCCTAGAGGGAGTGCTGCACTGGCCGAGAGAACGAGAGAGAGATAGAGAGAGAGAGAGAGAGAGAGAAGCCGTGAGGTGAGTGAATGCAAGACCGAGAGAGAGGGGTGGAGGGAGGGTGTTACCTTCGATGGATTCGGCTTCCCTGCTGTGCAAATCGTTAACTGCTAGAGGAGTGTGGTGGTGGTGGTGACGGTGAGCGAGGAGGGTGAGATCGCGAGTGAGTGGGAGAGAGGAGATGACACCGTGAGTGAGAGTGAGGCGGTGAGAGTGGGAATGGAGATGGAGGGACGAGGGTGAAAAGGGAGAGGGGAAAACCGTAAGGGTGAGGGCAAGAGAGAGAGAGAGAGACCGAAAGAGAGTGGTGGGGGAGAGGTGGCGGCGGTGGTGGTGTTTGGAGAAGAAGATGAATAGTGAAGTAGGGTTTTTTGTTTGTTTATATATACAATACAAAGGTCAAATGACCATTTTGCCCTTCCTCTTATTTTATACACATTTTAAAACAACTACCCTTATGAGTCTTTTGTCCCTTTATCACATCTCAACACACACACACATCTTGAGGCCAATCTCATGGCTCCTCACTTTTAGGCTGTGTCACTTTAACAATCCTAATCACATAGTTCGTATGTTACATATTTAACCAACTCCCATGTTCAAACGACGTTCCTCGATCTGTATTTCCTTGTTCTGACTCCCGTAACGCGCGTAGTCTCGCCTTGTCTCGCCACTAATTAATTAAATTAATAAAAAATTTATTTATTTGTACTCTTTACTTGTTTTTATCCCCCGTTTAACTAGTCAAAACCTCACTCAATTAAATGTCGCCCGACCGGCTCGAAAACCCGTAAAATACTAAAATACTAATACACACAATCAAATAATCATAAAATCACTTCGGTGTCGAGTCCCAAAGTTTGAAATACTGTCAAGTGTTCACGTAGCCGGGTCACAATCCTGACAAGTGTAACGAAAGTTAGTTAAAAATTTGGGGTTGTTACAATAGGGTATGACTGTATGGGGTGAGCAAGGGTATTCTTAGAATTTTGAAAAAAAAATTGGGGTAAATTAAGTAAAAGGTGGGGTAAACGATGTAAAAATCTAAAAACGGGGTAAAAGAAGCAAAATGTGAGGCCCAAATAGCCTGGCCGTTTACAAAATATGCATTTTAGTTCATGCACTAAAAACGACTTCGACCAAATACTAAAATACGTTAGGGTAATCAAATAGTCTTAATTTCTTTCATTATCATGAGTGTTCAAACCACCTCAGCCCTTTTTGATTATAGCCTGACTAGTTCCACGAGGTTAAGAACAGTGGTGGCTCATCGTTAAGGTGGGCTAGATAGCCTACTCCCCACCTCAAGTTAGGGCCCCACTTAATAATATATATAATAGGTATATTAAAAAATCAAAAAATATTGATAAAAGATATGAACATTGAAAGCTAACCAATAGAAAAAAGAAGAGAAAAATGATACTATTTTAAAATTTTATTTAAACTCTTTTTTTTGAGAAAAAATTTTATTTAAACTCTTATGGTACAATTTGAACGTTAAAATTATGCTTTTCTTTTGGTGACTCCTAAAATTTTGCTTTAATGACACCTATTTATAGAAACTTTTATATAATTCATTTTATTATAAATTCTATAAATGCCCCTAACTAAATAATTTGACTCAATAGAAACTGAAAAACTTCGATGAGGTAGGGGTAAAATGAATTTAACTTGAGACGTATTAATTATAAGGGATATGAATGGTTTGGAAAGCTCACTATCAATTACACTAAATCGAGCATAATGGAAGAGTTTGATCCATGTAGCCGACCCTATTAATTTGGAATTGAGGCTAAATTGTTGTATTATAAACTCTATCATAATAGTCTCATGTTCTATTAAAAATTCATTCTTGACTTCTAGCTATAAAAAACTATTAATCCAGTCCTTTTTTTATATAAGAAAAGCTTAGCTTATTTTTCATTGAGAGAATCTCCGATAAATCACCAAGCAAGGTGTTACACTAAGGTTCTGTTGTTTCACTCTTATTTCTTGATTTTAAGATAGTTTTACTCATTTGATATTGTTGCTAGTTCATTGTTAAAATAGTTTTACTTTAATATTCTATTAATTTGCAACATGTTCGATAAGTTTTTTTATAATAGTTAATTTCGCCTCGAGCCCTAAAAGGAGGGAATGAGTTTAGTGAAGAATTGTTTGCGTCTTTAAAAAAATTGTTTGCGGAGCACGAGCTTCACTTTTTCAAGAAGGCCCTACTTTTGAATTTCACCTAGGGCCCTTAAAAGCCTAGAGCTAGCCCTTATAGGGATGGTACCCCTACAACTACTTACTTAGATACTGTGAATTTAATTATCACCTGTAACGGCCCAAGTTTCTTAAATCAATATTTTTTCAAATTGATGGGTATTTTAGTAAATACGTATGCCATTTGTGTGATGGTGTGATATATGACGTGTATTATATGGTATTATGAAATTAGGTAGCAGGTTAGCTAAAGTTTATGTATAAACTTGAAAACATTGTTAAATTGGTACACACCACATTTAAGGAAGTTTCGATGATAAAATGAAAGAACAAAGAGAATAACTTAATATGGGTCAAGGGACAGTCTTAGAACTAAAAGCAAGAGATGAGATTAAAGACGGAGAATTGGTCTTCAAACAAGTGACTTTATGCAACGACCCAAAATTCTAATTAACAATTAAATTGAATTTCCAAATCATTAGTAATCCTAAGTCGCGACAAAGAGTTATGGATTGGTGATGTGCTTGAAAAGTAAATAAAATGATTTTATTTGTGTTTGGTCTGCTACTATGTGTACTATATGTTATTGCGGCTTGGCACGATTTAATTAAATTATGTGCGTGTGATGACCAAACCATAAATTATTAATTTATTGAGAATTGGCTAAGTGAAGGTCTAAATAAAGGTTGAGTGTATTAAACGTGTTAATTGTGGGTCATAAAGTGACCGAAAGAAAGGAGAACCCTTAGAT
Organism: Stephania japonica; assembly: GCA_039657345.1. NCBI lineage: Eukaryota > Viridiplantae > Streptophyta > Magnoliopsida > Ranunculales > Menispermaceae > Stephania > Stephania japonica. Next base: position 16,158,153 of record CM077558.1, on the reverse strand, counting down.
CTAGCCATAAGAGAGTTGTATCGACACTAAATCTAAGTGTCGTTTCAATCGAGAAAGGGGCAGAGAGATGTGATTATTTTTCACAAAAAAGTAGAAAATACAATAGACCAAATAAAAATGGTTGAAAACCCTAATTGTGTTAACACACAACAAACAAAAACACAAAAGGGAGAAAGAGAGAGCCACGTACATGGGGATCAAGCTCATGGTGGCAGCGGCTCCCAAGCTAGCAAGCAGCAGTGGTGGCATTGGCAAACATGCAGAGGCCGGTGGTGCAGCTCAGACGAGATCTGTAGACGACTAGCAACGGAGCTCGTGGAGATATTAGGTCGGCGAGACAACAAAAATGTAAGGGCAACGGATAACAGTAAGTTTGAACCAGCAATTCCGAAATGACTCACGGTGAGCAAGGCAGAGACGACTCCAGTGAGGTCGCGGACCAGCAATGGTGGTGGACGGTGTGGTCGCCCCAAGCTTTGAGGCAACCTGAGGCACCGCCATGTTGCCAAACACGTCACAAACCTCCACCACGTCAAGCCTTCCTGTTGATGACGACCCGCGAACTCGTTCGGTTGCTTACACGTTTATCAACAAACCCTAACTTAACTAATTTTTCTTATAATTACAATGAATTTGCTTAGGTAGTTAGTTAATATATTAGGTTTATGTAACAATTATACAGTGAGAGACTTTAAAAGCGAGAAATTTATGCATATTAACCGTCCACTTATCGGTGTGAACAACGTAAGTTTCACAAAGCATTAAGTACCAAATCCTTAAAATCATAAACCCTTAAGTTTACTATTCATGTCTCCTTAATCAATAACTATTTATCGATGCTATAATGTTTTACGATTGTATTATTCATATCTGGCTTAAAAGCTTCACGACCATGGTTACTTCTAAATACCTATAATCAACAAACATGTGGCCAATATGATCATAACATTAAGTATAGAATCAACATAAATTCTAACCATCTTAATCTAATTATTAACATTCATTTAATATATGCAAAATATTCATACCATAAGATCCATTGATCCATAAGATTGAATGACTAATCACTCATAATTGAAATCAACATCATACAATTCATTAACATCATTGCAATCAAAGATTAAATAAAATGATACCTTTAATAAAATCAATGAAACAACTATTGAATTGCACAAACAGAGTCTTCAATGTCTTCTCATTCAAACTTTCTTCAATACTCAAGAAAAAGACTCTTTTCTTGCTCTCCTAAAGCTACTCAATTCTAACTCGAAGTTATGCTATCATCTGTTTTACCACATCCTTATACTCCTATATATAAATGTACTAAATACATAATTAAAAACCCTAATTTACATTCTAAAACCAAATAGAAGTCCAAAACTTTCCAACTTTCTATTTTCTATGATATTGGCGTTGTCCATTAGTGAACTGGTACCCCTGTGTAAGTCCACGTCGCCAACTTTGATGTCTGTATTTTTCTTCCATCGGTGGTCTTGGCGCCGTCGTCTACTTCTCGGCCCTATCGTATTAAGGACATGGCGCCAACTCTGTTCCCACAGCGCCGTCTGTATTCTTGTACATTTTCTTCTATTTTCTTTTCGACATCCTTCTTTTGTCTCTCATATGCCTTGATCATCTAAATTCATATAAACATCATCAATTAGAACTCATTCTGAGATAAATAAACCTAATATGCAACTAAACTACCCCTAAAACTAAGTGTAATTATGCACTTATCAAATACACCCAAACTTAGAATTTTGCTAGTCCCGAACAAAAGTGTATTCTACTAAGAATGCTTACTACTACTACTACCTACCACTACTAATAATGTACTATATAAAACTCTCTTTACATCATTGATGGAGTATCCTTTAATTAAAATAAATATAAAGTTAACAATTCACTCAAAGATTTTTCTCTTTTTATTTCAAATATATATTTTTCAAAACACATAGCCTTACAACAATAAATACAATTCAATTTTAAAGAGTTTACAATCTCATGATTTCTCATTAAGCTCAAGAATTCACAAATAAGTATAGATCGTACTACTATTGTAGATGTTAATACTTCAAGAGTCCATGGGTCTTTAAAGAGTTGGAAAGAAAATAATATTCAATTAAGTTACTCGCACTAAATCTTTTTATTTGAAGAGTTTATGAACATCCACCTTTTTCTCACACTCATTTCGTTTACTTCTGCCCTATTTTTGGAAATTTAGATTTTCTTTATATTTATTATTTTTTTTTTTTTTTTGGTAGGAATATATTTATTCTTTTGTTTATCCTTGCTTCATTTCCTGTGGATATTTCTCACCTTTTACCACTGTAGATTCCCTACTCCTTTTTCCTGTGGAAACTATAGAACTCCATTTTTTATTTGATAAACTCTTGTTAGCAATTCTCACTTTCACTTCAATTGAACAAAGTTTTAAATCCAACTTCTCATTAAGCACTATTGCACATCTCTTCCCCTTTGAAGCATCAAGTTTTTATACTTTACTAAACAAGCATGATTAATACTTATTATAGAATCTTTTAGAGATCTAACTTTTTTCCACAAATAGTGTTCCTGTTTTCACATTGCTTTTGTTTCAAGTAATAGCCTTCCTTATCTAAATTTCTAATCATGAAATTATATCTTTGTTGGCTACTAATTATTTTCTTCAAAAACAATTCAAACACTTCTCTTGAGTTTCATGTCAATAAAAAATTTGTTCCTTACTCATCCTCAATTAAAGAAATGAACTCCAAACGAGTTTTTCTACCCTTATATATGTACTCTATATGTAACCTAATCTATACTACCTACATACATATTTTTTATTTTATATATTTTTACTTTTTTTACCTAAATGATATGCTATGCAATGCAAATGCATGAATAATAAATAAATGCATAAGTGCATGAAATACAATACCGTTCATTCTTCTTCCCCGTTGCTTCAAAAATAAAAATTTTATGACCATACTTGCAATGTTTACCATTTATGTCCTTCTTACCACTATCCACAATGTTGATATGCCCCTAAACATAAACCAAACCTTGTTCTCAAGATTTAAAAATAAGCCTGCACGATCAAAACACTATACACACAACATATAATGCATGAAACTGAAAAATGTAAAATTGTCCCCATAATTAAAAAAAGGTGTTTATGATTTCTTTTTCCTAAAATTCTTGTTTGATATTACCAATGTTTAGTGAGACATCTCTTTTCCGAAGAATATGCACCCAGCAAATGGTCCTTCCTATAGAATTCGCACATAAAATTTGAAAGTTAGATAATACTTCTATTCATTTAGAATGCTATGCTAACTACTAAATAACAAATACTTAAAATGAAAACTACTAAATTTTAAAACCCCTGGGTTGCCTCCCGGTAGCACTACTTTTTATGTCTTTAGCCCCACGCCTTCATTACTAGTGCGAGTCTATGTCAAGGAATTCTATTGCCAAATCAGAGATAATTATATCATTCCCATTTGAATGAACCTCATGACCTTCAACAAATACTATCGTTTCATTATCTGGCTTATCGTCTATGCTCATTGTGATCTTCCTATTTCTTACTATCATCTCAGCATTGGGCATGTTCAATAATGGTCTTCCTAACACCATAACAACGTCATATCCCATTTTATGATCTAAGATCTCAAAATCAGTAATGAAAGTGAATCTCTCACTTTCACATGCACGTTTGTGACTCTCCCAAGTGTTGGTACCAAGTTACCGTCCACTACTTGCAAATTAATAATTTGAGGATCATTGATCTTCAAATCTGCATCGATCATGTCTTGCAAAGGCATTACATTGACTAATGCTCCCATATCACATAGCACATTTTTGAATCTTTGCCATCCAATGTTAATCGATATGCTTATGTCTCCAATGTCTCTCCTTTTGTATGGTTGGAATCTAGGTGTCAACTTTATCCTAAATTCTTGCTTATGAGGCTCCACCTTGATTGGAATTTCCTTTGTTGCTTCGATGGTAGTTTCTTTCTTTAGTTGTTTCACTCTCCATTTATTTCCTCCCTTCTTGTTCTTCAAGGTGTTGACCTTTTCTTGCCATGCTCCAATGATTTCCTCCATTCTCCCTTCCTTACCATGTTCCTCATCAATAGCCTTCTCAATTCTTTTGATAGCTACCATATTGACTCGTTCCCGTTTTTCCACTATCTTTACCGCACTTACGCTATCCTTTTGGTTAGTCACTGTGTTACTTAGAAACTGTGTCTCTTTTCTTGAGTTTAAGGCAATTGCTAGTTGAGCCAATCTATTTTTCCAAGTTCTTGAAAGACTGATGGCTATCATCATCTAACCTTTTGAAAGTTTGCTTGACCTTCTCCATTTCATTGCTTATTCCTTTCATGACGTTCCCTATTAGTGACATCCCTGGCTTGCAGAAAATCATTCTATTGACCTTAATGAAGTCAACTCTTCACTTTGACCTAGCTTTCCCTGTTGAACTGTCTGTTCAAATCTCAAAGGTGGTTTTAAAGCATTATCAGGGTTTCCATATAAGAAGCATAGGTTGTATACCCTAGATAATATCTTTGAGGTGCCATTCCTTTTGCCTAAAGTTGTTGCCAAAATTTTGATTGTTCACGAAGTTTATGTCCTCATACTCCATTGCTTGTGGCATGTTCAAAGGATTAACCACCATGGTTAGGTAATTAACTATTATTGAGCTCCTTGCATTGATTGCCCATTCGACCCCATTTGTAGTCTCACCATTTGATTGCTCATATTCAATAATTGTGCCATAATAGTCGTCTATGTGTCAAGTTCAAAAACTCCTCCTAGCATTTCTTTGTCGTAGAGCAGTTCCTTGCAATTGCATTTTGTGACATAAGATCCAATAGATCTAATGCTCCATCCTCGTTTTTTGTTAGCAATGAACCTTCTGCGGCTGCATCTACTACTGTTCGTATGTTCATGTCATCCCGTAGTAGAAGATTTGCAGTTGCACCCACTCCACATATCCATGTCATGGACATCTCCTTAAATCTCTTTCAAGCCTATCCAAGAGAGTCATTCTCATCTTTCTTAAACTAGTTCATCTCCATTTTCCTTTCACTGACTTGTACAGGCAGAAAGGATTTGTCTAGAAATCTCTCATTGATATCCGCACATGAAGTCATACTTCCAGTGTTCAACCCTTGGAACCAAGACTTGGCTTTTCCACTCAGTGAGAATGGGAAAAGTCTCATCCTGATCACTTCTTTCGTGACTCCAGTAATGTGAACAATGTCACACTTCTTCAGAAATTTCTCAACATGTGCGACGGGATCTTCAGTTCATAGCCCATGAAATAGGCTATTTTGCACCATGGTGATTAAAGACAGTCTCAACTCCAACTTAGTGGTGTCAATTGGAAGCATCATCACTCCATTGTATGTATCTTGTACTTCTGGCTTGAAGTAGTTTCGAAGACATCTCTACCCTCGCTCTCTGACTTGCATTATTAGATCGCCTTTAGGTTGGTTGTTCCCTTGGCCTTGAATTGGGTTCTAGTTTCCTGCTTAATCATCCGCCACCTTGGACTCTTTTTTCTTTCCTTTTCGAGTGTTTTGCTTATTCGATCGATTTCAAGATCATAAGGTACTAAATCCTTATCACCTTGGTTTCGCATGCACTACCTATTCCCTGAAAAGAAAACAAAAGAAAAAGATCAAGTGTAGATTGTCAAGCTAGAAACTAAAACACTTATATATATATAATGCGGAAAATTAAAATTATTATTAACAACTAAGTGAACTAAAACTTTGGTGGCTACATTTCCTAGGTAATTGCACCAAAAACTTGATCCTAACCGCAAATATAACTGTTCAATTGTAGTAATAACGTATCAACTAATGTTGATTACAGATATCGCCCCATAAAGAAAGGTGTATGTGCTACTTGTATTCTTGTTCACTCTTTTGTTAAGAAAGATTTTCTTTTTTTTTAAACTAAACTAAACTAATCTAACTATCGAGTGGTTATTTTTATTGATATTGTTTTTATATAGAGAAAACATTTTAGGTCACAACTTCACCTTAGGTAATGAATACTATACTTTACTATGCTTTTCAAATTATATTCATATATGTGTGTCACGATACATGATTAGAATAGACAAATTTCCTTAAGATTCACTTTAACTCACTATCGTGGTGAGAAAGATTCTATTGTGCAAACTAGAATTTCACCTATCATTGTAAACAACGTAAGTTTCACAAAGCATTAAGTACTAAATCCTTAGAATTATAAACACTTAAGTTTACTATCTATATCTCCCTAATCAATAATTATCTATCGAGTAATAATGTTTTACGGTTGTATTATTCATATCTGGCTTAAAAGCTCCACGACCATGGTTACTTATAAATACATATAATCAACAAACATGAGGCCAATATATTCATAGTATTAAGTATAGAATCAACACAAATTCTAACCATCGTAATCTAATCATTAATATTCATCTAATATATGCATAGTACTCATACCATAGGATCAATTGATCCCTAAGATTAAATGACTATTCACTCATAGTTAAAATCAACATCATACAATTCATAAACATCATTGCAATCAAAGATTAAATAAAGTAATACCTTTAATAAAATCAGTGAAACAACTATTGAATTACACAAACGGAGTCTTTAATATCTTCTCCTTCAAACTGTCTTCAATACTCAAGATCATGACTCTTTTCTTGCTCTCGTAAAGCTATTCTATTCAATTCTAACTCTAAGTTATGCCATCATCTTTTTTACCATGTCCTAATACTTCTATCTATATATATATATATATATATATAAAAACATAATTAGAAACCCTACTTTACATTCTAAAATAGAATAAAAGTCCAAAACTTTCCATCTTTCTATTTTCTTTAATACTGGCGCTGTCCATTAGTGAACTGGCCCCTTCTGTGTAAGTCCACGATACTGTCACAACCCCAACTTTGATGTATGCATTTTTCTTCTCTCGCTTGTCTTGTCGCCGCTTTTATTGCTCCCACAATGCCATTTGTATTCTTGTGATTTTTATTCTTTTTTTTTTGTTTCCTTTCATTGTCTTTCCTATGTCTTGATCACCTAAAATTATATAAATACCATCAATTAGAACTCATTCCAGGATAAATAGACCTAATATGCAACTAAACTACCCCTAAAACTATGTCTAATTATGCACTTATTAGAACCCCGCATATACTCCAAGCTTATAGCGATTAAATCCCAACTACGGTTATTGAGTGAACCCATCCTTATGGTCATAGATATGTTCTACTGTCGTTAACACGAGCACTAAAATAAGCAACTACGTGCAAGAAGTTTAACCACAACCAATATATACGCAACCGAACTTAAGAATGAAAACCTATGTGTGCCCACCAATAATTACACATGAAATCTGATATCCATTAAAACAACGACACAAATTCTTGAGAAGCACTTCAATAGGTTTTACGCACCTTAATACACGCTTCGACTTCCTTGAACTCCCATATCTGACCCGCCTAGCTCCCCGGTACCCATGCTACGGTTCCCTTAGTCCCTTGAATTCTAGTTTTAAGCATTTAGTATGTTTACAAGTTGTTTGGGTGTGTATTAAATCAACTTCTTCCTAAAACAACCTTTAGAATTGGGTCGGTAACTGTCATTAGCGCACAGTTGTCTTCCCTAGATTGGGTAGCGTGTTATCCACACTGGATAGCACGCTACTTGCGTCGAATGGCAGAATTTCGACACTAGAATTCTGCTCCTCGACGCCCGTGGCCACCTCCAATCGCTGTTGATCACATCCTTCGACTTGTGGGGGAAATCAAAATTCCAAAAATAACCAATACAAAACAACAGATTCATCAAATTATAAGATCAATATGCATCCCAATTTTTAACCAAAAACTTAATTTCTACATATTTCCCATGCAATTCAGTAATAGATTTACAATTTATTGATTAAGTCAACTCTAGAGACAACTCAATTCATGATAGATTAAACTTCTCTAACATCATATTCATTCTATAATATTCTCCACATGTTTTAGCTCATTTTTAAAGGAAATTTAAAGAAGATGAGGATTCATTACCTCAATGTGTGTTAAGAAATCCTTAATCCCTTGCTCTTAATGCTCTCAAATCCTTTCTAACATCAATAATTCTAGCAACTCAAGCTCTAATTTTCTTTTGATCGATTCATGCATGTAAAGAACCTCCATTAATAAGCCTTATATAGTTATGGGTTTGATCATGTGTGTGCGTATATCGAGGATAATCCTGTTGCCTTTGTTTGACTCAGCTGGACTATTTTGTGACTTTAATAGGTACACATCAGCCTCAATTAACCCATTCTAGGATCATCTAGATGCTCACCTTTAACCCTTGATTTATTTCATCTAACTTTAGGACTTTTAATTGATTCAACTAATTAAAATCATAGAAATGGATTAAGGTTGTCACATTAGGTTAATAAATCATATATAAGGTCACACGAAGCCCCGACTACCCAACATCCAATGTTTCGCGCCTCAACACGTATCTCGAGGCTTACCATAATTTACCTTATTAAATTAACTAACATAGGTTATGGTTCAATTGCACTTCTTACTTAATATTTAGTCTAGTCTAGCATCTCCGGGTAACTCTTATCCGATACCTACATCGAACGCATTTCGAGGTAAATACCTGTCACACCAACTTGCCCAATATGACAATGTACACACATGCTATGTAATAAAATAATACAATAATTTTAAACACCAAAAAATAGACAACCATTTCTACTAATTAACATATTCCCTTGATTCTCGTATCCGAGTCTACCGAGTTGTCCATATAACACCCAAATTACGGTCGTTATTCCCCGAGTGTAGCGGCCCCGCTCCTCGTGACCACCCCGTGGTCTACTGCTCCTCGCCCTGCGGCCCCGCTGTGCCTGCCACGTTGTTGACCTCCATTCATCCATTGCCACATCAACATCCTCAATTTGCATGCTAACTTGTCTCTTAGTTTGTAATTTACACGTTATTCATTTTTACATCAGTTAGCCTTTTACAACACTTAAATTTACCTATTATTCAATTAACATATTCCTTAAGTGTTTAGTTGTATTTTAATATAGTTGCAAATCGATAACCTGTATTTTATAGCGAAAAACTTAAATAAACAAGAAACAATGATAATATACAAGTTTCATCTCAAAATAGAGCACCAGACCTAGGAAAATACTATGTATATAGGTGATAGTGTAGAAAAAAAAACATATACAAGTAAAAGTTCTCTCCAGTCTCCCATAAAGCCCAAAAGTAAAGCAATAACAAAAGTAAGCACGTACGAGAGTGTCTTCAGACGATAGGCACCTAGAGATAGTCACCAAGGATTCCCTTGCCTTTAGTCGTACTGGGATCTGCACTCGGTCACCACAAAAAGACATATGATGAGTTCAATGAGTAAAATCCCAAGGAAATCCCTGAGCACTTAATAAGTAAATAAATAGACTTCAATGAAATGTTAAATAGACATGCGGAATGTAAAACAAGCAACTGTGATATAGCTCATCGCATGAATACGTAACATGTGAGATAAGCAAAGTGCGTGCTCGTCCTGATCGGACTAGATTTTACTTCAGACCCTAGGATCTCTTTCAGTGGGTGCCCCCACATCCCTTTCACTAGATATCCTAGCGGTGTTAGCCATATTTGCTTTACACCGACACGTACACCAAAAGCAGCTCGGGCTGCCAATCACCGAGGGCAAGGTCATACGTGCTACAATCTAGTACGCTTAAACACATATCGAAAGACATCCGGTGGGAGTAACTCAACCACCGTCTCTGAACAGTAACAGGAATGAATAACAAAGGATGGAACTGAACAATGTAAAAATAGTAAGTAAATACTCAAGTGTTGTTCAATTGGGTTTACGCACTTTAAACCGCACTTCGAAGCCCCACAAACAACTCGATCCGACCCTGACTATCGCACCATAGTCCCTAAGCTTCCTAGAATCATTTACAAATGTTTTAGACTGATTATAGTGTGTTTAGTTGTGTGTTGTGAAATCTATTCAAAACCATCCCCTTCAACTAACTTTATAAAAACTTGTTTGTATTGTCATTAGCACACTAGTGTTCTTTAGTCAAAGAACACCAATACACCTAGAATGGATAGCGTGCTAGCTAGCATGTCTAGCACTCTATCCGTATCGGCTTACAAAATTTCAACACTAAAATTATGCAATATCCTTCGTCGTCGACCCTACCCTCTCCTCGTAGGGGATCAATCACCAAGCAGAATCCAAACATTGCCAGAGGCCAATTACATCAATATTCATATATCACATGCATTCAACAACAAAAATCCATTTTTCCATTTTCCTAAAATCCACAAATTCAATCAAAACAATTTAAAAGTGCAAATTTGCTACTGATATAGATATCAAGTTCACATACAAAGCTTACAAAACCAGTGAGCCATCTTGAAATTTGAATTTTGATTGAAAACTCAAGTTTTGTAACTCATTTTGAGTAAAAGTAATAGAGATGGATGAAGTTTACCTTGACTAGTTCTCTTGTTTTAGTCCTTAACATAAATTCTCAATTTTTCAACCCCAAATTTTTGTTAGGAACTTTGTCCTTCTCTCCCATAATTCAACTTATGACGCTAACAAATATGCATGTGGTCTCTTCCCACTAACTGTTGTTCATATATATACTATATGATCTAATTCGTATCTCGATATTGATATTAGGGCTATTATTTAAACTGTTGGTCACATTATAATGACTTTGACAGCGTACACTACAACCTACTTATTAAAATAAATCCTGTTAAATTCGGCCATTCGCTATTATAGTGCCTTAGCACACATCCCAAGATGCACTATAACCTATGTTTCTAGACTAGTTTAACTTGTCTAGGTTCATATCACTCGTTTTAATTGGTCAAATAATCATATCATCGTGAAGTGTTGAGTTTTCTAGTGTACCCATGGCTCGACTATTCAACTACCCACGTCGACACGCATCTCGATGCGACCACCCTTCTCACAATCTCGAACGAAATAACAAGGTAACTCAACACATGCAATGCATTAATGTAATAAATGAATATAACAAAACACTGCAATAAAGCATACAATCAAGCAATTATAAACTATTACCTAGTCAAACGTGTCCCTAACCTATCTGCAGCGTCTAATGGATTTGAGCTGACGTCCTAGTTTGAAAATGATAATAACATAACAGCATTGATAAAACTAGGACGTCAGCTCAAACCCATTGGACCATTACAGACGTCTTGTCTCCGACGCAACTTTAGCGTGGCGGCGCTTGCTCTCGAAGAAGAATAAGAGTCATGAGGACTTGAAAAAGATGAGCTCTTGCCTCGACCTTGTGGGAAAAGTGTAGATCTAGTCAAGAATTGGATTCTTGAAGGGATATTGGAGTTGAGAACCTCCATTGAAGGCTAGGTGAGGCTCCTTACTTTGTTCAAACCATGATTTAGGTTCAATTTAGATTAAAATGGTTTTCATTATTAGATTTGCATTGAAAAAACATAGCCATTGTTGATTGTGTTGATGAGAGCTAATCGATTCGAAAGGTTTTGTTTAATGTTCTTTGGTCTAGCTTTGAAAAGGGATTTTCGTTAGGTCAATTTACATTTTAATGATTCTTATCGATGAGTCAATCTAGTAGCTATGGTTGGTTGTAATCCATGAGTAGGCTTTTCCATGTTATCGACGTTTTGAGCATGCCTTTGAAGGTTTCACACCTTGAAAATGGTTTTGAAAATTAATGTACTCAATTTGTTTGATAAAATTAACAAGAAAGAGATGTTACAGTGTTCCTTTAAACAATAGGGAAGAAGAACATGAAGTTTAAGTCTTGTGGATTCTTTATCAAGCTTTGTCTCTTCAATTTGATTAATCGAGTATCATTGGTATGACTTTCGAGTCTCAAAATAATTGTAACTAGTTTGCATTAGTTTGGGTAAAATCATTTTGAAACGCCTAAAAGAGAGCTTGCTTATTATTTCCAAGTCTTGAAAATGATTTTGAAAGGAAATGAACTTCAAGTGTTTGAAGGAAATGTTCAAAAGAGACTTATTCCAAATACGAATGATAAGTCATTTAGTCCAACATTTATATTAAGGACTAAATGGAGTAAAATCTCATGGTTTTTAAGTGGTTATTATGAGTTTTTGAGTATAATGTATGTTGTTGCAAGTTGTATTGGCTCAAATGGAAATACATGAGTTGTGAACTCTTTAAAAAGAATGGACTTAGTCTCAATTTTTCATTAATCAATTTGGATTGGTTTTGAGCTAAGTTAAGAAATGAATGAGATTTTAATTCGTTGTTCTCAAGAATGAACTTAACTTGTTCGAGTTATGGATTTCTAACAAAAATTAGTAAATTGCGGATTTTAAGTTGGACTTGACCTTTACACAGTGGTTTATATTTTTTTTGTTGCGATTAGTCGAATTGAATCTATATAAGTTGGAAAAACTAAGTTTTATGGTTCTTACCTTGTTTTGTTTCACCACATTCTTACTTTACTCAAATAATTAGTTTTTGTTTGAAGTGGTGGGTTTAGAATCCTGAACGACCTAATTGAACATAACTAGGAATAAAGATGAGTCCATAAATGGTTTAAGTTTCTCTAAACAAGTTATAAATGAGTCTAAACAATATATGTTATACTTATATGCTTGTAGATATGCAACGAGGACTTAGCTAGGCAATTCGGTGTATGAATTGGCTTAGGTAATGTGGCAAGCGAGGTAAGTGAGGTTTGCTCAATTATCAATCATGTCATGCTAGTAGATATGCTAGGATTTCATTTCGGTAATTGTTCATGCTTGATTGGAATCTTCATTTATATTTCTTTGATGAATTTGCTTTAATATCATGTCCCATTTATTACTCTATTTCTTGAATGCCTGTGGAACTGATATGGGATTGCACGTTACAAATTGGTACCTCGGACTGAAGGGTCAGAGGCCTTCGGTGACCTCCTTCCACTATCGCTCTACGAAGTGTTTTGCTTAGACTTGTGAACTTTACGTTGTCACTTTACAGTATTGGGGGATGGATAAGTTGATAATCCTTGTGACGCGGTTAATGTATAGTGGCAGATAAAGATGTTTGACATGTTCCTAGTTGTTGCATCGGATTCATGTATTTTCATGTTTCTAAGCAGTGGCAGATTAGGATTCATGGGAAGTTACCACTCCACTTAACTCTTAAAGCATTCACTTTCATCATCGATCCTTGTTGAATTATCTCATTGGGCATTATTGTTGTTTCTATCTCGTTATATATTATTATGCATGTTTAATATTAATCTTGAATGCCCGAAAAACAATAAAAGGTATCGTGACCTAAAATGTGAAAATCTAGTTAGAACTTGGAATATATTAGGTATTACTTAGATGATTGATGGTAGAGCAGACTACTGCTTTATTGAGCCCATTGATATTTTCTCACCCCACTTTTCTCCACAGGCACCTCAACTGCCGTGATAGGATTGCGACATGGGATGTGTAGGAAAAGTTCATGGAGCCTTCTCATTTGCGTATGAAAAGGGTTGTAATTATATTACTTGTTTTCATATTTAAATATATATAATGTAGAAAAATTGACTTGGGTATTCAGTAGTGATAAAGTTAGTCATAGAACCAAATGTTAGATGTAGAAATTATGTATGTAGACGGATGGACCTTAGTTTTACCTTGATATCATATATCATGATGAACAGGTCTTGGAAGAAACATTTGCAGGTATTTGAGATTTTTGGGTAACTCAAAATACAAAGGAAACTGTCGAGATTTTGTTAGAAATTTATAGTTAAATAAATTGAAATTATCAAATTGACTTAATAGGTTGTGAACTAACTTCGCAAAAGTTTTAATTGGTCTAGAAAATAGTTAGTCAATGCTGGTAAGTTATTCCACAAGTTAAGGTTTACTAAGATATCACTTGACTTGGTTCGCTATTCGAACGGGTTAAGTGGCGGTTTAGGCCGGGCGACCTTAGTTTGGAAATTCACAATTTAAGTAAAGGAATCATTAGATCCTTAAGATAGGCCACGAGGTGCATGAAATGAAGCGATAGGATTTGGAGTCCATATAAAAGCTATAGGATGTTCTTTCTCATTTGTTCCTAAAGAGAGAAAAGTGTAGGTTGAGCTTTTGAAGTGATGAGCTAGGCAGGAGAGAACCCTAGATCTGTAATCTAGAAGAAAACCAAGGATTACAACACAAATGGAAGTTAAGGTTAAGGAGAACTAAAGGTTTAAAGCTTCAAGACAAGGTGGAGAAAGATCTAGATAACCACAAATCAAACTTCTCTTTTCTTGCTTAATCTTGTTTTTGTTGATGGGGCTTTTGTTTGTGTTGTTAATCAAGTTTTGAACGTGATTTAGGTTACATCAACCCCCATTGAGTGAATTTATAGAAATATTTGGGTCTCTTATTTATTCAAGTTGTTCTTGCAAGTTCTTGACCAAATGCAAAGAAACTGGAGTTAGATATTGAAGTTGGTGGGATTATGTCTATTGTTTTTATTATCATGTTGTGGACATAAATATACCCATTTTTGAGCTGTTGGAACACTCTTGTGGGGTTTGAAAGTGTCTCAGAACCCCGTCGAAAGTTTTGAAATGGTGCAAAATCCCGCGTCTGGTGCCTTGACCTATGCCGTGGCCATATAAGGTTTAGGGGTGCTAGCCAACACCACCACTTTCAGAACATATTTCAGGCACTTGGTGCCACCAACATCGCCATAAGACTGCATTGAGCGACTTCTATAAAATTAGTGTAACTTCTTTATTTTAACTCTGATTTCGACATTCTTTTATATTCTTGGAAAGGTAAAAAGGATTTTAATAACATGAAACTAATATATCTTAGAAATCAAGTGAATCACTAATTAAAAAATGGACTTGAATTCATGGTGTTGTTTAGTGGTATCTTATTGGTACCGCTCCGAAATAAGAGTTCAAAACATCAACTCGGGTGAAGACCAAGTACTCAAGGGTACTTCCAATTAGACCTAAATAAAAGTGTAATGAACTTTGTTAAACTTTTGTTAAATGTAGATACTCGAGGAGTACCATCAAGTACTTCTCAGAGTAAGGTTTGAAATAGGATTACGACGAATTAAGGTAAGTGGTGATGCGCTCTACTTTTAATCAAGTCAAGATGATAGTATAAATTTGGTTTCATATAAGTTAGAGACTTGAGATGGGATGTCATATACTATTGACATAATTTTTTGCTATATTTTATAGTTCTATGCATATACCAAATGTGGGAACTCATGGCTGTGAGGACTACAATATTGTGTTAGTAGTTGCTAACACAAGGACACGAAAGCCATTGATGTGAGTACCATGATCCACTCAAATTAAAATTATCGTGTTTGTAGTTGCTCACACAACCTAGTAATTTCTAATGCGAAGGACATGGAGAGAGAGTTAGTAGTTGCAAAGCTACGCGAACCATGAGCTGGTTAGGGGTATATGTAATGGTGATGGCTTGGACAAACACTACTTGTATTGAGAAGCCTAACTAAATGCACAAAGGCAATATGTGAATTAGAAGGTCTATCTTCATGGGGAAAGGGAAATTGGTCACTTGTAATGATGTCAATAGTATGTGTGCATTATGAAAACCATGACTTGCATTTATATTTTTGAATCTTGCTTATGTGTGCATTATTAAGATTATTATTCTTGTACCTCTTAATTTATTATTGAATGTTAATTGATGGTAGAGAGATCCTCACTTTATTGAGCTCGTAGATATTTTGCTCACCCCGCTTTTTCTTTCAGGGGCCTCTTCTATTGCATTAGAGAAAGGAAAGGGAAAGATCCTAGCATAGAAGATCTCCTTTCTTTTGTAAGTTAAATGTATTAATCTATTATATTTTTGTCAAATGCGGTGTAATTAAATAGAGCTGAAGGGTAGAGTTTAACCCATAGAGCTTATGTTTTAAAGTTGTGACGACTATCTACCTATTCTTTTACATTGATATACAATTCCAAAAAGTTTTAAATTAAGCATTTTTTTACTTAACCTTTAGAATTGTTATTGTAGATAGTTGTTGATGTTATTTCTCAGGTTAAAGCTTATCAGATCATCGCCGATTCGTTGGGTTATCTCGGGGGGTTGTCACGTCACCTCTACCTCAGTCAGAGTTCTTATAACCTATTCGAAACCACTACACCACACCCTTTGGGGGCCCAAATATTATCTAAATTATTATAGTGTTTCATATTATTATAATATTTAATATTGTTGTGTTCATGATTACCCTTGGCAATCTTATAAGAGACGCACTCTATCTTAAAAGAGATATACCTCGAATAATTAAAGGATTCAAAACTGAAAATCTCATAAAGACCTAAGTGAACAATTAGTAGATCTTAACCACTACATCAAGGAAAGTTACTCATATGGCTGCATATATATTAAAGATGATACATTACTTATCCAAAAAAATAATAGAAGATGCATTACGGTCTAAAGAAATTTATTTTCATGGATTCAATAACCCTCGTCCTTGTATTGAGGGGCCTAAATAAAGGCTCTAAAAAGTGAAAACTTACCAAAGAACTCATTAACCATTTGTCACCAACAATTTTAGCATTATTATTGGTCGATAAAGATGTAAAGGTTATTGTCCATGTTACATGTGTAAATTTTACAATATTTATGAAACTCATGAAGATGCCTTGCATGTTGAACCACATAGTTGTCAATGAAATGTTGTTCATCAAAAGGGTCTTTCTTTACAAGTGACTCCAACATGAGTGGAACATAAGACATCCACTAACCTTGCTATTAGACATTGATGCCTCATCTATCTCACTAGATATGTTCTAAAAATAAGTGGACATCTGTCATTACAGCTTTTGCTAGTTAGAAATGTAACTTGTATATTCTTTTCTTGCTTTTAATAGAGACTATAAAATACTTTTTTAGCTAGACCACCCAATATCTGGACTAACTGATTACTCCAGGCTTGCATTGGGTCAGCTCACAACTAGAGTATAAATAGCATTATACATATACAATTAGTTAATTTTCTTCTGAAAATGAAAATTTTCTTTAAATTACTAATAGATTTTTTTATGACCTCTCATCCCCCATTATGCAACCTTAATTATAGCCTATTCGATTCAAGTTCAGCAAAACTTTATTTTGTACAACTTCAAGTACTTTATAGATGTTGTAGTCTTAAACACTCACTAGATAGGCAATTGTAGGATTATATGTTTCATTTGATTTGAGTTCATAAGAATTGATAGATGTGTTTAGTTGCAAGTACTTTTATTTAGTGAATTGCTCTCTAAATAAAAGTTTCATTTTGAACTTGTAATCCACAATCATAAAATTCTTTCATGACCTTAACAGGTTTATTCTTTTTTCTTTCCTACATTCTTTGGAAGGATAGTGAAGCAAACCTAAAAGGCTCCAACAACTTTATGGACTAGCTATTTTTGCGACTAATTACCATCTTTCATCTCTTCCAAGCATAAAGGTCACCTTAATATTTGGCTACCTTGGACATAATAAAGTATAGAAATAGAAGACAATGTCTCGCACAATAGATTCTCATTCTCTTTCTCAATTTTTTGTAATAGAGTTCCATGCTCTTCTATTTGGGAGAACTTCATGGATGGACATAGTTGAGATTTTAGTGTCCCCCTATTTATGCCATTTTAGATTTTTATCATTTCTTCCTTTTCACTCCTCCTGAAGGCAAAAGTTTCATAATTCAATTTTTGCTACATTCTATAAGTCTTACATGTTTTGTTATTTTCTATCAAATCTAATGATTTAATTTCATTTGAGCACACTCGTCATCGAAAGTTGTATATGAATGAAGTTGAACTCAATTAGCAATGCTCGTAGATACAAAAACTATTGAGTAGTTATATAAGGTTAATTGGTTGTTCTAACTTCTACTAGGTCTATGAATTTTATAAATAATGTTCGTCCTAAAAGAAAAGTCAATATTTAATAAAATTGATGCGCAATTATTGTAATAAACACTTCATAATTATTTGGTATATTTTACACATCAATGATAAATCAATCCAAACTCAATGTGTTATTTATTATCATTGTTTGATTATTATGACAACATATCAATTATAAGTTAATATTTTTTCCAGATTTGAAATATTAATTGAGTTCTCCATATCTTGAGATGAGAATTAGCCTTTATTTGAATTTACAATTATTGGAAGCGTGTTATTTTTTGAATATTGTTTTATTTGGTTTTGTTTGCTTCAAAAAAGCAAAGAACTCTTTGTCAAAGCATATCTGGTGAGATGGTAAAGACTTCACTTGCCAAAAGGCAAGGTTTCGAGTGGTCGTGGTTCGACTCCCACTGAAGTCAAGAAAAAAAAGAGGCAAAGAACTCTTTTGCTAAGTTATATTTTCATACATTGAATGCTTCTATAATGACTTTCTTCATAATTATGATACACATGTAATTTGATCCCTCAAACTTCTTGAAACTCCTCTTAGCACCATAAGAACTCGTACATATAAGTGGGCAGGAGAATCAACTGTTACCTCAAGATCAAGATCCATTACTCTCAAAACAATTAGGAGATTCTATTTTCATGATTTGAAGTTTGTGTCGTTCAATAGAGAAATCAAATTGATGTTAGTAGTAATATTTTTTTCTCGAAATGATGACAGCTTTAATATTCGAAGTAGACAAAACTGAACAAAATAATATTCAATTAAATTACATGCTCACAATAATCACAAATTCAAATAAAATTAATTCTCATCTCAAGATATCATGCATTCTATTGATATTTCATCTTTGGATAAAATATTAACTTGTAATTGATATTTTATAATAGTAATCAAACATTGATAATTAATAACATATTGAATAATAAACCTTCTTTTGGGTCGATTTATCACTCACATGTAAAATACACCAAATAATTATCATGTGTTTATTAGCACAATTGCACATACAATTTTATTAAATATTAACCTTCCTTTTGGACAAACAATATTCAAAATTACATGTGCACAACCTTTTTACTTTACTCAGTGTATGAACACAAAAATATTAACTAGTTATGCTCACACATTTTCCTTTGGTTAACTAGGTCCATAAACCCCAAATAAGCTATCACACTTCTGAATTCTTCACTTCCACTAAAAGACAATTAATTACTGCAACACCTTCATGATCATCAACCTAATATACCATATCGAAAGGATCATCAATGAAGTTTCATTAGCTAAAAGAATAAGGAAACAGAGAAGTCATCCCCTCTATGGCATAATGACTCTTCTATCAAACATATTTTCAGTTCCTTGCAATAAAGCAATATCTGTTTTGCCCTTAAGGATCTTTTTAGTTTCAATTTTACGTTAATTTACATTTCCAAGATCATTTGTGCCTACCAAACACTAGTGGATACAAACTACTTTTTTATTTTGACAAATATAAACATAGTTGAACATAGCACAATTGGCACAACTATGATTCATGTTATTTGTAGTGAAAACATAATGTTGTAAAACACAAAAATCAAGGAACCTTTGCTATCCATTTCTCTATTAGATTGAATTAAGTCATAGTCACAAATAAGTGATAAATCTTGCACTTGATAGCTCATTTTATATACCATGTTTGGATCATTTCCTAGCATTGATTTTACACATCTTTAAAAAAGAAAAGAAAAGAAAAAAGGAGAGCTAAAATACGCACCTTAGTCTGCTTCCATGGTCTCTTGATCTTCGATTGTTTTATCCTCATCAATATCACCCAACCTTGTTAAAAGGATGTAATACATCAACTACAATCTTAACCAGTTCTTGAACCTCTTCAAAGACAAGGGCTTCCTTGTTTTTTGTTGTCTCGCAAACAATTAAGTCAGCTTCCATGATCTCTTGATCACATGCAATTTAGAATATTAAGCTCATTTGCATAGGGATCACAACAGCAAACAAGGAACCTCTTTAAATGCAAGTGCTTCCTTGTTTTCTATTAACAAGGAAGCTCTTGCATAGACATCAACTACAATCTTAACCTTTTTAAGAAAAAAGGAGATAATAAGGTATTTAAAGGATGAAACTACCAAAAGAAGTAATTGCACATGCATGAAGATGTTGGATTCTAATTAATTGCAAGTGACAATAATGAATAAAAAGATTTAAAAAGATTGTTATAGTGTTGCCAACATGATGAAAAAAGAAAATAACGAAAAAAAAAAGGCTAGCTACAATTAGAGTCTTCACAAGTGCACTTTTTTAGACGAAAAAGTAAAAATTTAAACAAGTATACAAAAACAAAGATCAGCAGTCCCCTACAGTCTACACCATGACTCTTAGTAGACATAAAAATGACCAATTATACAAGAACAAGAATTAATATAGAAGCCATGGTCAGATAGAAGTTACCGGATCAATTTCAACTTCTGAAGATGGTTTGATTTTGATCATGTTCAACTTCTCTGCCTTGGCAAGGTCAAACTTTTCATATTTACAAGAGAACTCACACTTTCCCATGTTTAATTGCAAGCAGAACTTTGGAGTAGATAATCATAAACCTAAGAGCATGATTAAGCCAACTAGAATATGAAAACTACAAGCATAAGAGCCAAATTGATTGAAAAAAAAAACTGTAAAGACGAATAACAAATGGAGTCCTTTACTTGAAACTTAGAAGGAGCTACAACAACAATTACTCTTGTAGGATCTGTTGATGCTCCTCTTAATCGTAACAAGTCTAACACCTCAAAATTTGTCAATGCTCTAGCATTTGCTTTTATTCTATGCTGTTAGGCAAAGTTACAAAATTGCTAAAGCAAAAGAATTCAATTCACTACATCATCAAGTAAAAGCATGGAAAATGATGAGGGCAGAGAACATACACTTTCATCTCTACTTAGGTAAGTCAAAGATAAAAATATCAGTTATCGGTGAGTGTTCCCATAGCGTTTTACAGTTATCTGGATAGCAATAACGAATATTAAAAACAAAAAGTGCAATCAGTTCATACAAAGTAGCCAAATAAAACCCTGAAAGAGATGACAAAATAGCAACACATACTCACATAGGTATATTCCACTGAGGCAACAACAATGACGGTTATACATAAACATAAGCGAGTTCTTTAAGCCACCTGTCAACAACAAAAATTGCAATGTTTTTCTTTACTATGTTTTATATTCTTCTATTGCAGAAAGGTTTTCTAAATATAATAAAATAAAATTCCCTATGTAAAAGGACACAAAAATCAAAATCTGAAAAACAATTACAAACAACAACTTAACTTCAATTTACAATCAACAAGTTGTTATTAGATATTTAAGCTTATTCTTTACGCCTACGTCAAGTTCAAACTTTCCTTGGAATAAATATTAAAGCTCTAAATCAACAAGCCAAACACTTTTCCTCATCTCTAAATATGCTTGAAATTTTATCAAACCCTATTTATTCATAGTGAGCCCCTTAGATTTTTTCCAAGAATATTTTAAAAATCTTTCCTTGCCTAAGAGGCAGGCATTAACTAAAAATGGCCTTACTACCTTGAAGAGACATATACTTTGAAAAAAGATCCTATGTATTTTCAAGTCTCAACAGACCCACCCATGTTCGTGGTGAGTACCGGTACCCCTTTGTTGGCCATAGTTCAACTTTTCTTCATGGTATTTTGGAGAAAAGTTGCCTAAGTGATTCCTTGTAATTCTTGTCACCAACCTCCAATATTCTTTTTGAAACTTCCTAGTGGAGCTACTAAAAACATTACCTTTAAACATTATACCTAAGTTTCAAATATCAAATACATGTACCACATATCTACATTTCAATAACATAGTTGATTTTGTAGCCAAACTTACTATGGCGCCCCAAATCCCGAGGTTTCCACGTGGTGCATCGTGGCCCCACAACCTTTCCACATTACTAACGCGTTGGGTCTTACGCACCACTAACGTCCGTTACCACATCAGTTTCCTTGAAATATGTGCTAACTCTAGATAAAGTTATTCATTTAATTGATTTTTCATTTAATTTAGCCTCTTTATGTTGGGGCATGTGTCCTAGGTCAATATACAAACATTGTTTATCTTATAATGTTAGTTAATAAAATAGAGGTTTTCATTTGATGTTTTATTATAAGTGATTGCATGTTTACCTTATAATAAGATACATGGGTATTTACTGAAATATCCTAAATGGTCCTAGTCGATCATTATAATGGGAACTATAACGAATTAAGACTAGTGTGAGTCTTGACTGATGGTCATGTGATGATCATGCGTATACAGATAGGAATCGAGATCATGAGTAGTTATTAGGGAACAAAGTACTGGATCGACCACCTATGAGAATGCCACATGGATTAAGTCATAAGTGTTACTCTTGATAGGTATATCATTTAGTCCTTCGACTTAAGATTACCATAGAATTTAATATTAGGAGCATGGTAATTTGACATATTCAAACGTTGTCTTTAATCGGACGATTATAAAGATTGTGATTGGTTATCATGTGAGCAATATGTGAAGGTGTGTAATCAAGATAGAATTTGTCTCTCTTGTAAAGAAAGAGATATCAGTGGATCTCTCGATATGTTAGATTGTTAAATGGCCAAGACCAAGTGAATTGATATGATCAATGTCACTTGGATATTTTCAATCTACCTAAAGATCGAGACTATTACGATTGAACATTAAGGGTGACTTTTCATGTCTTATGTTTAATCAAAGGATATCGTTCGACAAAAGGATATGATATATGTTATTCATTAGGTTGTATCGATTTTAATATTCATCATATTTGGGTAGTCATAATGTCTTGCTAGAGAGCGCTTATGACTTGTGTACTAAAATGGTTTTAGTTCACTACCAACGTTGCATGAACATATTGGGTCACACACAAAGAATAGCTTTGCACAATTTCAATTAGTTCAGAGTAATGAATTTTATATGACAAAATTCATGACATAAAAGCCCTTATGATTTGTTATATGATAACTTATTAATAGGGGTGTATGTGTAATTTGCATAAACTGCCTAAATACAGTAGTTCTATTACGAATAACATTTTAAGTGAGGGCTTATCTACACATATAAATAAAGGGTCATATCCTAAAATGAATTAAAATTTTCGTTTTTACTATTTAAGAGTTCTCTGAATTTTGGGAGAGAAAATAAATGTTTTGTCTCTCTTGGGGTAGCACTCTAAATTGCAGTCACCGTTCGTATGTGAATTGCTGATAGAAGATGCGTGCTTGAACGTCTTGGAGATCGAACAATCAAACAAGGAAATCACGAATTAAGGTATGATTCACTTTTGTAGATCTTGATTAATGTAACTTATTTGCTACCCTGTTGGGGTTTTTTTAAAAAATTGAATTTTCCATTGCGTATGAACCCCATAACACAACATTTAATCCATAATATATATGTCAGAGTTTTACAGTGTTTAATAATTAATTCAGCGGAAGACTTAATAGACACGAACAACAATGCAAATAAATATAAAGTTCATGTCATGTAGAGCATCATCCAAGTATGGAAAGCCCAGTATAACCAATATAATATACACTATATACAAGGTGACAAAATATCTCAAGAATGAAGTATATACATGTACTAGTCTCTCACAAAGTCCCAAGTACCCAAAAAAATGATAAAACAAAAATAAACACGTATGAAAAGATACCGGGTAGTAGCAGTCAGAGATAGTCGTCTAGGATCCCATTACCTCTGCTCGTACTAGGATCTGCACTCAGTCATCACAATAAACAAATGACAAGTTAAGTAAGTAAATCAACAGAATAAATACATCAAGCATTTATAATATGGAAGCCAATAATGATGTTATATAAACATGCGAAATAAACAAGCAACTGTAAATGACAACCCATGCAGAAATAACACTGACGATAGCAAATGGATGTATCACACGTAGCAAAATAGGCCATACTTCGTCTATCTGGGTGATTCTCAGTAGTCCTACCACACGAGGCTATATCTAGACTGGTCCGCTTGGTGGCCGGCATAGACCCACGATGCCTCAATAAGAGTACCATAATAATGCCCCGAGTCATCTTTCATTGAGTATTCGAGTACACATGTTATGGTTTAGTGTGTTAAAGATCCGTACAACATACCTTAAAGTAAAACCCAACAGCGAACCGGCTCTACCAGCCGTAAAGCAATAATCCAGCATAGAGTAAAATGTAAAGCAATAAATAAGCAAGAATAACTGACGAGAAAAATAAATAAATCCTCAAGTGTGTTTTTTGAGGGGTTTACGCACCTCGAACATGCTCTCCAAAGTCCAAAAAATACCCCGGTTCGACCCTACTATGCTCTCGACTACTGTGTATTATAGTCATGCGTCCCCTGAGGTCAATTACTAGTGTTTCAGAATGTGCTTATGTTAGTTGAATAGGTATTAAAACCCAAAACTCAAAATATCAAATACAACAATAAAATAATGTTGCCAACTGTGGGGGGAACGCACTCTTGGCCTGGGGAGTGTGCTCCCCGTTCTTGAGGAAAAACGCAGAGCTCTACCCAGATTGGGGAGTGCACCCCTACGTTAGGCAGCATAATTCCCAACTCGAGAATTCTGATCACCAACATACCAAAACCGTCTCCAACATCGTCGACCCTACCCTCTCCTTGTAGGGGAACCACAAACACAAACAAAATATTTAGATAACAACAATATATATCAAATTAAAGAATTCATCAAATCATTAATTTTCACTAATTTCATAAGTTCTTCAAAACAGATGCAAATAACATAATCAAATGACAAACTTGCATCTAAAAATACCTTAGAATACCACAAAGTCAGTGAGTCTAACTTCAAGTTCGTTTTCCCATCATACACTTCCAAGACTTAGCCCATTTAATTAAGAACTACAAGAAAAAGATGATGCTCACCTTGATTATTATATTGATTGATGAAATCCTCTCCTAATCTCCAAGAATCACATAAAATCCTCTCTCTTTCTCTCTAGATTTCCGGATGGTTAGAGAAAAAGTATCCAAAGTCAAATATATCCCTCGTATCTCAAGGGCATCCTAAAGTTGGCCATCCAAGTCACATTAATGACTCCAATATGACACTAAACCCTTGGTCTTATCCTTACTTATTCTGGTTTTTAGGTGTTTCGACACCTTGGCATGCATCACGAGGCACGTCATTGCCTAATATTTCGATAATATAGCCTGGACTATGGTTTTATATTTATTATTTTGTCACATTTTCTTTGGTTATTTATAGAAATCATTTCCCAGGCCTACTGTGACAGCCCCAAATTTTGAGACCGCCCCGTGGCCAGCTACATCATTGCCTCAGTACTTGAAGCCTCTACCACGTCACTCACTCTCATCACTTATCTGACACCTTGGCATTTGTATCAATTGATTTGTTGGCTTACATATAGTTTTAGATTAAACAATAAACTAATTAAACACGTATACGAAATAACAGCAAAAGTCTTGACATTACCAAAAGAACATATAAGATTTATTTGTCCAACCTATAGTGGAAATCCCAGCAGTACTGTGCATATAGGCGATCAACTACAATAGTATATATAAAAGTACAGGTGTGGAATATAGTCTCCCAATCCCCAAAAAGAAAATAATATAAAATACCAAAAGTATAATCCACTAACAAATGTACCAGCAGGCCTCGGTGTAGGTAAGTCAGATGTAGTCGCCAAGAATCCCCTTACCTCTGCTAGTACTAGGATCTGAGCTTAGTCATTACAAAAGGCAGATGACGAACCCAGTAAGTAAAATCCCAAGGAAAGCCACCGTGCATCATAATTAAATAATGTAAATGAAAATTAATAAATAGTGTTAAATAAACATGCGGAAAGAAGGAAAATGCAGACAACTGCTCAAAGCTCATCTCATGAATATAAACACAAAGATACACAAATGGGTATAAACCAACTATCCAAGATGTGAACTGAGGACCAGGAGCCCTATCGTGGCCTACACCATTGACTCTACGACTGTGCCCTAGACCACACACCTAGTAAGCGACCACACATCCCCGAATACATAGACGGAAAAACTCAACCATCCCAATAAGAATGGACTCGTAAATTAGCAATAATTTTATAGCTCAAATGAATAACAATAAGCAAATGCAGTAGTGGTGTTCAGTTGGGTTTTATGTACCTCACACCACACTCAAACTCCCAAAAATACCCCGATTCGACCCCTGACTAGTCCCCGACTCCAACTACTGTCCCAAGACTCCTAAGATCTAATCCGGGTTTATTGGTCAATTAAATAAATTTATAATCGGTTAGGCTTGATTTCATATTTTAATTAAAGTTCAGGGTGGAATTAACGCGCTATGATGGGGAATTAGCACGCTAATTGATCTTCGTGCACTGGTCATGCACGAAGATCTTCATCTTCCCGAGCGTGATTAGCGCTAGTGTTCATCACCTAGCGCACTAATTGCACTCTGCCCAGAATTTCCATAAACAAATTCTGGCTTTTCTGGTCCCTAACACCTTACAAACACTAATCAAACAACACACGCACTTCAATAACATCAAATTTCTCTCCAAAACACCAATTTAAACAAGTTTTGTACTCAAAACCGAAAATCAAAGTGTCCATGTGATGACCCTTCCCTGACCTAGGGTCAAGTTGCCCGCTCAAACCGTTACCTAGACCGATACCTGAACCAGGCCCAAATAACGGTTTGGCACGCATAAATAAACCTGCAGAATAATCATTCTAACAAGATATATAATAATAAGAGTGTAAAAGATAATCATAATAAAATCATATAATCTTGTATATCATAATAAAATCTATCATCTTAAATATTTAAAAGTCTCATACAACTTCATAATAATAATATAAAGGTTCAAAACTACCTATTAACTAAGTCTTAAGTTATAACCCACGTACGAGGTTTACAAAACGATTAATATTAACATTATACTAATATCATACGAAGCTCACATATAAAGGCACTTCAAGATAGATCCTTTCCCTTGCCTTTCTTGTCTATCGCGCTGGTAAAGGGACCTGTGGGGTAAAGTGGGGTGAGCTAAAGAACCAACGGTGCTCAATAAGAGGAAAGACTCGCTCAAACATTAAATATGCAAGTACTACCTAGTACTCATGCAAATTCTACATGACACCAAATCCATACTCACAACACATCATGTAATAACCGAATAAATGTAAATCATAACCAAATATAAGCATATAAATGAACACATAATTCGATACAAGTAAAGGCATTGTTCATGCTCATCGTAGTTATGAAAATGGATTCATATTCTAAGAAGAAACGTATAAATAGTATTTCCATTTCCAAATTAGACATCCAATAATCTACGTATCAATATTTCAAGTCGTATTCCATTCACTATACTATACATAAAAGCATAACAGTTTTACAACACATTTGATAAACATTCATTTATTTCATGCATGATAATATTCATCATTTTTCATTTATAAAAATCTACACATGACATACATATAAAGTCAAATGAAAGATTTAAATGAAATGCGATAGATATATATTAATATAATCCGTTGTTCCATTCAATGCGAACTAAATATTGGTAAGGATCCGGTGACCGAATCATCTACTTTCGAATTGGTACAATAACTAGTGAAAACGCAATGGCCGTTACGCCCTCTAAATAATTGCACCAAAATAAAGATAGTTTCATCCAAGCCGTCACCGCTACACGTCTCAAAGAATCATCAAGTAGCAAAGGATGGAACTCCAAACCCTTACCCTCGAATAATTCACCTTATGCATTCTATTAGTCAAGTAAAACCCTCGGTGGTTAACTACCACAAACATTCTGGGGCGTCCAAGATATAGACTACTTGCTAATTTGACCCGCGATGGAACTCCACAACATTCTGGGACATCGAATAACATAAAAGGCAAAACAATGTATTCACAATTCCATAGATAATAGAGATCCAAACCAATATCACGACGCAACCCATACCCAAGTCATTCTATTCAAAATATGCATTCCTAATTATCTAATAATCAAGCCATATTTAATGCATGAGCGAAGCTCCCCACTTACCTGGACCCGTCGCGACGCCTATACCGACTCCTCGCGCGTTTGGGGTCCCACGAGAACCACCTCGCAAATCTACACAATTTATACAACTCTACATAAGAATTTCACTAAATTTAAAGTTGCATATTTTAATTTTTAATTCATATTTGGGGACCCAATGGTGTAGGCCCCACGTGTTGTGCCGTTTAAGGGCTTCGTCGGGATGTCGACGCCCATCGTAGGTTTATCCTATTTTATTTTATTTTATTTTATTTTTTTCAATTTATTTGGTCAGGGACCATTTGGTCCCTCGGGTCCCTATTTGTACCGGTCCAACCACACCCCCTAGGGGTAGACTGGCCCCTGGAATGGTCCAGGGGCCTGTCTGCTCTTGGGACCGAAACCAGGGGCAGACGCCCCTGGCGTCTCGGGTTCACGGGGTGGGGGAAACCCCCACCCACCCCAACCCTCGGATCTAAGTCCAAGGGTGGTCCCCAGTGCTCGCCGGCATTGGGGACCCCTCCACCGCGGCTCACCAGCCGCAAGTGGCGGCAGTGGTGGTGGTGGTGATGGAGGAAGTGGGGTGGCTATTGCCACCCCCTTCTTCCTCACGATTATGGGGTGGCTAAAGCCACCCCCCCATACAGACGGCGGCGGCGCTGCTCCTCATCGGCGCCGCTGGTCTTCTCCGGCGGTGCCATCAGGCGCCGCCTCCCCAAATCCAGCGGCTCCCCTTGGAGCCGCCACCCCTCCTTCCTTCTTCCTACAAAAACAAATCAAACAAAAAGAAGAAGAAAGAAAGAAAAGAAAAAAGAAAAAAAAATCACAACAAGAGATTACCTCTCTTTGATTGTTGTTTCCTCTTCTTCTCCTCTCTCTCAAACTTGTTGAAACAACAAAAAGGGTGACTAGGGTTTGCAACCTATCCTTATATAGTTAGGGTTTTTCACAAATTCAACCCAAATGACGTAAATACCCCTATGGGCCCAATTTCCTTGTGAAGCCCATATAAACTATTTCCACTTAGTTCAAGTCTTGTTAAGATTAATTTCGTGTATCAATTTCATTTGTTCATACACGTTAATATAAAATCATCAAAATATCTTTAAAATGGGTCAGAGAATATTTGGGTCGTTACAATATCCCCAATTTAAAGTGTTTCGTCCTCGAAATTAAATCAGAGTCATACCTCAAGATTCAAAGAGAAATGGAAAATTCTCCATCATGTAATCCTCCTGCTCCCAAGTCAACTCTTGTTCCCCATGGAATTGTCATCGGACTTGCACTGTTGCGTATTCCTTATTACGTAATTTTCTTATTTTCCTATCCACTATCTGGATCGGCTGCTCATCATATGACACGTCCTCCCTTAGATCAACTTGCCCCCAATCAATCCTCGGTGCGTGTTTATTATGTGCCTTCCTCAACATGGAGATATGAAAAACATCATGTACTCCCGCTAACTGTGTGGTAACTTGAGACGAAAGGCTACTAGTCCCACCTTTTTCTTGATCTCGAATGGTCCGATGAATCTAGGAGATAACTTTCCTTTTAACCTGAATCGATGATGTCCTTTCATAGGAGAAACTTTCAAAAGCACGTATTCCCCTTCCTTGAATACAACATCTCGATGGTCCTTATCGGCATACTTTTTCTGACGGCTTTAGGCAGTTTCTAGTCGTTGCCTAATAAGCTTAATTCTTGTTGTCTGGTCATGAACCATTTCTGGTCCCAAGCACACATGTCTCCGACCTCGGTCCAACAAACTGGAGATCTACAACGGTCTCCCATAAAGAGCCTCAAAATGTGCCATACCAATGCTTGCTTGAAAACTGTTATTGTATGCGAACTCGCACAACAAAATGTATTTTTCCCAACTTCCACCGAAATCCAATACACAGGCTCGAAGCATGTCCTCAAGTATCTGGATCAATCTCTCGGTCTGCCCATCGATCCCCAGGGTGAAAGGCCGTACTGAGATTGAGTTGAGTTCCCATCTGGTGCTGAAACCCTCTCCAAAACTGAGAGGTAAACCTCGGATCACGATCTGACATTATAGTCACCGGAACCCCATGTAACCTGACAATTTCATTGACGTACATGCCTCCCAGCCTGTATGCTGAATATCCCATGGAGATAGGAATAAAGTGTGCCGACTTAGTCAAACGATCCACAACCACCCAAACCTCATCATGTCCTTTTTGTGTGTTCGGCAGCCCCGAAACAAAATCCATGGCTATGTGTTCCCACTTCCATTGTGGAATAGGCAATGGTTGCAATAATCCTCCCGGCTTTTGGTGATTTGCTTTTACTAACTGGCAGATCTCGCAGTTTTGAATGTAAGTAGCGATGTCAACTTTCATCCCCGGCCACCAATACATTCGTTTCATATCTTGGTACATTTTATTGCCTCCCAGATGCACTGTAAACCATGATCTATGCTCTTCTTTGAGTAAATCATCTCTCAACTGTCTATGAGATGGTATCCATACTCTGTCTCGGAACCTCAACGCCCCATCACCCGACAATCTCCAATCCTTATCATCACTGTTATCTGCCAATGACTGTACCGTCCATACTCAGAATCGGCCTCTGACAGTCAATCACTCTAAACAATGCTACTGGCTCCGCTCTCATCTGAACATGCTCTTGACTCCTTATGACATCTGAGTCTTCTACAGGTACTTCATGTATTTGCATTACAACCTCGGACTCTGACTCCAATCATATACGGCTCAAAGCATCCGCCACTACATTCGCTTTCCCTGGGTGATACTCAAGTGTGAAGTCGTAGTCTTTCAAGAATTCCAACCACCTCCTTTGTATCATGTTCAAATCACTCTGAGTAAACAGGTACTTCAAACTTTTGTGATCTGAATAAACAGTAAACTTTTTCCCGTACAGATAATGTCTCCATAATTTCAAAGCAAACACCACTGCTGCTAACTCTAAGTCATGCACCGGATAATTCTTCTCGTGAATCTTCAGTTGGCATGAAGCATAGGCGATTACCTTCTTGTCTTGCATTAGTATTCCTCCCAATCCAATCCTTGAAGCATCGGTGTACACTTACCGGACTCTGGTAGGACCAAAATAGGTGCGGTGGTCAAACGCTCCTTCAACAACTGGAAAGCTTTTTCGCATGCATCACTCCAAACATAAGTAACATCCTTCCGCGTAAACTCAGTAAGCGATGAAGCAATCGACGAGAAATTTTGCACAAAACGCCGATAATATCCTGCTAGTTCTAGGAAACTTCGTATTTCTGAAGCATTTTTAGGTTGTGTCATCTAAGGATCGCCTCAATCTTCGTGGGATCAACTGTTACACCTTCCGCATTTACCTCATGGCCCAAAAATTTCACTTCGAAAACCCAAAACTCACACTTACTTAACTTAGTGTAAAGCTTGTGTTCCCTTAATGTCTGCAACACTTTCCTAAGATGCTTTCTATGGTCCGACTCAGTCTTAGAATATATCATTATGTCATCGATAAATACAATCACAAATTGATCGAGGAATTTGAAAACACGGTGCATCAAATCCATGAACATGGTTGGCGCATTAGTAAGCCCAAACGGCATCACTGTGAACTAAAAGTGACCATATCGTGTACTAAATGTTGTCTTTGGTATGTCTTCTTCTCGTATGCGCAGCTGATGGTACCCCGATCTCAAATCTATTTTCGAAAAGAACCTTACTCCCCTTAGTTGGTCAAATAAATCATCGATCCTGGGAAGTGGATACTTGTTCCGAATAGTCACCTTATTCAACTGTCAGTAGTCAATAAACATTCTCAAACTATCGTCCTTCTTCTTCACGAATAACACAGGTGCTCCCCATGGCGAGACACTTGGGGAAATTAAGCCTTTGAGTCAACTCCTCTAGTTGTTTCTTCAACTCTTTTAACTCGGTAGCCGCCATACGATAGGGTGCCTTAGAAACTGTTCTGGTACCGGAGATAAGGTCAATCACAAAGTCAATGTCTCGATATGGAGGAAGTCCTGGAAGGTCAGAAGGAAAAACATCTGGAAAATCCCTAACAACAGGAATCTTCTCAATTAGGACTTCTTGTCCCTCCTCTCCCATAGAAGTTAGACTCGCAATAGTCTCTATCTCATCAAAAGTCGCAATTCTACTACGGCTGATAACATTAGCCAAAGAACAACCTCTAAACTCAAATGGAGTAGTGCCCGGAATCTGAAAGGTCACCGTCTTGTTGAAACAATCTATCTTAGCGTGATACGTCTCTAACCAGTCCATGCCCAATAGTGCATCATATTCTAAACACTCTAACACTCGCAAATCAAACGGCATAGTGTGATCCCTAATTTTTATTATGCATCCCTCACATGTCATATTAGGGTAAATCTTTTCGGTGGAGACTGTGCTCAAAACCAAGTATGTGTGCGCTCTAATTGGTGTCAATCCCAAAGCATGTACCATAACCCCCGAGATAAGAGAAATAGTAGGACCATAATCGAATAATGTATGCATGTTACGACCATTAATTGAAATCGTACCTGTGACTAACTGTCGCGCGGCTCTCTGATCCTGTTCCGCCATAGCATGAACTCTTCCTCGAGCAACTGGGGCTGCACTCTCCTCAGATGATAGTGGGTAAGGACATTGGCTCTTGTAATGCCCCGGCATCTTACACCGAAAACACACGATATGTGACTTCTGAGCATTCGGTTGTGGCTGCACGACACTTCCTGATACACTCGGTCTTGACCCTACTGATCCCTTGCCACTATTCTTACTCAGTTGCGGTGGATGTGGCTATTTAAATGTCACACCCTGGTTATTCGAAGGTGCGGAAGCATGGGAAAGTGTGGTGGTCCCCGTCAAAGTGTGTGTGGCCTTCGATGCTACCACTGAGTGTGTCGGTCCGCTTGATGCTCCTCCAAACCGAAGTTTCTTTGAGTTTTTCTCAGGACCCCTCTAATAACTGTCAAAATTTCGTTTGCCCTTACCATATCGACTAGATCGTGTCTCATCAATGCGGAGTGCATTTTCACAGTCGAGTGCCCTATTATACGCTTGCTGAAATGTCTCTGCCCCTGATGCTGCCACTTAGGGAGTGAATATCCTCCGTCAACCCATCAACAAACGTCTCCTCCGTGTCGTCTCAGATGGAACATACTCATGCGCAAACTCCGCTAATTCATTGTACTTCGCTGCATAATCTGCTACACTCATGTTGCCTTGCACTAAGTCAAGAAATTCTCGAATCTTTGCTGCCTTTACTAATTCTGGAAACCACTCATCATAAAACAATTTCTTGAACTGTGTCCAAGACATATTAGTCCCTTGAGCTCTTTCGATGCTCGATGCTCCAACAAGAAAGACACTAGAGGCACCATGGTCCACTCATCAATACTTAGAGTCTTCATCCTCTTATCCATATGCAAGATCCATGCTTCAGCCTCTACGGGATCCCTATCCCCATAGAAACGAGGTATGTCATACTTCATGAACTCCTTCTGTAATTTTCCTCTCCGATATGCCTCTGTATCCTTGTCTCCTCCATGTACGGCTGCTGGCATCGTATTAGTGACATAATCCGTGCCTTCCTCTGCTACTTGGTGCTCATGGACAGGTTCTAGTGGAGGATTTGGCCCCTGTCCTACTTGCACTTGCTCGGCTGATCTAGCATTTCCTTGTGTTTGTATAAGTTCCATAATACAGGTCATATTCCTTTCTTGGGCAGACGCCATTTCTTGCGGGCTTTTTGATGTGACTCTGTCAAGGAAGAAATGCGCTGCTCCATTTCCCTACGCCAATGTCTATCATCTCTGTCCTGAGCATCCCTCAAATTATGAGAACTTCCGCCATGGTTACTATAGTGCACTGTAGAGCAACAAGTGGTTAGTCCAATAATTTGAGGAATTTGCAAAAATATCTAATGTTATAAATATATTACATTCATAAACATATAACAATATATTAACATTTTATCTTTGATTTTCGATCCCTTCCTAATCTAGAATTTTGACATTTGTGCACATTAAGTCGACTCAAACCGATGTCCCATACCATGGATTTGTTCGACTTAAACTTGATTTTTTTTTATTTAAAGCTCTACAACTTAGGTTTTTCCTAACCTAATATTTCCCTAGGTTCTAATTCCTAGGCTCTGATACCAATTGTGACGACCCTTCCCTGACCTAGGGTCAAGTCACCCGGCCCAAACCGTTACCTAGACCCGATACCTGAACCAGGCCCAAATAACGGCTTGGCACGCCTAAATAAATCTGCGAATAATTATTCTAACAAGATATATAATAATAAGAGTGTAAAAGATAATCATAATAAAATCATATAATCTTGTATATCATAATAAAATCTATCATCTTTAATATTTAAAAGTCTCATACAACTTTATAATAATAATATAAAGGTTCAAAACTACCCATTAACTAAGTCTTAAGTTATAACCTACGTACGAGGTTTACAAAACGATTAATATTAATAGTATACTAATATCATACGAAGCTCGCATATAAAGGCACTTCAAGATAGATCCTTTCCCTTGCCTTTCTTGTCTATCGCGCTGGTAAAGGGACCTATGGGATAAAGTGGGGTGAGCTAAAGAACTAACAGTGCTCAATAAGAGGAAAGACTCGCTCAAACATTAAATATGCAAGTACTACCTAGTACTCATGCAAATTCTACATGACACCAAATCCATACTCACAACACATCATGTAATAACCGAATAAATGTAAATTATAACTAAATATAAGCATATAAATGAACACATAATTCGATACAAGTAAAGGCATTGTTCATGCTCATCGTAGTTATGAAAATGGATTCATATTCTAAGAAGAAACAAATAAATAGTATTTCCATTTCCAAATTAGACGTCCAATAATCTACGTATCAATATTTCAAGTTGTATTCCATTCACTATACTATACATAAAAGCATAATAGCTTTACAACACATTTGATAAACATTCATTCATTTCATGCATGATAATATTCATCATTTTTCATTTATAAAAATCTACACATGACATACATATAAAGTCAAATGAAAGATTTAAATGAAATGCGATAGATATATATTAATATAATCCATTGTTCCATTTAATGCGAACTAGATATTGGTAAGGATCCGGTGATCGAATCATCTACTTTCGAATTGGTACAATAACTAGTGGAAACGCAATGGCCGTTACGCCCTCTAAATAATTGCACCAAAATAAAGATAGTTTCATCCAAGCCGTCACCGCTACACGTCTCAAAGAATCATCAAGTAGCAAAAGATGGAGCTCCAAACCCTTACCCTCGAATAATTCACCTTATGCATTCTATTAGTCAAGTAAAACCCTCGGTGGTTAACTACCACAAACATTCTGGGGCATCCAAGATATAAACTACTTGCTAATTTGGCCCGCGGTGGAACTCCACAACATTCTGGGGCATCGAATAACATAAAAGGCAAAACAATGTATTCACAATTCCATAGATAATAGAGATTCAAACCAATATCACAACGCAACCCATACCCAAATTCTATTCAAAACATGCATTCCTAATTATCTAATAATCAAGCCATATTTAATGCATGAGCGAAACTCCCCACTTACCTGGACCCGTCGCGATGCCTATACCGACTCCTCGCGCGTTTGGGGTCCCACGTGAACCGCCTCGCGAATCTACGCAATTTATACAACTCTACATAAGAATTTCACTAAATTTAAAGTTGCATATTTTAATTTTTAATTCATATTTGGGGACCCAATGGTATAGGCCCCACGTGTTATGCCGTTTAAGGGCTTCGTCGGGATGTCGACGCCCATCGTAGGTTTATCCTATTTTATTTTATTTTATTTTATATTTTTTTTCAATTTATTTGGCCAGGGACCAAATCGGTCCCTGTTTGGTTGGCCAGGGACGTCCCAGCCCCTGGTCAACCGGTCCAACCACACCCCTAGGGGAACTGGCCCCTGGAATGGTTTAGGGGCCTGTCGCCCCTTGGACCGAAACCAGGGCCAGACGCCCTTGGCGTCTCGGGTCCACGAGGTGGGGGCCCCACCCACCCCAACCCTCGGATCTAAGTCCGAGGGTGGTCCCCAGTGCTCGCCGGCACTGGGGACCCCTCCACCGCGGCAGGTAAGCCGCGGCGATGGCGGTGGTGGTGGTGGTGATGGAGGAAGTGGGGTGGCTATTGCTACCCCTTTCTTCCTCACGATTATGGGGTGGCTAAAGCCACCCCCTCATACAGACGGCGGCGCTGCCTCCCCAAATCCAGCGACTCCCCTTGGAGCCGCCACCCCTCCTTCCTTCTTCCTACAAAAACAAATCAAACAAAAAGAAGAAGAAAAGAAAAAAAAAAAAGAAAGGAAAAAGGAAAAAAAATCACAACAAGAGATTACCTCTCCTTGATTGGTGTTTCCTCTTCTTCTCCTCTCTCTCAAACTTGTTGAAACAACAAAAGGGGTGACTAGGGTTTGCAACCTATCCTTATATAGTTAGGGTTTTTCACAAATTCAACCCAAATGACATAAATACCCTTATGGGCCCAATTTCTTTGTGAAGCCCATATAAACTATTTCCACTTAGTCCAAGTGTTGTTAAGATTAATTTCGTGTATCAATTTCATTTGTTCATACACGTTAATATAAAATCATCAAAATATCTTTAAAATGGGTCGGAGAATATTTGGGTCGTTACAGTGCATGTAAATAAATCCGAAATCACCAAATCCCCTCAATTTTTCACAATTGTGATTTCAAACTATGTATTTGAACAAATTCAGCCTCAAGAACATCATCTCTTAAAATCACAGTGATAAATTCCCTCAAAAATCTAAATTTTCTTCTACTCACCCAAAACCCATATTTTTCATGAAATTTAGTGATTTGAGTGAATAGATTACCTGATTTCGTTGTAGAATGCCTTCTTGAGCTCTCCCTCACACAAATTCTTCCCAGAATCTCCAATTTCTACCCTCTGATTCTCGGATTTGGTTTAGCATGTGTGATTAATCGATTGTTATTTATAGTTGTTACTTTAATCTCACGCGCACACGCATCTTGAGGTTAATCAGAAAATCCTTGATTTGCCTGTGTCACACAAATCCTGGACACCTTATCCCAACACAATTTGTCTTGAATCTCCCTGTTGTGCATCTCGAGAATCATCTTAGGTGTGCTGATTTATTTAGCTACAACTATAGGACTCATATATTATTTGATTCCATTTATATAAACTATTTAATCCATCAATTAAATTCTATAAAATGGTAAGTAGAGTCACACTAACTTCCAGACTACCCGGCACCCCGTGCCTTGTGTCCGACACACACCCCGAGGCGGTCCCACTCTTATGTACCTAATTGACTATGTAAATCCTCAACCTCGGCTCTCCCTCTTGCACGACAAGATAATATAAATACACACTTGTGATGAATAATACAGAATGATATAAAATACATCACAGAACTGGAAAAACAACAGCACATAGTCAGTACCCTAGATCAGTATCATGCCTAGCTTATCCACGGCGTCCACGTGTCGTTCGAGCTGGCGTCCTAATCTGAAATAATTAAAATAACGACGTTAATAAATAACGGGTCATTACACCTAGTGTATCCGTATTTCACCCCCCTGTACCCATATCGACATGTTTTTCGAGGCGAATACCCATCACACGATCTTGCTCGATTTAACAATATAAACATACAAAAGCGATGAAATAAATAATAATTGATTGTATTAACATCACAATAATGCAAACATCAGGGAAAAATCACGATTTACATAGTCATATGTGCCCTAGCCTATCGCGGCATCCACGTAGATCTGAGCTGGCATCCAAGTATGAAAATAATCTATAATAATGGCATAAATAAAATTGGGTTGTTACAGTTCTTCCTAACAAGGGGGAATTTCATCCTAAAATTTAAAATAACTAAACGTCGTACCGTGAAATAGCTGAGGATAACACTCCCATATAGTAGACTCGAGCTCTTAAGTGAGTCCTTCGGTTCCGTGATGCTGCCAAGGAACTAGTACCTTAGGGAACTACCTATTCTTGAGCATCTTAGTCCTGCGGTCCATCATCTCTATAAGCTGCTCCCATAAGTCACGCAAGCTGAACCTCAATCCATATCACACCAAACTTTGGTCTTGGTCCTGACCTAGCCAGCCTCAACATCGATATATGGAAAGTTGGACGAACCATAGCTAATTATGGCGATAGGTCCAATCTATACACCACACTAGCAACTCGTGTCGCGACCCTAAATGATCTAATGAACCTCGGTACAAATTTCTCCTTAATTCCAAACCTCTAATAACCCTTCCAAACAGAAATCTTCAGGTAGACCAAGCTATCTTTTTTTTAGCTCAGACCCTCGTGATACTTGTACGCATGTTTCTTCTGCCGGCCCTGGGCAACCTGAAGCCTTTGTCGAATCTGCCTCATCTTCTTTGTGTGGTCAATAATTATCTCTGGCCTAATCGTAATTGTAACGGCTAAAATTAATTAAATTAGGATTAGTATTAATCTCGGGGATTAACGGGCGTAATACGAGCGCTACGTGGACAACTCGGATTGGCTCAGGCACAAGAAAATATATGTTATTTATGAATGATATTTGTATATTTTGCGGTGTTGAAAATCATTTGTTATTGTATTGCATCGCATGTGTGTACGTTATCGTACCAGGCGAGTTGGTGTGACAGGGAGTTACCTAGGGATGTGTGACGAGGCGCGGGTACATGGTGTCGGGTAGTCGAGGGTTAGTGGGACCACTAATGTGTCAACTATGAGAATAAATACACTAACCACATGAATTTAGGTGTCTAAGTTTGTAAATTTAACTGATATGGATTAATGAACTATAGCTTGGACAAATAAATTGGAGACCATTAATTCACATGGAGATGATGAAGATATGTAGGAATCATAGACTAAATAGTAACTAGTTAGTGGACACATGCATTCTTCATGTGGGACAAGTGGCATTAAGAGAGGACGCATGTCTTAGTAATTAACTTAGTCAAATTAAGGATTTGCTTAATTAATCAACTTGCTAATCTATGTATATAAGAGACAAGTTTGGTTTTCATGCAAATAAGAGAAGAAAAATTCAGAATTTTTGAGAACAAATAGAGCTAGAATGTGCTGAATTTTTAGGACTTCATGAGGAGCTAAACTTGGAGGATCAAACTACAAAGGCTCAAACTATAGGTAACAACTTCTAAATCCCTATTCGATTTGATTTCGATAAAATGCTTACATGAATGATCATAAAGTATTAAATGGTTTTGTCTTGATGATTTTATGTCTTTATGAGGTATATAACTTTAATTTCAAAAGAATTGAGCCAAACTTGCTAGTAGAACCAATTATAGTCATGAAAAATTGACCAAACTTTGAAAGCTCATAATTTCCTCAATAGTTATCGGATCTAGCTGATCTTTTAATATGTTGTTTTTGGGAATGTCAAATGATTTGTGACTAAAATTCACAATTTTTAGAGTTATAGATTAGGAGAAATAAATTTTATAACTCAGCTGGTTGGATTTGTTTTAAATTTGAGCTGTT
This sequence comes from Stephania japonica, assembly GCA_039657345.1. Lineage (NCBI taxonomy): Eukaryota > Viridiplantae > Streptophyta > Magnoliopsida > Ranunculales > Menispermaceae > Stephania > Stephania japonica. The sequence goes on along the minus strand of CM077558.1, from coordinate 16,118,503 downwards.
TTGGTAGAATTGCGATATCTCTTTCGTTTTAAATCCGAATTTCTCAAACCTGACCTTTTCAGAAAGCTAACACAAAGAACAACAATGTTTTACCATAGAAAGTCCTTGAGATTCAAATTTTTTCATGCCTAAAACTATGCTGCAACACAGGATAAAAATTAAAACTTTATTTAATCTTAAGGGGTTGTTTTGGGACTTAAGAATCTAAACTTAACTCAACATGTATAACACATTTAAATCACTTCAAATGAACCTTAGGGGACTAAGGGATCATAGCTGGGGTACCAGGAGCAAGGCAAGGTCGGATTCGAAAGTCTGAGGGAGTCAGAGCGCATATTGAGGTGCGTAAAACCCTTGAGAATGTTTCACTTAATTCATGGCATTGTGTTCATCGAATATCATATCAATTTTCATGTATTGACTGCTGGTGGTCATGTTTTTCATCATTGATTGTGGCTAGATCTCTTGCACGGGCTAGCTTGTGACAGCGACCGTGTTGATGGCAGTAGAATATATCTACAACTGTCGGAAGGGATTAGGGGTTCCTTCACTTAGGGGTGCACACGGATTGCACTAATCCGCGGATTCGGTTCAATCCGGACCAATTATCACTAATTGAATCAATTTTTTGATCCGTTAAACTGGATTGAAAATTCATTAATCCGGCTGGACTAGATTGGATTACGGATCCTACATTAAAAAATCGTGGATCCAATCCAATCTAGTCTGTTTAGCAGATCAACACATATACATATATGATCATATGTACTATAATATCTTGAAGAGCGTCAACTTAAATTATTATCTCCAAACTATGATATCTAAAAGACCATGCTTTTTTTCTTGAAGAAAATCTGAAGTTTCATTAATCATTAATGGCTCGATACAAGACTAGACATAGAATAAAAAAAGTACATTGATTCTCTAATCCTATTTGTTCAAAAGAACTGCCATTACTTTGGTTGTGAATACGATTATGAAATTCAAACAGTTTGACAATCAGGAAGTGCTCACTATAATGTTGAAACATATTACAATATACGAACACTCGCTAGAACTACATAACGAATAACAAAACTTTCCAATAAGGAGAAGAAAAGCTAAAAACTTTCTGACAATGAGAAGATAAAATCAAGACTTCCAACAAAGGGAAGACAAACTACCTAACAATACAACTAAAATAAAGATAAACCCAATAGCCGCACATATCCAAAAATGAGCGTTAGGGAAGATGTACCGCAACAAGTAGATCCAATCTTTTCAAATCTGAAATGATTTGCACTTTATTAAACACAAAAATATAGAGAAATGAAGATTGAAACCAGTGCCGATCAAAAGAGAAAATAATAGGGTTAGGGCTAGCCGCCAAAGGAGAGGAATGTTTTTTAATAAAAAAAAGACTATTTTGTTCTTAACTCTTTTATTATGCTTTCAACTTTTTTGTAGGTTGTATGTACGTGCACTTTTTTTTGTGCTTTCATAAGGGTGTCTGGTTAAGATTTGTGGATGACGAGTTTGTGATGACGAGTTTATGAGAAATATGTTATATATAGGTTTGTGGAATGTATGTTGTAAATTTGTTATTCATGAGATGTATAATTCTTGTGGTTCATTTGATTAAGTCTAATTTCATAAATTTTTGGATAGGAAAACATTATCAATCTGTGAAACTTGATCCAATTCGATCTGCATTTTGCAAATTGGATTGAGTTGGATTGATGAATTATTTGAACTGGATTAGACTCTAATTTTCCAATTCGCAATAATTAGATTGGATTGCGGATTGACCCTAACTAGACTGGATCCAATCCGTGTGCACCCCTAGTGTGAAATAGCATCTGGAAGGGTTCGTCTGGTTATTGAAGTTGGGATTTAGTCAATGTAAACATGTATTCATTTACGAGGGACAATGCTGGATTCATGTACTTGTTTTTATCGTATCAACCGGGTTAGGTCGGGGTTTCTCGTGGATTATTCGATTGGTGATTATTTAACTGCTATCCATTCGAGCCGGTTTATTTAATTCATAGCTTTTAATTATTTTGTGATGTTTTATATTTCTTGTTGTTGTTTTGTGTGATATATGCCACCTGCAAGCCATAGGAATATGATTGTTTGCTATCAGAAATCATATTTGCATGTCTCAGTAGATTGTTCAGTTTATTTCATGAATGTGGTGTGGAATTCTCTTGGGAATTTACTCACTCGACTCATCATTGTATTTGTTAGGTGATTGAGTGCAGATCCTTCAACGAGCAAGAGTAAGGGTAAGGAGGTACTGGACGACTACTTTTGAGTTCGTTAATGCTTCAGCTCGTGTTTTAGACTACAGTATGTATATATTTATGTTTTGTTGGGTTTTGGGGGACTGTAGGACACTGAATACCTATATGTGGACTTCTGTATATATTTGCCTCAGTTATATGCATGGTATTTTGTCGGGTTTTCCAAATTAAGTTAATGCTTAGTGACATAAATTTTACACTTATTTAATGCTATTAAGTTTTATGATAAACTGTTGTAAATGGAATTTAAAACTCGTATAAACGAAGGGTAAAATGGCTTATGTTGCGCGTGGGACACAGCCGGATCGTGACATGGCAAGGCTGTGGGCCCGCGGTGCATGACGTGGCGGGCCTCAGGATTTGGGGTCGCCACAGTCGTTGTAACTTCAGGCGCTGCCCAACACGATGGTAACTTGCAAGGCCTGCCATACAGACCCTCAAATGGAGGCATCCCGATACTTGCCTGATAGTTGTTATTATAGGCCAACTCACATAATGGTAGATAATCCTCCCATGATCCCTCAAACTGCAAAATATGACCCCGAGCATATCTTCCAAGATCTAAATCAGCCTCTCTGACTGGCCATCAGTTTAAGGATGACATGTCATACTGAGTTGCAACCTAGTGCCAAACTGCTCTTGCATACCTCCTAAAGCTTAGAAATAGTCCGGGGATCCTTGTCCGACAAAATGGACACCGATACTTGACACGCGCCGAACGCGTCAATAAAATATATTACCTAAACCAACTATTTTGTAGATAGTGGCAAGGGGTCGATCCCACAGAGATTGGTAGTCTTTCTAAGGTAAGAAAATACAAAAAAAAGGGGAAATTGGGGGTTTTAGATAACATTTAAGTACTTAGAAAATAAAGAAATTCAGTAAGTGGAAATCTAGGTATTCAGCTTCATGGTTTTCGTCACACAACTTGGGATAATTTCGTTACTCGTCGGTTTATAAAAAGATATGAGACTCAATTATGACCTAATGCACCTATAGACCCGATGACACACTAGTTCCTTGCACTTTCTGATATCCTCAGCCAAGGTACAACCGTTGACTACTTCCCTAACCAAACACGCAACCTGATGCTAGTGCCCTAGATTTAACAGGTTGGCCACATTATTTTGATTCGTGAAGGCACTACACCTAGACAACCAGATCGCTAGTGCTCCCGATTTAACCTAGATCCCTAATGCACTTAACCGGTCCCAAAAGGGACTAACCAATCAGTATGGCCAACTGTCACAAGTATGAGTCTACCGCGTGAGGATAAATATTTTGACTTTAATGACTAAGGGTGATCAACCTAATATGCATGCACAGGTCTTTACACACAATTAAATCTAACCTTAGGATGAAAAATAGTACCAAAGAGAAAAACCATAGAAAAGAATCAAAAACAATAAGAATAGATAAACCTCATAATGAAATCCCAAGTTGCAGACTTGACCGATCCACCTTCAACCTAGAGGGAGGAGATTAGCAGGACATGGTGTTGAAGAACACCATTAAAATATAAGAAAATAATGTGCCAGTTAGTTTTTGCATTTTCACCCCCTTGAATTATGTCCCCTCTATATATATACACTTATAGATATGTATAGATATATAGTAGATATAAAATCTATATCAAAACAAAATACATCAATCGTATCCTAACTAAAAGACAATGATTCCTATTCAACTTATTTCTTCACGTACACAAGCACCGTCACTTGATCTATATTGATCTATGTTGATACGACTCTCGAGACCAATCCTATGAACTCCTTCAAGCATGCATATCAACTCCTATGTGCCACACTACACCGATCACCACCTCCTTTTCAACACACCAACACACACATTTCTAATTTGCAAAAGGCGTTCTTCACGGTGCCTCTACAATGTGGAATTTATTACTCTCTTGTTTGGTCGTATGTGAGTTGCGCTGTGGGAGTTATGTGTGGCGGCGTCACATCAGCATTTCCTGACTTGCAATGCAATTTTTGGACTACTTAGAGGCCGAATTTGAAGAAGCTCGTAAGATATGAAAATGTTCAACATGGAGTCTACTTTCCAAAAAAGAAAACATAAATTCATTTAAATTTGAGATGAGGAAGTTATAGCCTTTATACTGAAGAGGGGTCATTAAGAAACTTGACCAAACTTTGCCAACTTTGTGTCACTCAATCCCAAACTTTGTACTTTCTTCCCCGAGTGACGTATTTGCTTCATATTCATGTTCAAGGCTTGAAATACCTGAAATTCACAAAAGTGAGAGTTTGTCACCACAAATGAGAGATTTAGAATCCATAAACACCTAAAATTCTATACTAACTAAAGCCTAAATACACACTTATCAATACTCCATGCAATCTAATGATCTCTCTCTCAAAGATAATGCTCAGCCGTGGGAATGCATATCTTATAGAAATAAGAATGAAATGTGTTAATTTTGTCAGCCTATCAATCACAACCCAAACCACATCGTGTCTCCCCAAAATTTGCGGCAATCTACTAATGAAATCCATAGTGACATGCTCTCATTTCTACTGTGGAATGGGTAGTGTCTGTAACAATCTACCCGATCTCCTATGCTCACCCTTAACCAATTAGCAGATATGACAACTCGATGTAATCACCAACGTCAGCCTTCATCCCTAGCCACCAAAACATCTCCTCAATCGTGATACATCGTGGTTCAACCAGGATGAACTGTGTACTAAGACCTATGTGCATCCTCCAGAATGTTGTCCTAAATCACCTGAACTGCAAATATCCATAACTTAACCCTGTGTCTCAAACATTGATCTGACGACCCTAACCAATCAGTACACTTTGGATCCTGAGCCATCTTACTAAACCTCTTATAGAGCCCATCAACCCTCTATCACTCGGCAACCCGCTCAAGTGACACCATCAAAACCCTCATCTGGAAACAAATATGTGGCTCATTAGAAAAACGAACCTCTATTACACACATCACTGATGTTGCATCTAATAAGCTATGTTTGTACATCATACATCGAACAACTGTCTGACTATCAATGTCGCTCCAGCTCAATGCATCTGCTACGACATTCGCCTTACCTGGATGATACTCAATGGTGAAGTCGCAGACCTTCAAAAACTTAAGCCACCTTCTCTACCTCATATTCAGATCATTCTGAGTGAATAGATACTTCAAACTTTAATCATCTGTGAATAACACAAACTTCTCTCCATAGAGATAATGCATCTCAGCCTGCAGTGCAAAAATGATTATTACAAGCTCCAAGTCGTACACTGAATAATTACCCTCGTGGGGTCTCAATTATCTCGATAAATAAACAACTGGGTGGCCCTCTTGCATCAATAAGCATCCCAACTCAGTGCTCGAGGTGTCGGTGTAAACTTAAAATTTCTCCCCCTGACTCTAGTAAAGATAACACTGGTGCGAAAGTTAGTTTCCTCTTTAGTTCCCAAAATGCCTCATCACACTCCTCTAACCAATCAAAATTGACATCTTTCTTGGTCAATCTAGTCATCGGCACTACAATCGAGGAAAAACCCTATACAAATTGTCGGTAATAACCTATCAATCCCAAGAAACTCCAAATATCAAAAACAAACTCAAGCGTCCTTCAATCAATAATTATCTGAACCTTGTCTGAATCCACAGATACATCCAGATCACTAATGACATGTTCGAGGAGCTTCACTTCACTCGGCCAAAAACCACACTTGTTGAACTTAGCATACAACCTATGCTCGCTCACTTTCATCAAAATCTCCAAGAGATGCTTGTTGTTCTTCTCACAAGTCTTGAAGTAGATCAAGATATCATCGATGAACACAATAACATGTATATCCAAGTAAAGTGTCAAGACTCTGTGCATCAAGTCCATGAAGATCGTTGGGGAGTTAGTTAACCTGGATGGCAAGATTGTGAACTACAATAGTTTGTCTCATTCTAAAGGCAATTTTCTTAATGTGCTCTTCTCGAATCCTCAACTAATAATACCCTGAAAGTAGCTCAATCTTCAAGAAGAACTTGGCACCTGCCAACTAGTCGAACAGATCATTGATCCTGGGGAGTAGGTAACGGTTCCAAATCGTTTCCGGATTCAGCTTCATATAATCTACACACATCCTCATCGTACCATCCTTCTTCTTAACAAAAAGGACTGACACTTCCCAAGGAGACATGCTCGGATGAATGAAGCACTTGTGTAACAAATCCTTTAATTGTCAACCTCTCGAGGCGATGGTAATCCTGGCAAATCATTTAAAAATTCATCAGGAAACTCCCTAACAACTAGGACATCCTCAATCATTTAACAAATTCATCAGAAACTCTCAACTAGGACATCCTTAATCCTGAACACTGTTCTCGTCTTTGGCTTAACAATAGCAATAGCTACAAACGCCTCCATCTCCTGCATCGTAGCCAGTCAGCCACTGTAATCAATAAAATGGTCGCAACTCTGGTTAACAAGAACTTTGGGATCTTCAGAACACAAAATGTGATGGTATTACTGAAACAATCTAACTATACATAATATGCCGCCAACCAATCCATCCCAAGTAGTACATCAAACTCAAGGTACTCTAAACTTGCAAGTCTGCAAATAATTGATGCCCCTCAACCTCAACTATGCAATCCCAACATATCCAGTTAGGGTATATCTTATCCCCAAAGGCCATATTGAGGACAAGATGTGTTCTTAATGTCTACGTAGATAACCCTAACTCACCTACCATACGTCTAGAAATAGAAAGACAATGTGTTGCCTGAATTAATCATAACATGCATGGGTCTGCCAAAAATAGACAATGTACCCTTGCGAGCTGCCTGGTCACATCTCAGTTCAGTTATGAAAGAGCGAACGTAATGGCATAGGCCCTCTCACTGGCCTAATCTAGTTATGGTGGTGGCGATGGTCTCTTGCAGTCTGCCCTGATGTAACCTCTTTGTCCACATCTGAATCATACTTGTTTCATATGCCATCGAGACTACCTATACTTGGGTTTCTGACCCTAACCCTGGCCCAACTGGCCCTTTTCACGGCCTCCTTGATCCCTGTTCTATCTGTACTGCTGAGGATTATGTTGATGCTGCTTAGCAAGTGCGGGGGCAATAGCATGTACCATTTGGCGATCATCATATCTAAATTGGCAATTTCTCTAATCTCGATCATCATATCTAAATTGGCAATTTCTCTAAATTAGTAATAACATGTACCACCTGCCAGTCATCTCTGCGAGCTTTGTCTATTTGCCATCTGATCCTACTCAGAGCTCTGCCCATATTGTCCCTGATAACAAGTCGGCAAACGTATGCCATCCCTCTGCAAAAGATAAATCTCATAGGAAAGAGCTCGATCATAAATCTTCTGCAGGGTGCGGGCTCTAGTGGATACAATGGCACTGGCGATGATCTCCTCTATACCTTGAAAGAAATAGTAAATCTGAAGCCTCTCCATCCCTGCCACATCTATGGCGAACTGAAGTATCGGTACCTCTCCATGTATTATAGTACCGATCCATTACCCTATCTTAGGACTAAGAACCCCTCACTCAATCTCAGTCTTACCCTAATAGGAATATAGTCATCATAGAACAGTTGTCTAAACTCAGCCTGTACAGTAGGATATAGATGTGTATCGGTGTATGTCATCCACCACACTATTGTATCCCCTTTAAGACAGTAACTCGATATGCGTGCTTAGTCCATCTCCTCGACCTTCAACGACTTATGAAGCCACTGAAACGATAATAACCACCTCCTGACCGCCTTCGGGTCACCTGCTCCATAGAAAAATTTAGGATGGAACCGAATAAGATCTTTAATCAGTTTTGCCTCAGCTGACAAGGTACTACCTGAAATTGACGCAATCACCAGTTGCTTGGTAGTTTTCAGTGTAGGGACTGACGTCTCTATAGGCACAATCACTAGTGCAACTTCCTCAGTCAATGTCTCAAAATTGCCGCCTAAATAGGCGTCTGATGATAAGTCGGGGCAACGGCTGCCTGTGTAGTAGTTGGAGCTAAAATTGTGAGAGCTGGTGTTACGGCTACTTGTGCCGGTAACACATGAGTCCTAAGTAACTGTAGGATGTCAGTCACATGCGCCTGATGATAGGCGAATCTATCGTCGACGCTTTAAGGAAATGTATCAATATCAATAACCCTAGTAGGATCACTCGTCTGTCCTATCTCAAACGGAGTAAAGGGTTGTCCATCTATCGAGATCTGCATCGAAAAACTTGCATCGAGATCAGCCTCGGTACATACACGTATATGGTATATAATATACAATTAAAACATAACGTGTATATAAACCCTATCTCTACCCGCCTCACAATCATTTCCTAACTAGAGTTCTATAGTAAGTACATCGAGTTCCCACATCTAAAATTTGTTCATTAAGTTTTATGCTCTTTCTTTGATTCTTTAGGTTCAATGAACCATTGCTCTCATACGAACTATGGCGATCCCAAATCCCGAGGCTGCCACTTGGTGCATTTCGGCCCCACAGCCCTGCCACATCACTGACCCGCTGGGTCCCACACGCCACTGACGTCCGTTACCATGAAAATTTCCTTGAAATACATGCTAACTTGTCATAAAGCTAATCATTTAATCGATTTTTCAATTAACTTAGCCTCTTTATCCGTTATATTTGTCAAAGTTTTACAGTATTTAACAAGTAATTCAGCGGAAAACTTCATACACTTGGACAACATGCAAATATATATAAAGTTCATGTCATGATAGAGCATCGTCCTAATGTGGAAAACCCGGCATAATGTACATTGTATACAAGGCGCAAAATGTCTCAAAAATAAAGTATATACATGGACTAGCCTCTTACAAAGGCCCCTGTACCTAAAAGAAAACGATTAAACAAAAATAAACATGTACGAGAAGGTCCCGAACAGTAGGCGACCTGAGATAGACGCCTAGGATCCCCTTACATCTGTTCGTACTAGCATCTGCACTCAGTCGTCACAACAGAGTAGATGATGAGTCCATTGAGTAAATCTCTAGAAGAAATCCACGAAATATTTATAATATGGAAGCCAATAATGATGTTAAATAAACATGCAAAATAAACAAGCAACTATAAATGACAACGCATGCATAAATAACAGTGACGATAGCAAATGGATATGTTACGCATAGCAGACTAAACCATATTTCGTCCATCTGTATGATTCTTAATGGTCCTACCACACTGGGCCACATCCTAACTAGTTCGCTCGGTGGCTGGTGTAGACCCACGATGCACCGACAAGTGTATCGTAATAACGCCCCAAGTCGCATTTCAATGAGTATCCAGATACACATGTTATGGTCTAGTGTGTTAGAGCCCCGTACAACACACCTACGAGTAAAACCTGATGGTGAACCGACTTTACCAGCCATAAAGCAGTAATCCTACATAGAGTATAATGTAAAGCAATAAATAAGTGAGGATGAATGACAAGAAAAGTAAATAAATCTTTAAGTGTGTTTCTTAAAGGGTTTACGTACCTCGAACACGCTCTCCAAAGTCCCAAAAATACCTCGGTCTGACCCTGCTATGCTTCCGACTACTGTACTATAGTCCCAAGATCCCTAAGGTCAATTACCAGAGTTTTAGAGAGTGTTTACGTTAGTTGAATAGATATTAAACCCCAAAACCCAAAATACCAAATACAACAACAAAACAGTGATGCCAACTGTGGGGAGCGCGCTCCTAGCCAGGGGAGTGTGCTCCCCGTGTTCTTGAGGAATAACACAAGGCTCTACCCAGATTGAGGAGTGTGCTCCTTAGCTTGGGGAGGGCGCTCCCTGCGCTGGGCATCCTAATTCCCAACTCGAGAATTTTGATCCCCAACGTCCCGAGGCCATCTCCAACTCCGTCGACGTTGCCCTCTCCTAGTAGGGGAACTACAAACACCAATAAAATGTCCAAATTACAACAATATTTATCAAATTAAAGAATTCATCAAATCATCAATTTTCACCAATTTCATAAATCCTTCAAAACCGATGCAAATAACACAATCAAATGACAAACTTGCATCAAAAAATACATTAGAATACCAAAGAGTTAGTGAGTCTAACTTCAAATTCATTTTTCCATCATACACTTCCGAGACTTGTCTCATTTGATAGAGAATTGCAAGAAGAAGATGATGCTCACCTTGATTATTGTATTAATTGATGAAATCCTCTCCTAATCTCCAAGAATCACACAAAGCCCTCTCTCTTTCTCTCTAGATTTTCAAATGGTTGGATGCAGTGAGAGAATAGTTGGCCAAGAAATGTCCCAAAGTCGATATATATCCTCTTGATCTCATCAAAGTGTGTTCTCGTATCTCAAGGACATCCTAAGGCCACCAAGTAGGCCATCCAACTCACTTTAATGACTCCAATATTACACTCAACCCTTGGTCTTATCCTTACTTATTCTGGTTTTTCGATGTTCTGGCACCTCGGTACTCACCGCGAGGCGCGTCATAGCTTAATATTTCGATAATATAGCTTGGACTGGGGTTTTATATTTATTATTTTGTCACATTTTCTTTGGTTGTTTATATAAATCATTTCCCCGACCTATGTGTACCTGTATTTCGCCCGCCCAGTACCCTTATCGACACATTTTTGAAGCGAATACCCGTCGCACCATTTAACAACATAAACACACATGAGATGAAATAAATAAGAATTGATTGTATTAACATCACAATAATGCAAACATTAGACAAAATTTTATTATTTACCTAGTCCCAATAATTGATTGTATTAACATCGCAATAATCTGAGCTGGCATTCGAGTTTGAAAATAATCAATAATAACGACGTAAATAAAATTGGGCCGTTACACTACAATCCTGAAAGGGTTCAAAACATACTTAAATAACCTTTTAAATTTACAATACAATATTTAACTTTTTAAATGTACAATACAACTAACATAAATCATTAATTTGTATTTCAATCAAGAAATACTTTACATCAATAACAAGCAAGCATTTGTCGAAATTGCTTTCTTTAGGGTAGACTAATGTTTTTTTTTTTTTTTTTTTTTGAGGTTTTAGTTAATCTTACAACTTTGATAGCATTGGTAAATAATTTTAAGAAAGTGAAGCACGATTCATGAAATCCTAGACAAACATGTGTCAAAAGAGGGCATTAACCAAATGAACCAACTGAAAGCATCTATAATATGATTCTAGTTAATGTTAGAAGTTCCAAATTTGCAGACTCTAGTTTTAGACTTGTGATGCACCCTCCAATCTTAAACCCTTCCACCCCACTGAGTAGCAGATTTTTGTTGAGCACCTCCCATGTTTTGCATCCTATTTCTTATTATCTAATTATGCTACTTCCTATAGATTGCAATTCAGATATTTATATAAATCCGAATTTAGAGATTTATATTTGATCAAATCCAGTATACATATTCTATTCTAATTAGATAAAGAAATATATATATATATATTTATATATATAGGAAAAGAGCAAAGAACCATTAGGAACCAGAAAAAGAGACCCTTTTAAATTCTAAAAGCATCTGTGTTTGCTAGATTTCACATTGAAAACAAAGAATTATTAACGAATAGCATAAAAAAGAAAAGAAGAAAAATTAATGTAAAAGATCAACAACAACAACAACAACAAATAGCCTCGGTCACAAATTAATTATGGTTAACTACATGGATCAAACTTTTCCAGTGCTCAATGGAGAAGATCCTTAAATGAAAATTAACTTGAAAAATGAAAATAATCAACTAACACGTTCTAAACGAAAAGTAGCGGCGCACACAATCGTTTCATCTTTAAAAATATTGATTGATTTACAGAGGGACTATCCACAGTTTTCACAATCACAGTATCATTAATTGGGAAAAGAGACAAATGGTTCGTCCTTCCCTATTATTTTATTTTTATTGTCTTTTATAATTGCACATACACAAAATTAAAATAAATTCTAATGGACTCAGATAACAACACTATTCATTCAAAAGCACCTCACAACACCTCTTCAATAACCAAATTATTCATACATAACATTATCCTAAAAAGGCAAGCCCCCTTATTTTCTGAGTACAAACGTAGATACACTGAGATATATACTCGTATCTGGATATCCGATATCAAAAGTGGAGAAAGGGAAAACATTTTAGTACAGAAACTAGGTATCATTAATGATGCATGCCCAAGTCATTGATTTCACTCTTTTAAGAACACTCAAGAATTGCATACTCCAAACTCTAGCATGGATGTCATACGGTTGCTCTGTTAGCCAATCTTCTTATTAATGTATTCAAACTCATGAATTCGCTCCTTCCTAACCATCTAAGCAAGTCTTATAACCAAATTACTGAAAGGAGGGAGCTCAACACAACATTATATAAATATTTGAAACAACAAAATTGTCTTTAAAAAAAGGAACTATACAACATGCAAGTGCTCATTGATGAAGCAAACAAGAAAATTCAAAGGAAACCAAACCAAAGATACAACGCTTAAAAAAATCATGTCTATATGAAGGACAGTAAACTTATAGTTTCTTTTTTTTTTTTTTTTTTTTTTTCTTTTTTTTTTTTTGATAAGAAAGAACATTTCTCCAATCCCAACCACTTGTACCAATTACCAAATACTTAACCACTGGGCCAACCCCCACATATATAGTTCATAGTTTCTAATGTTTTTGCTCTTAGTAGCATGAGATTTCTAATGTTTGTTTCCTAATTGATTTGAGAAAGATTGTTAAATCAAAATCATAACAAAAAAACAAAAAAATATTTTTAAGAGTGCAACTATGTTCACGTTAAACTTAACAATTTAGGCTAATGGCTTATCTACTCATTTCTTGTATCCATTCCATGCATCATAACTTTTAAAATTAGATAAAAATTGAAAAATAGTCTTAAACCCCATATGTATGTTAAGCTATTGATAATTAGTCAATATATAATTGATAACAAAATTAGAAAATGTTATCAGTAAAATGACAAATTGAAATCAAGTCTTCGTGCTTAGTATATATATGATCAAAGAGAGAGAAGTGAAAAACAAAGATCTGAAAACCAGTTAAAATTTGAAGTGGATAATGTGTCATATGAAGAAAAAAATGAAAAAAAGAAAGAAAATAGATTGGCTCACTTGTAAGTACCATGGCTAAAGAAGAAAAAAAAAATGAAAAAAAGAAAGAAAATAGATTGGCTCACTTGTAAGTACCATGGTCTAAAGAAGAAAAAAAAATGAAAAAAAGAAAGAAAATAGATTGGCTCACTTGTAAGTACCATGGTCTAAACACTATTGACTGTAAATTATAGGGGTAGGAATCAACATGGGGCATGAATTATTATTAAACTGTCAAAAACAATTACTATATAAGCATTAATTAATATTATTATTGAACTATGTACCATTATGCATAGCTCAAAAAAAAAAGATATATATGTACCATTATGCACGTCACAGACAATAATTTAGACGAACAAAAACTTCATAGCTTTCAAAGGTAGTTAACTACAAACCCCCACAACAAAATCCAAGATGTCTCAAACACAAAGTGTGTTAGAAAACCAATTGTGTATACCATAATTTCCCTACCGATTGTGTATAACATAAACTTCTCCATTGATTCCCCACTTATTGTGTATAACATAAACTTCCCCAATGATTGTGTATACTATAACTTCTCCACTGATTGTGTAAATCTTCTCTTGTATCACATAAGGTTCTATGTATATTGTTTTGTAGGCTCTATAAATAAGAGCATCTTGTTTGTATACAATTTACTTTGTTTTACCTTAATCAATACAATTCCTATTACATTCACAAAGTGAATTATCATTATTGATTTATTTGCCTCTAAGTGATTACCAACGTACCAAGTTATCGAGTTTCAATTAGAAGACCATGTTTCAAAACCAGCAATTAGTCACCCAAATATATATATATATATATATATATATATATATATATATATATATATATATATATATATATATATATATATATATATGTATATATATATGTATATATGTATATATATATATATATACACATATATATATATATATACACCTACTGACCCAAATGGGTTTGGTGGTAGTGGCTAGGGGTTCTCCGGCGGTGGCGTAGTGATCGAGGCTCCGGCGGTGGCGAGAGAGGGCCGAAAGAAAGTACTATGAGGGCAGTGGTGATGGAGGGTGATGCAGGCTTGGATTGAATCAATGTTTTGTATCATGAGAATGGTGTATAGATATATGGAAATATGGGTCGTGATTAAATTTTGGTTGACTTTTGGAGGGTTCGACTATGGAATTCAATAGTTCTGAAGACATAGTTTTATTGGAAACAACATGTTGATCAATACACACTACTTTGTAGTGACTATGGTGTTTTTTAGCCAAATTCCTTCATTTAGGCCTCTGAATTAACAATTTTTCTATTATTACTAAGTTTTTAGTTTGATTACAACTCTTAGTAGGAATTTCCGTTTTTTATGTCGTTTGTTGCATTAGCTTTTCTATTTCGTCTAGTTTTCAATTTATGCTATTTTGAACTTTTGCTATTTAAAGCACCCTTCTTGCTGTAATTAGAGAGTTTTTTATAATTGAATAAATTTGGAACTTTGATTAAGTTCTTGTGCCCTGAATTGTATTATCGTAGTGTCGAACATTCAGTTTGGAAGATCTCTACTACGTCAAGTGGTATCAAAGCATTCAACAACCGTGATTTAGAGATAATCATGGCACGGAAAAAGAATTAGAACCAACAACGAATCAAAGATATTTATCATCAACACAATCAACCTCGAACGAGCAATATTTCACTCAATTTTTTGCGTCGCAGGAACAATTGTAGGTGCAAGTGAATGAATTGTCTGCAATTATGGCTATTACGAGAGTGTTGTTGAGGGTTCGGGTTGGAAACTACCATATCCAAAACTGTCAAAAAGAACTTATTGTTTTTTAATAAACGACATAGATTTCTCTTTTGATGGGAAAGGTGAATTTGAAGACAAGAAAATTTATGTCAACTTTGACAAGCCGCCAAAGGTTGATGTCGGTGACGAAGACTTCATTGAAGACAGAGTAGTCTTTGGAGATGATGGTCATGTTGTCGAAGTTATTTCGCAATCTGCAAGTCTCCAAGTACTTGGAACAGTGGTTGATAATGGTGTAGTAGACAACTACCTAATTGAAAAATGTGTGGAGACAAAAGTGAGTTCGCGAGAACCAAACACTTTTGTTCATTAGCAGATGACATAGATGAAGAGTTAGTAGTGGACGCTCTTTAAGACTCTTACAATAGTGTGTTTGTTAATAACTTCAGTTTTGAAGTCAAGGTTATTTTTTAGGACAAAGTTGTCCTAGGTCGAAAGACGCGATAGGGTACGAAAATTTGAGGATGATTTTTTGTCAACGGGGGAGTATGATGCAAGCTTGGATTGAATCAGTGTTGTGTATCATGAGAATGGTGTATACATATATGGAAATATGGGTCGCGATCAAATTTTGGTTGACTTTTGGAGGGTCCAACTACAGAATTCAGTAGTTCTAAAGACATAGTTTTATTGGAAATGACGTCCTGATCAATGCACACTACTTTGTAGTGACTACGGTGTTTTTTAGCCAAATTCCTTCATTTAGGCCTCCGAATTAACAATTTTTCTATTTTTAGTAATTTTTAGTTTGATTACAACTCTTTATAGGAATTTTTGTTTTTTATGCCGTTTATTGCATTAGCTTTTCTATTTCGTCTAGTTTTCAATTTATGCTATTTTGGACTTTTGCTATTTTTGGCAAATTTAAGGTTTTGGTATTTAAAGCACCCTTCTTGTTGTAATTAGAGATTTTTTTATTATTGAATAAATTTGGAACTTTAATTAAGTTTTTGTGCCCTGAATTGCATTGTTCGTAGTGTCGAACATTCAGTTTGAAAGATCTTCGTTGCGTCACGTGGTATCAGAGCATTCATCAACCGTGATTTAGAGATAATCATGGCGCGGAAAAGAATTAGAACCAACAACGAGTCGAACATATTTATCATCAACACAATCAAGCCTCGAACGAGCAGCGTTTCACTCAACTTCTTTGCGTCGCATGAACAATTGCAGGTGCAATTGAATGAATTGTCTGCTATTATGGCTATTACGAGAGTGTTGTTGAAGGTTCGGGTTGAAAACTACCATATCCAAAACTGTCAAAGAGAACCTATTATTTTTTAATAAACATACATAGATTTCTCTTTTGATGGGAAAGATGAATTTGAAGACGAGGAAATTTATGTCAACTTTGACGAGCCGCTAAAGTTTGATGTCGGTGACAAAGACTTCATTGAAGAAAGAGTGTTCTTTGGAGATGATGATCATGTTATCGAAGTTATTTCGCAATCTGCATGTAACGGCCTGTTATAATTATAACACCGTTATTTAATTATTTCATATTAAGACGCCAGCTCAGACGAAACGTGGACGCCGCGGATAGGCTAGGCAAGACCCGAACTTAGGGTATTGACTGTGTATTGTTGTTTTCTTGGGTTCTGTGACATATTAATATTTTTATTATTATTATTATGTATTATTCATCACAGGTGTGTATCTATAATTTCTTGTCGGGCGAGTTTGAGCGCTGGGGTTCCATTTCGTAGAACACGCCAACGCGAGGGTTCGATAGCTATGAGGCTGGACGTTAGGGTTAGACTAGATTTAATCATAACAGCATGACTATGGTTAAGGATTTGATTTAATGAGACTTAAATATAACCTTAGGCTAAGTTAAGTAATTCAATTAGATACACTAAGTGTGGGTTCGCCTCGGGAAGCATGCCGGACGCGGGGCATGGGGAGCCGGGTAGTCGAGAAGTTAGTGTGACCCTACTTAGCATTTTATGGAATTTATTTGATGACTTGGGTAGGCTATATGAGTTAAATTAAATTGGTATGACAAATCCTATAGTTGTAACTGAATAAATTAGCCCACTTAGGATTGTCCTCGAGACACACAACAGATGAGATACAAGGCATATAGTCTCATAATAAGGTGTCCAGGAATTGAGTGACACAAGCTTAACAACGACTGCTAGATCAGTCTCAAGATGCGTGTGAATGTCATATTAGAACAACACATATAAATACCAACTTTTTGTGGAGACATGCAAACCAAATAAATTCTCAACGATTCTTGAGGTTCTTAGGGGAGAAATTCTAGTTAAGGGAAGCAACTAAGGGTTTGGAGACTGGATTGGGTGTCCAAACAACGAAATCTAAGATAAGCTACTTACAAATTCTATGATTTTTATGGAAACTTGATGTGTTTGGGTATGTTGAGGTTCAAACGAATTTTTGAGAATTCATCACTATTTTTGCTGGAATTGTTATTTATGAGGTTAGTTTTGATGAATTATGTCAATTCTATTCGAATTTGTGCACAAAAATGAGTGATTTGGTGATTTCGAATTTTAAAAACATGCACATTTTAATCCTCTGTTTTAAGTGAAAAACTTGTTTAATCGGTGTTTTAGAGAGGAATTTGATGCGGTTGGAGAGTGTGTGGTAATTCTATGATGTTTGTAGGTGTTAGGAACCAGGAAAAGCCTAAAATCAATTGTTGGAATTTCTGGGCAGAGTGCACCTAGCACGCTAGGCACGCTGGGGAAGATGATGATTCTTCGTGCATGAACAGTGCACGAAGAACCACTAGCGCGCTAATCATCCAGCCTAGCGTGCTAGGTACTAGAACCCCTAAATTTCTAAAACTAAAATCGAGCCTAATTGATAACAAACCCACTTAATTAACCAATAAACACCCAAAATTAGATCTCAAGAGTCATGGGACAGGAATGGAGTCGGGACTAGTCGGGGATTGGACCGAGGGGTGTTTTCGGGGTTATTGAGCGTGGTTTGAGGTACATAAAACCCAACTGAACACCACTACTGCATTTACTTATTGTTTATTCATTTGAGCTGTTAATTCTTGATAATCTGTGAGTCTATTCTTACTAGGACGGTTGAGTTTTCCCGTCTATGTATCCGAGGGTTGTTGTGGTGCTTGCTAAGTGTGTAGCACGTGTTCTCAGCCTCGGTAGATTATAGCCCGAGTTGAATATTGGTTCACGTGTTCGATGTAACCCACTAAGGCTAATGTAGCTAGGACACAGTCGTAGGGTCGATGGTGTAGGCCACGACCAGGGCTCCTAGTCTTAAGTACACATTTTAGAAGTTGTGTTCATACCCATTTGCATATCTATGTGTTTATATCCATGTGATGAGCTTTGAGCAGTTGTCTGCATTTTTCCTTCTTTCCGCATGTTTATTTAATACTATTTATTGGCTCTATCATTTACATTCTTAAATTAATATGCACGGTGATTTTCCTTGGGATTTTACTTAATGGACTTGTCATTTGCCTTTTGTGATGACTGAGCGCAGATCCTAGTACTAGCAGAGGTAAGGGGATTATTGGCGACTACATCTGACTTACCTACGCTGAGGCCTGCTGGTACGTTTGGTGGTAGTTATGCTTTTGATATTTTGTATTATCTTTTGGGGTTGGGAGACTACATTTCACACCTGTACTTGTATATATTGTTATAGTTGATCGCCTATATGCACAGTACTGCTGGGATTTCCACTATAGGTTGAATAAGTAAACATTATATGTTCTTTTGGTAATATAAATACTTCCACTTTATTTCGTTATAAATGTTGATTAGTTTAATTGAATTTTATTGTTTAATCTAAAACTATATGTAAACTACCAAATGAATTGACAAGAAATGCAAAGGTGTCAGACAAATGATGAGTATGAGTGACGTAGGCAGAAGCTTCAGGTGTTAAGGCAGGGAGGTAGCTGACCACGGGGCGGCCACAAAATTTGGGGTCGTCACACTACAAGTCATCAAGTGCTTGAAACAGTGGTTGATGATGGTGTAGTAGACAACTACCTAAGTGAAAAAGGTATGGAGACAAAAGTGAAGTTCGCGAGGACCAAACACTTTGGTTCATTAACAGATGACATGGATGAAGAGTTAGTAGTGTACGCTCTTCAAGACTCTCACGGTGTTGTGTTTGTTGATAACTTCAGTTTTGAAGTCAAGGTTATTTTTTAGGACAAAGTTGTCCTAGGTCGAAAGACGCGATAGGGTACGAAAATTCGACGACGAATTTTTGTCAACGAGGGAGTATGATGCAGGCTTAGATTGAATCAGTTTTGTGTATCATGAGATAGGTGTATAGATATATGGAAATATGAGTCACGATCAAATTTTGGTGACTTTAGGAGGGTTCGACTATAGAATTTTGTGTTGGGAAATGTGCCCTAGGTCAATCCATTAATAATCTTTATGAATACATTTTAGTTAATAAAATAGAGGATTTCATTTGTTGTTTATTATAATTGATTTGCATGTTTACATTATAATAAGATCCATGGGTATTTACATAAATATCCTAAATGTCCCTAGTCGATTATTATACTGGGAACTATAATGAATTAAGACTAGTGTGAGTCTTGATTGATGATCATACGATGATCATACGTATGGGAATACGAATCAAGATCATGAGTACTTGTTAGGGAACAAAGTACTGGACCGACCCGCTATGAGAACATCACATGGATTAAGTCATAGTTGTTTCTCATGATAGGTATATTTTTAGTCCTCTGACTTGAGATTACCAGAGACTTCAACATTAGGAATACAGTGATTTGACGCAATCAAACGTTGTCTTTAACCGGACGATTATAAAGGTTGTGATTGGTTACTGTGTGAATAATGTGGTGAAGTTGTGTAATCGAGATAGAATTTGTTCCTCTCATATAAAGAGAGATATCCATGCCTCGATGTGTTAGACTGTTAAAAGGCCTAGTCTAAGTGAATTGATATTGATCAATGTCACTTAGATGTTTTTAGTGTACCTAAAAATCGAGACTAGTACTATTGAACATGTTGGATGACAATTTCATGCCTTATGTTTGACTAAAAGAATATCGTGTGACAAAAGGATATTATATACACTATTAATTAGGTTGTATCGATTTGATATTCGTACAACTTGGGTAGTCATAATGTCTTGCTAGAGGCCGCTTATGACTTGTATACCAAAATGTGTTTTGGTACACTGCCAACGTTGTATGAGCCTATTAGGTCGCACACTGAGAATGGTTTTACGAGATTTTAAGATGGTTCAGAAAAATGAATTTTATATGATAAAATTCATGACAGAAACGTCCTTGTAGTGTATTACACTTATACTTCTTTAAGTAGGGGTATATGTGTAATTTACTTAACCGTCTATATACAAGGGTTGTATAAATAGACGCTTTGAGTTAGAATACAAGTACGAAAGATTAAAAAAGGGCTGAAACTCTATTTTCGTTTTAAGAAACGACTTAGAGGTTTTTGATATGCTCTGGATCGTTTTGGAGAGAAACAAAAGGTTTGGTATTCTCTCAAAGCTAGCACTTCAAATCTCGGCCGCCGTTCGTATGTATGGACTGCTGATAGAGGGTGTTCGTTGTTGGCAACACCTTAAAGATCGATTAACCTTAAGAAAGGTACATTGCGAGTGAGGTATGATTAAGTTTTCATAGTATAAACGTATTTTAATGGAATTAGATTCGGATCCTGTTGGGGTTTTTCTCAAAATAGTTTTGAAATCTCCGCTGTGAATGAACCCCAAAACCCATCATTTTGTAGTTCTGAAGACATATTTTATTGGAAAGGACGTGTTGATCAATACACATTACTTTGTAGTGAATACGGTGTTTTTTTAGCCAAATTCCTTCGTTTAGGCCTCCTAATTAACAATTTTTCTATTTTTAGTAAGTTTTAGTTTGATTACAATTCTTAGTAGGAATTTTCGTTTTTTATGTCGTTTGTTGCATTAGCTTTTCTATTTCGTCTAGTTTTCAATTTATGCTATTTTGGACTTTTGCTATTTATGGAAAATTTAAGGTTTTGGTATTTAAAGCTCTTGCTATGAGTAGAGAGTTTTTTATTATTGAATAAATTTGAAACTTTGATTAAGTTTCTTGTGCCCTGAATTGTGTTTTCGTAGTGTCAAACATTCAGTTTGGAAGATCTCCACTGCGTCAAGTGGTATCAGAGCCTTCATCAACCGTGAGTTAAAGATAATCATGGTGCGAAGAAGAATTAGAACCAACAACGAGCCGAAGATATTTATCATCAACACAATCAAGCCTGGAACGAGTAGTGTTTCACTCAACTTTTTGCGTCGCAGGAACAATTACAGGTACAATTGAATGAATTGGCTGCTATTATGGATATTACAAGAGTGTTGTTAAGGGTTCAGGTTGGAAATGACCATATCCGAAACTGTCAAAGAGAACCTATTATTTTTTAATAAACGACATAGATTTCTCTTTTGATGGGAAAAGTGAATTTGAAGACGAGGAAATTTATGTCAACTTTGACGAGCCGCCAAAGTTTGATGTCGGTGACGAAGACTTCATTGAAGGCAGAGTGTTCTTTGGAGATGATGGTCATGTTATCGAAGTTATTTCGCAATTTGTATGTCCCCAATTACTTGAAACAGTGGTTGATAATGGTGTAGTAGACAACTACCTAATTGAAAAAGGTGTGGAGATAAAAGTGAAGTTCGCGAGGACCAAACACTTTTGTTTATTAACAGATGACTTGGATGAAGAGTTAGTAGTGGACGCTCTTCAAGACTCTCACGGTGGTGTGTTTCTTGATAACTTCAGTTTTGAGGTCAAGGTTATTTTTTAAGACAAAGTTGTCCTGGTTCGAAAGACTCGATAGGGTACGAAAATTCGAGGACAAGTTTTTGTCAACGGGGGAGTATGATGCAGGTTTGGATTGAATCAGTGTTGTGTATCATGAGAATGATGTATAGATATATGGAAATATGGGTCGCGTTCAATTTTTGTTTAACTTTTGGAGGGTCCGACTACGAAATTCGGTAGTTCTAAAAACATAGTTTTATTGGAAATGATGTGTTGATCAATACATACTACTTTGTAGTGAATACGGTGTTTTTTTACTAAATTCCTTCGTTTAGGCCTCCGAATTAGCAATTTTTCTATTTTTAGTAAGTTTTAGTTTGATTACAACTCTTAGTAGGAATTTTCACTTTTTATGTTGTTTGTTGCATTAACTTTCCTATTTTGTCTAGTTTTTAATTTAGGGTATTTTGGACTTCTGTTATTTTTGGCAAATTTTAGGTTTTTGCTATTTCAAACACCCTTTTTGTTGTAATTTGAGAGTATTTTATTATTGAATAAATTTAGAACTTTGATTAAGTTTTTGTGCCATGAATTGTATTGTTCGTAGTGTCGAACATTTGGTTTGAAAGATCTCTTGACGCAGTGGAGATCTTCTAAATCGGATGTTTGACACTACGAACAAACAACCTAAAGCTAAAGAGAATTAACATCAAATTCTTAAGAAAAGAAATTTAATTCTTTATTAAAAATCAATAAAATCCACCAAGAATATTACATATGTAGCATTTATATAGGCTTGTAAAATAATAAGACTCATAATTCTAATAGAATACTAAAAGACACAATAACTGTAATTCTATTAAAACTCTTACACCACTAATTCCTATTTAGACTCTAACCTTGACACAAAATGACACATAACTTGTAATCCAACTAAGCAAAACCATCTTATCTAATAAATAAAAAAATCCTAATCTAACACAAATTTTAATTTGCATCATTCTCTTCCGGTTGAGAAAATTCGTTCTCGAATTCAATACTTGAATAATTCTTCCGCACATGACGTTTATGGTTTTCATCTTCATCATTCTTCCCTTGTTGGAAAAAATTCACCCTCGAGATTTTGTATTCTCGCACGTCTTCCCAGCTTTGACGACAACATCATCAAAACTAGTCTTGACATGCTTGAAAAGATAAAATAGAACATTATTCTGACCGAAAAGTCATGCAAATATCCATCAACGCATATGTTGTCATTGGTTGCAAATTTGAGTACTTTTGCCATTGCAATTAGGTCAAGGGAGTCATTGTTGATGCCGACATCACGAACCACCTCTTCAAGCACTTGAGGAACTTCAAACAATGAAACCACTTCGATGACTAAGCCGTCCTCTCCAAAGACTAACTTGTCCTCCACAAAGTCGTACCCATCACTGTCGAACTTTATCTCTTCGTCAAAGTTTTCAAAGTCCTCCTCAAAGAAGATTGGATCTATTCATCGTGTATCGCCGTAAAGAAAAAGAACCCCATCTATTTCTTCCTCGGATACAAATTCCTCCTCATCGAGAATAAGAATATTCCAATTCTCGTTCCTCACCAAAGCCAAACTTCACCTCAGTTGCATGATTCATCCAAATCACGCATGACGTTAGCTCTGATACCAAACTAACGTAGCGGAGATCTTCTAAATCGGATGTTCGAAACTACGAACAAACAACCTAGGGCTAAAGAAAATTAACACCAAATTCTCAAGGAAAGAAATTCATTTCTTTATTAAAAATAATAAAATCTACCTAAAATATTACATATGTAGCCTTTATATAGGCTTGTAAAATAATAAGACTCCTAATTCTAATAGAATACCAAAAGACACAATAACTGTAATTCTATTAAAACTCTTACTACCATTAATTCCTATTTAGACTCTAACTTTGACACAAAAGGACACATAACTTGTCCAACTAAACAAAACCATCTTATCTAATAAATAAAAAAATCCTAATCTAACACAAATTCTAATTTGCATCATTCTCTTCCGGTTGAGAAAATTCGTCCTCGAATTCAATACTTGAATAATTCTTCCGCACATGACGTCTATGGTCTCCATCTTCATCAAAGGGAAATGGGACTGTCAAAATTTTGAACAAACTAAATACCATACAAGCCAAACTTGGGTCGGGCTTAAATGGGTCTGTCAATATCTTAGAAAAACTACGTCTATGTAATAAATATTCAACAAAAGAGAGACCCTTATATGGGGCTCGACCATACCTGAACATAAATTAGTCGGTGATGTTGACACTAGACACCACGTGAAAACAAAAAAAAAATCAACAAAAACACACAAAAGAACACAGGAATGTGGACTTTGTGTAAAATGCACGTTGTAAAGTATTTTCTCAATATTCTAATTAAGTTATAGTTTGTATATAACATTATGTGTAGACTGAAAGTTAGCCCCACAACGAATAGTACTAGTCTGACTTCTTAATGAAGTATATAAGTGTGGCTCTCCCCTCAATTAGTGTCGAAGCCTTTAGCCCACACCTATAAATTAAAAGTCGCGCTAAGGGCACCCCACAATCCTCTCAGGGCCCCCCGCCATTTTTAATTAAAACTGGTTTTATAACCAATTGACAAAAATGCCCTCATCCAACCCAATAATTCACATGCCCATTCAAATACCCTCTCAGGGCACCCTACTTTTAAAAACTTGATGCGTGTCGAGCGCGTCAAAATAAATATATATATCCCGATGAGATTACCAATAACCACAAGAACTGCAGTAGTGGCAAGCACGGGGTCGAACCACGAAGACCAAGTTTTCAACTTAGGGTACGAAACTAAACTAACCTAGAGTGTTCACAGAAAATATCCCTAATTTTACTAAAAACAATAACTAAAATATAAAGTAAATAAATCAATCAAGAGGGGGAAGAACAATCTAAACCATCAGTATCACAAATCTCCTCAATTTGGCATAATTTTACATATGGTCCTCAATTTAATCAAAGCATGCAAATCACAATAATTTAGTGTAGCTATAGACCCGGTAATGTAGGCAGGTCTTCGCACTTCCTGATGTCGGCAGCCAAGGTACGACTGTTGACTACTTCCCTGACCAATTATGCAACCTGATCGCTAGTGCTCCAGATTTAACGCATTGGTCGCATTACTTTGATTAGTGAAGGCACTACACCTAGACAACCGGATCGTTAGTGCTCCCGATTTAGCCTAGATTCCTAAGGTATTTGATCGGTCCCAAAAGGTTCTAATCAATTGGTATGGTCAGTTGCCACTAGTGTGGTCTTTTCGCACAAACACGGGTGCTTACGACTCACTGGCATATGAATTGAAGTTTAAACAAGTGTTTAACTTCAATTGTTCAAATAATACCAAAGAAAATAAAATACTATGAAAAACAAATTAAATAAATAATAAAATAGATCTCACATATGTTTTATGCCAAAAAGAGTGATTTGATCCACTTCCGGTTCAGACTGATGAGTTTAGTCGGCCATCGACGTCATAAACTCCATTAAAATCTAAAAATAAAGTGTAGAAAAAAATGAGAGAAATACTAGAAAACACAAAGAAAAGAAGAAAACAATCGATCCCCGACTCTCTGCTAAAAACCCTAATTAATACTCCTAAATTTGGGTCTCGGATGCCTATTTTCGAGTTTGGTGCGTGACACGTGCGTCGAGGACAATCTGTGGCTATTTTTTGGTGTTTTTCTGAACTTTACCACGCCACGTGTTACAACGTGATTGGCTGAAAAACTGGAGCGTGCGACGTGCGCTGATTGGCCAAAACTGATTGACGTGTTACAGTGTGATTGGCGGCGCGTTGATTGGCCAAAACTGTTGTTGATGACGTGCTGGTGTTGACTGGACCGAACACGTGGCAGCGTGTAAGTGGTTGGAGGGTGAGCTGGTGACGCGGTGGACGAATGGGAAGCGGACACGTGGCGGCTGAGTTAGTGGAGAAGAATCGCGCGACTATCACCGAAAATTGGGAATTCGGGTTGGCACGCATCTCGAGGCAAATCGAGCAACTAAGGCGAGACGATGAGCTATGAGAGAGACGTGGCACGCTGCGGTTGGTGGAACTGGGCGACGTGGCAACGCTGATTGGCTAGAACGTTCTGTGTGACGCGGCTTGGCCAATGACAACGCGACACGTGGCACTGCATAACTCCAATTATCCAACTCTCGCGTATACTCCGAAACAAATCCTCTGGTGTCCGATTTCTTCAAGTAAATACTCTATTTTGAGTATTTTTTAGCCCCGGATCCAACCGTGCACTCCGTTTCTCCTGAAAATGACAAATAGAGATAATTAGGCCCATAATTCGAAGAATAAACACTAAAATATATAAATAAACTATATATAATGTGCATAAATAACAACTTATCAAATTCGATTTTTTTTACGAAGTCAAGTCGATCCGTCGCGGGCCAGACATCGCATTTGTCAATCAAAGAGTGCGCACTAACTCTTATCAATCGCGTTTGTCGATCCATCGCCGCAAGGAGATTCGACGAGTTTTAAATGTTTTTATAGTCTAATGGTTGAAGAAAATGAGTGGGAGGCAGACGTCGTACACGACAAGTTAGTTTTTATGGTTTTTATATGTTTTTTTCCATTTTCGAAGGTAAACCACGGATACGAATTTATCGGTCACACAAGACCGAGACATATTGTAGTGTCTCGGTACCCTATAACCGATAACTAAAAGAAGCTATCGGTTATTACCAACCAAGTTTAATCCTAAACGTAGCTTTTTATTATACTTCGGTTGGAAGCGACCGAGACATAACTTAATGTCTCAGTAATAGGTCATCGAGACCAAAATCAGTAGTCTCGGTGATACACAGCCACGTGATCTAAGGGTCATTCTCACTTAGGTGTCGGTTGATATTAACTAACACTTATACAATGGTATCAACAATGGATGTCCGTGACCAAAAGACAGATCACGGCTCAGTGTGACCGAACACTACGAGATTGAAGTTAAACACATTGTCCGACCATAAAAATAACAAATATACCTTAAACAATCAAGAAAGTGATGAGATTTGGTATATTCGATTTGATGGTAGGGTACTCGCACTTCAAACGAAAGGGTATTTTGATAAAAGTACCAGGGTGCCTTGATAAATTGTTGGGGTGTCCTAATCAACGAGGTACCCTAATCAGCAGGGTGCCTTGAGAGAATTACGGGGTGCTCTTAGCGACTCTAAATTAAGGTTGTTAATTAAGTTAGAGACAATATCGATACAAGCCGAGTTCCACTCGCACCGTCAAGAAACTAGTCCATAACATTTATAAAAGAGGCTCTAGGATGGGAACTATTCATTTACTTCATGACCTCGAGATCTGTGACGACATAGATTAGTAGTATCGGATGGGCGTGATTCGATCTACAACTCTACATACTCTACGAAATCCCAACATTTCTTGTCGCCCAGGCATCCCATGCGGCTCTTCTCTTTTCTTCAATGGCGGTCGCCCAAGCTTCCCGTTACGCTCTTCTGTCTCTGCCTCAATGGAGACGGATCCTCAAATCACAGAGACTCCTCGCACTTTGTCATCTCAAACAATCTTACCGTCTCGTCATAATCTTCTCTGAAGACGACATTGTACAAGAACTCAAAAGTAAGTACAACTGTACAAGTTACGGAACCAAACAATCTTTCACTCTGTGTACTGTTTCATTGCTTAATAGATCATTTGATGAATACCCATTTGTTCAAATGTTTGATTTCTTGTTATTAATGTTTGATCCACTGAAATTCTAAAGAAAGTGGTTTTTTGTTTGTTGAATTAATTTCTCTGTTTTCTATGATTTGGGGATTTTGAGTGTGTTCTGGATTGACCCGTTTGCTTCATTTCATTGATTTGTGCAGGTAAATTGGTGATCGATTGAGCATTCAAGGTGCTTCCCAAATATGGAGAAAATCAATGTTAGTGCTTCTATGAAGGTATGTGGTTTTGATTTCACGAAAACTCAGTTGATCGAACGCTATGATTTCATCATTCGAGAAAGAGCATGAGGCCGTGATTACTTTCATCACCATTACTTAACCCTGAGTGAGATCCTAAAAAACATCTAACAAAGAACGTATATTTGGTCATTCCAGTTGTACAAATTTGAATTCGAGATTCAGAACACGAGGTTATACGGCAAGTTATCATGCATAATCTGGCACAGCGGAGATCAAGCAACATTGTTCTTTATTAAAAAATCAATAATCAACCCCTAAACTAATATATATGTAGTCTTTATATTGGCTTGTTAAATAATGACTCATAATTCTAATAGAATACCAAAAGACACATTAACTGTAATTATAACAAAACTTTTACTACCGCTAACTCCTACTTAAACTCAAACTTTGATACAAAAATGACACAAAACTTGTAATCCAACTAAACTAAGATATTTTATCTAATAAATAAAAATCCTAATCTAACACAAACTCTTATTTGCATCATTCTCTCCCGATTGAGAAATTCGTCTTCGAATTCAATGCTCGAATCATTCTTCTGCACATGACGTTTAAGGTTTCCATCTTCATCATTCTCCCCTTGCTAGAAAAAATTCACCCTCAAATTTTGGTACCTTCTCGTGACTTTCAATCCAGAATAATCTTCTCCTGAAAAGTAGACTTGACTTATTCAATAATAGGAAATAAGATAAAGTCATCGGTCTCACTTTCAATACCATCCAAATCAATGTGACCAAGAAAGTCTTGAGAAATTTCATTGAAGTTGACATCGTCCGCGGTTAACGAACAAAAATATTTTGTTGCAAATTTGACTTCTGTACTTGCAACAACTTCAATGGAGCATTGATTGACTATCGCATCGCCAACCACTACACGCACTAGGGAACTTGTTGAAATTGGAATAATTGTGATAACACAACCTTGATCTCCAAAGACAACCACCATGTCTTCAATGAAGCCTTGGTCATTGTCTAATTTAGGCGGCTTGTCAAAGTTGACATATTTTTCCTCGTCTTCAAATTCACCTTTCCCATCAAAAGAGAAATCTCCTTTTGTTTCTTCAAAAACAAGGGTCTTTCGAGAATCTGGGACACGGATCTCATGAATCCGTAACAACTCTGTCATCCCGGCAGATAACTCATTAAGTTGCACACGCGTTTGTTCCTACGATGCAAGAAATTGAGTAAACAACTGCTCTAGTCGAACTTGGTCGTCTCGTTGATAAACAACTTCAACTTGTTGGTGGTTCTGATTCTTCTTCGAAGGCATGATTAATGTCAAATCACGCTCGATGAAAGCTCTGATTCCAAACTGACACAGCGGAGATCTTCCAAATTGATTATTCGACACACGAATAATACAATTCAGGGCCTTAAGAATTAAACCATAATTCTCTAAACTATTACAAATGTAGCCTTTATATAGGTCTCTAAAATAATAAGACTCATAATTCTAATAGATTACCAAAAGACACATTAACTGTAATCATAATGAAACTCTTACTACCACTAACTCCAATTTAAACTCAAACTTTGTCCCAAAAAAGACACATAACTTGTAATCCAACTAAACTAAACTATCTTATCTAATAAATAAAAATCATAATCTAACGCAAACTCTTATTTGCACCACAATCACTGTAGTTTCTTGCTTAATTACCTTTGTAATCTCAAAACCCTCTTAGGGTTTTCTTTTTCTTCATTTTTATGGCGTTGATTGATTCAATCTCATTTAAGTTTTCATTGCTT
Organism: Stephania japonica; assembly: GCA_039657345.1. Lineage (NCBI taxonomy): Eukaryota > Viridiplantae > Streptophyta > Magnoliopsida > Ranunculales > Menispermaceae > Stephania > Stephania japonica. The sequence goes on along the minus strand of CM077558.1, from coordinate 16,088,768 downwards.
GCAGAACCACAACTAGGAATTTTCGTCGAAGCCCTTATAACATAACAGGTATCTGCAATTGAAGCTCTTGCCCACAATAAAGTAAGATCTCACTCGACCCCTTTTTCGTTTTAATAACTTTTCTGATTCATTTCTAACCCCTTTTTACTTGGGTTCAATTAAGGCTCATTTGATCCATCATTCTAGAAAGGTAGATTCACTCAAACCTTGTTTTTCTTAACAATTTTTTTTTATTCTCAATTATTTATATATTTATGGGTTTGTGATGTTGCATTTGACTGGTTGTCTAATATATGACTTCAATTGTCAAGACTTTATAACATGAATGTTAATCAATTAATTTCTGGATGGTATCTCAATCAATTATACATCTCAGTTCAATTGAAATTGGTATTTTGATTAGCTGACTTGATTTATTTGGTTTAGATAATCTCTTTGAACTAAATCAATTTTGTTTTCCATGTAAAGGTTTAAATTGCCAAGCTTTTTTTTTTCGGGTGTATTTATATTTTGATTATTTCTTCTTGCTTTTAATATTGAGTTTTTAGTTCATTTCATAATTGTTAATGTTGAATTTTTGCTCCGTAGAAAGTTTATTTATTTTCTTATCTTGATAAAAAAAAGACTCTCGAGCCTTTAGTTAACCCTTGTGTCGATCTCTATTTGATTAGTTTTTCCTCTTCATGTTGTTTTGGTAGCATTGTTAAGAAGTACAACATTTTGAGTTGAGGATGTAATTGTCATTTTAGTTAGTTTGCTCTACCTCGATCTTTATTTGCTTAACAACATCAAGTTTGATGGGAATTCTCATATTTATAGTTGGTATATGAATATCTTTTCCAATCTATTTCATTTTTTCACTTTATTTGGCTGGTATATGAATTTCAGTTGTGTTCAAAATATTAGAGGCACAGTTCCACTGACATTAAATAACCAGTTCATGAGTTTGAGATGAATATGATTAATTTTATTTGTTATATGTGTTCTTTATGATTGAGAAAGCATAAGTAGCTCTCTTTAGGTATCTTATTGTAATGGATCTTTATTCCTAATGACATCTTGAAAAAATTAGTTTTCCAACTATACAAGCTACCATTTGAATTAATGTGGGGTCTTTTTCTTGCTCTCTTATAAAATTAATTTGTTGTTGTTTAAATATGTTGTTATACACTTCACATATTGGTGTTTATTGAGTAAATTAATTTAGTTGCTCAATCCATTGTCCTCATTGTTGTCAAAAGTTTTTTTATTTACATGGTACTACCATTCGATGGAATTATTTTTTTGTTGTCTAAATATGGTGTCCTTATTTGCTTTTAAGAATTTGGTACTCTATCACACACTATCTTTTCAATGACATCGTGGCAATCATTATGTGTCTAGCAATTCTCTATTCTTCTTCAATTAGTTCCATTCCATTTTTTTAGATTTTACTGCAATGTTCTAAGCATTATATAACAGGAAGAAATTACAAATTCATTGTTTTTCTGCGAGCTGTTAGTTTTTCCAATTTGACAATTTTACTGCAATTTTATTGCATTTCTGAATTATTTTTCAAAAATCTTTATCTAGGTTGCTAAAATTAGTTGAACTCTCGCCGCCGTCCTACCTATCCTGCTCTCTTTCTTTGCTCCTTGTTGCTTTCGTTCAGTATCTCGCAGGTATCTCTGCCCTCACCGAATCACACTCTCTATAGTTTCTCACTCTATTCTCTCCACTTTATCCCGTTGACCCTAATTTAAAATATTTTGTATGTTCATGTGATGGGGATGTGTGTGTGGAATTTGGTTTCAACATTAATTGGGAGTTAGGAGTAGTGCGCATAAGTTTCCTTAATGAACTTGAGCATTGTTACTCATTAATCCTTAGTGCTCTTGTGAATTAATTAAGACCGGATGAAGAAGAAGTTGAGCTACAAACTTGGTGATTTGCTTATTGAAAGCAAATTTAAGCTTTTGTGTTGCAAGTCTGGCAATTAGATTATAGTTAGCTTTTCAAAACTTTTTACACATGGTAGCAAACTTATTATTTTGGCATGTTATTACATGATTATTTGCTTCTCTCTTCACTGGGGCTCCTCCAGCATAGGTGTGTTGAAACGTAATTTGCATCCAAGAAGTCGCATATGTATGGGTTACCTTTTCTTAATTTAAATGCAGCTGAGCTCTAATGTTGATTATATGCAGGGCTTAATGATTTCTCCTTGTCCCCTATATTTGATTAGCGCTACACCCTGCTAGAAATGGATTCGATATGGGACGACAAAATATGGGATCCTGAGTCTAGATCATCAATTCGAGAGATGAACTGCAGAATGAGTGATGTGAATCCTGACAGGCATTTGATGTTCCACACACACCATTAATGAACATTACTTACTATATATAGTACTTTCCCTAATGTCGCTTAAGTTTTAAACTTGTACGTTGGACGTTGAAGAATGTACATCCCTCGCTTTACTGATTTTACTAATGTTCTATTTCAATAGGCTAGAGAAGTCAATTAAGCAATTATTGTAATATATAATAGTTCATTGGTCTTTCCCAAAAAAAAAAAATTGTTCATTGGTCAACACTTTTTAATCAAAATATATAGTCTCTCAAATGATCGCAAAACTATGATCAGAACGTTGAAGTATGAGGTAGATAATTTATTTATGACCATCTTACAGGAGTGGAAGGACCAAAAAAGTTAGATTGGTTTGAAAAATTTAGAAATAGAATTGCCATTGCATTAAAAACCAGTGCATATTTATGTCACAACTAGTATTGTTGAAAATCTCAATGCTATGGTAGTCATTCCATTAGATATTCTTCTTCGTTGATTGATTAGACCCCCTACAGCTACCACACTCTATAAGGCACTTTCATATTTGTATCAAAAGTTTCAAGATTGATCTAATGGCTTTGTGACACAACGGAGATCTTCTAAACCAGTTGAACGAATCCACGAACAACTCGATCTAGGTTAGAACTTAAGCCAAAGTTCGAAAATTCTTTTATTTCAGCCAAAAACTACGAATTACACTCAATAGATCGCTTAAATAGCGAAACCCTAAAATTTGCCACAAATAGTAAAAAGTTCAAAAAGCCCTAAACTGAAGACTAGACGAAAAATAGAAACAAATGCTGTAAACGGCAATAAAAACGGAAATTCCTAATGAAAGTTATAAGCGAAACAAAACTTTCCTAAAATAGCAAAATTGCAGTTTCGGAGAGCGAAACGATGGAATTTCGCCAAAAAACGTCGTAGTCACGCATAGCCGTGAGTTGTGATCTCCAAGCCATTTCCAATAAACCCATGCCCCAGGAACGCTAAAAACCAAACTTTGCCATTTGCGAAAATTACTAAAATGTCATCATGTCATATCTTTATCTTTCCATCATATTTTTCCAAGAATTTACAAGCTAATTCTTGGACTTCATCACTTTGGCATGCATTATTTTGATCCTTCAGTTTCAGTGCAGCTAAAATTCTCAAGATATACAATTGCCATAATACATAATAGACAAAATTACGTAAATATGAACTGTAATCTATCATGATCTATTCAACCGCATAATCAATATCAATTTTAAAAAAGAATATTGATAAAATGGTGCGTAGCACGCTACCAAACTAGTCTTTTAAAATGTGGTTATACATGTTGAAACTGATGTTGTCAAAACCTAACTACTCAATATATCATACTTACCATTGGTGTATGTGTCAAAATAATGTAAATTAATCGAAACAATTAACATGTGGTTTTTTTTTTTTTTGATAAAACATGTGGTATATTTAATTACTTCCAAGAAAAAAATATGTGATCCAATTAACACATCATGATATGTTAATTTCTCTAACAAATTTTGTGTACTTGCTTAAAATTGTATTTCATAGTATCCCCATATATTTTATAATTTTCAACAACATTATAAAGACACTTTTCTGTAGTGAATTTCTTTTGTGTTTCTTAGGACGTTTGTTTTCGCCTTTTCATGTAATGGGAGGGTTTTTCAGCTAGTGAGGTTGTTTACACCGCTTTCGCATTAGTTCTTTTTTAAAAGGGGTGCAACACGAGGACTTCTCAGAAGGTCACCCATCATAATTCTACTCTCGTCTAAGCACGCTTAACAACATTACTTCTTTTTTTTTGCAAGGCTTTCACGCAAAATAAAAAACATTATACTTGCAGTCTATATAAAATTAAAAAATAAACATGAGAACCTGCAAATTAATATATATATTGAGTAGACAATATTGTACTAATCAAATTCATGGATAGTTCGTTTTGTACATTTTGGAATGGAGCTTCAATGAATGATTAGAAGCAAATTGATCATGATGTACTTGGATCGAATTGACATTAATTAGAGATCACGACTTAATTCATATATTGAGGAGACAATATTGTACTAATCAAATTCTGAAGTCCATAGTTTCAAGCTCCACAGGTAAGCTGGTAGCATTACCTTCTCCCATTTTTCTAATTTCTATTAATTCCTCGTGCTTATCCTCGAGATATGCTTTCATGAATGCAACCATAATCCCTCCCACAAATCTCCTCATAGGCTCCCTTGCTTTCCCATTCTTACAAATACAATACGTAGCTCTCCCTCTCAGCCCTTTAGTCTCATCATCCAACATGTCCAAATGCCCATAATCCTTGACAACAAAGTGACATGCAGGGGAGCAACACTCATCAAAGAAGTCCCTGTGGTTCACTCCCTTGGGTGCACAAGGAGGGAACAAGGGGTTCTTCTTAAGCTCTCCCAAGCCCGAACCGACGACCATCGCCGCCATGTTGAGATCAAATGAGTGAGGCACATAGGTTAGGACTGGGGGAGGTGTTTGGCTTCCCTTGCCCATGCCATCTACTGGGTCTATGCCCATCAAAGCTGAGTATTTCAATGAGGCGTTGGAGATCATTTTATGTTGTCCTAATGCCAGTGCAAATGCAACCTTGCCTCCTCGGCTGTGGCCTGCTATACCAAGCTTTGTTAAGTTTGGTTGGACAAGGGTTGGGAGCTCTGGTTGTAGGCCTTTTGCCAGCCATTCTGTTACTGCGGCTGCTGCTTTTATCTCCTCCGTTGAATCTGGCCCGGCCACATCGTATAACTGTTTCACATATAACAATTAGGAAAATGATAATCTAACACGCTATGGGTGCACACTTGGGGTGCATACTTTGTTTTTTAGTAATTTACAACTCTTTCTTGATTCCCCAGATGTGGACCCCCACATCTAATAAAATATCATAAGTGGTTAAAAAATAAAGTGTGCGTCTAAAGTGAGTAATTAGATTATCATTTCGTGACAATTCATTAAGAGATGTAACTTCGAATGTGACATGCCTATAGTTATTTTAGTATTTATCCCCAAAAATTTGACAGTTATAGTCAGCCCAAAAAGTTTCATTTTAACAAGAGAGAGGGGAGAGAGATATGTGGCTAAAAGCCTAAATGATAGTAGTATTATAGATATCTCCATATAGAGACAATTACAAATTAAATTAAGTCACATTTAGAAGGTTACGCACCTATTTAAAAAAAAATTGAAAATCATGTTATACACATTCTTTTTGGTTGCAACTTATAATTTTGAAATTATGTTAATAAGGCGGGTAAATTACAAATTGATCCATGAGGTTTTCTATAATATGTACTTTAGTCCCAAAAGTTTTAAAAATATGCACTTTAGTTCTTGTAGTTTATTTCTGATTAGTCAAAAAATCCTTGGTTTATGTTAAATTAAAATATTATTATTATATTACTTTTTATGATGTGTCATATTTATTTTAACAACAATACTCTTTAAGTTTTAAAAAACTATCAACTTTAGACTCTACTATATGAACATAACTATATTTATTTATTTGTTTAAGAATTATTCATATATTTTAAATTAATAAAAATCATATTTTGTAAGAAATAAATAATAATAAAAATGTGAGTATGTTTATTATCTAATAATAAAAAACTAATAACCTATATTTGTAAATAGGATTGGATGTGCTTACAATTAAAATAGTAAAGTCATGTATATTCCTTCGTAAAATAAATGAATATGCAAAAGGCTGTATAAATTTATGTATACCCAAAAACAAAAATTATTAATTAAATTCTCGTCTTGTGTTTTCAATTTATACCTTTCTATAATTTGTAAAAATAAATATAAAAAAATACTATTGAAGGCTATAAAAATAGTTGATCAACATTATATTAAAATCAAATGCTAATTAATAAGAATATATATAAATACATAAAATAAATTATCAAAAAATCGTTTTAAGAAAGTCTATAAAAAGTCATAATTTGAAAGTATCGAGTCTCCATTTTGCCTATTTTGCAGTGGTAGATTAATCTTTTCACACTTGCTCAATCATGGTTTAGAAAAAGTTAGTAAGAGGGACCAAAGTGCATATTTTTAAAATCTTGGGGACTAAAATACATATTATGGCAAGTGTCACAGGGCCAATTAAAGAGGGTTTTTCTCTAGGAAATTTTTCTTTCTCAACCGAACCTGTGGTGCCTAAGGGCCACCTTAGTTCAACACACCAATACTTGAATTAAAGGACATCAAGCAATAGGCAACAAGAAAACGTTTTTACTAGCTCTCGATTGGGAATACAACTGTGAAACTCTATGCTTCTCCAAGCTCAGAGCCCTTGGCTTTATAGACTAGCCATTAGGTAGTTACATAACCAACTAGAACACATGTCTAGTGTACATCGATCCATAGACCTAGTAAAACACCACTCCCATAATGGTCAAGGCAGTTGCCCAACTGCCTTGTTCCCTTGCTGCCATTTTGTTCCATAACCGCCTCCACTACTGGATCAATTAGCACATGCTCCATGTATTTGGGACAAGCCTGGACGTGGCTTGGTCATGGCCGTCCAGGCTTGGTCATGGCCCGGTAGTTCCCCAACTGCTAGGAACTACCTCGACTTGGTCTACCCACGTTTTAAGGAACGTGGTCCATGCTTCTCTAAGGGACATGGACTGCATCTCGTGGTGCCTGGCGTGCCCAGGCACGTTGGGTGCTAAGCCGGGGCTCGATCGAGTCCCACCGGCTCGGGGTGGCCGGACCATGGGTACGTGGGTCTTCGCCTTGGTATGGTGCCCAAGGCATGCTCGAGGGCCTTCCTTGTTACTCTTGCACATGTCACCCCTAGGAGAAAGCTCACCTCCCCTTATAGTAGATGTTAAGCCGTTTCCCCAACTCCAATAGGAAACATCCCAAAATTAGACCAAGCGTACTTTGACCAGAGTCTACGCCAGAGTTAAGGAAAGTCAATTGTGCCAAGGTCTTGCATTGCCCATGCCAAGGCATGACCTGGTCCGTGCCATGGCATGACCTGGTCCGTGCCAAGGCATGACCTTGCTCGTGCCCAGGGCATGTGCCAAGCTTTCGTTGAGGTACGCCCAAGGCACTTCCGTGCTCTCCCCAAGTCACCACTGTGCTCACACCAGGGAGCGCCTTGCCCCGTGCCAAGGTATGTGCCAAACTTTTTCTAAGGTATGCCCAAGTTGCTTCCGTGCTCGCACCAGGGAGTGCCTTACCGGCTAAGGTTTGTGCCGTACCATACCGTGCCCGCTAAAGTTTGCGCATTGCCAAACCTTGTCCACTTAGGTAAACACCTTGCCAAACCTTGCCCACTCAGGTAAACACATTGTCAAGCCTTGTCCATTTAGGTATGAGCCATGCACTAAACACCAATCCATCCTCGGAGTCCCCTGAAGTCTCCCAAGTCCACCGAAACTCGGTCATTTGCTGAGTTATCATGTTGCCCAGCCCAGCATGCTCCGGTTCAACTATTGGGGTGGTAACAAACCACCCACGGCCGAAATGTTTGATGCCCTCATCGAACTGCTCGGTTCCTGCCACTTCTGGTAGTCTGCTATCTCTTTCTCAAACTGCCATAGGGTAGTGTCTCGCTCCCAAGTAGGTTCCTCTACATCAACCCACTTGATCAAGTAAAAAGTTTGCTTGTTCTTCTTACTTTGACCACGCGTCTCGTGGCTGAAAATCTGCTCCACTTCTCCAACAAATTCCTTCCGTATTATGGGTGGAGCCTGTCTCGCTGTGCTCCTCTCTGGATCTGCCTTATCCGAATGGAAAGGTTTGAGATAGCTTACATTAAATGTAGGGTGTATCTTCAACCTTTCTGGTAGCTTTAGGCGATAAGCTACCCTCCCAATTCGCTTGACCACCTCAAATGGTCCTTCGTATCGCTAGACCAGGCCCTTGTGTGTCTCCTTCTTGTTGAATTTCTTCAAGATCTGAGGAGTAAGCTTCAACAAGACGAGGTCTCCTTCCTGGAACTCTAAGGGTCTTCTGTACTGGTCTGCATACTTCTTCATTCTCTTGACAGCTTTAGCCAAACTATCATGAGCTGCCTCCCTCAGCTCTTGCTTGTTTCTTGCAAATCGATATGCTGCAGGGCTCAACCCCATCGACTTTGACTTGGCTAATTCATGTAAAGTCGCCAGTTGTTGTCCTGTCGCCACCTCGAATGGACTCAACTCCATAGCTGAACTTTGTGCAGATTGTAATAGAATTGGGTTGTATCAAGTAAATCCACCCAATTCGTCTGACTTGCATTAACATAATGCTTGAGATAGTCCTCTAGCAAAGCATTGACTCTCTCTGTCTGCCCATCTGTTTGAGGATGGTTTGATGTGGAAAACTTCAATTCTGATCCCATCAAATTGAATAAGGCAATCCAAAACTGTAACAACCCCAAATTTTTAACTGACTTGCATTACACTTGTCAGGATGGTGACCCGGCTACGTGAATACTGGACAGTATTTCGAACTTTGGGAGTCGACACCGAAGTGATTTTATGATTCTTTGATTGTATGTATTAGTATTTTAGTATTTTACGAGTCTCGCGCCGTTCGGGCGATTTTAAATTGAGTGAGGCTACGCCTATGTAAACGGGGGAGTAAAAACATACAAACAAATGAATTATCTAATAAATGTAATTAATTAGTGTTGAGATGTGGCGAGAAAATGGGCACGACGAGACCATTTACGAAGAAATACTGACCGAGGAAATGCAAAATTCATGTGGGAGTTGGCTAACTACGCGGCATACGGACTACATGATAAGATTGTTAAAATGACACAGCCCAATAGTGAGGAGCCATGAGATTGACCTCGAGATTCGCGTGTGTGTTGAGATGAAAGGCCATGCAAGTGACAACACACATCTACTTTAAGGTGTAATAGAAATAAATAAATAAATGAAAAGACCCAAAAGGGCAAATTGTGATGAAATGGATATGAATTAAAAGGAGGGGCAACCTGGTCATTTGACCTTTAATATTTATATATATATAAACAAACCCACCACTTCACTCTCTCCCTCACCGAATTCGCTCCTCCCTTCCCCCTTTTCTCGCCGACCTCTTGCAAGCACCACCGGCCCTCGGCGGCCCGAGGTGGTCGGACTCCCATCGGAGAAACCTCGGGTCTCTCTCTCTCTCTCTCTCTCTCTCTCTCTCTCTCTCTCTCTCTCTCTCTCTCTCTCCGATCTGTTTGTTTTTTTTTATTCATTTCCTCCCCGCTCGTCCGCCACTTTGGTCATGCTTTGTGATGGGTGGCGATGACCGGAGGCGATCGGAGGTCACGCCCACAGTGGCTCACCGAGCCTCGACGGACTCGGAGCACCCCAGTTCACGGATTAGCCGATGTGGTGATCGGTTGCCCTCTTCATCACCTATATGCCCCGTTTTGTATGCATCACCTCTAACCAAACTGTTTGGCCGAGAGGTGTCACTGCGCCGATGACCACCGGCGCACTGGGTACTTGTTGGGGGTTTCATCATGATCAAGTTGATGTCTCCTAACCTCCGAGAGAGTCTATAACGTAGTAGTAACAAGTGTGTAATGTCGTTGAAATTGCTTTTATTTCATTTTATGTCTACTTGCCGCCTCGCTTAACTGTTGTGGACCGGGCGTTGGCTGGCCGGACCGCCAAGCGTGGGGGTTGTCGGGACCTCTTCATGACCTCGATGATACCACGCAAAGACTTGGTTGTGTTCGATTTGGTCGTGTTGGGATTGTTGTAGTGTCTTGAACTGATGTGATGTGGTTGTCATGTTGTGTGGACTGTTTTGAACCCTCATCGGAAACGGCCCCTAGGGGCGGCGCCGCCATGCTTGGACCACCAGGGCTGGAGGTTGTCGGGGACCCCACTAAGCCTTGGCTTGGGTCCCACAACCCTCGGAGTGGTCAACAACAAGTGAAGTGAGCACAAACTTTTGGTATTTCATGTTATGTTCATTTCATGGGTGTTATGCTCCTCCTCGCCGACATCCGTTGTCGTGGACGACGCCACCGCTGTGCCACCATGATCGGGGATGTCTAAGACCAAGCTAAGTCCATGCTTGTGTCTCACAACTTTCGAAGTGGCCTAAAACAGCGGCATTATCGATATATTATGTCATTTATGTAATGTTATGCGTGTTGTAACTTTCTCGCCGAAACCACTCGTTGTGGCGGTACTATCATCGACGCGATGACATGGGGAACTGCCGAAGACCTTACCATGCCCGTTATGGAGTCTCATAGCCCCGGAGCGTCCATACCAATGATGATGAGTCGTAATGGCGAAGATATGCACAAGTTGTTTATATTGCGTCGACTAGTTGTCAATGCGACATAGGGCGTGCACACGGCCTTTCCATGCTGTGTTGACACTCTACGGATGTTGGACCACACCCTGAGTTCCCTACTCACCTGTATGGTCATCTTAAGTTTAGTATTGAGTCGTAATTGTTGGACGACATCAAAGTTGTGTTTCAAGTTGGTTGAACGGTAGTGACGTCGTGGACACACCGCCTTGGGTCCTCGAGACTATGGTGTGATTTCATATACGACTGAGCCGAGCCTAAGACCTATAATTAGGCTTACATAAGTGTAGTTATAATACCCAAAATAGTCATTATGTTTCGTTGTATTTTTGGTTTGACTTACCGATTGAGTTAACGAAGTGTTCGAGTCATTAAAACACTGAGAAAATGCTAGGGTACCAACCTAGGGTTTAGTTAATGATTCGACCCATTAATTAGAGTTTCCAACCTTGTCAGGTAGCGGGAAACTCGGGGATACTTACTAGGAACGCGAGAGTGTTGTTACACGGGTTGCGATTAGTTCAGGTAAGTACACTTGTCTCAAAAACTTATGTACGTTAGTAAGCCAGTTAAGAAAATATCATGTGATTCATCTTCATTCCATTGTGTTTGCTATTATCTATTTGTTGGCATTCCATTCCATATTCCTTGTATGTGTGTTCTTGGCATAAGTGTGTGTCTCGAAGGTACATGCGGCCTGCACTAGAAGGGATAAAACATGGGCACTCGTGGCCACGAGTCTTTGACCACCCCTAGTGATTGTGTGATACCATGTACTGGATTGTTGTGGATTGTTGTGGATATTGTTGTGGTATTGTTGTGGATTTTAGACCACTTATGGCCTCTCTTGACTCGTAGAACACGCATGTTTCGATTGTTATTGTTTCCGTCTACCTATCATGCACCTTGTTTATTTAACTTCCTGTCTTTCAATTCATGCATGATATTTAGATCGCCTTGATTGATAATTCATGAATTATTGTTATATTCTTACGGCATTACTTTCGATTTCTCTCGGTTGCTCACCGTCTAGTTTGTGACGGTGGGTGCGATATATAGCGAGTGCGGTAGAGGCAAAGAGCCTTGCTTAGGAGACTTTTTGTGAGGATTAGCTACTGGACTTGAGGAACCCTAGAGTAGGTTATATGTTTTTGCTCATTTGTATATCGCTTTATATATGTATGCTTTTGGTTTATAGAACTTGGTATTATTATTGAGACTAGTATCATGTATGTTGAGTTATCGAATTGTACATAAATACCGGGTTTTCCACAATTATAGAATTCCTAATTTCCTTTGATTGAGTTATTTCCCCTTGTTATTTACTTGTTTAGTCTTCCGTGTGTATTATTGCAATAACTCTTTCATAAACTTGCTAAATTGAGTAAATATGAGGCCGACTAGGCTCACAAGCTGCCGTTTGCCGAGTGATAACTCGGGGCTTGAACGGGTCTAGGCGGGCGTACCCAATCGCATGGGGAAATTGGGGCCGTCACAGTTGGTATCAGAGCATACCAGGTTCAAACTCATAAAACACAAGCCATTTAAACCAGCGGAAGTTAGGAACGGTTGAACTTAAAGTGGAAAACGCTACGATCCTAATTAGAACTTCAGTTCGAAGTGATGAGTTGGGATAAGTCGGATGTGATGTTTATACATATTATGATTGTTGATTGTAATATATTGTATGCGGTAGCTATCTATTGATCTGAAGTATCGCTCTCTTGATTCAGACGACGATGGCGGATCAGACCGGTCCGGGCGACGATAGCGGCACTTCTGACACACGATATGCTAGTGCAGACGATGTGCACGTTTTGACGCGAGAGAGTTGCGATGCGGACCAAAGCGATTACGGGATATGTTACGACGTTGAGGACTCTCGTATCAGCTACTACTACACCATCGACTCCGACTACACCATTGCCACCTACTGTTACTCGCGGAGTAGAGACCCCGATTGCTGCGACATCTACGACTCCGATTCCGTTGGCGGCGATTCCCGAGAGAGCAGTTACTGCGACTGGTACGCAGACCGAGGCGGAGACACCTCCGTTACAGGCGGAGATAGTACGAGCGCTGGAGACACCGACTACGCCGGTTGCTGCTGCAGAGGTTACTCCCGACACTACTCCGGTCACTACTCCGGAGAAGAGCCCTAGGGCCACTGCTGAGGCGAGGCAGTGGAGAGAATTCAAACGGCACGATCCAGTCAAGTTCTTTGGCGGTACAGACGTAGCAGCGGCGAGCTTTTCCTGAAGAATCACGAGAAGATTCATATGATTATCGCGACCGAGGATCACATGAGAGCGACGATTTCCTCATCCATGCTTCAGGGGGAGGCAGATGATTGGTGGACTACTATTGTCACTACCCGAGGTATTCCGCGAGACTGGATCGATTTTAAGACCCAGTTTAATCAGAAGTATTTCCCACCGACAGTGTTACAGGCGAAGAGGAATGAGTTTACTTCATTGCGACGATCGATGGAGAGCCGGTGATGGATTACATGGGCGATTCATTCGACTATTACCCTATGCGGGAGGATCGCGCAGATTCGAGAGGCCGATCGTATCTACTATTTCACCGGGGTTTGCTACCCGCCATTGGAGGTTCGGTAGTCACTACCGAGCCGAGACTCTTCGAGAGGGCATACGAGCGGAGTTTGGCTAGAGAGAGCTACCCGACTTCTCACCCCGAGGAGGATAGATCGGCCGATCGAGTTTCGATCGGAGGAGCACCATCAAGACAAGAAGAGGAAGAAGAACAGTGGAATTTTCGTGATCGTAGGACTCGAGTGTAGGGTCCGTTGCACAACAGGTTACTCGTCCGACACGACCATTCGCCGATCGAGTTTTGCCGGTCATCGACCACGGCCTGGCGACGACAGACGACGATCGTAGAGGCGCCTGCGAGAGTAGGGGTACGGATCGAGGAGACAGCCAGAGGACACAGAGGTCTAGTCATACTCAGACTCAGACTCAGACTCAGAGTTTCGCACAGGGACGAGGCCAGAGCCAGACTCAGGGATCGCAGGATACCCGCACATGTTTCAGGTGCGGAAAGGTTGGCCACATTCAGAGGGAGTGCTCTCAACCACCGAGAGCACCATCGCAGCATCACTAGTACCAGAGGGAGCGTGTTCAGGCTGCTGTTGAGCTAGACCAGGGGGCATCCAGACACATTGATGAGGGTATGAATTTCATTTGCGGTACTTGCATGCATATCATATTCGATTCAAGCTACGTCGAGTCCTTGATTGTTATGCGCTTAGTAGACATGTTAGGGTTGTAAACTCATTAGACGTAGCAGACCACAATCCTAGTCACGACTGTCAGGATGCGATGTACTCAAACGTGCATAGTCTTGACATTTCGGTAGTGTTAGGGGGCTATGAGTCGCCGGTACACACGCGAGTACTAGAGTTGTTAGAGTTCGAAGCCTTGGTTAGTGCGAACTAGATATAAGCATTACGTGCGTTGATTGGTGGATACGAGAAGACGAACGAGAGATCTTTGTGAGTTTCATACGTGCTGGACCGAGATACGTGGTCAAACGATGTTGCAGACCGTCTCATTTGGCATTGTGCGCGAGGGACAGCAAGACGATGCGTCATACTAGCGGTGCGGTGAGATGGTGGATAGTTCGGATTGCCCGCACAAGAGTCGGTCCGACGACTCATGCTAGAGGTATCGCGGGCGACCGGGGTTTCCATTGGTGGCTGATGCGTGTGACGAGGTACTTCAGGAGATTCATCGTTCCGGTTTGTTGTGTATCCGGTCAACCTAAGATGTGCGCCGATATGCGACATTCTTTTGGTGGCCGGGATGATTTCGAGGTGTCGGAGTTGTTCGAGCGTGTGACATGCCGGCGCGTAGAGGCCGGGGCATCGACGACTGGAGGACTACTCGCGACCCCACCCATTTCTTGATGGAAGCGGGAACATATTGATATGGATTTCGTTAGTGGTTGCCCCGATCTCCTCGTGGTCACGATAGCATCTGGGTAGTAGTGGATAGATTGCTCGAGATTTAAGAGTGCCCAGAAGTGGCAGAAGAAATACTTGACGAGTATCACGATGAGCTTCAGTACGATTCAGGGAGATTATGGATACCTGAAGGTCTCTCTCCACTGAAGGGTCACGAACGGTTCGGAGTCAAGAAATGACTCACTATGAGTGTAATCGGTCTCGTTAGGAGTTGCGAAAAATCGTTAATTTAGTTTACTTATTAGGTTAATTTCGAGGACGAAATCCTAATAAGTGGGGGAGACTGTAACAACCCCAAATTTTTAACTGACTTGCATTACACTTGTCAGGATGGTGACCCGGCTACGTGAATACTTTGGACAAGATTTTTCGAACTTCGGAGTCGAGACCGAAGTGATTTTATGATTCTTTGATTGTATGTATTAGTATTTTAGTATTTTACGAGTCTTGCGCCGTTCGGGCGATTTTAAATTGAGTGAGGCTACGCCTATGTAAACGGGGGAGTAAAAACATACAAACAAATGAATTATCTAATAAATGTAATTAATTAGTGTTGAGATGTGGCGAGAAAATGGGCACGGCGAGACCATTTACGAAGAAATACTGACCGAGGAAATGCAAAATTCATGTGGGAGTTGGCTAACTACGCGGCATACGGACTACATGATAGGATTGTTAAAATGACACAGCCCAATAGTGAGGAGCCATGAGATTGACCTCGAGATTCGCGTGTGTGTTGAGATGAAAGGCCATGCAAGTGACAACACACATCTACTTTAAGGTGTAATAGAAATAAATAAATTAATTAAAAGACCCAAAAGGGCAAATTGTGATGAAATGGATATGAATTAAAAGGAGGGGCAAACTGGTCATTTGACCTTTAATATTTATATATATATAAACAAACCCACCACTGTTCACTCTCTCTCTCACCGAATTCGCTCCTCCCCCCCTTTTCTCGCCGACCTCTTGCAAGCACCACCGCCCTCGGCGGCCCGAGGGTGGTCGGACTCCCATCGGAGAAACCTCGGGTCTCTCTCTCTCTCTCTCTCTCTCTCTCTCTCTCTCTCTCTCCGATCTGTTTGTTTTTTTTTATTCATTTCCTCCCCGTTTGTCCGCCACTTTGGTCGTGTCTTTGTAATGGGTGGCGATGACCGAGACGATCGGAGGTCACGCCGGTGGCTCACCGAGCCTCGACGGACTCGAGCACCCCAAATTCACGGCATTAGGCGATGTGGTGATCGGTTGCCCTCTTCATCACCTATATGCCCCGTTTTGTATGCATCACCTCTAACAAAACTGTTTGGCCGAGAGGTGTCACGGTGATGACCACCGACGCCTGGGGTACTATTGGGGGTTTCATCATGATCAAGTTGATGTCTCCCAACCTCCAGAGAGTCTATAACGAGTAGTAACAAGTGTGTAATGTCGTTGAAATTGCTTTTATTTCATTTTATGTCTACTTGCCGCCTCGCGAAGCTGTTGTGGCCGGGGCGTTGGCTGGCCTGACCGCCAAGCGTGGGGGTTGTCGGGGACCTCTTCATGACCTCGATGATACCACGCAAAGACCGGTTGTGTTCGATTTGGTCGTGTTGGGATTGTTGTAGTGTCTTGAACTGATGTGATGTGGTTGTCATGTTGTGTGGACTGTTTTGAACCCTCATCTAAATCGCCTAGGGCGGCGCCGCCACTGGATCACCAGGATCGGAGGTTGTCGGGGACCCCACTAAGCCTTGGCTTGGGTCCCACAGCCCTCCGGAGTGGTCAACAACAAGATGAAGTGAGCACAAACTTTTGGTATTTCATGTTATGTTCATTTCATGGGTGTTATGCTCCTCCTCGCCGACATCCGTTGTCGTGGACGACGCCACCGCTGTGCCACCATGATCGGGGATGTCTAAGACCAAGCTAAGTCCATGCTTGTGTCTCACAACTTTCGAAGTGGCCTAAAACAGCGGCATTATCGATATATTATGTCATTTATGTAATGTTATGCGTGTTGTAACTTTCTCGCCGGAAACCACTCGTTGTGGCGGTACTATCATCGACGCGATGACATGGGGAACTGCCGAAGACCTTACCATACCCGTCATGGAGTCTCATAGCCCCGGAGCGTCCATACCAATGATGATGAGTCGTAATGGCGGAGATATGCACAAGTTGTTTATATTGCGTCGACTAGTTGTCAATGCGACATAGGGCGTGCACACGGCCTTTCCATGCTGTGTTGACACTCTACGGATGTTGGACCACACCCTGAGTTCCCTACTCACCGGTGTATGGTCATCTTAAGTTTAGTATTGAGTCATAATTGTTGGACGACATCAAAGTTGTGTTTCAAGTTGGTTGAACGGTAGTGACGTCGTGGACACACCGCCGGTCCTCGAGACTATGGTGTGATTTCATATACGACTGAGCCGAGCCTAAGACCTATAATTAGGCTTACATAAGTGTAGTTATAATACCCAAAATAGTCATTATGTTTCGTTGTATTTTTGGTTTGACTTACCGATTGAGTTAACGAAGTGTTCGAGTCATTAAAACACTGAGAAAATGCTAGGGTACCAACCTAGGGTTTAGTTAATGATTCGACCCATTAATTAGAGTTTCCAACCTTGTCAGGTAGCGGGAAACTCGGGGATACTTACTAGGAACGCGACGGGTTGCGATTAGTTCAGGTAAGTACACTTGTCTCAAAAACTTATGTACGTTAGTAAGCCAGTTAAGAAAATATCATGTGATTCATCTTCATTCCATTGTGTTTGCTATTATCTATTTGTTGGCATTCCATTCCATATTCCTTGTATGTGTGTTCTTGGCATAAGTGTGTGTCTCGAAGGTACATGCGGCCTGCACTAGAAGGGATAAAACGTGGGCACTCGTGGCCACGAGTGTTTGACCACCCCTAGTGATTGTGTGATACCATGTACTGGATTGTTGTGGATTGTTGTGGATATTGTTGTGGTATTGTTGTGGATTTTAGACCACTTATGGCCTCTCTTGACTCGTAGAACACGCATGTTTCGATTGTTATTGTTTCCGTCTACCTATCATGCACCTTGTTTATTTAACTTCCTGTCTTTCAATTCCCGCATGATATTTAGATCGCTTTGATTGATAATTCATGAATTATCATGTTATATTCTTCTCGGCATTACTTTCGATTTCTCTCAGCTTGCTCACCGTCTAGTTTGTGACGGTGGGTGCGAGATATAGCGGAGTGCGGTAGAGAGGCAAAGAGCCTTGCTTAGGCGACTTTTTGTGAGGATTAGCGGTTTGGACTTGAGGAACCCTAGAGTAGGTTATATGTTTTTGCTCATTTGTATATCGCTTTATATATGTATGCTTTTGGTTTATAGAACTTGGTATTATTATTGAGACTAGTATCATGTATGTTGAGTTATCGAATTGTACATGAATACCGGGGTTTTCCACAATTATAGAATTCCTAATTTCCCTTTGATTGAGTTATTTCCCCTTGTTATTTAATGTTTAGTCTTCCGCTGTGTATTATTGCAATAACTCTTTCATAAACTGCTAAATTGAGTAAATATGAGGCTGACTAGGCTCGCCGGTTGCCGAGTGATAACTCGGGGCTTGAACGGGTCTAAGCCGGGCGTACCCAATTGCATGGGGAAATTGGGGCCGTCACAAAAACTGTCCAGTGAACCGAGCGTCTCGATCACTGATAATGTCCTCCGGGATGCCCAGTACTTCATCACATGTATTAAGAACAACTCTGCCATCATGTCTGCATCACAATTCTTTGAAGCAGCTATGAATGTAGCATACTTCGAGAATCGATCTACCACCACCAATACGCTGGTCATTCCTTGCACATCAGGAAGACCAGTGATAAAATCCATATAGATGCTCTGAAAGGGCCTCTCTGGTATAAGTAGAGGCTCCTGCAACCCTGGCGCCTTCCTTCTCTCCGTCTTGTCTTTTTGGCATACAAGACAAGTCCGCACGTATTGATCCATGTCCTCTTCCATCTTCGGCTAAAAGTAAGAACGTGATAAGAGGGCATAGGTGCGCTCCATGCCCGAATGCCCAGCCCACCGAGCATCGTGTGTTTCCTTCAAGAGTAGCCGCCTTAATCCACCTATACTAGGAACATATGGGCGTCCTTCTTTGGCATAGAGGGCCCATCATCACACTAGAACCTCCAGTGACTCCTTCCGCTACTAACTTCAGCAACTTCGTACGAGCAGGATCTTTGCCTGTCTCCTTCTTGATATGAGGCAGGAATTCACCTTCCAACCTCACTACTGTTGCTACCATCTTAGCCACCACCTTGCGACTCGAGTGCATCTGGAACCGAATTGAGCCTACCAGGCTTGTGTTCGAATTATACATCGAACTCTGCTAGGAAATTCAGCCATCTCGCCTACTTCTGGTTGAGCTTTTTCTAGCTCATAAAGTAGTAATCGTTGAATTATCTGTCTGCACAACAAAACTGGTTCCCAACAAGTAATGCCTCCAAAGATGGAGAGCATGAATCACAGCTAGCATTTCCTTCTCTTGAGCCGAGTACCTCTACTCTGCATCCTTCAGTTTCCTGTTTACGAAGGCAATGAGGTGTCCCTCCTGGATAAGCACCGCCCCTAATGCCCTATCTGAAGCGTCTGTGTGCACCTCGAACAGTAGTTCGAAATTTGGTAGTCCCAGCACTGGTTCAGAGGCAATGACTTGCCTCAACTCTGTCATAGCTTGATTGCATCGATCCATCCATGTCCAAGCTCGATCTTTTTTCAACAAATCTGTCAGTGGCGGCATCTTCCGTGAGTAGCCCTCTACGAACCATCGATAGTAATTTGCCAACCCCAGGAACGGTCGCAACTCCGAGACCTTCGTGGGGTTTGGCCATTCCATGATAGCTCGCACCTTCTCTGGATCCATTTGCAATTTGCCCTGGCCTACAACATGACCAAGGAAAAAATTGTTTGCACAGCAAACTCACATTTCTCCCTCTTTACATATAAATGGTTAGCCCTCAAAGTAGTTAGAACCGTTCGTAAGTGATCCACATAATCATGGAGGTTCTGACTGTAAATCACTATGTCATCAAGGTAAACAACGACAAATCTATCAATGAATTCCCTCAATACATCATTCATTAAATTATAGAATGTAGCAGGGGCATTTGTCAAGCCAAATGGCATAACTAAGTACTCAAACGAACCATACATAGTCACCATGGCTGTCTTTGGAACGTCACCAACTGCAATTAGAACTTGGTAGTACCCCTACCTTAAGTTCAGCTTTGTAAAGTAGGCCGCACTAGATAATCAATCGAACAAATCAGCCACAAGTGGGATAGGATACTTGTTCTTCACCGTTAACTTATTTAGCGCCCTGTAGTCCACAAACATTCGAAGAGAACCATCGTGCTTGCGCTGGAACAGGACTGGTGCTCTGTAGGGGCCTTGGATGGCTGAATGAATCCAGCATCCAACAAATCTTGCAACTGCTTCCTTAGCTTCTTCAACTCCTTTGGAGCCATTCTGTATGGGGCTTGTGCTGGGGGTTTTGAGACGGGGATCAGCTCAATCTCATGGTCAATTTCCCTTTATGAGGGTAATTGCTTTAGCAACTCTGCCGGCATCATATCTCTGAAGTCCTCTAGCACTTCAGCAACTACGTCAGGGACCTTTGATGTTGTTCCTGCCTTGATTTCCACCAAGACCGTTAGGAATGTGGGCTCCCCCTTCCTTAGTCCATCTTTTACCTGAATGGCTGAAAGATGGGATAGCTTCATCTTTTCCTTTCCTTTAATTGTGTTAGTCGGGGACAAAGCAAGGGTAGGACTTGTTCATCACGAGCAGTCCTTTCAAGAACGGCATCAATGCAATGCTCCCCAAGTGTGAAAAGTCGTTCCCTATGATGACATCAAAATCATCCATGGAAACAGCCATTAGGTTGATCTTTCCCTCCCAAGATCCAACCTTCAAATTTACGTCAATGGTTATACCTTGAATTCGCTTTGCCTCCAAATTCACTGCCTTCATTCGACTGGAGTTCTCAACGAGATCCAATCTCAATTTTCCCACCATATGGCCTGCCACGAATGAGTGAGTGGCTCCCGAATCCACCATTGCTAAGACTCGTCTCTAGTTTACCTCAGCATCCACGTACATTAACCCCTTCGAAGGGCTCGACTTGGCTTGCTGAATTGCATTCAGCAGCTGCAATGGGTTCATTCGGGGTTGGCCATCATCCTCCGCGATAAAAGGCCGAAAGTTTCTCCTTCTTTGGGCAGTCTCATGCCCTGTGAGGTCCATTACAAATGAAACAACCCTTATCTAAGGAACTTGGTGAGGGTCTCGGGTGTGCTTCAGGTGCTGGTTTTGGGCTCACTGGCTTAGAGGAAAAGGCTTCTTCTCGTCCTTCTTCTGGTGGTTCTTGAACGGCTTCTTCTCCTTGTTCTTCCCTTCGCTCGGGAAGGAACTAGTCTTGAAGTCCACAAGACTATCAGCAGCCGCAATTGCCCTAGGCAAGTCCTTCACTCCTTGCCTCCTTAGCTCGGCTTGAGCCCAAGACTGCAATCCCGTGGTGAAATTGAAAAGTTTGTCTTCCTTCGACATATTTTTGATGTCCAGTAAGAGGGAAGAAAATTCCTTTACATAGTCACGCATCGATCCCATCTGCTTGAGCTTGCTCAAGGCCTCCCGCGCTTGCCAAGCCGCATTGGTAGGAAGGAATTGATCTTTCAATTCCCTCTTGAGCACCTCCCAATATACAATTTTAGGTCTCCCCGCAACTGCATCATCATCTACTCTGGTTCTCCACCAAAGCTTCGCATCGCCCTCAAGGTACATAAGGGTCAAGATGACCTTCTGACTCTCCTCCGTGCCAACAGTAGCGAAGTACTGCTCCATGTCCCAAATGAAATTCTCAAGCTACTTTGCGCTCCGCTTGCCAGAGAATTTCTTTTGCTCCGGCAACTTTGTTCGAGGCTTCGCCGCTACTACATCCTCCGAGGTTCCGTTCACGGCACGCTTGAGTAAGCTCACCTCCACAGCCATTGTCGAGGCTGTTTCGGTGGTAAGTTCTCCCACCGACTGCACATCTGCTACAAGCTCCTCAAATCTCGTTTCCCACATAGCAATCATGGCTTCTTGTGACTCTCCCCTAATCACCAATGAAGCCACCAACATTTTCAAGGCTACAATACGTCGGGACGTAGTTGAAGACTCTGCCGATTCTGCCGAGTAGACATCATTTCTATCACATGCTATAGGTGAGACACCCTCTCACTTAGTTCACTTGCTGCTCGGTCGCCATTGTCTCTAAACGAGGCTCTGATACCAATTGTCACAGGGTCAATTAAAGAGGGGTTTTTCTCTAGATCTCTCTCAACCGAACCTGTGGTGCCTAAAGGCCACCTTAGTTCAGCACACCAATACTTGAATTAAAGGGACACAAACAATAGGCAACAAGGAAACGTTTTTACTAGCTCTCGATTAGGAATACAACTGTGGAACTCTATGCTTCCCCAAGCTCAGAGCCCTTGGCTTTATAGAATAGCCATTAGGTAGTTACATAACCAACTAGGACACATGTCCAGTGTACATCGATCCATAGACCTAGTAAAACACCACTCCCATAGTGGTCAAGGCAGTTGCCCAACTGCCTTGTTCCCTTGCTGCCATCTAGTTCCATAACCGTCTCCACTACTGGGTCAATTAGCACATGCTCCATGTATTCGGGATAAGCCTGGACGTCCAAGGTAATTCCCCAACTGCTAGGAACTACCTCGACTTGGTCTACCCACGTTTCAAGGAACGTGGTCCATACTTCTCTAAGGGATAGGGACTGCGTCTCGTGGTGCCTAGCCGTGCCCAGGCGCGTTGGGTGCTAAACCAGAGCTCGGTCGAGTCCCACCGGCTCGGGGTGGCCGGACCATGGGCCGTGGGTCTTCGCCTTAGCATAGTGCCCAAGGCATGCTCGAGGGCCTTCCTTGTTACTCTTGCCATGCCACCCCTAGGAGAGAGCCCACCTTCCCTTATAGTAAATGTTAAGCCGTTTCTCCAACTCCAATAGGAAACATCCCAAAATGAGACCAAGTGTACTTTGACCAATGCATGACCTGGTCCGTGCCAAGGCATGGCCTTGCTCGTGCCCAGGGCATGTGCTAAGCTTTCGCTAAGGTACGCCCAAGTCACTTCCGTGCTTTCCCCAAGTCACCGTTGTACTCGCACCAGGGAGTATCTTGCCCCGTGCCAAAGTATGTGCCAAGCTTTAGCTAAAGTATACTCAAGTTGCTTCCGTGCTCGCACCAGGGAGCGCCTTGCCCCGCTAAAGTTTGCGTCGTGCCACACCGTGCCCGCTAAGATTTGTGCCTTGTCAAACCTTGCCCACTTAACTAAACACCTTGCAAAACCTTGCCCACTTAGTTATACACCTTGCCAAGCCTTGCCCACTTAGGTATGAGCCATGCACTAAGCCCCAATCCGTCCTTGGAGTCCCTCGAAGCCTCCCGAGTCCATCGAAACTCGGTCATTTGCTGAGTTATCATGCTGCCCGGCCCAACATGCTCCGGTTCAACTATTGGGGTGGTAACAGTAAGCCTCAATGACTAATTT
The DNA here is from genome assembly GCA_039657345.1 of Stephania japonica. Taxonomy (NCBI): domain Eukaryota; kingdom Viridiplantae; phylum Streptophyta; class Magnoliopsida; order Ranunculales; family Menispermaceae; genus Stephania; species Stephania japonica. The sequence continues at coordinate 16,065,566 of CM077558.1, read as the reverse complement.
ATATTTTACCGTAATAAGGCTTTATAACAAGTGTATACATTAGTGTGTAACGTTTTATATAGATTCTTATAATGGCTTAATTGATTAAAAAATTATAACTTCTTACAACTTTTGTTATTGTATCCTATTTTTTAAATTTTGTTATTATATCCTAACTTTTCTAGATTTATAAGTTTATATCCTAATTTATTTTTTAACTCCAAATTTGATGATGAGGCAACACTTATATAATAACTTTAAAAAATCACTTCATCACTTCTAATTATTAAAATAATTATTAAATTTATTATTTAAGCTCATTACTTATGTGCCTTTTAATTAAATTTGGAATTAAAAAATTATTTTAAATATAAATTTATCAATCTAAAAAGGTAAGTATATAATAACAAATGTAAAAAAGTTGGGATATAATAATAAAAGTTTAAAATATTTTAATTGATTTGATGTTTTTCAGTATGATGATATTTTTCGCTTACAAAGGTGAAAATTAATAAAAATACGCAGAAACTTTATTCTAACCTCCATTCACAATCTTATCAAAAAGAACCGTATTCAATAAATTTGGTTTTCAACAAACTAGTGCCCAAAATAGTTTCGAAACCATCTGATAAGAGGGTGTCAACAATACACGTGGCGCACCCTTGTTTGCCCATCGCACTCTAACCTTATCAATTTGAAAGCAAGCTAGAAAAAACTAGGAAAACAGATCGCATTGAAAGATGAATAATCTTTACCACATTAATCAATTGAAGCACAAATAAGATGAACAAATTAACTAAAAATATCATAAAACAAACCTGGGGAGCTACCACGACGAACCCATGAGAGGCAAGGTGGCGGATGAGCTGAGAGTAGAAAGAATTGTAGAGTAAGTAACCGTGCAGGAACACCAGCACTGGGAATTTTCCTTCTTGTGTCGGAGTTGCTATCAGGAGTGGCTTCGGAGGAGGAATTTTACTGGGCTTATTAATTGATTGGTCAGACAAGCTCAGTAGTTCTACAACATATTTCCCTAAATCAAAAACTTTAGTACTACTACAAGAGTTGGAAGAAGAGGAGGACATGTCGATCAGATGTGTAAATAATTAAAGCTCACTAGCTCTTTATACTCTCCTTTCTTATTTGCAATTTGGGATAAGTAGTCTTGGCTCTTCTAATTAAGTACCAATGCTAGATTTTTCTGGGGTGCTAGGGATATTTTTCCACATTATATACAGCCACTTATTAATGTCACAAACTCAATTTGTCCATGGGAAAAATATGTTTTTGTGAGAAAATCTTAACTATCAAATGCAAGAAAATATAATTTTCTACCAAAATTTTCATTTTGCTTGGAACATTTTTATTTCCCGTGCAATCAAACAGATAATTCAAAGCACAGAGAAAAGCCCTGCTTATCAAGTAGAGCAGGAAGTTGCATTTGAAAACCACCTCCCCTCATGTGATTCGTTCGATGAACATCGAACAACTCAATGAACGATCTATGACCACGATACACCGCATCAAAACTAACCGAGCCCCTTCCGTACCACCCATGTGTAATAACTACAGGTGGTCAAGGATTTGGTCAATTTGTAAATTACCATCAACCTGTATCCTCAAAATAACGATGAATCGTGGTTTGCATGATTTGATCACGATTTTCTTGCAATATTTTTAAAAAAATTAAACAAAAAATTACATACATTCTATACATATCCGTCAACAAAACATATAATAAAATACATAACAATTTCTTTTAAGTAAGATGATGAACAAATCACTTGTGAAAAAATGACTTCAAAAAATTATGATTTGATTTTCACTTAATAAAAAAAAATATATATATATATATATATATAAACAATAAAATGCATGTCCAACCGAGACCCCTTCCGTACCACCCATGTCTAATAACTGCCACCGTTGGCATGAACGGCCACGTTACTTCCCGAAAAATCCTCGCTCCTTCAAGTGAAAGCAATCCGGTGCTCCACCCGCAACTTCAATCTCCCTACACCTCGTCCCATCCAACGCCACGTCTCCTCAAAACCGCCCACGCACCCACCACCGAAACCGCGACATCGAAGTCGCTGCTCCCTTGACACAGCAAACCTAACTTGCGTTTTTGAACTCCTTCATTTGCTTTCCTTTCCCGGCACCAACGAACGTCTTCTCTGCAACCAATCTTGATTTTGCTCTTCGTTTCCGATTTCAAGAACCGAAGTCTCTGATTTCTGGCTCTTCGTCGCTGTTTTTGATCATCTCTGTTGATCGATCTGCGAAGATGTGGGATTCGAGAGGTGATCATGTTGATTTGGAGAAAGGAAACCGGCAAGGTCTCTACCCATCGATGACCGAATCTCCTGACCTTCGATGGGGCTTCATTCGGAAAATCTACGCGATCTTATCGATCCAGATGCTTCTCACCGTCGCCGTCGCGGCAGTCGTTGTGTTCGTCCATCCCATTGCGCGCTTCTTCGTCTCCTCCCCTGCGGGGTTGGCTGTGTACATTGTTCTCTGCTTAACGCCTCTCATCGGTACGGTCGAGTTCGCGTTTCGGAATGCCTCGTTTGATGGTATCTTTGGTGATTTTGAATGGCATTTGTGTTTTGGTTTTGATTGAGTTTTGTTTGTGAATGTGTTGCAGTTCTGTGCCCTCTGTATTACTATCATCAAAAGCATCCGGTGAACTTGATTCTGCTTGCGGTGTTCACCGTGGCAATGTCGTTTGTTGTTGGATTATCTTGTGCGTTTACGAAAGGTAAGAATTTATAACTCTGGTATTTCATTGGTGTTGGTTGAATTCTTTGCAAAACCATAAAAATGCGTTTCAGATGATATCGTGCCTTGCTTTTTTTGTTGTTGATTATGTTTTTGATTAGGAATTCAGAGGTTTTAGTGATTATTTTGTGCTGTTTTTTTTAGATTTTTGAAGAATTTCTTGCGATTTGAGAGAAGTTAGGGTTTCTTATATGTTTACATTGTAACGAAAGCGTGCCTAATAAATTTGATAGTTTGGGACTTATACCAAGAAATGAAGAAATTAACATTTTTCCGAAGCAATATTTGGAAAAGCTTGTCCAATTTTGAAAGGAAGTTCTATAGTTTGAACATGTCCTTCTTAAATAATTTCGTCACGGTGTATTTTTTTTACATCATGAATATAAGTATGTATGTGACATTTTTTACATCCTTGACTGCAAATGATAACGACTAGGAAAATGCTCCGCGTTCAAAAATGTTCATTCTGTGAAAATAATTTTTTGCTACCGAATGGGCCCTTAATCAGTATGTTTAAGTAAATTATTGGATTGTGAAACCAACATCAACACACACTATGTTTTAGGCGTTCGTGGAACAACATTTGAAGTAGTTGCCTTTGTGTTGGTCATTTAAGTCAAAAAGAGCTGACTAAGATTTGCATTTGTTAAATGGATCATGAGTGTGCACATTAATACAAAATTTATGAAACTTCAACTTTAACTGTATTGGTTGGCCATTCACAACCCCTGCCCCATTGGATCCAACCTTAGAACAGGGGAGATTTTTTATTCATAAGCCTCAAGATATAAAGACCCAGACTTTGCCACAAGGTGTAACTTTATAGTTGTTATCTCTAGTACGATTGAACCTTCCTTGGTTAGATCATCCGGGTGGACGAGTTTCTATTTTAGCATATAAACTTGGTTTTTTTTTGTTATTTTGACACACATGTCTTTATTTTGTTTCTGAACTGTTGAAAAGATCTACTAATGTACTATTTTCAGGTATGTCGCGTCGTAATCTTTCTATGGTTAAGCAATTAGAAAAGATTATTTGGAGTTTACAGATTTTTCCCTAAAAGCCCTTCACTGCATCATACTACTTTTTGTAGTATTTAAACCTTCAAAATGATTGAGCCTGTTATAGTTAAAGTTAGCTTATTCTGATTTTTCCAGTTTTTCTTTTTCTTTTCTTAGCATCATGAAATTCAAACAAAGAAGTCTCCCATATTCTGTTCCTAAATTTCCAATTACTCTAACAGCCCTCTTTGCTAGTAAACAAGGATTGAAAGGTCAGCCTCGCCTATGACACGACTCACTTAAAATTGAGAATTAATTCACGGAAGTGTATTTCAATATGAGAATATTTTATTAAGATTCTGACATTATAGAGAAGTATGACTAACTTCTCCTTAGTGCTAGAGAACTTCAGAGTTCATAAAAAAAAAGGTTAAAAGAGCTTTTTTTTGGTATTTCGTTCCTCTTTCACTACATGATTCTCAGTTTTTTAAACTTCAACTTTAATGGGATTGATCATTTTGGATCAAACTTATTTCTTCATTAGGTAATATGATAGTATCTATTTCTTTAGAGTATATTCTAACATTTACAATTCTTTAGAGTATCTTTTTAAAAAATTGGCTCAAACTTGCAAGTCTTATTATTTTTCTCTGACATCGATAGAAGTTTTGTTAAATCCTGTTTACATCTAAATTCTTAATTCGCTACTTCAAAGAGTCTAATTAATTTGGAGAATTTCAGAGAATTTTCAAACCAAGCTTGTAGCATAGTTGTTTATATACTTGCCTCAGTAACCCAAGTAAATAACTTGCTTCATATGGAAAACAACAAGAAAAATTGATTGAAGCTTTAGAATAATATTGGTGATGGGTGGACCGAAATAATAGTCCTACATTGATTAAGTGAAACTTTGTAATGAAGTATATGAGTGATGATCTCCTCTCAAAAGAGTTCCGAGGCCTTTTGAGTTAAAACCCCACACCTATGAGTTGGAGGTGGTTGAGTTGGGGACAATATTGGTACTGGTGGAGATCTATGGACCCACGCGAATGTGCACGGGCGGAAAACTTTTAAATTGGCATTAGAGCCGACGATTTGGCTGGGACATGAAGAAGATGCTTTGGATGGTTTTTGGTTTAAGGTGGAGTGTTGGAGATGTGTGGACCGAAATAATTGTCCCGCAACGATTAAGTGAAACTTCATAATGAGATATATAAGTGATGATCTCCTCTCAATGAGTACCGAGGCCTTTTAGAGTAAAACCCTACAGCTGTGAGTTGGAGGTGGTTAAGTTGGGGACAATATTAATACTAACAGAGATCCACAGGCTCGCGAAGAAGTGTTGTGGGCAGGCCGCTTGTCGATGATGTCCGCGAGCGAAAAATTAACAGTTCCATATGTTCACATTCAAATTCAATCCTTGATTTTTATTATGAGTTTACCAGTTAATCAATCTAGAAATGGGGCTTTTCGATGATTTCTTGAACCTTGATATTGGAATTAATCTATCTATTGTACGTTGTATCAATGTTTGATGTTTGGGATATGGTAAGATGAATTGATAATTTGAGCTTTTTAATATATGTTGTTAGGCTTGCTCGTGGCACGTAGCTGCTAGTGGCTTGCCCGCTGAACTTATCCACAAGCTATGGATCGATCTTCTTTAGTACCGAATTGACCCCAACTTAATTGCCTACAACTCACTGTTGTGAGGTTTTACTCCAAAAAGCCTCGGTACTAATTGGGAGGAGATCCACACTTATATACTTCATTATGAAGTCACACTTAACCAACGTGGGACAACTTTTGGTCCCATATCTCCACACATCTCCAACAATAAGTTAACAACACGATGATACATTAAACAGTTTAACATATGATTATATGAACAACCTCATATATCAAAATTTTATTCTATGTATGTTTCCTCTAGTTATGGCACATTAATTTTCTTCTCCTTGATGATCTTTGCACATTTTTTTGAATGTTTGTTCCTCTTGAAATCTTTTGACATCTGGGGATGCAGAACTTCTTTCTAGTTATGCGCTGAACTAATATTTGCCTGTCAGCTATTTGTGAACATACACCAAATGTTAATGCAAGCAGCATGCAGCTTGCAGTGTGTCTATAACCATATCAAATGAGATAACTGTTCCATGTCCTTTGAGACCTTTTGGTTTGAATACCTACACCACTATGATCCTTGAGCTCCGTTTCCAAACACATTCTACCTAGGGGTGCACACGGATTGGATCCAGTCCAATTAGGGTCAATCCGCAATCCACTCCAATTATTGCGGATTGGAAAATTACAATCCAATCCAGTCCAAATAATTCATCAATCCAATTCTCTATCCAATTTGCAAAATGCGGACCGGATTGAATCAAGTTTCACGGATTAACGTTTTCCTATCCAAAATTTATAAAATTAGATTTAATCAAATGAATCAAAGAATTATATATCTCATGAATGACAAATTTACAACTTACATTCCACAAATCTATATATAGCATATTTCCCACAAAATTGTTATTACAATAACCTTCAAAATGTAAGTTTGTACATAAATAAATGTGTCATCTACAAATCTTCACCATACACCCTCACAAAAGAACAAAAAAAGTGTACGTTGAACATACACAACATACAATAAAAAGATCGAAAGCATAATAAAAAAATTAAGAACAAGTATAGTCTTTTAGATATTATAGTTTACAGTTGATAGTTTGAGTTGATGTTAATTAAACTATTATAGTACATATAATGAAATATGTATGTGTTGATGTGCTAAACGGACTGGATCGGATTGGATCCGTGGTTTTTTAATGTAGGACCCGTAATCCGATCCAGTCCAGTCCGGATTAGTGATTTTTCAATCCAATCCAGTCCAAGAGATAAAAAAATTGATCCAATTAGTGATAATTGGTTCGAATTGGACCGGATCCGCAGATTAGTGCAATCCATGTGCACCTCTAATTCTACCTACTAACAATCTGTTACTGTTCACTTTTGAATGTGTCTTTTGAAACTGAATAACTATTTCATAGTTCCTTTTCCTCACCCTTCCAACAAGAATGTTATTATCCTATTTAGAAAATTTTAACTTTTAAGTCTTGTATAGAGGAACCTACCAAGGACAAATGAAAATAGAAAAGTCTCTTCCAATACTTAGGTACAATCCAAGTCCTCGAAAGAGAAAGGACACCAACTAACAATTTTGATGACTTTAAATGCAAACATCTATACACCTTGAAGGTTAGAATAACCAAAAGGAACAAAAAATAAATAAAAAGAATTACGGAAAGATGTTAGAGACAAGAAAACTGTCAAATTAAGTTTTCTTAACAACGAGACTGGTGATTGTTTTCTACTCTCGGAAAACATATTCAGTTTATGTGAACACATCCCAGTTTGGTGAGGAATCTCACTTTCTAAGATCATACAAGTTTGGATAGCGTTTAACATGGGAAGATCTGTATGGCATGGAAATCAGCCCTTATTGATGACTGTTCATCAATGGTTCGTGCTCTAATAAGGGATACACCAAATAAGCCACTATTTTAAAGGAAACTCCATCACGGCACTCTTCAAGTCCTCATGGCAGAAGGACCTACAATATCATGTAATGAACCACCTATCCTAGAATTATTTGAATAAATAGTTGAAAAGAAAATGCATTACACATGGTGTAGAGGAAATCTCGAACATACAAGTGCCAAGTCGCAATCAAAGGGATGCAATTATTTAGGTTTCAATTAATGTTGTTTAAACCACTCTGGCTTTCTTTGATAAACATTATCTTATACAAAATTATTCTTATTCTTGAATAAAAAAAGGATGGAGGATTGAGAATTCTGCTCGAGAAAGTTATATCTGTTAAGATCTGATGATAGTCAACTATGTAATCTTCCGAGTTTATAATCCCTTCCTGATGCTACAACAAACGGACCAATGATTGATTGCTTTACTATTGTCCTGCTAAGCTTCTAAAAGAAAGTCATTAACTTCTAAAATTTGATGCTGGTCAACTTTCTAACCTCACATCACCAGACCTCTTTTTTTTTTTATTAGTTGCAACAAAGGAAACATTGATTAATTGTTTGCTATTGTCTTCTCAGCTCCTATCTTTAGAGATGCACACCATGCCATCTCACATTGAAATGTTGATTGGTTTGCAATGCCCGTAATGATTTCCCTATTTTCATTAGATAGAGCCTCATTGAAAACTCAAGGTTAATAATTGAGAGGAAAGTAGTCGAACCAATCTTGACTCCCATAAACCATATCTAGGATCTTACTGAATCTTTTATTATATGCTGCATTTTTTGATTGGTACTTGCAACTAGGAAAGAAAGTAAGAAATTATGTTTGCCAATAAAAAAATGGTATTATTTGAAAACAAAGTGATGGTGATATATAATTAGGGAGATGCTAGAGGTACCCACTTGTCACACATGACAACAAGTCGTCGTCAATACACCTCGAGATACGTGTTCGAGGTGTGTCGGATGGTGCACAATTGCTAGGTGCGACAAGTATGTACACTTAGCATTTTCTATATAATTAATTACATGTAATGTTTTTCATGCAAATTTTAGGCACATAAATTGACTTTTAGTCGAATAATGCTTCTCTGCAGACCAAGGGGTCAGTGAACTATACTAAGTTTGAGAAAGGTATCCTCCTACAGAGGAATTGGTTTCCTTTCAAGGTTGTCTCGATGAATCTTATCAAGAAAGTGGTCTTTGCGGTTCACTCAACACTTTTTCTTTTATCAGAAACCAATAAGAACAATAATATTGATAAAATAATTGCATTTCCTTGAATCTTGTTTTGAGTGGTGTATAGAAAACCATCTCTTTTTTACTGTTATTTATCAATTTGATGCATGCATTTATTTTAATATGAAATGGAGTTTTTGGACGCTGGTTGCCATAAACGCATGTTGTCAATCACTGTCTTTTTATAGCATCCTAACTCCCTCGCAATGGACAGCTGTTTACGTGTGCATTATTAGGTCTTATATCACGATAAATCAATTTCAGTATGTTTCAAATTGGCTTCTCACTAATTACTTATGTCACAACGTAACCAAGAATTGTCAATGTCCACAGGAAAGGTTGTCCTGGAAGCTGCAATTTTAACAGCTGTGGTGGTTGTAAGCCTTACCCTCTATACATTTTGGGCTGCCAAGAGAGGCCATGATTTCAATTTTCTCGGTCCCATATTGTTCTGCTCTTTATTAGTGCTATTCGTCTTCGGCCTTATCCAGGTACTTAAAACTTGTCTTGAGTTTCTCACACCTGTAATTTTCTTGCAACATTCTATTTCATTTGCTTTACTTTTACTATGCATTTGAACTGAACGTTTAATTTTTGCAGTTGTTTTTCCCATTGGGAAAAATCTCTGTCATGATCTATGGTGCTTTGGGCGCGCTGATATTTTCCGGCTACATCATATATGACACCGACAATCTGATCAAACGTTATTCATATGATGAATATGTGTGGGCTGCAGTTTCACTCTATCTGGACATCATCAACCTGTTCCTAACTCTTCTCACCCTCATTAGAGCGGCAGACAGTTAAGTGTTGTTGAAAGCATGGGACTTCTTTTCTCTTACTTGAGATTATAGTTTGCTGATTGTTAGAAGACAATGCTAGCTTTACTTGTAAATTCATAACTACCTTCAAAGTTTAGTACGCTGCATGATTTGGATGCACATCATGTACTCTTGTCATACGGAATGAAATTGTATCTACCAATGATTACTAGGTACAGATTCCAAGCAATAGCTTTAGCACTAAAAACATTCTATGATGACCTTGAACCCAATTAGTGACATTTGGTATCTTGACTTTTCCAAAAACATAAACTTATCTTGCCCACTAATATTAGATTCTCTAGGTCTCAGTTTAAGTGCTTCATTAACATCCGAGTAGGGGCCTCCTTTAAGGAGAGTGGAGGGACAGACCATACACGATTACCACGTGACTATGTGGGACATTGTCACTTCGTGTACTACTCTTTTATGGTGACCTTACATTACTTGCCTCGTATAGCACATTATCATAATCGTAAAGATTTTAAAAATCTCAATTATTTTTGTAAGGAAGATTGTATCATATGATACTTGACCATTTTCGTTTCTAGAAAAATAAGTGAAATATAATGTAAGACAATGCTTTTCACCTACATTTGTGCACCCCACAATCTGCAACCTTGTTTAGTCCTATATTCAGCTACATCTAACAACCGAGAGGGCCACTTAGGAACCAACTTTAAATTATTCCCCAACAATAGTCCCAGTTCTTTATAAAGATGTATTGTGATTTAATTTCCCATATCACATGAGATAGTAAAATGGTCAAAAGAGTCCCACTAACTTCAAAACAAAGTCCCTACTAAGACAGAAAAGAAAGACTGAGAAGAGAACAAAACATTATCTTTACTGAAATACAGCTGAGAGAGTTTCTCTTAGAAACATGAGAGAATGACCCTACTTTAACCAATCCAATCCCCAAAAAAGACAAAGTGGAACTCCAAATACCCCATTTACATTATCTTATAGAACAATACATAGTTTGATTTCCAACTGAAATTGGTTTTCTTTCCCCCTCTTTTGACCCACATAGTCCAAGATTCTCCCTTTTCTCTACAAAGCAGTGCTGATGCATATGGATGGATGAATCACATGGCACCCCCTCACTCAGCCTTGATTGAGATCACTCACTTTCTCTCAGTTCTATACTAAAACCCAAAATATTCCAAGAGTAAAGACAGCTCCTAGAGATGATTTACATATCTTACTTTTGTTATCTTTAGTGGAGATACCAAGCACAGGGCCCCCACCCACCACAAAAGCTCAAAAGATACAGTTACCCTTGGTGGTGCTCTTCCTGTACAGTGAGATCTCCAAACAGGCTGGGACTGGACTTAGCTTGTGAGTAGCCTCAGCCTTCAGGCTCTATACTTCCTATTCTTCTTCTCTGCAGCAATGGCCAGTAGCCTAGAGACACCCTGAGTCCACGCATCGTACTCTCTTTGATTCCTACATTCAAATTCGACCAGGCCACGATGTTCAGTCTTTAAACCGAAGTACCGCCTATGCTCCCCGCCTTCGAGTAAGTGCCGGCCTGGCCACGCTGGCATGTCTTTGCAAACCTCGAGAACTATATCTGTAGAATGAAAGAGTGAAAGTTAAAAACCCATATGTTTTTATTCTTTATTAGTACATCTTTTTCTTTTCACTTTACTGCCATTAATCTTTTCTCCAATCCCTAGAAGGCTATCTAGTTTCTGTTCACACTTTGATTGATTCAAAAAGAGGACAAGAACTCACTCTTTTTCTTTTTGGTGATGGTCCCTGCTACATGCCTACTCTTCATTTTCAACGTTACCTGCAAAAGCAAAATGTAGATGAGATCATATTGTAATGGTTACACTTCTAAATTTAACATAACTCAATTGTACTTCATCAAACTCAAAATGAATGTTACAAAATTCAGTTACAAATTAAACAAACTTGCTTTAGATAATCAATTTACCTGACCCAGTCGATTGATGTAAACTGAGACAATCTTCCAATGAAGATCACCTGGAAAGCAACCAAGAGAAATACAGTAAGCAATGATAGAACAAGTAGGTACTTGAATATTAAGTGTGGTTATTGTACAATCAAATTCTACCTTTGCGGGTACGTTTCAGCAGCTCAGCGCCTTTAGCGAGGAGCTCTTGACTGCAAATGCCAAGAAAATTCTCTTCTGGAGAAAGCTCATCACTGTAATTACTGTTAGGATGACCGTTACCATTGCTCCCAATGCCAATCCCCCTCTCCACTGGTATCACTGCTGCTATATTCCACACCTCCTTTAATGCCCTCGCCTTCAATGTCGCAGCACCACGAAGCGCTGCCACCAAAAACAATTGTTCAAATACCCAAATTCATCAGATTACAATTAACACATAAACACAACCAGAACTTAAGAAACCTATAATAACCATATAACAAATATATTAAAGAGGGGGACCAATTTGATTCAACTCAATTACCAGTGGCAGCCGCAGCAGTAAGAGTCATAATGTCGCCAGCAGATCGGACATTGACAGCTGAACTGACAACTGCTGCGAGGTGCTCTCGCTCCACGCCCATGGCCTCCGCTGTCTCCACGCACTGTGCTGCCACCAGTGTCGCCGCAGATGCCATGGCCATCTCAGTCTTGGCCATTGCTTCATCTTTCCCTGACCCTGAAGACCCGGCGGTGGCTGCAGCTATCGCAGCCACAGCAGAGGCTACGGCGGCAACAGAGACCGCGGCATGAAGCTGAGCATTGTGTGCCCTTGCCTCTTCTTTCTTCTTCTCTCTTCTGTCCTTCAACCACCTCCCTACAGTCTTACTCCCACCACCACCAGTACCACCAGTGGCGCCGCCGGCACCACCACCGATCGCTCTGTACTGGGAGGTCATGATGTTATTGGCACGGCAGAACTGCAGATTTACAATTCAATGATAAACTCGTTAATTACACATAAAATCAAAATTTAACATCATAAGAATTAGAGTCCCAAAGGAGGCAAAGGTGTTTGAATTTGGCGACTGACGAACCCAACTTTACAGATTCTCAGAGGACGAAATTGCCCTCCGCAAGGACAAATACAAGCACCGGCATGAATTATAATGCATAGCAAATGGGGGACAAATGGGTAAATAAATAATTAAATCTAAGACAATTTTGCAGTGAAACAGCCTATGAAAGAGGGTTTCGTGTTTACAAGTGTAACTGTAGAGACTGTCCTAATTAAGTGGGTAAATTGCAGGCTTTATGGTCAAATTACAATAATGCCCCCATCTTATAGTGAAGACACATGGGGAATCCTTGGCCTTGTCAGGAGTATATTGGGTAGTTTGAGATAATAAAATAAAAAACAAAATCCAGGTGATGTGTTGATGATGGAGGAGTTTCAACTTATGCTTCCAAAGTCACAAGTTACAAGCCTGGAGAAACAATGTTTTTATTGGAAAGAGAGAAGAAGAATCTCTGCAAAATAAAAAAAAACTGAGAGATTGGGCTTAGAGAAAGCTGAGAGAAAATGGTGGGTGTGTCTTTATCAGCACTCATGCTTCCAAGTACTAAAAACAAAACAAAACTGAGATTGCAGAGATGAATCTCTGTTTCTTTTTTTCAGTTTAATTTAATGAAATGAAACAAAGGGCTTGTTTGGAAACTCTAATTAAAAAAAAAAAAAAAAAGATTTTTACCGACCTTCAAGTCGTCCATTTCAGTGGGAGAAACTGGTGGGCTGTCCGTTAGCGACCCACCGGCCGTTAATGGTCCGCTGCTGTGCGATAGCCTCCCTGATGTACGCGGCGATACGTCCTGGTAAAACCCAAAACCAAAATTTCATACAAAATCACACTCAACGTTCAAGAATCTTTGATTATCAGTTCATGCTCTGTTTTCTTCGAAGTCTATGCTATTTTTTTTTTTTTTCATTAGTAGAGAAAACAAAGCCAAAGTCGAAGAATCTGAAACATGAGAGAAAAACAGAGCACCGGACCAACCGGATCAAAACGAAGAAAAGACAAAATTTATATACCCAACAAAAAAAAAAGATAAAAAAAGCAGAGCAAGCTATTTCACGAGCGAAAACAGAGGAAATCCCCTGAAACCGATTCGAAAACAAAAAATCTCTACAAAACCTCAAGAACCCAGAATTAAAATCGAAATCGAAGAACACCCATTAATTTATAAAGCAATCTGAGGTCACTCATGACTCACCCTCTCTGGTTCTAAGCTGGGAGCGTTGGTTCCACCACCGACAGACTGAGACATGATTCGTTCCATAACGAGCTGGGACGTGACGGATGAAGCAAAAGAAAAAGGGTTGCCGGAGACCATGGCGGCAGCGGCGGCGGCCTCGGCCTCTCCGGCAATGTCTTCAGGGATAGCCCCCCCGCCATTTAGGTCGGAGCAGGTCTTGAGCGGCGGAGTAGAGGAAGAGAGGGCTTTGGAGACCTCGAGAGCCGAGGCGCTCCATGAGCGGGAGAGGAACTCCATGGGCTCACGGGGGGTCTCCGGCGGCCGGAACCCCACCAGCTGTGCGAGGTCCGGCCTCCACGTGGCGGCGCCGCCGAGAGACTCTTCCATTTGCGGCGGTGGTGGTGGTGGTGGTGGTGAGGTTGTGAAAGGAAGGGTGTGTTTGGAGTGAGAAAGTGGGGAGGGAGCGTTTGGTTTGGTGTTTTATTTATAGAGAGAGAGTGAGAGAGACAAAGCGGCCGGAATGTCAGTGTGAGAATTTGTAAATGAAAAAAAGCGTAAATAAAAAAATTGGGGATGGATGAAATAATGAGATGGAAATATTCAGTGATACGACTCAGATGGTCGCCAGTGCGCTTGTCCCCTCGCATTTAAACGATGCTTGATTTACAATTTTGTCCTTTGGGTTTATGATAATTCCTCAGTAATAGGATCGGTGGAAGCTGTAACCTTATAACCTTGTAACCTTGTTTTTAGGGTAATGCTATACGTACCTACCCTACTCACTTCTCGTAATATGTTCTTACGTACGTATTTTGAGTTGCATAATAATATGGTAGTTATATCCTTAGAGGAGAATTATTCTATTACTAAAAAGAAAACCCTTCATCTATTTGAAGTGGGACAGAAGACATGTGTTATGTGTCAAGTAAGCGAGTGTGGTGAGTGAGGCATTCGCCAAGTTTGTATAGCATTTTTCTTTCTTGATTTCTTATGTGAAGTCCAATGCTAATTACATCTACTAATCCAAGCCTTTATTTTTTTTGTTACACCACTAATTTTTGTTCCTCTATATTAAAGTATTTTTTTAATAAATGATGGCTCAATATGTTTAAACAACATGATTACACATAGTTTAGACATAGAATCGATTACCCAAATAAAGAGTCTTAATTTATGAGTAGTCATATGTAAGGAGTCCGACAACTCTCTAATATAGCCGGTAGATGTATTGAACAACATACAACATGAGACACTAAAAGAAATTAGTTTCTAAACTTAAACTAATCACACAAAAAAATCTCCAAATTTGAACCATAAGCGATTGGCGCCGAACGCTACAAAGAAATTTTGAAAAATAAACTAAATAAATTTTATTTTGACTTAAAGCAATGTGAACATATTTATTATTCCGTTAAAATATTTTATTTTATTTTATTTTTGGTGAATTTAATCTTTATTTTAAGGCTTTGGAACTAATTTTGTTTAATTGTTCAACTTTTTTACAAGTTATATACCAACTTACACTTAAGGATGAAAGATCTCTCCCACCCCCTAGAGGAGTTATCTCCCAGAAGTTTGTGGATACAATTACCCCTCATTAATTATCTTTTTATTACCCTCATGAGTCACATCTATCTCTCTTGTTTCTAAGGATATTTTATGTTAATTTATATCTTTTATTTCTTAAAAATTGGTAACTTTCCTATAAGTTTAAAGTTGAACCAAACATGAAAATATGATATTTTATTGTGAGTTAACTCCGCCCGCACTATAAGTTGACAAAAATGAACTAAACAAGGTGTAAGTTTTGTAAGAAGTTAGTTATCTATCGTCATTTCTTATTTAATGAAGAGATTCGTGAATTCTGTTGCTGAGAAAAAAAAATTGAGAGGTAAGAAAGCTTTCATCAATGGGATCGATGTTGTTCATTTATTAATTCTTTGAAGGAATCAGTAGTTTCGGAGAGAAAAATTAATTTATTAAAGGCATTGAAAACCATGTATATGGAAGTGGCAATCTCATTTACTAAACAATTAATTTTTCTAAGATTTTTTTTTAAACCCAAGCAAGCGAATAATTATAAGCGAATAAGGAGCAACCCTTTCCCTATAAGAAGTTCTCCCTCCGAATCGAAATATTTGACGTTTCGAACATCTTCCCTATTCTAAATAAACGAAATAAATAAGTACAATTAATGAATAAAATGGCCAAAATGCCTCTTTTCAATATAATTTTTAATAAGTGGAGTAGCATAGAATAAGGGTAATATTGGAAGTTTAATCATTAATGTTTATCGTTATTGTAAAAATGACAACTAATTTAAAAAACAAAAACTTCTCTAAAATGGCAGTAATTGTAAATCGAAGGGAGCATCTTTGTCGTTATGACAATCTTCCAAAGCGCAATTACAAATCTATAGCATTCCGTTAATTGACAGATCTAAGTGGACGTAGTATACTCTAAGTCGATCACAGTAAACTACGCACGAAGCCTAGATATATAAATCTACTGGAATCAATAAGCTCACATAATAATGCATATCAAAATTTGTGTAGGTGAGGATTAATCTTTCTTTAGTAATTATCTATAGTTAGATAAACTAGTCGATATCTCGTGCTCGAAGTGTGAGGGCAAGAACAGATAACAATATATTAGATAAAAATAAAATAGGTAAAAATGAAAAGTAAAAAAAAAAATATTATTATTATATGTATTCTTTGATGAACTCGAAATCAAGAACAATTTCAACAATTTTATCTGCAGAAAAAAAAAAAGAGAATTTATATCTCAAAGTAGAAACTTATTTTTATATACCAACTAAGCCAATGTTTGGATAAATTCAATTTCCTTTTGAAAGCCACCAAAATATTTTAATTGCCTCCGAAACCGTAAAATAACAATTAATAGTTCATAATTTAAACAATTTGAACAAAAAACTACTCATGAAAAAAAAAAAAAAAAAAAAAACTACATAACACACCTACGAAAAACATATACTCAACTCAACAATATCTAAAGTAGTTTACCTTAAGAACTTATGTTGTCCATTAATTTTACTTTAACATCATGATGTCTAATATTCGTAAACTTTTCCTCAAAAAAAATATTCATAAACCCACAATGCAAGTATTCGATTTTAATCCTACTTAATTTAAAGTTTTTACATTCTATATATAACATGTTTAGTTTGTTTATTTGAGTGAGTAATTTGGTAATCTCAACACTACCTATTGAATTCTTGTGAGATGGATTAATTATTGGTGAGAAGGATTAAGTATGTATATTACATAAAAATGAATTTGAAAAAAAGTGAGAAAAAAAGGAACCTCCCTTAATAATTACTTAGAAAAATAAAAACAGAGACAAGAATAATTTTAAAAACATTGAAAAAAAGAAAGAGAGTACAGTCGTCATCGAAAACATAGGCATACGTAGCGATTGACATTAAAGATACCAAAATATATGATTAAACATATGACGGCCTCAAACTCCGAGGCAAGCTTGGGCATCGCCATGTTAAGATGTCGCCACACCCTGCCATATCATAGCTTGCTTATCTGTGACGCCCTGTAACCTAACTGGTTGCTTACATGTTTTACAAACGCTAACTAGATAATTATCCTTCATAATTTATTTGTGATTTATTTAGTCAGTTATGTTTCAAGTTTACAACATAAGTCTTTAACAATTAGTAATTTAGGCATATTAACACTTCTAAGTAGTAGAAAACTCGGCAAAATGATACAATATAGATAACTGAGGTGAATAAGTATAACAAAAACTCACATACATGTATTTAGTGTTCTATCATTTTCAAAACCCAGAAAAAATATAAACATATGCACATTGTCAATCAAACATGAGCTGGCGTCACTGTCTCAGAAGTAGTCACCCAAAACTTCCTTGCCCTTGCTCGTAAGAGGATTTGCACTCAGTCACTCAACAAATACAATGACGAGTCCAGTGAAAATCTTAAGAAAAGTCCACACAATATTCAGAGGAAATCATATAAAACTACGAGACATACAAGTATTACATGTGGCAGTAAAAGAAATATTTGCTTGCATGTAGAGCAAATACAACAACTGGAGTTTGCAGGTAAATAATCGGAAACTAAACAAGTTATATAAGCAAGAAGAAATGTAAACCCAGATAGCCACGGTGAACCACTTAACCGGTAAATCAATCACTCCTATACTACGTCTTCTAAAGCCCTAGTGAACCACTCAACTAGTAAACCACTATGTCCAACAGAACAATACAACATAACCCCGATGAACCAACTTATATCAAACCCCAGTGAACCAACAAAACCGGTCTTTATAACAAAAACTCAGTGAACCAACTCGTCCGGTAAATCAGTATAGTTTGCAGTTGAATAAAACATCGAAAATAAAACAGTCGAAACTCATAAAATGCATAAAAAAATGAATTGAGTTATGTGAAGCATTCTTGTGGGTTTTACGCACCTCAATACACGCTTCATCTTCCAGATCCGACCCTACCTAGCTCCTCGCTACCCGAGCTATGGTCCCTATTAGCCTGTGAAGTCCATTTCTAGTGTTTTAGAGTGTTCTCGTTTTGTTTATATAGTTATTATAGTCTAATAACCAAAACAACCCCTTAAATAAATTTCATGTTGTCCACTGTCATAGTGCGCTACTGTTCTTCATCATGAAGAACATTCGTCTTCCCCATAACAGGTAGTGCACCATGTACTTGGGCTAGTGCTCTACTTGCGTCGACAACTAGAATTCGAGAATTCTGGAATTTTTATTTTTGGCGCCCGTGGCCTCTTCTAAACGTAATCGGCCCTACCCTCTCCTCCTAGGGGAAGCACCAAAACTCCATCACAAACGCTAGAGGCACAAATTCAACAACAAATTTTAGATTCGCATGCATGCATTCACATAACCCAAAAATACCCAGTTCATACTCATTCTCAAAATTCAGTTTATAAAACTTCAATAGTTCAAGGATCAGACTTCAAAACCATAAAGATTTCTTTTAAAAACAGTAAGCAAAGTGAAATTTCATTTTAGTGTGAATACCCCAAATCTTGAGCTCATTTCCATGCATTTTCATCAATAAAAGTAATGTTTTACCTTGGTTGATTGAGTTGTTGACTCCAACCTCTCAGAATTCCCTTGATCTCAAATCTCTCCAGCAGTGTTTTTTCACTCTCACAATCTATATCCAACTAAATTTTTCTTGCTTGCCTCCAAGTTCACCAAGTCATTTGTATATATACTAGTTTATCTTGCACGTATCTCGAGGATTATCTATGGTTCTCATTTAAACGGTCCTGCACAGTTTAATGACTTGGATAGGACACTTGACAACTTTGTTTATAAAATTTCAACTCTCGGTTACCTGGTTATTCGACACGCATCTCGAGGCGCTTATAGCTTATCATTCCGACTAAATTGACTTAGCCTATACTTATAGGAAAATGATAATCTAACACACTTTGAGCGCACACTTGGAGCGCACACTTTGTCTTTTAGCCCATTTATGACTATTTCTTGTCTCCCAAGGTGTGGGCCTACATCTAACAAAACACTATAAATGAACTAAAAGACAAAATGTGCGCCTAAGTGTGCGTTCAAAGTGGGTGATTTTATCATTTTCCATACTTATAATATTCATTTTATGTTTCATTTAACTTGATTTCATTTAATTCTAATTTAACATTGCCTAGCCTTAGTGTTCTAGTACTTCGCCTATTCGATACCCACGTCGACACACTTTTCTAAACAAATACCCGTTACACAATCTCGCTCGACAATCAACATTTTTAGTACACGCATGCGATGCAATATAACCATTTATCAATTTAAACACCGCAATAGAACAACCATTACGCAAAAATAACTATTTTGTCTAGCCCGACGTGTCCTAACCATATCTACGGTATCCACATGGATCTTGGCTGGAGTCCTGGTCTGAAATTTTTGAATAACTGTGATTTATAAATATTGGGCCGTTGCAATATTTTAAAAATCGTAAATAGAAGCAAAATAAGTAAAATCGTTAGATATTTTAATTGGGCTTCTCTAATATATAACCAATTAGATAAAAAAAAAAACTAAAATTTTAAATTAATTGATCGCCTAAATAATAGTGAAAAAAAGATTTATCTGCAAAATAAAAAACTATCCTAAAAATAACCAAAAACACCTAGAAAATAACCGACCCTAAAAAATAACCCAAAACTCCCTCAAATAAAAAACACTTAAAAATTAGCCGATAAAAGAAAAATGTCTTAAAAATCAAAAAGAAAAATACACCCATGAAATAAAAAATACCCAAAAAATAGTCGAAAAAGAAAAATATATCAAAATTCGAAAAGAAAAGCTGAAAGTGTGACGTCAAAGTGCAACAGCTCATCCCAAAACACGTTTAAAAAAAAGTCAAAAAACATCACTAAAACCCCATAAATCGAAAACACCTACAAAATAGTAGTCCTCGAAAAATATCCTAAAATCTCTAAAACAAAAAACATTTAAAATAGACGAGAAAAATATCCTTAAAATAAAAATAAATAGAAAGTATGACGTAATAATACTTTGTGGATAAAAAAAATAAGTTGAGAGGGTCCCCTCATATATATATATATATATATATATATATGAAGTCTGATAGTGCCCAAGCATTGATATATAAGTTAATACGGTTGGCTCCTGACACCACGTGGGAAACAACAAAAATATTGACTAATTAGAGGTGAGTAAATATAGTAGAAAAAAATTCAAAAAATAAAAAAAGATAGTTTGACTTCATGCCGCCTTATGAATGAAAAAACTTAGAGAATGCTAAGGTGACCCACACCTTTATTTTTTATTTTACTTTTTACAATTTTTTTGTCGTAGTGAGTGTGTATAGTGGGTCACATTAGCATTATCTTTAACCATGAAATTGTAAAAAAAATAAAAAATCAAGGTGTGTGCTGGTAGTGAGTGTCCATAGTGGGTCAACTTAGCATTTTTTAAAAAACTTGGTTGGGAGGGTCACTCTCCATGGGTCTCGACAGTGCCCAAGTGTGTATTAGTCAATGCGCTTGGGTCCGACATCATGGGACAACCAAAAAAAAAAAGAACTATACAAATTAAAGGTGACTTAAGAAAAAAAAAAAAAAAAACTAACGAATTAGAGGAGATTTAAAAAAAAAAAAGATAAACACATAAATTAGAATATAAGGAACTTGAAAAAAAAAAATTAGCCGAACTAGAGAATCGGGAAAAAAAAAATGATGTTAAAATTAAACAAATTAAAAATTGAATTGTTATGTTACATAAAAAGTTGATAGTTTCCTAAAAAATTTGGCCGATGTATATTTGGAGAGATTTTCGTTGTTTTTACGTCTTTATATTATGTTTGATACGGAATGAAAGTAGTTATAGTATTTTTTTTTATAGTCGATCAACAAACAATTTTGCCACAAATTCCGAAAAAAATACCTAAAATATAGGTAAAGAAAAAATAAAAATAAAAAATAGAAATAGAAACCGGCCCGGCTATGTGCACCTCACAAATTACTATGGGTAAACCACTTTTTTTTTCCCAAAGTGCCCTTCTTCCTTCTCACTCTGTGCACCCCTCACAAACGTCTCCTCCGGCCACCGGCGATGTGAACTTGCAATTTCGGAGCCCACTATCATCGTAAAAGTCGATTTCTTCATCTTTCTTGTTGGAAAATCATGTTTCTCCACCATTTTGAATGCATTTTGTAGGGTTTGAACAAAAAATTTTTGGGCATTATTTGTATGCATTGTTTGGTGGTTACTTACCATAGAAATGGAGGATGGACGTGTAGGAGCTATGTGTGTGTAAGATGGAGAGGTATTTCTTGAGTTTTCATTCTTTTTTTTTTTTTTTTTTTTTTTTTTTTTTTTTTTGTTCAAACTAAGGGTTCCGCCTCTAGTTATGCCTCATAGGGCCAAACAAATGGTTTTGGCTCGGTTTGTCGAGGCCAATTGAAACATGTCTATTTGATCAGAGGTGACCAAACAAACATTTGTTCAAACCAAGTTCTAAACACTGCAATGTGGTTCAGTCATCCAAGATCGATTAACATCATTTTTCGGTCACCTTCAACCGAACAATGCACTTTCAATCGGTCCTGTATCACCGATCAAACGTCGACCATCAACAACGCACAAATCGACCAAAATATTATATCGAAAATAGTTACAAATACATACACAACTACCAAAATTGTTAAAACATCCATATTAAAACCCTAAATCGACCAAGTTAGTCGTCGATTGTGTGTCGACTGCCTCGAAGCAAAATGAAGCAAGACTTAGGGTGAGAACGAAAATAAACAGTAGAGAAACATGATTTTTCAACGAGGAAGATGAAGAAATTGACTCTTATGATGATAGTGGGCTCCGAAATTGTAAGTTTGCGTCGTCGGTGGTTGGAAGAGACGTTTGTGAGGGGGTGCACAATGTGAGAAGGAAGAAGAAGAAAAAGTGCATTTTGGAAAAAAAGTGATTTGCCCATAGTAATTTGTAGGGTGAACATAGCCTGGCCGAATAGAAACATGCCATTTGTCGCAACCTTGTTAATTCTGTCCAGAAGATCTTCCTTTATATATTTTTTTTCATATTTGTTTAGTTTAAGTGTTTAGAATTGTTGGTTGATAAGCCAAGCTGGGACGATGCTCTCCGTTGTATGCGGAGTTGTGGGCAGTGAGGCATGGGCCACAAATGGCCTGGGACATTCAAAAAGCTGATCCTTGAATTGGATTCAAAGGAAGCAGTGGAGTTCTTAACCAGTCGATCGAGGAGCCCGGCTTCAGGCTCCCTAGTACGCGAAATTCTTGATATTGTGGGTAGGGATTGGAAAGTTCATATACAACATACTTTTAGAGACAATAATGTATGCGCGGACCACCTCACCAAGAAAGCATTCCAAAATGAGGAAGAATTTTTCGTGTGGGACTCCATACCGAGCTACATAGAATTGTTATTAGAGCGTCTGGATATGTAATAAGCCAGTTTTTCTACCAAAAAAATTGTTGGTTGATTAGGATTAGCTAGTTTTTTATTTTATTTTATTTTTTTATTTATTTATTTAAGACAGGATTAGCTAGTTAGCTATAGTCCGTGTGTGTAGGTTAACTAATTTGAGAGTTCTATTTGGAGTCCAATATTAATGCTTGTTAGAGTCCAAGTTTGTTGAATTTTTCCGTCTTGCGGTCCGTTACCCTCAAGCGGCCGCCCGCGGCACTTCTCTGCGAGCTATTGATCTCCCCAGTACCGATATTGTCTCCAACTTAACTATCCTTCATCTTTTAGGTGTGGAGTTTTATCTCAAAAGGCCTCGATACTATTAGATCGAGGGGGACAATCTCTAATATACTTCATTTAGAAGTTTTACTTAACCGATTTGGGACTATTATTTCTTTCCACACATCTCAACACTCCACCTTGGACCAAAATCCATCCAAGGGGGGTTTTTCATGACAGGTCCTGATTGAACCATTGACTCTGATACCATGTTGAATTTTTCCTTCTTGTGATCCGTTACCCGCAAACGGCCACCCGTGACACTTCTCCGCGAGCCATTGATCTCTCCAGTACCGATACTGTCCCCAACTTAACCACCCTTCATCTTTTAGGTGTGGGGTTTTATCTCAAAATGCCTTGATACTATTAGCGGGGGGACAATCTCTAATATACTTCATTTATAAATTTTACTTATTCAATGTGGGACTATTATTTCGGTCCACACATCTCAACAAAGTTGATGTTACTTTTTAATTCATAGTTAAAGTCCTTGTTAGAGTGATCTCATTATACCTATATAAGAAAGTTTATTAATTTCAGTGACTAATTTTTGATAAATAATGATTGTGTGTTTGAGAGATTGTTTTCTCTCGTATGTATGTTCTTTTGGTTTGGGTATTCTACAATCAACAAACAAAGAATGAGTTTTTGTTTTTGCTCCCGGATATTCGAAGACTAAACAGTAGAATAATTTAAGTGTATTTTGACTTTTACGTATCTAGCATTTCAATCTGTTCAATTGGTATCAGAGCGGATGTATCTTTTCGCAATGGCACCAAAATAGCAAGCCCGTTAAGATCCTATAGATGAAGTACGTAAACATGATGATTTGGCACAAATTGGACAACATATTCGATAACTAACAAATTTAGTTGGCAATCTCGCACTCCAAGTTCAGCAGCAACAACAGTCGCAACAACAAACAAGTCTACAAATTTGATAATTACAGCAACAGTTGTGACCTCAATAAGTTCGACATTGACATCAACCAAAGCTTGAAGAAGAGTTATCCTTTGAAGAGGTTAAGTCAAATGAGGAAGGAAATCCTTTTGCTCGTGGTTTGTGACATTGTGATAAACAACAACGAATGTTTGGAGATCGCCTAGAACGTCCCGAAGATGGTCGAAGGTGGGACACTGAGTTGAAAATTGATATCCCAGAGTTTCATGGAGAACTCCGGTGGAGTTTCTTAATTGGCTCAACGCAGTAGAGTTGGTGCTTAGGAACAAGAAGGTTCCTGAGGAGTGCCAAGTTGCATTGGTGGCTACTCATTTTCGTGGTCGACCTTCGGCATGGTATAGTCAATCGAAGCAAACAAGACTTGGAAGGTAAAATAATGTCTTGAGAAAAATTGAAGTGAAAGATGTGTGATGCCATCTTACCTGTCAGGGCCATTTCATTAAGCTCTATCGTAACCTAAGTATCCTAATAAGGCTTCTAATTTGTTTAGTCAATTCAAACATCAAAATACTTTCTATTTCAATTAATTATAACCTCAAGATATGTTTTATTTCTTGAAACAACCTTCAGTTCTTAATGTCATCAAGTGGAGCAAATTGGGAAATCATATAATTTAATTTCCAATATTTATAAAAAATTTGGTAGAGCCTGCCCTAAAAGTTGGATGCAGCACCATGATAAACAACAACTTGGAGAGAAGGCCTAACAGGATTCACATCTTCCCGCAGTTCACAATATAATTTCAATATGAATTTAAAAGATTTAATCCAAGCAAATCCATAAGTTTAAGTTTTACAATCTCAAAATAAAGTAAAACTGCTCCACAAACTAAATTTACACCAAAATGAGTCATAATTGTCTCAAGACTCTCTCAAACCATCTCATGAAGTTTTCATAAATTTTTCATAAAAGCTTCACTTCTTACCCTCAACCTAGAAACCTAAAATATGATATACAATATGAACAATCTATATACAATATGGAAAAAAGGCTAAAATCAACCGAAATCCTAGAGCTTTATTTTTCCCTTACAATCCCCGTTAATCTCTAAACCTGACAAAGCCATTTTGATAACACCCAAATAATAGTGCATGCAAAATAAATAGTGTTACATAAGTAAACATCTACCTTGCTTCATACAATAGGTAATAACAAGAGATAATATGAAACATTGCACAATAAACAAATTAAAGAAAGTAAATATACATGGATCCCTCATTTCCTGTTCTAAACTCATAATAAGCGGATCCTCTTATATTAAATTTAAACATCATAAGATAAATAAAATACATAAATAAAAAAATACCTCTTTTAATAACTTTGAACCTCCAATGAGTTCTCTAATGTAATGACAATGATAATAATAACAATACTTATGTAGTGAACCTCAAATTTAATTGGTGACACGTGTTATGTATTTTATAGGACCGTGACCAGCCGTCATGATCTATCATATTACTCAAGCCCCAGGAGTCGACACTGAGGTATATTTTATTTTTCTGTGATGTTTGTATTATTATTTATACTCGAATGAGAACATTGTGTGTCATAGTACGTGGTTTTCATTTATAAATCGCTATGGATTTATGTATGAGATTTGGCTAGAAAAAAATGAAAATTTAGGGTATAATACGGATAATTAACACCAAAAAATGATAATTAGTGAATTATAAAAAATAATAAATAATTAAATAAAATGTGGGAGCGAGGTTATGTCTGGGAACGTACGCAGTACGAGTTGAGAGTTGAAACGGGTTCGAGAATGCGTGTTTTGAGCGAGAAACTGAGTAGTTTTGAAAACGAAGTCATTCATTGAAGTCAAGATTGTGTGTTAAAGTTGGTGGGTGGATGAAAGAGGAGCCACAAGATTTGCCTCGGATTTGTGCGTGAAATGAGATATATGGAGAGTATAAATATCAACTTTTCTCTCTTTTCTCATCCATTTGATCATTTCGATCTAACGTGAGAACGCGAAGGAGACGTAGGTTTCGGTGCTTTGCAGACACATTGCGACGTCGAGGAGCGATCGAATACGCGTAAAAAGGTAGGATTCCTACTCTTTGCTTGTTTATCTACATTTTGGCGTTAATTTTGGGGGTTTTCATCGAGACGATTTCGAATGAATTTTCAGGAAAATGTTGGGAAATGAATTTGGATGATGATTTTGGTATCAATGAGGTGTTTGATTGATGAATTTGTGGTTGATTTGTGAATTGGAAATGAATGATAATTTTTGAAAATTTTTGAAGAAATTCGGGGTATTTTCGAATTGGTGTGTTTGTCGGGGTTTCGACGGAAAGGGAGTTGAGTTTTAATTTGTGTTGGACGTCCCGTAGGGTTTGGGATAGACTCGGAACGTGGCGACTCGAGCCGGAGTTTCGAGAAACCCCGGGATGAGTGTTCTACATAACACACCGCGAGGGATGCCATGAGAGGATATTCCCATGGCGTCACTCACATACGTTTCGAGTAGGCGGAACCAACGAAAAATAAGGAAAGACGCCTGGGGACGCCGTTTAGAACAACCGAGTCACGACGTCATCCACATATGAGTTGGGCAGATTGTCTCTTCTCCATGCCGTGGAGACGCCGCCCAGACCAAAGTCGTCACAGCGTCTTGGCGGCATAACACTGTTCACAGAGACCAAATTTTTTGAAATTTTTGAAAAACTTCAGGGATCTCTCGGGTATCCAATTGGGTTCAAATATATCCCACCCCCTGAAATCAACCCAATTACACTAGTTAAATTATTATGAAAAATTGGGTAAATTAAAAAGATATTAATAGGATTTGTAAAATGGTTAATTTATAGACTTTGAGAATTCGAGATGATAGCTTAGAGGTACGCGAGGATAAGAGATTTGCGGTTAATCGAGATACGTTATCGTACGATTGTAAACCAGATAAGAAGTATGCGTTAATTCATTATCCATTTATTGTCAATTATATTGAATTGAGCCTTTGTTAGAATTTCGTTCTTATTTTGTTGGTTGAATGTCTTGGCGTAAGTGTGTTATGAAGTACTCTTGGGTCCATATTAGTGGGTAAGCATAAACATTTCTACGGTTGTGTTGTTCCACCCCACTGATAGTGGGTTATACCCTGAGTATTGGATTGTTTAGACGTTGCGGTGTCTTTGGTTTGATTGATTGGTCACTATAGTGACCATAAATGTGGTGTTGCAGCACTGCATTGATTTTGACCACTTATGAGTCTTTTTTGATTCTATGGACACTCAAACTTCGTTGCTCAGCTTGTCAGTCTGTTTATCATTGTTATACTTTTTACTTTTCAATACTACATGATATTTGGACTGTTTATTTGAGAAATATTGAATTACTGTTTAGTTTTTTCTGGCATTACTTTCTCTTTTCAAGCACTCATCGTCTAGTTTGTGACGGTGGTGCAGATAGATATAGAGATGAGACGAGCAAGGGGAAGGAGCTGATGCTAAGTGATATTCTTTGAGGACTCTCGGAGCGATCATTTCCTTTACTCAGTGTAGGTTTTTGTTTTTTTTACTGTGATTATTGTATATTATGTTTTGTTAAACACTTGGACATGTATTGGGATTTGAGAGACTAGGGATATCATGTATGCTCGCTTTGTAGCCTTGATCACTAGACATGCATGTATTTATCCATTTCTCAGGGTTTCCATATGAGTAGTTTGTCCATTATTCCTGATTTCCATATTTATAGTTATAGTTGATTATAGTAATTTTCGCTGCAAATTTCTTGATAACATTATAATCTTATAACTCACACATTTAAATGATTAATTAACGATATATTTAAAGATTTAAGGTTGACTAGGATGCGTAGACTACGCGAGTAAGGACTTGGGGGCCCACGTAGACCTAGGCTGGGCGGGATCCAGTTTTATAGGGAACTGGGGCCATCAACCTGCAGGATAGAAAAGGGTAAAGGGCCGGCGATAGGTGACTTTTGTTGATGATAGCGAGAAGACCTCCACTCGCCTACTGAGTACGTTGATTGTACTATTTTTGTATATGTTTTTTATTACACTGGGTTCATGGGTTTGTGAGAGATCTTGGGACATGCATGCGATATGGTATTACTCTCCTTTGACGCGATATGTGATGATAGTATACATGTGCGGGGTTTCCACACTCTAGGTTGTCCTAATTTGTGTCTTAGGGTATTCGTTTAGTTTGGAGTTTATTTGCTTTTACTATTACTTTGATAACTCACTAATTTGAATAGCTCTGTTAAAAGGATATAATAATGCTTAATTAATGGATAATGGTAAGGAAGACTTACTAGGTCTGTGTTGACTCAACAAGGTTGATTCGGGGGTCCACGTAAGTCTAGGGTGGGCGGGGCCAGTTTAGAGTTTTGACACTGGGGTCGTCACAAATACAATCTTTTTACATTCAAAATAACCTTACATTATACTACAAAACATTGCTTAATTATTGACTTGTCATGAACTGTTGTGGAGATGTGAGTCCTTATAGGCCTTCTCCCAAAGCTATTTTTATTAGGTTTTTGGTGACGGGAGCTCATTTTTAAGGAAGACTAAGGAAATTTTTGTAAAATATGCAAGTCTTAATAGAATGATTTCCTAAATTGCTTTACATTTGGATATTAAGACCTTGGATATGAATTGAGAATTGTCACATACCTCGAGGACTTTAGATAATTGAGATCGTTAATGGATTTATCTAGGAGCTTGAGTTAATTGAGTAATGTCAGGGGCTTAATTGTGCACCAAATAAAATTAAGAAGAAAAAAGATGTACTAAAAATGTTAAAAACAAAATAAATTAATCGTGTTATTAACCTGCACTAAAAAAATTAATAAACTGTTTGACAAAACACTAGATAGCGTCAAGCTTTTTTTTTTTTTTTTTTTTTTTTTTGGGAGAAAAATAGAAGTTTCACTGATCATTAATCGTTTGATACATGACCAGACATGTAATAACAAAACACATCAATTCGCTTATCATATTTGTTCAAAATAACTATTATTAATTTGGTTGTGAATGCAATTATGAAATTGAAATAGTTTGACAATCATTAACTGCTCTCTACAACATTTGGAATCCATGACATACACACACACTCTACTAGAACTACATAACGAATGAAACTTTCAACAAGAAAAAAACTTAAAACTTTCCAATGAAGGGAAGAAAAATAAAAAACTTCCAACTAGGAAAGGTAAACTAATTGATATGAAAAAACTAAAGAAAAAACCAACCCAGTCGATGCACAAAAGCCACGCACAACCGTTGAGGAAGATGTACCGCAACAAGGATGTAACCAATCTTCACAAATCTAACTAGATCTGCAGCTTATTAGATGAATAAAATGTAAAAAAGATGTGATTTGAATCTTTGCCGATCGAAAGGGAGGATCAGACACTATAAGAAAGTAGTTTTTTACCACACTATACTTTTTACCACTCTTTAATATATAACAAGCGGTTTAGTAATTTCTATCGCATTTTGCCTGTTATAAAAAAAATAACTTATTACCACAAGTCAAACGCATTGTAAATCAATTACAAGTGAGTTTGCTTACAACAAGTATTACTTGTAATAGAAACTTTGGTTGAAATGAACAAACTTGTTATAGATTTGAGAGTTGCAGTCAATAACCTAGTTTCTAGCAGTGGGCGATGGTTCAAATCAAAAATTACAAAAGAAAATCAAGAAAAAAAAAATTAGGTCCGACAATCGACAATCACAAAAGAGAATAAAAAATTTATAAGAAATAAGGTAGCGTGTCAACTTATCAGTTATACATATTTATGTTCGACAATCGACATTGATAAGTTGAAGTTATCATCAAACAAAAAAAAAGAGCTCGTTTAATGATTATGGTTATGCTTCCGATGAAAAAGCTTTTCATCTGATATTTTCCATGCAGATGCAAAGAGCGCAGGTCCCCTCCCAAACATGGAAAAGAAAATGCATAGAAACTTATTAAGATTGACGTTCCAGTGCAAAAAGAGGCAAAGATCAATTCACGAGCCCTCTTACTTACAATTAATACAGTTTTCGCAGTGCAGCTTTTCGCAGTTGCACGCACAAGAACAAGCACGAACAAAAAGTGAAATTACTGTGTGATTTTACAAATTCAGCAAAAGCGACTTCCTTAGCAACAATTAATTATAAAGCTGGGACTATGCATGGTGACAATGGTAGTACCACATCATAAGTACGTACATAATCCTCGAATGGTTGATGAGAAAAAATAACTGTTAGTTTTTTTTTTATTTTTTATTTTTTATAGTTTTTATAAAAAATAAAAATCAATTTGTATCACTCCAACTCTTTTATGCATGCTACATAGAGACTTGAACTCTCAATCTTAGGTATAGATGACCACCTTGATACATTACATGAATTTTGACCAACACCGAGTTATACAGACGAAAAGCAATTGCGCAAGTCATCTAATACAATTTTTAATGACACACATACAAATCTTTGTTGTCTTTTCCATCTTTGGTTATAACTAAAGGAAAATGCTAGAATGACATCCCAAAGTCATACCCTAATGACGTGCCACGTAAGTCCCATATAAAATTGGGTGTTAGGCACGAAGTCTCCAGTGCATAACATGTGAAGTGTGTATTCCAAGGCATGCACGGATGACTATTAAAGATATGGATCCACAATGACGCAGCGGAGATCTTCCAAACAAGTTGAACGAATCCACGAACAACTCGATTTAGGTCAGAACTTAAGCCAAAGTTCAAAAATTCTTTTATTTCAGCAAAAACTGCGAATTACACCCAATAGATTGCTTAAATAGCAAAACCCTAAAATTTGCCAAAAATAGTAAAAAGTCCAAAAAGCCTTAAACTAAAAACTAAACGAAAAATAGAAACAAACGCCGCAAACGGAAATAAAAACAGAAATTCCTAATGAGAGTTATAAACGAAATAAAACTTTCCAAAAATAGCAAAATTGCCGTTTTGGAGGGCGAAACGATGGAATTTCGCCGAAAAACGTCATTCTCACGGCATAGCGGTGAGTTGTGATCTCCACGCCATTTCCAATAAACCCATGCCCTCAGAACGCCAAAAATCAAACGCCCAAACTTTACGAAAATTACTAAAATGCCATCCTGTCATATCTTTCCATCATAAGCTAATTCTTGGACTTCATCATTCTCCCCATGGTGGACAGAATTCGCCCTCGAATTCTCATCATCAGACGTATCCCCATAATAGGGAACAAGATGCTTGACATTAAATACATCAGCCGTGCGAATGTGACTTGGCAACTTCAATCTGTAAGCATTAGGATTAATTTTCTCAAGAACCTCCACAGGACCAATCTTTCGAACAGACAATTTGTTGTAATCACCCACAGAGAACCGGTCTTTAGTGAGAACTGCCCACACAAAGTCACCCACTTCAAACTCCACGTGACGCTTCTTCCGATCTGCATATTGTTTGTAATTGTCAGCAGCCTTCCGCAAGTTATCTTTAACAGATTGATGAATCTCTTGCAGCCCACTAACAAAGTCTTCTGCTTTGCCATGCCATCTAGTCTTATTTGGCACTGATAATAGGTCAAGAGGACCTCGAGGTAGTACTGAATACACAACCTGAAAAGGATTAAACCCGGTACTTCGATTAACAACATGGTTGTGTGCAAATTCCGCCTGGCTCAACTTGAAGTCCCAACTCCTGACATTCTCACCCACCAAGCTCCTCAAAAGATTACCTAACGAACGGTTAACAACTTCAGTCAGTCCATCTGTTTACGGATGATAAGCACTATTAAATTTCAGCTGCGTGTTCACCATAGCCCACAAACTGCGCCAAAAATGGCTAAGGAATCTGGTGTCCCGATCTAAAACAATTGAGGTAGGAAGACCATGCAATCTATACACCTCCCGAAAGAACAGCTGAGCCACCTTTACAACATCTGTGGTCTTCTTGCATGGGATGAAGTGAACCATCTTGGAAAAACGGTCAACCACCACAAAAATAGAATCATTCCCCCACTGTGTTCTAGGCAACCCCAGCACGAAATCCATGCTAATATCAACCCATGGCTGTGTTGGAATGGGCAAAGGCATATATAGACCGGCATTAGTTGCGGTACCCTTCGAAAGCTGGCAAGTCCGGCACCGCTGTACATACCTATCCACTTCCTTGCGAATGGTAGGCCAAAAGTAAGAGGCCTGCACTAGTTGCAAAGTGCGAAGTGCGATCACGCCCAACATGTCCCTCTCCATGCAACTCTCTAATAATCAGCAATCTCAAGCTGCAATTAGGAATGCAAAGCTGGTTGCCCCGAAATAAGAAACCCTCCTGGAGTGTATAATCAGTACGCTCCCCACTCTGCACTTTCTCCACAATAGTAGCAAAGAAAGGATCAGTAGTAAACAAATCAGAGAAGTAGGAAAACCCAGGTACCTCAATGGTCATGCGGCTCAACAAACTTTTTCGTTTGCTCAGGGCATCGGCAACTCTGTTGGTTATACCAGACTTGTGTTTCACCACAAAAGTAAAGCGCTCCAAATAGGCCACCCAGGAAGCATGTCTGGCCAAGACCTTGTTCTGCCCATGTAAGTGTCGCAATGCCTCATGGTCTGTAAATAGCACGAACTCTTTGTGAAAAAGATAATGCCGCCAATGCTTCACGGCTTGTACCACTGCATAGAACTCCACATCATATGTGTTATACCTCAACTTCGCCCTAGACAGCTTCTTACTAAAACAGGCAACAGGCCTATTACTCTGACTCAAGACAGCTCCAATGCCTACTTTGGATGCATCATTATGTAACTTAAATGGTAGGTGAAAGTCTGGCAACACCAAAATGGGTGCAGTGGTTAACCGTACTTTAATCAGTTGGAATGCTTCATCTGCCTCGTTGCTCCACCCAAACTTCACGCTCGTCATACAATATGTAATTGGGGCCATGATACTGCTGATGTGTGGAATGAACCGCCTATAGAATGAAGCCAACCCATGAAAGCTGCGAACCTCCGTGACTGTGGTGGGTCTAGGCCAAGTGCGGATGGCTTCTACTTTAGACTCATCAACCTGCAACCCTTCTCCAGAAATGACATAGCCTAAAAAAAGGACCTTCGGTGTCAAAAATGAGCACTTCTTCATCGCAGCATAGAACTTCTCCCTGCGCAAGATAGTCAGAACATCTCACACGTGCTGGAGGTGTTCCTCCTCATTAGTATTGTATATCAATATATCATCAAAATATACCACAACACACTTGCCTATCAAAGGTCTCAAACTCTAATTCATGACTCTCATGAGTGTGCTAGATGCATTTGACAACCCAAACGACATGACTAACCACTCATACAGCCCCTCCCTAGTTTTAAAAGCAGTTTTCCACTCATCCCCAACTCTAATGCGAATCTAGTGGTACCCACTCTTCAAATCCAGTTTTGTAAAAATCTTTGCTCCACTCAATTGGTCAAGTAAATCATCCAAGCGAGGGATAGGAAAGCGATACCTGACAGTAATCTTATTGATTGCTCTACTGTCCACGCACATCCGCCAAGAGCCATCTTTCTTTGGTGTAAGGAGGGCTGGCACTGCACACGGACTCAGACTTTTACGGATGAATCCATTCTCCAATAACTTTTCAACCTGGCTGCGCAACTCCTCATGCTCACTGGGACTCATTCGGTAGTGTGGTATATTAGGTAGTGACGCACCAGCTTCAAGGTCAATCTGATGTTGAATATCACGCAATGGTGGCAGTCCTTCTGGCATCTCATCAGGGAAAACATCACAAAACTCCTTCACAATAGGAATTGCAACTTTAGGAACATCAATATCTCTATCTACCTCCTTTCCCATCAAGATGTAAACGACCTCAGAATCCTGTAATTCATCTTCAAATCTTGCCAAAGACAGCAAACTGTTAGATTCTTTAGTAGGCTTAACTTCCTTTGGGTCTTTGGCAGGTACTAGAACAATCTTCACTCCCTTGAACATAAGGGTGTATTTATTGGTTCTGCCATCATGCACAACTCCCCTATCAAATTGCCAAGGACGTCCCAGTAACAAGTGGCAAGCCTCCATAGCCACAACATCACACCAGACTGAATCCTTGTAGTTAGCACCAATAGAAAAAGTCACCAAGGCGCGCTTCGACACCTTCACCTCACCACCTTTCTTCAGCCAAGCTAACTTGTAAG
Organism: Stephania japonica; assembly: GCA_039657345.1. Classification (NCBI taxonomy): domain Eukaryota; kingdom Viridiplantae; phylum Streptophyta; class Magnoliopsida; order Ranunculales; family Menispermaceae; genus Stephania; species Stephania japonica. The sequence goes on along the minus strand of CM077558.1, from coordinate 16,031,622 downwards.
GTTTCGGGTGTTGTTCAGTTGCATGGCCCAACTTCTGAACCGCTTCAACTGAGACGATATTCTCGCAACTGCCTGCATCAATCATAAACCTACACACCTTGCCTAAGATGGTACACTTGGACTGAAAGATGTTATTCCGCAACCACTCATCATCAACGATAGCTCTAGGAGTCATACAAGAACGCCTTACAACCAAGGCAGTACCAACATCTCCAGTCACGACCTCCTCGTCTGTGTTGTCAGAAGTGTCAAATACTGGTTCTGCAGTGATGTTGGCCTCTTCCCCTCCGTCTTCTTCTTCGTTCTCTATAAAGAAAGCCTTCTTCCCTTTACATTCTGACTTCCTGTAACCAACTTCGCCATAACGGAAGCATTTAATCCTACTAGTGCTAGGTCTGTTTGTGCAACTAGCAGGGTTAATTGCAGCGATATTACCCCCAGTATTGGCTGTCCCAACATTAACATTACTGGAAGCATTACTCACACCCCGACGCTGTTGTTTCTCCACCAATAATGCTCGCTGGTGTGCTGCAGATAAGGAAGCCGGATCAAACATGTTGATGACATCTTGGATCTGCACCCTCAGTCCACCAATATACTGCGCCACTAATTGGTCGTTAGTCTCCTGTAGTTCGTTTCTAGCGACTAACTGATAAAACTCAGTAGTATAATCATCTACGGACTTTGCCCCTTGTTCAGATTCTGCAACCTCTAATACATAAGGCGTTGGAAATTGTAAGGCAAGAACTCAGCCCGTAAGTGTTTTTTCATCTTCTCCCACGAGGTGATCTTCGCCTTTCCATTCTTATTCCGCATCAACTTCTGTTGTTGCCACCAAGCCATGGCCCTGTTGCGGAATATGGTCGCAACCAGTTGCACACGCTTGTCTTCGGGCACACCCTTGAATTCTAGAACTTCTTCAACTGACGCCAGCCAGTCTAAGAATTCTTCCGGTTGAAGGGTGACATGGAATTCTGGGATCTCCGTCTTCATCCCAGACTCCCACCGCCTGCGATCATCCTCAACTGCACGCGGCCTGTAGCGCTTCCTCGGTTCCTCAACATACTCATCCTCCCCTTCGGTAGAAAAATCTCCTACTGATTCATTACCAGCAGGTTCCTTTCGATGGTTACGGATACGATTCATATTCTGACCAAACAACTGATCGATTCTGGCAGTTAATTGTTTTACCACCGCGCCCATGCGTTGGTCAATCAATTGGCCAATTTGTCGATTCAGGTTGTCACGGTCATACACCTCCTCAATACGCTCCTGGTTCCTCTTCGGCGGCATGATTTCTCCAATCACGCTGAAGCAGGCTCTGATACCAACTGACGCAGCGGAGATCTTCCAAACCAGTTGAATGAATCCACGAACTCGATCTAGGTCAGAACTTAAGCCAAAGTTCAAAAATTCTTTTATTTCAGCAAAAACTGCGAATTACACCCAATAGATCGCTTAAATAGCGAAACCCTAAAATTTGCCAAAAATAGTAAAAAGTCCAAAAAGCCCTAAACTAAAAACTAAACAAAAAATAGAAACAAACGCCGCAAACGGCAATAAAAACGGAAATTCCTAATTAGAGTTATAAACGAAATAAAACTTTCCAAAAATAACAAAATTGCCGTTTCGGAGGGCGAAACGACGGAATTTCGCCGAAAAACGTCGTTCTTACAACATAGCGGTGAGTTGTGATCTCCACGCCGTTTCCAATAAACCCATGCCCTCAGAACGCCAAAAATCAAACGCCCAAACTTCACGGAAATTACTAAAATGCCATCCTGTCATATCTTTCCATCATAAGCTAATTCTTGGACTTCATCACACAAGCTACGTGACTTTGCCATTCTAGCATTTTCCATAACTAAATATAGACTACAACTTTTATTAAAAGAATTAATGTCATGTAACTTGATCATAGTATATTGAATGTGTGTCGCAAAAAACATTTAACATTGGATGTCATAGCCAATGCGAAAACAAAAAATCCCAATGCCCATCCTATAGCTTCTACTCTTTTTTTTTTTTTTTTTAATGAACTTCTGCTCTAATTGTGCATCAAATGCGAGCGTCATAAAATATGTCATATACGCTTCATGTAACCAAGTACAGCAGCTGCAGCTCTCCCATCTGTGAGTGGATGGTAAGGTATATAGTAGCATGAGAAACGAAATCCAATGTGTTAAGTGTCCCCCCCATTTCTTAATGTCCCCGATCGATCGAACCATGACCGACTACCCGTTCCAGATGGGCCCATCAAAAAGCTGGTCTTCATGCATGACCTAGCCTCCCTGTCAGGATCACAACTGCAACCATGTCTACTTACTTGCTTTTTTGGCTCATGTAATGTAACGTATAACACGCTCACTAAGTTAATTTAAGCTAACCTAAGCCATTTATTAACTTTGAACAAACCTAAGTTATTTATTGTAACTTGTTCAAAGTTTCAAATTTATTTCAAACAAAAAATTTAGTCTCATTAATTTATAAGCCATCAAAGTTTGAATGAAAATTTGATTTATATAATAGTAAAGATGCACGCTTAAAATTGTGAGCCAAAAAAAATACTTAAAATTGCAGTCACCAAAAAAGGGGCTTGATGATAATATTTCAAAGTTTTGCTTATTCCTTAATTGAGATTTCCCTTATTAGTAACTTTAAATTTTTTTGTTTCTCAAAGCATCTCTGTTGAGATGGCAAAGAGATTAATTTGGGGAGGTCGTGAGTTTGATTCCTACTCAAATCATAAAAAAAAGACTATTTTTTTTTCTTTGAGTAACTCTTGTGATTCTATATGAAATACCTTATTCGATCTTCTCTTTTGATCAGCAATGATCCTAATCAAGTTTTTTGTCTTTTTATTTATCAAATAAACTATAAATCTATTCAAATATTAGAAGATCAATCAATTTTATTCTTGTTGCTGTTATTATATTCACTATTGACTTCAATCGCTCTTCCTCAACGCGTGTATCTTTCTTAAAGATTTTGCGTGGATTTTATACTTATAGGCATAATAGGTTGGTATTTTTCTTTAGTTTTTTTAGGTCTTCTTTAGGTTTAAATTTTTTAATGTATATGGTATTGTCTTCTCTTGTTGAAATTTCAGAGTTATCTTAAAAGTTTCATATAGTTTAATAAGAAGTTTTAGTTTTTCTTTTTTCAACTTATTGAAAGTTTTAGGTTTGGTTTTGTAGAGAATAAATTGATATCACACCGTTTCAACATTAAAAACTAAATTTAAAAACTAAATTCGTGGCATTTAGGCGTTCTTTTGAACAATGAGATTATTGCTTATTCAATGGAGGACAATAGATTCAATTTTTTTTTTTTTTTTTTTTTGGATTCATGTTTGGTCTTGTTCTTTTGAATGTATTGAATCATCGATGATTAAAGAAAATTTTATTTTACTTATTAAAACGAAACTCCCAAATCTCAACCATAGCTGGAACTACAAAATATATGTGAACATATCTTTCGACCCAAATACGTATGGTCTCTCGACCCTCTTTTAAGCCCTTATTTTTATTACATAACAATTTTTTTTTGAGCACTGAACAAAAGAACAATTTTTAGCACCTTTACCAATTATTTATTTATTTATTTTAGTAGACCAACCATTATCTTATAAAGGGCATCTCCAGTTGGGTTGGGTGTATGGCGCAGAATTGGATCAATAGAGCTAGGATAAACAGTGTTGTGCCATATATATGATTTTTTTTGGAGGCGGACTCACTTAAACCACTTTTATATATAGTATAAAATTAAAATATTAATAGTAAATATAATGGATAGAGAAGAATTGGACGCGTCCCATAAGATTTGGTAAAAAAAATGGTGTTGAGGGTTGGAGATGAGAATAATATTTTTGGTACTTTTTACATCAAATTAGTGCAAAAATTACGTACCAATTTGGTGTAATACACTAGAGATGCCCTAAGCCAAAAAATTTTATCTAAATTTTGAATCTAGATGGTCTTTTTAAAAAAATAAATAAATGATGGTCTAAAATTAAAGAAAACCCAACATATATATTCAACATTTTCTTTTTGTTTTGTTTGGGATAAATTTGAGAATTCAGGGAAAGTTTAAGATAAATCAGTCTACTAACTATGGAGTATATGATAATGGTGCAAAAAAAAAAAAAAAACTATTAGTAGGTTTTCAAAAAATACAAACTATTATTAGATGATATTAAGGACTCCATATAGTTTTGATAAAAAAAAAAGGAAGAAGAAAGAACTCCATATAGTTAGCTACTAATTAAGCTCCTTTACGTCCATTGACAAAAAAAAATCCCTTACGTCACCGTTCAGGTCTTGCCAACATCGTAGGCCGACCGCTCTATTGGTTAATTCTGTGCCTCATCAGTGCTGACAATTTTTCTGTTCAACAAACTTTTTCATTTTTTTGTTGCTATAAACTCAAAAATGGTATGAAATTATGGGTGAGATGAAACACAAGTGCTCCGTTGTCTGTGATTTTAACAGTAAAGGCATCTATCGAAATTATAGGCGTGTAAGCGTGCCTGGAGACGTCATCATCTCCCTCTTTTGATCTCACCAATACACAGACACCCATACATACTTTCTCTCTCTAAATTAAAAGCGTTTTGGTTTAGGAAAAAATGATAATCTAACACACTTTAGACATACATTTTATTTTTTTTAACTATTTATAACTCTTTTTTTGTCTTCAGTGTGGACTCCACATATAACAAAACATCATAAATGGGTTAAAAAATAAAGTATGCACCTAAAGTTTGTAGATTATCATTTTCTTTTGGTTTAACTCTTCTCTATTTTTATAAAATATAGGTTAATTACATAGGATGTTATTCAACTTTATCTATTATTACACTTTGATCACAAAATGTGTACTTTTGTAAAAGTCACAAATAGGTGATGTGGCAATGATGACATAATAGTGTGCAACTCGAGAAATATTCAATGGTCATAAATAACTGTTCTTAAAAGAAAAAACCAAAAATCTATTTTTTTTTTGTTGTTAAAATTTATCAAAAATAATGCACAACTCGAGGAGAATCACTAAACAATCGGTCATCTTCTTCAACAAAGAAAAAATTGTTGGTTTCACATGGGTGGTGGCACTCGGCGGCGGCAGCAGCCTCATCGGGTGTGGCAAAAGAGATCTGATAGGGGACAGAGAGGAGGGAAGGTGATTAAAGAAGCAAACCCTAATACAAGAAACGAAGAGGGAGACAAAGAAATGAATGAGAGAGCCTTCCCTTCTCTCCTCACTGTTCTCTTTATATATTAATACACTTATGGAATACATGGACCACAGACGTCCACGTCTTACATTATACACTACACACACACCACATACGCACACCCCATACTTACAACATTACACCCCATATATACAATAGTCACTTATGCATACACACATTAATGATTCATTCTTACATCCCCCCTCAAACGAAGGGGGAGAGAAACAACACCGAGTTTGGACCGTAAGAAGAAATATCGAGACGCAGCAAAGGCCTTCGTGAAGCAATCTGCAATCTGGTCATGACTAGGAACATGATGAACGAACAGTTAACCACGCAACACCTTATCCCGAACATAATGAATATCCAGCTCAATATGTTTAGTGCGCGAATGATAAACTGAATTACGAGCAAGAGACTGAGCACTAACATTATCACACCATACAACAGGAGTTGCTGGAATAGTGAGCTGCAGTTTTGACAATAATGACTGCAGCCAGGAGACTTCAGCAGCAACGTGAGCCAATGCACGATACTCAGCTTCAGTGCTGGACCGAGCAACCACCTACTATTTCTTAGACTGCCACGAAATCAAATTAGCACCAAGATACACAACAAACCCCGAAACAGAACGTCAGTCATCCGGTGAGGTCGCCCAATCAGCATCAGAAAAACCTGTAACAAACAATTGCGAACTGGGCCGAAACCATAGACCCCAATCACATGTACCTTTTAAGTAGCGCAAGACACGTTTAAGTGCTTGCCAATAAGTCATAGTAGGTGACTGCTGAAACTGACTCAACCGATTAACAATAAAGGCAATATCGGGGCGAGTATTCACCAAGTATTGTAATCCACCTAATAAACTTCTATATAAAGTAGGATCAGTAAACTTAGGAGATGTATCAGAAAATAAAGGCTTGCCCACTGACGCAGGAGTGTCAATAGCCTTAGCTTGGAGCATACCCCATTTCTGAATAAGCTGATTAATATAGGCAGTTTGTGTGAGAAACAGTCCAGTTTTATCACGACGAACCTCCATACCCAAAAACAAACTCAACTCCCCAATATCTTTTAAAGCAAAACAGTTATGTAGTTTGGAAATGAACTGATGAATCTGTGCAGTGTGTGACCCAGTGACAATAATGGCATCAACATAAACCAACACATATAAACTCACAGACTGCTGACGAAACATAAACAGAGAGTTATCAGCTTTTGAATTAATAAAACCCCATGATATTAATGTTGATTTCAATTTATCAAACCATGCTCGAGCGCTTGTCGCACCATATAAGGCCTTGTAAACTTGCGCATGCAGCAAGAAACCGATCGTCTACAAAACCAAGAGGCGATTTTATAAACATCCTCAATCAAAGACCCATTCAAAAAAGCATTATTAATATCAAGTGCCTAATTGACCAACCAAACGAATCGCAATAGTTAAAATGACACGAATAGCGGAGGCCTTAACAATCGGATCAGTAAGTCTCATCAAAGTCGATACCCGCATTTGTTTAAAGCCTTTAGCCACTAATCTAGCTTTGTATCGACTCACGAGCCATCGAGTTCTTTTGACGAAAAATCCATTTATTTCCAACAATATTATGAGAGGAAGAGGCAGGCACCAGAGACCATGTGCCAGTCCTGATAAGAGCCTTGTATTCCATCTCCATGGCCTTTCTCCATTGAGGGTCCTTGAGAGCCAATTCAACAGTCTTAGGAATTTCAATGGTAGGCACAGTAGTTGTAGCCACAAACACCTTTTTCATAACAATGCCATCTTTAGATCGAGTTATCATTAGATGAGTATTCAGGGGTACCTTAGATTCAGAACTATCCATAGACAAAGGCAAAGGAGAATCAAATACAGGAGGAGAGGTAGGAAGTGATGGAGAGATAGACTGATCAGATGTAAACTGATCAGATGAAGCAGACTGAGAAGAAGCATGAGCAAAATCAGAAATAGGCACAGATGGAGACTTAGACTGACTCAGGGAAGGACTAGAGGAAGATGTACTTGTAGAAAACGAAGGAGTAGGTAGAAAAATAGAAGATGAAGACTCAGACCCAGCAGTGGAATACGAAGTAGAAAACAACATATGATAAGGAAATTCATCCTCATTAAACACCACATGACGGGTAATATAAAGACGACCAGATTTATGTAGACATTTATAACCCTTATGAGAAGAGCTACACCCTAAGAACAAACACCGTTCAGACCGAAATTGAAACTTGTGAGAGTTATATGGACGAAGATACGAAAAACATGAACAACCAAAAACCCTCAACAGAGAATAATCAGGAGGTTTATGATACAGCTTCTCATAAGGGGATAGCCCCTGTAGGATCCTAGTGGGTAACCTGTTTATAAGGAACACAGATGCCTCACAAGCATCCCAACAAAACTTATGAGGCAATTTACTATGTGCAAGGAGAGTAAGACTCATTTCAATAATATGTCTATGTTTACGCTCAACTCTCCCATTTTGCTCATGCACATATGGACAGGAGTGTTGAAAAGCAATACCACAAGAATCAAGGAAAGGTTTAAAAGAGCGATATTCACCACCCTAATCAGATTGAACACGTTTAATTTTTGACGAAAACTGATTTTCAACAAGCTTTAATGAAGAAAAGCAGGAAATGCATCAGACTTTACTTTTAAAGGATAGATCCAAGTAAAACGTGTACAGTCATCCATGAAGTGTACATAGTAGCTGTACCCACTGGTAGACTTAACATGAGATGGCCCCCATAAGTCTATGTGAATCAAATCAAGTACATGAGTAGAATTATGTAAAGACGAATGAAATGGTAATGCATGACTTTTACCTAAAGGACAACTAAAGCAAAAATCAACTGACCGAACAGGTACATTTACCAACTGTAACACCTTCTGCAATGTATGTTGTGCAGGATGTCCCAGCCTGGCATGCCACAATGAGGAAATATTCTTATTGACAGTAAGAAAAGCACAATTATTCACAACTGATGACACTGGAGAACCAAAGAAACGATACAGACCATTATGAAGAATGCCATGAAGAAGGACCTTCTTAGTTTTGATATCCTTCACAAAACAATCACGAGCAGTAAATTCCATTAGAACATTATTATCATGAGTTAATTGAGACACGCTTATGAGATTTTTCTGAATCTGAGGGACACACAAAGTATTTTTAAATGATAAGGTCGATCTAGAAGATGGTAACAATGCAGTGCCAATACCAGAAATTTTTAATGACTGTCCATTACTAAGAATTAATGATTTGTTACCTCCATATGGAACACAATTGTTCAGTTGAGATGGATCTGATGTAATGTGTGAAGATGCTCCACTATCGGCGTACTAGGAGACATCCGATCCTGGTTCAGAAGCAGCATAAAATGAATGTTGCTGTGGATTCTGATGTGGAGGAGACTGCATAAAGGATCGTGGATGTCCTTGATGAAGCTGCGGAGTAGAGGAGGAGGATCCCATGTACTTCTTGTCTCCACTGAAGTAGCATACTGCTGAAAAGTGGCCAAATTTTCCACAAATTTGGCATGTTGGCTTATTGTTGTTCTGAAATCTGAATCCACCACGACCTCGAGATTTGCCTCCTCCACCTCTATAAGGTTGGTTACCACGTCCACCAGATCGAGGTTGCATGTTGCCACCGTTGGAGATTTTCACCTCAGCAGAGTTTGCTGATGGAGTTTCATCATTTATTGACAACGATGCGGCTGCCTGAGTACCTTGGATCTGACTGAGTGTAGCTTCAAAACTTAACAGTGAGGCTTGAAACTCCTGCCATCTCAATGACTCCTTATCTTGTAAAACCGAGATTATTGGCAAGTAATCTCCATCCAAACTCGCCAGTGTATTGGAGATCAGATCGTCATTTGTCATTGGTGCTCCTGCAATAGCCATATTATCGGCGAGTTCCTTCATATGAAGCACATATTCAGATATTGATTGAGATCCCTTCTTGTTTGATTGGATCTGTCGTTTGTATACCTGGATCTGAGCACGGCTGTGAGATCCACAATGATCTTCTATGTTTCGCTACGCTTCTCTTGTATTCTTGGCACCAACTACAGCAGATGCAACTTCTTTGGATATTGCACTGATTAACCAGTCAAGACAGAACTAATCTCGTGCATACCACTCTTCATATTCCGAATTCGATGACTCTGTCTCTTCTAAGATCTTAGGCGGGCATGCGATTGTTCCGAGAAGATGACCATCAAGACGACATCCTCGAAATAAAGGTAGAACCATCGCTTTCCAGATCAGAAAATTTGAGCGATCCAGCTTCATTGTGACGATCTGGTTCAACGAGTTACCAAAAGGATTTAACATTTGGTACTGTGATGTGGATCTGGTTGTCGTGGATGTAGATCCATCGGTTGGAGATGTAGATCTGACCACCGGAGATGTAGATCTACCATTGTGATGTGTAGATCTAGTATCTCCCCGTGACGATGCTTCTGTTTCGTTCATCTTTTCTTGCTATGATGAACTTCTTCGCATCAGTTTCTTACTGCGATCTGAGGCGTGTGAACCAGGACGTGTGATCTGAGGCGTGCATTCAGATCTGATCGACGAGAGAAAGAACCTCCAGATTTGATCGACGAGAACGAAAAACTTACAGATCTGATGAACTGGACAGTAGATCCGACTGAAAAACTTACAGATCTAACGTTCTTCGACGTTCATCTGTATCAGAACTTTCATGATACGAACTTCTCAGACTTTGGTTTGGTGCGACGACGACGATCAGTTTCTTTGATTCAAGGAGTTTCTCATACGAGACTTGAATCTTCTTCACAGAGACAAATAAAGGCTTTGGGACTTCAACCAGGATCAGTAGCATGAACTTTACGCTCTGATACCATGAAGAAGCAAACCCTAATATAAGAAACGAAGAGGGAGACAAAGAAATGAATGAGAGAGCCTTCCCTTCTATCCTCACTGTTCTCTTTATATATTAATACACTTATGGAATACATGGACCACAGACGTCCACGTCTTACGTTATACACTACACACACCACATACGCACACCCCATACTTACAACATTACACCCCATATATACAACAGTCACTTATGCATACACATATTAATGATTCATTCTTACAGTGATTTCCCCTGATTGTTTTGGGTATCTCTCAATTTTTGCTAATCTTTATTGATATCTTTTAATTTTTCAGTTCATCTCTCTGTGTTAATGGGGTTAGTTGTGGTTGGTGTTGATGTTGTTGTGAGGGGTCTCAACTGTTTTGGTTTAATGGGAAATATTTACATCTAATGCGAATGTAATATGAAATTGTGTTGATTAGGGTAAAACATGACAAATTGTATACAAACGGGATGCTCTTATTTATAGAGCCTACAAAACAATATACATGGAAACTTATATGATACAAGGAAAGATTTACACAATCAGTGGAAAGTTATGGTATACACAATCAATGGAGAAGTTATGTTATACACAATTAGTGGGGAAGTTATGGTATACACAATCAATTTTCTAACATCTCTCCTCAAACTCAATGTGGTGGCAACGAAACCACTTGAGTTTGCAAATGAATAAGATGAGGATACACAAAGTCGGAGATAATTCTGCATGGGACACCAGATCACGACAAATGGATGCAAGTGATCACAAACAAAATTAACAAATGGGCAGGCATAACAGACATATCTGCAATAGTGTTGCAACGAATATGTAACGGCCCCAAATCCATCGGCCGCTACGGCGTGCCCAGTGGGCCCACAACCTAGCCAACTCACCTTCCAGTTGTGTCCCACGAGCATTCATATCTTAATACTAATCAAAATCTTGCTAACTTTATGTTGTTTATAAATAATTATTGATTCAATTTAGCTTATGACTCGTTATTATCATTTAACCTCAAAATATGCAACGGAAGTCTCAAATAATCAAAATGGTATTAAATAGTAGTTTAAATATCAATTAGTCTAATATGGAAACCATACCAAATTGTAATCCATATATAGATGTCAAGTGTGATCTTCAAAATATCAAAAATTATACCGCAGAGTCATATACAGACCAAAATGTATCTCTCACAACCCATACCCAAACATAAAAAAATAAATATAAATAAACGTACGAGTAGGGCAAATCGTAGTCAATCACTCAAGCCATCACAAAAAGGCAGATGGCGAGTCTAGAGTGAGTAATCCCAAGGAAATTCACCAAGTAAATACATAAGTAAAACTACTGGAATCAAAATACTATAAATAAACATGCAGAAAAAAATAATACAGACAACTGTGGAAGATCATCGCATGAATATGAATAGTAGAGAAATCAAAGTGTGTACATAATCAAAGTCAGACTAGAGCCATACTTCGGGCTATCCGCCAGGCACGGATAGTGAAGATACCTCCAACAGGTGACCTTGAACCATCTAGGTGGCTGACGTAGACCCACGGTGCACCCATACATGTCTAGCACACCCGGTAGCATATTCACCGGTGCATGACTAGAACACATGCTATGGCCTAATGGACCTTAATGCCCCCGCAATGAATAAACACCAGGTGGGAGTAAACTCAACCACCGTAAAACAATAACAGGAAATAAGAGTATTGAATAAACTGGACATAACTCAAATAATCAAGCAAGTAAATATTAAAGTAAATTTCAGTTGAATACTACACACCTCAAACCGCACTCCAATAATGGTCCTAATCCAACCGCATGCCTCCAATGCATGTCCAATTACTCGACAATCCAACTTAATTCACCAATTTTCGATCAATCCAACACATTCCCAAACCTTGTAACCTCGATACAAAACCCCAAATCATCGATAAAATCATCATTTTTACACTATAAATAAACTATATAAGTCCCTAGATCAAACACCAATTGATAAATTTTATTTAAAAATTTTGTCTCAAAACTGCCCCAGACGCCGTCAAGTTCAACTCTGCACGGCGTCTCCACGGCGTCCTGGGCGCCGTGACAACGCCGTCACGTTGTCTCCTCCTACGACGTCTACCAAAACGTCACTCACAATTTCTCACATTTCGCCTCTGCCCAAGAAGCCGCGGGTGGCGTCGTGGGCTTCTGAACCCCACGACACACCTGACGACGTCTTTGGCAGAAGGGGTTTTCTGGGTCTTTCGAACCCCCTCGGCTCATCGTCGCGATTCGCGCTCGCTCCAACAACTCATTAAACACTCCATAAGACTCACAAAACCAAAACCCTTCGACAACACACGTCCGAAACACACACTCGGTGTTTTTTGACCAAAAACTGACTATTGGCTTGAAAATCACAACAACATCAACATCAACATCAAATCACATTTACAACATCCAAACCACTTCAAAAACCATAGCAACGCCTTGTTGCATTGGTGTACTCAATCTCCCACCCAAAACCATTGTCAAAATCCTCAAAAAATACCCCGAATCATAGAGAAGGAGATGAGGATCAGAAAACTAACCTTATTATCGATTTCCTTTCACCTCTTGAGCTCCGAATGATCACTTGAATCACACCAAACCCTCACCCACACCAGATTTTTGGATTTGCACTCGAAGTGAGAGAAAATTTGGTGAGGATGAATAGTGATTAACATATATATATATATATATAAATTCTCATCAAATCTCACCACCACATCTCCATGCCTTGATTGAGGGCTTAGATATGGTCAAATGGTCTTTCAAGGATACCCACACATTAGTCCATTGACTATGTTCTTCAAGCTACAATGTTTGTCCCCAAGCGTTCGGTACCCGGCTCATCGCTGCGAATCGATCCATTCACACACAACGACCATCCCAATCGCCTCAACGTCATTTAATATGGATTATTTAATGAATTTTATCATTTATTATGTATGTTTAGACTCCCGACCTAGTGTACTAATCATTCGTCACCTGGTATCAGCTTCTACCCGCTATACAACGAATACCCGTCACATCAGCTCACTCATTAATGAACAATATAAACACACATATTGCGATGCAATTTAACTAAATTGGACATATACATATCAAATACACATCAAAAGCACACAAAACTGATTGTATACCTAATCCGGTCGTACTTTTTGTCTTCGCAGTGAGACCCACATACGTCCCCGCTGGCATCCACGTCTGCAATAACGTCATAAGTAACGACAATTAATAATTGGGCCGTTACAAAATAGGCATAACATGCATCGCGGATTGCGCTCAATAACATATAGTACACGAGTAGCGGGCGGCTCGCATGAGATTGACTTGCACGGGTAAACAAACATACATATTTGCAACAATGTTGCAGCTAACATGCACAATCCCAATCGGATAAAACTTAGTATTAACTAAGCATGTACGAACATAGTCAAAACCTTTTTTTTATATGAAAGCATGTCAAAGAAAGTCAACAGAACAAAAAAACTAAACTAAATCAGGACAACAAGTGATATTTTTTTCTTCTTCATGATGAACGAACAAACAAACATCTTGATGATGCAGAAACTTGAGTACAAGGAGGGATGAACAACAGGCACGGATCAATGTATGTGCACGCTTTGATGATCGCACGAAAGGCTCATTCATGCAGGCACTAGTCAACACGACTACAGACTGATAGAGTACGCGCACACTAAGAGGAGTGCTAATGGAGAAAACTAACCTAGACAGGCTAGGGTTCTGATACCATGTGAATGTAATAGGAATCTAAATTGATTATGGTAAAACAGGGCAAATTGTATACAAACGAGATGCTCTTATTTATAAAACCTACAAAACAAAATATATGGAAACTTATGTGATACAAGGAAAGATTTACACAATCAATGGGGGGGTTATGGTATATACATAATCAATGAGGAAGTTATGTTATACACAATCAGTGGAGAAGTTATGGTATACACAATTAGTAGAAAGTTATGGTATACATAATCAATTTCCTAACATCTAGTGTTACTGCGAAAGTTGTGTTCCCACCAATGTATAATGTGTATAGAGAAGAGGGGAATTTGTTCTTCTCATGCGTCACGACTGATAAGAACATGGGTGTTCTTTTGGTGGAAAAAGGAGAACAAAGTTGTGGCCACCCTACCCTTATTTCCATCCTTTATCAGATCTCTTTTGCAATGCCCGATAAGGCCGTCACCGCCGCCGAGTGCCACCGCCCATGTTAAACCAACAACTTTTTTCTTTGTTGAAGAAGATGACCGATTGTCGTGCAATCCTCCTCGAGTTATGCATTATTTTTGATAAATTTTATAAACAAAAAAAATTAAATTTTTGGAGTTTTCTTTTAAAAACAAATATTTATGACCATCGAATCTTTCTCGAGTTGCACACTGCCATGTTATTATTACCATATCACCTATTAGTGACTTTCATGAAACTTTTGTAAAAGTATAATGATTTTCTTGTTACAAACTAAACTTTTGTGACCAAAGTGTTACAATAGATAAAGTTGAATAACCTCATATGTAATTAACCCAATAAAATACAGTACCTACTTGTAACCTTTAGTAATCTCTTGCAATTAGATGGAAAAATATTTTAGTGAAACTTTTTTTTTTTTTTTGGTTATCAGAAATTTTTAGGTGATTTGAGTGAAACTTGATAGGGAAATTCTACAATGGAGCTCAAATATATACTCATGCCATGAGAACCTCTCAAAATATGTTATGCATTAAATGTTTTGTGCATTTATGACTCATCGATTAATATGGTAGATTACAATCCAATGGTTGTAAATGTGGTTCCATGGTAGTAGTAACCATATATATATATATATATATATATATATATATATATATATATATATATATATATATATATATATTGCCAAGGCGCAATGAAATTGCATTGATATAATGAAAACCCTTACATCCATGATACAATGTTTATGCTCGGGTTCCATGAGAAAAAGAAGGCGATGAGCCTCACAACATCCACCATCGGGGGCCTCTAAGGCACAAATGATGGGGAAGAGAAATTAAACTACAACACAGAGAAAAGCCTTGACAAAGGGAAGACGCCCCTTTTAAAGGGAACACATGCAAAATAACTAAACAAAACAAACCCACCAACGAGAAATAAATCTTAACAGCAATGGCACCATTCGAGCGCATGCAGAAACGAAATTAACCATAAATACTAGAACAACTTTACTATATACAAGCCCTAACCTTAATAAAATGCTTATAGAAAGATAATAACAAGTAGAAGAGAAACCACCAATAACCCTCTTCTTCACGATCTAGCCCTACCATAAGATTTTGTAGCATCCCATTACCCTCTCATTCAAAAGATAGAAAAGAGAAGAGAGGGCAAAATGGAGCTGAGAGTAAAAGGACAATTGCCGGGATTCACGGTGTTTTGAGGATTGACAGTATGTTTTCCTCTTCTAGCAACACCTCCATCGCCTTATCGCCGTCAGATTCCTTTAATGGAACCTGTTTCAAACATCAGCAGATCTGGCTAGGCGTGACCTTTATACCACCAGAACTCCCAAAAGCTCTTTTAATCGCGTTTCCCATAAATTGATCTCGAATCTTCCAATCTAAAGACCTTTTTCTTAGCAAATGAGACTAGAAGAAGGGAAAAAAGGATTAAAAGAATAGAAAGAGAAAGAAAAGGGAGAAAGGAAAAGGGAGAAAACTAATTCAAAACTAAAACCTAAGAATAGAAGAGAAAGAAGGAATTGAGAGGGTCGACCGACGGCCACGGCCTCCGGCCGCACAAGGAGAGTGAGGAAGAAAACTGGTCTTTAGGGTTTTCTTGGAGACAAAGCTTAGACTTGTTTATATATATATATATATTTGCTAGTAGTTGTTCCTATCCTATTAAATTGTGCATCAAAATGTAAGTATACTCTTCACTATACGTGCCCAAATTAATCATTTTAATAAATTTGTATCATGCAAATATTACAACAACAACAACAACAACCACCACCAACAACAACAACATAACATAGCCTCAGTCCCAAATTAAATAGGGTTGACTACATGGATTAAACTTTTCATTGTGCTTGATACAGTGCAGTTGATTGTGATCTTTCCAAACTATTCAAATCTCTCCTAATTAATGAGTCCCAAATTAACTTCTATCTACCCCTACCTCGTTAAATCTCTTTAGTTTCCATTGAGTCGAGTTTTCTAGTTTTTTTTGACGAAAGATATCCATTCATAAAATTACTAACTATTATATATGATTTAACAATGACATTACATCAATAGAAACATTTTCCTACCTATTGACATTGCAGAAAGTTTGCAAACTCATGTGCAACTTATACGCTTGTTGAATGCATCAAATAGACAATTCTATATACATCTTAGCAACAATAACCTCAAAAAGATAAAAAAACATCTGATTCATTCGACCTTACTAAATCCCTAGATTAATAATTGATCGAGGGTAGCCAAGCCCTCAAAGTTTCAAACTTATGTATTCACGACTCATGGCTTGTATGCTCCACGAGTATCATCGATCCATTTCTTGCAAAAGAACTCCAAAACCTCAACAAGGAGAGGAAAAACTTAAACCTCCCTACAAGGAAAGGAAAACTCAAATCCTTCTAACAAGGAGATGAAGTATCACTTCCACTTAGAAAATGAAGAAAAGGAAAATAGGAGAAATGGGGTAGGGGCCACCGGTGTAGATCGGAGCAGTCGTCGCTGAGAGCCCCAAATCTAAAAAACCCTGAGTCAAATTTTTTAGTTGGTGCATTTGTAGGTTGTTTTTGCATGTGACCAAACCACCGCAACCTTCCTTCCCTAATCTTTGTATTAATTGGTGTTACTCCTACATGTTTTTGAATTTTTGTATTTCTTATTCTATATTTACGAGTTTTATCACACATTCACCTAATCATACACATTTACCTAAGCATCTTCATTTTTGCTATGCTAATTTTATGTAGTTGTTGTTTTCTTTATGGTCAAATATTCACTTCCATATAGCATAGTCGGCCTAATTGCAGTCCTATAAATTTTTCTTTTAACTTGATAGAACTTTTCTATTACCAATCACACTTGTTACACTCCTCCAATTCTTCCACCCAACTATTGAATTCTATGTGTAACATCATTCTCAATATTTTTCATCATTTTGTATGATTGATCTTAGATATCTAAAGTGAATTCACCTTAGGAACTCTAGTTCCCATAATTTGATCACTCCATCATCTTGATGTTTAGTATTTCTACACTCATAGTGCATGTATTCGGTCTTTGTGCTACTCAACTTAAAACTTTTAGTTTCTAATGTATTCCTCTAATAGCAACACAAGTATTAATTAAAGGAAAATACTTTTGTAACTCATGACGAACACCGGAAAATATCTTTGTAACTCATGACAGACACGCAACACCAACATACATTTGTTAACATCTCCCATTTTCACATTGTGTTCGTCTCCCAATTTTCACATTGAGGTGCATGAAAGTCACCCAAGAGGGGGGTGAATAAGGTTACCGTGTGGTTATCATTTTTTTTAAACTTTATGCTTAAATAGCAACAATAGCATACACACCAATAATAAATATCTATGCAATGCAATCAAAAAGGGGGTAGAAGATATGGAAATAAGACATGTAATTTATAGTGGTTTGATCCAATCGATCTACATCCACTACCTAACTTCCCGGTTAGGATTTTCAACCCCACTTATATTACCAATAAGTGTTACATCCTAAACTAACTAGCTTAGTGAATGCCTAGCCTCAACTAAGTTTTTTACAAGATGTCTTATCGTAATAAGGTCTTATACAACCACCTAGCCGCAACTAGGATTTTCCCTACCTAGACTCACCTAGGATTTTCCCACCTAGACTCACCTAGATTTTCCTTACCTAGCCTCAACTAGGATTTATGCATAACCTAAACTAGGTCTTTTCTTTCTACTTAGATCCCACTAAGTCTTACAATCAAAGTTTGATAAATATAATTAAAATCTTACTTTACAAAGTAAAGTATCAATAAGTCTAATTCTTACAAGCCACCTAGAGCTAAACCACTCATATGCATGCAAGTATGAACTTCGACTAAGATGTACATAAAATCAGGGTGTATGTGCAATACTTAGTCAAGAAACCGACAAAAATGTATCGATGAAAATGTGTGCGTTTCAAATCAAATGAAGTGATTTTGTCAAAAATCAAGATTAAACACAGCTTGTTCAAATATGTCTTAAGCTCAAAGAGATCAAGTTTAAGTTCAAAACTCAAGACAAAAATGTTCAAGAACACAACAAATGATTTCCAAACATTACTCCAATCAATAAGTATAGATTAAGCCCAAAAAGAGTAGGAAATCAAGAAATCTTACAACCCCATGTGTGAAATCCAAAAATCAGTTTTAGAGTAGTTGTTGTAAGCCTTAGAACACCTCCCTTATATTGCTTTGATAGGCGAATCGATAACTCCGAAAATCACCAAGTGTATGTGATAAAAAATCTAGCCTAAATGTATGTAAAACTTGGATTTTTGAAAGTGTAGGAGCACAAGTTGTGACTTTGGTGTTCTTGGTAGTTTTGGCACTTAGTCAAACAACTTATATGCCCATATGACCGCACAATGCGCTGGGGAAATTGTTCAATGTGCTGGGCAACAGTTAGAAAAAATTTCCTGTCAGGGCACTGCACAATGCGTTAGGGAAATTGTCCAGCACGCTGGACAACACTTAGAAAAATTTCCTGTTCACTGCAGGGGCTTTTAAATAAATAACATTTCAATTTTTTAAAACGACCTCCTAACACCTCTACGACTCTACTAAACCTTTGAAATCACTTTATACATGTTTAATAGGGTCTTAAAAACACGTATAGATATCTCAGATGATTTCACAAACCCCAAAAACCAAAATTTTGGTTTCATGAAAACATAGGGTTTTTCTACAAATAATTTTAATGTTAATCCAAAAGCCATCTAAACACATATCATTGCATTCAAAATCAATTCTAATAGTTCATACACCTCAAATACATGTTATAAAACATGTTTGCATCATTTATAAACATTTTAAAAATCTCAAAATAGAAAATCACAAAAGTCATAACTTTAAGTATTTTGAAAAAATGAAACTCATGGAACGCATGATTATAATGCATTGGCTTGTAGAAATGAGACTTATATACCTTACATGACTTGTATAACTTGTGGTTTTGTCTTTCCGGTCCTTGTGTCCTTGTATGAGCCAAGTCTTGAAACTTATCCAACTTTATGTTGGTACTTTGACTTGTTCTTGTAGAAACTTCAACTTTCTTTTTGAACTTGTGATTCTTACAAAGCTTGATGTTCTGAAACACTTGACAAACTCATTAGTATCATTTCACATTGTTTGTTAGCATCAAAATTCCGAGTGGAGTGTAAGTGATAAAAACACTTAGGTCAACAGTGCATGCATGCATCCGAATGTGTATTGAAGGAACAACAACAAGTAGTGGTAGAATTAATAAATTTAGTTAGGTGGAGGGGAATTTTACCTAGACCTATACTAACTAACTCGGTCCACCCAATGTGGATCGAGCTTGAGTTGTAAGGTTGATATATATATCCATCCCTCTCCAAGAGCATTAAAGTTTAATAATTCAATGAGCAAGTTTAAATTTGCATTTATCGACTCAGGCTACATCCTAGTAGAACTTATAATATATTTTGGTATTTACTTCGAAATAAGTTAGTTGACTTTGAAAAAAAGTTATCAAGAAAAGGTTGAGTTTTTTTTTTTGAGAACCATTGTGATGTACTTTTTATTTCAAATCAGCAGATAGTACATCAACAAGAAATGAGGGCACTGTTGTCCACTCGAATCGATCAAACATAGAACTAGCCTCCCTAGCAATCGTATGGGCTGCTAAATTTCTTGACCTATAAACATAACAATCTCTACATGACTCCATGTCCTTTAACAACACATTACAATCATAAACTAAAGAGCCAAAATATGATAGGTCATTTGCATTGCTCTTCACTGCAGTAGTCACCATTTGTGCATCCGTCTCCACTGACTTGGTAAACCCCCCTCTCCTTAAGCCAGTTTAATGCTTCCTGTACCCCAATCATCTCTGCTTCCCTAGGATCCAGAGCACCAAGAATAGGTCCTCCAATAGGCGCAACGAATGAGCCTGCATCATCTCTAATGAGGGCCCCAAAGGAACTAACACCCGTCTTTATACACTGCTGCATCAACATTGCAAGTAAACTCCCCCCCCTTTTCGGTTTTTCCATTTTTCTCTTCTCATTGTTGTCGCCCCCTCTTAGCTCCCATTGTCTCCCATTGCAGCCCCTTCGAACACACTTCCACGCCATTAGATGCACTCTTGCTCCCTTTACTACTTTTGAAAAAGTTTGGCTCGTCTGGCGCCAAACAACAGCTAGCGTTCCCGTTATTCCACACATTCTAGCAGAGCATGCACTAACTCAAGCATCTCAGGCTATGAATTCTCAATAAGCGCTACCAACCACATATGAAATACTTGCCTAGCAGAGTGACGAACATGCACCATGATCGAATCCCAATGTCTTAGTGAAAATTTGCAACCTATCATTATGTGAGAGATATCCTCAACACACAACGTACAATCCGGACAAGCAACATCAATAAGAACTCGCATCCCATGCAGGTTTAAAGTGGTTGGAGATAATTGCAATTGCACAATAGAGAGCACACATTCGTTCCCCTCAAACTTTCAACAACCTCAGCTTGCACCCTAGGTTGATCTAGATCAGGTAACCATGGGTCATTAAAAACATCAATCATCGAGCCATCTCCCATCTTCCATCGACAACCATCTTGCAGTTTCGGCATCGAAGAGCATATACTCCTCCAAATCTAACTCAGATTTCTCCCCTTCATCGCCTCCCATATGTGAGAATTTGGGAAATAACGAGCCTTAAAGTAACCTAGACAAGGTTGAGTTGGATCCACCTAAATCCAACTTAGCTAACTAAAGCCATATCAGACTTGGTGGTCTACAAAATAATTTGTGTCAAATAAAAAAAAACTATATTAGTAAAAACTCAAAATCGAAATAATAAATTAATAATCATAATGATTTGCAATATAAAATAATAAGATACAAACAAAATTCTACGAGAAGGAAGTTAATTTTATAATTTTTTGTTAGATAAAAAAATATATTAGATCACTTTTCAATTATTTTTCCTCCGCTCAAGCTCTTACTTGATTATTTTATGATTTGAAATTATAAGAAATGAGGTTTAAGAACTTTTTAAACCTTATCCTTAGGAAAACATTTTGCAATTAAATACAACGTTTATATCATCATTAATTAAGTGTGTACTTTGATTATAACTTTTAATCACAACTCGAAATTGAGTTCCATAAAAATATGGTGAAGTTAGACATCAATATCTTTACAATGATTGCATATATAATTCATTTACACTTAGTAAATTAAAAATATGTTTTCTTAAAAGTTTTATTTAATAATATTTTAAAATACATACATAAATTATTTTTTGGGTTCCACTATATATATATATATATATATTAACATGATCAATTATTTTATTGAAAGAGTGTCGATAATAAGGAGGCAGTAAAAAGTGGTTTTGGGTGGAAATGGTAAGTTGGAGCAGCAAAGGAGTTGGAGAGGTGGGAGCATCTAAGGAGAGTGGAGAAAGGATTTAGGGGCGAGGGGCAAAGGGGGCGAGGGCGAGGGGCGAGGCGGGGGGGGGGTGGGTGGACAGGGAGGGGGTGTCTCGAAGGGCTAGGGGAAGCTAGTGTGTGTCCCTGAAATCAAACTAGTGTGTGTTGTTCCGATGTATTTGTACTGGATTACAATAGTAGGCTCCTTAATTCAATATATAATTAATTAAGGTATACAGTATAATATTCTGCTTTTTTTATTTTTTGTTTTTTGGTGAGAGGATACAATTTTTGTTCACATGTACTCTTGATGTAATACTTATAGGTTTGAATTCTAACTTAAATTCGAGCATATTGATTTTTTAGGAAAATATATGTTTTTTATCCGAAAGAAACAACTTGCTTCTATTGGGTTCCAACCTACGACCTTTAACTCTCAAACCCCATGTATCTCCTATATATATATATATATATATATTTATCCTTAATTATTTTAGTTTGATTAATCCAACAGAAGTCATGCACCACAATTAAGAATCGAATTCATCTATATAACTTCTACCCGTCAAAGTTTTAGTACTCTTTTCTTTGCCATCGCACCACCCCCCTTAATTGGGAGCCGTGTCTCTTGCTAAATAATCCTTTAAAAAAAAAAAAAAGAAAAAACCTCAAAAGTATACATCACTGAATCCATTTCTTTTTTGATTCTCTTTAGTTTTCTTCTCAATGATCTTCTCCAAAGATACCCTTAATTCTTTGTCTTCTCTTGACTTCTATATCGCAAGCTCTCACATGTTAATCTTCAAGCTAGCTCGTTGTTCCAATGAAACGACAATTTTGTGAGAGCTACATAATGAGGGACCATTGGCAAACTTTTCTTTATTAAAAAATAATGTTACGGGGATCAAATGATGAATTGGGTCAGTGGGCATGTTGGTTGATTCACAAACATCTGTGACAAATGCCCTGATAGAGGTGTTATATCTGATCTCTTACATCATTCACGTGGTGTCAATTACAAGGGTTATGAGTAGATTTTTGAGATATATATAGTGCTGTAAATCTGTAACAACTATAATGTTTATATTTCTTTTTCAGGCGTGTGTTTTGTCGCACAGCATCATGTATAGGACCTCTTCTGCATGCCTTGTGGACCACGGTCCATGAGTATGTTAAGTAAGCTAGGATTGGTTATATATGCAACAGTTTTGCAGGAAAAGAAGGTAACATTGGTCGACTATGTGTCTCTGGGAATAGAGAATTATGGTAATGTGTGGGCCTGTCTATTAGATAATTAATTAAGGAATAATAATAATAATAATAATAATAATAATAATAATAATAATAATAACAACAACAACAACAACGACAACTACAAAACTACAAAAGTTATACCCGTGTGTTATGCATTGAAATTTGTATGTCTGCATCTCAAGGTGCTTATGGATAGCTTAAAGGCCTGATGTAACTTTCGGTTTATCTTTTCTATTGTCACTCTTGCACTTCTCGGCTAGCAAATACATCCTGGACGATAAATCTTGACAAATATATGATGACTTTTATTTTGATAGTAAATTCTATATGTCTTGCAGTGAGATAAGGAAATCTTTCTTCCCGCCTATGCGAGCTCCAAAACCTAAAAATCTGTATTTGATCTTCCTTTTTATTATAAATCTAGAACCATAACGATCTCCTCTTTTGACCGCTCATGGTTCAATCTACATCTTTTTGTATTTGATTCATTTAATAAATTATAGATCTATTCATATATGTGTGTGTGAAGATTGATTTTATTCTTATTACAGTATACCTCTCTCAACAATTGTTCATAGATCTGTGCAGCTACTAGATTGGTGATTTTCTTCAGGTTTTTGCATTTAATTGGTAGTTTATCTGCCTTTCTTGAAAGGTTTAATTTTGACTTCCCTTGTTAGAAGTCTTAATTTTTCTTTCCTTTGTTGGAGGTTTTGTTTTTCATTATGTGGTTCTATTAGTGTTTGTGTATTTTATGTGTTCTAGATATTTGTAGAGAGTAGTTTCTGATTGTTGCATTGTTTCATTATTACAATCGCATTCACAGCCAAATTCATTGGCGGATAGATGTTCTTTTGAACAAATAGGATTAGCGAATCGATATACTTTTATTAGGTTAATTGATTCTATGTCTAGTCTTGTATTGAACCATTAATGATTAATGAAGTTTCATTTTCACTTCAAAAAAAAATGTTCTTCGGCCGCCTAACCGCACATATTCCTAAGACCATATCTAACCACAAAACTCTATATTTCTAATTTTCTCTCGATTATATAATACTATTACATTAACTTTATTTTTCTCCAACCGCAAACTCTTTTCTTAATTTTATTCTTTCTAATAATTTATTCATATTAATTTTTATTATTTACTTAACTACAGAAAAAATTTCAATTTTTTTTTTATTTTTACAAACCTAAATTAAATATTTAAAATATATAATATTTAAAAAGTTGAAAAATAAAAAATAAAAAAGAAGCTATATTTTACAGTTCCATTGTTCACCAATTTCAAAACAAAGGAAAAATGGCATTCGGTTGGAGTGATGGAACACAATTTTCACCAATCAAACTCCATAATAGAGTTCGATTGGAGTTGCTCTAATCAACAACATTTGTCTTTATCATGAATTACCTGGTCATTATATATAGATAAAGTTATGCTTCCATTATATGTTTTTGTCCCTTTTCTTTATTTATATTTAATTTTTAATTATAGAAAAATATATCCTAATCGTTTGAGGATTTTTGGTAAATCTATTCTAATATTTTATTTTTGTGTAAATTTTATCCTTTGTCGAATCTTACTTTAGACCCAAAAAAAAAGAAATTTACTTCAAAAATTGAGCACGTAGCAACTAGTCTTTTTTTAACGAATTGTTTGGGTTGTCAGAATGTAATTCACATAGTATATTTATATAATTTTAATTTGTAATCATCAATTATATAATTTACTTATAATCAAAATTCAAGATATTATTGTCAAAATTAAAAGATTGAGATAAATTGTCAAAATGTATTCTCAAATCTTGACTTAATTAATTAGGATGAATTTATCTAAATTATTTTGCACATTTTTTTTGGATAAAGAAAGCAAATAATTGTTGGTATATATAGTATTTAATAAATTTGGGAATTCTACTTATATTATGTTAATAATGGGAATGTAACGGCCCAATTTTAATTATATTGTTATTGTTATTTATTTTCATATGTGACGCTAGCTCAGATCCACGTGGCCGCCGCCGATATGGCTAGGGCACGCCTGACTATGTAAATAATCGATTTTATATGATGTTTTGCTTAATTTGTGATATTAATATTCAATTATGTCAATTTACATTGCATGTGTATATTTATATTGTTGTTACTAAGAAAGATAGTGTGATAGGTATTTGCCTCAAAAAGTGTGTCGACACGGTACCGAAAAGGCGAATTACAAGTACACTAGGTCTAGGAAATAGTATACACATAATAAACATATAAAATGTATCAAATAATAAATATGAAATCGTAATCTAGTTGATTAGTATCGTTATTGTGCGTAACAATGCGAAGTTCGGTGTGAGTCAGGTACTAGAACGCTTGAGAAAATCAATTATATGTGCTTTGAAAGAATAAGACCAAGAGACCAAGTCACCCATTGTAGTCATTATTTTGACTTGGTTGACCAAATCATGGCCATTTAATATGCCTAGAGATGAGTACATCACTTGAGATCAAATTGAAGTATAAATAGATGACTTTTCATCACCTTTTCTCTCTTGCCTATCCAAAAATTGAGCAACAAGCGGGGTTTTATGGATTTGCTTAGAGATTTAGAGGGAGTTTGGCTGGGAATCAATAATTTAAGGTGAGATATACTCTCCTCTTTCCATTTTTCATCCATCGGACTTTGTTTTGTGAGTTTCGGCACAAATATCGGACTTGTGAGTTAAACTCACTGATTTTTGGGTGTTGCTATAGTTTTTGAAGTTTTGAACAATTATGTCATATTTGATGATGAAGTTGTTGATGGTTGTGGAATTTAATTTTTATTGATGATTTTGACAAGGAATGACATATCTATCGATTTGGCGATTTATATTGTTGTTTGAGTGTAACTTATGGTAGATTTGAAAAACCATAGGAAAACGGAATGAGATCGGATAACAACGTTAGGTCGGAGTTTCAAAAACCACAATATAAGGTTGCTGGAGCAGGAACCGTGTAGTGGCCCATTTTCCAAATAAAGCTGCGACGGGGCCAATGCAGGTCCATAACCTGACTTACTAGCATGCCGTTATGCTCCACATGCAATCACATTCACCATTTAATCATTATTAACCTCAATAAATCACAATTTATTGTTTAAATTGCTAATTAACTCAAGTCATCTGTTAAAATAATTTCCAAACCTCAATAATATCAGCGTAAGTCTTAAAAACATTTTAACTCAGATATAAACATCAAATTCATGTAATATAAATCATAAACCAAGTGTGAAAAACCCATGTAATCATCATATATCAAGAAATACACCTCAAAGGTCTCAAAATATTAAAAATACGGGGTCCCGAAGTATCTTACAATCCCCAAACCCCCAAAATATAAACAAAATACATATAATACAAACATATGAGTCTAGCTCGATATCTCTAAATCACTAGTACTCTGCAAGTTTGCCCTTTTCATGACTTGTACTCGGATATGCACTCAAGCCATCACAAAAGGCATATGACGAGTTCATAGTAAGTATTTCTAAGGAAATTAAATGAGCAATACTGAAAGTAAATGGTGGAATTTAAATAAATCTATTAAATAAACATACTTGCCTTTCCATGACTCGTAAATATCACAAAAGCATGACGAGTTCGAGAGTAAGTATTCTCAAGGAAATTAAATGAGCATCGTAAATACTGGAATTTAAATAAATATATTAAATAAACATGCAGAAATAAATATAAGCAATTGTGATCATCGCGTGGATAAATAATAATAAAAGCTCAAAGTCAGACTAGTGCCATACTTTGGACTTTTCCACATAATATTGCCGGCGAGTCTCATTCAAGCAAGGCTAGTATCTAGATCTGCTAGGTGGTTGGCGTAGAACTTACGGCGGACCTACACGTGCCCAGACGCGACTCTCGGATCAAACTATTCACCGAGATCCCTGACACACATGCTATGGCCTAGTAGACATATATACAGGAATGGCACGGAGGGAGAGCCTTAACGTCCGTTCATTTAAACCACAATCCATAATAGAATATTGAAAGACAGAACTTGAATTCAAAAGTCAAAGTAAGTAAATATTCAAGAAATTTCAGTTGAGATACTACACACCTCAATTCGCACTCCAACTAATCCAATATCGTCCCATCAAGCCTCCAATCTCGTGTCCAATATCCAATTAGTCAATCCAAATTTCGTTATCCAAAATTATTCATTAATTCCCAAATTAACATTTCAGAAAATTCATTTTTAAACTTTTATTTATTTTTCTATCTCGGATGCCGTAGGTGGCGCCGCCGTGAGTGCAAAGGTCTCACGACGTCTTAGACACCGTGGCCTATACCACTACGAACACCACCCACACGACGTGATATAAAGCGTGGGTATGTGTTTGCTCTCTAGTTTGGACGTCGCGAGTGATGCCGTGGGAGTTTCCTCCCCATGATGTTCCTAGTGGCGTATGGACCAGTGGCGCCTAATAAGGGTTTTCGAGCCCCTCGACTCATCACCGTGATGTGAACATTTCCCAACACCTTACATAACCTCATACAAACCATATCCAACCATAAGCCCTCGACATATTCGTCAGAAACCAAAACCATGATAAATTTTGATAAAAACCCTATTTTCTTCAAACATCAAACCAACAACATCCTCAACACAACTTCTCATTTGTTGTTCCAAATAACCACCAAAACCATAGCAACACTGCCCAAATCCAGTGTACTTGATTTACAAATTGAAAACCTTATCAAAACCTGAACTTTTACACCCAACACGTAGGAAACGAATAGAGGATCGAGGATCTCACCTTAGATAGTTGATAGCTCATCGTTTGATGCTCCAATCACCTCTTGAAATCCATAAACCCTTGCTCACACTTGGATTTTCGGATTTTGATATGAAGGAGAGAGAAAAGGGGTGGAATGGGGTTAAACACCCCCATTTATACTACAACTTTCCATCTAATGTGTACACACATCTTGAGGCCTCATCTAAGGGCTCCTATAGAGTCAAATAGTCCAGCATATGTGACTTACGTGGGTGACACCCTCTCCTTGACTTATCTTGCTCAACACAATACTTAAAACCTCGAGGCGTTCCGATACCCGACTTTCGCGCCACACTCGCGTCCCGTACTTTTGCACCACGAACTCATATATGACATTTATAATTAATTATTAATTACATTTTATCATTTTTCATGTGTGTATGACTACCCAACCTAGTGTGTTGTTATTCGCTACCTTGTACTCGCATCTGGACGATAATTGGGGTAAATACCCATCATACATGTCTCTCACGTCAATAATAAATAAAATACACACATCGCGATGCCAATAACCCTAATTTCATATGAACATTGCAAATTAATATAAAACAACACAAAAATCACTATCTATCCTAGCTCCGGTGCACCCTGACCTATTTGCGGGGTCCACGGGGTGCTGAACTGTCGTCGTCATGTTTGAACACACGTCATAATTAATGACTAATTAAATTTGTGTCGTTACACAGCGCCAACGACGTTGTGGAGGGTAAACACCCTACAACATCACTTACGACGCTCTAGCAGCAAGCTGCCCAGCTTAGCACCGTGACGGACGTTATGGCATCCCACCCACGATGGGCCCCTATGGTGCCATAACAGTGAATAAAAAATAAAAAAACTTTTAATTAGACATTTTTGTCTAATTTTTCTCGAACTAATGTGGGCATATCTCAAGGATATATACTGGGTATAATGTGAGTAAATATGTTATAAATAACCTATAAACATGAATTGGTATTTTCGTGGTTTGGGGAATTGATTAATTATTTGGACACCAAAGATTTAGAAAATTATTGATAGGTGTTGATACGTAATTCAAGGCGTGAAGGTAACATTTCGGAGGGATTCGGAGTCTGGTTTGAGGTGTGTTGTCAACCCATTGAAATTCACTCGAGTATTTACTTGATTCAATTATTGCTTTCGTTTCTCGTTTATTTAGTTTATCATTTCCGTTATTACTTTTTAGATGAGTTGGTTGAGGTAATTCCCACCCGGGTAATTTCATTGTGTGTATGTGTTACACTAGACCATAGCATATGTACCAGAAGTCGTCGGTGAATAGTTCATCCGATGCTACTATATTGTAAATGTGTTGGTGCATCATGAGTCTATGTTGGCAACCAAGAGGATCGGAAATTAACCGGATAGAGTTTACTCGCTGGGGGTACGTAGGGAAAATCCGAAGTATAGTGTTAGTCTGACTAGGATTCGACACACATGTTTGATCTTATCTATTTTACATTCATGCGATTATCAATTTACAGTTCTTGTTTACTTCTACATGTTTATTTTTTAGATGTATTCCATTACTTTATTATGTAAATTACTTAGTGAAGTTCCTTGAGATTTACTCACTAGAATCTTCCATCTATTTTGTTGTAATGATTGAGTGTAGATCCTAGTATGAACAGAGGTAAGGAGAAACTAAGCGACTATTTATGACTGCCCACCTTTGAGGATTGACTCGTATGTTTATTTTTGATATTTTGTTTTCATTTAGGCACATGAGAATGTTGTAAGATACTGGTACATGCATATTATTCACTATTAGGCATTTTAGTTTTCTTATATACATGTTACATCTATTCCAGGTTACCACATTTGGTTGATGCTTGTATGACATGAATTACACATATTTTATCTTATTAATCATGTTGATAAGTCTTTCGATATAATCGAGGATTAAATATAATTTTACAATAGGTGAATGAGTCATTAATAACTTGATTTATAGTAAGGCTAGTATAAAAGAATTGCTCAATTTATATTAAAATGTTAAAACTTAGCCGCGGTATAAGGTTTGAACGTAATAAACAACGTAGGTTGCACGTGGGACACAATTGGAGATGACAAGGTCGTGGACCCATGGGGCATCACGTGGTGGGTTTTGGGATTTGATGCCATCATAGTTGGCATCAGAGCCGAGGTTCGTATAAGCCTCGAGAATAGTTTAAGTGAAAGAGTATAAAACTTAATGAATAAACCTTATATGTGGAAACCCGATGTACTTTGCTTAGAACTCTAGTTGGGAAGTGATTATGAAACGGTAGTTTTAGGGTTATGTACGGGTTATGTTTTAATTGTATATTACATATATATATATATCGAGACTGATTCGTCGCACGTTTTTCGATGCAGATCCCTTTGGACGGACAACCTCCTCCTCTTACCTAGCTAGAGGTCGGTGATATGTGCAACCTGATGAGAGATAATCTGACATTGTAGTCTTTAGCTCAGAGTGTGGATGATCGACTCACATCTCCTAGATATGATGAGAGATTAGATGGGCGCGATGTAGGCACAAACTACTATAGTGGTTACACCTACCACAAGGTAAGTCGCAACCCCGATCATAACTCATATGTCGATAAAGACATCGATATTGGAGACACGGCTAGTAAAGCCAATCGTACTACCGATTGAAATGGTAGTTATTACTCCAGCTACGATTGAGTAGTCGAAATCGCATTTATGTCTGGCACATCAACGACTGCATAAGTTGAGGAGAATGACCAGACGCGTCTTTCTAGCTTTGTTTAAAAGGTGTGGAAGTAGTTTGGTTGACCACATATTTTGACACTTATCTAGATCCGACCACATGAACTGAGTTTTAACATATATTCTATGATGAGTACTTGACCATGGAGGATTAGTTAAGACTGAGAGAAGACTTTCTAGCCCTTAAACAGGGACAACATGTCAGTACTACGGTAATAGAGAGGTACTGATGCTTGTTCCAGTATTCCATGATTAAGACAGGGACAGAGAGACTCCAGATCTATTATTTTGTTCGGGGATTGGATGAGATGATGCAGGCATCATTGTGTCTAGTGGAGCCCGCACTTTGTAGGAGATTTTTGACAGAGCCCTCTCACACGAGACATCTTTTGCAGAGAGATAATGTAATGGCCACAAACACCTTAGGCCCGTCATGGGTGCTACGCGATCCCATAACCAGCCACGTTACTGCCAGTTGTGTCCCACGACTATCTAATTCACCAAATATCATTTTAAACGTCAAAAAATCATAATCGTTATGGCTAATTATATTCAATTATTGGATTCCAATCATTAATTATCAACGAAAGACTTAAGACATGATAAATTCAATTATAAACATTCATATCATGTTCATGAATCGTATACCTAATGTGAAAAACTCGTAATCATCATATAAAGGGAAAGAAACCTCAAATTATATCAAAATACAAGTCATAAGGTATCTCTTACAATCACGAACCCATATAAAAGCAATAACAAAATGCATATACACACACGTACAAGTTTGGCTTGTAGTCTCAAAAATCAAAGGTAGTCATCAAGCTTGCCCTTGCCACAACTTGTCCTAGGATTTGCACTCAACCATCACTAAAAGGCAGATGAAGAGTTCAGAGTGAGTATCCCCAAGGAAATTAAGTGAGTAATTACAAAAATTAAATGTTGGAATTTAATAAGCTATTAAATAAACATGTGGAAAGATAAATAGACAACTGTGCTCATAGCATGAATAAGTAATAGAAAAGCTTAAAGTGTGTGTCTAAGGCTAAGTCAGACTAGCACCATATTTCGGACTCTCCGCGAGCACTTGCCCGGCGAGTAACACTCCAGCATGGCCAACCTCCAGTCTCTCGATGGTCGGCGTAGACCCATGGCGCATCGAAATGTGCCCCATCATGATACTCGAGTCAAACTATCCATCGAGACTCCTGGCAACACGTGCTATGGACTAGTGGACATACACACACAGGAATAGCACGACGAGGGAATACCCTGCCAACCGCTATATAGCCACAATAGGAAACAAAATAATAGAACAACTAAACTGAAATTCAAATATAAATAAAACATATAATTACGCAAGGAATTTCAATTGGAATACTACACACCTTAAATCGAACTCCAATTAATCCAATACCATCCAATCACGCCTCTATATGCTAGCCCAATCCCTGCATATCAATCCCAAATACATGAATTTTCAATAATCTGCTTAATTAAACAAAACACTCAGAATTTCTCTCAATTCTCATTTACCTATTAATTTGATCATTTTGATCCACATTCTATCAAATAATGATCCCTAAGTTAGGTCGTCATTAGGCCAAATCGAAAAACTTTATTTTTAAAATTTTAATTCAATTTGTTGTCTAGTCGCTGTGAGAGACTCTGCCGTGAACAAATTCTCACAGCGTGCCTCACGATGTCCAGGTAGTGAATCGGTGCCCTTAGCATCACGATTCATGCGCCATGGGTCGGCACCTATGTGTGACATAAAGGTGAAGTTGGGGTGTCTCATTAGTTTGGACGTCGTGGGTGAAGCCATGGGTGACGTAGGTGACGCCGTATAGATTTATTCTCAATAGTGTTCAAGCTTAGGAACGCAATACTTGGGGTATTTTGGTCACCTCGGCTTCGTTGTCTTGGTCCGAACTCATCCCAACCCTTCATGAATCATCAATCCAACCATAATCAAACATAAAACCTCAATGAAACTCGTCTCAGATGAAAACCTCAAAAATTCTCGATAAAACCCGATGAATTAAATTTTTTAACAAGCAACAACACACAACAAAACCTCCATTGGTGCTCCAATCCACCATAAAAATCAAAGCAACACATTAAAACTGGTGTGCTTAAATCCCATTCTCGAAACCCATGTCAAAACACGAAAACTCATACCTGACACGTATAGATATTGACGGGGAAAGCAAGGGGATCTAACCCTTGATCATCATTTCCACTCCATTTGCATCTCCAAATCACCTTATAGAAATCCACAAATCCTTGCTCCTTGGGCTCAATTTTTTGATTTTGGATGTGAAGGAGAGAGAAAAGGTTGTGGGGATGGGAGCAATTGATTATTTATAGAAAATATGGATCCTTTGTGTGTGGTGATTGATGAGTGTTCATTTAGGCATAATTTAGTATAGGGTATTAGGAGTTAATGGACTATATTTATCTTGTTTTAAAGTGAAAATGCTTATTTTATATGTTTCAGGGATTTTACATGAGTCATTGTTGGACTAAAGGCATGTTATGAACTTAATTGAATGATGTTAAGTTCACAAGCCATAACTTTCACATCTAAAGTCGGAACGACTCACCGTTAGTCTTGTTGGAAAGAAGACTTTGGTATGGACATTTTCATCTCTCACAAGCATCATGAGATACTGATTTGAAGTGGCTTAAAAGAGCACATGCAATTGGCAAAGTTTGGTCAAGTTTCTTAATGACCCCTCTTCAGTATAATAGCCATAACTTTGTCATCTCAAATCAAAATGACTTTCCATTACCTTTGTTGGAAAATAGACTTCAATTTGAACATTTTTATGTGTCACAAGCTTTTTTAGATTCGGCTTCTAAGTTGTCCAAAATCATATTTGAAGGCAAAGGAATTTTTCATGCCATGATGCCGTGAGTAACAAATTCTGGTGTCTCGACTCACATACGAGTGAACTAGAGAGCTCAAAAAGACATGTCGTGAAGATGCCACCAACACGCCGCCAACACGCTGCTGCCCTGAAGACTTAAAATTTTGGGATTTTACCTATCTTTTTGGGATTTTTAGGTTTTCAACCCATTTTGGGGTGTTCCTATAAATACTAATAAACTCCAATTTTCAAAATTAACTTTTGTTTTACTTTCATTTTACATTAGAAACTAGGTTTTTGGCTTGATTATGTCTAGCTAATCTCCTTCCTCTAGGTTGAAGGAGGATCGGTCAAGCTTTGTGACTTGGGATTCTATTATGAGGTTTATTTATTTTTAATTATTTTAATTCTTTTCTATGATCTATTCTCTTTGGTTCTATTTACAAAAATAGGGTTAGTTTATTATGTATATAGCGATGTGCATGCATATTAGATTGATACCCTTAGTCATTATAGTCGAAACGTCCGTCCTCACGCGGTAGACTCAAACTTGTGACAATTAGCCAATTAGTCAAGTACTTATGGATCTAGGCTAAATCGGGAGCACTAGTGATCCGGTTGTCTAGGTGTAGTGCTTTCATGGCCCAAGCTAATGCGGCCAACGTGTTAAATCTGAGTAATAGCGATCAAGTTGCATGTTTGGTCAAGGAAGTAGTCAACGGTCATACATTGGCTACCGAGAGTAGGAAGTGCGAGGAACTCGAGTGCGTCACCAAGTCTATCGTTGTACTAGATCATAGATTAGTCTTATTTCTTTTATAAACCAAGGATTAATGGAATCAATCCCAAGTTGTATTGCGAAGATTGTGAAACTGAATACCTAGATTTTCTTCCATTGCATTACTCTAATTTAAAAAATTTTAAAGTTTCCAAAAGTTTTACAAAATCTCCTATTTTCTCTTCTCTCCTTGAAACTTAAGTTATTTACCTAGTCCTTGAGGTTCGACCTCGAGCTTGCTACTACTGCAGTCTTGTGGTTCCTGATAGTAAATCTGGTAATTTACTTTTACTGCGTTCGACGCGTGTCAGTGATCATAATGCCTTATCCAAGGGTCATGATTGAATCAATTAGTCCACTAAAAAGTGACTTACATGGTGACTTACACCTTTGAACTTATCCTTGCTCACACAATCGATCGAACCATCGGGCATTCTCGTACCCATTTCTACACAAAAACTCGGTACCTTTCGCATACTCTCACACCACGAACAAATAAATGACGTTTTAATTTAATTATTTAATGCCTTTTTAATCATTTTCATGCGTTTATTACCATCCGACCTAGTATATTATCATTCGTCACCCGGTATCCATATCTACATGCTAATCGAGGCGAATACCCATCACACCATTTCACACAGTCAATAACAATATAAATACACACATCGTAATGTCGTTTAACCTATTTAAGTATAAACATCACAAATTATGCAAAACATCACGCAAAATAAGTATTTACCTAACTCCAAGCATGCCCTGGCCTAGCCGCGGGGTCCTCAGGGTGCTCAGTTGTCGTCCACGACAACAAACACATCATAATAATGGCTCAATTAATATTGGGTCGTTACAACTAACCGGCCATAGCCTACGATATATTAGAGTCAGACTAGTCTGAGTTCTCGAAAAAATCAGAGGCCAAAGAGGCAAAGAGACAAGCAAGGCAAACAAGGACAAACGCAGAGAGCTCGCAGAGATCAGTGGGAGTTGAATAGGGTCACCGAGGCGATAGGGATCGACGTGGACCAACTCAATTATGATGACCGCTTAAACGGTGTATGTTACTTCCCCTACGCTTATTGAGCAATTGAGATAGTAGTATTGACATGACAATGACTAGGAGGCCATAACAGGGGTCCAGGGTCATGGTCGAGGGACATGTTGTTAGATAGGCTGGGGTTAGAGTAGAGGTTGTTACTATCATTGTGGACAAGTTGGCATTTGAAGGCAGTGTATGATTCCATCGCCATCACCACCACATCCAAATCAGCTTGTATTGTTCTTTTTGCAGTCGCACAACCAAACCATGACATGACCAAACAACTTATTAAAGGTATGTTATCTATTTATGGTAGGCAAATGCATGTTATGATTGATTTTGATAGTATATTATCTTTTATTGCAACACGCCATGTTGGCGAGATAGGGTTACCGACACAAACCTTTAACATACATCTTGTCCTCAGTACCATTGTTGGGGATAAGATATACCCTAACCGGATATGTCGGGATTCCACGATAGAGGTTACGAAAAATCAGTTGTCGATAGACTTACGAGTTTTAAAGTATTTGTAGTTTGATGTATTACTTGGCATGGATTAGTTGTCAACATTTCATGCACAGTTATATTGTTTCAGTAAGACTATGACATTCGATATTAAGAGGATTCCAGGGTTTTCATTTTCCGGAGAGCTGCCACAGCTTTACCAATTACCATAGGTCGATTAGCGATTCAGGAGATGGAGGTGTTTGTTGCGATTGTTATGCCAGAGCCGAAATAATGATTCACCAATTTATCACCACCTTGAGCAGTTAAGGTCATTATTAAGTTAGTACTAGGGACACAACCGATATACAATCGACCATATAGGTTGTTTGCATAGTAGGAGGAATTGAGGTGTTAGTTGGAGGATTTTTGCAGAAGGGTTTAATTCACCATAGTATGTCTCCTTAGGGAGCTTAAGTCCTTTATTAAAGAAGAAGGATAGGGACTATAAAGATATGCGTGGATTACGAGGAAGTTGATTCAGGTAACCATCAAAAATCGTAACCCACTTCCCAAGATTAACGATTTGTTCGATTAGTTGGCGGAACTAAGTTCATCTCAAGATTGACTCATGCTCAAGGTATCATCAGCTGAGCATTCGAGAAGGGGACATTGAGAAGACCATCTTTAGTACGAGATACGATTTATTAAAATTCACGGTCATGTCGTTTGGGCTGACTAATGCACCAACAATCTTCATAGACTTGATGCAAAGAGTCTTGAGACCATATTTAATTAATATGTTATCGTGTTCATTGACATCATCTTGATTTACATCAAGACTCGTATGGAGCACGAGAGGCATCTAAAGGAGATTTTGAGGACATTAAGAGAGCATAGGTTGTTTTAAAGTTCAACAAGTATGGTTTTTAGGCTGAGTGAGGTGAAGTTCTTCGGACATCATTAATAATCAAGGTGTGTTCTTAGAACATGAAAGATTCGTGTTGTTATCGAGTGGAGAACGCTTGAGTCTTTTCCTGACATTCAAAGTTTTTATGGATTAGCAGGATATTACCATCGATTTGTATAGGATTTTTATTTGATTGCAGCGCCAATGATTAGGTTAACCAAGAAAGATGTCAGGTTTGATTGGTCAGAGGAGTGTGAGGAAATTTTTTGGGAACTAAAGAGGAAACTATCATCCATGCCAGTATTAGCTTTACTAGAGGCAGGGAAGGGCTTTTCAGTTTATACCAATGCTTCAGGCATTAGGTTGGGATTCTTGTTAATGCAGGAGGGTCATCTAATTGTGTATTTATCTTGACGGTTAAGACCATAAGAGGATGATTATATAGTGCACGACTTGGAGCTTATAACAATCGTGTTTGCAATGAAGGCCTGGTGGCATTATCTTTACGAGAGAAAAGTTTATGTTGTTCACTAATCATCAGAGTCCGAAGTACTTATTTACTCACATAGATCTGAACATGCGACAAAAAGATGGCTTGAGTTACTGAAGGAATGCGACTTCACTATTGAGTACCATCCGGGTAAGGCGAATGTCGTAACTGATGCATTAAGCCAAAATGACATTGATAGCCAAATAGTGGTGCAACATATGACATATGAGCACAGGCTTTAGAAGTAGTGTATGTGATGTACATGACAAAGGCTATTGTTAATCCACATATTTTGTTGTTAGATGAAAGTTCTAGTTGTGTCTTTAGAGCGGGTTATTGAGTGTTATAAGGTTGACGGGCTCTATGAGCGAGTTAACAAGCTGGATCAGGATCCTAAGTGTACTGA
This sequence comes from Stephania japonica, assembly GCA_039657345.1. NCBI lineage: Eukaryota > Viridiplantae > Streptophyta > Magnoliopsida > Ranunculales > Menispermaceae > Stephania > Stephania japonica. Next base: position 15,994,044 of record CM077558.1, on the reverse strand, counting down.
TTGGTCTGAGTTTTTAGATAGGTGTTTTAGGCACATTAGTAGGTTGTAGATACCTGCAGGTATAGGAGCTTTGGGACAGTATGCTGGAGGACACATAACGATCGCGGAATATTTTTCATCCTTGTCAGACCAAGATGTATCATGATTTGAGGTGATTATTTTGGTGGCTAAGGATGAAGGCTGACATTGGCGATTACGTCAAGAGTTGCCATATTTTCCAGCAGGTGAAGGCTGAGCATAAGAGACCAGCTAGATTGCTATAGTTGTTGTCCATTCCATAGTGAAAATGGGAGCATGTGTCTATGGACTTTATCACTGTCTCACCGTAGACATCGAGGAGACATGATGTAGTTTGGGTAATGATTGACAAGTTGACGAAATCGGATTAACAAGTTGACGAAATGTCACATTTTATTTCAATTTCTATGAGATATTCTTTCCCACAGTTGAGCATTATCTTTTAGAGAGAGATCATCAGACTTCATGGTGTACCGATATCCATTATGTCGGACAGGGATCCCAAGCTTACGTCTAAGCTTTGGGAGTATGTAGAGCAGTTTGGTACCAGATTACAGTTTAGTACGACATATCATCCTCAGACCGACGATCGGTCAAAGAGGTTGATTCAAATTTGGAGGATATGCTCAGGTCTTGTGTTTTACAATTTGGAGGGTCGTGGGAGGATTATGTACCGCTTTGGGAGAGTTTCCTTACAATAGCTATCAGGCGAATAATAGGATGCCACCGTTTGAGACACTATATGGTAGGCCTTTCAGGTTACCTACGTATTGGATAGCACCTAATCGTTCCATTGGGCTTGAGATAGTTGTTGACCACATTGAGAAGATTATGCAGATTCGATAGACCTTTCTTCGATTGCCGAGAATAGACAAAAAAGTAGGTGGATAAGTATCACGAGGGTCTAGCTATGAAGGGATGACTTGGTGTACTTGAAGGTTTCTCCTTTGAAGGGTTATCAAAGGTTTGACATTAAGGGGAAACTGACACTTAGTTTTATAAGATCATTCGGGATTCGAGGCGCGAGTTGCCAGTGTGGCATACAGATTGGAGTTACCACCATAGTTAGCTAGGGTTCATTAGGTATTTCATATCTTTATATTGAGGTTGGCTAGGTTAGGACCAGAACGATGGTTGATGTGCAATAGGTAGAGGTTCGACCATATGTGACCTACGAGGAACAACCGGTTGAAATCATGGATCGCAGGATACAAGCTCTACGGGACAAGGATATAACATCCCCTAACCTATTTAGGGCAATACTCGACCTGAAACCCTAATTAAGTCCATAGTAAACTAGATCGGACTTAATTAAAACTTGCCTTTCTCTTATTCCTGATAAACAACTTGTAAATCTTGATATCAAATAAACAATTAAAAAAATTCAGCGAAAATTTAAAAAATTTTAGATAAATGCAAGATATACAAAATTGACATAAAACCTTGTATTAAATTCATATCCCAACTTTGTTTATTACAAAATCATAATTCAAAATATTATTTATAACAACAAGGAATTCTCAATACATTAAAGAAGAGAACACATTAAACTCCTACATTCTCCATTCTCGAGTAGCAGCGCTTATCCAATTACTAGAGATGTTAAGGTGGGTGAGCTCCTACATGCTCAGTAAGTGACTCACAGAAGTTCACCAATTACTAACTAAATATTAATAAACAATGCATAACAATATGAATCCAAAACAATCTGACAAGGATGTTGGAATAATATAAAAAATACATAATTGAATGTAATACAAGGTATTTGCAATTGTATTGTGACTTGTATTTTGAGTTCAATTCCAAGACAAAATCGCACTCCCACATGTTTCTATTACCCAACCCATGCATCTGATTGGTTTATGAGTGATGTGATTCTAGCTCAAACGGAAAACATTGATCGGGATACTCCAAGTTATTGGCGGCGCGATATTAGGTGGCCACCTAACATAATTCCAAACCTCAGACCGATTTGTCCCACTAAACCTCTTCCCGGATTCATTTCATTTATAAAAAAGTAATAAAACATTTCTAAGTCACAGTACATTGCCATGTTCCCAATCTCTAGCACTATGTCCTCTAATAATATTAATTTACATTGCATAATTGATTAAAAACATGAGTCCCACTTACATGTGTTGAGTTTTCCTAAGTTTTACTATGAGTTTTCCTAGCTTCTCGAGGTTCCATCACGTTTCCCAATACTCGAACACCTATTTCACATCGACTAGTATTAATTCGAATCCAATGTATATTGACTTAACCCTTAAACCAAGCTCAAAGCTCACGCTAAACAACCCAACCTAACTCAGTTTTACACTATTCACACTGGTCAGCACGCTGCCAACATTACCTAGCGCGCTGCCGAGTTACCTCATCCCATCTTGTCCAGATCGGCCAACGCATTGGTCGTTGAACACCCTGCAACTTTGATATCTTCCAAACTGACCCAATCGATATCCAAACACCTTGCATCCTCAAAGAAGGCCTCTAATGAGACTTACAACATTACTAACCATCCAACAACAATAACCAAACTAATCGAAACACCAAAACTCCCCACCTAAACCAATAACTACAACAACAATGATAACATCAACGACAACAACTCACCTCGTCCGATCTCGCCTTCCTCGAGCTCTCCATCATGAACTCTCTTTTCTCTAGTCTCTCTCTCTGGCTCCTTCATCTCTCTATTCTCTCACTTTCCCTCGTTTTATCGAGAGGTAAGACTGTTGTGGTTATTATTTAAATAATTAATTCCCCTCGAGATACGCATTGTGTCATCTCGAGGTTTATTTAATCTTATTTGTTCATATCAGCTATCGCGCTAGGGTCAGGACCCAGCGTGCTAGTCAACTGAATACCTCAATTCCAACCACCTTTACATGATTCACGTGCACACCACCGAGTTCACTCAGCGTGCACCCATACTCATAACCTACAAGTGTGCACTCGTGACCCCACATGTCACTTAATACCCACCATTTATTAATTATTGTCATTTCAATATATATTTATATATATATACAAGAATATATATATATACGCCTATAATTACATCTACAAATACGTAATACATGCCAACGAACACCCTCGGTTTATATGCTACACCGCGACTAATGTGTACCACCCATGGCCCCCACATGACATTAGGTGTCGCATCATTTATCCAATCATCTATATATAGGATAATTAATCTCATTATTTCTATCCATAATTAATATTACAATCCAAAAACACAATTTAACAATGCAAATCCACGCACACGCTAATCATAATTAATTGAGCTTAATGATGAGCCTAACTCGGGTTAATTAGGATTTAGATTAACACTTATCATGTGCATAACGTAATGGGTCATTACAGTTTCCTCAATTTAAGACAATTTCGTCATCGAAATTAAATGGAAAGATACAAGTCACCAATAAATTTGAAGAGTAATGGAATTCACATTTCCATTATAACCCCCATTCCTAGGTTATCTTTTCTTTTGTTTGTCTAATATATGTGGTTACACCACCATACTACTACAACAAAGCCTTTTCAGCTACGTAACGTTATTATCGCTTCATTCTTCTCTTTCAATTAAATGGATTTGAATACCATAACTCCATTATTTTAGCTTAATATGAATCTACAAAGCCCGTCCATGGTGACTTTCAAAAGATTTTAATCGTTTTTGAAATCTCCAATAACCTATGATATTTATCTAGTTTTCTCTTTCTCAATAGTGTTGTAGCCAAGCATTAACAAATCAATTCAAGCATCAACAGTATCAAGTCTCTTACCTCCGTGCATCACAAAACTAAATGGCCAGGTCAACAATCATCATGTCTCCTACCTCTGTCCACCAACAATGAACAATAAAGTTAACATATATTGTATCTCCTACCTCCATATCATCCCATCGGTGAATGGCAAGGTCAATCATACAACATTCTTAGCAATATCTGTAATGACCTTAAAATTCTAACTTGTGCTACATGATATTTCAGGGTCATATTATGGGCCCAGTTAGCCGTGGTGTACTTTTTTTGTTCCTCGGGAGTCAACATCAAGGTATGTTATGTTTGTTTAATGTTTTGTACTATTTATTTACTACCAAATGTCAATTACCATGTTCCAAATGTAGAGGTGTTGTTGAATATGCGATAGTGTTGAGGAATTGGTTCGGTTTTGGTAAATGGGCGTTATGGGAACCTGGACAAATAGCGAATAGTAATTGAGAGTCCGAGGGACTAAATAGACTAAAACATTGAAAAAATGCACATAAATAAAAAAGTAAATGTTGTGTAACGTGTCCGGTACGTGGGTACGTTCGTGAGCACGTGATGGTGTGAGTACGTAGAGTAAAACTCGTGAATAGTTTCACTACAAAAAACAAAGTCGAGAACGGAATTAGAAACGCCGTTTCTATGGTGAAACGAACTTATTCCGTTTCTAATTGTAGCGCACCGACAGGGAAATTTTCGAGACGGATTTGAGACAAAACGCTTAGAGACGGAATTAGAGATAAATTCCGTTTCACCAAATTCTTCATTTCTTATGGCCGTTCATCATTCCTCGAGATTTGTATTTTCTCGATCTGGCACCTCTTCTCCTTCCCGCACCCCACCCCCCCACCCCCGCAACAAAACACGAAATCCCCAAATCATTCCCACTAAAAAACCCCAAAAACCTAAATCCGTCTCTCGTCTCGTCGCGCCGGTCGATCGTCTCGTCCCCACACGTCCATCCCGTTCGATCGTCTCGTCCCCACACGTCCATCCCGTTCGATCGTCTCGTCTCTCCGTCTGGTCGTGCGAGCTGGTCTCTCTGGTGCTCTGCTCTGGCCGTCTGGTCGCGGTGGTCTCCGTTTCTCCGTCTGGTTGTGCTACCTGGTCTCGCCGTCTCTCTCTGGTCTCTCCGTCTCGTCGCGCCGGTCTCCTTCATCGCCGATATCTCTCGCTCTCTCTGGTCTCTGATTCGGATCCGGTTAGCAAGGAATTTGTAGTTTTGGAGTCTTACTACAATCTTCATTTCTTATTTGTTTTTTATTGTTCTTTATAATGCAGGCAACACTCATGATCAAGAGCTCTTCAGCTTTCATAGAGATCATTCACCTTGTGACGGTTTTGAGGAAGTCTTGAACTGCTTTGGCCGTTTTCGCTAAAAATTTGCGTCTGTCAAAGTTGGCGTTCTAGTCCCCTTGTTTATCTAATTTAAAAAATTAATGGAATATTCCGTCGGGTGACATGAGAATTATTTAAGTTTCCGCTATGGTTCATTTGATAGTTCGATCTTCTAGTAAACATCGGAGTTGAAGGCAAGAAGCTATTTTATCTAGAGAGATTTTCCAATTTAAATTAAGCATGGAGACTTCATAAATTTCCATCTATCAATAAATATTTGGGGTGTCCTGTTCCTACGTACATTATATGCGGCATCCAGGAATATTAAAGTCGTAATACTTGTTAGCATTGCAAATATTATGCTCATGAATGAAATATGTTATAGATTTTCACTTGAACTGAAGCTATATCTGCTAGGGAAGGCAATCATATATATGCCTTGATGTTCAAATATAGGAAATGAACATAATGTGGTGACCATTATCAGTGTATACTAGGTTTTCTTAGCGGCTCACTATACTAGTCTAATAAATGGATTTAAATGAAAAATTTATTTTCTTGAAAGGTCTTAGCTATTATGGTCATGGAATCCATTTTATTTTTGTATATTCGTCTTGGCAATTGGCCGTGTTATAGTACTACCTTATTGTTTATGAACTCGTGAAGGAACAAACTCTTTATCGTGTGACATATTTTAAGAGTTCAGTTCTTATAATTGTTATTACTTTATGAGGTTTTATTTTAACTGTTCTTGAGTGATTTGATTTGTTCCTTGGTTGATTGTGCATTAGTTGGTGTTCTTCACTTGATCTATTAAGTTAATGTTGTGTCTTTTGTTTGGTTTAGAAGTTTTTGTTCTGCTCTTCTCTTACATGCATAGTTATTGAGGTTATGCTTGTTCTATTTTTAGGTTTATTAATATGTACTATTTCATTTCAACCTTTTAATTGAGCAATTCAAGATTTATATTGATTCCGTATTTGGTTGTTATTCCATGTTTATTTTATCGGTAAAGCATGTCATCCGTATTTGGTTGTTATTCCATGTTTATTTTATCGGTAAAGCATGTCATGAGAGTCATTATAATACATTAGAATCATGTACTGAGGTAATTACTTTGTCGTTTGATGTTATAGTTAGTAATTTCATATTCATGCACTTGCTATGGATGATTGATTAGTTAGGTGTTGTTGGTTATCATGATAGGAATTCCAATATGACCGTTTATAGCCGTGTTAGGAATCCAGGTAATCAAAAATTCAAATGTAAAGCTTGATTTCCAACAGTCAAAAATATATGGCAGTGGCTAATTAGCGCGCTAATTCTGTAATTAGCGCGCTAACCGCAGGGAACTCAAAAAATTATTTTATCCCTTTGTGTTAGCGACCCTTAAACTCGTCCAGGACCTAACCAACCCTTATAATACATGTTATACATGTTTATTATGAGTCATTTACAACAATCCTTTTGATAATGCCCAAGCTTCTTACATAAACAACATAACTCAATCAATTCCTTCTCTTTACATTGTGATGACTCATTAATGACTTCCTAACTTTGTCAATTTATTCTCTACCCATGAGTTTAATGTGCGAACCTCGTTCTTTCACTTAGCTATCAATTTCTTCTCTTTAGATGGTGTAGATCGCATTTCCTTTGTAAGCCTCAAAGGTGCTTTGGATTTGAGGACTTAAGAACAACCAAAAAGATCTCCTATTGCTCCTTCTAAAAATTCAAATTTCTTCTCTTTGTAGATCTTGAATTTTGAAATGTGTTTCTTCTCCCTTATGTTACAACCAAGTTTGTGGTGGTTTTATCATGATAGGAATTCCAATATGACCGTTTATAGCCGTGTTAGGAATCCAGAAATCAAAAATTCAAATGTAAAGCTTGATTTCCAACAGTCAAAAATATATGGCAGTGGCTAATTAGCGCGCTAATTCTGTAATTAGCGCGCTAATTCTGTAATTAGCGCGCTAACTGCAGGGAACTCAAAAAAATTATTTTATCCCTTTGTGTTAGCGACCCTTAAACTCGTCCAGGACCTAACCAACCCTTATAATACATGTTATACATGTTTATTATGAGTCATTTACAACAATCCTTTTGATAATGCCCAAGCTTCTTACATAAACAACATAACTCAATCAATTCCTTCTCTTTACATTGTGATGACTCATTAATGACTTCCTAACTTTGTCAATTTATTCTCTATCCATGAGTTTAATGTGCGAACCTCGTTCTTTCACTAAGCTATCAATTTCTTCTCTTTAGATGGTGTAGATCGCATTTCCGATTTACAATATTCTCCATTTTGGAGGCTTCTTATCATCTTACTCATTATTATTTCATTACTTGAATAGACAACCGGCTCGATAAGGGTTACGTTCGACTAGGAATGTCGTCTATAAACAGAGACTGGATGTACAACCGGCTCGACAACGGTAATGTTCGAATTGAATTCGCGGCGAAGGTTAAAGAATTCATATCATTTGCAAAACAACATTGTCCTACATACCAAAGTGAACGGAAGATTAGATGTCCGTGCAATTTTAAGAAATGTCGACTTGTTCCGTACTGACGTCGAAACGGTTGAGCACCACCTATGTAGGTATGGATTTGTCCGGGGATATCACAGTTGGTACGAACATGGTGAGAACGGAGATGAAGGGCCGCAAAATTTTCACGCAATGGATTGCCATATTGATGATGCTCGATGTTCGAGGCTACGATCCGACACCTTACCGCGAGATGCTACACAACGTGGCAGTCCAAGTTTCAATTGGAATGTCATGGAAGAATCACCAAACCCCCAAGCACGCCAACTATATGACATGATTGATGCAAGTAGGGAACAATTGTGGCCTGGTTGCGAAACCATGACAAAGTTGTCGGCAATGGCAAGATTACTTGCGATCAAGTCTCGAACATCATATATCCGAACGAGGGTATAATGAAATCATTAAACTCATGAAGGATTGTTTGCCAAATGACAACTCAATGGTTGAGAATTTTTATGCCACTAAAAGACTAATGCGAGGTCTAGGTCTACTGTTGAGAAAATAGATTGTTGTGAGGACCAATGTATGATTTATTGGGGAGTGGACTCGAGTTGACGTCATGTAAATTTTGTGGGAAATCACGATACGTTGCACATCGACGAGGTCGTGGTCGGAACACAAAAATCGCCCTTGCAAAAGAATGTACTACTTCCCTTTGGGCCCTCGGTTGCAACGATTGTATGCGTCGAGTCAACCGCAAAACATATGCGATGGCATGGAGATCATTTATCGCTGAAGATGTTATGCAACACGCTTCGATTCGATTGCTTGGAGATATTTTAATGACGTCAATAAAGACTTTGCCGCCGAGGTTCGAATGTTCGTTTAGGATTGTGCACCGATGGTTTTCAAGTATTTGGGATTTCCGGAAATCGTACTCTTCGTGGCTAGTGATATTGACTCCTTACAACCTTCCACCGTCGATGTGCATGAAATCGAGTTTATGTTCTTAACGGTTATCGTTCCCGGACCGACCAGCCCAAAGCGAGAAAATCGACGTGTTCCTTCACCGCTTGTGAAAGAGTTGCAAGATTTATGGTACAATGGGGTGGTTACATACGACGTTTCCACCAAGACAAATTTTGTCATGCGAGTTGCCCTTTTATGGACTCGTTAGTGATTTCCCGCATATAGCATGTTGTCCGGTTGGAGCACACACGGTAAGTACGCTTGTCCATATTGTATGGAGGATACAAATGCATTTCAATTGCGAAATGGAGGTAAGACATCGTGGTTTGATCGTCATCGTCGTTTCTTGGAGAAGTCATCACCATTAAGGAAAGACAAAAAAATTTCATTAGAGGCAAAATGGTCATAATCGATGATCCGCCGCTCATGCGATCTGGTGAAGAAATTTTGCGAAATTGAATCGTTTGGCTTGATGAAGGTGACGAAATCGGCGCTGAATCTGTGAATGGGCGGATAGCTAAGAATTCGGGATGGAGGAAGAAAAGCATATTCGGGACTTGCCGTATTGGAAGACAAACTTGATCTCGCCACAACTTAGATGTCATGCACATCGAAAAAAATGTTTTTGACAACATTTTCAACACTATTATGTGTGTACCGGGCAAGAGTAAGGACAATGCAAAATCGAGGCAAGATATTCGTGAATATTGTCACCGACCTTCTCTACACATTGATTCGGCGACAAATACTTACGTCCTTGGGTGCTATGCTCTTGATACATCAAGTAGACAAAAATTGTGCGAGTGGGTTAAAAAGTTGCGTTTTCTTGATGGTTACGCATCGAATCTTGGTCGATGTGTAGATCCAAAGAAACTGCGAATGTTCGGCATGAAGAGCCATGATTGTCATATATTCATGCAACGGTTGATACCAATTGCATTCGAGAGAACTTCTCCCAAACCCGGTTTGGGTTGCAATTAGCGAATTAAGCCTATTTTTCCGGTCCCTTATCATGCGAAATGTGTCAAGATTCAAGATATGGAGGTCTTAGAGTCTCAAATACCAAAAATCATTTGCAAGTTGGAAAAAATTTTCCCTCCAAGCTTATTTGACTCTATGGAACACCTACCAATCCACTTGGCCTACGAGGCCCGTCCGGCGGTCCCGTTCAATTTCGATGGATGTATCCATTTGAGAGGTACTATCTTGAGCCCTTGATATTATTTTCCCATTCAATAGGTTTTATATCAACATTTCCTATAACATTCATATAGGTACCTTAAACATTTGAAGAACAATGTGCGAAACAAAGCGAAGGTTGAGGGCTCCATGTGTAATGCTTATTTGGTAGAAGAGGTCACGTCCTTTTGTTCTTACTACTTCGAAGATCACGTCTTTACGTTGCATGACAAAGTGCCACGTAACGACGATGGCGATCTCGGGCCCACACCGAACTTCGTTGGCAATTTCTCGATTTTCACTTATCCCGGTCGACCCATGGGCAAGTCGAAGGAGCGGTACTTAACAGAGCAGGAGTATAATGCCGCTCATTCGTACATACCGCTCAATTGTCCGAGAGATCGCTCCTTACGTTCGCATGTCCATCACTTTCTTTCATTAATGCAAGTACATTCATTGTTCATACATTATAAATACATCCGACTTACACGTTCATTTCTTCTAGGATATTCGTCGATGAAATCACTCAAGCAATGGGGAGTCGCAAGTTGATAGTAGTCTAGAGCACAACTTCCCCATTTGGTTTCAAACATATGTAAGGGCATTACTTTTGTACGTTATAGATTCAAATGTTTCTCCCATAACTAATGTGTCATATTGCATCTCTAATTTTGACGAATAGGCTCGGAATTCTATAGTTGACGAGACGCTCGTTGATCTTTCTGTTGGTCCTAGTCGATCATGTACCGTCTACCCTGGTTACCTTGTTAATGGGTATAAGTTCCACTCCGCAACATATGACGTTGATAGATCGACGCAGAGCAGCGGTGTTTTGTTGAAGGGTTCAAACTACGCTGATGTTTCCCATAACTATTATGGAGTACTGCAAGAGGTTGTGGAGATTGAGTATACCGGCCTCAAACGTGTGGTCTTGTTTAAGTGCGAATGGTATGACCCTACACCGAATCATGGTGTTAGGACTCACCCAACACTTCAATTGGTAGAGGTTCATCGAAGTCGACGATATAACAACTACGAGCCATTTGTACTGGCAATGCAAGCCACTCAAGTCTACTACCTTTCGTACCCTTCTATGCGGAACGATCGACAAGAATGGCTAGCGGTTTGTTGCCGTCACCAAAATTCGGCCGACGAGGAAACTAACAAAGACGATAATGACCAGGGCTCGGCAGAGATTGCTTTCCAAGATGGGATGCCCACCACGTGCGTAGTCGATGATGCAGACGCCGATATCAACAATCTGGATGTTCCGACTGGGACTCGATTCATTGTTGAAGCGGGTCCAAGCGATGAAGTTTATAGTGAAGATGAATCAGAAGAAGAATCATCACCTTCTACTCATGAGAGTGAATTTGAAACGGATGATAGCGAATAAAGTTTGTATATGATACGTCAACGACCAATAATGTAGTTACTTTTATTTGCATGGATTTTGTTCTTATTAAGTCCAATAATATAGACTGAATTTCTACTTTTTGTATGCCCTTCTTTTCTGATGTTTTACTCGTGGCAGGATTGTTAGGTATCATGGCCGACGTGGTCGTAGGGGATGTCGAGGTTTGCCATTAGGACGCCATCGTCCAGGCGGAATAGGTGCGGCACCGACATCCGGCGGCGAAATACCAACCGGCCCTCGTGGTCGGGCCACGGGAGGGGGTCCATAGAGGTCGTGGCGGTCGAGGTCGTGGTTCGATACCTCCATTATCGATTCCGACTTCTGCCTCTCGAGCACGATACGCCCGAGCGTCACCTTCCTTCCCCTTCCATACCGTCGGGGTCGTCTGTACCATCTTCGTCGTCATCAAGGACTATGCCTACTACACACTTCCCCACACCTTCTCCGACGTCAATGACTCCTTTACCCACGAGGCTCGCACCCCCACCCACAAGATCACCGGCAAAGATCCCGAGAGGAAGACGTAAGAGCGAGTTGGAGGTGACAGGCCCTCCGGCCCACCTCGAGGCCGGGGATGGAGGCCCCTCGCGTGCGGGGATCCCTATCACGCTGATTGCCAATGATACGTAAGTTTGCGTTTGACTTTTATATGTCAATTTCAATATGGATGTCAAATATTGAAGAAGTAGTTAAGGTGATATGCATGTTCATGAAACACAGGGAGTTGCATCCTTCGCACTTTTGTGCACGGAGGATGACAAAAGTTTTTAAACGATGGATGATTCCTGAAGGGTATTGTTGGAAGTCGGTACCGCCTCATCATAAAGACCAATACTGGCGACAATGGAAGGTAAACAAGACTACCATGTGCCTTATGATTTATACTATTTTCTCAAATAAGTGCTAACAATAGCAATCGCCAATTTGTAGATATTTTTTAGATGGGATGATGCGCTTCCCGAGGATCTCGTGCGAGCGACGTACGACAGGCTTGTAGGCACAAGGTACACCGCGTTGATGCACAAGTTGAAGAAGAATCGGGTGCAGCCAATTTATGTTACAGATGAGGCATGGAGGAGATACTTGCAGTACTGGGAGAGCGAGGACTTCCAGGCTAGGTCTAGGCAAGCGACGCGAGAATAGGAACACCGAGGTCGAAGGCCCCGGGACCGACCCTCGAAGCACGGTGGTGGTTCCGTGTCATTTGCGACTACCCAAGAAAGATTGGTTAGTTTTTTTTAACATCTAGGATATTTCGTACATTTATACTCTTGTTCACTATGCTTGGTCCCGCACGCAGTGATTCATCCGAGACGCCACCGTCGGTGAATGATTTGTACTTGCATCTCCACACCGTTAATCACGACAGACGACATTCATCGATACTAGATCGAGCGGTTCTATGTAAGTGTAGAATAAAAATGTAAATTATTATTAAGTCTTTCACTTACCCCATATCATGTACTTTGTTTGTTGTGCATATATGCGGGATAGGCTCCAGAGCGGACGTCGGGAGGCGACCCGTGCTACACCGGAGCAATCGGTGGATGATGAGGCGGTGTACCTCAATGTGGCGGGTGAGTGTTCCAAAGGACGTGTCTACGGACTCGGGTCCGTAGGGAGAAAGAAGAGGAGATACGGAACTCCCGGTGCTAGCACGTCGCAGACGCCGGGATGTGGTGCCGCGGGCGAGAGTTCGATGTCGTTGCGGAGCAACTACGAAAGGTTATGAACTTCATGCATCGATCTTGGGATGGACATGGACGAAATAGGCCTAGCTCAAGCAACAACCACCACCACCGCCACCACCACCGCCACCTCATGACCAAAGCAACGGCCCATGCAAATAGATCCGGCCGATCCACCCCAACAAGGGGACAATGTTGGGCGTGAGACGTAAGCGTGGCTCTCGAGAGATGAGCGGGTTGGTGATACATAGGTACTTGACTTGTTGTTTGTTTCAAATGCTTAGATTAAATGGACAATGAATGTACACACACGGACGATGGTGGTTTGTTGAAGCCTGATGTAGTGGAGGGTACCGATGATGAAGTTCCTTTATTTTTTTTCTCCCGTTTTCGGATAGGCGGATTTTAGTTTTTCCTTTCGTTCTCGAGGGAATGGGTTCATTGCTTTTGACGATGAGCACGTTGTAGACGATTTGTTTCATTTGCATGTTAAACTCATTCTTTTTTTGGTGGTGATTTTGGTCCTTATAGGACTCCGTGTCTCGGAGGTAGGCGTGGTGGGTATAGTGGAGGCAAGTGAGCTTGGTGGGGGTTATGGAGGCTTTGGGGCCGGTGGCTTAGGTGCTTATCGAGGTGAATCTTCTCTTGGCTATTCTATTTTAGCGATCGAATCACTTCCTTTCAATAGTTTGTCGTGTTGACTTTTAAGTTACTTGATTTACATATTGTTGGTGGTTTAGTTTGTTTCAAACAGTAGTATATTATAGTTGAAACCAAGTTTGTGGTGGTTTTATAGTGATCTCCTATTGCTCCTTCTAAAAATCAAATTTCTTGTCTTTGTAGATCTTGAATTTTGAAATGTGTTTCTTCTTCCTTATGTTAAAACCAAGTTTGTGGTGGTTTTATGGTGATAGGAATTCCAATATGACCGTTTATAGCCGTTCTAGGAATCCCGAAAATCAAAAATTCAAATGTAAAGCTTGATTTCCAAATGTCAAAAATATCTCGCGTGGCTAATTAGCGCGCTAATAATACCGGAATTAGCGCGCTAACTGCGCAGGGACCTCGAGTAATAATTTTATCCCTTTGTGTTAGCGACCCATAAACTCGTCCACGACCTAACCAACCCTTATAAAACATGTTATACATGTTATACAACTCAACTTACATGATAGGTCCATCTTATAGAAACATTGTTCGCCATCTCCTATGCCTAGGAAAATAGCAACATTGACACCAACTTCATCCGTGATCGCATTTGCTTGATGATCATGTTTTTTTTTGGTATCATTCTTATTCACCAAAGTGTATGGTTTTTTTCTTTTCTTCACCGCTTTTCTTGAATCCCAAATGGTTTATTTTTTTTTTTAGTAGGAACACATGGCTTGTCGCCTTTGGAGCACACAACAGCTTTAGATGGGGTGAGAGGATGAGTTCTAGAATCATACTTACATGATAGGTTTGTGCTTAACTTTTAGTTTTTCCCTTTTAGCATTCTTGCACTTATGCCATTCTTCTCTTTGTAGATCTTGCATTTTTTAATGTGTTTCGTCTTCCTTATGTTAAAACCAAGTTTGTGGTGGTTTTATAGTGATAGGAATTCCAATATGACCGTTTATAGCCGTTCTAGGAATCCAGGAAATCAAAAATTCAAATTTAAAGCTTGATTTCCAAAAGTCAAAAATATCTCATAGGGCTAATTAGCGCGCTAATACTTGGAGTTAGCGCGCTAACCGTAGGGACCTCAAACTAATTAATCTCTCCTTTGCCTACTTCTTTCAGTGCATACTCACCGGTTGTTGCCCTCGATGGAGATTCGAAATGCTTCAAAGCTGCGTTTTACTTATTAGATGAAGTCCTTTTTGTCTATACTTCCAAATTTTGGACCTTTTGTGAGTGTTCTTTTTTTTTTTGCTTGTTGAACGATAGGATTGGTTGGTTTTTGTGTATACTTCCAAATTTTGGAGCTTTTGTAATACATGACAACTTTCCATGGATATATAAATGTTTGGGCTAATTTTCGCTTCACATTTTTTCTTTCTCTTTTGAATTTTTGTTGATATATATTTTTGATGTATGGATGCGCAATTTGGCTTCTTTGGGGGATGTTAGCACCCTCAAGGAGTTGTTGGAGGGGGTGCAGGCGATGGAGTATGTCATATCGGGTTGTATTTTGATTTTTTAGGTTGGAGAATCGATTGGCTTATGTATACGTGCCATATTTAAACAAAACAAAAATTAGAGACGGATTAGCAACGAATTCAAATTTTCCGTTGCTATTCCGTCTCTAATTTTCCAGAAATATTTCTATCAATCACAAACGGATCAGAGACGGAAATATTAATTCCGTCTCTGATTCCGTCTCTAATTAACAACGGAATCAGAAACGGAATCAGAAACGGAATTATCCGTCTCTGATTCCGTTTCTAATTAGAGACGGAATCAGAGACGGACACTTTGTATTCCGTCTCTGATTCCGTCTCGATTCCGTTGTTCTTGATTAGACACGGAATCGAGAGATAGAATTCATAAATTTATTAATTCCGTCTCGATTCCGTTGCTAATCAACGAACGAATCGAGACGAAATGCAAGTACAAATGTACCATTTCGAAATAAAATCCATTTCTGTTCGTCTCGCCTCGTTTTTCTAAGTTCCGTCTCTAAATCCGTCTCTAATCGAAACGGATAATGTTTTAGTTGAAAGGTTAAGAGACAAAGTCAAAAAGTCCCCTCGTTTTCTCGAGTTATTCGAGAGTAAAATTGGATTTGCGATTTTTTGTAGTGTTTTAGTTGAAGGTTAGGACCTTAGAATGGCCTCGAGATACGTGCATAGGATTTGATGAAAATGTTAGTATAAATGGGCAGTTTGTCATATTTTCTCTCACTTCACTCTCTTTCTTCACAATGAAATCAATTATAAGATGTCTAGTGGATTTCAATCACGAGATGAAAGGCCATGGAGTGTGTATCGATGCTAACAAAGGTGAGATCCCGGATCACCTCTAAGTTATCTACGTTTTGACACCAATTTTGGAGATTTTCGTATCTATAATTTCATATGAGGATTTAGGATTTCGATTTTTGTGAAGCTTTGATGAATGTTTTTAATGGAAAAGGAGGTGTTGCTATCTTGTTTGAGGTATTTGAAGTGTTGTGGATTTTTGTGGGTTTTGGAGATTTTGGATGAACTATCGGTGTCGGGTTTTTACGAATGTTTTCACAAAGTGTGTCTATAGTTTTGGGTTTAGTTGTGTGTCCTTAAGAGTTTGGGATAGACTCGGAATGCGGTGAGATGAGCCGGGGTTTCGAAAAACCCCGAATTAGGATCTGGTTTCTATGTCATGGAGCACAAAGGCTCACGATGTCCAGGAAAGTAGTCCTGGAGAAGTCATGCTTTAAGTAACGTCGTGGAGGGGGAAACCCATGGCACCACTTACGACGTCTTAAACAGAGAGTGATTGGGTCATGCTTTAGATGACGCCACAGGGTTTGACCCCCACGACGCCACCTATGATGTGGTATTGTTCACCAGTTTAAAATTTTAGAAAATTTTCAAAAAACTTATGGGATCTCTCGAGTGCTCAAATGGGTCATAAAATACGACATAATACCCGGGTAATCGACCCAATTATAAAATGAATAAAACTATAAAATTGGAAATAAATAGGAAAATGAATGGAAATGAACTTACATGTATGTCAAGTTGTCAGTGGAGCGCTGGTTAGTCAATCAGGAATTGTATTGGGAAACGTGTGGAGCTACGGAGAAGCGTATTAGCGAGATTCAGAGGTGAATAAAAGCAATAATAGAATCAATATGAATGTTTTCTATTTCTTGATTGATTATTCCTTGAAATGTGAGCCCTTTGTACTCCATTCTAGTTTAGGTGACATACGGGTTTATGTAGTCTGCTTGTGATGAGAAGTCTCAATGAGTTTAGCGGCCGACATAGTCTGTGGCTTCTCGTTAGAGCCTATCGGAAGGATTTAGAATTCAGCTTATGACTGTGACTTTCTTTCGGTAGTGTGTTAAGAATTTAGCAGCCATATTTGTTTATAGCTTTTCCTAATAGATGCGTTCAGTGGAGACGACCTTTAGGCCTACTGGTTCGTACATGGTGGATTGAGTAGGGGAGGCAATTTTGGGCCCATTATGTCGATCGCAATGTGGGAGGTCTTGTAACCCGCGGTTTGATTTGGAACTATTTATTCACCTATCCCATTATTTCTGGTAACTTGATTATCATTGTCTAAGCTTGTTGAATCTATTTATCATGCAATTTGCTAATTATTTTAGTTTCTTGTATGTACCATATGATTCATGGATGTATTGGTTATTGAGTATTCACTAGTTTACGTTGAGATATCTATTATTATTGTTTACTATTATATTTTGTACTCACTGTCCTTTTTATGATAGTGGGTGCAGATCCACAGACAAGTCAAGGCACCAATGTTTGGCGATATCCTCTGAAACACGCTCAGAGTCGTTAGCTTTGCTCTCACTTTTTAGGCATTTTGTTTTTTTTGTTGTTTATTTTGACTATGTATTCATTCTTTTGATCTTTTGGGGGACTGTTGAGGTTTAAGGTACTTAATAAGGCATGTATATGTGTATTTTGGACTTTCAGTGGATCTGTTATATACATGTTTTATATGTTGGACAGGATTTTCCACATATAGGTTACTTGAGTCGTATCCTTTTGATGAATCTGTTTAAGTCTGTGTTAAGAACAATTTCGTTGCACACCTAACTGTAATTGAGGATAAATGATTAGATAGAGTTAAGGTGAATATAAAAAGAGTGATCCAGGGCTGAGGGAATGAATAATGTAATAAATAATTGCTAAGTTAAGGCTGACTAGACTTGGGTTGGCTTGTCGGAGACTGGCTCGAGAGTCCACGTAGGTTTAAGGCGGGCGAGCCCAGTTTGGATTGCTGGGGCTGTCACAATTTCATTATGATACTTGCTTAAAACTTGTAGATTTCGTCAATCTATGAATTAAAACCTACAATATTTTGTTTCACACTGTTTATATTTTTCTAATGTTATAGTTATATATTACTTAGTTTGCCTTATTTCCTTTGTGTAGTTCTTTACTACATCATTCATTCTCATACAATATCTCCAATCCTTATTCCTTACCCTCATAATAGGATAAGATTGATCATACAACATTTTAAAAAAACTCATACAGAGAAGGCTCTTTTAGTGGTTAAACATGATAAGACAACCTCAAATCATATTCCTTAGAATCAGTATTAGCACCTCAGTTTCTTCGTTAACACGAAAGAAATATATTGTATCGAGATTGAGAATGATTTTCAATTATGTTCATAACTTCTTTCCTCATTGGAAGCAAGTCTCGGATCTCTATCCAAAAATTTAATTATCATACCATCTCACATCTCCCATACATATATTTTTCTCAATCCTTTCAAGGATACTTCATATTCTCACTGACAAGAATTTTGCAGAATCGGTTAGTCTATCAACTACAACTTATATTTATCATTATGCTGATGTCTTAATCACATTACATAATCCACCATTATGTTTTCTTTCTTCCATCAGGTATAGACAATAACGTACCTAACTCTTTAAGTTTCATTATTCAGTCTCAACTCATCGAATAAACCCCACACCTCTTTATCATCTCAACAATATACATAATTTTCTCAGGACAATTCATATTCTTCATCTTATACTCTAATATAATATGACATTACCAGTATAAACAATATAAAGAGATTTATGGGATTCTCAAAATGATTCTTACCTAACAGATTACCTGAAACAAAATTTCATTTTAAAACCTCATATATCCAACAAAACTTCATTAGATACTCTAATATGGATACTACCCATTTACAAGCCAATCTAACATATTAAGTAGTTCTAGTTAGAAATCTTAACCATTTCATCATCTAATCAATAATTTGGTCCATTCTCCATATGAACTTTAGAGAAACAGACTTGTAATTATCAATTCCAACAACTCAGTTGCTCATGTACCGACAAGCTTTAGAAATTATCATCTCATTTACACATCTTTTTCAAGAGATAATACTGAGAAGTTCCTATTATAATTATATCTCGTGTATTTTCTCTATTTAAAGTATTGACAACATCAATCACTTTGTGTGGATGATTCATCGGAGTGAATTCATCATCTTTCAAAATTTTAGGTCACTCGTTTCACCTTTAATTCCTTTCACTCTGACCAAAACTATACTCTTCAAACTCTCATAGCTTGAAGACTTTACCCAAATCATATTTTACCAACTCATTATTTCCCATACTTCTCATATGTCTTCTAATGATTCCTCTAAGATTATCTAATCTTAGGAATAACTAAAAGACTCTATAGCCCTTTCATATGGGTACATTTATACTTCAAACACTATAATGAATGAATGAACATGCACCTATCCAATTGAATGAATTCATACTTACTGGGATCATCATCCCTATCTCAATTCTAGGACTTATCCTTTCAATTCATTCCATCTATTGTTTGAAATACATATTTTTAGTTTTTTCCTTATCCAGTGACGTCTTATAATTGTTTGGTACTCTTACCAACACAATTATTTCATATTAGTTCTTCTTGAACCATAACATAGTATAAACTACAATCTTTTGCCTTGTTATGTAAATAGACAGCTACATGAATAAAAGTATTAAGATAAATCTCTAACTTTTTTGGAATCCAAGTATAATCAAGTAATTATTGTAGTTAAACTACATTTCAATTCTTTCCTAAGGCATCTTTGTATCATTTATTACTCACCTCAAGTTTCACTCTTGAGGTTATTGAATATACAACATAATGATATTACAACACTCTGTATACCTTGTTTATATCATTCAATCATTCCAAAGTATCGCTACTTTTCTGATTTTGTGTTGAATATAAGACAATTCACTAATTGTCTTAATCTCAGTCAAATCTATTGAATCGCAATTACAATTCAACACATATCTTAGTGATATCTATTTGGCATTTAGTCTTTGCACTTACAATATCTGGATATACACCAATTTATCGTTAAAGTTCACATAACTTTATGATAATATTTGTGTCTTTGCTAAATCTTCAACCCTTTTTAATATAATCATTGTCAACATAATGATAATATTATTTCAATAGAGTTCAACAACTTTACATTTTCCAATTATGAACATAGCATGAGCTCTAGTGAATTTTAATGGTTTTCACCATAATCTTACATTATCAAGCCACCGCTTGACCTTATTTTCCTAAATCTTGATCTTAACTCATTGATAACCAAATCTCAATCAACTCTTGAGAACTATTGATTTCATTTAGTTACCCACATGAGTTATCAATTCTAGGAAATAAATATTCATTATGATTTAGTTTAAATTAACTTATCACTCGAATTGAGTTATCATACTAATGCAATTGCTATAATATATCAAAGTAAAATGAAATTGACCATTGATTGGGTAATGAAAATCAAGTAATTGATGAATTTTTTAACCCTAATTATCACAAGATTTCAAGCAACTTTGATAAAAAAATCTCTTAAAACCTTATAATCACAATCTTTCATTCATCAAGCCTGAATTTCCATTTAGGATCTACCACTATTTACATATACCCTAACTATTTGAATTTCGAGTGAGCGTATTTCCATAAATTACTATTCATAGAAAACTAGAGATTTTCAACATTTTCCATTAAGGGCAGCAGTTAATACCAACCTCTTAATATACTTGTTCCTCTATTCATTCCCAGTATCACACAATATTCTTTGAATTCTCAATCCTTATATTCATTGATAACTCATTCTATCCAATTTAGGTTGTACCAGTCTAAAAGATCAGATTAGAACATCTCATTAGCTCACTATCATGTTCTACTCAAACTATACAAGATTGATTGAAGTGAACTTCTTGTCCCAGTCAGATGTTTCTGATGGAAAAGTGTCATATTTTCTAGTCTTTCTGCATCAATGCTCGAAAATTCTTAAACAAGTTGATGTAAAAAATCTAAATTTGGCCCTCCAAGTTGTGAGGCTCACGTAATTGAAGCTAATTCTTTACAAACTTTCACTTCTGATTTCAATTTGAAATTACTTGATAGAAGTTCAACAGACTAGATAGAGTTGACCAACAACATAATTTTTCCTTAATACTTCAACTCTTATCTATTGTTGTGACTATTCACCTTTAATGTAATTTGACCATTATAATCATTTCTTAATATCCTAGCATTGAACTACAAATCAATTTGATATTCTCATATTTCATTTCCCTACATGTGGCTCTACCACAACCTCATTCCTTTCTTTTTATTGCTCTATTAGTGAGTGTGGTTACACCACAGTAACACTAATAAGCCTTTTCTACTATTTTACTTTACCTCCAGTATGTGCAATTACACTACAACTATACTAACAAACTTCTTCTCATTATTCCAATATGGACTAGCATCATATATGGAATTCTATACTTTATAATCGCTAATGAAGTATAAATAATCTAGTGGTTACCTAACCTCAACTAGGTTCATATCCTTCATTTACCATTGATTTTCTCATTGAATGACCTTTCATTTGTTCAACTAGTCTCTATACTAGTACAATTTCTACCTAAAGTGAATAATCACCTTTGAGTTTCACTGATAGTCATTCCATGTTTTACTCATTTTTAATGTCACTACATCTGACATATGTCTCTAAGTCCAAGACCAATTATTCCTTTTGTATTGACTATTACTAATCAAATAATATCAGTGAGAACAAAGACAATTAGAGACTTTTCAATAGGAGAGTTATCTGTAAACGTTTCTCTTTTCTATATCTATACCATTAGGATTTAGGTTTCTACAACCCCAATCTTCAATATTTTTTCATCTCATGAGACCTTGATTGATATAAACCATCATATTATCGTTTCGTTGTCATCCTTTATCTTAATATTCCTGAAGTCCAAGTTCCCAAGAACTCTCACCATTAATATTCTTTTGAATTTTCATGTCATAGATTGTAACGACCCTAAAAAAATGTAACTCGTGCCACGTGTCAATACAGGTGATATGTGGGCCCACGCCGTGGTACAGTCATCAATTCTCGAACGTCGACTCCGAGGTATGTTTGTTTTGTATGATTGTTGTATTATATTATATTTCATTTATGCAATTTTAAGTTTTTAAACGGGTAAAGGCGTGTACGAGCGTTGGTAGTCCGGGGAATAAATTTAATTAGAAACACTGATAAAATACAAATTCAAATTTATCGAAACAATTGGTACACAATTCGACCAAGTGCGTAAGACACGCGTAATGCGGCGCGGGTCGAGTCCAGATTGCACAAAAGATGTGGTGGAGAGGCTAGAATGAAAGACCAAAAGTCAACTAAGTCACCCAATTGTGTTAGCAAAGTTGGTAGGTAAGATTGTGAAAAGACCAAAAGGACAATAAAGTTGTAAAGGGTATGGATAAGGGTGAGGGGTATTTTGGTCATTTGACCAAAATACCCAATTTTCATCACACCACGGTCACCACAATCACCATTGCCGATCAAAAAAAAAATTGGAGAAGAAGAGGAGAGACCAAGGAGAGGAGAGCTGCGATTCGCGGAGAGCGTGGACGCGACGCCGAGGCGAAATTCAGGTAAGAAGTTATAGATTTCGTTGTGGTTGTTGTCGTTGTGGTTATTTTCGAATTTGTTGTCGAGGTTGTTGTTGAGGAGATGGTGGATTTAAATGGTGAAAATGGTGGTGATGATGGTGATGAGGTGTGTGTGATTGTTGTTGTGTTGTTTTAAAGAAAGAAAAGAAAAAAAAAAGAGATTGTTGTTGCTTGCTTTGGAACGATTATCGTTCCAGCAACAACGAAGAAAAAAAGAAAGCTGGGTCGGGTCAGGTGACCCGACCCGGTTTGGGTCGACCGGTTTCACCCAGTGGGACCGGTCGACCCGGTTTGACCGGTCAAGCCGATCCTGACCCGACCGAGCTGAGTCGGGTCAGACCCGACCCGCGACCCACCTATATATTATATTAATAAAAATTATTTATTTTGATTAAATATACTAAAAATTGATTTTAATTGAAATAAATTCCAGAAAAATAGAAAAAATTCAGGAAAAATTTTAGAAAATTCCAAAAAATTATATTTTCATCAAATAAAGAGAAATTTGAGAATTTCTATGAAAAGTGAAATATTCGGGATTTTTGCGAGACGTTATGTCAGGGTTTTTGCCTTGAAAAACGTGAAATTTGGCAAAAATAGCTAAAATTTTGGAAAAATCATAGGAAATTAAAGAAATTGATATAAATTGCATTATCAGGATTATTGTGCACACGGGGACTGTAAGGGGCGTGTCGGAGTCCGTGTTAGCGTGAATTAGCTTGGATCGAGGTAAGTAAACCAGTGAGGAACACCACAGTATTTCTTGAGCTTTTAATTATTTATTGATATTGTTTTGATACTATCTTGTCATTTCATTCCTTTTGAGTAGTCCTAAGGCAAGTGTGTCAAGCGTGATCCTTGCAGAATTCCGGGCTCGCGGTGTATTATACCGGAGTTTACGGCTGGGGATACATGATTAGTTGTAATGACATATACCGGGTGAGAGTTCTCCACCAGATTGTTGGGGACTCTGCACTTGCGTAGGGGTCTTAGAGGAGATTCTGTCCTCGACTCCTAG
Organism: Stephania japonica; assembly: GCA_039657345.1. NCBI lineage: Eukaryota > Viridiplantae > Streptophyta > Magnoliopsida > Ranunculales > Menispermaceae > Stephania > Stephania japonica. Next base: position 15,970,478 of record CM077558.1, on the reverse strand, counting down.
CCTTTGAGGAGATTTTGTCCTCGGCTTAACGACTTTAATTGGTCGGGACCACTTGTGCCTTTCCCTTGTATTCCGGGACACTCAATTTCGATTGCTTATGTATTTATTCACAGTTTTTATATATTCATGCGCTCCCTGTCCTTTTCTTTCTATCGGCATGAATTGACTGTTCATTTATTTAATTCAAAATACTATATTTATTGTTGTTCCTGCTTGGCGTTACTTACCTAGACTCGTCATTCTTATGTTTGACCGAGTGCAGATCCGGAGTCCAGCAAAGGAAAGGCCGTGCAGTTAGGTGATATGCTTTGAGCAGCCCGCTTCTGCTGATATAGGTGACATATTTTTGTTGTATTAGCTACTTATATTGTTTTTGTACATGGGGTAATGGGTTGAGAGATCTTTTTGGATATTAAGACTTGGATGATGCTCTCCTTGCTTTATATGATATATATGATATACGGGGTTCCCACACCCTAGGTTTTTGTCCTAACTTAGAGATTTTGAAGTTGATTTATTAGCTGAGATTAATTGCTTCCTCTTATTACTTTGATAACTCGTTAATTAATTGACTTCACTTTTAAATGCTTAATAAATGATTGAATGGTAAGGATAGGCTCACTGGCCCCGCGCGACTCGTTGGGATTGGCTCGGGGGTTCGCACGGGTCCAGGCCGGGCGGCGTTCGATTCTAGGATTGTGGAATTCGGGGCCGTCACATAAATGTGAGATAAGACCTTCAGAATCAAGTATAGGCAAGACATGACAACTATATCTATCACATATATATAGTAAAGATCAACAAATACATACTCAAGCTTTTATCTTTCATTACCCCCAAAACAACAATCAAATCATTTATTAAGTTATGAGTTTATGCCTTAAACTATATCGAGTTATTTTTATCAATTTATCAATGCAATAATAATGTCAAGCTTTACAAGCTAGGCTCTGATACCAACTATGGCATCTCCTAATCAAATTAATGCAATACTCGGCCTGAAACCCTAATGAAGCCCGGTAAACCAATCGGGCCTAATTAAGGCCAACTGCCTTTCTTCTATCCCTGATAAACATCATGTATATCTTGATATCGAATAAACAATTAAAACAAAACGCAAAAATTTAAAACTTTTTCAATAAATGCAAGATATACAAAACCGGCATAAAACCTCGGTATTAAATTCATATCCCAAATTTGTTTATCACAAAATCATAAATCAAAACATTGTATATAATAACAATAGGGAATTCTCAATACATTAAAGAAGAGAACATATTAGACTCGTACTCTTCTCCATTCTCCGAGTCATTGCACTTATCCCATTACTAGGGATGTTAAGTTGGGTGAGCTCCTACATGTTCAGTAATATTATGAATGCAAAGCATATATGAAAAGGATGTTTAAATAATATAAAGACTACATAACTTAATGCAATTCCTCAAGTTATTTGCAATTGTACTGTGACTTATATTTTGAGTTCAGTTTCAATACAAAGTCGCACTCCCACATCTCTCCATAACCTAACCCATGCATTTGATTGGTTTATGAGTGATGTGCCACTAACTCAAATGGCAAGCATTGATCGGGATACTCCAAGTTATTGGGGGAGTGGTATTGGATGGTCGCCCAACACAATTCAAACCCAAGGCCAATTTGTCCCACTAAAACTCTTCCCAAATTCATTTCGTTTATAAAACATTAATAAAACATTGCTAAGTTATAGTACATTGAACCTGTTCTCAATCTCTAGTACTACGTGCTCTAATAGTACTAATTTATATTGCATAATTGATGAAAAATATGAGTCCCACGTATCTCTGTTGAGCTTTCCCAAGTTTTACTTCGGTTTTCCTAGCTTAACGAGGTTCCATCATGTTTCTCAATATCCAAACACCTATTTCAAGTCAACTGGTATTAATTTGAGTCCAATGTATATTGACTCGAACCTTAAACCAAACCCAAAGCTCACGCTAAACAACCCAACCTAATTCCATTTTACACTATTTACACTGGTCAATGTGCTGCCAATAGTAGCTAGTGGGCTGCCCAACTACTCTCATCTCATCCTGTCCAGATTGGCCAGCGCAATAGTCATTGAACACCCTGCAACTCCAAGAACTTCGATCTCTTCCAAATTGACCCAAACGATATCAAAACACCTTGCAACCTCAGAGAGGGCCTCTAATAAGGAGTTACAACATTCCTAGCCATCCAACAACAACAACCAAACCAATTGAAACACTAAAACTTCCCACCGAAACCAACAACTACAACAACGATAACATCAACAACTACAACTCACCTTGTCCGATCTCACCTTCCTCGAGCTCTCCATCACGAAGTCTCTCTCTCCTCTGGTCTCTCTCTCTTTTGGCTCCCTCATATATCTATTCACTCTCACTTTCACTCATTTTGTCGAGAGGTAAGGCGGCTGTGGTGATTATTTAAAAAATTAACTCGACTCGAGATACGCATCGCGTCATCTTCAGTTTATTTAATCCTATATGTTCAGATTAGCCAACACGTTTGGGTCAGGACCTAGTGCGCTGGTCAATTGAATACCTCAATTCCAACCACCTTTACTTGATTCTCGTCCATGCCACCAAGTTCACTCAGCGTGCTCTCGTACTCGCGACCTACGTATGTCCACTCGTGACCACGCGTGTCACTTAATACCCGTCATTTATTAATTATTATCATTTTAACATATATTTATATATATATACACAAGAATATATATGCCTATAATTATGTCTATAAATACGTAATACACGCCAACAAGCACCCTCGGGCATATACGCTACCTTGCGACTCATTTGTGTCATCCACGACCCCCAATTGGCATTAGGTGTCCCATCATTTATCAAATTATTCATTTATAGGCTAAATAATCTCATTATTTCCATCCATAATTAATATTACAATCTATACAAATACAATCAGGTACGCAAATCCATGCACATTCTAATAATAACTAATTGAGCTTAACCACGAGCCTAACATGAGTTAATTAGGATTTGAATTAACACTAATCACGTGCTTAAGGTAATGGGTTGTTACAAAGGAGATCCCTAAGGTATTACTTCGTTGGCGACATCACGAGACCGAGGGATTTACATGGGAGCTCGAGTCTACTATGCAAGAGCGTTACCCTCAGCTATTCCACGGTACGAGTCTAGTTTATTTTAAATCTCGGGCTGAAATTTCCCCTAGTTGGGAAGAACTACAACGGCCCAATTTTAATGATGCCATTATTATTATTTATTTTCAGACGTAGACGCCAACTTAAATCGCGTGGATGCCGCTAATAGGCTAAGGCATGCACGAATAGGTAAATAATCGATTTTGCATGATATTTTGTTTAATTTGCGATGTTAATATTATATTATGTTAATTTATATCGCATGTGTGTATTTATATTATTATTACTACTGAGTGAGATAGTGTGAAAGGTATTCGCCTTGAAAAGTGCGTCGATGTGGGTATCGGGCTGGCGAATTACGGGTACACTAGGTCGAGGAATAGTATCCACATAATAAACTTATAAGATGTGTCAAATAATAAATATGAAATCGTAATCTAGTGGATCCTTATTGTTATTGTGCGCAACAGTGCAAGTTGCAGTGTGAGTTGGGTATTGAAACACCCGAGAAAACTAATTATATGAGCATTAAAAGGATAAGACCAAGAGACCAAGTCACACATTGTAGTCATTATTTGACTTGGTTGACCAAATCATGGCTATTTAATATGCCTAGAGATGAGTACATTACATGAGAACAAATTGGAGTATAAATAAGTGACTTTGATCGATGACTTTTCATCAACTTTTCTCTCACCTCATTGTGCCTCTCCGAAAATTGAGCAACAAGTAAGGGTTTTGTGGTGATTTGCTTAGAGATTTGGAGGGATTTTGGCTAGGAATCAAGAATCTAAGGTGAGATCTACTCTCCTTTTTTGTTCTTCATCTATCAGACTTTGTTTTGCTAGTTTCGGTGTAAATATCAGACTTGTGAGTCAAGCTCACTTATTTTTAGGTGTTGCTATGGTTTTGAATTAAGTTTTGAGCAATTATGTTGCATTTGTTAATGAAGTTGTTAACGGTTTGTGGATTTTAAGTTTTATCAATGATTTTGACGAGGAATGTCGGATTTGTCAATTTTGGTGATTTATATTGTTGTTTGAGGGTACACTATGGTTGATTTGGAAAACCATGGGAGGACGGAATGGGTTCGGATCACAGTGTCGGCTTGGGGTTTCGAAAACCCTTATATAAGGTTGCTAGAAAAGGCCGTGAGGAACGCCATGGCGTTTCACCCAAGACGGCGTAGGAACATTTAATTAAAAAATATATATTATTAGACATTTTTTTCTAATTTTTCTTGGCCTATTGTGGGCCTATCCCGGATATATATACCAGGTATAATGTGAGTACGTATTGTATAAATAACCTATAATCATGAATTGGTATTTCTGAGGTTAGGAGAATTGATTAATTATTCGGACACTAGGGATTTAGAAAATTATTGATGGGTATTGGACACGTAATACGAGGCGTGAAGGGAGTTTTTTATAGGGATTTGGAGAGTGGTTTGGGTGTGTTGTAAATTGAAACTCACTCGAGAATTTACTTGCTTTAATTATTGCTTTCGTTTCCATTTATTAAGTTGATCATTTCCATTGTTACTATTAGGACAAGTTGGTTGAGGTAATTCCTACCCGGGTTATTCCGTTGTGTGTGTATGTGTCACACTAGACCATGACACATGTACCAAAAGTCATTGGTGAATAGTCAACCAGATGCTACTACGTCGTACATGTGTTGGTGCGTTGTGGGTCTACGCCAACCACCGAGAGGATCAGGAAATTAACCAGTTAGAGTTTACTCAAAGGGGGGTACCTGGGGGAAATTGAAGTATGGTGCTAGTCTGACTAGGAACTTGCAACGATCCCAGTTCCCACAAACTAGGCCTCACTCTGGCCTAGACCTATGTGGATGTTCGAGTCAGCCTTCACGAAGTCGACGCAGGCCTAATCAGCCTCAAATTACTACATTCTCATTAGATTATCAATTTAAAGGTTAAGTTATCAAGCTATGCAAGTCTTGATAATTACGCAGTGGAAATAATATTAAGCAATTTAAATAACTCGAAATATAAAGTTAGAACAACTTATAGTGTGGAACCCTAGAATAAATGGATATACATGCATATCTGGTGATAAATAGTAAAAAGAGCGATAATACATGATATCCTATGTCACTTGATCCCAAAATGTTCCAATGTTGTCAAAAAATATGTATATATACAATAATCACAATCAAAATGGCAAAACCAACAGTAATGCAAGTGGAGAAACCACTCCGAGAGTCCTAAGAGGAAATCACCAATCATCGACCACTTGCCTTTACTTGTCTCTGCCCGATCTAGCACCCATCGTCACAAACTAGATAGTGAGTACAATAAAGTAAAAGAATCAACTAGAAGGATATAAACAATAATTCATGAATCATTTAAAAGCAGTTTAAGAATCATGCGAGTATTTAAAGACTGATAGATAATCACAATGATAATGAGCGCCAAACAATCAAACAAGGCAAACTAAGTGGTCATCAAGTTGCAGATCACGGTCACAACTTGACTACCTTGTTAATTTAGAGTGTAATTGCAGCACACTTGAATTAAAGGATGAGTGTTGTCGCAACGCACTCAAATCTAGTACTCGAGGTGAAGTCTCATTAGTCGACTGGCAGTTTGGAACCACACCCGCATGTAGTAGTCACGTTTTGTCAACTGGCACCAAACTCAAAAGTACTTTACCAATGCACTTAGGCTTTAGACACTCAGTCAAGGAATAAAAGAATGGACTTCTGAAGGATTGCACATATTGACAAAGAGAAGGAAACAAATGATGAATTACTATACATTCCCTTAACTGGCTTATCTTACCTTAAAAGTCATGAAAACCGTTCCTCGTGGCTCCTATACGTCCAATGTTGGTCCCCCAAATGTTTGTCTCTACTCCACTAGTCTCTATTATTCATTTGGGTCAATATTGGTCATGTCAGAGTCTTATCAACTTGTTTTATAGTTTCAATTTCAATGTAAATTTTGTTGTTCAACTTGACTCTCAAATACCCGACCCAATCCCCAGTCTATTCTCGACTATCATTCGATAATCCTTAATTTTTGGGAAACCATTTCATAAGTTCTTAGGGTGATTTAAAGGCATTTGTTCTAAATTGACTAATGGGATACTCGACGATGTCTCAAGAAGTTTTTCCAAAATTTTTTAAAAAATTGTCTTACAATTGTCCAAACGTCGTGGGTGGCGTCGAGGGAACATTCCCTCACGGTGCCCATCATGTTGTAATTCAGGGCAGGCCACTACCACGACATCATGATTAGCGTCGTGAGGAAATGCTCCTCATAGCGCCCCTGGCGGCGCCAGATCGAGGAAATGTGTCGACGAACCCCCAAGTATTCGTCATCATGTTCCGAGCCTACACGATACCCATTTGGGCTTCCAATACAACCATAGGGTGTTTCCCAAACAACTAAAACCATAAAAATTTATCAATTTACCAAATAAATCAACAAAATCATCAAAACCTCCAAATCCCTTTAATTTCTCTACAACCACATAACCTCAACATTTGTACACCTTAAGTGATCAAACCAACTCCAAATACTCCTCATAAATCCATAAAATGAGAATCATCAAATACCTAATTTGTTTTCCTCTCAAAATCCCTAAAACCAAGTTCAAAATGCTCAAAATTGAAAGATTAACTAAGATCTCACATTTGTCGATGTTGTTCTATGATTCCACGCCTCAATTCCCCACGAAATCTCCCCTCAAACCCTCAATTTTTGAATTGTCCAAGAATGTGTGTGAGTTGTGAGTCAAACTCCAAAAAAAAGAGATATTTACACTCCAAGTTTGATCACATGTGAGCTATCCCAACTACTTTTGTCACTCCAATTGAGCACTTGCTCCTTTTGATCTTATCCTTTGACTTTTAAAATTGTCAAGCGTTTCACCCGTTGACTCGCAGCGCGAATCGCATCGAAAATTCAAATTTTCAATTCAAATTGTCTCAACTATTGTCTAATACTCATTTTCACATTTTCATAATTTGCCAATAATTTTATAAATATCATTTTTATGTGTTTTGCATACCCGTAATCCGCCCGGTACCTGTATTGACACGTTTTCCTATGCGAAATCATACTTGCAAAATTAGCACGATAAATAAAATAAAATAATGCATTTGGACATTTGAAATTCACATTCGAGAATAAATATTAATATAAATGCCACAGAAAAATAAAATATACCTTAGTGTCAACTCTCGAGGCTTGGACAAGCATGCCAAATCATGACGGTCTAGGTCATAGTCCTAAACGTGACACTTTGCACGGATTAAATTTGAGAGTCATTACAGATCGGACATGCACGTTTGAGCTTATCTATTTTATATTAATGCGATGATAAATTTACAGTTATTTGTTTACTTTCCGCATGTTTATTTTATAGCTTTATGGATTTCATTACTTTATTATGTGAATTACTCAGTGAAGTTCATTGAGATTTACTCATCTGGACACGTCATCTATTTTGTTGTGATGATTGAGTGCAGATCCTAGTATGAGCAAGGGAAAGGAGAAACTAGACGACTACTTATGACTGCCCACCTTTGAGGACTGACTACTATTTACTGCCCACCTTCGAGGACTGACTCATACGTTTGTTTTTTTATTTTATTTTCATTTGGATACATGGGAATGTTGTGAGACACTGGTACATGTATATTATTCACTTTGAGGCATTTTGGTTATCTTATATACATGGTACATCTATTATGGGTTTTCCAAGTTAGGTTGATGCTTGTATGACATGAATTACACATATTTTATCTTATTAATCATGATTGATAAGTTTTCCGTTGTAATTGAGGATTAAATATGACTTTAAAACAGGTGAATGAGTCATTAATAACTTAATTAATAGGAAGGCTAAGTAGTGTAACATAATTGCTCAATGTATATTGAAATGTTAAGAGTTAGCCACGGTATAAGGTTTAAACGTTGGTTGTGCGTGGGACACAATAGGTTCGTGACATGACAGGGTTGTGGGCCCGCGGGGCATCACGTGACGGGTCTTAAAATTTGGGGCCATTATAGGGAGGGACTTTTACATAATTGAAAATTGTAAGGTTTAGTCACCCATTGCAATGCACGCACCATGCGTCATTTAATGGAGAGAATAAAGATGGAGTATTTATTAACTTTTCTATTACTAATAATTTACCCCTCACTTTAATTGACATTTTCTCATATGTTGGAAGAGAATGGTTTTACAAATTTACCCATTCATTCCTCGAGACACGTGTTGTGGCGGCCCAACTCCCGAGGCCCACCACGTGGTACGACGCGGGTCCCACAGCCCATGCCATGTCACCGACTCATTGGGTCCTACGCACCATAGACGTTCTTTACCACGTCATATACCGTGTAATGTGGCTAACTTATATCATTTTATTGTATAGTTGAACAATCCATTCATTTGGTTAGCCTTACTATCAATTAAGTTTGTTAATTACCATTTCATATGTTTAAAACATAATTATTAATCATTTTAGCGGAAAACTTACTAGACATGAGTAACATGATCAAATATATAAAGTTCATCTCATACTGAGCATCAACTTAAAGTGGAAAACCCACCATATTGCACAATGTATACAAGATAACAAAATATCTCAAAAAAGTGAATATAGATTTATTAGTCTCTCGCAAAGTCCCCTTTACCCAAAAGAAAGCGAATAAAACAAGATATGTAAACACGTATGAGTCAGTCCTGAAAAGTGAGCAATCACAGGTAGTTGCCAAAGATCCCTAGCCCCTGCTCATACTAGAATCTACACTAAATTATTACAACAAAATAGATGAGGAGTCCAAGTGAGTAAATCCCAAGGAACTTCACTGAGCAATTTACACAACAAAGTAAGAGAATTCACAAAAATTATTAAATAAATATGCGAAAAGTAAGTAGACAACTATAGATTGATCATCGCACGCATAAATAATAGTAAAGCTCAAACATGTGTGCCCGTTCCTGATCAGACTAGAACCATACTCTAGAATTTACCCCAGGTACCACTAGTGAATGCACTTAACTGGCACAATCCCTGATCCTCTCGGTGGTTGGCGTAGTACCTCACGAACCGACACATGTACGACCAAAGTAAGGACTCCAAGTACACATGCTATAATCTAGCATGCCACAAACACACAATGGATAAACCCGACAGGAGCAAACTTAACCAACCGTCCAAATAGTAACCAAAATATAATAAGATTGAATGAAATGAAAATAAAATCGATAAATGAAGTAAGTAAATACTCATATGAATTTCAATTGAATTTACAACACACCTCAAATCGTGCTCTAAATCCCGTAAAATACCATCGATCCGACCTCGTTAAGCTCCCGGCTATCGCAACATATCCTCGAGTTCCCTGAAGTCATTCACCAATGTTATAGAGTGAGTTCATGTTGATTAAAGATGTATTAATATTAATTTTTCCAAAACATTCCCTAAATTCATCACTATCCAATACCTAGTGCATTGGGGGTTTGGCCTAGCGCACTAGGTGTTCTTTAGGAATGCCATCATGCCCATAACATGTAACGTGCTAGGTCCTCTGGCCAACGCCTGTATCAAACCCAAAAATCTCCACAGGAGATTTTTGGAAATTTGACACTCATGGCCTCCTCCAAATATTGTCGATCCCATCCTCATCTCGTGGGAGACTCACAACACTCCCAAATTAGAAATCCAAACCATCAACAACTTTCCAACAATTTTTTACAAACTTCATCAAAACTTGTGAACTAACACAACCAATAGACTAATATCACTTTAAAACATTAAAGAACACCAAAAATCAGTAAGCTCATACTTGAATCCAAATTTCCATTAAAACCACCAAAACTTAGCTCTTTTTGTGAAAAATTGAAGAGGAAGTTAGAAGCTCACATTGATCTCTTGATTTGTTGCTAAAATCCTAACAAAATCCACCAAGACATCCACTCAAAACCCTCACTTTGCTCTCCAAACTCGAATTAGTAGATAAGTGAGTAAAAGTTGGTCAAAACTTTGTCAAACTTGGATATGTATAGTAAAAATCTAATCCAATGTGTTCCCACATTTTAGGCCATCTAATGTATCATTTGAGCCATCAAACTCACATTTATGACTCCAATAGGTGACTCACACCTTTGGTCTTATCCTTAATTATTGATTTTTATGTGTCCGGCTCCCCGACTCGCATCGCAATTCGCGTTGCCGCCTACTATCTCGATTATTTATTTTCTTTTATAAATAAATAATAATAATGGCATAATTAAATTGGACCATTACATGTGCATAGTATTTTTCGTGCATAACATGTAGGGTGTGTATTCTAGGTGCACAAGAATGGTTTCCAATGATGATGTGTGTTTGGGGTGTGTGTTCGGTGACAAAAAAAAAAATTTCCCTTTATTAGTGGGGAGTAAATTTGTTATAGAAAAGTTAATAGATATTTCCTCCTTTATCCTCTCCATCAAATGACACATAGCGTATTGTGATTAGCAATTGTGCAAACTTTACAAATTTTAATTATATAGAAGTTGTTGGAAGGGATCGATATCTTTATGAAACTATTATGGTGAATCAATCATTTTCTTAATTCTTGTGTTAAGGCCTAAATGCAACAACTATTATAAGAACGGAGTATTTTCCTTAGTATTACTATAATAAGGATTTGAGATTTATTAAGGGGTTTTCTTGTAATGCCCTTAAATTCCAAATTTAGTAATTAGTCCTAATATCAGGGGTATTTTGTTAACTATGCATGATATTTATGTGATTGTGTGCATATTGTGTGTACTATATGCTACTTAGCTTACTTAGGTTGAGATTTGTGACGAACCTATCCCAACTTAAGATTAAGTCACCAGCTCTAAACCATTATCAAAGCCCGATACCTGAACCAGACCTAAATAATAGTTTTGGTACGCCTAAACAACCATTGGAATAGCATACTAACAAGACATAAATAATAAATGTGGAAGATAAATTGACAAACTCCATATGTCAAACATAAGTCAAAATGGGTTTAGAACTCCTAAAACAAGTTTAAGTTTTCCTAAAAAGCTTCAAGAATTTATAAAAAGCTTTCAAATTGTTTAAACTAGAATAAAAAATGTTCAAGCTACCCAAATAACCTTTCTTAACTTACAACCCAAGTTCAATATTCTTAAAACCAAAACAAGTAGATAGTAGTATTCGAATGCAAGACTCATAATTGCGTAAGGAGACTTCAAGCAATGACTTTCTCCTTGCCATGATCTACCACACTAGTGGATGGACCTGTATTGTAAGTGGGGTGAGCTAAAAAAAGCAACGAAGCTCAAATAGAGGAAAACCCTACTTAATCACCAAACATTCAAGTATTACCTAATAAATAAACAAGATCTAACATGGAATAGCAATCCAATCACCCGCATTAAGTAGAAAGCATGGAATTCATAATTCATAACCATTCATAAGTATAGCAATGTTTCCAAGACACGTGAAAACATGGAAGTAAATTCATGTCCAAATATGAACTATAAAAGTAAAGTCTTCAATCAACTAGCAACATGGAATCAATGATTATACTTCAATTTGGCGTAAAAAGACAAGTTCTCATCCATGACAAGTAAATATTCGTCATTTCATGGCATGTGAGGCATACTTCATAATTCCTAAAGATATGATAGTCGTAATCATCTATAGCATGAAGGCATCATCTATGATTCAACAATATATAACATAGTCCACCATCCATAGCATACAAGCATATTCTAAAATTCATCAAAGCATAGGTATAAGCATTCATCCGTTTCATTCAAAACATAATTCAAGATGATTCATCATCTAAATTCAAGGAAAAGATTCACATATCATAAATGAAAGCCAATAGTTATGCAGGGGCCCATAAGAGATACCATAAATAATTAATAATATAATACGTTGTTTAGGGTCATCGAATCATTTACCCTCGAGGTGATTTAGTGGACACAATGGTCGTTATGTCCTCCAACTAGTTCCATCAAACCAACAATAAGTGGTTCCAAGCTATCACCGATTGTGACTACTTGTTTGTTTAGTAGATTAAAGTGCAGACTCTTCCATTTGATGGATTAAATAGTCTCATCCTACTAGTCGGGGCATGGACCCCTCCATTTGATGGGCACATAGTCGCATCTCGCTTCAAGTGTTCATGTTACATGCATTCCATAGATAAGCATACACATACCCATAACTAAAATGTAACTAATATTCTAAGTTCTTTAATTTTAAATGTGATATCCTAATTTTCTAATACAATGTCAAGTTTAATGCTTGAACAAGGCTCCATACTTACCTGGACTCGTTGTGACTCCTACACTGACTCTTTGCTCGTTTGGGGTCCTATGTGTAAACCTCCTTGCAAATCTAAACAATTCATATACATGCCACATCAATACGATTATTAATTTAAAGTGACTAATTTTCCAATTCAATTGCCTTTTAGGTCCACTGGTATAGGCCTCGCAAGTCTCCCGTCGCTCAATGCTAGGATCGAGAGGTGGAACCCAATCTGCCCTTCCCCCAGGGAAACGGTATTGTGCCCCATTCGAAGGTAGGGACACGTTTCCCATTTATTTGTTTATTATTATTATTATATATAACTTATTTATTTTACTTTATTATCTTTTTATTTGTTTTTATTTTAAATTTAGGGTCCAGGGGCCAAAATGATCCCTATTGACCGGTCTAGGCGCCAAATTGAACATTGTTGATCAGTCCAGGGGCCATATTGGCCCTTGTTGAACCCTTAGGGTAGTTGATTTGTGTGGCGGCCCCAATTTCCAGGATCGCCCCGTGCTAACAGTTACTTCTCCAGCACATGCACAAGAAGTAACTGCCATGTCATTCCTCTTTCTCATTATCAAATAATCTCATAATTGATGATATTGATCCATAAAATAACAGCGGAAGTCTTGTCTTAATAAAAGAAACAATATATAAAATTATTTTATTCAACTTAATGGAAAACCCAAATATACTTGCATATAGTTGCCGATATATATCCTCTGCTTGATCTTGGTATCTGCACTCAGTTATCACAAAAACCAGATAACGAGTCCAGTAAGTAAAATCCCAACGAAAACCACCAGGCATTTAATTTAAGGAAAACATAATAGAAGCCCAACAATAGTGTGGAATAATCATGCACTTGTCAAGAAGAAAAACAATGCAGTCAACTGCTCAAATGGAACATGCATGAATATCAACACTCAAAAAACAAATGGGTGTGCAATAAATACCGCCAGTGAAACTAGGATCAGTGGCCCGGTCATACCCTACTCCAAAGACCCCGCTGACTGTATCTTAGTCACCAAATACACTTGAGAAGAAGAAACCCTACACACCCGAAAAAACCGCTGGAACGCTATCGTTCCCATCAAAATCGGATTTAGATTTGACAAAGAAATAAAGCTCAATGAATAGAATAAGTAAATACAATAGTGGTGTTCAATTGGGTTTTACATACCTCAATCCGCGCTTAACAAACCCCGAAAATACCCCCGGTTCGACCCTCGACTAATTCCTGACTCAATTCCACTGTCTTGAGACTCCTGGGACCAAATTTCAAGGTTTATTGGTCAATAATTTGGTTTATAATCAATTATGTCCAATTTCACTCTAAATTCTATTCCAGATGATCATTAGCGCGCTAATAAGATCAATTAACGCGCTAATTGATCTCGATCACTATTCATCATCATTTTCAGAAAGAAATTAGCGCACTAATTCCAGCTATTAGCGCGCTAATAGCACTCTGTCAGGCATTTTCAAATTCAAATTTCTGGATTCCAGCACCTCCTAAACCCATTCAAATCGATTTTCCCACTTCCCACATGCCTCATTGACACCCAAAAACATCATTAACACGAATTTATCGAGCTTAAACCTCAAAATCAAATAATCATAAAAATCATGTTTCAAAACCCATTTGATTAAAGTTATCCAACTTCTCTCAAATTTGCTCAAGCATCAAAACAACGGAATACCAAGCTCATAAACACTAAATCTCAACAAAATACAGTGTTTATTACTTCAATAATTCGAATTTCCTCAATTAACCAACAAAACCAAAATCTCATAAAAACCCAAGTTTAATGAATCATACCTTGGGATCTTATTGTTGGACGCCTTGAATCACTCTCTCAACTCCAGCTATGGACTTCTCCCTCTTCCTCCATCGATCTCTCTCCTCTTCTCTATCAATTTTCCTTCTTCTTCATTTGTTTGATGGGTCAACATATATATATATAGTTGATATTGATCTACTGTGCACACTAATCTCGAGGCAAATCTTGTGATTACTGTTCATCCTGTGTCACTCCAACTCACTAACACCTTATCTTAACACTGGCCACCCTGTTGTGCATCTCGAGAACCATCCAATGGATCCTGATTAATCCAGCTATAACTATAGCACTTTACAACTTCAATTGGTTTGGCCTATATAAATTACCAAATTCACTCAATAAATTCCCAAAATTTATAAATAGGGTTATACTAGTCTCCCGACCACTCGGCACCCGGTGCCACGTGTCCGGCACGCACCCCGAGGTGATTCCACACTTAGTGCACCAAATATAATTTTATCCTAAGGCTATATTAAATTTTCATTAAATTAAATCATCTGCCTTAGTCATGCTTAATAAATTTAATCTAATCAAACTCCAACGCCCGGCTTTACTACTTCCGAACCCTCGCATTGGCCTGACTCACACCACGAAACCCCGGTGCTCAACCTCTCCCGACATCAAGTTACACACATGTGATGTTTATATAAATAATAATAACTTTTCCATCACAATAATAGACATACAACATACACAAATAACATAATACAAGTCTGGGTACTCATTTTCAAGTTAACCCAGCTATCCACGTAACGCCCAAATTACCCGTTAATCCTCGTGATTAACACAAATCCTGATTTAATTAATTTTGGCCGTTACAATTCTTCCCAACTAAAAGAATTTCGTCCTAGAAATTGAACAAACCCAAGTAAAATTCCCCAGTTCATCGAACCACACCCATTCACAAGGTCAAACTTTATTGAACTTGCTTCCAATACGTCAGGATCCCACTAGTGTCAATTGCCACTAGTGTGGTCTTATCGCACAAGGATGGGTGCTTACGACTCACTGACATGTAAATCAACTTTTAAACTAGTGTTTAACCTCAATTGTTCAAACAATACCAAAGAAAATAAATCATAGAAAAGAATCAATAATAATTAAAAATAAATGAACCTCATAAACGATTCCCAAGTCGTAGGCTTGACCGATCCACCTTCAACCTAGAAGAAGAAACTAGCTAGACATAATTAAACTAAACTAAATGAAAAATAAATAATAGATCCCCCTCCTTTTCTAGTACTTAAGTCCTAATATATATATATATATATTCCTAAAATTTGGTCTCCGGAGGTGAGAAAAACCAATTTTCATAGTTTCGGGAGTGATTTCTACATCCGAGAGTATTTTGGGCGTTTTGTGCATTTCAGGACACTTGTAGCTACTCATTGGTGGAGAAAAATGGAGAAGTCGCTAACGTAGTGGGCTCTCATTGGTCGAGAGGTGAGCTGTGACGTGTTGGAGCATTGAGGAGGCGATACGTGGCAGAAGCAGGAGAGCGCGCAAGGCGAGAATTCGAGCATGGGAGAATTCGTGCGAATTCCTGGGAGTTGGTGTTATCATGCATCCCGAGGCAGATCGAGAGAACGCAGGAGATGAGTTGTTGGCTTGTCGACGTGCGCGACGGTGATTGGAGTTGCGGATGTGTGTGATGCGATCTAACTAATAGAAAGACGCCACGATGGTGTTGTTGGAATCCCTTTACTCAATTGTGCAACTTGTTCTTCTAGACAAATCCTCCGGTGTCCGATAACTACAATTAAATACTCATCTCTAAGTATTTTTCCGCCCTGGATCCAACCGTGCACTCCGTTTTCCTAAAAACGAAAATTAACTATAATTAGATATATATTTTAGAATTATTACATAAATCACTAATTTTCTAAAATATGCATTTATCACTATAAAATAAGATCAATATAGTCCAATTACTCCTAATAACCTATACTAAATTATGCCTAAATGAACACTTATCAAACACCCCCAAACTTAGACTTTGCTCGTCCTGATCAAATGAGTGAATGAAAACCTATACTCTACTCTTATACTACAATGACTAATCCTAAGAAACCTATACCCATTACTAAGTCAAGTTTGAGTTCCTTTTTTATTTAAATATGCCACTCAAGTAACCTTCACCCAAAAGAAGTTCAGAGTCAAATAGTGAGAAAACGGAGTCCTAACATCAGTGAAAATCACCATTTCAAAAATCAGAATCAATCCAGACAAAAGCCTTCAACTACTCAAGATTTTACAGAGCCCCTACATTAAAGCACACAAGTTCAGAATTTCTTATAAATAGTGCATCAACACCGAAAAAAGAACTATGAACGAAAAGTGCAACACATTATCCATAAATGTTGACTAAACACACCAAAGAGAGACAATCGGACTTAAATATGAAAATGTGGAGCAACACATTGGAATAACTCAATTGATCTAGCTATAAGCACTCGGTAAAATTTTTTTATTTAAGAGTTTTCATAAACTTCCACCTTTATGCGTATATACACTCTATTTCTCCAAAATTTTAATAGTACGGTCCCTGCTCTATTTCCTATGGAATCCGATTTTCTCACTTTTTCCCACCACAAGATTTCCTGCTCCATTTCCTTTGGAATCTGTAGGACTCATTAAAATTTTTTAGAAAACTCTTATTGACCATTCTCACTTTCACTATAATCAAACAAGTCATCCAATGCATGTTCAAGTCCAATCATTCCCCAAAAGTGGACAAGTCATATGAATTAATGTCTCAAGTGAGCTACATTTTCGTTCTAGCACCCTAGAAATCTGATAACTTGCAAAATAGGAATGTCTGCCTCTTTGGTATCTAGCACAATGTCTAAACTTCATACTAGCTCTCTGATAAGCAACCTTAAAGATGTTGGACAACGCTCTTAATTAAGTACAACTCATAATATTCAAAAGGGTTCAAGTCTCAAAAGTAGCTTAATTTGAACTCATTTCCACAATAAAAAAACACTCAACAAGGTTTTAGGCAACTCTACATGCAACAAAATATATTCCTAAACATGCATAGATGCAATAATCAACTAAATAACTACAAAAACGTATAAACTAATATAAACTACTACTAACCTAAATGATGTAGTGCATAGCATGTCATAACAAGAAAATGAGGTGAAAAGAAAAGAAAAACACCACCATAACTTACCAAACCCATAGAATACACAAAAAAATAATAAAAAAATCAATACCTGTCATGCGCTAATTCCATTCATTCAACACTCCACTATACCTGAAACACCCCCAACTATACCTGAAACACCCCCAAACTTATCCCAAACCTTGTCCTCAAGGTTTAAAACAAGAATGAGGCTATCAACTACAAAATGAAAAGAAAATTGGTGAAAAAAACATGGAAATGAAAGAAACAATTCATGGAGAAATGACATGCTAAAATGAATATGAAAAACCTAATGTACTATAATATCTCATAAAATATGAAGTACGGTGATAAAAATGCTCAACTCAGGAAATCTAGGGAATATACATCTAATTACCTCCAGCATATTCAAACATTAACCTAATAATCTAAAACCTAGAACTTACTAGATCTCAATCAGACTAACCATATATCGAAGAACCTCAGCAGTGATATTGGGCTCTCAACTCCGGTGCTTCAACGAACAAGTATCAAACACCTGTAAATGGTCAAAAACGGGATGATGGTGAGTACACTAAACAAATATAAAAATAAGCAAACTAAAAAAACATAAAAGAAAAAAAAACTTGGGCTGCCTCCCAATAGCGATTTTGGTTAAAGTCATTAGCTCGACCTGTCGTGAATGATTACGTGATGCTCTCTCCTTTCGAGATGTCGACAATGAATGACGCATCTATAGCTTTGGGCAATTCAGTAGACATGTCCTCTTTCAAATTTAGGAGCTCATCCGGGATCTCTAACACATAAAAAGCTGTCAAATCATGATCATCTGACATAAAGTTGTCAGCTGTGTAGAAAATTTGTGAATGCTCCTTTATGACCACCCCCTTTTTAAATTTAACAGTTAAGCATGGGAGGGTGGGTGGCTTCACCAACACCAGAGGTTGGTCTTCCTTGCTCTCTTTTTGAGGTTCCTCCGGCCTTTCTAAAATGACATCAATTTCTTTCTCGGCTTCATCCGCTTCATTCTGTGCAATGATAATGTCCGGCTCATGTAAAGAAACTTTAATTGTTTCCTCTGGTTCACTCCAATAGTCCTCAACCGGTGTAACCTCATTCACCTCAATACTCTCCAATGGAATTGTACTCATGGTCTCAGCTGATATCTTTTAGAGAATTACCTTTATTTTTTCTTCAGCTTTTTGATACCTTTGCTTAATCCATTGGTCTAATTCTTGCTCGGTGAGATTCATGTCTTGCACAGTCGCTAAACAATACCTTATTATTTCTCTTGAAAGTTGATTCCACATGGAACTAAATATGTCAGGCTGATGTGATGAATTACTTCAGTCGTCAAAGGGACATGCATTAGTGCTTGGAGAAAGCCATTCGAATATCATATCTTTCTCAATGTCTTCAATGGTTCTCCATTCTTGTTGAGGAATCCGTGGACTTGGCCTAGACACATAGAAGTCGTGTTGTGGCAATGCATAGCTAGAATCGTGATGATTTCCGTACCTCGGATAGTAAGGACAAGCATACGTGGGATGAAAGTATTCTCGACAAAAATCAAAAGCCTCGATCTGTTGCATAAAAGATTGCGAGTTAGAAAATTGATGTCCATTATGTGACATACCTACTCCATTCACACCATGATAGTATGAGTCTTCAAATCGATCATAATTATGGTAGTAAGAGGCCATTAAGAAATTACCTGCAAAAGTATTAGAAACAAGGGGCTAGATACAAAAAATAAAAAAAAATAATAAATAAATATACAATAAAAAAACCAAAGAAAGAAAAACCAATCCCCGACAACGGCGGCAAAAATTTGACGCGCGCCGAACGCGTCAATAAAATATATTTTTCCTAAACAAACTATTTTATAGATAGCGGTGAAGGGTCGATCCTACAAAGATTGGTGTCTTTCTTAGGTAAGAAAAATACAAAAAAGAGAAATGAGGGTTTTAGATAGATTGTGTAAATATATTGAA
Source organism: Stephania japonica (assembly GCA_039657345.1). Lineage (NCBI taxonomy): Eukaryota > Viridiplantae > Streptophyta > Magnoliopsida > Ranunculales > Menispermaceae > Stephania > Stephania japonica. The sequence continues at coordinate 15,951,056 of CM077558.1, read as the reverse complement.
AATATAGAAATTAAATGAGAGGAAATCTAATAGGAGTGAAAAGTCTAGGTATTAAGTTTCACAGTCTCACCATACAACTTGGGATTGATTTTGTTATTTGTCGGTTTATGAAAAGTATGAAACTAATTTATAATCTAGTGCAGCCATAGACCCGGTGACGCACTCGGTTCCTCGCACGTCCTGATGTCGGTAGCTAAAGTACGACCGTTGACTACTTCCCTAACCAAACACGCAACATGATCGCTAGTGCTCCAGATTTAACGCATTGGTTGCATTACTTCAATTCGTGAAGGCACTACACCTAGACAACCGGATCACTCATGTGTCCAATTTAGCCTAGATCCCTAAGGTATTTGACCGGTTTCAAAAGGGTCTAATCAATTAGTAGGGTCAATTGCCACTAGTGTTGTCTTATCACATAAGGATGGGTGCTTACGACTCACTGACATGTAAATCAAGGTTTAAAGTAGTGTTTAACCTCAATTGTTCAAACAATATTAAAGAAAATAAATCATAGAAAAGAATCAATAATAATTAAAAATAAATAAACCTCATAAAAGATTCCCAAGTCGTAGGCTTGACCGATCCACATTCAACCTAGAAGAAGAAACTAGCTAGACATAATTAAACTAAACTAAAAGAAAAATAAATAATAGATCCCCCTCCTTTTCTAATCCCTAAGTCCTAATATATATAAATTCCTAAAATTTGGTCTTTGGAGGGGAGGAAAACCAATTTTCGTACTTTCGGGAGTGATTTCCACATCCGAGAGTATTTTGGGCGTTTTGTGCACTTCAGGACACTTGGCAGCAACTCGTTGGTGGAGAAAACCGGAGTCGTTGACGTGGTGGGCTCTCATTGGTCGAGAGGTGAGATGTGACGTGCTGGAGCGTTGAGGAGGCGACAAGTGGCAGAAGCAGGAGGGCGCAAGGCGGGAATTCGTGCATGGGAGAAGTCGTGCGAATTCCTGGGAGTTGGTGTTGTCATGCATCCCGAGGCAAATCGAGCGCACGCAGGAGATGAGTGTGACGGCCCCAAATTCCCAATGCATTTGAGTACACCCGGCCCAAGTCAATACTCAACGAGCCTGACGAGCCTAGTCAGCCTCTAATTAACCAATTTAATAGTTTATGAAAGAGTTATTGCATTCATACGCAGCGGAAAAACTAAACAAGTATTGGGAAATAACTCAATCAAAGGAAAGTCAGAAAATCTAAGTATGTGGAAACCCCGAATATTAATGTACCTCAAATGAAAACCAAATAAAATCTTAGATGATATTAAATACCTATGATTTCAAGTTCAAACCAACTTTTCGTAGCCTGGGGTGCTCTAATTCAGCCGCAAATCCTCACGAAAGTCTCCTAAGTAGGGTCTTTTACCCTTCAATTACTCGGATAAATCTGCACCCACCGTCACAAACTAGACGGTGAGCACCTGAAAGAAAGATGAAAGTAATGCCAGCCGAAGATAACAGTAATTCAAGAACATCAAATGAAGCAATCTAAATATCATACAAAAATTAAAGACAGGCAACATAATAAGATAAAGGTGCATGATAAACATACTATCAGATATCAATCGAAAACATGTGTGTTTTAAGGAAACAAGCGAGGCAGTGAGTGGTCACATCACGGCATACGGAAAGAGGACGCTGGCTCTTTCCGGGCAATGTCGCAACACTCGCGCAAAGATCGTAGGGACACAGGCCTCTGAGCGTACGGAAAGAGGACGCTGGCTCTTCCCGGGCAATGTTACGGCACTAGCACAGCTTGATACAAGAGGGACACAGGCCTCAAGTATCACATCGACCCACTCACGCCGAGAACACACATACCAAGGAAACAACAAGATAGGAACATCGACAACGGCAATCAATAAGTATCAATGATCGAAAATGAATTACATGCAATGTTCTTACTGGCTTACAATCGTACACGAGCTTTAGGGCAAGTGCACTTACCTGAACTATCGCGACACCAACTCCGAGACTCTAACGCGTCTCTGCGATTTCCCGACTACCTGATAAGGATTTAAGTCCCAAATATCAGTTTAAGTCTTTGTATTTAGTCTTAGGGTGAGCCTTTATAAATTTGTTTTAGGATTGTTTGTTTAGTCTTTTTTTATTATTATTTCAATATATACATGGTACACCCCACACCCCAGCCGTGGGGTGCACATACCCCATAACACCCCAACAATGGGTGTACTTATCACATTATCACACCACACCAAAAGTCCAATGCACATTGCACAAATCATATCAGTAGGGTGCCCACACATACATATGACTATTCACTGTCAAATCGCATCACGCACCCCACCAGTGGGTGTACCCACACCCACACCATACACACATTCCAACAGTACACCCCACCATGCACTCACCAGTCACACACAATCACGTATACACCCACCTATACCCACCGTCACATACACGTTACACCAACACCACACCCCTGTCTACCTACACCCCATCATGGTCCTCACCAAACTTTTTTTTCAACCTTCGGCCAGCCATGACCGGGACAGCGGAGAGGGCAGAGCACCAGCCGAGAGAGGAAGAGAAGACGTGAAGTGAGGGTGTGCAAAAATCGAGAGAGAGAGGGAGAGGGTGAGGTTTACCTTCGGTGAGCTCGTTCTCGTTGAGACTCCGAGACTAGCGTTGGCTCGTCGATAGCGAGAGTGCGGCAGTGGCGGTGACGGTGAGGTTGTAAGTGTGTAGGAAAGAGGAAATGACATCGTGAGTGAGAGTAAGGTGATGAGCATGGTGATGGAGAGGCCGAGAGCTCAAGTGAGGGAGGAGAGTGATAGGCCGAGAGAGTAGAAGAGAGGGAGAGAGAGAAAAGGAACGCACCTTCGGTGAGTGAGGTACCTCCGGTGAGGCTCGAGACCAGTCACCAAGGGAGAGGAAGGGTTGACCGAGAGGAGTGAAATGGGAGAGGAGGGTGGCGTCGAGAGTATGAAGATGAGAAGTAGTATCCTTTTAATTGCATTTTGATAGTATTTTACTCCCCCATTTAACTACACGAAGCCTGATTGGATTTGCGATGTGTGTGATGCGGTGGACTAACTAATAGGAAGACATAACCACCTCATGGTGTTGTTTGTCTCGGAATCCACTTTACTCAATTGTGCAACTTGTTCTTGTCGAGACAAATCCTCCGTTGTCCTATCACTGCAATTATATACTCATCTCTAAGTATTTTTCTACCCTGATCCAACCGTGCACTCCATTTCTCCTAAAAACGAAAATTAGATATAATTAGATATATATATATATATTAGAATTATTCCATAAATCACTAATTTCTTAAAATATGCATTTATCACTATAAAATAAGATAAATATAGTCCAATTACTCCTAATAACCTATACTAAATTATGCCTAAATGAACACTTATCATTGATTCTCAACTTCACTTTTATAGTGTTTGAAGACTTATAGAGCCGCATCTTTGCTTTTAAGCAAATACACATAGCAATATCTAGTGCTATCATCAATAAAGGTTATGAAATATTTTTTACCACATCTAGTTTATACAAACTTTAAATCACATGTTGTTGTGAATTAAATCTAGAGGTTGAGTGTTCTTTCCATCAATAGTGTGAAAACGAGATTTTGTTAATTTAGCCTCAACACAAATATCACTTATTATTTGGATCAAATTTAAGATTAGGAATTAATTTTAAATTCATTAATTTTCTTAATGAATTAAAATTAACATGCCCTAGTCTTTCATGCCACAATTCAGAAAAATCTAACAACTAAACAAAAACTTCAATATTATTAATATCAATTTTTTGAAGTACATGCATTACATTCATCTTAAATAAATCATTAGCCACATACCCTTTGCCCACAAATACACTATTCATAGATAGTAGAAACTTATTCGGTTCAAAAACCATTTTGAATTCATTTTTGCTAAGCAAAGACCTAAAAATAAATTCTTGTGGATATCCAAAACATGCAACACTTCATTCAAAGTTCCTTGCCATATGTCATTTTCAGCACCACTTTCCCAACTCCAATTATTTTTGAAGTTTCAAAGTTACCCATAAATAAGTCTCTTCCACTAAGAGACTTGTAAGACGAGAACATATTTTTATCTGGCACATACATATGCTTAGTGGCTCCGGTATCAATGTACCATTCTCGTGGATTATCCACCATATTTGCTTCAAAAACAACTGCAGATAAATTCAAGTTAGAAACATCTCTAGATAACCCATCTTCAATAAAATTAGCATGGCCATCACTATGAGCCTTTAACTACGTTTTGTTCTTCTTCCACTTATTGATGTAGTCTTTGGCTTTGTGACCATGTTTCTTGCAAATAAAGCAAGAACCAGCAAATTTATTTGCTTTCCTTTTGAAGTGCTTAGGTTCATCAGTAGAATGCTTCCTTTTTTTGGAACTCTTGTAGCTTTGACCCTCCAAAAGATTAGCTTTGGGTTCAATGGACAAATCACTGTTCTTGTCATTCTTCTTATTGTCCTCTTCAATGCGAAGTCGAACAATTAAGTCTTCAAGTCCCATCTCTTTGCGTTTATGCTTGAGATAGTTCTTGAAATCTCTCCAAGATGGAAGCAATTTTTCAATGATCGTTGCCACTTGAAATGATGCACTCAAAGACATCTTCTCCGCATGAATTTCATGTAAGAGAATCTGAATTGGACTTGATCCAACACCGTCTTTGAATCCACCATCTTATAATCTAGAAATCTACTAACCATAAACTTTTTATGGCCAACATCCTCTATCTTATATTTCTTGTCCAAAGAACGCCATAATTCTTTAGCCGTACCAATGGTACTACATACATTATAAAGAGAATTATCAAGACCATTAAGAATATTATTCTTACAGAGGAAATTGTTGTGTTTCCATGCATGAATCGCAACGATAACATGCATGTCAAATTCCTCTTCTTGCACTTTCGGTTCTTTTCAATCAGTACTTTCACCAAATTGAGCATTGTCAGATAAAATAGCATTTTCTAATGCCAAAGCTTGAAGTCTCCGTGCCAATGAATTTTTCAAGCTTATTTGGCTTCACGGGGGAGTGACAAGGAGTGCGTAGAGGTAGAGCGCCATCTTCATTGTCTTAAGATTGTTGGTGTCTAGATGCTCCACCATGTGCCAATTGAACTCATTGTTGAATTGGCGTCGAAAACGCTTCAAACTTGATGAAAATTGAAAGTTTGTTGATTGAGGTTAGAGTCTAAATACTCTCTCTCCTTAAGACAATTATACCCCGCAAATGTGCTCGTGGTTGGTAGCACTTGCCTCTCAAGATACAACAATCACGATCCTATGACTGAGTACTTCAGACCATCGGAACAAGTGGACCAAATTGTTGTACTCACTGTTACTAAAGAAAATGCTTTGAAAAAACTACAAGACACATGCATGTATCTAGCTACAGATATATCATAGATACATACATACATACATACATATGCATCGGAGTATAGATATGGTCATACATATATATACCATAGTTCCAACACCTTGTACATATATATAGTATCAGAGTTTCGCCTCCTTTTCATCAAAAAATAAAAATTGTTAAACTTAATAGAATGACATGTGTAAGCAGTGTGTTTCGCAAGCCCCTTTATTTATTTAGAACCTTTAAGGGACGATAACACTGAGACTAACTCAAATTTCTGTTTTTAATGTCAAGTAAGGTGTTTAATGCTTTTAGAGAAAAATAAATAAGTGTCTCTATGTTATAATAGAATGACATGTGCATATGCATCGTATGTGCATATGCATCGTATCCTCTATGTCAATTAAGGGTCTTTATGTCAACTAGCTTTAATTGACAATATTACCATTGGAAGTAATTCGAAAATATAACAATGAAATTTACTAACATTGAAACCTAGGGCACAAACCAATACTAGAAGAAAATCACCCCAATAATGCATAGGGGAGAAGATCGGTTACTCACCAACCTTAAATGTTGGAGGCCCTCGCACCAGATAGCCAACTTGTTGGTTTTTTTATTTCTTTATTATTATTTATTTTTTTTGGTGGGAACTGCGACTAGAGACTACATCATTAATATGATTTAATAACAAGGCTATTAATGACGGTTTGGGAAAAACCGTCATTAAAGATAAGTAAAGATGACGGTTGTCGTCATGTTTATCTAAACATAACGGCTATCGTCATCTAAAGTGGAATAATATACCACAACAAAGTGGGTTCGAACTTCCCATCTTCCTTTCTGCTTTAAAAAAAACCAACTTAATTTCTTTTCACTTTTAACCTACAAACGGAAGAACATTGTTCCGCCATCACTCTCGATCTTCTCTCGCCGTGTTGATCTCTCTCTCGTCTATCACTCTCTCACTCTCACTCTCTCGTTGTTGACACTCTCGATCTCTCACTCTCTCGTTCACTGTCGATCTCTCACACTCTCGCTCTCGATCTCCCTGTGTCGATCTCTCACACTCTTGCTCACTGTCGATCTTTCACACTCTCGCTCTCGATCTCTCACTACCGATTGAACTCTCGCTCGCTTAGCAGAAGAGTGAGTTGCTTGGCTTCGACATTTCGACATTCATGCGTTGGATTTAGGTTTTCTTCCCAGTCTTTGCTGATCTATCAATTTGTTTTTGTTATGGTGCAATTGGCTGAACATATTAGGTCAAACTTTGGATTTTGGTTATTGAACAGGGGATTTCATCAACTCTTCAAGCTAGAAAAACAATTTCAGTATCTGGTTTATGTTTTGAAGGTTAATCGATGATCTGTTTTCGATTTTTGGTTAATTTGTGGTACTTCATTGTCATTATGCATTTGCATTTTAAGTTATATTTAGGTTTTTCTTCTCAGTTTTCTATGATTTGTTACTTGTTTGGTGATTAGGGTTTTAATATGGATGTATTTTTATTGTTGAATGCTTGATTCACTAAATTTTGTTGCAGTTGCTAGTGTTTGTTTAGTTTCTTATGCGAGATTTTCTTGTTGTGCTTCAAGTTCAATTGAGATAGTTTTGAAATTAGGGCATTAGCTACTCTTGAAACTGTTCTATGTGGATTTGAGTTTTGTCTGATATGGGGAATGATTAATGTAGAGAAGTTCAGCTCAATCAATTTTGAGAATTTGGTATCAATAGGCACCAACACATTTTTAAAACCAAGATAGCATAGTTAAATTAGTGGTATGTCATAAACTGACACATTTTACGCTGAAAACCTAAAATTTTTCAATAACAACAACTCTTCAATCATATAATCTCCGCACATACATGTTAGATTTAAAATAAAATGACACAAGTACACCTACTTTAGTCTTTGAGTGTGGATTCAACTCCAAAGAAGGCAAAGTCTCATTGTATTCAATATGCTTGAATTTCAAAGGACCTATTTCATAAACAAGCTCTCTGAAGGTTGAGCAACTTGAGCCTCCTGTAAGCTATAGAACAAGAAGGTCCTTAGTAGGATCTCTCTCTGACTTGACGAAGTAGTAGAAAAGTTGCACATCATTTTTCTCATCAGCACCTATGAAATGAGTATTGAAGTTTTAACTTTCTCAGGTTGAAGATCTCATGATCAATATGGATAAAGATTGGGTCAAACATTCTAGGTCATTAAGTTTTTGACTTTACTAGCCATAGTTATTTTATTAATAAATGGTGTGTGCTAACTATTCATAGCATTATTTTAAATTATCAGAGTTTCTAAAGAATATATAGAGGGAGCAAGGGCATTTGTGAATTGGGTTCAAGTAAATGAAGGGAACCCCGAAAAGATTAGGTGTCCTTGTGTGGAGGGTGTCGAAACTTGAAACGTTTTGATTATAATTCCGTTTATAATCATTTAATTACTAAAGGGTGGGATCACACATATATTACGTGGTTTCTTCATAGGGAGAAAAGTAGTTTTATGAAGAACAAGAAGAAGATGACAATGTTCAAGTTGACGATGAAGTAATATTTGGAAAAGACAAAACCCCTCCTCTTTACTCTGGCTGCACAAAATACACAAGATTTTCAGCAACCGTGGTTTTGTATCAACATAAAGCTTAACATGGTCTATCTAACAATGGGTTTAATGAACTATTAGATATTTTAATAGACATGTTACCACAGGATAATACCCTCCCCATGTCCTTGTGAAAGGTGAAGGAGATGCTAAAAAAGCACGAGCTTCATTACGAAAAGATCGATGCTTGTGTGAAGAATTGTTGCTTATTCTAGAAAGAAAATGTTGTTTTACATGCATGTCCTAAATGCAACTCATCTAGATGGAAGCAAAGTAGAAACAACAGGGGACCAAGAAAAAATTCATGTTAAGGTTTTGAGATACTTTCCTATCATATCAAGGTTTAAAAGAATGTATAAGTCATTAGAAATGGCAAAGAATTTGGTATGGTATTTTTTCCACTTGAGTCGTGATGAGATGATGCAACATTTAGTAGATTCTCCAGCGTGGGATGTTTTTAACCTCAAGTGGCTTGAATTTGCTTTAGAGTCTCGAAATTTTAGACTTGGCCTTGCTGTTGATGGATTAACCCTTTTCGTAACTTTAGCACTAGGTATAGTTGTTGGTCTGTAATGCTAATAACATACAATCTCCCTCCATGGCTATGCTTCAAGGAAGACAGTATGATGTTGGCATTGTTAATTCTAGGATGTAAGCAACCAAAAAACGATATAGACATTTATTTACAACCATTGATTGAGGATTTGCTGAAATTGTGGAATGACAGAGCAGTAGCGTTTGATACCTTAAGTAACAACACATTTAACTTGAAAGCGGTTTTGTTGTGGACTATAAATGATTTTCCAGCTTACGAAAATTTATTAGGATATTTTACAAAAGGTGAATTTGTTTGTCCGGCATGTGGGATTAATACTTGCTCACGATGGTTGAAGGCAAGTAATAAAACTGTCTATATGGGTCACAGAAGATTCCTTAGGCATAACCATTATTTTCAAAGAAAGGGAATGTGGTTATTTTTACTTAAAACAAGTATGAATTTATGAATGAATATCTATCTTGATTGTTTTGAAAAGGTTGTTATTACTTCTTCTTAATAGTGCTAAAAATGGGTTTATGCAGGAATACCGTATGATAATTGAACTACTGTCAAATTTTGAGATTCTGAATCAGGTACATTTCATTTTTATGTCTTTTTTTCTATTAAATGGTTGTATTTTCTTTTGGATAAGCTAGATTTCATGCAGCTTAATTGGATATTCCTTTTTGTAGGTTGAAGCAATTGGCTGCTGGAAGGATTGTAGAGAAGGTTGGAGTTCGACATCAGTGCCGATGCGCATGGCTCACGATCTTCTTCTCGCCGAACATCGTTATCTCGATGTCGTATATTGTAATATTTGGTTTGATTCAATAAGGCAAGAAGGTGTGAGCTCACCGAGTCATGGTGAAGTGTCTAGAGGATTTGCTTTTTTTGATTTGATTTTTAGGACTCTGAGAAATTTAGTGTTGGACATGCTGTGGGAGCTGTGAATGTTCCATACATGTTAAAAGTTGTAGATGGTAAGCAAGTTGCAGTCCTACTACTCATAAGCTAGCACTCTTGATTTGAATCATACACAGGTCCACCAGATTAGGCCTCTTCAATTTCAAACATTAGTAATTGATAATTCTAGGGAACCTTTGGATTTTACTTAATTACTAGTATTTATGCATGAACTAAAACTAGATTAGTAACCGCTATATCTGGAAAACAAGTCATATATTGGTCAAAACAAGGTCTCCTCAAAATCTCTAGTTAAAAGCTAGCCTTCAAAAGTTTAATTCTGGAAAAAAGAATTAATGATGATCTTATTGTCTATGTTGTTGCAAGGATGGCAAAAAATCCTACTTTCTTGGACGAAGTGTCCAAATATTTTGGGAAGGATGTTGAGATAATTGTTATGAGTAATACCATGGATTGAACATGTTGCTTTACTTGACTAGTCTTGATTAATTTTTCATGAGATTGTGATTAAGGAGTATTTGTTTAATTTAATTTGCTTTCATAACTGCTATAGGGATGCAAGAGTGGAAAAAGATCTCTAATGGCTGCAATTGATCTTTCTTCTGTTGTAAGTACTAATATCTTCAATTTGTTATTTGTTTAATTTGTCGTTCAGGTAGCTTCTTATCGTAAGAATTGTAGATTAGTACCATAATTTTTAAAACAAGTTTGTGTTGTATTTCTCAGGTCATGTTCTAGAATTTAGTTGCTTATATTGATTATGTTTCTTCCCCTTTGATACAGGGTTACACTGGCATCACTGACATAGCTGGAGGGTTCACAACATGGACAACAAATGGACTTCCGACGAAGTAATATCGGTGGCCATCTTACTAGATCATGAAGATTTAGCTCGAATTTCACAGTAAAAGTAGTAGTTGAACTATGATACAATTGTACAGGAGGTTCGCATCAGAAACTGAATATAAAAAGGAAGAGCGACAACATCCTCTGAAAGTTTACGATGCCTTAACGAATCGTTCAAAGGTTATGCAATCTTATTAGATTTTTGCTTTATCGTTGCTTCTGAAATTACTTGCTCTCCTTATGCTCTGAAAGTGAGTATATTACACAACTAACTGGAGAAACATGTTCTATATGATGTCATGAATACGGAACCTCAAACCATCAATCTGTTTTTGCAGACACTGTTGTTTTTTCAATGCAAGCAATATAACATGTTGACAACAGTCAATGTATTAAATATGCAAGCAATATAACATGTTTGTTAGAGATACTAATGTGGTCAATATAGTTAATGGTCAAGAGAATGGTCTAGATGTACAAACTGATCATGGTTAGTTTTCTACTATGGTTAAGTTTATGACTAGTTAGTTAACTAAGTTTGTTACATATCGGTTGTAGAGATGTATATAAACGAATGTATCTTCTTCATCAAGTTAATGAGAAAGAGAGCAACGCTTTTACTGATTCGATTTCTAGTGTATGTTCTGTTTTTCATTGTTGTTAAAGCTTGAATAGCTCAAGCAGATCAACCTCTTTAGGTCTGATCTTTACATGGTATCAGAGCCTTGCAATGGCGTCTGATCATCTGAACTCACCAGGAATTCCTAGAAATGTGATTCCAGATGTGGCAATAATTGAAAAATCCTTGAATTTCAATTTGTCCACAAAGCTTGATGAATCCAATTACATCTATTGGAAGGTGCAGGTGAAAGCAGCCATTAAAGCACTTGGATTGAGTTTCTTGGTCACAGAAGATCATTTTTCTTCAAATCGACCGTCGTCTTCAACAGTTGGATCATTTGATGATGAGGTATGGAGTAAGATTGATGCAATGTTGATGGTTTGGTTATTTTCAAGTATAGGAAAAGATGTGATTGGGAATGTCACAGAATGTGAGTCATCTTATGAGATTTGGAATACTCTTGAGAAACTGTATTCTCAAGCTTCCATGGCTAGGGCACTTCAATTGAAACAACAGTTGAATTCTTTAAAGAAAGGTGCATTTTCAATCTCAGAATTTGTAGTAAAGATCAAGAATATAGGTCTTGAATTGAAGTCAATTGGGCAAATAGTCTCTAAATCAGACCTAATTCAATCAGTTTTAAATGGATTAGGACATGAGTTTGATTCGGTTGTTGTAGTGATGTCTTCTCAACAAAAGACTATGACTCTTCAAGATGCTCAATACTTGTTGATGTTACATGAGCAAAGAATTGCTCAACTGAATGGTGAAAATACACTTGGGATGAATTCACATTCAGCACATCTTGCTGTTAACAATGGAGAAAAGAAATCACAGAATGTTAATTTTGGAGGATTTAATAGTGTGAGCAGGAACAATGGAGGAGGTAATAGAGGAGGATACAATAGAGGTGGTAACAATTTCAGAGGTGGACAATATGGTGGAAGAGGTGGTAACCGACTGTTTTGTCAAATTTGTTCTAAACCTGGGCATATGGCTCTTTAGTGCTATCAAAGGTTTGATCAATCTTTCATTGGACCAGCTAGTAGTGGAAATAGTAATCATAAGGGTCAGTTCAAGAAGACTACATCAACTCAACAGTTCTCTAATAATTCATCTCAAGGAGGTTTAATGATGCAACAATTTCCAAATCAATATGCCAACTTTCATCATTTTCAAGGCATGATGGCTTCTCCTGATTCAGTGAGTGATCCGAATTGGTACATGGACTCGGGAGCTTCTTGTCATATGACTTCAGATTCTTCTTCACTACAAAACAAGTTGATTACTCAGGTACTCAACATATTACAGTTGGAAATGGTGAAAAGTTAGCTATATCTTCAATTGGTTCTAGCACTTTGTAGTCTAGTGTTCATCCTTCACTTGATATCAATCTATGTCCTGTTCTTCATGTTCCTAAACTTGCCAAAAATCATATCAGTATTTCACAATTAACTCGTGACAACAGTGTCATTACTGAGTTTTCATCTGATTCATTTTGTGTTAAGGACAAGGCAACGAGGAAAATTTTGCTTCAAGGCAAGGTTAAGGATGGACTATACTGCATTCCTAACAGTTGTTCTTCATCAACTGATATCTTCTCTACAGGTTCTTCTTCTTCATCATTTCATTGTAATAATTTGGTTACTACAAATTTGGTTGCAACTGTTGATAAATCTCATACTTGGCATGCTCGATTGGGTCATCCATCTTATGATGTACTACAAAAAGTTCTTCAGTGCTGTAAAACTACTATACCTAAGACTCCACAACATTTTTGTGATTCATGTAAGATTGGGAAAATGCATAAACTACCTTATAATCATTGCTCTATTACTGCTTCTAGTCCTTTAGAGTTGGTTTACTCTGATTTATGGGGTCCTGCACCTGTGCTTTCATCTACTGGTTCTCGTTATTATGTGGTGTTTGTTGATGCATTTAGTTGTTTCACTTGGTTTTATCCTCTCAAACTCAAGTCAGATACATTTGCTGCTTTTCTTCATTTTAAAACTTCAGCTGAATTGCACTTGGGTACCAAGTTGAAGAGTTTTCAATCTGATATGGGACTTGAGTTCAAACCTATTGAGAAATACTGTCTGTCACATGGTGTTCATCACCGTTATTCTTGCCCTTATTCTCATCAACATAATGGAGTTCCAAAGAGAAAACATCGTGCAGTAGTAGAAATGGGCTTAACTCTTCTAGCTCATTCAAAAATGCCATTGTCATTTTGGGAAGAAGCTTTCTTAACATCAGTATTTCTCATCAACAGTCTTCCTTCATCTATTTTGCAATTTACAAGTCCTTGTCAAGTTTGTTTTAAGAAACTTCCTGACTACAAGTTTCTTAAAACTTTTGGATGTACATGTTTTCCCAGTCTTACATCCTATTCTTCTCACAAATTCAACTTTCGATCATCAAAATGTGTCTTCATTGGTTACAGTCCTCGACATCATGGATATCGTTGCTTACACCCTTCTGGTAAAGTGTACATTTCAAGGGATGTTGTGTTCAATGAAGATGAATTTCCATTTCAATGTTTATTTCAGACTTCTCCTCCACCTAGTGGTACATCTCCCAATACACTTCCATTATCTGTGTTCCAGCATGTTAATGTGTTTCCCTCATTGTCTAATACGTCATTACCTGGTGCAATGACCCCTCCTGATCTTGCTTCTGCTGTTTCACTGTCTGCTGCTTCACTGTCCAATGCTTCACCTTCTACTGTTAATCCAGCACCTCTCATCACTTCACCTCCTACAATTAATACTCATCACATGCTCACCAGGAATAAGAATGGGATTTTTAAACCAAAAGCTTTGGTCATTCAGTCTCCTTTTGCTTTAACAGCTCACCTAGAACCTAAGTCTGTTAAAGTTGCTCTAAAGGACTGTAAATGGTACAATGCTATGGTAGATGAAATTAAAGCTCTTGACAAAAACTGTACTTGGACTCTTGTGCCTCCTACTTCTTCCATGAGTCCTGTTGGGTGTAAGTGGATTTTTAAGGTCAAGACTTCTCCTACTGGTGCTATACAAAGGTACAAAGCTCGCCTTGTTGCAAAGGGTTTTCATCAAACTCCTGGTCTTGATTGTTTTGATACATTCTCCCCAGTTGTCAAGCCTTCTTCCATACGCATTTTATTCATCCTTGCAGTTACATTTGGCTGGCCTATTCAACAAGTGGATGTCAACAATGCTTTTCTTAATGGTGATCTATCTAAGGAGGTTTATATGTCTCAGCCAGAGGGTTTTGTTAATAAATCCTTTCCACACTATGTGTGCAAGTTAAATGAGGCTTTATATGGTCTTAAACAGGCCCCTAGAGCTTGGTTTTCTAAACTTCGTGAAGCATTGTTGAATTGGGATCTTGTCAATTCTAAGTCTGATGTTTCACTCTTTTACAAGAGTTCATCTAATTCACTTGCTGCTACTGGTTTTTGTTGATGATATTTTAGTAACTGGATCTAATCCCTCACAAGTTCAGTCCTTGATTACTTGGCTTGATACCAAGTTTTCCCTTAAAACTCTTGGTCAGGTGGACTATTTTTTGGGATTTGAAGTATTTCGCAATAAGTCTGGCATTTACTTAACTCAGCATAAATATGTTCTTGATCTTCTGCTCAAAACTGGTCTTCAGGATTGCAAACCACTTGCAACTCCTTTTGTTGTTGGTCACAAGTTATCAGTCTCTAATGGACGTCCCTTTGTCAATCCAACTTTGTATAGGAGTACTGTTGGTGCTCTGCAGTATCTCACTTATTCTCGTCCTGATATAAGTTTCATTGTTAATAAACTTAGTCAATTTCTTCAAGCTCCTACTGATTTACACTGGACTGCCTGCAAAAGAGTTCTCAGATACCTCAAGAGTACTCTTCATCATGGTTTATGGTTTAAACCAGCTTCGTCTTTGTCTCTTGAAGCTTTTACTGATGCTGATTGGGCTGGTGATGTTGATGATAGACGTTCTACTAGTGGTGCTTGTTTATTTCTTGGTGGGAATCTTGTGTCTTGGTCATCAAAGAAGCAGTCTGTTGTTGCTCGGTCATCGACTAAAGCTGAGTATCGTGCTCTTGCTCATGGTGTATTTGATATCATGTGGACTGTTTCTTTATTGACTGAACTGGGTATATCTTGTTCTTCTCGACCTGTGTTATGGTGTGATAACACTGGTGCTCGTGCTCTTGCTCTTGCTTCCAATCCAGTTTTTCATGCTCGCACCAAACATGTGGAGATTGATGCTCATTTTGTAGGTGAGAAACTTGCTGCTAGTGTTTTTGATCTTCGTTATGTCCCTTCTCAACATCATGTTGACAATAGTCAATGTATTAAATATAATGGACTATAGTTAATGACAAGGATTAAGATGTACAAACTGATCATGGTTAGAATAATATGGTTAAGTTTATGACTAGTTAGTTAACTAAGTTTGTGATATCGGTTGTAGAGATGTAATAAATATATGTCTTTTCACACTTAATCGAAAGTGCAACAGAGGGAATGTTGTTTGATGTTGTTAAAGCTTGATGCTTCACTTTTATTTTTACATTTCAACTAATGTATTAAATATGAACTTGGTTGATAAGGATTGAAGTACTACAAGCGAGAATAATATGTCGGAGCTATGTGTTTGTATGTGATGAGTAAAAATATAACATTGAGTAGAGGGAGTGTTGTTGATGATGGTGCTTATTTTTATTTTTCATTTCCTAATTGCATGTAAGTATAGAAATTGAGGTGGATGGTTGGTTCTATGTAATAATGTATCGAATAATGTATCTGACTTTTACAATCAGCTATATATTTTATAGTTACCATTTGATTCGCCTTCTCATCTATTTATTTCAGGTTAAGAAAAAAAGACCGAGAAGGGATGGGAAAATGGCTGGTTTGGTGCCTGTCCTATATGTCAGCCAATCTTGACAACATTCTTTTCCATACAAGAGTGTGGGGTGGTTCATTTATCAACTACCTAGTTAGTTGGCATGCCATTTAGTCCATCGAGATCTATCCATTGTTTGTCAAATTTACCTTCAACAACCAGCCATCCCAAGTAGATATTAACATCAAATCGCTTTTTATTTACGTTTTGTGTGTATTGTTCTTTTTTCATGCTATTATGGCTTAATGTCTTTAATTAACTGCATGATCTTGTACATCGAATGCCATGACACACCGACCATTTTTATATGCTCAACTGGAATAACTGGTTTTGCATCTGTAGATATGGAACATGGGCAAAGCCTGCTGCTTAATGGAAAGTTCAGATGGACACTCAAATTTAGCGGTGACGTTGGTGGCGGCGCCAATGGTGGAGGAGCATAGAAGGAGCCGTAATAGGAGATAGGAGCAGCAGTAGGAGAGGAGGAGTGGGCACTGACTTGACTAGTAGAGAGAAATAGGATGAGTTGTTTGATGGATCTGATTCCATACATTTCATCTATCAAGTCTGGTTTCTGAACATATATTGATATGTGTATCTTTTAGTGTTGTATAAGAAGATTCAATTTTTTTTTTAATAATTATTATTTATTATTATTATTTTGTTTGTAAAAAAAAAGTATATGCTGCAGGTAACAACAATACCTTTTAAAAAAAAAAATTGAAAACCCTTTAATGACGGTTTTTAACCGTTATTAAAAGTTTTTCAACTATTCTGAGTTTTAGATAAGATGATAGTGAAAAATGGTAACAAAAGGCTTTGAATTTTTATAATTCCTCATAACATACCAGACCTCGTAATGGTAAAAAGTTGTTATTAAAGGTCTTTTATGACGGGTTACTGTTGTAGTGAGAGGCGCTTATATTCTTGGAACACGTGGAGAACATAAGAATCCACTACGTCTTGAGACAACAAAGTACATAATTTTGAGAGTCCTCTAGGGCTCTTTTTGCCAACTTGTTGGCGGTGCTCATTTCATTTATTATTTTTTTGTTTAAATACGGAAAAGTTTTAACAACGTAATTGTGTGACAATTCTAAATTCATGTGTTACAACTATTTTATATTTCCGTTTTTACAACGTAACAGTTAAAAAAATATTATAATGGTGTTACAATTTCAATCGTGTAGTATTGTGTCGAAAATTATTAGCGGCTTAGTTCTATTATAAAATTGATAACAATTTTTTTTTCAAAAAACATGGCAGTAACATCATATTTCTTTGGCTTTACCAGGTTATAGGTTGGATTGGGGTGTCCGACTAACTTTATGATATTAGTCAAACCAAAATAAGAAAGACCGAAAAAAATGATTTGGACACTCATAGTTTTCAAAAAAAAAATCAATAAAAAATTTAAAAAACCGTAAGAGCCATATATTGCAAGACTCAAAATTATTATGAGCTAAAAAAAATTGAAAAAAAGAAGATCGATATAGCAAAACATTATATAACGTAATCAATCTAGAAAATGTTATATAACACAAAAACTAATTAAATGATCATAAATAAACATAACATAACTTTATATAATTCTTACCAACTGGACTTCAAGCGCGGCTCTTGAGCTTCCGTTGTCAAATGTCACAAGACATACAATATATAAAAGACACAAGAAGAGCTAGCTTGTCAAGAATTATAACAATGACAAATACTTGTAGAATTAGATATTGAAAGAGAGTTAATTTAAGAGGTGAGGGAATGATTAGGGCATTCTACATTATATATATTTATATTCCTACGTAATTAAGGAGATTAAGATACCAAAAACAAATAATTGAGTTATAATTAAAAACGGTTACATAATTATTTAGCAAGGGATGTAGTTTTAATCTTGGACCTTCTTGTTGTCAAAAGGAGTCCTACGCGTCGAAATAGATTTGACCATTCTAGTGCGATCCATGTACATGTACATATACATGTAATTAAGTTGTAACATTTAATGTATTCTATCAATTTGTCTCCTAAAACAATAGTGTCGTATAAATAGGCCTTGACGGTGCATGAAGCCACAATCACTAGGTCCTCGCCATGAATTTAATTGCTACGGCTCCACGATATCCTGCCGAATCATCATCGATGACACAACCGCGAACAAGATGGGCTGTATGATTGGAAGTAACACTAGCAGCTTAATAAGGCTATTTGCCCCTATTACTTCGTGGGGTCGTTATACATTAATAACCAATTCATAAATAAGATTTATTAGTGGAACCCAAGAAAACAACACAAGTGCTTCTCCAAGTCCCAGTACATAACATATACCAGTCGTCCCACAGTTGCACGATTGGTCAAAACTGAAACGTGAAATATTGAAGTGATGGATGGTGGGGGCAATGGCATCTCCTTGTCATCATTAACTGTGATACGACGCCGATCTTGAGTAGACGCTTTCTTTTTATTTCGTTCAGGTACGGCCCCCACCACCACATTATTTTTTGTATGTGGCTATTTTTTTATTTTATTTTTTTTACCATCCTTGTAAATTGACTCAACTATCCATTTATATAAAGAGTTTTTACTCACGCATCCTAATCACCCCACTCACGCATAATTCAATCACCCCTTTTTCCAACCGCACTCTTGCCACCAATTCAAATCTGACAAAATTCAAGCGAAACTCCATCGATTTGACATCGTAGGTGTATTCTTCATCTCGTTTAGTGTCGATTTTATAGTTTTTTGAGTTTTTTTTTCTTTTTTAAGTTGGTATTATTTGAAGTTTTGTTGTTGATTTAGAGCTTCGATTTGGGACTGAGTCTTACATTTTGGATACAAAGTTTTGATAGAATCAAAAATATCAAACGATTCTAAGCAAAACTCAATTTTTTTTTTTGCTATTTTCATTTTTTTTAGGAGTTTTGAAAAAAAAAATTGTTCATTCTTGTTGCCTGTGGTGTTTGGACACACATGGCTAACAACTTTTAAGAGGTGTCAAACGCAAAAGGCCAACAACTCTTAAGAGTGTCGGCCATCCGTCACCCCTTGAAACTGAGTTTTCTTTACAATCTTGATCGGATTCGACCGACAGTCGAATCCGACCGTTACCCCTTTAAAGGTTGCGGTCAGAGTCGGGCGACACCTCTTCATAAGTGTCAACCCTGCGAGACCGAATTCTGGGGCGACACTTTTTCATTTCTAGGACACATCGCGACCACATCCAACCTTGTTCAATGAAAAAACTCCTACAACACTTAGTGATATGTACTCTACAATGACTAAAACTGAGAAATATAGAGGATTGAGGGTGTTGGGTTGAGGGTGATGGGTATGGGGTGAGCAAGGGTATTGTTGGAATTTTGAAAAAAATATTAGGAGTAAATTAAGTAAACGATGGGGTTAATGAAGTAAAAAATCAAAAATGGGGTAAAAGAAGTAAAATGTGGGGTCCAAATAGCCCCACTATTTTTTGATGATATCCATGGTATTCAAGGCTACGTGAGAAATTTGTTTGATGAGTCGTGTTTTAATTGTTAGTATATGCATTACTCGGAGGTTGTTTAAAACCCTTATCTGTTGGAATATAATCCCACATTGAAAATATAATAAGAGTTGGTATGGTATAAAGTGGTGTAGATTGGATCTTAGCACAAGCCAATTGGTTTTGTGCAAAGATGGGCTCAAACCCATTTGTATACTCACCATGTGCGTGTGTGGCCCAACACTCTCCAGGCCCATGGATTTCTATATGGTATCGAGTGGAAAATGATCATAGACTCGTATTTGAAGACCTGATTGACCTAGCAATGGAGTTTAAACCCGTTTGTGAATCTAAAGCCTATAAAAAAAGAGGTTTAGGCATATTTACGAATCTAAAGAGTAGATCTGTGTTTGGCAAGTGACAACTAGTTCAGGCCTAGTTGCACTTGAGGGGGAGTGTTTGAATATAATCCACATTGGAAATATAATAAGAGTCGGTGTGATATAAAGTGTAGATTGGGTCCTAGCACAAGCCAATTGGTTTTGTGCAAAAATGGGCTCCAACCCCATTTGTATACCCACCATGTGTGTGTGTGGCCCAACACTCTCTAGGCCCATGGATTTCTATACTATCAGTTAGCTATTATTAAATGTCAAAACTTTTTTGTGAATTTAATCACGACTCATCGAACATGCTTCTCATATGATATTTAATAACATTCATCTTTAATAGGCCATTTGAAACTTCTATTAAATAGTAAAATTATTCAAGACTTGAACTTTGCTAGAGTGACACCCCTAGAAGACTCTGGTGTAATTGGCTTTTTTTTCAAAGCAAATAGTTATATATTAAGATCATCGAGAAAAATTTCTGGAGGTGGGTAATCCCAAAAATAGTTTTGGTTATCATGAAGTGCCCACTTGACTAAAACATGAGCTTTTACATTTATAGTTCTAGACATGAAACAAAATTAATTGGCTCCCAATCTTTAGTAAAATGTCTGATATCATGAACTATGGGGTCAATGCCACTACAAATGGTTGTCTGATTGTTAATCGAATCGATCACCAATTTAGCTTCCGAAAGAACTCTTCTGATATTTGTAAAACTAGCACAACACCGAAGGGCAAAATGGATAGCCCAACATTCTGCTATTTCCACCGTTGCAGACAACCCAATTGCCATCGACCCTACCTTAATGATTGTATCATCTGAAGAAATAAGGATCCACCCAATTCGATCTCACCAGATTCTAGATTCTTTGCAGCATCTGTAAAAATTTTAAACCCTTATGACAAGATTCTATTAGCTTCCTCAGCAGTTACCTGAGGAATGAAGTTTTGAAAGGCCTTGATGAACACCCCTATTTGTGCCTCTGTCCGACCAACTACCATGCAAGGGCTCTCCATCTTATCTCTAAACATCACATCATTTCTATTCTTCCAAATATGCCACATCCCCAACTACGATCCATTGCACTAGGTCCATTACATTAACTGAACTCCCAACTTTGATATATTTCCAAAAAACTATTAGCCTTCCATTGGTCGAATATAAGGCCGAGTGGAGAAGCAAACCAAAAAGCTTTGGCGAAGTCACATTCAAAAAATGTGTGATTGATGGATTTTTCATGCTTGGTACATAATGGACAATCCGGGTATTGGAGCACCTTCCATTCCTTCAACTTCAACCTTGTGGGAGTCAGGTTATGAATGCATTTCCATAAGAAAAACTGCAGCTTCCTTGGTAACTTAATTTTCCACATCATATCCCATGTTTTATTCTCTCTGCTCAACCCACTTGATTCCATTGGGGCTAGGCAATCTAATCTTCCTTGTTGGTTTAGCCTCATAGCAAGTCAATATGCTGATCGAACTGAGAAGTTACCCGACTTTTCAAAGTGCCAGATTAATTTGTCTTCACATCCGTTTTTGCTGATTGGAGTAGCCATGATGAAATTTACCTCCTCCTTGGTGAATTTTCTTGTATCGGTCTCATGTTCTAGTTTTGTGATTATTGGGATATTAAATCAACAACCCAAACAAGGCCTTCTTTTCTCGGAGACCATAACATGGTTCGCTCTTTATGTGAAACCTAGGCATCTTCCCAAATTCTCTTTTTCTTATCGTCTCCAATCCTCCATCTTAGCCCTTGCTCAAGCACCTTCTTCCCTGCCAAAATATTTCTCCAAGCCCATGAAGGGCGATTGCTTAATTATGTTTCCATGAAATTATTATGAGGGAAGCATTTACATTTCAAAAAATTTGACAGAAGTGGGCTTACCCCAAAAGAAATCCTCCAAGCTTTTTCGCTAAGAACCCGTGATTAAACATTTCTAGATCTCGAAAGCCGAAACCTCCTTTTTTTTTCGCCTTAGCCAATATGTTCCAGGAGCACCATTGTATACCTTTTTCTTTGCCTAACTAGCCCACCAATATCTTGCCATTACTTGAGAGAGAGCATGGATGACACCTTTGAGGAGTAAGAAGATCATGTAGTGGTTAGGTATGGTTTGAGCTACAGCCTTTAATTGTGTTTCCTTCCCTGTAGGCAAGAGTAATTTTTCCTTCCATGTTGATACCCAACTGAAGACCCTGTCCACCAATTTGTCTAGCTGTTGTTTCTTGGGAATTCCTACATTGAGCTGAATACCTAGGTATCTTTCGAGTCCTTCAGAGTGTTGAATGTGCACTATATCTTTAAGGGCTCTTCTCATAATTGTGGACATACTCTTGCTAAATGTGATAGAACTTTTTATTCATTAACTTGTTGTCCTGAAAGACAAGAGTAAACCTGCAAAATACTTTTAATGCCTTCAAAATTTTGAATGTTAGCTTGACAAAATAACAGAGTGTCATCGACAAACATCAAATTGGTTATGGAGAAGGAATAGTGGTTCAACTTGAATCCACTAAACAACCCAGATCTTTCACCCTTGACCAGTAAAAACGAAAGAGCTTCAGTGCATATTACAAAGATGAATGGGGAAAGGGATCTCCCTGACGGATACCCCGTGATGGGAGAACTATTTCGAACATTTCACCCTTCACCATAATTTTATAACTCACTGTTGTTTTGCAACTCTTCATCCAGCTACACCACTGATTTGAAAAGCCTAGCCTTTTGAACATTTCCCAGATAAAGCACCATTCCAACTTGTCATAGGCTTGGAAATGTCCAATTTGATAGTCGCATCAAGTGATCTTCTTTGAGAATTGTTTATGAAATGGAGGATCTCGTGGGCCAGTACTATGTTGTCACCAATCTGTCTACCTACAACAAATGCGTTCTGAGATGGAGAGATTAGATCATTTAACACAGATTTTAGATGATATGAAAGGATCTTAGCAAGGAGCTTGTAGGAAGAGTTACAAAGACTTATTGGCTTGTAGTCATTGAGTGATTGAGGTGTGGACTTCTTTAGGATGAGTACAATTAGTGATTCATTAAGCCCACTTTCGATCAATCAAGAGGTGTGAAATCTCCGCAACATCCACATAATATCCTCCTTGAAAACACTCATTTGTTCTACAATAGTTTGTTAGTAACCATGTCTGACCCAGGAGTCTTACTTGGATGCATTTCCATCGAGTGCCACCAATACTTCCTCCTCTCAAAAGCTCTGTCCAATCTCTGTCGATCAGCCTCATTAAGCTTTGGATCAAGTTCTTCAAGGACCAAAAAGTCAGGTGAGCCTATTTCTAATTGGAAAATACTCTGGAAATGCTTTTCAGGAGAGAGATAGTAGACCCATTTGGTTGTGAATCAGATTTCCTTCATCATCGACCAAAGCCTTTATCGAGTTTCCCTTTTCGACTTTTCACCACTAAGTGAAAATATGATGTGTTTCGATCACCACTACATATCCACTCAGCATGAGCTCTGACTCTCTAGTATTCTTTTTCAACCTCAGTGGCTTCAACTAATTGCCCTTCCAAAGTTCTTATTTCATTCATATCAGTTGCCTCCGCATCATGTAAATTCTTAATCTTTTCTTGCAAGTTTCCAATAGCTTTTTTGAGTTAGCCAAGGGGGTCTTCTTTCTCCATTTGAGGATACCCGAAATTAGGAGGCTTGTTTTCTCCCCCAATTGAGTCGAACTTCCATTGTTGCTTTCCCACCAAGTTTGTCAATCATATCCGAACATTTTTGATTTTAGAGCCATCTATTATCAAATCTAAAAATATATATTTTCTTTTTGTTCCAACTATCTGTATTCAGTTGAAGCGCCATATGATCTGAGCAGGGGAACGCCTTATGCATAATAGTGTTCTCAGGGAAAAAAATCGAGCCATTTATGTGTTGCTAGATCCTTATCCAGCCTTAGCTAAAATACTATCAACTCCATTCTTTCTATTGTCCAAATGAATTTGGACCCCATGAACCCCAAATCTTCTACTTGAATATCAGACATGAACTCAATTAGTTCTGAGTTCTCCTCAACGCATCATGGGATTCCCCCATGTTTCTCATTTTTGTCAATCAAACAGTTGAAATCCCCCATAATCACATAGGGGTCTCCGCACCGTTGCACTCTACTCCTTAAGCTTTCTAACTAAACCAACCTTTTCACTCCTAGAGGTGCTTAAATGCACACACACTAACCTCTAAGGCGAGCCTCCATTATGGTCCTTAATTAACACTTCAATGAAGAAAGGACCATACTTAGTGACTTGGATCTGCGAATAAGCATTCCAGAAAACAGCCAGCCCCCCTGTTGTACCTTTAGGGCTATTGGGAGCAGAAAGTCGAATTGTAATTTCCTACGAACACCTTCCAAAATGTTGTCATGATTCTTAGTTTCATAAAAAAAAGATCAACTGGTTGGACTCTGATCAAGTCCTTTATTCCCAAGCCTTTGAAGGGGGACCCCAATGCCTCGACAGTTCCAAACTAGTGTTTTCATGGATGGAAACCTTGGGCCCCGTTATGGCCGGCTGCCTCGCCTCGTTTAGATTACAGGGTGAAAACTTCAACTTCTTTGCATTTCCTCCTTGCTTAGCATTTTTTTTGCCATCAAAATGTTTCCTTCTTAGTAGAGGGGCTGGTTAAGAAACATTTCCTTGTTTCGAAGGGGTTAAGATCCTAATTGTGCCTTCCCTAGCTCTCACCTTAATTGATCTTCTTCGCCGGGGGTGTGTGTATAGGTTGGGCATTTGTAGCAGAGGGGTTATGATTTGGTGGTATTTGGGTGGTTGAGATGGTGATGGGGGGTTTATTTGGGTGGACAATTGTGGATGAGGATTCATACATGGTATATGAGATATGGCTTTCATGCTCTGTTAAGGAGACTTTTGGTTTTGCTATTATGTTTTTGGACATGGGTTTGGAGTTGGTGTTATCACTGGGCAAGGTGGGGTTTAATGAGGAGAGGGTTGGGCTATTTAATTGTGGTGTATTTAGATTTGGTGAGATGATATTTGGGCTTTTGGGGTCCGCGTTGGTAGGAGGGGCTCTAAAAGAAGTGGCTTTATCAGCTGGTTGGTTATTGGGTGATGGTTTGGTAATAGGTTTAGTATTTGGGTTTTTTTACCTATTTGTGTAGGAGTTGGGGTTTGTGGGATAATTGGGGCATTGACTTTGGGTATGAGAATAGGTTCTACCAGGGATTATGAGAGTAGGGTGTGGCGGCCCCAATATATGGAGTCGCCCCGTACAACAAATACTTCTCCACCATGCACCATTATGACCATTCCCTTATCTAATAATCTTCTATTTCATACCATTTATTCATAAATGAAAGCGGAAGTAAGATATCAAAAATAAATAACTACCAACGCACGTACTAGCAGGCCTCGGCGTAGGTAAGTCAAATATAATCGCCAAGAATCTCCTTACCCCTACTGGTACCAGGATCTGCACTCAGTTATCACAAAAACCAGATAACGAGTCCAGTAAGTAAAATCCCAAGGAAAACCACTATGCATCATAATTTAAGAAAATGTAAATGACAATCAATAAATTGTGTAAATCAAATATGCGGAATAGAAGGAAATTGCAGACGACTGCTCAAATCTCATCGCATGAATGTAAACACAAAGATAATCAAATGGGTGTGAACCAGCTATACAAGATGTGTACTGAGGACCAGGTGCCCTGTCGTGGCCTACACCATCGACTCTACCACTGTGTCCTAGACCACACACCTGCTAAGCGACCACACAGCCAAGGATACATAGACAGAAACTAAACCGTCCCAGTAAGAATGATTCATGGATTTATCAATAAATTTACAGCTCAAATGAATAACAATAAGTAAATGCAATAGTGGTGTTCAATTAGGTTTTACGTACCTCAAAATCGTACTCCAAAAACCCCGAAAATACCCCTGGTTTGACCCTCGACTGGTCCCCGACTTCAACTACTGTCCCGTGACTCGTAAGATCTAATTCCGAGGTTTATTGATCAATTAATTTAGTTTATAATTGCTTAGGTTCGATTTCACATTTAATTAAAATCCAGAGTGACATTAGCGCACTAATAAGATCAATTAGCACACTAATTGATCTTAGTCACTGTTCATCGTTTTCCAGAGCATGATTAGCACGCTATTGTTCATCACCTAGCGCGCTAATAGCGCTCTGTCCAGAATTTCCATATTTAAATTTTTGGGTTTCAAACACCTCCTAAACCCATTTAAATCATCCACACACCTTCACAACACATTAATGACATCAAAACCATCATCAAACCCGAACTTTATCAAGTTTAACTCTAAAATCAAAGAATTATAAATTTCACGTTCAAAACCCATTTTCACAAAATCATCCAACTTCTCACAAATTTGATCAAATCCTCAAAATCATGTAATACCAAGCTCATGAACATGAAATTTCAACAAAATACAGTGTTGAATTTCTCAAAAATTCGTTTAAACCTCAATTATCCAACAAAACCAAAATTCCATAAAAACCCAAGTTTTGATTAATCACTACCTTTGATCTTGTTGTTGAATGCCTTGAATCACCCTCTCGCTACTCTAGCTGCTGATCTTCTTCCTCTTCTTCACGGATTCTCTCTTAATTTCACTCGTCCTTCATTATTTGACCGATCAACTAATATATATAGTTGGTTTTTTATCTATTGTGTGCACACATCTCGAGGACAATCCTATGGCCACTAATCACCCTGTGTCACTCCAATTTCTTGACACCTTATCATGACACTAACTACCTCAAATCTCCCTGTTGTACATCTCGAGAATAATCCTAAGGATGGTGATTTGTTCAGCTGCAACTATAGGACTTTATTGATATCCTTTGATTCAACTTATAATAATTATCTAAGCCCTCAATTAAATTCCATAAATTGTAAAATAAGGTCACACTAGTTTCCCGACTACTCGGCACTCTGTGCCCCGTGTCCGCCACGCACCCCGAGACGGTCCCACGCACTTAGTGTACCTATATAGTTTCCTTCATCTTAGCCTAAGGTTATATTCAAATTCCATTGATTATATTCCTCAACCTTAATCACATTTTTTGATTATTTAATTCAATCACACTCCCCAACGCCCAGTCTACAACTACCGAACCCTACACGTTTAGCGTGTTCTACGAACCGAACCCCGACTCTCACTCACTCCCGACAAAATAATGTAAATACACACCTGTGATGAATTTGTACATAAATGATATAAAAATACATCACAGAACTAGCCAACCATCAACACAAAATCAGTTACCTAAGTAAATTCTTCGGTCTAGCCTATCCGCGACGTCCACATGTCATCCGACCTAGCGTTCTAATCGAATAATTAAAATAACGGCATTAATAAATAACGACTGTTATACAGGGACTCCTCAAGATTTCGCGCCTTCATAACCAAATCCACTTTGATCGAAAATTTTGAATTTGAATTGGAATTCAAATCAAGAGGATGAGTCACTTCCATATCCACAAAATCCTCCGAGATAGGGGCTTGCGATACAATCTCCATTAATTGAACTTCTGAAAAGGCCACTTGAATGACAGTTAATTGATTTTGACCATTGCCCTTCTCTCCGTATCTAAGGGTTATACACTCGATGAGGCCGATCCTTCACTTGCTGATGGGAACTCTCTTTGATTTGGTCGAAGACGAGGACTCACTCCGGCAACTGCGGTTTGTCTGGTTTCCTTTTGAAAGGTCCAAGATTTACTTACTGGAAACTTCTTTTTTTGCATTTCGACCATAATTAAGTCATCGTATTCTTCCTTGGAGACTCCTTCCTCATACTGATCAAAAGATCTGGACTTATATGTTACGTTACAACAAAAGTGGCAAACAAACTTAAACCTCTCATATATAAAATCTATCCAGTACGTCCTGTTGTTGATTCTAATGATTCCACCTCCCTGTAAAGGTTTATCAACATCCACCTCCATTATGACCCTAGTGAATCTTTCTAAGACCAACCATCGACCTTCATTGCTTCATCAATCTTAACAACTTTACCAATGTATTTCACCACTTCCTGAATAGCATCCTCACTTCTGCAATCAACTGGGAGGCCGTGGAATTGGATCCAAGCCTTGCATTTATGGATATGTAAAGATGGTAGATTAATTTCTGGTGACCAGGGTGTAACGACTTTAAAAATTTAACCCGTGCCACGTGTCAAAACAGGTGGTACGTGGGCCCAAGCCTTGGTACATTTATAAATTCTAGGATGTCGACGCCGAGGTATGTTAGTTTTATATAGTGTTTGTATTATAATATATTTAATTTGTAAAATTTCAAAGTTCTCAATGTGTGAGGGCGTTTATGTACAATGTTGGTAGTCTGAGGGACAAACTTAATTAAAAACACTAATAAAATACAAACTTTAAATTTATCAAAATAATTGATACACAATTTGACCAAGTGCGCAAGATACGCGGAGTGCGGCGCGGGTCGAGTCCGATTGCACAAAAGATGAAGTGGATAGGCTAGAGTGAGGAGCAAATCAACTAAAGTCACCCAATTAAGTTATCAAAGTTGATGGATGGGACTGTGAAAAACCAAAATGGCAGTAAATTTGTAAAGGATATGGATAAGGGTGGGGGTATTTTGGTCATTTGACCAAAATGTCCTAAAATATCAACACACCACCGCCACCACATTGCTCCATTTCGATCCAGAGAAATAGTGGAAAAAGAGAAATCAAAAAGATTGAGCAAGAAGGAGGAAGCCGAGAGATTCAGGAGACATGACAAATTGAAGGTGAGTAATTTTTGTTATTGATTTCATTGTTTGCATTGTTGGAGTTGTCGATGTTGCGTTGTTGTTGTTATTGGGATTTTGTTGATGATGGTTGATAGGGAATAAGAGATTTTAATGGTGGTAGGGTTGTTGTTAATGTTGTTTGTGGAAGAAGGAAAAGAAGAAAAAATATATATATATACAGCAGGTCGTCTTGTTTGCTGGAATTTCCAACGAACAAGACAACTCAAGGGGGAAGAAACGGGCCGGGTCAAGGTGACCCGACCCGATTAATCGGGTCAGGCCCGGTCTGACCCGGTTGGACTGGGTCCTAGTCTGACCCGGTCAGGGCGGTCCAGACCCGACCCAGACCCACCCACCCATTATTATATTAATAAATAATTATTTATTTCAATTAAATATATTAAAAAGGATTTTAATTGAAATAAATTTCTAGAAAAATAAGTAAAATTCAAGAAAATTTCTGAAAATTATAGAAAATTATATTTTCATCAAATAAAGGGAAATTTGTGAATTTTCTATGAAAAGTGAAGTATTTGGGGTTCTTACGAGGCGTTATGTCAGGTTTTTGCCTCGAAAAGTGTGAAATTGGCAAAAATAGCCAAAAATTTGGAAAATCATAGGAAAATTAAAGAAATTGACATAAATTGCATTATCAGGGTTATTGTACACACGGGGACCGAAAGGGCGTGTCGGAGTCCGTGTGAGCGCGAATTAGCTTGGATCGAGGTAAGTAAACCAGTGAGAAACACTACAGTTATTTCTTGAGCTTTGAATTATTTATTGATATTGTTTCAATACCTTCTTGTTATTCCATTCATATGAGTTGTCCTAAGGTAAGTGTGTCAAGCATGATCCTTTCAGAATTTCGGGCTTGCGGTGTATTATACCGGGGTTTACGACTGAGGATACGTGATTGGTTGTAATGACATGTACGGGGTGAGAGTTCTCCACCAGATTGTTGGGGACTCTTCACTCGCGTAAAGGTCTTAGAGGAGATTTTGTCCTCGACTCCTAGCCTTTGAGGAGATTTTGTCCTCGGCTTAACAACTTTGATTGGTCGGGACCATTTGTACCTTTCCTTGTATTCCAGGACACTTAATTTCAATTGCTCATGTATTTATTCACAGTCTTTATATATTCATGCGCTCCCTGTCCTTTTTTCTATCTGCATGAATTGATTGTTCATTTATTTAATTCAAAATGTTGTTTTTATTGTTGTTCCTACTTAGCGTTACTTACCTGGGTTCGTTATTCTTATGCTTGACCAAGTGCAGATCCGCAGTCCAGCAAGGGAAAGGTCGTGCAGTTAGGCGATATACTTTGAGCGGCCCTCCTCTACTGACATAGGTGGCTTTTTTGTTGTATTAGTTACTTATATTGTTTTTGTACATGAGGTTATGGGTGAAAGATTTTTGGATATTATGACTTGGATGATACTCTCCTTGCTTTAGATGGTATATATGATATACGGGGTTCCCACATCCTAGGTTTTTGTCCTAACTTGGAGCATTCGAGGTTAATTGATTAGTTGAGTTTATTGCTTTCGCTTTATACTTTGATAACTCGCTAATTAATTGACTTCACTTTTAAATGATTAATAAATGATTGAATGGTAAGGATAGGTTCACTGGCCCCGCGCGACTCACGCGGGATTGGCTCGGGGGTTCGCGCGGGTCTAGACCAGGCGGCGCCCGATTCTACGGTTGTGAAATTTGGGGTCGTCACACAGGGAATTGTAAGGAAAACGAAATCTTCGAAGAGTTATGACCCATTCTTTAAGGTGTGGGTTTTGACGCTAGCCGAGGTAAAAGTGATCTAATACACATTGATAAAGACCTCTACAAACTGAGCTTCGTGTTCCTCAATCCTCCATGCTCGCAACAGAGCATCCTTAAAACCTCCCTTATTAAATTTTTGGAAAGTCGCCAATCTCCCTAAAATACTCTTTTTGCACTAATCGACTCTTTCGCTTTCAGTTCTGGTGTGATCTCCGCTACATCTTCCTCTTCCTGGTTTAAGGAGCATTTATATGCAGGAGTCTAGAGATGTCCTCCTCATGTGCCATTGATCGAAGAGTGGGCTTAATGCAATACTATTACCTGAAATAGGACAAAGACAAAGAAGGAAAGAGCAGTACAAGCAAAGAAAAAACCACAAATAGCCCAGACAGGAGAAGGTAAAGAATAAGAAAGTTTTCCAATCCTTGAGAGAAAAGAATCGACTACCCTGAGAGCATTAGCTTTGCATTAATGGCATCAACAAGAAAATCTCCCGCCCCCCTAGTAAATGCATCTACCCAGAAAGTTTACCAATCGTGCAATGAATGAAAAGTCCTAAAGCTCCTGTTAGGAAAAAAATCAGACCTACTAAAATCCATGGAACACATTTATTACCATAGTGGAGACTCAACCGAGCATTAGAAGTAATGCTTCACTGCATTAATGGCAGAGACCATAGAGCATAAAACCTAGTCATTGAGAGGACAACCACCTTGGACTTGAAATCATCAATGGGCAATTTTAGGTTAAACGTTAGGTTACACCTATTTATGGACTTGCATAATTAAACTTAAAGTTTTTGACAAATTACAAAAATAAGTTAGTAAAAATCTAAGTTTGCATTTGTAAAATAAAAAAATAATTTAAATCATCTAAAAAAATGGTGAAAAGCAAAGTTTAATCAAATTAACTAAAGCTTGATAATTATTGACTTAAAATCAGGTTTGCTATTTCCCTAACTCGCATAATTAAACTTAAAGTTTTTGACAAATTACAAAAATACGTCAGTAAAAACTAAAAATAAAATAATAAATCATCTAATAATTATACCACCCTATTTCAACTTCAACCTCTCAAAAACTTATTTATCCAAAAACTTATTTACCCATCCAACATTATGTATATCCCTAAAATAACCTTATTAACACTATACTTACCCAACGCCAACATACAACAATGCAGCCACCCCCTTCTTTTTCTCAACGGTCCTGCCTCCAAATCACGCTAGTGGACTGCTCAACGTAGTTTCCTTTATCATGGTCTTCCATCATTTGATTATTTGTCCATCTCTAAGATGATTTAGTGACCATTATTCACTTCTACTTCCACTAAAATTCCAGCTTGGTGACACAAATGCATGACACAAATTACATGGGAGTGTGTGATAGTGTGTATCCCGAGGTAAGTCTCATGGTTGATTTTTTTTTTAGTTCCAAACTATAGGACTTTAATTTGATTTATATAAATACATATAACCATAGACATTTTAATAACTCCATAATGCATAATAATATTTTTTAAATTCATATCAATATTAAACAAGACTCTCAAAAGTCTAGCTACCTAACTCCCTGGCTCGCACGCAACTCGAGGCGCGTCCCCACTCGCGTTTCGACGTCTATAGCTGCAAGAACTGACTTAATTAGTCTACACATATACAACACACTAGGCATACACGTAACAAATATAAAACCTACCTCACCATGTGCCTCGATTGGTGTGTGCATCTCACGTGAGTCATATATCACGGGTCGGTGATTCTTGATTAAGGAATTAAATCAAGGGTCAAGAATTCGAGCCGTGACAGAATACTTGTTAGTTGTACAGTGGAAATGACCCGGCTATGTGCAAACCACTTTCTTATTTTTTTCACTCCACTTTCAAAAATGCCCTTCGTCCTTCTAACATAGTGCACCCCACACAAACGCCACCTTCAAGTCAGATAATCTCTTCCGAGCACCAGTGACGTGAACTTGTGATTTTGGAGCCCACTACCATCGTAAGAGTCGATTTCTTCATATTTCTTGCTGGAAAATCATGTTTCTCAATTGTTTTGAATGCATTTTATAGGGTATTGTTTGTTTGTCTTGATAGGGTATTGTTTGTTTACGTTGTTCGGTGACCATTTACCATAAAAATGGAGGATGGACTTGTAGAGATATGAATGTGCAAGATGGAGATATATTTCTTGAGTTTTCATTCAACTTTTTGAATTTTTTTCATGTTCAAACCAAAGATTCCGCCTCTGGTTCGGCCTCGCAAAATCAAACAAATGGTTTTTGCTCGGTTTGTCAGGCCAATTGAAACATGTATGTTCGATCGGTCTCCTATGACCGAACAAACATTTGTATTATTTTTTTTGTTCAAACCAAATTATGAACACTACAATGTGATTGGGCATCAAATACCAATTAACATGCATTGTTCATCACCTTCAACCGAACAGTGCACTATTAATCGGTCTTATGCCACTGATCAAGTGTCGACCATCAACAATGCACAAATCGACCAACATATTAGATCAAAATCAGTTACAAACACATACACAACTACCAAGATTATTCAAAAATAGTAAAAAAATTGATAAAACATCCATATTAATGAAAAAAAACCCTAAATCGACCAAGTTTAGTTGTTGATTGCGCGACGACCGCATGAAAACAAGACAAAATAAGACTTAGGGTGAGATCAAAGATAAATAGAGTTGGCGCGAAGATCGACCAAGTTGATGCAAAGATGAACCACAATCGTGGGGTGAACGCAAAGATCGACTTAGGGTTCAAGTATTTTCTCCTTCTTATTGTTGGAAATATGGGTGCACAAGGACAAGGGTATTTTGAGAAAAAAAATATAAAGTGGTTTTCCCCTTGATAAAATGTGGTTTGCACATAACCGACCCCCAATGAAAATTATCGGGACCCACTTTTGGATTGACCCGAGATTTTTGTCATCGTACTTTAATTAATTTAGCTGTGAGTTCTTACTTGCAATATAATTGATGAGATCAAAATTCCAGAATATGAAAATGAAATCACAAATTAAAAAAGGCATTAACCGGGAATGCATCACTCTTAAAGAGTAATGGATGAAATTTCCCCAAAAAAATTAGAAAAATGATAATCTAACACACTTTGAACACATATTTGGGCACACATTTTATTTTGTAGCCATTTATAGTGTTTTGTCAAATATGAGGCTCACGTCTGGGGATAAGGATGCACATGGATTGCACTAATCCGCGGATCCGGTCCAATTCAGACCAATTATCACTACTTGGATCAATTTTTTGATCCCTTGGACATGATTGGATTGAAAAATCATTAATCCGACTGTACTAGATCGGATTACGGATCCTATATTAAAAAATCGCGGGTCCAATCCGATCCAGTCCATTTAACACATCAACACATATATATATTTCATCATATGTACTATAGTAGCTTAATTAGCATCAACTCAAACTATCAACTCTAAACTAAAATATCTAAAATGCTATACTTGTTTTTAACTCTTTTATTATTCTTTCGACCTTTTTATTATAGGTTGAATGTTCAACGTACACTTTTTTTATTCTTTTGTGAGGATGTATAGTGAAGATTTATGGATAACACATTTATTTATGTAGAAACTTATATTTTGAAGGTTATTGTGATAACAATTTTGTGGGGAAATATGCAATATATATATGTGGAATGTATGTTGTAAATTTGTCATTCATGAGATATATAATTCTTGCGATTCATTTGATTGAATCTAATTTCATAAATTTTGGATAGGAAAACGTCAATCCGCAGAACTTGATCCAATCCGGTCCGCATTTTTCAAATTGAATTGAGTTGGATTGATGAATTATTTGGATTGGATTGGATTGTAATTTTTCAATCCGCAATAATTGGATTGGATTGCAGGTTGACCCTAATTGGACCGGATCCAATTCGTGTGCACCCCTACCTGGGGAGACAAGAAAGAGCCATAAATGGCTAAAAAATAAAAGTGTGCACCCCAAGTGTGTGCCTAAAGTGTGTTAGATTAACATCCTCCAAAAAATTAACTTGATAAAATTATAAATTATAAATTATTCTTATCAAAAAAGGGTAATTGGAAATGAAAACGCAAGAATTGGCGCTACGTGCGCATCCAAATTGTTTATGAGGACACTCCAAAATGTATGTAAATTGGTATACTATTGAAGAGCAAAAAGAAAAACTCAACAATCGGTTAATCAAGTAGTAACAGACTTGTCTCCTTAAGCAAAGTCTCGAGTTTGAATACTGAAAATGAAAAAAATTGAGTTAGAGGGGCCACCCTCTACATAGGGGACCTGACAATGATCGAACATGAATTAATTTGTGTGGTTGACTTTAGACACCACGTGGTAAACAAAAAAAAAAGGAGGGGCAAAAATAATACTAACTTTGTAATGGCACAGAAGGAGTCCCTACAAAAGCATGATTGATGGGGGAGACCAAAAGTGGCTGCCTCTCTTAATGGGGAAACATCCACATTGAGCCGAAATAATGATGATATACAAGCTCTTATCAAAAAAAAAAGAAAAGAATGATGATATACAAGGACCTGTAAATAGTGATAGGTATATATTTTGGTCATCGTCGATTGACATGAGAAACCAAACAAATTGAAGATCGAGTAGAGTATTTGCTTAGTAATGATAATAAATACCACTTCACCCACTTCCCTTAATGCACTTGTGATGGATACCATACAAATGCATATAGTCCACACACGTACACGCAAAGCATGTAGACCACACTTGATGATGAAATTAGTATATGGCCGACGTATATATCCATATAAAAATCTATCTTTTTTTATTTTTATTTTTATAAAAATCTATTTTATATATATATATATACTCACTCCATTCTAAAATATTAGTCTCATTTTGAAACATTTTTTATCCAACAAATATCTCACATTAGAAAATTAAGGAAGTATTAATTGTTTTATTTTAAATTTTAACCCCAGCCAAATTTGTCAATGAGAATATTAATTATTTTTTTCAAAAAATTAGATTGAATTATTTGAGTCCAAACTTATATGAAATTTTTAAACTTGAGTTTTACAAGTTATTTCAAATTCATTTATTATTTGATGACTTTTTTTATTTGGACTCGCAATACCCATCATGAATGAAGTATAAAAGGGTAATTTAGTCTCTTTATAAAACTTTTATATTGAATCAATCCTTTCTCTTTTTTAAAAATAAAATCAATCATTTTCTTAATTATTCTGCAAATGCCAAAATGTTGGGTGTCTGAGACCGACCGAGTATCCAATCTATGGGTACATTATTAATTCGGTGATAGAGATCATGCACATCTCTAATGCCTCATTAGTTTTGTACTGAAAAAAAGAAAATTTGCTACATAACTGATGTGGATAGGGAAAGGTCCTGCAAACGTAAAACTCTACCAAATTTGCCTTTTTTTCTCTGTAAATAAAAAACTGTGTTACCCTCACCTTTCTGTACCACTGCCACCACACCCTTCGCTGCAGTCGTCCGCCACCTCCCTCACTACTAACCAGTCGTCGCCGACCTTCCCTCTCCAGTGTTCATTGGCGGACCTAGATTCAACGTGAGGTGAGCTAGAGCCTACCCCAAGTTAAAAATATTTCCTATATATATTTTTTTTAAAACATATCCCATAATATAACATATCCAATATATATTACTTACATTTTTTAACGATTTCAAAGTCAACTCAAGTTTGATTTTATCTTTTCAAAAAAAAATTGTTTATATTTATATATAAAAAAAAATTATGCTTGTTAAGCTCTGCTTTTACTAATTTCTTGTAAATATCTTTGTTGCATATTTTGACATCTTTTTGAGTTTTGTTAATATTAATTAGTTAGTACTTAATTAATTAAAGTTTAATTTAATTTCATGAATTCATCCTTACTTTTGTAAATAATTACTATTTAGTTTTGTTAAATAATTGCTTAGTGTTATTCAATGTGTAGTATTTTTTTAGTTTCTCACGTAGTGTCTGATATCAATAGCATCGACTGATCTATGCTCAGGCTCTATCGAGTCCTATATGGTTGGAATGTGTATTACTTTATGAAGTAAAATTATTGTTTATATCTTGGTATATCTTCACAAATTGAATTGTCTATTAACAACAAATTAAGTCATGCTTCATTCATAACTCGCTACACTAGCTTTATTGTAAAAATAAAGTCTGAGAAATCACCTTGTCTATAGCCCTGCACTTCAAAATTTGGGTCCGCCACAGCTAGTGTTGACACCTTGCTCCCTCCCTCACAATCTGATGGCTGATGACTGGCCAGATGATGGATTTGTTGATTGGTTCGATTTTTGGGTATTGAAGGATTTGGGCATTAATTCAGGCTTCCAATTGAATCTGGAGCTGGAAAAAAGGGTATGGCCATGACTTATGTTTTTAGCTTTTTATTCTTAATTTCAGAAGATTAATAATTGAATTTCATTGATCAATATGTTTAAATATGTAATATCGGTCAGTTTTTAATTAAGTTAGGGTAACGAATTTGAAGCTGAAAATGGTTTGATTGTTGGAATTTGATAGTTTGTTTATCTGGTTGATTAAACACACAACAAACTCACAAAGCAAATAAACATATACTTCGCATCTCATTTAGGGTTTATTCACCGCCAACTATTTCACATCTCAAACCCCAACAAGCATGTAGCTTCTGGCAACGTCGTCGCTCGCTTCGGCCGACGCAGCTGTCACCGATGGCCCCTATGTCCCTATTTTTCCCCTATCTCCCGTTCGACGTGAGGTGTCTATTCTCTTCTCTTTTTAATGATATTTGCTTTCGTCTAAGAGAGCAAATGTTGTCCCCATAATTGAAGTGGTTGTCCCACTGTTGAAGTGGTTTTTGATAAGTCCTTAAATATGCTTAATTTAGGCTTGTATTTCATGTGTGTTTGAAGTGCAAAAACATCCAACTTACAAGACTTATCCCTTCTTTTCTGTGTTTCAGAGTCAAATGAGGTAATTTGGAGTAAAGAAGCGAAAACATACTAAAAAAGAGTCAAAGAACTCGTAAAGTCGCCCAGTGATTCCCCGCGATTTTTAGTTTGAACATAAATCTCTGGAGATTGCTGTTACGGAATATAAAGAATTCCAGAGAAGACCAACACTAGACGATGCCACAACAATCCCCAAAACAAGGGAAGTGATTCCCAGCGATTTCACTTTGAACTAAAATCTCTGGACATCGCTGGACTGGAATGAAAGATTCGAGGGGCAGAGCATCCCAACGCCTTCCCCCACGATTTTCAGCGGCTTCTCAAGTTGTTAATATTAATTACAAACATGTCCAAAAATTTCAAAACTTAGTTTCTTGATGATCTTTTCATCGGTCGTGGTCAGGCAATACGGAGCAATATACCACAAACCAAACAGTAGTAATTTAAGCTCATCTCTCCACTAGCAGGATTCCTGAAAATGAGTCCTGCAGTAAGGGCACTGAGACTGGGAAGAAAGCCATGGGAGTACACACTTGGAATGGTATCTGTGAAAGCATGGAAGATTAACGACCGGTTGCTCCGACTGGAACTCGTCCAAGCATATGGCACACACTTCTTTTTGTGATTTTTGACGTTGAAATCCACTTGACCACCTCTGTAGTCTCACAAACTTCATGTAGTTAGTCCCTTGAGTTTCGTTGTGAGTCGTTTTTCTGCATTGAATTTGATCGTCGTGGCCATTGTTAATCCTCCTCCTGTCATTCATGAAACGAACATTGTATATAAGTTGATGCAACAAAAGTCATGAACCATAAGACTTTTATTAAATCAATTCCAAGGGTTTTTATCTTTTGTATATCTATCAATGAAATCAGAAAGCATTTGATTTTCGAGAACTTAGAGAACATTATATATGAAGAGATTTAATTTCACTAATCATGATTCTAAAACATTTGTATGCAATTTTTTTTTTTTATTTTATGTTCTTGTGAGGATATTGAAGTAAAGCCCCAATTAATCTTGGCAACAAGAAATATAATACCACGAGTGGTGCTTCTAGCCAAAAGTTCTACAGCTTTTTTCTTCCAAAGCTAAAAACGAGATCTTTGGTGAAGGGAGGAACAATTAGGGGTGCACACGGATAGCACTAATCCGCGG
The DNA here is from genome assembly GCA_039657345.1 of Stephania japonica. Taxonomy (NCBI): domain Eukaryota; kingdom Viridiplantae; phylum Streptophyta; class Magnoliopsida; order Ranunculales; family Menispermaceae; genus Stephania; species Stephania japonica. Next base: position 15,912,658 of record CM077558.1, on the reverse strand, counting down.
ATCCGATCAATTTGGACCAATTATCACTAATTGGATCAATTTTTGATCCTTTGGACTAGATTGGATTGAAAAATCATTAATCCGGCTGGACTAGATTGGATTACGGATCCTACATTAAAAAATGCGAATTCAATCCGATCTTGTCCATTTAACACATCAACACATACATATATTTCATCATATGTACTATAGTATCAACTCAAACTATCAATTCTAAACTAAAATATCTAAAAGACTATATTTATTATTAACTCTTTTATTATGCTTTCAACCTTTTTATTGTAGGTTGTATGTTCAACATACACTTTTTTTGTTCTTTTGTGAGGATGTATAGTGAAGATTTGTAGATAACACATTTATTTATGTAGAAACTTATATTTTGAAGGTTATTGTGATAACAATTTTATGGGAAATATGTTATATATAGATTTGTGGAATGTATGTTGTAAATTTGTCATTCATGAGATATATAATTTTTGTGATTCATTTGATTAAATCTAATTTCATAAATTTTAAATAGAAAAACGTCAATCCGTAGAACTTGATCCAATCCGGTCCGCATTTTGCAAATTGGATTGAGTTGGATTGATGAATTATTTGGATTGGATTGGATTGTAATTTTTCAATCCGCAATAATTGGATTAGATTGCGGATTGATCCTAATTGGATTGGATCCAATCCGTGTGCACCCCTAGGAACAATTGCCATCCTACGACCACCTCTTGGTTAATGACTTTGAAACATGTGCACACAAATTTTTTTTTTTTTTTTTCCAAATGAAATCTTCAAGAGCCATTACATTATATTTGACTCAAGTGAAGAAGCATCCATTTCAAATATTGCACTAAAAACATAAGGAAAGTGACTTGGAGAACCACTTTGGACATGCCAAATGAACACATTAGTTCGTGTGTCCCTAGATTTGTACATGGATGTTTCTACGCATAGAAACCAACGAGTGTCCTTTACCACTGCTCATGGTGGTCCTCAGATGTATTTCAAATAACATAAACTCGTGTATCGAGATACATCTAATGACCCAAGAAGAGGAACAGAGTAATTGCAGACTCAGTACACCTAAAACAGGTCAGGTACACCTAAAACATGTCGACCATTTTACCCTCAACATTTACTTCACTCTAGTGATTGCAAGGCGTTCGCCTAGGCGGTGTATTTCTAAGTAATTTTTAGAAATTTGAAGGGGCTATTTACAATTAAGTTTGACTACAAAATACCTACCCAAACTATGAAATTTTGACCATTAATGTTACATATGGACCTAAAGACTTATTAATATTTTGAAGTGTATATTAAGTAATAATCACATTGATCAATAAATGATTAATGTTATTTGAGGACCTATAAATAAAGAAATGCTTATACGGGGACCTCTAAATAAATATTATTACATTCGCCTAGCACCATCTAGGCAACGCCTCGCCTAGACCAGGAAATTGCCTCGGAATCGCCTTAAGCCTTACGATCCTTGCTTCATTCACATATATCCTGATTTAGAGCATCTCCAATGAGTGGTTAATTTTATAGATGGTCATTGAACTTTACACTTTGTAGCACTTTGGTCACAAAATTTAAATTTGTAGCAATAAAATCATCAAAATTTTGAAATGTTTCACTAATAAAGTCACTTTCGTCAAGGTTAATTACATAGACGACCATCCAACTTTACAGTTTACAACATAGGCCTTGTTTGGTTAGAGGTGGATCTCCCGGGAGATAACTTGCTGGAGTTGGGAACTAATCTTGTTTGGTTGCCCAACTTCCCTGCAGGTTATCTCCCAAGTTACACCCTAGAGTGAGAGATATCTCCCCATCACATAGGGAGTTATCTCTCAGAAATTATAGACACAATTACCCCTCATTAATGACCTTTTTATTATCCATTTCTCTCTTATTTGAAGGCTGTTTTATGTCAATTCATATCTTTTATTATTTAAAAATTTGCAACTTCCCTACAAGTTTAAAGTTGAACTAAACATAAAAATATTAACTCCAAGGAGATAACTCCAAACTAACACTGTAGGTTAGCAAAAACATAATCATGGTCTCTTACACCACCTCCACTCAAGACACATAGAAATGCATTTTGGGGCTTGTGTGAACATGAGAGATTGCTATGTAGAATACTAGAGTTGCAACTAGGATACAATTGGTACAAACCCCGCTTGCGCCGCTGTTGATGCTAAATCCGAGGTGTATAAAACACGGCTGCACATTTGAGCTAACGTGACAACAATAATGTCCATATTAAATGTCAATTTCTAGACATTTCGCACCTACAATATTACTTTTATACATCTTCTACCCACAATGTCTAGAACATTTAAAATACCTGGCACACATTTTTCCCCCAAAACACATTCCAATTGGAGATGCATCCAAAAGAGTCAAGGCTATTTCCCGCAATAAACGATTGGGAAATCCAAACAAGATAAACTCATATCACGATCTAAAACCTAATTTCTATTAGGGGAATGCTATCGGTGACTCACTAGGACACTCATATGAGAACCCATCTTGATTTTTATTTATTTATTTTTTTAATAATTTTGTAGTCTAGCAACTGATAGTGGATAACCTTAGCATTATCCTCAAACAAAAATTGTAAGATAAGTAAAAAAAGAATTAAATCAAGATTAGTGATCTGCGTGATCTTAGTGATCTTAGCGAGTGTGAACAGTGAGTCACTTTAGATTTTCCTTTCTAATAATCCCCCAAAACACAAACGTTGAAATGAGAAGAAATTAATCAACAAGAAAATGTAAGAAACAGAGCTGAAACCGAACCTGTAAACACCGTCTCCGGCAGCGGTGACAGTTGGAGCGGCGGTTGGTCGGCGGAGCTTCTCCTCGAGCCTTCTGCGAGCTTTGAAAGCAGCCTCGTCCATGGTGGAGGAGCGCGGCGAGGTCAGAAGAGCCAACGAGGGATCCCGAGAGGAGGGCTTGGCAGAAAAAGAAGAAGAAGAAGAAGAAGAAGAAGAAGAGTTTTTAGGAAATTGGGGGACTTGGTGGTGGTGAATCCGTCTCCGCCGTGCCAGCTCTACGCCTGGTAACATACCAGCCATGGCTCACTAATTGTTAGAAATCTTAGATGTGAGAGATGTGAGAGACGTGAGAGATGTGAGTTATAGAGGTGTTTAGCCGACGATGCACCATTCCTTCCTTTTTTTCTCTGTTTGTCACGAACAAGAAGTTGCCAGGAAATTGAGATGAAAGTAGAAAAGTACCAATTTAGCCCTAAAGGGTTTAGTTACGTTAAGTAGGTAAAGGAAAGTCCCATCCCAAGTTTTCAACACAACTCAAAAGAGTCATTGATGACCATCTTGAAATGCGGATGCACACAGATTCTGCGCTGAGGCTAGTTTGAGGGCTTTTATAGATTAATGTGTGTTGAGGTATGACTTACTCGATATCATTTTAGTATTTTTCATAGATTAAATCATGAGCACGACTATTGGTACCCCAATTATTTTTGAGAGCACCCCAAAATACATGTAAATTGGGGTGCCCTCATAAATGATTGGGGTGCCTATAACACCGCTCTAAATCATTAAGACATTATCTAAAAAAGTCATTAAGACAGGTAATTAAATGACACCCAAAATTAGTAGTTGACACAGGATTCATACAATACAGTCAGCTTAAAACATTAGCAACATTTTATAAAATGAATCAAAGTAACATACCACTAAATTGAACGTAGTGGAAGAGTTTGATCTATATAACCGACTCTAACCCCAACTAATTTGGGATTAGGGTTTGTTGTTGTGACCATTTGTCGATTATGATGCCCTCAACGAATTACTCTCTATTCAAAAATGTAAGTCGTTTAAGATAGGGGCACAAGAATTAAGACAACCTTAATTATGAGTGTAATTTACATATATGTCCTTTGACGTTAAATGAATGGAAAAATTGAAGAACCATAAATGTTTGGATTATATAAGGATAAAATAGGTAAAAAATAATAAATACACTTTTAAATTCTAAAACATGACTTATAATTTTGAACAAGGAGTTTTTGCTAAAACGACTTATATGATTGATCGAAAGAAGTATATGATAAAAATACTAAATAGGTGAACAAATAATTGTCTATGGATTAAGTGTTCACAAATCAAAGTCGATGACCAAATAGAAAAACTTGTTTGGAAGCCAAATAATGCATTTTGCTTTAATAATATGATAGGCAAGGTAATCAAAGAAATAATAAGATGTGCAAAACCTTGGAAAAATCTCAAATGGCAGTTCTGATGTTCCTCAACTAATGAAGGGTAGATAAGTAAAAAAATTGGTTTGATGACGGTTGCTTTGTGATCCTCCATTTACGCTAGTAAAGTGAAGTGAAGCTTCGCAGAAGAGTGAGAGCGTTGAACAGAGATTTCGATTTGACTGGTAGTTGACGATGTGGTGTCTTTATTCAAAGAAAATTAATTTGACACATTTTATGCGATAGGGTGAAGGTGCTTGGAAGCTTACCAATTTAAGTGACGTGACGGGGACCTTAGGCTTTCAACCTTAGGCCAAAGCGTATAAATCCAGCCAAGCCTTGGATTTCATATTTTATGATGTCATTCCATTTAGGAAAATGACACGGTGAAATTACTTACCACAAATCAGTCGCAGCACACCTGTTTAACTTTTCTGAGTGGGGAGCCTCATTAATAATTATTTAAAATTAAATATATGTGTTGGTGCCACAATTTGTAATAGAAACTAGTTATCTTCTCGCACGGACAAGATCAAATATCAATATATTTATTAAAAATAAATGTGATATGAAAAGGTGAAAAGAAATAATTTTTTTAAGTTTGAAAAAAGAAATAATTTATTTTGTTAATCCTAGATAGATTTGAAGCAAAAAATAATATCATATATTGAAAAATTTTCTGAAAAAAAAGGAAAAATAAAAAAACAGAAAAAACAAAACCAAAAAATAGAAACATTGCTAGCAAAATAAAATAAGCGTATACATATATACAGATTCCAATAAAACAGAAATTTTTTCTAAAAAATAAATAAAATAGGAAAAATAAAAAATAGAAAAAAACAAAAACGAAAATATAGGCGTTTGGGCTTGAGGGGACGAAAAAACTGAAACCAAGAAAAAAATAATAAAAGAATTAAAAAAAGAGAAGAAATTAAGAATCGAAAAAAAAAAACCTGAAAAATCCATCTAAAAAATAGACAAAATAAAAATAAAAACCAAAACAAAACATTGTGACAACTTTTACCATCTTATCCTTTACTTATGTGCAAGAAAGATCAATGGCAATATCATTTTCTTACTATAAAATTATGACATCATAATATCGCGTGTCACATTGTGAGAGCTTCTCATATATCACATGTCGCGTTGTGAGACCTTCTCACAGAAACTATATATATATAAGTTTTAGACCCGGACATTGTTTGAGAACACTATGAATCTATATTTATATATTTATTTTTACAAATAACCAATAGCATAATAAAATTAAGTTGTTTAAAAAACAAAGATATAAAATAAACGAAGAATGATATAATTCTCATAATAAATTTTGGAAGACTTCTTTGTATACAACATTGAGAGTAGAATTTAAATAATTATCCTCTTTATCGCATATTAAAATCTTCAATCAGGATCTTCTTTTAACTCTTGAAATTGTAACATACATTTGTCCATAGGTAAAAATTGATTGTGATATACTAACATATGTTAAAGATTGACCTTGACTTTTTGTTTTTTTATTTTGTTGGTAGTGACTTTTTGTTTATTGTCATTGTAAAGGAGACAACCAATATAAATTGTCTTTGTTGAAACTAGAAAGGTAATTTGATATCTGATGGAGTTAGCACTAACCTAGAATAAAAACACTTACCCACATGAATGCCAGTAATAGTTTATGCTTTAATTATATGTCATCCGAGCTGAAATACAATCAGCCTTGTAGCATCACAAAGCTACAGCTTATGGATGCAAATGGGTAAGGTAATACCTATGGATGATGAAGATTTACCAAAACGGGTATGGGTATGAGGATTTTAAATAGGTGTGTGGGCGAAGATGGGTACGAAATCTCATACTCACATAGATATAGGTACGGGGATGGGTGATAAAATATAACCACCACGGGAATACCCATGAGTGATCCTCATAGGGATCCTCATATATCAGTTATACACCACAAGATATTTATTATTTATACACAAATGATATTTATATATAAATATAATATAATATTACATAGTTTCCACGCCGAAACACTCATTATATACATAACAAAAATCTTTAATGAGATTTTGAATTGTTAACACTTAAAAGTTAGAACTTTAATTATATGATGTGTTATACTTTATTTTTGTTGGAATTTCAACAATTGTGTTGTTATATATGTATTTTTATTCCTTATTTTTTATAACTTTTTTTGAGAAAAATTAAGTGGGAAGAATATTTTTCCTACAGGGATTCTCCATCCCTATAAACTCCTCATGAAAATCTCCACATGGATCTCCAATGGGCCGGAAATGGAGTGAGGAAAAAAATTTTCCAAAGGGACTCTCCATCCTCGTAAAAATCCCTATGAAAATCCTCATGGGAGTCCTTAATGGGGAAAAAAAATTTTCCATTGGGATTTTTCATACCCACGAGGATTAGATGAGTATGGGGATGGATATGAAAATTCATCCCCAGATAGATATGCGTATGGGTGATGAATTTTTAAGTGGGTATGGGAATGAGGTCCCCATCCCCACCCTACCCATTTGCATCCCTAGCTACAACTTGATCTATATTACAAAGTAGCATTATTGGTACACCCGCCTTTAATGTTAATTTGTGATTTGAAAATCCTGAAGCAGATATGGTATTTAAAAATTCAGGAGTATAAATATTTTCATGGGAGCTTGAATGTATATCCACTTTACATACACTATCTGAACTTAAATAAATTACTTCTTCTCCTAGCCATGAGGACATGACATAATCATTCACTTTACTCACAACTTCCAATGTATGAGCAAGAATGGCACGTTGTTTCAAATGTCTTGCATCTCGAGCAATGGCTATAAGATCAGGGTATGTACTATTAACAATTGCTCCAAGTGCATCATTATAATCTCTTATAAGTACATCATCCGGTATAGCAAAATCAATGGCACTATCATTTTCCTCTCCAATTTCTCCATAACCGATTTTTAGAATCCATTCAAAATGATCTCAACTCATTAGCATTTATATGTTAACTATCACTTTGCAATCTCATGTTTTTAGATAATTTGAGAATCTTGCACAATTTCCACAAATATGATGAGTTGAGAATAGCAGACACAACTTGTTTACTTCCTTTTGAAATTATCGATAATATCTGTCGGAGTCTCTGATAAATAGAACAACTTTCCACCAAAAGGTACATCTATGCTATCAGACCTTGCAAACCGAAGCACATCTTTCGGCGTTATATTCAGTAGTTTAAAACAATGTTTGTGTATCATATTTGCTTCATCCCATATAATAAGTCGAGCTTTGACAATTAATTCAACGAAGTGACTCATTTGCTTGATATTGCACGTTGAATCTTCATTGATAGCCAAATGTATACAGAACCTCGAATGTACAGTTCTACTACCAGGAGTAAGAAGAGTTGTTATTCTACTTGATGCTACATTGAGAACAACTTCACCTTGTGATCTAAAAATAGAAGATAAAGTTCTCCATATAAAATTCTTTCAAGTACCCCCATATCAATACATGAAAAAAACACCAACTTCATCTTTGACAACATCACTCATGATAGTATCAAATACACTCATTTGTTCATCATTTGAGGATAAGTGGAGGACTCTAAACTCTTGCCTCATTGTTTCTATGTCATAACTAAGCTCATTTTGTATTAATCAATTTCTTCCTTCCTCCAGAAATCATTTAATAGAACAAAATAATTATACAAATGAAATAAATTTTGATTATGATTTCGATTGTAATTTCGAAAAGGATTTGAATAACTTATTACTATGAAAATTCTTTTGAAAGTTAAAATCTCGTTTTCTTTCTGTTAATTTATCTTGTGTTTAACCTTCGCCATTGGAGTTAGGAGCTTTCCTAGTCGCGTAGTAAGGCTAGCAGAAGGGAGTGTAAGTCTAGCAGTAAATCGTTGACCAAGTTAGAACTCTAAGAACCCAGGTGAGACATGAGTGAATTAATGAAGAAAATGAAATCTTCTCTTTCATTAAGAAAACATAGTTCTAAGTTTGAATCATCCACCTCGACATCAAAATCTAATCATCAATCAATCATAAAGCCAGAAAAATGAAATCAACATTAGATTTAAGAAATATAAGTGAAATATCATATGTAGATATAGAACAATCACTTCAAAATTGGAATATACCAACCATGGATCCAAAATAGATATATACTCATGGAACTTTCTCCAAAAATCAAGATTTTACAGTTAAATTAGAAGAAGAAACTAAATCAATAGATACCGAAGGCCAAGAAATACTTATAATCTCTCCAGAAAAAATAAACTCATATAAAGAAAAATATAAATATTTGCATATAGGATTAATACAAGTTGCCATAAAACCATTAACTGCATTAGGACTAAATACATCTATATTAGCATCCGTAAGAGATAAAAGACATATAAAGTTTAATGATTCATCATTAGGAATAATTGAAGGAAGTTTCTCAGAAGGACCTATTTTCTTTAATTGTTTTCCTAATTTCACAATCAGTTTACATGATCAATTTGCACATGAAGCATCAACATTAAGTTTATATACTCAAGGATTTGAAATGAAAGGAATATATTTAAATGTTGCAGTAGTTTATCGAATTTATTATAAATTAATGCATACTATAATCCCTGCAGTAGCATATACAAATTTACAAAAAGGAACATCAACTTAATTTTTAACAAATTTAACAAATAAAGTAATAACTAGAAAATAATTAAGTTGAAAAGATATAGACGTACCAAAAACATGGTTAATTCAAGATACAAATAAAAAAAAGAATCCTGTAGATAAAACAAATGATCAAATTCATACTATAATAGCTCATGATGACGGACTAGTTGAAATAAATTTTGCATCAAAAAAATCTTGTTCTACAATTCCATCTTCATCGAATACTGAGACTTATTATGAAACCCAACCTATTTATGCATCAACAACAAAATTACCAACACATATAGCTTATCCTGTTATACCAACATAAGATAATGTTTCCATAAATGATTTTAATGATTATCAAGTAAATATGGTTAAAATAGATTATGAAGAAGATTTTGAAATAGATTATCAGAATTTAAAAGAACAATTTATTAAACATCCATTGACACTAATATTCTGTAAAATTTGTTCAAAATCTAAACAAGCAATATTTAGAGAAAAATATTTTGCCTATATTAAAAATAATAAACAAAACATTCAGTTTTTTTTATTATTTAACACTATCTTATCCAAAAATAATACATAAGATAAATACTGTGTAGGAAGGAACAAAAGGTGAAAAATACATTCAGACTCATCCGCCATTAAATTCTATCAAAATAAATCAAACATTAAAGAAGTACCATTAAAAACAACTTTTGAAGAAGAAAAACCTATATCAAGAAAGGATTTTAAATCATTTAATAGAACAAAATAATTATACAAATATTTATTTATCTTCTTTAGCAAAAAATACTTCTAATACACCTTCTACAAGTAAGATAAAATACAATACAGAGGCCGATACAATATTAAAGAAACCTATGATGAAAGATAATTTTAAAAATTTACCACTAATAAAACCTAATCATTCAGAGGAATTATTGCAAGCAATAGCTTTAAAATTAAGTACTATACAAATAAATCAAAAAGATAAAACAGAAAAGTTATTAGAAAATAAGGGAAAATTACCTGAAATAAATACTTTAGACCAAAATCTATCAGAAATTACTGAAAGTTTGTCCGAAAATTCATTAAACTTAAATTCATTAAAAATAGCTGATACCGATATAGAAATATCATCAGATTTAGGTATAAATAAAATCCATTATCCTAAAAAACATAAACCTTATAACAAATGGAATAATAAACCTTATTATTCAAGACCATCTCCTGTAGATATGATTTTAGAAGAAAAAAGTGAGAAAAAGATTAAATATGATGATGATTCAATTTATGAATGGAATATCAACGGATTATCTGAATATAAGATCATGCAAGTAATGCAACAAATGTTAACTTATTCAATAGCATGTAAATTAAAAAATCATCAAGAACCTAATATAGTAGGAGCCATATCTGTAGGATTTACAAGCCAATTACATGGATGGTGGAATAATTCTTTATCTGCTGAACAAAGAATTGAAGTTCTAAATTCTATATCAAGAGACGATAATAATAACCCTATGTTAGATGACCATGGAAGAGAACAATTCGATGGTGTAAGAACTTTAATAACCAATATCATTTGGCATTTTATAGGAACTTTAGGGCATATAGAAGAAAAAATTAGGAATCAATTGCAAAATCTAAGATGTAGAACATTATCAGATTTTCGATGGTATAAATATACATATTTAATTAAAGCATATGCATTATCTGACAACGCAAGATTCTATAAAGAAAGATTTGTATCCGGATTACCATATTCTTTTGCAAAAAAGGTTAGACAAATATTAAGAATTAAATGTCCTAGTGGAAATTAAGATTACAATATATTCACATATGGTGATATAATTCAAACAATACAGATAGTAAGAATGTCAATATGCAATGATCTCAAATTAAAAAGGTAATTAGATAAAGAAAAGAAAGACGGTCGAAGAGAATTAGGGAATTTTTGTTATCAATTCGGTCATAAGTTGCACAAACACCAATTAATAAACCAAATTATAGAAGAAGAAGAATACAAAGATTTAATAATAAAACTAATCAAGAATTTTATTATAAATATAATAGAAGAAATAAAATTAAGCACCAAAAGGGAAATTATAAATTTACTAAAAATAAAACTAATAAATGTTTCAAATGTGGAAAACCAGGTCATTATACAAATAAATGTCATTTAAAAAACTATAAAAAGAAAGTCAATGAGATAATAGAAAGTGAGAGCTCTTGCTCTTCAGAAACCTGCAAATGCATTAAAAATATACAAAATACAAATACAGATACATTTACCTCAGAATCAGAAGATGAAATAAATGTACTAACAACACATGAACAATTAATATTAGAAGTAGGTGAACAAATTGATGATCCAATATTAAAATATAAATATTATACAAAAATTTTAAATAAAAATAATGATATTGAAAACACTTCTCAAATATCAAGACTAAAAAAAAATGAAAATGAAATAAAATTACAAAATCAAATAGATATACATAAAACTTATAATACTATGAAAGATATAATTAAAGATGTAAATACAAAATCTAAATCTTTTATAGGACCTACAATAAATTCATTACAACATGAAATAAATCACCTGAAAGAAGAAATAAAAATTCTTAAAGAAAAAATAATTAAAATAGAAGAAGAAAATGTAAATTCAGAAAATTTTTTCAGTTTATGATAATAATGTATTCATAGAAACACTTACGACTTATACACATCAAAGATGGTTTACTCCAATAACATTAAAAATAAAAGATTTTAAATGCTCATTACAAGCTTTAATAGATTCAGGTGCAAATCTAAATTGTATAAGAGAAGGTTTAATTCCTTTACAATACTGTGAAGAAACAAACAGTCGAATTTCAACAGCAGAAGGAAATAAATCAATAATTAAATTAAAAATTTCTCTTGCTCATATATGTAAAAATAATGTTTATATATCAACATCCTTTATAATAGTTAAAGATTTACAACATGATATGTTATTAGGCACTCCATTTTTACAAAAAACTCAACCATTTTTTGTTACCTCAAGTGGAATAAAATCAAGTATAGAAAATAAAGAAGTTAACTTCAATTTTATTAATAAACCAAAAACTAAATATTTAAATCAATTAATTAATCTAGTTGAACATAAACAAACTTTTATAGGATAATTAAAATCAGAAATTAAAAATTTAAAAACAGAACAAATAATAAATACTCCATCTTTTCAATAGAAAATTAAAATGTTTCAAGATCAATTAAGTATCAAGTGTTGTTCTGAAATCCCATCAGCATTTTGGGATAGAAAAACTTATCAAGTTTCTTTACCTTACATTATTGATTTTAATGAAGATAAAATACCTACAAAAGCCAATCCTTCACAAATGATTGAAAGATTATTAAAATTATTTGATCAAGAAATAAAAGATTTGTTACAAAAGAAATTAATAAGCCCATCAAAATCTCTATGGAGTTGTACAACTTTTTATGTAGAAAATGCAACAGAATTAGAACGAGGAGCCCCTAGACTTGTTATAAATTATAAACCACTAAATAATGTTTTAAAAACAATAAGATATCCATTACCAAATAAGAGTGATTTAATAAAGAGAATAACCAATTAAGTTATTTTTTCAAAATTTGATTTAAAGTCAGGATTTTGGCAGATTCAGATTATAAAAGAAGATAGATATAAAACAACATTCAATACTCCATTCGGTCAGTATCAATGGATGTTATGCCATTTGGTCTTAAAAATGCCCATCAGAATTTCAAAAAATGATGAATGAAATATTTTATCCTTATTATGAATATATTTTAGTATATATCGACGACATTCTTATATTTTCGAAATCAATTGATAAACATTGGAAACATTTGTATACATTTCAATCTATAATAATTAAAAACGGATTTGTATTATCCCAAAGGAAAATAAAACTTTTTCAAATAACTATAAACTTTTTAGGATTTCAAATACAGAATCAAACAATAACTCCAATCAATAGAGTTATAGAATTTGCAAATAAATTCTCTGATCAATTAATAGATAAAAAACAGTTGCAAAGATTTTTAAGTTGTTTAAATTATTTATCAGATTTCTATAAAAACTCTGCAATAGATAAAAAAATGTCTTTTAGAACTTCCTAAAAAGATAATAAATTTATCTGGACCCCTAATCATACATAAGTAATACAAAAAATCAAGTTAAAAGTAAAAGCATTACCATGTTTACATTTAGCCAATTCTACTTATCAAAAAATCATTCAAACATATGCCTCAGACATAGGTTATGGAGGATTATTACTTCAAAAAATCCCTGAAGGAAATGAACAACTTGTTTGTTATACATCAAGACTTTGGAATAACACCCAAAAGAATTATGCTACGGTCAAAAAGGAAATTCTTGCAATTGTTTTGTCAGTTCATAAATTTCAAGCAGATATTTTGAATTAAAAATTTTTAATAAGAGTTGATTGTAAGTCAACAAAAGAAATACTTTTGAAAGATATAAAAAATCTAGTCTCAAAACAAATATTTGCTCGATGGCAAGCTATTTTAAGTATTTTCAATTTCGATATCAAATATATAAAAGGAGAAAATAACTCCCTTCCTGATTTCTTATCCAGAGAATTCCTTGTAACCCTATAAATTATTTCTTTGTTTCAGATCATCATGTATAAGGGTAAATCTATTTACACTTATCAAAGACAAAATAAATTATTTCCATTATTCAGCCAGTACAATAACCCAGCCTCCAATTCTGATCAAAGATCTAGTTATCAATTAAAAAGCTATTTCTCTGTTTATCTTCTCAATGCTCATTATCATAGCCTCAATATAGAAAATCAAGTCAATGCCATAATTCCTAATCCTCATAATTTCATCCCAAGAAATTTTATGAAGCTTTACTTTCTTAAAACAGGCTCAGTTATAAAAATCCTAATTCAGAAGAACTTGTTTATTCTAAATAAAAAATGCCATGAGTTATTTGAAAGAATCATAGATCCCGGCATTAGTGATCCTCTCATAAATTCGTTGGTAAATGAATTATATAATTTTAGAATTCAGCCGGATGTGCAGAATGGCAAGACCATAAAACTCTTCGCCGAATATGCTTTTAATTGGTCAAGCGATGAAGAGAATGCTCTTGTAATTCTTTGGATTTTATTAGGATGCCCGACGATAGAGATCATCATCGATAATGATAAGATTGATTACACTTATGTCTATGAAGGACTTTGGAAGACCCTAAATACCAGGTTCTTATTATCATATTTCCAGTTGATTATATTTACCTGGTAAATCCTGTTCAAGTATCATCATCATCAAAAGCCACATTCACATCAAGTCTCATTCTTTAAGAATTGAAGAAAATGCAAGAAGAATCCAAAAAAATCAATGCGAGACTTCAAAAAATTGAAGAGTCTCAGTCTGCCTCATCAAGAAATAATTCATATCATGAAGGAAGCTCAGACGCCCCTGAGTATATCATCGATTTATATTAATTATTAATTCAGGCCCATGCCAATAAAACTTATTCAGGCCCTTGCCTCTATATTATTAATTCAGGCCCATGCCAATTAAGTTATTCAGGCACATGCCTCCAAGCCCCTGCTTGCCATCACTAGGCTTATGCCTACTTTAGGCCCATGCCGATCAATTACTTCAGGCCCATGCCTCCAGGCCCTTTGCCTGGCAATAAAATCAATCAAGCCAATAGTCAATCAAGCTTATCAAGAATCGTCATTCAAGCCTATCAAGAATAGTCAGAATTATCTAGTCAGAAGAAATCGTCATCCAATCACACAAAAGATCAGATCAGCATCATCTCAAATCAAGTCATCAAGTCATCCAAAGAAACCCAAGAATGCAGTCGACAATTTTATCAAGATCAGACATCATCAAGCCAGAATCATCCATCTAATAAATCCGATGTAACAAAAGTAGTCACAAATTTTGTCTTCTTATGTAAATTATTGTGTGTCTTTATAGTTGTCAGTTGTCGTCTTTCATTTATGACGAGTCGTGTCATATGTAAAAGTTGTTGTAATAGTAAATAGTGTCAGTGAATAGTGTTGGTAATAATGATAGTCAATAGTGAATAGTGTCAATGCATAGTATCGATGCATAGTGTTGGCAATAAAGTTAGTCAATAATGAATAGTGTCAGCAATAATGTTTAATAGTATCAGTTTTGTCTGTATGTACAAAGTTTTCTCTATAAATAGAAAGCTCGAATGAAGAAGTATTCATTCAAAAGTTAAGCTTCAAAAAATTTTGTTAACTCTCGTTTCAACTCTCTTTCTTCAGTTTCAATTCTTCATCATAGATTATTCCTATCACTCTCTTTATAATCACAATCCAATTTATCGATTTTCATTTGAATCTGATCCTGCTATATTGGTATCAGAGCCTAGTTCATCTGAAAATCCAGTGCCGACTTCAAGTAAATCAAGTTCTCCATTCTCATCCCCTGTAAATATTTAATTGGTTTTAAGTTTGATTATGATTTCGATTGTGATTTCGAAAAGGATTTGAATAACTTATTTCTATGGAATTTCTTTTGAAAGTTAAAATTTCGTTTTCTTTCTGTTAATTTATCTTGTGTTTAACCTTCGTCATTGGAGTTATGAGTTTTCCTAGTCACGTAGTAAGGCTAGCAGAAGGGAGCGTAAGCCTAGCAGTAAATCATTGATCAAGCTAGAACTCTAAGAACCCATGTAAGACATAAATGAATTAATGAAGAAAATGAAATCTTCTCTTTCATTAAGAAAACATAGTCCTAAGTTTGAATCATCCACCTCGACATCAAAATCTGATCATCAATCAATCATAAAGCTAGAAAAATGAAATCAACATTAGATTTAAGAAATATAAATGAAATATCATATGTAGATATAGAACAATCACTTCAAAATTGGAATTTACCAACCATAGATCCAAAACAGATATATACTCATGAAACTTTCTCCAAAAATCAAGATTTTATAGTTAAATTAGAAGAAGAAACTAAATCAATAGATGCAGAAAGCCAAGAAATACTTCTAATCTCTCCAGAAAAAATAAACTCATATAAAGAAAAATATAAATATTTGCATGTAGGATTAATACAAGTTGCCATAAAACCATTAACTGCATTGGGACTAAATACTTCTGTATTAGCATCCGTAAGAGATAAAAGACACAAAGTTTAATGATTCATTATTAGGAATAATTGAAGTTTATCAGAAGGACCTATTTTCTTTAATTGTTTTCCTAATTTCACAATCAGTTTACATGATCAATTTGAACATGAAGCATCAACATTAAGCTTATATACTCAAGGATTTGAAATGAAAGAAATATGTTCAAACGTTGCAGTAGTTTATTGAATTTATTATAAATTAATGCATATTATAATCCCTGCAGTAGCATATACAAATTTACAAAAAGGAATATCAACTTTATTTTTAACAAATTTAACAAATAAAGTAATTACTAGAAAACAATTAAGTTGGAAAGATATAGACATACCAAAAACATGGTTAATTCAAGATACAAATAAAGAAGAGAATCCTGTTGATAAAACAAATGATCAAATTCATACTATAATAGCTCATGATGACGGACTAGTTGAAATAAATTTTGCATCAAGAAAATCCTTGTAACGGCCCCTATTTTCATCTAGGGCACCGCCCGGCCTAATCACATAATTAAGCCCTAATTACAACACATATGACCTAATTACGTATTAGTCAGCCTGTACTACCTATTATCTCGTGAATTGAGGTTCAGGGATAAGAAAATTTCCTATTATTTTATAGAATTATCAAATTAGCGGAAGTCTTTAACGTATTAGTGGAAGCATTTTATATCAATTCTAAATGTGGAAACCAGGAAATAACAATCACAATATCGGTATGAAATAAACGGCGATCATATAGACAAAGTGAAAGTCCAAAAATCGGGTGAACTAACTCTCGTCCCAACAAAACAACCCAAGCAAAATATGTATATAAATATAATACAAAAATATGACCTGCGTGTACAGCAGTTACACGCTACGAGCTCAGAGGTAGTCGCCGATCTTCTCCTTGCCTGGTCTAGTACTGCTTGACGGACCTACACCCACCGTCATAAACTAGATGGTGAATATAGTGATATTTAAGTGATAACCGGAGAATTCTATACTACATTTCCAAAGTAAAGACAAATATTTAAATGCATAATATAGCAGAAAAAAATTGCTGAGAAAGTAATGCATATAAATATCACAGTTAACCGAGTTAGATAGACTAACACAGGCTAAGTCGAGATGATCTACGTCGAACGGCGGTGAGAAATATCAACCAGCCTTTTTTCACTATCGTATGGAGATACTCTCAACATACTTTGTAAATTTTGAATATATATTATATAGAACTTGCCGACAACCCCGTAGTTCAAGCTATGTGATGCCACCCAAGTAATAGTGGTGAGTGCTAGAAACCCCGAGGCCCAATGACCCCGTGAATCCACCCATCTCTCGTGCAATGGACACTAGATAATCTCCAACTTTTGTTTCAAGGATTTTTATTTCTAAGGTTCTACGATATCAACAAATAAGTTAGGCTACAAAGCCCCAAAGGGAATGAAATACAAAACTAATTACCACAGTAACCCTAGTGCATGCATTTCTAACATCAATTATAATACAATTCACAACAAATATGACATATCAGGAAATGAATCAATGAAACCATCGAAATGCATCATGCTATTTCAACATTCAACTTGAATAGAACAAGGAAAAGCATGATGGTAGATTACTAACAGCAAGTCATCAAATTGACTGAAAGAGAATTAATATGAATGAAATAAAGTAGGGAGTTCCCACAGTTTCACTTACAAGTCACAGGATAGCTATAGCTATCCAGCCTCGCGACACTCCGACTAATGCTCCCGAACTCCCGTAACACCCCTAGATCCCTGAAAGATTATTTCATATCATTTATTTACTTATTTATTTATATTTTGTTACATAGATATATTTTATGTACATATACATATATGTGTATATGTATATATATACATATATATGTATTTGTATATATATATATATATATATATGTATATGTATGCATACATATATATATATTTATTATTATTATTTATTTATTATTTATTTTATTTTATTTTATTTTATTTTTGAATGTGTACATGTGTATGTGTATATATAAATAGACATACATGTATATATTATGTATACATATACATATATACATGTATGTATATATATTACATATATATATTATTTATTATTATTGTTATTATTATTATTATTATTTTATTTTTTTAATAAATTTTTGGGTTGGACCGGGTCGACCGGTTCGAGACGCATTTCTGCAACAAAGAACGTCTCTCGCTTCCTCTTTTTTTTTTTTTTTTTTTTTTTTTTTGATTTCCTTCTTTCTCTATTTCCTTTTTCAATCCATTACACAATAACAATACCATCAATCATCCAATCCACCATTAAAACACAAATTTTCAAGCTTAAACACAATACCACTTTAATAACGTAACAATTCCACCTTACCTTCAAATCGTCGACGCCACGCCTCGAAGCTTCCGGTCTCTTCTCTGATGACTTTCTCTCTCTGTCGGACTCTCTCTCTGCCGGACTCTCCTCCTCTCTCTCCCTTTCTTCTTCTTCCTCTTTTCCTTCTTCTTCCTCTTCTTCTTCCTTTGTGGCGGCGGTGATTTCTTTTTATTGGTGTTTTGGGGTCAAATGACCATTTTGCCCCTGCAAACCTATCCTTTTCCTTGTAAGCCAATGCCCCTTTTGGTCATTTTACCATTTATTTATTTATTTATTTATTTATTTTTAAATATATATATATTATATATAATTATAAATGTGTCTAATTCAATTTAATTAATTTGTGAGCATAGGCTACAACTTAATGTGCATTAATTTAATTACATTGTATTTAATTAAGTTTAGATTTACCACAAGTCTCGCTATATGGTATCCCGACTTGCATGCAACTCGAGGCGTGTCCCCGATTACGTTTCGGCGTCGATAGCTGCAAATACTAACTTAGTCAGCCTACACACATACAAAACACTAGAAATACATCAAAACAAACATAAAATTTACCTCGGCCACATTCCTCGGTCTGTGTGCGCATCTCATGCGAGCCCCACGTCACGGGTCAGTAATCCTGATTAAGCAGTTAATCAAGATTAGCAAAATTGGGCCGTGACAATCCTGTTCTACAATTCCATCTTCATCGAATACTGAGACTTATTATGAAACCCAACCTGTTTATGCATCAACAACAAAATTACCAACACATAAAGCTTATCCTGTTACACCAACAGAAGGTAATGTTTCTATAAATGATTTTAATGATTATCAAGTTAATATGGTTAAAATAGATTATGAAGAAGATTTTGAAATAGATTATCAGAATTTAAAAGAACAATTTCTTAAACATCCATTGACGCCAATATTCTGTAAAATTTGTTCAAAACCTCAACAAGCAATATTTAGAGAAAAATATTTTGCCTATATTAAAAATAATAAACAAAACATTTAGTTTTTTTATTATTTAACACTACCTTGTTCAAAAATAATACATAAGATAAATACTGTGTGGGAAAGAACAAAAGGTGAAAAATACATTCAGACTCATCCGCCATTAACTTCTATCAAAATAAATGAAAACATTAAGGCAGTACCATTAAAAACTACTTTTGAAGAAGAAAAACCTATATCAAGAAAGGATTTAAATCATTTAATAGAACAAAATAATTATACAAATATTTATTTACCTTCTTTTGCAAAAAATACTTCTAATACTCCTTCTACAAGTAAGATAAAATCCAATACAGAGGCTGATACAATATTAAAGAAACCTATGATGAAAGATAATTTTAAAAATCTACCTTTAATAAAACCTAATCATTCAGATGAATTATTACAAGCAATAACTTTAAAATTAAGTACTATACAAATAAATCAAAAAGTTAAAACAGAAAAGTTATTAGAAAATAAGGAAAAATTACCTGAAATAAATACTTTAAGCCAAAATCTATCAGAAATTACTGAAAGTTTGTCTGAAAATTCATTAAACTTAAATCCATTAAAAATAGCTGAAACCGATATAGAAATATCATCAGATTTAGGTATAAATAAAATTCATTATCCTAAAAAACATAAAGCATAACAAATGGAATAGTAAACCTTATTATTCAAGACCATCTCCTGTAGATATGATTTTAGAAGAAAAAAGTGAGAAAAAGTTTAAATATGATGGTGATTCAATTTATGAATGGAATATCAACGGATTATCTGAATATAAGATCATGCAAGTAATGCAACAAATGTTAACTTATTCAATAACATGTAAATTAAAAAATCATCCAGAACCTAATATAGTGGGAGCCATATCTATAGGATTTACAAGCCAATTACATGGATGGTGGAATAATTCTTTATCTGCTAAACAAAGAATTGAAGTTCTAAATTCTATATCAAGAGACGATAATAATAACCCTATGTAAGATGACCATGGAAGAGAACAATTCGATAGTGCAAGAACTTTAATAACCAATATCATTTGGCATTTTATAGGACCTTTAGGGCATATAGAAGAAAAAATTAGGAATCAATTGCAAAATCTACAATGTAGAACATTAACAGATTTTCGATGGTATAAAGATACATTTTTAACTAAAGCATATGCATTATCTAACAATGCAAGATTCTATAAAGAAAGATTTATATCTGGATTACCATATTCTTTTGCAGAAAAGGTTAGACAAATATTAAGAAATAAATGTCCTGGTGGAAATTAAGATTACAATATAATCACATATAGTGATATAATTCAAACAATATAGATAGTAGGAATGTCAATATGTAATGATCTCAAATTAAAAAAGGCAATTAGATAAAGAAAAGAAAGACGATCGAAGAGAATTAGGGGATTTTTGTTATCAATTCAGTCATGAAGTTGCACAAACACCAATTAATAAACCAAATTATAGAAGACGAAGAATACAAAGATTTAATAATAAAACTAATCAAGAATTTTATTATAAATATAATAGAAGAAATAAAATTAAGCACCAAAAGAGAAATTATAAATTTACTAAAAATAAAACTAATAAATGTTTCAAATGCGGAAAACTAGGTCATTATACAAATAAATGTCATTTAAAAACTATAAAAAGAAAGTCAATGAGATAATAGAAAGTGAGAGCTCTTGCTCTTTAGAAACCTGCAAATGCATTGAAAATATACAAAATATAAATACAGATACATTTACCTCAGAATCAGAAGATGAAATAAATGTACTAACAACACATGAACAATTAATATTAGAAGTAGGTGAACAAATTGATGATCCAATATTAAAATATAAATATTATACAAAAATTTTAAATAAAAATAATGATATTGAAAACACTTCTCAAATATCAAGACTAAAAAAAAAATGAAAATGAAATAAAATTACAAAATCAAATAGATATACATAAAACTTATAATACTATGAAAGATATAATTAAAGATGTAAATACAAAATCTAAATCTTTTATAGGACCTACAATATATTCATTACAACATGAAATAAATCACCTGAAAGAAGAAATAAAAATTCTTAAAGAAAAAATAATTAAAATAGAAGAAGAAAATGTAAATTCAGAAAAAATTTTCAGTTTATGATAATAATGTATTCATAGAAACACTTACGACTTATACACATCAAAGATGGTTTACTCCAATAACATTAAAAATAAAAGATTTTAAATGCTCATTACAAGCTTTAATAGATTCAGGTGCAGATCTAAATTGTATAAGAGAAGGTTTAATTCCTTTACAATACTGTGAAAAAACAAACAGTCGAATTTCAACAGTAGAAGGAAATAAATCAATAATTAAATTAAAAATTTCTCTTGCTCATATATGTAAAAATAATGTTTATATATCAACATCCTTTATAATAGTTAAAGATTTACAACATGATATGTTATTAGGCACTCCATTTTTACAAAAAACTCAACCATTTTTTGTTACCTCAAGTGGAATAAAATCAAGTATAGAAAATAAAGAAGTTAACTTCAATTTTATTAATAAACCAAAAACTAAATATTTAAATCAATTAATTAATCTAGTTGAACATAAACAAACTTTTATAGGATAATTAAAATCAGAAATTTAAAATTTAAAAACAGAACAAATAATAAATACTTCATCTTTTCAACAGAAAATTAAAATGTTTCAAGATCAATTAAGTATCAAGTGTTGTTCTGAAATCCCATCAGCATTTTGGAATAGAAAAACTTATCAAGTTTCTTTACCTTACATTATTGATTTTAATGAAGATAAAATACCTACAAAAGCCAATCCTTCACAAATGATTGAAAGATTATTAAAATTATTTGATCAAGAAATAAAAGATTTGTTACAAAAGAAATTTATAAGCCCATCAAAATCTCTATGGAGTTGTATAACTTTTTATGTAGAAAATGCAGCAGAATTAGAACGAGGAGCCCCTAGACTTGTTATAAATTATAAACCACTAAATAATGTTTTAAAAACAATAAGATATCCATTACCAAATAAGAGTGATTTAATAAAGAGAATAACCAATTCAGTTATTTTTTCAAAATTTGATTTAAAGTCAGAATTTTGGCAGATTCAGATTATAAAAGAAGATAGATATAAAACAACATTCAATACTCCATTCGGTCAGTATCAATGGATGTTATGCCATTTGGTCTTAAAAATGCCCATCAGAATTTCAAAAAATGATGAATGAAATATTTTATCCTTATTATGAATATATTTTAGTATATATTGACGACATTCTTATATTTTCGAAATCAATTGATAAATATTGGAAACATTTGTATACATTTCAATCTATAATAATTAAAAACGGATTTGTATTATCTCAAAGGAAAATAAAACTTTTTCAAACAACTATAAACTTTTTAGGATTTCAAATACTGAATCAAACAATAACTCCAATCAATAGAGTTATAGAATTTGCAAATAAATTCTCTGATCAATTAATAGATAAAAAACAGTTACAAAGATTTTTAAGTTGTTTAAATTATTTATCAGATTTCTATAAAAACTCTGCAATAGATAAAAAAATGTCTTTTAAAACTTCCTAAAAAGATAATAAATTTATCTGGACCCCTAATCATATAGAAGTAATACAAAAAATCAAGTTAAAAGTAAAAGCATTACCATGTTTATATTTAGCCAATTCTACTTATCCAAAAATCATTCAAACAGATGCCTCAGACATAGGTTATGGAGGATTATTACTTCAAAAAATCCCTGAAGGAAATGAACAACTTGTTTGTTATACATCAAGACTTTGGAATAACACCTAAAAGAATTATGCTACGGTCAAAAAGGAACTTCTTGCAATTGTTTTGTCAGTTCAGATATTTCAATCAGATATTTTGAATCAAAAATTTTTAATAATAGTTGATTGTAAGTCAGCAAAAGAAATACTTTTGAAAGATATAAAAAATCTAGTTTCAAAACAAATATTTGCTTGATGGCAAGCTATTTTAAGTATTTTTGATTTCGATATCGAATATATAAAAAGAGAAAATAACTCCCTTCCTGATTTCTTATCCAGAGAATTCCTTGTAACCTTATAAATTAATTCTTTGTTTCAGATCATCATGGATAAGGGTAAATCTCTTTACACTTATCAAAGACAAAATAAATTCTCTCCATTATTCAGCCAGTTCAATAATCCAGTCTCCAATTCTGATCAAAGATCCAGTTATCAATTGAAAAGCTATTTCTCTGTTTATCTTTTCGATGCTCATCGTCATAGCCTCACTTTGGATAATCAATTTAATGCCATAATTCCTAACCCTCATAATTCCATTCCTAAATGTCTCAATGAGATTTATGAAATTTTATGAAGCTTTTCTTTTGCAAACAGATTCACTTCTTTTTGAAAGACTAATTCAGAAAAAAATTATTAGTTGAAAGATTCATGGATCCCGGTATCTGTGATCCTCTCATATATTGGTTAGTGAATGAATTATATAATTTTGGAATTCTGCCGGATGTGCAGAATGGCAAGACTATAAAACTTTTCGCCAAATATGCTTTTAATTGGTCAAGCAATGAAGAGAATGCTCTTATACTTCTTTGGACTCTATTAGGATGCCTAAAGATAGAGATTATCATCGACAATATTGATAACACTTGTCTATGAAGGACTTTGGCGGACTCTAAACACCAAGTTTCTATTATCAACCTTCCAGTTGATTATATCACTTGGTAAATTATGTTATTGTCGTCTAAAGTCACTTTAGAATACATCAAGTCTCATTCTTCAAGAATTGAAAAAAATGCAAGAAGAATCCAGAAAAATCAATATGAAACTTCAAAAAATTGAAGAGTCTCAGTCTGCCTCATCAAGAAATAATTCAGATCATGAAGGAAGCTCAGGCGCCCCTGAGTATATCATCGATTTATATTAATTCAGGCTCATGCCAATAAAACTTATTCAGGCCCATGCCTCTATATTATTAATTCAGGCCCATGCCTGCCATCACTACACTTATACCTGCCTCAGGCCCATGCCTATCAATTACTTCAGGCCCCTTGCCAACCGGCCCTTTTGCCTGCCAATAAATTCAATCAAGCCAATAGTCAATCAAGCTTATCAAGAATCGTCATTCAAAATCATCATTCAAGCTTATCAAGAATAGTCCAACATCATCCAGAATTATCTAGTCAGAAAATCGTCATTTAATCACACATGTCAATAAGATCAGATCAGCATCATCTCAAATCAAGTCATCAATTCATCCAAAGAAACCCAATAATGCAGTCGACAATTTTATCAAGATCAGACATCATCAAGCTAGAATCATCCAGTCATCCAGCAAATAAACCCGATGTGACAAAAGTAGTCACAAATTTTGTCTTCTTATGTAAATTATTGTGTGTCTTTATAATTGTCAGTTGTTGTCGTTTATTTATGACAAGTAGTGTCATCTGTAAAAGTGGTTGTAATAGTGAATAGTGTCGACAATAATTGGTCAATAGTGAATAGTGTCCGTGAATAGTGTCAACAATAATTGGTCAATAGAGAATAGTGTCAAGCAATAATGTTTAATAGTGTCAGTTTTGTCTGTATGTACAAAGTTTTGTCTATAAATAGAAAGCTCGAATGAAGAAGTATTCATTCGAAAGTTAAGCTTCAAAAATTAAGTTGTTTAAAAAACACTATGAATCTATATTTATATATTTATTTGTCACATCATTTTATATTGATCCTCATAGGGATCCCCATATATCAGTTATACACCACATAATATTTATTATTTATACAGCAAATGATATTTATATATAAATATAATATTATATTACATAGTTTCCACCCGAAACATTCATTATATACATAACAAAAATCTTAATGAGATTTTGAATTGTTAACACTTAGAAATTAAAACTTTAATTGTATGATGTGTTATACTTTATTTTTATTAGAATTTCAACAATTGTGTTGTTATGTATGTATTTTTATTCCTTATTTTTATAACTTTTTTTGATAAAAATTAAGTAGGAAGAATATTTTTCCTATAGAGATTCCCCATCCCTATAAACTCCCCATAAAAATATCCACATGGATCTCTAATGGCCAGGAATGGAATGAGGAAAAAAATTTTCCAAGGGGATTCTCCATCCTCACAAAAATCCCCATGAAAATCCTCACAGAAATCCTCAATGGGGAAAAAAATTTTCCATTGGGATTCCTCATACCCACGAGGATTAGATGAGTATGGGGATGGATATAAGAATTCATCCCCAGATAGATATGAGTATGGGTGATGAATTTTTAAGTGGGTATGGGAATGAGGTCCCCATCCTCACCCTACCCATTTGCATCCATAGCTACAGCTTGATCTATATTACAAAGTAGCATTATTGGTACACCCACCTTTATGTTAATTTGTGATTTGAAAATCTGAAAGCAGATATGGTATTTAAAAATTCAGGAGTATAAATATCTTCATGGGAGCTTGAATGTATATCCACTTTACAATACAATATCTGAACTTAAATAAGTTACTTCTTCTAGCCATGAGGACATGACATAATCATTTACTCACAACTTCTAATGTATGAGCAAGAATGGCACGTTGTTTCAAATTTCTTGCATCTTGAGCAATGGCTATAAGATCAGGGTATGTACTATTAACAATTGCTCCAATTGCATCATTATAATCTCTTATAAGTACATCATCTAGTATAGCAAAATCAATGGCACTATCATTTTCCACTCCAATTTCTCCATAATCGATTTTTAGAATCCATTCAAAATGATCTCAACTCATTAGCATTTATATTTGAACTACCACTTTGCAATCTCATGTTCTTAGATAATTTGAGAATCTTGCATAAGTTCCACAAACATGACGAGTTGAGAATAACATACACAACTTATTGTTTACTTCCTTTTGAAATTATCGGTAATATCTGTCGGAGTCTCTGACAAATAGAACAACTTTCCACTAAAAGGTACATCCATGCTATCGGACCTTGCAAACCGAAGCACATCTTTCAGAGTTATATCCAGTGCTTTAAAACAATGTTTGTGTACCATAGGTGCTTCATCCCATATGATAAGTTGAGCTTTGACAATTAATTCAACTAAGTGACTCATTTGCTTGATATTGCACGTTGAATCTTCATTGATAGCCAAATGTATACAAAACCTCGAATGTGCAGTTCTACTACCAGGAGTAAGAAGAGTTGTTATTCTACTTGATGCTACATTGAGAACAACTTCACCTTTTGATCTAAAAACAAAATAAAGTTCTCCATATAAAATTCTTTCAAGTACCCCCATATCAATACATGAAAAAACCACCAACTTCATCTTTGACAACATCACTCATAATAGTATCAAATACACTTATTTGTTCATCATTTGAGGATAAGTGGAGGACTCTAAACTCTTGCTTCATTGTTTCTATGTCATAACTGAGCTCATTTTGTATTAATCGATTTCTTCCTTCCTCCAGTAATGTTAAATCTGGAATGACAATGAATGATGACATTTTAAGCTTATGTTTCTCTTCCTTAATATCTTTTCAATTTCAACAAGTCCATTATTTTTCACTTGATCATCAAATAATTGTAGATCTATCGACATGACAAAAACTCATAAGAATAATGATTTTATAATTTTAAATCATATATATGTGAAAAAGGTGAATTTGTAAATATTGGTTAAAATATAACTAGAATATTTAATAATTTGTGTTGGTTGTAAACAAAGTCTTATGATAAAAGGTGCTATGTATTGTTCCATACTTCTTCATGCCTTGACATGCAATTTGATGATAAAAATGTTGCAAATAAAATCATAGATAATGCCCTGATCCCCATAAGGAAGCTTCTATTATATCATCGATGTACTCTTCATCGTCGTCCAACAGGCCTAATGCAAAGCATGGGTCTTTAAATGATGAGTATAATATATCATTCACATTTTTAATATCTTCAAAGTGAGTCGGGCCTTTGACTGTATTAAGTAAAATTCTAAGCTAGTATAATTCACCGACACTTGCAGGCTGCACATAAAATATTCTAATGACACTCAATCCACGCTGCCTTCAACACAATTTCTTTGTTTTTTTCTTACCACTTCTTGCATTATCAGTCTTCAACTTCCTTCCAAATAAATTTTTGAGGGAACTCAACATAAGTCAATTCTTTTGCTTTCAGGATATTTTTGTTAGCTTTCATCCACTGCAAAAACATAGAGTTGTGTTCATTGCACTTTTTAACAACATCATCAATCGGGTCGTCATCATTGAATATAACGGTTTGTTCATTGAGGAGATAAAGCTTAACCGCTCAACAAATGTTATCGATGAGTGATAGAAAAACTAATTAATATTCTCCGAATAACCTCCACAAGGAAACATATTAACAACTATAATACATATCGATTTCATCTAATATTTGAGAAATCTCACCATTGTCATCACTTTGATAAAAAGTTGTGTCCTTTACCGATGTATTTGAATAAATATTTTATAGCTTGATGTTAAATGCACCATTCAACATTTATATGAGCTCCATACCTCAATAATAATTTTGAATTATATGGCACAACAAATCCATTGTCCAACTACAAAACCCACGTAGATTCGATTGATCTTTAATTTGTCATCTTTTTTTTGTATAATGGATAATCATTTTCATCGACAGTTGTTTAGCTCCTCTTTAAATTGCTTAGGAAAATGTTTCAAACACTTGCCATCATTCATACACAGTGATTTTGGTCTCATTGCATCGCATAAACCATGCATCAAGTAATTTTTAACTGCTCCATACAAGGTTTAAAAAAAAAAAAAAAACTTCCATACAAGTTTGGATCTTTCTTTTTATTAGGTAACACAACACAAATTATTTTGTCTATGTCATTTCCAAATTTGTGCTTATCTTCATGATGTAAAAATAATATTATATGATTTTCAAAAAAATAATAATAATATTATATGAGCATGGGGCAAACCTCTTTATTGAACTCCATGTTGTATACAACTGCATACAAATGATTATATATATTGTTAAGTCCCATTCGCGCTGAGTGCGCGGGCACGTGGATCTCTGCCAGTACCGATATTGTCCTCAACTTAACCACCTCAACATTAGGTGTGGGGTTTACTCCAAAAGGCCTCGGTACTATGAGATGAAACATCAACTCTTATGAACTTATTCAAGAAGCCATAGATAACCAATATGGGACTAAACTTTTCCTCCTAACAATCTCCACCTTAACCTCCTCAACATTAGGTGTGGGGTTGTACTCCAAAAGACCTCGATACTATGAGATGAAACTTCAACTCTTATGAACTTCTTCAAGAAGCCATAGATAACCAATGTGGGACTAAAATTTTCGGTCCACACATCGCAACATATGTGTGTGTGTTGTTTGTCAATAAACTAAATATTTCATATTTTGATAACCAATTTAAAAAATATATATATAAGAACTTGCATGCTTCGACTCTTCCAAATATTTTTCCTTCTTTTACATCTCGAACGAATTTATCTAGTTTCATCTTGAAAACTCTGCATATTGCATCAGGTCTATCGTCTCTGCATATTTATTCCTTCTTTTATGTAGTATATATCTATATAAATAAGTTTTCTTTTTTCTTTTTTTTTTTGGTGTACGATAAGTTTTGTTTTGAAAAACCTTATAAATATATAACTAATATTAAATTATGAATATATCATTTTATTATTTTTATTTTTAAGTCTAAACATGTGCACTGATTCATTCCGAACTCATACGAGTAAACTAATCCATTAGAACAATCCATCGAGTGAAATGAATTAGATACTATGTCACATAGTGAAACTTAAAAAGACATCTACTACGTTAGTTAATAAATATATGTTTAATATTCAATATCTTTTTCAAAATTATTTTGAAATAATATGTATGTTATATATCACAATTAATTTGGGACTGAGGTTATGTTGTTGTATGTGTGTTATACATAATACGTCCTTTAATGTCATTTAACATTTATCATCTACTCAATCAATATTTTTCCAAATAGTTTTAATCGATTAGCTAAATTATCAGCTCTCAGCTACTAACTACTAGATTATCAACTATCAGCTAGATTATCATTGATGTTGCCAAACAGAGCCTTAATCCACTAATATTAACAAATATTTGAGTTTTAGACTATTTTGAGTTGCACGTAAAAGTAATAAATAGAATATATAGTCCATCTACATATAGCCATTGCATCCTGATAATTTTGCATCCTGAACCTGAAAAAATAGAAAACTTTACTTCAAAACCAGGCATACACACATAGACATGAAAAAACGTGACAAATAAGCAAAATTTATAATAATAATATACCTTGCTCCGCCAACAAAAGTAGAAGGAACAAAAAATTTACCATGCAAAACAAGTTATATTTAGCCTCTCAATGCTGCTTCAGCCAAACCTTTATACAAATAAGCTCTTAGACTTCTTTGGTTATATCTTATAAATGATAATATGTCCGATACAACCATAGTCCATGCATGAACTACGAATTGTTGTAACAATTTTCTTGATATTAAAATGGTCTTATGATCTCTTTGTTGTAATTTGAAGCAAAAATACTTTCTCAAAGTCATAGTTTCTCTTTTTCCATTTTTTTCCACTCAATAATATATCTATTCTATAACTATCTTTCCCATATGGAATTAAAATAGGATACTGCAATATAAGATCGATATGCAGGGTGCAACTCATTTATTCTTTGCAATTGTCCACTTTGTGTCTCGATCACAATGTTTTTATATTTTCATTTGGACCAATGTCACCAACAATGAGACCAACTACTTCAGATACAGTGGGAAGATTATATCTTCGTCCATCTAAACTATTGTTACTATAAATCTCAATTTGAATTCTTTGTATCTAGTAGATCCAATCTTTTCCAAGACCTTTCTAAATGACAGACCAATATATTATTATCATCAAGCATTGACGTCAAGATTGTATAGAATCATGATAAGTTAGAAAGAACTTATGATTAGTGTTTTTGTGTTTTCAACACCAATATCTTATTAAAAAATTTTAGGTTACTTTCAAAACTACATGAACGAAAGAGTAAGAAAAAGCCTAAAGAAAAAAAAATACCATTTTCATTGACTTCAAGATTGTGTTCGTTGTCGTCAACATCTTTATGTACATTGTTTCTTGCACGTTGACAAACAATAGGTAGGCCTTAAAATATTAAAAAAAAAGATCAAAACATAAATAATAATTTAAAAAATTATAAAATTATTTACCGATGATTCACTGGCTTTATGTGAAACACTATTTCTTGAGCCATTAATTGTTGATGAAGTTAATATAGTTGATATTAAATCTATTAATAAGTAGAACAACTATTAATTCTTATATCGCATTTTAAATTTGCATTAGAGATGGGTTTGTACTTGATGAACTGCACAAAAATTAAAATTGATAAATATTTATTATGTGGAATAAAAAAAATGTCACAATCAGTTAAAAATGTATAAGGTAATCCTTATATATGAAAAAGGACTCTTGTATAAAAAAAAAGAAAAAAAAAAGACTTTGTTATTGTAACATGAATATAAAACGTCAATGGGGCACACCCCTCGCACGTCAGCCTCATTGCACCTCGAGATTGATGAACAATAGGTAGATCTTATAATATTAAAAAAAAAATCAAAACATGAATAATAATTTAAATCAAAGTATAAAACTATTTACCCGATGATTCACCGCTTGAGTGCAAAACACTATTTCTAGGACCATTAATTGTGGGTGGAGTTAATATAGTTGATATTGAATCCAAATTCATTGGATAAATAGAGCAACTATTAATTCTTATATCGTCATTTGAAACTCCAAATTCATTGCATAAATGAACTAACTATTAAAATTGATAAATATTTATTACGTAGAATAAAAATTCTCAAAAAAAAAAAGGTCACAATCGATTAAAAATGTATAAGGTAATCCTTATTATATGAAAAATGACTCTGTTTGTACTAAAAAAAAAAAGAAAAGAAAAAGGACTCTGTTATCGTAACATCAATAGAAACGTTATGGGGCATGCCCCTCGCGTGTCAGCCTCATTACACCTCGAGTTTCGTGTGATCATGGTATCAATGGTCATGCTCATGGAACAACTCCATCGATGTTCCTATCAATGTCACGAAAACATTTTCCACTAAAGATTTATAAGGTAATTACATGGAGAGATAAGAAAAAAATAAGGGAATGCTAAGGTGACTCATTATGACACTTTAATGAGCGCACCTTGATTTTTTATTCTATTTTTTTTAATAATTTTGTAGTCTTAGTGAATGTTCGTAATGGGTAACCTTGGTATTATCCTCAACCACAAAATTGTAAAAAATATAAAATCAAGGTGAGTGCTCTTAGTGAGTGTCAATAGTGGGTCTGTGACGATCCTCATTAAAATAAAATAAGACATATCATATTTATGGGATATTTATTTCTCACAATAGGAATTTGGAGAGGGGGCGGTTGATTTGACCGCCGATTCTTCCGTATTCTCACCACAAATAAGGAAATAAATAATTTTAAATAATATTTGATTGAGGCTAAATGGGTGAGAATCAAGGATCCACATTCATCTTTTTCTTTTAAAAACATGAGTTGTGTACATTTATCTCTTTCTTTAAAAACGTAAGTTGTGTGAGATAGATTGCTCACAAGTGACCGAGAAAAGAAATGAAAGAGAGGAAGAAACACCGATAGAGAAAGCTGAGAGGGGAACAAGAGAGTTTTTGTGTTCTTCGATTAGGTAATCCTTTCTTATTTAGTCTTTTAAACTTGTTTGATGGTAGTTGAGGTTTTAATTTAGATTTCTATCATTCTACTCAAATACTATGTGATCTAAGTTTTATCGAAAGATTGATTTTTGAATTAAAAAAAAAGAAAAAAAGGGCGAACTCACGATTTGTGAAACAGTTCGCCGAGGGAGAGAGCGCAGGCCCATGCGCTCCCACTCGTGCCTGAATGAAACTAGGCCCGACCCTATGTTGGCCGATTAGCCCAACCATACCCAACCAATATGGTTGGGCGATCGGCCCAACTTACAAAAATTGGAGGGAGCAGGAGCGCACACACGGAGTGCGTGTGCACTCGCCCATAGGGGCTCCACTCTCGGGTCAAACCAGCCCAGGGAGGGTAGCTCAGGTCAAACCAGGCCCAGCTGCCTAGCATGACAATTGGGTCGAGACAGACCCAATGGCCAAACCCAATTAAAAAAAAATAAAAAAATAAAAAACATAAATAAAATAAAATAAATATTGGGTTTTCTAATATGAATGAAGAGGAGATTAAATTTTTTTTTTGAATAAATATTTATAAATGTATTTTTGGAAAGATTTGCAAAATCGAGTTTATTATCAAAAAACTCAAGTTAACTTATATAGTCCATGGCATTTAACCTATTTAGGTTTATCGAACATCGGTGTACGCTCGTGCGTGCCAACTAGAAAATTTGGAATTAGCATTTAAGTTATTTTGTTTACCTTTTCTACTAGACTATATAATAGGAATCATGTAAGTAGAACATGCAGGTAGATCGGGGTGCATTATTAGACAATGTATGTAGACAATTTAGTGGAGCTCGCTAGGAGTCCTTGCATTAGATACTACTTGTTCAAAGTTTGGGACAGTTGGACAGTACAAGGATGAACAACATAGGGCAGTCGCCCATAATTAATTTTTACAAATTGAGAATACAATTAATTTCAATGTTCTCAATAAATGCTAAGTAGTAGGTGTTGAGTCCAGTTGGACTAATTATGTGGACTTAATGATAGGTGAATCTTTCACAGTGTAAGGGAATGAGTGTTGACACCGCTACGACCATAGTAGGGTTAACCTTCACGAACTTCAATGTGGTTGAGGAGTTTATCATAGTAGCTCATGCATATCTAGCATTTGCACATTTTGATGCATTGATAAATATTTTGTTTATATACTTTCTTGCTTATTCATTTCGCCATATTAAATATTTGCAAGTCATGCATTTTATTTAATTTTGCATTTACTAAATGGAATGTTCATAACGCCCGTAACTTAACCCGACTTTATTGAGCACCGTTGAACCCCTTTGTACTCACCCAACATTTTTCCCCCACAGGCTCTTCATCGAGGATTGATAAGAGGAAAGGAGTAGCTCGACTATCTAGAGAGAGTTTTCTGATTATTGAGTTGGTATAGTTCATGATCGAACCTTTAATTGTTTTTAATTATATTTATTATCATGGGACGGGAATTTGAATAAGTTGAACTAGAGGCATTTTCTAGTTGGGAACTTTTGAGAGCTATTATTGGCCTTTATGTTAAAACTTTAATTAAGTTTTATTTAATAATATTCCACTGTGATTATGATTCACTTATTAAATTTCAATTGTTAATAAATGATAATGAGTTAGTGTTGATAGAAGGCTCACTAGTTTGGTTCTTAACTTAACGACCGAGTTGGTTAGCGAGTTATGGATCGGGTTAGGCCGGTTAGATTCATCTAGAAAATGGGTCATTATAGGATCACTTCAATATTTTCCTTATAGATTTAAATTGAGCTATTATTACCTTTGCCACAAAAATTATAAATTAATAGAAACATTTATGGGGCACACCCCTCGCACATCGACCTCGTGCACCTCGAGATTCGTGTGATCATGGTATCGATGGTCATGCGCATGAAACGTTCTCCATCGATGTTCCTATTGATTTCATGAAAGTATTTTCCTACTAAAAATATATAAGGTAATCACATGAAGAGAAAAAATAAGGGACAGTTCTGTGTCTCTCTCTCTCTCTCTCTCTCTCTCGCTTTAACGAGCTCATGGAGCAACTATCGCCCCATTGAGAGGCAATTTTGTCCCAATTACAAGCTCACGAGAGCAATTTCAAACTTATGGACTAACATAGTAAGGATCTTCTAAATTGAATTGCTCGAAAAACTATGAATAAACAACATAGGACCAGAGAATTAACATCAAATTCTCAAAAAAAAGAAATAAAATTCTTTATTCATAAACATAAAAAATCAATCCGTAAGTTACTTAAAACAATAAAAGTTCTAACTCCTAGCTATCACTTTCTAATAAAATAAATTATTTTTTGGAAATAAAAATCTTTGAATTCCTTGTTAATTTGGCCATGCTCCTACATTTTCATGCACCATCATCTTTGTGATATGTATCCCTGGTTCAACCTATGCATGTATCATACTCTTCCCGTCGACAAAAATTTTCCTCAAATTTTTGTGCCTTCTTGTGACTTTTGATTTGGGATAATCTTCTCATCAAAAGTAGTCTTAATTGATTCGATATTAGGAAATAAGATAAAGTCGTCAGTCTCACTTTCAAGACCCTCCAATTCAATGTGACCGAGAAAGACATGACAAAAATCATTGAAGTTAATGTCGTTTGTGACCTCGGTCAACGAACAAAATGTTTTGCAAATTTGACTTATGTCTTTGCAACAACTTCAACGGAACACTGAATGACGGTCGCATCGTTAACCATCGCTTGCACTTGGGAACTTGTAGACATTTGAATATTCATTACAACAAGACCTTCATCTCTAAAAACCACCATGTCTTCGATGAAGCCTTGGTTGTCATCGTCAAACTTTGGCGGCGTGTCAAAGTTGACATAATTTTCCTCGTCTTCAAATTCACCTTCCCATCAGAAGAGAAATCTTCTTATGTGTCTTAAAAAATAATAAGGTCTTTTTGCCAGTTTAGGACAGGGATCTTATGAATCCTTAACAACTATCTCATCCCTGCAGATAACTCATTAAGTTGCACATACGTTTGTTCTTGCGACACAAGAAATTGAGTGAAAAACTGCTCGATTCGAACTTGGTCGTCTCATTGATAAACATCGTGACTCGTTGTTGGTTCTTCTTCTTCTTCGGTGCCATGATTATCTCCAAATAACGGTTGATGAAGGCTCTAATACCAATTAACGCAATGAGGATCTTCCAAATTGAATTGCTCAAAAAACTACGAACAAACAACTTAGGGCCAGGAAATTAACACCAAATTCTCAAAGAAAGGAAATAAAATTCTTTATTCATAAACATCAAAAATCAATGCAACGACCCGAAAATTTATATTATTTATGTGTAATGATGTGTACTATCGATGTATACTCATGTCTATGTGACAGAACGGTGATGTCGAGTTGCAAGTGGAGTTCACTTTAAAGAACGTGACGAACGGGCATCGACGAAAGAATTACGGGTACACGTGTTAGGGAAATGAACTTGGTGGAAGACCGAAAAATAAAATAAAATGATAAATTAATTCAGGAATTTTATGGGTCATCGGTAGTTCCATTCGAGCGCGACGGGATGAGTCGTGGTGCATGCCAGGTGCAAAAACGCCCGAGGAAAACCAATTAGTGGACAAATAAGGATAAGAACAAGGAGGGAGAGTCACCCTTTGGTGTCATCAAAGTGGTTGGTGGCTGGTGTGATTGTGGACGTTAGGATGTGCCTGGAGATGCGGAAGTGGGCCAAGATGAGGACTCACCTATAAATAGGTGAGTCAACCCTCTATTTCCTCTAATTTCTCTCATTTTCTCTCTACTCTCTCTCTCTCTCCATGCGAGGACACGGACTAGTGGAGTGGGTTTCAGCTGTTCTGAGCCAGGATCGATAACGGGGATCGACTAACTACGCGATTTGAGGTGAGATCCCGACTCCCTACACGTTCTCTACGTTTTAACACCTATTTTGTGGGTTTCCGTCGTGATGTTTTCGATGTTGGGTTTTAAGTTTTTATTGAGTTTTCAACATGGTTTTATCGGGCTTGCGATAGTCGGAGAAAGGTTTTTATGACGTGGAGACGACAATTTGGAAATGTCATGATTTTTGAGGATTTTCAATTGGATCCGAGAAACAAGGCATTTCCAGACGTTTTGGGATGGTTTGGTGGTGGTTTTTGATGGGCATCGAGGTCCCAATGAGGTTGGGATAGGCTCAAAACATAATGACATGAGCCGGGGGTGCGAAAACCCCTGACTGTCGCGTTCTGGGCATGCAATGCAACGCAAAGGACGTCGTGGGGCCTAAAGCCCTACGTCGCCACTCGCGGCGTCAGGGGGACTTAGCCCCTTCCCATGCTGTGAGGGGAGTCGCCAGGGTTGAACCCCACCACTGGCGCCACATTGTTCATAGGGGTATTTTTCAAAAAAATTTGGATAATTTCGGGACCTCTCAAGTATCCAAATAGGTCCGAATACAACCCAATACCCAGGAAATCGACCAAAATACATAAAGCGAATAAAATTATGAAAAATTAGGTAAAATGGGAAAATTAATAGGGAATTACAATTAAAGTGAAAATAAAACTCTAACACGACCAAATTGGAACAAAAATGATTACCAGGAGCTTAGTGAGTCTGGTGATGAGTGTACGGGGTTGTTTTGGTGGCGTGTGAAAGCCGCGAGCGTGGAATTTCGTGCGGAGGTTATGTTTTACTGTAAGTAAAACCAATTAGAGTATTTATATAATTTCATTTGTGCATTTACTTGACTGTTATCCTTGTTGAGCTTAAATTTGTTATTATTATCGTTGTACCCAGTTTTGGAATTCTATTCTGATTGAGTAGTCCAAGGGCAAGTGAGTCAACGTGAACCTTTGGTAGGACGAGCTATTTGAGGTAATATCAAGAGCCACGAACTCGAAATGCATGACATTGGTTTTTGGTTCTATACGGGGTGAGAATTCTATATGGATTACCAGGGAATCTCATCTATATGAAATTTAGGATGGCGCGAGTGTACTACGTCCTAAATTTCGAATCTTGTAGGTGTTTCCTCAACTTAACAACTTTTTAGTCGGGACTACTTGCGTCTTTCCTTTGTTTTCCTAGACACTCATTTATCGTTGATTTTTAGTGATTTACTTATCATGCAAGCTATTATTATTTTTGTGATATCTATGCATGATACTAGTTTAGCCATTTATTTGCATTTTGAAATTATATTGAGACTCCACTTGGTTGTTACTGTTATCTTTTGTACTCACCATCCTTTTTATGATGGTGGGTGCAGCTATGTCATGCTGTAGGGTTGACAAAGGAGAAGGACCGAGGTTTAACGATTGAAGTGGAGGGTTGCTAGACGACATCCTCTTCCCTACAGTGTAGGTTCTTTGTATTATTGTATATTATGTTTTTAAAACACTTGGGATTTAGGTTTTGAGAGATTTTGAGACATGTATACATTATTTGTCTTTCCTTTGACTTGTTATATTGTTTAGATGTATACATATACGGGGTTTCCACACTCTAGGTTGTCATAACTAATGTCTTAGGGTTATTCAATTTAGTTGGAGTATAATTTGATTCCACTGTACTTTGATAACTTACTAAATTGATTAACTTCATTTTTAAATTTGCTAAATAAATGGTAAATGGTAAAGAAGGTTGATTAGGCTTGCGTCGACTCTACGAGGTTTGCTCGTGGGTCTACGTAAGTCTAGGCCGGGAAGTGCCCAATTTTATATTGTGAAATTTGGGACTATTACAGTTGGTATCAGAGCCTAAGTTCGTAGAGCTTAGGGGATGATATGCATGTTATTCTTTAACCTGATACCAACGTCACAGTTGGTATCGGAGCTGAAGTTTTAAACAC
The DNA here is from genome assembly GCA_039657345.1 of Stephania japonica. Lineage (NCBI taxonomy): Eukaryota > Viridiplantae > Streptophyta > Magnoliopsida > Ranunculales > Menispermaceae > Stephania > Stephania japonica. Next base: position 15,874,564 of record CM077558.1, on the reverse strand, counting down.
TCGACTTTTAATTTAAATCACAATCAATTAAGATACAAACTAGTGGAAGTTAGGACAATGATTGAACTTAGAGTGAAACCCTATGATCTTGACTTAAGTATTAGTTGGAAAGTGAGGAGAGTTGGGGAATTTAAAATTGTATTATAAGCTATTTGATGTGATGTATATTACTATTATCGGTAGCTATAGTTTGATCGAGGATACACTTTTGTGGCAGACTGCGATGGCCAATCAGCCAGAGTCTAGTGGTGGTAGTTCGGAGGATTTTCATCGAAAGCTGGATGAAATATCTCAGTTGGTTGCATTACATGGTTATCAACTGGAGGAGATTCATCAAATTTTGAGAACATAACCACAATATTTCTCCTACTTCTACAACACCTATTACTCAGGTTGATGGTACACCGAGTATGCCTATCGATATGAATATCAGGGTGTCAACTAAGGTAAGAAACGAGAAGATCCATGGTGATGATTATGAAAATGATGGGGTGGCAGTTCCTTATGTTCCAACGATTGGTGTCGTTAGGTGATCAGTTAAGAGATGCAGGAGGGACAATATCAGTGGTACAGTACCCAGAGTAGAGGTAGTAGATCGTAGGGAGAAAGGTGGTGTTATGATTGTCTTCTAATGGCAAGGATGTTGCAGGATAATACTTAGCACGTGCAAGAGGAAGCATATGTTGTTACAAGTCCGGATCCAGACCGACGCGAGACCCGATGGCAAGTAAGATTTATTTTTGTGTTTGAGCATCATTTTACATTGTTAGTTGTGTAGTTTAGATCTGGCTTGGGGAGACTCTAGGTGAGTCTGGGTTAGAATTGACTCTAGATAAGTCTGGGATTTGAATAGAATCTAGGTTAGTTAGGTGTAGAAAGTGATTCTGCATGAGTCGGGATTTGAAAAGGCTCTAGGTGAGTCAAGGGAAGAGACGACTTTGTGTGAGCCAATTGTTAGACAACTCTTGGTGAGTCGGTCTTGGAAACGACTCAAGGTGAGTCAGTTGTATAAAGTACTCTAGGTAAGTAATGACGAGGAATTATGTGTGAATAAACCCTATGTCTAGCTATGTTTGACAACGTCTAGCTATGTTTGAGTCGACTTTCAAATAGTGGAGTCAACAAGGTGCGTTGCTCTTGACTTTAAGTGAGTATGTGTCTTTGAAAGAATCACTAACTATATTCAATGGCTCTAGGTGGGTCAATATTTTGAAGTGGTGGATGAGGTTAGGTGCCAGGACTTTGTGTGAGTCTATACTCTAGGTGGATCTGTAAATTTAGATGGGATATCGGTTATTTTTAGGTCTAAGTGGGCGATATGGTGATTACGGGTTCGGTGAAGTCTACTAGGTGACCTCTCACTATTGTAATTACACGGATTTTGGACGTGTCTAAACCCGCATGTTTAAGGATTGAAGTCTGACCATGAATTGAACTAAGTATGGGCCACGGTAGTGTGATTCATACTAAATTGCCAATGGTTTGTTTAGGTCCATTATTTGTCGAAGAAGTCAGGTTGAGTACTATGTATTGCAATATGATGGATTTGAAACCCTTAGATGCCTTTGTGCTAGGTGTACATATTCTAAATGAAATCGATATCTACTTCAAAAAGATTTTAAGTGAATTTGTAAGATTTTAGGTGAATTTGTAATTTATGGGACGACCATAAGTTGTTTAAGTTAGTTGTGTGCCACCAGTTAGAGAGTTTGGTCTCACCTGCTCACGTAGGAATGGGTCCATGTGAGTAAGGTTAGAGAGATTGGTTAGACAATATTTTCCTACTATATGCATTTTGAAAGATTTCACTCGAGTTAAGTTTAATTTCGATGATGAAATTCTTATTAGTTAGGAACATTATAACGACCTAAAAATTTATATTATTTCTGTGTAATGACGTGTACTATCGATGTATACATGTCTGTGTGACAAGAGGGTGACGTCGAGTTGTAAGTGGAATTCACCTTGAAGAACGTGACGAACGGGCATCGACGGAAGAATTATGGGTACATGGGTCGGGAAATGAATTTGGTGGAAGAACAAAAAATAAAATAAAATAATAAATTAATTTTGGAATTTTACGGGTCGTTGGTAGTTCCATTCGCGCGCGACGGACGAGTCGTGGTGCATGCCGGACATAGAAATGCCAGAGGAAAATCAATAAGTGGATAAATAAGGATAAGGATAAGGAGGGAGAGTCACCCATTGGTGTCATCAAAATGGTTGGTGGCTGGTGTGATTGTGGACCTTAAGATGTGCCTCGAGATGCGGAAGTGGGCCAAGATAAGGACTCACCTATAAATAGGTGAGTCAACCATATATTTCCTCTCATTTCTCTCATTTTCTCTTTATTCTTCCCTCTCCACGAGAGACATGGATTGGTGGAGTGGGTTTCGACGATTTCAAGCCCGGATTGACAATGGGGATCGACTAACTATGCGATTTGAGGTGAGATCTCCAACTCCCTACGCATTTCTTTACGTTTTGACACCTATTTTGTGGTTTCCGTCACGATGTTTTTGCACCCCAAGTTGAGATTTCGTTTTTTTTGAGTTTTCAACGTGGTTTTGTCGGGCTTACGATAGCCGAGAAAGATTTTTACGACGTGGAGATGACGATTTGGAAGTGTCAATTTTTGAGGATTTTTAGTGATTTTTGGGATTTTTTATTAGATCCGAGAAATGGGGTATTCTTGGACGTTTTGGGATGGTTCGATGGTGATTTTGGATAAGTATCGAGGTCCCAACGAGGTTGGGATAGGTTCGAAACATGACGCCGTGATCCGAGGGTGCGAAAACCCCGACTATCGCGTTCTAGATTAGATGCCATGGGGCCTAAGGCCCCACGACGCCACCCGTGGTGTCGGGAGCAATTAGCTCCTGCCCACGCCGTGAGGGTTGCCGCCAGGGTTGGACCCCCACGACCCACTCACGGTGTGACATTGTTCAGAGGGGTATTTTTCAGAAAATTTTGAATAATTTCGAGGACCTCTCGGATGTCCAAATGGCCTAATACGATCCAAATACCCGAAATAGACCTAAATACATAAACGAGTAAAATTATGGAAAATTGGGTAAAATGGAAAATTAATAGGGAATTACAATTAAAGGGAAATAAAACTTAACACGACCAAATTGATAAAAAATGATTACCAGGTGCTTAGTTGGGTTGGTGACGAGCGTGTGGTGTCATTTTGGTGGCGTGTTAAAGTCGCGAGCACGGAGAGTCACACGGAGGTTGTGTTGTACTGTGAGTAAAACCAACTGGAGCATTTATATAATTTCATTTTTGCATTTACTTGGCTATTATCCTTGTTGAGCTTGAATTTGTTATTGTTATCGTTGTAACCTGTTTTGAAATTTTATTCTGATTGAGTGGTCCAAGGGCAAGTGAGTCAACATGAACCTTTGGTAATATGCCAGAGCCATGAACTCGATGCACGACATTGGTTTTTGGTTCTATACAGGGTATGAATTCTTATCTGGATAACTAGAGAATCTCATCCATGTGGGCTTTAGGATGGCGTGAGTGTAGGACGTTCTAAAATTATGAGTTTTGTAGGTGTTTCCTCACTCAACGACCTTTTGGTCGGGACTACTTGTGCCTTTCCTTTATTTTCCTAGACACTTATTTATCGTTAATTTCTTAGTGTTTTACTTATCATGCATGTTGTTATTATCTTTGTGATATCTATGCATGATACTAGTTTAGCTGTTTATTTGCATTTTGAAATTATATTGAGACTCTTCTTGGTTGTTACTGTTATCTTTTGTACTCACCATCATTTTTATGATGGTGGGTGCAGCCACGTCATGCTGTAGGGTTGACAAGATAAAAGGACCGAGGTTTGCGATCGAAGTTGAGAGTTGCTAGACAACCTCCTTTTGCCTACAATTAGGTTCTTTGTATTATTATATATTATGTTTTTGAAAACACTGGAGATTTGAGTTTTGAGAGATTTTGGGATATTTATACAGTATTTGACTTTTTTTGACTTGTTATACAGTTTAGATGTATACATATGCGAGGTTTTCACACTTTAGGTTGTCTTGACTAGTGTCTTAAGGTTATTCAGTTTAGTTGGAGTAGAATTTGATTCTGCGTACTTTGATAACTCACTAAATTAAGTAACTCCATTTTTAAATTTGCTAAATAAATGGTTAATGGTAAAGAATGATGATAAGGCTTGCATCGACTCTACGAGGTTGGCTTGGGGGTCTATGTAAGTCTAGGCCAGACGATGCCCAATTTTAGATTGTGAAATTTGGGACCGTCACAATCAATCCCTAAGTTAAACCTATAAAAGTTCTAACTCCTAGCTATCATGTTCTAATAAAATAAATTATTTTTTGGAAATAAAAATCTTTAATTCCTTGTTTGTTTGGCCATGCTCCCACACGTTCATGCACCATCATCTTTGTGATATGTATCCCTGGTTCAACCAGGGATACATATCACAAAAACTCCTAGCTAAAACATAGCGTACCTAACTAAAAAAATAGAAAAATCTGAACTTACTAAATTCTTAATATAAAGAATCGTCCCATTATAAAAATAAAAAATAAAGATCTACTTAAATTGACCAACACTTAAAAAAAAACAAAAAGCTTTCCTTACTAAGTAATAATCCTAAATATATTAATATACATAAAATTGCGTCACAAACGTTCAGTGTATAGACTACCAGAATCTATATTGAACCTAAATTAAACTCATATAAATGAACCTAACGATATAACTACTCGATTAAATTATTATGTCGAGATTCATGATGGACTTGGAGTAAATAACTAAAGGTCATTTATTTTGCATTCCATGAGACTCAAACCCTATCCGTCACAATGGAAATGCTAGATCTTGGTCACCGTAACTATGGTGGAAATGCTAGACCTCGATCATTGCTCAAACAATGGTTCAATCATCTTGTTCGAACAAGACGCTTTTGGTTCCAATTTGACGATTTCAAGTTGTTTATAGTATGGGATGTTTGGGTGCTTAGTTTTACCAATCAAGTGGGCAGTTCAATAATTTGTATACAAGTACCTGATGGTTGAACCTTCCCACACTCTCCATGCTCTGAACCCTACTTGATATCACATCATCTGATAGCCAACAATAGTTAATTGAATCTCAATTGGAAAGCCTTGTATAGCATTAAAACTAGTAAAATCTAAATCCGAATCTAGTTTAACAGAAGTCCTAAATAGAAACTCAATTAGTAATTAATAAAAAAAATCCAAGTAATCCCCAAGCTTTCTAAAAGTGCATTTCATATGATTTTCCGGGAAATTAAGTTTTTATAGTATCTTCATTACAGCCAATTCTCAAAACAATTAATTTTTTTTATTGCAAAAACTAAACTGCAAAAGTACATATATCTAAGCTATGAATGAAATTTCTCAAAAAAAAAAAATAAATAAATAAATAAAAACTATGAATGAAATTAAGAACATTGTACAAATTACGGTAGTGCTCTGCCTATTATGTCAATGGATGAAAACACCACAAAAAAAAAGAAGTTTAAAGGATTTATCAAAAAACAAGAATGAAACTTAAAAGAAGGGAGACTGATAAGTTTCAAATAAGGGCCCGGCTATGTGTAAACCATTTTTTACTAAGGGCAAACTACTTTTTTTTTTTTTTTCACTCAACTTCTAAAAATGCCCTTCTTCCTTCTCACTTTGTGCACCCTACACAAACGCCACCTTCGACTAAGATAATCCCCTCCGACCATCGGTGACGTGAACTTGCAATTTCGAAGCCCTACCATCGTAAGAGTCGATTTCTTCATATTCCTCACTGAAAAATCATGTTTCTCCACTATTTTGAATGCATTTTATAGGGTTTGAACAAATTTTTTTTGGGCATTGTTTGATTGCGTTGTTCGGTGGCTATTTACCATAAAAATGGAGGATTGACGTGTAGGAGCTACGGATGTGTAAGATGGAGAGATATTTCTTGAGTTTTCATTCAATTTTTGTATTTTTTTTGTGTTCAAACCAAGGATTCCGCCTCTGGTTCAGCCTCGCAGGGCCGAACAAATGGTTTTTGCTCGGTTTGTCGAGGCCAATTGAAACATGTATGTTCGGTCATAGATGACCGAACAACATTTGTTCAAACCAAGTTCTGAACACAACAATGTGGTTCGGTCATCAAAGATAGATTAACATGCATTGTTCGGTCACCTTCAACTGAACAGTGCACTGCCAATCGGTCTGTGTCACCGATTGAGCGTCGACCATCAACAACGCATAAATCGACCAAAATATTATATCAAAAATAGTTACAAACACATACATAACTACCAAACTTGTTCAAAAACAGTAAAAAAAAATTGATAAAATATCCATATTAATGGAAGCAATCTTAAATCGACCAAGTTTAGTTGTTGATTGCGTGGCAACCGCCTCAAAGCAAGACAAAGCAAGACCTAGGGTGAGAGCGAAGATAAACAGAGGTAACGCGAAGATCAACCGAGTTGATGCAAAGATGAACCACAACCGTGGGGTGACCGTGAAGATCGATCTAGGGATCGAGTGTTTTCTCCTTTTTTGTGTTGTTGAAAATAGGGATGCACAAGGGCAAGGGTATTTTGGAAAAAAAAAAAAAAGAAGAAGTGGTTTTGCACTTTAGTAAAATGTGGTTTCCCTTCAAATAATTGTATTGATGTAGAACATTAACAGAAAAAGGGAACAACTGTATTGATGTATAAACATTATGTACTCAGTTTGACAAATAACATACTAACATCCAAGGCTATGTACTATTGCTAGCTAACATATTACTGCCACCTTTAATGTTACTGAATTGTTGGTTTACATTATCACCATTTTTCATAGTGGGTGTGTGGGGGTGGTCACTGAAAGTAATTAGATTGAATGTAGTGCTCTTGTAAATTCATCTGCTTCAGTAGTATATGCAACACTGCATAGATTTCTTCATGTTGCGGATGAGAAGCATCTAAGGCGAAAAATTCATGAACAACACCATTCACCTCAATTGAGCTGCAACCAGGCAGTTTCCGAATTCCCATTTCCTTCATGGCATTCCTAACCTTCCCAACCTTGCTCCACCTCGAAGCTGTGGCGTATGTATTAGACAGGAGCACATGAGCTCCTGAACTGCTTGGATCCAACTTCATGAGCTCGATTGCAGCGTATTCAGCTAGCTCAACTTTACCATGTAACCTACAAGCATTAAGCAGTGCTCCCCAGGCAGACGCTTCCTTCGATGTTCTGTTGTTGTTGATAAAGTCCTTTGCTTCCTGCAAAAGGCCACAACGACCAAAGAGATCCACCATACAACTATGGTGCTCAATGGTTGGGGAAATATTGTAGATCCTAGTCATCAAATTGAAATAATAGCGACCCTCATTCACCAAACCAGCATGAGAGCAAGCACTTAGCGCTGCAAGAAATGTGATGCCATCAGGTTCTACGCCATTCTTAAGCATTTTGTTGAAAATCTCTAAAGCTTGTAGGCTATGACCGTGCATCGCAAGCCCGCTTATCATGCTGCTCCATGTCAAGAGGTCTTTCACGGATTTGCTGTCAAAAACTTTGAGGGACAAGTCTACTCTTCCACACTTTGCATACATATCTACGAGGGAAGAAGCCAAGTGACCAGTCAATCTTATGCAATTTCTCTCAATATAAACATGTATCCATATGCCCAGTTCAAGAGCCCCAATCCTTGCACAAGAAGAAAGAGCAGTGACTAAGGTAAGATCATTAGGAGTAATCTCGGCATTTAACATATCGTGGAAAATGCTTAATGCTTCATTGAAATAATTGCACTGAGACAACCCAGTCATCAAGGCATTCCACGAGGCAGTGTCTTTGCAAGGCATTTCGTTGAAGATTTTGATAGCAATCTCCTTTTCCCCACATTGTAGATAACCAACCATCATTGAAGTCCAAGATACCTCATTTTTTATGGATATTTTCCTGAACAACAAATCGGCAGAGTCCATACGGCCAAACTTAGAATACATGCCAATCAAGAGTTGCTCAAGTCAATTTCCATGTCAATGTTCCTTTCCGAGCATACCCATGAATCGTTTCGCACAAACGTTGGTCTTCCAGCTCCATACATGCTGGAAGTACATTAACAATGGTAGCTTTATCAGGTTTTTCACCAAGAGCCTGTACAGCGGAAAAAAGCCGTGAAAATTGTTAAAATAGGAAACTGGAGTGGTAGTTGAATTGTGAATAGAAGTAACATATATACCAACATATCTCTGAACAGTAAGACCGCTTCTCGAAAGCAACCATTCGAGACATAGCCGGTAATCAATGCATTCCAAGCAACAACATTGCGGTTCGGCATCTGATCAAAAAGCTTGATAGCAATCTCCAAATGGCCCAAACCTGCATACCCACTAACCAATGTAGTCCAAGAAACCACATCTCTCTCACTCATCAAATCAAACAATTTATGAGCTTCGCCCATTTCTTTAAACTTAGCATACATATTCATCAAAGCATTCCCCAAATGCAAAGACAACACAACTCCATTCTCTTCGATATACTCGCGAACCAGCTTCCCCGAATCGCAATCTTCCGTTCTAGTACAAGCAGTCACCATTCTAACAAGCGTAATCGCATCCGGTTCAAAGCAACACTCCTCAACCATCAACCAAAATAATGATTTCACCTCTTCCCATTCACCCATTTCAGCATAACCCATTATAATGACATTCCAAGAGACCACACTCCTGTCAGGCATTTTATCAAACAATCGGCGCGCGTCGAACAGCTCCCCACATTTCGCATACAAACGAACAATTGCATTCACTACATACAAATTCCCAATTGCAATACACTTAATTGCCAATCCATGAAACTGGGTTCCCTCCGACAGACCCAAAATCCTCGAACAGGCCTTCAAAATCGAAGCAATCACATAAGGGTTGCGAACAATCAAAAGAGTTGATTCATCAAACATCAATGCAATGTACAATAAAACACATAGCTCTGGTTTGGGACTGTTAGAGAGCTCTTTGATCAAAGAACTCCACCAAATCATCTGATTTTTTAATATGGGTAATAGAGGGTCGTTGGTGGCGCCCATTTGAAGAATTGGGCGCGTAATTGGTGAAGAAGTCGTTGATGGGCAGAGCATTTTGTGAGATGTGAGAGGAAGTTAGTTGAGATGGGCATCAGAATTGGTGAGTTTGAAGTTTGAGTGCGTTGATGTGGTGTTTTCAGTTGAGCAAGCATTGGAATTGTAGTTGTTATCATTTTGCCGCTAAAGCGCAACAATGCGACCGAGTCTCTCCATAAGCTTTATTATTGAGTTATAACACTGTTCAATTGTTACACGGTTTATCAAAATCAACTTTATAGAAGTTGAATGTTTTGATGAACAATTATAATTAACTAATCAATATATTTTTATCAAAGTAATTAATTTTATGTCTCATCATGTCCTATTGATTATATTGAACCATCATGATTAATAAAATTTTTATTTTACTTAAAAAAAAAGCTAATGTTTGTGAAATGGAAACTATAAAAGAAAAAGAAAAGAAAAGTTTTATTTCCTTGTTATCTTCTTCTTCCCCTCTTCTTTTCCTTTAATATATTTCATTTCTTTTTAATATCATTTTCTTTTTGAGAAAAGGGAGGCAAGATGTTCCTGAAAGTTGTATTATAGACAAAACTAGATATAAAGAGGGACTACGTACCCTACACCCCATATGCACAAAAGAATGATAAAGAATGCTTTGTACTATCGATAGCCCATACGGCCCCTTGAAGTCTGCATACCATTTGTCCATATAATCATACAATAGTCGTAGCCAAAATGAAGCTAACGCTTCTAACCTTCTAGCTTTCCCCACCGCCCCACTCCAAATGCGGCTAGAGTCCAAACTCCTTTAGAGAAATGCTTAGAAGAGAGAATCGAAGACTCAAGCGAGCACTAGCTCGAACAAGCCCCAACTAGGGGCGCCTCTCAAACTATGCACACCAAATAGATATATGTAAATGTGCCCCTCATATTGTGAAGTAAGACATGCCTAAGCTCCCTAAAGACCACCCGAGCTGAACCCCATCGCCTCCCCATCCACCTGCATGAATCATACCAACAGAAAAAAACATAACATTGTGGAACTTCCAATTCCACACTTGTTAGTGTAGCACCTTATTCATACAAAACAAAGGTTGAACCTAAGGGCACACGATATCATCAAATACTGTTTTTTTATGATTTGATCCCACCTCGAATTGTGTTCTTCTAAAAAGAGGTATGCTAAACTCAGCTTCTAGATCCATTCGAAGGAAGAGCTCTTAATTGTGATTCCTCCATCAAGAGGTGGAACCAGGAAAATTTGTCAGAGGCGAATTTTAACCTTAATTTTTTTTTCAAACAAAAAATATATTAATATGAAAAACTAGCATAATAAACTAAAAGTCGTAAATGATTAGCAAGATAAAAATAATCAGGTTCATCTTTATACCCCCTAGGTCTATCTCTACCTCCATCTATATATATGTGTGGCTAAGTTCTAATAATGTCTTTGTTTAAGAGATGTCGAAACGTTTCTACACATACAATTCACTTGTGCAAGTTAGAGAAATTGCTACAATTTCTTACTTTTTTTGTTGAAGTACTATTATATCTCCTTTCTTTTTATAATCAAGACAAATTATGAAGTCATTGGACATAATCTCTATTTCTAATGACATGAATAAAGTTTTAAAGATTATTAAGAGTTCCATTCACGTTCGAGTCTAGGTTGTCTAATTAATTAAGTATTTAACCAAAAAAAAGGTTTTCTAATTAATTTTTTTTTTTTTTTTTGACTTTAGTAGGAATCGAATCACGATCTTTCGAGGTCTTGTCTTTTTAGCAAATGATGTCTTTACCATCTTACCTGAGAGGCTTTGACAAGTTTTCTAATTAAGTTAGTTTCTCAAAAATTAAATAACAACAAAATAAAAATAAAAATAAAAATAAAAAAATGTTGTCTAATCAACACAAATTTTGGCTGAAGCCTCTAGTAGGGTAGCTATATGGGTTCTGGCCCATTGGTGACCTTCAATATAAGCAAATAGCCCAACTCAAACTCGATCCAAAAGCCAAATTAAAAGGCCTGAAAACTGACAACCAAATGATCCGATATTTTGTTGTTTTTGAAGAAATGGCCCAATTCATTTAGGAAAATGTTAAATTTGGCCTTTGAGCTTGAACAAATTGCCCAAAACAAAAGAGAAGTTTGATTAATGACAACGGTTATGTCATGTACGAAGTCACATCGAGCCTTTGAGTTGTACATACACATCTCGAGACATAGATATACACATATTCTGCTGCATAACACATAAGTTGAAGCGGTATGGACAACTCATGTGGGCCGATATGTCTTCCGGTATAACATAACTATTGTTATTATAGTATTTTCCATTTGAAGTACATGTTACACATGCATACTGCATTTGCAAATGTAGTCTAAGTATCAAATATATGTTTCATTTTAAAAAAGATTATTAGCTATCGTTTTTGCTCTCAATTCATCCCTAAAAAGCCAACTTTTATGGCAAATTGGTACTTTTTTTGAACAATTAAGATTAGCAAATTAATTTGTAACTACCGTCATTGATTTTATGTCTCTTCTTGCTCCATTGAATGCATTGAGAATTTGAGAGCAATTGATAATTAATGAAACTTCCATTTTTATTAAAAAAAGAAAAAAATTGATTTATTTTTGTTGGATTTTACAACTCAAATTGTAGCAAATGGTCTTTCTATGTGGAAATAAACGTGGTTGGGCCAGGTTGAGTAGGGCGACGTAATTTTTTTTTATAAGTAAAATAGAAACTTCATTAATCATCAATTGCTTGATAGAAGACCATACATAGAATCAATTGCAGAATAAAAGTACATTAACTTGTCAATCCTATAATTGTTCAAAAGAATTGTTATGAATTTAGTTGTGAATGCGACTACAATATTGAAACAATATAACATTCAAAGACTGCTCTCTACAAGTATTAATTTAGAACACATGACAGTACACAAACACCATTATAACCACATAACGAAAAAAAAAGCTTCCAACAAGAGAAGAAAACCTAAGACTTCTAACAAAGGGAAGACTAAATCAAAACTTCCAACAAAGGAAAGATAAACTAATTAAAAAAAACTGATATAAAAAAAAACTAAAAAAAAAAAACTATAAAAAGGACTAACCCAACAGCCGCTCAAATTCACAAACGATCGATGAGAAAGATGTACCAGTACATGAATGATTCAAATACGGAGAGATGAACTGATTGGAACCATCGCCGATTAAAAGAGAAGACCAACAGTGATTCAATACCTTGAACTACGAGAGAGAATCAAAAAAGAGATTTTGGGGTTTAGAGGCGCACTATATATATTTTTGGTAGGAATCGGGTGATGTAATTAATTAAGTAATTAAGAAGCATGTTTCTTACAGAAAAGACCATTTGATTTGTAGCGAATATGCACATTAAGAGTATATTATTCAATCTTTTTTTTATGAAATAAAGGTTGAGTAGTTATCAAAATCTTTGATACTGTCCAAGAAATGTCAAACACTTTTTTAGAAAAAGTTTGACAAAATAATTTTGGTTGACTTTTGGAGGGTGTGACTATGGAATTCGGTAGTTCTGAAGACATTGTTTTATTGAAAATGACGTGGTGATCAATACTCACGAGATTAGTCGTGAGTACAATGTTTTTTGGTCAAATTCTTCGTTTAGGCCTCCGAATTAGTAATTTTTTTTTTTTTTTTATTTTTAGTAACTTTAGTTTGATTACAACTTTTAGTAGGAATTTTCGTTTTGTATGCCGTTTGTAGCATTAGCTTTCATATATCGTCTAGTTTTCAATTTAGAGTATTTTGAACTTTTGCTATTTTTGACAAATTTTAGGGTTTTGCTATTTAAAGCACCATTTTTTGTTGTAATTAGATGTTTTTTTATTATTGAATAAAATTCGAGCTTTAATTAAGTTCTTGTGCCCTAGATTGCATTATTCGTAGTGTCGAATAGTCAGTTTGGAAGATCTTCGATGCGTCAAGTGGTATCAGAGCTTTCATTGCGCGTAATTTGACATTAATCATGGCTCTGGCAAAGAAGAATCAAAATCACCAACGAGTTAAAGATATTTATCAGAGAGACATCCAAACCCATAACGAGCGGTAGTTCACTCAATTTTCGGAGACGCAAACCAATTGCATCAAAAAACTTGATGAAATGTCTGCACTTTCTCGTGAGTTGTTTGCGAGGATGGAACAGTTGTTACAGGCTCATAGGAACTTGACTCCTAATCGTCGTAGGGAACCTCCTGTTAAACTTTCCATCGCAGAGGAGACGGAAGTAGATGCTTCTTCGGGGATGGGGAATATGAATACTATAAGGCTCCAAGGAGGCGTCATAGACCGCATATAGTTGATGACGATTGTTGGCAGTGGGAGGTTGGGATATGAAGACAGAGATTCCAGAATTCCATGTTACGCATCTACTTGAGGAATTCCTGGATTGGCTGGCAACAATTGAGGAAGTTTTAGAGGTCAAGGATGTCCCAGAAAAATATCGCGTATAATTGGTGGTAACCAAATTTGTGATTTTGCCATAGCTTGGTGGCAGTAATAAAAATTAACACAAAACAGGATGGGTAAAGGAAAGTTACCTCGTGGGAGAAATTGAAGAAACATCTATGAACTGAATTTCTACCTTATAATTTCTAGCGCTTGATGTATTAAATATTGTAGAACCTAAGGCAAGGGGCAAAGTCTGTTGATGAGTACACCAAGGAGTTTTACCAGTTGGTTGCTAGAAACGACCTACATGAGACTCGTTACCAATTGGTGAGGTATGTTGGTAGGCTGAATTTGAAAATTCAAGATATCATCAACATGTTTGACCCAATATCTTTGGCTGCAACATGTCAAAAAACAAAGCAAGTAAAGCAACAATTACAACGTGGTGTTAGTTTTAAGTCTGAGAATGTTGGTGGTGAACCAACTAATACTGGCGGAGTTACTATTGGTAGAGGAAACGTTGCGACAAATCCCGCGGCTGGTAGTACAAATAAAATTATGTTTTGGTTGTGGCGAGATTGGCCACCGAGTGTCAGAGTGCAAAGGGAAGAAAGTCCACTTTGTTGACAACAAGGAGGTAGATGACGACGTGGATCCAACATACATCACTACATAACTAGTTTTTGATACATCTGCTGACAAAATAGAGGAGGAAGTTGTGATCGGAGATGTCGGTACCACATTAGTTGTGAAACGATCTTGCATGATGCCGAGGGTGAATCTTGATGATGAATGGTAGAGGAAAAACATCTTTCAGCCCAAGTACATTATCTTGGGCAAAGTTTGCAAATTCATGATTGATGCAGGTAGTTGTGAGAACATCTCTACCGAGGAGGTTCAAAAGTTAGGGCTTGCAACGGAGAAGCATCCCTACCTTTACAAATTGTCTTGGTTGAAAAAGGGCGGTGAGGTAAAAAAATGCACCTTGATGACTTTCTCTATTGGTGCCAAGTATAAAGATTATGTTTAGTGTGATGTTGTTGCTATGGATGCGTGTCACTTGTTATTGGGCAATTTTAGCAATTTGATAGACGAGTTTTGCATGATAGGAAGACCAATAAGTACATTATAATATTTAAAAGGGGTGCGAATTGTTCTTCTTCCTACAAAGTATTTTGATAATGATAAGCTAGTGAAAGAGAGTAGTAATTTGTTGACACTGAACATATTTGAAACAGAGTTGCGTGACTTAGAAGTAGCTTATGTGCTACTTGGGAAGGAAGTGAGTAGTGATGTTGTGATTCTAGAATAAGTGGCGCCTATAGTGACTGAATTCTCTAACATCTTTCCTGTGATGGCCCGGTTCCCCATAAAACTGGGTCCCGCTCGGCCTAGATCTACATCAACCCCCGAGCCCTTACTCGTGAAGTTTACGCATCCTAGTCAGTTTCAAATCCTCATATACGTCATTAAGTTAATCATTTAAATGTGTGAGTCATATAAGATTATAAAGTTATCAGGAAATTCGCAGTGGAAATTACTATAATCAACTATAACTATAAAATGAAAATTAGGACAAATAGATAACCTATCATGTGGAAACCCTGAGAAATGGATAAATACATGCATGTCTAGTGATTAAAGCTAAACAAAATGATCATAAATGATATCCCTAATCTCTCAATCCCCGATACATGTCCCAATGTTTACAAAAAAATATAATACAATAATCACAACTAAAAGAAACAAAAACTTACTGTGAGTAAAGGAAATGATCGCTTCGAGAGTCCTCAGAGGATATCACCTAGCATCAACTCATTCCCTTTGCTTGCTCGTGTCTGCTCTATCTGCACCACAGTCACAAACTAGATGGTGAGTGCGTGAAAATTGAAAGTAATGCCAGAAGAAAATAAACAGTTATTTAAGATTTATCAAATGAAAAGTTCAAAGATCATGCGGTATTGAAAGGCAGAAAATGTAAAAAATAGCATGTTAAAGAGACTGACAAGCTAACAACCAAATTTGAGTATCCAAAGAGTCAATAGAGGCCCATAAGTGGTCAAAATCTATGCAGTACAATAACACCACATTTATAATCACAACAGTGACCAACAAACCATATACACAGCAGTGCCCAACAATCCAGTACTCGGGGTATAACCTGCTATCAGTGGGATGTGACAGCATACCAGCAAGAATGTTCACACTCACCCGCTAATATGGATCCATGAGAACTTTTGTAACACACGCCAAGACACTAAATCAAAGAAATAAAGAATAGATTTCCAATAATAGCTCAATTCAAATAGAAATGGCAATAAATGAAAAATAAATTAGTGCATACTTTCTAATTAGCTTACAATTGTACGATAACGTACCTTACATCGAAAACTTCGATCATCACGTACCTCTGTGCTATCCACTCAAATTCTCAAAGTCTGTCAATTAATCTAAATTTGCAAATCCTATTAATATCTTTCTAATTTACCCAACTTTCCATAATTATTAAATTAGTGTAATTAGGTTGATTTCGGGGTATTGGGTCGTATTCGGACCCATTTGGATACCCGATAGATCCCCTAAAATTTCAAAAATTTTTATAAATTGGTCCCTGCTTGTTATTTTGTATGGTGTCCCCCACGACGTCTTTTCTTGGCTGTCTGCTAGAGATGCCATGAGTGGCGCCGTAGGAGATTACTCCTCACGACGTCCCTCGTGACGTGCTCAGCAAAACACCAATATCTGAGTTTTTCGAAACTCTGGCTCGTGTCACCACGTTCTGAGTCTATCCCAAACCCTTATGGACGTCTATGACAACATAACACCTAACTCACTTTACAACGAAACCCCGAAAAAAATACCCCGATTCGTACATAACCCAAAATTCCTTCAAAAATTCTCAAAAATCCCAAACAACTTCCAATCCACAAACCAATCACCAAAACCTAACCAATCCTTCAATTGATTCCAAAAGCATCAATTTAACTCATTTTCTAATATTTCTCAAAAATTCGTCCGAAATCGTCGCGACGAAAACCCTTAAAATTTATGCCAAACTGTGCACAAACATGAGAGGAGTAGAGATCCTACCTTTTTACGCGTATTGGGTCGATCCACGACGTCACAATATGGTCACAAAACACTGAAACCCATGTCTCCTCATTCTTTCTCGTTCAACGAAAATGAAGAAATGAATGAGGAGAGAGAAAAGTTAGTTTTTATACCAATCTTTCATCTCATATCATGCACGAATCTCGATGCACATCTTGTGTCTCCCTTTCATCCCATCCAACCACTAGGACTCAAATGAATAACTCCAATGTGTGACTTGAATTTCAAAACCATATCATTTCTCGCACATAACACGTACTTTCGGACTTGTTTCAACTCTCAATTCGCACCGTGTGTGTTCCCGGACATAACCTCGCTCCCACATTTTATTTAATTATTTATTATTTTTAATAATTCACTAATTACCTTTTTTCGGTGTTTAATTATCCGTATTATACCCTAAAATTCCTTTTCTCCTAAGCGAATCTCACACAGAAATTCGTGGCGATTAATAAACAAAAATCATGCACTAGGACATACAATTTCTCATTCGGGTATAAATAATAATACAAACATCACAGAAAAATAAAATCTACCTCAGTGTCGACTCCCGAGGCTTGAGTAATATGACAAATCACAACGAGCAGGTCACGGTCTTGAAAAACACGACACGTGTCACTAATTATATTTGAGGGATGTTACTTTTCCTGATGATCTACCCGATGAATTGCCTACATTACGAGACATCCAACATCAGATTGACCCCGAGCCTGGTGTGACTCTTCCCAACATGTCACATTATAGAATAAGTCCTGTTGAACATGAAGAATTGCGGTGACAAGTTGAGGAGTTGTTGAAAGGTTTTATTCGTGAAAGCCTAAGCCCTTGCGCAGTTCATAATTAGTTTGGAATATCTCTGTTGCATCAATCTTTAATTAGGCTAAAAAATTATTAGCCAAATTATTGATTGCCAATTAGAAAATTAATTAATATCTAATGGGTATTGTCTTGTACATATCCATTAATTGTTATATTCCCATACTAAATATATAGTTTTAACTATTTTCCATATTCTCTCATTTTTCATGAAATCCTACAAAACGATCATCAATTTCAAAACAAATGCAATCAATCGAAAAAATAATTTGGTTTGGTGATCCGAGACAGAATCAAACTGAGAATCTTTCATTGAGTAATAACAGAGAAAAATTGTCTGCACCAAGAATAGTTTTGGGGAATTGAAGGTATCTCATGAGCTAAAGCTGGCACAGCTACAATTAGCTTGGCAAGAAACAAAGAAGTGGTCAAATGACTTCTCTAATCTCAACATTGAGAACAAGGAAACAAATAAACAAACCATGTGGGTGCCAACTAAATCTATCATTAAATATTGGAAGAATTATTTATTCTTGGCAGTTAAGAACATTAAATCCATGCTTGACATCTCAACCACCACCTTACTCTACTTTCCTTGGCTCTCCTCGTTTTTACTTATAATCACATTTCTAATTAAACTCCATTTAATTTAATTAATTGTATGTGTTGATAAACTGAAAGTTAATGAAAATGTGAAAGGTGGAGAGTGATCTAATTTTGATATTCAATTTATCCAAATGCTTGATACTCATGTGAAGATGAAGAGTGATCTAATTTTGACACTGATGTGAAAGATGGAGAGTATTTATCTAATGTTCAAGTCCTATTTAATGTGTTTCTCTCTTTCTAAGATATAAATTAATTCTTTGCGTAACGTGTTACGGGAGACTTCACATGCCCATGAATCGATATGATAGCTTTAAATATAGGAAAATATATAGCTTACTGTACTAGGAAAAGTAGGAAAGAAACTCGGAGCAAAACTAGAACCGCAAAAGATTTTGATTTCTAAATATTCTAGACAAATAAATATATGGGTGTATTTATCAAAATATATATATGAAAATGCTTTTGTAACCTAGCAATGGTGTCCCTTGAATTTTACAACGATGTGTATACAAGTCTCAATGTGTACAGAAGGGATAACAAATTCATGTCATTCCTAGCTTACATTAGCAGGACCTAATTCAGTTCCATCGGTCCATTTTCTAACTGTAGTCGGACTGGACTGGATAGTTAGATTTGCAATCCATCTGGATTATGTGACTTGCTATGCAAATCCAATCTAGATTAACAAGTTAATTAGTCAATTAAAGATACTAATCACTACCATAGGGTAGTAGTTGAGACCTAGTTTCCCTCTGTGGAGTCAGGTTGGAAACTTTAATTTTTTGAGATATTTCTGGAAGATGATAATCTAACATTTCAAGAGACATGCATTTACCACACAATAGTATAAATTTGATTAGGATGTGTGCCACACGAATTTTAAAGACTCTGTATAGCAAATTTACTAGAGGCAATATATAGTAGGTGAAGTCAATAATACATGCAATATGTATCCTATCTTTAATCATTTTTTGAGAACAATTACCAAACCTTACATATGGGGGGAGTATGTATTTTCCACTGTGCTACATGTGTGATTTAGGTATATAGCTCGCCAGCCCAATCTTTGACATTTATAAGAATTTTGATGTTTTGGGATCATGATGATTATATTAATTTGTAAGAAATTTGCATGTTGTGTTTTAATGGGTACTTTAAGATCTCTGAAAGAAAAATAATTTTGGTACATGCCTTCGTATTTTCTAGGGGTAACAGGCCTTTAATTAGATATACTAATTAACTTCATGCTTTTGTATTTTTTAGCTAGGGGTACCCTTCTTCAAAAAATTTAAAATAAAAATGCTAGGTACCCTTAATTAGTTGTTTACTTTAATTAACTCCAATGAAATTGGTGGGTGGATCTATATTTTTCACCTTAACCACACATGTATTAGCGCCGTAAAAAATGCATGCTCCCACATCTATAAGATTTAGTGATCAATTTGTCAAAACAATTATTTTTTTAAAAAATTGTCTTTTGAAAAAATAATTTCAACTGCCCCTCGTGCGGTGTGTTTGCTTACTAGTGTATATTATGGCAAACTTGAGAATTTGGGAGTTTCCGTTTTTATATTATTTTTTTTACCCCGGCTAAGTGCACCACATAAAAAGTCAAACTTAAAAAAAAGTCAATCCTACTACAAAATGACACTTATGCCCCTCAATTAGTGCATCCCACTACACATTCCTCTCATTTTGTGCACCCCATCATCATCTCTCCACACACTTTCTTCTTGTGATTTGTAGGCGTCATCGAATGGTTGGGCCTTGCAGGTCCGAATCTCTTGTTGAAGAGTCGGTCAGAGCCCATCGAACCTTTAGTTGAAGAGTCAGTCACAGCTTGTCAAACATTTAATTGGAGAGTCGGTCGGAATCTACCGAACCTTTAGGTCGATAGTTGCCAACTAAATCTCACCAAAGAGGTTCGGTTGGACAATATTGAGCCTAGAGGATAAGTCTCGGCCATATGTCACTAAACCTAAAGTAGATGTCTCGATCAAGGTTTTGAAATTGGGTGCTTCGATTCCAATGAAGGGGTATTTTGGTAAAAATGTGGGGTGCACTTATAAATTGAAATTTAAATTTGGGGTGTCACATATAATCGAGTTGCACCAAGTAAACGATGGGGTACACTTAGTCGAGCTCTTTTTTT
The DNA here is from genome assembly GCA_039657345.1 of Stephania japonica. Taxonomy (NCBI): domain Eukaryota; kingdom Viridiplantae; phylum Streptophyta; class Magnoliopsida; order Ranunculales; family Menispermaceae; genus Stephania; species Stephania japonica. Next base: position 15,854,363 of record CM077558.1, on the reverse strand, counting down.
TTAGAAGAAAAAAACAATTGCTTCCACCAAGACTTGAACCCATGACCTTTCATTTCTAAACACCATATATACCAAACCATTGGGCCAACCAATTGGTTGGTTCCATTTTTATGAGTCGCGCTATGTGCACCCCGACATATGATCAGTGCACCCCGAAAGTTTTTTAAAATGTCATTTTGTTTGAAACACAAGAGCCCCACCATGAAAACACGTAACACATGAGTTCGGTCACCTTATACCGAGACTTATTCCAAAGTCTCTGTACTACAGGTTCAAGAAATCAACATGTCGTATCAGTAACCTGTGTTCGTCAACATTTGTTAAGTCTCGACCCCCATTTGTCTGATACATGTACCAAAGGGATTCAAACATGAGTTCGGTCGCCCTATATCGAGTCTTATTCGAAAGTCTCGACTACCTTTAACCGAGACATTACAACATGTCTCGGTCTGTGACCGACAAAGTCGCATCTGTCGTTCATTTTTGAAAATAGCAAAAAAACTACAATAATCATGAAAACTAACCTTATCGTACGTGACATCATCCTCTTCCGCTCGTTTTCTTCAATTGTAAAACCGTAAAAATATTTAAAACTTGTCGAGTCTAACAAATCCTACAATATAAGGTTGGTGCGTGCTCTTTGTTCGACTAACACAATGTTTGGCCGGTGACGGATCGACTTCTCTTGGTACGAAAATTGAGAGTTTAAGAGTGGGGTGCATGAGAATGTGAACGACATGTGCAGGGTGCCCTAATCATATGTTGGGGTGCCCTAATCATATGTGGGGGTGCATGATTTGGAAGGGCATTTTTGACATTTTTTTATGAAACCAATTTTTAATTCAAAAACCCTAAGTGCCCTAATAACATATCGGGGGTGCAAATAGTGCGACTTTGTTTTTATATTATAATACACAAGTAAACACAAATATCCCTCATGTACTTTTTATCTTTTTTTTTTTTTTTTATAGGAAACCAATTGGACGCCAATATGACTCGAACGTGCAACCTCTCCAAGGCAATGCATCGTCCATCTCAATAGAAATATTTTAGTAAATCTCACATATTCCTTTACCTAATAGCGCCAAATGAGAACTGATCAACACTTAAAGTGGTCTTAGTTCTTAGATTTATTGAGCATCTTATCATTAGCAGAAGTTACGGATGCGAGTAATCAAAAAAAAAAAAAAAAAAAAAAAAAAAAACCGTAAGGATTGGTTTGTTTTATCATGAAAGAACGCATCATTAAGTCTTGTTGGTCTGGAGAAGGCGCTAGTAATTTAATTTGTCACCTTTGTGATATAACTTTGATCAAAGAGAGTGAATAGCAATTGACTGGTAGAGACTAGATGATTGATTTGTCTTATTTTTTCACCTAAAGAATGTAGATTTAACAGAAAGAACTTTTGGTCGAAAAAAAAAAAAAAAAAAAACTTAAAATGTTGCATTGTCAAGATATCATGGTTGGTGTACCATATATTCAGACAAAAAATTAAGAGAAATTACTGGGAGCGTTGAGGCAAGTAGGTGGTTCTGATTCGTAATGAGCTATCAAGAAGGGAAATGCTAGGATAACATCCTTTTGACGCACAGTTGTTTCCTTTGGATGGGAATCAAGATGTGCAGTCACACATCTCAGTATATAATGGAAGGATCTCTGACGACATTGTGTCAAAGGACTGTGTCGAAATAATATCACCAAATCATTTTCCATGGAAGTGGCCATATGGATATAATGTACTGTAAAAAAAATGAAACTACAATCATATTCGAAAATGCCCACTTTGGATGCCGATCCAGTCATATCATGAGATGCACCTTGCAAGTTGCAATGCATCTTTAGGTGTAAAGCACCCCAAAATGCTACGGCAGCTGGTTGGTTTTATAGATTTTTTTTTTTGTCAAATTGGTTTTATAGATGAGTTGGCTTTGAGAAGTCCATGTAAAAATTTATACATCCCTTAAATGTTTAAACACTACCTTGGTCCTTGTGCTCCATACATTCTTTATGGCAGCAAAGGCTGTTAGGGTTGTCTTGAAATATGGGAAGAGGATTTGCTAATGTTGAGTAGTCTAATAGCAAAACGTCACGTGTATAATGTATGACGTGTTTTTATACTTTTGTCCTCCCACTTTTACTCTTTTGTAGACGTGCCACTTTATTATTTGTAGATATTACTAACATTACACTTCATACATTAGCAAATCTCTTCCCCTTGAAATGGAAGAGGATTTGCTAATGTTGAGTAGTGTGATGTTAGTACTAGTACTTAATAACTGACCATAAGATGAAGGATGTGTGGGAATTGGAGATGACTTTTCTATGCTATTCAGTCCTCTTAACCAAGCAAATAAGTATAATATGATTGGTAACCATGACATTACCACTTCAAGTGTTTGTGTGTTGCGCGGATGATATTGGATCTAATTAGGATATCATTGTCATCTATTCCAATTATTATGAATTAGAAAATCTCTCTGGCTCTCTTCCTCCAACTTTCTTTTGATAATGTAGTGCGCGCTGTGCAGGGTTGCTCAAGTGCTGCATCCTACATTATACTAGAGGCAATAGTAGGTGAAGCCAATAATACATGCAATAACAACCTAAAACCAACTGTGTAATGGAAAGCTAAAGAACATTAATTTTAGAAATGTTATATGATTCAGTCCTAATCCATGCAATCTTTTGGCTACTAATTTTCCTTCACGCTTGAAGAGATTGTAGATAAAAAGATCCCAAGCTATAAAGCAAGAGTAATTTAAGGATAAACAAAGATTTCACTATTTCAGGGTAGGTTCCATCAATTAAAATAACTAATTGCTCAAATATGCTGACATTGTTTGGCAATCAGGACCCCTTCACTCTATGAAATTAAAAGTAATTAATCTCAAATTTCTAATTTGTGGAAAATCACTAAACAATACAAGAAAATAAAAATAAATTTCTTTTTTCTTCCCTTTTAAACTCATATTTGAGAATTTCTTTTATTAGAAGTTTAATTGAACTCCTTTAATATGACAATCGGAAAACAAAAAAGTCAGAAGCAATTTTTCATTTTCCCACAATAAATTTCTACAGCCTACCTTGTTATAAACTTCAGTAAATTGCAAGCGATTGTTTTTCCCAACCATTCCTATTTGGCCATATACCACTGATTTGAAGTAGCTTGAATTATAATTGCTTCAGTTATAAGTTTTACATAAAAAAAACATCTAACTTATGAAACTTACCAAAACAACTAATAAAGGATAGTGAGGATATAGGGAGGGAAACTATAAAAGAAAATAAAAGTGTAGCCTAGCTACTTTTAAGTGAAGATTATTGCAAATAGGGAGAAAACTAAAAGAGAATAAAATTCTGGCCTACTAAAGAGAAAATTATTATATAAGAAATGGCAGGTTTAATATCTGTAATCAAAACCAACCTCCACCTAATTCTATTAAGATCCAATAACTAAATGGGCAAAAATTCCCTAACATGATTTGGTCACACACTAAGTTCACACTCTCATTAAGGTGTGCTTGCGAACATCTTGGTACATGTATTAAGGATTCAAGCAATAATAGCCCTTGAACCCCTCCAACTTCTAATTTCTCTCATTTCATGGGGGTATCTGCTCTTGCAAGAATAATTGAACTTAAGTAGGGAGGGACGACAAAAAAAAAAAAAAGGGATTCAGATACCTAAGACTATTAAGCACGAAAAAAAAGACCATTAACCCAGAGAAAGAGAGATGTACTGTGAAGAAAGTTAAGCATATTCACTGCACTTTGGGATTGCAGCACAGTTGGTGAGAGAGAGATGGCAGCATATCACTCTAATAATAAAGGAAAATGATTAAATGACTTACTTTTCAACACACGTTTGAACATATACTCTCATTTTTTTAACTATTTATGTCTCTTTTTTATTTTCTTCAGGCATAGACCCCATATTTGACAAAATATCGTAAATAATTAAAAGATAACAATGTACGCACTCAAAGTGTGCGATGAAAGTGTGTTAAATTATCATTTTTCAACAATAAATAGTCATGCCACGGGACATAAACCACGTACATACCTTGCCCGATGCACCTCGAATATCACTATGAAACATGATTCAAGGCACACTAATTATTCTCGGTTGATGTCCCTGCCCATGTAGCTAGCATTTTTTAACAATATAAAGCCCAAAGCTGGCGCTTACAGAACTGCAGAAGACAGGATCACCACGTGCCCTACAGAACCCCCAATCCACCATATATCCCTCTAATTTGTGGGACATACCCTTAAGACCCAAAAAGACCCAATTGGACAGTCGTCCACCTCTCTCACTCCCTCACATGAGTGTCTCACACGGATTCTCCAATCTTTATTAACCTCTACCTGCACATGCCTCCTATCCTGTCTCACCATTAAATATACACCCAAGAAATTACCAACATGCCCTTCTCCACGTGTCAATCACCCGCTACACACACCCCTTGCTCTCAAGTTTGACTTTGCTAAGTTAATATTTCCAGTTTTCAGCCACCCAAATAGAATGGCATACTTTTGCTCTCAAGTTTGACTTTGCTAAGATAATATTTCCAGTTTACAGCCACCCAAATGGAATGGCATACTTTTGATACATCATACATAGATTTGCTATTGAAGTTGTTTGTGTGTTGTGCCCATTGAATAGGCATTGAGATGTTTGCATGAACATCTCGATGCATCCCAAGTAACTGATATGTCAATGTAAATGTTTTTAAAAAAAAATACATGCTCAAGCCAAAGCATCTTTGTGAAAAGGTAGAAGCATCAATTCTCAAAAGGCAATGTTTGTGACGTCGTGAGTCCGTCTCACACTTAAAAGTAAAAAAAAGGTCCATGTTCAATAATGTGATAAGTTGGGCATAGTATACTTTGCTACTATCACAAAAGTTACAAAACATACACGGAGAAGAGTTGTTTGTTAAGAGATACTGACCAGTGTAGGTGAATAGAAACAAGAGGGCAAGATGGGAAATTTGGAGAGGCTCATCAAAGCCGAGGAATCTATTCCATTCATCTTCATGAAGTTGGCATATCAAACAATGAAGTAGAATGGAAATTCTCCTTCTTTGCTTCTTTCTTTAAAACTATTCCCGAATAGCACATTAAACAAAGCCAAGGCAACAGAGTTACAGATCATCATTGACAAGGACAAGAAAACCCAAATTTAAAACTAACAAGATTAAAAGAGTTGTGTGTGTGTGTGAGTGTGAGTGTGTGTGTGTGTGAGAGAGAGAGAGAGAGAGAGGGAATGGAACAGAATAGAGGTTTTGTCTCTTGATAGCACAAGAACATGAGAGCCAATTCTGAGGGGCAGGAGGAGATGATGAGATTGTATGGAGAGGAAGTGGTGAAAGTGAGAGATCTATATGCCATATGTTGCTTTCTTATTCATGTTGTTGTAGGTTCTCTGTAAGTGTGGTTGATCTTTGAGGGCCTGAGACTGATAGAGATGGGAAAGACAGGCAAATGGATAAGAAACTTTCTTACAGGAAAGAAAGACAGCAAAGACAGCAAAGACAAAGACAAGGTTGCAACAAGTACCCAACCTTCACCTTCTCCTCCTCCATCTTCTAGTGCTTCATCGTTGGCTCTTACCGACAAGCAGAACACGACACCGATTGCTGCGACTACTCCCTCGACTCCCAAAGAGAAGCGAAGATGGAGCTTCCGCAGATCTGCAAATACAAGCCCGGTAGCCAAGGACTCGAATTCCACAGACTCTACTCTGATCCAGCAGCGGCCACCAACACCACCACCATCCGTTCAAGTCATTTCGGAGACTGAGAATGAACAGAAGAGACATGCCATGGCAATGGCGGCCGCCACGGCTGCTGCTGCTGATGCAGCCATTGCGGCCGCACAAGCTGCTGCGGCTGCAGTGATCCGGCTAACAGCTGCTGCTACCGAGAACCAAAATTCCTCGGCTGAAGAGGCAGCTGCCATCAAAATTCAGTCGGTTTTCCGTTCTTATTTGGTAATTCTCACTGCAAGGAAATCACTAGTTTTTATAATGTTGGACCTCTACTGACACAGTTTGTTTTGCATCAACAAATAGGCAAGGAAAGCGCTATATGCATTGAAAGGATTAGTGAAGTTGCAAGCTCTAGTGAGGGGTCACCTGGTCAGGAAACAGGCTGCTGCTACCCTTCGATGTATGCATGCATTGGTTACATTGCAGGCAAAAGCCCGTGCTCAAAGGGTGCGAATGTTGGACGATTCACCTCCCATCAGTCAGAGGCCATCCACAAGTAGAAAATCTGTAAATGACAACTGCTTCGGGCAACCGTACAATGTAAGTATTTTCCTGCAGCAATCTCACCTTCAAAATGTTCCTTCATAAAGAGCCTCAATCCCAAATTAGTCGGGGTCAATCAAAGTCTTCAATTCCTTCAATACAGAAAACATTCATACTTTGAAAAAAAAAAAAAAAAAAAAACATTCAAAACAACGCATTTATATCAAAAAGAAGAACCAAAGAAGGAAAAAAAACACATTATATTAAAACCGAAGGTAAAGAATTGCAATCAAGGTCAATGTTTCAGAGATGTATTATAAATTATATTTCCTAGAAGTTGTAGAGAAGAAAAAACCATTACAATGTTCAACATTGATAAATTGTGTAATCTTCTGAATATAGGAATTGGAGGAGCACGTAAAAATTGTTGAAATGGATCTTGGAGCATTGAGAGGAAGCTCAAAAGGCAGGAACAGTTATTCCAGCCAACCACAAGTTGAAAGAATTGTGGAACCCAGATTCTCGACGTACTATTCGGAGCAACAACTGACACATATCAAGCAAGACCACCTACAACAGCTCTCACCAGCACCATCAGCATTGACGGAAATGAGCCCAAGAACCTGCAGTGGCCACTTTGAAGAGTACTACAGTACAGCACAAAGCAGCCCCCATTTCTATTCTGCGGTGGCCAAACCAGATTCAGCAAGAGTCCCATTTGCTTTTCCTAGACCTGAATACCCCGAATCCATGTCACATGACTATCCATTCTTTCCCAATTACATGGCCAACACAAAGTCCTCACGTGCTAAGGTTCGTTCGCATAGTGCACCAAAGCAGCGCCCAGATTCATATGAGAGACAACCAAGCAGAAGGAGAGCCTCAATAGAAGGAAGGAACATACCTCGGGCGGTTCGGATGCAGCGCTCATCTTCACATGTGGGTGCCTCTGTCCAAGGATATCAGTATCCATGGTCAATGAAGCTTGATCGGTCAACAATGTCCCTTAAGGACAGTGAGTGTGGCTCAACCAGTACAGTCCTCACAAACACCATCTACTGCAAATCTCTTGTTTCACATGAGGTAGGTGATCATCATCCTAAAGAGTAGTTGTTCACAAATACAATTAGGATATGTTGATTCGACATATTCCTGGAAATCAACATAAATAAGATAATTGCGACGAAACATCTCCCAAGATCCCACCGATGGGACAATATTGTCATAGGCAGATACAGTTTTCCTTCGATCCCACAGAAATCTCATATGCCATATTTTCTGTGTTTTTATTACTGCAGCCACATGGGAATCGGGACTGACACTTGCATCCTTCACCACCGAGCTGGAATTTTTTTTTTGTGACTTTGGGATGTAGAATGATTGACCAGGGAATTCAAGAACCAGCAAGCGAAGTTGTTCACATTTGATTTGCCAAGTACGAGTTAACACAAATGCATCTGTTTTACCTTCAAGAGAGTGGGAAAAAGAAAATAATGTTCTTGCTTTTTTTTTAGTGATGTTGTATTTTCTTTGCTACTTTTGAGGCTTTGACAAGCAGGATTGGTGATGGAATTGTACATGCTTTTGTATTTCATTAAAAGAAATTTCTAAGAGTTGTGGGCTTATAAATAATACCTTGTCCATGACATATTGCATGCATGACCTAGTAAACAATGCTGAAATCTCTCTATCTCTTTGATTGCATACCTCTGCCCCCATAGTACTGTTTGGTGGTTTCACGCAAGAATTCTGCAAATGTCATCCCATTCTTCAAGCGTGATGAAAGTGGTGGGATTATTCTATGAATCACTTGACTGAGGTCATGAGAGTGCTGCACATCACTTGACGGGGAAGTAGGTTCTGCTGTTGACTGAATTTCCTTATCATTCACCTCTATATATCTATCACATTCTATCGAGGAGCTTTCACAAGTGGTTTCTGGGATGATGAAAGTTTTGCTCCATGCTGGTTGCAAAAAGACAACAAAAGTTTCTCTACTCAAGAACCCTTGTTTTGCTGGTCGGCACACAGAGTGAAGAGTGGAACGTAGCTTCCCTTTCGATAGTATGTCAGCTGATTCTCCAACTTGAACAACAAAACTCTCAGGTGGACATTTCACCAAACAGATGCTTTTTCGGGTTGGGTGAAGTATTTGCAAATAGAGTGCCCATCAGGAGGGGAGCATTCTTGCTCAAAAGACATGCAAAACCCTTCTTTTGCCTCTGCAGTTGGGTGATGAATAGATGAAATGAACATGGGAGCAGTAAGAACAGTGAAAATTCCATAATCATAATGCCATTGTTGCCACAAGTTTGAAAGAGAAGTTCTGCAGGATTTAGCTTTGTTTTCACTAGTCACCAGGTTTAAGTCTTTAATTGGCGCTTTCTCATTTAGAGTACTAGTTCCAGAAACACCTTGCACAGGAAGGTGCATGGAGAGATTATTTGTCAATCTCTTACTCGATCCTTTTGCTTTCCTTGCTTCCTTTAAAATGAAGTTATCTAGAGTTGAATGATAGTGAATAAGGCGCCCTTTTGCAGCACTTGCCTCCAATATGCTTTGTTCTAGGTCTTGTCCACCAATGGCCCTATCACATACTTGAGCAAGAAGAAGACCAACCTCCATCATGCAGTAACCTAGCTCCCTAAGATTCTTTTCAAGACTATTGAATTCATCATCACTTGGGTCGTGCAAGCTCTCAGCACCTAGGTGTGCCTCCAAAGTGTCTTTGGCAGTATCATTAGATGCACCAAGTGCAATAGTATCCTTCACATATTTTAGCTGCAAAGCAAAGGAAGAGACTCTTCGATCTGGATTCTTGAGAGGAACATCAGTGCCTAACCTATGCTCCTGGAAATTACAGAAAAGCAAAAAAGTAAGGAACATAAAATAGGCAAAAATACCCAATCCTGCAAAAACAATTCTGCCGTGATGCTTAGCACATTAAATCACACACCCGCTCTTCTTTTAAATTGAGAATGAGTTAATATGTATATTCATTGTTAAAATAAAATATGACAATGCAGTAGTCAAACCACTTTTTTTTGCGAACAGTAGTCAAACTACTTAAATGGTGTAAATACACCTGGGGCTTTTCAAGAACAACTAGAGCTTTTTTTTTTTTTTTTTTTTTGCTGTTAACAACTTGAATTTTGATTTGGAAAGCTTACCATCAATTGAACTAAATTGAGCACAATGGAATAGTTTGATCCATGTAGCCGTATGGGATGAGGCTATGTTGTTGTAATAATTTGAGCTTCTTATCATTAGAGTTCAGCATTTTGGGAATTAAAACACTTACCTAAAATAAAAAATGGAAGACAAGACAACAAAAACACAGCTAGAGAGCTGCATAATTTCCAAAGACATCAAGGACATACCAATGAGATATACCTTGTCAAGGAGAACCAGTCCCTCAGCACTGTTTCGGTGGCAGAACTTCTACATTTATCAAATAATATAGGTATAACATGTATATCTCTTATGATCTCAAGATTTGTTGATAAATTCAAAAAACAGCAAGTTTCAAGACCTATGTCTTAGAAAGGTTTTAAATTTCATAGAATGAGAATTTTTTAACATAATAACGAAAGAATGATGATGTTAACGGGAAAGTGTACAACTATCTACTAGGTTGAATAGTAGGTTTCCTTTTTTTTTTCTCTTCACAAGAAATAAATACTTTAAAGTTCATGATAAAATAGAATTTCCAGACTTTAATACAAGTGTAACAAAAGAGATAAATTACTGAAGGAAGAAAGAAACAATTAAGAGCTAAACACCATATGCAATTAATAGGCAACAGCTAACTGTTCTGAAAGAGCCTAGAATTCATAATGTAATGATCCCCTACTATCACGGACTAGTGAACCACTAAAGGTTAAAAAATGAATATCATGCATATAATAAAAGTGATGAGTGTCAGATGATTATAAGAGTTTAGAACCTTGAAAAACATTTAGCATCATTTGCTGCATCATCTTCAACACATCTCAGACTCGGAGAAAATGTTTTAAAACTAAAAAAGAACTCGGTAGAGTGTTGAATAATTATAAGAGGTTCACTAGGTTTCAAATTCATAAGGGTAAAATAGTCCCAAGATTTATCAAAATATTCTTGAGAAATAAGAAACCGTGGAGAGCAAGTATGAAGACGTGAAATGAAAGAATGCGACATGAATAATGCCCTTTAAAGGCATTAATTTTAGCTGAAAGCACTAGAAGAAATGCACCATTTCCAATATGCTATTTACATGCATCATAAAGGGAGAAAAGAAAAAGAGAAAAATCAGCGCAGCACATATATTAGATGATTAAAAGCCTTCCTCAAACTACAACCAAAGTGATGCATACACAAATAGATAAAAATTTTATTAGATATTAACAGGTGTATACCCTTTTTTTGTGTATTTATTATATATGAAATATTACATTAGTAGTTATTGTGTTGCACAAGTAGTTATCGTTAGCTATGGAACTGGTTATGGGAAGTTACGGTTAGTCATTGGTGTAGTAAAGAAACTATAAATACATGTACTTCATATCATTACAGATAATGAAAGAAATATGTTCAAGTCACTCTTTTTCTTTCTTCCGTTCTCTCTAGCCCGTTTAATCTTCATCTAATCTCTATTCTATCTCTAATTCTTCCCTCTTCATCCCTTACTTCAACTATGTTCTTCCTCCTTCACTAATTTTCTACATATACTATGATGCATGCATCACTAAGCCTTCTTAGTGAACTAGCTTGCTTTATTAGTGTACAAGATCAAGCCTATTGGTTTTAATTGGTCTGGTGGTCAATCACCTAAAGCCATTTTCACATGTAAAGAAGTAAGAACACAACGTACAATGACATGTTTCTCAAGGACCGTCAAATTTTCCATCTCACTGCCTTTTTTGATGCATTCTAGACTGCAACTTGTGATGATCCCTCCTCCACTATCACTTAATTCTCAAAAAAGGCAACAACAACAACATAATAGCTTCAATCTCATATTAGTTGGGGTCGGCTACATGGATCAAACTCTTTGCAGTAGATTTAGTGCAATTGATAGCGAGCTTTCCAAATCATTTAAATCCCTCTTAATTAATTCTCCCCCAAAGGTAATATGGTTTTTTTGGGCTTGAAAATATACTAAATTGCCGCTCTTTCTTCATTTAATGCAGCACATAACACCATTCCTCATCATGTTGTGGAAGTAATTTGTGGAAATAGATGTTAATTACTTTGATGTTCTGCAAATTCTATTGCTTCCAAACCAGTCACTTGCTTTGGCCACATCGTCACTCCTATTTACCCTATATTATGCTCTTGGATAAGCATAATTTTCAAGTTTCCTTCCACTTATTATAATTTCGTTAGAAGCATGTGCTCAAGGCAATTTAGGCATATCACACATCTACAAAGAATCATTTCCTAGGAAGCATGTTGAGATTTTTGAATGCAAGCTTTTGGGTTCTTAGGTTCAAATTCTCCCTCCAAACGGGGATTCCAACTAAGTTTAGGATCTCCTAATCAAATTTGAATATGTAAGTGATCAGAATTACAGCCCTAAATCTGTCGCATAAATTTTTTTGTTTTTTTAGGCCCTCAACAATAGATTTGGAAGGAGAAGAACATACAACTCGCTGGATTGGAGAACTTCCACCATGAAATCACTCAATCCAAGGATGTAGTGCGATCCTCCCACAAGACAACTAGAGAGTGGGTCTATCCATGCCAATTCGTAGTATTATTAAGTAGAGAGTATGAGTTTGATATCCATGGTAATTAATCAATGAAAGATGAATTTTCTAGCAATTTTCATTCTCTCTCTCTCTCTCTCTCTCTCTCTCTCTCTCATTCACTTTTCTAATTATATGGCATCATGCTATATATAATATAACTAATGACCTAAGTAACCTCCACAGAATTTCATTTTCTCATCTTCACATTAAAAGTCACTTTTAGGATCTTCAATCAATGAATTTGACATTCTTCAACACAAGCAATTCTTTTGATAAGAATCAATTAGTTAAATGTATTTTGTCTGATAAAAAAATTAGTTAAATATATTATCATACCTCATAAGTAGTAAGATATCAATGGAAGATGGATTTTTTTACTTTTCCCCCTTCAACCCAAACTGATTATCCATTCGAACTGCAGAGACTATAAGTTATTTCACTAATCTTCACTATGACAGTCACAGGAGACCAAATAATGAAGAAGTCCTACAATTAATGAATGCAAAGGTAAAATAAAACTTACATCAAACTACACGAATTATCATTGGTCACAACATATGCTATATATCTATGATTTTTTTTTCTTTTTTCAAGAAGAAACACAAATGATATCCATCTATCTAGAGCAATCCATTCATCTAAGAATGTATAATCACCACTATCTTCTTCATGGATCATCAATAGCTACAACTTAAAGCCTAAAATCCTCCATGTAAGCATGGTTTAGCTCGAAGAGGTACATAATGGTTCAATGAATCATAAGTAGCACTTATACACTTCGAGGGCAATACATACAAGAAGAGAACTCAAAATTGAGGCAATAACCAAAAAGTGAGTAATCAAAATATATTGATTCATGCGCCCCAATGGGTGTGGGGAGTGGATACCAATAGGTCTTTAGTACTCTGACTAAGGCAGAGGTGATGGGTTCAATTCGCGGCAATCGCATCATTTTCCTTTAACACTTGGGTCAATGGTAGGGGTGCCCTCCTAGCCCCAAGAAGATTAGTAGGGCCGTAATCGACATGGGACGAGGCGGTTCTGACACCCCCGGTCATAAAAAAAAAAAAAGCAAAACTCATTATTTGGTCCCTTAACTTTGTGTTTTTTATGTTTTTGGTCATTGAACGTTCACAAATATTTACATTTAGTCCTTCCACCATTTAAAGTGTTAAATTCCTCCGACGTAGATAACATAAGTGCCGCATGACTAGTCAAGAAGAGTAAAACAGTTTATATTATAGAATCGGATGACTCACATCAACCACCAAAGGCCAAAAAAAAAATTATAATTTTACCCAAAAATATAAAAAAAACTCAAAGTTTAGGAATCAAAAGCATAAAAAACTCAAAAGTTTAGGGACCAAATGTACAACAATGAAAGTTCACAGACCAAATGTACACTAATGATAGTTGAGGGACCAAAAAAAAAAATCAAATCCTGCCAGGACTAAACATTCTATAATTGCAGTACCATAAACTCTTATTAGCACATCACATTTACAGTACCAGTCTCTCTTTTTGACATAGTAACTCAAAATGATGTGAATTCGAGCATACCTTGAGAACTCGTCGACGATCTACGTCGCCTAGAAGGGCGAGATTTCGGGCGAGAGGTAGGAGGGATCGACGGAGGTCAGCAGCGGCTTTGGGGACAGGAGAGACGAGTAGCAGACCAGGACCCGACGGACCTAGGGTTTCCATCACAGCTCTGGAGATGGAGTCCAGCCTTTGAATCTCTTCTCCTGAAAGGGAGGATTGAACGGTAGATGAGTAGGAAGACAACAATTCAAGATCTGAGAAGGATAGCTCAAATGGCTCGATTATCTCCGCCTCGATTTCTTCCTCCATTAATGGCTTCTCTAACTTCCTCTCTGCTAAGATTTTGAAGGGACTGGGGCTGGTTTCGGGCGCGGAATTAGGGAAAGGTAACGCTCATAGATAGTTTGGTAACAGCAGGCAGCCAGGCACAGATAGGAACAAATAGATGGACTTTTTTCCGTTGAATTGGGCCTTTAGGCCCACCTGAGCCCTCTAAAGTACAGACACAATGGTAAGAATTAAGGGTTGCATCCATAAAAAAAAAAAAGTCCCGCTAAGTGCATCTCATTTTGCGTGGCACTTCAAATTCAAATTTTAATTTCTAAGCGCACCCCAAAATTTTACCAAAATACCCTTTCATCCGAACCGAAACACCCAATCCAAAACCTTAGTCAAGACATCTATTTTAGAGTTCGATGACATGTAGCCGAGACTTATCCACTAGACTCGGTGTTGTCCAATCGAACTTTTTTAGTGAGATTTAGTTGACAATTTTCGACTTAAAGGTTCGGTGTGTTTCGATCGACTCTCCAATTAAAGGTTCGGCAAGTTATGACCGACTCTACAAACAGAGGTTCGGTGGGCTCCGGCCGACTCTCCAACAAGAGATTCGGACCTTCAAGGCCGAAGTACTCGATGGTGCCTACAAGTCACAAGAAGAGAGTGTGTGGGATGTATTAATCACAGTGAGGGACATAAATGTCATTTTGTAGTGGGATGGACTTTTTTTTTTTAAGTTTGTCTTTTTTTGGGATGCACTTAATGTTGGGGTGCACTTTGAGGAACTAAACAAAAAGATGAGTTTTTGGGTTAAGGGTTACATAAGTGTTTATTTTATTTTTTAAAGAGAAATGTTATTTTGACTTGAATTTTGGCCCACGCATTTGATGTGGCATATCGAATTACAGGACCCGTAGAAGCAAGGGCCTCTCTCCCCATTTCATTTTGAGTCATGATATTTTGACCCAACTTTGAGCATGCCAATTTGGCACGTACTCATAGAGAGTCTCTATATGCATGTCAAGTTTGTAGGCACATTAATGCACACAAATCAATACAACAATCAAGGTGACAATCGAGAGTGTGCCAAATTAATGTGCCCAAAGTGGGAGCATTATTCTTTCATTTTCACCCAAAAATAGTCTTGTTAGTCATTCTTGACTATTGAAAACACAGACGGTCAGTATGATCCAGTTGTAGCTATCTGCTCGTCAGACCCATCAAACCGCCAAATTTTGGTGGGGGATTTACAATGAGCCTCACTATGTGCACTCTAGTCATCACTCAGGGCACCCCATTTACAAGAGCACCCATCGTTTTTCTTAGGGCACCCCTGAGTTGGATGAAAATGCCCTTATTCATCGATGTGAGCACCTACCACCAAATCTTCTTTCGCATTCCTTCCCATCATAAATCAGCCCCTCGATCTACCAAATCTCTTTATTTTTTTGCTCGTTTACCCATCGATTTATTTTTTTTAAGGTTGGGTGAGTGTTTGCGGGGTGAAGATTTTGTGTGATGACTTGTGGTAGATGGTTGGGGGGTGTTTTTCATTGAGTTTGTTGTTCCTCTATCTCGTGTTTTTATTGTCTTTCATGGGAATGTACCCATCATTGAGTTCAACCATAATCCCGTAATGTTCGGCCACACAGGGCCGAGACTATTAAGTAAGTCTTAAAATTGCATGACCGAGACTTTGCAATATATCTTGGTACCCTGTAACCGATCGAACAAGTAACCTATTTCATAATGGGTTTGGTTATCAATGAGACTGAGACATAAGAGGATGTCTCGGTTGTTGGTAATCTAGGCATCCTTTTATATCTCTGGTACCTGGTAACTTATCGAACAAGTAACCCATTTCACAATGGGTTCGGTTAGAACAAGGTCGAGACATAAAAGGATGTCTCGATTGTTGGTAACCAAGACATCATCTTAAGTCTCGATCCTATATGTTTGACACTTTCGTGTACATGGTATATTTCAAAATGCGGGAAACTCTAAACACAAAAAGGTCAAAACACACCAAAACCCATGCTTCCAACCTCAAAAATTGAAAAATAGATATATATACATATTCTAACCTTGTATGCACTTTTGATCTAAGAATGTCGTGTCCGACCGTCGACGAAGATGACAAAATCAATTGGAAAACAAGGGTGGTGGAGTTCGGTGCTCACACATCAAAACGGGGTGGTGAGGTACCCAAAGTTGTGTTTTTTTTTGTTTTTGTTGTAGATTTGTGTTGGAGGGCACCTTCTTTTCAACTCCAAACTGCATTGCTCTTGTTATTCTTCCTTTTTGCCTCAACCAATTTTTTTTTTTTTTGCTAAGGGTATTTCTTTTTTTGTCATCTCCATCCTTTAGCTTGAAATTTCAAGGCAAAGAACAATAATAAGAAGAATAATAATAAGAAGTTGTTAGATTGGTCGAAGTAGGTTTTAGAGAAAAAGAAGAATTAAGGCAAGAATGAATGAGGAAACGATTTTGCAAAAGGGGTTTAGGGCTCAATTATAGGGGTGTTTTCATTTGTTGCAAAGGGTTATAGGGGTGTTTTCATTTGTTGAGGTAAAAAATCTACCCTCACTTACATTTTGTATTCTTGTATTGTTCTAGGCTATATATTTTACTAATATGTGGTTATGTGATGACCCCTAACTCCAAACAAGGCACCGCCCCTATATTAATCTACCATTAACCTCTAAATATTTCCACTTTGGGCTAATGATGATTTAATAAGCCTATCAACTTGTCTATCAGTCCTGGATAAACATTAAACCTAACTAATTCATTATTATTATTTAAAGTGAATTAAAGCGAGAACTTAAACATTTTACAACGGAACTTAAAATAATAGAAGACCTATATGTAGACAACTAGGAAATGAGATTGCATGTATAATCAAAATGCGGTAAACATGAAGTCATACATGTATCAAGTTTGTGGTACTATCTCTCAACCTATAACAAACTCAAAGATTGCACTAAATGAATATATAAGTAAATACAAATAAGTGAACACAAAAGTAGCAAATCCCGCTCGTGTTAGACTCTAATTATGGTAGTCGCCCAACTTCTCGTTCCCTTGTTATTGTATGATATGAAATTGTCACAAAACAACAATTCCAATGACCATGTCTTAAGACCATCTACTTACATTTCGATTAATCAAAGATACGTAATTAAAAGTATGACATATAAGAAAAGGGTAACAAAAATGTAAATTATGGAAAAAGTCACCATAAGAATCAAAGAATAAATGATCGCGGGAAATAAATCAAAATGCAACTAAGTTGATCCCGAGTTCAACTGCCCTAGGGGTCCTCGAAGACTTTAGCCCCAACTCATGTCAGGTTCGTCAACAAGAAACAATATCTTATATGGAGGTCGTGGGATGTGACGACCCAAATCCCAGTGGGCCCGGGTCGCCCGGCTTAAACCATCGCTGAACCCCTCGAGATGACCCGGTGAGTCGGGCGATGATCTAGTAAGCTTTAACCTACGGAAATAAGATATTCTATAATAGACTAAACAAGGCTAATAAGTGCTGAAATAAAGCCTTTATTGTCTAAAAAGGTTGCATAATTAAAGTAGAAGTCTTACAAACCATTGAATCATAAAATAAACTAAGTGTTATGGGTTCAAATAACAACCCATATGAAATCCCCTGTTTATCACATAAAATGTCTCAAAAATCAAATAGATATAAATAAACAACTTTGTAAACAAGAAAAAACCTTATATGCTAAAACCTTGCCCTTTCCTTTGTCCTGAGCAACAATAGTTGATAGTTTCAGAATAGAATAAGTTTATTGTATATTCGAATGTATAGTATGGTGCCCTATTTATAAAATGGTACACAACTAAATCAGTGGAGGCGTTACATAATTAGTGTAGACGTTACAGAATCTGTGTAGGCATTACACAATTAATATAGATGTTACACAATCAGTGTAGACGTTACAGAATATTAGTTTATTAACATCCCCCATTAAACACAAGGTGGTGGCAATGGAACCACTTGAGTTTGCAAACAAATAAGATGAATATACACAAAGTCGGCGACAATTCTGCGCATGGGGACACCAGATTGCGAAGAATGAAATGCAAGTGATCATAGACAAAATCTTCAAATAGGTAGGCGGGACAGATAAATCTGCAACAATGTTACAACTAACAGGCATGACGGGCATCGCGAACTACGCTCGACAACGTACAATACGCGGATAACGGGCGTGACAGGCATCGTGGACTACGCTCAAATTAGCGGACAATGCACGGACGGGACAACAAAATAACTGAATAACGGAGCAATGGAGTCGATGGAATGACTATTGGGGCTGAGTCGATGGAACAACTAATGGAACAACATAGTCGGTGGAACGACTAACGAAGCTAAGTCGGCGGAGCGACTTGTAACGACCCAGAAATTTGGTTATTTATGGATGATAATGCATGTATTAGTATATTAGTATTTTACGGGTCTCGAGCCGTTCGGGCTATATGTTAATTGAGTGAGGTGTCGCCTAGTTATACGGGGTTTTTCGGGAACCGTTTTAGTGGATTTTATTAATAAATAAAGTCAAATGAAAAACATGACCTAAGTTGAGGAAAATAAAATTTTAACAATAAAGTATAACATAAGCATGAGGGAATTTATTCAAACCCCAAGAGTGGGACCGCCTCGAGAAGCGTGTCGAATGCGGGGCACGATGCACCGAGTAGGCGAGAATTTGTGTAGCCTTATTGGTAATTTAATAAAATTAATGGGGTTCATTTAATAGGTTAATATGGATAGGATTGTTAAAGTGACAAAAGTGAGTGAGGAAAGCCATTGGATGGTCATAGGGATGTGGATATGTGTTAGATTAAGGGATGAGCCAAATGACTCATAAGGGTAGCTGTCCAAGGGTTGGGCAAGTTTAAAAATCAGGGGCAAAAGGGTCATTTCGGCCTAACTCATTGGTATAAAAACAAACAAAACCTTAAAACCCTAATACACTATTCATTATCTTCCCCACTCAACAGCCGCACTATTCACCCTCCCACATCTCGTCACTGCCACCCGCCCCACCTGCGACCGGCCGACTCCGACGTGGCTAGAAAAACCGGTGGACTGCCGCCGATGAGGAGAGACCCTTCTTCCTCTCTCTCCCTCATCTCGGCTTCTCTGATCACACGTCTCTCTCTCGCTTGACCGCCCTCTTTCCTCTTCTCAGCTGTCTTCTCTCCTAGCTGGACAGCCACCACCATCGCCCCTTACCACGTCACCGGAGCTTGGTGAGTTCTTTGCTTTCTCCCTCTCTCTCTCCTCACTCACGCTCCTTCTCAGTTTTGAGACTCACACTTGTTCTCTCTTGACCCCAAGTGTGGCAGCCACCTTCTCACGGCGAGCTCGTCACCACCGCCACCTCCTTTGCCGTTGAAGCCACCACGTCCTACCCTAGGTGAGCTCCTCCTCCTCTCTTGTTTCTCATCCTCTCAGTCTCACTGGTTTCACGTTGTGGAATGATTTGGGACTGTTTATGTGACGGTTTGTGTCACTGTTTTGGGATGACCGAAGACCGGTGCCGCCGAGGCCGACCGGAAGTCCCCTCCGGCGACTCTGTGGCCGGAGGTGACCCCATTGTGTGTGTTATATGTGGGTGCTTTATTTTGTTTTCTTTTGCTTCTTTCTTCTTCATTCTTGCTGTCGAGATGTTTGTTGTGGTGTGTGGAGTATGTGTTGTGTGGGGTGGTTGTTTTAAATGTATGGGGTGTGGTTGTGTAGGTGCACACCCCAGGTTGGGGTGTGGGGTACCATTTAGGGCTGTTTACATGGCTGTTTTGGTGTGTGACGGGTTTTGGTCTTTGATGTGTGTATGTGTAATTGTTTGGGTAGGAGTTGTATGGAAACTGTTTTGGGGTGAGTTGTGTGCAAGGGGTGTACACTGTTTGTACACCACAATGGGGTGTACACAACATTGTGTGTGTACACCACAGTGGGGTGTACACAACAGATGTATATGGGGTGCATGTTAGAAAATGTGTATATAACGTAATTTTAAGTAATAAAGTGATGTACTAATGCATGTGAACATGGAAAATTACAGTGGGGTGCACACAACAGAGGGGTGTGTGCACAAAACAGCGGGGTGTGAAGTGTTAGTGTGCACACCAGTGGGGTGTACACATCAATTGTGTGTGTATGACCATAATGTACATTATTATAGGTTTAAGAATAAGTAAACAAGATTTTTAAGTATAGACATTTATATTAAATGAATATGGATTTGTAATAAGGGCCCAACACACATTATAATGAGGGCCCAACACATCCAATACACATTACAATAAAAGCCTAATACAATAGGTACAACTTAAAGACTGAATGCGAGCCTTAAACTAATATTCGGGATTCCAAAACTTTATCAGGTTGTTGAGAACTTGTGGGGAAACGCGTTAGAGTTTCGGAGTGATACCGAGTCGCGATTAGTCAGGTAAGTACATGCATGCATCGTATGTGTGTACGTTAGTAGACCAGCAAGAAATTAACATGTGATTTATACCTTCACTATTTATTGCTATTGTTGCATTGATCCTTTGCTTGATATTCCATTCCGTTTTCCTTGGTTGTATGTTCTTGGCATGAGTGTGTGTCTCGAAAGTATCATGTGGTCCCGTACTAGCTGGGACAACGAGGGTGCCCTCTCCAGGGGTAACTGACCACCCCTAGTGATGTGTGTACTGGGTACTGGATTCGAGAGGTGTTGCGATGCCTCTCGATTTCACGCTGCACTAGTGTTGCGACATTGCCCGGGGAGATCTTGCGAGATCTTTGCCGTATTGATGTGAAATAGACCACTCATGGGCCTCTTTTGAATCTTAGAACATGCAAAATATCGATTGTTTATCTTTCAGTCTCTTTATCATGCATTTGATTTATTTACTTTCCAGTTATTTCCTCTCCGCATGATACTTAGACTGTTTTCCTTGTTATAATCATAAATTACTGTTACATTCTTCTGGTACTACTAGCAATTTTTTTCAGTTACTCACCGTCTAGTTTGTGACGGTGGGTGCAGATAGAGTGGAGAGCAGCAAGGGCAAGGGGCTCTGCCTAGGTGATATACTTTGAGGCTTTGCAGGACATCTGAGAGACGTTATAGTAGGTGATTATACTTTGTTTGCTGATGTGTATATCGTTTTATACTTGTTTTGTTGGGATTATTGAACTTGATATATCTTTATTGAGACTGGTATCATGTATATATGCCTATCGAATTGTACATGAATACCCGGGGTTTTCCACACTTATAGAATTCCTAATTTCCCTTTGATTGAGTTATTTCCCTTTATTATGATTGTTTTAGTCTTCCGCTGTGTGTAAATGCAATAATTCTTTCATAAAATACTGAATTGATCACATCGAAGGCTGACTAAGCTCGTCAGGTTGCCGAGTGATGACTCGGGGCCTGCACGGGTTTAGGTCGGGTGTACCCAATTTCACGAGGAAATTGGGGCCGTCACACGACTATCGGAGCAGAGTTGAAGATACAACTAACGAACAGCGGAGTCGACGACAGGACAATAGAGCAGACGGACGGTAGAGTCGATAATAGATCAACACCAAAGTCGATGATAGGCAAAACAAAAAATGGGGATCTGGAGACATGCATATGGTTATGCGAGTTGGAAGGCATAAAATTTGTGCGAACATGATAGGCGGATTGACTGACTGAGTGACGCGAAAGAGGCAAACAGACTGGTACAATAGACATACGTGTGTGAAGACGCATAAGAGAAACAAGAGGAAATCAAAACAAGGGCATAATTGAACACACGAACAAGCATTAAGATGTATCAAGGATCGGTCGTCGACTTAAAAGTCGATTGACCTTGGATTAGAAACCAAGCTCTGATACCATGATAGTTTCATAATAGAATAAGTTTATTGTATATTCGAATGTACAGTATAGTGCTCTATTTATATATTGGTACAAAACTAAATCAGTGGAGGTGTTACATAATCAGTGTAGACGTTACATAATCTGTGGAGGCATTACACAATTAATATAGACGTTACACAATCAGTGTAGACGTTACAGAATATTAGTTTCTTAACAATAATACTTGAAGGGGAAAAAGTGGGGTGAGCAAAGATCCAACGAGCTCAGTAAAGTAGAAGCCTGCTTTACCCTCAATCATCCAAGTAATTGTAATAGTCCCTATTTTCATCTAGGGCACCGCCCGGTCTAATCCCGTAATTAAGCCCTAATTACAACAGTTATGACCTAATTACGTATTAGTCAGCCTTTATTACCTATTATCACTTAGATTGAGTTCAGGAATGAGAAATTCCCTATCACTACTATTTATCATTTTATAAGGATTATCAAATTAGTGGAAGTCTTTAACGTATTAGCGGAAGAATTATATATAAATCCCAAATGTGGAAACCAAGAAATAACGATCACAACATAAACATGTAATAAACGGCGAGCATATAGACAAACGAAAAGTCAAAAGTCGGGTGAACTAACTTTCCTCCCAATGAACAACCTAAGCAAAAGACGTATATAAGCATAATACAAAAATATGACCTACATGTACAGCAGCTACGTGCTACAAGCTTAGAGGTACTCGCCGATCTTCTCCTTGCCCGGTCTAGTGCTGCTTGATGGACCTACACCCACCGTCACAAACTAGATGGTGGCTATAGTGATATTTAAGTGATAACTGAGGAATTCTATACTACATTTCCAAAGCAAAGACAGATATTTAAATGCATAATATAACAGAAAAAGGTGCTGAGAAAGTAATGCATATAAATGTCACAGTTAATCGAATTAGATAGACTGACACAGGCTAAGTCGAGATGATTTACGTCAGGTCGGCGGTGAGAAATATCAACCAGCCTTTTCCACTATTGTATGGAGATACTCTCAACATACTTTGTAAATTTTGATATATATATATATATATATATATATATATATATATATATATAACTTGCCGACAACCCCGTAGTTCAAGCTACATGATGCCACCCAAGTAATAGTGGTGAGTGCCAGAAACCCCGAGGTCCAATGACCCCATGAATCCACCCATCTCTCATGCAATGGACACTAGATAATCTTCACCTTTTGTTTCAAGGATTTTCATTTCTAAGGTTCTACGATATCAACAATAAGTTAGGCTACAAAGCCCCAAAGGAAATGGAATACAAACCAATTATCATAGTAACCCTAGTGTATGCATTTCTAACATCAGTCACAACATAGCCCACAACAAAATACGGTATATCAGGAAAAAGAGTCAATGAAACTATCACAAGACATCATGCTATTTCAACATTTAATTTGAACAGAGCAAGGAAAACATGATGGTAGATTACTAACTGCAAGTCGTCAAATTGACTGAAAGAGAAATAATATGAATGAAATAAAGTAGAGATTTCCCGCAGTTTCACTTACTAGTCACAGGATAGCTAAGGCTATCTGGCCTCGCGACACTCCGACTATCACTCTCGAACTCCCGTAAAACCCCTAGGCCCCTGAAAAGTTATTTCATATCATTTATTTATTTATTTATTAATATTTTGTTACATAGATATATTTTATGTTTGTATGTACCTATGTGTATTTGTATATATATGTATATATACATATATATTTATTATTTATTATTTATTATTTATTATTATTTCATTTTATTTTATTTTATTTTATATTCATTTATTTATTTTATTTTTTATTTGGGGGGATTAGACCGTTGAATCGGGTCTGACCCGGTCCAACCGGGTCTCTCCCCCCACTTTTCTTCTCCAAGTAGAGAGAAGGCTACAACAATGCGTTTTTTGTTTCTCTGTTTTTTTTTTCTTCACTTCTTCAATCCATCAACATAATAACAACACCACCAACAATCCATCAACATAACAACAACACCACCAACAATCCAAATCACCATTGAAGCAACAATTTTTCAAGCTTCAACAACACAACACTACAACGCCAATAACAACAACAACGACGAGAACAACAACTTACCTCCGCCTTGACGTCACTGCCACGCCTTAAGCTCTCGATCTCCCTCCTCCGTTGAGCTCTCTCTCTTCCTCGGACTCTCTCCTTCTCCTTGTGCGGCGGTGTGGTTTTTGTTGGTGTTTTGGAGGTCAAATGACCATTTTACCCCTCCAACCCTATCATTTTCCATATAAGTCAATGCCCCTTTTTGTCATTTCTCAAATTTTTTTTTTTTCTGATTTTTTAAAATGTATATATAATATAAATATATATATAATTACATCTGTCCAATTCAATTTAATTAATTTGTGACCATAGGCTATGGTTTAATATGCATTAATTTAATTACATTGCATTTAACTAAGTTTAGACTTACCACAAGTCTCTCTACCTGGTACCTCGACTCGCACGCAACTCAAGTCGTGTCCCGACCACGTCTCGACGTCGATAGTTGCAAGTACTGACTTAGTCAGCCTACACACATACAAAACACTAGGAATACATCAATACAAATATAAAATTTACCTCGGCCACATGCCTCGGTCTGTGTGCACATCTCATGTGGGCCCCACATCATGGGTCTGTGATCCTGATTAAGTAGTTAATCAAGATTAGCAAAATTGGGCCGTGACAAATATTCCCAACAAAATAGAAATTTTGTCCTCGAAATTAAATTCAGGTTAGGATTCTAACTGACTCGAAAAGATACGGAAAACGGTCTTGCATATAGTCTTCCCGTTCCTAAGGGAGTTCTGAGTTGTTGTGGAACTGCCACTTGACGAGTACTTTCGGGATAGGCTTGTTCCTCAGCTGCTGTACATTTCGGTATAGGATCTGGATAGGCTTCTCCCCATGGCGATATAGATGATGTGATGAATCTCTTATTTCCCAAATCTTGAAGCTGACTCCTCAACTCCTCCAACTCTCTCGGTGCCATGCGATAGGGTGGTATCGAGATCGGCTTGATGCCTAGTATGAGATCAATTACAAAGTCTACCTCTCGAGGTGATGGTAGAACCGATAAGTCCTCCAAAAAGACATCAGGAAAGTCTATGACTACTGATATTTCTTCAAGTCGGGGACTCTCCGCTACGGCGTACAAAGCTACTAGAGTCTCCATCTCCTCACTAGACGCTAATTGACCTGTCGTGGTACAAGCACTCAATGTGCTACCTTGATGAACAAAAATCGTACGCCTTGGGATCTTGGATATCACGAATTTATTGAAACAATTGCAATTCATCCCTAGTGGTGTAGTCACTCGTCAATTGACTCCTAGTTCCTCGTCATTTAATCATTACCCTAGTCAAGATTTAAATGATACTAGCCCCAAAGTCCGCACGTCACAACATTACTAGTGGGTGAGTCACGCTCCGCGACTACATGCTCATCATACACACGTATGGCACTTTGGTCATAATACTCAAGAAAAGTCTTGCTAGGCGTAATTTTCTATGCAAAATACGAACTAAGTCGGCTTACCATCGACTGTCCTAACCAGTTTATGCATTAAAAATAGATCAGGACTTTCCCTTGACTCGGTCTCGCACCATAGTTGGGTCTGGTCCTATAAGAACATGGGCTCTCTCTCGATCTTGTGGCTGTGGTGTCTCCTATCAATAACTCACTGGCTGCATACACTTTCACACGATGTGCCCTACCTGATGATCTATAACATGTCGGTTGTCTCCTCTGATCACCATTTGTAATCTTAGTCTAACCATGCCTTAGCGCATCTCGGTCTCTGCCTCTTGGCACCTACTGTGTCTGCGGAGATGGTATTGTTGGCATAGATGAAGTTGGCAAGATAGGTGGAGTCGCGTGAGATATAGACTGACGGCTGGTCTCGTGATACATGAACTCTGAAATCTCTCATTTGCGATCGTCACTCCCTTGGCTCTCTTCGCCTCACAAAGTCAAACCCTTGTTCAACCATAGCAGGAGATTCGTCAAACGCAGTGGGCATGGGCGTATCCTTGCCTGATATAACTATCGGTGCAGCAACAATCGACAACTCTGGTAGACAATGTACTACAAGCTGTTTCGATGCAATCGGAGTCTCTGAAGTCAGGGGCGTTGTAGTAGTAGTTGCAACCATGTTGGGGACGGTCAATATCAACGCCGTCATTCGTGTCATCATGAAAGTGGTAAGCTTCGCAAGCTGTTGTCCCTGAGCCGCTATTCAATAAGATAACCTCTTAATGTCATCCACCGATGCAATAGATTTTCTAACTGCTGCTAGCTCCTCCATCTTTATCTTCACGAGAATCCGACACCGACGTCTATACGTTGGCGACGCACTCTTCATCAGCCACTATGTATATAGCGTGTATATACACATAATTATACTTTTACATATAACAATCTCCAACTTACTTTCATTCGATTCCCAACAAAATAGTTCTTAGGCAATGTTCATCTGGTTTTCACTTCTAAAGTTCATGCTTTATTTATTGAGAACAAGTCTTTGTATTCTATCCCTAAGGTTTTAAAGCCTATTATCTGATGCCAACTATAACGTTGGTATAACAATTTTAGACAACTATATACTCTGTCCCTAAGGTTCTAATCCCTAGGCTCTGATACCAACTGTAACGACCCCTATTTTCATGTAGGGCATTGCCCGACCTAATCCCGTAATTAAGTCCTAATTACAATACTTAGGACCTAATTACGTATTAGTCAGCCTGTACTACCTATTATCTTATGGATTGAGTTCAGGAATAAGAAATTCCCTATCACTACTATTTATCATTTTATAAGGATTATCAAATTAGCGGAAGTCTTTAACGTATTAGCGGAAGAATTATATATAAATCCTAAATATGGAAACCAGGAAATAATGATCACAATATAAACATATAATAAATGACGAGCATATAGACAAAGGGAAAGTCAAAAGTCGGGTGAACTAACTCTCGTCCCAATGAACAACCCAAGCAAAAGACGTATATAAGCATAATACAAAAATATGACCTACATGTACAACAACTAGGTACTACGAGTTCAAAAGTAGTCGCCGATCTTCTCCTTGCTCTAGTGCTGCTCGACGGACCTACACCTACCGTCACAAACTAGACGGTGAATATAGTGATATTTAAGTGATAACCAAGAAATTCTATACTACATTTTCAAAGTAAAAACAGATATTTAAATGCATAATATAGCAGAAAAAGGTGCTGAGAAAGTAATGCATATAAATATCACAGTTAACCGAATTAGATAGACTGACACAGGATAAGTCGAGATGATCTACGTCCGGTCGGCGGTGAAAAATATCAACTAGCCTTTTCCACTATCGTATGGAGATACTCTCAACATACTTTATAAATTTTAATATATATATAACTTGCCGACAACCTCGTAGTTCAAGCTACGTGATGCCACCCAAGTAATAGTGGTGAGTGCCGAAACCCCGAGGTTCAATGACCCCATAAATCCACCCATCTCTCGTGCAATGGACACTAGATAATCTCCAACTTTTGTTTCAAGGATTTTCATTTCTAAGGTTCTACGATATCAACAATAAGTTAGGCTACAAAGCCCCAAAGGAAATGAATACAAACCAATTACCACAGTAACCCTAGTGCATGCATTTATAACATCAATCACAACATAGCCCACAACAAAATACGACATATCAGGAAAAAGAGTCAATAAAACTATCAAAAGACATCATGCTATTTCAACATTCAATTTGGACAGAGCAAGGAAAACATGATGGTAGATTACTAACCGCAAGTCTTCAAATTGACTGAAAGAGAAATAATAAGAATGAAATAAACTAGAGATTTTTTGCAGTTTCACTTACTAGTCACAGGATAGCTATGGCTATCCGGCCTTGCGACATTTCAACTATCGCTCCTGAACTCTCGTAACACCCCTAGGTCCCTGAAAAGTTATTTCATATCATTTATTTATTTATTTATTTATTAATATTTTGTTACATAGATATATTTTATGTTTGTATATACCTACGTGTATATGTATATATATATACATACATGTGTATGTGTATATATATACATGTATGTATATTCCTATATATATGTATATACATATATATATTTATTATTATTATTATTTTTTTTTATTTTATATTCATTTATTTATTTTATTTTTTATTTGGGGGATTGGACCGTTGAACCGGGTCTGACCCTGTCCAACCCGGTCCAACCGGGTCTCCCCCCTACTCTTCTTCTCCAGCAGAGACTCTGCTTCTCTTTTTTTTATTCTTTCTTCTTGATTTCTTTCTTTCTTTATTTCTTCACTTCTTCAATCCATCAACATAACAACAACACCACCAACAATCCAAATCACCATTGAAGCAACAATTTTTCAAGCTTCAACAACACAACACTACAACATCAATAACAACAACAATGACGAGAACAACAACTTACCTTCGCCTTGACGTTGTCGCCGTGCCCTCAAGCTTTCTCGATCTCCTCC
The DNA here is from genome assembly GCA_039657345.1 of Stephania japonica. Classification (NCBI taxonomy): domain Eukaryota; kingdom Viridiplantae; phylum Streptophyta; class Magnoliopsida; order Ranunculales; family Menispermaceae; genus Stephania; species Stephania japonica. The sequence continues at coordinate 15,826,102 of CM077558.1, read as the reverse complement.
TCCGTTGAGCTCTCTCTCTCTTCCTCAGACTCTCTCCTTCTCCTTGTGTGGCGGTGTGGTTTTTATTGGTGTTTTGGAGGTCAAGTGACCATTTTACCCCTCCAACCCTATCATTTTCCATATAAGCCAATGCCCCTTTTTGTCATTTCTCAAAAAAAAAATTTTGATTTTTTTAAATGTATATATATAATATAAATATATATAATTACATGTGTCCAATTCAATTTAATTAATTTGTGACCATAGGCTATGGTTAATGTGCATTAAATTTAATTACATTGCATTTAACTAAGTTTAGACTTACCACAAGTCTCTCTACCCGTACCTCGACTGGCACGCAACTCGAGTCGTGTCTTGACCACGTCTCGACATCGATAGCTGCAAGTACTGACTTAGTCAGCCTATACACATACAAAACACTAGGAATACATCAATACAAATATAAAATTTACCTCGGCCACATGACTCTGGTCACATGTGTGCACATCATCATGCCCCACGCCCCACGATCATGATTAAGTTGGTGATCATTAAAATTAGCAAAATTGTAGTTAATTAAAACTAGCAATAACTAGCATGAACAAGATTATTGAACAATTCCTTCTATCATTCCGGGCATGATGAGATAATATAAACGAGCATAATATAAAATGCAAGATACAATAAAACAAAATGTTCATGGAGATAACAATGATGATATGAATACCATAGAGTCAATGAAGTGGAAATTAAATATAAAACGTGCGTGATGTGATAATCAACTAGCTTCATGGTATTAATTTTAATCTTGCCTCGTAGTAGGGTATTTAAGCATCATAATGATCCTGCTTACAATAATATTGGCCTTCAAGGTATCATTTAACAATGGAGGGAGATTATTGGTGGCCTCCAACTCTCTAGTCCGATGTACCATTTACAATCATTCATTCCAAGTATATCAGTTCAACATGCATTCACAAATAGATAACTAAAAAGGACAAGATAAAACATTAAAACAAGAAATTATCCAATTTGATTCCAAGCAAGATATCAACCATTCACTACCGTAAAACCTAGTATATCTAATAGCATGGCCTAATTAAAGATAAAGCAAACCCTACTTACCTTTAGTGTTGCTATCCTATTTTAATCCTAGGTTAGGAAGTTCCTATTTGATTCTCTTCGAGTGTCTACGTTGGCAATAACTTGTTATGTAATCATTAGCAAGTTTAATTGAGATATGCCATTTTATTGGATTAATATTTGAAAACATTGTAAAATCCCTTTACGAATCAATGCCACATCATTGCAACCTTGCGACGACAAAGGTTTTCGTTACCACTGCCCCGCCCTTGTCTCGGTTATATAAAACTCGATTAATTTCGTAAAACAGCGAGATTCAATTAATTCTAGAAAAACATCCATCGTTGTAGGTTTACCTACAGGGCGTTGGGGAAAAATCGTTGGACTTCGAATTGATAAATCAATAATAGGTCTTAACGATTTACTAGCACCATGCGTTACACTCCACGACGCTAATCACTAGACCAAAGTCCATAATTTCCCAAGCAATGTCGTGGCCAGTGTCGTTGACAAGTCAATAATTAGAAAGTGTTTTATGATATTTTAGGGTTATTTTATGCGTAAGAGGCTATATTACATTAAGTTTCCTCTTATTTTTGTGATTTCAGTATATATTAAGGAAAGATGGAGAAATGAAGGAAAATAGGAAGAATAGTGAAGAATTTGATCAGCTGCAGAAAAGTCATAGCGAATTTCCAGCGACTCAAGATAACACTAGGAATTGCTACACATGTCGATAGTAAAAAACACCTAGCGAATCAACAATGAATGAGGAAATGAACCAGAATCGCTATCCAAATTGGTGTCTAACAGAGACATAAATCCACCAATATAACTAGTGAATCTAAGAAGAAACAAGATTTGCTGATGTCGGCCATGAGAATATTAGATTGAAACCAGGAATTTAAGTTCTATTAGGATATGTATTAGTTAGATTGCTATAAATAAGTACCCAGGGTTTCAAAATTAAGAGTCTCAACAACATCTATCACTTTTCTAAGTCCTTTTCAACTAGTTCCCATCATTTTTGCTTTTGAAGATTCAAATATTAATTTAGAGGTATTTTTCATTAATATCTTATCTTTATATTATTGCAATGTTTACTTTGAATATGTGTGAGTTGTTTATTAATCTAAATAATGTCCAAATATGAATTAAACCGAATTACAATGTAGTCATAATTATGGAATATTTGTGCTTAATGCTTTAAACTTATTCATATACGTCAATTCACAGATTTAATAGATTGTTTTTTACGGATTACAATCAATGAAACTTTGTATTATATGCATAGTGGCCAATATTTATTAAATATAATATTTAGATTCTAATTCTAAGTCTAATAAAGGTCTTAAAAAAATTCTAAGTCTAATATAGAAGTAGTAAATATGATTAATTCAAAGAAGTCTTTTACCGTTTGGATGTCTTAGATGATTGTATTCTAAGTTGGATATTTATACGACTTTTTTCGATAATATTGGCTTAGTAGTAAGAAGTTTTCACAAAGTGTAATGTTGTTTTATTATTCCTAGTTATTTTAAGCTTTTGAGATACTAAGTTAGTATGATTAGATTGTGGCTTTTCTATTAATAAATGGAAAACTAATGGCTTGCTGAAGGCTATTAACTTACTTATGAACTAGGTTTAATGATCCAATAGTATTCAATAATATTCCATGATACGATGCAATTATGACTATGATTTTATTACTATGTTCGGATGAGAACCAATGTCTGTCTCATTGTTCAAGATAATTGTTTAGATGTTTGTCTTATATTGACTACTTGAGTTGAATTTAGATCTAGTTGATTTGAATTGCATTAGTTTAGTTTAATTATTTTAATTGATTACTTTAGAATAATTAGATACTCTTAATTTTTGTTTTTAATCAATTAAGTAAAAATATTAAAATAATTAAAACTTTAAAACCCTTTTCTTAAGGAGTTGATAAAATCCTGGTGGAGACGACCTTACTTACCACTTGAACAAATTTAAAGTATAACAATAGGTGGATAATTAATTGTACACGCTTAACTCGTGTTAATTGTGACGACCTTAGTTTCTAACACAATTGGGCCCCACCCGGCCTAAGCCTACGTGGCCCTCCAAGCAACTCTCGCAAAGTCAATGCAAGGCTAGTCAACCTTCCTTACCATTATTCTCAAGTTATGCAGTGAAATTTAATAATTAAAATTGAGTCATTCTAAATTTGCAAGTTTTACAAGTTTTAGCAAAAGCAAATTAACTTAAACAAATTGAATAACTCTAAACCAGTAAAGTCAGGATAACCTAAGTGTGGAACCCTGCATATACAATCAATATGATATCCAGTTAAAAGATAGTGAAATGAAAGTATATACACGTCTCGATCCGTCTCACAACCCAAAAGTATCCCAAAGTGACAAAAACATGTATATATATAATACGAAATATTAGAAAACCTACGAAAATGTGAGAGGGAGGGCTGCTCCAATGTCCTCAAAGTCAGTCACCAAGTATTGGCTCCTTTCCCCTGCTCGACTGCAAATCTGCACTCAATCAAACACAAGAATGACGAACCCAGGTAAGTAACGCTAGTAGGATCTAAAATAGTATTTTGAAATAAATAAAGCAGTCTATATTCATGTAGATATAAAGAAAGTTGTATGGACACATGAATAATAAAAGAATGTAAAATGAATAAATATCAATGATAAATGAGTGTCTCGAAATCAAAATAGAGAGGAGCCAAGTAGTCCCGACCATGGAGGTCGTTGAGTCACAACGAAGCCTACCAGACTCGGGTAATAGGATGCAATAATGCCTAACAGTCCTAAACCTATGCAGATAAGAGACTTCCTGGTATTTTAACTAAGAACTCTCACCCGTATAGAACCAAACAAACTAGAGCAGTGCATCTCGAGGTCATGGCTCTGTAATATCACCCAGTAACCAGTCCTTTTAAGGACCATTGTTGACTCACTTACTCTCAAACAACTTAACCAGAATGAAATTTCAAGAATAGATATTGAGCAATAATAATAAAATTAAAGCTTTATTGAAATAATCGTGAATTTTCTAGTTGGTTTACTTAACTATATCCGAAACTAACACGCATTCACTTAGCTTTGACATGCCACTAACCCAATCCTCGTATGCTTATATGTGAATTACACCCCCTGGTAATCCTTTGGGTTCAATTTAGTTGTATTAGAGTCTTGTTCCATTGTTTTAACCAGTGTTTATACCATTATAAATATCCCCAAAGTTTTACAAAATCTTAGAAATTTTTTTCCAAAAATAGGGCCGACATCGTAGGTAGTGTCATGGTGTGACCAGGACAGAGGTCCCCCAAAATGTAGCTCCAGGGTAAACCACTTCCCTAACGCTATGGATGGCGCCGTGGGGAGTAATTTCCTACGACGCTTGTTATGGTGTGACCAGGACATAGGTTCCCAATCTGCCTGGACGCCATGATTGGCTCCATAAGGATTTACTCCTCATAGTGCCCTTGGCGGCACTTTTGCTGAATTCTCTTTTCAAGGTTTTTTTAAAACTGGCTCTTGTCGCCATGTTTCGAGCCTATCCTAACCTCGTAGGGACCTCGATAACACCAAATAACACCTTTATACTATGTCAAAAACGTCCACAAACTATTTTCCACATTTAAACCCAAAATTCATCAAAAATATCAAAATTCACAACTTTTCAAACAACTTCAAACAACTAGATCAATACCTTAAATGATCACTTAAACCTCTTCAAACATGCCCAAAACCCAAAAAATTAGTGTCTATGGTGGTGCTCACAATACTCGATGAAAACCCAAAAAATCACATCAAAAAATGACGAGAATTGAAAGGTGAAGTGAGATTTAACCTTGGTTCATGTCGTTAAGCGATCCCTTGCCCCTTGTCTTCATCAAATCTCAATAGCTCATTCTAAGGTTCATCTAAGGGCTCAAATTCACATCATCCACCAAAATTTCTAGCTTAGTTTGGGACTTGCTATCTTGGTCTTATCCTATTTAAACACAAATTTGAGTTTCCTCGGGTATTTCGACACCCAGTCTGCACCACAACTCGCACCGTCACGTGCAAATAAAAATACCATCGACTAGAACACATTCCCATATTGCTTATTTATCATATTTAATTTCATTAATGTTAGTGTTTTATTAAATTATCCCACCAAAATTTTGTATACCCGTACCCCGTTCGCTCGGTACTTGTTTTGACACATTTTCTCTAGGTCGAACTAATCTGTAACTTAAACGCATTAGCAAATGCGTCCTCACACATTTAGATAATTAAATTCACATTCGGGTATAAAATACATAATACAAACATCATAAAAAAATAAAATACCTCGGTGTCGACTCCAGATAACTGGATAAGAACACAACCACGACTGGGTCCCACGGTACGACCTTGAAATAACTCGTGGCACAAGTTAGAATTTTAGGGTCGTTATAATCGTCCCAACTAATATGAATTTCGTCATCGAAATTTAAACGAAACTCGTTATAAAACTTACTGAATCTCAAAATAGGTAAGGGAAGTGCTTGTGCATATATGACTTGACTCCCATGTCGGTTCCTCATCCCTGTGATACTGCCATTTGACAAGGACTGATAGGATCTCCTTGTTTCTCAATATCCTTACCTTACAGTTTAAAATTTGAATAGGTTGCTTGTCATAGGTGATGTCATTCCTTAAGTTTATCTGACTCAAATCCACTATTGGTCGTTTACCCTCTCTCGACCTTTCCAGTTAAAGCATCGAAATATGAAACATAGGGTGGATCCCAACCAATTGAGGTGGCAATTCCAACTCGTACGCAACCTTGCTTACTTTTTTGTTCACTCTGAATGGACCAATTAATATCGGTGTAAGCTTTCCTTTTATTCCAAACCTCTTGTGACCCTCCAGTGGATAGACTTTTAGATATACATAAACTCCCACATCATACTCTAATTCACCGTGGTACTTGTCATAATACTTATTTTATCTCTCCTGCGCACCTTTCAACATCAATCTGATCTGTTGTATCTTCTCTGTGCGATCCACTACAATCTCTGGCCCAATAGTTTCTACATCCTCGGGCTCCGCCCAACATGATGGAGATCTGCATGGTCTACCATAGAGTGCCTCAAATAGTGCCAACTAATGTCGATCTGATAACTATTATTGTAGGCAAACTCACACTGATGAAGACACCCCTCCCTAGAACCACCATACTCTAACACACACATCCTCAAGTACCTGGATCAGTCTCCTTGATTTTCCATCAGTCTGTGGATGATAGGAAGTACTAAGATCCAACCGCGTGCTGAACTATGCCTGCAACTCTACTAAATCTAAGATGTAAACTATGGCCCTCTGTCTGACATAATCGACGATGGAACAACATGCAGTCCAACTATTTCTCTCTCGTACAAGCTCGCCAACTTATCCACCCAGTGCATAATAGAGATAGGTAAAAAATGTGCAGACTTAGTCATCTTGTTCACAATTACCCAGATGCTATCATGTCTGTGTCGAGATTGAGGTAATCCACTAACGAAATCCATGACAATATCTCCTATTTCCACTGAAGAATGGGAAATGGCTGTAATAACCCATCGGGTCTTCGATGCTCAACCTTAACTCATTGACATATCTTGCATGCTCTAATGTAGTCACCAACATCGGTCTTCGTCCTCAGCCACCAGAAAAGACGACGCACATCAACATATATCTTAGTCCATTCGGGATGAGCCGTAAAACGTGAGTGATGCACCTCATGAAGTATCTCATCACGTAGTGCAACCACTGATGGAATCCACAATCTCCTTTTAAATCTCAAGCATGAGTCTGTCGACTTACTCCAATTTAGATGATCAGAACTCTGAGTAAACTCCATGAATCTCTATTACTGCTCATCTGCCTGTTGACCCTCAAGTACACTCTAAATCGACACTATCTGAGTCGTCATCTGTCCACAAATCAACACTTTAGTGTTGGTCAGGATATTAATAGAATACATTAACTCAACCGCCTCGAGTAATCCATACTCGTGTGTCATGTGGCAAGTTACAATCTCCTACTTTGACCTTATACGGCTCAATGCATTTGTCACGACATTGGCCTTCCCTGGGTGGTACTCCACAGAGAAATCATAATCCTTAAGGAACTTAAGCCAACGCCTTTGTTGCATATTCAACTTTTTTTGAGTGAAGAGGTACTTCAAACTCTTGTAGTAAAAAAACAAAATAAATTTCTCCATGTAGTGATAATGGTGCCAAATCTTGAGTGCAAAAACCATTGCTGCTAACTTCAAGTCATGTGTAGGGTAATTCTTTTCATGAATCTTCAGCTGACGTGACGCGTAGGCTTTCACTCTACTGTCCTACATAAAAAATAGCCTAAACCAACCTTATAAGCATCGATGTTCACTTCAAAACCCTTCTTTGACTTAAGTAGTACTAACATTGGTATGATAGTAAGCATTCATTAAAAGTCTGGAAAGCTTGCTTACAACTATCATTCCATTGAAACTGATTTCCTTCTTCGTCAATTGCATCATTAGCATTGCAATCTTCAAGAAGTCCTGAACAAAACGTCTATAATAGCCTACTAACCCCAGAAAGCTGTGAATATCTGTCACTAATCTTAGTATAGGTTATTCAATAACTACTATGACCTTAGCGGGGTCCACAGATACTCTACTGGCTTCGATAATGTGTTCAAGAAATCTAACCTCTGTAAGCCAAAACTCACACTTATCGAACTTGGCACATAGTCTTTACTCCTTCAAAGTACGCAAAATCATTCTGAGATACTCCTCGTGATCCTTACGATTCCTATAGTAGAAAAGAATTTCGTCGATGAACATTATGATGAACCTATCCAAGTACTTCCTCAACACTTGATGCATGAGACCCATGAATATCACTGGGGCATTTGTCAGCCTAAAAGGCATGACGGTAAACTGATAATGCCCGTATCGAGTGCAAAAAATGGTGTTCTCCTTATCCACTGTTCTAATCCTCAACTAATGGTACCCAGATCTCAAGTCAATATTTGAGAACTACTATGCCCCCATCAGCTGGTCAAACAAGTCATCAATGCGCCGGAGTGGATGCTTGTTCTTTACTGTAGCCTTGTTAAGCTATCTGTAATCAATGCACAATATCAGGTTGCTGTCTTTTTTCTTTACAAATAAGGTTCGTGCGCCCTAAGGTAACATGCTTATGTGAATGAATCTCAACTCCAACAACTCATCAAACTGGGCTCTCAACTCCTCTAACTCCCTAAAAGCCATTCTGTATGGCAGAATCGATATAGGTTTGGTCCTAAGACCAAATCAATGATAAAATTGGTCTCCCTAGGCGGTGTTAAACCTGGTAACTCTGTAAGAAACACATTCAGAAACTCGCTTACCATAAATACCTCCTCAATCCTCGTTTCCACTCTCTTTGTCGTACTCATAATGCTAGCAAATGTCTCGACATCGATGCTAGTAGCCACTCAGCGCTTGATAATTGGTAACTGAGTCGCGGTGCCGTGAAAGATAAACTCTGGCTATTTGAGAATCTTACCATTTTGCTGAAGTAATCAATCAATGCATGATAGACACCTAACCAATCTATGCCCAACAATGCATCAAACTCTAAGAACTCCAACACTCTCAAGTCTGCTGGCAACTTATGACCTCATATCTCAACCGAACAGTCAACACACAACAAGTTCAGCTATATCTTGTCCTTAGGGTCTTTATAGTCTAATGAGTCTTAAACTCAACACGTCGACCATGAGACCAGAAATTAATGATACCGATGAACCAGAGTCAATCATAGTATGCATAAATCGACTATAAATATAAATCATAACCTCAATCAAACTACTGGTAGCAGTCGAGTCAGGTGCAGCAACGACATGAACCTGTTCTCTGCTCTACTGTGGCTGCCCTCTGCCAGTCGTGGACATGCACTGACAAAGTGCCCTGTCTATCTACACTCAAAACATGCATGATGAAGTCCTGGTCCTGATGAAAATGTTGTCCTTGTCCTTATCCCTGTATCTGACCAAACCTTTGTCCCTATCTCTCGACCTGACTAGAATTCTGACCATGGCCCTGATTGTACCATTCTCCCTAACCCTGTCCGTACCTCTGCCCTTGACACTGTCACTACCCTCAACTCGTTGATACTGCTGTTGCGGCCCTTTGTGTACTGGAATAGTTATATGCTCGTGTAGATGGTACTAGCGCGGTACGTCCTGGATAAGGTAGGGATGTTACAGATCCTATGCTCTGAGCTCGGTCTATCAGCCTAGACTGTTGTGCCTCTTCCTCGTTCTGTCACCTCCAGATATGAAATCAGACTATATTGGTGCTGGAGTTGCGACTACCACCTCGGTACGCATGCTCAAGAAAGTCTCGCTGGCGAGACTCCTCTCATAGGCTGCCTGTTAAATCCTCGAGTCGGTGGTCACCATCATGCACCCAATATCGTTTAAAAGGCCCTGGGTGAAGTAGTAGGCCTGATCGGCATTGGTGTCGATTATGCCCTCAGTATACTTCAGTAACTGTAGATACCGACCCATATACTACATCACTGTCTCTCTAGTAGACTATTTGATGTTTTGAAACTCAATCCTCTTCATGTTCCCGACTAAAGGAGAAAAGTACTTATGATTAAACCTTTTCTTGAACTCAGCCCAGTCCTTGAGCTTTCCCTTCGTAGCCACCATGCTACACCACCATGCATCTGCCTTTCCAAACATTGATGCTGATGAGATGCTTGGCCTCATGTGATCAAGTGAAAGCTTGTTAAGATCGTGAATCGGAAGTAAATCGTTAAGGGCTTGAGTGAATCGAATCAGAATTCGCATCGATGAATCGTAAGATTCAAATACATTAGTGAATCGTGTGTATATATGTATATTTAATTTTCCTATGATCCAATTTTTTTCTTGCACATGTATATTTCATATGCTTTCAAGTCTTATAGAAAAATACAACAATAGACTAATTTTATATTTTCAACTTTGTTTTGAAGGTCAAATGCACTTCACATTACAAGCTATAAATACGATTACTATTAAGATGACAAGAAATAAAAGAACTTAAGATGGATTGCCTGCATATATCAAAGTATTAAGTATCAACCATCCACCAAGGAAAATCCAACTTCAAAACTTTAAACGAAGATTGAATGTAAATAAAGTTGTCAATGACTTGATCTTAATTGTACATATATCAAAATTTAAGTTCAAGTATGAGTTTGCAATATTAAAACTTGAAATCAACGAGCCTATGTTTTCTTCTTCAACATTCATGGGAGCATCATCAAAATCATAGGGGAATAAGGCTAATCAAGTCCAAGTGTTGGATCATTAAGCCAATCTTTATCTTCAAAATCTTGATTAAGTCCAAAGTTTCCATCTCCTCCATCATTTTGAGCATTTATTTCTTCAACAACGTCACCATAAAAAATTAAAATACAAAAAAGTAAGATAATAAAGTTAATGTGAATATAAATTAAGTATAGAGTCTATAGACTAAAAAAATACAATAAGATTTACTTACGTGATCTTTTGTTGGTTTGTTAGTCTTGGCCGGCATCAAGATTTTGAATATTCTCCGCCTCAATCTCATCATTCAAGTTGAAAGACCCAATATCATTATTAATGTTAATATTAACATTACTGCTCTCTTCATCTGAATTAATTGGAATATCTTCTAGAATCCATTCTTCATTAGAATCCACATCTTCAAAGCACAATGAATAAAAAATTTATGGTCTTTTCTTGTACTTCTCTCTAAGCTTCAAATTGGTTATGACATAAATAATAGAATTCATTTTTTTGGGTGTAACTTGCTTCTCCTTTTGGTATGCACCTATTTACAAGATCAAATTAATTAATTTTTTTTTATGTCTTGATTCTTGAAGATATAAGAAACTTAAAGAAAAGTAGACAAACAAAAGATTGTTTGGAAAACCTTTCAAATGCACTCCAATTTCTCTCGCATTGAGTATTTTAAGCTTAAGATTCTGATAGCCAATTTCTTCAATTTAGGGCATTCGCTTTCAAAGGACTACCACCAATTAGCTACAAAAAAAAAGATAGTCTGAAATGTTACGAAGCTGTTAGGAACTTAAGATAAAAAGTTATGAACTATAAAGATAAAATATAAACATGTAACCAGGAGCCAATTTGCATCTAGTTGCCTTGGCTGTCTCTTTCAAAAAGTCCCCTTACATATCTAAATGCATTGAATTGCATTTCAACTTTTATCCTCTTTGCACGATTGGGGATCATCTTCTCGAAGCATTCATATAAGCCAGTGAATATTGTTGGATTAATTGCAGTGTCCATGGACTCCATTTTTTATTGAAGTCATAGGTTCAAAAAATACGCAGCTGCATGTAATTCGCGGTGAAGTTGCTTCTTCCATCGATTGTCAATGATTTTCCAAATAGGATTGTACCTGTAAGGTAGACACTAAGTATTTTAATTAAATAAGTGACTAAATTTTAACAAATGTAAAGTTAGATTATAATATCTAAGTTTTAGTACCTTCTTTGATTTTGATTTAATTGTATTGAGATTTTTCTTTGGCACGATCCATAGCTTCATATATAAAACCCATTATCGGCTCTTTATCTGAGTCAACTAATCTCAGCACCTTAACAATGGGTAATGTGCATTTGATGCAATAGACAACATATCTCCAAAAGTCACGACTTCTAACAATAATCTCCTCAATTTCTTGGCCTTCAATTGTTTTTAGCATAGCTACTAGTAGCCCATTGAGAGGATGTAAACAATCGTGTCAATCCAATCTTGTTCACAACAAAGGTTTTCAACGTTAAATAAGCAGTGGCAAATCTTGTCTTAGCAAGATGAATTAAATCTCTTCCCTTGGTGTAGTGCCGCATCCATGCAAGTACCCTTGTGTGATTAAAAATGTACTTTGTGACTCTCTTGGCCTTAGCTATTATTGTCTCATGTAAACTCATCTTGGCAATGTCCTCCAAAACTAAATCTAGGCAATGAGCCACACATGGAGTCCAAAAAAGTTTTTTCCTTTTTGCCATCAACATCTTGCCAGTAGAAACATAATTTGAAGCATTATCAGTGATTAACATACTCAACAATATCATCTAACATTTTGAGAAGACTTTCAACAGTTTTTGAAATTACGGATGCTTCAATGGACTTCAAAAACACAGTTCCTGACGGGCTATTAACCATAAAATTAGTAATAGATCAATTTTTCTTATCTGACCATCCATCAGACATGATAGTGCATCCTTTTATCCTCCATTCTTCTTTGAACTCATTCATCAATTTGCTTGTGTTCACAACCTCTTCTTTTAAGATAGTCTCTCTAATTTCATGGTAACTTGGAGCTTCAACTCCCATTTCATGAGTAGCAATCATTTCAAACATTGGTTTAAAGTAAACACTATTGGCGGCATTAAAAGGAACCGCATTGGCATAGAACCACCTTCCAATCGCTTGATTGATTTTCTTCTAATCACCTTTCTTGAAAATTGAATTTATTGTCTTTTGGGTACCCTTAATCTTTCCTTGCCCAACACCAATGCTAGTGAACTCTTCCATAAGAGTTTGTCTTTTTCTTTTTTCACCTTAACCTTGTCTCAATATTTCTTCTTCATCTGAATCATGTTGAAGAGATCCAATATCATGCAACAATTCTTTCTTTCTTTGTGCTTATAATGTGGCCTTTTTAAGTTATTCCGCACAAATCAATCTAACTAATTCTGGAGCATGAGGACATGCCTCTGAATTACTATGTGTACCAACGATATGTTGTTTCAATTGAAATACTCCACCGTGTCGAACGGTCTTGCAAAACTTTCACATTTTTTCGGATCAACAACTTGAATTCCATATTCCCATGCAGGATCACTTTTTTGAGAGGTTTTTCTCCTTTGTAGTTCTTATGTGGCTTGTGCGTCATCACTTTGACTTTGAGGAGTTTGAGTTGAAGAAGCCATTAGTTATCTATAACAAATCAAGTATCTAAAAGTGCATTAAAGGAATAACATATTACAATCAAGTATATTTTTTTTAAATTACAATCAAGTATAATTAAATGATTCCTAGCGCTATCCTACATTTAATAATGTTAAGTATTAAGTATTAACACCACTACAAGCACCAACCAAACCCACCATAAAATTAATGATATGTATGTTGTGTACAAGTGTACAACAACAACTGCACACTTTATTTGTTGTTACCTTCTAGGAACAGACAACACACTCATGTCAATATCTAATACAAGAACTATAAGACAACAAATAAATATTCTTTCTCTCATTTCAAGATAAAGAAAATAAAAAGTTGATAAAAAAGTCACAAGAGTCAAGAAACTCTTTCACATTCAACACAACCCAACACAAAAGTTTTAAGTTGAAAAAACTCTTTCATGTTTCACGAGTCAAACCCACTTTCATTTTATAGTTGAAATTCTTGTCTCTGCCTCAAGAGATTCAAAAAGAACTAAATGAGACATACTTTCAGTTTAAGGTTTGAAGTGAAGGGCAACAACCGTAACACACCTTCAGTCTCAGACCTAAGGAAAAACCAAGAAGAAGACATGAAAAAAGGGCAGCATACAAAAAAAGGGAGCTTGACCAATCAACGAAAAAGAAACTTGGAGAGGCCGAGAGGAGAGCTTGCAGTTGCAGTCGCTAGAAAAGGAGATAAATTACTTGGAGATCCTTCCCCTTTTCCCCATCTCGTGGGCAGTGATTTAGGGCTTTGAAGAAGTGATAGTGTGTAAAATAGGTGCATCATTGGTGTTTATTTGAAACATACATGAATCGCATAAATCGAGCAAATAGTTTGATTCGCTTTGCGATTTGCCTCGATTCGTATGATTCATAAGGCGATTCATTAACATTCCAATTTAGGTCATTGAATCGAGTCTTTTGGCCATGATCCAGATCGCATATCGTCAATTTAGCGATCCGGATCGCGATTCTTACAACCTTGATCAGGTGTAGCCAAGACATCATGAATCTTACCATGGCTCCTCATAAAATTCTCTACATCTTCGTGATCCGTACCACTATGAAACTTCTTTGGATGATGTCGTTGAGACTCGCTAGGGGCTGTCTCACCTCAGCTGTCGCCCTAGTACTCAAATCCATGGGTGTAGTCTATGTATCCTTAACTGGTGTAGGTGGTGTGGTGGTACTGCATCAGTCTGAACATATGCCTCCTCGACTATTACTAGTCTTGCACGCGCTATAGGAGCCGTTGAAGTGCCCTAAACAATAGGCACACTCCCTCAAGAGTAACCGATGCGCTGATGTAGACGACGATTGTGGATGTGCCCTCAACAATCAGAAAATCTCTTTAAGCTGCTAGCCATGAGATGTGACTAGCTGAGACACCTCATCTAGCCTCCCTAAACATCTCCCGAATCACTATCGTTGGTCTTGGGCTGATTAGCCATTGCAATCTACAACGAAAATGAGTTCTCGATCAGGACATAACTATCTATATTAGTAGTATACAATACATCAAATAGCTCATATAGTCCAATTTTAATTTCCCCAACTTTCGTCACTTTCTAACTAAGACTTTTTATTAGGATAATAGTGTTCCACTCTAAGTTTCAACCATTGTCCTAACTTTGTTATTGATTTGTGTCTTATATTAGTTGTGAACTCTGTATGGTAACTTGATGGACTTGGAACACTTAGATGCCTTTTTGGTTTGTGCTTATGACACTCATTTATCATTGATATCTCAGTGATTTATTATCATGTTGTGTTTTATCATCTTTATGATATTCCTGCATGATACTTGTTCAACTGTTTATTTGGTATTTGAAATTATATTCAGACTCCACTTGGTTATTACTATTTCTTTTTGTACTCGTCGTCCTTTTTATGACGGTGGATGCAACCCCGTCATATTACGTGATTGATAGGGGGTAAAGGACTGACAATAAGCTAGTAACATTGAGGACAACTAGGTGCTTTCCTCTCGCTTATTGAGTAGGTCTATTGTACTATGTATTTATATGATTTTAAACACATTGGGTTTATGGGTTTTTGTGAGATCTTGGGACACATGTATACAATATGTTAGTTTTCCTTAGACTTAATATGTTGGTGATGGTATACATATGCAGGGTCTCCACACTCTAATTTTTCCTAATGTGTGTCTTAGGGTTATTAAGTTTAGTTGGAGTTTAATTTGCTTCTGTTGTACTTTGATAACTCACTAACCTAAATAACTCTCATTTGAATTGTTATAGTTAATGATAAATGGAAAGGAAGGCTGACTAGGCTTGTGTTGATTTAGCGAGATTCGCTCGGGGGTTCACGTATGTTTAGGCAAGGCGAGCCCAATTTAGGGTTATAGAATTGGGGTCGTCACAGTTGGTATCAGAGCCTAAAGTTTTGAACTTTGCTCTTGATTAAATCACAACCAATTAAGACACAAACCAATGGTAGTTAGCATAATGGTTGAACTTAGGGTGGAACCCTATGATCCTGACTTAAGTTTTAGTTAGGAAATGAGGAGAGTTAGAAAATTAAAACTGGACTATATGAGCTATTTGACGTATGATATATTACTACTATTGGTAGCTATAGCCTGATCGAGGATACAATTTTGTGCCAGGTTGTGATGGCCAATCAGCTAGAGTCCAGTGGTAGGCGGTTCAAAGGATTCATAATAGAGGCTGGATGAGGTATCCAACTGATTGCATTATATGGAAAGCATTTCGAGGAGATTCTCTAACTTTTGAGGACACATGCCACATCATTGCCTCATACTTCTGCAACACCAGTTACTCAGGCTGGGAGTGCTTCTATGGTTTAGGACACTTTAGCAGTGTTTAAAATATAAATAGGACATGGGATGGCCAAGCTAGCATAAGTTCAGACTGAAACGGTACCATCTAAACCAGATATAATGGTTAAGGGTACACCGAGCACGCCCATTGATATGAGTACTAGGGAGAAAACTAAGGCGAGATAGTCTTGTGTGTTTCAAAGACATCACCCAAATAGATCTCATGGTGGTACGAATCTTTAGGCTGTAGAGAGATTTATGAGGAGCTACGAGAAGATCCGTGATGTGTTAGCCACACTGGAGCACATGAGAGCTTCAATTTCATCGGCATCCATGTTCGGAGAGGCAGACACTTAGTGGAGTAGCATGGTGTCTACGAAGGGGAAACCGAAGGACTGGGTACTTTCCTCCTTTAGTCCATAACCTGAAGAGGACCAAGTTTCAGAACATCAGACAGATGACCGGTGAGATAGTGATGCAGTACATAGGCTGGTACCTGCGACGGATGGAGTATGTCAGGGGCATAACTAACACTAATGCGGACCAGGACTACTATTTCATGCATGGTTTGTTAGACTCTATGGTGGTGACTACAAATCTGAGGACGTTACGGGAGGCCAGGAGAGGGGTATGGCCAGTGAGACTTTCTTGAGCTTGCGTGCTAGAGCATTGGTTACACCATCAAAACCATCACAGTCGAGAATCACTTCGGGAGATGGTAAGAGGAGGAACCATGATGATCATTATAAGGATGATGATGTGGAAGTAGCTGCACCACCGACACATTCAATATTTATGGTGGTAGTTCCTCATGCTCCAACGACCAGTGTCATTAGGTGGTCACCTCAGGGAGTATAGGCGGGGCAATAACAACAACCGTATAGTACCTAGAACAGAGGCAGTATATCCTAGGAAGAGAGGCGGTTTCCATTGTAGGCAATCGGGACACATTGCTATCCATTGTCCTCAGTTGGCGAAAGTGTCGCAAGATAACACTCGTTTGCACGTGTAGGAAAGAACACATGCCATTACATATCCAGATCTAGAGCCGACACTAGCCCTTTTGGCGGGTAAGATTTATTTTAGCTTATTGGCGTGATTTTATGTTGTTGGGTCTAAAGTGTAGATCTGACTTGAGGGGACTTTAAGTGAGTCTGGAGATTTGAATTAACTCTAGGTGAGTCAGTAATTAGAATTAACTATAGGTAAGTTAGGTATATAAAGTGGCTATATGTGAGTCAGGGATTAGAGTTGACTTTGTTTGAGTCAGTTGTCAGAGAGTACTCTGTGTGAGTAGTGGTGACTGATTTTGTATGAGTCCACCCTTTGAAGTATGATAGATATTAGCTATGTACGACGACTGTATGTGAGTCAACTTTCAAAAGGAAAAGCCAGTTGTGTGCATTGCTTCTGACTCTGTGTGAGCCTATCATTTGAAAGGATATCTAGCTGTGTGTGTTAACTCTATATGAGTTTGTATTTTGAAGTGGTGGATAAGGTTGTGTGCATTAACTCTATGTGAGGTAGGCTCTATATGAGTTTGAATAGGCTGTATGCATAGATTCTGTGTGAGTTTAGGTTTTATGTGAGCTTGAATCGAGTTGTGTGAGCTTATATGAAGTTTTATGAGCTTGTGTGGAGTTGTGTGCATTGACTCTAAGTGAGTCTATACGTTGAAGTAGTGAATTAAGCTATGTCCATTCACTCTATGTAGGTCCTTACTTTAAAGAGTGATATCGAGCTGTGTGCGCAACTTTATGTGAGTCCGATATCGATTAGGGGATATTGAGTGATGAGTGTTCATTTAAGTATGATTTAGTAGAGGATATTAGGAGTTAATGGACTATATTTATCTTGTTTTAAAGTGACAAATGCTTATTTTATGTGTTTCAGGGATTTTATATGAGTTGGGCGTTTTTTGGGACCGAAGGCGTGTGCTAAGCTTAATTGACAGATGTTCAGTTCAAAGAGCATAACTTTCACATCCGAAGTCAGAGCGACTCACCATTGGTCTTTTTGGAAAGAAGACTTTGAGATGGACATTTTTATATCTCACAAGCATCATGAGATACAAATTTGAAGTGGCTCAAAAGAGTAACACACAGTTGGCAAAGTTTGGCTAAGTTTCTTAATGACCACTCTTCAGTATAAAGGCCATAAATTCTGTTGGGAAATGTGTCATAGGTCAATCCATTAATAGTCTTTATAAATACATTTTAGTTAATAAAATAGAGAATTTCATTTGTTGTTTATTATAATTGATTTGCATGTTTACATTATAATAAGATCCATGGGTATTTACAGAAATATCCTAAATGTCCCTAGTCGATTATTATACTGGGAACTATAATGAAATAAGACTAGTGTGAGTCTTGATTGATGATCATACGATGATCATACGTATAGGAATACGAATCAAGATCATGAAAACTTGTTACGAAACAAAGTACTGGACCGACCCGCTATGAGAACATCACATGGATTAAGTCATAGTTGTTTCTCATGATATGTATATTATTCAGTCCTCTGACTTGAGATTACCAGAGCCTTCAACATTAGGAACACAATGATTTGACGCAATCAAACGTTGTCTTTAACCGGACGATTATAAAGGTTGTGATTGTTTACTATGTGAATAATATAGTGAAGTTGTGTAATCGAGTTAGAATTTGTCCCTCTCATATAGAGAGAGATATCCAGTGGATCCCTCGATGTGTTAGACTGTTAAAAGGCCTAGTCTAAGTGAATTGATATTGATCAATATCACTTGGATGTTGTCAGTCTACTTAGAGATCGAGACTAGTACGATTGAACATGTTGGATGACAATTCCATGCCTTCTGTTTGATCAAAAGGATATCGTGTGACAAAAGGATGTTATATACACTATTGATTAGGTTGTATCAATTTGATATTCGTACAACTTGGGTAGTCATAATGTCTTGCTAGAGGCCGCTTATGACTTGTATACCAAAATGTGTTTTGGTGCACTGCCAATGTTGTATGAGCCTATTGGGTCACACACACTAAGAATGGTTTTGCGAGATTTTAAGATGGTTCAGAAAAATGAATTTTATATGATAAAATTCATGACAGAAATGTCCTTGTAGTGTATTACACTTATACTTCTTTACGTAAGGGTATATGTGTAATTTACTTAACCGTCTATATACAAGGGTTGTATAAATAGACGCTTTGAGTTAGAATACAAGTACGAAAAATTAAAAGGCCAAAACTCTATTTTCGTTTTAAGAAACGACTTAGAGTTTTTGGTATGCTCTGGATCATTTTGGAGAGAAACAAAAAGGTTTGGTAATCTCTCGAAGCTAGCACTTCAAATCTTGGCCGCTGTTCGTGTGTGGACTGCGATAGAGGGGCGTTCGTCATTGGCAGTGCCTTAGAGATCGATTAACCTTCAGAAAGGTACATTGCGACTGAGGTATGATTAAGTTTTCATAGTTTAAACATGTTTTAATGGAATCAGATTCGAATCCTGTTGGGGTTTTTCTCAAAATTGTTTTGTAATCTCCGTTGCGTATGAACCCCAAAACCCAACAAATTCCTCATCGCAAGTCCAAATGACTTGAACTTTTCTTTATTGGAAATTAGACTCCAAGCTGAACATTTTCATGTATCACAAACCTATTTAGAGTTGGCCTCTAAGTGGTTCAAAATTGTGTTGCAAGGCAAAGGAATTAAACACGCCGTGAGGACGCTGTGATGAACAAATTCTCACGGTGCGACTAACATACGAGTGAACCAAAGAGCTCAAAAAAGACATTGTGAGGATGTCGTGCTTCACAATTCTCACGGCACCACCACGGCATCGATACCTTAAGACTTGAAATTTCAGGATTTTACATACTTTTCGGGATTTTTAAGTTTTCAACCCACTTTGGGTTGTTCCTATAAATGCCAATAGACTCTAATTCAAAAAGGACTCTTTCTTTACTTCCATTTTACATTAGAAACTAGGTTTTTGTCTTGATAATGTCTAGCTAATCTCCTTCCTCTAGGTTGAAAGTGGATCTGTCAAGCTTTGGGACTTGGGATTATGTTATGAGGTTTATTTATATTTAATTCTCTTGATTCTTTTCTATGGTTTATTCTCTTTGGTATTGTTTTTAATCATAGGGTTAGATTTGATTGTATGTATAGCGTTGTGCATGCATATTAGGTTGACTACTTTAGTCATTAAAGTCGAAACATCCGTCCTTACGCGGTAGACTCAAACTTGTAACAATTGGCCAACCGACCAAGTACCTTAGGAATCTAGGCTAAATTGAGAGCACTAGCGATCCGGTTGTCTAGGTGTAATGTCTTCACGACCAAGGTAATGCGGCCAGCATGTTAAATCTAGAGCACTAGCGATCAGGTTGCGTGTTTGGCTAAAAAAGTAGTCAACGGTTATACCTTGGCTACCGAGAGTAGGAAGTGTGAGGAACCGAGGCGTCACCGCGTTTATAGCTACACTAGATTATAGATTAGTCTCATATCTTTTATAAACCAAGGATTAATGGAATCAATCCAAGTTGTATTGTGTCCGTGAAACCGAATACCTAGATTTTCTTCCATTGCATTACTCTAATTCAAAAGATTTCAAGGTTTCCAAAAGTTTTACAAAATCTCCTATTTTCTATTTTCCCCTATAAACCTAAGTAACTTAGTCCTTGAGGTTCGACCCCGAGTTTGCCCTACTGCAGTCTTTTGTAGTTTTCGGTCTAGGAATCGGGAATTATATTTGGCGTGTTACGACATGCGTCATTGAGCATTGTGTGCACAACTTTGCATGAGTCCGATATCAATGGAAGGTACCGAGCTGTGTGCACGATTCTGTGTGAATATGGTATTTACCTAAGAACTCTATGTGAGTAGGAAACCAAGGTGAGATGCCTAGCTGTGTGTGCAATTCTATGTGAATCTGGTATCTACCTAAATACTCTAGGTGGGTCCATAGATTCATGTAAGATATCGAGCTATGTGCGTATATGAATCCGATATCTGGCCTAAAAGATTCTTTGTAAGTCTATAATATATGGGATGAGAATAGATATGTAACGACCCATTTTCTAACAGACTGCCACGGGCAATGTAGGCCCATAACTTGGCCTACCAACGCTAGCTGTGTTCAACATGCAATCACATCCCCCATTATATCATTATTAACCTTAATAAACAATAAATTACTGTTTAAATTGTTAATTAACTCAAATCATATGTTAGAAATTCTTTTCAACCTCATAATCACAATGAAAACTTAAAACATGAAAATTCAAATATTAAAAGCATCAAATCATGTCATTAGCTCGAATACCTAATGTGGAAAACCCATGTATCATCATATAACAAAAATAAGCCTCAACTGCCATAAAATATAAAAAATACAAGTCCTAGGATGTCTTACAGTCTTAAATCCCAAAATAAACGATAAATACAATATAATACAAACGTACGAGTCCAGTTCATCAATCTCTTATCATAGGTAGTTCGTGAGCTTTCCCTTGCTGTGACTTGTACTCGGATCTACACTCAAGCCATGACAAAAGGTAGATGACGAGTCCAGAGTGAGTATTTCCAAGGAAATTAAATGAACAATCATGAAAGTAAATAAATGAACATGCAAAATTAAAAACAGACAACTGTGCTCATCGCATGAATTAAATAATAGTGAAATTCAGAAAGTGTGCCTAGAGCCTAGGGTTAGATTAGCACCATACTTCGGACTCTTCCACAAAGTACTACCAGCGAGTAGCACTCAAGCAAGGCCAGTATCTGGATTTGCTAGGTGGTCGACGTAGAACCTACGATGTACCTATACGTGTCTCGACGCGATTCTCGGGTTGAACTATCCACCGTGATTCTCTGACACACATTCTATGGTCTAATGGACTTTCACACAGAAATGGCAAGGAAGTAGAGCCTCAACGTACTTCTATATAGACTCCACAACAGGAAATAGAGTAATGAAACAATAATACTGAATTCAAATTGCCAAAATCAATAAATGCTCAAGTAATTTCAATTGGGATACTACACACCTCAAATCGCACTCCGCGTCCGATAACCAAACCCTGGTCCAGCTCTGCTAAATCCCCGATAACCAAATTACCATATGAAATCACCTAATACCATTTATCATTAATTTTAAGTCAATTGAATGTATTTTAGATTGACGTGTATAGGCATTAGGTCCACAATACCCAAAACAATCCTATAATACCCCCTAGTGAACACTTGACGCGCTGGAGGATTGCCCAACGCACTGGTGTTCATCCTCATGGCTATCAACCACCCAGATTACCCAGCAAAGCTGAACTGTAGGAATCTCAACCCAAATGGCCTCCTCATTAGCCGTCGACCCCATCCTTACTTCGTGGGGGATTCACAACACTTTTAAAAAGCCAAAGGCAACAAAATTAATCATATATATGCATTTAAACACAAGATTAACACAAACTTTCCAAAAACCCAATTTCATGAAACTCAACCAAAATTGAAAACCATACTTAACCAACAACGACACCTTTAAATTCATTACTAAAACCTACCAAAAACCACACCAAAACTAGTTGCACAACCCTCAATCCTGGATCATATCATCAAGCATAAAAATGAAGACCAAAAGTTGAAAGAAGAGGAGATGAGTGAGGATTTTACCTCACTTTGATGTTTCCACAAGTCCAAGCTCCTCAAATCTTCAAATCAAGTTGTCCAAACCCTTGCTTTTGGTTTCAAATTTTCGGATTTATGTTTGTATGTGAGAGAAAAGGTGGTGAATGATAAGATTTGTTGACTTATATAGTAATCAAGTGATATCTCATCACTTACATCTCCCAAGGTCCATCAAATGGATACTATTTGCTCCATTTTCACTACAAAAAAACAGCAGATCAGAAACGGAAATTTCCGTCTCTGATTTGCATAAATTCCGTCTCTAATTAAAATCTGCAACGGAATAGAGACGAAATTTATTCCGTCTCTAAAATCGTCGTCGCTGATTCAATCAGAAACGCAAATGTGATTCCGTTTCTGATTTAGAGACGGATCAGAGACGGAATAAATTCCGTTTCGATCGAGAGCGAATTTATTCCGTCTCTAATTCCGTTTCGATTATTTCCGTCTCGATCCGTTGCTAATCGAGACGGATCATAAACGAATTTGATCCATTTCGATTCATGTATCTTTCTCGAAAATTAGATACGGAAATAGCAACGGAATCTCGAATTCCGTTGCTAATTCCGTCTCTCAATTCAAATCCATCTCAATTCCGTCTCGAATTCATATTATATATATATATATATATATATATATATATAGGTCTCGATCCAAGCACATTTAACTTTTGCCAATATATAATACAAATCATAGCTAAATAATATATTGATATTGCACAGTTTATATAAACTTAACATATCCTTAAAATTATCTTTTCTCAATGTATGCTTGTACACGAAACAACAAAAACAATCTAAAAAGTTTATATATCGTATCTTTCTACAAAAGTAAAAGCAAAAATTGTTCTAAATGAAAAAAAAAATGAAGAAGTGTTCCGAGATTATATATAGTTGATTGTGCTTCAAATAATACTTGACTTAAGTACAAAACACCGAAAAAAGATCAAAAAGAAAAAAATCACTAAATTATACAAACAATAATAGGAATATAAACAATATTATGGGAGAACTACGTATCATCGCAAGCACAAGTGTATGAGCCAAACACAACATAAATAAAGTAATAAAGAAAAATAAATTCATCATTATCCAGAAGGAACATGGTGTTAATTAGCAAATTATCTCTCGCTCCAAACAATGACACAAAATTTAGTTCTAGATTAACACAAACAAAAGTCAATTGTCCTCGATGCTCCAAAAAATTAAGAAGACACTATACAAAATGAAATTAAAGTAAAATGAAACAAAGGATAGAACACAAATTAAAAGTAAAGAAAACTAAAATAAAAGACTCAATAAGATAAACAATGTGTAATGGAAGTATTAAATAAATGATACAAGACAAGTACCAATTTTCATAAGTACTTCAATATTAATAACTATTTCTTTTTAGAGACAAGTGATGTTCATGATCTTCAACACATTATTACAATGAATGCATTACGAAAAAAAATTCTAACTCTTAATTTCCTACAAAATACTTAGCAAAGTTTCTCCTACAACTAGGGGTTCCCAAAAATTACAAAACATGGAAGAACCCTATAGTAATTACTAGGGTTCTTTCATTGATGAGTTCAATAGAAACTTTAGTATATATTCTTCTTAGCAAACAAAATATAATTAAATCAATGTTAAGAAACTTAGTCACCCAAAAGATATGTAGGATCTAAAAGCAAGTTATTTGTATCAAGAAATGAAGTAGTACCTTTCTCATAGCCCTTTTTTCAATGACACAAAAGATATGATGTCGAATCTCTTACATTCCATTTGCACCTAAAATTACAAATAACAAAAAGAAAAAGTAAACCAATTAATACTATTATAATGTTGTGCATCACAAGAAAAATCTTCATATATTCATCATCATTATTGATATTGACTATCGAAAAGTAACACGAAGTTTGGAATACGATAGAAATTTTCAAGCAATTGAAGTTTTTCTTGCTTTGAAGTGGTAAGTGTCAAATTCTCCTTAACCTTCTCTCGATTTACTTCAATGAAAGAGCATGTAATTTACGAAGATTAACATGACAGGCTAATCTTTTCAATCTTTATCCCCTAGTAGTCATACTAACTATTACTACTAGTATGGAGTTTTTCGAAATTTAGAGAAGGAATGAAAATCCATGTGCATGACATGCTAATCTATTCAAAGAAAAAGAATAAAGATAAAGAAAACAAAGACGAAAACAGAGAACTTTTTGTTTTTGTTAATGCATTAGTAACCTAAAAATGTCACTTTGGAGTAGGCTTGTCTCATCACAATAATGGTCATGCATTGAACGATTTAATCAACAAACAAGTGCCGGTCTTATCATGTTTTTTTTTTTTTTTTTGGAGAAAAAACTCACCATTGCACCAGATGAGGCAAGATACCATATAGAGCAAATATGACAATGCAATAGGCGTTTGAACCAGTGTCTTAAATGGAACAAGATATGTTGAATCGTCAGATTCGTTCAAAGAATAAGCAGCTGAAAAAGATATGATCTTCCAACGTCTCAATATATATAGAAATGTGCAAGAACATATTATCTGCAACAAATGCATAAGAAAAGTGCTTAAGTTAATAATATTAACCTTACTTTCCAACTTAATTCCTAAGAAGGGACATACAAAATGAGAAGGAAAGATAAAATTAAAAAAAAAATGAAAATGAAAACCCAAAAATATAGTGCACACCATAGCATGATAGCAACTTGGTCATGCAGAGGAATTGCATTTAAAATCCTTCCACTACCAATACCAATATATATTTTTTTAGAAGAGTTCCACTACCAATACTTGGATATATTAATTGAGAGCACACGCCTATATGTATATTTTACCAATGTAAATCATCGCCGAGTGCTAATGTACATAAAAAACTCACCATTGCACCAGATAAGGCCAAAGCTATTAAGTCCTAAGGATTTCCCTGTAAAGATACCAAAATAAAGAACTTAGGATCTTGTTGATGATAAGTAATGTAAAGGTAGTACAGTGGCACTTGCAATTTAAGTAGAAACATGAGAAACAAACATAATTATAGGTAGAGCTAGTCTTCGTCGAGAATTGTTCTACTTCAACCCACGTGAGTCGACAAAGAATTAAAGAGAACAATATCATATTATCATTGCAAGATTATATGGATGCTATAGTGAGCAAACGATGCAGCAATAAATGTATTAACCATATAGTTCGGGTTAATGAGACAATGATACTGGAATGGAATGAGTTGCTAGCACAGCCGATTTTACTATTGGTTTATCCAAAAGGTTGCTTTGTGTATGATGATATATATAAAGATATGTAAAGCAGAAAATGTTGGCATAAATGAGTAAAGAAAATCCATGCGGTTCATGCAAAAGAGGCAATGGTTTTATTAAGTAAATGGAAAAAACTTCTACGATGCACATTCAATCCAAAAAAAATCGTGCGAAAAGAAAGAAGGAAAGTCATGATAAAATTAATGGCACGACCTTGTATAAGTACTTCTTTTGAAGTTTAATAGGCTGTGCTTATGCATTTTCTTACATTGATCTTCAATATCTTATCATTGAACATCTACAACATTTGAAGAAAAGTGAGAAACCAATCTTTCCAATTAAACCAAAAAAATTGCTACCAATAGAAAGTGTTGTATAATGCGCGCACTAATTGTCGGAAAAAAAATACATTGCACTTAGAACTGTCAATAAGAACAACTATACAACATGAAGAAAAAGAAAGATATGTAAATGTGATAAAATTATATAAGGTTTTCGACCCTTCCATATGTTTGCTAATTTTTTAATCAAAGCTGTATGGTAAATGAGTCCTCCATATTCCAATTGGTAAGGACATAACTTTGAACCACCCCATTTAAGACTGGTTCACCAAAGTAATGTCTTGAATGTTAAAGTTTTTTGGCACCTCGGCTAGTTGGCAATTGCTAGTCTTGATTACAACAATACGGGAAGCTAGTAGTAATCGGTTTCTTTATTTTTATTTCAATTAGCGGCGGCCATTGTGATTTGCTACTTATAAACATTTCGGTTTGTCATCCAAGTCAATGCGACTTTCTTTGAGAAAACTAAATCAATAAAATATAAAGACATGTGCATCAACTATGAATTAATCACAAACTCGTCCAAAGCAAGGTAGAAATCATAAGGGTCAAACATACACCATATGCAAAAAAAATATTCAACCTTCATTAAACCTATCATATAAGCCCAAAAAATAATAATACAATCGGGAAAAATGAAATAACCCTATAAAAGAGATAAGATAACAGAGATCATTGCAAGCCTTGCAAAGACTTCATATATTCGAGATAGACCCAAACTAGATGTGGAAGAAAAAGAAAACTAATGCGGGATAATGCCTTACCTTTATTAAATCATCAATTGAATTGGTTTCTTTGATGATCTTTTGTCGATTGAGAATAAGAATTGCTCCTACACGAAAAGTTGATAGTTCATCATCTGCATTCCATGACGAAACAACACTAGAAATATGCATTCAATCATTCCTTGACCAAAAGCTTGTCGCCAAACCACAAAAGGGATAACTTGAAGCTTTGTTTATTTACAACATTATCGAAATTTTTTCCGCTATATATGCCCATTCGAGTCTGCCGGTCACGAGATATCCATCGTACGGGCAAGCTCGAGTAGTGCTAACGACATAAGTTAGGCATCGCTTGTAGTATAAATGAGTACAACTGCGATTGTAATGCTTCATTTGGATGAACAAGCAAACGACACACCGGACGAAATACTCCCCAAATAAGTGATTGTATGTTTAAAATACACTCGTTGTCAAAACCCATTTCAATTCACACATAATTCACCACTCTGCATTAAAGACCAATCCTTTCATCAACACAACGACCCTCAAATCATAAACCAAAAAAAAAAACCCATAACACAAAATCAACTCCACCAACTAAAATCACAATCAAGCATCAAACTTTACAAATGAATCAAACGAATTAGACATTATTGATGATTTGATAGAGCAAAAACGCAACACATGAGAACCACAAACCCCAGCATCAACAAAACCTCTAACAAATTTCAAGGTTCGACATTCAACCTAACATCTATCCAAAAAACCTAATCGCATGAACAATCAAACAACACAAATGATCGGAAACGCTAGAAATTGAAACCCTAAAAAAAGGCACAAACAACTAGCTAGGACATCGACAGCAATCTCAATAGAAGCATCGATTGAATATGCTTACCAGAAATTTCATCAATGCGAAGGTTCGAGACGAATCGGAAACGGAATCCCTGGACGAAGAGAGGAATTTGAGACGGAGAGAGTGAGAGCGAGAGAGCTGCGAGAGTGAGAGAGCGAGAGCGGCGACGGTGAGAGAGAGAGAGAGCGGTGACGAGAGAGAGAGAGAGAGCGGTGACGGTGAGAGAGATCGGTGAGAGCGGTGACGGTGAGGTTTGTCGAGAAAGGGAGAGCGGTGAGGGAGAGAGGTTTGTCGAGAGAGAGAGAGCGGTGAGGTGAGGGAGAGAGATTTTAGGGAGAGAGAGTTTTGTGTTTGGTCACCTTTTTGGGTATCTAGATCAAAGCACGCACGAATCTCGAGACGTAATGGACGGTTGTAAAAAAAGAAAGTTTTGGTGGGAATGTTGGCGCCATTATTTAGAGACGGAATTAAATTCCGTCTCTATTTCCGTCTCTATTTCCGTCTCTGATCTCTCTCTATTCCGTCTCTGAATTATCCGTTTCAATTCCGTCTCTAACCATTTTTTCTTAGCAACGGAACTTAATTCCGTTGCTAATTCCGTTTCTAAATATCATTTTTCTTGTAGTGTTTCCACTCCAAATAACACCATAAGTGACTCCAATGTAAACTCCCCCTTGTATGCAACATATAAAGTCACCACTCGGGCGTTTCGACGCCCGGTTTCGCGTCCCAACTCGCGACATACGCGTATTACCATGACTCTAACCTCCAAATGGGCATTACATATTAGCTATTTATCACATTTTTTTCATTTTCATGTGTGTGTTATTTCCCCAGCCTAGTATTTTGTCTTTTAGTCTACTTAGTACCCACGTCAACACGCATATCGAGGTGAATACTTATCACACAGTCTCACACGTCAAATGCAATATAAATACACATGTCACGATGCCATTTAATATATTTCAACATAAACATCGCAAATCAGACAAATCATCACACAATAATGCTATTCACCTAACTCTGGGCGCGTCCTGGCTTAACTGCAAGTTCCACGAGCGTCTGAGCTATCAACCACATCTGCAAACACGTCATTAATAACGACCAATTAGAATTGGGCCGCTACAATTTAAGTTAGCTGTATGCCAATAGTTAGAGAATTTGGTCTCACCTACTTACATTGGAATGAGTCCACATGAGGGAGGGTTGAGGAATTGGTTAGACAATACTTCCCTGTTGTGTCCGTTTTATTAAAATTTTGCTCAAGTTAAGTCTAATTTCGAGGACAAAATTCTTATTAGTTGAGAAGACTGCAACGATCCAAAAAATATGTTATGTCTGTATAACGACATGTATTAACTATTTATACTCGTATTTGTGTGACAAGACGATGGCGTCGATTTACGAGTAAGGTTCACCTAGGAAAATGTGTCGAACGGGTATCGATCGGACAAAATATAGGTATACAAGTTCGGGAAACGATTTTCGTGGACGACTAAAAATAAAACATGATAATTAATTAATATGGAAATGTATTTGGGTTGTTGGTATTTCCATTCGCGTGCAACTGTGTGAGTTGTGGTGCATGCCGGGCGTAGAAACGCCCGATGTAACTCAATTATTTGTCAAATTGGATAGGGACAAAGGGGAAAGTCACCTAAGTGAGTCACAAGTGGTTGAGGGCTGGTGTGAACATGGATCCTTAGATGTGCCTCGAGATACGTGTGCGAGTCAAGATGTGAGTCACTTATATAAAGGTGCGTCAACTCATTTCTCACTCATTTTTCTCTCTTTTCTCTCTCTCTCTCTCTCTCTCTCTCTTTCTCTTCACGTGAGAATGGATCTGGAGCTGTGGTTTTGCTATTTTTGAGTGAGGATTGATGCCAAGAAGCGCACAATGACGCAAATGGAGGTGAGATCCCGACTACCCGTTCATTTCTTGTCGTTTTGGCATAGATTTTGTGTATTTTTGTACAAGTTTTGAATCGGTACTTAGTCGGTTTTTATGGTTTTGTGGTGGTTTTGGATATCGAGGTCCCTACGAGGTTGAGATAGGCTCAGAACATGGTGAAGCGTGTCGGGGTTGCAAAAAACTCCAGAATTATCGTTATGGACGAGATATCGCGGGTTTATTTGGGTCCATAATCTATCTGGGAGGTCAGGTTATGAACTCTGTGTGGTAACTTGATGGACTTGGAACACTTAGATGCCTTTTTGCTTTGTGCTTTTCCCACTCATTTATTGTTGATATCTCAGTGATTTATTAGCACGCTGTCTTTTATTATCTTTGTGATATTCCTGCATGATACTTGTTTAGCCATTTATTTGACATTTGAAATTATATTGAGACTCCACTTGGTTATTACTGTTACTTTCTGTACTTACTATCCTTTTTATGATGGTGGGTGCAACCTCATCATATTGCAAGATTGATAGGGGTAAAGGATCGGAGATAAGAGATTGACATTGAGGACAATTAGGTGATTTCCTCTCGTTTATTGAGTAGGTTTATTGTACTTTGTGAGATCTTGGCACATGTATACAGTATGTTGGTTTTCCTTTGACTTAATATGTTGATGATGGTATACATATGCGGGGTTTCCAAACTGTAGGTTGTCCTAATGTGTGTCTTAGTGTTGTTCAGTTTAGTTGGAATTTAATTTGCTTCTGCTGTACTTTGATAACTCTCTAACCTTAATAACTTTCATTTAAATTGTTATAATTAATGATAATTTGGTAAGGAAGGTGATTGGGCTTGCGTCGATTCAACAAGATTGGCTCGGGGTCCATGTAAGTCTAGGTCGAGCGGGGCCTATTTTAGGGTTTGAAACTAGGGTCGTCACAATTCAAGCTTGATTGAGCTACTAACTCTAACTGGACAATGCCTAGTTAGGTAAACTCTAGCTAATGGGAATGAAGAGCGAAATCCATTTCCAAGTGAGCTTTTCCATGTTTCAGGAATAAGGGTAGAATTTATCTCCAAGCAAACCTTCCATTCAACAATCCCGATCTGCCTTATCACACATTTTTAGACATTTTTATATTTAAAAATAGTCAAGTCACAATACGTTGCCCCATTCTCAATCCATAACACTATATGAACTAAATATACTAATTTATATTGCATTATTGATAAGACTACGAGTCCCACTTACCTATACCTAGCTTTCATAACTTTAAACCGACTTACTCGACTCCCAAAGTTCTCAAACTTGTTCCCGTCAATCAAGAACCTAAAATAGACCACTCGTCATCAATTTGAGTCTAATACTCATTGGTTATAACCCCTAAACTAGTCCATAAACCCTCATGAAAATCTCCGAGTTTGGAACAACTATATCGTTGCTTTCAGTATAGGTAGCACGCTAGGTATCCTAGGTAGCATGCTACCTGCACTCATGTTCATCATTCTCATGCTGGGTAGTGCGTTACACAAGCTACAAAATGCGCTACCAGTGTTTGCTCGACAACATTCTAAATTCATCCAAATCACGACCAAACCTCCATAAACACTTGGGGAGGGCCTCAAATGAGGTCTTAGATCACATTCCATCCTAAGAGACAACAATTATCTATAATTAACCACAAATTGAATGGAAATTCATCAAGGATACCAAAAACCTACTTAAAGATGAAATCCATGAATTCCCCAATTCATTCATTGAGTGTTTCAATAATAGAGGACCCTTTTGTCTCTCCCAATAAGGCAATTAATCACCACAATTTCTAGCACCAAAAACCCACTAAAACCCATCAATTTCATGAATAGAAGTTATGGAGAATGAAAGATAACTGAGAGACTTAACGAAGAAGATGAAGTAGTTCAAGCCTTTAATCCTACTCCTCTAACTCCCTCTCTGATCTCAACAGTCTTTCTCTCTCTCTCTCTCTCGCTCGATCAAAAAAGAAGAATAGTGAATATGTAAGGCGGTGATGAAAATTCTTGGATGAAAATAAATTTTCTTTGAGATTCGAACGTAAGAATCTTGAGGATGATCTGTTGGTAAAGGGTATAAAATAACACCCTTAATGTGATAGGGAATATGACACACGTTTCCATTTTTTAATTTTTTTAATATATATTTATATATTTAAGTTATATATATGCCTATATTCTCGTGCCTACAATTTTGTTGTACGTGCCAACAAGCACCTTTATGCGTGCATACCACTATACAACTCATGTATGTCATCCACTACCCCGCTTATCACTAGGCGCCCACCAATTTATTAATTTTTTATTTATTTCAATATATATATACATATATATATATATATAAATACATATATACGCCTACATTTATGCACCTATAACTTAGTTGTGCGTATCAATGAGAACACTCGGTGTGCATGTTATTTTTGCATCACCCCTAACCCACGCACATTATTTGGCGTCCAATAATTTGTCAATTATGCAATTGTAGGTTAATTAATTCAATTATTTCCAATAAATAATAATACATTCTATACAAACACCAAACGACACATAAATCCATGTACACACTAATCAAGACATGTCGAGCTTAACCACGAGCCTAACTCAGGTTAATTAGAATTCGAATCAGCACTAATCACCTGCTTTAGGTAATGGATTGTTACGATCTCCCCAATTTAAGACAATTTCGTCCTCGAAATTATTTTAAATGTACAAGTCACCAGTAGTTCCCAAGAGAAATGAGATTTACTCTTCCATTTATAGCTCTCGCTTAATTTAATAAATGTGGCTATACCACTCATATGTACTTCATTCACTTGCCTAGTGTATGTGGTTCACCATTATACCACTAAAACAAAGTTTTTTTCAACTTTACTTTTAAAATAAACGTAATTGAGTTACAAAATAGCTATCAGCTATAACTGGAAAGTAGACAACTAATGTAATCTTCGGCTACTGATAACGAAGGGGAAATTTATTTTCAGGCATACCTTTTCCTGATCTTAGGACAAAGGGCGGAATCCATTTCTTAGGCCAACCTTCATGTCTTAGTCCCGGATTGCCATATCAAACTCCCTTTTCTGGTTAGTACAAATGTAACTGAGTTACAATTTTACTCTTTCTTTTCGATTTAGTGAGTGTGGATACCACAACTCTACTATTTTAGCTTAATATGAATCTACAAAGCCCTTTCATAGACGAGACTTTCAAAAGTACAATGAAATTTTCCTTTGATTTCTCCAACAATCTATGATGCTTGACTCCTCATCATTTTTATTTTAACCAAGTTATAGTTATATATTACCTAGTCTGCATTATTCTCCTGTGTACCTCTTTAATATCTCATTTTCCACAACATCTGCATCTCCAATCATCCCATACTTTCATTGTATGATAATATTGAGCATATAGAGTGTTAAAAAAAACTACTTTGTAATCCCAGGGATTAACAACATCATTAACAAACTTACACAGAGGAATCCATTTTCTTTCAACTGTCACACACTTTCCAAGACACAAGCTCAAAAATTTAAGCTTTAAATGGATAATGAATGCTTAAGGTGATTTAGGGTTACAAAGGGGCGAGTTTCTTCCCCGGCTAACCTTTTCTCTAAAGGGTGGAGTTGTTCTCCCAACCAACCTTTACTTCATTCAGTCCCAATCTGCCTTACCATATCTACTTCCAAGCATTTCAGATAACTATTGACACTGATAAGAAAATACAACTGTGGCCAATCTATTAACTACAACATACATATAATTGTGCTGACGAAAAAATCTGATTAATCTCATTACATAACTTGCAATTATATTTCTCTTTCTACGTTAAAAAATTTGATTAATCTCATTACATAACTTACAATTATATTTCTTTTTTTTTCACTTTCATAATTTTTCAAGCAAAGAAAAAATTTTCTCAAAACAAAACCAAACAAAAAGGGGGAGATTTTAGTCTTTTTTCGAAAGCAGGTATATTTTAAACTAACTGATTTTGGGAATTCAAGCCTACCCTTCATAGGTTTTTTTTCAATGCCAGTCTCAATCTAATGGATAAATCTCATATCTTTATATGAATTCAATAACACAATTCATCATCTCAAACAAT
Organism: Stephania japonica; assembly: GCA_039657345.1. NCBI lineage: Eukaryota > Viridiplantae > Streptophyta > Magnoliopsida > Ranunculales > Menispermaceae > Stephania > Stephania japonica. Next base: position 15,792,343 of record CM077558.1, on the reverse strand, counting down.
TCATACACTTGATCGTATACTCTAATACAATATGACATTGTTTGTATAAACAATATAAAGAGATCCATGAGATTACCGAAGCAATTCTTGCCTAAAATCTTTCCTGAACCGAAATTTTATCTTAGAATCTAATACATCCAACACAATCTCATTAGACAATCTAATCTGGATGCTATCCATTAATACCTAAATTATGACATATCTAGTAGTTCCAATTAGATTAATTTCTTAATCAATTCAACACCAAGTTAATCAAAACTTGGTTTAATTCCAATCTGAACTCCAAAGAACATATTTGTAATTATCAATTCCAACAATTGAGTTGGTGATGTGCCTACAGGACTTCATTTCATTATCATTACTACACATTTCCCTCCGAAGATAGTATTGAGAAGTTTCTATTATAATTACACTTCGTGTTCTTTTCTTTATTCAAAGTATTGATGACATCAGGCAACTTGTGTGGGTGAGTTCTCAGAGTGTATTTTCAAACCCTATAATGAATGAATGAACTTGTGCAACCTATCCAGTTGAATGGATTCATAATAAGTTGGGATCCATACCCATATCTTATAACACCCATGTCTCGACTCTAAGACTTATCTTTACAATCCATTTCATTCATTTTTTGAAATTATATTTTAAGCTTTTACTCTGTAAGTGATGTCTTAAACTATTTGGTTATACTACCAAAACAATTATCTCACAATAATTCTCCTTAAACTTTCTTGAACGATATCAAATGTATAAACTATAATCTCTTGCTTCATTATGTCAACACATAACTACTTGGATAAAAGTATTAGGATAAACCACTAACTTTTCTTATAGTCCAGATATAATTAAGCAATTATTGTAGTCAAACTATATTTTAATTCTTTTCCCAAGGCATCCTTATGTCATTTATAACTTACCTCAAACTTTACTTTTGAATTAATTAAATATACAATATAGTGATATCACATATCTCCGTATGCGTTGTTTGTATCATTCAATCATTCTAAAATAACACTACTTTTCTGATTGTGTTAAATATAAGATAATTTTTTAATTGTCTTAGTTTTAGTCAAATCTAATGACTCATAATTAATATTCAACACATAACTGAGTGATTTGCATTTGAAGCTTAGTCTTTGCACTTATAATCTTTGGTATAGACCAATTTATCATCAGGGTTTATATAACTCTGTGATATTATTTGTGCCTTTTCTAAGTCTTCAACCCTTTTATATTATCATTGATAACACACTTATACTCTTATTTCAATAGAGTTCAACAACTCTACATTTTCCATTTATGAACATAGCATGAGCTCTAGTGAGTTTTCATGGTTTCTACCATAATTTCTCACACGATCAGACCATTGTCTGACATCATATTCATATATTACTAATTCTGATCTTAAATTAATGATAACCAAATCTCCATCAACTCGAAACAACTGGTTTCATGTAATAGACCAAATGAGTTGTCGATTCTGGGTAATAAATATTCATTCTTGATTTAACTTAAATTAATTGATCACTTTAGTTGAGTTTTCAAACTCACACAATTTCCATAATACACAAAGTATAATGGAATAATTCATTGGTTTTACGTAAAAAATAAAGTATTTGATGAATTTAATCTCACATTTTGATGAGATTCCAAAAGAGTTGGATAACCAAACTTCTTGAAACTTTTGGTATCACAATTTTTGTTCATCAAGCTCAAATTTTCATAAAGAACCTACTACTATTCTAAAATCAATTCAAACCATTTGAACCTCGAGTGCTAATTTTATTTCTACGAATCACCATTCATAGAAAATTAGAAATTTACCAAAATTTTTTGATTAAGAGTAGCAGTTAATATCAACTTCTTGATATACTGCTTACCTATTCATTCCCAGTATTGTAATATATTATTTGGATTCTCCAATCCTCAGATTAATTGACATCACATCCTTCACAATTTAGATTATACCAATATAATTAATCAGATTAGGATATCTCACTAACTCATTGCATGTTTTAGCTCAAATTATACAAGTTGTGAAATTTCACTTTCAGTATGTGTGGTTACACCACAACTATACTGACAGGCTTCTCCTCATTGTTGCAATTTGGATTAACACCACATCTGGAAATCTTATACTTCATACTAACTTTTGAAGTATACATATATTAGTGATTATTTAACCTCAATTAGGTTTTTTATCATCGTTTTCCACTAATTTTGTCACTGAATGACTTTTAATCTTGTTTAACTAGTTTTAATACTAGTATGTATATTCTATTCAAAGTGAATCATTACCTTTGAGTTTCACTAAAGGTCATCCAATGTTTCGTTTTCCGTTAATTTCACTTCCTCCTAACATACGTCTTAAAGTTTAGGTCCAATAGACCCTTTTACGTACACTGACTATTATCAATCCAACAATATCAATGAGAATAAAAACCAATAGTGACTATTCTATAGAATAAGAGTTTACTTTTCTCTTTCCTTTTTATGAGTAAATCATTGAGATTTAGGTTTCTACAAACCCCAATCCTCAATACTTTCTTACCTCCTGAGACATTAATGAATACAAACCATCTTATTAAATTTCTATTGTCTTCCTTTGTTGGGACATCCTTGAAGTCCAGGTCTTCACAACCCTCTCTATCATTACTTGGATTCCCAAACGTAGATGAGAGATAAGAACTTCAAGATCACGCATAAGTAAGACACGAAAACTATATTTATCACATAGATATAATAAAGCTCAACAAATATTATAACTCAAGCTTTTATCTTTCATTACCCCCCAAAACATGGATAAAACCATTTATTTAGTCCTAGGTTATCCATAACTTGAGAACCCATCTCTAAGTCAGGAAACCTAGACTTTAATTCAATTTATAAGTAAGTTCTTACACTAAAATGTATCAAAGTTATTCTTGATTCTCAGACAATTCAAGAATTGATAAGCTAGGCTCTGAGCAGGATCTGATACCAAACTATATCAGAACCATTCATTGATTCCAAATAAATCTCAAAAATATTCAACCAAGCTATAAACTAGGATCTGATACCAAACTGTCACATCCCCTAACCCAATTAAGGCGACACCTGACATGAAACATTAATTAAGCCCCGATACACTAGCTAGACTTAACTAGAGCCAACATTCTCTCACCAATACCTGATAAACACAACTTGTATATCTTGATAATCAATTAATAATTAAAACAAAACACAACGAAAATTAATAACTTTTTTAATAATTACAAGATATACAAAAACAGCATGAACCTCGATATTAAAACAATATCCCAACCCTATTTATTACAAAATAGTAATTTATTACAATATAAATACATCAAGGAATATCAATACATCGTAAAGAAGATTATAAACCCCTAATCTTCTCCGTTCCCTAGTTGAATCACACGCCGATAACCCTGAAATATTAATTGGGGAATGCGCACTCCAACTTGCCCAGTAAGTGATGCTTGTAAACGTATCAACTATTAACTACTATCAATGAATTAATGAATAACAATATGAATAAAAAACATATCTATTCCGACATTGAAAATTATATAAATAATATATAACAGAATGCAAGTTCAAAATAAATTGCAACTGTCTCGTGACTTGTAATTTGAGTTTCAAAACAGAGTGGTACACTCATGCCACTTGAGAATAAAACCACTAAATCCACATGTTGGTCGACATGTTATTTAATTGGAAAATATCAACTCTGACAAACTTCGGCTATTGGGAATGAAAGGCGAAATCCATTTCCAAGCAAGCCTTTTCCATGTTTCATGAATAAGAGCGAAATTAATTTCCAGGAAAACTTTCCATTCCATAATCTCGATCCGCCTTGTCACACATTTTCACACATTTACTATTTCTAATAAATAATAATACATTCCATACAAATACCAAACGACACGCAAATCCATGCACACACTAATCAAGACAAGTCAGGCTTAACCACGAGCCTAACTCGAGTTAAATAGAATTCGTATTAATATTAATCATTTGTTTAAGGTAACGGGTCGTTACACCAAACTTTGAACTGCCTCAAATGAGTTGATGTTCTTGTTGTCCCAGCATCAATCATGAATTTGCAAACTTTGCCCAAGATGGTGCATTTTGGACTAAAAGATGTTATGTAGCCATTCATCATAATTCATTTCAAAGTACACAACACGAATTTTTTCAAGTTGATTGAACGAATCCACGTATATAATGCAATTTAGGTTAAAAACTTATAGTTTTATATCTTATTCAATCAAAAATTGACTGTACACGAAGTTAGATTGCTTAAATAGCAAAGCTCTAAAATTTTCATAGATAAAAAGAAAACCTAAAAAGCTTTAATTTATAAAGTTGACAAAACATAGAAACTAATGACACAAACAACATTGAAAACGTAAATTTCTAACTGAAGTTTTTTTTTTTACTTCAACTAAAGTTATTAATTTAAGGAACGAAACTTTCCTAATTAAAAGGCAAATTCACTGTTTGAAGTCTAAACGAATAAAGTTGGCCTAAAAACAACGTATATCTCCAGCGAAGCTCTTGGGTATTGATTGATCTCTAGTTTGTTTCCCATCAAACTATGTCCCCAAAATTTCAAAACTCCTCTAAAACTTCAATAGATTAAATTATTGTGGCTTAGTCATACTTTATCCAAGAAAGTGTAGGCTATATATATCTTGTTCTCGATCAATTTCATATACCAATCCATATATTCTTAAACTAAACCAAACTCAATAATTAATTGTAGTGTGCAAAAGGGGATTGGAAGAATATCTTCCTCCCTTTTCTCATTAACAGAACTCAGAATATATACACCAATTACATCAATCAGTAGCATGATCCTAGGCTAGATAATTGGAAACTAACCATATACAAAGACTGATTCTAAGCTAGAGAATAGGAGGCTAATCAATATATGGAAACTAACAATATATATTATATTTAACACAAAGACTGATTCTAGGCTAGAGAATAGGGGGCTAATCAATATATGGAAACTAACAATATATACTATATTTAACAGAGAATTTTTTTTTTTTTTATAAGAAAAAAACTAACTTATCTCTCGACCTGATACCCAACCTCTTAAGAGGTGAGCAATTTTGCTGTCACATTATTTGTTCCTAACTTGTACAAATTAAATTTTAAGCATGCATGCATACAATTAAATGAGTACAATTGGGAAAATGACAAAAAGAAAAATCACCTCACCGAGGGATATCTGAGTACTCACTTATTCTATCCCACTGTTTCCATCCAAAATTTATAAAGTTCATTGTTTAAATTTGAATATATCGTCTTCATTGGTCCTACTAAAATAATTTAGATCGATCAATTTGATTATGGGTATACTAGACTGTACATAGTATGCATCATGCCATCACACATGTAAACAATATTTCGTGTCAAACCACTAAACATAATTAAAATTTGTACCAGTTGTATATGGTCCATATATAAATTTATGGTAAGACATGTGGAACCCCACTCACGTTGGCATTTGTATTTGACTTTGGACACTGTAGCAGAAATACGTACAGAAATCCGTCGCCTCTGAACGTAAAGACAATAAAGCTCTCCTTGTAGTTTTGGAAACAATGCTGCATGCATCCCTGCAACGCTTTAAACGTAGTCATGTGGTAGGCCCCACATCCATATTCCAAATCTTTCTTATTTTTCTTTGTCGTAATCTTTGTACTCCTAAATTATTCATCTCCCCCACACTTTCTAGCTCTCTATCGGATTCTTCAGTTTACAAGCTGTGTAAACTGTCGGTGACAATTGGGCTACATATGTTCTACATGAAAATTATCAAATAAATTCAATTTGACATGAGTGAAAAGTCTGATTCATGTAATTACTCTAATTAATTTAAAGTCAATTCAAGATTTGTTGTTGTTTTAATTTCTTGTACATATTTTTGAAGAAAATGTTTTTTTTTTTTAGAAGCGAGACTTTATTTATTGTAGCCTAAGTGTGTACAGATATTTTTGAAGAAAATGTTAAGAATATATTATTAGATAAGAAAAAGGTATATTAATTATCACAAAAAAAGTATATTAATTAATAGAGAACTAAAATCTACCTAATTAATATTCGAATTCCAAGGGGGATACTTTGGCCCTGCTCTTCTCGCCTTGATCATCATCATCTTCATCCACACGGGCTATTGCTTCATCGAAACCAACGACTGAGCTACGTTGTACTACTTGACTTTCAGATGTCTCCAAGAAGGTTTCTGATGAACTGTTTTGATCTGGGCCTTGTTGTCTTCCGTGACTGTTGTACAAACTGCTCAGCTGATGAAAATAAGGGCACGTTTTGGAGTCCATAGATCTCTTCTTGTTTGCATCTTTGGTCTTCCTGAAGTACTTGTTGATGTTCTCCCATTTCTCTTTACACTTCTTAGCACTCCTCTTGTACCCCAATTCCAACATCCCTTGTGAGATCCTCTCCCATAGAGGAGCCTTGTTTGTGCTTAACCCTTTATCTTCCCTTTCTGTACTGTAGAAACTGCACCTAAGCTTTATCAATGAGTTCACTTCATCTCTTGGCCATCTCTTCCCAAGATCTTCTCTTTCACTACTTGTATTCAATTCACGATTAGGGTTTTTGGGGGTTTTGAGTGGCTGTGAAGATGAAGGAATGTTAGTAATAGTACTATCCTTGTTCTGGGTATTTGGTACTATTGGTGCTGAATTAGGGTTTGTATTGGTAGGTTGAGATGTTTTGGATGGGGTAATAATATTTGGAGGATTAGGGTTTTGATGCAAGGGAGTGCTTGAAATAGGGCTCTCTTGTGCAGCTTTTTCACTCTCTTGTGTTTTCTTGATGATCATCTTATCTTTATCGCTTTGAAGTAGAAGAGACGGGCTTTGCGACGATGAAGTAGTATTTGATGATGTAAATTTCTTCAAGAACTCAATGATAGTGGCCTCCCTATCACTGGCAATTGCTTGTTCTCTTGCCCTAATTCCAATCTCCTTGTTAAGCCTATCCATCTCTTTCTTCCTCCAAGACTCCTCTCTTGCAATCCTTTCTTCTTCTCTTCTCTCCATGTCTTCCAACAGCCTCTTGTGCAGCTGTTCTTGTTGGATCATGACCTTGCTTACAAATTCAGAGAAACCTTCAACAATTCGAGTTTGTGGTTCCTCTTTCTCTTCTTCAACCTTCTCGGCTTTTTCACCACTTGTTGATGAAGATCTTCTACCACTGGATTCTCTAGGGTTTCGTTTCCAGAACTCTCCTCCAAATTGAGACTCATCTTCACTTCAATATTGGATCTTAGAGTGCTTTGATCATTTAAGGGTTTGTGATTTGGATCCTCGAATAACGCATCGAGCTCATTAAAGAACCGCTGGCCATAGTTGTTGCCATAGCTGGTGTTGTTGTTGTATTTGATCACCTCTTCAATTTTTTCCTTACATTTCTCTGCGCTCCTTTTAAACCCAAGCTCCGCTAGCTTCCTGGTTTTACAGCAAAAAAAAGGGCTCATGAAAGCATGACCAATAAGTACTAAATTAATGTAAAAATCAATGTTAAAATTCCCCAAACTTTTTGCATTGTTTTGTTTTTTTCTTTTTAACCACTAGTTAGATAAATAACACACATATATCTAAAGAGAATAACTTGAGATGAATCTTTACTAATGCTTTACTTTTCTCACCTATAACTAAAGCCATTGTTAATTTCCATACTGATTGTGCCAACATAAAGAAGCTTAAAAAGTAGGAAAATCTCCCAAACAATGATGTGGCTCCCTAACTTCAAGAAGAAAACAAAGGTAAAAGCTGCAATCATGCATCAAACACAAGAGTTTGATCTTTAAAAGTACCTATATGCATCATCACCAGCAACTCAATAAAAGCTTCCAATATATAGAACGATGGAATTGATCAATCAATTAATATCTTTATCATTTAGAACAAAAATATCCACATCAAGATTTTGAAATTTGAAATTTTGAATTCCTGTATCACCAAGAGAACAATAATAATTAATTACGTACCCTATATGGAACAAAACCCTAATTTGCCATGTTCTCTTAATTAAGTAACGCTTAATGGAGAGAGAAGAAGAAACAATGCTGGAGAATTAAATATTAATTGAGACAATAATTTTGATTACCTTGACACATGTCCCCAAATGAAATCTGAGAACTCATTATTCCCCAAATTAGATCTGATTGCCAACAGTGCAAACACTTCTTCTTTGGACCAAGGATCTACCATTTCTTCATCACATGAAGACACAACAGTTCCGGGCACTCCTTCATGTTCCGAGACTCCCCTCTCTCTTCGTCTTTCCCGTCATCCACTTCGCCCCGATGAACAAGCTGAGATTGGAACAGCTGATGGTGATGGTGATGATGATGATAAGAATTAGGTTGCAGCTCATGCTGAGGAATATGATCAGTAGAGAAGTTTGAATTGGGAGGGACATGAAAAGGGAGAGTTACTGGGAGGGGGAGTGGTAGAGCTGCTCTTGAAGCAATGAATTGGTGCAACTGTTCATGATGGCCTCCATTAAACATGCTGTGATGATGATGATGAGATCTATGATCTCTTCTTCACTTCACTTCACTTCACTTCACTCCACTCACTTCACTCCCACAACACTTTATTTCTTCGATCTCTACCTTTTTTTAACACTGAAAAAAATGATGAGACACACTTTGTATAATTTGGTACATAGTATATAAAATAGCTAGCTAGCAAGTCCCTCTCTCTTTATCAAATAGTTAAATTTGTCTCTATATATATCCTATAGTTAATTTGTATTGCATTGTATGATTCAATATTTGCAACTCATTCTTCGCTGCTTTTAGAAATTTAGAATCCTATGCAGCTAGCTAGGTTGATGTAATAAGTCTAGGGCGAGCAATACCAGCACACGTGAGACCCTGCAAACTGGTCTGGGCCCACCTTGTTCTTTAATCAATGCTATTGGACGATCTCAACCATCTATTCTGTCGAGTCTCTTTCAAATGATAAATGAATATAGATTCCCTTCTCGCATTGTCAATAAAATGAACGGTCCATGATCTTATCAACTGTCACATGTAAATGGTGATTTAGTTCCAGCCCTTGATTCGTAGACCAGTGTTCAAACTTTGATGAGATCTAAGGTGAGTGAACATCAAAGGTGATGGGCCTTGGTGTGGCTAATTATCTCTATTTTTTTATTTTGTCTTTTGAGATAAAGATATAAGTTAATGAACACCTGTCGGGTCAGATCTTGAACAGTCCAATACATGACGAGTCGCAGAGTGAACGTAACAACAAGGACCCCATTCATGGAAGAAAGTGATGTGTTTGTAGGTACTCCTGCGGAGTACGCGTTCTAGGTGTTCCATTTTCCTGTCTGCTTGGCAGAGCGGGGAGTTTTATTGGCACCGGTTCTTTTCTATCCACGTCAACCAACCTCAGTTCTTTTTTTTTTTTTAATTTTAATTTTAATTTTTATAATAGGGGTATCGAGGCCTTTTTTTCTCCACTAATCTCAAAGGGCCCCTAAAACTGACCTATTATAAACTCTAATGGTCCGAGTGCAACTTGGCACAAGCGAAAAATCGAATCCCGAGACCGTGCACCTACCACATCAAGTACGTCCTTACCAATAGGCTAACCTGTATGGGTTAACTAACCTCAATTCTTGTTGATCTTACCTTATTACTTAAGCATGCCAAGATTTTAAATTTCAATAGCTAAACGATACTCCATTTTTTTTTATGATCCCTAAAACACCTTTCCCATCACCCTCAACCTCGCCATATCATCCCTCAATCATCTTCATTTCTCAAATTTTTGCTATTGTAAAACACTTGTACTGGGTTGAATGTGTCGTAGGAGTATTTTTTTGTCAAACAATATCAAAATAATGTCTCACTGGTACCCTAAAAGTGAGGAGAGTGTCCTCCATTCAGTTTTAGTTACATATGGATTCTAAATAAGTCTTAACCGGTCTCCACAGACCTTTGAAGAGTTCTCGATCAGCTCCCAACGGAACCTTTGAAGAGGTCTCGACCTTCTTCAAAGATCTTGGTGGGTGCCAAACGAAACATCTCCAAAGGTCATGAAGGGAGCTGTCTTAAACCTCTAATCAACGAGGTTTCGAACCTATGTAACAAAAACCCACGAACGGTAAGAATGAAGAAGAAACTGACCAAAAATCCATAAATATGAAAGAAAACTAGGTGGTTTTGATGTAAATGCCATATTTCCACATCAAAAGCAGAGATTGAACCTAAAAAATCAAAGCCTTAATCTCCACCAACAAGAACACAACGAAGAGACATAAAAACCAACAATCGAAAGGAAAAATGGTGTAAAAGGCCCTAACGAAAGGTGTTAGACATGATTTAGTTAGAGAATCGCCAAATTTGAGTGGTCATGAGGATTGAATTGAGAGAAATGGGAGAGAGGTGCGTTGGGTTTTGGAGGTGGGTGAGTAAATACCCTTTTATATGAAGGATAATATTATCATTTTGCGCAAGGTAAAAATTGAAATAGAATAAATAAATTTGGACTGTGGTACGTTCAATAAAAGTCAGGGTTCGTATAGTCGCTCCCAAAAATAAAGAAGGAATAATTTTAAAACCATACATTTTGCTAAAAATATCCCTTTTTTTTTAAATTGAACCATGCGCTAAATGACCCGAAATAACCCATCCGCCTTCTAATATAAACCCTTATCTAAACAAACCTCATTTTTTCTGAAACATACCTTACTTACAATTTCTCACTCTCGCTTCTCTCGTGCTACCAACCCCACCCAATCCAGCCAAACTCCAGCGAAACCATAAAAAAATCCCTCCATTCACTCAATAAATGGGTTTTTCATTTTGCATTCAATTTAAGGTTTATGTGTGCTTTTGGTGGATTTTATTTTGTTGTTACATGTGTTATTAGCTGTGACGACCCCAATTTCACAATCCTAAATTGGGCACCGCCCGCCTAGGCCACGTGTTGACCCCTGAGCCAGTCTCGCTGAGTCACGTAGGCCTAATTAGCCTTTCCTTTCCATTTAACCATTTATTAACCATTTAAAAGTGAAGTTAATCAATTAGTGAGTGATTATTAGATAAAGCGAAGCAATTGAACTCCAAACTAATCAATAAACTCCAAAGACACTAAGTTAAGACAAATCATAGGGTGTGGAAACCCCGTAAATGTTTATCAACCATAATAGCCAAAAGAGAGCATCAATAATGTCATACATGTCCAAGATCTCTCAAAAATCTCATAACCCATGTTTTAAAATGAAAGAAATACATAATACAAGAACCTACTCAATATGCGAGAGGAGACCGCATCGTGGTCCTCGACTCCAATTGCCTAGCGCTAGTCCCTTACCTCTATCTTCTCGTCGGTCTGCCCACCGCCACAAACTAGACGGTGAGTACAGTGAAGTAGAGCGTAAAATACCAATAGAGTTTTAATAGCATTTCAAGTGTCAAATAAATGACTAAACTAGCATCATACATGTATATCACAAAGATAATAACAGACAGCATGATAAGTAAATCACTGAGATATCAATGATAAATGAGTGTCAAGAGCCCAAAGCAAAATAGGCATCTAAGTGTTCCAAGTCCATCAGATTGCCACACATAGTTCACAACCTGACTTCCAAGATAGATTATGGACCTACACAAACCTAAAATAGTCTAGAATAAGGTATACAGCCTCAGCTCACATATAGTTAACACACGGTCACCACAGCATCACACACAGTTTAAAATACGGTCACCGCAATCCCAAACTATAGGTTTAACCACGTCCATAATTCGTGTACTTACGGTATAGACCGTGACTACCATATTGTCTACTTAGACCCAAAAGACCACTCATTAAAGAATCCAAATAAAACCAAGCCGATAATCCACCAAGGATAGATATGACAAAGAGAATTAAAGAATACATAATCCCTAAGGAAATAATGCTCAACAAATATAATAGCCCAGTTAAATGCACAAATGAAATAATGTTAATACTCTAGTTGATTTTACTCACGAATACTATGCGTAACTCCGCATCCGAGGCTCACATATGCTAACAAACCATCCCCGCACGCCCATCACCGATCCACTAAGTACCTGGTAAGCATTTTCGTTTCAATTTGGTAGTATTAGTATTTTGTTTTGCGTTTAGTTGAAATCCCCTTTTAATTTTCCATATTTTCATTCATTTGTGTATTCAGGTCAATTTCCTGGGTATTTGGTTGAATTTGGATACCTGAGAGACCCCTAATTCGTTCTGAACACCGTGGCAGCGCCATGGGGTTTTCCTCCTGGTGGCATCCCCACGGCGTAGGGAAGGAGAGCCCATTGCCCCAGACGCCGCAAGTGGCACCGTGGGGCATGCTAGGCGCGCGTCGCGTCACGCAACGACCACCGTCGGGGTTTTTGAACCCTCGACTCCTGTTGTCGCTTCGCAAGTCCATCCCGTCCTTGTTGGAATCTCAAATTCCATCCAACAACGCTCACGACCGTCCCATGACGTTTGGAATCATCAAAAACCAACCTAAACCAATAAATACTTCAAAATTCCTTAAATACTCGTCAAAACCCCAAAACTTGACTAAATTCGAAACAACTTTCACAAAACATGTTTTTATCGTCGTGGGGATTGCCCATACGTCGAGAGTTTCAATCGAATCCAAAATCTCAACGTGGTGTTTGAAATTGTCGCGACGAATGCGGACGAAACTCACACGAACATGTAGGAAGTAACGAGGTGGTTTAGGATCTCATTTCGGATCGTCGTCGAATGTCATCTTTGGTGCTGCTCCGGTCACCTCATCCACTAGCCCCTTTCAAGCTTTCTTGGAGAAGAAGTTGAGAAGAAAAGAGAAAAAGTGAGTTGGAGAGAGAGAAAAGAGGTGTTGGGCTTTGAATAACCCCTCTCATCATCCACTTGCACGTACGCGTCTCGAGGCACATCCAATGCCCTTTGCATAAGCTTTTCCACTAACTCTAACACTCCATATGTGAATCCAATAGGTAACTTGACCTCCTCACTCAGTCATTTTCCAACCCAGCCCTAGTGTTTTCGGACTCAAACCATGCGCGACTCGCCCTATCGCGCACAAATAAAATTACTAACGAGTCAACATTTAGTGTATTATTTTATTTTATTTTCCAATCGTTCATCAAGTTCATTTCCCTGACCTGTGTACCCATAATTCATCCATCGATACCCATTCGACACGTTTTCCTAGGTGAACACTACTTATTTATCGACATCACTGTCCTGTCATACAGACACGAGTATAAATCGATAGTACACGTCATCACACAAAATATCATAAATTTTCAAGTCGTTACATTAGTGTTTAGGGCATTGATGATTTACATTGAATTAGAGTTTATTGGCAAAAATTGTCGACTAATTCTAGAAAGAGTAAGTGACTCATTGAAAAATGATGTAAGTTATATTTGATTTTGTGGTTTTCTTGTGTCGTATGTGGATCTTGTGATGTCCCTGATTAAAAAAAACATGCATTAGGATCTATTTTAATCACGACACATTGTGGATTATAACTCAAATCAGTGAAAAAGAAATATCATTATGTCAATGTTATTTTTCATTAATAATTCCCAGTGTGTGTATTATATGGTATTTTGTCGCGAAGTCATAATGAATTGAGATTTTATATCATTGTCTAAGGTTATTGGAGTGTGTTTAGGTGTATCCTCAATTTCGGCCATAATGGGAGTTGTAAGCGTGTGTCTCGATTTGCATGCAAGCTAGGATTTTTAGCATCCCTTATCTTGATTAGGGAGATACTCGGCCTAAAACCCTAATTAAGCCCAAGTATACTAGCTAGACTTAAATAGAGCTAGCAACCTTGATGAGTATTTATTTATACATCATTATATAGAAATTTTGCTATGGAAATCGGATATAAAGTTTTCTTTTATGGTCTTGAATACTTACTTTTAGTGTTTATATCATTTGAATGAATGAGTGTTTTGGGCAATTTCGGGAGCAAAGTCAAAGATTAAACAAAAAAATAGTAGGAACGATGTCGTGGACCAAAACTGACAACACTAACCAAATAAGGCACGATGCCACTAACGATGCCAGGATCAGATTCACGCCATGCATGCACTGAATGACGCCATAGACGGCCCCAGCTTGAATGAACCAACGCCAATTAACATAGATGGTGACAAAGTTTCAATGAATGAATCCAATTCATTGTGTAGAATGTGACGACCTCTCTTATAATCTAGGGCACTGTGTCCGGCCTAATCCCGTAATTAAGCCCTAATCTCGATCCGTAAGACTTAACTACGTATTAGTCAGCCTTTCCACCCTAATTGCCAACTTGATCACGCTCAGGATAAATAATACACTAATCCTACTAATTACAACATTTAAAGTTATTTATAAAATTTAACAGTTTCATTAATTAGCGGAAGTCTTTCCAGAATTTGTGCGGATAAATATAACAATTTACATTGAAACACTTAAATAGTCATAAGTGTGGAAACCAAGAAATAACGATCACAGTATATATATATATATATATATATATATATATATATATATATATATATATATATATATATATGAAATATGTGGCGAACATATATCAATGGAGTGATAGTCAAAAGTCGAGGAACTAATGCTCATCCCAATATTCAACCTAACAGTATGAAAGACATAATAACTGTAATATACAAAATATCAAAAACTTACAAGTCAGATAGTAGCACACTCCAAGCTCAGAGGTAGTCACCAATCTTCTCCTTGCCTGGTCTATTGCTCGATGGATTTGCACCCATCGTAATAAAAAGGATAATGAGTACAAAAGTATAACAGTAATTCCTAGTTGACATATTTATTCACATTTTCAAAGTAAACGAACGGTATTTAAAAGCATAGTAATAGTGAATAAATGCTCTAAATAAACATGCTAGCAAATATTGAAAATGCAAGAGAAACCGACACAAGCTAAGCAAATAAGATCTAGGTCCGGTCGGTAGTGAGAACTATCACTTAACCTTTTTCCACTATTTTATGGAGATGTGCTCTACATATATCATCAATTGTTAAATACTTGAAATAGCAGAGTTGTGCTCTAAGCATATAAATCATCTATCTCAAATCTCACCGAACACATCGGTTCATTACATCGTGAGTAGCGTGAGTATAGTGGAGAGTGTCGACATCCCCGAAGTCTAGTGACCCCATGAGTCACCCACTCTATAATGTCAATGGAACCTAAATTCTAAAACTACTTTTATATTCAATAAATGACTTTGTAAAGGATTCCAAGAAATTGCTATGCTACAAAGCACAATAGACCAATAATACAAGTTCCTTACATATTCATAAAACTCATCTAATCCTAATAGCATGCTATTTATATCACATTCTCTAATACTCAATGAAAATAGATATAAGGCGATAAAAGAATCAATTAGTTTATCCACAATGTAATTTCATGATAACAAAACTCAATAAGAGAAAAAATTTTAATAAATCATGATATCTAAAGTACAAGGCACACATCTAATAAAATTGAGCAGCAAACAGTAGAAAAATATGAATGAAATGAAAATAAATAGTTCAGGTTGTTTAGGGTCGGTTAAGGTGGATTAGGTTGGTGTTTGAGTGTTGCAGAAAATTTGAAGACTTGCAGGAAATCTCTACTACTCAGGGTGCCCTGCACGTTGGGGGATTTTCCCTAGTGCTTGTTTTTGCACTCAACGCGCCGGGCCGGATTGCCCATCGCGGCAGTGCGAAAAACCCGAAAATCTACAATTGATTTTATGGGTTTCCCACTCGGGAATCACAACTCCATCGCCCCAAGACCTTGTTCTCCTCTACCAAGATCTAGTACAACCTCCCAACATCAACAACAAGGCAGGCACTTCGATTATAAACAACCATTCACGAATTTTTTTTTGAAACCAACCATTCATGAATTTAAACATGCATTTTGTGGAAATTGGGAAGAACACCAAAAGTCTAATCTTTGTACCCAACTGTTTTTAAAGTTAGTTGGTGTTGTCCCAAGTGAAATTAGATATGGAGTTTGAAAATGACATTGGATTTTGCAAACAAACTTGTTTTCAAGTCCAAAATCCAAAAATCAGTCTCATATGAAAACCCAAAAAATTGGTAAAACTTGTGAAAATCAAAAATACAACTTTGGAAAGATCATTGATGCTTCAAAACAATTCAAAACAACTATATGAACTCTTTGAAACTGATTTTTCCCAAAACCCCCATGAATCACTAGCTACAACTCATTAATTTAAGGCATATGCAAAAGTTGTACCTAGAGTTCTTGTGGTTGATGATGTTAACACCTTGTTCTCCTTGTTTGATGAATCCTTCCCTTTGAGTTTCAAATTCTAGCAATCTTTCTCACTGTACAACTCTGAATTTTTATGTTCTTGAGCATGCAAATAGAAATGAATGTGTTCTAAGGGAGTATGTATATCAAGTCCTTCATCAAGTGTGCACACCATGATTCCATGAAAATCTAATGTCCCAAATTGACTTTTAGTCTCCACTTATTTTCAACCTAGTGAATCCAAGTTTGACACAAATTTTGTAGGAGTGTGTGCTAGCACGTATCTCGAGCTAATCCTATGTTTCTCAATTTTTTGTAAACAACTATATGACATCTATTTTGATTTGCATTATTTAAATACCATATGCTATGAAATAAATTAATTGAATTACATTTGAATAAGTTTAGACATACCATAAGTCTAGCTACTTGGTCCCCGAGTTTGCACACAACTCAAGGCACGCCCCTGCTCTCGTCTCGACGCCTATAACTGTATGAACCGACTTAATTAATCTACACATTTACATAACACTAGGCATACACCATAACAAATATAAAATATACCTCGATCACGTGTCTCGGTCGGTGTGCGTATCTTATGAGGGGTTCCATGTCACGGGTTCATGATCCTGATCGAGGAATTAATCAAGGGTTAAGAATTCGGGCCATGACAAATATTCCTAACAAAAATGGAAATTTCGTCCTCAAATTAAACTCAAGTTAGGGTTATACCTAACTCGAAAAGGTATGGAAAACAATCTCGCATGTAGTCTTCTCGCTTCTAAGTGAGTTTTGAGTCGCTATGAAACTATCACTTGACGAATACCTTGGGGATAAACTTGTTCTTCACCTATTGTACCTTTCGATCCAGGATTTGGATAGGCTGCTCCTTATATGATATATCCTCGCTCAGGTCGATCTGATGCAAGTCAACCATCGGTCGTGTTCCTGCTTTCGACTCAGCCAGTCAAAGCATCGAAATATGAAATACTGGATGAATGTTTGACATTTGCAAGGAAGATCTAACTCGTACGCAACCTTTTCGACCCATTTCCTAATCTTGAAGGGCCCGATGAACTGTAGTGCAAGCTTGCCCTTTACACCAAACTTTGAAGACTCTTCCGAGGGGAAACCTGAAGATACACGTAGGCTCCATCGGGGTATGTGAGATCGTTGTAGTACCCGTCTGCATACTTCTTCTGTCTCTCTTGGGCTCCCTTGAGTCTCCGACGAATCTATCGTACTTTTCTTTGTGGTCAATAACAATATCAAGGCCCCACTAGTTCCCTATCTTTTGGCTCAGCCCAAAACGATGGGAGTGACACGATATGCCATATAAAGCCTCAAATAGCGCCATCTCAATTTTGGCCTAATAACTGTTGTTGTATGCAAACTCACACAACAGCATGTACTCTTCCCAAGATTCACGAAACTCTAACACACAAGCCTGTAACATGTTTTCGAGGACCTAAATCAATCTCTCAGTCTTCCCGTCAGTATGAGGGTGGAATGTTATACTGAACTGAATTCGCGTACCATATTGCTCCTGTATACTCTGTCATATCCGATATGTATAGGTAGCATTTCTATCTGACGTGATTGTCAACATACTCCATGCAACCTGATGATCTCTCTTTCGAACACTAAACTCAATTGATCAAATAAATAACACGAAACAACTGGTAGAAAGTGAGTAGACTTTGTCAATTTGTCAACTATAATCCATGTTTTCCCACTTGTTGGGTTTTGGGGTTCATGCACAGCGGAGATTTCAAAACTATTTTGAGAAAAATCCCAACAGGATGCGAATCTGATTCTATTAAAACACTTTTATACTATGAAAACTTAATCATACCTCACTCGCAATGCACCTTTCTGAAGGTTAATCGATCTCTAAGGCGCTGCCAACAACGAACGCCCTCTATCAGCAGTCTACACACGAACGACGGCCGAGATTCAAAGTGCTAGCTTCGAGAGAATACCAAACCTTTTTGTTTCTTTCCAAAACGACCCATAGCATACCAAAAAAACTCTAAGTTGTTTCTAAAACGAAATAGAGTTTCGGCCTTTTAATAATTCTTTCGTACTTGTATTCTAACTCAAAGCATCTATTTATACAACCCTTGTATATAGACGGTTAAGTAAATTACACATATACCCCTACTTAAAGAAGTATAAGTGTAATACACTACAAGGAAGTTTCTGTCATGAATTTTATAATATAAAATTCATTTTTCTGAACCATCTTAAAATCTCGCAAAACCATTCTTAGCGTGCGACTCAATAGGCTCATACAACGTTGGCAGTGTACCAAAACACATTTTGGTATACAAGTCATAAGCGGCCTCTAGCAAGACATTATGACTACCCAAGTTGTATGAATATCAAATCGATACAACCTAATCAATAGTGTATATAACATCCTTTTGTCACACGATATCCTTTTGATCAAACATAAGGCATGGAATTGTCATCCAACATGTTCAATCGTACTAGTCTCGATTTCTAGGTAGACTGAAAACATCTAAGTGACAATGATCAATATCAATTCACTTAGACTAGGCCTTTTAACAGTCTAACACATCGAGGGATCCACTAGATATCTCTCTTTATATGAGAGGGACAAATTCTATCTCGATTACACAACTTCACCACATTATTCACACAGTAACCAATCACAACCTTTATAATCGTCCGGTTAAAGACAACGTTTGATTGCGTCAAATCATTGTATTCCTAATGTTGAAGTCTCTGGTAATCTCAATTCAGAGGACTAAAAAATATACCTATCATGAGAGACAACTATGACTTAATCCATGTGATGTTCTCATAGCGGGTCGGTCCAGTACTTTGTTCCCTAACAAGTACTCATGATCTTGATTCGTATTCCTATACGTATAATCATCGTATGATCATCAATCAAGACTCACACTAGTCTTAATTCATTATAGTTCCCGATATAATAACCGACTAGGGACATTTAGGATATTTCGAAATACCCATGGATCTTATTATAATGTAAACATGCAAATCAATTATAATAAACAGCAAATGAAATCCTCTATTTTATTAACTAAAATGTATTCATAAAGACTATTAATGGATTGACCTAGGGCACATTTCCCAACACCACTTCCACTGTGGAATGAAAAGCAGCTGTAGTAATCCTCCAGGTATACGATGCTCAGACTTCGCTTGGTAGCAAATCCCACAGTTCCTGATGTAGTCAGATACGTCCACCTTCATCCTAGGCTACCAGAAGTGTCGCTGCATGTCGTGGTACATCTTAGTCCTGCCTAGATGAATGGTGAAATGGGAATGGTGTGAATCCTGAAAAAATCTCATTTTTCAGCTCCCGTACCTCGGGTATCCACATTCTGCCTCTGTACCTCAACACTGATCTGACGTCTCTGTCCAATCAACACAATTTGAACTTTGCACTAATTGTCTAAATTGGTGGTACGACCAGTCGGTTCTATGACACTCTAACACTCTCTATGTAGATACGATCCATATTTTTATCTGTACGAAAATCATAACTCGTGTGTCGGTAGGAACATCTGACTGACTCGTTGTCGCCGCTGCCTCGAGTAATAGATACTAATTTGTCATGTAACATTTGACAACCTCGGTATCTTTAGTCGGTCTCTTACTCATTGCATATGTGACTACGTTCACTTTTCCTAGGTGATACTCCAAGGAAATATCGTAACCTTTCAAGAACTCTAACCATCTGCGATGTCATATATTCAGCTCCTTATGTGTGAAGAGATACTTCAAACTCTTATGGTAAGTGAAGAGTGTGAATCTCTCTTCATATAAATGGTGTCTCCACATCTTCAGCGCAAATACGACCGCCACTAACTCCAGATTGCGTGTCGGGTAGTTCTTCTCATATATCTTTAGTTGTCTCGAAGCGTAAGCAACAACTCATCTACCCTGCTTCAGCACGCTGCTCAAGCCCATATAAGAAACATCTATGTACACTAAAAATCATTATCTAGCCTTTGGAAATATCAATATTGGTGTGGTTTTCAATCTCTAATGCGCTATCGCAATCTTTAAACCACTCAAACGCGATGTCTTTCTGTGTCATTCTAGTAATCGATGAAGTGATCTTCGAGAAATCCTTCACGAACCTGTGGTAATAACTTGATAACCCCAAAAACTCTTGATTTTTTTCACTAATGTTGGTGCCGGCCAATCTATAATTGCCTGAATCTTAGCCGGATACACTACAATCCCTGCTGCCCCAACAAGGTGACCCAGAAACTTGACCTATGCAAGGAAAAATTCACAATTGCTGAACTTGGCGTATAATTAGTGCTCCCTTGAAGCTTGCAACGTCTCCCTGAGGTGCTGATCGTGATCCTTTCATGTCCTCGAATAGATCAAAATATTATTGATGAAGAGTATCATGAAGCGGTCAAGAAACGACCTAAATACTCGGTGAATCAGGTCCATAAACATGGCGAGGGCATTGGTCAGCCTAAATGGCATGACCGTGAACTAATAGTGTCCATATCTGGTGTGGAACGTTGTCTTTGACTTATCCTCATCCCTAATCCTAAATTGATGATACCTTGATCTCAGGCCTATCTTGGAAAAAAACTGCTCCTCTCAGCTACTCAAATAAGTCATCAATCCTTGGTAACGGGCACTTGTTCATGACTATGGCCCAGTTCAGTTACCTGTAGTCAATATGCAGTCGTAGACTACCATCTTTCTTCTTCATAAAGAGGATTGGCACTCCCCATGATGACATACAAGGTGTGAAGAATCCCTTCTTTCCCAAATCTTGAAGCTGACTCCTCAACTCCTCCAACTCTCTACGGGCCATGCGGTATGGTGATTGAAATTGGTTTTGTGCCCGACACCAAATTGATGATGAAGTCTATCTCTCGTGGCGGTTGTATTCTAAGAAAATCCTCCAAGAAAATGTTGGGAAACTCTCAAACGATCGGTATGCCCTCAAGTTGGGTCCCTGACTCTTTTCTACGGTATATAAGGCTACCAGGGCCTTCATATCTCCACTAAAAGGTAGTCGACCTCTCGTGGTACCGACTTTCGGTGTAGTACCCTAATGAATGAACGTTTGACGCCCTTGATCTCGAATATCATTGCCTTACGATAGCAGTCGATATGAGCGTGGTATGTAGCTAGCCAATTCATCTCTAATAACGCGTCGAACTCCAAGAACTCGAGTACTTTGAAATCCGGAAGTAACTTTACCCCACCTATCTCTACTGAACATCCCTCTATAGATAATTAGGATAAACCCTATCCCCAGTTATGATACTTAAAATCAAATGCACTTTAAGGCTAATCGGTGTCAATCCTAAAATATTTATCATGCGACCCACGATGAACGAAATAGTATAACCTGAATCAAATAGCACATATGAATGTCTACCAAAAATGGAAACCGTACCCTCAATAAGTCCCCGTATGGCGCTGGTGTCTGGCTGAGCTACCATATGAGCTCCCTCTCGGCCCTATTATTAGTACATGACGGCTGGTTGTGGGAACTCTCTCATTATTTGCCTGACCTGTAAACATCTGTAACATGTGACCTGCCTACGTTGACCAGTCTGTTGACCCTGTATCGATCTCTATCCTTAACGGGCCCCTCTCGAGCTCTACCTCTTACGCCCCATGCTTTGTCTGCTCGAGTGTCGGGTGTGCATATCTCTCCGGTGCTGGCAATGTTGGCCTAACTAATGGTGGTGGTAAGGAGCGTACCCCACCTGAACCCTGAGCTGAGGTGTAGTAAGAGGTGTAGGGTGTAACGAACCCAAATCCATCGGCCGCTACGTGTGTGTAACGCGGGCCCACAACCCATCCAAATCACCATTCAGCTGTGTCCCACGTGCACTCAAACCTTAATACCAATCAAAATCTGGCTAACTTTATGTTGGTTATAAATAATTATTGATTCAAGTTATCTTAGGACTCGTTATTATCATTTAACCTCAAAATATGCAACGAAGTCTAAAATTATCAAATGATACTAAATAGTAGTTTAAATATCAATTATTCTAATGTGGAAACCATACCAAAATATAGTCTATATATAGATGTCAAGTGTGATCCTCAGAGTTGTATACAAACCAAAATGTGTCTTTCACAACTCATACCCACATAAAACAATAAATATAAACAAAGGAACGAGTAGGGCAAATTGTAGCCAATCACAAATAATCCTCAAGCTTGCCCTTCCCTCTGCTCGTTCCAGTATTTGCACTCAAGCCATCAAAAGGCATATAACGAGTCCAGAGTGAGTAATCCCAAGGAAATTCAACAAGTAAATACGTAAGTAAAACTGTTGGAATAAAAAACTATAAATAAACATGCAGGACAAAAGAATACAAGCAATTGTGAAGATCATCGCATGAATATAAATAGTAAAGAAAACAAAGTGCGTGCACATTCAAAGTCAGACTAGATCCATAATTTAGGCTATCCACCAGGCATGGCCGGTTAGGATACTTTGAACGGGTGACCCTGGACCTTCTAGGTGGCCGAAGTAGACCCACAGCGCACCTACACATGCCTAGCATACCGGGTAGCATATTCATCGCGTATGACTAGAACATATGCTATGGCCTAGTGGACCTTATGCCCCGCAATGAATAAACACCAGGCGGGGACAAGCAGAACTACCATAAAGCAACAATCAGGAAATAAGAGTATTAAATAAACTGAACAGAATTCAAATATCAATCAATAAGTATTAAAGTGAATTTCAGTTGGGATACTACACACCTCAAACCGCACTCCAATTATCCGGTATCCATCTCGGTCTGATCCCGTTATTGCCTCGAAACTCGCGCCCAACAATCAACTATGTTCACCTAATTCATTTTACTTGTTTATTGTACTACCATTGAATTAGAAATGCGGTAGGGTGAAAATACCTAAAACAACCTTAAAATTGGTCTCTGTCTTGTTCTCAGCGAGCTGGAGAGAACGCCTAACACGCTAGCAGTCATCATTATCTCCCCAGAACCGCCAGCATGCTAGGGCCTTTGACCAGCACGCTGGGTAGATCTGTGCCTAGAATTCTAGTAGTTTAGAACTGGTTTCTTTACTTTAAACACCACAACAACAATATCAATCACCATACTTACAACACCAAAACTAACCCCATAACAGTGGGTATACACCCCATATTCAAAACACCATTAAAACCCACAAAATTGGTACCAATACATAGAGAAAGTATAGGAGATTAGTGATCTAACCTTTATTTGTGGATCCACCAAGTTTCCCTCCTCCAAAACCACCACCAAAATCACTTAAACCCTCACAAGTTTTCTCTCATTTTTGTCCAAACATGAGAAGAGAAAGTAAAAGGGGTCAAATGAGTGGAAAATCACATATTTATATAACCCACTTCATCAAGAGTCACATACACATTTCTAGGCTTTGTTTGATGGTTTAGATGTGGTCAAAAAGTCCTCACAACATGACAAAAATGACTCTCATGTCCATTTCTTTATCTCTGTTCTCTTGTCACCAATTATATGCACTCCGGTACTCCAATACCCAACTCGAACTTCAACCCATGTCATTCACCCACGATGATGGTGCCAATCACCTCAAAATCATTTTATATTAATTATTTAATGTATTTTATCATTTATTGTGTGTATCTAGTTCTCTATCCTAGTGTGCTAATTATTCGCCACCCGGTCCACGCTCCTATGCACCAGTCGCGGTGAAAATGTGTCACACCATCTCACTCGTCAATGAAATAATATAAACACATATATTGTGATGCAATTTAAATAACTTGAACATAGACATCGCAACTTCACAACAAGAACACACAAAATGGAATGTATACCTAATTTGGGCTTGCTCCGGCCTTACCGTGGGACCCATAAATGTCCCTGTTGACTTTCACGTCTGCAATGACATCATAAATAACAAAAATTATAAATTGGGTCATTACATAGGGTATGGCTACTAGGTATGGCTACTAGGTGTGGCACCGATATCCTTGACTCCTGGTAACCTCTGCTCTATCTCCTCTAACCCTTGCCCCTATGTTGTCTCCTCTCATTCTTTGCTATCTGCTGAGAAGACAAGGTCTGACTCAAAAGGTCCCATCAGCAACCTTACAAAGGTAGTAAGTCTCATGTGATGGTGTATGCTTGTATATCTCGTTAAGAGTCCTGAAGATTGTGTTAACCACGTGATAATCGATATCTGCTCTCAGACTAACCCCAAAGTGGTATACATCCTCCATCTCATCCCGGACTAGGTCCCCAACAAATTGTCTCATGTAGCCGTATCTATCCTAGTACTGCATAACAAACTCCTCCGCCTCTTGCCTCAAACTCATAAACTCTTTCCTCAACCTCATCATAACTGCCAGTGGAAAGTATTGTTGATAAAATTTTTCTTAAAGGCCTTCCATGACATGAAATCCCCATCAGACGCTATGGTTGTACGCTACCAGACGTCGACATCCCTCTGCAGTGTATATGAGGACAAGTCTGGGCGCAATCGATCCTCAATTCCTAGAATCCGATTAAGCTTCTTGTAACAACCCCAAATTTTTAGCTGACTTGCGTTACACTTGTCAGGATTGTGACTTGGCTACATGAATACTGGACATTATTTCGAACTTTTGGAGTCGACACCGAAGTAATATTATGATTCTTTGATGGTGTGTATTAGTATTTTAGTATTTTACGGGTTTCGAGCCGTTTAGGCGATTTTTAGTTGAGTGAGTTTTTGCCTAGTTAAACGGGGGATAAAAACAAGTAAAGAGTACAAATAATTGAATTTTTAATTAATGCAATTAATTAGTTGGCGAGACAAGGCGAGATTACGCACGTTACGGGAGTCGAGGCAAGGCAAGATGGACCGAGGAACGTCGTTTAAACGCGAGAGTTGGTTAACTACGCAACATACGGGTAATGGAATAGAAATTGTTAAAGTAAGACAACTCAAATGAGGAGAGCATGAGATTTTCATTGAGATGTGTGTGTATGTTGAGATGTGATAAAAGGGTAAAGACCCAAAAGGGCAACTGATTTGAAGTGTGTGAGAAGTAAATTGGATGGTAAAAGAGTCATTTCACATTTGTTCCATATATATAAACAAACAAAAACCTAATCCACTATTCACTCATCTCCTCCACACACCCACCCGAACCTCACATCCTCTCCCACCACCATCGCCCTCTCTCCTCTCCAGGCCAGTCACGCTCTCACCGGAGCCCTCACCGGAGGTCTGTTACCTCTCTCTCGGCCTTGGTTTCTCCACTCTCGTCATCTCACATCTCTGTCTCTCGCTTCTTCGATCCCTCTCTCGGCCATCATCTCAGCTCTCTTTTCTCGGCTCTCTTTTGGTGACCGGACCACGACCCTGTTGGAGCTCCTAATGGTCATCGTAGGTTCTCTCTCTCTCTCTCCATTGTTTTGTTCTTCCATACTACTCACTATTTTTATGTTTTTGAGTTATTTTTAGGACTGTTTTGCCCACTGTTTTGGGCCTGCCGTGGCCGATGGAACCGTCCCTGGTCACGACTGATCGGAGGTGAACCTCCAGCGACTCTACTGGCCGGAGGTGGTCCCTCAAGATGCAACAGTTGTGTGAGTAGGGTTTGAGCTATTTCGGTGTGTGTTTTTTTTTCTTCATCGAGTCTGTCTCATTGTGTGCAATTGTCCTCACTATCGGAGGTTGCTGTCGCTGCTCCGGTGGGTGTCGAAGGTCGAGGGGTGATCCCTGGTGGTCCACCAGAACCCCTACGTCCCTGAAAAAAATCGTTGATATGTGTGTAAACTCAATGCTATCTGAACTATCTCTATTTTGTTTTTTTTTTATATATATTAACTGTTGGCCGGAAACAGTCACTGTCAGTGGCGCTGTTGGCTGGACTGCTCTTTGCTCTGGGAGATTGCTAGGGACCATGCTAAGCCAATGATGGTGTCTCGCAACTCTCCAATGGGTCCGAGCTAGTGGTGACGAAGTACATTGACGTGATTTCATGGTTTTTTTGTTCGGTTATTCTTGTTTATAAGTGTGCATTTGAGCTCCGATTAGGCGAGGTGTTTTTCAACCAATCCATTTTGAGGAAACCATCCCAATGCTAGGACAGTACTCATAATTTGAAATGAAGGTCTCAACCTTGGACGTGATTAAGTTTATCGTTGTTTGGTTATGTCAATGAACACACAATATGTGTGAGAGACTTGTGTTATGAGTTGTGTTTTCGTTTTGGTTACGTTTCGATTAAGTGAAATCGCGTTCATGCGTGTATGGAATGTTATGGATATTATGGATTGAGGGGACTTGTTTTCATGTTCCGGTGTTTTAAGTTTCGTATTGAGTCGTGATTGTTGAGCGACGTCGTGATTATGTTTTATGTTGACTGAATGGTAGTGACGTCGTGGTCACGTTGCTGGTCCTCGAGACTATGGTGTGACCTATTTATGACTGAGCCGAACCTATGGTTGATGAATAGGCTTACATATGATGTGGTTTTCAAAACCCAAGAGAGTTGTGTTTTTGCTTGGTTTTCCAATTGATTTTCGTCAAGTTGTTTGAGTCCTTAAAAATATTAGAAAAAACACTAGGGTTTCAACCTAGGGTTAGTAATGACTCGACCCATTAATTAGAGTTTTCAACCTTGTCATGTAGCGGGAAACTCGGGGATACGTACTAGGAACTCGAGAGTGTTACGCGGGTTGCGATTAGTTAGGTAAGTACACTTTGCCTTAAATGCATGTGTATGATTTGTAAGCCAATAAGAACATGTCATGTGATTCATTATCATTTATTTAGTCTTGTTATGCTCTATTATTGGTATTCCATTCCATCCCTTCTTGTGTGTTTCTCGGTGTAAGTGTTTCATCTCAAAAGTACTAGACCTGCACTAGAGGGATAAAATGCGGGCACTCATGTACAGGAGTGTGTGACCACCCTTAGTGACCGTGTGACACTAAGTACTAGGTGGGTGGGTTTGAGTCCCTCCCATCATAGTTGTGCCTTCACTTGTGTCGATGCTCGGGAAGACCTCGTGAGGTTTTCGTCGTTATGCTATGATTTAGACCACTTATGGGTCTCTTTTGATTCCTTGGAACACACTTGACTTTCGATTGATATCTATTAGTCTGTTTATCATGCACTTGATCTATTTAAATTCCTATTTTTTATTACCGCATGATATTTAGACTGCTTTATTTGTTATATCATGAATTACTGTTATCTTCTTCTGGCATTACATTCGATTTTTCAATTGTTCACCGTCTAGTTTGTGACGGTGGGTGCAGATAGGGTGGAGTGCAGTCGAGGCAAGGAGCCCTGCTTAGGCGACTTTTTATGAGGATTAGTGGCTGGACTTAGAGACTATTTAGTAGGTTTTATGTTTTGCTTTTTTGTATCCATTTCATACTTATGTTTTTTTTTGGGATTATTGAACTTGATATTTTTGGTGAGATTGGTATCATGTATATATGCTTATTGAATTGTACATGAATACTAGGGGTTTTCCACGTTTATAGAATTCCTATATTTCCCTTGATTGAGTTGTTTCCCCTTATGTTTAGTTTATTATAATTGTTTAGTCTTCCGCCGTATATTATTGTAATAACTCTTTCATAAATTGTATAATTGAATGATTGGAGGCTGACTAGGCTCGTTAGGCTGCCGAGTGATGACTCGGGGCTGCACGGGTTTAGGCCGGGCATACCCAATTGCACAGGAAAATTGGGGCCGTCACATTTCCCCTCAGATATTATCCACCCCTCTATCTTCTCGAAGTCTCTAACCTCGTCGAAGTAAACTAGCTGAAGTATGAGGAAATCCTTCACTACCTAGATCCCGATCGCTAAGCCAGAAGGTGTAGGTGTGAGAGTCGGTGTCGCCGCAACTATCTTTGTTGTTAGAACAACCATGACCAGAATAGTCGGTATCGTTAAACCGCTAGTGTAGTAGTGGAAGGCTATGGCTCCAGTTGGGTGGTAGTAGTAGCGATGGTGTCAAGAGCTGCGGTCGGTGTAGGTGGAGCGATTTGGTAGTCATCAAAGTGATCAAGTCGATCATCGGTTGCCCCTGAGCTGAGACACAGTCGGACAACCTCTTAAAATCTCCGCCAGTGTAGGAGGTTAGCTACTGTCGACCCCTATGTCACCGATCTCGCACGCATCCTTCATCGGTGTCTCCACGTTGAGAGCGAACTCGTATCATCTACTACGTAGAATATCATGTATATATACATTATTAAATTAACAGGTATATATAATAAACCCCAACTCACTTTCACTCAAATCCCAACAAAATAGTCTATAGGCAAGGATCGTCTGGTTTCTACTTCTAAGATTTATATCTTATTCAATTTTGTGTATTACTTATTTAGAATGTTAGCTCTGATACCAATTTTGATGGCCCTTCTTCTACTCTAGGGCACCGCGCGGCCTAATCCTACAACTAAGCCCTAATCTTGATCCATAGACTTAACTATGTATTAGTTAGTCTTTCCATCCTAATTGCCAACTTGATCACGTTTAGGATAAATAATACACTAATCTTGCCAATTACAACATTTAAGGTATTTATAAAATTTAACAGTTTCATTAGTTAGCGAAACTCTTTCCAGAATTTGTAACATCCCCTATCCCAATTTAGGGGATATTCAATCTAAAACTCTAATTAAGCCCCGATAAACCAGATCATATCTAATTAGAGCCAACAACCTTGTACCTATTCGTGACAACAACTTGTATATCTTAATATCGAATAAACAAAATTAAAATCAAAAGCTGCAGAAAATTTAAAACTTTTTCGATAAACATAAGATATACATAATCGGTATAATCCTCGGTATTAAACTTGTATTCCCGCCTTGATTATTACAAAATAGTATTCTATACAATACATGTATAATAGGAAACTCACTACATGAAAAGAAGATGTTAAACTCCTATGCTTCTCCAATCCTGAGTTCCAGTATATGTCCATAGAGTATTGTTCATCCTTAATTACTATCTACTTTTCATGACTTCATTTTGTGTATTGATGTGTTGTGTTTTTGGAATGTGATAAGTGTTCATTTAGGCATAATTTAGTATAAGTGTTAGGTGTAATTGGACTATATTTATTTTATTTTATAGTGATAAATGCATATTTTAGGAAATTAGTGATTTATTGGAATAATATGAAAATATATATCTAATTATATTTAATTTTCATTTTTAGGAGAAACGGAGTGCACGGTTGGATCCGGAGCGAAAAAATACTCAAAATAGATTATACACTTGTAGAAATCGGACACCGGAGGGTTTGTTTTGGGGTGTATACAATAGTAGGTGAATTGGAGTTTTGGATGGCCACGTGTTGCATCCCCATTGGTTTGGTCACGTCACACAGCCGCTTAGCCAATCAGAAGCCAACACGTGTTGGTCAACTCTTCAACGCACGCCACGTCACATCGTCCACAGCTCCTCTCTCCAAACTGCAAGAGCGTCCTCGGGATGCGTGTCCACACGAACACCCAGATCTTCGCACGAACTTGCGCGATTCCTTCTCACCAGCACTCGCCACGTGGCAGCCTCTCATTCATCCACCATGTGCACAGTCAACAGCTCCAGCGAACCAGGAACTGCCACGTGTCGACACGTCATCCAACAGCACGTCATACATAGCAGTCTCGGCCAATCAGAAGACGCCACGTCAGCGTCGCCAGCAAACTCCTCCAATCACAGCGTGACATGTCAGGGACTCCAGTTTCTCCACCAATCACAGCCTGCCAAGTGTCCTGGACGCAAAAAAACTCCCAAAAATTATGAAAATTAGTTTTTCTCACCTCCAGAGACCAAATTTAGGGTATAAATATATATTAGGACTTAGATTAGTTTTCAATTATGTCTAGTTAGTTCCTCCATCTAGGTTGAAGGTGGATCAGTCGCGCCTACGACTTGGGAATCTTCATGAGGTTTATTTATTTTTAATTATTATTGATTCTTTTATTTGATTTATTTTCTTTGGTATTATTTGAACAATTGATGTTAAACACTAGTTTAAACCTTTTGATTTACATGTCAGTGAGTTGTAAGCACCCGTGCTTGTGCGATAAGACCACACTAGTGGCGATTGACCCTACCAATTGATTAGAACCTTTTGGGACCAGTTAAATACAATAGAAATCTAGGCTAAATCAGGAGCACTAGCGTTCCGGTTGTCTAGGCGTAGTGCATTCACGAATCGAAGTAATGCGACCAATACGTTAAATCTGGAGCACTAGCGATCAGGTTGCGTGTTTGGTTAGGGGAATGCACACAAATTGTTTGATACAAGTTCTTAATAATTAAAAGATGTTTGATAAATTTATATACTTATGACTTTTTGAAGTATTTTTTTAATTAATTTGCCCCAATTAATTTGGGACTGAGACATGTTGCTGCACCAAGAACTCAAGATTTTTTGCTAGGTGTTTATGTTAGCTATCACATCCTAATATTATATGTTCTTCTCAACTATTATTTTGAGGTATGACTAGAAAATGGGTAGCTAGAAGCTAGGTGGTTGTAATTTTTTTCATGTTGTTTGTTGTTTAACATTGATCATTCCTTTCTTTTTATTTTGGTTATGCTTTAATATTCTAATCCTATATTATAAAACGAAATTGCTTGATATATCTTATTTTGTTGTTTTGTAATTAAGTGCTTGGTTTTAATTAGTAACCAACAATGAAACATTCAAGACTCTTCCAAAATTAACTAAGTTATTTTAATCATTGTCGAAAATGGATAATAAAGACATTGAGACGGGGTTACCCAATCTCTTAACACTACTATTTTGTTACTCATAAATTCATTATATACTTTTTGTATTTGTGTTGTAAATCTAATAAAGTAGCCCAGTGCATGCATTTGTAGGTGAAACATATGCAGCCTACAAACCCATCAATTGTGTTGCTGACATAAAATAAACACGAACAAAATAAACACTTACTTGTGAACTTTTGCGTCGAAATTAAGTTAGCATATTTTTTAGGAGATGTTGGTTGCAGATAGAGAGTGGATGTACAATTGACTTAGTAACGACCTCATTCGAAGGGAGTTTGTTGTCAGGGTAAAAGAATTCATAGAATTCGAGAAGGCACATTGTACTACGTATAAAAATGAGAGTAGGATTAGGTGCCCATGTAATCATAGTAAATGTCGACTTCTACCTTATTTCGACATTAAAACAGTTGAGCATCATATATTTAGATACGAGTTCATTCCTGGATACTACTGTTGGTACGAACATGGTGAGATAGAAGGTCCAGGAGCCGACATTTACTTTCAAAGATTTTGAAAACAATTATGATAATGAAATCGACATCGACTTTGGTCGCTCGACATCGACCTACAAGAGATGCTACACAACATGGCTGGACTTAGTTTAAATTGAGTCACATGGAAGAGGAGCCAAAACCCCAAGAATAACAATTATATGACATGATTGATGCTGGTAATGAGCAATTATGGTTGGGTGAGAACATGACGAAATTTTCAGCCATTGCTAGATTGCTTTCATTGAAATTTGAGCACCACGTCTTTGAATGCTATTACAATGGACTCTTGCAATTTGTCAAGGAAACATTGCCAAAAAATAATGTATTAGTTTATAGTTTTTACTCAACAAAATGACTAATGCGAGGATTAGGTCTACGCATCGAAAAGATAGATTGTTGTGTAAATAATCTATGATTTATTGGGAAAAGGACTTTGAGTTAACATCATGTAAATTTTATGGGCATTCTTAGTACATGACACAACGTCGTTTTTGCGCTACGACACAAAAATGGCCTTGCAAGAAAATGTATTATTTTCCCTTAGGCCATCGATTACAATGGTTATTTGCTTCTGAATCAACAACTAGGCATATATGCTGGCATAGGAGCACTTGTCACCGGACGATGTTATGCAACATTGTTCAGATTCGATAACATGGGGTCATTTTAATGAAATCAACCAAGACTCTTCAGCGTAGAGATTCGAAATGTTCATTTGGGGCTATGTATAGATGGATTCGAACCATTTGGTCTACATCAGTGTCCTTACTCATCGTAGCCTGTGATTTTGACTCCATACAACCTTCCACCATCGATGTGCATGAAAGAAGAATTTATGTTCTTGACGGTTATCGTTCCTGGACCTACCAACCCTAGTAAAAAAATTGATGTTTTCCTACAATCGCTTGTGAGAGAGTTGTAAGACTTATGGCACAATGGCTTGATGACGTACGATGTTTCGACAAAATCAAATTTCATAATGCAACCCACCCTAATATGGACGATAAGTGATTTCTCTACGTATGGCATGTTGTCGGGTTGGAGCACACATGGCAATAAGGCTTGTCCAAACTGTATGGATGATACAAAAAAGGTTTTCGAATAGGAAAAATAGTAATAAATGGTGAACCGCCAATAATGTGATGTGGCAAAGAAATTTTGATAGAAATTGTGTCTTTCGAATTGGCTAAAGTGATAGAAATCAGCGTTGAGGCTAAAAATGCTGCTATTGCTAAAGGTGGTAGGGATGGAGAAAACAGAGCATTTTTTGGGACTTACAGTATTGGAAGAGAAAACATGATCAGACATAACTTGGATGTAATGCACATTGAAAATAATGTGTTCGACAACATCTTCAACACTATTATGAATGTGTCGGGAAAGACTAAGGACAATGTGAAGTCCAAACAAGATCTGCGTGAACTTTGTAACCAACCTTCTCTACAAATGGATGAAGTGTTGAAAAAGTAGCCACTTGCATCCTATGCTCTTGATAATCCTAAAAAACAGAAATTATGTGCGAGTGGATATGATCTTTACGTTTTCCCAATGAATTTGCTTCCAATTTCGTGTTGCATAGATCAAAAGGGGCAAAAGTTGTTCGGGTTGAAAATTCATGATTGTCATATTTTCATGCAAATATTGATTCCTATCGCATTTTGAGAGCTCCTTCCAAACACTGTTTGGGTTGCCATTAGTGAGCTTAGTCTTTTTTTCATCACTAACGGCTAAAAATGTAAAAGTTCAGGATATGGCCCATTTAGAGTCTGAAATACCTCTAATAATTTGTAAATTGGAAAATTATTTCTTCCAAGTTCTTCGACTCCATTGAATACTTACCTGTCCACTTGGCCTATGAGGCTCGACTTGCTAACCCAGTACAATTTCGGTGGATGTACCCATTTGAGAGGTACTATACTCGTTCTTAATTAAATATTATATATACTTTTTTGTTCATTAATGAATAAACTATTTTTTATCATCAATATGAATTCCTTAGGTACCTTATGCACTTGAAAAATAATGTGTGCAACAAAGCAAAGTTGAAAGATCGATGTGCAATGCCTATTTGGTAGAGGAAACAACCTTGTTATTTTCTCACTATTTCGAAGACCACATTACAAACTTACACAACCAAGGGCAACGCAATGATGATGGTGGTGTCAGACCCACTCCTCATTTTTTGGGGACTTTTCAATTTTTACTCACCCAGGGCTGAATCGTTGGTATGGGGAAAGAAAGATTCCAGACAGAACAAGAGTATGATGTTGCTCATATTTGCATCTTACTCAATTGTCCAAAAGTCGCGCCATACACTTCGTAAGCTACTCTAAAATGTCAATTTATTGTGTTCAAACTTTAATAGTTCTAGCCCATATTCTAACATTTGAGCATCAAATGTAGAATCTTCATCAATGAACTCCGTGAACAGATGCCAAATGGGGAAAAGTTGGACGTCGATTATAATCTTGAGCAGAATTTTTTAAGTGGTTTAAAACATATGTAATTTCAAATTCTTCCATCTTTCATTAATTGTATTTATCTCGTAACATGTTTTATAATTTGTTATGTTCGTAAGCAGGCACGACATAACATCACAAATAAGACACTTCTTGATCTATCAATCGAGCATATATGATCTTGTTTTATATACTCAGGATATGTTGTTAATGGTTACAAATTTCACACCATTGTGTATGGTGCTAAAAAATGACGCAGAAGAGTGGTGTTTTTGTTAAGGGCTCAAACTACACCGATTTGTCCTATGACTTATATGGATGACTACAATAGGTTATTCAAATAGAATATAACGGCTTTAAATGCACAGTGTTATTCAAATGTTAATGGTTTGACCCCAAATAACCTGCAGGTGTAAGTACTTACCCTTCACTCAAGTTGTTAAAGTTCATCAAACTCGGTGATATAACAAGTACGAACCTTTTATCTTGGCTATGCAAGCTTGTTAGGTTTTCTATCTTCCTTTCCTTCCATGAAGCATGAGCAATACAAGTGGTTAGTTGTTTGTCAGTGTCAACCAAAGTTTGTTGATGAGGAAACTGTCGTTGACGACAACTCAGTTCGTTCGACAGGCATGACATTCCAAGCAGACGAACCTACTATGTGTTGTCACTAATCAAACTAATGACGTTGGATTGCTAGCTTATCCAAGTGGTTCTTACATGATCGATGTATTGGAGGAAGACGAGGATGAAAAGGAAGATGAAGAAGATCAAGTTTCAAATTCTAGTTGAAAGTGAATTTGAAACAAACAATAACGAGTGGCGTATGCCTCTTTTTGTATGTTTTGGCATTAACATCATTCCTTTTTCAACTTAAATTACTTACGATTGTACATGATGTATTTGAATAGATATGACATGCATACCAAAGAGGATTTCAACAGACGCTGGCCATTACGTTCAACCCCCGACGGGTCACAGAGTACCTCTGGAGGTCGAGGAACTCCTATTGCCCGTCGACGTCCATTAGGAGGCGAACGAGCTCGTTGTCGAGGTAGAGGACCATCCAGAGGTCGAGGCTCATTAGTAGGAAGTCAAGTTTTATCATGAGGTAGAGGTTCACGAGGAGGGGATAGCATCGAAACCACCATTTCTGGTGCACTGTCATCTGCCGTATGCTCAAACACTTCTTCACCATCGTTAACGAGACCGACTTTAATAGCACATTTGCCCGCTTTCGTCGACGAGTCCACCATCATCCCACCACGTTCCATTGCCCCATTTTGATCACTCATTTATTTCTTTTAGACATGGTACACTGTCGTTGACTATATCTGTTCCACCTTCCTGCACCTCCTGCACCATGTAGCGGGTCACACGATGCCATGGCAGCCCCCATTCGAGCGCCTTGGAGGTGCAATGAAGCTCCCCCAGGTTCCCTTGCAGCCCCATCTCCCACGTCGGGTCCCCCAGCAGCGCCTCAAAGAGGAGGAGCCCCGCCCCTGATTGTTTGGATCCCAATCGCTATTGTGTCTAACGATTAAGTTATAATTTCATTTCAAATGACTAATTAATTATGTTCTAACTAGAATTAATCAGAACTAGAACAACATTTGACTAGCTTGATCACGTTGAAAATGAACAAAGATGAACATTGGTTTTTACATCCTTCGGATGTTTGTGCTCAGAGGATGACTAAAATCTTCAGGCAGGATTTGATTATCGAGGGATACTGTTGTAAGTCATTGATACTAAACGATTGATTTAATGATTAATTTAATGAATTTATTGAATAAAAAGAGAACATAATTAGTTAACTATACTCGTCATTTTCAACCGCACTTTTAATGGGACTCAACGATTCCTGATGGAATCGTAAGAGTCGCCTATGATGTTAAAGCAAGTATTAGGTACACAACCTTGATGTCTCAACTCTCTAAAGTGCGCGAGGTGCCAGATTTTATGACCACTAAGGCATGGGCTAGATATCGATAGTATTAGGCTAGCCCAGATTTCAACGCTAGGTCAGATAAGGTAAAACAAAATAGGTTAAACGAGAAGGACGGTCCTGGTACCGGTATCTCGATCTGCACAGGCGGGATACGACTTTTTCGTGTACATATAGAGGTTTTGGTAAATGTCATAGTTATTTAATATTTCCTTAATACTCATTTGTTAATTTGTACCTGACTAATATGTTATAAACTTTGATCTATTGTGTGTAGGCTCATAATATGGAGGAAGAGGAAGAACTTACTTTCAATGATGTCTTCCTACATGTACATGTGGAGAATCACGATAAGACGACATTCATTGATGGGAGATCTGCACACCAGCATGTAAATGTCTTTTCTTTTAGAAATTTCTTATATGTTTAGCCATATAATAGATATAAATTATATTTGAAATACCAGCATTTATGGCTACATGTTAGTTGATTTCTATGTGTTGGCTGATAGAGAAAAAGAGAAAAAAGTTATTGACCCATTACCAACCATTAACCAAAGGCTTAGTGTGTTCATGTAAATAATTTTGTTAGCCTAGTGTGTTCTAATGGACTTAGTCAAACAAATATCTTAATAGACATTTCATCAATGCAAATACCTAATTTTAGATGTTATGCTTGCATTTCAAATGATTTCCTTTTTGGTAATTGGAAAAAATAGAGAACGTTAGAAACATTGGATTATCTCTGGCATTAGAAAATGGGAAATTATAAACAATTCAAGTGGTCTATAGCATTCGCAACTCCTAGCACAGAGTTCATACATAACATGACATCTCACTTTCTTCCGTACATTATTTATACTCCCAATATGTAACTAACTAAAGGTTTGTCGTTATTCACATCTTCACTTTGCAACAACCTCTGAACCATCGTCATGTGTCCCCTCATGCTTCTTATGTTTCCTAGGGTATTTCAATTATATAAAAGGCCTATAAGAATCATTCTTTCTAAGACATTAACTACTAGTATGAATGAGAAGGTGGAGATGTGTTAAAGTTCACTCCATTTCTCCTTTTTTTTAGTTTCCCACTGGTGTCCAGGTATTTTCTATATCAAATACTGTAGAAAACACTATTGATAGACAACCATTGATTGGTTCCATTTTCTCTTACTCCTTTTTTTAGATATTAAGAAAGTCTCTTTCATCTATGTCAAAAGCTTTAGCTTAAATCAATTACCAATGAAACATTTTTTTCATTCTTATTTAGGCATTGTTAACTATGAGAAGTTCATCTATCTTCTAAAAGACTTCTTGAGTTCCTATTGAGGTTTCAATTGTTCTAATTTCTAAGGTTCACTTCGTATCTTATTTGAACTCCATAAAATAAGAACATGTAGAACTGTGATTGATCCTGCCAATTGAAGTGACCTACTCATTAATTGGAAGTTTGGCATTTAATTTATTTGCAAATCATGTTCAAATAGAAATTGTTGTTAACAAGGATAAGATAGCCCTAAGAATATGTCCTTACCGATTCTTGAAATTGATTTTATGGGTTTTCTTCACAAGTGAATACTTTTTGTTTCTACTTTTAGATGTCTAAGTATTCATTTGTGTATGTTTCTCTTATTTTCGATGGAAGTCATAATGATTTATATCTTTTTGACGAGACCAATTATACATTGGCAGCTCCTGATTAGACTTACTTGTTTGATCTTCATCTTGCATGAACTTGACTTTAGTGAGACACATACATGTCTATTTGATTCCAACTAATGGAGACCTTTTTGTGTTCTATTATATGTCATGAGTTGGAGACTAATCTGCTTTCAGTTAATTTGATCATTTAGATTCATAATGACTTGAATGCTTGGAAAGTTTTGAAGACTTAATTTTTATGCAGGCTGAGATTGAAAGGTGGTGAATGAGCTAACTTAGGCTACTCCGGACCAGCCTGTGGATGAAATGCAGCTCTATTACGATGCATTGGGGATTGCCCTAAGGTTCGTGTTTATGGGCTCGGGTCCTATTATAACAAGAAGATGAGATTTGGAGATCCTAGTACTAGCACATCCCAGAGATCGAGGCTTTCGAAGATATAGGTTCTTCGTCAAAGGCTCGCGCAGTGCAGGCTATCATTGAGAGCCATTTAGGAGTGCGCATGCACTCTGGAGTGAGCACGTCTCGACTGATCCACCAGAGCAGCAGCACCATGACGGCGAAGAGCACTTGGGGGATGAGAGTTAGGTATTTTAGTTACTTGGTAGGACTTTTTAGTTTGCAAACAAACTTTAAACAACTTTTTAGGTTTGCAAACAAACTTCAAACAATTTTTTGGTATGACAGACTTTGAACAACAATTTGGGATAAATTTTAGATCAAATTCACATTTTTTTGCTCGTTTTGTATAATATTAGATATTATTGTGAATGGATTGTCTTAAATATGACTTTGGGGGATGTTAGCACCCCCAAGGAGTCGTTGTAGGGGGTGCATGGCATTGGAAAAGGCTGAATACTGCAGGTTTTATGTATAGAAGAACCCTCCCAAAATAGAATTTGAAGAAAAAAAAATTCTTGACTCAACAACGGATTAGGGACATATTAGAAATGGACTTCAAGAATTCCTTCTCTAATATGTCTCTAAATAGATATGGAATAGGAACGGTTAAAAAAATAAAAATTTTAAATTAGAGACGATATAGAGGCAGCATTCATGAAGTCCGCCTCTATTCCGTCTCTAATCAGAGACGGAATAAAGACGAACACAACCCATAAACCCTAAACCCACGTTTTGGGTTGTAGGTTGATGGTATCCCATCTCTATTCCGTCTCTATTCTTGTCTTTATTTCATCTCAATTCTGTCTCTAAATAGAGACGAAAATGAATTCGTTGCTATGGAATTTAGCATCAAAAATTTTGGAAATGGTTTCCAGTCCGTTGCTATTTTGTCTCTATTGTTATTTTCGTTGTTATTCCAATGTTGTTATATTGTTATTCCGATGTTGTTATATTGTTATTCCGATGTTGCTAAATTTTCGTTGCTATGGAATTTTAGCAACGAAATTCACTGTTTTTTATAGTGATAATAGCCAATAAATGCTCAAAGTAAACATGCTAGAAAATATCAAAAATACAAGCGAAACGACACGGGCTAAGTAATATGATCTAGGTCCAGTCGGCAGTGAGAACTATCACTTAGTCTTTTCCACTATTTTTATGGAGCTATGCTCTACATATATCATCAAATTCTAATAACCTTAAATAGTAGAGTTATGCTCTACGCGTATAAATCATCTATCTCAATTCTCGTCGAACACCCCGATTCATTACGCCGTGAGTCGCGCTAGTACAATGAAGAGTGTCAACATTCTCGATGTCCAGTGACCCCATGAGTCGCCCACTTTATAACGTACAATGGACACTAGATTCTAAAACTACTTTTATATTCAATAATTGACTCAGTAAAGGAATTCCAAGAAATCGCTATGCTACAAAGCACGTTAGACAAATAATATAAGTTCCTTACACATTCATAAAACTCATCTAATCCTAATAGCATGCTATTAGGATTAGATATAAGGCGATGAAAAGAGTCAAATAGTTTGTCTACAATGTAACGGCCCAATCATCGATATGCGTGTCGACGCAGTGCGGGTAGATTAAAGGTGAAATTTTAAGTTGAGAAAATATATTACACACATTAAATGGATTAAATGTGATAAAATACATAAATTGGTGGGCGCCTAGTAACACGCGGGGTCGTGGTCGACACGCGTGGGTGGTACGATAGTGTGCATGGCCGAGTACGCTCGTTGGCGCGCATGACGAAATTTTAGGCGCAAAAGTATAGGCGAATATATATATTTATATATATATATATGTATATAGGTAATTTAATATATATATATAAATATATCTATTAAAATCAGGAAATTAAGAAAATAATAGTGAAATGACCAAAAAGGTATGTGGTTGTTTAGAAATAGTGGATGGACACAAGGGTATTTCGGTCATTTTACCTAAAAAATGTGATAAACTCTTCACCGCCACCACATTTATTCAATTGGAAATCGAGAAATAGGGAGAGAAATCGAGAGTTCGTGAGGGAGGAGAGAAGAAATCGACGAGGAGTGCGATTTGAGGTGTGTAGTATCCCAATTGAACTTCACTTTAAGTATTTACAGTTTGATTTATTTGAATTCAGTTCCATTTATTCTCTACTCCATTTCATTATTGCTTTACGGTGGCTGAGTACTCTCACCTGGTGACTTTACGGTAGTGGAGTGTACTCCTAACTTGTGTCTTTACGGTGTTGAGATCACTCCCCACCTGGTGCTTGTTCGCTACGGCCATAGAGTCCACTAAATCATAGCACTTGTTTAGGTATACGCCAGTGAATAGGCTACCCGGGTATGGTAGGTTTGTGTGGGTGCGTCGTGGGTCTACGCCGACCATCTAGAGGGTCCAAGGCCAACCCATTAGTGTGTTTTCATGGGTCGTGCCTGGGGAAAAGCCCGAAGTATGATTTAGTTTGATTTTTATGTGCACGTACTTTGTTTCGTCACTATATTTATGCATGCGATGATCTTTCTTTTACAGTTGTCTGTATTATTTCTTTGTTCCGCATGTTTAAATTATAGTATTTAAAATTCTAGTACTTTTAATTCCGTAAATACTTGGTGAATTTCCTTGGGATTACTCACTCTGGACTCGTCATCTGTCTTTTTGTGATGGTGAGTGCGGACCTAATGCTGAGCCGGAAAAGGACAAGCTTGAGGACTACATCGATTGATAGCTCTAGCCCTTCTCGTACGTATGTTTATATTTACTTGTTTTATGTTGGGTTTTGGGACTTGAGAGATAGGTTGTATATTTTGATATTTTGAGGATCTTAGATGATATGTATATGATGTACAGTTGATATGGTTTCCACTTAGGCATTTTGCTCATAATATACATGTTGAATCTTTATGTTGTTAGTAAATCTTCCGCTGCATAAATTGTGATTAAATGATATTAAAGGAATAAAAGTTAACTCATAACATTAAAGTTAACCGAAAATTGATTAATAATGAATAATTGGGCGTGGGACACAGCTGGCGGTGACGTGGACAGTTGTGGGCCCGCGTGGCCTCCTGTGGCGGACCAATGAAGAAATTGGGGCCGTCACATTTTGGTATCAGAGCGAGGTCAAACTTGGGAATTGGAGATTTAACAAGAGCATAAACTTAATGAATAAATCTTAGATGTGGAAACCACAAGTGAATGATTAAAGGCTTAGTTGGGAAGTGATGCGAGGTGGGTAGACTTAGGAAATTACATATGCTTATGTTTTGATTGTGTACTATATATTATACGCGTATGCACTGAGTCTGATCCAATGCACGTTGGTTGTGCAGTTTATGATGGACGGACAGACTCCTACTACTCCGCCGACTGCTCAGCAGGAGATTGGGAGACTAGTGACCATACCACTAGTGGTAGTTGATTTGCGAGCTAAGATGCGAGACCGACGAAAGAAGATTGATTCGACGAGAGCGAGCGACTATTACGACGAGCTCATATGGCTGAGTTGATGGACATTCGGAGTTCGAGGACGCCAAGCGAGCACCGATCTGCGAGCGTCTTTGCACCTACTACCACTCGAGACAAAGATTAGCCCCATTGTTGCTACATAGGCGACTGGGTCAGAGACAGTTATAGAGAGGGTT
This sequence comes from Stephania japonica, assembly GCA_039657345.1. Classification (NCBI taxonomy): domain Eukaryota; kingdom Viridiplantae; phylum Streptophyta; class Magnoliopsida; order Ranunculales; family Menispermaceae; genus Stephania; species Stephania japonica. The sequence goes on along the minus strand of CM077558.1, from coordinate 15,750,594 downwards.
GAGCCTGTGGTAGTACCAGCAGAGACTACGATGGTGACACCCACTACTACAGAGCAGCAGATAGGGACTTCGACTGTAGGAGTAGGATGTCAGAAGTAGCAAAAATGGTGAAGGATTTTATGAGGTTTAACCCTACGTACTTCACTGGAGTCATTGATCCTGAGGTTGCAGGACGTTGGTTGATGACTCACAGACGACTACACCAGTTGCTAGAGGTACCCGAGGTAGATCAGGCACGTATTTCAGGTTATTGTTTGAGGGGTCAGGCCGCAGTTTGGTGGACCACCTACACTGATATACATGGTACGCCAGCGACGTGGGGGGAGTTTAGACAGTTATTTCTGGACGAGTATATTCCCACAGAAGTGCAGATACGATTGAGGGAGCAGTTCTTGAGTTTGCGACAGGTACCATGTCAGTTTCGCAGTACATGGATCGATTCTGGTATCTCATGATGTATGCTATGGATGTGGGTAACACGGAGAGATTACAGATTTATTATTTCATCAGAGGCCTGGATGAGAGGATTGGTGGGGTGATAGTCACGACTGGTGCGGAGACGCTACAGATTGTTTATGATAGAGCATTGGCTCGTGAGACATATCTACGACATCGGGGTAAGCTTGGAGATGGGTCTGGACAGAGTTCTCGGTTTGATCAGAGACCGAAGAGTCCGAGAGATTAGTCTGACAGACAGAAACACGATCAAGGTCGACGAGATAGGCGTTTCGAGCGACGAGAGAGAGAGAGATGAGAGCGGGTAGTGTACGTTGCTGCACCTGCACTATTTGAGCAGCCACGACAGCGTGTGCTAGATGGAGGACGTCGTGGTAGAGGACAGAGAGGTCGGGGTCGTGACAGAGCTCAGGTACATATAGTATCACAGTCAGATTGGCAGGATAGACGACGGTGTTTTAGATGTCATCAGGTCGGACATATACAGATTAATTGCCCGTTGTCAGCTTCGTTATCACGACCGCAGATTGAGGCAGCTAAGGAGAGATTTCATGCTTCTGCTACTACACCTACTGTCGTACAGCCGGATCGAGGTGCGACTCGTCAGCTTGTCGAGGGTATGTTATCTATATGCGATCTTTCTATGCATGTATTATTTGATTCCGGTAGTACTTTGTCGTTTATATTAGGACGTAGGGTTGGACAGTTAGGGTTATCTGTTGAGACTTTAGACCCACATCTTGTCCTCGATGCAGATTTACTTTGGGGATAAGATTTACCCTAACCGGATATGTCAGAATTGTGTGGTAGAGATTGAGGGACACCAGTTACCTGTCGACTTCTGTGTCCTAGAGTATTTAGAGTTTGATGCTTTATTGGGTATGGATTGGTTATCGACATATCGCGCACACATTGATTGCTTCGGTAAGGTGATAGTATTTGATATTGACGGCAGTCCGGTATTTACTTTTTTTGGTACGGCGTCAGACTTACCAATTACCAGAGGTCGATTAGCTACGACACAGGAGATGGAGGCGTTTAGGACGGTGGTTGAGCCAGACCTAAGACCAGATATTAGAGTGGAGGATGTCCCAGTAGTGTGTGTAAGTTTCCTGAGGTGTTCCTCGACGATTTGCCAGGTTTACCACCTCCTAGGTCAGTTGAGTTTATGATTGAGTTGATTCCGGGGACGCAGCTGATATACAGCCGACCGTACCGGATGTCAACGTCGGAGCAGGGAGAGTTGAGGTCCCAATTAGAGGAGTTGTTGCAGAAGGGTTTTATTCATCCCAGTATGTCTCCTTGGGGCGCACTAGTGCTATTTGTTAAGAAGAAGGACGGTTCTTTGAGGATGTGCGTAGACTACAGGAAGCTGAATCAAGTGACGATTTGAAATCGTTATCCACTTCCTAGGATTGATGATCTATTCGATCAGTTGGCGGGTGCTAAGTTTTTCTCGAAGATTGATTTACGATCTGGATATCATCAGTTGAGGATTCGGGAGAGTGATATCGAGAAGACGGCGTTTAGCACGCGCTATGGATTGTTCGAGTTCACAGTCATGCCATTTGGGGTGACTAATGCGCCGGCTATCTTTATGGATTTGATGCATCGAGTACTACGACCATTTTTGGATCGTTATGTGATTGTATTCATCGATGATATCTTAATATACAGTAAGACTCGTGAGGAGCACGAGAGACACCTCAAAGATGTTTTGATGACGTTGAGGAGCATAGATTGTACGCTAAGTTCGAGCAAAGTGCGCTTTTCTCGGTTTGAGAGAGGTGAAATTTCTCGGACAAATCATTGGTAGTCAAGGAATATCTCGTTGATGGAGACAAGATTCGAGCGATAATTGATTGGAGGACACTGAGACGATTCTGCGTACATTCGTAGTTTCTTGGGGCTTGCGGGCTATTACCAGCGGTTTGTGCAGGATTTTTCTTTGATTGCAGCGCCAATGACGAGGTTGACCAAGAAGAATGTTAAGTTTGAATGGTCTGAAGACTGTGAGGCAGCATTTTTAGAGTTGAAGAGGAAGTTGACTTCTGCGCCAGTGTTGGCTCTACCTGAGACAAGGAAAGGATTCTCGGTCTACAAAGATGTTTCCGAAACTGGGTTAGGATGCGTATTGATGCAGAAAGGACACCCAATTGCATATTTATCGAGGCGATTGAGACCCCACGAGGAGAATTATCCGGTTCATGATTTAGAGCTAGCTACAGTTGTGTTTGCGCTCAAGGCTTGGCGACACTATCTCTATGGGGAGCGGTTTATGTTATTCACGGATCATCAAAGTTTGAGGTATCTGTTCACTCAGAAGGATCTGAATATGCGGCAAAGACGGTGGCTCGAGTTACTGAAAGACTACGATTTCGCAATTGAGTACCATCCTGGGAAGGCGAATGTAGTTGCTGATGCATTGAGCCGGAGTGGTGTAGAAAGTCAGACTGTGCTGCGGCAGATGACACATGAGCATGGATTGTCGGAGGCTGCGACGTTGTTGTGTTTGTCAGATGCTTTTGCTGATGTTCATATCTGTTGCTAGATGCGTGTTCCTGTTGTGTCGTTAGAGAGGGTCGTTGAGTAGCAAAGGGCTGACGGACATTTTGCTCGCTTCAGCTTTCTGGCTCAGGATCTGGGTTGCACAGATTGGTCTAGTGGTTCAGACCAGTGCTTGAGACACAGGGGCAGGTTGTGGATACCTGAGGTGCAGGAACTACGTGATAGCATTCTTGAGGATGCACACCGTTCGCGGTATACAGTTCATCCTGAAAGGACCAAGATGTTTCATGATTTGCAACATTTATTTTGGTGTCCTGGGATGAAGGCCGATGTGGGTGCATATGTGAGAGCTTGTCATATTTGTCAGCAGGTTAAGGCCGAGCACAGGAGACCAGCTGGATTGTTATAGCCACTACCGATTCCACAGTGGAAATGGGAGCATGTTACGATGGATTTTGTGAGCGGGTTGCCACAGACTGCGAGACGTCATGATGCTGTGTGGGTTATTATTGACAGATTGACGAAGTCTGCACACTTCATTCCTATATCGATGAAGTATTCGTTTCCCCAGTTGAGTATCATTTTTGAACGAGAGATCGTTAGGCTACATGGAGTACCGTTATCTATTGTGTATGACAAAGATCCCAGGTTGACTTTGAAGTTGTGGGAGAGCATGCAGGAGCAGTTTGGGACGAGACTACAGTTCAGTACGGCTTATCATCCTCAGATAGATAGTCAATCAGAGAGATTGATACGGATATTGGAGGACATGCTCAAAGCATCCATTTTGTAGTTTGGAGGTGCTTGGGAAGAATATTTGTCGTTGTGCGAGTTCGCGTACAACAACAGCTATCAGGCGAGTATTGGTATGCCACCATTTGAGGCTTTGTTTGGTAGACCTTGCAGATCACCAACTTGTTGGGCAGCACCTAAGGATGTGGTAGTGATTGGACCTGAAGTTGTGGTTGATCATACCGAGAAAATTCAGCAAATTAGATTGAGATTGCAAGCAGCTCAAGATAGGCAAAAGAAGTATGCTGATAGGTATCTTGAGGGTTTGAGTTATGATGTGGATGACTTGGTATATCTGAAAGTTGAACCCTGGAAAGGACATCAGAGGTTTGGAATAAAGGGGAAACTAGCACTGAGATATATTTGACCGTTTAGAGTTATAGCACGTGTTGGGACAAGTAGCATATAGATTGGAGTTGCCGACGAGTTAGCGGCGTTCATCCAAAGGTGTTTCACGTGTCATGTTGAGGTTAGCTAAGTCGGGACCGAGGCCGATGGTGGATATTAGACAGATTGAGGTTCGTCCCGACGTTTCATACGAAGAGCAACCCGTTGAGATCATGGATCGTAGAGTTCGACTTTGAGGAACAGGGGAGATTCGAAGGTGTTGGTACGATGGCGATCACGGGATTTGAGGGACTCAACTGGGAGCTCGAGTCGACTATGAGACAGAGATATCCTCAGTTATTCGCTGGTGACTGTTGATTATAACTTAAATTTCGGGACGAAATTTCAATTTAGTTGGGAAGAATTGTAACGGCCCAATTAATATTTGTCGTTATCTTATGACGTCATTACAGACATGGACACCAGCGGGGACGCTCATGGGTCCCACAGTGAGGTTGAAGTACCGCCATATTAGGTAAATAGTTATTTTGTTTGTTGATTTGACTAATTTGCGATGTTTATGTTAAAATAGGTTAACGACATCGCGATGTGTGTAATTATATTTTAAATTGACGTGTAAGATTGTGTGATGAGTATTCGCATCGATATGCGTGTCGACGCGGGTACCGAGTATATTAAAGATGAAATTTTAAGTTGAGAAAAAATATTACACACATTAAATGGATTAAATGTGATAAAATACATAAATTGGTGGGCGCCTAGTAACACGCGGGGTCGTGGTCGACACGCGTGGGTGGTACGATAGTGTGCACGCCCGAGTACGCTCGTTGGCGCGCATGACGAAATTTTAGGCGCGAAAGTATAGGCGAATATATATATTTATATATATAGGTAATTTAATATATATATATAAAAATATATCTATTAAAATTAGGAAATTAAGAAAATAATAGTGAAATGACCAAAAAGGGTATATGGTTGTTTAGAAATAGTGGATGGACACAAGGGTATTTCGGTCATTTTACCTGAAAAATGTGATAAACTCGTCACCGCCACCACATTTATTCAATTGGAAATCAAGAAACAGGGAGAGAAATGGAGAGTCCGTGAGGGAGGAGAGAAGAAATCGACGAGGAGTGCGATTTGAGGTGTGTAGTATCCCAATTGAACTTCACTTTAAGTATTTACAGTTTGATTTATTTGAATTCAGTTCCATTTATTCTCTACTCCATTTCATTATTTCTTTACGGTGGCTGAGTACTCTCACCTGGTGACTTTACGGTAGTGGAGTGTACTCCTACCTGGTGTCTTTACGGTGTTGAGATCACTCCCCACCTGGTGCTTGTTTGTTACGGCCATAGAGTCCACTAAATCATAGCACTTGTCTAGGTATACGCCGGTGAATAGGCTACGCGGGTATGGTAGGTTTGTGTGGGTGCGTCGTGGGTCTACGCCGACCATCTAGAGGGTCCAGGGCCAACCCATTAATGTGTTTTCATGGGTCATACCTAGGGAAAAGCCCGAAGTATGATTTAGTTTGATTTTTATGTGCACGTACTTTGTTTCGTCACTATATTTGTGCATGCGATGATCTTTCTTTTACAGTTGTCTGCATTATTTCTTTGTTCCGCATGTTTAAATTATAGTATTTAAAATTCCAGTACTTTTAATTCCGTAAATACTTGGTGAATTTCCTTGGGATTACTCACTCTGGACTCGTCATCTGTCTTTTTGTGATGGCTGAGTGCATACCCTAGTACGAGCCGGGGAAAGGGCAAGCTTGTGGACTACATCGATTGACAGCTCTAGCCCTTCTCGTACGTATGTTTATATTTACTTGTTTTATGTTGGGTTTTGGGACTTGAGAGATAGGTTGTATATTTTGATATTTTGAGGATCTTAGATGATATGTATATGATGTACAGTTGATATGGTTTCCACTTAAGCATTTTGCTCATAATATACATGTTGAATCTTTATGTTGTTAGTAAATCTTCCGCTGCATAAATTGTGATTAAATGATATTAAAGGAATAAAAGTTAACTCAAAACATTAAAGTTAACCGAAAATTGATTAATAATGGATAATTGGGCGTGGGACACAGCTGGCGGTGACGTGGACATTTGTGGGCCCGCGTGGCCTCCCGTGGCGGACCAATGAAGAAATTGGGGCCGTCACACACAAGGTAATATCATGACGGTAAAACTCAACAAGAGAAAAATTTATAATAAATCATGATATCTAGAATACAAAACACACATTTAATAAAAATGACCAGCATACTGTGGAAAAATAGAAATGAAATGAAAATAAATGGTTCAAGTGGGATTACTCACTCTTAAGCAATTTCCTAGCTAATTTCCCGGCCTTCCGACGCTCGAACTAGCTTACCCGAACTCCGACACACTTCCCTATGCCCCTAAAGTGTTTAACCATGGTTTGGAGTGGTTTAGGGTCGATTAAGATGGATTAGGTTGGTGTTTGAGTATTGTAGAAAATTTGAAGACTTGCAAGAAATTAATGTTGTTTAGGATGCCCCGCGCTAGATGGATTGCCCAGCGCACTGAATATAGAAACTCAAAAAATTTGCAATTGATTTTTTGGGTTTCCCACTTGCGGGAATCACAACTCCATTGCTTTTGGATTTTGTTCTTCTCCACCATGCTCCAGTACAACCTCCCAACATAAACAAGGTAGGCACTTTGATTATAAACAATCATTCATGAATTTAAACATGCATTTTGTGGAATTGGGGAAGAACACCAAAAGTTGAAACTTTGTAAAAACCAACTGTTTTTAAAGTTTGTTTGTGTTGTCCCAAGTGAAATTAGACAAGGAGTTCAAAAATGACATTGGATTTTGCAAACAAACTTGTTTTCAATTTTGAAAATTTGAAAACCAATCCCATATGAAAAGCCCTAAAAAATGGCAAAACTTGTGAAAATTGAAAATACAACTTTGGAAAGATCATGATGCTTCAAAACAAATCAAAACAACTATTTGAGCTCTTTGAAACTGATTTTCCCCAAAACCCCCATAAATCACTAGCTACAACTCATTAATTTAAGGCATATGTAGGAGTTGAACCTAGAGTTCTTATAATTGATGATGTTAACACCTTGTTCTCCTTGGTTGATGAACCATTCCTCTTTGAATCTCAAATTCCAGCAATCTTTCTCACCATACAGCACTCGAACTTTTATGTTCTTAAGCATGCAAATGGAAGAAAATGTATTCTAAGGGAGTATTTATATCAATTCCTTCATCAAGTGTGCATACCATGTTCCATGAAAATCTAATGTCCTAAATTGACTCCTATTCTCCACTTATTTCCAGCCTAGTGACTCCAAGTTTGATACAAATTTTGTGGGCATGTGTGCTAGCTTGTATCCCGATGTAAGTCCTATGTTTCTCAATTTTTTGTTAACAACTATAGGACATCTATTTATGAAATAAATTAATTGAATTACATTTGACTAAATTTAGACTTACCACAAGTCTAGCTACTTGGTCCCCAAGCTCGCAGCAACTCGAGGCGCGTCTCCTCGCGTCTCGACGCCTATAACTGCATGAACTGACTTTATTAGTCTACACATTTACATAGCACTAGGCATACACCACAACAAATATAAAATATACCTTTGCCATGTGCCTCGGTCGGTGTATGTATCTCATGCAGGTCCCACGTCACGAGTCGGTGATTTTGATTAAAGAATTATTCAAGTGTTAAAAAGTCGGGTAGTAACAAATACCACCCAACAGTATGAAATACACCTCGTCCATGTGCCTCGGTCAGTGTACGCATTTTACGCGAGTCTCACGTCATGAGTTGGTGATCCTGATTAAGGAATTAATCAATGGTTAGGAATTTGAGCCGTGATAATGGTTGTCCTATAAATTACAAACTCCACACAATCCTTGGGAGCAGGCATCGGATTCACACAGAATTAAAGCACACATCTCAATATCTACCTTAAATTATGGACCCATTTAGAGTGACAAGATAGATATCGGATTCACACAAAATTAAAGCACACAACTCAATACCTTCTCATGATATTGGACTCACATAAAGTCAAAGCACCTAGCTGCACATAGATTAAGTTCACACAAAACCTAACCCCCAACTCACACAGAACCTAGATTCACACAAAATCTCTATTCAGACTCACATAGAGTACTGGCACACAACCCCATTCCCCTTAGACTCACATAGAGTCCTGGAACACAGCCTTATCCAATACGTTAAAATATAGTCTCGCACGAGTCAATGCACACAACGAGATATCCTTTCAAATCTTAAACTCATATAGAGTCAGAAGTATCACACACAGTTGAGTTCTCCCTTTGAAAGTTAACTCATACGAGTCACCGCACATAACTAAATATCTATAATACTTCGAAGGATGTATTCACATAGAATTCCTAACTACTACCAATATATAGTACCTTCTAACAATTGACTCACACAGAAACTTTCCAAGACTGACTTACACAGAGTCAATTCTAACCCCTTTGACTTACCTAGAGTCACCTTCTGCATTTACTCACCTAAAGTCAATGCTAACCCAGATTCGCCTCGAGTGTCCTTAGGTCAGATCTAAAATCCAGACCCAATAACATAAAATAATGCCCAGATGCAAAATAAATCTTACCCGCCTCAGGTCTCGCGTTGGTGCTGAATCAGGATTTGTAACAATATGTGCTCCCTCCTGCACATGCAACTGAGTGCTATCTTGTAGCACCCTCACTATTATAGGACAATTATTAGCGATGTGTCCACGCTGCCTTCAACGGTAACACCGCCTCTCTCCCTACGATCCATTACATCCACTCTGGGTACTATACGATTGATTCTATCTTGTTTGTATTCCCTAAGATGTCACCTAACGACTCCAGTCATTGGAGTATTATGATTTGCCACCGTAGTAGATATTACACCTGTTGGTATTACAGCTACCTCCACATCTTCATCCTCCTAGCTCCTCCGCCTCCTACCATCACTTGATCTAACTCCTAACTATGGTGATATTGATGGCACCACCGATGCTCCAACACGCATGCTCAAGAACAACTCACTGGCCATACACCTCTCGTAGGCCTCCTATAACGTCCTCGAAGCTGTTGTCACCACCTTAAAACCAATAAGGTCTAATAGACCATGCATAAAATAATAAACCTGATCTGCATCAATGTCAGTTATGCCCCCGGCATACTCCATCAAAAGCAGGTATAGACCCATATATTGCATCACTGTCTTGCCAGTCATTTGCCAAATGTTCTAAAATTCGGTCCTCTTCAGGTTACAAACTAAAGGAGGAATGTACTTCTTAGTAAACCTCTCCTTAAATTGAGCCAAATCCTTGGGCTTGCCCTTCATAGCCACCATGGGACGCCAACAAGTGTCTGGCCTTCTAAACATGGATGTTGATGATATCAAAGCTCCCATGTGTTCTGGTGTGGCTAAAACATCATGAATCTTCTCGTAGTTGTTCATGAATTTCTCTGCAGCCTCAAATTCTGTACCACCCTGAAACTTTTCTGGATGGTGTCTCTGAAACTCACGAAACTGTCTTGCCTAAGCGGTCACCCTAATACTCATATAAATAGGTGTAATCGGCATACCCTTAACCTGGGTAACCGGTATTGAGAAGTAGGAGGCAATATTATGGACATTGCTCTTTGAAGTCGAAGAATTTCCTCCAATTGTAGACCATGTAGTGTAACCAGCTGAAATACCCCCTCCAAACTCCGTTGAGAATTCTCTGCACCGCTACAATTGGACTCTGGCTGATCGGCCATAGCAATCAGTCACGAAAGCGTATCCTCGATCAGACTATAGCTACTGATAGTAATAATATACAACACATCAAATAGCTCATAGTCCAGTTTTAAATTTCCAACTCTCCTCACTTCCAAACTAAGACTTAAGTCATGATCATAGGGTTCCACTCTAAGTTCCATAATTGTCCTAACTTCCACTGGTTTGTGTCTTATGTTGGTTATGATTTAATCAAAAGTCAAGTTTTATAAACTTAGTCTCTGATACCAACTGTGTCGGTATCCCCAATATTTAAACCTCAAAGTCATAGAACATGGCTCTGATACCAACTGTGATGGCCACAATTCCATAACCTTAAATTGGGCTCTGGCTGGCCTAGACTTACGTAGACCCTGAGTCAACACTCGCACAGTGAACGTAAACCTAGTGAGCCTTCCCTACCATTCACCATTTATTAAGTTAATTAAGTTGAGTCATTATATATTAATGAGTCATTCAGAATATAGCGGAAGCAAATTAACTCTCAAACTAATAAAAATAACTCTAAGACACTAGTCAGGATGACCTAGAGTGTGGAAACCCCACAAATGTATATAAACATCAAGTCATAGGAAATTACATCATAGTATACATGCCAAAGATCTCTTATAAACTCATATCTCAATTTTTCAAAACATATACATATAGTACAAAGGACCCAATAGGAAAGATTTGATTGCCTAATAGTTCATCACTTCAATCGCCTATCGCTGATCCTTTTCCTTTCTCTGTCTAGCGATATGATGAGGCTGCATCCACCGTCATAAAAAGACGGTGAGTACATAAATAGAACAGTAATAACTAAATGTAGGTCCAACATCATTTCAAAAGTCAAATAAACGAGTAATCGAGTATCACGCATAGATATCACAAAGATAATAAAACACAACATGATAATAAATTACTAGATATCAACGATAAAGAGTGTCGATAGCACAAAGCAAAAGACATCTAAGTGTGTCAAGTCCATCAAATTGCCACACATAGTAAACAACTGGACTTCTAAGAAAAATTATAGACTTAAACAAACCACCAACCAGTTTAGAATGAGTCAACCCCTCAGTAGCTCACACATAATTAACTACCTGTTTGACTCCCAATCCTAACCAGTGGGTTTAGGCAAGTCTAAATGTTTGTGTAATCACGGTAGTGAGAGAGATTACGAAGCACACTCATCGAACCCGTGACCACCATATCGTCCACTTAAATCTAAAAGACCACTCATTCGAAATCGAAGAACAACCAAACTGATAATCCACCAAAGATAGATACCACAAAAGAAATTTAAGAAACTATATTTCACCAAGAAATACTACGCAAGTAATTGCATAAATGAAATAATATTAAAGGTTCCATTGGTTTTACTCACAGTATAACATGAAACTTTGTACTCGCGGCTATCACACGTTTCCTAAACTGATCGCGTACGCTCGTTACCAATCCACTAATCATTGATTTACTTATAACCATCCAACTTTCAGCAGACCTTTCGGGGTTAACTGAACGTCAGATCACCTTGATATTGGTTCTAATAGCTTTCCTGCATACCCAATTATAATATGGGTTGAGTTTCAAATGAAACCAAATCACAAAAACTCGTGAAAATTGCGATCAAAGTACGCTCGAGAGCTAGTTACAAAAATAATTATTTATAACAACTTCAACTAGCTAACTTGGGGTAACTTTTTAACCTTGAAAACCTCAATATTTGTCATATTGAACAAAAACAAACTTGTAGTACACATTTCGTACTTTCCATAGACTCCAAGAACCCTCAAATAAGATCACAGACAAAGGAGTTATGAATTTTCTAATATGGCATGTCAACTAAGCAAACTTTATTTATTTTGAACTAACAAAACTCTCCAATCATTATTTTAACAGTTAAATCCTCAAATCTCGCCAACAAACATCATAAAACCACTCGATACCAACTTTCATATATTTTCACAACCTGTGGAGTCAATTTGGATCAAAACTAATATTCAATTCATCCAAAATCCCAATATCAACTATACAAATATCTTTAAAACAGTTATCAATTGAATCGCATCAACTTAATTCTCAAAAACCCTTTCCTACTCCAGTGAATTTATCCCAAATTGATATATATCAACCTAAAATATCAATTCACAATAATTGATACCAATTCCTATGAAAACGTCGTGAAAGAAATAGAAAAAATCACGAGATTTCAAATTGAATTGAGGAAAAAAACCTTGAATTGACATTTTACCAAATTGCGGGTCGAATCCTTTTTTCCACCGCGACAACATGGCTAAAACTGATCATCTAGCGAAGCTCTACTAGTTTTGAGGAGAGAAAACCGAACGAAAATCGAACCAAAAATTTCAATTCGTTCTCTGTTGAACGATTGAAATTTTTTATTTGATTTTTTTTATATTTATATATAAACCCTTAGCTGCTTGTCAGCAGCTTAATTTCTTTTAATTATTAATTCACGTAAATCCCTATTTTGACGTGTTTTAACTTCTGGTGCTTGTTTTGGATCCGATTTTTTACCAAATTGAGCCAAACTCTCGGCAAAACAATCCATCTTCATAAAATGTCCATAACACTGGTATTCGTCATATCAAAACTCCAAAAATCATAACTTTGTCAATGACATACCAAACTCTTATAAACCAATTATCTTACCATACTTAACCAATCACCAATTTAGACCCAATATTAACCTCGACTACCGCCAATTGACACAAAAATCAAGGCAATGTCTTGCACCAATTTTGTTATCATTTGACTCAATAATTGGCCTATCTAAAGTATTTCTATGCCTAACATGCACCATGGCTCACATTGTTGCGCACGAATGAAAACACTAACAACCTGAACATATTCCTATATTAATTAATTATTCTATTTTATTTTTCGATCGTCTATGAAAATCATTTTCCGAACTCCTGTACTCGTATTTCATTCGCCCGACCTCCATTCGAGACGTTTTCTGAGGCAAACCCTACTCATAAATTGACATCAATGTCCTATCACATAGACACGAGTATAAATAGGTAATACATGTTCTCACACAGACATAACAAATTTTTCTCGTCGTTACAAGCATTAACCTAATGTGGAAAACCCGTAATACAAGCAACATGTATATACCATAATCAAAAGCCTCAAAAATATATTTTATACATCATAAGTGTCTCACAAGTTCCTATAACCCAACTAAAAACATAATAATAAACAAATGTACCAGTAGTCTCTAAAGATGGGCGATCACAGGTAATCAGCTAACTTTCCCTTGTCTCTACTTGTACTCGGATCTGCACTCAATCATCACAACAAAATAGGTGGCATGTCCAGAGCGAGTAATCCCAAGAAAATTCAATGACTAATTATAGAAATAACTAAAGGAATCTATAAAGCTATTAAATAAACACGCGGAATGTAAATAGGCAACTGTGCTCATCACATGAATATATAATAGACAAGTTCAAATGTGTATCAAAACCTAGTCAAACTAGCACCATACTTCGAATATCTCCAAGCACTGCCAGTGAGTAAACTCCACATAGTTGATCCCCGATGATCATCTCGATGGGTGGCGTGCAACCTATGACGCACCGACATATGTATCGACATGGTAACTCGATTCAAAATATTCACCAAGACCCCTAGTACACGTGTTATGTTCTAGAAAGACACATATACATAATAGAATAACCCAGCTGGGAGTAAACTCAACTAACCCTCTAAATAATAATAATGAAAATGAATAACTAAATAAATGGAATGGAAAGCAATAAAGAAGCAAGTAAATACTCAAAGGAATTTCAATCGGGTTACTACACACACTTGAAACTGCATTCTGTATACCTCAACTCAGTCACTTAACACCTCCAATCGCATATCCAACACCATCAACCAAACCTAATTCCCAAAATATCAATTTAATACCTCAAACTTGAAAATCCTTAATCAAATTTTTATAACAATTTCCCTCATTTTCGATTCATTTGATACCTAGTATAGGTCCTCGAGATAGGCCCCTAATAGGCGATTCCATTTAAACATGGTTGTAATTTTTTTAAAGTACTATTGACGACATCACAGGTGGCGCCATGGGGAGTAGCCTCCCCAAAGTGCCTCCCACGCACGCCAACCCAGTGGTTCAATTTTTTTGGAGTTTTTCAAATCCCGACCTCTGCGCCACTGCTCGAATCAGTTCCAACATCTTATGGTTCACCAAACCAACAATAAGGAACCATAAATCCTCAACAAAACTCGTCCAAAACAAACCCGACAAAACTCGTCAAAAACGTTGGTACAAACATAAAACCAACAAACTAACAATAAAAACCAATAAATTTGCACAAATCCAAAGTTGAAACCATAGCAACTCTATTCAAAACCATTGAGTTATACCCGTTCGTCAAAACTTATGTCGAAACACGTGAAAACATAGCCGAAAGTTAAAGAATGAAGAGGAAAAGCTTAAATCTAACATTTATTTGTTGATTCCTCGCCAATCCCTCCCCCAAATTACCTCTCAAAGTTCATAGAACCCTCCACCTATGCTCCAATTTTTGGATTTGTTGCTTTAAGAGAGAAAAGGTGGTTAGTAGTGAGAAAATGGGCTTATATATACCCCCAATATCATCTTTTGTGTTGTCCAAATCTCAAGGCCACTCCAATGGTTAGGATTGACTCAGAAAGTCCACCGAATGTGACTATAATGTGTAACTTAGTTTTTGTTCTTATCCTTGCAAACACACAATTAATTGGATACCCGAGCGTTTCGATACCCGACTTAGCACCGTGACTCACGTCGTAATGCATGTACACGATCCTTATTGACTAGGATTCGATTTATATTAATTATTTAATGCATATTATTTATTTATCATGTGTGTATTATTCCCCTAACCTAGTGTATTGTAATTCACCTACTCGGTACCCGCGTCTACATGCTTTTCGAGGTGAATATTTGTCACACTATCTCACTCATCAATAACAATATAAATACACACATTACGATGTATATTAACACAATTAAATATACACGTTGCAAATTAGGCAAAATAGCATACAAAATAGACTAATTACCTAGTCGAGCGTGCCCTGGCCAAGCTGCAAGGTCCACAGGAGTCAGAGTCAGTGCCACGTCTGAGAATACGTATTAATAATGGCATAATTTGAGTTGGTCCATTACAATTTTACAGAGAGAAACCGGACAAAAACTGGATGTTAGGAGATCCATGAGTGAGAAGCATCATAGTGCTTTAGAAAAACTAATCTCTTTTCGTTATGTAGGTTAGAACAATTGTAAAGTTTTGATTTTGATTTTTTTAATTTATATATAAACCCTCAGCTGCCTGCTTGAGCAACTTGATTTCCTTTTATTTATTAAATCCTGAGATCCCTATTTTGACGTGTTTTTGTATCCGGTGCTCATTTTTAATTCAATTTTTAAGTAAATTGAGTCAAACTCTTGACAAAATAGTCCATCTTCATAAAATGTCATAACACTAGTTTTGGTCATACCAAAAATCTTAACTTTGTCCACTACATATCAAACTCTTAAGAATATTGTTTTTAGTACTCGTTACGGGTTGTACGAGTTGCAATCATGCCGTTTGGGCTAACTAACGTGTCGATGATCTTCATAGATTTGATGCACAGGGTGCTCAGGCCGTTTTTGGATCGGTACATCATAGTTTTTATCGATGAAATCCTTATTTATAGTGAGACTCGTATGGAGCACGAAAGGCATCTCAGGGAGGTGTTGACGACACTGAGAGAGCATCGACTTTATGCCTAGTTCAGCAAGTGTGTATTTTGGTTGAGTGAGGTCAAGTTTATGGGGCACGTCTTCAGCAATCAGGGTATTTCAATGGATAGTGACAAGAATCGGGCTATTATTGATTGAAGGACACCCAAATCTGATTATGATATCCGAAGTTTCCTAGGTTTAGCAGGCTACTACCGGCATTTCGTACAGGATTTCTCACTTATTGTAGCGTCGATGACAAGATTGACCAAGAAAGATGTCAGATTTGAGTGGTGGCAGGAGTGTGATGATGCTTTATGGGAGCTAAAGAGACAGTTGACTTATGCGCCAATTTTGGCATTACCTGTGGGGGAGAGATTCTCGGTTTATATAGATGTGTCGTATACTGGGTTGAGTTATATGTTGATGCAGGATGGACACCCAATGGCCTATTTATCACAACGATTAAGACCCCATAAGGAGAGTTATCCAGTGCATGACTTGGATCTCGCGGCGGTCGTGTTTGCACTGAAGGCCTGGAGGCATTACTTTTATGGTGAAAGGTTTGTATTGTTCAAAGATCACCAGAGTTTGAGGTACCTATTCACTCAGAGGGAGTTGAACATGAGACAGTAGAGATGGCTCAAGTTATTGAAGGACTAAGATTTCACCATTGAGTATCACCCGAATAAGGTGAACGTTGTAACGGATGCGCTGAGCAGGAGCGACATCGAGAGACAGACGGGACTGCGAAATATGAAACACGAGCACGGGTTGCTTGAGGCTGTGTTGGTGTTGTATGTGACAAAGTCTATTGCTGAGCTACACATTTGCGGTCAGATGCGAGTTCCCACTGTCTCTTAAGCAGGTTACTAGTTAAAAGAGTTGAGGGCCGTTATTTACGGATCAGTGGATTGGCTCAGGATTCGAGGTGCACAGAGTTGTCTAAGGGTTCAGATGGGTACTTAAGACACAGGGTCGTTTGTAGATACCGGTGGTACCGGAGCTTAGGGACAGTATTCTCGATGACGCACACCAGTCGGGATTTACAGTTCATCTTGGTTAGACTAAGATGTTTCATGACCTACAACGATAGTTTTGGTGGTCAGGAGATGAAAACTGACGTGGGGAGATATGTCCGGAGTGGTCATATTTACCAGGAGGTGAAAGTTAAGCATAGGAGACCAGCTGGATTGCTACAACCGCCGCCCATTCCTCAATGGAAATGAGAACACATGACCCATGGACTTCGTTAGTAGCCTATCGCAGACTACGAAGAGACATGACGCAGTTTGGCTAGGTATCAACAGGTTGACGAAGTTGTCACACTTTATACCAATCATCATGAGATATTCAGTTACACAGCTGAGCACTATCTTCGAGAGAAAGATTGTCAAATTTCACTGTGTACTGGTCTCCATTATTTCTGATAAAGATACTAGGTTTACTTCGAGGCTTTGGGAGAGTATGCAAGAGCAGTTTGGCACTCGACTATAATCCAGTATTGTGTACCATTCTTAGACTGACGGACAGTCAGAGCGATTGATTCGAATTCTCGAGGATATGCTTAGGGGCTTATATTTTATAGTTTGGTAGATTGTGGGAGTATTATTTGTCGTTGTGCGAGTTTGCATACAACAACAGCTATCAGACGAGTATCGAGATGCCATCGTTCGAGGCACATTATTGTAGACCCTGCAAGTCACCATCATATTAGGCGACATAGGAGGATATAACGACTACAAAACCTAAGGTTGTTGTGATCACACTAAGAAGGTAAGGCAGATTAGACAAAGACTTCAAGCAGCCCAGGATAGACAGAAGAAATATGCAGATAGGTATCATGGGGATCGAGCTATGAGGTTGATGATATGGTGTATTTGAAGGTTTCTCCGTGGAAAGGGCAACAGAGATTCAACATTAAGGGGAAACTAGCACTGAGATTTGTTGGACCATACACGGTCAAGGCAAGCTTTGGCAGTGTAGCATACGAGCTAGAGTTACCGTCACAGTTAGCTGGGGTATATCCAGTATTTCATGTTTCGATGTTAAGATTAGCTAGGTCGAAGCAGAGGCCTATGGTTGATGTCAGGCAGGTAGAGGTACGACCTAATGGCACGTATGAGGAGCAGCCAGTTGAGATTATGGATCGTAGAGTGCAGATTTTGAAGAACAGGGAGATCCCGAAGGTTTTGATTCGTTGGTAGCATCATGGGACTAAGAGACTCACTTTGGAACTTAAATGTACTATGAGGCAATGATACCCTCAACTATTTGCTCTTAAGTGTTTAGTTAATTATTTAAATTTCAAGACGAAATTTCACCTAGTTGGGAAAAATTGTAACGGCCCGAAGTTAATTTGACGTTATTAATGACGTAGTTGCAGACATGGCGGATAGCTCAGATGCTCGTGGGACCCAAATAGGTCAGGGCGTGCTTGGAGCTAGGTAAATAGTAAATTTTTGTGTTGTGCTTTAATTTGCGATGTTTATTAGTAATTAGATTGTTGGCATCATTATGTGTGTGATTACATTGTCATTGACGTGTGAGGTTGTGTGTTAAGTATTTGCCTCGATGTACATGTCGATGCGGGTATCGGGTAGGCTAAAAGACGAAATACTAGGTCGAGGGAACTAGATACACATAATAAATGATCAAATTCATTAAATAATTAATATAAAATGATGTTAAGGCGGTTGGTACCGTCGTTGTGTGTGAATGGAACGGGTTGCATCACAGGGCTAGAAGGATAAGGTCAAAGGACTAAGTGTGGTCCAGTGTGTTACAATTTGGTGGACTCTTTGACTTCATCTCAACCATTAAACAAAGCCTAGAGATGGGAGGTTGTGTTAGGATGACATTTTCTTATAAATATCTTTTTTTTTCACTCTCATCAATTTTTCTCTCTCCTCTCACACACTTGGATGAAATTGAGAGAAGTGTGAGGGTTTTGTGAACTTTGAGTGATCATTTAGAGCTCAAGAGGTTAAAGAAAATCGAAACCAAGGTTAGATATTCGATCCCCATCTTCTTCTCTACATTTCGGACTAATTTTCTTAGGTTTTGACGATGTTTCTCGATATGGGTTTGAGCACACTAGCTAAGGTTTTGCTATGGTCTTTAAGGTTGCTTTAGGGTTATAAATGATGGATTTGGTGACGGTGTGGTTTTCTATTTTCAAATGATTTTTTAAGGTTTTTCGAGAAAACACAGGGTTTGTGTTTCGGACGTGTTTGGTCGAGGGGTTTTGTTATTTGAGGCTGGTTAAGTGTTTAATGAGTTGTTGGAATGACACGGACCCCGGCAACAAGACGAGGGGGTTTGAAAACCCTAAAAACACCTATTGGCAAAGACGCCGCCAAGGGCATCATGGGGGTTAACACTCACGGCGCCACCCACGACGTCCGAGCTAGTGGCTAATTCTCCACGCTTTGGTGGCATTGTGGAGGGGATCAATGTGATGGCGTCTGTCACGATGCCCAAGACGCCGTGAAGAACCATGAATACGGTAGTGTTTTAGACAATTTCGCGACGAAAATTTTTAAAATAAATTTACCAATTGGGGTGTGACTTTGGGACTTATATGGTCTATTTAAGGTGTTCAAAGGGTAGTTTCATTAATGATTTAGGTATTGAATAATGAATTTTGAGGTTTAGGAATTTATTTGACTTATTGGGAATTGATGATTTTAGGTTGAATTGCGGATATTGAACACGTGGTTAAGGCATGCATTTGTACTAGTGACGATATTGGAGTGCGGTTTGAGGTGTGTAGTATCCCAACTGGAATTACTTGAGTATTTACTTCTTTTGGCATTTGATTTAAATACTCTATTCGGGTTGTGGTTTAATGGACGGACGTTGGGCGGGGTTCCCTCCGTGCCATTCTAGTGTGTATGCCGCCTAACACGTGCTACCAGATAGATCTCGGTGAATAGCACGACCCGAATATCACATCGTGGCATGTGTCGGTGCATCATAGGTGTAATGTCGGCCATCAAGCGAATCCCGATACTAGTCCTACTTGAGTCAGACTCGCGCAGCAGTACTCTATGGAAAAGTCCGAATTATGGTGCTAGTCTGGCCCTAGGCTCTAGGAATACACTTTGAGCTTTCACTATTATTTATTCATGTGATGAGTGCAATTGCTTGTATTTATTTATACATGTTTATTTAATAGATTTATTTAAATTCCAATATTTACTTTCAGTATTGTTCACTTAATTTCCTTGAGAATACTCACTCTGGACTCGTCATCTGCCTTTTATGATGGCTTGAGTGCAAATCCTAGTACGAGTCGGGGACAAGGGCAAGTTGCCGGAGTACAGTTGATCAGAGATACATAGCCTGACTTGTACGTTTGTATTATATATTTTGCTTTCATTTTGGGTTTGGGATGAGAGATAATTTGATACCTTGTATATTTTGATATTTTGTAACATTAGATGTATTTATGGTTATATATGGGTTTTCCACATTAGGTTTGTGGTTTATATCACACATTTCGATTATTATTATCTGAGTTAATGTGTTAGTAAGAATTCGTTGTGGTAATTTAAGGATTAAATGATGACTTGACATATGACTAGAGTTCAATACAATTAAATCAGTAAATTGATAA
Organism: Stephania japonica; assembly: GCA_039657345.1. Classification (NCBI taxonomy): domain Eukaryota; kingdom Viridiplantae; phylum Streptophyta; class Magnoliopsida; order Ranunculales; family Menispermaceae; genus Stephania; species Stephania japonica. The sequence continues at coordinate 15,730,311 of CM077558.1, read as the reverse complement.
TTAATAAGGTTTAAAAGGATAAAATGGAGGATATAATCCAATATGGAGCACAAATGTCGTTAATAAGATAGATTGTGGGTCACATTAGCCCTCGTAGTGATCTGTTTGAAAAAATGGGTCATTACACGAAAAATCTCAATTTGGAGAATAGTTGTTACTTCAAAATTAATAAAAGTTTAACTTATCAATATGTCATATTGGAAAATTCACAACTTCTTCATTTGTGATCCGATTTGACTGTTCTTGGAGTATATGGAAAGTACGAAATGAGTTTTTTTTTACAAGTTCTTTTTTGGTCAACATGATCAATATTAAGTTTTTCAAGGTTAAAAAGTTACCTCAAGTAAACTAGTTGAAAGCTAGTTGAAGTTGTTTTAGATTATTATTTTAAGAAATAAGCCTCGAGCGTACTTTGGCTGCTATTTTCGTGGGGTTGCATGATTTGGTTTCGCTTGAAGCTTGACCACACCATAATTGGGTATGTAGGAAATTTATTGGAGCCACTTTCAAGATGATCTAACAATTCGGGAACTTTAAAAAGTTAGTTCAAAGTTGGTTGGTTGTAAGTAAACCCTATAGTGACCTTTACTATTTATTGATTTATCTTTGAACCTGCAATTGTGATTTTAGTTTGTAGAATATTTCGCATTGTTGTTGATCATGCATACATGTCAGACGGATAGAGTTGCCTCTACTTTTGTGATGGCCCTAATTTCCCGTGCAATTGGGTACGCCCGGCCTAGACTCGTGCAGGCCCCAAGACATCACTCGACAACTTGACGAGCCTAGTCAGCCTTCGATTAATCAATTTTAACAATTTATGAAAGAGTTATTGCAATAATACACAACGGAAGAGTAAACAAGTATAATATGGGGAATAACTCAATCAAAGGAAATACAGGAATTCTATAAGTGTGGAAAACCCCGGGTATTCATGTACAATTCGATAAGCATATATACATGATACCAATCTCATCAACAATGCCAAGTTCAATAATCCCAAGACATATGTATGAAACGATATACAAGTAAGCAAAACATAAAAACATACTATAAAGTCTCCCTGATCCCGTTGCTAGTCCTCAAAGTAGGTCTCCTAGGCAGGGCCCCTTGCCCTTATTGCTCTCCACCCTATCTGCACCCACCGTCACAAACTAGATGATGAGCAACTGAAGAAATTGAAAGTAGTGCCAGAAGAATATAACAGTATATCTATAATTTAACAAGTAAAGCAATCTAGATATCATGCGGAAATGAAATAGCAGGAAAGTAAGTAAATCAAGTTCATGATAAACAGGTTGATAGATAAACAATCGAAATTTGAATGTTCTAAGATTCAAAAGAGGCCCATGAGTGGTTAAATTTTACAGCAATACGGCAAAGATCTCGCAAGATCTCCCCGAGCAATGTCGCAACATTAGCGCAGCGTAAAATTGAAAGGCATCGCAATACCTCTCGAATCCAATACCCAGTACACACAACACTAGGGGTGGTCAGTTACCCCTGCAGGAGGCACCCTCGTTGTCCCAGCTAGTACGAGACCACATGATACCTTCGAGACACGCACTCATGCCGCGAACATACAACCAAGAATATGGAATGGAATATCAAACAAGGGATCAATTCAACAATATCAATGAATAGAGGATGTATAAATCACATGTTATTTTCTTAATGGCCTACTAACATACACACATACAAGGTACATATGTACCAACCCGCGAACACACTCTCGCAAATCCTAACGCATATCCCCGAGTTTCTAGCTACCTAACAAGGTTGGAAACTCGTGTTAATAGATTAAGTCATTAACTAAACCTAAGTTAACTTCTTAGTACTTTCCCGTGTTTTAAGGACAAGACAACTCAATAACCAATCGATAAAACGACCAAAAACCCATTGAAAACACAACTATTTGGGCTTTGAAATCACAACACATATGTAAGCCTAATCACACATCTTAGGCTCGGCTTAGTCATAAATAGGTCACGCTATGGCCTCGAGAACAGGCAGCGTGACCACGACATCATAACCAATCCAAAAACTTCAAACACTAAACCGCAATTGCAAACTCATTTTGAATTACAACCAAACAACAATTGAGACCTTCATGACTTCATGTTGATACTATCCGATGTCCGGAAAAGGTTCCCTCGGCATGGCATGGCCGGAAAAACACTTCGCCTAGTCAGAGTTTAACACGTGCAAGGATAGTTGAACTCAACATGACGTAAAGTCTCAACAATCTACCAGGGTCACCACTATCCGAACTCACGAAAGAGTTACGAGACACCACCAACATCATGGAGTAATCTCCGACAGTCTCTCGGACATGAAGAATCTGACCAACAGCACCGCCAAAATGATAGTTTCCGGTGAAGAGAAATACAATAACAATATAAGAAAAATGGACAGCTATACACATGCAAACCAAGGGGTTGTTCTGGGGTTGTCGAGGTTACGGTGGGCCACCGTGAGTTACCTCCGACTAGCCCTCCGATCATGGCAACCACAACCACCGCGAATACACCTACAAACCGTGTATATCGATCTCATGGTTACACCTCCCCGTCCACCGCGTTGTTGGCTGCTTTGAGACACTGAGGACTCCGTGAACACAGTACGCCATCCCCACTCGTCCCTGGTCATGGCAATGGTGACTCCTTCATCACGGCCCAGAGAGTGAGTGGGAGAGGTCGAGAGAGAAATCGAGGGAGAGGGAAAATCACCACAGTCTCCGGCGACAGTCACCTTCCTTGACAATGTTTGGACCACCTCTGGAACCAGTGAGGTCGGTGGTGTGCTCAGCCGAGAAGGAGAGGGACGGTGGAGGGAGAGAATGAGAGAAAAATCGATAGGGGGAGAGTGAGATACCGAGTAAGAGAGAGAGAGAGAGAATCACCTCCGATGACCAGCAACTCCGGCATGGTCCAGTTCGATGAGGGCGAAGAAGAGAGGAGAGGTGATGGCTGTTATGTGAAAGAGATGATGAATAGTGAAGTAGGGTTTTAGATAAAAACATTGTATATAAGTATTTAGTTTGTCAAATTACCCTTTTGCCCTTACTTTCATCTCAAAACACACTCTTATCTTTAGGTGACACCACCTATGACACATCTTACCTTGATTCCCTCGTGTGGTGTATCCTAAGACTTATCCTAAGCCTATTACAATTTTTTCCAAATCAACTATAGGCCTCATATTAATTAACTTCAAAATAAATCATATAACCCATGTTAGCCATTAATTGAACTTTATAAATTATTATTGTAACGACCTGGAAATTTGGTCATTTGTGTATGATGATGTGTATTACGTATTTATACTTGTATTTGAATGATCGGACAATGGAGTCGCTAAACGAGTAGGAAAACTGGACGAGCAGGGATCGTCAGTTGAGTTACGGGTACACGGGGGATTCAAAACACTGTTAAAATACAAATAAATGGAATTTTGTATAATGTAAATAATTATTTGGCAAATGAGGCAAGACTACACGCACAACGGAGAAATACGGATCGAGGAATACAAGGTTTACGCGGGAGTTGGTTAACTAAGTGACTTACAGTCAAGTGTTGGAGAACATATAAGAGATTGTTAAAGTGACATAACTTTAATTTGAGGAGCCATGGGATTGGCCCCGAGATGCGTTGGAAATATATAAGAAAATATAACAAACTCAAGGGGTATATGGGTCATTTTGAATACAATGATGTATATATATATATATATGTTTATAAGAAAAACCCTAATAATTCATAAACCCTTCACCCCGCCGCCCTCTCTCCTCTCCTACTTCATCTCTCTCTGGTCTCCCACTCCACCCTCCTCCATGACTGCCACGACCGCACCGGAGCTCGTTCACCGTAAGTCTCTCTCTCTCTCTTACTCGGTCTCTCACTCTCCCCTTTTGGTTTTTCTCTCCTCTCCCTCCATTGTCCCTCTCCTTCTTGGCTGAGCACACCACCGACCTCACTGGTCCAGAGGTGGTCCAAACCTCGTCGAGGAAGGCGACTGTCGCCGGAGACTGGTGATTTCTCTCTCTCCCTCTCCCTCTCGTTCTCTTTCACCCTCGGTCGTGCACACAGTGTGTCATGGAGGTCTGCCCATGTGCTGCCGGACTGGATAGTGGCTATGGTCGTCGAAGACAATCCTAGGTGGTCACCGGAGCAGAGGTTCGTCTCTCTCTCTCTCTCTCTCTCTCTCTCTCTCTCTCTCTCTCTCTCTCTCTCTCTCTCTCTCTCTCTCATTCTCACTATTGCACTCGCACTATTCACGTTCGTTGTAGCTTGGTTGTTGCTGCCATGACTGGGGACGATTGGGGATATGTACGGTCACTCACCGAAGTCCTCAGTCCTAGAGCAGTCAACAACGCGGCGGACATAGAGATTTTTGATGTGAGAGTTATATACACTGGTTTTTTTATCATTTTTACATTGTTTCGATTTACGCCACTGTGATGATGGGTTGCAGTGATTGGACCGGTCGAAAGCGATGAATGGTGGACCACCGTCGAGCCCTGACGGACCTGGAGCACCCCCACTCACGGCATTAGTATAAGGATGTCAATTTATGTTGTTGTTCATTATCCAATGTATGTATGTTATTGTTATTGCTCACCGGAGAACCACCATGACTGGCGGCACCACCGCTGGACCACCGTGACTGGAGCCATATCATGGACCCCACCAAGCTCCTTCTTGAGTCCCACAGCCCTCGGAGTGGTCGAACTAGTGTTGACAGTGCAAGATATCGTCATTTCATATGTTATGTTTGTTTGAGTCTCATCGGAAACTGCCACGTTCCGTGGCGCTGTTTGTCGGACCACCTCTCGTGGGGGGTTGTCGGGGACCATACTAAGCTATGGTTTGTGTCTTATAACCTCTTAAGTGTTCGAAATAACGTTGTTAAGGTGTATTGTTGTGATTTCATGTGGTGTCGATGTCTAGTCCTTATTTGCTTGTGTTAACGTAATTCCAAGCTGTGGAGCGTTCCTCCGCTTTCCCATGCCGTGGTGGTGCCTTCCCAACGTCGGACAACACCAGCGGGGTCCATGCTTGCTGGTACAAAGTTGGTTTGTGTTCGTAATGAGTTGTGGTTATGGTTTTGTGTCTATGTTTATACGTCGATGTTAAAAGGTTGTGACGTCGTGGTCACGTCGCCGGCCCTCGAGGCCATGGTGTAACCTATTTATGACTGAGTCGAGCCTAAAATGTGTGATTAGGCTTACATACATTATGGTTTTCAACCCGAGAGAGAGTATTCAGTTTTTTATCGATTTGTCGAGTTGTTTGAGTCCTTAAAACACTTGGGAAAACACTAGGGTTAACATAGGGTTTAGTTAATGACTTGAACCATTAATTAAAGTTTTCTGAACTTATCAAATAGAGGGAAACTCGGGGATGCATATTAGGATTCGCGGGAGTGTTGTTACACAAGTTGTGATTAGTCAAGTAAGTACATTTGCCCTAAAGCTTGTGTACGTTAGTAAGCCAGTAAGAACATTGCATGTGATTCATTATCGTTCATTATTGCTTGTTGATATCCGTTGTTGGCATTCCTATCCTGTTGATTCCTTGGTATGTGTGTTCTTGGTATGAGTGTGCCGACGTGATTTTTGAGGCTTGTGTCCCTCTTTATCAAGCTGCGCTAGTGTCGTGACATTGCCCGAGAAAAGCCAGCGTCCTATTTTTCCGCATATGCTTGGAGGTCTGTGTCCCTCTAATGCTGTGCGCTAGTATTGTGACATTGCCCGAGGAGAGCTAGCGTCCTTTTTCCGTATGCTGTGATTTTGACCGCTTCGCCTCGTTTGTTTTCTTAGAATACACATGTTTTCGATTGAAATATCGATAGTCTACATATCATGCACCTTGATCTTGTTATATTTCCTATCTTTCAGTTACTGCATGATATTTAGAATGCTTTATTTGATGTTCATGAATTACTGTTATTTTCTTCTGGCATTACTTTCAATTTTCTCTCAGTTGCTCACCGTCTAGTTTGTGATGGTGGGTGGAGATTTACTAGAGCAATCGAAGAGTAAGGAACCTTGCTTAGGAGGCTCTTTGGTGAGGATTTGCAGCTGGATTCGAGCACCTTAGCCTAGGTCATGTTTGATTTCTGCTTGTATGTTGATTTCTTTTATATATACATCATGTTGGTTTTAACTTAGATCGTAGGTTATTTGATATCATGTACAACTTTACTTGGTTTTCATTTGAGATACATGAATATTTGGGGTTTCCACATATATAGATTTCCTGATTTTCGTTTGACTGAGTTATTTCCCAATACTTATTTAGTTTTCCACTACGTATAATTGCAATAACTCTTTCATAAATTGTTAAAGTAATTAATCAGAGGCTGACTAGGCTTGTCAGGTTGCCAAGTGATGACTCGGGGCCTGCACGGGTCTAGGCCGGGCGTACCCAATTGCACGGGAAAATTGGGGTCGTCATAAGTATCCAAGGTCATACAAACTCCCGTCTATTCAATACTCAGTGCCCTGCGATCGACACGCTTCTCGATGCGGTCGCACACTTGGTGTTCAATCAAATTAATTATGCCTAAATTATACTTTATTTGATTAAATCATGTTTCCTCAACTAAGGTCAAATTCATTATTTGACTTTGTTTATCACATTTAATACCCCTTAATCGATTATTGGAACCCCGTTTACCTAGTCAGAAACCTCACTCAGATTTAAAATTGCTCAACTGGCTCGTGACTCGTAAAATACTATCATACTAATACATGCATCATCATCCACAAATAATCAAATTTCCGGGTTGTTACAGTCTCCCCAACTAATAAGAATTTCGTCCTCGAAATTAGCTCTAACTCAAGCGAATAAGGGGAATCAACACCTATTCGCTCCTCCTCCAAACTGCGACTGAGAGCTATTTCGTACAACTTGATCATTTATCTCGAACTGCGGACTACCTCATAGTCACTTCAGCAGCTCATTCCTCATCATTGAACTGCGGTCCGATGTAAAGTCATTTCATACAGCTCAATAAGCTATGACCAACTGTGGACTCTCGCGAGAGTCACTTCCAACAGCTTGACACTAGGTATTGAACTGCTGACTTGTACAAAGTCTCTTCAAACAGTACAACGTCTCTTTCCATGAATTGCAGATCCCTCTGGATTACTCCAAACAACTCCATACTCTACCACCTCAAAACTGTGGGCCTCTACCACTTCGAACAGCTTGACTTTGTCTTAGTCTTCAGACCGCGGGTTGCAACCTCTTCAAACAGTCTAATTCAACTACGGTCTCTCAAGATTGCCCCCAATTCCCACTAATGGTAGGGGTGCCAATGATCTCGTCACAGACATCGCCCACTACTACGACTCAAGTTTGGTAATCATGCAAAAGACGCTACGATCGCTACTCGCACGCCATACTCGTGAAAACCTCCCAACCCACTCGCGTCTCGACACAAGTTTATCTATACCCGGCAATAAAATGGATTCGACAAAATTGTAACCGTGGCCACCATGTACACTACGTGTCCATGCATCGTAAGATGAATCACAATCCGTCTGGTCCTTCCTCTCTTTAGGTGTACCCATGGCTAGTTTTGGCAACCCATTATGCCCAAACTTACCATCTCTTTCAAACTCTAATCTAAGTTAGGTCTGTCTCATCCTAAACAACTTCGCTAAGTTTAAACGACACCACTCTAGCCAGTATCGAACCTAACTCTATCACATGACGTCTGACATCGCATTTAAACACCTAAAGTTTCAAATAATTAGTTCCATGCATGTTGTATGTTAACCAGGAAGATTCATCACACCTCCAATAGGATTACGAACCACTGTCAGCTATTGTTCACTTGCCATGTGCACGTCCTCAATGGCCTGAGGCTGATCATCATCCTGCTGGTCCTCGTATAAATCAGGACATCGATTTTGAAAATGTCCGAGCTTTCGCACTGGTAACACCTTCGCCTTTGAGAACTACAATCATCGTTTGGATTCCTCGTTTGTTTCCTGTCTTGTCCCTCGATCGGTGCTTTAACTGCAACTCGGGTCGATCAGGCTCAATCTCCTTGTGGTGAGTACTCAAGTAACTCTCCCTAGCCAAGCTCCACTCATAAGTTCTCTGCAACGTCCCTGACTCGGTCGTAATGATCGCACCTCCAATTTTGGGTAATAGACCCTCAATAAAGTAGTAAACCCGGTCTGCCTCGGTGTTAGCTGATCCTCCAAAGCATATGGTAATAACTGTAGAAACCATCCCATGTATCCCATGACGGACTCATCCGCTAACTGTCTCAGAGAAGTGAACTCGTTTCTCTTGGCTCTCATCACAGTGGGAGGAAAGTACTTCATTTTGAACTAGGTCTTGAACTTTATCCAGTCCCTCGGCACACCTCTGGATACTCACAATCGTAGTTCACCAATCATCAGTTTCTCCCATCAACATCGAGGAAGAAATGGAAGCTTCCATGTGCTCCTCAGTAGCTATGATGTGGTGTATCTTCTCGTGACTCTTCAAGAAAAATTCTGCCGCGATCACATCAGTGCCTCCATAGAAAACAATAGGGTCGTGCCCCTTAAACTCTCGCCACTGCCTGGCCTCAATAGTCACTGTAGTGCCATACACTATCGGTGTCACTGGTGCAATCTCCGTCGGTGCACGAGGTACAACCGTCATAACTGGTCTCGATGCAGTGGTGGTAGGAAGCAAAGTCATGGGCTTAACCTCCAGTGTGTTCAACTCTTGAGTAACGATTACTCTAGCCGTATATGGTACCGATGCAACAAAGAATCGACGCGCTCGATATCGCCAGAATCTCCTCCAACTGTCGCTTCTGAACTGCAACTCTCTGCGTCAAGGTCTAAAACTCCTCGATACTTAACAGCTCGAGTACTCGACGTCCCGCTGTCGTCACTAGGACCCCGCTGATCTGCCACCGCTATCTGATAACAAAAACGCATTTCCGATCAGTGGATAGCTACTGATACCATATAATACACACATAAAACATACTTATATCAATAAGTTTTTAGTTTTCATTACCATACTCATCCTCACTCCCCAACTAGGATTCTAAGTCAGGATCATAGGGTTTTCCATAGTAAGTTTAATCATTCCTAACTTTCGCTGTCTTAATGGTTTATGTTATAAATCAAGAGTCGAGGTCGTTATAACTTTAGGCTTTGATGCCAACTGTGACATCCCCAATTTTCCCGAGCAATTGGGTACACCCGGCCTAGACTCGTGCAGGCCCCGAGTCATCACTCGACAAACTTGACGAACCTAGTCAACCTTCGATTCATCAATTTTAATAATTTATGAAAGAGTTATTGCAATAATACACAGCGAAAGACTAAACAAGTATAATACGGAAATAACTCAATCAAGGGAAATATAGGAATTCTATAAGTGTACAATTCGATAAGCATATATACATGATACCAGTCTCATCAACAATGCCAAGTTCAATAATCCCAAAACATATGTATGAAATGATATACAAGTAAGCAAAACATAAACACATACTATAAAGTATCCCTAATCCTGCTGCTAGTCCTCAAAGTAGGTCTCCTAGGCAAGGCCCCTTGCCCTTATTTCTCTCCACCCTATCTGCACCCACCATCACAAACTAGATGGTAAGCAACTAAAGAAATCGAAAGTAGTACCAGAAGAATATAACAGTAATATATGATTTAACAAGTAAAGTAATCTAGATATCATGCGGAAATGAAATAGTTTGAAAGTAAGTAAATCAAGTGCATGATAAACAAGCTGATAGATAAACAATCGAAATTTGCATATTTTAATATTCAAAAGAGACCCATGAGTGGTCTAATTTCACAACAATACGGCAAAGATCTCGCAAGATCTCCCCTAATGCAGCGTGAAATCAAGAGGCATTGCAACACCTCTCGAATCCAGTACCCAGTACATACAACACTAGGGGTGGTCAGTTACCCCTACATGAGGCACCCTTGTTGTCTCAGCTAGTGCAGGACCACATGATACCTTCGAGACACACACTCATGCCGAGAACATTCAACCAAGTGATGGGTTTTGGGGTTCATGTACAGCGGAGATTTCAAAACTATTTTGAGAAAAACCCCAACAGGATCCGAATCTAATTCCATTAAAATACGTTTATACTATGAAAACTTAATCATACCTCACTCGCAATGTACCTTTCTGAAGGTTAATCGATCTCTAAGGCGCTGCCAACAACGAACGCCCTCTATCAGCAGTCCACACACGAACGGCGGCCAAGATTTGAAGTGCTAGCTTCGGGAGAATTCCAAACCTTTTGTTTCTCTCCAAAACGATCCAGAGCATACCAACAACCTCTAAGTCGTTTCTTAAAACGAAAATAGAGTTTCAGACCTTTTTAATCTTTTTGTACTTGTATTCTAACTCAAAGTGTCTATTTATACAACCTTTGTATATAGACGGTTAAGTAAATTACACATATACCCCTACTTAAAGAAGTATAAGTGTAATACGCTACAATGACGTTTCTGTCATGAATTTTATCATATAAAATTCATTTTTCTGAACCATCTTAAAATCTCTCAAAACCATTCTCAGTGTGCGACCCAATAGGCTCATACAACGTTGGCAGTGTACCAAAACACATTTTGGTATACAAGTCATAAATGGCCTCTAGCAAGACATTATGACTACCCAAGTTGTACGAATATCAAATCGATACAACCTAATCAATAGTGTATATAATATCCTTTTGTCACACGATATCCTTTTGATCAAATATAAGGCATGGAATTGTCATCCATCATATTCAATCATACTAGTCTCGATTTCTAGGTAGACTGAAAACATCTAAGTGACATTGATCAATATCAATTCACTTAGACTAGGCCTTTAAACAGTCTAACTCATCGAGGGATCCACTGGATATCTCTTTATATGAGAGGGACAAATTCGATCTCGATTACACAACTTCACCACATTATTCACACAGTAACCAATCACAACCTTTATAATCGTCCGGTTAAAGACAACGTTTGATTGCGTCAAATCACTATATTCCTAATGTTGAAGTCTCTGTAATCTCAAGTCGAGGACTGAAAAATATACCTATCATGAGAAACAACTATGACTTAATCCATGTGATGTTCTCATAGCGGGTCGGTCCAAGTTTGTTCCCTAACAAGTACTCATGATCTTGATTCGTATTCCTATACGGATGATCATCGTATGATCATCAATCAAGACTCACACTAGTCTTAATTCATTATAGTTCCCAGTATAATAATCGACTAAGGACATTTAGGATATTTCTGTAAATACCCATGGATCTTATCATAATGTAAACATGCAAATCAATTATAATAAACAACAAATGAAATCCTCTATTTTATTAACTAAAATGTATTCATATAGACTGTTAATGGATTGACCTAGGGCACATTTCCCAACACCAAGAATATGGAATGGAATATCAAACAAGGGATCAATTCAACAATATCAATGAATAGAGGATGTATAAATCACATGTTATTTCCTTACTGCCTACTAACATACACACATACAAGGTACTTATGTACTTACATAAACTATCGCAACCCGCGAACAAACTCTCGCGAATCCTAACGTGTATCCCCGAGTTTCTAGCTACTAACAAGGTTGGAAACTCATGCTAATAGATTAAGTTGTTAACTAAATCTAAGTTAACATCTTAGTACTTTTCCCGTGTTTTAAGGACTCGACAACTCAATAACTAATCGATAAAATGACCAAAAACCCATTAAAAACACAACTATTTGGGCTTTTAAATCACAACACATATATAAGCCAAATCACACATCTTAGGCTCGGCTTAGTCGTAAATAGGTCACGCCATGGCCTCGAGGACCGGCGGCGTGACCATGACGTCATAACCAATCCACAAACTTCAAACACTAAACCGCAACTGCAACTCATTTTGAATTACAACCGAACAACAATTGAGACCTTCATGACTTCATGTTGATACTATCTGATGCCGGAAAAAGTTCCCTCGGCATGGCATGGCTAGAAAAACACTTCACCTAGTCAGAGTTTAACACACACATACACGCAAGGATAGTTGAACTCAACACGACGTAAAGTCTCAACAAGCTACTAGGGTCACCACTATTCGAACTCATGAAAGAGTTACAAGAAACCAGCAACATCATGTAGTGATCTCCGACAGTCTCTTGGACATGAAGAATCCAACTAGCAGCACCGCCATGATGATAGTTTTCGGCAAAGAGAAATACAACAACAATACAAGAAAAATGGACAGCTATACACATGTAAACCGAGGGGCTACTTTGGGGCTATCGAGGTTACGGTGGGCCACCATTAGTCACCTCCGACTAGCCCTCCGATCATGGTAACCAAAACCACCGCGAATACACCTACAAACCATGTGTATCGATCTCATGGTTGCACCTCCCGTCCACTGTGTTGTTGGCTGCACCAGGACACTAAGGACTCTGGCGAACACACTACGCCATCCCCACTCGTCCCTGGTCATGGTAGCGGTGACTCCTTCATCACGGCCCAAGAGAGTGAGTGTGAGAGGACGAGAGAGAGAAACCAAGGGAGAGGGAAAATCACCATAGTCTCCGGCGACATTCGCCTTCCTTGACGATGTTTGGACCACCTCTGGACCAGTGAGGTCGGTGGAGTGCTCAGCCGAGAAGGAGAGGGACGGTGGAGGGAGAGAAGGAAAGAAAAATCGAGAAGGGGAGAGTGAGATACCGAGTAAGAGAGAGAGAGAGAGAGAGAGAGAGAGAGAGAGAGAGAGAGAGAGAGAGAGAATCACCTCCGACGACCAGCAACTCCGGCGTGGTCCGGTTCAGTGAGGAGCGAGAGAATATAGGAGAGGTGATGGCTGTTATGTGAGAGAGATGATGAATAGTGAAGTAGGGTTTTAGATAAAAACATTATATATAAGTATTTAGTTTGTCAAATTACCCTTTTGCCCTTACTTTCATCTTAAAACACACTCTTATCTCTAGGTGACACCCACCTACGACACATCTTACCTTGATTCCCTCGTGTGGTGTATCCCAAGACTTATCCTAAGCCTATTACAACTTTTTTTCCAAATCAACTATAGGCCTCATATTAATTATCTTTAAAATAAATCATATAACCCATGTTAGGCCATTAATTGAACTTTATAAATTAGTACCCATGGTCATACAAACTCCCGTCTATCCGATACTCAGTGTCCAGCGAAGCACGCTTCTCGAGGCGGTCGCACACTTGGTGTTCAATCAAATTAATTATGCCTAAATTATTCTTTATTTGATTAAATCATGTTTCCTCAACTAAGGTCATATTTATGATTTGACTTTGTTTATCACATTTAATACCCACTTAATCGATTATCGGAACCCCGTTTACCTAGTCGAAAACCTCACTTAGATTTAAAATTGCTCGACTGGCTCGTGATTCGTAAAATACTATCATACTAATACATGCATCATCATCCACAATTAACCAAATTTCCGGGTCGTTACAACTTCGGTCAATGAATTAGATGGGATCCACTCCAAACTAGACGCATCTACAGGTGTCTAAGGCGGGCAATGTCGATTTCGGTAGCATTCATTGAAATCTTAGTACTGTTTTGAGTTCACATGCATTTGGATTGCACAGTCTATTTGTGAACTTTGAGCATATATGGGGGGATTCACGTTGTTATATGAAATATAATTACATGTTGCCATGTATGAGAATAACATTTACAGGAGTGCAGGTCAATGTAAGAATTTGCTTGTTTGACATTCTCGAGTTATTTTTGATGATGTCAGGTATATGGTGCAAAAGAAAGAGAAGACCAAATGTAGAAATCTATTGGTGATTTTTCTTGACTTCATTTTCTTATCGTATATTGTTTTTTTAAGTGTGTTTATGAAACACGAGTATGAGAGTAGGTTGTAATATTGTAGAGGAACAATAATAAATGATTTGAGATGTTCTTAACTGGTTATTGAACTTATTTTTGACATAAATATGAATTGCAAAGCTAATATGACGGTAAAGGAGTTTTAAAGTTAAAACTTGTGACTTGATGTGAATTTGATCTTTTAGTTAATTTTGATATTATATTTTGAACAATTGTGGATGTGAGTCCATCTAAGCCTTCTCTCAAAGCTGCTTTTATCATATTTTTGGTGTCGGTAGCTCTTTTTAATGGAGACTCTACCGAGATTTTGTAAAATATGAAAACTCTAATGGAATGATTTCCTAAATTGCTTGACATTTGGAGATTAAAACCATTTGATACTATATTAATTGAGAACAAGGAAGAGGAGTTTTTATAATTCTTCTTCCTTCATTTGAATAATCAACCAATATTTATGCATTGTGCAGAGCATGATTGATGGTTTTAATCAAAGAATTTTGAATTACAAATACATACAAAGGAAAGTAATCTACATCCAAGGTTTCCTTGTACACATAAGAATATATTAGGAAAGTCAAACTATGAAAGGTAAAAAATATATATAAACATTGGGGCATTCTCATTGTACTAAATCGAACACAATAAAAGAGTTTGATCTATGTAACCAACATCAATTAATTTAGGAATAGGTGCTATATATACGTTGTTGTTGTTAACGACAGATATATACTAATTGCATCCTTTGCGTTCATGGGTGGAGAATGATCTCTCATATGTCATGTCCATGGTCAACCTCTACACTGAGTGACTGCATTATTTCCTTATTTTTTAGGAAAATGATAAAATGACCCACTTTGGGCGCACACTTGGGACGCACACTTTGTCTTTTAGTTCATTTATTTAGTCATAAATGGACCATTTTCCTATTTTTTAAACTTTTTTTTTGTTTTTGTCAAGTATTTTCTTTTGAAAATTTTCGAGTGACTTCTTCACGTCTTTGTACATTTCACTAGCTTGTTGAATTGTTAAATTGTTTTGGGTCTTATACTCAAGGTCCATGCACCAATCAAATTATTAAGCTATCTCCTATCCAAAAAAAAAAAAAACTATCATTTAATTGGTATATAATATCAATGATTTTTGGGTTTAATTGAACATTAACTTACCATCTACATGTTATTTTCTTTAAATTTTACTTAAGAACTTAATATAACCTACATATATAAAAACATGCTAATCCGTTAATTGATAGCCTACAAAAAACATGCTAATCCGTTAATTGATGACCTTAATTAAACTATTGAGTTGCAATTTAAAAAATAAGTTAAAATAACTAGTTTCCTCTTCTTATCATCTTGCATAATTTATATCTTATCTTAGTTATTGATGTTGCTTTCTGACGCAGCAGAAGACTTTTAAACTGACAATTCAAAATCCACGAATAATACAATCTTAAGCACAGAGAATTAAAACTCTAATTCTCAAAGAAAAGAAAACTCATTTTGTATTAATCAATCAATCTCCTAGTTACAAAATAAATTGTAGCCTATATATAAGGCTCAAAATTAACCGAGCTATACTATTTGTAATGTGATAGAAAATTTTACTTCTTCACGTTCCTCAACTTACACTCTCTCTTTTTTTTTTTTTTGGTAGGAAACTTACACTATCTATAGAAACAACTAAATATATATTATACATTTAGGGTTTAGGTATACCCAAAAATAAAAAAGTAAAAAACTATTAATTGTAAAGTCATATTTATTTTTACATTAAAATAAAAAATATATATGTAAAAAGGTGTGTAAGTTTATGTATACCCAAAAATTAAAAAACTATTAATTAAATTGTCGCATTATTTTTCAATTTACACTTTTTTTTTGTAGGACTATTTACACCTTTCTATAATTTATAAAAATAAATATACAATATATTCTTAAAGGCTATAAAAGTAGTAAATCAACACTAAAATAAAATGCCACTCTGTTAATAATAATATACATAAATACATACAAAAAGTTTATCAAAAAAGTTATTTTGAAGAAGATTTATAAAAAAAAGTCATGATTTATTTAAAAATATTTTGAGTCCATATTCTTTGTGTTTTTCTCTTTGTAGTAAGAAATTAGTCTTTATGCATTAACTCAACCATGGTTTAGAAAAAAAGTTATTAGGAGGGACCAAAATGCATATATATATATATATATTTTTGAAACTATAAAGTGCATATATAAGAACCAATTTGTATATTATTAATATTAAAATAAAACTTTCTATTTTATCTAAAACACCGTTATATAAGTATTCAAATTCAATTCATATAAAATTCCTAATAAAGTTTTTTTTGTTTTTTTAAGAGAAATATAAATTTGTTATTGAGCCTAGTATTTTAACGGCCCGGTTATGCGCAAACCACATTTTACTATGGGCAAACCATAAGATGTAGGCACCCCTATGTATTGATGAAGGCACCCCATAAAAGACACTTACTTCCCAAAATGCCCTTGGCCTTGTGCACCCAAAATTGAATTTTTTTTCCAACACCG
Organism: Stephania japonica; assembly: GCA_039657345.1. Taxonomy (NCBI): domain Eukaryota; kingdom Viridiplantae; phylum Streptophyta; class Magnoliopsida; order Ranunculales; family Menispermaceae; genus Stephania; species Stephania japonica. The sequence goes on along the minus strand of CM077558.1, from coordinate 15,713,872 downwards.
ACGACGAAGAATAAGGAGAATGCAAGCCCTAAGTCGATCTTTGTATCACCCTCACGCGTTGTCAACTGGTCGATCTTCACCCTGCGGTGGTCGGAGGGAGACGTGCGTTCGATCTTCACGTTACATTTGGGTTCAACTCGATTTGTAAGGTAAGATTTTGTTTATTTATTCAAGTTTGTACTGTTGTGAACAATTTTGGTGGTTGAGTATGCGTTTGTAAGTGTTTTTGATCGAATACGCTGGTCGATTTGTGCGTTGTTAATGGTCGATGCTCGATTGGTGACACATGACCGATTTAAAATGTACCGTTCGGTTTAAGGTGACCGAACGATGCATGTTCAATCGACTATGCTGACCGAACAACAAAATAGTGTTCAAAACTTGGTCGATGAATTGAATGTTCTTGTTTTTTTAATTTTCTAATTTTTTTGAGCAATTTTGGTTGTTGTGTATCTGTTGAGCAGGAGCGCTCAAACCACATCTTATAGGAAATCGAATGAGTTGGGAAGGGCTACGGGGATAGTCCAAAAGTTGGTGAGCTACATGACAAGACACCCGCGACACAGGCCCTAGATGTGGTAGGACGGGAATTGTCAAATTATCAAAAGACGAGCAACTTTGATCATATACGTCCAATAAAAAAATGTGTTCGGTCATATAACACCAACCTCCGATCGATTGTTATTTAAATCGAACTAATAATGTTTATTTTGGGAAATTGAAATTTGAATTTGATTTAGGTGTGTATATTAATTTATACACAAGAGATCTGCATGTTCCTTGAAATTTGAATTTGATTTTGGTGTAGTCAAGATAGTTAGGCAAACACAAATTTCCCTGCAAAATAGTAAATCACAATATTAAATTCGACCCTCAATCAAGAATCACAATAAAAATTCAAAAATAACTCTGAAAATAGTTGATTCGGTCTAGTGTTACCGACAGAAACTCAATAGTTCGATTACAGGTGACCGAACATACATGTTTCAATCGGTAATGCTTAACCGAACAAAAGTCATTTGGTCCAAATAGAAGTCATTTGGTCGGTCTTGCCAGGCCGAACCAGAGGAATTCTTGGTTTGAGCAAAAAAATACAAGTATTCGTTCGGTCATAGGTGGTCAAATAGACATGTTTCAATCGACCTCGACAAACCGATCAAAAACCATTTGTTCGGCCTTGCGAGGCCGAACCAGAGGTGGAATCCTTGATTTAAACACAAAAAAAAAATACAAAAAATTGAATGAAAACTAAAGAAATACCTCTCCATCTTGCACATCCGTATCTCCTACATGTCCATCCTCCATTTTTATGGTAAATAGCCACCGAACATCGCAAACAAACAATGCTCTAGCAAGAAAAAAAATTTGTTCAAATCTTATAAAATGCATTTAAACCAGTGGAGAAACATGAAGAAATAAAGAAATCGACTCTTATGATAGTAGTGGACTCCGAAATTGCAAGTTCGCGTCACCGGTAGTCAAAGGGGATCGTCGAAGTCGAAGGTGACATTTGGGTGGGGTGCACAACGTGAGAAAGAAGAACTTTTTGGAAGTGGAGCGAAAAAAGAAGAATTGATTTACCCATAATAAAATGTGATTTGAACATAGGCATGCGGATATCTTAAATATCACTTCTTACTATATGAAAATTCGCACCTAATTTATTTGTTTTCTATTTTAATAATTATTCATATCTAAACACAAACGACCATCCAACCAAATAAAAAAGTTGTCGTGTAACAGTATCAATGCTTCATCACTTTCAACCCATAGAAAAGGATCTAATATTGCAGGATGACATCATTTAAATACCTAATCTAATTATATAGGTCAGATTCACTCCAATTTCTTTTTTTTAAAAAGGGTAACGCCATGCGTTATGTGTTATTTATATCATATATGTTGACTAAAATTTTTCCACATCTGGTATTCACTTGGTGGAGGTAAAGAATGCACAGTTCATTAGCTAGTTTTCATATCATTAATAATTATTAATAGATTGGTTCTCATTCAAAAAAAAAATAATTATTAATAGATTGGTTGCATATATATTTATTATAGAGGTCTCATCCAGGGATGTTTGTAGCTGAGCGAGTCTTCATGAGTGCTCTATCAGTCAGTCGGTATGTTAAGCAGCAGTAACTCCCACCATCCATTTCTCTCCAATTGCCGACTCCACTATATATTGCTCTACTTTACAGTCAATCCACTCTTAACTAATAGAAGACAAAGCTTGAACTACACTTATTGTTGCACGTTTGATATTTTTTATTATAGATCATTTTTTCGCAAGTAGTTGTCTTTCCCTGTTAAAAGTTTGTGTCTTCCCTTCGTCGAAAGTCTTTGTTATGTCTTCCCTTATTATAAGACGGATTTTTCATTTTTGGCTAAATTGTATGCCATATAGTTTAGTAGTTTTTTCTAACTTCCGGTTATTACTTGTGTTGTTGAGACGGATTAATGAATTCATTGGATTTGGCTAAATTGTATGCCATATAGTTTAGTAGTATGAGATGTAGAGATTTCTTTGACTTCCGTTCTTGAATCTATGATACAACATGCACTTAAAATTCGCCAATTCTTCTAGCTTTGTGATGAAATTACTAAGCTGTAATTAATTTTAACTCCTTTTAGTATCAGATTTACTATTATTTTCTAATTCCGGTTTATCTAACTTTAAGGCTGGACGAGCCATTACTTAGTTGGATGTGATTTGGATAATAGTAATGATAATAACAATAAAGACAATAGTAATATAAATTATGATAATAGTGATAGTGCTTTTAATAATAAAGATGACCAAGTTCTCATTGAAAATCCTAGTACATCAAATTCTTTTAATATCCATGATCCAAGGGTGTGGGATAGTTTAGATAGAAGATCTAGAGATTTATTAATTGAAAGTGGACCTATAAGAGATATTAGCATAAAATTCCCTTATGATCGATATGGTAGACATTTTTCTTTAGTTCATTATAATCGAATTTTACCAAATGGAGAAGAGCATGATAGAAAATGGCTAATATATTCAAAAGAATTAGACAAAGTATTTTGCTTTTGTTGTAAATTATTTAAAACAAATGATAGTAATAGTAAAACTCAATTAGCAAAAGACTACGGCTTAAGAGATTGGAAACATATTAGTGATAGAATTAAGACTCATGAAACTAGTAATGAGCATATTCATAATATGACTTCTTGGATTGACTTACAAAATAGATTCAAGAAAAATCAAACAATAGATAAACATATTCAAGAACAAATTAAAAAAGAGAAAGAACATTGGAAGAAGGTAATGTTAAGAATAATTGCAAAGCGATTAAATTTCTTGCCCAAAATTCTCTAGCTTTTCGTAGAACAAATGAGAGGATTTATCAAAATAGTAATGGAAATTTTTTTAAAATTGATTGAAATGATTGCCGTTTTTGATCCAACAATGCAAGAACATCTTAGACGTATTCAAAATAATGAAATTCAATATCATTATCTAAGTCATAATATTCAAAATGAATTAATAATTGCATTATCATCCGAAGTAAAAAATATAATAGTTCAGACTATCAAACAAGCAAAATATTATTCAATAGTACTAGATTGCACTCCGGATGTAAGCCATCAAGAACAAATGTCTCTAGTTATAAGGTGTGTTAATTCTCTTAAAAGTCCGATAGCAATAGAAGAATACTTTATAGAATTTATAGAAATAGATGATACAACAGGTTTAGGCATTTTCAATAAGTTGTTATTTATTTTGAATGCACTTGATTTAGATATAGATAATATAAGAGGACAAGGATATGATAATGGGTCTAATATGAAAGGGAAAAATCAAGGAGTGCAAAAAGATTGTTAGAAATAAATCCTAGAGCATTTTATACACCATGTGCATGTCATAGTCTTAATTTGACAACTAGTGATATTGTTTTATCTTGTAGTAAAGCTACAACATTTTTTGGAGTAGTGCAACGAATATATAATATATTTGGTAGTTCTACAAAAAGATGGAGCATCTTACTTAATCATGTGTCTAATTTAACATCGAAACCATTGTCACAAACACGATGGGAAAGTCGAGTTGAAAGCGTTCGAGCAATTAGATTCCAAGCTCCACAATTAAAAAAAGCTTTAAAAGAATTAGCCAAGACTTGTAATGATCCAATAACGAAAAGTGAAGCAAAAAGTTTAAGACGTGAGCTTAAAGATTTTGAATTCTTATTAGGAATGGTTATTTGGTATGATATATTACATGCAATTAATTTAGTTAGCAAACTTTTACAATCTAGAGATATGCATATAGATGTTGCAATTGAGCAATTAAAAGGATTAATTTCATTTTTTGAAGGATATAGAGAAACTGGATTTATATTAGCTATGGCTTTTGCTAAAACACTTGCGAGTGAGATGGAGATTGAACCAATATTTCGCATAAAACGTCAAATTAAAAGAAAAAGACGAAAACAATGATGTTTTTGGACCTCATCAAACCTTTCATGTTTAGTAGATTTTTGTCTTCACTCAATTTCAATTGTATGAAAGTAATTTTGGTTTTTTATTTGATTTCAAGGTTCACAGTTTAAAATAAAAATTCAATTCACCTATGAACTAGCGATTCAAAAACTAAATGGAATAGCTATGCTATCGATTGAGGAAGATTGCTATGTGGCTAGTAGTTTTTTTTTTACATCTTTTTTTATCTCGTTAGCGATAAGCATCATCAACATATTTAACGGTCTCATTAACGGAAGGACAAAATATGCACTCTTTTAAAAGTTGAGGGACCAAATGTGTAGTTCTGAAAGTTTAAAGACCAAAAACATAAAAAGTTGAAAGTTGAGGGACAAAAAAAAGATAGATTTTGCCTTTTAATTTCAGTGGTAAATTACATATGGTCACCATGTTTGTAACAACATATGGTCACTCAACTCTGGTATATAATTTGTCACACTTAATTGGTTATTGAACTTATGTTTGTAACAACATATAGTCACTCAACTCTGCAAGTTGTTGCACACTATTCACTAAACTTTATAAACTAAGACATAAAAGTCAATTCGATGGCTTTTTGTCTAGAGGTCTGGCGAGAGTTCGCACATAGCGCCATGTGACCTCTATGCTCACATAAAGTTTAGTGACATTAGGGGCAACACCCCTAGCCGCCACATATGCACCCTCACGAATCCTCCAACCGAAAAGCAATATGAGTAACTTTTGTGTTACAAATTATGAACTTCAGTGACTAGTATGTTATTGCAGAATTGAGTGATGATCATATTGTTTCAAATGTAGATTCGATCAACAACCAAAGTGTTACAAGTTGTCTAAAGTTTGGTGACTATCCACAGTTTATTTTAGGTATTTTTTTACCAATAAATTAAATAAAGATTTAGAATGAATTTTGTGGAATTTCTCTCTTTTGAAATCAAACTCTTGCAAATTTTAAAATGCATCACATTCTTGCTTTTTTTTTTTTTTTGGTCAAACTTTGTTGCATTGATGTTCCTCATACCCAAATGGTACAACAACTATTACATCTTAAACTTGGAATAACATTCTCACTAAGAGGGCAACAACCTCATGAAGAGGACAATAACCAACCTAAGGAGGCCAACAACCCACACAGGGGGCAACAAACCCCCGAAAGAAACAAAAAAAACCTAGATCTCTAGATCAAAATGAAGAAAAATACAACAAAACTGTCGATAATTATGCTCGCAGAACTTCACACTATTTCTAAATGCCACTCACTTCCTGGAGTTCAGTCGTCAACATCATTCTCATCGCTTGAAATGAGAGCCGACAAGATGGTGTCTTTTTTCTCCATTCGCTCTAGAGCCTAGTCAAAAAAGGGGTATTCGGCTTCGGTAACACCAAAGACCCACCGGCGTCGCAAACGCTAACTAGTCAGAGGCCAGCCAAAAAAGAGGGGAGAGAAGGGGGAAGATGGCTTGAGGAAAATAGAGAACCGTCGGGTTAGAAGAGAGAAAGTTCAGAAGGAGAAGGGCGGGGGGAGTGGAAGGGTCACTGTAGGGTGCGATGGAGTCGGGTGGAGAAGAGGGGAGAACACGAGGATGGTGGGAGGAAAAGAAAAATGGGGTGAGGTCACAAGTGGAGTAGGAGAAATACCATGGTAGAAATTAGAGTGGACTGGAAGAGGAGAGAAGCGGAAGGGTTGAAGAAGGAGAAGAAAAATAGTGGGGTTTTGGATTCTTGGGAGGAGGGCCGGCCCTCCGGCGACAATATCGTCGACCCCAAGCAAATCTATTTTCTTGTGTCGTTAAGGTTTTGGGAGAGAGAGGAGGGATATGAAAAAGAAGTTAAAATTCTACTCTCGCATCACCCACTTACTTAAAAAGGGGCCAAAAAAAGGGGATCATCAAAACAGCTATCACTAGAACAATTTTGGTCTTTAATAGAAGTTTCAAAACCCCATTAAAGATGAGTGTTATTAAATGTTTTATGAGAAACGTGTTCAATAGGTCGTGTTTTAATTGCTAATACAGATATTACGTAGAGGTTGCTTAAAACCCTTATCAGTTAGGTGTTACTCTCTCTCGTTTTATATTATCTGTCACATTTTGACTTTTGCATAAGAATTAAAGTGAAGATTAATTACCATTAAGATTTATAACAAGACTATATTACCCTCCCATAAATAACTTCATTTCATTTATTATATGTATTGTATAAAAAAAAGTGATTGGTGGTGTCATTGACTAAATAGAATGGGGTTAGAATTGAAAATAAAATATTTAATGCTATCTTGATTTCCTGATGCGACACATATTGTGGAACAAAAAAAAGCCTCTAATGTGACAGATAATATGGAATGTAGGGAGTATTAAATGTCAAAACTCTTCTAGTGAATTAAAACACGATTTATCGAACACGTTTCTCACATACATGACATTTAATAACACTCATCTTTAATAAGGGTTTTGAAACCTCTATTAAGAACCAATTTTTTATTTTTTATTTTTTTGAAGAAAAATTGAGTTTCATTAATCATTAATGTTTCAATATAGGACCAAACATAGAATCAAAAAAGTATATTGATTCACTAAGCCTATTTGTTCAAAAGAACTGCCATTACTTTGGTTGTGAATGCGATTGTGAAATTGAAACAGTTTGACAATCAGAGACTGTTTACTACAACGTTGAAACATATTACAATACACAAACACTCGCTAGAACGACATAACAAATAACAAAACTTTCCAACAAAGAGAAGAAAAGCTAAAACTTTTCGACAAGGAGAAGACAAAATCAAGACTTCCAATAAAGGGAAGACAAACTACCTAAAAATAAAATTAAAATAAGGACCAACTCAATAGTTGCACATATCCAAATATGAGTATTGGGGAAGATGTACATTGTAACAAGTGGATCCAATCTTTTTTCACATCTGCACATTTATTGAACACATAAAGACCAAAATTGTTTTAGTGTGTGCAAATTATTCTTGGTTGGTTATAACTTCTCATATTAGATGCACTTTATTGAACACATAAAAGACTAAAATTGTTCTTTTGGTTGGATATAACTTCCCATACGTGAGAGCACCTTTTTCAATGGAGAAGATACTTTGAAATATGCTACAATATAGACATTCATAGCAATCTTTACTTCACCTCAATAAAATATTTTTGTATAAATAAACGAAAGAAATCCAAAATTGGTGTGATATTCTTTCTTTCTTTTTTAATGAAAAGTGTGATAGTCATGTGAGACGCATTTTCCGAGAGCCAACCTTGAATATCGTCACCATTGTGGTCATCTTTGTGAGTGTCGTAGGTGGGCATCATTTTCACAATGAAAATACTGTTCTCTTTCAATGGTAGCAATGAGTGCAGTTAGCTACGAGTCATTGCGAGGCTGACAGTGCACAATGGACTAATAATAAAATAAATCACTTTCAACGTATATTTTAAGCGTATATCTTTTATTTTTTAATTATTTATATCTATTTTTTGTCTTTTCAAGTGTGGACCTCACAACTGATAATACATCACTAAAAGTCAAGGTTTGCGCTTAAAGTTCACATTGAGAGTTTGTTAAATTATAATTTTTCTATTTTTTATTTATAAAAATTTGAACAATTTGAAACCAATGAAAATTTTATAATGAAAACCAAATATATATCTATGTCATAAGAACCACTCAAAATGTGTTGTGCATTTATGTCGCCTCGATTAATGTATTGGATTTAAATTTAATGCTTCTAAATAGTGTGCTCATGGTATAGATATATATTTGATTCTCATGGTAGAAGTACCATATATATACATACTCATGCCATGAGTACATTATTTAGAACTATTTGATTTAAATCCAACACATTAATCGAGACGACATAAATGCACAAAACATTTAATGCACAACATATTTTAAGTGGTTCTCATGACATGAATATGTATTTGATCTCCATTGTAAAATTTTCATATATATATATATAAGAAAATAATAATATTAGAGCATCAAATATATAAATAAAAAAGGGAAGCCCAAGATGAAAGGCGCAATCGTCTAAATTTTATAGGAGAATGCGTGTTGAGTGAAGACTAAAAATGTTTGGAACAGAGGCTAACCCTTCACCAAATGTCAAGTTAATTAAGATGATGTCTCCAACGTAAAAACTTATAACTCTTTCTTTATTTATTTAAGGGTTAACTATATATTAAAAATAACACAGACTTTGAATGCTGAAATAACACCAACTTTTAGTTTCCTCAAAAATAACAAAAACTTTCAAGTCAATTTTAGCACATTGATGATTTGACAATACGAACCAGGTGGATTTCACTTGAACCAATTTAATAGCAAAAAACCAAGTCCAATTCATTCCCAAGTCCCAACTCAAGAAAATAAATAAATAAATCAAAGGAATAAAAATAAAATTCAAAGAAATAAAAATCGATCACAAAAAAAAAAAAAAAAAAATCTAGTTTTCCGGCTTCAAAAAAAAATCAAGTTCTTATCATCGACCTTGGGATTCGATTGAATCGAGATCAGGAATTAGGGACAACAATGGCTCATCATCGTTATAAGATTTTTGATCAGATGGCTCGTTATATGATTTTTGATCAGATGGCTCAGATGGCTTGATTTTGTTGTTGATTCTCGAAGACCTATTTGTGATTAGTTGTTGCTTTTTTGGTGTATCATAATTTGAGAAGAAAACAACTGGTTTTGAACCGCTATACGATATTTGGGCTCCTATATAGTTGTAGGAGTTGCAATGGAGTCTCGAAATGTTGTGAGGAAATGGTGGTTTTTGCCTCTTAAGCTCGGACTCAAGAGTCGAGGTGGGTTGAGATTGAGATCTCGATATGGATGGGCTAGTTTTAGAACTCGGGCTAGGGCAATTGTTGATTGTTGTGATTTTCCAGAGGATATGACGTGTGCACGTTTGAGATACGCTCGATTTTTCTTTTTCTTTTTTTTTTTTGGAATATATTAGATTTAGTTTAATTGGTTTAAATTGGTTCAAGAGAATTGAACCGAGTTTATATTGCCAATTGTGCTAAAATTGATAAAATATTGAAAGTTTGTGATATTTTTGATAAAATTAAAAGTTGACGTTATTTTTATAAAAATACTTAAATTTTGTGTTATTTTTTATTGTTAATCCTATTTATATAAGAGCAGTGCTATGTGCACTCCACAAAGTGTAAGGGCAAGCCACACACTAAGGGCACCCTATGATTTTATTTGGGCACCCCAATGTGATATTTTAATTCCATAAATAACCTTTTTCTAATTTAGAAAGGCACCCCATAATCTCTCAATTGAGAGCCATTTTCAACCTAACCGATCCCCTAAATCTTGCCCCATTCAACCTAACCGATCCCCATTCAACCTAGCCACTACTTCGTTGTCCAAATCTCGCCCCATTATCTGCGATTTAGGCTCGAAATCGTTCCACGAAAACTCATCCTCTTGCTTGTTGTGGTGGTTGTTGGTTCATGCGTCGGAGGAGAAGGGGTGGTGGCGGTTCGTGCGTTGGAGGGAAAAGGGGGTGGCGATGGTTTGTGCGTTGGAGGGGAAAAGGGGGTGGATTGTTAAATTTTAAAATTTGTTATCAAGTGGTTGATTTCATCATGTGTTGTCTGGTTCGGCCTCGTAGAGCCGAACCTAAGTAATTTGTTTAGTGGATGACCCTGAAACAATGTGTTCCTATCTATTTGTGCGAGGCCGAACAAAACATATAGGTTCAGTTCCCTTACACTAAAACTATAGTATTTATTCGGTTGATTCTAACCGAACCACTATTTTTTAAAAAATTTTATGGATTCTAATGTTGGTGTCTCTTCATAGACAAGGATGGCTCATTCTAAGAAGCTTGTGACAGGGGAAGAGACAGGTAACACGGTAGGATTGCATGGTGGTTATCGTGGAAGGAGACCTCAAACAACATCATATAGAAAGTCCAAGGAATCAGTTTGTATTATGGATACAAGTGATGTCAATGAGGTACACGATGAGACATCCGTAATAAATGCCTCCGCTAATTGTAGGAAGGGAGATAGAACTCCACAAAGTCAAGTCATTACCGCAGAAACTTCTTCTTCCGACTCCATTAAGAAGAACAAGATGAATCGCAGGAACAAGAAGTGGATGGAGAAGATGAAGGTGATGAAGGTGAAAATGAAGATCAAGAAGAGGTAGATGAAGAGGGAGAAAATCAAGTTGAAGAAGGAGAACAAGAGGATTCAGAAGAGGTGGAAGTGAGGTCACATGGGAAGGCTCGTGGGAAGTCAAGAAGATCAAGCCGAAAAGTGGTGCAAGAAGCAAAAGATGACCTTTCCAGACCTTGTCCGGGTGGACCCTCAAACTGGACAATATTAAGCAGTTTCAAGAACTATGTGGCAGCTGCCATATGGAATAATAAGGTACCAATTAGACTTTTAGTGTTTTTTTTTGTAAGTTTTTTTTATTGAAATGGGCCTCTTGAAAGATTTCTATCTTTAAACTGATGACTTTATCATCTATACTTTTACAACAACATTAGTGTAACTGATCAAATTATTGCGTTGGTGAAGAGACACTTTATTTAGATGTTTAGTTGTTTTGATAGTCATGTTGTTATGGAATATGTAAGTGCAACAATTTCTTCCTGTGGAGGGCACCTAAATGTTTTTTTTTTTTCAATCCCTCAACAACATCACTTTTAATGAGAAATTCATCTCAATGTTGTTTAAATCGTCATTAATCCTAATTGAATTGGTTTTTTCATTCATTAACTTCTATTGTTCAATTTGCAGCAACGTCCATTGCTTAGATGCATCAATCATGGTTCCCAATTGGCGGAATGGGATTTGCAGACGTATCACCCAGACATTGCTAGCGTTAAGAGGATCATACATCGGTCTGGGTTGAGCACACTTACTAAGTGCTCATATGACCAAGGACACAAGACCCTCATCTTTGAATTTGTAAAGCGGTGGCAACCAAAGACGAACACATTTCACCTCTTTTTGGTGAAATGTCGATCACACTAGAAGATGTGAGCATGCTGTTAAAAATTCCTGTGGTAGGAAAGGCAGTTGGAGCTCAATCGCTATCAAAGTTAAAGGCTATAGAGTTGATGTCGAGATGCCTTGATGTGTCTAAGAAAGAGGCAGAGATGGCAATTAGTCCACAGAGGGGCATGAAAGTGAATAAAAGCTGGTTAAAGTCAAGATGGGGGGAGACACCACAACTGACAAAGAAGGACAAAGAGAAGGACATAGCATACCCTCAAGTTGAGTGAACTGCCCGAGCGTACCTATGGTATATGCTAGGATGCACTCTATTCGTGGACAAGAAATCAACAAAGGTGCCTGTCCAACTTCTTAAGCTGTCAGAGAATTTGGATGAGGTTAATACCTATGAGTGGGGAGCTGCAACACTAGCATACCTGTATCGACAACTTGATGCGCCACTCGAGTCGATGCTTGTCAGATTGCGGGGTATCTCACCTTACTTGAGGTTCGTTTCTTTTTTTGTAATATCCATGAATCCTTTTATTTTAAGTGCTTTATTATTTTTTCTATTGTTTGCAAGGATGGGTATACGAGCATTTCAACCTTCGCCTAGCACACACAAACACAAAATATCTCGATACCCTTCCGCGTGTATCTAGGTGGGTCCCAAAGAAAGAGCAAGGGCTTAATACAACCAATGTTAAAAGGCTACAAAAGTCACTTGACAGGGCTCGCCCAGTCGAGGTACAAATGTCACTGGTTTTTCATATCATATTATGAGTTATTTTTTATTTTATTAGAGTTAAATGTGACTTATGTTTAATAGATTTATTATGAGTTATGCTTCCTTTATCGTGAATACCATTTAAAACATATAAAATGATATTAGGTGGAGCCGACATGCATGTAGTTTAATGGCACTATTTGTGTTGTTTATGAATATATCAAGTTGTTATTATATGCGATTTTAGTGCATTATTTATGATTCATTTGTCATAGGTGACGTGGGACCCGTATTTAGATATTAGAATGGACAATGATGAATGTTAAGATTGCGTTCTATATTGGGACCCTCAAGTTTTTAAGTATTGTTGAGCCGTATCAGCTTGATAGGTTTTTACGACAAATGAACTACATACAACGCATCCCTTTACCTCCCTACAAGCCCACTCAGTGAAAAGAGGCAAGTCCACGACGAACTATATTGCCAAGTACAATTTTCAGCTGGAGATATGGGAAAGGTGGCAAGATCATGTATTGTCAGCTAGATCAAGAGGAAATAGAGCAACATATGCATGTGAAGCTACACCAGAATATATTCTTTGGTTCCTCAAGATATCACACCCAACTACTAAAAATCCCAAGTATTGCGTTGCGGCAACCTTCATGGAGATGACTTGTTCGATGTAAGTTATTTATTTAACTTGATGATGTATTTATAGATCATTCTTTTACAATTTTAGAGTCTTGTATTATGTTATGAACTTATGATAAGTTTATCTAACTTGATTTTTTTTCCTTGTGTTGTGTATATCGCCTAAGATGAACGGTGGACGTAGTGTTAAAGTGGAGATCATTGCCACCAGGTGAAGCTGACATGGCATCTGCATTTAAGATGGCAAACGATGTGCTTATGCATTTAATAGGGAAAGGGGTTGCCTCATCCGCCACTACTACATCAGGTGGAAACGAGCCAACAAGGAAGTCCGAGCACGATAGCCATGCCACGCAGTCCCAATCTCACACCAATGCGAATGAGTCCGGTTCATCAAAGCACAGGGAACATGGCAAGCTGCAGCATAAGAAGAAGCGGAGCAAAACAAATGAGTGACTACTTGTGTGTGATTATAATTTGAAATGTTAGATTTTTTGGTTGTTATTAGTCCGAATGTATGTCGATGGTAGTCACTATCTTGGTATATATTTTGTTGGTCCAAATTTGATATATTTTGTTGCCTTCATTATTATTTGGATTTCTTTTGATGTTTGATATGCGTGTGTTCGAATATAGAGACTCGAATGCAAATTACGTGTTGTACATGTATGAACACGTGTGTTCGGTTATGCATGTCTGAACATACATAGAAGGTTCGGTTATGCAGGCCTGAACAAATAAAGAAGGTTCGGGCTTGCATAGCCGAACCTTACAGTTGAAAATACCTATACAGAGGATCGGTTGAACATGACCGAATGCCTATCCAAATTTCGGTTGCTAGTGCCCAAACTTTTTGTTGATGTTCGATTAGGGGTGCTTGAACCTAGTATCTGACAAATTCTGTATTGAAAGGTTTGGTTAAGCATCCCCGATTGAACTTCTTTAGTTCGGTTTGATATGACATAACATTTCTTCTATGTTCGGATATTTATAACCGAACCTTACATTTTATAAATTCAATTACACGTTCGGTTAGTAACAACAGCACATTCGCTAGATGTTTGGCTGCCCTCTACCAAACATTGTTATATGTTCGATACTCCTCGAGCGACCATTAGTTATTTTGGAGGAAAGACAACATCAAATGAGTTGGCATTACATCATTCGTGAAGAAATAAATGTCAGAGTACGAAAACTCAAATCCATAATTTATTCAAAATAAGATATAGTATGATTCAACGCAAAAAAATTATAATATTTCATCCACTTTTGCCCATACAAAATAACTTCAATCATATATTACTATAGAAGTGTGTCATACATCAATGATGATTTCATTCATTTCAAAAATTGATAGCAAAGTATGTCATATACACAAAAAAAAATATTTCAAAAACGAACTTTAATTTGAAGTAAGGTCAATGTGTGTCTAAGTCAACGATAATAGGAGTCCCGACTTGAGAACTAACAAATTGTTGTGGCTCTTTAATATTTAAGTTTTGAACCTATCCCATCGCCTCTTGGTTGTGAAATTTCTTTGCCACCCCGGATACAAGGAGGAAAAGGGGCATTAACATTAAATAAAACCTGAAAAATATAGATTGACCATTTAAGAAAGAGAAATAAGTATACAAGTGCAACTTGGAATTTAAGAAGTGGTTCACTTTACCATAAAATAGTTGCAACTAACGTGTCATCCCAATTATGACCCTGTCACTTATCGACTCTGGTGGTACACCCCTAAGTGGAGGGAATGTCATACTACCACTCAGTGATAGGGACACTACCAAAACCTTTTACATGTAGAAATGACGAGTCCCATATTAGGCATAGACATCCACTTTTAAAATGGAGCATCCTTTTTCTCGTAGTACTGCACAGATAGTATAATTGTATCGTAGTTATCACTACCAAGGATTATGCGCCAAAAATCTTCGTACCCATGAAGTTCCAATACAAATCATTACGGATTTGTTTCCATACATCATTTTCCTTGTGTCTAAGACCGGCTGCAACAACACGGTATCCACAATTACCATCTCCCCCACACCACTATAACCATCGTTAGACATACGATGCAAGCATGTATGTGTTTTATGGATTTTTTGTCACACTTGACGAGTAGCCAAGTTTGGTAAGCCAAGTTCGGTATCTTATCCAAATGAAGGATATGCTCAAAGTGGGATGGATTTCTCTTGGTGGATGCATCAAAAATGTCGGCCTTAGTTATCTTTCTCTTATTCCCCACTTGCAACACATTTCCTTTCCCCGCTTTTGTTGGCTTTCTTCCCCTTGTCTTAATTTTCTTCTTCGAGGCAATAATTGACACGGATGAAGGGCAACTAATCTCTCGAAGTTGTTGCATAATCCTCATGTGCAAATCCTCACTCTTGACATTTTCATACCTTTCAATTACCCTTTAAATTTCCTTTCTAAAGTTGTACTCCATCCGATTCAATGCTTGTTCAAGATTCATGCTCAGCTTTTGTCAATGTACAAGGATATCGTTAAGTGGTATGGGTGAACCTGCCAATTGATGAGTTGCCAGTTCATGGGCGCAAGGAAGGCCATGGGTTATGCACAATACACAACCACACCTCATGGAATCGGTCCCAATATTTTCTGTCATATCCAACTCCTTGCGAATTTTCTTCAATGCAACATGTAAAACAAATCCTCGCAACACACAGTACAATGTATCGACGAATCCGTGTTGCACAACATTCAAACTCTTCTCAAAAGACACATTGATCTTATTGTGTTGCCCCTCAACTATGCTGTGAATAACCGGCCATATAATCACAAAGTTTCCTTGAGAATTTCCAATATGTTTTTTCAAGGTATTGTGTGCACTTTCAACTATACCGGTCGTATTATGCCCAAGATGTAATATTTGGTCTGTCCATGCTCGCACAAATCGTTCCTTATAATCTCTAACCCAAGTATCCATCAAATAATCTAGCAATCCATTTACACAAGCATATTAGGCGGCCAAGTGCGTCATCCTTGAATTGAACACACCTTCAGAAGTGGCAACCATCACGGCATTCCCCCTACTCAAGAAAAGGTTGAACTTTTCGTTCCTCACAAAATATTTTTTCGTATGTCCTGCCACACCCCTCTATTGATATGCCATGTGCATAAAAGGTGAGTTGTGAGGGAAAAATAAACTCGATTGCCTTAATCAATCCCAACTCTCTATCGCTAAGAATCACATGTGGGTTAGACCATCCATCCAAGAGGTTTTTAAGGGTCTCCAATGCCCAAATATAGTTATCTTTTGTCTCTCTTATATAAATGCAAACCCGACAGAGAAAGTGAGCTCGGCTAATGTCACATCAATGATCTC
This sequence comes from Stephania japonica, assembly GCA_039657345.1. NCBI lineage: Eukaryota > Viridiplantae > Streptophyta > Magnoliopsida > Ranunculales > Menispermaceae > Stephania > Stephania japonica. The sequence goes on along the minus strand of CM077558.1, from coordinate 15,697,686 downwards.
AAGCAATTACATATGATATCTATTGGTCTTATATGTGCAATCCATCACCAAAACCAATGGGAAACATCAAAGTAAGTTAATGGATTTAAAATGAGCCCAAAACAGGTCTGTGACTTCGTCGGTTTGGTCATCTTTCCTATGCCATGAAATATAACCATGTGTGTCCATCAAATGCATGAGTTGTTGCATTTGTGATCTCCCTCCAGCTTCAACAAACCTATGTTTTTGTCTTGCGTTGTATATTGTGCGCAAGGTTAATGCATTCGATTTATCCCTCTTCTTTAATGTGTCAAAAATCTTTCAGGGCTTGATGTTGCCTTTCATCATCTGAATCAACACAACATGCTCTTCCGGATCTAACCGACCGACGTATGAATGACCCTCCATATAAGACCCAATGTCGTGGTTATATCGCACACAAAACATGGTCACATGCCATAAATGGTCTTCACGTTCCTTAATATTTATGGCAAATGGGTACCCACACTTTTTAGTGCCGATTTTACTCTTTGATTTCCCCTCTTACCTTTATCATCCATCTCGTCACCTTTTTAACTACATTCACAACCTTACCAGCTTTCATTTTCCTAACTCTTTGAATAGTACCTATAAGACCTAGACCTCTCACACGCCATATTCACCCTTCCCCTCTGACAACCATCTCCTCCTGCATCAAAATTCTTCGTGACAATAACAAACCATCTATTACATCCTTGTCTTTGTACCCAATTCACCACATCATCCCTACTTCCAAATGGTGCTTTCGGGATGAAATCACTAGTAAAGTCCATACAATCACTAGAATGCAATGTCCTGCAAAAAATAGTACTATCAAAGTATCAAGTGGGGAACTTCCGTAATGACTAAAATGGAAATAAAAAAGTCTCAAAGAAATAGAGGTTTGACTAGTTAAACCCATATTGATTGGGTCTGGTTCGGTTGAAATAGCCAAAAAAAATGTATGTTCAGTTAGATACAGCCAAAACATTGATCACATGTTTGATTTCTAATAACTAAACATACGCACAAGGTTCGGTCCTAAGAGACCGAACCAAAGTTTAACCCATATTGATTGTGTGGTTCAACCGAAATAACTAAAATAAAAAGTGTATGTTCGGTTAGATACATCCGATACATTGTTCCCATGTTCCATTATTTATAACCACACACAGGTTCGGTCTTAATAGGCCGAACCAAAGGCCGAACCATAGTTTAACCCATATTGATTGGGTTTGGTTCAACTGATAAACCCCAAAACAAAAGTGTATGTTCGGTTAGAAACAGGTGACACATAAAATCACATGTTCGAGTTTTTAATAACGGAACATACACACAAGGTTCGGTCTGCGCAAGGCCGAACCAGAGGGCGAAACAGAATTTTTTTTTTTTTTTAAAAGGACAAACCAAGACATTATTGAAATATCTACCTCTCCATGTTGCACATCATCATCCCCTACATGCTCATCCTCTATTTTTGATCATCAAGAACCAACTATCATGCCAAATGCGCAAGCCATAAATAACCAAACAAACTTGTTCAAACTCCAACTATTCAAAATAGTTTCAAAGCTCATTTTCGTGCATCAAACATAAAGGAAACCATATTACTATAATTTTGACAACCTTTGGACTTGAAATCAATTTGGTGTCACCGATGGTCGAGGAATTCGTGTGTGGGGTACATAAATTAGTTGTAAGAGGAACGGGGAGAGAATGAGGGAGATTAGGAGAAATTTTTGGGTTTGTTAAGGATAAGTTGGTACTTTCATAAGGGGCCAAATATTATGTGTTTTTTTTTTTTTTTCAGTGGCTTGCCATTACACTTTTGTGGGGTGCACATAGCGCTGCCCTTTCTTTAAATACCAAGATTTATAACCCTTTATAACCTTTTCTTTATTGATTTTATATTATAATATTTCTTATATAATAAATACTAGCTCCTCATATTTATATGGCAAAGGTTAGCAATAAATATTATTAATTATATAGAATATTAAGTCATATAGTTTTTTCCAAAGGCTAATTAGATCGACTTATGAAATGCTTGGGAAAGGATTTGAGATTTGATAAAGTTGAGAATGTAATGTTGGTAATGTTAACCAATGGCAAAACACCATGTATATGATGTATTAAGAACATCTCAAATGGTAAATATGGATTTGTGGATATGAATTCTCAATGTAGAAAGGATATTTATCCCATGTTGCTCAAATAGACATTGAACTTTAAAATAGATTTACAATGGTAGATGTGGATTTATGGCTCAGTTGATGATGTTACATTTCTTTTTGTAATTTTATTAATTAAAATGTGATAATAAAATTTTAAATAAAATAAATAAATATTTAAAAAAGACTAAATAGACAATGTCTATTTACGTCAACTCGACATTAAAAATGTATATTCCATTAGAGATTTTTTTTTTCACTCCAATATTTATTTAGTCTTAAGTGACACACATTAATATCTGATTCACATACACATGCATTCTATTAGTGATGTTCTTTTTACACTTTTGTCTTTTTATTTTTACTCTTTTGTACACATTATTTGTAGATATTACTAATATCACAATTTAAACGTCCGGCACTGTCAAGCTAATCGTGGCCCAATAACGTGTTGGTCATTAAATTAATTCAAATTATTGTACAGAGTATCTTTGTCCAATTCGTTGACCCTCTTTTCCATCTATCTGTGCAATCAACCTCCACCACGTGTCCTCCTCAACTGTCCACCACCCACGCCCTCTTCGAGCATCATGCATGGAATGATGTCTTGTTAGGGATGTGGAGAGGATGTGTTTTCTACGTGGCATTAAAACATTTTTATTAATGGTATGCTACATTATGACTGTGGAGGTAATATTCATTTTATATGGATTAAATAAATATTAAAGTTCAAAAAACTTTCCAAATGCATAATGTGGATTGTACATATATGTGAAAACTTTTTTTCTTTCAAAACAATTGCTAAATAAAATTTAACAAAAAAAATATTTATATTTTAGCGTTATATATGTCACCATCCTCCTTATTTTATTTATCTGTAGATATTTTTTTTTTTTGGGTGACTTTTATTCACATATTTTGGATTTATCTTTTGAAGAGGGTTTTTTCTTTTACAATCACAATACATAATTGTACGATGTATATATGTACGTATCAATATATATTTTTTGGCAAGGATAATATATTATATATACAGATAATATATATAGATTTGTTGCTAAACAAAATCCAAACATAAAAGAAAAACGTAAATCTTCTAATATATATTTTTTTGATTTCTCAGTATTGACGACTATTTGTGTCACATCATCTTTACATTGTAAATTTACATTACCATTAAAGAGATTTTTTTGGTTCAGATGTCTATTCTATCCTACATGTCCCAAATCCATCTCCAATCCACACCTCCATTGGAGATACTCTTAGATAGACATTCAAATTTCAAAATGATCTCCAATAGTAAGTGCTTCTCCAATGGTAATGTGGATTTAGAGCATGCATTAGTGCCTTGTCATGGATGTGGAGAGGATGTCTATCCAATAGTAATATGGATTTAGACCTTGAATTAAGACTTTTTTGATTTTCTATAACAAACAATGATGATGCAATTAGAGAGATTGTGGTAGAAACCTTTCACTTTGATTATCTCACATATAATAGACATTTACAATTTATAATCTCATTAAAGAGTATTTTTTAAGTTAGATGTGGATTGTGTCGTAAATAAATCTATTTTTATCCGAATCCATAGACCTCCATTGGAGATGCTCTTCCCCTTTAGAGTTTCCGCGACTTTGCTCACTGTAAAGTTACTAATTAATCCCTCTAAAAAAAAGTTGCTAACTAATCTCACCCCTCAATTATCCCCACGTGCAATTACCAGGCTTACCTCCACCCGTGGGACCCACAGTCCACTTACAATACAGCTATATAAACCCCTCCCGACATAGCTCGGCATCGCCACCACCACCACCCCACAATCTCTAATGTTAGGTATTTATCAACTAAGTTAGCTATAAACATTTATAGCGAGCTAGCTAATTGCTTGGCTAATCAGTATTATTACATGGGCAACCCAGATGTAGTGTACCCATCAAGCACTAATTCTAACATTGATTGTGCACACCGAGTTGCTATTCCACCACCAAAGCCGTTCTTCAAGTCGTTTAAGTCCTCCCTTAAGGAGACTTTCTTCCCGGATGATCCAGTGAGGCAATTCAAGAACCAACCAGCATCTCGCAAGCTGGTGCTGGGGCTTCAATACTTCCTTCCCATACTTGAATGGGGTCCTCGCTATACCTTCAGCTACTTCAAATCGGACCTTATTGCTGGAATCACCATTGCAAGCCTTGCTATTCCTCAAGGGATCAGTTATGCCAAGTTAGCCAACTTGCCTCCCATTCTTGGGCTATGTGAGTGACGACTACTCTCACTACATTCTTATGTCATTAATATCGTCTATAAGCTCCACTGGTTTGACACGAATGTCTGAGTTCCACTTTGAGTACGCTTGTGCAAGCATGCATTTCTATAAAAAGAAATGTTGTTTGCTAGGTACCGTATTGATTTTACTACAAATACTTGTTTAGATGAGGAAGAGACTTTATTCGTCACCATCAAAAGAATAGGGTGGGGAACTTTACATTGCACAACCCAATACATGTAACTTTACTACCAGAGCCGATTTTGTTATTTTTGGGCCTGGGGCGAAATAAAAATTTGGGACCTTTATATTTAACTTCCTAAAACAATTTTCTTTGTGAATATATATAGTTACAACAACAAAATCGTAATCCTAAATTAGTTGGGTTGGCTACATAGATAAAAATTTTCTCCATTTTGCTTGATTTTTAGTGCAATTTATGATATGCTTTTTGTACTTATAGTTAAGTTTACATATTGTGAAAAAAAAATTTACATATATTGCTAACTATTCTCTAACTCAAATTTAATTTTTAAAAAAATTGTTTTGATTTGATTTTATTAAATTTAGTTGGTGGAGATGTAACCTTCTTTTATTTATTATTATTTATTTAGTGAGACCAAAAGCTTATTTATTTTGAGATTGTAGAAAAAACGCATTTAAATGAGTAGACATAACATATAAAAGAAATTATTGTGTTACCAACAAAAAAAAAAAGATTGTGTGACATTCAACATGCATTGAATGATTTAGTTGTTAAGATCTACTCAATATACATTGAGATGAATACTTACATATTACAATGAGTTTTCATGAATGAACCCCAACAAATTTGTACAAAGATCATACTTTAGCAATATCTCACTAATGTCCAATCACATAAAAAATAAAAAAATAAAAAATTGCAGCATGGCTGAAAATATAGGGGGCCTTGGGTATGAGTGGGGCCTGGGGCGGTCGCCCGCCCCGCCCATGCCCATGCCCAGCGCCTTTACTACAAAACTTGACTTTTAAGTTTTTTTTCTTTTTTTTTTGAAGGCGACTTTTAAGTTTTAAGTAAACTCTAACAACGGATTTATTGCTATATATAAAAGTGTACCTAGTATTTTTTTTTTCCTTCTTTTGAGAACAAATTACCTAAGTCTTTAGTGAAATATAAAGCGTTTGCAGAAGTATTCTACAAAAAGAAGTATGGAAAATACTATAATGACAACAAGTATGTCACACTGAAAGATACATCGAGTCACAGACGGCCTCGACTAACGCATATTATGTACGAGGATTTGTATATGCCCGCATCCTAAAGTGCACATGAACGACTCAAAGGCCCGTTGTGACTCTTCTATTGTGACATACTTTAAAAGTGAAAATGATACTTTAAAACAGTAAAAAATTCTTTACCAAATATTGAGATATTGAAAAGTGAAAATGATACTTTAAAACAGTAAAAGTCACAATTTTGTGCAAAAACCGTGCAATTAATATAGCTTGAGAAGTACCGTATATATATATATATATATATATATATATATATATATATATATATATATATATATTGTAACATATATTGCATGTACATAGTATCCAAATATGTGTAGACGACTAGCTACCTAATAGATTTATTTTTAAATAAGAAATCAACTTTTCTTGCCCTATATGGGATTCGGGCCCCATCCTTGCAGCAATCCACATATATACTAAATCATTGGGCCACCCAATTGATTGGTCTACCTAGCTAGCTAATAATAGATGACTTTAAGTGTGTCAATTTACAGCCCATATATGCATGAAGTTTTTTTTTTTTTTTTATTTATTAGAGCCTGAAGTTTTTCCAGTTGAAGCTTAATCGATCGATCAAGATATGAATTGAATGAGAGGTACATGCGTGTTTAACTTTTTCTTTTATTTGGATACATATACTGTATGGATGTAGACTCGAGTTCTGTTCCTCCATTGGTGTATGCAATGATGGGAAGTTCAAGAGATTTGGCCGTGGGCACAGTGGCAGTTGGGTCACTTCTTATGGCCTCTATGTTGGGGAATGAAGTAAACGCTTCTCAGAATCCCAAGCTCTATCTTCATATGGCTTTCACTGCCACATTCTTCGCTGGAGTCCTACAAGCGTCTCTTGGATTGTTCAGGTTGGTAACATGTACTCAATTTACTAGAGGAACTATAAATTATAATTAAATATGGTTTTTTAATGACTTCTCTTATACTTATGCTAATTATTTATTATTAATATTAATTGCAGACTTGGGTTTATTGTCGATTTTTTGTCTCATGCAACCATAGTGGGGTTCATGGGTGGTGCAGCCACGGTTGTGTGCCTGCAACAGTTGAAAGGGATACTTGGGCTCGAACACTTCACGCATGGCACTGACCTTGTCTCAGTATTGCGTTCCATCTTTGGACAAACTCATCAGGTTAACTTACATACCCTTCACAACCTCATTAATTAATGTACCTAATTTGATATATAACCACTATTCATTAATTTTTCTAAAAAATAAAAAAATAGAAAAAACTACTCGTTAATTAACAGTAAGGTTTGGAGTACTTGTCAAGGATCTCTGGTGAGATCCATCGATGACGCGAGCTAGGCCTAAAAAGGGAAGTGCCACATATACATTATAACGTAACAGAGATCTTTCAAAGTAATTATTCGACACTACAAATAATGCAATTCAGAGTATAAAAACTTAATCAAAGTTTGAATGTTATTCAATAATAAAAAAAAGTTTAATTACAGCAAAAAGGTGTTTTAAAAAAATTTAAAATTTTATCAAAAATAGCAAAAGTTCAAAATATTCTAAATTGAAAACTAGAAAAAAAAGAAAATTTAATGTCACAAACGGCATAAAAAACTGAAACTCTTATTTAAAGTTGTACACAAACTAAACCTTACTAAAAAAAAAAAAAATTTAATTCGGAGGTCTAAACAAAAAAATTTGGCCAAAAAACGTCGTATGCACAACTAATGTTGTCAATATTGATCACCACGCCATTTTCAATAAAATTATATCTTCAGAATTGTCAAATTTTATAGTCAGACCCTCCAAAAATTAATTAAAATTATGTTTGGTCAAACTTTTTCAAAAAGTATGTGACTTTCTTGGACTGCAACACATTATTATCACGGTGCGTACACCTGGAGCACACATTGGCCACATAAGTGCACACCACAAGATGCACGTGCACATAGTTTCTGATGCCAAACATGCAGGTCGCGTATCCTGAGCCAACGCTACACGGACGGCTCATGAGGCCTATTGTGTCATTTTGTATGCGTTTGGTAAGTCAACTCATGAAAAGCATTTTCTAAAAAGAAAAAGTTAATTAATATTAATTTAGCCACCAATAGATCTAATACATGCAGTGATAATTAAGTTATTAAGATGGAATACTTGTCAACTAGCTGGAGAGGGTTTGTTCTGTTGGGATTGAGATGTTGGTGGTATCTTCTAGTAGAAAATCACCACATGCACATGCATGATGTTTGATGTATTTTTATAGTTCTTTTGCTCTTCCACTTTTATTTTTTTGTGGAGGCGACGTTTTTCTATTGGTAGATATTTTTAACAATACAATCTCAACTTCAGCAAATCCCCTCCCACTCCTTGTTAAGTAGGGGGAAGGCAAAGTGATTCTTGGTCATGCTTGGAATATTAATTTCATAAACAGTAAATGTTATAATGCATATATTTTTGGTAGAAGCTATAATATATTTTTGATAAGTAAGAAATTAACTTTTTTTGCGCACAATATGAAACCCTCCTTGCCTTTGCAACAATATACCACATAACAAACTATTGAGTGAACCATTTAGATGGTTATAAATATATGCTAATCTATATCAAACTTTGCTTAGAATCTCAAATCTAACCCGAGCAAAAGATTGTCTCTGATCTATCCCAAACTTCACTTTTTGATCTCAATTTTATCTCTACCCAAAAATTGTAAAGAACTTGTACTTATGAACTCAATTAAGCATCAATATATGAAGTTGCTTCTAATTAATTTTAGCAAAATATGTTGAGCTCTATATAATCAAAATTTGTGATCCATAAGCACAAATTTTTTATAATTTTGAGAGGGATAACTAAAAGTTTGGGATAGATCTAAGACAATCTTTTATTTGGGATAACTCTACAATGTCAAGCAAAGTTTGGGATAGATTAGACTATTTGATCTATCTTTTCTCATCCCGGTGGCTTTTGATTGAGGCGCACAAATTTAGATACAAAGTGATACATGCATATTGAAATGTCACAATTCAAAGTCAATGCTAGACTGTTAGTAGACGTAAAGACGCTATTCGATCCACTATTGCCAACTAATTAAAAAACAGATCATGTGCTATACATCCAATCTATTGAATACTCTAATTTACTTGAAATAATAATATTTAAATCGGAAAATCAATCAAGCCGTTTCAATCCAACGGTCATAAATGTCCATCGCCAAACCTAAATATATAAAAAAAAATATATATATATATATATATATATATATATTATATATTTTTATTCCTCCCATTAACAAAAAGTATACTGTATTCTTGATATAATTGCTTAATATGCAGTGGAGGTGGGAAAGTGCTGTATTGGGTTGTTGCTTCCTTTTCTTCCTACTCCTGACTAAGCACTTAGTAAGTAAATCATCAACACAAGGTGAAGAATTAATTTATTTTTTTTCTTCTTTCATTTATCAAATAAAATAATTTTCAAATATATTTTTAGAATTCTTATAATACAAGCATCGACAATCTCTTAATTAATTTATACATTAATTTAGAAATTAGAGTTTATGTATTAATTAATTAATACATTAATTCTTATAATGCAACCATCGATGATTAATATTTTGATTGAAAATATAAAAGGAACAAGAGGATTGATAAGTCTATTAGCTAGTGCTTTAGCCGCATGCTTGTTATATTATTCTTTCATAGCAAATGTATACCTTCATGGGCTTGAGACTGCCTGACCCGCAAATAAATAATCGGGCTTGAGCAACCTTTTTCAAAGAAAAGTCAGGCTCAACCCAAGGTTCAAGCTCAATATTATTAATAACTAATTGTGTTTGATAAGTTGGAGAATTCTCACTAGAAAAAAAATAATTTCTTTTGAAATTAAATTGTCTCAAGAGTTCTTAAATATAACGTAATTTTTTGAAAAGTTGTTATCGACTATTGAGGGGGGAAATATATAGAGAGAATTTTTCAAAAATGAAAAAAAGATTCGTGAGTTTCTCTCTTCCTAATTAACAAAAAGAGAGGACTTGTGCAAAGTTAGATGACACACCTTTATTCTCCCTATTTTCTCTACTATCGGGGTGGAAAATATATAGGGAAAATAGGGTAGGAAGATTTTCCTTATAAAATTTTAGCCCTATTAAAAATAAAAAATAAAATCAATTGTTTAAAATAACTAATATTTATTTTCTATCGTTTTTTTTTCTTTTTCCACACTATCTAACACACTCTGAGATTTTTAAAATAAATAGTAGTGTTCTTGGGATTTGATCCTAGGATCTAACATGTGTTTGTTAATTTGTTGCCAAAGCATTCTGGTGAGACGATAAAGACATCACTTGCCAAAAGACAAACTTTAGAGAGGTCATGCTTTCGACTCCCACTTAAGTAAAAAAGACAATGCATTTGTTTTTAACTATACTAATTGAGCTAATTAAATCTTTCTAACCAATAAAGATATATAAAATAAATATATATACGAATGATATTAAAAACGTAAGTAAAAATAAATTTATGGAATAAGAATTATTTTTTTATATATTTTTAATAAAAATGCATGTGCATGGGATTTTTGGGCCTGGTTTGAGTATATAGGCTTGGGCTAATATACATATAAGCCCTCCCCACATATATATTGGTGGTGGGCTAGGCTTACTTTGAGGAAGGTTCTTAGGACTCGAGTTCTAGTGTAGGGAATGGAATTACATACCAACATTAATTGGTAACTCCCCTACCTTGATGGTACAAGACTCAAGGAGAATCCAGAGTAGTCAGACTCTTAGAAAGTTTTTAAAATTTTTTTATTTTAAAGTCATCTTCAAACAATAAATGACTTCAACATAACAACTTGTAACACTCATTTGATATTCGTAAAAATTTTAAAAACACTCATACGAGTCCAAACTTTAAAAATCAAAATAAAATTTTTGTTTCAAAAATATTTAATTATCTCTAATGCGATGGTAATTTATGTTTGGCGACAAACAGAGCAAGAGAAGGCCAAAGTTATTTTGGGTTTCAGCAATGGCGCCTCTGCTTTCAGTCATAATGGGAAGTCTTCTCGTTTATGTCACCCACGCTGAAAAGCATGGTGTTCAAGTGGTGAGCCGTCAAATACCTTTTTTTTCTCCACTAACTAATTGAATTATCATTGATAAAAGGACACCTGCTGACAGGACTGGACGGTTCTGATTCGGAGGATGTTTTAGGAGTTAATTGGACTCACTGTTTGAAGTTCACATGTTTTGTGTATTCTAAATTAATCTAGATATATGTTTGCATGTGTAGATTGGGTACTTGAAGAAAGGGCTGAACCCGTCATCATTCGTTGACTTGACTTTCGAATCCCAACATTTGACAGCCACCATTAAAACTGGGATCATCGTTGGAGTCATCGCTCTCGCTGTAAGTATACATGGTTTATTCTAATGAAAAATATAATCTAATATATTTTTTTTTTTTTTTTACGCACGCTTTATTTTTTAACTTATTTATAACTATTTTTTTCTTTCTAGATATGATCTCATATCTAATAAAATATTATAAATAGGTTAAAAGATAAAATATACACCCCAAGTGTGCATATAAAGTGTGTTAAATTATAATTTTTCTATTTTAATTAACATTGTATGACGTACCGAAAAACAAAAATAACAAAGTATCACTACAACAGAAAAAAGGCTTTAATTTAATGATGGTTTAAGACCGTCATTAAAGGCTTTAATAACAGTTATCACCCGTCACAATGTCCGTCATGTAATGAGGAGTTATAAAAGCTCAAGACCTTTTGTGAGGAAAATTTAATAAAACAGTTGTTGAACTTAAGGTGATGAAAATTAAAGCAAAAGGGAGAATGGTCGACTATTTTCTGTAACATAGAATTGTTACAGAAAATAGTTGGGCTTATATGTTCATGAAATCATCTTGTCATGGGTTTCCTAAATAGCTGATGTAATAGTGATCCAAATTTGGATTAAAAAATAATTAAGAACTAAAAATCTCAAGCATTATGATTATTCTAAGCAAAGATGGTTGAAGACAAAGAAGAAGAGATCTTACCGAGCAGAGATGGTAGAAGACGAAGTCGAACGAACGAAGAGAAACCCTAGAAAAACCTCTCTTGTTGTTGAATGAATCCGCCACTCAATTCTCTCATCAATCAAAATGTTGCAATCATCAGCAGAGGCACGAACCACAAATCTTCCGCCATAACAACAACAACAACAAAACAACAAAATCAAAGTTGAATTCATAATTCTTTGCAATTCCATAAAAACAATAACACAAATCCTCAGTGGAGGTTAGGAAAATCAAACCTAAAATAAGGATTCGACTCTCTACGATTCGGACAACAACGACAACAACAACAACAACAAAACATTGAAAATCAAACCTAAAATCTCACTTTCTCTGCAAATATAAAACCCTAGAAATCATTCCTTAATTCGGTGAGAAAACAAAACCCTATATCAAAAATCAAATCTAAAATTCCACTTTCTCTACAAATCTAGGCTTACGAGCAAGCCATCATAACAAATCAACAAAATCAACTGAAATCGAAGGAAAGATATCAATCCAAACGAAACCTTAGATCAAAACAAAGAGAGAGGCGAATTTGAACCTCTAGATTTCACTTTTTTTGCATTTACATCATATATGATCGAAGCCCTCCTCGAGAGTCCAGATTGAGAGAGGTCGAGAGATGTGAGAGAGACGTCGAGAGATGTGAGAGAGAGAGAGAGAGAGAGAGAGAGAGAGAGAGAGAGAGAGAGAGAGAGAGAGAGAAAGAGAGATGAGCGGTGGTCGACGAGAGAGATCGAACGTGACGAACAATCAGTGGTGAGAGAGATCGAGCAAGACAAGATTGAGAGAGAGAAGGTCGAGAGAGAGAGGGTCGAGAGAAGGTCGAGTTTTTTTTATATATTTTTATATTTTTTATTTCAGAGAAGGTCGAGAGTTTGTTCACACGAAAGTTGTTATTCTTTCAATTATAGATGACGGTAGCCATTATTAAAATCTAAAGATAACGGCTACCGTTATCTTTACTTCCCATTAATGACGGTGATATCCAAACCGTCATTAATGAGTATGTTATTAAAGTATATAAATGTTGTAGTGTATATACATGCAGGAGGGGATTGCAGTGGGAAGAAGTTTTGCGATGTTCAAGAATTATCACATAGACGGGAACAAAGAGATGATCGCTTTTGGGATGATGAACATTGTTGGATCTCTCACTTCATGCTACTTGACTGCAGGTTTCACATCTAGTTTTGAATATTTATAGTATTTAATTTGGGGATTAACTAGACTGCACCCGAGCCATATGGTATAGTGGTACGTAACAACTCACGTTTAATAAGACATTGACTGAGGTAATGGTCATGAGTTCGAGTTGCAACAACTACATTATAACCTCCAACTACTTTGAGGTGTTGGGGAAGGTGCTCCCAACCATCCCCGTGGGATTAGTTGGGCTTTAATCGAAAATGGGCTGTGAGGCGATCAGACTCAAAAGATTGTTGCTCTTATTCTCTTTAGTTTGACCTATATATATATAGTGCGTACATGCCATCCAACTCAACAAATCTAGACCGACCTATTGTAAGGTCAATATATATAGGGTATTTCTATCATGGGAACCAAATATATACCCATACCATGGGTACACTATTTAGAACCATTAGATTTAAATCCAACACATTAATCGAGACAACATAAATGCATAAAACATTTAATGTACAACATATTTTGAGGAGTTCCCATAGCATATGTATATATTTGGTCTTCATTATAGAATTTTTCATATATATTAATTACATAACAAAGTTCTCTTTATGCCTAAACCTCATACATTTTGGTATAAAGATGCACTAAGTATCATCTATTTAAAAAAAAAAAACCTCTTGTTAGACTTTAGATTATTGTAAAATGTAAAATAAATATATAGCTAGTTAATTTCTTGATAATATATATGAAATAGGCTAAATTGGTTAAAATATCATAACCTTTTACAACTTTTGTTATTATATCATAAACTTTCAAGATTGTTTGATTTGTATCTTAAGTCATTTTTAAACTTTGAATTTGATGATGTGGCACCTTGATAATGAGTTTAATTAAAAAATCACCTCATCACCCATAATTATTAAAATAATTACTAAATTTATTATTTAATTTCATTATTAAAGTGTTACATCATCGAATTTTGAGTTTAAAAGTGACTTATGATATGATATAAATTAAACAATCTAGAAATGTGAGGATATAATAACAAATTCAAAAAGGTTATAGGATATAATAACAAAAGTTATAAAATATTAGGATATTTTAACTAATTTACCCTATGAAGTAAGGCATGCTAGCTTCATTATTAATTCATTTACTAACAGGTTTAAAATGGAACATCCAGGGCCATTTTCAAGGTCTGCAGTGAACTTCAATGCAGGATGCAAGACAGCAGTTTCAAACATCGTCATGGCAATCGCTGTGATGCTAACACTGTTGTTCCTTACACCATTGTTCCACTACACTCCCCTAGTGGTGCTATCCTCAATCATAGTAGTTGCAATGCTAGGTGTCATCGACTACCCTACCGCCATCCACCTTTGGAAGGTCGACAAGTTTGATTTCATTATCTGCATAGGTGCCTATATTGGTGTAGTCCTTGGCAGTATAGAGATTGGCTTAGGAATTGCAGTAAGTGGTTTCTATATATTCAAGCTATTTATATAACTTGTTTAACTAATGAGGTGCTATATATAATTCTCAAGCTTGTTTTATACTACTTGTTAATTATTATTTGTTTTCCTTTTAACATGCAAGGATGTTGATTAATGCAGGTTTCCTTATCATTAATAAGAGTGGTATTATTTGTGGCACGACCTAGGACAAGCATTCTAGGCAACATTCCCAATCAATGATTTACAGAAGCCAGGATCATTACTCGGTTGCTGGCTTTGTGCCCGGAATTTTGATACTTCGAATTGATGCGCCTATCTATTTTGCTAACGCTGGCTACTTAAGAGAGAGGTTGGTTGTATATTCTTATAATAAGAACTAGCGTTGAAGATTGTTGATCTATATATGCATGTTGCACTAATAAGATGAGCTAATTAATTAGGATATCGAGGTGGATCAATGAAGAAGAAGACAGAATAAAAGCATCTGGTGAAAACAGCTTACAGTTTGTAATTCTTGACTTAGGTGGTAAGTGATCGAATAGAATCCCATAATTATATATTAATGAATTATACATATAAATGAGGAGGTTTTTTATTGATAAACATATAATGAGGAGGTAGTTATTAAGTACATATAATTTTGAACAGCTGTTGGTAGCATTGACACTAGTGGAATTAGCTTGCTTGAAGAAGTAAAGAGGATCATTGAAAAAAGGGGGCTCAAGGTACCAAAGTTTTGTTTTTATTTTGTTTTTTTATATTGTTTTTATTTTTTACTTTTTTTTCTATCATTTTGATATTAATAATTAGGAAATGATTACGACGTCACATATTACTTAACTTAGTAGTATGTATATGTAGAGGAGTATTCAATTATTGTTATAATCTCATCATTTAATTAAATTTACAGTTGGCACTGGCCAACCCTGGAAGTGAAGTGATGAAGAAGCTTGAAAAGTCCAAGTGCTTGGAGATCATTGGACAAGATTGGATCTATCTCACGGTTGGAGAAGCAGTTGGGGCGTGCAGCTACATGCTTCATACGGCGGGCAAACCAAATAGCAAATCCTGTTTTGAAGAAAATGTCGTGTGATCGAGTATTTAATATGTATGTATACTAGATTTGGCAGAACCACTGGATCTATAGTGTTTTATTTAGAGAGATCTAAATTATAAGCTGCTTGTGTGTGTAGTATTAATGAGAGCTAGAGAGCTAGTATTATATAATAATTAATTGTTGTGACTTACCAACTAAGTGGGTGGCGCCACTACAAGAATTTTCCTATCAATGACATTTAAAAATTGTCGTTAAAAGTAAAAGATGACAACTTTTCAACCGTCATAGAATGGGGATGTGGTGGAAAGTATTTACAATGATACATGTTTAATGTCATCTTTAAAGTTTAATGACACTTGAAAACTGTCATTGTACCTATACAATGACATTGAACAATATCATAAAACGAGCTTTAACTACATTTTTAAATATTGTTAAAATTATATGAAAATTAAAAAAAAAATCAATAAAACTATTCAAATGTATATACATATACAACCTATTAAACAATCAAATTCATTGCGGTAAAATTAATATACCAACAATATCTAAATTCAAATTCAAATTTAAATATATAACAACTTCAATATTGTATTCTTCAAAAAACAAAAAAAACACAATTTCAATATTGTAGCAACTCAAAGCTACACCATGTATTTTCAAAAAAAAGCTATGCCATGTAACAATTACATATGAATGCGGCATGGCAAGACAACCTTCAAATTTGCAACTTTTCTTCTTTGCATCCTGTCCAACAAAAATAGTTTTTTGAACCACCGTCGATCTTCTCATTTGATTGGCGGTGGTTCCAATGATACCATTTTTCTTTTCCTTCATCAAATAAAATAGATATGATTAGATCTGAGATTGATTAATGGCTTTTCTTATGTTGCAGTTATCATATTCAACATTAATACATGTCAACTCTTCAACTCTACATCTTCATATACGCTTGTGTGTGAATTTGTGCATGCAACTACTGGATCGATACTTTTTATTTTGGTATTTTGTTTTTATTAAATAAGTAGTTTCCTTCTCTCGTTGGAAGGTTTATATTTTCTTCTCTAGTTGGAAGCTTGATTTTTATCTCTTGTTGAAAGATTTATTTTTTGGGGTTTAGAGTTCAAAGACAAGTGAATGGGGTTGGTCATGTAATTAATGATGCGGTTTTTCCCATATATATGCTAGTCAAATGGCCAAATGTATGAAATCAACCTCTTGATGAGGTAGCAATGGTTTGCTTGATTTCAATGTTGAATGAAATATGAATACAACATTTTTATCAAAAAAATAAAAAAATCGGTCCAACAAAAAAAAAAATAGTGTATTATATCTTTTGTAGAACATAAACCCAAAAAAATTCAAATGAGCCCAACCGAAATCACGTCCTAAAAAGTACCAAACTTTTGTCAAAACTCTAATGAACACAAAAAACTTGGTCTTCTCACCATCCAAGTTACAACTAAATATCTAACAACAACAGATTAGTTTCTCTCCTTCCAAACAAAATCATCAAATCATGACCACAATGAACAATCTTACAAACCACATTCAAAATGCATAAAATTAAGTTAACAGAAGAAATCAACTTTTACAAATGGTTAGGCAATAAGAGAATTCTACAAATGCTTCGAATGATAGAAATTGACTATGGCTAAAACTTTAAGTTTTCAATCATATGCATCCCTCTTTTGAGGGCTTACTGTAAAGGTGTAAACAAACAATTCTAATAGTTCTTAATCTTTAAGTTCAACATCCAATTCTCAAAATCACTAATGATCCCATTTCAAATTATGGTTTAAGAGATTCTAACGCTCTCTGTGACTTAAATACAAAATACTATTGAAACTTCAATAACCCAAATTGCAAAGGTAGAACATCATTTAAGTCCTGAAACACAAAACCAGACCTCCACCAAATCAACAAATATCGACATAATATAGACATAGTCATATAAGGTTTAATTCATTCACCTAAGGCTTGCCTATACTACAAGAAACAACAATTGAAATCATTCATTAAAATAAGCAAAAACTTCATATATTCATCTACGACAACTTCAAATTTGAACTTGGAATTTCAAAGCAAGATCGTCCGTTGCTCAATAATCAATATCACATTTCAATTCGAATTTTCTAAAGACAAACAAACCAACCAACCTTTAGTGGTATCTCTTGGCGTCTTGAAATCTAAACCAATACTCTTCGAAATTAGATTTCGCCTTTCCTTGACTTCTTCGAACTACTTCAACATAAACATCAATCATAGAAAAAGTCATCAGAACATCGGTGACGACACAAATTTGTTCAAACAAATATTGAACAAAAACACAAACAACTCAAATAGATTTGAAACCCAGGAGTCAAAACTTGCACATTCCTCTTCCAATAAAATTGCAACCAATAACTAAACTACAAACAGAGGACCTCATTTGCAATAAAAAACTACTTATGACCAAGAAAAAAAATTAACAGAGTCTAAAGATCCTTACTTTCTTCTAACACCAATAGCTGACAATTAAAAGAACACAATAAACTTTATGAACACACTAAAACATGTTAAATAACCTACACGATTATGTATACAGGATCTCTAACTAGCTATAGATCTAATGACTAGAAGTGCGTATAGGCCTCTACACAAACCTAGGTATAGACCATAAAATAAGCATAGTAATATATAAAGAAAACACCAAAACTAAAGTAGAAACTAAAAATTAAAGTTAAGAAAACCTAACAAATCCGTTGAAAGTAATAGTCGAACCTCCCTCACCTAGGCCATGAGATTAGTGCCTCATGGTTAAAGAAAATACAAAAAAAAAGCAAAGACTAGAGATCGAGTGAGTAGAAGTCTCCGGGTTCAGCTTAAATGGTTAACATAAATACAGCTATCATGATTTTTTTATGTTCATGTGTATCGAGGAGCATCAAACAATCATGAATCTTCCAAAAATAATGTGTTGCATTGCTATTGTAATGTGTCTCGGCCTAAACAACCAAGGTATAAGATCTTCTGTAGTGACATGTGTCATCATCTCATGCATTGTGACATCAACTTTGATGGGTCTGTTTCACATTTAGCAACCTTATAGTAGATCAGTTCAATTTCGTCCATATCTTGATCATATGACATCATCAGACATATATTTTGTACATTCAACTCACAACTTTGGTGGGTCCCACCACAACGCTCATATAAACCTGAGGGTCATCATGTGCTTCAACTCCACCTAGGTGTTTGCCTTGAGATTTATGCAACATGCTTTACAGGATAAAACGACACTAGCCTTGGAAACACCCGTTTCATGCCTTTTCGCTTTTGATTTCGATCATACACCTCATAAACGTGTACATTATGAATAAGAACTATTAATATAATATTTTAAATACTTTTGATGCAAAAACATTAAAATACATAAATAGGAATACCCTAATTATCGACTTATCAAGCATCTTGAGTTCATGCATGACACTGACACGACGTTAGGCTTCTTTCCAATAAAGCCCAGAAACCTAGTGATTTTGTCATCATCGTATAAGAAATTCCCATGGCGTTGACAGAACCACTGACTTTGATCAGCGACTTTATAAAATTTATTTTCACCAAATTTGTTTCAAAAAACAATGGTCGGTACCCTTAGTTTTCATAACATCAAATGTAGAAAAGGCCATGTCAAATCTATTGACACACACCATTCTTTATGAATTAAATCAAAATAACAAGTTTCACCTTTAAAACCTAGTTTTACCAACTTTGTGTACAAATCCATGGAAATAGACATTCAACTCATAAATCTTGTTTGGAAATCATGCAAGTGAGGTAGGAAATTCCAAAACAACAAACAAATTTACGAGTGTGCACTCTTTAACCCCAAACCAATATTAAAACCATGTTTTCATCCAAAACAACACAAATATGTACAAAAGAGTGAAATAGAGAAGAAAGACAAGTAATTTTACCTAGCCTTAATGAATCTTGATGTTGGTTTCCTCTCCACTACCAAATTCATCATAAGCACTAGTTAGGGTTTCTCTCCTCTCACTCTCCTTTGTTCTTTGATATTGGAGATGAAAAGAGGCAAATAAGGCCTTTATATAGCTAGCTAGGGTTAGTAAAGTAGAGTTTTTGGGTGACCAATCCTACCGACATATCTCAACTCAACCTTTTTAAGTTTAAAGATCATCTCAATGGTTGATATCATTATTTAGACATATATTTAGATAGTATTTTTAATATGTTAATTAGTTTAATTATCCCATTTTGATGACTTATACATGGAATAATTGTATTCTTAGGGTTTTCTATAGCTAGAGTTACTTGCCAAAAGCCATGAAAGTGGAAAAGAGTAGACCAATCTCCATTCTTCCATTTCATGTAGAAGAACTCTTTATTCTAGTTTGGATAAAAATTAAGGAAAGGGAAGGATTTGGTGTCCACAATAGCAAGATTCAAGGATCTTAGAAAAATTAACCCTAGCGGGGTGCCATGCACTATTGTACTTGATTTGAAAATTGCTTCTAAATAAGCCAACTTTTAAGGGAAGTTGCGGTTTTATACGTCGAACAATGAAACATATTAGTAATTGTCAAATGTGTTGAGTTATTTTAGCGAAATGAACCCTATAACTTAAAAGGAGTTTCGACATGAATGAATTTGGTGGAAATCAAAGGCCAGTGACTAAAGTTTCTTTAAAAACACAAAGATCTTTAGTGAAATGCAAGTTTTATCAACAAGACAAGGTGCATAACAACAGTAAGTAGATTTCAAAATCCAATACATAGAAGCAAGTTTTTCTACTTCATTATCATGAGTAAATGAAGACACCAATTTATAAGCCTCAATGTTAGAATGAAAAGAATCATCATTTTGAGCATCCACAATTATCTCTTCATTGGACAATCATTCACAAATTCATCTACTATTTTGTTACTCATACTAATTATTACCTCTACATGACATTTTGAGAAACTTGAACTAAGATTGAAGAAGAACAAAGCTCTAGAATTTTTTGAGACTCTCAAGAACTCCTTTAAAAGCACTAAGACCACCTTCAAACCTTGCAACATACCTTTCACTTATAATGAAATAAGAAGGCTTCACCACTTTATATATGTGAGTTACATAACCTTAAACTAGGCCCCACCCGGTCTAGACTTATGTGGACCCCGAGCCAACCTCACGAAGTCAACGCAAGCCTAGTCAACCTTCCTTACTATTATCCATTTACTTTAACATTATTATATCAATTTAAATGAATTATTCAAGTTAGCGAGTTATCAAAGTATAGCGAAAGTAATTAAACTTCAAACTAACAAAATAATTTCAAGACACATGTCAGACAACTTAGTATACCATCATCAACATATCAAGTCAAATGAGAGCAATCATATTGTATACATGTCTTAAAATCTTTCAAATTCCATAAACCCAATGTGATCAAAACATATATACATAATACAAAGTAAGAAACACCTATATCAGTCGAGAGAGAGAGAGAACCGCTCCAGTATCCTCAAAGTAAATCACCTAACTATGGAGACTTTCCCTTGCTCGACTACGGATTTGCACTTGGTCAATTGCAAGAATGATGAGTCCAGGTAAGTAACGTCAAACAGGATGTATACAACATTTCGAAATAAATAATCAGTCTAATTCATGCAGACAAAAAGAAAGGTACATGTAACGCATGAATAAATAAGATTGTAAATAAATCAATGAGCAATCGAAAAATAAGTGTCCAGGAAATCAAATCAGAGAGGCGCAAGTAGTCCCGACCAAACGGTCGTTGAGTCGAGGAAAATCCTACAAGACTCGGATTCTAGGATGTGGTCAACACCCAACAAGCCCTAAATCCACGCATATTAGAGATTAACTAGTAATTCAACTAAGAACTCTCACCCCGTATAGAACTAGTAACCAGTACAAACTCTCACCCCGTATAGAACCAGTAACCAGTGCAGTGCATTCTCGAGGTCATTGCTCTAACATATTAAAGCTCAATGAAATAACTATATAATTCCTAGCGGGTTTACTTGTATCCGAAGCTAATACGCACTCAAACATCCCTGATGCGCCACCAAACAAAATTCTAATGCTTATCAACAAATTACCTTTCCTAGTATTCATTTAAGTTCAATTTTTGTTAATTGCCACAATTTATTAATACCACGTTCTACACAATTTCCATAAATTTTGTAATTAGGTCAATTCCTCGGGCATTTGGTGGCATTTGAACCTATTTGGAAACCCGAGATCGAAGCCCCAAAGTTTTTCAAAAATTTTCAAAAATTGGTGCAGGTGAATAATGTCACGCCGCAAGTGGCGTCGTAGGGTCAAGGGCCCACAGCATCACTCACAACACCCATCCAGGGCACTCACTACCCAGGACGTCGTGGCACATGTCGTGGAACTTTAGGCTCCACGACGTCCTTTGCGGCATCCCCTGCGAGTTTAAATATCGGGATTTTTGCAACACGAACCCGCTCGCATTATGTGTGTCGAACCTATCCTAAACTCGTAGGGATCTCGATCACTATTCAAAACCATAACAAAATCATACCGAACATGTCCAAAATCATCGTTCCAAAAATCTAATAAAAAATTCCTAAAATCATCAAAAATAACAAAACTTCCACAATTTCTTTAATCACTATAACCACACCCATCCATGCTCAAATTGATCATCAACAACATAACACAAAAATCCTAAAATTTTTGTGCTCAACATGGTTGTCTCCAAATTTCTGACTAAAACAAGCAAATAGGCGTCAAAATGTAGAAAATCGAGAGGTGAGTCGAGATCTCACCTTAGTTTGTGTGCTTGGTCGATCCCTCGACATCGATCTCATAAAATCATAAAACCCCAAGCCTCCAATCCGTTTTCGTTTAGTGAGAGAGAAGTGAGAGAGAAAAAATGGAAACCCCGTAGGACTTCATCTCCACTCACTCCCTCATCCCAAGGTTGATCCAATGATCCTCAATCACACCAGCCCACCTAATTTTCTAGCTCATTTGGGGACTCTCATTGACTTGGTCCTTTGACCTTATCCTTGTTCAACCAAAACTAGTTTTCCCCATGCGTCTCTCACCCAAACTGCTCCACAACTCACATTATCGCACGCAAATGACGATACTAACGAACTGGACACATTCTCATATCGATTAATTATTATATTTAATTACATTTTGTCAGTGTTTTTATTTACTATTTCCCTCGGACAAACAATTCAAACATGTTAATGTATATGTTCTCACACATTTGGACAATTTAATTAACATTCGGGTAATAAGTAAATAATATAAAACACCGACAAAAATAACATACCTCGATGCCACCGACCGAGAATTGGACATGTGTATCACGACAAATGGTCCCATATAAGACCTAAAATGAAAGGTGGCACGAAGTTAGATTTTAGGGTAAACCTACGTAAATCTGGAAAAATCATCTATAAAATTAATGTAATAGGTGAAACATTCCCTTGATTTTACAGGAGAAGGCCCCCAAATATCAGTATGTATGAGTTCTAATGGTTTAGATGCATGATAAGAGGACAATGAATAAGGATATGGATTTTGCCTAGTTTACATGCATCACATAAATCAAACATTGTACGTTTAGAAATAGAAACATTACAAGAGTTTAACACTTTTTGTAAGACTTGAACAAAACGATGTCCTAGCCGTGCATGCCATATTGTTGAAAAGGAAGAAAAAGGAGAGGTAGCAAGCAAGGTTGCATGTGACGACCCTAGTTTCCAGCTAACTTGGACCCCATCCAGCCTAAACCTACGTGGACCCCGAGTCAACCCTCGTGAAGTCAACGTAAGCCTAGTAAGCCTTTCCATCAATTATCCACTAATTCAATAGAGGAATTTAATAATTAAAGTTGAGTTATTCAAAATTCGTAAGTTAGGAAAACTTCAAATAAACTGAACAACTCTATATCAATTAAGTTAGGAAAACCTAGAGTGTAGAAACCCCATATATATATAGCCAACATGTATATCAAATAAAGGAAAGTGTAATGAAATCATATACATGTCTCAGTATATCTCACTATCCCAAAGTATCCCCATGTAACAAAACATGTATATAAATAATACAAAAATATTAGAAAAACCTACAAAATGCAAGAGGGAGGGCCACTCCAATGTCCTCAAAGTAAGTCACTAAGTATTGGCACATTTCCTATGACGGCCCCTCTTCAAATCTAGGGCACCGCCCGACCTAATCCCGTAATTAAACCCTAATCACGACACATAGGACCCAATTACGAATTAGTCAGCCTTTACTACCTATTTTTCTCTATATTTAACAATTAATTTAATTAGAGGAAGTCTTTACAAATTTAATGCGGAATTCTTAAATATTTTAGTGGAAGTAAATCTTATAATTATAAGTGTGGAAACCAGGAAATAACAATCACCATATATATATGCATATAACAGCGAACATATATATAACAAAGTGAAAGCCAAAAGTCGGGTAATCTAACGCTCATCCCAATAACATCCCAAAAGATAAAGACATAAGTAAACATAATACAAAAAATACCCTACATGTACGGGCAGCTACACGCTCGGAGCTCAGAGGTAGTCGCCGATCTTCTCCTTGCCTGGCCTAGTGCTGCTCGATGGACCTACACCCACCGCCACAAACTAGACGGTGAGTATAGTGATATTTAAGTGATAACTGGGGAAATCTAATACTATATTTCCAATTTAACAAGAGGTATTTAAAAGCATATGTAGCTGAAGAAATATTGAATAAATAATGCAAGTAAATACCAACGTTAACAGATACACATAACTGACACAGGCTAAGTCGAGATGATCTACGTCCGGTAAGCGGTGAGAACTATCACTAGCCTTTTCCACTACTGTATGGAGCTGTGCTCAACATATAATAATAATCTCTTTTTTTTCTTTCCTATTAACCTCAAGTGGCGGAGCTGTGCTCTGCGTATATAAATCATTTATACTTGCCGACAACCCCGTGGCCCATGCCATGTGTGCCGCCCAAGTGTAGTGGCGAGTGCCGGAGACCCCGAAAGACCGAAATCCTCGTGAATCCGCGCATCTAGTGTGCAATGGACACTAGATAATCCCTACTTTAGATTTCAAGAATATATATCCTACAATGCTATGATTTCAACACAAGTTAGGCTACAAAGCCCCAAAGGAAATAGAACACAAGTCCAACATAACAGATAACCCTATAGCATGCATTTTCTAAATATCCATTAGCCATATTTCAAGACAAACATTGAGCATATAAGGAAGCATAGAGTCAATGATATATCAAACAAGGCATCATGCTATATCGATATTCAATATGAATAGAAACAAGGAAAGCATGATGTGGGAAATAAATTAGCTAGTCTACAAATAGACTGAAAATTTATAAATGACCGGAATGAAATAAAGTAAAGAGTTCCCACAGTTTCACTTACAAGTCAACGCAGTAGTCCTAGCTATCCGGCCTCCCGACACCCCGACTCGTGCACCCGAACTTCCAAGAATTCCCTTTAATTCCTGAAGTTCACTTTATATCATTTTAATTGATTTAAAAGCCACGACATTAAGTGGATTTATAATATTAAACTAAAATATATAACTTCATTCCAAATTTCCAGTTCTGGCACATTTTTCGAGTTATATCGGGGTGCCAAATGTCTGAAAAGTCCCGAAAACTAATTTTCTATGTTTTTCCCAATTTCTTATATTTTCTATCATTTTTTCCAATTTTTTTTCAGGAATTTTCCAAGTATTTTCCTTATTTTCTGGAAATTAAATTAATATATAAAATATATTATTGATTTATTTTTTATTAATTTAATTTCTTTTATTATTATTATTAATTAATTGATAATAATATATTTTTATTTTATTTTATTATATATATATATATTTAATCAATAATATATATTTATTTTTTTTTTTTTTTTTTTTTTTTATTATTTTTATCGAGTCGGGTCGAGTCTCGCCGACCCGACCTCGTTCATGGGCTCGGCCGGCGCCGGGCCGAGCTCGGCTCATGGGCCGAGCCCGCCCCCCCCCTAGCTAGGCCCAATTGGGGGGATGCATGCACGCCCGCCCCCGTGTGTGCATCTTCTTCCCCAAAATTTTTCCAGAGACGCCTAGCGTCTCTGGTTTTCGTTTTGTATTTTTGTATTTTTTTATTTTTTATTTCTTCTTTGCTCTTCCCTCTTCTCTCTTCTTTCCTCTCCCAACCTTCAAGAACAACTAAAATCACCTCTAAAATATCAATTTAATAGAAAATTCAAAAATCATAATAATACCCAAAACTGTAAATTTAATCTAATTAACACCCAACTGATTTTCGAAATCTCTTTTGGAATCTCAAGTGTTTTTCAATGGAGAATCCAAATATGAACTTTGTTTTCAAAAACAACATCATTTAGTAACTCGAAATTCCCAAATCGAAATCATGAGAAAACTCCCTTTTTTTTTCAAGCTCTATTAATGGAAATAGCAAAGAGGACTAGATGATTACCTTAATGAAGCACCCTTAATCCAGCCTCCTAGTTCTCTAAATCACTGTATTTAGCTCCTCTTTCCCTAGATCCAGCTTCTCAATTTTTTGCATGTTTTTTGGTTGGAGAAAAAAATGAGAAACCCATTAATCTTGTGATATTTATGTGTTTGTGAAATCAAGTGTGCGTCACGAATCTCGAGGAAAATCCAAGGGTTCCTAACTAGGTAGTCCAGCTCTCTTGGTGACACCAAATTTGTGACTCTCATCATGGGAGTGTGTGGCAGCACAGACCTCGAGGTCTGTCCTAAGGTTAGTTTAATTCACAACAAACTATAGGATATTAAAATGTGATTTCTTAAATAAATAAACTATAGGCCAACTCAATCAATGTACATTAATCCCATGTGAATCATAATTAATTGGTCACACAAATTTATAAAATTTATCTAAGTGGTCTCACCGACTTTCAACTACCCGGCACTCGGTGTCCCGACTCGCACGCAACTCGAGGCACTTTCCCCTTGCGTCGGACGTTGTATTTTTCAACTTAATGATATAATTTAATTCATGCTAAGGTACATTTGAAATTAATTACTATTCCCTAGCCTCGTCTCGCTACTCCGGGTAATTCCACTAGGTACCCGTACTTACACGCACTCCAAGGCGTGTCCCCGTTCGTGTCAACTTGGCGTCTATGGTTTGCAAACAAATTGACTTAATTAGTCTACACACATACATAACACTAGGCATACACCAGTTCAATTTTAACACTTACCTTGCCCACGTGCCTCGATCAGTGTGCGCATCTCATGCGGGCCCCATGTCACAGGTCAGCGATCCTGATTTAAGCAAGTAAATCAAGATTAGGAAATTAGGCCGTGACATTTCCCCTGCTCAACTGCGAATCTACACTTAGTCAATCACAAGAATAACAGGCCCATGTATGTAATGCCAGCAGGACAGAATTCTAAAAAATATTTCAAAATAAATAAAATAGTTTATATTCATGCAGATAGAAGAAAGCTATAAGGACGCATGAATAATAAAAAACTATCAATGAATCAATAAACATCGATAAATGAGTATCCCAAAATCAAAATAGAGAGGCGCCAAGTAGTCCCGACCACCAAAGTTGTTGAGTCATAGCAAAGCCTAATAGACTTGGATAATAGGACCCAACAAATCCTAGCAGCCATAAAGACACGTGGATGAGAGAATTCTTGGTATTTCGGTTAAGAACTCTCACCTCGTATAAAACCAAACCAACCAGAACAATGCATCTCAAGTTCATGGCTCCGGGATATCACCAAATAACCAATCCTTCCAAGGATCACTTTGGCTCCCTTGTCCCTCGGACAACTCAACCAGAATGGAATTCCAAGAATAAATATTAAAGCAATGATCAATAATATTCGAAAACTTAAATGAAATAACTGTGCATTTCCTAGCTGGTCTACTTACATGTATCCGACCTGCACCCACTCACTCGACTCCGATGCACCACCAAACCAATCCTAGTATGCTTATCAATAAATTTCACCCCCTGATAATCATTTAGATTTGATTTGGTTGTATTATAGTAGTGTTTATAACCGTATAAAAATCCCTGAAGTTTTTCCAAAATTTATAGGAAATTTTATTCAAAAACAGGGACGACATCGTGGGTGGCGCTATGGAGGTCATTTCCTCACAGCGCCACCTAAAGTGTGATCCAGTGCACTCCACTGCCCTGGCGCCGTGATTGGTGTTGTGGAGGTCAATCCCCTGCGGCCTATCAAAATGTGATCTAGGGCAGTTCATTGCCCTAGACGCCGTGAACTCGCACCGTGGAGAGTTGCTATCCATGATGCCTAGTGTTGCTAAGGAATTTTGGGGTTTTCAGAACTTCGACTCCCGTTGTCGTGTTTCTATCCTATCCCATCCTCGTAGAGATCTCGATTAACGCTAAAAATCATTCTCTCACATAACAAATTTGTCCACAAATCCAGTTTCCCAATTTAAACCACATCAACCAGTCCAAATATAAACCTTAAATGATCATTTAACTCCATAAAAGCAAACCCCAAAACTTAAAAAATCAGTTTCTAAAGTGGTGCTCACAATTCTCGGTGAAAACTCAAAAAATTACATCCAAAACGACGAGAATTGAACGATGAAGTGAGATCTAACCTTGTTTCGCATCATTGAACGATCCCAAGTCTTCAATCACCACTAGAAATCAATAATACCCGAACTCAATTTTTGGATTTTTGTTTAGGAGGAAAGAGAAAAGTTGATGGAAATCAACAAAACACCCTTTTCATACCCCTTGGATCATCTTGACCCAATTTCCCATCCCTACGCTTATCCAAGGGTCTAAAATCAAGCCATCCACCAACCTTTGTAACTTAGTTGGTGAATTGGTCTCTTGGTCTTATCCTATTCTAAGTACAATTAATGGTTTTACTCGAGTATTCCATTACCTAGCCTGCACCACAACTCGCATCGTGTGAAAATAACAATACTAACGACTAGAACACATTCCCATATTGCTCATTTATCATATTATTTTCATTAATGCCATGTGTTTTATAAAATTATCCCCCCAGACCTTAATATACCCATATCTCGCTCGTCCGATATTCGTTTCACATGTTTCCCTAAGCAAACCTGATTCGTAACTCAAATGTGTAAACGAATCATTCTCACATGATTCACATTCGGGTATAAAATACATAATAGAAACATTAGACAAAAATAATATACCTCGGTGTCGACACTTGAGAATTAGAAACGTATACAACCCGAACTGGGTCCCACGACACGACCTTAAAATGACACGCAACACGAGTTTGAATTTTAGGGTCGTTACAATCTTCCCAACTAATAAGAGTTTCGTCATCGAAATTAAACAAGACTTAAGGTAAAAACTCACCGAATATGAAAATAGGTAAGGAAAGTGCTCGCGCATGTATAACTCGAACTCCTACGCCTTGTCCCCATGATGCTGCCATTTGACAAAGACTGATGGCATCTCTTTGTTCCTCAAAATCTTCATCTTATAGTCCATAATCTAAGTAGGTTGCTCGTCATAGGTGATGTTTTCCCTTAAGTCTATCTGGCTCAAGTCCACTGTCGGTCGTCACCCTATCTCGACCTATCCAGTCGAAGCATCAAAATGTGGAACATAGGTGAATCCCAGACAACTGAGGTGGCAACTCCAGCTCGTACGCAACCTTCCCTATTCTTTTCTTTACTCTGAATGGACCAATGAATCTCGGCACAAGCTTCCCTCTAATCTCAAACCTCTTGTGACCATTCATCGAAGAGACCCTCAGATAAACATAGTCTCCCACATCATACTCTAACTCGTGGTACTTGTCAAAATATTTTTTCTACCTGTCTTGTGCACATTTCAACCTCAATCTGATCAATCGTATCTTTTTGTTTAATCTACTACAATCTCAGCCCAATAGCTGCCATATCCTCGAGCTTCCATCCAACAAGATGGAGATATGCACAGTTTAACGTAGAGTACCTCTAACGGTTTCCTACCAATAGTGGCCTGAGAACTATTATTGTAGGAAAACGCATACAGATGAAGATACTCCTCCCAATAACCACTGTACTCTACATACACATCCTCAACATATCTTCAAGCACCCGGACTAGTCTCGCTGACTATCCATTAGTCTATGAATGATAGACGGTACTAGATCCAAGCGCATGCCGAACTGTGCCTGCATGTTATACCAAATATGAGATGTAAATTGTGGCCCTCTGTCTAACATAATCGACAACGGTACACCATGTAGTTAAACTATTTCTTTCTTTCATACAAACTCGCCAACTTATCCACCTGATGTATGGTAGAGATCGGTAAAATGTGCACAGACTATGTCAACCTATTTACAAATACCTAGATGCTTTCATGTCTATACCGAGATCGAGGTAAACCACTAACGAAATCCATGACAATATGTTCCCACTTCCACCGAGGAATGGGAAGTGAGTGTAATAACCCACCAAGTCTTTGATGCTTAGCCTTAACTTGCTGACATATCTCACGCGCTCTAACGTGGTCACCAACATCGGTTTTCATCCCCGACCACCAGAAAAAACGACGCACATCAACATACATCTTAGTCCATCCAGGATGAGCCGTAAAATGTGAGCGATGAACCTAATAAAATAACTCATCATGTAATGAAACCACTGATGGAATCCACAATCTCTCTATAAATCTCAAGCATGAATATGTCGACTAACTCCAATTTGGATGATCTGGACTCTGAGCAAACTCAATGAATCTCTGGTACTGCTTATCTGCCTTTCGATCCTCAACTACACTTTGAATTGACATTGTATGAGTCATCATTTGCCCACAAATTAATATTGTGGTGCTAATAGGGATATATCAACATAATACATCAACTCGACCACCTCGAGTAACCCATACTCGTGTGTCATATGGCATGTCACAATCTCCAAGTCTGACCCTATGCACTCAATGTGTCAGCCTTGAATATTGGCCTTCCTCGAGTAGTACTCCAAAGAGAAATCATAGTCCATGAGGAGCTCAAGCCAACGCCTCTGTTGCATATTCAATTCCTTTTGAGTGAAGAGGTACTTCAAACTCTTGTGGTCATAAACAAAACAAATCTCTTCCCATAGATATAATAGCACCAAATCTTCAGTGCAAAAACCATTGCCACTAACTCCAAGTCATGTATAGGGTAATTTTCTCATGAATCTTCAGTTGTTGGGACGCGTAGGTTATCACTCTACCATCCTGTATCAAAACACAGCCTATACCAACCTTAGAAGTATCGCTATTCACCTCAAAACCCTTCTCTAACTCAAGTAATACAAATACTAGTGCTATAGTCAACCATTCCTTCAAAGTTTGGAAATCTCGTTTACAACTTTCGTTCCACTGAAAACTGACTTCTTTCTTTGCCAATTGTGTCATCGGCACTACAATCTTGGATAAGTCCTAAACAAAGTATTCATAATAGCCTGCAAATCTTAAGAAACTATGGATATCTGTCACTAATCTCGGTGTAGGCCAATCAATCACTGTTCCGACCTTCACATAATCTACAAACACTTTGCTAACTCCAACGATATGAACAAAAAACTTCGACCTCTATAAGTCAAAACTCAAACTTACTAACTTGGCATACAATATGTGCTCCCTCAATGTACGTAAAATCGTCTCGAGGTGCTCTTTGTAATCCTCACAAGTCCTGGATAGATAAGAATGTCATCGATCAACACTATGATGAACCTATCCAAATACTCTTTCAACACTCGATGCATGAGATCCGTGAACATCGTTGCGGCGTTCGTAAGCCAATAAGGCATGACTGTAAATTGTTAATACCCATATTAGTGCGAAAAGAAATCTTCTCTCTCTATCCTTAACTTTAATCTTCAACTGATGGTACCCAAATATCAAACTAATCTTTAAGAACTATTATGCTCCTGTCAGCTGGTCGAACAAGTCATCGATGCAAGGAAAGGGATACTTGTTCTTCACCATAACCCTATTGAGTTGTTTGTAGTCAATATACAATCTCAGGTTGTCATCATTTTTCTTCACAAATAAGACATGCGCACCCCAAGGTGACATGCTCGGGTGAATGAATCCAAACTCCAACAACTCATCAAGCTGAGCTCTCAACTCCTCTAAATCCCTAAGAGGCATCCAGTACGGCAAAATCGATATAGGTTTGGTCCCTATGACCAAATCAATGATGAAATCTATTTCCCTGGGTGGTGGTAAACCTGATAGTTCCGCATGAAACACATCTAAAAACTCATATACTACAAGTACCTCCTCAATCTTAGTCTCCACACTCTCTTTCGTACTCATAATGCTAGCGAATGTCTCAACATCAATGCTAGAAGCCACTCTGCCTCTTGTGATCGACAATCTAGTCAAGTCCCGAAAACTAAACTCAAATATCCGAGAATCTGAAAAATGACTATATTGCTGAAGCAATGAGTCTGTGCATGACAAGCACCCAACCAATCCATGTCCAACAAAGTGTCAAGCTCGATGAACTCCAACACTGTTAGGTCTGCAGGTAATACATGACCTTCTATTTCAAACGAACAATCAACATACAACAAGTTTGGGTATATCTTATCCCCAACTACTGTGTTAAGGATCAACGATCTCTCTAGTATAATGGATCTTAAACCCAACTCATTAACCATGCGATCAGAAATAAATGGCTGCAAGTATAAATTATAACCTCAATCAGGATACGGGTAGTAGCCGGATTTGGTGCGGCAATGGCATGAACCTGCTCGCGACCTTGTTGTGGTTGCCCTCTGCCCAATCGTGGACATGCACTAATGAAGTGCCCTATTTGTCCATACTCATAACATGCTCGTTGTGATCTTAATCCCGATGGAATGCTTTGTCCCTGTCTTTGCACCTGACCAGAACTCCGACCTTGTAACTCTGGTCATACCTCTATCCCTGACCTTGTCCATGCTTATGCCCCTATCACTACTGCCACTTCCCATACCCCGTTATATTACTATCGCGGAGGACTTGACTGCGACGGCTTGTTGTGGTGTGCTGGCATAACTCCGTACTTAAGCAGATGGTACTAGCGCAGTACATGCTGGGCAAAGCAGAGATGCAACAAATCCTATACTTTGAGCTCAATCTCTCTACCTAGATTATCAAGTTCTTTTCCAACTCCTGTTACGTCCAGATCTAAAGTCCAACTGTATTAATGATGGAGCTATGACTACCCCTACGTACGTGTGTTCAAGAAAGTTTCACTTGCCAAACTCCCCTAGCAGGCTGCTTGTAAATTCCTCGGGTTGGTGGTCACCACTATGGCTCCAATATTGCTCAAAAGGCCCTGAGTGAACTAGTAAACTTGATCGACATCAGTATCAACTATGCCCTTGGCATACTCTAGCAACTACAAATACCGACCCATATACTGTATCACTGTCTCCCCGGTAGACTGTCTGGTGTTCTGAAACTCGGTCTTCTTCATGTTCCTGATCGAAGGAAGAAAATATTTCTAGTTGAACCATTCCTTAAAATTAGCCCAGTCTTTGGGTTTCCTCTTCATAACCACTATACTACACCATATACATTAGCCTCTCCAAACATCGACGTTGATGATATGCTCGACCACATGTGCTCCGGTATAACCAAGACATTGTGGATCTTCTCATGAATCCTCATAAATCTCTCTCAGCCTTGAGATTCATACCATCGTGAAACTTCTCCAAATGGTTCGTTGAAACTCGCGAGACTTTCTTGCCTCAGTTGTAGCTCTAGTACTAACATTCGTGGGAGTAGTCGACATATCCTTAGCTAGTGTAGATGGGGTAGGTGGTACTGTCTCAGTTTGAACATGTGCCTTCTCGATTATCACAGGTCCTACTAGTATTATAGGAGTCGCAGGAGTGTCCAGTATAATAGGCGCATTCCCACCCTGTGTAACGGGTGCTGCCGATGTAGAAGGCAATGGTATAACGTGTGCCCTCAACAATCGGAGGATGTCATCAAGCTGTTAGGTCATATGATGTAACTAGCCAAGACACCTCATCTTGCCTCCCCATGAACATCTCCCAAACCATTGTCGTTGGTCTCGGGCTTATCAACCATCGTAATTTGCAACAAAAACGAGTTCTCATTTAGGATATAATTATCGATATTTGTATAATATATTACATCAAATAGCTTATATATCCAATTTGAATTTCCCCAACTCTCCTCAACTTCCCAACTAAGACTTTACGATAAATCATAAGGTTCCACTCTAAGATCCAACCATGTTATAACTTTATTATTGATTTATGTCTTATGCAAGTAGTGATTTAATCCAGAGTCAGACCTAACTCTTATCTAAAACTTAGGCTTTGATACCAACTATGACGGCCTCAGTTCCCAGCCAAACCGGACCTCGCCTAACATAAACCTATGTAGACCCCCGAGTCAACCCTCGCGAAGTCAAGGTAAGCCTAGTAAGCCTTTCCATCCATTATCCATTAATAAAGCAAAGGGATTTAATAATTAAAGTTGAGTTATTAAGAATTTGTGAGTTATTAAAAGTTTATCTGAAACATTTTAACCTTAAACAAACTGAACAACTCTAAATAAACTAAGTTAGGATAACCAAAAGTGTGGAAACCCGCATATATATATATATATATATATACACCAACATGTATATCAAATAAAGGAGAGTGTAATGAAATCATATGCATGTTTCAGTAAATCTCACAATCCCAAGTATCCCCATGTGACAAAACATGTATATAAATAATACAAAAGTACCAGAAATACCTACAAAATGTAAGAGGGATGGCCGCTCCAATATCCTCAAAGTAAGTCACTAAATACTAGCACATTTCCCCTATTCAATTGCAGATCTCGCTCAGTCAATCACAAGAATGAAAGCACATGTAAGTAATGCCAGTAGGATTCTAAACAACATTTCAAAATAAATAAAACAATATATTCATGCAGATAGAAACAAAGCTATAAGGATGCATGAATAATAAAATACTATCAATGAATTAATAAACATCGATAAATGAGCGTCCCGAAATCAAAACAGAGAGGTGCCAAGTAGTCCTGACCACCAAGGTTGTTGGGTCGCAACAAAGCCTAGCAACCATAAACACACGCGGATGAGAGACTTCCCGGTATTCTGGCTAAAATCTCTCACCCCGTATAGACCAAACCAACTAGAATAGTGCATCCCGAGGCCATGGCTTCGAATTATCACCCAAATAACTAGTCCTTCCAAGGATCACTTTGATTCCCTTAGCCCTCGGACAACTCAACCAGAATGGAATTTCAAGAAGTAGAATGGAATTTCAAGAATAGACATCAAAGCAATGAACAATAATATTCAAAAACTTAAACAAAATAGTTGTGCATTTCCTAGTTGGTTTACTTACATGTATCCGAACTACACCCATTCACTCGACTCTTGACGCGCCACCAAACCAATCCTCGTATGCTCATTAATGAATTTCACCCCTAGTAATCATTTGGATTCAATTTGGTTGTATTAGAGTCATGTTTATACCCGTATAAAAATCGCCAAGTTTTTCCAAGATTTTAGGAAATTTTAATAAAAAAATAGGGTCGAGGTCGTGGGTGGCATCGTGGAGGTCATTTCCTCAAGGTGTCACTTAAAGCGTGATCTAGGGCAATCCACTTCCCTGGACGTCATGATTGGCACCATGGGGGTCAATCCCCTGCGGCGCCT
Source organism: Stephania japonica (assembly GCA_039657345.1). Taxonomy (NCBI): domain Eukaryota; kingdom Viridiplantae; phylum Streptophyta; class Magnoliopsida; order Ranunculales; family Menispermaceae; genus Stephania; species Stephania japonica. The sequence continues at coordinate 15,662,517 of CM077558.1, read as the reverse complement.
ATTAAAGTGTCATCCAGGGCAATGCTCTATATGTCGTGACTCGCACCATGGAGAGTTGCTCTCCACAACACTTAGTGCTACCAATGAATTTCAAGGTTTTCAGAACCTCGTGTAATGACCCAAACCACTAAGGCTCGTCACGGGTGCCTCGCGGGCCCACAACCAACCACGTGAAGGCCAATGTGTCCACAGCCATCTTACTTACCACAAATCCTTTAAACCTCAAATTTTAATCTTTATTGTTGTTTAGATTATATTAGCGTTTCAAAATCATCAATCATCAAATTTAATCTTAAATTAAAATTAACTGTCCTATCATGTTATTAGAGTATAAACTTAATGTGGAAAACCCATAATCATCATAATAAATGAATTAAATCATCAATCATTAGCGAAAGCATTAAGACATGATAAATTAAAATTAACTGTCCTATCATGTTATTGGATTATAAACTAATGTGAAACCCATAATCATCATAATAAATGAAATAAACCTCAAACGGTATCAAAATATCAAAATATTTGTCAAGGTATCTCTCACAATCCCAAACCTAAGAGAAAAGAGGTAAACACATATATTACAAACCATATATTACAAACGTACAAGTTCGACTCATCTGTCTAGAAATTAGCGGTAGTCAAAAGTTTCCCCTTATCATGATTCGTACTCGGATCTGCATTCAAGCCACCATAAAAGGCAGATGACGAGTTAAGAGTGAGTATTCCCAAGGAAATTTAGTGAATAAATACAAAAATAAATGTTGGAATTTAATAAGCTATTAAATAAACATGCGGATAAATAAATAGGCAACTGTGCCCATCGAATGAATAAATAATAGTAAAACCTCAAAGTGTGTGTCTAAGCCTAAGTCAGGCTAGCACCATACTTCGAACTCTCCGCGAGCACTGCCAGCGAGTAACTCCAGTATGGCTAGCCTTCGGGCCCTCTCGATGGGTGGCATAGACCCACGACACACCGACATGTGCCCTGTCATGATATTAGGGTTGAACTATCCACCAAGACCCCTGACAACACGTGCTATGGACTAATGGACATACACACAAGAATAGCACGACAAGGAATCACCCTACCTGGCGCTATATAGCTATAACAGGATAATAAATAATCAAGTAACTGAAATGGAATCCCAAATATAAATAAAGTAGTAAATACGTAAAGAATTTCAATTAGGATGCTACATACCTCAAACCGCACTCCTCGTCCCAAAATCAAACCCTAGTCCGGCTCCGTTAAACACCCGACAATTAAAATAACGCCTGAATTCTCCTAATACCATTTATCATCGACTTAAGAGTCAATTAGATGTATTTTATGTTGTATTATATAGTCATTAGGTTGAAATCTCCAAAACAACCCTAAATAACTACCCTGATGAGCACTCAATGCGCTGGAGGATTTCCCAGTGCGCTGGTGTTCATCATTATCCTCAGTCTTGCCCAGATTACCCAATGCGTTAGGGCCCTTGGCCAGTGTGTTAGGTAATCGATTTCTAGTTTTCCAGCAGAGCTGAAAACTAGAAATCAATCCCTTGGCTACCTCCAAATGTCATTGACCCCATCCTCGCCTTCTGGGGGATTAACAACACTTCAAAAATGTTAGAGGTGACATCCACATACATCATAATCACCAAATTCAAGGAATCAAATCAAAATTTCAAAAACCAAAACTTACAAAACTTGAACACCAACTTGAAACCAGCAACAACTACAATCACCACACCATCATAGCACCAAACCATCATCGAAAACCAAGACTAAAAGGAAAGAAAGTGGAGGAGATTAAAGATCTCACCTTGGTTTATGGATTCACAAGTCCCAAACTCCTCAAATCACCAAACTCTTGCTTACCACTTTGGGTTTTCTAATTTGTGTGTAAAGGAGAGAGAAAAGGTGGTGGGAATAAGTCATGTTGACTTTTATATATATATATATATAACCAAATGATTTCCCATCACTTACCAATCTTACTATTAATCTCATGGCTACCTTTTGACCAATAATTGGTCCTATATCCAACCCAAATGATTCAGTTTGTGACTCATATGGTGACTCTCCCTTTGTATACAACACATAAAGTCATAACTCGGGCATTTCAACACCTGATTTTGCACCACAACTCACGACATACGAGTACTACCGTACCACAAACCTTAAGTCGGAGTTTCATCTTAATTATTTATTTCATTTATTCATTTTATTCATTTTAATATGTATATTTAACTCCCCCGACCTATTATTTTAATTTTTTGTCTACCCAGTATCCGCATCGACACACATATCGTGGCGAATACTCGTCACACTATCTCGAACATCAAATGCATTATAAATACACACATCGTGATGCCATTTAACATATTTAATCATAAACATTGCAAATTATACAAAACATCACGTAAAATAACTATTTACTTAACTTCGAGCGTGCCCTGGCCTAACTGCAGAGTCCACAGGGTGCTAAGCTGCGGAACACGTCTATACACACGTTATAATAATGGCTTATTAAAATTAGGTTGTTACAGTTCTTCCCAACTATATGAAATTTTGTCCTGAAATTTAATTAACTAAATCATACCGACAAATAGTTGGGAGATAACGTCTACGCATCGTAGACTCAAGCTCTCAGGTGAGTCCCTCAGTCCCGTGATGTTGCCAACGAACCAAAACCTTCAGGATCTCCCTGTTCTGCTGAGTCTGCACTCTATGATCAGCTATCTCCATTGGTTGTTCCTTATAAGTACCATCAGGTCGTACCTCTACCTGTCTAACGTCAATCATCGTCCTCGGTCCCGACCTAGCCAGTCTAACATCGATACGTGAAACACCAGATGAACCCCAACTAACTACGACAATAACTCAAACTCATAAGCCACACCATCGAGGTGTGCCTTAACCCTGAATGGTCCAATAAACCTCGGTGCTAGTTTCCCCTTGATGCCAAATCTCTATTGACTCTTCCACGAAGAAACCTTCAAGTACACGAAGTCATCAACTTCATAGCTCAAATCCCCGTGATGCTTGTCCGCATATTTCTTCTGTCTACCCTGGGCCGCCTAAAGTTTCGCTAATCCATCTCACTTTCTCAGTGTTATCCATAACAACCTTAGATCTTATAACCGTTATATCCTCCGGTGCCTCCCAACATGCTAGTGACCTGTAGGGTCTACCATATAATGCCCCAAATGATGGCATCCCGATACTCACCTGATAGCTGTTGTAGGAAACTCGCACAAAGGTAAGTAATCCTCCCACGATCCACCAAACTGCAATATACAAGCCCTTAGCATATCCTATAATATCTTAATCAATCTCTGCATTGCCCATCCGTCTAAGGATGATACATGGTGCTAAATTGTAGTTTGGTATCGAACTACTCATACATACTCTTTCAAAGCTTCGAAGTCAACTTGGGATATCTGTTAGAAATAATGAAAATCGTTACACCGTGCAATCTAATGATCTGTTTTTGAAGATAATGCTCAACTCTGGGAAGGAATATCTCATCGAAATCGATATAAAGTACGCTGACTTCGTCAATTGATCAATAACCCAAACAACATCATGTTGCCTTGTAGTTTGTTGTAGTCCACTAACGAAGTCCATGGTCACATGTTCCCACTTCCACTAATATGGGCAGTTGTTGTAGCAACCCAGTTGGTCTTCTATGCTCGGCTTTCACCTGCTAGCAAATATGACAACTCTTGACGTAATTACAATTGTCAGCTTTCATCCATAGCCACTAAAATAATCGCTGCAAATCATGATACATCTTGGTCCGAATAGGATGGATAGTATATTGCATGCGGTATGCATCATCGATAATGTTGTCCCTGAGCTCCAATACCGCAGGTATTCACAATCTACCTCCGTGTTTCAAGCCTCTATCAAACGTCTCAAACCAAATTGTGCAATCCGGATCTTGAGCCAGTTCACTAAATTGCAAACACCGATCATCAGCCCTCTGTAACTCAACCACTCGCTCAATAGACACCATAGGAGCTCGCATCTGACAAGAAATCTGTTGCTCGGCAATAGCCTCTATCACATATAACACCTAAGCCGCCTCAAGCAAATCGTACTTGTGTATCATATGTCGGTTAACCGAACCATCTAGCTCTCAATGCCACTCCAGCTCAATGCATCAGTTACTACGTTCGCCTTTACCCAGATGGTACTCAATAGCGAAATCGTAGTCCTTCAGTAAGTTGAGCCATTTCATATGTCACATGTTTAGATCCCTCTGAATAAATAATTACCTTAAACTCTAATGATCTGTAAATAACACAAACCTCTCTCTATAGAGGTAATGCCTCTAGGCTTTCAGTGCAAACACAACTGTCGCAAGCTCCAAGTCATGCACTGGATAGTTCCCTTCGTGAGGTCTTAACCATCGAGATAAATAGGCTACTAGTGTATGTACTGCATCAAAATGCAACCCAACCCAGTCCCTGAAGTGTTAGTATATACTAAGAAGCCTTTCCCTGCCACTAGCAATGCAAGTATTGGCGCATAAGTCAGTTTCCTCTTCCGCTCCCAAAAAGTGTCCTCACAATCATCGGACCACTCGAATCTGACATATTTCCTGGTCAATCTAGTCATTAACACTGCAATCATTGAGAAATCTTATAGAAAACATCGATTATAGCCTACCAAACCCAAGAAATTGTGAATGTCGATACAAACTCAGGTGTCCTCCAATCAATGATCGCCTGAATCTTGTCACCATCAATAGATATGCCCTGACTGCTGATGACATGCCCAAGGAACTTCACCTCACTCAACCAAAACACACACTTCTTGAACTTAGCATACAGTCTGTACTTTCTCAGTGTTGCCAAAACATCCCTGAGATATCTCTCGTGCTCCACACGAGTCCTACTATAAAGCAGAATGTCATCAATGAAGACAATGACGTATTAATCCAGAAATGGCCTCAGAATTCAGTGCATCAAGTCCATGAGGATCCTTGGTGCATTAATCAGCCCAAACAACATGATTTTGAACTCATACAACCCGTATCGCGTGCTACAAGTGATCTTCTCAATATCACATTTTTGAATCCTTAACTGATGATAACCTGATCTGAGGTCAATCCTCAAGAAGAACTTAGCTCCTACTAACTAATCGAACAAATCATCGATCGTGGGAATTGGGTAACGGTTCTGAATCGTCACCTGATTCAACTTCCGGTAGTCCACACACATATGCATCGAGTCATCCTTTTTCTTCATAAAGAATTGGAGCTCCCTAAGGAGACATAGTAGGGTGAATAAAACCCTTCTGTAGCAACTCCTCTAAATGGGTCCTCAACTCCTCCTGCTCGGATGTAGACATTTTATACAACTGACTACTATGAATAGGTCGTGTCCCCGGTATTAACTCGATAATGAACTCAACTGCTCGGGGTGGTAGCAAACCTGATAAATCATTAACACATCTGGAAACTCACAAAATATTGGGACATCCTCAACCCGAATCGTTGTCCTCATTCTCTGGCTCAACACTCGTGGCAAACACCTCCATCTCTTGGACGTTGCCAACCGACCTCTTATGATCGGTAGTGTAGTTGCAACTCCGATGAATAAGAACTCTAGAATCCCCTTAATATCAAACATCACAGTCTTACGAAAACAATTTATATGTGTGTGATATGTTGAAAACTAATCCATACCTAGCATCGCATCAAACTCCAAATACTTTAATACTCGTAAATTAATTAGCAACTGATTTCCCAAAATCTCAACAACGTAATCTCGACAAATACGGTTAAGGTAAATCTTATCCCCAATAGCCATACTGAGAACACGATGTGAATATAACGTGTGTACAGACAAGCTTAACTCTCCTACCATGTATCTAAAATGAAAGACAAGGTACTACCAGAATCAAACATAACATGCATGGAAATACTGCAAATAAGCAACGTACCCTCAATAAGTTGTCAGGTCGCCTCTCCGTCCGGATACGTAACTGTAAATGTCGCTACATGGGTCCTATCTCTGGCCTGCTCAGTCTGTGGTAGTGGTGATGTTGGTCTAGTACAATCAATCTATAGATGTCCAACCTAACAACACTGGAAATAAGTACGAGTCTCCCGGCTCTTGGATGGCCTGGAAAAACTCTTCTACTTTGGCCTCGACTCTAGCTTTGACCCTGGCCTCTCTGACTTTTGTCTGGCCTTTACTGCTATCTGGGTTGGTCAGCGGGTGCAAAAATAGTCGAATATACTGCCTAGCGATCATCATATCTCACTCTGTTAACTTTTTTATCTTTGTCTCCTCAACGACCCTGATCAAATTGCCAATCTCCTCGATAAGGTCTCTGCCCCTGTCCGTGTCGGCCTTGATTTCTCCTCGATCTCTTCGGTTTCTCTCAAGCTACAACTCTATGTAGGATGGCTCTGCTATGTCGAATATGTGGGTCAACTGGCCCTCTAAAACAAGTAAGTCTCATGTGCTAAAGCTCAGTCAAATATCTCCAATAATTTACGTGCTCCAAAATCCATAACCACATTCACATTCCTCTCATTTAAGCCTCGACAAAGTAATATCAATAGTCTCTCTATCCCCGCCACATCCATCGCGTAGTGCAGTAAGTATTGGAACCTCTCCATGTACTGTAACACCGATATGGTACCTTGAACTAGGGCTAGAAACTCCTCTCCAAGCATGATCCTAACCTCCATCGGGAATGTAGTCATCCATAAACATCTCTCGAAGTCCGTCCAAGTCGTAACAGGTGGGTGTGTGGCCTCGTAAGTAGTTCAATTGATTGCGATATCTCCTTGCAAATAGTAGCCTGACAATCGAGGTTGGTCCCTCTTCTCGATTAAAAGTAGCTTATGCATCCGCTCATGTGAAAGTAGCCATGTCCCGGCTATCTCCAAGTCTACAGCTCCATAAAAGTAGCCTAACTGAAATCTTAAAAAGTCATTCACCCTTTTGGCCTCAGCAGACATCGAACTACATGACGTCGACGCCACTAGGCTGCTTTAGTAGTCGCCGGTGTAATGATCGTAGTCTCAGCTGGAACGACTACTGGTGCAATAACCGATGCAACTCCCTCATTCAGTGTCTCGAAATTGCCGCCTGAACCAATGTCTGTGGTGTAGCAGGGGCTATGGCTACTTGTGTAACCGTCGATGCAGCCAATGTAGTGTTCGATGCCATCATCGTAATCATATGACATTTAATGAATTCCATAAACTCGGACATATGGGCCTGCTGCACAGCGAACCTGTTGTCTATACTCTGTGATAATGTCTGCAGGGTCAGTCTCTTATGTAGGATCGCTTGTGTCGCTAACCTCTAGTTGAGTAGTAACTGGAGGTTGTTGTCCGTCCATCGGTAATCTGCATCGATGAACATACGTCGAATCAACCTCGATATAAATATATGTATATCATATGTAATATATACAAACAAAAAATAACACGTATAACACCTCAATACTACCCGCCTCACGTCACTTCCCAACTAAGTTTCTAGATAATCACTTCAGTTTCACATATAAAATTCATTCATCAAGTTTATGATCAGGTTTAATCTCAATTTTGAGCCCTAGGTTTCTCAAACATAAGCTCTGATACTAAGATATAACGACTCCAAACCATTGAGGCCCGTCACGGGTGCCACGCAGGTCCACAACCAGCCACGTCAAGGCTAGTTGTGTCCCACGACCATCTCACTTACTACATATCATTTAAACCTCAATTATAATCTTTATTGTTGTTTAGATTATATTACAGGACTCCAATCATAGTTAAATCACCAATCATCATCGAAAGCATTAAGACATGATAGATTAAAATAAATTGTCCTATCATATTATTGGAGTATAAACCTAATGTGGAAAACCCATAATCATCATAATGAACAAATTAAACCTCAAACGGTATCAAAATATCAAAATATATGTCAAGGTATCTGTAACGGTCGAAAATCCACATTGGTCCGCCACGGGAGGCCATGCGGGCCCACAACTAGCCACGAAGCTGCCAGTTGTGTCCCACGCCCAACTAACCATCATTATTAATTAATTCAGACTGAGTTAATCAGTAATAAACATTTTAATACTTGTAATCAGCGAAAGACTTATAAATTATGTAATTTCCTCAAATTAGAGAGCATTAATCCTATATGGAAAACCCGATAAAATACACTGTATATAACATAACAAAGTGTGATACATACATGTACTGGTATCTCAAACAGTCCCCATAAACCCAAAAATAAGTCAATACAGCAAAATAAAAACATACAAGACGAACTTCGTCGGTGACAAGGTCACAGGTAGTCTGCGAGAGTCTCCTTGCCGTTGCTCGTTGTAGATCCTGCACTCAATCATTACAAGAGGTAGATGACGAGTCCAGTGAGTAAAACCTATAAGCACACAAACCAGCATTTATAATAATGGAAGCCAATAAACTGTTAAATAAACATGCGCAATAAAACAGACAACTGTAATTAAAACGCATGCATACATAACACCGATAAACACCAATAATGGATGTGTGCCGTGTAGCAGGACTGAACCCTATTCCAGACATTGGCATTCCCTCGGTGGCTTCTCCAACCCCCTCACCGGTCCGCACCCTTATTCTGTCCCTATTGTCCAGCCTACCCAAGTCCGTCCACACATCACAGAGTAAACCAGAAGATCCGGCGGTGAATGACAAAACCAACCGTGCAACATGAGTATGAACATGGAAATAGAGTAAACAACGATAAACAATAATAGCTGGAATCAAATGAAATCAAATAAATAAACACTCGAGGGTGTTTCTTAAGGGTTTTACTTATCTTAATCGCACTCCAATTACTCGATATTTGTTCCGATCTGATCCCACTCTCTGCTCAGGATGCGCACCCGACACCCGACTATGGTCTTTTAAGTCCCTGGTGTCCGAATAAGTCATTTTATGTGATTTAGTATCAAACTAATTGATTTTATATCGTGACAATAAAAATTAGAATTTTATTCTAATTTTTAGTTGTAGCACGTTTTTCGAGTTACACCGGGGTGTGAACTGCCCGAAAAGTCTCGAAATTCACTTTTCAACCCTTTTTCAAATTTCTCATATATTCTCAATTTATTCTGAATTTTCTATATTTTTTTCATACTTTTTACCAATTTCACGCTTTACGAGGTAAAAACCCCGACACAATGTCTCGCTAACATCTCGAATATTTCATTTTTTATAGAAATTCATTAATTTCTATTTATTTAGTCAAAATATATTTTTTTTTCTGAGTTTTTTTCATTTTTCAAAAATTTTCCCATATTTTTCAGATTTTATTTAATTTAAAACTAATTTTCTTTTTTTTTTTTTTTTTTTTTTGGTTGGTTTCGAACCGGTCGAACCGAACCCGGTTCGGCCCAACCGGTCGTCTGGGTCTGGGCCGGCCCGGCCCGACTCGTTTGGGTCAAGACCGGGTCGGCTCGACCCGAGCCCATGGAGAGGGGGTGCACACGTACGGGTCGCACGTGTGCACTCCTTCTCCATCGAACCAGGGACTCCCTGGTTCGATGGTGGAAATTTTTTTTTTTTGTTTTTCACTTTTAATGGATTGGGAGGGAAGAGAGACGACATGGGTGTCGTCCGAGCTCCCCAATCCATCACCACCACCACCACCACAACACCACCGACGCACCAACAACAACTACAACGCCACCATCAACAATAACAATAACCAATCCTCACCTTTACCAACGTCGTCAACGCCACTTCATCGGCTCTCGACCTCGATCTCTCTTCCCTCTTCTCTCTCTTTTGGTCGATCGAAATGGGAAAAATTGGCGGTATCGGTGATCGGTGGTTGTTATCAACAATTTAGAGGTGAAATGACAAAAATACCCCTACATTTTTATCCTCATCCTTCACAATCACATACCCTTTTTGGTCATTTCACAATTAATTATTTATTTTCTGATTTTAATATATATTTATATATATTTTTTAAATTACATATTTACATATATATATATATATATTCGCCTATATTTTCGTGCCTACAATTTCGTCGTGCTCGCCAACGAGCGTACTCGGGCATGCACACTACACTACCACCTACGCGTGTCGACCACGACCCCGCGTGTCACTAGGCGCTCACCAATTTACTATTTTTGTCAAATTTATTCTATTTTTATTGAAGTAAACGCATTCCCCGGCCTAGTGTTCCCGTCACTCGCTCGTCCGGTTCTCGCGTCTGCACGTATTTTTAGGCGAATACCCGACACGCAATCTCACCCGATCTAGTCAATATTAAACCATACTGCGATGTAATGAGTCATAGCCTAGTCATTATCATCACAGTTAATCAAACAATCAGTCAAAAATAATACTTTCCACCCGACCAGGTGTATCATCACCAGTCAGTGGCGCCTCTGTGGACCTAAGTTGGCGTCCACGTCTGAAAATACACGAATAATGGCCTTAATAAAATTTGGGCCGTTACAGTATCCTTCACAATCTCAAACCTAAGAGAAAATAGGTAAATAAATATATTACAAATGAACTAGTCCAATTCGTTTGTCTAGAATCACAGGTAGTCAGAAATTTTTCCCTTATCGCGACTTGTACTCGGATTTGCATTCAAGCCATCACAAAAGGTAGCTGACGAGTCCAAAGTGAGTATTCCCAAGAAAATTCAGTGAGTAAATACATAAATAAATGTTGGAATTTAATAAGCTATTAAATAAACATGCAGGTAAATAAATAGTCAATTGTGCTCATCGCATGAATAAATAATAGTAAAAGTTCAAAGTGTATGTCTAAGCCTAAGTCAGCCTAGCACCATACTTCAGAATCTCTTGCGAGCACTGCCAGCGAGTAAACTCCAACATGGCCAGCATTTGGGCCTTCTCGATGGTCGGCGTAGACCCACGGCACACCGACACGTGCCTCGTCATGATACTTGGGTCAAACTATCCACCGAGACCCCTAACAACACGTGTTATGGACTAGTGGACATACAAACAAGAATAGCACGACAAGGAATCACCCTACCAGGTGTCTATATAGCCACAACAGGATAATAGAATAATCGAATAACTGAAATGGAATTTCAAATATAAATAAAGCAATAAATACGCAAAGAATTTCAATTAGGATACTACACACCTCAAACCACACTCCTCGTCCTGAAAACCAAACTCCGGTTCGGCTCCGCTAAACACCTGATAATGAAAATACCGCTTGAAAGCACCTAATACCATTTATCATTAATTTAGAGTCAATTAGATGTATTTATGTTGTATTAGATAGTCATTAGGTCAAAATCCCCAAAACAACCCTAAATAACTACACTGATGAGCACTCAGCGCATTGGTGTTCATCCTCATCCTTGGTCCTGCTAGATTACCTAACGTGTTAGGTAATCGATTTCTAGTTTTCCAATAGAGCTGAAAACTAGAAATAGATCCCCTAGCCACCTCCAAATGACGTCGACCCCATCCTTGTCTCATGGGGGATTCAAAACACTTCAAATACGCCAGAGGCGACATTCATATACATCATAATCAATCAAATTCAATGAATCAAATCAAACTTTCAAAACCTAAAACTTACAAAACTTGAACACCAACTTGAAACCAACAATAACTACAATCGCCACACCATCATAGCACCAAACCATCACCAAAAACCATACAAAAACAATGGCACAACACCCTAATCCCGGATCAACACAACCATGCACAAAACCAAGACCAAAAAGAAGAGAAAGTGGAGGAGATTAAAGATCTCATCTTAGTTTATGGATTTACAACTCCCAAGCTCCTCAAATCACTAAACCCTTGCTTACCACTTTAGATTTTCAAATTTGTGTGTAAAGGAGAGAAAAGGAGGTGGGTATAAGTCATGTTGACTTTTATATATATAACCAAATGATCTCCCATCACTTACCAATCTTGATACTCATCTCATGGCTACCTCTTGGTCAATAAATTGTCCTACATCCAACCTAAATGATGACTCAATTTATGGCTCACATGGTGACTCAATTTATGACAACACATAAAGTCACCATTCAGGCGTTCGGATGCTCGATTTCGCACCACAACTCGCGACATAAGCGTATTATCATACCACAAACCTCAAGTCGGCATTTCATATTAATTATTTATTTCATTTTATTCATTTTCATGTGTATTTATTCCCGACCTATTATTTTATTTTTTAGTCTACCTGATATCCGTGTCGACACGCATATCGAGGCAATACTCATCACACTATCTCGCACGTCAAATGCAATATAAATACATACATCCCGATGCCATTTAACATATTTAAGCATAAACATCGCAAATTATACAAAGCATCACACAAAATAACTATTTACCTAACTCCAAGCGCCCTGGCCTAATTGCGGGGTCCACAAGGGTGTTGAGTTATCACCCACATCTGCACACGTCATAATAACCGCTTATTAAAATTGGGTCGTTACACCCCCGGCTCCCGTCACCATGTTCAAGCTTATCCCATCCTCGTGGAGACCTCGATTGACACCAAAAATCAATCCTCACACATAACAAAATTCATCCACAAAACCAATATCCCAATTTAAACCAAAATCCAACAAAATGATAAAAAAAATTCCATATATTTTACAACCACGACATCAACCAACAAAATATAAACCTTAAATGATCATTCAACACCATCAAAGCAAACCCCAAAACCCAAAAAATTGATGTCTAAGGTGGTGCTCACAATTCTCGACGAAAACCCAAAAATCACATATAAAACGACAATAATTGAACGATGAAGCGAGATCTAACTTTGTTTCTCGTCATTGAACGATTCTAAGTCTTTAATCACCACTAGGAATCACCAAAACCCCAAATCAATTTTTGAATTTTTGTTTTGGAGGAGAGAGAAAAATTGATAAAATCAACAAAACACCTTTTTTTATACCCCTTGGACCATCTTGTCCCAATTTTCCTTCTCTAGGCTCATCCAATGGGTCTAAAATCAAGCCATCCACTAACCTTTGTGACTTAGTTTGTGACTTGGTCTATTGGTCTTATCCTATTCTAAGAACAATTATTGGTTTTATTCGGGTATTCAACTACTCATCCTACACCACGACCGCACCATCGCGTGAAAATAACAATATTAACAACTATAACACGTTCCCATATTGCTCATTTATCATATTTAATTTCATTAATGTCAATGTTTTATAAAATTATCCCCCCATACCTCAATATACCCGAATCTCGCTCGCCTGGTACATGTTTCCCTAGGCAAACTTGATTCGTAACTCAAACTTGTAAACGAATATATCCTCACACATTTGGACAACTAAATTCACATTCGGATATAAAATATGTAATACAAATATCAAACAAAAATAGTATACCTCAGTGTCGACACCCGAGAATTGGAGAAAAATACCACTACAACTGGGTCCCACGATACGACGTTGAAATGATATGTGGCACGAGTTAGAATTTTAGGGTCGTTACACTAAACGTGGGAAAGCCCTTGACTCAGAAGAAGGAGAAGTAAAGACATAGAGCCCATTCTTAAGAATCCCTTTGAGCAATGTCATTCTGGTTCGAAGATCCTTGATATAACACAAGTTGGAATGAAATTCAACAAAGATAGGATTGTCATTAGTTAATTTCAAAATCCTGAGCAAATTTTAGGTAATATGAGGAACACACAGTGAATCGGAAAAACGCAAATTAGTATGCAAACTATCAGGTTTAAGAAAACCAACATATGAATTATGCAATGTTGTGCCATTAGCAATTGTCAAACGATCGTTACCTCCATAATAAGACTGATTAAACAGTTGATTGGGATCATTAGTGACATGAGAATAAGATCCACCATCAGCATACCATGTTTGATCCGAGACTGGCTCAGGAGAGGCAAAATAAGAACTTGGAGAAGCAAAGAATGCGTTCAGCATTCATAGGCAGTGATGGTGGATGAAATTGACGTGTACTAGGATTCTGAGACAGTCTTGGACCCTGTCGCCGTTGATCCAATATAGCTAAAATCAGCATGATAACCACAAAAATTTGACAAACTGGACGATTAGTTCCTAGACCTCGTCCACTGCGGCCTCGACCTCTTCCACCATTAGAACCGCCACAATGTTGTAATAGGCAGATAATCGACATCAAGACCATTTAAACCACTAGATACCATATCAGAATGCGACATCGGCGATCCAACAATAGCAAAACTATCAACGTTTTCTTTAATTTTTTGAAGATACCAAGAAATCGACTGAGTATATTTCTTTGCATTCTGAATAGGAGATCTACAGACTTGAATCTTGGCTTTGTTCTTAGCTCCACACAGAGCTTCAATAGCCTTCCATGATGAAGTGTGATTCAAAGTATTTGACCAAGTCACTTATATTGTGAGTAGTTAATTGGTTATAGAATAAATGTGGCTGTTGATTTGGTCTAGCTAGTAGATTATGAGTAGTTAATTTGTTGTAAGAATAAGACTATTGTTGATTTAGTCTAACATGTAGTGGGTAGTTGTTCCTATAGAATAGCTAGTAGTGGTTGTGTTTATCCGAGATTTACTCTATGTAATGTAGCTATTTATATGTGTTGTCACTCATCAATGAAATACACTCATTTAAAAAAAAGGCTTGTTCAAGTGTGTCATAGTCTTTTTATTTCTACAACAAATTCGGTATCAGAGCATTGGCTATGATCCTTTGGGCAATTGTGTGACACCTTACCTTTTGAGTGTGAAAGAGTCAAATAAAGAAGTTTTAATTGTCATCTCGTTTTTTGAAAAGTGAGAGACAGAGAGTCATTATTATGGCAGGAGTGGGGTTTTCTTCTTCACAACCATTTGCAAGTTTTTCCTCTTCTCAGCCATTGTTGCCCATCTTCAATGGAGAGAAGTATGAGATTTGGAGCATCAAAGTAAAAACTCTACTCATCTCAAAAGAGTAGTGGGATCTGGTGGAGTATGGGTTTGTTGATGTTCTAGATCCCACTAAAGAAGAAGAGGACAAATTGAAGAAAACAAGAAAGAAAGATGCTGAAGTATTTTTCATTCTTCAACAAGCCGTCCACGAGTCCATCTTCTCACGGATTGCAACGACAACGACGTCAAAGCAAGCGTGGTCTATTTTGCAGAGGGAAATTCAAGGTGATTCAAAGGTCATCGCAGTGAGATTGCAATCTCTAAGGCGTGACTTTGAAACCTTGTTGATGAAAAATGGCGAATCTGTGGCTGATTTCTTGTCAAGGGCAATGGGAGTCGTCTGTCACATGCGTTCATACGGAGAGCAGATTTTCGATGCAACGATTGTTACAAAGCTACTAAGAAGCTTGACTCCAAAGTTTGACCATGTGGTTGCTGCCATTGAAGAATCTAAAGATCTAACGGTACTTTTTGTTAATGAGTTGCTTGGGTCTTTTCAAGCACATGAGTCAAGAATCAACTGATCACTTGCAAAAAATGAAGAGAAGGCTTTTCAAGTGAAAGAACCAGCCAACAAACATGGAGGAAATGACCATGCAACCAGTAGCAAAGGTCGAGGAAGAGGCGGATTTCGTGGCCGTAGTCGTGGCAATGGCAAAGGCAGAGGAAGGAATGCTGGTCAGCGACAAAACAATGAGCAAGGAAATACAAAGAATGGCGTTCAATGTTACCACTACAAGAAGTATAGGCACAACAAAGCTGACTGTTGGTACAAAGACCAACAAATCAATTTTGCAGCAGAACCTGAAGAAGAAAACAAGCTTTTCATGGCTTGTTTTGATGATGGCCAGAGAGCAAGTGATCTATGGTTCATAGACAGAGGGTGTTCAAATCATATTACCTGCACCAGATTGATGTTCGAGGAGCTTGATGAAACTCAAAAAATTAAGGTACAACTAGGCAACAAGAAGGAAATGCAAGTTAAAGGAAGCGGCTCAGTAGGCGTTGACACTCTTCAAGGCAGAGTAAGAGTGTTGGACAATGTTCAATTTGTGCCTGATCTTGGGTACAATTTACTGAGCGTTGGACAACTAATGGCGAGCGGGTACTCCATAGTGTTTGATGACAAAGCTTGTGTCATTACAAACAAGAAATCGGGAAAGGAGGTTCGCATTGGTATGACTTCGAACAAGATGTTTCCCTTGGATGTCTTTAACATCCAAAATTTTGCTATTGCTGCAAAAGTAGATGATGACTCAAAGCTTTGGCATTTACGATATGAGCATCTCAATGTCAAGGGCTTAAAGCTGCTAAGTGACAAAGGTATGGTTAATTCTATTGAGTTATGTGAAGGGTGTGTTTATGGCAAACAAACTAGAAAGTCTGTCCCTTCAGGAAAAGCTTGGAGAGCTTCAAAATGTTTAAAATTAATTCATGTTGATTTATGTGGCCCTATGCAAACTAATACCTTGGTGGGAGTCGATATTTTTTGTTATTCACTGATGATTTTAGTATAATGAGCTGGGTGTACTTTCTAGAAAGCAAATCTAAGACTTTTGAAAGGTTTCAAAAGTTCAAAGCCATGGTGGAGAAGCAGAGCGGCTGCCATATCAAAACTCTTCGCACAGATAGAGGAGGAGAGTTTGTATCGAAAGAATTCAATCAGTTTTGTGAAAAGAATGGCATCAAAAGGGAGTTGACAACTCCTTACACTCCTAAGCAAAATGGTGTTGCTGAGCGAAAGAATCGAACCGTTGTAGAGATGGCATGAAGCATGTTGAAAGCAAGCGGTCTTTCAAATGAATTTTGGGCAGAAGCAGTGGTCACTTCTATCTACTTATTAAACATCTCCCTAACAAGAGCCGTCATGAATTAAACTCCATATGAAGCTTGGTGTGGAAGGTTTGTAAGTCATTTAAGAGTTTTTGGTTGTATTTCCTATGCTTTGGTTAATTCTCAAGTTCATCAAAAGCTTGATGAAAATTCTGAAAAATGTATTTTTGTTGGATATTGTAATCAATCCAAAGCATATAGATTGTATAACCCTCTTAGTGGGCAGATTGTAATTAGAAGGGATGTAGTGTTTGATGAAAACACATGCTGGAGGTGGAGTGAAGACCAAGTCTAACACAACATTCTTGCACCCTTGGCTGCTGAAATCTTTGCAAATGAAGAACATGAGTCAACTCTTTCAAGCTCTGCCACTCCTCCTTCAACAAACACATCAACACCTAGCAGAAACTCTTCTACCTCTCTTGAAGAATCATCAGATGAGACACCACCAGCAAGGTATAGATCACTAACTGACATTTATGTTTCTTGTCAATTTGCACTCACTTTAGATCCTATTAATTACGGAGAGGCGACTGAAAAGGAAGAGTGGAGAAAAGCAATGGAAGAGGAAATGAAAGCTATTGAGAATAATGAGACATGGGAAATTACTGATTTGCCAGAAGGTAAAAATGCAATTGGCTTGAAATGGGTGTTCAAGACAAAGTTTGCAGCTGATGGTAGCATATTGAAGCACAAAGCTCGGTTGGTGGCGAAGGGATATGCACAACAATATGGCATTGATTTTGAAGAAACTTCCTCTCCGGTGGCTCGATTTGAAACAGTGCGGCTTATCCTAGCATTGGCAGCACAATTACAATGGATGGTGTATTAGTTCGATGTTAAGTCGGCGTTCCTTAATGGTGAGTTACATGAGGAAGTCTATGTAGCACAACCCGAAGGTTTTGAAAAAGGCAATGAGACAAAAGTGTACAAGTTGAGAAAGGCTTTGTATGGCTTAAAGCAAGTGCCACGGGCTTGGTATAGCAAGATTGATGGGTATCTTCAAAAAAATGGGTATACGAGGAGCGAGAATGAGCCTACCTTGTATGTCAAAAAGGAAGGTAAATCTGATTTCATCATTATTTGCCTTTATGTTGATGATATCATCTACACTAGTTCATCTAGTTCCCTTTTGAATAAGTTTAAGTCTCAAATGATGCACGAGTTTGAGATGTCAGATATGGGGTTGTTGCACTATTTTTTTGGTCTTGAAGTTTCTCAAGTTGAAGATGGAGTTTTTCTTTCACAAAGGAAATATGCCAATGATCTTCTCAATAAATTTGGCATGTCAAATTGCAAGCCTGCAGCTACACCCATGAATTTAAATGAGAAATTGCAGCTTCAAGATGGTGCAGAAATGGCAGATGCTAAGCTATTCAGAAGCTTGGTTAGAGGTTTGATTTACTTAACTAACACTCGACCAGATATTGCATTTTTAGTTAGTGTTATTTCCAGGTTTATGCAAGAACTTTCAAAGATTCATTTTAGGGCAGCAAAACGGATCTTGCGCTATGTTGCTGGAACCATGGAGTATGGTATTTGGTACACTAAAGTTGTGAATTTTAGATTGTGTGGTTTCACCGATAGTGATTAGGCAGGTTCGTTGGATGACAGAAAAATCATCTCAGCTAATGTTTTCACTCTTGGATCTGGGGTGATCACTTGGAGCTCAAAGAAGCAAGCAACAGTGGCATTATGAACCTCGAAAGTAGAGTACGTATCAACTACTTCAACAGCTTGTCAAGCTATTTGGTTAAGGAGAGTCTTGGCTGATCTTCTACAAGAACAAAATGGGCCAACAGAGATATTTTGTGACAACAAAGCAACTATCTCCATGCCAAAGAATCCAACATTTCACAGCAGAACGAAGCATATTGAGTTGCGTCATCATTTCATTCGTGATCTTGTTACAAAGGAGGAGATAGCTTTGAAGTACTGCAACACAGATGAGCAATTGGCAGACATACTTACAAAGGCTTTGTCCCTTCAGAAGTTCAGCTTCTTCAGAAATTTGCTTGGAGTGTTCAACTTTGAATCAAGGGTGACTGATGAAGTGTGATTCAAAGTATTTGACCAAGTCACTTATGTTGTGAGTAGTTAATTGGTTATAGAATAAATGTGGCTATTGATTTGGTCTAGATTATAAGTGGTTAATTTGTTGTGAGAATAAGACTATTGTTGATTTAGTCTAACATGTAGTGGGTAGTTGTTCCTATAAAATAGCTAGTAGTGGTTGTGTTTATCCGAGATTTACTCTATGTAATATAGCTATTTATATGTGTTGTCACTCATCAATGAAATACACTCATTTAAAAAAAAGGCTTGTTCAAGTGTGTCATAGTCTTTTTATTTCTACAACATTCCATGCTTCTCAGATCTACTAGATCTGAACACGTCTCGGTCCCAAGAAGAATGTCGTCTAGCTTATTTCCTCTTATAACTGGCAAAATCAATGATCGCCATAGCAAGAAGTTATCTTCATCAAGCTTTATAGTCATGTGGTGGCTCATGGAGTGTCTAAACGGAGAGAGAGGGTTTGGTACTCCGATCATCAACGACAAGCCAACTGACTGACTTGACGATGCCATTGTTGTCACAAAAAGAACAACATCGTGTACAGCAGATTCAACGCTCTGATACCATGCTAGAGAACGAGAGAAGCTCTATGAACAACAAATATCAAGATTGAAGAACAACGAAGTGATCTCCATTAAAACAGAGTCACTGATCTCATTCTCATTAGATGAATAGCGTTCAGTACAGAGAGTATTTACACTAGTGTACATGATATGCTACACAAATGTCTCTTTACATAACCACTAGCACACATAATACATGTGACCTCTGCTCATGTGGGCTTGGACTCAATCACACACAGGCTTCAATGGGCTTCTCTTACAAATGACAGTTCGGATAGAGACTAGCCATACGTACAAGAAAGTAGTTCTTTTACCATACTATACTTTCTACCACTCCTTAATCAAGTAGTAGTTTGGCATTTCTATCACATTTTGCATGTTTAAAAAAAAAGAACTTTATTACGGACCATTATAAATATCTACTACAAGTGAGTTTTTCATTTACAACATGTATTATCTTATGGTAAAAACTTTTGTTGACATGAAAGCTTGTTGTAGATTTGACAGTTGTAGAAAGTTCATACTTTAAGCAAAAAGCAACATAAGGTTGTTTGTGATTAATAATCTTGTTTTGTTTTAGTGCTAGGTATGCCTCCTTCCCATTGCATCCTTCATTTTGTTTTGCTGACGGTGGGCACTATATATTTATATAGGGATCAAAACCATGTAGGTGGTCCAATGGTTAGGTATGGGGTTATGAATATAAGAGGTAGGAGGGTTCAATTCCTACTAAGAACAAGTTCCTTTCTTATCAATATATAGATAGGGATCGATGTATGCTTCATAACTTAACGTGACCCCCTGGTGAAAAAAAAAAAAAAAAACACTGCTCACCTGATCATCTCTCCCTCCCCAGTGTATTTTTTAAAAAAAGTTTATGATTCAACCGTGACTTCACATATGTATTACATAACTCAATGAATTGTGTAATTTAATCTACTTTAGTCCTTCAACACTAAAAATGAACGGTTAAAGTTAATAGATCAAAACAGACGTCGTTTTTAATTTTATATTTAATAACAAGGGAAATGTTACAGTGACTCTCTACGGATACTCCTATAAGCATGCATCTTGATTTTTTTATTTTTTTAATAATTTTTTAATCGTAGTGAGTATTCATAGTGGATAACCTTAGCATTATCCTCAAGCATAAAATTATAAAAAAAAAAAAAAAAAAATTAAAAATCAAGGTGTGTGCTCTTAGTGATTGTCAATAGTGGGTCACTTTAAAATTTTCTTAATAACAAAGCTATCATTTTTAAATTAGTTGAGTTGACTTACATGAGTCTAATGTTTCTATTATTATTTAATTAATAAAATTGCTTAATTTTTATAAAGTAAGATAAATATGTAAGAACATAACTTGTGATGTTCACGAATAAGTAATTAATTATAAAGAGTAATATGTCATTCTCTCACTAATTAAGAAAACTTATTTCCCATTAAAAAAAAGAGAAATTTTATTGTGAAAAATGTGGATATCTATGTGATTGAGAAAAATCTATACACCAAAAATATGGAAGAAAATTGACAAAAAAAAGTAGTTGTGTTGCAAGGAAATACATATAAAGACTGAGAGAAAAATTTATGATATGGATGAACAATTGATCAAGATTTTGTATAACTAATCATTGTCAAGCATGGCTCTTACATTGAGTGGTAGTATCAAGCATGGCCCTTACTTGTATCCATATCAAATGTACTCATTATTCCATGTATTGTCAATGTTGCTTGTGAAGAGTTGTATGACATGTGATGTATGTGTTACTTGTAAACATTGTCTAAGTACATTTATCATCATCACCAAAGGGCCTATATAAAGGGTGCCAACCTCATTGTAAAAACACACCAAGTTGAATACAACTTCTCATTTCAACTCTCTCATTTCTCCTCTTCTACTTTGTAGTTGTAGTTCTTTGTAGTAGTAGAAGTTAGTAGTTAGTAGTTCTTCTACTTTCCTTCTCTAGTTCTAGCAAGTTTCAATTCAATTCACAACACGTTATCGCACGAGCTTGCTCTAGCATTAAGGAGATCTTGAAGTTCAAGAAGGCTTGTTAAGGAGACAAAGCTAGGAAGGTATAACTTTTATGAGTTCGGTTTATTTCTATATTATCTTGGTTGCTTTACTTTTATATGCATACTTTATTCATATACTATGCATTATAACGTCACCGATTACGAAAGTATGCTCTGTAGTTGCGTCTTTGTACGATCTTCTACATCGTAAATCAAAAGTCAATATGTGACATAACTAGTTTTCTCGCTATACTACAAACGATTAATTATGCTCCATTCTTGATTTTTTATATTGCAAATAGTGTTATGAGTTTGGGTTGATAGTGGGTAAGCCTTGTCCCCGTAAAAGCTAAACATTGAAAGTGGAGACGGTTATCCCGCTCGAGGAGGCATGGTTTTAAGTAGACTTCGTCTCGCCACCCAACCTGGAGGTTGTCCCACCAACTCATACAAGTAGTACATTTTGCATATTAATAATCAAGTTGTGAACATATATTTAACCGTATATTATTTATTTTTAAAAGAGAAAAATTATTTACTCAATTTTTGACATATTTTCAGACTATGGCAAACCTTCAAAAACTTGAATTTGTTGCTCTTGATATCACTGGAAATAATTATTTGCCATGGCAACTGGATGCCGAGATACATCTCCAAGCTAAAGACTTAGGAGAAACTATTATAGAAGGAAATGAAACATCAATGCAAGACCGTGCGAAAGCACTGATATTCCTTCGCCATCATCTCCATGAAGGCTTGAAAAGTGAGTATCTCACTATAAAAGATCCTCTCACCTTGTGGTTAAGCTTGAAAGAACGATATGATCACCAAAAGACGGTGATATTTCCAAAAGCTCAAAACGACTGGCTGAATCTTAGGCTGCAAGATTTCAAAACAAATAAAGGAATATAACTCCACCATGTTTAATATTACCTCTCGTTTGAGGCTTTGTGGAGAAAATATATCCGATGAGGCAATGATGGAAAAAACATTCAAGATTTTTCATGCCTCGAATCATGTTGCAACAAAGAATATCGAGCGCGCCAATTTAAAAAGTACTCGTAATTAATTTCTTGTCTCATGGTGGCCGAACAAAATAACGAGCTTCTATCAAGAACCACAACTCCCGTCCAATCGGTTCCGCTTCAATTAATGAAGCAAATGCAACATCCTATAATGACCATAAAAAGGGTCATGGAAAGAAAAACCACGACGTGGAAATGAGAAAGGATCAATCAAGAAAGATCGTGGCAAGCCCTATTCTAAATTTCGTGGCAATAAGTTCCAAAATAAATGGAATAAGAATGATGCCGTTCGTAATAAGGGGAAAAATATTGCTGAAAATGGGCATGCTCGTAATCGTGACCAACCATGTCACGATGTGGTCTAAAAGGCCACCGGGCTCATGTATGCCGCACGCCTAAGCATTTTATTGATCTTTATCAAGCCTCCTTAAAGGAGAAGGGCAAAACAGCTTGAGATGAACTTCACTCGTTTGAGATGACTCTTCTGACATCAATTATATGGATGCCCCAAATTTTCATGATGATCCAAACACTAATCTCGATATTTTTAATGATCATATGTAACGATTTTAAATAATTCTATGTACTGATTTTTGATATGCTTACTAGTTTCTTATTATGAATGAAATATGACTCTTTTTCTAATTTGCCAAACATTATTTGTCTAGATGGATCAACAAATCATGTGTTCAAATCATGAATCAAATAAGAGCGATATATGTCTTGTTGATTGTGCTACAACGCACACAATCCTTAAAAACAGAGAATATTTCTCTAATTTGAACTTAGCTTAGGCTAATGTTCAAACAATATCTGACATCTCCAATTTGATTAATGGCTCTGAAGAGCAAATATTATGTTGCCTAGGGGAACAACAATTCATGTTGACAATGCCTTATACTCAAAAATCCAAGAAATTTACTCAAATTTTTAAAGATATTCGACAAAATGGATATCACATTGAAACCATGAACGAAAATAATAGAGAATTTCTCTATATCACATTGGTTTCAAATGGGAAAAAAGAAGTGTTAGAAAAATTTCCAACTTTATCCTCTGGATTATATTTTACTCATATAAGGCATGTCGAAACGAATGTCGTCTTAAATAAGAAAATTAATGATCCAAAGACATTCATTTTATGGCATGACCGGCTTGGTCATCCAGGATCATCAATGATGCGAAGAATAATTAATAATTCGCATGGACATCCTTTAAGGAGTCACAAAATATTTTCAGCTGGTGATTATAATTGTGCTAGTTGTTCTCAAGGTAAATTGATAGTTAAATCATCCCCAAGTAAAATTGTTGTGGAATCCCGCTTTCTTAGAACGCATTCAGGGAGACATATGTGGACCTATTCATCCTCACTGTGGACCATTTAGATATTTCATGGTTTTGATAGATGCATCAACTAGGTGGTCACATGTTTGTTTGCTTTCGACCCGCAATGTTGCATTTGCTAGACTTTTAGCGCAAATCATTAAGTTAAGAGCACAATTCCCTGACAACCCAATCAAGACCATCCGTCTTGATAATGCCGGGAATTTCAATCTCAAGCATTTAAAAATTATTGCATGTCTATAGGAATTACCATTGAACATTCTCGTCCACATGTGCATACCCAAAATGGTTTGGCGTAATCTCTAATCAAACGCATTCAATTAATCGCTGCATCTTTAATCATGAGAACTAAGTTATCAACTTCAGCTTGGGGACATGCAAATTCTTCATGCAAAGATCTATCATTCGTTATAGGCCTACCGCATACCATGAACATTCCCCCATGCAACTCATTTTAGGTCAACAACCAAATATTTCACACTTAAGAATTTTTGGTCAGGCAAAGGTATGTTCCTATACCACCTCCCAATAGAACTAAGATGGGTCCACAACGAAAACTTGGGATTTATGTTGGATTTAACTCATCGTCCATTATAAGATACCTTGAGCCCTTAACAGGGATTTATTTACCGCACGTTTTGCTTGATTGTCACTTTGATGAAGCAATTTTCCCACCATTAGGGGGAGATAAGAAGTCAATTCAAAAGGAATGGCGCGAAATTGCTTGGAATGCATCAACTTTATCACATTATGATCCACGAACAAATCAATGTGAACTTGAAGTTCAAAAGATCATTCATTTGCAACAAATTGCAAATCAATTACCAGATGCATTTAATGATGCAAAACAAGTGACAAAATCACATATTCCAGCTGTAAATGCTCCTGCAAGAATTGATGTCTCTCAGTGCAACAAAAAAATGCACAAGAACCAACGAAACGCTTAAAGCGTGGAAGACCGGTTGGTTCAAAGGATACAATTCCTCGAAAAGGAAAACGGGAGTAAAAATAAATACAAATCAAAATACTCCTGAGAAAGCACAAGAATCCTTTGATAAGGGTTTGTCAGAACAAGTTGATTCTGATGTGGAACAACTTCCTCTAGAAAAAGATGAAAAAGATGAAAGTAATGAGATCTCAATAAATTACTTAAACTCTGGTAAGATTTGGGATCGAAATAAAATTGTTCCTGATGATATATTTGCTTTCAATGTGTCCTTTGAAATATGTGAAAATGATGATGATCCGTAACCACGATCAATGACGAATGTCAAAAAAGACCCGATTGGCAAAAATGGCAAGATGCTATCCAAGCAGAGCTAAACTCGTTAAAGAAACGAGAGGTTTTTGGACCAATTGTCCAAACGCCGATGGCGTAAAACCTGTTGGATATAAATGGGTATTTGTACGAAAGAGAAACGAAAAAAATGAAGTTACAAGGTACAAAGCAAGACTTGTAGCTCAAGGTTTCTCACAAAGACCTGGCATCGATTATGAGGAAACATATTCTCCTCGTTATAGATGCAATCACATTTCGGTTCTTGATAAGCCTTGCAGCCTCTCAAGGGCTTGATATGCATTTAATGGATGTCGTTACAAAGATATCCGTACGATCTCTAGACAAAGAGATATATATGAAAATCCCCGATGGATTTGTAATATCCGATGAAATAAAATCAAAACCTCATAACATGCATTCTATAAAATTACAAAGGTCTTTGTACGGTTGAAACAATCCGACGAATGTGGTACAAACGTCTTAGTGATTATTTACTGAAAGAAGGATATGTAAATAATCCACTTTGCCCATGTGTCTTCATTAAAAGATCATCAACAGGATTTGTGATTATTGTTGTATATGTTGATGATTTAAATATAGTGGGAAACCACGACGACATCGTTAGAACATCCGAATACTTGAAAAAGGAATTCGAGATGAAAGAACTTGGAAAAACAAGACTTTGTCTTGGTTTGCAAATTGAACATTTTTCAAGTGGAGTACTTGTCCATCAATCAAATTATATTGAAAAATTATTAAAAAGATTTTATATGGACAAGGCACATCCATTGAGCTCTCCAATGGTTGTCAGATCACTTGAAGTGGATAAGGATCCATTTCGACCTCAAGAAAGTGATGAAGAGCTAATTGGTCCGAGGTACCATATTTAAGTGCAATTGGTGCACTTATGTATCTTGCAAATTGTACAAGACCCGATATTGCTTTTGCCGTCAACCTACTTGCAAGATATAGTTTTCACCAACTCGAAGACATTGGAATGGTGTTAAACACATTTTTCGATATCTTCGAGGAACAAGTGACATGGGTTTATTTTACTCGAGAGGGTAAAATTGAATCTCCAAGGTTATGCCGATGCTCGATTTTTATCGATCCCCATAAGGCCCGCTTCTCAAACGGGATATGTATTCACCCGTGGTAATATCGCAGTATCATGGAAGTCAAGAAACAAACTATGGTTGCCACTTCTTCCAATCATTCTCAAGTACTTGCAATTCATGAAGCAAGTCGTGAATGTGTTTGGTCGAGAAACATGATTGAACATATTCAAGAATCATGTGGATTGCCTTCAATAAAAGATTCTCCAACCATATTATATGAAGATAATGCAAAGATGTATTGCACAATTAAGTGAAGGATTCATAAAAGGGGACAGAACAAAACATATTTCACCAAAATTCTTTTATGCACATGAGCTTCAGAAGAATGGTGAAATTGATGTCAAGCAAATCCGATCGAGCGATAATCTTGCTGATTTATTCACAAAAGCCTTACCAACTACGACATTTAAAAAGCTTACATATGGTATTGGCTTGCGTAAACTTAAAGACATTGTAAGTAAAGAAACTGAACAAGTTTCACCCATGTTCACATGAGGGGAGTTATTGATTAGTGTATTGCACTCTTTTTCCCTTAGCTATGGTTTTATCCCATTGGGTTTTCCTAGCAAGGTTTTTTTAATGAGGCAATCCTAACAATATTATACTCATCTTAAGATTAATAAGAAATGTGTACTCTTTTTCTTTTACTAGATTTTTTCCCACAGGGTTTTTTCTAGTAGAAGTTTTAACGAGGCACATTCTCTCAACAATTGTCATCCAAGGGGGAGTGTTATGATATGGATGAACAATTGATCAAGATTTTGTATGACTAATCATTGTCAAGCATGGCTCTTACATTGAGTGGTAGTATCAAGCATGGCCCTTACTTGTATCCATATCAAATGTACTCATTATTCCATGTATTGTCAATGTTGCTTGTGAAGAGTTGTATGACATGTGATGTATGTGTTACTTGTAAACATTGTCTAAGTACATTTATCATCATCACCAAAGGGCCTATATAAAGGGTGCCAACCTCATTGTAAAAACACACCAAGTTGAATACAACTTCTCATTTCAACTCTCTCATTTCTCCTCTTCTACTTTGTAGTTGTAGTTCTTTGTAGTAGTAGAAGTTAGTAGTTCTTCTACTTTCCTTCTCTAGTTCTAGCAAGTTTCAATTCAATTCACAACAAGGTAGGTTGAGCCTTAGATCTAGTGCTCAACTTTTGAACTTTTTTCTTAAACCATCTTTTTAATTAAGCTTTTTTAATTTTTCTCAATACCAATTTTTTGTGTTTGGGTATGCGAGGATTTGTATCAACTAGTTTGAGACTCTGGGTTGGTAAGACGACTGAGTGACGACGCCCCTGACCCAAAATTTTAAGGGAACTCCAGTACTCTTAAACTTTTGTAAGGTACATATAGTCAAACTGTTAAAGAGAGTGTAGTTATAGTTAATTAGTTATAAAGTTCATCACCAAAATGATAGGGAAAGATCAATTGTTTTCTAATCTAAGAAAACTTTTTGAAGATTGTACTCATAGTTAGAAGGGTAGTGCTATACATAGACCTGTGTATTGGGCGAGCCCGAACCAAGCTAGGTAGGCTTAATTTAATTTTTTAATTAAGTTCCTCTTCAGACCCGTTCAAACCTGAAATCAAATGTTATAGGCCAAAGCCTACGGAGGTCCACCATGGATCGGGTTTGGGGGCCTAGATGGTGAATACTTTTTATGAAGTTAATATATATAAAAATTATTGAAATAAAATAGACAAAGTGAAGTTGGTGTAAAGACTCTCACTAGAAAGTACCATGTTTTGAGTTTGATCACTAGAAATACCACTTACTATATAAAACTTAATGGGCCTCTATGGCTTACTATATAAAACTCCATATATGGGCCTCTCACACAGGCCGAGTTTGGGCTATAATAATAAATGTGTCCAACGCCCATTAAGTTTTGCAGGCTTTAGCAGGCTTAAGCCTAGGCTGGCCTTTGTAGTGGATTTGAAATCTAAGTTTGGCCCATGTTGAGCAGGCTGAGCGGGCCCCCAACTTAGTGAACAGACGCACATCTCATGCACGCCTCGAGATGTGCACATCATTTTCGATGCAAAACACATATGTAGCTAAGGTGCGTATCCTTAGTTCCACTTAGTCGATTTGTAAGGCCAATGTTCTATGGTGATGTCATCTGTTCTGCGTTTTCCTAGTTAGAAAGTTGAAGTTGCACCAAAATCGTTGGAGATTTGTGAGGCGAAAGTTGAAGTTGCACCAAAATCGTTGGAGATTTGTGAAGCGAAAGTTGAAGTAGCACCAAAATCGTTGGAGATTTGTGAATCGAAAGTTGAAGTTGCACCAATTAAGTGTGACTTTCAAAACGAAGTATATAAGCATGGATTTCATTTCAATTAGTATCAAGGCCTTTTGGAGTAAAGCCCACACCTGTGAGTGTAAAATGTACGGTTAATTAAGTTGAGGATAGTATCTGTATTGGTGTAGATCCACAGATACAACAAAGGAGTGTGTGGGTGGAAAATTAACATGATATCATAGCCCACAGTTTGGTTGTGACTTGAGGAAGACAACTTGGATGGATTTCGATACAAGGTGAAGTGATAGAAATGTGTAAACCAAAAGTTAGTTTCACATCAGTTAAGTGTGACTTCATAATAAAGTATATATAAGTTTAATTTCCCTTCATTAGCACGTATGAGACCTTTTGGAGTAAAACCCCAAGTAGACTTGTGCGGGCAGAATGTTAACAAAAATGCGTGGGAATTCTAACATTTTTCCAATCTAAACTTGTAAATCATTTCAGTTTTATCATTTTATCACATTTTATCAATGTGGAAAATACTTCTCAACAGATCTGATCAGTTTTTATGTCATGGATGCAGACTCGTGGCTTTGTCCCACCATTAGTGTATTCAATGATGGGAAGTTCAAGGGAATTGGCAACTCGACCGATGGCAGTGGCATCGATACTCATGGCTTCCTTGCTAGGGAATGAGGTTAGCGCTTCTCTGAATCCCAAGCTTTATCATCACCTGGCTTTCACTGCAGCCTTTTTCGCTGGAGTTTTACAAGCTTCGCTTGGTTTCTTTGGGTATTTGGTTGATCACGTGCCGGTTGTGCCAAAAATTTATTCCAAAGATATACTGAATCCTACAATTAAATTTATAGTAGCGGTAAATATGGAGTCAATCCTCAAAGACCAAGATTTCAATTTAAGAGGGAAAACAAGAGATTTTAGGGATTTTTAAATAAACTAATTTAAAAAGAGAATTCAAAAACACAATTGTGAGAGGAAATATCAATGGAAAAGATGTTGGTATTTTAATAAATACGCAAAACCCTTTCTAATAATTAGATTCATGTCAAATCATCAGGAATAAAATTAAACCAAATAGTGGAAGCGTACCAAAATCATCCATGGTGAAAGAATACTGGGTTAGTCTTCCAAATCAATATGCGGTCTCCTTTTAGTTTTCTCTCCAACGATGGGATATTACAAAGAGTATGACAACACATCTGATTTGGGGACCATAACCCTATATTTATAATTAGGTCAACTAGGGTTAACCTAATGTTATTTTTAATTTTACCCATCATAATATTAGAAATAACAATCTGGTCTCTACACATATATAAGCTCACACTTTAATTAGATAATTAAAGCTCAATACCGTATTTGACCACTTTAATTGGGTTTTACTTTATATAATAACCCTTAACACAATTATTAACACATATATAAGCCCATATGTTTAATTATTAAACCCAACAATCTCCCACTTGGGCTATGTGTGTAACTTTATAATTGTATGAAAACCTTATGAGTACTCAAAATTTCGATATCATTACTGAATGCATCTCCAAACAATATGGTCCATCAATTATATCAATGTAGGACCAAAGCGGCTTTCATTACATTTATCATAACTAAACCCATCAATGATCACTAACAATAATATAACCAAATGACATGGATCAAGCATGGATGTGTAGCATGGAAATTACACGTAATGTGATCAAACATGTCTTTCCAACTGGTCCAACCTCAAACTTTAGTGAGATCGATTTACCAATATATTATTAAGTTCAAAGATATGAAAATCAAAATTTACTTCAACCTTAACTGTAAACTGTAACCATAAACTTTAACCATAACTAAAATCTGTATCTAAAACCTTAACACAAAATGTCTAAAAGGAAAAGCATGAAACAAAATACAAACTCCCACTGAAACTATATATCCTGAAGGAAAATAACACCCATATGAGCAATGTGCTCATGATAGACCTTGGGTGGTAATCCTTTAGTAAGCGGATCCGCAATCATGGAGTTTGTCCCAATATGTTCTATAGACATTTGCCCACTCTGAACTCTTTCTTTCACAATTAGGAACTTGATGTCTATATGTTTAGACTTTGTCGAGCTCCTATTGTTGTTGGAATATAGCACTACTGATTTATTGTCACAAAATAACTTTAGTGGTTTATCTATGTTATCCACAATACGCGACCTAGTGACAAAATTCCTTAGCCATGTTCCATGATTGGATGCCTCATAACATGCTATAAACTCCGATGCCATGGTGGAAGAAGCTATGAGTGTTTGTTTAGCACTCTTCCAAGAAATAGCTCCTCCAACAAGCAGATAGATATAGCCCGAAGTGGATCTTTGACTATCTTGACATCCAGCAAAATCAGAATCAGAATAACTAATGATCTCCAACTGATCAGATTTCCTATATGTGAGCATGTAATCCTTTGTTCTCTGTATATACCTCATAACCCGTTTGACTACTTTCCAATGATCCATTCTTGGGTTACTTAAATATCTCCCTAGCATCCTAACAATGTACGTAATATCCGGACACGTACAAACCTGAGCATACATAAGACTTCCTACAGCCGAAACATAAGGGATCTTTTGCATTTCTTTAGCCTCAATATCGTTCTTGGGACATTGATCAAGACTGAACTTATCTCCTTTAGAAATAGGGGTATCCCCCGGTTTACAACCATGCATGCCAAACCTCTTAATTACCTTTTCGATATAGCTCTTTTGTAATAATCCAAGAACACCTTAAGAGCGATCTCGATGTATTTGGATTCCTAATACAAAATAGCGTCTCCAAGATCTTTCATCTCAAAATTCTTTGATAGAAATTTCTTGGTTTCATGCAATAAGCCTATATTATTAATGGCAAGCAGTATGCCATCGACATATAAAACCAAAAAATATACTTATTCCCATTAAACTTATGATATACACAGTCCTCAACAATATTTATCTCAAAACCGAACGAGATAATTACTTGATGAAACTTGTGATACCATTGTCAAGATGCCTGTTTGAGTCCAAAGATGGATTTCTTTAATTTGCATGCCATATTCTTTGAATCTCCCGAAACAAAGTTTTCTGGTTGCACCATATAAATCGCTTCATCAATGTCACCATTAAGAAACGCAGTCTTTGCATCCATCTGATGCAACTCAAGATTAAAATGAGCTACCAATGCCATTATAGTCCTGAAAGAGTATTTCGATGAAATCGAAGAGAAATTTCTTTATAGTCAATGCCTTCTTTCTGTGTAATGCCCTTTGCGATAAGACGTGCCTTGTACCTCTCAATGTTACCTTCTAAATCCCTCTTGGTTTTAAATATCCATTTACAACCAATGGGTTTCGCACCTTCAGGCAAGGGAACAAGGTCCCAGACGTCATTGTCACTCATGGACTTAATTTCTTCATTCATGGCATCTATCCACTTTTGAGATTTAGAACTTTCAATGGCTTGACAGACGTTGATTGGATCATCTTCCATCAGTCCAATGTCAACTTCATGTTCTTGAAGATATATGATGTATTCATCTGAAATCGTACTTCTTCTCTCTCTCTTGTAGATCTTCTTAATGGTGCAGGTTCTTGAGGTTGTAGAGTTTGTTCTTGTGGAATGGTTTCTTGAACAGGAGGTTCAATGACATTGTTTAAATCTGAATTTGTTTCTTGAATAATGTCAGGTATGATAGTCTAATTTTGATCATTATCAATAGCAATTGGAGGAATGTGAACATATTCCTCTTTAAAGACAAAATCTTTATCACTTTCTCCTCCCTCAAACTCAACATCCTCAAGGAACTGAGCATTTATCGTCTCAAAAAATTGCCTTAGTCATGGGATCATAGAATTTGTAACCCCTAGATCTTTTAGAATATCCAATAAAATAGCAACTAATGGTCTTTGAGTCCAGTTTCTTTTCATTTGGCTTGTAAGGCCTTGCCTCAGCTGGACATCCCCAAATGTGCAGGTGCTTTAAGCTTGGCTTATTGCCTGTCCAAAGCTCATAAGGGATTTTATTTGTTGCTTTTGTTGAAACTCTATTGAGTAAATAAATTGCAGCCTTTAATGTTTCTCCCCAGAGTGATTATGGGAAGGTAGAATGACTAATCATAATCTTTACCACGTCTTTAAGTGTTCTATTTTGTCTTTCAACAACACCATTCATGCTAGGTGATCCTAGCATGGTGTACTGTGGAACGATACCGTATTCATCTAGGAATTTAGCAAATGGTCTTGGACGTCATTCCCCTGATCCATCATATCTGCTATAGTATTCACCACGACGGTCAGATCGAATGGTCTTTATCCTTTTGCCAAGTTGATTTTTAACTTCAACCTTGTAACTTTTGAACATGTCAAATGAATGAGATTTTTCATGAATGAGATATAGGTAACCATATCGTGAATAATCATCTATGAACGTTATAAAGGACTGTTGACCATTCTAAGAAAGTGTAGGAAATGGTCCACAAATGTCCGTGTGTATAAGTTTAAGACTTCCAAAGCCTTGTTGGCACCAAATCTCTTCACATTTGTTTGTTTCCCCTTTATACAATCAACACATAAATCATAATCTAAAAAATCAAGGGGATCGAGAATACCCTCAGACACTAGTCTCTCAATTCTCTTTTTAGAGATATGACCTAATCTTTTGTGCCATAAAGATGCTGAATTCTCATTGGTTAATTTGAGTTTTAAATTTCTTGTATTAACTTGCAAGGTTTCATTATAAGAGGCAATATTGTCAAGCAAATATAGATTATCATAACCTAACAAAGAACCAGTACCAACCAATTTTGAATCATTAAAGAGACTAAACTTACTACTTGCAAATGAACAAGAATATCCATTTTTATCTAAAGCAGAAAAAGAAACCAAATTCCGTTTAAATGACGGTACAACAAAAGTCTCATTTAAATCCAAATAAAATCCAGTTCTTAACAATAATCTAAATTTTCCTATTCCTTCCCCCTCAACTGATTTGCATCACCAACATAGATGTATCTTTCACCATCACTGGGTTTTCGACAACTCAGGCAATCATGCATAGACACACTGATGTGAGTTGTTGCACCATAATCTATCCACCATGTGTGTCTAGCAACTGAAGTCAAATTAACCTCAGAACAAACAAAATTAAGAAGCATACCTTTCTTTACACGCCAAGCGTGATAATTAGTACAATTCTTCTTCTTGTGACCTTTAGCTCTACAAAAGTAACAACCATCCTCATTTTGTTCTTTTTCCACATGTTGTTTCTTTTGTGGTGCTTTTCCCGCAGCTTCTTGATTTTTCTTTCTTTTCTTGATCCTTTTGTCCTTGTTATCTTACTTAAACCTTTCCTCTTCTTGATCACAGTGTAATATGAGCTCATTAAGGGACCAAGATTCCTTTTGACAATTATAACTCACCTTGAAATGATTAAACTGTGATGAAAGAGATATCAGAACTAAGTGCACCAATAAGTCCTCAGGTAACACCAGTTTGAGTGCCTTAAGTTTTGAAACAAGATGAGACATTTCCAAAATGTACTCCCTTATGTTTCCTTTCCCTTGGTATTTCATTGAGATAAGTTTTGCCAAGAGTGTACCAGTTTCACCTTTTCATTATTGGAAAACCCTTCCTTAATTTCCTCAAGGAAACCCTACAAATCTCCCTCTTTTCATGAACATAAGACTGATGCAATTTGATCACTCCCACTTTTCCATCTCCCTTTTTTCATCGGTGGTACTCTTGTTAGTAATAGCAGGAGGTTGATCGGTCCTTATCGCAAGGACTAAGTCCATGACTCCAAGAACGATTAAAACATTCTCTTTCCATGACTTAAAGTTTGTACCATTAAGCATAAGAATGAAATTAACACTAGCAGAGATATTTGCAGTAGAACCTTTAACTGAACAGAGAATAATACAATAAATAAATAATGTTCACATAAGTACCATAATTTTACAATAAAAATTCAAATAAAGGTATAACCTATCACAAGATACCTAGCACAACATTAATATTAACTTGTAAGTGGTACTCTTGGTGTAGTGATCAAATGTTGATAATAAAATTTATGTCAAATAATTAGCCTTTCTTTGGACCGACTAATTAATTACATAGAAAAACTAATAATCACCACATATTTATCACCACAAGCATACATGTAAATTGGCCAAATATTAGCCTTCCTTTAGGCCGGGTAATATCCGCATGACTCACATATATACAACTATTTCAATATTTTAAAATAAATGACTTTCATAAAAGAGGTTACTTTGGCAACATATTACTTCAATCATTTAATTCAAAATATTAGATACCCAAAATAATTACTAAAATTTGAATTTAAATTGCCCGAATTTAATGGGTAAAATAGTCAAAATTATAATATATTCCTCTTATTATGTTTATATATATATATTTATATGAAATCTTTTGAACATAATTATATATATATATACATGCCCATATATTTGTAAGATTAAAAAAATTTTTTTTTGGACAAAATAATAATCAAAATTTAAAATTAACAAATACTAGCTTGAATTTTATAATTCAAATTAACCCAAAAAAAAATCATTATTATAGTTATGCCCATATATAGAACCTTTTAGGCATAAAAAAATATCAATGAATCAAACTAAGAACATATAAATATTCTCAATGATCCAACAAGTTATCCCCATATATAGAACCTTTTAGGCATAAAAAAAATCAATGAATCAAACTAAGAACATATAAATATTCTCAATGATCTAACAAGAGGAGGCTCTGATACCACTTGTTGGTATTTTAATAAATAAGCAAAACCCATTCCAACAATTAGATTCATGTCAAATCATCAAGAATAAAATTAAATCAAATAGCGGAAATGTACCTAAATCATCCATGGTGGAAGAACATTTGGTTAATCTTCCAAATCAATATGCGGTCTCCTTTTAGTTTTCTCTCAAACGACGGATATCAGAAAAAGTATGATGACGCATCGATTTAAGGATCATAACCTTATATTTATGATTAGGTCAACTAGGGTTAACATAATGTTATTTCCAATTTTTCCCATCATAATATTAGAAATAACAATCTAGTCTCTACACATATATAAACCCACACTTTAATTAGATGCTTAAAGCCCAATACCGTATTTGACCACTTTAATTGGGTTTTACTTTTTATAATAGCCCTTAACACAATTATTAACATATAAGCCCATATGTTTAATTATTAAACCCAACAAAAGAATCTAAGCCTTCAACTTCTCAAACGTAATCGATCCAGTTTAACCTAAATCCCTAAGGTACTAACTCGAGACCGAAGGCGTGCGAGGCAAACGGCAAGTTATGTGCTACGTGTGTGTCACCTCCTACACTATTACGTATGCAATTGGTGCACTAGTGTTACCCAATAGCTGGACCGAAGCATGTTGGGCTGGGCAGCATGATAACTTAGCAAGGCTTCGGGGGACTCAGGTGTTGGATTGGGGTTCAGTGCATGATGCATACCTAAGTGGGCACGGTGTTTACCTAAGTGGGCAAGGTTTGGCATGGCGCGTACCTTAGCGGGCACGGTATGGAAAGGCGCATACCTAAGCGGGCACAGAGTGGCACAACGCGTACCTTAGCGAGCACGGGGTGGCACGATACGTACCTTAACGCGTACCTTAGCGGACACGGTGTGACAAAGTGCATACCTTAGCACGTACCTTAGCGGGCACATTAACGGGCACGGTGTGGCAAGGCACATACCTTAGTGCGTACCTTAGCGGGCACAGTATGGCAAGGCGCATACCTTAGCGCGCACCTTAGCGGGCACGAGGTGGCACGACACAGACCTTAACGGCAAGGCGCGCGTGCCTTAGCGGGCACGGCGCGCGTACCTAAGTGAGCATGCGCGAGCAAGACGCTTTCCCTGGTGCGAGCACAACGGTGACTTGGGAGAGCACAGAAGCGACTTGGGCGTATCTTAGCGAAAGCTTGGCACATACCTTGGCACAAGCAAGGCAAGACCTTGGCAGGAGTACAGTTGACTTTCCTTGACTCTGGCGTTGACCAGGTCAAAGTATAGTCTCACTTTTGGATGTTCCCTATTGGAGGGCCAAGAACGGCTTAACATCTACTATAGGGGAGGGACCTCTCCTGGGGGTGGTATGGGCAGGAAGGCAATGGTGACCCTAGAGAAGGCCTTGGGCATGCATGCCAAGGCCTTGCCCAAAGACCAACATGCAACCACCTCCGAGCCGGTAGGACCGGACATAGTCAAGCTCTAGCATGCACCCAAGGGTGCCTAGGCTCGGTAGGCACGACCAAGCACGACCCTAAGATCAAGGAGCGTTCCTAGGCTTGGATGGACCAAGTCAAGCATGGCAGTTCCTAGGCGGTTAGACAACTAACTACCTTAGTCATGGCTCAGAGCATGACCAAGGCACGTCCAAGCAAGTCCCTAGCACATTGGAGATGTGCCTATTGACCAGTGGTACGAAGCCAGGTGGCAGCTAGGTGACTACATGGGAGTGTGGTGTGGTTTACTTAGTCTTTGATGCTTGTAAACTAGGACATGTATCCATTCGGTTATGTAACCACTTCAGGCTGTTTTCTATAAAGCCAACCCCTTATGCTTGGGAAGCATAAGGTGGTAGAGTTGTAACCCATCAATCAAAGATCAGTAAAGCTCCCCTTAGTGCCTATTGTTGCTTGTTAGTGTGAAAATTATTGGTGTGTCGTACTAAGGTGGTCCTTAGGCACCATAGAGTGTATTGAGTGAGAAAAAAATTTCCTTAGGATAAACCCTATCATCAGTGACCTCGTGACAATTGGTATCAGAGCCTCATTTGGCGACGATAGCGACCCGAGCAGCTGTTGATTTGAGTGAGAGGCTGTCTCACTTGGAACAGCTCGTGGCAACACTCAGTGTGCAAAGGGAGGAGGCTCAGAGCACTTCCTTGGCGGAACGAGTTGGAGGCTTGGAAGCACTCATTGTTTCGTTGGTGGCTAGAGAGGAATCTCACATGGGGATGGTCTCTAGTTGGGAGGCTTGATTTGATGAGATAGCTGCTGATGTTCGTGCGGTTAGTGAACTTACCATTGACACAACAGAGACGATTGTTGTGGAGGTTAGTCTACTCAAGAAGGCTGTGGGTGGAACCTCAAACGTTGGGGAAGCGACAAAGCTACCGAATCCCAAAGTTCCTGAACCAAAGAAGTTCTCTAGTAAGCGAAGTGCCAAAGAACTAGAGAACTTTCTTTGGGACATGGAGCAGTACTTTGCCACGGTGCGGACTCCGGATGATCAGAAGGTCATCCTAACTTCAATGTACTTGGAGGGAAATGCAAGGCTTTGGTGGAGGACCAGAGTTGACGATGATGCTGCTGCTGGGAGGACGAAGATCATCAAGTGGGAGGTACTGAAATGGGAATTGAAGGATCAATTCCTGCCTACTAATGCAGCTTGGCAAGCGAGGGAGGTTTTACGGAAGCTGAAGCTGACGGGCTCTATGCGAGAGTACGTGAACGAGTTTTCCTCTTTACTGTTGGACATTAAGAACATGTCCGAAGAGGATAAACTCTTCAATTTTACAACCGGCTTGCAGATGTGGGCACAAGCCGAGTTGAGGAGACAAGGTGTAAAGGACTTGCTTGGAGCGGTAGCTGCTGCTGATAGTCTTGTCGATTTCAAGACTAGTTCTCCGCCTTCTGAAGGGAATAACAAGGAGAAAAAGTCCCATAAGGAGTACTCAAAGAAAGGCGAAAAGAAGTCCTTTCCTTCGAAAAAGCTGAACTCAAAGCCGACACCCAAAGCAGATGCACAACCCTCATCATCCTCAAAGGGTTGTTTCATTTGCAATGGGCCTCATCGGACACGGGAGTGTCCAAAGAAGGAGAAGATTTATGTTTTGATTGCAAAAAATACTACTGAGATTCGGATGAACCCACTATAGTTGTTGAATGCCATTCAACAAGCAAGGCTAAGCAAATCGGAGGGATTGCTCTATGTGGAGGCGATGGTGGATTCAAGGGCGACACACTCATTCGTGGCAGATCATATGGTGGGTAAGCTAGAGCTTACCTTTGTTGAGAATTCCAGTCGCATGAAGGCTGTGAATTCCAAGGCTAAGCAGATCCAAGGTATGGCCTCTAATGTTGACATTAAGGTTGGATCTTGGGAAGGAAAAATCAACCTAATGGCGGTTCCTCTAGATGATTTCGACATCATTATAGGGAACGATTATCTCTATTCAGGGAGTATTGCCCTAATGCCTTTCCTAAGGGGATTATTCATCATGAACAAATCACATCTTTGCTTTGTACCTGTTAGTGATGCTACAGGGAAGGAAGGTGACAAGCAGACCTATTTATCGACGATTCAACTCAAAGACGGACTGAGGAAAGGGCAGCCAACTTACTTGGCAACATTGGTGGAGATGAAGCCAAGAGTTGCGGTGGAGGTCCCCGATGTGGTGGTTGGTGCACTAGAGGAGTTCGAAGATGTCATGCCTCTAGATTTGCCAAAGCATCTACCACCACAGAGAACCATTGCTCATGCTATTGAGCATGTACCAGGCTCAAAGCCGCCAGCTCAGGCCCCTTATCAAATGGCTCTTAAGGAGTTGGAGGAGCTGAGAAAGCAGTTGGAGGAGTTGTTGGATGCGTGGTTCATTCAGCCATCCAAAACTCCATTCAGAGCCCCAGTCATTTTCTAGAAGAAGCATGATGGGTCCCTTTGAATGTGCGTCAACTACAGGGCTTTGAACAAGCTCACAGTGAAGAACAAGTACCCGATTCCCTTACTGACGGATCTGTTCGATCGTTTGTCCGGTGCCTTGTACTTTACCAAGTTGGACTTGCGATCAGGGTACTACCAGGTTCACATTGCTGCTGGAGATGAACCTAAAATGGTCATGGTAACGAGGTATGGTTTATTTGAATATCTTGTTATGCCTTTCGGTCTTACAAACGCACCTGCTACGTTTTGTCATTTGATGAACGATGTATTAAGGGAGTTTATTGATCGGTTAGTAGTCGTCTATTTGGATGACATTGTTGTATATAGTTAGAACCTCCAAGATCATGTTGATCATTTGTGGAAAGTTATGACTACTTTACGAGCTAACCAATTGTTTGTAAATAAGGATAAGTATGAGTTTGCAAGGCAAACCATCACTTTTCTTGGCAATATTGTAAGTAAGGGAAAATTGTTGATGGATCCGGAGAAGATTTGTGCAATTGTGGAGTGGCCAAACCCCACAAAGGTCCCTGAACTTTGATCATTCCTAGGCTTGGCGAATTACTATCGGCGGTTCGTGGAAGGCTACTCGAGGAAGGTGGCACCGCTGATAGATCTTTTGAAGAAAGATTGTGCATGGTTGTGGACAGAGAAGTGCGACCAGGCGATGGAGAAATTGAGGCAGGTCATTGCCTCTGAACCAGTGCTGACATTACCAAACTTTGAACTTCCTTTCGAAGTCCATACCGACGCATCTGATAGGACTTTGAGGGTGGTGCTTGTCCAGGAGGGACACCTCATTGCCTTCGAGAGCAGGAAGTTGAAGGATGTTAAACATCGATATCCATGAGAAGGAGATGATTGCTGTGGTGCATGCCCTCAAAATTTGGAGGCACTACTTGCTTGGGATGAGTTTCATTGTACGCACAGATAATGCGGCAATCACCTACTTCATGACCCAGAAGAGACTCTCCTGAAAGCAAGCAAGGTGGCTGGATTTCTTGGCAGAGTATGATGTCCAGTTCGAACACAAGCCTGGGAGGCTTAATTCAGTCTCTGATGCTCTTAGTCAGAAGGTGGTAGCTAAGGTGGTCTTAGCAATTGCAGTGCTGGAAAGCCAATTCTTGCCTCGAATCAAAGAGGAGACGGTCAAGGATCTAGTTTGCGTGAAACTGGTGAAACTAGTAGCTGAAGGTGTTACTCGGAGATTATGGTGCAAAAATAGAGTCCTTTATCTAAAGGAGGACGTTCATATGTTCCTAGTACAGACGGATTGAGGCGAGAGCTCTTGAGGGAGACTCATGATGCAAGGTGGGCAGGACATCCAGGCATGGAGCATACCTTTGCCCTATCCCATTCGTTCTTTTGGCCATAGATGGAGGAGGACGTGGATCTTTATGTGCGAACTTGTGTTATGTGCCAGCAAGACAAGACAGATAGAAGGAAGGCAACTGGCTTGTTGGAGCCTCTACCAGTACCAGACAGACCCTTTAGAAGTATTTCTATGGATTTCATCACTGGTCTTCCCACGACGCAAGGGATGACTAACGTGATGGTGGTGGTGGATCGATTCTCGAAGTATGCTACATTCATTTTTGCTCCAAAGAATTGTGATGCAGACATGGCTACAGAGTTGTTTCTGAAACATGTGGCAAAATATTGGGGGATTCCGGAGGATATCATAAGTGATCGGGATACGAGGTTCACAGGGCGGTTTTGGACTGCCCTCTTCAACATGCTGGGATCAGAGTTGAAGTTTTCGACAACCAACCATCCTTAAACGGATGGGCAGACGGAGAGGATCAATGATTTGTTGGAGGACTACCTCAAACACTATGTGAATGCAAGCCAGCCCAATTGGGTGGACCTGCTTGATTCTACCCAATTTTGCTACAATCTCCATAGAAGTTCTGCTACAGAGATGAGTCATTTCGAGGTGGCAACGGGACACAGCCAGCTACCCCACACGAGGTAGCAAAATCAAAGTCGATAGGATTATGCCCAGTGGTTTATCGTTTTGCAAGGTGCAAGCAGGAGTTGCGGGAGGTAGCTCAAGACAGTTTGGCTAAAGTTGTTCGGCAGATGAAGAAGTATGCTGACCAGAACAGGAGATCCTTGGAGTTCCAAGAAGGAGACTTGGTCTTGTTGAAGCTCACTCCTCATATCCTGAAGAAGTTCAACAAGAAGGAGATATACAAGGGCCTGGTTCAACGATATGAGGGACCATTTGAGGTGGTCAAGCAAGTTGGGAGGATACCTTACAAGCTCAAGCTACTAGAGAGGTTGAAGGTACACCCTACATTTCATGTCAGTTACCTTAAGCCTTTCCACTCAGATCAAGCGGATCCAGGGCGAAGTGCAGTCAGACGAGCTCCACCCTTAATACGGAAGGAATTTGCAGAGGAGATTGAGCAGATTCTAAACCACGAGGTACGTGGTCAGAGTAAGAAAAACAGCCAGATTTTCTACTTGATTAAGGGGGTTGATGTGGAGGAACCTACTTGGGAGCGGGACACTACCCTATGGCAGTTTGAGAACGAGATAACGGACTACCAGAAGTGGCAAGAACCGAGCAGTTCGATGAGGGCATCGAACATTTTGGCCGAGGGAGGTTTGTTACCACCGCAATAGCTGGACCGAAGCATGTTGGGCTTGGCAGCATGATAACTCAGCAAATGTCCGAGTCTCGGTGGACTCGGGAGGCTTCAGGGGACTCTGGTGACAGATTGGGGTTCAGTGCATGGCGCATACCTAAGTGGGCACGATGTTTACCTAAGTGGGCAAGGTTTGGCAAGATGCGTACCTTAGCGGGTACGGTATGGCAAGGCGCATACCTTAGCGCGTATACCTTAGCGGGCACGGGTGGCACGACACGGACCACTTAGCAAGGCGCGCGCCTTAGCGGGCACGCCGCGCGTACCTAAGTGAGCATGCGCGGCT
The DNA here is from genome assembly GCA_039657345.1 of Stephania japonica. Taxonomy (NCBI): domain Eukaryota; kingdom Viridiplantae; phylum Streptophyta; class Magnoliopsida; order Ranunculales; family Menispermaceae; genus Stephania; species Stephania japonica. Next base: position 15,620,395 of record CM077558.1, on the reverse strand, counting down.
AAGGCGTTCTCCCTTGTGTGAGCACAACGGTGACTTGGGGAGAGCACGGAAGCGACTTGGGCGTACCTTAGCGAAAGCTTGGCACATACCTTGGCACGAGCAAGGTCATGCCTTGGCACAAGCAAGGCAAGACCTTGGCAGGAGCACAGTTGACTTTCCTTAACTCTGGCATTGACCAGGTCAAAGTATAGTCTCACTTTTGGATGTTCCCTATTGGAGGGCCAAGAACGACTTAACATCTACTATAGGGGATGGACCTCTCCTGGGGGTGGTATGGGCAGGAAGGCAAGGGTGACCCTAGAGAAGGCCTTGAGCGTGCATGCCAAGGCCTTGCCCAAAGACCAACATGCAACCACCTCCGAGCCGGTAGGACCCGGACGTAGTCAAGCTCTGGCATGCACCCAAGAGTACCTAGGCTCAGCTAGGCACGACCAAGCACGACCCTAAGATCAAGTAGCGTTTTTAGGCTTGGATTGACCAAGTCAAGCATGACAGTTCTTAGGCGGTTAGGCAACTACTTTGGTCATGGCTCAAAGCATGACCAAGGCACGTCCAAGCAAGTCCCTAGCACATTGGAAATGTACCTATTAACTAGGTGGTCATGGCAGTTACGAAGCTAGGTAGCAGCAAAGGAGACAAGCAGTTAGGCAACTGCTTGACTACATGGGAGTGTGGTGTGGTTTACTTAATCTTTCATGCTTGTAAACTAGGACATGTGTCCATTCGGTTATGTAACCACTTAAGGCTATTTTCTATAAAGCCAACCCCTTATGCTTGGGAAGCATAAGGTGGTAGAGTTGTAACCCATCAATCAAAGATCAGTAAAGCTCCCATTTGTGCCTATTGTTGCTTGTTAGTGTGAAAATTATTGGTGTGTCGTACTAAGGTGGTCCTTAGGCACCATAGAGTGGTATTGAGTGAGAAAAAAATTTCCTTAGGGTAAACCTCTCATCAGTGACCCCGACAACTAGCAACATGAAAAAACTAAAAATAATATATTGGTCAAATATAAAACCCTAGATCTAATCATGAAAATAATATAGAACCAAAGAAAATAGAATAAATTAAATTGAATCAAATAAGTTTGGAAACCCCACAATACAATCGCAATGCCAAATCCGACTTTGTTGATCCGTCGAGGCTTAGAAATCGAAGTTTAGCCGGACATCATCGCCAGAGAAAACAAAACAAAAAAAAATCTCCACTTTTATTCTCTGTGCGTTCTTGAAATAATGGAATTTCCTACCAAAAAAAAAAAATGGAATTCGATTCTCCAGTTGAAAATCAGTCCTTTCTGTGTGTGTGTATATATATATATATATTAATAGATAAAAACAATCCTATCTTAACTAAACAAAACTAAACAATAAAAAGCTCATATCTTAACTAAACAAAACTAAACAATAAAAAGCTCATATAATCTCGCTTATAATTAATCTGGATGAAGATTAATTATAAAGCTAGTAGCTAGCTTACAAGTTATAATCTAAAAACTGAGTGCCACACATACTTCTCATGTAATGTCCAAAATTTTAAGCCTCATTTGGTTCATATTTGCTAACTTACAATGTTAGTTCGGAGTTATCTCCTTAAAGTTAATATTTTTATATTTGTTTCAACTTTAAAGTTGTAGGGAAGATGAAAATTTTTAAAAATAAAAAATGTGAATTGACATAAATAACCTTCCAATAAGAGAGAGAGAGAGAGAAAGAGAGATGGGTAATAAAAAGGGTCATTAATGAGGTGTAATTTAGGGTTGCAAGTGGGGCAGAGCGGGGCGGAGATTGAAGTTATCGTCCCCACATCCATGGGGGTGCGGGGCGGGGATTTATCCTCAAAATTTTTCCATGGGGCAAACTTCACCGCCCTACACCCTGCCCCGCCAGGATTCCCTGCGGGGCGTGAACTTTATACAAGTCCATGTTTTGATCCACAATCTTTGATCTTTTTTATGTCTTTATTTGATGCACATATAATGCGTCTCTACCTAAATACTACTAGTTTCAAATTTTATATGATTAATTAGAATAAGTCAATCATACTAATTAACAATTGAATATCGGTCAAACAAATTTTTAATCAATTGTATACTAATGGTATTTCAAGGGAAGACTTAATTAATCAACATTTGTTCTAAAACATTATTGAAAACTACATACTGAGAATTATTGATTCAATTCGCTTATTGATTGTGATTATATAATTGGTTTCTTATGTAATTTCATTCGTGCACTTTATGTTTTGATCTTTATCTTTAGTTTTCTTTTTGTCACTTGACTACTTTATCAACTATTTTTTTGCTCTTTTCGAATTTTTGATAGCTATTTGATTTTGGGTGTTTTCTATATTCAGATTTTTATATTTAGGTTTTTATTCCGATCTCTTTTTATTTTTCTTTTCAAGAACAAATAAAAATATTTTAGAAATGACATATACTGATCGATAATCTATGTATGCATTGCTTAGATCAACCCTCCTCTTTTTTAGTTTATTCTATAAGATATCAATTTGTTATATATCCTTTACAGTGGCAACAAAATTTTAATTAATCATTTTTCAAAAAAAATATAGCTTCTATTTATAAAGTATTAAATTGAAATTTCACCAATATTTACATAAGTTTTTTTTTCTTTTTTTATCACTTCCTTTTTCTCATCAAATTATTTTTAACTAATATATTAACATTAAGTTATTATCTTTTAACTAATATATGTTTTCAATTTTTTTTTCTCATGGGGCAGGGTACGGGGCGGGCAATGGGGATTCCCCGTGGGGCGAGGAATGGGGCGGGGCAATGGAGATTCCTCGTGAGGTGGGGTACGGGAAAAATCCCACGGGGCAAAGGTAATCCCCGCCCGCGCCTCGCCCTGGCCCGGCGGGGGCAAAAATGCGGAGAATCCCCTTCCCGCTGGTGCGGGGCCCTCGGGGTTGTAACCTTAGTGTAATTATGTCCACAACTCCTAGAGAGATAACTTCCTATGGAGAGTGAGGAGATATCTTTCACCCTAGGGTATAAGTTGAGAGATAACTAGCAGGAAAGTTGAGTAACTAAACAAGATTAGTTTCCAACTCTCTACAAATTATCTTCCGAGAAATAACTCCACCTCTAACCAAACAAGGCTTAAGGGTAATCTAAGATTATTTTATATATCTAACAAAACAAGATTATTTATTCATATATTCAGATAATTGATTATAAATGGAAGCTCTTGTCCATATATATATATATATATATATATATATATATATATATATATATATATATATATATATCTGTGTCGTGTAGTGGAAATGGGAAACTGCTATGCTGGGCCACTTCTACATTTTTACCTCTTGGTTGCCAAATACTTTGTACATATATATACTGATAAAATAGAAGTTTCATTAATCATTAAGAGCCCGGTTAAGTGCACCCCACCGTTTACAGTATACACCCCAAAAAAATCAAACTTAAAAAAATGTCAATCCTACTACAAAATGACCCTTATGTCCTTCACTGTGATTAGTACACCCCACACACTCTTCTTTGTGATTTGTAGGCATCATCGAGTGGTTCGACTTCAAAAGTTCGAATATCTTATTGGAGAGTCGGTGAGAGCCCATCGAGCCTCTAGTTGAGAGTCAGTCCACTTTGTCAACCTTTAATTGGAAAGTCGGTCGAAACCACTGAACCTTTAGATTGGCAATTGCCAACTAAATCTTACCAAAGGTTCGGGTTGGACAATACCGTGCCTAGTGGATAACTCTCGACTACATGTTGCCGAATCTAATATAGATATCTCGACCAAGATTTTGGAGTTGAGTGCTTCACTTCGGATGAAAGGGTATTTTGGTAAAAATATGAGGTGCACTTAGAAATTAAAATTTAAATTTGGGGTGCCACACAAAATGAAGTGCACTCAATAAATAGTGGGGTACACTTAACTGGACTCATCATTAATGACTCGGGGCCAGACATAGAATCAAAGAACATTAATTCGCTAATCCTATTTGTTCAAAAGAGCTATCATTTGACTATGAATGCAATTGTGAATTTGAAACAGTTTATCAATCAATGACTACTCTCTATAACGTTGAAATACATTACAATACACAAACACCGCTAAAACCACATAAAAAAATAACAAAATTTTTCAACAAAGAGAAAAAAACTTAATTACTTCCAACAAGGAGAAGATAAATAAAGAACTTCCAACTATTTTGACTTTATTTAGTGTATTTGAAGTTGTCACTTTTCGACTTCGAAAAAATAAAAAAAATTTGTCACTTTTCCATTATTAGTGAGTCTCTCTTCTCTAATAGGTAAAGTGTCTCTTATTAATATTTTTAGCCAAATTGGTTAATATATCTCAACATTTTACAACTTTTGTTATTATTGTTAGATTATGTAAATATTTAGTCAAAAATATTTTGTAATCTTCTATTTTAGGTTAGCATACATTAGAATCAATTAGTCAAATTAGCATACATTAGAATCAATTAGTCAAATTAGTTCATAATTTGACTAATTGATTCTAATGTATGCTAACCTAAAATAGAAGATTACAAAATAGTTTTGACTAAATATTCCCCAAGAAGCCCAAGAAGGGAAAGACCAAGGCTGGGAAGGAGCTCCTTGGTCTGCGACGCGGCAGGCAGACTGTTCGGTGGTTGTTCCGGTTGCCCCCTCCACTATTCTGGCCATTCCCAGCACCACCGCGGTTGTTGTTGCGATTCCCACAGCCACGACTACGGTTGTACTTCTTTCCACGATTGTGGGAATTTCCTCAATTATTGTAGGTATTTTCAGAATTGTTGGGCTGCCCATTAACAGAGGAATTATGAGGATTAATATTGTGGGAAATGAGAGCGACATTCAAACCTGATTCATGAATGGCGTCTCGCCATTGCTGTCTTCCTCAAGATCGAGCATTAACCACACAACTTCAAAGGATGGGAGAGGAGTACGGTGTTGCACCGTTGTTCGAAAATGTTTGTATTCTTCTGATAACCTACGCAGAAGACGGAGCACCAGACGTTCGTCAGAGACTTTGTGGCCGATGTTGGCGAGGTTGTCTGCAAGAACCTTGAGCCTGGTATAGTATGCTTTCATGTTTGGGAAATCCACCAATTTGGTGTTCGTGAATTTTGCATCAAGGGCAAGAGCCCTAGCCGATTTGTTGTCCTGGAAGAGATGAACAAGGCGATTCCATGCCTCAGCTGCGATGTCCTCTTGATCAATGATCGTGTTGAGAAGATCATTGGATATTGTACCATATATCCATTGTCGTACGATGTCATCTAGCCGTTCCCATAGAGCATTTGCAGCAATTTCCGCGGCTTTGGTTGTTGTGGATGAGACGGTGGTGGAGGCAGGAGGTAAGATGTGATCAATTACCAAATTCGCTCGACAATGGAGCTTGAAGAAGGTAGCCCAGTTGTTGTAGTATTAGCTTCCTTTATAGTCAAGACCAATAGGAATGCAGGATTTTATATTGGTGACTGTGGTTGCAGGATGCAACTTGGACGCGTCAGCTATGGAGATGAGAAGAAGAAAGGGACGAAAAAGATGAGAGGTGGGTGGCTGCTAGGGTTGCAGAGACCTGCTCTGATACCATATAAGATAATATTTGCCATGTCGCTTCTCATTCATTCAATAGGTTAATATACATCGTTTACAACGTAATGTTAGGCTACAAATTAAGAACTAATTTGACTAATTGATTTTAATGTATAGGCTACAAATTAGGAACTAATTTGACTAATTGATTCTAATGTATAGACTGCAAATTAAGAACTAATTTGACTAATTAATTTTAATGTATGCTAACCTAAAATAGAAGATTACAAAATATTTTTGACTAAATATTTACATAATCTAACAATTATATCCTAACCTTTTTAAATTTGTTATTCTATCATAACCTTTCTATATTGATAAATTTGTATCCTACTTCACTTTTTAACTTTAAATTTGATGAAATAACATTTAATTAATGAGCTTAAAAAATAAATTAAGTAGTAATTTTAGTAATTATAGATGATGAGTTAGCTTTTTAAGGTTATTTTTTAGTGTCGTCATCAAATTTGAAGTAAAAAGTGACTTATGATACAAAATTCTCAATGCAGAAAGGAGAACATAATAACAAATTTAAAAAGGTTATAATATAATAACAAAAGTTGTAAAAAAGTTACGATATTTTAACCAATTAAGCCTTTTTTTTCTTGGAGATTTGCTACTTTAACATCACGAAATGCACACGTCACACCCCCAAGTAGTCACATCAAGCTTGAGAAGTCGTTCATGCAAACCTCGAGATGCATGCATATACAATTTGCATAACATACGTCTCTGATCCGTCTCTATTTCATCTCTGATCCGTCTCGAATCAGCAACATAATATAATTTCCATGGCTAACTAATTAGCGACCGATATTAGAAAGGAAACGAGTTCCATTGCAAATCCTTGTAGAACTGAACTAGAGATGGAATATATGCTGATTAGAGACGGAAATTTTCATTGTTGATCGACTTCTTGTTTTTTTGTAGTGATGGGGTAATTCGGTTATGTAAAAAGAACATTTCTCTTCCGTAATCTTTGTTGTTTCCTTGAAATTAATATGCAGGGGCAAGAGACGACAGCTGCAAATATGATGGTGCCTCCGATTATTAGTTATATCAATAAATCTACTTGGACTCCGCTAAATTTTTTTGTACATATTTAAGGGTATAATAAGAATTTTACAAGTGCTTATGGTTGTTTCATTAATTGCTCAAGCGAGTCCTGACCTCTAGTCCAAATAGTTATATTGGGTACTATCCTTGTTTATGTCCCAACGAATAATTACCAACTCTGCTTCAACTAAACAAAGCACTACTTTTTTTTTTTTTTTTTTTTTTTTTTTTTTTTTTAACTTTTTTAACATGTAAATCGAATGTACAAACATGTCACAACACAACACCATCGTCCATCTATCACTGTTGATGAACATTTTTATTGTTCAACCATCAGATTGGAGACTTAATGAACGTCTAAATCCGCCATCGCTAATTGATCTGATTTTTGAGCCACCATATCAACGACTGCCATCAAGACTGGAATGATCATAGGCGTCATCGGCTTCGCTGCAAGTCTCACATATATTCTTCATTTGAATACACACGAAAAAAGTTTTCTTTGTACTAGAACTCAAGACCTCTTGTTAACGAAGATAATTTATAGTTAAAACGTACGATTGTTTGGAATCCACTATAAGTTTGGTGTCTAAGTAGAAAACGATTGGCGTGCAGGAGGGGATCGCGTTGGGAAGAAGTTTTGCCACGCTCAAGAACCAACACACACAGATGGAAACAGAGATGATTGCTTTTGGGATGATGAACATTTCTGGCTCACTGACTTCATCTTTTTTGACCGCTGGTTTGCATAAAACCTTCAGTTTTCATCATACTTCTGATCCACTTCATCATAAAAACTCTAGATTCAGCAACCTAAAGAGAAGCTAAAATGGGTATTTCAGGGCCATTTTCGAGGTTTGCGGTGAACTTCAATGCAGGATGCAAGACTTCATTTTCAAGCATTGTAAAAGCAATAATAGTCATGCTAACATTACTATTCTTAACACCACTGTTCCACTACACTCCCTTGGTAGTGCTCTCTGTTGGCCTAAGTGTTTTTATCACTTACACTACACTCGAAATTTTGATGCTAACAAACAATGTGAAATGGTACTAACAAGTTCATTTAGTATTTGAGAATACATCATCTTGTTAGGAATTTCAAGTTCAATAGGAAAGTTGAGCTATGCACAAGTTCAAGTCAAAAAGTGACAACATGAAGTCGAACAAGTTCAAGAATCGGCTCATACAAGGAAGCAAGGACTGGAAAGACAAGGCAATCACGTGTACATTATTTGTAAGATATGTAAGTTCCATTTCTACATGCCAATGCATTAGAATCATGCATTCCATGAGTTTCATTTTTTCAAAGTACGTAAGGTTGTAATTTTTGTGATTTTTTAATGTTTTTAAATGATGCAAACATATTTTATAACATGTATTTGAAGTGTATGAACTGTTAGAATCAATTTTGAATGCACCGGTATGTGTTTAAATGGTTTTTGAGTTGACATTAAAATTATTTGTAGAAAAGCCTCTATGTTTTCATGAAACATAAATTTTTGGTTTTTGGGTTTGTGAAATCATCCGGGATGTCTAAGCATATTTTTAAGACCCTACTAAACATGTATAAAGTGATTTCAAGGTTTAGTAGAGTCGTAGAGGTGTTAGGAGGCCGTTTTGAAAAATTGAAATGTTATTTAAAAGCCCCTACAGTGAACTGAAAATTTTTTTCGTAAGTGTTGGCTAGTGTGCTGTACAATTTACCCAGCGCGTTGTGCAGTGTCCTGACAGAAAATTTTTTTAAGAGTTGGCTAGCGCGCTGTGCAGTTTCCTAACAATTATTTTAAAGTGTTGATCCACACCTTTAATTTGAATTTGGGGATCATTTTGGGCCCTTAGAGCATATGTAATAGTCATATAGGGGTTATAAAGAGTTTGACTACTTACTTAAACACCCAAGAACACCAAAGTCACATCTTATACTCTACACTTTCAAAAATCCAAGTTTTACACACATTTGGACTAGATTTTTTATCACATACACTAGGTGATTTTTGGAGATATCGATTCACCGGTCAAGGCAACATAAGAGAGGTGTTCTAAAGCTTACAACAACCACTCTAAAACTGATTTTCAAATTTCACACTTGGAGTTGTAAGATTTCTTGATTTCCTACTCTTTTTGGGCTTATTATTGATTGGAGTAATGTTTGAAAATCATTTGTTGTGTTCTTGAACACTTTTGTCTTGAGTTTTGAACTTGAACTTAAACTTAATCTCTTTGAGCTTAAGACATATTTGAACAAGTTGTGTTTTATCTTAATTTTCACATATCACTTGTTCATGTGTTTTTAAAACCTACTTGTGTCTAATCTATACTTGATTTTGTAGTTTCATACTTGTGTTGTTTTAACAACTTATTTATAAGGGTCTTGTTCTTAATCTAAATTTGTCTTTGACCCGTGTTTTTGATTGCACAACTTGAGCTTAAAATTATATCTTTACTTGTGCATCAATTAGCCATTTATTATAACCAAGTTTAGCTTAATTTATACTCTTCTTGATTGGTTTCAATATTGAGAGTTAGCCTATAAAAACTCAATTTACAAGACATCTCAATTGGCAAAGTCATACTTGCATGCATATGAGTTTTTTGGCTCTAGGTGGCTAGTAAGAATTGGACTTATTGTCGCTTTACTTTGTAAAGCAAGATTTGAATTGTATTTATCAAACTTTGATTGTAAAACTTAGTAGAATCTAAGTCGAAAGGGAATACCTAGTTGAGGCTAGGCATGAATCCTAGTTGAGGCTAGGTAAAGAAAAATCCTATGATGAGCTTAGGTGATTGTATAAGACCTTATTGCGATAAAACATTTTGTAAAAGACCTAGTTGAGGCTAGCATTCACTAGGCTTGCAGGCTTAGGTTGTAACACTTATTGGTAATATAAGTGAGGGGGTTTGAAAATCCTAATCTAGAGAGGTTAGGTAGTAGATTTAGATCGGTTGGATTAAACCACTCTAAATCACGTGTCTCATTTCCATCTCTTCTACCCCTTCTTGATTGCATTGCATAGATATTTATTGTTGGTATGTGTGTATTGTTGTTATTTAAGCATAAAGTTTTTAAAAGACACATAATAACTCAGGTAACCCAATTCACCACTCCTCTTGGGTGACCTTCACTCTCCTCAATCATAATTGTAGCGGTCCTTGGTGTTATCGACTACAATTCTGCCATCCATCTATGGAAGGTTGATAAATTCGACTTCATCATCTGCATGGGCGTCTGCGTTGATGTGGTCCTTGGCCGCATTGAGATTGGCTTAGGCATCACGGTACTTGAAAGCTTTCATTATTCAGGAACTGCAATACTGAGACCTAAATTATGTACTGTGTCAATCCATTCCTTCAAATATTTGTTCAACTGCTTACGTCCATGCCAATAAATGCAGGTTCCTTGTGCACTCAACCTGGAATTCTTGTGCTTCGAATCGACGCACCAATCTACTTTGCAAAATCAGGCTACTTAAGAGAGAGGTATGTCAATACATAAAGATGGTCACAAGTACTCACAACTCAAGTGTAGCAGAGGAGATATATTAAGATAAATCTTTGCATACAAGGCTAGTGTTACCACCCCAATAAGCTAGATACAAGCATGCTGGGCTGGGCAGCATGATAACTCAGCAGATGATCGAGTCTCGGTGGACTCGGGAGGTTTCGGTGAACTCCAAAGTTGGATTGGGGTTTAGTACATGGCTCGTGCCTAAGTGGGCAAGCCTTGGCAAGGGCAAGGCTTGGCAAGGCCAGGTCAGGCCTGGGCAAAACCAGGGCAAGGCTTGGAAAGACCAGGGCAAGGCTTGGCAAGGCCAGGCCAAGGCCAGGCAAGGCCAAGGCAAGGCTGGGCAAGGCTTGGGCAAAGCTGGGCAAGGCTTGGGCAAAGCGAGGCAAGGCTTGGCAAGGCTTGGGCAAAGTTGGGCAAGGCTTGGGCAAAGCTTGGCAAGGCTTGGGCAAAGCTTGGCAAGGCGCGGGCAAGACTTGGCAAGGTTGGGCAAAGGCTTGGCAAGGAGTTGGCAAGGCTTGGCAAGGAGCTGGTAAGGCTTGGCAAGGCGCGGGCAAGGTTTGGCAAGGCACAAACCTTAGTGGGCACGGCGTGGCACGGCACAGACCAGGGGCATGCCTTGGCACGCCGGACAGTCATGCCTTGGCACGAGCAAGGCAAGGCAAGGCCTTGGCACAAACCAGGTCACACCTTGGCACAAACCAGGTCATGCCTTGGCACGGCCAAGGCAAGGCCTAGGCACAACTGTTGACTTTCCTTGACTTGGGCATTGACTCGGATCAAAGTACGCTTGGTCTCATTTTGGGATGTTTCCTTTTGGAGCTGGGGAAACGGCTTAACATCTACTATAAGGGGAGGTGGGCTCTCTCCTAGGGGTGGCATGGGCAACAATGACAAGCAAAGCCCTCGTGCACGCCTTGGGCACCATGCCAAGGCGAAGACCCACGGACCATGGTCCGGCCACCCCGGCCGGTGGGACTCGACCACGAGCCCCGGCTAGCACCCAACGTGCTGGACACGGCCAGGGCACCACGAGACGCATCCCTGTCCCGTAGAGAAGCATGAACCACGTCCCTTGAAATGTGGAAGACCAAGTCGAGGTAGTTGGGGAACTACCTTGGTCATGGCGGGCCATGACCAAGCCACGTCCGAGCATGACCCGAATGCATGGAGAATGTGCAAAAGCCGACCACTCAGTAATGGAGGTGGTTACGGAACCAGGTGTGGCGAAGGGAACAAGGCGGTTCGGCAAGAATCGCCTTGACCACTAAGATAGTGGTGATTTACCAGTGTCTATGGATTAATGTATCTTGGACATGTGTCCCGATCGGTTATGTAACTACCTAATGGCTAGGCTATAAAGCCATGGGCTCGAGCTTGGGAAGCATAGAGTTCCACGATTGTAAATCCAATTGAGAGCTAGTAAACGTTTCCTTGTTGCCTATTGCTTGCTTTGTCCCTTTAATTTGAGTGTTGGCGTCTTTGAACTAAGGTGGCCCTTAGGCACCGCAGTTCAATCGAGAGAAAATTTTCCTAGTGAAAAACCCCTCTTTCATTGGCCCTGTGACAATTGGTATCAGAGCCTCGTTTGGAGACAATGGCGACCCGAGCAGCAAGCGATCTAGGTGAGAGGGTGTCTCACCTAGAGCATGTGATAGCAACGATGGCCACTCCGGCGGAATTGGCGGAGTCTTCAACTACGTCCCGACGTATTGAAGCCTTGGAAATGTTGGTGGCTTCCTTGGTGACTAGGGGAGAGTCACAAGAGGCCCTGATTGCTATGTGGGAATCAAGGTTTGAGGAGCTTGTAGCGGATGTGCGGTCGGTGGGAGAACTTACCACCGAAACAGCCTCGACAATGGCTGTGGAGGTGAGCTTACTCAAGCGAGCTGTGGGCGGAACCTCGGAGGGTGCTGTTGCGGCAAAGCCCCGAACAAAGGTGCCGGAACCAAAGAAATTCTCTGGCAAGCGGAGTGCAAAGGAGCTTGAGAATTTCATTTGGGACATGGAGCAGTACTTTGCTACTGTTGGCACGGAGGAGAATCAGAAGGTCATCTTGACCCCGATGTACCTTGAAGGTGATGCGAAACTTTGGTGGAGAACCAGGGTGGATGATGATGCGAAGCTGCGGGGAGGCCCAAAATTGTAGATTGGGAGGTGCTCAAGAGGGAATTGAAGGATCAATTCCTTCCTACCAATGCGGCTTGGCAAGCGCGGGAGGCCTTGCGCAAGCTCAAACAGACGGGATCGGTGCGTGACTATGTGAAGGAGTTTTCCTCCCTCCTACTGGACATCAAAAACATGTCGGAGGAGGACAAACTTTTCAATTTCACCACGGGATTGCAGTCTTGGGCTCAAGCTGAGCTAAGGAGGCAAGGAGTGAAGGACTTGCCTGGTGCAATTGCGGCTGCTGATAGTCTTGTGGACTTCAAGACTAGTTCATCCCCGAGCGAAGGGAAGAACAAGGAGAAAAAGCCGTTCAAGAACCACCAGAAGAAGAGCGAGAAGAAGCCCTTTCCTCCTAAGCCGGCGAGCTCGAAACCAGCACCTAAAGCAGACCCGAAGCCTTCATCAAGTTCCGGGTAAGGGCGTTTTATTTGCAATGGTCCTCACAGGGGGCACGAGAGCGCCCAAAGAAGGAGAAATTGTCGGCCTTGATCGCGGAAGATGATGGCCGGCCCCGAATGAACCCATTGCAATCGAATGCAATTCAAAGCCAAGACGAGCCACTTCTGGAGGGGCTAATGTACGTGAATCTTGAGGTGAATCGAGACGAGTCTTGGCGATGGTGGATTCGGGAGCTACTCACTCATTCGTGGCGGACCATATGGTGGGAAAGTTGGGGCCGGATCTCGTTGAGAACTCCGAATCGAATGAAACGATGAATTCGGAGGCTAAGCGAATTCAAGGTATGGCCACTGATGTGAATTTGAAGGTTGGGTCTTGGGAGGGAAAGATCAACCTAATGGCGGTTCCTTGGATGATTTTGATGTCATCCTGGGGAATGACTTTTTGCACTTGGGGAGCATTGCCTTGATGCCGTTCTTAAAAGGATTGTTCGTGATGAACAAGTCCCACCCTTGTTTTGTCCCTGCGACTAACACAATTGCGGGAAAGGAGAAGACGAAGCTATCCCATCTTTCACCATTCGGGTGAAAGATGGACTGAGAAGGAGAACCCACATTCCTAGCGGCCTTGGTGGAGACCAAGGCAAAGAACGACATCAAAAATCCCCGATGTAGTCGTTGAGATCTTTGCCGGAGGACTTCGAGATGTGATGCCGAGCGAATTGCCAAAGCAATTACCCCCAAAAGGAAATTGACCATGAGATTGGCCGATCCTGGCTCAAAACCCCCAAGACAAGCCCCGTACGCAGAATGGCTCCAAAGGAGTTGGAGGAGCTAAGGAAGCGATGCTTAAAGAGTTGTTGGATGCTTGGATTCATTCGGCCATCCAAGGCCCCTACGGAGCACCGATCTGTTCCAGCGTAAGCACGATGGTTCCCTTCGAATGTGCGTGGATTACGGGGCATTAAACAAGCTCACGTGAAGAACAAGTACCCTATTCCACTTGTGGCGGACTTGTTCGATCGATTATCTGTGCGGCCTACTTTACAAAGTGGACTTGAGGTCGGGGTACTATCAAGTTCGGATTGCAATGGTGACATTCCAAAGACGGCCATGGTGACTAGGTATGGTTCGTTTGAGTACTTAGTCATGCCATTTGGCTTGACAAACGCCCGCTAACTACATTCTCGTAATTTAATGAATGATGTCTTGAGAGAATTCATTGATAGATTTGTCGTTGTTTATCTTGACGACATAGTGATTTACGATCAGAACCTCCATGATCATGTGGATCACTTACGGATGGTTCGACTACTTTGAGGGCTAACCATTTGTATGTAAAGAGGGAGAAATGTGAGTTTGTCTTTGCAAAACGATTTCTTTCCTTGGTCATGTTGTAGGCCAGGGAAAACGCAAATGGATCCGAGAAGGTGCGGGCTATCATGGAATGGCCAAACCCCACGAAGGTCTCGAGTTGCGATCATTCTTGGGTTTGGCGAATTACTATCGGCGGTTCGTGGAGGGCTACTCACGGAAGGTGGCACCACCGACGACTTGTTAAAGAAAGATCGAGCTTGGGCATGGACGGATCGATGCAACCAAGCTATGGCGGAGTGAGGCAGTCATTGCCGAATCGACGCACCAATCTACTTTGCAAAATCAGGCTACTTAAGAGAGAGAGCTTTACTTGGAGGACTATCTCGGGCATTATGTGAATGCCATATGTCAATACATAAAGATGAAATTCAACAAGAAGGAGACCCATAAGGGTTTGGTCCAGCGATATGTTTGAGGTGGTCAGTTGGGAGGGTAGCTTATCAAAGCTACCGTACTTCCATTCGAATCGGGAGGATCAAGCTCCACCACTTGATACGAAAGGAATTTGCGGGAGAGATTGAGCGATTCTAAACCACGAGGTGCGTGGTCGAGTAAGAAAAATCGACGGATTTTCTACCTAATCAAGTGGGTTGATGTGGAGGAACCTACTTGGGAGCGGAATACTACCCATGGCGGTTCACAATGAGGGCATCGAACATTTCGTACTCCAAAGTTGGATTGGGGTTTAGTACATGGCTCGTGCCTAAGTGGGCAAGCCTTGGCAAGGGCGAGGCTTGGCAAGGCCAGTCGGGCCCGGGCAAAACCAGGGCAAGGCTTGGAAAGACCGGGGCAAGGCTTGGCATCACAAGGCTTGGCAAGGCACAAGGCTTGGGCAGCTTGGCAAGCGCGGGCAAGACTGTAGCAGAGGAGATATATTAAGATAAATCTTTGCATACAAGGCTAGCACTATTAGCATCACCTGTAACTGAAATCAATAGGATATCAAGGTGGATCTACGACGAGGAAGAAAAGCTGAAAGCAACAGGAGAAAACAGCTTACAGTAGTATAATTCTAGACATGGGATGTAAGTGATCTTAACTTGAAAACATGCATTACATGTATTACATGCAAACATGTCCAAATATGATCCAAATATTGATGATGAACAGGTGTTGGTAGCATTGATACAAGTGGAACAAGCATGATAGAAGAAGTTAGGGAAAACTTGGATAGAAGAGGGTTGAAGGTAAAAATTTCCAAACAAGCCCTTCATTCTATGTCTGACATGTTCAAATTTAGCTTTACTAATTTGATTTCTTGATCATGTCGATATAGTTAGCGTCGGCCAACCCGGGAAGTGAGGTGATTAAGAAGCTTGATAAGTCGAAGTGCATAGAAACAATAGAACAGGACTGGATCTTCCTAACAATTGGAGAGGCAGTTGCAGCATGCAGATTCATGCTTCATGCTTCATGCTTCATGCTTCATATGAGCAAACCAGACCCAACCAAAATAGATGACTCTGATCCCCAACATTCTTTTTTACTTCAAAGATGAACAATCAAATGTATGCTGTTGTCTGTTCGTCAAAAATCTAGGTCTGAAAGTCTTGCTTAAGAATGAGCAATGTGATATTTACCCCTCTAATGCAATTGGTTAGATGGAACTCAAACACCCCAAAATAACATGAGAACAAAAAATCAAAGCATAGTGTTGGTATATAACGAGAAATAAGAAGAAAAACATCAAAAATGCATGCATTGTAAACTACACAGAAAGAGGACTTAATATCTGTCAAAGCGTAAAAGATGACATTACCATTCTAAGCCAGTATAGAATGAAACCGTAAGCAACATGATAAAAAGGAAATATATATGGGAGTCATCAATACAATGAGAAAAAATGAGAAAAAAAATTTGAGTATAATTCTAAATATATCAAATGAGGAAAATGGACTTGAGCAATCCGTAAACAATAAATTATGTAAGTGATATAATTTGCATCATTTGTAAAGATATGGATAAAGTTTTAGCCACAAATATAAGAATTTCCTACAGCTTTATATGCATGAACATACGTATGCAAGTATAAATGTATATAAAGGGCAGGAAAACATCATATTCAAAGGTATGTGGATTGCCTGGTCCAATTACAAGAAGTTAAATATGGCTTGCAATTGGCGTGAGATAAAGGATATAGGAAACTCGTTGTGGAGCTAGACTCGCAGGACGCAATTGATCTTATTTTGGACTCAACACAAAGCCAATTTCAAGATCCATTGATTCATGATATTCTAAGGGAGACAGACAGGGAGTGGAGTGTAGTTTTCAGCCACACATTTAAAGAGAATAATACATGTGGAGACCACATGGCCAAGGAAGCTTTTCAGTGTGATGTTGATTTTAA
The DNA here is from genome assembly GCA_039657345.1 of Stephania japonica. Classification (NCBI taxonomy): domain Eukaryota; kingdom Viridiplantae; phylum Streptophyta; class Magnoliopsida; order Ranunculales; family Menispermaceae; genus Stephania; species Stephania japonica. The sequence goes on along the minus strand of CM077558.1, from coordinate 15,603,944 downwards.
GATTTTGGAACATATTTTCAGTTATATTTTCATGTTGCTAGAGCAGGATATCCTGAACAGTAACTTAGACCGGATTTGGTCTTTGCTACTCAAAAAAAAAAAAATTGAGTTTTTCTTTTGATTAATATATAAGAGAATTATTAGTTGGTTTCCAAAAAAAAAAAGAGATTTATTAGTTATGTAAAGCAGTTTATCCAACATTCAGAATCGATATCACTATTATAGTGACACATTTTCAACTTTTCTAACTCAGTTACAAGTAACTGCTCACCAAATACAAGTCAAAAGGGTGCACTAGGAAAATTCATCAAATGGAAACAATCCATCAAAAGAAAATTGGTGAGCAAATGAATAAATGAATGAAGGTTTAGTTTGTCAGACTTATCACACACCTACAAGATCTCATATTTATTTGGTGTACCTGAGTGATAATAAGAGATATCTAAGGTAAGAACCACAAAAAAACAACTATCCCGGGCCATTTCACTACAAAAGATAAATTAGATAATTCAACAATTTTTTTGTATGGGTTTACAATAAAAAATAACACAAACTTTTGATACTATTGCCAAAAAAATAACACTAACTTTTAATTTCATCAAAAAAAACACAAACTTTCAACTTTTTTCAATTTTAGCACAAAGAGTAATTTTGGGTTTAGGTTGTCAAACCTGGTTCACTTAGACCGTCTTGATAATATTAAAAACCAAACTGAACCCAATTCCCTCTCCCAAACCAAATTGAACCCAGTAATAATAGCTTAAAGAAGACCTGGAAGTGCATTGAAACCATCAAGGGAGCTCTTGTTGGTATGCAATCTCAGTCAACTCTTCAATAGTTCAATGGGTATGGCTTAGCCGTTTAATACCTAATTTGGATAACGAATCAATCTCACATCTCTCACGTACTTCTTTGCAGAAATTCTACAAATATTATGAATCCAACAGTAGCCAACAAGGGATGTACAAGATTCATACTCATTTACAAAATCCTATACAATAAAACCTTCGTTGCCCATCCATAACCCAACAGAAGAACACCCTCTCCAAATCAAAAGAAAGTATATAGCTGAAATATCTCATCCACAATTGTCATCGCCCAATACATACGACCATTTGCTCAAAATCAACCTTCCATGATGCATGAATCAGTCACTAAGAAGTTACGTCAAGTTTTGTCTGATTAAATTATATGTTTTCGATCAAGAATGAACTCACTCCAGAGAGCCATTTCAAAAGGATCTTCTCTACATTCTCAAAATGTGAATTCAAACAAAATTCACCTTTATGTTTTCTTAATTCGATTGGGATTAGTTTCAATTATCTTATGTCTTGATTGTTAGCCTTGCAGAAAAAGAACCCTCAAGGTAATTATGTTCTTGGTGTGTGTGAGACCTCTTAATTTTATTGAATTTTTATTGAATTTTTTTTGAATGGATTGATGAATTGATGATTAGGTCCATATTTCGAAGAAATAAATAGGATTTAGTTGAGTTGAGGTTTGAGAGAGAGATTGGGTTGGTTTGGTTTTTATTACTATGTTGGTTTAACTGAACCGGGTTTAGCAACCTAAATCCAAAATTACTCTCCAAGTGCTAAAATTGAAAAACTGTTGAAAGTTTGTGTTATTTCTGCAAAAGTACTAAAAGTTTGTCTTATTTATGATAGTTAGCCCTTTTTCATTTTTCTTTTTTCTAGTCAAAAAAACTAAGCAAAGCAGGCTCAGGCACGGCATATGTGAGTATTCAAAGCTAAGGCTTACTGTAGATCACTCTTGTAAGGTGGAAAAACTGGAAAACCTCATCTATAGCAAAAAAATGAACAAATTCCTGAATACAAGGACCAAAAAAAGACCAAACTGCGACACTAAGAAAGTAATAGATTCGACACTATACCTACTTGAGTTCTTTTAAAGCAGGGAAATTATCATTTAGGAATAGTAAAACATAAAGACAAAAAAAATAGACCATATGACAATAGCTCCCCATAAGCTTTCTTTTGCTCTTGCATCGTCCTGAATCTCCAAATGACACTTGTAAAAAAGGTCAACATCAACAATGTCACAACAAAAGAGAGCTGCAGATACAGGTCATACAAAGATGGTACTGCACCATCAGTTCTTGCATTTGTTTTGAGGAGTTAGGTGGAAGACTACAGGTCAACCTGGTATGGGACAAAAGCTAGTCCTACCACTTGAAGCAGGTAAATGATAGCATATTTGAGATGCATTACACTAGGAAGTGTGATATGGTCCTCAATTACCTGAAGGTCAGCATGCAAAACCATCAAGAAGCCAAAATAAGATGGTACCTTCCATATGTCAAGCACTCCGAAGAACTATGACCCAAATGTCACACAATTCTCTGCCACAGATTAGAGAAATCTTGGATACCAAATGATCTTCTTACTTTGGTTCAAATATGAAACTGGATACCTTCTGATGAACACTACATCAGAAGAGCAAGTAGTCACTACAAACTCTATTTGAAGAGTCGTGGAAGGATTTCATGGGCATTTACGTCCAAGGCATCTGGATCCCTGAAATCAGGTGCAATTAAAACAATTATCAAGTTGTAGCATTGAATAGCAGCAAACTCTTTTCTCAAAAATAAATAGCAGCACATGAAATAAATATGAAACTAACCCTGGAAAGATAATTACAATGCACAATATAGAGGAATGGAGAAGAAACAGCCCCCACTTCAAATTACTCTTATCCAATTATCATGACTTCGAAGAGACAAATGACTTTGGAAGAAAAGATGATTCTAGCTTTTGCCATCCATCATAAACGTAAAGCAGGAGCGTGGAAAAATCATCAAATAAAGCAATATTCTCTAAAGCTTATCAAAAGTATTCAAACCACCCTAAAGCAAAAGCCAACTAAAAATTTAACTTGGATGGAACCATGTCCTTCCAAAGTTCTTTAAATGCTTGATGCACTGGTAAGCTCTGATCATCATTGAGATTCGTCAAGAAATCATATACTCGAGAAATTGCTATAGAAAAGATAAAGTGGAAGTTTGGAATGATTTTGAAATCTTTTCAACTAGGGAATCCATTATGCATGAAGATGATTAACATCATCATAGAAGATTTACATGTGAAAAGGCCTGAAGAATCCAGATTCAAAATTCTTTTTTGATAAAAAAAGATTCAAAATTCTTTTGCCCTCTATGTTGGGATGAATCCTAATTTGGCAAAACAAACAAAGAAGCTCATTCTTTTCCTCATGAAGTCTTTCAAGAAGTCTATTTGAGAGAATTAGATTCCAATCATAAGGAATTGTGCTCATGGTTGAGGGAAACAAAATGGGAAAGACTTTTCCTCAAAAAATAAAAAAAGGGATGTAGACTTATTATGATGCATTGAACGTGAAAAAATATTAGAAATCTAGTTTCAACAGAAGAGTTCCCTAGAAGCATGTTTTTTGAGGTTACAAAACAAAATCCTCAATCCCAAATTAGTTTAGGTCAGACTACATGGATCAAAACTCTTCCACTCCACTTTGCTCAATTTAATGCACTTGACGATGTGCTTCCATATGCCTTTAAATCCTCAAATCCTCAACAACAAATCCTTGGAAAATCCTCAAATCCCCAACAACAAATCCTCGGAACCAAACAGCACTAGATCAGATTTACCAGCACCAAATCACAAGTGTAATTTGGTCCAAGATTTAAGGATGCACAGTCCAAATCAAAACGTTAAAACCCCTAGCAACGCCAACTAGAAAATGAAGAATTGCTAAGAGAGGAATTAGGGCAATGAAAATTAGCAGTGTTTTCAAGGCGGCAAAGTGGGGCCTGGCAGTTCACCGCGCTTAGCCTAAGCGAGACGTAGGCAGAGTTTAGGAAGACAAAAATATTTGCTTAGCCCACCCTAAGAAATTATATAACTTATTTAGAGAACCCTTAACAATAGGTCACATATTTTTGCCTAAATATTTTCACCCATATATTTTCACTCACATATTTTTAGATACCTTTTTTAAATACTAATTAATCATACAAATTTAAGAAGCAGAATATGACTTGCATTTGTCAAATTAAAGACACAAAAAGTTGAATGCACCTATGAGAGGGGCTACCAAAGATTGCCACTTGAGTTGGGAGGCTAGTTAGAGGAGGTGGGGTTTTGGTGAAGTTGAGGGTGGTGAGTGTGAGAGTGAGGGCGAGGGTCGGGAATGAGAGGTGACAAGTTTAGGGTTGAACAAGGTGTATCTAATGCTTTTTCTCATATTTTCAAAGACCCCCTTCTGTTCTTTCTATTTATTTAGAGGCTCATAGCCTACCTAACAAATGGCCTCGGCGGTGGACCTCCAAATCACCTAAGGCGTGGCTTAAGCAATGCCTATGTGACGCCTTCATTATACTAAAAACTAGGGTTAGATATTCTCATAACTTGAAACACCTACATGCTCTTTATGTTCGATGCACTCATGGTCGACCCTGTCATTAATGAGATTTACGATGAAACTTAAAAATGAGACCTTTTTGTTTATTAAAATAAATAAATTTTTTAAAATTCAACTAAGACAAAAAATTTTAGACCTTTTTTACCTCATTTCGCTGAACTTGGAACCAATAATGAAAATTGTAATACTTATCATTAAAAGAGTTAAAAGGTCGTTTGCAATGAAAAATAGAGATAAAATAGTAAAAAATTAAAAATTAAAATTAAAAAACAAATGAATAAATTAAAGTTTAGTTACTATACTACTGTAAAATAACTCCACATGCATCTTGTGAACCATTTTTCTTTATGATTCCTAATAATCAATATTAGAGATTAAATCTTCCTTAATAGAGATAGGATAGCGAATTCATTTTAATATTTTTGTAATTTTTTATTACAATTTGGAAAGTATTTTCTGAGCAACATGTTTTATACGCAAGCAACTACATAATTTTTTACAAAAAATATGGAACTTGATTTGAGGCTTTCTAAGATGAAAATGAATTGAGATCTAGCAAAAAAAAAAGATCAAACTGTGATTTATTGATTTAATGCAATAATTCTTCATTCACGATTATGTATATAAATTAAAAAATAAGATTAAAATAACAATTAAAAATATATAATAAAAATTGATTGAATGGCATACTCACATGTTTCAAAGTGTGCTTAAAGAATTTCAAGTAACTGTGTGTCAAAAGAAGGTTACCTAAGCATTTTCCTTATAAATTTCTTGATAGAAAAATGATTGGGTGACTGGTGATCCTAGTAGTAGACAAGTGCAAAATTCTAAGTCCGTTTAAAATCTACACTATACACTAATTGATAAGTTGTGAAGTAAAAAGAATTTAAACAAATTAGCATTACAAGGGTGAGAGATATAAGTTGTTGAAATAAAAAATTGAGAGACATTAAAGAGAAGTTGTAAATAGATTTTGTTTGATAAAAGGGAGATTGATCTTTGTGAAAGATCGAGAGCCAATAGGCTCAACACTAATGTTTCAGAGAGTTGTTAGTGTGGAGTTGCGAGTGGTTTGGACTTGAGTTTTGTGTTGATGGGATGTGAATTTATGTGAGATGTAAAATGAGAGAAAAGGTAGATGTAACACGAGTGCAATGAGATGTAAAGTCAACGGAGAAAGCAGGGGCCCGCAAAGCACGTGATGTCTAACGTTGAGGTAAGTTATCATGAGTTGGAGAGAGAAAAAAATAAGAAGCAGATGAAGTTACTGGAATACCCCAAACCTATAGCCAATTTGGGGACCTTCCTCCCAAACGGGGCCTGGAGCAGTTGCCCACTAGGCCCCTATCTAGGGTCGGCACTAGATGCACCCCAGCTTATGTGGATTGCTAAAAAATAAAAACTACATGCTAAACATACCACCCAGGTTTTTTCATTTTCTAAACCGTAGCTGAACCACTCCAGTTTGACTATTTAGGAGTGTTTTGTGGCAACAAGCACACCCCCTATGTGTATTACCCTGTATTATCATGAAATACTATCATTTCTCTAAAAAAAAGAACTAATAAGACTCGTAAAACTCTTGAGGTACGCAAATGGCGCCATAGTGAAGACAAGCAAGTACATCTGTTCATTAACTCCACTCCACAAGAATTGGGTGGATCTTCCATATGCCCAAAAGAATTGGAAATTTGGAATTAGAAGGTAACCTGCATAACGTCTGTCCCTTTTCAGTTGAACTAGAAATAAACCATAGTTTCCGCATTAAGGGTGATTCAAATTGGACAAAAAACCCATCGCTCTGCCCATGTCTCCATTTCCTTGAACCTTGTCCTTTCCACACCTGCAGATAGCCAACAAATCATCAGAAATTGATGTACCAAAGACAATAAAGTTTTACCACATTAACATCCATTTGTCGTTCATTAGCATGGACAACCAACCCTATCTCTAACATTGCAAGAATGCAAATTTTACACTTTCAGATCTTATATTTGCACTTGGATAACCAAGACAAAGCAATTCTCAATGGGTTCCAAGTTCCAACACCATTATTAGGGGAAAACTTGTAATAAAAGGTTGTGAAATACAGAACAGCAACAACAGATAAAAAGGAATACTGCAATAACAGTACCAAAGCCTCAATACCAAATTAGTTGAGATCAGGTAAGTGGATCCAACATTTCCATTCAGCTCAATTTAATGCGGTCAAAACTACAATAGATAATGAACTTAAAAAGAGGGTAAGATTACAAGGAATCTGGCACTAATAACTATAAGAATATGCAAAGAAAAATAAATACAATTCTTCAGAGAGCAGCACATGCATTATACATATATTTTACTCAAATATTTAAAAAAAAAAAGGAAGACGTACAATGAATGATGCACAAAAGTTTTTCCATCTTTTTGAGAAGAAAAACAAATTTTTAATCAAGGGTAAAAAATAGATGCAAAAGAGAAAAACACAAACAATAAAGCCTCAATCCCAAATTAGTTGGGGTAAGCTACATGGATCTAACTCTTCCACTCCAGTCAATTTAATGTAGTTGATCATGTGCTTTTGTTAAAAAAAAAAAAAAAGATATATATAAGAGAAGGGAAAAAATTTAAAGAAAGCAAGGGTGGCTATGGGTCCTCAAGGCTTGAAAATTTAACTTATATCTACATAATTACTTTAACAATAACCCCAATATAACGATCTGTAGCTTTAATTTAGGTGATTAGTGCTAATCCTAGGTCATTAGTGATATAAGCTAGATCAGGCATACGTCGCAGACTAGAGAGCTTAATGTGAATAGCGTATATGCCCTAGGTTAGTTCTCTTGCCCTTTCTTGTTCAACCTATGGATAGAAATGGGCTGCTCCTAACCCCATTGCACCTTGCCATTTCGTTTGAAATTCAAACAAAACCCTTCCTCTCTCTTTCCCAACTTATATCCCCTCATTTTCTTGCTCATTTAGATTTGTTGTTTTTATGGTCGGGTGAGTGTTTAACTTCAATCTCGTAGTGTCGGCCACACAAGGCCGTGATTTGTCTTTTGGTCTCGAACTTCCATTGTCGATACCATTGTGTAAGTGTCGACTAATATCAACCGACACCTAAGTGAGAAGGACCCCAAGACCACGTGGTTATGTATCACTGAGACTACTGATTTGGTCTCGGTGACCTGTTACCAAGACATTAAGCTATATCTCGGTTACTTCCAAGCGAAGTGTAATAAAAAGCTACTTTTGGGGTTAGACTTGGTTGGTAGTAACCAACACCTTTTGGTAGTTATCGGTTATAGGTTACCAAGACACTACAACATGTCTTGATCCTTTGCGATCAATAAATTTGCGTATGTGGTTCACCTTTGAAAATGGAAAAAAAAACCCCACAAAAAACCTTAAAAACTAACCTTGTCGTGTACGTCCGCCTCCCACTCATTTTCTTCAACCATCAGACTTTAAAAACGCTTAAAACTCACCAAATCTCCAACTGGAGACGGATCGACAAAGGCGATCAACCAGGTTAGTGCACACTCTTTGATCGACAAACGCGTTGCCCAACTGACAACGATCGACTTGACTTGGTAAAAAAATTGGGTTTTCGAGAGTGGGGTGCCCTAAGAGAGGGCATTTGAATCGTTAGGTTGGGAGGGCATTTTTGTCACTTGTTTATGAAACTAGTTTTAATTAAAAATGGCAGCGTGCCCTGAGAGGATGTCGGGTGCACATAGCGCAACTCCTATGGATATTGGTTTCTTTGAGTTTGTTGGGGTAATGATGTGGTATGGAAATAAAAGAGAAGTAAGAGTTATCTTGTTTATTGGGCTCATTTTGGTTGTGTTGATTTAGGGTCAAATATTGGAGTTGTAAATGAATGATCCATTGATGTTGTGGAATGTTTTAAGACCCAATTGTGGGCATTTCGGAGCTCTCTTGCGGGTTTACAAGGCCGAAGAGGTCTGAGGGAAGTCCAGGGAAAAAACGTGAGGCTTGACCAAGAGCCCAGGGTTGGGCGCCAAAAATTTATACTAATGGCACCAAACACGGCGAAAATGGGGGCCTTCATGACCCACTTGCGCAACCTATGGCGCCGTAGGGGAACACCCAAAACAGAGAGAGTTGCCACCCCTAATGAAAGTGTAAGACATGGTTTGGGTTTTCGAGTCGAATTCTATGGTTTGGGTTTTCAAGTCGAATTCCTAGGGGTCTAGGCTTCCTAATGGACCTACTTAAGAGTGTAATTAACCTATTTAAACCTTTGTTAATCTATTTTCAAAAAAAAAAAAAAAAAAACCCTTTGTTTATCTTGATACATGTGTGAGTGACTCCTAAGAGTCCGAGAGGTCGCTTTGTTTATCTAGGAATGAGCTATTTTAAGTGAAATTCACTAAGATTATCTTTTGACTTGGATGGTAGGTATACATTGCAACGTATTTGACTTTGGTAGGTGCGTTATTCGATGGACAAACCTGTATCATACCCTTGGTGCGTATTACTAAGGGGCTCTTAGGGTAACCATGTCAGTGTCAGGGGAGTCCCCTTGTTGCTACTCATGGTGCACAGGTGAGACGAGTATTGATACACGTGTATGTAGTGGTTTTGAATAGATGGCATTGAATAGAACCATTGAGTACTTAGATGGGCTCGACTAGACAATAGCAAGGCCCATGTAATGGTTAGTGAGATGCCATCCTATTTTGATGGGTAATTGACCACGGGTTGGCATGAGTAGGTAGTCACTAATGTATATGCCAATTTACCAAATGACTTGCCATGCTATTATAATTTATATCTTTCTTACATATTCCTCATTGCCCTGCTTTAACTATTTACTGTTTCATATAGTTATTTCCATAAGATACTAGTGGATAATTGATAGCTAGGTGAACACATGCTTGCTAAGCTTGTTAATTTGCACACCCAACTCAACTTTTTTCAAGCACCTCGTGTAACATGTAGATTGTGGCAAGAGGAAGGCATAGGAGTTCTGGCGTGTAGATCGTGGCAAGGCAAGGGCAAAGCATAGGAGTTTAGCCTCCTCTTATTGATGTAAGTTGCGGGCTACAATGTATCTGCTCATGTATTATTGTATAAATTTATTGTAAGTAACACGGGCTAGGATAGTTACCGAGAGCAAGTTTTATCAAAAATTTGTAAATAATTTTGGAAACCAACTTATATGAATTGCTTCCACGTTGTTTTAAAAAGGTTTTAAATTATCGATTCTCTTAGATATACAGGTTATTGTTTATAAGGTACGAAGTTTTACTAAGGCATTCATTTGGTCCACCAGGCGTATCGAGGGTCAAGTGAGTGCCTTAGGCCGAACGGCCCCCTAATCAGAGTATGGATCGTTACATCCTATGTCCTAATCAAAATAAATAAATTGCACATGCAAGAAACTTTCAACAAAAGTAGAGTACCTAACTAAAAATGAATTTTGGTGGTCATGTTTGAATCTTTCAACACAAGGATGCCTATCCTCCTAAAGAAATTTCACACGCAAACCAACAATTTTGATTAATGAAGTATGTGGCTATGAGGATTTAGCTGAACCTATTTCAGGAATAAATTGTTAAACATGTTGGAGAATCAATTTCTGGCATAAATACAACTCAATAAAGCATTCAAAACTTGATTAGTGGCACCCAATGCCACAAGTTCAGAATCCAATTTACTTGTACCCAAAAAAAAAATGATTACTCCCAAAAAGAACAAAAGAAATGGAAAGAATACCTGTGGGTACGATATTATACTTTTGGGTGCCACTAAGCAAGCTGCTCTTGAGAAAGAATCTTCACCATATTGCCTTAGAAAAGAAAAACAGCTGCTATGTGTGTGGGGAGATTCAAATGCCTGAAACCAATCATGCAAAAAGACAGGTTCTACATTTAGAATACACCATGAAGCTCCATGGAAAACCAGAGCCATATTATTCGACAAAATGAGTGCCTAAGAAGGATAGTTTACAAGTGGCCCAAAAAACGAAAATAGGAGAAACTTGTGATGCATAGATGAAACAGAAAGAAGAACCAGTACCTTATCAATGTTGACAACAGGAGCATATTTATCAGTTTGCGTCTTTTCTTTGTCAAGAAGGAAATAGACTCTAGCATCCACTTTAGCTGTTTCATGCCACGATTTTACAGCTGACTCCATGGTTTCAAGAACAAAAGAGAAGATTTCTTTACAACAGTCTTCAGCTTTATAATTTTCAAACTGGAAGCAAAAATTATTTGGTAAGCCAAGAGCCTTCCAAATGGACAGAAACAGGAAATAAGGATAATAGAACATCTTTAGGGGTGCTGTCCTTATTAAAATAAAAGAACAGAAGATTTGAATGGAAGATTAATTTTTTGTTAGTAAACAAATCTAGCTTGAAGGAAATAATTATTATCTATTTCTTATTCTTATAAAACTACTGTGTATAATTAATATTAAAGTTTATTTTTCATATCTTGATTATAGGCACAGAGAAAGCTTAATAAGTATCACAAGAAAATGCATGTTGTATCTTATGGTTAGGTGCATCAATTTCTAAGGCTTTGTAAAGCTGCTTCCGCAAACCGACACCTTGACACATTCTAGTGAGATGGCCAACCAGAAGATACGGCAACCTCATGTGTCACAAGACTCACAACCCTCTTTCCCACAGCCAACATGATTCTGAAATATGGCCAAAGGGGACAAATAGTCAATAGTGATTGAGAGCTCATCAGGCAAGTTCTCATATTATCATTAATCATGAAACAAACATCTCTTCTTGTTACCTGGTTCTTGGTTGATCATTTTAGTATGTTTCTCAATTTGACAGTTTAGAGCCGGTCTCTTTTTTATCTGGCTAAAATCTTTTTTTATTTTGCCGTTTAGGTAAAATCTTTTTACAAATACAAATCTTGTTTCTATAAAATAAATTAATGAGCAAAAACTATAAAATTAAACACACTCAATCAATGTGAGATTACTTCGGGCCTTTTAGACTATCGATGCTATAACATGGGTCCCAACCAAGTCAATGAAATACAATCAGTATGACCTGTTAATTCCATCATCCACCATGCACCTGATATTTACACCACAAAACTAACAAAGAAAATGAAATAAGCTTGCAGGATTGAATTTTACAAAATGTTGTCATGAACCCTTAGTCTAACAACTACGTTTGTATTTAACATGGACAAGAAGAAATATCAAGCTTACCAGTTCAGATTTAAATGAATCCAAGTATTTCTCCAAACTAACATTAGATCTAATATTCTCCAGTTCTTGTGTGCGTTTTTTCTCACTTGCTAGTTGTTCAAGCCTCTTGATTTTTCTTGATACCTCAGTGTTTTTTGGATTGTATTGCAAAGCTATTTGCAAGACAGCCACAGCCTACAAATACAATTTTTGTAAACAGGTTAAACCAGGAGAAAATTGTTCATTGTAACATACCCAAGTTGTCATATAACTGAATAACTTACCTCATCATATCTTTCCATTGCCTCTAGTACGCATCCTTTCCTAAAATATCCCTAGAAGTGCATTGAAGTCATTAGTTGGGAAACAAGTAGGCTGATGGTAAGAAAGACAATGAAAAGATGTCAAACCTTTTCCCACTGGGGATTCAAGTTGATAGTTGCATCAGCATCAGCAAGTGCTTTATTGAGTTTGGCAAGATGCAAAAATGCAGCAGCACGATTACTGCAAAACCATTAAAGCATACATTAAAATAGAAACATAAATATAAAAAGTATTGCGAACACAAACATGCAACAATTTATTTAACTTCTATATATACTCTAAAGCAAACATATAAAAATCCCAACATATATTCAAAATGTGAACTTTAAAATTCTGTACACCATAATAAACAAAGATATTAAATTATAATGCATAACCTTTGTGCATTACATCCCATGAATGAATTTCGCATTTATGTGCACTCACTTCCAAACAAATTATCGAATTAAGAAAAAAGTCACTTTCCAAACATGAAGTCCATGAGAAACAATTAGCAATATAAAGCAAATGGATGACGAATCATGAAAGTAATATCTCTGAAAAGCAAAGATCACTCCTCAAAAGTAAAATAACCTCAATAATCACAAACTTACATGGAGAGAAAACAACTAAAATGAGCAAAAAACTAACATTAGGGCACTACAAAAAATAAATAATTAAAATGAACTTGAAACAACAAATACTATCCCCATTAATAGCACAAAGATTTTTCCACAACTTGGAGATGACAGAAGTTCAAACATTAAATACTCATATAGATAATAATGTTACCAACCAAGTGGTAGTGCAATGACTTGGTATGTGATCGCCTACGCAAGAGGACTCAGGATCGAGTCTCCGCGTGTGCAAGTTTGAGATATAATAAGTTGGTTTCCGATATTTTTTCTTTTTTTTGATAACCATGGGTGTCCAAACCTTTTTCAGCCCTTCCTTACTTTGGATCGACTAATCCACGGGAGTTGGTTGGGCGCCCAACCCCATAACTCGAGAGAAACTAAGAAAATATAATGTTGCTGCCAAAATCGAACTCATGACATTTTGGCCTCAGTTAGAGTTTAAGTGTTCTTTTCTTTTACCACTATGCCACACCCTTTGGGGGCGGTTTCCGATAAATTATTTATTTATTTATTTAAATAAAGATAACAATGTTGTCAGAAAGACCAATAAATTTAAGAAGAGAGAAAATTTTAGAGGCAATAGAGGGACAACTTAGAGTGGGGCTCCAAGACTTTTTAGAATAATAGACAAACAATGATTCTCTGAATCATTGCCATGCCTAGTAATGGCACATTTTAGATAAGAAAGCACAAGTGAAAAGTTCAACTAAGATGTATTAAGGAATGATTTATGGGAATCTCATCAATGTATTATTGTTGTAAATACATACCAAATATGTACTTGTCAATCTATTTAAATTTAGTAGTAATTTAAATTTCCTCAATCAAAACAATGTAGTCGTGGTATCATGGTATGGTATCAAAGAATGCTCCTTTCTTTCAATAGATTTCATAGTTGGTGAACTTTCATCAACCAATGATCATAATGGTGTTAGAGCAATCATGACTTCTTCTATTTTCCTAGATCCAACATCTCCATATCATTTTCAGTCTTCAAACAACCCCGGTACCATGTTGGTATCATCCCTTCTCAATGGAGACAATTATCCAACTTGGAAGCAAGCGATGATGAATGCGCTTCGCGATAAAAACAAGGTTTGTTTTATTGATGTAGTCTTTCAAAGTCAATCATTGACTCCTCAGATGTACATGCCTAGGTGAAGTGCAATTCAATGGTAATCTCTGGCTTTTTTAATTCTCTTGCCCCTGAGTTACATGATAGTGTAGCATATGTTGATTTGGCATGCGACATGTTTCAATATGCGACATGCGAGTGGATCTAGAAGAAAGATTTTTACAAGGCAACGCACCTCGCATCCATGATTTAAAGCAAAGCCTTGCATTAACGCAACAAACATCGTGAGTGTTGCTGCTTATTACACTAAGATGAAGGGGTTGTGGGATGAACTTCATACTTATTCTACCATTCCCCAATGCTCTTGCGGATCAGCAAAAGAAACATGAGAGAGAAAAAGTTCATCAATTCCTTGTGTGCCTTAGTGACAAATTAAATGTTGTTCGTTCTAACATTTTAAGTATTGACCATATGCCTAGTATTGCTCAAGTGTATGCAGTATGCACAAGTGAATAGGGAAGAAAAACAACAAATGTTGGCAGCAATTCGAAAGTCGACCATAGAAGCTGCAACTTTCAATACCCAGCTTACAAAATCAAAAGATGCATCCAAATGGAATGCTTCTGCTAGATCCAAAATCAAGCTTCATTGTGATCATTAGGTGCTTCAAGATCAGAGGCTATCAACCCGATTGGCCAAATAGCGAGATCTCATCTAAAGGTCGCCCCAAGACAGCAAATTTTGCGCAAAATTCTCATGATGGTCAATCCATTGCTTTGCTCAAATCTCCAATAGATGGACTTACAAAGATACAATATGATCAACTCATATCTTTGATCAATGTTGAAAAACAAAGTCTATTAGCAAATTTTGCTAGCAAGGCAACTACTTTTTTCTAATGATGTTAATTTTGAATGGGCATTAGATAGTGGTGCCTTTGATCATGTCTTGCACAAGTCTTTTTTAATCAATTGCAAACCTAGTTCATCTTTTCCCCATATAACTTTACCAATTGGCACACATGTCTGTTATAAGTTTTGTTAGTCTTCCACTTTCTTCTAACATGGTCTTAAATAATATTTTGTATGTACCCTCATTCACGAGAAATCTTATTTCTATTAGCAAATTAACCAAACAACTTAATTAAGAGGCTATTTTTTTCCCTTAAATTTTGTATTTGCACGACCTAACCACAAGGAGACTATTAGCACAGGTGAACTTTGAGATGGAATTTATTTTCTTAAGCAATTACACACTGCCTTTGCTGCCAACTCTTCAAGCATTCACACTACAAACCTCTGGCATCCAAGGATAAGTCATTATTCTATTGATCGTTTGTCTCTTGTTCCTGAATTTTCATCTTTATCTTTAAAAAGTTTTGATAAACTTTGTGATGTGTCATCGAGCCAAACAAACTAGAAATGTTTTTCCTCTAAGTTATATTAAATCTAAAGTTCAATTCAACATCTGTTCTTTTTTTTTTCTTGAATTATTACACCTATGTTACATCGGGTGTGTCGGGTGAGGATATGAGTCTAAAGGTCGGACCTACATATTCTCTAATTTTAGGATACGGGGACTCAACAAAAACAATCTAAAAACTTGAGACACACATGCTTATATATGTTATTACATATATATAATAGCTTATATACCCATATTTTTTTCTCATTTTTCATTTCGTATTCAATGCTAGAAAGTTTTTGTTATTTTTTTTCTTTCTTCTCTTGCATTATGAATCTTTTTATACAACGAACTCTATAAATGGAGTATCCATGTCTTTTTTTCATTTCAAGTGTCCGATAGATGATGACATAGGATTACACTCATGTTGTGCAACTTGGATTTTTTTATGAACTATAAATCATATACTTATTATTTTTAGGCAAAACCCATCATTTGGTCCCTAAATTTTGTGTTTTTTATGCTTTTGGTCCCTGAACTTTTATTACTACACATTTGGTCCTTGAACTTTCACAAAGGTCTACATTTAGTCCTTCATCATTTAAAGTGTTAAATTCGCCAACGCGAGTAACAAAAGTGTCGCGTGACTAGTCAAGAATAGTAAAGTGGTTTATATTACTAAACCTAACGACTCACATTGACCAACAAAAGTTAAAAAAAAATAATAATTTACCCCAAAAACATAAAAAACTCAAAGTTTAGGGACCAAAAGCATAAAAACTCAAAAGTTCAGAGACCAAATGTACAACAATGAAAGTTAAGAGACCAAATGTAAATTAATAAAAGTTTAGAGACCAAAAACATAAAAGACTCAAAGTTCAAGAACCAAAAAGTATGTTTTGCCTATTTTTTAATGACTTTTCATACAATGGGCAACTCAATTTGATTGTCAAATAAAAAAGGTTCATAGTGACAATGGCTTAGAATTTACATTTAATGCTATGCAATGTTTTTTATTAACAAAATGGAATTTTATTTCAACATAGTTGTGTTGACACCCCACAACAAAATGGAGTTGTTGAACGCGAGCATCGTCACTTGCTTAACGTTGCACGTGCCTTACGTTTTCAAAGTGACCTACTTATTTGTTTTTTAGGGGAATGTGATTTAATAGTAGCTTATTTAATCAATTATACCCCAACACCTTTATTGTCTAATAAATCGCCATATGAATTGGTGTTTTCTTGCCTACAATCTTACTTACATTTACAAGTCTTTGGGTGTCTATGTTATGCTCATGCAACGAAACCTTGAGATAAGTTTGTTGCACGTTCTATACCTTGCATATTTGTTGATTATTCTCAAGGACAAAAACGATATCTTGTTTATGACCTTCAACAAAAGAAAATTTTTACTTCTAGGCATGTTATGTTTCAAGAAAAAAAAAATCCATTTATTAATTTGAATTCGTGATTAGATAAGCAATCTTGTCCCTCGACTGTCATTCCCTTAAATAATACAGATGAACATCAAGTGGAACCATCAATATTTGGCACTACTACAATGAATTCTAATGTTCAACCCTGCGATAATTCTTCACATCATGATCCAATATCTAATCTACTTATCCATGAAGCAGACCATGACCCACCAACTTCCCAAAGACAACACCCACAAAGAAACCATCAACCTCAAATGTACCTTAAGGATGATGTACGTAAATTGCCTGGGATAATTCCTACATCTCATCACTTCTCCTCCATGCAATCACCTCTGGCACCAAACACCCAATATTTCATTCATTATCTTATTCTAAATTTTCTTCTTCTCGTGATGCATTTTTAGTGGCGATCTCTAGTCAAGATGAGCCTTCCTCTTATTCGAGGCTGTTAATGATCCACATTGGAGAAAAACCACGGAGAAATAGATCAAGGCATTAGAGAAAATAATACTTGGACTATGGAACCTCTACCCTATGTTACCTGGACTCGGGTGCGGGTGTCGCGTACGGGCATGAGTCTAAAGGTCGGACCCACCTATTCTCTAATTTAAGGACACGGAGACTCGGCAAAAAGTATCAAAAACTTGCGTGACATATGCTTATATATATATATATATATATATATATGTAATAACATATATTACATATATGTAATAGCTTATACAACTATATTTTTTCTCATTTTTCATTTCTTACTCTACACTAGAAAGTTCTTGTTAAGTTTTTTTCTTTATTCTCTTACATTTTAAATCTTTTTATACAAAGAGCTCTTCAAATGGAGTATCCATGTCTTTTTAAGTGTCAGACTCGTTTCAAGTGTCCGACACGGGTACTTTGGGTTAGATTGAAGGGTCCGGGTAACATAGCCTCTACCTGACAGAAAGAAGCCCATCGAATCAAAATGGGTTTATAAAATCAAGTATCATGCGGATGGCATGGTAGAACATTATACAGCGTGAATAGTTGGCAAAGGATATTCACAAGTTGAAGACGTTGACTGCACAAAAAACGTTTTCTCCAGTGGCCAAACTTACCACCATTAGATTCTAACTTGCAATCGCATCAGTTAAAAAGTGGAGCTTCATCTATTGAATGTACATAATGCATTCCTTAAGGAGATCTCATTTCTAAATGAAGTATATATGTCTCCTCCGCCAAGATATTCAAACCCAGAAGATAATCGAGTTTGTCACCTTCGAAAGTCCATCTATGTTGAAGCAAGCATCTCGGCAATAGTTTGCTAAGTTTTCCACTGCCTTACTTAACTTTGGATTTGTTCAATCTAAAGTGGATAACTCTCTTCATTTCACATTCTGGTGCTTCTTTTACTGCGATGCTCATATATGTCGATGATTTAAATTATTGCATCCAATGATCCTTCTTCAGTTCTTCATGTCAGGCAAAATTATCAATATGTGAAACTATGTACCAAGGAAACAAGTGACTTCCAAAGAAAAAGATGGCTTAGTTACTAAAGAACCATATACAATGGTAGGAATATTTTCAGACTAAATGGAAAAAGTTTGACTGAAGTGAACTTACCAATTATAGCAAAATCTATTTTGCCCAAATCAACAACAATACAAAACCGTCAAAAACATTTACATGAAAGCATAATGCAACCTGCAGTGACCAAGGTCTAGCATTTTCACTTGGAGAACCAAGGTTCGAGTCTCATGAAATACATAATAAATGCTAGACATTTAGTTGATATTTAATCCAAGTCCATCATGGATTTTAGTAGAATAATCCAAGTCCATTATAGATCCTGGTAGTTATGCAAGCCCGTCACCTAGTCTCTATGTATTTGTTGTGACCACCCTAAGTTCTTTGGGTCTACTATGAGTAGTTAGGTTTTTCCACTGAACGCCAGTAAGATTGTAATTGCTTCTTCGTGAGCTTGTAATTGGGACAAAAATTGCCTCTTAAGAGCTAGGGGTTGCTCCACATGAGCTTGAAATATTTTTATAAAAAACATAATGCACCATGTAACAAGAAAAACACACACACACACACACATTTCAATGCAGAAGGCCACAAAATGCAGCAAGTAACAACAAAACAGTCTCTACACTACCCTTTCCTAATCATCCTCCAAAGCGAACGAACCCACCGTCACGAAACCAACACCGAGTAGAACCGAAATCATGATCAATCACAATCACTATACAACACTATAAATACTAATCATTGAATAATCTTCAGTACCCTAAATGACACAGTTTGACACAGAATCAAAGTTCGCACTCCCCTCCCAAATGAAACCACCAAAAATCTGAGTCGCTGTCATACAAATAAACATAGCATTGAAATAGATGAAATGGATTAACAATACCTGAAGAGAGTGGGATTTGAAGGATCTTTCTTGATGGCTTGTGTGTAGAGGGCGGCGGCTTTGAGATAGTTACCAGCTTTGAAGAACTCATTGCCCTGATCTTTCAGAGCTTCTCCTCCTCCGCCTTCAGATGTCGTCGTCGTCGTCGTCAGTGGTCGACATTCTATCTAGGGTTTCTTTCAGAACAAGTTTCTAGCTTATGATACGCTTCTGAGTTCTCTCGGAGTACTCTAGTGCACTCTCTGTCTTAAACTTGACGGCTACGAAATGAGATTTACGAGATTTAGCGAGATTTAGGCTAGTGCAGTTGGCGCCCTACACCACATGAAAAATCAAAAACGAAAGGGGTTCCGACAAAACTAACCGGCTTTCTTTTTCTTTGATTTTTTTTTTTTTTCAAGGTGGTGTCTTGGCACAAAATTGATGGGTCCCATTCTGGACAACCCTCCCAACGTATTTGAAATTGAGGCGTTGCTGTTGTTGTTGTTGAGACTCAAACTCAAGACCTCACTTAAGGGAACCGAGTACCTTAGTACTCGGACCACCTAATTGTTGGTAAGGCAGTAACTCGACATGGACATAACACATACTAAATGAGTTTGAGTTTGGCATAAATGAGTTTGGATCATAAACAAGCCACCATGATTTAGACATGACTAAAATGCAAGTCACTAATAGATTAACATGCTTAATGTTATAAAGATATTGTCAAGTTGTCAAAGAATTATAACTATTTTAGAATGATTGGAAGAAGTAACAATTATAGTTACTTTGTATAGCAGTATTATCATCATAAATGAATATATTACTAATTTGAGAATGAGCCTTACCATGATCAAACAAGTATCAATAATCGATATATATTTGCAAATTCATTACAAATTCAGTTTACTCATTTTAAGTGAAATAAACACATGTTACTTATAAAATTATAATTAACAAAAAAATTACAAGAACTGTGTTTACTTAAACACTATTTTGATGTTTTCGAGTAGGTGAAGAGTTATATATCTTACAAGTTAATAGAGAATGCAATATATGGTTTTGTATGATTGTCAGATACACTACAAAAATACACCAATTCAGCAATAGCCCAATCTGTCGTTGAATTGGTACGAATTTGTCGCAATAGGACAATGCAACAGATCAGAGATAGAACTGGTATGTCGTTGATCGAAATTAACAACAGGATGCGGGTCTGGCGACAAGCAATTGTATTCTCAATAATGGTGAGATTACTTGAAGTGGATATACTCATTTGACCAAATAATTTTAAAAAACGGCTAAATAGACCCTACAACTTGTTAAACAGACCATGTTACTCAAACGTACTATGATTACTGCTAAACATTCCCCACTTTTTTTAGAGAAAAATCTCAGAAACCCTTCCCTCCCAGTATTCAATCCCCATCTCATATTCACCCTTACCACATCATCCTCCAAATCCTCTCCATCCATCGATTATGGCCATTGTAGAGCACTTGTACTAAGTCGAAAGTTGTGTAGGAGTGTTTTTTCATTGAATAATGTATGATGTGGTATCGTTGGTGCCTTTGAAGTGAGGAAGTGTAACTCGTGAGTTTCGAATGCACTAGTCGAGACCTCTTTAAAGGTTTCGGCTGACTCCCACCATGACCTCGTTAGAGGTCTCGACCAACTCTCACTGAAACCTTTAAAAAGGTTTCGATCGCCTCCCACCGAGATTGTGAAAGGGTCTCGGTCTCGATGGGAGACGAATAGAGTCAGTCAATGTAACGACCCTCATTTTTAACCTGTGTCACGTGTCACATTTCAGGACTATGACCTAAACCCATCATGACGTGGCGTACTTGTTCAAGCCTCAGGAGTCAAGACCAAAGTAAATTTTATTTTTCTGTGATGTCCATATTATTTATTTATACCCAAATACAAAATTCAATTTTCCTAATGTATTATTTCATTTTTATTATCGTGTCAAATTTATGGGCAAGGTTCAGTTAGGAAAACGTGTTGATACGGGTACCGAGTGAGCGAAATACGAGTACACTAAATTCAAGAAATGATTTTTATAAACGACCAAGGTAATTGGAACAAAATATTTATAATAAAATCATAGTCAAACTATTTGAATAAAAAATTAGACCAAGGCGCATTTCGCAATGCATGCCAACGACTGAAACACTAAAAAACAGAAAAATTAAAAAATTAAAAAAGGATAAGATCAATGTGTGAGTGCTCTAATGGAGTCATTAAGTGAGTGGAATTCATAGGATGTCCGCGAGATGTGTATAGCTCACTTGATGAGATTTTAATATAAATATCAACTTTTAGGACTTTTTGACCAAACTTTTCTCAATCTTATCTCTAAAATCTGAAAATTGGGAGTGTGAGAGAGTGACTTTTTGTTAGAGTTTGGGAGAATTTGGAGGTGTTTGAACACCACAACAGGATCAACAAGGTGAGATTTCACCTTTCCTTTTGTTTTCCTTTCATTTGAGCTAAGTTTTGGGGTTTTTGGTAAAAAAAAATGAGTTTGAGCTCACTAATTTTATGGTTTATTGAGGTGTGTTTGTGGTTTATTCCATCAAATATGTGTGTGTTGTGTTTGGTTTAGATTCTATTAATGATTTGGTGAATCATTGGGAAAGTTGGTGATTATTTGTGAAATTACTGAACCAATGTGTGTTACAACAGGAAACGTAGTATGTTGTAACAGGGAATTAAACAGTAACGAAATTTAAATGAAAGCAGTAAAGCAAATCAAACCAGAGCACCTAGAGATTGTTCACGCAGTTCGGTCTACAACCTACATCTGTGGGGCCACGCCTAGATGTGAAATCCACTAAGATAAAAGAGTTACAGATTTACGCAACACCCAACCAATGATCCCTTGCTAGGCCTGCTACATTACCCTTCACCTTCACAATGGACTTTACGCAAGCCTCCCGATACTTACACGGTGAGGCTCCCCTTCATTGAAATACCCAAGCTTTCACTCGGTGCGTCGAGCTCCCCTCGATGGAATACAAGTCTCCCACTTGCACTATGAGGCTCCCCTTCACTGGAACACCTAAGTCCCCTTGGTGTTTACATCTTGACAAAGAAGTGACCAACACGTTCACAATACAAAGTAAATGAACTGAGGTACATACTCCATTACTTTGACACAATATATAGACAATGAAGTACATAAAACTCTAACTACATATCTTAACAACATGTTTTGGATTCGCCCAATAGTCATCTTTAAATAACCATATCTCTCACATTGATCACGTGGTGATAAGCCTCTGAACCGCAATACCAACTTCCATGTATATCTATAGTTGCTTCTCAGTGGTTGTAGATAAGATCAAATCCGTAACAAACTGATCTTGAGATTTTGTTGCAACAATCTTCCACGTTCTATTGCAATAACATATCATATCCAAATCACCCAAAGTTTATCTTCTGATTTGAACACATGAAACATGATTTGGATAAGTCATTTACTAAATTAACAACCTGATCAACATGATGACAATCTAACTGGTCGATCACAATATTAACTAATGATCATGACACTAACAATCTCTCCCTTTATTATTATGTTGATTACAAGGTAAATGACTAAGGGAGCATACATTATATCAATCAAATGAAGGACTTAGTTAGAAACTGAACCAACTACCTTCTTGCTCACATAAGATTATCTTCAATATGTTCAGTGTTCTGTCAGTAATAATAAAATTACGAAAGTAAAAATATAACCTTGCTGATGAACTTCTACATATCAGCAACTTCATTTTTTGTTGCAACAGCTTCAGTCAACTTGTTGCAACGACTTCAACATCTTCATCATAATGTCTTCAAGAATACCCAAGATGGAACTAACACTCGCAAACTTCTCACAGGAGTAGTTTCATATCAACATATTAAAGAAAGTAAAAAAGAAAACACCTTCATAGTATCTTCAAAACATAACCACCACCAAAATTAATCGTCTTCAAAAATAACAACTCCCCCTCAAATACATACTCTCCCCCTTTGTGATAGCGTAATGACAAACATCAGGGAGAAGACATATCAGCCCCTCACAGAGAAGGAGGGTATAGAGCTTGCACAAATGTCAGTAAAGACTTGAAAAAACAGTATCATCTTCAGACTCCAAATCAACAGTCAGAATCGATTGCAATATGGATTGAGGTTTCCTCTATTGCAACAAGACAATGGATACATCATCATCCCTCGTCTTTGGCTTCTTCGAGGGTTTTTCAATCAACAGATTATTTCGCTTAAATCTCCTCTGTATATCAACAAGAGGGACAATGTTTTTAAAATCTTCAGAAGCATGAAGATCATCATGAAGCGCATTAGTATGATGCTGAACAACATCATCACAAGTCCCTTCAACAACTGACTCGTTAGATTCCTGATTCAGATCAACTTGAGCAGTAGATTCTTCAAGGGGATGACCTTCGAATTGCGCTCGGGAAGAACTTAACCACTACCACCATCACGAACACACTAAGATGGTTCAATAGGAGGTTATGAAAGTTCATCAGCAACAGTAGGATCATGAAAAACCTTTGTAGTAGTGGAAATAATAACATTAACATCAAAAACCCCTTTTTTCTCAGTTAAGGTTTTCTGTTACAACAGGCTCGGCCACTTGTTGTAACCCAGCAGTCCTCTCCTCCTTGTCACATGCATGGCTTCTCAACATTCATTTGATCGGGCTCAGATGGAGCAAACACTCATTCAGTAGGAACAAATTATCGAACTTCATAGTTTTGAACATCATCTGTTCTGAAGATAAAGTTGAGGCCGAATATCCCCTTATAGGTGCGCTTTGTGGTCGATCCGCAATGATTGGTGTGAATCCCTTGATGGAACTGAAAATCATAGAAGAAACACAATCCAAAAAAACAACAAGAAATTTGACATAACAATGATGATGAGAAGGAATTTTAAATTGAAGAGATAAAGAGTAGCCCAAATCGAAAAGATAGAGAACGTTTAGCCTTGGATATACACTAAGTCACTAAGATGCTAACTACCCCCTTAAATCTTTCACCAACTCACAATTAAGATAAGCACAAATAAAAAAATTAACTTGATCAAAACACGCAGTTCATAAAATCCGTTAAGCATAATAACGGCGAGAATAATAAATAAGGCAATAGTACTTTCTTTCCCTTTTTATTTTTTATATAAAATTAAAAAAATATTCAAAATAAATTGGAGTTTGTACCATTTGCCATTACATAGGACAAAGACAAAGTCCTATCTCCCCCCTTGGCTTTGTATGCCCCAACTTGGCTTTGCATTCATGAAGCTCCTCTTCAACTTTTGTCCATTCAAGATGTGGTGTATACCCATTATGAATTGCTCTCAATACTTAACATCAATTTGGAGAACACATCCCTCCAAGCGAGCCTTCCAATAAGTGCGATTGATATTGACAAGCAATGGCGGCCTCGTGTTTGACACAACTTCTGGTTGGTCTGACTGATTTCCTTAATACATACGGTTAGTATTCATACCTCACTATAGTCTATAAAGAAACAGAGTTTAAGCAGTACCCGCTCTGATACCAATCGAAATTACTAGACCAATGCATGTTACAATAGGAAACGTAGTATGTTGTAACAGGAAATTAAACAGTACTGGAATGTAAATGAAAGTAGTAAAGCAAATCAAACCAGAACACCAAGAGATTGTTCACGCAGTTCGGTTCACAACCTACATTTGCGGGGCCACGCCCAGATGTAAAATCCATTAAGATAAAAGAGTTACAGATTTAAGCAACACCCGAACCAGTGATCCCTCGCTAGGCTTGCTACACTACCCTTCACCTTCACAATGGACTTTACGCAAGTCTCCCGATACTTGTACGATGAGGCTCCCCCTCATTGGAATACCCAAGCTTTCACTCGGTGTGTCGAGCTCCCCTCAATGGAATACAAGTCTCCCACTTGCACTATGAGGCTCCCCCTCACTGGAACACCCAAGTCCCCTTGGTGTTTACATCTTGACAAAGAAGAGAACAACACGTTCACAATACAAAGTAAATGAACTGAGGTACAAACTCCATTACTTTGACACAATATAAAGACAATGAAGTACACAAAATTCTAACTACATATCTTAATATGTTTAGGATTCGCCCAATCTTAATATTCAAACAAATACGTCTCTCACATTGATCACATGGTGATAAGCCTCTAAACCGCAATACCAACTTCCATGTATATCTTTAGTTGCTCCTCAGTGGTTGTAGATAAGATCAAATTCGTAACAAACTGATCTAGAGATTTGTTGCAACATCTTATCTTATCCAAATGACCTAAAATTTATCTTCTGATTTGAGCATGTGAAACATGATTTGGATGAGTCATTTACCAAATTAACAACCTGATCAACATGATGACAATCCAACTGGTCAATCACAATCTTAACTAACGTTCAGGACACTAACAATTTGGATATTTAATTTGATGATTTATTGTTGTTATTCAGACTGTTTTATTAATGTTGGAGGTCCTTTACGAGTCGAGGATGGGGTCGACAGCGTCAGATGAGGCTATGATGTTGCGCGGACAAAATTCTAGTTATGGGATTCTATCACATAATGCAGGTAGTGCGCTAGGTAAAGGGCATAGCGCGCTACCTATTCTGGGCACGATGAAGATCAACTGTAGAACCCTAGTGCGCTAGGCAGTAAACAACTTGAATTTTTTTAAGAATTTATACTAAGGGACCATTTTGGAACTTAGGCTATCAAGCCTATTTAAACACCTTTAAATCACCCCAAAACACATGGAATAGATTCCCAGGGACTTATGGACTCTAGTACGATAACCGAAAGTGAGTTGGGGTTAGATTGGGGTATTTTTGGGATTATTTTGGACCCCGCAACTTAAATTAAAATGACATTATAAAATAAGTTTACAAGACTCAAACATAACCAAAATTTGACTCAAATGAATACTAGGGATCTAGTGGACTAGAGATGGACATTTAGGGACTGACTTCGGTGATGTGTAGGAGCCATGAGAGATGGTTTTCACGACGATTGAGATAAGTAAAACCAGACAGGAAATGCATAGTAATTCATTGTCTATGATTCTTTATTGTTTTTTTATTATGAGCTTTCCTTTGGAATTCTATTCTTTATTTTCTTAGGTTGAGTGTTTAAGACCTAAGTGTGTCAGGAAGGTACTCATGGGTATGGTGCTAGACAGACAAACGTGACCTTACATGCAGGTTTAGTGCTAGCCGAAACAAACAAGACCTTACCCCGAGTACTAGATTAATTGTAGGTCACTAGACGTGGGTGAGGTATTCGGGGCACTGATGATGCCCCCACGCCATACTAAACTAAGCCGTCGACTTATAGAGTCGCAGTTTTAGGAAGTCGAGATGTGGCACCTGCTCTCGATGGATGGGACCACTTAGTTTCCTTTGATTCCTAGGCACTCATTATCATTGTTATTTACCTTTCGGTCTATTTATCATGCACTTTCCATATTTATCTGTCTTTAAATTCCTACATGATTCTTATACTACTTTTAAATTAGGCCAAATGATAAAAAAAAATATCCTAACCTTTACAAGCTGTATTAATTATATCCTAACCTTTGGAATTTATCAATTATATCTTAACATTTAAAATTAATATCAATTTTATCCTCAACTAATATATTTAGACCTTTTTTTTGCCCGCACATCATTTTTTTTAATTTTCTTATTATACCATTTAAAGATTTTTTCATACATATGCATTAAAGCTTAATATATTTTTTATGTATTCATGTATATAATACACATATAATAGTATATGTACATATGCTACTCAATCATATACATATAATCTAAGTACATAATTCTTTTGCTAAATTAAACAACTATGAGTACCTTCTAATATGTTTTATATGTTATTTTCATATATATATATATATACACATGATTCAACTTACTATTTTGTGCTTTATGAATAACTAAAAAAATTAATTAAGGTATTAACGTATCATTGATTTATAAATTATTTCTTTGTGAGTTCTTGTACATTAATTCAAACACGAGGCTTACAAAATTTCAATGTGTAAATTGATCAATATAGATGATCATGAAAAGAAAAGTTAGAAGATTATGTTGATTTTATAGAAAAAATGTCCAAAATTAGTTGAGGATAGAATTGATACTAAAACGAAAAGGTTAAGATATAATTGATAATTTTCAAAGGTTATGATAGAATTGAAACAACTTGTAAAGGTTAGGATATTTTTGATCATTAGGCCTTTAAATTATTCATGAATTACTGTTTAGATCCTTCTGGTTATTACTTTATACTTTACTGTACTCACCGTCTAGTTTGTGACGTTGGGTGCAAATCGGGCATAGTCGGGCAATGGTAAAGGATCGGTGATTGGTGACTTTCTCCGAGGACTTTAGGAGCGGTTCCTCCTATTGCTATTAGTAGGTTCTGCATTTTTGTTTTGTGATTATTGTATATCCACCATTTTGATAACACTTGGGGCATTTTAGGATTGAGTGGAATAGATTTATGTATTATCGCTCTTTCATATTGTTTATCCCCAGATATGCATGATTATCTATGTATTTGCAGGGTTCCAAACTATTGGTTATCCTGACTTTATTTTCCTGAGTTATTTAAATTTGCTTAAGTTTATTTCCGGTGCATAATTATTAAAACTTGCATAACTTAACAACTCAACTCTAAAATAGTAAACTAATGGCAAAGTAGCAATTGGAGGCTAACTAGGCTTGCATTGACTTTACAAGGATTGTCTCGGGGGTCCACGTAGGTCTAGGTTAGGTAGGGCCCAATTTGTGGGAACTGGGGTCGTCACAGTCAAGACCTTAAAAGAGGTCCCAGAGAAATGTGATCGATACCTTTAATAGGTTTCGGTAGGAGTCATTTCAAAGGTATCGGCCATGTGTGCCCAAAACCTACGAACGATAAGAAAAAAGAATAATCATTAAAAATCTAAAAAAAAATAAAACCGACTAAAATTAGTGGGTTTTGCTTAGAATCCCTAGATATTCTTGATTCCATCAACATTTTTGTGTCTAATATGCAAGGTTCAAGCCCCAATTTGAAGCCCTAATCACAATGTTAAGCCCCGCCCACATACGCTTGCGTGAGCCATGGATCTCTACTAGTATCGATATTGTCCCTAACTTAACCACTTTCAACACTAAATGTGTGGGTTTACTCCAAAAGGCTTTAGTACTATTTAGAAGAAAACCACAACTTAAGTACTTCTTTATGAATGCACACTTAACCGATGTGGAACTAAATTTCAGTCCACATATCCCAACCACCTCCACTTTGGACCAAAACCCCTGGTGCCTTGGCTCCACCTTAGACTGACTTCCCTTCAAGATGTTTCATTGCATGATCTATCATCTCTCATGTGTTGGCCCCGCGCTTGAGGTTGCCAGGTGTGTTGTGGGCCCCGCAACCCTGCCATGTCACTGACTATTGGGTCCTATACGTCATTGATGTCTGTTGCTATGCCAGCTGTAACGACCCAAATTTTTAATATTGGATTTATCTGTAATTAAGGGTCAATGACCCTAACATGGCTCGATGACAGGTACACAGTCGGCTTGGAGACCAAGTAATATATTATTTTTGGTGTGATGGATGCCTAGTTTGATGTATGTGTGTACTTTATACTCAAAGTTTATTTAGTTCGATTGTTTCGTCGATTCGACATTCGATGCACGAGTGGGATACGCCTCGAGATGCATGCGAGCTTAGGACTGGGGTGAGAGTGATATGAAGAGTCTTGGCTTATATAAATGAGATTAAATCAATTAATACATAAGCTTGATTAAAATTTATATGTAATCATAAAGTTTAGAACAAAAATCCTATACACCTTGATATGCCTCGGGATAAGTGCTACAACCTAAACATGTGAGATTGAGTGAGAGTTGTGTGTTAGGCCGATTTGAACTAGTGGAGTAGGAGTGGCGTACAACTAAAGGATCTAATGGAAATGGATGGCCAATATGAGGGGGTTAAAGTAGTATATAAAAAGCACTTAGCTTCATCTCCTTCTCATTTTGCATGGTTTTCAAGAGAAAAATTTAAAGCTAATGGAAATTCTTTGTTTGGAGAGATCAAGCAGTGCTTTGAGTCATCAAATTGGGGAGAAGAACAAGTTGAAGACAACAAGAACCTAGGTAAAAGTTCTACACTTGTAATGCATACAATTTCATGAAATTGAACTTCTAAATCATGGGGCTTTTGTTTAAATCTGGTGTTGGAGTCTTTTAAGACTGCATTTGACCCACGAGCTTACATTTCAAGATTTAAGGTTTTTGATGAAATTTAGGTTTCAATTTCATTCTGGTTTTTGGTCATTTTCAGAGGGTAAATGAACTTGTTTTTGAAAATGGCTTACATATTTTAATTCTTCATTTCGAGTTGATAATCCAACTATTAAGAAGTTTGAAATTTCATTTTCAAATCACCAAGTTATGGTTTTTGCAAACTTTAAGTGTTTTCGAGCTTTTTCAAAAAATGCATGCTTTGATCTTTAACATTTAGTGAATCTGATGAAAATGATGAAGTGCATGGTATTGTTGTTGAATGGAGAGTGTATTGAATCCCTAGTGTTGGAGAACGGGGATCCGAGGTGAATGAGATGGCCTCGGGAAGTTGGGGAGGAGGATTCCCGAGTTGGGAATCCTGCTACCCAGCATAGGGAGCGCGCTCCCCAGGCCAGGGAGTATGCTACCTAGGCCTAACGAGCTAGGGGCAATTTCTAGCCCAACTTTAAGGGTTGTTTTGGGAACTTTTAAGTCAACACCTATCTAAACAACATGTAACTAATCTAAAACCCAATGTTTGATATCAGGAACCTAAGGGGAGTTCTCGGGAGTCTGGGTATGGGTTTTGGAGTCTCGGGAGACCGATTAAGCTAGGAAATTTTGCGTGCTTTGTAAGTAAACCTGTTGAGGCATTTCTCTTCATTTCATTCCCATGTTTGTTGTTAAATACAATCATTTGGACTGTCTTGTTGATTTTATTTTATCAATGTCATGACTTGTATGATTATTAGACTTGGTATACATGACTTGACTTATTAATGCATTGCTCTTGTTTACATCTATGCCAAGTTGGTGACGGTTCCTTCTTGTTGATTTGTGTATCGTTGATTGACCGAAATAGCATGTTATTATTCTTGTTGTGATGATCGATCTTGTCCATGTTCCATATGTTGATAAATGCCTATCTGTTATATAGTTACAAATGAAACTTTGATGAGTTTATACTTCGATACTTTAGTTTTGTGTGACTTGTGTGATGTTGTGATTCGAGAGGGGCAAAGTCTCGGTGGTGAACCTATCGGGCACGTTCCCCGAGAACGTGTGGAGATGTGTTCCTAGTTAACACCATTAAGGGTAGGAATGTGTTCCTTAGTACGTCACGAAGGACTCCTACCGAACTTGGGCTTGCTATAAGAATGAATTCCTTGCGAATGTATCAAAAGGACTCCTGTGGAGACAGGGATGTGTTCCTTCATGTGGCCTGGAGGACCTCGATAGGTCGGATATGTTCCTCTACGTAGGCCGAAGGACCTCTGTTATTAAGTTTAGGACCTCCCACATGTTTGAGCTTAGTATCACTTCTATTACACCTTTAGTCTTTGTTCCTGCACTCAACTTTTTACTAGTTTAACATGGTAGCTTCTTGCATATGCTTCTTTTAGCTTTTAGTTATTGCCTTATATGCATTTAGTTACTTGCCTTTCTATATTCGAAATGTGGATAAGTGGCTTTGGGAATTACTTTACTTTACTGTACTCATCGTCTTTTTTATGACGATAGGTGTAGATGCGTCGAGTATCAGGCCCGGGAAGGAGAAGATCGACGACTACCTTTGAGTCCCAAGTGTCCTGTTACTTCATCTTTAGTAGTTTTTTTATATTTTGATATATTTATTTACTTACGTCTTTTTATGCATTTTGGGTTGTATATTAAGTTAAGGAATTAGTTCCCCGACTTGACACATTATCACACTGATTATCGTCGTTTGTTTATATATGCATGTGATTGATGTTTTCTGGTTTCCACACTTAGGGTTTAACTTGATATGCTTTCGCTAAACTGTTAAGACTTTCGTTGTTTTTAATATATCCTTAAAAAGTTTTAGTTAACTCTAAAAAACTCAGATGACGAGTAATTTTTAATACTTATCCTGAATATGAATAACGAGACAAATAAGACAATAAGGTTGACTAATATGTCATTAAGTCATACGTGGTTGTAATTAGGGCTTAATGACGGGGTTAGGCTGGGCGGTGTCGTGTTTGGAGAAACAAGCCATCATACCAACATTCTTGGTGTGCTTGCTAACTTGTTTTATACTATTATAGAGTCAACCAGTTATTCAATCATTTTATTAAGTTAGCGAATTTACTTTCGGTTTAACCAAGGGAAGAATTTGGCGTGTTTTACTAGAGTTTAACAGTATTAAATAGTTAATTTAAACGGAAGACTTAATAGCATGAATAACATGGATATATATATAAGTTTCATGTCAAAATATAGCAACAACCTACTATGGAAAACCTGAAATAGAGTACTTGTATATTAGGCGACAAGATACTCCAAAAGTAAATACATACATGTACAAGTCTCTCCAAGTCCCCTGATACCCAATATAAAGAAAAATATCAAAAATAAAACATACTAGTAGGTCTCAAACAGTAGGCGACCCCTTGCCTCTACTGGTACTAGGATCTGCATTCAGTTATCACAACAAAATAGACGACGAGTCCAAATGTGTAAATTCCCAAAGAAAACCATTGAGCATTTAAAGTAAAAGCCAATAATAATGTTAAGTAAACATGCGGAATAAACTGGCAACTGTAAATAGGTTAACGCATGTATAAATAACACCGAAGAAATAAAACATATGTGTATTCATCCTAGACAGACTAGACCATACTTCGGTATACCAGAAGTTCTCAGTGTACACGCATCACCGCCCATGTCCTGAGCCCTCGCGGTGATCGGCCCGTACAATGACCCGCCGACACGTGCACTGATGACAACAGCTCGGGTCGCAATCCATCAAGGGCGCGGGTGTCACGTGCTATGGTCTAGCGTGCCGGTACTTGTATAACACAACAGAGTAAACTCGACAGTGAACCACTCAACCAACCGTTTTCCAGACAATAATAACATGAAAGAGTATGAAAAACTGAACTAGAACGAATATAAATCAATTGAGAAAATAGTAAATATTCAAATGTGTTTCCTTATGGATTTTACGTACCTCAAAGTTGTGCTCGCACTTCCTTAGAACCCCATATCCGACTCGACATGCTCTCGATACCCGAGCTATGGTCCCTTAGCCCCCTGGGGTTCATTTGAAGTGTTTTAGATTGATTTTAGGATTGTAATTTAGGTGTACAGCTCAAAGACATCAAGACAACCCCTTAAATTTGGGTTGTCTACTATTAGTGGCGTGCTATATAGTCTCCATAGCGTTTACATGTGGATAGCGTGCTATGGAGACGGGTAGCGCACTATTGTTCTTCGTGATGAGAAACAGTTTCATGCCCAGACTAGATAGCATGCTATCTAGCCTGGGTAACGCGTTATTCATGTGGGGTAACAAAATTCTCAACTAGAGAGTTCTGGTCCCAACACCCCAATTGGTTGTTTCCATACATCATCGACCCATCCTCAACTCATGGGGGAATCAACACTCCAATAAGAACAGCTAGAGGCACATATTTATTCATCAATATATACGATTCATGCATTCAACAATTTGGGCAATTCATCAATTTTCTGGAAAACTTAGTTGTAAATACTGCATTTGTTGTTGAATTGGACTCTACCAACATAAATAACATTGAAATTAAGTGATTTAACTTTAAAAATTCATCTTTTTTTCAAATAAAGACACAATAATGAGCTTATATAGAAAATTTGAAGGTTTTGATCAAAAGGAGAAGTTGATGGTTTGATTACCTTGATTTGATCTTAAATTCCTCTCCTCTAGTTCCAAGATTCACCAGATCAAACCTCTCAATGCTCTGATTTTTTGAATGAGGTACTTAGTGGATTTGATAAATTTTCCATGAAGTGTCTCGTATATAGTTATGGATTTTATCAAGTATACACCCACATCTGTAGGTGGTCTAATGGATCTTATTAAGGCTATCACATTCTCAAGTGTCATACATTATTGACATATCTTGTGTACCAACCCTAAAATTTTAACTCGTGTCACGTGTCATTTCAGGGTCATACCGTGGGACCCAGCTGACGTGATGTACTTGTCCAACTCTCGGAAGTCAACACCGAAGTATTTTTTTTTGGTGTTTGTGTTATGTATTTATATACCTGAAAGTGAATTTCAATTGTCCAAACGTGTTAGCTTACATTAAGTATCAAGTTGATTTTTACGGGCAAGGTACACCATGGGAAACATGTCAATACGGGTATCGGGTGAACGAAAAAAGAGTACACTTAGTCTGGAGAAATGTGTTACACAGACAATACAATAAAATATGATAAATAATAAATATGAAATCGTAGTTTGGTCGTTAGTATCGCTATTGTGCACGACGATGCGAGTCGTGGTACAAGCCAGGTACCAGAACGCCCGAGAGAACCAATTATGTGTGCTTGGAAAGGATAAAACCAAGAGACCAAGTCGCTAAGTAAGTCACTTAAGTTGACTTAGATAGTCCAAATGTGGACCATAAGAAGGCCTAGAGATCAACACACCACATTAGATGAAAATGAGAGTATATAAGGGTTGTTTTGAAACTTTTCTTATCAACTTTTCTCTCTCTTGAGAAATCCAAAAATTGAAGAGAAAGTTGGGAGGTTTTGGTGATCTTGGAAGGCATTTGGAGCTAGGATATCGATCAACGACGACAACTAAGGTGAAATCTTGCTAGATCTATCAATTGTCGATGTTTTGAGCCAAGATTTCAAGGTTTTGAATGGAAAATGAGGTGAACACCAAGTCTCACTAGATTTCAGGGTTGTTGTTATAGTTTTGATGATGTTTGCGATCAAAGTTTATGAGTTTGTTCTTGGTTTTTTATTTTAGAATGTTGAATATTGCTTTTAATTATGGGAAATGATTTGTGGACTTGTATGGGATGTTTGAAAGTGGTTTATGGTGTTATTGGAAGTCCATATGAGGAGCGAAGTAAGCTCAGAAAGCGGCAAGGAAGTCAGGGGAATTTCAAAAATTCCCCAAACAAGGTTAGGATCTAGCACCGCCAGAGGCGCCGTGATGAACAACTCCCAACGGCGCAAGGGCAGAGGTCTTCCATGGAGTGACACCGTGATAAGCGTCGTGAGGGGATGTTCCCCACGACGTCAGACCCTATTTGGACAAAAAATTTAAAAATTCAGAAAACTTTGAGACTTTTACTCGAGAATACAAACGGGTCTTAATACAAATAAATATCCGTAAAATACCCTAAACATTGAGAAATGGGTGATAGGATTAGACCGAAATATTTTAAAAGCTAATTGGAATTCGAAACATAAATTAAAACGAGAAGCTAACACATCAATTATTGATCCGAATAAATGTCAGGTAATTAGCGGCTTACCGACGAACGATTAGGGATTGACTTTAGGGATGTGTGGAGCTACGAGAGAACAATCTTAGCGGGTTTTGAGGTGAGTAAAGCCAGCAATAGCATCAACGTGAGTTCTTTTCCATTCTTTGATTGGTTAATTCTTGAAATGCATGCCATATTGTACTCTATTCTCATTCAATTGACCTAAGGTTTAGGTAGTCCACCAGGAAAGAGTAGTCTAATGGGTTTAGCAGTCGGCCGTGTCTGTGGCTACTCGTTGAGCCTATTGAGGGATTTAGCATCCGATTTGTGACTCTGGCTTTTTTTTTGGTAGTGTGTTAGAGATTAACCATTCGACAATGACTGTAGTTATTCCTTGCATATTGTGTCGAACAATGGAGGTGACCTACGGGCCCACTGTGACGCACATTGTTGGATAGTGGAGGTGACCTTCGCCCCACTATGTTGACTACAAGCTGTGATGGTCTTGTCATCCGCAGTTTGAATGGGATTACCTATTTGCCTATCTGTTTATTTCCTGGTCACTTTATTATCATTGTTTGTACTTGTTTAAGTCTGTTTATTAAGCACATTATTGTATATTTCCATTTCTTTAAATACCACATGACTTCTTGCTTATTGTTATTCAGAAATTATGTTGAGATCCCTATTGTTGTTGTTTTTACTGTTATCTTATTGTAGTCACCGTCCTTTTTATGACGATGGGCACAGATCCACAGACTAGTGAAGTCAAGGCGTCTATGCTTGATGATATCCTCTAAGAAACTCTCAAAACCTGTTGCATTGCTCATACTTAGTAGGTCCTTTTGTTGTATATAGACTATGTATTCATATGTTTTATACACTTTTGGGTTCTTGGGAAGTTGAGATATTTTAAGGATACATGTATATACTTTTATGGTTATTGTTCATCATATATACATATATATATAAATACATGAGATCACTGTGACGACTCCTCTCCTAATCTAAGGCACCGCCTGGCCTAATCCCGTAATTAAGCCCTAATCTTAACCACATAGGACCTAACTACATATTAGTCAGTCTTTACATTCTATTCACCTCGTTAATCGTGTTTAGGATAAGTAATACACTAGTCGTACCATTATTGAAATTTATAGTTAATTAAAACTTTTATTATTTAGTTAATTAGCGGAAGTCTTACATTTTATGCGGAAGCAATTAAAGTAATCCTAAGGCTGGAAAACCAGGAAAAGATACCACATGCTTATAAACCTCAAAATTTAGTGAATAGTGTGATGATCTAAGTTAGGTCGGGGAACTAACGCTCAACCCAATATATACAACCCAAAGAGTATCAAAAGACATAAAGTAGCTAATACAATAAAATATCAAAAAACCTACAGTGTCGAAAGTAGGATCACTTCATTGTCTCCGAGGTAGTCGTTGATTTTCTCCTTACCTGACCTGCTGGTCGACGGCTCTGAACCCACCGTCATAAAAAGGACGATGAGTACAAGAAAATAAAAGTAAATCCCCGATGATATATTTATTTCACATTTCCAAATATTCTAATGGTATTTAAAAACATATAAATAAAAAGTACTGAAAGATTAACCATATGCTAGTAAATATCAGAGTTAAACAAGTGATACTAACACTAGGCCAAGTAGTAGGTCTAGTCGGTCATGAGCAGCGTCACGCTAACTTATTTCATCACAAGGGGCTATAACCCAAGTGTTACCTGAGACTCTAACCCCGATGTATTAATTACCTTAGGGATTCTAACCCCGAGTGTCGCACACAACCAAGTAACATGTACCAACATCCCAGGGACTCTAACCCCGTGAGTCGTGCACACCTCGATCGAGTAAGGGACCTCGATACTAAGACTACTTTATATATTCAAGAATGACTTGGTTATGGAATGGTCAAGGCATATGGACAACCAAAGGCCTACACAAAGTGAGTACAATTCCATCAATATAATTACCATTATCTCTAAACTAATAGCATGCTATTTATAAGTCTATTTACTTAGTAAAACATAAGGAATGACATGACATTTGAAAATAGAATCAATGAAACATCACAAGGAATGAATATCATGAAGTCAAAACCCAACATGTGAGCACTATCAACAAAGCTCATGATATCATAATACAAGCATCATATAGTCAAAAAGGACTATGAAACAACAACTAAACACTGGAAACGAAATGTAAAACAAAACATCATCGGGTACACTCACAAGTCACGCCAAAATTACTAGTTTACCAGTCTCTCGACTCCCCAAATTCGCGCACCCGAATTTTCGAAACACTTCCCTAGGCTCCTGGGTTCCTAGTATCAAATTAAACCAATTTAAATGGGCTTAGGTCAAGTCAAATAAATTTGTGAACCTATAACCCAAAACAACCCCTTAAGTTCTTGCAAAACTTCAATTTGATACTTAGTGTTGAAGAGCTAATTAAACCATCATAAACTCCAAATCATTGACGACACTTTGGAAGAAAGTTTTAGCTCTAGGTCTTAGCTTTCTGGTATGGTATGATGTGAAAGGTTTCGATATAAAATAAAAGAGATTTCAAAGATTTAAAAAGACAACTCGAATTATAATCAAAATCTGACCAGTAGGATTGTAAAAATCACTTCTCCCAATTTATAGTTCCAAAAATCATGATTTTTTCTCACAAAGTAGATAACATACCTAACAACAAAATAGTAAAAGATGAGCTTAATCCAAACAGAATTAAGAGAGTTATGCCTTGTCAACGTTCATTTTAAAAATCTTGTAATAGCATTTCATCTGCCTAATTCAGAGCATTTTTGAGTTTGAATTTCAACATTTCTCTAAAAACAAAAGTTGTAGATCTTTGAGTTAGCTTTCCAACGGCATATGATCCATCCCATTTGGAGTTCGTATGAGAGAGTTATTCTCAATTTACAGAGGTTAGGTCAAAAACTTAACATGCATGCATGTCCATTAAAAGCTCAAGAACATCATAAACCCCCAAATTCATAACTTTTTGATATGGAAACTGTTTTTTAACAAACCTAAGTAGTTGGATTATTAGAAAATCATAAGGGTTTTGAAAATGAGGTTGAATTTTGTAAACAAACACTTTAACATAGTTGGATTTTACAAAAAATCAGAATTATTAAAGAAAACCACAACTTTTGAACCAAAAACATGAAAAATCCGAAATCAAAGCTTGAAACTAAAAGCAATGCTCCCATTTTGATTAGAAACAATGTTAAAGCACTTTGAAACTGATCTTATACCCCCAAACATAGTATGGAGCGATTTTTTTCAACTCTCTGTAAGATACTTTATCGAGGTTTAGGCGTCAGCCTTTCAACTATACCTACCTTTAATAAAAACAAGAGTCTGGAGTTTGAAACTAATCTTATACAAAACCCTTGAATTCATATGCATAAAGTGATGAAACCAATACCTAGGTTCTTGGCTTAAATCTCTATGTTGAACTTCTACAAATTGATTTCTTCAACTTCTCTTGAGCACTCCAAGCAATAATTTCCAGCTCTTAGAAACTCCAGCTCTAAATTTTGTTTTGTTTAAGTTGGAGAGTTCATGCATGTCAAGAAAAAACACTTCACTAGTAATTATAGTTTTGAAATTCATCAAATGTGTCCACCCCCTTCTCTATGCAATCTCATGGTCACAAATGACTCCTAACTTCCACTAATTTCTAGCCAAGTAATACCAAAATTGACACAAGTCTCATGGGAGTGTGTGCTAGCACAAATCTCGAGGTAGGTCTAGGTGTTATAGACTTTATTCAAAACTATAGGACTTTCTATTTTGATTTGCATTTAAATACAACCATAGGACATGTAAGTAATCCATTAAATCATATTGACACCATAGGACTAGCTACCCCGGTCCCACGATTAGTATGCAACTCGAGGCATGTCCCCGCTCTCGTCTCGACGCCTATAACTGGATACATCGACTTAATAAGTCTACACAATTACATAACAATAGGAATACATCATAACAAATATAAATATACCTTGGCCACGTGCCTTGGTCAGTGTGCGCATCACGGTATGGGTCCCACATCACAGGTGGGTGACCCTGATTACAACCAAAATCTTGGATTAGAAATTTGGGTTGTGACAATCACATGTTCCCACATGATTTTTCACTTCTAAGGTTGTCCCGAGCTTTAATTTGTTTTATTAAGTTGTATACATTGTTTAGAATGCTTCCGCCGCACATGAGAATGTCGAGGATAAAATGACTTAATTTAGTGAATTAATAAGTAGTGTTGATGAATAATTTGTTAAAAGGTGGTTGACTAGTTCTACGTTAACACCGCAAATAATGTCGGGGGGTCCACGTAGGTTTAGGCTGGGCGGGGCCCAGTTTATGGTAGTTGGGGCCGTCACAGTTGGTATCAGAGCATAAAGTTTCTAGGACTTGACTCTTGATTAACCAAAACCAGCCTAAGACTCAATCAAATGAACTTAGAATGGAAATCTTATGAACTTACCTTAGTGTCCTAGTTGGGAAGTGAGGTGAGTTAGGGAGCGGTATATTATTTTTAACATGTTAATCTTAATGTGTATAATATATCGTTATCTAAGACTGATCGATACTCACCATTTGCTATTACAAATCGCGATAGCTGATCAGCCAGGTGTTAGTGTTTAGGGGGAGCTCGAGATCTACCACAGGATGTGCCAAGAGATTTTGCAACCTGGGCACGTGAGTCTCATTCATGGACTCATAGAGTAAAGTCTCAGGGACGACGGATGGATGAGATATT
The DNA here is from genome assembly GCA_039657345.1 of Stephania japonica. Lineage (NCBI taxonomy): Eukaryota > Viridiplantae > Streptophyta > Magnoliopsida > Ranunculales > Menispermaceae > Stephania > Stephania japonica. The sequence continues at coordinate 15,564,758 of CM077558.1, read as the reverse complement.
AGATATTCTCAGAGGACAGGTACAACAATTTTCATCTCCATCCACATCAGTAGTAGCTCTTGTACGTGATGCGAGTCCAGCTACACCTCAAGCCACTCCATCAGCTCCCAATACTAGTGCAGTACCTGTACCACCACTCACTGCAGTAGTTCCAATACAGATTGCATTGGTGCCACAGGCTCAGGATGATACTAACTTGCACCAGACATTAGAGGCGGGGGTGGACTCGTGAGTATGAGAAGTACAAACCAAAGAAGTTCAACGGTGGTCCGAGTTTGGACGAGGTGGACTTGTACATTCGCAGCCATGAGAAAGTTCATAAGCTACTGAAGATTTAGGATAGCAAGAAGCCTGGTCTGGTAACATTTTCTTTGACTAGAGATGCAAAAATGTAGTTGGATAACCTAGTAGCCACGCACGGCGAGCCGACTACTTGGTTAGACTTCTAAAAGCATTTCAGCTAAAAGTTTTATCCACCATTGGTTTTGATAGCCAAGAGAGATGAGTTCATGCACATCTGACAAGCACAAGGAGAGTCAGTTTTGGCCTATATGGGCAAATATCAACATTTACTTCATTTTGTTGATCGAGTAGCTGACTAAGATAGGGATCAGGTCCACTTCTTTACTAAGGGACTGTTACCGGCTATTGGAGGGACAATGGTCACTACCTTACCTCCCACGTTACAGGATGCATATAATCACAGTTTGGCGAGAGAGGCATACCTGAAGTCACATCCCGATGAGGGTTATGATCAACTCCGAGAGTCGCAGGTTGAGCGGGGTCAGGGCCACTCAGGGATAAAGAAAAAGAGGAACAGATGGCAGGTACAACGACCTAGAAGAGCTCGAAGTGTAGTTTTGGTGGCACAATTATCGCAACCTGTTTAAGCATATGTCGTCGCACCTACTCAGGCACCTAGTTACACTAGTCGGCCACCATAGACACCACAACAGGTGCAGCGGCCCAAATACAGTAGGGTAGAAGTAGGGGTAGTATACAACAGGGCAAAGGTTAGATCAGGGACAGAGCAGACAGAATTACTCATGGCAGAAACTTGCTAGGGCATGTCATAGGTGTGGGCAGGTGGGACATTTCATACGAGAGTGTCCACCGCCTGCTAATTTTCAACAGAGTATAACACCGCACCAGGAATAGACTAGGGAACGTACACATGTTGTCGTTGAGCCTGATTCTAGAGCGACTCGACACCTTATTAAGGATATGGTTTCTATTTATGGTCGTTTGATGTATGTTATGATTGATTATGGTTTGACTGTTTCATTTATTTCTGGGTGCATGGTTAATGAGTTAGGGTTGAGACCAGTTAGCTAGAGAGGCCCTTAGTCCTTAGCACAAGTGTTGGGGATAACATTTACCCTAACATGATATGTGAGCGTTGTATGGTTGAGATAAAGGGATACGAGCTAATGACTGATCTCCGATTGTTGGAGTTTCTGGAGTTTGAAGCGTTACTGGGCATGGATTATTTAGGTCCTTACCACACACATATTGATTGCTTCGGCAAGAAAAACACTTTCAGATTCTTATACAACCAGAGTTCACCTTTCGTGGCGATGCGACTCAGTTACGTATTATTAGAGGTAGAATAGCTACGAGCATTAATGTTAAGACATTTACAAGTATTCTAAGTACGACAGTGAGAGTTAAGGCTAAGATCGAAGAGGTACTGGTTGTGTACGAGCTTTCAAATTTTTTCCCGTAGAGCTTCCTGAATTACTATCGACTAGAGAGATGGACTTTATCATTGATTTGGTTCCCAGAACCAAACCCATATTGATTCTGCCTTACCGGATGGCTCCTAAGGAGTTAGAGGAATTAAGAGCCTAGTTTGATGAGCTACTAGAGTAGGGATTTATTCACCCGAACATGTCACTTTGGGGCATGCTGATATTGTTTATGAAGAAGAAAGACGACAGCCTATGATTATGTATCAATTATCGATAGTTGAACCAGGTGACAGTGAAGAACAAGAATCCAATTCCTTACATTTATGACTTGTTCGATTAGCTGACTGGATCACAATGGTTCTCGAAGATTGATTTAAGATATGGATACCATCAGATGAGGATTAGAGTAGGGAATAGGGAGAATATTGCTTTTTGCACTAGATACAAGTGCTATTAATTTACTATTATGCCTTTTGGGCTGACGAATGCCCCAACGATGTTCATGGATCTCATGCATCGAGTGCTGAGAGAGTATATGGATATATTCATCATAGTGTTCATTGACGATATTCTTATATATTCCAGGAATCGTGAGGGTCACGAGGAGCACCTCAGGACGATTTTGCAGACACTAAGGGAGCATAGACTATATGCCAAGTTCAATAAGTGTGAGTTTTGGATTACAGAGGTTAGATTTCTTGGGTACATCGTTGGAGCTAGTAGAGTGTCAGTGACCTGCTAAGGTTAAATCAGTGATTAATTGGCCTACACCGAGATCAGTGAAAGATATTCGCAATTTTTTTAGGATTGGCAGGTTATTACAGACATTTCGTGCATGACTTCTCAAAGACTGCGGTACTGATGACGCAATTAAAGAAGAAGGAAGTCAATTTTAAGTGGAATGGTAGTTGTGAGCAGGTTTTCTAGACTTTGAAGGAAAGACTGACTACCGCACTAATGTTGGTACTACATGAGTCAGGGAAAGGGTTTTGAGGTGAATACCGATGCTTCTAAGGTCGATTTGGGTTGTGTTTTGATGTAGGATGGTATAGTGATATCCTATGCCTCCCGACAGCTGAAGATTGATGAGAAGAATTACCCTATTAATGACTTAGAGTTAGCGGCAGTGGTCTTTACACTAAAGATTTGGCGTCATTATCTCTATGGAGAAAGGTTCACATTGTTCACTGACCACAAGAACTTGAAGTACCTCTTCACTCATAAAGAGTTGAATATGCGACAAAGACGTTGGTTTGAGTTCCTTAAGTATTATGATTTTTTTTGGAGTACCAACCAGGGAAGGCCAATGTCGTGGCAGACGCAATGAGCCGTAGAGGTTCATACTCGGAGATTGTGACTTGCCACATGACACACGACACATGAGTATGGAGTACTTGAGGTGGTCGAGTTGATGCATTCAGTTGATATACCGACCACTACTAGAGTGTTGACTTATGGACAAATAAGGACTCAGAAAATGTCTATTCAAAGTGTACTTGACGGTCAGCAGATCAATGAGCGGTAACAGAGGTTTAGTGAGTTTGCGTAATGTTCCAATCATCCAGAGTAGAGTTAGTCGACAAACTCGTGCCTGAGATTTAGAGGGAGACTGTAAATTTCATCGGTGACTGTGTTATGTGATGAGATACTCCAAGAGCCTCACAACTCATGTTTTTCGGTTCATTCAAGTCGAACCAAAATGTATGCTGATATGCGTCATCTTTTCTGGTGGTCGGGGATGAAGACCGATGTCAGTGATTATGTTCGAGCGTGTGAGATATGCCAGTGAGTTAAGGCTGAGCATCGGAGACCAAATGGGTTATTATATCCACTTTCCATTCCTCGATGGAAGTGAGAGCATATTGCCATGGACTTTGTCAGTGGTTTACCTCGATCTCAGCACGACTATGATAACATCTGGGTGATTGTAAACAGGTTGATGAAATCTGCACACTTTATATCGATCTCTTTTACACATCGAGTAGATAGGTTGGCAAGTTTGTACGAGAGAGATAGTTCGACTGCACGGTGTTCCATTTTTTATCGTGTTAGACAGAGGACCACAATTTACATTGCAGATTTGACAGAGCATACAGGCACAGTTTGGCACGCGGTTGCACCTCAGCACAACCTATCATCCATAGACTGATTGACATTCAAAGAGACTGATCCAGATGCTCGAGGACATGCTGAGGATGTGTATACTAGAGGATGGTAGTTATTGGGAGGAGTATCTTCATCTATGTGAGTTTACTTACAATAACAGTTATTAGGCCGGTATTGGTATGGCACCGTTTGAGACACTCTACGGTAGATCGTATATATCTCCATCTTGTTGGGCAGAGCTCGAGGATGTGGTAGTGATTTGGCCAGAGATTATAGTGGATCATACATAAAAGGTACAACTGATCAGATTTTGGTTGAAGGGTGCGTAGGAGAGACAAAAAGAAGTACCATGACGAGTTGGAGTATGAAGTGGGAGCTTATGTCTATCTCAAGGTTTCTCCAATGAAGGATCACAAGAGGTTTGGGATTAAAAAAAAGCTCGTGCCGAGATTTATAAATCCGTTCAGAGTGAAGAAAAGAATAGGCAAGGTTGCATACGAGTTAGAGTTGTCGCTTTAGTTAATTGGGATTCACCCCATATTCCACATATTAATGCTTCAACTAGACAGATCTAAAGAGGGCGGACGACCGATGGTGGATTTGAGTCAGATTGACTACAAGGAAGACATACTTATGATGAACAACCTATTCAAATTATGGACCGAAAGGTGAAAATATTGAGGAATAAGGAGATTCCATCCGTTCTTGTCAAGTGGCAGCATCACGGGGACGAGGAACTAACTTGGGAACTTAAATCCTATATGCGCGAGGATTTCCCATCTTTGTTTTGATTTCGGTAAGTCCTACCTTAATTTTTGTTTAATTTCGATGACAAGATTCTTATTAGTTGGAAAGACTGTAACGACCCTAAAATTTCAACTCGTGCTACATGTCATTTTAGGGTTGTATCGTGGGACCCAATTAACATGGTGTACTTGTCCAACTCTCGAAAGTCGACACCGAGGTATTTTATTTTTGTTTGGTGTTTGTATTATATATTATATACCCGAATGTGAATTTCAATTGTCAAAATGCGTTAGTTTACATTATGTATCACATTGATTTTTACGAGCTAGGTCTGCCTTGGGAAACGTGTCAATACGGGTATCGAGTGAATAAAAACAATATACTAAGTCTGGGGAAATGTGTTACACAGACAAATACAATAAAATATGATAAATAATAAATATGAAATCGTAGTTTGGTCGTTGGTATCACTATTGTGCGTGACGATGCGAGTCGTGATATAAGCGAGGTACCAGAACGTCTAAGAGAACCAATTATGTGTGCTTGAAAAGGATAAGAACAAGAGACCACGTCACCAAGTGAGTCACTTAAGTTGACTTGGATGACCCAGATGTGGACTACAAGATGGGCCTAGAGATAAACACACCACATTAGATGAAAATGAGAGTATATAAGGGTTGTTTTGAAACTTTTCTCTTTCCTTTTGAGAAATTCGAAAATTGAAAAGAAAATTGGGAGGCTTTGGTGATCTTAGAAGGCATTTGGAACTAGGATATCTATCAACGATGACAAATAAGGTGAGATCTTGCTAGATCTATCAATTGTTGACGTTTTGAGCCGATATTTCGGGATTTTGAATGGAAAATATGGTGAACACCAAGTCTCACTAGATTTTTGGGTTGTTGTTATAGTTTTGACGGTTTTTTTAATCAAAGTTTATGAGTTTGTTGTTGGTTTTAAGGGTTTTAGAAAGTTGTGGATTTTTCGTAAAAAAGATAATTATTGGTTTTAATTATGGGAAATGATGTGGACATGTATGGGATGTTTAGAAGTGGTTTATAGTGTTATTGGAGGTTCATATGAGGAGGGAAGTGAGCACGAAAAGTGACAAGTCTCCGCGGCGCCAGACAGAGGTCTACCCCGAAGTGACGCCGTAATAGGCGCCTTGAGGGATGTTCCCCACGGCGTCAGGCCCTGTTTCTGACAAAATTTTTTAAAAATTTGAAAAACTTTGAGACTCTTACCCGGGTATAAACATGGGTCCTAATATGAATAAATACTCGTAAAACACCCTAAACATTGTGAAATGGGTGATAGGATTAGATTGGAGTATTTTAAAAGGTAATTAGAATTCGAAACATAAATTAAAACAAAATGTTAACACAACCATAATTGATCCGAATAAATGTTAGGTAATTAGCAGGTTACCAACGAACGATTGGGGATTGACTTTGGGGAATGTGTTGAGCTACGAGAGAGCAATCTTAGTAGGATTTGAAGTGAGTAAAGCCAACAATAGCATCAACATGAGTTCTTTTCTATTCCTTGATTGATTAATTCTTGAAATACGTGCCATATTGTACTCTTTTCTCGTTCAAGTGACCTAGGGTTTAGGTAGTTTACCGGAAAGAGGAGTTTCACGGGTTTAACAGCCGACCGTGTTTGTAACCACTCGTTAAACCTATCGAGGGATTTAGCATCTGACAGTGGCTATGTCTATTTCTAGCATATTGTGTCAGACAATGGAGGTGACCTACGGACCCACTGTGTCGCACATTATTGGACAATGGAGGTTGCCTTCGGGCCCACTGTGTCAACTGCAAACTGTGTTGGTCTTGTGATCCACAGTTTGAACAGGATTACCTATTCGTCTATCTATTTGTTTCCTGGTCACTTGATTATCATTATTTGTAATTGTTTAAGTTTGTTTATCATGCACATTGCTGTCTATTTCAATTTCTTTAAATACCGCATAATTTAGAAACTCTTGCTTATTGTCATTCAGAAATTATATTAAGACTCCTGTTGTTGTTGCTTTTACTGTTATCTTATTGTAGTCACCGTCCTTTTTATGACAGTGGGTGCAGATCCATAGACTAGTCGGGGCAAGGCGCCTATACTTGGTGATATCCTCTAAGACATTCTCAGAGCCAGTTGCATTGCTCATACTCAGTAGGTTCTTTTGTTGTATATATACTATGTATTCATATGTTTTATACACTTTTAGGTTCTTAGGAAGTTGAGGTATTTTGAGGATACGTGTATATACTTTTGTGGATGTTGTTCATCATATATATACATGAGGTCACATGTTCTTACAAGATTTTCCACATCAAGGTTGTCCCGTGCTTTAATTTGTTTTCTTAAGTTGTATACATTGTTTAGAATGCTTCCGCTGCACATGACAATATCGAAGATAAAATGAGTTAACATAGCGAATTAATAAGTAACGTTAATGAGTAATTTGTTAAAAGGAGGCTGACTAGATTTGCGTTGACTCTATGGAGCATGTGCGGGGGTCCATATAGGTTTAGGCAAGGCAGGGCCCAGTTTGTGGTAGCTGGGGCCGTCACATCTTGCCTTGTTAATCCGTTACTAGGATCTAATATATATATATATATATATATCACATGCTCCTAAATTAATTGACCAAACTATAGTCTAATGATTTGATTTCATTAAAAAAAGTTATCTAAACACATTTAGTTAGTCATATTGGGTTTATAAATTATACACAAGGTCACACCAAACCGCGACTACCCGCGCCTCGGCATGCATCTTGAGGTGCACCATAGCTTGTATTATTAATTGAATTGATCTAGGCTATGGTTCTATGTGTACAACTTATGTGTCACATTACTAAGTTATAAAATTTGATTTTTGATTTATCATTAACTATACTTAGTGTACCCGTACTTCGCCTGCCCGATACCCATGTTGACACACTTTTTGAGGCGAATACCCATCCCACAATCTCACATAACATAACAAGTTAAATGCACACATGCGATGCAATTTTGAATAAATAATTGAATAAGTACACAACAGTTATATCAATACAACAAACAATATAACTATTATACCTAGTCAGGCGTGCCCTAGCCTATTCACACCATCCACATGGGTCTGAGCTGGTGTCTTAGTCTGAAAATAAATTAAATAATGACGTTAATAAAATCGGGTCATTACAACTCATCTTGAGGAGAGACGACTCAAGGTACCTGTGACTACCAACAAACATGCCTTGTCCCAGTCGAACCATCGACTCTGATATCAGTTGTTTGGCCCCGCCCGCGCATGCTTGCTCGAGCCATGAATCTCTACTAGTATCGATACTATCCACAACTTAACCACCTCCAACAATAAGTGTGGAGACCTCGGTACTATTTGGGAAAGAACCACAACTTAATTACTTCTTTATGAAGTCACACTTAACCAATGTGAGACTATATTTCAATCCACACATCCCAACACATAACACCACCACAAAAATTGATTCAAAATATAACCAAATACCCATAAATTGACACAAAAAGTGAAGGGAAATGCATTCACAACATCGAATCAATGTGGTTTCGCTTAGATTTTGTCGAAGTTTAGCCGGAGGTGAGGGTGCTGACACATGTCGAGTGTGTACAATAAATTTTCCGGTCTTTATTATACTTATAAATTTTGTAGTAGGGCAAGTCAAATCGTCTGCACAGAGATTTTGCAAACTTTTTAAGATTTGTTTCAAGGGTTTTTTCTTACTTTGTCACTAAACTAATTAATTAACAAAATTTAAATACTCTAATTAAACTAAAAAAATTAATTAAATTAAACTAAACTAATCTAACACAATTAAATATCACTATTCTAAATTCAAATCAAATAATCAATATATAAAAATATCGCAACATACCAAAACAATGAAACCTAACTGATAACTTGATTTTGTATGAATGGAAGATGCCAAAACCAGACTGATCATATAGTTTTGGGAGATAAAGATAAACATTCAAAATGAATGCTGATAGATTTAGAAGTCGGTCGTTCAACAACAACAATCAACTGAATGCTGGCCAATCATAAGACATCAGAAGCAGAAAAGAAAAATCATTCCGTAAGAACGGAAGACACTAAAACTTTTGAAAGATGGTTTTGGGATATTAAAAGATAATATTATAGTTTTCACACTAGAATGGAAAGAGAAAGAATGATGAATCATAGTAGAGCAACGTTGAATGCTCTAATACCATAACAAAAAATCAAAAAAAGAAGAAACTTTCTTTTCTTGTTGATTTAATATTTGTGCATAGATACACATATAAATAGAATTACATTGAAGATCTAGATGAGTATAAATAAAGAAAAAATTTGGCTAAAAAATAAATAAGAAAAGAAACGATTACATAGTAAATCTAGATAACTATAAATAATGAAAGATAACAAAATAGATCCTAAATAAAATAAATTTGATTCTACGTCATATTTATCACGTATAGTCGTGCCTTGGCCTTGCCTTTCTCGTTCCTTAGTCATGCCTCAGCTTTACTTTGGCCTTACGGTCTTGCCTTATTTGGACCTTGGTGGCCTTCCCTAGCTAGCTTGGTTGTGCCTACGAAGAGGAAAAAAAAAATGGTGTTCAACAAATTCATGTTATACATCTATTATCCTCTCCATGAGTTGACCATAATTATATGATCCAATTACCGTCATCTCACCGAGTAATGATAAATCATTGAGTTTTATTAATTAGTATTGACCCAACAATTACTTAAAATCAAATTACATATATACATACCATAACTCAGATGTTTTTCTTTGTATATAAGTAAAGTTTGCTAGCCAAGCCAACGACATTACAATGATAAGTTTACATAATGGATCCTTTAATTATTTCATGTTAGTCATGTTGCTCTCTTCCTGTTGTCCCCTACAAAGACTTACTCTCAATATCTCTTTTTCTTTTTTGTTTTTTTTGTTTTTTTTTTCGATTAATGATAAGAACTTTCCGGAGTGCTCCTATAATCAATCCTTGTTAATTACAATTTGACTTATACAAGCTTTTAATATGTACACCTTCCTCTCCAATTTAAACTTAAATTATGAATTTATACAAGCTATCTATTATATATATATATATAAATACAAGTGGATATGATTAAATTATATATATATATATATATATATATACATATATAAATACAAGTGGATATGATTAAATTGACTAAATATGCAGAGTAGCAAATTAACCCAACAGAAAAAAGAGATAGGGCATGTACTTGAACAAATATTAGGTGCTAAAATTGACCAGACTGAGTCTTGCCAGCCCTCCCTCTCCTAATTTCGGATTTTCTCTTAATAATCCTCATTGAGTTGACTAGCTAACCAAAATTGGGTCCGGTCCTTTTATGACTAAGGCAGATAAAAAATAGTGCCTTTGGAGACTTAATCTAATATTTTTTTTTATTGACTTAAGTGAGAGTCATTTCACAATCTTTAATCTTGTATTTTGACAAGTGACGTCTTTACCATCTCACCAAAAAACAGAGATGCTTTGACAACTTAATTTAATATTATTCCTTTGCTAACTAGCAAATCCTAGTTGGTTGGCTCTCAATATCGAACAACGGAACTTCGCTTAGACAACAATAAAACCTCGTGAATTGCCCAATTTACAAAATTAGGGGATCTGTTTACAACCAATCCACGTAGAAAAATCTGAAAATTGTTCTTAAATATATCTTATAAAAGATTTCTCTCAAATTAATCTATGAACAACATGCAAAAAGGTGTATAGTAAATTTGAACAAGTCTGCAGATGGGACCAATGTGTGTGATGCTACCCATCTCAGCGACTTGGGAATATCAAATATAAAAATGGAAGTCTTGTTAATAACGTGTCCAGTTCAATAAGATAATTTGACAAAAAAAAAAGTTCAATAAGATGGCAGCAACAAGAAGTGTCTTTGTCAATGGTGATGACTCCAGTTTCTGAATTAAAAACAAAACATGCTGATCATATCCGTGTTTTTGGTGAGATCGATCTGAAGCAATTTTTACTCCTACTCCGTTGAATTAATATATTCTACCCATTTAAAGTAAATAAGTTCAGTACTATAGTTAATTGATTAATTTGCTTGCTATTAGTATATATTTCTCCACCAATCATCAACTTTACAAATAGATATTAGAAATTAAATAAAAAGTTTGTTTACAAGTTACCGTATTAACCAAAAATGCAAGTACCGCATTGTTTATGACATATGATTTAAAGGAAAATGTTAGCGTAACTTCGATACAACACCTGGATAAGGCACGCACGTACTTTTGATGCGCCTAGAGATGTCAGCAAAAAATGAAGAGACATGCACTCGTACATGTCCCATCTGAGTACCGCATCAAAGTTACCATAACATTTTCCTTAACTTAAAGTTTAATTAAACAAGTTTTGTTATTTTTTAAAGAGAAATATTTCAAGTCTTCAATCTACAAAATGACAAATTTTTACTGCTATAGACAACCACCTCTGCATTCATCAAATAAAAAGTGACATTAACAGCTAGATCGACAATGTACAAGCCACTTCTACATCGTTGGATCCACTTCGAGTCACAAATTTCTACGTGATTTCGAAGTTCATCGGAAAACACTATAGTTGGTTGTATGAACTTGATGTCATTGCAGCACAACTCTTCATCAAATGTAGTTGGCTACAAGAATCATTTGTTATTTAAACAAATTCATGTCTTCCTCAACACATGTAAACCAACATTTAGAGACCACCATATGTCTTCCTCTACTACCTAACAAAAATGAGGAACTCACATGAAAAACAAGGACTTCTAGGCCTGATTTTGTGTGTCCTTTGCTTCTTCAAACTCTCTCAACAGGCTTCACCACCTCTCCCAAGCAACCCCAGACTTATAAATGCCTACATAGCTCTGCAGGCATGGAAGAAAGCCATTATCTCCGATCCGAAGGACTTCACGTCGAATTGGAAAGGCCAGAATGTCTGCATTTACAACGGTGTCTACTGCGCCCCGGCACCTGATAATCCTTACCTTATGACAGTTGCTGCAATAGACCTTAACCACGCCGATATCAAAGGTACCCTGCCGGAGGAACTTGTTCTCCTCGAAGACCTGGCTGTTTTCCATATAAACTCAAATCGGTTTTTCAGCACAATCCCTCAATGCTTTCAAAAGCTAAGGCTTCTTCATGAGCTTGATGTAAGTAACAACAACTTCAACGGCGACTTCCCTCGAGTCCTCCTACACATTCCTTCATTAAGGTATCTTGATATCAGATACAATCACTTTGAAGGTGATGTTCCCTCTCAACTCTTTGATCTCAAACTTGATGCCATCTTCTTAAACAACAACAAGTTCAGCTTCACCTTGCCGAAGAACATTGGGAATTCTCCGGTATCGGTGCTTGTGTTGGCAAACAACAATGTTAGAGGGTGCTTGCCTACAAGCTTGGGAAAAATGGCAGGGACATTGAATCAGATTATTCTCAATAATGGTAGTATCACCGGGTGTTTACCTCCGCAGATTAGTTTGTTGAACCACGCAACCGTGTTCGATGTAAGCTCGAACAGATTGGTAGGATCTTTGCCCGAGGAGATGGAAAATATGAAGAGATTGGAGCAGTTGAATGTGGCGCATAATGAGCTTTCGGGTGACATTCCGGGGAGTTTATGCTCTTTGCCGAAGCTGCAGAACTTCACTTATTCAGATAATTACTTCAGTGGTGAGCCAAAGAGGTGTCTGAAGCTACCGGCTAAGAATGATAAGAAGAACTGCATTCCCGGTCGACCCGCGCAGCGATCCGAAAAGGAATGCCAAGCTTTTGATTCACATCCTGTAGATTGCAGTGCATATGGATGTTTCCCGAGAAGTTCGCCGCCGCCACCCTCCACCCCTCCTCTTCGGTATCCACCACCGCCGCCTGATCATCATCACTATCCATGAATCAGCAGTTGCATTTATTTCTGATCAAAGGGACTTTATCCATTCTACTTTTTTTTTTTTTTTTTTTTTTTTTTTTTGTATGTTTGGTGTTCAAATCTATGAATTGGAAGATTTCTAATTTTCATGTAATTAGATTTTGAAATTAAATTTACCCATTATGTGGTAACTTCTTATAACTTACTTTGATCACTAAACATGATTTCACATACACATATGCTCACTAGGTTGTATGCACAACTTTGATCGTACTCACTAATTAAAAAACATAGACTAAACATTAAAATATATATCTAAAACATACTTATAATATGAAATTTGAATCAATATTCTAACAAATCATATAATTCACCCCTACTTTTTATAAAATTAATAGCAAAGGCAGCACAATAACTAAACACTTGTGTTCAAACGAAATTTAAGGTCTCGTTTGGTTCATTTTATTATCTTCTAGGAAGAAAACGTTTGGTTCAACTTTGAAATTCCTGATAAGTTTCACATTTTAAAATAATAAAATAATGTAATTGACATAAATGCCCTTTACACTGTTTTTGAGAGAGATTGTAGGGAATAAAGGTAGAAAGCAAACATTAAATGAGGGTAGAGGTGTCCATTCCCCCTTAGAAAGATAACTCACTCACCTCCGAAGTGAGTTATCTTCCCCCATGCAGGGGAAGTTATGGGTCAAACTTTCAAGCAAGTTTTTTGAAAATATATAATCAAACTTCCTTCAACTTCCCCCCACTTCCCCCGGAACCAAACAAGGCCTGTGGGAAGATAAGCTTACAGATCATGCATCTGCTGATAATCATAATGTATATATATGTACAAACTTCAAAACGAAGGAAACCGAATTCTTGAAAAGTGATTGAGAAAACATCACACAAGATTAGCAAAAAACCTCATCAGTTCATGAGATCAGGAAATGCTGATAGTACACACAACGTTCTGACCTCAATCTGATTGATCTGAAGGCGCAACACAAGCAAAACACTTGGCCTTTTTCCGGTGCACTCTTTGCCGATCACCATAAAGGTAGTCCCTAAGGAGAACTCTCCTTTCACCAACATTGCTTCCTTTGCCTCTGCTCTCATCATCAAGTTTCAGTAGAAGAAACTGGATCCTCTTCAAGTCCAACTGAACTTGCCCAATCTTTTCCGACCATTGCTGAGCTTGCACAGAAACACTCCGTCTACGAACCTTTCTGCTGCTATCTTGGGATGATACTGCATTTTCTGCTTTGGCATCCTTCACCAGTATGGCATTGACATCGCGCAACTGTTTGATAGCCTCCTCGATATCTTTGAGTTGCCATTTTAACGAACCATAGTCCAAATTCTTGGACTTTTTGCTGACCTTTTCGCACTGCTCGGCTTTCTTTTTAAGGTCTAAGAAAGTGGTTTCAAGGCTCATCAGCTTTTGAGAATCAGAATCTAGCCTTTCCAAGATCTTGTGTTCTTCTGGATTTTCCAATATGACTGCCTTCGGCACCTCAGTTTTGTCTACAGAGACCTCCTTCTCAGCTTGAAACTCCGACGAAAAACATTCACTCTCTTGCATTGGCACAACTGCATTAATCTCAAGATAACTTGTAGTGTCCTCAGAATATGGCTTCAGTACTTCATCATGGTGCTCAAAATCATCAGTCCATGATACAACTTTAGGTTCCTCTACTCCGATCCTGCTCATTATGCGTGGATCAAAGCTACGATCATATGATGAACAATTTGACACCTGATCGAGTGGAATGTCTTTCACAAAGACCCCGTCCAACGTGTTAGAGATTTCATGTGCGTCTTTGCGTTGATTGAAACGATTGGTCGAATTGCCACCATCGTCCTTCAGCTGCTCAACAAAATTTGTGGTAGATGTTACAGGTGTTGCTTGAGTCGAGCAGTTCTTAGTTGACATCTCTTGGATCTCCTCCATAGCAAATTCTAGCTTGACATTTGCATCTACAATTTCCAGCATCAATAGCTTCTTCATTTCAAACACTGCCTTTTCTATTGCTCCAATTTTTGTATGCAATTCTTTCAAGTTCGAAACTCCATTTTCAACAGCTAAGAACGACTTATCATCACTCTGTTCATCACAGCACGTGTCGAGAACAAATCTAGTCGATTCATCAACCTGGAAACATTCATTCGAGAAAAAATAATTAGTTCATAGCACCCAACGGATGCTAGTAGTTAAACATTATTCTCAAGGAATTGCTAAATAGCTGGAAATGAACAGCCTAATCAAAAGATAAGAATTTTTTGTTTACTACTTAACTCATAAAAAAGGGAAAGATATATATACCTCTTTCTGATGAAAATCATCTTCGTGAAGCTTTCTCTTTGAAAATAAACTTCTTTCAAAAGAAGCTACTTTATCCTGCAAAGAAACTATCATAGGCAAACATGGAGCAAATTTTGATATCAGTTCTTCATTCCGACGCTCCAAGTCATTTTGTACCACTTTTAACAGTTTGTTGTCCACCGTAGTCGCTGTTTTTTCAGATTCAAGGGTCTCACATGCCTCAATGAGCTCATGCACCTTCTTTTCAAGTAGAAGGTTGTTGATGGTTGCATATTTGTATTCACCAAACAAGGTCGAAGCTTCAGCCTCCCATGTATCGACTTCATTTCCTTTCCTCAGTAGTTCAGTGGATAAACAATCTTCTCTGGCTTTATGGCCTTCAATCACTTCATGTAATTTATTCAGCATTGATAGGAGTTGGTCATTTGTTTCCAGAAGACCATGTTTCTCGCATTGCAACGTCAGCAGCTCATCATTTCTTGTCTTCAATTCATGGTTTAAGTCACTGTTTTGAGACTCAAGATGTGCTGCATATGCTCTAATCTCCCCAAGCACAGACAAGAAGATTGAGTTCTCTAACATTAGTTGCAGGTTTTCACGCTCGGAGTTCAAATATGAGGTTTCCATTTCTTTGATTTTCTGAATAATGAACTGAAGAAGCGTTTCATCTTCCTGAACTGTACCTTCACACCGGTGAACTGGATCGACACTCAAAAGCTCAGACAGTTGATGCGCCCCCAGCCTCAGCTTCTCTACTTGGCTTAACAAGGATTTCACTTCTGTTTGATGATCAAGACTTTCCTTTTCGAGCTTGGGTATCAATCTTCCCAATGATTTGGACACTTCAAAGTGTTTTTCACACTCTTCTAATAAATATTTATTCTTCATGCCCATATCTACGATACAACTTTGCAATATGAAGGCCTCGAGCTTCATTTTCGCAGCATTGCTTTCTTCCTCTTCAAAGGCTTTCTTACTCGAATTACAATCTTCTTGTAGTATATGGATTTGATTGTCCAAATGAGCCAGTTTACTCTCACTCAACTGAGTGAAGTTTGCAAGTTCTTGTTTTTGCCTGATCCAAGGACATTTTCAGCTCTTCGACTTCATGAATTTTTAATTCCTTCTCTTTCTCAAGAACTGTGTTCTTTTCCTCTAGCTCTGAATATAGCGCCTTCATATCTGCCATATTTCGCTGAATGCTTCCTAGCTCTGAAATAAGATCGTCTCTTTCACTGAGAAGGCCATGTTTTTCGTTGTTATGAGTCTGAGACAACTCTTCCATACAATTCAATTTTCCAGTCAAAACATCCAATTTGACATTTGCATCAAAAGAGAATTTTCAAGAGAATCGTTCCTCTCCGAGAGTTTCTTTGCATTCTCAATAGCAAGCTCCAGCTTAGACGTGAGGATGTCCTTCTTGGAAATAAGGTTCGCCTTCTCACCCTTTAGATCTTGATAGCTTTCCTCTAATGCCTTTATCTTCTCTCTTAGTTCTTCTGATTTGGAATCAACATGTGAAAGGAAATTCTTAAAAAGTACATCCATCTCCGAAAGCTTCTCCATGTTTTTGGAATTGACCTCCAATAGAACTAATTCATCACCTTTGCTCTTCTGGAAAATCTCCTTCAGTTTCAAATTCTCTTTCTGCAAGCTCTTCACTGATAATTCAAGGCAATCAGGTTCCAACCCGACTGACTCCACTTGCTTGATTACTATTTCATGTCTCCAGTTCATTTGGTCTAATTCCTCCTTCATATGGCACATATCTTGTTGAAGATTATCTCTGAGGTGTATGTGGCTCTCAATCTCCTTCTCGAGTTTCAGAATTGTCTTGTTCAAGCTGTCAACCTCATCATCTAAACTCTTCAACAGCATTGTGCATGATGAGTTCTGCTCTTTAGGCTATTGTTTTCCTCTTCAACTTTCTGAATCTCTCCCTCTAAAACTTGGCAATGATGCTCCATTTCCTTAAGCTGCTGGAGCCCCTCTGGATTTTGCAATGCGGAAGCTCGCTGGTCTTGTTGAGACTCGGAGTGCATTTTTTGAAGAGTTAGAGCTTGGAGGGAAGTTTGGGCCTGCATAAACTGCATGTGCTCTTCTTCCAAACCAATTCGGAGTCTTTCCACCTCTTCATGCTTTTCTAAAAGCTCCTCCGTTTGCAGCACCATCGTCTGTACCAAAGCATCAATTTCATTTTGAAGAGATTCATTTTTCGACCGCAGTGAAACATATTGCTCTTCTGCACTGTTTAGCTTTGCCACCTCCATGACTATCACAAAACTAAGTCTTCTAGCTTCCTCTTGGGCTTGAGAGACTTCATTTTCAAGACTAGATACTGTATCCAAACTCTGCCGATGTTGAAAAGCAATGTCTTCCTTCTCTTTCTCTAATTTAGAAATGCCTTGCTGCAGAAGTTGAACTTCAGTTTCGGCTTCCTGTGCTTTCTCCTTTAGTCCTTTCACCATCTCCTGGGCATGAGACAGTTCAGTTTCTAAATTAGATATCCGTTCCAAAGACTGTTTATGCTGATGTTGGCCAACTTCCTTATCAACTTCTAGAGTTAGAACACCGGTCTCGACCCTATGTGCATTCTCAGATTCTAATGGAATGCAAAACTTGAGATTATCCTGAGAGACTGTCTCTCTAAAACTTGGCTTTGTACCTTCCACCATTTGCAAGTGGTCCTTGATTTCATTCCAAGACTCCAATTTCACATGGTGTGGTGCGAACTGGATATGTTGTTGTGCGCTTTCTCCAGAGTCCAACAACTCATAGAGCTGTTTCAAGCCTTTGCTGCTTGTTTCGATATCGAATTCGTGGGAATTGATCCCAATTCCTCTGATGGAATGGGACTGCAGGGATGGAAGTGCTGAAGCATCCTTGTGCAAAGTGTTAGGGTCAAACAATGCCTGAGAACGGTGAGGCATCTCAACTGTGGGCTGCATCGCTTCCGCTGATAAGTTTGTAAGTGAATCATCAGCTAGCATTGATGAAACTTCATTTGGGAATACTTCTGCCATGGACCGATGAGCATGGCGTAGTGCTCCTGTTGCATGATCATACCGTCCTGCCAAAGCTCGGTATGCTTGATAAAACTCCCCTACAAGTTTTATAAGTTCAGGACGTTTTTTGTAGTACATTTCAGCTCTTCTTGCGAATGAATCTCCATCTTCTTCTATGAGTTTCAGCATTGATTTAACCTTGGCATCAATATCTGTTCAAGTAGGTAATAATACATCTATAATTAGTGAACCGTACCTATTTTTCAATAATAAGTTCAAGCAGTCTAACGAAAAAGACGTTGACAGCAGACCAATTCAGTAACCAGTAATATAAAGTCTACAATTTAGATTAACACAAAGAATGTAAGAACTTCATCACTTTATTCCTTATGCTGATGATTCAGTAAAAGACAAACTTCATTAGAGATCATTTAAAGTTGGAAACATTGGATTCTTCCATGACGAGAATGCATTGATTTCCACCAAAAAAGAGAATAGCAATTCCAAACTGTGTATAAGCAAGAAAATATAAATAAACAAATAACATCAGCCAAAAAAAAAAAGCCGTTGCGATTTTCTTCCATGTTTTAGTCACTCCAACTTGTGAATTCAAGCTCATAATCCTAGCAAGATAGCACATTAGGAAATCAGTATCATAAGATTAATGCATTCAAAAGCCTTTGTGCTTCAACATGGTCTTTGACTATTTATTTTTAAGGCTTTTCTTGCCTCTCTTCGAACCACCATTTCACCAAGACATACATCTCATAGACATATAAGAACAAAGTAAAGCTCAAACAGAATAAGGAATTACGAAATCCTAATAAGAAACCATACGCCTTCATATCGCATAAAAGGCTTAAGAATGCAGTGCCCACAAACGTTTAAAAATTGTGATTGATGTGGACATTCCACAAACGTTTAAAAATTGTGTGGAGACAATACACCCACAAGTGCGAGGCCCAAAGAAACAAATGTTGTGGCAAGTGGGTGCACTCTATATTTTTGGGCCCTATGGTTGGAGAGAAACAACCGGATCGGGAAAGTAGTTGGAGTGAGGTATGGGAGTCTGCCAAGAGAGGGGCAGCGTTAGACGTTTACGGGCACAAGCAGTTTAGAAACCTACTTTGGTCCCAACTTGCAGGACATTGGGACTTACTGTTGCATTGACTTTGCCGGGCATTGACACATTTTCTAGTAGCTCTCTTTGAATCGAAGGCCTGCGTTTCGTGGTCTGTAAGTAGTTTTGGGTGTGCTAATGATATAGTGGGAGGCATCATGTGTGCACCTTTCTGGTGCTTAGTTTACATTTCCTCACTTAACTCTACCATGTGGGCAACGTCAATGGGTTGAGTGAGAAGGCAGAGTTTGGACTCTGCTATCTTTCCTAGTTACTCCTAGTTGAGTGGTTACTCCAAGCCTCATCAACGTGGTTGCGGGGAGAACTAGAGGTTCAAGGGTGAAGACCCTGTGGTAGGCTACCGCTTTTGTGGCTGTCGACATGACCTTACTATGGGTCACTCTGGATTTTTCGCTTTCAAATTCTCTTGTATATAGTACTTTTTTGTACATAGTCGACACGGAGGGTACACAATCCCTCCACTGTTTTTTAATTCGAGATATATACAACGTTATGGAGCCAGTCTCCATTTCTCAAAAAGAATGCAGTGCCCACAAATTTAGTACAATAAATATAACAGAAACCATTGAAAACTTCGAAAGTGAAAGCCATACCAGCAAGATTTTCCTGCAGCCATTTCGAGTTCTTTGGGCTAACATGATTCTCCCACCACCACGAATACAAGCGCCTTGTCTCAACATCTCGCAAGGTTTCCATCGTAAGTACTAACTAGATAGCAGATCCAAATTTTGTACAAATCTGTAATTACTAACTAGATAGCAGATCCAAGCCAGTATCAGAACTGAATGATTAGGCTTAAATAACCAAATCGTTTGCCGAGAATTCCCCGATTCAGAGATGCAATCTACAAATCAAAGCTGCATATATCATCAATATATCAGCTTGTATAATAAAACATTGCAACTGAACACAACACTTGTGCAAAAAACTCAAATTCAAAACACCCATTATTGCACAACGGAAAGTAATAAATATGATCAAACTTTCCTCAATTAGCTCTAACAATTAAATTTTTTTTTTTTGAAAACTAACAATTTAAGTTCAAACCTAAAAAAAAATTGATAAAGCAAAACACACCCCATCACAAATTAAAACCCAAAATTTCAAAGATCATTTGAAAGAGAAGAAATTTAAAAAAAAAAAAAAAAAAAAAAAAAAAAAAAGTAACATCACCAATCATGGGAATAACCATTGATGCCTAATAAATCAACACAAATGACTGAAAAGGATGATTTTAAGACAAAAGGGACAAAATCACAACTACCAATAAACCAAAACACTGAAAAAATTGAGAAACAAAAGAAAAAGAAGAGAGAAACCCAGATTGAAATCAAGTCCTTACAATAGAAAATCAGAACTCTGATGAGAGCATGCATGCAGCTGTTATGATCAGACAGATCTCCAGCTGCCAATCTCCTCCTCTTCACCCCATTTTCTTCTTCATTTCAATTCTTTACACAACTGATGAAGAGATGGGATTGAATAAACAAATAATAACAAAAGCCCATAAAATTAAAGTTGAAGTCTTATTGAGAGATTCCAGCATTAATTTTATTTAGTGGGGAATTGCACAAAAGAGTTGAAAAGTTGGAATTGATTCCATTTATTCACATTGTGATGACACCAACAACGTCAGGTCAACTGCGTGGCATTAAAGCTCTTAATGAGTCGCTTTGTTACTTCTTTGGTCAGAACAAGATCACCAGATCGATTAATTAGGGAGAAGAACTCAATTCAAACATGTGTTTTGGTTGAAACATGGATCGAAACTTCCGAAGATTCCGTATCATTTTGGGCACGTGGTGGTTTAGCGTTTCTACTGCTTTTACATGTGCAGGCAAATTATTTTTTTTTAGAAATGCTAAATGTCTGACTGTTGCTACTCACCAAGAGCACTCATTATATTTTTTATTTTTTATTTTTATTTTTTTTTTTACAATTTTGTGCTTGAGGATAATGCTAAGGTACACTATGCACTCTTTTTTTTTTTTTTTTTTTTTTTTTTTTAGTGCCACCCAAGCACTCCTTTTTTTTTTGGAAGTGGTTGAACGGACCCTAAACTTGCTAAATGCACCCCATTGCTCAAGCTAGCATACCTCAATTTTGCTAAACCTACACTACATTTTTTTTCAAAAATTTTAAAAATAATCTTCCTTACCTGATTACCCTCACCAACCTTCCTATTTCTTGGTTTTTTTTGCCACTGTAAAGCACGTGTATTAAGTCGGAAGTGACGTATGAGTGTTTTTTTTTTCAAACAAGGTTGAATTTGGTCTCATTGGTACCTTAGAAGTGAAAAAGTGTCGCTCGTGGGTTTTGTTCACACGATGTCGAGGCCTTTGAAGTGGTCTCGGTTTTTGTTTTGGTCTTAGTAGGAGCCTCAGTCATCTATGACCAAGACCTTTAAAGCAGTCTCGATCATGTGTTTCTGAAACTCACGATCGACAAGAACGGACAAAAAAGTTTCAAAACTCCAAAAAAAATACATGAAAACAACAAAAAAAATTAATAGGTTTTGTTTGAAGTTGCTAGATATTCTTGATTCCATCGACTTTTTTTGTGCCAAATATGCAAGATTCAAGTGTTAATTGAAGTCCTAAACACAATAACAAAACCACAAAACATGGACTCAAAAAAAAAAAAAGACTTAAAAACCCCAAAATTGACACGAAAAGAGGTGATAAGGAACGCACCATGACCTTGAATTGATGTGGTTCGCTCATATTTTGTCATATTTGGGCCGAAAGTGAGAGTTTCGGGGGTCTGTTTAGCGGTCACCTTTTTTTATTTATTTGCATGAGAGAGTTTAGGGTTTAGGTTATACTTGTGTCTGATGGTTTGGGGTTATATGTGTACCTTGTTTGGTTCTTTTTACAACTTCCCAGCAAATGCAATTCTTGGGTCTAATGGGAGTATGGGACTCACTGAGGTTCTATACATGCAAATCCATTATGGTACACTCGGCTTAGGCTTTTATAGTTCTAATGTGGCTCACTTTGGGTTTATACGTAGTAACGAAAACATATCAAAACGCTTAGCTCTCGACCCATGTGTTTTAGATCAGGAATTGTGTATACCTGCATCTCAAGGCACGCATTGATGACTCATGTCTTGGTGCCCCCCAAATCTTAATAACAACTAAAAATAATATCTAGACCAGTACCTCTTTTTGAAACGAACACTTTTTTACAAAATACATGATTTTCATATTACCATATATATCACTTATTATATATTTATAATTCAAGTCTTGCAAGTTTCCACATAAAACAACATCATCATTGGTAAATTACAATACAAACATCATGAAAGTTTTTAAATACACCTATGAATAAATAAAAATATCATACAAATTAATTGTTAAACGGATACCCACTTCTTAAAAAAATTTGTCTGGACCCGAACTCATTTTTAAACGGATAAAAAAATATATTCAAACTCATATCAATTTTTTGCCACCCCTATTCATATGTCATAGTCTAGGTCTATCTACTGTGCTTCAATAATATTGAGTTTGGTCCGTGTGAGCGTACTACTCTTTTTCTTTTAGGACGGCTATTTCAACCCATTCTTACTCTTTTCCCATCCAATTTAAATGGTTCACACGATCATCTTTAAAAACACTATTTGCCCACCTAATACCAATTTTGAAATCCCAGATATCAAAAAAAAAAAAAAAAAAAAAAAAAAAACAATTTTGAAATCTAACCCAACCCACATCCAACATCTTCTGTGTGGAGGCTGTGCGGTAGTGTTCAATTGCAAGTCCTAAATGGTGACGTCTTTTTAATTAATTACTATATGTATATAATTATTTGGAAGAACCACTTTTATGTACTTGTTAAAGCTTCTCAAGTGAAATGATAAAAGTAACCCTTGCCAAAAAGGTAAAAGCTCAGGAGATCGTGGTTCGATTCCTATTGAAGTCAAAAAAAAAAACCCCACTTATATGTACTTTTTCAAGAAGCCATATATAGCCAATGTGAGAGTAAACATTTCGGTTCACACATCCCAACATACACCTAATAAAAAAACATTGATTTCATGATGGAGTTTATAGGTAATTGAAGAAGCAACACATTATTTCAAACTTTCACAACGTCGATGTGATCTTAAAGATAAGAAAAATAGTTGTTATTGATATAATTTTATTGTTAAATCAGATATAATTGTGATCAATTTGGTTTAAAAAAATAGTGAGCAATTTTTAAGAATAGATATATCTTTTTGTTAAAAAAAAAAAAAAGAAGCAACTCATTATTTAATAAATTCATAGATCTAAATAAATTCATATATTTCTCAAAAAAAAATCATATGACAAATAGATTCAAATAAATTCATAGATTAGTTGCTTGCGTCTAATTCCACCCAGGATTAATTAAAAGAAAACATTAGTTTTTAGTATTTTCTATATATAAATGATAAGTCAAAACGTGACGCTTACATATAAATATTTCAGTGTCGGCTTGAAATTAATTCAAAGTTTAATGGGCATTAAATCTAGTTTTTTTTTCTTAAGAAAAAACTTCAGTTATTAAAAATGATTATATATTATAATAATAACTCACAGCACAGCTCCTTTGAAAAAATAAAAAAAAAAAAAACTCACTTCTCCTGAATCTCGGGAAAAAAAAAACTCCAACAAATCAGTTAGTGAACTATTAACCAAAAAAAAAAAAAAACGATCAATCAATTAAATGGGCTCAATAGTTTGATATAAGATTTGAAAGTAAGATATTATGAGTTTAAAGTTCAAACTACAATAAAAGTAAGTTGTTTTTTTTAAAAAAAAAAAAAAAAAAAAGAAAAAAAGAAAAGGGTAAGGTGAGCCTGAACCATGATTTCCCTGCATCACGGGAATTAAAGTAATAATTAATAGCACCTTCTTCATGTGAGCATTAATTATTAGATTCAAAAGCCACACCAAGCACTGATTATTCCACCAAACCTCTACAAATTGGGACCTCGCTTACTCTAACGCACATAAAGTATCAAGAAATGCATGCTATGCATAAACGGGCATGCCTAAATTAAAGCTATTTATGCATTATGATTATCAGATATGCCATGCATGATTCCAAAGCGGCTCATGATCATCTATACCTGTTAATATGTTCGGATCAACAAAGTTTTGCCAACTTATATAAAACGGTAACAACCAAAAATTAATTAGAACAAGAATAAATACAAAATTAGCTGGAGTCAATTGCAATTACATAGATCAACTCCCCAAGTCGTGCACCGTAGAGGTGAAGGGAGTTCCTAACATTGGTGTTTTCATTCTCAAACTCAAATTCGAGTCATTAGTTAAGAGACAACAACCCGCTTTTAGTGCCCATCGTAGTTGGTCATGGGAACGAGGTTATACTCCCTAATCAATGCATATTGTTTAGATGTCAGCTATTTTATAGTTCAATTGTCATATTTACATGTCATTTCTTGATTTAACTCCCAAGCTAGCATTGTCAAGGATCAAATCATGTGCTCAAGAACTGATTATGTGAATCCAAAGCCAACCCAACCACACTAACTAGTCAGATATTATCTTCTATAGGAATTTTTTCCTTGCAATTTTATGCAAACAATAAAGATTTAAACTGAGACCTCTCATGAAGATGCATCGAGCATTGAGTCTCAACTGTAGTTGGGATAGGATGTTAAGACTTCAACACCATTTCTTAAATGTAACTACTTCAAAAAAAAAAAAGGGGATAATTCACCTCATAATAACTATCAGATAGATTTCATTAACTACCGAGTAACATAATGTTCACTTCTTTGCTCCCAAATACTAATTTCAATAAAAAAAAAATACAAACTTACCATCCATGATGGAGAAACATAACCAGTACATACAATATTTAAGATTAAGAGTTTGAAATTCTATAATCTTCTTATAACAATTTCCAACAAGATTATAATGCAATTGAAGAGAAGTTCAAGACAAATCTTAACAAGAACCATATACAAACACATATTTTCATAAGACTATGAGCTAAAATAAAAAGAAAGTGAAGAAATCACCATCAGTGACAAAAACAGAAATATTGGTTTCAGATGGAACAAAAAGTTGGTGCAAATGTCAGGTTACAATTATACAAAGCACTAGAAAGAATCACTTAAACTTGTACCGCAGTGTCAACTGAGGACATATAACAACACAACAGAGTGATTTATATTCAAAAATCATGCAGTACGGTCCAAGCATCGATATAACGATAGAAAACTGAAACCTAAGGAAACAGGCAGAATGAACCAAAGATATATTTCATGAAAATATCAGGATCGAAACAAATGGCATTTGATACGAACAAAATATCGGGTAAACAATGGCAATCTATATAAAAAGATTTCTAAAGCACCTGAATATTATTCTCAGTGATCATGTAAAATAGCTTTTTTCCCTTTTCTTTTTGTTGCAAGAGCTACATGTTCTGAACGATCCAGAACAGCTTCTGTTTCAAGTCATCCTAAAAAAAGAAATAGTATTTGATTTTTATTGAAAAGATGTTTGGACAATGTAGGCATTTAAACATCAAAGAACAATATCATGGCAATAGAATACAGAGATATTATAAACAAAATGCTGACAGATAATAAAAATTTACTCCACAACGAGCAAAGAGAGCTTAATACAAGATAAAAATTTGAAAATTCAAATGCCGAATACTTGAATGACTAATATTTCAGATGCATAATTGATTGAGAACTTATTAAAGAAGCATGGGAAGTTTAGCAATTAGTAATTTTGAGCGAGTGAAACACTGAAACTTAGCAGATTACACAAAAGAGTTTCCAATGCATGTTCGAAGCTGCTATAAGCAGAAACAGATGGTTGTACCTTCAAGAATTATTCCTTCCCAGTTCCCACTGCCATGCTCATCTGTGTTTTGACGGAGACTGTTTACTCATAAACTCCCTCCATTTTTTCTCAAACTCCAATGAGAGATTATGTATAATGCTTGTGTAATACTCAAAAAGTCCACCATGCCAGAATTGAACCTGCTGATCATTTGTTTTTTCCATCAAGAACTTCCTGCTTCAAACTATAACTTCTGCTGGTAAAACAAATAGGCATGCTCATAAACAAGATAAAACTCAACCAGGTCTTGAGAACCAGAGTTTTCTTTATTAGGCATTTGGATTGATTTCATTGATTTAGATCAATGTGGGTGTATTGCATCCAAAATCAAATAGCAATATATGCTCACTCTAGCATAAATTATGTCTTCGAAGTATAAAGCAAACGAGATACAAGCAGCTATGTCAAGGATGTGTACCTACTTAAAGCTAAACAGATATCATTGAAGCAAAATCAAACCTTCATTGATTTTATTGCCTACAGGTGCCTCCTCGACTGAAAGTGACAGAAAATTTTCATACGACAGAAAGAAAGCTACAAAGCGTGGTGAACTCAGAAGTCATACAGTCAAATCATGTTTTACCTTGATTAAGTGGAAAAGGAAAAGGCGAAGTCTACATGTACCAACTCAATACTTTTACAAAGGTAGCCATACCATACGTTACAAGATGCGAAAAAATATCATACAAGGTTTGCAAGAGTTCAAACTCACAGTTCAGCTAAGTGGCACAACTTAAGCCCCCGATGAAGATGGGAAAACTGCTAATTCCATACTTCATTGAAGATCGCCAGCATGTTCATTGAGAGAAGGAAATGCTGGGATAGACCTCAGTATTAATTTCCGGCTACTTCGACGACCAGGAGAAGAGACAAATGCATTGTGTGGAGGTGAAATCCTCTTGCAATTTGGTGAAGATGTCTTCACACCACTAATGGGTGAACAATTTTTGAGAATCTCAGGGGTTTCATCATCTGGAATGACCTGAAAATGCTTTTCGAACCTGCGCTGAGGGGGCAGTGGAGATTGTGGCGGCTTCCTAATAGAAAATGGTAGTTGAACTGATGTTCTGGATGTAAAGACAGAAGAAATTGTAAAAGGTATTGACAGAAAAATTACAAAAACTCGCCAAAGTAATAGTGATTAGGAAAGACCTGCAAATCTGGAAAGAGAACGTGATAGGGACAACTGGATCTGGATACTGCTCCTCACTCTTGTAAACTTCATTATTTTGTGCACGTTTATCCGCTCCATCCTTTTCAGATATCTCAATTTCTTCTTCTTCAACTTCAGTTTCTTCAGTGTTCAATTGAGTAGATCCTGCATTCCAGAGGGTAAGTAAGATTAAAAAGTTTAACTAGTATTAATGACAGAGAAACATTAAATGCACAGTTCGTACAATTGCATAAAAAAATCAACTGATAAATGGAGTTCACTTCATCCTTACAACAACACCCAAAAAAAAAAAAAAAAAAAAAAAAACAAAAAAACAAAAAAAAACAAAAAAAAAAAATAAAACAAAAAAACAAAAATAAAACGAAAAAAACAAAGAAACGAAGAAAAAATTTTGATGGATAAGGTAGAACTTGAAAAGTTGAATTATCATCTACATTTTACTTTTTACTATGAATTCAAACCTCAATAACAGCAAATTAAGTAGCATCAAAGATATAAACTAGAAGCATCAAACATAAACCTTTAAAAAAAAAAAAAAACACTAAGACATCGCAGGTTTATGCAGAAGTGTGCATAAAAATTTATGCCAAACAAAAATCAGAAGCACTCACCATATTTCCTACCAAATCCATTCTTACAACCTTCACATCTGCAGTTAATAGAGCATCCAACTCCACCCTTCAAAGACAAACCACAATTTGTTAACCCTCCGAAATAATATAGAAAAAAAAAAGGAAAAAAAACAAATGTGTCAAGCCAACCAAGTGGTAACTCCCACTGGTTTGGTATGTCCTCTACAGCTCTACTCTATACTACGTTGAGGTTTTGAGTCCACTATGTGGAGTCTATATTGTTAGTTGAGTGTCAAAGCAGGTTCTTGTCAACAAAAACAAAACAAACAAAACAAAACCCAAGTGCCAAGAGTGAAAACCTGATAGCATTCACAGTATTTCTTCAGGCAATTTGATTTCTTGCAGTTGCAACCTCTTTTATGCCTAGCTGAAGATGGTGTCTTGTTAGAATCTTCCTACAATGGACAAAGCATTGAATTGTTTAAGACCAAGAGCTTTGGCATTCCTAACCAAAACAAAAAGAGCAAAAAATTCAGTTTCATACCCCAATATCTGCATTAGATTCAGAGCTCCTAATTACTTTAGGGGCAAATGCAAGCGGGTTGCGTGATTCTATCTGTTTACGAGTTGCCAAAACAGTATCTTCATGTATAGGCTTATTAAAGCATTCTTGACATGAACAAGGCTCCACGCAGTAGACACCAGCAGCAAAGCATTCACAGTAGCTGAACAGAAAATTAAAATAATAAGCAAAAGCTTAATCATGAACCAAAAATAATATAAAACAGAAGCCATATATAAGGCCTTTGCAAATGAGATGACAGCAGAAGAAACCTATTAAGGAAATAAAAGATGTTTTTTCCCTGCCAAACAAGAAGCGGTCAGTAAGATAAACAATAAAAACAATTTCGCTTTCTCATTTACAGGCTAAAATGACAGTAAGTGGCACTATTCTCTAACGGTAAACAGCTTTACTAGTAGTCCTTGTAACCTGTATTAGTAAGTAGAATCATTTCACTGTGTTCTCTCACACACAAAGATCAAAGCATGTGGGCCTACTTACGAGGAAACTGCACCTGATCTTCTCTTGAACTAATTCATTCTTTTTTTTTAGTATATCGTTCCTCTTCACCAATTTCTTCTCTTAGACACAAAGATCAAAGCATGTGGTTCATCTCTGCATCTCTCATCTAACTTTTTTTAATCCTCTATTCATTCTTGGAAGCAGAATAAGAGAATCATCGGTCAGAAGGGTAGCTCCTTCCCTCCCTCCCGCTATATCAATCAAGACTAGAACTACAACAGAATATATAAGTCTAACTAATTATTATATATAATAGAAACTCCAAACTAAACCTTCAAATATGCTAAAAGAAAAACATGCCCTCACATAAACATATACATAAACCTAGAACGCATTAGATTTGCAGCTGCCAGATGATATTTAATTGATGGAGTATTTAAATGGAAACATGAATGAAACTCCTACACATAAAAAAGCCGACATTTATCAGGCGTACATTTTGCACAAAGTAGGAAGAGAATTATTTAAAGAATAAAAAAACAGAAAACTTACAGCTTCAAGCACTTCGACTTCTTACAGTTGCAACGCTTGCAGCCCTCACTTTCTCCTGCATGCTCCAACCTGCGTCTGGATAATATTGGACTCACAGTTAGAAACAAAAGTAGAAACCAAATGCACAATGAAATGTCAAACAATAACAATAACAATAACAATAACAACAACAACAACAACAACAACAACAACAACAACAACAACAACAACAACAATAATAATAATAATAATAATAATAATAATAATAATAATAATAATAATAATAATAATAATAATAATAATTGATCAAACAAGAATCACGTGCCTCTTCTTCTTAGGGCTGCTCTCGTTGAGTTCATCACCAGCTTTAAATGCAGAAGCTCGAGAAGTATCAGATGTAGCAACCTGACAACTGCTAGTTGGATCCACATCTGTCTTGATTGAGCTCAGAGCCAATGATTTAAAAGATTTTCGTTCAGATGATAAAGAATGAAAAGTGGCACTGGAACATGGCATGCTTATCAGTTGCTTTCCAGCAATCACCGTCTCATGTTTAACAACTGCAAGGTCCTTTGTTGTAGCGGCCAAAGCATTCAAGTGCAAGCCAATGCCAGGCAGTATGCATGGTGAAGATCCAGGCCTGACAGGAACCAGAGGTTTATCCTCAGGAGTGACTTTTTCCTCAGAATGTGAAGAAATGGAAGAGCAACTATTAGAATCATCCTCCAACTTCTTTTTTTGAGCATTTCCAGTCTCGAAAACTAGGCAACGCCTCCTTATTCCACGCAGCTGCTCAGAATGAGATTTTCACAAAGAGATTACCAATCATTCGAATAAGGGATAAAAACTAAGTTCAAAGAGGAAAAGAATGAATATAAAACTTAAAAATCTTTGTACTCTGAAAGGACATTAAGAGGTATTAAATTTTCATTTAAATGTTTGAAACGAAAATGGACAACTTTCTCATAACCCAGAATGGTTCAACTTTTCATGATACTTTCTTTTCCATTCAAAGCACTATTATTTACTCAAAATCAAAACAACCTCCCAGAGAGCCAAACTCAAACTCAATCTCTGCAAACCTTGTATAGTCGCAATTTCTTTCCAGATTTCTTAATGATAGGGAATTCTAGTCCACCTCTAACCGGGACCTTATAGGTGCCAGTTTAGAGTTCAGAAAGGTGGCCCTTACCTTACAAGTTTAGTGCAAACTTCAATATGGCCACAAAAAACTTCAAGGTAAAGATATTTGAAAGTAAAAGATAAAAGAACATCTGTCACAACAAAGTCACCTTCTCATTGTACAACAGTAAAGGTTGACTTGATACCTAACAAAGCAGGTAGGGACATAGGTTTCAAAGACATCTGAACAATTAGATACCATAAGAGTTTGCACTTGCACCCCTATCAGGAATGATTACTTAAAACTTCTATCAGCATTATCAGATAAAAAGCTCTGAATATTTGAATTACAAAATAACTTTTGGGCAATTTTCTAGTTTTCTGATGCACAGTGGACACATTCTTCTTAGTCGGCCATTAAACATCTACATTAGAGAAAAGACAAAAAAATAAAAGAAAATCTTTACACAGCTAGATACTTTCCCTAATGTCCAATTCTTCAATTAGCTATCCATTTGCAATCTTGTATCCATGATAGAAAGAACACAATAGCCAAGTGTTCAAGTATATTATGGCCACAAGAGCTTCTTACATGTCAGAGAACTTTTACTTGGATTGACATATTGGACAATAGTTCCTATTCGCACGTTATGATGTTACACCTTTACTGTGCATTGGTTAGCAATATCCAACTTCGTCACTTGATGAAAATAACAAGAATGATGTTCAATTTAAGTTTTTATAACAAATAAAGAACAAGGCTACTCACCTTGCAGCCAAATTGAATGGAGCTCCCAGCCTTATCATTCATTTTCTCACTGGCCAAACCACCACCTTGTTGATTCTGAAAGTCGTCTGAAAGTAACTGAGGTGTATGGTCAGTTTCATTTTTCTCAGCAACTTCTCCATTTTTCCCTGTAAGTTCTTCCATTTCACGTTGTTCCTGAGAGGCCACCTGTGTAAGAGGCTGAACCTTTTGAAATTTCTCAATACCGTTAGGTGCAAATTCTTCTATATGAGAAGAGGAGGAAGTCTGAAGGGCCACTAGTTTCTGATCCTGGGGCTTCTGTACAACTATATTATCGGGGGAATCAAATGCTAGGAGATCTGCGGCATCAGATATCAAATCTTCCCAGTCACTACCTATTTCCTCTTTAGTTTGCTCAATCTGGCAAGGAGTTGGAAGCCCTGTACGACTTTCAAATGAACGATGCTCTTCCATTGAGTTCTCCTGAACAAATTGGACAAGTCTTTCAGATGTTCCAGACATTACCGGCAATGCATCAACCTGGGTACTATCCACAGGCACCTGATCACCATCAGGACTCCCACAATCATACTTCAGAGTTCGTGGTAACTCAATAGCGAGCTCAGAGCTCTCAACAGTAGGGTCAACTGTAACCTCTCTGATAGAAATAACTTGACCAGGATTTTCTGGTGGACAGACAGGAGGCCCAGAAGCCTGAACAGCATCCGAGATAGGCACGCTTGTATTTTGTTCATGTCCACTTTCAGAAGAAACAGGTTTTGATGATTCAGGAGAGCAGTGCCTGAAACCAGAATAATTGAAAGATGAACTCCATCTTCTACAAATGGTCTTTGTATCACATTAATACTAATTCATGTCATAAGAAAAGAAATGTACCTTCTTAGAAATCTGGATTCTCTTGCGTAAGTGAGATGCGGTGAAGTAAAAACTGATGGAGGGGATGTGAAATTTAGCGAGTTAAATGTATGCGTAATGTGTGTAGATTTTACGGGCTTAATTGGTGAAAGACTGTTGATATAATTGAAAACAGGAGAATCCTGCAATAATAAAGTGTAAAATTCTTTAGATAACACATCAGAAACATGATAAAAATCTTCATAATCAAACCAAAATTCGCAATTGTCAAAAAAAATTGAACTCGACATTCCTTTTCGAAGCGCTTAACAATATGGATGTGAAGGATAACAAGTACCAAAGATTTACCAAAAAAAAAGTCCATTTTCAGATAGATCGACATATCTAAGTCTGACATGCCGACGAAACTTAGACGACTCACAATAATACAATAGTCAATTGCAAAGAATTGAAGATAAAAAGCAAACTCCAAAGTACCCAAGTCCGCTTAAGTCATTCAAATGCAATTGAGAGAAACAAAACCCTAAATTTCTACCAAACAAAAAAGGAAACAGAGATGCAATTCACTTGAATAAGAGACGGTAAAAGTAAAAAAAAAACCTACATCTCCCTGAAAACGCAACATTAAAACACACAAAATCGACTCTAAAGCGCGAAGAAACCTCAAAAATCAGTCCAAATCTTCCCCAAAACGAAGCCATAGAAGCATGCACAGCCTAAAAAAACCCCCCTTTTTCAGATCTAATAGAAACCCTAGAAAAAACACAAACCCATCACAAATCAAACCACCTAGACTCAACCAACATGAACAAAAGCCCTAATTCGGCAACCAAGCAGTCGAATTACTCCAAACAAAAAAAAACTTAGGTCATTCCCCAAAAAAAAGGGCCAAAAACACCAGATCGAAGACGAAAACCCTAAAAAAACACCGGAATTGAAAACCCGAAACCCCAAAACCGGAATTAGGTGGCATTGGAACCGCATAACAGCGTAAACACCTCGAATTTGGAAATCGGAGTCCCGATCTGGTTCCTCTCAGGCGTATCCATTCCGAGAGACCACCGATTGCCTCCTCTGCATCACATCTCTCTCTCTCTCTCTCTCTCTCTCTCTCTCGCTCGCTCGCTCTCTCTCTCTCTTGTAATATCTTCACAGTGCGTGAAAACGAGAGAGAGAGAGAGAGAGGAAATCGAACGAGAGGCGCCAAGGCGGGAAGAGAAAATGCGAGTGAGTTAAGTGAGTGCAGTCATTTCTGTGGGGCCCACCCGCCCAGCCAGCTGTCGCGAACTATGTATGCTTTGCCAACAAACACTGCCACACACATCACAACACTGTAAAAAACAAAGAGAAATCTTTTTATCTTTTCTTTTCTTAAAGTCGTCTACATTCTTTGGGTCAGAAGTGGTTTAACTATAGTGAGTGGCAAGTTGAGTGCATTTGGATTTGTGTTGTGCGTATCTTGATGGCTTTGTGTGGAGATGAGTGATGGGTGGCTTATTGGTGTTGAATTATTTGTGTGATTCTGATTTCGATGGTCCTGGTTTTAGTAAGCACGCATTGGCCTGGATGCCGGGTCAATAACTGCTCCATTGGCTGCGCATCAAACGAAGTAGAGCAAATATTTTTTAACGGCATAGTTTGTTGGATGAGGAAAGATTTTTTTTATTTTTGTTAATAAATTATTCTATTTCCTGTAAAATTGCACGTCAAAAAGTGTGGAAAAAAAGAAAAAAAAATAGTTATGAGCAGGGACGGGAGATAACTTTATTAAAAAAAAAAAATTCCAAACTTAAAGTGCCTACTATACTACTTTTTTTTAAGCGGTAGTGAGTCTAACCACTACCTCTGAAACTTTTGCAGGTGCCAAATTTTTTCCACTTTGAACATAAGATAAGTATGAAAGAATCAAACAAAGACTTGAAACGCGTGATCACTCTCTTTTAGACAAGATCTCTCTCTATGGTCGAAACCACGTATACATATGTATACTGGGATTAACCAAAACTTGCCTTCATGATACAATCAAACCTATAATGATTGTTGGATAATGTGTGTAACATAACTCCAATCTAGAATGCTCTTTGAGGAATTTGTAAAGGAATGATGCTAGAACAATAGAAAACCCTTTTGATTCAAGAAGTTTTTGATTTGCAAGTGTTTCCTGTGAAATCTAAACAGAGAATATGATAAGTTTATTGTGTATTCAACGAGTTGCTCTTATTTATAGAATCGTGCAAAACAATATACATGGAAATAACTGATTTACACAATCAGTAGGGAAGTCACACAATCAGTTGGAGAAGTTATGGTATACACAATTAGTGGGGAAGTGACACAATCAATGGAGAAGTTATGGTATAGACAATTAGTGAGGAAGTTGCATAATCAGTAGTTGCCTAATACATGAATTGCTTAAATATTTCGTAACACCGTCCATCAAGCTCAAGAGGGGTTCGTATAAACAAACTTGAGTTTGCCAATCAAATCATGAAAATGTCCCAGAAGATGAGCTTTGGTGAATATATTTGCTGTTTGGTTAGCAGAGGAAACGTTAAGGAGCCGAAGTGTCCCTCGAAGAAGATGTTGAAAAACAAAATGGCAATCAATCTCAATATATATGTTTCGTGCGCTAATGGAATACATCATTGTGTGCAATTTGAATTGCACTACGATTGTCACAGTGCAAGGTAGTAATAAATGAATGAGTAATACCCATATCTTGAAGTAACCAACGATGCCAAAGTAATTCAGAAGTAGTATCAACAAGTGCACAATATTCAAATTCAGTTTTGGAGCGAGATGTGACTGTTTGCTTTTTGCTTCGTCAGGATATCAATGAAGTGCCCAAAAAAAATAGTAACCAGTAGTGGATCGATGATGAGTTGGATCACTTGCCTAGTCTGCATCCGAATAGCCAGATAATACTAATGGAGAGTGTGCAGAGAAGTGGAGACCATGAAATAAAGAGCCCTTCACATATCGAAAAATTCGGAGAATGGCAGTAAAGTGTGTAGTACAGGGAGATGTCATGAACTAACTAACGATGTGAACAACATGAACAATATTTGATCGACTTACAGTAAGATAAATCAAACTACCATAAGTTGGCGATATAGAGTAGGATTGAGAAGAAATGTACCATTCGATGAAGTCAACTTGACATTCGCATCCAATGGAGTAGATGCAACAGAAATATCAATAATTACAGATTGACAGATCAAGTCAGAAGCATATTTGGCTTGTGAAAGACAATATTCATCTGAAGTAGAAGTAACTTCAAGTCTAAGAAAGTAGCTCAAAAAGCCCAAATCCTTCATCTTAAAATGACTTTTGAGATATTGTTGCAAGTTAGATCTCCCAATTGAGTCATCCCCGGTGATGATCATATCATCAATATAAAGTAGAAGAAGGACCATGCCTTTATCAGTTCGTCGAGTAAACAAGGCAGAGTCATGAGGACTTGACTCAAAGCCAAATTGTGTAACAGTGGAACTGAATTTGGCAAACCAGGCACGGGGAGCATGTTTAAGCCTATACAAAGCACGACGGAGGAGACAAACTTGTGTCGGAGAATGTGTATATCTAGGATGTGGACACATATAGACTTATTCAGCAATATCGCCATTAAGAAAGCCATTTTTCACATCCATTTGAAAAAAGGCCAATGTCGTACAACAGCTACAACAAACAAACTCCGAACAGAAGTTAAACGGGCAACATGAGCAAAAGCCTCTTCATAATTAATGCAATATTCCTGTGCATAACCTTTAGCAACCAGACGAGCGTTATACTGCTCAATAAAACCATCAGAACGAGTTTTTATCTTATAAACCAATTTACAACCAATCAAAGTTTTTCCTAATGGAAGATCCACCAAGTCCTAAGTGAGTCTTCTTTGAGGCACACAGTTCTTTAAACATTGCTTGTTGCCAATGAGGGTCAATACTAACCTCTTGATACAAGGAAGGCTCATATAGGGAAGGAATAGAAGAGAAACAATAATATTCTTTAAATGAGGAGGAGGTTCTTGTGCCCGTTCAGAATGTCAAGGAGGAATAGGAACAACAATAGGAGCAGGAACATGAGCATCAGAAGAGACAGATTTTTCAATAACAGGTGTTGAAGTGGAGCCATGATCATTGAGCTCATATGAAATACTTGCATCAGAAGATGGAAAAAACTCGACAGAGGGGTTAGTAAAGAATGGTTGAGCACATGATAGGGAACTGTCAAATTAGGATAGAGTAGAAAATTTAGTGTGTTCCTAAAAGGTGACATCTTTGGAGATGTGTAATCTCCGAGAATGCGAATCCCAACAACGATAGCCTTTATGTTCAAGTCTGTACCCGAGGAAGCAACATAGACAAGCACTTGGTTCAAGTTTGGTATGCTCAAAGGGGCTAAGATGGATAAAATAGGAACATAAAAAAACCAGAAGATTAGAGTAATCAGGTGTTATACCATATAATCGTTCAAAAGGAGAGACATTGTGAAGAACAGGTGTAGGTAGGCAATTATTGGTATAAACACAATTCAAAGTTGTTTCACCCAAAATTTTTTCAGGACAAGTGTAACAACCCCAAATTTTTAATCTGACTTGTATCGCAATTGTCAAAATCGTGACCCGGCTACGTGAATACTGGTCAATATTTCGAACTTCGGGAGTCGACGCCGAAGTGATTTTATGATTCTTTGATTGTGTGTAATAGTATTTTAGTATTTTACGAGTCTTGCGCCGGTCGGGCGATATTTAATTGAGTGAGGTTTCGATTAGTTAAACAGGGGAGTAAAACATACAAATAAATGAATTATCTAATAAATGTAATTAATTAGTGTTGAGATGTGGCGAGAAAACGGGCGTGGCGGGACAATTTACGGAGAAATACGGACCGAGGAACGCAAGTTCGACGTGGGAGTTGGTTAACCACGCAACATACGGGCTATAGGATAAAAATTGTTAAAGTGACACAATGTGTTGAGGAGAACCATTGGATGAGCATGGGGATGTGCATTTGTGTTGAGTTAAGATGATGAGGCAAAAGACCTATAAGGGTAGTTTGTGTTTAAGTGTATGAAAAGAAGGGAGAAGGGTAAAATGGTCATTTTTACTATATATATATAACGTTTTTAACTAAACCCTACTATTCATTGTCTTCTTCAAATCACACCACCGCCACCAACCCTTCTCTACCCATTCGGCCTCTCACCGAATCTCTCACCGGAGATCCGTGATCTCTCCCTCTCATCCTCTCTGGTCTCTCTCTCATTTTCTTGATCTCTCTCTCATTCTCACCGGTCTTCTCTCTCGGCCATCATCTAGACCCTCCCTCTCGGCTCTCTTCGCCGACCAAACCACGACCCTCGCCGGAGCTCTCGCCGGTCTTCATAGGTCTGTCTCTATCTCTATCTCTCTCTCTCTCCTTTCTCTCACTCTCTCTCTCTCTCTTTCTCGTTGTGCTCACCGCCACCACCCCTATCCAATGGGGAGGCGGCTGCCGTCGACGAGAGATGACCATACGGTCACCGGAGTCTCCGAGCACCCCAACGTCGTGACGAACGTGGGCGATGGTGGTAGTGCTAGCCATTCTCGATCGCAATAGATCTCGAAGTATAGACGTTTTCCTTTCTTTCTTCACGTCGGTCGGTCGTGTGGGCGGTGCGTGACCGGGGTCCCAAGTTAGGGACGACTCGACGGTGCCTCACCGGAGTTCCACCGATCCCGAGCACCCCCACCCCAATGTATGTGTATAAATAACGTGTCGTGTTGTTTTACCTTGCTTGTTTAGTTTTTTTTTATTGAAACTGCTGACGTTCTTTGTCTGGCGGCGTCGCTGCCGCGACGCCGTGGCTGGGGGACTGCACGGGGTCGTCATGATTGTGTTGACGTCGTCCTTGAGTCGAAACCAGTGTCCATAAGGGTGGTGTCCACTATTTTATTGGTGTGACATTTCTCACTTTGTTTTGAAATTTTAGGCGGGGAACCACCATAATTGGTGGTGCCGCCGCCGTGCCACCATGACTAGAGATGTCGGGGACCAAGCTAAGTCCATGCTTGTGTCTCACGACTCTCGGAGTGGCCTAAAAACAGTGATGGTAGAGAAGAGTTGTGTTTAAACAATTTCCTTTATTTTTGTTATCATTTCATGTGAATTTCAACATCAAGTTCGTAATCGTAAGTATTGTGGGAATACGATCTAGTTGAGGGTTTTCTCGGCAACTCAATGTCGTGGTGACCCCTCCCCGATGTCGAATAGCATCAACATGATACTACCATAATTCATGGTCTTGATGGTAGTTGTCGTTTGAGCCTACTTGTAGACTTCGGTTTTAGATATGATAGATAGGCTTAGTTTTTACTTTGTAAAGGGTACTCTTGTGTGTTGATGAACACATTGTGTATGCGAGACATTTGGGTACATGTTTTGTGATCTCAATAGTAGACGTATGTTGGGAATGTGTTGATTATGTTCGATGATACGTATGTTGAGTTGTTTCAATAAGTAACTCTCGACATGAATACATGATTAAGTGATTAGAGTTCATGCATACGTGAGAACATTCATGTGTCGAGTACGATATGGGTTTTGGGTATGTGCGTGTGTTATTGGTCGGGATTTCAGGATGTGTATGGTCAGGTTAAGTTTAATATTGAGTCGTAATTGTTGGACGACATCGAAGTTGTATTTCAAGTTGGTTGAACGGTAGTGAAGTCGTGGACACACCGCCAGTCCTCGAGACTATGGTGTGATTTCACATACGACTGAGCCAAGCCTAAGACTTTTAATTAGGCTTACATAAGTATGGTTATAACAACCAAGAGAGTCATTGTGTTTCGTTGTATTTTTGGTTCGATTTACCGATTGAGTTAACGAAGTGTTCGAGTTATTACAACACTGAGAAAATACTAGGGTACCAACCTAGGGTTTAGTTAATGATTCGACCCATTAATTAGAGTTTCCAACCTTGTCAAGTAACAGGAAACTCGGGGATACGCGTTAGGGACGCGAGAGTGTTGTTACACGGGTTGCGATTAGTTCAGGTAAGTACACTTGTCTCAAAAACTTGTGTACGTTAGTAAGCCAGTTAAGAAAATATCATGTGATTCATCTTCATTCCATTGTGTTTGCTATTATCTATTTGTTGGCATTCCATTCCATATTCCTTGTATGTGTGTTCTTGGCATAAGTGTGTGTCTCGAAGGTACATGCGGCCTGCACTAGAAGGGATAAAACGCGGCACTCGTGGCCACGAGTGTTTGACCACCCCTAGTGATTGTGTGATACCATGTACTGGATTGTTGTGGATTGTTGTGGATATTGTTGTGGTATTGTTGTGGATTTTAGACCACTTATGGCCTCTCTTGACTCGTAGAACACGCATGTTTCGATTGTTATTGTTTCCAGTCTACCTATCATGCACCTTGTTTATTTAACTTCCTGTCTTTCAATTCCTGCATGATATTTAGACTGCCTTGATTGATAATTCATGAATTACTGTTATATTCTTCTGGCATTACTTTCGATTTCTCTCAGTTGCTCACCGTCTAGTTTGTGACGGTGGGTGCGATATAGCGGAGTGCAAGAGGCAAAGAGCCTTGCTTAGGCGACTTTTTGTGAGGATTAGCGGCTGGACTTGAGGAACCCTAGAGTAGGTTATATGTTTTTGCTCATTTGTATATCGCTTTATATATGTATGCTTTTGGTATTATTATTGAGACTAGTATCATGTATGTTGAGTTATCGAATTGTACATGAATACCTGGGTTTTCCACAATTATAAAATTCCTAATTTCCCTTTGATTGAGTTATTTCCCCTTGTTATTTACTGTTTAGTCTTCCGCTGTGTATTATTGCAATAACTCTTTCATAAACTGCTAAATTGAGTAAATATGAGGCTGACTAGGCTCGCCAGGTTGCCGAGTGATAACTCGGGGCTTGAACGGGTCTAGGCCGGGCGTACCCAATTGCATGGGGAAATTGGGGCCGTCACAACAAGATGCATAAATAAGTTGGGCGCAAACAAAATCTAAGATATGCATATGTTTTCACTCAGCTCGACCCTTTTGTTGAGAGGTATATGGGCAGGAACGTTAGACAATATCACCTGGTTGATGATTGCTTCCAAATCACTAATAGAAAGAAGTGGAGAAGAAGCATACCCGTTAGAGACAATATCAATAATGGAAGAACCGACCTTAGATGTAGACTTAGATGAGCCTTTGGGACGAGGTGGTCGAGTTGGGCAGTTTGACAAAATATGGCCATGTTCATGACAATATCAACACTTAATTGTAGGTGAATGACTCATACTTTTACAATTCTTACAAAAAAGTGATGACAATTTTGAACGTAATGGTGTAAGGGCAAGAACAACTTCTGAGGAAGTGGACGATTTGACTAACCCAAGCCGAGTTTCTTCAAACAAGATCTCTTGCACAGCTGCATCAATAGAAGGCAACACAGATCACGATGTAATAGGGCTGCCCGAACATATTCATATTGTTGGGTTTTGGGGTTCATGCGCAGCGGAGATTACAAAACAATTTTGAGAAAAACCCTAACAGGATCTGAATCTGATTCCATTAAACCATGTTTAAACTATGAAAACTTAATCATACCTCAGTCGCAATACCTCTCTGAAGGTTAATCGATCTCTAAGGCGCTGCCAATGACGAACGCCCTCTACTAGCTGTCCACACACGAACGACGGCCGAGATTGAAAGTGCTAGCTTCGAGAGAATTCCAAACCTTTTGTTTCTCTCCAAAACGATCCAGAGGATACCAAAAACTCTAAATCGTTTATTAAAATGAAAATAGAGTTTCGGCCCTTTTAAAATCTTTCGTACTTGTATTCTAACTCAAAGCGTCTATTTATACAACCCTTGTATATAGACGGTTAAGTAAATTACACATATACCCCTACTTAAAGAAGTATAAGTGTAATACACTACAAGGACGTTTCTGTCATGAATTTTATCATATAAAATTCATTTTTCTGAACCATCTTAAAATCTCGCAAAACCATTCTTAGTGTGCGACCCAATAGGCTCATACAACGTTGGCAGTGTACCAAAACACATTTTGGTATACAAGTCATAAGCGGCCTCTAGCAAGACATTATGACTACCCAAGTTGTACGAATATCAAATCGATATAACCTAATCAATAGTGTATATAACATCCTTTTGTCACATGATATCCTTTTGATCAAACATAAGGCATGGAATTGTCATCCAACATGTTCAATCGTACTAGTCTCGATTTCTAGGTAGACTGAAAACATCTAAGTGACATTGATCAATATCAATTCACTTAGACTAGGCCTTTTAACATCTAACACATCGAGGGATCCACTTGGATATCTCTCTTTATATGAGAGGGACAAATTCTATCTTGATTACACAACTTCACCACATTATTCACACAAGAACCAATCACAACCTTTATAATCATCCTGTTAAAGATAACGTTTGATTGTGTCAAATCACTTGTATTCCTAATGTTGAAGTCTCTGGTAATCTCAAGTCGAGGACTGAAAAATATACCTATCATGAGAAACAACTATGACTTAATCCATGTGATGTTCTCATAGCGGGTCGATCCAAGATACTTTGTTCCCTAACAAGTACTCATGATCTTGATTCGTATTCCTATACGTATGATCATCGTATGATCATCAATCAAGACTCACACTAGTCTTAATTCATTATAGTTCCCGAGATAATAATCGACTAGGGACATTTAGGATATTTCAGAAATACCCATGGATCTTATTATAATGTAAACATGCAAATCAATTATAATAAACAACAAATGAAATCCTCAATTTTATTAACTAAAATGTATTCATAAAG
This sequence comes from Stephania japonica, assembly GCA_039657345.1. Classification (NCBI taxonomy): domain Eukaryota; kingdom Viridiplantae; phylum Streptophyta; class Magnoliopsida; order Ranunculales; family Menispermaceae; genus Stephania; species Stephania japonica. The sequence goes on along the minus strand of CM077558.1, from coordinate 15,523,050 downwards.
ACTGTTAATGGATTGACCTAGGGCACATTTCCCAACATCTCCCACTTGCTCTAGGGCCAATCATTTATGCATCTAATGCCTAATGGTCTGACATGACCATCATGTTTCGCTTGTGGAAGAGCCTTTGTCAATGGATCCGCAACGTTGTCTTCAGTAGGTACTCTGCAAATCTTTACGTCTCCCCTCTCAATAATTTCTCTGATGAGATGAAAACGCCTGAGTATGTGTTTGGATCTGTGGTGTGATCTGGGTTCCTTGGCCTGTGCTATTGCCCCGTTATTGTCACAATACAAACAAACAGGATTAGCAATACTTGGAACCACACCTAGTTCAGAAATGAACTTTTTGATCCAAACTGCCTCCGTTCTTTGCATCGGACGCGCAATATACTCAACTTCATTTGTAGAATCTCGCCACGCCTCTCTTGCTTCGAACTTTTCCAACTTACTTTGCACCCTCATTCAAAGTAAACACATATCCAGATCGCGATCTAAAATCATCTATATCGCTTTGAAAACTTGCATCTGTGTAACCATTTACAACTAGATCATTTTCAAAACCTCCATAGACCAAGAACACTTCCTTAGTCCTTCTTAAGTACTTAAGGATGTTCTTTATCTTGCTATCCAATGACTCTCACCTGGATCTGACTGATATCTGCTTGTAGTGCTCAAAGCATATGATACATCAGGCCGAGTGCATAGCATGGCGTACATGATAGATCCAATAGCAGATGCATATGGAATCTTATTCATACGGTCTCGCTCATCATTTGTCCTAGGACATTGATTCTTGCTGAGACTTATGCCATGAGACATTGGCAACAATCCTCTTTTAGAGTCTTGCAAACTGAACCTATTCAGTACCTTATCTATGTAAGCACTCTGATTTAGACCGATTAGCCTCGTAGATCTATCCCTATAGATCCTTATCCCTAGGATATAGGCTGCATCTCCTAAGTCTTTCATTGAGAAACACTTCCCTAACCAAGACTTGACACTCTGTAATGTTAGGATGTCATTTCCAATGAGTAATATATCATCAACATACAGTACCAGAAAAACAACTACACTCCCACTGACCTTCTTGTATACACAAGGCTCATCTTCGTTCTTAATAAAATCAAAATCCTTGATTGCTTCATCAAAACAAAGATTCCAACTCCGAGAAGCTTGCTTTAATCCATAAATGGATCTTTGAAGCTTGCATACCTTCCTAGAATTCTCAGGATGTACAAACCTTCAGGTTGTGTCATATACACGTCCTCAAGCAGCTTTCCATTAAGAAATGCTATTTTTACATCCATTTGCCATATCTCATAGTCATAATATGCAAGCAATGGCAATTAAAATTCTTATGGATTTAAGCATGGCTATTGGCGAAAAAGTTTCATCATAATCAACACCTTGAGTCTGCCTGAAACCTTTTGCTACAAGTCTTGCTTTGAAAGTATGCACTTTGCCATCCATGTTAGTTTTCTTCTTGAAAACCCATTTACATCCAATGGTCTTACCATCTTCAGGTAAATCAACTAAGTACCAAACTTGGTTATCATACATGGATTGCATCTCAGAGTTCATGGCACTTAGCCATTTATCTGAGTCTGGTCTAGACATAGCCTCCTGATAAGTGGTGGGCTCATTTTGATCTATAAGCAACACATCACGACTATCAGTAATGAGAAATTCGAATCTCTCTGGCTCATGTCTTACCCTACCAGATTTACGTGGGCCTTGTGTCACTTGCAGAGGTTCAACTGGTTCAGAACGTTGTTGAACTTCCAGTAGCGGTTCAGTGTTTATTTGTGATTCTTGAACTTCTTCAAGATTTATTTCTCTCCCACTAGTGTCTTTTGAAATAAACTGTTTTTCCATAAAGGCACCATACCGAGCAACAAACACTTTGTTCTCAGCGGGATTATAAAAGTAATATCCTTTTGTTTCCTTAGGATACCCCACAAATAGACACTTATCAGATTTAGGTGCTAGTTTTTCTGAAACTTGTCGTTTTACGTAAGCCTCACAGCCCCAAATCTTAAGAAAAGACAAACTAGGTCTCTTCCCGTACCATATCTCATGTGGTGTTTTATCAACCGCTTTAGAAGGAACTCGATTTAGAGTGAAAGCTGCAGTTTGTAATGCATAACCCCAAAAGGATAATGGAAGATCCGCATGACTCATCATAGATCGAACCATATCTAATAAGGTTCGATTTCTCCTTTCAGAAACTCCATTCCATTGTGGAGTTGCTGGTGGAGTCAATTGGGAGACAATCCCACAATTTCTAAGATGATCATCAAATTCTTGGCTTAAATACTCACCACCTCGATCTGATCGAAGTGTTTTGATAGTTTTACCAAGTTGATTCTGCACTTCATTTTGAAACGTTCGAAACATCTCAAATGATTCAGCTTTATGTGTCATAAGATATACATAACCATATCTGCTGAAATCATCAAGTAAATGTAATGAAGTACGATAACCTCCTCTAGCCATTGTGTTTATAGGACCGCATACATCAGTATGTATTAGACCTAATAAATCACTTGCCCTTTCACTATGTCCAGTAAAGGGACTTTTAGTCATCTTGCCTAGTAAACAAGATACGCACGTTTCATATTATTCCAAATCAAATTAATATAGAAGTCCATCTTTATGGAACTTCGTTATGCGTTTCTCATTTATATGGCCAAGGCGACAATGCCAAAGATAGGTTTGATTCAAATCATTTGACTTGAATCTCTTTGTATTTATGTTAAAGACTGGAGTATCAGTGGACTTTTTCATGCTTAGAATATAAAGACCCTCACACAAATCAGCATTTGCATAAAAAATGCCTTTATGAGAAATTGAACATCTATTATTCGCAATAATAAAATCAAAACCATCCATATCCAAACATGAAACATAAATGATGTTTCTACTCAAGGCAGGCACATAATAACAATTATTTAAAGTTAAAATAAGTCCACTAGATAAAACTAAGTCATATGATCCAACAGCCAGGGCAGCAACTCTTGCTCCATTCCCTACGCGGAGGATGACTTCTCCTTTCTTCAACTTTCTACTTCTGGTGAGTCCCTGCACATTTATACAAATGTGAGATCCACATCCGGTATCCAATACCCAGGAATCACTAGTAGATAAATTAATTTCAATAACATAAATACATGAGGTGGTAGTCGCACTACCCTTTTTCTTCTTTAGATCTTCCAGATAGAGTTTGCAATTTCTAAACCAATGTCCAGGTGCATGGCAGAAATGACAATTTCCTTCCTTTTCCTTTTGGTGCTTTGAAGCAGGAACAAGCTAGGGCTTGACTTGTTCCACAGGCTTTGCAATAGGTGCAGCAGCAGCCTTGGCAACTTTAGCCTTGCCTTTGCCTTTCTTCTTCATTCCCTTTCCTTTTGGACCATCAAGACATTACTAGAGGGTTTCTTGATATTTTGTTCAGCGGTTTTGAGCATCAAATGCAACTCGAAATTGATTTCTCCATATTATTCATATTGTAGTTCATCACAAATTGTGAGTAACTCACTGGTAATGAATTTAAGATCAAATCCGTAGCCAACTCTTGGTTTATGGGAAATCCAAGTCTATCAAGTTGGTCAACATAGCCCTTCATCTTGAAACATGAGGACTAACGACGCACCCTCGGTCATCTTACAAGAATGCGGGTTCTTGATCGTCTCAAACCTTTCTTGCCTAGTTTCTTTGTTGGAACATTTCCTTCAACGTTACGACCATGTCGTAGGCTTCCATTAGTTCCATGTCCTTCAAGTTCGGAACCATAGTTGCCAACATAATGCATGCAACATCGGTAGAATCGTTGACATGCTTATTATGCGCATCCTTCACAAACTTTCGTAGCATTGATCAGGGTCCTTAGGGATCGGAGCATCCAGGACATACAACTTGCGTTCATGTTTGAGAACGATTCTCAAGTTTCGAGCCAATCAAGAAAGTTAGTCCCGATAGCTTATCCTTCTCAAGGATAGATCGCGATGACAGGGGGGATTATTGTTACTTGAAGAGGCCATTGATCTATTATAAAGATTATGCAGAGTTTATTTTAATATAAAGGAATAGACTCCCACTAAATTAACAACCCTCCTAAAACATACTGTTTATTTAGGGGACTAAATCCATATTTCACCTAATTCTATGACAGCTATGGCATGAAACACAGAACTAGATTATTTAGGTAGGTAACGATTTACCAATTACATCTTATGTAACTTTAGATACTTTTATGAGATACAGGACATCTTATGTCTTAGCATGTTTTTATCTCATCATATGCCTAAAGTCCAAAACTATTTTGATAACTTTATTAAGTCGGACCAATTTAAACATTTAGGTAACTCTTACCCAACTTATCTCACCAAGATAACACAATACACCCAACTATGGCTGAAACTATGTTAGTGCGATCGAGGCCTTGACAAGTGTTTAAAATTGGATGGCACAAGACTTAAGATTTAATAGAGGGATTTTATTCAGTTTTAGTGATTTTAATTAAACAATGAAATATCATATATTTTATTAATTTGTAGAACCACTAAACAATTTAGGAAATTTTTATGCTATTCACTAATAAAAGAATTTCCGTGCGCTAGGATTAGTTAGACAATGATGTCCCATTGGCCAATGGCAATGAATGTCAATGAATGGGAACAAAGGGCAATTGCTTTTTTTTTTTTTTTTTTTTAGAAGACAAATCTCAATTCCGAAAATTGAAATTCGCTATAGAAAATCATATTTTCGCTGATTTTACTATACCAAATTTACCCCTTAGTTTATCCAAAATTAAGTCAATTAAAACGTTTTAATTAACTCGGGCCCACATCTAACTAATCATCTTATCCTAATCCAATTAGGACTTTAGATATTTGAATCCTAGCATATCACAAATAACAAACTTCTCCATATTTATCTCTTATCCAATAGGGATAATTATGCCGATTTTGCATATATCTCCTAATCTAATTGTTATCTATCTTTATCAAATAAAAACTTCATAACAACATAGATATAACAAGATAAATAAATAATTTCGAAAATTAATTATTTGTAATTTCGATCTTCATCCAAATAATCACAAATATGTAGTTGGATCATGAATTACTATCTCAATCGAACCTAATCATATTAGTTTCTAATTAACATTTAGACTTATACAATTTAAGAAACTTAAATTAATGTAACCTAAATGTGCATACTGAATTACAAAGATTTCATCTATGCATCAATACACAAAAATAAAGATTATACCTAATGGTGTCATGGATCACAGAATACAAAATTCAATTCATTAAAATTATTCGAACCTAACATGGTTACTTGCATGTATGAAACTGATTTCAATTAAATCACGAATATATCTATCATATAAACAAAACATGATAATAAATCTCATAGAAAACTTATGTATATCACATATACATCAACTATTAACATGCTTTCAATCATATATCATAAAAACATGCAATGAGTTTAATGGAATCAAACTCGAAGGCTCTGATACCACTGTTGGGTTTTGGGGTTCATGCGCAGCGGAGATTACAAAACAATTTTGAAAAAAACCCCAACAGGATCCGAATTTGATTCCATTAAACCATGTTTAAACTATGAAAACTTAATCATACCTCAGTCGCAATACCTCTCTGAAGGTTAATTGATCTCTAAGGCGCTACCAATGACGAACGCCCTCTACTAGCTGTCCACACACGAACGGCGGCCGAGATTCAAAGTGCTAGCTTCGAGAGAATTTCAAACCTTTTGTTTCTCTCCAAAACGATCCAGAGGATACCAAAAACTCTAAATCGTTTATTAAAATGAAAATAGAGTTTCGACCCTTTTAAAATCTTTCGTACTTGTATTCTAACTCAAAGCGTCTATTTATACAACCTTGTATATAGACGGTTAAGTAAATTACACATATACCTCTACTTAAAGAAGTATAAGTGTAATACACTACAAGGACATTTCTGTCATGAATTTTATCATATAAAATTCATTTTTCTGAACCATCTTAAAATCTCGCAAAACCATTCTTAGTGTGCGACCCAATAGGCTCATACATCGTTGGCAGTGTACCAAAACACATTTTGGTATACAAGTCATAAGCGGCCTCTAGCAAGACATTATGACTAACTAAGTTGTACGAATATCAAATCGATATAACCTAATCAATAGTGTATATAACATCCTTTTGTCACATGATATCCTTTTGATCAAACATAAGGCATGGAATTGTCATCCAACATGTTCAATCGTACTAGTCTCGATTTCTAGGTAGATCGAACATCTAAGTGACATTGATCAATATCAATTCACTTAGACTAGGCCTTTTAACAGTCTAACACATCGAGGGATCCACTGGATATCTCTCTTTATATGAGAGGGACAAATTCTATCTCGATTACACAACTTCACCACATTATTCTCACAGTAACCAATCACAACCTTTATAATCATCCGGTTAAAGACAACGTTTGATTGTGTCTGTAACAGCCCTCAAATTTTAACCGTGACCCGGCTATGTGAATACTGGACAGTATTTCGAACTTCGGGAGTCGACACCGAAGTGATTTTATGATTCTTTGATTGTATGTATTAGTATTTTAGTATGTTTCGGGTCTCGCGCCGTTCGGGCGATTTTAAATTGAGTGAGACTACGCCTATGCAAACGAGGGAGTAAAACATACAAATAAATGAATCTTTAGTTAATTTAATTAATTAGTTGGCGAGGCAGGGCTAGACTACGCGTGTTACGGGAGTCGGAACAAGGAAAAACGGGTTGAGGAAAATAAAATTTTTACGATAATGTATACTAAAAACATGAGGGAATTTATTCAAATCCCAAGGGTGGGATCGCCTCGAGAAGCGTGTCGAACGCGGGGAACGATGCACCGAGTAGGCGAGAATTTGTGTAACCTTATGGGTAAATTAATAAAATTAATGTGGTTAAATTAATAGATTAATATGGATAGGATTGTAAAAGTGACACAATTGAGTGAGGAGGACCATTGGATGGTCATGGAGATGGGGATATGTGTTAGATTGTGAGGAAGAGTCAAATGACTCATAAGGGTAGGCTGTCCAAGGGTTGGGTAAGTTTAAACTCAAGGGCAAAATGGTCAATTAACCTTTATATTGTATATATATACAAAATGATGGAAAGAAACCCTAGTAATAATTTTCTTCTCCAATCATCACCGCCACCAACCCTTCCCTCTCCATCTCTTCATCTTGATCTCCTCTCTTCACTCGGCCTCTCACCAACACCGCCACCCTCCTCTTCTCGCCGACGAGTTAAATAATCCCCGGGAAAGCCACCCTAGCCGAAGGTAACCACTCTCACCTCACGGTCTCTCGATCTCTCGTATTCTCTCTTTCATCTCACTGTTGTTAGTTTGTTGTTGAAACCGTGGTGTATGTGAATGGTGGGGTGTATCATATAAAAAAAAATATAAAAAAATAAAATAAAATTGGCTTGTTGGTGTAGTTGGTAGTGAAGGACGTTAATGAAGCATGTGACCAAGGATCGAATCTTGTAAATAACACTTTTATTTTATTTTTTTTTTCTCACCTCACGGACACTTTTCTCTCTCTCTCTCTCTCTCCCACTCTTTCTCACGTTTTTCTCACTGTTTTTGGAGTGTGTGAATAGGCTATGGTGTGCACAGTTTGGCTGGGGTGTGGGGTGTGTGCGTATGTGCGTATGTGTGTCTGTGTGTGTGACGTGGTGTGTGTGTGCATGTGCATACATGTGGGTGTGTGTGAATAATTAAAACAAGGAAAGTGTATGGATATTATGAATACAAATTGTGGTTTTATATTAAAGCCCAATAAGAACCATTAAGGGCCAACACACATCTTGTATATATAAGGCCCATAACAAATACAAATGATGTGTAAATGGGTGGTGTTAAGGCCCAATAAAAATATGTATAACTTGAGGCCCAAGACAAAGACATAAAATATGAAAATGGACTTATGGATTTAAACCCAAAAAGGGTCCACACAAAGAGATTACTTATGTGAGTATAGACTTGATAAATGGACCTAACAAGAGCCTAAAGATGGATATATTTTGTAAAAAGGACAATAACCATAGAGATGGATTGATCCACAATGGTTAAGTCAGCTTAATTAAAAATATTTGAACTAGACATGTGAAAAACATCCTAAAACAAAATACTAACCTTAAAAGAACATTCGGGATTTAAACCTTATCAGGCAATCGGGAAGTTTCGGAAGACGCGTTAGGATCTCGGAGTTTTCACACGGGTCGCGATAGTTCGAGTAAGTACATTTGCCTTAAAAAGCATTTGTATGTTTGTAAGCCGCAAGAAAATGCCATGTGATTCATTATCATTTATTCGGTCTTGTTATTCACTATTATTGGTATTCCATTCCATTTCTTGTTGTGTGATTCCCGGCGTAAGTGTTTTGTCTGAAAAGTACTAGGACCTGCACTAGAGGGATAAAACGTGGGCACTCGTGGCCACGAGTGTGTGACCACCCTTAGTGACCGTGTGACACCGAGTCTTGGGGTTCGAGTCCCTTGCCGATCTCATAGTTGTGCTTTCGTTTGAGTCGATGCCCGGGAAGACCTCGCGAGGTCTTCGCCGTTATGCTATGGACTAGACCACTTATGAGCCTCTTTTGATTCCTTGGAGCACACTTGACTTTCGATTGATATCTATTAGTCTGTTTATCATGCATCTTGTCTATTTAATTTCCTGTCTTTTTATTACCGCATGATATTTAGACTACTTTATTTGAATTATCATGAATTACTATTGTTTTCTGCTGGCATTACATTCGATTTTATTCAGTTACTCACCGTCTAGTTTGTGACGGTGGGTGCAGATAGGGCGGAGAACAGCAAGGGCAAGGGACCCTGCTTAGGTGATCTATTGAGAAGCTTAGCTTAGCTGGATTTGGAGACTACTTGGTAGATTTCTTTATGTGTTGCTTTTATGTATATCGTTTTTATATATACATGCTTTGGGATTATTGAACTTGGTATTTTGATGAGATTGGTATCATGTATAATTACCTATCGAATTGTGCATGAATACCCGGGGTTTTCCACACTTATAGAATTCCTAATTTCCCTTTGATTGAGTTATTTCCCCTTGTTATATAATGTTTAGTCTTCCGCTGTGTAATATTGCAATAACTCTTTCATAAAGTACTAAATTGATTGAGTTGAATGCTGACTAGGCTCTTCAGGTTGCTGAGTGATGACTCAGGGCCTGTACGGGTCTAGGCCGGGCGTACCCAATTGCATGGGGAAATTGGGGCCGTCACAGTTGGTATCAGAGCACAAGGTTACATAGACCTGACTCTTGATTCAAATTCATAAAACACAAGCCATTTAAACCAGCGGAAGTTAGGAACGGTTGAACTTAGAGTGGAAACCCTATGATCTTGACTTAGAATCCTAGTTGGGGAGTGGGATAAGTCGGATGTGATGTTTATACATATTACGATTGTTGTGTGTATTATATGGTATCGATAACTATCCACTGATCCGGAAATACGCTTTCGTTATGAGATGGCGATGGCGGATCAGAAGGGTCCTAGTGACGACAGTGGGACGTCGAGTACTCGAGCTGTTAGCATCGACGAGTTTCAGACTTTGACGCAGAGAGTCGCATCTCAAGAGCGATAGTTGGAAGAGATTTTGGCAATAATGAGGGCGTCAGTTGCTGTTGCATCGATGCCATCAACGGCTAGAGTAACCATTATTCAAAAGGCACGACCCTGTCATTTCTATGGAGGTACTGACGTGACCGTAGCAGAGTTGTTCTTGAAGAGTCACGAAAAGATTGAACCTGATTGACCTGAGTTGTAATTAGAGCGCCGATCAGGGGAAATATGATGGGAAACGAACAAGAAATTCGAACAATGATAGTGGTTCTCGAAAGCGGAAGTTGTGTTACCAGTGCGGACAGCCTGGTCATTTTTAGAACCGATGTACTGATTTGTGCGAGGATGTGCACGTGGCGAATGAACAATAACTTATAGTGGTTCGTGATACTGACGGAGATAAGGAAATTTTCTGGTTATCATATGACATGCATGGAACCGATTAAATGAAGCTTTAGGTGTTTAAATAAGACGTTGGACGTCATGTGACAGAGTTAGGGTTGATACTGGCTAGAGTATTACCGTTTAAACTTAGCAGTGTTGTTGTCTAGGATGAGACAAACCTAACTTAGATAAGAGTCCGAAAGAGATGGTAAGTTTGGGCACAATGGGTGCCAAAACTAGCCACAAGTACACCTAAAGAGAGGCAGGACCAGACTGGTTGTGATTCATCTTACGATGCATGGACACGTAGTGTACATGGTGGCCACGGTTACAACTTTGCCGAATCTATTTTACTGCCTGGGTATAGATAAACTTGCGTCGAGACGCGAGTAGGTTGGGAGGTTTTCACGAGTATGACGTGCGAGTCGCGATCGTAGCGTCTTATGTCGTGATCACCAAGCTTGAGTCGTGGTAGTGGGCGATGTTTGCTACGAGGTCATGGCATTCCTACCATTTTGGGAAACGGGAGCGGTCTAGAGAGACCGTAGTTGAATTAGGTTGTTTGAATTGGTTGGGACCTACAAATCAAGATCGAGATAAAATCAAGTCGTTCGAAGTGGCGAGAGGCCCACGGTTTGATGGATGTGGAGAAAAAGGAGTGAGTTGAAGATGTTGTGTTTGTTCGAAGAGACTTTGTACAAGTCTCAGCTCAATACCGATGTCGAGTTTTGGAAGTGACATTCGCGAGAGTTCACAATTGGTTATAGCTTATTGAGCCGTCTGCAAGTGACTATGCATTGGTTTGCAATTCAAATGATGATGAACGAGTGTTTGAAGTGACTTTGAGGTAGTCCATAGTTCGAGAAAGAGGATCTAAGCTGTCTGAAGCGGCTGTAAGCCCACGGTTTGGGAGAGGTGCGAACTAGATATAAACATTATATGCGTTGATTTGTGGATACGAGAAGATCAACGTTGTTGCTGGATGCGTTGCGCTGCAAAGGATGGATGCAGAGGTAGTTATATGTTAAAGAACCTACGAGCGTGGTTTATGTGAGGCATTTGAGTTGATGAGATCGCGAGACGTGCGACGACGACTACCGAACCCGGATACGTGGTCAAACGATGTTGTGGACCGTCTCATTTGGCATTGTGCGTGAGGGACAACAAGGCGATGCGTCATACCGGCGGTGCAATGAGATGGTGGATAATTCATATTGCCCGACGAGTCGGTCGACGACTCATGCTAGAGGTATCGCGGGCGATCGGGGATTCCATTGGGGTCGATGCTTGTGAAGAGTTACTTCGGGAGATTTATCGTTTCGGTTTGGTTGTGTATCCGGGTCGACCTAAGATGTGCGCCGATATGCGACATTATTTTGGTGACCAGGAATGATGTTCCGAGGTGTCGGAATTGTTCGAGCGTGTGACATGCCAGCGCGTAAAGGCTGGGCATCGACGACCTGGAGGACTACTGCAGTCCCACCCATTCCTTGATGGAAGTGGGAACATATTGAAATGGATTTCGTTAGTGGTTGCCCCGATCTCCTCGTGGTTACGATAGCATCTGGGTAGTTGTGGATAGATTGCTCGAGATTTAAGAGTGCCCAGGAGTGGCAGAAGAAATACTTGTCGAGTATCACAATGAGCTTCAGTATGATTCGAAGAGATTATGAATACCCGAAGTTCTCTCCACTAAAGGGTCACGAATAGTTTGGAGTCAAGAAATGACTCACTTTGAGATTTTATCGATCTTGTGAGGAGTTGCGAAGAGTCATTAATTTAGTTTACTTATTAGATTAATTTCGGGGACGAAATTCTAATAAGTGGGGGAGAGTGTAATAGCCCTCAAATTTTAACCGTGACCCGGCTATGTGAATACTGGACAGTATTTCGAACTTCGGGAGTCGACACCGAAGTGATTTTATGATTCTTTGATTGTATGTATTAGTATTTTAGTATGTTTCGGGTCTCGCGCCGTTCGGGCGATTTTAAATTGAGTGAGACTACGCCTATGCAAACGAGGGAGTAAAACATACAAATAAATGAATCTTTAGTTAATTTAATTAATTAGTTGGCGAGGCAGGGCTAGACTACGCGTGTTACGGGAGTCGGAACAAGGAAAAACGGGTTGAGGAAAATAAAAATTTTTACGATAATGTATACTAAAAACATGAGGGAATTTATTCAAATCCCAAGGGTGGGATCGCCTCGAGAAGCGTGTCGAACACGGGGAACGATGCACCGAGTAGGCGAGAATTTGTGTAACCTTATGGGTAAATTAATAAAATTAATGTGGTTAAATTAATAGATTAATATGGATAGGATTGTAAAAGTGACACAATTGAGTGAGGAGGACCATTGGATGGTCATGGAGATGGGGATATGTGTTAGATTGTGAGGAAGAGTCAAATGACTCATAAGGGTAGCTGTCCAAGGGTTGGGTAAGTTTAAACTCAAGGGCAAAATGGTCAATTAACCTTTATATTGTATATATATACAAAATGATGGAAAGAAACCCTAGTAATAATTTTCTTCTCCAATCATCACCGCCACCAACCCTTCCCTCTCCATCTCTTCATCTTGATCTCCTCTCTTCACTCGGCCTCTCACCAACACCGCCACCCTCCTCTTCTCGCCGACGAGTTAAATAATCCCCGGGAAAGCCACCCTAGCCGAAGGTAACCACTCTCACCTCACGGTCTCTCTGATCTCTCGTATTCTCTCTTTCATCTCACTGTTGTTAGTTTGTTGTTGAAACCGTGGTGTATGTGAATGGTGGGGTGTATCATATAAAAAAAAATATAAAAAAATAAAATAAAATTGGCTTGTTGGTGTAGTTGGTAGTGAAGGACGTTAATGAAGCATGTGACCAAGGATCGAATCTTGTAAATAACACTTTTATTTTATTTTTTTTTCTCACCTCACGGACACTTTTCTCTCTCTCTCTCTCTCCCACTCTTTCTCACGTTTTTCTCACTGTTTTTGGAGTGTGTGAATAGGCTATGGTGTGCACAGTTTGGCTGGGGTGTGGGGTGTGTGCGTATGTGCGTATGTGTGTCTGTGTGTGTGACGTGGTGTGTGTGTGCATGTGCATACATGTGGGTGTGTGTGAATAATTAAAACAAGGAAAGTGTATGGATATTCTGAATACAAATTGTGGTTTTATATTAAAGCCCAATAAGAACCATTAAGGGCCAACACACATCTTGTATATATAAGGCCCATAACAAATACAAATGATGTGTAAATGGGTGGTGTTAAGGTCCAATAAAAATATGTATAACTTGAGGCCCAAGACAAAGACATAAAATATGAAAATGGACTTATGGATTTAAACCCAAAAAGGTCCACACAAAGAGATTACTTATGTGAGTATAGACTTGATAAATGGACCTAACAAGAGCCTAAAGATGGATATATTTTGTAAAAAGGACAATAACCATAGAGATGGATTGATCCACAATGGTTAAGTCAGCTTAATTAAAAATATTTGAACTAGACATGTGAAAAACATCCTAAAACAAAATACTAACCTTAAAAGAACATTCGGGATTTAAACCTTATCAGGCAATCGGGAAGTTTCGAAAGACGCGTTAGGATCTCGGAGTTTTCACACGGGTCGCGATAGTTCAGGTAAGTACATTTGCCTTAAAAAGCATTTGTATGTTTGTAAGCCAGTAAGAAAATGCCATGTGATTCATTATCATTTATTCAGTCTTGTTATTCACTATTATTGGTATTCCATTCCATTTCTTGTTGTGTGATTCCCGGCGTAAGTGTTTTGTCTGAAAAGTACTAGGACTGCACTGTAGAGGGATAAAACGTGGGCACTCGTGGCCACGAGTGTGTGACCACCCTTAGTGACCGTGTGACACCGAGTACGGGGTTCGAGTCCCTTGCCGATCATAGTGTGCTTTCGTTTGAGTCGATGCCCGGAAGACCTCGCGAGGTCTTCGCCGTTATGCTATGGACTAGACCACTTATGAGCCTCTTTTGATTCCTTGGAACACACTTGACTTTCGATTGATATCTATTAGTCTGTTTATCATGCATCTTGTCTATTTAATTTCCTGTCTTTTTATTACCGCATGATATTTAGACTACTTTATTTGAATTATCATGAATTACTTTGTTTTCTGCTGGCATTACATTCGATTTTATTCAGTTACTCACCGTCTAGTTTGTGACGGTGGGTGCAGATAGGGCGGAGAACAGCAAGGGCAAGGGACCCTGCTTAGGTGATCTATTGAGAAGCTTAGCGACTGGATTTGGAGACTACTTGGTAGATTTCTTTATGTGTTGCTTTTATGTATATCGTTTTTATATATACATGCTTTGGGATTATTGAACTTGGTATTTTGATGAGATTGGTATCATGTATAAATTACCTATCGAATTGTGCATGAATACCCGGGGTTTTCCACACTTATAGAATTCCTAATTTCCCTTTGATTGAGTTATTTCCCCTTGTTATATAATGTTTAGTCTTCCGCTGTGTAATATTGCAATAACTCTTTCATAAAGTACTAAATTGATTGAGTTGAAGGCTGACTAGGCTCTTCAGGTTGCTGAGTGATGACTCAGGGCCTGTACGGGTCTAGGCCGGGCGTACCCAATCGCATGGGGAAATTGGGGCCGTCACAATGTCAAATCACTGTATTCCTAATGTTGAAGTCTCTGGTAATCTCAAGTCAGAGGACTGAAAAATATACCTATCATGAGAAACAACTATGACTTAATCCATGTGATGTTCTCATAGCGGGTCGATCCAGTACTTTGTTCCCTAACAAGTACTCATGATCTTGATTCGTATTCCTATATGTATGATCATCGTATGATCATTAATCAAGACTCACACTAGTCTTAATTCATTATAGTTCCCAGTATAATAATCGACTAGGGACATTTAGGATATTTCTGTAAATACCAATGGATCTTATTATAATGTAAACATGCAAATCAATTATAATAAGCAACAAATGAAATCCTCTATTTTATTAACTAAAATATATTCATAAAGATTGGTAATGGATTGACCTATGGCATATTTCCCAACACATATTCAGGGTGAAGAGCCATGAGAACCTGAATGAGATGAAGGTGATTTTTGTTAATCTCATCCTGTTGCAACTTGTTCCATATCGGCTGAATGAGTGCTAAAAAATCATTGATGGACTGACTGAGTTCTTGTCTCAAACCATTGAGAGTAGTGAACAACTGATAAATACTATGCCAAACCAGAAGTTTTGTATCGAACAATAAAAAAATCTCAACTTTCTTTTGCAATATAAAATTTAACAAATTGAGTATGAATGGAGGGACTCGAGGTATTATAGAGCCAAGTGATGATCTGATGATTTTTACTATCCCAATCTTCAAGGCGGTCAAGAAATTGTTGGACTAAGTTATTAGTCACTCTAACTCCGACCGGGATTTTGATGGAAACAAACAAGGTGAAAATGTACTAATCAATATCAAGTGTATTTCAGTTTTTGTGTTAAAGGATGCAAAACAACACATCACGGGCATTCAAGCCGTACAAGTTCAAGATCCGGCATTCGTGAAGGAATGAAGATGGAAGACCATAGTACAAATTTGTAATTTTAATGTAAGGTATCAAAATTCTCTCACGCAAGCCAAATGCATTAGTTCATGCATATCAAGTTTTAAAACCAATTTTCAAAAGTCATGAAGTAACTTGGTATTTCAAAATGAAATTTAACACATACCTAGGCCCACGAGCTTAAACAAGGTGAAATCATGTGTTAATGATCATTTATATTTTGGAAATCATTGTTGAAGTTTTCAAGACTGAAAAACTGGCTTTTAAACTGTTTTTGAAAAGAAAAACTGGCAAGTTTGCGAAAAAGCCCTCGCTAGTTATGAAATCGTGATTTTCCGTTTTCGGGGTTTGTAAAAATATCCGGACCATCCAATTAGGCTTAATGACCCATAATAAACATGTATATTATGTTACATTAGGGTTGGTTAGGTCTCGGACGTGTTTAAGGGTCGCTAACACAAAGGGAGAAAATAATTATTTCGAGCTCCTGCGGTTAGCGCGCTAATCTTGTCATTAGCGCGCTAAGTGCGAGTTAGCGCGCTAGGTCTCGATATTAGCGCGCTAATTGCCCTCTCTGACAGACTTTTTAAAAAAGCTGGAAAATGAACTTTAATTTGAATTTTTGATGGATTTTGGACCCTTGGATCCCTAGAACGGTCATAAAACTGTCAAGATAGGATTCCTAACAATATAAAAACACCAACACAATGGTTTTCTCACAACAAGGCAAACACACACTCAAAAAGTTCAAAAGATTCAAAAGAAGAACTTTGATTTTTGTGAAAGGAACAAAGGAGATTCTTGAGGTCGTCCACAAGCACAAAAATCCAAAGACTTTGAAGCATTCAAAGAGTACTAGATTCTCCTCAAAGCTGTTCTCTTTTGTCACCTTCTTTGTTGTAAGCTAGTCCTTGTTCTAGATTCCTTCTCTTGTGCTTAATCTACAAAGTTTTGTGTGTGTTGAATCAAAATCAGTTTGTTGTGTGTTTTAACACTATTATCTTGGGTTTTGTACTTAAACTTATTTTATCAAACCCTAAGAATGATTTGAACAAAAGTTTTGAACTTAAACTTGATTTTTGTTAAACTATTGTTCCTTGCCTTGAAATCGGTTTTGCATAAACCCATTGGATTTTAAAACGATTTCACATTTGGAATTTACAACGAAATCAGTGACATATTTGCATATTCCATTTACTCTCACACTTGCATGCATAAGAGGTGTTAGGCTCTAGGTGGCTTGCTTGTGTTTGAATTTGATACTACTTTGTGTTGTAAAGTGTATCTCATTATTTTTCAGCAATTTGGTGTAATTGTAAGATTGTAAGACTTAGTGGAATCTAAGTCAAAGGGGAAGACCTAGTTGAGGCTAGGCACAAATCCTAGTTGCGGCTAGGTAGGAAGTCCTAATTGTAATTAGGCATTCTAGGCTTGTAGGCTTAGGTTGTAACACTTATTTATAATATAAGTGGGGGTTTAAAAATCCTAACCGGGAGGTTAGGTAGTGGATGTAGATCATTGGATCGAACCACTATAAATCGTGTGTCAATTTCCATCTCTTCTATCCCATTCACTTGCATAGCATATATATTCATTGATTGTGTATGCTTTATAATTGTTACTTGCGCATAAAGTTTTAAAAAGGGCAATAACTACTCGGTAACCCAATTCACCCCCCCTCTTGGGTGACCTTCAATTGGTATTAGAGCGGGTTATTGCTCAAAGTATTACTAACGTATCTTTGAGTGTTCTTGTGCAAGGATGCAAAGTCTAGATCCGGCTCGCCTTAGGGAAGGTAACTCCTCGAGTAGGCCTCCATACTTTGATGGAACCAACTACGCACATTGGAAAGTGAGAATGAAGTTCTACATAAGAGCACAAAATAGATTCCTATGGGATGCGATTGAAAGTGGATACACTCCACCCGACAAGCCATTGAAGGAATACACCGCCGAGGAGATCAAGAGTGAACTTTCAAATGATCAAGCCATGAATCACCTATTTTGTGCATTGAGCGAGAATGAGTTCAACCGAGTGAGTGCATGTCAAACGGCAAAGGAAGTATGGGAAAAGCTTGAGGTCCACTATGAAGGCACAATGCAAGTGAAGAAGACGAAGTTGAGGATCCTTGAGGAACACTATGAGACTTTCCGAGTTGGATCCGATGAAGATATTGCCACCGCCATCACACGATTCACTAAGTTGTTAAATGAGATCAAGAATCTTGGAAAGCATTATGATCAAGAGACATCGGTATACAAATTCCTTAGAGGCTTGCCTAAGGAATGGGATGCCAAGAAGTATGCAATCCAATCGGCACAAAATCTTGGAGACTACACTTTCGATGCATTGTGTGGAGAATTGACGGTCCATGAATTTGAACTCAAAGACCGAGCAAGATTGGAAGCATTAAGTGGAGGTACAAAGAGCTCAAGAAAGGAGATTGCATTGAAGGCAAATAGCTCCCCTAGCGCATCGGTGGAAATCATTGAAGATGAAAAATCTTGTGATGATAATGATCTTGAGGAGGAAGTTGCAATGCTCTCAAGAAAGCTCAACAAGGCCATATACAAGCGAGACAAGTATAAGAAGAAGTTCCAAGTGGAAGCAAGGGAGGAAAGTCAAACGAAACCATATGCTTTGGGTGCGGCAAACCGGGTCACATCAAGGCGGAGTGCAAATCGAAGAAGGTGTTTGACAAGAAGAAAGGAAAGAAGAGCTTCAAGGCAACTTGGGATGATTCATCATCATCAAGCTCGGAATCCGAATCGGAGAGTGAAAAGGCAATACTTTGTCTCATGGCACAAGGCGAGGTAAACTCTAACTCTTTTAATTTTGATGATATAGATGATTTGGATGATGTTCCAAATCTTGATGAACTTAGGAAAGAGTTGGAAAAGGAGGTCAAAAAGACCAAACAACTCAAAAAGAGCTTAACCATAGCAATTAGTGAAATAGAGTCACAAAATGAGACCATTAGTGATCTCCAAAGTGACTTGAATGAAGTCATAGAGGAGAGAGATTCCTTAGTCAAGGAAGTAGAGGACTTGACTAACACGGTGCATAAGTTCACCAATGGCAAAGAAATGTTTGATATGATGTTGGGAGCACAACGACGTGCGCTCAACAAAAGAGGCATAGGATATGGAGCAAACTTGTTAAGTTACAAGAAATTGCTCAATGATGATCGTAGATGCTCTAAATGCAATAAGCTTCATGTGGTTGGGAAATGTGCTTTACAAAAGACCAAAGTGGGTAGACTAGCATGGGTAGTCAAAAATGTTTATGACACTAACTTTCTCGGACCCAAAGGTGTTTGGGTACCAAAATCTAGTGTGTTTCCTATTATGTAGGATGCGAGAAAGAGCACCCCATGGTACTTGGATAGCGGGTGCTCAAGACACATGACCGGAGATGCACATCAATTCATTGAGCTAAAGCGGCATGATGGTGGAAAGGTTACCTTTGGAGACAACAACAAAGGAAGAGTTATTGGTCTCGGAACCGTCGGTAACAATTTACTTTCTATTTCAAATGTTTATCTTGTTGATGGATTGAAACATAATTTGCTTAGTATTAGTCAATTGTGTGACAAAGGATTTCATGTTATGTTTGAATCATCGAAATGCATTGTTAGGAATGAGAAACATGAAACCTTATTTATTGCATATAGAGATAAAAATGTTTATGCCATTAACTTTGATGAGATGCATATGCAAAATGTTTCATGTTTGAGTGCACAAAGTGATTGTGATGCATGGTTGTGGCACCGTAGACTAGGACATTCTAGCATGGAAAATTTATCAAAATTGACTAAGCATGATCTAGTGAAGGGCCTACCCAAGTGCACCTTTAAGAAAGACAAGGAATGTGAACCTTGTATCCTCGGTAAACAAGTGAAATCGTCATTTAAGACGAAAGTAACAAGTGATGTAACTCGAGCGTTAGAACTTATCCATATGGACTTGTTCGGACCTACCCAAACACAAAGTCTAGGAGGTAAATCATATTGCTTTGTTATTGTTGACGACTTTACAAGGTATACATGGGTGTATTTTCTATCTCACAAGCATGAAGTGTTTGATGTGTTTGTAAAGTTTTGGCTTTAGTAGAAAATGAAAAAGGATACAAAATCACCATCATTAGAAGTGATAGAGGTGGTGAGTTTGTAAATAGGAACTTGGAGGATTTTTGTGATAAACAAGGTTATACACACCAATTATCCTCTCCTAGAACACCCCAACAAAATGGAGTTGTTGAAAGGAAAAATAGAACACTCCAAGAAATGTGTAGGACTATGCTAAATGAGTACAACATAGCTAAGCATTTTTGGGCCGAAGCCATTAACACGGCATGCTATGTTATAAATAGAGTAAATGTCCGAAAGCAAGTGAAAAAGACACCTTATGAACTATGGAAAGGCCGAAAACCCAACATAAGTTATTTTAAGGTGTTCGGTTGTACTTGCTATGTTCTAAATGATAGGGATCAATTAGATAAATTTGACCCAAAGTCTAAAGTATGTATTTTTCTAGGGTACTCAACACATAGCAAAGCATATAGGGTGTTTAACAAATCAACCAAAACCATAGAAGAATCTATTCATGTGAAATTTGATGAAGTAGATCCCAAAGTCAAATTAATGCAAAATCTTGAAAAATTGAGGATTGACGATGAAGATGATGGCACTCTAGGACAAACCTCAAATAGTCAAGAGCTTGAGTCGATAAGGAACCCGAAACAAGTGTACCTAAGAATTCAAGACTCCTCATTGGTCATTCATCTCAACAAATCATAGGTGATCCAAACAAAGGAATAATCACTAGGTCAACATTACAAAGAGATGAAGGACACTTAGCTTTTGTATCACAAACCGAGCCCACCAAGATAGATGATGCCTTAGGAGATGAGTTTTGGGTAATGGCTATGCAAGAAGAATTGAGCCACTTTGTTAGGAACAAAGTATGGACATTAGTACCTAGACCTAAGGACCACTCAATCATAGGCACCAAATGGGTCTTTAGAAACAAAAAGAATGAAAATGGTGAAATTATAAGAAACAAGGCTAGATTGGTTGCACAAGGCTACAATCAAGAAGAAGGAATTGATTATGAGGAAGCCTTTGCACCCGTAGCAAGACTAGAAGCAATTCGCATGTTGCTTGCTTATGCTTGCTACAACGGGTTTCTACTTGTACCAAATGGATGTCAAAAGTGCATTTCTAAATGGGTTCATCCTTGAAGAAGTATATGTAGAACAACCACCGGGATTTGAAGATCATGAACATCCGAGCCATGTCTATCATCTTCAAAAGGCATTGTATGGACTAAGACAAGCCCCTAGAGCTTGGTATGATAGACTTAGTGCATTTTTACTTGAGAAAGGGTTCAAGAAAGGAACACTAGACCCCACTTTGTTCATTTTAATCAAAAAACATGATATGCTACTTGTTCAAATCTATGTTGATGATATCATTTTCGGGTCATCTAACACACGTTTATGTGATGAATTCTCATCATTGATGACAAATGAATTTGAAATGAGCATGATGGGTGAACTAACATACTTTCTAGGCTTGCAAATAAAGCAATCCAAGCATGGCATTTTTATAAATCAAGCAAAGTATGTGAGGGACATGCTAAAGAAGTTCAAATTCGAAAATCTGAAAGCATGTGACACTCCTAGTAGTTCAACTATCAAAATGGACAAAGACCAACTAGGAAAATCCATAGATCCTAAACTTTACCGTGGAATGATAGGTAGCCTCCTATACTTGACCGCTAGTAGACCCGACATTATGTTTAGTGTGTTTTTATGTGCTAGATTTCAATCCGATCCTAAAGAGTCCCACTTAAAATGTGTAAAGCGCATTTTTCGATATCTAAGTGGAACACAAGACTTAGGATTGTGGT
The DNA here is from genome assembly GCA_039657345.1 of Stephania japonica. Lineage (NCBI taxonomy): Eukaryota > Viridiplantae > Streptophyta > Magnoliopsida > Ranunculales > Menispermaceae > Stephania > Stephania japonica. The sequence goes on along the minus strand of CM077558.1, from coordinate 15,501,526 downwards.
TCAACAAAACCAAGAGTTTTGAACTCCGAAGTTTTGTTGATTCTGATTATGCGGGAAGTCTAGTTGACAGGAAAAGCACTTCCGGATTTTGTCATTTGCTAGGAAACTCACTTATCTCATGGTTTAGCAAAAAGCAAAATTCCGTGGCTTTGTCTACGGCGGAGGCCGAGTATGTGGCTGCCGGGAGTTGTTGTGCTCAAGTTCTATACATGAAACAACAACTTGAGGATTATCAAATCCTAGTTGGGTGTGCTGAAATTTACTGTGATAACACAAGTGCAATAAACATATCGAAAAATCCGGTGTTACACTCTCGAACGAAACACATTGAAATTAGGCACCATTTTCTTCGTGATCACGTCCAAAAGGGCGATGTTAAACTTGTCCATGTGTCCATAGAGGACCAATTAGCTGATATATTCACAAAGCCCTTGCCGAGAGATCAATTTTCTAACATTCGGCGTGAGCTAGGAATGGTTCGAGAATCAGACATTCTACACATGTTTTAGTTGTTCTAAACCTATTTATATGGTGTTTTTGAAGTGTCCAAGAAGTTTGAGGTCAATCCGAGTTGTATGTCAAAAATCGAAAAATTTCATGTCCAAAATTTCCAGAGGGAAATTAGCGCGCTAATGGTGGTAATTAGCGCGCTAATGGCTGTGTGACAAAAATTTTTCAGAGGGAAATTAGCGCGCTAATTCCAGACATTAGCGCGCTAATACGTTACTGGCCCAGAATATGAACCGACTCATTAGCGCGCTAATATATGGAATTAGCGCGCTAATGCCGTTCGGCTAGGTCAAATATAAATTCATTTCCAACCCTAAAACCACCACAACTCACAAATCTCTCCTCTCCACTCCTCCAAATCGCCTCCGTCTCGCCTCATTCGGGTAAGTTCTTCACCTCTCTTGTTCGATTTCTTCAATTTTCTTGTCTCTCGTCACCACGTTCTCTCCATTTTTCGCCAATGTCGACACGCCGCACTTCCACCCGCCCCTCCTCTCGTCCATCCGGCACCACCAACCCCCGACCAACCGCCCCCACGTCGTCCTCTCGTCGTCCATCGCGACGTCCCGTTGTCCAACCATCCTCATCCTCCTCCAGTGAGTCGGAATCCTCACAACCCGCCCCCACTCCGGCGATTGCCCCTCAACGTGAGGGTCGCGCCAAGTCCGTCCATGAGGCCACTTCGGTCCTCGAGTCCGTGGCTCCGCGATTAACGGATGCCAAGATCCTTCGCCCGCCATTGTCGATTTCGCCTTTTTTGATAGGGCTCACCTCCCAATTCGGGAGATTCTCGATTCCGCGGGATGGACATCCTTTTGTTCTCACAACGCAAACTACAATCCCCCATTGGTTCGTGTTTTCTACTCGAATCTTGAAACATCGACCCAATTTATCCTACGTTCGTCGGTTGGTGGCCGGTCCGTTGAGATTACCCCGAAAATCTCGCCTAACGGCTACACCTTCCATTGCATCCTCCTACCACAACGGTAGTAGGAAAATTCTTGAGTTGGCCTTTTGATCGTCTTGAAGTGCTTAACTCGTTCTTTCGGCCGAAACGAACCCTAACGTATCCGATCAGGGCATTACGGATCGACTTTAAATTGCTTGCCCCACCTTCTACATAAAGTACTTCATAAAGTTATTCTTCCTCGTGGCGGGAGCAAAAACTATGTTACTCTCCTCGATATGTTCATCTTGGGGCATCTATTTCGTGCCATTCCTCTCGATCCGCCCCATATTATCATTGGTTATATTACGAGCACGTGCGGCTCGGGTCGTCATCTCCCATATGCCCATATCATCACATCTTACTTGGAGTCCGCCCAAGTAGATCTTGCGTTAGGCGGTCGTCCCCTCACTTGTCTACGACACCATTGACATGGCCACTCGAAGGCCATGAAGTACCGTTACGTACGCGATAGGGAGCGGTGGACACGTGAAGATGCAATCCCGGATGGTAGGTACTATGGTGGCTATGAATCTCCATTGCCTACGGACCCTCCGGTTGCTCCATATGACGCGCCTGACTACTTAGATTATAGCTACAGTTTTGGTGGTGATGACCGTGAAGACGAAGGAGGCTTTGCTGGCAATGATGACCATGACGGCGATGAGGAAGCTCATCATGACTCCACCATTCCACCCCCGCCGCCGCAAAGACTACGAGACGCCCGCCTCCACCTCCTTCTACATTTGGTGGTTTCACACCTCCCGTGGACATGTCCCCCTCGTCGGCCTACGTCTCTGCACAACTGGGTTATCTGCACTCCTACATGACTCAGACCTTTGCTACCGTCGAGGCGAGCATCCAGCATCAAAATGAGCGTCTTCGTCGCATTGAGGGTCAGTTGCTTCCAGCACATCCCGCGCGCCCTGATCGTACTTCCAGTTCTGCACGTCGACCATCATCCTCGCGGAGGAGTGTTTAGTCTTTTTATCGCATGTTCAGCACTAGGTTCTGTTCGGTCGTTATTTTTTGTATAGAACCACTAGGTGAGCACTAGGCTCCAAACTGTTAGGCTTTGATGTTTTACATATTTTTCTTTTACTCATGTTTACGCCACAACTATGTTCACACCACTTTATGCTATCTATATCATGATTTCTTTTATTGCGTATCTCTGAGTTTCTATATGGCTTTTACTTGCTTCACTATGAATTATCATATCTGATTATGTCTCGCCTCCGTCTATTGTCTTTGGTTATGCATAGAGTAAGGGGGAGCGTATTTGTTCTTGTTTTCATTAACTTATGCATCACCGTATTTCTCAAACGAGGAGCTTGGCCCCACTTTTTGATGTTATCAAACGGGGAGAAATGTGGTTGAACTTGAAAATGTTGATGTGTTTGAAATTGCACAAACGAAATGTACAATCTTGAATGAAATACACACTTAGATTATGGTTTATATTTTTAAAGTTCACATTGTTTGTTATCATCAAAAAGGGGGAGATTGTTGGACTAAGTTATTAGTCACTCTAACTCCGACCGGGATTTTGATGGAAACAAACAAGGTGAAAATGTACTAATCAATATCAAGTGTATTTCGGTTTTGTGTTAAAGGATGCAAAACAACACATCACGGGCATTCAAGCCGTACAAGTTCAAGATCCGGCATTCGTGAAGGAATGAAGATGGAAGACCATAGTACAAATTTGTAATTTTAATGTAAGGTATCAAAATTCTCTCACGCAAGCCAAATGCATTAGTTCATGCATATCAAGTTTTAAAACCAATTTTCAAAAGTCATGAAGTAACTTGGTATTTCAAAATGAAATTTAACACATACCTAGGCCCACGAGCTTAAACAAGGTGAAATCATGTGTTAATGATCATTTATATTTTGGAAATCATTGTTGAAGTTTTCAAGACTGAAAAACTGGCTTTTAAACTGTTTTTGAAAAGAAAAAGCGCAAGTTTGCGAAAAAGCCCTCGCTAGTTATGAAATCGTGATTTTCCGTTTTCGGGGTTTGTAAAAATATCCGGACCATCCAATTAGGCTTAATGACCCATAATAAACATGTATATTATGTTACATTAGGGTTGGTTAGGTCTCGGACGTGTTTAAGGGTCGCTAACACAAAGGGAGAAAATAATTATTTCGAGCTCCCTGCAGTTAGCGCGCTAATACTGTCATTAGCGCGCTAAGTGCAGAGTTAGCGCGCTAGGTCTCAGTATTAGCGCGCTAATTGCCCTCCTGACAGCTTTTTTAAAAAGCTGGAAAATGAACTTTAATTTGAATTTTTGATGGATTTTGGACCCTTGGATCCCTAGAACGGTCATAAACTGTCAAGATAGGATTCCTAACAATATAAAAACACCAACACAATGGTTTTCTCACAACAAGGCAAACACACACTCAAAAAGTTCAAAAGATTCAAAAGAAGAACTTTGATTTTTGTGAAAGGAACAAAGGAGATTCTTGAGGCATCCACAAGCACAAAAATCCAAAGACTTTGAAGCATTCAAAGAGTACTAGATTCTCCTCAAAGTTTGTTCTCTTTTGTCACCTTCTTTGTTGTAAGCTAGTCCTTGTTCTAGATTCCTTCTCTTGTGCTTAATCTACAAAGTTTTGTGTGTGTTGAATCAAAATCAGTTTGTTGTGTGTTTTAACACTATTATCTTGGGTTTTGTACTTAAACTTATTTTATCAAACCCTAAGAATGATTTGAACAAAAGTTTTGAACTTAAACTTGATTTTTGTTAAACTATTGTTCCTTGCCTTGAAATCGGTTTTGCATAAACCATTGGATTTTAAAACGATTTCACATTTGGAATTTACAACGAAATCGGTGACATATTTGCATATTCCATTTACTCTCACACTTGCATGCATAAGAGGTGTTAGGCTCTAGGTGGCTTGCTTGTGTTTGAATTTGATACTACTTTGTGTTGTAAAGTGTATCTCATTATTTTTCAGCAATTTGGTGTAATTGTAAGATTGTAAGACTTAGTGGAATCTAAGTCAAAGGGGAAGACCTAGTTGAGGCTAGGCACAAATCCTAGTTGCGGCTAGGTAGGAAGTCCTAATTGTAATTAGGCATTCTAGGCTTGTAGGCTTAGGTTGTAACACTTATTTATAATATAAGTGGGGGTTTAAAAATCCTAACCGGGAGGTTAGGTAGTGGATGTAGATCATTGGATCGAACCACTATAAATCGTGTGTCAATTTCCATCTCTTCTATCCCATTCACTTGCATAGCATATATATTCATTGATTGTGTATGCTTTATAATTGTTACTTGCGCATAAAGTTTTAAAAAGGGCAATAACTACTCGGTAACCCAATTCACCCCCCCTCTTGGGTGACCTTCAGAAATTTGTCGTCTGATTATTGGCCATCTTTTTTTGGTTTAGGGTCGTCTCCTTTAATGATTCGCCAAAGTTTTTGACTAACTAGAAAACTTTTGATCCTTTGAGACCAAAGTATGCATTTAGAACCATAAAGTATTATGGAGATGGGATGTGCGACTTCACTTTTCTCTGTATGATTCATATTTCTGGCAAGCGGACGAATGAAAAATTGGGCAAGGTGGCAGTCAACATGGGACAACAATCTGTCTCAAAGAGAAAATTGCAAATAGTGCAACAGTAGTTTGGGAGAGAGAATCGGCTTGCACAAGAGCAGACAAATGGCGAAGCACAAGAGCAGATAAGTGATGATGAGTGTTCATTTAGGCATGATCTAGTATAGGTTATTAGGGGTTAATGGAATATATTTATCTTGTTTTAAAGTGATAAATATTTGTTTTATGTGTTTCAGGGATTTTACATGAGTTGGACATTTTTGGAGCAAAAGGCGTGTTATGAACTTAATTGAGTGATATTTAGTTCACAAGCCATAACTTTCACATCCGAAGTTGGAACGACTCACCGTTGGTCTTGTTAGAAAGAAGACTTTTAAATGGACATTTTCATCTCTCACAAGCATCATGAGATACGGATTTGAAGTGGCTCAAAAAAGTGACACACAATTGGCAAAGTTTGGTCAAGTTTCTTAATGACCCCTTTTTCGTATAAAGGCCATAAATTCCTCATCTCAAACCAAAATGACTTTCCGTTTCATTTGTTGGAAAGTAGACTCTAAGCTGAACATTTCCATATATGATAAGCTTCTTCAGATTCGGCCTTTAAGTTATCCAAAATCGCATTGCAACGCAGAGGAAGTTTTTACGCCATGAGTCACGCCGTACTTAACAAATTCTCACGGTGTGACTCACATACGTCTGAACCAGAGAGCTCAAAAAAGATGTCGTGAAGACGCTGCCTACTCGTCGCCACCCTAAAGACTCGAAATTTCAGGATTTTACTTACTTTTCAGGTTTTTTAGGTTTTCAACCCATTTTGGGGTGTTCCTATAAATACCAATAGACTCTCAAACGAAATTAACTTTTGTTTTACTTCAGTTTTACATTAAAAACTAGGTTCTTGGCTTGATTATGTTTAGCTAATCTCCTACCTCTAGGTTGAAGGTGGATCGGTCAAGCATTGCGACTTGGGATTCCATTATGAGGTTTATTTATATTTAATTCTCTTGATTCTTTTCTATGATCTATTCTCTTTGGTTCTGTTTATAAAAATAGGGTTAGGTTTGATTGTGTGTATAGCGCTGTGCATGCATATTAGATCGATCACCCTTAGTCATTAAAGTCAAAACATCCATCCTCACACGGTAGACTCATATTTGTGACAATTGGTCATTCGGTCAAATACCTTAGGGATCTAGGCTAAATCGGGAGCACTAGCGATCCGGTTGTCTAAGTGTAGTTCCTTCACAGACCGAGGTAATGCGGCCAACGTGTTAAATCTGGAGCATTAGCGATTAGGTTGCGTGTTAGGTTAGGGAAGTAGTTAATGATCGTACCTTGGTTGCCGACATCAGGAAGTACGAGGAACCGAGTGCGTCACCGGGTCTATAGCTGCACTAGATCATAGTTTAGTCTCATATCTTTCATAAACCAAGGATTAATAGAATCTATTCTAAGTTGTATTGCGAAGACCATGAAGCTGAATACCTAAATTCATTCCCAATAAGTTTCTCTATTTTCAAAGTTTTCAAAAGTTTTCAAAACCCCCTGTTTTCTCTTCTCCCTTAGAAACGTAAGTCAGTATCCCAGTCCTTGAGGTTCAACCTCGAGCTTATCACTACTACAGTATTTTGTAGTTTTCGGTCTTGAAATCGGGAATTATATTTCACGTGTTACGACGTGCGTCAAATTTTGGTGCCATTGTCAGGGACTAGGTCCTAATTGATTTAAGTTTTTCTTTTCTTTCTTTTATGCATAGGAGTTTTCGTTGATCACATTCCATCGGATCCTCTTTACCCTTTGATCCGGAGATAGAGAAGACTTGCTGACGGAACGCGAGAGAAGAACGCCAACGGAAGCAAGCTTCTGAAGCTACTCCTAGCATATAATATTCTCCAAAAATGGAGGATAACGACCATAATCTTCCCTGGGATGAGGGGAACAATCAAAATCAAGGGGATAATCAAGATAGGGCACCATTAGGACCGAATGACCTCTAATTCCCCAATTTCAGCCACATGCACCTAATGTGTTCAACCCTGCACGTGCACTAGTAAATGATGAGCCTCGTATCACCATTGAGATGGAAAACCAGGAGATGAAAATTCTCCTTACACATCAGCCCCATTGCATTGCATATCCTGCACATAGGAGTGACTTTGAGCTTAAGTCTGGTTTCCTAAACTTTTTACCCTCCTTCTATGGCTTGGATCCTGAAGATCCAGTGACTTTCATTAAAGATTTTGACTCCAAATGTTTAATGATGAAACCACCTAGAGCACAGGAAAATGAAATCAAATTGTTGACTTTCCCGTTCTGTCTTAAAAGCTGCATAAAAGTGGTTGTTTTACCTCTCCCGAGATCTATCACTTGCTGGAACGACTTGATTTCAGCATTTTAAAGGGAATAATTTCCCGAATCCCTGTCATCTCAGCTTATCTTAGAGATATGTAATATTAAGATGAAAAAGGGAGAGACCTTCAATGACTATTGGGCCAGATTCAAAAGACCAATTGCACAGTGTCCCCAACATGGTCAGAGTAAAACCTCTATTGTCTGATTCCTCTATAAGGGTCTTAGGTCACTTGAGAAGCGCATAATTGATAACACCTGTGGTGAAACCTATAAGAAGAAAACAACCAACGAGATGTTCGAGTTGTTCGAATCTATGGCTAGTTAATCTCTTCAATATGTTAACGACAATGAGGATGAGGAACCTTCTAGACACATCTTTAGTGGAAGTGAGCAACACTGATAGGAAGCTTGACAAACTCACATATCTCATGGAGCGTTTCCTTACTTCTAAGAAAGCTCAGGCCAAAACTTATGACTTCTGTGACGCTTCTGGCCATACTTCTGATTCTTGTCTCACCTTGTTCAGAGAACAAGCTAACACTTTGGGTGGCGGATTCCAAGGTCCTCCTAGGAATCAATACGACAACACTAATGGCAATACATATAATGAATCCGTTAAAAGCCCCTATTTGAGTTATGAGCTACAGAATCAGAACTTCTCACAGTTTGTTCCGAAGGGACAACCCCTCCCCCCACAGCCCCCACCTGTTCAAACTACTAGACCCTTAGAGGATATGATTGGGACACTCATCTATAAGGTGGACAACCTTGCGACAGACATGACACAGTACAAAGTAACTAATGATGCTACTGTACGTGACTTAGCAGTTCAGGTGAGTCAAATAGCTAAACAGGTAGGTAGATTCAAAGACCAGGGTAGATTGCCTGCCAAATCCATCCCTAACCCTAAGGTGCATGTAAATGTTATATCGTTAGCTACTAAGAGCGAGCCTAGGGAGACTAAGGAGTCTGTAGAGAGCATCACACTACACCTGAGTAGGATGAGGAGGCCGAAGCTAGGAGGCGACGTGAGATCTTGATGAGAGCTCCTTTCCCATAGAGATTTTTTCCAGAGTTGTTCCAGAAACGTAGAGATCCTGAGATACCGATAGACATCCCTCCACTTCTCCTAGTTGAGCAGATTGTAGATATTCAGGAAGGTTGAGGAGGTTGTACAGGTCATTGAGATCGAGGATCACCTAGAGTAGGAATGCGCAGATGTGGACGAGGTAAGTTTGGGGGTACATGAAGTACCAAAAGACAGATCGAGAGAAAACTACCACCCAAATGTTCGGACTCTGGTATGTTTACTGTTTCTTGTAAGGTAGGTAATATTACTGGTGAGAGTGCTATGTGTGATCTTGGTGCATCCATAGATGTCATGTCTAGTTCTTTATATAAGTTTCTTCATAATGGTCCTCTTAAGGACACTCAAGATGCAATCCTCCTAGCTAATAAGTAGGTTATACACCCGGTTGGGTTCATTGAGGATGTCCCAATCAAGATTCATGATTTTATATTTTCGACTGACTTTGATGTGATGGATATAGGAGATGATTCTCTCCATGACTTACCTTCTCTTCTTTTGGGTCGACTTTTCCTGCGGACTGCGAGGACTAAGGTTGATGTGTTTGGTGGGACCATGTCTATGAAATTTGATGGTGAGATTGTTACATTTGATATTTTTAACACTATTAAATCTCCTACTGATGTTTCTTGCTTGTTTGCTATGCATGTTTCTGACCCACCATTTCAGGATGAGATTAGGTTGGACAAGCAAGATGACCATCAGGTACCTAGAGTTGGTGAGACTTTTCCACCACCCCCATGCTGACACATAGTGTTTCCTCCTCCCTTGGTGGAGTTGCGTGTATAAGAAGCACTCGAGACATACTTGAGTGGGACAGCATGACCTAGCACGCATGACTCTGAAGTCGAGCTAACGACTTTAACCAAAAACGCTATTGGAAGGCAGCCCAAGTTTCTATCATTTTTCTTTTTAGTTAATTATTCTTATATTTGTTTTGTGAACTCATCTTATCCCATTTGTGACTATTCACAGGTGTTTTATTCTCTTTTGTTAAAGCACCGGAGTTGATAGCCCGATATCACTGTTGCGGCTCTGTGGTTGGTATATATAGTTAATCTATTTGGAATTTGGTAAGTTATTGTTTTTAGGTTATTAGGGTTAGTTTTCGAGTCTGTTGGAGGTATTGGTATGCCTATTCCCGTAGTTTCCTGAGTAGAACATTTTTTATCACCATATTTGATATTATATGAGATATTTTAGTCCATTAAGTTTTACATATTCATTTTAGCATGTCATTTTTTCATTACTTATCTCTTTCATTCCATGTTCTTTTCACCTCTTTTACTCTTCATTTTGTAGTTTAATAGCCTCATTCTTGTTTTACACCTTGAGGACAAGGTTTGGGATGAGTTTGGGGGTGTTTAAGGTATAGTGGAGTGTTAGATGAATGAATTAGTGCATGACATGTATAATTGTTTTATTATTTTTATGCGTATTTCATGGGTATGATAAATATGGTGGTGTTTTTCTTTTCTTTTCACCTCATTACCTTGTTATGACATGCTATGCATCATATCATTTAGGTTAGTAGTAGTTTATATTAGTTTATACATGTTTAGATTATTTTGTTGCATATAGAGTTGCCTAAAACCTTGTTAAATGTTTTTGATTGTGGATATGAGTTCAAATTAAACTACTTTTGAGACTTGAACCCTTTTGAATATTAGGAGTTGTACTTAATTTAGAGTGTTGTCCAATATCTTTAAGGTTGCTTATAAGAGAGCTAGTATGAAGTTTAGGCATTGTGCTAGAGACCAAAGAGGCAGGCAGTCGCATTTTGCAAGTTTTTAGATTTCTAGGGTGCTAGAACGAGAATGTAGCTCACTTGAGATATCAATTCATATGACTTGACCACTTTTTGGGAATGATTAGACTTGAACGGACATTGATTGACTTGCTTGATTATAGTGAAAGTGAGAAGGGTTAACAAGAGTTTTCTAAAAAATTTAGAGAGTCCCACATATTCCATAGGAAATGGAGCAGGGAATCTTGTGATGGGAAAAAATGAGAAAAGTGGATTCCACTGGAAATGGAGTAAGGACCGTACTACTTTTAAAATTTTTGGAGAAAAATAGAGTGTATATACGCATAAAGGCGGAAGTTTATGAAAACTCTTTAAATTAAAAAGATTTGATCGATTGCTTATAGCTTGATCAATTAGGTTATTCCAATGTGTTGTTCCACATTTTCATGTTTAAGTTTGATTGTCTCTCTTTGGTGTGTTTAGTCAACATTTATGGATAGTGCGTTGCACTTTTCGTCCATAGTCATTTTTTTCGTGTTGATGCACTATTTTTAAGAAATTCTGAACTTGTGTGCTTTAAAGTAGTGGCTCTGTAAAATCTTGAGTAGTTGAAGGCTTTTGTCTGGATTAATTATGGTTTTTGAAATGGTGATTTTCACTAATGTTTGGACTCTGTTTTCACACTATTTGACTCTGAACTTCTTTTGGGTGATGGTTACTTGAGTGGCAGATTTAAATAAAAAAGGAACTCAAACTTGACTTGGTGATTGACATAGGTTTGTTAGGATTAGTCATTGTAGTATATGAGTAGAGTATAGGTTTTCATTCACTCATTTGCTCGGGACGAGCAAAATCTAAGTTTGGGGGTGTTTGATGAGTGTTCATTTAGGTATGATTTAGTATAGGTTATTAGGAGTTCATGGACTGTATTTATCTTATTTTAAAGTGATAAATAGTTGTTTTATGTGTTTCAGAGATTTTACATGCATCAGACGTTTTTGGAGCAAAAGGCGTGTTCTGAACTTAATTGAGTGATGTTCAGTTCACAAGCCATAACTTTCACATCCGAAGTCAGAATGACTCATCGTTTGTCTTGTTGGAAAGAAGACTTTGAGATGGACATTTTCATCTCTCACAAGAATAATGAGATACAGATTTGAAGTGGCACAAAAGAGCAACACACAGTTGGAAAACTTTGTTCAAGTTTCTTAATGAACCTTCTTCAGTATAAAAGGCCATAACTTCCTCATCTCAAATCCAAATGAATTTTCATTTCATTTTTTGGAAAGTAGACTCATAGCTGAACATTTTCATATCAAGCTTCTTCAGATTCGGCATCTAAGTTATCAAAAATCACGTTATAAAATAGAGGAAGTTTTTACGCCGCGAGTCACGCTGTGCTTAACAAATTCTCATGGCGTGACTCACATACGTCTGAACCAGAGAGCTCAAAAAAGACGTCGTGAAGATGCCGTCAACACACCACAGCCCAGAAGACTAGAAATTTCGGGATTTTACCTACTTTTCGGGATTTTTAGGTTTTCAACCCACTTTAGGGTTTAGGGTTTTTAGGTTCCTATTAATACCAATAGACTCTAAATGAAATTAACTTTTGTTTTACTTTTGTTTTACATTAGAAACTAGGGTTTTGCTTGATTATGTCTAGCTAATCTCCTCCCTCTAGGTTAAAGGTGGATCGATCAAGCTTTGCGACTTGGGATTCCATTATAAGGTTTATTTATATTTAATTCTCTTAATTCTTTTCTATAGTCTATTCTCTTTGGTTCTGTTTATAAAAATAGGGTTAGGTTTGATTGTGTGTATAGCGTTGTGCATGCATATTATATTGATCACCCTTAGTCATTGAAGTTGAAACGTCCGTCCTCACGCGGTAGACTCATATTTGTGACAATTGGCCATCCGGTCAAGTACCTTAGGGATCTAGGCTAAATCGGGAGCAGTAGCGATCCGGTTGTCTAGGTGTAGTACCTTCACAAACCGAGGTAATGCGACCAACACATTAAATCTGGAGCATTAGCGATTAGGTTGTGTGTTTGGTTAGAGAAGTAGTTAACGGTCGTACCTTGGCTGCCGACATCAGGAAGTGCGAGGAACCAAGTGTTTCACCGGGTCTATAGCTGCACTAAATCATAGTTTACTCTCATATCTTTCATAAACAAAGGATTAATGGAATCTATCCTAAGTTGTATTGCAAAGACCGTGAAGCTGAATACTTAGATTCATTCCCATTAAGTTTCTCTGTTTTCAAAGTTTTTTAAAGTTTTCAAAATCCCCTGTTTTCTCTTCTCCCTTAGAAACCTAAGTTAGTAACCTAGTCCTTGAGGTTCGACTCCGAGCTTATCACTACTACAATCTTTTGTAGTTTTTGGTCTTGAAATCAAGAATTATATTTAACGTGTTACAACGCGTGATAGGTGATGCAGCGAGGTAGGACTGAGATAGCTCGTGTAACGACCCGTTACCTTAAGCATGCGATTAGTGTTAATCTAAATTTTAATTAACTCGAGTTAAGCTCGTGGTAAAACCTAATTAGTTATGATTAGAGTGTGCGTGGATTTGCGTGTTGTATTGTGTTTGATTGGACGGTATTAGTATGTATTGATGGAAATAATGTAGCTAATGTGATTAATAAACGAATGATTGGAGAAATGATGGGATGCCTAATACCATGTGTGGGTCACGGATGACACATGTAACGACCCTAAAAATCTAACTAGTGCCACGTGTCAATTTAGGTCGTACGTGGACCCTTGCTGTGATACATGTAAACAATTCTCGGTCATTGACACCGAGATATGTTATTTTTGTCCAATGTTTGTATTATTATTTTATTACTCGAATTTAGATTCCAATGTTCCAAACGTGTGAGGATGTTTTTGTGTGAGCATTGAGGTGTGAAAATGGGTTCGGTTGGGAAAAACGCGTTGTACAAGCGCCGAGGCAAACGTTTTGTCAGGTAATTAGTTGTTCGCGTGATAAATTGAATAGAAACACTGACAAAATACAATAAAATATAATAATTAAACGTGATACAACAAGTATGGTAAGAGAATTGGTCTATAAGAGTTTGGTGTGTTATGGGCAAAATTATGATTTTTAGGGTTTTGATGTGACAAAGACCAGTGTTATGGATGGTTTTATGAAAATGGATTGTTTTGCCAAGAGTTTGGCTCAATTTAGTGAAAAATTGGATCCAAAACGGGCACCTGAAGTAAAAACACGTCATAATAGTAATTTATGCGAATTAATAAATAAAAAGAAATTAAGCTGCTGATAAGCAACTGAGGGTTTATATATAAATATAAAAAAATCAAAAAAATTCAATCGTTCAAACGATTAGAACAAAATGATTTCATTGAAACCTAACACTCTCTACTCGGTTCTTCGCACGCGGGGCTCACGACATCCGATTTTCGTCCGGTTTCTCTCCACAAAACAGTAGAGCATCGCGAGACGGTCAGTTTGAGTTAAGTTGTCGCTGTGGAAACGAGGGATTTGGCTCGAAATCTGGTAAAATCTTAATTCATGGTGTTTTTCATCAATTTAATTTGAAATCTCACGATTTTTCTATTTCTTTCACGGTTCATAGAAATTTGTATAAATTGTTGTGAATTGATGTATTGGGTAGATTTGTGTCAATTTGGGATAAATCTCACCGGCATGGGATAGGGTTTTTATGATTTGAAGTGATGTGATTCAGTTAATAACCGTTTTAAAGATGTTTTAATAGTTGATACTGATTTATATTGGGTTTTTGGATGAATTGAATATGGGTTTTGATCCGAATTAACTCCTCGGGCCGTGAAAATATATGAAATTTGGTATCAAGTGGTTTTATGGTGGTTATTGGCAAGATTTGAGGATTTAACTGCAAAAATACTGATTTGGAGAAGTTTTCTCAGTTCAAAATAACTTAAGTTAACCTTGTCAACATGCTGTATTGAAGAATTCATAACTTTTCTATCTGTGATCCGATTTGAGTGTTATTGGAGTCTATGGAAAGTACGAAATGTGTACAAGTTCATTTTGGTCAGTATGAGAAATCTTGAGGTTTTCAAGGTTAAAAATTTACCCCAACTTAGCTAGTTGAAGCTAGTTGAAGTTATATAATTATTTTTGGAATTAGCTCTCGAGCGTACTTTGGTTGCAGTTTTCACGATGTTTCGTGATTTGGTCTCACTTGCTTAACCATAATATAATTGGGTACGTGTGAGTGCATAGTAACGTTGGACACAGATAAGTAAACCAGTGGGGAAATTTACTGTTATTTCTTTAAGCTTTAATATCTTATTGTTATTACTTTATCCTGGCTTGGAATTATATTCTTATTGAGTGGTCCAAGGGCAAGTGAGTTAACGTGATCCTTGCGAGGTGTTCGGGCCTTCTGAGGTAAGATACCAGAGGTCTACGATTGGGGATGCATGATTTGTTTTGGGTTATATACGAGATGTGAATTTCTTCACCAGGTTGCCGGGGAATTAGCATCTGCGTGGATTTTAGAATGGTGTGAGTATACCAACTCCAAGTCTTGGATGTACGTTCCCATGACTCAAACGACTGTTTCACTAAGTCGGGACTACTTGCGCCTTTCCTTTTGATTCCTGTACACTAATTATCGATTGCTTTCAAATTTATTTTGAGTATTTATTTATTCATGCATTCTCTGTCATTTTCTTTCTATCAGCATGAATATTGACTGTTATTTATTGTGAAATACTCTAAACATCCTGTTTGCCGTTACTTACTTGAGACTCGTCATTCTTATGTTTGACTGAGTGCTTCTACAGTTGAGCAAATGAAAAGCTCATCCGCTTGGTGATTTGCTTTGAGGATAGTGGAGCTGTTCTATCTTTGGACTCAATGTAGGTTTGTTTTGTATTACGGTATTTATATGTTTTGAAACTGAGTTTTGGAAATGGGAGATCTTGGGGCTTGTGTATGAGGATATTTTCTCATGTGACATGACCTTTGGTAGTGATGTAAATATTTGTTGGGTTTCCACATTTCTAGGTAATTCTAACTTATTTCTTGAGGTTATTACATTGGTTGGAGATTGTAGTTGCTTCCGCTTATCTTTGAATAACTCATTAATGTTAATGATCTCATCTTAAATTGTTGTATAAATAGTAGAAGGTAAGGTAAGACTGACTAGATTTGCTTGGATTGTGCAAGGGTTAACTCGGGGTCTACGTAAGTCTAGGCCGGGTGGGGTCCATTTTTAGGTTTGTGGAACTGGGGCCGTCACAACACACATAAGATGCATGATAGCATTTACGCCAAGTATGCTCGTTCGCGTATAATTGTGGCGGCCCCAATTTCCGGGGTCGCCCCGTGCTAACACTTACTTCTCCAGCTCATGCACCAGAAGTAACTGCCACGTCATATCTCTATCCATCGTCTAAGAATCTTCAAATTAGAGCTATTTATTCATAAGCAACAACGGAAGTCTTGTCTTAATAAAAGAAACATTATATAAAGTTATTTAATTCAATCTATAGTGGAAAACCCGGCTATACTTGCATATAGGCGATCAACTATACCAATATATATACAAGTATAGAAATGGTTGTAGTCTCTCATCCCAAAGTAATACAAAATATCAACATAATATACTAGCAACATACGTACTAGCGAGGCTTCGGCGTAGGCAAGACGAGATATAATCGCCAAAGATCTTCTTACCTCCTTACCTAACGATGCGGTATCGCACTCGATTATCACAAAAACCGGATAACGAGTCCAATAAGTAAAATCCCAAGGAAAACCACCAGGCATTTCAATTTATGAACATAAATGGAAACCAATAAACAATGTTAAATAATCATGCAATAATCAAGGAAATAACGCAGTAACCGCTCAAAAAGGAAATGCATGAATACCAACACTCAAGAAAACAAATGGGTGTGCAATAAATACATAAGCCCCGTGAAGCTAGGATCGGTGGCCCGGTCATACTACTACTCCCAGACCCCGCATTGCGTATCCTAGTCACAAAATACATTTGAGAAGAAGAAACCCCACACACACACCCGAAAAAACCCATCGAAACTTCACCGTTCCCATCAATAATCGATTTAGATTGACAAAGAAATAAAGCTCAAAGAATAAAATAAGTAAATGCAATAGTGGTGTTCAATTGGGTTTTACATACCTCAATCCGCGCTCAAAATCCCAAAAATATCCCCGTCGATCATCCACTAATTCCCCGACTTAATTTTTACTGTCTCGAGCTTCCTGGGTTTCATTTGTGAAGATTAATGGTCAATTAATGGGTTTATGATGTTATTTAGGCTTATTTCTTCATTTTCCCAATTTTTAAGTTCCAGTGGACAATTAGCGCGCTAATGAGATCAATTAGCGCGCTAATTGATCTTTATCACTCTTCACTCAGCGTGATTAGCGCGCTAATTTCTCCAATTAGCGCGCTAATTGCTCGTTGTCCAGAAAATTTTCAAATTTAAATTTTTGACTTCAAACCACTCACAAACCCATAAATTCAATTTCCATCTTTCCATAACTCCTCAATCACCTTAATTACACCATTTAAACATGGATTTCCATAATCAAACACCAAAATCCACAATTTACAAAAATTTCCATTTTCAAACCCTTTCTCAAAACTATTCCAAATTCTTTCAAATTTGAATCAATTTGGTCAACTTCACCTACTACTAACCTTATAGACATCATATCCCAAAAAATACAGTATTTAATCCCCCAAAATTCATTTGAACCAAAATCATTCCAACAACCCAAGATTCCATAAAAACCCAAGTTAAAATGATTTCATACCTTAAATTCTTGTTATTGATTGCCATAAATCACTCTTTAATCCAGCTTTGATCCCTTCTTCCTCCTTCTTCTCCCACCGATTTTCTCCTCTTCTCTCTCAATTTTTCTCTACTCTTTCTTCTCCATTTGATCGGTCAACATATATATATATATATATAGTTGGTTCTTGATCAACTGTGTACACCCATCTCGAGGCAAATCGATGATCATCACTTTGTTCACCCCGTGTCACTCCAACTCACTAACACCTTATCTTGACACTTGGTGACCCTATTGTGCATCTCGAGAACCGTCCAATGGATCTGATTAATCCACCACAACTATAGAACTTTACAATTTCAATTGATTTGGCCTATATAAATTACCAAATCTACTCAATAAATTCCCAAAATTTATAAATAGGGTCATACTAGTCTCCCGACCACTCGGCACCCGTGTGCCGTGTCCCGCACGCACCCGAGGTGATCCCACACTTAGTGCACCAATTTATAATTTTATCCTAAGGTTATATTAAATTTTCATTAAATTAAATCCTCCACCTTAGCCATGCTTATTAAATTTAATCTAATCAAACCCCAACGCCCGCTTTACTACTTCCGAACCCCCGCGTTGGCCTGACTCACACCACGAAACCCCGGCGCTCAACCTCGCTCGACATCAAGTTACACACATGTGATGTTTATATAAATAATAATAACTTCCCATCACAATAATAAACAAACAACATGCACAAATAACATATTACAAGCCCGGTACTCATTTTCAAGTTAACCCAGGCTATCCACGTAACGCCCAAATTACCCGTTAATCCTCGTGATTAACACAAATCCTGATTTAATTAATTTGGGCCGTTACAATTCTTCCCAACTAAAAGAATTTCGTCCTCGAAATTGAACAATCCCGAGTAAAATTCCCCAGTTCATCGAACCACACCCATTCACAAGGTCAAACTTTATTGAACTTGCTTCCAATACGTCAGGATCCCACCAGTGTGTGTATCAATTGGTCCTTCACTCAGAATCTTTTCCATCGAGATTCCACCAATGCATATCAATTGGTCCTTCACTCAGAATCTTTTCCATCTGAGATCCCACCAATGGTACACCCCACCAGCCCTTCACCTCACGCATGTTTTATCTTGTGTGAATAATGTCTCTGATGACTCTGTCTGATCGTTGCTGACATTCCATCTCATCCGCGACTCAGTCCTAAACCATACTCTGGTACGTCGGGATTCCTACTAGTGTACGCATCACCTGGCCCATTGCCCATAACACATCCCTCTGGGAATCCACCAGTGATAGCGCTCAATCCTAGTCCGTCACCCGATAGCCCTCGCTATGGCCTAGTGTATCGCGTGCTCAATTAATTTTTCAATCAACATCCTCCGATGAACACATCAATCGTCCTCAATCGCGTAGGTAATAAAACAATAGCTTCACCTACGAAATAAAACAATAAAAGAAGCAATTAAACTCATAAGTATCCTCAATAGCCTGTCTAGCCTCCTCCCGGATCGACAATGCAACAGCATCGACCCTATCTCTGGCCTGCATTGGCTACTAAACTCATCCCTCTGTTTCTTCGGCTTATGATTACACCAAGAATTCTATCCAACGTGATCCGATCGCTCCTCGCTTTGCAGCAAGTATGTCTCACGAGCCAAAACCCTATCATATATAAAGCCTGCAAAGTGTCGGCTCCACTCGCAACAATAACATCAGCGATCTTCTCATCTAATCCCCTGATGAAGTAATAAATCTGGAGTTTCTCGATGTTCACCACATCTATGGCGTACTGCATCAAATACCTAAATCTCTCAATGTATGCAAGCACAGACATGGTACCCCGCCTCAACGCGAGAAACTCTTCTCTGAGCCTCAGTTGTACTCTCTATCGGAATATATATGTAAGAACATCTGATAAAACTCAGCCCAAGTCGTCGAGCTTCGGTTGTGTATCAGTATAAGTCGTCCACCAGGCCGTCGTTTGTCCTCTCAGGCAATACCCCGAAATTCGTGCCTTTTCAACCTCCCGCATTTCCAATAACTGATGTAGCTGTCGATGCGTCATCAACTAACACCCAACTAACTCTGGATCGCTCACCCCATAAAAATAAGTGGGGTTAAACCACATGAAGTCTTTCACCATCTTCGCCGCCTCTGACGAATTTTGCCAAATTTTCCTGTGTGATCCACAATCATCCCTGACCCTATCATAACTGTATCCTCCGGCTCTGCCCAACGTACTGAAAATCTGCAGGGCCTCCCATACAAGGCCTCAAATGACGATAGCCCGATACTAATTTGATAGTTGTTGCAAGCGAAATTTCACAGTAATAGATTGTCCTCCATGAACCCCCAACTATTCCTGCATCGTTTCTCAAAACCCCAAAGTCCTCCTGAGATCCCTGTCGATTATTATGGAGATCGACACCTCATGTAGTCTGTCATCACTTCCCCGTTCGCCTCGTGTAGCCCCAATGTCTATGACAACTTCCTGACAAAAATTTATGGTAAAAGATTTCACGTTTCCATCAAAGAATAGTTAATGGCTGCAATAATCCACCAGGTTGTCTATGCTAGTGCTTTCACCTGCTGACATGTCTGCTGACATGTCTAACACCTCCGAATTTACTCTTCCACTTCAGACATTTATCCCAAGTCACCAAAAAATTCTTCATAAATTGTGATACATTTTGGTTCTGCCCGGATGAATTGCATATCGCAACCTATGCGCATCCTCTAAAACACTATTACGTATCTCTAGCACTGTTGGTACCTATAATTGACCTCGGTGTTGTAAACCTCCGTCAGACGTCTCCGCCCAATCAGTGCACTCGGAATCCCGTGCCAAACCACTGAACCGCTCATCGAGCCCATCAGCCCTCTGACACTCCGATTACTCACCCTAGTGACACTGTTGGTACCCTTATCTGACCGCAAATCTGAGCATTATGCGTAGCTGCAATGTCTAACATGCTCATAACTGATGCTGCATCCAACAGTCCCATATATCACATACTGCTCTGACTGTTGACTCCGCATCTACTTAAAAGATCCGCCGCACATTGGCCTTACCAAGATGATACTCGATCGTAAATCAGGATCTTTTAGCAACTATAACCATCTCCTCTGACGTATATCAAGATCCTTTTTGTGTAAAAATGTAGCGTAAACTCTGATGGTTGGTGTAAAGCACAACTTCTCTCCATACAGATAACGCATCCAAAGCTTTAGCGCAAATACAATCGCATGCAAGCTTCAAATCATATACAGAGTAACTACATTCATGCGATTGAAATTGCCTGGATAAGCAAGCCACTGGTCATCCCTCTTGCATCAGAACACATCCCAGTCCAGTCCTTGAAACATCAGTGTAACTGATCACACTCTTCACTAACTCAGATAATGTCAACACTGGTGCAGAAATCAATCTTTACTTCAACTCCAGAATGCCTGGTCACACTCCTCAGACCATCCAAAAGAAAACATCCTTCTTTTGTCAGCCTCGTCATTGGTGCTGCAATCATGGAGAAATCCTGTACAAATCACCGTAGTATCTTACTAGACACAAGAATTTCATATCTCGGTAACAGTCTCTGATGTCTTCAAGTCAATTACTGCTAAAATCTTGTCTTTTATAAAGAATATATCCTGACTATTGATAACATGCCCCGGAACTTCACCTTCTGAATTTTTACACACAGTCTGTGTTCCCTCAATGTCATCAATACAGTCTGAATTTGGCCTCAAATTTTCGATTACCCAAAATATACCATTTCTCTTGTTATGGTGTTTGAACAACCATCCATTCTCCATAATATTCCTATACCATACATATATCTTAACAAACATCCTCAGGTTTCATTTGTATCCAAAATGGAAACAACTTGATAGTTTTTATACATAGCACTACCAATTTCCATAATTTACACAAAAATATACTTGACTCTTTTCGATAAATTGCCCAACATATTGTTCGATACGTTACGAACACAAGCCTAAACACTCAACAGCTCCACCAATACCGATGCCATCCAGATCAACGCACATTCCCCATGTATATGTCCCTCATTCCACAATAAACACATCTCGGAACATGTGGCGATCCCTCCTGTGAACCTCTAGTACCTGGCACAACAGAATTAGCCACATCTGGTGTCCTAGTCGGAGTTTCTGATTGTTGCGTAGTCTCACTCCTCACTAGCTCGTATTGTCTGTCACTAACCTCTCTCTGTTGCGATTCCTCTGCAGCTTGTCGTCGACGTCTTCTATGATATTCGACTACTGCAGCCGCCGGTGTGTTGGCAACTAACCCTTAGATGTCCTCTCTGTCCGCATTTATAACATTTGCGCGTCTCTCTCTTCCTAGTCTGCCTGGTAGCTCCTGTATCTGGCTGTGTCACCGCGTGCACTCTGTCCCTATCCGGACCTTGATCCCGTCGAGGTGATAGTGTTCTACACTCATATCGCAAGTGTCCTCGCTGACCGCACCTAAAGCATCTGCGTGTCTTACGCCTCCTAGTATACTTGTCATCAAATCCCTGACCCTGACTCCGGTCACTCTGACCCTTGTCCCGATCACCTTGATGTCTATACTGGTGCTGTGGCGAAGGTTGTTGTCGTTGCTGCTCAACAAGTACAGATGTGGTAGCATTCACCACCTTCCCTTCATCTCTCTTCTGGTGCTCGAGACTCCTATCTCGTCGACCCCGAATGTACTCGACAACCTCTGCCATCTGTGCCTGATGTAAAACTTGTTGCTCCATGACCCTTTGCAATAACGACTGTAGAGTCACCGTCTCACATGTCGAATTACTCGCATTACCAACCTCCGGCTGAACAATAGACGGAGCAATAGTCGGAGTATGTCCGTCCATTAAAAACTGCACCACAAAACGTGCGTCGGACCAGACTCAGCATATACGTATACCATATGTAATACAAATCAAATCATACACGTATATATATTCCTTAATCTACCCGCCTCACAGTCACTTCCCAACTAAAGTTCTAGGTAATTCATCGGGTTTCCACATCTAAGTTCATTAAAATTTATGCCCTTGTTTAACTCCAATTCTTGAAGTTTGACCTCAATCTGATATCAAATGTAACCATATCAAAGCTAACTATAACCTCCATTCCAACCTCTCACCTAGGTTCCTCAAACCTAAGCTCCTCAACACCAGGTTTCTCAAACCTAAGCTCTGATACCAACTGTGGCGGCCCCAAATTCCGGGGTCGCCCCGTCCTAACACTATACTTCTCCAACTCATGCACCAGAAGTAACTGCCACGTCATATCTCTATCCATCGTCTAAGAATCTTCAAATTAAGCTATTTATCCATAAGCAACAACGGAAGTCTTGTCTTAATAAAAGAAACATTATATAAAGTTATTTAATTCAATCTATAGTGGAAAACCCGGCTATACTTGCATATAGGCGATCAACTATACCAATATATATACAAGTATAGAAATGGTTGTAGTCTCTCATCCCAAAGTAATACAAAATATCAACATAATATATATATACCAACATACGTACTAGCAAGTCTTGACGATGGTAAGACGAGATATAATCGCCAAAGATCTTCTTACCCCTGCGTCTTTGGTATCTGCACTCAGTTATCACAAAAACCAGATAACGAGTCCAATAAGTAAAATCCCAAGGAAAACCACCAGGCATTTCAATTTATGAACATAAATGGAAACCAATAAACAATGTTAAATAATCATGCAATAATCAAGGAAATAACGCAGTAACTGCTCAAAAAAGGAAATGCATGAATACCAACACTCAAAACAAATGGGTGTGCAATAAATACATAAGCCGTGAAGCTAGGATCAGTGGGCCGGTCATACTACTCCCAAAGACCCCGCAACCGTGTATCCTAGTCACCAAATACATTTGAGAAGAAGAAACCCCACACACCCGAAAAAAACCCATCGAAACTACCGTTCCCATCAATAATAGATTTAGATTGACAAAGAAATAAAGCTCAAAGAATAAAATAAGTAAATGCAATAGTGGTGTTCAATTGGGTTTTACATACCTCAATCCGCGCTCAAAATCCCAAAAATATCCCCCGGTCGATCATCCACTAATTCCCCGACTTAATTTTTTGTCTCGAGCTTCCTGGGTTTCATTTGTGAAGATTAATGGTCAATTAATGGGTTTATGATGTTATTTAGGCTTATTTCTTCATTTTCCCAATTTTTAAGTTCCAGTGGACAATTAGCGCGCTAATGAGATCAATTAGCGCGCTAATTGATCTTTATCACTCTTCACTCAGCGTGATTAGCGCGCTAATTTCTCCAATTAACGCGCTAATTGCTCGCTGTCCAGAAAATTTTCAAATTTAAATTTTTGACTTCAAACCACTCACAAACCCATAAATTCAATTTCCATCTTTCCATAACTCCTCAATCACCTTAATTACACCATTTAAACATGGATTTCCATAATCAAACACCAAAATCCACAATTTACAAAAATTTCCATTTTCAAACCCTTTCTCAAAACTATTCCAAATTCTTTCAAATTTGAATCAATTTGGTCAACTTCACCTACTACTAACCTTATAGACATCATATCCCAAAAAATACAGTATTTAATCCCCCAAAATTCATTTGAACCAAAATCATTCCAACAACCCAAGATTCCATAAAAACCCAAGTTAAAATGATTTCATACCTTAAATTCTTGTTATTGATTGCCATAAATCACTCTTTAATCCAGCTTTGATCCCTTCTTCCTCCTTCTTCTCCCACCGATTTTCTCCTCTTTTCTCTCAATTTTTCTCTACTCTTTCTCATTGTTTGATCGGTCAACATATATATATATATATATAGTTGGTTCTTGATCAACTGTGTACACCCATCTCGAGGCAAATCCGATGATCACTGTTCACCCTGTGTCACTCCAACTCACTAACACCTTATCTTGACACTGGTGACCCTATTGTGCATCTCGAGAACCGTCCAATGGATCCCGATTAATCCACCACAACTATAGAACTTTACAATTTCAATTGATTTGGCCTATATAAATTACCAAATCTACTCAATAAATTCCCAAAATTTATAAATAGGGTCATACTAGTCTCCCGACCACTCGGCACCCGGTGCCCCGTGTCCCGCACGCACCCCGAGGTGATCCCACACTTAGTGCACCAATTTATAATTTTATCCTAAGGTTATATTAAATTTTCATTAAATTAAATCCTCCACCTTAGCCATGCTTATTAAATTTAATCTAATCAAACCCCAACGCCCGGCTTTACTACTTAGAACCCCGTTGGCCGACTCACACCACGAAACCCCGGCGCTCAACCTCGCTCGACATCAAGTTACACACATGTGATGTTTATATAAATAATAATAACTTCCCATCACAATAATAAACAAACAACATGCACAAATAACATATTACAAGCCCGGGTACTCATTTTCAAGTTAACCCAGCTATCCACGTAACGCCCAAATTACCCGTTAATCCTCGTGATTAACACAAATCCTGATTTAATTAATTTGGGCAGAGTGGACTCGATGGCGTGCTCGAGTATCGAGAAATGGTGGCCAAGTAAGGGTTGTATATATATATTGATATATATATATGTATAAATATAAAAAATATATAAATTATGGACCGAAATGGATAAGTGTGGTTGGCCAATTAGGCAGCGTATTGGCCAGTGGAGTAAATGGATAAATATTGAGGGATCCTTGAGATGACGCAATGCGTGTCTCGAGACAATTATTTTATTATATTTTCACCGCGTCTTCTTCGTTTATAAATAAGAGAATGAAGAGAGAGAGAGAGATCAGTGAGCTGAGATGAGAGGAGAGGAAGGAAAAGGAGAGCTTGTGTGGTCGAAGAGCTCGAGAAGCTGAGTTGGGACGTGATCGAGGTGAGTCGTTTGTTGGTTGTTGTTGTTTGGCTCGATTGGGGTTGGTGTAAGGATTAGTTAGTGTTGTGATCATGCATGTAAGTTGTAAGTCCTCGTATGAGGCCCTCTCTGAGGGTGTAGGGTGTTTAGATGTCGTTTGGGTCAAATTTGGTGAAGTCGAATTGGTTGGAGTTGCAGTCATGCAGTCGAGCAATCGACCAGCGCGCTAGCCGATATGGGAACGATAGGGACTGGAGAAACTAGGCAGCGCGCGGGAAACTTTTCTTAGCGCGCTGACTAGTGTGAAAAGTGGATAAACTGTTTAAGTTGAAAGGTTTGGTGTAAGCTTTAGGTTTGGTATAGGGGTTTAAACTAGTGTACATTGGACCCGAATTGACACCAATGGGTATGATATAGGTGTTTGGGCATTGGGAAACGTGATGGAACCCTAGGAACCTAGGGAAACGCAGGGAAAAAGTTAGGAAAGCTCAAAACAGGTAAGTGGGATTCATGTTTTCATCAATTATGCAATGTAAATTAGTACTGTTAGAGCACGCGGTACTAGTGATTGGGAATAGGGAAATGTACAGTGACTTAACCATATTTTAAACTATTTTATAAAATGAAAATGTATCCGAGAAGAGGTTCAGAGGATGTATCAACTTGGGGTTTGGATACTGTGTTGGAGTGGCTACCCAACACCGCGCCCCTAGTGACCTGAATTATCTCGATTGATGCTTTCCTTTTGAGTTGGCGGCACGTGGGTCATAACCAATCAGATGATCAGTGATTGGATTGTTGATGACGTGGGAGTGTGACTTAGTCTCAAAACTGAAACCAAAATGTAAGTCACAGTACAGTTGCAGATAACTTGTGGAATTGCATTCAATTATGTATTCTTTATATTATTCCAATATACTTGTTAGATATGCCTTGGATTCATATTGTTATGCATTATTTATTGATATTTAGTTGGTAATTGATGTACTCTTTAGAGTCACTTATTGAGCATGTAGGAACTCACCCACCTTAACAATTTCAGGTAATGGACATGCGCTAGGATCCAAGAAGGGAAAAGATTAGGAGTCTAATATATTTCCTGCGATGTAATGATTTCTTGTTAATATATATAATGTATTGAATTACGATTTTGTACTAATCAGGGTTGGGATCCGAGCTTAATACCGAGGTATATACCGATTTTGTATATTTTGGTTATTATCGAAAAAGTTTTAATTCCCGTTGCATTTTGTTTTAATTGTTTATCCGATATCACGATATACAGGTCGTTGTCAGGAACAGGTACACGACTGTTGGCTCTAATTAGGTCTGATCTGGTTTACTGTGGCTTAATTAGAGTTTCAGGCTGAGTATTGCCCTAATTGGGTTAGGGGATGCTACAACCCGTTCTTTAATGGGCACCGCCCGGCCTAATCCCGTAATTAAGTCCTAATCACAACTACGTAGGACCTAATTATGTATTAGTCAGCTTTTACAACTTATTCTCCTAATTACATGCGTTCATGATAAGCATTACACTTGTTACACCGTTATTGGATTTTCAGTGTAAATTAAAACTTTTGACAGTTTAGTAAATTAGTAGAAGTCATAACAGTTTATGCAGAAGTAATTAAATAAACCCTAACTGTGTAAACCAGGAAATAACGATTACATGATATATATATATATAATGAAGTGGCGAATATAAAACTATGTGAAAGTCATGAAAGGTCAGGGAACTATCTCTCAATCCAATATACAACTGAAACAGTATCAAAAGACGTAACAATAATAATAATATAGAATATCAAAACCTACAAGTCAAGTCTAAGTCACGTTCGAGACTCAAATGTACTCACCAATCTTCTCCTTGCACGACCTGCAGTTCGATGGATTTGCACCCACCGTCATAAAAAGAACGATGAGTACAAAAATGTAACAGTAACTTCGATGATGCATTTATTCACATTTCCAAGATCTAAAAGTGCGGTATTTAAAGCATGACAAATAGCCAAGAATGCTCTAACTAACATATGCAGGAAAATGCCATAGATAATCAAATAAGACTAACACGGGATAAGCAGTAATGATCTAGGTCCGATCGGCCATGAGTTACATCACATCAGCCTTGTTCCACTATCGTAGGGCGTGAGCTCTCTTAAACTCCTCAAAAATATTTATATATGTAATTTCTCGCTGACCACCCTGGTTCATTACTCTGTATGTCGCGTGAGTGTAGTGGAGAGTGTCGACATCCCCGAAGTTCAATGACCTGTGCGCCACTCATCTCTATTTGGTGCAATGGACCCTAGATTCTAAAACTATTTTTGTTATCAAATAAGACTCGGGTTTAGGTTTTTATGTCAAAGCTAAGTGTTATGCGAAGCACATTATTCACGAGTACAAGTCCACCATACATATCGAAATATCTACCTAATAGCATGCTATTTGTAAGCCAATACTAAAATAGCAAGGAAAGACATATGGTGTAGGAAAGAATCCAACAAGCATAAGTCAAAAAGATATCATGACAACAAGGCTGAGCAGTTAAGGAATAACAACCACAAGTCATGATAAAAGATTACAAGGCATAATAAGGTCTAAATAGACCAACAAGGAATCATAAAATAGAATGAAATGCAAAGATAATTCTAAATGGGGTTAGTCACCTGTTCATGCAAAAAGTTCCTTGTTATTCCATCCTCCTAATACCAAACTCGTGCACCCAAACTCCCAGAACACTTCTCTATGCTCTTGGTAAGTTTAAACATGTATTATAATGGGTTTAGGTCGGTTGGTGTAGGTTTAGGCTAGTGATTAAGGTGTTAAAGGGTTGCAAGAAAATTGAGAACATGTAGGAAAATCCTACTGTTCAGGCCACCTAGCGCGTTGGGGAAAATCCTTAGCGCACGGGTGCAAGGAGTGCACTTCAGGTTCTGGGAAACCATAAATTCTTCAATGAATTTCTGAATTCTCTCCCCCTAGGCCATCTCCATTTGCCTGGGATCCCCGTTCTCCCCCACTAGGGATCCCATACATCCTCAACAACAACACAAATACGCTAGGCACTTCATACATCATCAATTTGATAAAAAAGATTAAAGAATTTGAGCATGCATTTTCATAAAAATGTGGGAAAGAACACCAAATTCATACTTTGATGACACCCAACGAAAATGACAACTTCTTGATGCTATACTAAGTAATTTTCCATAAGGAATTCAAAAATGAAATTAGATTACTGGAATAAACCACCTAACATGTTCGAATTTGATAAAATCAGTTGCATAGGAAAGCTAGCTTTTTGGCCAAAACTCATGAACATCGAAAAATGGGTTTGGGGATTCAATTGAGGTGTTTAAATTGACTAAAAACGGTTCATAAAACTTACTCAAAGCTCTGGAATCAAAACCCCTTTGATTCATGCTCATAAACCCATCAATTGATTGCATTAGGTTGTTGAAACATTACCTAAGGCTCTAGTTTTATTGTGGACACCTTGATCTCCTCCTTGATGGTTGGAATTCCCCTTACGAAGATCTCAAATTTTCCAGTAGAGTTGTACACTTTCCATCTCTCAAGTTTGGTTGTTGTTTCTTAATCATGCAAAATGAGAAGAAACACTAAGTGTTTCTATATATATATTGGGGTTAGTATCTGTGCTAACATGTCTATCTCCATGATATCTAAAGGTTTACACTAACTCTAGCCATGTGACTCACTTGTACACACACAACTGAACTCAATTGTTATCGGAGTGTGTGCTAGCACATATCTCGAGATACATCTACGTGTTATCAATTTTTGTTAAAACTATATGACTTTCAAGTTTGATTTGCATTTAAATTGAACCATAGGCTATGAAATAAATCATGAAAACTTATAAAAATGCATTATAGCTTACCATAACACTTTCTACCCGGTCCCACGGCTCGCATGCAACTCGAGGAGTGTCACCGCCCGCATCTTGACGTCTATCACTACATGAACCAACTTAATTAGTCTACACAATTACATAACACTAGACATACATCACAACAAATATAAACTATACGCAGGCCATGAGCCTCGGTCGGTGTGCGTATCTCATGCAGGGTCCCACGTCGACAATCCTGATTAAGGAATTAAACAAGGGTTAGAAATTCAGGATATGACCAGAATTGGGTTGGTCACGCAGGCGACAAATGTAGATGCAGATTGTAGTGACAAGGCAGGCGTGACGCATGCAATCAGGTGGTAGAACGGGACGAGATTCGTACAGGTGTACAACAAAATGCACCAACAGAAGCGATTTGCTCAAACCACCAGCGAACAGTAGATCTCATTTCTATGTGACGATTTACACACAACACCAAAACAAAGGAAACCCACGTTAGGGCTCCTGATACCATGTTATTTTCTGAAAGAGAATTTGATAAGTTTATTGCATTCAACGAGTTACTCTTATTTTTTTTGATAAATAAGAATAACTGATTTACACAATTAGTGGGGAAGTTACACAATCATTAGAGAAGTTATGGTATACATAATCAGTGAGGAAGTTACACAATCAATGGAGAAGTTATGGTATACACAATCAGTGAGGAAGTTACACAATCAGCAGTTACACAATGTGTTTGATTCGTACTAGAACTCCCTATTTAATAGAAAATCAAAGATTACTGAGTCCATATGAAACAACATAACTCTTAGTGTCATAAACGGGCAAAAAAGGACAAAATACGCACCAAAAGTTACACCTTTTCACAATGGGCGCTAGTCCAAAGTGGCTAGCGCCACTTTCTGTCTTTTAATAGAATTTGGCCAGAGAGCGGTGCCAGGCGCCAGGGGTCAGCGCCATTCTCTATTTTTTATTTTAAGTTTCAACAATTTTCCCCCATTTTCAAATTATATGGACATATAAATTGAAAATTATAATAGGAAATAAAAAATAACTAAAAACTAATATAACATCTATTGGAATAAACAAATATTAAGGAAATAAAATCATTCCTTAATGTATTGTGATTGAAAATTCAAGAACCTTTCCTTGTTTAAGTTGCAGAGATTAACCAAGATTGAGGAAATCGAGAATATTCTTCGTCAAACTATTCAAATTTGAATTCTTACTATATGGTTAGTTGTATCTTTATTTCCATGTTATCTCTTTCCATATTTTTTCCTCAATCAGTGGGAATACCTTGTACTATGTATATTCATCATATGTATGAATAAACTAACTCTTGATTGATTCAAAATTATTATGGTATCAGATCGGGTTGGTTAAACTTCCTTTCTCTTCTTTTCACTCTGGTTAAAGGAACTAGCCAAAGACCTGTATATGCAAACAATTCTCACTCCAATATAATGGAGATAGTAGAATCATCGATCAATGGTCTTTCAAAGGAACAATACAATCAACTCGTGTCTCTGTTAAATCTTGAGAAGGATCATGATCTCAATCCAATAGTTAATTTTGTTGGTAAGGCGATTTCTCTACCCAACGATAAGATCGAATGGGTTCTTAATTCTAGTGCTAGCGATCACATGACTTGCCAGCATAGTATCTTATTTGAGGAGGAAAATATTCAGTATAAATCACTAGTCAAAATCCCAGGTGGGTCTTTTGTCCCAGTTAAATCGTATGGGGATGTCCCCATCAGCTCATAAATTCAATTAAATAATGTTCTTTACATACCTTCGTTTTCTTGCAATCTCATTTCCATAAGCAAATTAACAAACATTTTGAACTATGTAGCACATTTTTTTCCTTTTGTTTGTATCCTACAGGACCTAACCTCAAGCAAGTTTATTGGCATGGGTGAACTCAAGGATGGCCTCTATTATTTTCGAGCAGTTAAGGACTCTACAAATTCTACAAATGTTGTCCATGATCTTAGTGCCTTATTATGGTACAAACCTCTGGGCCATGTATTCTTTGATAGATAATCTTTCATTTGGTTGTCTAAAAATTCATCATCATGCTCAGATTTTTTGTTTGTGATGTTTGTCATTGAGCTAAGCAAGTTCGTCAATCCTTTCCCATTAGCACTATTAAGACTCAACATGCTTTTGAATTAATTCATTGTGATATTTGTGGTCCTTATCCAAGTCCTTCATTATCTGGTGCTCATTATTTTTTAAGCACTGTAGATGATTTTACTAGAACTTGTTGGGTTTATTTGATGAAAAGTAAATTGAAAGTTTTTTTTGTCCTTGACGTCCTTTGTTACCATGATATCTAGACAGTTTAATTTTCAAATCAAAATAATTTGAAGTGATAATGGGATGGAATTTACATCAAATAAATTCCAACATTTTTGCCAACAAAATGGCATCTTGAATCAATTTTCTTATGCCTTTATGTCTAAAAAAATGAGGTTGTGGAACGCAAGCATAGACACCTCCTTGAATTCGCTAGAGCCTTACGGTTTCAAGCAGGATTGCCTATTAAATTTTAGGGAGAATGTGTCTTACCTGCATCCTACTTGATTAACCATACTCCAAAACCTCTTTTATCCAAAAGAAGTTCGTATGAAGTTTTGTTTTCTAGTAAACCCAACTACTCAAATCTTTGAGTTTTTCTTTGTCTTTGCTATGTCTCAGTCATCCCAAGGTCTGCCGATAAATTTAATGAGCGTATTAGACCTTGTATTTTCATTGGGTATCCTTATGGTTACAATGGAAATAAAATCCGTGATTTGAAGACTCGTAAAATTTTTGTTTCTTATGATGTAGTACTTTATGAAAATATCTTTAAATTTCATGATCATCCTGATCCACCCCTATATAATCGTGAATCCACCACTCCAATTCCTTTACCCATTTTCGAGTCTGACGACTTAATATCAATACTTTTTCTCAATCCGAGCATGTGGTTCCGACTTTTGATATCAACACAACGCCTCAAGATAACACAACAAAGTTGATTGAGAAAGCCATTGATCCGATTTCAGACACTCATACCAAATATGTACATCTTTCTTGAAATAGACAAGTACCATCTCATTTGCATGACTTTCAAGTAGATTTGCCTGGAAATAATGAAGGCACATCAAACACTCCAAGTTGGCTTCCTCAAGTAAGTATGCACTATCTCATTACCTTTCTTATTCAAAATTTCCATCACCGCATACTTATTATCTTTCAACCATCACTCAAAATGATGAGCCTGGATCTTATTCTCAGGCAATTAAGGATACTCGTTGGCAAACAACAATGCAAAATGAGCTAGAAGCACTTGAAAAGAACCAGACTTGGTCATTAGAGAAATTACCTTCGGGAAAGTAAGCTATTGGATCCAAATGGGTCTACAAAATTAAATATCATTCGTATGGCATAATTGGGCGATATAAGGCATGCCTTGTCGCTAAGGGATACACTCAAGTTGAGGGCCTAGATAATAGTGAAACCTTTGCACCCGTTGCAAAACTCACCATTATTTGCACTCTACTTGTAGTTGCTTCAACCAAGCAATGGATTCTCCATCAACTTGATGTTCATAACGCATTTCTCCACGGAGACTTGAACGAAGAAGTGTACATGAAGCCTCCACTTGACTATTTATCTCCGGGTGATGACCGTGTATGCCTTCACAAATCTTTGTATGGTTTAAAGCAGGCTTTCAGGCAATGATTTGCAAAATTATCTACTGCCATACTTCATTTTGGTTTTATTCAATCTAAAACTGATAGCTCTTTGTTTCTTTATTGTAAAGGGGACTTCCTTTACTGCCATTCTTGTTTACGTAGATGATGTTGTTATTGCCACTAATAATGCTTTACATCTTGATGATCTTAAAAGCTATTTAAAGGCATGGTTTCCCATTAAGGATCTTGGAAATCTTAAGTATTTTCTTGGGCTCAAAGTTGCTCATTCTCCAGAGGGTATTGTTCTTTCTCAGCATAAATACACATTAGACATATTGCATGAAACATGTATGCTTGCTTGCAAGCCATGCCATTTCCCAATTGAACAGAACCATAAGTTGGCTCTTGATGATACTGCTTTCCTTGATGAACCCAGTTCTTATCGTCACTTAGTTGGGTAGCTTATATATTTGACAATAAGTAGACTAGACATTTGTTACTCGGTGCATATCTTGTCTCAATTCATGAGTCAAGCTCGTCAAGGCCATTGGGAAGCCGCCTTGCGAGTGTTGTGGTACCTCAAATTGGCCTCGGGTCCAGGAATTTTTTTGTCATCAACTAGCAAGCTTTCCCTTTCTGCATATTATGATTATGATTGGGCTAGTTTCCCTCTCACTCATCGCTCACTAAGTGGATATTTCATTTTCTGGGAAATTCTCCTATCTCTTGGAAAAGCAAGAAACAACTTACGGTGTCACATTCTTCTGCAGAGGCAAAGTATCACTCCACGGCCTCGACTGCATGTGAATTGATTTGGTTGCAACAATTACTTTTAGATTTAAATATGTCATTTTCCTCACCTGTTACACTCTATTGTCATAATCAAGCTGCCATGCACATTGCAAATAATCTTATCTATCAAGAGCGTACTAAGCACATCGAGATTGACTGCCATTTTGTTCGAGATTGCATTCAACGAGGATTAATTGTTAGTCGATATATTGCTACCAAAAACTTGTTGATATTTTTACGAAAGCCTTGGGTAAACAGTAGTTTCAATTCTTACGTAGCAAGTTGGGCATTCGAGATCTTCATGCTCCAATTTGAGGGGGCATATTGGAATAAAAAAATATTTAAGGAAATATGTTAAGGAAATAAAATCATTCCTTAATGTATTGGGATTGAAAATTCAAGAACCTTTCCTTGTTTAAGGTGCCGAGATTGACCAAGATTGAGGAAATCAAGAATACTCCTCCTCTAACTATTCAAATTTGAATTTTTACTATATGGTTAGTTGTATCTTTATTTCCATGTTTTCTTTTTTCATATTTTTCCCTTAATAAGTGGGAATACCTTGTACTATATATTCATGATATGAATGAATAAACTAATTCTTGATTGATTCAAAATTATTAGCATCATTTCGAAATTAGTACATAAATGAGAAGTGTCTTTTGGACTTAAACTTTTCACTTAATGCAAACATTTCAAAGTTTCATTAGGTGCTATGGCGAATGGATCTTGAACCAAGAACTCTTGCAATGAAACCTGAAGTAATGCAAATACTGATTTCTTGTAAGAATGTTCTGTTGATTGCATATTATGGTCTTGTGCAAATCATGTCTTTCTTGAGTGCTCTAAAGTTGATTAGGCTCATAAGAAGTGGCCACACTTCTACTTACGTGGTTCAATCCTAGCCAATCACCTGATCGCCCTCGCCATAGCCTAGTGTATCGCGTAGTTAATCAAGTTTTCATCACAATCCTCCGGTGTATGCATCAACCATCCCCATGCGCAGGTAAATAAAACAATACATGCACCTACGACAATGAACAATAAAATAAATAAATAAACTCATACATACCCTCGACAAGCTGTCGAGCCTCCTCCTAGATCAGCTGTGCAATAACGTGCACCTTTTCTCTGGTCTGTATCGGCTCTGATGACAATGATTCCCTCCCACGATCCACTCTGAGGTGTCCAATCTGACTGCAATGATGACATCGACGTGTCTTTAATATCCCAGCCTGCTAATCCTCATATCTCTAACCACAACTCCCGTCCTTTTGATCCCGATCCAGTTGGTACGGCTATGTCTAACGTCTAGGTTGCTCTACCAGTGTAGATACAATCACTTTTGCAACCTGGCGATCATCATCGTGGAACTGATCATCGCTTTGCTCTCGATCGTCCCTGCGACCACAATCTTACTACCAGTCTCCTCTATGTATTCGATGCTCCTGTCCCTAGCTGTCAAACTGATCCTGCTATCTTTTGGGCCTGTAATCCAATCGAGAACTCTTCTCAGAATGTCCCATCTCTGGTGGTGTAGTAGGCTGTCGGTCCATTGTGATCCGCATAAAAACGCATGTACCGAACCAGCCTTGATATATACGCGTATTGCATATAATACAATCAAACGCATAGAACGTATATATCCTTACCACTACCCGCCTCACAGTGATTTCCCAACTAGGGTTCTAGGGAAAGTACATCGAGTTTCCACATCTAAGATTTATTCATTAAGTTTTATGCTCTTATTAATTCATTAGGTTCCTTGAACCATGCTCTGATACCAAATGTGACTGTACTAGAGTTAGCAAATGATCCACGCTTCATCCCCTAGGCTCCTCAAACTTAGGCTCTGATACCAAGTACAACGGCCCCAAAACTAGAGGCCTACAATGTCATGCGTCACGAGCCCACAACCTTGCTACATTATTTGTTCGATTGTGTATCGTACGCACCAACTGTCAATCGTCACCCTCAGTTATCAGAGTTTATCATTTAAATAAGATAATTCAATGGAAACATTAAAATATGTAATTTGTTATTGCATTTTATCAAATTTAAGATCATTCAGTCCTATATAGAAAACCCAGAAAAATACACTGTATAACTAAACAAAAGTGATTACATACATGTACATGTATCTTAAACAGTCCCCATGAACCCAAAATAAAGTCAAAACAACAAAATAAAAACATACAAGTCAAACTCAGTCGATGGCAAGTAACAGGTAGTCTATGAGAGTCTCCTTGCCCCTGCTCATGGAAGGTCCCGCACTCAAGCCATCACAAGAGGCAAAACCCAAAAGAAAACCACCCAGCATTTATAATAACTGAAGCCAACAATATGCTATATAAACATGCACATTAAACATGCAATTGTAAAGAAACACATGCATAAATAACACTGATAAACGAAATGGATGTGTGCTGTGTAGCATGACTGAACCCTAATCCAAATATCACGATCTCTCCAAGGGGTTTCTCTTCCACCTCCACCTTTCCATCACCTGAGTCTGTTCGTATTGTCCAACCTACCCAAGTTCGCCCACACATCTCGAATTAAACCAGAATATAGGGGTGAAATAAACAACTAGCCGTACAACATAAGTAAGCACAAGGAAAGAGTATACAAGATAAACAAATAATAGCTGGATCAAATGAAAACTAACAAATAAATCCTTGAGTTTGTTCCTTTAGGGGTTTACGCACCTAAACCGCACTCCAATTACCTGGTATTAGTCCTCAGTCCAATCCCATTTTTTTGCCTCGGTATGCGTGTCCGATACCTAAATAAGTCCTCTTAAGTCCCTGGTATCCAAATAAACCAATGGCATCCCCAAAATTCGGAAATCCAACTAATTTAATTTAATTTTTATTTTATTTATTCTACTATTCAGGTCGTCATGAGTGGCGCCGCCGTGAGCAATTGCTCACGATGCCCAGGGCAATGAGCCTTGGACTTCATGCCATGGGTGGTACCGTGGAGAATTGCTCTCCACGACACCGCTTGTGGAGTTTATCCGCTCTCAAGTTGGGTCTTTGGACCTCCTCTTACTGTCGCGACGACCATAACCCATTCCAAACCCCTATGGTTCTCTAAAACAACCATAGGAAGCGTTTAAACCTCATTAAACCTCGAGACAATCGATAAAACCCCATAAATTCTCGCCAAAACGTCGATAAATATGATTTTTTCATAACCAACAACCACAACCTCTACAAATCCACCACCTCAAGCTCAATATCACCATTACAAACCATACAAAAACTCCAAAAATTTAGTGAGCTTGCTTACCCTTCGAAAACCCTCGCCAAAATACATAAAACTTGGCCCGAAAGATGAAGAACGATAAGGAGATCACAAATCTTACCTCAGATCGTCGAGTCCTAGCCATTTGCTCCTCTGAATCATCACCCAAGCATCACCAAACCCTTGTCTTCTTTCTCAATTTTCGTCCAAACCATGAGAGGAGAGAGAAAAAGTGACTAAATGAGTCCAAAACACTCATTTATATAGTCCATCATGATCTTGTGTACTATGTTGATCCTTAGGTCATCCCCAATGGCCAAGATTTGGTCAAATGGCCCATCTAAGTGACACCAATGGGTGCCTTAGTTCTTGGACTTATCCTCTCATCATACCATCTAATGAATTCCCAGGCATTTTGATACCTGACACCTGACATCTTGACTTGCAGTACGAAACTTTAACAACAAATCTGGCCTACACCATGTTCATGTATTCATTATTTATTACATTTAATTATATTTGACAATGTAAACCCATTCCTCGTCTTAATGTTCACGTCATTCGCCCATCAGTTCCCACGTCAGCACGCATTTCTAGGCTAATACCCGATACACTATCTTGCCCGGTGTAATCAATGTAAACCACACTTGCTATGTAATGAGTCATAACACAATCATTAACATCACAGTTACTCAAACAATCAATCAAAAATAACATTTTTCGCCTAATCCAGGCGTAATGCGGCCAGTTCGTGGTGTCCTCGTGAACCTGAGCTAGCGTCCATGTCTGAAAATACGTGCATAATGACCTTAATAAAATTTGGGCTGTTACAAGTACAAACTAACTTTTGATCAGAATGACCACATTTCCTCAAAATCTTTTCAATATAATGAGATGACCATTATCTTAGCATAAGATTTTGATTCTCAATATTAAGTCAGTTTCTCCTAAGTCCTTCATGTCAAAACTAGTAGACAAGAAATGCTTAGTTTCTTCAACTAAGGCTAGTGAAGTCCCAAACATAAGCATGTCATCCACATATAAACATATGATGACACCAACACTATTGTCAAACTTGATGTAAATACATTTAGCAGCATCATTGACTTTGATTCCAAATGATTGTACAATCGTGTCAAACTTCTCATGCCA
Source organism: Stephania japonica (assembly GCA_039657345.1). NCBI lineage: Eukaryota > Viridiplantae > Streptophyta > Magnoliopsida > Ranunculales > Menispermaceae > Stephania > Stephania japonica. The sequence goes on along the minus strand of CM077558.1, from coordinate 15,463,833 downwards.
TTGCATAGGAGCTTGTTTTAAGCTATAGAGAGATTTCACCAATTTACAAACTTTTTCTCTTGATCTGGCATAAAAAAACCTTCCGATTGTTCCATATAAATATATATATATATATATATATATATCTCTTCCTCTAAATCACCATATAGAAATGTCATTTTTACATCCATTTGATGAAACTAATTGATGAATAAAAACAAGAGATATTAACATCCGAATGGATGTTATTCTTGCAACTGATGTGTATGTATCAAAATAATCAATACCGTGCTTTGTCTATAACCCTTAGCTACTGGACGAGCCTTGAACTTGTTTATAGTTCCATCAACATTTAATTTCCTTTTAAATACCTATTTGCACCGAATTGCCTTTGATCCCAGTAAAAGATCAGAAACTATCCAAGTTTGATTCGACAAAATCAAATATCTCATCATTGATGACTTCTTTCCAAAATGAAGAATTCCTTAATGAAATTGCTTATTGAAACGAAATAGGATCATCATCAACATTAAGGACAAATTTTGTTTGTTCCTTAATTTCACATCTATTTCCTTCAAACAAATAAGTTACGAAATTTGGGCCAAAAGATTTATCAATCCTTTGCCTTTTACTTCTCCCTACATCAACGTTCTCACAATCATTAGTAGGAGGATTCCCTTGTTCATTAGAAGAATTTGAAGGTAAATCTTCTAGATTTCCATAATGTTCATTAGAAGAGTTTTGAGTGAACTCATCTAGGTTCCCATGACTCGGATGCAAAAGCATGTCATGTGTTTTGTTTAAGTGTTCAAAGATTTGTACATATATAGATTCAATTATTTCATTAGTTTTCAAATTCAAGAATCTATATGTCACGCTATGCTTTGAATAACAATAAAAACACATTTATAAATTCTATTTCCCAATTTAGGCCTTTTGGGATCCAATTTCCTTACATAAGTTAAACAATGCCAAACTTTAAGTCTCTTAAAATTTGGTTTTCGCTTGAACCATAATTCATATGAGGTGACATTAATGTTCTTTAATAGAACCCTATTCAATATGAACAAGTCGAAAGAGTGGCTTCCCCCTATGAATTCAAAGGCAAGTTAGAACTTAGTAGCATGAAATTAGCCATCTCTACTAAAGTTTTATTCTTCTTTTCTGCCACACCATTTTGTTGTGGTGTATAAGGTGCCATGACTTGATGTATCCATTAGTTTCACAAATTTTGTGAACTCTTTAGAACAATACTCACCACCTCTATCAGATGTTAAAGCCTTAATTTTCTTATTGTGTTGATTTTTAACTTCTGATTTGAATACAAGAAAATTTTCATAAAACTCATCTTTGTTTTTCAAAAGATATACTAAGTGTGCACATATTTCACACTTAGTATCATGGCAAACTTTAAAATCAGTAATTAGGCATAAGTTATGCATATTTCTAAGGCACCGAAAATTAACATGGCCTAATCTACCATGCCATAATGAACATGAATCAACAATATAAGAAAAATAATTCATTGTTATTGCATTCAACTTAATTATATCATTACATGAGTACCCTTTACAAATACGAATACCTCCCTTGGACAAGATAAACCTATTCTACTCATAGACAAGATGAAAACCTCTCTTATTAAGGAGATTACCGTATACAAGATTCTTACATATAACGGGTACATAATAAACATTAATCAAATATAAATTTTTTTCGAAGTAAGCTTGATATCTACCTTTCCTTTGCCAACCACCTTGGTGCGAATGTTATTCGTCATGCACACTTCTGCACTAGTGGAAAGATCTTTGCATGTCTTGAAAAGACTACAGTCCTTTCAAATACGTATAGTTGTGCTGGTATCCAACCATCACCCAACTTCATTTGCAAACGTATTGGCTTGGCAAACCGTTGCTATAAGTTCCATGTCCATGTGCTCTACAATGTGACATTCCTTGAACACTTCCTTATTCTTCAAGAATTTCTTCTTGGAACGACAATCTCATGCATAGTGTCCCGGTTTGTCATAATTGTAACACTTCCCTTTCTTTCTTGAAGTGTTGTCATTGGTAATTTCTTGAATCTTGAATCATTCTTGGCCTTAGATTTTTTGGAATGGTGAGATTCCACTAAATTCGTCTTTGAATCAGATTCAAAATTCAACTCATCCCCAACTTTCTCCTTAATGACTCAAATTAATTAAACTAGAACTAGCGTTAATCTCGGGGATTAATGGCTATAATTCAGGCCTTACGTGGATAACTTGATTAACTAGAACATGAGAATCAAGGGTATATATTATGTATGAGTGGTGTTTGCCTATTTTGCGGTGTTTAAAATAAGTAATTATCATATTGCATCGCATGTGTCACATTGTTATCGGGCGAGTTGGTATGACAGGGAGTTACCTTGGAATGTGTGTCGATGTGGGTATCGGGTCGGAGTTACCCAGGACGTTAAACGAGGTTAAGTTGGTGTCATAGGGTGTATAATTGAACCTTAGCTTAGGTTAGTTAATTTAATAATGTAAATTATGGCACGCCTTGAGATGCATGTTGGGGTGTGGGGCACCAGGTGTTGGGTAGTCAGAGGTTAGTAAGATTGTTAATGGGTCAACAAATAAAAATTTAGACTCTAACCATGTGGTCAATTTGGCTAAGTTATTGAATCAATTAACTTAAATCAAATCAACCCTATAGTTGGAGGAAAATAAAATAGCCATAGATGGGTCTAGGGATGATCCTTGATTGAGGTGATCTAGGCATGATGTGTCAGCTATGTGAGTCACCAAGGTATATGATTGGTTAAAATATGAACCTTCGAAATGTCCTATAGACTCAAGATCAAGTCTACAACGCATAAACATAGGGCTTGGTGGATTTCTTCTCAAATCCCCCCAAACTCTACATGCAGTTTGTAGGAAAAATCAGGATAGTTGAGGCTGAAAGTGTGAGAATTGAAGTTTTAGAGATCAAGAAAATAGAGGCATAAATCAAAGGTAATCACTTTTAATTTCCATTCTTTCTTGTGGTGATAAAAATGAAGCTCAAATTAGTGATTTTAGGGAGTAGATGAATTATAATGAGATTCCCTCTTATTTCAACTGATCTATCATGAAATTAAAGTCAAATATGTATATAAATTCAGCTTGTAAACCCACCGAATTTCCTATTAAAATTTTTGAATTGCCCAAACTTGATGAACGCAAGATTTGTATAAATTGTTGTATGTGAGCCTTTAACATGTCGGTACTTGAATTTCCCTTACGAGTTGAGGATGGGGTAAGCGACATTGGAGTAGACCAATTTGGGGAGTTGGGAACAAAATTCTTGAGCTGAGAATTCTGTCACTTGACCAGGATAGTGCGTTATCCAAGCTAGATAACGCACTATCCAGCTTGGATGCCATACTGTTCTTCAACATGAAGAACAATAGTACGGTAGGTGGCCACCCAACGCGCTAGGTAAGCTACCTAGCGCACTAATAATAGTTGACAACCCAATATTAAGGGGATGTCTTGCATTTTGACTTATACACCTAACAAAAATACTTGTAAATACACGTTACGCATAAAATGAACTTTAGGAAACTAAGGGGACCATAGCTCGGGTACCGGGGAGCTAGGCACAGTCAAATTTAGAAGTTTGAGGAAGTAAGAGCACATATTGAGGTACGTAAAACCCATTAAAATGATTCACAAGAATTTTTGATTGCTTTTATTGGATATCAGATTACATGTGTGACTATTAGTGGGCACACATGGGTTTCAGTCTTAAATTAGATTGCATATATATTGGTTGTGGCTAAATCTCTTGCACATGGTTGCTTGTTTTAGCACTCGTGTTGACGGCAGTAGAACGTATCTATGACCGTCGAGAGGGATTTAGGGTGTTTCCTTGACTTGAAATAACATCTAAAGGGGTTCACCCGTTAACTATAGTTGGGGTTTAGTTACTATAAGCCTGGAGTATATGCATGGTTCATGTCCTATTTTGTTGACTCACAAACTAGTTTAGATCGTGGTTTTCTCATAATGTTTTGGGTGTTTATTTTCTGTATTTAAAATTCGAGTCTTTTTAATAAATATTGTTTTCCAATTATCTTGTGGTTGATTACCTGTTTATTCGTACGCTTGCCTACATTCATGGGAGTATGTCTTTGATGCTGCGTCGTATGACACCAATAATAGTGCCAAATACCAGACTACTTATTAAATGTAATAGTGGCAAATGGGTCGATCCCACAGTGACTGCTTTGTCTATTTCTAAGAAAACAAAAGGTAAAACTAGGGGGTTTTATGAACAAAACTTCGATTAACCTAGTGACTTAAACAAAAATCAATTTAAAACACGATTTCTTAAAACAAGATTCAATTAATGAAAAACATTTAGATTAAGGCACGACAAGATATTCTTGGGATTGAATTCGACCGTCAGTTTCAAAAGAATGTGTCGGTACTGATTCTCATAGTTAGGCTTATATTGATTTTCATCACCTTGTTCTCCTCAAGTTAGTGATAGGTCAATCAACACTATCACATACTAACCCGTAAGGCTCGTGGAATCTCGTAAAAGCCTTAAATGAGCTAGCAGAATTAGGGTCATTAAGAACTCCTAATATGAGCGGTACCTAGCAATCACTGCTACCTTTCTCATATCTTAAAAATATAGAGGCACACCGATTGCAAACAGACAAAGCCTCAAGTGCCACCTTACGAATCCCTCGCACCAATCAGGCAGTGGAATTACTGACTATAGCTTAAACCAAAAATCGAAGTATACGTGCACTTACACATTGATAGCGGTAAAACTTAAGATCAATTGTAACAAAAGTCTCAAATCAGTGGTATGATTAAGAATACAAAAATCAGAATGTATCACATAAAGAAATCAAGCACAGGACCTCACGAATTCATACACCCAAGAAATCTATTGCCTTAATATAGATAATAAAGAACTTAGCCACACATTAGCTTTGAATCAAAGATCATGTTAATTGAAAGCAATAAAATTAGAGACAATAAAAAAACAAAATCTACTTACGAAGATCCAAGCATAAGTGAATGGATTCCTCTCTTGAGAAGAAAAACCACAAACTCTCCTTGCTTTCGGTCAAAAACTCTCAAATCTTTTAAGTGTGTAAAAGAGGACCCTAAACCCATATTAGGTTTTCCTATATATGGTAGACAAGTGATAGAAGGAAATCTAATCTCGTATCTTGCAAAATTACATAATTTAGAAACTTAATCTTTCGGTTCGACTTAGCGTCATATGCGCAAATTGTGAAATCGCCAAGAAATCGTTGTGGAGGTGTTGTTGTACTTTGTTTTCTGTTCAATCCTATGTCGAAATCGTCCTCAGTGCCTTATGTATACTCTAAGGCCCTGTCAAGGCATTGTGTTTCCTTGGTCTTTGACTCTCGATTTTCTCCTGGGTCTTCATAAGGCTTGTCCCGGTCTAACTCCAATGTCTGTCCTTTAACACCATAAACCATTTCTAATGATTCCGTAGTAATTTTGACTCAACTGGAGGTGATGTGAAGGTATTGTGCCTTCTCTTGTCTTTTTAACTGAATTTTTTTAGGAAATTCTTTCTTTTTGTCCTATAGTCTATTTTATCTCGAAAATGACAAAAATAAGGATTTAATAACATAAGTGGGTACAAAAGACTAAAAATCAGAGTAAATTACACCAACACATAGCACATTTGGCATCTTATCAAATACCCCGAAACTTAAACAATTGCTCGTCCCGAGCAAGGGAAGTATAAGACAATCATCATGCATACACAAAACACAATTTAGCTTTATTAATGCCCTGACTTTAACTTGATGGTTTCGTCCAATTTGTATTCAACAAACTTGCCAAATGGAAACAAAAACACTTGAGCGAAGCCGGTTACTTTGAGTCAAGATTTTTCAGCCACTTTCTCGAGGAATACTCTACAAAACATTAGGCTTCGTCAAGACTAAAGCCTTCAATTACACACAAGTTACGCCAAAACTTTTAACAAGTCAAAAACTTATAATCACTAAATAGGGCATTGAATACTAAGATTCTACAAATAGAACCTTAAACAACCAATTTCCACTAATCATTGTTAAAACATCACTTGTGATCAATAGGACTTTCTTTTGGGTGATTATGGCTAGGTTTAGGTTGCAAGAAAAGTAATTTATGGATTCAAAGCATTGGAAAGAATTACTTAATCTAGCTACAAGCACTCGAGCTAAATCTTTTTATTTGAGGAGTTTTTATAGACTTCTGCCTTTCATTCAGTTTATATATATCTCTCTTTTACTTTTCTTTCGTCATATATTTTTTTAATACGGACCCTGTTCCATTTTCGGTGGATTCTGTAATGACCCAATTTTAATTAAGCCATTATGATGGCGTGTGTGCAGATGTGGATGGGAGCTCAACACCCAGTGAACCCCGCAGATAGGCCAGGATGCGTTCAAGGTTAGGTAAATAGTGATTTTGTGTGATGTTGTGCATTATTTGCGATGTTTGTATGTAATTATGTTAGCTTGCATCGCAATGTGTGTATTTATATTCTTATTGACTGTGCGAGACAGTGTGACAGGTATTCACCTCGATTAGCGTATAGATGTGGGTACCAGGTAGGAGAATGACAGTACAATAGGCAGGGTAGTAATACACACATGAAAATGATTAAAATGCATTAAATAATTAATAATAAATGTTGTATGGTCGTTCGTGACGCGATAGTATACGAGTGTACGCATGGAGTGGAGTACCAAAATGCCCGAGGGTTTGATTGTTGCATGGAGCAAGATAAAGTCAAGGGAAGGTAAGTCACTCACGTAAGTCACATTAATGTGGAATTATTGACCATAGAAGAGCCATTAGATGAGTCATTGAGAGGCACATACACATTAGATGACATAAGGACTATAAACAATCAAGATTTTTAACTCCTACCACATTTTCTCTCTCATCCTTTGAAGATATTCGATAATGGTGGTGGTGACAAGGGTTTTATGAGGTTGTAGAGCTCATTTAGATGTGCAAATGACTTGTGGTTCGACGATCAAAGCTTAGATTCTCGCTTTACTCTTCGTTTTCTATGTTTCGAGTGTAAACGTCTAGGTTTTGACTAAGGTTTCAGGGGTCATGAATTGAGCACATTAGCCTTGAAGGTGTTGCTATGGTTTTGATGTTGAATTTGGAGCAACTAGTGAGGATTTGTTGATGTTGTTGTTGTTAGTTTTGGTTTTGAAGAGAAATTGTCAGTTTCTTGGGGTTTCATCTCGAGTGTGTGTTCACCGAGGTTTTATGGTGGAATATGGATAATATGATGATGTGTAAGAGGTTGGGATGGGTTCGAACAACGACGATGAGCTGGGGTGCTTGAACACCCCATTAGTGCGTATCTGGCTCAGACACCGCCAGGGATGTCGGTGGGAGTAAACCCTTATGGTGTCACCTGCGGCGTCCGAACCAGAGAGCCACCCACACTCCACACTTTATGTCACACCGTGGGGGTGGGTTTGTGGTAGTGTGACGGTGGGTTTGTGGTAGTGTGAGCCACAACGTCAAAGACGTCGACGTCATTCACGACGTCCAAGACGAAAAATGAAATAAAAATTAAAAAAATAAATATTTCGATTTGGTTTAATTGGGGATTTATTTGAGGATGATTATCGATATAATGGGATTAAAAATATGCAAATTAATAGGTAATTGGGAATTGGGGAAAATTCTAAGGTTTTTGTGAAATTAAACGGATTATTGATAATTAGCTATTTGGGACTGATTGACTAGTGATTGTACATCCATTGGGGCGTGATTTGGATAATATTGGATTTGTTGGAGTGAGTTTTGAGGTCTGTAGTATATCAATTGAAATTTCTTGAGCATTTACTTACTTTTGGCATTTGAATTTAGTATTATTTATTTCATTATTCTATTTCCTGTTGTGGTGTCGATATGGATGAACGTTGAGGCTCTCCCTTCGTGCCATTCCCGTGTGTATGTTCACTAGGCCATAACACGTGTTGCCAGAGATCTTGGTGGATAGTTCGACCTGAGGATCGCATCGGGGCACGTGTCGGTGTGCCGTAGATACTACCCAGGCCACCGAGCGGATCTAGAGACTGGCCTTGCTTGAGTGCTATTCGTCAGCAGTGCTCTGTGGAAGAGTTCGAAGTATGGTGCTAGTCTAACCCTAGGCTTTAAGCACAAAGTTTGAGTTTTACTATTATTTAAATCATGCGATGAGCACAATTGCCTATTTTTATTTCCACATGTTTATTTAATAGCTTATTTAAATTACAGTATTTACTTTCGTTATTGATCATTGAATTTCCTTGGGAATATTTACTCTGGACTTGTCATTTACCTTTTTATGATGGCTTGAGTGCAAATCCGAGTACAAGTCGCGGCAAGGGAAAACTTGTTTATTACCTTTGATTCCAGACAGATAGGTTGCACTTGTATGTGCATTTATATATGTATTTATCGTTTTACTTGGGTTTGGAATTATAAGACACCTTTATGGACTTGTATTTATGACATTTTGAGGTTTTTGACAATTATATGATGCCATATGATTTTTCCACACTAGGTATATGATCTAATGACATGACTTAATGCTTTTAATTTGATTTGTCATGTTTAAGTCTTTTGATGTGGCTTGAGGTTTAAAATGATATCAGTAACAATTTTAACTATAAATTGTTCATAAAGGATGGATTAATATGATTATGAGGTAAGTTAGATGGTCGTGGGACATAGTTGGCATTGGCGTGGCTGGTTGTGGCCTACGTGTCACCCGTGGTAGTCCTTTAGAGATTTGGGCCGCTACAAATTTCGCTTTTACTTACTTTTTCCCATTGCTGGATTCCCTGCTACATTTCCTATGGAGCACTCTATTTTTTCATTTAAAAACTCATGTTAGCACTTCTCACTTTCGCTATGACTAAGCTAGCTTTCCAATGTAGGTATTAGGGATTATTAGGCCTTTGGGTTATGGGTTTCATTATAGGCGATGAAAGAATTAGGTTAGGTTGGCTCAACTGAGCTAACTAGGAATAAATTATAGGTGGGCTAAGGCTAATGGCTAAACAAATTCGCCTATGTCTTCCACCAAACTTATTCTTAACTATCACCTAATCTCAAATGGTTGAAAACTGTCTTAGAATCTATCGAGATTTAGTTGACTCTTGTCTAATTGTGACTTTCTACCTGCTTTTAGATCTAGCATAAAGTTTTAACTTAACACTAGTACTCTTTGGTGTAGCCTCAATCAGTAGAACAATCACAAGAACATGATTTTTACATATGCTCTACCTAAGGTCTTTTCTATTCATGTCATTCATTAATCCACATTAAATTCTCAAATTGTCAACCATTATAATAAGCTAGAATCGGGCATTCATTTTAGCTTAAAATAATGAATGGAAAAATAAAAAAATGAATTCACAAGTTATGGAAATGTGTTTAACCTACCAATCTGTCAATTTGTGAAATAAATGACACCGTATCACCTGAATTTCGCCTAAAATTTCAAAAAAATTATGAAAAATCGCAAAAATTTTACCATAATCCATATAAAGTATGGTTTATCCATGTAATTCATCAGTCCTGCATATCTGCATACACCCAAACTTATCCTGAACCTTGTCCTCAAGGTTTAAGAAAGTCGGATATTCATACACATCCAAAAAGAAATGAAATCTAATAATGGAAGACAAGAAATGATATGAAGTGAAGTTAAACATGATATAAATGAAGTTGATAGAATGCAAAATGAAGTGTTGTGTGGTGATATTACAAAATTACAACTCATCAACAATATCTCCTCCAAAATATATTACAAACCAAAATGTATCAAGTATTTCTCTCTCGCACAAATATACAGATAGAGTAATAAAAATCAACTTTTAGAATCATTGGAGAAGTTATATTGTTGTGCACTCTACCGTGAGGTCTGCTGTGGAGTGTGATTGGGTGTCTAAACACTCTATGAAGTTGGGGAAGGTGTACCAGCTACGAACTCCTCGTGAGCTCAATAAACCTGATGACCTGGGAGAATTATAAATGGACTATCTAGAATTGGGGAGTTCGCTCATCGTGGTGGTTGTGGACCTGCTGGCTCCACATCATTCCCATGTACAAAAATATGCTAATCTCCCTATGATTATGGAGAATCATCTACTCGTGGGACATTTGTGCTAGTGGTGGTGCTGATACAGACGGAGAAGGTAATGAGGCTCCTCTCCTCCTACCTGCCGCTTTCCTAACCTGGGCCTCCTGCTCTTACTGGTGTTGTCGTGCTACTGCTGCTGCTGTCTTTCTCTCTCTCTTATGCTCATTCTGGCTCATCCTCAGAATCCACATCCTCCAGCTTGGCAAAATCAAAGATGTCATCATCTAATGAGTCATTATTTATGCACTTTTATATAGGTATTTAGCCATTAAAATTAAGTCTAAAGTCATGTTTTATGGTTCTATATGTCTACATTGGAGATTTACATAAGTATTTGAGTGTTTGAACGAGAATTAGACAAATTTGAGAAAAAGGCAACTATTGGCCAAAGTTCAGCAGGTTTGACGTTGTGAGACACAACAGACGGCGCCAGGGAAGACCCTCGGTGCCATGCAAGGTGTCATAACAGTACAATAGATGGTGTCGAAAATGAACTAACGATGCCAAATTCACAACGCATAACATCACCCACAATGTCACCTATTATGCCAGGACAAAAAATAAAAGTTCCAAACTGACTTGAAAACTAAGACTTTCTATAATATGCCATGTCACCACCTGACGTCGTGCCCACATAATGACAATGCCAACATAACGGAATATAAGTTTTACAATTTTTAGAAGGTTCTTATTTCTTGGACTTTTCTATTCTTGTACCTAGGCTCACCTATATATAAGAGGCACCTCTATGGACGAAAACATAATGTATTTAGAGTGAATTAGGAGTATTGAGAGGTAGAGTAGACATGTCCAACTAGGTTCTTTAATACCTAAGTTAAGGATGAATCTTTCTAGCCATAGTAGTTGTTTTCCATGTCTTATTGAGGTTTTCTATAATAATAGTGTTTCTTCCAGTTTCTATATCTTTATGTTGTTTTTAATGAGGTCTTAGTGGTAGTTTAGAGTTTGTCAAATAAATGGTAAATCTCTAGGCATAAAACCATTAACTAGCTATCAACCCAGTTGAGTCCGTAATACCAACTAAGTTGGGAAGTGGCAATCAGTTAGAACAGGAAACCTGACACACTTATTGTTCTAAGTGAGTGACATCTAGTACTAAGTTAAATCATGAGAGCGGTTGCCCATGGTTGCTTAGTGATTGGTGTTCCCATAAAACTTTTTTAATGCTACTTGCGTGTTAAATCTTGAGAGCGGTTGCCTAAGGTTACATCTTCGGAGTAAGATGAGTATTTAGAGGGCGGTTTCCCTATCTGCCGAGAATAGGGGGACTAGGGCATTGGTGACTCCAACTCCCATAGCCAATCTAGGGAAACTGTATTTAAACTTATCTTTCAAACTCAAGGAAACAAGACATGAAAACATTACGTCGAACTAGAAAATGGATTCCTAGACTTGGTATGCTTTTATTCATTTGATTCTTATCAGTTTTATTTCAGTTTTATTTAGTTTCTCAAAACAATATTTATAAAACCCCTCTTATTTCTCTTTTTGTTTGTTTTCTTTTTTATTGAACTTAAATTTATTGAGTCTCGTGGATTTGATTTTGCTTACCACTACTACATTCCAGTAGGATTAGTAACACTATACAGGTTATATTTGACATGCGCAACACGTGATCAAATCTTGGCGTCGTTGCTGGGGACTTGGTTACAATTTAAGTTTAATCTTTCTTTTCTTTTCTTTTCATTGTATTTATTTTTGTCTTTAAACCCTTGTCTCTAGCCTATGTTTGCAAGTAACTCTTCAATGGCCACCTAATCCCTGAACTATGGTCATTACGATAACTCATATTATTATATTATGAATGGGATAAATACATCAAATTTTAGACGTGAATTTTCTAATTGGCCTTCAATTGAGCAACACGGTTATGTGGAAGCTTATGGAGTTTGTGTGGATGTCTTTCATCCCACTTATGCTTGTCATTACTACCCAAAATATGAAAATTATCTCAAGTGGAGCTATGTATCGCAACAACCCAACTTCTATGAGTTCACACCAACACCAAGTTCAGAAATTCCTCCACAAAATGAGCATTCTCTTGAAGAAATCATAAAAGATTTAGTCTCAATCAATGAACAATTCTATCAAGACAGTTTACGTTATCAAGGAAAAATATAACAACATTGACAAGAGATGAATTCAAGATTTCAAAGAATAGGAACTCTAGTTGGTCAAATAAATGCTAGCTTTAATAATTTGATTAATGAAGAAGAGTTCCCTGTGGCTATACCTAGTGGTCCAAAATAGAATGAGAGTGCGATTACATTGAGAGGTGTTGAGAAAGAAGAGTATTTGTGTGAATCGGAGGATGAACTTGAGATTCCCTATTGGAATCGGACATTATGACAATGGAAGTTCATGAAGAAGAAATCGAGAAGAAAATTGAAGTTGCTTTGGAAAGGCCAAGGGAGCTAGAAGCGGAAAGAAAGTAAGATCACCCTCTTATGTTGGTAACACCACCCACTCTACCACGAATACTGGTTGAGATTGAAACCGGGGTGGAGAAGAAAGGGCATTTAGAAATCTTATGTGTCGATGAAACCTTCATGTTAGTTGGTCACAATAAAACATAATCTTTACTAATAGAGGTCCCAAATGAGCCGAAACCATTAGGAGAGCCATGCATATCACATTTCCCAAGGCAGCTGGGAGGTCGTTAGTTCGCGACTTCACAAAATTAATAGGTTTCACGTCATCTGCCATGCTAAGTCGGACCATCGAATTTAAACACCGACATTACTGGGAGGCAGCCTAGAGGTAAAATTTTTTAGGATTTAACTTATATTTTTTAGTTCAATTTCTTGTCTTATTTTTTGTTTAATCATGCATAAGACTTGTATCAATTTCTTAATATTATATTATCCATCTATTTCCATCATTCTTTCTATTTTAGTGTGTACCCGACTTAATTTTGAATCTTGAAGACAAGGTTCAGAATAAGTTTGGAGGCATTAGGTATGTGGACAGATTAATTGATGAAGCCTCACATGTATGAGCTTAGTTTTAAATTATTCTTGCGATTTCAAGGGATTCATAGTGGTATTATTTCCATTCTTACCTTCCATTTCATTCATCCCATTTAAGAATTTAATACAATAATGCATGTATGATTTAGATAGTTTGGTATCTTGAGCTGAGTTTCGACAGTTGTTTCTTGACAAGTATATTCCCATGAAGGTTCAGCTGATACTCAAAGAGAAGTTTCTGGTTTTGAGGCAGGGTTCTATGTATGTACTTCAGTATATAGAGATGTTCATATATTTGCTTCAGTACATGATGGATGTAGCGAGTACGGAGAGACTCCAGATTTATTACTTTGTCAGGGATTGGATGAGATGATAACATGCATTATAGTGTCAAGTAGAGCCCGTATACTACATAAGATATTTGATCGAGCTTTGGCAACTGAGACATATCTACTGCAGAGGTCTTGTCGCCTAGGCCATCAATATACCAGGCTCAGCCTAGTCAAAGTTTTTAGCTTGAGCAGAGGTCGAAGAGGCAGCGAGATCAGTAGGGTAGACAGGGACAGAGTTAGCGTGGCTATCGAGGTGATTGGTAGTCTGATCAGGGTCATCGAGGTGCTAGAGATCAACGAGAGGATCAACCGAGGTATAATGATCGTCAGGTGGTCTATGTTGTTGCACCTGTACCTACTTAGCAGCCTAGCTAACAGTTCTGGCAAACTAGAGACCAAGGAGGTCGTGATAGAGGACAAAGGAGTCACAATCAAAGCCAGGGACGAGGTTAGGGTTAGGCACAAGCTATTGGACAGATAGGATGGCAAGAGAGGCGTCGTTGCTTTCGAAACTGTCAGAATGGGCATCTGAATGCCAATTGTCTGAGAGCATCACCACCACCACCATATACTGATCAGGTCAGAGATAGGGCCCACGTGGTAGCATTTGCGGTCACTCAGCCAGACCAGGAGGCAACTCGATAGCTAGTTAAGGGTACGTTGGTTATTTGTGGTACTCCTATGCATATTATGCTTGATTCGGGTAGTTCTTTATCATTTATTGTGGGACGAATGGTAGGATATTTAGGGTTACAGACACAAACTTTAGACACACAACTTATTCTCAGAACGACTGGTGGGGATAAGATATACCCTAATCGGATATGCGAGGATTGCATAGTAGAGGTCGCCGGTCACCAGTTATCGGTAGACTTATGAGTTTTGGAGTACATAGAGTTTAACGCCATATTTGGCATGGATATTCCAGAGTTTATTTTGCCGGAGTAGCGACAGTTTTGTTGATTACTAGAGGTCGATTAGTGACAACTCAAAAGATGGAGGCATTCATGGCTATTGTTAAGCCAGAGCCGAAGGCAGTGATACGTGCCGAGGATGACACAATCGTTTGTGAGTTTCCTAATGTATTCCCCGATGATTTGCCAAGTTTACCACCACCTAGAGCAATTGAGTTCATCATTGAGCTAATATCGAGGACATAGTCGATTTACAGTCAACCTATGACAACCCCAAATTACAGTTGTGTCACTTTAACAATCCATATCCCATAGACTATATATCGCGTAGCTATCCAACTCCCCGTGTCCAAACAACGTTCTTCGGTCTAGTTTGCCTCATCGTGCGCGTAGTCCCGCCTTGTTTCTTCAAATAATTATTTAAATTCTACAAAAATTCATTTAATTGTATTTTTAACTGTATTTTACTCCTCCGTGTACCTGTAACCCAACTGTCGATCCCTACTCGTCCAGTTTTTTCTATTCGTTCACCGAACCCATTGTCCGATCACTCAAATATGAGTATAAATACGTAATACACATCATCATACACAAATAACCAAATTTTTGGGTTGTTATAGTCTCCCCAACTAACAAGAATCTCATCCTCGAAATTAGCTCTAACTCGAGCGAATAAGGGGAACCAACACTCGTTCACACTTCCTTCAAACTGCGGGCTTCGAGCCGCTTCGGATAGTTTGGATCCTTCAGTTGGGAAATGTGCCTTAGGTCAATCCATTAACAGTCTTTATGAATACATTTTAGTTAATAAAATAGAGGATTTCATTTGCTGTTTATTATAATTGATTTGCATGTTTACATTATAATAAGATCCATAGGTATTTACAGAAATATCCTAAATGTCCCTAGTCGATTATTATGCTGGGAACTATAATGAATTAAGACTAGTGTGAGTCTTGATTGATGATCATACGATGATCATACGTATAGGAATACGAATCAAGATCAAGAGTACTTGTTAGGGAACAAAGTACTTTGGATCGACCATATGAGAACATCACATGGATTAAGTCATAGTTGTTTCTCATGATAGGTATATTTTTCAGTCCTCTGACTTGAGATTACCAGAGACTTCAACATTAGGAATACAGTGACTTGACGCAATCAAACGTTGTCTTTAACCGGATGATTATAAAGGTTGTGATTGGTTACTGTGTGAATAATGTGGTGAAGTTGTGTAATCAAGATAGAATTTGTCCCTCTCATATAAAGAGAGATATCCAGTGGATCGCTCGATGTATTAGACTATTAAAACGCCTAGTCTAATTGAATTGATATTGATCAATGCCACTTAGTTGTTTTTAGTCTACCTAGAAATCGAGACTAGTACGATTGAACATGTTGGATGACAATTCCATGCCTTATGTTTGATCAAAAGGATATCGTATGAAAAAAGGATATTATATACACTATTAATTAGGTTGTATCGATTTGATATTCGTACAACTTGGGTAGTCGTAATGTCTTGCTAGAGGCCGCTTATGACTTGTATACCAAAATGTGTTTTGGTATACTGCCAACTTTGTATGAGCCTATTGGGTCGCACACTGAGAATGGTTTTGCAAGATTTTAAGATGGTTCAGAAAAATGAATTTTATATGATAAAATTCATGACAAAAATGTCCTTGTAGTGTATTACACTTATACTTCTTTAAGTAGGGGTATATGTGTAATTTACTTAACCGTCTATATACAAGGATTGTATAAATAGACGCTTTGATTTAGAATACAAGTACAAAAGATTTAAAAAAAGGGCTGAAACTCTATTTTCGTTTTAAGAAACGACTTAGGGTTTTTTGGTATGCTCTGGATTGTTTTGGAGAGAAACAAAAGGGTTTGGTATTCTCTCGAAGCTAGCACTTCAAATCTCGGCTGCCGTTCGTGTGTGGACTGCTGATAGAGGGCGTTCGTTGTTGGCAGCGCCTTAGAGATTGATTAACCTTCAAAAAGGTACATTGCGAGTGAGGTATGATTAAGTTTTCATAGTATAAACGTGTTTTAATAGAATCAGATTCAGATCCTATTGGGGTTTTCTCAAAATAGTTTTGAAATCTCCGCTGTGCATGAACCCCAAAACCCAACACCTTCGTATCGAACTGCGAACTATTCCAGAGTTGCTTCAGACAGCTCTCTTTTTACCGTTGAACTGCGGATCGATGCAAAGTCACTTCAGACAGCTCAATATGCTATGACCAACTGTGGACTCATGCGAGAGTCATTTCTAACAGCTCGACATCAGGTATTGAACTGTGGACTTGTACAAAGTCTCTTCGAACAACACAACGTCCTAAATCCACTCCCTTTTCTCCACATCTACCAAACTGTGGGCCTCTGCCACTTCGAACAGCTTGATTATCTCAGTCTTTAGACTACGGGTCCCAACCACTTCAAACAGCCTAATTCAACTATAGCCTCTCTAGATCGCTCCTGTTTCCTAAATGGTCGGAATACTAACGACCTCGTCGCAAACATTATCTCCTACCACAACACAAGTTAGGTAATTACGAAGTAAGATGCTACGATCATGACTCGCACGTCAAACCCGTAATGACCTCCCAACCTACTCGCATTTCAACGTAAGTTTCATTCATACCCAGGCAGTAAATATGTCCAGCAAAGTTGTAACCATGGCCACCATGTACACTACGTGGCCATGCATCATAAGATGAATCACAACCAGTCTGTTCCTGCCTTTCTTTAGGTGTACTTATGGATAGTTTTGGCAACTCATTGTGCCCAAACTTACCATCTATTTAGAACTCTAATCTAAGTTAGGTTTGTCTCATCTTAGACAACTCTGCTAAGTTTAAACGTCACCACTCCAGCCAGTATCGACCCTAACTCTGTCACATGACGTTTGACATCGCGTTTAAACACCTAAAGTTTCAAATAATTAGTTCCATGCATGTTGTATGTTAACCAGGAAGATTTCTCACCTCCGATAGGATTATGAACCACCGTCATCTATGGCTCAGTCGTCATGTGCACATCCTCAGTGGCCTGAGGCTGATCGTCATCCTGCTGGTCCTCTTACAAGTTTGGACATCTGTTCTGGAAATGTCCGGGTTGTCCGCACTAGTAACACACCCTCCGCCCTCGGGAACCACCATCATTGTTTGGATCCCTTGTCTGTTTCCTATCACGTCCTTCCGTTCGATGCTCTGAAATGCGACTCTCTCGCGCCAACATACGAAGGTCCTCGATGCAACGTGTTAATGACTTACCGTTATCGTTACTAGATCCAGACTGATTTGCCCTCGCTATCTGACAAAGAAAGCGAGTTCCCGGATCGGCGAATAACTACCGATACCACATAATACATCACATAAAACATACTTATGCCAATAAGTTTTCAGTTTCCATTACCATACTCATCCTCACTCCCCAACTAGGATTCTAAGTCAGAATCATAGGGTTTCCACTTCTAAGTTCAACCATTCCTAATTTTCTGCTGTCTTAATCGTTTGTGTTTTAATTCAAGAGTTAGGTCGTTATAACTTTAGGCTCTGATACCAACTGTGACGACCCCAAATTACATTTATGTCACTTTAACAATCCATATCCCATAGACTGTTTATCGCATAGCTATCCAACTCCCAGTGTCCAAACAACGTTCTTTGGTCCGGTTCGCCTCGTCGCACTCGTAGTCCGGCCTTGTTTCTTCAAATAATTATTTAAATTCTACAAAAAATCATTTAATTGTATTTTAACTGTGTTTTACTCTTCTGTGTACCCGTAACCCAATTGTCGATCCCTGCTCGTCCAGTTTTTTTCTATTCGTTCACCGAACCCATTGTCCCATCACTCAAATACGAGTATAAATACGTAATACACATCATCATATACAAATAACCAAATTTTTGGGTCGTTAAACAACAATACAAGATGTCAGCATTCGAGCATGAGGAGTTGAGGACTAGCTAGAGGAGTTGTTGCAGAAGGGTTTCACTCACCCCAGTATATCTCATTGGGGAGCTCCAGACCTTTTGTTAAGAAAAATGATGGTTCTATGCGGATGTGTGTAGACTATAGGAAGTTGAATCATGTGACGATTAGGAATCGTTACTCACTTCCCAGGATTGATGATTTGTTCAACCAATTGGCAGGAGCTAAGTTTTTCTTGAAGATTGGTTTACACTCAGGCTAGCATCAGTTGAGGATTTAATAAAGTGATATTGAGAAAACTGGCTTTAATACGAGATACGGCTTATTCGAGTTTACGGTCATGCTGTTTGGGCAGACTAATGTGTCGCCGATCTTCATGGACTTGATGCATAGAGTCCTGAGGCCATTTCTAGATTGATATGTGATAGTATTTATCAATATTTATCAATGATATCCTGATGTACAATAATACTCGTGTGGAGCACAAGTGGCTTCTCAAAAAGGTTCTGACGTCGCTGAGATAGCATAGGTTGTATGCCAAGTTCAAAAAGTGTGATTTTTGGCTGAGTGAGGTGAAGTTTCTGGAGGCATATCATCAGTAGTCAGGGCATAGTATTGATGGTGACAAGATTCAGGCGATCATTGACTGGAGGAGGCCTGAGCCTATTTCTAACATTCGCAGTTTCTTGGGATTGACAGGTTATTATCAACGGTTTGTGTAAGATTTCTCTTTGATTGCAGTGCCAATGGCTAGGTTGACTAAGAAAGATGCTAGGTTTAAGTGGTCCAAGGAGTGTGATGATTCCTTTTGGGAGCTAAAAAGGAAGCTAACTTCCGAGCTGGTCTTAACATTACCGGAGGCAGGAAGAGGCTTCTCAATTTATACTGATGCTTCAAGCACTGGGTTGGGATGTGTGTTGAAGCAAGACGAACACCCAATTGCATACTTATCTAGGTGATTGAGACCTTATGATGGGAACTATCCAGTGCACAACTTGGAGCATGCAGCGGTTGTGTTTGCACTAAAGGCTTGGAGGCACTATTTCTATGAAGAGTGATTCGTATTGTTCAAAGATCACTAGAGTTTGAGGTACCTATTTACTCAGAGGGATCTGAACATGTATTAGAGGAGATAGCTCAAAATACTGAAGGACAATGACTTCGCTATTGAGTACCACCTTGGTAAGGTGAATGTTGTAGTTGATGCATTGTGCCAGAGTGACATTGAGAGTTAGACTATTCTGTGGCATATGACACACGAGCATGGATTGCATGAGGCAAAATCGGTGATGTGTTTGATAGAGGCTTTAGCTAAGCTACAGATTTGTAGTTAGATACGGGTTCCTATTGTGTCTCTAGAGCGAGTTACTGAGTGTCAAAAAGCTGACAAACTTTTTAATAGCTTCAACTGTCTGGTTAAGGATCTGTATTGTACAGATTGATTTGGTTCTTCAGACGGGTGCTTGAGACACAGGGGCGGTTTATGGACCTGGGGTACAGGAGCTACGAGACAACATTCTGGATGGCGCACACCATTTGCGGTACATAGTTCATCCTGGCAGGACAAAGATATATCACGAATTGTGGCGTTTATTTTGGTGGCCAAAAATAAAGGTTGATATGGGCACGCACATTAGGGGTTGTCATATTTGATAGTAGGTGAGGGCTGAGCACAGGAGACCAGCCGGATTAGACTGCCAATTCCACAATGAAAATGGGAACATGTGACTCTAGACTTCACCAATGGACTACCGCAAACTACGATGCGACATGATGCAGTTTGGGTAGTAATTGACAGGTTCGAAGTCTGTGCAATTCATACCAATTACGATGAGATATTCCTTCCCACAATTGAGCATATTTTCGAGCAAGAGATCGTCAGGCTTCATGGAATGTCGATATCGATTGTGTTTGACAGGGATCCCAAGTTGACATCGAGACTTAGGGAGAGCATGCAAGAGTAGTTTGACACTAGTCTACAGTTTAGCATGACATATCATCCTCAGATAGACAGGCAGTCGGAAAGGTTGATTGGATTTTAGAGGATAAGCTCAGGGCTTGTATTTTACAATTTAGGGGCTCGTGGGAAAATTAACTGTCGTTGTGCGAGTTTACGTATAACAACAGTTATCAGGCGAGTATTGGCATGCCACCGTTTGAGGCTTTATATGGTAGGTCCTACAGATCATCTGCTTATTGGGCGCCACCAGTGGATACGACGGTAATTAGGCCTGAGGTTGCTGTTGATCACACCAAGAAGGTTAGGCAAATACGACAGAAGCTTCAGGCAGCCCAGGACAGACATAAGAAGTCGAGGGTCTGAGCTATGAGATTGGTGATTTGATGTACCTGAGGGTTTCGCTTTGGAAGGCTCATCAGAAATTTGGCATCAAAGGGAAACTGGAACTAACGTTCATCGGACCGTTCAAGGTCAAGGCGCGAGTCGACACCATGAAGTACAGATTGGAGTTGCCACCATAATTAGTGGAGATTCATCCGGTATTTTATATCTCTATGTTGTGGTTGGTTAGGTCAGGACCGAGACTGATGGTTGATGTCAGATAGATAGAGGTTCGACCTGACGTAACCTACGAGGAGCAGCCGGTGGATATTATTGATCGGAGGGTACAGACTCTACGTAACAGGGAGATCCCGAAGGTTTTAGTTCGTTGGCAGCATCACAGGAATAAGGGACTCACTTGGGAGCTCTAGTATATTATGCAGCGTCGTTTCCCCCAACTATTTGCCGGTATGAATTTCGTTTTATTTTTAAATTTTGGGACAAAATTTCCCCTAATTGGGAAGAACTGAAACGCAAATCTAATTTGTTATTATTTGTGACGTATCTACAAACGTGGATACCATCTCGGACGCTCAAAAACCCCGCAGCTAGGTCAGGGCACGCCTAGATTTGGTATGCATTCTAATTTTGTGTCCTATTTGTTTATTTTGCGATGTGTATATTCAATTTTGTTAAACTATATCACAATGTGTGTATTTATGTTAGTTATTACCGAAAGAGATAGTGTAATGGGTATTCGCCTTGAGTAACGTGTAGACGCAGACACCGAGTTGGCAAATTATAAATACACTAGGCCGGGGGATAATACACACATGATAAATAATTAAAATGCATTAAATAATTAATATTGAACGCCATGTAATTGATTAGTGATGCGAGTGTGCGAGATTAACGCGAGATACAGTGCGGGACCGGGTACCAGAATGCCCAAAGGTTTAAGTGGTGTTATGAGAAATGGATGAGTACAAGGGAAATTCACCCATTTAAGTCACATTTTGAATGACTTTTTGACCTTACAAGGACCCTAGGATTAAGCCTTGAGATGCACAAGTGATGAGAGATCAAAATTTTACTATAAATAGTGAGAAAATCTCATCCCCACCACCTTTTTCTCTCTCCTCTTTCTATCTTGGACGAGAATTGGAGGAAGTTTATAGGGTTTTGTGGATTTTGAGAGAGGATTTCAAGCACTAAACAATGACCAATCAATGAATTTAGGTTAGCTTCAAACTCTCCTTATTGTTGTTTACATTTTGGGTCCTTTTTTGTGGGTTTTGACGTGAGTTTAGGGTTTTGATTTGAGCACACTAACTTGGGGAAGTGTTGTTATGGTTTTGATGTATGATTTGGAGCAACAATGGGTTATTGGTTAGTATTATGGTTGTTGTATCCATTTTGTTAGATTTTTGGTGTTTTTGATAGAAATATCGGGGTTTTCGTTTCGGACGAGTTTTGTCAATGGTGTATGATGTCTGATGGTTGATATGGAGTTCCATGAAGGTTGGGACGAGTTCGAACCGCGGCAACAAGCTGGGGTGCACGAAAACTCAAGTAGTACGTTTCTGGTTCAGACGTTGCCAAGGACGCCGTGGAGAACAAATTCCCACGGTGTCATCCACTGCGTCCAAACCAGAGAGAACCCACCTAATCCCACGCTTTAGGTCACGTCATGGATACCAACTCATGGTGGCAAGTGTCACGGTGCCAAGAACATTGCCTCACTATCCCTGACACCGTGAGACACGCCTTAAGCATTGCTCACGACGACACCACCAACGATGTTCTAATTTTCCTATTGGGGGTTCACCTAGGGATTTATACGACTTACAATGTAGGCTTAAAAGATGGAATTGACATTGTTAATATGAAATGAAGGATTTTCAACGTTTGGGTATTTAATTGAATTTTTGAAAATCAAGTAATTAGGCTTCATTGACGGGTAGCTGACACACAGTTAGAGGCGTACGAAGGTTATATCAGACTAGTTGGAGCGTGTTTTAAGGTGTGTAGTAACCCAACTGAAATTCACCTTAAGTATTTACTTCCTTAGCTATTTGAATTCATATCATGTTATTCATTTACTCTTGATTCTGGATATTTATTTACGATTGGTTGAGTTTACTCATGTCGGGTTATTCAGTTACGTTGGCATTTGGCACACCAGAGCATAGCATATGTTTTAGAAGTATGTTAGTGGATAGTTGACCCGACTTCTATTTCCTATGCATATGTCGATGCGTCGTGGTCTACGCTGGCTATCGAACGGATTTAGGGATTTCATTTAGTTCTAGTTTACTCACTATTGGTGCATACAGATAGTCCGAAGTATGGTTCTAGTCTTACCAATATCCTATACGCACGTTCGTTTCACTACTATTTGATATTCATGCGAGGATCCTTTATAGTTGCCTGTTGACTTTTCTTTCACGTGTTTATTTTATTTAATAGTCTTTTAAATTCCTGTATTTATTTATGTATTTACTTAGTGAAGTTCCCTTGTGATTGCTCATTCTAGACTTGTCATCTGTTTTGTTGTGATGATTAAGTGCAGACCCCCAGTACGAGCAGGGGGAAAGGCAAGCTTGAGGACTTTCTGTGATCGAGTTCCTGCACCTGACTCATATGTTTGCTATTTATTTCTCATTTTTATGTTGAGATGGGACTTTTCAGAGATACCAAACTATGACATGACCTACTTTGAGGTTTATGTTGATATTTTGAGATTTATGGATCACTGTATATATATTTGGCACTTTGGTTGGGTTTCCACATTAGGATATGCTCTATGACATGATTTTCTATTATTATTACTGCTTTAATTTGATGAACCATGTTTATAAGTCTTTCGCTGAAAATTTAATGATAAATATTATGATAAATAGATGAAATTGAGTCCACTAGCTAACTTAACAAATTATTAAGGAAAATGATATAAACGTTAATGGTAAAAGGTTGTTAAATGGTGCACGATGCGCGTGAGACACGATTGGGTAGTGACGTGGCAAGGTTGTGGGCTCGTGGCGCATGACGTGTGGCCTTGCGTTTTGGGGTCGTCACATTGTACGGGGCGGTAGTTAGAGATGAGGAGGGATGCTTTGTGGCAGCTATTGGGGGATATGAGGGAGAGGGTGGTCGAGCCCAAAATATCAAAGGTGATAGGGGTCCGCGAAGCGTTAAGTTGGTTGAAACGAAAACGAGTAGTGGATATGATCGTCAAAGAGGCTGCAATGGTGGTAGTTCAAGCTCTTACTAATAAGACCAGAGATAACTCTTACTTCGATTCTATTATTAGTGGTTGTAAGCAATTATTAATGGACATGAGGTCCTATTGTGTTATTTTTGTGCGTAGATCAGCGAACTTATCAGCTGACACTTTAGTGAGGGAGGCTAGTTCTTTGTCTGGTCGAAATGAGTGGTCTTATGTACTTTATCAATGATGTATTGGTTAATGATTTGAAATAAAACTAACTTTGTGGTTTTCAAAAAAAAATGAGGCTATACACTTATAAGCTGTTTATATAGCTAGGGTACATGGAGTAGGATTTTCAAATTGACCCCATCATTTACCAAAATGCCCCTATGTGTCCAACCCCATTTATTCACATTACTTAAATTAGTTTCTCCAACTTAGTGCCTTAATTTCCTTAATATTTGCTAGCCATAAGCTTTTAATGCATTTCCATTAACTTTGGAATATGAGTTCAATACACTACAAGGAAAGGGTTTATAATGACAGGAATTCATATCATTAGAAGTTGTTTTCCTGCCACTATATAGTTTTAATGACAGGAGCTTCCTGTCATTATCGTTAGGAGTGGGCAAACCGCAGTTCGGTGGTGAAATCCATCAAACCGCCACCAAACCGAGGGTTCACGGTTTGGTCAGTTTGGTTTTACTGTTTTCCTGCAACATTTTCAACAAAAGAAATGCACATACATTCATTTTGCAACAATGGCAATGAAGGCCTAAACATACACAACAATCAATAAAAACACACATAACACCCACCACCACCACCACCACCCTCGCCCAAAATCAACAAAAACCATCAAAAATTTCCAAACAAAGCTCAACAATCAACAAACAAGAACATTGTTTTCAAGACAATTAGATGAACAAAATCAAACAAACACCAACATCTCGATCTGGATTGACCGGCGAAGAGGTCGTCAAGTGTCGAGCTTTCCGTCGTCATGGATCTACAAGCTAGTGGCGAGGACCACGTGAGCGAGAGTTGAGGCGTGGGCTTCAGCGAGAAGAGGAGCAGAGGGACGAGGCTTCAATAAGGAGGAGGTGAAAAATAGAGAGGGATGAAGGGCTTCGACGAGGAGCTAGCGGACATCAGGAGGTGGTGACGGACACACCGGATAGTAGGTGGTGGCGGCGGACACGTCGGGCAGTAGAGAGGGCGAGCGTCACTGGACAACAGGTGGTGGCAAGAGAGGAAGAAGGGAGGTGAAAATCGAAAATGAAAATGGAAGTTTAGTTGTTTGTTTTAGGGTTTCTGAACTTTATGGTGTATATTTGGTAAAATTCCAAAAATGCTCATCGGTTTGGTGAACCGCGGTTTTTAGAAAATGAAAACCACTACCAAACTGCGGAATCATAGTTTTCAAGTCTTCTAAACCACCCCCAAACCACGAATTCAAAAAACTAAACCAAACCAAACCAAGCGGATTGGATGGTTTGGGCGATTTTCTCAAATCCGATGCCCACCCCTAATTACCGTCCCTTTTACTAAAAGTCAATAATGAAAGGAAAATAGTTCCTGTCATTAAATGTATAGTGACTGGAATGATCCTGTCATTAGAAGTACAATTCTAATGACAAGTGCTCCTGTCACTATATCCATTTTCTTATCACTAAATACCATTTCAAACAACCAGATTTATTGTCATTAAAAGTCATTGTTCCAGTCACTAAAAGTACTTTACCTGTCATTAAATGTTCTGAGTAGAGCTAAATGTTGACAGAAAAAACTATTTGTGACAAAACTTTTGCTTTTGTTGCAACTTCAAAGTAGTAGCAAAAAGGTATAATCCTGTCCCAAAAAAAATTAAAACTATATTTTTATGTTTTTGATGATTTCCTACAATATTTGATTCCCAATGAAGTTCTTATATAAGAAGAAAAATTATAAACTTTTAAAATCAACTTTCATTTCATCTCAAGAGAATTACAAATACAATACACAAACTTTTATTCACGTGCTAATCTACTAAATACCATTAATTCCTAATTAACCCGATACATGTCAAATCTCCAATACAAGGGTTTAACAAGTGTAATAACATTATGCATGCCTGAAACCACAACATAGAGTTAGACAAGGAAATTATATATGGAGCACTTGCATTCTCAATTTCTCTAGTATCAATAGTGTTGAGTTCTTGCTAACCATAAATAAGCTGCACAAAAAAGGAGTGAACTTGTAAGTCTAAAAATTGTTGAACGCAAAGCAAAATCAAGTTTTTAGTATAGAAAAAAATAATTAAGGATCCCTTCTGGTAGTAGAAAAGAATGCAATAACTAACTAATAAATGTAGGCCACAATTTACTCTTAGTATTACCACAACAAGATCAACAAAACTTTCTCACGAGGTATGCCTTTTCACAATGCATCAAAAAATGCGTTTATTGAACAAGTACATAGAGCTAGGGCTTCTAGTTCTAATATCAACATATCTAATAGGATGATAGCACCAAAAGGATGTTATGGAGTAGCTTCAAAAGCAAACATATGTAATTATAAAATCGAATACCAAATAAGCATACATGGCATTCATACCCTCTTAAAGTAACCAATTCATCAAATAGACTAACAATAACCACCACTAAGTACTAATCTCACATTAGTTGAGATTGACTACATGGATTGACTTCTTCTAGTGAGCTCACTTTAAAAAAATTGACGAATTCATTATGTTAAACGAACAACTAAAAAGAAACTAGACCATGACAAATCTACTATTTGTCAAGTCCTAAATTAATGAGCAGGAAGTTGAATTGAACCCATATTACAATTGTGATAAAGGAGAAATTGAAATTGACAATGTTGAGTTCTATTAAATGCTCATATTATAAACAAACTCTCCTCGCTCCAGTATTAATAAAGCACCAAATAGTAAATCACATCCAAGTAACTAAGGAATTAACACTTTAGGTAGTTATTTCTTAATAGAAGAAATTGGTACCATGTCCGATGAGTTCAAGTAATTCAAAGCTCTTTCCCTATATTGACCAAGAATGTGTGCTCGTCTATTTGAATATTAGGTAAGGCCATATGATGAAAAATTTAGAACCCAAGGAACAATTATTGTTAATTATTACTTTAAATTGCTTTCGAGTGTTTTTGAAAAGAAAGGAGGAAAAAAAACATAATATGGATTGAAGAAGATGAAATGTGGATTAACTTGAAAGATATACATAATGGAGAAATAATTAAATTAAATAAATTACCTTCAATTCCTCAATTGTTGGAGTATCGATAAGTGTAGAATTTCCACTAACCCATTAGTAAATAAACTGCATGAAAAAAGGGCAAACCTATAAGTCACAAAAATCGTCAGACGCAAAGCAAAACTAAGCTCTCAGTAGGGAAACTAATATTTAAGAATTACTAGTTGTAGTAAAAAAGACAGCAAAAACAAGCATGACATAGAACAATATGATTTTCGTATTCTATAGAAATTTCAACAGAGTTTCCCCTATAAATAGCGTTGCCAAAAATTCAAAACAAAAATAACAACAATGGGAGGAAGCCTAGAAGGACTCACATCTCCATAAACTCCATAACAGTTCATATTATCATAATTTCATATCAATAAGAATATATTTTGATCCAAGATAAGAATATATTTTGATCCAAGTTAAAACCAAAGTGTCATTCATGATTTTTAAGCCACAATCAATAATAAGTCTCAAAATACGAGAAAACTTTATCAACCCATAGTGAAATACACAATCTGCAATTTTTAACTTATCTTGGTGCTCCCAATTGAAGAACACTAGCGTAGTAGTAGATAAGGAAAATATGAAAAAAAAATTTGTTCCCTTCTCTATGAAATAAATCCGGTAAGAGATTCATTTATCAAAGGAAGGTCCTCAAATTGCATGCAAGGCACATAGGGAATGCTAAGAATATTTAGCTAATTAAATCCAATTCCCTTCGAATGGTAAAAGCTTACCAAAATGGTGTAACCAAGTTGTAAAGACCATGTGGTAGCACTAGGATAACTGCAGCGATCTGCAAATGAAATAAAATACTTCATTATGTTAAATAAGTTCCACACAAAATTAATTAAAGCAAATAAGTTTTGAGTAAGTTTTGAGATATTTAGGCATGAATACATGTTTAGATAAATTATATAGAGCGACTACACTCTTCTCTATCTAAATCCTCCTAGTTTCTTTTGCAAAAAAAAATCCTCCTAGTTTCTACAAACTTCTCATATTATTTTCTTATTTGGTCGTAGGTCTTACTCTCTCATAGCAAAGTAAAGTATGAGTTGTCAATGAATAAGTATATGCAAACATGAGTAACTACATGTAGCTCAAGTACTCGAAATAAACAAAAAATGAGTGGAAAATTAAAAATCAAAGCACCTCAATACATACCTACCTGGATTACTTCTCATTCACTAAATTATCTTTCTTGCTCCTATTTTTGCACTGTACGCAATAATGATCACTCTTAACAAGAGCAAAAGCACTGTGACAGTTGAAAATGAAATATAAATATCTACCTTTGAAATCCTTAAGAAGTAGCATAATAAATTAAATTAACAAACAAAAGCAACCAACCACCACTTATACTTCTTTCATAATATTTCTTAAACAAAGCAACTAAAAATCAAGTATCTCACCCTAACAACATCACATGATAAGTTAATATATACAATGGATGCAGAGTAGTTAAACACTAGAATGACTAACTAAACATACCTATACCATTGGGATTGTGACATATGTACTGATAAATGTCTTATTCTCCTTCACCTGTGCAATCTTTTCAAAGTCTTTGTTTCTTCTATAACATTACAATATAATATTTAAACACAAAATATTGGAATAGAACTATTAAACAAATATACCTCAATCATTAAGATTTGGAAATACTGATAAATGTCTCATTTCCCCTTCACCTGTGCCAATTGTTTCAAACTCCATGTTTCTTGTATAACTATGCATTATAATATTTGAACACAAAATATAGTATAGGGATTCAATGGACAATAGTTAATTGCATCATGAAAGCTAATAAAGCTATTTAGACAAGTTCTTTGACATACATCAACATTCAAGAAACAAAATTACAGTTGGTTGAAACAAAATAAAAACAACTGTGTATATAGGCATAGAAGCAAAGCAATAAAAATTTCATAGAAACCATGTATTAATTTCAATTTTGTCAAAAGTCCTTGTACCATCCCTGAGCAAGACAGTTCAAAAAGTCCTACAAAACACAAAAAATGTATATCTTTGACTTTCAACTATATGTAAAAAAAAAACTAAAAAGCGAAAAATAACAAATAAGAATTGTAATCATTTTACCTAATAGTAGAAGCCAAAAAGAAACTATCTGGATCTACATCCTGATATTAGACATTTTCCTACATAAATTAAAACAAATTTTAAGTTAATATAAAAATTAAATTCTAACAATGCATGAAGTGCAAATATGATAACTATTAATATAAATATCTGAAACCTGATTTAGTTCATTGTTAGAAGATGAAGAAGCATTAGAAGGCTCTTGTGGGATTCTCCTCTCCATACTATCCATCCTTTCATGAATAACTTGAATATTTTCAATGCATCTCCTAACACTACAAGAATCAGACCAGATAGGGATGGAAAATTCCGTCCCTAATAGCTTGATATTCGGTTGCTAAATGGTCAGAAACCGAATTAGGAATGGAATAAATCGGTTGCCAAAATCGTCGTCGCTAACTGATCAGGGACGGAATTTGAAGTCCGTTGTTAATTAGAAACCGAAAATTCCATTGTTAATTAGAAACTGAAAATTTCGTTCTTAAAACGGTCTGTAATTAACAACGGATTAGAGACCGAATTTATAAATTTCGTTCCTAAATTCGTCTCTAAACTGGGACGGTTTAGAAACCGAACTCATAGTTTTAAATAGCGTTTATTATGCATTCCGTCCCTGATTCCGTCCCTGATTAGAAACTGAATCAGAGACGAAATTCAACATTCCAGGAAACAAAAACATTTTTACATTTCAGCACACATCCTGCAATACATTTCAGCACACATCCTGCAATACATTTCAGCACAAATCCTGCAACACATTTCAGCACACATCCTGCAACTGCAACACATTTCAGCACACATCCTGCAATACATTTCAGCACACATCTTGCACACATCCTGCAACACATTTCAGCACACATCCTGCAACTGCAACACATTTCAGCACACATCCTGCAGCACATTTCAGCACACATCCTGCAACTGCAACACATTTCAGCACACATCCTGCAACTGCAACACATTTCAGCACACATCCTGCAGCACATTTCAGCACACATCCTGCAACTGCAACACATTTCAGCACACATCCTGCAATACATTTCAGCACACATCTTGCACACATCCTGCAACACATTTCAGCACATTTCAGCACACATCCTGCAACTGCAACACATTTCAGCACACATCCTGCAACAAATAACCTGCAACAACCTGTGGAAACAAATAACCTGCAATAAATAACCTGTAATAACTTGCTGAAAACAAATAACCTGCAACAATTTTGTTTATACATTTAAAGCTGTTGAAAACATATCATATAACACAAATAACCTGCTGGGAACTCATTGTACAATAGAAGTTTCACATATAACATGCTAATGAAACCAAAACCGTTCTAAAAAATATCAAAATAGACATCATATATACATGTGTGTAAAAGTTTCCACCAAAATATCAAAATATATCAAAATGTCAAAAAATACCAAAAGATCAAAATATACCAAAATATCAAGTGTATCATATCAAATGTATATCAAGTGTATCATATCAATTGTCTCTGTCAGGTCGTGGTAGGGGATGTGTGTCGGACAATGCATCGATCCACTCCTGCTGCAATGGCAAGTTCGTTTCCTCTTCATCTTCAGGCTCGTACATTCTCGGGCGATAAACATCGTTAGCATCCAAAGCTAGAGTAGGCACTACCGTCGGTGGAGTAAGAGTCTCCTGGTGAGATGGGCGTGGAGGTGGAGGTGGACGTAGACGTGGACGTGGAGGTGGAGGTGGAGGTGGAAGTGGAGGTAGAGGATGAGATGAGCTCGCTCTAGGATGTCCACCTCTCATACTCTGCATCAACATGGACTGTAGTAAAGCTATCTGTTCATGCTGCGTCTGTATTTGATTTTGTTGATCCTCAACGATAGAAGTGAGACGTGAGACATTAGATTGAAGAGTTGCAAAGTCCTGGCTCGACGGGCCCTGAGATGAGTTGGCTCTTGGATCATTGTACCTCCTTCCCGTAGACCCTAACCCGTACACTCGTCCCTTGTGATCAACACCGACGATTTTGTAATATAAATCTGTCTCGTCCACATGTGGATCATCTCCTGCCTCTTCTGCTGACTGTGACATCTCCTCGCGCATCCTCTGAATCTTAGCCTATAATTGTAATTCAAACATATACAAGTAAAAAACAAAATAGACTTGCAAATTTCACAAGTGGTCTTTGACATGATCATATAAAAGTTCAACGAGAAGATAAAGAAAATGAACTTAACCTAAGAAGCTAAAGAAAATGAACTTACATTGTCCAACCACTCTTAGTATAATATTAACAGATAACAATAGCAAATACAGAGGCATTAATTAGCTAACTAACTCTTAGATTGATTTCAACAGATAACAATACCAAGCACATAGTAAAATTCAAAAGCACCATGCATGTAAGTTTCTACATTAACAGAACATTACTTTCAACCAAAGGAGAGAGTGCCATGGAATTGATCTATGAAAAGCATTAAAACAATAAAGGTTAGTACGTAGAGTGCAAAGTAAGATATAAATTCATTTGCTTCTGACCTAAAGAAGGTAAACCAAATGTATCAGGTAGACCACCAGCTTCTTTTGTTTCCTTTCCTTAACAATGTTACATTTGGTCCCAAATAACTAACATTCTCTGTATGATTTCCCTTGTAATTGAGTAAAAACAAGCCCAAATAGGAACAAAGAAGAGACGAAGCTATTGAACTTACAATATATAGCAGTGATGTATCGTGCCACCTTTTTTTGATGCCAAGACAACCAAATCATCTATAATTGCAGTAATTCTATCATGGGTATTGAGGAAATCGGAGGGAAAGAGTTGCAATCAAATTTGAGAAAATCATTAATTGATTACTTTCTATTACAGCTCTTCAACACTAATTCCATCACAACTTTAGATCTTTTGCAGCAATTAGCTTTGCCATTTGAACGGTAATGTTAATTAATTATTGTTGCTTTATTCAGCCTTTGTCCCATATTATTTTATTTTATTTTTTTATCAGAAAGATGCATCTATATGTATTTATGTTTCACGTATTACAAAAAGTATAGGCAGGGAATTTTGTTTCCCTCTTGAAAACAAGAGATTATTTACAAAAACATTACCAAACATTACCAAGTGTGCAAGACTTGCATAAGAATATGAGTACTTCATGGACAATTTTGGCACCAATCATGGTGATTCACCATGAGAATCTCCTTCTTTTGACAACATAAATCTCCAATTTTAAGCAGCCTATTTCATAGTCACAGGGAGACGAAAAAAAAAATATTGCCAATGCCTGCTTCTGTAGATGGTCACCAAAAATTGTGTTAAGGATTTGGGTCAGGTAAATCATTCTTTGAGAAAGTAATTGCCAATGGAGCCGTTCCTCCTTTTCCAAAATCAGACATCATTTGAAAAGCATGTATTTCTTCAATATTGAAGTATATGCAGGTTTATGGCTCACAAAAAAACTGAGATAAATCCAAAAATTATTGCCTCACATGATGTTCTCTCCTCAATTTTGAAATTGGTGTTTTAAGGAGGGGAGTCAACAGATCAACTATTTTCTAATGTTCGTTTCGATCTAAAAACTGGGAATTCGGAGCAGGATCTGCCCAATTAAAATAAATGATATTTATGGCTTCATTGCCAAACTATAATGCTAGGGAATCCTCCCCGAGAAGGAATAAAGAAATGGGGATTGCTGATAAATAAGATAACATGTAATCAATCTGAAAGGAGAGAAACGACAGAATTTTGACATCAAGAAGCCTAGATGTCAGTTAGAGATTCTCAAAGGTGTTTGTACACATATTTTGATGCATGATCAAACGGGGGCGAGATTTTGGTAAAAGTATAGGCAGGGAATTTTGTTTCCCTCTTGAAAACAAGAGATTATTTACAAAAACATTACCAAACATTACCAAACCTAAATAGCCCACAAAAATAGCTCCTTAAGATTCCACAAATTTGTCCCAGCAAAAACCCCCAATTCCTCCCGCACGCTCCTTCACCCATCCTTCCTAATAGACCCCTCAATTGGACCTTCCCGAAATGAGAGGACCGGGTTGGGCGTACTCAATGCGGTGGGTTGCCCCCATATGTCACAAGGAAAACCTTGGTGTGCGATTAAACAAAGAAAACATACTACTTACTAAACAAGAAAATTAAACTGCTTATTAAATGCCCATGACAAAGAAGAGGGTGAGATGGTGTTAACCCATGACAAGGAAGAGAGTGAGATAGATCGTCTATATAGATTGATCAAGGTGGCAGTGAGTTTTGCCAAAAAAAAGAAACATCTTCAACAGAATCTGAGTAGAATCTATGTAGTCTAAGAGCCTTCTGCAAGGCTTTTCAATTCTCAACTGTCAGTGCTTTACGATGTAACATAATTATACACCAACCAACCGGCAGCAGCTAGCCGAAATTTCGATGCCCATCAAAAATAGGGCTAAGAATTAACAATTTGTAAATCTTATTTACGGTTGTCGAATCAAGCCTTGTAATAAACCAACAACTAATAGCAACTTTAGGATGCTCTAGTGGTTAGATTGCCAAAGCATATATATTAACAGAGATAAGTAGCTATACAAAGGTTATGACCTTGTGTATGAAAGTTCATTTTGAAAGTTGGTCAGCTTGATGGTTGTAGGGCTAGAGTTGACTTTTTGCTAAAATTGTTGTAAGGTTTGTTTCTTCTTTTTTGGTTGAAATTGCTGAAAAAGTTTGTTTTT
Source organism: Stephania japonica (assembly GCA_039657345.1). Classification (NCBI taxonomy): domain Eukaryota; kingdom Viridiplantae; phylum Streptophyta; class Magnoliopsida; order Ranunculales; family Menispermaceae; genus Stephania; species Stephania japonica. The sequence continues at coordinate 15,429,942 of CM077558.1, read as the reverse complement.
TTATTCTAAGAAATACATGAGAGAAGTTCTTTTGATTCCTTGAACTCATTGACGAAGTGCACAATAAGTTTCTTGTATATTATTAATATTTGTAGTAATGGTAAGTGAGAACCATCTCCACATGGATTTTGCAAACTTCTTAAAAAAAGATTTTCAAAGGCATTTATTATTTTATTTAACTATGAAAACTAAAAATTAGACAGGAATTAAAATTACTAATGTATTCTAAAACAGTTATTTAAACTAATGAAATTAAACTAAACTAAAGAAATGCAAATTAACTAAATTAACTGATCAAATAAAGTAAATCCATATAAGATAAATATTTAAACAGATATCCAGAATAATGAAGCTTAAACCGTTTTGATTTTTGAACATATTGATTAAAGTATAGTCATATCATCATATCATTAGCACTAAATCATGAAACACATAATCATGTTTCAGTGTTCTTGGTGATTTTTTATATGTTTGTATATGTTTCATGCCTCCATTGGTTTACCAAATTACCAATAAATTTTTACAGAATTTTGTTTTGGGCATAAGACAATTAAAATTTCAGAAACTAGTTATTCAATGAATACTAAATGTTCAATGAACGCTAAGAAAACAAATTGAAATTGTGGATTACTTAGATTATACTTTGTTGTAGTTGCAAAGGTATATGAAGAACAAAGGTATATGAAGAACAAAATGCTCAAACCAAACAAAATTTGTAAATCAGTCTCTAATGCTTATCAAATTTCTAGTAAACCGTAATGCTATGAATGTTAGGTAGAAGCTGCCTAATTATGAATATCAAGCTGCCAGTGATTATATCTAGCTACCTTCGACATGAGCCAATAATTGTCAACTATAAGTTTCTTATCAAACTGCGAAGATTGGTAGGTATTAGAGTTGTATAACATTAAAGGAACAGGCATTCACATCACAATATTCTTTCTATCTCTACTAATTTCATCACTGATTTTTTTTAAAATTCCTAAATCAAGGAAAGATTTGACCAATGAGTTGGACAGGATGGTGCAGCAGTACCGAGAAGAGAAAACAGCTCATCTCAGATAGATGTACACGAACACGAGGAAAGCTGGGATTCAGAAAAATCAGGCTGTTTTTCTTATTTCACTGCCTAGTTCTAATTCTTTTCTTCACTTCTCCGTCATATGAAAATCTCATGTTCCTCACAAAGTTAAGGTTTTCTCTAGATATTTGATTGTACATTCCTAATTTGATTTCTTTGAAAGGAAAATTATTGAATTTCTCTTCCTCTCGCTAGTTCTAGCAGATCAAGATATTCTTTCTAATTGATAATTTGTCTCGCTAGTTCTAGCAGATCAAGATATTTCTACCTGTCAAAGGATCTTTATTTCATAGGGAAGAGGTTACAAGTAATAGGGAAGAGATTGTAAGTTAATGGATATGTTTTAAATATAATGCTGAAATAGTGCATCTCTTAATGTCAGTTGTAAACTTGGCATTACAATAAAACAAAGAGAATACTTACATTAACTCTTTCTGACCGTGCGTCAATGAAGGTCTGACCATCGTGTTTCTTCGTGTGCACATGAAGGTACAACTCTAGTGACGTACAGTCCCTCCCCAGCTTCTTGCTCTGCAAACACAACATATTATCCATCAACATGTTAAAAAGTTAGAAAGTTAACAAGTTAAAGAGTTAGAAAGTTAACAAGTTAAAGAGTTAGAAAGTTAGCCACTTAATTAAATTCTAATTCATTTGATTACTTACTAATCGTTCCTCATGAACTAAAAAAGGTATCGATCCACCAGTATGTTTGGACATGCCTGTGTCCCGCCCTCCTTTTTCAGTCTGCCGATTTGATGACGCTATTTTAGACGTCGCCTTGAAGTCGTCACTCTCCCAATACTCCACATATCTATTGCCATGCCTCCTCGGTCACATAAATTGGGCGCTCACCTTTGCTAAGCAGCTTGTTCATCAATGCCTTATATCTCACTTTTGCCTGACGTTCATAGGCCACCATAATTTGTGCAGTGATTCGAGGGTCCCAGTCAAAGTAAGTCTAAAAAAGAATAAGTGATTGTTTAGAACAAAAAATCATCCAAATATATTCAAATATGAACGTAAAGTTTGAATTACTCACCCTCCATCTCTCCCAATATATGTCTCTCTGATATTGCGGTATATATTTCCATCGGCACCCCTCTGGAATCATGCCTTTCTTAAATGTATCGGTCATCTTCCGGGCACAAACGTCAGAAGGATGTAAGCTGTAAAGAGAAAACTCAGATGCTTAAGTCATATTAGAGATAACGCAAATTATTTGAAAAATGAAATACAACCACATACCTTTTATTCTTGACAGTAATGCAAATCCGAGGCTCATCCCTCTCTCCTGTAAGCTCGGGTGGAGAAGCTGGATCATAAGGCATCTCAACATGTGGGAGTTGTCTTAGCACGGACGATGAGGTACTAGGGTGTGTGGAAGACGATGGTGAATCATGAGTAGCGTCTGCAGACGTACCACCTGCATACGAGGAAGGTGTAGAGTGATGAGTGCTAGAGGATGGGGTAGAGTTCTGGGACTGTCTAGTCATCAATGCCAACTCTGCTAGCCCAGTAGAGATGAGTTGCTCAGTGGGGGGAGATAAGGCATCCCTCTGAAGATCAAGTGTACCCTCAATCAACCGAGGTCGTGATGCAGGGCGAGATGGTGGTTCAAATGGAGCCGGTCGAATAGCAGGACGTCGGATAATTGATGGTGGGGGTGGTCGACTAAGAGTCAATCCACGTTCAGGGGGTGCTGGAGGAATGTGGTCCTCTCGACGAGGCTGGTGTTGCATGCTCTGGAAACGCCCTCAACCACGACCACGACCAATCGAAGTCTGAACACGACTGCCTTGCCCGATATCTGATGGAGGGCCACGCCCTGATCCAGATCCTGATCGACGGTCTGTCATCTTGATGATCTACAAAAATAAATAAGTAAATTTAATAGAGTGAAAAAAAGTTCCTCATATAATAAAAATAAAATAGACTAAATGTTACATTTAAAAACGTCTCAATCACTTTCACTTGTTTCAACTGAAGTTTGACTTTTGGACGACGAAGACAATTCATCGTCATGTTCATTAACTTCCCCTTCCTCAGTCATTTGTGAACCGGTCGGGTCAGCTAGCGAAATATGTAACCCTTTGTTGCCAACCTCAATGGTAAAAGGGCTAGGTTCATCCTCCTGATATGCTACATCTCCAACAGACACCCTGTCTGTTTGGTCAGTAACATTTAACTCCGCGGCATATTTTGGTTGAAGCCTACAAACCGCCAACCATTCATTTCACTCGCTCCTCAAAGAGGGGTAAGGCAAATAATATACTTGACATGCTTGCATTGCTAATATGAATGGCTCGTACTTGTTGAATTGACGATTTCGCTGGACTTCAACTACTTTCAATGATGGATGAGTCCTTGTTCCGATACCTAGTGTTGGGTCAAACCATTCACATTTGAACAACATTGTACGTTTATTCCCATTATAGTCCAATTCTATAACCTCAAGGACTTGGCCATAGAAGTCATATGAGTTATGAGCATAGTTGGAACCCTTCACACACACACACCATTATTTTGTCTTCCCCTGTTCGCACCATACGTCAGAGTTTGAAACTTGTACCCGTTAACAAGGTGCGAATGATACATGGTGCAAAGACAAGCTGGACCATAAGAAATATGATGAATTGTTTCATCACTAACATGACTACGTGCCTAACACATAACACAAGAACAAAAAATTAGTCTTATTTTGTTATCCGTATATGGGGAAAGTCATTACCTAACAAAATATTAATTGATGAGAATTACATATTCATGAAACCAACTCGCAAATTCAAGCTCAAGCCTGGCGTCTACATCTGCGTCGGTGATGTCAGGCACACATTGTCGAAGTTCAACGATGAAAAGCCTAAATCATGTGCGTACATTAGAAAACAATTGGATTGAACTATGTTTTGTTAATGAGAAGCGACAAAGACATTCATGAAATCACCTTAATTTTAACATTGCAAACTTACTCAATGTAAGTCGAGATTTCGGGACAATTTAGTAGGACATATGCATGTGTTGCATTGTACTCCAACTCAGTTAAGTATCGTTTCTTTGATTTACCGAATGTACGGCTAGGATAAGTGAAAATAGAGAAATTTCCAACAAAGTTCACGCTAGGTCCGACTCCACCATCATCATTGCGTTGGACTTGCCGCTGGGAGGTATTAACATGGTCTTCAAAGTAGTAGGAGCAAAATGAAGTTGCCTCCTCAACCAAATATGCATTGCAAATTGATCCTTCGACCTTCGCTTTATTTTTTACATTGTGTTTCAAATATTTGAGCAACCTAATTATACGAGATAAAATTTGAATCATCGTTGAAATTTTATGTTCTGTTATATATATCAATATATATACCTCTCAAATGGATACATCCAACGATATTGAACTGGGCCAGCAATGGAAGCCTCGTACGCCAAGTGCACGGTAAGATGTTCCATTGAATCAAAGAAGCTTGGTGGAAAAATCTTTTCTAACTTGCACAATATCTGAGGTATGTTTGAGTTGAGGAAGTTCATATCCTCTTTCTCTGTACTACGTGTAGTTAATTCTCGAAAAAACAGACTCAACTCACTTATAGTGAGCCACACATTTTCATCTAGTAGCTCTCAAAATGCAATAGGAAGTAATCGTTGCATAAAAACATGACAATCATGACTTTTCATCCCAAACATCCGAAGCCTACGAGAATCAATACAACGACCGAAGTTTGATGCATAACCATCCGGGAATTTTAAATCTCTAATCCAATTACATAGCAATTCTTTCTTCCTTTTCTCTAGCGAGTAGCAACCTCTAGGATAAGAATTTGTAAGCGGGTCAAAGTTATGTGAAGGTCGACGACAAATTTCAGCTATGTCAAGCCTCGATTTAGCGTTGTCTTTAGTTTTCCCTGGCACACTCATCACAGTGTTGAAGATGTTGTCAAACACATTCTTCTCTATGTGCATAACGTCTAAGTTGTGTCTGATTAGATTAGTCTTCCAATATGGCAAGTCCCAAAATATACTTCTTTTACGCCACCCAGTAGTCTTAGATATTCTCCTGTTAATAGTTGCAGCTCCAACTTCTGTAACCTTCTTCAGCCCCAACTCTTCCAACTCCTCTAAAATTTCTTCGCTTGTTTTCATTACAGGTGGTCCCTCGGTGATCATCTTCCCTTTTCGAAAACCTCTTTTGTCCTTTCTCATGCTATCTTCTTTCGGTAAGAATCGTCGATGACAATCAAACCAAGATGTCTTCCAGCCATGTTTCAACTGAAATGCATTTGTGTCATCCATGCAATGCGGGCATGCCCTTGGGCCTTGCGTGCTCCACCCCGACAACATGTTGTATGTCGGGAAGTCACTGATCGTCCACATCAAAGCAACCCGCATTTGAAAATTCGTTCGTGTTGAAATGTCATACGTGAGGACCCCGTAATGCCACAAATCTTGTAACTCTTTCACCAAAGGTTGAAGGAAAACGTCAATTTGTTGCTTAGGATTCACCGGTCCAGGAACAATAATTATTAAGAACATAAGCTCTTTCTTCAAGCACATGGACGGTGGAAGGTTGTAAGGGGTCAGAATAACAGGCCAAGAAGAGTATTGCCTCCTCGATTGTCCAAATGGCTGAAATCCATCTGTACACAATCCCAAACGAACATTTTGAATTTCTTCACTAAACTCCTGGTTCACTTCATTGAAATGCTTCCACGCCATTGAGTCAGAGCAATGTTGCATCAATCCGTCTCGTGATACATGCTCTGCATGCCATCTCATATGCTTCACGGTAGACGACGAGGCAAATAAACGTTGTAGTCGAGGGGCTAAAGGGAAGTAGTACATTCTCATGTACGGCTGCAAATTCTTGTTTTTTGCACTATGTGGTTGTGAAGTAACATATCTTGACGTCCCACAAAACTTACATGAAGTCAACTCAGAGTCTTCACCCCAGTAAATCATGTAATGACTTGAGCAACAATCGATCTTCTCAACAGGTAGGCCTAATCCTCGCATCAACCGCTTCGTACTATAAAAACTATCGAGTAAGGTGTTGTCTGCCAGTAAACACTCCTTTAACACTTGCAAAATCTCACCATACGCCTTTTCTAAAATATGATGGTGGGATTTTATTGACAATAGTCGGGCCATTGCTGATAACTTAGTGACAACATCACAACCCGGCCATAATTTCTCGTTCACAGCTTGTATCATATCATACAATTGTCGTGCCAATGGATTTGGTGGCTCATCATCGCTATACCAATCAAACGATGGCCCAGCCACGTCGTATACCATCTTGTGGTATGTAGAATACTCACCTTCATATGCGTCTTCTTCGACTGTATCTCTCATAAAGTCAAGATCGTCAATATATATGGTCATTTGCATTTGGAGTTTCTCCGTGTTCGGACCAACAGTGATATCCAGGAATAAAACCCCACCGACATAGGTGGTACTCCACTGTATCCAAATCGTGGTAAGCAAGATTGCGACATTTTTTATGGTCGCACGGACACCGAATCCTTTTCTCGCTTTGAAATATGGGACAATTATTTTTGGCAAACTCTAAGAACTCTTTTAGTCGTTCAGCAAACTCCCATCTCACTAGACCGTCTTTGAGACGGTTACACATCCAATCTCGATTTGTGGCCATGATCTAAGGACTTGAGAGAAACTGAAACGTGAAACATTATTCTATAATTTGTTAAGAACACATAAAATATCATTAAAGTTATAAAATAAGTAAATTAATACTTCATATAATTGTTAATTAATTAATAAGAATGGGTAAATCAAAGACAAGAAAGTTTGTCCCAATAATTATTTTTAGTTCTCATGGTAGTAGTACCCATATAAACACACCTACAAACACGTGCCCATACATACCGATTAGATGCCAAAAGTCTGATATTGAGTTCAATTCATTTTCTTTCTAAATTGTAAGAAATATTCTTGCCATTTGTCATTTGTCATTTGTCATTTGTCTTCTCCTAGGCTCCTACTGTTATTGTTCGTGAATTCTGATCTTCATTACCTTGCTGCAGCAGGGCATTAGTCAATAAACTTTTGATATGTTTTTTTTGGATTTCAGTTCCAGCTCCAATTCATTTCGACACCGTTTACTCTAGTGGGGAGGGAACCCTAGATAGGTTGTACTTTTGCCATCTTTTGATTCTCTTTTCTAGTATTTTTTTGCTCATTGTTTGGTGTAATATATTAACTTGTGAAAGGAACAGAACATTTGTCTCTATTTTGTTAAAGAAAAAAGCATTAATTGGTTGATGGAAATCAAAACCTATATAACATTGTATTATTAACAAGGACATCTTCTCAGACTCTCTAAATGCCATTGCTCTTATTGCAGAGAATTATACTATAAGTGATCACGAGCTTTTGGCAAAAGATATTAGAAAGCATACAAGACTCATTCGACACCCAAGTTTCAATCAAGTTCCCCATTCTTATAATGTGGTAGGCAATGCCTTAGCTAGGAATACATTGTTTTCTTGTAAGATGCTCTGTGCCAATTTACTTTTAATCCTTTTTTTCCACGAGCATAAATGAAATGCGAGAAACTAGATAGACTCAAAACAATTCAGAATCCTAAGATTCCAAAATAGCATATTTATCTATGTTGGAACGCTACCATTTAATAGAAATCAAGTGATATTGGACCTACATAGCATAACAGTCCATTTTCACTTTAATCTCCACAAATCCAAAACAAAAAAAAAGGAAAAGAAAGAGAGCATTAATCATTATGACGAAAATGATTGCATGAAAGACTGGGAGAATGAGAAAAGAGAAACAAAAAGATCTTCCTATGCAAAGCCAGAGCAAATAGAGAATAACAATAGAAATCAAAGAAGAAACTAAAAGTTTAAATTGAGGATGAAAGAGTGGGAGAGGTGAGTTATAAATAGTGTGGTTTGGACAACTAAAAAAAGGAGAAATGATGGAACATTTTCTAGAGGAGATGTGTCAAGCACAAGCTATGATTTATAAAAATGAATAAAGTATGATTGACACAAATAGCCTAAAATCATGCTTAGCTGCCTATATATGATGAAAGTGAAACTAGGCTCTTTTTGAGCTATATTTAAATTTATTTGATGGCTTAATGGGAGACTATATTCTAAAGTGTTTGCTTTGATTATAGTTGAGTGGGGGGTGAGCCCTGGTTTCAAATTCTTTGATGGGGTAATGACCCCACCATCCCAACATACTTGTATAGGTCCTATCCATAAAACCAAAGAAATTCAAATCACTAGAACATAAGACTTTAATCAACTTAAAAAGGGTGTCAATCTAATGGTGTTGTGTTTCATGGACCCAGAATTGGTGCACCCACAATGTGAGACAACACATAATGAGACTCAACAAATAAAAGTATCAGGACCTCGCACTGTTCCCACTGTAGACATAAAAAAAATGTTCCAACATTAAGTAGTTATTCAGTATAACAACTAAACTATATGAATCTAACAATCCTTTTTTTGTGGTTCTTTGACTAGAGGATTATCAAACTTCCAGTCAAATTAATCTTTCTGAAGGGTGTTTTTGAGAGGTCCTTTGTTGAAATGTCCTAAAGCTTAGGAACCCGTAAAAATCTCCACTTTTTCTTCACTTTTATGTCAGAAAAGATTGTCTAGTGAGAATATGAGATAGAAATGAACTTTCTAGGTACCAATCTCTATGGCTACTAATTGAAGACAAGTAGAATGAATTCTACTAATTTAAGTGCAAACAATCTATGATATGCAATGTATCGATCTTGTGAGTTGGTGAATCTCTTCTAGTAAAGAGTTTAGACTCTTGCATTTTTTTAAGGATGACAATGCAGTGGGATTTCTTTGACAAAAAAAGATAATGCACTGAGATTTTCAAATCAGTCAGAAAATGACCTATTGCAGTTTTTAATTTTCAAATGTTTCAATGACATGAAATGTTGCATTCCCTATTGTAAGCAAAGTATCTCTTCACAACTCATAAGAATATATGGTTAGTGTATGAAGTGAAGTTAATTGTTGAATGTCCTATGACCAAAAAACCTCAAAGAATACACAGAACCCAATTAATCACGACCCTAGTAGAAGAGTTCTTCACATGGGCACCATTAAAAAAAAGATAAATCTATATGCTAATTGACAAAAGAAAGCACACTGCACTGTACAAATAATCCAATAGAAAAAGATAAGAAGAATATAAAGGCATAGTTTTACAAAAATCTTAAGATTAAAATAAATTAAAATACTTCTATCATGCATAAAAGCAAAACAAAAATACCTTTCCGTCTCCAAAATCGCACGGTGTAGGGCTCCAATCCAATTATGCAATCTCCAGCTTCAAATCTAGGTGGAAGATTTGTGAAAATTAACCAATCAAGCATAATAGTTGAACTTACTTATTTGCATTGTGTCTATCAAAACATCTATAGCTTTAGCTTTAATAGGAAGCCATAGTCGGATCACACTGATGCCACATTCCAAGCCAAATACATACGACATGAAGGCAATTCAATAGTTGGTTATACTAAAAACAAGTATTGGTCAATATTTATATCAGCTAATCGGCATATGACTCAACTTTAGTCTAGATACATTCAGTCAATGCATAAAATAAAACTCTAATTGAATTAAAGCACAATTTAATGACAATGCAGGAAAAAAAAACATAGCCCCAATTAAAGGGAATCCCTTGAATGAGACACACAATGCAAAATATACACAAACAGAAAAATCAAATTCTCAATGAATTGATAGAGCAAATTTTGATAGACTTACAAGGCAAGTCCCAAGGCTCACACATGTTCAAATCCACCTCACCAATTGCCCTGGCATTGAAGTTGCCATCTGAGACCTTTTTTGAGAGGTAGTGAGTTATGAGCTCTTCGTCTGTTGGATGGAACCTGAAACCAAACCCAGGTATGTTTTCCATCTTATAATTTTCCCCCAAAACCCAAATCAAAACACTCAAAAAATTTCTCTCTAAAAAACCTCAAATTCACTACTATTTCAAGAAAAAAATTAAAAGCACTGGAACTCATCAATTATGTCAAAGATTGGATGATATAAGGAAATCAGAGGTGAGTTTGAAAACTTAGCATTGAAGGATGAAGAATTTAAGAGACCTCACATTAGGCATAATATATAGTGAAATAGCAAAACGTGCAAGGCAGCTGATGACTCCACTGATAAACTAGATGTAATAAACTGGTAAATGTGGAACAATGAGAGGCGGAATATGATAAATTGCATCAAGGTTGAAAGCAATACAGCTGCAACACTGAAGATTCTACAATTAGAAAGGAATCATGAAAAAAAAATAGATCCGAACAAACCAAGTAGATGAAGAAGAAGAAGAAGAAGAAGAAGAAGGCTTTAGCTGACACATTAATTAGAAATGATTTAGGAGAATTAGAAAGCAAACAATCCATTGCTCTAAATCAAGCACAATGAAATAATTTGATCCATATAGTGGCCTCAACTAATCAACTAATTTGGTATTGAGGCTCCGGTGTTAAGGTTTGTCACATTAATTAGCTTAACCAGCTAAGCTATACTTCCCTTCAATGGCTAAAAGCACAGAACCAAAGTTAAAAGACTTCAATCGGTTTTACAAGATCGCTTTTTACGAAACTTCTTTCTTCATTCACTTCTACAAGTCACCATTAGGAAGTGCAGCCCAGGAAAAGTCCCTATCAATCAATCTAAAAGTGTATTCATAGAAAGAAAAAAAAAGATATACCAGTAAATCTTTATACATTTTGTTGTATGACAGTTTTGTTTGTGTTCTGTTCAAAACCACTTGCCGATTTCAGATTGTACAATATACAAAGAACATTTTAAGTCTTTTCCGAAAGTTCGAGGAAACCCCTTCAAATCAAAATCATCAAATTCAAAAGATAACTCAACACCATAATTTTTCTGCTTCTATAATGCCTTCTTTAACATTGCGCTGTCAGCCAATTACTTAAATCTAAAATTTCGAGATTAGTAAATGCAGGGATCCAAGTAGAGCTAACCTGGAGAATCAATGATTTTTTTGATGTTGAAGATAGATCCAAAATCTCTAGTTTTGCTAAATTAGCAAAATGAGATTCTGATACAACACCTTCGAAGAAATTGGAAGAGAGATCCAAGTAAATCAGCTACGAAAGCTCCCCGATATCTCTTGGAATAGTCCCATTAATGTGATTGTTAAGAACAATGAGACTTTTTAGATTCTTAAGATTCCCTATTAAACTAGGTAAAATCCCTGTAATTTGATTTTCCATCAAATTTAGACGCTCCAAGCTACTGTTTCAACATTTAGAGAGTTCATCTAGGAACTCGGTAACTCTAGTGATAGACAAGTCAGGCTTCCAAGAGCATTGGGAATGTATTCTTTAACAGAAGCATTCACAAGACGGAGTGTTGAAAGCCGATGAAGCATTCACAAAATGTTAAGACATATTGTTGTTGTGCCCCTTAATAGCTACTAATACAACCATACAATGTAAAACAAAGATGATGAATTTGAATACAATTTGAATGCCATTGAAGGCTTATCTTGCTAACTCTCTTATGTTCATTTTTCACTCTTGTTTCATTGCATCAGTGGTATCAAAACCCGGTGTGGTCTTTCTCCATGGTAGGAAACGAGAATGATCAAACCCACCCCATTGCCAGAGGTCAAAGTGTGCAGGCCTTTTGGGCAACTATCAAAACTCTCGAACGATGATTTGAAGAGTTTTCTCAAGATTTGATGAGAGCCCTACCATGGGTTCCTGAGATTCCCCCTGAACAAGAACCCCTTGTCGACCAAAAAGTTGGAGAAGGAGATTCTCCCATCCTAGCCTACCTACATCCTGGCCGACGCAGTGGTGGTCGTGCTCACAACAGTCGACCCTATATCTCCTGCCAATGGCCAAGCCAGAGCCATAACAGAGTCTGATTAAGAAGATGTTGATGATTGGATTCCCAAATTTGACATAACTATAGAGGCAAGCCACAAGATAAAAGATTAAGATCGACATCCCATTTTTTGATGGACATCTCCACATTGAGGATTTCCTCAACTGGCTCATAAAGGTGGAAAATCTTTTTGAGTAAATGGAAGTTTTTGTTATTCCTTTGACAAAGTGTTGCCGCCGTTCACACAACAATAGCCCCATACAAAGAAGAGCATTTCAAAGCTAAATCCACAATATGAATCTTGAGAAGCACAATTTGAGAGTAGAAGAGGAGAGAGAGAGAGAGAAAGTACCTGCAAATCTGAGTTACAGAGCAATGGAGCGATGAAATGCGAAAATTTTACAGAGCAATGGAGCGATGGAGCGATGTTGAGGGGACGACGACGACAATGGTGACGACGACGGTGACGACGACGGTGGGGAAGAGGAGACGGGATGGCGGGGAAGAAGGGACGGGATGGTGGAGAAGACGGGATAGCAGGGCTTAATGTGGTGTGGTGTGTGTAATGGCGGACTAAATCTTGAGGGAAATAAACTTTCCGTCCTTATTCTGTCCCTAAAGATTAGGGACGGATTTAGAGACCGAAACTACTTAGACACGTGGCATGTATTTCCGTTCCTGATATTTAGGGACGGAATCAAAGACGGATTTATTAGGCGAGAACCACCAAAATGGAATCAGAGACGGAGATTTAGGCGGGATTTTTGTGCGCCAATTAGTTAGGGACGGATTAGGTTATGTCGTTGATTTTCGGTCCCTATTCCGTCTCTAACCGGTCAACTACCTCCAAAATCATTTTTTCATCTCTATTCCGTCCCTAATTACCAACCGCCTAAATTCCGTCCCTAAATTCTGTCCCTGATCAAGCCAATTCTTGTAGTGTAAGTTTGAGATTTTCTTGATCATTTTCTTTCAACTTTGCCTCAAGTTCTTTAATATAAGCTGATTCAGATTCCTTAAAGTTCTTCCTTTTCATTCCCCCTCCATAACCAAACACATTGCCATGAGTTTGTGCTCCACAACATTTTTCAATGACCTCAAAATTAGCGAGTGTTGCCTCACTTTGGCTTGTCTTGAGAAGTTCATCCTAAAAAGTATAATGAAATCACTAGTCATGACAAAATGAAAATATCTTATCTCCAAAGTTGAAATGATGAAACAATTATAGTTAAGCAAAACAAAAAAATATAAGCTTCTTTCTCCACTATTTTTTAATGATCCTTACATATTTGTTTAATGCTTCTTTCTCCACTATTTTTTCACCGTTTTTCTCGTTTCAAAGAAAATTGTAGCCGCGTCCAACAGATTACCGTGCTTTCCTTCCTGTAACAAAACATTAATCTTCATAGCATAACTTCCAAAAAAATATTATTAAATATCATATGATTATGGATTTACCTTTTGAAATAACAATTCCCTATGAGGTTTACTTCCAGTACGATGAGGCATCGTTGCCTTCTATTAATTTTATTTCTGGCACTAGATTCCTAATTAAAATCATAAAAACTAAAGCCAACAAAGATATGGTCTAGTACAAAATTACTTAAATTAATAAATACACACCAAAAACTTCTCACTGAACCACTTGTTAGACACAAGCCATTACCAATATTTGGGATCGATATCTTTAGGCACATGTTTTATAGCCCCATCCTTAGTTTCGCAACATTGCACATTATCCACATTCATACTTGATCTCCAAGCTGTCCATAAAATTTTCATGTGACACAACGTCTTTTCTTTATATGATTCTATATCCGAATGAGAAAAACATTCCTAAAATTTGATGTTTGAATGAATCATAAAGTGAGTAGCATAAGTTTATAGTACTTAAAGATAAAAACTTCACCACAAAGTGAGATTAACAATAAACTAAATTAACTTACTTTGTTCTCAAAAAAAAATATAACTTACCTTAACAACATCCCACATGTGATTCTTGTGAACTTGACTTATTTCGCTCTAATATTGCACTATTACCGGGCATATGTCACGATTACGTATGACTATTCTCAAGTGCCTTGACCAAAGATTTTGATTTTCGTCAACTGTACAATTATTGTAAAATGACGTATCAAATTTCTCCCCATATTTCAAAGCAGCAATCTTGGGCATCCTATTCTTTCCTTGTACTTTCTTGTCTTAGGACCTTCAATTAGAAAATACAAGTATGAACAAATCGAATTATACACTTTCATTGAAGTTAAATAAATGTCAATAAAAAGCTAAATGAAATCAATGTTTAATTATATTCACTTACTCTTAACAACATCATCAGATACAACATACATAGGATCTCCATTTGCACCATTTGTAGCTACGGGTGTATATTTTACAATAATGTAGTGACCGATAGCTTCTTCCGGCAATTAAAATTCCTAATTAGAAAATCAAAATTTCAAAAAGAATTCAATAATCATACATATAATATATTATGTATTACATAAATATATGTATGTAAAGCTATTTACCTTCTTATTAGTTTTGGGTTGGCTAATGGCTTCAATGGCGTCATTAGAAACAAATTCTTTGGACATTGTCTTAAACAATTGAGCAATACTAACTTTCTCATCCCCTTCAATAACATCACCCTTCACAATCACCTTCTTGTTCACTCTCAGATCACCACCATCTTGACATTAATCACTGTAGGAATGATTGGAATATAAGAATCTATCAATATTTTCAAAAAATTCAACAAAGCAAGTAGATAATATAGTTAGAGAATGCATACATGTAAATGTCGAAAATAAGAATGAATTAAAACAAACTATACCCAGATTTGGGTTATCTTGCAGCATCTTAAAAGATAGTGGTCGGGCAGTTTCATCCTTATCAAGATAAATAGGGATAATTTTCACTCCATCATGTTCTCTCATCATATACAATAGATCTTGATCATTTCTCAATGGTCTTCCATCTCCATTGATAATTTTAAATCCGCTAGAGTACACATCAATGAATCTCTTGCATATTTTCAATATATCCAAATAACAACTGTCCTTTCTAAAATCCTTTTCATAATACTCTGATTTGCCAAAGTACAAGATCAATTGTGGGATTCCAATGAGCCTTCACTTCATACCACTTGAAGTTCCAGTAGAATGATATGCTTTGAATATACTATTGTGCCCAAGTGCTATGAATTTTCCTTTCTTATGATTATCAACTTTTGCATCTCTTGCCATATTCAAATGCATCCTTAACTTCAAATGCCACGAAAAACTCCTCAAAAAGTATCTGTTATGTAGAAAAAAGGTATGTTTGGATAAGAAAAAGCAATATAAATAGATAATAATGTCTACAACAAATATAAAAAAAATTGACTACAAATGATGATATCGAGTATTAATTTAGTGGATTACCATATTTATTTTGACTTTTTTTTTACAATCGGTGCTTCAACAACCATTGGGTCAATATCAGTCCTCGTCCATTTATTTTCATCAACATTAAAAATAGAGTCGCACACTCAAAATTGAATGACTTATCTTGTTGGTAGGCTTCTCCTAAATTGTCAACATTATCGCTCTCATCATCATTATGGGAGGGCATCTCGTACAAGTCACGAGGTTGCGTCTTAATAACAACTTTCTATTAAATAATTAAACATATGGGCTTATGTGTTAATAATTGTGTTAAGGGCTATTATATAAAGTAAAACCAAATTAAAGTGGTCAAATACGGTATTGGGCTTTAAGCATCTAATTAAAGTGTGGGTTTATATATGTGTAGAGACCATATTGTTATTTCTAATATTATGATGGGCAAAATTGAAAATAACATTAAGTTAACCCTAGTTGACCTAATTATAAATATAGTGTTATGGTCCCCAAATCAGATGTGTCGTCATACTCTTTCTGATATCCCATCGTTGAAGAGAAAACTAAAAGGAGACCACATATTGATTTGAAAGACTAACCCAGTGTTCTTCCACCATGGATGATTCAGGTACGCTTCCGCTATTTGCTTTAATTTTATTCTTGATGATTTGATATGAATATAATTGTTGAATGGGTTTTGCGTATTTATTAAAATACCAACACTTTCCGCCCTTTATTTATGTTATCAATGGCATAAAACACTTGCGATGCTTGATAGGCTAAGACAAATGGTTCATTTGTTTTTAAAAGGCGAAGAGAATTGACACTTGTATATCCAAATTCATCCATTTTCATACCTTTAATTCTATCATGCACATCGAAACAATTACATTGAAATAGCACTACTCGTTTTCCCCCTAAATATTGTAACTCAACAATCTCGGTTAATAAACCATAATAATCAACATATAATGTTTCAACCCCATTGTCGCCAAGCACACATACCCCATAATTTTGTGTTCTGTCTTTGATCACAATCTTCTATCTCAAACCTATACCCATTCATTATATAACCATTAAAACATGTAACGTATTTGGAAGGACCACGAGACAGTGAAAGTATTTGCTCATTTTTTGCTTTGTCGTCTTGAACTTGCATGTGAGCAACCTACAAGTACATCACAATTTTAGTAATTTAAGTTGGATAAATTACCTTTTCGAACACACTAGCCATAAAAAAAACTCACTTTATTCTTGAACCATGTAATAAAAGATCTATTTTGCTCATCCTCTGACATACATGACAAACTATTTACATGTATTTCAGAGTATTCTCTGCATCCCAACAAAAAAAAAAGTTAAACACACAATTATAAGGAACTCAAGCGTGAAAGAAAAAGAAATTATGAAAAACTCGCTTACTTAAGAAAAGGTTGAACTTCATCACAATTCTTTAAAACATAATGATGAGCTTGTTGCCACTTCTCATTAGAGATGTTGTGAGGCATGGCCTTTCCTAGAGCGCGTCCATTTCGAATAAATATGGAGATTTCATCATTAGGCTACTCTTGACTATCATATAATTTCTCTAAAAGTCTACTAATTTTTGTTTCGGTGTTTTTTAAATACCTTGAGCAAAGAGCCATACACTCCTTTGCAATATAGCCCTGCAATTGAGCCTTCTGGATGAGCTGTATTACGAATAAGTTGCTTTAGTTGGTAGAATGATCGCTTAATCGGATACATCCATTAAAATTGAACCAGCCCACCAATCTTAGCCTCATGAGCTAAGTGAATAGGTAAATGAACCATGACATCAAAAAATGAGGGAGGAAATATTTGTTCCAACTTGCACAATGTTATAGGAATCTGAGATTCAATTGAATCCAACTCTTCTACTTTTAGTGACTTGGCTCCTAAACTAGTAAAGAACAAATATAACTCAACAAGGGCCTCAAACACATTATTTGGAAGGAGGAAGGAGACCACGTAATGCAAGAGAAAGTAAATGTTGCAATAAAATATGACAATCGTGACTCTTCAAACCAAAAAGCTTGTGCTCTTTCACACTCACACATTGAGAGATATTGAATGAAAAACCATCAGGAACTTTTAGTTGCTTCAAAAATAAGCAAAACAAATGTTTTTCCCCTTCAGATAATGTGTACAAAGCTACGGACAACTCAACCTTATCTCCTTTGCGAATTGGATGCAACTCTTGTCTTATCCCCATGAGCTCTAAATCAAGGCGAGAATTAATTGTCTTTAGTTTTTCCTTTTATGTTCAATAGTGTCCCTATTACGTTATCGCATATGTTCTTCTCAATGTGCATTACATCTAAATTATGCCGCAAATAGAGAGTTCTCCAATATGGAAGTTCAAAGAAAATAATTTTCTTGTTCCAATTGTCACCTCTTTTCTCATGCAATATTTTTACCCTTTTGCCCTAGCTTTACTCAAGATGTTTCCTTCTAGATCATTCATCTGAGCAAGGATATCACTTCCAGAAAAGATACTTTGGTGCTAATTTGAACTCCTTAGTTCCATCAAATGTACTTTTATCACTTCTCCATTTATGCGATGACACATATAACATTTCTTTTTCCCATGACGCAATCGCTTTGAACGTGTTTCTTTATTGCATGTAGGACAAGCTAACTTACCTTTTGTACTCCAACTTGATAAGTTCCCATGTGCAGGAAAATCATTAATTGTCCATAGTAGAGCTGCTGCAATGTGAAATTTTGGCAAGTTGATGCATCAAATGTTTCAACACCGACGTCCCACAAGTTTTTCAATTCTTTTATCAAAGGTGAAAGATACAAGTCAATTGCATCTCCAAGACTCTTAGGACTCGGAATAAGTGTTGAAAGAATAAAATTAGATTCTTTCATGCACATCCATGGGGGCAAATTATATGGAATAAGAATTACTGACCAAATGCAATATGGAAATCTAGATTGGTGGAATGGTTGAAAACCTTCACTAGCAAGACCCAGTCTTACATTGCGAGAGTCGGAGGAAAATTTTTCATGATGTTGATTAAAGGTTTTCCAAGCTAAAGAATCAACTGGATGTCTCATTACTCCATCATCTTTCCTCTTGTAATGCCATCTCATCAAAGACGATGTTTTTCTGGACATGAACAACCTATGGAGCCTTGGCTTTAAGGGAAAGTAACCCATTATTTTTATAGCTAATTTTTTCCCATTACACCCAACCTTAATTTCACCAGTTCGTGTATCTTCTTTCCATCTAGATGCGCCACATATTTTACACATGTCAAGCTCTTTGTCTTCTTTCCAAAACAATATACAATCATTGATACATGCATCTATTTTGTTATAAGAGAGACCCAAATCTTTTGTGATTCTTTTAGTCTAATAGTATGACTCGGGTAAAGTAGAACTAATCGGTAATATTTCTTCACAGCATTGAAGTAACATGTCAAATGGTTTATCACTCCATCTACCAAGACTCTTGATTAGTAGTAACTTAATGGTTGCTGCCAATTTTGATGTCTTACAAGTAAGGTAAAGAGGTTTTTTTGAGTCTTCTAAAAGCTTATAAAATTTTTTGGCTTCACCATTAGGTTCCTCTTCATGCATTACGAATTCTGATGATTCAAACTCAAATTCATTTCTATCAATACTTGGATAGATGTCCCATAACATTTCTTTAATCCCATCATCATCATCATCATCATCATCATCATCATCATCATCATCATCATCATCTTTGGTATCTTCTAATTCTTCATTATCAAAGTTAGACTCACTACATATTTCACCATGGTGATACCAAAAAGTATATTTTTCCATTATTCCATACATTTGAAGATGTGATCAAACACATACGAGTTCCAGAAAAACCATTGGTACATTTAACACATGGACATCGGATTTTATTCCCTTCACCGGTCTTTTGAAATGTATAATTCAAGAATTGTTTGACATCATCTTCGTATGATTTACAAAGTCGATCTACTTTAACAAGTTTCATCCATTCTTTGTTGGGCACCATTCTTCTAACAAATATTAAAAGAAAAGTTTAAATTTAGGAAACCTCATACGAAGCACAAATTAAAACTCTATAAACCATATATATAGAAATGAATAAAAACTCTAGCCATTTAAAATATGGATTTTTCTCTAAGTTGGTTTGCAACAAATAAACCAAAAACAAATACAAAACCAAAACAAATTGAACATATTTAATTTCAAGACGCTAAAATCAAAATTCGCACGATGTGAACTTATTCAACAACAACAATATAGCCTCAATTCCAAATTAATTGGGGTCGACTACGACGTGAACTTATTGAAATAGACCTTGGCTATATCCATGTTGAAGAAGATTTGGGCGACAAAAACAAAGTTACTTAGATATATCCATGTTGAAGTCTTTTAACACTAGATCACGTTAATAGACCTGGGCTTCTCACTTATCAATTCATTGTGATATCGCTCACTTTTGGGACTAGCCCACACTAACTCCTGAATCTATGTTAGTACTAATAGTCCCCATTTAACCACCTTGCCAACAAAAGTGTAGAGTTTTGCTCCAAAACTTCAATTCTAAATTCACATGTACATTCATTCATCCAAAGTCTTTTTAACTAATTCGTGAGGAATTTATTTTGTTCACATCCCAAACAACATGAAACTCAATTTAATATAATAAAAATCAACCCAAAAAAATAACACCACTAGCAATCTGAGCCCTTTCCAAATGATCACAAGACAACAACCAGAAATAAAAAGTCATAATTACTAGATAAAGAATCAATTCAAATGTAATTATGTTCAAAAATTATATCACACAATCGATAAATTAAGTTCCAAACAAAAAGCCAAGAAATAATACAAAGTTAAAAAAAATAGAAACAAAAATATGAATATATGTAAGCACATAAGCCAAAAATCAAATTGGTTATATATGTTAATCAAGATCTATGTCCTTAAGTACATTGTTTTCAATTAAGTGATTGGGTGGTAGACTTTTGATATATATATAAATATATTTGTTTCAAAGTAATTTTAGTTTTGTGGGACATATATATATATATATGCATGTATATGCACACACTTCTCATTGGAAACATTTCAAAGAACATAGATCATTTCAAAATATTTCAAAATATATAAATATATATATACTACATTAAAAGTGTGAATGTCGACCGTGGTGAATTGCTGAATCTACACTCCCTTTGTTCCTAATTCAAGTTCCCAAATCGTAAAGTATTCATTCAAAGTTTATCTCTAACTAGAAATCCGTCTTATCTTCTACTATTGCAATCCGTCTTTTAAGTGATGTGATCTCGTCCTTTCTTTTGCGATCGCAATTGCAACAACTTTCTCTTGGTCATCTCTCTCGCGAGCGTAGATGTTGTGTTCCCTTTCAGCTCATCTTCTTGTGATCAAACTCAGTTTTTACCTTCGGTCTGTGTTTTCATGTTTCTTGTTGATATTGATTGTTCTTCTAAGCATGGAAATCGCTCTTTTGCCTGCAGGAATCGCTCCCCTTTCTCCCTCTCTCCGCAATCTCTTGCCCTAGCAGAAATTCTTATTTGGTTTACTTAATCACTCCTTAAGCTCTTCAGTTTGAGTTGTTGCTCTTTTTTTTGGTTAATTTGTTTGGGTTTCAAGTTACTCATCATTCCTCTCTATTTTGTAACATTCATCAATCTAAGTTTGATTGGATATAATTTATGCCACATTTTCTGTAGTTGTTTCTACCATCTATATCTATAAATTAATGAAAGTATTCATGTATTCATACATGCATAGTATAGTTTATTTTATTAATTATATATGGACTTTGCTAAAATGACACCCCTACAAGTCACATCATAATACACACGACCTCTATCCAACCGTTCGTGCCCACCTCAAGATTCAAAACATGGTTAGATAGGAGGGTCGGGTGTGCATTATGGTGTGACTTTAAGGGTGTGTGTTCCAGCATTTTCCATTATATATAGTTTTCAAGACTTCAATCTAAGAAACAATACAAATCCCATGTGTTGTATTCTAACTAATTCTAAATACTTTTGATCTAATAGAACTATTGACACAAAAGGAAATCAATGAATATTTGGGCAAAAAAAAAACTCATAACTGATCAGTCCAAGAAGTGTCAAACACTTTTTGGAAAAGTTTGACCGAAAATAATTTTAGTTGACTTTTAGAGGTCCGACTACGAAATTTGGCAATTTTGAAGACATGGTTTTATTGGAAACGACGTAGTGATCAATACTCTCCACTAATGTTTTGACTACGACGTTTTTTTGCCAAATTTCTTCGTTAAGGCCTCCGAATTAGCAATTTTTTTCATTTTTAACAATAAGAACAAACAAAATTAGGGTAGAAGAAAGACATGAAGCTACAAAGCTATGAACATTGATATGAACAATGAAAATGAATACTAGAAATTGAGAGACCAAAACAAAATAAAACGAAACCTTGATCGACTTCATGAACTAGCGACAATGGCTATTACGAACGTCAACAAAACTAAACCTTGATTGACGTCATGAACTAGTTGTGTTCCTTTATCTATCCGCAAACCAAATGCACCAAAAAAAGAAGACAAGAAGGTGAAACAGAGTGAAAATCACCAAAATAAGGGTTTAATTGAGAACAAGGGGTGGGGTGAAGAAGAATACGAGACGAAAGGGGTAAGGTTGTGCGTTTTCAAATTCTTGTTGTATCTTGTACATTGTAACTTATGCCTATACATGATCTGATATGTAATAGTGTCTTCTTCAAAACAGGGAACATCAAAAGCCATGGACTGTTTATGTGAGACGTGTGGTGCATACTTTGACTCAAGGTACTTGAATTACTTCATAGTTTAATGGAATTGCTTTTTATTTTTTCTTCTTACAACCACCCTCACACTATTTAAAAGGAAAACCTTTTAATGAAACAAGCATGGATGTTTATATCAATCCATTCTGAATACTAAATCTTTCAATATTGTTTTTCCTTCTCTACAGAACTTGCATTGCTTGTAAGAAAAAAGGGCAAGAAATTGATAAGATATGCTTGTTGCAAACATTGAGAATTGAAAACGGTATTGAAACATGACTTGCTTAAATTGATGGAAATAGCTTGTTTGAGCCTTTCGATTATGCTCTTAAACTAATGAGAAAAGTTACTTTTATTTTAGATTAGTGCCCTTCAAGGTTTTTAGCAATCTAAAAATTGTCAAGTGCACAGAATGTACTAGAAGGATTAAGACCTTTTCTTTTCTAAGTCTAAGGACCTTTCGAGCAACTCTTTCAATGTAACACTGCAGTATAATCTACATAAACATTTAGGTGAAACTGGACATGAAACGATCCTTCCCTGACCTAGGGTTGAGTCGTCCGGCCCAGACTGCTATTTAAGTTCAATACCTGAACCAGGCCTAAATAACGGTCTGGCACTCTTAAACAACCTGCGGAATGACATATAGACAATATGGAAGTAGTATGCGGAATTCAAATTTAATTAAATACTATATGTCACCATAAACCAAAATATTAAATGATTCAAATTCACCTAATCAAATCAAAAGAATATGAAGTTTCCAAAACCTTCAAATGCTCATAAATGTACCAAATCAACTAAAGGAAAGGTTTATCTACTAAAAAGGTCCTACCTAGGTTACAACCCTTATTAATAATTTTCAAATCAAAATAGTAAATATTATTCAAGTAAGGCTCACACAACAAGGAGTCTTCAGACGAGGACTTTCCCCTTGCCATGGTCTACCGCACTCATTGATGGACCTGTATTGTAAGTGGGTGAGCTAAAAGAACCAACGGAGCCCAATAAGAGAATAACCACGCTTAAATATCAAATATGCAAGTAATATCTATAAAGCAAAATAAAGCTACCATGCATTTGAAATCATGACAAGTATTGAAGCAGGGTAGCAATTCCATAAGGAGTAAGCATTTCATGTTCCGTAAAGTATTTCAAACACTGATAAATAATTCAAGAGTTGTAAAACATAAATAATCAAGTTTAGCAATGCAAAGGGGTTATAAGAGAGATACATATGAAGTAATAAATAGAAATGCAAGTTCATGGTTTCATTTGTCATTGCCTCCCCTTGTATACCAATAATAAAAAATATAATAAATATGCGTGGGTGATTTGATTCCACCGTGTGTCCACGGCTCCTGAAGAGGCCCTGGTGACTTGGTTCCATCGTGCATCCACAACTCCCCAAGAGGCCCTTGCAATGGGTGACTTGGTTCCACCATTAGCTATGGCTCCCCAATAGGCCCTTAAGCATGTAAGGTGACTTGGTTCCACCATATGCCTATGGCTCCCCAAGAGGTCTTACATGAAGTCAAACAAGGTAGGCAACAACCCTATCCCAAGTCCTTCAGTTAAAATTGTAATTCTAAATATACTAGTCGAAAACCACATTTGATAGAAGAGTGGAGCTCCCCACTTACCTCGACTAGTCGCGACGCCTATAACAACACCTTGCACGCTCGGGGCTCGATGTGAACCTTTGCGCTCTAGAAAATTTATAACAACAACGAATTAATGGAATCTCAATTTAAAGTTTAATAGATTTCTATTTTATTTGTCTTTGGAGCCCACCAGTGCGAATTCTTTGGGTTATGTGTCATTCAAGGCCCTTGTTAGGGTGTGGGGCCCACACATAAGTTCCCCAAGGTGCCGGTGTGCGTCATTGGTCGAATCAAGGTCTCATTGGCCTTTAATTTTGGTGTAGGGACCAAATTGGTCCCTGATTTATTGACCAAGGACCAATTGGTCTCTGTTTTAGTTGACCAATAGATTGATAAACCCCTGGTCAATCTGGTCAATGCCCCTTAGAGGTCGACAGGCCCCTGGAACAATCTGGGGACCTATTTGTCCCTAAGGGACGAACCAGAGGCACGAAACGTGCCCCTGGTGTGTTGCGAGTGGGGGAAGAATTCCCCCACCCACAACGCCACCCCTCCCCACCCTCGGACCTTTGTCCAAGTGTGGTCCCCAGCGCTCGCGGGCACTGGGGACCCCTCCACTCGGCCAGCCTGGTGGCCAGCCGCGGTGGAGGCGGTGGTGGGGAAGTGGGGTGACCATAATCCACCCTATTCCCCTTATGGCTTGTTCGGGGCTCTCTATGGCACCCCACGACCTCCATGACAGCGACAACCGTCCTACTCTAGTGACACCATATGGTGCCACCACTTAAGATCCCATATACCCCATTAAAACCACGAAGATGTCAAAAGAAAAAAAAAAAAAGGATAAAAAGAAGAGAGGGAAAGATTACCTTCTTAGATTTATTAAACTTCCCAAAACTCCATTGATTCAAAACCACCACAGCCACCTTCTCCACCTTCTACTCCTAAGGTTTTTAGTTCAAACAAGACAAAAACTTAATATATATATATATATATATATATATATATATAGTGGCTATGGGTTAAGGTTTTTCTTTAACCCAATAAATTTACCAATTTACCCTTAGTGAGTTATTTTTATTTTTGGGTCGTCACAGGACATGCCATTCTCAAATCAAGATAAAAAATAATAATAAAAATAAAAATTAGACAACTTTTAATCAACAATAATTGAAAACGAAAACAAAATCAAACCAAAAACACGATCAAAGAAGCCAAACAAAAAGATTGAAGCATCAATCATCATCATCATCATCATCATCATCGATCACTCATAAATATAAACATCAACAATCAATCATCATCATCATCAACAACAACAACAAAAATAAGAAATTGAAAGACGAACTAACCTTGATTGATTGGAAACTTTAGGAGAGAAAAACAAAGAGTAGAGAGAAAAACAGAGAGCGAAAGAGATTTGAACGAGAAGCGATGTTTAGATGGATGAGAACACAAGTGAGAGTGTTGATTCTCTGCGATTGATCAGTTTCGTGAATAAGAGCAGAGCAGAGGATCAAACACAATATGAGCAGAGGACGAGTAGAGGACGACCACAATATGAGCAGAGGACGACCACAATGTGAGCAGAGGACGATCAAAGGATGAACACACGAACACAATGTAAGGAGAGCAAAGGATGTTTCTATTAGGGTGTTAACCTCTCCCCCTCCGCGAGTTAAGCTCCGAGAATAAGAACAACCGAAGAACAAGGGGTTGTGCTTTATTTTCCTTCTCCGTCTCTACGAGATCATCTCCTCTGTGCGTGAAGAAGATCAAAAAATGAAAATGGAGGAAGACGAACAAGGAAATCAAAGGGGTCACAGTCTGCTCCTTCGCGCATTTTTTTTCTTTTTTTCTTTTGGAGCACTTTGATTCATGTATGTGTCATGTGCCCTAATTTTGGCTTTCTATTATTTGGTTAATTATGAGACTTATTTTCTAAAAAAAATAAAGCAAAAATAAGAGTGGGAAAAGTTAACGCCTAGCATATTTTGGAACCAAAATTTTTATACATTTAGTGACAGGATTGTTCAATCAATAATGAGATGATGTAATACCTGTCACTAATGACTACACTTTTAATGACAGAAATCTTTTATTCTCATTAATAACATTAAAGGTGTGCTTTTAGTGATAGGATTGTCATCCTGTCACTATTTTTTTGTCATAATAAACCCTTTTTCTTGTAGTGAATATTTTGTAATTTCACAATTGATTTAAATACATATAATACATACAAAGAGCCATACAATTAATAATAAAATGTAAAATTACTTAAATGCTCCCGACTTGAGTATTTTGAATTTTCGGATCGAAATATCGTGAGTTGGCGATCCTGATTAAGGAATAAAACAAGATTTGAAATTTGGGTCGTTACACTTCTTTCTTGGTTATGAGAGATCATATTCATATTTCATTCAATCTTGAGAGTTGAGATCATTAAGTAGACCATAACGCATCAAAAGGTTGATTTCATAGATTTTCCATTTGGGTACCGTATGCCCAAAAAAACCACGTCATTATATAAGCTAACATTCACTTGTCTACGTCCCCAAAGAAAAAAAAATCCTACATGGGAAAAAAACCAAACTTCCACCAAGTAAAAAAAATCTAAAACTTTTAATGGCAGAAGAAAACTGTTTTTACTAAAACAAAATATCGAATGAGAAAATTTTAAAATGTATTTAAAACATGTGGATTTGATGAGGAATCGCCACATGGCACAATAAAGAGCCTCTCCAATTAGTATGAATTGCAGTGAAAAAGGATCCTCCTAAAATACAATTCACATTCTATCCAAAACGTACTCGCCAATGGGATCATAGGTGGATTGTAAATGTCTAGCTGATGTGGTAGGAAACCAATTATATAGATGGTGTATGCCTCAATGTCTAAAACTAAACATTTTCATAGACACTCTCTCCACTGCTACACTGTCACTTTTAACTAGAGAAACAAAGAAAAAAATAAAATAGACCTCAAATAAAAAAAGACAAAATACATGTCATAATCAACATGAAGACAAAAGAAAAAAGCAAAGCAAATATCTAAATCCACATTGTGCATTCGAGACCACTTTTAGAGCATCTTCAATGGAACTAGAAACAAATCAATGCACAATCCTTGATAAAAACATACAAACATTGATGAAGGGAAGTTCAATAGTGGTTTCAATTTTCATTTCACCTTAATTTTATCCTAAGAAAACATCACAAATATCAAAGACGTTTGTATCATTAGCAAAGATGTCGACATCGTTAGTCCATGATGCGTCAACGTTGTCATGGTAATCAACACCGTAACCAAGATCATAACCATCCGTTGTCCCAGAAGAGTAATCAACACCGTAACCATGATGATCATAACCATCCGTTGTCCCGGAAGAGTAATCAACACCGTAACCATGATGATCATAACCATCCGTAGTCCCGGAAGAGTAATCAACACCGTAAGAGTAATCAATACCGTAACCATGATCATAACCATCCCCATCCGTTGTCCCGGAATAGTAATCAACACCGTGACCATGATCATAACTATCCGTTGTCCCGGAAGGATTTTCATAATCAAAATCGTACCCATAATCACCATCGTTAACCCCATTCGGATCAACAACGTCTTCATTACCAACACCGTCCATATTCCAAGCCAGCGACGCATCATTAATGTCGTTATTATGATTATTATGAACATTATGATCTCTAGTGGAGTCGTGATTGTTTGATGGCTGACCGTTGACCTTGGCGTGCACCCCATGGGATTTAGTAATTTGATCGAACTCCCAACTCCCCCCCAGCAACCAAAACCGAAGCTGCAGCAACTCCCACTCCGGCCAACGCAATATTATCTCTCCTCGTCCACGGATGTTGGGGCGGCGGCGGCAGCATGGCAGATTGCGGTGAATACCATAAATTTTGAGGCCGTTGCGGCCGCATCGACGGCGGTCTAGAAGTACCATAGGCACTCCCACTCCCAGCACCCATGGCAGGATAATTTGTGGGTGGCCTTGGATAAGGCAAGTTATCTTGGAACTTGTACGAGAAGTTCAACTTTCCTCTTTGGCTATTGTTTTGAATATTGAAAATGGGGTAGCTCACCTCAGTGTAGGCATTGGAGTGTTCGGCACGGAGGGCGTTGAGAGGGACATGGACCTCGCCGAACTGCTCGTCGCCTAGGAGTGTCCTCTGGCAGTAGAGCCCAAACACAAGGTGGAGGTGTTGGAAGTGAGTTTGGGAGATTGAGAAGCTCATGTTGGAGTTCCAAATGGGATTAGTTCCGCCCGTCGTGTCTACTTCTGTTTTTTGCAATATGTTGGCGGGGTCGTTGGAGAGGGAGGCCGTCGCAGAAACTCGCATTTGGCCCATTTTTCTAACGTCTTGGAGGCCGCTCGCAGATCTCACTATCATCTCTAGCTTCATCATCTCCATGCTTGATTTGGTTTTCAAAGTTAACTATAATACTCGTTGGAGGGATCGGATAATATATAGAGGCCAAACGTAGACTCATAAGTCAGTAAGATGAGCACATAATGCGCTGACCAATTCCGAGTTTTTTACTTGGCCGATGAGTACATAATGAGTACAGAGAACGTCATTAATTACAAGACCAAGTCATATATATATACTAGTTCTGATAACGTGCTTCGCACGATAGTGTCCATTCGCTACGCTCGCGAGAATGTTTTTTTAATATTTACTAAGTAAATATAAAATTTTAATTGAAATTATATATATAGAAGAAATGAGGAAATTAAAAATGAATTAAGTAGATAATGAACATTAATTTAAAAGTAAGCAATTGAAGATTGGAACAATCTTCAATTGAAGATTGTAATTTATTCCTCCCTTGGAAGTACGCAAGCCCTGAGAGGTTTTTCCTTGTATCGCTTTGAATGACAAGTTTCTTGTGACCTTATTCTTGTAATAATTTTTTAATGGATCCTACAAAAATTAAACAGAGTAAAGCCTTTCAGATATTGGGCTATAAAATTCATAATCATGGTCAACCAATTATTAGAAAAGTTTTGAGAGTTAGTAGCGCATACCAGTTCACTTCCATAGTATTAAATAATGTTTGGATGAAAAAACTTTCTGAGCTGGGATATTTCCTAATCGTGTGTACAAATTGAGCAATACCCAGTTTTAACTCTATAATTTGAATAATTAAATGAAATAAGTCTTTTTTTTAATCTCTAAATGAAATAAGTGTTAAAAAGCAAATATTAAAACCTTCTCATAACACTATCAAACTTGGTGAAATTCAATCTTCTATTATTGCATCGTTGATAGGAACCCGAAATGATGGAAACTGGTGTTGAACATCCAGCTCTTAACTATCATAGGAAGAACAAAACTTGATCAGTGTTAAATCCTCAGTTGTAAAAACCGCAAACTGTTCTTTTGGCAATTGTTACTTACATCCACTGAGGTGATGACATGAGCTGCAGCGCTGAACAAATTTCTGCAAAAAGAAATGGTAACGTGTAACGACCCGGAAATTTGGTTATTTGTGAATGATGATGCATGTATTAGTATATTAGTATTTTACGGGTCTCGAGCAGTTCGGGCTATATTTTTAATTGAGTGAGGTGTCGCCTAGTTAAACGGGGTTTTCGGGAACCGTTTTAGCAGACATTATTAGTAAACAAAGTCAAATGAAATATATGACCTTAGTTGAGAAAATACAATTTTATCAATAAAGTCTAACCTAGACATGAGGAGACTTATTCGAATACCAAGTGTGGGACTGCCTCGAGAAGCGTGTCGAGCGCGGGGCACTATGTACCGAGTAGGCGGGAATTTGTGTGACCTTATTCATAATTTAATAAAATTAATCTAATAGGTTAATATAGGATAAGATTGTTAAAATGACACAATATGGTGAGGAGAACCATTGGATGGGCATGAAGATGTGCATATGTGTTAGATTAGGGTGATGAGCCAAATGACCCATAAGGGCAACTGTCCAAGAGATGAATAAGTGTTGAATTAAGGGCAAAAGGGTCATTTCCCATTGTTTACACCTATATAAAAACAATATGTTGTTACAAACCCTAATCGCTATTCATCACCTCCAACCACACAAGCTGTCACTATTCACCTCTCCTCTCCCCCCCTCTCTCCACTGCCACCACACCACCAGAGACGCCGACTCCGACGAGGTGAGACTCTCCCTCTCTTTCTCTCACTGCTCACACGTCCCTCCCTCACCTCATGGACTCTCTCACTCTCGGCCTCACGTTCTCTCCTCCACCTTTCTCGGCCTCCACGCTGTGGCAACTCGCCCCTCCAACTGGACCACCACCACCGCCACCCACTACGACCACCTACCTCTCCACCACCACCGGAAAACGCTTAGGTAAGCTTTTCCTCCTCCCTCTTGTTCCCCTCTCTCTTTCGGCAGTACACTTTCTCTCACTCTCATTCTTCTCGACCTCCATGTCGTGACAGTGCTCCTCCTCCCTGGACCGGCAACCACCATCATCCTCACGGCGTTGGACACCTCGGCCACCCACTGGAGATAGCTAGGTAAGCATCTCTCCCATGGTTCCCTCTCTCTCAATTGTTTTGTTCTTCCACAATTACTTACTGTTTTCATGTTTTTGGATTGTTTTTGGGACTGTTTTGGTGACGATTTACACCACTGTTTTGGATGACCGGCATTGATGCCGGTCGAGGCTGACCGGAGGTCAACCTCCGGCGACTCTGCTGGCCGGAGGTACCCCCAAGTGTGGCGGTTGTGTGAGTGTTGTGTTGACCATTTTGTATGTTGTATAGGGTTTTAGTGAAAACGATTTGGGGTGTGGTGGTGTGGTGTGCATGATTATGTGTGGATGTGACTGGTGGGGTGCACGATGAGGAGTGTGGGGGTGTGTAGTTTGGCAGTGGGATGGTGTGTGTATGTTCATGAATGTGTGTGTGTGTGCATGTGCATGCATGTGTATGCATGTGTGTATATGCATGTGTGTGTACGTGAGACGGTTTTGGGAGGGTGTGCGTGTACATGGAATGTAAAACAGCGGGGTGCACACAACAGTGGGGTGTTGTGTGCACATAACAGTGGGGTGTGCGATGTGTGGGGTGCATACAGTGGGGTGTATGGATTATTGAAGGTGTGACCATAATGTATAAAATTGTAGGTTTGTGAATAAGTAAAAAGGGTTGTAAGTATGACCTTTTTTTTAATGATCATGGACTTGCATTAAGGCCAAACTAGGGCCCGACACACTCATTATATATGAGTCCATAACAAGTTACAAATGGTGTGTTTATAAGTTGTGTAAAGCCCAATAAAGGTTCAATATAATAGACACAACTTAAGGCCCAAAACAAATACATAAAATGGAAGAATGAGCCTATATATCTAGGCCCAATAATTGTCCCCACAAATAGCCTATTTAAGTGAGTATAGATTTGATAAATGGGCCCAAATAAAAGCCCAAAAAAGAGTTATGCTTGTAAAACAAATGGGCCATGACCATAGAGATGGTTTAGTCCACGACGATTTGGGTCACATCAACAAATGGTTGTAAAACAAACACCTTAAGACTAAATACGAGCCTTAAACTAATAATCGAGATTCAAAACCTTTATCAGGTAGTCGAGAAACCGCGAGGAACGCGTTAGAGTCTCGAAGTGGTACCGGGTTGCGATTAGTCAGGTTAGTACACTTTGCCTGTACGTTTGTAAGCCAATAAGAAAATGTCATGTGATTCATTATAATTTTTCAGTCTTGTTATGCTCTATTATTGGTATTCCATTCCATTCCTTGTTGTGTGCTTCCCGGCGTAAGTGTTTTGTCTCGAAAGTACTAGGACCTGCACTAGAGGGATAAAAAGCAGGCACTCGTGCGCACGAGTGTGTGACCACCCTTAGTGACCGTGTGACACCGAGTACTGGGTGGGTGGGTTCGAGCCCCTCTCGTCATAGCTGTGCCTTCGCTTGTGTCGATGCCTGGGAAGACCTCGCGAGGTCTTCGCCGTTATGCTATGATTTAGACCACTTATGAGCCTCTTTTGATTCCTTGGAACACACTTGATTGTCGATTGATATCTATTAGTCTGTTTATCATGCATCTTGTCTATTTAAATTCTTGTTTTTTTATTACCGCATGATATCTAGACTGCTTTACTTGTTTTATCATGAATTACTGTTATCTTCTTCTGGCATTACATTTAATTTTCTCCAGTTGCTCACCGTCTAGTTTGTGACGGTGGGTGCAGATAGAACAGAGTGCAGTAGAGGCAAGGAGCCCCGCTTAGGCGACTTTTGTGAGGATTAGCGGCTGGACATGGAGACTATTTTGTAGGTTTCCTTATGTTTTGCTTTTATGTATATCGTTTCATATATATGCTTTGGGATTATTGAACTTGACATTTTGATGAGATTGGTATCATGTACCTTTATATTTCGAATTGTACATGAATATCCGAGGTTTTCCACAATTATAGAATTCTTAATTTCCCTTTGATTGAGTTATTTCCCCTTGTTATTTATTGTTTAGTCTTCCGCTGTGTATTATTGCAATAACTCTTTCATAAACTACTAAATTGATTAAATTGAAGGCTGACTAGGCTCGTCAGGTTGCCAAGTGATGACTTGGGGCTTGCACAGGTCTAGGTCGGGCGTACCCAATTGCACGGGAAAATTGGGGCCGTCACATAACGCGTCAATAAAATATGTTTTTCCTAAAACAACTATTTTGTATATAGCGGTAAAGTGTCGATCCCACATAAATTGGTGTATTTCTTAAGTAAGAAAAATACAAAAAAAAAAAAAATTAGGGTTTTAGAGAAAATATATAAATATTTTAAAAATAAAGAAATTAAATGGAATGGAAATCTAATGGGAATGAATCTAGGTATTCAGTTTCACAGTCTCGCCATACAACTTGGGATTGATTTTATTAATTGTCGGTTCATGAAAAGTATGAAACTAATCTATGATCTAGTGCAACTATAGAACCGGTGACGCACTCGGTTCCTCGCACTTTCTGATCTCGATAGCCAAGGTACGATCGTTGACTACTTCCCTAACCAAATACGCAACCTGATCGCTAGTGCTCCAGCTTTAACACATTGGTCGCATTACTTCGATTCGTGAAGGCACTACACCTAGACAAACGGATCGCTAGTGCTCCCGATTTAGCCTAGATCCCTAAGGTACTTGACCGGTCTCAAAAGGGTATAATCAATTAAAAGGGTCAATTGCCACTAGTGTAGTCTTATCGCACAAGGACGGGTGCTTACGACTCTCTGGCATGTAAATCAATGTTTAAACTAGTGTTTAACGTCAATTGTTCAAATAATACCAAAGAAAATAAATCATAGAAAAGAATCAATAATAATTAAAAATAAATAAACCTCATAAAGGATTCCCAAGTCGTAGGCTTGACCAATCCACCTTCAACCTAGATGGAGGAACTAGCTAGACATAATCAAAAACCTAATTCTAATGCAAAACGGAAGTAAAGCAAAGGATGTTTTCGTTTGAGAGTCTCCTGATATTTATAAAAACAATTCCAAGTCGGTCAAAACACCCAAAAAATCTCCAAATATGTGAAATTCTAGAGTTGGGATTTCGTGAAGATCGCAAGTATGCGACATCAATACGCAACATTGTTTGAGCGCTGAGATAGGAGTTAACACTTGGCATTGCCTCATTGGAGTGAGGACTGCAGCGCGCTGACGTTTCGCACTTCTATTGGTTGGGAGGAGTAATTGTAACGTGCCGAGGAGGGGTAGCGACTGACACGTGTCCGCAAAATGCGTGCGTTTGCATGAGGAGAGAACGTGGAAGTGATTGGGACAGACACGTGGCGTGATCTCATTAGGCTGGAAGAGCTGTGCTAACACGGTGAGGAGAGGTAGGTGGACAACACCTCGCCATAGCAGCACACGTGAGAGAATCTTGGAGAAGATTGGGCCGACGCGTCGCAAGCAGAGTGGTGGAGATGATTTTCGAACTGAAGATCTGGCCGTGACTTGTACTGCGAATTTGAGCCCCTTTGAGTCTGAATTTCGTAATGCTTGTGAGAGAAGAAAATGTCGGTATCGAGGTCTTCTTTCTAACAAGACTAGAGGTGAGTCATTCTAACTTTGGATGTGAAAGTTATGCCCTCTAAACTGAACAACTATCAATTAGGTCCAACACACACTTTCAGTCCCAAAAACACCCAACTCATATAAAATCCCTGAAATACATAAAACACAAATTTATCACTTTAAAACAAAATAAATATAGTCCATTAACTACTAATAACTTACACTAAATCATGCCTAAATGGACACTCATCAGGTACCAAAAGAAAATCTAATTATTAGAAAAAGAGAGTACGGTATGAACTGTTGATTGCCAAAGGTTGTAATTGATTGGCTAACGATAGTCTTGCCTTGTGTTTGTGGTTGCTACACCATGATCAATAATAGCCTTTGGTCTAGAAGTTTGCTGACATGAGTTTTGTTTCTTGTGCTTGCAAGTCCTTCTATTGTCCTCATTACCTGATTCAATTTCAATAAATGACTTCAGAAAGTTGTATTGAAATTTACATATTGCAAGTGACATCACTAGAGGGCTTGAAACAGGAAGCTTCTCCTCTGGCCAAGTTGCAGTACACCTGGGGCAATACCTCCAAAAAGGGCCCTTGACCCATAGGAAAGTTTTGAGGCAACGACCATGGGAAAGTGCGTGATAAAATGGCATTGGAATTTTGGTGATTCCACATATTTTCTTGGTACCGTGCGTGTAAATTCTAAGATAATATATGAGACAGTCTTGTTGCTGTCGTTGTAGAGGAAATGGAGTTTCGGGATCTAATCCCCCACCACAGAATAGCAACAGATACAATGCTTGAGAAGAAATGCTCACGCCGCCGAGTGCTTTTAACATGAGATGGTGCAAAACCATCCTGATTGTTGTAATTCCAAACATAAACATTAGAATCCTCACTTGCGAAAACAATATGTTTTCCATCTGACGCGAAAGAAGCTGATATTTGACTACGAGTATTGCCAAAACTTGCAGGTATAAGTAAGACCAGCACATGAGATGAACTCAAAAGTGACATTTGCTTTCCATTCAAACACATAGGATGACAATTCTTTCATAGTTATTAAATTTGTTGCAGGTAATGCATATAGGTCACAGTACAGTGGAACCTATATAAGAAAGAGTTTGAATAAGATGTTCGTATAACAGTGGAACCTAGAAAAAGTTTTATTTCCATTCAAACACATAGGATGGCCGTACTTCGTTATTTAGATTCATTCCATCATAGGTTAGATTAGACAACATCAAAAATATGAACGTCCATTACTATAAATCTGTGCATATGAGTGCGTGCATCAGATAGATCGAGAAACAAATAGAGATACCCGGCAGTCAAACGAGATGTTGGGAGGAGGGAAAGCATAAACTGGGTTGAATTATCATTGAGTAATCTTTTTTCTCCAACAATCTTTTTTTGCTTTGTAATGGTCAAATAGTAATTAGGTTCCATGATGTTTAAAATGTAAACTGCCCAAGTACACTACAAGAAAATTTGCAAGAAAAACACAACAAGAAAAAGACTCTTTAACGAGTGGAAATCTCATCGTTAAGTGTCAATTTCCCCTCACTAAAGATATTTAGCGAGGGGAAAATCCCGTTATCTTTCCCCTCGCTATTGCCTCTCTCTAAAGAGTTTAGGTGACGGGATCACATCTCCTCGCTAAAACTTTTTGCGAGGGGACCAATCCCCTCACTAAAATCTTATAGTGAGAGGCAATCCCCTCACTAAATAGCTTTTAGTGAGGGGATTTGTCTCTCATTAAAAGAATCTAATGAGATGTCAACCACACTAAATAGCTTTTAGTGAAAGGTAAAACCTCTCACTAAAAGCTTATAATGAGAGGTAATCCCTTCACTAAAATAGCTTTTAGTGATTCATGGTTGACAGGAAATCCAATGTTACGTCTTCAACAAAAACATGGACAATGTGGCGGATCTCTCAAAAAGTGGAGTAGCAGAATTTATGGAAATATTAAAACCAGAATTGAATTTCTGAAGAAGGAAATAGAAGAACTATATTCCAAATGTACTGAAGCTGGGATTATGATTCAGAGAATCATAAATATTGAAGAGGAATATTGGAGGCAAAAACACCAAATACTTCCACAGTAAAGCAAAGCATCAAAAGTCAAAGAATCATATCCACAAAATTAAAGATTTTCAGGGCCAATGGGTCCACAAAAATGAAGACATCACTCTGACTGTCCAACAACATTTTCAGCAACTGTTTCAGTCCACAAATCCATCCCAGGAGGACCTAATCAATGCTACTGGAGTGATCCAGTCCAGATTAACCCCTTTTGATTTTGATGTATTACAGGAATCATTTAGGAAGGAGGAAATTGAAGCTGTTGCTTTTCAAACTGGGCCTACTAAGGCTAAAAAAAACATTGAATGCCCATAGTTGGTTCCACCGAACACACATAACACCTGCAAAAAAAAATTAAGAATGTCAATGGTCAATCGATAGAAGAAAGATAACAAAGCAATGATTTTATCGAAACATTTTGTATCTTAAAATACATATACAATTGCCACCTAATCTCCATAATTTGACGAAAATAATACCAAATTTAGATGAGCAAACATAAGTGTGTAGCATAAGGCCAACCCCACAGCATGATTATCTGATAACCATCATTGCTGAAAAATGCAATTCAAGTTCTAAAGATAACTATGTAAATGTTCTAAAAAAACATCAAACAGTAACAAATAGCAAAGAAAACAATCTTAACCATTCAAAATTCTTAAAATACAAGCTACTAAGTAAATTAGGGCAAACAAGTTCAGGGCACAACTTCCATTAATCTACAACAGATGAATTCCATACTTCAACTTTAAATTAGGAATCAATGCACATTCAATCCCATCAAACAAATGTAGTGACTAGTAAAGAAAAACAGTGAAGAAGAAGAAGATTATCTGAAGTTCTCAATCTAATAAAGATTAGTGAAGTTTCTGATCATCATAGATACCACATTGTCTCTCTATTGCCTACTGTACATCTTAAAGAGCTACTAAACCCTTCTAATGACACTTCGATCAATAGTTCAATGTATATAATTAAGAAATTCATCCACATAACCTATATATTAAATCCCACAGCAAAGCTCTCCTGCACATTAAAGTCTTCCGCCCATACATGATAATCAAGTTAAACCATCTTCAAACCACATGATCATCATAAGTAATAAACAAGATAAGAACACAAGAACAACAAATGTAGAACCAAGAACATGACTGATGATGATCTATGATGAGTTGCAGAAGAGTACCCTGGTGGGGGAGGTGGTTGTTTGAAGTAAAAAAGGGAAGTAAGGGAGAATTGGATTAGGAGGGGGTGGCAGCAAATACTACATGAGCTTTAATTAAGTTCAAAGATTACAAAACACAGATAAATCGACACCACGGACACCAAAAAATGAAGCAAGTATTCCTATAAATCTTTAGGATGACAATTGATTCTAGATGTATACTTTTAATTCAAATGGAAGGAAAGAAAAAACAAATCAAGTAGGAAAATAATGTACCTAGAAGTAGAAGTAGCAATAAACGATCTATATCTATCAACCAATGCTAAGCGTCATCCTACAAAAAAAAAACACATTAAACAATAAAAAAATGTAAATTTCATAAACTCCAAATGCAAATAAAGTAACTAATTGAAAAAGACATAAAACCTTATTTGATTCATCATTAGTCTGTGAAGGATCAATAGAGGATGATTGTTTTCTTTCTATTTCAATCTTATCCAATCTATGGCAAATACTTTCAACAGTTTGCCTCAAATTTAGAATTTCTTCGTCTTTTTTATGAAGCCTTGCCTTAAGCTCTCTAACTTGTCCAGATTCAGATTCGTTAAACTCCTTTCTCTTTATTCCACCACCATAACCAAACACATGGCTATGACGTTGTTCTCCAAAGCACTTTTCAATGACCTCAATATTAGAAAGTGATGCTCAGCATTGATGATCTTGATAATTTCATCCTAGCAAATGGTAAGAAAAACTTTACTCTTTTTAAAAATCAAATGAAAAAAATGTAAAGAAAGGAATGTCAATTTACAAAGGATGCTTACGTATTTGTCAATTGTTTCTGGTTCAACCAGCTTCCTGCCTTTCTGCCTTGTTTCAAAGAAAAATGTTGCCGCATTGGGTGAATTGCCATCTTTTCCTCCCTAAAAAGTCATTATAGGATATTAATTCTTCCATCACAAAAATCCCACCAAATACTATATGGTGAGATTAAAAATTACCTTTTGATATCTCAATTCTCTAAAAGGTTTGCTTCCGGTATGATGAGGTAATTTTGCCTTACTCCTATTGATAGCATTTTGATCACTGATTCTCTATTAAAAAGAAAACCCACATTACAATCAACATATAAAGAAGTATATTAAACTCTTTAGATTTGAAAACATCATACCTTGAATTTTGGAACTAAAAATTTATTTTTCACAAGCCATTCCCAATCTTTAGCATTCATCCCACTTGGAACATTCTTTTCAGCTTCTTCTCGAGTATTGCACGGTTTCACATAATCGACATATAAAGCTGACCGCCAATTTGTCCATAAAGTGTTCATATGCTCCAAAGTGTCATCTTTGTACAACTCAATGTTTGGATTAGAGAAGAATTCTTGCAAATAAACAACAATAACAATATTTTTTTAAGCAAAGAAACTAAAAAACAGTTACCCATCTAAATTTAAAGAATGAGTCTTCATAATCAATAACTGAATTGGTAGTATCAGTACAAAAAAAGTTACCCATATAAACAAACACTAGGACCTAAAATCATTGAAAACTAAAAAGTTTCAATCATTTACTTTGATTGCATCCCACATGTGGTTCTTGTCAGATTGACTAATGTCCTTCCAAGTTTGCACTCGCACAGGGCATATTCTACGATCACGGACTATTTTGCCCAAATGTCTTGACCAAGATTTATGATTATCCGAAATTGCGCGCTTCTTATAAAATGTAATGTTAAGCTTTTTTCCACCTTGAAGAAGAGCAACAGCTTTGTTCTTGTTTTTTCCCCGAACTTTTCTTCGATTAGAATCTATGATGTAAAAAAATATCCAAATAATTGCAAGAATAAAAAACATATAATTCAAATCAAATAAATTTCAATAACGTATACTTACTTTCAACACAAACTTCTGATACAACATACACAGAATCACCAATTTCGCTATCAGCATTTACAGGAACATACTTTGCGATAAGGTATTAGCCAACGGCTTCTTGTGGTAATTCAAACTCCTAAATGAATTAAAATTTGAACAAATATAAAAAAAGTAAAGATATGTAGATATTTCACAAAATAATACTTTCATGATTGTTTACCTTTCGACCAGTTTTGGGTAAGCTAATAGCTTCCAAGCCATTTTCATCAACGAATTCTTTCGAACTTGTTATGAACAGTTGAGCAATGCTAACCTTCTCATTCCCATTAATAACATCACCTTCTACAAGGACCTTCTTATCTGCTCTCAAATCCCCTGATATCCGAACATTTATAACCTTAGGTTTGACATAACTGCAGGAACCTATACAAAAAAAGTCAATATAGTTAGTAATGGTGAGACATATGCATAGTTAGTAATGTTGAGACATATGCAACTATCAAATTGATATAAACAAAATACAATAAACATTACCAAGATTTAAATCATCATGTGGCAACCTAAAAGATAAAGGTTTGCCCATTTCATCTTTTTCAAGATAAACCGGTATGTCTTTCATCATTTCATGTTCCTTTAGCATAATCATGACATCTTGATCACCTTTCAATAGTCTTCCATCTCCATCGGTAACTTTAAATCCAATCGAATAGACATCAATGATTTTTTTGCAAATTGCGAGTATATCCAAGAAACAACTATCTTTACTGAAATTTTCCTCATGATACTCAACATCACCAAAGTACATGATTAGATTGTGTGACGTGAATGTACCTTAAATAAAAGAAAGAGATACATGCCATATTAAGTAATTCAACATCTAAGTGGAAAAATAGTTCTCAAAGATATAAATTAAGATAACACAAAGTAAATTTACAAAAGTAATACCACTAGACTCTTCAATAGGATGACTTGACTGGAATCCATTTCCACACTCCTTTCCCAACA
This sequence comes from Stephania japonica, assembly GCA_039657345.1. Taxonomy (NCBI): domain Eukaryota; kingdom Viridiplantae; phylum Streptophyta; class Magnoliopsida; order Ranunculales; family Menispermaceae; genus Stephania; species Stephania japonica. Next base: position 15,389,988 of record CM077558.1, on the reverse strand, counting down.
TCTTTGGTGCGTTGAATTTTCTAACCTTGCGCTTAGTACCTTTATTCTCCACATGCCAACGTAAATGATGCAAATTAATAGTAATTCTCCACATGCCAACATAAATGATGCAATGCAAATGTACGTAAATTAAATCCAAGCAATAGACAAACATCAACCACTAATTAGATGTAAAATTTTGACAAACCTTTTTTCCTTATTGACTCCAATGTCTTCATGATGCCTGAAATAGACATCACACAGTAAATTGAAAAATCCTGCAAAAAAATTAAGAAAAAACTAATATGAGTTGATTGAAATTGTCAGTTCAGAGACTGGAACCCATGTGCAACTCCAAAGCCTTAAACCAAAGAAGTTAATGACGTTCACAATGGGATATGTTTTACTTATATCTTCATTTTAGAACGTTCCCCTGGCTATTGTTTCTTTCAAGATTATGACAGTAGTGAAAAGGAATAATAACAAAAAAGAACAAGAATCTATTGCTTATTCTAAAGCAAATCTTAAGAAGAAATGTGAATGTATTAGAGTATAAACTATTCATCACATAAAACAACTAATCAACATGAAAAAGCCAATAGGTTGAAACCAAAAAAAAAGAACAAGCAGGTAAAAAATTCAAGTGAACATAGATACTTCATAATTAGAACAAGTTTTGGTAAAACTCGTATAGATAGAATCAACTCTCCCAATATAAATCCAAAAATACTCAAATAATCAAAACTCAATCAACACGGTATGATTCACATAAAGTGAGAGTGAAGCGAAAGATGGACTGAAGAACCACAAACGTCAACACATCGCCAGTCGAACAAAGATTCCCCACATGTCAAAATATAGTTCAATTCACTCGCTGCTACAATATTCTTTAAATCAACCTACAAGACAAAATAATTTGAATAAAAAAACCAAAAACAGTTCAAACAGAAGGAAAAAATCATGTAGGAAAATAATGTACCTAAAAGTACAACAAAAAGAAACGATCTATACCTATAAACCAATGTTAAGCATCATACTCGTTTGGCTCTTCCTTTTCTCTTTCTTTCTCTAGCAGGTGTTTCAATTACCATTGAGTCTAAGTCAGTTCTAATCCAATTGTTCTGTTCATTAACATCCATGGAAATGGAACTACTCCCTTTAAAACTGAATGACTCATTTTGTTGGTATGCTTCACCAAAATCATCAACATTGCCATTTTCATCATCATTTTGAGATGGCATCTCATACAAATTACGGGGTTGTGTCTTAATAACAATATTCCAACCTTTATTAATGTTATCCAAGACATAAAATACTTGCAAGGCTTGGTTGGCTAAGATAAATGGTTCGTTTGTTTTCAAAAGTCGACGAGGATTAACACTTGTGAATCCAAATTTATCTTTTTTCATCCCTTTCACCCTATCAAGCACATCGAACCATTTACACTGAAATAGCACCACTCGTCTCCCACCAAGGTATTTTAGCTCAAGAATCTTTGTCAAGACACCATAATAGTCAACATATCCACTGTCAGTCTCATTATAGCCACGCACATATACCCCACAATTTTATGTTACACACCTTTCATCACATTCTTTTATTCGGAACCTAGACCCATTCACTGTATAACCATTATAACATGTAATGTACTTGACAGGTCCACGAGACAATGAAAATATGGACTTGCTTGTCGCTTCTTTGTCTCTCGCATGCAATTCTACAACCTAAAACCATATTGGAGTGTAAGTAAATTAAGTTGAATAAATAAACTTAAACACAAAAAAGTTACACTCACTTTACTTCTAAACCATGCACTAAAAGATTGATTTTGTTCATCGTTTGAAAAATGTTAATCACTCCTGCCATGACATTCAGAATATTCTCTGCATTGCGATATAAAACAAGTTATACATAAATTTCTTAAGAAGAAATGTCAAAAATGTTATGAAATAATCACTTACTGAAGGAAAGGTTGAACTTCCTCACAATTCATTAAAACATAAGTATGAGCTTGTTCCCACTCCTCATCAGAAAGTTCGCAAGGCATAGCTAACCCAATTCCTCGTCCACATTGTGAAAACAATGAAATTTCCCCATAAGGTAGGTTATGATTTAGATCGTAATTCCTTTCGAGCTTGCTAAATTTTGTTTCAATGCCCTCTAGGTATCTTGAGCGAAGTGTCATGCACTCATTTGCAATATAGCCCTCTGCAATCGAACCTTCTGGGCAAGCCATATTACGAATGAATTGTTTTAGTTGATACAATGACCGTTCAATTGGGTACATCTATCGAAATTGAACAGGCCCACCAATCTTAGCCTCATGGGCAAAATGAATAGGCAAGTGAACCATCACATCGAAAAAAGATGGAGGAAATATATGTTCTAGTTTACACAAAGTCAAAGGGATTTGAGATTCAATTTGAACCAACTCATCCACTCTTAATGTCTTAGCACCTAAACTAGTGAAGAAAAGAGAAAGCTCTGTTAGGGGTTCACATACATCTGTTGGAAGGAGACCTCGTATTGCAATAGAAAGCAAGTGTTGTAATAGAACATGGTAATCATGGCTCTTCAAACCAGAAATTTTACTTTCTTTCATGTTCACATATTGAGAAATATTAGATGAGAATCCATCAGGAACTTTCAATTGTTTTAAAAATAAGCAAAATCAGTGCTTTTGTGCTTGAGATAGTTTGTAAGATGCCGCAGGTAACTCAATTCTATCTCCTTTGTGGATGGGGTGCAACTTTGGTCTTATTTTCATGAGCTTTAAATCAAGACGAGACTGTAGAGTATCTTTAGTCTTTCTTTTATATCCAATATTGTCCCAACCACACTATCACATATATTTTTCTCGATGTGCATCACATCCAAATTATGTCACAACAAAAGTGTGCTCCAATACGGAAGCTCAAAAAAAATGCTTTTCTTGTTCCAATTGTCACCTCTTTTCTTATGTGATATCTTAATCTTTTTGGTTGAATCATTGGTTAAGGTGATTCCTTCAAGGTCGTACACTTGAGCAAGGACATTACTTCCTGAAAGTGACTTTACTGGAGGCAATTTTAACTCTCTAGTTCCATCAAAGTTTTTAATGTCATTTCGCCATTTGTGCTTTCTTGGAAGAAAACGACGATGAGACATAGCATTGCTTCTTAGAATTAGTTAGCCTCTTTGAACCAATTTCTTTATTACAAATAGGGCAAGCTAATTTTCCCTTAGTACTCCAACCAGACAAGTTGCCATATGCAGGAAAATCGTTGATTGTCCATAGCAAAGCTGCCTTCAATGTAAAATTTTTATTAATCGATGCATCAAATGTTTCAATACCTACTTCCCACAAGTCTTTCAATTCTTCTATCAAAGGTTCAAGATATATATCAATTGCATCTCTGGGGCTATTTAGACCTGGTATAAGTGTTGAAAGAATAAAATTAGATTCTTTCATACACATCCATGGAGGAAAATTATAAGGAATCAAAATTACTGGCCATATAGTATGCGAATATTTAGGCTGAGAGAAAGGTTGGAAACCGTCACTAGCAAGAGCTAGTCTCACATTGCGAGGCTCAGAAGAAAATTTTTCATGAGCTTCATTGAAAGATTTCCATGCCAATGAATCAGCTGGATGTCTCATTGCTCCATCATCTTGCGACGGCCCCAAATTCCGAGGCCGCCCCGTGGCTTCCCGTTTCCCCTGCTCGTGCACCGGAAACACCTGCCACATCACTCGTCTATCCAACTAATTCAAAACTCTTAAGTTACCTGCCATTTAATTTAGTAGTTTACAATTTACAGCGGAAGTTTTAATATATCACCAAAAGAGCATTATATAAAGTTAACTTATTCAACCTATAGTGGAAAACCCTGAAGTACTCGGTATATAGGCGACAACTGCCATCCGTGAATGTTTATATACCGATCGAAGATGTAATAACCACAAGTTCCCAATAATAATATTCAAAACAATTTAATACTAATACACATACCAGTAGGTCCTCGATAGTGGGCAAGTAAAGATTTTGTCGCCCGTGATCTCCTTGCCCCTACTGATACACAAGGTCTGCGCTCAGTCACCACAAAAAGCCAGATGGCGAGTCCAGTAAGTAAAATCCCAAGGAAAACCACCGTGCATTATAATTTAAGAATATAAATGGAACAAGCAAATAGTGTTAACCAAACATGCGGAATATAAGGTAAATGCAGACAACTGCTCAAAGCTCATCGCATGAATATAAACACAAGATAAACAAATGAGTGTGCACCAGCTATCCAAGATGCGTACTGAGGATCAGGAGCCCTGTCGTGGTCTGTACCATCGACTCTACCACTGTCCTAAACCACACATCTAGCAAGCGACCGCACAACCCTCAGATACATAGACGAGAAATCTCAACCGTCCCAGTAAGATTTGACTCGAAGATTTTCAATGAAAAATAGCTCAAATGAATAACGATAAGTAAATGCAGTAGTGGTGTTCAGTTGGGTTTTACGTACCCAAAAATACGCACTCCGACTTCCCGACCGTCAAGATCCCCCCCACCTAGCTTCCCAATGTCCGAGCTATGGTTTCCCGGTCCCTGAAGTCCATTTTATAGTGTTTTATACTTTTTAGAAACATATTATATCATTTTATGATATTATATTATATTTTTAATTTTTCAGTTGTGGTACCTCTCTCGGGCTATGTCGGGGTTCCAAAAATACCTGAAAAGTCCCGAAACCACTTTTCTACCTTTTTCTACTTTTCTATATTTTTCTAGAATTTTTCCCAATTTTTCAGATATTTTTCCCCTATTTTTCCTATTTTCCAGAATTTAAAACTGTTTTTTTTAAATAAATAAATAAATAAAAATATTATTTAAATAATATATGGGTGGGTCCCCCGAACCGGGTCGGACCCGACCCAACCGGTTTGGCCCGGCCCACCCGGGATGGGCCAGGGCTGGCCCAGCCCGGGCCCAGGGTGCACGCACGCACGCACGCGTGCGTGCCCCCCTCCCTTCTTCTTCCTCCCACCAGAGGCGCACCAGCGCCTCTGGTTTCTTCTTTTTTTTTTTTTTTTTTTCCTTCTTCTTCCGATCTTCTTCTCTTCTCCTTCATTTCCCAACTCATCTTAAACCTCATGGAGATCAACAAGGCACCAAAATTTCACCCCAAATCCACAAAAACAAACCCCAAATTTTTCGGATCAAAATACATGCAAATAACCCAAAAATTTATCAATCACCTCAATTTTTCCACAAATTCGATCCAAATCAATGTAAATCATCAAAACCAACTTCAATAACACCGAATTCAACAAAAATCAGTGATAAATTTACCCAAAAATCCAAATTTATCAACAACCCATTTTAATGGAAAATTAAGAAAATAAGAGTTATTACCTGCAAATTCCTTTGTTTGATCGTCAATCTAGCCTTCAAACCCTCAGTTGTATTCCCCACTCAACCATTTCTCTCCTCAAGATCCCACAAATTTGTTGGAAACATTTCCATTCTTTGCATGTTGATCGATCAAAGTGTATTTATATGTGGTGTTCTAATCTGGCGTATGCACAAATCTCGAGGTTAATCGGATGGCTATTGATCACCCTGAGTCACCAAAGTTCTTGACACCTTATCATGACAACATTTGCCTTGAATTACCTTGTTGAGCATCTCGAGGCTTATCCTATGCATGCTAATTCTTCCTATCAAACTATAGGACTTTAATTAATCCAATTGATTTAATTCATAACACCTATTCTAGTCATCAATAAATTCCATAAATTTGTAAATAGGGTCACACTAACTTCCCGACCACTCGACACCCCGTGCCCCGTGTCCGGCACGCTTCCCGAGGCGGTCCCACGCTTAGTGTATCCAATTTAATTTCCTTAGCTTAGCCTAAGCTTATATATTTACATTTAATTAAATAAATCTTCAACCATAACATGTTTAAATAATTTAAATCTAATTAGCCCCAATGCCCGGCCTCACTGTTACTAAACCCCGCGTTGGTGCGTTCACCGAACTAAAACCTCGGCTCACAACTCGCCCGACAATAATTTACACACATGTGATGTTTATATAAATATTAAATTCCCACATCACAATAATAGACATACAACATGCACAAATAACACAATATACCCTGGGTACTCCTATCCGAGTCAACCCAGCTGTCCACGTAACGCCCGAATTAACCACTAATCATTGTGATTAACACCAACATTCAATTAAATTAATTTGGGCCGTTACAAATCTCTTCTTTCATAATGCCATCTCATCAAGGAAGCTGTCTTCCTAGACATGAACAGCCTCTGAAGTCTTGTCTTCAAGGGAAAGTACCGCATTGATTTCATCGGTAATTTCTTCCCATCTCTTCCAAATTTAATCTCACCTGTGTGGCTATCCACTTTCCATCTTGAGGCACCACATATTTTGCATGTATCAAAATCCTTTTCATTTTTCCAAAACAACATACAATCGTTGACACATGCATCTATTTTTTGATAAGATAGACCCAAATCTTTAGTTATCTTTTTCGCCTCATAGTTTGATTCTGGTAACGTAGAACCAATTGGGAGTATTTCTTTATACCACTGAAGTAACATGTCAAATGATTTATTACTCCATCGACCAAGGCACTTTATTTGTAATAACTTGACAATCGCAGCCAATTTTGAAGTTTTACAGCTAGGGTAAACAGGCAACTCTGAATCACGTAGCAATCTATAAAATTTCTTTGCATCCTCATTAGGTTCCTCTCCATCCACTTTATAATTTGATGAATCACTTTCAAATTCATTTCCTGTTCTACCATGATAGAGATCTTCTATCATTTCTCTAACCCCGTCATCACCGACAACTTCTAATTCTTCACTTTCAGATTCAAAATCTTGTATCATTTCTTCAACCTCGTTATCACCTACTTCTTCTAATTCTTCACTTTCAGAGTCAGATTCACAACGTCTTTCACCATGGTGGTACCAAAAAGTATAATTTTTCATTATTCCATTTACTTTTAGATGTGATCGAACTATTTCACGAGATCCATAATCGGTGTTATTTCATTTAACACAAGGGAGGCATCGAATCATATCTATTTCACCAGTCATTTTAAAAGCATAATCCAAAAATTGTTCAACCCCATCTTCATACGTTTCACTAAATCGATCTGTGTCAACCAGCTTAATCCATTGTTTGTCAAGCACCATTCTGTTTATAAGTATTTTAAAAAAATTAAAATTAAGAAAAGATGAAATAATAAGGCACTCGAGTCAATCAAGACTAAATAAAGTGATGATCAAGAAAAAAATTATGTCACAGCTAAAACAATGATACACACATTGTATAGATATTACTACAAAGATATTAGGAATATCCATAAAACATTAACAACATTAATTACATGCATGAAGGAAACAATTAATCTATGCTCTCACATTAAGCTATTGAAGCTATAATTTTCCAAACATGGCTAAAACAATGATTCACGCATTAAATATATATTCCACTTGACTGTATTCCTAAAATTTATAATTGGGATGAAATCCTAGTAAAAAATGCCCATTTCTTAATAAGGAAATCTTCATCCAACAATTATCTGTCAATTTCTAAGGCATATGAACCTTTACCAACTAAAAGATTACATCCAAACTAGTATACACATTTTCCCTGTGCCCATATATTGAAATTAGTACTCTGTTTTTATCTAACCATCAATTAGCTCAAACAACAACATCATTTACAAGGCAGTGTAATAAGAAACAATAGCTTGTCTCCACTTTTTCCTTTTCCATAGCTTTTGTTGGAGTTGTTCCTTATTTTTTGTCTATTGTACTGCTAAATCTGAAGTTCAAAGTAATCTCTCCTTTTTTTTTTGGTTTGGTTTGTCCTTTATTTGCTTTGGTTTTGATGTTCATTTCTATGAGCTGGAAACAAGAATTAGTAGAGGGTTTCTTCATAGTGATGCATTTGTTAACCAACATCAACATCCATACTTTTGAAACACCTTGGACTTTTCATTGACAGGTTTATTTTTCTTTTCGTGGACGCTATAACAAAAATATAGGGCTAAGTATGAGTGCTGTATTTTATGAAATCTGAAAACTTTATCTAAGTCCAAATATTAATATCAATGAAACAAATAAACCTTACAGCAAGTCCAAACCTGATGTCTCAAAAGGGGAACAGCTAAAAGACCATCAGGAGGAGTCGCCTGCACTTTTGATTGACTCAAAGACAGACCCTGCAATGCAACATGACCTTAATCCCGACAGCAATATAATTTTACAAGTCAACAGTTATTTAGATAAACAAATACAAATGACAATGGTCTCACCTTGATCAAAAGACATTTGTAGAAGATTATATTTATATAACTCAAAACAGGAAAAAAAAAAGAGCTGAAACAAAACAATCCTGAAAAGAGAAAGATCATTATCCAGATATGCTTCCAAACAAAAAAGGGACTCAAAGTTTGAATTAGACCAAACATTTTCAGAAATTAGTGAACAACAAGAAGCAAACCTGATTCCATACATGTATCAAACACTTCCACTCGGCCCGATTTATGCAATTGAAGGCATACTTTCACAAACCTTTAAATCCTTATTAATTAATGCATCTCAAGTTATCTTAAGTCTACCCTTATACCATTGGATTTATTTAGTTTACATTTTGCCAAATTTTCTAATTAGGTCATCTGCATGTCATCTTTGTATATGTCCAAACCAGCACAATCGCCCATCCCTAATTTCTGTATTGATTAGTGTTGCTCCTACTTTTCTTTGGATCTTCTTATTTCTAATTCTATTTTTAGGAGTTTTACAATGTGTTCACCTGAAAATCCTCATCACCCACTACTCTCATTTTACGTATGTTTTTTTTAAAGCCTCAATCTCAAATTAGTAGAATAAACCACGAGAACAATTAACACAAATTGATGTGATAGGGTTTAGAGGCCTTAAATCTCATTTTTAAACCAAAATTATCATCTATAATATGAAACTTACATTCCCTCATGGTAAATGTGTGATTCTTGTTGCTAATAATTAAATCAAAAGATCTCATGTATTGACTTTGAACACTAGGAAAAGCCGTCTCAAAAATACGCTTCATAAATATTTCTAGTTGAATTTTTCAACCCATTAATATAATCTACTTTTCTTCCAACACCAAAGAGATAACTAGAGCACAGTCCAATTTGCAACGAAATCACACTAGAACAAATCAAAAGCACTTCAAATAGGTCTTTCTAGTCCCAATTTATTTCATTATAAATTTTAACCCAAGAAAATATCTAAGTATTACCTTATCATTTAATCTTCCGCATAAAAACGTCAACACCAATATTCATGATTGTACAATAAATTGTATCACCTTGCGACCTTGCTTAAGCCACAGATCTCAACTTCCTATCTTTGCTCCCTCTTCCCAATTCTTCTCTAAATTTTGGCATTCACATGGCATCTTCCAACATCATCTTATGCTATTTAAAACACAATGGCTAAAAGGAAGTCCTAGCTACTTTAGTAAGAGAAACACTTGGTAACTCTTAATTCAGGCATCACTAAGATAATTGTATATCCTACTTTTTCCTCATGTTGAAGTGTTAATATAAATTTCACATATCAACCCTAATTTCTCTCATTTACAATCATCAATCCATAGCTATGCACCCTATTGATTTTACTACTGACCATCATTTAACTCAGAAAACTAAAAACCTTCTTAAGTAGTCCATTATATCACAAAATTATGTCGCGATTTTAAACTACACTCCTTCAAGTAAAAGACCAGGAATTGGTGCTAGGAAGAATCAGAATGCATAACAAGTCAATTTTTCAGAAGGCCAGAATTGCAACATACTTGCTTCACTTAAACACCTTCTGTCGGAAAGGAACCACAGAAATAAAAAATAAAAAATAAAATAAAAAAAAGCTAGAGCGTCTATGGAGACTTGAAAATGCTAGGGGTAGTAGTGAGTCATTACAGAAACCTCTGTTGGTTACTCAAGTGAAGAGTGGAGAAATTGATAGTAATGGGCATAGAAACATAACTTTCTCATGGAGCTTAAGAAATTACGAGTCCTACATCCAGTGAAGAATTCGTCCTATGTTCTAAGGTGCCTTCTCGGTTCTCATTGAAGAAGCTGAGTTATGGGGAAAAACCTAAAACCATCAATCATCCCAACCAAACAACGAAACCACAAACAAATGTAATCAATTTCAGCGAGAATCAATAGAAGTAGTTCGAGAGAACAAAACACATTTGCATTTTGCAATTGACAAAAACCAGCCAAACCACAAAAAAAAATCACCTAAAATCTCAACAAAGAAAAGGTTGGTCTCTGCAAGCCGATTAAGCCCTAAATCATAGTCTCCGTCCTTCCGTTCGCGTCGGTCTCCTATAAATCAAACAAAAACGAACACACAAAGAGAACGAAAAACGATGAAATCAAGACATAGAGACGAGAGAGACGAGATTACGAGTTGACGGTTTGTTGCGCAGAGACGGTGAGATCGATGAAGCAATGTGAATCGAATTCAAGAAGAAACAACAATGAAGAGAGATCTCGCACAATTGCACTCACTCGAGAGAGGATCGAGAGACGAGAGGAGAGACAGAGAGACAGAGAAGATCCCCACCATCTCTTTCATCCCTAACAACTCCATCCCCTTCATCCCTAACAACTTCATCCTCATCATCTCTAGCAACTCCATCTCTTTGATCCCTATCAACTCCATCCCCATCATCCATTTCATCATCTTCATGCGTAGCAACTCCATCCCCATCATCCCTAACAACTCCATCTCCTTCATCCCTAGCAACTCCATCCCCATCATCCCCTTCATCCGTAGTAATTTCATCCCTTTCATCCGTAGCAACTCTATCCCCTTCATCATTTGCGATTTCATTCCTTACAATGGGGCTACTCTCTCCATGATGGAACCAAATTGTATACATGGGATCCAATCCATATATGATTAGATGGTTGTATGCAATATCACACGAGACATGTTTCGACAGTTTTGACAAGGACACCTAATTCCTTCTGGATGTCTTTCTCTAGCTTGAGCTTGAAGAACGAATGCATTTGCTCCTTTACAATATTCTTTTGAAACTCTAATACAAACAAAAAAAACTCTAAATAGTAAGTTTCAACCTTACAAAAAATATGAATGCTTCTATTACTATAAAAAGATAATATTAACCTCGAATGTCTGGCCCAACCTTTATCCATCTTGAGATTGTAATCTTTGCTCTGTTAAATTTGAAGAACGTTAATATCTATTACCTCCTTTTTGTTTAAAATTATTAGTACATATTTTAAATTTCTTGCATTTAAAATTAATAAGAAGAAGATTATCTGAAGTTCTCAATCTATTAGAGATTATTGAAGTTTCTGATCATCATAATACCACATTGTCTCTCTATTGCCTACTGTACATCTTAAAAACATTTCTACTAAACCCTTCTAATGACACTTCGATCAATAGTTCAATGTATATAATTAAGAAATTCATCCACATAACCTATATATTAAATCCCACAGCAAAGCTCTGCTGCACATTAAAGTCTTCCGTCCATACATGATAATCAAGTTAAACCATCTTCAAACCACATGATCATCATAAGTAATAAACAAGATAAGAACACAAGAACAACAAATGTAGAACCAAGAACATGACTAATGATGATCTATGATGAGTTGCAGAAGAGTACCCTGGTGGGGGAGGTGGTTGTTTGAAGTAAAAAGGGAAGTAAGGGAGAATTGGATTGGGAGGGGGTGGCAGCAAATACTACATGAGCTTTAATTACGTTCAAAGATTACAAAACATAGATAAATCGAAACCACGGATACCAAAAAATGAAGCAAGTATTCCTAAAAATTTATAGGATGACAATTGATTCTAGATGTATACTTTTATAGTGCTAAGTATGAGTGTTGTATTTTATGAAATCTGAAAACTTTATCTAAGTCCAAATATTCATATCAATTAAACAAATAAAACTTACAACAAGTCCAAACCTCATGTCTCAAAAGGGGAACAGCTAAAAGACCATCAGGAGGAGTCGCCTCTGCCTTTGATTTACTCTGAGACAGACCCTGCAATGCAACATAACCTTAATCCCGACGGCAATATAATTTTACAAGTCAACAGACATTTAGATAAACAAATACAAATGACAATGGTCTCACCTTGATCAAAAGACATTTGTAGAAGATTATATTTATATAACTCAAAACAAGAAAAAAAAATCCTGAAAAGAGAAAGATCATTATCCAGATATGCTTCCAAACAAAAAAAGGGACTCAAAGTTTGAATTAGACCAAACATTTTCAAAAATTAGTGAACAACAAGAAGCAAACCTGATTCCATACATGTATCAAACACTTCCACTCGGCCCGATTTATGCAGTTGAAGGCATACTTTCACAAACCTTTAAATCCTTATTAATTAATGCATCTCAAGTTATCTTAAGTCTACCCTTATACCATTGGATTTATTTAGTTTACATTTTGCCAAATTTTCTAATTAGGTCATCTGCATGCCATCTTTGTATATGTCCAAACCAGCACAATCACCCATCCCTAATTTTTGTATTGATTAGTGTTGCTCCTACTTTTCTTTGGATCTTCTTATTTCTAATTCTATTTTTAAGAGTTTTACAATGTGTTCACCTGAAAATCCTCATCACCCACTACACTCATTTTAAGTATGTTTTTTTTTTTAAAAGTCTCAATCTCAAATTAGTAGAATAAACCACGAGAACAATTAACACAAATTGATGTGATAGGGTTTAGAGGCCTTAAATCTCATTTTTAAACCAAAATTGTCATCTATAATATGACACTTACATTCACTCATGGTAAATGTGTGATTCTTGTTGCTAATAATTAAATCAAAAGATCTCATGTATTGACTTTGAACACTAGGAAAAGCCGTCTCAAAAATACGCTTCATAAATATTTCTAGGTATTACCTTATCATTTGATCTTCTGCATAAAAACGTCAACACCAATATTCATGATTGTACAATAAATTGTATCACCTTGCGACCTTGCTTAAGCCACAGATCTCAACTTCTTATCTTTGCTCCCTCTTCCCAATTCTTCTCTAAATTTTGGCATTCACATGGCATCTTCCAACATCATCATATGCTATTTAAAACACAATGGCTAAAAGGAAGTCCTAGCCACTTTAGTAAGAGAAACACTTGGTAACTCTTAATTCAGGCATCAATAAGATAATTGTATATCCTACTTTTTCCTCATGTTGAAGTGTTAATATAAATTTCACATATCAACCCTAATTTCTCTCATTTACAATCATCAATCCATAGCTATGCACCCTATTGATTTTACTACTGACCATCATTGAACTCAGAAAACTAAAAACCTTCTTAAATAGTCCATTATATCACAAAATTATGTTGCGATTTTAAACTACACTCCTTCAAGTAAAAGACCAGGAACTGGTGCTAGGAAGAATCAGAATGCATAACAAGTCAATTTTTCAGAAGGCCAGAATTGCAACATACTTGCTTCACTTAAACACCTTCTGTCGGAAAGGAACCACAGAAATAAAAAATAAAAAATAAAATAAAAAAAAAGCTAGAGCGTCTATGGAGACTTGAAAATGCTAGGGGTAGTAGTGAGGCATTACAGAAACCTCTGTTGGTTACTCAAGTGAAGAGTGGAGAAATTGATAGTAATGGGCATAGAAACATAACTTTCTCATGGAGCTTAAGAAATTACAGTCCTACATCCAGTGAAGAATTCGTCCTATGTTCTAAGGTGCCTTCTGGTTCTCATTGAAGAACTGCAGTTATGGGGAAAAACCTAAAACCATCAATCATCCCAACCAAAAAACAGAAACCACAAACAAATGTAATCAATTTCAACTGAGAATAAATAGAAGTAGTTTGAGAGAACGAAACACATTTGCATTTTGCAATTGACAACAAAACCAGCCAAACCACAAAAAAATCACCTAAAATCTCAACAAAGAAAAGGTTGGTCTCTGCAAGCCGATTAAGCCCTAAATCACAGCTCCGTTCGTCCGTTCGCGTCGGTGCTCCTATAAATCAAACAAAAACGAACACACAAAGAGAACGAAAAATGATGAAATCAAGACATAGAGACAGAGAGACAGAGATTACGAGTTGACGGTTTGGTTGCGAGACGGTGAGATCGACGAAGCAATGTGAATCGAATTCAAGAAGAAACAACAATGAAGAGAGATCTCACACAGTCGCACTCACTCGAGAGAGAGATCGAGAGACCGAAAGACCGAGAGACAGAGAGAGAGAGAGATCGAGAGATCGAGAGATTGAGAGACAGAGAGACAGAGAGAGACAGAGAGATACCTGAAAATGAAGCCGAAGACGAAGACGATTTCGATCCTTCGGCGAAGTTAGTGAACCCTAGACGAAGATGACGAAGAGGTCGAAGAGGTTGAGTGAGTGAGAGTGGGGCGAGCGAGTTTTGTTCTTGGGTCAACTTTCCATAGAGGTTTTCTAAACCTCTATGAATTAGTCCTATTAAAAGTCATACATTTCTAATTCATAGGGGTTAATTAAAACCTCTATGAATTAAGTGTTATAGAAACCTTAATCATCTAATACATAGGGGTTACTCAAAAACCTATATCAATTAAGTGTTATAAAAAGCCTAAATTGTTCTAGTGATAACTCGAGTAGTAATATGGCCTTTCCCAGAACCAAGCAACTTAGCTAGACCAAAATCAAAGACCTTATGTGTTAAAGTTATCATCGATCAATATATTACTGGGCTTGATACCTGGGTGTACCATTTTTGGCTCAATTGCCTCGTGCAAATAGGTCAACCTGTAGAAGAGAAATCAAGTTCAGAAGAAAGGATGCAGTCTGGAAAGGAAAACAAGCAATTGAAATTCAATAACTTGACATCACACTTACTCTTTGGTTGTACCGAAAAGAATCTTCATGCGAGCCTCACAGGTGAGATAACCATGCTGTCGCATTGCTCTATGAAGCCATTATTCCAAATTTTCGTTTTTGGCATATTCATAAACAAGGATCCTAAATGTATAGAGGGGAAAACAAACCAATCAATCCACCGATTAAGCAAATCTCATTGCAATACAAGTGGCAAATGAATTACTATAATTTAAGCGTTTCATCCTATGCTAACTAACCATATTAAGGCTTGCCATAAAATCCACATTAGCCTTTGTTAGACCTTTTCAACAATTGCAGGAATGCAGTAACCCAAAAATGAACCGCAAATATCAAGACAGGTGTTATATAGCGTTTTTTTGGTGCAAAAATGTAATATAGTCTCTCTCTATAGTAATTTGATTCCTAATTCTAAAAACTATGCATTTTAAGTAGCGAATATAGAGGTAAACCTCTAGGAAGCATTTGTAGTTTACTACTCTTCGATTTATTTTCTTCCCATTTCGACTTTTAATAGGTATTGCTACCATCAATCACTTCTTTCTGGGCTTTGTCAATTCTTTCTTGATCGACAATAAAATCCTTTATAATTGCTGGAATCATATTGAAAGAATATAACAGCTTAATTCCCTTTAAGAATCTTTTTTTTAGTTTTGTATCTTTTATCTTCCAGATGTATGAATAAGAATTTGTGCTGAAAGTTGTCCAAATGGACATTTACCAGATAGTTAATTTACTACTTTTATCTTTGTGATGTATGAAGTACAATTTATCAACTCTAATTGCAGATTTTAATCCTATTCAAACATCTAAATTACTAATAATTCTAAAACCCCAAATCTCTAACTATCATGGTAATCAGTCCAGTATTCTCATTGGCATGAATAAAAAAACGATGTATAGAACTTGAAGATTTAAAAAATTATGGAATTCTTTGACAATGAAGATGAAGAACTTTAAAACAAGTATTTACATCTGTGCTAACCCCCACAACTTTATCAAAATAGTCCATTTATGCCCTTCTTTGTGAGATTGATAAGAAGAGGGAACCTGAACATTTCTGTCACGAGAACCCAATAAAGGAAAAAAAATCATCCAAGAAGATGAATAATGAGAGACAAAAACTAATCAATGTAATCACCCAAAAACCACAAATCAAACAAACACCTAAACCTTCATACAAAAGTCCATTGACTCCCTTCTTTGTGAGCTTGTTAAGAAGAGGGGTCCTAAACATTTCTGTCACCTGAACCCAATAAAGGAGTAAGAAATGGCCAACCCTTACTACTAATTTATGATAGGATCCTTACGAAAAAACCATCGTCACCCTATAAACAATGCAACATACCCTTATCACCCCACATCCTAGAACAATATGCATTTCTAACTTCATTTCCCAAGGCTTGTTAAGCATAAACAGAACTTAGGATTAAAAGAGCTACCTATTGCCAAGGAAATTTCCAAAGTGACAAGACAACACGCAGTCCAAGAAATCAACTATGAAAACTTGGATTACAAAAAAAGACAAAAAAGATTAAGTAATTTGTTAAAAAAAAAACAACCGGATAAATTATAAGACAGAAAGCTAGATTGAAGGAGAAGACAACCATTACTGCAAAAGGAGACATACCGAGGAGAATTCAAAAGCAAAAGACATCCGTAGCAACTGAGAAACACAATCTACCCACTACAGAAAAAAAAATCCAATAAGAAGAGCATATTAATCTAATGAGGCACTTTCATATCCTAATAACAATGCACTAACAGATTTCAACCAAGTATAGCCAATATGCCTGCTTATCTCAGTTGGGGCTAACAAAAAGTGCAAAGATGAAAAGTTGAAAATTACAATTTTGCACAGGCTCATAGCTTCTTAAATATTTATCAAGCTGCCTTCGTAAATAAAATAATATTTTACCTGCAAGTAGGCAGTCCAACATATTGCTCCTTCTAATCACCACAACATTTCTTCCCATGATCTCTGTACCGGTCCGATGCAGGAGCTCAATACAAGCCTTGGGAGTGCATGGGATGAAAGAGGGAAGCTCATCACAAGGTTCCCCATGTTCATTGGATGGAAGTCATCCATGTCCTTTTCTAGGCTCACCGCATTTAAAATCTTCTCCTCATCCATATGTTGCTATCAAAATTTCAATCATTCAAAATATGCAACGTCATATTTGGTGGCAGTTAAAGCATCTAAAAGGGGAGAGAGGACAAGGAGAGGAGACCATGTCTGCCCAATGTATGAATTATTATAAATATACCACCACATGATGTCCCCTATTATACAATAAAAACTTGAGAAACTTGAGAAAGCTATCTTCAAACTTGTAGGGGTGAGACTAAGAACCTAAAAAACATAGACTAATTCACCAGTTTACAAAACTTGCTATCATCCAGGGGGTAAGTGACATCCGAATCATTCACTTCATGACTAATGCGAGAAAGTGTCAAGAATAGGCATTGAACACTTCAAGACAGCATGAATGGATTTGTATTGAACTTCAATACAGCATTGAGCACTTCATCTTGTGAACAGTCAGCAGGCATTTCCTCTACAAGAGCCATGATCTCCACATCTTCACAAGCTTTTATTTTATTACGTGAATATGTTTGAGAATCCCTTCTTTGGCCCACTAAAACCACAGCTAATCCATGAACCTTTTGAAGGCACTCTTTATTCTGCATACTTCATCAGCAAGACCAGATTTGACATTCTCTGCAATCAACCTCCCATCGATGATTGTAGCAGTTTGCTCAATGGATGTTGCATATATATGTATCACATCACTAAAAGTAACTCTATTTTCACACAAATACAATGTAACTAAAGATAGGTTTTTTCCCCTAGTTGAAACAAGGATAACTATATCAAAAACAAAGAAAATAAAGTATTCATTGACAAAAGTCTTTCTATGTGATTGACTTAATGTACTCTATGAATAGAAAACTAGAGCCACTGCAACCAGCTCATTGAGCAACTATATTTTCTTTGAATGTATAGATTACCTATTCACATGTTTAGGATTTCTTTCACATATCAAGATTGGCACTTCCTTAGGATTCACTAAGAGTTTCACGCATCCACCTACAACGAATTTAGAACTAATCTTTCATTACCTATTGACTTTTTTAAACGTAATTTACAATGAATTACATGCTTGCACTTTAGAAGTGATTCCATCATACAAAATCAAAAAATACAATCAGCAAATAGAGGCATGTCATAAACAACAACTATATCAGAGCAATGATTTCTTCAAAGGCGTAATTTTTTTTTTCCAATTTTGATTTATATTAGATAGGGTTTCTATTAGTTCATTTTTATGTGAGGGGCAGATTTGTTGAAGAAATTGGTGGGAAGAAGGAGATGTTTTTAGGGCTGAATCGGGGGACAAGTTATTTGGGAATTTTCCTTATCCATGAATGGGAATCTGCATCTAGGTCATGTGTTTTCATTGTCCAAGCTTGAATTTGTGGTTGCGTATCATAGATTGAGAGGTGGGAATGGCAGCGAGGGCATCTTTGGTTCAATAGATAGAGAATGATGGAGGGAGAGAGATACATGCGAATAGAGTTTGTAAGAGCATACCAGCAGAAGACCTTGTGTACGAGAGCCGAGATGTACAAGTAACAAAGGAAAGGAGAAGTATTCTCACTTTTATTATATTGATATATTGATATATATATTTATATACTAGTTTCATAACGTGCTCCGCACGATTAAGCCCGCTCGCTTCGCTCCTGGGAATTTAATTAAAGAAAGAAATAATTTTAATCGCATGGCTGTCGAAGTGGGTAGTCCTTATTTCTGATTGAGCTGGCTATATATAACAACTTGGATGCATTTGTGAACAGTAATAATCTTCACTTCTAGATATTTTTCACTTGCTTGTATTTTCAGATGAGTCTTTGGATGAACTATAATATTTTATTAAGTTGTTTCGCTGTTGATTATTTTGTGATGGGATTGCTTGTTTCATGTTACAGGCATATTATCCAGCTGTGTAGGAGATCAGTGTCCATATTGTGTTTCAAGAGGAAGCTGAATTACAAGAAACATATACAAAAGAAATGCATGGCACCTTCTTGCAGAAGTGTCACTCTCAGAAGAGCGTTTCAAAGAGGTGAAAACTCTTATTTTTGGAGCGTTTCAAGCTTGGAAGAAGAATCTGAACTGGACATGATTGCTGCTTCTCAACATACCATAATTCTAGGAAATCAAGAATGCTATGTACTACGCATAGTGATGAATTAAATGATGTTTTCCATGGTGTAACTGATCTATGAAGCAAATGTGGTAGGCAAATCAAGTGTAACTGTTGCCAAAGTATTTGATTAAATAATATGTGAACATCAACCACTCCATATTTCATAAATAGTAGAAATGATTATATTTGTTATCTAAAATAGTAATACATGAAGAGTTGATTTACAGTGGATGAAGCACACACAAAGTTATATATTGCATAAGTAAGAACAATTTCAAGCAAATAATGACTTACCATTTGGCATGTCCCAGATAAGTCAATTGATATAAAACCTGAACAACGTTGCAAAGATTGTATTGACATTTCCAAGTTTAGATAAGTGAATTTTCATAGCCATTCCAACATCCTCAATTGCCTGAATTATCATTAAAAGTAATAACCATCAGTACTAAATTGGAATAGGATGAAGTGGATGAGATGGAGAAGCAAGTGAGGTCGACCAAACCAGATAGATTGTCCATGGGCTTCATTGGGAAGGTTCCGTGAACGACAGTTGTGTTGTTACTGCTCTTCAAACACATTTTGATTGTGATAACTTCTAGCTTTGTCCCTACTAGTAGTACCATCTGCATTGGACAAATACATTCATGATCAGATGAAGGCAAAGCAATAACTTTTTATTTTATTGACCTTACCAGCAAAGGAATGAATGGAAACTAGAAATAGTTATAAAACCCTGCAGGTAATCAAGTGATCAACAGTTAGAGCAAAAGGGTCTAATGTGAGCTAGTGCAGTAGGCACATATTTTCATAGCAGGAACTCCTACCATGTGCATTGAAAAAGATGAAAAGTATGGAGAAGATCCAAATCCAAAACCTGCAAAACAGTAAAAAGTATAGAAATTGAATTTAATGAAACATCGACCTTTGTTTAATTTATTATATATTGTTATTTGAGATTGATGGTTTACCTCATTCCAACTTGTTCAAAATCTGCATTACAATACAGATGAAGTCAACCACCAGCCCATAAGAATTAGAATGAAATTAATCAGGACTCACAAACACATATGCACAACATGATAATAGAAACATCCATGTATCCATTTATAGGCATTTGGATTAAACCAAGTAAAAGACATTGATTTCTTGATGTATGGCATGTCAAAACACAGAAAATCAAACTTATTAAGTCTAAGAGAGTACATACTTTGAGATGGATATGGCCACATAGCTCAGCTACAAGTTTCCTGACCTCTTCAAATTTGTGTTCATTAAATGCCCTGATTGGCAAAGGAAACCAATAAAATCACAGTACAAATAAATAAGACAGTGAGGCAGATCCAGCTAAATAAGTGGAATTAATGTGCAGCACATGTACCTCTCTAGTAAGAGGTCTCCAATGCTAATGGGACTAAGCACAATGAAACCTCTTCTTTCGAAGCCTTACACAATTAAAAAAACAACATAGATAGTTCAACTTGAGCACGAAAGGAGATAAATTACATGTAAGCAAATAAAATAAAACTGTTAGGTGAAGTTTCATCTGGTCAACCAAATTAAATTCATTCCCACTCATAGAATACAGTGTCCAAACCAAGAACTGTTACTACAGATGTTGGCTGGAAACCCAAGACTAAAGAAACAAAAGGCTGTACGAAGTACAAGTAAATACCACGTGTAGTTATTTGGTTGAGAACGTGACCATACACCACAGAGGAGCCTAGATCATTAAAAACTCTCAAGGGAAGCATCCTGATTATGAGTAGAGGACAAAGGTAATCAAACAGACACTGAGTTTGCCATCCCTTCTGCATCAAGGCAAAGTATATATGACAAAAGAATGAGAAATAAATGAGTTAGAAAGAAAAAAAAATAGATTAGGAAAGTGGAATCGTTCTATTCTAGGACTTAAGCATCTCTACAAAAGATGTACCATAATGTAACACTGCCAAGGTAGAGGTCTGCAATTCACAGTAGTAGAAGAGAATGGAAATTTGACACCATTTGCATAAGTATTTTGAAGCCCCATTAACCAAACACATGTATGATAGGCAACATGTTATATTTAGCAATAGATTTTCTCATTCAAAGGCTAGGTACGTGTACATCAAATCAACATAGCCTTCATAAACTGTCTTTCGTGCTCATGAACCAAATTGACAGTAACTTGACTGTATTTGAGATTTAAATATCGTCTTTTATTCCAACAACTTGGTAATTGGTTAGCACCCTTATGGAATTAGGCTGGCTCTTTGAAATTAATAACAACCTATTAAAAAAAATATTTTTATAAATACGGGCTATGCAGTTAGATTCTCCAACTGCTTAAATTTTTAAAGGTGACTTGAAGAAAGGTCAATTATACAAACAAACTTATTCGGCGTGAATATTTTGAGGAAGGAAATCCATCAAAGAGCTCTAAAGAAGCTAGTTCTGATGTTCATAAACCAAATTAACAATTATGATGATAATCATTGGGAATAAATTAGATGCATCATCATGCTTCTTCCCACAAACATATAAAAATAAACAAAATAAACTCTCAGGCATTTAAAGTTACAAGCAGATTAGAAGTATAATTCAAAATAATTCAGAAGATAAGAAGTAGTAATTAGCACCTTTCGAAATCTGAAAAGGCCTGTCTCGACATTTGAAAGGATATTAAGTAATTTGAAATAGCTAGAGATGCAGATCATGTGAGTAGAAAGATTCTTAGCATGTTGTTCACAAAAAAAATGCATTATAAAGTAGATTGTCGGAATCAAGACAATGACTAACAATAATTTGGAAAAAGATAGAACAGAAAATCAAAGAAATTTGTCATAAAAAACTAAACAAATATACTATTCTAAACCAATTTGTCCGACAAACACCCTTATCAATCTCAAAACAATACTAACATCATAAGCAGCACCACCATTATTGTTGTGACTAACCACTAACAAATCATCCAACGCTCCCTTATGTCAAGCATCCCACCAATCAATCCCTCTAATACAATATTGTAAGTTTTGCTCAATTCCATATTTGACAACACAGTTTTTGCTGTAAAAAGTTGTTTTTGCAGGTCAAATGACACTTGTAAATATGCTATTCTAAAATCTTCAGCCATCATAAAGCTAGGACAAAAAGAAAAACTGTTTCAACTTGCCAAATAAATGAATAGAAGTTAACAACGAAGCAACAGTAGAACATTGATAATACAGGGAAGCTAAGTAATGTAACTTGGAATAGAGACTAATAAAGAAAAAAGACTTTCAAAGAAGCTTATCAGGCTAACATCATATTGATCAATTTAATAAGGTCCAATAGTTCTCAATAGGCTAGAAATAGAGGAATATGAGAAAAATTGGTATAAGCAAGGATACATATAGAAGTGCTGATTATAACTTTAAGTTGTTTCCTCTCTCTTTTCCTATAAGTTCCCACCAATGATAGGAAATGAAACCATCAGATGATAGAAATAGATATTTAAACAACATGTTATTGACCTCATGGTCCACACTCATCACATTTACATGTTTAAATAACCAATTAAGTAACTAATTCAGTAAACTACATGCAACAAGTAGAATACAAAGAAGAAAAATATGCTATTGAAAACAAATAAGTTTATATTAAACACCTGTGTTTCACGCAGTTGAATTTCATCTGTCATAAACTTGATGGAGCAGCTGCTTCCAACCCTCTTGTCATGCCTTACTTGAAAGCCCACTTCCTTCCCTAGACGAAGACCAAGTTCATATGCTACTCTCTTGGCCGTAGCAAGAACTGCAACATGGCATGGTTGGCTAATACCAATAATTCCCTTTGTAGCATTGTAATCGCTTGAGCCATAGCCAGCCTCATACAAGAACTGCATATCAAAAAAATCAATTGCAGAGATGATACCCCTAACTTTTAAAGTGAAAAAAACAAGATTTCAGTCACCAAGACTACATTATTTCATGACGTTGAATGAAAGAACAACATAAGAAAGGGGTAAGTTAAAGAGGAAATTTAAGTAGAACACAATTATGCTCATATAGGTTTAGTGAGAAAAAAGGCCAACCAACTTCCATTATTAATTTATTAGCTTACTATGACAAGCAACCTTGGTCTTGAAAATTTTGGTCCGAAGATGGAAACTCTAAGCCTACCGTTTACTTATAAAACAAATAACATTCAAAATGATGGATAAGCAATCAAAGTAGAGAATGAAGCATTTCCAATGACCAATAGACCATGAATTAAAATATTAGTCAACTTGTTTTGTAACATTAGACCAAGGTGACAATCAAAAAATGGCTAGGACATTATTTATACAAAGAGATTGTATTGATAATCAACTTGTTTTGCAATATCTAGCTCCTTATTTCTATTGATGTTAGTTGCCACCATCTTATTTATAAGCATAATGTATTTAAAATTTCTTCGCTCACGCTTCGTATTCACATAGGTAAGCAAAAACACCTTCAACTTTCTAGCATTTTGAAAATTAGCTCCAGTAAAGTAAAGAAAATAGGCTTGAGAAAAAAAAACAAAGAAAACCAAGTTTGACTTTTAATAGAAACAAGAAATTGGAGCAGGACCTTGGTTTCAAGTCATTTGTTCTTAAACTCACCTATGAACTAAAGTGGTTCGACAGAAGTAGCATTCACGAGAGACAACAGTTCTTTGTAGACAATGTTCTTGGTTCGATTTGTTTGATTACTATTATAAGAAGGCTTGACAAGAAATTTGATGGCAGATGTTGTTGTAGCACGTGATAGCACAACATAAAGTTGACCATGTGAAAATACAGGTTCTCATAAATAAACTCCAAGAAAGTCCAATGTTTGTCCTTGTGCTTTATTAATTGTCATTGCGAAGCACAATCGAATAGGAAATTTCCGTCTCTTGAATTTGAATGGTGTTTTATCTTGATTGTTGTTAGGAATAAAAGGAATTCTTGGTAAGAAAACTCCTTTTCCTTTATAATGACTTGTTGCAATCTCAGCATCAATAACTTTTTTTCCAAATTTTTGACAAATCAATTGAGTTCCATTACATAACCCTTCCGATGGATTAATGTTGTGCATGAGCATAATTGGAAAGTTCTTCTTTAGTATCAACTCATGTGGAGGGAAGCCGCTTAAGGACAAGCTGTTTAAGAACTCCAGATTTATAGAACTGATGTTCATCAATAGCTTCATCGAAACTGTAATATCTAAAAACTTTGCCAGGAAACCGATGAATCAATAAAGTATTGACTTCGTCAACAAATTCATTCTTCGTTGTCAAAATAGCACGACTTGACATTGCACTACTTTAAATTGCATACTCATTCAAGTTGGGATGCACAGTTGTAATCAAATTATCCATTGAGACGTTGTCATCGACAAAAGACATAATGATGTTTGAAGGTATGGCAATGAGATTGCCTAGAAGTTCTTCTTCCGTAGCATTACCAACCTGAAGTATGAATTTAGAGAATTCAGGATCAAGTCTTGCTCTAATGTTTTCAACTAACTTGATTTTCTTTAACAGAGGCCAAATATATGAAGTAGTCAATGTCGAGTTTATCACATCTTGCTTACTGCCTTTTGGTACTACAGGGAGCATCTGCCTAAAATCACCATCGAAAATAACCACTTTTCCGCCAAAAGGTGTGTTATTTTCTGTTATGTCCCTAAGCATAGAATCTAGTGCTTCGATTACTTCTTTATTTGATATCGGTGCTTCATCCCAGATAATCAAGTGTGTGGTTAAGAGTAATTTTGCTAACATTAACTATTTGCTAATGTTGCATGTTCTATTTCCATCAATATTTATTGGTAATTTAAATCTAGAATGTGCAGTCCGACCTCCAGGTAACAATGAAGCTGCTACACCTGACGATGCAGTTGCCAATGCAATTATTTTCTTGGATCTAACCTTCGCTAATATCGCTCGGTATAAAAAGGTTTTCCCAGTACCCCCCGGACCATCTACGAAAAATAAAGCTGATTCATTCTTGAAAACTTTATCAAGTATAAAATCATATGCATATTTTTTGGCACGATTCAACTTTAATGCAGCCTCCAAGTCATTACTATCAACAACGATGTTCTTCATTTATTTCTCTCGTGCTGTGATAAGAATCATCAAAAACTACTGGATAATCAACTAAAGAAAATTCTGTAATACTTTTTTCCGTTGACTCTAGAATAGTATTAATTTCCTGTAGTACTTTGAAATCTACTTCAGCTGATGATAAATGTTGACGCTCAATATCCCGACACATTTCACTTTTGTATTTCTCCCATAAATAACGAGGATTCTCAGGGTTACAATGTACCAATATTATAGCAAACAATCGACGCAAATTAAACAGCATTTGATACATTGATGCTTCTTCCAAACACGACTCCAAACTGTTATCAGCCTCAAGTAACATGTGCAACATAGTTGCCTCTTTATACGATTCCACACGAATACCATTGACAATTTTTAGTTCTTCAAAAGATGTACATCCTTTAATGTGATTTAATAGTAGACGAAGGTAGTATCTGTCACCTTTTAGTGGTCTCGCTACAACAATTCTACCAATAACCTGACGTTTTATCCTTCTTGACCATTTTCTTGTCTGTTGATTCCAAACAAAATGTTCAGAAAATTCTCGATATAACATGGTGCGAGCTAATTCATCATTCTTGTTCATGTTAAAGAATTTAGTTAACATGGAACGAGATGACAATCCATTATCAACTACGTCTTGTAAAGTGTCGTTCTTATTAAACTTGACTAATTGTTTTCCTTCCAAATGAAGTTGTAATGTGATGACTGGTGGATTTATTTCATTTAGATGAAAGCCATAGATACGCCACATTGACTCTAGAGCTGCTACCCAATGTGCTGATTGGAAGTTCTCAATCTCATCAATCCCAGCATTTTCATTGTTGTCATTGCATTGAAATGCTACACTGTCATGTCCTTTGTATATGTATTTATATAAATATTTAACAGCTTTAATAGTTGAGCAAACCTCAACATTCAGGTGGCAGTCAAACTTAGCAAGCAAGTACGGATTATACGAGACAATCCAACGATTATCTAATTCTTCTCCTCTAACCATTGGTCTATTTCCGTCATCACGTCTTCTATACTTTGGATATGAATCTTTTCCATGCACAGTACAATCACGAAAAGCTTTGGGGTAATTATTACGACATTTACCATTTGCATCCATGCATACATTATTAGGGTTTAAATCACCGCATGGACCATGCATCATGTGTGACACAACAGCTTTATACAAGTGAGGATGATCTGATTTGACTGGAAGCTCAGCACAAATGAAAGAATCAAAGGAAATTAGGTCTATCAATTTTGATGTTGGTTCCAAGACAATAAGAAAATGAGCATGAGGAAGACCCCGTTTTTGAAACTCAACAACATAGACATATGCGGCAACAGGACCGAAGATCTGTTTCTTCACAATCTCATTTTTAAGGCATTCTAGCTTCGATTTAAATATGCGTGCGAAGATCAGGTCTATTTTGCATCTCATCTCTATGTCGAAGCTCTTGTTGTATTTCAGGCCAATAAGGATTACAAGTGATGGTGAGAAAAATGTCTGATTTTCCAAAATGTTGAACCAACACCATTGCATCCATATATCTCTTTTGCATATCCCTTGATCCACCAATAAAAGATTCTGGAAGAACAATCCTACGTCCGATGTTTGAATCAGTAGTCTCACCTGTATTCATAGAATCAACGATCCCTTGATATAACTCATATCATATCTCGTCTTCCCTAAAACGAATAAAATCTAACCTTCATGTTTCTATCTTAACATACATGTCAACCACATATTGCTGCAACAACCTACTCGAATGTAGCAAAATGGAATTGTGCATGTCTCTAATTTGAAGTTTATAGTAGTAGTATTCGCGACAA
This sequence comes from Stephania japonica, assembly GCA_039657345.1. Lineage (NCBI taxonomy): Eukaryota > Viridiplantae > Streptophyta > Magnoliopsida > Ranunculales > Menispermaceae > Stephania > Stephania japonica. The sequence goes on along the minus strand of CM077558.1, from coordinate 15,362,954 downwards.
GATACACAATTTTCTTTTTTGTAGAATTCACTATAAAAAAACATGAATAAATTAGTACGTCTTTTAAAAGTTAAAATAGTATTAGACTCAAACTAACTACGAGAAGAAGTTATATTATTTACCTTCAATTTCATTGTGAAGTAACTCAGAAGGTGAATTTATTAAACGAGGATCAAGATTAAAATTGTCATTGTACTTAGCATGTACTCCGGTAGAGCCTTTTTTTAATGCCTTGATGCCAACCCACATCTCCATAGGGGAATAATAAAGAATATTGTAAAGGATCATAGCACCCATAATGATAGTATATTCTATTACCTTCTCCAAAATGGTTATATATAAGGATATCCCGCTTAGTTGGTTGTGCACATAAGTCATCATCTACCCAAATAGCAACAACTTGACTAACAGAAGGCTTGTAGAATCGTCTTTGATCAAGATTGACACTCGAAACTATCTCAACAACATGATTGTCCAAGATTTTTGTACTTAAATTACAAAAAAACTTTGCATATGGGTTATCACTCATCATACCAATTAGTTGCTTTAAAATTTTCTCATCCATCCTATCCGAGCCACTGCCACACATTCGGTTCTGCACTTCATGTTCAATATCATAAAAGTATAATTGCAAAAAGGGGGTTCGTCACTGACGGGACGCAAATTATTTATATAATGATAAATCTGCCCTTGCACTCTAAATGTATATACACCTATATTATTTCTTGAAAGTGTCTTATCACACTTCACACCAAATGATGTAAATCCAAAATTGTTGTTATAGGTACGAACATAGTTCAAGAATTCATCTATTTCTTTAGTTTTTTATTTGAACAAGTCAAACATTTGTTGGGAGACAACATTAGGGATGAGAGACACTTGTCCATTTGAACAGCAAAAACCCTTAGTTTCATGAACGAATCTTCGAGCACCACAATTTTGACAAGAAGCTACAGATGGTAATATATCTGTTGAACGTACTATGTTATCAAAATCCATTGCCACAGAACGTCTTTATGTATTTCTTGATCCTATATTACCAACAGAAAAGGTCAAAGCAGACTAAGTTTCTAATTGTTGAATAGAGATGTATTACTCTCTAACCAATAGTCACAACCTTTTGTAACACTTATGTATGATCAAGTGGCATAACTTTTTATAGAAGTTAAACTAATACATTTTTCTAGTTAAAGATAATTGACACATACCCGTTGCATTCACCTCTTTTTTTCCCTATATAGTTGTCATTGACGTGATCGTCTCCTCTGCTTTTCCTCTTTTGTCATGGACAAACAGTTTGACCTATCTACCTCTCTACGCAAACTATTTCTAGCCTTTCTCATAACTCCACTAGATTAATATAATATACAAAACTTCGTTAGATTTACAAAACACATATAAAAAGTATATAATGAATTCACAAATAATAAGACAGTATTGTTAGGAAGTTGAGTAAACTTCGATCAACATCTTCGATAGCCATTCCAGCCAATGATTGTATTGTCGACTTAACAACACTAAACAAATGATTACAAAACAAACATAAGAAATGAGTGACTAACATCAAACAATTTGCATTGGTATATCTTCTAAAAATTCTAATGTTTTTATTTATTATCATCTTATTCTCTAAATTCTTATAAGAGTACCTCATCCAAAATCTCCAAAATCTCACATAAGAGTTTGATTTTTACGTCAACTCTATAGAGGGTAAAGATGACTTTGAGATATTTTAACTCTTGAACATGAATATATACACCTTCATTTTTAAGAATCTTAATTTATTTCTTTTCTAATGGAAGTGATTAGTGGAACATTGTATAAGGGGAAGAAAATATTAGTTGCTCCTAACGTCTGTTCACTCTAATACGCAGGAACAATTCGTAATAATTAGCAAATTTGAGATTGTTCAGCACCCATGACCAAGACTTTATTCATTTGAATCAACATTTATTCTACCAAATTTTTTCAAAATTTGAGTGTAGTTAAATCTTCGACCATCCCACATTGCTCATCTCACCCAAATTCAAGAAACTCAACAAAAATTTTGATAACGTTAGTGTTCTTTCTAATTACCTATATTAAACATAAGTAGGACGTCAAAAAAGAAATTAAAAGGCACAAATAAGAAATACAAAAACTTTTTGTATTTAACACTTGTATATATCCCTTTCTTTTTGTATGATTTAATTCAAAGAGTAATATGTATAGCTTCCTTTATCAAGAAAAAAAATATCAATGTTTGGATATTTAGCATACATCACTAAGTCAGTGTGTGCATTGGTTTAGCTGAAACACATTGTTTTTTTTGGGCCGGAAGCTGAAACACATTGTGTACAACACAAAGAGAAAAAAATATGTTTAGAGTACATTGGGTAACTGATTCAATGTGTGAGTTAGTGAGTCAAGTCCATATATACATATTTTGGATAGCTGAAACACAATGGGTACAATCTAAGCTAAAATCAGTAGTTGCTCAGTGTGAAGCTACTTCAACATGAGAACTGCTCACATTCATGTCACTGATTATTCCACAACTGCACTACCTACATATATACATAAATTTTTCTACCTTTTTATTTTGTCTTTATACTTGTTTGATTTCCCTAATACATTGAATGATATTGTTTGGGGGGTGACAGCGACTTGGAATCTGTGTCATTGTAGCATTTCCCTTTTGTTTTGGTTAGATTTCAGCAGTATTAATATTCCTATGATTATTAAATATATATTATCACTTCATGATGCACTAATAAGTTTCTTTATTAGATGATCAACAAAGAGTATTTTTTATGAAACAGAAAGCACAATCAAATTCATTACATGTGAACTTCTATAGCCAAAATAATGCCTTCGGTTGATCGAGGCATTTAATCAAACAATTGATACTCACTCTAAATAGTGCTAGTAACTGTTGTGGCCTGAAGTGCAAGAATTTTTTGGAATCTAATAGTATATATCAAGACATAATGCCTAGTTTCTATAAAAGTTAATCTTATCTCATTGAAGGAGGAAAAAAAAGAAGTTTTTGAAAAAAAAGAAGTTTTTGAAAAAAAATAAAAATGGTGTAACATCTCCAACAATTAGTTTATTTGTAAGTTTTGGTAATATCTTTTCCTTCAACGTGATTAATTAACAACTGAGAAATCAAATCATAAATATAACAAATCCAAATAAAAGGGGATTTATGATAACAAAACATGTAAAACCTAATCACATAATCAAAAAAAGGGATTTATGATAACAAAACATGTAAAACCCAATCACATAATCAAAAACAGGGGATTTAGAAATTGAAGAATAGAATTGATTCATACCTAAGTGAAACTGAAAAAGTTACCTGCAATGGAGATCGAGCAATTTGGATGAGATATAACGGTAAGAGAACATGATTATGATTGAGAATAGATAGAGCTTTGAGAGATACAGAGTAGCAAGTTACATATACCATATTTATACACTGCAGTTAGAGTTTTCCGAGTTGTTGTCGAGAGGCAAAAAGAGGAGTTTTTCGAGTTGTTGTCAAAGAAGAGATCGAGCCAGATACTTGTAGATCGAGAGAAATAAAGATCAGAAAACAAAGAAGAGATCGAGCCATATAAATCGATAGGGAAAGGGGCAAAATAGAGAATTCAAGTAACGAAGGAAATGAGAAGTATTCCCACTTTTATTATATTGATATATATATATATATATATATATATATATATATATGGAAAATTTTACAATGGAGACCAAATATATATCCATGGGAACCTCTCAAAATGTGTTGTGTATTAAATGTTTTGTGTATTTATGTCCCATATATATATATATATATATATATATATATATATATATATATATATATATATTTATATGAGTACTTCTAGTATGGGAACTAAATATATACTTATGTCATGAGTATACTATTTAGAACCATTGGATTTAAGTCCAACAAATGTCATGGGTACACTATTGAGCACGCTCATATTTCAAAACTAGCATATATATATATATGCTAGTTTTGAATACGTGTTACACACATGTGAGCCTACTCGCTATGCTTGTAGGAAGTCAATTCTAAAATTTTATTTTATTTTTTATTTTTTGAAATGTAAATAATTATTTTTAGAAAGATGAATACAACTACAACAACAACATCAACATAGCCTCGATCCCAATTAAGTTAATTGGGTCGTCAGCTACATGGATCAAACTTTCCATTGATAGAAAGATAAATTATATATATATATTAACTCTAAAATGGGAAGCACAAGACATAGAGTAAATTTGACGAGGTTAAAAAACTTCTTCAAATGTTCTTTTTATACTAGACAAAACATTTAACCTTTCCTTTTTTTATGAGGGCTTCTATTTCAACCCAATCAACCTATCTTCCCACCCATTTTAAAAAAAAATATATAACTTTTTACTAAAATACCTATTAGATCAATGACCATGTTACCCTTATAAAAAAAACCATCCTCACAAGTCAAACCACTCTTCCCACAACCACACCCACTTCTTTCCGTTTTTGAGAATTGAAGAGGTGCTCCACTTCTCTCTGTTCATGGACATTCTCTCCAATAAGAGGAAATTCTTCTTTTTTCTCTTCTTCAAGGTTATCCTAAACTGAATTGGACCACTTTCAAGCAAAATTAACATTTTTTTTTTTTTGTTTTTTTTTTTTTTTGGAAAACCCCAATGCTACCTAAGTTCCAAATATGTAAGACAACTAGCACACCAAGTCCAATAAGGGCAACAACGAAAAAGCTAAAATAATAACTAATAGCACCGTCTTTGTAAGGATAATCAGATTAACACAAGATTGATTTTTTTGGAGTCTTTAGATCTAGAGAGCTTTATTTTGTTTAGGGATCTAGAGAATGTATTTTGCAACAGACGGTAGAACATCTAGCGTGAGGGGACCAGGCGACCAGGGGATCGGCAACGAGATATGGTAGGACGGGGGGTGGGCACGGGTCGGCAAACGCGAGAGATGATGACCCATCAGGAGGAAAATGGATTGTGAAGATGACACCTAAACCTCGCCCCGACCCGAAGATGGGGTGGTTTTGATGACGTGTGTCGGGTGACCGGACCCGAGTCGGGTGTAGTTGTGTTGTTGTAGTGTTTTTTTTGTTAAAAAAATAAGTTGAATTGTGTTGGTGTTGGCTCTTGTGGGGGTAAATAGTTATTAAAGGTATTTTAGGAATTTAAATAGTGTTGTTGGGTGGGTAAATAAGGTTTTGAAATACAATTGGGTGGTCTTAGTAGAATGGGTGGGGAGATAGATTGATCTAATTGAAATAGCAACCCTCTTTTTTATTCATTGGCTTAATGATATCACATGTTCAAGAAGTTGTTAAATACAAATTATTTTTATATACACATTACCGCGCTTGCATTTCCAATTTCTCCTCACCTACGAAATTGACACAATGAAGATGTTTCATCATACATAAACAAGTACAACACTTTTCTATGATACTACGCAGAATCTTTGAGAGTGAAGCATTAATATCATATGTACAATGTGGCAAAGGAAGTCTTTCATTGCTCATGACTAAACTTAATTAGTTTAAACTTATTTGTAAAAGAAGACTTTAGGAATTTTTTTCTTTTTAGTTATCGAGGAAGTTTTTTATATATACATTATCGATGTTGCATAAACTCGATCAAACTCTTTTCGAGCATTGCAGTTGTACACAAACTTTGGGAAATATGTTCTTTTATCATTTACTGTAACTCACTATGTGAATCATTTGAAGCTTCCCATTTTAGATGACCATGTCTCTAACTTGTCATTAGAATGCAACTAAAGAGCCTTAGAATCATAGGCACTCTTATCTCACAGAATTTGAGAACTGACAAACAAATGATATCTTCCACTATAATTTAGCATTCATTCTCTTTCATTTTACAATTCTTTTAGTATTCAATAGACACAAAAGCTCAGTCACTTGAGGAATAATTATCTACCTTACAAACACAATGACAATTACAAAAGGTGATGTATTTTGATGCAATCGGATAATGAAATTATATAGGATAATTTTTGAAGCTTCAACTCAAAATTTTGTATAACCAATAAATCTAAGAAACTAACATGCTAAAAAAAAGAACTAATAGGTTCATAAAAAAATCTGAATACAACAAAGAGGAAAAATAACAATAACAAGTATTTAAAAATTAAAAATAGGCAAATGCTAAAATCTAGAGTTAACAATGGGATGAGAGTATGGCATAAAAAAAAAAAAGCAAAGAAGTTTCTGAAATAAAAAAAAGCAAAAGATGTTAGAATGAAATAAGAATCATATGTATCCCCAACTAAGACATAGTTTAGCATTCATTCATTCAGTTTGCAAGCATTATTTTTACACGATAACGAATGAATAATGTCTTCCATGCCAAATCAGAATCACTTTATGCAACAAGAAACTCCATCGAACTTAAACTAAAATGCTCATGACAATTTGGGTACTTATATCCTTTCAGGTTCAAATTGTAAAAATTAAAATTTTGTCCACATCAAAAATTCCTAAACCACCCAAACTAAAATTTATATATGATAAGAAAATTAATAGTATCAATGGAGAACCAAAACTTTCAACTAAAATCCAGTAAAAGAGTAAAAAATCTAAAATGAACCCAAATGAAATCATCAAATTTATCATTTAACGCCGAATTAAATATATGATTAAAACATTCTACGTAATATTTATTCATTAGAATTACAACTATTCACTCTTTTTTTTGTAGCATGTGGACAACATAACAATACTAATAGACTTGTTCAACAACATAATACATTGTTAACCATAAATGTAACTTGACAAATGTTTAACATGGAACTTGTAAGAAAATTAAATAGCATGCAGATTCTTCTCACCTCATTACACATAATTAATCTAATAAACCTTGTCGAATTGCTACCAAAGTCAACCATCTCTAACATCTAATTCAATAGTGATATCTTTATGTGGATATTAGGTGTCAACTTTATATTCAGAAAAAGGCAATGATGGTAGCTAGATTTAATATAAATTTTTTACTATTACAAAAATATAATGATTAATAACTTCAAAATCTTAAGGATATTAGTCAATCTGATCATAAGCTTTCAAGTTTAATAAAAAAACCTCATAGATTAATATATGAAACAAATTAGTCCATGTTCACATATCTAACAAATTAATCTGTTTTTCATTGCCAATATTGATATAACAAGAAAGTCTCAATCCTGAATTAATTGGGAATTGAATTTCTATAATTACAAGGAAGATGATGAATCTTTTTTCATAATCATAACTTCTGCATTTTAATTTATTTTCAATTACGTGAAACCAAAAGGAAAAGAAAAATCTACCATTTTAATGCAACCAAAATACCCTACTCAATTCCTACCAAAAAAAAACCTACCCAATAGTAATTCGATTATCGTAAGAAAATAGAAATTTATGTTAACATTAAAACTCTATTTGTGGATTGATCGATCTTCAAAATATGGTTTAGATACATAAACATTAAAAAAAATAGAAACAAGAAACATCCAAAGTACATGGGTACCATTGAAATCACTTACAAATCCTAGAGTAGAATTGATAGCAAGTCTAAGAAAATAAATCCTTACAAACTTGTGACACAAAAACAAGCATATGAATGAATATGGAAGTCATTTTATCAAATTTATTGTCCGGAAGAAGTAAGATCAATTTATTCTCTAGCTTAGAATGCCCTTCTATTTAAGTAAATGAAAAAAAAATCAAATTTCATAAAATAAATAATGTACCAAGGTAAACACTAAAATAAAATAAATAACAATTATTAACCTACTTCATTGAGTAAGACAAAGGAAACCCCCAATAATAATGATAAACATATGATATTATGATTTGGGTCTCGATCTGTGACACAAAAAATATAACAAAAAACATGTAAAAAGAAAGGACAATATCAATCACTTACCAATCAAGGTGGATGCCAAAACCAAAGTCAAGTTACTTTGATTTTACCATCAACTTCTCATATTCAAATTCAACATCATAAATTTTTGCTCAATGGAAGAAGATCAACACTTGCTGATTAGAGGCCCATAGTGCAGTACCCATGCGTTTCAAGGAATTTACTATTGAATAAGGTAAAATGTTGTCTTATGAACAATCTACATAAACTAAACATACGTAGAAAACAACTAAAAACAACAATTCCACTCAAATTATAGTTAGCTTCGCCAAATATTTTGATTGTAATTTCTTCAGCTACATCATTAAATATAATAATGGTAATAATCAATCTGATTAGTTGAAGGTGTTCCCATACATTTTCAAGTCCCATTTTTCTTCAAAGGAAAAGAAGCTCTCTCAATCTACACAAGAGCCAACTATGTCTAAGTTTATTTGATGCAACAATATTTCTAAATATTAGGTACCAACATAGATACCACAAAATGCTATCATAATTCATCAAAATACTAAAACAAAAAATTCATTTATCCCTATGAAAATCGAGTACATTACAAGGGAGACAAAAATATTATACCGCAATAGCCAAATACAGTACCTACGCCTCTTCTATTAAGAAAAAGTCATTAAAAAATAAGATGCATATATGCGAGTTCCGAAAAAGAATATCAAATCTAGAGCTAACATATTATAAAAAGCTATTAATGCAACATTAACGATGTCAAATTCTAGCTAAGAGAGCAAAGTACTACTCCAGAAAATACTTGATTAGATTTTTCAAACAAATTTTTTGACGAAAGAAATGCTTCTGTTATTTATTAAATTAATGTGGCATACATCGAATAATAATAATTCATGAATACGGACATGAGTCGTGTCTTAAATAGGTCATGATATCTCACCTTTCAAGAATAAGCATTTACATATTTCATACAATACCCATAAAGTAAGATAAATAAATGTAAACACAACTTTTCAAATAAATAAATAAATAACAAATGCCTACTCAAAGAAAGATTCTTTGCTCTTTTTAACCATTTACACCTTTTGTATGAAAGTTCAACAAAAAACTCAAGAGTTAATTAACATTTCCCATAATAAAGAAAATTAAAGAAGGTTTTTTTATTGAAACAAATTCGAAACATTGACCTCATAACTTTTAAAAAGAGGGAGTGCCTACTCTCTATCACAAACGCAAATTACAGGGGGTTTTCCCTAGATTAGAGAAACTTTGATGTTATCTCTAATTTGTTGGAAGAGAAATAGTCTCTAGAAAGAAAGAAAGAAAGGCAGGCGACATAATATTTATAAGAATATGTAAAGGTAATTCACTAAACTTGCTAAATTATAAGCAAGAGACAAGGAAAACTTGAATTCAATCTATAAAAAAACCCCAAATTGCAATAAATTACAACATACCATCATGCATGACAAATTAATGATGATAATAATATTGAATCCGAAGTAGAAATCATAAATCAGGAAACATATGAGTATGCAAATCTACCATTCAAATTGGAACTACCATGGTGTTGGATTAGGGAATCAATTGAGTATGTTTTAGAATGTTGTACCTTATTTAGATGGGTTTGTGATAGGAGAGGAATATGAGAGGGGAGAGGGCACTAAAGAAGAAGAAGACGTGTTGTTGAAGAACACGATAAAATTACTTGAATCGAGAGCAGAACAAGCAGCATAAGTATTGAATCTGTAGATCGATCGATAGCCCAACCGATCAATCTCTCGCAAATTCAAATCAAATATGAAAACCACCTTTGTTGATGCACCTAATTGATTTTCCATTTGAATCTAGATTCCATTTTTGTGACAAAAAGATTAGAAGGTGGAGAAAAAGAGAAGAAAGAATGTTGTGGGAGATACGGACAGACACGAGAAGAGTGAATGAGAAGGGGAAAAGCCACGAGATGGGATATGTCATTTATTATTTTGATTTATTTTATTATAAAATTTTTTACCAAAACAAAAAAAAAACTAATTTGGGACGTTAAATCAACATTATAACCCACTTTTATAGGATTTAAGGATACCATCGACCACTCCCCTATGTATTCAATAATTAATTAATATTATCTTTGACAAAAAAATTAATTAATATTATAAGTTCGGGAAAAATATAATAATTAATTAATTTCAAATCTATGTAGAGGTGATGTGTCAACATATACATAGCTTTATTATATGAGAGATGCTAGAGGTACCCACTTGTCACACCTACTTGTCACACCTGACAAATAGTCACCATCGATACACCTTTAAATATGCATTCGAGGTGTGTCGGATGGCGCAAAATCGCTAGGTGTGACAAGTATTTACACTTAGCATTTTCCTTATTTTTTATATGTATATATATACACAGGTATTATTATCATGAGAACCAAATATATACTCATTTTATGGGTACACTATTTACAACCATTGAATTCTAATTAAATGCATTAATCGAGGCATCATAAATGCACAAAGCATTTAATGCATAACACATTTTGAGGGGTTTACATGGCATGGGTATATATTTGGGCTCCATTGTAGAAGAACCCGATATATATATATATATATATATATATATATATGTGTGTGTGTGTGTGTGTGTGTGTGTGTGTGTGTGTGTGTGTGTGTGCACGCGCGCGCGCTAATGTGCATCACCTAGAACTAAATAGACATTGAGATGAAAAAAAACTCTAATTGAATGTGTATTTCAAATGTCTAGTTGATGTGGATTGACATTGTCTAATTGAATGTGTATATCGAGGGTCTAAGCATGAGATTGGTGATTTGTTGTACCTGAGGGTTTTGCCCAGGAAGGATCAGAGATTTAACATCAAAGGGAAACTGACACCAAGATTCATCGGACTGTTCAGAGTTGAGGCGTGAGTCGACACGGTGGTATAAATATTGGAGTCACCACCACAGATAGCGGGGGTTCATCCTGTATTTCATCTCTATGTTGAGGTTGGCTAGGTCAAGATTGAGATCAACGGTTGATGTCAGATAGATAGAAGTTCGGCTTGACGTGACCTACGAGGAGCATCCGATGGATATTATCGATCGGAGGGTACAGACTCTCATAGAACAAGGAGATCTAGAAGGTTTTAGTTCATTAGCAACATCATGGGACTGAAGGACTCACATGGGAGCTCGAGTCTACTATGTAGCGTTGTTACCCCCAACTATTTGCGGTATGAATTTCATTTTATTTTTAATTTTGGATGAAATTTCTCCTAGTTAGGGAAGAATTGTAACGATTCAAATCTAATTTGCAGTTATTTTTGACATATCTACAAACGTGGACGCTAACTTGACGCTTAGGGACCCTACAATTAGGTCAGGGCACACCCGGATTAGGTATGCAGTCTATTTTTGTGTGCTATTTGTTTATTCTACGATGTGTATATTCAATTTTTTTTTAAATTATATCACAATATGTGTATTTATGTTAGTTATTACCGAACGAGATAATGTGACGGTATTTACCTCGAGTAGCGTGTAGACACGAGCACTGGGTAGGCAAATTACAGATACACTAGGCTAGGGGATAATACACACATGATAAATAATTAAAATGCATTAAATAATTAATATTGAACGTCGTGTAATTGACTAGTGACGCGAGTGTGCGAGATTAGTACGCATCACAGTGCGGGACCGGGTATAAATGCCCAAGGATTTAAGTGGTGTTGTGAGAAATGGATAAGTATAAGGGTAATTCACCCATTTAAGTCACATTTTGGATGCTTTTTGACCTCATAAGGACCTTAGGATCAGACCTTGAGATGCACAAGTATGAGAGATCAAAATTTTACTATAAATAGTGAGAAAATCTCATCTCCACCAACTTTTCTCGTTCCTCTCTCTATCTTGGACAAAAACTGGAGGAAGCTTAAAGGCTTTTATGGATTTTGAGTGAGGATTTTGAGCATTAAATAACTACCAATCGACAAATTTACGTTATATCCAAACTTTCCTTGTCGTTACTTACGTTTCGGTCTCTTTTTGCGGGTTTTGACGTGAGTTTTGGGTTTGGATTTGAGCACACTAATTTAGGGAAGCGTTGCTATAGTTTTGATGTTATGATTTGGGGCAACAATGAGTTATTGGTCGGTGTTGTGGTTATTGTATCCATTTTGTTGGATTTTCGGTGTTTTTGATGGAAATATTGGGGTTTCGTTTTGAACGAGATTTGTCAGGTTTATGATATCTCATGGTTGATATGGAGTTCTATGAAGGGTTGGGATAAGTTTGAACAGCGGCGACGAGCCGGGGTGCCCGAAAACCCAAATAGTGCATTCCTGGTTCAAATGCCACCAGGGATGCCATGGAGGACGCCATGGAGAATAAACTCCCACGGTGTCACCCACAACTTCCAAACTAGAGAGAACCCCCCAGTCCCATGCTTTAGGTCACGCTGTCACGGCCCAATTTCCTAATCTTGATTAACTTGCCTAATTAGGATCACCGACCCGTGACGTGGGGCCCGCATGAGATGCGCACACTTACCGAGACATGTGACCGAGGTAAATGTTATATTTGTACTGGTGTATGCCTAGTGTTGTGTATGTGTGTAGACTAATTAAGTCAGTTTTTGCAAACTATAGACGGCGAGTTGACGCGAGCGGGGACACGGCTTGGAGTGCGTGCAAGTACGAGTTCCTAGTGGAATTACCGGGGTAGCGAGACTAGGCTAGGAAAGAACAATTTATTTCAAATCTACCTTAACAAAAATTAAGGTATTTAATTTAGTTGGAAAATACGACGTTCGACGCACGGGAAAAGCGCCTCGAGTTGCGTGCGAGTCGGGACACCGAGTGCCGGGTAGTTGAGAGTCGGTGTGACCACTTAGATAAATTTTATAACTTTGTGTGACCAATTAATTATGGTCCATATGAGATTAATGTACATTAATCGATTTAACCTATAGTTTATTTAATTAAGAAATCACATTTTAATATCCTATAGTTGTTTGTGAATTAAACTAACCTTAGGACAGACCTCGAGATCCGTGCTACCATACACTCCCATGATAAGAGTCACTCAAGTTGTGTCACATGAGAAGCTGGACTACCTAGTTAGTGACCACTGGATTTACCTCGAGATACACAATATACACTAGATCCCAACAACACCTATATATACAACTTGATGAGAAAACTTACACTATTTGCATGCAAAATGAATCCGAACTGAAGAGAGGAGAGGATTCTAGAGGGATTTGAGAGAGGATTTTTGAGCTAGGAGTGAAGAGCCTTTAGATCTAACCAAGGTAATCACACTTCTTGCCTCATTCTCCATTAAAATGAGCTTAAGTTGGGTTTTTTATTTGAAAATGGATTTGACCCGAGATTTCTGGTTTGGGATGTGTCTCTATGCTGCAAAAGGTTGATCTAAGTATTGTTTGAAGTTCAAATCAAAAATTTACGAGAATTTGAGGTTTTTTGGTGAAAATTTTGAAAAATGACATGCATGAATTTGATTCTGAAATTATAGGGATTTTTGATGTTTTTTGGTTGATTTTGGTGTTAATCTATGTCAAAATGAGTCATGTATGGATCGGTGGTGATTTGGTGGTGTTTTGAGTGACCGAAATGCCAGAATTTGCTCTGAAAGTGCTGGGTTCGCGTAGTTAGCGCGCTAGGAACACCACCTAGCGCGCTAGATGTTTTCGGGAAGAAGAACTGTTCACTCAAGAACAATTAGCGCGCTAGATTTGGAATTAGCGCGCTAGATTTCCTGCAGATGAGACAACATTACCTCTCTTCGTAAAACGACCATAACTTTCTTATTTTAACTCGGATTTTGACGCTCCATATACCGTTGGAAAGCTAAGACAGAGAGGAACAACCTAGAATCATTAGTTTTTCAAAATTAAGACATATGTTTTTTCGAAAATGGGTCAAAAGAAAAGGTTTTTTTATACAATGGTCATTTGTCTAGTTGTTTTGATGTCATTTAGGTGCCTGATAGTTTTAGCTCTTAATTAAAGATTAAATACATCTAATATAACCTAGATTGACATCAGAAAACTTCGGGAGATATACTTGAATCCGGGTGCGAGTGTTTGGGTGTCGGGAGGCCAGATAGCTAGGACTACTGCGTTGACTTGTAAGTGAAACTGTGGGAACGCTTTACTTTATTTCATTCCGGTCATTTATAAATTTCAGTCTATTTGTAGACTAGCTAATTTATTTCCCACATCATGCTTTCTTTGTTTCTATTCATATTGAATATCGATATAGCATGATGCCTTGTTTAATATATCATTGACTCCATGCTTCCTTATATGCTCAATGTTTGTCTTGAAATATGGTTAATGGATATTTAAAAAATGCATGCTATAGGGTTATCTGTTATGTTGGACTTGTGTTCTATTTCCTTTGGGGCTTTGAAGCCTAACTTATGTTGAAATCATAACATTTTAGGATATATATTCTTGAAAACTAAAGTAGGGATTATCTAGTGTCCATTGCACACGAGATGCGCGGATTCACGAGGATTTCGGTCTTTCGGGGTCTCCGACACTCGCCACTACACTTGGACGGCACACGTGGCATGGACCACGAGGTTGTCGGCAAGTATAAATGATTTAAATACGCCGAGCACAGCTCTGCCATTTGAGGTTATAAAAAAAAGAGAGATTATTATCATATGTTGAGCACAGCTCCATACAGTAGTGGAAAAGGCTAGGTGATAGTTCTCACTGCCGACCGGACGTAGATCATCTCGACTTAGCTTTGTGTCGGTTATGTGTATCTCGTTAACGTTGGTATTTACTTGCATTATTTATTCAAAGATTTCTTCACTACATATGCTTTTAAATACCTTTTGTTTAAATTAGAAATGTAGTATTAGATTTCCCCAGTTATCACTGAAATATCATCATACTCACCGTCTAGTTTGTGACGGTAGGTGTAGATCCGTCGAGTAGCACCAGGCCGGGCAAGGAGAAGATCGGCGACTACCTCTGAGCTCCGAGCGTGTAGCTGCCCGTACACGTAGGGTACTTTTTGTATTATGTTTATTTATGTCTTTATCTTTTGGGATGTTATTGGGATGAGTGTTAGATTACCCGACTTTTGGCTTTCACTTTGTTTATATATGTTCGTCGTTTACTTGAATATATATGGTGATCGTTATTTCCTGGATTCCACACTTAGGATTTATAAAGAAAAAAAAATTCCGCTAAAATATTAATGACTTCCGCTAAATAAAATAATTGTTTAAACAAGAGAACACAGGTAGTAAACGCTGACTAATTCGTAATCGGGTCCTATGTGTTGTGATTAGGGCTTAATTACGGGATTAGGCCGGACGGTGCCCTAGATTAGAAGCGGGGCCGTCACAATTGGTATCAGAGCTTAGGCTTTAGAACCTTAGGGACAAAGCATAGTGTTGAATAAGGATTTTGATACCAATTTTCAATTTCCTGATTGGTATCAAAGATCATTTATCAAGGAGTAAAGCATAAATTTGAATAAAATACACACCCTATAAGTGGAAACCAGATGAACCTTGCCTAGGAATTATTTTGTTGGGAATTGAGTGAAAGTGAGTTGGGAATTTGTATATATATATGCTATCTTTTTCAATTTGTATACGTATATACGTGGTAGACTTCGTAATAGTTGATAGGAAATCGTTATCCACATGCAGACGACGATGACGGATGCACGCGAGACAGGCGATGTGGGTGCTAGTAGTAGTCAGCCTCCTACTACATCAGACGACGACTATCAGAGTTTGGCGGATCGAGTAGCGGCACAAGAACAGCAGATGGCTGATTTCATGACCTTTATGACAGCACAGGTCACCGCACTTACTCGTGCTATCGTCGCTACTCCTGCGACTACTACACTTCCGACGACCGGACCTACTACTGCACCATCCACCATTCTAGCGACTGCGTCCGTACCAGACACTCCTATTATTCAGGGTACGGTAGTGACGCTGACTCTTCCGGTAGTGACCATTTCGACGGCAGAGGTTGCCGTGATGACTCCGACTCCCACACCCACACCTTCAGGCTCATCAGTAGGGATTCAACTGGTGAAGGATTTTCTCCGCCTTCAGCCAGTGTACTTCGACGGGGAAAGAAACTTCGAGAAGATTGAGGGATGGATATTATCACAGGAGAAGCTACATCCAATTTTGGGTATCGAGGATAGATTACGCTCGGATTTGTCATCTTATACACTTCAGAGGGACGCTGTCGTCTGGTGGCGTACCACCATAGCTACCGATGGAGATTTTGAGTCATGGATGGCCTTTAAGGCCAAGTTTTATCAGCAGTACTTCCCGCCTGCGGTCATGATGAGGTTGAGAAGAGAGTTTATGAGTTTGAGCGAGAGCGAGATGAGTCGGTTATGGAGAATGCGAGACAGATACGGTATCGAGGCGGTTTGTGGGGATTTGGTTCGAGATGAGTTGGGAGATGTGTATCATTTTGGGGCGGTGTCGAGAGCGACATTGGCTATCACGTAGTCAGCACGGGCGCTAGGACACTCACCGAGATATACGAGCGTGCACTTTCCCACGAGACCTACAACCTTGGTGTAATAGCTGACAGGGCAAGCTTAAGGCAGAGATTGACATTAGAGCAGGCCGCAGATTTCGAGAGGAGGCGGCGGAGTGGCAAGGCACCCAGGACATGGGATAGAGGCTTCCATGGATCGGGGGTGACTTCACGTTTCACATCGTTGGTACCTCAGGTGTCTTATGTCGCGTCAGCACAGAGCTCAGGGAGAGGACGTTCCTTACCATCACCATCGATTAGGCCGCATTACCGGCGCCGGGAGACTTACTCTTCCGGCACCATCGCACCACGACAAGATATCGCGAGCGGGGTGGTAGAGGCCGAGGCGGGGTAGAGAGGCGAGAGGGACCCCGTCGGGTGACAGAGACAGACTCCGGTTCGGGGACGACCACGGTCCGATCGGCGCGAGACAGGTTTTCATGTTACAAAGTGCGGACGGGTGGGACATTTGGTGAGGAGTGTCCACGACCAAAGACGAGTGTATCCACCACGAGTCGAGAGGCGGCTCACATGGTGGCACGGCCAGAGATACTAACGCTACGCGAGTCTCATCGAGGGTACGATTTCTATCGCTGGTAGAGAGTCTTATGTTTTATTTGATTCGGGTTCCAGTATTTCCTTCATCTCTGGACGCATGTTAGGCATACTTGGACTGACACCGATTAGGCTTGGAGTACATTTGATATTGAGCACCGCCGCCAGAGATAGGGTTTACCCTAATAGTCTAGTGGAGAGAGTTCCAGTAGAGATTAGTGGGATAGAGTTACCTGCCGACTTTAGAGTCCTTGAGATGTTAGAGTTCGACGCTCTCTTCGGGATGGACTGGTTATCAGCATACCATGCTCACATAGATTGTTTTAGTAAGTCTGTCGTATTTGAGATCCCAGGACGTCCGATGTTCATACACCGAGGTAGTACACCGGGGGTCGATACCACGAGAGGTAGATTGGCGACTAGTGAGGAGATGGAGACTCTAATAGCCTTGTATACTATAGCAGAGAGTCAGGGACCCCGACTTGAGGACATACCGATCGTTAGAGAGTTTTCTGACGTCTTTCCTGAGGAGTTGTCAGGACTACCGCCGCCGCGAGAGGTAGACATCATCATCGAGTTAGTACCAGGCACCAAATCGATCGCGATACCACCTTACCGCATGGCCCCGAAGGAGCTAGAGGAGTTGAGGGCTCAGCTTAAGGACATGGGGGAGAAGGGATTCATCACACCTTCCATGTCGCCATGGAGAGCGCCAGTACTTTTTGTGAAAAAGAAAGATGGTAGTCTACGACTGTGCATCGACTACAGGCCACTGAATAAGGTTACAATCAAGAACAAGTACCCGCTACCGAGGATTGATGATTTGTTTGAGCAAATGAGAGAGCACGCTTCTTCTCCAAGATAGACTGAGAGATCGGGGTATCATCGGCTTAGGATCGGGGACGAGGACCGATCTAAGACAAATGCGTTCCGCACCAGATATGGACACTACCAGTTTACGGTTATGCCGTTCGGGCTGAGCAACGCCCCCACCGTGTTTATGGACCTTATGCACTGAGTATTCAGGCCATTTCTTCTCCAGTTCGTAGTAGCCTTTATCGACGACATTCTGATCTATTCGAGGACACGGGAGGATCACGAGCAGCACCTCAGGGAGACGTTGCAGATGTTGAGGAAGCACCGTTTATATGCCAAGTTCAGCAAGTGTGAATTTTGGCTTTCAGAAGTCAAGTTTTTGGGTCACGTTGTTGGAACAACGGGGATTGCCGTAGATCTGGCCAAGATTCAGACGATTATGGACTGGCCGGCACCGACGTCAGTGACGGAGATCAGGAGTTTTCTGGGGTTAGCAGGCTACTACCGCAGGTTCGTGAAGGATTTGTCTAAGATTGCTTCACCGATGACTAGACTGACACAAAAGGACGTCGTGTATGATTGGACAGAGGAATGCGAGAACGCATTTGAGCAGTTGAAGAGGTTGTTGACGACCGCACCAGTATTGACACTGCCTAAGGTTGGACGGGGATTCCTAGTATACACCGATGCTTCACACACGGACTTGGATGCGTGTTGATGCAGGGTAGCGGAGTTGTGGCTTATGCTTCGAGACAACTGAAGATACATGAGAAGAACTACCCGACGCATGACCTTGAGTTAGCAGCAGTCGTATTTGCGCTGAAGGTATGGAGACCCCACTTGTATGGAGAGAGATTTACACTTTTCACTGATCACAAGAGTCTGAAGTATCTCTTCACACAGAAGGAACTGAATATGAGACAGCGCAGGTGGTTAGAATTCTTGAAGGACTATGACTTTTCCTTGGAATATCACCCAGGAAAAGCGAATGTAATCGCCGACGCACTGAGTAGGAGACCACCAGAGACGCCGAGGTTGTCAGATGTCATATGATGCACGAGTACGAGTTACTTGAGGCAGCGATGACGGTAGGTCAATCAGACGTTCCTATCGATACCCGCATTGAGATCTGCGCACAGACGAGAGTACATACCGTGTCTACACAGAATGTGTCAGAGGGTTAGAGGACTGACACGTTGTACCAGCAATTCAGCGAGTTAGAGCGGAGTTTAGATTGTGTTGAATGGACAGAGACATCTGATCAGTGTCTGAGATTCAGGGGCAGATTGTGGATACCAGAGATGTCGGAGCTAAGAGAGGAAATTCTTCAGGATTCACACCATTCCTGATTTACTGTTCATCCAGGCAGGACTAAGATGTATCACGACATGAAGAGACATTTCTGGTGGCCTGGGATGAAAGCGGATGTGTCGAGTTTATCGGGAATTGTGAGATTTGTCGCAAGTGAAGGCGTAACATCGTAGACTGGAGGACTCACAACCATTGCCCATTCCGAGATGGAAATGGGAAGACATCGCCATGGACTTCATCGAGGGGTTGCCGAAGACGACCAAGAAACATGATTCCATTTGGGTGATAGTTGACGACTTACAAAGTCTGCTCATTTTCTGCCAGTTGCAGCGCACTACACGTTTGATCACCTGAGTATACTTTTCGAGAGGAGATCATTAGGTGCATGGGGTAACGTTGACCATCACATCGAGACGAGAGATGCTACGTATACTTCCGGGATGTGGCGAGTATGCAAGAGCGTATGGTACGCGCCTACTGATTCGGCAAGATGCCTTTCCATCCTCGAGACGGACGGACGACAGAGGCGAATCGGGTTCTGAGAGGACATGTTGCGGGCCTATGTGTTAGAGTTCGGTGGATCTTGGGAGGAGTACCTACCATTGTGTGAGTTTGCGTACAACAACGCTTATCGAGCTAGCATTGAGATGGCACCATTTGAGGCTTTATATGGCGACGTGTCGTGCTCGCCGCCTCGTGTTGGGTGAGCCGAGAGGACAGAGTGACAAGAGGGCCTCGAGATTGTTGTTGATCACACCGAAAAGGTACGACAAATTCGACAGAAACTCAAGGCAGCCCAAGAGAGACAGAAGAAGTATGCAGAAAAGTATCACAGTGATATCACTTATTCCGAGGGAGCCTACGTCTATCTTAAAGTCTCCCCTCGGAAGGGTTTGCAGAGATTTGGTGTAAAGGGCAAGCTTGCACCGCGTTTCATCGGGCCATTCAGAGTTAGGAAAAGGGTTGGAAAGGTTGCATACGAGTTAGAGCTTCCTTCGCAGATGTCAGGTGTTCATCCGGTCTTCCATATTTCGATGCTTCGACTAGCTGAGTCGAAGGCAGGCGCACGACCGATAGTTGACTTGAGTCAGATTGACCTGAGCGAGGATTTCTCATATGAGGAGCAGCCTATCCAGATCCTAGACCGAAAGGTACAACAGTTGAGGAACAAGTGTATCCCAAAGGTGCTCGTCAAGTGGCAGTTCCCTAGCGATTCGGAACTCACTTGGGAGCGGGAAGACTATATGCGAGATCGTTTCCCGTACCTTTTCGAGTCAGGTATAATCCTAACCTGAATTTAATTTCGAGGACGAAATTTCCATTTTGTTGGGAATATTTGTCACGGCCCAATTTCCTAATCTTGATTAACTTGCCTAATTAGGATCACCGACCCGTGACGTGGGGCCCGCATGAGATGTGCACACTTACCGAGACACGTGACCGAGGTAAATGTTATATTTGTACTAGTGTATGCCTAGTGTTGTGTATGTGTGTAGACTAATTAAGTCAATTTTTGCAAACCATAGGCGACGAGTTGACGCGAGCGGGGACACACCTTGGAGTGCGTGCAAGTACGAGTACCTAGTGGAATTACCGGAGTAGCGAGACTAGGCTAGGAAAGAACAATTTATTTCAAATCTACCTTAACAAAAATTAAGGTATTTAATTTAGTTGGAAAATACGACGTTCGACGCACGGGGAAAGCGCCTCAAGTTGCGTGCGAGTCGGGACACCGAGTGCCGGGTAGTTGAGAGTCGGTGTGACCACTTAGATAAATTTTATAAATTTGTGTGACCAATTAATTATGGTCCATATGAGATTAATGTACATTAATCGATTTAACCTATAGTTTATTTAATTAAGAAATCACATTTTAATATCCTATAGTTGTTTGTGAATTAAACTAACCTTAGGACAGACCTCGAGATCCGTGCTACCACACACTCCCATGATAAGAGTCACTCAAGTTGTGTCACATGAGAAGCTGGACTACCTAGTTAGTGACCACTGGATTTACCTTGAGATACACAATACACACTAGATCCCAACAACACCATATATATACAACTTGATGAGAAAACTTACACTATTTGCATGCAAAATGAATCCGAACTGAAGAGAGGAGAGGATTCTAGAGGGATTTGAGAGAGGATTTTTGAGCTAGGAGTGAAAAGCCACTAGATCTAACCAAGGTAATCACACTTCTTGCCTCATTCTCCATTAAAATGAGCTTAAGTTGGGTTTTTTATTTGAAAATGGATTTGACCCGAGATTTTTGGTTTGGGAAGTGTCTCTATGCTGTAAAAGGTTGATCTAAGTATTGTTTGAAGTTCAAATCAAAAATTTACGAGAATTTGAGGTTTTTTGGTGGAAATTTTGAAAAATGACATGCATGACTTTGATTCTGAAATTTTGGGGATTTTTGATGTTTTTTGGTTGATTTCGGTGTTAATCTATGTCAAAATGAGTCATGTATGGATCGGTAGTGATTTGGTGGTGTTTTGAGTGGCCGAAATGCCAGAATTTGCTCTGAAAGTGCTGGGTTCGCGTAGTTAGCGCGCTAGGAACACCACCTAGCGCGCTAGATGTTTTCGGGAAGAAGAACTGTTCACTCAAGAACAATTAGCGCGCTAGATTTGGAATTAGCGCGCTAGATTTCCTGCAGATGAGACAACATTACCTCTCTTCGTAAAATGACCATAACTTTCTTATTTTAACTCGGATTTTAACGCTCCATATACCGTTGGAAAGCTAAGACGGAGAGGAAAAACCTAGAATCATTAGTTTTTCAAAATTAAGACATATGTTTTTTCGAAAATGGGTCAAAAGAAAAGGTTTATTTATACAATGGTCATTTGTCTAGTTGTTTTGATGTCGTTTAGGTGCCTGATAGTTTTAGCTCTTAATTAAAGATTAAATACATCTAATATAACCTAGATTGACATCAGAAAACTTCAGGAGATATACTTGAATCCGGGTGCGAGTGTTTGGGTGTCGGGAGGCCAGATAGCTAGGACTACTGCATTGACTTGTAAGTGAAACTGTGGGAACTCTTTACTTTATTTCATTCCAGTCATTTATAAATTTCAGTCTATTTGTAGACTAGCTAATTTATTTCCCACATCATGCTTTCTTTGTTTCTATTCATATTGAATATCGATATAGCATGATGCCTTGTTTAATATATCATTGACTCCATGCTTCCTTATATGCTCAATGTTTGTCTTGAAATATGGTTAATGGATATTTAAAAAATGCATGCTATAGGGTTATCTGTTATGTTGGACTTATGCTCTATTTCCGTTGGGGCTTTGTAGCCTAACTTATGTTGAAATCATAACATTTTAGGATATATATTCTTGAAAACTAAAGTAGGGATTATCTAGTGTCCATTGCACACGAGATGCGCGGATTCACGAGGATTTCGGTCTTTCGGGGTCTCCGGCACTCGTCACTACACTTGGGCGGCACACGTGGCATGGACCACGGGGTTGTCGGCAAGTATAAATGATTTAAATACGCCGAGCACAGCCCCGGCCATTGAGGGTTATAAAAAAAAAGAAGAGATTATTATCATATGTTGAGCACAGCTCCATACAAGAAGTGGAAAAGGCTAGGTGATAGTTCTCACCGCCGACCGGACGTAGATCATCTCGACTTAGCCTCGTGTCGGTTTATGTGTATATGTTAACGTTGGTATTTACTTGCATTATTTATTCAAAGATTTCTTCACTACATATGCTTTTAAATACCTTTTGTTTAAATTAGAAATGAGTATTAGATTTCCCCAGGTTATCACTTAAATATCATCATACTCACCGTCTAGTTTGTGACGGTGGGTGTAGATCCGTCGAGCAGACACCAGCCGGCAAGGAGAAGATCGACTACCTCTCGAGCTCCGAGCGCGTAGCTGCCCGTACACGTAGGGTACTTTTTGTATTATGTTTATTTATGTCTTTATCTTTTGGGATGTTATTGGGATGAGTGTTAGATTACCCGACTTTTGGCTTCACTTTGTTTATATATGTTCGCCGTTTACTTGCATATATATGGTGATCGTTATTTCCTGGATTCCACACTTAGGATTTATAAAGAAACAAAAAATTCCGCTAAAATATTAAAGACTTTCGCTAAATAAAATAATTGTTTAAACAAGAGAACACAGGTAGTAAAGGCTGACTAATTCGTAATCGGGTCCTATGTGTTGTGATTAGGGCTTAATTACGGGATTAGGCCGGACGGTGCCCTAGATTAGAAGCGGGGCCGTCACACACGCCGTGGATACCAACTCATGGCGGCGCATGTCACGGAGCCAAGAACATTGCCTCACGTTGTTGGACACCGTGAGGCACGCCTTGAGCATTTGCTCACGACGGCGCCACCCATGACGTCCAGACTAAAAATTGAAAATATAATTTTAAAATATAATTTGCCTATTGGTGGTTTACCTATGGATTTATACAACTTATAATGTAGGCTTAAAAATGGAATCGACATCGTTAATATGAATTGGAGGATTTTCAAGGTTTGAGGATTTAATTGAATTTCTAAAAATTAGGTAATTAGGCTTCATTGACGGGTAGTTGACACGCAGTTGGAGGCGTACGAAGGTTGTATCATACTAGTTGGAGCACATTTTGAGGTGTATAGTAAACCCAATTGAAATTCACCGTAAGTATTTACTTGCTTGGCTATTTGAATTCATGTCATGTTATTCATTTACTCTTAATTCTGGATATTTATTTACTTGGTTGAGTTTACTCTCGTCGAGTTATTCAGTTGCGTTGGCATATGGAACACTAGAGCATAATATATGTTTTAGAAGTATGTCGGTGGATAGTCGACCCGACTGCTATTTCCTACGCATATGTTGGTGCGTCGTGGTCTATGCGGCCATCGATCGATTTAGGGATTTCTTTTTGTTGTGATGATTGAGTGCAGACCTCCAGTACGAGCAGGGGAAAGCAAGCTTGAGGACTTTCTGTGATTGATTCCCTTTACCTGACTTGTATGTTTGCTATTTATTCTCGTTTTTATGTTGGGATAGGACTTTTGAGAGATATCAGACTATGACATGACCTACTTTGAGGTTTATGTTGATATTTTGAGATCTATGGATCACTGTATATATATTTGAAACTTTGGTTGGGTTTACACACTAGGAGATGCTCTATGACATAATTTTCTATTATTATTACTGCTTTAATTTGATGAACCATGTTTATAAGTCTTCCATTGAAAATTTAATGATAAATATTATGATAAACAGATGAAATTAAATCCATTAGCTAACTTGACAAATTACTAACGAAAATGATATAAAAGTTAGCGGTAAAAAGGTTGTTAAATGATGTGGCATGGTTGTGGGCTCGCGATGCATGATGTTGCGGCCTTAGGTTTTGGGGTCGTCACATCGTACAGGGCAGTTGTTAGAGATAAAAATGCTTTATGGCAGCTATGGGGGGATATGAGGGAGAGTGTGGTCGAGCCTAAAATAGTTGAGGCAATAGGGGTCTACGAAACGTTGAGTTGGTTGAAACGAAAATAAGTAGTGGATGTGATCATCGAAGTGGATGTGATGGTGGTAGTTCGAAGTGGATGTGATGGTGGTAGTTCAAGCTCTTACTAATTAGGTCAGAGATAACTCCTACTTCGGATATATTATTGATGATTGTAATCAATTATTAATGGACATGAGGTCCTATTGTGTTACTTTTATGCGTAGATCAACGAACTTAGCAGCTTGCACTTTGGCGAGGGAGGCTAGTTCTTTGTCTAGTCGAAATGAGTGGTGTTATCTACCACCATTTATCACTAATGTATCGGCTAATGATTTGAAATAAAATTAGCTGAGTGGTTTTAAAAAAAATGAGGCTATACACTTATAAGTTGTTTATATAGCTAGGGTACATGAGTAGGGTTTCCAAATTGACCCCATCATTTACCAAAATACCCCTACGTGTGTCCAACCCCATTTATGCACATTACTTAAATTAGTTTCTCCAACTTAGTGCCTTAATTTCCTTAATATTTGCTAGCCATAAGCTTTTAATGCATTTCCATTAACTTTGGAATATGAGTTCAATATTTCCAATTTCACAATTGATTTAAATACATATAATACATACAAATAGGCATACAACTAATAATAAAATATGAAATTACTTATATGCTCCCGATTTGAGTATTTTGAATCTTCGAGTCGTTACATCGTGGGTTAGAGATCTTAAATAAGGAATAAAACAAGATTAGAAATTTCCAGGGTCATTACACTTCGTCCCTATTATGAGAGATCATATTAATATTTCATTCAATCTTGAGAGTTGTGATCATTAAGTAGACCATAACGAATCAAAAGGTTGATTTCATAGATTTACCATTTGGCTACTATATGCTCGGAAAAACCACGTCATTATATAAGCTAACATTCACTTGTCTACGACCCCAAAGAAAAAAAAAAATCCAACATGGGAAAAAAACCAAATTTCCACCAAGTAAAAAAAATCTAAAACTTTTAATGGGAGAAGAAAACTATTTTTACTAAAAAAATATCAAATGAGAAAATTTTGAAATGTATTTAGAACATGTGGATTTGATTAGGAATCACCATAGGGCAGAATAAAAGAGCCTCTCCAATTAGTATGAATTGCGGTGAAAAAGGATCCTCATAAAATACAATTCACATTCAATTCAAAACGTACTCGCCAATGGGATCATAGGTGGATTGTAAATGTCTAGCTGATGTGGTAGAAAACTAAAATAGAGGGTGTATACCACAATGTTTAAAATTAAACATTTTGGTAAACATTCTCTCCACTACTACGTTATCACTTTTAGCTCGAGAAACAAAGAAAAAAAATAAAATTGACCTCAAATAAAAAAAGAAGGCAAAATACATGTCATAATCAACATGAAGACAAAAGAAAAAGGCAAAGCAAATATCTAAATCCACATCGTGCATTGGAGACCACTTTTTGAGCATCTTCAATTGAACTAGAAACAAATCTATGCACACTCCTAGAGAAAAACATACAAACGTTAATGAAAGGAAGTTCAACATTGGTTTCAATTGCATCTTTGTATTTTCATTTCACCTTAATTTTATCCTAAGAAAACATCAAAAATATCAAAGACGCTTGTATCATTAGCAACTATGTCGACATCGTTATTCCATGATGGGTCAATGCCGTCATGGTAATCAACACCGTAACCATGATCATAACCATCCCCATCCGTTGTCCCGGAATAGTAATCAACACCGTAACCATGATCATAACCATCCGTTGTCGCAGAAGGATTTTCATAATCAAAATCGTACCCATAATCACCATCGTTAAACCCATTCGGATCAACGACGTCTTCATTACCAACACCGTCCATATTCCCGGCCAGCCACGCATCATTAACGTTGTGGTTATTATTATTATTATCAACATTATGATCTCTAGTGGAGTCATGATTGTTTGATGGCTGACCGTTGGCCTTGGCGTGCTCCCCATGGGATTTAGTAATTCGAACTCCCAACTGCCCTCCAGCAACCAAAACCGAAGCTGCAGCAACTCCCACTCCGGCCAACGCAATATTATCTTGCCTCGTCCACGGATGTTGGGACGACGGCGGTGGCATGGCAGATTGCGGTGAATACCATGGATTTTGAGGCCGTTTCGGGCGCATCGACGGCAGTCTAGAAGTACCATAGGCACTCCCACTCCCAACACCCATGGCAGGATAATTTGGGGTTGCCCTTGGACAAGGCAAGTTATTATGGAACTTGTAAGAGAAGTTCAACTTTCCTCCATGGCTATTGTTTTGAAGATTGAAAATGGGGTAGCTCACCTCGGTGTAGGCATCGGAGTGTTCGGCACGGAGGGCGTTGAGAGGGACATGGACCTCACCGAACTGCTTGTCGCCTAGGAGTGTCCTCTGGCAGTAGAGCCCAAACACAAGGTTGAGGTGTTGGAAGTGAGTTTGGGAGATTGAGAAGCTCATGTTGGAGTTCCAAACGGGATTAGTTCCGCCCGTCGTGTCTACTTCTGTTTTTTGCAATATGTTGGCGGGGTCGTTGGAGAGGGAGGCCGTCGCATAAACTCGCATTTGGCCCATTTTTCTAACGTCTTGGAGGCCGCTCGCAGATCTCACTATCATCTCTAGCTTCCTCATCTCCATTCTTGATTTGGTTTTCAATGTTAACTATAGTACTCGTTGGAGGGATCGGATAATATATAGAGGCGCCAAACGTAGACTCATAAGTCAGTAAGATGAGCACATGGGCAGTCAAATGCGTTGACCAATACCGAGTTTCTGACTTGGTCGATGAGTACATAGGGCGTGATCAATTACAAGACCAAGTCATCTATATACATACCATCGACCACTTCCCAATGTATTCAATGATTAATTAATATTATCTTTTACAAAAAATTAATTAATATTATAAAGTTCGGTAAAAAAATATACTAATTAATTAATTTCAAATCTTTATAGAGGTGACATGTATCAACATATACATAGCTTTATTATATATATATATATATATAGATACTAATATCATTAGAATCAAATAAATATTCATGTCATGAGTACACTATTTACAATCATCATATTCTAATCCAATACATTAATTGAGGTGTTATAAATGCACAAAACATTTAATGCATAACACATTTTGAAGGGTTCACATGGCATGGGTATATATTTGGGTTCTATTATAGAAAAATCCTATATATATATATATATATATATATATATATATATATATATATATATATATATATATATATATGTGTGTGTGTGTGTGTGTGTGTATGTATGTGTGTGTGTGGATTGAATGTTAATGTGCGTCACCTAGAACTAAATAGACATTGAGATGAAAAAAAAATTCTGTAATTAAATATGTATTTCAAATGTCTAGTTCATGTGGATTGACATTGTCTATTTTGAATATCACTTCTAAGATTCTAATTGACAGACACGTTGGATAGTCATTCTTTTTTAAATATTTACTTATTTTATTTAAGATAGTCATTCTTTTTTAAATATTTACTTATTTTATTTAAAGTTTTATTTTAACGTTTAAATTAAAAAATTAAAAAAAAGAAATATCACCTTATCAATTGATGCACAATCCATATTTACTAATGGAGGCCTACTTTAAAATTTAATGTCTATTTGAGGCATATAAGATTACATTCTCTTCATATTGACAATCTACGCCATAATCTACATTTACTATTAGAGTTTGACTCTGTTTGGCAAGCACAAACATATGAAAATTGATAATTTAACACATTTTTGGTACACATTTGTTTTTTAATCTATTTATGATAGTTTTTTGGTCAGATGTGGGAAACCAAAAACTTCACCCCCGCACTCGACCTCCTACTGACTAAATAAGTGCGAAACCACACTAAATAAACTCGATAACTTTGTTTGCTAGTCGTTTCCCTTTTGTTTGGTTTTTTTTGGAACATTTGGTGGTTATTTGAGTATTCTAGGGTTATTGCATTTTCTTATTAGGGCTTTGAGTTTGGCATTAATTGGCGTATTGTAGGAAAGAAAATGTTGAAGGAATCACAAAAACGAAGTAAACCAAAGCAGTATGACATAATTTTTGTTGTTTTTATGACTGTGCGGACACATATGACCGAGATGTACAACATGCGTCTCAGTCTCGTGTATACGACAATATATAGTACATAGTGGTGTATGTTGGTCGAGACCCATAGTTTCATGTCAGCTTTGCATGACCACTAAATACTTGTAAGTATTGGCCCTATTGCACCGAAATAATGCTCGTACCCCATTGAATTGCTCTCTGGACCCCACCCTAACAGACACTATTCAGACCTTCTCAAGTGTTTCGGTCGAAGATCTCCGATATACACTCATAACTTCGCACTCTAGGCGCCAATATGCTAGTCATAGCCTACCAAATTGTTGTGTGCACCCCATAATAGTCAACTTATTCTATACTAGAGTATCGAAGGAATGAAACCGCAATATCTATTAACGTTGCGGCTGCATATGATCGATAGACATTCATGTCTCGGTTTTAATGAACCGATACTAATAAAAGCATGTCGGTTGAGTGTGGTCGATACCTTTCCAGCCCTCTCGTTAAACCTGATCGTGGTCTTTTACAAGGTCTCGGCCCTGTGTGGCCGTACATTTCAACACCTTCAACTGAAAAACCAAGGAAACCCACAAATTTCACAAAAATGTCACCAATACACTGGGAATCACATGGAAAAAACCCACAAAGTTTTATGGCAAAAAAGTTATTCAAATGACCAAAAGAAAACGAAGATCATTGCGGTGGTCCCTTACATAGATCTAGTGGGTTTCAAGTCACTAAACCACTCCTAATGCACCGACGACCTCAAGCGAGTGTTCTATAAGTCAAGAAAAACGAAGCAATAAGGGTGGAGATAAGTTTAGTTATGGGGTATATAAGTTGGGTAGGTGTGTTGAAGATGAGGGTAGTTTTGGAATAATTTACAAAAAAGTGGGATTAAAGCAGAAAAAAAATTCATAACTGGGGTACAACGAAGTAATGGGGTAAAGGGAGCAAAAAGTGAAGTCTGAATAGCCTGGCCCATAAAAAAAATTTGTGGTTATTTGAGTTCGCCAAATAACTAATCTATCTCGAATTTTGGTTGAAGTGTTAAGCATCTCTAATGAGGTTGCGGATTGAAGAAGGATACGTGTTGTTAGATTATATAATCTCACATGTGGTATATAAGTGGTATAGATTGGATCCTGGCACAAGCCAATTGGTTTGTGCAAAGATGGGCTTCAACCCCATTTATTTACCCACATGTGCGCGTGTGACCCAAAATTCTTTGGGCCCATAGAATTCTATATGGTATCAGAGCGAAATGATCATGAGCTTATATTTGATGACCTGGTTAGGCTAGCTATGGAGTCTAGACCCATTTTTGGATCTAGAAGCCTATAAGAGTAGGTTTATGTATTTTTGTCCATACCTCTAAAAATAGGTCTATGTTTGGCAAGTGACAACTAATCCGGGCCTAGTTGAACGAACTAGTTGTCACTTGAGAGGGAGGGTTGGAGTATATAATCCTACATCGAAAATATAATAAGAGTTGGTGTGTTATATAAGTGGAGTAGATTGGATTCTAGCACGCCAATTGGTTTGTACAAAGATCTCCAACCCCGTTTATTTACCCACATGTGCACATGTGACCCAACACTCTTCGGGCCCCTAGATTTCAATGCATGTATAGGATTAGACAAACATTGAAGGAAGAAAATTATCTTCAATGGAACTATGAATTTTGGATGTGAAGATGAGGTGCCATTGATGCATGGTCTTAAAAAAAAAACTATTAACGAAAATATATGTGCTTTGAAAGAAATAAAAAAAAAAATATACAGCTCAATCTATAAAATAAAGGGAAAACTAGATCTACAAGATAAAAAGAAATCAAATGAAAAAACAAAACCGAAAATATTTGGCTTCTAAGAAAATCGAGAAAACAAAAAAAAATGTAACTTGAAATATATAATTTTATTTATTTTTAAATTTTATTTAATAATTCTTTTTTCTTAAAAATAGTTCTCACCATATCTGCAATCCACATTTTGCATTAACAAAGGATTTGAAAGTTCAATCAATGTTAATTTAAGCCATATAGGGTATATATACACAATATTGCCTCTACAGTGATGACGTGACATAAATAAACAACTATAACCCACATTTTGCATTGGAGATGTTCTCATATCAATTTTGAACAAAAGATTATTTCAAATTTATCCCAAACTTCAGTTTTTGATATTAATTTTGTCTCTACTCAAAATTATAAGGAATTTGTGTTCATGGAGCATAAATTTTGATGTTTTATATAGAGTTCAATAAATTTTATTTAAATCAATCACAAGCATGCACCTCCATGTGTTATATACTTATTGGACTAATTTTATTAATTTCTTCTTTCACGTAAGCACAAGTTTATTACAATTTTGGATGGTGATAAAATTGAGATCAAAAAGTGAAGTTTAGAATAGATTTTAGGCTCTAAGCAAAGTTTGGGGTAAATTACTGACGCAAGGAAAGTTCTTCCAAACTGATTATTTGACACACAAATAATACAATTCAGGGTCTTGATAATTAAACCCTAATTTTTTTGTAGGAATTAAACCATAATTCTCTATAAAGAAACAATGTTCTTTATTAAAAAAAATCAATAATCAATCCCTAAATTATTATATATGTAGCCTTTATATAGGCTTGTAAAATAATAAGACTTCTAATTCTAATAGAATACCAAAAGAAACATTAATTGTAATTCTAATAAAACTCTTACTACCACTAACTCCTATTGAAACTCTAACTTTGACATAAAAAGGACACAAAACTTGTTATCCAACTAAACTAAACTATCTTATCTAATAAATAAAAAGATCATAATCTAACACAAACTCTTATTTGCATCATTCTCTCATGATTGAGAAAATTCGTCCTCGAATTCAATGCTTGAATCATTCTCCTACGTATAACGTCTATGGTCTTCATCTTTATCATTCTCCAGCGGTTCAAGAAAATTAGACCTCGAATTTTCGTTCCTTCGCGCGGCTTATTATTTGAGACAAATTTATCTTCAAAGATATGTATGATCTCATAATCTGAAAAGCTAACAACAAAGTTTTGATAGCTGGAAAAGTCCTTTACGAAAGATTTGTTGATGCCCGTATCACCAACCACTTCTTCAAGCACTTGAGGAACTTAAAACAATGAAACCACTTCGATAACAAAATCGTCTTTTTCCAAAGACTATATTTTCCTCCACGAAGTCGTACCCATCAATGTTAAACTTTGGCCCTTCCTCAAGGTTTTTTTATTCCTCCTTAAAGAAGATCGAATATATTAGTCGTGCGTCACCGTAAAGAAAAAGAACTCTATCTATTTCTTCCTTAGATAAAAATTCCTCCTCGTCGGAATATTCCTCTTCTAGTTTTTTATCAAAAGCAAATTCCACCCTAAATTGCATGGTGACCCGAGCTAAATTAAGGCTTTGATACCAAACTGACGCAGTAGAAGTTCTTCCAAATTGATTATTCGACACAAAATAATACAATTCAGGGTCTTGAGAATTGAACCCCTAATTCGCTAAAAAGAAACAATGTTTTTTATTAAAAAAAATCAATAATCAACCCTTAAATTATTATATATGTAGCCTTTATATAGGCTTGTAAAATAATAAGACTTTTAATTCTAATAGAATACTAAAAGACACATTAACTATAATTTTAACAAAACTCTTACTACCAATAACTCTTATTGAAACTCTAACTTTGACACAAAAAGGACACAAAACTTGTAATCCAACTAAACTAAATTATCTTATCTAATAAATAAAAAAATCCTAATAGAACATAAACTTTTATTTGCATCAATTACCCTATTTGGTCTTTGAGCAACTTTCGTAAAACATGAAAAATGTACTTCATAATAAAATTTTTGATTCGTTGTGTTTCAAAAAATAAAATTTTGTTGAAAGTGTCTCAAAATACAAGGGATTGATCATCATTTGTATTTAGTTGAGCTTTCTACTTCACTAAAAATTTAAATATTTACAATATCAAATTATTATAATTAATTATATAAAAAATATACATAAAAATATAATTTTGTTTTTCCTTTTTTTTAAAAAAAATCTTCTTTAGTCTTTATTAGAAAAAGAAATTAACAAAATATAGTTTTTGACTTTTTAAAATAAAGTTGACACCACCCCAATTGAATTAGTATATGGTGATGACGTTACTAAAATATGCTAATTGATATCAATAGGTCTGCACGAGATCGAGTCTTGCTATATAAATATGTTAATTTCACCTGGATTATGAAGTTGGGGCGCTCGATTAACTTTTGTGGGAATAATGATGTCTAATTTACTTTTGTGAGAATAATCAAGCTTAAAATGTCTCGGACACTCTTTTTTAAGTGAGAGGTGGCTGAAATTATCAACTTAAGTACTACATTTAAATTTTTACTTTCGACAAGAAAATGTTTGGGGAGACCTACTTTTTTTATACATATACCATTTGCTACTGTCACCTATAGTTCGATGTTTGCATTGATGCACGAAGGGTGAATCTAGAAAATCTTGTTAGGGCCTAACTTTCACCTAATTTTTTTCAAACAAATAATTATACTAGAAAAGAAAAAAAAGTAAAATAAATTAATAATCATAATGTAACGGTTCAATATTTATTGACACTGTTAATTAGTTTATTTTCAGATTCGGACACCAGCTCAGGCCCACGTGGATGCCTCAAATAGGCTAGGACAAGCCTGACTAGGCATAAATAGTTATTTTTGTCTGTTGGTTGCCTATTTACGGTGTTGTTATTGTTTTATTCATTAATGCATCGCATGTGTGTGATTATACTACTATACTATGAGAGTTGGTGTGATGGGTATTCGCCTCATTAAACGTGTCGACGCGGGTATCGGGTAGGCAGAATATGACTACACTAAGTTTAGGAAATGTAATTTGAATAAATGACTAAGGTCAAGGTTAATATGGTTAAATGAATATTATAACCTTAGGCTAAGTCAAATTAATCGGATATGCAAGTTATGCCTTGAGATGCGTGTCAGAATGCGAGGCGCTAGGTATCAGGTAGTCGGAAGTTAGTGTAAGTTTATAATAACTTATTGGAACAATGTGACAAATTTGGTACATGTATATAATTCAAGTTAAAATAAATTGAAAGGCCTATAGTTGGAAATAAAAATTTATAGCCTTAAATATACATAACGATGATCCTAAGTTGATATGTTCTAGACTCATGAGTGCACAATGTGAGTCACAAGTATGTGTGGCAGGTGCGAATGAGAACACTTAGATTAACCTCGAGATATGCACACACACATGATTAATAGAGGAGTATATAAACCCACACTTAGTGGATTGTCTCAACACACCCACTATGCCATACATGCAAATTTGAAATTTTGGTCAGCTAGAAAGGGTTTATAGCTGGACTTTTAGAGGAAATTGGAGAGGTTTGGGAAGCTAAGGAGATCAAATTAAAGCACACTTCAAGGTAATCATCCTATCTAACTTGGTGCGGATGAAAATGAAGCTTGAACTTAAGGTTTTCTTTAAACAACAAATTTTTTGGCTAGACTATTGTGTTTTTAATGTATCTTTGGTGAGTTTCAAGTCTAATTTGACAACAAATTAAGGTTTTCAAACTGATTTTCATGGAATTGGTGTTTCAGGAAAAAAATTTGGTAAATATAATGTCATGCATGTGATGATATTTAAATTGTTGTAATTGTTGCCTCTGGCATGTTGTTGATGGAGTTTATGTGATTCCCTACAAGTAGAGGATGATGGGTTGATGTTGTTGGGGAAGGCAATGAGCATCAGAATCACCAGAATTCCAGTGTTGGAATTTTGGGTTTTGGTGCAAGTACTGCACGAGGCAGTGAGCATAGCACGCTACGCAATCCAGAGAAGACGACTATTCATACGATGAATAGTAGCGCACTAGGGGAGACCCATAGCGTGTTGGGCACTGTTCTGGCAAATTTTAAAAATTAAATCAATGAAGTATTTTGATCATTAGACTATAATACTTATCTAAACACAATAAAAACACCCTAAACACCGAAAAATGAACTTTAGGGACTAAGGGGACCGTATCTTGGGTATTGGGGAGCTAGGCGGGTCGGATTCAGAAGTCTGGAGAAGTTGAAGAGCGATTTGAGGTATGTGTAAACCCAACTGAAAGTCACGTAATTATTTATTGCTTTCTTTACTATTTGCTCCATTCTATATAGTTTACATGTTGTATTCCTTATTCATTTTAGTTTACATGTTGACTAAGATGAAATGGCTAAGTATAAAAACCACACATGTGCATTCTCTCCATCACTTTGCATGTTTTCAAAGAAAGAAAAAAAAAAGAAGAAATCAGAGCTAAAATTTTTGGAGTTGTTAGAAATCTTAGGTGTCAAAGGAGAGCAAAATCATCACATAGTGGAGCCTGAAGTCCAAGGAGACAAACAAAAACCTTTGGTAATGGTTCAACACTTTCTATGCTCTCTAGTTATGAATTTGGTTATAGATCAAGGGGCTTTGAGTTCAACCAGTTTTAAAGTACCATTTTTACATCGGTTTTGATGTGTTTTGAAGCTTTGATTCAACTACAAAGTTTAATTTCCAAAATTGGTGGTTTTGCTCAAAAGTTGGAGTTTTCATATGAAACTAAAATTTTGATTTTAGACTTCTAAATCAGTTTATTTTTGAAAACTAACATTGGATTTGGTTTCTCCATTTCGTTCTCATAATCCACCTATAAAGAAGTTTTTAAATCAGTTTTAAAAATCAAAAGTTATGGCACGTTCAACTTTCAAGTGTTCTTCCCCAATTTTCATGAACATGCATGCTTTAATCTTCATTGTTTTGATGTTTTTGATGAATCATATGAAGTGTCTAGTGTATGTTTATTAGAAGAGGATATACTAGACCTTGATGGAGGGGAACAAGGTCTAGGGGAGGAAGAAGGGGGAGATTCCTAAGTCGGGAACCTAGAAAATCCATTGAAGATTTTCTAGGTTTCTGCACTCAGCACTGGGCATTCAAGCCAGTGCGCCGAAGGCATCCAGAGCATTAGGGAAAACCCCCAACGCGCTGGGTGTTCTGGGTAGCAGGATTTATGCATTTCTCATTAATTTCCTACAACACCCTAAGGCCTTAACCACTAACCTAAACCAACATCAACTGACCTAATAACACTATAAACCATATTAAACAACTCCAAGAACTTAAGGGGAGGTCTCGAGAGTTCGAGAATGCATTTTGAGGAATTGGGAGGCCGAGAAATTAGAAATTTTGTGTGCTTTGTAAGTAAATCTGTCGAGGTTCTTCTCTTCATTTCAATTCAATTCCTTTACTGTCTTATAGTCTATTTAGACCGATTGTGCCTTTTTAATCTGGTATCATGAGTTGTGTTTGATTCTATCTATTTAGCAGATGTTTTATCATGATGCTATGCCTTGTTGTGATTCGTTGATTTTATTCTTATACATTACTCCTTGTTACTGTTTTGAATGATAATTTGAAGATGAATAGCATGC
This sequence comes from Stephania japonica, assembly GCA_039657345.1. Classification (NCBI taxonomy): domain Eukaryota; kingdom Viridiplantae; phylum Streptophyta; class Magnoliopsida; order Ranunculales; family Menispermaceae; genus Stephania; species Stephania japonica. The sequence continues at coordinate 15,326,686 of CM077558.1, read as the reverse complement.
TATTAGGATTAGAGGTGAATATGAATATCTTAATAGATTTGTACTCCACTAGTTAGTGACACTGAGCTACTACATGCGATTGAAGTGACGTAGTTCATGACCAATAGGGTAATACCAGACTGCACTAGTTTTACCCATCGATTACATGAGGGTCTCGATGACCAATAGGGTGATCTCGGGTACACTAGTGACACTGACTATAACCTAAGGTTGATGTGACAAAATTTATAACTAACATGGTGGTACCTTAGTGCATTGCTAGATCATTATTACTACGTCTTAGTTCGATTGTAAGTTGTTTAACTATGGTTTCTTCTAGAATAGTCTCATTTTATTATCTTTTCGCTTCTTTATGATGTTGATACCTTTCGATATATTTGAAAATGTGGAATATAATCTCCAAATTTTACTTTCTACTTATTGTACTCATCGTCCTTTTTTATGACGGTGGGTGCAGACCCATCGACTAGCAGGCCTGGTAAGGAGAAGATCAACGACTACCTCTGATCCAGTGGCCCGATCCTAATTCAGACGTCGTAGCTCTTTTGATGTTTTGTGTATTTATTATTTACATCTTTCATATACTTTTGGGATGTATATTTAGGTTGAGTGACTAGGCTCTCTGACTGATGCATGTATTACTATATTTATCATCATGTGATCGTGATTTTTTGATTTCCACACTTAGGATTATCTCATAAAGCTTTCGCTATAATATTAAGACTTCCGTTGAATTTAATGCTTCCGCTATAATGGTAAGACTTCCATTGTAATTAATATATTATTAAAAAGTTTTAATTAACCCTAAATTCAATAACGATATAATACGTATATTTACTTATCCTGAATGCGAAAAATGTGGAGAATAGGTTAAAAAGACTGACTAATACATAGTTAAGTCATACGTGGATGGAATAATGGCTTAATTACGGGATTAGGTCAGGCGGTGCCATGTTTAGAAATTTTGGGTCGTCATAGTTGGTATCAGAGCCTAAGTTCTCAATAAGTAAAACGAAACTTGAATAAAACATAAATCTTAGATGTGGAAGCCAGACGATCCTTGCCTAAAAGCCATTTTGTTGGGAATTGAGTGAAAGAGAGTTGGGAATTTGTATATATATACATGTTAATTTCATATGTATATATACGTGATATCTATGTAGTAGCTGATACCGAGTTTGCTGTCAACATGCAGACATCGTTGACAGCTACATGGGAGAGTGACAACGCGGGTGCCAACGATAGCAAGCCACCAACTTTGGCTGAGGATCTTCAGAGGTTGTCCGACCATGTCTTGGCTCAAAGGCAGCAATTGACTGACTTCATCATCTTGATGACTGCTCGATTTGCTCCACCGACGTAGACAACAGCTTCCGACACCACACTACCACACAACTAGAACCAGAGCCTCCTACTACTATGACTGTTGTGTTACCAGCTCCAGAGATTCCTATAGCACCGATAGCACCTATTATATAGGGTGTGCCAGAGATTGAAATTCTGACTATTGTTCCTATTGAGACTACGCCAACTCCTACCCCCACCACCGTTGCCAGTGGACTAACACAACACGCCAAACTGGTGAAAGAGTTCATCCGCTTACGACCGACTTACTTCTCGGGAAAGAGAGATCATGAGAAGATTAAAAAGTGGATTTTGTCGCAGGAGAAGCTTCATATACTGTTGGGGATAGAGGATAGACTGTAATCAATCTTTTCTTACTACACCCTGAGAAAGGTGCCAACGTATGGTGGCGCACAGAGGTTGCTAGTCAAGGCAGTTTCACTTTTAGGGCAGACTTCAAGAAGGAGTTTTATAAGCGGTACTTTCTGGCTACTATGACTACTATGAAGAAGAGAATGATGAAGAAGTTCATGAACTTGAGACAGTTTGTAGGAGAGTCGGTGATGTTATACCAGGACCGCTACGGCTATTTGAGGCAGTTTGTTAGAGATCTTATCATTGACGATGTTGATTATGCTTTCTACTTTGGCGACGGTTTGAGGCCAACATAATGCTCCATGTTGTCAACACTAGATTTTGATCATTATGGGAGATGTACGAGTGAGCCCTAGCTCATGAGACATACAAGTTGGGTAAATAAGGAGAGTAGTTGAATGATGTTGAGGGTCCAAGCACCGATGCACAACAGAGGAGATAGAAAGGCAAGGGAAAGGGGAGAGGGAACGAGATATTTTAAAGTACAGGACCAGCGATGCCTGTTACCCACACAGAGACTCACACAGATGTACCCACCTTGGCAGCTCCATCTAGGTTTGTACCACCGCCTCCACAGGCCCACCAAGCACCGGGTGATCAAAGTCGAGATGCACCAGGACAGGGACAAAACCAGGTTATGTATACTGGACAAAGGAGACCACCGACGTGTTATAGGTGTCGTCGGGTTGGCCATATTTCGAGATAATTCCCACAGCCCACCAGCTATCAGTAGGCATGTAATGACACAAATTTGACTATTTGTGAATGATGGCATGCACTATGTATTTATACTCGTATTTGAGTGACCGGGCAGTGAAGTCGGTAAACGAGTAGAAAACACTGGCCGAGCGGGTATCAACAGTTGGGTTACGGTACACGGGGGATTTAAAACATGATAAAAATACAAATAAATGAATTTTCGGGTAATTTAAATAATTATTTGGTGAGACAAGCAAGACTACGTGTACAACGAAAGCAAGACGGACAGAGAAACGTTGTTGGGACTCGAGGAGTTAGATAACTACGTAACACCCAAGCAATGTTATAGGATTGTTAAGGTGACACTACTTAACAAAGAGGACTATCAGATCAACCTCGAGATGCGTGGGTTTATGGTGATCAAACAAAAAGTCTATAAATAGGACCCCACACCCACTTTACTAATTCATTATTCATTCATCTCCTCCAAATCGATTATCACTTTCTCTCTTTCCCTTCTCTACTCTCCTCCCTTGGTGAGCCAACCACCGGCCCTCCGCGGCTCCAGTGGTGGTCAGTACTTACCGGAAACACCTCAGGTCGCTGGAGTGGGTGAATATCTATCTATTTCTCTCTCTTTTCTCTTCTCAGTTGTCACTGTGCACAACCTATTTTTTCTGCTGTGGAGGCTACCATGTTCGAGGCGTGGCCGAAGATGAGCTAGCAGTGGTCTTCAGAAACTCGCCAACCTAAGAGCGCCTCCCCCTCGTGGTGGACATGGAGGTTTTGGACTGCTATACCACTGCACTGGGTATACATTGTTTCTCCATTTTTCTATTTTTCTTTGCATTTTGTCTAAGTAGTGGTGGGTGGCGATGATCGGAGTGGGGGCGATTCACCAGCGTTCCCTAGTTCTCAAGCTCCCAATTCACGGCGGAGATGCAGTGGAGGTCCTGATCTTGTTGAGTTGCATGAACTGCATGCTTGTCTTTTTCGTCGTGTCTGTCTTCACTGCCGTTGCGTCTGGCCGCTGCTCCAGTGGGTTTCAGTGATCGGGGGTGGTCGGGATTGTCCCTAGTTGTCCACCAGAGTCCCCACGTCCCCTAAGAGGCCCTGGTTTGCAGTAATAGTTGTATGGATCCATGTTGTTGATGTTATGATGTGTGTGCTGCTATTTTCAATCTCGCCAGAGCTGCAGAGCTCGGGCGGCACCTCTGCTGGACCACCATGAATGGAGTGTTGTCAGGGATCCTACCAAGCTCCTACTTGTGTCCCACAGCCTCCGGAGTGGTCGAACCCGTGGTGGTGAGTTGTTTTTGTTATAATTTCATGTGTTGTTGTCAAGGGTTTTTGTCCAATTTGTGATGTACTTTTCGATCTGGTTGGGGGTTTTCCGACATCCCAATGCCGTGGTGACCTTCCCCAATGTTAGATAGCCCCAACATGATGTTAAAATGGTCCTGGTTTTGATTGGTGTTCAATTTTGGTTGTGTCACGATGATGCGTTGTGTTGAGTTCTTTCATGTATTGAAGAGCTCACGACATGAATACATGATTGAGTGATTCGAATTCATGCATACGTGAGAACATATGTATCGAGTACGTTATAGGTTTCGTATATATGTGTTGTTGTTTCGGGTTTATGATGGTTGTGGCCATGGTTTGTTGTCTATGATTATGTTCATGTCGTTGAATGGTTGTGACGTCATGGTCACGCCGCCGGTCCTCGAGGCTTTGGCGTGACCCATATATGACTGAGCCAAGAGCCTATCATTTCACGAATGGGCTTATATTTGAGTGGTTACAAAACTCAAGAGAGTTGTTGTGTTTTTGATCAATTTACCGAAGTTTTCGAGTCATTAAAACATTGGAAAAACACTAGGGTTTCAACCTAGGGTTAGTTGATGACTTGACCCATTAATTAGAGTTTCCGACCTTGTCAGGTAACGAAAAACTCGGGGATACGCATTAGGATCGTGAGAGCGCGACGGGTACACAACGTACTAGGTAAGTTAGTAAGCCAGTAAGTAAATATCATGTGATTCCATATCTTGGAGTTGTTGTGATTGTTGAAATAATTCTCATGCTTGGCATTCCATTTTATTCCTTGGTTGTGTGTTCTTGGCATAAGTGTGTATCTCGAAAGGTACTTGTGGCCTGAACTAAAGGGATAAAACGCGGGCACTTCTGCAGAAGTGTGTGACCACCCTTAGTGATTGTGTGATACCAAGTACTGGGATTGTTGTGGATATTGTTGTGGTTATCAATGTTTCAACATCGCTGTTGTGGATATTGTTGTGGATTTATACCACTTATGGCCTCTATTGATTCTTGGAATACTCAAATTTTGATCGTTTATCTATTTAGTCTGATTATCATGCACTTTGTTATATTTCCTACATTTCAATTACCGCATGATATTTAGACTGATTTAATTGAAAATTCATGAATTACTATTATATTCTTCTAGCATTACTTTAAATTTCTCTCAGTTGTTCATCATCTAGTTTGTGACGGTGGGTGCAAATAGGACAGGTAACGATAAAGGAAAGGGATCGACGATAGGTAACTTCCTCTAAGCACTCCTCAGGGATGGTTTCTTTCCATGTTGCGTAGTATGTAATTGTCTTTATTACATATGTTGTTTCGAAATATTATGGATAGAATTGGGTTGTGAGACTTGGATATCATATATATGCCCCCATCATACTGTAGTCACCAGGCTTTAGATGTTTATCTTGTATTTGGGTTCTACATTTATTAGAAATTTCTGATTTCCCTTTGAGTTATAGAATAATTATTGTTGAATTCCGCTGCGTATTGATCTGATAAACTTTATAATCTAATAACTCATAACTTAAACTATAAATGAACGAATTGAGGCTGACTAGGCGCGTATAGACTCACCGAGTACTGACTCGGGAGCCTATGCAGGTCTAGGTTGGGTGTTCCCAATTGCTTCAGAAATTGGGGCCGTCACAAGGCAGCACCGCAGCTACAGGTCAAAGTGAGGGCCTATGTAGTGGCAATACCAGGCCAAGTGGCAACACGCCACCGTATTGAGGGTAAGTTTTTATTTATTTATTTTCGTATTTTGTGTGCACTATTTTCATCTGAGAACAACAACGATTTGTACATGTTGATTTGCGGGAGAGTTAATGATGGGATTGTCGATGGTGAGTTGATTTAGTTTGTAATTTATAGGATAAAAATCTGATGAAATAAAGAGGAATAGTGTTATCTAAATAAGATACACCTAAAACTCCCTAGATAGTTTACGCGTAGCAAAATTTCTCTTGAGTACTATGACCAAAACGCCGTATATAGTTATGATGTGTATGTGGTAGATGGGCGTGGACTCAAGTGAATCCAAGTTGAAGCGGTCGGTAGACCCACCTGTGGTAATTAAGAAATACGAGCTTTGGGGCTAGTATCAATGAAATTTTGGCGAGGGTGATTATAATATGAATGGAAATTTTCTAAAGTTGAAAGAAAATAATGATGTAGTCAGAGTTAAATTTCTAGGATGAAATTTCCATTTTGTTGGGAATATTTATCACGGCCAAAATTTTTAAATTCTAGATTTAGACTGTAATCGGGGTCACCGACTCATAACATGGCCTGAGAGATAGTATACAGCCTTAACACTCGGCTCGGGGACTAAGTAATATATTATTTTGGTGTGGTGAATACTTAGTGTATTGTATGTGTTTACCTTATACCTGAAATTATTTAGTTTGATAGTGTCGACGATTCGACATGCGTGGGGAAGCATCTCGAGTTACGTGCGAGCTGTGGGGCTAGGTAGTTAGTGATATGGTAAGTCTTAGGTTATTTAAATGTGATTTAATGACTTCATTAGCCTAAAGTGTTATGAAATGCAAATCAAATTAGAAAAAGCCTATAGTTTTGAATAAAAATACAACACACATTGACTTACCTCGAGATACGTGCTAGCACACAGTCCCATGAAGTTTTGTCAGTTATTGTGTCACTTGGCTGGAGTTACTAGGTTAGTAAAAGTGGAGGTGAGCCATGGGATTACATAGAGATAGGAGTGTTGACCAAGATGAAATGGCTAAGTATAAAAACCACACATGTGCATTTTCTCCATCACATTGCATGTCTTCAAAGAAAGAAAAAAAAAAAAGAAATCAGAGCTGAAATTTGTTGTCAAAGGAGAGCAAAATCATCACATAGGGGAGCCTCAAGTCTAAGGAGACAAACAAAAACATTTGGTAATGGTTCTACACTTTCTAAGCTCTCTAGTCATGAATTTGGTTATAGATCAAGGGGCTTTTGCATTCAACCAGTTTTTAGGTACTTTTTTTACATGGTTTTGATGTGTTATGAAACTTTGATTCAACTATAAAGTTTAATTTCTAAAATTGGGGTTTTTCTCAAAAGTTGGAGTTTCCATATGAAACTGAAATTTCGATTTTCAACTTCTAAAATCAGTTTATTTTTTAAAACCAATACTGGATTTGGATTCTCCATTTCGTTCTCATAATCATGCTACTTAGAAGTTTTTAAATCAGTTTAAAAAATCAAAAGTTATTGCATTTTCAACTTTCAAGTGTTCTTCCCCAATTTTCATGAACATGTATACTTTATTCTTCATTGTTTTGATATTTTTGATGAATCATATGAAGTGTTTGGTGTATGAGGATGTACTAGACCATGGTGGAGGGGAACAAGGTCTAGAGGAGGAAGAAGGGGGAGATTCCTAAGTTGGGCCCAAAAAATCCATTGCAGATTTTTTCTAGATTTTAGCACTCAGCGTGCTTAGCATTCCAGCCCTGCGCTGAGGGCATCCAACGCGCTAGGTATTCTGGGCACTAGGATTTTTGCATTTCTTTTCAATTTCCTACAACACCTTAAGGTCTTAACCACTAACCTAAACCAACATAAACTGACCTAAAAATGCTCTAAACCATATTAAACAACTCCAAGAACCTAAGGGGAGGTCTCGGGAGTTCGAGAATGCCTTTTGAGGCATCAGGAGGCTGGAGAAATTAGAAATTTTGCGTACTTTGTAAGTAAATTTGTCAAGGTTCTTCTCTTCATTTCAATTCCATTCCTTTATTGTTTTACAGTCTATTTAGACCAATTGTGCCTTTTCAATGTGGCATCATGAGTTGTATTTGATTCTATCCATTTAATGAATGTTTTATCATGATGCTATGCCTTGTTGTGATTCATTGATTTTATTCCTATACATTACTCCTTGTTATTGTTTTGGATGATAAATTGAAGATGAATAGCATGCTATTAGTATTAGAGGTGAATATGGATATCTTAATATATTTGTACTCCACTAGTTAGTGACATTGAGCTACTACATACGGTTGAAGTGACGTAGTTAATGACTAATAGGGTAATACCAGACTGCACTAATTTTACCCATTAATTACACGATGACCAATAAGGTGATCTTGGGTGCACTAGTGATATTGACTATTACCTGAGGTTGATGTAACGAAATTTATAACCAATAGGGTGGTACCTTAGTGCAATGCTAGATCATTATTACTTCATTTTGGTTCAATTGTAAGTTGTTTAACTGTGGTATTTTCTAGCATACTCTTGTTTCATTATTTTTTCGCTACTTTATGTTGTTGATAACTTTCAATATATTTGGAAATGTGGAATAGAATCTCCAGATTTTACTTTCTACTTTATTGTACTCACCGTCCTTCTTATGACGGTGGGTGCAGATCAATCGACTAGCATGCCCGATAAGGAGTAGATCAATCACTACCTTTGAGCCAGTGGCTCGATCCTGCTTCAGACATTGTAGCTCTTTTGATGTTTTGTGTATTTATTATTTATGTCTTTCATATACTTTTGGGTTGTATATTTAGGTTTAGAAACTAAGCTCCTCGACTGATGCATGTATTATTGTATTTGTCATCATGTGATCGTGATTTCCAGGATTCCACACTTGGAATTAATCTCATAATGCTTCTGCTATAATTTTAAGACTTCCGTTGAATTTAATGTTTCCGATATAATGGTAAGACTTCCTCTGTAATTAATATGTTATTAAAAAGTTTTAATTAACCCTAAATTCATTAACAGTATAACACGTGTATTTAATTATCCTGAACGAGGAGAATATGTTAAAGAGACTTACTAATACGTAGTTAAGTCCTACGTGGATGGAACTAGGGCTTAATTATGGGATTAGTCCTAGTGGTGACGTGTTTAGAAATTTTGGGCCGTCACACAGGCACAAACGTTAGCTGTCTATTGTTATTTACGCATGCGATAATCAATTTACAGTTATCTGTTTACATTTCCGCATGTTTAGTTAACTGTATTTATGGATTTCCTTTTACTTATTATATGAATGCTTAGCAAATTTCCTTGAGATTGTTCTCACCTAGACTCGTCATCTGTTTTGTTGTACTGAGTGCAGATCCTTCTACGAGTAAAGGTAAGGAGATCCTTGGCGACTATCTCTTAACTCGCCCACTGGATCGGTACATTACTCGAAGTTGTTTATTTTTGATAGTTTGCTTTATTTTGGGTATCAGGGAACTTGAGATACCTGTACATGTATATATTTACTTTCGTCTCCTTATATATAGCGTACTTATTTCCTGAATTTTCCACATTAGGACATGATATGCTCACTAGAACTTATGTATGTCTAATATGTTCATATGGTATTTAGACATCCGCCGCACTTTTAAATGATTGATAACTATAAAATAGACGCCATATCTAACTCTGATTAATAATGAATAAATGTTGAACTTTATTAATAACTGGAATACGAGTTAGCGCACACTTCGAGAGATGTTGATGCGTCGACGTGCGTCAGTGGCGAACAGGACCTAGCAAGTCGGTGATGCGATAGGACTGTGGAGCCCACACCCAGGCGGCTACGTGGTGCGAGGCCGTCACAGAAAATAATTTGCAATGTAAATTAAAAATACGACTAAATTCTATGTGAATGAAATTGAATCCTGCAATTTTGCATGTTTTGAAAATATTGCAATATTTTTTCTTCATCTATATATCTAAATATGTCTCGCTCAATATAATACACCATTAAGTCGTTCAACCATTTATCATCTATCTTATTTCACAATCTTGTCTTGATAATGTTCATTGCCGAGAAAACTCTTTCAACTGTTGTAGTTGTCATTGGTAAGATCAACCATCGTCACGACAAGACTTGCAAGATCATTACAACCTAAAAATGCAAACTTCTTCTCATATCATGAATGTATACTTGAAGTTAGTGTTTCAAGATTACATAATCATGTGCAGAGAAATCATTAGCATAAATCTTAGGCAGTCAAAGAAGCATATCATGATCAAATCTAGAAAATGAGTTTCTTGGATTAAGACAAGTAGACAACCAATGCATCTTAATAACTCTGCAAAAGCTTATTGAATCAATTATTCATCTTAGCAACAAGTAAGTCAACTACAACAATAAAGATCTCAACATATAATGGTAATAGTAATTGTCCCTTACACCTTAAACGACCTCGAGCTGTTATCTTATCTTTTATATTTGGCACCAGAATAGATATTTTAACATAAAATGCATTAACCTCGAACAATAAACCTCATCCATTTTTCTTTTCTTGCAAAAGATCTTTTATAGTTGCAATCAAACCTATAACTTTATAATTAAGTGAAGTTAAGTTTAACCCTTGGTCGAGTTTTTTGCCCATAACTTTTTAACTTCAACTCGAAATCAAGATCCATGATATTCTATTAAAAGTAGACTTCGAGAACTTTTGAACAAGTATTTATATGACCCATTTAGAGTTTGTCTTTTTATTAAACTTCTTCAAGTTGTTACTTAAATATATACATAAAAAACTTATTTTTTAGATTGCACAGTACAATACATAATTTGTATGATAAAAGATACACTCGAGACACTCCAAATACATCATATTAGCCATTTTATGTGTTATATTTATAGTCTATCAAAAAGGTGTGTTGAGAGTAGTTGTAGGGGGGCGGGGGCCGAAAGGTGTAGGGTGTGGGCAACAAAAATATATGGGTATATAAGGGGGTCCGGAGGGGAGGGGGCATCGCCAACCCTGTCCCCCTTCTAAATTCGCCAATGGATGCATGCACTAACAACAATGTATATTTGTAACAACCCGAAAATATTTTATCCGTGAATGATGACATGTACTATTTATTTTTATATCAAAGTGTTCTTATGCATGATTTTATTTTATTTATAGCGTTGTAAGTATGAGGTTTCGCCTAGAAAAACGCATCAAAACAGATTACCGGGGCGAATTACAGGTAGAATAAACACATAAAAATAATTTTAATAAAATTATTGGGAGAATAATAAAACATTAAAAAGGGATTAGAAGCATAATTAAAACTATTTGAATCGATAATTGGATGTTCCACGCAATCCGCGTCGCGAACCGACAGGTGTTTCACCCGAAATTTTGAAGTCAAACAAGATAAGAATAATAGTGTGTCCCTATTTGAGTCATTAGACTTTTAGGACAGCTCTAATAAGGGCCATCGATTTTCCTCGAGATATGTGTGTATCAAGTGGTGAAAAATAGAGTATAAAAGGGTGGAGATTGGGGTTTTGACTCAAGAACACTCAACAACCCACACACCACACACTAACAATCTGAAAAATATAGAGATTAGGTGTGACGGCCCCAATTTCCCAAACAATTGAGTACGCCTAGGCTAGACCCGTATAGGCTCCCGAATTGGTACTCGACGAATCTAAACGTGTCTAGTCAGTCTCATTTCATTCAATTACAAATTTATGAAGTGAGTTATTGCAATTATTAAGTGTTATGCAGCGGAAATAGACTATAAGTAGGGAAATAACTCAAATCAAAGGGAAATCAGGAAAAATCTCTATTCATGTGGAAACTCCGAGTAAATAGATAAGGAATGCTCATGTATAATCAAGAGTCATCAATATAAACAATATACATGATATCCAATCACTTAAAATCCCCAAGAATACCCAAACACATGGTATTTTCCAAAAGCAATATGCGAGCAACAAGTAAATAAACCTACTCTAATCCTGATGGAGTGCACTGCTCCGAGAAGTCCTCAGAGAAAGTCGCCAAGAACAGGGTCCTTGCCTTTGTCGCACTCTGTTTTATCTGCACCCACCATCATAAACTAAACGGTGAGTAATTGAGAGAAATTGAAAGTAATGCCAGAAGAATATAATAGTAATTCATGATTTATCAATAAAATAGTCCAAATATCATGCGATAATCGAAAGAGATAGACAAATAAACAATCGAAGTGCATGATAAGTAGACTGATAGAAAACAACGGAAACATGTGTGTTCTAATAGTCAAAAGAGGCCCATAAGTGGTCTAATTTATAGCAAAACGGCAAAGACCTCGCAAGATCTCCCTGGGCAATGTCACAACACTAGCGCAACATGAAAAAAAGAAGCATCACATCACCTCTCAAATCCAGTACCCAGGTACACACAACACTAGGGGTGGTCAGTACCCTTGCAGGAAGTACTCGAGTTTTCCTAGCTAGTGCGAGCCACATGATACCTTCCCGACACACTCACACCAAAAACACACATAGTCAAGGAATAAACATAATGGATTGCCAACACTAGGATCATAGCAAATTCAGAACAACAATAGATATATGAATCACATAATATTTCCTTACTGGCCGACTAACATACACACGTACATAGCACATGTGTACTTAACTAACTACGTCGCGACATGAAATCACTCCCACGACTCTAGTCCGTTCCTTTGGATTCTCAATTACTTGACAATGGTTTGAACCTCAATAGATAGGGTTTATAGTCAACTTATAAACCTAAATAAAACCCCAAAATTTCCTAAGTTTCCCAAGTTTTAAGCAAGATTAATAATTCATTTTCAGGGAGGGACGCTGTGGCAACGACGCCGTGATTTGGTTTTCACGACGTCAATGCGGCATGAAATCCCCTCTCTGGTTTCAGGTATCATGGGAGACGCCGCAAGTCCACAGGCTCACGGTGTCTCCGTGATTCCATTTCCTGAGTCCTTGGTCACGATGCCATAAGTGGCGTCGTGGGCCATAGTGTCTACGGCGCCAAGCGTAACGTCCTAACCAGTGTTGTTTTCTCCGGGGTTTTTGAACCCTAGTTTGCGTCGCCGCGCTCCGCTCCTTTCTCCAACTTGTGCGGGAGTTCGTGACTATCCAAAGTTGTAGTCGCGAAACTCCCAAAAATTGTCCAGAATGCCAAAACATCCTAAATACGTCGTAACTTAACGAAATAGCAAAAATAGGCATAAAACTCACCTCCAACAACAAAAATGGGTGTAGATCGCTCCGTGGATCGCCAAGACAACGAAAAACTCGACAGAATCGAGTCCGGTGCAGCATCCTTGGTCATTGCGATGAAAATTAACAAAATAAACGCGTAGACGTAGAAGAGGAAGAGATGAGTAGAAGTCTCACCTTAACTCCGATGAGCCTCCGATCGTCGTCCCAAGGTAGCTGTCCAGCTTTCTTGCTTACCAAGAAAGAAGAGAAAAGAGAGGAGGAGAGGAGAGGAGAGGAGAGAGAAGAGAAAGAGATAAATGAGGGAAAAGTGGTGAAATGACCTTTATATAAGACCCTTTTTTATCTCTTTGCACACACTCATCTCGAGGTAGATCCTACATCTTCCCTTTTAAGCTGTCCAACAACTCTTAACTCCACTTATGGACTCCAAAAGGTGACACGCATGTCGCTTAACTAACCAACTCCTTAGCCCGTTCTTTACATCGTCAAACTCGTAACGCACCACGACTCGCGTTTCGTGTGCCATTAATCTCACCAGTGTAATTAACTTTAATTAGTCTAATTATCATTTAATTAAGCTTTTATTGTCATTTTTTGTGTTTTATAACCTCGTTTAATCTAGTCAAAGTGTAACGGCCCGAAGTTAATTTGTCGTTATTAATGATGTGTTTGTCGACGTGGCGGATAACTCAGATGCTCGTAGGACCTGTAGATTGGTCAAGGCGCGCGTGGAGCTAGGTAAATAGTAAAATTTTGTGTTATGCTTTAATTTGGGATGTTTATTTGTAAATAGGTTATTGGCATCTCAATGTGTGTGAGTTATCGTTTTATTGACATGTGAGGTTGTGTGTTAAGCATTCGCTCTGAATAGCGTGTAAACGCAGGAATCGGGTAGTGAATGATATTGCACTAGTTCGGGGGACTAAACACACATAATAAATGGTAAAATTTATTAAATAACTAATTAAATAACTTCATGTATGCGTTCATGGTGCGAGAGTACGCGAGGGACATGAGGTTACGTGTGGGACTCGGGTATCAGAACGCCCGAAGGTTTTGTGTTTTGTTTGAGCTATGACAAGTCAAGGGGAGGTGTCACCATATAAGTCACATTAAGCTGGACTAATAGACCCATTTTTTCCATGGGATGAAGCCTTGGGATACTCAAGTGAGAAGGATGAATTGGAGCCTATAAATATCAAGATTTCTCATTTCTCACCAACTTTTCTCTCTCCTCTCACACACTTGGACGAAAATGGAGAGAACTTGGAGGGTTTTGTGAGTTTTGATTGGTGATTTGGAGCTCAAGAACTCGAGGGAATCGAAAAACCAAGGTTAGATCTTCGATTCACATCTTTTTCTTTACGTTTCGGGGTAATTTTCTTGGATGTTGACGTGGGTTTCGGGAGTCGATTTTAGCACACTAGTTTTGGAAGGTGTTGCTATGGATTATGGTTTGGTTTTTGAGTATTGGGAGTGGTTTGGTTGTTAAGTTGTGTTGGTTATGGAATTTTGGGACAAAATCAGGTTTTAAATGGCTTTTGTCAGGGTTTTGGTTTTGGATGAATTTTATCGACGGTTTTGATGGGAAATGGTTTATTGGTGGTTATATGCGATGTTTGTACGAGCACGGACCACGGCGACGATCCGAGGGGGGTTCAAAACCCCTAAAACCCTCACTGATGGAGAAGCCGCGAGGAGCGCTGTGGTGGGTTAATGCTCATGGTGCCACCCACGTACGTCTCAGCTAGTGACCCAAGGTTTCACGCCTTGGAGGCACCATGGAGAGAAATAATGTAGTGGCATTGTCACGAGTCCAGGACTTCATGGACACACCGTGAAGGCTTGAACCATATGGCATCATTAGCGACATCTTGGGTAGTTCTGAATAAAAAATTTTAAAATAAATTTACAAATTGGGGATTTACCTAGGGACTTATATAGACTATTTGGGGTGTTTAAATGATGATTTCATTGATGATTTGGTTATTAAATCGGGGGAGAATTTAGTCAATTTATCAGGAAATTGTTGGTTTTTAGATGAAATTGCAGGTAGTGGACAAGCACTTGAGGCGTGCAATTGACTAGTCACGGTAGTTGAAGTGCAGTTTGAGGTATGTAGTATCCCAACTGAAATTACTTGAGTATTTACTTGTTTTGGCATTTGAATTCAATTTCTTTCATTTCAATATTTTACTCTGGTTGTGGTTATATGAACGGATGTTGAGTTGAGTTCCCTCCGTTCTATTATAGTGTGTACGTCCACTACACCATAGCATGTTGCTAATGATCGATCTCGGTGAATAGGACGACTCGAGTGTCACGTTGTGCAACGTGTCGGTGTGTCGTAGGTGTAACACTGGCCATCGAGCGGATCCAGATACTGGCCCTGCTTGAGTCGGACTCGCCGACGGTATTCTGTGGAAAAGTCCGAATTATGGTGGCAGTCTGACCCTTGGGGCTAGGAACACACTTTGAACTTTCACTATTATCTATTCATGGGATAAGCGTAGTTGCGTGTATTTATTTTCGCATGTTTATTTAATAGTTTTATTTAAATTCTAGTATTTATTTTCAGTATTGCTCATTTAATTTCCTTGGGAATACTCACTTTGGACTCGTCGTCTGCCTTTTTGATGGCTTGAGTGTGATGATCCTCATTAAAACAATAAGAGATACCATATTTGAGGATATTTATTTCTCACATTAGCAAATCCTAAATAATTATGGAAGGTGGGCCCACTCTCATTTAAAACTTACAAACAGTTAAGGAAATCTTATTTAAATCCACATTACTAGGAATGTGGAGGATTTTTAGGATCTAAAATTTATCCTTTGTTAAATAAAAGGAGAACGTGGGTGTGTGAGAAAGATTGCTCACAAGAGACCGAGAAAGAAAAAAAACGGAAGAGAAATGGAAACTGATAGAGAAAGCCGATAGGGGAACAAGAGAGTTGATATGTGGTGTTTTTCACAATAGGTAATCTCTTTCTTATTTAGTCTTTTAAACTTGTTTGATGGTTGTCGAGGTTTTAATTCGATTTTCTATCAATCTACCCAAATACTATGTGATCTAAGTTTTGTTGAAAGACTGATTTTCGAATTAAAAAAAAAATCGAACTGCGAAGTCGAGAAATAGAGAGGGAGGGGGAGTGCTGCAAATGAGCGCTCCCCACCCAAAACACGAGCATGGAATGACCAAGCCCGGTTAGCAGGGTTGGGCCTTGTCCAACCACAAAGGCCCAACCCCTATAACAAGTATAGGGGCAAAAGTGCACACACATAGTGCATGTGCGTTTCTCCCTACTCTTGGGTTGCCCATAGAGATTAGGCTTGGGTCAAACTAGGCCTAGTAGCCCAGTTTGGCAATTGGGTTGGACAGACCCAACTACCCAAACCCGGTTTTAAATAAAATAAAATAAAATTAAATTAAAATATATATATATATATATATATATATATATGAAAACAAATAAATAAAAATAGTAAACAAATAAATTAAATAGTGGACTTTCAAACATCAAAGTAGAGGGAAGTCTTCGAAGTGTTTTGAATTTGTATCTCGGGGTTTTGAAAATAAATATAATTATCGAAACAAGTTTGATGTGTAATTAATCAATATTTGATTGGTTTGGATTTATACGATTACGGAGTACGCTCGTGAGTGCCAACCAAGGACTTGTAAAATTAGCGTACCATGTAAGGTGGGATTTAAGTTATTAGTTTTATGATTGTTTACTTTCTACTAGACTATATGATAAGAATCATGTAAGTAGAACATGCAGGTAGATCGGGTGCATTGTTAGACATTGTATGTAGACAACTTAGTGGAGCTCGCTAAGAGTCCTTGCACCAGATGCTACAAGTTCGACTAGAAGTTTGGGACAGTTTGGACCGTACAAGGGAGAACAACATAGGGCAGTTGCCCATAATAAATATTTTAATATTTGAGAATACGATTAATTCCAATGTTCTCAATAAATACTTGTAGTAGGTGCTGAGTTCAGTTGGACGAGTTTGTGAATTTAGTGATAGGTGGATCTTGCACAGCGTAAGGGAATGGAGTGTTGACACCATTACGGCCATAGTAGGGTCAACCTTCATGAACTTTAGTGTGGTTGAGAATTCTATCATAGTAGCTCATACATGTCTAGCATTTGCACATTTTAATGCATTGATAAATATTTTGTTTATATACTTTCTTGTTTATTCCTTTCATCATATTAAATATTTGCAAGTCATGCATTTTATTTAATTTTGTATTTACTAAACGGAATGTTCATAACGCTCGTAACTTAACCTGATATATTAAGCACCATTGAACCCCTTTGTGCTCACCTTAAATTTTTCCCACAAGTTATCCGTCGAGGATTGATAAGGAAAAGGAGTAGTTCTAGCTGTCTAGAGGAGTTTTTTTATTATTGAGTTAGTATGGTTCGGGATCAAACCTTTACTTGTTTTTAATTATATTTATTATCATGGGACGGAAATTGAATAAGTTAAACTTGTGGTATTTTCTAGTTAAGAACTGTTAAGAGCCATTATTGGCCTTTATGTCAAGAGTTTGACTAAGTTTTATTTAATAATATTCCGTTGCGATTATGATTCACTAATTAAAGTTCAATTGTTGATAAATGATAATGAGTTAGTGTTGGTAGAAGGCTTACTAGTTTTATTCATAACTCAACGACAGAGTTGGTTGGCGATTTATGGATCGAGCTAGGGCGGTCGGGATTCATCTGGAAAATGGGTCCTGACCACGTGGTATCAGAGCGGTTTTAACTAACTTAAAAACTTTGAGGAAGGGAAAGTAAAAATCTTATTTTAGATATTTGTTGATTGTATTATATAATATCGGATAGATATGAGCTTTCAAGTTCTCACCCTCTCTTATTCCTACCAGCTGAAAATGGCAGACAGAGGAGACCCCAACAACTTGGCAAATCTGTTGGCTCATGAGAGAGAGATGAGACAACGAATGGAAACTAGAATGATAAACAAAGAATGCCGTACAAATGTTGCAAATCCTACATGCTCATATAGCCTAATACAATTAGGATAGAGTGGCACCAGCAGTCCAAGTAGAAATGGAAGTAGACTCAGTTAACCGACAGGAAACAGTGAAAGTAGCTCCTCCAGTAGCTCCAGTTGTCCCAGTGGTAGCAGCGCCTGTAGCCCTAACATTAGTGACTTCTACTGATGAACGATCACTTCATCTTACTAAGTTGAGGCGTGAGTTCATGAAGTATGGAACACCAAAGTTTTATGGAACTACTGACTCCAAAGCAGCTGAAAATTGGATCATGGCTATAGAGAAGAGACAGAGGGCTATGCATCTAGATGAAGACATGAAAATTAATTTTGCTTCCTTTTGTCTAGAGGAGGCGGCTTATAAATGGTGAAATATTATTATAAGTGTTCACAGAAAGGTCACTACATGGGCACTATTGAAGGAGCTATTCAATGAGAAGTATTTCCATGAAACTGTTAGAGATCAGAAGAAAGTCGAATTTATAACACTTGAACAGGGTGACGTGTCCGTGGAGAATATGAGTCAAAGTTCAACGAGATAGCAGAGTATGCTCCTGAGATGTGGCATCAGAAAGGGATAGAATTAAGCATTTTGTGGGAGGTTTTAGGTCAGAAATTCGGGGTATAGTAGCAGCTCTCGTACATCAGACATATGAGGGGGCGATGGCCAGCGCACTTCACTATGAATCAACTATGATTAATGGCGACCAAATTAAGATTGCTCCAGCAGTGCCACAAACGCATAATCAAGGTCAGAACAATGGGAATGGTGTATTCTTTAAAAGGCCTCGGGATAAAAGGCGTCGTACAAATAATTATTAGGGCCACACCCCATTTGGAGGGTCATCTTAACACCCAGCAGTGACGAGTACTGTGGTGACGACTACTGTAGCACCGGTAACGTCAGTAGGTGGTTCAGTGAAGTCTTCTAATGTATTGCAAAGATCAGGCAGACAAGGAAAAACTTATTCTAGTAAAAATCAGAAAGCACAAGGCAGATGCCTCAACAAGGGCAACCCGGGTTCAAGGCACACATCACTTGTTGTAAGTGTAGGAAGTAGGGCCACTATCAAAATCAGTGTCTGAACACTCCATTAGCATTTGTTGGTAGTATGGCTCAACCGGTCAGGGGACAGATGATGGTTGTAGTCGAGCCAGATCCAGACTCCTCTCGTCAGCTTGTTACAGGTACTATTAACATTTATGGTAAAAGTATGTTTACTTTAATAGATTCAGGCTCCGGTATCTCATTCATATCGGGCAGCATGGTAGACGAGTTAGGGTTGAAACCAGTCAGGGATAGTACACTACTTGTCTTGAGTACCGCGTTGAGTGAGTGAGTGAGTGAGTGAGTTAGGGTTGATGACCATGACCTACCCACGAACTTTAGGGTTCTAGAGTTCCTTGATTATGATGCATTGCTGGGAATGGATTGGCTTTCCACCTATCATGCCCACATTTATTGCTTTCGCAAGACAGTCATTTTTGAAATTCCAAATCTACTTCCATTTTCATTCAGAAGAGGAATACCTCATCGACACACCACCCAAGGAAAAGTGGCAACCATTCAACAGATTGAACGATTGATGGAAGTAACCACTTTGGGAAAAAAAGGTCAGGAAGATGAGATTCAAAAAATACATATTGTGCGAGAATTCCCGGAGGTCTTTCCCTCCGACTTACCAAGTATTCCTCTACATAGGGAGATTAAGTTTATTATCGATCTTATTCCCGGAACGAAGCCAATATCCATACCTCCATATCATATGGCACCTAAGGAGTTACAGGAGTTAAAGATCCAATTAGAAAAGTTATCAGAACAAGTCTTCATAACCCTGAGTATGTCACCTTAGGGCGCTCCAATATTATTTGTAAAGAAGAAAGATGAGAGTATGAGAATGTGTGTAGACTATCATCAGTTGAACCGAGCAACTGTGAGAAACAAATACCCATTGCGGAGAATCGACGATCTATTCGACCAGCTAAGAGTAGCCAAATTTTTCTCGAAGATTGATCTAAGGTCAGGGTATCATCAACTAGGATCAGGGAGGGGGATGTTTCAAAAACCACGTTCAGTTCGAGATATGGTCATTTCGAGTTTACGATAATGCCTTTTAGATTGATAAACACACCTGCAATGTTTATGGATCTCATGCATCATGTATTCTGACCTTATCTGGATTAGTTTGTCATCATTTTCATTGATGATATAATGATTTACTCGAAGTCCTAGGAAGAGCACAAGACGCACCTCAGAATTACCATACAGACATTGAAGGATCATAGATTATACGTTAAATTCAGTAAGTGTGAGTTTTGGGCGACCAAGGTGAAGTTTTTGGGACACACCATTAGTGCAGATGGGGTGACAGTTGATTGTCATAAAGTTAAGGTAGTGATTGATTGGCCGAAATTGAGTTTAGTGACAAAGATCTAAAGTTTCTTGGGATTAGCAGGCTATTATAGAAGATATGTCAAGGATTTCTCCAGCATTGCTGTCCGTTGACACAACTGACACGGAAGAATGCACCATTCGATTGGAATGATAAGTGCGAGAATGCTTTTGTGAAATTGAAGCAGAAATTGACCACAGCCCCAGTGTTGACACTACCAGAACCAGGGAAGGCGCTAACAATTTATACAGATGTTTCAGGGACCGAACTTGGTGGAGTATTGATGCAGGATGGGAAGGTGATAGCTTACGCATCTCGACAACTCAAGATCTATGAAAAGAATTACCTAGTTCACGATCTCGAGTTAGGAGCAGTTGTATTTGCCTTGAAGACTTGGAGACGTTATCTTTATGGAAAAAAGTTTACTGTCTATTCAGATCACAAGAGCTTGAAGTACCTTTTTACTCAAAGTGAGTTGAACATGAGACAAAGGAGATGGCTTGAATTTCTGAAGGACTTTGAGTTCAGCTTAAAGTACCGTCCAGGGAAGGCGAATGTGGTAGCAAATGCTTTGAGTAGACATAGATGTGTGACGAGAGATAGTTGCCTCATTGATGACAAGAGAGTACCAATTGCTTGAAAATATGTTGTTATTGAGCATTCATAATGACTTGCCAGCGAACTCAGTGTGTGCACAGTTAAGAGCCGAGCCAGAGACAGTCACCAGAATCATCGAGTTTCATAAGACATACTCAGAGTATGATTATTACAAGGCTTGGGCTAACAATGCAGAGTATCCAAATTGGAGAGAGTCCGCAGATAGAGCTTTGAGATATCGAGACAGATTATGGATCCTTGCTCAAGAAGAGTTGAAAGAAGAACAACTCCGAGATTCACATAAGTTCAAATACACCATTCATCCGAGAGGTAACAAGATTTATCAGAATATGAAGTTGACATATTGGTGGCTGAAGATGAAGACCGACATTGCAGAGTACATTAGGAGATGTGATACATGCCAACAGGTAAAGGCAAAGCATCGAGACCAGGTGGTTAGTTGCAACCGTTACCCATTCTTGAATGGAAATGGGAACACATATCGATGGACTTTGTGGTGGGTTTTCCGAGATCACATAAGGGAAATGATGCTATTTGGGTCATAGTGGATCGCTTGACCAAATTGTCTCATTTTAGAGGTTGCATGGACTACCAGTATCCATCGTTTCAGATCGGGACCCTCGATTTGCATCGATGATGTGGCAAGGTTTGCAGAGACAGTTAGGTGTCAGAGTACACCTCAGCACAACATTCCATCCTCAGACAAATGGTCAGATAGAGCGTACTATACAAACTTTGGAAGACATGCTCAGATCTTATGTGTTAGATTTTGGGGGCAGTTGGGAGAAATATATGTCATTATGCGAGTTTGCATACAATAATAGCTACCAATCAAGCATTAGGATGGCTCCTTTTGAAGCGTTTTATGGCAAACCATGTCATTTGCTAGTTTGTTGGACCGAGGTTGGTGAGACAGTGTTATTGGGACCAGAGTTAGTGCATGACTATACAAAGAAGATTAAACTGATCCGAAAACGCATGAGAGCAGCACATGACAAGCAGAAGCGTTATGCAGACAAGAAACGCAAGATTGTCGTGTTTGAGAAGGGTGAATGGGTACTATTGAGGGTCTCCCCACGAAAAGGGCACCAAAGGTTTGGGATCAAAGAAAAACTTGCACCAAGATTCATTGGGCCATTTAGAATCGTCGAGAAGATTGGTCCAGTAGCATATCAGCTTGACCTTCCTCAGCAATTAGCATTAGTACATAACATTTTCCATGTCTCTATGTTGAGAAAGTCATTCTCAAATGCACTGCGGATCATTGATTGGGCTCAGTTCGAGTTACAAGAAGATACCTCCTATAGCGAGCAGCCGATCCAGATCCTAGATAGGAAGGTCCAAAATCTTAGAAGGAGGGAGATACCGTTGGTGAAAGTGAAATGGCAATTTCACGATAACAAGGAAACAACTTGGGAGCACGAGAGCTATATACGCGAATACTTCCCATACTTGTTCTAAATCAAGGTACGATTTACTTTTAAATTTCGTGGACAAAATTTCTTAAGTTGGGGAGGTTGTGACGATCCTCATTAAAACAAAATAAAAGATACCATATTTGTAGGTATTTATTTCTCACATTAGGAAACCCTAAATAATTATGGCAGGTGGGCCCACTCTCATTTAAAACTTACAAATAGTTAAGAAAATCTTATTTAAATCTTCATTACTTGGATTGTAGAGGATTTTTAGGATCTAAAAATTATCCCTTGTTAAATAAAAAGATAACGTGGGTGTGTGAGAAAGATTGCTCACAAGTGATCAAGAAAGAAAAGAAATGGGAGAGAGAAAGGGCAACCGATAGAGCAAGCCGAGAGGGGAACAAGAGATTTGATTTATGGTGTTCTTCACAATAGGTAATCTATTTCTTATTTAGTCTTTTAAACTTGTTTGATGGTTGTTGAGGTTTTAATTAGATTTTCTATCAATCTATCCAAATACTATGTGATCTAAGTTTTGTTAAAAGACTGATTTTCGAATAAAAAAAAAGGGAGCTCTGCAAGTGAGCGCTCCCCACCCAAAACACAGGCCTGGAATGACCAGGCCCGATTAGTAGGGTTGGGCCTTGGTCCAACCCCCAAGGCCCAACCCCTATAACAAGTACGTGGGGGCAGGAGTGCATGCACATAGTGCATGTGCGCTCCTCCCACTCCCGGGTTGCCCATAGGGACTGGGCCTGGGTCAAACCAGGCCTAGTAGGGCGGATGGGTTAACCTAGACCCAGTTGCCCAACATGGCAGTTGGGTCGGGACAGACCCAACTGCCCAAACCCAGCTTAATAAATAAAATAAAATAAAAAATAATATATATATATATATATATGAAAACAAATAAATAAAAACAAAAAAAAATAAATTAAATAGTGGACTTTCAAACATCGAAGTGGAGGGAAGACTTCAAAATGTTTTGAATTTGTATCTCGGGGTTTTCAAAAATAAATACAATTATCGAAACGAGTTTGATGTGTAATTAATTAATATTTAATTGGTTTAGATTTACATGATTACGAAGTACGCTCGTGAGTGCCAACCAAGGACTTGAAAAATTAGCATACCATGTAAGTTAGGATATAAGTTATTAGTTTTATGATTGTTTACCATTCTACTAGACTATATGATATGAATCTTGTAAGTTAAACATGCGGGTAGATCGGGGTGCATTGTTAGACATTATTTGTAAACAACTTAGTGGAGCCCGCTAAGAGTCCTTGCACCAGATGCTACTAGTTTGACCAGGAGTTCGAGACAGTTTAGACTGTACAAGGGAGAACAACATAGGGCAGTTGCCTAGAATAAATATTTTAATATTTGAGAATACGATTAATTCTAATGTTCTCAATAATGTTTGTAGTAGGTGTTGAGTCCAGTTGACTAGTTTGTGAACTTAGTGATAGGTTGATCTTGCACAATGTAAGGAAATGGAGTGTTGACACAGCTACGGCCATAGTAGGGTCAACCTTCACGAACTTTAGTGTGGTTGAGAAGTCTATCACAGTAGCTCATACATGTCTAGCATTTGCACATTTTAAAGCATTGATAAATATTTTGTTTATATATTTTCTTGTTTATTCCTTTCTTCATATTAAATATTTGCAAGTCATGCATTTTATTTAATTTTGCATTTACTAAATGGAATGTTCATAATGCCCATAACTTAACCAGACTTACTAAGCACCATTGAACCCCTTTGTGCTCACCCAACATTTTTCCACAGGTTCTTCGTCGAGGATTCACAAGGGGAAAGGAATAGCTCCAGCTGTCTAGAGGAGTTTTCTGATTGTTAAGTTGGTATGGTTCGGGATCGAACCTTTACTTGTTTTTAATTATATTTATTATCATGGGACGGGAAATTGAATAAGTTGAACTTGTGGTATTTTCTAGTTGAGAACTTTTAAGAGCCATTATTGGCCTTTATGTCAAGAGTTTGACTAAGTTTTATCTAATAATATTTCGCTGCGATTATGACTCACTGATTAAAGTTCAACTGTTGATAAATGATAATGAGTTGTGTTGATAGAAGATTTACTAGTTTTATTCATAACTCAACGATAGTTGGTTGGCAAGTTATGTATTGAGCTAGGCCAATCGGGATTCATCTAGAAAATGGGTCCTGACATTGAGTGTAGATCCTAGTACGAGTAGAGGTAAAGGCAAGCTTCCATAGTACCGTTGATCAGAGGCTGATTTCCTGACTTGTACGTTTGTATTATATATATATATATATATATTTATTTATATTTCATTTTGGGTTTGGGATTGTGATATACATTGTATATTGTGAACTTTTGTGACATCAAAGGGATTTATGGTTATATATGGGTTTTCCACACTAGGTTTATGGTTTATGCCACATATTTATAGTAATATTATCTGAGTAAATGTGTTAGTAAATCTTCTATCGTGTAAATTTGAGGATTATATGATGTCATGTCATAGGATTTGGTTTCAATACAACTAAATCACTAAATTGAAAATTAATAAGGTTAAAAGAATAAAATGGAGAATATAATCCAATGTGGAGCACAACTATCGCTGGTAAGACAAATTGTGGGTTCGGATTGGGCCATGTGGTTGTCTATTTGGAAAATGAGTCGTCGCACGAAGCCTCACTCGGACTATCAAAACGCCAAATGGCTCAAAACTTGTACTGGACGTACATACTAATACAAGCATCACATAAAAATAAAATTACCTCGGTGTCAACATCCCAAAGTTCGAAATACTCCACGCATCATGGCAACCGAGTCACAGTCCTGGCAATATGACATAAGTAGTGTTAATTTTTTAGGGTTGTTACATTAAGAGTGATTTTTGACAATATCAGGAAGGCTTTAAGGCAAGGAAATGATCACCCAACTTAACAAAGGCAAGAACTCACTTGTGCCTTCAATTTCAATCATTTTGAATGTGGTTTTGAGGGTTTTGATGGAAAATTTGGTTTGATGTTAAACTCACTGATGTGATGTATTTATTGAAGGTTTTGGTGATCAAATTATGAGTATTCATGATGGATATTAATGGTTGTTGAAATTGTTGGGGAACTAAATGAATTTTTGATGTATTTGTTGAATTTTTGGGCAACTTGATATAATTGGAGATTTGTTGTCGTTTGGGTTGTTTAGGAACACCCCTTGGTGTATTTGGAAGTCATTAAAAGTATTGAATTGGCTCGGAATGCGGCGACAAAGCCGGGGGTTTTGAAAACCCCCATTACAGTGGACCAATCTCATGTAGAGCTGCCAGTGCCTATTGCGCAACCTGGGCAGACTCACTGCCAAGTCCGCGCCATTGGAGGTGCTTTAACTATTTGAGCGTATAGCGCCACCCACGGCACCGAGGAGAAAAAAATAGAAAAAAAAAAAGAAATTTGACAAACTTTTGTCAAATTTCGTCAAACTTTTAGGGGCCTTACCATGGATTCCCACTAGTTCGAATACTTTTAAATTTAACCCGAGTTTAAGGGTTTCGAAATAGAACTTGGATTTAAATTGGGATTTAAACTATAAAATAAGATGTCTAGACTCTAACACAACCAACATTGACCCGAAAGGACACCAGGAACACAACGGATTGGTAACGAGGGTGTTGGGACCGACTTGGGGTATGTAGCAGCCACAAAAGGTTGTTTTCGTGTCGATTGAGGAAGAAAATTCATTAAGGAAACACATAGTAATTTATCATCTAATTCTTCTTTATTAATTGGTATGTATTTTCCTTTGGAATCCCATTCCTTACTTTTCTTAGTTAAGTGTCTAAGGCCTAAGTGCATGACTGAGGGTAGTTGTAGGCTGAGTATTCGGGGTACCATTGATGCCCCTACGCCATACTGACTGAGCAATTGGCTTTTAAGTTTTGTTCTTGGAAGTTGAGTTGTGGTTGTCGTTGTACGTGGTATCCACTCTCAATGGATTTTAGACCTCTTAGTTTGCCTTCTTTAATTCCTAAGACACTCATTATCGCTGCTATTACCGTTCAGTCTCTTTACCATTATTTACCTATCTTTAAATTCCCACATGATCCTTAGACTGCTTTTAAATAACTCATGAATTACTATTTATATCCTTCTGGTTATTACTTCCTACTTTACTGTACTCACTGTCTAGTTTACGACGGTGGGTGAAGATCGGGCAAAGACGAGTAAGGGAAAAGGACTGATAATTGGTGACTTTCTTTAAGGACTCTCGGAGAGGTTCTTTTCTTGCACCATTGTATGTTCTGCCATTTTTGTTGTGAATATTGTATATTACTGTTTTTTTACAACATTAGGACATTTTGGGATGGAGTGACATAGGATATCATGTATTATTGCTATATATGTTGTTGGCGCCAAAATTTGGTCACGTGCCAGTGTGCCAAAAGTATATCCTAAAGATATACTGAATCCTACAATTAAATTTATAGTAGCAGTAAATATGAGGTCGATCCTCGGAGACCAAGATTTCAATTTAGGAGTAAAAAACAAGGGGTTTGGGGTATTTTTAAATAAACTAATTTAAAAAGGGAATTCAAAAACACAATTGCAAGAGGAAAAATCAATGGAAATGAATCTAAGCCTTCAACTTCTCAAACGTAGTCGGATAGCATTGCAAGTCATGTATTGGTTGTCGGTTTCATAAAATAATATTCAATTTAACTATTCTAGTGTAGCTAAAAAGCCTAACAAGCATTCAAACTTTTAATCCACCTAATTTCAAAGACTAAGGTAAGACCATTAGTATTATTCTAGCTATCCCACAACTCGAGACACGCGCCTTCGAGTTTAATGTGACAATCGCATCAAGATCTTAGTGAAAACTATACCTAGGTAACCTGATCACCAGCGCATGTCCAGTTTAACCTAGATCCCTAAGATACTAACTCGAGACTGAAGGCGTGCAAGGCAAACTAACGAGTTATGTGCTATGTGTGTGTCACATCCTACACTATTACGTATGCAATTGGTGCACTAGCAACATGAAAAGACTAGAAATAATATATAGGCCAAATATAAAATCCTAGATCTAATCATGAAAATAATATAGAACCAAAGAAAATAGAATAAATTAAATTGAATCAAATAAGTTTGGAATCCTCACAATACAATCGCAATATCAATCCAACTTTGTTGATTCATCAAGGCTTAGAAATCAAAGTTTAGCAGGACATCATCACGAGAGAAAACACAAAAAAAGGGTTTTTGAGTTTTCACCTCTATGCGTTCTTTAATAATAGGCCTAATGATAAAAAAATATCCTAACCTATACAAGTATTATCAATTATATTCTAACCTTTGAAATTTATCAATTATATCATTACCCTTCCAATTTAGTATCATTCTATCCCCAATTAATTTGGGGTACTTTTTCTTTAAAATCGCCTTAAATCTTCTAACATTTCTTTTAATAATCATCCACATTGACCAATTTACATCAAAATCTTTTAAGCCCCATGTTTAAATTAAGTTTATGAAAACTCACAAAAATAATAATTTATAAATCAATATATGATACATTAATACTCTAATTAAAATTTAGTTATTGCTAGATCATCCATAGTAAGTTAAAAATTATGTATATATATTCATATGAAAATGACATAAATTAACTTATTAGAAGGTTACTCATAATTATTTAATTTGATAAAAAGGACTAAGTACCTAAATTATGTATGTGATTATGAGTAGGCATATATATGTACACACAACTATGTGTATTATATATACGAAGACATATTTTATCATCAGTATTGAACTCTAATGCATATGTATGAATAAATCATTAAATGATGTTATAAGAAAATTGAAGAGAATGATGTGTGAGCATATATTATGAAGGAAAAATGGAGTCAAATTTGTTGAGGATAAAATTGATACTAAATCGAAAATGTGAAGATATAATTGAGAAATTCTAATGGTTATGATATAATTGATATAACTTGTAAAGATTAGGATATTTTTTTATCATATATATATATATATATATATATATATATATAGAAGCGAGAATAAATCAATTTTCCTTCATTACTTGAAATTGTGAATTTGCCTTTAATGTCCTCGATTTTGATGCCTCGCGATTTCGTTTGTCGCAACTCTTCTCCACAACGCTCACAATTCTTTTTCGTATCAACTACTTGCAATCCCTTCTCGCACCCAATTCTCGCATTCGACTCATCGCATCCCTTCTTGCCCTCTCCTCTCGCACCTTGGCTCATCACACTCTCATGCCTCTCTGATCGTCACCCTCTCGACATCAATTCTCGATCTAGGAATTAATTGGGGTCGTTGGTATCTCTTGCCCTTCACTCACACTGATTCAGGTATTTCCATATCAACCATGATAATCATAATGTTTAAGTGACCCTTCCAATCTCTATTTGACTACACTTATTCCATCGGTTACTGTAGTTTTGCCATGCGTTTTTGTATGATTAGTTTATGTCATCCAAGTTCTTGAAAAAATTGCTCAATGACTACTCTAGGTTGCATTACTAATAATGCAATGTAGAATTAGAAATCATCAGATTTCTTTTATTTGGACTAAGTACTTCATTTCTAATTGAGAAAATTTTTTATTTCAAATTGTTTCATTGTTGGCTTTAGTACCTCTGTTTCAACTATGATGTTAAGTGTTGAAATGTTGTGAATTTCTTTGATTTGCTCAATGCATCTTTATTATACATAATTTAAAAGATGATTGGAGACTCAGCTTTAATTTGATATGATCATCTCTTATCAAACCTCTAGATTTCAGAATTACCTAAAAGTCCGTGTAAGTTATGATCGATCATAATGTTGTATATTTATATATGTATGTTTTCAATGTAGCACATAGTCTTTGATTGGCAATTTGTACTAGGCTCGTGGTCCTATTCATTCTGTCATTTTTATTTACAGGGTTGTTCTACCACCTATAAGAGACAAAGAGTGGTGTTTTTGAAGAGGATAATAAAGCTTTCTTCA
The DNA here is from genome assembly GCA_039657345.1 of Stephania japonica. Classification (NCBI taxonomy): domain Eukaryota; kingdom Viridiplantae; phylum Streptophyta; class Magnoliopsida; order Ranunculales; family Menispermaceae; genus Stephania; species Stephania japonica. The sequence continues at coordinate 15,297,505 of CM077558.1, read as the reverse complement.
AATTATCATGTGATAAGGTAAGCTTGCTGGTTTTCAAATGGTATTCTTTCATAAATATAAGAGTTGAAAACATGATTCCATTGTATTTAATATTTCAAGCATCCTATAATAGTGATGAGATGTTTATGTATATGAGCGTGTGTACAGTGTGTACACTTATGTTGTGAATGTAATTCACGAGGTTGATACTTACTTCAACAGCAGAGTCACTCAAATTTGTTGTTTCTAGATCTTAGCCATATCAGATTCAGTTTCTTTGAATAAAATCATCAATTCATCATTAGTGGACTCGTAGTTTGTTATTTTCTTGAATTTCTAGGTATAATCTCATCTTTGAGTGAATTGCAGGGGAACCTTTTATTACTCCTTTTTTCTAACTAGAAGGATAAAAATGTCACTAAATTAGTTTTGATTAAGTTTTTCTTTAAAGAATTTTTAATTAGGTTTTACTACTCCTTTCTTAATCATATTGCTATGTTACTACTTATGTTAGTACTTGAGTAGGTTCTTCATTTTATTTTAAAAAGGTAATTAATTATATTTCATTCCTTTATTTTTTGAGTCACTCATGGACTCATTTTTACATGTTAGGTGGGATGTTATTTACAAAATGTCATGAAATTCATTATATATCTTGTGCATAAATGCTTATTTTTGTCTATCTGACTATTTTGTTTATATAAATGATCTTTTTTTTGAAAACTGTTTATATAAATGATCTTAGTTTTCCATTTTCCCCATTAAGTCAATGCCACGAGTTTAGAAAATCATGTAGAATGCATGCATTTCATATTGACCCTAAGTAGTTTTCTTTACCTATGAGTTTTGTCCTTTTTCAGAATATGTACAAAGAAAGCATATGGGAAAGCAAAGAACTTATTAATATTTTATGAGACCAAAATACGTGATTAATATATTAGGCCTTTTGTTTCCTCCTAAATGATATGAAACATAAATTTTCAATTAGAGAACTTCTATCTATTATTTTGGTTAATTGAGTTGGTTATTTTAGGAGATGATTATTGTGACGGCCCCAATTCCACAATCTTAAATCGGATCCCTCCCAGCCTAGACTTACGTGGACCCCTGACCTAGTCAACCTTCTTTACCATTTACCGTTATTAAACAAATTAAAAGTTGAGTTAATCGATTAGTGAGTTATCATAGTTATAGCAGAAGCAATTAAATCTCCAACTAATCAATAACCTCAAAGACATAAGTTAAGACAACCTAGAGTGTGGAAATCCTACATATGTATATAAAATCTTAGGAGAGTCACATCAAGATATACATGCCCAAGATCTCTCAAAAACCCAAATGCCAGTGTTTCAAAAACATATATATATATATATATATATATACAATAGTACAAGAAAATAAAACCTAAATCAAACAAGAGGAGAGCCGCTCCATATCCTCATATCAAATCTCCTAACAGTGGAGTCTTTCTCTGGATTGTGGATCTACACTCCGTCAAATAAAGAATGACGAGCCCAGGTAAGTAACACTAAGTAGGACATATATACAACATTTCGAAATAAATAAAAGAGTCTAATTCATGCAGATAGAAAGAAAGGAATAGGGAACGCATGAATATATAAAGACTGTAAATAAATCAATTGAAAAGTGAGTGTCCAGAATACAAATAAGAATAGCAAGTAGTCCCGACTGAAAGGTCATTGAGTCGCGACAAATGCCCAGCAGACTTGGGTTCAGGATGAGAACACGGCCTAACAGTCCTAACCCTCATGACTATGAGATATCCATAGTACCTAAATAAATGCCCCCAACGTACACTCAATTGGGATATATCAACAATGCCCAGATAAGCGCTCATATCACATATAAAACAGTAACCATGACTCGTTTGCCATTGGACCACTCAACCAATAGGAATTCCAAAACAAATTAATGCTCAAGAAATAACAGTAAAATTTCTCTAAAGTTTACTTACCTACATCCAAGCTAATACACACTCACACGAAATCCGACTCGCCTCTTACGAATCCCCGTGTGACCCGTCAATAACTATTACTCCTGAAAGTCAATTAATTGAAATTTCTCATTAATTTACCTCCAATTTAACCAATTTTCTATATCATATTCATTGGTATAATTGGGTCAATTTTTGGGTTATTGGATTGTATTCGGACCCATTTGGATACCCGAGAGATCCCCGAAGTTTTCTAAAAATCTCACTGTGAACAATGTCACGCCGCAGGTGGCGCCGGTCAGCCCCTGTGACGTCACTTAAAACGTGAATCCATTGACCCTCTGTCTTGGACGCCATAGGAAAAATCCCTGGCGGCATCACTTAAAACATCAATTTCCAATCCCTCTGGTTTGGACGCCTTGATCGACACCATGGGCTTAATGCTCCACGACGTCCCTCTCGGCCTCAAACCCTGAACACACATTTGGGCTTTTTCGAAACCCCGACTCGTGTTACCGCATTTCGAGTCTATCCTAAACTCATAGGGACATCCAATACCACTCAAAACATCAACAAATCCCCAATTCGAAAATCACGACAAAATTCTCCAAAATCCACCAAAAATACCAACAACTCCCAAATCATAAAAACAACCATTGAAACGCACTAATTCAACTCCATTATTATCAAATCTATCAACAAACTCCAATAAAAATCGAAACCCCAAAATGTGTCCGAAATCATCATGACGAAAACGCTTAAAACGGGAGTCAAAATGTAGATAATCGTGTGTGGTGTCGGGATCTCACCTTATTTCATGTTGTAGGTCGATCCCTTGGCTCACATTAACACCAACCACCTACATTGACTCATCCTTGTGACTCTCTTTGGTGACTCTCAATCACAACTTAACCATTTCTCGTTCAACACCTCACGTTCCCGAACTCGTACCGCACCACGACTCGCACGTCATGTGCTCCCGGACATACCCACGTACTGAACACGTTACACAACGTTTATTTATTATTTAATTTGCATTATGTCAGTGTTTTAATTCAATTAATCCCCCGGACTGCTAACTACCCGTCAGCTGCTCGCTCGAAACTCGTAACTGTAACAACCCTCAAAATTTAACCCTACTTGTGTTCCACTTGTTAGGACCGTGACCCGGCTATTGTGATGCGTCGAGCATTTCAAACTTCGAAAGTTGACACCGAGGTAATTTTATGATTCTATGATGTTTGTATTAGTATTATAGTTTAATACGAGCTCAAGCCGTTTAACGATTTGATAATTCGAGTAGGCTTCGCCTAGATTAAACGGGACTTTAAAACACATGAAATGACAATAAAAGCTTAATTAAATGATAATTAGACTAATTAACAAGGTTGATTACGTTGGTGAGACCATGAGCACATGACACGCGAGTTGTGGTGCATTGCAGGTTCAAAAATGTGAAGAACGGGATAAGGAGTTATTTAATTAAACGACATGTGTGTCACCTATTAGAGTCCACAAGTAGAGTTATAGTGGGTGGATAATTTAAAAGGAAAAGGGTTGGGATTTACCTCGAGATAAGCATGTGCAAGTGGATGAAAATGAAGCCTATAAAAGATACATCCCTCTCACCTTTTTTCTCTCTCTTACACTTTCTCTCCATCTTTCCTCTCCTTTCTTCTTTTCTCAAGCTTAGAGAACAAGACAAGGCTGGAAGACCACTTGGGAGGTGACCGGAGGTCCACCGGAGTGATCAATCGAACGATTCAAGGTAAGAACTCGATTCCCCTCACCAATACCTACATGTAGATGTCAATTTTAATCACTTTTGTTGAAATGGTTTCGAGTAACAACTTTGAACTCAGATTTTACTGCTGTTTGTGAAGGATTTGTGAGCTATAAATCAATTAAAACGAGTTTGATAAAGAGTGTTTGAGATTTGGAAGAGTTTTGAGTTTTTCATGAATCTTCAGATTTCAGTTACATTTGATGAATGCATATGGTGGATTTGAATGTTGTTTCTGCATTGTTGGGATGTTGTTGAATCCCCCATGAGAGAGAATGGAGTCGACCATAATAGGAAAGCACTCCCATAGGTGGAAAAGCAGAATTCTCGAACTGGGAGTTCTTATTTTTTCATCTTGGGAGCGCGCTCCACGTTTTAGGCAAGCATTCCTGAAGAACAGGAGCGCGCTCCACCCCCTCTGTTTACAAAAAAATTAGGCGTTTTGAGCGACGTCGTGGGCCAAGGTCCTAACGGCGCCATCCAAGATGCCCTGACCAGAATAGCCCAAAAATGGGTGTTTCGAGTAGCGCCGCCAAAACCAAAACCCCGGCATTGCCACGACATCCTAAACAAAAAAATGAATTACAGATTGATTTTAGACTTGGAAAACTTGGAGAAACTTTGGGGATTTATTTGAAATTATAAATGGACCATAAAACCTATCTTTTGGGGTTCAAACCATTGATAGAAGTAGGGAAATCTATGGTAGGAACTAGAGTGCAGGAATGGTCTTTGTGTTGCGACATTTGTCAGGTAAGTACACATGTACTATGTATATGTGTATATTAGTAGGTCAGTAAGGAAATATCATGTGATTTATACATCCACTATTTATTGTTATTGTTGAATTGATCTCATGCTTGGTATTCCATTCTATATCTTTGGTTGTGTGTTCTTGGTATGAGTGTGTGTCTCGAAGGTATCATGTGGTCCAGCACTAGCTGGGACAACAAAGGTGCCTCCTGTAGGGGTAACTGACCACCCGTAATGTTGTGTGTACTGGGTACTGGATTCGAGAGGTGTTGCGATGGCTCTCGATTTCAAGCAGCGCTAGTGTTGCAACATTGCCTAGGGAGATCTTGCAAGATCTTTGACGTATTGTTGTGAAATTAGACTACTCATGGGCCTCTTTTGATTCTTAGAATACGCAAACTTCAATTGTTATCTATCAGTCTATTTATCATGCACTTTGATTTATTTACATTCCTGCCATTCAATTATCGCATGATATTTGGACTGTTTTGTTGTTAAATCATAAATTATTGTTATATTCTTCTGGCACTACTTTCGATTTCTTCAGTTACTCACCATCTAGTTTGTGACGGTGGGTGCAGATAGGGTCGAGCGAGCAAAGAAAGGGGGGCCTGCGCTTTAGTGTAACGACTGATTTTCCGTGCAATTGGGTACGCTCGGCCTAGACCCGTGCAGGCCCCAAATCATCACTTGGCAACCTGACAAGCCTTGTCAGCCTTCAATTTAATCAATTTAGTAATTTATGAAAGATTTATTGCAATAATACACAGCAGAAGACTAAACAGTAAATAAAAAGGGAAATAACTCAATCAAAGGGAAATTAGAAATTCTATAATGTGGAAAACCTCGAGTATTCATGTATACTTCGATAAACCAACATACATGAATACTCGGGGTTTTCCACATTATAGAATTTCTAATTACCTTTGATTGAGTTATTTCCCCTTGTTATTTACTGTTTAGTCTTTCGCTGTGTATTATTGCAATAACTCTTTCATAAATTACTAAATTGATTAAATTAAAGGTTGACTAGGCTCGTCAGGTTGCCAAGTAATGACTTGGGGCCTGCACGAGTCTAGTCTGAGCGTACCCAATTACACGGGGAAATTGGGGCCGTCACAGTTGGTATCAGAGCATACCAGGTTTAAATTCATAAAACACAAGCCATTTAAACCAGCGAAAGTTAGGAACGGTTGAACTTAGAAGTGGAAATCCTATGATCCTGACTTAGAATCCTAGTTGGGGAGTGAGGATGAGTCAGGGAATGGAAACTAAAAACTTATTGGGATAAGTCGGATGTGATGTTTATACATATTACGATTGTTGTGTGTATTATATGGTATCGGTAGCTCTCCACTGATCCGGAAATACGCTTTCATTATCAGATAGCGATGGCGAATCAGCGGGGTCCTAGTGAAGATAATGGGACGTCGAGTACTCGAGCTGTTAGTATAGAGGAGTTTCAGACTTTGACGTAGAGAGTCGCAGCTCAGGAGCGACAGTTGGAGGAGATTCTAGCGATATTGAGGGTGCCAGTTGTTGTTGCATCGGTACCATCTACGGCTAGAGTAACCGTTACTCAAGAGGCGAATACACCGGGGGTTATGACCATGACTTTGCTTCCTTCCACCACTTCAACAACGCCAGTGATGGCGGTTGTACCTCGTGCACCGACAATGTATGGCACTACGGCGACTACTGAGGCAAAACAGTGGCGAGAGTTCAAGAGGCACGACCCTGTCGTTTTCTATGGAGGCACTAACGTGACCGCGGCAGAGTTATTCCCGAAGAGTAACGAGAAGATACACCACATCATAGCTACTGAGGAACACATGAAAGCTTCTATTTCTTCCTCGATGTTGATGGGAGAAGCTGATGATTGGTGGACCACGATAGTGAGTACCAGAGGCATACCGAGGGACCGATACATTGGTCCGCAGTTCAACGATGAGGAACGAGCTGTCTGAAGTGACTTTGAGGTAGTCTGCAGTTCGAGATAGAGGATCCAAGTTGTTTGAAGCGGCTTTAAACCCGCAATTTGGACGAGTTGCGAACGGGTGTTCGTTCTCCTTATTCACTTGAGTTAGAACTAATTTCGAGGACAAAATTCTTGTTAGTTGGGGAGACTATAACGACCCAAAAATTTGGTTATTTGTGGATGATGATGCATGTATTAGTATATTAGTATTTTACGGGTCTCGAGCCGTTTAGGCTATATTTTAATTGAGTGAGGTTTCGCTTAGTTAAACGGGGTTTTCGGGAACCGTTTTAATGGACATTATTAATAAACAAAGTCAAATGAAATATAAGACCTTAGTTGAGGAAATACAATTTTATCACTAAAGTATAACTTAGACATGAGGAAACTTATTTGAATACTAAGTGTGGGACCGCCTCGAGAAGCGTGTTGGACGCGGGGCACTGTGTACCGAGTAGGCGAGAATTTGTGTGATCTTATTTATAATTTAATAAAATTAATCTAATGGGTTAATATAGGATAAGATTGTTAAAGTGACACAAGATGGTGAGGAGAACCATTGGATGGGCATGGGGATGTGTATATATATTAAAGTAAGATGATGAGCCAAATGACCCATAAGGGTAGCTGTCAAAGGATGAACAAGTGTTAGTCTAAGGGCAAAAGGGTCATTTCACACAATTACATTTATATAAAATCATTTGTTCTCCCTAAAACCTAATCACTATTCATCATCTTCCTACCTCCCCACAAGCCGTCACTGTTCACCTCCTCCTTCCTCTCGCCACTGCCGCCGCCTCCCACCGGCGATGTTGACCGCGACGAGGTGAGTCTCTCTCTCCAACATCTCTCTCCCTTCCTCTTTCAGGTGCACTCTCGGCCTCATGTTTCTTTTTCCCTCTCGGCCAGTCCACATTGCTCTCGGCCTCACGTTCTCCCCCTCACCCTCGACTGTGTCACCACCCTCGCTGCTGGAGCGCCACCCACCATGGCAGCTGATCTCTCCACCACCACCGGAGACGCTAGGTGAGCTTCTCTCTTCTCTCTCTTTCTTCTATTCCTCTCTTGACAGTCACGTCCTCTCTCTCACTCTCGGTTGTCTTCTCTCTCGTCTGGCCAGTCACCACCTGTAACGACCCAAATTAATTTGATTGTATATTAGTGTTAATTACGATGATTAACGATTAATTCGGGCGTTACGTGGACAACTGGGTGACTCAAATATGAGAACCCAAGTTATATTTATGATATTTGTGTATGGTGTGATGCCTAATATTGCGATGTTTAGTGTATTAGCTATTTTTATGAATATAAACATCGCATGTGTGAACGTTGATATCGGGCAAGGTCACGAGTCGGGTATATGTCCCAAAATGCATGTCGAGGACCGGGTACCGGTACCGAGTATGAGGTAGCCGGGGTACGGGGCATGGGTTACCGGGTAGCTGAGTGTTAGCGTGACTCATATATAAATTTTATATGATTTATTAAGGTGATCAAACCTAAGGTTAAATTAATGTATTAATAGATTAATAGAAATCCTATAGTTTGATAGGATTAATTATGGTGCATAGGATGATTCTCGCGATGCACAACAGAGTGAAACGAGGCATGTGTTGTTAGGATAAGGTGTCAAGAACTTGGGTGACAAAAGGTGATCAGTAGTCATTAGATGGTCCTTGGGATGCGTGTTCGCACTAAATTAAAATCACAACTATATATATATATATATATATATATATCATCGATGGGTGTTCTAACATGCAAAATGATGCATTTGCTCAAAAAAATTAGAGAGATCAGTTAGAGATACAAGGTTGGAGAGGTGAATTCAAGTTTTGAAGAGGTGATTTAGGCATCAAAATTTGGATCTAAGGTAATAAACTCTCATTTTGGTTGAATTTCCATTAAAATGGGTTGTTGATAAATTTGAATTTTTGAGTAAATTTATCACTGATTTTGATGAATTCGGTGTTATTGAAGTTGGTTTTGATGATTTACATTGATTTGGATCTAATTTGTGGAAAATTTGAGGTGATTTGGTAAATTTTTGGGTTATTTTCATGAATTTTGATCCGAAAATTGGGGTTTGTTTTGGTGGATTTGAGGTGAGATTTTGAAGTTTGGATGGTCTCTAATGGATTGAGAGTGAGGAGTGGAGAGGAGAGTGATGGCAGCCAAAGAGAAGATGGAAAAAAAAAATTTCCGAACCAGGAACCTCTGGTTCCTGGTTCTCTCCGTGAAGGAGAAGGGAGCACACGAGCGCGAGGCGCGCGTGTGCGTCCTGGCGTCGGACAGGCGGCGGTCGGTCGGACAGACAGGCGGTCGGTCGACCAGACCGGGCGGTCCGGTCCAACCCACCTGAACCAAATCGGTTCAGGTGGGACCCACATTATTTAAAAAAAATTAAAAATTAAAATAAAAAAAAATTATTAAATTAAATAATATATATACTATATATATATATTATTTTCTGGAAAATAGAAAAATAGTTGAAAAAAATATCAAAAAAATCGAAAAAAATTCTAGAAAAATATAAAAAATTAGAAAAAGGTAGAAAAGTAGTTTCGGAATTTTTTGAGTATTTTTGGAACCCCGACATTGTCCGGGAGAGGTACCACAACTCAAATTTGAAAATATGATATAATATCATAAAATTAGATAATGTGTTTTATTAATAATATAAAACACCATAAATGGACTTCAGGGACTGGGAACCATAGCTCGAGCATAGGGGAGCTAAGCGGGTCGGATTGACGGGTCCGGGAAGTCGAAGTGCGTAGTTATAGGTACGTAAAACCCTTGAGAATGTTACACTTTAATTCATTCGTGGTGAGTCCATGAAAATGAATGTTTATGCATTTATTTATTTACCGCATTGTTTACTTATTGGATTGCCATGTTTATGCAAATGTGATTACGTATTGATCAATGATTGATTTGTTCACATGGTCGGAGGTTAATCGAGATGGTCGTGGTACGGAATTGAGCAGGCTAGATTGTAGCGCATGTATTTGGGTGCTGCCGGTGAATAGCTACCCGAGTAGCGGGGTGTACGTGTCTGGTAGATTGTGATTTGTTCTGGTCACCGTTAGTAGTTCCGATGTGGTTTAGACTTGATGTGTTTAGTCGGGGTCATCCGAATTTACGAAGTATAATCTAGTTTTGTTAGACTCTGTCACACTTCCATCTAGTTTTAATTATCGTAATTAAATCGGTTTACTCAAATGTTGTTTTATCTCTTAGTTTATTTTATTTTCACTGTGTGTGATCATCATATTAGTTGTGAATATTGTTTACTACAATCCATAGGAATATGATTCCTGTCGTCAGGGTCATATTCACATGTCTCGCAGAGTGTTGTGGTTTTTCATGATTAACGTGTAAACTTCTCTTGGGAATTTACTCACTAGGGCTCATTGTTGTATGTGTTGGGCAACTGAGCGCAGATCCTGGTACGAGCAAGAGCAAGGGAAAGGAGGTACTAGGTGACTATCTCTGAGACCGTTGCTGCTGATAGTTCGTGTTTTGATATCATGTACGTATATTTTGTTTTGCTGGGTTTTGGGGACTTTAGAACCTTATCACATGTATATGGATTACTGTTTACTTCAGTCTTAATTATATACATGGTGTTATCTCCGGGTTTTCCACTGCTTAGGATTAATAAATTCTCATAAAATACAAATTAAACGCTTCTGCCATTGTTATTAAAATTTGCCAACCTACTAGATGTTTAAATAAGTTATAGGATTAGTCAAATGGAGCATCACTTCACAGAGACGTTAACGTGGCAGCAGTGATGATGTGTTCGATGATGTGACAGGTGTTGTTGGGCTTGCAAGCGAAGGGCGTGGGTCACGGGGCGGCCTCGGAAATTGGGGCCGTCACAGTTTGGTATCAGAGCAAGGTCGATAGGGCCTTGAATTAATAAAGTTAAGGGAATAACATAAACTTTAAAACAAAATTAGATGTGGAAACCCGATGAATTGCCTAGAACTTTAGTTGAGAAGCAATGGAAGTGGGTAGAGTTGGGATTGTTATGTGATATATGTATTGTTGTATTTGTATATACTATACGCATACGTATATTGGGAACTGATCTGGACACGAAAATCGATGCAGACCACTATGGACAGACAGACTCTTACACCCATCCCTCCGACTACTCAGCAGGAGGTTGGGGAGACTAGTGATTACACCACTAGAGAGGTAGCTGATCTGCTAGCCATAGTGCAGAGAGTTACAGATCAGCAATTATTGCAGCAGGCACAGATGGCTGAGCTCATGGAGTACATACGGAGCTCGAGAATACCTGCAGTAGCACCGACTGCTGAGTTAGTTACACCTACCCCTCCAGCCATGTTAGCACCAGCAGTTGACACACAGCAGCAGGGACTGAGACAGTGATCGAGGGAGCTGAGCTGTTGGGGGACCAGCTGTTGCTGCTGAGGTGACGCTTACTACTACGGAGCCACAGGGCGTTACTTCGACTGCCAGGAGTAAGATGTCAGAGACACCGAAGATGGTGAAAGATTTTATGAGGTTCAACCCTACCTACTTTACTGGCGTTAGTGATCCAAAGGTTGCAGGACGGTGGTTGATGACACACCGGCGTCTACATCAGTTGCTAGAGGTACTAGAGGTGGATCAAGCACATATTTCAGGGTACTGTTTGAGAGGTCAGGCAGCGGTGTGGTGGACGACCTACACGGACACGCATGCCGTACCGTCTACCTGGGTAGAGTTCAGACAGTTGTTTTTAGATGAGTATATTCCTACCGAGGTGTAGTTGCGACTTAGAGAGCAGTTCCTGGCATTAAGACAGGGTAGCATGATGGTATCGCAGTACATGGATCGATTCAGGTACCTTATGATGTATGCCACAGACGTGGCAAACACTGAGAGACTCCAGGTCTACTATTTCATCAGGGGTTTGGATGAGAGGATAGGTGGCGTGATAGTTGCGAGTGGAGCCGAGACTTTACAGTTGTATATGATAGAGCATTATCACGTGAGACATATCTACGACTTAACGGTGAGCTGATAGACAGGTCTGGCAAGGTTCTCGGTCTGATCAGGGACTGAAGAGACAGAGAGACCCGTCGGATGGAGATAGTGGGAGTGATCACCACGGCAGTAGACCACGATATGAGGACAGACCACGGAATCGACAGCATAGAGGTGATGACAGAGACGATAGGGCATATGCGATGTCAGCACCACAACAACCTTATACACGGGACCAGAGAAGTAGAGATCGAGATCAGAGAGACCGGAGTTATAGACAGCACTCTGAGGGCCGACAGTCTGGAGGAAGTGATAGACGTACATGTTATAGGTGCGGTCAGAGAGGTCACATCAGTGTGGATTGTCATAGAGCCTTTCCAGCACCAGAGATTCCAAAGACAGATGAGAGAGTTCATGTCGTGGCACAACCGGTTAGAGCAGGGTACGTTATTATTGTGTTTTTATATGCGTATGTTGCATATTGGTTGATGTGTTCATTATAATTGTTATTTTGTTGCATTTCCATGCATTCGTTGCATCTAGGTTGATTAGTTCACTTAGATTAGTATCTCCTCGTTGATTCATACACTAGATGACTGTGGGAGACTGGTTGATGTGGTTCACCAGGGACTAGTTGATGTGTTCACCAGAGATTGATTGATTGGTACATCAGGTTTTAGTGGAATATTGGTTGATTTGTTCACCAGGTTTCGAGTAGTACTGGTTGATTTGTTCACCAGGATTTTAATTGGAGACTGGTTGATTTGTTCACCAGGATTTTGGTTGAAGACTGGTTGATTTGTTTCACCAGGTTTTAATTGAAGACTGGTTGATTTGTTCACCAGGATTTTGGTTGAAGATTGGTTGATTTGTTCACCAGGTTTTAATTGAAAACTAGTTGATTTGTTCACTAGGGCCAGGTCGATGTGTTCCCTGGGATAGGTAGATGTGTTCCCTAAGAATTTCAGTTGATTCGTTCACTGAAAGGTTAGAGTTGAGTAGTTCATTTAGACGGCGGGTGTTAGGTTAGTTAGTCTAACGGGAAATTGCATTTGCGCTGCGACCTCTGAGAAAAGATATTGGTTACCGTAATTTCGAGGACGAAATTTTCCCTAGTTTGGAAGAATTGTAACGGCCCAAATTAATTTGATTGTGTATTAGTGTTAATCACGATGATTAACGATTAATTCGGGCATTACGTGGACAACCGGGTGACTCAAATATGAGAACCCAGGTTATATTTATGATATTTGTGTATAGTGTGATGCCTAATATTGCGATGTTGAGTGTATTAGCTATTTTTATAAATATAAACATCGCATGTGTGAACGTTGATATCGGGCAAGGTCACGAGTCGGGTATATATCCCAAAATGCGTGTCGAGGATCGGGTACCGGGTACGGGTAGCCGGGGTACGGGACATGGGTTACCGGGTAGCTGAGTGTTAGTGTGACTCGTGTATAAATTTTATATGATTTATTAAGGTGATCAAACCTAAGCTTAAATTAATGTATTAATAGATTAATAGAAATCCTATAGTTTGATAGGATTAATTATGGTGCATATGATGATTCTCGAGATGCACAACGAAGTGAAACGAGGCATGTGTTGTTAGGATAAGGTGTCAAGAACTTGGGTGACAAAAGGTGATCAGTAGCCGTTAGATGGTCCTCGGGATGCATGTTCGCCCTAGATTAAAATCAGAACTATATATATATCATCGATGGGTGTTCAACATGCAAAATGATGCATTTGCTCAAATAAATTAGAGAGATCAATTAGAGATACAGGGTTGGAGAGGTGAATTCAAGTTTTAAAGAGGCGATTTAGGCGTCAAAATGTGAATCTAAGGTAATAAACTCTCATTTTGGTTGAATTTCCATTAAAATGGGTTGTTGATAAATTTGGATTTTTGAGTAAATTTATCACTGATTTTGATGAATTCGGTGTTATTGAAGTTGGTTTTGATGATTTACATTGATTTGGATCGAATTTGTGGAAAATTTGAGGTGATTTGGTAAATTTTTGGGTTATTTTCATGAATTTTGATCCGAAATTTTTGTTTTGGTGGATTTGAGGTGAGATTTGGAGGTTTGGAGGGTTTCCAATGGATTGAGAGTGAGGAGTGGAGAGGAGAGTGATGGCAGCCAAAGAGAAGATGAAAAAAAAAATTTTCGAACCAGGAACCTTTGGTTCCTGGTTCTCTCCGTGAAGGAGAAGGGAGCACACACGGGGCGAGGCGCGTGTGTGCGTCCCTGGGCTGGATCGTCCTGGGCGATCCGGTCCAACCCACCTGAACCGGACCGGGCGGTCCGGTCCAACCCACCAGAGCCGGACCGGTTCAGGTGGGGCCCACATTATTTAAAAAAAAATTAAAAATTAAAATAAAAAAATTATTATATTAAATAATATATATATATATATATATATTATTTTCTGGAAAATAGAAAAATAGTTGAAAAAAATATCAAAAAAATTGAAAAAAAATTCTAGAAAAATATAGAAAATTAGAAAAAGGTAGAAAAGTAGTTTCAGGACTTTCCGGTGTTTTTGGAACCCCGACATTGTCCGGGAAAGGTACCACAACTCAAATTTGAAAATATGATATAATATCATAAAAATTAGATAATGTGTTTTATTAATAATATAAAACATCATAAATGGACTTCAGGGACTGGGAACCATAGCTCGGGCATAGGGGAGCTAAGCGGGTCGGATTGACGGGTCTGGGAAGTCGGAGTGCGTAGTTACAGATGCGTAAAACCCTTGAGAATGTTACACTTTAATTCATTCGTGGTGAGTCCATGAAAATGAATGTTTATGCATTTATTTATTTACCGCATTGTTTACTTATTGGATTGTCATGTTTATGCAAATGTTATTACGTATTGGTCGGTGATTGATTTGTTCACATGGTCGGAGGTTAATCGAGATGGTCGTGGTACGGAATTGAGCATGCTAGATTGTAGCGCATGTATCTGGGTGCTGTCGGTGAATAGCTACCCGAGTAGCGGGGTGCACGTGTCTGGTGGATTGTGATTTGTTCCGGTCACCGTTAGTAGTTTGGATGTGGTTTAGACTTGATGTGTTCAGTCGGGGTCATCCGAATCTATGAAGTATAATCTAGTTTTGTTAGACTCCGTCACACTTCCATCTAGTTTTAATTGATATCGTAATTAAATCGGTTTACTCAAATGTTGTTTTATCTTTTAGTTTATTTTATTTTCACTATATGTGATCATTATATTAGTTATGAATATTGTTTACTACCAGCCATAGGAATTTGATTCCTGTCGTCAGGGTCATATTCACATGTCTCGCAGAGTCTTGTGGTTTTTCATGATTAACGTGTAAACTTCTCTTGGAAATTTACTCACTGGGCTCGTTGTTGTATGTGTTGGGCAACTGAGCGCATATCCTGGTACGAGCAAAAGCAATGGAAAGGAGGTACTAGGCGACTATCTTTGAGACCGTTGTTGCTGATAGTTCGTATTTTGATATCATGTACGTATATTTTGTTTTGTTGGGTTTTGGGGACTTTAGAACCTTATCACATGTATATGGATTACTGTTTACTTTGTCTTAGTTATATACATGGTGTTATCTCCGGGTTTTCCACTGCTTAGGATTAATAAATTCTCATAAAATATAAATTAAACGCTTCCGCCATTGTTATTAAAATTTACCAACCTACTAGATGTTTAAATAAGTTATAGGATTAGTCAAATGGAGCATCACTTCACAGAGACGTTGACGTGGCAGCAGTGATGATGTGTTCGATGATGTGATAGGCGTTGTTGGGCTTGAAAGCAAGGGCGTGGGTCACGGGGCGGCCTCAAAAATTGGCGCCATCACACCACCGTCACCCACCACGGAACTGGGAACCTCGACCACCACGGAGACACCAAGGTGAGCTCCTCGACTGTCCCTCTCGTTCTCGTGATTTCACAGCTGGTTTTGCATTTTTTGTCCTTCTCTTTGGGACGTTTTGATGAAGGTGAGCAGTTGTATTATGGGTGTTTATGGGAAATCGTGAAGTGTGTGATGGTGTGGGGTGTGTATGGTTGTGTGTGCACACCCCAGTTGGGGTGTGAGGGGGGTACTATGTGGGACTATTTCATGGGTGTATTGTAGGGACAGTTGTGTGAATGTGTGAAGGTGATTTGGGTGTGTATAGGTGACGATTTTGGTGTGGTTTGGTGTGCATGCAAGGGTGTATGTGTGTACACCATTGTGGGGTATACACAATAGCGTGTATGTGTACACCACAGTGAGGCGTACACAATGGTTGTGGGAGTAAGAATGGATTAGTGTATATAATATAGTTTTAAGTAATGAAGTGATATAATAATGCATGTGAACATGGGGTGTCAATAACAGTAGGGTTCACACAACAGGGGGGTGTTGTGTGCACAAAACAGCGGGGTGTGTGTGAAGTGTGAGTGTGCACGCCAGTGGGGTGTACACAACAGTTGTGTGTGTGCATTGTGTATTAAAGTAACAAGTGATATATGTTGTTCCCTCCTTGTTGGAAATTGCTATACTTGGAGGCGTTGCCGTCGACGCCATGACTAGGGGAATGTCGAGGATCACACCAAACCCTTGTGTGCATCCCATAACCCCCGGAGCGTCCATATTGATGGTGGCAAGTTGTGGTAAAAACTTATGTATTGGTTCTCTATCGTGTCGAGTGGTTGCAACGCGACGTAGGGCGTACACACGGCCTTTCCATGCCGTGTTGACACTCTATGGATGTTGGACCACACCCGTGAGGTTCCCTACTCGTCGGTGTATGGTCATGTTAAGTTTCGCATTGAGTCAAAATTGTTGGGTGACATCGAAGTTGTGTCTCACGTTGGTTGAACGGTTATGACGTTGTGGTCACGTCGCCGGTCCTTGAGACTATAGCGTGACCTACATACGACTGAGCTGAGCCTAAGACTTGTAATTAGGCTTACATAGGTGTGGGTATAACACCCAAGAGAATCATTGTATTTTGTTGTGTTTTCAGTTTGATTTACCAATTGAAATATCAAGTTGTTCGAGTCATTAAAACGTTGGAAAAATACTAGGGTATCAACCTAGGATTAGTAATGACTCAAACCATTAAATAGAGTTTCCAACTTTGTCAGGTAGCGGGAAACTCGGGGATACGTACTAGGAACGCGAGAGTGTTGTTACACGGGTTGCAATTAGTCAGGTAAGTACATTTGCCATAAGCTAATGTACGATTTGTAAGCCAGTAAGAAAATACCATGTGATTCATTATCTTTCATTCTGTATCGTTATGCTCTATTGTTGGTATTCCATTCCATTCCTTGTTATGTGTTCTTGACGTATAAGTGTTTCGTCTCGAAAGTACTAGGACCTGCACTAGAGGGATAAAACGCGGGCACTCATGCGCACGAGTGTGTGACCACCCTTAGTGGCCATGTGACACCGAGTACATGGTGGGTGGGTTCGAGTCCCTCCCGTCATAGTTGTGCCTTCGCTTGTGTTGATGCCCGGAAGACCTTGCGAGGTCTTCGCCGTTATGCTATGATTTAGACCACTTATGGGCCTCTTTTGATTCCTTAGAACACACTTGACTTTCGATTGATATCTATTAGTCTGTTTATCATGCACCTTATTTATTTAAATTCCTGTTTTTTTTATTATCGCATGATATTTAGACTGTTTACTTGTTATATCATGAATTATCGTTATCTTCTTCTGGCATTACATTCGATTTTCTCCAATTGCTCACTGTCTAGTTTGTGATGGTGGGTGCAGATAGAGCAGAGTGCAGTAGAGGCAAGGAGCCCTGCTTAGGCGACTTTTTGTGAGGATTAGCGGCTGGACTTGGAGACTATTTTGTAGGTTTCCTTATGTTTTGCTTTTATGTATATCGTTTCATATATATGCTTTAGGATTATTGAACTTGGCAATTTTTTATGAGATTGGTATCATGTATCTTTGCATTTCGAATTGTACATGAATACCCGGGGTTTCCACAATTATAGAATTCCTAATTTCCCTTTGATTGAGTTATTTCCCCTTGTTATTTATTGCTTAGTCTTTCGCTGTGTATTATTGCAATAACTTTTTCATAAATTACTAAATTGATTAAATTGAAGGCTGACTAGGCTCGTCAGGTTGCCAAGTGATGACTTGGGGCCTGCACGGGTCTAGGCCGGGTGTACCCAATTGCACGAAAAAAATTGGGGCCATCACACTAAGTAACTTACTTTGAAGACTTAGCAGCTGGACCTGGGAGATCACTATAGTAGGTTTACTATTTGCTTATTTGTGTGTCGTTTTATATACATGTTTTTAAGTTATGGAACTTGGAATTTTGATGAGATTGGTATCATGTATTTATGCATATCGGATTATACATGAATACTCGGGGTTTTTCACATTTATAGATTCCTGAATTTCCCTTTGATTGAGTTATTTCCCATACTATAGTTTGATTACTTTCCGCTGCGTTAACTTGCAATAACTCTTTCATAAATTGTATAACTTAAATGAATTGAGGCTGACTAGGCTCGTCAGGTTTGCCGAGTTTCGACTTGGGGGCTTGCACGGGTCTAGCGGGCGTACCCAATTGCACGAGGAAATTTGGGCCGTGACAGTAACGCATGTTTTTCTTAGACTGAACTCGTTTCCCAGCACCAACGCTCACACACAAACATTCTCACACGTTTGGGACATTGAAATTTATATTCAGGTAATAAAATATAATACAAACACCGAACAAAAATAACATACCTCAGCGTTGACGATCGAGAATTGGACAACTATATCATAACAAATGGGCCCACGTATGACCTAAATTGACACGTGGCCTGAGTTAGATTTTAAGGTCGTTACAATTATACAACAGTAATCAAGTATTTATTTTTATACAAGATTTTGTAGCCCTGTCATTTCTAATCGCCAATAATTTGGTGTTGAAGGAGAAATATTTGTTGCGAAATTGAAGGCAAGTGAATGGGAAGTCGGATACAATGTGAATGTAGATAAATGGAAGAACATAATGAAAACATTGTTTGATATAACTCTGCCAAGTTGATAAGGTTTGCTTTGCAGATTAATCGTTGTTTAAATGGGTGGAATGGTTCTTACTACACAGGCCATAGTTATCGAGAATATCATAATATAAATGAGATAGTAATTTCTACTCTATTTTTCTATAGTTGAAGAATGAATTATTTCATGATCAACTTTGAAGTACCAAAATATCAATGGAACTGGTAGCTAGCAAGTTTTCACTATTCATAGCAATGCAGTCGAAAGCTCATAAATCATGTGAATTTTATTGTTGATGCATTAATTATAATACGAGAATCTCTTAGGTTTTTTGTATACAATTACTTTGATATCTTATGTGTTCTCCATTTAGCTATTGAATCTTATAATTATATTCCCACGAGCGTAGCTAGTGGGATATATATAAAAGATATTAATAAATAAAAACAATCATATCTTAACTAAACAAAACTAATCAATCCAGACTCCTACTCTGCTTCTTATTCCACCGCACATTAGCATCGCATCACTCGATCTTTATTGATCCTTATCGACGCGCATCTTGAGGTAGATACCTTGGACATCTTCATGCATACATATTAGCTCCCATAGGTCACATCACACCGAATCAATTCCTTCAATACAAACCTTAGTTTGGCTCCCTTGTGCGAACGCTCTACCACCATGCATCAGTCATTCAAAGCACATTTCTCATGTTGGTGGCCCACTAAGACTACCTCGAGATTCATGATATCGCGATTTTCAGTACAAAATGTCGGAGGCATATGAATACTCCATTTTCTACAGTTTCTCACCCCAGTTTTAATCGCGCGGTCCATAATACCTAAAAATGACAAATATAAACAATTAGACTAAATATTTTGAAGACTTTATTACACAAAACATTCAAATACATTAAAATACGACACTATTACTGAATTATCAATTTATTTCGGAGTTTCACACCGTAAATTGTCTTGACTTTATTTATTTTGAGTTATATAAACTTGTTAAGTTTAATTTCGCTACAATTAACGAATGACATAACTTAAATAACTCAACTCTAAACGGCTAAATTAATGAGGATATAACTAATGGAGGCTAACTTGGCCAGCGTTAACTTGGCGAGGACTAACTCGGGGGGTCCACGTGGATTTAGGTCAGGCGAGGATCAGTTTTATAGGGAACTAAGGCCATCACAGTTGGTATCAGAGATGAGGTTTTATACCAGAGTCAGTGGTTCTATATAAGAGCCTCAGGTTTAACACCTGACTCTTTATTAACCTTACAACCAGTATAAGACAAAATAATAATTGAGTTAGGAAACGGTTGGAACCTAGACTGGAACCCTAGATCTTGACTTAGAATCGTAGTTGGAAGTAAGGAGAGTTAGGGAAAAGTAAAACTTGATCCTATATGTTATATTTGTTGTGTTGTACTAACTATATTGCTAACTATCCACTAATTTGAGGGATTCGTTTTCTATTATAGATTGCGATGACGGATCAGACCGAGCCTAGTGATGATAGTGGGGCCACTGGTCCTCGATTCGCGAGTGATGAGGAGCTTCATACAGTGTCAGAGAAAGTAGTGTCCCAGGGTCAGCGATTGGAGGAAATCCCGAGGATACTTAGGACACTGATTACGGTTGCACCATCACCACCATCTTTATGGACATTGCCCGCTACTCAAAGACGGATACATCGATTATAGCGACTACTTCTGCGGCTACTACTACTATTGCAGTTACCAGAGACTATTGTTTTACCACCGGTACAGTCTGAGGTGGTACCCGTTGCACCTCCTGTACAGACTGAGATAGTGTCTGCTACATCAACAGAGAAGGGCACTAAGGCGACTGCAGAGGCTAGACAGTTGAGATAGTTTAAGAGGCATAATCTTACTGAGTTTTACGGTGGTACAAATTTGGTGGCTACAGAGAAGTTCTTGAAAAGCCATGAGAATGTGCATAATATCATTACTACTAAAGAGCACATGAGAGCCTCAATTTCTTCATCGATGCTTTTGGGAGAGGCAGATGACTGGTGGACTACGATGGTAGCTATCAAAGGAGTACCCAAAGATTGGCCAGACTTCAAAATCCACTTCAACTTGAACTACTTTCCTCCTACCGTGCTAAGGAGAAGAGGAACGAGTTTATAACTCTGAGACAATACACTGATGAGCCTATCATAGAGTTTATGGAAGGATATTTACAGCTACTCCAGTATGTCGAAGGCGTGACAGATTCAGACGTCGACCATGTGTACTATTTCACTAAGGGTTTACTACCTGACAATGAAAGTGACACTGTCTCCATCGAGCCAAATACACTACAGAGGTCTTATAAGAGGAATTTGGCAAAAGAAATGTACTTGCACACATATCCAGATAAGGTTAGAACCACTTGATCGGAGGCATGGTCAGGAGACCAATCGAAGATGAATAGGAAGAAAAATTGACATGGCTCCAGGGATAGTCGAGCCCAGAGTGTTGGGTCAGTAGCATTAACACTGCGACCTGCCCAAACAGCTCATGTTCCACTTATACCAGCGCCAAGTTATGTTAGTCGATAGCCACAAAGGCAGTACACAGAGAGTAGGGAGGTGGGTATAGGCAACAAGCAAGCATAACCACAATGATCAAGACAGGCGCAGCCACAGAGATCTGATTAGACACATATTCAGAGACCCGCACAAGAATGTGGTCAGGGTCAAACTCAAGGGACTTCCTCTTGACCAAGTCCGCACAAGGCATGATTTAAATGTAGTCAGACATGCCATTTTCAGGACCGGTGTTCATAGTTAAGCGAGGTAAAGCCGTAACATTATCAACAGCGAAGAGAGAGAGTCCAAGTTCCTGTTGAGCTAGATTATGAAGCTTCTTGAAATCTTTTTCGAGGGTATGATTTCAATTAGCACTACATCGATGCATACCAAGATTAACTTTGGTTCGAGTGTTTCATTTATTTTCGGACGTGGTTAACTGAGTTAGGGTTGATACCTATTAGGTATAGCGTTACTTAAGCTTAACAAGGTTGCCAAGGATGAGAAATACCCGACTTAAGTTTAGAGTCCAAGCGAAGTGTAAGATCATGGTAGGTTTTAGTATATGTGATACCAAACCTAGCACTGAATACATTTAAAAGAAAGGCAAGACTAGACAAGTTATGATTTATCTTATGATACATGAACATGCAAAGTTCATGAAGGGCGTGGTTGCAACTTTGTCGAACATTCTTTATTGCATGGGTAGTGATGTAATTATAAGGGGTTATAACTTGCATTTGAAATGCAAGTGATTAGGAAGGTTATCACGAGTTTGACATTGAGCCGTGATCCTAACGTCTTGCGTCATGATTACTGGACCTTATGATATGGTAATAGATGACACCATGATGGAATTGTAGGCATCCCTATTTTTACTTTGAGGATTGGAAACGGTCTAGATAAGCGGTAGATGAATTGGGAAGTATTAGACTATTTTAAATTATCCTAGAGTAAATCGATTTCATGTTTTAATCGAAAAACTACAGATTGGGTTGTGTTTGGTCACTAGTTTTGAATTGACATGAACACTTGAAGCAGGATGTCACTTTTTGCCCATCAAAAAAAGGAGTTCACGCTCTGACTAGCAGGATGTGACTATTCAGTCCATCAAAAAGAAAAGTTCGCACTCTGAACTTTCAACAAGTGTTACTATCGGTGATGGCTTGGAGTCAATTACTGTTGGTTTGATGGAACTATTTGGAGGTCATATTGGTCACTGTGTCCGCCAGAGGTTTGCATCACCTCAAGAGTATGTGACTCAGTCACCGAGTTCATGCCAATGATTGGAATGTGTTGATTGGAACATGACTTTTACTATGAATTTATTCATAGTTTGAAATGACTCTGAATGAGTCCACATTTTGGAGAATCTAGAATGGTTTTATTAGTTTTCCCTACTATATGTTTTTATAAGGACTCGCTCGAGTTAAAGTTAATTTCAGTGACAGAATTCCTATTAGTTGGGAAGACTGTAACGGCCTGAAAATATTTTATTCGTAAATGATAACGAGTACTATTTATTTTATATCCCAATGTTTTTATGCGTGATTTTATTTAATTTATCGCACCGAATTTGCGTGTGAGGTTTTGCCTACGAAAACGTGTCGAAACAGATTACTGAGGCGAATTACGGGTAGAATAAACATAGGAAAATAATTTTAATATATTATTGGGAAAATAATAAAATGTGAAAAGGGATTAGAACCATAATTGAAAAGGTTTGAATCGATAATTTGATATTTCACGCGATCCGCATCGCTAATCGACAGGTGTTTCACTCGAAATCTTGAAGTCAAATAAGATAAGGATAAAAGTATGTCCCCATTTGAATCATTAGAGTTGTTGGGACAGCTCTATTAAGAGCCATGGATTTTCTTCAAGATACGTGCATATCAAGTGATGAAAAATAGAGTATAAAAGGGTGGAGATTGGGGTTTGACTCAATAACACTTAACAAACCACAAACAAACGATCTGAAAAATAGAGAGATTGGGAGTGACTTTTGACAATCTCGGGAAGGATTGAAGGTGAGGAAATGATCACCTAACTTAACAATGGTAAGATCTCATTTGTCCCTTCAATTTATATCATTTTGAATGTGGTTTTGAGGGTTTTGATGGAAAATTTGGATTTTATGCTAAACTCACTGATGTGGTGTATTTATTAGAGTTTTTATGATCAAATTAAGAATATTCATGATGGATATTAATGTTTGTTGAAGTTGTTGGCGAATTAAATATAATTGGCGATTTGTTGTTGTTGGGTTGGGAACACCCCTTGGTGTGTTTGGAAGTCATTGAGAGTATCGAGTTGGCTCGAAACACAACGACAAATCCGAGGGTTTTATAAACCCCCATTACGAAGACCAGCCTCATGTGGCACCGCTAGGGACACCGTGAGTATCAAACCTACGGCGACGCCCAAGACGCGACCTGGGCAAACTCACTGCCAGGTTCGCGTCGTGCAAGGCACTTTGACTAGTTGAGCGTGGGCGCCACCCACTGGCGGCGAGGAAAAAAATAAATAAAATTGACAAACTTTTGTTAAATTTCCTCAGACTTGTAAAGGCCTCACCCGTGGTTCCCACAAGTCCGAATACTTCTAAATTTATCCTATAAATTATGGAAATTTCCCAAGTTTAAGGATTCAAAATAGAACCGAGATTTAAATTAGGATTTAAACTATAAAATGAGATATCTAAACTCTAACACAACCAACATTGACCCAAATGGACACCAGGAACACAATGGACTAGTAACGAGGGTCTTGGGACTGACTTAGGATGTGTAGGAGCCGTGATAGGCAATTTTCGCGTCGATTGAGATAAGTAAAACCAGCAAGGAAATACATAGTAATTTATCATCTAATTCCTCTTTATTATTTGGTATGCACTTTCCCTTGGAATTCCATTCCTTACTTTTCTTGGTTGAGTATCTAAGGCCTAAGTGCGTCACTGAAGGTAGTTATAGGTGAGGTATTCGAGACACTGTTGATGCCCCTACACTATGCCTATTTGTAGGTCACTGATGTAGGTGAGGTATTTGGGGTATCGTTGATGCCCCTACGTCATAACTAACTGAGCAGTTGACTTGTTAAGTCTCTTTTCTTGGAAGTTAAGTTATGGTTGTCGCTGTATGTAGTATCCACTCTCAATGGATCTTGGACCACTTAGTTTTCCTTCTTTGATTCCTAAGACACTCATTATCACTGCTATTACCTTTCAGTCTATTTATCATGTATTTACCATTATTTACCTGTCTTTAAATTCTTGCTTGATTCTTGTACTACTTTTAAATAATTCATAAGTTATTGTTTATATCCTTCTATTATTACTTCCTATTTTACTGTACTCTCCGTCTAGTTTGTGATGGTGGGTGCAGATTGGGCAGAGACGAGCAAGGGAAAGGGTGTCGTTGATTGTTGACTTTCTTTGAGGACTTTCGGTGCAGTTCTTTTCTTGCACCATTGTATGTTCTGACATTTTTGTTGTGAATATTGTATATTACTATTTTTTTGACAATACTGCGATATTTTGGGATTGAGTTACATAGAATATCATGTATTATCACTATTTTTGTTGTTGTTCACCATATATACGCCAAGTCCATATTGGAGTCATTTTAGGCTAAAATTTTGACTCAATCTTGGCCATCCAATGAGCCTTGGGATCTACACAACCTACAAGATGAAATGAGGCTATAAATACTTGACTTTCTCAACATTTCCACCACCTTTTCTCACTCATCACCTGTAACAACCATCAAAAAATTAACATGACTTGTGTCGTATTTGTCAGAACCGTGACCCGGCTATGTGATACTTCGCAGTATTTTGAACTTTGGGAGTCAACACCGAGGTAATTTTATGATTCTGTGATGTTTGCATTAGTATAATAGTCTAACACGATTCTCGAGCCGTTTTGGCGGGTATTAGTTTGAGTGAGTCTTCGCCTAGGAAAACGGGATAGTTAAAACACAAAAAACACAAATAAATGATTTTTTGAATAATAAATGCGATGATTTTATTTAGAATTGAACATAACGAGACCACGGGCACACAACGGTCGAGTTGTGGTGTGGTTTAGGTCGAGGAGTGCAAGAACGAGCCAAGGAGCTAGGTAACTAAGTGACATCCAAGCCACCTAGTGGAGTCAACATAAGGAGTTAGAATTAGTAGACCACTTCAAGGGGGAGTTGATGGATTCGCCTCGGGATGCGCTCGTACAAGTGGATGATGAGTGGGCCTATATAAGGACCACTCCACCACTTAGATTCATTTTCTCTCTTTTCATTTCTCCTCTCCTTCTCTTCTCTTCTTGCTTGGTGAGCAAGACAACCACAGATGTGGTTCTGGACGGCTGGAGCTTTGTTGGAGTCCTTTTCTCACTGGATTTAAAGGTGAGAAACCTTGCTCTCTTTATTTCTCTGTTCAGTTCTTATGTTTGTTTTACTCAATTTTGTCGTGCCGGACTCAATTTCGTCGAGTTTCCATATTGTCTTGGCGATCCACAGAGTGATCAACACGGGGCATTGAGCTGGTGTTGTTGTTTTGTCGTCGATTTTATTGTTCTTTGTTTTTTTCAATTAATTGGGGGTATCTCGAATGCCCGGGCATTCCTGGCGTTCTATGATGGTCCGAAGTCGATTTCGAATGGTCTTGAGTTCGAGCACATGTTTGCGATAAGCGCAAAGCTCAGAGTTGCGATTTGGGCAACTGAAACCAGACCAGAATAGTGTTGGTTTAGACGCCGCACATGGCGCCGTGGTGATTAACACCAAGGTGCTGCGACAACACCCAGTTGATTCAAGTTTTTGTTTATTTTGATAATCTGTCGTGGAGATGCCATACGTTATATGGTGTAACGGCGTCTCTCACAGATGCGAACCATAAAAGAAAAATATCCCAGCACGCCATGACGACACCGTGACCTTGTGAACATGGCGACGTCGTTGCAGCGCGAAGCAGGACTGGTAAATCGAATTGACGTCGCGAAGGCGTCGTAGGCCAAAGGCCTGGCGGCGTCACTGATGGCATCTCGACCAGTGTCCAATACACACTACGCGCGCGATGACGCCGTGAACACTGTACACGGCGACGCCTCCACGGCGTCAATCACTATTTTTGAATTATATTTTGATTTTAACTGGAAACTTTTGGAAAACTTTGGGGGTTTATATTGGGTATAGTATTAACTATAAACCCAATATATTGGGATTCAAACCATTGACAGGTAGTTGTGAACTTAAGGGAACGGACTAGGGTCGCGGGAGTGTTTATCGGGTCGTGACTTATCAGGTAAGTACACTCGCTTCGTGCTTGTGTATGTCAGTAGGCCAATAAGAAAATACCATGTGATTCATTATTGTTCTATTCTGATATGCTATGATCCATTGTTGGTATTCCATTATATTCCTTATTTGTGTGTTTTGGCATAAGTGTGTGTCTCGAAGGTACTTACGACCTGCACTAGTTGGGACAACACAGGCACTTTTGTACAGAAGTGTGTGACCACCCCTAGTGATTGTGTGATACCAAGTACTGGATTTGTTGTGGATATTGTTGTGGTTATCGATGTTGAGACATCGCTGTTGTGGATTGTTGTGGATTTTAGACCACTTATGGCCTCTTTTGATTCATAGAACACGCATACTTCGTTGATATCATTTAGTTTGTTTATCATGCTCTTGATCCATTTAAATTCCTATTTTTCATTTACTGCATGATATTTAGACTGCCTTGCTTTATAAATCATGAATTATTGTTATATTTTTCTATCATTATTTTTTGTTTCTCTCAATTGTTCACCGTTTAGTTTATGAAGATCGGTGCAAATAAAGCGGAGTGCAGCAAGGGAAAGAGGCCCTGTCTTAGCGATTTCATCGGAGGACCTCACAGAGCGGCATGCACTTCTTCAAGCTTAAAGTCGGTTTCTATGTTTGTTGATCGTATGATTTTTTTATATCATGTTTTAGATGTCTGTTTGGGATTTAAGAGTTTGAATATCATGTACCTTGCCTATTTTGTTTCATCACTTTTGGTTGTACATGAATATTCCTTATTTTACAGGGTTTCGCATTAATAGAATTCATGATTTCCTTTTATTTGAGTTATTTCCCATAATTGTAGTTATTTCTGATGCGTTATATGTATAATTGTAATAACTCATTCATAAACTTTGTAATTTAACGAATGAAGGCTAACTAAGCATACGCCGATTTGCCGAGTTTCGATTCAAGGATTTTCGTATGTCTAGGCTGGGCGTACCCAATTGCATTGAGAAATTGGGACCGTTACATCACCTTCTAATCCAAAAATTGGAGCAAGAACAAGAGTTTTGTAAGTTTAAGGAGGTCATTTAGAGCATCAAATGGCAAGGAAATCGTTAAATGAGGTTAGATCCGAACACCCCTCGCAATTCTCTATCTTTTGGGTCTACTTTTGTGTGTTTTGACATGAATTTCGGGGACGCAAGTCGAGCACACTGATTTGAAGAGTGTTGCTATGAGTTTTCAAGGGTTTTGAGCAAGTCTCATTGAGATGGGGGTGTTGTTGTTGTTTTGGTTTTCGAATGAATTATCAGATTTTTACTGAGAAATATCAGGGTTTTCGTCTCGAATGAGTTTTGTCGAGGGTTTACGGTTTCTCACGATTTGTTTGGTGATTCATGAGAGGTTGGTATGAGTTCGGACCGCGGTGACAAGTCGGGGTGCCTGAAAACTAGAAGTAGTGCGTTTCTGGCTTGGACGCTGCCAGGGATGTCATGGGGAATAAATCCTCACAGAGTCACCCATAACATCCAAACCAGATAGAACCCCCAATTCCACGTTATGGGTCACGTCGTGGATACCAACTCATGGCGGTGCGTGTCATGACGCCAAGGACATTGCCTCTTTGTCGTGGACATCGTGAGCATTTGCTCACAGCGGCACCACCCACGACGTTTAAACTAAAAATTGAAAAATTAAAAAAATAAAATAAAATTATAAACTTTGGGTTTTCGAATAGGCCATTTGAGGGCCTATCCCGGGGATTATATCAAGTGTCCTATGAGTCGATAATGGCGGAAAAATGATATATAAATGAGATTAAGGGTTTTCCAATTGGAATATTAAATTGGTATTTCGTGATTAGGTTGATAACTAATGGTGTTTGGACACACGATTGGAAAAGGCGTACGGGGACTGATTGGATTAATGGAACGCGTTTTGAGGTGTGTAGTAACCTATTTGAAATTCACCTTGAGTATTTACCTACTCGATTTATTGAATTCATGTCTTGTTATTCATTTACTCTTAGTTCTGGATATTTATTTACAGTTGGTTGAGTTTACTCCCGCCGAGTTATTCAGTTGTGTTGGCATGTGGCACACTAGACCATAGTATTTGTTTTAGAAGTATGTCGATGGATAGTTGACCCGACAGTTATTTCCTATGCTTATGTTGGTGCGTCGTGGTCTACGCCACCCATCGAGCGAATTCAGGGATTTTAGTCAGTTCGAGTTTACTCACTGGCGGTGCCTGGGGATAGTCCAAAGTATGGTTCTAGTTGCACCAAGATCATACGTGCACATTTGTTTCGTTACTATTTGATATACATGTGATGCTCTTTCAAAGTTGTATGTTTACTTTTCTTCTGCATGTTTATTTAATAGTCTTTTAAATTCATGTATTTATTTATGTATTTACTCAGTAAAGTTCCTTGAGATTACTCACTCTGGACTCATCGTCATCTATTTTGTTGTGATGATGGAGTGCATACCCCAACACGAACAGGGGGAAAGACAAGCTTGAGGACTTTCTGTTATCGATTTCCTGCACCTGACTTGTCTGTTTACTATTTATTTCTTCGTTTTATGTTGGGTTGGGACTTGAGAGATTACCAGGCATTTATATGATACATTTTGAGGTACTTTTGATATTTTGAGATACATGGTTCATTATATATGTTGATGGTACTTTGGTTTGGTTTTCACACTAGGAGAATGTTCTTACAACATGATTCTCTTGATTATTACTGCTTTATTTTGATGAATCATGTCTATAAGTCTTTCACTAAAATTTAATGATATAAACAGATAAAATTGAGTCCACTAGCTAACTTGACAAAATTTTGAGGGAAATGATATAAAAGTTAGTGAAAAAAGGGTTGTTAAATGATGTCCAATGCGTGTGGGAGACAGCTTGGCTGTGATGTGGTAGGTTGTGGACTGCGACGCTTGACGAGGCGATCTCTGTAACCACCCGAGAATTCATATTATTTTCTGTGTGATAACATGTACTATCGATGTATACTCGTGTCTATGTGACAGGATGGTGACGTCGAGTTGCGAATGAAGTTCGCCTCAAAGAATGTGACGAACAGGCCATCGACGGAAGAATTATAAGTACCGGATCGGAAAAATGAGCTTGGTGGACGACCTAAAAATAAAATATAATAATAAATTAATTTGAGAAATTTTACGGGTCGTTAGTAACTCCGTTCACACGCGATGGTGCGAGTCGTGGTGCATGCTGAGGGCAGGAACCATGAGGAAACTTAAATTATTAGTCAAAAAAGGATAAGGACAAGGAGGAGTCACACAAGTGAGTGCCCAAGAGTGGTTGGTTGGTGCGATTATGAGCTATGGGATGTGCCTCGAGATACAGAAGTGGGCTCAAATGAGGACTCGCCTATAAATAGGTGAGTCAACCCACCCTCCCTCTTATTTCTCTCATACATTTTCTCTCTCTTCTCTCTCTCTTCACGTGAGAAAACCAGACAACGCGGGGGGGTTTCGGAGGATCCGAGCACGGATCGACAATGAGGATCACCAACTACGCGATTTAAGGTGAGATCTCGACTCCCTATACGTTTCTCTATGTTTTAACACAAATTTCGTGGCTTTTTGTCTTGATGTTTTCGCACCCCGAGTCGAGACTTCGGTTTTTATTAAGTTTTCAATGTAGTTTTGTTGGGGCAAAAGGATCAATTTAATCCTTGTACTCTCAACTAGTTGCAAACTCAGTCCCTCAAGTCAAACTAAGGCCAACTCGGGCCCTAAACTCTCTAACTCACTCCGCTTGGTCCTTGAATAGTGAACACACAATTTTTTTCTTTTTGAAATTTTTTTTGACTTAATTACAGTCTTCCCCACCACATACACTCCTCTTCAACCACATCCCCAACCCTAAGGCCACCGCCTCAGCCCTACAAATTACCACTCGAATCGAACCCGTTTCGATGGCTAACCCAATTGAACAAATCTAAGGTCAATTTCTTCAAAATGTATAGGACAGTTTCATGGGTATGTCTTGGGCACAATTTGTGTACCTCCTTTTCAAGCTCTTCTGACCATTTGTTCGCCACAAATGAGATCTAATAGCGAATTGGGTCTCGTTGAAAAGTGCATGTTTTGATG
This sequence comes from Stephania japonica, assembly GCA_039657345.1. NCBI lineage: Eukaryota > Viridiplantae > Streptophyta > Magnoliopsida > Ranunculales > Menispermaceae > Stephania > Stephania japonica. The sequence continues at coordinate 15,267,088 of CM077558.1, read as the reverse complement.
GGTACTAAGAAAGTCACAACCATAACATGTATGATTGCTACAAAAATAATGGGGAAAGTGAGGGAGATGAGTCACTAAGTGGAGAGAGTGAGTTAGGGAGTGGCGGGCGAGATGGTGGGAATTGAGGAGTCTGAGAGATGTCATGATCGACTTTGCCCTCGTCATGATTGACATGGATTGATTGGGGAGAAAACACCTGAGATGGTGGGCGAGAGGGGGTTTTCAAGGGTTTTTGGTCAAAAATTAAAATAATAAAAAACAAAACAAATTGTGTGTGTTTACTGCTCTGGGACCAAGTTGGAGTGAGTTAGGGAGTTTAGGAATTAAGTTGGCCTTAGTTTGACTTGAAGGACTGAGTTTGCAACTAGGTGAGATTATAAGGACTAAATTGACCCTTTTGCATTTTGTTTGGTTTGTGATAGCCGGGAAAGGTTTTTACGACGTGGAGATGGTGACTCGGAGGTGTTTGGATTTTTGGGTGATTTTGGTGATTTTCGATCGATTTGGAAACAGGGTGTTTCCAGTGTTTTTGGCGTGATCTGAGGCCATGGTTGGACCGCAGTTGAAGTTCCGAACATATTGAGATCGATTCGGCGCTCAGTGGCGGAAGCCAGGGGTGGGAAAACCCTCGGCAGCTCCTTTAGGCGGCGCCGCCGCAACCGACGTCGTGGGGTCGCTATGAGGGTTCACCCTCACGGTGCCGCCCACAACGCCTGGGACAGGGAGCTCCTTGCCCACACCGCAGAGGTGCCACTGTGGGGAAACCACACTGCGCACATGGCCGAACTTGAACAGTAAATTTTGGGGGTTTTTTTAGGATTTTCAAAACGGATTGGAGATTTTTTGGGTATTCTAACGGGTCCAAGCACAACCTAATGCCCAGAGAATTTACCCGAGTACCCAAACAAATGAAATTATAGAAAATTAAAAGGGAATTTCAATTAAACGCGGAACAAAATGCTAATACTACCAAATTGCAACAAAAATGCTTACCAGGTACTTAGTGGACCGGTGACGGACGTGCGGGGACGTTTTGGTAGCATATGGGAGCCGCGAGTGCGAAGTTACGCGTGGTATTTGTGAGTAAAATCAACCGAAGTATTTACATTATTTCATTTGTGCATTTAATTGGGCTATTATTTTTGTTGAGCAGTACTTCCTTGTGGATTATGTATTCTTGAATTCCCTTGGTTATATTTATCCTTGGTGGTTTATCGACTTGGTTTTGCTTGGATTCTTTAATGAGTGATCTTTTGGGTCTAAGTGGATGATATGGTGGTCACGATCTATACCGTGAGTACAAGAATTCCTAATGTGGTTAAACATGCACTTTGAGATTACAGTGACTGTATGTTGAACTATGTGTGAAGTTGTGGTGCCCGTATGCGAACTATGTGTGACTTGAGGCTATGTGCCTTATTCTATACTGTTTTGGGTTTGTGTAGGTCCAGAGTCTGTATTGGAAGTCAAGTTGTAAACTATGTGTGGCAACCTGGTGAACTTGGGACACTTAAATGCCTTTTCTTTTGCTTTGTGTTCTTAACACTCAATGATTCACTTATCATGTTTTCTTTTATAATCTTTGTGATATTCATGCATGATACTAGTTTAGTCATTTACGTGACATTTGAAATGTTGTTAAGACTATTGGTATTTTACTCTCTATATCACTGTACTCATTGTCTAGTTTGTGATGGTGGGCAGACCGACGAGCAGACAAAGGCAAGGAACTAGCGCTAGACGATTGAAGTCGAGGACCACGAAGCGAACTTCTATCGCGTATTAAGTATGCTTTGTATTATGTATTTATATTGTTTTTGTTAAACATGGGTTTTGGATTTTGAGAAATCTTGGGCATGTATGACATTATTGGTGCTCTTTTTTAGGCTATTATAGTTGATATACATTTACTGGGTTTCCACACCCCAGGATTTATTTTAACTTAAAGTCTTTGAAGTTTATTGATTAGTTTAGGGTTTAATTGCTTCCGGTTTATCTTATGATAACTCATTAATTGATTAACTTCATCTTTAAATGCTAAATAAGTAGTAAAATGGTAAGAAAAGGCTGACTAGGCCTGCGTGACTCAACGAGATTGACTCGGGGGTCCACGTGGGCCTAAGCCGAGTGGTGCCCAATTTAGGATTGTGGAATTGTGGCCGTCACAGTCTCGAATTTTGGGGCTATCACAAATTTCGCTGCAATTCACGTAGAACTGACGTAACTTATATAACTCAACTCTAAACGACTAACTTAATGAGGATCTGACTATGCTTGCGAGGATGGACTCGAGGGTTCACACTGGTTTATGTCAGGCGGAGCCCGATTTTATGGCGAACTGGGGTTGTCACAATATTTTTTTGATAAATGATAAAAAAATGTGTATGTAGCTATTATCAAACTCTCACAAGCGAGCCGCCATGCGTGTGCGAGCCTATGGATCTCCTCCACTAGCACCAATACTGTCCTCAACTTAACTACCATTTAACTTATAAGTGTGGGGTTTTAACTCAAAAGATTGATCTCGGTACTAATTGAGGGAGATCGTCACTTATTTACTTCATTATGAAGTTTCACTTATCTGATGTGGGACTGTTATTTCAGTCAACACATCTCAACACTCCACCTTGGACCAAAATCCATTTAAGGCGCACATTCTCGACAGGTCCATCTGAACCGTCGACTCTAATATCATGAAAAATTCTTCTGGCCATGCTGCACGCACGTACGCGAGCCTATTGATCTCCGTCACCACCGATATTGTCCCCAACTTAACCACCTTGAACTCATAGGTGTGGGTGTTATCTCAAAAGGCTACAATACTATTAGAAGGGAGGTTGTCACTTATGTATTTCTTTATAAAGTCATATTTAATCGATGTGGCACTAAACCTTTCAATCCACACATCTTCAACAATACACCTTAGACCAAAAGTCATGAATCAAGGGACTTTTTTCTCCCGCAATGACACAACTTTATTAATCACCATGTTAGGTTTAGAGACATCACAATGGAAAAATTCTATTAATCACCAAAACTCGGTATTTACAATGTAGGGGGCCAGTTAACACCAATTTATAGACTCAAACTTAACTTCTGATCAAATCAGGAATGACACCCAAAGTCACATCCAAAGTCATACCCTGTGACGTGGCATGCGAGCACACATTTTTTCTAGCCATTCATGCATGCCTCGAGATATACATCCCACGTGTTATACACTAAAAACTAATTACTTAACAATCATTTTTACATGGGGCTCACATGTCATGTCACTATGGTGTGACTATAAGGTGTCATCTAGCATTTTCCATTTCCTCTAACTTCTCCCTAACCAAACATTGCCTAAAAAGAAATGTATTAAGCATTAGATCTAAATTAGATAGTCCTAAAATATTGTTCTCATGAAATCTGTATATATTTTGGCTCCATTATATAATGGACTATGCTATATAACCAATAAATTAAAGGTTAAATATGCTAATCTTTCCAGACGTTGCTTGGTGTTTTTGATCTGCCCCAAACAAAAGGTTGTTTCAGATTTATCCCAAACTTCATTTTTTTTATCTCAATTGTATTCCCACCCAAAATTGTAAGAACCTTCTGCTTATGTGGAAGACAAAATTGATAAAATGAGCTCAATGAAGCATCAACGTATGGTGGTTGTCCCATTTATGGGGTCGTTGCCCTCCTTTGGGAGGTTGTTGCCCCCTTTTAGGTTGTTGCCCTCCTCGCGAGAATGTTGTTCCGAGCTTCACAGTCTTGTAATATCTATTACATTTGTTATAAACTTGTAATAGATTGTTGCACCCTTTTATGGGTGGTAGGAACATCAACAAACTTTGACAAAAAAAAGAGTCCAACTAAGTGCACCCCAGCTTTTTGGAAGTGCACCACGAAAAAAGTCAAACTAAAAAAAATCAATCCTACTACAAAATGACCCTTATGCCCTTACTGTGATTAGTGCACTCCACTACAATTACTAAGTGCACCCCACACATTCTCTTCTTTATGATTTGTAGGCATCATCAATGAGTTCGGCCTTAAGGTCTGAATCTCTTGTTGGAGAGTCAGTCAGAGCCCACCGAACCTCTAGTTGGAGTGTTGGTCACAGTTTGTCGAACCTTTAATTGGAAAGTGGGTCGGAACCCACCGAACCTTTAGGCCGGCAGTTGTCTATTAAATCTCACTAAAGAGGTTCAGTTGGACAACACCGAACCTAGTTGATAAGTCTCGGCTACATGCCGTCGAACCTAAAATAGATGCTCGACCAAGGTTTTGGAGTTTGGTACTTCAATTCGGATGAAAGGGTATTTTGGTAAAAATGTGGGGTGCATTTAGTAATTGAAATTTGAATTTGGGGTGCCACGCACTTCCTAAAAGTCGAGGTGCACTTAGTCGGACTAAAAAAAATCAACGTATGGAGGTTCTTCTAATTGATTTCAACAAAATCTATTGAACTAATGAAAAGAACAAAATCTATTGAACTTTGTATAAAACATCAAAATTTGTTCTCCGTAGGTACAAATTCCTTTTAATTTTAGGTGAGGATAAAATTGAGACTAAAAAGTAAAGTTTGGGATAGATCTGAGACAATTTTGTTTGGGATAGATCTGAAACTTCAAGTAAAGTTTGGGATCGATTAGGCTATTTGGCGTAAGATCCACTTATCATCGTTGTCAATGTTTGTTAGATGCATGTCGAGATCTAGATGGGTGTGCGCCAGAAATTAAGAGCCACATGTGCATGTCTTTCATCACAAAATCATTTTCATTATATAATTACGATAATTAACTTTATTATACAAATGTGTGAATGTTAAACTTGGGAAATAGTGATATACAAAGGCAGCGGCTAAAAGGACCCCAATTTTTGCTATAAGGACTCCAGTCGAACGAACAGAGCCAACACCTCTTCAGAGGTGTCGACACACAAGGTCAACACCTTTAAAGAGGTTTCAATTAGATCTATCTGTCGCCCAGAGGTATCGGTCATGTGTGTCCGAAACTTCTTTAGAGGAATTGGCCTTGTGTGTTCGACACCTCTTTAGAGGTGTTGACTCGATTGTCCTAAACCCTGCGGGCGACACTTTTTCAAAAGTGGAGTACGGGTTAATGGAGTGAGCAATGGTATTTTTAGAATTTTAAAAATAAAAGTGAAGTTAACTAAGTAAAAAGTGTGGTATACAAAGTAAAAATTTAAAATTGAGATTTGTTTAGCAAAAATTGGAGTTGGTTTGGCCGTTGCCTATGCAAATTAAATCTTGTTAAACGAGGAGTTCGAGCTATGTATAGCATGTCTTGTACATTTATGTCTTTTTTTTTCTAAGAAATTAGTCAGATTTCGACATTAGTAAACTACATTACCAGTTGACTCCTCTGCTAAGGTAGCTGCATTTCTTTTATATTAATTTCTTTTAACCTAATATGTTACTAATAAATAGGTCATCCTCTGTTGTTTTTCTGCCCTAATTCGTTAATCAATTAAATAAACATATACGATTTTGATTTATTGATTTATTTTTTTGTTGACTCATGCACCTGTTTTTTATGGGTCTTAACGAAGGAAGATGTGAAATTGCGAATTTAGGCTTAAAAAATCATTTGATGATTCTTTACTCAAAAAAACTATTTTCTTAATTTTTGGCCAATAATGGATAAAAAATTACTTTTTCTTGGTTAAATAAAAAAAATTGATGAATTTTTTTTTCACATGTGATATCCGGTGAACCAATTAATCCACATTTGGGCACCAACCCAATTTTTTCATGCACAAGACTCAAACTCGATATCTTGCTTAATGAGACCAACTCCCTTACCAATTGAACGAGCCAGTTGCTGGTAATTATTTGATGATTGTGATATGACCGATCTAATATTGGGCTTTTATTTTGCAACCTTTAAGGCCCAGAGCAAACATAGTATTAAGTTCTTAACCTTGATCGACTTCCTCATCGTATATGGTGCCCAAATTGTGCCGATTATAGGCGTAGCAAAAATTTGGGTTGGGACAGGTCTGAATCTTGACAACCCCTACTATAAAAAGTATATTCATTGTCTAGACCGAACCCAGTTTTAAATTTAGACAAGACTAACTTGTTCATACCCGTTTTGCTTAATTAAATTTCAAGTTTGTCCGTTTGTCCGGATTTGTGACAATTTTGAAAACTTACTTCTCATATAGAAAACATCTTCAAATGTTAAAATATGCTTAAATTATAATCTCGTATGTTGTAATTTGAAAAAGTAGCGTCAAAGTCTCAACAAATATTACAAATTATAAATCATTGTAACATTACTGCAAATAATTTAATATAATTAAAACATTTAATGTCAAGAAACAAATGTTCAAGTATAAAAAAATAAATTTTATTTTATTTTAAAATCAAAGATATATTTAGTACATTAATTTATGTGTATTAAAGTAGATTATTGTTTGTTAATCTATTTTAAAAGTACTAAGTTCCCAATATACTTTTTTATCAAAGATATTTTAAAACTATTTAAAATTCAAATAGGGTCAGGGTTCCAGGGCCTTGTCCAGATCCGACTCGATTTTAAATTCGAAAAAGAGATATTTGTCCAGACCCGACCTAGATTTATCAAGATATTGTCCGAACCCTTTTCATTCTAGGTCGGACATAACCAGATCTGTGGGCCCGGACACTAAATTGTCAGCCCTAGCAGATTATAAGAAACCATAAGTAAATAATTTTTTTGCTTTTGATACGAAAGAACCATCTTTCCCATGAAGGTTCAAATCCATGAACGTCTTACTCTCAAAGCCCAAATTAAATCATTAGACCACCCAATTGATTGTTAAGGATAAGTAAATAATAAAGTTTTATTATTATTATTTTTAGAACAAAAACAATAATCTCTACTTTTTTTTTTGGTCAATTAACAGTAGTCTCACTTGACAAAAAAAAAAAAAAAAAAAACAAAAACAATAGCCTACTCCTGGCATAACTAAAACATTTACTTAGACTTATACTCATTAACTCGGTCCACCAATGTGAGTCAAGCTTAAATTGTAAGGCTAATATAGATTCAATCATATTCAAGAGTAATAAAAAGCTCGATAATTTAACGAGCAAGTATAAATTTGCATTTATCAGCTCAGGCTCCGTCCTTGTAGAACCAAGGTTGTGAGAATTGCGATCCCGAGGTAAATCGCAATATGAATTGCAGGATTCACCTATTCATGCTATTCATGTTTTTTTTTAAAAACTGTATTAATAATAAATGAAGAATCGAATTCCTAACTAACACGGGATCTCCTGCCCTAAGTCGTTGATGTTCATTCTAATCACGCAATCCAATCGAATTTTCTCTACGAGAAAGGAGCACTATGAGATGGAGAGATTGCTGAGAAGAACGCCATCGAGCTTTCCTTGTCCTATGATTACCCTAAGTCAAACAAGTCTTGTGAGCTCTTCTTGCGAACCATCTTTTATCTTCAAGTTCCTCTTCTCTCTTCATTTGAATTTGTGAGTTATCATAGTTCAACACTTTAGCAACCCTAAACTTCATCTCTGTTTTTCTGTTTTTGGCAAAGAAGAAGCCCCGTTCAACAATCCTATTAACTGGCTCCGTTTGATTCAACTTATGCTTGGATAACGTGGATAAGTATTTATGAAAAATAAAAAGCATGTACGGAGATGCTTTTGAGAATCGCACTTGTTGCGATAGTTTTAGTTACCATGTTAGTGCCACATTAGCCAATCACAAAAAATATAAAATGTAGCTAAACGGTACAAAAGCTGTTTATAGAGTGTCACATCAGCAAAAACAATAGTATAAGCTGAACCAAAAGGCCATTATCTCTTAGTTTTGCTTTTGTGTAGACAACACACAAATTTTTTGTCATACTTTGGTCATTCATTTATTTGATGGCATGCTGATGATAGTCATGCACCTTTTTTTTTTAAGCATAATCATGTACTTGTTAAACGTTGAATGCGTACGTGGCATGTTTATTACTCTTTGTGATGAGGATTTAATGAGTGTGCACAAATCATGAAATGTATTCATAGTTTTTCCCCAAGAAGCAATGTATATTAAATTAATCGATTTGTTGACATTAAACTTCAACAAACGTTAAAAACTTTGAATTTATATATATATATATATATATATATATATATATATATATTTATTTACGATTCGGTAATTTATCCCGAATCTTATGATTCATCGATCCGAATCCCGTTCAATTCACTCAAGCCCCTCAACGATTGACTTCTGATTCACGATTCTGACAAGCTTGTGTAGAGCTTATTATAAATTTTTTTTAGTATTTAATTACTGTTAGTTGGCTTTTAAAAAAGTTATCAAAGACGAGGTTGAGTTGGGTTTATCTAGAACTCAATTTTAAACCATATCAGACTTGGGCGAGCCACATCGACTAATTTCTTGTGTCAAATTAAAAACTAAATTAGTAAAAATTTAAAATCAAATAATAAACTAATAATCATAATGATTTGTAATATAAATTAATAAAATACAAGTAAAATTCTATGAGAATAGAGTTAATTTTGTAATTTTTTGTTAACTAAAAAGTATGTTAGGTCACTTCTCAATTATCTTGCCTCCTCCCAAGCTTTTACATAATTTTTTTTTTATGATTTAAAACAATAAAAGATGAGGTTTGAGAGCTTTTTAAACTTTATTATTATGAAGACACTCGTGATTAAATATCAGTTTTAATTATCGTCCTTAATTAAGTATGTACTTTAGCTATAACTTTCTAACCGCAACTCTTAATTAAGTTTCATAAAATTTAGTGTCTTTAAGACAGTGCTTATATATATATACTTAGTAACAAAAATATGATTTTCATAAATCTTTATTTAACAATATTCTTAAATACATAAAGAAACTGAGTTTTAAAAAAAATACATAGAGAAATTTATTTTTTGGGTTCACTATACATATATTATTAAGATGGTCAATTATTCTATCGGAACGGTGTCAACTGTAAGGAGGTAAAAATAGGTTGAGGGCGAAAGCGTGTGAGGGACGAAAAATGGACTTTGAGAGGTGGCCACGTGTTAGGGGGCGGGAGTAGGAGTGGGGTGGGAAAGGGTCGGAAGTGGGGTGCCAATAGGGGTCGTGGTCTGTACTTTATAGACGAAAAAGTTTGTTTCTACTTCTAGTCAAAGTACATCAGTTTATTAGATTGAATAAATATTTCATCACTATCCAGCTTTTGGAGCTTAAGTTCTCACAACCAATATCGAGCTTTGGGCATCTTTGGCCGTCCCGGCATCAAAATCTTTTCTTAATAAAGCTTCTTTGTACTTGCATGTATGTGACAACTTGCAGAAATACCTACACAAAATCGAATTACTTCGAAAATAACCGTGAAGTAACCACACAAAAACTGATCCCATTTACAAATCACCTTTGTAGTAGGCGAGTCGAACCCTCAAACCTCGCCATCAACTCATCAAGCAAAAAAGTTAGTTGGCTTCAACTTTTCCACTCATCACATACTTTTCTACATTCTACATGCACTTGGAAAACTACTCCCATTGGTTTCATTATCAGTTGGAAATCAACATACACTTTTTTCATTAATTAGTTATTAATAAATTTTTTGAGTAAATAGTCATTTAATTTATACTGTTATTGAACTTTTAATTGTTCAATTTCATATAGTTTTCAATTTAATGTGGCCGGGATCTCATGAATTTTAATTGTTTCATGAAATAAACTTTTTGAAAAATAAGTAAATATGAAAAGATTCCTGGATAGGTTAATTAAATGTCAAGAGATTCCAAGATACACTAATTTTCGTGTCTATGCAATAAAGTAAATACTCCTCCTTTCGTAAACATTGTTCAATGTCGGGAACTTTTTTGTTCTAATAAATATGTCACCTTAAAAAATTAAGAAAACATTGCTTGCTTCATTTTTCATTATCTTTATAATGAATTTATAGGAGGGTAATTTAGTTTTGTTAAAAAATTTTAATAGCAAATCAATAATTTCCTTAATTCTTCTGCAATCATAAAATTGCAACAAATACTTAGAGAGAGGGAGGGATTAGCAAAGTTTTTACAAACTACGACACTCAACTAAGCACTAAAAATTATAGTATTTTCGCATAAAACCACATGATACTAAATGCATCCGACAAAATAACTTTTTTTTTAAAGTAAAATAAAATCTTCATTAATTTGTTATAGAAAAATACTATCTTGACCTACTTTTGGGCACGCCCTTGATTATAACCCTTGATTGTTGCATCTGTTGAAGATGTGTGGACCGAAAGTTAATCCCACATTAGAAAAATGAAACTTTAAAATGAAGTACATGATTGATTAACTCCTCCCAACTAAAACTAAGGCCTTTTGAGATAAAACCCCACACTTAAATTTTAAATGAGGTTAAGTTGGGGATAATTTATCATGCTAAAAGAGAAGATCCATGGGCTCGCGCACACGTATGCGGTGCAGCCGTGAGAATTTAACATGGTATCAAGCCCATGGTTCGAATGGAAATGTGACTTTTGATGCATGGGGGGAGTGATGAAGATGTGTGGAAACCGAAAGTTAATCCCATATCAATTAAATGAAACTTCAAAATGAAGTATATAAGTGATTAAATCCTCCCAACTAGTATTGAGGCCTTATGAGTTAAAACCCCATACCTAAAAGAGTTGAAAAGTGGTTAAGTTGGGGTTAATATCGGTGCTAGCGAAGGAGATCCACAGGCTCAAGCACACGTGTGCGTCGTGGGCATGAGAAATTTGACATGGTATCAGAGCCGATGGTTCGGCGAGGGACTGTGAAAAAAGAGCCTCGTGGATAGGGTTGCAAGTGGGGCGGGAATCTCGGTCCCTCGAGGAGCGCCGCACTGGCGAGGCGGGAATTTTTCGCATTTTTGCCCTCGTCGAGGCGAGGCACGGGGAAAAGTTCGCCCGCATAAGCGGGCGGGGCGGGCGGGGCCTTTGCCCTACGGGTTTTCCCGGGCGGGGCGGGATTACCCTTGCCCTCGAGTTTTTCCCCGTTCCCCGCCCCCCATGAGGAATTCCCGTCGCCCGCTCCGTACCCCGCCCCATGAGGAAAAAAAAATGAAAAAACATATTATTTAAAAAATAATTAACTTAATGTTAATATATTAGTTAAAAAATAATTTGATGAGAAAAAAAGTGATAAAAAGAGAGAAAAAAACTTATGTAAATATTGGTGAAATCCAATTTAATACTTTATGAATAGAAGCTATATTTTTTTTTTGAAAAATGATTAATTAAAATTTTGTTGCCACTTTAAAAGATATATAACAAATTGAAATCTTGTATAATAAACTAAAAAAAGGGAGGTCGTTGATCTAAACAATGCATACAGAGATTGTCGATAAGTATATGTCATTTCTAAAATATTTTTGTTTGCTCTTGAAAAGAAAAATAAAAAAGAGATTGGAATAAAAACTCAAATATAAAAATTTAAATATAAAAAACACCGAAAATCAAATAGCTATTAAAATTTTGAAAAGAGCAAAAAAAAAAATAGTTGATAAAGTAGCCAAGTGACAAAAAGAAAACTAAAGATAAGGATCAAGACATAAGGTACACGAACGAAATTACATAAGAAACCAATTATATAATCACAATCAATAAGCGAATTAAATCAATTAATCCTTAGTACGTAGTTTTCAATAATGTTCTAGAACAAACGTTGATTAATTAAGTATCCCCCTTGAAATACCATTAGCATACAATTGATTAAAAGTTTTATTTGACAGATATTCAATTGTTAATTAGTATGATTGATTTATTCTAATTAATCATATAAAATTTGAAACTAGTAGTACTTAGGTAGAGACGTGTTTTATGTGCATCAAATAAAGACATTAAAAAAGACCAAAGATTGCAGATCAAAACATGGACTTATATAAAGTTCACACCCCGCGGGAAATTCGGCGGGACGGGGCGTGGAGTGGTAAAGTTTGTCCCGCGAGAAATTTCGAGAATAAATCCTCACCTCGTACCCTCGCAGATGTGGGGACATTATCTTCAATCTCCTCCCCACCCTGCCCCACTTGCAACCCTACTCGTATATCATGTGACTTTAGTCCATGGGGAGTGTTGAAGATGTGTGGACCGAAAGTTAGTCTTACATTGAAAAAATGAAGTACATGATTGATTAACTTCTCCCAACTAGAATCGAGGCTTTTTAAGATAAAACCTCACATCTAAAATTAAAAGATGGTTAAGTTGAAAACAATATCGGTGCCAGTGGAGGAGATTTACTGGCTAGCGCACACATGTGCGGCGCGACCATGAGAATTTAACATGGTATCAGAGCCTATGGTTCCAATGAAACCTGAGAGAAAAAAAGAGCCCTGAATTATGTGATTTTTGGTCCATAGGAGAGTGTTGAAGATGTGTGGACTGAAAGTTAGTCCTACATTGAAAAAATGAAACTTCAAAATAAAATATATAAGGCCTCCTTAATTATGTGACTTTTAAAATCTTCACATAAAATTGAAAGAAATGTTGAAGACGTCGTGGGCAAAATTTAATAGCATAGTGGATGTGCGTCTAAGGGACACTGAATGAGTGCCTGCCAAAAGTGAATATATATTTGATGTCTCAATTTATGTGGGGACACTGAATGAGTGCCTGCCAAAAGTGAATATATATTTGATGTCTCGGTGTATGTGGTACCATTACTTTTAATAAAATTATTCTTTCATGACATACTAAAAATATTGCCTAACAACATAACATAAATGCATCAAAATCTCGACAACACTACCTACTAAAACGAAATGATAACATCAAACAACATAAATGCCCATATATATATAACAATATTCCAATAATAAATAAATGAATGAATCTCCAGATTGATCTATTTTACCAACAAAAACATATAAATCATACACTTGTTCCGCAAAAGATACCGGTAATCTCGTTAAGATCGCGACATTCTCGTTCGTCAGTTCCGCTCTTCTCTCATTTCCAAAACCCTAATTCCCTTCCCAACAACAACAGCCCCTAATTCGTTCTTCGATCGTACACTGTAATGTAATCTCTCACTCTCTTTCACTGTTTTCGCTCTTGTTGTTGGTTGTGTAGCAGTGAATTTACTTTCCTCTGAAGTCACGCTTCGCGTTGGCTGTCTTTTGAGCTCCAAATCGTTGGCTCTGGTCAACAATAGCGTCGCTTTCGGGCTTGTTTTTCTCTAATTGTGGAAAATTCTTGTTTTTCTGGCGCCCATTTTTTGTAGATTTCTGTGGCCTCAATCGCGTCAACAATTGGAACTTCTTTGTTTTCTTGGAATTCTTTGCTGTCATTTTGAAATCTTGGTTTCTCGAGTTCTCCGTTTGCGTGTGGCATGACGCTGGTCGTTTTCGTCACCCCATTTTTTTAATGCAGAAAGGAAAATTGGGTATTTGGGTTGTGGGGAGAGAGTTGGGGTTTGAAAGGCCAAGTTTTTGTTGTTTGGTGGGATTGATTGTTTTTCGTGGCGAATTCGGAGAGTCCAATCGTGATTTGCAGGCCTGAGTTTGATTTATTGGAGGGATTTTGAGGGAATTAGTGTTGGGTAATTGGGGTTTCTTGATTATTATTTTTTTTTGGGGATTGGTTATTGGGCCGGTTTGTTTGTTTGATTGGAATTCAGGGCGGAAAAGAGGGGATTTGATTGTAGGTTTGTGTTTTTTGTTGATGTGTTTGTGTTGATGATGATGGTGGATGTGAAAATTTGGGAATACCTTCTTATTCTATTGTTTTCTTGTTCTTTTTTTTTGATAGGATGATTGAAGATTCATGATTGGATTGGGTTTTGTTGATTTGGTTATAGTATCGGAATAGGGAATTTGTTGGATTGCTGTCTTGGTGGGTTTTTCTGGTTTTGATTCATCTTGAAGTGGATTAATGGATTCAAAGGTTGATAAAGAAATGGATTCAACGATTGTTGATAAGGAATTGAATTCAAAGGTTGATAAAAATGGTGGTGGTGATGATGTTGGAACCGTTGAGAAGTCTGGTGCTGGTGGAAGTGGAGAGTTGGGAAAAAAGGTCAAGAACGTTGGTAGCGTTGGTAGTGTTAGTTGCAAAGATATGTTTTTTAGAGCAGATAAGATTGATTTGAAGAGCATGGATTATCAGCTCGAGAAACACCTAAGCATGGTATGGTCAAGGGGAAATGGGGTTTATGTTGAAAAGCCGAAGGAAGAATGGGAGATTGATCTGTCTAAATTGGATATAAGGAATGTCATAGCACATGGAACTTATGGTACTGTCTACCGAGGTGCTTATGATGGTCAAGACGTTGCAGGTGACTTTATATTTTCTACATGACGGCTTACGTTCTGAATGTTTTTGTCTTTAATTGGCTATTTTTTGCTGATACTATCAATTTTTCTTTTATCTCTTGGATTTTTTCAAATTTTCTCTCTTTTGATACGCTTTCTTGATTTATGACTTTTCTGTACGTGGGGGAATTCTGTTTTTGTTGTTTGGATGAACTTGTCCAATTGTGATAAGATAGTAAATTAAGATACCTGCCTTTACAATAGTGGTTTCATTGCTGGCGTCTGAGGTTGTAGTCCTTGAGCCTTCAATAGCAAACTTCTCCTAGTAGCTGCCCATGGTGAAATTGGTACCATTATCTGCAGCTTGAATACCAAGAAATTTGCTGATGCTGACACAGATCTTTTTAAACTAACCGTTTGCTATTTCTAGTATGCTTGTAAATGTTTTTGTTAACACTCTTTGCTACTGATTGTTTGAAGGCAGCAGGGTCTTTGGTTCTGTTCAGGCAATTAGTAAATGGATCCAAAGTAGTTTAAACTCTTTCCACATCAAATGCATGAAATTAGTACTTATGTAGAATAGTTCCATTATAGCAAGGAAAAAAAAATGTAGAGTAATTTACTAACCAATAAGGTAAATGTGCAAAACTGTGTTTTCCAGGAAATGAAATATTATCCATTCACATATAAGGATGGTATCAATTAAGCATGAGGATTGTGACAATAAATGGGAGTAGACGTCTGTTGGACACTTTTGGTCTCTTCTAAAAAGCTCTTTTTAGGTTTTGTTGCTCTCTCCTTGCATGTGGTCTGATGAATGTACTTTTTAGTGTTATTATTTCCTATTAGAAATTTAGAATCAAAAGCAAGGTATGTGATTCAAGGTATATAGGGTTTATATTCTTTCCAATATTCAGTTTTGGTTTAGACGGCTTCTCCTCACAAGCCTGACATGTACTTGCTGATTACACCAGCCTTTGTGTATGTCTCAATTTTTTGGTAGCAAAGATAACAAGAGGTCGTAACCATATTGAGACGATGCGTTAAGAGAAATGTTATTTTGAGCCCTTGGGTGATCTAATCAAATTGTAAAAAGCTAACAGATCTGGATCTTACACTCCTCTATGCTTCCTACCATATACTTATTTTTTTGTTTGACTGACATAGTTGCAAAAAGTTATTTTTTTGTTGGTCAAATTTAGTAATACTCAATTAACTTATTTTATATCAGAAGTATATTTATTTACAAGTTTTGATGCTCAATATGAAATTTATTCCAAACCGGCATGGATGCCATCTGTGTTCTCCATATCTAAGGAGATTATGTGGCTTTAATTGAAGCTTTTATGAGGTTAGTGAAGTTCAAATTCTTAATGCATTATGATTGAGCTTGCAGCTTCTGTCTTGTACAATTCTTTAAGCACCAGTTGCAAGTTCTTTAATAAATTAATTTTACTTTCCTTTCTCCTGGGTTGGTGTTGTGTATTTGATGGAGTGGACAGCATTGAGAATCTGAAAATGTGTGAGAAGATACTGACATGAACTGAGCATTCTCTGGGAATTAACGCTGATTCTCTTTTGATTTCCTTCATAGCTTGGTCCACTTGAATTGAATGTTGACATCACTGCCATCACATTCTTGTAATGATTTTATTTTGAAAAATATAGTGAAGCTTTTGGATTGGGGAGAGGATGGTATTGCAACCACTGCTGAAACTGCTGCTCTTAGGGCATCATTTCGGCAAGAGGTAGCCGTTTGGCATAAGCTGGACCATCCAAATGTTACAAAGGTAAACTCTGTTCAATCTGTAGGATTTGTCTTATTTCCCTGAGTCCATTTTGAATTTTCCAAGTCTTTCATAAAAGGACTTCTATGACATGAATGACATTCGCGTGATGGTGGTTGATGTTGTTTGTTATGGTGATTGATTTTATTTTCTACATCTTTTGACAAATACTGTTGTATATATAGTTAGTCTTTTCTAGCTTTTAGTATTTTTGTATTCATTTTCCCTTGGTGTCTCCAATATATCGAACTGGCAGGTGTATTCTACTTGCATACACACAATTTCACACAAACTGGGACTAAAACCAACTAGGAACTTCTGTAATTGCAGTTTGTCGGTGCTTCAATGGGGACCTCAAATCTTAAGATTCCTTCTGCTGAAGGGCAGAATTCAATTCCTGCAAGGGCGTGCTGTGTTGTTGTGGAATACCTACCAGGTGGGACTCTAAAGCAATATTTAATAAGAAACAGGCGAAGGAAACTTGCTTTTAAAGTTGTAGTTCAACTTGCTCTGGATCTCTCAAGAGGGTTAGTATCTTTCTGGGTTACTGTTTAAGTGGGATGATCATCAGCTCTGGCATGCATTTATGAATGTGTTGTGGTTGAAATGTTGCAGTTTGAGCTATCTACACTCAAAGAAGATTGTTCATCGAGATGTTAAAACTGAGAACATGCTACTAGATTCTGTTAGAAACCTGAAAATTGCTGATTTTGGTGTTGCTCGCGTTGAAGCTCAAAATCCGAAGGACATGACTGGGGAAACTGGAACCCTTGGATACATGGCACCAGAGGTGTGCTTATTACTTCTTAACTCAAAATCATTCTCACGATACTGCTTTGTTTTCTGTAACGAATATTATAATTTGGTTCAAATTATTTTGATATATTTAGTTTTCTGCAACTATTTTGATTGTTGCAGGTGTAATTATCTGGGGTCCTTAGTTACACGCAGTAGATACTTATATTGACGTATAAACAGAAAGCAGTTTGAAATTCTAAAAAATAAATAAAGCTCTTATTGAAAAAAACTGTCTTTTTTTTTGCCTGCAAAGGATTATTATAATTCAGATTTCTGAACTTGCTCTGTATATGTAGGTCCTTGATGGTAAACCTTACAATAGAAGATGTGATGTATACAGCTTTGGAATATGCTTGTGGGAAATCTACTGTTGTGACATGCCATATGCTGATCTTAGCTTTGCTGAAGTCTCATCTGCAGTTGTTAGACAGGTTGGTATATATACGACTATCAGCTATTCAGATATCATATGCTCCATTGTGAAGCATAAGAAACTTAGAAATACATTTCGTTTGGAAGATTCTTGCTACTCTACCGCATCTTTTGATTCTCTTTTGATTCTGTTTTAATGTGCCATATGTGCAATTAGACCACCAAGTTAGTTTGTCGATGATGCATATATGCTATAGTTAAACTGATGCCTTTCAAGTGTCTGTTTTTGATGATTTTCCAGCCTCTATTTTTAGCTGTCTTATGTTATTCTTCTATTGAAACCTCATGCTTGTTATGATTTGATCTATATTTGTGTTCCATTGCACTAAATCGAGCGCAATGGAAGAGTTCTTTTTTCTTTCGTTTCCCACATGGTGTTCTGCGCCATACACGCTGACTAATCCAGGCTCGAGAAGTGTCGGCCCCACATGGGGAGCGACCCTCCCAACCTAGTTTTTTCATTCACGAGACTCGAACGCAATGGAAGAATTTGATCCATGTAGCCGACCCCAACTAATTTTGAAATTGAGGCTGCTTCTTCTTGTTTTATTTTCTTTTCAGACTCTGTGCTTCTACCGAATATCTAAATTGCCAGATGGTGTTATGATAATTGACATCTTGGGGTTCTATTGCATGAACAATATTTGACTTCTAGCTTGTAAAAAGATTCAAGGAAAGTCTTTAACGACCTCTGTTTTTTCTTGAATTCCTACCAGAACTTACGCCCCGAAATCCCGAGATGTTGCCCAGGTTCATTTGCCGGCATCATGCGCAAATGCTGGGATGCTAATCCGGAGAAGCGCCCAGAGATGGATGAAGTGGTGAGGTTGTTAGAGGCAATAGATACAAGCAAGGGAGGGGGTATGATACCTGAAGATCAAGCTCAAGGTTGCTTCTGTTTCAGCGCTGCCCGCGGTCCATAATCTCTTTTCCGTTTGTTTGTTCGTTCGTGTTTTTTTTTTTTTTTTTTTTTTTTTTTTTTAAATACCGATGAAGGAAGCCTAAGAAGCATTTAGTGTTCGTAGGTGATCTTTGGCTTGTGGAACAAGATTAGTAGTTAATCTACCAATTTGTTGCAATAAGTTTCTAGTAACCTTTATGGTCTGAAAGCGAGGTGACAAAATATGAATGCTGCATTTTACTTGTCATTTCCCTCTAGACAATGGTCTACCTGTATGTTTTTTTTTTTGATAAAGGTAGACGTTCTATATTGGAGGGCTGCTATTTCAATTGGATGGGCAGTAGGGATGGAAGGGTTGAAATAACAACCCTCCTATATTGTCACTGAACGTCGTCGTTTTTTTTTTAATTTTGGACAGAGAAAGAAAAATTGTACTCATAGTAAAATGGTTGCATATTGGGCCATTGGCCGCTGAGACAGAAAATAGAGAAAAAGAGGACCAAACTGATATGAACCTAATTCAAGATGGATTCAAATCTCCTTTAAAGATATTAAAAGGAAGGGAAAGCATTAAAAGGAAATGGAAAGAGGTAGAAGAAAATAACAATGAAGTAAACTTTTTTTTTTTCTATCTTGTCATCCTATTCATCAAGAGTTCTTTTTATACAAAGAAAACCCTAACTTTTTTATAACCAATAACTTAAGGACACTTGTTTCACTTACATCATATAAAAGCTAAATAAAAAGCTAATAAACAAAAGTGTAACAAAAAACTAAATAAAAGGTTATTGTAACAGACTTAAGTGCTCAACTAGTAGTGGTAATGTATAAATCATCCAAGCCATTTCTTGTTCGAATAATTACCAAACCCTTCAAAATTCACCTTTTCCTCAAGGTGGTTGGAATTCAAAATTTAGCTTTAATGTGCAATAGATTCCAATGTTCACCGCTTTGCAGAACCTATAGATCTCATACTTTTCAATGAAGCACTTCAAGTGATGATTGTTGAAGGATGTCTCGGGTGCACAAACAAATACCCCATGTAGGAGAATGACTCCCTCAAATGTAGCCAATCTTCTCGCCATGTCTCATTGTCCTTCGAAAATTTAAGGCAAAATATATTTTTTGGTCCTTGAATTTTGAATTTTTTATGTTTTTGGCCCCTGAATTTTCATTACTATACATTTGGTCCCTGAACTTTAATTGTTGTACATTTAGTCCCTGAACGTTTGAGTTTTTTATGCTTTTGGTCCTCGAACTTTGATTTAATTTTTTTTTCGGCTTTTGTTGGTCAACTTGAGTCGTCCGTTTCAATAATATAAACCACTTTACTCTTCTTGCCTAGTCACGTGGCATTTCTGTTACCACGTCGTCGGAATTTAACACTTTAAATGTTGGAAGGACTAAATTTAGATCTTTGTAATAGTTCAAGGACTAAATGTGTAGTAATAAAAGTTCGGGGACCAAAAGCATGAAAAACATAAAGTTGAGGAACCAAATGATGGGTTTTGCCGAAAATTAACAAGCATATGAGTAGCAATCCAAATTAAAGAATTGTAGTGAAACCCAAAAATGACAATCTTAATTAGCAGTTGCAACTGAACGAGGACAAGCCCATATCTTCACCCCATAATAACTTGAAAAAAATGAAGCACTCTTGTTGATGAAGAGCCCAAGTTTGAGAACTTTGTGCCTCATGCTTCATGGTTAAAACAACTTTAAATGTGAATAGTCATCTGATCGTCATGTCTTTCTTGATGGAAGTTAAAATTAGTCCCTAGGAGCACAATAATTAGTTCAACAAGAGTGCCTATTGTAGTAACCAATCTTCTTCGCTTTTTCCTTAGTCGTTTAAGAACATAACCACGTGGATTCATTTCTTCACACATGCATCTCATAAAACCACAATTTAGCAAGTAGAAACACATTACTGATTAGAGCTTCGAGTGACCACACCAGCACCACTAAATGAACAACCACATCAACCCCCAATTGCCAAAGAATTGCAAAAGTAGAGTACCACATCCACGACACTAGAAAAAAGGCACATATCTTCAAATAAACTTCATAATCAACCAACCTCACAATTAGGATATGCCGCGTTATGAAAGTTGTGACGGTCCAGTTCCCCACAAACTGAGCCTCACGCGGCTAAGCCTACGTGGACCCCCGAGCTAACCTCTTCGAAGTCAGGAAAACCTAGTCAGCCTTCCTTTCTATTATTTTCATGTTAAACAGTGGAATTTAAGAATTTTAAGTTGAGTTATTGAAAATTTGCAAGTGGTACAATTTTAGCAAAAACAATTTAACTTAAACAAATTAAATAACTCAAAATCAGTAAAGTCAGGACAACCTATGGTGTGGAACCCTACATATATACAAACAACATGTATATCAAGTAAAGAGAGTGTAAGTGAAACCCATATACATGTATCATTATGCCTCACAACCCCAAAATATCCCAATGTGATAAAAACATAATATATAAGTCAGACAATAGTAAGAAAGACCTACAAAAGTGAGTAAGAGAGTGTCGTTCCAATGTCCTCAAAGCAATTCACCTATATTGACGCCTTATGTAACATCCTCTAATCCCAATTAGAGAATATTCAGCCTGAAACTCTAATTAAGCCCCGATAAACCAGATCGGACCTAATTAGAGCCAGCAACCTTACTACTAATTCCTGACAAAAACATGTACATCTTGATATCAAATAAATAAAATAAAACAAAACGCAGCAGAAATTTAAAACTTTTTCAATAAATACAAAAATATACAACGCCAACATAAACCTCAGTGTTAATCTCATATTCCCATCCTGATTATTACAAAACTATAAAGCAATACAATACATATATATATATATATCTATATACATACAAATATAACAGGGAAACTCACTGCACCGTAGAGAAAATACTAAACTCCTGATCTTCTCATTTTCTGAGTTTCTAGTCCTAGCGTACATCCATACCTAGAAATGTTAAGGTGGATGAGCTCCTACATGCTCAGTAAGCGACTCCCATACCAACTATTAATTATCAACTAATATTCAAAGGATAATAATTAACAACGTGCAACCAATGCATATTTAAAGGACCATTCGAATCAATATAATCAATACATAAATAGATGCAAGTTTATTGGTTTATTGCAATGTACCCATGATTTGTACTTTCAATCTCAGTATTTGAATTGAGTCGCCCTCTCACATCCTCAAGAATCGGTCACTAGGCATCTGACCAGTTATTGTCGATGTGCTGCCAGAGTCGCACTCCCTCATCGTCACTAAACCAATCACTGCTCATCTGATTGGTTTATGACCGATAAGCCACCAACTCAAATGGAAAGCATTGATCGGGATATTCCCAGATCACTGTGCAGTGATGGGAAACAACTCCACCACAGTTCCAAACCTCAGGGCGATTCGTCCCGCCAAACCTCTTCCCGAGTTTATTTTTCATTTCAAAACAGTTTAAGTAAAACAAAATCGAATCATGGTGCATTGCCCCATTCCCAATCCTGAACACTACGTGCTGTAATAATATTATTTTACATTGCATAATTGATAAAAAAAAGTATGAGTCCCACTTACCTATCCTGAGCTTTCTTACGATTTACCGACTTGTACGACTCCCCGAACTCCTCAAACCACTTTTCATTGGTCCATTGCCTAAAATAGACCAATTATCATTAACTTAATTCCAATATTTATTTATTAATACTTCTAAACTAGTCACATTCTTCCCCGACTTTCAAATTCCTTATTTTCTATAGAAATTCCTCAATTTCTATTTTTTTGGTCAAAATACCATTTTTCGATTTTTTTCCTATTTTTCTTAATGTTCTTTCTTTTCTTTTCCTTTTTCCTTTTTATTTGGGTTTTCGGGCCTGAACCGGGCCGAACCGGGTTCGGCTCAACTGGGCTAGAGCCAAACTGGCCCAGTTCAAGACCCTACTGTTCATCGTCTTCCTCGCAACAACGCTTTTTGTAACGGTCCGAATTTAATTTGTCGTTATTTGTGACATATTGCAGATGTAGCGGACAGCTCAGACACCCATGGGACCCGCAACTAGGCTAGAGCGCTCCTGAGTTAGGTAAATAGTTATTTTGTATGTTGTTTTGTTTAATTTGCTATGTTTATGTTAAAATAGGTTAAACGACATCGCGATGTGTGTAATTATATTTTAATTGACGTGTGAGATTGTGTGTTAAGTATTTGCCTCGATATGCGTGTCGACGTGGGTACTGAATAGACAAAAAGATTAAATATTAGGCAAGGGAAAATGTTACACACATTAAATGAATTAAATTTGATAAAATGGTAAATTGGTGGGTGCCTAGGGACACGCGGGGTCGTGGTCGACACGCGTGGGTGGTACGGTAGTGTGCACGCCCGAGTACGCTCGTTGGTGCGCACGACGAAATTGTAGGCACGAAAATATAGGTGTGTATATATATTTATATATATAAGTAATTGAATATATATATATGAAAATCAGAAAATAAATAAATAATTGTGAAATTACCAATAAGGGTATTTAAGTTGTAAAGGAAAGAGATAAACATGAGGGGTATTTCGGTCATTTTCCCACCAAAATCGTTATCTCTACTGTATATGTGTGAAATCGAAACAGAGGGAGAGACGAGACGAAGGTGAAGCCGAGAGGAAGGAGGAGACCTCGGGAGCTCGAGCGGTCGAGGACATCAAGGTGAGGTTATTGTTGTTGTTGGCTTCTTGTTGTAGTGGTTGGGTATGGTGTGGTGATGAGCTCGGCCATGGCGGAGTCATGGCCAAGAATTGATGTTCGAACCGAAAATTGAAAACGGTTCGAGGAGGAAGACGACGTGTCATCTCCCCACCCTCCCAACTCCATTAGTGAAGAAAGGAAGGAAGAAAGAAGAATGAAAAAAAAAAGCAGACCAGAGGCTCTGCTTTGAAGAAGACGATAGGGGGGTGGGTGCACGCACTCGCGTGCATGCGTGCACCCCCAACCTGGGCTGGGCCGCCAGGCCCAACCCGGGTGGGTTTGGACCAGGCCCAACCTGGACCGGGCCCGACCCGAACCCGGTCCAAGTGGGTCCAGGTGGACCGGACCGGGCCCGACCTGGTTGGGTCGGGTCGGACCCGATTTAGGGGGACCCACCCATAATATTTAAATAATATTTATTTTTAATTTATTATATTATTTTATTTAAATAATTAAAAACAGTTTTAAATAAAATAAAATATAGAAAAATAGAGAAAAATAGCTAAAAATTATGGAAAAATTCAGAAAAATCTAGAAAAATATGAGAAATTAGAAAATGGGTTAATAAATGAGTTTTTGGGATTTTCTCGAGATTTTGGCGAGTTATCGGAGTATTTACCTCGAAAAACGTAAAATTGACATAATATGTCAAATTGAAGCTAATTCAAGGACAAATGATCTTAGGTACATTTGGGTGATAATGTTGATTGTCGGATGATTATTGGAGCTAGATGGGGCTTGATTTCGGGACGCAGAGTGCAGATTGAGGTGTAGTGTGACGACCCTAAATCTCCCGGGGCCGCCCCGTGACCCACGCCTTCTGCCCTCAAGCCCAGCAGCGTCTGTCACATCACCGGACACATCATCACTGCTGCCACGTCCGCAGCTCTGTGAAGTGATGCTCCGTGTAACTAATCCTACTATATTAAGTTGTCTGACACATCTAGCAGATTAGTTGATAATTACAATTATATCATCAGCGGAAGCACAAATTCATATTTTATGAGAATTTATTTAACCTAAGTAGTGGAAAACCCGGATACAAACACCATGTATATAACTGAGACGAACTAAACAGTAATCCATATACATGTGATAAAGTTATAAAGTCCCCAAAACCCAAAGAAAATAGTATATACATACATGATATCAAAACACGAGCTATCGCAAAGAACGGCCTTAGAGATAGTCGCCTAGTATCTCCTTTCCCTTGCTCTTGCTCGTACCAGATCTGCGCTCGCTTGCCCAACACATACAAAGAACAAGCCCAAGTAAATTCCCAAGAGAAGTCTACACGTTAATCATGAAAAACCACAATAACTGCGAGACATATGAATATGACCCCGACGACAGAATCATATTCCTATGGTCGGCAGTAAACAAACATCCAAAATAAAACCATTCGATCACACACAAGTAGAAATAACACACCATTCGAGAAATCTGTCCAACCACGATATCATTTATAAGAAAACTAGATAGAAGTGTGACGGAGTCTAACCAAACTAGATCATACTTCGTAGATTCGGATGCCCCTACCGAGCACATCAAGCCTAGACCACACCCAAACTACTAACGGTGACCGAACAAATCGCAACCCACCGGGACACGTGCACCCCGCTTGCTCGGGTAGCTATTCACCGCTATGCCCAAGACACGCGCTACAACCTAGCCTACTCAATTCCGTACCACGACCATCTCGATTAACCTCCGACAATGTGAACACATCAAACACCGTCCAACACATGATCGCGAGTGCATAACATGGCAACCAAAATATGTAACAAGGCGATAAATAAACAAATGAATAAACACATCATTCATATGGACAAACCACGCATGAATTAAAGTGTAACATTCTCAAGGGTTTTACGCACCCGTAACTACGCACTCCGACTTCCCGAACCCGTCAATCCGACCCGCCTAGCTCTCCTATGCCCGAGCTATGGTTCCCCCGAGTCCCCCTAAGTCCATTTATAGTGTTTTATATTATTAATAACACATTTATAATATTATATCATATATTCCATTATGCAAATTGTGGTACCTCTTCCGACAATGTCTGGGTTCCAAAAATACCCGAAAAAGTCCCGTACCTACTTTTCTACCTTTTTCAAATTTTTTATATTTTTCTAGAATTTTCCCAATTTTTCTGATATTTTTTTCCTATTTTTCCTATTTTCCAGAATTTAAAACTGTTTTCTGTTTTTTTTTTTAAATAAATAAATAAAAATATTATTTAAATATATTATTTAAATAATATATGTGGGTCCCCCGAATCGGGTCGGACCCGACCCAACCGGTCGGCCCGGCTTCGGCCCCTTCGGGGTCGGTCCGTGTCGGGCCCGGCCCAGCCCACCCGGTCGGGCTGGGGGCCGGTTTGGCCTGGCCTCGCCGGCCTGCCCAGGTGCACGCACGCACGCACGCGTGCATGCCCCCCTTCTTCGTCCTCTCACTGTGAGGCGCACCGCGCCTCTCGGTTCTTCATCTCTTTTTTTTTTTTTTTTTTTTTTTTTTTTTGCTTCTCTTGACTCTCTTCTTCCCTCCTCTCCATTTCTCTTCAATCTCTACCCATTAGAGACCCTCCAAACCTCAAAATTTCACCACCAATCCACCAAAAACACACTCAATTCCCGGATTTACATGCATGCATACAACCCCAACAATTTTCCCAATCACCTCAATTTTCCACAAATTCGATCCCAATAAATGTAATTCATCAAGACCAACTTCAATAACTCTAAATTCATCAAAAACAAGTGATGATTTTCAATCAAAATTCGTTTAAATCTCAACCCACAAAACCCACATTTTTTTCCAAAAATTTACATTTAGATGGTAGAGATTACCTTGGATCGATGCTTTAATGCTCGAATCCTCTCTCCAACGCTCGAATTCTCCCCTGCTCCAGCTTCGATTTCTCTCACAGAGCACTCCAAATTTCATTGTGGAATTGTTGGGTTTGCATGTCCATCGATCAAAGGGGTATATATATACAAGTGGTCGTCTAATCTCTGCTTGTATACACGCATCTCGAGGATTATCTAAGGGTCCTTGATCGCCCTATGTCACTCATCCTCATACTCCTTATCATGACATTATCTATCTCGAATTTCCTTGTTGTGCATCTCGAGAATTATCCTATGCATGCTGATTTTTCTTATCAAACTATAGGACTTCAACTAATTCATTAATACATTAATTCAACCTTAGGTTAAATCACCTAATAAATTATATAAAATTCATAAGTGCGTCACACTAGCACTCAACCTACCCTACAACCCATGCCCCGTACCCCGCTACCCAATACCCGTGCACTGGTCCTCGACACGCACTTCGGGACATATACCCGACTCGTAGTCTTGCCCGATGTCAACTTACACACATGTGATGTTTATATAAATAATAAATTTCCACATCACAATAATAGACATACAACATACACAATTAACACAATATAACCTGGGTACTCTTATTTGAGTCCACCCAGCTGTCACCGTAACGCCCGAATTAACCGTTAATCATCGTGATTAACACTAATACTCAATTAAATTAATTTGGGCCGTTACATGTAGTATCCCAACTGAAATTACTTGAGTATTTACTTCTTTTGGCATTTGAATTCAATTTCTTTCATTTCAATACTCTATTCTTGGTTATGTTTATATGGGCGGACGTTGAGTGAGGCTCCCTCCGTTCCATTCTTTTGTGTATGTCCACTACACCATAGCACATGCTACCAGATCGAACTTGGCCAAGTGTCACGTCGTGGCATGTGTCGATGCGCCGTGGGTGTAACGCTGGCCATCGAGCGGATCCAGATGCTTTCCCTGCTGGAGTTGGACTCGCCGGCAGTATTCTGTGGAAGAGTCCGAATTATGGTGTAGTCTGACCTAGGAGCTGGGAACACACTTTGCACTTTTCCTATATTTATTCATGCGATGAGCACAGTTGTCTGTATTTATTTCCGCATGTTTATTTAATAGCTTTATTTAAATTCCAGTATTTACTTTCAGAAATGCTCACTTAATTTCTTTGGGAATACTCATTCTGGACTCGTCATCTGCCTTTTGTGATGGCTTGAGTGCAGATCCTAGTACGAGCAGGGGCAAGGGCAAACTGCCAGAGTACTGTTGAGCCGAGATAGCCTGACTCGTACGTTTGTATTATATTTACTTAGTTTTATTATAGGTTTGGGGTTTTGAGAAACTTTATGTATATTGATCTTTTTGGTGATTTAGAGGTATTTATGGTTATATATGGGTTTTCCACATTAGGTTTATGGTTTAGGTTACATGTTTATAGTATTATTACTCGAGTAAATGTGTTAGTATGGCTTCCGTTGTGTCTATTGAGGATTTTTGGATGCTTTAACATATAATTTGACTTCGATACAACTTAAACAATAAATGGATAATTAATAAGGTTTAAAAAGATTAAATGGAG
Source organism: Stephania japonica (assembly GCA_039657345.1). Lineage (NCBI taxonomy): Eukaryota > Viridiplantae > Streptophyta > Magnoliopsida > Ranunculales > Menispermaceae > Stephania > Stephania japonica. The sequence continues at coordinate 15,239,701 of CM077558.1, read as the reverse complement.
GATGTAATCCAATATAAAGCACAGTTGTCGCTGGTGAGACAGACTGTGGGTCCGCATTGGCCCTGTGGCTATCTATTTGGAAAATGGGCCGTTACAATTTTGGTATCAGAGCCTAGGTTTAGAAAAACTTAGGGCTCGAATTTGAGGAAAACCTGATCATAAACCTATTGAATAAGCTATAGACGTGGAAACCCAAAGGAGTTGCCTAAAGTCTTAGTTGGGAAGCAATGAGAGATGGGTAGAAATCAGGATATACGTATTATGTTTTTGTTTGTATATTACCTACGTTACACGTATATTCGTATCGATGCACGTTCTTCGATGCAGATACCGATGGACGGGTAGCCTTCAGGTACGACTCAACCAAAGGTTAGGAATACTAGCGATCCTGCTAGGTCAACATTGACGTTAGAGTCGTTAGCGCGGACAGTGGATAATAGGTTCGCACAGTTATTGGATTTATGGAGGACTCGTGAGACTGTGACAACTCCTACTACAGTTATAGCTGCACCATTCGTTACTACTCCTGCAGTTGCTCCCACTACTCCTGAGACTCAGGGACATATTGCGATAGTTGTGAATCCTTCAATTACTGAGCAGCCAGCTGTAGCGTCTTCATCAGGGAGTTTGATGACAGTGGAGGCGAAAAAGTTGAAGGATTATCTTAGATTTTCTCCAGGGTACTTTCATGGAGCCGGAGACCCAGAGATAGTCGGGAGGTGGCTATTGGCTCATGAGAGATTACATGAGATGTTACTAGTTGATGAGGTGGATAAACTGAGATTGGCTAGTTATTGCCTGAAATCTGCTGCTACTATATGGTGGACCACTTGTAAAGCGACACATCATGTAGTTACTACTTGGGCTGAGTTCAGAACATTGTTCATGGATGAGTATATACCTATGGAGGTCAGGATTCGATTAAGAGAGGAATTTTTGACACTGGTTTAGGGCGATATGTCTGTGACCGAGTATATGGAGAGGTACAGATATTTATTGTCATACTCTATGGATCTGGCAGGGACTGACCAATTACAAATATATTACTTTGTTCGAGGACCGAATGAGAGCATAGCTACCATAGTTGTTTCCAGTAGAGCGACTACTTTGGCTCAGGTATATGACAAGTCTCTTTTTCAGGAAACTTATATAGTGCAGAGTACTAGCAGATTGGCGATTCAGAATGCACTACGAGGTCAGCAGAGTCGTTCAGTTTAGGGTTCTCGGTTTAGTCAGAGGCCAAAGTTGAGGCTAGGGTCAGGCACAGAGTCAGAGAACTACTGGCAGATCAGAAATTTGAACTTGTTATCGTTGTGGTCAGACATTCGAACTTGTTATCATTGTGGTCAGGTAGGACATATTATGATAGAGTGTACTGCATCAAAGTGCCGGTACTATCATCACATCGATCAAAGCGTAGATAGGTCCCAAACAGCTGCTTTTGGGGTTACACAGCCAGACCGGGAGGCGACCAGACAGCTTGTTGAAGGTATGTTATCTGTCTGTGATACTTTTATGCTTGTTATGTTCGATTCCGGTAGCACACTTTCCTTTATATCTGGACATATGGTAGGATTGTTAGGATTAGATGCACAAACTTTAGATGCACATCTTTTTCTCAGCACGGCAACTGGGGATAAGATTTATCCTAACCGAATTTATCGGGATTGTGTGGTTGAGATTGAGGGACATCAGTTACCGGCTGACTTTAGAGTATTAGAATACTTGGAATTCGAGACGATGCTCGGTATGGATTGGTTATCGTCGTATCACGCACAAATCGACTGTTTTAGCAAGACGGTGACATTCACATCGAAGGAATTCCAGAGTTTTCATTTGTCGAGATGCGTCAGCATTACCTATCACTCTAGGCAAACTAGCTACGACGCAGGAGATGAAAGCGTATGCGGCTATGGTGGAGCCATAAATTAAGACAGTGATTAGGGTTGAGGATGTTCCAGTTGTTTGTGAATTTCCCGACGTATTTCCTGAGGATTTTCCAGGATTGCCACCATCGAGAGCTGTTAAATTCATTATCGAGCTAATTCCTGGAACTCAACCGCTTTACAACAGTCGTATAGGATGTTAGCATCGGAGCAGAGGGAGTTGAGGACTCAGTTAGAGGAGTTACTGCAGATGAGATTCATTCACCCTAGCATGTCACCTTGGGGAGCTCCAGTTCTTTTTGTGAAGAAGAAGGACGGCTCGATGCAGCTGTGTGTGGATTATAGGAAGTTGAATCAGGTGACTATTAGAAATCATTACCCACTTCCCAGGATCGATGATTTGTTCGATCAGTTGGTAAGAGCAAAATTCTTCTCGAAGATTGACCTCAGATCGAGATATCATCAATTGAGGATTCGAGAGGGAGATATTGAGAAGACCGCTTTCAGTATACGATATGGATTGTATGAATTTACAATCATGCCATTTGGGTTGACTAACGTGCCAGGCGATCTTCATGGATTTAATGCACCGGGTGCTCCAACCGTTTTTGGATCGATATGTCATAGTTTTCATCGATGATATCCTGATTTATAACAAGACTCGTGTGGAGCATGAAAGACATCTCAAGGAGGTGTTGACGATGCTGAGAGAGCACCGACTTTATGCCAAGTTCAACAAGTGTGCGTTTTGGCTAAGTGAGGTGAAGTTTCTCAGACATGTTATCAGTAATCAAGGGATATCGGTTGATGGAGACAAGATTCAACCGATTATTGATTGGAGGACACTTGAGTCAGTTTCGTACATTCGGAGTTTCATGGGTTTGGCAGGATATTACGGGCGATTTGTACGTGATTTTTCCTTGATTGCAGCGCCGATGACGAGGTTGACCAAGAAAGATGTTATATTTGACTGGTCGCAGGAGTGTGAGGATGCTTTCTAGGAGCTAAAGAGGCAGTTGACTTCTGCACCAGTTTTAGCATTACCCGTGGCAGGAAAGGGTTTCTCAGTTTATACTGATGCGTCAAACACTGGGTTGGGTTGTGTATTAATGCAGGACGGACATCCAGTGGCCTATTTATCGCGACGATTAAGACCACATGAGAAAAGTTATTCAGTGCACGATTTGGAGCTTGCGGCAGTCGTGTTTGCACTGAAGGCTTGGAGACACTATTTGTATGGTGAACAGTTCATACTATTTACCGATCATTAGAGTTTGAGATATTTGTTCACTCAGAGGGAGTTGAACATGAGACAGTGGAGATGGCTCGAGTTACTGAAGGACTACAATTTCGCTATCGAGTATCATCCGGGAAAGGCGAATGTCGTAGCTGATGCGCTTAGTAGGAGCGACATTGAGAGTCAAATGGGCCTGCGGCATATGACACATGAGCATGGGTTACTTGAGGCTGCATCAGTGTTGTGTGTAACAGAGTCTATTGTTGAACTACATATTTGCGGCCAAATACGAGTTCCTACGGTGTCTCTAGAGCGGGTTGCTGAGTTGCAGAGAACCGATGACCGGTATTTATGGATCAGTGGACTGGCTCAGGATCCGGGGTGCACCGAGTGGTCTGAGGGTTCAGACGAGTGCTTGAGACACAGAGGTCGTTTGTGGATACCGGAGGTACCGGAGCTCAGGGACAGTATTCTCGAGGACACACACCGGTCGCGATTTACAGTTCATCTTGGTCGGACCAAAATGCATCACGACCTTCAGCAATTGTTTTGGTGGCCAAGGATGAAGGCGACGTGGGGAGGTATGTTTGGAGTTGTGATATTTGCCAGCAGGTAAAGGCTGAGCATCGAAGACCAGTTGGGTTGCTACAACCGCTGCCCATTCCTCAGTGGAAATAGGAACACGTGACCATGGACTTCGTCAGTGGCCTACCGCAGACTACGAGGAGACATGACGCAGTTTGGGTAGTTATTGACAGATTGACAAAGTCGGCACATTTCATACCGATTGCGATAAGATATTCAATTACACAGCTGAGCACTATTTTCGAGAAAGAGATTGTCAGATTGCACGGTGTACCGGTCTCCATTGTTTCTGACAGAGATCCGAGGTTTACTTCAAGACTTTGGGAGAGTATGCAGGAGCAGTTTGGCACTCGACTACAATTTAGTACTTCGTACCATCCTCAGACTGACGGGCAGTCGGAGCGATTGATCCAGATTCTCAAGGATATGCTCAGGGCGTGTATTTTATAGTTTGGTGGATCGTGGGAGGAGTATCTGCCGTTGTGCGAGTTTGCGTACAACAATAGTTATCAGGCGAGTATCGGGATGCCACCATTCGAGGCATTATATGGTAGGCCCTGCAGGTCACCAGCATGTTGGGTGGCACCGGAGGATATAGCACGGCTATAGGACCTGAGGTTGTTGTGGATCACACTGAGAAGGTGGGGCAGATTAGACAGACTTCAGGCAGCGCAGGATAGATAGAAGAAATATGCGGATAGATATCACGGGGATCTGAGCTACGAGGTTGGAGACATGGTGTACTTGAAAGTTTCGCCTTGGAAGGGTTATCAGAGATTTCGAATTAAGGGGAAACTAGCACCAAGGTTTATTGGACCGTTCAGAGTGGAGGAACGTGTCGGCAAAGTGGCATACCGTTTAGAGTTATCACCACAGTTAGCGGGGGTACATCCAGTGTTTCACATATCCATGTTGAGGCTAGCAAGGTTGGGATAGAGACCTATGATTGATGTAGGTTAGATTGAGGTGCGACCAGACATGTGTCATTTGAGGAACAGCCTGTGGAGATCATGGAAAGGAGGATTCAGATTTTGAGGAACAAGGAGATCCTGAAGGTTTTAGTTCGTTGGCAATATCATGGAACTGAGGGATTAACCTGGGAGCTCGAGTCTACTATGCGATAACGGTATCCCCACTTATTTGCTGGTAAGTATTTAAGTTTAATTTCAATTTCGGGACGAAATTTCACCTAATTAGGAAGAATTGTAACGGTCCGAATTTAATTCGCCGTTATTTGTGACGTATTGCAGACGTGGCAGACAGCTCAGGCACCCATGGGACCCGCAGCTAGGCTAAAACGCACCTGAGTTAGGTAAATAGTTATTTTGTATGTTGTTTTGTTTAATTTGCGAAGTTTATGTTAAAATAGGTTAAACGACATCGCGATGTGTGCAATTATATTTTAATTGACGTGTGAGATTGTGTGTTAAGTATTCACCTCGATATGCGTGTCGACGCGGGTACCGAATAGACAAAAAGATGAAATATTAGGCCGGAGAAAATATTACACACATTAAATGAATTAAATGTGATAAAATGGTAAATTGGTGGGCGCCTAGGGACACGCAGGGTCGTGGTCGACACGCGTGGGTGGTACGGTAGTGTGCACGCCCAAGTATGCTCGTTGGCACGCACGACGGAATTGTAGGCGCGAAAATATAGGTGTGTATATATATATTTATATATATATATAAGTAATTTAATATATATATATATATGAAAATCAGAAAATAAATAAATAATTGTGAAATTACCAATAAGGGTATTTAAGTTGTAAAGGAAAGAGATAAACATGAGGGGTATTTCAGTCATTTTCCCACCAAAATCGTTATCTCTACTGTATATGTGTGAAATCGAAACTGAGGGAGAGACGAGACAAAGGTGAAGCCGAGAGGAAGGAGGAGACCTCGGGAGCTCGAGCGGTCGGGGAGATCAAGGTGAGGTTATTGTTGTTGTTGGCTTCTTGTTGTAGTGGTTGGGTATGGTGTGGTGATGAGCTCGGCCATGGCGGAGTCATGGCCGAGAATTGATGTTCGAACCGAAAATTGAAAACGGTTCGAGGAGGAAGACGACGTGTCGTCTCCCCACCCTCCCAACTCCATTAGTGAAGAAAGGAAGGAAGAAAGAAGAATGAAAAAAAAGAGCAGACCAGAGGCTCTGCTCTGAAGAAGACGATGGGGGGGAGGGTGCACGCACGCACGCCTGGACCGGGCCCAACCTGGACCGGGCTCGACCCGAACCCGGTCCAGGTGGGTCCAGGTGGACCGGCCCGACCCGGTTGGGTCGGATCGGACCCGGTTCAGGGGGACCCACCCATAATATTTAAATAATATTTATTTTTAATTTATTTTATTATTTTATTTAAATAATTAAAAACAGTTTTAAATAAAATAAAATATAGAAAAATAGAGAAAAATAGCTAAAGATTATGGAAAAATTCAGAAAAATCTAGTAAAATATGAGAAATTATAAAATGGGTTAATAAATGAGTTTTTGGGATTTTCTCGGGATTTTGGCGAGTTGTCGGGGTATTTACCTCGAAAAACGTAAAATTGACATAATATGTCAAATTGAAGCTAATTCAAGGACAAATGATCTTAGGTACATTTGGGTGATAATGTTGATTGTCGATGATTATTGGAGCTAGACGGGGTTTGATTTCGGGACGCAGAGTGCGGATTGAGGTGTGTAGTATCCCAACTGAAATTACTTGAGTATTTACTTCTTTTGGCATTTGAATTCAATTTCTTTCATTTCAATACTCTATTCTTGGTTATGTTTATATGGGCAGACGTTGAGTGAGGCTCCCTCCGTTCCATTCTTTTGTGTATATCCACTACACCATAGCACATGCTACCAGATCGAACTTGGCCAAGTGTCACGTCGTGGCATGTGTCGATGCGCGTGGGTGTAACGCCGGCCATCGAGCGGATCCAGATGCTTGCCTGCTGGAGTTGGACTCGCCGCCAGTATTCTGTGGAAGAGTCCGAATTATGGTGTAGTCTGACCCTAGGAGCTAGGAACACACTTTGCACTTTTACTATTATTTATTCATGCGATGAGCACAGTTGTCTGTATTTATTTCCGCATGTTTATTTAATAGCTTTATTTAAATTCCAATATTTACTTTTAGAAATGCTCACTTAATTTCTTTGGGAATACTCACTCTGGACTCGTCATCTGCCTTTTTGTGATGGCCAGATCCTAGTACAAGCAAGGGCAAGGGCAAACTGCCAGAGTACTGTTGAGCCGAGATAGCCTGACTCGTACGTTTGTATTATATTTACTTTGTTTTATTACGGGTTTGGGGTTTTGAGAAACTTTATGTATATTGATCTTTTTGGTGATTTAGAGGTATTTATGGTTATATATGGGTTTTCCACATTAGGTTTATGGTTTAGGTTACATGTTTATAGTATTATTACCCGAGTAAATGTGTTAGTATGGCTTCCACTGCGTCTATTAGGATTTTTGGATGCTTTAACATATAATTTGACTTCGATACAACTTAATCAATAAATGGATAATTAATAAGGTTTAAAAAGATTAAATGGAGGATGTAAACCAATGTAGAGCACAGCTGTCGCTGGTGAGACAGACTGTGGGTCCGCATTGGCCCTGTGGCTATCTATTTGGAAAATGGGTCGTTACACCTTTGCTTTTTTTTCGATTGGGGTTGATTCCCAAACCCAACCTTAGTCACCAAACATCTTCAACCTCGGCCATGGCCGAGCTCCTCACTACCACAACAACCGAAACATAACATCAATGACAACATTGAACAACAACAGTGGCTCACCTCGCTTCACCTGCACGAGCTGTAAAGGCCCAATTTTCAATGACCGTTATTGATGATGAAATTGCAGACGTAGACGGCATCGAGGACATTCATGGGTCCCATAGTGAAGACGGAGCACGACCGAATAAGGGTTACAGTTCATTTTGTGTGCTCTGGTGGTGAAGTTGCGATGTATAGGTCTAAGTTAGTTAAATGGCATCGTAATATGTGTGTTTATATTGTCATTGACGTGTCAGATTGTGTGTTAAGTATTCGCCTCGATATGCGTGTCGATGCGGGTACCTGATCGGCTAAAAGACGAAATTTAGGCCGAGGGGAAATAATATACACATAAAATGAATTAAATTTGACAAAATAGTAAATTGGTGGGCGCCTAGAGACACGCGGGGTCGTGGTCGACATGCGCGTGGGTGGTACGGTAGTGTGCACGCCCGAGTATGCTCGTTGGCGCGCACGACGAAATTTTAGGCGTGAAAGTATAGGCGAATATATTTATATATATATATATGTATATAAGTAATTTAATATATATATATATATATATATATTAAAATCAGAGAAAAAAATTGTGAAATGACCAAAAAGGGTATTTGTTTGTGAAAGAGGAGGATAAGAACATAGGGGTATTTTGGTCATTTTACCCCAAATTGTTGATAACACCACCGACACCACCATTTTCCACATTTTGATTGACAGAGAGAGGAGGAAGAAGAAGAAGAAAGGAGAAGAGAGAACGAGAGAGAGAGACCAAGGAGGTGAGGTGAGTTGATGTTGTATTGTTTTTGTTGTTGTTGTGCGTTGTTGTTGGTTTTTGGTGGGGTGTTCGGGTGGGGTGCTCGGGCTCGGACGAATTGCCATGGCAGTTCGTCCGAGGAAGAACATGGCATGGGAGATGTCTCCCATGCCAAGAGGAGAGGTTGGGGTTGAGAGCCAACCCCAACCAAAATGGAAAAAAAAATTTTCGTTGGAATAGAGCAGTCTGCTCTGTTCCAACGAAGAAGAAGAAGGGCCGGCTCGGCCCGGTTGAGGCCGAACTGTCCCTAATTAAAAAAAAAATTGGAAAATTCATAGAAAATTCAAATAAAATAGGAAAATTTTAGAAAAATTATATTTTGATCAAATAACTGAGTTTGGGATTTTCTCGGAATGTTGGCAAGATATTGTCAGGGTTTTTACCTTGTAAAACGAAAAATTGACATAATATGTTCAATTGAAGCTAATTCAATGACAAATGGTCTTAAGTACAATTCGGGTGATAATTTTGATTTCTCGGGTATTTATTGGAGCTGGACCAGGGTTTGGTTTTTGGGACGAGGAGTGCGATTTGAGGTGTGTGGTAACCCAACTAAAATTCACTTTAGTACTTACTGCTTGACTTATTTGAATACTGTCATGTTTATTCAATACTCTCTATTTCCTAATACTTTACGATTGTTGCGTTCGTCCCCACCTGGTGCTTATTCATTGTGGCTTATTACTTTACAGTGGCTGAGTACTCTCACCTGGTGTCTTTACGGTGTTGAGATCACTCCTCACCTAATGTTTATGCACGCACTTTGATTCCTCTGCTATATTTATGCATGCGATGATCTTTCGCAGTTGCCTGTATTCTTTTGTTCTGCATGTTTATTTATAGTATTTTTTATTCCAGTAAATTTATTTATGTATTTACTTGGTGAATTTCTTTGGAATTACTCACTCTGGACTCGTCATCTGCCTTTTTGTGATGGCTTGAGTGCAGATACTGGTACGAGAACGAGAAGGGCAAGATTGAGGATTATTTATGATTGACCGCAGACTGCCCTACTCGTATGTTTGTTTATATTTGTTTGTTTTATGCTGAGTTTTGGGGGTTTGAGAGATAGTCTTGATTTATATATGACTTAGAAGATGTATATTGATATTTTGAGGACCACACTTGATATATATTTATGAACTACATTTTGGTATGGTTTCCACATTAGATCAATTGATATTTAAACGTGTTACATTTGGGATCATTTAATGATTTGAGACTTCAGCTGCATGATTTGAGATTAAATAATAATAACGAGTCCATAAGCTAACTTGAACTATAATTTAGGAAAATCCATTTAATTTCCTAAAATTTCTCATTTACTTGTCAAATTAATCGTTTTAATCCCATTTTATCGATTAACCATCCTCAAATAAATCTCCAATCAAACCAATATAATTTGTAAAACTATCTTGAATCAAGGCCTATCTTTGTCTACACAATTTTGATAATCATCTCAAATTAGTTGGGGTTGGCTAGATTGATCAAACTCTTTCATTGCGTTTGTCGTCCGATCATTAATTTCAAAAAAATTGAAAAAAAGTAATTGGAGAATGGAGACATACTTCCTAGCATCAACTCGGATGGTGAAATTTGCAATTATTGGGTTGATTGGCATCAGATGCATCTGTTCTGGTTTTTTTCATACCTATCGTGGAGCTTAAAGTGACAGAAGCTTCAAAAACTAAAAGTGTTTGCAATTCTTGGGCAATTTATTAACGCTTAAATATTGCTCAGTAGTTAGGAATGTGGAGTGATCTTATTGAAGAGAGAGAGAGAGAGAGAGAGAAAAGTGGGGGTAGGATATGTAAGTATTACCTTTTATTTGAAAATAACTAACATACATAACTAGAAAGAGATAAACTCTGTCTGCTTGAATGGTCGAGAGTTTTAATTGACCTTTTGCGGAATGGTGTCTTCGTTGCGTTATATTCATTTCTTGTTAGGTTTCTTTTGCTTTATTTTGGTCTTTCATCCTAAAATATGTGTGTTTATACAATTAGGCAAAACTCTGGCATTTGGAATTCCAGCTCTTATGCATGTTTTATGCAAGAAAAAGCTAGAGGATTCAGGGAGAGCATGTCCTCGATATTTTGTACTCTCACCTACAAGAGAGATTGCTCAACAAGTAAGTTTCTTTTTTCTTGTTATATTAATTTCTTTTAAGTAATTCTATTCACCATAACCATGAACTACTATTTAGAATTTATTTCTAAAAAAATCTTCTAGCTAAAAAGTGGACTTCATTTAGATTGTGGATTTATCCTCGAGTTTGTATTCATGTAGTTGAGTAGCATATTGATATGCCTAAGCAGTTGTGTAGGCTTGATTTCTTTTGCCTATGTAACTATGTTGGCTGCTTTCTTCGTCTCTCTGAATCTAGTTTTGCATCAATGACATGCATTCAAGCTGGAAGAGCATTTATTTTCAGATTGCTCTTGTTATCAAAATCCACGTCTTATTGATTATAACTAATCTACTCAGATGTTAAAAGGGATGTTTAATATATTGATATGCATATGGGTCTCCCTATGAGGAAAGTTTGTGCTTTAATTTGTGTTGTATATTAAATAATCTCATGTACCATTTTAATGACTTTTGTAAATCATAGAATAAATCATTGATGACATATAATTGTTAGTTTTTTTACATGAATTCTTATGTAAATTCTACATCTAAACTTATTTACTTGTGACTATATATACACATAAAATTGACCTATTTGATGATATAAACAAATACAAGCTTCATTATACCTATCTGCACATGGGACTACAACATTCTCACATATGAACATAAAATAGATGTTATATAGTAGAGGAATGTGAGTGTGTATTTTTTAATGACAACAGACGCAATAGTTAAATGACACTCAATATGTTAGAAATTCTAGGTGGAGAAGCGTTTGCTCTCTAATTAACATTGTTTTACTTTTTTATATTTTTGAAAATTTGTAGGTTTCTACGATAGAATCCTACCTGATGGCTAGCAAGATGTTTGTGGACTATAATGAGCTAAATTTCAGTCATGGTTCATTGCATTATCATATATTTGAAATTTTAACCAAAAGCATGTTGAACGCATGAATTCAACCACAAATGGTGAGTCTATTCTTCGTACCTGGAGTTGCAACTTGAGGATGTGGAACCCTGTGTATCAGGGCCTAAAAGGCAATTCCTCATCATTATTGTCATCTTAATTTTGAATTGTGCTTCTTTTTCAGCTGTGTTTTTCAAGGTTTTTTTTTATTTATGGTTGATGTTCTTGATCTGCTTGTTTTTATGCATCTTCGGTTCGATGCTAATCTCTTCATCCAAAAAAAATGTTATTCAACCATACGCACATGTAGAGAGAAAGATGAGACACAAAGATGAGACACATTTCTTATTGGGCTGTACTAATTGTTGAATTTCATCTTCACTATTGTGCCTAATTTTGTAATGTGCTTTGTCTATAATGTTGAGCATTATATAATAGTCTGCAGTACATAATATATGGATATGCATACATCGAAAACTGCATATTGATTCAATTAGTGAATGAAGTCAACTTTCATTTTCATTACTGTGCCTAATTTTGTAATGTGATCTGTCTTAACTTGAAAACTTAATAACATTCTACTTGATGAGAATTTCAATGTGAAGCTATCTGATTTTGGGCTAGCCAAGTTAGGACCAACTGGTGATCAGTCATGTATTGATGAGGGTGATGGGAACCTATGGCTATTATGCACTTGAATATGCATTAACAAGTCAACTAACAACCATGTCTGATGAATACAACTTTAGAGCAGTGTTGTTGGAGATCATCACGGGTAGGCGAGTTGCTACACTGCAAGACCAACATGCGAACAAAATCTAATAATTTGGGTATGCCAACTCGAACTTCGCTATCGCCGATAACATGCTAGTCTTAACTGCATTCTTATGTATCTTTTTGTATAATCCCCTTCATTTGTATGCAGGAGGCACAACCACTCTCTAGAGAAAAAGAAGTTTCAGTTAATGGCAGAATCATTGCTTGAAGGGAACTCGGCCCTTTGAAAGCTCTTCATCAAACTTTAGCTATTGCAGCAGTGTCTCTCCAAGAGAAAGCAAGTGCTCGCCTTTCAATCAACGATCACTACAACAGATAGAGACAACAATACTGATTTGTTTGTGAAAACTTAAATTTTAAGAAATTATAGAACGCATGTACTGATTTGTTAGTAAAAAATTGATTTTAACAAGATTCAATTTTGTTTGGTAATTACTATTTATTTTGTAAAAAAAACTATATGTTGCAAGAAACAACATTCAGTTTTTTGAGAAAAGTTGAAAACCCTTGTGAAAGCCTTTCGTAACGAAAGATGTTTCTTGTTGTTTTGGTTTTAGATAAGATGACGGTTTTTAACCGTCACAAAAGGCCTTAATCTTTTATGACGGACTTCGTGACTGTATAAAACCGTTATGAAAACCTTTCGTGATGGTTAAAAACCGTCACGAAAAGTCCTGCTAGACCCTCCTAGATGTAAACGCCACCTTGGCCTAGAAAAGAGATCTGAAAGAACTTCCTCTCGATTTGGAAGCTGCGCCACTTGCATACTTGGACCGGTTGAATGATCGATCTCCAAACCCTTTGATTGCTCCTCCCGCTGTAGTTTCCTCCAGCCACTAATTTCGCCGTTGTACGTCCACCCATTCGTCACTCTGCTCCATTTTGTTACTATTGTTTTTGTTATAAATAACTTAACAATTGTAAGCTAACTCACACAGATAAATAAGACAATAAACTTTAAGGATGCTTCATTTGCCCCCTTTGAAGTTTTCTTTCATGGACGTGTAGTACTCCTTGGGGAGTCGACCTTCCTTAAATTTGATATCTGTATGTTTTTTTTCAACTTCTTACATACTTTTTTCATAAGCAACGTATTGAAAAAAGGAAGATGTTAGAATGGCACTCCAAAGTCACACCCTAATGACGTGACATATGCGCCTCACTTAAAATGGATGTTGGGCATGTAGATCCCGATGCATAACACGCGAGGTGTGTATCCCAAAGCGTACATGGATGGCTACCAGATATTCGGGCCCGATGTGACTTCGAGTGTGATTTTGAATGTCATTCTAGCATTTTTCTTGAAAAAAAACTATAAAATATTATAATTAACACAAGTACCCATTAATGAGAAAGGTGGGAGAGATGGGTGTTTTCAATGAGGAATGGTTGTCCGTAGTTTTCAACTTTCGCTTGGGAAGAAAAATTCCTTAGGGGGCTTAAGGAAGGTTTCTTCTCCATAAAGGAGTGCTGAGAGATTAATGGTGCTCACTTCTGTTGTCTGGAACAATAAATAATGATACTAATATATATGAATGAACAAGTTTTACAAATAATTAATAACAGAATCAATCAACAAAATAAATTTCTAACCGGAGGCTTGCACAGAAGCAATGTCCTAAGACAGAAATTTCCTTGAATTCGGTGATTGAATTTTCTTCAAAGATCTGCCCCCAGGATACAACCGGATGCTCTTTCGAACAAAAAATCACCAAGTTCAAAAGTCTGCCAAACTGTGATTTTTCTTCTCTCTCAAAAACGAAATTCGAAAAATATATGTCTATTTCCAATGTTTTAGTTCTACTCAAATAGAACTTGAGGCACTGGTTCAAACCAATGTGTCTGTTCAAAACAATATATTCAACAGTCACACCTATTCTCAACAGTTGCACTTGTTCTCAACAGTCGCACCGTTCACAAAATAACTAAATTAACTACCAATAATTAATTTCGAAAATACAAAATAAAATAAAATAAAATATGACTTTACAAGGCTAACAAATCTAAGCCCAAAGGCCCAAGGCCCTATCTTTGATTTTAAATATAATTATATATATTTATTATATAAATATATATATATATTTACACTTATTACCCAATGGGTGCCAATTTGGACTATATCCATTGGGTTTCTCTAAAGCAAATCTTTAGAGTAGATGTTTGTATATAAAGAGTTTGTACTCTTTGAAGTGAGCAATGTGGGACTAAAGAGGTTTTCTATTCAAACTCACTTGAAACATTTTTCAAGTTCTAACAATACCCCACATTTGAATAGAAAATATCACTATACCCCACATTTTTGTTCAAATTTGGTTTTAAAAAAAATTATAACGAAAATTATAATACACGAAAGAGAGAGAAGTCTCATGTCATATTGTCAGGAAAAGTATCTGAAAGACTTGAACTTACCACAGTAAAACATATTGGATTTACTTAGTGACGCAATGGATATGGAGGATCTTGAACTGTTCACGTTTTGTAGTAAACCAAGACAATATGTATTACGCATGACACGATTATCAGAATTCAGTTTATACGTTTTTGTCAATTTTGGTCCTGGACATATCCTGGTTTCATGATAGATTTAGAGAATTTAGCCTGTCTCATTCTCATAAATGCGACCCACATTTACTATCATATAGGTGACAATTTTATTTGTCATTAAATGTTTAACATATCCTTGAACTTCTTCTAAACACAGTTTTTATCTTAGGAATGAACAAATATGTGTTCTTCTCGCGAGTTTCATCTAACCAGTTTGCCTATTGAACCTAGTACATGGGATCTCCAATCACCTAGGTTAGGTTTCCACCAGACTTAACTCATTTATAGGCTTTAAACCCATTCCCCTCGATAACAATACAACTTGATTTCTTGGTAAGCCTTTTGTCATAGGATTTGCAATATTCTCCTTTGACTTTACATAATCTATACTAATTACTCCACTTGAAAGTAATTGTCTTATAGTATTATGTCGGCGCCTTATATGTCTTGACTTACCATTGTATACATTATTCTTAGCATTAGCTTGTGCTGCCATACAATCACAATGTATACATATTGCTGGCACTAGTTTTGGCCAGAATGGAATATCTTCTAGAAAGTTTCTTAGCCATTCTGCTTCCTCAGCAGCTTTATCTAAGGCTACAAATTCTGATTCCATTGTCGAGCGTGCTATACGCGTTTGCTTAGTTGATTTCCAAGAAATCGCAGCTCCTCCCAAAGTAAAAATATATCCACTGGTTGACTTTGTTTCAGTATTATCAGAAATCCAATTGGCATCACTATACCCTTCAAGTACCGGTGGATATTTTGTATAATGCAATCCATATTCTAAAGTATGTTTTAAATACCTTAGTATTCGTATCAATGCTTCCCAATGATCATTATTTGGATTACTTGTATATCTACTAAGTCTGTTCACTGCATAAGCAATGTCTGGTCTTGTAGAGTTCATCAAATACATCAAACTTCCAATTATTTGGGAGTACTCTAATTGAGAAATTGCACTGTCAGTATTTTTCTTAAGTTTGCAATTAGGCTCAAATGGGGTAGGAACAGGTTTACAATTAAATTGACTAAACCTCTTCAATATTTTTTCTACATAATGTGATTGAGTAAGGATATATTCATTATCATTTCGTTTGATTTGAATACCCAAAATTACATCTACTAGACCTAAGTCTTTCATGTCAAAATTAGAATTCAACATCTTCTTACTTGAAATGATTATATCCTTATTAGTCCCAATTATCAACATATCATCAACATAGAGACATACTATGACACAAGAACTTTTCAATTCTTTGATGTAGACACATTTGTCACATTCATTAATTTTAAATCCATTTGCAATCATAGTATGATCAAATTTCTCATGCCATTGTTTCCGTGCTTGTTTAAGTCCATATAACGACCTAACCAATTTGCAGACTTTATTTTCTTGACCTTGGACCACAAATCCTTCGGGTTGTTCCATATATATCTCTTCATCTAATTCTCCATTTAAAAATGTTGTTTTTACATCCATTTGATGTATTTCCATATTATAAATTGCAGCAATTGAAATTAGCATCCTAATTGATGTAATTCTTGAAACTGGAGAATATGAATCAAAATAATCCAACCCTTCTTTTTGTCGAAAACCTTTAGCTACTAAACGAGCTTTATATTTATCAATTGATCCATCGACTTTCAGTTTTCGTTTAAAAATCCATTTATAACCTATCGGTTTAATCCTGGGAGGTAAATCAACCAATTCTCATGTGTGGTTAATTAAAATGGATTCTATTTCACTATTTATGGCTTCTTTCCATAAAATAGCCTCAGTAGAAGTCATAGCTTCTTTATATGTTTGTGGTTCAGTTTTAGTCAAGAAACTTATAAAATCTGGCCCAAAACTCTTTTGAACTCTAGATCTTTTCCCCTTCTTGGTTCTTCATCTAATGTTGGAACATTAGAAGTGGATGGTACATCTCGAACTCTCTTGTTTGAAGAACTTGATTTCTGTTCTTTATAAGGAAAAATTCCTTCAAAGAATTGCACATCCGCAGATTCTATAATTGTATTAACATGGATATCATTAATCTCAGAATTTATTACCAAAAATCTATATGCAGCACTATTGTTAGCAAACCCAATAAATACACAATCTATAGTTTTAGGCCCCAATTTTGTTCTCTTGGTGATAGGAACTTGTACCTTTGCTAAACAACCCCACACTTTTAAAATTTTAAAAGTAGGAATTCTTCCTTTCCACAATTCATAAGGAGACTTATTTGTCTTCTTAATTGGGATTCTATTTAGGATATAATTTGTTGTAAGTAGTACCTCTCCCCACATGTTATGTGGAAGTCCAGAACTATTTAGCATAGAATTTATCATGTCTTTAAAAGTTTTGTTTTTCCTCTCCGCGACACCATTCTGTTGAGGTGTGTATGGTGCCGTAGTTTGATGTATAATTCCATGACTACTGCAAAATTCAGCAAATTCAGAGGACTCATATTCTCCACCTCTATCTGTTCTTATTGCTTTGATCCTTTTATCTAATTGATTTTCAACTTCAGCTTTATATGTATTAAACATATCAAAAGCTTCATCTTTAGTTTTAATCAAATAGACATAGCAATATTTACTACAATCATCTATAAAAGTAATGTAGTAATTTTTTCCTCCTCTTGTAGGGGTTGATTTGTAGTCACAAAGGTCACTATGTATTAATCCAACAATTCATTTGACCTTCCTAGGACAGCTTTAAAAGATTTCCTAGCAAACTTAGATTCAGTGCAAGTTTGGCATTTGTGCTTCACATCAAAATTAAATTTAGGTAATAAATTGAGATTAATCATTCTACTAATAGACCTACTGTTTACATGGCCTAATCTAGCATGCCGAATATCATAAGAATCCACGATATAAATAGAAGCATTCACTTTATTCATAACATTAGTAACCATTACATTCAGTTTGAACATTCCATCTACTAAATACCCTCGTCCTATATAGTCTATAGCCTTACATAGCACAAACTTATCAAATTCGAACACTAGTTTGAATCCCCTTTTAGTAAGAAAAGTACCAGATACTAGGTTCTTTCGTATTTCAGGAACATAAAGTACATCAATCAAAGTAAGAGTTTTTCCAGAAGTAAATTTCAGCAACACTTTCCCTTTTCCTTTGACAGCTGAAGTAGATGAATTCCCCATGTAGAGTTTTTCATCATTAGTAACATCTTCAAAGGTTGAAAACAACGCCTTATCGCCACAAATATGCCTAGTTGCTCCTGTGTCAATCCACCAACCTTTAACATTGTCAATCATATTGACTTCAGAAATAACAGCAACCAAATCTTATTCAGTAGTTGTGACATTGACATGATTCTTTTGAGAAGAATTTGCCGTAGGTTGATCTTTCCGGTGATGACATTCTTGAGCCTAATTGTAACGGCCCAATTAATATTTGCCGTTATTTTATGACGTCATTACAGACGTGGACGCCAGCGGGGACGTTCGTAGGTCCCACAGCGAGGCTGGAATGCGTCCGGATTAGGTAAATAATATTTTGTGTGTTGTTTTGTTTGATATTGCGATGTTTATGTTAAAATAGGTTAACGGCATCGCGATGTGTGTAATTGTATTTTAAATTGACGTGGGAGATTGTGTGATGAGTATTCGCATCGATATGCGTGTCGACGCGGGTACCGGGTAGATTAAAGACGAAATTTTAAGTTGAGAAAAATATTACACATAAAAATGAATTAAATGTGATAAAATATGTAAATTGTTGGGCGCCTAGGGACACGCGGGGTCGTGGTCGACACGCGTGGGTGGTACGTTAGTGTGCACGCCCGAGTACGCTCGTTGGCGCGCACGACAAAATTTTAGGCGCGAAAGTATAGGTGAGTATATATATATTTATATATATATATATATGTGTATATAAGGAATTTAATATATATATATATAAATATATATTAAAAATCAGAAAAATAAATAAATAATAGTGAAATTACCAATAAGGGTATTGGGGTTGTAAAGGAAAGGATAAAATGAGAGGGGTATTTTGGTCATTTTCCCTAAACCACCACCGCCTTCTCTCGATAAATCGAAATAGAAGAGGAAGAAAAAAAAAACAGTGAAATTGAAGAGGAAGAGGAGGAATCGGGAGAAAGGAGGAAGAGAGATCGAGGGATCGGGAGCTTGTGGGGTCGAGGAGAACAAGGTGAGTTGTGTAGTTTTGTTGCTTGTTGTTGTTGTTGTGTGTCGTTGGATGATGGTGGAGGTGGCGGTTTTGTGGATCAATGGTGGGGGGAGCTCGAGAGCTCGGACGAATTGCGAGAGCAATTCGTCCGAGGAGGGAGACGATAATCGTCTCCCCAATCCCTCTCCCTCTCCCTCTCCCTCTCCCTCTCCCTCTCCCTCTAAAAAAGAGGCGCCGTGTTGCGCCTCTGTTTGGGAGGAAGATGACCAACCGGGTCGGGTCGACCCGGCTCGGTCTGGGCGGGTCGACCGACCCGGTTGGCCGGTCCGGCTCACCTCAACTCAAAAAAAAAAAAAAAAAAAAAACAGTTTTGAAAGAAAAAGAAAACAGCTTTTGGGAAAAAAGAAAAAGAAAAATCTGGAAAACTCATAGGAAATTCGATAAAATAGGAAAAAATTAGAAAAAAATATATTTTGTTCAAACAAAGGAATTTTGGGATTTTCTTGGAAATGTTGGCGAGATAATAGTCGGGGTTTTAGCCTCGAAAAATGAAAAATTGATATAATATATTAAATTGAAGCTAATTTAGTGATAAATGATAATAGGTACATTTTAGGTGATAATTTGGAATTGTCGGGTGATTATTGGAGCTAGACAGGGTTTGATTTTCGGGACGAGGAGTGCGATTTGAGGTGTGTAGTATCCCAATTGAACTTCACTTTAAGTATTTACCGTTTGGTTTATTTGAATTCGCCCATTTATTTTTTACTCCATTTCATTATTGCTTTACGGTGGCCGAGTACTCTTACCTGGTGACTTTACTTAGAAGTGGAGTGCACTCCTACCTGTGTCTTTACGGTGTTGAGATCACTCCCCACCTGGTGCTTATTCGTTACGGCCATAGAGTCCACTAAATCATAGCACTTGTCTAGGTATACGCCGGTGAATAGGCAACCCGGGTATGGTAGGCTAGTGTGGGTGCGTCGTGGGTCTACGCCGACCACCTGAGGGTCCAGGGCCAACCCATTAGTGTGTTTTCATGGGCCGTGCCTGGGAAAAGCCCGAAGTATGATTTAGTTTGATTTTTATGTGCACGTACTTTGTTTCGTCACTATATTTATGCATGCGATGATCTTTCTTTTACAGTTGTCTGTATTATTTCTTGTTCCGCATGTTTAAATTATAGTATTTAAAATTCCAGTACATCTTTACTTTCGTAACTACTTGGTGAATTTCCTTGGGATTACTCACTCGGACTCGTCATCCGTCTTTTTGTGATGGTGAGTGCAGATCCTAGTATGAGCCGGGGAAAGGGCAAGCTTGAGGATTTCATCGATTGACAGCTCTAGCCCTACTCGTACGTATGTTTATATTTACTCGTTTTATATTGGGTTTTGGGCTTGAGAGATAGGTTGTATATTTTGATATTTTGAGGATTCTTAGATGATATGTATATGATGTACGATTGATATGGTTTCCACTTAGGCACTTTGCTCATAATATACATGAAATTCGTGTTAAATATTTATATTGATAGTAAATCTTCCATTGCGTAATTTGAGTTTAAATAACATTAAAGAAACAAAAGTTAACTCATAACATCAAAGTTAACCTAAATTGATTAATAATGGATAATTGGGCGTGAGACACACAAGCAAGCGGTGACGTGGACGGTGTGGGCCCGCGTGGCCTCCGTGGCGGACCAATGTGGAAATTGGGGCCGCCACATTTTGGTATCAGAGCTTAGGTTTAAGGAATCTAAATTGAGGAGCCTAGGGAATGGAATAGGGATTATAGCTAGCTTTGATATGGCTATATTTGGAGATTGAACAATAGTATAAACTCAATGAATAAACTTTAGATGTGGAAACCACAAGTGAATGATTAAAGGCTTAGTTGGGAAGTGATGTGAGGCGGGTAAATTTAGGAAATTACATATGCGTATGTTTTGATTGTGTACTATATATTATACGCGTATGTATCGAGTCGATCAACCGCACTTTGGTTGTGCGGTTTATGATGGATGGACGGACTCCCTACTCCGCCGACTACTCGGCGAGGTTGGAGAGACTAGTGATCATACCACTAGTGACGTGGCTGATTTGCGAGCTATGATGCAGAGATTGACGGAGCAAAGAGCTATTGCAAGCGAGCTCGATGGCCGAGTTGATGGAGTACATTCGGAGCTCGAGGACGCCAGCAGTAGCACCCACTGCTGAGCGTGCTGCACCTGTTACCACTCAGACCGCATTAGCATCGGCTGTTGCTACACAGCGCGGGGGTCGAGACATTATAGAGAGGGTTGAGCCTCGTGGTAGTACCAAAGAGAGACTACGGTGGTGACACCCACCACTACAGAGCAGCAGGTAGGGACTTCGACTGCTAGGAGTAGGATGTCAGAAGCAGCGAAGATGGTGAAGGATTTTATGAGATTTAATCCTACGTACTTCACGGGAGTCAGCGATCCTAAGGTTGCAGGACGTTGGCTGATGACTCATAGACGACTACATCAGTTGTTGGAGGTACCTGAGGTAGATCAGGCGTGTATTTCAGCTATTGTTTGAGAGGTCGTGCAGCCAGGTGGACCACCTATACTGATATACATGGTACGCCAGCGACTTGGGGAGAGTTTAGACAGTTATTTTTGGATGAGTATATTCCCACAGAGGTGCAGCTACGATTGAGGGAGCAGTTCTTGAGTTTGCGACAGGGTACCATGTCAGTTTCGCAGTACATGGACCGATTCTGGTATCTCATGATGTATGCTATGGATGTGGCTAACACGGAGAGATTACAGATTTATTATTTCATCAGAGGCCTGGATGAGAGGATCGGTGGGGTGATAGTCGCGACTGGTGCGGAGACGCTACAGAGCGTTTATGATAGAGCATTAGCTCGCGAGACATATCTACGACACCGAGGTGAGCTTGGAGATGGGTCTGGACAGAGTTCTCGGTCTGATCAAAGATCGAAGAGACAGAGAGAGCAATCCTGATAGACAGAGACATGATCAGGGTCGACGAGATAGGCGTTTCGAGCAGCAGAGAGGAGATGAGAGGCGGTGTAGTGTACGTTCGCACTCCGCACCATTTGAGCAGCCTCGACATCGTGTGCGAGATGGAGGAGGTCGTGGTAGAGGACAGAGAGGTCTGGGGTCTGGACGAGCTCGGTACATATAGTATCACGCTCGATTGGCAGGGATACACGACGATGTTTTAGATGTCATCGTGTCGGACATATACGTATTAATTGTCCGATGTCGCTTCGTCATCACGACCGCAGATTGAGGCGAACTAGGGAGAGAGTTCATGCCGCCGCTACTACACCTACCGTCGTACAATGGATCGAGGTGCGACTCGTCGCTTGTCGAGGGTATGTTATCTATATGCGATGTTTCTATGCATGTATTATTTGATTCCGTAGTACTTTGTCGTTTATATCGGACGTAGGGTTGGACGCTAGGGTTATCTGTTGAGACTTTAGACCCACATCTTGTCCTCGATGCATTTGCCGTGGGGATAAGATTTACCCTAACCGGATATGCCGAATTGTATGGTAGAGATTGAGGGACACCAGCCACTGTCGACTTTCGTGTCCTAGAGTATTTAGAGTTTGATGCTTTATCGGGTATGGATCGGTTATCGGCGTATCGCGCACACATTGATTGTTTCGGTAAGACGGTAGTATTTGATATTGAGGGCATTCCAAAGATTTACTTTTGTTGGTACGGCGTCGATTTACCGATTACCGAGGTCGATTAGCTACGACACAGAGATGGAGGCGTTTAGGACGGTGGTTGAGACCGACCCGAGACCAGAGGTTAGATTAGAGGATGTCCCAAGAGTGTGAGTTTCCCGAGGTATTCCCGACGATTTGCCAGGTTTACCACCTCCTAGGTCGGTTGAGTTTATGATTGAGTTGATTCCGGGGACGCAGCCATATACTGACCGTGACGAATGCCGAATGCCGTTTGAGAGCAGGGAGAGTTGAGATCCCAATTAGAGGAGTTGTTGCAAAAGGGTTTTATTCATCCCGATGTCTCCTTGGGGCGCACCAGGTGCTATTTGTTAAGAAGAAGGATGGTTCTTTGAGGTTGTGCATAGACTATAGGAAGGCTGAATCAAGTGACGATTCGAAATCGTTATCCACTTCCTAGGATTGATGATCTATTCGATCAGTTGGCGGGTGCTAAGTTTTTCTCAAGATTGATTTACGATCTGGTTATCATCGATTGAGGATTCGAGAGAGTGATATAGAGAAGACGGCGTTTAGCACGCGTTATGGATTGTTTGAGTTCACAATCATGCCATTTGGGGTGACTAATGCGCCGCTATCTTTATGGATTTGATGCACCGAGTATTACGGCCATTTTTGGATCGTTATGTGATTGTGTTCATCGATGATATCTTAATATACAAGAAGACTCGTGAGGAGCACGAGAGACACCTCGAGATGTTTTGATGACATTGAGGGAGCATAGATTGTACGCTAAGCTCAACAAGTGCGCTTTTTGGTGAGAGGTGAAATTTCTGACATGTCATTGGTAGTCAAGGAATATCTCGTTGATGGAGACAAGATTCGAACGATCATTGATTGGAAGACACCCGAGACGATTCTGCGTGACATTCGTAGTTTCTTGGGGCTTGCGGGCTATTACCGACGATTTGTGCAGGACTTTTCGTTGATTGCAGCGCCGATAACGAGGTTGACCAAGAAGAATGTTAAGTTTGAATGGTCTGAAGGCTGTGAGGTAGCCTTTTTAGAGTTGAAGAGGAAGTTGACTTCAGCGCCGTGTTGGCTTTACCCGAGACAGGGGAAAGGATTCTCGCCATTTACACGATGCTTCCGGAATCGGGTTGGGATGCGTGTTAATGCAGGGAAGGACACCCGCTTGCATATTTATCGAGGCGATTGAGACCCCACGAGGAGAATTATCCGGTTCATGATTTAGAGCTAGCTGCTGCGCTTGTGTTTGCACTCAAGGCTTGGCGACATTACCTTTATGGGGAGCAGCTTTATGCTATTCACGAGATCATCGAGTTTGAGGTATTTGTTCACTCGAAGGATCTCGAATATGCGGCAAAGACGGTGGCTCGAGTTACGAAAGACTACGATTTCGCGATTGAGTACCATCCCGGGAAGGCGAATGTAGTTGCCGATGCATTGAGCCGAGTGGTGTAGAGAGTCGACCGTGCGCGCTACAGATGACACATGAGCATGGATTGCTTTGGAGGTCATGACGGTGTTGTGTTTGTCGTCGATGCTTTTGCTTTGATGTTTATATCTGTTGCCAGATGCGTGTTCCTGTTGTGTCGTTAGAGAGGGTCGAACCACAAGAACCAAGTTATTCCTTTAGGAGGTGCGGAAAGGAAAAATCGGGAGTTTTAATAATGAACTAGATTAAGAGAAAACAAGAAAGTTAGCAAGCACGGATAATCAAGTAGAGAAGTAGAAAAGTAAAGAAGTAAGAATTCAATAAGAAAAATGATCCAAGCCATCAACTTCACACGGCTATCCTATGACAAATACACTTATCATTGACCTAAACAAAGATAGATTGAATGTCGTAATCTAGTGTAGCTATAGAATCCCGTAAGACGTGAATTCCTCGTTCTCCTATTATCGATAGTTAGGGTAAGACCTCTAACTATTACCCTAGTCAATTCACATAACCCTAGGCACGTACCTTGGGTTCAACATGATGACCGCTCTAATTCATGATTCATGAGAACACTACACCTAGATAACCGGTACAACAAGCGTGTCCGATTCAACTTATGTTTCTAAGATACATGGTCTAAAACTCTGTGAGGGGATTAACGCAACCAGAGCGACCACTTGCCACAAATACGAGTCTTTTGCACGATTACGTATGCATTCGACTCGATGGCGATAGGTTTCAAACTACAACTAATGCGAGGGCCCTTCACATCAATCAAGTAATCAACCATAATATTAAGAACAATACCAAAGAAACTAGAAAACAACAATCAATCAATGAAATTAAAGAATAAATAGATCTTACAAAGTGGTTAGAAAGTCATAGAATAGTCATGATCGGTCTCCGGCTTGAATCCTTAAAGGATTAGCCTGGACATAATTGAAGAAATACACCAAGCTCTTTTTATTGAAGAAAGACTAAAAGTACAAAAATCCTAAAATAATATGTTGTCGCCTCCGTATGTTCTTCTCCGAACAAAGGATGATCTCTCCCAAACTCTCAAACCCCAATTTATAGATGTGTCTTTGTAACAAGCTTGGAGTGATTTATGCCCATTTGAATGTTTTTATGATTAATGGCATGATTTGTGGCACGTGATTGGTGGAAAAGGCTGATTGGCATGATTTGTGGCGCATAATTGATGGAAACGGCTGATTGGCACAATTTGTGGCGCGTAATTGATGGAAACGGCTGATTGGAGTGATTTGTGGCGCATGATTGGAGAAAAAGGCCTGTGAGACGCAGTTTGACCAATAAATTCCCAACACGTGCGTAATTAGATACGGCATCCAATTATCGTAAGTAAATACTCTATTTTGAGTATTTTTCTCGTCCCAAATTCAACCGTGACCTCGGATCCACCTAAAAGTAAGAGATGAGTATAAATTTAGTGGTATTTTGGAGACTTTGACATAAAAACACCCATAAACAAATGGTAAATAATGCATAATAAACGACTTATCAGTCGCTGAGTGGCAAAGGGCTGACGGACATTTTGCTCGCTTCAGCTGTCTGGCTCAGCATCTGGGTTGCACAGATTGGTTTAGTGGTTCAGACCAGTGCTTGAGACACAGGGGCAGGTTGTGGATACCTGAGGTGCAGGAACTACGTGATAGCATTCTTGAGGATGCACACCGATCGCGGTATACAGTTCATCCTGGCAGGACTAAGATGTATCATGACTTGCGACGTTTATTTTGGTGGCCTGGGATGAAGGCCAATGTGGGTGCATATGTGAGAGCTTGTCATATTTGTCAACGAGTTAAGGCCGAGCACAGGAGACCAGCTGGATTGTTACAGCCACTACGATTCCACAAAGGAAATGGGAGCATGTCACGATGGATTTTGTGAGCGGGTTGCCACAGATCGGCGAGACGTCATGATGCTGTGTGGGTTGTTATTGACAGATTGACGAAGTCCGCACACTTCATTCCTATATCGATGAAGTATTCGTTTCCTCGCTTGAGTATCATTTTTGAGCGAGAGGTTGTTAGACTACATGGAGTGCCGATATCTATTGTGTCCGACGAGATCCCAGGTTGACTTCGGTTATGGGAGAGCATGCAGAGCAGCTTTGGGACCGAGACTTCGCTTTAGTACAGCTTATCATCCTCGACGATGGTCAATGAGAGATTGATACGATATTGGAGGACATGCTCGAGCATGCATTTTGCGCTTGGAGGTGCTTGGGAAGAATATTTGCCGTTGTGCGAGTTCGCGTACAACAACACTATCAGCGAGTATTGGTATGCCACCATTTGAGGCTTTGTATGGGAGACCTTGCGAGATCACCAAATTGTTGGGCGGACTCGAGGATGTGGCAGTGATTGGACCTGAAGTCGTTGTTGATCATACCGAGAAAATTCGGCAAATTAGACTGAGATTGCAAGCAGCTCAAGATAGGCAAAAGAAGTATGCTGATAGGTATCTTCAGAGTTTGAGTTATGATGTGGACGACTTGGTATATTTGAAAGTTTCGCCCTGGAAAGGACTTCAGAGGTTTGGAATCAAGGGGAAACTAGCACCGAGATATATTGGACCGTTTAGAGTTATAGCACGTGTTGGGACAGTAGCATATAGATTGGAGTTGCCAGCAGAGTTAGCAGGCGTTCATCCAGTGTTTCACGTGTCTATGTTGAGATTAGCTAAGTCAGGACCGAGGCCAATGGTGGATATTAGACAGATTGAGGTTCGTCCTGACGTTTCATATGAAGAACCCGTTGAGATCATGGATCGTAGAGTTCAGACTTTGAGGAACAGAGAGATTCCGAAGGTGTTGGTACGATGGCAGCATCACGGGACTGAGGGACTCACCTGGGAGCTCGAGTCGACTATGAAATAGAGATATCCTCAGTTATTTACGGGTGAGTGTTGATTATAGCTTAAATTTCGGGACGAAATTTCAATTTAGTTGGGAAGAATTGTAACGGCCCAATTAATATTTGCCGTTATTTTATGACGTCATTACAGACGTGGACGCCAGCGGGGACGTTCGTGGGTCCCACAACGAAGGCTGGAATGCGTCCGGATTAGGTAAATAATATTTTGTGTGTTGTTTTGTTTGATATTGCGATGTTTATGTTAAAATAGGTTAACGGCATCGCGATGTGTGTAATTGTATTTTAAATTGACGTGGGAGATTGTGTGATGAGTATTCGCATCGATATGCGTGTCGACGCGGCTACTGGGTAGATTAAAGACGAAATTTTAAGTTGAGAAAAATATTACACATAAAAATGAATTAAATGTGATAAAATATGTAAATTGTTGGGCACCTAGGGACACGCGGGGTCGTGGTCGACACGCGTGGGTGGTACGTTAGTGTGCACGCCCGAGTACGCTCGTTGGCGCGCACGACAAAATTTTAGGCGCGAAAGTATAGGTGAGTATATATATATTTATATATATATGTGTATATAAGGAATTTAATATATATATATATATTAAAAATCAGAAAAATAAATAAATAATAGTGAAATTACCAATAAGGGTATTGGGGTTGTAAAGGAAAGGATAAAATGAGAGGAGTATTTTGGTCATTTTCCCTAAACCACCACCGCCTTCTCTCGATAAATCGAAATAGAAGAGGAAGAAAAAAAAAGACAAGTGAAATTGAAGAGGAAGAGGAGGAATCGGGAGAAAGGAGGAAGAGAGATCGAGGGATCGGGAGCTTGTGGGATCGAGGAGAACAAGGTGAGTTGTGTAGTTTTGTTGCTTGTTGTTGTTGTATGTCGTTGGATGATGGTGGAGGTGGCGGTTTTGTGGATCAATGGTGGGGGAGCTCGAGAGCTCGGACGAATGCGAGAGCAATTCGTCCGAGGAGGGAGACGATAATCGTCTCCCCAATCCCTCTCCCTCTCCCTCTCCCTCTCCCTCTCCTTATCTTCCATGGAAGATGACCAACCGGGTCGGGTCGACCCGGCTCGGTCCTGGGCGGGTCAGACCGACCCGGTTGGCACGGTCCGGTTCGGTTGGGCCGAACCGGACCGGTGAACCGGGTCCGGCTCACCTCAACTCAAAAAAAAAAAAAAAAAAAAAAAAACGCTTTGAAAGAAAAAGAAAACAGCTTTTGGGAAAAAAGAAAAAGAAAAATCTGGAAAATTCATAGGAAATTCAGATAAAATAGGAAAAAATTAGAAACAAATATATTTTGTTCAAACAAAGGAATTTTGGGATTTTCTTGGAAATGTTGGCGAGATAATAGTCGGGGTTTTAGCCTCGAAAAATGAAAAATTGATATAATATATTAAATTGAAGCTAATTTAGTGATAAATGATAATAGGTACATTTGGGGTGATAATTTGGAATTGTCGGGTGATTATTAGAGCTAGACAGGGTTTGATTTTCGGGACGAGGAGTGCGATTTGAGGTGTGTAGTATCCCAATTGAACTTCACTTTAAGTATTTACCGTTTGATTTATTTGAATTCAGCTCCATTTATTCTTTACTCCATTTCATTATTGTTTTACGGTGGCTGAGTACTCTTACCTGGTGACTTTACGGTAGTGGAGTGTACTCCTACTCAGGTGTCTTTACGGTGTTGAGATCACTCCCCACCTGGTGCTTATTCGTTACGGCCATAGAGTCCACTAAATCATAGCACTTGTCTAGGTATACGCCGGTGAATAGGCAACCCGGGTATGGTAGGCTAGTGTGGGTGCGTCGTGGGTCTACGCCGACCACCTAGAGGGTCCAGGGCCAACCCATTAGTGTGTTTTCATGGGCCGTGCCTGGGGAAAAGCCCGAAGTATGATTTAGTTTGATTTTTATGTGCACGTACTTTGTTTCGTCACTATATTTATGCATGCGATAATCTTTCTTTTACAGTTGTCTGTATTATTTCTTGTTCCGCATGTTTAAATTATAGTATTTAAAATTCCAAGATTTTACTTTCGTAACTACTTGGTGAATTTCCTTGGGATTACTCACTCTGACTCGTCATCTGTCTTTTTGTGATGGCCGAGTGCGAGATCCTAGTACGAGCCGGGAAAGGGCAAGCTTGAGGATTTCATCGATTGACAAATTCTAGCCCTACTCGTACGTATGTTTATATTTACTCGTTTTATATTGAGTTTTGGGCTTGAGAGATAGGTTGTATATTTTGATATTTTGAGGATTCTTAGATGATATGTATATGATGTACAGTTGATATGGTTTCCACTTAGGCACTTTGCTCATAATATACATGAAATTCAGATTAAATATTTATATTGATAGTAAATCTTCCGCTGCGTAATTTGAGTTTAAATAACATTAAAGAAACAAAAGTTAACTCATAACATCAAAGTTAACTGGAAATTGATTAATAATGGATAATTGGGCGTGGGACACAGCTGGCGGTGACGTGGACAGTTGTGGGCCCGCGTGGCCTCCCGTGGCGGACCAATGTGAAAATTGGGGCCGCCACACTTATGGTCAGGTTTTCCACACACCCAACAATTACCTTTAACTTTCTTAAAGGGCTTGCCTTTAGGTGCAAATTTGTTGAAGTGTTTCACAGAAAACTTCTTTGCTTTATTCTTCTGAAATCTGGATTTGAAGCCTCTCATTCAACCACATTTGCTTTTGCAGCAAAGGTAGGTACTTCAACTTTGTCTCCCTTGCGATGATCTTCTTCAACTCTAAGCCTCAAAATCAAGTCCTCTATAGTCATCTCCCTCCTTTTGTGCTTTAAATAGATCTTAAAATCTTTCCACGAAGGAGGCAACTTCTCAATAATTGCACCAACTTGAAAGTGTTCATTGATAGAACATCCTTCTGCATGCAATTCATGAATTAGGACTTGTATTTCCTCTACTTGCTTAATGACAGTTTTTGAGTCCACCATGAGATATTTCAGAAATTTACCAATTACGAATTTCTTCGCATCGGCATCTTCAATTTTGTATTTCTTCTCAAGATTGTTACATACTTCCTTTGCTGTGTCATATGACGAATATATGTCATATAAATTGTCATCCAAACAATTAAAGATGTAATTGCGACAAAGAAAGTCAGAATTTCTCCAGTTCTCAATGGACATAATAGTCTCCTTCGATAGAGGATCCTCATCTGTCTTAGGTTCATCCTCTCTTACAATATGTGCAAGATTGAGGGTTGTCAAGTAGAACAGCAATTTTTGTTGCCACCTTTTAAAATCCACTCCTGTGAATTTTTCTGGCTTTTCTTCATGCCTCTTGAAATCCACTCCCTTGGACTTCTCAGACTTGTCTTCTGACTTTGTAGAGTTGTTCAAACTCGATTGTCCCACCATTTTCAAAATTTCTGAAATTCACAAAACAACACAAAATCTCAGAAATTTCTGAAAATTTTCTGTCTTAGATTATTGTCTGGAACAATAAATAATGATACTAATATATATGAATGAACAAGTTTTACAAATAATTAATAACAGAATCAATCAACAAAATAAATTTCTAACCGGAGGCTTGCACAGAAGCAATGTCCTAAGACAGAAATTTCCTTGAATTCGGTGATTGAATTTTCTTCAAAGATCTGCCCCTAGAATACAACCGGATGCTCTTTCGAACCAAAAATCATCAAGTTCAAAAGTCTGCCAAACTGTGATTTTTCTTCTCTCTCAAAAACGAAATTCAAAAATATGTCTATTTCCAATGTTTTAGTTCTATTTAAATAGAATTTGATGCACTGGTTCAAACCAATGTGTCTGTTCAAAACAATATATTCAACAGTCACACCTATTCTCAACAGTTGCACTTGTTCTCAACAGTCGCACCTGTTCACAAAATAACTAAATTAACTACCAATAATTAATTTCAAAAATACAAAATAAAATAAAATAAAATATGACTTTACAAGGCTAACAAATCTAAGCCCAAAGGCCCAAGGCCCTATCTTTGATTTTAAATATAATTATATATATTTATTATATAAATATATATATATATTTACACCTATTACCCAATGGGTGCCAATTTGGACTATATCCATTGAGTTTCTCTAAAGCAAATATTTAGAGTAGATGTGGGACTAAAGAGGTTTTCTATTCAAACTCACTTGAAACATTTTTCAAGTTCTAACAACTTCCACATAAGTTGAGGCAAAACTCCCGCCAAACAAGAACAGTGTCAATTCTCTGAAAGAAAACTTTGATTCCCCTTATTTCCTTAGAACTAAAAGAAATCTAAGTATATCCCTTCTGGTTATGACAATGCGCTCAAGAATGATCTCAAGTCAAAATATTTTTATAAAAACATACAAGTCACTAGATAATTCCTTAAAGTAACATAACAGTACTACATAAACTTGACTTTTTTTTATTTTAAAATAGAAAATGCTGCAACAAAAAATTACTAATCCAAGCGCACGTACACATGACTGAGTTTTGCATAATAGAATAAAGACCATCATGTGTAAACTTGAAAGATTATTTCTTCTTGAAAAGGAGATGAGATATCATCCATGCTTCGCCATTTTTATATTTTCCTTGCTCGATTCCATGAAAAAGAGAAGTTCTCCAGTGGTTAAACCACTTCATTGCTTCTTCTTCGCTGTTTTTGGATGACACTATTGCTGCTTTTGCAGCATCTATATTAGCATCTATGTTCTTCAACCATTCTTCACTGCAACAAAATCATTTGTCAGGTCACCACATGTAGTCGTTATCTAAACAATCAAGTGGGACACTTTCACCATGTTATATAATTAATCATCTCAACATATACACATTAATAGTGAAAAACGTACTATTAGCACATGTATATGCATTTGCCATAAGACTTTAATGTCCTTTCTATCATGCATTGAGTAGTGCAAATTATAATTCATTTCCTATATATTTGTATATTTTACAGACACCAACAACGTAACTATTTAGGAAGGGATCGGAGTGCTAAAACGACGTCACCTAATTAACTCACATCAACCTCACGAGCCATCCCAGCACGCCTCAAGATGCATGCACGCACAGTTTCCTGGTGCATGATGTGCGAAATATGTAATCATCACGAGGCACACATGAGGGGCTCACAAGGCTAATGTGCATTAGGGTGGATTTGGTGATGTCAAAAAATCATTTACCATGTTTAGAAAAATCACCATTGGTATTGGGGATTTTGTTTTGCCTAATGTTAGAACAATATCTCAAACTCACACACATATAACACATCAGTTGTTTGTGTTCACCGTGAAATGGGAGCTTGTTGATGCAAATAAGAGTTTGTGCTAGATTAGGGCTTTTTTTATTTATTAGATAAGATGGTTTTGTTAAGTTGGATTACAAATTTTGTGTCCTTTTTGTGTCAAAGTTACAGTTTAAATAGAAGTTAGTGATAATAAAAGTTTTATTTGAATTACAGCTAATGTCTCTTTTGGTATTCTATTAGAATTAAGAGTCTTATTATTTTATAAGCCTATATAAAGGCTACATATATAATAGTTTAAGGGTTGATTATTGATTTTTTTAATAAAGAACAGTGTTTCTTTTTTTAGAGAATTAGTGTTTAATTCTCAAGGCCTTGAATTGAATTATTCATGTGTCGAATAATCAGTTTGGAAAACTCTTGCATCATCAGTTTGGTATCAGAGCCTTAATTCGACTTAGGTCACAATGCAATTGAAGATAGTATTTGCTTTTGGTTTGATAGTGATGGGTACAACTTCGTGGTGAAGGACAAGATAGTCTTTGGAGAAGACGATTTTGTCATTGAAGTGGTTTCATTGTTTAAAGTTCCTCTAGAGCTTGAAGAAGTGGTTGGTGATACGGGCGCCAACAAATCTTTCGTGAAGGACTTTTCCAACTATCAGAACTTTGTTGTTAACTTTTCAGATTATGAGATCAAGCCTATCTTTGAAGATAAATTTGTCTTTCAGATCGCAAGCCGCGCGAAGGAACGAAAATTCAAGGTAAGATTTTCTTGAATCGTGGGAGAATGATAAACATGAAGACCATAGACGTCACGTGTGGAGAATGATTCAAGCATTGAATTCGAGGACGAATTTTCTCAACCAGGAGAGAGTGATGCAAATAAGAGTTTGTGTTAGATTAGGATTTTTTTTTATTTATTAGATAAGATGGTTTGTTTATTACTACAAGTTTTGTCCTTTTTGTATCAAAGTTGGAGTTTAAATAGGAGTTAGTGGTTGTAAGAGTTTTATTAGAAATTACAGTTAATGTGTCTTTTGGTATTCAATTAGAATAAAGAGTCCTATTATTTTACAAGCCTATATAAAGGCTACATATGTAATAATTTAGGGGTTGATTATTGATTTTTTTTAATAAAGAACAGCGTTTCTTGTTTTTAGAGAATTAGTGTTTAATCTCAAGGCACTGAATTGCATTATTCGTGTGTCCAATAATCAGTTTGGAAGACTCCCGCTGCATCACTTGCTTATCCCTAGATACATAATTCGATGGTTGGTAGGTGGTGGGGATGTTCATTATGTTGTCCACTTAGAGCATCTTCAATTGTAAATATAGATTGGGACCATTGATTAGTAAGACCTCATCGATGTGAAAAGAATGTCCATCTTAAGTGGCACCAACTTTTAGTACTAAATAGACATTCAAATTCAAAAATTGTCTGCAATGCAAAATGTGGATTGGGACTATTGTTTTATTTTTTATTTCTATATATAACTAAAAATTATGACATGAAAATAGGAAAATGTCTACTTGAATGTGTAGAAGTAGAGGATGCACGTCTACCCCAATGTGACATGCATCCTCGTTGTTTTGTGGTATGTCATCCACACTTTCACAATTTACATTCGCATATATTGAAGAGCGTTCCTTGTGGTTAAATGTCTATCCATGGAATCCATCTCAATTCAATCTATGCATGGTTGAATTAGAGATACTCTTAGGAGTGTTATGCTAGGGACACCAAACCCGGACATCAACATACATACATGGTAGCCGTGGGTTGTCAGTTGCATCTAAAATAACATAAGAATACAAGTAATGTATATGTATATATATATAACAACATACACATTGTATTCTACTTGACATCCCATTTTATGTTATCATATGATATGCATATAGCAACATGCATGTATTGTATAATTGTTGACATCCTTTTTTTTTTTGCAAGGACATTCATATATCCTATTTTACGTTATCTTAAATTTTAGGAATAATATACTTACTGTGAGCGTGAAAAGTGATTTCCGTCAACGATCCAATGGTTGATAACTGAAACATCATCCTACATACAAATTAATGATACACAATTAAATATTGCAAACGCTCTCTAGCAATATTCATTGACAATCTAGATCGAATTGTAAAATTATAAATGCATAGCTAAATCAATTAATCTTTATAAGCAATTACCGTAAAAGAACCTTAATAAGAAATTAGTATTAAATATAGGAAGCAAGAAAATATTCTAGTATATCTATCTATATCTATACTATATATAATGCCAATCCTCCTTAGTATCCAATTAGTCCAAAATTTAACATTATTCTAACATTGCCTTTAAATGCATTTGTTCTATTGGTTCGAATACTATATATAATACCAATCCTCCTTAGGATCCAATTAGTCCAAAATTTAACACTATTCAAACATTGCCCTTAAATACATTTTTTCTATTGGTTCGAAAAAATTTAGACAATTAAATAATGTGCAGTTTTTGAAATTTATAAGTGTCGTTTTTGAAATTTATAAGTGCCGATCAAAATTCAATGAGTTTCTAAACGCACCCCCTAAATAATGGACGTTTTCCTAAACAAGTGGAATTTGATGGATGTTGTAACTGTTTTCAAAACTGTTCTGCAAACTTTTTTAAAATAAATCAATTTCCAAAATGGAGAGAAGTGGGCAAATTTTCGGTGACCTCAAGCGTTTAACAAGGTGAATAGTGCTAAAGGCTCCATCTAGAAGAGGAGGGAGATAATGGAGCAAAGCCATGGTTGCCAATATTCATCATGAATTCAATCAAACTCTCTTTTCATTTTTTGTCGAATGTATTTATAATTTCTTTTGCAAATTTGATTATTATAGATTAGTTATGCTTCACGCTCTGCGCGTGCCTGTCAACTAGTATAGTATAATGCAGTTTTTATTTTATTTATTTTGCATATAATAATTGACTATAATTAGAGATCATTAGTTTACATATATACCTGAAAGTATAGTAAGAAGTGGGGTGATGGGATGACCACCGTCATATCTGGAAAGATCCAATCTTCAAGCCTATCATCATCCGACAGAGGCTAAATAAAATAAACAAATTGTTAGCAAGCCTAATTGCATGAATTTTTATTCAATTTGATAAAGAAGAAAAAGAAAGACCGAATAAATTTCTATTAAAAAAATGATCTATTTTATATTTAAAGTGGGTAATCAAGCTGGGTTTTGTTTTTCCCATTTTGAGATACATGTTTAACTTTTACCCGTCACACTAACATGGGGGCCAACGTAGTCAGGTCGGTGGGAGTTTGATGCCATAAGGAATGGGTAAACCTAGTTGATTCGATTACATGGTGTGAAGGATTGGTGTGCTTTTCATGGAACAACGCATTTTTTCCAGAAATATGTACATGAAAGGGGGTTTTTAATTTCCGACTTTAATGTAGGGATCATGCACACGAGTCCACTACATTGGCTCATTTTTTATAGCAATATGAATAAAGTCTCATTCCTTCAAAAAATTGATTCATACAATAAAGTGAAATGGCTACTTAATTTGAAAAACTAAATATACTGGTTCTGAAAAAAAAATAAAAAAGAATAATACATCATGTATATATATGCAATTTATCATTTTGCTTCTCTAAATCTTAAATCTTTTAAATTGATTCATTCTTTAACATTATGAAATAGCTATATAGTGCCTATGCACATCTCCATGTGTATCGCAACGGCACCGAGTGGTCGGTTCTCAAGCTCGGTGCCCAAAGTGAGTTACTCTATCAGGTTCCTTTTCAAAATATATTTCGGTGACCAAATTCTCCCTTCCTTTGATTATCTAATTCGCCCCTATATTTAGGGTTCTGAGTTTCAAGAATAACCTATATATGGGTAATTTGGCTCCCATTGTAGAATGAGAGAAAGTGCGCTATACCAAAAAAAAAAAAAAAAGCAAAACAAAACAAAACAAAAACAATAAAAACAAGGCCAAATTGGTTAAAATATCCTAATCTCTTACAACTTTTGTTATTATATCTTAACTTTTTGAATTTGTTATTATATCATAACTTTTATAGATTGATAAATTAATTTATATCCAATGTCACTTTTTTAACTCTAAATTTGATGAGGTGACACTTAAGTAATGAACTTAAAAAATAAACTTAGTAATTAGAGGGTGATGAGGTAGTTTTTTAAAGTCATTATTTAGGTGTCACGTCATCAAATTAATTTGTCAATCTAGAAAGGTTGTGATATATAATAACAAAAGGTGTAAAATGTTAGGATTTTGTAACCAATTAAACCTAAAAACATTTTTAAAAAAACATAAAAAAAAAGTGAAAAATCGAGACAGAACGCAAGCGTATTTATACAATTTTTCATAAACTAATGATTTTGACAGGCAGCTAATTAATATTTATATTAAGCTTAAATTAGTCACTACTTGCCTTGAATTCGTATGCCAAATTTCTGTGACACAAATGTTCAACAAAGAGAAACCCATCCGACTTCATCCACTTTGATATCTTCCTTAAAAATAATTTATAGTTCTTCAAATGCTGCAGAATTTTATGATCAAAAGAAGGTTAAAGTACTTTCAACATAAATGTATAGCAGAATAATTAAAGTGTTAAGGAAACATTAGTTAAGGAAACAATATATATTGTTGTTAAGGAAACATTAGTTAAGGAAACAATATATATTGTTTCCACCAGTTAAGGAAACAGAATATTCTGTACATTGTGTAGTTGCCTTTGTTGTTAAACCTTCCTAAATTGTACTCTAGACATATGTATAAATATAGGGTACCCGTGTATACAAGATATATAGAATAAACTTATTCCATTCAGAAACTTACATGGTATCAGAGCCATAATCGTGGTTCCTCTGTTATTCTGTCTCGATTGTGTGAATATTGCCCCGCAACATCATCTGTCCGCACCGTTTGTCCTCGCTCTCGCTTGCACTTCACGTGCCCCGAAACGCTTCGCCAATTCGTCCGTTTCTACGCTGTCCGCATCCACGCCCGTGTGCGCTGTTTCACGTCCGACAACAAGCGTCCGCCACACACATTCTGTCCGCGCGTCCGCCTCACGCATCCGCCACACACCGCCGCTTTGCTCAAGCCGCCCACGCGCTTCGCTTCGCTTCAAGCGCTAACGCGCTTCGCTTCGCTTCGCTAAGGCGCTTCGTCGCGACGCGATCGCCTCGCCGCGCTCGCTCGCTTCATGCTTCGCCTTCAAGGCTTCGCTTCGCCGCTTCCGCTAAGGCTTCGCTTCGCTTTTCAAGCGCTTCTTGCGCGAAGCGCTCGATCGTCATAGCGAACTAGTTGCCGCAAACTGATCTTCCATCCGCTCGCTTCGATCACCAGGCTCGTCATTCTCTAATCGGACGTGTTTTATTCTTCGATGGAGAAAAGTGAAGTCTCACAAACCTATCTCCATAATTCTTGATGGTACCAATTACTCACTGTCTCAACGAATTAAAAGTTTTTTAATTGGTAGAAAACTTTGGAGAATAGTTACGGGAGACAACCCTACACCAGAAAAGGATGCCACAGAGACACAAGCCAAGTTCCTTGACCGACTTGATGACTGGGATAGTAAGAATCATCAAATCATCACCTGGCTTTGTAACACATCTACTCCCTCAATTCATATTCAATTTATTGATTTTGAGACTCGCTAAAGAAATTTGGGATTTCTTAGCCGTTAGATACAAAACTTCGGTTTGGCACAAGACTATCAATTGTTCACCACTTTGAACAGCTTTGAAACAAGAAGTTCGGTCGGGCCTATCAATGAGTTCTTAGCACTCATTCAACCAATCTGGAACCAAGCTTACAACAGTCGAAATCAAGAAAGACCACCTTCATCTCATTCAAGTTCTCATGGCTCTTCGCCCGAATATGAGTCGGTCCGTGCCGCCCTCCCGCATCGCGATCCACCGCTTTTCTTGATGCAAATTGCAAAGAGATTTTGTTCGAGGAAACTCGACTTGGCTTGGTCACTCCCGTCTCTCAATCGAAGTGGCCCTAGCAACTACTCAATCTTGGTCTAAATCGCCTCTCAACCTTGCAAGAATTGCAAAAACCCGGACACTCATTTGCTCATCGTCCCACACCGAGTGTCGCTATCGTCATGAACGTGGTCACATAGTGCCGAATCGCCTAATAAACGATCCCGCCCCAAAGGAACACCTAAGTCTACATCTCGCTCTCACACCGGTTCCTCTCGTTGCCGCTGTTGTATCTCGATCAATCACCTTCCTCTCCGATGTTCACTATGACCGATTTGGAAGCAATCATCAAACAAAGCTACCTACTCAACCCATCGCCCTATTCGTAACCTCGTGTAACCAATGGTTCTTTGATTCTCGGGTGTTGTCATCATATGACACCAAATCTATCCCTATTGTCTAACAAGTAGTCCTTCACCGCATTCTTTGGGAATTCAAACCGCAAATGGAAGCTCCATGTCGCTTACCCACTCAGAACTGTGTCCAACCATAGTTTAAATCTCCCGCACACCCATTGTGTTCCCGACCTCACCTTGAACTTAATTTCTGGTCGGCAACTATGTGACCAAGGCTTGATCTGTTTTATTTTCTCCCACCGGTTGTCGTGCACAGGACATGCGACGGGTCGATTCTCGGGAACGGGGATCAAAGTAGGACGATTATTTGAGCTCACGTCACTTCACATACCCGCCGTCAAACAGATTTCAGCAGCAGCTCCACCCCTTCAAATCTATCGCTGGCACCTTCGCCTCGCCATACATCATCCAAGAAACTCCGTACTCTTGTTTCCCGTGGTCATCGGGTATCTCTAAATTTGAATCTTTTGATTGTATGCATTGTCGCTAGCAAAACAACCTCGCTTCTTCCTTCGCATTAATGAGTCCATCAATAATACACCATTTGGGTTAGTTCATTCGATGTTTGGGGTCCCGCACCTACTTCCACCATGAATGGTTATCGATATTTTGTACTTGTTCATCGATGACTACTCCGCATTCACTTGGATATATTTTCTCAAACATCGATCCGAAATATCTCAAACATATATTGAATTTGCTAATATGATCAAAACTCAATTTGCACGACCAATCAAAATCCTTCGCACCGACAATGCTTTAGAATACCGAGATTCAATCCTACTTCAATTTCTTAAACAAAGAAGGTACCACTATTCAACGTTCTCGCCCGTATACCTCCCAACAAAATGGTCGAAATTGAAAGAAAACATCGCCATATCTTAGATTCTCGTCCGTGCCCAACTACTCTATGCATCCCGTCCCGAAAAGTTTTGGGGTGAAGTCTCGCTTTGAACCGTGTCTTTACCATTAATCGACTTCCCACACCAAGATTACAGTAACATCTCTCCTTTTGAACGACTTTATGATACACCACTGCACTATTCTCCTCTTCGAGTATTTGGTCGTGCATGCTTCGTTCTCCTTAACCCCCGAACATACCAAACTTGAACCTCGTGCTCGTCTCGTGTTGTTTTCTCGGGTATGGAATTGAACATAAGGGGTATCGGTGTTGGGATCCGCTTTCTAAGAGATTGCGCATCTCCACACATGTCACTTTTTGGGAAAATACCATGTTCTCTCGCCCTATCCAAGTTCGACACTCATTATCCCGCTCTCAACCATTTTTCACCAACCCGTCTACCGAACCGTTCCCATCTCCTACTCGCAGTACGACACCGAGCGCAATGATCGTGACTCCGTTCCTCCACCGCCGTCGAAGAATCCGCTCCTCTCGATACTCCCGTACTGCTCCCCGCCCACTCGCGGCCCGAACGGTATCCGAACCTCCCCTTACCTCAAAGATTATCATTGTTTTTCTCGCTATTTCTTCATTACATGAGCCCTCCTCCTATCGAGAGGCTAGTTCGATCCTCATGGCGCAAGCAATGTCGAAGAATTGAATGCACCGGAAAAGACTCACACTGGGACTTAGTAGAGCTACCCTCCGACAAAACTCCGATTGGTTGCAAGTGGATTTACAAGATAAAGACTCGCTCCGATGGCTCTGTGAGCGGT
The DNA here is from genome assembly GCA_039657345.1 of Stephania japonica. Classification (NCBI taxonomy): domain Eukaryota; kingdom Viridiplantae; phylum Streptophyta; class Magnoliopsida; order Ranunculales; family Menispermaceae; genus Stephania; species Stephania japonica. The sequence continues at coordinate 15,199,510 of CM077558.1, read as the reverse complement.
ATAAAGCTCGTCTGGTCGCAAAAGGGTATACTCGTGGAATATGGTATTGACTATGAAGAAACGTTTGCCCCTCAGTAGCGCTTCGACTTCGTCCGAAGCTTACTTGCGTAGCAGCCCGTCCGACATTGGCCTTTGCTTCAAATGGATGTGAAAAATGCTTTCCTCAATGGTGATCTTGCGTAGGAAGTTTATATGTCCCCACCTCCCGGCTATTCTCACTCTCCGAACCAAGTTTGCCTTCTCCGTCGTGCTTTATATGGGCTTAAACAGTTCCCCGTGTGCTTGGTTTGCCAAATTCAGCTTCTACTATTTCACAATTTGGTTTTCACGAGTCCTCACGATTCTCGCCTTGTTTACTCGCCGAACCGACAGGGGCATGGTTCTTCTTCTACTTTATGTTGATGACATGATCATCACCGGTGACGACTCAACCGGGATTTCGACTTACAAAGACTATCTCAAAGGTCACTTTGAGATGAAGGACTGGGGTAACTTGAGCTATTTCCTTGGCCTTGAAGTCACTTCTACCTCTCGATGGATACTATCTTTCGCAAGCGAAATATGCATCCGATTTGATCTCTCGCTCCGTGATCACCGACACTTCTATTGCATCCACTCCTTTAGACACAAATGTCAAGTTCGACTCCATCGATGGTATGCTTCTTTCGACCCTACTATATATCGTCGCTCGTGGGGAGCTTGGTTTATCTTACTCATTAGCCGTCCGACATTGCTTATGCTTTCACATAGTCGCCCGCTTCATGTCGCCCTCGTATCGCTCACTTCACTGCTGTTCTTCACATCCTTCGTTACGTGAAAGGTACTCTATTTCATGGCCTCCACTTCTCTGACAACTCTCCATTGGAATTATCAGGTTACTCCGATGCAGATTGGGCTGGTGACCCTACTGACCGACGTTCTACCACTGGCTATTGTTTCTTTTTGGGAAACTCCTTAATATCATGGAGAAGCAAGAAACAAACTGTAACATCTCGATCTAGTACAGAATCTGAGTATAGGGCTCTTGCTGATGCTACTTCTGAATTGCTTTGGCTTCGATGGCTACTTGCAGATATGGGGATTACACATGCTTCTGCTACAACTCTGCATTGTGACAATCAAAGTGCGATTCAAATTGCACATAATGATGTTTTTCATGAGAGAACAAAACATATTGAGAATGATTGTCACTTCATCCGACAAAGATTTGGTTCGGGCACTCTTCAACTCTCTTCTGTTTCCTCCTCCAATCAGACGGCCGATATCTTCACTAAGGCTCATCTTCCTGGTCGTTTTCTTGTGTTGATCAACAAACTCAAGTTAATTTCTACGAAATCATCTTGAGTTTGAGGGAGGATGTTAAGGAAACATTAGTTAAGGAAACAATATATATTGTTGTTAAGGAAACATTAGTTAAGGAAACATTAGTTAAGGAAACAATATATATTGTTTCCACCAGTTAAGGAAACAGAATATTCTGTACATTGTGTAGTTGCCTTTGTTGTTAAACCTTCCTAAATTGTACTCTAGACATATGTATAAATATAGGGTACCCGTGTATACAAGATATATAGAATAAACTTATTCCATTCAGAAACTTACATAAAGCATCTACAATTAATTATGCTTTAAGTAATTGGCGTATATTCATACCTCAAGGACTGAAATAACCAGCACCCGATCGAATTCTTTGTTCATTTCATATGTGGTAATATCTGCTAATATGATCTCCACATTGGCCAAGTTGTGTTCCCTAATAAAACAAGGAAAAATTTATTAATGTGTTTGTGCATGGGTTCTAATACTTACATTGCACTACCTGCACTGTTCTTCAATGAATTGTTTTTGAGAAGCTATATCTGTGATTGCTGTGACATGACAGTGGGGATACTTTCGAGCAATATGCAAAGCCACGGCACCATATCCACAACCAAGATCAAGAACTTTATGGCCATCTTTTATCTGTGCTCTCTCACAGTACAAGTCCAACATTGTGATCTCTCCATCATCTAATGTGACTGATTCGTCTTCAAAATAAGACCAACTGTACAAAATAAAGAATTAAATTAATTAGAAATCTACAGTTAAAGAATTTTTTATTTTTTTTAGTTTTGAGAGCAATATATTACAACTTCAAATTTGCACTTAAGAGATCCAAACCCACAACCTTGTTCATGACTGACCACATACCTTACCATTAAGCTTGCACTTGTTGGTGAAGTCAAAGGATTTTTTCATGACTGACCACATCCCTTAACATTAAGCTTGCACTTGTTGGTGAAGTCAAAGGATTTTTTCATTATTTGTAAAGAAATTAAAAAAGAGGTTTATGGTCATACGTGATCAACAAATTTTAAGTGGTATGTCCAATTGTTTGACATGTGGACAACTCCTTTAAGATTAATGATTAAAGGAAGTGTTGATTGATTGATTAATGAATGACGGTTTGATAAATTGATTGATTGATTGATTGGTTGATTGGAGATTCCATAAATGTAAATACATATGTACCTCTATAAATATGAAATCGTTATAATTAAATAAGCATGAATGAAATCATTTTCTCTCCTTTCTCTCAGGGACGTAGGTCGTTAAACCGAACCACGTAATCATTGTCTATTTTTATTGTTTTCTCTGCTTATTAGTTTCCTTATGGTATCAGAGATGATGGTTTTTTCATTGTGTTGATCAACTTATTGTAAAAGATGAAAAAAAATGGGATCATATGGAACAAATGGATATCATAAAGCCACTATAGAGTTTGAAGGTAAGGCTTTAAAGAATTCTTTACCTATTAATAATAATGCATGGATAATTGATTTTGCTGCTACTAATCATATGAATTTTGAATTAGAACAAGTCTCAAACCTCAAGCCCTCACGACTTGTTTCCATAGCCAATGGCCATAAAATTCAATTATTGGAGAAGGATCCTTACCTCTTACTGATACATTAAGTTTGTGATGCAGTCTAAGAAGTGCCAAACACTTTTTTGAAAAAATTTGACCGAAAATAATTTTGGTTGACTTTTGGAGGGTCTGCCTACGGAATATTACGAATTCGATAGTTTTGAAGAAATAATTTTATTGGATAGGCGTGGCAATCACTACATATGACTAATGTTGTGATTACGATATTTTTTGGCCAAATTCCTTCGTTTAGGCCTCTGAATTAGCAATTTTACCATTTTTAGTAAGTTTTAGCTTGATTACAACTTTTAGTAGGAATCTCCATTTTTTATGTCGTTTGTGGCATTAGCTTTCCTATTTTGTCTAGTTTTCAATTTATGGTATTTTAGACTTTTGCTATTTTTGGCAAATTTTAGAGTTCTGCTATTTAAAGCACATTTTTTGTTGTAATTTGACTTTTTTTATTATTGAATAAAATTCGAACTTTGATTAAGTTTTTATTTCTTGGATTGCATTATTCGTAGTGTCAAATAATCAGTTTGGAAGATCTTTCGTTGCGTCAAGTGGTATAAGAGCTTTTATTGCACGTGATTTGAAGTTAATCATGACTCCAATGAAGAAGAATCAAAATCACCAATGAGTTGACGATATTTATAAGAGAGATGTCCAAACCCATAACAAGCATTGGTTCACCCAACTTTCGAAAACGCAAGACCAGTTGCGTCAAAAACTTGATGAGTTGTCCGCACTTTCTCGTGAGTTGTCTGCAAGGATGGCAGAGTTACGTGCTCATAGGAACTCGACTCCTAACCGTAAAAGGGAACCTCTTGTCGACTTTCTATTGCAGAGGAGACAAAGAGATGCTTCTTCGGATGGAGAGGGCAGATACTATGAGGCTCCACGTAGGCGTCATAGACCACGTGCAGTTGATGATGATCGTAGGCAGTGGGAGGCTAGGATGAAGACAGAGATTCCAAAATTCCATGGTACGCTTCTGCTTGAGGAATTCCTGGATTGGCTAGCAACAGTTGAAGAAGTCATGGAGTTCAAGGAAGTACCAGAGAAGCATCGCGTGCAATTGGTGGTAACCAGATTTCGCGATTTCGCCATGGCTTGGTAGCAGCAAAAAAAGTTAACACGAAACAGGATAGGTAAGGGAAAAGTTACCTCGTGGGAAAAGTTGAAGAAATATATGCGGGCTAAGTTTTTACACTATAATTTCCAGTGTTTGATGTATCAAAGATTGCAGAACTTGAGGCAAGGGGCAAAATCAATTGATGAGTACACAAAGGAGTTTTACCAGTTGGTTGCTAGAAATGACCTACAGGAGACTCATGACCAATTGGTGTCGAAATATATTGGTAGGCTGAATCTGAAAATTCAAGATATCGTCAACACGCTTGACCCAGTTTCTTTGGCTGCAGCACGTCAGAAGGCAAAGCGAGTAGAGCAACAATTATGATGTGGTGTTAGTTTTGTGTCCATGAACGTCGGTGGTGGACCATCTAATACTGGCAGTGCTAATGTTGGCAGGGCAACCATGGTAACAAATCCCGCTACTGGTAGTACTAGCAAAATTAAGTGCTTTGGTTGCGGCGAGATTGGCCACCAAGTCTTAGAGTGCAAAAGGAAAAAAGTCATCTTTGTTAACAATGAGGAGGTAAATGACGACGTGGATCTAGCATGCATCACTACAGAACCAGTTTTTGATAGTTTGCTAAAACACGGAGGACATTATGACCGGAGATGTAGGTACTGCATTAGTTGTGAGACGATCTTGTGACACTAAGGGTGGATTTTGATGATGAATGGTTGAGGAATGACATCTTTCACTCCAAGTGCACCATCTTAGACAAAGTTTGCAAATTCATGATTAATGCAGGTAGCTATGAGAATATCATCTCTATCGAGGCGGTTCAAAAGTAAGGGCTTGCAACGGAGAAGCATCCCAACCCTTACAAACTGTCCTGGCTGAAAAACACGGAGGACATTATGACCGGAGATGTCGGTCCTGCATTAGTTGTGAGACGATCTTGTGACACTAAGGGTGGATTTTGATTATGAGTGGTTGAGGAATGACATCTTTCACTCCAAGTGCACCATCTTGGACAAAGTTTGCAAATTCATGATTAATGCAGGTAGCTATGAGAATATCATCTCTATCGAGGCGGTTCAAAAGTAAGGGCTTGCAACGGAGAAGCATCCCAACCCTTACAAACTGTCCTGGCTGAAAAAAGGCAGTAAGGTAACGGTTGCAAAACGCGCTTTGATGACTTTCTCTATTGGTGTCAAGTATAAAGATTCTCTTTGGTGTAATGCTGTTGCTACGAATGCGAGTCACTTGTTGGGGCACCCATGGCAATTTGATATAGGAGTTACGCATGATGGGAAAACCAATAAGTACACTCTAATATTTAAAGGGTGCAAATTGTTCTTCTGCCTACAAAGTATTTTGATGATGATAAGCTGGTAAAAGAGAGTAGTAGTTTGTTGACCCTGAACAGATTTAAAGCAAAGTTGTGTGACTCAGAAGCATTTTTTGTGGTAATTGGGAAGGAAGTGAGTAGTGATGTTATGATTCCAGAATTAGAGGTGTTTATAGTTGCTAAATTTTCTGACCTATTTCCTGATGATCTACCTGATGGATTGCCTCCATTACAAGACATCCAACATCAGATTGACGTCTAGCCTAGTGCGGCTCTTCCCAACAGGCCACATTATAGAATAGTCCTGCTGAACATGAAGAATTGCATAGACAAGTTGAGGAGTTGATGTTAAAAGGCTTTATTTGTGAAAGCCTAAACCCTTGCGTAGTTCTAGCCCTCCAACTCCTAAGAATGATGGCTTCTGGCGGATGTGTGTTGACAGCAGAGCAGTCAACAAAATCACTTTCAGATATCATTTTCCAATGCCTCGTTTAGATGACTTGCTCGATCAATTGAGCGGCACTAGGGTGTTTACGAAACCAGAATTGAAGAGTGGGTATCACCAGATTCGTGTTCGAATTGGTGATGAATGGAAGGCAGCTTTTAAGACTCGAGGGGGGTTATATGAGTGGTTAGTGATGCCATTCGAGTTGTCCAATGCACTAAACACTTTCATGAGAGTCGTGAACCAAAGTTTGAGGTCTTTGATAGGCAAATGTATCGTTGTGTTTTGATGACATTTTGATTTACAGTGCTAACCAGGATGAACACCTCGAGCATTTGCGAAATGTTCTAACTATTTTGCGCAGGGAGAAATTTTATGCTACCATGAAGAAGTGCTCATTTGTGACTTCCTAAGTTCTATTTTTGGGTTATGTCATCTCTGGAGATGGTCCAGTAGATGAGTCCAAGGTGGAGGGTGTGTGACATTAGCCGAGGCCTCGTAGGTTCGCAATATTCATGGATTAACTTCCTTCTATAAGCAGTTCATGCCACATTTCAACAGTATTATGGCACTAGTCACAGATTGTATGAAAGGTGCAAACTTTATGTGGAGCGATGCAATAGAGGAGGCGTTTTAGCTGATCAAAGTGCGGCTCACTACTGCACCTATATTGGTGTTACCAGACTTTCATATCACTTTTGAGTTGCATTGTGATGTTTCTAAAGTGGGCATGGGGTTGTTTTGAGTCAGAATAGTAGACTTGTAGCATATTTTAACGAGAAGTTATCTGGGGCTAAGTCGCGTTACAATACCTATGATGTGGAGTTTTATGCAGTGGTGCAAGCAATAAAACATTGACGCCATTACTTATACCATCGTGAGTGTGTGTTGTCTGCTGATCATAATGCCTTACGAAATTTGCACAGGCAAGATATAAGGTGTCAGCTGGCATTCTTCGTGGGTGGCATACTTGGAGCGTTTTACTTTTTGTAGTAAAACACAAATCTGAAGTTACAAATAGGGTTGTTGATGCTTTAAATAGAAAATGAAGCCTATTGAGTCAGACGACTATGGAGGTACATGGCTTCTCATCTTTCTCTGATTTACTTGATACTAATCCTTTCTTCATTGGTATTTTGGCAAATGTGTGTAGTGGTGAACATACAGATTATGCACTGTATGAGGGATTTCTATTCAGAGACAACCAACTTTGTGTTCTTGATTGTAGTCTGAGATTGCAAATCATCAAATAACTACATTGTGAGGGTCATGTGGGTTGTGAAAGGACTTTGCAATTGATTCAGGCTTCCTACTATTGGTCTGCCATTCGCAAAGAGGTGGAGAAATTTGTGAAGCATTGCTGGACTTGTCAAGTCTTGAATGGTACAACGACTAATTCAGGTCTTTATATTTCATTACCAGTTCCAGATCAGCCATGGGTTGATCTTAGCATGAATTTTCTGTTGGGGTTGCCTAGAACACAACAAGTTCACGATTTTATCTATGTAGTGGTTGACCGTTTTTCTAAGATGGTTCATTTTATTTCGTGCAAGAAGGCTACAGATGATGTGAAGGAGGCTCAATTGTTATTTCGAGAAGTTTATAGGCTACATGTATTACCTACTTCGATTGTGTCAGATAGAGATACTCGGTTCTTTAGTCATTTTTGGCGTAGTTTGTAGAAAATGGTGAACACGTAGCGGGAATTGAATATTTCTTATCATCCGCAGACATATGGGCAAACTGAGGTAGTCAACCATTCTCTAGGCAATCTTTTGAAGTGCTTGGTGGGTGAAAATCCCGAAGTTGGGATATGAAGTTGGGTCAGGCAGAATTTGCACACAATTATGTTGTTAACCAGAGTACTGGATTTAGTCCTTTTCAGGTTGCTTATTCATTGGTTCCTCGTGGACCTCTTGATCTAATGTCATTACTAAGTAAAACGAGGTTGCATGAAAAGGCAAAAGACTTTGTGCTTGGTTTACAAGAGGTTCATCAAAAAAGATAGCTTGCAGGCAATTAATAACAAGAATAAGAAATTTGCTGATCAAAAGAGACGGCATGTGGAATTTGATGTAGGTGATTTTGTTTAGGCAGTCCTTACAAAGGATCGTTTCTCTGTTAGTGATTATAGCAAGCTCTCGACAAGGAAGATTGGCCCGGTAGAGATTATTGAGAAGATAAGTCCTAATGCCAATCGGTTGAAGTTATCGAGTCACATTCGTACAGTTGATGTGTTTAATGTTAAGTATTTGATCCCTTTTCTGGAGATACATCAGAGGATGAAGATTCAAGGGCAAATCCTATCCACCCTAGGGAGAATGATGCAGTCCAATAAGTGTCAAACACTTTTTTGGGAAAGTTTGACTGAAAATAATTTTGGTTGACTTTTGAAGGGTCTGACTACGAAATTCAACAATTTTGAAGATATGGTTTTATTAAAAATGGTGTGGTGATCAATACTCACGACTGACGTCATGACTACGACGTTTTTTGGCCAGATTCCTTCGTTTAGACCTCTAAATTAGCAATTTTACTATTTTTATGTCGTTTGTAGCATTAGCTTTCCTATTTCGTCTAGTTTTCAATTTAGGATATACTTTTGCTATTTTGGCAAATTTTACGGTTTTGCTATTAAAAGCACCCTTTTTGTTGTAATTCGACGTTTTTTATTATTTGAATAAAATTCGAACTTTGATTAAGTTTGTGTGCCCTGGATTGCATTATTCGTAGTGTCGACTAATCAGTTTGGAATATCATTCGTTGTGTTAGTTTGAATTCTATTTTGGTTGTTCACTCTTTAGAATATAATATCATATCAGTTTCTCAAATCACATTATTCTTATCTTATATTGTCAATTTTTGGCATAATTTATGTGAATTTAACAATATCCAAACAACACAAACAATTGGTTATGATTTAAGCGAGGAAAGTTATATTACTTAGACATGTCATCAAAGAGTTCGAACAAGGTGCAACGAGCACTAATTACAAATGAATCTCAGGAAGATAAACAAAAATCTAAAATTTAGTTATGGCATAAACGGTTGGGCCACATATCATTTGGGTATCTAAAAAGGTTATTTCTCAATTTTATCTTTGAAATGTGATGTGTTAAGTTTCTATTGTGATACTTGTGAAAAGGCAAAAAATCATCGTGTCTCATTTTCTTTAACTATAAATAAAAGTCCACATCCTTTCGTGATCATACATTCTGATGTTCTAAGATAAAAAAAAAAAAAAAAAAAAAAAATGTGACGACTTGCCTATTTTAATAATAATTTAATTACTAATATCATACTAGGACCCAACTCAGACCCACATGGACATCGCGGATTAGTCTTGGACACGCCTGATGAGGTATAATATTGTTATTTTTGTGTGATGCTTGCTATATTGCCTTTATTTTTATCAAAGTATATCATTGCACTATTTATTTCACGATTTAACACATTGTTCGTATGACTGCGACGATTAGCACCTCGAGATACGTGTGTGCAACGCGAAAAGGGATGGGATTATGGCTTAGCCAAACCAAAGCTTAGTTTAATCCTAAACTATGACAATGAAATTAAATTGTTTCACCTCTAAGTTAATGAAACTTGCTATATAGGCTCACTAAACAAATACGAACCCTCTAAGGCGAAATACGAACCCTCGAGGCGCCTCAGAATGCCGGCGGTGCGAGGCACCAAGTTGATGATGGCGTAGTTATGTAACCAATTTATTTAAATGGAGAATATATATTAACTAAGATACTTAAATAGATTGATCGATGTGCCCATTGTTGTTAGTCAAATTATGAAAATATGGATACCTAGGTTGGTATAATTAAATTGAGAAGCATAGACAAGCCTAGTGATGTCCAATCTAGAGGCTAAAGTGACACAAATAGTGGACACTACCGGTAGTGATGGATCCAACTATAGCCTTTGATGAACCAAGGGATATGTATATGAGCCAAGATGTGCAGTAGAGATTAATTGCAAAGGACTACATACCACACTTAGCTCATTTAATTTTGCTCTCATGGCTAACATTGAGAAAACAAGAGAGGGAGTGTCGGAATTGAAGGAGTCTTGGAGCTATTAGAAGCCAGTAATTGGAGTTTACAAGCTAGGTAAACCAAAAAACCCTTGAATTCTTTATCAACTAGTTCATATTGTGATCAACGAACGCATGCCAATTGAGTTTTCGGGTAAAAACGACTTTCTAAATGTTAAAAGAGCTTCTCTACTGCTTTTGATGACAATTGGGCTCGGGTTTTACATTAAATTAGGTTTTTAAACTAGCTCCTAATCTTCTTCATAAATGTCAATGGAATGCATGGTGAATTGGTGAAATTTGATGCAAATTGTTGTATGCTATTGTTTTTGGTGTATGAAGCTACCCCACGTAGAGGATGGGGTCGACGGCGAGATAAGAATTCATAAGTTGGGAATTCTGGTCCCCGACCCAAATAGCGCGCCCTAATAGGTGATATTAACACACTACCTTTTCTAGGTAGGACTAGGACTTGAAGTGCAGGTGGCTCGCTAACTATAGTTCAGACTGGTTTTTGACAGCAAACTCTATTAAACACATATTTTGATTTTGGGACCCTAAACACCTCAAAACACACCTAAATGACTTGAAATTCGATATGTAGGACACTCGGGACCTAGAGAGGTTTAGGGAACCATCGTATGGGTATTTTGGAGTACGAGCAAGCGATAAGGATAGAGTTTGTATCATATTTTATGGAAGTAAATCCACGAGAAAGACACTTAGCATGCATTTCGTTCTTTCTATTTTATACTACCTGCTATTTTATAGTCTTTCTAGCACCCGTCAATGACGATCTGGGAGTTGGCAAGCGGTATTGTCATACTATAGACTACGCGTGAGACTTGTTTCCGCAAGTTGATGATTTCAAGAGTGGGTTGACGTGACGCTTGCCTCCATCACAGAGTTTCTCTCATACGGGCAATGGCTTGGAGTTTAACTCCCGACCAACAAAGTTCCTCATTTGACCTCGAAGCGGAGGTGAGGACAACCTCGTAACTAGAGACTTCTTGGCCCACTATTAATGTCCCAGAGTTTAGCAAACATGTACCGCACTCGTGTCCAACATTCTTACTATCTCTTGCAACTTATATTCATGCCTTTATCTTTCCTATTTCATTTAAATTATTTGCATGAATTGTAGCCGCTTTATTTGAATTCCTGTAGATGCTAGCTGAATTTCTCTAGGATTTACTCATTGGAGCTTGTCTCTTTTTATAGTAAGTTGCAGATCCTAAGATGAACCGAGGTAAGACTGTGCTTGGCAACTACATCTGATCTTGGAGAGCCCCTTCTATAAGATATCTTAGGCATTTGTTATTATGTATTACTGTTTTTTTGAGAACTTTGGGTGACTTACACACTGATACATGTATATTGACTGATATTGTATCTTTTGTCGCCATTGATATACATGGTATCTATTTGCCAAGTTTTTCACTACTTAGGGTTGTTAATTATGCAAGACAATTACTTTTCACATTGCATGTCAAATTAAAAGACTTCTACTATTAAACTACAACTAACCAAAAACATTGATAATCAAGTTGTAAAACTCGTAGGACTTAGTCTATAATTACTAAAATCACTAAAATGTTATGATAAACAACTAAGTCAACTAATAATTGCCTGACCGATCTAACTAAGCACAAAAATTACATTAAGGCTAGAATAATTGGATAAGTTAAGGCAGTTTGAAAAAGATGAGCATTTGTCGGGGACTGCCATAAACAGGCATGCAGGTGACATGGCAAGACTTGGTGACGTGTCCTATAACGTGGCGGTGCCCGATTTGTCTTGGAATTTGGGGCCATCACAAAAACTATTGGTGGGTCTCGTGGTTTGTTGTTTTCATTGATGATTGTACTAGAGTGACTTTTTTATGTTTGATGAAGTGAATTTGTTATTTCAAAAGGTTCATAAATTTGTTGAAACTCAGTACAATACCGGTATTCAAGTTTTACACAGTGACAATGGTGGAGAATACCAGTGTTCAACACTGAAAAGATTTCTAGAAGATAATGAAATTGTTCATTAAATCACTTGTGTTGAAACCCCTTAGTAAAATGGAGTTGCAGAGCGAAAGAATCGACATTTTATTAGAGGTTGTTCAGGCTTCTCTAATTGCAGCACATATGACGACTGAATTTAGGGGGAAGCAATATATCACTTATGTAGTTTACATAATTAATCGAGTACCTTCTAGCACATTTGAATTTTGAACACCCTTTAAGCTATGACATATGCCATAATTTTTCCTAGCATCTCAAATTTGCCACCTTGTGTTTTTGGTTGTGTAGCATATGAACACCTTAACAAGCACCAAAGCACAAAATTAACCCCTCACACATTTTGTTATGCGTTTGTTGAATATGCACCATACTAGAAGGGGTATCGGTGTTATCATCCTTCGACACATCAAATGCTTGTTACTATGGATGCAATGTTTCATGAAGATATAATGTATTTCTCCACTAAATCGACTTCAGGGGAAGAATAATAAGGAAATTCAAACTTTTCAATGTGATCCTCACTTCCTTGAAGAAGATTATCACATCATGAAGGAAGGAATACACAGAGTAGTCAAAAAAAAAAAAGTGGAAAGCCAGAAATCAATTGCCAAAATTGGATGCATCACTTGAACTAAATGAAGCTGAGGAAATACATGGCATTGAACTTATTCCAACGTCTAAATCAGAAGGTGTAGAAGAAACACCAAAGCAATCATTGTCTTTTGAACGTATTCTTAATTTAGTCCTTGAACCAACAAGAAAACAATTACTAGAACGTTGCACTAGAGGTGTTTCTAAATCAACATATGAACCAGAGTTGTCTAGTTAGGTAAAATACCCCATGAGTAATTATATGTCTAACCACCATTTATGTGAATCAAATAATTCATTTTTTAATTAATTATCAGTTATATCTGTTCTTAACTGTGTGCAAGAATCTTAAGATGATCCAAGATTGAAAACTGCTATGAATGAAGAAACGAAGGCTTTGCAGAAAAACGAGACATTGGAACTTGTGAATTGTCCATAAGAAACTAGTTGGATATTGATGGATGTGTATAATAAAATACAATGAAGATGGAACTATTAAACGATTTAAAGCGCGGCTAGTTGGGTATACTCAGATTTTTGAGATTAACTACACGTAAGATGTATTTAAAAAAGAAAATAACCTTCAAACTGGAGAGACCTAAATGTGCTCATTGTGGAAAGACCGGTGACACTGAAGATTAATGTTTTGAGGGTATCCACTATATTGGCACAAAGCCTAATCAAGACAACAAACTAGTAAACGCTAATGACAAATACAAATAGCATCACAATTAAAAGTGTCGAGGATACTGATTAAAGTTGGTGTTACTCATCAAGTTGGGCATTATAATCTAGTCTCCAAACCACAACTTAAAGGGGAGTATTAGATAAGTTCACATGAAGATGTGTCTCAATTACAGTAGGAGATTGATAGATAACATATTTATCTATATGTATATATATTACTTTAAGACTAATGAAAATTCAATGTTTTGTGTTAAGCTCTTGAAATTCAATAGGTCTTATTAGAGATGTTAATAGGGTGAAAATACCCCCACTAGGTAGGGATATGGATTCTCCGTGATAGGGATGGCATAGTGGTTAGAGAGAAACTTGGTTCCCCGCCATTCCCAACTTTTATGTTAGTCGGATTAAAATCTTATAGACAATAGAAAATAATAAATAATAAATGCTGAATTAAAATATTTGATATATTTCGCAAAGTCATATAAAGGGCCGGATACCTCATTTTCAATGCTTGTCCATGCATAATCTTCATAAAAGTGAGGGGGATTTCATAATGATCTGGATTATATGTAATTCTCTCTGTGGCTACATCAGTTTGTCGCAAAGCTGCACGAAAAATTAAACCACAATTGATCAATAAGAAATATATTTTTATTTTAAGAAGAAACGCAAGTGTTCTTATACAAATTGATGCAGTGAAAATTCTATGAATTACTCGCTACAAGAAAAGGGATAAATTTTCTTTTGTTGTTGATTCCTCAAATACTCCGTAAGAAAACACGTTTCTAACGATCTCTCAGACAAAAAGTTCAAGAAAAGAAAACGAGATTTCTACTCAAGAAAACACTAGAAAACAATATCATTAATAAAATAACAACCCCTTAGCATGTCACTTAGTGGCCTCGATTCAAAATTAGTTGGAGTTGGCTACATAGATCAAATTCTTTCATTGTTCTCGATTTAGTGCAATTGATGGTGAGTTTTTCAAACCATTTCAATACTTCCTAATTAACATGTCCTATGTTAATCTCGGTCTAACCCTATCTCGTTGACTTTCTTCAGTTTCTATTGAGTCAAGTTTTCTAGAGGGGGCATTTGTAGGTTGTATTTGAAGGTGTTCAAAGCATCACAGACACCCTTCCCTAGTCTTTATGTCAATTGGAGCTATTCCTACTTTTCTTTGAAATTTTGGATTTCTTATTTTATCTTTATTTTACCACACATCCACTTAATCATTCTAATTTCTAGTACGTTCATTTTAATTAATTATTGTTGTTTTACCGCCTAACATTTACTTTCATAGAGCATAGCTGGTGTAGTTGCGATCCTATAGAATTTTCCTTCTAACTTGGAAGGAATATTTCAATCACAAATCACGCATGTTGCACTAATCCATTTCTCCATTCAACTTTAATTTTATGTGTGACATTATTTTCAATATTACCATCATTTTGTATGATTGATATATTTAAAGTAGTGCAATTTAGGAACTCCTACTTCCCCTAATTTTACCACTCCATCATCTTGATGTCTAGTATTACTAAACTCACAGTGCATGTGTTATTTTCTAAAGAAGAAAGTTTTTATTCGATGGAACTTGTGTATAAGATTACAAGTATTTATAGAAAACAAGGAATACATACAAAGATAGAAACAAATAAGAACTGTAACCGTATCAAGGATATACACCAATTATGGTGATCATGATCTTGAACCGAATATCTTAACTACAATCTTAACAACATGTATTCATTTTTTGTCCTACTCAACTTAAAGCCTTTAGATTCCATTGTATTCCTCCAAAGTTCTATTTTTCTATTCACTCTGTCTCTAGTTTCATCCACTAGAACAATATCATTTGCGAATGACATACACCATGGTATGTCCTCTTGAATATGCCTAGTTAGTTCATCTATAACTAAGAAAGAGATATGGGTTTAAGATCCATCTTTGATATAGTCCAATTGTAATGGAAAATTCTTTCATGCTTCTTTTATATGTCCTTTTACTCGTTACAACTATTCCTTCATACATATCTTTAATGGTGTTTATGTGTCTAGCATGCGGTACTTATTTTCTTTCTAGAAGCCACTAAAGAACTTATCTAAGAACCCTATTATGTGCATTTCTAAATCTACAAATATTATATGAAGATTCGTTTTCTATTCTCATTATTTTTCATTGATTTTCTTACAAGAAAAACTACCTCCATAATTGACCTTCTAGGCATGAAGCCAAATTAATTCTCTGATATTATTTTTTTTCTTTCTTAGTCTAGTGTCAATTATCTTCTCCAAAAGTTTCATAGTATGAGTCATGACTTTAATTCCTCAATAGCATGAATAACTTTGAATATCTCCTTTATTTTTTAAAATTGGTACAATCGTGCTTCTTCTCTAAAATCCATTTGCAATCATTTTGATTTTGAAATTTGGTTGAAAAGTTATGTTAACCAAATCAATCTAATTTCTCCTAAGCATTTCTAAGCTTTTATGGGTATTTCATCAGGGCTACATGTAACTTCCCACAAACAATAGCCAAAATATAGTGTATGAGAGAGAGAGAGAGAGAGAGAGAGAGAGTCGTTGAGTTCTTGCCTGGTTGTGGGTGCTGTGGTGAGAATCATAGAGTCCAAGCTCATTGTGGAGTAAGTCATGGCAGCAGCACGACACAAGACATTTTGGGTTCATTCAAATGTGTGCATCAAAATGCTACACGCATCACGATGCACGATCCAAAAACCAGTTTTTTTATTTTTCCAACCACGCATTGTCAAAAAGGCATACTCCCAGAGTCTGACGTCTATGAGGTATCTTTTTTATTTTTTTGTCATTGCATTGATAAATGAGAACTCTTATATTCATAATATAATAATAAAGTTCGGCCTCCACGAAAATAATAGAGGCGATGAAGCCTCACCAAAATCCACTATCGGAGCCTCTAAGGCACAATTGATGGGAAAGAAAAGTCGGACACCACCGGAAGATAAGCCCTGACAAAAGGGAAGACGGCCCTAAGGGGATCACACTACAATAGCCAAGCACAAAAACCCCCACAACCAGGGAAACAAATCCCAAACAGGGTTCCCATTTTTAATAAGCTTTGTGATGAAACTTTCACTTTATTTGTTTGACAACATGCAATTTTGAGGTAAATACATATAGTTCAAACAATAGACTTTATATTCTAGACTAACAAATAACAATGCAAACAAAGTTAGATACTACCAGAGCTCCAATGCCTCCACCTCCAATTCCACAACAAGGTTCAAGTCTAGCTTCCCACCGCAAGGGCCGAATCGTAAATAATTTGGGATGCATTATTCATGAAGATTTTATAAAAAAATTATCAAAAGCGCATCATCAACTACATTAAATTGAGCTAAATGGAAGCATTCGGTCGACATCTAGCCGACTTCAACTACTCTAAATAGCTTCTAAACCACTATTACTCTCCTAAGAAAAGGTATATAGAAATTCAATTCAAGGGTTCATGTGTTCTGCATTATTTCAAAAATAAAAATAAAAAAACTAACAAAGAATATTATTATAAAAAATCATAAACCTAGCTACTAAGATGTATTCAAGATTCAATCTTTGAAACACAAACCAAGTTAATTAATTGATACCCAAATGAGAGGTGATCAACAAGAACAAAACCCTAATTAGTAAGAGTAAACCCTAACCCTAGAATGAGTACCAAAATCGAATAAAATGAAATTGAGATGAACAACAACAATTATAAGATACCTGATTGATAGACAGTGGTAGGAAACTAATATTATGTAACGTCTACATTGATTATGTAACGTCTACACTGATCGTGTAACGCCTACATTGATCGTGTAACGTCTACATTGATTATGTAACGTCTACACTGGTTTAATTTTGTACCATTCTATAAATAGGGCACTATACTTTACATTTGAGATATACAATAAACTTATTCTATTATGAAACTATCATATAGAAAAGATAAAAGATCTGATTATGCTAAATTAACTTAAAGACTAATCTACAGAACAGAGAGAGAGAGAGCATACACTGAACAAGTTTGAGGGTTTCAGCTTGTTGTTGTTGACAGGAGAGTTTGTTAATCCATTGATGACGCTTTTCAACCACCCTCCTCATTATCAATTTGATCTCTTCATCAGGAACGAGCCCTAGCTCCAGCTTCTCCCACAGCTGTGCCTTAGCATTTCGGTCCAAAGCCTCCTCAACATGACCAACGTTGTTAGCCATTTTAACCTCCCCAGCTACACTGACCTTTGAGAAAGGAACTCGATCAAGCTTGTTGATGAACTAATTATATTTGTCGACAGACATCGGAAATATACAAGCACAAATCTTAATTAATACACTAGCGCTGTTGACTAGACACCTATTACTTGTCTGACAGACATCGGTGTTTTACCCACCTGTTTCACGTGGTATATCATAATTAACCATCCTTTCGCTCGTGGGAATTTGTGTACGGAAAATGATAAACGTAGGATTTCACACATCTAGCCATTGGTCCATCACACTTCAAATGCGTATCTTGAAATGTATCAATAACGACTAATTGTCAAATGTGATAAATAAGTGTGATATGTGAGTGCCTCTAGCATCTCCCTGTGTGCTACTACTCGTCTCGATCACTCTATTTAATACAATTGGTATGCATGTTGGTTCCTATTTCCTTTCAAATAGGAAAATAATAATCTAATTGTATATTCCACATCGAGTTTCAACACCTAGTTGACGTGGCTCCTATGTGGCACTGACACCCCGAGCCACACCTGCTTCTCTTTATTAAAGAAAAAAAAACGATTTTCAAACAAAAAAAAAAGTAAGAAATGTCAAGTGGTCTATCAAATGTGATTGACTTATTACTGTAATGAAAATTTCAAAATTCCTTATAAAAACTGGGGCTCTCTCACTCTCTCTCTCTTATTCGCAACTAAGGCCTCGTTTGGTTTATTTTACTAACTTTCGGGAAGTTTTCTTCTAAGAAGTTTAATTTCTTAGGAAGTTAACCATTAAGAAAGTTACATTTTTCACGTTTGGTTTAATTTTAAACTTTTTGGGAAGTTTCACATTTTTAAAAATAATAAAATAATGTAATTGACATAAATGCCCTTTATACTGTTTTTGAGATAGAGATTGTAGGGAATAAAGGTAAAAAGAGCATTAAATGAGGGTAGAAGTGTTCATTCTCATTCAGGAAGATAACTCACTCACCCCCTTTAAATGAGTTATCTTCCCCTATGTAGGAGAAGTTATGGGTCAAACTTCTAGGGAATTTTTTGTTTGAAAACATTCAACCAAACAAGGCGAGTTGGAACTTTCTAAAGTTTTCTCACTTCCTTCAACTTCCCCCAAACCAAACAAGGCCCAACCCCAAAGAGAGAGCTGAGAACCTTCCCCTGTTCATCATTTTTGCTCATTAGGGTTTTTTCGAGCTATTACGACTAGCCAGCCATGAGATACACCTCAAGGTGTGCACATAACACATTGAGATGTGCATGCACGGTACTCCACGAGGCATATCATATAGAGGGACACCCACATGGGCCCACTAAGTGTCCAAGTGGATGTTTAAAGTGGGTTACTCTAAGAACATCTTCAATGGAATATGGATTGAATGTCCATGAGTGTCACCTAAGACTAAATAGACATTGAAGTGAAAAAATCATCTCTAATGGAATACTCATTTTGACACGCGTCGAACGCGTCAATAAAATATATTTCCTAAATCAACTATTTTGTAGATAGCGGTAAATGGTCAATCTCAAAGAGATTGGTGCTTTTCTTAGGTAAGAAAAATACAAAAAAAGGGAAATATAAATATTTCAAAAATAAGGAAATCTAATGAAAGGATAGAAGTCTAGGTATCCAGTTTCATAGTCTCGTCATACAACTTGGGATTAATTTTATTAATTGTCGGTTCATGAAAAGTATGAAACTAATCTATGATCTAGTGCAGCATAAACCCGGTGACGCACTCAGTTCCTTGCACTTTCTGATTTCGATAACCAAGGTATGACCGTTGACTACTTCCCTAACCAAAAATGCAACCTGATCGCTAGTGCTCCAGATTTAACGTATTAGCTGTATTATTTCGATTCGTGAAGGCACTACACCTAGACAACCGGATCGCTAGTGTTCTTGATTTAGCCTAGATCCCTAAGGTATTTGACCAGTCCCAAAAAGGTCTAATCAATTGGTATGGTCAATTGCCACTAGTATGGTCTTATCACACAAGGACGGATGCTTACGACTCACTAACATGTAAATCAAGGTTTAAACTAGTGTTTAACCTCAATTGTTCAAACAATACCAAAGAAAATAAATCATAGAAAATAATCAATAATAATTAAAAATAAATAAACCTCATAAAGGATTCCCAAGTCGTAGGTTTAACCAATCCATCTTCAACCTAGATGGAGGAACTAACTAGACATAATTAAAATAAACTAAAAGAAAAATAAATAATAGATCATCATTTCTCTTCTCTAAGTCTTAATATATATTTTCCTAAAATTTGGTCTCTGGATGTGAGAAAAAACTGTTTTAGGCATTCTTGGCATCTAGGACACGTTCAGCGTGTGATTTGCTGAGTTTATGTGTATTGCTGACGTGTCGTGAGGCGATTGGAGGAGAGACTAGTACCGGGTGACGTGTCGAACGCTGATTTATTCTAAGGAGAGGCGGTGACGTGCATGAGAGGGGTGGGAAGCGAACAAGTGGAGGTCCAGGAACGCGAGAAGGAGTCACTCGAGTTCACCGAAAATTGGGAGTTTGTATGGGCATGCATCCCGAGCCAGATCGAGCGATTGGAAGAGATGAGTTGTGGGCGGTATGACATGGCAACGCGTGGTTGGCAAATGATGTTGTGTGCTTAGCGACGTGGTGCGAGCTCATTAGTGTTGCGATTGTGAGTGATGTTGTCTAACTAATGGGAACACAACGTGGACGAGTGTTGGGAAGAGAAGACTAGTGTGACGCGACTGGACGAATGAAAACATGACACGTGGCACTGTTGTGCTCGCTGGACCAATAGGAAGACGCCACGTAGAGCTGTTGGAATCCCTTTAATCAATTGTGCAACTTGTTCTTCGAGACAAATCCTCCGGTGTTCGATCACTACAAGTATATACTATATGTTGAGTATTTTTCCGCCTCGATCTAACCGTACGTTTCACCTAAAAATGAAAATTAAATATAATTAGATATATATTTTCATATTATTCCAATAAATCACCAAATCCTTAAAATATGCATTTATCACCATAAAACAAGATAAATATAGTCTAATTACTCCTAATAACCTACACTAACTAATGCTTAAATGAACACTTATCACATTTTGAATGTCAAGATGACGTGGATAGACATTGTCTATTTTGAATGTTATTTATTGACATTCAAATTGACATCCATGTTGGATAATATTTTTTCTTAAAAATATTTACTTATGTTATTTAGACTTTATTTTCACAATTTAATCAATCAAATTACAAAAAAGAAATGTCACATCATCAATTGAGCTACAAATTCACATTAACCTTTGGAGATCTATTTTGAAGTTCAATGTTAATTTGAGCCATATAGGTTGAACATCCTCTTCACATTGAGAATCTACACCCACAATCCACATTTACCGCTGGAGATGCTTTAACATTTTCCTATATTAATTACGAAGCTAAGGGAGGTCTCTTTTATGGTATTTCCTTTTAATCTTTTTCATGATCTATTCAATAGAGGCATTTCCTTTTAACATTTCATAAGGAAAATGATAATCTAACACACTTTAGGCGCACACTTATGGTGCAAACTTTATCTTTTAGCCTATTATGACTCTTTTTTTGTCTCCCTAGGTGTGAGTCTCATATCAAACAAAATATTATAAATAAGCTAAAAGATATAGTGTGCTCTTAAAGTGTGATTATCATTTTCCTTCATTATATTTTAGGCATGCTAAACAAATGGAAGTTTTTGAGGTTTTCGACTAAGAATTGATGCGAATTCAATAATTGGTGAACCTTATTCTATAAAGTACATCAGAGGATACGCTACTATAATAGGTTATTTTCTTTGTACTTCTATATATTAGTTTATTTTTCTAATTATGATAGTTAGATAAGCATGAAGATCTACATTCATATAAGATATGTGACGAGCCCAATTTCTGAGGCCGTCCTGTGACCCACGCCCTCCGCTCGCAAGCCCAACAACGTCTATCACATCACTGGATACGTCATCACTGCTGCCACGTTCGCAGCTCTGTGAAGTGATGCTTCGTGTAACTAATCCTATTATATTAAGTTGTCTTACACATCTAGCAGGTTAGTTAATAATTACAATAACGTCATTAGCGTAAGCATTTAATTTGTATTTATGATAATTTATTTAACCTAAATAGTGAAAAACCCGAAAATAAACACCACAAATCCACAAAAACCACACTCAATTTTTGGATTACATGCATGTAAATAAAAATTCGAATTACTCAATTTGTCACCAAATTCATGAAAATCCGAATAAAACCAATGTAATTCATCAAAACACAACTCATAAACCTCCAAGATGACCTCCAAAAACCATTAAAAATCAATGTAATCCGAAATTCACCAACACCTATTTTAATGGAAAATTCAAGGAATTTATAGGTAGATTACCTTATATCTTGTTGTTTGATTGCCTAATCCAGCCTCCAAACCCCCAGTTGTAGTTTCAAATCTACGATTTCTCCTTCAGAACAATGAACAATCGAATTAAAATTCTTAGATTTTGCATGCCTTCCACTGATCAACCGTATATATATAGGTGGTTGTATAATTTACTGTGTACACGCATCTCGAAGATAATCCAACGACCACTGATCACCTGTGTCACCCAATTCCTGGACACCCTATCATGACACCATTGTCTCGAATCTCCATTGCACATATCGAGAAGCATCCTAGGTGTACTGATTATTCAGTTCAAACTATAGGATTTTATTTATTCCAATTTGATTTAATTCATAACACCTATTCTAGTCATCAATAAATTCCATAAATTTGTAAATAGGGTCACACTAATTTCCCGACTACTCGGCACCCATGCCCCATACCCCGACTACCTGATACCCAGTACTCGGTCTCTGACACGCACTTCGAGACATATACCTGACTCGTAGCCTTGCCCGATATCAACTTACACACATTTGATGTTTATATAAATATTAAATTCCCACATCATAATAATAGTCATACAACATACACAAATAACATAATATAACCTGGGTACTCCTATCTGAGTTCACCCAGCTGTTCACGTAACACCCGAATTACCCATTAATCCTCGTGATTAACACTAATCCTGATTAAATTAATTTGGGCCATTACAATTCTTCCCAACTAGAAGAATTTCATCCTCGAAATTTAAGATAACCAATACCTCTTCTCAGGGGTTGCAACGCGAATGCAATTACCCGTTAGACTAACTTGACACCCGTCGTTTAGATGAACAAATTAACTTTAACTTCTCAGTAAATGAATCAACTTTAATTCTTAGGGAACACATCAACCTATTCCAGGGAAACACATCCACCTGGCCCTGGTGAATAAATCAACCAGTCCTCAACCAAAATCCTGGTGAACACTTCAACCAGTCTTCCATTAAAACCTGGTGAACAGATCAATCAGTATTCCACTAAAAACATGGTGAACAAATCAACCAGTCTCCCACAATTCTCTAGTGTACGAATCAACTAGGACACACTAATCTAAGTGAACTAATCAACCTAGATGCAACGAATGCATGGAATGCAACAAGACAACAATTATAATGAACAAATCATCCTATATGCAACACACGCATAGAAAAAACACAATAATAACGTACCCTGCTCATGCTGTCGGGTCGTCTCTCTGACTGGCGGTACTACAACGTGAACTCTTTCATCGGTCTGTGGAATCTCTGGTGCTTGAGAGGCTCTATGACAATCCATACTGATGTGACCTCCCTAACCACACCTATAACACCTACGTCTGTCCCTTCCTCCATACTGTCGGTCCTCAGAGTGTTGTCTATAACTCCGGTCTCTCTGATCTCGATCTCTACCTCTCTGGTCCCGTATATAAGGTTTTTATGGTGCTGATATCACATATGCCCTATCGTCTCTGTCATTACCTCTGTGCTGTCGATTCCATGGTTTGTCCTGATATCGTGGTCTACTGCCGTGGTGATCACTCCCTCTTTCTCCATCTGATGGGTCTCTCTATCTCTTCTGTCCCTGATCAGACTGAGAACCTTGCCCAGACCTATCCATCAACTCACCCCTATGTCGTAGGTATGTCTCGCGAGCCAATGCCCTATCATATACAGCTTGTAAAGTCTTGGCTCCACTCGCAACAATCACACCACCAATCCTCTCATCCAAACCCCTGATGAAATAGTAGATCTGGAGTCTCTCGATGTTCGCCATGTCCATGGCATACATCATAAGGTATCTGAATCGATCCATGTACTGCGATACTGTCATGGTGCCCTGTCTCAATACCAGAAACTGCTCTCTAAGCCTCAACAGCACCTCGGTGGGAATATACTCATCCAGAAACAACTGTCGAAACTCAACCCACATAGATAGTATGGTATAGATATTGGTGTAGGTCGTCCACCAAACTGCTGCCTAACCTTTCAAACAATACCCTGAAATACGTGCCTGATCCGCCTCTGGTACCTCTAATAACTGATGTAAGCGCTGGTGTGTCATCAACCACCGTCCTGCAACCTCTGGATCACTAACCCCAGTAAAGTAGGTGAGGTTGAACCTCATAAAGTCTTTCACCATATTCGCTACCTCTGACATCTTACTCCTAGCAGTCGAAGCAACAACCTGCAGCTCGATAGTAGGCGTCACCTCAGTAGTATCGGCTGGTGCCACAATAGGTTCAACTCTCTCTCTCTCAATGTCTCAGTCCCTGCTGTCTGTGTGTCAACTGCTGGTGCAATCGCAGCCGAAAGTGTAGGTGCAGCCTCTCACGGCCGGTCTGCTCTGCGGTGTATCGAGCTCAACCATCTGTGCCTATTGCAATAACTGCTGATCTGTAACTCTCTGCGTCATGGCTCGCAGATCAGCTACCTCTCTGGTGGTATGATCACTAGTCTCCCTAGCTTCCTGCTGAGTAGTCGGAGAGGTAGTGGTAGGAGTCTGTCTGTCCATAGTAGTCTACATCAATTTTCGTGTCCGGATCAGTTCCCAATATACATATGCGTATAGTATATACAAATACAATAATACATATATCACATAACAATCCCAACTTTACCCGCTTCCATTGCTTCCCAACTAAAAGTTCTAGGCAATTCATCGGGTTTCCACATCTAATATTTGTTTTAAAGTTTATGCTTTTTTCCTTAACTTTGTTAATTCAAGGCCCTATCGACCTTGCTCTAATACCAACTATGACGACCCCAATTTTCGAGGCCATCTCGTGACTCACACCCTCCGCCCGCAAGCCCAGCAGCGCCTGTCACGTCACTAGACACGTCATCACTGCTGCCACTTCTGCAACTCTGTGAAGTGATGCTCCGTGTAAGTAATACTGCTATATTAAGTTGTCTTACACATCTAGCAGGTTAGTTGATAATTACAATAGCGTCATCAGCGGAAGCATTTAATTTGTGTTTTATGATAATTTATTTAACCTAAAGAGTGGAAAACCTGGAAATAAACACCACAAATCCACAAAAATCACATTCAATTCCCGGATTACATGCATGTAAATAAAAATCTGAATTACCCAATTTGTCACCAAATTCATGCAAATCCGAGTAAAACCAGTGTAATTCATCAAAACACAACTCATAAACCTCCAAGATGACCTTCAAAAACCATTAAAAATCAATGTAATCCGAAATTCACCAACACCCATTTTAATGGAAAATTCAAGGAATTTGTAGGTAGATTACCTTATATCTTGTTGTTTGATTGCCTAATCCAGCCTCCAAACCCCCAGTCGTAGTTCCAAATCTACGATTTCTCCCTCAGAACAATGAACAATCGAATTAAAATACTTAGATTTTGCATGCCTTCCAGTGATCAACCGTGTATATATATATATATATATGTGTGTGTGTGTGTGTGTGTGTGTGTGTGTGTGTGTGTGTGTGTGTGTGTGTGTGTGGTTGTCTAATCTACTGTGTACACGCATCTCGATGATAATCCAACGGCCACTGATCACCTTGTGTCACCCAATTCCTGGACACCCTATCATGACACCATCTGTCTCGAATCTCCCTATTACGCATCTCAAGAAGCATCATAGGTATACTGATTATTCAGTTCAAACTATAGGATTTTATTTATTCCAATTTGATTTAATTCATAACACCTATTCTAGTCATCAATAAATTCCATAAATTTGTAAATAGGGTCACACTAACTTCCTGACTACTCGGCACCCATGCCCCGTACCTCGGCTACTTGATACCCGGTACCTGGTCCTTGACACGCACTTCAGACATATACCCGACTCGTAGCCTTGCCCGATATCAACTTACACACATTTGATGTTTATATAAATATTAAATTCCCACATCACAATAATAGTCATACAACATACACAAATAACACAATATAACCTGGGTACTCCTATCCGAGTCCACCCAGCTGTTCACGTAACATCCAAATTACCCGTTAATCCTCGTGATTAACACTAATCCTGATTAAATTAATTTGGGTCGTTACAAGATACACAAGTACAAATGGGTGACTTGCTTTGTCAACCACGAAGTAATTAATAAATGGCAACAACTAGCATTAAAAGCAGACAACCTCAAATAACGTGCACTTAATATGGAGGGAAACCTAAGAAGCTTTTCTTTTTCTTTGTTTGTGCACCAATGATTACTGTTTTAAGGGCATAAAAATTAGGAAATGATACACTCTCAATGCACACTTTGAACGCATGTCCTTATCTTTTAATTACTTATGATATTTTTTATCAGATGTGGGGCCTACACTTGGGAAATAAGAAAGAGTCATAAATGACTAAAAAATAAGGGTATGCACCCAAAGAGTGTGTTGAGAGTGTGTTAAACTATCATTTTTCTATAAATTATCATAAAATCAACGGCCTGGCTATGTGCAAACCAATTTTTACTATAGACAAACCAGTAACTCAATTTCCACATATACCCCCATATGAAATTACCTATTTACTCCTCACCAGTCCCATAATTTCTTACATACCCTTTCCTACTCAAGACATTTGCACCCTTACAAAGGAAACTTGAAGTTCAAGCTTCGACTAAAACGATCCCTCCGATATGAACTCGTGAATTCAAAGGCCTCTACTATAATGGCCCCAAACTCCGAAGTTCGCCACGTCGTACGCCATGGAACCACACCCCTACCTATACCGGTCTAGTCATATTCCATACTTACCAAAATCCTCAATTAATCTGTTATCGCTAACTTTACTCAAACAAAATTATACCAATTAGCTTATAGACTTCAAATCACCTGTTTATATCATAACAAATCAGCGAAAGACTTTAATCAGTATATCGTTATATCAAAGAACTATAATTTATGTGAAAGCATTATTCCTAATGTGGAAAACCCATCAAAATCATCAAATATATAATTCAGTCACGTCCTAGTCAAAACATCAAAAGGACCTTAACAGGTCAATGTACATGTCTAAAATCTCTCAAATCCCATAACCCAGCATAAAACGAATAAAATAAGCACACATACGAGTAAGGAACAACTAATCAGTTAGAAGAAATCGTCA
Organism: Stephania japonica; assembly: GCA_039657345.1. Lineage (NCBI taxonomy): Eukaryota > Viridiplantae > Streptophyta > Magnoliopsida > Ranunculales > Menispermaceae > Stephania > Stephania japonica. The sequence goes on along the minus strand of CM077558.1, from coordinate 15,172,625 downwards.
AGCTTGCCCTTCTTCTCTGCTCGTACTGGGGTCTACACTTAGCCATCACAACAAAACAGATGACGATTCCAGAGTGAGTAATCCCAAGAAAATTCAAAGAGTAAACACAATAAATAAATGTTAGAATCAAAATACTATTAAATAAACATGCGAAGAAAAGAATACAAACAACTGTAGAAGATCATCGCATGAATATCAATAGCATATAACAACAAAGTGCGTGCACGATCTAAGTCAAACTAGCACCATAATTCGAGCTATCACCCAGGCATCGCCAGTGAGCACACCTCGAACTGATTGAAATTCCTGAACCCGTTTGGTGGCCGGCATAGACCACGACACACCCACATGTGTCTACTAAAAATCAACATTCGGGTCAACTATCCACCGAAATGTCACTAGAACAAATGTTATGGCCTAATGGACCATATGTCCTCGCAGATAAATAAACCTAGTAGGAGTAAACTTAATTGACCATAAAAAATCTGGAAAGTAAGATTTTTGAATAAAAGGGACTGAATTCAAATAGCCAAGTAGCAAATACTCAAAGTGAATTTCAATTGGGATATTAAACACCTCAAATTCACGTTCCACTAATGCCAATGTCCAAATACACGCTCAAATTGCATGTTACTACCCATCAATATTACCTAATACCTGAATTACCAAAAATTCCAATCAATTCCCTAAACCTCGAAAATCATTAATCAACATCAAATCCTCAATGAAAACACCCCTTAAACTATTTAAATGGGTTATATAAACCCTAGATATACCTACAAATTTTTCCAATTTTATTTAAAATTTATGGTCTGTCATCCATTTATTTTGACGCGCGCCAGCGTCGTGCCGTGTGTGTAATGCCTCCACGATGTGCCTCACGGCGCCATGACAAACGGCGCCATGACAGACGTCGTCACGTACACACCATCCACGACGCCATATAAAGCATGGGTGGGTGTTTAGCCTCTGGTTTGGACGTTGCATGTGACGTTGTGGCCTCCAAATGACCACGACGCGAATGGCGACATTCGAGCTAGAACATATTATTTGGGTTCTAGGATCCCCTCGGCTCGTCGTCGCACTCCGCGCTCATCCAAACCACTCACAAAACATCCAATAAACCACAATATATCGAAACCACTCAACAAAAACCGTCCCAGACGCAAACTCTGGGTTTTATTACCAAAACTGAAAAATCCATTGAAAACCCATAGCAACCCCACAAAACACAACCTTTGTTGCTTAAAACCAATACTTGAACTCATAGCAACACCCTAGAGGCTGGTGTGCCCAACTCACACCCCAAAACCTTATCAAAAACTCGAGAAAATAGGTCTAATTCATAGAGAAATAGATGGGGATTGAAGATCTTACCTTTTATCAATACACCCTTGCTCCAACACCTCGAAATGATCTTCACAGCCTCAAAAACCCTAGTTCCTTTTCCAATTTTCATCCAAGCTCAATACATGAGAGACAAAAGGTGATGAAAATGTAAATTTCTTGGCTTTTATACAAAAATTGTCATATAATGTGTTGATCAAATCTCAAGGTGTAATTTGTGGTCAAGATGGAGTCAAAAAGTCCCCTCAAATGTGACTTATTTGTGTGACTTTGGTACTTACCTCCTCATCCTTGTTCACAATCACCTAGCCACCACTCGAGCGTTCCGACACTCGGTCTCGAACTATTTCAACTATCCAATGCGTACACTCACGTCACTCACATATATACGACATATTATATTAATTATTTAACATATATTACCATTTATTGTGTATATATTTACCCCCTGCCTAGTGTACTAACCGTTTGCCTCCCCGGTTCCCACATCTACACGCTACCCGAGGCGAATTTCCGTCACATTGTGTCGCTCGGCATATACAACATAATACACAACATTGCGATGCCAATAATCTAATTTAAACAATTACATCGCAAATACAACAAATAACATACAAAAATGGATTGTATCCTATAATGGTGGGCTCTGACCTAATGGTGGTGTCCACGCGCGTCATGTCTTGCATCCATGTCTGTTATCACGTGTCAAATAAGAAAAATTAGATTTGGGCCTTTGCATCTACCATCGTAAGAATCCATTTTCGTCATTGTTGTTGCTGGAAAATGTTTAAGTTGCACTATTTTCGTAAGCATTTGAAATGGTTTGAACAAATTTTGAGGTTTTGCAAGGTATTTGTTTGTTTGTGTTGTTCGATGGGTGTTTACCATAAAAGATGGAGGAAGACGTTGTAGGAGATACGAATGTGTCATGGAGAGGTATTTAATGAGTTTTGAATCACACTTATTCGTTTTTTTTCCGTGTAAAAACTCAGGTTTTCGCCCACTAGTTCAGCTACGCGCTAGCCGATCTAATGGAATTTGATCGGTCCATAGGGACCAAATGAAATTGTTTAAAGAATTTCGAGTCTGTTCGGTGAAGAAAGATCGATCAAATTTTGTTTGGTCGATACATGTTGGCATATCAATACTTATATTTTCGGTTACTTATTACCAAACATAATAGTTTTAATCGGTTGTTGTTGACCAAACAATCTATTTTTAGGGTTTGTTTTGTAATTTTTTGTTATACCATCTCGCATGCAAGGAAATTCTTACTCTTTTGAGTATTTTGACTACACTAACAACTTCAAGATAGACGCGCCATTTAGGAGTAGGGTTGAGGCGGTCAAATTGGTTCAAATTTAGGGAACTAGTAAAGGATTCGTCATTGTCACGAAAGGCTCCGATGCGGGGGATGATGGTCGTCGTCAGGGAAGGGGAAGGGTGAACATGGGGTGTGAGAGGTTTAGATCTTATAGGGGCGATGTCCAAATAGTTGAAAAAATGAAAGCTAGTGAAGGTGCGAAAATTGTTAAAAAAAAATTTGTGGTGGATGAAAATGGAGAAGTTTTGAAGGGGACATCAAATAAATGTGGCACAAAAAAAAATGTGGTTGCCCATTTGCAATAAATATTAAGGAACATGTAGATGGTTTATGGCATGTGAAGGTGGTGTGTGGGCGTCATAACCACGACCTTGGACGTTATTTAGAGGGTCATACATACGTTGGTCGATTAGATCTGGAAAAACATGTTGTGTTGGTATAAATGATAGATAGAAACGTCAAGGCCTGAGAAATTTTGGACACGTTGAAAAGAGGTCCGAAAAGATGGAAGAAGAAAATACATCAATTATGCGCACGATATACAATGCAAGGCAAAAACACAAGTTTGATGAGGCTGGAGGGAGATTACAAATGCAACAACTCATGCATTTACTTGACACACATGCTTATCTCACGTGGCATCGAAAACACGAGGAAATGATGTTGTGACTGACTTATTTCGGGCTCGTCCCAACTCCATTAAGTTACTATGATGTTTCTCATTGGTCTTGCTTTTAGATTGCACGTACAAGACAAATAAATATCGCATGCCATTGCTAGAGATCATTGGTGTCACGTCGTCTGGGTTACCTTTTGTTGCGGGTTTTGCATTTCTATCATCAGAGAAAAAAGACAAGTATCTTTGGGCATTGCATAATCTTAATACCCTCATGAATGGGTGGTCTAAACCACATGTGATAGTTACCGATAGGGAGTTGGGGTTGATGAATGCAATCGTGTCGATCTTTCCCATGTCGACTTACCCATTATGTACTTGGCACATTAATAAGGGTGTGGCTTTGAACAAAATATTTTGAATATAATGAAGGATTTAATCTTTTCATGACAAAGTGGAATGTTTTGATGAATTTCACTTTTGAAAGTGTGCTAAATACAAGGATGTCGAATATGGCCGACGAGTATGGTTGTGTGAATGGACTGCTTGATTATGTGATGGATACATGGGTTAGACATTACAAGGAGCACTTTGCTCAATCATGGACAAACCAAAAATTCCATCTTGGTCATGGTACGACCGAGACGAGTTGAAAGTGCACATAATGCCTTGAAAAGACGACTTGAAAATTCTTGTAGAAACTTCAAGGATATGTGTCGGTTACTATTAGTTTGGTTGAAAGGCAACATATTGAAATTAAAAAGTCTTTTGAAACGAGTTTAAATGACGTGCAACACGGGTTTGGTGATAACTTGTATTGTATGTTGTGAATATTTGTTTGCAATATGCTCTAGACAAAATTGACAAAGAGGTTGAGCAATGCGAAAAATGTTGGAACCGATCCACTAAGATATAGTTATGTATTGCGTAAGTCCTTCGGTTTTCTTTGTGCTCAGAAATTGCAATTCTTTAATTGGCAGGTTCACCAATTCCACTTGTCGATGTTCACATATATGGGCAAAAGTTGAGCATGAACCCCGAGCAAGTTGTGAATCTAACGGTGTACAATTTTAAAAAGGAAATTGAAAGGGTAATTGAGAGGTTTGCAAGTCTTGAATGTGAGGATCAATACCGGAGGGTTGTGAAACAACTTCGAGAGATTAGTTGTCCCTCATCCACTTCGTTATTGGTTCCAATGGAGAAAATTAAGAAAAATTGAAGAAAGGCATCACAACTGGTAAAGGGAAAAGTGTCACATGAGAAAAAGAAGAGGAAGACTAAGGTAGATGAGATTGAGGAATCTACAAAGAAAAATCCATCCCACCACGAGTACGTCCTTACTCCAGAAGCAATACCAATGAAGCCTCCTTGTCAAGTGCCAGTCAAGGTTCATAAACACCTACATGTTTGCAAAATGAAACTAAGGATGGTTATCGCGGTGTTACACCTAACGAATGGCTTGATTGCATTAAGAGAGTTGATAATGTTACAAGAAATGGTAATTATGGTTACCGTGTTGTTGCATCCGTTCTTGGCCATAATGAAGATGATGCATGGAAACAAGTGTGCAATGATCTTCATGGTAACCAAAAACTTTAGCGTCCAATCTTCGATGATCGTATCTTCGATGGTCTTATAGAATCCGTGCAACACTATGAAGACACTAAGGACGCACCATTTGAGAAGTGGATAACTATGTCTGATATGGGACTTGTCATTACTACATGTTATGGTGTCATTGTAGTGTGCCTATCAACATTGAGTGGTAGTTTGACCTTCCTACCACTTAGGGGCAAACCATCACCTTCACTAAGTGAGAGAGTCGTAATCAGGATTACACACGTATGGAACAACCATTACATGAGAGTAAAGTCAATCAACCATATTTTTTTCCTAGATGTAGTTGTAATAAATATTACTTTTTATTAATCGGTTCATCTTCTTTTACAGGTATTATTCAAGGCGGATGCCCATTTTTCTCAATTGTATCCGAGGTGGAAACCAAATGTACAACCGGAGGCGACAACATGGAGTGAGAACTTGAACGTGAGAAACCCACCGGTAGTTGTGTATTCTCAAGACGTAGTCTCAATTACCATTGACCTTGACACACCTTGATCATTGATGTTACATATATTATTATCCATCCTAGACACACTTTTTGTACATCTTTTACACGACACACTTTCATATAAAAGTCTAGATGATGTCGTCGTATCGGACACACTCATTTTTTGTACATCCGATACATGACGTATCGTTGGATGAGATTTTGTAGATACAAAGTTATTTTATATAGTATATATGATGTCGTCGTATCGACACGTTCATTTTTTTGTACAAGATCAACGTCTTATTTCATTAAGAGGGAATTTGGAATAGTTATATGTTCAAATTATACATGCCAAATACTTTTTATTTGCTTGGTTTCTAGTACCCGAATGAAAATTAATTACTCGATATATACTTACCGGACAGTGCATGTTATTTTAGTTTTTAGTTTGTAGTATTTTCTTCAGGCAATTTTTACCTATCTAAATTAATTAATTCGGTCGTTTCACATTGACTATTGATATTTTATTAGACACTTTCATATAAAGTCCAAATTGTAACGGCCCAATTTAAAATTGCCGTTAATTATGACGTCATTGCAGATGTGGATGCCAGCGAGGACGGTTGAGGGTCCCACAGCGAGGCTGGAGTGCATTCGAACTAGGTATACAGTCCGTTTTGTATGACTTGAGGTGGTAAATTGTGATGGAAATGTACAAATTAGCTAATTCCATTGCAATATGTATGTTAATGTAGATTATTGACGAGTGAGGAATTGTCTCGAGGTGCGTGCGGACACGGGACACGGGGCACGGGCGCTGGACAGCTTGGGAACCTAAGGTGAGCTTACCCGTGAATTTTGGTAATTTATTGAATGGAATAGATACTTGATATAGGCTAAATTAATTAGAAATCAATAAGTCCTATAGTTAGGTTTGAATAAAACAACAACATTTGATGTTTCTCGAGATGCACAACAGGTTCATGAGTGTCAAGATAAGGTGTATGGAGTTGGAGTGACACAGGGTGATCAGCAGCCCTTAGATACTTCTCGAGATTCGTGCACACACTTGATCAAATGCCAAGTATATATACACATGTTTGATCGGTCAAAGGGAGAGTGAGAGTGTGAGATTGAAGAGAGAAAGCTTGGAGGAAGAGAATCGTTGGAAGAGAAGGAAGAAGAACGGCCATTTAGGGTGTGAAGGAAGTGATTTTGGCATCCAACAACAAAATCAAAAGGTATGGACACAACAAACTTGAGATTTGTGGAATTTTTAGTGTGGGTTGGAGATTGTGGACATCCGAATTTGTTGAGAATGAAACGCTTGGTTTTGTTGGGAGTTGGTGTATGGGAATGGCATGAAATGGTTGTGATTTTTGAGTTAATTTGAGAAAAATTTGATGGATCTTTAAAAATGGGTTTGAAAATGTGATTCTTGATGATTCTTGGATTTTGATGTCTAAATTTGATAAATTTGTGTTTGAATGGTATTTTTGAGGTGGATGATGAGTTTTGGGATGTTTGGAACCAAATGAATGGTGTATGAGGTGGTTTGGAGTGTGAAATTTTGAACTGTAAAAATCTGGACAGAGCGCGATTAGCGCGCTAATGGGTGGACCTAGCGCGCTAATTGCCCTCTGGAAAACGATGAACAGTGACTTAGATGAATTAGCGCGCTAATTCATCTCATTAGCGCGCTAATAGTTCACTGGAATTCAAAAATTGGAAAATGAGGAAATGAGTCTAAACAACATTATAAACCTATTAATTGATAATTAACCCTCATAAATGAATTCCAGGAGTCTCGAAATAGTAATTGGAGTCTGGGTTTAGTCGGGAATCGGACCGAGAGTATTATCGGGGATTGAAGAAATCGAGCCGGGGAAATTAACTTGTGGGACGAGGAGTGCGAATTGAGGTGTGTAGTATCCCAATTGAACTTCACTTTAAGTATTTACTGTTTGATTTATTTGAATTCGCCCATTTATTCTTTACTCCATTTCATTATGCTTTACGGTGGTTGGGTACTCTCACTGGTGACTTTACTGGTAGTTGAGGGTACTCCTACCTGGTGTCTTTACTTGTTGAGATCACTCCCCACCTGGTGCTTATTCGTTACGGCCATAGGGTCCACTAAGTCATAGCACTTGTCTAGGCATATACCGTGAATAGGCTACCCGGGTATGGTAGGCTTGTGTGGGTGCGCCGTGGGTCTACGCCGCCACCTGGAGGGTTAGGGCCAACCCATTGGTGTGTTTACTTACTTGGTGCCTCGGGGAGAAAACCCGAAGTATGACTTGGTCTGATTTTTATGTGCACGTACTTTGTTTCATCACTATATTTATGCATGCGATGTTCCTTTTTACAAATTGTCTCGTATTTCTCTTGTTCCGCATGTTTAAATTATAGCATTTTCAATTCCAAGACTTTGATTTCCGTAATTACTTGGTGAATTTCCTTGGGATTACTCACTGGACTCGTCATCCGTCTTTTTGTGATGGTGAGTGCACTCCAAGATTTAGCCTGGGAAAGGGCAAGCTTGAAGAGTACATCGATTGACAGTTTTAGCCCCACTCGTACGTATGTTTATATTTATTCGTTTTATGTCGGGTTTTGGGCTTGAGAGAGATAGGTTGTACATTTGATATTTTGAGGATCAGATGAGATGTATATGATGTATATTTGGGTATGGTTTCCACTTAGGCGTTTTGCTAATAAAACACAAGATGAATTTTTATATTGTTTATTTAAGCTTCCGCTGTTAATTTTGAGGTTATATGATATTAACTGAATCAAATTTAATGATAAATTGATCAATGATGGATAATTGGGCGTGGGACACAACTGGTGGTGACGTGGACAGTTGTGGGCCCGTGTGGCCTCCTGTGGCGGACCAATGTGGAAATTGGGGCCGCCACAATGTCGTTGTATCGGACACTCATTTTTTTGTACAAGATCAACGCATTATTTCATTATGAGGGGATTTGAAACAATTATATGTACAAAATTATACTGCTCGATTAGGAACAACCGAGAAAATTTTATTTGCTTGGTTGACAGGACCCAACTAAAACTGAATAACTTGGTATATGCTTACCGGACAACGCGTGTTATTTTAGTTTTTAGTTTTGAGTATTTTCTTCGGGTAGTTTGTACCGATAAAAATTAATTAATTTGATCGTTTAAGATCGAATGGTGATATTTAATTAGGTAGGATGTACCCGAACAAATTTAAGGTTTAATTATTTCATCTAATTGGTTCGGATCACCCGAGTGAAGTGTAATCGTTTGGTTGTATATTACCGATCGAATGTATATATAATATGTTATAAAATTTTTCGGTTTGGAACACCTGAATGATGTCCAATTATTCGGTCATCACCGATCAAACAGTCACAAAAACCAATCATTTATACACAATAAAACAAAAAACCCAAGTTTAAATATCTAAAATCAATTAAACACTCATTTCACTTGTTCCGTTTTGGCATATTAGGGAGGTCCAGTTGTTGTTGTCGTCCGTTTTGACCTATGGGAAGGTTCCGTTGGCATTGTCGTTGATTTGCGCTTTGATGACAACGCACCTTCAGCCGATTTGCTTAGCATTTGGGAGTCATTGCCAGTCATTGCATTGGTGCCTAACGGTGCAGCTGGGCCATCCATCGTCAGGTGCTGCAGAACCTCGTATGCCATCTTCAATGTAGTTGCCCTATTTGTAGCGGCCTCTAATCCATCGGTAGCTATGACAAGCACCGCGGGCCTACAACTCTGCCAACTCATCACCCAGTATGTCCCACGACCACTCGTAAACTCAATATAATCAAACTCTTGCTAACTTTAAGTTATGTATTAATAATTATTGATTCAAGTTAGCTTTAAATTCTTTAATATCATTTTACCTCAAAGTACGCAACGGATAATTAAAATCATCAAGGTGTTTTATGAACATATTACCTAAGATGGAAACCATCTCAAAATATACAAATATACATATCAACTGAGATCCTCAAAATATCAAAAATATAACCTACAAATTATATACAAGTCATATCTATCTCTCATACACCCAACATAAAACAAGGAAATAAAAACAAATGTGTGAGTAAGGCAAATGCAGTCAATCAATGTAGTCCTCAAGCTTACCCTTCCCTCGGCTCATTTTAGGATCTGCACTCACGCCATCACAAAAAAGAGAGATGACGAGTCCAAAGTGAGTAATCTCAAGGAAATTCACCAAGTAAATATGTAAATAAACTACTGAAATTTAAAATACTATAAATAAACATGCGGAACAAAAGAATACAGGCAACTGTGGAAGATTATCGCATGCATAAATATAGCAGTGAAGCAAAGTGCGTGCACAATCAAAGTCAGACTAAGCCATACTTCGGGCTATCCGCCATGCACGACTCGTGAGGATACCTCTAACGGGTGACCCTGGACCCTCTAGGTGGCCAGCGTACATTCACGGTGCACCCACACATGCCTATCATACTCGGGTAGCATATTCATCGGTGCATGCCTAGACATGTGCTATGGCTTAGTGAACCCTATGCCCCAGCAACGAATAAATACCATGTGGGGAGTGATCTCAACACCGTAAAGACACCAGGTAGGAGTAAACTCAACTACCGTAAAGTCACCAGGTGAGAGTACTCAACCACCGTAAAGTAATAACGAAATAAAATAGTAAATGAACATGACTGAATTCAAATAAATCAAGCAGTAATTACTAAAATGAATTTCAGTTGGGTTACTACATACCTCAAACCGCACTCCTCGTCTCGTAAAATAAACCCCGGTCCAACTCTAATAAAAACCCAACAATCAAAATGATCACCCAAATGTACCTAAGATTATTTGTCATTGAATTAGCTTCAATTTGATATATTATGTCAATTTTATGTTTTACGATGTAAAAACCCCAACGACATCTCGCCAAAATCCCAATAAAACAACCAAAACTCATTTATGAACCCTTTTTCTAATTTCTCATATCTTTTTGGATTTTTCAGAATGTTTTCATAATTTTTAGCTATTTTTCTCTATTTTCTCTATTTTATTTTATTTAAAACTGTTTTAAATTTATTTAAATAAAATAATAGAAATAATAAAAAAAAATATTATTTAATTAATATGGGTGTGGGTCCCCTGAACCGGGTCGGGCCTGGTTCGGCCCACCTGGACCGGGTCCGGGTCGGGCCTGGTCCAGGCCCACCCGGGTTGGACCAGGGCCGGTTCGGCCCAGCCCACCCTCCCCTCATCATCTTCTTCAACAGAGGCGTTGCAACGCCTCTATTTGAGCAATTTTTTTTTTTCATTCCTAATGGAATTGGGAGGGAGGGGAGACGACATTAGTGTCGTCTCCTTCTTCGACGAACTGCGCGAGTAGTTCGTCCGAGCTCTCGAGCTCCACCCCACCGAACCATCACACCAACATTCAACAACAACTCACAACAACAAACCAATAACTCACCTCACCTCGCGACAACCTCATCAAGCTCGCGATCACTCCGCGATCCCTCTCTCTTTCTTTTCTCCTTCTTCTTCCTCGGTCTCTCAATTTCGATCTTCTTTCACTTTCGATTTTGATTTTTTTTAAATGAAAATGGGTGTCGGTGGTGGTGCTTATCAACATTTTGGGTGAAATGACCAAAATACCCCTATGTTATTATCCTCATTCTTCACAATCAAATACCCTTTTTGGTCATTTCATAATTATTTATTTATTTTCTGATTTTTAATATATATATTTATATATATGCGTATATATATATTTTAAATTACATATATATAAAAATATATATATTTGCCTATATTTTTGCGCCTACACTTTCGTCCTGCGCGCCAACAAGTGTACTCGGGCGTGCACACTACCGTACAACCCACGCGTGTCGACCACGACCCCGCGTGTTACTAGGCGCCCACCAATTTTCTATTTTATCACATCTAATTCATTTAATGTGTGTAATATTTTCCTCAACTTAAAATTTCGTCTTTTAGTCTACCCGGTGCCCGTGTCAATACACATATTGAGGTGAATACTCAACACAATCTCGCACGTCAATTAAAATATAATTACACACATTACGATGTCGTTTAACCTATTTTAATATAAAGATCGCAAAATTAAACAAAAACAACACACAAAATAACTATTTACCTAATACGAGCGTGCTCTAGCCTCATTGTGGGACCCACGAACGTCCCCATTGGTATCCAAGTCTACAATGACGTCATAAAATAATGGCAATTATTAATTGGGCCATTACACTATTTCCTACTTTCGGAGGCAAGACCTTCCATGCCATCAAGACATCCACAACCCGTTGTACTCGCTACACAAACATCACATCAATCACTCCAAAGTTATTATTATGATGTTAAATGTAAACCTTTTAAAAAAATGACAACTTACATGAAAGACGCATTCTCTTCTTCATGATCGTGAGTGAGTCCCGCTAGATTTTCAATTATCGAGTGCGAAATGTCCTTGAAGGAGCTCATACAATCATCGGTTGCATCCCTTGGGACTTTCGCACGTTCTCCTTTTGATTTGACTTAAAGGACGTGATTTCCCATCACCCAATAATCATCTTGAAAACTATACTTCCCGACGTAACTAGCCGACCTTTCCTCGTTCTGCTTCACATATAGGTTTGAGTGGATTACCGGGGCTTGCTCTGCACATGAACTAATTATCGCAAGAACTTAGCCAGGTGATACGTCTTAACAATCCCCATATATTTGATTGTCTCGGTGTAGAAAACAACCTTGACAATATCATCATCTCTCCTCCGAATACTTGAATACGGGTCCCATGTAACCTAGCAAAAACACACGTTCACGAACTCATTTAGAAGTTAACAAACAAACAACACTAATATTTCACAAGAAACCACCCATACTTTGTTAGTTGGGGTATTGTCAAGTCTTTTTGAAGTATCTGGACATAGTCCATATTATGGCCCTTATCTGAATTGGCCTCCCACTTATAGACACGCGGAAGGGTTCCAATGTACCTTTTGTTCTTGCGTGCTTGTCTCGTTTTCATGTCTACAAATGATCCACTTGTTAGACTAAGTGGTTAGTCACTATAACGACCCTAAAAATTTAACCCGTACCGCGTGTCAATACAGGTGATATGTGGGACCACATCGTGGTACAGTCATCAATTCTCGAACGTCAACGCCGAGGTATGTTAGTTTTTTATGGTGTTTGTATTATATTGTATTTCATTTGTGCAATTTTAAGTTTTTTAACATGTAAAGATGTTTGCATGTGAGTGTTAGTTATGTGACGCAATATTTAGTGGTCTGGGAGACAAACTTAATTAAAAAACACTGATAAAATACAAACTCAAATTTATCGAAACAATTGGTACACAATTCGACCAAGTGCGCAAGACATGCGTAGTGCGGCGCGGGTCGAGTCTGGATTGCACAAAAGATGTGGTGAAGAGACTAAAGTGAAGGGCAAGACAACTAAGTCACCCAATTGAGTTATCAAAGTTGGTAGATGAAATTGTGAAAAGACTAAAATGGCAAAAAAGTTGTAAAGAGTATGGATAATGGTGAGGGGTATTTTGGTCATTTGACCAAAATACCTAAATATCAACACTCCATCACCACCCCATTCCCCATTTTCGATCACAAAAAAAATTAGAGAAAGAGAGAAATCGACCGAAGGAAGGAGAGACCAAGGAGAGAAGAGCGACGATTCGCGGAGAGCGTGGACGGGACGTCAAGGCGAGATTCAGGTAAGGATCGATTTCATTGTTAGTGTTGTCGTTGTGGGTGTTTCCGAGATTTGTTATCGAGGTTGTTGTTGAGGGGACGGTGGATTTAAATGGTGAAAATGGTGGTGATGATGGTGGTGATGTAGGTGTTAAATGTTGTTGTATTGTTGTTGTGTTGTTGCAAAAAAAAAAAAAAGGTCACTGTTGGTTGCTAGAAAACAACAAACCAACGAAGAAGAAGGAGAAACGGGTCGGGTCAAGGTAACCCGACTCGGTTTGGGTAAGACCGGTCAGACTGGGTTTGACCTGGGTGGACCGGGTTAGACCCAGTCAGGCCTGTCCTGACCCGACCCACGACCCACCCACCTATTATTATATTAATAAAAATTATTTATTTCAATTAAATATATTAAAAGTAATTTTAATTGAAATAAATTCCAGAAAAATAGGAAAAATTCAGGAAAAAAATTCTAGAAAATTATATTTTCATCAAATAAAGAGAAATTTGGAAATTTCTATGAAAAGTGAAATATTCAAAATTTTTGCGTGACGTTATGTCGGGATTCTTGCCTTGAAAAACGTAAAATTTGGCAAAAATAGCTAGAAATTTGAAAAAATCATAGAAAATTAAAGAAATTGATATAAATTGCATTATCAGGATTATTGTACACATGGGGACCGTAAGGGGCGTGTCGGAGTTCGTGTTAGCGCGAATTAGCTTGGATCGAGGTAAGTAAACCAGTGAGGAACACTACAGTTATTTCTTGAGCTTTGAGTTATTTATTGATATTGTTTCAATACCTTTTTGATATTCCATTCACATGAGTTGTCCTAAGGCAAGTGTGTCAAGCATGATCCTTGCAGAATTTTGGGCTCGCGGTGTATTATATTGGGGTTTATGGATGGGGATATGTGATTGGTTGTAATGACATGTACGGGGTGAGAGTTCTCCACTAGATTGTTGGGGACTCTTCATTCGCGTAGGGGTCTTAGAGGAGATTCTGTCCTCGATTCCTAGCATTTGAGGAGATTTTGTCCTCGGCTTAACGACTTTAATTAGTCGGGACCACTTGTGCCTTTCCTTTGCATTCCGGGACACTTAATTTCGATTCCTTATTTATTTATTCACAGTCTTTATATATATTCATACGCTCCTTGTCCTTTTCTTTCTATCCGCATGAATTGACTGTTCATTTATTTAATTTGAAATGCTGTATTTATTGTTGTTCCTGCTTGGCATTACTTACCTGGGCTTGTCATTCTTGTGCTTGACCGAGTGCAGATCCGCAGTCCAACAAAGGAAAGGCCGTGTAGTTAGGCGCTATACTTTGAGCGGCCCTCCTCTGCTGACATAGGTGACTTTTTGGTTGTATTAGTTACTTATATTGTTTTTTTTTGTACATGGGGTTATGGGTTGAGAGATTTTTGGATATTAAGACTTGGATGATACTCTCCTTGCTTTACATGATATATATGATATACGGAGTTCCCACACCTTAGGTTTTTGTCATAACTTAGAGCTTTTGAAGTTAATTTATTAAGTTGAGATTAATTGCTTCCGCTTATTACTTTGATAACTCGCTAATTAATTGACTTCACTTTCAAATGATTAACAAATGATTAAATGGTAAGGATAGGCTCACTGGCTCCGCGCGACTCGACGGGATTGGCTCAGGGGTTCGCGTGGGTCTAGGCCGGGTGACGCTCGATTCTAGGGTTGTAGAATTTAGGGCCGTCACAGTCACTCTAACTCCGACCGAGATTTTGATGAAAATAAACAAGGTAAAAATATACTAATAAGTTTATCAAGTGTATTTCACTTTCGTAAAAGGTTACAAAACATCACATCACAAGCATTCGAGCATTCGAGCCATTCAAGTTCAAGATTCGGCATACATAAAGGAAAAGAAGACGAAAGATCAAACCACGAGATGTAACATTAATGTAAGGTATACAAGTTCACTTACGCAAACTTATTGCATTAGTTCATGCACATCGAACTTTTCAAATTGATTTTCAAATGTCAAGTGATAACTTGAAGCTTTTAAGTGAAACTTAAAAATTGACTTGGTCTAGAAGTTTAAACAATGTTAAACTATGTGTTTATGTTTATACCGTTCTTTGAAAATCATTGTGAAAGTTTTCGAAAAAGAAAAACTTGTTTTTGAAATGTTTTTGAAAAGAAAACTGCACATTTGCAGAAAAACCCCTCGCATGTTATGAAACCGAGATTATTCGTTTTTGAGATTTGTAAAAATATCCGACCACCCAAATAGGCTTAATGACCCATAACAAACATATATAATATGTTATATGAGGGATAGGGTCCCGGACGCGAATAAGGATCACTAACACAAGGGACAAAATTAATTATTTTGAGGACCCTGTAGTTAGCACGCTAATAAATTTATTAGCACGTTAAGTGCAGAGTTAGCGCGCTAAGTCTGGATATTAGCGCACTAATTGTATTCATGACATCTTTTTTATAAAGCTGAAAAATTCACTTTAATTTGAATTTTTGATGGAATCTGGGCCATTAGATCTCTAGAACGGTTATAAACTGGTTTATAAATATATAGAACACTCTCAAACACACAAGCACAAAAATTGGGTTTTGAAAACAAAGAAAAACACAAATGTTCAAATTTTTCAAGAGGTGGAGCTTGAAGTTTTCAAGTCATACTTTGAAGCTGTTGATTCAACATCAAAACCAACACTCTTGAGGCATTCTAAGGAGTACTACAACCTCTCCAAAATTGATTGTCAAGTCATTTTCTTGGAGTTGTAAGAAAGTCCATTTCCTAGCTTTTCTTGTGTTTAAATTATATATTCTTGTGTGAATGACTTGGGTTTTGCACTTAAACTTGATTTACTAAACCTTAGGATTATTTTGGAAAAAATTTGCACTTAAACTTGATTTTTATCAAACTTCTTGTTCATTGGATTTGAAATCGGATTTGCTCTTATCAACTTATTTGAAACAGTTTCATATTTGAGTTTTGCATAAAATCAATTATCTATTTGCATTTCTCAATTGTTTTCATACTTGCATGCATAAGAGTGGTTAGGCTCTAGGAGGCTTACTTGTGTTTGAACTTGGTGCCGCTTTACTTTGTAAAGTGTATTTCATTGTATTACTCAAATCTTGATTGTAAGACTTAGTGGGATCTAAGTCGAGAGGGAAATCCTAGTTGCGGCTAGGTGGGAAAAATTATAGGTGGGTCTAAGTGGAGAAATTCTAGTTGCGGCTAGGTGGTTGTATAAGACCTTATTGTGATAAGACATCATGTAAAAGACCTAGTTGAGGCTAGACATTCACTAGGCTAGTTGGCTTAGGGTGTAACACTTATTGATAATATAAGTGGGGTTGAAAATCCTAACCGGGGAGGTTAGGTAGTAAATGTAGATCGGTTGGATCGAACCACTATATATCGTGTGTTTTATTTCTATCTCTTAATAACTACTCATTGTTATTTACGCATAAAGTTTTAAAAAGACAATAACTACTCGGTGATCACCTCCCCTCTTTGGTGTCCTTCACCACTTTCAACACACTTTTGGCGCATACCTTTATCTTTTAGTCATTTATGACTCTTCTTTGTCTCTCTAAACATGAATCCTACATCTGAAAAAATATCATAAAATGATTAAAAAATAAGGGTGTAGCCCAAAATGCGCATTAAAAGTGAATAATTTTATTATTTTCCTAAGGTGGTGTTTTTGGCTATTTTGTAAAATTTCCCAAAATAAAACAACTCGTGTCCATCGCAGCAAGAGAGAGAGAGAGAGAAGCAGCTGGTGCTTTCAAGAGGAAAAACCTCCGATCTTCAGAGCTCACGGTGGTCGCCGGAAAATCGAGTGATTCTCCGCCGCAATGGCGTCTTTGGGAATGCGGGAATTCCTACGGGACTCAGGCGGTTTCGCGGTGATCGACGGCGGACTAGCGACGGAGCTGGAGCGAAAAGGGGCGGACCTGAATGATCCTCTGTGGAGCGCCAAGTGCCTCATCAGCACTCCTAATCTTATCAGAGAAGTACTGAATTGTTGATTCAATTGATATCTTTTCTTCTTCTTTAATTCAGTTTTTCATTGTCTATTGAAGATTTTGCGTTTCATTACTATGTATGCTGTAGATTTTAGGGTTTTATATTTTTCTGTATAGATGTGGAAACTTTATGGAGTAGTTGTTGCATTTTGCTCAGTTTGTTGGTTGATTTCAGTCTTTCTTTGGAGTTGGTTGTTTTCTTTTTTTCTTTTTTCTTTTTTTTTCTTTCTTTTTTTTTTTCTTGATGGCTGAGGGTATTCGAGCCACCGCTGATGACACCGATGGTAGACCCGACTAATCCCTTAGGTTTTTGGAGGGCGCCCTACCACTAATCCAATGAAATAGTGCAGTTGATGCGAATCAAACTCATCTTATCTATCTTAGTCAGAGTACTAAGGCCTATTAAAGTATTCATAGAGTCGCCATAGCTAGGGTTTGGAAACCTCAGCGGTGAGAATGAAAATCGATTCTCTCTTCTCTGTGTGAGAAAGAGAAGTCATTATGTATTTATATGACTAAGTGAAGTACATATGTGAGTCATTAGTTACATGTGACACAACACGTGAGTACAGTACAAATACAGAAAAATTACAATAGAGAAATTACAGTTTTACAACAACTAATGAGTTACTCTTACATCCCCCCTCAAACGAAGGGGGAGTAAGACGACGACAAGTTTGTCCCTAAGAAACTGAAATCTAGATAATGTAAAACCTTTTGTAAAGATGTCCGCGATTTGATCAGTTGTGGGAACATGCTGAACTGCTAGTTGCCCAGAAAGAACTTTGTCCCGCACATAATGAATATCCAACTCGATATGCTTTGTTCGTGAATGGTAAACTGGATTTTTGGCCAGGGAAGTTGCACTCAAATTGTCACACCAAATAGTAGGACAAGCTGAAAAAGGAAAACCCAATTCAAAAAGCAAAGATTGCAACCAAGCAATTTCAGCAGTTACATGGGCTAAGGCGTGATACTCCGACTCTGTACTGGATCGAGAAACCACAAGTCGCTTCTTTGACTGCCAAGCCACCAAGTTACAACCCAAATATACGGCATAACCAACAATGGAACGTCCATCATCAGGAGAGGTGGCCCAGTTAGCATTGAAAAATCTAGTAACATAGAGATGGGAACTTGGTCTGAAGCAAATACCCATATCAGATGTCCCCTTCAAGTACCGTAATACATGCTTGAGCGCTTGCCAGTGTGTAATATTTGGAGTTTGTTGGAACTGGCTCAACCTGTTAACAATGAAGGAAATGTCTGGTCTCGTGTGGACCAAATACTATAAGCCCCCAAGTAAATTTTGATACAGAGTGGCATCATTAAATGATGGACTGCCATCTGCATACAAGGGCTTGCTAAGTGAACAAGGGGTGTCAATGGGTTTAGCATTAACCATCCCACCTTGTTTAAGCAACTGATTGACATAAGCAGTTTGGGTAAGATATAAGCCACTCTTGTCTCTTCAAGTTTCCATGCCCAAAAAATAGTTCAATTCACCAATATCTTTTAAAGCAAAAGAAGTATGCAGTTTGTCGATAAAAGACTGAATAGAAGAAAGTTGAGAACCAACCACAATGATATCATCGACATATGCTAGAATATACAAAACAACAAAACAGTCGACTCTGAGCAAAAAACAAACAAAGAATTATTAGCCTTTGAATTCTGAAAACCCCAAGAGACAAAAGTAGACTTCAGTTTGTCAAACCAGGCCTTAAGTGCTTGTCGCAAGCCATACAAGGCTTTGTGTAATTTGCAAATATGAGAAGAAAACTGAGAATCCACAAAGCCTAGGGGCTGGTTTGTAAACACCTCTTCACCCAAAGTGCCATTAAGAATAGCATTATTAATGTCTAACTGACGTAAAGACCAACCAAATTGAACTGCCAAGGATAAAATGACCCTAAAAGTGGCAGCTTTGACAACTGGGCTGTAGGTCTCTCCAAAATCTATACCGGGAACTTGTCGAAAACCCTTAGCCACTAATCTAGCTTTGTAACAATTAATGGAGCCATCAAAATTTCTTTTTATAGAAAATATCCACTTATTGTCCACAACATTTTGAGAAGAGGAAGCTGGGACTAATGACCAAGTAGCATTTTGCATAAGAGCATGATATTCCTTATCCATAACCTCCTTTCATTTAGGATCTTTGAGAGCTATTTTAGCCTTTGTAGGAATATCATCAGTGAATGTAGATGTGTGTGCAATAAAAACTTTCTTTTTGCTTATCCCATCTTTGGCTCTAGTAATCATAGAATGTGTGTTCATAGGAATACAAGCATTAGAAGTAGAAATGGGAACTAACTCAAAGTTGGAACCTCACGGAATACAAGCATTAGAAGTAGAAACGGGAATTGACTCAAAGTTGGAACCTCATGGAAAGAGATAGGGGAATCAGGAAGTGATGGTGATGAAGAAGATGGTAAAAATGATGGAGGACTCATGGATAATGTAGACTTAGGAACACTAGGAGTATTGTAATATGGTAGAGGAATAGAGAAAACACCATGATCAGGTGGACCACCAGGAATGGAGTTAGGCGAAAACAACATATTATATGAAAATTCATCTTCATTGAATAAAACATGATGAGTGATAAAGATGCGACCTACAAAATTTAAGCACTTATACCCTTTATGGATGGAACTGTACCCAAGGAAGAGACATTTTTCAGACCTAAATTGATATTTATGCTTGTTGTAAGGTCGAAGATAAGGGAAGCAAGCACAACCAAAGACCTAAGAATCTGTAATCAGGTACTCACTGATACATTTTCTCATATGGAGACAAACCTTTCAACACAACAGTGGGAAGTCGATTAATAAAAAAACAAGCTTTTCACATGCATCCCACAAAAATTTCATTGGTAACTGACTTTGGGCTAATAAAACCAAACTCATTTCAACAATATGTTTGTGTTTGCTTTTAGCTCGACCATTTTGTTCATGAGTATGGGGACATGAATGCTGAAAAATAATCCCATGGGAATCCAAAATAGGTTTAAAACTTCGAAATTCCCCACCCCAATCAGAGTGGACACGTTTGATGGTGGTCCGAAATTGATTTTCGACCATGGTTTTAAAATGAATTAAGGCCCTAACAGCACCAGATTTGAGACGCAATGGATATAACCAGGTAAATCGAGTACAATCATCCATAAAGTGTATATAGTAATTAAAACCACTAATTGAGGTAACCGGAGAGGGCCTCCACAAATCAGTATGTATAAGATCTAATACATGTGAAGAAATATGATGAGAAACTGTAAATGGTAAAGCATGTATCTTCCCCAAAGGACAAGGTGAACATTTATGAACAGAATTAACAGGCAAATGAAGATGATTATTGAAAACTTTACATAAAACTTGAAGAGCAGGATGTCCAAGCCTTGAATGCCATAGACTTGACAAACCTTTATTAGATGCAAGAAAAGCAAACGGAGTACTAGGAGAATGCACTGAGGTCCAACCAGACGATATAGACCATTATGCAAGGATCCATGAAGTAGCACTTCATTGGTGGGGATATCCTTCACAAGACAAGTATTTCGACAAAACTCGATTAGGACATTATTGTCACGAGTCAACTGAGACACTCAATAGATTCTTTTTAATGCTAGGAACACATAAAGTATTATGAAATAATAGTTTAGAGCCAATAGATGGGATGAAAGCTGAACCAGTATTAGTAATAGGTAAATAAGTGCCATTACCTCCATACGGTGTATAGTTGTCTAGTTGGGATGGATCAGATGTTATGTGGGATGAAGCGCCACTATCCATGTACTAGGGGAATCCGGACAAGGTGAAGTAGTACTAAGGAATGAGTTTTGTTGTTGAGGGATAGAAGGAGTGAACCTCATATGTGGTTGATTCGGAGAAGGCATATTCTGCTGCGACCCCATGTATTTCATATCGGCATAAAAATAACAAACAACAGCGGAGTGACCAAATTTTCCACAAATTTGGCAAGTTGGCTTGTTATTAGTGCTCGAGCAAAAACCACCTCGACCTCGGTTGCGACCTCCTTTTCCACGATTTCCATTTCTATTGCCGGAACCTCCATTATTATTGGAAGAAATCTGGAAGTTGACATTAGAAGACTGTCCACCGGAACGATTAGTTTCCTGCTTCACTTCAGCAACATGAACAATAGGAGAGGATTCGTGCAGTGACAACGAATTCAAACCTTGACCAACATTATATTGTTCCAGTGTGCACTCAAAGTTGAGAAAATTAGACTTAAACTCGTGCCAAGAAATATCAGTTTAGCGTTGAAGAATGGAAGTAATAGCCAAATACTCAACATCCAATCCCAACAAGCAATTTGAGATAAGATCATCAACACTTACAGGTGATCCAACCACTGCTAGGCTATCTACTAACCCCTTCATCTTCAATAAATATTCTTGCATCTTCATTGTGCCCTTCTTGGTGTTTTGCAACTGTTTCCTGAGCAGATGAACTTGAGAACGATTGTTCACTCCATAATGTTTCTCGATGGCTGACCATAACTGATGAGCAGTGTGACTGATCGCTGGATTTATGATCAAAGTAGCAACATCATTCGAGAGTGTCGTCATCAACCAACCATACACCATACGATCACGGCTAAACCAGACCTTATAAGACATATTCAACGATCCATCTTCTAAATACTTCTCGGGATATGGAAGAGTGCCAAACAAGTAACCATCCAGATCATAACCCTCTATGACCAGTATCACCGTGGACTTCCACAACAAAAAATTGGTATCATCTAACTTGATCGTAATAAACTGGCTCAGAGAGTTACCAAATGGAGCATTCGACGAGCCAATCCCTTCATGATTCAATCCTTGTTGAGGAACTCTAGATCCAGATTGCATTGATGTTGAACCAGACTCAAGTTCGGTCGAAACACCCTCCATGACTAAACCTTTCAGAACTACACTTCTAGACTACAGATCTTTATGAACAATCCTTGATTTCTTCAGATTTGAATGCACAATCGTCAGTCTACTTTTTCAGAGATTAGATCCGTGCTTCTTCTTTGTAGATCCTTGCGCTAGCGTGGTAGATCTACTCTTCTCGTACACAGCTTCAACGAACTTACACACCAGAACGTCGAGCGCATAGATCTGAGTGACGTTTCTGCAGATCTTCGTCACCAACGACTAGATCTATGCAATAGAACCTCGAATCGAGACTTCTTGACATCGTTGAACAACGCTTCTGAATGAGAACCTACGCTGAATAATGCTTTTGCAGATCCGAACGATGTCTTTGCAGATTGTCGTCACCAACAACTAGATCTAAGCAATGGAACCTCGGATCAAGACTTCTTGGCGCTAGCCTTGAAGCTCCGATACCATATTAGAGTATTCATATAGTCGCCATAGCTAGGGTTTGGAAACCCCAGTAGTGAGAATGAAAACCGACTCTCTCTTCTCTGTGTGAGAAAGAGAATTCATTATGTATTTATATGACTAAGTGAAGTACATAAGTGAGTCATTAGTTACACGTGACACATCACGTGAGTACAGTACAAATACAGGAAAATTACAATAGAGAAATTACAATTTTACAACAACTAATGAGATACTCTTACAAGGCCCTCTTCGAAACCACTACACCACACCCCTTAGGGTTTCTTTGAAGTTAGTTATAATGTGACACTTCGAAGAAATTTTGGGACAAGATCATAGTCGTGCCATGCCCAATGGAGTGTTCGGCAAGTCGATTTGATGGTGTAGAAATTAGGAGCTTGTGGAATTGTTTGATGGGCATTCATGAAGGAAGAACATGGTTGCTAAACTAAATTACATCACCTACAAAAGAAACCACTCATTCATTTCTTGTAATCTATGTGCTTGACAAGGTTGATTTTATTCTTTGTTCACCATTTTTTATTTGCTACCCTGTTTTGGCATCTTTTCTGTATGAGGAGTAGATTTAGTTGAAGATTAAACTATAATATCTGCAAACTGACATGGGCTTGGTTGATGGGTCATGGTCCCCAAATTAAGTTTTATATTTAAATAGTAGTGTTTTTGTTTTTTTTTTTTTGATAACCCTGGGGGTAATCGACCCCCGCCCGACTAGTCCCCCAAGCATGCACTGTAGCCTCCACCCAAGTTAGTTTGGATAGTAAGAATGATGGATTTGGTTGCATCTGGACCTCTTCGGATATATTTTACGATTTTGGTGGGTTTTAATGATGCAGGTACACCTTGATTACCTTGAGGCAGGTGCAAACATTATAACCACTGCATCCTATCAGGTACTTGTGATTTTTCCCTTTTTTATTTTTTTTTTTTTGTTTCTAACTTTGAATTGGTACTTCATTGAATGCGGAAGTAGTCCAAAATCTTTGGATTTAATAATATTTCATTTGTATGAGACAGGCAACCATTCAGGGTTTTGAGGCCAAAGGATTCTCAAGAGAAGAAAGCGAAGCGCTACTTAAGAAAAGTGTTGAAATTGGATTTGAAGCTCGTGACTTATATTATGAACAACATGAAGAATGTTTATCAGATGGCATTGAAAATGAAAAGATTTCTAAGAGACGGGGGATCTTAGTTGCGGCTTCTGTAGGAAGCTATGGAGCATATTTGGCCGATGGGTCTGAATATGAGTGAGTTCATTTTCGTGGGTTGAATATTCATAGTTGAATGCATTCATAATTAGATATAAAAGAATTTCTCAGTTTTCTTATTAAAAACACCAAGTAATTGCAATCTAAATTCTAAATGTCTTACAGTTGTTTGATGATTAGATTTTTGGTCTTACTGTCCCACACTTTATAAGCTTACAATATTAAAGGATAGAATTCGATACAAAAGTGTGGATGACACAGTTTACTAAATTGAAGAATTGTGAATCCATGTGTAACAATTACCTGGTGTCTCTAAGGTTTAAGAAAGTCAATGTGTTTTTGCTCTGTGTTTTTCATTTCTCAGAAATAAAGAAGAGTGGGTCATTCAAATGTTAGTTGTGCTTCCCTTCTTAATGCATTCCGTGCAGCATTGGCTCAATTGTTTATCTACTAACTGTTATCTTTAGCACTTCTACTGTTAATGAATGGCATTTTACCTTTTCTTATGTCACCTTATAGTGGGAACTACGGTGATGCTGTTACGCTGGACACTTTGAAAGAATTTCATAGGAGGAGGGTACAGGTTCTTGCAGAATCCGGAGCTGACCTGATTGCCTTTGAGACAATTCCAAATAAACTAGAAGCTCAGGTATTTGGAATGGAGCCGAAGGACACAAGTCCTTTTTATTATTGTTGGTCCCCTGTAACTGCTAGTAATTATGGTTGTTATTCCCAATGAATTCAATTCCAACACTAACCTGCAGATGTAGGAAAATTTGTAGTGGCTTTTGTGGCTTTGTGAAAGTAACAAATGAAATATTCAGGCCATGAACTGTGATTGACATTTGGACAAAACAAGTGATCTTGACTTGCACAGAATTTCACTAATTATTCATGTCTGAACATTTGGTTGATCATTTCATTTGGCTATCTGACGAAGATTAAGGTACTGATCAAAATGGAAGTGCTGCATGGCCCTTCTTGTGTCACCACGCTTCTATTTTGATGGGCGCTTCTATCCTCAATCCTATTCATCAACCAAATTTGAAACTGACTTTGTTCCACGATAAATCTACTTTGACAACTCTATTAAGAAAACAGTGATCAGACCAGTCTTTGTGTTGTAGTCTCCTTTTTTTCTGGTTATGACATTCCAACATGATATTTTTTATGTTCTCAGTTTTCTACTAACATTATGTTTATTTTTTGATGTTATGCAGGCCTATGCTGAGATTCTCGAGGAAGACAACATAAAAACCCCAGCATGGTTTTCTTTTAATTCCAAGGACGGTATAAATGTGGTTAGTGGAGATTCGTTGCTTGAGTGTGTAGCAATTGCTGATAGAAGCAAGAAGGTTCTTGCAGTTGGAATCAATTGCACCCCACCTAGATTTATTCATGGATTGATTCTGTCAATTCAAAAGGTGCTACTCTTTAATCTGCTTATTTGATTATGATAAAATGGCATTCTTCTCTTCCTTTTTAATATGTTTGAATCTCAAACAAGCAGCACAACTTTTGTTTCTCATTAATTTGTATGTATTGCGTCAGATCTGCAGTTTCATAAATTATCAGGTGATTAGGTCTTATAGCAATATATTTGGTGGTCAAATATTCATAATGCCATTTTCTGCTAAATTTCTTTAAAGCCTTGTTTGATTAAAGAACATTTTCTTAAGAAAGTTTTTCTAAAATTTTTTTCCTACATGTGTTTGATTGCACATATAAAAAATTTTTTCCTCAAAACTCACCAACAAGAAGTTTTGAAATAAATATGAAAACTTACCATATATATTAAATATATTAATTTCATATTTAAAATACAAATTTAATGTGTCTTAATATGGAAACTCATATTTTCTCAAAAGAAAACTCAATTTACCCACTATAATAGGTGAAAAAATATATGGGTCTTAATATGGAAAATTGGCGATCGTGAGAAAATGTTCGCGAGAAAATCTTGGCTATCAAATGGAAAAAACTGTCATCTTCCAATGGAATTTGTTATTTTCCTTGAAACATTTTCCTTGTCCATCCAATCAAAAAGGGCCTAATTGGAAAATAGTGCTATTTTTTCCTCGGAAGATTATTATGCCAAATTGGCAATTAGATTTGTCTACATAAGTTGATTATTTTTGGTTCACTTTGTATCTCTATTTTCGTACAACATTAGGTTCCTAAACGAACGACTCCCTTTTGTTGTTTATCATGCAGGTGACGACAAAACCAATCCTTGTGTATCCAAATAGTGGTGAGACGTACGATCCTGATCAGAAAGAGTGGATTGTAAGTTGATTTGACACCTTTTATTCCTCTTCTTCCCCTCTTTACAGCAAGTCAATGTGCTAGATGTGCTCTATCATTGTTAAGTTCAGCTTCTTTTTGACGTTATATTAAGAAATATCGTTGTACTTGATTAATGTGATGGATGAACACATTGCTAATTACTTATGGATTTTGATCAAATTGACTAATTCTGGAACACAACCAAGTCCAATGTATTTTTTGGACTCATGGTCCAATGAATTGTGAGTTACTGCTAATAAACATGCTGAGAGTAGAATCATGCATTTCAAGAAACGAAAAAATGTTTTTTATATTCACCAAAAAGTGCAAGTCATCGTTCTTTTGCACTTCATTTTTTGCATAACTTGATTTTCTTACTCATCTTGATTGCCATTCAATTTAGTGCTATTTTCTTTATTTTCGGTGGATTCACCAACGTGTTTTTCTGTCGTGATTTAGAACATTGTTTCTTGACAACTTTCATGCTTAAGTCACATTAGAGATGCTTTACCTGCATATGCAATTACTATAAACATTTCATCTTCTAATGGATCTGAGGATTTCCTGTCATGGAGGTGGCATTAATATTGACAATAATTCAGACAATTATGATGCCCAAGTATTATGTTATCCCAAACACTGTTAAATGACGAGTTCATCAGGTCCTGAATATATATTGAAGAATTTAAATATTGTCAATATGAGTACCTTTGGTTCTGTGTTGGTTATATGCTCAAAATTATATTTGAATGTGTTTGGATCTTCTCTGTAGGAGTTAATCCGATATCCAATGTCAGACAACCATATTTTGTAAGGCTTACTCTGGGCATTGCACTAATAGTTCTTTTGCTCTTTTTTATGTCTTCATTTGCAGCCATCGACGGGCGTCTCAGATGAAGATTTTGTGCCGTATGTGTGTAAGTGGCGGGAGGACGGGGCTTCGCTAATAGGTGGTTGCTGCAGGACAACACCCACAACTATCAAGGCTATATACAAGGCTCTTTCTTAGGCACCTTTCCCACGGCTCGCTTCAAGGTTCAAATTTAAGTCTTCGGGGGAATTCAAGTTAGGTTGAGTTGCCCGTTTTCTAGCCAAGACAATTGAGTGTAGTAACTGTCTTATCCTTCTCCTATCTCCTTGTATTAATGAACTCATTTTTATATCCATGTGATTAAATTAGCCAAAATAATGCCAACCTCAAAAAGAAAAGCTCTTTTTTTCCTTCGAAAACTTTGTTGATGTGGACTAAAATCCCTTCTAGCTCTTTTTTGCAGTTATCCCAAAACTCTTGCTCATCATATTGCATGGCAAAGAACAAAATCAAAATTCAATCTGGAAACATGGCAATCACGCAGAATGTGAGACACAAGCTCTGTTAGTCTTCAAGATCATTCGACGCGGAGATATAATACTTTTTAAGAGATTTAAATCAATGCAAGGCACTGAAAATTGAGATTGAAGAACATCTGGTTGAGCAACATACATACAAATGGTTTTAATCAGCAACAGTGAGTGAGAGCAACTCGCTGTGACAAATTGCAGCATAGAACCATATCTGTGATAGGTAAAAGTTGCATAAAGATACAGTGAAATTCATGTGAAGCTTTGAAGAATAGACAACAAATAAAAATAGAACTTCATCCTGTACTAGAACTTATTTGAGTTCAAAGAACTAAACAATGTTTAGATTCCATCCATATATATGCTCACTCAAAAGCTATAAAGAACCAAAGAGAAAAAAAAAAAAAGCAGTTCAATATTCACTTTGCTCAGTGTATGTTTGAGTGACTTGACTTCTTGTCTGAAACGGATTGTCATTCAATTTTATGTTATTTTCCCTGGTTCACCTTGCAGCACACCTCTGGCGTCTCAGATGAAGGCAATCAAATGGCGGAAGATCGGGGCTTTGCCCATAAGAGGCTGCTGCAGGACAACTCCATCTACTATCAGAGCTATATATAAAGCTCACTCATAGGCATTTTTACCAGACCTTGCCTGTCAATGGTCATAATATTCCTGCGGCGGCTTCAGTATTAGCAAACGGAGACCAGAGTAGTTTTTCTTCATCTCCTAGTATGATGCATAAATTCTGTTTGTCCAAAAGTGAGACCAAGCTCATCTGGGACGCTCCTTCATTTTTCTTGTATTGTCTATGATGTTAGAATGGGAGCAAAGTTCCCAGAAATATGAAATGTAACCGACTATACGGTTGAATTAACAATCCTGCAAACAAAATACAAGACATGAGTTATTGTTTCATCTCAGCACCTTCATTAGAATGGGTAATTCCTTAGTCAAGAATCCATCCAAATGGAATGTAAAAGCTCGCTCGCATGTTTGATTATTATTTCTTGTTCACAACAGAAATTAACTAAAACATCGTTCGAATATACTACAGAACACAAACCACATGCAGGAAAGAAAGGGATGGAAGGGAAAAAAAGACTTTCGTCTTGAGTTTTATATCGTGGGGAAGATTGGATCGACGAAAGCATGATGCATCGGATTCAACTGCCAAAGCTTTGCGAGATGATGGTGAGAAGTGGTGAGTCTGTGGACTTGTTCGATGAGCCAGATAGTAGCTTCGGCTTTGCAAGGATGAATAATTGTATCGAGAGGCTGATGTTCATCATCAGTTCCGATTCTCGATTGATCCCACTGTTTCAGGAGGACATTAGTTTGATAATGCAGGGGTTGCCCATACAATTGTTTTATGGATTTCGCTAGTCCTTGCCATGAGGTGAATGGAATCAGAGATCCATGAAGAGAAGGAATTGGGATCTGTCTCATGTATTCCTGATACATTTCTGCTCTTCTAATTATTGCATCTGCACCATAGACAAAAACATTTTAGTACATTGCAAAGTTGTAGTGCAAACTAAACGTATATACGACACCCAAGTACAAACCATCAAACATGGCTATGCGACACTAGCATCAATCACATATTAACGGAGTGAACAAGTTCAATACACCTTAAATATCAGAAATACTATTAATGTTCAAAAGGGACTACTTAACTGACAGCGCAGATACCCTGGCAGTTGAACCACACAAGATGAATGTATCAAGAGGCACAAATGTGTGATCCAACCATAGGGTTAGTGCCAGGTCAGTTAGGTAGTCGCTTAGCAAGTCTGAGAATTAAGGACTTATCCAATAGTTTACACAAACCAGAACCAGAACCAGAACCAGAACTCTATCTAAAAAGTTCACTAGCTTGTCTAACAGGCTTAAATACCAACAAAAGCAGAAGAAAGCGATCGATGCACAAACACAATGAAAAAAGAAGAATGCGGAAATAAACCACTGCAGTTCACAAAAAGAAGCCTGCATAGCCATCCTTTCATTAGTAGACAATTTGCATTTAGGTTTGAATAGCTTATTCTTCGTACTACAGATTAGCAAACTGAGGTGACACCCATACACTATTAAGAAACCAGAAGTCACAATTCTTTCAATGCACCGTGATACTAGCTGGTCTTCTTTTGCTTTCTATGTCATCCAATTAATATTTATATCCCCACGATTACTAAAATTATAGTACTTTCAATGTCATCCAATTAATATTTATATCCCCTCTATTACTATAAAAACTATAGTACTTTCTATGCCATCCAGTTAATATTTATATCCCCTCAATTACTATAAACTATAGTTTTTTTTTTTTTTTTTTGAAGAGACTATATAAACTATAGTTACTAACAGCACTAGAGTGACAGAAAAACTGGCTGTAGAAAATAACGACGAAAGAGTGAAGTAATTTCCACGATATACATAATCATATTGATATATCATGGCACAAGAATTGATAAATTTCAATGATAAGCAAATCTTATTCATATAAATACAGCAGGTCGTTCTTTTCATTATAAAGTTCCTACAGTTTGTCAGATAACTGCTAAAAAGACTCACATGAAAGAACAAGGCAACTGCAGAAAGTAGGGAAGAAGAATCTAGTAAGTAGTAACTATATCATATAGTAGTAAAATAAGTTATCTACATCTATTTTGGCAATCTCTTAATCAATTACATTAGACATTTTGTTTATCAAAACTTTCTAATAACAAATAGATCCTATGCAACTTATTCTACACCCCTTTTCCTTGAAGGTTTTCCTCTCGTGGAAGGTGGAGAAAAAAAAAAAGATTAAACATGGTGAACACTGAACTTCAACTTCAAATTCCTGAAGTTCATCAAAGCTCTAGTCTTTAGCAACAAGTCCAGTCTTTAAAAAAATAGTATTTTAATGAAATTGATCTCCAACATAATAGTTTATCATCACTACCCTAAACTCAAGTGCACTAAAAAACTCAAACTAGAGCGTTCAGCATAATCTACCTTCTCCTCCCAACATGATGGACACTGCATACCCAAAGATTTACCACACTTATCCAGAAAGCTATGCATTCAACTACTCAAAGCACAAACTTCTTATGCGCAACCTAAATCTAACCATGTAGAGAAATAAACACTTTTAAACACAATCAAATTGAACTTCTTTCCAAAGCATATCTAATGAGACGGATGAGGTATCCCTTGCTACAAAAGCAAGGTTGGGGAGGTCTTGGGTTCGACTCATGTTTGAGTCAAGTTGTTGATTTCTTATCTCAAAAAATATATATAATAATCAAACAAACTTCTTAGGCTCCGCACAAAAAACTTCTCGACAGTTACTAAAAAACTTCTCCACAGTTACTCATTGGGCGGATTCCTCCTTTCGCTAATCAACCTACGGGGTATCAGCAGTCGTTTCCAGCTCTTTTTCCCCTCCCAAGGGTAGTAGGCTCTTACTCATTACTCACCCTTCCCTCACTGGAAACACCATTTCCCGTCGAACCCCTCGGAGTTCATACACATCAATTATCTTACCCCGTCCACTCCCCCAAAAAATATTGGCCCCATTTATGGAGTTTTTTTTTACTATCTTACAATTTTAAATTGGAATAGCATAGATTTGAATTGAAAAAAACTCATAATTCATGTAGCTAGACACTTGACGGTAGCAAACAACATTTATGTAATAGCAAATACATTCAACAAGCAGCAATGTGTGTTGTGTGAACAAAATATATACCTTGTGAAGTAACCTCCCTAACAACTGGCTGGCTGACCAGGCCTGCAATTCTGGGCTTAACATCCTCATGATGCACATCTTTGACTTCTTCGCCGTCGGAATCCGAGTCCAACGACAGAATCACTTCATTGCTCCATGGCATTGACCTCTTCATTGAAACAACTCCCAGACCTATGAACCCTCAAAAACATGCAAAACCAAGAAAAGGGGTCTGATGGCCGGTTTGCCCAATTTGGCAGAGAAGTACTACTTTAGATTTCTAGCCTTCCCTTCAAAATTCAAGGTAATGGGGTGTGGGATTGATGTATGAGATCCTAATTAGAAGATGAAAAGAGGGCAAGAGAGGGATTACTTTATTTTGGGTGGACAAATTGGGAAAAGTGAAGAAGAAATTAAACTCATCTCACTCAACGAAGGCAGGGATCAGAATATAAGATTGGATGTTCACAGCAGATGCAGAGATTTACATAATAGATGAGAACTGGGTCTCTGAGAGTGAGTTGAGGCTCAGTTTTTCTGCTCCTCCCAAAATTGCCATTCCTGCTGCTGCGGATGCAATGCAGGCGCCGTGGAGTAGCCTATTTGGAATAGGTAGAGTCTATATTTTGTATTTTCATGTACTTGTGGGTATTTTTATTCCAAGCCCAAGCCGAAGCCCAAGCCCAAACCCAAGCCGAGTTTAAAAGTTTATTAGATGTGGTACAAATACAATGATAGTAAACCAAGGGGGTTGTGGTACAAATGTACAAAGTTTTTTTTGTTAATATGTAATCAATAATTAATATCAAACAAAAAGTTTAATTTTTAACTTTGACTCCCAACTTGCAAGTAAAATTTAACATCAACCTTTTGAGGTTCCTAATCTTGATCGAATATTGTTATATATAAAATATGTTATCTAATTAACATGACAAAAGATTCAACACGCGAATAATGAATTGAAGTATAGATATCATTAGTCTTTGATTAGTGTACGTACAAAGGTTAACACTGGCAATGAGAGAGAGGCTTTCAAGAGTGTAAGTATTGACGGATATTGGCAAAGCATAAAAAAAAGAAAAATGATAATCTAACACACTCTCAATTTACTGGGAATGTGGACAATTACACATGGGTCAAATGTTGGAGACTATGTAGTGATAGAAATGAAGAGAATTGTAAACTAAATCTATGCAAATTTTCACTAAAATAGGTTGTTAATACTTCAAATCTTTGTTTTTTTCAAAAGGTTAATGCTTCAGATCTTACATTAAGATGCTTGTGCACACATAATGTATTCAAACCTTTTGAACACTTGTGGACAAATGTATCACGGAGTCACAACTCTTTAAAATTAAAAATTGCTTAAGCTAGCTAGGGGGGGGGGGGGGCATTATATTGATTTTCCCTCCTCCCTTAGTCAGATATCTCGAGTTCGAGTTTTAAGAATGAAAAAAATTGATGCCCTTGTGGTCTTACGTTCTTCGAATTCGAGATTCATCGGGGGTTATGCCATGGATACCAAAATAATAATAAAAAAAAAGAAATATAGTGATAGTAAGATGATCTATTACCTTGAATACATATTACATCTTATTTTAGTACACAGAATATAAGTTTTTTCACACCACCAAATTAGGTTTGACATCATTCGCTTCTCTACAACTTTTTGATAGTTCACGCATCGAGATCTATTAGGCAGTGCCCTTACCTAAAGCCTAGTGGTAGGAACAAAATAAAGAGTGACAAAATCTTCTTTGGAGTTACAGTAAAACAGATCGAGCTGCTCAAAATACACCTGAAGAAAATCCCCCCAAACTTTTTTATGAGGTAAATTTATTTGATTGATTATAATACATTTGAAAAAGATTTAAACTGTTCACCCAAAAAAAAAAGATTTAAAGTTGACTCATGTAAAGAGGATGTAGAAGTTGGACTGTGCGTTTCACTACTTAGAGCATCTCCAATGGAATGTGGTTTGGATGTCAATGTGTGCCTTAGGACTAAATAGATATTAGAGTGAAAAAAACCTCTCAAATGGAACGTGCATTTTGAATGTCAAGATGACGTGGATAGGCATTGTCTATTTTGAATGTCACTTCTTGACATTCAAATTGACATATATGTTGGATAACAAGTCTTTTTTAAATATTTACTTATTTTATTTAGACATTTAGTTTGACATTTTAATCAATAACATTACAAAAAAATGCCACCTCACAAATTTAGCCACAAATTCACATATACCATTGGAGACCTATTTTGAAGTTCAATGTCAATTTGAGCCAAATGGGATGAACATCCTCTTCACATTGAGAATCCATGATCACAATCCATATTTACATAAGAGATGTTCTTAGCTCCGCTCAAAATTTTAATGATAACATGAATGTGAACTTGACAAACAGCCTATGTAATTCACCAGTCTTCGATTCATGCAAATATATGAGATTCAACTATGACTTAGTGTAGTTATAGACCCGGTGATGCACTCGGTTCTTCGCGCTTCTAGTCTCGGTATTCAAGGTATGACTATTAACTACTGTGACGGCCCCAGTTCCACAACCTTAAACTGGGTCCCGCTCGGCCTAGACTTACTTGGATCCCCAAGCCAACCTCGCGAAGTCAACGCAAGTTTAGTCAGCTTTCCTTACCATTATCTATTAATTAAGCATTATTATAACGATTTAAATGAGTTATTCAAATTAGTGAGTTATCAAAGTATAGTAGAAACAATTAAAATTCCTCAAACTAATCAAATAAACTCTAAGACATTAGTCAGGACAGCCTAGAGTGTGGAAACCCCGCATATGTATACATTCAAATAGTATATCAAGTCATAGGAGAGTAAATCACATCGTATACACGTCCCAAGATCTCTCACAATCCCAAAAGATCTCATGTGCCAAAAACATATACATAAATAGTACAAAGAACCTACTCAGTAGGCAAGAGGAGGTCGCCTTGCTATACTCAACTGCAATTGCCTATCACAGGTCCTTTACCTTTGTCTGTCCTGCAGGTCAACGATGTTGCACCTACAGTCATAAAAAAATGGTGAATACAGAAAGAGTAACAGTAACAACCAAATGGAGTCTTAACATAATTTCAAATGTCAAATAAACGACTAATCAAGTATCTTGCATGGATATCACAAAGATAATAAAAAGACTGCATGGTAAGTAAATCACTCAGATATCAACGATAAATGAGTGTCGAGATCATAAAGCAAAATGGCTTCTAAGTGTTTCAAGTTCATCCGAATGCAACATATAGTACACAACCGGACTTCCTAGACAGATTCTGGACCTAAACAAACCACCAAACAGTTTAGAGCGAGTGAAAGAGATCACATAGCAGTTCCACCCCACCCTAAACTGCAGGTTTAGGCACGTCCAAAAATCTACCAAGGATAGATATCATAACAAAGGAATTCAACAACAACACATTTCACACATTTCATAACGAGATATTAGTCAACAAAGATAACAACCCAATAAATACACAAATGAAATTATAATAATGCTCCAATAGGTTTTACTCACAAATACCAGGCGAAACTTCATGTTCACGGCTCCTACACATCACCAAATCGATCTCGTACGCTCGTCACCAATCCACTAAGTCCTTAACATTCATTCGGATCCAATTTGGTTGCGTTAGAGTCTTATTTTTCATTTAATTTTAATACCTGTCGATTCCCCGAGTATTGAGTCACATTGGACCCTATTAGAATACCCAAGCGAAGCCCCGAAGTTTTCGAGAATTATAAAAAAATTCTCCCAAAATAAGCCTAGCGCCATGGGTGGCGTCGTGGACTCAAAAAGCCACGACACGAACCTGACAGTGAGCCTGCCCAAGTTGCGTCATAGGCGTCGTCGTGGGTTTGACACCCACGGTGCCCCTGGCGGCACAACAGGCGAATTCTTGTTGTCAGGGTTTTCGAACCCCCGGCTCGTGTCGCCGTATTTCGAGCCTATCTTAACCTCGTAGGGACCTCGACTACAATCAAAAACCATTATCGAATCATACAAACCCGTTCATCGAAACCAATTTCCCAATTAAATCCTGAAAAATCACCAAAAATTGCCAAAAATTGCCAAAACACCACACTTTCCTCTACAACCTCAAATACCACAAACATTACTCCATACCTGATCAAAAACTTCCAATCTCCATAAAAACCAAAAAATTCAGTTCACCAACCCGGTGTTCAAAAATCGCAACGAAAACCTGCGAAATTACCGTCGAAATAACGAGAATTGAACGAGGGAACGAGATCTCACCTTTATTTATGTCGTTGGTCGATTCCCGGCCTTCAACCACTTCAAAAAGCATCAAAACCCTCTCCCAAACTTCATTTTCGGATTCGGATGATGGTGTTGACCAAAAATGGTCATTTGACCAATTTTCCTCCTTTTTATAGTTGATTTGGCACCTTGTCTCACATGTGCATCCCTAGGACATCCTATGGCTCTCCTTGAGTCCATCCCAACACTTGTGTGACTCCAATGAGTGACTTTTAGTTGACTTGGTCTTTTGACATTATCCAAATCAATACAATAATTGGCTTTTCACAGGTGTTTTTGCGTTCGGCATGCACCACTACTCACACCGTCACATGCGAATGAAAATGCTAATGACCCGAACAATTTTCCATGTTAATTAATCATCGTATTTTATTTCGATCATTTACGAAAAATCATTTTCCAACCCCATGTACCTGTATTTCGTCCACCCGATACTTGTTCGACACGTTTTCCTATGCGAACTCTACTAAAAAATTGACGTCACCGTCCCGTCACATAGACACGAGTATAAATTGATAGTACACGTCATCACACATACATAACGTATTTTCGGGTCATTACAGTCTTCCCAACTAATAAGAATTTCGTCCTCGAAATTAAACTTAACTTGGGCGAAATCTTAATAAAACGCACACATGAGGGAAGTATTGTCTAACCAATCCTTCCACTGTTACTCACGTGGACCCGTTCAAACATGAATAGGTGAGACCAACATTCTATCTATTGGCACACAACTAACTTAAACAGTCTATTATAGTTCCGTAAATTACAGACTCACACAGAATCTTTTTGGGGCAGATATCGGATTACATAGAATTCGTGCACATAGCTCGATATGTTACATGAATTTACGAACCTCACCTCTGCTCCCTAACTTACAAAGAGTTATTAGCTAGCTACCGGATTCACAAAGAATCGCACACATAGCTCGGTACCTTCCTTTGATATTGAACCCATAAAGAGTCACGCACAAAGCTCAATATCCCCTAATCTATATCGGACTCACACAGAGTCGCGCATACATCTCAATATCATTCTTCGAAGTAAGAACTGTGACGGCCCCAATTTCCCCGTGCAATTGGGTACGCCCGGCCTAGACCCGTTCAAGCCCCGAATTATCACTCGGCAACCTGACGGGCCTAGTCAGCCTCATATTTACTCAATTTAGCAGTTTATGAAAGAGTTATTACAATAATACACAGCGGAAGACTAAACAGTAAGTAACAAGGGGAAATAACTCAATCCAAGGGAAATTAGGAATTCTATAATGTGGAAAACCCCGTGTTCATGTACAATTCGATAAATCAACATACATGATACTAATCTCAATAATAATGCCAAGTTCTATAAACCAAAAACATACATATATAAAGCAATATACAAATGAGCAAAAACATATAACCTACTCTAGGGTTCCTCAAGTCCAACCGCTAATCCTCACAAAAAGTCGCCTAAGCAAGGCTCTTTGCCTCTACTGCACTCCGCTATATCTGCACCCACCATCACAAACTAGACGGTGAGCAACTAAGAGAAATCGAAAGTAATGCCAGAAGAGTAATTCATGAATTATCAATCAAGGCAGTCTAAATATCATGCAGGAATTGAAAGACAGGAAGTTGAATAAACAAGGTGCATGATAGGCAGACTGGAAACAATAACAATCGAAACATGCGTGTTCTATGAGTCAAGAGAGGCCATAAGTGGTCTAAAATCCACAACAATACCACAACAATATCCATAACAATCCACAACAATCCAGTACATGGTATCACACAATCACTAGGGGCGGTCAAACACTCGTGCGCACGAGTGCCCGCGTTTTATCCCTTCTAGTGCAGGCCGCATGTACCTTCGAGACACACACTTATGCCAAGAACACACATACAAGGAATATGGAATGGAATGCCAACAAATAGATAATAGCAAACACAATGGAATGAAGATGAATCATGTGGTATTTTCTTAACTGGCTTACTAACGTACACAAGTTTTTGAGACAAGTGTACTTACCTGAACTAATCGCAACCCGTGTAACAACACTCTCGCGTCCCTAACGCGTATCCCCGAGTTTCCTGCTACCTGACAAGGTTGGAAACTCTAATTAATGGGTCGAATCATTAACTAAACCCTAGGTTGGTACCCTAGCATTTTCTCAGTGTTTTAATGACTCGAACACTTCGTTAACTCAATCGGTAAATCAAACCAAAAATACAACGAAACACAATGACTCTTTTGGGTATTATAACCACACTTATGTAAGCCTAATTATAGGTCTTAAGCTCGACTCAGTCGTATGTGAAATCACACCATAGTCTCGAGGACCAGCGGAGTGTCCACGACGTCACTACCGTTCAACCAACTTGAAACACAACTTCGATGTCGTCCAACAATTACGACTCAATACTAAACTTAACATGACCATACACCGCGAGTAGGGAACTCGGGTGTAGTCCAACATCCGTAGAGTGTCAACACAAAGATGGAAAGGCCGTGTGCACGCCCTACGTCGCTTTGACAACTACTCGACGCAATATAAACAACTCACGCACATCTCCGCCATTACGACTCATCATCATTGATATGGACGCTCCGGGGCTATGAGACTCCATGACTGACATCGTAAGGTCTCCGGCAGTCCCCCATGTCATCGCGTCGATGACAGTACCGCCACGAAGGGTGGTTTCCGGCGAGAATGTTACAATACGTACGAAATCACATAAAAGCATAACATAACAATAACACCGCTGTTTTTAGGCCACTCCAAGAGTCGTGAGACACAAGTATGATCGTAACTTGGACCCCGACTTCTCCGGTCATGGTGGTACAAATGATGGCATCGACCATGGCAACGGATTTCGGCGAGGACTTAAAACAGTCCACACAACATAACAACAACATCACCTAGGTTCAAGACACTTAAACAGTTCCAACACGACCAAATCGATCACAAGAAGAACAGCGAGGTATCATCGAGGTCATGGAGAGGTCCCCGACAACCCCCACACTCGGTGGTTTGGCCAGCAGGGCCGCCCACACATGCATATTCCGGCGAGACGTATTATAATAACCAATTTATGAAAACGGTGCACAATCGATCACAACACCCTATGCGACGCAAATGTGGGTGCTCCGGGATATGGAGATTTTGGGGCACCACTAGGAACCATCCCCGACCACCTCGACCAACGCCATCGCCTCCCGGCGGCAAAATCATGATAGCAAGAAAAACAATCACAAAAACAGTTTCACAACAATAAAGAAAAAAACAAGTGAGAAGAAAAGAGAAAGAGTGGAAGAGAGGGAGAGAGGAAGATCTCCCATGGCGAGAGGGATGAACCCCAACCACCTCTCGGACCTCCGACGACCGGTGGTGTGCTCGGTCAAGGCGGGGAAAAATGGACCGAGAGAGGGAGGCAGTGAGACCGTGAATGAGAGGGAAAGTGAGAGAAAAAAAAACGAGAGAGAGATAGCACAAACCGAGAAAGAGTGACGGATCTCCGGTGAGCTCGTCCATTCTTTGGTGTCCCGGGGACCAAAGGCTTGGTTCGTCGACGACGAGAAGAGGTGGAGGGTGGCGGTGAGATGAGGAAGGTGAAGTGAGACCGTGAGTGAAAGAGAAAGGGAGAGAGAGAGAGAGAAAAACGTGTGAGCAGAGACCGGGAGAGAGGTGACGAGCCTCCAGCGTCAGCTCCGGTGAGGGTTCCGGTACTCCAGCGTCGCTGTGAGAGTGGTGGCTGCCAATTCGCAAGAGGAGGGTGGCGGTAAGCGTGAGAGAGAGACGGTGAGGTGAGAGGTGACGAGAGTGGAGAGGGAGAGAGTGATCATGAGATGAGAGAGCACTTCCGGTGAGAGATCCGCGATCCAACGCCGGTGGTCGGCGAACCGGGGAGGAGGGGTGGCGGCGGTGAGCTTGGAGAAGAAGGTGAATAGTGTAGTAGGGTTTTCTTTCCAACGTTTTATATATATAGAACTCAAATGACCATTTTACCCTTGGACTAACACTTGAGTATTTTTAAATCCTTTGCCCTTAAGAGTCTTTTACCTCATCATCACATCTAGACATGAATACACATCTCAATGTCAATCTCATGGCTCCTCACAATCAGTGGTGTCACTTTAACAATTCAAATTCCATAGTCCGTGTGTTCCAAAATTATCCGACTCCCGCATCAGTTTTACATTTCCTCGGTCCATTTTCTCCGTAAATTGTCTCGCTGCGCCCGTTTTCTCGCCACATCTCAACACTAATTAATTACATTTATTAGAAAATTCATTTATTTGTATGTTTTACTTGTTTTTATCCCCCGTTTAACTAGTCAAAACCTCACTCAATTTAAAATCGCCCGAACAGCGCGAGACTCGTAAAATACTAAAATACTAATACACAAAATCAAAGAATCATAAAATCACTTTGGTTTCAACTCCCAAAGTTCGAAATATTGTCCAGTATTCACGTAGCCGAGTCACAATTCTGACAAGTGTAACACAAGTCAGTTAAAAATTTGGGGTTGTTAAAGTCTCCCCCACTTATTAGAATTTCGTCCCCGAAATTAATCTAATAAGTAACCTAGATTAACGACTCTTCGCAACTCCTAACAAGACCGATAAAAACTCAAAGTGAGTCATTTCTTAACTCCGAACCGTTCGTGACCCTTCAGTGGAGAGACCTTCAGATATTTATAGTCTCCCCGAATCATACTGAAGCTCATCGTGATACTCTACAAGTATTTCTTCTGCCACTCCTGGGCACTCTTAAGTCCCAAACAACACTATCCGTAACTACCCAGATGCTATCGTAACCACGAGGAGATCGGGGCAACCACTAACGAAATCCATATCGATATGTACCCAATTCCATCGAGAAATGGGTGGGGCTGTAGTAGTCCTCCAGGTCATCGATGCCCAGCCTCTATGCGCTGGCATGTC
Organism: Stephania japonica; assembly: GCA_039657345.1. Classification (NCBI taxonomy): domain Eukaryota; kingdom Viridiplantae; phylum Streptophyta; class Magnoliopsida; order Ranunculales; family Menispermaceae; genus Stephania; species Stephania japonica. Next base: position 15,132,333 of record CM077558.1, on the reverse strand, counting down.
ACATGCTCGAACAACTCCGACACCTCGGAAATCATCCCTGGCTACCAAAAGAATGTCGCATATCGGCGCACATCTTAGGTCAACCCGGATACACAACAAAACTGAAACGGTGAATCTCCTGAAGTACCTCGTCACGCACATCAGCCACCAAATGGAAACCCCAGTCGCCCGCGATACCTCTAGCATGAGTCTGTCGACCGACTCTTGTCTGGGCAATCTGAACTATCCACCATCTCACTGCACCGCTGATATGACGCATCGTCTTGTTGTCCCTCGCGCACAATGCCAAATGAGATGGTCTGCAACATCGTTTGACCACGTATCTCGGTCCTGGTAGTCGTCGGCATGTCCGCTGAACTCGTCAACTCGGCTGCCTCACGTAAACCACGCTTGTAGGTTCCTTGACACACGACTACCTCCGCATCCGATCCTTTGCAGCGCAACGCATCAGCAACAACGTTGGTCTTCTCGGATTGGTGCTCAAATAAGAAGTCGTACTCCTTCAAGAACTCAAGCTAACGTCTTTGTCTCGCTCCAGCACGTATGAAACTCACAAAGATCCCCCATTCGTCTTCTCGTATTAACCAATCAACGCACGTAATGTTTATATCTAGTTCGTACTAACCAAGGCTTCGAACTCTAACAACTCTAGTACTCGCGTGTGTATTGGCGACTCGTAGCTCCCTAACACTACCGAAATGTCAAGACTATGCACGTTCGAGTATATCGCATCCTGACATTCGTGACTAGGATTAAGGTCTGCTACGTCTAATGAGTTTACAACCCTAACATGTCTACTAAGCCCACAAAAATCAAGGACTCGACGTAGCTTGAATCGAACATGATATGCATGCAAGTACCGCAAATGAAAATCATACCCTCATCAATGTGTCTGGATGCCCTCTGGTCTGGCTCAACAGCAGCCTGAACACGCTCCCTCTGGTACTGGGTGATGCTCGGCGACGGTGCTCTCGGGGTTGAGAGCACTCCCTCTGAATGTGGCCAACCTTTCCGCACCAAACATGTGCGGGTATCCTGCGATCCCTGAGTCTGGCTCTGGCCTCGTCCCAGTACGAAACTCTGAGTTTGAGTCTGAGTATGACTAGACCTCTGTGTCCTCTGCCTGTCTCCTCGATCCGTACCCTTACTCTCAGTAGACTGCCTCTGCGACTGCTGTCCTTGTCGACTAGGCTGCGGTGGATGACTGGCAAAACTCGGTACTGTCGGAAAGGTCTGTGTCGGATGAGTAATCTGAGTCCTACGATCACGAAAATTCTACCTGTTCTTCTTCCTATTCTTGTCCTAATGGTGCTCCTCCGATCGAAACTCTGATCTGGCCGGTCTATCATCCTCAGGGTGAGAAATCAGGTAGCTCTCTCTAGCCAAACTCCGCTCGTATGCCCTCTGAAGAGTCTCCGGCTCGGTAGTGACTACTGAACCTCCAATGGCGGGTAGCAAACCCTCGGTGAAATAGTAGATACGATCGGCCTCTGAATCTGCTGATCCTCCCGCATAGGGTAATAGCTGAATGAATGAATCTGCCCATGTAATCCATCACCGGCTCTCCTACTGACTGTCGCAATGAAGTGAACTCATTCCTCTTCGCCCGTAACACTGTCGGTGGGAAATACTTCTGATTAAACTGGGTCTTAAAATCGATCCGGTCTCGCGGAATACCTCGGGTAGTGACAATAGTAGTCCACCATTCATTTGCCTCCCCCTGAAGCATGGATGAGGAAATCGTCGCTCTCATGTGATCCTCGGTCGCGATAATCATATGAATCTTCTCGTGATTCTTCAGGAAAAGCTCCGCCGCTGCCACGTCCGTACCACCGAAAAACTTAACTGGATCGTGCCTCTTGAATTCTCTCCACTGCCTCGCCTCAGCAGTGGCCCTAGGGCTCTTCTCCGGAGCAGTGATCGGAGTAGTGACTGGAGTAGTCTCTGCAGCAGCAATCGGCGTAGTCGGTGTCTCCGGCGCTCGTACTATCTCCGCCTGTAACGGAGGTGTCTCCGCCTCGGTCTGCGTACTGTCGCAGCAACTGCTCCCTCAGGAATTGCCGCTAACGGAATCGGAGTCGTAGATGCTGCAGCAATCGAGTCTCTGCTCCACGAGTAACAGTAGGTGGCAATGGTGTAGTCGGAGTCGATGGTGTAGTAGTAGCTGATACGAGAGTCCTCAATAGTCGTAACATATCCTGTAACTACTGGTCCTGCATCGCAACTCTTTGCGTCAAAACGTGCACATCGTCCGCGCTAGCATATCGTGTGTCAGACGTGTCGCTATCGTCGCCTGGACCGGTCTGATCTGCCATCGTCGTCTGAATCAAGAGAGCGATACTCCAAATCAATAGATAGCTACCGCATACAATATATTACAATCAACAATCATAATATGTATAAACATCATATCCGACTTATCCCAACTCATCCCTTCGAACTAAAGTTCTAATTAGGATCATAGGGTTTTCCACTCTAAGTTCAACCGTTCCTAACTTCCGCTGTCTTAATGGTTTGTGTTTTTAAATCAAGAGTCAGGTCGTTATAACCTTAGGCTCTAATACCAACTGTGACGTTGGTATCACCATTTTTTTAGACAACTTTAAACTCTGTCCCTAAGGTTACAAAGCTTATGCTCTGATACCAACTGTGACGTTGGTATCAGGTTAAAGAATAACCTACACCTCATCCCTAGGCTCCTCAAACCTAGGCTCTGATACCAACAATGATGTTGGTATCAGGTTAAAAATAACCTATACCTCGTCCCTAGGCTTCTCAAACCTAGGCTCTGATACCAACTGTGACGGCCCCAATTTCCCCGTGCAATTGGGTACGCCCGTCTTAGACCCGTTTAAGCCCCGAATTATCACTCGGTAACCTGACGGGCCTAGTCAGCCTCATATTTACTCAATTTGGCAGTTTATGAAAGAGTTATTGCAATAATACACAGCGGAAGACTAAACAGTAAGTAACAAGGGGAAATAACTCAATCCAAGGGAAATTAGGAATTCTATAATGTGGAAAACCCCGTGTTCATGTACAATTCGATAAATCAACATACATGATACTAATCTCAATAATAATGCCAAGTTCTATAAACCAAAAACATACATATATAAAGCAATATACAAATGAGCAAAAACATATAACCTACTCTAGGGTTCCTCAAGTCCAGTAGCTAATCCTCACAAAAAGTCGCCTAAGCAAGGCTCTATGCCTCTACTTGCACTCATTATATCTGCACCCACCGTCACAAACTAGTCGGTGAGCAAGCGAGAGAAATCGAAAGTAATGCCGAAGAATATAACAATAATTCATGAATTATCAATCAAGGCGATCTAAATATCATGCGAGAATTGAAAGACGGGAAGTTGAATAAACAAGGTGCATGATAGGCAGACTGGAAACAATAACAATCGAAACATGCGTGTTCTATGAGTCAAGAGAGGCCATAAATGGTCTAAAATCCACAACAATACCACAACAATATCCACAACAATCCACAACAATCCAGTACATGGTATCACACAATCACTAGGGGTGGTCAAACACTCGTGCGCACGAGTGCCCGCGTTTTATCCCTTCTAGTGCAGGCCGCATGTACCTTCGAGACACACACTTATGCCAAGAACACACATACAAGGAATATGGAATGGAATGCCAACAAATAGATAATAGCAAACACAATGGAATGAAGATGAATCACGTGGTATTTTCTTAACTGGCTTACTAACGTACACAAGTTTTTGAGACAAGTGTACTTACCTGAACTAATCGCAACCCGTGTAACAACACTCTCGCGTCCCTAACGCGTATCCCCGAGTTTCCTGCTACCTGACAAGGTTGGAAACTCTAATTAATGGGTCGAATCATTAACTAAACCCTAGGTTGGTACCCTAGCATTTTCTCAGTGTTTTAATGACTCGAACACTTCGTTAACTCAATCGGTAAATCAAACCAAAAATACAACGAAACACAATGACTCTTTTGGGTATTATAACCACACTTATGTAAGCCTAATTATAGGTCTTAAGCTCGACTCAGTCGTATGTGAAATCACACCATAGTCTCGAGGACCAGCGGAGTGTCCACGACGTCACTACCGTTCAACCAACTTGAAACACAACTTCGATGTCGTCCAACAATTACGACTCAATACTAAACATAACATGACCATACACCGGCGAGTAGGGAACTCAGGGTGTAGTCCAACATCCGTAGAGTGTCAACACAGCATGGAAAGGCCGTGTGCACGCCCTACGTCGCTTTGACAACTACTCGACGCAATATGAACAACTCACGCACATCTCCGCCATTACGACTCATCATCATTGATATGGACGCTCCGGGGCTATGAGACTCCATGACTGACATGGTAAGGTCTCCGGCAGTCCCCCATGTCATCGCGTCGATGACAGTACCGCCACGAAGGGTGGTTTCCGGCGAGAAGGTTACAATACGTACGAAATCACATAAAAGCATAACATAACAATAACACCGCTGTTTTTAGGCCACTCCAAGAGTCGTGAGACACAAGTATGATCGTAACTTGGACCCCAACTTCTCCGGTCATGGTGGTACAGCGATGGCATCGACCATGGCAACGGATTTCGGCGAGGACTTAAAACAGTCCACACAACATAACAACAACATCACCTAGGTTCAAGACACTTAAACAGTTCCAACACGACCAAATCGATCACAAGAAGAACAGCGAGGTATCATTGAGGTCATGGAGAGGTCCCTGAAAACCCCCACACTCGGTGGTTTGGCCACCAGGGCCGCCCACACATGCATATTCCGGCGAGACGTATTATAATAACCAATTTATGAAAACGGTGCACAATCGATCACAACACCTTATGCGACGCAAATGTGGGTGCTCCGGGGATATGGAGATTTTTGGGGCACCACTAGGAACCATCCCCGACCACCCGACTAGTGCCATCGCCTCCCGCAATGGCAAAAACATGATAGCAAGTGAAAAACAATCACAAAAACAGTTTCATAACAATAAAGAAAAAAAACAAGTGAGAAGAAAAGAGAAAGAGTGGAAGAGAGGGAGAGAGGAAGATCTCCCATGAGAGGATGAACCCCAACCACCTCTCGACCTCCGACGACCGGTGGTGTGCTCGGTCAAGGCGGGGAAAAATGGACCGAGAGAGGAGGCGGTGAGACCGTGAATGAGAGGGAATGTGAGAGAAAACAAAACGAGAGAGAGAGAGCAAAACCGAGAAAGAGTGACGGATCTCCGGTGAGCTCGTCCATTCTTGGTGTCCCGGGGACCGAGAGAAGAGGTAGAGGGTGGCGAGATGAGGAAGGTGAAGTGAGACCGTGAGTGAAAGAGAAAGGGAGAGAGAGAGAGAAACGTGTGAGCGAGAGACCGGGAGAGAGGTGACGAGCCTCCGGTGTCGGCTCCGGTGAGGGTTCCGGTACTCCGATCATCCTTTGTGAGTGGTGGCTGCCGGTTCGCAAGAGGAGGGTGGCGGTAAGCGTGAGAGAGAGACAGTGAGGTGAGAGGTGACGAGAGTGGAGAGGGAGAGAGTGATCATGAGATGAGATAGCACTTCCGGTGAGAGATCTCGGCCGTCCACGCCGGTGGTCGGCGAACCAGGGAGGAGGGGTGGCGGCAGTGAGCTTGGAGAAGAAGGTGAATAGTGTAGTAGGGTTTTCTTTCCAACGTTTTATATATATAGAACTCAAATGACCATTTTACCCTTGGACTAACACTTGAGTATTTTTAAATCCTTTGCCCTTAAGAGTCTTTTACCTCATCATCACATCTAGACATGAATACACATCTCAATGTCAATCTCATGGCTCCTCACAATTGGGCTGTGTCACTTTAACAATTCAAATTCCATAGTCCGTGTGTTCCAAAATTATCCAACTCCCGCATCAGTTTTACATTTCCTCGGTCCATTTTCTCCGTAAATTGTCTCGTTGCGCCCGTTTTCTCGCCACATCTCAACACTAATTAATTACATTTATTAGAAAATTCATTTATTTGTATGTTTTACTTGTTTTTATCCCCCGTTTAACTAGTCGAAACCTCACTCAATTTAAAATCGCCCGAACAGCGCGAGACTCGTAAAATACTAAAATACTAATACACAAAATCAAAGAATCATAAAATCACTTTGGTGTTGACTCCTAAAGTTCAAAATACTGTCCAGTATTCACGTAGCCGGGTCACAATTCTGACAAGTGTAACACAAGTCAGTTAAAAATTTGGGGTTGTTACAAGAACCCACATAAAATCAATGCACAAAGCTTGATTCACTACTTCGAAGTATGGACCAACCTAGAGTCAATGCACACAACTTCTCTCAGTCTCACACAGCTCCACTCAGGCTTACATAGAACCTAGACTCACACAGAATCTATGCACACAACCTATTCATCATTTCGCACTGCAAACTCACATAGAGTTTAAACCTACACAGAGTCTATGCACACATCTAACTCTTCACCACTTCGAAATATAAACTCACATAGAGTCAATACACACAACTAGATATCTTTTCAAAAGATGGGCTCACACAGAGTCAGAGTCACCACACACAGCTTGGCTTCTCCCTTTGAAAGTGGAATCACACAGAGTCGTCGCACACAACTTAATATCTATCATACTTCGAAGGGTGGAGTCACACAGAGTCGTTCACCACTACTCATACAAAGTACTCTCTAACAACTGATTTACACAGAGTCCTTTCTAATACCTGACTCACCTAGAGTCAACTCTAATCTATGACTCACCTAGAGTCACCTCACGTCAAACCTATACTACAGACCCACAATATATAATCACGCCAAGACGCTAAAATAATCTTACCCACCATAGGGTCTCGCGTCGGCTCTGGATTCGAATCTATAACCACATGTGCTCTCTCCTGTATGCGCAACTGAGCGGTGTCCTGTGGCACTCTGGCTATCAAAGGACAATGGATAGCTATGTGTCCCGTCTGTCTGCAATGGTAACACAGTGTGGCGGCCCCAATTTCCACATTGGTCCGCAACGGGAGGCCACGCGGGCCCACAACTGTCCAGGTCACCACCAGTTGTGTCCCACGCCCAATTATCCATCATTGATCAATTTATCATTAAATTTGATTCAGTTAATATCATATAACCTCAAAATTAACAGCGGAAGCTTAAATGAACAACATAAAAATTCATCTTGTGTTTTATTAGCAAAATGCCTAAGTGGAAACCATACCAAATATACATCATATACATCTCATCTGATCCTCAAAATATCAAATGTACAACCTATCTCTCTCAAGCCCAAAACCCGACATAAAACGAATAAATATAAACATACGTACGAGTGGGGCTACAACTGTCAATCGATGTATTCTTCAAGCTTGCTCTTTCCCCGCTCAGACTAGGTCCGTCACACTCACCATCACAAAAAGACAGATGACGAGTCCAGAGTGAGTAATCCCAAGGAAATTCACCAAGTAATTACGGAAATAAAAGTACTGGAATTGAAAATACTATAATTTAAACATGCGGAACAAGCGAAATACAGACAACTGTAAAAAGGAACATCGCATGCATAAATATAGTGATGAAACAAAGTACGTGCACATAAAAATCGAGACCAAGTCATACTTCGGTTTTCTCCCCGGCACCAACCGTAAACACACCAATGGGTTGGCCCTAACCCTCTAGGTGGCCGGCGTAGACCCACGGCGCACCCACACAAGCCTACCATACCCGGGTAGTCTATTCACCGGTGTATGCCTAGACAAGTGCTATGACCTAGTGGACCCTATGGCCGTAACGACTAAGCACCAGGTGGGGAGTGATCTCAACACCGTAAAGACACCAGGTAGGAGTACCCTCAACTACCGTAAAGTCACCAGGTGAGAGTACTCAACCACCGTAAAGCAATAATGAAACGAAGTAGAGAATAAATGGAACTGAATTCAAATAAATCAAACGGTAAATACTTAAAGTGAAGTTCAATTGGGATACTACACACCTCAATTCGCACTCCTCGTCCCACAAGTTAATTTCCCCGGCTCGATTTCTTCAATCCCCGATAATACTCCCGGTCCGATTCCCGACTAAACCCAGACTCCAATTACTATTTCGAGACTCCTGGAATTCATTTATGAGGGTTAATTATCCATTAATGGGTTCTTAATGTTAGTTTGATTCATTTTCTCATTTTCCAATTTTTGAGAGTCCAGTGAACAATTAGCGCGCTAATGAGATAAATTAGCGCGCTAATTAATCTCAATCACTATTCATTATCTTCATTACTCAGCGTGATTAGGGCGCTAATTTCTCCAATTAGCGCGTTAATTGCTCGCTGTCCAGAAAATTTCCAAATTACAAGTTTGAACTCCAAACCCATAAATTCAATTTCCATGTTTCCATAAAACATCAATGACCTTAATTACATCATTTAAACCTGAATTACCATAATCAAACACCAAATCCACAATTTATGGAAATCACATTTTCAAAACCCACTTTCCAAAATCATCCAATTTCTCCCAAATTAGCTCAAAATCACAACCACCTCATGTCATTCTCACACACACTCACTCTCAACAAAACCAAGTGTATAATCTCTCAATAAATTCGAATTTTACAAATTCAAACCCACTCAAAGAATTTCATAAAAATCCAAGTTTGTTGTATCCATACCTTAGATTCTTTTGTAGGAAGCCACAAATCACCCTCTACACACCTTGATGATGTTGTTCTTCTTCTCCTCTTCTCCCCCACCGATTTCTCTCTTCCTCTCTCAATCTCACTCTCTTCTCCTTTTGATCGGTCAACACACATACATATATATACTTAGTTTGATCAAGTGTGTACACAAATCTCGAGAACAATCCAAGGGTTCCTGATCACCCTGTGTCACTCCAACTCCATACACCTAATCATGACACTCATGAACCTGTTGTGCATCTCGAGAAACATCAACTGTTGTTGTTTTATTCAGCCTACTATAGGACTTATTGATTTCCAATTGATTTAGCTTATAATAATTATCTACCCTATTCAATAAATTCTCAAAATTTATGGGTAAACTCACCGTAGTTCCCTCGACTACCCGGCACCCCGTGCCTCGTGTCCCGTGTCCGCACGCACCCCGAGGTTATTCCTCACTCGTCAATAAACTACATTAACATACATATTGCAATGGAATTAGCTAATTTGTATATTTCCATCACAATTTACCACATCAAGTCATACAAAACGGACTGTATACCTAGTTCGAGTGCACTCCAGCCTCGCTGTGGGACCCTCAACCGTCCTCGCTGGCATCCACATCTGCAATGACGTCATAATTAATGGAAAATTTTAATTGGGCCGTTACACACAGCCTTTCTCCCTCCGATGTCCTATCTCCGTTCTAGGTACTATACGACTGCTACTGTCCCGCCTGTACTCCCTAAGGTGATCGTTTAATGACACTAGTCGTTGGAGTATGAGGAACTACCACCGTAGATACTAAACGTGTCGGTGGTGTAACACTTCCCATGTCATCGTCCTCATAACCATCATAATCATTCCTCTTCCTCTTACCATACTGTCCTGAGACTGGAGCTGCGACAACCTCCTCGGTACACGTGCTCAAGTGTCCATCACTGGCCAGACTCCTCTCGTACGTCATTTGTAAAGTCTCTGGTCCAGTAGTCACTACCATGCCTCCAATATCTATCAATAGGTCGTGTGTGAAGTAGTACATCTGATCAGCGTCAGTATATGTGATACCTCCGCAAACTCTAACAACTGCAACAATCGACCCATATAATGCGTGACCGACTTCCTGGTATGTTGCCTGATGTTCTGGAACTCGGTCCTCTTCAAGTTTCTGACCGAAGGAGGAAAATACTTCTCATTAAACTGCTTCCTGAACTTGACCTAATCCTTAGGCTTTCCCTTCGTAACCACCATGTTGCGCCACCAAACGTTCACCTCTCCGAACATGGATGTTGATGATATTGAATCTTTCATGTGCTCTAGAGTGGCCAAAACATAATGAATCTTCTCATGGGTCTTCAAGAATCTCTCTGCAGCCTTGAGATCCGTACCACCATGAAACTTCTCCGGGTGATGTCTTTGAAACTCGCGAGACTGTCTCGTCTTAGCTGTCGCCCTGGTACTCGTATCAATGGGCGTGCTCGGCGTATCCTTAGTCGGTGTATCGGGTGTAGGTAGTACTGTCACAGTCTGAACCTGAGCCCCTCGGCAATCACAGGTCCTATCTGCACTACAGGATCAGCTGGAGTGTTTTGAACCGTGGGCACACCCCCAGCCTGAGTAGCTGGTGTTGCAGAAGTAGAAGGCAATGTTGTGGCACATGTCCTCAAAAGTTACAGAATATCCTCCAGCTATTGGTCATGCAATGCAACCAGGTGGGATACCTCATTCAGCCCCTCTTGAACATCTCCCGAACCGCTATCGTTGGTATCGGGCTGATCGACCATTGCTGTCTGAAACGAAAACGAGTTCTCGGTCACGATATAACTATCGATAGTAGTATAATACATTACACTCAAATAGCTCATATGGTCCAGTTTTAAATTCTCCAACCCTCCTCACTTCCCAACTAAGGCTTAAGTCAGGATCATAAGGTTCCACTATAAGTTAAACCATTGTCCTAACTAATAATCGATTTGTGTCTTATGCTTACTTTGAGTCAAGGTGATAAACCTTTTACGCTCTGATACCAAATGTGACGGACCCAGTTTCACAACCTTAAACTGGGCCCCGCCTGGCCTACACTTACGTGGACCCCAGAACCAACCTCGCGAAGTCAACGTAAGCCTAGTCAGCCTTTCTTACCATTATCCATTAATTAAACATTATTATAACAATTTAAATGAGCTATTCAAATTAGTGGTTATCAAAGTATAGTGGAAGCAATTAACATTCCTTAAACTAATCAAATAAACTTCAAGACACTAGTCAGGACAACCAAGAGTGTGGAAACCCTACATATGTATACATCCAAACAGTATATCAAGCCATAGGAGAGTAAATCACATCGTATGTACGTTCCAAGACCTCTCACAATCCCAAAAGATCCCATGTGCCAAAAACATATACATAAATAGTACAAAGAACCTACTCAGTAGGCAAGAGGTCGCTTTTTCTATCCTCAATTGCAATCGCCTATTTAGGGTTCTTTACCTTTGTTTGTCTTGCAAGTCGACGGGGCTGCACCCACCATCATAAAAAGGACAATGAGTACAAAAAGAGTAACAGTAACAACCAAATGGAGTCTTAACATAATTTCAAATGTCAAATAAACGGCTAATCAAGTATCATGCATGAATATCACAAAGATAATAAAAAGACTGCATGATAAGTAAATAACTGAGATATCAACGATAAATGAGTGTCGAGGACACAAAGCAAAAAGACATCTAAGTGTTCCAAGTCCATCCAATTGCAACACATAGTACACAACCGAACTTTCCGGACAGATTTTGGACCTAAACAAACCACCAAACAGCTTTGAGCGAGTGAAAGAGATGACATAGCAGTTCCACCCCACCCTAAACTGCGGGTTTAGGCACATCCAAAAATTCGTGACTACAAGAAAAATAAAAAACTACAACTTCAGTTGAATGTTGTCAATTAGTTTTAACAACGTTAAAAAAAAGGCCATCAAGGAGTGGTGGAAAGTTTTAGACTTTCACAACCCGGTACTCATGTCGTTAAATAGAATAAACAACGTTCCGTACCCGTCACCATATAGCAAAAGCCTTGCTTTGTAACTATTGATGGATGCAATGAACGTTGTTATTTGTTTAATTCTTTTTTTGGGGTAGGTTGACGTAATGTGCTTTTTTCTTGTATACTTATTGCCTGCAATACTTGAGAAACCGAATGGCCAAAAATCTTTGTACAATATACATGTACAAGTAAAAGTATATTAACAAAACTTCAGTTGATAAACAATTCATTATACATCATAACCTAAAGAAGATTTAATATATAACAAGAAATTGAGTCCTTGTGCAAATTACAAGTTTTACAAAATAAAAGCATGCCCTCCATGTCGCCATATTCAACATGTGCATCTTCTTGATGGGCTTCTTTATCATCCTTCAATATATCCTACCATGTATTGTGAAAATAAAGATAAGAACAAGCAACACTAAAAATAGATTGACTTCTACCAAAAAGAAAAAAAGATTGAAGAATTAATAAAAAAAATGTCATAAAATTGGAATACGATACCCAATCATTACAAGTAGCTTAAGATCTATCTATCAATCAAAAAAGATGTGAGAAAAACAATAAGCAATAACAAAAATAAGAACTAAAATAGAAAAGGTACAAAAGGATGATTTAAACGCGAGTTTACATGTAAGACTGTGTACCGTACATATACAATTAATTTTGTTCAATTCTAGTACTGGTTAAGCTAGTTAAGTACTTACTAAATTTTAAGTACCACTTGTGATCAACATTAAAGAAAAATAATAATTCACTAGTACCCAAAAAACAGTAAAAGAAATTGAATTACTTACTAATTTTAAGTATCACTTGTGACCAACAACTCATCTTTAATGAAACCAACATATATATCTTTAAAGCGAGAAATATATAATCAATTAAAATTTGCATTGACAACACTAAGTCAAAAATACAAAGATCTACAAATCAAAATCTAATCTATTTAGTGAAATCGAGCAAAATTATTACCTAAACCATGTGATTTACAAACAATAGAAGTTTCTTACGCAAATTACGAGCAAGCGAGATGGTGCATAACTAGTTCATAAATACATGCTAAATTGTAAAAATTAACAACAGCTTACCCAATATGTAGCACGACTTCATAGTCAATAGGATTATGAAAGACTTCCCCTTTAGTTTGGGTTTGTGGTGGTTAGGTAAATGTCATCTTGTGCACAGTTGAATTCAAGTTGGTGTGGATTGTTTGGCGTTCTCCCTCTAATTGCAAAAGCATGCCACTTGCCTACCATTGATGTTGTCAAGATTAACGAAGTTATAATTAAAAAAAATACCTAGGATTAAAACATTCTATCATGGCACCAAGCAAATACTCTTCAATGCCCTTATAAGTCATAAAGGCCAAAATTAAAACAAGAATCTTTATTCAAAACTAGACAAAATTATGTGAATTTGCTACGTCTTATTAAAATGTGTAAAGAAAGGGTACATCACCGACTTACTTCCCTTCCATTCTTAAGTCATGATAATTCCTAAATGTTAATCAATCATACCATGGTATGCTTTAGTAGCAAAAAAATGAATAATGAGCTCCAACACTAGAAATATTCAAACAAGCATAAAAATCAATGGACATAAAAACAGCTAATCAACCTTACAAGCAACATCAAAAGCTCTATTTGGTGCTAAAGCATCCCGAGTGAGATGGATGAGGCATCACTTGCGAAAAAGACAAGGTTTGGGGAGGTTGTGGGTTCGACTCTCGCTGAAGTAAAAAAAAAAAAAAAACTTTATTTGGTACTCAAAGACACTCCCTTGACATACTAAAAGTAGTAGTAATAAAGAGTACCATGAAATCATATTAGCAGTCAACCTTATAAGCATCATGTAAGCTTCACTGTCTGAATTATCTCCTCTCTCTTTCATGAACTCCACCATTACCCATGTAAGTGAAACTGTATAGAAAGCTAAATTTACCAACCTTAAAGAGATCTCCTTCAAAACAGAACTTGAGAAGTACAAAGCCCAGTTCACTTCATCCAAGTGTCTTCAGTTGCAGAAAACAAGGTTACAGTCCACTACCGACAGCTAAAAGTCGTCCATGAGTTCTTGGATGTCCCAGAGGTGACTGACGTTCATGAATTTGAACTGCTGGACTAATATATATTGCAAGCACGGTATTGTAGTCTCTAATCTGTTAATTGTTTGTTATTGATTCTATTCTATCACACACTAGCCACAAGTCTTGTTTTAGACAATCAGAATGAAAGCACAAATGACCTTGGCTAAGTTACATAATGGTGTACCAGCTGTGTCGTTCGCTTAAAATCTAGGTAAATTAGATAGCTAGCTCTAGAGGCCCTGGGAATATCTCCTGAATTAAAATCCAAGGTTCCCACCTCTCCCTTTACCTGGTAATATGACTATTGTTGCCCAATGGCTTCAATTTTTTTATCTAGACAGCATAATAGTTGTGTGTTTGCGTGGTAATATTCTATTGTGCATCTCCCATGGACAACCATAGCAAAGATGGATCACTTATATTGGAGTTCGAGATTCATATACCATTATTTTCACTACTCTACAGAATCTATTTATGGTTCCATTGTGCATCGACTCCATCATGCCATATGCATTCATTTAATAATTATATAGAAGCTTGTCCGAGTTACTTCAATGGCCATAGATTATCGCAGACATCAGTTTAATCTGCCAATGGAGATCTTGCTTCTTTTTGTTCGTGGCCTGATGAGCTTAAAAGGCACAAGGACATGTGCTGGAGTGTTGCGCTTCATTTTGAAGATACACTGGATTTTGGTTGTAACTATGAATACAACAGTAAGTTTGTCCAATCTTCCCCCAAGACTGGATATTTCTTGGCATCCCTCCATGTTCTGTCCTTGAATTTAAGCGACGGACGAGATGCTCTCTTTTGTGTTAAAAATTTTTGTACATTTTAACAGGAGATTTTCATGATACCTTTGGCATTAAAGATCACGTAATGTAGAGAAAAATAAAGCATTTTGTTGTTTTTTTCACCTAATTCTTTTGTTAAGAAAATAAAGCTATTTAATTTGAATTGACAGTTTTTATTGAAAGAACTTGAAACCGGCTTTAATTGGAGAGATAGAGAAAAGAGGAGTGAAATAAGGAAAAGTTAGATAAACTTTCGTTTTGAAATCTAATTAAAAATCATTTTAATTATTTTCCAAATATACCCTCATTATTTACTTTTTAAAGTTGTCCCGGGCCAATAGAGAAAATGCATTTAAGGGCAATGTTGAAATTATGTTAAGTTTTGGATTAATAGGATTGTAAGGAGGATTGACATTATATGTAGTATAGATTGTGTGAATGGAGCAATTTATGACTATTCAATGCAGCTAATGGAGTATTAGCAGCAGCCTAATTCAAGATGTAAGTGCAGTGCAATGACCATTTTTTAACTAGCTTCAAATTTACAATTTCTTTTCCTAATAATCATGGGTGTCCAAACCTTTTTTCCGTCCCCTCCCTACTTGGGCTTGAAAATTATGACTGCTTTGTTGTGTTTGCTAAGATAAGAAGTTGCCTCGTTTACCAAATGCAGATAATTTGACGAAGGCTTTCTTATTCTTGTCACACTTTTTTCGGGATGTACAAAAGGTTAGTTTCTCGTCAAGCACCCAAAGTTACTCTGGAACTCAAATACTGAATCAATGTTGTCAATAGGGATACATAGAGATGATCTCAAAAACATTGGAGTTGCTTGTCCTAGCTTACAATGTATACTACCACAAATTGAAGTAGTTTTGGATGATTAAAATTATCTCATTTTTTTTTATTATTTTTGGTTTTGTTCTCATTGCACTAAATCGAGTGCATTGAGAGAGTTTGATCTATGTAGACGACCCCCACTAATTTGGGATTGAGGCTTTGTTGTTGTTACGGTGGTTTTGATCTCATTGTTGTTTGCTTTTTTCTAGCTGTTTCTTTCTTCCTTATTTTTCTGAAGTTTTGATCAAACTAAAAATGTTGCAGCCCTTACATGAAGGTTACCTCAGTGATTTAGTGGGGAACAAAATACGGGTGCGTTGGTACGAAATATATCTTGTTAATTTCGATCTGTCACTGTTTTTTTTTTTTTTTCCTTTGTTGCTTCTTGTTCTGTTACATGGATTAATTCTCCTAGTTGCATGGTCAGAATATAACTGTCATATGGTGCTTGTAAAGATCACAAGAATAGAGTTCTTTTTCTTGGGTTTTATCTTTTCGTGACCCTCCTAAAACTAGGGCGGTGATTTTTTACTTTCTTTGGGAAAGTTTTTCATTTTATTAAGATGATCAAATTCAAATTCAGTGGCTGCTTTGAAGGCGGCGATACCCAGACTCGGCACTTTCTGCTGGAGTAAGTGCCGGAGTACCCGCGTCGACACAATCCAACACGAATTCGGACACGAAATACGTGCCGAGGCGACGAATCTGCAAATCCGAACACGAAATACATGTCGATGCGGCGGATCTGAAATTGGACGGACACGGAATACGTGCTGATGCGGCTAGATATATATATATATATATATATATATATGTGTGTGTGTGTGTGTGTGTGTGTGTGTGTGTGTGTGCACGCGCGCGCGCTGGCCTGTATCGACGACAGTGACGAGGTTGCAAGAGAGGAGGCGAGAGAGATAGGTTAGGGTTGGCAGAGTTTTCTTTTTTACAAAACGCGACGACATAGTTGAGAAGGAAAAGATGACATTAGGGTTAGGGTTTGGAGGTATTTAAGTGAAAATTATTGAAACTACCGAAATACCTTTGTACATCATTAACATTTAAAAAGTACAAATGTAACACAACATAAAAAAAAAAAACACAAATATAATACAAAATGTATACCACCAAAAAAAATACAATAAAATTATTGATATATATAGGGAAATTCTACAATGGAGACCAAATATATACTCGTACGAGAGCCCACACATCCTTTAAATTAAAAAATAACGAGTCCGACGCCTAAATATGTACTCGTACTCGAGTCCGTGTAACGTAGTTTGCAGGTATGGGATGACAAGATCTAGGAGGAACTATACTTTCTTGTGAAGGAGTAGGTTTTACTTCGAAAGGCCTCCATACTATATTGGGCGAGATCCGCACTTATACAACTTCAATTAGAAGTCGCACTTAACCAATATGGATTATATTCCGGTTTATGCATCCCCGGTTACTTAACCTCACTAATAAGCCATTTTATATTAGCCCCATTTGATTTAGCTTATGCTTTTTAACTTATGCTTTGATGACGTGCTCATAAAGCAAAAAATATGCAGGGAGATGCTTTTGAGAATCACACTTAAAGCAACTGCAATAGAAACTTTTATGGGTCTAATAGACCCACAACAATATACCCTCCCCATTGCAACCAAAAGGGGAGGATATTGTGCAAACGCCCCAAAACCAGGGTTCGCAACAGCTTTTGGCTGCTGCTGTGGCCCTGGCTGCTTTTTTTTAATTCATTTTTTTCTTGTCCTTTTTTTTGTAAGTAATGTATAAAATATTGATGTGACTCTTAATAAATATTTTAAATTTTAAAGTAGAAGGTGTGATGTGATTGTGGGTCTCATTTAAGTCTAAAGAAAGTCTAGACTATTGCGGAGAAAAAGTAGAGATAGGAGAAAGAAAATAGTGGGTTTTTGAACATCTCCAATGGTAAATGTGGATTGTGGGCGTGAATTCGTGCCACGTCATAACCGGGAGGCAATGTCCACTCCACATTGCTTAAATTGACATTGAACTTCTAAAACCTTCTCCTATTTACAATGTGAATTGAAGATGTGGTGATGACTTTTTCTTAAAAAAAAAAAAAAAAAAAATTAAAAAGAAAAAACGTTATATATCTCGTGTCACACTTGTTTTTTTTTTTCAATTGTGTTGGAAGCCACATATTTTTCACTTTTTTTGCATTTTCCTGTCCAATTTTTTTTTATTTGAATTCCGCATTTTTAGTTAATTAATATTTTTTGAAGTTCTTTTTTTAACCTTATTATATTTTCTATTTCTTTTGAAGCACCTATTTTTTCGTTTTCTCTAATTGTCAACGATACATATATGGATATATATCATATAAAATTATATGACATGTGATATCTATTGATGAATAGCACCTATTTTTTCGATTTCTTTGTCGCACGAATTTATTTTTCTTGATCTGCCTATTTTTTTGGTCTTTTTGCGTTATATTGGATGATGTGGCATAGTAGACAGTCGCACCCTCTATTTCTAGAGGGGCGGTAGACAGTGTCTACGCCATCTAAGCAACACATTCTAAATCAACAGCCCCATTAAAGACAATATTTTTTCTTCAATGTCTATTGTGTCATATGTGGCACACATCCTCCTCCAATACAAAACCTCATTGGAGATGCTCTTAATAAATTGATGATGTGGCATGCTAATAGCCCCCTTTTGGGTACAACCATTGTATATGCTCTTATTGTGGTAGTTTTGATTGCCACTTCAGCACCACGTCAACCAATCGCAAAAAATATAAAATGTAACCAAACAGTACAAAAGTTGTTAATTTATTGAGTGTCACATCAACAATAAGCACGAGCATAAGCTGAACCAAATGAGGTCAATATAGTTTCATACATCTTTTTACAAATCTGATTGTGCAAGCTATTAGTTATACTTCTCTTTCGTATGACGATTAGACCTTGATCATCTCGTCATGGAGAAATTGCGACGGAAATGACATAGTTTATCCTAGCTGGTAAGTCCATACTGATTGTACTTGTTAATATCGATTAATGGGCTTTATAGTTTCATCTTTTGTATTGAATGTATAGCGCGTGTTATAAGGTCTACTTAAGTGAAATTGAATGCAAACTATTGTTAAATCTAAGGAAGTGTTCTCATGACTATTGATGTAACGGCCCATTTTCCAAATAGATCGCCACGGGGGCCAATGTAGACCCACAGTCTGTCTTACCAGCGACAGCTGTTCTCTACATTGGATTATATCCTCCATTTTATCTTTTTAAACCTTATTAATCATCCATTTATTGATTAAGTTGTATTGAAATCAAATTATATGTTAAATCATCCTAAAATCCTCAGTTTAACACAGCGGAAGCCTTACCAACACATTTACTCGGATAATGATACTATAAATGTGTAACCTAAACTATAAACCTAATGTGGAAAACTCATACACAACCATAAATACCTCTGAAATAACAAAAATATCAATATACACAAAGTATCTCAAAATCCCAAACTCATAATGAAACAAAATAAATATAATACAAACGTACGAGTCAGGAGATCTCAGATCAACAGTACTCTGGTAGCTTGCCCTTGCCCCTGCTCGTACTAGGATTTGCACTCAAGCCATCACAAAAGGCTGATGACGAGTCCAGAGTGAGTATTCCCAAGGAAATTAAGTGAGCATTCCTGAAAGTAAATACTGGGATTTAAATAAAGTTATTAAATAAACATGCATAAATAAATACAGGCAACTGCGCTCATCGCATGAATAAATAATAGGAAAAACTCAAAGTGTGTTCCTAGCCTCTAGGGTCAGACTACACCATAATTCGGACTCTTCCACAGAATACTGTCGGCGAGTCCAACTCAAGCAGGGCAAGCATCTGGATTCGCTCGATGGCCGGCGTTACACCTACGGCGCACCGACACATGCCACGACGTGATACTCGGGTCGTGCTATTCATCGAGATCGATCTGGTAGCACGTGCTATGGTGTAGTGGACATACATACCAGAATGAAACAAAGGGAGCCCCGCTCAACGTCCGCCCATATAGCCATAACCAGAGTAGAATATTGAAATGAAAGAAATTGAATTCAAATGCCAAAATAAGTAAATACTCAAGTAATTTCAGTTGAGATACTACACACCTCAATCCGCACTTCGCGTCTCGAAAAACAAACTCCGGTCTAGCTCCAATAATCACCCGACAACCAAAATTATCACCCAAATGTACTTAATAACCATTTGTCATTGAATTAGCTTCAATTGGGTATATTATGTCCATTTTACGTTTTACGAGGTAAAAACCCCGATAACATCTTGCCAAAATCTCGAGAAAATCTCAAAACTCATTTATTAACCCATTTTCTAATTTCTTATATTTTTCTGAATTTTTCTGAATTTTTCCATAATTTTTAGCTATTTTTCTTCTATTATATATATATATATAAATATATGTATATATTATTTAGAAAAGGATGCACACGTGCGTGTGCATCTTCTCCAGTTTCGACCAGAGACGCTAAGCATCTCTGGTTCAAACAAACATATTTTTTTTTAAAATTCTTCAATGGATTGGGAGGGAGGGGGACGACACTCATGTCGTCCCCCTCCTTGGAGGAACTGCTCTTGCAGTTCGTCCGAGCTCTTCAAGCTCCACCCCACCTTCACCACCGAATCATCACCACCACCACAACAACGACGAACACCACAACAACAACAACAACAGCAAACCTACAACACCACTCACCTCGACGTCTCGACGTCACGAAATCCCCTAGCTCCTCCACCGCCCTCTCCTTCTTCTCCCTCTCTTCCTCGTCCGTTTCGTCTCTCTCTCTTCTCTGTTTTTCGATTTATCGAAGAAACGAGGCGGTTTAGGTGGGAGAAATGACCAAAATACCCTTATCTCATCCACTTATCTTAAACAAACAAATACCCTTTTTGGTAATTTCACAATTATTTATTTATTTTCTGATTTTTAATATATATATATATATTAAATTACCTATATATAAATATATATATTCACCTATATTTTCGCGCCTACAATTTCGTCATGCGCACCAACGAGCGTATTCGGGTATGTACACTACCGTACAACCCACGCGTGTCGACCATGACCTCGCGTGTCCCTAGGCGCCCACCAATTTACTATTTTATCACATTTAACTCAGTTAGTCTGTGTATTATTTTCCCCGGCCTAATATTTCATCTTTTAGTCTACACGGTACTCGCATCGACATGCATATTGAGGCGAATACTTAACACAATCTCACACGTCAATTAAGATATAATTACACACATCACGATGTCATTTAACCTATTTTAACATAAACATTGCAAATTAGACAAAACAACACACAAAATAACCATTTACCTAACTCCAAGCGCGCTCTAGCCTAGCTGCGGGTCCCACAGGTGTCTGAGTTGTCCGCCACGTTTGCAATACATCACAAATAACGGTGAATTAAATTCGGACCGTTACAATTCTTCCCAACTAGGTGAGATTTCGTCTCGAAATTTAAATTAAACTTAAATACTTACCGGCAAATAAGTGGCGATACCGTCGTCGCATGGTAGACTCGAGCTCCCAGGTGAGTCCCTCAGTTTCATGATGTTACCAACGAACTAAAACCTTCGGGATTTCCCTGTTCCTCAAAGTCTGAATCCTCCTATCCATGATCTCCACAGGCTGCTCCTTAAATGACACGTCTGGTCGTACCTCAGTTTGACGTACATCAATCATAGGTCTCGGTCCTGACCTAGCTAGCCTTAACATGGATATGTGAAACACTGGATGTACCCCCGCTAACTGTGGTGATAACTCTAAACGGTATGCCACTCTGCCGACACGTTCCTCAACTCTAAACGGTCCAATAAACCTTGGTGCTAATTTCCCCTTAATGCCAAATCTCTGATGACCCTTCCAGGGCAAAACCTTCAAATACACCATGTCTCCAACCTCGTAGCTCAGATCCTCGTGATACCTATCCGCGTATTTCTCATGTCTATCTTGCGCCGCCTGAAGTCTTTGTCTAATCTGCCTCACCTTCTCAGTGTGACCCACAACAACCTCAGGTCCTATAACTGTTGTATCCTCCGGTGCCGCCCAACATGCTGGTGACCTACAGGGCCTACCATATAGTGCCTCAAACGGTGGCATCCCGATACTCACCTGATAGCTGTTGTTGTATGCAAACTAGCACAACGACAGATAATCCTCCCACGATCCTCCAAACTGTAAAATACACGCCCTGAGCATATCCTTGAGAATCTGAATCAACCACTTCGACTGCCTGTTAGTCTGAGGATGGTACGCAGTACTAAACTGTGGTCGAGTGTCAAACTGCTCTTGCATACTCTCCTAAAGTCTTGAAGTAAACCTCAGATCTCTGTCAGAAACAATGGAGACCGGTACACCGTGCAATCTGACAATCTCTTTCTCAAAAATAGTGTTCAGTTGTGTAACTGAATATCTCATGGCGACCGGTATGAAATGTGCCGACTTCGTCAACCTGTCGATAACTACCCAAACTGCGTCGTGTCTCCTCGTAGTCTGCGGTAGGCCACTGACGAAGTCCATGGTCACATGTTCCCATTTCCACTAAGGAATAGGCGTGGCGTAGCAAACCCAATCCGGTCTTCGTGCTCGGCCTTCACTGCACGGCAAATATGACAACTCCGGACGTACCTCCCCACATCAGCCTTCATCCCTGGCCACCAAAACAATCGTTGAAGGTCGTGATACATCTTGGTCCGACCAAGATGAACCGTAAATCTCGACCGGTGTGTGTCCTCGAGAATACTGTCCCTGAGCTCCGGTACATCCGATATCCACAAACGACTACTGCGTCTCAAGCACCCATCTGAACCCTCAGACCACTCTATGCACCCCGGATCCTGAGCCAGTCCACTGATCCGTAAATACTGGTTCTCAGTTCTCTACAACTCAGCAACCCGCTCTAAAGACACCGTAGGAACTCGTATCTAACCGCAAATATGTAGCTCAACAATAGACTCTGTCATACACAACACCGACACAGCCTCAAGCAACCAATGCTCGTATGTCATATGTCGCAGTCCCGTTTGACTCTCGATGTTGCTCCTGCTCAGCGCATCAGCTACGACATTCGCCTTTCCCAGATGATACTCGATAGCAAAATCGTAGTCCTTCAGTAACTCGATCCATCTCTACTGTCTCATGTTCAACTCCTTCTGAGTGAACAAATATCTTAAACTCTAGTGGTCGGTAAACAGCACGAACCTTTCACCGTATAAATAATGCCTCCAAGCCTTCAGTGCAAACACAACTGTCGCAAGCTCCAAATTGTGCACTAGATAACTCTCCTCTTGTGGTCTTAATCGTCGCGATAAATAGGCCACTGGATCTCCATCTTGCATCAACATGCATCCCAACCCAGTACCGGAAGCATCCGTGTAGACCAAGAAGCCCTTACCTGCCACAGGTAATGCCAAAACTGGTGCAGAAGTCAACTGCCTCTTCAGCTCCCAGAAAACATCCTCACACTCTTGCGACCAATCAAATATGACATCCTTTTTGGTCAACCTTATCATTGGCGCTGCAATCAACGAAAAATTCTGTACGAAGTGCCTATAATATCCTGCTAAACCCAGGAAACTCCGAATCTCATAAACAGATTCATGTGTCCTCCAGTCAATGATAGCCCGAATCTTGTCACCATCTACTGATATACCTTGATCACTGATGACATGCCCTAAAAACTTCACCTCACTCAACCAAAACGCGCACTTGCTGAACTTGGCGTAAAGTCGATGCTCTCTCAGCGTCACCAACACCTCCCTGAGATGGCTCTCATGCTCCACACGAGTCCTGTTGGATGTCGTCGATGAAAACAATGACGTACCGATCCAAAAATGGCCTGAGCACTCTGTGCATCAAGTCCATGAAGATCGCCGGCGCCTTAGTCACCCCAAATGGCATGATTGTGAACTCAAACAATCCATAGCGCGTGCTAAAAGCCGTCTTCTTGATATCACTCTCCCGAATCCTTAACTGATGATAACCCGATCGTAAATCAATCTTTGAGAAAAACTTAGCACCCGCCAACTGATCCAATAAATCATCGATCCTAGGAAGTGGTTAACGATTTCAAATCGTCACCTTATTCAGTTTCATGTAGTCTACGCACATCCTCATAGAACCATCCTTCTTTTTAACAAAAAGAACTGGTGCGCCCCAAGGAGACATACTGGGATGAATGAAACCCTTCTGCAACAACTCTTCTAGCTGGGACCTTAACTCCACCTGCTCCGATGCTGACATCCTATATGGCCTGCTGTAAAGCAGCTGAATCCCCGAAATTAGCTCGATAATGAATTCAACAGCTCTCGGTGGTGGCAATCCTGGCAAATCCTCAGGAAACACGTCGGAAAACTCACAAACAACTGGAACATCTTCAACTTTAATCACTATCTTAAGCTTTGGCTCCACCATAGCCACGTACGCCTCCATCTCCTTTGACCTAGCTAGTCTGCCTCGAGTGATAGGTAATGCTGACGCAACTCCAACAAATGAAAACTCTAGAATCCCCTCGATGTGAAATGTCACTGTTTTGCTGAAACAGTCGACCTGTGTGTGATACGACGATAACCAATCCATACCGAACATCGCGTCGAACTCCAAGTACTCTAATACTCATCCATGAACAATGCTCTGAAATCAACCCAAGTAGTAACCGCAAGATGTGTCGCTTTATAGGTGGTCCACCATATAGCAGCAGCAAATCTAAGGAAATAACTAGCCAATCTCGGTCTATCAACCTCATCAACCAATAACATCTCGTGTAATCTCTCGTGGGCCAATAGCCACCTCCCGGCTATCTCTGGGTCTCCGACTCCATAAAAGTATCCTGGAGAGAATCTAAGATAATCCTTCAACTTCTTCGCCTCCACTGTCATCAAACTCCCTGATGAAGACGCTACAGCTGGCTGCACAGTAGTCGAAGGAGTCATAACTAACGCAGTCTCTGCTGGAACAACCATTGGTATAGCCCTCTCGGCATGTGTCTTAGATACTGCAACCTGCCCCTGAGTCTCAACAGTAGTGGGAAAAACAACTGCAGGAGTAGTAACTAATGGTGCAGCTACGACTGTAGTAGTAGTTGTCGTAGTCTCACGAGTCTTCAATAAATCCAACAACTGTGTGAACCTATCATCCACTGTTCGCGCTAACGACTCTAACGTCAATGTCGGCCTAGTGGGGTCACTAGTATCCCCAACCTCTGGCTGAGTCATACCTGAAGGCTACCCATCCATCGGTATTTGCATCGAAGAACGTGCCTCAATACGAATATACATGTAACGTAGGTAATATACAAACAAAAACATAACACGTATATCCTTGATTTCTACCCATCTCTCATTGCTTCCCAACTAAGACTTTAGGTAATTCCTTTGGGTTTCCACATCTCAAGCTTATTCAATAGGTTTATGATCAGGTTTTCCTCAAATTCGAGCCCTAGGTTTTCCTAAACCTAGGCTCTGATACCAAAATGTAACGGCCCATTTTTCAAATAGACCGCCACGGGGGCCAATGCGGACCCACAGTCTGTCTTACCAGCGACAGCTGTACTCTACATTGGATTATATCCTCCGTTTTATCTTTTTAAACCTTATTAATCATCCATTTACTGATTAAGTTGCATTGAAATCAAATTATATGTTAAATCATCATAAAATCCTCAGTTTAACACAATGGAAGCCTTACCAACACATTTACTCGGATAATGATACTATAAATATGTAACCTAAACCATAAACCTAATGTGGAAAACCCATACACAACCATAAATACCTCTGAAATCACAAAAAAATCAATATACACAAAGTATCTCAAAATCTCAAACCCATAATGAAACAAAATAAATATAATACAAACGTACGAGTCAGGAGATCTCAGATCAACAGTACTCTGGCAGCTTGCCATTGCCCCTGCTCGTACTAGGATCTGCACTCAAGCCATCACAAAAGGCAGATGACGAGTCCAAGAGTATTCCCAAGGAAATTAAGTGAACATTACTGAAAGTAAATACTGGGATTTAAATAAAGCTATTAAATAAACATGCGTAAATAAATACAGGCAACTGAGCTCATCACATGAATAAATAATAGGAAAAACTCAAAGTGTGTTCCTAGCCTCTAGGGTCAGACTACACCATAATTCAGACTCTTCCACAGAATATTGTCGGCGAGTCCGACTCAAGCAGGGCAAGCATCTGGATCCGTTCGATTGTCGTCGTTACACCTACGGCGCACCGGCACATGCCACGATGTGATACTCAGGTCATACTATTCACCGAGATCGATCTGGTAGCACGTGCTATGGTGTAGTGGACATACACACAAGAATGGAACGGAGGGAGCCCCGCTCAATGTCCGCCCATATAGCCATAACCAGAGTAGAATATTGAAATGAAAGAAATTGAATTCAAATGCCAAAAGAAGTAAATACTCAAGTAATTTTAGTTGGGATACTACACACCTCAATCTGCACTCCTCGTCCCGAAAAACAAACCCTGGTCTAGTTCCAATAATCACCCGACAACCAAAATTATCACCCAAATGTACCTAATAACCATTTGTCATTGAATTAGCTTCAATTGGGTATATTATATCTATTTTATGTTTTACGAGGTAAAAACCCCGATAACATCTCGCCAAAATCTCGAGAAAATTCCAAAACTCATTTATTAACCCATTTTCTAATTTCTCATATTTTTCTAAATTTTTCCATAATTTTTAGCTATTTTTATTCTATGATATATATATACATATATATATATATGTATATATTATTTAGAAAAGGATGCACACATGCGTGTGCATCTTCTCCATTTTCGACCAGAGACGCTAAACGTCTCTGGTTCAAACAAACATTTTTTTTTAAAATTCTTCAATGGATTGGGAGGGAGGGAGGGGGACGACGTGAGTGTCGTCTCCCTCCTTGGACGAACTGCTCTCGCAATTCGTCCGACCTCTCGAGCTCCACCCCACCTTCACCACCGAATCATTACCACCACGACAACAACGAAGAACACCACAACAACAACAACAAACCAACAACACCACTCACCTCGACGTCTCGACGTCACGAACTCCCCGAGCTCCTCCACCGCCCTCTCCTTCTTCTCCCTCTCTTCCTCGTCCGTTTCGCCTCTCTTTCTTCTCTATTTTTTGATTTATCGAAGAAACGAGGCGGTTTAGGTGGGAGAAATGACCAAAATACCCTTATCTCATCCACTTCTCTTAAACAAACAAATACCCTTTTTGGTAATTTCACAATTATTTATTTATTTTCTGATTTTTAATATATATATATTAAATTACCTATATATATAAATATATATATTCACCTATTTTTTCGCGCCTACAATTTCGTCATACGCGCCAACGAGCGTATTTGGGTGTGTATACTACCGTACAACCCACGCGTGTCGACCACGACCCCGCGTGTCCCTAGGCGCCCACCAATTTACTGTTTTATCACATTTAATTCAGTTAATGTGTGTATTATTTTCCCTGGCCTAATATTTCATCTTTTAGTCTACACAGTACCCGCATCGACACGCATATCGAGACGAATACTTAACACAATCTCACACGTCAATTGAGATATAATTACACACATCGCGATGTCATTTAACCTATTTTAACATAAACATCGCAAATTAGACAAAACAACACACTAAATAACTATTTACCTAACTCCAGGCGTGCTCTAGCCTAGCTGCGGGTCCCACAGGTATTTGAGCTGTCCGCCATGTTTGCAATACGTCAAAAATAAGGGCGAATTAAATTCGGACCGTTACAATTGACCTAGTGGTTCATTCTTTGCACGTATGCTTCTGAAAGCATTGAATTTGCATGCAAATATGCCTACCCAAATGCCAATGCAGAAAGCACTCTTAATAGTACTCTTTATACTTCTCAGTTTGTTCAACATCTTCATGTTAGTCTATGTCCAGAAAGCGGGAGTGCGGCTTCTATACAATTCAATAGTATATAATCCGTGCAATTGGCTATGTGGCTGCATATCATTGGGTCACTTGTAATTAAAATCTAAAGAAAATCTACATTTTCTTAATGACCAATCTGCCCCTCCCCTCGTCCCTCCTCTCTGCCTCTCCATCTCTCCATCATCTTCGGAGAAGAACATAAATGGGCAAAAACTGCTAATACAATTATACAACTCTAAAAAATTAATAAATCACATAAAACACCCTTCCACAAACGAAAACAAGATTTCTCTAGTAATTTCATATTCAATTAGTAACAAATGAAATATATAGCACTTCGGAGTTTGAACGTCATCATCAGTACCATAATAGCATATAAAGCTATCCATATAATCAATCACAATTGCTAATACCTTCATACTTCAACATATAAAACATATCTCCAAATCAAAGAATTAGGGATGGGGGGTTTTGGAATTATTTTCTTTGGAAGATTAAGAGGCGAAGAGGAGAGATGAGGAGAGGATCAAATTGGTCTTTAGGAAAAATACAGATTTACTCTCCATTTTCTTTAGATTTTAATTACAAATGGCTCAATGATATGTCGTCACATAGCCAATTGCACGGATTGTATAATGTTGGATTGTATAGAAGCCGCTCCCCCATGAAGCACTTTTGATGGTACTCTTTATACTTATCTGGATTAAAAATTAATCGTCTCTCTTTTTATATTGTTTGCAGGTATTAAAGAGTGTAATCAACCTTTTCATCATAATAAAAACAAGATCTCAATTACTTGAATGTTATGTTTCATCTTTTTTAAGGATGTTAAATGTAGATGAATTTGAATGTTAATTGAATCGAAAGATCATTATTTTTTGTTTATTATTATTGTTGGTATATAAATTTTAGCGCAATGTATTTTGTTGCTTAATAGGTTCTTTATGCATTTGGATAGTATCGTTTTTTTAATTATCATATAGTTTTAACGATATTTAAAAATTGTCATTAAATAGTTATGATGTTAGTTCTAGAGTGTCGTTGAATTATTAAGATGATTGTTTTAAAATGTCATTGAACATTAAAGATGACGGTTTTAATGTTGTCATTTTAAGTTAATACTTTCTACGACATCCCCATTTTATGACTGTTAAAAATTGTTATCTTTTACTTTTAATGACGGTTTTTAAATGTCATTGATAAACACATTTCTTGTAGTGATTCCTTCCACTTTCTAATATCTACACCCCTCCTCATCTCTCTTTTTCCACACACAACCCACCACCAAATGCAACATTTTGATTATTGTGAATGTAATATAAAATTGTATTGGTTAAGGTAAAACAGGGAAATTATATACAACGAATTGCTCTTATCTATAGAGCAGTACAAAACAATATACATGAAAATAACTGATTTGCATAATCAGTGGGGAAGTTACACAATTAGTGGAGAAGTTATGAATATATAGAAACTAATACATAAATGTTATAATCATACAAATATGGTTACTACCATAAATCATAATACACAAATATAGCAACTGCATAGTTGCCTAACATTCCCCCTCAAACTCAAAGTGGTGAAACCACTTGAGTTTGCAAACGAATAAGATGATGAGGCATCAAATCAACGACAATTTTGCGTGAGAACACCAGATCACGACAAACAGATGCAAGTGATCACATACAGAATTGACAAATAGGTAGACGGGACAAGCAGATCTGAGACTATAAGACAAGCAGACTGTAATCTTGCACAAATTGACAAATCAACAGGCATGACAAAACAACAAACAACAATTGTGCTCATAGAAAAAATACTAATCGATGAGGTTATGGTTCTGATGCTATGTGAATTTAATATAAAATTGTATTGATTAAGGTAAAACAGGGCAAATTGTATACAACGGATTGATCTTATTTATAGAGTGGTGCAAAACAATATATATGGAAATAACTGATTTACACAATCAGTGGGGAAGTTACACAATCAGTGGAGAAGTTATGAATGTACAAAAACTAATACATAAATGTTATAATCATACAAATATGGTAACTACTATAAATCATAATGCACAAATATAACAACTGCATAGTTGCCTAACAATTATAGTATTTGATTGAGATTTGATTTGCTTCCTTAATATAATGTATACTAGTAGAATTTTTTTTTTTTTTTTTTAAAAAAAAAAAAAAAAAAAAAGGTAAAACCAATTAAATGACCCTCAAACTTTTTGAGAATTTTTTAGATTTGCCCCTCAACTATTTATTGATTGATTTTTAACCCTCAAAGTTTTATTTTGATTCATATTAAATCCTTCCATGTTAAATGAAACCAAAAATGAAAGGTAATGGAACTCCACACGCCCCCTTTTAGTCTAACGAAATTGAGTACATATCTTTTGGGTCTTCGATGTCCTAGATTGAACTCGTCATCTTCTCTAAGCAACCCTCTCGCTCGACTGTTTCTTGAATCACGATTTTCAAATTCTGCAATTTCGTGAACTTGAATGCTCTGTTTTGAGTTTCCACATGATCATCAACCACATCTATTCAACGTCTACTTCACTTGCCCTGCCATTCCTCCTCTCTAAATACCCACAAAATAGATTAGCTAATCAACTCATCAGCAAAAAAATCAACATAGATGAACAAAAAAAGAAGATATTTTAATGGGTGTTCATAATTACAGTCTTTATATGAAGCACCCATGGAGATTTTTGGTGTGGTTGTTAATTAGGTTGAGGTGGGTGGGCTTCCTAAACGGAGGACCTTCAATGTGGTCTCTGATCTTTGCTTATTGTTAATATGTTTTTGTTTTTGTTGGTGTTGTGTTGGGTTGCTTCATTAATTATATTATGTCTTTGTTTTTTGATGGGGTTAATTATGTCTTTGTTGATAGATGTGAAAACATGTCGGACAAACATTAATGAATTTGCTCTCTCAATCTCTGTTTGAAAGATAGATAAGCAGCGATGACGATGGTGATGACGAGAGATAATGTAAACCAAAATAAAACTACGAGGGCTTAAACGACTAAATAAAAGTTGAAGAGCCAAATCTAAAAAACCCTCAAAGTTTGAGGGCTACTTACTCAGTTTTGCCAAAAAAAATTCTTAAAAATGACTGCTCAAATTAAAAAAGTACACCTCCAACTACCAAAAAAAAAATGTACACTTCCTTATTTGTAAATATAATTTAACAAGGTCAGTCCTAACATTTTGGAAGCCTTAGACAAAACATTAAAAATGAGGCCTTTAATTAATTTTTTTTCACCTTATACTATCCATTATACTTTAAAAATTATTTTAAGACGCTTTCCATCTTTCTTTCTTTTGGACATGAGATCAAAAATGAAGTGCAAGTTTTTTTTATCATCGGTGAAGTTAAAAAATGGTTAGAGAAATGAGGGAGTACAAAAGAGGTGAGACCGTGAAAGGCAAAAAAAACTAGACGAGGTCAAAACAATGCATCTCCCTTCCAAGATTGTATAAATCAATTGAGATTTTATTCTTTTTGTGAGGATTTATACCTCAAGTTCGTTACAAGATGGTGCCTTAATTCTCTTATTTTTTAACAAAAATGTGGGCCTTTTTAGAGAGCTCAAGGCAAGCTTCAAAATCTATAATCTATATACTATGCTAGTCAATGTATGGGCAAGGGGGCCTTATTTTGGGTGGGGGCCTGAGGCCGTCGCCCTTCTTGCCCCACCCTAGCCACGTCCCTGTAATTTAATATAAAAAAATAGATTATGAATAAAACATTTTGGCCACGGTAAGGAGGTCCACTTCCCGGAAAGCAGGGGAAGTTGTCCATGCAGTCATGCAAGCGTTGCTCTCTTGCCCTTGGCGTCCCTCAACTGCACCAAAAAAACCACCTGTTAGCTTGAATAATTACATTAAAGGCTTGAACAAGGAGTTAGGAGGGATCATTATCACGATATATTCAAGGGAAGAAAAATGCAAACCACTTGGTTCTAAGTTTAAAAATTCAACTAGTTGATAGAGAGAAGTGTTTTAACCTAAACCCAAGATCATCAAAATAGCTCAACTGGAAACTGGGTTAAGAAATAAAAATTATTTTTAAACCATGGATAAATAATCTCATCTCATTTGATACAACTTTAAAAAGTAATGTCCAATCTCATTAAAGATTTTAAATTGCAAATCATTATATTGCTATATTAATCAATCCAGGTACCCAAACATTTAACATAACAACTCAAGAACTTATGTATAATAATGAATTAAAATGTAAGTTGCCCTTAAATCAAAGACATTAAGTTAGATTTTTCGACATGGCTAGGAGTCATAACTAAGTTTACCATAATCTTGACAAGTATCTATTGGAGTATATAATCCCACATCGGAAATATAATAAGAGTTTGTGCAAAGATGGTCTCCAACCCTATTTACATACCCACGTGCAACACTATCTAGGCCCATAGATTTCTATATGGTATCAGAGTAAGTTTATACCTGGCTCTACAATGTCCCTCCCACCTAGGAAGGTACAAAACCAATTGGCATGTGTAGGATCCAATCTACACCACTTAGATACCACACTAACTCTTATTATATTTCCGATGTGGGATTATATACTCCAACACTCCCATTCAAGTGCAACTAGACCTGGATTAGTTGTCACTTGCCAAACACAGACATATTTTTAGAGGTCCGACAAACATGCCTAAACCTACTCTTATAGGCTCTAGATCCACAAACGGGTCTAAACTCCACTGCTAACCCAATCAGGTCTTCAAATACGAGCCCAAGATTGTCTGATACCATATAGAAATCCATGGATCTAAAGAGTGTTGAACCACAATACACGTGAAAATAGAGTTGGAGCCATCTTTGCACAAAACCAATTGGCTTGTGCTAAGATCCAATCTACGCCACTTATATACCACACAAACTCTTATTATATTTCCAATGTGGAATTATATACTTCAACAATATCCATGTCAATTTTTTTTTTTAAAGGATAACTCGGACCTTTTGAAAATTTAAGTCAAGTCGAGGCATAAGGGGCCTTGTCAAAAAGGTATCTTTATTTATTTTTTTTTTTTTTTTTTAAAGCCTGTCCAAATCTAATCTGAATTTACAAAAAACCTTGTCTAGATTCTTTCTACACTCAGCCTGACAAAATAAGGATGGTGGCCTGGTGGGCAAGGACTATTATCCCAACTCAATATAGTCCATAATGTTAATCTACAAGCGAGTCAAAAATAACTTTATCAAACCCTATTAGAAGGTCCTTTAACAGCTTCAAGTATACATATTACGCGCAACCAATAGATATGATCTATCATGCAGGAAAATATTATTTATATGAAAAGATGCATACTTTTGGAGGGGTTCTACTGCTGATGGATATTAGCATTAGATAATAGGAAATTTGGAATATCACCAACAGTGTATTATTGTATGGTATAATATGTTTCGAAGTATAACAACTCATTCCCTACCAGATTAATAGTAATGGGTCCTAGTGGTTCCAGCTGATGTTTGCTCATGCTATTCATAAAAATAGTCCATCAAAATAAAGAAAAAACAATGAAAATTGAATGCAAGTAAATATTCAGCACAAGAGAAGGACCTGTGTATCAATAGATTTCCTTGAACCCACAAATTGATTGTAAATTCCATACAGTCTCCTCTTCTCTGCTTCTGAAACCGATGGTCCAGCCTTTGATGCAACAGTATTCAATAGTGCCCCACTGATTACTGGCATTTTCCCAGGACTATAACTACCTTCACTTTCAAGCAGCTCATGAACTGATGCAAGTTGTGCATCATATAGAAGAGCTTGAAGATCTGCACCACTAAAGCCTTCAGTAGCAGAAGCCACAACCTCCAAATCAACATCACTTGCCAATGTAAGCTGAACCAAACATAATTAATATACAAATTCAGTTGGCCTCAAAAAAAAATATACAAATTTAGTTATGCAAACCATTACAAGTTTTTTAACTAAAAAAATTGGCAATGCTCCTTTTGATTTAATTGGTGTACGTCTCTACATTGCTATGGACTCACTCAGGTAAGAGATCCCTTCAGATTGTCTAGTACCAATTTCATATTGTTTTGAGCAGAATTACAAAAGTAAAATTTGAACACTGATGAGTTTCTTTTTTAACGAGATTTAAATCTATGGGAAATGGTCAAATGAAGTTTTTTTTTTTTTAAATCAATGAACTAATTTGATACATACTTATTGCTACATGGTTGTTAATGTCCCTTGATTTATGAATTTTTTGATTTATGCGCACATGAGTGGATGCAATTCCAAAAGACATCAATAACAATATAGCAACTGTATGTATCAAAAGTATGTCACCCTAGGATTCCCCTAAATCCTTTTTATTTAGTGTATCGTACCTAAAGACCGGCTCTAGTTTTTTACCAAATAAATAAGAAAATTAGGCTAATTATGAGACCCAAGCAAAATACATTAAAAAAACTCCAAATCCATTTACAGCTAATAATAGAATAAAGCATATCTAAATTCCTAAAAAAAAAAAAAAAACCTAAGATCTATATCTTAAAAGTTTGACCAAAACATCATGCTTCTTCAGCTCCTCTACATCATAGAACCAACATGTTCTAGCCTTGATAACATGTTCGCATGTCAGAATCCTAATAGACAGTCAATTCAACGGGTTTATAGTTGACAGCCTTGCAAGCACCAATCATGGTTTAATTCTATATATGATTCGAGGTATGTTCCAAGGTTGTTAGGATAGAGATTCCACCTAGGATCAGACTGATCAGTTCATTGTTTTTTAGGAACAGGATTGCATCAGATCATGAATCTTAAAATACTACTCCCTCCAGTCATAATTATATGACGTTTTAGCATTGTTTGGTTTCAAATAATATGACATTTTACAATTTCAATGCAACTTCTACCAATTCTACCCTTAAGCAGTTAATACTAATTTGGTTTCAATAGCTTAAATAAAGCATTCTTTCTTTTTTTTGTCAAGGGTAATATAGTAATCTCAACATGTAATTAAAGCACTCCTTAAAAACTGTGTTATGTCCAAAACATCATATAATTATAACTAGAGGGAGTATGTCTTAAGTAAATTATGCACCTGACATATACATACACACATATAGTAATGTCGGAATGCCATGAATGATAAATATGCAAACTTGGTAGATAATATATTATGCATTACAGTTCAACAAAATGTGGAACTAAAAAAAGTAGTAAAAAATTTTTTGAAAGAAAATAGTAGTTTGGAGCATTGATAAATGGAAGGTAAGAAATCAACTTTTAAATGATTGATTACAAGCTCTCGTCTCCAATAAAATGAAGACGTGATGGTAATATTGAGAATGACTTTACACATGAAATTCAAGCTAGATGGAAGAAGTGGAGGAGTGAACATGTGTGATATGTAATCAAAATATCCCAAGCTAAAAGGTTAATTTTATAGAACTGCAATTATGGAAGAAGTGAACATTGGGCTGTAAAGAAACAAAAACTACATAAAATTAATGTAGCAGAAATGAGGATATCTAGGTGAATGTGTAGTAAAACTAATAAAAAAAGAATAAGAAATACATAAATTCAAAGGAAAGTAAGAGTGACACCAATTGACGCAAAGATTAGGGATGGGCGGTTGTGGTGGTTTGGACACATCTAAAGGCAACCTACAAATGCCCCGATTAGAAAACTTGACTCAACAAAAACTAAAAAAAATTAGACGATGCAGGTCCAAACCAAAGCTAACTTGGGACGCATTGCTCATGAGAAATTTAAAGAACTTGGAAAGCACAAAATCAACTGCACTAAATCGATCGCAATGGAAGATTTTGATTCATGTAGCATACCCCAATTTGGAATTGAGGCCTTGATGTTGTTGTTCAATAAAATGAAGCCGATCAAGGTTAATGGAGGTGAGCGACAACAAAGGGTTGGTGATGGTGGCAGCATGGGGATTGAGGTGGCCATTGTGAAAGTGAAAAAGAATCGAAGTAGTTGTAATGGAATTAGTTGTTGATAACATCTAAGGATCGAGTTAGGATGCTATGTAATCCCATGGAGGATCAAAGTGGGATCCCATGTACCTCCTGTTCATGGGCCGGGCCAGGCCAGGCCGAGCTCGAGCTCGAGCTCGAGCCCGAGCCGAGGCCTAAATATTTTTTAAGAACTTCTTTACTTATAAAATACATACTTTTTTTAGTTTACATGACAAAATTATATTTAAAACTAAAAAATTAGTATTATGGCTGCGACGAGCCGGGCATGGGCTTCACTAGTCTGCCCAAGCCCTACTTGTTGGATGGGCCTAGGCAGGCAGGGTGAGTAACCAAGTTCATGAACTCTCAATCCTAATTAGTTTTGTATGTTCTTTTACAGTCCATATATGCAAAATTGCCCAATCCCATGAAGTAGGGTTTGGTTTGAGAAGCTAATGCAATAGCTTATATCAGACAAAAGCCTAAGATAAATGCTTATAACAATTTAAGTAAACAAGGAGAATGTAGAAATGCAGCCATCCTAATGAGTAATGACAAGGCAAAGCCAAAACCAGAAATGGCAATATCTTGATGATTTCCCGAGTAAAATATACGCAAAGGAAATGTGAGCTAAAGCAATGAACATAATGAACAAAGGAATTATTGACCTTCTTAGAAAGAACTTTCAAAATATCCACCCTCTCTTGCCATGATGGGAAATCACAAAAAAGAAGACGGTCAAGCCTTCCAGGTCGTAGAAGTGCAGCATCAAGTAAATCAGGTCGACTGTGCAAATAGTGCAAAAATAGACAGATAAAATTAGATAAATCAAGGGAAAACATGAAAACAAATGACAACTGCACAAATACTTAAAACATGCATAAACAACATCATGATGAATATTGCCTAGGCACAAGACTCCTATAATTCATGGTAGCACGACCCGATTAAGAGCAAGATCACGCACAATTATAAACCTCAAGCAAACATTCAAATTACATATTTTGAACAAGAGGTGGTTAACAAATACTTCCAACATGCCTTCAGAAGACATAGACTTCAACACAGCATGCTATTACAATAAGGAAGATGCTAGGTTGACCCACGTTTGGCATGCACTTGTTGGTGTCCTTTAGATACACATCAATTTTTGCACGCACAAACATCGATGCAAAAATAATGGACACAAACACAAGAGTGCGTACCAAAAATGCATCAGGCAATAATTTTCCTTGCAATCAAGTCTATGAAGTTTGGGATCAGTATTATTGAGGCGTGTGCCTTTGTACGTCTTAGGCACGCCTTGAGGCAAAGTGCCTCTATGTGCCTCGAATGAGCCCAAGCATGCCTCTCCACGCCTTGGCGCTGCTTTAAAGCACATATTAAATATTTTAAATTGTTTTTATGTTTTCTCGCTGCTAATACATTCAATCTAAGTGTTGTGTTTAGTTGCTCAGTTCTAGATTTTAATCTTTACTAGTTCAAACAATGTCACACATAACACATGCATTATTTTCATACATAATAGCATACATGTTACGTTCATATATATTTGTATATGTATGTATATATGTAGAAATATGTTTATGTTGGGCATCACTCAGACGTAGCATTGCACCTCAGGCCTTTTACGCAGCCATCGCCTCAAATGTGCCTCCTTTGATAACGTTGTGTGGGATCTGCTCTCTTAACATTGGATTGGCCATATTCTAAGTCTACAAATAGGTATTCTCTGCTCAAATTGCTTGGGAGGCTCTCTCGGTAAGCTATGAGATTCGTCCATACATTGATTATAAAATTTCAAGCAATCCCCAAGAATTTGCGAAATTGTTTGAAGGAGATTTAGAAAAGAGATTCTGAATTTTTATCCAACTAGATCCGATATTCTTTAAGCCAGACAAATTGAACGCTGACAGTAATTCATTAGGTTTCAAAACTGTAACTTTGTGTGAACTGTAACTATTTGTGCAATGAGCATCAATATTACATGAGTAATTTTATTTTTTGTAACTCCACGTCAAACAATGTCAAATTGCCTATTCATCTTAAAATGTGTTCTTGAACACACAAAAATTTAAAGCTAATAACAGTCAACTAGGTTTCAAAAGCTTAAAATCAAGTATGCAGCTTACAATGAGTAGTTTCTACTGTCCACATCTTTCTTCCTTGAACAAGTATTTGTCGTTTTATTTATTGTAGTGCCTATTACTATATGGAAGAAGCTAGCAAGACTAACCTAGTCGCAGCAAATACAAAAACGCCTGTAAGGACTTCTACACCATCTAGTTCAGTCAGCAGCTGCAAGAATGACAGAAGAAACGCTTTAGCCACAATAAAACATCAAGACTAATATTGTGGGACAAAAATACACATACTTGATTTACAACACGATCAGTAACTCCAGTATTATCATGCCCTCTCTTCGGTGCGATAGAGTCAAACTCATCAAAAAAAAGAAGGCAAGGTGAAGCAGCAGCTGCTTTTTTGAATATATCCCGTACCTAAGACAAGTATGGGAGCATCAAAGATTGCAATATGGATCTAATATATAATACACACATCTATGCATATATGTACTTCTTGCAGACACAACAAAGAAAATTACAAAATTTGACAAGTATAAGAAATGCCTTGCAAATGACTATAGGCTTTGTAGCCTATGTCTGGGCACTTAAACCAACCAATGATACGCAGCACACCATGACTTAGAGATGATGCATTCCCCATCTCGATACTTGGAAGACCAATGTTACCTCAATAAAAATATAAAATGTCTTAGTTGATTCATAAATGTCAAATATGATTATATCGATATGTTCATGCTTGACTAGAACTGTCCATATTGACAATTTAATAATATACCCCTCCAAATTTTACACAAATTGAACTTCAATTCAAAACTAAAGAAGCAATAAACCCATGAATGTGACTATTAACTATTCACTCAAATCAGAACACGTGCGCATGCCCACGCACACATATACAAACATACATGTGTGTGGACCGACGACCTGAAAAATGCCCTAATAAAAAAACTTGACAAGCTAGAATTGATGGAATTAAAAGGTAACATAAGATAGCGTGTGATGCAATAATTAAAAAGATTACCAAATCACATCATCAAACTACATTACATGAAGTTGTGGATTGATAAGAAAAATATCGAGCTAAATGAAAGTGTGGATCTATGTAGCCAAACCCACTAATTTAGTATATAGGCTTTCTAGTTCTTGAAAGTAGATAATTATTCTTACAAGATACTTAATATAAACAATCAACAGTTAAATGTTCTTTAATGTTGATAAGTAAATATCGTTTTTGAAACCAAGGCACTGCCTCGCCAGAGGCAGTGGATAACCAGGCATCACTTTAGTGCCTTCCAAGCCTTGATTGTACACAAAACTAGATCACTAAAATCTATCAAAGTTAGGCAGAGTCTATGAGAGCACTTCCATAAAAGCTTAAGAAAAATAATTTGATGAGATATCAGTCTTAACTGAATGTAAACCTATCACCTAAGCTGTATTCTAGTTGTTTCAAAGAAGAAAAGGTAAATAAAGCAATCAACTATCAGAATACATTAGAAGAAAGCCAGAAACTGTCTTACAGCTTGCTCAGAAGCGCCAATGTACTTGTTGAGTAGCTCTGGCCCTTTGACAGATATGAAGCGTAACGAGCAAGCAGCAGCAGCAGCACCAACGATATGGGTCTTGCCACAACCAGGAGGTCCATATAAGAGTACATTTGACCTCGGCCTCAAAGGAGCTTTTGCAAAGATGTTAGGAAACTTGGATGGCAATTCAATCATCTGAAATAGTGGCAGATTTAGTGTTTATATCAACCAAATAGATGCGACCCTGTTGAAGAACAATATATTGTGTGACATTGACTGCATCTAATGGAGATTTCTCACACATTTGCAGGAAACAACAGAAACAAGAAAAGAAAAAAAAACTGAAATTTAAATTTAGCTTGAGTAAGCTCAATTCAACTAAACACACGTCCCAATCACAACAACATGAATCAAGTTCTACAACTCGTTTCTGCTTAGTAACCAAAACTCTAGATCTCATTCTAGGAACACATCACTAACGACTTCCACCGACTCATCACAAATGTTTGCGTCATTTCTTTCATCTGATGCTGACTTCCTTAACTGCCACCTATTCACCTCATTTCTTAAATTTTCAGAAAAACATTTCTCAAAGGTCTATCAACAGGTCATCTCTAATCGAATTTGTCCTAAGTGATTTCTAAACATACAACATGGTAATGCTCAAACTATCTAAAGTGATGAAGGGGGTATATGGTGAGGAACATGTTAAGCTCGCGATCATTTAGTCGTGTGAGAATCGCCAATGAATATTATGGAGACTCTTGGCTAGAGAATATTTATAGAAAGAATATTTAGAGAATCTTGGCTAGAGAATATTACGAGAATCTTGCCAAGAGGATATTGAGAGATATAGGAAGAGAAAGAAAGAGGGACACATCTTTTGGAAAAGTCAATTGGGGATTGAGGTGAGGAACACTTGTGAGTTTGAAGAGAACCAACCCCTCAAAAGCTGTGTTATGGTTCTTTTGGTGTAATGGTTATTTCTCTGTGACCCATTCCATCTTTCAAGAAAAATATACCAACTCTCCTTATCAATCTTTGCTTCCATTAGTTTCATGCTTGTGTGTGGTTTTGTGCGAATGCTTGAGGGTCAAATCTACCAAGGTATTCAAAATCCACAAAATCCGCCAGAATTCAGGCGAATTTTGTCGATAAACAAGGCACCAGCGACAAAAGAAAAAGGGCAGCCAGAAAAGTGCAAAAAATCGCCGAATAATTTCCCTAAACTTGATAAAATTTGATAAAATTCAAAAGTTTTGGGGAAGTGACTAATGGTGTACAAATAAGCAAAGCTACGGTAAGTTTCGACAAAATTCCCCAGATTTAAAGAACCCTAACAAAAGTTAAACAAATATTGAATATCATACCTAGAACACTTCAATTTTTAGAGGTTAACGTTACCAACATTAAATGGTTGAAACTTCTTTGTCTGCTATTAGTCATGTCATCCATTAGATTAACGACCATCTGAGCTTGTTGAAGTAGGGAAGCACTAATACACAAAGAAAAGAAAGTCCAACCAAATTAAAGCGGGGGCGAGAAAAATAGAAGAAGACGAACTGAATAGACGAGGGTCGGTAACTGCAATAGCGAAGACTGTCGAAGGACGAAAACAAACCAAGATCGCAAGGGAGCGAGATATCGACGGGAGGCAAGATCTTGGGTATTCAAGATTATGCACTTGTCTTAACTTGTCAACAAGGGTGTGTTTTTGTGCCCATGTTTCTTTTTATTTTTTAGTTTAAAAGCAACTTGATTATGTGTCCCTTGTCTTGTTTGTGTATTAATTTTAATAATCTTACTTAAGTGAATGAAATAATTTCCAATAAGGTTAAGCATTCATTAACATTTAAATTTATAAGAAATAAACTTTTTCATCTAGTTTATAAAAATGCATTTCTAATCAAATTAGACGACGTATATAACTACACAATTAACATAAAATAAATAAATAAATAAAACTTGTACATTTTATCATATATATAGAAAAATTCATCACATGGAAACATAAAAAAAAAAATAAATAATGCCAAGTGTGTTTCAAAGTGCTAGTTGTTTCTCTAAATAACTATAGTAGATATTAATACTATATTGTATTTTAATATATTATAGTTGCACCATTAGCCTCAATCCCAAATAATTATGTTTATTTCTAACAACTCTTCAAAGAAATTCAAGCATTAAAGCGAATTTTTGCACAACTTCCTCTTCTCAAATTACTTCCAAATTTTAAGTGAGTGAATTAAAGCGAAGCCGAAGTTTTGAACCTTGAAATATAATTGATAGAACAATGTTCTATCAAACTGGTATCATTGTGTAGATGATGTAGTGAACATGTAGCCTTAATATTAGAACTAGAACTTATTACATGGTAGGGGCATATTAGGAATATATATAGTATTGATGTAAGGTTGTAATACATCAATACTATATACATTCCTAAAACACTAAAAACCATAATACATCAATACTATATATATTCCTAATATGCCCCTACCATGTAATAAGTTCTAGTTCTAATATTAAGGCCACATGATCATTACATCAGTAGATTTAGGGAGTAATGACAATACCGACTTTTGGAATAGAAAACTGAGCAAGTAGAGGTAGAGATCAACAAGATTTCGGCTATTGAAGAGTCCCTCAAGCATTTGAAGATGGAGATTGGTGAGTTGAAAATTGAGTTCAATGAACAAAATAAAGAAGATGGATGATTGGATGCGATATTACTCACAACAATAGACCACGACTCTTGCAGTAATGTTTATCAAAATATCAGGCAAGTCAAAGGGTGTCAACCCACCAGATCTATATCAATCTTAAGCGGAACAAGTGGAAACAAACCCATCTCAATGGGTTCAACAACCAAATCTTGCAGTTCCTCCTTCTGATCTAACGCATCACGACGATTTTCATGCCTTCAATCTACTGATAAAGGCTCCTAACATTGTCGCTAGCGTCGGATCGTGGGTTGTAATTGACGTTTATGGACTTGCTTATTGGGCGATGTTGGGCTTTTTTTGTTAGGACTTGGGATCTAAGGCGACAATGATATACATGGGATGGAATAGGAGATATGTGCATATTGATGAAGCCTTTCACATGTTTGATGTAATGTTGTCGAGAGATTTAAAGCGTTAATTCTTTTACGTATACAACGTTGCAATTTTGACATGCGCTCGACAACAACTTTTTGGTGTACCTTAATTGCTATGGCTTTCACGCTGTTGTTGGAGGTCCATGTTGATTGCCCCTTAAATACCAGGTTCATAAGGATCCTTGCATGACCATTCTCCTCAATGATCACTCTAGTTTTGCTCGTCATGTGGGCTCCTAATTCTTTCAAGACCTTCCTTGTTGCATGTCCTATTCGTCACCTTGAGGACAAGATGAAATTTGAAGGGGCCAATATTATTGGGAGTCTTGGCTAGAGAATATTATTGAGAGAATAATGTGAGGATCTTGGCTAGAGGATATTATTGAAACAATATTTATAGGAGGAGAAAGGAAAAGCAACACGTATTTTGGAAAAGTTAATTAAGGTGAGGAACTCTCGTAAGTTTGGAGAGAGCTAGCC
Organism: Stephania japonica; assembly: GCA_039657345.1. Taxonomy (NCBI): domain Eukaryota; kingdom Viridiplantae; phylum Streptophyta; class Magnoliopsida; order Ranunculales; family Menispermaceae; genus Stephania; species Stephania japonica. The sequence goes on along the minus strand of CM077558.1, from coordinate 15,089,732 downwards.
TCTCGAAAGTTGTGTTAAGGTTTTTTTGGCGTTCTTGTTCTTTATTTGTAATTCACTTTGTCATTCTTTTTTTTAGTAGAAATTCAATCCATTTTTCAGTAGAAGTATTCTATCACACTTTATCGATATGTTTTTCCATTTGTTGCCTTCTTGTTAGTGGTTTGTGTCTATTTGAACAATGTTCTATCAAAACATTAAAAGGAATGGTAGGAGGAACTAAAGAAATGGATATGTTTTAAGGCATAGGACCAACTTATGCAACTAAAGGAGAATAGAGGTGTAATTTAACAAAAATAGTAAATAGTTGTGAAGGTTTAAAAGGGGGCCACATTCATTACAGGCTTGGGTCATTAAAAGCTAACAAATAGGTTGCTCAAGAACACATGGAAAGACAAGTTGGCCTCTTAGTCAACTCATAGTAGCAGTTGAGAATTCATATCATATTATCACCCCTTTTACAAGTTTATAGACCACAAAAATGATAGATCTGAATGTTGGTGATGACAACTCCATAAGCTTCTACAAGGATATCAATAATGAAACCTCACTCTTGCACCTACACATCGGTCTCTTTACATTTTACTTATAATGCACAATTCACTCACTTCATTCATTTGTTTTTAATCTAGTCCCAACCCTTGTTCAGCTTTTCTAGTTCTCTCAAGGGATAAAACTGAGGGTTCCCCTGCTCGACAATAATGGGTCCTTGAGTCTTCCAATGGTTTGACATGCAAATAATTCCATTCACATATCACTCGCAAACTGAGCTTCTTTCTCCAACCATCACATTTATTTTGCAAGCTTATATTGTTTTCAAGGTGAAAATCATTTTCTTGCAAAATAAAAATGTCATCACCTCCTATTAGTGTTTTGTACAAGGAAAGAAATGCAAACTTTTAGTTGCACATTTTCTAGTTAGCTGCAGTGAGAGATGAACTCATAAACGAGGATGGATTCAAATATTTAGAAAGATATATTTGACATCCAAAGGATACAAGCCATTACAAACTAATTAGAGAAAGCTTGAAGAGTGGCATCTATAGCCAAGAATTGTGACGGATCAAGGCGATGCCTAGGCAAAAAAATATTTATTTAAAGGGCCTTGAAATTAATTTAATTTTTCAATAGTTGTCTGCCTGCCTATAATACTACTACTTATTGTTTGTCTACTACATCATAAGCATTAATATTAAAGCTTCATTCTTCAAAAAAAAAAAAAATTTAAAGCCCCATACTTCAAAAAATACGAACTTTTTTTTTGAAAAAACAAAAAAATACTAACTTAAGACGCTTTGAAAAAACAAAACATACACATGAATGAATGTCCCAAGACCTACCATTACCATAAGAAATTCAACTTCAAAACATCCATTTAACAAACAAAGAAGAAATTACTTCAAAATAAAAAATAAAAAAAATAAAAAATAAAAACTCACTAACAAACAAAAGTAAGAAAAAAAAAACAGAAATTTTGTATTTTTTAGAAAAAAAACTGTAAATATTTTTTTAAATGTAAAAAAGAAAATTGGAGTTGCCAGAGAATCGACAAAAACTGGGAGTGTCGGAAGCTCGTCGGAGATAAAAAAAAAAAGGACGGTGGTGGGGCATAATAAATGATGAGGTGGGGTAGGATTGTGAAAGTGGTGGGAACTAGGGTTAAATCTTGTTGTTTATATATATAAACATGAACATTTTTTAATCAAAAAAAAAAAAAAACATGTAATTATAAAGAGGTTCCCCCCAGGATAACCTATCGCCTAGGCGTTTTTGCCAAGAAACTCCTCGGCGACGTCTTGCAATTACTGTCTATAGCTTGCTTGTACTTTATACAGTGTATCAAAAACCAAATATAGTTTTTGGATCAGGGTTATGAGGCCATGAAGGTTTGTGACTTTATGAGATACATAGCATTTCGTTTTGGAAGTAGTTATCATTGATAACACCACCTTTCTCTTGAGCACACTTAGTTAGAGTATGTGGGTAGGTTGCAACCCACGAGAACAAATTGCAGCCATACATAGTTTTCATGAGTCTTTTTTTCTTTACGCAAGGTCGATTTGCTTGTTGCAGTGTTTTGTATGTAGTGGTTTGGGGGATACAATTTAGATCAATATAATGGAGTAATAAAACCAAGGGAAGAAGAATTCTTGAAAGGGAACCAATTTAGATATTTAGGAACAATTATCTAAAGAGATGGTAATATTGAGGATGACTCAAGTTGGATGAAAGAAGTGGAGTGCAACGAGTATGATAATTGATAATTGATTGAAATATCCCTGTTAAAATAAAAGGAAAATTATATAAGACAACAATTAGTGTCCTAGACCAACTATGCAATATAGAAGAGAATGTTGGAAAGTAAAGAAGCAACATTTACATAAAATGAGTCCAGCTGAAAATAATACTTGGATGGGTTTGCGGTAAAACTTGTAAAAATAGAATAAGATATATGGAGATTCAAAAAGAAGTGGTAGTACTAATCGACACAAAAATTATAGAAGGCAACAGCAATGGTTTGGACACATCCAAAGTCGGCCTGCATATATCTCCATCAGAAAACTCAAAAAAAAAAAAAAAAAATGAAGAAGTACAATGACATAGGGGTAGGGTAGACCTAAATAACTTGGGAAATTAGGATGCATTAAATGAAAAGGGTTTTGAATCACACCATCAAGGATATCAAATGGAGCGGAGCATTCATGCATTGTTTGGGGTGGTGGTGGAGGTGGTTGTTGTTGTTGTTGTATGAACATATTAATGGAGGTCTTAGGTGAAGTCTTCATCAATTGGTATTAATGCAACCAAGCAAAATTCAGATTTTTGCATCATAGATTGCGTACAACCTTAATCTAATTAATATTATTTAGGTTATTCATGTGTAAAACCTCCCCAACAAACAATGAAGAGACAACAACAAAGAACAAGAAGAAATTTTAAATTTGAACATAGTAAAATTTCAAAGTCATGAAATACACAATACAAAATCATCTCTCTCTCTCTCTCTATATATAAATATATATATAGAGAGAGAGAGAGTAAATGGCACTGGCAACCTTGATTTTGTATTGTGTATTTCATGATGTTAGCATTTATGACCCGCGTTAAGCAATAAATGTACTAGTGCATTGACTATTGGATTAACATCCTAGTGTCCTAAAAATTGTTTCCATGCCATGGGAACATTTTTTAGTTCCATTGAGTACTACCCATACATATGGTCAAGAACAATCCAGGATCTATTGAAAGTTTTAACGCACTCAATGTTAACCTTGCATTGTGAAAAGCTCAACACAATATTTACAAATTTATACCATGTGATTTAAAATGCTAACAAGCAAGGTCATGCTAAGTTTGAAATTGTCAATCAAACAAAAAACTTTTACCTCGTGAATTTCATTCCTAACATTCATCAGCCCGCCAACATCATCCCATCCTGTACGGCCACCTTCTGCGGCAGATTTAGTAATACCACGCATTGCAACAGGGACAAAATCATGCATTGCTTGCAAAAAATCTTCTTTTACTAAAACAGGTTTTTCATTGATCATTAAGGAAGACTGGGGTACCGCAAAACGGCTAACAGCAGCAAGAACAGATCTGTCAACCAATATTTCCTGCAGGAATGTTCATGGAACAAAGAAAAGAAGCAATTGAAAATCCTCATCTTGTGCCATGCAAAAGAGGAAAAACATCAAATAGAGTTTTTTTTTTTTTGAGGAATCAAATAGAAAATTAATAAGTAACAACATAAAGCTCAATTTGATTTTTCTTTACGGTAAGAAAAAGTGAGTTCTATTTGTCGCTCCTTAATACATAAAAGTCTCTTGTGAGTATAAGTCTATATCTCAGAACAACACAATTATGAAATTATTTTTCAAAAGAGTTTTAGAACTCCAAAGTCGAACCAAACCAATTTGGGATTGATGTTGTCATTGTTGTTGCTTGTTGTTTTAGAGCTCGGTAAAACTCAAATAGATACCAAAACAAAAATTGAGAGTAGAAAGCAGTGAAAGTGGCCTCCGCCCATCTTGGCTAAAGCCTATTTAATAAAAATGAAAAAGATAAGTCAATTCATTAAAAAGGAAATTACCAAATCATATGCATCATATCCATCACACTTGTTAGCTACTTCAAGCAGAATGTCTTCAGAACAATGCAAGGAACGATTATTCATTTCACGTTTCAGTATAGCAGCACGTTCTGAGGCAGCAGGAGCAGCAAGCAGAACATGAAAATCAAATCTACCTGTAATGAGGTGAATCAAAAAAAATACCCAAGTCAGAAAAATGAAAGAAAATAATGAAGCACGACATCACTAAAACTAATGGAGCATCAAATTTCTTTTCAGAAACAGCTATATCAGTTAGATGCAAACAGAAGATAAGGGACAAACCTGAGGAGCTCAAGGACTGCGGCAATGTTCCAAGAGATTGCACAGAAGCCATAAATGCAACAGGACCAATTCCACAAGTGCTTTGCCTCTTTCCCTGGTTGAAGTAGATGTCAAAATAAAAATAATAAAAAAAAGTTATAAAGTAACTACTTTTGACACTATGTACCAATTGAAGAATATATCAATGACGCCAAAAGCTAAAACAATATTTGAGGTCATATTACTGCATATTCATCTATCATATCTGTGAGGAACGCCACCAATGCTGCAGTGGAAGGTGAAGATTGAGACATTTCAGAGTCCAAGGATGAAGAAACAATGTTATCAAGATCATCAAGGACAAGAAGGGAGGGAGAATGAGCGATTGCTTCAGATAGATAGCTAGTAAATGCTTTTCGGACAGTCTGTGCCTTCTGCGAAGCAAGACCGGAACAACTTACAAAAACTCTGCAAAATTGAATCTATATCAGAGCAACATCGAATACATTTTCCGTCAAAACCTTTTTCAAAAATCCAAGAAACTCCAACTAATCTCCACATGTAAGTTTTACGTGCACCACATATTAAGAGTTTATAACATATCACACAAAGTAGAAGTCCTGGAATGAGCAAAACATAGAAAATATCATACACGTGGGCCGCAATGTCCTCGTGCTCTTCAAAGGCTTTTGCAATTGCATTCAGCAATGATGTTTTTCCAGAACCCTGAAAGAAACAATTAATCCATCACAAAAATAAAACAAATAAAAAATGAATAGAAGCATTTACAATGACTGCAAAAGTCAATATTTCAGCAAGCCATAGTCAAAATTACTGTGCATTAGAAGTATTAATCATATAAAGTCCAATTGGTTATCTTATTTCAGGAAACCATAAAAAAATAAAAAATAAAAAATAAAAGTTGAACTATTACCAGAGGAAGTGGCAAAGATAAAATAATGAAAGTAATACTTTCTTAATTAGATTTCTGAAATACCCCTATGTAAAGAGGAAACCACGTGTTTCAAATAGGAGTAAAATAACATTCCACAACCACCACTATTCAAAAGTTCCTCTTAAAATAGCCCTTTGTAAAATAAGATATAAATGATATGAGCTTCAAGTTTAAAATGTAAGTTGCCAAATAAACGCACTAATTTGTTTTGCATTATTATTAACGTTAAGTTCAACAAATATACAACTTCCTTATTACCTAACCTTTTGTCCATAGAGACCTGAGATTTGAAAACTTTGACCTATGTCATAGTTTATCTCATAATGACGTTCTTAACATTTTTCTTTTGTTAGGTATTTTTCTTCATTTATAACTAATATTTTTTTTTCATCACACTTTTTTACCCTTCTATTTAGTAATATAGAAATACGACCTGGTGTACGACACATCTCACAAAGGCAACTTTCATAATTACATCTAAAGGGCTTAAAAAGTTTATATGATCATCTGAGAGGCATATAAAATAAGACAATATTTTCTGACACCTAAATTACATCGAAAAATCTCTGTACAGGGCTTACTGATGGGTTTAGCATATGCATTTATGTTCCCAACATAGCCTCAGTCTCAAATTAATTGGGGTAGGCCACATGGATCAACTATTCCATTGTGCTCGATTTAGTGCAACTGATGGTGAGCTTTCCAAACCATTTAAATCTCTCCTAATTAATGCGTCCCAAATTAACTTCGGTCTACCCCTACCCGAAATCCAAGTATACAAGAAGAAAAGAAAAAAAAAATAGCCGTATTAATTTATTAAATTAAGGAACTGGTTCACTGCATAATAAATCTAGGCTGAAAACCTAGCACTTAAATTATTAGAATTTGTAATTGGCTAGAAAAATAAGTAGGATAAAAAAGTGAACTACGACATTATTGGAATTTGGAAGAAAAAAATGAATCAATTTGTATTCCCAAAGCCGAAAATTGGAAATAACATTTACTAACTTAAGAAAGAAAAAAGACTGCTAGCTATTCATCTCTTTTTAACTGACCTCTTGTACCCTGCTGAGATGATTAATGTGTAAAATTATACAACCTCTAATAAAAATTCCATCCCAAGAGATGTTCTAGTGCAGTATGTAAGACCATTATGTGTCTCATAAACCTATATTATAATTATTTAAGTTACGAAGAACCTAAAGTCTTTTGAGCTTCATTACCATTACCAATTTGATGGAAATTGGTATTAATGTGGGAAGCTTAAAGGTTCTCCCCCAAGCCTATAAATAGAGCATCTCGTACCCATCTTAATTGTGCTGAAAGTTTGAGGCTCATGAGGGCGATAGGATCTTTGGGTTTTACAAGTCTATATAATCGCTTCCGCAGGTAATTCTCTATTTGATCTATTTCTTATGTTTAAAAAAATGTTTACATGTGGTATCAGAGCCTACTAGATCATTAGAGTTTTCCACGACAACTGTTTTTTACTGATGTGTATATCTATATTACGTTCTTAAGATCGATCTATTTAACTTATATATAGATCTAGTCTAACGAATTGATTATATATGTCTATTGTTGGTGTTGAAATCTGTTAATATGTAGTACGTGTTGATATCACTACTATTTGCAAATTATAATTTGCGTGTAATATGTATTTCTATTGATTGATTAAAAAAAAAATTCAATCAATTAAGGATGGTCCAGTGAAACGCCACTGTTTGCTTTGCTTACATCATATTCTGCAAATATATAACTTAAATAATTTATATAAGTTATGCATGATGATTAGATTTCTCAAATGCATAATAGGAAACACACTATGCTTGCAACAGGAAAAAGAAATCTTTAAAAAGTTATTCCACAAATGCATAATAGGAAACACACTATGCTTGCAACAGGAAAAAGAAATCTTGAAAAAGTTAGCAATCACAAGGAGTAAAAAGAGTGAAAGATTCTTTGAGTGAATTGCTGAATGGATACAGAATATAAATCATACGACATCTCCATGACCAAAAAGAACAATTCAAATAATGAGACAAAATATAGACTCCAACAAACTCACTGGTGGGCCACAAACTAGAACATGTCCAGGGAGAGAAAGCTTGCGAGTGCTAAACAACTTCAAAGAAGTTAAAGAAAGAAGCACTTTCAAACCTGAAGATAAAGAAACAAAGAGAAGAAATATTAGGAATAATTGAGAAAAAAAGAGGAAAGAAAGAAACAAGAAAATGTGTGCTTATGGGTCTGCTAGCAGGACCAAATCAGGACATTTGTGAGGTCAAGGAACATGATGATCAATCCGAGATATTTCCCGACCTTCCTACCGAGAAAATGACTGTGATCACTACCATCATTTTCATCACAAGAGATCATACAAGATATACGTTGTAAAGATGAGGTCAGGAACTGTACCCTTTTCATGCATTATGAGAAGCTCATGCTCCCTTGTATAAATAAAATACAAGAAAACAGATCGATGCTAAATATGAAAAATTCTCTAACAAGAAATATGAAGAAAATAACATTTGAAAATGGAGGGTAAATACATACGGTTAGTGACATCTGAAATAGCTTTCTCCATCCAACTCAGTGAAGAAATGGTTGAATAAAATCTGGGTTGAAAGATTTTCTCCTTGATAGAATCAATATAAACAGGTTTACCTAGTTTCAACTTTTCAACTGACATTTCCGCATACCCATGATTTTGAGTATTGTTCTCACACTTGAGAGCAAGCTCATAAGTTTCATATGGACCACCTTGAGAAGAGTCAGCAGACAATACGAAAAAGAACTCAGTTGGAGTTTCTGCCACCATATATTTCTCCTTGAAGTGACCGTTAGATGCAGCCTCTTTCTTTCCATGATTCCTATGTTTACGACCAATCACTTCAAAGTGAAAAAGTGCTTCTTTTTGCAATACCAATGAGCTCACTTCCACTCCTGCACTTTGGACGATTGCCTTCAAGTGCTCGGAAAACCATACATACAGAAGTCTCTCTAGGCCAGTCGCAGTCTCTTTAACTTCATGTTTATAAGAACAAGACGAAAAAGAAGTAACAAATTCTTCATGAAATGACCAATCTATCATTTCGACATCACCATCATCCACAGAAGAATCAAGAGGCCTGTTTTTGGACTTAAGATTTCTGTGGCTCGCAAGCAAACTCCAATCAGACTCATTGAGGTTGTTATCCTTCCTGATAAACTTGAACTGGCAAGGAGACAAAGCCAAGGTAGGTGTTTTCTTATCTGGAGTACTGATGCATCTCTTCAAAAAAACCCCTGCAAGTTTATGTGTTCTAGTTATTACAAATATATTATCATCAAGAAGGAACATTTCACTGAATGAACTGTTGAGCCACAAATAATTTCAACAATGGAACAAATGTATCCCACACTAGAATGTTCCATGCCTTTTTGACTATTCATAATCATTTCACCCATTTAAAATGTATATTACATACCATAAATTCATCAATAAATATTGTAAAAGTAATTAGAAAAAGAATAAAACAGGAATCCGTACACTAGCTGCACTAGTGCCAAATACCAACTATAATGGTCTATGTAGAATTCTTTGCAGCATACTGACAGGAACCCAAAGACTAATTTTCTCACTTCTCTTATTTATACACTTAGGAGACCTGTTCACCTACATTCTACAACTAAAAAAGCATATGAGATAACTAACAAAATTACTATCATGACCTTCAGCCTTGCTCTGAGATCTAGCATGTAATGAATCAAAAACTGATGCACCAACCAGTTTATACAAGTATAACAACTAAATATCATTTATCTTTTTACTTGAAAAAAAAATCATTTACCTTCAGAAGTCATTTAAAATCTAGGATCTTTATCATTTTATTTAGATGCAACTAGAAGTGGAATAGGATTTCTGACCCTTGTTGTATTAGGTATATATACGGTTTGGATATAATTGCGAGGGCATTTACATTGAATCAAGCAATATATCAGATATTTTGTTTCCTAATTTTCTCATTCCTTCGCTCTCTTCTCGATTTCCTTACTCTTCTTAGATCCGCCAATAACTATCCATCAGGTTTGAGAGTTAGCTAGATTGGTTAAGAGTTGAACCGATATAAAGTGAATGTGGGCTAACGCAAGGATCATGTGAAGGAGGTCTGGGTAGATTCTTGTTTTGCCTTAGGCAACATAATTGTCATAGTGAAGTCCATTGTACTACCTCACTTTCATTAATACAAAATTTTACAATATCAACAACAACATAGCCTTAGTCCTAAATTAGTTAGGGTCAACTTAATAGATCAAACTTTTCCATGGCGCTCGATTTAGTGCAATTGACGGTGTGTGTTCCAAATCACTTAAATCTCGCCTAATATAAGCATCCCAAGTTAGATTTGGTCTACTCCTTTCTTGTTGAATTTCTTCAGTTTCATTGAGTTTTCCAGTTGGGGCATTTGTGCGCTGTCTTTGGAGGTGTTCAAACCACCTTAACCACCTTCCCCAACCTTTTATTCAATTGGAGTTGCTCCTACTTTTCTTTGGATTTTTGTATTTGTTATAGTATTTTCAAGGCATTGAGGTGATTGTACCGCCTAGAATAGTCGAGGCCTAGGCAGACTAAAAAAATATTTATTTATTTAGAGACCTCTCAACAATAAGGGCCATATTTTTTCACCAACACATTCTCATAACATGATTTCACCTCCACATTTTTTCGCACATTTTAACTCACATTTTTAAATTAAAATATATATTTTCAAAATAATGAAATAAAAAATATGACCCCTTGTTCTCCATTTATGGAGAACAATGACCACCATGTTCTCCAAGAGAGACTATCCTCTTTGAACAATCGCTCGACTATTCTCTTTGAACAGTCTCTCGCTTGTTCACGGAACAACTCATCGACTGTTCTCCATGGAGAGAGAGTTACTAGAGTTGAGAGAGTCGCCAAAGTTGAAAAGTCGCCGGTCGGAGTTGAATAGGAGTGGTAGAGCGATGGTCCCTAATATATTTCACAATTCAACTTCTGGCCCACCACTTATCTAATTAAGGCCAAGAAGGTGTGCAGCCTAAGCTGCTTAGCGACGCCTTGAAACATGATTTCTTATTCTATCTTTACGAGTGTTACTAAACATCCAACTAATCATCTTCATTTCTGCTACGTCCATTTTATGTACTTGTTGTTTCTTTACCGCCCAGCATTCACTTTTATAAAGCATAGCTGCCCTAATTTCAGCCCTCTAAGATCTTCCTTATTAACTTAATAGGGATATTTCGATCATAGACCACGCTTGTTGCACACTTGCACTCCTCCATTTCTTCCATCCACCTTGATAAGAAAAAGAAAAAGAAAAATAAAACCATTTCAACTATGGTCATTTTTAACGTTGGAGATTCCTAATCATCTTATCAAGTGAAAATTATAAAATATACCACTGCAATGAGGTAAACAAATGCAATTTGGCCATTAATGAACAACTCACTTTCGATAAAGTTCTCTCTAACTACTTTGACAAACATTATTCAATGTTATAGATGGAGAACATAACAAGTGCATAGATGACATAATAAATGAACACACAATAAAATTCAAACTTTCAAAGAGATTAGAGCACACAAAACTGTCATCTCCCATATTCATGAATCATGACAATCGTCTAGTTGCAGTAAGACCTACGATTAGATAAGCCTTTAATAATTTAAGTTAACTCCAGTAATAACTTGAGAAAAGAAACCACCCACATCAAAGAACAGAGTAAAATCAAACTTACATGAATGTAGGCCTGTCCTTAAATAAAACCGAAGAGACTTGGGAAGCATTATATGCCCTTTCAATGCTGATTCTGAATATAAAAGGTAAACAATTGTATATCTAGAGACATCGCTTTCAGTCAAGTCCTTTCCAATCACACTCCCAATATTGCCTTCTTTTGAGGTTGAACTGCCTTTTTGAACTGGATTGCTTTTAAGATTCTTAAATTTCTCCTGAGCTAACCGAGGAAATATAGTAACTAACTGAAAATTATCAAGCATCAAGGTTTTAGCTGTTTCAGGATGAATAAATGCAACAGAAGTGAGAACTACATTTAGTTCAACATTGTTCACCACACATCTGTGAACCAATTCCTGGTCCTGATCTTGTACACGTAATAATGCCATTGTTGTAGTTTTCTCTCTGTTAGCATTTATCTTTCGCCTCTTGGGGGCAACAGAAACTTCACTACCCGGCACAAGTTGCACTGTGAAAAAGTAAATTAAAATAAGGACTACTTTTCAACAGCATGGGATAAGCATCATATGTGATTATGACTTCCTCATCAAAATGATAAGAATGTTTCACAAATGCAAACAGAGAAATGTAACCATCATTAAGAATCTGCCTCATCATTAGTAGATAAAACATATTGTAAAGTAATCTCTAATTAGACAGATTTCAAAGAAGGAAAAGATATTATTCTTTTAGAATGACTGCTACCAGCTGTGCACAAATACTGGAACGTTTAGACAAACTTTTCTTTTTTTTCCTTACATATTATTAGATAGGAAAATGATAATCTAACACACTTTGGGCGCACACTTTGTGTTTTAGTCATTGGTGTTTTGTAAGATGTGGGGCCCACACCTGGGGAGACAAAAAAGAGCTATAAATGGCTAAAAAACAAAGTGTGCGCGTGTGCCCAAAGTGTGTTAGATTATCATTTTCCTATTAGATAATGGCAGGCCTTCAAAATTGTATGAACTAATTGCAATGAAGCAAAACACAATACCTCTATAAAGAATCAATACATAATATTTGTTCTTATCCTAACTTGATTATCTAGAATATGCTTGAAACAGATGCACCATCAAAAACATAATCATATCCCCACCCCCCACACACAGAAAGCATCACCACTTAGCCTGAAAAAAAGATAAATTAAAAAATCATTCTCACACAGTGATACAGATATTGTTGAAAGTTTTTTGGGAAAAACATCAAGTTCCCAAAATGTGAAATGACTATTAAAAAGATTTCTCCAAAGAACCAAGATTCAAGACTCAAGAAACAACGGTTGACAATTAATGAAGGACTAAAAGGTAAAATTATAGCGTTAAATCTCAGAAAAGAGACAGCTTCATGTAAAGGAGGATCTATCTTGGATACTTTATGATTAATGTTATACATGAAATGTGACTGGATCAGTTCAGATTCCTGAAGAATCACAAACCAAATTTCTGAAACGTAAAAGGGTTACTAGGCAAATATATTTTGACGTTTTAAGGTTTTGGCAAAATTTTCCAACCTTTAGATTTTGGTAAAAAATCCGAATGTTTAGATTTCTTGCAAATTGTATCCTCGGTTGCCATTATTATGTGTCAAACCTGCAATGAAAAAGAGGAATAAATCGATTTATTTTTTTTAAATGAGTCACTTGATTAAATACCCATCGGATCATATGAAATAATATTCCCAAGTGTGTGCATAATCGTTTACATTAGTGTAATGCATTTTTTTTGGTAGAAAATGAAATACACTTAAATAACGATAAGCAATGATAAAATTAGCATTAAATCAAAAGGCTAGGATATTTTTGCCAAAATCAAAAAGGCTTGGATATTTTTGCCAAAACCTGGAAAGGTTAAATTATATTTGCCTATTTAGGTCTACTGTATAGACCTTGCAAGCCTAAACTAGTGTTGTGCCAAATCAATTGAGTGAACTATTAAAGAGGTTCTTAACATAAAATTTGTTAGTCCAAATGGCTTCTTGGTTGGAATCTTTAAGGATCATCAGTATTATTGAGATCAATATAAAGTTCAAAAGTTATACAAGCTTCGTAAAGACAAAATGTAGAGAGAAATCCAACCAATCTCTTACCATCACTTTCGAATAAATTAAATCATAGCCATTGGAATATGAGAAACTGAAACGAGATTCTTATTCCATGAAATAGTAGGATGTTACTTTCATTCCACATACTCTCCGGAATACACCATTGTGACCCTACATTGAGATAACTCAATTTTGGTAGCAATTGCTAGATTTTATAACTTTAGTGATTCTATTTCAAAGTTAAATTACTTGATGCAACCAATGCAAGAAAAACCAAGTAAATCTTCCACAACTAAAAACAATTATATTAATGAAAATATTCATGAAAAAACTTATATTTTTAAATGTTTCACAAAACATTTTCTTGATTTCTTATTAATTTATGTTTTACTTGGTAAGAAAAAAACTGTTTTCAGCTTTCTTTTGTCCCTCATAGCTTCATTTTATGTTATCATATGATTTGACAGTGCTAAATGTTTTTCATGAGAATATTTGATTAAGAGTGTGGAGAGACTAGTTGTTTATGTGTTGTAGCTTGAGAGAGGGTGCTTCTCCAAAATGCCAAGGCATTTTAGAGGGACAACTTCAAACAACAACAAACCTCAATCCCAAATTAGTTGGGGTCGGCTACATAGATCAAACTCTTTCAACGCACTCATGTGCTTTCCAAATCCTTCAAATCTCTCCTAATCAATGTGTCCCAAGTTAGGTTCGATCTACCCCTACGTCATTGAAATTCTTCAATTTCTATTGAGTCAAAGTTTTCTAGTAGGAGCATTTATAGGCCATCTTTGTAGGTGTACAAACCACCGCAACCAGCCTTCCCTAATCTTTGTGTCGATTAGTGCTACTCCTATGTCTTTGAAATTATATATTCTTACTCTATCTTTAGGTATTTTACCACACATCCACCTAAGCATCCTCATTTGTGCTATGTTTATTTATGTACTTGTTTCTTATTGCCCAACATTCTTTTCCATATAGCATAGCGGAAGTAATTACGTGTAACAACCGGAATCAATCAAACCCGTTTTAGTGTCTAATTATAGATTAACGATCATTAAGCTCGAACCCACATGGACTTTTGTGAACAGACATAGGGCACGAGAACCAAGGTAACATTATTTGTGTTTGATGTGTGATTATGGCATGTATTATTATGTACATGTGTCGCACAACAACAAATTATTTTCTTAAATTAGGGATTTGATGCGGCAATAGTAGTATTGGCAAAAGTGGGGAATTAAACGTGCCTCGAGATGAGCACATGTAAGCAACGATTGGTAGTGAAACCATAAGTTAGAGAAAACATCTAAGCCAATATGAAAATAAATCTTGTGGGCTTAGGACTTTAATAAGTGAGTATACACACAAACTAATTTCCTAGTGGGAAAAATAAATACATAGGATTTACGATATGCCTCGAGATATTTTGAATTTCTTCTAAACTAGTTGATGTGGGATTATTTAGTCTCAAACATCATCTACTATTTGTTTCTTTTAAGTAAAGTTTCAACTGTTTATCAATTTATCGATTGCCAATAAGTTTTAAGCTAAGAGAAAAGGATGATTGATAATAGAATGAATGGCACTATGTATCATGACTTAGAGAAATAAATAGAACAATTAAATTACAACATAAAAAGAAGCAAGTTGAGATAAAACAAAGACTGCAAACAGAATATAATAGAGTAGACACAAAGAAACAAATAAGAAATGGCCAGAAAAAACCAAGTTTTGCAATGAGGAACAGAAACTAACATTTTCCATAGGGCTTTATATTACTGAGAAAAAAAAAATAGAAAATCATTTGTCTCTGCAGTTGCTTAGGAAAAACACTTGCTAATATCAAAAAATTTCTTGTGAATGATTTGCTTTTTTCTTGTGACCTTAAATTGAGAAGAATTAGAGCTTCATATATCTAAAACAATGTTATGAATATTGAGAGCTACACCAATAACACAAA
Source organism: Stephania japonica (assembly GCA_039657345.1). Lineage (NCBI taxonomy): Eukaryota > Viridiplantae > Streptophyta > Magnoliopsida > Ranunculales > Menispermaceae > Stephania > Stephania japonica. Next base: position 15,074,629 of record CM077558.1, on the reverse strand, counting down.
GTCTTGCATTTTAGAGTCTATGGAAAGATCAACGATTGAATGGAGAAAGTCTTAGCCCTGCTTTATGGCTCTTTCTAGGATCAAACACACAATCATTAGGTATCTATAAAATGAGCCATTACTCGCTTAAAATTATAATCGATTATGATTATTCCTATACCTATTTGACATATAGAACTTTATTTGTGGGGATAGCATTAGTAAACAGTGGGCTCAAACCAACCCCAATGAAGCAATAACAAGCATTAGTATAAAGTGAAAATGGAAGTATAAAACAAATAATTCTTACCCACTGAATTTGTCGAACAAGTTGAAACCACGAGAAGCTTGATAATAGTGTGGCCATGCAACCATAAAGGAAACCGCATCCCTTGGTGAATGATACCAACCTGCATGTTCCAACCTTGATGGGTAAATTAACATGCCAGGTGGAAAATAAAGGCTATCTTTCCTTAGAATAAAAGAAGTGTGAGTTTGGTGTTAGCAATTGAGAATCAATGATCCCTTGCCAAAACTAAGTACTCAATTCCCATCAACTAATTGATTTTTGCATCAACTTATGAGTCTATGTGCATGTACACTAGTTCTTGGCCCTAAGAATTAGCAATAACCCATTGGGCAAAGATGATTTAATTAAAATTTGTAAAATGGGAAAACATGTATGCATATCACAAACAAAGAGCACAAGTAAATGGATGCATAAGATGTTAACTTTTATAGCACATGTAAGAATAGTTTGATATTCATCATCGGCACTGCTTAACAACAGTATTTTCAGTTCAAGCACTGTTTTACCAAGGTACCATAGTTATAATATATTAATATGTAATATGCATTGGGTTAAAGACTCTTTGAATAGCATCCGGATATTCATATTTAGTGTTCTCTTTTTTCCATCTTATAGTTATAAGCATGGAAGACAGGACAACATGTGAGGGTCGACACCGAATTAAGTCGGAACCCATTGTTGAGAACCAACTCAACAACTTTGGATTTTAAGGTCAAGCAATGATCAAAGAGCATGCACAAGTAAGAAATTATTGAGAAGGAATGGAACAATCACCTTCTAAAAAAGTATATGCAAAATTGGAAGTGTGGCACAACACTACTTGGTAATGACTCTTGAGAGTAATTCAACTTTAAAGCACTAGAGTTTACTAGGGATCCTATCTTAATAAAAATCAATAAGCACTTAGAAGGTTGGATGAGGGGCTTCCTTTCTGAAATGAGGAATACTCACATTGATTAAGGGATAATGCTCTCTACCAACTTATTACTAATCAATAATTAAATGTATGGGATTATAGTTCTTCTGAAAAGTAAGAGAGGGAAATGGAAGCAGCTTCAAGAACTAGTGGCAAGAGGCGTGTAGGATATTAGCAACCTTCTTCAAACAAATCCAATTTGTTGTAGCTAAATGGCAATGAAAAGCTACAAGAAAAGCAAATGTGGTATGGACTACGATCACTTAAAGCAAGCATGGTAGAAGGTAAAATAGAAGGTAAAATAAAAAAAACTTGTGGTTAAAAACTTGAGGCCAAAATACTCGAATAAAAAAAATATATTTAATTATGGAAAAGCCCCTACAAAATAGAAGGTAAAATAATCTCCCAAACCACATTTTTCATTGTTTAAACTTTGAAGCTCTAAAAGCATTGAGGAAAGCTTGAGAGAAAGGGAAATCGTTGGGAAGTGATCTAATATCATTCTTTTAATTGACGAAAAAATTCAGAATTCACATACATTCTCGAAGAAACTTAATGACATTTTATTTTACAATGTAAAATATTATAATTATTAGTTTCTTACAGTGTTTTGAGGTTTTAGTAAAAAATTCAAGTTAAATTGGACCCATTCAATGGACGGGAAAAGACCGAGCAACGTAGCAGGCCTAATTTTGTAAACCCATATCCAGGCCCGCCAAAACCTGATACAAGTTAGCTTGAATGGATCTAGGTAAGTCTAACTCAAACCTTCCTTCCAACAGTTTTTTTTGAGTAATTAAATACTAATAAATTGTTTTATAAGTTCCACACGGGCTAAGCTTGGGCAAACAAATGCAAACCCAAGCCCACTCGTCAAATGATCAAGCTTGAACTGGTTTTAGGCTGGACCTTGCCTCTATGGCATTCTTAAAACTCAAGCCCAAACCACGTTGGCCGACTCGACTGGTACCCAAACGTATGAACAGATCTAGGTCAAAGTTTGCCCTCTAACTAAATTTTCTGGATCCGCCACTGGCAAGAAGCGTGACCAATGGTGGAAATTGGAAGTGGCAGCCTCATCATCGCAACCCTCAAAAGAGAAGTTGCAGTGATGTGAGCTTAGGATGCATTAAGGCCTATAGGTGTCCACAATTAGAAAACTCGACAAAACAAAAATTGAAGAAATTCGATAGTATAGACCTAAAATAACTTAGGATGCATTGATTAAGGCCTCATTTGGTTCATTTTATTAACTTCCAGGGAAATTTAATTTCCTGAGAAGTTAACCACTAAGGAAGTTGCACTTTTCACGTTTGGTTCAACTTTGAACTTCCTGGGAAGTTCCACATTTTAAAAATAATAAAATAATGTAATTCACATAAATGCCATTTACACTGTTTTTGAGAGAGAGATTGTAGGGAATAAAGGTAGAGAGAGCATTAAATAAGGGTAGAAGTGTCAATTTCCACTCAGGAAGATAACTCACTTATCACCCCTAAATGAGTTATCTTCCCATATGTGGGGGAAGTTGGGGGTCAAACTTCTAGAGAAGTTTTTTTAAAATATCCAACCAAACAAGGTGAGTTGGAACTACCCTAGAAGTTATCTCACTTCCTTCAACTTCCCCCGAACTAAACAAGGCCTAAGGATTTAAAAGATGTCGACGTCGCACCATCAAGGACATAAAATCGAGTGGAGTAGAAGAGTTTGATCCAAGTAGCAGACCCCAACTAATTTGGAACTAATAATTTGTTGTTGTTTGCAAGAGATTGAATTATTGTTTGCATTGTTCAAAATGTTTTTATTCTTTATAACCATTTCTAAGAAAAAATGATATTGGTTGTGATTTTTTTCTCATAATCTAAGAAACTAATATTAAAAAAAAATGAAATTTAAAAACCGCAACGTTTCTTCCTAACTTAGATTGATTTTTATGTAAAGCTTCACATAGTTCGCAATTTGGTAATTAAAATAGTTTAAATTAAGTCAAAATGGTCAAAGAAAACTCTGAGAATTTTCATGCTATGAATTTACTTTGAGGTAACCAATGGGGTTCTAAATACTACCATATATATAGATAAGTAACATGTATGAAATTGGAATCTTAGTGATGAAATGGTGGAATTCTAATAACAAGTAAGAGGCCTTTCAAGAACATTGGTAGGTACTCATGAAATAACTAGGCGCTTTAAATGGGGCATCGCGATCAAATCAAAACCATCTTTTCACAACCTTAACAACTAACCATTTCCTTTTAAGTCCCATATCAATAAGAAACTTTCAATACACGCACAAAGAACAATTAAAAAAATGAATAACCCGTTAGTTGAATTTCAATTTACCACATTCATAACCACATTTCAAAGCATAGCATAAAATGGATATCAATGACCTCACCTGCTTCAAAATCTCCTCCTCTACGTGCTCAGAATTAAGCTCTAAGATCTCCCAATCATCTTCACTGTTGGGTTCTACCATCACTAGATTTGCTTTCGGCAAATTAGAAATGACTCTCACTATCACAACCGAACGGTCTGGCAAACAAATGCAATCTGCCAGCGCTTTGGCAACCTAAAATTGCATCCGCCATGTAGAGATTTAAAAGCAAGTTCATTTGACTCAAAAATTTAATAAGTTTCAAATCAACAAACAAGAAACAAATTTTGCATTTAAAAAAAAAAGAAAACAAAAAAGTACCTCAATAGCAGAAGATGTTGAAGCGGAGCCAGACCAAGCAACATTCCATACACGATCATTGTCATTACGCGATTTAAGCTCCAGAGCAAGAACTGGAGGGAGATAGGAGGCGGTGTATGTTGATTGGAGTGTTTGGATGAGAGAAAGAGGAAGAGAGACGAAGCAAGTCTCTATGCCTCCAACGATACTCACTTCCAACTCCATTTAATCCTCTCAAACACGAATTATCAAACTTAGATCAAATCAACTTGATAATAAATAGAGTTTGAAAGTGAATAGAAGTTTTTGTCGAAAAACCTGCATCGCAGAATAGAAGGTTAGCACTAAAACGAGTTTGTACTTATAAAGTCTAGTCTAAACTAATAAACACGTTAGGGTGTTAGATTTGGATTAAATTGAAATTTTGTAGATGGATGAATTTATAATAGGGATTGCTACAACATATGAGGCTGCAAGATGGCTGGGATTGGGATGTACTGTTGTAGGAGATTTTTTCTGTATTTCTTTTGAACTATCATAACGTGCGTTCCCTTTTTTTTTCTTGATAATGAAATATACTTCAATGTTTGTTTTGGGGTTATTCAACAGACCCTCTACGCACTTGCAGTCATGACATGATACTAACAGCAAAACCCCAAATGCCAAAAATTAAAGCGATCAAACATACCTTTGTTGTCCTATAAGTTTGAAGTTGAAGTCGCTGAAATGGAGCGGTTGAGAGAGAGGGTTTCGCAGGGAGGGATGAGATTGAGGGAAATCAATAATTTCATCACCACCAACAACAATGGAAATCGAAAAATAAGAAACCAAACAGCCATCAAAACCAACGAATTCGATCAAACAACAGATCAGCCATTTCACAAGAAGTGAAGAAACGTCAAACCAAACAGAAAGATCGAAAAGATCTACAACTTTGAACACCCAGAATCGAATACAACACGGCCCCGCCCCCAAGATCAACTCGAATTCAAAATTAGAGAAACCCATAGATGCATCGATCTTACTTGGTTAAGAGTTAGGGTTCTTAAAGTTTTTTTTATGGAAAATGATAATCTAACAATCAGTTAAACTTAACAGGGTTTGTTTTAATGTAACGGAGTTATCATACGTGCACTCATTTTTTAAGTTTCTTATGACTCCTCATCCCCTTTTAAGGGCAAAATCGGACAAAAAAAGACTAGGGATATATTTTTTGTTAAACTAAAACGTTATGATAGTTACGCCAAAATTGAAACCTTAAGATAGATTTGTCAAAATCCCGAAAAGTTATTATATATTTGCCTATTAGGCTTTAAGATTATATTTTGGAAAATTTTGGAATTTTTTTATTTTATTTGGTTCGGTTCATTTTTTAATCGGTAGTAGTTCACTAAAAAAATTGGCCACGCGGTACTTCCGTTAGTCACATCAAAAACTTGACACTTCAAATGATAAAATGACCAAATGTGCACTCTTTAAAAAACTCAGGGATCAAATGCGCTTTAATAAAAATTCAGGTAAATTTTCTTGTTTTTGAGATGTGTTCTTGTATTACTTTATTGTTGGTGAATCTCATTCAATTGAGATATATTATACTCTTTATTCACATAGTGGATTGTTTGGAGTTTGGCTCATGATTTTTACCTCTGATATGTAGGGTTTTTCACGTTAAACCTTGCGTGTCTTGTGGTGTGTCATTTTTGTGCGTTGATAATGATTTGGTGGAATTTAGTAGTCATCCGTTTCATTGTTCGGGTGGAGTAGCCCCAACAATTATAAGATGAATGACCAAAGGAGACCTTAAGTTTTAGTCATTCTTGTAAAAGCTACAATATATAAATGCAAAGGGAACTCAAGTCATAACTCAACAAACCTATTCATTAACAAAAACAAAAAAACAAGAGCCTATTAACACAAAAATTTACTTTATAAAATTGAATTGTTCTACTAAAAAGGAAAAGTATATCTGTGCATGCAGTTCAAACAAATTTATAAGCCACCACAGCATTGTGGTGTACCATTAAAAGAATGAAGAGAAAACTAAAGCCAAATAGTTTATGCTAATATAAACAAATCCTAGTATGAAAAGAAAACTATAAAACTAAACTACTACTCTAATATGAACATCCTAGCTTTACTATCAACAACAAAAGAAAAAAAAATCCTAGTCTTCATCAAAGTTTTTTAAATTGATGTAGTCGGTTGTGTCTCCAATCCAAAGCCGAAGGGGAAGAGTGGATCATAGTGTGCATGCCACAGTAGAGAGGCATAGGAACAGAAATCCCAACAGAACAGTGGAAAATCTTGCCATCTTTGTTACTTAATAATACAATCCTTAACACAATAAAACAAACCATTGTTAAAAAAAACAAACACATAAAAAAGGAGAGAAAACAGAATTTGTACTTAAAACTTCAAAAAGAGAAAAGTTGCATAATTACGATTTTTTATTTTTATAATCATGAGTGTTCTAAACCTTTTTCTTTTGGCCCCTCCCTACTTAATTAGGCTCGACTAGAATCAGTCGATCGTACACCAAATCAAAGTATACACACATGTATAGGCATGATTATATAAGAATTAAATCATACCATCGAAGAACATGTTCTAAAGAATTAATTAAAACATAAAAAAAAGACAACAATGCAGTAGGAGTAACCAATCGATTAATCAAGTAAACAACATCAACCAAGAAAAAAGAAGTAAAACGAGTCGAAGCAATGTAAAGAAAAGGACTTACAAAGAGTGATAGAAGAGAGTAGTAGTAGAAGAACGTAGGGTCTGTTTGACAGCTTTGATAATTTCCTTTGAGAAAAAACAATTTTCAATAGAAAAATCTCTCAAGAGAATTGTTTGAAGAGAATTTTCTCAGAGGTGTTTGATTGCAACAGAGAGAATTTTCTTAAAACATTTATAGGTGTGTGCCATCAACTACTCTCAAGTCTCATGAACCAATCTGAACATCAAAACACAAAACTCCATCTGATTAATTAAGCACCCCATCTTTCCTCAACTAAAAAAATCAAACACCCCATCACCTTCGATATCCCCCTCTCACCACACTCAACAGCTCCTCATCTCTCATCCCCTCCAACCCAAATAACAAAGCAGAGTTCCTCTTCAAGCTCTCAAAGTAGGTAGTGAGGATTGGGTCCAAATAGGCGGAGAGAAACGGGGTTTCCAGGAAGGATGGCAGCACAGTTGTGGCGATCGATTCGCCCTAAAGATTGATGAAGACGAAAACCAGAAATCACTCTCTTCTCTTACTCCAAAGATCAAAATCGAATCCGTGAACTTCAGTACCCTGAATCAATCTGATGAAGGCGTCGCGGCGTGGTGGAGAAGAGGAAAAAAAGGAACAGGAATGTGGATGTCTGAGTTGGTCTAGGTCGAAGATGTGATTCGTTCGCAGAGAGAGAGAGAGAAATAAAATATTAATTTTCTTAGCCAAAAGATTGAGAAAATAAATAAAGAAAATAGTGGGGTGTGGTATATCTTTCTTGTGCGGTTATAAGTCTATCAAACAATAGAAAAAACAGTTGCACCAAAAAAAATAGAAAATTTTCCATGCTTTTGGAGTGAGTGGATTTGTAGTAAGAATCAAAGAAAGTGAGTAATTGGGTTTTGTTGATGAATACAAGTCTTGTTTTGTTTCAACTCTAATCTGTATCGGAGAAAGAATTGGGTCCGAGACAAAAATCATGTCCGAGACCGTTTCGTGTTGTAGTTGCTTACGGATTTTATTTTTTTTAAGAATGTTTACGGTTTTGTTTTTATTTTTTTTTTTTTTTTTTTTTTTTTAAGAAAGGTTTCGTTTTGTTTTGTGTTTAGTATTTTTGTTTCGTTTTGTCTTTTTTTTTTGGTAGGATTTCGTTTTGTCTTTAGTATTTAAAAAGGTTAATTTGTATTTTCTTATTTAAAAAGGTTAATTTGTATTTAACGCAAGTTTACATCACTTCACCAACAAACCATTTCTTGATTCAATAATGTAAACTGTCTTTAATGGCCTTTTTTTTTCCTTTTTTTTTTTTGGTCTAAAGTCATAAGGCCTAGTTTCATTCATTTTTGTCAACTTACAAGAGAAGTTTTCTTGCTGGGGAGTTAACTCGTAAGGAAGTTTATATTTCAGCTTTGTTTGGTTGGAGGGTGAGTTGGGGGAAGTGAGATTATTTGCAGGGAAGTTGCAACTAATCTTGTTTAATTGATTTTTTGAACCAAACTTCCCTACAAGTTATCTCTCAGAGGCATATGGATATATAATTACCCCTCATTAATTACATCTCTATTACCCACATTCTTCTCTCTTGTTTGAAGGGTTTTTATGTCAATTTCTATGTTTTATTGTTTTTAAAATTTACTACTTCCCTGTAAGTTCAAAGTAGAACCAAACATGAAAATATAAACTTTCCTATGAGATAACATGAAAACATTAAAATTTGTGGTTTTAACACTTTTGTGTATTGTCATGAGTTTCAACGTTGTAGAGAGTAGTCTCTGATTGTCAAACTGTTTCAATTTCGAAAAAAAAAACCAAATTATTAATGGCAGTTTGTTTGCACAAATAGGATTAGCGAATCAATGTACATGATCATATTGGTATTTAAGTTGAGAAGATACCACGTAAGTTGACAAACGCAGAGGAAGAAGAGGACATCACAAGACCAAACACCGGTACAAAAAATGTCAGTGCCATTTTTTTATTCAACTCAAGGAACACCCAGACTCATATTGGTATGTAAGTGTGGTATGTGGCATGCACAACCACAACTCTGCGAATTCCTTGGAAGGGCACTCATATGCTGGAAGATTGACTTAGGATGAGGCAACTATTTTGGACTAGATGAGTAAGGCTAATTGTAACAACCCCAAATTTTTTTAACTGACTTATGTTGCATTTGTCAGAATTGTGACCCGGCTACGTGAATGCTGGACAGTATTTCGAACTTCGGGAGTCGACACCAAAGTGATTTTATGATTCTTTGATTGTGTGTATTAGTATTTTAGTATTTTACGGGTTTCGAGCCGGTTGGACGATATTTAATTGAGTGAGGTTTCGACTAGTTAAACGGGGAAGAAAAACAAGTAAAACATACAAATAAATGAATTTTTAATTAATTAGTTAGCGAGACAAGGCGAGACTACGCGAATTATGAGAGTCAGAACAAGGAAAAATGGATCGAGGAATGTCGTTTGAACGTGGGAGTTGGTTAAATATGTAACATACGGACTATAAAATAAAAAAATTTATTATTTAAGGGTAACTTCCCCAAACTTCCTCAATCACGCTAACGTCTATAACGTTACTAATTATTTTTGAGAAATATAACGTCTATTTAAAACGTTATAAATATAACGTCTATTTAAAACGTTATAATTATAACGTTTATTTATAACGTCTAATTATAACGTCTATTTATAATGTCTAATTATTTTTGAGAAATATAACCTCTATTTATAACGTTAGATAATTGAGGGACGGAGTTAGATAATTGAGAAATATAACGTTAACAATTTAAAAGTCAACACTATTTAAGACAAGAAACTAACATTTTCATATCAGATCCGGCCATCATACTTCATTATTGCTTCGCGGTGGATGTCTTCTACAATAATATGCAATAGACATATATGTGAAAATTGAATCATTGAGATTGAAGTATCTAAAAGACTACAAAAAGACTCTTCGATCTGAACTATACCAAGGTTTGCAAGATGCAACAAATGTTGGAGAAGCATATGCAGATAGAGTAAAAGAATTATTCTTCCATCATCATATAATGGGAGCCTTATAGATATGTACAACCGCTACCAAGATGCAATGAAAATTGTTAGAAGGTAGCGAGAAACTCGGGGATACGCGTTAGGAACGTGAGAGTGTCTACGGGTTGCAATTAGTCAGGTAAGTACATTTGCCTTAAAAAGCATTTGTACGTTTGTAAGCCGGTAAGAAAATGCCATGTGATTCATTATCATTTATTCAGTCTTGTTATGCTCTATTATTGGTATTCCATTCCATTTCTTGTTGTGTGTTTCCCGGCGTAAGTGTTTTGTCTCAAAAGTACTAGGACTGCACTTTAGAGGGATAAAACGTGGGCACTCGTGGCCACGAGTGTGTGACGACCCTTAGTGACCGTGTGACACCGAGTCTTGGGTGGATGGGTTCGAGTCCCTTTCCAGATCATAGGCGTGCCTTCGCTTGTGTCGATGCCGGAAGACCTCGCGAGGTCTTCGCCGTTATGCTATGATTTAGACTACTTATGAGCCTCTTTTGATTCCTTGGAACACACTTGACTTTCGATTGATATCTATTAGTCTGTTTATCATGCATATTGTTTATTTAAATTCCTATCATTTTTATTACCGCATGATATTTAGACTGCTTTACTTGTATTATCATGAATTACTGTTATCTTCTTACGGCATTACATTCGATTTTATTCGATTACTCACCGTCTAGTTTGTGACGGTGGGTGCGGATAGGGCGGAGAGCGAAGAGGGCAAGGGACCCCGCCTGGGGATTTATTGTGAGGATTAGCGGTGGATTTGGAGACTATTTTATAGGTTTCTTTATGTTTTGCTTTTATGTATATCGTTTTATATATATATGCTTTGGGATTATTAAACTAGGCAAATTTTGATGAGATTGGTATCATGTACCTTTGCATTTTCAATTGTACATGAATACCCGGGGTTTTCCACACTTATAGAATTCCTCTACTTCCTTTGATTGAGTTATTTCCCCTTTATTATAATTATTTTAGTCTTCCGTTTGTTTTTCTTGATGCAATAACTCTTTCATAAATTACTAATTTGATTAAATTGAAGGCTGACTAGGCTCGTCAGGTTGCCGAGTGATGACTCGAGGCTTGTATGGGTCTAGGCCAGGCGTACCAAATTGCATGGGGAAATTGGGGCCGTCACACTAATGTTAGGCCACGACAGATCCTAAACACTTTGAGGCAAAGGGATAAGAACAAGGCTTCAACATTGCGGACAATATACAATGCACGACAAAGGAATCGAATTAAAGAAGCTGGTGGGAGAACTCAAATGCAACAACTCTTACATTTATTGGAAGACAATATGTATCTGTCATGGCATAGGAAGGACCCCGAATCGAATGTAGTTACAGACTTGTTTTGGTTCTATCCTGACTCCATCAACTTGTTGAAGTCTTTTCCATACGTTCTTCTAATGGACTGCACATATAAGACCAATAGGTACCGATTGCCGTTGTTGGAGATTGTTGGAGTCACCTCGATAGACATTACATTCTCGGTTGGGTTTTGTTTCTTATCTTCAGAGACTATGTCCAACTACATATAGGCATTGAACATTTTGAGAGGTTTACTAGACGGGTGGCCTACACCTAGTGTTTTTGTCACTGATAGAGAATTGGGCCTTATTAATGCAATCGAAGAAGTTTTTCCACAATGTTCCCACCAGCTTTGTACATGGCATATCAACAAAATGGTGTTAACCAACACCAAAAAGATGTTCGCACGAAATGAGGACTTTCAACTCTTCAATAAGAGGTAGACGGATTTGATGTATGCTACGACCGAAGCATCATTCGAGCTTATGTTGGCTACCTTACGTGTTGAGTTTGCAGATGTGAAAAGTCTGCTTAATTATTTGGAGGATACTTGGTTGCGGGATTACAAGAATAGATTTGTACGTGCATGGACAAATCTACTTTTTCATCTTGGAGAAACCACAATTCAAAGGGTTGAGTCTACACATTCCACTCTCAAACAGAATCTCGGCACATGTACTGCAAACTTCGAGGCTTTGTGGAGTGTAATTCATGGAATGTTAGACATATAACATAACATGATCAAATCATCGTTTGAGGTTAGTTTGAATGTTGTGCAACATGGATATATGGATGGATTGTATCCCCATTTTGCGAGGTTATGTATCCCTGAAAGCGCTTAAGTTGATTTGTAACGAGGTTGAACGTGGGGTGAATGTTGGGACAAACTGGAGCTTATGTGGTTGTGACCAACGTACCACTTGTGGGCTTCCGTGTGCACACGAACTTAATGTACATATTTTGGCCGGTTCACCTATACCACTTGAAGACATACATGTGTATTGGAAGACGTTGAGTATGGTACCCGATGCATCAGTGAATCGGACTGCCTATAACTTGAATAACGAGCTTCAAAGAGTTGTGTCTAAGTTTGAAACATTCGTTGATGAGGATTCACGTGTTAGGACTATTCAACAACTAGGAGAGATTAGTTGTCCTTCCTCGACGTCATGTATTGCACCACAGGCAAAAGTGAAGACAAGGGGGAGACCGAGTCTCGATAGTTTTGGTAATTATGTTATAGAGAGCAAGAAAATGAAGAAAGGGAAGAGAGGGATGAAGAGGAAAGTTGAGGAAGATGATACTTCTACGACGAGAGATCCAAGTGGCTTTGGATATGTACTTACACCCGCTGAGGCAGCCAGTGCGCGAAGGAAAGTAAAACAAGTTAGGAATAAAGTACATCAAACACGTGGGGCATCTATGGCAGTATCTGAGATTGGATTCATTCACACTATACAATCGGATTGGATTCAACATGTTGAGACTACAGTAAATGTGGATAGCGAAGGAAATTGTGGCTTCCGTTGTGTTGCCGCCAGTCTTGGATTCTCAGACATAGATGGTTGGAAAAAGGTTAGAACAGCTATGGTTAATGAACTACAAGAACCAAGACTTTTGAAAGGATTTGCTTGGAAGTTACTTCGACCAAGTTAAGGGAGTTGTGCAATTCTTTGAACGTAAGGATGTCGGGTCCGACAAGTGGATGACCCTTCCAGACATGGGACTTCTAATTGCAACAACATTTAATGTTGTGCTTGTCAACGTGTCATATGGTTGTTGCATGACATTTCTTCCTCTACGTAATGCCCCTCCGCCTATGAAAGATCGGGTAGTTATTGGTGTTACAAATGTCAACGACACTCATTGGGTTAGGGTAAGTTTTTAGCGTTTGTTTCAAATTTTGGTTAATATGTCAACGTACGTTACTTATTCTTTCTTTTATGTTGCTCCTCCATTTGACAGGTCATATTCAAGCCTATGTTGATGTTTGGGTTCATGCGCAGCGGAGATTTCAAAACTATTTTGAGAAAAATCCCAACAGGATCCGAATCTGATTCCATTAAAACACGTTTAAACTATGAAAACTTAATCATACCTCAGTTGCAATGTACCTTTTTGAAGGTTAATTGATCTCTAAGGCGCTGCCAACAACAAACGCCCTCTATCAGCAGTCCACACACGAACGACGACCGAGATTTGAAGTGCTAGCTTCGAGAGAATACCAAACCTTTTTGTTTCTCTCCAAAACGATCCAGAGCATACCAAAAAACCCTAAGTCGTTTCTTAAAACGAAAATAGAGTTTCGGCCCTTTTTAAACTATCGTACTTGTATTCTAACTCAAAGCGTCTATTTATACAACCCTTGTATATAGACGGTTAAGTAAATTACACATATACCCCTACTTAAAGAAGTATAAGTGTAATACACTACAAGAACGTTTCTGTCATGAATTTTATCATATAAAATTCATTTTTCTGAACCATCTTAAAATCTCACAAAACCATTCTTAGTGTGCGACCCAATAGGCTCATACAACATTGGCAGTGTACCAAAACACATTTTGGTATACAAGTCATAAGTAACCTCTAGCAAGACATTATGACTACCCAAGTTGTACGAATATCAAATCGATACAACCTAATCAATAGTGTATATAACATCCTTTTGTCACACGATATCCTTTTGATCAAACATAAGACATAGAATTGTCATCCAACATGTTCAATCGTACTAGTCTCGATCTCTAGGTAGACTGAAAACATCCAAGTGATATTGATCGATATCAATGCACTTAGACTAGGCCTTTTAATAATCTAACACATCGAGGGATCCACTGGATATCTCTCTCTATATAAGAAGGACAAATTCTATCTCGATTACACAACTTCACCACATTATTCACACAGTAACCAATCACAACCTTTATAATCGTCCGGTTAAAGACAACGTTTGTGTGACCCCCAAATTCCCAATGCATTTAAAGACAACGTTTGATCGAACTTTGTGACGAGCCTAGTCAACCTCAAAACATCAAAATTTCACGTTTTATGAAAGAGTTATTGCAATTATAACACAAAAGCAAAAATCATATTCTAATCAAATATTGGGAAATAACTCAATCAAAGGAAATTAGGAATCTATATAAATGTGAAAAACGTCAAATCACCGTGTTGAGCCTAATGTTGCTCATCGAACCTGAAAACATCAAAATTTCAACGCCACAAATAAGCAAAATCTCTAGGCAAGGTCCCTTGCTATATAAATGTGAAAAACCCAACATGTTCAATCCTAAGTCAACAAAATGGATTGATGGAATCCACCTCAAAACATATTCCCCAGTCAATCAAATATATATATAAACTAGAAATAAACATGAGCCTGAGTCCAAGCGAGAGAAATCGTCCTAACCCAGTAAAACTAGACGGTGAGTAAGAATCGAAAGTAAAGCCGAAGAATATAACGATAATTCATGAAATACAACCAAAGCGATCTAAATATCATGCGGTGCTTGAAAGATAGGAATTTAAATATACACGAATGCATGATAGACAGATTTGAAAATGAAAGCAATCGAAACATGCGTGTTCTACGAGTCAAGAGAGGCAATAAGTGGTCTAAATTCCACAACAATACCACAACAATCCACATCAATATCTACAACAATCCAAGTACATGGTATCACACAATCACTAGGGGTGGTCAAACACTCGTGCGCTCGAGTGCCGCGTTTTATCCCTTTTAGTGCGGCGCATGTACCTTCGAGACACACACTTATGCCAAGAACACACATACAAGGAATAAGGAATGGAAAGCCAATAATTCGATAGTAACAAACACAAAGAAGTGAAAATGAATCACATGATATTTTCTAAATCGGCTTACTAACGTACAAGTGCTTTTTAAGGCAAATGTACTTACGATCTATCGTAATCCGCGTATGACACTCCCGCGACTCCTAACGCGTACCCAGAGTTTTTCGTTACCCGACAAGGTTGGAAACTCGTATTAATAGGTCAAGTCATTAAATTAGCTTCGATTTGACATATTATATCATTTTTTATGTTTTTCGAGGCTAAAACCCCGATTACATCTCGCCAACATTTCCGAGAAAATCCCAAAACTCGGTTGTGAACCATTTTTTTCTAATTTCTCGTATTTTCTGGATTTTTCTGAATTTTTCATAATTTTCCCTATTTTTCTGGATTTTCTTTTCCATTTTTTTTTATTTTCTCTTTTTTTTTTATCTAAGGGCGGTTCGTAGAACAGTGCCGGTTCAGGGCCGAACTGCAAGCAGGCCGGTTGGCCGAACCGGCCTCTTCTTCTCTAACGAAACAGAGGCGCACGGCGCCTCGTTTCCAATTTTTTTTTTTCATGGATCGATCGAGAGAGGGAGAGGGAGGAAAAGAAATAGAGGGATGGAGAGAGAGATCTCCGGTGAGGAGAGTGAACCTCCGTCACCACCATCTCCAGTGGGAGAGGTGGTTTCATGAGAGAGAGAGAGCAAACCGAGACGAGAGAGAGAGAAAACCGAGAGAGAGAGAGAGATCGAGTGAACACGAGAGAGAGGGGAGAGAATGCATACCTCCGGTTGACGGGTGGTGAACTTCCGACGTCCGAACGGAAGGGATTTCCTTGTTCCTCAGATATTTTGACTTTACGGTCGACAATTTGAATTGGCTGCTCCTCGTACGTGGCATCGTCTTTGCAACTCGATCCGACTTAGGTCCACTGTAGGTCGCCGTCCTCCGCTTTGACTTGTCTAGTCGAAGCATTGAAATGTGAAACACCGGATGAATCTGACGAGCGCCGGCAGTAACTCTAATGGTAAGCCACCTTACGACCCTCTTCACAACTTTGAAGGACCAGATAAATCTAGGAGCAAGCTTCCCTTTGATTCGAATCGTTTGTGACCCTTCGAGGCGAGACTTTTAGGTATACATAGTCTCCCACGTCGTCTTGAAGCTCATCGTGATATCGATCATAGTATTTCTTTTGTCGCTCTTGAGCACTCTTAAGCCTCGACGAATCTGTCGTACCTTCTCGGTGTGATCAACAACGGTCTCGGGACCAAGCTGTCACAATATCCTCGGCTCGGCCAAGAAGAGGTGATCTACAGAAGTTCTCGCCATGAAATGCCTCAAACGGTGCCCATATGCGATACTTGCACTGATAATCACTGTTGTAAGCAAACTCACACAAATGAAGGTACTCTTCCCATGACCCGCCGTATTCCAAAACACACATCCCGAGCATGTCTTCCAACACCTCAGTATCAACCTCTCGATCGTCCGTGCAATGCTGTGGATGGAACGCCGTACTCAACTCTAGTGCTAGTGCGAACCGAGCCGCATGCTCGCCACAATAACGAAGTAAGCCGCCCCTCGATCGACACGATCGACAACGAACTCCGTGTAGTCCGACAATCTCACACTCGTAAAGAATGCTCGGTCACCGCCAACTCGGTGTGTAGTGGATACGGTATGAAATGAGCGTTTTCGTCAATCGATCCACAATTTCCCGATGCTATCATGACCACGAGAGATCGGGGCAAGCCACCGACGAAATCCATAGCAATGTGCTCCCACTTCCATCGAGGAATAGGTAGGGGCTGCAGCAATCCTCCAGCCGTCGATGCTCACCTTCACATTGCCGGCATATCATCACACGCTCTAATGAATTCGACACACATCGGATTTCATCCCCGCCACCAAAGAGACGTCGCATATCAACATACATCTGTCCGACCGGATGCACGAGAAAATCGAGAACGGTGAGCCTCCCCTCGAAGTATCTCGGTGCGTAAGTCGCGCTATGATGGAATCCACAGTCGCCCACGATACCTCAAGCAAGAGTCTGTCGACCGACTCCAATCTGGATGTTCTGAACTGTCAGCCATCTCACTGAATTGCTGGTACGACTCATCGCCCTGCTGTCCCTCGAGAACAGTCTGCAGTGAAACGGTCTGCAACCTCATCTGACCACAAATCGTGTCCTGGTAGTCACCGGTACGTCCGCTGAACTCATCAACTCGGTCGCCTCAGAAGACCATACTCGTGGGTCATCTCGACATACGACCACCTCTCGCATCGATCCTCTACGGCTCAAAGCATCGAACCACGTTAGCTTTCCTCGGATGATACTCTAACGAGAAATCATAGTCCTTCAGAACTCTAGCCAACGTCTCGTCTCGGGTTTAGTTCTCTCGAGTGAATAAGTACTTCAAGCTCTCTGTGGTCTGTGAACAACTCGAAACGTACGCCATACAAGTGGTGCCTCCATATCTTCAATGCAAACACTATCGCGCCCAACTCTAAGTCGTGTATCGGGTAGTTCCTCTCGTGAACCTTCACCAATGTCGAGATGCATAACGATAACTCGCCTCCTCGCATCAATACACAACCCAAGCCAACCTTCGACGCGTCGGTGTACACGACTAAGTCTTTCCCGATCTCGGCAACGCTAACACAGCGCGGTAGTCAATTTCTTCTTCAAAGTGTTGAATGCATGTTCGCACTCCTCATCCCAATCAAACTTCGCATTCTTCTTAGTCAATTTCGTCATCGGAGCGGCAATCTTGGAGAATTCTTGCACAAATCGGCGATAGTATCCCGCCAATCCCGAAAACTGCGAATTTGCGTAATCGCAGTGGTCACGTAGGCCACTCAATCATCGCTCTAACCTTCTCTCGGATCAACAAAGAACACCGGTAGCTCCAACAACATGCCCAAGAGAATTGACTTCGACAACCAAAACTCACACTTCACAACTTGGCAAACATCGATGATCTCAAAGTCTGCGCAATATCGCTCGTAGATGTCCTTCATGCTCCTCACGAGTCTGGAATAGATGAGGATATCGTCTATGAACACAATCACGAACCGATCAAGGTATTCCTCATCACGCGATGCATGAGATCCATAAACATTCTTTGCGCATTAGTTAAGCGAATGGCATGATCAGAATTGAAAGTGACCAGTATCTCGTGCTTGAACGCCGTCTTTTCGATCTTCACCCAATCTGAGTGGTGATAGCGACCTCGAGATCTATTTTCGTGAACCATCAAGCTCTCACAATCAGCATCAAACAAATCATCAATGCGTGGCAACGGATATTTGTTCTTCAAAATCTCAAGTCGAGGACTGAATAATATACATATCATGAGAAACAACTATGACTTGAATCCATGTGATGTTCTCATCATAGCGGGTAGGTCCAGTATTTTGTTTCCTAACAAGTACTCATGATCTTAATTCGTATTCCTATACGTATGATCATCTTATGATCATCAATCAAGACTCACACTAGTCTTATTTCATTATAGTTCCCAGTATAATAATCGACTAGGGACATTTAGGATATTTCTGTAAATACTCATGGATCTTATTATAATGTAAACATGCAAATCAATTATAATAAACAACAAATGAAATCCTCTATTTTATTAACTAAAATGTATTCATAAAGACTATTAATGGATTGACCTAGGGCACATTTCCCAACAGCCTAATGCACCGGTTCTCCCTGTATTCTTGGTGTGGAAAACCTTCGCGAATGTTGATGCTCAAGGGTGGGGTTTTGGTATTAACATCCAACCACAAGTCCCGGTTCAATCTTCTCATCTACACACGCCCTTCGTGGTAGACTTAGCGTCGCCTTAAGCAAATCACATAGTAAATTATTTTTGGAATGTTCGACAAACTTGAATTGATGTTGTTGAATGAATATTATGTCTTCCAAACTTGGCATGATGCTTTTGTGTACTTTTGTTGATGTATGTAACTTGAATTGATGTTTGTTGAATGTATAAATTCATGATATGCCGAGTTTGTACTCTCAATTAAAGGTCCGGTTACAGAAGGTCGAAAACTACCCCTAAGTCTCGGACATACAGACCGTGACACCCATTGTAATCTCGGACATTAAGGTTCGTGAGCAGCCAACAATGGGGTGCCCTAAATACTTCTGTTACATGACATCGAGATTCTTGCTAAATTACGGTGACAGATGACCGAAAAGTAGAGCATAGTAACAGAACAATATAACCGATTAACTTCAAATAATTGCAGTATTATGTGGCCGATTCAATGTGTGTTCCTTGCATGTGAGCATCGGTCAAATGCAACCGAGACCCTTATTTACCAATCGGTTGTGCATCGCCGAGACTAATTCATGAATTACGGAGTGACGTAACCAATTTTATCTGCAAAATTACGATAGTAGGAGGCCGAGTCGCTATGTGTAATCGTTTTATAATAATCTCGTTGATGAACTACCGAGACCATACATAAGTTTCGGTACCACATGACCGTAATTTAGACATTACTTGCGTGTGTTCATGACCAAGACTATATAAAATTTAGCAAATATGACAGTGTTCACATGGAGGCGACCGAGCTCAATGAACCAATCACGGTCATGCATAACCGAGAATTCTCAGTAGTTCTCGTTCCTGCGTGGCCGTGGATTTCTCTGTGGTAACTTATTGCAAACATGGCAGTGACAAAAATACAACAACAAATAGCAGTAGTAGAACACATCAATTCAAACATGACCAACAAGTCAAACATTATCAATTCAATAGAATAATACAGAAGAAGGTAAACAATACCAAATTAACAAGTTAAACATCATCCATCATCAAATACCAAACAAGTTAAACAATACCAAATGAATAAGACACACAACATGTTTTTTTCACTTGAGCCCTTTTTCTTTCTTCTTCTTGCGACTAACATATGTTGTCGTGGGGGGCTTCCTCTAAGGTGGCTGGCTAGAACTTGGGGTGGGCAGGGGGCATTCTTTCTTATCGAAAGCTCGATAGAACTTGGGGCAGGCACACTTTCAGTTGGGGTACTATCATGTTGTGAAGGAGCAGTAGGTGCACTCGGTGTTGTGGTGTTGGTCGAGGTGGTGGTGGTACCTGTACCAAGACCCCTACCGTCAAGTAGTTCACGACATCATTCGCCATTTTCTCAGCAGCCTCCATCTTGGCCATACCCACCGGCAAGTCTTTCCATGCCAATACGCTATCCAATGCCTGTCGATTACGCTATTCAAAACCAATAGAGAAACTATGAATAAATAATACAAAAGAAATGTGATAAACCAATTTAAATTCAAATGGTTGCAAGGCTTTTACCTCCAATAACTCATTATCACCAACCGTATCAGGGAAGTCATCACTTTGTGCACCTTTGGGTTCTCAATGGTAGGATGTGAAACTCGTGTGAACCATGGCGAGATATTCAGTGCGGCCATGAACTCGAACCTCGCCTTCTCCCTCGATCTTCAACAGAGAGTGAATGGCTATGCCACCTTTCCCAATTCTCCCATTGGAATGAGTACTTAACCGAGTATTTCATTGCAGTGCGGCCTCGGTTTGATTCGAGGGGGCGATATGGAGATGGCGGTATTCCTTGAACATGGCCAAGCTGTCGAAGGAACCTCTCTGGATGGTATGGCTCCACAACTTCCATGTACTTCAGACAACCAGAATAGAAGGCTATCGATAGAACAATACCGTCTGTCCTGATGTCACTGCATGGGTCCCACGTCACCTACACCAATGAAACAAACAATTTATATTAAAATATGAAGTTTGATAAATTGGGATACCAAACTCAAAGTAATAAAACAAAGTACCTCACTTGGTCGTAACCTATCAAGGGTCCTATGAATACTACTTAGCTTGTCCACGTTAGCTACCGTTTCGTGTTTCTGTACCCACCTCAAGACACGTGGCTGAAGGTGGTCCATGTATTTCGCATTCGACGCAGCAAGATGGAGTGGGAAGTGCTCATATACCTATCCCTAAAAAAGAATCAACAAAAATAAAAAATACTGGATTTGTATAAATCTTTGATGATTCCATCATACATGATTGAGTTGCTTGTTGCATCAGAATCAGATTCAACTTGATTTATTGGCCGATTCACAAGTAATGCACAAGAAATATGTACCTCGAGCAAAGTTAGGTACCCTGCAATCTGCGACACTTCTACCCCGGTGGTGACCGAAATGACGGTAAAGATAAGCTAGAGCAGCAGCACCCCATGCGTAAGTCCCGACCTCATCCAAGTTCTCCAGAAGCTTCAGTAATGAAATTGAAGCTCGTGACCCACTCTTATCGGCGAATAAGGTGCAAGAGAGTAAGTACAAAAAGTGTGCATGTGCAGTGCATTCCACTAGAGGGTACGCAGTAGGAGAACTGGAAGTACTGGAAGTAGTGGACTTGGATTTGGGTGGGGAAAAACGACTCTTCATCCAAACTACTCGCACTGTGA
The DNA here is from genome assembly GCA_039657345.1 of Stephania japonica. NCBI lineage: Eukaryota > Viridiplantae > Streptophyta > Magnoliopsida > Ranunculales > Menispermaceae > Stephania > Stephania japonica. The sequence goes on along the minus strand of CM077558.1, from coordinate 15,053,365 downwards.
GACCCTTCGTAATGTTAACCTCTTCTTCTGCTTCGTTAGGAGAAACCCCGAGCAGTTACAAACTAACTCAATCGCATCCTTGCGGGACTCCTCTGTGTACCTTGAAAAATTCTCAACCGCTACCACCTTGCCCGTCACTGGGATCTTCAGTAAAATGCTCACGTCCTCGAGCGTGATGGACATTTCACCAAAGGGTAAGTGAAATGTATTGGCCTCCGGCAGCCACCGCTTGATAAAAGCTAATATCACCTCCTTATTGGCCTTTCGATAGGAGCAATCTATTAGTGGAGCCAAACCCGACCTCTGAATGATTCTTTATAGTCCCTGGGTGTCGGGGTGACAAGACTGCAAATCTCACTCAGCTATTTAAGCCCCGTGGTTTATGCACTTAAGCAACGGTCGATGCTACAAAAAAATATAATTCATAAATACATTATCGTATATGAATAGCAAAAGTAATAATTTGATTGAAAATGAATTGATATTTTGCCAAAAAAGGCTATATACCTCATTATTCTAAATTGTTGCCGCAACATGATCCTTAAAACTCTTCAACAAAGAGCAGTCAATAGGACCGTCAGGGAAATGAGCAGATGGGTCATCTTCGGGTTCCACAACATTCCCACCAACAACACTGCTACTACTGCTAGTTGCTTGTGGTTGGGATGTGGTGGTTTCTTCCATTACTACCCTGCGGGCCTCATCTCTGTCAGCACCACTCCAACTACTGCTCCCCACGGGGACATGAGATGCCTCATCCTCGACGTTATCCCTCACCGGTCTGCATCCACGTACACCCTCACCAGCTTGCACTTTCGCCTTTCGATATGATGCAGTCTGTGCCTTCCTCTTACCATGGACACTACGAGCGAGAGGAGCAGCGACGCGGAGCGAAGGAGCAGCAGCGAGCAGAGCGAAGGAGTTGCGGGAGCGCGACAAGACCGAGGAGCAAAGAACTACGACCGACGCTCGTTGTGCTTTCGTGGGCTCTCCATCGACATCCTCTCTAGAAACAATACATTTCCCTCGAGCCATATCTGATAGAGAAAGACATTGTAACCATATAATCTCTTGTGCAGCAAAAAAAACCCAAAAAAATATATTTTCAACACTGAATCGGTATGGCATAATCGATAGCAAAACAAAAATGTCGATATACCATAACTGAAACCTAAGGCAAAATTTTGGTATAACGAAACCGAGATCTATCATCAAGTATCGGTATTTATCCTCCGAGACTAAACCTATGCATAAGTAATATACGAGCTTCGGTTTATTGGCACCGAAACCAAAACAAGAATCTCGGTTACTTGTGTCCGAGATGTAATGAAATTTTATATGGGTTAAGTGTCATTTGGATACAAACGAGAAGTGCTCATAAGTCTTGGTATGGTATTTTCGAGATTAATGACCACATCACGGTCCTGTGTGGTTGATTATTACGGGTTTGCAAGAAAACCCAGATATTGAAGCATTTTCATAGACGACTACAAAGAAAACGAACCAAATGAACATAAAATCGAACAAAAACTCAAACGTACCTTACTTTCCCTCTCGATTTCACAATGAACCCAAATCCGAACCCGTCCCTAGCCACTGACCACTTCAACTGGGCGAAAAAACCTATCCAACTCAAAAGAACCAGGAATATGTTGGAGAGAACGATGAAAAATATGAGATTTAGTTGATTTTGCCTCCAAATCACGATGGCAATGAGAGCTTTTGTGGGAAATGAGGTTTCAAAAAATGGAAACCAGTTCTAGGCTAAAGCCGAAATAGGTGGGGTGCCTCAGCCTTAGGGTTCATGGACATTTTCGTCCAATTTGGGGGTGCCCTGATAAATTCGATGGGTGCCCTTATAAATGGGGTGCCCTGAGTGATGACTGGGGTGCACATAGCCGATCTCATTTTTAACTTGCCTTTTGTCTCAACGTGCTCTTCAAGTGTTGTGTTTGGATGCTGCACGCTCGGACACATAAGAGGAGTGAGGATCGGTTTAGTTGAAATTAGGGCATGAATTGATTAAGATTAGATCTAATAGACAAAAATATCCTGAGTTTAGAGATTTTGATGTTTTAATTTAGCAAAAATTATATCGTGAAGGTGTTTGTAATGGGGGATATTGTGGGTATATGAGACGCTCCAATCTCTACATATAGAGACGTTCCAACTTGGGCCTACAACAGCAACATTTTTTATTTTTTATTTTTTTAAATCAAAATTTTACCCTTTTGGGTAAAATGAACTTTTAATAAATATTTTAAATTTTAGGTGTGATATGATTGTGGGTTTCATTTGAGTCAAAGAGAGTCTAATTATTGTAGAGAAAAAGTAGAGCTATGAGAGAGAAATGAGTGAGTTTAATAAATAGATGATGTGGCATGTTAATAGCTCCTTCTTGGTACAACCATTGTTGTTAGCCTATCTTTGCCCTTAAAATTTGATGATGTGTTATAGATAACGGGGTTATAACCCAAATACATAAATTGTTGGGTTGATAAAAAAAAGGAAATGATAATCTAGCATATTTTTGGCTCATACTTGGGCGCACACTAAATAAGCTAAAAGACAAAGTGTGCGCCAAAAGTGTATTAGATTATTAAAAAAAAATCATTGTTTTGGATTTTCTGAAGCTAGCTTGTTGAAGAACCCTAACTCTGATATCTCGCCTCATTTATGATCTCAACTATCATACAACTAGTGAGAACAAATCTAACCAAATTTATAGAAAACATTATGATAGTTACGCCAAAATTGAAACCTTAAGATATATTTGCCAAAATCTTGAAACATTATTGTATATTTGCCTATTACACTTTAAGATTATATTTCGGGAAATTTTGGAGTTTTTTTTATTTTATTTGGCTCGGTTTATTTTTTAATCGGTGGTGGTTCACTAAAAAAATTGTTCATGCGATACTTCCGTTAGTCACATCGAAAACTTGACACTTCAAATAATAAAATGACCAAATGTGCACACTTTAAAAAATTCAGGGATCGAATGCGCTTTAATAAAAATTTAGGTAAATTTTCTTGTTTTTGAGATGTGTTCTTGTATTACTCTATTGTTGGTGAATCTCATTCAATTGAGATATCTTGTACTCTTTATCCATATAGTGGATTGTTTGGAGTTTGGCGCGTGATTTTTACCTCTGATTTGTAGGGTTTTTCACGTTAAATCTTATGTGTCTATTGGTGTGTTATTTTTGTGCATTGGTGGAATTTGGTAGTCATCTGTTTCATTGTTTGGGTGGAGTAACCCCAACAATTATAAGATGAATGACCAAAGGAGACCTTAAGGTTTAGTCATTCTTGTAAAAGCTACAATACATAAAAGAAAAGGGAACTCAAGTCATAACTTAACAAACCTATTCAAGAATAAAAACAAAAAAACAAGAGTCTATTAACACAAAAAATTTACTTTATAAAATTAAATTGTTCCACTAAAAAGGAAAAGTATATCTGTGCATGCAGTTCAAACAAATTTATAAGCCACCACTGGATTGTGGTGTACCATTAAAAGAATGAAGAGAAAACTAAAACCAAATAGTTTATGCTAATATAAACAAATCCTAGTATGAAAAGAAAACTATAAAACTAAACTACTACTCTAATATGAACACCTAGCTTTACTATCAACAACAAAAGAAAAAAAAAATTCTAGTCTTCATCAAAGTTTTTTAACTTGATGTAGTCGGTTGTGTCTCCAATCCAAAGCCGAAGGGGAAGAGTGGATCATAGTGTGCATCTCCAACATTCATCGGAAGCTGATCGACAGATTTGAACCAAGTGCGGGAAAGCTTGCCAGTGAATCCATAGTCACCAAAGAGCACATCAGCCACACCTTGACCTTCTGTGCCTGGGAGCCAGGCAGCCACCAGAGCATCCATCTCAGAGAGGTAAGGTTCCAAGACCACAGGTCTGCCCGAAACAACCACCACCACGCATTTATCGACAGCACCACATACATTCTTGATTGTGTTCAGACTTTTTTCGGGGAGGGTGAGGTTCTGGTTGTCGCCACCAAACTCAGCGTAAGGCGGCTCGCCGACCACAACAATGCCATAGGAGAAGTTGTCAGACTTGACAAACTCAGCATCTGGATTCTCACTGTAGACAACTTCAGTGCCTGAGTCGACGGCATTAAGGATGCCACTGAGAATGGTAGTTCCTGCTCATCACACAAAAAACATCACATATTAATATAATCAAAAGCCTTGGCTCCATGGATTTGTGAGTTAATTGTATTAAATGGTCCATATATAGCTAGTTAATTAGATCATCAAATGAAAGCTCAACATACCAACTGTGAGGTTGTTTCCACCGAGACCTTGCCATTCGATTGTCCAGCCACCACACTGATTGCCCAAATTGTTAGCGTGGCTTCCTGCAACGAAAATCTTAGAGGCATTCTTTGGGAGAGGCAGGACTGGCTTATCTGCAGACTTTCCATTTTTCAAAAGCACAAGGGACTTTCTCACAGCTTCCCTTGCAAGATCTCTATGTTCCTGTTTAAAGGCATAGCTCAATTACATTAGATTATATTTCCCATCATATATAACATGTATTTCAAACCACATTGTCAAAGAGTAGCGAAGTCGATGAAAGATTGATCAAGAACTAACCTGGCTTCCTATCTGGTCGACTAGACTATAATCGGCCAAAGGGTTCTCAAAGAGACCCATCATGAACTTGACCCGCAAAATTCTGAAAACAGCGTCATCAATCCGGCTCATGGAGATCCTGTTGTTGTTGACACTCTCGACAACACTATCGATGAATTCAGTGTAATTGTATGGAATCATGACCTGCAATTCACAAACAGAATAGAAGCAAAAGCTTAGGGTCAGAACTAGAGCATAACACACAACGTCTCTCAGCTTATGTTAAGAAGCAGCAGTTACCATGTCAATGCCGGCATTGATTCCAACTTCAAGGGAATGTGAATAATTAGCATGAGGGGGGTCGGTTATCCTGTCGACACCTTGCCAATCGGAGATGACAAATCCCTAATAATTCAATCAATATACAAAAATTAGCATTAGGAATCCACTTACAACAATGATAATAAAGCAGCAAGTTCACAAAAACTCAGTCTCTATTCTCTTACCCGGAATTTCAATATGTGCTTGAGGAAGCCGGTGACAAGTGCACGATTGGCATGCATCTTCTTCCCGTTCCAGCTCGAGTAAGAGACCATGACAGTTGAGACACCCTTACTGATAGCATTGTAGTAGGCAGGCATGTGAATGTCAAACAGACCTTGGACATCAATAACTGTGTTGTTCTCGTCAATGCCCCTAATGGTGCCGCCATCACCAACAAAATGCTTTGCGCAAGCTACAACCTTTGTCCTACACAACAGAACAAAGTGAGATCGCTGTGAAAACTGGAAATAAAACTATCATTAAAAGGATCAACAAATAGAATGCCAATGCAGCATTGAGAAACAAGTCACGAGTGCAATATTGTCCTTAAAACTAGAATAGAATTCTTACTTTCCACCAACATAGGGGACTCCCAATGGAGAACCAGCCGGGATTTCGCCCTGCAATCCAGAAATAATCTCTGTCATGTCCTGCACAACCTTGTGATCCTCACTGTAACTCTCGTAGCAGCGGCCCCATCTTGGATCTCTGCAGACCTGTATATTAAAGTTACAACATTGATTATTCTCGGTGACAAATTAGTACATGGAGGTTCAAAGCAGCCTATGCGTGTTAATGACGTAGGAGATCAGTAATTCATTAATTACCGCAATGCATGGAGCAAATGCATATTGAATTCCAGTGGCTCTAACTTCAAGAGCTGTTGCCGCACCGATTCTCTTCACAAGTTCAGGGTCCCTGTAAATATGTTCATGATGAAATTGGTCAGTATTGGTACCAAAGCACCAAGAAATTCATGGACGAACAAATTAATCACAACAAACTGATCTAGGCGCAAGCTAAGTTGTTTGACAATAGTGGGGATGATTCTGTCAAGACTCAAGTAGATGTCTCAAATATTAATATAATTAGTAGTGTACGTACAAACAGCAATGCAGCTAATGATTTATTTTGTTTCAATGATATGGCCTTACTTAATACCTTACAAATTAAATAAAAGGAAAACAAGCAAATAGAAGAAGACAATGCAAGATTGTTTTGTTTTTCTTTCTTTTAAGATACAACTTGGGCACAAAAGAGCAAATTGAGAAAAAGGAATGCAAGATAGTACTAATTAATACTTGCCTAGTACATCCAAGTCCTACGTTGTGTGGGAATATCGTCGCCTTGTAGACATTGTTGTGCCCGTGGACAGCGTCGATACCATAAATCATTGGAATTCCGAGACGGCTAGAGAGAGAACCATTTTGATAGTCGTTCACCATGTTCACCCAATCCTGGGCAGTGGCTTGAGGGCGCGGAACGCTTCCTCCACCGCTCAATAAACTCCCTACACATGACATTAAAAAAATAAAATAAAATTAGAGTTTATTCACCTACGTACATATTATTAATTTGCACGTTGACAATAACTATACATACCGATGGAGTAGTTCTTCATGATTTCAGCAGTCGCGGCAGTCCTATCGATTTGCGCCATCTGACCAATCTTCTCCTCAAGAGTCATTCGCCTCATGAGATCCCAAACTCGAACATTGACAGGTTCAGCAGGATCTTTGTACTTCATGTCCTCAGTTTGTGCCCATGCCACAGTAGAGAGGCATAGGAACAGAAATCCCAACAGAACAGTGGAAAATCTTGCCATCTTTCTTACTTAATAATACAATCCTGAACACAATAAAACAAACCATTGTTAAAAGAAACAAACACATAAAAAAGGAGAGAAAACAGAATTTGTACTTAAAACTTCAAAAAGAGAAAAGTTACATAATTACAATTTTATTTTATTTATAATCATGAGTGTTCTAAACCTTTTTCTTTCGGCCCCTCCCTACTTAGGCTCGACTAGAATAAGTGGATCGTACACCAAATCAAAATATACACACATGTATAGGCATGATTATATAAGAATTAAATCATCCCATCGAAGAACATGTTCTAAAGAATTAATTTAAACGTAAAAAAGACAACAATGCAGTAGGAGTAACCAATCGATTAATCAAGTAAACAGCATCAACCAAGAAGAAAGAAGTAAAACGAGTCGAAGCAATGTAAAGAAAAGGACTTACAAAGAGTGATAGAAGAGAGTAGTAGTAGAAGAACGTAGGGTCTGAGAGAGCTAGCTAGATATATTTATAGGGACTGTGAGAATTGCTTTTGGAGTGAGTGGATTTGTAGTAAGAATCAAAGAAAGTGAGTAATTGGATTTTGTTAATGAATACAAGTCTTGTTTTGTTTCAATTCTAATCTGTATCGGAGAAAGAATTGGGTCCGAGACAAAAATCATGTCCGAGACCGTTTTGTGTTGTAGTTGTTTACGGTTTTTTTTTTTTTTTTTTTTTTTTTTTTTTTTAAAGAATGTTTACGGTTTCGTTTTGTTTTTGTTTTTTTTTAGAAATGTTTCGCTTTGTTTTGTGTTTAGTGTTTTTTTTTTTGTTTTGTTATTTCAAAGTTAATTTGTATTTTCTTGTTTTAAAAAGGTTAATTTGTATTTAACGCAAGTTTACATCGCATCACAAACAAACCATTTCTTGATTCAATAATGTAAACTGTCTTTAATGCCCTTTTTTTTTTTTTTTTTTTTTTTTTTTTTGGTCTATAGTCATAAGGCCTAGTATCGTTCATTTTTGTCAACTTACAAGAGAAGTTTTCTTGCCAGGGAGTTAACTCATAGAGAAGTTTATATTTCAGCTTTGTTTGGTTGAAGGGTGAGTTGGGGGAAGTGAGATTATTTGCAGGGAAGTTGCAACTAATCTTGTTTAGTTAGTTTTTTGAATTAAACTTCCCTACAAGTTATCTCTCAGAAGCATATGGATATATAATTACCCCTCATTAATTACATCTCTATTACCCACATTCTTCTCTCTTGTTTGAAGAGTATTTATGTCAATATTTATGTTTTATTGTTTTTAAAATTTGCAACTTCCCTATAAGTTTAAAGTAGAACCAAACATGAAAATATAAACTTCCCTATGAGATAAGATGAAAACATTAAAATTTGTGGTTTTAACACTTTTGTGTATTGTCATGAGTTTCAACGTTGTAGAGAGTAGTCTTTGATTGTCAAACTGTTTCAATTTCGAAAAAAAACTAAATTATTAATGGCAATTTGTTTGCACAAATAGGATTAGCGAATCAATGTACATAGTCATATTTGTATGTAAGTTGAGAAGATACCACGTAAGTTGGCAAACGCAGAGGAAGAGGAGGACAACACAATACCAAACACCGGTACGAAAAAATGTCAGTGCCATTTTTTATTCAACTTAAGGAACACCCAGACTCATATTGGTATGTAAGTGTGGTATGTGGCATGCACAACCACAACTCTGCGAATTCCTTGGAAGGGCACTCATATGCTGGAAGATTGACTCAGGATGAGGCAACTATTTTGAATCAGATGAGTAAGACTAATGTTAGGCCACGGCAGATAACATGAAAACATTAAAATTTGTGGTTTTAATACTTTTATGTATTGTCATGAGTTTCAACGTTGTAGAGAGCAGTCTCTGATTGTCAAACTGTTTCAATTTTTTTTTAAAAAAACCAAATTATTAATGGCAGTTTGTTTGCACAAATAGGATTAGCGAATTAATGTACATGATTCTATGTCTGATCCTATATTAAGCCATGAATGATTAATGAAATTTTGATTTCTCTTCAAAAAAAAATTTCCCGTAAGAAAACTTATTTGTAAGTTGGCAAAAATGAACCAAACGAGACTTTCATGTTTCATTCAATTTTGAACTTATGGCAAATTTTAAAAACAAAAAAAATATATAATAGATTTGTGATTAATGAGGGGGCAATTGTGTCCATTTCCCTTCGAAAAGATAATTCCCTTAGGGGTTCACCCCAACCAAAAAAGCCTATATAACCCATCCGCATACCTGTAGTCTAATGGGCCTCGACTACTTCGAGGTGGAGCCGGTAGGTAGTTGCAGATCCAAAAGAATTAGTTAAGGGGACCATCCAACATGGGTCGAGCTTAGATTTCAAAATAATATTAGGACTCTACTCAACAATACAAAAACTTGATCATTTGACAAACAAACTTAAAATTTGCATTTTTCAACCCAAGTTGCTCTCATGTAAAATCTATATATCTATCAAATATGTAAAAGGGACGAGTAAATGGACTCCAGTAGTTGCTAAACAGATCCAATTACTTAAACATAACCCAATTTTGAATTAATTTTACTAAACGGACCTCATTTTTTTTTCGAAATCTCAAGAGTACCCCTGTTTTCTACCAACAAAAGAACATCTCCCCAAGCCATTCCTTACATTCATACCCCAAATCGAACTTTTACAAAACCCATGAAAAATCTCAAATTCATCATCTATCACGGTCACTGAGGTCTTAGGAGGGTGTATTTTACTTGAACCTCGGTGGTTCTGTCGTCAACTGAACACTAAGAGCAAAGTAATACCGCGACATTCCTTGGCTTACTGTGTGACGGCCCCAATTTCTCCATGCAATTGGGTACGCCCGGTCTAGACCCGTGCAGGCCCCGAGTCATCACTTGGTGACCTGACGAGCCTAATCAGCCTTCGATCTAATTAATTTAAAGATTTATAAAAGAGTTATTGCAATAATACACAGCGAAAGAATAAATAATTATAATTAGGGAAATAACTTAATCATAGGGAAATATAGGAATCTATAAGTGTGGAAAACCCTGAGTATTCATGTACAATTCGATATGCATATATACATGGTACCAATTTCATCAAAAATACCAAGTTCTATAATCCAAAACATATGTATGAAACGATATACAAGTAAGCAAAACATAAAAACCTACTAAATGGTCTCCTCGGTCCTGTTGCTAGTCCTCAAAGTAGGTCGCCTAAGCAGGGCCCCTTGCCCTTGCTGCTCTCCACTCTATCTGCACCCACCGTCACAAACTAGACGGTGAGTAACTGAAGAAATCGAAAGTAGTGCCAGAAGAATATAACAATAATTTATAATTTAACAAGTAAAGCAGTCTAAATATCATGCGGCAATGAAATAGCAGGAAAGTAAGTAAATCAAGTGCATGATAAACAGACTGATAGATAAACAATTAAAATTTGCATGTTCTAAGATTCAAAAGAGGCCCATGAGTGGTTTAATTTCACAGCAACACGGCAAAGATCTCACAAGATCTCCTCGGGCAATGTCACAACATTAGCGCAACTTGAAATCGAGAGGCATCGCAACACATCTCGAATCCAATACCTAGTACACACAACACTAGGGGTGGTCAGTTACCCTTACAGGAGGCACCCTCATTGTCCCAGCTACTACGAAACCACTTGATACCTTCGAGATACACACTCATGCCAAGAACATGCAATAAATAATATGTAATGAAATTTCAAACAAATGATCAATTCAACAATATCAATGAATAGAGGATGTATAAATCTCATGCTATTTCCTTACTGGCCTACTAACATACGCACATATAAGGCACGTGTGTACTTACCTGAACTATCACAACCCGGTACCACTCCGAGACTCTAACGCGTTCCCCGCGAGTTCTCGACTACTTGATAAAGGTTTCAATCCCGAATGTTGATTTAAGGTTAATATCTCGTCTTAGGGTGCTTCTCATAAGTCTGGTTTAAAATCATTAGTTAAGGCGACTCAAACCATTGTGAAACAATCCATCTCAATGGTAACCATATACACGCTTCTATGGTTCTTGTCCTTATCACAAAAGTTATCCCTCTTTGGGCCCTTGTTGGGCCCATTTATCAAGTCTAAACTCACCTAAGTAAGCTTTTTGTGTGGACTCTTATTGGGCCTAAATACATAAGCCCATTCTTATATTTTATGCCTTTGTTTTGGGCTTCAAGTTGTACCTATTGTATTGAGCCTTTATTGGGCTTTTATTTGGGCCCTAACCTAACCTGTTTACATGACATTAATGTGTGTTATGGGCCCTTTTTATGTAAGGTGTATGTTGGGCCCTTAGTGAGCCTTAACGCAAGCCCACAACATACACTTCACAAATTATTGAACTTAAACACTAAATAGCCCATTTACATTATTCCATTTTTATTCAACACATCCACATGAAATGATACACCCACAACCAAGTACACCCCACTATTGTGTACGCCCACATGTCACACGCACCCCACACCCCACTGTTATGTGCACATAATACCCCACTATTGTACACATACCCTACTCACACACATACACACTCAACCGGTTCTCACACACATGCAACCAAAATGTGGTTGTTGGGTATTGGGGGAGGGGACATTCTTGGCCAGTAGGACTATCGGAAGGTCGCCTCCAATCGGTCGTGACCAGAGTCGGTGAACCAGCCACGACGAGCCTAAAAACAGTCCCAAAACTGTCATGAAAACAACTCAAAACGGCTTGAAAACACACTCATACTCATCGGGAAAATCGACCAATTCACCGGACGTGAGGCCCTTCGGGAACGCTGAGACCCACGTGGGTGGTATATGCCTAAGTTTCCAATCAAAGAAACCCCACGGTGGTCGAATATTGGGTCAGAAAGGTGGTGTAAGGCGACACTAAAAAAAATAAACTATTGTTAAAGAGAGAGGACTGTCGAGAGAGAAAGAATAGAGATGGGAGAGGGTTACCTAGGTGTCTCCGGTGGGTGGTGGATGTTCCGGCACTGTGGTGGGTAGCAGTGGTGACGGTTCAGTCGGAGGAGGCGAGCTTCCATAGCGTGGAGGCCGAAAAGGGTGAGTGTGAGTGTAAGCCGACAATGTGAGTGAGTGATAAAGAGCTCACTGACCTACGGCGTGTCGGTTCCGGTGAGGTCGAGTGAGGAGAGTAGGAGGGGCGGCAGTGAATTAGAGTAAGAAGAACTTGAATAGTGTATTTAGGGTTTTTTGTTTGTTTGTTTATATATATGGAATAAGGGTAAAATTTTGCCCTTCATCCTCCTTCACATACACTTAAAGTTCGCTGCCCTTATGCATCTTTTACCCCTTCATCACAATTCAACACACATACAAATCTCGATGTAAATCCAGTGACTCTCCTTATCATGCTGTGTTACTTTAACAATTTCCATCCCATAGTCCGTATGTTGCGAGACTATCCAACTCCCACATTGATCTTACATTTCCTCAGTCCGCATTTCTCCGAAATTTGGTTCGCCGCATCCGTTTTCTCGCCACATCCCATCAACTAATTAATTAAATTATTAAAAATTCGTTATTTTGTTTTTCTCCCCCGTTTAACTAGGGAAACTCACCCAACTAAAAATCGCCCGAACAGCTCGAAACTCGTAAAATACTAAAATACTAATACACACAATCAAAGAATCATAAAATTATCTCGGTGTTGACTCCCGAAGTTTGAAATACAGTCTTTTATCACGTGGCCGGGTCATATCCTGACAAGTGTAACACAAATCAAGTTAAATTTGAGGGTTGTTACAGCGTCCCCGAAATTTAAACTAATAAGTAAACTAAATTACAAACTTACCTGAATCAAACAGGTAGGGAAAGTACTCGCGTATGTAGGACTCTAACTCCCAAGTCAGCTCCTCGTTTCCATGAAATTGCCATTTCACGAGCACCGAAGGAATTACCTTGTTCCTCAACGTCTTGACCTTGCGGTTAATGATCTGGATCGGCTGCTCCTCGTACGTGGCATCGTCCTGCAACTCGATCTGCCTCAAGTCCACCGTCAGTTGCCACCCTCCGCTTGACTTGTCTAGTGAAGCATCGAAATGTGGAATATTGGATGAACACCGCCAAGCTTTGGCGGTAACTCTAACTGGTACGCAACCTTACCAACCCTCTTCACAATCTTGAAGGGACCGATAAACCTCGGAGCGAGCTTCTATTTGATTTCGAATCGTTTGTGACCTTTCTGAGGTGAGACTTTCAGGTATACATAGTCCCCAAGTCGTACTGAAGCTCATCGTGCTACTGATCATAGTTTTTATTCTACTGCTCCTAGGCACCCTTAAGTTTCTGATGAATCTGCCGTACCTTCTCAGTATGATTAACAACAATTTCAGGACCAACTACCACAACATTCTCTGGCTCAGCCCAGCAAGAAGGTGATGTACAAGGCCTATCATAGAGCGCTTTAAACGGTGCCATACCGATACTCGCCTGATAATTGTTGTTTACGCAAACTCGCACAAATGAAGATACTCTTCCCATGACCCGCCGTACTCCAAAACACACATCCTGAGCATGTCTTCCAATACCTGGACCAACCTTTCGGACTATCCGTCTACTTGTGGATGGAACGTCATACTCAACTCCAATCTGGTGCCAAACTGAGCCTGCATGCTCTGCCATAACAACGAAGTGAACTGCGCCCTTCGATCTGACAAAATCGATAATGGAACTCCATGCAATCTGACAATCTCGCGCTCGTAGAGGATGCTCAGTCTGTCAACTCTATGTGCAATGGATACCGGTATGAAACGAGCAGATTTCGTCAATCGATCTACAATTACGCAGATGCTGTCGTGACCATGAGGAGATCGGGGTAAGCCACTAACGAAATCTATAGTAATGTGCTCCCACTTCCATCGAGAAATGGGTAGGAGCTGCAACAATCCTCCAGGCCATCGATGCTCAGCCTTTACACGCTAGCATATCTCACACACTCGAATAAACACCAACACATCGGACTTCATCCCTGGCCACCAGAAGAGACGTCGCATGTCAACGTACATCTTGGTTCGACCCGGATGTACAAAAAAAAGGAACGGTGAGCCTCCTTATTAGGTATTACTTGCATATTTGATGGTTGAGCGGGTTTTCCGCATTACTGAGCTCCGTTGGTTCTTTTAGCTCACCCCACTTACATCTCAGGTATCCACGACAGTGCTAGGTTGAGGCAAGGGAGAGACGAGCTTGAAGTCTCCTCTTGATGTGAGCCTTTGTATATATATATATCATGTATATTTGATTTTGAAACTATCAACTTGGGGTTAAAATTAAAATAGATCTTTGGGTAGCTTGAATCCTAGTTATCTTTAGTTGATCCATTTCGGAGATTATAATAAACTTGTTTAGTTTAAAGGAGCATGAACAGATGTATAATTTTTATAAATGTTTTATGAACTTAAATCTATTGGCTTAGGATTTTTTTTATATTCTTTCCACAATTATTATCCTTTGTTTAGCCAATGTGTATTCCGAAGGTTTATTTGTTTAGGCGTGCCAGACCGTTATTTGGGCCTGGTTCAGGTATCGGGTCTAAATGACAGTCTGGGCCGGGCGACCTGACTCTAGGTCGGGGACGGGTCATCACAGTTGGTATCAGAGCCTAGGGATTAGAACCTAGGGAAACGTTAGGTTAGGGAAACCTAAGATGTAAGGCCTTTAAGTTTAAAGGTCAAGTTAAGTCGAACAAATCAGTGGTATGGGACATTGGTTCAAAGTCGACTTAACACGCAATAATGATAAATCCTAGGATGGGATGAGATAAAAGAAATTTGAAAAAGATTTAATGTGATGATTATTTGCTACTTTGTATATATAAATATATCCTTAGATATGTAGGTAAATGTCTTTCCTTAAGACGTGAAATCTTGGTTCCACGAGTTGAGAATGACAATTAACGACACAAAAAAATCGAAGGGAAATCCATAGAAGGTTCCACATGCGCTGTAAGGAAGTCTACAACGCTTTGCTGCAAGAATGGTTCTGATAGAACGACTAAACTTAGAGTGGAAATTGTATGGCAAGATGTGCCTATACCTAACTATAGAGTGGCAAATAAAGACTTAAGCAAGTATTGATAGACTTGAAAGGACAATGAGATGCCACGTTAAATACACACATTTCAGAGAAGTAACTCTGACTCCGAAAACTCTATTAGGATAATTAAAATTAACGATATCTTGTTGAAAACGGAAGTTAACAATACTAGTAAGGATGCAAATGAATCTTTGGTTTCAAACAATGATAAGCAAGTTAGTCTGGCGAGGAGGCTGAACTAAATTCAAGATATAGACGTCAAGTATACTCTAAAAACCTCTAATGCTCGAGTAAGAGTGTGAATCATTGGTCTATAAATTCGATTTGAAGGTTATTACTATAGATCGAATTATGTTGTTTCAGGTGATCTATTTTTATCGAAAAATGATTTTTTGACTATATTGGACCATGATTTTTGTATTGTTTTCAAGTTGATGTTTACCGCACTTTATTGAAATTTTCATGGAAGGATTTAACGTGATTTTACAAAATTTTGAAAATGCAAACAAGTACCAAAAAAAAAAAGTTTTGATTCGGATTTGACTTCTTAATTGATTGAATTATGGCATTGAAGTTTTGATCGAACTTGTGTAAAAGAAAAATAAAGCTAAGCTAGTTATTGATAGGTTGAATACTAAATATGAGGACCCAAATTGAGAGTTAGCTCGAAGCGTAAATGTATAATGTAGGAGATGGCGAATGAGAAATTAAAAAAAATACATTGAAAACTACTCAATGAGAAAATCTAGTGAATACAAAATGTCAAATTAGTACACTCAGAGATGGAGAGTATGCAATAGCAGTACCATGACTGAATAATTAAAGGAAGCCCCAAACTAAATGGTATGTATGAGTTATATTAGTAGGCTGTAAAGAGCGTATGACGCAGTTAATGATATTATAATGAACTCGATGATAAGTGAATCATTAAAATCGGGGGTAGACTAATAAAAAGAATATTTCTGATATGATTAGACGTGTGGATTCATAACTTTTGAGTCAAAACGAAACCTAACCAGATTGGTAGGGAATGGTTGAATGAAAAATAAAGTTGAAGAGTAATGGAGGCAAATGATTGTTACATAACCTTAGTCAATAATGACTTGGTTCTTAAAATTGGGGATCCTAGAATAGGATCGATCCATGGAAAAACGAATGAGTAATTTGGTGATGAGAAGAATTGCGAACTCAAGAGAGACAATATGTATTGCAATAGTACCATATTCAAGAACAAAATTTGTAATCGAAATGGTGACGTCACAAAGAATCATGTTGATCACTTGTGGGAAGTAACTTGTCATCTTTTGATAAAAGACAAAGATTTCATTAAACATATAAACTACCAAACTAAATGGTTGAAAGGAAAGATGAAATATCTTATCAGTGATAGGTCGACTATTAAAAGTGAGGATCCTAGGTTAGGATCGAATCCCAATAAGATTTATACTGTACAATACGTACGAAATAATTAAGGATGGTGACGAAATACCTTAAATTAGCAATAAAACATGAATATATGAGTAAAGATCAAATTTCTTAAATTTC
The DNA here is from genome assembly GCA_039657345.1 of Stephania japonica. Classification (NCBI taxonomy): domain Eukaryota; kingdom Viridiplantae; phylum Streptophyta; class Magnoliopsida; order Ranunculales; family Menispermaceae; genus Stephania; species Stephania japonica. The sequence continues at coordinate 15,036,998 of CM077558.1, read as the reverse complement.
ACACAGTTAATAACTGTTGAACAAAATGTGTAGTTTATACTTGAAAACCTGAGGGCTTAGTATAAGTTTAAAAGTGAAAGCCCTAATTTGATGGCATAGGAGAATTTGAGGTTGTAACCCAGACGGGTAAGCAATATATTTGCAAATGGTTTAGTGTTAATGATATCAACAGGTGGAGATAATGCACGAATAATCAAGGTCAACACCGTAATAGGTGACAAGCATAAGCAAATTATGCGATATAAAGGTTTGCTTAAGCATGAGGTCATTTTAAATCAACCCCATGAGAAATCAGTTGATATTCTTATTTTCAAGAATCATTGAATTTGGAGAAAATGAAGAACACTATGAATGGTTTTGTGCTAAGTATAAGCAATCAATCATAACCTAAACAATGTAAGATAATTCTCGAAATTGGTAAATATGAGTTTGAGTGCCCTTGAATTAAAGCTTTAGTAACAAGTTGTACACGATAAACCTATATGAGTTTTATGTACACAGATTTGTACTTCATGGTTGAAGTATCCAACAAAACGTATATGCAGTGCGATAGTAGTAATGCACGAGTGTAGTACATTGAAATATAAGTTTGAGTTATGAACTTGAAATAACTAGATCGTAGTGTGACACAAGTTCTTAATAACCACATCTGGAGCATAGATTATGTAACTCCCAAGAAATGATGTGAATGTCAGGTTCGAAACATGAAAGCTAAATCACCTTCATTTCTCAGAGAGTGAGGTACTAAACACATTATAAGAGCTAAGAGTTAGTGCAGAAAGATGAGAAAGAACTATTGTATACCAAAAAAGGGTCATGACTAAGTCAAAAATGTTTAAAATAGTCACCCAGGATCGTGAGAATTGATCAGTGCGAGGACGAAATACGATAGATTTCCTGAAAATCGAGATATAGTGATAAAAGACCTTGGTATGAAATAAAAAATGGTGATGCAATGGAGCGCTTTCAGATGAATGCTAAAACCTACTTAGAAATAATGACGATGTTAAAAATATTCCATAAGATTTTAAAGGTGAAAGCTTGTTTACGTCAATTAACAGTTAAGTGTGACAGAGGAGTTACAAAGTGGATCATTAGTCAAAAGTTGACTTGAATTATGAACCTACAAGAATGAATGTCGATAAACATGTGATGCCAATAATATTAAGGTATTATTCTAGAAAGGAATACTATGTCTGTCCATTTGTAGCCTTCACAGATAAGCCACAAAGACATGATGAATCGTTCAATGATGTACGTAACCGAGATATTGATAGAGATGGTGTGCTAGTGCTCATGTTATAGCAGACAATTATCCTTATTTCCCTACTACCAGTCGGTGGTATGGTTTCAATGCCAGATAGGCAGAGATATTCTTTGACACAGATAGGCACCAGATCACATCTCAGCATGGTTCTACCTCTTTATAAGCTTAGCGACTTGAGTGTATATTGCGACTTTAGTAAAGATTATAAGGAATACCTTAAGAACATGTGATGACAGAAGAACTTGGCAAGTGGCTGAGTATAATGATTTTATTGAGATCTAGAAGAGAGGCCTTATGAATTTTGGTCAGTGGGCCGAAAATAAAAATGTGATATAGTAAAGTCAAGAGTAAGACTTTATTTCACGTGGAGTATGAGTAGAAGGTGTAAGTGCAGATTGCCCCAATTAAATAATGGGGTCATTAGGAAAACTATTATGAATGGACTAGTCAGATCATGAGTGTACCTTATTTTGACTTTCGAGGACGAAAGTTCTTAAAATTGGGGATATTATAACGACCCGAATTCTACTTGACCCGACTCGAGGGCATTTTGGTAATTTAATATTTTATTTGTGTTTGGTGTACTATCATGCGTATTATATGTTATCACAATTTGGCGAGACTCAACTTAATAGTACGTGCACAACAACGAAGGACTCAAGTCACAAATTTATTAAAGAATTATTAAGTGAGGGCAATTTGGTAATTTCATGATAAAAATGTGTTGGGTGTTTGATGTGGAAATACAATTCTAAACTTGTCAAATTAAATATGAGTGAGGGATTAAGTAAAGTTTTATTTTAAATAATAAAGCCCAATTGAGCTTAGGACCCAAAAAGGGCATTTTAGGCAAGTTGTAAATAATCATAACCCTAATGCTATTTAAGCAAATCAAAGAAAACCCTAGCTGCAATCTTGTTAAACACCCACATGGAGAAGAGGAGAGTAAGAGGAGAGTTCAAGCTCAAGAGAGGTACAACCTCACTTCCCTCTTTGATTTCTTTATTATTTGTTGAAGATTTGGAGACCAAAGGGTCGATGGCGTCGATAGCGGCAAGAACGCGAGGAGAATAGAAAAGAAAATAAGTAAGGAAAGATTTGATCTATGTTAGAATGAGATTTTGGAAAGGATTTTGAGTTAAAGACTCCATTGAAGGCATGGTGAGACTCTAATACTCTCTAGATTTATTGTCTTGGTGTTGATATTGGCAATGAGAGTTGATGATTTGCAAAGTTTATTCAGTTTTTCTTAGATCTAGTCTTGAAATGGGTTATATAAATTTTTAAGCTTTATGATAGCGAGTATTATGGATGAATTAATTTTGTTTTCCATAGTTTGACAGTTCATGAAAGGGTTTTACCATGATTTTAGCAAATTGATCGCGGTTGAAGTTTATTGATATGAATTTGGCATTTAAGGTTGAGTTGAGATTTAAAGAGGGACTTTGAATATTTTCTTTGGGAAATAAACTTATTCGATAAATTTTGTGGACTTTGACTGAATATTGTCATTTGGGAATTTAAAGTCTAAATTGAGTCTTGTATGGTGATTTGGATCTTTTTAATTATAATTAATTGAACGTCTTCAATTTATGTTGGAAAAACCAAGTCTTAGCGGATTTCCTTGTTTTACATCACCGCATTCCTATTTTACTTGAATCATCGATTCTAATTTTAAGTGTCGATTTTAAAGTCGTGAATGACCTTTAGCGAAGTCAGCTATAAAATAGGGTGAATCTCTAAGGTCTAGACAATTAATGTTAAACTTGTATAGTTGTAGATACATAAAGTAATTATTCTTTTAAATTGTCTAAATTCGCGAGACGGTTGACATTGAGCCCAAACGCGAGAGGATCGAGATTAGGATTCGCGGCGAGTGCAGGTAAGTGGGGAGCTTGCTCAATTATCAAATATGGCATGATTATTAGTTATGCTTAGGATTCATAATTTGAATTAAAGACTTGGGATTTATGGGTTGCGTCGTGGTATTGGCTCGAACCTACGTATCTATGGAATGTGAATACACTGCTATTCATGGCCCCAGAATGTGTGGAGTTCCACTGAGGGTCTTATTAGCAAGTAAATCTATAAGAATACCTCAAAATGTTGTGGTACCACCGAGGGTCGTTAACACCCCAGGATGTGTGGAGTTTACCACCGAGGGCTTTACTTGACTAATTGAATTCATAAGTATGTCACGTAGGGACATGAGTTAGAGTTACCTTCTCTTGTACCCTTGAGACATAGGGATGTGCATCGGTGATGGCTTGAACGAACTTACTGTTGATTTGATAGGACAAACGAGAGGGCACATAAGGACTGTGTGCTAGCTGGTTGTTTTCATCACTTTGATAGTAAGAGAATCAGTCACCAGATTCTTGCCAATATCTAGTATGCATTGAATGGAGCATCGACTTATCGTATTATTATATTTTATAGTACATAATCTCGCAAAACCCCCTCCTTTGTATGAAAGTTTGAAATTATGAAATGATTTGTCAATCTCTTTAATGTTATTCTTGATTATTGTTGATACAATTTATGGCTTATGAATACGTGGTATTTGTTATGAAATGATGAATTCCTATTTAATTGTGACTTACGAATCTTATGTCTATGATAGTACTTGATGGTTCATTATATGTCTATTTCTTATGAAATCCTGCTACCATGTTAATATTCAATAAATCCTTGTTTGTTTTTAAAATACATGCTAGACTTTGCATGCTTATTAGGTATTACTTGCATATTTGATGGTTGAGCGGGTTTTCCGCATTACTGAGCTCCGTTGGTTCTTTTAGCTCACACCACTTACATCTCAGGTATCCACGACAGTGCTAAGTTGAGGCAAGGGAGAGACGAGCTTGAAGTCTCCTCTTGATGTGAGCCTTTGTATATATTTATATCATGTATATTTGATTTTGAAACTATCAACTTGGGGTTAAAATTAAAATAGATCTTTGGGTAGCTTGAATCCTAGTTATCTTTAGTTGATCCATTTCGGAGATTATAATAAACTTGTTTAGTTTAAAGGAGCATGAACAGATGTATAATTTTTATAAATGTTCTATGAACTTAAATCTATTGGCTTAGGATTTTTTTTTTATATTCTTTCCGCAATTATTATCCTTTGTTTAGCCAACGTGTATTCTGCAGGTTTATTTGTTTAGGCATGCCAGACCGTTATTTGGGTCTGGTTCAGGTACCGGGTCTAAATGACAGTCTGGCCCGGGCGACCTGACTCTATGTCGGGGACGGGTCGTCACATGGATACTCTGAACTGTATGCCATCTCACTATAACGCTGGTACGACTCATCGCCTTGCTGTCACTCGAGAACAGTTTACAGTGAAATGGTCTGCAATCTCATCTTACTACACAACTACCTCTGCATCAGATCCTCTGTGACTCAAAGCATCGGCAACAACATTGGCTTTCCCCAGATGATACTCAAGGGCAAAATTGTAGTCCTTCAAGACTTCAAGCCAACACCTCTGACTCAGATTGAGTTCCTTCTGAGAGAACAAGTACTTTAAGCACTTGTGGTTTGTATACAACTTGAAGCACACGTCATACAAATGGTGTCTCCAAATCTTTAGTGCAAATACGATCGCCGCCAACTCTAAGTCGTGGGTCGGGTAGTTCCTCTCATGAACTTTCAACTATCGGGATGCATAAGTGATAACTCGGCCCTCTTGCATCAGCACGCCACCCAAACCAATCTTCAACGTGTCGGTATACACGACTAAGTCTTTCCCGGTCTCAAGCAATGCTAAGACAGGCACGGTCGTCAATTTCTCCTTCAGAGTGGAGAATGTCTGCTCACATTCTTCATTCCAATCAAACTTCGCGTTCTTCTGCGTCAGTTTCGTCATCGGTGCAGCGATCTTGGAGAAGTTCTGCACGAAACGGCGATAGTAACCTGCTAACCCCAAAAAACTGCGAATCTGTGTCACGGTAGTCAGAGTAGGCCACTCAATCACGGATTTAATCTTCTCTGGATCAATGGCAACACCGTCAGCTCTAACTACGTACCCTAAAAATCTGACCTCTGGTAGCCAAAACTCGCACTTGCTAAACTTAGCATATAGTTAGTGGTCCCTCAGAGTCTACAACACTGCTCGTAGAGGCCCCTCGTGCTCCTCACGAGTCTTGGAATAGATGAGGATGTCGTCGATGAACACAATCACGAATCGATCTAGGAAATTCCTCATCACTCGGTACATCGGGTACATGAACATCGCCGACGTATTATTCAATTCAAACGACATGATTTGTGAACGAGGAAGTGAGCGTATCTCGTGTTGAATGTTGTCTTTTCTTGATCCTCGGCCCTAATCTGAGTGATGATAGCGACCTCGAATCTATCTTAGAAAACCACTTTAACGCTCTGGTCAACTAATCAAACAAATCGTCAATGCGCGGTAACGAGATACTTATTCTTCACTGTAGCCTTGTTCAATTGCCTGTAGTCGATACAAAGCCTCAAACTACTGTCCTTTTTCTTGATGAACAACACAGGTACTCCCCATGGTAACATACTAGGACTGATGAAGCCCAACTCTAGCAACTCATCTAGCTGACTCCTCAGCTCCTCGAGCTCTCGAGGTGCCATCCTATATGGTGGTATCGAAATCGGTCTAGTCCCTTGGACTAAGTTAACAATGAAATCGATCGTCCTCTGTGGTGGTAATCCTTGCAAATCCTCAGGAAATACGTTAGTGAACTCGCACACGATCGGTACATCTGCTATGTCAACCTCTAGCCTCACACCAGTACTCATGACGCTCGCAACAATCTCGACATCGCCACTCGTGGCCTCTCTGCCTCTAGTGATCAAAAGTAATGAAGCGTTACCCTGAATGCTAATCTCCGTACCATCTGCCAACGGAATCGTGATCGTCTTCTTATAACAGCCAATATGAGTATGGTATGCTCCCAACCAATCCATGCCCAACAATGCATCGAACTCAAGAAACTCAGGCACCCTCAAGTTAGCAGGAAACTCGTAGCCTTCTATCTCTACTGGACACTCAACACATAGAAAGTTTGGGTAAATCTTGTCCCTAGTAGCCGTGCTAAGAATTAAGGGTCTACTAATCCTAATGGGTCTCAACCCTAATATGTCTACCATACGTCCGGAAATAAATGAAACAGTGGAACCAGAATCGAACATGGTATGCATGAATGTATTACAGATAGAAATCATACCCTCAACTAGGTTTTGGGACGCCCCCGATCTGGCTCAATTGCTGCCTGCACCCACTCCCTCTGGTGCTGATGATGTTGTGTATGTGTACTCTCAGGCTGATTACACTGAGCCTGGATGTGGCCAACTCTGCCACATCTGTAACATGTACGTGTATCCTGTGTACCCCAGTCGACCACCTTACTCGACTCTATGTAGATCTCTGGGTCCGAGTCTGCCCTGACCTCTGTGTCTGTCTTTTTCTACCTCCTCTACCAGAATCTCTGCTCGCCATAGGCTGTCCTTGTAACTGTTGTACAGGTCTCGTAGGCTGTGGAGTGTGACTAGCAAAGCTTGGCACTAGTGGAGTCGTCTGTACCAGTCGAGTAGGTGGTGCAATGGATTCTACACTCAGAGCTCTGGAATCTTGGTAATGAAGTCTGTTCTTCCTCTATTTCTTGTCCTGATGATCCTCTGATCTAGTCTCCAGTCTGACCGGTCTTGCCTCCTCTGGGTGAGAAATCAGGTAACTCTCTCTAGCCAGACTCCGCTTGTATGCTCTCTGAAGAGTCTCTGGCTCGGTAGTGAATACTGAACCTCCAATGGCAGGTAGCAAACCCTCTGTGAAATAGTAGATATGATCGACTTTTGAATCTGCTGACCCTCCAACATAAGGTAACAACTGAATAAACCTACCCAGGTAGTCCATCACTGGCTCTCCTACAGACTGTCGCAACGAAGTGAACTCATTCCTCTTCGCCCGTAACACTGTCGATGGAAAGTATTTCTAGTTAAACTGGGTCTTGAAATCGATCCAGTCTCGCGGAATGCCTCAGGTAGTGATAATGGTAGTCCACCAATCATCTGCCTCCCCTTGTAGCATAGATGAGGAAATCGTCGCTCTCATATGATCCTCAGTCGCGATGATATTATGAATCTTCTCGTGATTCTTCAGGAAAAGCTCTGCCGTTACTACGTCTGTACCACCAAAAAACTTGACGGGGTCATGCCTCTTAAATTATCTCCATTGCCTCGCATCAGTAGTGGCCCTAGGACTCTTCTCTGGAGTAGTGACCAGAGTAGTCTCTACAGCAGCTACTGGCGTAGTCGGTGTCTCCGCCGCTCGTACTGTCTCAGTCTGTAACGAAGGTGTTTTCGCCTCGGTCTGCGTACCTGTCGCAGTAACCACTCCCTCGAGAATCAGTGCTAACGAAATCGAAACCGTAGATGCCGAAGTAATCGGAGTCTTTACTCCCTGAGTAACAGTAGGTGGCAATGGTGTAGTCATAGTCGATGGTGTAGTGGTAGCTGGTACGAATGTCCTCAACAATCGTAACATCTCCTGTAGCTGCTAGTCCTGTGTCGTGACTCTCTGTGTCAAGGTGTGTACATCATCCGCGCTAGCATATCGTGTGCCGGAAGTGCAATTATCGTCGCTCGGACCGGTCTGATCCGCCATCGTCGTTTGAATAAGGAAACGAATTTCTCAGATCAATGGATAACTACCGCATATAATATATTACAAACAACAATCATAATATGTATAAACATCATATCTGACTTATCCCAACTAATCTCTCCAAACTAGAGTTGTAATTAGGATCGTAGGGTTTTCCACTATAAGTTCAACCATTCCTAAACTTTCGCTGTCTTAATGGTTTGTATTTTAAATTAAGAGTCAGGTCGTTATAACCTTAGGCTCTGATACCAACTGTGACGGCCCAAATTTCCCCGTGCAATTGGATATGCCCGGCCTAGACCCTTGCAGGCCCCGAGTCATAACTCAGCGACCTGACGAGCCTAGTTAGCCTTCGACCTAATTAATTTAACAATTTATGAAAGAGTTATTGCAATAATACACAGCGGAAGACTAAACAATTATAATAAGGGAAATAACTCAATCATAGGGAAATGTAGGAATCTATAAGTGTGAAAAACCCCGGGTATTCATGTATAATTCGATATGTATATATACATGATACCAGTTTCATAAAAAAATACCAAGTTCTATAATCCAAAACATATGTATGAAATGATATACAAGTAAGCAAAACATAAAAACCTACTAAATGGTCTCCTCGGTCCTGCTGCTAGTCCTCAAAGTAGGTCACCTAAGCAGGACCCCTTGCCCTTGCTGCTCTCAACCCTATCTGCACCTACCGTCACAAACTAGACGGTAAGTAAATGAAGAAATCGAAAGTAGTGCCAGAAGAATATAACAGTAATTTATGATTTAACAAGTAAAGCAGTCTAAATATCATGCGGAAATGAAATAGCAGGAAAGTAAGTAAATCAAGTGCATGATAAACAGACTGATAGATAAACAATCAAAATTTGAATGTTATAAGATTCAAAAGAGGCCAATGAGTGGTCTAATTTCATAACAATACGGCAAAGATCTTGCAAGATCTCCCCGGGCAATGTCGCAACATTAGCGCAGCTTGAAATCGAGAGGCATCGCAACACATTTCGAATCCAGTACCCGGTACACACAACAATAGGCGTGGTCAGTTATCCCTGCAGGAGGCACTCTCGTTGTCCCAGCTACTGCGGGACCACATGATACCTTCGAGACACACACTCATGCCAAGAACATACAACAAACAATATGGAATGAAATTTCAAACAAATGATCAATTCAATAATATCAATGAATAGAGGATGTATAAATCACATATTATTTCTTTACTGGCTTATTAACATACACAAATATAAGACACGTGTGTACTTACCTGAACTATCCCAACCCGGTACCACTCCAAGACTTTAACGCGTTCCCCGCGAGTTCTCGACTACTTGATAAAGGTTTAAATCCCGAATGTCGATTTAAGGTTAGTATCTCATTTTAGGGTGCTTTTCATAAGTCTGGTTTAAAACCATTAGTTAAGGCGACTCAAACTATTATGAAACAATCCATCTCTGTGGTAACCATATACACCCTTCTATGGTTATTGTCCTTATCATAAAAACTTATCCATCTTTAGGCTCTTGTTGGGCCCATTTATCAAGTCTATACTCGCCTAAGTAAGCTTTTTGTGTGGACTCTTATTGGTCCTAAATACATAAGCTCATTCTTATATTTTATGCCTTTGTTTAAGGCTTCAAGTTGTACCTATTGTATTGAGCCTTTATTTGGCTTTTATTTGGGCCCTAACCTAACCCGTTTACATAACATTAATGTGTATTATGGGCTCTCTTTAGGTAAGTCCTATGTTGGCCCTTAGTGGGCCTTAACACAAGCCCACAACATACACTTCACACATTATTGAACTTAGACACTAAATAGCCCATTTACATTATTCCATTTTTATTCAACACATCCACATGAAATGATACACCCACAACCAAGTACACCCCACTGTTGTGTACACCCACATGTCACACGCACCCTACAACCCACTGTTATGTGCACACAACACCCCACTGTTGTTTGTACCCCACTGTTGTACACATACCCCACTCACACACACAAACACTCAATCATTTCTCACGCACATGCAACCAAAATGTGGTTGTTGGGCATTGGGGGAGGGGACATCCTTGTCCAGTAGGACTACCGAAGGGTTGCCTCCAATCATCCGTGACCGTATTTGATGAACCAGCCACAACGAGCCCAAAAATAGTCCCAAAACTGCCATGAAAACAACTCAAAAATGGCTTGAAAACACACTCATACTCATCGAGAAAAACGACCCATTCGCCGGATGTGAGGCCCTCTGGGAACATCGAGACCTACGTGGGTGGTTTACACCCAAGTTCCCGATCGGAGAGACCCCACGGTGGTCAAACAGTGGGTCAGACAGGTTGTGTAAGGCGACACCAAGAAAAATAAACTGTTGTGAGAGAGAGAGAACTGCCGAGAAAGAAATAATAGAGAGAGATGGGAGAGGCTCACCTAGGTGTCTCCGGTGGGTGGTGGAGGTTCTGGCATTGTGATGGGTGGCAATGGTGACGGTCCAGTCGGAGGAGGCAAGCTGCCATAGCCTGGAGGCCGAGAAGGGTGAGTGTGAGTGTAGGCCGACAATGAGAGTAAGAGATAGAGAGCTCACGGACCTCCGGCATGTCAGTTCCGGTGAGACCGAGTGGGGAGAGTAGGAGGGGCGGCAGTGAGTTAGAGTAGGAAGAAGATGAATAGTGTATTTAGGGTTTTTTGTTTGTTTGTTTATATATATGGAATAAGGGTAAAGTGACCCTTTTGTCCTTCATCCTCCTTCACATACACTTAAAGACCGCTGCCCTTATGCGTCTTTTACCCCTTCATCACAATTCAACACACATACAAATCTCGATGTAAATCCAGTGACTCTCTTCATCAAGCTGTGTTACTTTAACAATTTCCATCCCATAGTCCGTATGTTGTAAGACTATCCAACTCCCACATTGATCTTACATTTCCTCGGTCCGCATTTCTCCGAAATTTGGTTTACCGCGCCTGTTTTCTCGCCACATCCCATCAACTAATTAATTAAATTATCAAAAATTTATTTTTTTGTATTCTATATTTTGTTTTTCTCCCCTGTTTAACTTCACCCAACTAAAAATCGCCCGAATGGCTCGAGACCCGTAAAATACTAAAATACTAATACATACAATCAAAGAATCATAAAATTACCTCGGTGTCGACTTTCGAAGTTCGAAATACAGTCCAATATCATGTAGCCGGATCACCATCCTGACAAGTGTGACACAAGTCAAGTTAAATTTGAGGGTTGTTACATACCGCAACTTGTTGGGTTAGGTTTTCGACTCTCTAATCTTATAGGTTTTTTTCCTCATGAGGTTACACAATGTTTGGATCTTTTGTGGCATATATTTAGTTGGACGTAGTGAGGTTAGGGTTTATGGGTTTAGGTTCTCAATATCTCGTACTGAATGGCTGCTTAGAGCTGATTACAACCTTAGGAGGGCCAAGTAAATGCTAAAAAGTCACAGTTTTAATCACCATTTGGTCGAGAGTACCAAAAAAAACTACCGAAGTATATCAAAAATAATTTTTTAACATTCTTAGAATTAAAAAGTAAACCATGGTTTCAAATTTGGATAAGACCGTAGTGCTAAGTAAATCGGTTGTTCCCTCCTTGTTGTATTCTTCCATGCTTCTTTGGTGCGTCGGGGGTGACGTTAGGCAAAGCATTCCAAGTACTAAAAATGCATCTTCAACACTAACGGCCTGATAACTATCCTTAGTTGGTCCCATTATCTCAGCTGATTCCATTGCCTCAGCTGATCCACAGTCATAGTTGCCCTCATGATTCGAATCTAATTCAATTGTTGCTTCCATAGGCTCATTCAAGTCAATAATGGGCTCCATGACTCTGACTACAGTCAAGTTTACAAATATTCAGATTAAGTTCCAATAAGGCCTTAACAATCTCAAATTAATCCATAACAACCAAGTGTTTAAAAATTTATTGACATTAGGTTGAAAATTAATTTTGTAAGTGCTTAATTCCTAATATTCAATGGTGCTTAGTTCCTAAGTGTTTAAGCCCTATGCAATAAACCCTAACATATGTAATAAGCCGAGCCCCATTTTTACTTAACCACTAACTTGTAAGCTCTAAAAATCCTATATGCAGTAAAACCCTGACAAATGTAACAAGCCAAACCTCATTTCACTTAGCCACTAACATGTTAGCCCTAAAAATCCTATATGCAGTAAAACCCTAACAAATACAATAAGTCGAGCTCCATTTCGCTTACCCACTAATGGTCCCCATTCACATGCATCAAATAAAGGAGAATCTCCATACAAGACAAGAGAAAAAAAACAAGAAAGGAGTCGATCAGTGATTGACTTACTAAGTTCCAAGAAGGAGAATCTTGCACGAGATATATAGGGGATGGTCACCCTCCTTAAAAGTACCGAGATTTCATGTCTCACCCCTGAAGAAAAGACTCCTCTTCAAGCCTCCACTCAAATGCCTAGTACAAAGCACAAAACACCTTTGATTTTGGTTGACCATATATTTTAGGGTTTCAGCAGAAGAGAACCGAGTTTGGGAGCAAATGAGGGTGATATGAGGTCTTTTGCTCTCGAAATGAGAAAGAATGAGGGGGAATTTCAAATTTTTAACAATGACATTGTCACAATCAACTGGTCGCAGTCGTGCAACCAGTTGACAGTCAGTCATATCACTTTTTGACTTTTTTCATTTTTTTTTTTTGCACTTGAGAAGCAAACGAGTGGGGTTCGCTTGTCAGATCCACGTTAGCTCGGTGTACAAAGACGGTGCACAATGTTTGTTACTCTAGCATTTCTCTACTTTCTCCTTCTTTCCCACCTCTACTCCAACTAGGTAAGTCAGTTGAGAAATAATAATAATAATAATAATAATAATAATAATATTCGAGCTAGTTAGAGGAATCCATTGGATTTAGATTAAGATACGTGATTTGAGATCTTCCTATAATCCAACGAATTTCAACAACTGTGGCAACCCATATGTTCACGCGTAAAAGAAAAACAAAAAGAAAAGAAAAAATACAGGATTGAGAGACCACCAACACACGAGAAAGTCTGAGCAGGAGAGAGAGAGAGAGAGAGAGAGAGAGAGAGAGAGTTCCCGGCGAACAATCGCGCGAGCATCGAATTGGGGATTTTTGTTCGAAATCCTTCTATGACTCAAAACATAATCCTTCTATAACTCAAAACGTCTTATCCTTCTAAGACTCTAAAAATGACTTAAATAAAGTAAATTACGAAAATACCCTAAAACTAGTCAATAAAATAAAAGTTCTCAATGAAGGCCGAAATTAAGGAATTTTGATCCGTGAAAACAAATTCCAAAGAACAAAGCTCGAGGATCAGCTGTAGAGCATGAAACGTCATTTCCAAAAAGGTATTATAATAATCAATCGGATTCCTGGATTAAAAGTTATGGTCCCTCAAAATATCTACAACTGCCACGACATCAGTTTGACCCCTAATCATTAATACGGGACTGATATCTAACCACATGAAGTTCAATCATCACTGAATGGAAATCGAAAAACAAGAAACCAAAACAGCCATCAAAACCAATGAATTTGATCAAACAACATATCAACCATTTCACAAGAAGTGAAGAAACATTAAACCAAATAGAAAATCGAAAAGATCTATCACTTTGAACACCCAGAATCGAATACAACACGGCCCCACCCCTAAGATCAACTCGAATTCAAAATTAGAGAAACCCATAGATGCATCGATCTTATTTGGTTAAGAGTTAGGGTTCTTAAAGTTTTTTTTTAGGAAAATAATAATCTAACACACAGTTAAACTTAATAGGGTTTTTTTTAATGTAACGGAGTTATCATGAGTGAACTCATTTTTTAAGTTTTTTATGACTCGTCATCCACTTTTAAGGGCAAAATTGGACAAAAAAAGACTAGGGATATAATTTTTGTTAAACTAAAACGTTATGATAGTTATGCCAAAATTGAAACCTTAAGATAGATTTGCCAAAATCCTAACACGTTATTATATATTTGCCTATTAGGCTTTAAGATTATATTTCGGGAAATTTTGGAGTTTTTTTATTTTATTTGCTTCGGTTCATTTTTTAATCGGTGGTGGTTCACTAAAAAAATTGGCCACAGGGTACTTCCGTTAGTCACATCGAAAACTTGACACTTCAAATGATAAAATGACCAAACGTGCACTCTTTAAAAAATTAAGGGATCTAATGCGCTTAAATAAAAATTCAGGTAAATTTTCTTGTTTTTGAGATGTGTTCTTGTATTACTCTATTGTTGGTGAATCTCATTCAATTGAGATATCTTGTACTCTTTATTCACATAGTGAATTGTTTGCCCGTGATTTTTACCTCTGATTTGTAGGGTTTTTCACGTTAAATCTTGCATGACTTGTGGTGTGTTATTTTTGTGCATTGATAATGATTTGGTAGAATTTGGTAGTCATTAGTTTCATTTTTCGGGTGGAGTAACCCCAACAATTATAAGATGAATGACCAAAGGAGACCTTAAGGTTTAGTCATTCTTGTAAAAGCTACAATACATAAAAGCGAAGGGAACTCAAGTCACAACTCAACAAACCTATTCATGAACAAAAACAAAAAAACAAGAGTCTATTAACACAAAAATTTACTTTATAAAATTGAATTGTTTCACTAAAAAGGAAAAGTATATCTGTGCATGCAGTTCAAACAAATTTATAAGCCACCACTGCAGTGTGGTGTACCATTAAAAGAATAAAGAGAAAACTAAAACCAAATAGTTTATGCTAATGTAAACAAATCCTAGTATGAAAAGAAAACTATAAAACTAAACTACTACTCTAATATGAACATCCTAGCTTTACTATCAACAACAACAAAAGAAAAAAAAAATTCTAGTCTTCATCAAAGTTTTTTAACTTGATGTAGTCGGTTGTGTCTCCAATCCAAAGCCGAAGGGGAAGAGTGGATCATAGTGTGCATCTCCAACATTCATTGGAAGCTGATCGACAGATTTGAACCAAGTGCGGGAAAGCTTGCCAGTGAATCCATAGTCACCAAAGAGCACATCAGCCACACCTTGACCTTCTGTGCCTGGGAGCCAAGCAGCCACCAGAGCATCCATCTCAGAGAGGTAAGGTTCCAAGACCACAGGTCTGCCCGAAACAACCACCACCACGCATTTATCGACAACACCACATACATTCTTGATTGTGTTCAGACTTTTTTCGGGGAGGGTGAGGTTCTGGTTGTCGCCACCAAACTCAGCGTAAGGCGGCTCGCCGACCACAACAATGCCATAGGAGAAGTTGTCAGACTTGACAAACTCAGCATCTGGATTCTCACTGTAGACAACTTCAGTGCCTGAGTCGACGGCATTAAGGATGCCACTGAGAATGGTAGTTCCTGCTCATCACACAAAAAACATCACATATTAATATAATCAAAAGCCTTGGCTCCATGGATTTGTGAATTAATTGTATTAAATGGTCCATATATAACTAGTTAATTAGATCATCAAATGAAAGCTCAACATACCAACTGTGAGGTTGTTTCCACCGAGACCTTGCCATTCGATTGTCCAGCCACCACACTGATTGCCCAAATTGTTAGCGTGGCTTCCTGCAACGAAAATCTTAGAGGCATTCTTTGGGAGAGGCAGGACTGGCTTATCTGCAGACTTTCCATTTTTCAAAAGCACAAGGGACTTTCTCACAGCTTCCCTTGCAAGATCTCTATGTTCCTGTTTAAAGGCATAGCTCAATTACATTAGATTATATTTCCCATCATATATAACATGTATTTCAAACCACATTGTCAAAGAGTAGCGAAGTCGATGAAAGATTGATCAAGAACTAACCTGGCTTCCTATCTGGTCGACTAGACTATAATCGGCCAAAGGGTTCTCAAAGAGACCCATCATGAACTTGACCCGCAAAATTCTGAAAACAGCATCATCAATCCGGCTCATGGAGATTCTGTTGTTGTTGACACTCTCGACAACACTATCAATGAATTCAGTGTAATTGTATGGAATCATGACCTGCAATTCACAAACAGAATAGAAGAAAAAGCTTAGGGTCAGAACTAGAGCATAACACACAATGTCTCTCAGCTTATGTTAAGAAGCAGCAGTTACCATGTCAATGCCAGCATTGATTCCAACTTCAAGGGAATGTGAATAATTAGCATGAGGGGGGTCGGTTATCCTGTCGACACCTTGCCAATCGGAGATGACAAATCCCTAATAATTCAATCAATATACAAAAATTAGCATTAGGAATCCACTTACAACAATGATAATAAAGCAGCGAGTTCACAAGAACTCAAGTCTCTATTCTCTTACCCGGAATTTCAATATGTGCTTGAGGAAGCCTGTGACAAGTGCACGATTGGCATGCATCTTCTTCCCGTTCCAGCTCGAGTAAGAGACCATGACAGTTGAGACACCCTTACTGATAGCATTGTAGTAGGCAGGCATGTGAATGTCAAACAGACCTTGGACATCAATAACTGTGTTGTTCTCGTCAATGCCCCTAATGGTGCCGCCATCACCAACAAAATGCTTTGCGCAAGCTACAACCTTTGTCCTGCACAACAGAACAAAGTGAGATCGCTGTGAAAACTGGAAATAAAACTACCATTAAAAGGATCAACAAATAGAATGTCAATGCAGCATTGAGAAACAAGTCACGAGTGCAATATTGTACTTAAAACTAGAATAGAATTCTTACTTTCCACCAACATAAGGAACTCCCAATGGAGAACCAGCCGGGATTTCGCCCTGCAATCCAGAAATAATCTCTGTCATCTCCTGCACAACCTTGTGATCCTCACTGTAACTCTCGTAGCAGCGGCCCCATCTTGGATCTCTGCACACCTGTATATTAAAGTAACAACATTGATTATTCTCAGTGACAAATTAGTACATGGAGGTTCAAAGCAGCCTATGCGTGTTAGTGACGTAGGAGATCAGTAATTCGTTAATTACCGCAATGCATGGAGCAAATGCATATTGAATTCCAGTGGCTCTAACTTCAAGAGCTGTTGCCGCACCGATTCTCTTCACAAGTTCAGGGTCCCTGTAAATATGTTCATGATGAAATTGGTCAGTATTGGTACCAAAGCACCAAGAAATTCATGGACGAACAAATTAATCACAACAAACTGATCTAGGCGCAAGCTAAGTTGTTTGACAATAGTGGGGATGATTCTGTCAAGACTCAAGTAGATGTCTCAAATATTAATATAATTAGTAGTGTACGTACAAACAGCAATGCAGCTAATGATTTATTTTGTTTCAATGATATGGCCTTACTTAATACCTTACAAATTAAATAAAAGGAAAACAAGCAAATAGAAGAAGACAATGCAAGATTGTTTTGTTTTTCTTTCTTTTAAGATACAACTTGGGCACAAAAGAGAAAATTGAGAAAAAGGAATGCAAGATAGTACTAATTAATACTTGCCTAGTACATCCAAGTCCTACGTTGTGTGGGAATATCGTCGCCTTGTAGACATTGTTGTGCCCGTGGACAGCGTCGATACCATAAATCATTGGAATTCCGAGACGGCTAGAGAGAGAACCATTTTGATAGTCGTTCACCATGTTCACCCAATCCTGGGCAGTGGCTTGAGGGCGCGGAACGCTTCCTCCACCGCTCAATAAACTCCCTACACATGACATTGAAAAAAATAAAAATAAAACTTAGAGTTTATTCACCTACGTACATACTATTAATTTGCACATTGACAATAACTATACATACCGATGGAGTAGTTCTTCATGATTTCAGCAGTCGCGGCAGTCCTATCGATTTGCGCCATCTGACCAATCTTCTCCTCAAGAGTCATTCGCCTCATGAGATCCCAAACTCGAACATTGACAGGTTCAGCAGGATCTTTGTACTTCATGTCCTCAGTTTGTGCCCATGCCACAGTAGAGAGGCATAGGAACAGAAATCCCAACAGAACAGTGGAAAATCTTGCCATCTTTCTTACTTAATAATACAATCCTGAACACAATAAAACAAACCATTGTTAAAAGAAACAAACACATAAAAAAGGAGAGAAAACAGAATTTGTACTTAAAACTTCAAAAAGAGAAAAGTTACATAATTACAATTTTATTTTATTTATAATCATGAGTGTTCTAAACCTTTTTCTTTCGGCCCCTCCCTACTTAGGCTCGACTAGAATAAGTGGATCGTACACCAAATCAAAATATACACACATGTATAGGCATGATTATATAGGAATTAAATCATCCCATCGAAGAACATGTTCTAAAGAATTAATTAAAACGTAAAAAAGACAACAATGCGCGCAGTAGGAGTAACCAATCGATTAATCAAGTAAACAGCATCAACCAAGAAGAAAGAAGTAAAACGAGTCGAAGCAATGCAAAGAAAAGGACTTACAAAGAGTGATAGAAGAGAGTAGTAGTAGAACTGTAGAAGAACGTAGGGTCTGAGAGAGCGAGCTACATATATTTATAGGGACTGTGGGAATTGCTTTTGGAGTGAGTGGATTTGTAGTAAGAATCAAAGAAAGTGAGTAATTGGGTTTTGTTAATGAATACAAGTCTTGTTTTGTTTCAATTCTAATCTGTATCGGAGAAAGAATTGGGTCCGAGACAAAAATCATGTCGGAGACCGTTTTGTGTTGTAGTTGTTTACGGTTTTTTTTTTTTTTAAAGAATGTTTACGGTTTCGTTTTGTTTTTGTTTTTTTTAGAAATGTTTCGTTTTGTTTTGTGTTTAGTGTTTTTTTTTTCGTTTTGTCTTTAGTATTTCAAAGTTAATTTGTATTTTCTTATTTTAAAAAAGTTAATTTGTATTTAACGCAAGTTTACATCGCATCACAAACAAACCATTTCTTGATTCAATAATGTAAACTGTCTTTAATGCCCTTTTTTTTTTCTTTTTTTTTTTGGTCTATAGTCATAAGGCCTAGTATCGTTCATTTTTGTCAACTTACAAGAGAAGTTTTCTTGCCAGGGAGTTAACTCATAGAGAAGTTTATATTTCAGCTTTGTTTGGTTGAAGGGTGAGTTGGGGGAAGTGAGATTATTTGCAGGGAAGTTGCAACTAATCTTGTTTAGTTAGTTTTTTGAATTAAACTTCCCTACAAGTTATCTCTCAGAAGCATATGGATATATAATTACCCCTCATTAATTACATCTCTATTACCCACATTCTTCTCTCTTGTTTGAAGAGTATTTATGTCAATATTTATGTTTTATTGTTTTTAAAATTTGCAACTTCCCTGTAAGTTTAAAGTAGAACCAAACATGAAAATATAAACTTCCCTATGAGATAACATGAAAACATTAAAATTTGTGGTTTTAACACTTTTGTGTATTGTCATGAGTTTCAACGTTGTAGAGAGTAGTCTCTGATTGTCAAACTGTTTCAATTTCGAAAAAAAAACCAAATTATTAATGGCAGTTTGTTTGCACAAATAGGATTAGCGAATCAATGTACATGGTCATATTTGTATGTAAGTTGAGAAGATACCACGTAAGTTGGCAAACGCAGAGGAAGAGGAGGACAGCACAATACCAAACACCGATACGAAAAAATGTCAGTGCCATTTTTTTATTCAACTTAAGGAACACCCAGACTCATATTGGTATGTAAGTGTGGTATGTGGCATGCACAACCACAACTCTGCGAATTCCTTGGAAGGGCACTCATATGCTGGAAGATTGACTCAGGATGAGGCAACTATTTTGAATCAGATGAGTAAGACTAATGTTAGGGCACGACAGATAACATGAAAACATTAAAATTTGTGGTTTTAATACTTTTGTGTATTGTCATGAGTTTCAACGTTGTAGAGAAGCGATCTCGATTGTCAAACTGTTTCAATTTAAAAAAAAAAACCAAATTATTAATGGCGGTTTGTTTGCACAAATAGGATTAGCGAATTAATGTACATGATTCTATGTTTGATCCTATATTAAGCCATGAATGATTAATGAAATTTTGATTTCTCTTCAAAAAAAAATTTCCCGTAAGAAAACTTATTTGTAAGTTGGCAAAAATGAACCAAACGAGACTTTCATGTTTCATTCAATTTTTAACTTATGGCAAATTTTAAAAACAAAAAAAATATATAATAGATTTGTGATTAATGAGGGGGCAATTGTGTCCATTTCCCTTCGAAAAGATAATTCCCTTAGGGGTTCACCCCAACCAAAAAAGCCTATATAACCCATCCGCATACATACCTAGTCTAATGGGCCTCGACTACTTCGAGGTGGAGCCGGTAGGTAGTGGCGAGATCCAAAAGAATTAGTTAAGGGGACCATCCAACATGGGTCGAGCTTAGATTTCAAAATAATATTAGGACTCTACTCAACAATACAAAAACTTGATCATTTGACAAACAAACTTAAAATTTGCATTTTTCAACCCAAGTTGCTCTCATGTAAAATCTATATATCTATCAAATATGTAAAAGGGACGACTAAATGGACTCCAGTAGTTGCTAAACAAATCCAATTACGTAAACATAACCCAATTTTGAATTAATTTTACTAAACGGACCTCATTTTTTTTTCGAAATCTCAAAGTACCCCTGTTTTCTACCAACAAAAGAACATCTCCCCAAGCCATTCCTTACATTCATACCCCAAATCGAACTTTTACAAAACCCATGAAAAATCTCAAATTCATCATCTATCACGGTCACTGAGGTCTTAGGAGGGTGTATTTTACTTGAACCTCGGTGGTTACGTAGTCAATGCCGAACACTAAGAGCAAAGTAATACCGCGACATTCCTTGGCTTACTGTGTGACGGCCCCAATTTCTCCATGCAATTGGGTACACCCGGTCTAGACCCGTGCAGGCCCCGAGTCATCACTTGGTGACCTGACGAGCCTAATCAGCCTTCGATCTAATTAATTTAAAGATTTATAAAAGAGTTATTGCAATAATACACAGCGAAAGAATAAATAATTATAATTAGGGAAATAACTTAATCATAGGGAAATATAGGAATCTATAAGTGTGGAAAACCACAGTATTCATGTACAATTCGATATGCATATATACATGGTATCAATTTCATCAAAAATACCAAGTTCTATAATCCAAAACATATGTATGAAACGATATACAAGTAAGCAAAACATAAAAACCTACTAAATGGTCTCCCACGATCTTGTTGCTAGTCCTCAAAGTAGGTCGCCTAAGCGGGGCCCCTTGCCCTTCTTTGCTCTCCACTCTATCTGCACCCACCGTCACAAACTAGACGGTGAGTAACTGAAGAAATCGAAAGTAGTGCCAAAAGAATATAACAATAATTTATAATTTAACAAGTAAAGCAGTCTAAATATCATGCGGCAATGAAATAGCAGGAAAGTAAGTAAATCAAGTGCATGATAAACAGACTGATAGATAAACAATCAAAATTTGCATGTTCTAAGATTCAAAAGAGGCCCATGAGTGGTTTAATTTCACAGCAACACGGCAAAGATCTCACAAGATCTCCTCGGGCAATGTCACAACATTAGCGCAACTTGAAATCGAGAGGCATCGCAACACATCTCGAATCCAATACCTAGTACACACAACACTAGGGGTGGTCAGTTACCCTTACAGGAGGCACCCTCATTGTCCCAGCTACTACGAAACCACATGATACCTTCGAGATACACACTCATGCCAAGAACATGCAATAAATAATATGTAATGGAATTTCAAACAAAGGATCAATTCAACAATATCAATTAATAGAGGATGTATAAATCACATGTTATTTCCTTACTGGCCTACTAACATACGCACATATAAGGCACGTGTGTACTTACCTGAACTATCACAACCCGGTACCACTCAGAGACTCTAACGCGTTCCCATGAGTTCTCGACTACTTGATAAAGGTTTCAATCCCGAATGTTGATTTAAGGTTAATATCTCGTCTTAGGGTGCTTCTCATAAGTCTGGTTTAAAATCATTAGTTAAGGCGACTCAAACCATTATGAAACAATCCATCTCAATGGTAACCATATACACGCTTCTATGGTTCTTGTCCTTATCACAAAACTTATCCCTCTTTGGGCCCTTGTTGGGCCCATTTATCAAGTCTAAACTCACCTAAGTAAGCTTTTTGTATGGACTCTTATTGGGCCTAAATACATAAGCCCATTCTTATATTTTATGCCTTTGTTTTGGGCTTCAAGTGGTACCTATTGTATTGAGCCTTTATTGGGCTTTTATTTGGGCCCTAACCTAACTTTTTTTACATGACATTAATGTGTGTTATGGGCCCTTTTTATGTAAGGTGTATGTTGGGCCCTTAGTGAGCCTTAACGCAAGCCCACAACATACACTTCACAAATTATTGAACTTAAACACTAAATAGCCCATTTACATTATTCCATTTTTATTCAACACATCCACATGAAATGATACACCCACAACCAAGTACACCCCACTATTGTGTACGCCCACATGTCACACGCACCCCACACCCCACTGTTTATGTGCACATAATACCCCACTATTGTACACATACCCTACTCACACACATACACACTCAACCGGTTCTCACACACATGCAACCAAAATGTGGTTGTTGGGTATTGGGGAGGGGACATCCTTGGCCGATAGGACTATCGGAAGGTTGCCTCCGATCGGTCGTGACCGAGTCGGTGAACCGGCCATGACAAGCCTAAAAACAGTCCCAAAGCTGTCATGAAAACAACTCAAAACGGCTTGAAAACACACTCATACTCATCGGGAAAATCGACCTATTCACCGGACGTGAGGCCCTTCCGGGAACGCTGAGACCCACGTGGGTGGTATATGCCTAAGTTTCCAATCAGAGAAACCCCACGGTGGTCGAATAGTGGGTCAGAAAGGTGGTGTAAGGCGACACTAAAAAAAATAAACTATTGTTAAAGAGAGAGGACTGTCGAGAGAGAAAGAATAGAGATGGGATAGGCTTACCTAGGTGTCTCCGGTGGGTGGTGGATGTTCCGGCACTGTGGTGGGTAGCAGTGGTGACGGTTCCATAGGAGGAGGCGAGCTTCCATAGCGTGGAGGCCGAAAAGGGTGAGTGTGAGTGTAGGCCGACAATGTGAGTGAGTGATAGAGAGCTCACTGACCTTCGGCGTGTCGGTTCCGGTGAGGTCGAGTGAGGAGAGTAGGAGGGGCGGCAGTGAATTAGAGTAAGAAAAACTTGAATAGTGTATTTATGGTTTTTTGTTTGTTTGTTTATATATATGGAATAAGGGTAAAATGACCCTTTTGCCCTTCATCCTCCTTCACATACACTTAAAGTTCGCTGCCCTTATGCATCTTTTACCCCTTCATCACAATTCAACACACATACAAATCTCGATGTAAATCCAGTGACTCTCCTTATCATCTGTGTTACTTTAACAATTTCCATCCCATAGTCCGTATGTTGCGAGACTATCCAACTCCCACATTGATCTTACATTTCCTCAGTCCGCATTTCTCCGAAATTTGGTTCGCCGCGTCCGTTTTCTCGCCACATCCCATCAACTAATTAATTAATTATTAAAAATTCGTTATTTGTATTCTTTATTTTGTTTTTCTCCCCCGTTTAACTAGGGAAACTCACCCAACTAAAAATCGCCCGAACAGCTCGAAACTCGTAAAATACTAAAATACTAATACACACAATCAAATAATCATAAAATTATCTCAGTGTTGACTCCCGAAGTTTGAAATACAGTCTTTTATCACGTGGCCGGGTCATATCCTGACAAGTGTAACACAAATCAAGTTAAATTTGAGGGTTGTTACAGTCTCCCCCACTTATTAGGATTTCGTCCCCGAAATTTAAACTAATAAGTAAACTAAATTACAAACTTACCAGAATCAAACAGGTAGGGAAAGTACTCGCGTATGTAGGACTCTAACTCCCAAGTCAGCTCCTCGTTTCCATGAAATTGCCATTTCACGAGCACCGAAGGAATTACCTTGTTCCTCGACGTCTTGACCTTGCGGTTAATGATCGGATCGGCCGCTGCTCCTCGTACGTGGCATCGTCCTGCAACTCGATCTGCCTCAAGTCCACCGTCAGTTGCCGCCCTCCGCTTGACTTGTCTAGTCGAAGCATCGAAATGTGGAATACCGGATGAACGCCGCCAAGCTTTGGCGGTAACTCTAACAGTACGCAACCTTACGAACCCTCTTCACAATCTTGAAGGGACCGATAAACCTCAGAGCGAGCTTCTATTTGATTTCGAATCGTTTGTGACCTTTTAGAGGTGAGACTTTCAGGTATACATAGTCCCCAAGTCGTACTGAAGCTCATCGTGCTACGATCATAGTATTTATTCTCTTGCTCCTGGGCACCCTTAAGTTTGTGATGAATCTCTGTAGCCGTACCTTCTCGGTATGATTAACAACAATTTTAGGACCAACTACCACAACATTCTCTGCTCATTGACCAGAAGAAGTGATGTACAAGGCCTATCATAGAGCGCTTCAAACGGTGCCATACCGATACTCGCCTGATAATTGTTGTTTACGCAAACTCGCACAAATGAAGATACTTTTCCCATGACCCGCCGTGCTCCAAAACACACGTCCTGAGCATGTCTTCCAATACCTGGACCAACCTTTCGGACTATCCGTCTATTTGTGGATGGAACGTCGTACTCAACTCCAGTCTGGTGCCAAACTGAGCCTGCATGCTCTGCCATAACAACGAAGTGAACTGCGCCCTCGATCTGACAAAATCGATAATGGAACTCCATGCAATCTGACAATCTCGCGCTCGTAGAGGATGCTCAGTCTGTCAACTCTATGTGTAGTGGATACCGGTATGAAACGAACAGATTTCGTCAATCGATCTACAATTACGCAGATGATGTCGTGACCATGAGGAGATCGGGGTAAGCCACTAACGAAATCTATAGTAATGTGCTCCCACTTCCATCGAGGAATGGGTAGGGGCTGCAGCAATCCTCCAGGCCATCAATGCTCAGCCTTTACACGCTAGCATATCTCACACACTCGAATAAACACCGACACATCGAACTTCATCCCTGGCCACCAGAAGAGACGTCGCATGTCAACGTACATCTTGGTTCGACCCGGATGTACAAAAAAACAGGAACGGTGAGCCTCCTTAAGTATCTCAGTGTGTAAGTCAGCCGCCAATGGAATCCACAATCGCCCACGATACCTCAAGCAAGAGTCCATCGACCGACTCCAATCTGGATTGTAACGACCCGAATTCTACTTGACCCGACTCGAGGGCATTTTGATAATTTAATATTTTATTTGTGTTTAGTGTACTATCATGCGTATTATATGTTATCACAATTTGGCGAGACTCAACTTAATAGTACGTGCACAACAACGAATGACTCAAGTCACAAATTTATTAAAGAATTATTAAGTGAGGGCAATTTGGTAATTTCATGATAAAAATGTGTTGGGTGTTGATGTGGAAATACAATTCTAAACTTGTCAAATTAAATATGAGTGAGGGATTAAGTAAAGTTTTATTTTAAATAATAAAGCCCAATTGAGCTTAGGACCCAAAAAGGGCATATTAGGCAAGTTGTAAATAATCATAACCATAATCCCTAACCCTAATGCTATTTAAGCAAATCAAAGAAAACCCTAGCCGCAATCTTGTTAAACACCCACGTGGAGAAGAGGAGAGTTCAAGCTCAAGAGAGGTACAACCTCCCTTCCCTCTTTGATTTCTTTATTATTTGTTAAAGATTTGGAGACCAAAGGGTCGATGGCGTCGATAGTGGCAAGAACGCGAGGAGAATAGAAAAGAAAATAAGTAAGGAAAGATTTGATCTATGTTAGAATGAGATTTTGGAAAGGATTTTAAGTTAAAGACTCCATTGAAGGCATGGTGAGACTCTAATACTCTCTAGATTTATTGTCTTGGTGTTGATATTGGCAATGAGAGTTGATGATTTGCAAAGTTTATTCAGTTTTTCTTAGATTTAGTCTTGAAATGGGTTATATAAATTTTTAAGCTTTATGATAGCGAGTATTATGGATGAATTAATTTTGTTTTCCATAGTTTGACAGTTCATGAAAGGGTTTTACCTTGATTTTAGCAAATTGATCGCGGTTGAAGTTTATTGATATGGATTTGGCATTTAAGGTTGAGTTGAGATTTAAAGAGGGACTTTGAATATTTTCTTTGGGAAATAAACTTATTTGATAAATTTGTGGACTTTGACTGAATATTGTCATTTGGGAATTTAAAGTCTAAATTGAGTCTTATATGGTGATTTGGATCTTTTTAATTATAATTAATCGAACGTCTTCGATTTATGTTGGAAAAACCAAGTCTTAGCGGATTTTCCTTATTTTACATCACCGCATTCGTATTTTACTTGAATCATCGATTCTAATTTTAAGTGTCGATTTTAAAGTCGTGAATGACCTTTAGCGAAGTCGGCTATAAAATAGGGTGAATCTCTAAGGTCTAGACAATTAATGTTAAACTTGTATAGTTGTAGATACATAAAGTAATTATTCTTTTAAATTGTCTAGATTCGCGAGACAGGTTCACATTGAGCCCAAACGCGAGAGGATCGAGATTAGGATTCATAATTTGAATTAAAGACTTGGGATTTATGGGTTGCGTCGTGGTATTGGCTCGAACCTACGTATCTATGGAATGTGAATGCACTGTTACTCATGGCCCCAGAATGTGTGGAGTTCCACCGAGGGTCTTATTAGCAAGTAAATCTATAAGAATACCTTAAAATGTTATGGTACAACCGAGGGTCGTTAACACCCCAGGATGTGTGGAGTTTACCACCGAGGGCTTTACTTGACTAATTGAATTCATAAGTATGTCACGTAGGAACATGAGTTGGAGTTACCTTCTCTTGTACTCTTGAAACATAGGGATGTGCATCGGTGATGGCTTGGACGAACCTACTGTTGATTTGATGGGACAAACGAGAGGGCACATAAGTCCTGTGTGCTAGCTGGTTGTTTCCATCACTTTGAGAGTAGGAGAATCGGTCACTTGGATTCTTGCCAATATCTAGTATGCATTGAATGGATTATCGACTTATCGTATTATTATATTTTATAGTAAATAATCTCGCAAAACCGCCTCCTTTGTATGAAAGTTTGAAATTATGAAATGATTTGTCAATCTCTTTAATGTTATTCATGATTATTATTGATACAATTTATGGCTTATGAATACGTGGTATTTGTTATGAAAGGATGAATTCCTATTTAATTGTGACTTACGAATCTTATGTCTATGATAGTACTTGATGGTTCATTATAAGTCTATTTCTTATGAAATCCTGCTACCATGTTAATATTCAATAAATCCTTGTTTGTTTTTAAAATACATACTAGACTTTGCATGCTTATTAGGTATTACTTGCATATTTGATGGTTGAGCAGGTTTTCCGCATTACTGAGCTCCGTTGGTTCTTTTAGCTCACCCCACTTACATCTCAGGTATCCACGACAGTGCTAGGTTGAGGCAAGGGAGAGACGAGCTTGAAATCTCCTCTTGATGTGAGCCTTTGTATATATATATATCATGTATATTTGATTTTGAAACTATCAACTTGGGGTTAAAATTAAAATAGATCTTTGGGTAGCTTGAATCATTGTTATCTTTAGTTGATCCATTTCGGAGATTATAATAAACTTATTTAGTTTAAAGGAGCATGAACAGATGTATAATTTTTATAAATGTTTTATGAACTTAAATCTATTGGCTTAGGATTTTTTTATATTCTTTCCACAATTATTATCCTTTGTTTAGCCAATGTGTATTCCGCAGGTTTATTGGTTTAGGCGTGCCAGACCGTTATTTGTGTCTGGTTCAGGTATCGGGTCTAAATGACAGTCTGGGCCGGGCGACCTGACTCTAGTTCGGGGACGGGTCGTTACAGTTGGTATCAGAGCCTATGGATTAGAACCTAGGGAAATGTTAGGTTAGGGAAACCTAAGATGTAAGGCCTTTAAGTTTCAAGGTCAAGTTAAGTCGAACAAATCAGTGGTATGGGACATTGGTTCAAAGTCGACTTAACACGCAATAATGATAAATCCTAGGATGGGATGAGACAAAAGAAATTTGAAAAAAATTTAATGTGATGATTATTTGCTACTTTGTATATATAAATATATCCTTAGATATGTAGGTAAATGTCTTTCCTTAAGACGTGAAATCTTGGTTCCACGAGTTGAGAATGACAATTAACGACACAAAAAAATCGAAGAAAAATCCATAGAAGGTTCCACATGCACTGTAAGGAAGTCTACAACGCTTTCTTTGCAAGAATGGTTACGATAGAACGACTAAACTTAGAGTGAAAATTGTATGGCAAGATGTGCCTATACCTAACTATAGAGTGGCAAATAAAGACTTAAGCAAGTATTGATAGACTTGAAAGGACAATGAGATGCCACGTTAAATACACAAGACGGAATTGTGACGTAGTCACATTTCAGAGAAGTAACACTGACTCCGAAAACTCTATTAGGATAATTAAAATTAACGATATCTTGTTGAAAACGGAAGTTAACAATACTAGTATGGATGCAAATGAATCTTTGGTTTCAAACAATGATAAGCAAGTTAGTCTGGCCAGGAGGCTGAACTAAATTCAAGATATAGACGTCAAGTATACTCTAAAAACCTCTAATGCTCGATTAAGAGTGTGAATCATTGGTCTATAAATTCGATTTGAAGGTTATTACTATAGATCGAATTATGTTGTTTCAGGTGATCTATTTTATCGAAAAATGATTTTTTGACTATATTGGACCATGATTTTTGTATTGTTTTCAAGTTGATGTTTGCCGCACTTTATTGAAATTTTCATGGAAGGATTTAACGTGATTTTACAAAATTTTGAAAATGCAAACAAGTACCAAAAAAAAAGTTTTGATTCGGATTTGACTTCTTAATTGATTGAATTATGGCATTGAAGTTTTGATCGAACTTGTGTAAAAGAAAAATAAAGCTAAGCTAGTTATTGATAGGTTGAATACTAAATATGAGGACCCAAATTGAGAGTTAGCTCGAAGCGTAAATGTATATTGTAGGAGATGGCGAATGAGAAATTAAAAAAAATACATTGAAAACTACTCAATGAGAAAATCTAGTGAATACAAAATGTCAAATTAGTACACTCAGAGATGGAGAATATGCAATAGCAGTACCATGACTGAATAATTAAAGGAAGCTCCAAACTAAATGGTATGTATGAGTTATATTAGTAGGTTTGTAAAGAAAGAGCGTATGACGCAATTAATGATATTACAATGAACTCGATGATAAGTGAATCATTAAAATCGGGGTACACTAATAAAAAGAATATTTCTGATATGATTAGACGTGTGGATTCATAACTTTTGAGTCAAAACGAAACCTAACCAGATTGGTAGGGAATGGTTGAATGAAAAATAAAGTTGAAGAGTAATCGAGGCAAATGATTGTTACATAACCTTAGTCAATAAATGACTTGGTTCTTAAAATTGGGGATCCTAGAATAGGATCGATCCATGGAAAAACGAATGAGTAATTTGGTGATGAGAAGAATTGCGAACTCAAGAGAGACAATATGTATTGCAATAGTACCATATTCAAGAACAAAATTTATAATCGAAATGGTGACATCACGAAGAATCATGTTGATCACTTGTGGGAAGTAACTTGTCATTTTTTGATAAAAGACAAAGATTTCATTAAACATATAAACTACCAAACTAAATGGTTGAAAGGAAAGATGAAATATCTGATCAGTGATAGGTCGACTATTAAAAGTGAGGATCCTAGGTTAGGATCGAATCCCAATAAGATTTATACTGTACAATACGTATGAAATAATTAAGGATGGTGAGGAAATACCTTAAATTAGCAATAAAACATGAATATATGAGTAAAGATCAAATTTCTTAAATTTCACACAGTTAATAACTGTTGAACAAAATGTGTAGTTTATACTTGAAAATCTGAGGGCTTAGTATAAGTTTAAAAGTGAAAGCCCTAATTTGATGGCATAGGAGAATTTGAAGTTGTAACCCAGACGGGTAAGCAATATATTTGCAAATGGTTTAGTGTTAATGATATCAACACGTGGAGATAATGCACGAATAATCAAGGTCAACACCGTAACAGGTGACAAGCATAAGCAAATTATGCGACATAAAGGTTTGCTTAAGCATGAGGTCATTTTAAATCAACCCCATGAGAAATTAGTTGATATTCTTATTTTCAAGAATCATTGAATTTGGAGAAAATGAAGAACACTATGAATGGTTTTGTGCTAAGTATAAGCAATCAATCATAACCTAAACAGTGTAAGATAATTCTCGAAATTGGTAAATATGAGTTTGAGTGCCCTTGAATTAAAGCTTTAGTAACAAGTTGTACACGATAAACCTATATGAGTTTTATGTACACAGATTTGTACTTTATGGTTGAAGTATCCAACAAAACGTATATGCAGTGCGACAGTAGTAATGCACGAGTGTAGTACATTGAAATATAAGTTTGAGTTATGAACTTGAAATAACTAGATCGTAGTGTGACACAAGTTCTTAATAACCACATCTGGAGCATAGATTATGTAACTCCCAAGAAATGATGTGAATGTCAGGTTCGAAACATGAAAGCTAAATCACCTTCATTTCTCAGAGAGTGAGGTACTAAACACATTATAAGAGCTAAGAGTTAGTGCAGAAAGATGAGAAAGAACTATTGTATACCAAAAAAGGGTCATGACTAAGTCAAAAATGTTTAAAATAGTCACCCAGGATCGTGAGAATTGATCAGTGCGAGGACGAAATACAATAGATTTCCTGAAAATAGAGATATAGTGATAAAAGATCTTGGTATGAAATAAAAAATGGTGATGCAATGGAGCGCATTCAGATGAATGCTGAAACCTACTTAGAAATAATGACGATGTTAAAAATATTACATAAGATTTTAAAGGTGAAAGCTTGTTTACGTCAATTAACAGTTAAGTGTGACAGAGGAGTTACAAAGTGGATCATTAGTCAAAAGTTGACTTGAATTATGAACCTACAAGAATGAATGTCGATAAACATGTGATGCCAATAATATTAAGGTATTATTCTAGAAAGGAATACTATGTCTGTCCATTTGTAGCCTTCACAGATAAGCCACAAAGACATGATGAATCGTTCAATGATGTACGTAACCGAGATATTGATAGAGATGGTGTGCTAGTGCTCATGTTATAGCAGACAATTATCCTTATTTCCCTACTACCAGTCGGTGGTATGGTTTCAATGCCAGATAGGCAGAGATATTCTTTGACACAGATAGGCACCAGATCACATCTCAGCATGGTTCTACCTCTTTGTAAGCTGAGCGACTTGAGTGTATATCGCGACTTTAGTAAAGATTATAAGGAATACCTTAAGAACTTGTGATGACAGAAGAACTTGGCAAGTGGCTGAGTATAATGATTTTATTGAGATCTAGAAGAGAGGCCTTATGAATTTTGGTCGGTGGGCGGAAATAAAAATGTGATATAGTAAAGTCAAGAGTAAGACTTTATTTCACGTGGAGTATGAGTAAAAGGTGTAAGTGCAGATTGCCCCAATTAAATAATGGGGTCATTAGGAAAACTATTATGAATGGACTAGTCAGATCATGAGTGTACCTTATTTTGACTTTCGAGGACGAAAGTTCTTAAAATTGGGGATATTATAACGACCCGAATTCTACTTGACCCGACTCGAGGGCATTTTGGTAATTTAATATTTTATTTGTGTTCGATGTACTATCATGCGTATTATATGTTATCACAATTTGGCGAGACTCAACTTAATAGTACGTGCACAACAACGAAGGACTCAAGTCACAAATTTATTAAAGAATTATTAAGTGAGGGCAATTTGGTAATTTCATGATAAAAATGTGTTGGGTGTTTGATGTGGAAATACAATTCTAAACTTGTCAAATTAAATATGAGTGAGGGATTAAGTAAAGTTTTATTTTAAATAATAAAGCCCAATTGAGCTTAGGACCCAAAAAGGGCATTTTAGGCAAGTTGTAAATAATCATAACCCTAATCCTTAACCCTAATGCTATTTAAGCAAATCAAAGAAAACCCTAGCCACAATCTTGTTAAACACCCACGTGGAGAAGAGGAGAGTAAGAGGAGAGTTCAAGCTCAAGAGAGGTACAACCTCACTTCCCTCTTTGATTTCTTTATTATTTGTTGAAGATTTGAGACCAAAGGGTCGATGGCGTCGATAGCGGCAAGAACGCGAGGAGAATAGAAAAGAAAATAAGTAAGGAAAGATTTGATCTATGTTAGAATGAGATTTTGGAAAGGATTTTGAGTTAAAGACTCCATTGAAGGCATGATGAGACTCTAATACTCTCTAGATTTATTGTCTTGGTGTTGATATTGGCAATGAGAGTTGATGATTTGCAAAGTTTATTCAGTTTTTATTAGATCTAGTCTTGAAATGGGTTATATAAATTTTTAAGCTTTATGATAGCGAGTATTATGGATGAATTAATTTTGTTTTCCATAGTTTGACAGTTCATGAAAGGGTTTTACCATGATTTTAGCAAATTGATCGCGGTTGAAGTTTATTGATATGGATTTGGCATTTAAGGTTGAGTTGAGATTTAAAGAGGGACTTTGAATATTTTCTTTGGGAAATAAACTTATTCGATAAATTTGTGGACTTTGACTGAATATTGTCATTTGGAAATTTAAAGTCTAAATTGAGTCTTGTATGGTGATTTGGATCTTTTTAATTATAATTAATCGAACGTCTTCGATTTATGTTGGAAAAATCAAGTCTTAGCGGATTTCCTTGTTTTACATCATCGCATTCCTATTTTACTTGAATCATCGATTCTAATTTTAAGTGTCGATTTTAAAGTCGTGAATGACCTTTAGCGAAGTCAGCTATAAAATAGGGTGAATCTCTAAGGTCTAGACAATTAATGTTAAACTTGTATAGTTGTAGATACATAAAGTAATTATTCTTTTAAATTGTCTAGATTCGCGAGACGGTTCACATTGAGCCCAAACGCGAGAGGATCGAGATTAGGATTCGCGGCGAGTGCAGGTAAGTGGGGAGCTTGCTCAATTATCAAATATGGCATGATTATTAGTTATGCTTAGGATTCATAATTTGAATTAAAGACTTGAGATTTATGGGTTGCGTCGTGGTATTGGCTCGAACCTACGTATCTATGGAATGTGAATACACTGTTATTCATGGCCCCAGAATGTGTGGAGTTCCACTGAGGGTCTTATTAGCAAGTAAATCTATAAGAATACCTCAAAATGTTGTGGTACCACCGAGGGTCGTTAACACCCCAGGATGTGTGGAGTTTACCACCGAGGGCTTTACTTGACTAATTGAATTCATAAGTATGTCACGTAGGGACATGAGTTGGAGTTACCTTCTCTTATACTCTTGAGACATAGGGATGTGCATCGGTGATGGCTTGATCGAACCTACTGTTGATTTGATAGGACAAACGAGAGGGCACATAAGGACTGTGTGCTAGCTGGTTGTTTCCATCACTTTAAGAGTAGGAGAATCAGTCACCGGATTCTTGCCAATATCTAGTATGCATTGAATGGAACATCGACTTATCGTATTATTATATTTTATAGTACATAATCTCGCGAAACCCCCTCCTTTGTATGAAAGTTTGAAATTATGAAATGATTTGTCAATCTCTTTAATGTTATTCATGACTATTGTTGATACAATTTATGGCTTATGAATACGTGGTATTTGTTATGAAAGGATGAATTCCTATTTAATTGTGACTTAGGAATCTTATGTCTATGATAGTACTTGATGGTTCATTATATGTCTATTTCTTATGAAATCCTGCTACCATGTTAATATTCAATAAATCCTTGTTTGTTTTTCAAATACATGCTAGACTTTGCATGCTTATTAGGTATTACTTGCATATTTGATGGTTGAGCGGGTTTTCCGCATTACTGAGCTCCGTTGGTTCTTTTAGCTCACCCCACTTACATCTCAGGTATCCACGACAGTGCTAGGTTGAGGCAAGCGAGAGACGAGCTTGAAGTCTCCTCTTGATGTGAGCCTTTGTATATATTTATATCATGTATATTTGATTTTAAAACTATCAACTTGGGGTTAAAATTAAAATAGATCTTTGGGTAGCTTGAATCATAGTTATCTTTAGTTGATCCATTTCGGAGATTATAATAAACTTGTTTAGTTTAAAGGAGCATGAACAGATGTATAATTTTTATAAATGTTCTATGAACTTAAATCTATTGGCTTAGTATTTTTTTTATATTCTTTCCACAATTATTATCCTTTGTTTAGCCAATGTGTATTCTGCAGGTTTATTTGTTTAGGCGTGCCGAGGCAGTTATTTGGGCTGGTTCGGGTATCGGGTCTAAATGACAGTTTGGGCCTGGCGACCTGACTCTATGTCGGGGACGGGTCGTCACATGGATACTCTGAACTGTATGCCATCTCACTATATCGCTGGTACGACTCATCGCCTTGCTGTCCCTCGAGAACAGTCTACAGTGAAACGGTCTGCAATCTCATATTACTACACAACTGTGAACTTGTAGTCATCGGCACGTCCGCTGAACTCATCATCTCGACTGCCTCAAGTAACGCCTCGTTAGTCATACGACATACAACTACCTCTGCATCGGATCCTCTGTGACTCAAAGCATCGGCAACAACATTGGCTTTCCCCAGATGATACTCAAGTGCAAAATTGTAGTCCTTCAAGACTTCAAGCCAACACCTCTGTTTCAGATTGAGTTCCTTCTGAGAGAACAAGTACTTTAAGCACTTGTGGTTTGTATACAACTTGAAGCACACGTCATACAAATGGTGTCTCCAAATCTTTGGTGCAAATACAATCACCGCCAACTCTAAGTTGTGGGTCGGGTAGTTCCTCTCATGAACTTTCAACTATCGGGATGTATAAGTGATAACTCGGCCCTCTTGCATCAGCACGCCACCCAAACCAATCTTCAACGTGTCGGTATACACGACTAAGTCTTTCCCGGTCTCAAGCAATGCTAAGACAGGCACGGTCGTCAATTTCTCCTTCAGAGTGGAGAATGTCTGCTCACATTCTTCACTCCAATCAAACTTCGCATTCTTCTGCGTCAGTTTCGTCATCGGTGCAGCGATCTTAGAGAAGTCCTGCACGAAACAGCGATAGTAACCTGCTAACCCCAGAAAACTGCGAATCTGTGTCACGG
This sequence comes from Stephania japonica, assembly GCA_039657345.1. Taxonomy (NCBI): domain Eukaryota; kingdom Viridiplantae; phylum Streptophyta; class Magnoliopsida; order Ranunculales; family Menispermaceae; genus Stephania; species Stephania japonica. The sequence continues at coordinate 15,001,873 of CM077558.1, read as the reverse complement.
TAGTCAGAGTAGGCCACTCAATCATGGATCTAATCTTCTCTGGATCAATGGCAACACCATCAGCTCTAACTACGTACCCTAAAAATCTGACCTCTCGTAGCCAAAACTCGCACTTGCTAAACTTAGCATATAGTTAGTGGTCCCTCAGAGTCTACAACACTGCTCGTAGAGGCCCCTCGTGCTCCTCACGAGTCTTGGAATAGATGAGGATGTCGTCGATGAACACAATCACGAATCGATCTAGGAAATCCCTCATCACTCGGTACATCAGGTACATGAACATCGCCGACGTATTATTCAATTCAAACGACATGACTGTGAACGGGAAGTGACCGTATCTCGTGTTGAATGTTGTCTTTTCTTGATCCTCAGCCCTAATCCTGAGCTGATGATAGCCTGACCTCAGATCTATCTTAGAAAACCACTGCGCTCTGGTCAACTAATCAAACAAATCGTCAATGCGCGGTAACAGATACTTATTCTTCACTGTAGCCTTGTTCAATTGCCTGTAGTCGATATAAAGCCTCAAACTACCGTCCTTTTTCTTGACGAACAACACAGGTACTCCCCATGGTAACATACTAGGACTGATGAAGCCGAACTCTAGCAACTCATCTAGCTGACTCCTCAGCTCCTCAAGCTCTCGAGGTGCCATCCTATATGCTGGTATCGAAATCAGTCTAGTCCCTTGGACTAAGTTAACAATGAAATCGATCGTCCTCTGTGGTGGTAATCCTTGCAAATCCTCAGGAAATACGTTAGTGAACTCGCACACGATTGGTACATCTGCCATGTCAACCTCTTGCCTCACACCAGTATTCATGACGCTCGCAACAATCTCGACATCGCCACTCGTGGCCTCTCTGCCTCTGGTGATCAAAAGTAATGAAGCGTTACCCTGAATGCTAATCTTCGTACCATCTGCCAACGGAATCGTGATCGTCTTCTTATAACAGCCGATATGAGTATGGTATGCTCCCAACCAATCCATGCCCAACAATGCATCGAACTTAAGAAACTCAGGCACCCTCAAGTTAGCAGGAAACTCGTAGCCTTCTATCTCTACTGAACACTCAACACATAGAAAGTTCGGGTAAATCTTGTCCCTAGTAGCCGTGCTAAGAATTAAGGTTCTACTAATCCTAATGGATTTCAACCCTAATATGTCTACCATACGTCCGGAAATAAATGAAACAGTGGAACCAGAATCGAACATGGTATGCATGAATGTATTACATATAGAAATCATACCCTCAACTAGGTTTTGGGACGCCCCCTGAACTGGCTCAACTGCTGCCTGCACTCGCTCCCTTTGGTGCTGATGATGTTGTGTATGTGTCCTCTCAGGCTTATTACACTGAGCCTGGATGTGGCCAACTCTGCCACATCTGTAACATGTACGTGTATCCTGTGTACCCTGAGTCGACCCCGGCCTCGACTCTGTGTAGATCTCTGGGTCTGAGTCTGCCCTGACCTCTGTGTCTGTCTTTTTCTACCTCCTCTACCAGAATCTCTGCTCGCCATAGGCTGTCCTTGTAACTGTTGTACAGGTCTCGTAGGCTGTGGAGTGTGACTAGCAAAGCTTGGCACTAGTGGAGTCGCCTGTGCCAGTCGAGTAGGTGGTGCAATGGATTCTACACTCAGAGCTCTGGAATCTTGGTAATGAAGTCTGTTCTTCCTCTATTTCTTGTCCTGATGATCCTCTGATCTAGTCTCCAGTCTGACCGGTCTTGCCTCCTCTGGGTGAGAAATCAGGTAACTCTCTCTAGCCAGACTTCGCTCGTATGCTCTCTGAAGAGTCTCTGGCTCGGTAGTGAATACTGAACCTCCAATGGCAGGTAGCAAACCCTCTATGAAATAGTAGATATGATCGACTTTTGAATCTGCTGACCCTCCAACATAAGGTAACAACTGAATAAACCTACCCAGGTAGTCCATCAATGGCTCTCCTACAGACTGTCGCAACGAAGTGAACTCATTCCTCTTCGCCCGTAACACTGTCGATGGAAAGTATTTCTAGTTAAACTGGGTCTTGAAATCGATCCAGTCTCGCGGAATGCCTCAGGTAGTGACAATGGTAGTCCACCAATCATCTGCCTCCCCTTGTAGCATAGATGAGGAAATCGTCGCTCTCATATGATCCTCAGTCGCGATGATAGTATGAATCTTCTCGTGATTCTTCAGGAAAGCTCTGTCGTTACTACGTCTGTACCACCAAAAAACTTGACGGGGTCATGCCTCTTAAATTATCTCCATTGCCTCGCATCAGTAGTGGCCCTAGGACTCTTCTCTGGAGTAGTGACCAGAGTAGTCTCTACAGCAGCTACTGGCGTAGTCGGTGTCTCCACCGCTCGTCTTGTCTCGATCACCGTAACGAAGGTGTTTTCGCCTCGGTCTGCGTACCTGGCGCAGTAACCACTCCCTCGAGAATCGGTGCTAACGGAATCGAAACCGTAGATGCCGAAGCAATCGGAGTCTTTACTCCCAGAGTAACGATAGGTGGCAATGGTGTAGTCATAGTCAATGGTGTAGTGGTAGCTGGTACGATGTCCTCAATAATCGTAACATCTCCTGTAGCTGCTAGTCCTGTGTCGTGACTCTCTGTGTCAAGGTGTGTACATCATCCGCGCTAGCATATCGTGTGCCGGAAGTGCAATTATCGTCGCTCAGACCGGTCTGATCCGCCATCGTCGTTTGAATAAGGAAACGAATTTCTCAGATCAATGGATAACTACCGCATATAATATATTACAAACAACAATCATAATATGTATAAACATCATATCTGACTTATCCCAACTAATCTCTCCAAACTAGAGTTGTAATTAGGATCGTAGGGTTTTCCACTATAAGTTCAACCATTCCTAAACTTTCGCTGTCTTAATGGTTTGTATTTTAAATTAAGAGTCGGTCGTTATAACCTTAGGCTCGATACCAATCAATGACGGCCCAAATTTCCCCGTGCAATTGGGTACGCCCGGCCTAGACCCTTGCAGGCCCCGAGTCATAACTCGACGACCTGACGAGCCTAGTTAGCCTTCGACCTAATTAATTTAACAATTTATGAAAGAGTTATTGCAATAATACACAGCGGAAGACTAAACAATTATAATAAGGGAAATAACTCAATCATAGGGAAATGTAGGAATCTATAAGTGTGGAAAACCCCGAGTATTCATGTATAATTCGATATGTATATATACATGATACCAGTTTCATAAAAAATACCAAGTTCTATAATCCAAAACATATGTATGAAATGATATACAAGTAAACAAAACATAAAAACCTACTAAATGGTCTCCCCGGTCCTGCTGCTAGTCCTCAAAGTAGGTCACCTAAGCAGGACCCCTTGCCCTTGCTGCTCTCAACCCTATCTGCACCTACCGTCACAAACTAGACGGTAAGTAAATGAAGAAATCGAAAGTAGTGCCAGAAGAATATAACAGTAATTTATGATTTAACAAGTAAAGCAGTCTAAATATCATACGGAAATGAAATAGCAGGAAAGTAAGTAAATCAAGTGCATGATAAACAGACTGATAGATAAACAATCAAAATTTGCATGTTCTAAGATTCAAAAGAGGCCCATGAGTGGTCTAATTTCATAGCAATACGGCAAAGATCTTGTAAGATCTCCCCGGGCAATGTCGCAACATTAGCGCAGCTTGAAATCGAGAGGCATCGCAAGACATTTCGAATCCAGTACCCAGTACACACAACACTAGGGGTGGTCAGTTATCCCTGCAGGAGGCACTCTCGTTGTCCCAGCTACTGCGGGACAACATGATACCTTCGAGACACACACTCATGCCAAGAACGTACAACAAACAATATGGAATGAAATTTCAAACAAATGATCAATTCAACAATATCAATGAATAGAGGATGTATAAATCACATATTATTTCCTTACTGGCTTATTAACATACACAGATATAAGACACGTGTGTACTTACCTGAACTATCCCAACCCTGTACCACTCCAAGACTTTAACGCGTTCCCCGCGAGTTCTCGACTACTTGATAAAGGTTTAAATCCCGAATGTCGATTTAAGGTTAGTATCTCATTTTAGGGTGCTTTTCATAAGTCTGGTTTAAAACCATTAGTTAAGGCGACTCAAACCATTATGAAACAATCCATCTCTGTGGTAACCATATACACCCTTCTATGGTTATTGTCCTTATCATAAAAACTTAATCATCCTTAGGCTCTTGTTAGGCCCATTTATCAAGTCTATACTCGCCCTAAGTAAGCTTTTTGTGTGGACTCTTATTGGGCCTAAATACATAAGCTCATTCTTATATTTTATGCCTTTGTTTAAGGCTTCAAGTTGTACCTATTGTATTGAGCCTTTGTTGGGCTTTTATTTGGGCCCTAACCTAACCCGTTTACATAACATTAATGTGTATTATGGGCTCTCTTTAGGTAAGTCCTATGTTGGGCCCTTAGTGGGCCTTAACACAAGCCCACAACATACACTTCACACATTATTGAACTTAGACACTAAATAGCCCATTTACATTATTCCATTTTTATTCAACACATCCACATGAAATGATACACCCACAACCAAGTACACCCCAATGTTGTGTACACCCACATGTCACACGCACCCTACAACCCACTGTTATGTGCACACAACACCCCACTGTTGTGTATACCCCACTGTTGTACACATACCCCACTCACACACACAAACACTCAACCATTTCTCACGCACATGCAACCAAAATGTGGTTGTTGGGCATTGGGGGAGGGCACATCCTTGTCCAGTAGGACTACCGAAGGGTTGCCTCCAATCATCCGTAACCGTATTCGATGAACCAGCCACGACGAGCCCAAAAATAGTCCCAAAACTGCCATGAAAACAACTCAAAAATGGCTTGAAAACACACTCATACTCATCGAGAAAAATGACCCATTCGCCGGATGTGAGGCCCTCTGGGAACATCGAGACCTACGTGGGTGGTTTACACCCAATTTCCCGATCAGAGAGACCCCACGGTGGTCAAACAGTGGGTCAGAAAGGTGGTGTAAGACGACACCAAGAAAAATAAACTGTTGTGAGAGAGAGAACTGCCGAGAGAGAAAGAATAGAGAGAGATGGGAGAGGCTCACCTAGGTGTCTCCGGTGGGTGGTGGAGGTTCCGGCATTGTGATGGGTGGCAATGGTGACGGTCCAGTCGGAGGAGGCAAGCTGCCATAGCCTGGAGGCCGAGAAGGGTGAGTGTGAGTGTAGGCCGACAATGAGAGTAAGAGATAGAGAGCTCACGGACCTCCGGCGTGTCAGTTCCGGTGAGACCGAGTGGGGAGAGTAGGAGGGGCGGCAGTGAGTTAGAGTAGGAAGAAGATGAATAGTGTATTTAGGGTTTTTTGTTTGTTTGTTTATATATATGGAATAAGGGTAAAATGACCCTTTTGTCCTTCATCCTCCTTCACATACACTTAAAGACCGCTGCCCTTATGCGTCTTTTACCCCTTCATCACAATTCAACACACATACAAATCTCGATGTAAATCCAGTGACTCTCTTCATCAAGCTGTGTTACTTTAACAATTTCCATCCCATAGTCCGTATGTTGTAAGACTATCCAACTCCCACGTTGATCTTACATTTCCTCGGTCCACATTTCTCCGAAATTTGGTTTACCGCGCCTGTTTTCTCGCCACATCCCATCAACTAATTAATTAAATTATCAAAAATTTATTTTTTTGTATTCTATATTTTGTTTTTCTCCCCTGTTTAACTTCACCCCACTAAAAATCGCCCGAATGGCTCGAGACCCGTAAAATACTAAAATACTAATACACACAATCAAAGAATCATAAAATTACCTCGGTGTCGACTTTCGAAGTTCGAAATACAGTCCAATATCATGTAGCCGGATCACTATCCTGACAAGTGTGACACAAGTCAAGTTAAATTTGAGGGTTGTTACATACCGCAACTTGTTGGGTTAGGTTTTCGACTCTCTAATCTTATAGGTTTTGTTCCTCATGAGGTTACACAATGTTTGGATCTTTTGTGGCATATATTTAGTTGGACGTAGTGAGGTTAGGGTTTATGGGTTTAGGTTCTCAATATCTCGTCTTGAATGGTGCTTAGAGCCGATTACAACCTTAGGAGGGCCAAGTAAATGCTAAAAAGTCACAGTTTTAATCACCATTTGGTCGAGAGTACCAAAAAAAACTACCGAAGTATATCAAAAATAATTTTTTAACATTCTTAGAATTAAAAAGTAAACCATGGTTTCAAATTTGGATAAGACCGTAGTGCTAAGTAAATCAGTTGTTCCCTCCCTTGTTGTATTCTTCCATGCTTGCTGGTGCTTCAGGGGTGACGTTAGGCAAAGCATTCCAAGTACTAAAAATGCATCTTCAACACTAACAGCCTAACAACTATCCTTAGTTGGTCCCATTATCTCAGCTGATTCCATTGCCTCAGCTGATCCACAGTCATAGTTGCCATCATGATTCGAATCTAATTCAATTGTTGCTTCCATAGGCTCATTCAAGTCAATAATGGGCTCCATGACTCTGACTACGATCAGGTTTACAAATATTCGATTAAGTTCCAATAATGCCTTAACAATCTCAAATTAATCCATAACAACCAAGTGTTTAAAAATTTATTGACATTAGGTTGAAAATTAATTTTGTAAGTGCTTAATTCCTAATATTCAATGGTGCTTAGTTCCTAAGTGTTTAAGCCCTATGCAATAAACCCTAACATATGTAATAAGTCGAGCCCCATTTTTACTTAACCACTAACTTGTAAGCTCTAAAAATCCTATATGCAGTAAAACCCTGACAAATGTAACAAGCCAAACCTCATTTCACTTAGCCACTAACATGTTAGCCGTAAAAATCCTATATGCAGTAAAACCCTAACAAATACAATAAGTCGAGCTCCATTTCGCTTACCCACTAATGGTCCCCATTCACATGCATCAAATAAAGGAGAATCTCCATACAAGACAAGAGAAAAAAAAAACAAGAAAGGAGTCGATAAGTGATTGACTTACTAAGTTCCAAGAAGGAGAATCTTGCACGAGATATATAGGGGATGGTCACCCTCCTTAAAAGTACCGAGATTCCATGTCTCACCCCTAAAGAAAAGACTCCTCTTCAAGCCTCCACTCAAATGCCTAGTACAAAGCACAAAACACCTTTGATTTTGGTTGACCATATATTTTAGGGTTTTAGCAGAAGAGAACCGAGTTTGGGAGCAAATGAGGGTGATATGAGGTCTTTTGCTCTCGAAATGAGAAAGAATGAGGGGGAATTTCAAATTTTTAACAATGACATTGTCACAATCAACTGGTCGCAGTCGTGCAACCAGTTGACAGTCAGTCATATCACTTTTTGAATTTTTTCATTTTTTTTTGCACTTGAGAAGCAAACGAGTGGGGTTCACTTGTCAGATCCACGTTAGCTCGGTGTACAAAGACGGTGCACAATGTTTGTTACTCTAGCATTTCTCTACTTTCTCCTTCTTTCCCACCTCTACTCCAACTAGGTAAGTCAGTTGAGAAATAATAATAATAATAATAATAATAATAATAATAATAATAATAATAATAATAATAATATTCGAGCTAGTTAGAGGAATCCATTGGATTTAGATTAAGATACGTGATTTGAGATCTTCCTATAATCCAACGAATTTCAACAACTGTGGCAACCCATATGTTCACGCGTAAAAGAAAAACAAAAAGAAAAGAAAAAATACAGGATTGAGAGACCACCAACACACGAGAAAGTCTGAGCAGGAGAGAGAGAGAGAGAGAGAGAGAGAGAGATAGAGTTCCCGGCGAACAATCGCGCGAGCATCGAATTGGGGATTTTTGTTCGAAATCCTTCTATGACTCAAAACATAATCCTTCTATGACTCAAAACGTCTTATCCTTCTAAGACTCTAAAAATGACTTAAATAAAGTAAATTACGAAAATACCCTAAAACTAGTCAATAAAATAAAAGCTCTCAATGAAGGCCAAAATAAAGGAATTTTGATGCGTGAAAACAAATTCCAAAGAACAAAGCTCGAGGAACAGCTGTAGAGCATGAAACGTCATTTCCAAAAAGGTATTTTAATAATCAATCGGATTCCTGGATCAAAGGTTATTGTCCCTCAAAATATCTACAACTGCCACGACATCAGTTTGACCCCTAATCATTAATACGGGACTGATATCTAACCACATGAAGTCCAATCATCACTGAATGGAAATCGAAAAACAAGAAACCAAACAGCCATCAAAACCAATGAATTTGATCAAACAACATATCAACCATTTCACAAGAAGTGAAGAAACATTAAACCAAATAGAAAATCGAAAAGATCTATCACTTTGAACACCCAGAATCGAATACAACACGGCCCCACCCCTAAGATCAACTCGAATTCAAAATTAGAGAAACCCATAGATGCATCGATCTTATTTGGTTAAGAGTTAGGGTTCTTAAAGTTTTTTTTTAGGAAAATAATAATCTAACACACAGTTAAATTTAATAGGGTTTTTTTTAATGTAACGGAGTTATCATGAGTGAACTCATTTTTTAAGTTTTTATGACTCCTCGTCCACTTTTAAGGGCAAAATTGGACAAAAAAAGACTAGGGATATAATTTTTGTTAAACTAAAACGTTATGATAGTTATGCCAAAATTGAAACCTTAAGATAGATTTGCCAAAATCCTAACACGTTATTATATATTTGCCTATTAGGCTTTAAGATTATATTTCTGGAAATTTTGGAGTTTTTTTATTTTATTTGCTTCGGTTCATTTTTTAATCGGTGGTGGTTCACTAAAAAAATTGGCCACAGGGTACTTCCGTTAGTCACATCGAAAACTTGACACTTCAAATGATAAAATGACCAAACGTGCACTCTTTAAAAAATTAAGGGATCTAATGCGCTTAAATAAAAATTCAGGTAAATTTTCTTGTTTTTGAGATGTGTTCTTGTATTATTCTATTGTTGGTGAATCTCATTCAATTGATATATCTTGTACTCTTTATTCACATAGTGAATTGTTTGCCCGTTATTTTACCTGTGATTTGTAGGGTTTTTCACGTTAAATCTTGTGTGTCTTGTGGTGTGTTATAGTTGTGCATTGATAATGATTTGGTGGAATTTGGTAGTCATCCGTTTCATTGTTCGGGTGGAGCAACCCCAACAATTATAAGATGAATGACCAAAGGAGACCTTAAGGTTTAGTCATTCTTGTAAAAGCTACAATACATAAAAGCAAAGGGAACTCGAGTCATAACTCAACAAACCTATTCATGAACAAAAACAAAAAAAACAAGAGCCTATTAACACAAAAATTTACTCTATAAAATTGAATTGTTTCACTAAAAAGGAAAAGTATATCTGTGCATGCAGGTAAAACAAATTTATAAGCCACCACTGCATTTTGGTGTACCATTAAAAGAAAGAAGAGAAAACTAAAACCAAATAGTTTATGCTAATATAAACAAATCCTAGTATGAAAAAAAAACTATAAAACTAAACTACTACTCTAATATGAACATCCTAGCTTTACTATCAACAACAAAAGAAAAAAAAAATTCTAGTCTTCATCAAAGTTTTTTAACTTGATGTAGTCGGTTGTGTCTCCAATCCAAAGCCGAAGGGGAAGAGTGGATCATAGTGTGCATCTCCAACATTCATCGGAAGCTGATCGACAGATTTGAACCAAGTGCGGGAAAGCTTGCCAGTGAATCCATAGTCACCAAAGAGCACATCAGCCACACCTTGACCTTCTGTGCCTGGGAGCCAAGCAGCCACCAGAGCATCCATCTCAGAGAGGTAAGGTTCCAAGACCACAGGTCTGCCCGAAACAACCACCACCACGCATTTATCGACAGCACCACATACATTCTTGATTGTGTTCAGACTTTTTTCGGGGAGGGTGAGGTTCTGGTTGTCGCCACCAAACTCAGCGTAAGGCGGCTCGCCGACCACAACAATGCCATAGGAGAAGTTGTCAGACTTGACAAACTCAGCATCTGGATTCTCACTGTAGACAACTTCAGTGCCTGAGTCGACGGCATTAAGGATGCCACTGAGAATGGTAGTTCCTGCTCATCACACAAAAAACATCACATATTAATATAATCAAAAGCCTTGGCTCCATGGATTTGTGAGTTAATTGTATTAAATGGTCCATATATAGCTAGTTAATTAGATCATCAAATGAAAGCTCAACATACCAACTGTGAGGTTGTTTCCACCGAGACCTTGCCATTCGATTGTCCAGCCACCACACTGATTGCCCAAATTGTTAGCGTGGCTTCCTGCAACGAAAATCTTAGAGGCATTCTTTGGGAGAGGCAGGACTGGCTTATCTGCAGACTTTCCATTTTTCAAAAGCACAAGGGACTTTCTCACAGCTTCCCTTGCAAGATCTCTATGTTCCTGTTTAAAGGCATAGCTCAATTACATTAGATTATATTTCCCATCATATATAACATGTATTTCAAACCACATTGTCAAAGAGTAGCGAAGTCGATGAAAGATTGATCAAGAACTAACCTGGCTTCCTATCTGGTCGACTAGACTATAATCGGCCAAAGGGTTCTCAAAGAGACCCATCATGAACTTGACCCGCAAAATTCTGAAAACAGCATCATCAATCCGGCTCATGGAGATTCTGTTGTTGTTGACACTCTCGACAACACTATCAATGAATTCAGTGTAATTGTATGGAATCATGACCTGCAATTCACAAACAGAATAGAAGAAAAAGCTTAGGGTCAGAACTAGAGCATAACACACAATGTCTCTCAGCTTATGTTAAGAAGCAGCAGTTACCATGTCAATGCCGGCATTGATTCCAACTTCAAGGGAATGTGAATAATTAGCATGAGGGGGGTCGGTTATCCTGTCGACACCTTGCCAATCGGAGATGACAAATCCCTAATAATTCAATCAATATACAAAAATTAGCATTAGGAATCCACTTACAACAATGATAATAAAGCAGCGAGTGCACAAGAACTCAAGTCTCTATTCTCTTACCCGGAATTTCAATATGTGCTTGAGGAAGCCTGTGACAAGTGCACGATTGGCATGCATCTTCTTCCCGTTCCAGCTCGAGTAAGAGACCATGACAGTTGAGACACCCTTACTGATAGCATTGTAGTAGGCAGGCATGTGAATGTCAAACAGACCTTGGACATCAATAACTGTGTTGTTCTCGTCAATGCCCCTAATGGTGCCGCCATCACCAACAAAATGCTTTGCGCAAGCTACAACCTTTGTCCTGCACAACAGAACAAAGTGAGATCGCTGTGAAAACTGGAAATAAAACTACCATTAAAAGGATCAACAAATAGAATGTCAATGCAGCATTGAGAAACAAGTCACGAGTGCAATATTGTACTTAAAACTAGAATAGAATTCTTACTTTCCACCAACATAAGGAACTCCCAATGGAGAACCAGCCGGGATTTCGCCCTGCAATCCAGAAATAATCTCTGTCATCTCCTGCACAACCTTGTGATCCTCACTGTAACTCTCGTAGCAGCGGCCCCATCTTGGATCTCTGCACACCTGTATATTAAAGTAACAACATTGATTATTCTCAGTGACAAATTAGTACATGGAGGTTCAAAGCAGCCTATGCGTGTTAGTGACGTAGGAGATCAGTAATTCGTTAATTACCGCAATGCATGGAGCAAATGCATATTGAATTCCAGTGGCTCTAACTTCAAGAGCTGTTGCCGCACCGATTCTCTTCACAAGTTCAGGGTCCCTGTAAATATGTTCATGATGAAATTGGTCAGTATTGGTACCAAAGCACCAAGAAATTCATGGACGAACAAATTAATCACAACAAACTGATCTAGGCGCAAGCTAAGTTGTTTGACAATAGTGGGGATGATTCTGTCAAGACTCAAGTAGATGTCTCAAATATTAATATAATTAGTAGTGTACGTACAAACAGCAATGCAGCTAATGATTTATTTTGTTTCAATGATATGGCCTTACTTAATACCTTACAAATTAAATAAAAGGAAAACAAGCAAATAGAAGAAGACAATGCAAGATTGTTTTGTTTTTCTTTCTTTTAAGATACAACTTGGGCACAAAAGAGAAAATTGAGAAAAAGGAATGCAAGATAGTACTAATTAATACTTGCCTAGTACATCCAAGTCCTACGTTGTGTGGGAATATCGTCGCCTTGTAGACATTGTTGTGCCCGTGGACAGCGTCGATACCATAAATCATTGGAATTCCGAGACGGCTAGAGAGAGAACCATTTTGATAGTCGTTCACCATGTTCACCCAATCCTGGGCAGTGGCTTGAGGGCGCGGAACGCTTCCTCCACCGCTCAATAAACTCCCTACACATGACATTGAAAAAAAATAAAAATAAAACTTAGAGTTTATTCACCTACGTACATACTATTAATTTGCACATTGACAATAACTATACATACCGATGGAGTAGTTCTTCATGATTTCAGCAGTCGCGGCAGTCCTATCGATTTGCGCCATCTGACCAATCTTCTCCTCAAGAGTCATTCGCCTCATGAGATCCCAAACTCGAACATTGACAGGTTCAGCAGGATCTTTGTACTTCATGTCCTCAGTTTGTGCCCATGCCACAGTAGAGAGGCATAGGAACAGAAATCCCAACAGAACAGTGGAAAATCTTGCCATCTTTCTTACTTAATAATACAATCCTGAACACAATAAAACAAACCATTGTTAAAAGAAACAAACACATAAAAAAGGAGAGAAAACAGAATTTGTACTTAAAACTTCAAAAAGAGAAAAGTTACATAATTACAATTTTATTTTATTTATAATCATGAGTGTTCTAAACCTTTTTCTTTCGGCCCCTCCCTACTTAGGCTCGACTAGAATAAGTGGATCGTACACCAAATCAAAATATACACACATGTATAGGCATGATTATATAGGAATTAAATCATCCCATCGAAGAACATGTTCTAAAGAATTAATTAAAACGTAAAAAAGACAACAATGCGCGCAGTAGGAGTAACCAATCGATTAATCAAGTAAACAGCATCAACCAAGAAGAAAGAAGTAAAACGAGTCGAAGCAATGCAAAGAAAAGGACTTACAAAGAGTGATAGAAGAGAGTAGTAGTAGAACTGTAGAAGAACGTAGGGTCTGAGAGAGCTAGCTACATATATTTATAGGGACTGTGGGAATTGCTTTTGGAGTGAGTGGATTTGTAGTAAGAATCAAAGAAAGTGAGTAATTGGGTTTTGTTAATGAATACAAGTCTTGTTTTGTTTCAATTCTAATCTGTATCGGAGAAAGAATTGGGTCCGAGACAAAAATCATGTCGGAGACCGTTTTGTGTTGTAGTTGTTTACGGTTTTTTTTTTTTTTAAAGAATGTTTACGGTTTCGTTTTGTTTTTGTTTTTTTTAGAAATGTTTCGTTTTGTTTTGTGTTTAGTGTTTTTTTTTTTTCGTTTTGTCTTTAGTATTTCAAAGTTAATTTGTATTTTCTTATTTTAAAAAAGTTAATTTGTATTTAACGCAAGTTTACATCGCATCACAAACAAACCATTTCTTGATTCAATAATGTAAACTGTCTTTAATGCCCTTTTTTTTTCTTTTTTTTTTTTTTTGGTCTATAGTCATAAGGCCTAGTATCGTTCATTTTTGTCAACTTACAAGAGAAGTTTTCTTGCCAGGGAGTTAACTCATAGAGAAGTTTATATTTCAGCTTTGTTTGGTTGAAGGGTGAGTTGGGGGAAGTGAGATTATTTGCGGGAAGTTGCAACTAATCTTGTTTAGTTAGTTTTTTGAATTAAACTTCCCTACAAGTTATCTCTCAGAAGCATATGGATATATAATTACCCCTCATTAATTACATCTCTATTACCCACATTCTTCTCTCTTGTTTGAAGAGTATTTATGTCAATATTTATGTTTTATTGTTTTTAAAATTTGCAACTTCCCCTGTAAGTTTAAAGTAGAACCAAACATGAAAATATAAACTTCCCTATGAGATAACATGAAAACATTAAAATTTGTGGTTTTAACACTTTTGTGTATTGTCATGAGTTTCAACGTTGTAGAGAGTAGTCTCTGATTGTCAAACTGTTTCAATTTCGAAAAAAAAACCAAATTATTAATGGCAGTTTGTTTGCACAAATAGGATTAGCGAATCAATGTACATGGTCATATTTGTATGTAAGTTGAGAAGATACCACGTAAGTTGGCAAACGCAGAGGAAGAGGAGGACAGCACAATACCAAACACCGATACGAAAAAATGTCAGTGCCATTTTTTTATTCAACTTAAGGAACACCCAGACTCATATTGGTATGTAAGTGTGGTATGTGGCATGCACAACCACAACTCTGCGAATTCCTTGGAAGGGCACTCATATGCTGGAAGATTGACTCAGGATGAGGCAACTATTTTGAATCAGATGAGTAAGACTAATGTTAGGCCACGACAGATAACATGAAAACATTAAAATTTGTGGTTTTAATACTTTTGTGTATTGTCATGAGTTTCAACGTTGTAGAGAGCAGTCTCTGATTGTCAAACTGTTTCAATTTAAAAAAAAAACCAAATTATTAATGGCAGTTTGTTTGCACAAATAGGATTAGCGAATTAATGTACATGATTCTATGTTTGATCCTATATTAAGCCATGAATGATTAATGAAATTTTGATTTCTCTTCAAAAAAAAATTTCCCGTAAGAAAACTTATTTGTAAGTTGGCAAAAATGAACCAAACGAGACTTTCATGTTTCATTCAATTTTTAACTTATGGCAAATTTTAAAAACAAAAAAAATATATAATAGATTTGTGATTAATGAGGGGGCAATTGTGTCCATTTCCCTTCGAAAAGATAATTCCCTTAGGGGTTCACCCCAACCAAAAAAGCCTATATAACCCATCCGCATACCTGTAGTCTAATGGGCCTCGACTACTTCGAGGTGGAGCTGGTAGGTAGTGGCAGATCCAAAAGAATTAGTTAAGGGGACCATCCAACATGGGTCGAGCTTAGATTTCAAAATAATATTAGGACTCTACTCAACAATACAAAAACTTGATCATTTGACAAACAAACTTAAAATTTGCATTTTTCAACCCAAGTTGCTCTCATGTAAAATCTATATATCTATCAAATATGTAAAAGGGACGACTAAATGGACTCCAGTAGTTGCTAAACAAATCCAATTACGTAAACATAACCCAATTTTGAATTAATTTTACTAAACGGACCTCATTTTTTTTTCGAAATCTCAAGAGTACCCCTGTTTTCTACCAACAAAAGAACATCTCCCCAAGCCATTCCTTACATTCATACCCCAAATCGAACTTTTACAAAACCCATGAAAAATCTCAAATTCATCATCTATCACGGTCACTGAGGTCTTAGGAGGGTGTATTTTACTTGAACCTCGGTGGTTCTGTCGTCAACTGAACACTAAGAGCAAAGTAATACCGCGACATTCCTTGGCTTACTGTGTGACGGCCCCAATTTCTCCATGCAATTGGGTACACCCGGTCTAGACCCGTGCAGGCCCCGAGTCATCACTTGGTGACCTGACGAGCCTAATCAGCCTTCGATCTAATTAATTTAAAGATTTATAAAAGAGTTATTGCAATAATACACAGAGAAAGAATAAATAATTATAATTAGGGAAATAACTTAATCATAGGGAAATATAGGAATCTATAAGTGTGGAAAACCCTGAGTATTCATGTACAATTCGATATGCATATATACATGGTATCAATTTCATCAAAAATACCAAGTTCTATAATCCAAAACATATGTATGAAACGATATACAAGTAAGCAAAACATAAAAACCTACTAAATGGTCTCCCTGGTACTGTTGCTAGTCCTCAAAGTAGGTCGCCTAAGCAGGGCCCCTTGCCCTTGCTGCTCTCCACTCTATCTGCACCCACCGTCACAAACTAGACGGTGAGTAACTGAAGAAATCGAAAGTAGTGCCAAAAGAATATAACAATAATTTATAATTTAACAAGTAAAGCAGTCTAAATATCATGCGGCAATGAAATAACAGGAAAGTAAGTAAATCAAGTGCATGATAAACAGACTGATAGATAAACAATCAAAATTTGCATGTTCTAAGATTCAAAAGAGGCCCATGAGTGGTTTAATTTCACAGCAACACGGCAAAGATCTCACAAGATCTCCTCGGGCAATGTCACAACATTAGCGCAACTTGAAATCGAGAGGCATCGCAACACATCTCGAATCCAATACCTAGTACACACAACACTAGGGGTGGTCAGTTACCCTTACAGGAGGCACCCTCATTGTCCCAGCTACTACGAAACCACATGATACCTTCGAGATACACACTCATGCCAAGAACATGCAATAAATAATATGTAATGGAATTTCAAACAAAGGATCAATTCAACAATATCAATGAATAGAGGATGTATAAATCACATGTTATTTCCTTACTGGCCTACTAACATACGCACATATAAGGCACGTGTGTACTTACCTGAACTATCACAACCCGGTACCACTCCGAGACTCTAACGCGTTCCCCGCGAGTTCTCGACTACTTGATAAAGGTTTCAATCCCGAATGTTGATTTAAGGTTAATATCTCGTCTTAGGGTGCTTCTCATAAGTCTGGTTTAAAATCATTAGTTAAGGCGACTCAAACCATTATGAAACAATCCATCTCAATGGTAACCATATACACGCTTCTATGGTTCTTGTCCTTATCACAAAACTTATCCCTCTTTGGGCCCTTGTTGGGCCCATTTATCAAGTCTAAACTCACCTAAGTAAGCTTTTTGTATGGACTCTTATTGGGCCTAAATACATAAGCCCATTCTTATATTTTATGCCTTTGTTTTGGGCTTCAAGTGGTACCTATTGTATTGAGCCTTTATTGGGCTTTTATTTGGGCCCTAACCTAACCTGTTTACATGACATTAATGTGTGTTATGGGCCCTTTTTATGTAAGGTGTATGTTGGGCCCTTAGTGAGCCTTAACGCAAGCCCACAACATACACTTCACAAATTATTGAACTTAAACACTAAATAGCCCATTTACATTATTCCATTTTTATTCAACACATCCACATGAAATGATACACCCACAACCAAGTACACCCCACTATTGTGTACGCCCACATGTCACACGCACCCCACACCCCACTGTTATGTGCACATAATACCCCACTATTGTACACATACCCTACTCACACACATACACACTCAACCGGTTCTCACACACATGCAACCAAAATGTGGTTGTTGGGTATTGGGGGAGGGGACATCCTTGGCCAGTAGGACTATCGGAAGGTTGCCTCCGATCGGTCGTGACCAGAGTCGGTGAACCAGCCACGACAAGCCTAAAAACAGTCCCAAAACTGTCATGAAAACAACTCAAAACGGCTTGAAAACACACTCATACTCATCGGGAAAATCGACCTATTCACCGGACGTGAGGCCCTTCGGGAACACTGAGACCCACGTGGGTGGTATATGCCTAAGTTTCCAATCAGAGAAACCCCACGGTGGTCGAATAGTGGGTCAGAAAGGTGGTGTAAGGCGACACTAAAAAAAATAAACTATTGTTAAAGAGAGAGGACTGTCGAGAGAGAAAGAATAGAGATGGGATAGGCTTACCTAGGTGTCTCCGGTGGGTGGTGGATGTTCCGGCACTGTGGTGGGTAGCAGTGGTGACGGTTCAGTAGGAGGAGGCGAGCTTCCATAGCGTGGAGGCCGAAAAGGGTGAGTGTGAGTGTAGGCCGACAATGTGAGTGAGTGATAGAGAGCTCACTGACCTTCGGCGTGTCGGTTCCGGTGAGGTCGAGTGAGGAGAGTAGGAGGGGCGGCAGTGAATTAGAGTAAGAAAAACTTGAATAGTGTATTTATGGTTTTTTGTTTGTTTGTTTATATATATGGAATAAGGGTAAAATGACCCTTTTGCCCTTCATCCTCCTTCACATACACTTAAAGTTCGCTGCCCTTATGCATCTTTTACCCCTTCATCACAATTCAACACACATACAAATCTCGATGTAAATCCAGTGACTCTCCTTATCATGCTGTGTTACTTTAACAATTTCCATCCCATAGTCCGTATGTTGCGAGACTATCCAACTCCCACATTGATCTTACATTTCCTCAGTCCGCATTTCTCCGAAATTTGGTTCGCCGCGTCCGTTTTCTCGCCACATCCCATCAACTAATTAATTAATTATTAAAAATTCGTTATTTGTATTCTTTATTTTGTTTTTCTCCCCCGTTTAACTAGGGAAACTCACCCAACTAAAAATCGCCCGAACAAATTTCGAAACTCGTAAAATACTAAAATACTAATACACACAATCAAATAATCATAAAATTATCTCAGTGTTGACTCCCGAAGTTTGAAATACAGTCTTTTATCACGTGGCCGGGTCATATCCTGACAAGTGTAACACAAATCAAGTTAAATTTGAGGGTTGTTACAGTCTCCCCCACTTATTAGGATTTCGTCCCCGAAATTTAAACTAATAAGTAAACTAAATTACAAACTTACCAGAATCAAACAGGTAGGGAAAGTACTCGCGTATGTAGGACTCTAACTCCCAAGTCAGCTCCTCGTTTCCATGAAATTGCCATTTCACGAGCACCGAAGGAATTACCTTGTTCCTCAACGTCTTGACCTTGCGGTTAATGATCTGGATCGGCTGCTCCTCGTACGTGGCATCGTCCTGCAACTCGATCTGCCTCAAGTCCACCGTCAGTTGCCGCCCTCCGCTTGACTTGTCTAGTCGAAGCATCGAAATGTGGAATACCGGATGAACGCCGCCAAGCTTTGGCGGTAACTCTAACTGGTACGCAACCTTACGAACCCTCTTCACAATCTTGAAGGGACCGATAAACATCAGAGCGAGCTTCTATTTGATTTCGAATCGTTTGTGACCTTTTAGAGGTGAGACTTTCAGGTATACATAGTCCCCAAGTCGTACTGAAGCTCATCGTGCTACTGATCATAGTATTTATTCTACTGCTCCTGGGCACCCTTAAGTTTGTGATGAATCTGCCGTACCTTCTCAGTATGATTAACAACAATTTTAGGACCAACTACCACAACATTCTCTGGCTCAGCCCAGCAAGAAGGTGATGTACAAGGCCTATCATAGAGCGCTTCAAACGGTGCCATACCGATACTCGCCTGATAATTGTTGTTTACGCAAACTCGCACAAATGAAGATACTTTTCCCATGACCCGCCGTACTCCAAAACACACGTCCTGAGCATGTCTTCCAATACCTGGACCAACCTTTCGGACTATCCGTCTATTTGTGGATGGAACGTCGTACTCAACTCCAGTCTGGTGCCAAACTGAGCCTGCATGCTCTGCCATAACAACGAAGTGAACTGCGCCCCTCGATCTGACAAAATCGATAATGGAACTCCATGCAATCTGACAATCTCGCGCTCGTAGAGGATGCTCAGTCTGTCAACTCTATGTGTAGTGGATACCGGTATGAAACGAACAGATTTCGTCAATCGATCTACAATTACGCAGATGATGTCGTGACCATGAGGAGATCGGGGTAAGCCACTAACGAAATCTATAGTAATGTGCTCCCACTTCCATCGAGGAATGGGTAGGGGCTGCAGCAATCCTCCAGGCCATCAATGCTCAGCCTTTACACGCTAGCATATCTCACACACTCGAATAAACACCGACACATCGGACTTCATCCCTGGCCACCAGAAGAGACGTCGCATGTCAACGTACATCTTGGTTCGACCCGGATGTACAAAAAAACAGGAACGGTGAGCCTCCTTAAGTATCTCAGTGTGTAAGTCAGCCGCCAATGGAATCCACAATCGCCCACGATACCTCAAGCAAGAGTCCATCGACCGACTCCAATCTGGATTGTAACGACCCGAATTCTACTTGACCCGACTCGAGGGCATTTTGGTAATTTAATATTTTATTTGTGTTTAGTGTACTATCATGCGTATTATATGTTATCACAATTTGGCGAGACTCAACTTAATAGTACGTGCACAACAACGAATGACTCAAGTCACAAATTTATTAAAGAATTATTAAGTGAGGGCAATTTGGTAATTTCATGATAAAAATGTGTTGGGTGTTGATGTGGAAATACAATTCTAAACTTGTCAAATTAAATATGAGTGAGGGATTAAGTAAAGTTTTATTTTAAATAATAAAGCCCAATTGAGCTTAGGACCCAAAAAGGCATATTAGGCAAGTTGTAAATAATCATAACCATAATCCCTAACCCTAATGCTATTTAAGCAAATCAAAGAAAACCCTAGCCGCAATCTTGTTAAACACCCACGTGGAGAAGAGGAGAGTTCAAGCTCAAGAGAGGTACAACCTCCCTTCCCTCTTTGATTTCTTTATTATTTGTTAAAGATTTGGAGACCAAAGGGTCGATGGCGTCGATAGTGGCCAGAACGCGAGGAGAATAGAAAAGAAAATAAGTAAGGAAAGATTTGATCTATGTTAGAATGAGATTTTGGAAAGGATTTTAAGTTAAAGACTCCATTGAAGGCATGGTGAGACTCTAATACTCTCTAGATTTATTGTCTTGGTGTTGATATTGGCAATGAGAGTTGATGATTTGCAAAGTTTATTCAGTTTTTCTTAGATTTAGTCTTGAAATGGGTTATATAAATTTTTAAGCTTTATGATAGCGAGTATTATGGATGAATTAATTTTGTTTTCCATAGTTTGACAGTTCATGAAAGGGTTTTACCTTGATTTTAGCAAATTGATCGCGGTTGAAGTTTATTGATATGGATTTGGCATTTAAGGTTGAGTTGAGATTTAAAGAGGGACTTTGAATATTTTCTTTGGGAAATAAACTTATTTGATAAATTTGTGGACTTTGACTGAATATTGTCATTTGGGAATTTAAAGTCTAAATTGAGTCTTATATGGTGATTTGGATCTTTTTAATTATAATTAATCGAACGTCTTCGATTTATGTTGGAAAAACCAAGTCTTAGCGGATTTTCCTTATTTTACATCACCGCATTCGTATTTTACTTGAATCATCGATTCTAATTTTAAGTGTCGATTTTAAAGTCGTGAATGACCTTTAGCGAAGTCAGCTATAAAATAGGGTGAATCTCTAAGGTCTAGACAATTAATGTTAAACTTGTATAGTTGTAGATACATAAAGTAATTATTCTTTTAAATTGTCTAGATTCGCGAGACAGTTCACATTGAGCCCAAACGCGAGAGGATCGAGATTAGGATTCATAATTTGAATTAAAGACTTGGGATTTATGGGTTGCGTCGTGGTATTGGCTCGAACCTACGTATCTATGGAATGTGAATGCACTGTTACTCATGGCCCCAGAATGTGTGGAGTTCCACCGAGGGTCTTATTAGCAAGTAAATCTATAAGAATACCTTAAAATGTTATGGTACAACCGAGGGTCGTTAACACCCCAGGATGTGTGGAGTTTACCACCGAGGGCTTTACTTGACTAATTGAATTCATAAGTATGTCACGTAGGGACATGAGTTGGAGTTACCTTCTCTTGTACTCTTGAGACATAGGGATGTGCATCGGTGATGGCTTGGACGAACCTACTGTTGATTTGATGGGACAAACGAGAGGGCACATAAGTCCTGTGTGCTAGCTGGTTGTTTCCATCACTTTGAGAGTAGGAGAATCGGTCACCGGATTCTTGCCAATATCTAGTATGCATTGAATGGATTATCGACTTATCGTATTATTATATTTTATAGTAAATAATCTCGCAAAACCGCCTCCTTTGTATGAAAGTTTGAAATTATGAAATGATTTGTCAATCTCTTTAATGTTATTCATGATTATTATTGATACAATTTATGGCTTATGAATACGTGGTATTTGTTATGAAAGGATGAATTCCTATTTAATTGTGACTTACGAATCTTATGTCTATGATAGTACTTGATGGTTCATTATAAGTCTATTTCTTATGAAATCCTGCTACCATGTTAATATTCAATAAATCCTTGTTTGTTTTTAAAATACATACTAGACTTTGCATGCTTATTAGGTATTACTTGCATATTTGATGGTTGAGCA
This sequence comes from Stephania japonica, assembly GCA_039657345.1. Classification (NCBI taxonomy): domain Eukaryota; kingdom Viridiplantae; phylum Streptophyta; class Magnoliopsida; order Ranunculales; family Menispermaceae; genus Stephania; species Stephania japonica. The sequence goes on along the minus strand of CM077558.1, from coordinate 14,979,798 downwards.
GGTTTTCCGCATTACTGAGCTCCGTTGGTTCTTTTAGCTCACCCCACTTACATCTCAGGTATCCACGACAGTGCTAGGTTGAGGCAAGGGAGAGACGAGCTTGAAATCTCCTCTTGATGTGAGCCTTTGTATATATATATATATATCATGTATATTTGATTTTGAAACTATCAACTTGGGGTTAAAATTAAAATAGATCTTTGGGTAGCTTGAATCATTGTTATCTTTAGTTGATCCATTTCGGAGATTATAATAAACTTATTTAGTTTAAAGGAGCATGAACAGATGTATAATTTTTATAAATGTTTTATGAACTTAAATCTATTGGCTTAGGATTTTTTTATATTCTTTCCACAATTATTATCCTTTGTTTAGCCAATGTGTATTCCGCAGGTTTATTGGTTTAGGCGTGCCAGACCGTTATTTGTGTCTGGTTCAGGTATCGGGTCTAAATGACAGTCTGGGCCGGGCGACCTGACTCTAGTTCGGGGACGGGTCGTTACAGTTGGTATCAGAGCCTATGGATTAGAACCTAGGGAAATGTTAGGTTAGGGAAACCTAAGATGTAAGGCCTTTAAGTTTCAAGGTCAAGTTAAGTCGAACAAATCAGTGGTATGGGACATTGGTTCAAAGTCGACTTAACACGCAATAATGATAAATCCTAGGATGGGATGAGACAAAAGAAATTTGAAAAAAATTTAATGTGATGATTATTTGCTACTTTGTATATATAAATATATCCTTAGATATGTAGGTAAATGTCTTTCCTTAAGACGTGAAATCTTGGTTCCACGAGTTGAGAATGACAATTAACGACACAAAAAAATCGAAGGAAAATCCATAGAAGGTTCCACATGCACTGTAAGGAAGTCTACAACGCTTTGCTGCAAGAATGGTTCTGATAGAACGACTAAACTTAGAGTGAAAATTGTATGGCAAGATGTGCCTATACCTAACTATAGAGTGGCAAATAAAGACTTAAGCAAGTATTGATAGACTTGAAAGGACAATGAGATGCCACGTTAAATACACAAGACGGAATTGTGACGTAGTCACATTTCAGAGAAGTAACACTGACTCCGAAAACTCTATTAGGATAATTAAAATTAACGATATCTTGTTGAAAACGGAAGTTAACAATACTAGTATGGATGCAAATGAATCTTTGGTTTCAAACAATGATAAGCAAGTTAGTCTGGCCAGGAGGCTGAACTAAATTCAAGATATAGACGTCAAGTATACTCTAAAAACCTCTAATGCTCGATTAAGAGTGTGAATCATTGGTCTATAAATTCGATTTGAAGGTTATTACTATAGATCGAATTATGTTGTTTCAGGTGATCTATTTTATCGAAAAATGATTTTTTGACTATATTGGACCATGATTTTTGTATTGTTTTCAAGTTGATGTTTGCCGCACTTTATTGAAATTTTCATGGAAGGATTTAACGTGATTTTACAAAATTTTGAAAATGCAAACAAGTACCAAAAAAAAAGTTTTGATTCGGATTTGACTTCTTAATTGATTGAATTATGGCATTGAAGTTTTGATCGAACTTGTGTAAAAGAAAAATAAAGCTAAGCTAGTTATTGATAGGTTGAATACTAAATATGAGGACCCAAATTGAGAGTTAGCTCGAAGCGTAAATGTATATTGTAGGAGATGGCGAATGAGAAATTAAAAAAAATACATTGAAAACTACTCAATGAGAAAATCTAGTGAATACAAAATGTCAAATTAGTACACTCAGAGATGGAGAATATGCAATAGCAGTACCATGACTGAATAATTAAAGGAAGCTCCAAACTAAATGGTATGTATGAGTTATATTAGTAGGCTGTAAAGAGCGTATGACGCAATTAATGATATTACAATGAACTCGATGATAAGTGAATCATTAAAATCGGGGTACACTAATAAAAAGAATATTTCTGATATGATTAGACGTGTGGATTCATAACTTTTGAGTCAAAACGAAACCTAACCAGATTGGTAGGGAATGGTTGAATGAAAAATAAAGTTGAAGAGTAATCGAGGCAAATGATTGTTACATAACCTTAGTCAATAATGACTTGGTTCTTAAAATTGGGGATCCTAGAATAGGATCGATCCATGGAAAAACGAATGAGTAATTTGGTGATGAGAAGAATTGCGAACTCAAGAGAGACAATATGTATTGCAATAGTACCATATTCAAGAACAAAATTTATAATCGAAATGGTGACATCACGAAGAATCATGTTGATCACTTGTGGGAAGTAACTTGTCATCTTTTGATAAAAGACAAAGATTTCATTAAACATATAAACTACCAAACTAAATGGTTGAAAGGAAAGATGAAATATCTGATCAGTGATAGGTCGACTATTAAAAGTGAGGATCCTAGGTTAGGATCGAATCCCAATAAGATTTATACTGTACAATACGTATGAAATAATTAAGGATGGTGAGGAAATACCTTAAATTAGCAATAAAACATGAATATATGAGTAAAGATCAAATTTCTTAAATTTCACACAGTTAATAACTGTTGAACAAAATGTGTAGTTTATACTTGAAAATCTGAGGGCTTAGTATAAGTTTAAAAGTGAAAGCCCTAATTTGATGGCATAGGAGAATTTGAGGTTGTAACCCAGACGGGTAAGCAATATATTTGCAAATGGTTTAGTGTTAATGATATCAACACGTGGAGATAATGCACGAATAATCAAGGTCAACACCGTAACAGGTGACAAGCATAAGCAAATTATGCGACATAAAGGTTTGCTTAAGCATGAGGTCATTTTAAATCAACCCCATGAGAAATTAGTTGATATTCTTATTTTCAAGAATCATTGAATTTGGAGAAAATGAAGAACACTATGAATGGTTTTGTGCTAAGTATAAGCAATCAATCATAACCTAAACAGTGTAAGATAATTCTCGAAATTGGTAAATATGAGTTTGAGTGCCCTTGAATTAAAGCTTTAGTAACAAGTTGTACACGATAAACCTATATGAGTTTTATGTACACAGATTTGTACTTTATGGTTGAAGTATCCAACAAAACGTATATGCAGTGCGACAGTAGTAATGCACGAGTGTAGTACATTGAAATATAAGTTTGAGTTATGAACTTGAAATAACTAGATCGTAGTGTGACACAAGTTCTTAATAACCACATCTCGGAGCATAGATTATGTAACTCCCAAGAAATGATGTGAATGTCGTTTCGAAACATGAAAGCTAAATCACCTTCATTTCTCGAGAGTGAGGTACTAAACACATTATAAGAGCTAAGAGTTAGTGCGAAAGATGAGAAAGAACTATTGTATACCAAAAAGGGTCATGACTAAGTCAAAAATGTTTAAAATAGTCACCCAGGATCGTGAGAATTGATCAAGCGAGGACGAAATACAATAGATTTCCTGAAAATCGAGATATAGTGATAAAAGATCTTGGTATGAAATAAAAAATGGTGATGCAATGGAGCGCATTCAGATGAATGCTGAAACCTACTTAGAAATAATGACGATGTTAAAAATATTACATAAGATTTTAAAGGTGAAAGCTTGTTTACGTCAATTAACAGTTAAGTGTGACAGAGGAGTTACAAAGTGGATCATTAGTCAAAAGTTGACTTGAATTATGAACCTACAAGAATGAATGTCGATAAACATGTGATGCCAATAATATTAAGGTATTATTCTAGAAAGGAATACTATGTCTGTCCATTTGTAGCCTTCACAGATAAGCCACAAAGACATGATGAATCGTTCAATGATGTACGTAACCGAGATATTGATAGAGATGGTGTGCTAGTGCTCATGTTATAGCAGACAATTATCCTTATTTCCCTACTACCAGTCGGTGGTATGGTTTCAATGCCAGATAGGCAGAGATATTCTTTGACACAGATAGGCACCAGATCACATCTCAACATGGTTCTACCTCTTTGTAAGCTGAGCGACTTGAGTGTATATCGCGACTTTAGTAAAGATTATAAGGAATACCTTAAGAACTTGTGATGACAGAAGAACTTGGCAAGTGGCTGAGTATAATGATTTTATTGAGATCTAGAAGAGAGGCCTTATGAATTTTGGTCAGTGGGCCGGAAATAAAAATGTGATATAGTAAAGTCAAGAGTAAGACTTTATTTCACGTGGAGTATGAGTAAAAGGTGTAAGTGCAGATTGCCCCAATTAAATAATGGGGTCATTAGGAAAACTATTATGAATGGACTAGTCAGATCATGGGTGTACCTTATTTTGACTTTCGAGGACGAAAGTTCTTAAAATTGGGGATATTATAACGACCCGAATTCTACTTGACCCGACTCGAGGGCATTTTGGTAATTTAATATTTTATTTGTGTTCGATGTACTATCATGCGTATTATATGTTATCACAATTTGGCGAGACTCAACTTAATAGTACGTGCACAACAACGAAGGACTCAAGTCACAAATTTATTAAAGAATTATTAAGTGAGGGCAATTTGGTAATTTCATGATAAAAATGTGTTGGGTGTTTGATGTGGAAATACAATTCTAAACTTGTCAAATTAAATATGAGTGAGGGATTAAGTAAAGTTTTATTTTAAATAATAAAGCCCAATTGAGCTTAGGACCCAAAAAGGGCATTTTAGGCAAGTTGTAAATAATCATAACCCTAATCCTTAACCCTAATGCTATTTAAGCAAATCAAAGAAAACCCTAGCCACAATCTTGTTAAACACCCACGTGGAGAAGAGGAGAGTAAGAGGAGAGTTCAAGCTCAAGAGAGGTACAACCTCACTTCCCTCTTTGATTTCTTTATTATTTGTTGAAGATTTGAGACCAAAGGGTCGATGGCGTCGATAGCGGCAAGAACGCGAGGAGAATAGAAAAGAAAATAAGTAAGGAAAGATTTGATCTATGTTAGAATGAGATTTTGGAAAGGATTTTGAGTTAAAGACTCCATTGAAGGCATGATGAGACTCTAATACTCTCTAGATTTATTGTCTTGGTGTTGATATTGGCAATGAGAGTTGATGATTTGCAAAGTTTATTCAGTTTTTCTTAGATCTAGTCTTGAAATGGGTTATATAAATTTTTAAGCTTTATGATAGCGAGTATTATGGATGAATTAATTTTGTTTTCCATAGTTTGACAGTTCATGAAAGGGTTTTACCATGATTTTAGCAAATTGATCGCGGTTGAAGTTTATTGATATGGATTTGGCATTTAAGGTTGAGTTGAGATTTAAAGAGGGACTTTGAATATTTTCTTTGGGAAATAAACTTATTCGATAAATTTGTGGACTTTGACTGAATATTGTCATTTGGAAATTTAAAGTCTAAATTGAGTCTTGTATGGTGATTTGGATCTTTTTAATTATAATTAATCGAACGTCTTCGATTTATGTTGGAAAAATCAAGTCTTAGCGGATTTCCTTGTTTTACATCATCGCATTCCTATTTTACTTGAATCATCGATTCTAATTTTAAGTGTCGATTTTAAAGTCGTGAATGACCTTTAGCGAAGTCACTATAAAATAGGGTGAATCTCTAAGGTCTAGACAATTAATGTTAAACTTGTATAGTTGTAGATACATAAAGTAATTATTCTTTTAAATTGTCTAGATTCGCGAGACGGTTCACATTGAGCCCAAACGCGAGAGGATCGAGATTAGGATTCGCGGCGAGTGCAGGTAAGTGGGGAGCTTGCTCAATTATCAAATATGGCATGATTATTAGTTATGCTTAGGATTCATAATTTGAATTAAAGACTTGAGATTTATGGGTTGCGTCGTGGTATTGGCTCGAACCTACGTATCTATGGAATGTGAATACACTGTTATTCATGGCCCTAGAATGTGTGGAGTTCCACTGAGGGTCTTATTAGCAAGTAAATCTATAAGAATACCTCAAAATGTTGTGGTACCACCGAGGGTCGTTAACACCCCAGGATGTGTGGAGTTTACCACCGAGGGCTTTACTTGACTAATTGAATTCATAAGTATGTCACGTAGGGACATGAGTTGGAGTTACCTTCTCTTGTACTCTTGAGACATAGGGATGTGCATCGGTGATGGCTTGATCGAACCTACTGTTGATTTGATAGGACAAACGAGAGGGCACATAAGGACTGTGTGCTAGCTGGTTGTTTCCATCACTTTGAGAGTAGGAGAATCGGTCACCGGATTCTTGCCAATATCTAGTATGCATTGAATGGAACATCGACTTATCGTATTATTATATTTTATAGTACATAATCTCGCGAAACCCCCTCCTTTGTATGAAAGTTTGAAATTATGAAATGATTTGTCAATCTCTTTAATGTTATTCATGACTATTGTTGATACAATTTATGGCTTATGAATACGTGGTATTTGTTATGAAAGGATGAATTCCTATTTAATTGTGACTTAGGAATCTTATGTCTATGATAGTACTTGATGGTTCATTATATGTCTATTTCTTATGAAATCCTGCTACCATGTTAATATTCAATAAATCCTTGTTTGTTTTTCAAATACATGCTAGACTTTGCATGCTTATTAGGTATTACTTGCATATTTGATGGTTGAGCGGGTTTTCCGCATTACTGAGCTCCGTTGGTTCTTTTAGCTCACCCCACTTACATCTCAGGTATCCACGACAGTGCTAGGTTGAGGCAAGCGAGAGACGAGCTTGAAGTCTCCTCTTGATGTGAGCCTTTGTATATATTTATATCATGTATATTTGATTTTAAAACTATCAACTTGGGGTTAAAATTAAAATAGATCTTTGGGTAGCTTGAATCATAGTTATCTTTAGTTGATCCATTTCGGAGATTATAATAAACTTGTTTAGTTTTAAGGAGCATGAACAGATGTATAATTTTTATAAATGTTCTATGAACTTAAATCTATTGGCTTAGTATTTTTTTTATATTCTTTCCACAATTATTATCCTTTGTTTAGCCAATGTGTATTCTGCAGGTTTATTTGTTTAGGCGTGCCAGACCGTTATTTGGGCCTGGTTCAGGTATCGGGTCTAAATGACAGTTTGGGCCTGGCGACCTGACTCTATGTCGGGGACGGGTCGTCACATGGATACTCTGAACTGTATGCCATCTCACTATATCGCTGGTACGACTCATCGCCTTGCTGTCCCTCGAGAACGTCTACAGTGAAACGGTCTGCAATCTCATATTACTACACAACCGTGAACTTGTAGTCATCGGCACGTCCGCTGAACTCATCATCTCGACTGCCTCAAGTAACGCCTCGTTAGTCATACGACATACAACTACCTCTGCATCGGATCCTCTGTGACTCAAAGCATCGGCAACAACATTGGCTTTCCCTAGATGATACTCAAGTGCAAAATTGTAGTCCTTCAAGACTTCAAGCCAACACCTCTGTTTCAGATTGAGTTCCTTCTGAGAGAACAAGTACTTTAAGCACTTGTGGTTTGTATACAACTTGAAGCACACGTCATACAAATGGTGTCTCCAAATCTTTGGTGCAAATACAATCACCGCCAACTCTAAGTTGTGGGTCGGGTAGTTCCTCTCATGAACTTTCAACTATCGGGATGTATAAGTGATAACTCTGCCCTCTTGCATCAGCACGCCACCCAAACCAATCTTCAACGTGTCGGTATACACGACTAAGTCTTTCCCGGTCTCAAGCAATGCTAAGACAGAGTACACGGTCGTCAATTTCTCCTTCGAGTGGAGAATGTCTCGCTCACATTCTTCACTCCAATCAAACTTCGCATTCTTCTCAAGCGCGGTTTCGTCATCGGTGCGGCGATCTTAGAGAAGTCCTGCATGAAACGGCGATAGTAACCTGCTAACCCCAGAAAACTGAGAATCTGTGTCACGGTAGTCAGAGTAGGCCACTCAATCATGGATCTAATCTTCTCTGGATCAATGGCAACACCATCAGCTCTAACTACGTACCCTAAAAATCTGACCTCTCGTAGCCAAAACTCGCACTTGCTAAACTTAGCATATAGTTAGTGGTCCCTCAGAGTCTACAACACTGGTCGTAGAGGCCCCTCGTGCTCCTCACGAGTCTTGGAATAGATGAGGATGTCGTCGATGAACACAATCACGAATCGATCTAGGAAATCCCTCATCACTCGGTACATCAGGTACATGAACATCGCCGACGTATTATTCAATTCAAACGACATGACTGTGAACGGGAAGTGACCGTATCTCGTGTTGAATGTTGTCTTTTCTTGATCCTCAGCCCTAATCCTGAGCTGATGATAGCCTGACCTCAGATCTATCTTAGAAAACCACTGCGCTCTGGTCAACTAATCAAACAAATCGTCAATGCGCGGTAACAGATACTTATTCTTCACTATAGCCTTGTTCAATTGCCTGTAGTCGATACAAAGCCTCAAACTACCGTCCTTTTTCTTGACGAACAACACAGGTACTCCCCATGGTAACATACTAGGACTGATGAAGCCGAACTCTAGCAACTCATCTAGCTGACTCCTCAGCTCCTCAAGCTCTCGAGGTGCCATCCTATATGCTGGTATCGAAATCAGTCTAGTCCCTTGGACTAAGTTAACAATGAAATCGATCGTCCTCTGTGGTGGTAATCCTTGCAAATCCTCAGGAAATACGTTAGTGAACTCGCACACGATTGGTACATCTGCCATGTCAACCTCTTGCCTCACACCGTATTCATGACGCTCGCAACAATCTCGACATCGCCACTCGTGGCCTCTCTCGCCTCTCGGTGATCAAAAGTAATGAAGCGTTACCCCGAATGCTAATCTTCGTACCATCTCGCCAACGAATCGTGATCGTCTTCTTATAACAATATATGAGTATGGTATGCTCCCAACCAATCCATGCCCAACAATGCATCGAACTTAAGAAACTCAGGCACCCTCAAGTTAGCAGGAAACTCGTAGCCTTCTATCTCTACTGAACACTCAACACATAGAAAGTTCGGGTAAATCTTGTCCCTAGTAGCCGTGCTAAGAATTAAGGTTCTACTAATCCTAATGGATTTCAACCCTAATATGTCTACCATACGTCCGGAAATAAATGAAACAAGGAACCAGAATCGAACATGGTATGCATGAATGTATTACATATAGAAATCATACCCTCAACTAGGTTTTGGGACGCCCCCTGAACTGGCTCAACTGCTGCCTGCACTCGCTCCCTTTGGTGCTGATGATGTTGTGTATGTGTCCTCTCAGGCTTATTACACTGAGCCTGGATGTGGCCAACTCTGCCACATCTGTAACATGTACGTGTATCCTGTGTACCCTGAGTCTGACCCTGCCCTCGACTCTGTGTAGATCTCTGGGTCTGAGTCTGCCCTGACCTCTGTGTCTGTCTTTTTCTACCTCCTCTACCAGAATCTCTGCTCGCCATAGGCTGTCCTTGTAACTGTTGTACAGGTCTCGTAGGCTGTGGAGTGTGACTAGCAAAGCTTGGCACTAGTGGAGTCGCCTGTGCCAGTCGAGTAGGTGGTGCAATGGATTCTACACTCAGAGCTCTGGAATCTTGGTAATGAAGTCTGTTCTTCCTCTATTTCTTGTCCTGATGATCCTCTGATCTAGTCTCCAGTCTGACCGGTCTTGCCTCCTCTGGGTGAGAAATCAGGTAACTCTCTCTAGCCAGACTTCGCTCGTATGCTCTCTGAAGAGTCTCTGGCTCGGTAGTGAATACTGAACCTCCAATGGCAGGTAGCAAACCCTCTATGAAATAGTAGATATGATCGACTTTTGAATCTGCTGACCCTCCAACATAAGGTAACAACTGAATAAACCTACCCAGGTAGTCCATCAATGGCTCTCCTACAGACTGTCGCAACGAAGTGAACTCATTCCTCTTCGCCCGTAACACTGTCGATGGAAAGTATTTCTAGTTAAACCGGGTCTTGAAATCGATCCGGCTCGCGGAATGCCTCGTAGTGACAATGGTAGTCCACCAATCATCCGCTCTCCCTCAGTAGCATAGATGAGGAAATCGTCGCTCTCATATGATCCTCAGTCGCGATGATAGTATGAATCTTCTCGTGATTCTTCAGGAAAGCTCTGTCGTTACTACGTCTGTACCACCAAAAAACTTGACGGGGTCATGCCTCTTAAATTATCTCCATTGCCTCGCATCAGTAGTGGCCCTAGGACTCTTCTCTGGAGTAGTGACCAGAGTAGTCTCTACAGCAGCTACTGGCGTAGTCGGTGTCTCCACCGCTCGTACTGTCTCAGTCTGTAACGAAGGTGTTTTCGCCTCGGTCTGCGTACCTGGCGCAGTAACCACTCCCTCGAGAATCGGTGCTAACGGAATCGAAACCGTAGATGCCGAAGCAATCGGAGTCTTTACTCCCCGAGTAACAGTAGGTGGCAATGGTGTAGTCATAGTCAATGGTGTAGTGGTAGCTGGTACGAATGTCCTCAATAATCGTAACATCTCCTGTAGCTGCTAGTCCTGTGTCGTGACTCTCTGTGTCAAGGTGTGTACATCATCCGCGCTAGCATATCGTGTGCCGGAAGTGCAATTATCGTCGCTCAGACCGGTCTGATCCGCCATCGTCGTTTGAATAAGGAAACGAATTTCTCAGATCAATGGATAACTACCGCATATAATATATTACAAACAACAATCATAATATGTATAAACATCATATCTGACTTATCCCAACTAATCTCTCCAAACTAGAGTTGTAATTAGGATCGTAGGGTTTTCCACTATAAGTTCAACCATTCCTAAACTTTCGCTGTCTTAATGGTTTGTATTTTAAATTAAGAGTCAGGTCGTTATAACCTTAGGCTCTGATACCAACTGTGACGGCCCAAATTTCCCCGTGCAATTGGGTACGCCCGGCCTAGACCCTTGCAGGCCCCGAGTCATAACTCGACGACCTGACGAGCCTAGTTAGCCTTCGACCTAATTAATTTAACAATTTATGAAAGAGTTATTGCAATAATACACAGCGGAAGACTAAACAATTATAATAAGGGAAATAACTCAATCATAGGGAAATGTAGGAATCTATAAGTGTGGAAAACCCCGAGTATTCATGTATAATTCGATATGTATATATACATGATACCAGTTTCATAAAAAAATACCAAGTTCTATAATCCAAAACATATGTATGAAATGATATACAAGTAAACAAAACATAAAAACCTACTAAATGGTCTCCCTAGGCCCCGTCGCTAGTCCTCAAAGTAGGTCACCTAAGCGGACCCCTTGCCCTTGCTGCTCTCAACCCTATCTGCACCTACCGTCACAAACTAGACGGTAAGTAAATGAAGAAATCGAAAGTAGTGCCAGAAGAATATAACAGTAATTTATGATTTAACAAGTAAAGCAGTCTAAATATCATACGGAAATGAAATAGCAGGAAAGTAAGTAAATCAAGTGCATGATAAACAGACTGATAGATAAACAATCAAAATTTGCATGTTCTAAGATTCAAAAGAGGCCCATGAGTGGTCTAATTTCATAGCAATACGGCAAAGATCTTGTAAGATCTCCCCGGGCAATGTCGCAACATTAGCGCAGCTTGAAATCGAGAGGCATTGCAAGACATTTCGAATCCAGTACCCAGTACACACAACACTAGGGGTGGTCGGTTATCCCCGCAGAGGCACTCTCGTTGTCCCAACATCTTTGCGGACAACATGATACCTTCGAGACACACACTCATGCCAAGAACGTACAACAAACAATATGGAATGAAATTTCAAACAAATGATCAATTCAACAATATCAATGAATAGAGGATGTATAAATCACATATTATTTCCTTACTGGCTTATTAACATACACAGATATAAGACACGTGTGTACTTACCTGAACTATCCCAACCCTGTACCACTCCAAGACTTTAACGCGTTCCCCGCGAGTTCTCGACTACTTGATAAAGGTTTAAATCCCGAATGTCGATTTAAGGTTAGTATCTCATTTTAGGGTGCTTTTCATAAGTCTGGTTTAAAACCATTAGTTAAGGCGACTCAAACCATTATGAAACAATCCATCTCTGTGGTAACCATATACACCCTTCTATGGTTATTGTCCTTATCATAAAAACTTAATCATCCTTAGGCTCTTGTTAGGCCCATTTATCAAGTCTATACTCGCCTAAGTAAGCTTTTTGTGTGGACTCTTATTGGGCCTAAATACATAAGCTCATTCTTATATTTTATGCCTTTGTTTAAGGCTTCAAGTTGTACCTATTGTATTGAGCCTTTGTTGGGCTTTTATTTGGGCCCTAACCTAACCCGTTTACATAACATTAATGTGTATTATGGGCTCTCTTTAGGTAAGTCCTATGTTGGGCCCTTAGTGGGCCTTAACACAAGCCCACAACATACACTTCACACATTATTGAACTTAGACACTAAATAGCCCATTTACATTATTCCATTTTTATTCAACACATCCACATGAAATGATACACCCACAACCAAGTACACCCCAATGTTGTGTACACCCACATGTCACACGCACCCTACAACCCACTGTTATGTGCACACAACACCCCACTGTTGTGTGTACCCCACTGTTGTACACATACCCCACTCACACACACAAACACTCAACCATTTCTCACGCACATGCAACCAAAATGTGGTTGTTGGGCATTGGGGGAGGGCACATCCTTGTCCAGTAGGACTACCGAAGGGTTGCCTCCAATCATTCGTAACCGTATTCGATGAACCAGCCACGACGAGCCCAAAAATAGTCCCAAAACTGCCATGAAAACAACTCAAAAATGGCTTGAAAACACACTCATACTCATCGAGAAAAATGACCCATTCGCCGGATGTGAGGCCCTCTGGGAACATCGAGACCTACGTGGGTGGTTTACACCCAATTTCCCGATCAGAGAGACCCCACGGTGGTCAAACAGTGGGTCAGAAAGGTGGTGTAAGACGACACCAAGAAAAATAAACTGTTGTGAGAGAGAGAACTGCCGAGAGAGAAAGAATAGAGAGAGATGGGAGAGGCTCACCTAGGTGTCTCCGGTGGGTGGTGGAGGTTCCGGCATTGTGATGGGTGGCAATGGTGACGGTCCAGTCGGAGGAGGCAAGCTGCCATAGCCTGGAGGCCGAGAAGGGTGAGTGTGAGTGTAGGCCGACAATGAGAGTAAGAGATAGAGAGCTCACGGACCTCCGGCGTGTCAGTTCCGGTGAGACCGAGTGGGGAGAGTAGGAGGGGCGGCAGTGAGTTAGAGTAGGAAGAAGATGAATAGTGTATTTAGGGTTTTTTGTTTGTTTGTTTATATATATGGAATAAGGGTAAAATGACCCTTTTGTCCTTCATCCTCCTTCACATACACTTAAAGACCGCTGCCCTTATGCGTCTTTTACCCCTTCATCACAATTCAACACACATACAAATCTCGATGTAAATCCAGTGACTCTCTTCATCAAGCTGTGTTACTTTAACAATTTCCATCCCATAGTCCGTATGTTGTAAGACTATCCAACTCCCACGTTGATCTTACATTTCCTCGGTCCACATTTCTCCGAAATTTGGTTTACCGCGCCTGTTTTCTCGCCACATCCCATCAACTAATTAATTAAATTATCAAAAATTTATTTTTTTGTATTCTATATTTTGTTTTTCTCCCCTGTTTAACTTCACCCAACTAAAAATCGCCCGAATGGCTCGAGACCCGTAAAATACTAAAATACTAATACACACAATCAAAGAATCATAAAATTACCTCGGTGTCGACTTTCGAAGTTCGAAATACAGTCCAATATCATGTAGCCGGATCACTATCCTGACAAGTGTGACACAAGTCAAGTTAAATTTGAGGGTTGTTACATACCGCAACTTGTTGGGTTAGGTTTTCGACTCTCTAATCTTATAGGTTTTGTTCCTCATGAGGTTACACAATGTTTGGATCTTTTGTGGCATATATTTAGTTGGACGTAGTGAGGTTAGGGTTTATGGGTTTAGGTTCTCAATATCTCGTACTGAATGGCTGCTTAGAGCCGATTACAACCTTAGGAGGGCCAAGTAAATGCTAAAAAGTCACAGTTTTAATCACCATTTGGTCGAGAGTACCAAAAAAAACTACCGAAGTATATCAAAAATAATTTTTTAACATTCTTAGAATTAAAAAGTAAACCATGGTTTCAAATTTGGATAAGACCGTAGTGCTAAGTAAATCAGTTGTTCCCTCCCTTGTTGTATTCTTCCATGCTTGCTGGTGCTTCAGGGGTGACGTTAGGCAAAGCATTCCAAGTACTAAAAATGCATCTTCAACACTAACAGCCTAACAACTATCCTTAGTTGGTCCCATTATCTCAGCTGATTCCATTGCCTCAGCTGATCCACAGTCATAGTTGCCCTCATGATTCGAATCTAATTCAATTGTTGCTTCCATAGGCTCATTCAAGTCAATAATGGGCTCCATGACTCTGACTACAGTCAGGTTTACAAATATTCAGATTAAGTTCCAATAATGCCTTAACAATCTCAAATTAATCCATAACAACCAAGTGTTTAAAAATTTATTGACATTAGGTTGAAAATTAATTTTGTAAGTGCTTAATTCCTAATATTCAATGGTGCTTAGTTCCTAAGTGTTTAAGCCCTATGCAATAAACCCTAACATATGTAATAAGTCGAGCCCCATTTTTACTTAACCACTAACTTGTAAGCTCTAAAAATCCTATATGCAGTAAAACCCTGACAAATGTAACAAGCCAAACCTCATTTCACTTAGCCACTAACATGTTAGCCGTAAAAATCCTATATGCAGTAAAACCCTAACAAATACAATAAGTCGAGCTCCATTTCGCTTACCCACTAATGGTCCCCATTCACATGCATCAAATAAAGGAGAATCTCCATACAAGACAAGAGAAAAAAAACAAGAAAGGAGTCGATAAGTGATTGACTTACTAAGTTCCAAGAAGGAGAATCTTGCACGAGATATATAGGGGATGGTCACCCTCCTTAAAAGTACCGAGATTCCATGTCTCACCCCTAAAGAAAAGACTCCTCTTCAAGCCTCCACTCAAATGCCTAGTACAAAGCACAAAACACCTTTGATTTTGGTTGACCATATATTTTAGGGTTTTAGCAGAAGAGAACCGAGTTTGGGAGCAAATGAGGGTGATATGAGGTCTTTTGCTCTCGAAATGAGAAAGAATGAGGGGGAATTTCAAATTTTTAACAATGACATTGTCACAATCAATCTGTCGCAAATCGTCGTGCAACCAGATTGACGATCGATCATATCACTTTTTGAATTTTTTCATTTTTTTTTGCACTTGAGAAGCAAACGAGTGAGGTTCACTTGTCAGATCCACGTTAGCTCGGTGTACAAAGACGGTGCACAATGTTTGTTACTCTAGCATTTCTCTACTTTCTCCTTCTTTCCCACCTCTACTCCAACTAGGTAAGTCAGTTGAGAAATAATAATAATAATAATAATAATAATAATAATAATAATAATAATAATAATATTCGAGCTAGTTAGAGGAATCCATTGGATTTAGATTAAGATACGTGATTTGAGATCTTCCTATAATCCAACGAATTTCAACAACTGTGGCAACCCATATGTTCACGCGTAAAAGAAAAACAAAAAGAAAAGAAAAAATACAGGATTGAGAGACCACCAACACACGAGAAAGTCTGAGCAGGAGAGAGAGAGAGAGAGAGAGAGAGAGAGAGAGATAGAGTTCCCGGCGAACAATCGCGCGAGCATCGAATTGGGGATTTTTGTTCGAAATCCTTCTATGACTCAAAACATAATCCTTCTATGACTCAAAACGTCTTATCCTTCTAAGACTCTAAAAATGACTTAAATAAAGTAAATTACGAAAATACCCTAAAACTAGTCAATAAAATAAAAGCTCTCAATGAAGGCCAAAATTAAGGAATTTTGATGCGTGAAAACAAATTCCAAAGAACAAAGCTCGAGGAACAATTTGTAGAGCATGAAACGTCATTTCCAAAAAGGTATTTTAATAATCAATCGATTCCCGGATCAAAGGTTATTGTCCCTCAAAATATCTACAATCGCCACGACATCGCTTTGACCCCTAATCATTAATACGGGACTGATATCTAACCACATGAAGTCCAATCATCACTGAATGGAAATCGAAAAACAAGAAACCAAACAGCCATCAAAACCAATGAATTTGATCAAACAACATATCAACCATTTCACAAGAAGTGAAGAAACATTAAACCAAATAGAAAATCGAAAAGATCTATCACTTTGAACACCCGTAATCGAATACAACACGGCCCCACCCCTAAGATCAACTCGAATTCAAAATTAGAGAAACCCATAGATGCATCGATCTTATTTGGTTAAGAGTTAGGGTTCTTAAAGTTTTTTTTTAGGAAAATAATAATCTAACACACAGTTAAATTTAATAGGGTTTTTTTTAATGTAACGGAGTTATCATGAGTGAACTCATTTTTTAAGTTTTTATGACTCCTCGTCCACTTTTAAGGGCAAAATTGGACAAAAAAAGACTAGGGATATAATTTTTGTTAAACTAAAACGTTATGATAGTTATGCCAAAATTGAAACCTTAAGATAGATTTGCCAAAATCCTAACACGTTATTATATATTTGCCTATTAGGCTTTAAGATTATATTTCTGGAAATTTTGGAGTTTTTTTATTTTATTTGCTTCGGTTCATTTTTTAATCGGTGGTGGTTCACTAAAAAAATTGGCCACAGGGTACTTCCGTTAGTCACATCGAAAACTTGACACTTCAAATGATAAAATGACCAAACGTGCACTCTTTAAAAAATTAAGGGATCTAATGCGCTTAAATAAAAATTCAGGTAAATTTTCTTGTTTTTGAGATGTGTTCTTGTATTATTCTATTGTTGGTGAATCTCATTCAATTGATATATCTTGTACTCTTTATTCACATAGTGAATTGTTTGCCCGTTATTTTACCCGTGATTTGTAGGGTTTTTCACGTTAAATCTTGTGTGTCTTGTGGTGTGTTATAGTTGTGCATTGATAATGATTTGGTGGAATTTGGTAGTCATCCGTTTCATTGTTCGGGTGGAGCAACCCCAACAATTATAAGATGAATGACCAAAGGAGACCTTAAGGTTTAGTCATTCTTGTAAAAGCTACAATACATAAAAGCAAAGGGAACTCGAGTCATAACTCAACAAACCTATTCATGAACAAAAACAAAAAAAACAAGAGCCTATTAACACAAAAATTTACTCTATAAAATTGAATTGTTTCACTAAAAAGGAAAAGTATATCTGTGCATGCAGGTAAAACAAATTTATAAGCCACCACTGCATTTTGGTGTACCATTAAAAGAAAGAAGAGAAAACTAAAACCAAATAGTTTATGCTAATATAAACAAATCCTAGTATGAAAAAAAAACTATAAAACTAAACTACTACTCTAATATGAACATCCTAGCTTTACTATCAACAACAAAAGAAAAAAAAAATTCTAGTCTTCATCAAAGTTTTTTAACTTGATGTAGTCGGTTGTGTCTCCAATCCAAAGCCGAAGGGGAAGAGTGGATCATAGTGTGCATCTCCAACATTCATCGGAAGCTGATCGACAGATTTGAACCAAGTGCGGGAAAGCTTGCCAGTGAATCCATAGTCACCAAAGAGCACATCAGCCACACCTTGACCTTCTGTGCCTGGGAGCCAAGCAGCCACCAGAGCATCCATCTCAGAGAGGTAAGGTTCCAAGACCACAGGTCTGCCCGAAACAACCACCACCACGCATTTATCGACAGCACCACATACATTCTTGATTGTGTTCAGACTTTTTTCGGGGAGGGTGAGGTTCTGGTTGTCGCCACCAAACTCAGCGTAAGGCGGCTCGCCGACCACAACAATGCCATAGGAGAAGTTGTCAGACTTGACAAACTCAGCATCTGGATTCTCACTGTAGACAACTTCAGTGCCTGAGTCGACGGCATTAAGGATGCCACTGAGAATGGTAGTTCCTGCTCATCACACAAAAAACATCACATATTAATATAATCAAAAGCCTTGGCTCCATGGATTTGTGAGTTAATTGTATTAAATGGTCCATATATAGCTAGTTAATTAGATCATCAAATGAAAGCTCAACATACCAACTGTGAGGTTGTTTCCACCGAGACCTTGCCATTCGATTGTCCAGCCACCACACTGATTGCCCAAATTGTTAGCGTGGCTTCCTGCAACGAAAATCTTAGAGGCATTCTTTGGGAGAGGCAGGACTGGCTTATCTGCAGACTTTCCATTTTTCAAAAGCACAAGGGACTTTCTCACAGCTTCCCTTGCAAGATCTCTATGTTCCTGTTTAAAGGCATAGCTCAATTACATTAGATTATATTTCCCATCATATATAACATGTATTTCAAACCACATTGTCAAAGAGTAGCGAAGTCGATGAAAGATTGATCAAGAACTAACCTGGCTTCCTATCTGGTCGACTAGACTATAATCGGCCAAAGGGTTCTCAAAGAGACCCATCATGAACTTGACCCGCAAAATTCTGAAAACAGCATCATCAATCCGGCTCATGGAGATTCTGTTGTTGTTGACACTCTCGACAACACTATCAATGAATTCAGTGTAATTGTATGGAATCATGACCTGCAATTCACAAACAGAATAGAAGAAAAAGCTTAGGGTCAGAACTAGAGCATAACACACAATGTCTCTCAGCTTATGTTAAGAAGCAGCAGTTACCATGTCAATGCCGGCATTGATTCCAACTTCAAGGGAATGTGAATAATTAGCATGAGGGGGGTCGGTTATCCTGTCGACACCTTGCCAATCGGAGATGACAAATCCCTAATAATTCAATCAATATACAAAAATTAGCATTAGGAATCCACTTACAACAATGATAATAAAGCAGCGAGTGCACAAGAACTCAAGTCTCTATTCTCTTACCCGGAATTTCAATATGTGCTTGAGGAAGCCTGTGACAAGTGCACGATTGGCATGCATCTTCTTCCCGTTCCAGCTCGAGTAAGAGACCATGACAGTTGAGACGCCCTTACTGATAGCATTGTAGTAGGCAGGCATGTGAATGTCAAACAGACCTTGGACATCAATAACTGTGTTGTTCTCGTCAATGCCCCTAATGGTGCCGCCATCACCAACAAAATGCTTTGCGCAAGCTACAACCTTTGTCCTGCACAACAGAACAAAGTGAGATCGCTGTGAAAACTGGAAATAAAACTACCATTAAAAGGATCAACAAATAGAATGTCAATGCAGCATTGAGAAACAAGTCACGAGTGCAATATTGTACTTAAAACTAGAATAGAATTCTTACTTTCCACCAACATAAGGAACTCCCAATGGAGAACTAGCCGGGATTTCGCCCTGCAATCCAGAAATAATCTCTGTCATCTCCTGCACAACCTTGTGATCCTCACTGTAACTCTCGTAGCAGCGGCCCCATCTTGGATCTCTGCAGACCTGTATATTAAAGTAACAACATTGATTATTCTCAGTGACAAATTAGTACATGGAGGTTCAAAGCAGCCTATGCGTGTTAGTGACGTAGGAGATCAGTAATTTGTTAATTACCGCAATGCATGGAGCAAATGCATATTGAATTCCAGTGGCTCTAACTTCAAGAGCTGTTGCCGCACCGATTCTCTTCACAAGTTCAGGGTCCCTGTAAATATGTTCATGATGAAATTGGTCAGTATTGGTACCGAAGCACCAAGAAATTCATGGACGAACAAATTAATCACAACAAACTGATCTAGGCGCAAGCTAAGTTGTTTGACAATAGTGGGGATGATTCTGTCAAGACTCAAGTAGATGTGTCAAATATTAATATAATTAGTAGTGTACGTACAAACAGCAATGCAGCTAATGATTTATTTTGTTTCAATGATATGGCCTTACTTAATACCTTACAAATTAAATAAAAGGAAAACAAGCAAATAGAAGAAGACAATGCAAGATTGTTTTGTTTTTCTTTCTTTTAAGATACAACTTGGGCACAAAAGAGCAAATTGAGAAAAAGGAATGCAAGATAGTACTAATTAATACTTGCCTAGTACATCCAAGTCCTACGTTGTGTGGGAATATCGTCGCCTTGTAGACATTGTTGTGCCCGTGGACAGCGTCGATACCATAAATCATTGGAATTCCGAGACGGCTAGAGAGAGAACCATTTTGATAGTCGTTCACCATGTTCACCCAATCCTGGGCAGTGGCTTGAGGGCGCGGAACGCTTCCTCCACCGCTCAATAAACTCCCTACACATGACATTGAAAAAAAATAAAAATAAAACTTAAAGAGTTTATTCACCTACGTACATACTATTAATTTGCACATTGACAATAACTATACATACCGATGGAGTAGTTCTTCATGATTTCAGCAGTCGCGGCAGTCCTATCGATTTGCGCCATCTGACCAATCTTCTCCTCAAGAGTCATTCGACTCATGAGATCCCAAACTCGAACATTGACAGGTTCAGCAGGATCTTTGTACTTCATGTCCTCAGTTTGTGCCCATGCCACAGTAGAGAGGCATAGGAACAGAAATCCCAACAGAACAGTGGAAAATCTTGCCATCTTTCTTACTTAATAATACAATCCTGAACACAATAAAACAAACCATTGTTAAAAGAAACAAACACATAAAAAAGGAGAGAAAACAGAATTTGTACTTAAAACTTCAAAAAGAGAAAAGTTACATAATTACAATTTTATTTTATTTATAATCATGAGTGTTCTAAACCTTTTTCTTTCGGCCCCTCCCTACTTAGGCTCGACTAGAATAAGTGGATCGTACACCAAATCAAAATATACACACATGTATAGGCATGATTATATAGGAATTAAATCATCCCATCGAAGAACATGTTCTAAAGAATTAATTAAAACGTAAAAAAGACAACAATGCGCGCAGTAGGAGTAACCAATCGATTAATCAAGTAAACAGCATCAACCAAGAAGAAAGAAGTAAAACGAGTTGAAGCAATGCAAAGAAAAGGACTTACAAAGAGTGATAGAAGAGAGTAGTAGTAGAACTGTAGAAGAACGTAGGGTCTGAGAGAGCTAGCTACATATATTTATAGGGACTGTGGGAATTGCTTTTGGAGTGAGTGGATTTGTAGTAAGAATCAAAGAAAGTGAGTAATTGGGTTTTGTTAATGAATACAAGTCTTGTTTTGTTTCAATTCTAATCTGTATCGGAGAAAGAATTGGGTCCGAGACAAAAATCATGTCCGAGACCGTTTTGTGTTGTAGTTGTTTACGGTTTTTTTTAAGAATGTTTACGGCTTCGTTTTGTTTTTCTTTTTTTTTTTTTTTTTTGTGAGAAAGGTTTCGTTTTGTTTTGTGTTTAGTGTTTTTGTTTTGTTTTGTCTTTTTTTTTTTTGGTAGGATTTCGTTTTGTCTTTAGTATTTCAAAGTTAATTTGTATTTTCTTATTTAAAAAGGTTAATTTGTATTTAACGCAAGTTTACATCACTTCACAAACAAACCATTTCTTGGTTCAATAATGTAAACTGTCTTTCATGCCTTTTTTTTTAATTTTTTTTTTTTTTTTGGTCTGAAGTCATTAGGCCTAGTTTCATTCATTTTTGTCAACTTACAAGAGGAGTTTTCTTGCCGGCTAAACAAACCTCAGTAATTGCTAAACAGACCCAATTACTCAAACATACCCCAGTTTTGAATTAATTTTACTAAAAGGAAGGAAATTGTCATTTCTGCCATGCACCTGGACATTGGTTCAGAAATTGCAAACTCTATCTGAAGATCTAAAGAAGAAAAAGGGTAGTGCGACTACCACCTCAGGTATTTATGTTATTGAAATTAATTTATCTACTAGTGATTCCTGGGTATTGGATACGGGATGTGGATCTCACATTTGTATAAATGTGCAGGGACTCACCAGAAGTAGAAAGTTGAAGAAAGGAGAAGTCATCCTCCGCGTAGGGAATGGAGCAAGAGTTGTTGCCCTGGCTGTTGGATCATATGACTTAGTTTTATCTAGTGGACTTATTTTAACTTTAAATAATTGTTATTATGTGCTCTGCACTTGAGCGAAACATCATTTCTTTCATGTTTGGATATGGATGGTTTTGATTTTATTATTGCGAATAATAGATGTTCAATTTCTCGTAAAGGCATTTTTTATACAAATGTTGATATGTGTGATGGTCTTTATATTCTAAGCATGAAAAAGTCCACAGATACTCCAGTCTTTAACATAAATACAAAGAGATCCAAGTCAAATGATTTGAATCAAACCTATCTTTGGCATTGTCGTCTTTGATGCATAAATGAGAAACGCATAACGAAGCTACATAAAGATGGACTTCTAGATTCATTTGATTTGGAATCATATGAAACGTGCGTATCTTGTTTACTAGGCAAGATGACTAAAAGTCCCTTTACTAGACATAGTGAAAGGGCAAGTGATTTATTAGGTCTAATACATACTGATGTATGCGGTCCTATAAACACAATGGCTAGAGGAGGTTATCAGTACTTCATTACATTTACCGATGATTTCAGCAGATATGGTTATGTATATCTTATGAAACATAAAGCTGAATCATTTGAGATGTTTCGAACATTTCAAAATGAAGTGCAGAATCAACTTGGTAAAACTATCAAAGCACTTCGATCAGATCGAGGTGGTGAATACTTGAGCCAAGAATTTGATGATCATCTTAGAAATTGTGAGATTGTCTCCCAATTGACTCCACCAGCAACTCCACAATGGAATGGAGTTTCTGAAATGAGAAATCGAACCTTATTAGATATGGTTCGATCTATGATGAGTCATGCGGATCTTCCATTATCCTTTTGGGGTTATGCATTACAAACTGCAGCTTTCACTCTAAATCGAGTTCCTTCTAAAGCGGTTGATAAAACACCATATGAGATATGGTACGGGAAGAGACCTAGTTTGTCTTTTCTTAAGATTTGGGATTGTGAGGCTTACGTAAAGCGACAAGCCTCAGAAAAACTAGCACCTAAATCTGATAAGTGTTTATTTGTGGGGTATCCTAAGGAAACAAAAGGATATTACTTTTATAATCCCGTTGAGAACAAAGTGTTTGTTGCTCGGTATGGTGCCTTTATGGAAAAACAGTTTATTTCAAAAGACACTAGTGGGAGAGAAATAAATCTTGAAGAAGTTCAAGAATCACAAATAAACACTGAACCGCTACTGGAAATTCAACAACGTTCTGAACCAGTTGAACCTCCGCAAGTGACACAAGGTCTACGTAAATCTGGTAGCGTAAGACATGAGCCAGAGAGATTCGGATTTCTCATTACTGATAGTCGTGATGTGTTGCTTATGGATCAAAATGAGCCCACCACTTATCAGGAGGCTATGTCTGGACCAGATTCAGATAAATGGCTAAGTGCTATGAACTCTGAGATGCAATCCATGTATGATAACCAAGTTTGGAACTTGGTTGATTTACCTGAAGGTGGTAAGACCATTGGATGTAAATGGGTTTTCAAGAAGAAAACTGACATGAATGGCAAAGTGCATACTTTCAAAGCAAGACTTGTAGCAAAAGGTTTCAGGCAGACTCAAGGTGTTGATTATGATGAAACTTTTTCACCAGTAGCCATGTTTAAATCCATAAGAATTTTAATTGCCATTGCTGCATATTATGACTATGAGATATGGCAAATGGATGTAAAAACAACATTTCTTAATGGAAAGTGCTTGAGGACGTGTATATGACACAACTCAAGGTTTTGTACATCCCGAGAATTCTATGAAGGTATGCAAGCTTCAAAGATCCATTTATGGATTAAAGCAAGCTTCTCGGAGTTGGAATCTTCGTTTTGATGAAGCAATCAAGGATTTTGGTTTTATTAAGAACGAAGATGAGCCTTGTGTATACAAGAAGGTCAGTGGGAGTGTAGTTGTTTTTCTGGTACTGTATGTTGATGATATATTACTCATTAGAAATGACATCCCAACATTGCAGAGTGTCAAGTCTTGGTTAGGGAAATGTTTCTCGATGAAAGACTTAGGAGATGCAGCTTATATCCTAGGGATAAGGATCTATAGGGATAGATCTAAGAGGCTGATCGGTCTAAGTCAGAGTGCTTACATAGACAATGTACTGAATAGGTTCAGTTTGCAAGACTCTAAAAGAGGATTGTTGCCAATGTCTCATGGCATAAATCTCAACAAGAATCAATGTCCTAGGACAAATGATGAGCGAGACCGTATGAATAAGATTCCATATGCATCTGCTATTGGATCTATCATGTACGCTATGCTATGCACTCGGCCTGATGTATCATATGCTTTGAGCACTACTACAAGCGATATCGGTCGGATCCAGGGTGAGAGTCACTGGATAGCAAGAAAGAACATCCTTAAGTACTTAAGAAGGACTAAGGAAGTGTTCTTGGTCTATGGAGGTTTTGAAAATGATCTAGTTGTAAATGGTTACACAGATGCAAGTTTTCAAACTGATATAGATGATTTTATATCACAGTCTGTGTAACGGCCCAAATTAATTTAATTGAGTATTAGTGTTAATCACGATGATTAACGGTTAATTCAGCGTTACGGTGGATGACAGTGGGTGGACTCAAATAAGAGTACCCAGGTTATATTGTGTTATTTGTGTATGTTGTATGTCTATTATTGTGATGTGGAAATTTATTATTTATATAAACATCACATGTGTGTAAGTTGACATCGGGCAAGACTACGAGTCGGGTATATGTCCCGAAGTGCGTGTCGAGGACCGGTACCGGGTATTGGGTAGTCGAGTACGGGGCATGGGTTGCCGGTAGCTGAGTGCTAGTGTGTGACGCACTTATGAATTTTATATAATTTATTAGGTGATTTAACCTAAGGTTGAATTAATGTATTAATGAATTAGTTGAAGTCCTATAGTTTGATAAGAAAAATCAGCATGCATAGGATAATTCTCGATGCACAACAAGGAAATTCGAGATAGATAATGTCATGATAGGGTGTCAAGAACTTTGGTGACACAAGGTGATCAAGTGGCGGTTGGATTTACCTCGAGATGCGTGTGCACGTGAGATTAAAATACCACCTATATATACAACCCGATGGATCAAATGCATGCAAATCTAATATTTGCTCAAATCGTTAGGAGATTTTGGTGAGAGGAATCAAAGTGTTGGAGGGACGAAATCGAGCTTGGAGAGGGAAATCCGAGCCACACAACATTGATCCAAGTAATCCTTACCATTTTAATGGAAATTTTGATAAAAAATGTGATTAAAATGGGTTGTGGTGAATTCGGATTTCATTTATTTTTAATGGTTTTAGGAGGTCAAATTCGGTGTTCTTAAGGTTTACTTTGATGAATTACATCAATTGGGATCGAATTTGAAAAAATTGAGATGATTTGGTAAATTTGGGGTTTATTTATATATATTTTGATCCGAGAATTTGATGTTGTTTTGGTGGATTTGTGGTGAGATTATGATGTTTTAGAGGTCTTAAATGGAGTGAGGTTGAAGAGGAATCGATAGGAGGGAAGAAGAAGAGAAGAAGAAAGAAAAAAAAAAAAAAAAAAAAAAGGGGAGAGACGAAATCGTCTCGTAGAACCGAGACGATTTCGTCTCAGGTAGTAGGGACGACGCGCGTGGCGCGTGCGCGTCGTCACCCTCGATTTCGGTCGGACCGGCCAGCTAGGCCGGTCCAGCCACTGAGCCGGACCGGTCCAGGTGGCCCCCTCCCAAATAAAAAATAATTCTTTTATTTATTATTAAATTAAATAATATATATATATTATATATTATATATTATTGCTTGGAAAATAGGGAAAATAATTGAAAAATATCAGAAAAATTTGAAAAAAATTCTAGAAAAATATAGAAACTTAGAAAAAGGTAGAAAAGTGGTTTCGGGACTTTTCGGGTATTTTTGGAACCCCGACATTGTCCTAAGAGGTACCACAACCGCAAAATGGAATATGTGATATAATATTATAAATGTGTTATTAATAA
The DNA here is from genome assembly GCA_039657345.1 of Stephania japonica. Classification (NCBI taxonomy): domain Eukaryota; kingdom Viridiplantae; phylum Streptophyta; class Magnoliopsida; order Ranunculales; family Menispermaceae; genus Stephania; species Stephania japonica. The sequence goes on along the minus strand of CM077558.1, from coordinate 14,953,881 downwards.
TATAAAACACTATAAATGGACTTCGGGGACCCAGGGAACCATAGCTCGGGCATAGGAGAGCTAGGCGGGTCTGATTGACGGTCCTGGAAGTCTGAGTGCGTAGTTACAGTGCGTAAAACCCTTGAGAATGTTACACTTTAATTCATGCGTGGTTTGTCCATATAAATGATGTGTTTATTCATTTGTTTATTTATCGCCTTGTTACATATTTTGGTTGCCATGTTATGCACTCGCGATTATGTGTTGGACGGTGTTTGATGTGTTCACATTGTCGGAGGTTAATCGAGATGGTTGTGGTACGGAATTGAGTAGGCTAGGTTGTAGCGCGTGTCTTGGCTTAGCTTTGAATAGCTACCCGAGGATGCACGTGTCCGGTGGGTTGCGATTTGTTCGGTTGTATCATATGCTTTGAGCACTAAAGCGAGATATCGTAGATCGATTAACGATCCGGTGAGAGTCATATAGCGGTTTTAAAAGAACATCCTTAAGTACTTAAGGACTAAGGAAGTGTTCTTGGTCTATGGAGGTTTTGAAAAAATGATCTAGTTGTAAATGGTTACACAGATGCAAGTTTTCAAACCGATATAGATGATTTTAGATCATCATTAACGTGTAGACTTCTCTTGGGAATTTACTCACCGGGCTCGTTCTTTGTATGTGTTGGGCTGGATATGTGTTTACTTTGAATGGGGGTGCGAAGGTGATGTGACAGCGATTTGGAAAAGTTCAAAGCAGAGATTTAGGGCCGTGTGCAGATTCTACAAATGGGGGTGCAGGCTGGAAAAGTTCGAGTATATTGCAATCCAATCCAGTATATTGCGGCAAAGGAAAGGCGGTTTGGATCAAAAAGTTCATTTCAACTAGGTGTGGTTCCAAGTATTGCTAACCTGTTTGTTTGTATTGTGACAATAACGGGGCAATAGCACAGCCAAGGAACCTAAATCACACCACAGATCCAAACATATACTCAGCGTTTTCATCTCATCGAGAAATTATTGAGAGGGAGACGTAAAGATTTGCAGAGTACCTATCAAGACAACGTTGCGGATCCATTGACAAAGGCTCTTCCACAAGCGAAACATGATGGTCATGTTAGATCATTAGGCATTAGATGCATGAATGATTGGCCCTAGAGCAAGTGGGAGATGTTGGGAAATGTGCCCTAGGTCAATCCATTAACAATCTTTATGAATACATTTTAGTTAATAAAATAGAGGATTTCATTTGTTGTTTATTATAATTGATTTGCATGTTTACATTATAATAAGATCCATTGGTATTTACGAAATATCCTAAATGTCCCTAGTCGATTATTATACTTGGAACTATAATGAATTAAGACTAGTGTGAGTCTTGATTGATGATCATACGATGATCATACGTATAGAATACGAATCAAGATCATGAGTACTTGTTAGGGAACAAAGTACTTGGACCGACCCGCTATGAGAACATCACATGGATTAAGTCATAGTTGTTTCTCATGATAGGTATATTTTTCGGTCCTCGACTTGAGATTACCAGAGACTTCAACATTAGGAATACAAGTGATTTGATGCAATCAAACGTTGTCTTTAACCTAGGATGATTATAAAGGTTGTGATTGGTTACTTGTGTGAATAATGTGGTGAAGTTGTGTAATCGAGATAGAATTTGTCCCTTCATATAAAGAGAGATATCCAGTGGATCCCTCGATGTGTTAAACTGTTAAAAGGCCTAGTCTAAGTGAATTTATATTGATCAATGTCACTTAGATATTTTCAGGCTACCTAGAAATCGAGACTAGTACGATTGAACATGTTGGATGACAATTCCATGCCTTATGTTTGATCAAAAGGATATCGTGTGACAAAAGGATGTTATATACACTATTGATTAGGTTATATCGATTTGATATTCGTACAACTTGGGTAGTCATAATGTCTTGCTAGAGGTCGCTTATGACTTGTATACCAAAATGTGTTTTGGTACACTGCCAACGTTGTATAAGCCTATTGGGTCGCACACTGAGAATGGTTTTGTGAGATTTTAAGATGGTTCAGTAAAATGAATTTTATATGATAAAATTCATGACAGAAACGTCCTTGTAGTGTATTACACTTATACTTCTTTAAGTAGGGGTATATGTGTAATTTACTTAACCGTCTATATATAAGGGTTGTATAAATAGACGCTTTGAGTTAGAATACAAGTACGAAAGATTTTAAAAGGGCCGAAACTCTATTTTCGTTTTAAGAAACGACTTAGAGTTTTTGGTATCCTCTGAATCGTTTTGGAGAGAAACAAAAGGTTTGGTATTCTCTCGAAGCTAGCACTTTGGATCTCGGTCGCCGTTCGTGTGTGGACAGCTAGTAAAGGGCGTTCGTCATTGGCAGCGCCTTAGAGATCGATTAACCTTCAGAGATGTATTGCGACTGAGGTATGATTAAGTTTTCATAGTTTAAACATGTTTTAATGGAGTCAGATTCGGATCCTGTTGGGGTTTTTCTCAAAATTGTTTTGTAACTTCCGTGCGCGCATAAACCCCAAAACAACACTACCAACAAAAGAACATCTCCCCAAGCCGTTCTTTACATTCATACCCCAAATTGAACTTTCACAAAACCCAGGAAAAACCTCAAATTCATCATCTATCACGGTCACTAAGGTCTTAGGATGGTGTATTTTACTTGAACCTCGGCAGATCTGCTGTCGACTGAGCACTAGGAGCAAAGGAATACCACGACATTCCTTGGGTTACCGCAACTTATTGGGTAAGGTTTCGACTCTCTAATCTTATGGGTTTTGTTCCTCATAATGTTACATGTCGTTTGGATCTTTTTGTGGCATATATTTAGTTGGGTGTAGTAAGGTTATTTTGGGTTTAGGTTCTCGATATCTCGTACTGAATGGCCGCTTAGAGCCGATTAGAACCTTAGGAGGACCAAGTAAATGCTAAAAAGTCAAAGTTTTAGCCACCATTTGGTTGAGAGTACCAAAAAGAACCATCGAAGTATATCAAAAATAAGTTTTTAACATTCTTAGAATTAAAAAGTAAACCATGGTTTCAAATTTGAATAAGACCATAGTGCTAAGTAAATCAGTTGTTCCCTCCCTTGTTGTATTCCATGCTTGCTAGTGCTTCAGGGGTGATGTTAGGCAAAGCATTCCAAGTACTGAAAATGCATCTTCAACACTAATAGCCTGACAACTATCCTCAGTTGGTCCCATTATCTCAGTTGATTCCATTGCCTTAGCTGATCCACAGTCATAATTGCCCTCATGATCCGAATCTAAATCAATTGTTGCTTCCATAGGCTTGTTCAAGTCAATAATGGGCTCCATGACTCTAACTACAATCAGGTTTACAAAAATTTAGATTAAGTTCCAATAAGGCCCTAACAATCTCAAATTAAGCCATAACAACCATGTGTTTAAAAATTTATTGACATTAGGTTGAAAATTAATTTTGTAAGTGCTTAATTCCTAATGTTCAATGGTGCTTAGTTCCTAAGTGTTTAAGCCCAACGCAATAAACCCGAACATATACAATAAGCCGAGCCCCATTTTCATTTAACCACTAACTTTTAAGCTCTAAAAATCCTATATGCAGTAAAACCCTGACAAATGCAACAAGCCAAACCTCATTTCACTTAGCCACTAATATATTAGCCCTAAAAATCCTATATGCAGTAAAACCTTAACAAATACAATAAGTCGAGCCCTATTTCGCTTAGCCACTGTTGGTCCCCATTCATATGCATCAAATAAAGGAGAATCTCCATACAAGACAAGAGAAAAAAAAAACAAGAAAGGAGTCGATCAGTGATTGACTTACCAAGTTCCAAGAAGGAGAATCTTGCACGAGATATATAGGGGATGGTCGCCCTCTTTAAAAGTACCAAAATTCCATGTCTCACCCCTGAAGAAAAGACTCTTCAAGCCTACACTCAAATGCCTAGTACAAAGCACAAAACACCTTTGATTTTGATTGACCATATATTTTAGGGTTTCAGCAGAAGAGAATCGGGTTTGGGAGCAAAGGAGGGCGATATGAGGTCTTTTGCTCTCGAAATGAGAAAGAATGAGGGGGAATTTCAAATTTTTAACAATGACATTGTCACAATCAACTGGCCGCAGTTGTACAACCAGTTGACAGTCAGTCATATCACTTTTTAACTTTTTTCATTATTTTCATTTTTTTTTTGCACTGCAAACGAGTGGGGCCCGCTTGTCAGATCCACGTCAGCTCGGTGTACAAAGACGATGCACAATATTCGTTACCCTAGCATTTCTCTACTTTCCCCTACTTTCCCACCCTACTTTCCCACTCCTACTACTTCAATTATAAGTCGGTTGAGAAATAATAATAATAATAATAATAATAATAATAATAATAATAATAATAATAATAATAATAATAATAAAAAATTCGAGCTAGTTAGAGTAATCCATTGGATTGAGGTTAAGATGCGTGATTTGAGATCTTCCTATAATCCAACGAATTTCAACAAACCCATATATGTTCACGAGTAAAAGAAAAACAAAAAGAAAAGAAAAATACGGGATCGAGAGACCACCGACACACGAGAAAGTCTGAGTAGGAGAGAGAGAGAGAGAGAGAGTTCCCGGCGAACAACCGCGCGAGCATCGAATTGGGGATTCTTGTTCGAACAGTTAGGGTATGTAATTTTTCAATCTCGTTGCCTTTCAAGTTTCTCAATTGAACCCTAAACGTATTGATTTGAACATTTAATTAGGCAGGGATGAACTAGGGCTTGGAGGATTTGAGTTGAATTTGAATAAATTGGGGAAGTTTTGGCAACTATAGATTGTTGGAATGCGTGGATGAGTGTTCTTATGGATTTGGAACACTTTGATCTTGTAGGGTTTAGTGGATTATGGGAATACTGACTAGAAATCCAAATCTAGGTTACTTGATTTTTAACAACTCTAAACAATCAAAGTGTTTTGGAGACTTACAAGGGTGGTTACGTTCAGAATTATTTGTCTTATTGAAGCCAAATTGTTATCAAATTATCAATTGATTGCGGTTTTGTGGGTTTTAAACATTTGACACACTTTTGTGAGTTGCGTATGAATGTGATTACTTTGAATATAATCCTTCTGCATGTATATGTGTTTGTGTATTTGTGTATGTATATATGCTTAACTTAACTACAGAAATGTCATTATATTTCTTTAACTTTTTTGGGTTGTGGTTCTTTCTTAATAGGAGTTTGGTTGCAGGTGCAAGTGGTCGGTGCTTACGAATTTGGAAGAAGATGGTAAGCTGCGTACTCATTTTTATTTTTATTTTTTTTAATTTTGGATTTTTGTCTAATTTTATGTTTCCTGATTCATGCTACAGCTTCCTCTTTCTTTGCTAAAAACTGCTCAAGGGCATCCTATGGTGAGTTCCTGCTTTAAGCCATGGATGATTTATTGGTTTTGGGTTTTGGCTTTGTGTTTTCATTAGCAATTTATGCTTTAGTGGTTATGGTTGAAGGGTGTTTTCTGCTATATCTATTGAATTGGTATATATTTTGGCAGCTGGTGGAGCTAAAGAATGGAGAAACGTATAATGGGCATTTGGTAAATTGCGATACATGGATGAATATACATCTCCGTGAAGTTATCTGCACATCAAAAGTAAGATTCTAGCCTTTTCTGTGAATTACGCATCTTCACATTTGTCCCATCTTGTGAGGGAATTAATACCGATTGTGGTAATTCAATGTAGGATGGAGATAGGTTTTGGCGCATGCCCGAGTGTTACATTCGAGGAAACACAATTAAGTACCTCCGAGTGCCAGATGAGGTATGGTTGTAGATTTAAATTCCCTACTGTTGTTCAATATTTAACCTTCTTTACTTTGCTTATTTTTGCACTTTCTATGTACTTTAAATCAATAATTTCCATGCCTTTCCTACACCCTTAACCCATGGCTGTAAAAAAAAAAAAAATCATGCCTTTTCTAATGATTTGAGCTAAAGGAATTGTTATTTTGCTTAAATATGTATGAACACTTTTATTATCTTCCTCGTTTGATTGTCTTCCCATTGTTATTTTCTTCCCTTTTTTTTCCTTCAACAGTCTTTTGGTGGTTGTGTGATGGAAAACTTTGTAATGCATTCACAGTTTTTTACTCTTGCGTTGTGACTAACAAGATTATTGATTCCCTAGCACAATCGCATCAATAAATGCACTTTGAAGAGGCCAATTTTAAATCTAAGGCTGATGGTGACAAACCTTCATATTCAAGATTAGAAGCATGCTCCGATAATAAATCAAAGGTCTATGACTTTTCCCTTTCAAAAAATGCTTTTCTATTTTAACTTTCAAGAAATGGTTTTCAACTTTAGGAACCAAACTAGTAAACCATGTCTTCAAAATTTCGAGTGCTGAGAACATTTATTCATTTGAAATCAAAAGCAGCCTAATATTGCCACTTTCATTTCGTTGGCTGTTCATAGACCCCTTTACAATGGGAGGCATGTCCACCAACTATACCACATCTGTAGCTAACAAAACTCCTTAAACCATGCTGCATTGCTGCTGCTGCTGCTTAAAATATTTGGATTCCCCTTACCCAGTGGATTCTTTTTTGGTAAGATAAAATTTCAATCTCTTAGGCTATTAGCATATTAAAACAAAGGTTAATGGGTTCTTTCTTGTCATTTGAAGGGCCAAGTCTTGCCTGGTCAAATGCTTTTAGAGGATGTTTACTTTCACGATGAAGAGATTTTATGCTGTGACCGGAGGTTATGGACCTTGGTTCAGGCAGTATGCAATTTCTTACAAGCAAGCTTCATTCAAAAATCAACACCTTTATGTCAGTATTTGGGGCTGCTGAATTGGAACCCAACAACTAAATGGAAACTTAGTTTCTTATATGACCTTTTGACCATAGCCTATGTTGTCATTCTTGAACATGACATGTTTTGCAATTATCTATAGACTGCTGACCATACTCTTTCATCCTATACATTTGCATGCTTATGTCCTCTTTCCATCTGGGATGATGCAATTTAGCCAAATCAGACCTATGTTTGCTCCATTAGGCAGTCTTTTTCATGGCAGTGCTAGTTGCCATTTGTGAAACCAACAGGTCGTTCTGATCTTTGCTGAGCATTTGATCACACTTTAAATTTGATTGCTTTTTGTTTGAATCGGTGATAACCTAGAGATTGGTTTATTGCTGACCAAACTCAATTTCCTTTGGCTTTGCCAACAACATAGAAACTGTTTTCCAGTTGTTGATTTAAATTTAGATAAATCCTAGCTTTTCCTGGCACAATTTTCTGTTAATTGAAGACACGATGAATAATCAATGGCATTATGACTGCCTTTCCTAACAACCTGCAGCTTTCTACAGCTTGCATGCACTTTTCTTTTTCATACTAGTTGGAATTTTCTGCTTTGATGCCATGGGCTACAAACTTCTGGAAATGTATGGTGTCACAGAATCTAAAAGATCAAAGTGGAGTCTTTAGATGAACAAAAGATGCATCCTCATTTCTCTGTGTCGTTACATGCCATTTGTTTATCTTTTTGTGTGTGTGTTTTTTTTATTACTTTCACTTTTAAATTCTTTTAAGAAAATCATTTATGCTTTATACAGCTTCTTTTCATAATGTGTATTGAAAATCTTGTATGTAATTATTTGGTAGAAAATGGAAGACTAGGTGTTTCAATTTTACAATATGTCCCAACATTTTCTTTACGCTGTAAGGCTTTGAGATCAGCTGCCAAATTGGTCTTTTGATTCTATGATATTACTCCTTTTCCTTTGTTAAATGCTTTTGTTTTTGGGTAGAACTACTTTAGTGATTTTGTCTGGGTGTATCTTCAACTGAAGTGATTGCTTTCTTTCTTTTTTCTTTTTCTAAATACTCCTAAAAGGTTATTTGATAATAAACAAATGTCTATAGCATTGACAATGTACGTTTTGCCTTTTCTATTGAGGGAAATGTTCCGAAACATAATGTGACACGTGGCATAGTTTCTATTTTTATTTCTATTTTTTAATGTAACGCGGCGTCTTTTCGATTCAGTATTTCTATTCTTTTCAGGCTTCTCCGGCTACTTTTTAGGCATATTGTTTTTGGCTACTTTTTATAAATTAGAATCATAATACAATTGGCCTATTAGTTTATAGCTATTTTGCTGTTTTTCAATTATTTTGTATCTATTTGGGTGTATTAACCGATTGATTGCACAACTACCTCTCAATTTTTTATACATATTTTTCGGCTTTTTTACTACTTTCGCATATTTTTTCTTCTAATTAGGCTATTTTGTGGCTATTTTTGTTTTTTCTATTAATTAAGAATTGTAATAATATCACAAAAATAATGATTTGTAGCATATTTTAAGAAAATATTACCACGTTACCTTACGACAAAAATAACTTCCAACAGTTCAACAAAAAAACTTCCAAGACAATGTTTTTTAGGATTATATTAACCTATTTTTTCGATTACTTTTTTTCATTATCATCCAATCTCATTATATGTAAAACATATACTGAATAACTGTGGAAATAGTCAGTGTTATGGACCTCTAATAGGGTACTTTTGGGTAAACAACAACCAAAAACCACAAAGCTCAATCACTTTAGATATTGTTGAGTTGAGTTTATACTACGTTTTCTTAGGTTCATTAAGTAGTTTTTACGTGTTTTTTTTTTTTTTTTTAAATTATGTTAATTGTGTTGTGTGTTACTAATTGTTATTTTTGTGTTTTTCAAGATTTAATTTTCAGAGTTTTGATTATATTTGGTCTATTATCTATAGACTTTAGGTTATGGCTCATGGGTGTCATGAACGAGAGATAAAAAAAACTAGATGATATTGTTCTTTACATCGAGTCCATTAGACTACACATGTTTATTTTTTAAAATTCTTTTTTCACGTCAGATTTATCTTTATTTGACCTCAAAAAGCATATTCTTATCTATTATATCAATACTTAATTGACGCGCGGGATGCTGACTAGTTTTATTTATTTAGAGATCCCTAAACAGTTTGCGGCATATATGTTCAACTACGCATTCTCATCAACATATTTTCACTTTCACACTTTTCCACGCATTTTGAAATAAAAAATATTTTCAAACAAATAATAAAATAATAAAACTAGTTCTGAAAATTATAGACCTCTCTTAAAAAATTTTAAAAAATATTTTCAGTCCCTCCATCTGCCTAAGGACTAGGCGGTGGACACCCCTAAACGCATAAGGCGATGCCTCAAAAACATTGGTATCTCTATAAATTCAGTTTCTTATATATCAGATGGATCAATCTTAGATCCTATTTTCTCATGATCATGTACCATACTACAATTTAGATAATGATCTTGCAATGATCCTATGGCAATCCAAATTTCTAATCCTGACCATCGTGATTGTATAGTAGGTATCCACATCGTTTTTTTTTTTTCTTTTTAAAAAGCATCGATGCACTTGTTTCTCTTGTGCTTAAAATAGATGTTAGCTACAAGTAGGTTTATATATAATATATAAATTATAATTATGAATGTATTACAATTATTTTCTTCATGATTCACTGGATCTGCTACTCTATGCTTGATAATTGTGCTCTATTTTCATAATTCGTCTACTCAATTTGATCACTTTTTTTTTTTTTTTTTTTTTCATTTCAATTTCTAGGTTATTGATAAAGTTCAAGAAGAAACATCCAAAAGCCGTTCAGGTATCTGCTGCTTCTTTTTTTGTCCATTCTGTCATAGTAATATCTTCATTTGTCAAGTTCTGATATTGTGGATGGATTTTTTGTTGTCCGTGTGTGGGTGGGTGGGGGTATCGATGTGTGTTGAATGTTTTATCAGCTCTGTGGACCATTTCTCATGTCCCATACATTGATCAATTGTTTGCTTGCATGTGCGTTCTCTCATACTTTTCTGCACGCCAGGTCTCTAGAGTTTGTAGATAACTTGTACTTGCAATTGCTGATAACTTGCCCTTGCATTATGGGTTTCAATTATTCCCCATTGCAACTACAATTGAGGTAAATACTGATGTTTTCGGTCCTTGATCATTCAGATAGGAAACCGCCTGGTGTAGGGCGAGGAAGGGGAAGAGGTAGAGAGGACGGTGTCACCGGCAGAACTTCTAAAGGCATTGGTCGTGGCCAAGATGATGGAGGTAGAGGTGGTGGAGGCCGGGGCAGGGGTGGAACCATGAGAAGTGGCGGCAATAGAAGTAAGCAATCCCTCCCTTCTTATAGCATCAGATGTTGCATAACCCTCTATATTTTTTAAATTCGAAGGACCGTAGCATTCTTCTCTTTATGATTATCTAATGCTCTAAGCAATAAGAAGGAAGCTTCAACGTTTGAGTTTGAACAAGCACATATTCCCGTAGTACATGATAATCAATATAATGTGCTAGGAAGTACGATATTTTGAAATTCAGAAAGTAGAAATTATGTTTTATATATATATATATATATATATATATATTAATTACTTTTTCGTCCTCTAATCACCCTTGGTGTCCAACAGGTGGGGGGCGTGGTCGAGGCTGACTTAGCATTTCAAAATCATATATCATCCTTTGTAGAATGCGGATCACTGGTTTCTTTCAGTTCCATGAATTAAAATACTTGATTAAGCTAAAGCTAATGGCTATGACAGTGTGAAGGAGAAATGTAGCTTGTTTGATACATGATTGTTGAAAGTCTTTTGGGTGGTGCTAGTAACATAGTAATTCCAACAAGGAATTGCTTGCTGGATTGGTGTTTTTTAAAAGTGAAGCCACCCATTTATCTCCTTGTCACTAGTCACAATTAGTTGTTTGTTTCATATATTACTCCAAAGTTCTTTTGAGTTTGTTTTTATTATCACATCAACACGGAAAGCTTTGCAACGTATAGGAGTAATGAAGAGCAAATTATTTAAGATGAGATAAAAACTAAAGTGGGACTTAATGGGGATAGATAATTTATGTGTGGGAGAAGTAAAAAAATAAAATAAAAATGCAATGAAGCAAAAATAAGGGAAATTTGACAAAATAGCTCAACAGTCTAGCCAATAATGAAAAATAACCTTTTTTATAACCTCATGAAATAGCTCAAAAGTTGTGATGAAATATTTAAATTACCCTTGATACATGCTCAACAACAAGAAAGAAGAGGCGGAGAGATTTGAAGGAATGTGGGTGGATGGGTGGATAGGAGGGGCGAACGATAGGTTTTCTATGGTGATAATGATTGTGGCGGAGGTGGATGAGTTGGTAGTCGCAGATTTAACGGTTGTGGGCACAGCCGTTCAAGGGGCATCATCAGAAGTGAATGATAAATTGTCGATATTGTCGATATTGTCAATATTGTTGTGTATGTAAGATTATATTGATTATATATTCAAAATTGTTTGACATATTGATAAAAGTTCAAGGTATTATCATTTTTATGTGTTGGATATTAGTTCAAAAAACAACTCACCTTTCATCATTGTTCATTAAAGGTTGGTATATGATTATTTACAATATAGACGATATAACCAATATTGACAATGGTATTTTGCACACTGATGATATTACCAATACGACAATACAAATAATCACTACCTATTCTAATGTTTTCTTATTTGATTCATTAACATTAACATTAATAGTAAAGTCGACAATGAACTTGTGTTAGGCTCACCAAAGCTTATAATTAACATTGACCATCACCTGACCTAAAAAAAAAAAAAACATTGACTATCAACTATCAAAACAAAATTTAGGATTGTAGTAAAAGAAACTTGTCATTCTTTGTTTTTTCATTAGTATATAAAAAAATCTCGTTGGAAGAAAGAAAGGATAAACAAATTTAAATTAAATATGTAAATGTTAGGATTGTCAATCTTTGAGGTTAATTGATTTATGGAATGGAGATGTGTGTTTATATAAATCAATTTGATATGAAACAGAAGTTTTTAAAGAAAATATATTATATTGTATAGTAATGTCAATACATCTATATTGTCTATATTGTATAATATTGTCGATATCCTCTATATTGTGGATCCATTGGCTTCTTGAAGAGAGTTACGTGACTATAACATAGAGGATATGATTGTTGACAAACTATACAATTGATGGTAGTAGCTTGAAGAGTAAATGATCAAGAAGAGTTAATGGACATGACTCTAGCTTGGAAAAAAGATGAGAAGAATTGATGGGTTGTAACTTGAAGAGGATATGAGAAAAGTTGATGGAATGTACTTTGAAGAGTGTTGTTATTGCTAAATGATTCTATGTAGATAAGATGGACCTTTAGGATAAGTTTTCATAAAAAAAAATACTGTCAATATAAATAATATTGATAATATTGACAATAACTTCAATAAGTTTGTTGCAACAACTGAAAATTACTCATAAAAATACATCATGGAAAAACAGATTAATAAGGCATAAGTACCAATAAAAAAGCATTCTGGCATCCAAAAAATTTATACAAAAATTCACATATATACATTATCCTTCTTATGAGTCCTTAAGTAGTAATTACAAGTAGAAAGGTAGGATGCATTTCTTCAAGGCATACATGCGAGTAGTAAGGTAGGATGCACTCCTCTAAGGCACACAAAAAATCACGTAGTAATTACAAGTAGGAAGGTAGGATGCATGATGTTTATTCCCCACCAAAACATTTAATCTACAAACAAAACATCTCTACGAACTCGAACAAACAAATCTGGATGAAACCCTGTTGTTTATGTCTTTAAGAATCCTTTGTTTTACATTATCGAAGGTCTTCTTCTGCAACAAACAAGTTCATCTGATTAGTAGGTCTTTAATGCATATAAAAATGCCAATAGCTTGAATATTTTTAATATGCCAAACAACGTGTGAATATATAATCAATACAACCCTACACCTACAATATCAACAATATTGACATTATCGACAATACATGAAAGTTTATCATTCACTTTGGTAGCAATTGGAACCAAATATATTTGTTTGTGTTCAATGAAAAAAACCAAACATGTTCTTTAAGTGCATGAAGAAATCAAGGATCTCTAGGAAGCAACCGCCAAGTCATTGAAGCAAATTAGCTATCCAAGAAGTAGCCGCCACTAGTCATCTTTGAATACGTCAGACCATTCTTCTCCCTCTTCTCTGGCCACAGTCATGCAAGGAAGTAGCTAACTTGCTAACTGTGACCACAATTGATCACATTCGAACTCACTATTTACCACTTGAAGCTCCGATAACCATTAAGCATTAGTGTATAACATGTTTAAAATGTATAATTTTTCAACTTCAACCCTTTTTTTGAAAATCTCGAGAAACAAATATATCACAATATGATATTGGATAGGGAAAGTATTTCTACTTATAAAGTACCAAGCTCAATTTTGATCTTTCCTTCTATATGTAATACATTTTCTTAGCATTAAGAAAGAAACTTGAGATTTATACAACTACAAGAGCCCTTTACAAACAACATCTCGTTAGAGAAGCAAAAAATAAGAAGTGATTGTTGTCAATACAAGTATATAAATGATGTAATGTGTATTGGCGATCAATAGTAATAGACTTTTTTGTTAGGCAGTGCAAACTTCCATGTGTAGATACACTTGAAAAGTAGATTAGCGTCGATATATATTAATAAGTTCACATTATAACATTTTGATGCTAGATAGTTCAATGAGATTCCCTTTATACCAAAAAAGAAGATAATTCTCAACTTTAAGATTGATACTACTTCTTTTTATAACTTTGTCAATTACCTAGACTCTATTCATCATACTTGTTAAAGAAAAAAAAACTAGTTATTCAAAGTAAATATCATTTTTAACCATTGAAACAACATAACATTTGAAATTGTCTGAGAAATTACATATGGTTTGAATAAGTTAGATTGGAAAAAGAAAACCTATAGTTGTTGATTGAAAAAGATAGAAGATACCAAATAAAAGTCTGAGAAATTACAGATGGTTTGAATCAGTGTTGGCAGTCTTCTTCTCCTACTTCTCTTCATCTTTCATGCTCATGTCATTCATCTTCATCATTCTACATTTTCAACTTCTTTTTGTTTAGTTCTTTGTTGGTCTCGTCCTCGATTTTGTGAAATATTGGATTACCATTCTAGAGGCACTTAAGACATTTCACAGGTAGGTTTGGGCTTATCCAAAAAAATTGGGCTACTTTTCATTATAAGGAGCTCTTTTGGGCTATTTTGTCAAATCTCTCGATAATTTATTCTACAATAATATTTCTCATCAAACACCTTAAAAAGTATGGATGGATAGATATTGGCAATATTGACAATATTGATTATACTAACAATATTGACTATATGAACAATATATTATGTCAATAGTGATAAAGGAAACATGAAACCTATGTACATCAACCTGTCATTTTTCCTTTCTGGTTTACATCAACATATTGATTTGTATTGAAAAAGTTTTTAATTGCAAGTGATAATAATTACTATTTCTTCTACATTGTCCATATCAGCTATATTGTCAATAAATATTGTTATGAACCTATGAGCTACTTCAATCAATCAATCAAATTTTGAATGAAATAAACATTAAGTGGTAACTACTTTTATGTCCATATTGTCTATATCTTACTTATTGACAATATGCATTGATATGACATACAAGGATTGACAACATGCATTGGAAATGACATACAAAGATAAAGAAAGCTTGTTTCTACCCAAAAAAGTAAATAAATAAAACTTGTTGATGTGTCATTATTGTTGAAGAACCCATGTAATACTTGTGTATATCTACACTGTCAAGAACTTTTGTATATATGTGAGAAGCTCTAAGGCGTGTGACAACATTCGAATGCTTATATATATGCAAGTGGGTGGTCAAGAACAAGGTTTTTAGATTAGAGTTTAACTGATTTGTTGATAAGCTGGCAGTCCCTAATGACATTTGATCCAGGCAAATCTGTCCTTTTTGGAGTTAATGCAAGCATGAGAAAAATTTTGTTGGTATGATGTTGATCTTTTTGGTGTTAAGACAGGCATAACAAGCCTTTTGGGTATGGTTTTTGCTTAAAAAATCTCCAATTTTTGTAAATATCATTCATATAGGGAACCTCTCAAATTGGAGTACACACTTTTGTAAAGAATCAACAAAAAAAATCATAAACCCTATAATCACAACTCGTTTAATTGAAACCAACAAACAACATAAAACAAGAATCAACACCAAGAAATCAAACAAAAACCGATCAAGAAGTCTCAACTCCTATTATAAATTAAATCAAAGCTAAAGTGAAAACAAACCTTCGTTTCTCCTTCTCACACCCAAACTCAAACAACAACTTCTCAAACAAAATCTAAACACGAATAAGACTTCTCACCACTTAAATGTCCCTAGGCACCATCTTCCTCTTTGTCGAATCGAAATCATTTGTACATGGAGTGCTCAAAGTGACTAATGTAACACGGAGAGAGAGAGAGAGAAAAAAGACCTTCGAGGGTGAAGAAAAGGGTGAGTGTAGAGACGTATATAAGAGAGAGAGAGAGAGAGAGAGAGAGAGAGAGAGAGAGAGAGAGAGAGAGAGAGAGAGTTTGATCGTGGTGGAGAAGAATAATATTGGAGCAAAAAACCATCCCTTGCTCTTCCTTATAAATTTGATGTGTTTTGAAAACTTCAAGGGTAGAAAAGACTTTTCACCACTAGATTTGGGCTAAAAAACCAAATCTGAAAAATATGAGTTATTTTTCATTATTGG
Source organism: Stephania japonica (assembly GCA_039657345.1). Classification (NCBI taxonomy): domain Eukaryota; kingdom Viridiplantae; phylum Streptophyta; class Magnoliopsida; order Ranunculales; family Menispermaceae; genus Stephania; species Stephania japonica. The sequence continues at coordinate 14,938,180 of CM077558.1, read as the reverse complement.
GGTCCATTTGGAGCTATTTTGTCAAATTTCTAAAAAAATAATTTGCTAAAGCAGGATATAAGCCGAAAACAATAAAATAAAAATGCTAAAGCCGCAGGTTCATGTAGAAGGGATGGCAATGTCCACACCACCCCCCGCTGTCCGTCCGCATTTGTCAATTTTCAAAAAAAGGGGGTACTGGTTTATGGGGGGGTAGTTTAGTAGTTTCATAGTAATTTCACAAAACCTTTCTCAATTCACATTCTCGGATTCACCAACCTCTCTGCTCCCTCTCCTCTCACGGCGTCTCCGACTCTCCTCTCCCATCTCCCTCGTCTCGAACTTGAAGGTCTTATTTCTTCGATCTATGTTTTTCATTTGTTCTTATCTCTGATTTCTGTTGCTAAATTTCTTTTTTTTTTTTTTTTTAAGGGTTTAGGGTTGTTTTGTGAAGATTTAAGTTGATTTGATTTTTTTTTTTTAGTTCCGATCTCTTTTTTTTTTTTTATAGTTTTGGTCTCCTTTTTTTAGCATTTGTTGTGATTTTTTTTTTGCATTTGTTCTGATCTTTTTTTTTTAAGTTCTAATCTTATCTTTTTTTTTTTTTTTTTTTTTTTTTTTTTTGGCATTGAAATTTGTATGGTGTTTTTTAAGCCAACTTGTATGGTGTTTTAGGCATAAAGACTTCTAAGTTCTGATCTCTTCTTCTTTTTTGTGGCTTTTAAGTTTTGATGTTTTATTGATTTAATTCATGTTTTTATGATCATGTCTTGATTTTTTTTGTCATGTTAAGTTTTATTTTATATTTTTGCAGTGTGTCATGGTTGATAATAGTGTATGTGCATCTATTCATTCAAAGAAAAAATGGAAAAATGAGTCTCACGTTTGGCAAGAGTTTAGTGTTATTCCTCCTAATACTCCAGAATATCCAGACAATAGGAAGAGAGGGAAATGTGACCATTGTGCTGGTGTTTTCTTGGCCAATAGTAATAATGGGACAAATAGCATGAAGCCCCACTTATTGAGTTGTCTTTCGTGAAATCGTTTTGGTAATCGTGATGTGGGTCAAATGCTATTAGAATCATTAATTACAGGAGGGGTTATGCAATTAAGGTCTACGATTTTTGAGCGTGAACAACATCGTGAAAACTTAGCCATGATAATTGTCATGCATGAGTTACCTTTCCAATTTGTTGAGTATGAATATGCTAGGTCTTCTTATACATATCTCATTCCTGAAATTAAGAGTATTACAAGAAACACGGAAAATCAAATGTATTGAAGGTTTATAAAAAGGAAAGAAAAAAGCTTTTTAACTTGTTGCAATCTCTTCCGGGGAGGGTGCGCCTAACTGTTGATATGTGGATGCAATTACTTCTGATGGTTACATTACTTTGACGGCATTTTATTGATGATGATTGGTTGCTTCAAAAAAGAATTTTGAATTTTTGCTTTATGCCAACTCCACACAATAGTGTAGCAATTGCAGAAAAGTTGTCAAGTTTGGTAACATCATGGAATTTGGATAAGAAGTTATTTGCCATCACTTTAGACAATGCAAGTGCAAATGATACATTTGTTGTGGTTTTCAAAAATATGCTGAAATTTAAGGATGCTCTACTAGTCAAAGGTGATTTTTTTCATATGAGTTGTTGTGCACATATCTTAAATCTCATGGTCCAAGATGGTCTCAAGGAAATTGAAAAGGCATTCACTAAAATTCGTGATAGTATCAAGTTTGTAAAGGGATGACAATCACAAAAGAAAAAGTTCTTAGATTGTGCGGCACAATTATCAATCAATTGCAAGAGAGGCTTGGTGCAAGACGTGGTTACAAGATGGAATTCTATGTACCTCATGATCGAATCAACATTATATTAAAATGCTCAAAATTTAGAAACCTCCAAAATATACCAAACATTAAGATACCAATCCTCGAAAGGGCAAATGGTCCCTTATTAAGCCCATTGGTGCCATTCGCCACATCTTTTTTTATTAACACATTTTGCTTACAACCAAAGATGATTCCCTACGCTCATCCGTCTTGTTCAACACTCATTTTATTATATTAGAAACTCATTTTAGCAAATATACAAACCCAATGACATTTATATGACCAAAACATTTGAAATAACACTGTAACAGTAAAACCCAGGTCTTATAGAACTTGCAGAGGCATTTCATCAAATACATCCCACGCATAATCAAAGAGTTCCACATGCACTAGAAATTCAACAACCAAATCACAAACCCTAAACCCTAAACGAACATTATTATCAAACCCTAAATTCAGGAGTACTAACAATCTCAAATTAGAACACATCTAGGGCTCAACAATAACACAATTCATCCACAAAATGTGCATTTGTAGTCCGCATTCAAATAATCCCTGACGAGATTTTCATACAAATAACAAAGATTATGAGTCTTAGATTACTGGGTTTCAATTGGATTGATCAAAGTAGAAAAAATTGTACCTTTTTTGATTAATTGTGAGAGTGAGAGAGAGAGAGAGAGAGAGAGATGAGAAAAAGTGTTGCATTCCTAAAGGCTAAAGCAAAATGCTTGAGTTGGATCTAGACTCTAGAGAGCTAAAATGGGTTCAAAGGTTCTGATAAGTCCACATTGAAATGCAATTGGGCTTCAGATAGTTTTATTTTTTCCTAAGATGGTAAGAATGGGAAACGCTAAGGTTCCATTAAACATCATCTCGATTACCAGTGGTGGACCAGCCCAACTGGAAGCAGTTTGGTGCTTCTTAACTCGTGGCTCATTGGGAATGGAGAAGTCACCACTGAGAGCTCCTCCCCCAGGGCGTGACTCGGGGTGAGCTTGAAGTAGTTGGATAATCTAGATACAAGGGTCCGGATGGTCTAAGACCAAAAAAAAAAAAAAAAAAGAGTCTTGACTTGTTTTGTGAATAGAACAAAACTGATAAAATGAGTGTTGAACAAGACTTATGAGTGTAGGGAATCATCTTTGGTTGTAAGCAAAATGTGTTAACAAAAAAAGATGTGGCAAATGGCACCAATGAGCTTAATATGGGACCATTTGCCCTTTCGAGGATTGGTATCTTAATGTTTGGTATATTTTGGAGGTTTATAATTTTTGTGCATTTTTTTCTATGGTTTGATGTGAACTCTTTGGCTTACCTGCCAGCGCATTGGTTAAAAGGGCTGGCAGGAATAGTGCATGAGTAGATTTTTTTTTTTTTTTTTGATAACCATGGGTGTCCGAACCTTTTTTAGTCCCGCCTTACTTTGATTCGACTAACCCATGGGAGTTGATCGAGCGCCCCAACCCCATAACCCGGGAGAAATCAAGGAAATATAGTGTTGTTGTTAAGAATCGAACTCGGGACTATTGCCTCTGTCAAGTTAATGTGCTATTTTCTTTACCACTACACCACACCACTTGGTCATGATTAGTTTTTGTTTGTGATTTCTATTTTCTGGTGAGAAGCGGGAAGATTTGACGCTTTTGGGAGAAATCATCCTCAAGTCTTTATTGTGTTGCACCTCTGCTCGTATATAAAAATCTTCATTTCATTTTGGAAAATTGAAGGTATTTATTTCAAGCAAGACTTGTTTATATATCTTTCAAATATTTTCTTGTAAAGAAGTGTCTGGGATCCATGTAGGATTTGGGTCTTTCATTACTTCTATACGTTCATACAACTTGTTATGATCTTATTTGGTAATTTGATTAGTGCCTAAACAATTTGTTCACATTTTTGTGCATTTCTTGTTTTAGCTTGTTGGCAGCTTGAACGCGTGAAAAGATGGGCCGTAAAGCAGGTACATTGTACATCAACCCAAAGAAGTTCGCCAAACGCAGTAAACCTTGCATGAAAGAGATGTTATCATTCCTGAACTGCTTGGCTCTAAACCAGAACAGTGATGACAAATGTGCGCGGCAGAAAGAGCTCTTAACCTCTTGCATGGATGCTCAGGTACTTTGCATTGATTGTATCATTCACCAAATAGCTCGTCATATGCATCTAATGAGTTATCCATGATCCGTTACATGTAGCAAAATGATGTCACATTCATTGCTCACCTTTCACTCATTTCACTAATGTGAATCATGGATTTTGTCTGTCATTCTTGCAGAGTGGCAAAAACAAAAAACCTTTTTCAACCATCAATTACCATTTGCAAAGGCTTAGCAGGGGAAAATAAGCAGTTGGCATGTTGCCATGCCATTGGATGAGATGAGGATATTTATATGACCTAGCATCGTTTGTAGCGCATTGCGAGGTTTTTCTTTGAGATAGTAGCAGTTTCAATGCTGAACCTTGAACTACTTCTGCATCTTTTCTACAGTCTTGTGATTATTGTTCAGAAACTGAATGAGTAGTCCTTGATCATTCTCAGCATATATTTACTGAAAAGTTTTGATGAACTAAGTGTTGGATATTTGAATTGAGATTGTAATGTACGAGTAATCGATATCCAATGAGCTCATAATGAAGTTAGTTTTATCTGCACATTTTAGTAGATTAACAAGTAGAAAAATAGTTTGAATGGGCTAGTCTTCACTTTACATAGCTATAGGTTGCTGAATTTCATAAAGAATCCCAATGGAATTGGTGCCGTTGTAATGTTATTGAGATTTGCTTGATGATTAATAGGTCATGGAATCGGACCTTGCATCCAACTTCTAAATATGGTGGTTTTTCTTGGGTCATGAGGTTGAGGTGTCCAACTGACTTTCATGGAAATAGTTGTGATAGAAGAAAAGGTCCAGATACCTACAATTATCAAATGTCTTAAACAACTTGGGTGGGTGGAAGTACGGATCTAAAAGTGAACATGAAGCCTTAAAAAGTAAGTATAGTCTAATATATTTGTATTGTTATTTGATTTTTTTTTTTTTGGTTTGGTATTGCTATTTGATTTTGAAAGCTTAAAACATAACAAATTCGAGTAACAGAGATATGCCACAACAACAAAGCCTCAGTCTCAAATTAGTTGAGGTTCGCTATATTGATCAAAAATTTCAATTATACTAGATTTAATGCAATTGTTGGCATGAATCCTTTAAATCCCTTGTAATCATTTCATCCCAATTTCTATTAAGTCAAATTTCTTATCGTTAGCAAGATTTGTGGGCTGTCTTTTCAAGTGTCCTAACAAAAGATATGCTAGAGGTGATAGAATGTACTTCAATAGTAATAAAGATATGATTGTCAAAAAATAAAATGAAATGGAAAGAAACCACGGCTAATTTGGGTAAAATCCTCATTACTTGTTAGGGAAGTAAAAAGAGAGACTGGCAACGAAACGTAGACAAACAAATACTTTACGCATTAAACTTGATCAGAGTAATATTACAACAATTTCAGTGTTTCACCAGAAAACGAGCAAACCATAACATGTACCTTGCAGTGCTTTTCCTAAAAGATCGAGGCTAGGATCTCAGTATCATTTGAAATTTACTACCCAATACTTGTTAGAATCCTATGTCACAACTCAAACAGGATTTAGGTTTTTTTTTTTTTTTTTGAAAACAAACAGATTTAGGTATTTAAAACCAGAATTTACAAGCTTCAATCAGCTTCCACTTCCAAACAAGAACATAATGTCAGGAGACACAGACTCCGAGTCATTTCTTTGCAAGCAACTTCTTGGGAAGCTTCTCCACTGGGGTTGTTTTGAGAAGGAAAAGCCTTGCTGCGCGTTCTTGCAGAGTACCGCCGCACTTCAATCCATGTGTTTGTAGCTCAGTCTTTAGCCTTTCCATGCCAAGAACCTATTCACCAAAAACGTAGATGTTAGCAATGGTGTTAGAAGAGACGTTGAAAACAAAAAAGTAGCGTAGACATACGAATACCAATTAGACACAAAATGAATGACAGTCATCAATGATAAATGGCACAGTTCCACTCTGCAAACCTATAATGTTTATCTATGTTCCACTCTGAGTCTAAACCTATTCTCTAATTTAAGGACACGGAGACTGTCTTAGCGTGACATATGCTTATATATATGTGATAACATATATGTAATAGCTTATACACCTATATTTCTTCTCATTTTTCATTTCTTACTCTGCACTAGAAAGTTCTTGTTAAGTTTTTTTCTTTATTTTCTTACATTTTAAATCTTTTTATACAAAGAGCTTTTCAAATGGAGTATTCATGTCTTTTTAAGTGTCAGACTCGTTTCAAGTGTCCGACACGGGTACTTTGGGTTAGAGTGAAGGGTCCGGGTAACATAAATGTTTATTATATAGGAAAGAGCCACAAATGACTAAAAAACAAAGTGTGCACCTTAAGTGTGTTAGATTATCATTTTCCTTTTATATATACTTTCAAAGTCATCGAATCAAATAGAAGAGACATTGATAAATTTTTCCACATTCAATTCACCCAAGTAAAGCTTATTCCCAACAAACTTCCTCAATATATTCTACACAAAAATTTTCATCACGCACATTGTTAAGGTCCTTTCTATATATTTTTATATCCAATTCAGCCAGACAGATTCCGTTAAAAGGCCAATGCTAGAATACAACCTCAACACATCTTGGGAATCTTAATGATGCATCGAGATGTTTCTACACATATTTTGACAAGTATCGTATGCCTAATAAGAAGCATGACCTTAAATGTGACTTTATGTAACATGTTACTATTTTGTTTATCTTCTGTAAAAAAGAGGTCCGGGTCATCATGATAAAGTTTTTAGCCCCCAACTATTTTTTAAAGCTCAAAAGGTACATGAGAATTTTATCAAAAAAAGGTACTCATGAGAAGTCATAAGATAATGCCGAACCAAAAAGTCCAATGCTGTCAGCATTTTCACTTTCCCTAATGAGATTCATACCTCAGTAGTGAACAGATCTTTGGACTATGGTACTGGTACCAGCACTTTGTTAAAAGGTGGAAATTTGAGAACTAATCACAAACAGAATAACTTCAATGCTTCACAGCCTTCAAAAAGAGGGCATATATATATATATATGATAACATAAAATAAAATAGGAAGTTATAGACTCAAACAACAACAACAAAGCCTCAATCCCAAATTAGTCAGGGTCGGCTACATGGACCAAACTCTTCCACTCCACCTGATTCAATGCTATAGGCTCAAACAAACATAAAAACTCAGAATCAATTTCAGCACGTTCTTATTCCCATTCCCATAAGCCAAAAAAAAATCACTAGTTTGATCAAAACTTTTACTTTCCTTTTTTTAGGAAATGCATTGTTAACCTTTGTGAAATGTATGTTTGATTATTATACTTTATGTCCACAAGAACAATGATCATGAATGCCATAGAGAAACACTGAACTCTAGATAGGTTAGTGTGCAAATTGAGAGTCAATCCTTTGGGCAGACTGTGCCACATGACAAAATATATAAACTTGCTACTTTCCCCTACAACAGGATAATAAATGTGGCATATGCATACATGTCAATTATAAGATCAACATATCTATTTGTCACCTTTCTTCTACCTGAGGTCCCCCATACTAGGTCTCTAGATACTCCAAAGATACTAAATTAGATAGTTAAGAAACATTGAATAAATAACTCCAGTTATGGTATTTTTAGAGTCATGCATAGATCTTTCGACTTCTTCCTAGGTTTAGGGTTGCTGACAAAGAAAGGTTCAAACTGACAAAGAGAAGATTAAATTTCCACACACATCTTCTTGGTCTTCATCTTAGAGTTCATGAACTGTTACTTGAATATTCATAGATACTCAAGTTTTCAAATTAAATTATATGACACTTTAAAATTTGCAAAAACAATTGTTTCATGATCAAATGGCGGATAGGTAAAAGTAAAACTGTAAAAACATAACAGTCTCAGATGAAAGGATAATTATAAGCTTACCTCCATCTCCGTGGCAGAGTTAAAGTCATCAAAATTCAGTGGTTTGTCGGATTTTTCTTCAACAACATTCTTAGCAGTGCTGTCAGAACCATTGCTTTCAATCACACTGGAAGCGCTTGCACACGCAACTGCTTCTTTGCTAACTCCAGACTCAGGCCGAGATTCATTGACGTTCTTGGAAGGAACTGTTTCAGTCTCATAAACTTCCTTTTCTTCAGAAACTGGGCCATCATCTAAGTCGACTTCAGATGAAACTGTCAATTTCTCATCTTCCAATTCATTCCCAGATGCTTCCTTGAATTCAAGACCTCCATGTTGTTGAGTCATGCCATTGTCCTCCACTTCCAAATTGCTCCCTGCAGAACCTCCACCTGAAGATTCCCCATCTGATGATTGCCCAACAGAAAACGAAGTTGAACAACCCTCGCCATCCTTATTCTCATCAAGTACCACAGATTTTTCTTCATCCTCATCGCTATCACTATCATCATCATCGCTCTTTTCCGCTTCCGTCCTGGTTAAAATGTACCCACCAATCAAAATCAAATTCAAAAAATCACAGTCCTCAAACAGAAACATTAAAAAGGAAAAAAGAACTTTCTTCTAGTCCCAATCAAATTTAACAAATTGAGGTTTTAGGGCACTTCAGATTCTAAACATCCAGTTCTGATCCTAGGAAGGAGGCCAAGAAATCCTTAAACGGAACAATTATAAGTTTCTCTTCGACAAGTTTTTACAATTTAAGACCTATAATCATCAAAGAAAACCTTTTTTCTAATTTTATTAGATAGAACAATCAAAATAACAAATAACAAATAACAAACAACAACAGAGCCTCAATCCCAAATTATTTGGTGTCGGCTACATGGATCAAACTCTTCCACTCGGCTCAATTCAATGCCCTTGATGGTGTTCTTTCAAAATCCTATAAATCTTTTATAATCAATGCTTCCCAAGTTATCTTAAGCCTACTCGTACACAGTCGAATTTCGTAAGTTTCTACAAGTCAAGACCTAAGAGGCTATGATCATAATTCATCAAACAAAGCCTAAAACACTCAAATTCTTCTAATTTATTAGAGACATCAATCAATCCAAAAAGAACAATCACAAAAATCAAAATAAAAAATAATAATAATAAAAAAGCCCTAGAAAAACTCACATTAGCATCTTCAATCGCTTCGACGACGCATCCCCGGATGCCCCCGCCACGGCCTTCCTCTTGGAACCCTCATACAACGAAAACGCCTCCTTCACCGCGGCCTCGACCTCCTCCATGCACTTCCCGGACTCCTTCCTATACTTCTCCACATACTTCTCCGCATCCCCACCGCCGCCGCTGCCGCCGCCCTTCTTCCTCGCCTCCTTCGCCTTCTTCCTAATAAACTCCTCCGCCACCCGCTCCAGCCGCCGCTCCTCCTCCTCCGCCTTCCACTCCTCCAGGCGCTTCTCCGCGTTGACATGCCGCAGCCGGCGCCCGCTCATGTCGCGGCAGGCGTCGAAGTTGTTGGTCTTCTTCTGCCCCGCCTTCGTCGCCGCGCCGCGGAGGAGCGAGCCGAAGCCGCCCTTGCCGCCGCGGAGGCGGAGGAGGAGGTGGACTGTGGGGAAGGAGCCATCGGCGGAGGCCGAGATTAGGGTTTGGTCGTCGGCGAGGGATTGGGTTCCGGAGAGGAGGCGCTGGTGGGTTGGGAGGATTTGGGTGAGATTGAAGAGGCGCTGTTTTAGGGTTTGGACTGAGATTGTTGGCGATGTGAAGATCAGATTCGATGTCGTTCCGTCCAACAGCTTCACGAATCCTTGGTACATCGCCATGTTCTTTGTGTTTGTTATTTTGGTTTCACTGTTTTTATTGGAGATGGGATGCGTCGGGATGCGCGTGCTTTCAGTTCTGACGTACATCTAACGGATAATAGGGTAAATTATTAAGACCTTGTTTGGTTGTGTTGCCAAATTTCTTTCTTTAGAAGTTGATTTTTTCCAAACTTGCATAATTTTAAAGTATGCAATTGACTAAAAAATACCCATCTATATATATATATATAAGAAAGTTATATACATGTTGACACATTTCAAATTTACATAGTTTTTGAAATTAATGTTCAGTTGTATTAATTAGCTTACCTAATTAATATCAATATCAATATCTTAATTAATAGCCTAAGTATATTATTTTAAATTTTTGTGTTTATCTTTTCTTTCAACTCCTCGCCCGCTCTCGCAACCTTAACACAACCTGAAACACTTAAAATTCTATAGGGAGGGGTTCGGAATCGCGAGTGAGGATGAATATGTTGTGTTGGAGTTTTTATATCAGGAGGGGTAGAAAAGTTATTTTAACGAAATCACTTAAAATCCTACCCTATCAATTGAACAAGTCTCCAAATTTGGATTAACCTTAATCCATAATCAACTAATCCGACGCAACTTAGTCCGGCCCTATCAAGACAACTCTATCAACTCAACTTAGTCCATCTCCAATGGTAATGTGGATTTAGACTATGGATTGGTGCCTTGTTAAGGATATAGGCCGTGAGGATATAGTCTATCCTATGTGATATTAGATAGACAACCAAATTCCAAAATAATCACCAATGATAATGTGGATTTAAACTATGGATCGTGACTGACTTTCTATAGCAAATAATGATGATGTAGCAGTGGAGAGAATGTCTACCATGGTAGACGCCCTCCATTTTGATTTCCTGCCACATAAGATAAACATTTACAATTTATGGTATCATTAGATATCACTTTTTGGGTTGGATGTGGATTGTGCGCTAAATGGATCCATTTTTACTCTAAACCATAGTGCTATTAGAGATGCTCCAAGAGAGTTATTTTCCCGTGTGCGGGTGAAGTTGGAAATAAAAAGCCAACCAAATAAAATAGAGTCCCAATTTTCTTCAACGATAACTCATTTAGGAAAACCAAACAGCGCTTAAGTTGCGTAGTCTGAACCGGGGGTTACCAATCTCGAACCAGACCGGACCGGACGCGTTCTCGATTCAAAATCTCACAAGAGAGCCAACGACGGAGGCACAAAACATGGCTCAAACTCTAAAAATGCGAATGATCTCCAATGGCGCAGACCTCACCAATCTTCTCCAAAGAGCTCACCATCTCGCGATTCCCAATCAATCTCTGGTAATTCTCCCCCAATTTCATCCATCCATTAGGGCTACAGATTGTTGTCGTTGAAGTTAAATGTTGTTGTTGATTTGTGACCTAGTTAGTTTCGTGGTCTGAGCATCAAATTCTTCCGTGTTGGTGGAGTCGAGATCCCCAACGATAAGCGGATCGAGTGTTCTCTTCAGTATATTCATGGAGTTGGGCGGGGCAGAGCTCGCCAGATCCTCTCTCATCTCAATTTGGACAACAAGATCACTAAAGACCTCTCCGCGTACGAGCTCGTCACTCTTCGCGATGAGGTTTCCAAGTACATGATCGAAAGCGACCTGGTATTGTTCATCATTCTATTTCATTATTATTATTATTATTATTATTATTATTATTATTATTATTATTATTATTATTATTATTATTATTTTTTAATTGTTATTATTATCCCTTTTTGTTGATGTTGATTTCGTCGAAAATCATTGGATTTGCATTTTTATTTGTGAGAAAATGTTTGTTGGGTGGAGTGGTAACGTAGCTAGTGCTAAGGTGCTGACTGAGGCAGAGGTCTAGTGTTTGAGATGTCTCCAAAGCAATGGGGTTGGTGTGCTCGACTGGCTCCCATGGGATTACTCAAATCGAATTGGATAGCCATGGCTCTCAAAAAAAATAAAAATAAAAATGTGTTGTTTAAATGTTTGCTATTGAGTATTGATACTTGTTTATTTTTTTGATTTGGATGGATGGATTTTGTTTTTGGTGTTGTAGAGGCGGTTTAACGGGCAAGCGATTAGGAGGTTGGAGGTGATTCAGTGTTATCGAGGCGTGAGGCATATTGACGGATTGCCTTGTAGAGGGCAAAGCACGAAGAACAATTGTAGGACTTTGAAGGGGAAGAGGGTTGCAATTGCCGGTAAGAAGAAGGCGCCGCGATAGTTGGTGATGTTAGAGAAGGAGGGAGCTTTTGCATTGTCTTCTTCTCGAATAAATATGATCAAATTGATTGTGAGCATATTGTGATCGTTTGATTTAAAGATGGTTTTTGTCTTAGTGTTGAGTGTGCATCTTTAATTGCGGAATGATGTGTTCCAATGAGATTAACTTCCCCTTTTGTTCATTTTCTAAAGAATTCCTCTTGAATTTTCAGGTTTGAATTGAATCAAGTTGAAGATAGTTGTCTGTTCTGCTCAAATGTGTACTTTAACTTCACTGTTCCTTGTTGATTTCTTTCTAGTCTTCTCTTTATCTTTTATTGAACTCTTCACCATGATTTGCTTATCTTTCAGTTGAGTTACTGTTACAATGTATCTACTACTATTATAAAAGCACGAACGCGAGGTCACTGTACAGTTTTTGTGCACGCGCGTGACCCATTAAAGCCAAAAAGATAAAAGAGCGAACTCAATGTCACTGTACATCACCCACAGTGCCTTTTCGTTGCCTCTGCTCTTCATCACAATCCAACCAAACCTCCACAATATCCGTTCGAAGAATTCGTCGAGAAGAAGTGGCCGTTCCACAATTCGACGCTCTAAACGCCCACAAGAAGTGGGCTATGCTTTCATGTGCCTCATAAATGGGCTGAAGAGTTCGTTAATAGGTTCTTGTGTGTTATGGTTTCTCTGTTTGTTTTGGCTGGAATTTAAGAGGGATTCGATGGGGTCAAGTGCTGGTAAGGACAGATTGTTCATGTGTCTCATACTGTGTTTTCTTCTCTTCATCTATAGTGAACCCAAATCCCTCTCGATATCAAATTTCTTCACATTTGGTTTCAATTTCAATCCAAAGATTGATTTTTGTTGATACCCATTTTGTTTTGTTTTGTTTCTTTTCACAATGTTAGCATTTTGTATTAGTTTTGCTCTGTTCAGGTCTTGTCTTTGATTGATGTTAGCAATTTAATCACTTGTAGGTGTTGCAAATTAAAGGGTACTTGCTTTTTAGCCAGTTCATGACTATGTGGGTTTCTTTATTGGGACTTTTTTTTGAGGTCACAACCCTTCTTGGGTAACCCCAAAAACACCACAAAAAAAGCTCGTCTTGGTATGGTTTATTGTTTTGTATTAGTTTTGTTCTGCTCCAACAAGTCTCATGTTGGGTTTTGGGGTTCATACACAATGGAAAATTCAAAACAATTTTGAAAAACTCCAACAGTATCGCAAATAAGTTTTATTAAACAAGAACTACAAAAGTAAATCATACCTTGATTCGTGATTTCCTTATCTGATTATTCGATCTTCAAGATGTTCAAACGCGTGTCCTCTATCAGAAATTCACACACGAACGGTGACCACAATTTGGAGTGCTAGCCCTAAGAGAGATTGAAAATGTTTTCTTTCTCTCCCAAAATCCAGAGAGTTCGAAAATTGGAAAAACGAAAATTCTTATGTTACATTATTGGTATCACCCTTTATTTATATGTGTAGATAAGCTCCACTTAAAATCCTATTCGTAATACAACTATTGTATTTACGATGTTTAAATAAATTCGAAATACAACTATTGCATTTACGTTGTTTAAACAAATTATACATATACCCCTATTAATAAATTATCATATAACGAATCATAAGGACTTATATATATTATGAATTTTATCTTATAAAATTCAATATGTTGGACCATTTGAAATTGTGCAAATCCATCTTTTGTGTGCAACCCAATAGGTTCATGCAACGTTGGTAGTGAACCAAAATCATTTTGGTATACAAGTCATAAGCGGTCTCTAACAAGGCATTATGATTACTCAAGTAGCATGAATATCAAAATTGATAAAACCTAATGAATGACGTATATCATATCCTTTTGTCGTGTGATATCCTTTAATTAAATATAAGGCATGAAAAGTCACCCTTAATATTCAATCGTACTAGTCTCGATCTTTAGATAGATTGAAAACATCCAAGTGACATTGATCATATCAATTCACTTGGACTTGACCATTTAACTATCCAACACATCGAGGGATCCATTGATATCTCTTTTTTTATGAGAGCGACAAATTCTTTCTTGATTACATATCTTCACATATTGCTCACATGATAACCAATCACAATCTTTATAATCGTCCGGTTAAAGACAACGTTTGATTGTGTCAAATTACCATGCTCCCAATATTGAAGTCTATGGTAATCTCAAGTCAAAGGACTAAATGATATATCTATTAAGAGTAGCACCTATGATTTAATCCATGTAGTGTTCTCATAGCGGGTCGGTCCAGTACCTTTTTCCTTAATAAGTACTAATAATCTCGATTCATATCCTTATATATGTATGATCATCACATGACCATCAATCAAGACTCACACTAGTCTTAATTTATTATAGTTCTCAGTACAATGACCGACTAGGGACATTTAGGATATTTCAACAAAAACCCATGGATCTTATTATAAGGTAAATATGCAATCACTTAGAATAAAACAACAAATGATAAACCTCTATTTTATTAACTAAAAAAAATTGTAAGATTAACAATATTTGTAGATTGACCTAGGGCACATGCTCCAACATCTCATGTGAAAAGCACCATAACAACAACTTTTCTAATAGAAAACCAACTATTGCAAGAGCCAATCTAAGCAGTTGTAACTTGTTTTATGGGAGTTGGATTCATGATGATACATACCCGAAAAAAAAAAATAAAAATAAAAATAAAAATAAAAATAAAAATAAAAATTGTATGGAAGTCCTGACATTGATTACTTGGAAGTATAGGTGAAACAAGACAATTGTGAGCTTCCTAGGTATATAATAATTTGTTCTATTCGTAATTGTTTGATTAATGAGTAAGTGTTGATTAACCTTTCGAGTTTATAGGTTTGATGGACTTGATTTTTTTTTATGAAGATGAGAGGAAATATTGTGATGTTTGTGAGGGACTCCCTTGGTAGAAACCAATGGCAGTCTTTGATTTGTATGGTTTTTGGAGGAGTGTCTCACTTATCACCAACTCAATTGATAAGTGGAGATCCACAATCAGTGTTTAAGTTTTTGGTAAGTTAATACTGGAATATAAGTTAATCGAGTTTATCAAAAAATTTTGAGCATTTGTTTTTGGTAAGTTAATACTGGAATATAAGTGGAGATCCACTATCGGTGTTGTTTTTATCATCTCTTTGAATGGTACAACTATTCATTGATAAAACAGAACAATTGTTTGCTCAAGTTATTGGAGTTGAAATTTTTGAGCATTTTTGTGTTTTTGGGTCCCTCTCAATCGCAAACATCTTGCCTCCCAGTTATGCTCTCGCCCTTTCTGGGTAATCCGATTTGAACCCAAATTGGGTCGCTGAAAATAGCCTGAATTCCAAGATTTTTGGTGTAATTAGTGTTTTTCTGTTGTGAGTCTTTTTGGGTTTAGCAGAACAGATATATGTGCAAAGATGTGGTGCGTGGGAACTGGGAAGGGGCAAGTGCAAGGCCTTTGTGAAGTCAACATCTAATTTCAAGTGCAAATGCAACAAGGGGTGGAAGCAGTGTGCTAAAGACAATGAGAAGATCTTGGGTTTTTGCCTTGCATGATACCCAATTTTGAGTTTTGTGATGATGATCCTCGTTGAGAAGTTTTGTTGAAGTGTTATTCGTCGATTTTTATTATTATTATTTTAATTTTTGAATATTTAGTTATGTTGTTTCTCTATTTTTGAATATCAACTTCCCATCAAACTCAATTCTACCAACCACCTCTTATGGCAAACTCAACTTCTTCCTCCACTTAATAGTTATGATTTTGCAAAGCAGGTTGACAGAAGTTTAGAACCACAACTGCATCTTTTTCCTGACAACACACCCAATCCTGCTTTGCTTCCGTGGTTCTGCAACGACTAGCGTGTACTTTGTTGGATAGTCGGATCCATCTCCGAAAGTTTTCTACTACAAATTGTTAGTTCGGCCACGACAAGACAAGCTTGGCAAAAATTAGAAAGTAACGCATCTGGTTTGAAAGCCCAAATTCAAACTCTTAAGTCTACCTTCTACAAATTAGAGAAAAAGAATGAGAATATTTCTCAATACTTACAGAGAGCGAAGAGTATTTACGATTAGTTGGCTGCACTCGGTATAGTCTAGTTGTTGAAGATGATTTAGTGCAAGTTGTTACCAATGGCATTGGTTCTGTCTACAGAACATTTGTCCGTTCTCTAGAAAACAGGCTTGATAGTATTACTTTTAATGTTAAATCTACTTTTACTGACGGGACGTGGACATAGACGTGGACGTGGGCGTGGACGAGGTCGACAAGGTAGAGGTGGCGAGTCATTTTAAACGGGCAGTATTCTACCAACACCACCTTCAAGTTCCATTCAGTTTGCTCCGAATCAAATCGTGTGTCACAATTGTCATGGCCATGGTCATCTTTCTCGCCAATGCTAGTCTCCAAGACCGAAACAAGATTTTAAGCAAACATTCAACACCCAACCACCTTTAGCCAATCTAGCCTCTACTGCTCAACCATCTCCTCAGTCGTGGGTCATGGACGTTGGCTCTTTGTATCTATCAATTTTCACTTGTATTCAAGTGACCTACAATCAATAAGAGAATGCTGCAATATTTTACATTATTATCTCACATATTAGATCAGTTGAGTAGCTTTTGTTTTATGAAAAAAATTTAGAACAGTGTAGATGAAATGCTCATTAAGTAATTTTTGTAGCAACTAACAATAACAGTTTTGTAAGAACAACTCACGATTGCAGTTGAAGCTATATTATCAATCATGGGTCCTCTTGGGCAAAGTGGTGAACACACTGGCTTTCTTCAATATCTGATCAGAGGCTTATAAACTACTCCATATTTTGCAAGGATATGTTCATTATTGGTTGGTTTGATTGAAATAAAATGAAATGAAATATGGTTAAAATTTTACTTTACTAATCTCTTAAGGTGCTCAAGGATTTTTTAGCTGCCAAAACCTTTTATGTGACCCAATCAGAGTAGAAACAAGATATGCAACTCCCTCCAATTAGGTTCTTATTTTGATTGAGTTTTCATGTTTTGATGTTGCTTGTCGACAAATTGATTGATTGATTTGGGGCATGGCAATGTCCTCTTTGCAGGTTTTTTTGTTGTGCGTTGGGGATTCTCCCGTCTCACTATCTCTATTATATTGTTTTATTTTGTTTGGAATGGTCTAAAATACTTTGATTTCATTTCCATGTTTCACAGAACCAATGGCTCAGTTGTCTTTCAAGTTACTGTATAGGAGGAAGTGGCGCCACCTCTTAGAATAACTTAGATTGAAGGACTGATAACTCTTTTGAGTAGTTACATCTCAATCTCTCTATCTGATAATCAAAACCTTAACCATACTCAATATTTCATTTCTGGTTATTTAGAATCTCTAATATTTCGATTGAATATTATAGTGTGCGTCACATAATTGGAGAAACTAACTTTGTTCAGTTGACTTGAAATGGACTGCGTACCACTTACATCTTTTTGTCATATTAGATGCTTAATCTTGTTTGAAGAGGCAAGCATTTACTTTGCAATTTATTAGCTAAACAACGACAAAGCCTCAATTCCAAAATTTATTAGCTGAAGTTGTAGGAAAATTATTGACCTCAGAATCTAATGCTTTTTTCGTCGCAGTTGAAGTGGGCACATATAGTTGATAAATTAATCATTAAGGGAGGAGTTTAAAAGATTTTTACTCAATAAAATATAATGCAGCTTTTGTTTTGAAGGGGAATAATCTTTGAGAATAAATTCTTTTACTAAAAGATATAGCACTTGCAAATGTAAATTGGAATGTTGCTTCTATCCAAAAGATACTTATTACTATTATATACCACATCAAGCAGCCAAAACCTTGAATTGACACTGTCCTGAAGTATATTTGTCTGAAAAGAAAATTAAATATATATGCCAAACATGATCTGTCTTTCCAGAGAATTGAGATTAATAAATGTTCAATATTCATTTGTAGCAAGAAAAGACATAGTGTCAATGACTCTTTTGGTATCAAGTGCTTTGATTTCAATTTTTCCTTCCATGTCAAATATGAGCTCTATTTCATTAATTTGAAATTGTTATTTGTACCTGAATCTTACATAAGTCTTTTGACCCAGTGTCGTTCAGAATCATTGATATAGTATTTTTGTGATGGTGCTCTCAAGTTCTAAACTCCTAATGACTACTTTGGATTGTTGTTTACTTCTACGTTGAGCTTTGTGTGTTTATTGAACATCAATTGCATAAATGTAAGAGTAAATGCCAAATTTCAGTGGAATATATCATTTACTTGTACATTCATGCTCAAATTCAACGATATAGGAGTACTATACTTGATGATTTTGGTTGCATTAGCAATGGCAGTTACAGACATGGCCATTAAAGGTTAGAAGCTTAAGTTCATTTACAGTAGCGAGGTGCAAGAAATGATGAAAGAACATATTTCCTCATGTCTATGCACAATCCAGTCAGACATAAGCTTCGTTGGGTCTTTGCAACATCTATAGTGTACAAGCTACCTCATGTCTGCCCCTTTAAGGCGTAAGTTTGAGTTTAATAATTGGCAATGAAGGATTTCCTTTGTCATCTAGTAGATATATGGTAGTCATGCTCTACTCTCAAGGCTTCCACATTATGAATCAGAGTGTGGCAATTGTTGATAATTTCACTGATGAAAGATCACATCATTATGCCAAGAATCTTGAATGTGTGGGAAGGAAATTGGAAAATCAAGAGTTCCAATTTCAGAGCTGATAATGTATGTAACATATCATTCAAACTTCCAGAAAATTTTCAATTGTGAAAATCGTTAGCAATTTTTTTTTGAGTTTTTCTATCTTTATGATTAGCAAACAATGACGTGATTCATTTTATTGTATCTCTAATTACTTAGTTGATTTTGATTTTCTTTCCATTTTCTTCCCTTGAAGAATTAATAGAAATTGCGCATTTACTTTTTTGTCTCCAAAAAGTTTTAGACAGTTCATTTAAAGGCCCTTGTAAGATATGTTGAACTAAAATTTTATTTTTGCTTTTTAAGATAGTGTTGCCTTCACTTAGTTTTGTCTTGAAGTATAATTGTTTCTTTTGCTAATTGACTTCCCGCGAGCGCAGCGAGCACGCAAAAATGTGCGTAGCACATACAAGAACCTGGTTATTTGAAAAACTGGAGTAGCTCTAAAAAAATGGAGCTATACTATAAATAGGAGAATGGCCACTACAATGTACCATTAGGAAAAGCGGAGTTATATAATCAATAGGAGATGTCCATTACCATGTAACGTTAGGAAAAGTAGAGTTGTACAATCAATAGGGGAATGGCTATGTTTTGGTGTGAAAAATTCTTAGTGACATTTAGCCAAATTACTTGCAATGGGTATCAAAGTTTGTCAGTTTTCTTCATATCGAAGTTTTTTTTTTTTTTTTTTGACAACATATCATTGGTTACGACCATAATGCATCTTCAATTTCCTAGTTTCTCTCAGCCAAAGCTTGGATCTAGGGAGGTTATGATCCCTGGCAACTGCTGAAAGTCTGGAGTTGAGATAAAACAGGGAGCATGTTTTTGTGGTGCTTCTATTATTTTAACTAAGATTGGGGCTTTGTTGTTGTTTTTGTTTTTGCTCTTCTGCGGCCTGTGCATTTCATTTTTAACATTAAAGGTTCTCATATAGTGTGCTTGTTTCTTTTGGTAAGATTAGTGTAATTCTTGTTTCCTTCATTAGCTACCAAGTAGTTGCATTTGACTGCAAAGCTTACTTATGAAACCTATCATGGTTGTTCGGGGTTTTTGCTTCTATGGTGCATTTGATAATTTTTCGGCCTTGTTAGCAAGAGCTGTAATTGACCCTTCATTATCCGTATTATGTATTTCATCTAGATTCTAGACAGGTAAATTGTTGCATAATCTACATTTTGTTTTGTTTTGTTTTGTTTTTTTTTGTTGGAGCAACAATAATAGTTAATAGATTGTAGATATTAGTTGGGGTCTATGAAGTTAGTTGTAACATGGAACCTTAATAAATATGTGTGAAAACCTGATAGGCTCCTATGAAGATATGGTAAACCTTATATTTTTTGACTTTAAGTGGGAGTTGAACTCACGGCCTTCTTAAACCTTATCTTTTGACAAGTGATGTCTCTATCATCTTAGTAGAGATGCTTTGGCAAGATATAAACCTTCTCTTTGCATCATAGATTTACTTTTGTTGCATAGGAATGGATTGATGTTCTAAGCACATTCAGTATCTTAGAGGCTACATTTTAGAATCATGAATGCTTCTGCAAAATGCGAAAAACTTGAAGATTGGCGAAATGGTTGTTTTTTTCACGTTGATTATTATATATCCTAACAATTTCACAATTTCCATATTCTTTTTTTTTCTTTGTCACTAGTCTTGGATTTTATGTGTAAACCTGCTATTGATTTAATTGTTTTTTTTCATTTTTATCAAGGAACAATGATATTTATTTATGGACTTTACTAGAATGACACCCCTAAAAGTCATACCACAATGCACACCGCCTATCCAACCATCCATGCCCACCTTGGGATGTGAGCTTATATATCTTGAGATTCAAAACATATTTGGATGGGGGATGTGCATTATGATGTGACTTAATTTAGGGGTGTGTTCTAGTATTTTCTTTTATTTATATGGCATTGTCTGTACTCTGTAGGACATTGCGAGGTTTTCATGGAGTAGTAATTCCAATGCTCAAGCTCAAGAGCTCCTTGAATTACTTCTCCATCTTTCCTACACAAAATTATGAATATTGTTCATAAATTGAATGAGTAGTCTGTAACGGCCCCAAATTCTACAATTCTAGAATTGGGCACCGCCCGGCCTAGACCTACATGGACCCCCGAGCCAGTCCCTCTGAGTCACGCAGGCCTAGTAAGCCTTTCCTTACCCATTAACCATTTTTTAAGCATTTAAAAGTGAAGTTAATCAATTAGTGAGTTTTTATCAGATAAAGCGGAAGCAATTGAACTCCATACTAACCAATGAACTTCAAAGACACTAAGTTAAGACAAATCCTAGGGTGTGAAAACCCCGTAAATGTATATCAACCTAATAGCCAAAAGAGCACCAATGTCATACATGTCCAAGATCTCTCAAAAATCCCATAACCCATGTTTCAAAATGAAATAAATACATAATACAAGACATACTTAATACGCGATAGGAGACTGCATCGTGGTCCTCAACTCCAATCGCATAGCGCTAGTCCCTTGCCTTTGTTTGCTCGTCGGTCTGCCCACTGTCACAAACTAGACGGTGAGTACAGTGATGTAAAGAGTGAAATACCAATAGAGTCTTAACAACATTTCAAATGTCACATAAATGGCTAAACTAGTATCATGCATAGATATCACAAAGATTATAAACATAACAACATGATAAGTGAATCATTGAGATAACAATGATAAATGATTGTCGAGAATAAGGCACATAGCCTCATGTCACAACAACGGCACGTGATATTATTTGTTTCAAAGTATTCAGTTAACATTGATAATGCCATTATTTCATCTTCAATGATATCTTCTAACAAATAATATCACGTGTCGTTGGATCTTGGGGTTGAATTGCTATCAATCTAAATTGTTGCAACTTGTGATGCAATTGGTGCATTATGTGCTCTTTGATCTAATCCAATATTACAATTTATAGAAATTGAACAATTATCTAAATATTCAATATTTTGTAAACTTCTAAAAAATGAACTATATGGATTAATTAGCAATATCTCCATTAACTTAACGACTATCTGCTTGTCAAGATGGTCAAATATAGATGTTCGATTGTCAACCTCGTGTTCAGTATCGTAAAAATACAATTGTAAGTAAGAAAGTTGTTGATTATCAGGTAATAATTTGTTGATGTAATGATCAACTTGTCCTTGAACACGAAATGTATAGATACATTTGTCATTAATACACATATTATTATCATTTGTTACACCCATTGATGTGAAAGCAAAACAATTATTATATGCTCGAATATATTTTAAGAAGTGTGTTGATTCATTTCATTTTCTGAAAAATAATTCATATAATGAATCAGGTATATTGTTACTAACAAGCGCAACTTCCCCATTAGAACAACCCCATTAGAACAACAAAATTGTTTTGTTTCATTAAGAAATTTTTTTGTATAACAATATTTGCAATGCGTGGGTGGTGGTAAAATATAAGGAGTCTTCCATAAATTTGAAAACAATTCTTCGCTTGTATTATTATTTTTATACCGTGCACATAAGAATGATTCATTGCTAAGAGAGTTGTTCTTCGAACCTTCGTCAAGTAAAAATTTGAGATAAATTGAATAAATTTTAAACAGCCAATTACCAAGCATAATAAACAAAGAGAGTAAAAGAGAATTATCCATTACCGTATTTATTCGTTGTTTTGTCCAAAGAATATATTCTTCTATTGTGAGCATTGACATTTATTGCATCAGTTGCCTATGACAAACAAGGAAATGAATCAATTAGTAGTAATAAATAGTTGAAGTGCACAGTGAGAGGTCTGTAATTACCCTTAGCTCAACAAACCTTTTTATTCATGAGAAAAGGACTATTCCTACTATTGTTCAATGTTGCAGTTGTCATCAATGCTTCTGAATTGTTATTTTGTTGCTTGGAGGTTGATCCTAGAAAAGAAAATCCAAAATGAAAAAACAACACACAATATATATACATATCTATACTATAATGTCAATCATCCCAACCTTCCTATTAATCCAAAACTTCACATTATTTCAACATTGTCCTTAAATGTTAATATCTTATATCTTATTGTATAAAAACTTTTTTTAAAAAAATAAAATTAGGGGTGTATGTGTTAATTTAATTCAACTATGCATGCTATGTGTGAATTTAAAATTGATAACCGATTCCACTTTTCTTTTAAATGAAAATTGTAAAGAGTGCGAGAGTCATGGTTTAAAAAGATTTCCTTTGTAACTAATAAAATGATGGTGTTTGGGGTTCATATGCAGCGAAAATTTCAAAACAATTTTGAGAAAAACCCCAACAGGATCTGAATCTGATTCCATTAAAACGTTTAAACTATGAAAAACTAAATCATACCTTGGTTGCAATATACCTTTCAGAATGTTGATCGATCTTTAAAGCGATGTCAATGACGAACGCCCTCTACTAACTGTCCACACACGAGGTGTCCGAGATTCAAAGTGCTAGCTTCGAGAGAATACCAAACGTTTGGTTTCTCTCCAAAATAATTCAGAACGTACCAGTCAACCCTAATTCGTTTCTAAAATGAAAATTAGAGTTTTGGCCCTTAATTTTGATTCATGTATTGTAATTTAAAACGTCTATTTATACAACGCTTGTATATAGACGGTTAAGTAAATTACACATATACCCCTACTTAAGAAGTATAAGTGCAATATACCACAGGGACGTTTCTGTCATGAATTTATCATATAAAATTCATTCTTCCTAACCATTTTAAAATCTCGCAAAACCATTCTTTGTGTGCGACCCAATAGGCTCATACAACGTTGGCAGTATACCAAAACATATTTTGGTATACAAGTCATAAGCGGTCTCTAGCAAGACACTATGACTACCCAAGTTGTACAAAGATCAAATCGATATAACCTAATCAATAATGTATATAACATCCTTTTGTCATACGTATCCTTTTGATCAAACATAAGGCATGGAATTGTCATCCAACATGTTCGATCGTACTAGTCTCGATCTCCAAGTAGACTGAAAACATCCAAGTGACATTGATCAATATTAATTCACTTAGACTAGACCTTTTAACAGTCTAACACATCGAGTGATCCACTAGATATCTCTCTCTATATAAGAGGGAAAAATTCTATCTCGATTACACAACTTCACCACATTATTCACATAGTAACCAATCACAACCTTTATAATCGTCCGGTTAAAGACAACATTTGATTACATCAAATCACTGTATTCCTAATGTTGAAGTCTCTGGTAATCTCAAGTCAGAGGACTGAATAATATACATATCATGAGAAACAACTATGACTTAATCCATGTGATGTTCTCATAGCAGGTCGGTCCAGAACTTTGTTCCCTAACAAGTATTCATGATCTTGATTCGTATTTCTATACGTATGATCATCGTATGATCATCAATCAAGACTTACACTAGTCTTAATTCATTATAGTTCCCAGTATAATAATCGACTAGGGACATTTATGATATTTCTGTAAATACCCATGGATCTTATTATAATATAAACATGCAAATCAATTATAATAAACAGCAAATGAAATCCTCTATTTTATTAACTAAAATGTATTCATAAAGACTATTAATGGATTGACCTAGGGCACATTTCCCAACATAAAACGTGCTCTATATCTTTTTAATTAGGGAAATCGAAATCTTTTCTTCTTTTTAAAAAGTAACTAAAAATCTTACAACTGGTCAAACGTGATCTCTATCCCTTTAATCCTCTCTTTCAATATAGAAACTGAATAGGTATATCGAAAAAGAAAAAAAATGAGGAGAGAGAGATAATTAGTTTCCTTTATAACTGATAAAACGTGCTTTATATCCCTTTAATTAGGGAAATTGAAATCTTTTCTTCTTTTTAAAAAGTAACCGAAAATCTTAATAATTGGTTAAACGTGCTCTCTATCCCTTTAATCCTCTCTTTCAATATAGAAACTGAATAAGCATATAAAATAAATAAATAAATATACACTGAATATTTGCTCTTTACTCTCTCTAGAAACAAAACCTTCTCCCTCTTCTCTCTGTGGTGATGGAGGACCACGATAGCTAATGACGAGGAGATGGAGGATAGGCGTGGCTTTGATAGGAGGATAGAATGAGAAAATTAACTGGTCAGTTTGGTGACCTTTGAGGTTCGTTGGATGGTTGTGGATTTGTTTACTTATAAATCTTCACCATCAGATTTTGATTACTTAAGAGAGTCCAATTTCTTTCGTTCTATCTCGTAATTTATTTGATCCACAAGGGTTTGATAGTTAAGCTTTGAAGGATAGTATCATTTGATTAATTAAATGTAAAAGAAATTATTTGTAAGATATTTCCGTTAGTTAAGTCTATATGATCAAGGTAATGAAACATATATATTTGAGTACTTCAGGTAAGAAAAATAACTTAAAATACAACACGTCTAATATTGTTATTTTCGTTGCTCATTTAGTAGATGTGATTAAGTATATATAATTATTCAACAGTAAGCCAATATTTTCTTCAATTTGATGTATGCATCTTACTTCAAAATGATATAATTGATTGGAAGATATAAGGAATGAAAATATACTTTCAAAAAAATGTAATATATATATATATATACATTGCATAATTCTTTTAAAAAAGTTTACTCTTACAACTTTCTGAAAAATAAATAAATTCTTTAACATCACGTGCAGAGCACGTGCCGCTACACTAGTATATATCTATACATATCTATAAGTATATAACAAAAAAAATTGTGAAAACGGCAAAAATTAGGGCATACTTTTTTTTTTGAAACCAGGGCAAAGTTTTTTTTTTTGAAGAAACCAAGGCAAAGTTTATTAATCCAAAAGTTACTTTTATACTTTTTCATATTTGGAAAACAATGAATAGATTCAATATAGTCAACGTAGTCGTAATTATAAGCTGTACTTACTGTATAAAAAGAGAAGTTTGCTACAATGACAACTATAAGTCACACCTAACACAAATTGGCCCATAAGGTGATTGATGCCTACCTTAGGATGGGGACACACACAAATCCTGGTGCATAATGCGCGGGTCGAAGCTACATAGAGGACTTTTGTGGGTAATGTGTATTGAGGTGTGACTTACTCATTGTCATTCTAATATTTTTCATAAAAATAAATGAATTATGATCTTGAGAACTAGTGGAATCTTTGAACTTAATTACTATCTAGCTAGTTGATTAAAAGTGCGTGATTTATCCTAAGAATGTCTTTGCATTATCATTCTAATATTTTTCATAACAATAAATGAATAATGATCTTGAGAACTAGTGGAATCTTTGAACTTAATTACTATATAGCTAGTTGATTAAAAGTGCGTGATTTGTCCTAAGAATGCATTTGCATTGTCTTATCTCCCAAGTCCAACAAAGTACCATTTGCTCACAGAATCGTATTAATTAACATCAAATGCGCTTTATGATATTAACAACTCCAAATAACACATCAATTTTTATTTTTTTATTTATTTTGGTAGATAACTCATCAAATTTTCGTTTACTATATTTCATTTTTCTCTTACAATATTTTAGACATGTTAAATGTAAATTAGAAGTGTAAACTATATGAAAATCGGCATTTTGTCAAAAAAAAAGTCATAGACGTATAGGTAGATTAAATGAACCTAAAAACTGGAATGCGTTACATAAAAAATCATTAAATTATTTATAATTACGACTACGTTGACTATATTGAACCTATTCATTGTTTTCCAAATATGAAAAAATATAAAAATAACTTTTGGACTAATAAACTTTGCCTGGTTTCAAAAACAAATCTGCCCTAATTTCTGCCGTTTTCACAATTTTTTTTGGTAAATCACCTTTTTGTTTTTAGAAGAAGAGAAGTGAAGATCATGAACACAAGTACACAAGGTTTAAATACTAGTGAGGTATATTGTTCAGTAGTGAATACTAGATGCGTAGGAAGTTGCTTGAGTCTAGACTTGTTGGGAGCACTTGATCGAAAGTTGTGCTGACCAAAACAATACAGATGGATAAAATAATGGGGAGGCAATTCGCAATTGTCATTTGATATTTTATTTATTTATTTATTTTGGTAGGAGTCATTTGATTTTTTTTATATAATTAATCAAGGGCAAAAATCTCAAATTTTAAGAAAAACAAAGAAATAAAACGTAGTTATAAAGAGTCATATTTCTAACTTTAATTTGTCTCACTCAAAGTTAAAATGTTCAATTCTTTTCCATTACATACAATCTCTTTGGAGGCAATTCATTAATTGTCATTTGAATTTTGATTTTAATGTATCCGCAAATTATAGCATTATTTTTGTTGGACCAACTATTTTTGTTGGACCAACAACAACAAGAGCAATCCTTCTTTTTTTTGAATTCGTTTTTCTCAATGTGGTGCATTTTTTTGTAGCAAATGTGGTGCATTTAATTAATGGATAAGTATTCGTTTTCAAAAAAAATAGGTAACAAATAAATACTATTTTTTTTAAAAACCAGGTAACAGATAAACACTTAATTGTAATTAAGTTTGTAATAGAGACAAAAAAAATTCACTGGAGATTAGATGCTTGTTATTCCTAAACTTGTACAATAACTAAAATCGAAGATCTCATTTCGATTATCATAGCACATTGAAATATTTTAACGAGTAGTTATATATATACCTTAATTTCTTTGGCCATTAGATTGATTACCAATTTACCATATTCGAAGGCATATATATGTAGGCACTTTTGAGTGTTTGTTTGGTCCCCAAGAAACTAAGTCTTAGACCTTTATTTGATTTTTATTCTTTATTTTGTTTTTCCTTTTTTTCTTTTTTGGACACATATTTTGTTTTTCTTGGTTGCACTTACTAACTGTATAAAAAAAGAAGTGTGCTATAGTGACAACTATAAGTCACAACACAAATTGGTCCATAAGAGCGATTGATGCCTACCTTAGGATGGGAACATATACAAATCCTGGTCCATAACACGTGGGTCGAGGCTACATGGAGGGCTTTGTGGGTAATGTGTATTGAGGTGTGACTTACTCATTGTCATTCTAATATTTTTCATAAAAATAAATGAATAATGATCTTGAGAACTAGTGGAATCTTTGAACTTAATTACTATCTAGCTAGTTGATTAAACTTTCTATCAGTACCTTATATACAAGTTCTTCACTACAAAGTTTGGTACTGAACCAATTTCCAAAGACCTGATCAAACTCATATTGGTGATGAGCACAGTGGTCAATATTTTATTCATAAATTTTGTCAACATTAAGTGTAACGACCCGTTATTTTAAGCACGGGATTAACAGTAATCCGAATCCAAATTAATCAGAGTTAGGTTCGTGGTTAAGCCCGATTTGTCACGACTAACGTGTGTGTGGGACTGCGTGATGTATTGTGTTTGTTTGGTGTGTATTAGTACATATATGTGAATAATCGGACTAACGAGGAAATGCCTAATACCATGTGTGGGTCATGTGGACACACATGAGACGCGAGATAGCGTTGACGCTCGAGTGTGCTCAACGGTGGAAATTACGTAATTATAGGCGTAATTATAGGCATAAATATATATTTATATATATTATGGATATATATATAAATATATATTAAATGGAAAATAATAAAATAATGATAATTTGTCGGACGCAGAGTGATACGCGGGGTCACGAGTGACACGCGTCGGACATACGGTGGTGCGCACGCCCGAGATGTTCTCGTTGGCATGCGAATCGGAATTTGAGGCGCAATGTATCGATAAATATATATATTTATATATAAATTATTATATATAAATATATATAATATATTGGAAAAATGTAAAATTACCGTTAAGGGTATTGAATTAGTAAAGGAGGAGATAATATTTGAAGGGCATTTCGGTCATTTCTCCACCAAAACCGCCTTCTTCACTGATAAATTGAAACCGAAAGAAGAAGTGTGAACAGAGAGGAACCGAGATCGAGCAGTGAGGAGGAGGAAGGAGAGAGCTAGGACGCGGAGGCGAGATCATTGGCCGCGTGATCATGGAGTCGAGGAAGCTCGAGGTGAGTTTAGTGATGTGTGTGTGTTGTTGTGTATGGTGTAGTGATGAGCTCGGCCATGGCGGAGCCATGGCGAGAGTTGAAACTGAACCGGGAAGCGAGAGTGGTGAAGGCAAGGGAGTGGTCTCCCTTGCCAAATCGTTGGGGTTGGGGTTGGGGTTGAAAGCCAACCCCAACGATGAATCGAAGAAGAAAAAAAAAAGAGAAACAGAGGCTCGCTCTGTTCTTCGTGAGAAGAAGGTCCTGAACCGGGCTGGTTCGGCTCGGTTGAGCCGAACCCGGTTCGGTCGGTTCGGGACAGACCAATCCAAAAGGAAAAAAAAAAAAGAAAATGGAAAAGAAAATCCGAAAAATAGGGAAAAATATGGAAAAATAGTATTTTGACCAAACAAATAGAAATTGAGGGATTTCTAAGAAAAATGAGAAGTTTGAAAGTCGGAGGAGACTTTACACCGGGGTTTTACCTCGAAAAACGTGAAATGGTCAAAATAGGTTATAAACTAGGTCTCGAGAATTACAGATTCCGATGGGACTAGTTTAGGAATGTTAGCAAATGAATATTAGACTTAAATTGATGACAATTGGTTTATTTTAGGTAATGAATTGATGTGAAAAGGTTTGAGGACTCCGGAGAGTCGTACAAGTCGGTAAAACATAGAAGCTCAGGACAGGTAAGTGGGACTCGTAGCTTTTATCAATTATGCAATGTAAAATAGTATTATTAGAGCATGTAGTGTATTGGAATTTGGGAATGGGGCAATGTACCGTGATTTGATTTGTGTGTTTTACAAAAAATGTTTTGAAATGAAAAATGGATTCGGAAAGAGGTTTGACGGGACGGATCGGCATGGGGTTTGGGAACTGTGGTGGAATTGCTAACCATCATCTGCGCCCCGATTGCTTGGGAATTATCCCGATCAATGCTTTCCATTGAGTTTAGCAGGCTCATTAGTCATAAACCAATTAGATGAGCAGTGATTGGTTTAGTGATGATGAGTAAGTGCGACTCGGTGTTTTATGAGTTGGCGGCACATTGACAAGAACTGGTTAGATGCCCAGTGATTGGTTCTTGGATATGTGAGGGGGCGACTCAATGCAAATATGAAAATGTGAAATGCAAATCATGGGTACATTGCAATGAACCAAAGAACTTGCATCTGTTATATATATTGTTTATATTGATTCATATGCACCTGTAGTTATGCATTTGATTCATGTTGTTATACATTGCCTTGATATTAATTGGTAGTTGATGGTTGGTATGAGAGTCACTTACTGAGCATGTAGGAGCTCACCCACCTTAACATTTTCAGGTATGGATGTACGTTAGGACTTGAAACACAGGAAAGGAGAAGACCAGGTTGTTTAGCATCTTCTCTACGGTGCAGTGAGTTACCTGTTATATATATATATATTGTATTGCTTATAATTTGTAATAAAATGGGTGGGAATACGAGCTCAATACCGATGTTCATGCCGGTATTGTATAACTTGTATTTTATCGAAAAAGTTTTAAATTTTCCGCTGCGTTGGTTTTCGTTTATTTTATTTTGTTAATGAATATAAAGATATACAGGTATTGTCAGGGAGTTTTGATAAGGCTGCTGGCTCTAATTAGGTCTGATCTGGTTTACCGGGGCTTAATTAGGGTTTCAGGCCGGACGTTCCTTAATTGAAATTTGGGGATGTCACAGTTGGTATCAGAGCCAAGGTTTTACAAACTTAAGTTTATTATTGGTCTCGAAGTCAGAGACAGTTTTGATATAGATTGATATAAGAGACTATGTTGTAAAGCTTGGTTTGATTATTTCACTGAGAAGGCAATGGAATAACTCTGATATAGATTAGTATCAGAGACTGATGTTATCACTTTTGATCAAGTTTTGAAGTGATGTGATAATACTGATACCGTTTGGATTGAAATTTTGAGTTGTACCTGTATATTAAAATGAAAATTTAGGTTAATTGACTTGTAGACTGGTTCTCAAGTCAGGGATAATCTAGGATTAAATGAACAGTTTTATCGATGTTTTGGGGGGTAATGAAAGATAAAAGCTTGAGACATGTATTTGTGAGCTTTATATTATATCTATGCGATAGATATAGCTGTACTGTCTTGCCTTGAAAAGAATCTGAAAGTCTTATCTCACATCTAGGACTTTGTAAGTCAAATGAAGTTGATGGTGAGGGTTCTTGGGAACCTAGACTTCAGGGATATTGTGATAAAGGAAGACAGTGGAACGATAATAAGATGGGTTATATCCGTCTATGTCTCATGAAATGAGAATGTATATATGTTGAGGGTTAAGATTGATGGAATCTTGAACCCAAATGATATAGATATCGAAAAGAGATGAGTTATGAATAACTCTTTTATTTAGTAGTCTCTAAGGGTCTTGATTCTCACTGATATTGTCTGATGAGAAATAATCATTGTTGACGGAACAATGGACTCGGGACTCAGAGACATAGGTCAGATGGAATGACCATACAAGGTAAATAGAATATGAAATGATTGACAATGAAACTCAAAGGTGATGAGTCACTTTAAGTAGCAAATATACTAGTGTTGAAACTAGTTCAGTGCGATAAAAAGTTATTCAATGGGAAAGATTGGTGGTAAATGGTGATGAGAACTTGGTTGAGGTTAGTTAATCACTATATTATTCGTACTTCATGAATGATTATGAAGTATAAAATTTCAGTTATAGTGCTAGTCTATATTGATATAGTGAGAAAGAAATTTATCAGTATGGTTATGATATAGCCTTACATTGTGAAAATAATATAAGAAAGAGGTCTATTGGTGTTGTTGCGAGGTTACTGCACGCACTAACAGTATGGTAGTAACGAAGTCCGTCAGTATAGTTGAGATATAATTGTATATACTGAAGGCAGAATAACAAGGGCTTATTAGTGTTGTTGTGGGTAATCACACTCACTAATAGAGCAATAAGAGAAATGAATGATAATATGGTATAACCATACATAAACAAATGAGACGTGAGTTTATTAAATGGATGGGTAGATCAATGTTGGATGTAAGGAAATGATGAAATGATGAGGTTACATTAAAAGTGAAGACTCACAACAATAGATAAGAGTTAATAGATTGTAGAGAATCTAAGTGGTTGACCAATTTTATCTTGTTTGTTGAACTTCTATCACTTTTGTGGTAATTCTAAATATGTGAACTCAATGACTGGGACAGTCAGAGGTAGAAGTTTAACATTAAATCATTTAAGAATATAGGAGTAATACAGAGAAAGAAATGATGAAAGGAAATATAAGGATACCTGATTGAGATATGGATCAAAGATGGAATATATAGAAATGAGTTGAAGGTAACATTACTTTAAATGTGAAGAGTTAAAACAAGAAATGAGATATGAAGGAGTTGAGAAAAAATTTGTGTTCCTGATCAACTTTATCTTGTTTGATGAAGTAGAATCAGTTGTAAGGTAATGGTAAATTGAGAATAAAGTGAAGAGTAAGTTGCAAATATATACGTTGAAGGACCGGAAAGGTCAAAGTTAGAAGCTTAACATCAAAGTATTTAAGAATTTTTCAGGCATCAATACATAAAGATTCATAGATATGACACTCTTGTCGTCAGAGACATCTGATGTAGATAAGAGGTGTACTGTTTAGGTAATTGAGAAAAAACATAGCGGTGAGCCATGAGGTGTTTTAAATTTGATGTTTAGACTAGTACAGTCTAAATTGGGGAGAATGAGTTGTCAATAAGGTTAAAGATTGAGAATATAGAGAATGATGTACAATACTAGCAATGAATATGGAAGCAGTATATCAAGAGGTTGGTATTGACTGCAATATATGATGGAAAATGTTAAATATTTATAAATTTTGGGAATGAGAATTCGTAGAAATTCAGTAATCATCCGAAATTTAAATGATTTGGGTTGAACAAATCGATAATAGGGCAGTAAGGGAAAAGCAAGCTTGAAGAATGTAACATTGTGAGATTAAGGTTTCAAGTAATGTGAATATTAGAAAGGCTTGAAATCTTATCACAATGTAGGATAGAAGATTCATCAAATTATTTGGATTGTTGACCAAACCACTGATTTATTCTGTTGTACTTGAGGTATTATGAAAATTGTATGAGTTTAAGAACTCAAGTTTTAAATCAAATGAAACCAATAGTTCTCAATAGTGATTGAGATTTGATTATCATAAAGTAAATATAAGAATTTAAGTGTATATGATCGAGCGATGGTTTGAGAAGGTGAAAAATTATGGCGTAAACCATAGAAATTCATTAGAGCTCACACTATGTTTATTAATGAAGATGTAGAGTTGTTAAACTCTATTGAGATGAGATCGTCAGTAAGTTGACAATGATGACAAATATGAAAATAGTTGAAACTGTACCAAATGCACAAAATCTTTATTCTGAGTTATGTGAAACTCTGATAATAGGTTAGTATATACCAAAAGTTGTATGTGCAATGGATAAGTTTCACCTATAAATCTTGAGATATGTGTTGAATTTGAAAGTTATGAGTCAAAGGAATTGACTGAGATTAAGACGATTTGAGAATTATCTTATATTCAACACAAAGAATGGAAAAGTGATGGAACATGGAATGATTGAAGCATACAAACAACGTGTATAGAGTTGTAATATAGTTGTATTGTATGATCAATTAATCTAAGAATGGAATAACACTATAATGAAATGAGGATGAGTTGTACATGATACAAAGGATGCCTTAAGGAAATTGGGAATGTAGTTTGACTACATTAGGCGCTTAATTATACTTGGATTACGGAAAAAAAAAAAAAAAAAAAAAAAAAAAAAAAAAAAAAAAAGAGTTAGAGTTAGGGGTATCTTAATATTTTATCTAAGTAGTTGTCGGTTGACACAATAAAGCGAGAGATTGTAGTAAATACATTTGAATTAGTTCATGAGGAACTAATGTAAAGTAATTGTGTTGGTAAGAGTGCCAAATTATTATAAGGCATCAGCTGATAATGAAGAATTGAAAATATACATTTCAAATGATAAATTGAATGAATTGCAAGAATAAGTATTAGAGGAAAGACTGTAATATGATAAGATAGGAATGATTAAATGGTAGATGAGAAAAAAAAACTTTGAGAACCAGTGAAACTGGTAGAATGTGAATTGAGGAAAGCTTCAAATTATGGGAGTTTGAAGGAAATGGAGGTGGAATAAGTCACTTGAGGGTGGAAATAAGCAGTGTGAGACTGATGTACTCACGTGCACTGAAATACTGGTGTCAAACAGGAAATAGTGGAGTGGTGGTGTAACCACACTCATTAAATTGAAAAAAAAATAATGAAATTGTAATTCAGTTATATTTGAGTTAATAGGAAAAGGAGTTAGTAGCTATTTTGGGTTTCAATCACTCTGAGGAATCATTCATATAAGTGATTGACGATAATTGATAGTTGAATGAAAGAAAGAGGCATGAGGGGTAATTATAATAGGAACTTCTCAATATTATCTCATCAGTGGGATAGATAGTAATTGATGAATGAGTGAAGTCCTGCGCAGGCATATCATCAATTGAGAGGTTGGAATTGATAATTACCGAGTCCTTTATTTGGAGTTCGAAATGAGGCCAACTCGATAAATGAATGAATTAATGAGTGACGAATTGATTAAGAAATCTAATTGGAACTAGTCCATGTGTTAGAGATTGATTATGAATGAGTAGTGTCCATATTAGATGCTTTAATGGAAATTGTGCTGGACGTATTAAGTTTTGAAATGAAAATTTTGATTTATGAGGAAGGTTAGACAAGAAGGATTCTGAAGATTTCAGGAATCTCGTTATGTGATTAATATATGTAATGCTATACTATATTTGGGTATAATACTATAAATTGTGAGATGATGATATACTATAGATTATAAATAGGTTTAGATGAGGATATACAAGGAGATTATGAAGAGATATAAGATATGATCAGTGTATGATGTGAAATAGACGTCGGAAAGTTAGATTCTGACAATGAATGATAGTTGATGAGGGAATCTAGTCTGCAAGATTCTTGTCGGTGAGGGCATATGTGATGCTCGGAAGAATTGAACAAAAAGTATTGTATGGGAGATGTGAGATGGTATAAAATTAAAAATGTTCCTGGATAGAGATCCGAGACTTGCTTCCAACGAGGGAAGAAGTTATTGATATAAATTAAAAACCGGTCTCAATCTCGATACAATATTTTCCTTCGTGTTGACGAAGAGATTGTGTTACTAATTTTAATTGAATGAATATGATTGAGCTTGTGTCTCATCATGATAATCACCGAAAGAATCGATTTATCTGTGTGAGTTCTTTAATGATCTTTAGTAACAGAGGGTTACTGAGAATGAACTATACTCTTTCTTATCCTACCATGAGGGTGAGAGATAAGAATGAGAATTATTGTACTAGAATGAATGAGGTAATAAAGAACTACACGGAGAAGATAGAAGCGGACTGTCTTGTATAACTACAATATAAAGGAAATAAATAATTTGAGGATAAAGTTGTAGTGTATAGATTGACGAAATCTATGAGGTTCAAGCAGGTATCGAGAAAAAAAAATGAAATGAAATGAATGAATGATGATGATGAGAATGTGGTGTGATTGACCTTGCCATTCACCGATGGGTGGAATGGAGGTAGGAAACACACATATGTTGACCTTGCTGTTCATTTGTGGTGGACAGAGGTAGGAAATGTGATGCATACATATGCTGACCTGGCTGTTCATTTGTAGTGGACAGAGGTAGGAGACATAATGATTGTCGACCTTGCCGTTCAGTTATGAGATGGACGGAGATAGGAGACACGATACTGTTGATCTTTAGTAGATTCGTCAATGCTTGAGCTACAACAATCCTTAAAAAAAAGAGAAACGTGACAAATATCATAGGTTATTGATGTATCAAAAGATATATGGGATCTTTTGAGAATCTCACCTATGAACGGGCTATAGAGATTCGGATTAAGTGAAATTAATGGAATAGGGTTATTGGCATTCTATTAAATTGAAAAAGAAGAATGAAACGATAATTTAGTTACGTTTATTCTTCAAAATAAAGTTGAGATAAGCTTTGTGCTAGTGATATGGTGGTAGAATCACATATACTAGACAAGCAAGGAATGAGAAAGCTAAAGAGTAAGAAATATAATGGAATAATGAACTCCATTACTGTTTGAGATCATTGGTGACTTGTACGTTGTCCTAATTTCGAGGACGAAATTGTTACTAAATTGGGAGGCGTAACGACCGTTATTTTAAGCACGGGATTAACGATAATCCGAATCCAAATTAATCGAGTTAGGTTCGTGGTTAAGCCCGATTTGTCACGACTAACGTGTGTGTGGGGGACTGCGTATGTATTGTGTTTGTTTGGTGTGTATTAGTACATATATGTGAATAATCGGACTAACGAGGAAATGCCTAATACCATGTGTGGGTCATGGGACACACATGAGACGCGAGATAGCGTTGACGCTCGAGTGTGCTCAACGGTGGAAATTACGTAATTATAGGCGTAATTATAGGCATAAATATATATTTATATATATTATGGATATATATATATATAAATATATATTAAATGGAAAATAATAAAATAATGATAATTTGTCGGACGCTTGAGTGATACGCGGGGTCACGAGTGACACGCGTCGGACATACGGTGGTGCGCACGCCCGAGATGTTCTCGTTGGCATGCGAACCGAATTTGAGCGCAATGTATCGATAAATATATATATTTATATATAAATTAGTATATATAAATATATATAATATATTGGAAAAATGTAAAATTACCGTTAAGGGTATTGAATTAGTAAAGGAGGAGATAATATTTGAAGGGCATTTCGGTCATTTCTCCACCAAAACCGCCTTCTTCACTGATAAATTGAAACCGAAAGAAGAAGTGTGAACAGAGAGGAACCGAGATCGAGCAGTGAGGAGGAGGAAGGAGAGAGCTAGGACGCGGAGGCGAGATCATTGGCCGCGTGATCATGGAGTCGAGGGAAGCTCGAGGTGAGTTTAGTGATGTGTGTTGTTGTTGTGTATGGTGTAGTGATGAGCTCGGCCATGGCGGAGCCATGGCCGAGAGTTGAAACTGAACCAGGAAGTCGAGAGTGGTGAAGGCAAGGGAGTGGTCTCCCTTGCCAGTTCGGGTTGGGGTTGGGGTTGAAAGCCAACCCCAACGATGAATCGAAGAAGAAAAAAAAAAAAGAGAACAGAGGCTCTGCTCTGTTCTTCGTGAGGAAGAAGGTCCTGAACCGGGCTGGTTCGGCTCGGTTGAGCCGAACCCGGTTCGGTCCGGTTCAGGACCAATCCAAAAGGAAAAAAAAAGAAAGAAAATGGAAAAGAAAATCCAAAAAATAGGGAAAAATATGGAAAAATAGTATTTTGACCAAACAAATAGAAATTGAGGGATTTCTAAGAAAAATGAGAAGTTTGAACGTCGGAGGAGACTTTACACCGGGGTTTTACCTCGAAAAACGTGAAATGGTCAAAATAGGTAATAAACTAGGTCTCAGAATCCTGGATTCCGATGGGACTAGTTTAGGAATGTTAGCAAATGAATATTAGACTTAAATTGATGACAATTGGTTTATTTTAGGTAATGAATTGATGTGAAAAGGTTTGAGGACTCCGGAGAGTCGTACAAGTCGGTAAAACATAGAAGCTCAGGACAGGTAAGTGGGACTCGTAGCTTTTATCAATTATGCAATGTAAAATAGTATTATTAGAGCATGTAGTGTACTGGACTGGGAATGGGGCAATGTACCGTGATTTGACTGTGGTTTTACAAAAATGTTTTGAAATGAAAGATGGATTCGGAAAGAGGTTTGACGGGACGGATCGGCATGGGGTTTGGGAACTGTGGTGGAATTGCTAACCATCACTGCGCCCCAGTTGCTTGGGAATTATCCCGATCAATGCTTTCCAGTTGAGTTTAGCAGCTCATTATTCATAAACCAATTAGATGAGCAGTGATTGGTTTAGTGATGATGAGTAAGTGCGACTCGGTGTTTTATGAGTTGGCGGCACATTGACAAGAACTGGTTAGATGCCCAGTGATTGGTTCTTGGATATGTGAGGGGGCGACTCAATGCAAATACAAAAATGTGAAATGCAAATCATGGGTACATTGCAATGAACCAAAGAACTTGCATCTGTTATATATATTGTTTATATTGATTCATATGCACCTGTAGTTATGCATTTGATTCATGTTGTTATACATTGCCTTGATATTAATTGGTAGTTGATGGTTGGTATGAGAGTCACTTACTGAGCATGTAGGAGCTCACCCACCTTAACATTTTCAGGTATGGATGTACGTTAGGACTTGAAACACAGGAAAGGAGAAGACCAGGTTGTTTAGCATATTCTCTACGGTGCAGTGAGTTACCTGTTATATATATATTGTATTGCTTATAATTTGTAATAAAATGGGTGGGAATACGAGCTCAATACCGATGTTCATGCCGGTATTGTATAACTTGTATTTTATCGAAAAAGTTTTAAATTTTCCGCTGCGTTGGTTTTCGTTTGTTTTATTTTGTTAATGAATATAAAGATATACAGGTATTGTCAGGGAGTTTTGATAAGGCTGCTGGCTCTAATTAGGTCTGATCTGGTTTACCGGGGCTTAATTAGGGTTTCAGGCCGGACGTTCCTTAATTGAAATTTGGGGATGTCACATTAAGCATTGCATAAAACATCTCTAACAACTGTGACAACAACAACATCCAAGTGAATCTAAGTTCAAACTTTTAGTGAAGCAATAACAGAAACGAAACAATAAATACGTGAGGATTTCTAGTGTTGATGTTGTTTTCGTTGGTGAAATGTGATCACGAAGGAAGCGAGGGCTTTTTCGTAGTGGAATTTCCCAGGGTGAGTGATGACTCGCATGAAAGATAAGGGAGTAGTTGAGAGAAAGGAAAGAACAAAGTTACTAATATGAATTGTTTCCTTCTTCCAGTAATTATGAGACAAGACATAGAAAGAGATGATAAATAAAATTGTTGTCCCATATAACGTTAAGATGTAAAAATAACTAAGTTTTTCATGATTAGAAAAGATTTATGGGAAAATTGCAAATATTAACTTAATTTTGAAATATGCAAATGTCAAATAATAGGCAATGTGACAAATATACTTCCACATATAATGCACATTGGCATGACAATCTATATCTCTTTCACAGAGTATTTTAATTACATAAAATTATATCAATTGTATTATATAATATAATGTCTTCAATATTATTATATTATATCGAAGATATATATTTTGATGGAATGAAATTCATGTTCAATTATTGACAAGCTCAAGAAGATCTTTATATACAATATTTTTTGTTTTATTACGACTCCTTGACTCTAAAGAAGGTTTTATTAGAATCTTAACATCAACAACTCTTTTAGCGCATGATAACACTACATATAATTGCCCATGTGAGAATACAGGTTCAGGTAAATATATACCAACTGAATCAAGTGTTTGTCCTTGAGCTTTATTAATTGTCATAGCAAAACATAATTGAATTGGAAATTGCGTTCTTTTAAACCGAAATGGACAATTATCTCCTTCATTTGGGATGAAAGGAATTCTTAGTAGAAAAATTCTTTTTCCTATATAATCTCCATTGACAATCTCTACATCAATAACATTTTTACCAAATTGTCAACAAATTAATCTTGTTCCATTACATAGTGCTTCTGATGGGTTAATATTTCGCAACAAAATTACATCACAATTTTTTTTCAATATCAATTCATGTGGACGAATACCATTAACCACTAATGTGTTAAGAAATTCTTTAGAAACATTGCAGTCATTATTATCAATCCCTTCATCAAAACTATAGTATTTGATAACATCTCCTGGAAATTGTTCAATAACTAAATCATTAATTTCATTAACGAACTTGTTTTTGGTCGTTAATATTGCTCGATTGACAACCTTATCAAAATGATTAACAAACATATCCATATTAGGGAATATATGAGCTACTAATTTCTTTAATGATGCTTTTGGATCATTATATGGTTCAATCATATTTGATGGTATTTTGATTAAATGATGTTTGTCTTCTTTCTCGGTACCATTCCCAATATGTAATAAAAAGTCACTGAATTTTTTTATCTACTTGTGCACGCATATTTTCAATCAATTTAATTTTTTTTAAACAATGGCCACAAGTATGACATACGTAAAATTGAATCAATTACTTGTTGTTTTGTGCCTTTTCGAATAACAAGTAAAACTTGTCAAAAATCGCCACAAAAATGACAACTTTTCCTCCAAAAGGCATATCATTATCACAAATATCTCTCATCATGGAATCAAATGTCTCAATAGTTTGTTTATTTGACATAGAAGCTTCATCCCATATAATGAGTGAAGTCATTTTCAATAACTTACCTAAACCAGATTGTTTGCTTACATTACATGTAGTTTTATTGTCTGTATTTATTGGGATTTAAAATCTTGAATGAGCCGTTCGACCTCCAGGTAAAATAGATGTTGCTACTCCAAATGACGCAGTTGCTAAAACAATTAATTTCTGACTTCTAGTTGTAGAAAGTAAAGCTCTATATAAAAAGGTTTTTCCAGTACCTTCAAGGCCATCAATAAAGAACACTTCATCCTCATTATTGTTAACTTTTTTCATAATTGTATCATATGCATATTTTTGTCCATCATTTAAACTTGGTACAAGTTTATAATCACCTTCAACAATATCTATATTTAATTCCTCGTTGATTTCAACATTTACCATTTCATTTAAACTTGGCATAAATTATAACTACTAATATTTTAACCCATTGATTGTAAAATATGATTAATATGTTGCAATACTTTCATTTCAATAGTAGAAGGATTTTCATCTAATTTGAACAAATCTTCACACAACTTGTACTTAAATGTTTCCACAATTGTTTTAGGTTTACTGGATTACAATGAACTAAGATTATTGCAAATAACATTCGTAATGTATATGGCATTTGATATGATGATGCTTCTTCTAAACACAATTCTAAACTTTTATCCCTTTCTAAGAATCCATGTAATAAAGCTGCTTCATGAAAAGTAGATACAAATACTCCATTGACAACTTTTAATCCATCAAAAGATGTAAAGCCTTTTATATGATTTAATAATAAACATAAGTAATATCTTTCACCTTCTATTGGATTAGCTGCAACAATTCTACCAATAACTCTACGTGATTTTCTTTTAGTCCATGTCTTACTTTTTTGATTCCATACATAATGTTCTGGGAATTTTTTATATAACAGCGTGCGAGCAAATTGATCAATTTTATTTGTTTCAAAGTATTCAGTTAACATTGATGATGCCATTATTTCATCTTCAATGATAAAATCAGTTTTTTTTTAACCATATTAATTGTTTTCCTTCTAGATGTAATTGTAGCGTAATTACTGTTGGATGTATTTCATTCAATGGAAATGCACATATACGCCACATTGCTTCTTGAGGAGAAACCCAACGTGTTGATTAGTAGTAGATTTTATTTGTAAAGTAATTCTATCATGCCTCTTATATATTTATATAAATATTTTACTGCTTTTATAGTGGAGCACATTTCAACATTCAAATGGCAATCAAACTTTGAGAGTAAACAAGGATTATATGGTATGACCCAACGGTTATCTAAATATGAACATTTAACTTTAACACGCTTCCCATCATCTCGTCTTCTATATTTTGGATAAGAATCTTTTCCATGACATGTAAAAGGAATAAATTGTTCGGGGAAGTGGTTTTTACATGTATTTGTAAATGTCATGCACACATTTTTTGGATTAAGAGTTCCACAAAGTCCATGCAACATATGTTTTACTACAAGTTGATATAAGTCAGGATATTGCTTTGAATCAAGAAGTTCAGCACAAACGTATTTATCAAATTGGGTTGGTTCAATGATTTTTGAATTGGATTTCAAAATAAGTAAAAAATGAGCATGTGGAATCATTTTTCAGTACTTCCAATTTTGCTCTAAAAATACGCGCAACAATATCAGGAATATTTTGTACTTTATCGTTAAACTTCAACTCATCTTTAATTTCAGGCCAATTAAGATTACAAGTTATGGTCAAAAAAATATCAGGCTTTCTAAACTTTTGCACCAAAGACATAAAGTCAATATATTTTTCTCATATCTCTGGGTCCATCAATAATTGACGTTGGAAGGATCACTCTCTTACCTATTTTAGAAGCTTCTCTCTCACCAAATTCAAAACTGTCAACTACACCTTGATATAACTCGACACGAATTTCTTTTTGGTTTTTACAAATAAAGTCTAATCTTAACGTCTCTAGTTTTACATACATATCAACAACATATTGTTGTAAAAGATGACCACTATGTAACATAATTGATTTCATTTCTGGTCTAATTTGAAGTTTATAACAATAATATTCACGACAAGAAACGGTTTTTCTCTTAGATGATGAATACATATCATCTTGATTAAGAAAATCAAATTCATTACCTTCAACTTCATGTTCAATAGTTGTATCATTGACATATGTATTACAATCACGAAATAGATTGTCCTCAAGAAGCCTAGAAACTATATTTTCTTTCTTTTTGGAAATTCCTTGATACCAACCATCATCACCAAATGGAAATAGTAAAGGATATTGTAATGGATCATAACAAGTAAAAGGTTGTCGGGGGTTTTCCCACCTCGGCTTGTGCCGCCGAATGCCGAATCGATCCCCATATGTTCGGGACTTCAACGCCGGTCCAACCATGACCTCGGATCACGTCAAAAACACTCGAAAGCACCTCGTTTCCCAAATCGATCGAAAATCACCAAAAATCCAAACACCTCCAAATCGCCCTCTCCACGTCGTAAAAACCTTTCCCGGCTATCGCAAGCTCAACAAAACCACATTGTAAACTTGATAAAAACCAAAATTCCAACTAGAGGTGCGAAAACATCACGACAAAAACTCGCGAAATTGGTGTCAAAACATAGAGAAATGCATAGGGAGTCGGTATCTCATCTTAAATCGCGTAGTTGGTTGATCCCCAACGTCGATGCGTGTTCGAAAATGTCGAAACCGTCTCCACCAGTCCGTCCTTCACGTGAGGAGAGAGAGAAGAGAGAAAGAAAGGAAAGAGAGAAAAATGTGGAAGAAAGGTGTTGACTCCACCTTTTATAGTGTAGGCCTCGTCTTAGCTCACACTCTTATCCCGAGGCACATCTTGTGGCCCTTAAACACACCAGCCAACCACTCTTGGGCACTCACTTGTGTGACTCCCCCTTTGTCCTTATCCTCTTTTTGACTAATAGTTAAGTTTCTTCGGGGCGTTCCTGCGTCTCACACCTTCGCGACTAACACCATTGCGCATGAATGAAGTTACTAACGACCTATAAAATTTCTCGAATTAAATTATATTTATATTTTATTTTTCGGTCGTCCACGAAGTTTATTTCCCCGACCCGTGTACCTGTAATTCTTCCGTCGATGCCCCTTCGTCACATTCTTCAAAGCGAACTTCGCTCAAAACTCGACGTCACCGTCTTGTCACATAGACACGAGTATACATCGATAGTACACGTCATCACACAGAAAATAATATGAATTTTTGGGTCATTACATAGTCATTCATCATTCTCAGCATATATTTAATGAAAATTTTTGGGGAACTAAGTGTTGGATAGTTGAATTGAGATAGAGGTAAGAGTAATTGATCTCTAATGAGCTCATAACAAAGGTAGTCTTATCTACATATTATATTAACAAGAAGAAAACATAGCTTGATGAATTGGCTAGTCTTCATTTTGCTCAGCTATAGATTACTGAATTTCATAAAGGACCACAATGAAATTGGCCTAGTTGTAACATACTGAGATGTGCTTGATGATTAATAGGTCATTCGTGGAAACAATTGTCTCATCAAACCACAAATATTTATTGCGACACCAAATATATTGAAATTGATTGCATGTCATTCATGAGTAGTATTAATATGGTTTGGTTCTGTTAGCTCAAACACTCAATTAGTCGATGCTTTGACAAAGGCTATTCACCTCACGGTATTCCACACTTTGTGTTCAAGCTGGACATTTAAAAATCTTTTTACTCCAGCTTGAGGCTTCTTTGATTAAAAGAATCTTCTCGCACTTAGATTTAAAGACTCACAATCTACCAAAATTCTATTGATATAGATAACATCCCTGATCTTATTAATAAAATCATTCAAAATAAACTTAAATGTAAGAGAACTTGTATTGGATCCAAGAATCAAATAACAAACTTATAACGTCCCCCTTTCAAACTAAACACCGAATGGTCTGTTTGGTTGAGGTTGTAGTTGTGAGGAGTAGGTGAGTCTAATTATGATCAAGTTTAGCTAATAATTTTAAAACTTATAACGTGCCCCTTTCAATGGGGTTTGCTTATTTTGGGAGGAAAAAAATCTTAGGTAAATTTGTCTTTTTCACTATGTAGCTAGGGAGAGGTGTGTCATAAAGAGTTTAAATACTTTGATAACACCAAGTGTTAGCTAACACCTGAACCAAACACCAGACTTAAAGTTAAGCCAAGGCTTAACCATGTAAACACCCGAAGCAAATGAGTTAGTAAGGAGTCATCTCTTAATCAACAAATATGTTTGTCAATGCCTCTTTTTTTTTCTTTGACTTTGGAAGTTGAACTCATGACCTCCCTAAATCTTGTCTTTTAGGTGGTTATGCATATATCATCTTACTAGAGATGATTTAACGCCTCTTCTTTTGTTTTTATTACTATAAGTAAATGACAGTTCCAAATAAATCCAATCCATCTTAATCTAGATTTTTTTTTGCTTAAGTTCTAGATTTTCCTTTTCAATTTTAGACTATCAAAGATTTGGACATAATTATTTTTGGAAATTGATAAAATGACCCACTTTCAACGCATACTTTGGGCGCACACCCTTGTCTTTTAGTCATTTATGACTCTTTTTGTCTCCTCAAGCGTGGCCCCCATGTCTGACAAAACATCATAAACAACTAAAAGACAAATGTGTGCTCTCAAAGTATGCGTTAAAAGTAGATCATTTTATCATTTTTCATTTTTTTGCCAAAAAAATGTTTCATAAATAATTTTATCGAAGTCAAAGCCTCGTAGGTGAGATGATAAAGACATCACTTGCCAAAAAGGCAAGACCTCGGGAGATCGTGGTTCGATTCCCACTAAAGTAAAAATAAATAAATAAATAAGTAAAATAAAATAATAAAATAAAAATAAAAATAAAAAAATAA
This sequence comes from Stephania japonica, assembly GCA_039657345.1. Classification (NCBI taxonomy): domain Eukaryota; kingdom Viridiplantae; phylum Streptophyta; class Magnoliopsida; order Ranunculales; family Menispermaceae; genus Stephania; species Stephania japonica. The sequence goes on along the minus strand of CM077558.1, from coordinate 14,893,203 downwards.
AATCTCAAACTTTTATTTATTTATTTATTTTATTATTATTAGGGTATCTTGAAGAATGTAGAACTACAATGGTAACGCCTCTAGCCAATAGTGTTAATGTTTGTTCATTCTCAATATTGAGCTTAAGACCTCTAATTTAGAGAGAAGGGACCAATGCTATCACTTTGTTTTTTAGTGCATTTATGGTTTTTAGTGCATTTATGATATTTTGTTAAATGTAAGACTCACATTTACGGAGACGAAAAAGAGTCATAAATGACAAAAAAAACAAAGTGTGCACCGAAAAGTGTGTTATATTATCATTAAAACTCTTGGTTTGAAACTTTTTTTTTTTATTTAGTTGACCTAAAAATCCCAAAATCAAACCCTACCCTAACCCCTCCCTCCCTCTCTCAGCTCTCCACACCCACTCCGCCTCTCTTGTGCTGAGCCAATTCAAGGTGCATTTCTTCCCCACCAAAATCTCAACTTTATCTTTCTTTGTTAATTCTTACCTTTGTTTCATTCATCATCTCCTCTGCTCCGGCACTTTTTTTTTTTTGCTCCATTGTTTATACAGTTACGCTGTTTTGTGAATTATAACACAGTTGTTTTTTTAGGAAGATTAACTGATTTCAATCATACCCAGTTTGAGTTTTTTGTGTATTTTGATGCCAACTTGTTTTTTTTTTTTGGGGTATAATATAAGATGTTCCCAAGTCCGAGAATTTATGAGGTTATTACCCGTTTTAGACAAGGAAAGGTGCTCAATTTCTGTAATGGAGTTATGTACAAGTGTTTTTGCAATGTGGGTGAGTCCGATAAGCTTCCCGATTGGGTTAAACCGTCTTCTGCTGCGGATAGTCAAGAAGACGATTTTGTGATTCCGTCGAATATGAATTGGGTTGGTGGTTTGAAAGCTCCTGATGAGAAATTTGATTCTAAACATGGGTCTTTTGGTATTGTCGATAATGATGTTGCAATCGTCACTAGGATTTTAATGGGTGATTTTGCGATGCCTGAGGATGTCGTACAGGCTTTGAATGGTTGTGATTCGTGTCCTTCTAATAGCTTGGTTGACAAAATGTTGAAGCGGTTTAGCAACGATTGGGTCTGTGCTTTTGGTTTGTTTAAATGGGCTCAAACGAATATTCGTTATAAGCATTCCGCTGATGCGTATGATTCTATGGTTGACATACTTGGGAAATTGAAGCAGTTTGACATCATGTGGGGTTTGGTGGAAGAGATGGTTAAAGTGGAAGGATTGATCTCTATGAGAACAATGAGTAAGATAATGAGAAGGCTTGCTGGGGCTGGTAGATGGGTAGATGCTGTAGCGGTGTTTCGTGAAGTAGAGAGGTATGGTTTGACTCGAGACATTTTGTGTATGAATTTACTCTTAGATACCTTGTGCAAGGAGCGGTGCGTTGAGCACGCCCAAGATGTATTTCTTGAGTTCAAGAATGTGATACCTCCAGATCAACATACGTTTAACATCTTGATACATGGTTGGTGCAAAGCTAGACGGCTGGATAATGCTAGATCAATCATGGAAGACATGGGTGATCATGGTTTTCTTCCCTGTGTGATTTCCTATACTAGTTTCATAGAAGCCTACTGTCGTGATAAAGATTTCCGGAAGGTTGATTCTTTACTAAATGAGATGCAAGAAAATGGGTGTCCCCCGAATATTGTGACTTACACCATTGTGATGCATTCTCTAGGGAAAGCCAAGGAAACTAACGAAGCCATGGAGATATACGAGAAAATGAAAAGAAATAGCTGTGTTCCAGATACTTCCTTTTTCAATTCTTTGATTTACATCCTTAGTAAAGCTGGACGACTTCAAGATGCTCATAAGATATATGAAGAGATGTCTAGAAGTGGAAGTTCTCCAAATGTGACAACATATAACACCATGATAGCTGCTGCCTGTGAGCATTCGCAGGAAAATAGTGCTTTAAAGCTGCTTCACGAAATGGAAGAGAGCGGTTGTAAGGCTGATCTTAAAACCTATGCTCCATTATTGAAGATGTGTTGTAGAAAGAAATGGATTAAGGTACTTTCATATCTATTGAATGATATGGTTAGAAAGGATATCAGTCTTGACCTTGGTACATATTCCATAATAATTCATGGTCTGTGTAAGAGTGAACAACTAGAAAAAGCTTGTCAGTTTTTTGAGGAAGTGGTGTTGAAGGGATTAATTCCTTTTAATAGCACGTTCAACTTGCTAGTGGATGTACTTGAGAGGAAGAAAATGGAAGAGGCAAAGAGAAGGGTTCAAGACTTGATGATGCAGGCAGAGAATTCAGAAAAAAGCTGTCGTTCTGTTTCATTTGTCTAGTTAAAGCATGAATACGTTGGTTCAGTTGTGGTCGCTGCAATTCTTTACCTATTTATGCAAGAACTGCATCATGTTAGTTCATATTTGTCTCATTTGAGATGAGCAAATTCATGTTGGTTCTCCATGTAAACGTAGACTATTTATCTTTATCTTGTTGATGCAATGGGAATGTTGTTTTTTGATTAACTGATGCTAATTGCCAAAATGTTTGAGCGTCAGATATTTCCTAGCAAGGAAATATAATATTTAGAATTTTGTACGATTAGAAATCTAACTAAAGCAACTGAAAAAATGAACTTGATCTGCTGCATGAATGAACTGACACTTCTGGCTAAATAATCCGCTAATGAAGTCTTGAACCAAGTTAGAGGAAATTGTTGTAGTATTACTGATTCTTAAATAATTAAAACAAATAGTATTTTCTTTCTTAGTACTGTGGCTTCATCATTCCTTTCTTCCGCAAATTGCGTTGCTTTTCACATGTTATTGTTGATGTTCTTCCGCACCTTGTCTTTCACTTTCCCGCACCATCGAGTCAATGTTCAGATGAAACTGGAAGAACTGTGACATCATATCACTTACAAATGAAAGTGAACTGTCTGTGGAAACTTATTTCCCCACGTCTCTAGTTATTAATTTGACCTTAAAATTAATGTAATCCTTGCATTTCATATTTTGCTTTTCTTAATTACTTTTTTAGTGCTTGGTAAATGAAGTTTGCCTAACACGTTTGTCCACAGCGAAATCTTTCTTATGGAGACCAAAAAGGACGCACAAGAGGGTTCCCTCATTTTATTGAAGCAGGGAGCGGAAGCAGTGAGTAAAATTTGCAATTCCTTTACAGAATTATGCTTTGGTATTTGGATAATTAACTGGTTTAGTAATGCTTGCTTTGGAATTCTGTTGCAGAGAGTTTTTGAATCAACCTTTATGGGGAGAAAGTCAATTGTCAAGGAGCGCTTCTCCAAGAAGTACAGACATCCAATCTTAGACTCAAAACTTACTGTCAAACGCTTGAATGCCGTAAGCATTGTGTAGACTTTCATAGATGCTTCGTTTTCACCTCTTTTTATTTGATTTTAACATGCTGAGGTGCATGGAATTTCTATGTTAATATATAAAATTTGAAACGCAGGAAGCTCGGTCCATGACAAAAGCGCGACGACTCGGCGTTTCAACGCCAGCATTATATTTTGTGGATTCTGTGTTGTATACTTTGACAATTGAGTATGTGGAGGGGCCAGCTGTTAAAGATGTTCTCTTAGAGTTTGGTTTACATGGTGTTGTTGAGGAAAAAATGGACGATATAACAAGGCAGATCGGTAATGCAATTGGAAAATTACATGACGGAGGCCTGATTCATGGTGATTTGACAACATCCAATATGTTAATACAAACTGGTACAAATAAGCTGGTGAGTACTCCAAGACTCATCTTTCTGTTCTCATTTGCAGGTTTCCTGATCAAGTATTGCATTTCAGCCATCTAGTTATCTTTCAGGTACTCATTGACTTTGGTCTCAGTTTCACATCGACACTTCCTGAAGATAAAGCAGTTGATTTATATGTGCTTGAGAGAGCATTACTATCTATGCATTCTTCATGTGGCAATGTGGTAAGGCAAGCTGAGCATATTTGCTTCTCGTGTTTCCTGAGTAAGATTTCATTCTTTTGCTAAGATCGAAACTTCGATTTCACCTTATAATTCGCCCTTTTGATGATTAAAATTAATTCGGAGAAGTTTAATTGGACATGGAGAATTTTGGTAAAAATTTGCTAACTTAGAGAAGTTTAAGAATTTTTTATTTAAATGGTTAATAAACTAAAACTCATTTTATGGGATGCCAAAACAAGCACAATTATGCATTTATACCTTAAAAATTCACAATTTAATGGTTTTAAATCAATTTTTTTGACATTGGTCATGCATATTGTGTATGGTAGATCTTTTTTTGGTGATAATAAGTACACTTGATTTGATTTGCTAACCATTTTATCAATTGCACATTCACATAAGATTAAAATTATGAAACATGTTTTTTTGTATGGGTCTATGTTTTAAGCAAACGAAAATAACCATTTTTTGACATTATACATCAATAAAAAAACTGCAAAGTGTAGTAGAGTGAATCTCGATGCAAAATCAAGGGATCACATGATCGGTGTAGAGATATGTGCAAAAGTGAATAGACGTAGAAGTCTGATAATCTAACTTGATTCTTCTCACTAATGCGAGGTAAATACAAACTCACTGCCTCATACACTTATTCGATTTTTTGACCAAAAAGTTTGCAATTTCTCTTCGTTTTTAGTGATCCATATCAATTTGATTCAAAGTTGTCGATTTTTAACATAAACTTCGTAGAAGTTTTGTAATTTTTAAACTACCCGTGAATTTTGATTCAATCCCTTCAACCTCGATAAACTTCGCCTAAATTTTGACTAATTTTATCGAATTTTTCGTTCCTTGTTCTTTTGATGATTTGATTTTTTTTTTGCATAGATGGATAAGATACTAGCTGCATACAAGAAGTCATCGAAGCAGTGGTCTTCCACATTGAACAAATTAGCTCAAGGTACAGTTCTGCTATCAGATGGTTTTCAATTTTTATTTTTTAATTAATGCATCTTTTTATGTTTTGAATTTAACACTCAATTCTCTGTGTGTATGTCTGTTTGCATATGAAATTTGGCAGTGCGACAAAGAGGTCGAAAGCGCACCATGGTCGGGTGATTGTTATACTTCTTTAGCACGCATCTGTTGGATTTAGCAGCAGTTAAGGTAAATAAATAAAGGAAAGGCTTTACAGGGTTGTGCATTTTCTAGTTCATTACATTACTAATCTCCATCCTATTCAATTGTTTATTTCTGTTTTTCTATTCTATTTCATTGAAAAAAAAATTGAATTTCGCATCCTAGAACTTCATGATTGAAAACACTGACTCTATGTTTTCAGCTTTGTTCCGGAAACTCAGAATATTTGAATATTAGACAAATAATACGCCATTTCTTCTGATTGAATGGCATGTATGTCATATTTAGCAGAAACTTGGTTGAATTTTCCTCGTCACCTTCTCTACTAAATTGAATATTCCATATAGTTCAAGTTTTCTCATATTTTCCAGTCAACCCTTTTCTTTGGCCAAGTTTTTTATGCATTTTCTAACGGTTCTGCTTGCCTGTCTTTTTTATTATACATAATGAAAAGGCTCTCTTGCATTTCTGTTCTTTTGCCTACCATGAAAGGGTTCTACTTCGCTGAGAATTCAATTAATGTGTTCAAGTGTGGGTGTTCTTTGAAATTCTATTATCTATTTAGCTCGTCTTTTGGGGCATGTATTATTCAATGGTTTGTTTTCGAGTCGATTCTCTTTAAAGGCCTAGTTGTTTCTTTTTCTTTGAGCATTCTAGTTACATATGAAATGCTGAGGAAAGCTTCTCAAATGAAAGCTGTCTGCACCTGTTCCTTGGCTGCTTAAAGCCTTAGATAGACATGCGAGGTTCATCTTTTTATTGAGTTGAAAGTAAAGCTATGAATGTAGAGCCTTGATTTCCTTCATTAAAATGTTAGTAATAAGTTTGTCATAAGAGTTAATATTTTATTTTGTCTCGTCCTTCATTAAAATGTTAGTAGAGCCTTGATTTCCTTCATTATAATTCTCAACTAGACCAAATAAGAAACGGAATAATTTTATTTTTTCGGGTCTAACCTTACCTTTTACTCAATACCTTCCTTACAAGAGAATCTACCATTTCAGGTTACGTGCGGCTACGACAGTCTCTTGCATGGGTACTTTTAATTCTTTTTTTTTATTTAACTTTGTAATTTATTATGTTGTAACTTTGAAATTGAACGAATCAGGATAGATTTAGTGCTTAAAAGTACAAAGAATTCCATGAACCGGCATGTACTTGAAACTTAGCTTGATCTCTGCAAACTTAGAAACTTGTAATGCTGGCATGGACCACTCTAGGTGAGTATTAAATCCCATCATAAGTTCGAATCTATCCAATATGTCAACATTTTATGTTTGAATTTCTTCTACTCTAGATTTTGAGTGTATTCTTGTATAGTTATTTTTTATATATATAGTTGAAGAGCTTAGTCTCTGAAGCAAGAGACTTGGAGACCTTAAAGATTTTTACTAATGCTTAGAGGTTTCTTCATGGAAGCTATTCAAATTACAATCTCTATCATATCAATTGCAGTGAAAGATGGACTGCACATTGCACCTTGTATAATGTATTTTTATGTTATTCGAGGTGCATCCGAGGAAACCCTATTGCAGTGTCTATGTAGTTAAATGTCCAGGGTGATGATCTTATCTCATCCTAGTAAAACTCAAATCAGTTACTTGCCTGCTTAAACTTATGGAAAATGCTTTTGTAACCAGGAAAGACATGCACCCGTCTACCTGCCCTTGATTTTCAGCACACCTGCATCTCTAGGCGCGTTGACAAGTGTTTGTTGTTTGTGCGTCTTTTCTTTGGTAGTTGGGTTATTGCTAGTACTATAGGATGATTGAAAATATATTGTGAAGTCCTCTGGGCCTCGACTTATGGTCTGGAACAATACAATCTGAGCTGCATTATCTAATAACAATATAAAAGAAGCTTGTGCTTGTTCGACGTTTCATTTAATTCTAAAGCAGCGTTCTGTTTTTAACTCAAATAATGTGCATAAAGGATTTAGGGTATGATATGGACTGCCTTTGCACATTTCTATATTCACTCATTGCTCCCAAATATCAGAGCTACCTTAATTGATCAAATATATATCGGACGACAATTTATTGAGTGGGATTAATGAACACTTATATATATTAAAGATATAGCAACAATGGTTTTATAAACGGCCATAATGGAATTGGTTGTAGTGGTAAAGTTATTGGGATGCGCTTGATGATAACTAATAAGTCATGGGATAAATCTTGTCATCCAACTCTAAATATATTGGTTTCTCTCACGAGATGGAGTTGAGGCGTTTGACTGACTCTCGTAAGCTCCTAACTACTATCGTGACCAAAAGTACCTGTTGGAGGATTGAGATTACTAAAGTACTTCCTCCGATCAATAATATAAGTCGTTCTAATAAAAATTCCTTATTCAAAATTGTAAGTTGTCTTCAAAATTTAGAAGTGTGTTTATTGTGTTTTACCCATTTTACCCTTGTACAATCCAAACATTTATGTTTCTTCAATTCTTCCATTCATTTAATGTCAAATGACATATATGTAAATTACACTCGTAATTAAGGCTCTTTTAATTCTCATGTATTTACTTTAAATGACTTACATTTTTTTACCGGAGGGAGTATATATTAAGCTGTCTTCAAACATTGGCCTTTATATTATTAATGCATTGCAGTTTCAACATCAGTATTTAATGGAAAGAAGAGATGAATGATTTTGAGGGTGAAAGGTGAAAGGTGATCGATGGTACGTATATACACGTATTATGTATACATAAAATAAGGTGTCTTTATGGGATAGATGGTGAAAGATGGGGGGAAAGGCAGAGTGATTTGATGTGCAACATATGGAAGCTAATGAATGCATGGAAACGGAAACCAAGCCCTTCTCTATTTGAGCTTTAGCAACTCTAATTTATGATCGTTGGTTGCTGATGTTTACGTGTGTTTCTTCACCCACTTTCCTTGTCAACAATGTTGCTCTCATACATGCATTATCTACTAAAACTTCATTTTGCTATATCAATTAATCTATCAGCTAATTTAAGACTTATATGTACATCAACTATTCCTTAATTACTTGCAAGTTTGTTATTTTCAAGTAGCTACTTACCGACAATTAATTAGTCGGTTCAAGCAACAAGAGACTTAGCTAAATGCTAGGCGCGCATGGCTCTCATTGTTGAGAAAAAAAACATAAATGTAGGTACATATATGGCTAGCGGTAGACCGGACCACAATTGCTTTGATCAAACACAGGCTCGTCATAAATTAATGCAGGTGTAGTACTACACTGGTCCTGATGTGTGGTCTAATTTGGTAGTCCCTTGTCATAGAAAACCCTTGTTTTCCAATGATGCATGTTATTTTTGCCTTGCTAGCTAGCTAGCTAGCTAGCTATAGCTGGGACATATAAATTGTTACCATATATATAAAAAGAATAGTTTTCATAGTGAAAACGATATCCATATATGATAATTTATTGCATTTCCAAACTTTTTTGGGCTAAGATCTAATGAACTTTACAAATTTGAGGTTAGTCTTTATTGAAAATTGGGATGCCTGATGAAGTAGGCAAAGAAAGATTTAATTAAGGGAGTTGGATAATATGCCCTTATAAATATTACTAGTTGATTTCTTTGCGCTTTGCCCAAGATTATTAAATTTTTTTAAAAAAACTAATAAATTAATTTATATGAACATATTGTAATATTTTTATAATTAGAATTGTAATTTATAATAATCAATTCATATTTCTTATAAATAAAATATACAATAGGAATGAGATTAATTAGGGTTTAGGGTGATTTGAATCGAAGATAAAGATTGATCTGAACAGATTTGTGTTTTTTTTTGGATAAAGAATTTTATTAATCTGTCAAAAAATATATATACAAAAAGAATAGAGAAACAAAAATAATCTTACCTATCTACTTACAAAAAGTCCCCTTTATTATACTATGCAAAAAAAAAGTTGTCTTGTTAGAAAACAAAACCAAAGTTATGAAGGATCGCAGTTATGATTCTTATGACCACCCATCTTAGCCCAATTAAAAAAGAATCTCATAAAAATCACCCACCACATATCTACCCCAGTCCTTACTCAATTAATATTCAATTGTTATAATAAATTGACGTAGGCAAAAGAAAATATGCAGAGAATGATTCGCAGAAAAGACTTGCCATCAAAAACCAAAAATCCAAAGATACCCTAACAAACTAACAGGAAAAACAAAAACAAAAGACACCAACACGCCAAGTTGCCTCTTACCCCCATAGCGGCTCACATAAAATGATCTAAGATGTTATGTCAATTCTTCACCAGTTTGTTGAGATTCCAAGCCTTGAACAGATTTGTGTTATTACTATTGTCTAATTGGATCTAAGAAATTAGATTTGATGAAGAAGAAGAACTGAAGTTAGAGTTGGACATACCAAATGGAGAATTGAGGGAGATCAAAAATTATGGGGGTTTGAGTGAAGGTTAGGTGTTTGAGCTAATGAAAACTCGAATTTATATACGTCGCTCTTAATCATAATGGTTTCTTCATATTTTGTAAGCTAGTTGGGCTTTTCGTTGTCCAAAAAATTGGGGGAATGAATATAAGCTAGTTAGACTTTTCGTTGTCTAAAAAATTGGGAGAATGAATATATCCTAAGACAACCAATAATATAAAGAAATAAATAGCAAAAAATAGGAAAAATGAGAAAAATTGAAAAATTGAGAAAATTTTAAAAATGAAACGGTGAAATGAGAGAGCATGTGAAACTTTCTCTCTCCTCCAACTTATATATATATATATATATATATATATAGATTAGCGTGACTTCTATTAAAATTATTTCCATAATTTTTCAAAAAAAAATTATTTCAATAATATTATTACCGAATATTAATTATTCATAAAGTTAAGGAGTTTGAGAACGAATGGTTGTCATTAATAGTTTTGCATTATGAACACAAATTCTAATTAAGTGACTCACTGTTGTATGAGTTATGAGAATAATCAAAATAAAATTAATGGAATATTGTATCTCTCACGACAAAAAAAATCCCCTAGTCCATTTTCATTTTACTTAATTATTAGATCTTTTAATTTTAAAAAAATTATTAATCTTTTAGATATATTTTTTATTACAAGCTTATGATAAGGAGCAATTGTCACCTTCTTGAAAGGCATTTTCGTTTTAATTATAAACTCACGAGGATCAACTACAAGCTTACTACCTAATTGATCATCACCCAATTTTTAACTTAGCTATCCATTAGTTGTTCTCAAAAAATCATACAACTTAATAGATGGAAACGCTACACTTAGAGGTGGCAATTCGTATCGGCGAGTCGTAAACGTGTCGTGTAGTAAACAGGTCATGACACATATAATGCAAACTTATGGCATGACATGTTTATTAATCGTGTTAATCGTTTTCATGTATAAGTGAGTCGTGTTATAAACATGTCGATATTCGAGTTACATGCTTGTTAAATATATTATTTAAACTTTTTAATTTATTTAAATTTATATAATTTGTTTACTACATTTTAAAAATATCTATATGAATAAATTTAAATGAACATAATTAAATAGACAATAAAATATAATAGAGATGTGATCTTAAGTTTTACTTTGTTTTTTCATTTAAGTCTTTACTCTTTAGTGTTAATAATGAAGGGAAAATGACTCGTGACAAATAATATATACAAGACAACAAGAATCCTCCAAAAAATGTGTAAATTTTCATATTTTTTAATAAAATAATTAATAAAACTTTAAACCTGAATAATATATTAAAAGTAAAATAAATATTTTCTTTAAAAATAAAGTTAAGTATGGAAAAGAATGTCTGCAAATAAAAAATAAATCATGTTATTAACATGTGTTCAAATAGATGAATTTTGTAATAATTTATTTATTATTACATATTTATTATTTATAGATCATTCCTTAATCGTGTTAAGCGAGTTATAAATGAGTCAAGAAGGTTAACATGTTAATGACTCATTTATTAATCGTGTATAAACAAGTTAACTTATTTATGATCCGCTCATACCCACTTATGTCAAACCATTACATATTTCTTACGTGTCGTGTCGTATCGTGTTAAACGTTTCATGACACAAATTGTCCAGGCCCTACACTTGAGCACTTGAGGTCGCACATTGTGTTATACACTTATTTAAAAATCATGCGATCTCCATCAAAATATGTGTGTACACATCTCGAAGATATGTATTCACGACTTTCAAGTATGTGTAACATAGCCTGCAACCTTTTTAAGTGTGTAAGAATAGCATTTCGTTGATAGATTGTGCACTGTATGTTGAATTACGTACTATTCTTTTCAAAAAAAAAAAAAAAAAAGATGGAATCCAACGGTTGATGTTGAATTCCATGCCAGGAGAGCAGAGAAAGGAAAAACCAAAACAAAAGGGGCCAAACACCACATGAAATGTGTACCCGCCGTTACAATAAAAAGAAAGATGAATGAGGAAAAAAAAAAGAAAGCTAAGCTAAGAATGCGTTTCTTAAAATCAAGAATCACATAAGACGGCTTAGAGAGAGAGAGAGAGATTCAAAAATCTAAAAAAGCAAAGGAGAGAGAGAGACGGAGAGGCTTTGGGGAATTAAAGTACAAATCAAATATCACATTTTGACTGCCTCGTGTCGTGTACATGATTTCATCTCTTTGGGCCCCCATAACAAGGACACACCTTACCTTACCAACTTCGAATTTAAATAAAAAAAAAATGACTTTGCCGGAATGAAACCCAAATGGCCACATCACAATGTACATCTTATGTCCAATCGTTCATGCTCAACTCGAGATGCGAATTTATGACTTTGCCATATGACTTAAAATTCAAATTCATGTTCATCTCGATTGGTTTATACATTTGGAGATTCAAAACACGATTGTGCATAATGGTGTAACTTGTAGGGGCATGTGTTGCATTTTCTAAAAAAAAAAACTTTAAATCTTTTTAAAGGTGAAAAATAATCTAAGTAATTATTGCTCAAAAATGTCTATGTTTTAACTGTATAATAACTACACTATGTTTAAGAGCAAACTACTACATCAAAGAACATGTTGGAGTCTAATTGTTGGCATAATATGTTATTAAATTTCTAACCTTTAATTGTTATTTAGGTTCAAACCCGGCATAGATCTTTGTAAAATAAGTTAGATCTACAATACATCTTGATAATATTTATGCAGACTCGCTGTAGAAAGGCAAAGGTTCTTCCTCATGAGCTTATAAATAAAAGAAGTTTATGTTTCTTTAGATGGACCTTAAATTATGTAGTTGATGCAATTTGAGGAACGTCTGACAATAACACATCTTGTATACAAATATGTGATTGACTTCCAATAACAAAACTATTATTATTATTATTATTATTGATAACATTTTTCTTGAAACCTTATTATATATGTTGTTTGCTCTTTTTTGTATTTTATCTATATATATATATATATATATATATATATATCTTCCCTTTATTTCTTCTATCTAGCTACTACTGTTTAACATTTTCACATCATGCTTCCTTCTTTTTGTGTTTTTGTGATTTTACAAGTATGCTACTGCTGATTCTTTGAGTACATGGTAGCTTGAATGGGTCCTATTATTTTATCAATATATGTACCAAGCAACTGAATAAATCTTGAATTTGAGCTGACTAGTCAAAAAGTCAACTTTGTTGCCACACTTTTTTTTACTTCTACTTGTACCATCATTCAGTAAGCAGAACTTATGACTAGCTATAGATTGAATTACTTAACAATATTGTATAAGGTTTTATCCAAAAATAGAACCCCATTTCTCATGGTTTTAGCAACCATATATAATGTTCCCTAACCTATTCACTTTTTTTCAGCACAAGTGTATAAATTTTACCCCAAAAGACGGTGAAACTTTTAATTAACACTCTTTTATATATATATATATATATATATATATATATATATATGAGAATTTTTACCATGAAGACAAAATATATACTCATACCACGGAAACCCTTAAAAATGTGTTGCACATTAAATGCTTTATGTACTTATGTCGTCTCGATTAATGTATTAGATTTAAATTTAATGGTTCTAAATAGTGTACCCATGACCTGAGTATATATTTAGTTTCTATAGTAGTAGTAGTAGTATATATATATATATATATATATGTGAATGGGATGGGGTCTCATGCAACAAGGATGAGGATTCTTCGTGATATGAAATGAGGGATTTCCCTTCCCCATCTCTGAATCCATTGGAGACTTTACGTAGTTATTGCAATATTTTAGAGTAATATATGTACACAAATTAAAATACTACGGATTAAATGATAAGAATTGAACTAATATTGAACTTAATTTGTATTTTTTTTGAGTCGCGCTAAAGGCACCCCGCAATCCTCTTAAGGCACCCCGCTAATTAGGGAACCCCAACAATTTATCAGGGCACCCTGGTACTTTTACCAAAATGTCATTTCGTTTGATGTGCGAGCACCCCACCACCAAATCGAATGAAATCCTTCTTTTCTCCCTTCCATCACCACATCAAGACTTCAATATACCAAATCCCTCACTTTCTTGCTTGTTTAAAGTAGATTTGTTGTTTTTATGGTCGGACGATGTGTTTAACTTCAATCTCATAGTGTTCAGTCACACAGGGTCGTGATCTGTCTTTTGGTCTCAGATATCCATTGCCAAAACTATTGTGTAAGTGTCGATTAATATCAACTAACACCTAAGTGAGAAGACCTTTAGACCACGTGGTTGTGTATCACCGAGACTATTGGTTTTGGTCTCGGTGGCCTATTACCGGGACATTAAACTATGTCTCGGTTGCTTCCAACCGAAGTGTAATAAAAAACTACGTTTGGGATTAAACTCGGTTAGTAATAATTGACACATTTTGTTAGTTATCGGTTATAGGGTATCGAGACACTACAACATGTAGAAAAAACCACACAAAAACCATAAAACTTCCTTGTTGTGTGCGACGTCCGCCTCCCACTCATTTTCTTCAACCATTAGAATCTAAAAACACTTAAAACTCGTTGAATCTCCGAGCGGCAACGGATCGACAAACGCAATTGACAAGGGTTAGTGCGTACTCTTTGATCGACAAACGCGATGTTCGGCCCGTAACAGATCGACTTGACTTCATAAAAAAATTGAGTTTTCAAAAGTGAGGTGCCCTGAGAGTGTGACGGCCCCGAATTCCACAACCCTAGAATCGGGCGCCGCCGGGCCTAGACTTGCGCGAACCCCCGAACCAATCCCGACGAGTCGCGCGGGGCCTGTGAGCCTATCCTTACCATTCAATCATTTATTAATCATTTGAAAGTGAAGTCAATTAATTAGCGAGTTATCAAAGTAATAAGCGGAAGCAATTAATCTCAACTAATAAATCAACTTCGAAATCTCTAAGTTAGGACAAAAACCTAGGGTGTAGGAACCCTGTATACCATATATATACCATGTAAAGTAAGGAGAGAATCATCTAAGTCATAATATCCAAAAAGATCTCTCAACCCATTACCCCATGTACAAAAACAATATAAGTAGCTATTACAACAAAAAATGTCACCTATATCAGCAGTGGAGGGCCGCTCAAAGTATATCACCTAACTGCACGGCCTTTCCTTTATCGGATCATGGATGCGCACTCGGTCAAACACAAGAATGACGAGTCCAGGTAAATAACGCCAAGCAGGAACAACAATAAATACAGTATTTCGAATTAAATAAATGAACAGTCAATTCATGCCGATAGAAAGAAAAGGACAGGGAGCGCATGAATATATAAAAACTGTAAATAAATAAATAAGCAATCGAAATTGAGTGTCCCGGAATGCAAGGGAAAGGCACAAGTGGTCCCGACCAATTAAAGTCGTTAAGCCGAGGACAAAATCTCCTCAAAGGCTAGGAGTCGAGGACAGAATCTCCTCTAAGACCCCTACGCGAGTGCAGAGTCCCCAACAATCTGGTGGAGAACTCTCACCCCGTACACGTCATTACAACTAATCACGTATCCCCAGCCGTAAACTCCGGTATAATACACCGCGAGCCCGAATTCTGCAAGGATCACGCTTGACACACTTGCCTTAGGACAACTCAAAAGGAATGGAATGACAAGATAGTATTGAAACAATATCAATAAATAATTAAAAGCTCAAGAAATACTGTGGTGTTCCTCACCGGTTTACTTACATCGATCCAAGCTAATTCGCGCTAACACGGACTCTGACACGCCCCTTATGGTCCCCGTGTGCACAATAATCCTTATAATGCAATTTATATCAATTTCCTTAATTTCTTATTATTTTCCTGAATTTTTCCTATTTTCTGGAATTTATTTCAATTAAAATCAATTTTAATATATTTAATCAAAATAAATAATTTTTATTAATATAATATATAGGTGGGTCGCGCGGTCGGGTCGGCCAGGTCAAACCGGGTTTGACCAGGTCCACAATTCAAACCAGTCGACAAACCGGACGGGTTACCTTGACCCGGCCGGTTTCTCTTCTTCTTCGTTCTTTGTGTTTGTTTGGAAAATCCAAAAACACGATAATAGCATCCAACATTAACAACAATACAACAAACAACAATCAACATACACTTAACCACCATCATCACTACCCTTTCACCATTTGAATCCACCATCCCCTCAACGACAACTTCGACAACAAATCTCGAAATCAACCACAACGACACACCAACAACGAAATCAATCCTTACCTGAATCTCGCCTCGACGTCGCGTCCACGGTCTCCACGAACCGCCGCCTTCCTCTCCTTAGTTTCTCCTTCTCTTGATCGATTCCTCTCTTCCTCCCATTTTTTTTGATCGAAATAGGGATTGTGGTGACGGTGGCGTGTTGTTATTTTGGGTATTTTGGTCAAATGACCAAAATACCCCTCACCCTTAACTAAGCCTTTTACAAGTTTAATGCCCTTTTTGGTCACTTTGCAGTCAACTCCACCAACTTTAATGACTCCAATAGGTGACTCTCGGTTGACTTTTGGTCTTTTGATCTCATCTATTTCACACAAAACTCAAAGTTTCCCTCGGGTATTCTCGCACCCGACTCATAATACTAACTTTGTTCGCCGCGTCACCACAGACGTACCGACGTAACAAATGGACTTTAAAACCTTTTAATTATTATTTATTTAATATTTTTGTTTCCCCGGACTACCAACGCTCGTACACAACGCCTTTACCCGTTAAAAACTTAAAATTGCACAAATGGAATATAATATAATACAAACATCATACAAAACTAACATACCTCGGCGTCGACGTCCGAGAATTGATGACTGTACCACGGAGTGGGCCCACATATCACCTGTATTGACACGTGGCACGAGTTACATTTTTAGGGTTGTTACAGTCTTCCCAACTAATTGGAATTTCGTCCTCGAAATTTCAACGAAATTAAAGGAAAGACTTACCGAACTCAGAAGAGGTAGGGGAAACACTCGCGCATATATGACTCCAGCTCCCATGTCAACTCCTCGTCTCCATGGTGCTGCCATTTGATGAGAACTGATGGGATCTCCTTGTTCCTCAAGATCTTGACCTTGCGGTCTAAGATCTGGATAGGCTGCTCGTCGTATGTGACATCCTCCCTCAGGTCTATCTGGCTCAAATCTACTGTCGGTCGTCTGCCCTCCCTGGTCCTATCTAGTCGCAACATCGATATGTGAAAGACAGGATGAATTCCTGACATTGGAGGTGGTAACTCTAGCTCGTACGCGACCCTGCTTACCCGCTTCACCACTCTGAACGGACCAATGAACCTCGGCGCAAGTTTCCCCTTGATCCCAAACCTCTTGTGCCCCTTCAATGGAGATACTTTCAGATATACAAAGTCCCCGACCTGGTATTCTAACTCCCCGTGATACAAGTCATAATACTTTTTCTGTCTCTCCTGCGCACCCTTCAATCTTAAACGGATCTGGCGTATCTTCTCTGTGTGATCTACCACAATCTCCGGCCCATTCGCTGCCACATCTTCGGGCTCCGCCCAACAAGATGGAGATCTACACGGCCTCCCGTACAATGCCTCAAATGGTTCCATGCCGATACTAGCCTGATAACTGTTATTATATGCAAACTCACACAGATGAAGGTACTCCTCCCAAGATCCACCGTACTCTAACACACACATCCTCAGCATATCTTCGAGAATCTGGATCAAACGCTCTGACTGTCCATCAGTCTGTGGGTGATAGGCGGTACTAAGATTCAACTTCGTGCCAAACTGTGCTTGCATGCTCTGCCAGATCTGCGATGTAAATTGCGACCCTCTGTCAGACACAATCGACAATGGTACCCCATGCAACCTAACAATCTCTCTCTCGTAAAGCTCTGCCAGTCTGTCTACCCGATGTGTGGTCGAGATCGGTATGAAGTGCGCGGATTTAGTTAATCTGTCCACAATCACCCAGATGCTATCATGTCGTTGCGGGATCGAGGTAGCCCACTGACGAAGTCCATTGCAATGTGCTCCCATTTTCAATGAGGAATGGGAAGTGATTGTAATAACCCACCGGGTCTGCGATGCTCAGCCTTAACACGCTGACAAATATCACACCCTCTAATAAAATTAGCCACATCGGTCTTCATCCCTGGCCACCAGAAGAGACGACGCACCTCTGCATACATCTTAGTCCTACCCGGATGAACCGTAAATCGTGAGCGGTGTGCCTCATGAAGTATCTCATCGCGTAACTCAGCCTCTAATAGAATCCACAGTCGTCCTCTAAATCTCAAGCATGAGTCTGTCGATTGACTCCAATTTGGATGATCTGAACTCTGCGCCAGCTCTAAAAACTTTTGATACTGCTCGTCTGTTTGCTGACCCTCGAGTACGCTCTGTATCGACACTGTCTGAGTCCTCATCTGCCCGTAAATCATTACTTTTGTATCAGTTGGAATGTCCTCGGTACAAATCCTCTCAACCGCCTCGAGCAAACTGTAATCGTGCGTCATGTGGCACATAACAACATCCGAGTCTGACCCTCTACGGCTCAATGCGTCTGCAACAACATTAGCCTTCCCCGGGTGGTACTCCAATGAGAAATCATAGTCCTTCAGGAACTCAAGCCATCGCCTCTGTCGCATGTTCAATTCTTTTTGTGTGAAGAGGTACTTTAAACTTTTGTGGTCAGTAAATAGGATAAATCTCTCTCCGTAGAGATAGTGGCGCCAAATCTTCAATGCAAAAACCACCGCCGCCAACTCCAAGTCGTGATTAGGGTAATTCTTCTCATGAATCTTCAGCTGTCGGGACGCGTAGGCAATCACTTTACCCTCCTGCATCAGAACACAGCCCAAACCAATCTTAGAAGCATCGGTGTTCACCTCAAAACCCTTCCTTGACTCGGGCAAAACTAAAACTGGTGCGATAGTCAGTCGTTCCTTCAATGTCCTGAACGCCTGCTCACAGTCATCGTTCCACTGAAATTTGACATCCTTCTTCGTCAACTGCATCATCGATGCCGCGATCCTCGAGAAATCCTGTACAAAACGCCGATAATAACCTGTCATGCCCAGAAAACTGCGGATATCTAATGCTGATCTCGGTGTCGGCCAATCGTTAACCGCCCTGACCTTAGCGGGGTCCACTGACACACCGTCAGTCCCAACAATGTGACCTAGGAATCCTACCTCTGTCAACCAAAACACACACTTACTAAACTTAGCGAATAATCGATGCTCCTGCAGTGTCCGCAAAACCAACCTAAGGTGCCCTTCGTGCTCCTCGCGAGTCTTAGAATATATCAAGATGTCGTCGATGAACACAATGACAAATCCGTCCAAGTACTGTCTCAACACTCGATGCATCAAATCCATGAACATCGCTGGGGCGTTAGTCAATCCAAACGGCATTACTGTAAACTGGTAGTGCCCATATCGTGTGCGAAATGCAGTCTTCTCCATGTCCTCTGCTCTAATCCTCAGTTGATGGTAGCCGGATCTCAGATAAATCTTTGAGAAACACTGCGAACCTGTCAACTGGTCGAACAAATCGTCGATGCGAGGAAGTGGATACTTGTTCTTCACCGTCGCCTTGTTCAACTGTCTGTAGTCGATGCATAATCTTAAGTCGCCGTCTTTCTTCTTCACAAATAATACCGGCGCTCCCAAGACGACATACTCGGCCGAATAAAGCCTAACTCCAACAACTCGTCGAGTTGTCCTCTCAGCTCATCTAGCTCTCTCGGAGCCATGCGATACGGAGGAATAGAAATGGGTTTGGTCCCTGGGACCAAGTCAACGATGAAATCTATCTCCCTAGGTGGTGGCAAGCCTGGTAACTCTGCTGAAAAAACATCAGGGAACTCGCATACTACTGGCACATCCTCTAACCTAGTCTCTACTCTGCCTGTCGTACTCAACACGCCAGCGAATGTCTCTACATCTATGCTAGTGGCGACTCTACCCCCAGTAATCGGTAAATTGGTCGAAGTCCCCTGAAGCTAAACTCCGGATGCCCAAGAATCGAAATGTGATCCTCTTACCGTAGCGGTGAATCGTGCATGATAAGCACCCAACCAATCCATGCCCAAGTAGTGCATCGAACTCTAGGAACTCCAACACTCTCGGTCTGCAGGGTAAGGTGTGTCCCTCTATCTCTACCTGGACGCCTACACACACTAAATTTGGGTAAATCTTGTCCCCAGCAGCCGTGCTAAGGATCAAAGGTCTCTCTAATCGAATAAGTCTCAACCCTAACTCGTCAACCATACGACCCGAAATAAAAGAAACTGTAGAACCGAAATCAAACATGGTATGCATAAATCGACTGCAAATGTAAACCGTACCATCAATCAAGTTCCGTGAGGCAGTCGCTAAGGGTGGGCACGAAACCCGAGAACCCGACTCGGGTCGGGTCACCCGAATCGGGTGGCGGGTGGCGGGTGGCGGGTGGCGGGTCGGGTGGGATGAGTGGAGCAAACGAGTCGGGTCATAAAACCCGACCCATCGGGTGTCGGGTCGGGTTCGGGTGTGGTCATAATAGTGTCGGGTCGGGTCGGGTTCGGGTCGGGTCCGGGCGTCATCATGGGTTTTATATGGTTTTTGTGGTTTTTGTGGGTTTTATAGGGTTCGGGTCGGGTTCAGGTTTAGGGTCTGGCGGGTCGGGTCGGGTTCGGGTTTAGGGTCTGGCGGGTCGGGTGGCGGGTCATTTTTATACCGACCCGAATGAGTCGGGTCGTCGGGTATCGAGTCGGGTCGACCCGAACCCGACCCGTGCCCACCCCTAGCAGTCGTGTCTGGTGCGGCGATGGCGTGAACCTGCTCCCGACTCTGTGGCTGTCCTCGACCCAATCGTGGGCAATCGCTGACAAAGTGGCCTAACTGTTCGCACTCGAAACATGCTCCCCTCTGAGACCCTGAACAAAGCGGACCACGCTGTCCCTGTCTCGGTGCCTGACCAGAACTCTGTCCCTGACCCTGATCGCGTCGCTGTCCCTGTCGGTATCTCTGCTCCTGACCACCGCCTCGGCCCTCGGTCCTCTGATGCTGTTGTCTATGCTGGCCCGACTGAGACTGTGGTGGCTGAACACTAGCATAACTCCGTGCGGAGCGGATGATACAACTGCTGCGGTGGGTGGAGATGCTACTGATGCTACACTATGAGCTCGGTCTCTCTGTGACCACTGCCTGAATCTCTTCCTCTTCCTACCATCCCCCGAAGGCCTCCTCGACTGAGAAGGTGCCGATGAAATAGCCTGTGCCCCGGTGCGTGTACTACCAAAACCCTCACTGGCCATAGCTCTCTCATACGCTGCTTGTAGTGTGCTCGGAGCTGTCGTCACTACCATCGATCCTATCGAATCAAGTAGCCCGTGTACAAAATAATAAGCCTGGTCGGCGTCAGTATCTGCTGCTCCTCCGGCATACTCCATCAGTCGTAGATATCGGTCCATGTATTGCATCACGGACTCGTCGGCTCTCTGCTGAATATTCTGAAACTCGGTCCTCTTCAAGTTACGAACCGTAGGAGGAATGTACTTCTGCTCAAATCTCTCCTTTAACTCAGCCCAATCTCGGGGCTTCCCCTTCGTGGCCACCGTAGTGCGCCACCAGACGTCGGCCTCTCCGAACAATGAGGCGGATGATATACTAGGCTGCATGTGGGCCGGTGTAGCAAGAATGTCGTGAATCTTTTCGTGACTTCTCAAAAAAATTTCTGCTGCCTCAAAATTCATACCTCAGTAGAACTTTTCGGGCTAATGCCTCTGAAATTCTCTGGCCTGCCTCGCCTCTGGCGTAGCCTTAGTACTCGGAGTAGTCGGGGTACTAGGCGTCTCAGTGAGTGACGTACTCGGTGTCGATGGTATCACCTCCGTCTGAGTAGGCAATACAACCCCTGTCTGTGCTATCGAAGCTACGATGGTCTCCGACATCGCTGAAATCGGAGTAGGAGCTGTCGACGTCGCCGCGGCAGCTGGTGTACCGCTTTCTGTGCGAGAGCAACCGGAAGTAGTCGCGTAGATGGTGTCGCTGTAGGGGTGCTCTCAATAGTCTCAAGATCTCCTCAAGTCGATGATCTTGACTCATAATCCTCTGAGTCCACATCTCGAACTCCTCCAAACTGACTCCTCTAAGACCTGGCATCCCACTATCATCACCTGAACCCGGCTGATCCGCCATCGCAGTCTGCAATTAGGCGAATCTCCGAATCAATGAATAGCTAATCGATATAATAATAATACACCATCTCAAATATAACATGTACATTACAAGTTCCGACTATTCCCCAACTCTCCTCACTTCCCAACTTAGACTTAAGTTAAGTTCATAGGGTTCCACTCTAAGTTCAAACAATATCCTACTTCCGCTTTCCTATGTTTTAGTGGATTGTGATTTAAATTCAAGAGTATTTTATTCAACCTTTATGCTCTGATACCAACTGTGACGGCCCCGAATTCCACAACCCTAGAATCGGGCGCCGCCCGGCCTGGACCTGCGCGAACCCCCGAACCAATCCCGACGAGTCGCGCGGGGCCAGTGAGCCTATCCTTACCATTCAATCATTTATTAATCATTTGAAAGTGAAAGTCAATTAATTAACGAGTTATCAAAGTAATAAGCGGAAGCAATTAATCTCAACTAATAAATCAACTTCGAAATCTCTAAGTTGGGACAAAAACCTAGGGTGTGGGAACCCTGTATACCATATATATACCATGTAAAGTAAGGAGAGAATCATCTAAGTCATAATATCCAAAAAGATCTCTTAACCCATTACCCCATGTACAAAAACAATATAAGTAGCTATTACAACAAAAAATGTCACCTATATCAGCAGTGGAGGGCCGCTCAAAGTATATCACCTAACTGCACGGCCTTTCCTTTACTGGACTGCGGATCTGCACTCGGTCAAACACAAGAATGACGAGTCCAGGTAAGTAACGCCAAGCAGGAACAACAATAAATACAGTATTTCGAATTAAATAAATGAACAGTCAATTCATGCCGATAGAAAGAAAAGGACAGGAGCGCATGAATATATAAAAGCTGTAAATAAATAAATAAGCAATCGAAATTGAGTGTCCCGAATGCAAGGGAAAGGCACAAGTGGTCCCGACCAATTAAAGTCGTTAAGCGAGGACAAAATCTCCTCAAAGGCTAGGAGTCGAGACGAGAATCTCCTCTAAGACCACTTACGCGAGTGCGAGTCCCCAAAGCAATCGGTGGAGAACTCTCACCCCGTACACGTCATTACAACTAATCACGTATCCCCAGTAGTAAACTCCGTATAATACACCGCGAGCCCGAATTCTCCGCAAGGATCACGCTTGACACACTTGCCTTAGGACAACTCAAAAGGAATGGAATGACAAGATAGTATTGAAACAATATCAATAAATAATTAAAAGCTCAAGAAATACTGTGGTGTTCCTCACTGGTTTACTTACCTCGATCCAAGCTAATTCGCGCTAACACGGACTCTGACACGCCCCTTATGGTCCCCGTGTGGACAATAATCCTGATAATGCAATTTATATCAATTTCCTTAATTTCCTATTATTTTTCCTGAATTTTTCCTATTTTTCTGGAATTTATTTCAATTAAAATCAATTTTAATATATTTAATCAAAATAAATAATTTTTATTAATATAATATATAGGTGGGTCGCGGTCGGGTCGACCAGGTCAAACCGGGTTTGATCCGGTCCACCTGGTCAAACCAGTCCGACTCGGTCAAACCGGTTCTGTCACCTTGAACCGCCCGGTTTCTCTTCTTCTTCCGTTCTTTGTGTTTGCTTTGGAAAATCCAAAGCAAACAAAGCAAATGTCATCCATTTTTTTTTTTTCTAACAACATTAACAACAATACAACAAACAACAATCAACATACACTTAACCACCATCATCACTACCCTTTTCACCATTTGAATCCACCATCCCCTCAACGACAACTTCGACAACAAATCTCAAAATCAACCACAACGACACACCAACAACGAAATCAATCCTTACCTGAATCTCGCCTCGACGTCGCGTCCACGGTCTCCACGAACCGCCGCCTTCCTCTCCTTAGTTTCTCATTCTCTTGATCGATTCCTCTCTTCCTCCCATTTTTTTTGATCGAAATAGGGATTGTGGTGACGGTGGCGTGTTGTTATTTTGGGTATTTTGGTCAAATGACCAAAATACCCCTCACCCTTAACTAAGCCCTTTACAAGTTTAATGCCCTTTTTGGTCACTTTGCAGTCAACTCCACCAACTTTAATGACTCCAATAGGTGACTCTCGGTTGACTTTTGGTCTTTTGATCTCATCTATTTCACACAAAACTCAAAGTTTCCCTCGGGTATTCTCGCACCCGACTCACAATACTAACTTTGTTCGTCGCGTCACCACAGACGTACCGACGTAACAAACAGACTTTAAAACCTTTTAATTATTATTTATTTAATATTTTTGTCAGTGTTTCTAATTAAATTTGTTTCCCCGGACTACCAACGCTCGTACACAACGCCTTTACCCGTTAAAAACTTAAAATTGCACAAATGAAATATAATATAATACAAACATCATACAAAACTAATATACCTCGGCGTCGACGTCCGAAAATTGATGACTGTACCATGGAGTGGGCCCACATATCACCTGTATTGACACGTGGCACGAGTTACATTTTTAGGGTTGTTACAGAGAGGGCATTTGAATGAGTATGTAAATTGTTGGGTTGGATGAGGGCATTTTTGTCAATTGGTTATAAAATCAGTTTTAATTAAAAATGGTGGGTGCCCTGAGAGGATTGCGGGGTGCCCTTAGCGCGACTCTTTTTTTTGATAACTACGGGTGTCCGAAACATTTTTCAGCCTCTCTATACTTTGGTTCAAGTAATCATATAGGAGTTAGTCGGGTGCCCCAACTCCATAACCAGGGGCGGAGTCTGGATTTTAAGTACCCCTGGGCTAGAGTAAGGACAACATAAATACTGATTTAAGGGGTGGACTAATCTAAGTATTTTTTATTTTTTTCTCTATTGATCTTTATGTAAATAAGGGGAGTCATATACAAGCTGTTTGAGCTACAGCCTAGGGCAACCAAATATGTGGCTCCACCCCTGCCTATAACTCGAGAGAAACAAGAAAATATAATGTCGTTGCCAAGAATCAAACTCATGCTTTCTGCCTCACTCAGAGTTAAAAGTGCTTTTTTTTTACTACTACACCACACCCCTTGGGGGCAACTTAATTTGCATTATGAATTTTCATCAAATGTTGCATACAACTTGTGGCTTGTGGTTGATATATATGCCTATTAGTAAATTGATATTAGTTTGTTAAACTAGAGTAATATATATGTTTTTATCTTCGATGAGATTATATTTAATTTTTTTTGTTTCGAAATTATATTTAATTTTACTATAAGGAAGAATTACAATACTAAATCAGGGATTCTCTGCGAAGAATGATTATGAATATTTCCCATGCGTGGAGAATTAATAAATAAATAAATATTCATCATTATGAATTCTTATCTTTTCTTGTGGGATGGGTTTTTCATTCTTGAATAGTGATGAGATAAAGTAGATACATATATAATCAAACAAAGATTAGGATCCATGGAAACCTGTATGTCTTACTTCTTAATAATAGATTTCCTCTTCTTATAGGCTGATTTTTTAATAATTATTGTTAGTTGGCTTAAAAAAAATCTAAAGCATTGGACTTTTTGTTTTTCATTACAACATTTCAACGAGTGAAATGCAATAGATACTACATTACATACTGAAATTTGGAACTGTCCAAATTAAAAATAGAGAGAATTGCCTTGACAAATGGGGACATTTTTCACATATAATGCAAGTGTGGGTTTATAAATTAGGTTTCTTCCAACTTTATTAACAAAGCAATGCAATGGTGTCTCTTCTAAAAAAAAAAAGAAAAGAAATCTATAATTAATAAGGTCAAGGTTTTCTTTATTCAACTAATTAGCAACCTAAACATTCAAGTAATTAGTTGTTGACTGGGAAAAATGCTCTCACAAAGGAAACCCGCCATTACATTTCCTATGAATCCATGATGCCCTCATTGAATCCAAGTATATTGGTGTCCCATAGATTCCATTTAATTCACAAATCTGGATCATATTAAACCCTATCACTAAGTCAAAAAAAGAAGTGGCAGTGTAGGGCCTCTCTCTGCTCCACTTTAGATATACATCCTCCAATGGGACCCTGTATATATTCTCTTAATTTAATCCATTCAATTCTTAACTTTTAAAATTCTTCTTTTGCATGCCCTATAAATTGATTATTATTATTTTTTTCTTTCAAAGGTTTGATAAGACCACATCGGTGGAACCAAAAAGGACATAAAATTGTTCTGATTTCTTACAAAATATTTTATAAATAATAATAGTCCCTGCATGTTATGTTTAGTATATATTATTAAATTACTCATACTGTTCCAAATTCGAACAACAAAGCTAAAACATATCTTATGAGAGAGATGAGTGACACGCGCCGAACGCGTCAATAAAATAAATATATTAAACCTAAATCAACTATTTTGTAGATAGTGGTAAAGGGTTGATCCCACATATGTCTTTCTTAGGTAAAAAAATACAAAAAAAAAGAAATTAAAGTTTTAGAGAAAATATATATATTTTAAAAATAAAGAAATTAAATGGAACGATAATCTAATAGGACTAAATCTAGGTATTCAGTTTCACAGTCTCGCCATACAACTTGGGATTGAATTTATTAATTGTCGGTTCATGAAAAGTATGAAACTAATCTATGATCTAGTGCAGCTATAGACCCGGTGGAGCACTTGGTTCCTCGCACTTCCTAATCTCTATAGCCAAGGTACGACCCTTGACTACTTCCCTAACCAAACACGCAACCTGATCGCTAGTGCTCCAGATTTAACGCATTGGTCGCATTACTTCGATTCGTGAATGCACTACACCTAGACAACCGGATCGCTAGTGCTCCCGATTTAGCCTAGATCCCTAAGGTATTTGACCGGTCCCAAAAGGTTCTAATCAATTGGTAAAGTCAATTGCCACTAGTGTGGTCTTGTCGCACAAGCACGGGTGCTTACGACTCACTGACATGTAAATCAAGGTTTAAACTAGTGTTTAACCTCAATTGTTCAAATAAATACCAAAGAAAATAAATAATAGAAAAGAATTAATAATAATTAAAATTAAATAAACCTCATGAAGATTCCCAAGTCGTAGGCTTGACTGATCCATCTTCAACCTAGATGGAGGAACTAACTAGACATAATTGAAAACTAAACTAAAATAAAATAAAATAGATCCTCCTCTTTTCTAATATAAGTCCTAGTATATATTTATACCCCAAATTTGGTCTCTCGAGGTGAGAAAAACCAATTTTCGTAATTTTTGGCGTCGTGACACGTGGCAGTGTGTAATTGGTGGAAAAACTGGGCGTTGCTGACGTGTCACTGCCTGATTGGCTGTGAAACTGTGGCACGCTGACGTGGCGTCATCTGATAGGCTGAGTTTGCTGTTGATGACGTGCTGTTAGATGACGTGTCGACACGTGGCAGTTCCTGGTTCGCTGAAGTTGTTGACTGTGCACACGGTGGACGAATGAGAGGCTGCCACGTGGCGGTGAGCTGTGAAAACGAAATCGCGCGACTCTTACCGAAAATCTGGGAGTTCGTATTGATGCGCATCTTGAGGAAGATCTTGCGGTCTGGAGAGAGGAGCTGTGGACGATGTGACGTGGCGTGCGTTGAAGAGTTGACCGACAGTCGGACTAATGGGGATGCGACACGTGGACCTCATAAACTCCAATTCACCTACTCTTATGTACACCCCAAAACAAACCCTCCGGTGTTCGATTTCTGCAAGTGTATACTCTATCTTGAGTATTTTTCTGTCCCGGATCCAACCGTGCACTCCGTTTCTCCTAAAAATGAAAATTAAATATAATTAGATATATATTTTCATATTATTCTAATAAATCACTAATTTCCTAAAATATGCATTTATCACCATAAAATAAAACAAATATAGTCCAATTACACCTAATAACCTATACTAAATTATGCATAAATGAACACTTATCAATGAGAGACATCGCTTGTCGAAAGATAAGGTTTGAAAAAGTTATGAGTTCGACTCACATTAAAATAATAATAAAAAAATAAAAAATACTAGCTAACAACATGTTGTTCCATACATATTTTAGGATTAAAAGCCTAGTCGTAAATAAGAGGAATATGATTCTTTACTAATGAACCTAATATCCCATTATTACAAACTTTATATGTAGAATGCTTGAAATACATTTGATAGACAATAGTTGGTGTCTTTTAGACATACATAAATTTGTACATACACAAATGTTGATGCTAAAAAAACTATGTCAAAAGTAAGTCGATCAATCATTTTCCTTATTATAAACTTGTAAACTTATATATTGGTTACACACAATTATGGTGATTAGAGATCAACTTGTGGAGCTTGAACTCAAATTACAAGGAAAACCACTTGACATGCACTAAGGAAACTGATATAATGGCATTTGTCAAGTTCCACCAAATGAATACATGCCACATCATCATAATCGACCCCATCCATAGTGGGCCCACATTTAAGGTTTTCAAAAACTTGGACTTGAATGAATGATCTCTCAAATGGGACCCATATTAGGAGCTACTATTATGTTAGTGGAAGTCTCACTAAGGTTTTTTAGGGTTTGTTAGGGACTGTAATTTGGGACAGTGTACCTATTCTTGGGCCCTTTTTGGATTGTTCCGCCGTCAATCCATTAGCAAAGTAGGACAGAAAAATCCATTCAAATGTTATAAACCAATGCCTTACTTGATTGCTGTATTGCCTGGAAAGATGAGATTAATATATATAGGATTAACACTAATAAGACCAAATTAATTAGAGAACAAGACACAGTTTCCTAAATGAAGCATGTGTTCAGCTTAGGGAAAATCTCAAGAGCTGAATCTTATACATTTTTAACAGTGTTTTATATGTGAGGTAATGAGAAGAGGAAGAGGATTGGCTATTAGATAGTTAGGCAGCTCCCCGAGAAAGGAAAGCGTGGTCGGTGGGGGGCGGCGTGGGTTTAATTATGTTTTAAGCTCCAAGGTTAAAATAAATAAGGGTATAATCCTTGAAAACAAACATTAATCCATGTACACATTCAAAGTTTGATAGCAAAAAAAAAAAAAAAAAAAAAAAAGGGACAAGGAATCCCCCAAGAATCATTTAATGAGATAACTACCCTATTTGGCCTAGTTTTAGATAAAGTTGATAAATAGAAAAGGCCCTTAAAGTAGATTGTATGAATTCCTTTTAGATAGTCATTCAAGTAAGTAACTCAGTAATATCTCTTCTTTTATGTAAGATTGTGTCATAGAGAACTCAAGTGTTTATGAAACCCAAGAAATCATGAAAAATCTAGAAAACCCTCCAAAGCCTAAACACAATAGTCCTCAAAACCCTCTTAAACATTGGAGACATGGGTCTCAAATGTCCTAATCATTAAGAAATCAAAGCAGACAATAGAGTATTAAAGCACTATGTTTTATATCACAAAAACAAAAGCTTTGAGATCAAGGACAACATGGTGGTTGTGTTGTTGTTAGTGTAGCCTTGCCTTGGTGTGGTGTGTGTGGTGTACATAAAAAAGCAAAAGAAGAACACAAAGAAGAACAAACTGTGCAGCATACATTCCCCTTTATCTTTTTTGCTTCTTTAACTGCTTTTTTTTTTACATGGAAGACCAGATGGAAGAAGAGTACAGTTCCTTGGGCACAATACATGACCCAGCATTTGCTGACCGCGGGCAGGGTGGTCTAGAGAGAGAAAAGGGTGTTTTTAGAGAGAGAGAGAGACCCAAGGGTCCCCGGCACGATGGCTTTGGCTGTACAATTTTTAATCAGAGGTCTCAATTTCGCGCTTGGGTGTGGATCAGATTTAAAACTCTTGAAGTAGAGCTTTTCCTTTGCCATCACCTTATGGTTTAACTGAGTTCAAATCTAAATTAGTCAAGACCCATTAGGCTTCAAATACAACAAGGTGGCTTAGATAAAAAAAAAAAAAAAAAAAAAAAAAAAATAAGGGCAGGTGCCCGGGCAGTTGGTATGTGTGTTTTTGAGTCTTGGGTTTGGAGCAAGAGATTTTGAGACTTGTGGGTGCTCTCTATTTCACTTTATTCTCTTCAAATTCCACATTACTTTGTTATACTAAGTCCGAGGAGGAGAGAAATCTCTCTCTCTCTCTCTCTCTCTCTCTCTCTCTCTCTCTTGTCTGCTACATTGTCTTCATTTTGCTTAAGAGCCCCATTTAGTGACTACCCATCTCTTGTATTTCATTCCTCTCTCATTCCCACTCACTATCTCACTCATTCATTGACTCACACTCTTTGATTTTGAGACTTTCATGTTTTCTTCCCTCTTTGGTCCTCTGTTTCTGTTACAGAGATAGTGAGAGAAAATTCAAACAAACAAATCATTATTGTGATTAGTTTGAAGTGGGATTCTTGCCATCTTAATTAGTGCTCAAAACCCAGTTCTTTTTTTGCTCATTTTTGTTGGGTAGAGCTAAAATAAGCTCTATTTTGCCCATCTTTTAAGAAGCCTAGTTTTTGTTTTGTTTTGTTTTGTTACTTCATTTCATTCAATTGTACCTTCTCCTCACTCTTAAGAGGGATTGAGGAATTTGAACAAGCTGGAGTTCTGTATGAGGAATTGCTGAAACAATGAGAGATGGAAATCAGAAGAAACCCAAGGTCTTCATCTCTCCCCATCTCTCTATGTTGTGTTTGTTTGTTTGTTTGTTTTACTTAGTTTTTTTATTGCTATTTATTGACGTTTTCTTTATTTGTGGGGAGCAGCTCTCATGGCCCAAGAATTTTGTTAGGAAATGGTTCAACATTAAGAGCAAAGGAAATGACTTTCATGCAGATGAAGTGGTCTATGGAGGTGGGTGTGTTTTGTTCCTCAATTTTATTGGGACTTTTTTGTTGCTTTCTTTGTTTTTAATGGAGAGGTTTCATTTATAGAAATTATTAGGGTTTTCAAAATTTGCTTCTTTTCTTCAATCCCCAACTGGGTCTCTTTCTTTAACAAATTTTTGATGTATTTGATTGGCAGTGGAAGTTAATTATTTAATGCCCTCTTTGATTTTTATGGGGTTTGAAATTGTGGGTTATGATGCATTAATGGAAACTCACCACAGCTTTTTCATCTTTATTTGTCATCTTTTTCAGGTGGTGATGGAGAATGGAGGAGCAGTTGCTCAGAGAGGGAGGCTTGCACTATCAAGAAAAGTAAAACAGGTACTGTATCTGATTGGATTCAAAGCTGTTAGCTTTTTGGACCACAGACCTTATTAGTAATATTAACCCCAACAAACATAGTTTAGAGATTCAAAATGAGGTGCCCATTTTGATTATCAATGCTAATCAATCTTCCCTCACTTGGGGCTTGTAGATAGATTGGATAAGCGAATGTCGGATCGGGCTTGGAGAGGAAAGACCGATGTTGAAACATCACAGGTTATTGATTTGCAGAACTATAGGTACGTATTGTGCTTCTTTGTTAACTATTGAATTTGTGCTAAATCTCCTTCTATTCTGTGAAGAGCTTTTACATTTTCTTTCTTATTAATTTTTTAAATTTGGTTACCTCTCGGGGGAATAGGATTTTCTCTACTACATGGAATGTAGGAGGAAAATCTCCACCAAATTATATGAATCTTGAAGATTGGCTCCACACATCACCACCTGCTGATATATATGTAATTGGGTATGCTCATTTGTAAATGTCTTTTTTTATTTTGTTTTTGTTGTTCGGTAATGTTGCATTAAATTGAGTGGAATGGAAGAGCTTGATCCATGTAGCCGATCCCAACTAATTTGGGATTGAGGTTTTTTTTTTTTTGTTTGCTGATTTTGCTATGTTTAGATGTTTCTCATTTGAAGCCTATTTGATCCATTTCTCCATCAGGTTTCAGGAAATTGTTCCTTTGAATGCTGGAAATGTTTTGGGAACAGAAGACAATGGGCCTGCAAAGAAATGGCTGGCTCTTATCCGAAAGACTCTAAACAATCTCCCAGGCACAAGTGGAAGTGGGAGTTACAACACGCCATCGCCCATTCCAAATCCCATTGCAGAATTGGATGCCGATTTTGAGGGATCAGCAAGGCAGAAAGCCTCCACATTCTTTCAACGTAGGTCATTCCAATCTGTAAGTCGCAGCATGCGGATGGATGACATGATGGTTTCACATCCAAGACTTGATCGGCGATTTAGTGTTTGTGACCGGGTCATATTTGGCCATAGACCAAGTGATTTTGACCCTAATTTCAGGTGGGGTTCATCTGATGATGATAATGGGACTGTTGAATCGCCTAGCACCATGTTATACTCGCCAATGTCCTATGGAGGATCAGGTTCCACTGATGACCGAGATAGACCAACAGGGCATTCGAGGTATTGCCTTGTTGCTAGTAAGCAGATGGTTGGGATATTTCTCACGGTATGGGTCAAGAGTGATCTGAGAGATGATGTGCGAAACATGAAAGTCTCGTGCGTCGGCAGAGGACTAATGGGATATCTTGGAAACAAGGTACATTACTATAGGTGAAGAAAAATTGTTGATTTGTAAATTTTATGTGGTTTTCAATCCTGGTGTACTTGGGCAGTTAACAACCTAAAACTTTCCATTTTACAGGGCTCGATCTCAATAAGCATGTCGTTGCACCAAACAAGCTTCTGCTTTGTCTGTACTCACTTAACTTCAGGCCAAAAGGACGGTGATGAACTCAGAAGAAACTCTGATGTCAATGAGATATTGAGAAAGACGAGGTTTCCCAGGGTTCATGGCATGGGGGATGACAAGTCGCCGGAGACAATACTTGAGCATGAGTAAGAATTCTTGCTTACCTTTTTTAACTTTCTTCTTTAGGGGTATTTCACTGTTATCTGGATTCTTATCTTCAAACTCATAAAAGTGTTTAAGATGGTAATACTGTTATTCTTTTTTTATGTCTTTAATGAACTTTACTGATTGTGGTTCTGTTCCAATGTCTCTATTCCACATCATCCAGTCGAGTTATATGGCTTGGAGATTTGAATTATCGGATTGCTCTCTCCTATCGTTCGGTAAAGGCACTTGTTGAGATGCATAATTGGAAGGCTTTACTGGAAAATGACCAGGCAAGATATTTTCATAGTTACTTCTTTTAGTAGTAGGACTCAGTGTCAAAAAGCCATTATTATAGACTATAGAGCTTCCTCTTTCATTTATTATACGGAGAACTTTTAGATTTCATTTGCAGTTCCATTTTTCTAATTTTGCCTAGCCTGAAAGTTTAATGGTTGCTTTGCAGCTTCGAGTGCAGCAGAAACAAGGCAATGTTTTTGTGGGATGGAGTGAGGGAAAAATATACTTCCCGCCTACGTATAAATATTCAAATAATTCAGACCGATATGCAGGAGATGATATGCATCCTAAAGAGAAGCGTCGGACACCTGCATGGTAATCACGAATGGTCGTATATACATTTTTGTAGCACTGAATTTGTAATAACTTGTGTAGCTGACTCAATATTTGCTCCATTGAAGGTGTGACCGTATCTTGTGGTATGGGGGAGGCCTCCGTCAATTGTCTTACGTTCGCGGGGAGTCTAAATTTTCTGATCACAGACCAGTTTATAGCATCTTTCTCGCAGAGGTTCAATCAATCAACCAAAGTTTCATTAAGAGAAGTATGAGTTGCTCTAGTTCTCGGATTGAAGTTGAAGAGCTATTGCCATACTCAAATGGATACACTGAATATAATTTCTTATAAGAGATAGAAATGACCTTCAATGATAATTAACATACGGTAATTTCCTAGAATACATTCGAATGGTATATTTTATATTAATTGAATAATCCTCTCAAATTCAGTTCTTAATATGTTGCATAACCAGGTTTTATTGTGGTATCCATTTACGACCTACAAAGTTCTGCAGTGTCTACGAACAAACAGGTGAATATTTCCTCCGCCTTCTTAGTCTTAATTAAGCTTCTCTTGATTATACTCGTCTAATATGGTGGCGGTTTGTATTTTAACTTTTCTTTTGATTTGTTTCTTTAAGAACATGAATCATGATTGTTTTCTGATGCACATATGTCCTAAAGAGAATTTGTGCTTGGCACATTATTTGAAAGTGATGTAGTGATTGTATCTCAAAAAAGAGTTATGTAGTGAATGGCATTTTCTACAAAGCTACCGGGAACATTTCTTAGTTGTCCCTATTCTTATCTGCGAATGGTCCCCTTCTTTTTTCAGGCGAAGATGACTGTTACGAAGAAAACCCCTCTGCTTCAAAGATTGATGGAGACATTCCATTTCACAAACCCAAGAAAGGTTAGTTTCTTTGTTACTTCTTTTTTGTCTCCAATTGCTGAACTTGTACTTTTAGCATCTCTCTGCTACTGGATTTCACTCACCTAATGGCTTGGCTTATTACCTGATTTCCACAGGTGCAAATGTTCAAACCTTGTTGATAACCAGTGCCATTCAGCCGCTAACAAAACACCTGCTTTCGCCGAGCAATCTGTTGATATTCGCGTACTGATTACTCTAACCATACCAGCTTACAGTATGAACACATACTTATACACAACAATTTGTAACCAGCCAGTTTTTTTGTGATCCTAATTCAATTGAAATCAGAAATTCGTCAAGCCCAAATTCGAGAAAAACTTGATTTCGCTTCCCTCTTATATCCACTCTCCTCCTATGACCAAAATTAGTGAGTTGTTGAAAATCATGTTCATGGACATGTAATGAACATTTTCCAAGTTTGTATTTTTGGATTGTTTGATTCTTTTCTTAGAATGATTCTTTTCTGTAAAAAAAATACAAAAAGCAGTGGCAGAGAAATTATTGTTTCAGTCCCAAAGAAAGGAAAAGAAAAAAATAGAGAATGATGAAAAATGATATCATTGGATATGAACTCTCTCAGCTTCTTTTCTTTCTTTTCTCTTCACATGTATTTAACATTTTTGATGTGTTGTCATGGAAAAAAAAGACACAATGGTGTCTGTACGTTCGTTACTTCTCATGATTTTTACTGAAAAAATGGAAAGTAATCTCAGACCTTCAGAGCTACAGTTTTGGCAGTTATTTAAATTGGAAAGGTAGTTGGTACATCAAATACACATTTTTAGAACATTGATTTCCTTTTTTTTTTGAAGTTAGAACATTAGAAGCGTAGTATGTTCTTGTAAGCTATGTATGCATGATATTATTATTATTATTATTATTTTTAAAAGAGGTTTTTTTTGAGGTTGCAATAATCTGCCACGTGTTAAAATACAACTGCATGTTGACATATGGGCATGTTCCTTATCCAAGAAAAGGTTTTAGCGTAAGAAAAGTTTTTAGGAAATGACAGGGTTACCCTTAATGGGTTGGGGGCGTTTGAAAATAAAGAGAGGGAAGGTTAAGGTTATAAGCGTCAAGAAAAGACTGAGGCGTTACATCGCTTTGAGGGTTTGGCACGAGAATCGAAAATTAGTGTGACCCATTCGGTCAAAGTGGAGTTCACTTTAAAGCTACTTGTGTCTCTATCGAGGACGAAGTTACGAAATTGCCCTTCACCAATTAGTTAATCTCTGCGCCTACTTCATTCTTCAAATGGAGGCTTCGTGAAGTATTTGATCGATGTAATCATGCTGAAAATGATAGTCTAACTTCCTCTCAAATCACACTTTTATTTTTTTAGTCATTTATAACTCTTTATTATCTATTTAAATGTGGATCATACATCTGACAAAATATTATAAATAACTAAAAAATAAGGGCGTGCTTTAAAAGTGTGTTAAATTATCATTTTTCAATCATGTAAACATGTAAATTATGTATGATTTCAAGTCCAATTAATTTGAGAATGAGGTGTGATGATAGAGTGATATTTTCAACAGTATATATCACTCAGTAGTTATGTTTGTTTTTTGATTAAAAAAAATGTTTTGTACCATGCTGACGGAGCATTACTTGTACGTAAAAAAAATTATATAAACTCTCATACTTATTTGTTTTTTTTATAAGAAAGAAACAACTTTGCCCACATCAGAATTTGAACCACTGATCTCTTACTTTTAAATTTCATACCAAATTATTAAGCCACCTAATTAGTTGGTATTCTCATACTTATGTAGATATAATAAGTGACAACATATCAAATATAATTAGAGATATCGCTTAGTTGGTCATCATTTAGTAATTATATTCATCTCTTCCATTACTAATTGATGAGAGCTGTGTGTTATATAAGATGTGAGAGGGTACAGGTTAAGGCATTTGATCAAGGCGGTTGAAAACTGAGGAAGCAGGGTTTGAACAATTTTGCACCTTTTTCTCTCCATCACAATTTTGCAGTAGGATGTTAGAGCTCACCATGATCTAAAGTATCTCAACAACTATGTTGCAAAAACATAGCACGCCAATCATTTTTGTATTTCTAATTGTGCATGCATTTGTTGCAAAGTGTCAAAAGTTTTTTTTTTGTTTTGATATATATATATATATATATATATATATATAAAAGGTATTTCTATCATGGTGATATAAAAATATCACTATTCATGGTGATTTAATATGTTAATCATTGTATTTAAATCTAATGTATCTTTCATATCAACTATTAGATTTAAATCCAATGGTCAATATATTAAAATTTGGAGGTATATAAATCGACGGTGACCTCAAGCGTCCCTGCAATTTGTGTAACTATGTATGCATAATGCATCAAAATGACACCCTGATTAGCTTATTATTATTCCTAATGAGTTACTCAATTTATTACATAAAATGGATGTTTATACTACACGTTAAGTTACGCTGACAATATCTTTTCATTGTATATTATAGCATCAATCGATGCACCAAAAATTCTTCGGTGGAGCCTCTCCTATTACGTACGTACAACACATCTATCCATGCTAAACTTCTTCTTCTATTTATTTATTTATTTATTTATTTTAATATCTATCATAATTTTATTGAAGCTCAATATAGAGTACAAATTAATTATGACATTGCTTATACATTAATCGGTGTTACGCTCCAACAATTAGTACCAACATGACTTCGCAAATTTCTGGCCATATCAAGAGCCAATTAATGAGTTCACTTGTCTTCTAATGTAACGGATCTTCCATAAGGGGTGTCTAGCCAATAACTTCTTACATTCATCCAAGATTACACCAACTTCAAGCGTATTCGAATTTAGATTGTTGATACCATTCACTGCCAGTAGTGAGTCCGATTCAAAGATGACTTGTGTGAGTCCTAGCCCATCCACCTTGCTCAACACCTCCTTTATTGCCATAGCCTCAACTTCAGTGGGATTACATCTACTTGTGAAAGTCCTTGTGCGTCCATAGATCAGTTCGCCCATGTATTTTCGAACAATACCACTCAGGCCTATCCTTCCTTATCGAAAAGAGTTGAGCCAGTGTTCTACTTAAATCAACCTATTGTTGGAGGACTCCATTGTTTGTCACGATCGCCAACAGTTTCTTGGGGTGTCCATCACAGTTCGACTATTTCTTTTTGCCTCAGCCCATGCCACATGTTATTCCATGCTCTGCCTAATAACCACATGTAATGGGGCTCAATTGTTTCTCCATAACAGGTTGTTTCTATACCTCCAAATCGCACACACACACACACACACACACACACACACACACACACACATATATATATATATATGCATATTTTTTGTATTTGAGTATCCTCCATCACCGAAAAGAGTTGGAAAAACCCCTTGAGACCAGCTTCATCCCCATCATACTGACTTGACAAGACTCCCCTCCAACATTCGCATATCCTACAGCAATGAAATACGAGATGTCCATGTGTCTCGACTTGACTTGTGCAACAAACACACCTGTCGTCAATCAACATGCCTCTCTCCGCCAATCTACTTTTGCTAGGAATACATCTCATCATAAGTCTCCACATGAAATGTTTAACTTTTGGTGGGAGTTTGAGGTTCCATAACTTCATCCAATCCCCAGGAATACACACCAAATCATCATCCCTATACATCTCTACTGCCACTCTATACCTGGAGTTCACTCTGTAGTGCCCATCCTTAGAATGACTCTACACTAGTTTATCTTCCTCTCCATTAGTTAACAGGTTTTGGTGTATCTCACGGACGTCCCTATCATTTAAGAGTTCTTCAATTATCTCATGGTCTCACTCCCTTCTAAATGGGTTCATAAGCTTTTCAACCGTGATATTCTATAAACCTTGTATAGGCTTAGTTGAGATGAACAAATTTCTTGAATCTTTTAACCACGGATGACCCCAAACCTTCACCGACTTTCCATCGCCTATTCTCCATCAACTCCCTCGCTCCACAACTAATTTTGGTGCCACAATTCCTTGCCATGTAAAACTCGGATTATGGCCTATCTTGGCCTTCAAAAAGTCCTCATTCGAATAGTATTTAGCTTTGAGAATTCTCGATGTCAAAACACTTGAGTAATGCAACAATTGCCACCCTAGCTTTGCCAACATGGCTAAATTGAAACTGGGGAGATCTTTAAACCTCAAACCCACCTCCTCCTTTCTTACGCATAGTCTATGCCAATTCAACCAATTCATACCCTTTTGGTTGTCATTCTTCATACCTCCACCAAAAATAGTTCATCACCTTTTAGAGAGAATCACATATGGATAAAGGTATCAAGTGTTGGGAAATGTGCCCTAGGTCAATCCATTAATAGTCTTTATGAATACATTTTAGTTAATAAAATAGAGGATTTCATTTATTGTTTATTATAATTGATTTGCATGTTTACATTATAATAAGATCCATGGGTATTTACAGAAATATCTTAAATGTCCCTAGTCGATTATTATACTGGGAACTATAATGAATTAAGACTAGTGAGTTTTGATTGATGATCATACGATGATCATACGTATAGGAATACGAATCAAGATCATGAGTACTTGTTAGGGAACAAAGTACTGGACCGACCCGCTATGAGAATACCACATGGATTAAGTCATAGTTGTTTCTCATGATATGTATTGTAACGGCCCGTTATTTTATAACACCGTTATTTAATCATTTTTCGAGTAGGATGCCAGCTGGGACGGCACGTGAAAGCCGTGGGTAGGCTGGGCATGTGACGACCCGTCCCCGACCTAGGGTCAGGTCGCCCAGCCCAGACTACCATTTAGACCCGATACCTGAATCAGGCCCAAATAACGGTCTGGCACGCCTAAACAAATAAACCTGCGGAATACACATTGGTTAAACAAAGGATAATAATTGAAGAAAGAATATAAAAAGATATCCTAAGCCAATAGATTTAAGTTCATAGAATATTTATAAAAATTATACATCTGTTCATGCTGCTTTAAACTAAACAAGTTAATTATAATCTCCAAAATGGACCAACTAAAGATAACTAGGATTCAAGCTACCCAAAGATCTATTTTAATTTTAACCCCAAGTTGATAGTTTCAAAACCAAATATACATGATATATATATACAAAGGCTCACATCAAGAGGAGACTTCAAGCTCGTCTCTCCCTTGCCTCAACCTAGCGCTGTCGTGGATACCTGAGATGTAAGTGGGGTGAGCTAACCAACGGAGCTCAGTAATGCGGAAAACCCGCTCAACCATCAAATATGCAAGTAATACCTAATAAGCATGCATAGTCTAGCATGTATTTGAAAACAAACAAGGATTCATTAAATATTAGCATGATAGCAGAATTTAAAAAAAATAGACTTATAATGAACCATCAAGTACTATCATAGACATAAGATTCGTAAGTCACAAATTGTAACAACAATAATCATGAATAATATTAAAGAGATTGACAAATCATTTCATAATTTCAAACTTTCATACAAATGAGGGTTTCGCGAGATTATGTACTATAAAATATAATAATACGATAAGTCGATGTTCCATTCAATGCATACTAGATATTGGCAAGAATCCGGTGACCGATTCTCCTACTCTCAAAGTGATGGAAACAACCAGCTAGCACACAGGCCTTATGTGCCCTCTCGTTTGTCTCATCAAATCAACAGTAGGTTCGTCCAAGCCATCACCGATGCACATCTCTATGTCTCAAGAGTACAAGAGAAGGTAACTCCAACTCATGTCCCTACGTGACATACTTATGAATTCAATTAGTCAAGTAAAGCCCTCGGTGGTAAACTCCACACATCCTGGGGTGTTAACGACCCTCGGTGGTAAACTCCACACCCTGGGGTGTTAACGACCCTTGGTGGTAAACTCCACACATTCTGGGGCCATGAATAATAGTACATTCACATTCCATAGATTCGTAGATTCGAGCCAATACCAAGACGCAACCCATAAATCCCAAGTCTTTAATTCAAATTATGAATCCTAAGCATAACTAATAATCATGCCATATTTGATAATTGAGCAAGCTCCCCACTTACCTGCACTCGCCGCAAATTCTAATCTCGATCCTGTCGCGTTTGGGCTCGATGTGAACCGTCTCGCGAATCTAGACAATTTAAAAGAATAATTACTTTATGTATCTACAACCATACAAGTTTAACATCAATTGTCTAGACCTTAGAGATTCACCCTATTTTATAGCTGACTTCGCTAAAGGTCATTTATGACTCTAAAATCGACACTTAAAATTAGAATCGATCATTCGAGTAAAATAGGAATGTAGTGATATAAAACAAGGAAAATCCTCTAAGACTTAGTTTTTCCAACATAAATCAAAGACATTCGATTAATTTTAATTAAAAATATTCAAATCACCATACAAGACTCAATTTAGACTTTAAATTCCCAAATGACAATATTCAGTCAAAGTCCACAAATTTATTGAATAAGTTTATTTCCCAAAGAAATATTCAAAATCCCTTTTTAAAATCTCAACTCAACCTTAAATGTCATATCTTTATCAATAAACTCCAACCGCATTCAATTTGCTAAAATCATGGAAAAAACCCATTTTAAGACTAGATCTAAGAAATATTGAACAAACTTTGCAAATCATCAACTCTCATTATCAATACCAACACCAAGACAATAAATCTAGAGAGTATTACAATCTCACCATGCCTTCAATGGAATCTTTGACTCAAAATCCTTTCCTAAATCTCATTCTAACATAGATCAAATCTTTCCTTTCTTATTTTCTTTTCTATTTTCCTCGCATTCTTGCCGATGTCGATTCCATCGACCCTTTGGTCTCCAAATCTTCAATAAATAATAAAGAAATCAAGGAGGGAAGTGAGGTTGTACCTCTCTTGAACTTGAACCCTCCTCTTGCTCTCCTCCTCTCTACGGGGGGTTTAACAAGATTGAGGCTAGGATTTTCTTTGATTTGTTTAAATAGCATTAGGGTTAGGGATTAGGGTTATGATTATTTACAACTTGTCTAAACTCTGTTTTTTCAATAAAATAAACAAATAAAAGCTTAGATGGGATGAGGGGAGGGTGTGTTACCTTCTTGAATGTTTAAATGGACTTCATCATCATCTTCTTCATCATCAACCTTCCTCCACTTCTCTCCCATCACATGTTTGGAGTTTCAACACAAAAGAGGCTACAAACTTTATAAAAGGTTTATATAGGTAGGGTTTTAGAGTAGGGTTGTGTACAACCTTGTTATTTTACCAAAATACCATTATGGGCCTCCATATCATTTACATCCACTCAACTCTTGTTAGGCCTAATATTTATTTATCCTAAGTTATACTTTTCACACTTAAACAATTCACAAAGCACACTTGCACACATTCAGTATTGAAAATCACTAAATTACCCTCAAGTCGGGTCAAGTAGAATTCGGGTCGTTACAGGGCAGGACCCGCATCTAGGTGTTTTATGTGTGTTGGTGTTATTGTGAGTTCTGTGATGTATTGATATTATTTTATTATTGCGGTATTAATCATCACAGGTGTGTGTTTTGTAAATACTTGACCAGGTGAGATTGAGAGCCGGGGTTTGGTTCGTGAGACAGACCAATGCGAAGGTATGGTAGTTGGTAGGCCGGGCGTTGGGGTTTGGTTAAATGTAAATTAATTAAGTGTGATTAAGGTTAAGGAATAAAATTAAATGAGATTTAAATATACATTAAGCTAAAAATCGGTAGGTACACTAAGTGTGGGACCGCCTCGGGAAGCGTGCCGAACGCGGGGCACCGGGTGCAGAGTGGTCGGGAGACTAGTGTGACCTTATTTATAAATTTTAGGAATTTATTGAGTGGATTTGACAATTTATATAGGTCAAATCAATTGGAATTGTAAAGTCCTATAATTGTGGCTGGAATAATCAACACCCGTTGGATTGTTCTCGAGATGTACAACAGGGTTACCAATGTCAAGATAAGGTGTTAGTGAGTTGGAGTGACATAGGGTGAACAGTGATCACCAGATTTGCCTCGAGATGGGTGTACACACTTGATCAAAATCAATATATATATACATGGTTGACCGATCAAACAAATGAAGAGGAAGAAAAAAAAATTGAGAGAGAAGAGGAGAGAATCGGTGAGAGGGAAGAGAAAGGAGAAGGAAAGCTGGATTTGGAGAGTGAATCAAGGCCAAGGTATGGATTCATCAAACTTGGGTTGTTTGTGAAATGTTGGTGTTGGTTTGAAATTTGAGGAAATTCAGATTTGGAGGAATTAAATCCTGTATTTTGCTGAGATTTAGTGATCATGAGGTTAGTAGTTTATGATTTTAAAGGATTGGAGTCAATTTGAGTGAAGTTGGGTGATTT
The DNA here is from genome assembly GCA_039657345.1 of Stephania japonica. NCBI lineage: Eukaryota > Viridiplantae > Streptophyta > Magnoliopsida > Ranunculales > Menispermaceae > Stephania > Stephania japonica. Next base: position 14,850,886 of record CM077558.1, on the reverse strand, counting down.
TGGAAAGTGGGTTTTGAAAACGTGATTTCCATAATTGTGGATTTTGGGGTTTAATCATGGTAAATTTGTGTTAAAGGATGTATTTGAGGTCATTGATGTTTTATGGAAGTATGTGAATCAAATTTATGGGTTGTGAGTTATTTGGGTTCAAAATTTTAAATTGAAAATTTTCTGGACAACGAGCAATTAGCGCGCTAATCACGTTGATTGAAGACGATAATGAACAGTGATGAAGATCAATTAGCGCTAATTGACCTCATTAGCGCGCTAATTGTCCACTGGAACTTAAAATTTTGGAAAATGAAGAAATGAGCCTAAATAACATTATAAACCCATTAATTGACCATTAACCTTCACAAATGAAACTCAGGAAGCTCGAGACAGTAAAAATTGAGTCGGGGAATTAGTGGATGATCAGACCGGGGGTATTTTGGGGGTTGTGAGGGCGGATTGAGGTATGTAAAACCCAATTGAACACCACTACTGCATTTACTTATTGTTTATATCATTTGAGCTATTCATTCTTGAAAATCCGAGTCTATGTATCTAGAGGTTGTGGAGATGGCTCAGGGAATGTAACCTAGGATACAGTGGCGGGGTCGACGACTTCCGACAGGGCTACTGGTTCTAGGTTTCACTTCTTCTTCGGCTAGGCCACAACCATTTGTTAACTTGGTGTTTTGTATTCATGTGATTCATGTTGAGCAGTTGTCTGCATTTTCCTTCTTTCCACATGATTATTTAACACTGTTTATTAACTGATATTACATTCTTAAATATGATGCACGGTGGTTTTTCTTGGGATTTTACTTACTAGACTCGTTATCTGGTTCTTGACTGAGTGCAGACCTTGGATATCAGTAGGAGCAGGGAGGTCACGGCGACATACCCTCACCTGTTCACTGTCGAGGACCTACTGGTATGTTTGTTGATAATAAGTTGTTTTAAATTGTTATTATTGGGAACTTGAGACCATATATTTATAGTACTGGTATATATACATGCGCTGATAGCAATTGTCGCCTGTATACTGAGTACTCCCAGGTTTTCCAATATAGGTTCAATAAATTAATCTTATGACAGGTTATTTGGTGATATTAAGGCTTTCGCTGTAAAACTGTAAAATAGTAAAATGTTGAATTACTAAATTAAATGACATGAAATTAGGACATGAAAGATGAGGTAGACTGATGATTGACGTGGCAGGTACTTCTGGAGTATGGGCTGGAGAGGTACCTGTTGCACGGGGCGACCCTGGAATTTGGGGCCGCCACATGTATATTATTCAGTCCTCTGACTTGAGGTTACCAGAGACTTCAACATTAGAAATACAGTGATTTGACACAATCAAACGTTGTCTTTAACCGGACGATTATAAAGGTTGTGATTGGTTACTGTGTGAATAATGTGGTGAAGTTGTGTAATCAAGATAGAATTTGTCCCTCTCATATAGAGAGAGATATCCAGTGGATCCCTCGATGTGTTGGAATGCTAAAAGGCTAAGTCTAAGTGAATTGATATTGATCAATGTCACTTGGATATTTTCAGTCTACTTGGAGATCGAGACTAGTACGATTGAACATGTTGGATGACAATTTCATGCCTTATGTTTGATCAAAAGAATATCGTGTGACAAAAGGATGTTATATACACTATTGATTAGGTTGTATCGATTTGATATTCGTATAACTTGGGTAGTCATAATGTCTTGCTAGAGGCCGCTTATGACTTGTATACCAAAATGTGTTTTGGTACACTACGAACGTTGTATGAGCCTATTGGGTCTCACACTAAGAATGGTTTTGCGAGATTTTAAGATGGTTAAGAAAAATGAATTTTATATGATAAAATTCATGATAAAAACGTCCTTGTAGTGTATTACACTTATACTTTTTTAAGTAGGGGTATATGTGTAATTTACTTAACCGTCTATATACAAGGGTTGTATAAATAGACGCTTTGAGTTAGAATACACGTACGAAAGATTAAAAGGCCGAAACTATATTTTCGTTTTAGAAACGACTTAGGATTTTTGGTATGCTCTGGATCCTTTTGGAGAGAAACAAAAAGGTTTGGTATTCACTCGAAGCTAGCACTTCAAATCTTGGCCGCCGTTCGTGTGTGAACTGCTGATAAAGGGCGTTCATCGTTGGCAGCGCCTTAGAGATCGATTAACCTTCAAAAAGGTACATTGCGACTGAGGTATGATTATGTTTTCATAGTTTAAACGTTTTAATGGAATCAGATTCGGATCCTGGTGGGGTTTTTCTCAAAATTGTTTTGTAATCTCCGCTGCGTATGAACCCCAAAAAACTCAACATCAAGAACATTCCCATACAGTAAGTGGGGAGCGCTTGCGCTATCGACTTCAACAACACCTCTTTACCAGTCTTTAAGAAAAACCTGTGCTTCCGTGATGTTAGTCTCCGCCACAGCTTCTCTTTCAAAAAAGAAAAAAACCTTCACACTTCTTTTCTTTCTCCTTATCAGAGACGACAACCCCAAGTATTTACTATCATACATATCATTGTATTCCATTACGAATTCTTGCCTCCAACTCCACTGTCACGTTCGTCGATTTTTGCAAGTTTATTGCTTGGCCTAACGCTTTCTCATACATATCCAACAGTTGTTTCATCACCACCATCTCCTCCTCCGAGGCTCGAAAAAATAAAAAGCTATCATCGACAAATAATAAATGAGACACTGACAGAGCACCCCGCATCACTTTGCAACCATGGATCTTACCTCGAATCTCGGCATGACGGAGAAGTGAGGATAGTCCTTCTGAATATAGGATAATAGGTATGGTGATAATGGACATCCTTGCCTCAATCCCCTGCTAGGTTTAATCGACCCCACCGACTCACCATTCACGTTAATCCGGAACTCCACATTGGTAACTAACATCATCACTAAGTTCACCCATCTTTCTGGAAACCCCAACCTCCCAAGAATGTCTATCAAAAACACCTAATCCACCCTATCATAAGTTTTACTAATATCGAGCTTCAAAACTTTAGTGCCATATTTTCCCTTCTTGTTATACCACATCGAGTGTAGTAGTTCAAAGATATTTGAATAATTTTTCACATATTAGTTATCAGCAATGTTATTTGATGTGGTATTTATATATAAACAAAGATATTAATTAAGGTTTTGGGGGGTATGGATGGAGTTTGAGTATGCTGCATTTGACGAATTTCCCCTGCATATATATACGCTATTGAATTAAAAGTGTCTGCTTTCACTACAAGAAGAATTAATTTTTAAAACACTAATATATATATTTTTTTGAAGAAAAATCAAAGTTTTATTAATTATTAATGGCTTAGTACATGACCAGACATAGAATTAAAAAAGTACTTTCATTCACTAATCCTATTTGTTCATAAGAACTGCCATTACTTTGGTTGTGAATGCGACTGTGAAATTGAAATAGTTTGATAATCAATGACTGCTCACTACAACGTTGAAACATATTACAATACATAAACACTCGCTAGAACTACATAACGAATAACAAAACACCAATGTATGTTGTTAAAACTTACGTTGTTAAAAAATAATTGACATATGTTATCAAAAGAAAAAATTGACATATAACTAATATATTATAGCTGGTCATTAATGTTGGGTTTTGGGGTTCATGCGCAGCGGAGATTATAAAACAATTTTGAGAAAAACCCCAAAACAGGATCCGAATCTGATTCCATTAAAACATGTTTAAACTATGAAAACTTAATCATACCTCAGTCGCAATACCTTTCTGAAGGTTAATCGATCTCTAAGGCGCTGCCAATAACGAACGCCCTCTACTAGCTGTCCACACACGAACGGCGGCCGAGATTCAAAGTGCTAGCTTCGAGAGAATTCCAAACCTTTTGTTCTCTCCAAAATGATTCAGAGGATACCAAAAACTCTAAGTTGTTTCTTAAAACGAAAATAGAGTTTCGGCCCTTTTAAAATCTTTCGTACTTGTATTCTAACTCAAAGCGTCTATTTATACAATCCTCGTATATAGACGGTTAAGTAAATTACACATATACCCCTACTTAAAGAAGTATAAGTGTAATACACTACAAGGAGGTTTCTGTCATGAATTCATTTTTCTGAACCATCTTAAAATCTCGCAAAGCCATTCTCAGTGTGCGACCCAATAGGCTCATACAACGTTGGCAGTGTACCAAAACACATTTTGGTATACAAGTCATAAGTGGCCTCTAGCAAGACATTATGACTACCCAAGTTGTACGAATATCAAATCGATATAACCTAATCAATAGTGTATATAACATCCTTTTGTCACACGATATCCTTTTGATCAAACATAAGACATGGAATTGTCATCCAACATGTTCAATCGTACTAGTCTTGATTTCTAGGTAGACTGAAAACATCTAAGTGACATTGTTCAATATCAATTCACTTAGACTAGGCCTTTTAACAGTCTAACACATCGAGGGATCCACTGGATATCTCTCTTTATATGAGAGGGACAAATTCTATCTCGATTACACAACTTCACCACATTACTCACACAATAACCAATCACAACCTTTATAATCATCCGGTTAAAGACAATGTTTGATTGCGTCAAATCACTATATTCCTAATGTTGAAGTCTCTGGTAATCTCAAGTCAGAGGACTGAAAAATATACCTATCATGAGAAACAACTATGACTTAATCCATGTGATGTTCTCATAGCGGGTCAGTCCAGTACTTTGTTCCCTAACAAGTACTCATGATCTTGATTCGTAGTCCTATACGTATGATCATCGTATGATCATCAATCAAGACTCACACTAGTCTTAATTCATTATAGTTCTCAGTATAATAATCGACTAGGGACATTTAGGATATTTCTGTAAATACCCATGGATCTTATTATAATGTAAACATGCAAATCAATTATAATAAACAACAAATGAAATCCTCTATTTTATTAACAAAAATGTATTCATAAAGACTGTTAATGGATTGACCTAGGGCACATTTCCCAACAATTAATTGTAAAAATTATATGTAATGATTTGTTAAATTTTATAAAATAAAGAATTTTGTTAAATTTATAAGTCATTGTTATTTTTGATAAGAAAAGATATATTGTTAAATATTAATTGAATATTCTATCATTTTGAATAATGTAAATAATTTACAATAAGTTTTAAAAATCTTTTAGTATAATAATATTATTAGATGTCGTAATTTATTTTTCCTTCTAGTTCTTTCTTCAAAAAATAATACATATGTTAACCGTACTTTGACCAAAAAAAAAAACATTAATTGTAACGGGTTTGGTGACGTTTTGATCTATCTAGATACAATGATAGTCATTTTGAATGAGGAACGTACCTTATAAATTATGGGAAAGACTATGTACCTACGTACGCGCGCGTAAGGTAACTTAAATTCAATCAAAGTTCAAACGATTAAGCATGGTTTTTTTTTTTTCTTGAGTTGTAGAGCAAATTATGATAAAAGATGAGTATGAGTCTCCATTTTCTTTATAGTGCGGCTTATCTTGGTGTAGGCTTTAGCTCAGTGCCCCTAATTTGATGATGGTGCCTTTAGCTCAGTGCCCCTAATTTGATCGAGCCGATCATTTTCCCTCTAAAAAATCCCCTCCTATGTGGAATGGAGAGCAGCTGGTTGGGCTCCTTGTCAATCAAGGCATATCCTACTGATTAGTACCAACAATCTTTTTTTTTATTTTTTAATTCAGAAAGGTTCGAATTACAATCTTTAAAGAACTTATCATTTTGACAAATAATATTTTTATGATCTCTCAAAGAAGCTTTGACATTTTGACAAACAAATCTAAGTTTTTTATCGGTCAAAAACAAATCAAAGTCTTTTCATCCATGTAAATACCACAAAAAATGTCGAACCATGATAAGAAATCAGCTGTCCAGATTAATTATAGCTTAGCTCCGTGTCAGCGGTGTCTAATCGTGTTTGCTCTCATGAAACATCGTCGTAGATGGTCATTTTAACACACAAACCACAACGTCACGTCCATCAGATCATCTTCACAATGCCTCGCGATGCCCAACATGTTCACATCCAAGGGTCTCTATGGTTAATTTCATATTAGAGAAAAGACACGTGGCAGTTTGTCGGGGGTGCATAGTTTTCACTCGTTGCTCCCCTGTCCCTCCACCATCTTTCTGTACCGTACGTCCACAGATCACAAAAGACAAAAACATGGGGAATCTGTTACTTTTGTTTTTTTTCTTACTTTGAAAAGGTTAGAATGGTAAATTTTGGAATTTACTGCTGTCTCATTTTTACTGTGTTTAAAAAAGACACGTGGACGATAGTCAGGTGTTGGCACGCACGTCGCGTTGTACGGATGGTCGCAGTGTGGAAGCTAAAGTTTGATTTTTCAGATCTCAAGGAGGGAGGTATAATCTATTGTTTTTAGTGTGTTTTTTCCTCTTTTTTTACTACAGTTACTGACAGTTATTTTATCTGTTTGTGATTGTGGCCTCTCTCTGTTATGCTATACTACGAGTCTAAACTCTGTTTCCTCCTCATTTTGCATGACGATGTGACTTTTCACACAGAGTCTGTTTAATCTATTTACAGGGTTAACATCTCGAATGGTAATATGGGTATAGACCAGGATGAGTGCCTTATCATAGATGTAAAGAAAATGTCTATCTTATATGGCATTAGATGAACATTAAAATTTTAAAATAATTTTTAATAGTAATGTAAATTTAGACTATGATTTATGACTTTTTGACTTTATGTAACAAACAATTGATAATGTGGCAAATGATCACAATATCTAGAAGTAGACATTGTGGTAGATACCCTCTGCTTTGTTTTCTTGCCACATAAGATAGACATCCACAATCAATTGTCCCATTGGAGAACACTTTTTGGGTTGAATGTGAATTGCATCCTAGTGTTGGAGATGTTGGGATAGTCCTACATGGACTACTTATAAAGAAAAAATAAGGGTCATAAGTGTGGAGTGTACACTCCATCTTGTCTTGACATTTTGGAGTGAACCCCACTTCACACTTGTAGCCCATATATAAAATTAGTCACCATACTCTCCTCACCTTGGATTGGGACCTTACAATATAAAAACTGAACATGGTATCAGAGCTGATGGTTGGCTAATTACCCATTGTCCAAGGGCCTTGTAGACATCCAACAAAAATGGTTGATTGATGTTCTGCGGTCAAGTCCGAGTTGGACTTGGACTTGAGGGGGGAGTGTTGGAGATGTTGGGATAGTCCCACATCGACTACTTAGAAAGAAAAAGAAAGGTTTATAAGTATTGAGTGGACACTCCATCTTGCCTTGGCATTTTGGAATGAACCCCACTTTCACACTTATGACCCGTACATAAAATTAGTTACTACACTCTCCTCACCTTGAATTGTGCCATATGATATAAAAATTGAATAAGATAGATCCATTTCCACCACAATCCATGGTCCTATTGGAGATGCTAGGAACTAAGCCATGCATAGAATCAAATTCTTGGTTGGTGGTACTACATGGTGCTAGATTATCATTTTTCATTTCAAAATTTGTTTGGCTCTAAGGATTTAAGGGTCAATATTTGGCGAGACTCTTTCTTTTATGTGGCGTGCAGGTCCACATCTTTGGGAGCTATTGGTGCGTGCCTCATGATACACACCCACATTACATACCTAGAATTATTTAAATATATCCATTTCTTATGGACTCCAAACGCCATGCCCCTTGATGACTTTATGGCATCATTATAGCATCTTCTATTAATAAAACTATAATAAAAAATTTTTTTAAAAAAAACAAAAATTAGCGAGAGGCGTAATTTCATTTTGGTGACTCTTGGGAAATGCTTCATGTATATCAGAAATTAAAATTCAACTTACTAAAAATGTCATTTCATCAGTTTTGAATAAGCCCGTGCCATAAATTAACAAATATGATGCCACTTGTCAAACCTAACTAGTTTTTTATTCTAAATAAAATGAAGAAGAAAAAATCTACGTACTAGAAGCTCTTAATTCTCATGTAATTATCTTGGGTAGGAAATGTTTTACCAATTCTAATATCAAAAAATGAAAAATAAAATTCAACCTATTAGAATTAGAAGTCCACTAATTTTGAATAGTTTACTAGTATTTTTTTTTTTGATAATTACAGCTGCCGCTTATGTATGTGTGGTGAAATAAAAGGATTGAGCATTTGCAGAGATTGATTCGTAACACATCGAGATTGTGGCGTTGATGCATATTCTAAACCAAATCCTCTAATTAAAATCAAAGAATAATCATGTCTTATAAAAAATTTGTTGCTAAGACTTAATTTTTCGTAGCCAAAAACTTTTAGCTGCAAATTGTTTTTGTAGCACTCTCATATCCTAAGCCTCAACACTTAAAGTATAATGCGTGAGAGATGTATAATCCTAAAAAACATAGGCAAAGAAGAAAACGTGTGTGAAGCAAGTGTTTCATATTTGATTTTCGTTTTCCTTTTTTTACCAAATATTATATTTTTCTTTTCAAACAGTACAGTTAAACCACTAGAAATATATATATATATAAGAAAAAAAATTAAAATAAGAAAAAAAAATATGAAAAAAGAAATATTAGAAGAAATGTAAGAAATATATATTAAAAAATTAAAATAAGAAATATATATATATATATTTATATATATATATATATATATATATAAAATCAATTTGTACATGTATACTTCAAAAGAAAGAAAAAAAAATATTAGAAGAAAATATGAAAATAATAAGGTCAAGACTCAAGATACGTATATATAAAAATAATTTAAATAAGAAATATATATGTGGGTACTTCTACCATATAAACTAAATATATATCGGTACACTATTTAGAACTATTGAATTTAAATACAACCACATTAATTGATACGACATAAATGTATTGTGCATTTAATACACAACACATTTTGAGGGGTTAAGAAATTTTACAATGAAGACCAAATATATATCCATGCCATGGAACCCTTCAAAATGTGTTGGGCATTAAATGCTTTGTGCATTTATGTCGCCTTGATTAATGTGTTCGATTTAAATCTAATGGTTCTAAATAGTGTACCCATGACATGGGTATATATTTGGTTATGATGGTAGAAGTATATAAATATAATCAATTTGTACATGTATACTTCAAAAGAAAGAAAAAAAATAAAATATTAGAAGAAAATATGAAAATAATAAGGTCAAGTTCAAGATATATATAAAAATAATTTAAATAAAGAGTTGACCGAAGAGTTTTTTGTGCAACTAATTGTCTTAATTAATTAAAATAAAACATGTAACATTGGCGGGTCTAGGTCCTTGTTCAATTTCTTTTTTCTTCAAAACGCGGAGTCATGTGGTTTTGAACTTGAAAAAACAAAGATAAAATAAAACAAACATTGAAAGAGTCTATTGTTTAATTGTACGACCAAAAAATGAGGTCTTGAGATCACTATATATAGGGAAATAATATGTTGCTACTTGCCATTCTCATGCAACGTAAAGGAAAAACATTAGCCAACAAAAAAAAATATGGGGAGTTCCCGTTTTGCAATTCTTTCGCTTTTCTCTTTTCTAGTGTTGACAGCACAATGGAGAGCTAGTTCAGCTTCTTCAGATGATTTTCTTCATTGTCTTGGCACCAACTCTAATGGATCCCATCCTCAAGCCTACATCCCAAAGAGTCCCTCCTACTTGTCGATTTTACAATCATCCATCAACAACCTCCGTTTCGCTTCGCCCGAAACACCGAAACCTCAGTTCATAATCACCCCTGACCATGAATCCCAAGTCCAAGCAGTTGTGGTTTGCTCGAAGAAACATGGCTTGAACATTAAAGTTCGAAGTGGAGGCCATGACTTCGAAGGCTTGTCCTCCACATCAAATGTTCCATTTGTTCTTGTTGACCTTATCAACTTACGTGCAATTGATGTTGATATAAAACATAACTCTGCATGGGTTCAAGCCGGTGCGACGTTGGGTGAAGTTTATTACCGAGTAGCAGAAAAGAGTCGAGTCCATGGATATCCTGCAGGCGGCTGTCCAACTGTTGGCGTAGGTGGGCATATTAGTGGAGGCGGGTTCGGTCCCATGGTGAGAAAATATGGTATGGCTGCAGATCATGTTCTTGATGCTCGACTAGTCAATGCAAAAGGCGAAATCCTCACAAGAGAAACTATGGGAGAGGATCTCTTTTGGGCAATTAGAGGCGGCGGAGTATCAAGCTTTGGGGTCCTTCTTGCATGGAAGATCAAGTTGGTCCCAGTTCCCCCTACTGTCACAGTATCCGTTGTGACCAAAACCTTAGAACAAGGAGCAACCGAGCTTGTTCATAAGTGGCAATCTGTTGCGAGTTATGGGGTGCCTAAAGAGGCTTTTATCGGACTCCATGTCGGCGTGGTCAATAATAATGCAACAATTGGGCGAGTAGAAAGAACTGTACAAGCTACATTTCAAGTCTTGTTCCTTGGACCAGCTGCGAAGCTCATGAACGTAATGGACAAGAGCTTCCCTGAATTAGGAATGGAGCGAAAAGACTGCAAAGAGATGAGTTGGGTCGAATCGACTGTGAGGTTTGCAGGGTTTCCAAGTGGAACACCCATAGATATTTTGCTTAATAGGTCTTCATTACCAAAGACCACCTTCAAAGCAAAATCCGACTTCGTCACAAAACCAATACCAAAAGGCGGGTTAAGAGGAATATGGAAGAGGTTCTTGAAAGAAGAAAGGCCGGAGATGGTGATTGGCGTGTGGGGTGGAAAAGTGAATGAGATTGCAGAAGATAAGATTGCTTTTCCACATAGAGCTGGGAATATGTATTTGATTGACTATGTGACTAATTGGGATGGAAAAGAAGGGCCCGAAGCCTCAAAAAAGCATATTGGTTGGATCAGAGAACTATACGACTACATGACTCCTTATGTTTCAAAGTCTCCAAGAACTGCATTTCTCAACTATAAAGATCTTGATCTAGGCCGGATCGGTGCTTCAACCTACTCCGATGCGAAAATTTGGGGTGAGATGTACTTCAAAGGAAACTTTAAAAAATTAGTGAATGTTAAGAGCAAGGTTGATCCTGGCAACTTCTTCAGTGGCGAGCAGAACATCCCACCCGCAATCACCAATTAAAGGGAAGAAATAAAGGACATTATTAGTCATCTTGTCCAGTTTGATTGAAATGTTGAGCTCCTTTCTTACAGTAATTAATTTTTTTGTTATTTTGTACCACTGTAATAATAATAATGGATGTAATGTTTTTAAATAACACATTGTGTACATCTCCCTGGGTATGTTACCTGCAGATATCATTGTCAAGAAAATTCTTTATGTACTAAGTATGAAATCATAGAAAGTTGAAATTTCTTTCAATCAAACAGAGAATAAATTTGTTCTTCCAACTGACTTCAAATCAGTTTGATTATTCTTTATTATCCTTTTGCTTTAACATCTTTCAGCTATAGATTTCCCGCCACAGCGGTAGTCCGTTACATAGAGTCATATCCTTCCCTTTCCAACAAGGCACGTAAACATACATTTGTTCTGCTTCCGGTCGAATTCATCTAAGCTACCACAGAAAAACGCCATATCTATAATAAATCTTACAAAGTATTATTGATCATGAGAGGAATCCAAACTCTGCAGTAAGGAAGTTGCACATATATATTGTTGAAGATGTGTGTACCAAAAGTTAAGTCCCACGTCGATTAAATGAAACTTTGAAATGAAGTATACAAGTGATTAACTCCTCCCAACTAAAATCGAGGCCTTTTGAGATAAAATCTCACACCTAAAGTTGAAGGTAGTTAAGTTTGGAATATCCGCCGTAAGAATTTAACATATATGTAACCTAAGAGAGGATTATGGGGCTCACCAAAAAAAAAAGAGGTTTATGGGGCAGACTATTGTTTGTCCAAAAAGTACATTCTAGCATATATGTTTATGGTACCATGATCTTAGACAATTATAGCAAAAAGAAATTAACTGGAAGGCTTAATTAAGAATTTATGCCTTTCAAAAGTAGCTTCTTGAAAAAAAACCTGAAACAGATTCTCAAGATCATCAATGGTTAAAGGCTAAACGAACCCCATAAATTATTAAATACACTCCAATTTTGTAAAATTATCCAACTACCCCTCTATATAAAAGAATTTTCACTCAACATACCTCACTCACCCCCACTCACACCATACCCTAGTCACCTCTCTCAAATCGTCTCACCAAAAATCGACCAAATCTGACAAAATCTGAGCAAAACGACATGGATTTGACTATGTGGGTTCATTCACCATCACTTTTAGTGTCAATTTTGAAATTTTTTTGGGTTTTATTTTTCTTGTTGAGTCGTTTTGTTTGTGAATTTATTTTTGGGCTTAGGGCTTTGATTTGAGGCGTGAATCTTGCATTTTAAGTACAAAAATTGGAAATATTAAGTGATTCCGAACAAAACCCACTATTTTTTTGGTCATTTTCATGTATTTTTTGAGAGTTTTAAAGTTTTTTTTTTTTTTTTTTTTCAATTTTGGTCGCTTATGGGTTTCAGAGTAACAGGGCCAACACCTCTGAAGAGGTGTCGGTCGAACTAGGCTGACACCTCTAAAGAAGTTTCGGACGGTTCCCTCCGTCACCCATTGAAACCAAATTATCTTTGCATTATCAGTTGAAGTTGGCCGAGACCTCTTAAGAGGTGTCCGCTCTGTTTGTCCGACTCTTGAGGGCAAGGGTATTGGGGTGAGGGTGGAGGTAAAGGTGATGGGGTACACAAAGTAAAAGAGTGGGGTACACTAAGCAAGAGTATTTTTAGAATTTTTTTTAAAAAAAGTGAAGTACACTGAGTAACAAGTGGGGTACATGAAGTAAAAAGTCAAAACTGGAGTTCATTTAGTAATTAATGTGGTCCGTTTAGCTTCTCCCACCGTTTACTTTATCGCATACCGATTCACTTTAGTTTCAACAGAAAAGTTGTTTCTCAATGATGCCTAGTTTTTTTTTTTTTTTTTTTTTTTTGCTCCCAATCAATTACTGTAATGTTTTCATTTTCTATTCTACATCATGCTTGGATACATTTATAAAAGTTATGTAGTGATTAGTGTGCCGTTTTGGGAGGAAAACCAAAAAGGTTGGTGTTGGTTTGAGAGAGAACACAAAGAATCTAATCTAAGCCACCTTTTTCTTCTCACTCTCTTTTCACTTTTGAATTCAATAGAACAGATCACACACAATTTGGCTCGGATTCCCATGCTCAGCTCCAACTATTTGACCTTTGTCTCCTCATATATACTTATTTATTGATGAAAATTCTTCCTGATATTGTTGTTGCTCTTCCTAAAACATTTTATGCTAATAAATGTTAAGGTTTGCTCCTATAATCGGATGATGATATTCAAAACATGTATGTTGAGAATGTTCTACTCAGACCAACCTATCACTTTATCTCAAAACAAAAAGAGTAAGGGTAACACCAACCTATCTTTTTTTTTTTTTACTATTAAATAAAATATCAACCATAAGCAAGGTTTTTTCTGTGTTTCTAACAGAGGGTATAAATTAGTTTTCTAAAACTATATTACAATTCAAACTTTAAAATGAAAATGTAAAATGTCAGGCAACTAAGATCAATTTTAGAGTGTGATAAAACTAAAATACTTATAAAGTTTAAGCTATCACAAATCTAATATTTGATACTCATCACATCTAATAAAAGACATGTTATGCATACATATTTTTTTCTCGCAGGTTATCTATAGAGATCCATGAATTAAGACAAAAGATCAAAATAAACAGATAGTAAAAGCTTTATACATACACAGCATTCTTTAGGGTTTCACAGTATTCAGTGTAGGCCTAATAATGACAAACAAAAATTATGCTGCAATGGCCAAAAGAACAACAGAAAAAACCTTTCATATGAAACAACTGAAATCTTGTTTGAGGAAAAGGTTGAACTGCCCACTTTGGTATGTGCTTCAAAAATCTATTAAACTTCCATGGCATGATGTAATGTTTGATGGGCACTGTTAACACTTTCTGCAAGAGAAAACTATACTCAATAATTTCAATGCATTTTATTTCGGCAAGGCAATAAAATTTACTCAAACCAAGTGCTATGACAATGAAATCAGAAGCCATACCTATAAAGCTTATTTGACTTGTTTGCCCAAACACCATATGTTGAGTGCTCATCGTGCTCAAAATACCCTCAATTGCAGTATCATCCTTCACAACATGATGGAACTGCATGTCTCTACCGCGTATTCCACTGAATAGGGGTAGTTAAAAGTGAGTGGGCAAGAACAATTGGGCATGCGAAGAAATCGAAACGTACGCGCTTGGCATAACCAAATGAGACCAAATGAGACCAACAAAAAAATAATAGGTGATGCACTACCTACTCTTTCCAACAGTAGTCAACATTGCAGCCAAGTTCAGTGGCAATTCATGTTAGGATTGAATGGCCAATGAAGTACACATGGAGAACCAACTACTGCCTGGGCGCCATGTATGGAACTTCTGTCCAACGTTCCAGGACTTCCAGTGAAACACATCCTTGGATATGATTTTATAAGATTGGAACTTCCTTCAATAAAGGCCTACCCATTTCTTAAAAACCAGCGCAGCTTCTCTCCTCTTAAGTTGGGCTTCTGTCTGGAACTTGGGAGATGATTTATTTTTGTAAAGTGTTTTATGGTATTTCAAGAAGATAGTTCTGTACTTGTACTTGTCAACAATCATATTACCAGCTTCCAACATCTCGATCACTTCGTTGGCTCTCAAGAAAAATCCGCCCCTCACAAAGGTGTACAGCAAAGAATCTAAAAGCTCTTGATCGAATTTCATTGAGCTGGAAGAAGCAAGAACTTTCATCTCACCCCACAGCTCTGTCACTTCAGTATATTTCCCTCCGCAAGCAGCGTACCCAGTAACCAAAGAATGAAATGTCTGCGCATTGGGGATGTGTCCCAAAGCTCTCATCTTCTTTAGAGCCTTCTCCGCATCTTTCATCAATCTCTTCTTGCAGAAAAAATGGATTACATTGTTCCAGTCGTGTACTCCACAATCCACTCTCTGGCCTTCCTTGATCTCCTCCAAGAGCTTTGCCATCAAACCTGCTTCTCCACTATCTGCACATCCCTTGACAAGCATCTCAAATTCCTGATTGCTGGCTTTAGAGATCTTGGCTTCTTTCATCTCTTTGAACAAATCAAGAGCGCCCTTATTGTCCTTGTCAAGTACCCGAGATTGGATCAATGCCTCGTAGCAACTAGAATCGAGCTGCACCCCAGCCTTACGAGCATCTCTCAAAAGTGACGTGATCTCAAGCGGTTTCTTCGCCTGGCAATATGCTTTTAGCAGAGATGAATACAAAGAGGAGCTGACTCTTATTCCAGCAAACCGCATTTCATCAATTAGATCATGGGCCTGTTCTAACCACCCCAACGAGATGCAAGTATTGATCACTTGGATCACAGTAGAGTTCTCTGTTGAAACTGGAGACTCTCCTTTATCCGCTTTGATGATAAATTCAGCCAAATCCTTGATTCGGCCAGTTTCAAGAAAAGCCTTAACAAGTTTGGCATAAAGCAACTCAGTTGGTTGAAGAATACCATATTCAGATGTAACCAAATCAACTCGCAGTTGCAACTTGGCTAACAACATATTGAGCATTTCATGTACTTCCACTTCAAGGCTCTTGTACTTGCGATCTCTACAGAACTCTTCATAGGATTGGGCGCTAACTCCATGTAATTGAGCATGCACCAAGCCCTCTTCTGTTACAATCCCTGGATTTTGGTTGGGATTCAGATTGGAAGATGAGAATTTACTTGTTCCATTGTCTTGGAGCGTCACAGTTGCTGAAGCAAGGGATTCACGAGCTTTATTTGCTTTGTTGAGCATGTCCAACACAACATGGGATGCAGAATTCAAGTCCCCAAAGTTCAAATGACAAGCAAGCAAACAATTGTAAAACTGCTGAAATTGTAAATCACCTAGTTTACAATCGTCATCTATGTATCTCTTAAGATTCCTGAGCTCTTCTCTGTGCCCATTTCTTTCATATGTGTGTGCCATTATTATAAGTGACGACGAGTCAGGTTTCACACCAATTCGAGGCATCATTTCAAGAAGCTCATTAGCTTTCCTGCTTGTTCCAAACAATAGGCATCCAACCAAAACAATGTTAAACACAGTGGTGTTAGGTTTCATAGCAAGCAAAGGCCAATTGCTCTTTTTCCGAGGGTCCACCCGGTTATTTTGGAATAGGTACCCTATCTCGAGAATTAACTCAGCGGCAATGTATGCCCCTGAAGCCGTCTGGGACATGTGGGCCACAACTACTGACCATGCTGTCACAGAAGGGTACTCTTCAATTTCTACCAATTTTCTCAAAATTGTTGATGCAGGTACCGGAAATGCTGACTTTGCTAGAATATAAGAGAGGTATAGCAGAGTCTCTTTCTCTAATAACTCATGCTTGCTTTCCTCAAAAACTGATTCAACCAGGCTTTGAGCTTTCTCAAGCCACTGCAGGTCATGGGTTTCCGCAAAACTAGCAAGGAGCTTGTTTAAAATGGATTTTCTTGGAAACCCTTCCATCAGTTGATATTGTTCATACAATCGCCAAACATCTTCAAATCGCTTTTCTTCAATGGCATTGTCCAATTCCATGCTTAGTTTAGATGGATCTCGAGCCTGAACTAAGATTGATCCAGTCATGGTAGAGAACGTGAATTGGAAAGAACCGGCCCATTTTATATTACAGGGATCCATCCTTCTTTTCTGCTTCCATATGCTGTCAAGAGATGAACCTACAGCCAGATCATTCTTTCTATGGTTTCCATAACTTAAAAATCGGAAGCCAGACACCTTCACAATATTTAGGTACCAATCATTGTGTGAGCAAACAAAGTCAGCAGATAAATATGGGCCAAACTGTTGGCCAATCCTCTTAATAGTAAGCATTTTTCTTACTGGTGTCATTACCATTCATCTCTTGACATGAACAGTGGCTGCAGCAAGAAGAAATGTAAAATGAGAATTAGTCTCAAGTCTAACAAACATAGTCCATATGTTGCTATTTAAAGTACGGAATTACACATATTAAGCAACAGATACTTGGGAAGAAGAGGAGGGCAGTTGTGTGTGTGCACGACTGTGTGTGTTGGCGTGAATTTTAGATTAAGTAGAATTTGTAAGTTATTTTGTTTTAGTTGGTTCTAGAGTTAGAATTAGAAAGTCAGATTTATAAGGTGGGTGCTTATTCTTGTGCCATCGAATTTTTATAAAATTAGTAAGTTGGGAATTCGACTTTTTTTAAATTTGGTTTGTAAGAAATTGTTGCAGAATCAGTATGGATAGTGTGGTTTACGCGTTTAGCTCCTTGTTCAACATGTCCTAGATTTACTTGGGGATTTCCCGCCCCATTTATATGCCCCCCTCCTCTCCTATGCATTGTATGTAAGAAGAAGAAGAGTCTATATCCATTTACAGTAGGTAAGAGTGGGTTATGAAATGGTTAGATATATTATGAATCGTTCTATCAAAAAAAAGCTAGATCTGCAATTAGTAACTCACTGATATACCAAGAAATTTCAATGCCGCAACTCATATTTTTATCTCTTCCTAATTCGGAAATTAAAAAAAAAAAAAAAAAAAAAAATTCAGCTGAGCTCAATTAATCAAACTAGAAATTTACACAAAACCAAAACTTTAGATTGGATTCACTAAAAACAACAAACAAACACAGAAACGACTCATAATGTAATGCCATTCTCCACTCATTTCCGACAACTCCATTACAGAGGATAAACCCCATTGACAAAAATCAGTTTTTTATCATGACCTCCAAACTTGTCACCATTCTTCCTTAAGCAATTTTGATTTTCATTAGTTCTATTTCGATTCTCGTGAATCCAGTCGCTGAAGGAACTAACTAAAGTCCATTTTTGTCTCCAAGTTCTATTAAAGACTAATCTTCAGTTGTAAGGAAGTCTGCATTCTTCTTTTTGTTGCTATGGTTGTGCTGTTTTTTGGTTGCAACAGAACATTTCTCAAGCTCATTCTCTTTGTTAAGTTTTACACAACCTGTTTGGTCAACAATTCAATTGGAGGCGCATATTCTAAGCGAGAATTTCGATAAGTAATAACACAATGTCATGCATTCTTAGCGTCTAGGGCCGTATAGCACCCAATCTACATATCATGCTTTCATTAATAAACACCAATTGCATCAAATGGCGACTTATTTCATTCTCACAATCTTAGATTATATAATTGCACTACGAACTCTAGTCTAATCAAGTTTAACCATTAACCCCATTTACAGTAGCTAACAAACTTGATTGAATCCCTTGATAGGTTCAAGTTCCATTTTAGAACATTGTAAGCCCTAATTAAACATAATTCCATCAATGAAATCAAGCATTTATATATATACTAGTTCATGTACGTGCTACGCACGACATTGCCCTCGAGCGTAGCGAGCGGGAATCCTTTTTTAATATTTACTAAGTAAATATGAAATTGTAATTGAAATTATATTTAGAAAAAAATGAGGAAATTATAAATGAATTAAGTAGATAATGAACATTTTAAAGTAAGTAAAAGATAAAAGAAAGTCCATTTTTGTTCTATCTTTGAGTCGTCGATAACTCCTCTTCGTCAGCAAACCCCTCTTGCTGAAGAAGTTATATGTTAATATAAATTCACGCGTTTCTTTATGAAATTGGGATCTTTATCAACAATAACTTTGCGAGACTGTTTGTTCTTTGGGTTTTGCAACACGGGTTAGAAGTGTTCGCTTGGGGAATGAGGAATCAATTGAAGTTCTCTTATTTCACTGTGATCACTCAAGAATTTATGTGAAAGACGTGTGATTGACTTTTATTTACAGACAAGGTCCGGGCTAATTCTTCATGGACATTGTCTGTATCATATTGAACCAAGCGGATTGAGCTTGGATATGACTGCATTTCTATTTCTACCTTCAGCATTTAAATGCACACATTAGATTATTGTCTTCAGGGAACTAAATTATCTGCCTGTTGGAAATCAGGAAGTAAGGGCCAAGAAGGAAGTGGCAATGGCCCAACTTCTGCAGAGAGTGCAGCAACATGAATATGAAAGTCGAGATGTTCGAAATGATATCAAGAAGCTAAAAGAAAGACTCCATCAGCTGATAGGAATTGAGCCTTCACCCCATGAGCACATCTTTCTCAAAGATTGCCACAATACAAAGAAAGTGAGGAACGTTTCAATGTAGACACTGCAGGGTCTTTCCCAGCAAAATTACCAAGATTTATGAGACCAACAATCTGCTGTAAAAAGAAAGCAAGCTTAGATCAGCCTGCGGTAGAATGGATGCGAAAGAGAGACTCAAACCACAAAATGAGGAAGCGATCTTTGTCAGTCCGTTCTGAGTATGCTTTTGGGACTTGGGCATGACTTCTTTGATGGATTGATGCTTTAAAAGAGTTTCCCATACAACAAACATGCAATATATGGTGCACCCTTTCTTTTCTGATTCATTTCATGTTTATGAACAGGCATGGTGTTGAGCCATTTTGTTCAATGTCAAGGTTCATAATTTTATGTTTCATTGTAAGAGCTCAAAAATGAGGGGTCAATTCTAATAAAATGCCAGGTTGATTGCATGCTGGGATTTGCATAAATTGAGACTTGATTAACTATCAACTCTTCAGATCTGACTATATGTAAGATAATAAATTAATACAGATTGATACCTTCAGTTGATCTTTGTAGAACAAAATACCATGTAAAAGAATGGTTTTGAAGGAGGTTAAGAAGTTCAAGTACCTTATGGTTTATCACAGGTTCAACCTCAGCATTATTACCTGGAATGTCATGAAAAGATAGAAAATGTAAAGCATTACTGTTAATTAGAGGCACAAGAAATGAAAACATGGAATTACCATAACTTAGATGTTAGCTTGTGATGAATATCAATGAGAGTATGAATATGAAGATATGTATGATTCAGTCTAAATTCTACTACAACAAGGAAAAAAAAAATCTTTCAAAACAATTAGTAAGGTTCACTTAAGGTCGTGTGACAAACTATTAACGAAGTGTCGATCGACTTGGATATTCGATAGAAATAATGTGAAATGTAAGCCCCACGGATATTGAAAGAAATATTTGTTTTCAATTGCTAATGAAACTACAAACAAAATTAAACTAAGGAGACAATATTACCTTATCATCAAACCATCGACCTCTTCGTAACCATGAAATTTCTGAAGAAAATAATAAGTAGACCAAGGGCCATTGACATAGAGTTTTGTGTTGAGATTGAAATTACAGAACCTTGATGCTACAGCTAAGCCATTATAGCCAATGTATGACACTTACCAGCCTGATAATCTGGTGTGATCTTGAACTTGTATCATTCAAAGAAGTTTCACCGACTTGTCTTTGTGTTGCAAATTAATAAATAAAAAAGAGTGAACTGCGCTGAATGATGACTAATATTTCTCAATCATTAACTCATTTCATGTGAAAAGAATTTCATCCAAAAAAAAAAGTTTCATATGAAAAGAAGATAATCTAGGTGCGTAGACATAAATGGGATATAGAACAAAGTTGAAGAAGATGATACACGAATCGAGGTACTTTATGAGACATAATCAAAGTCTACATACTTGGATGGAAATGTGCCATCTGAGTAGTATTCAATAGTAGGACAAAAATCATTTAGGTTTTGGATCTTTGATCCAGAAGTGTCTTAGATTGATATACAAAGAGTTAACTATCACTCAAAGCCAACCAACCAACCAACCAACTTGGAACTCTCATATTAGCACTTATTAAAAAGGAACTCATGATAAACTTGGAGTTGAACTGAACCTGCTTAGCTTCATAAACACCAATTAACCTCCTCAAATGCATACTATCCTTGACTCCTTCAGTTAGTTTTGGGAATATTATTCCTTTTTGTGGATATAATAAATATTCAGTAGGAATTGGATTGAGAACAAAAGAAAAAGAATGAAATATACACCTCTTGAAAGAAATCAAACCTGATTTGTGCATAGATGGATTAGAATTCTTGTTTTTTTTTGCCATTTCAAAACTTATAAAATATTGAGCTATCAAATTTTAAGGTTCACATTAACCTGTATTTCATGTTCATTAAACCAAATGCTAGTAATTCTAATGAGCATTTAGACAAACAACTCCAAGTCACTCTATGACATGATCAACATACACCTATTTAAGTAACCATACCAATATTCTCATAGGCATGTCATCAAACAATTTTAGCTATCAATTCAGCTTTCCATCTCAATGTTATGAACCTAGTCATCCCATGGCTTCATGCTTATTTAATCAAACACCACATAGCACTCAAACAAATCTTAAATACAAACCTGTAGCTACCAATCTAATCAAATTCTATCAATAGAGAGAATTGGCCAATTGAGATTCAAATTCTGACCTGAAAAGGAAAAAGTCAAAAATAAATAGTTAATCATCCTAAACAGTATGATAGGGCAAGTGAAAAAAATTACTTTGCTCTTAGCCTCTAACTTATATCTTCAACATAGAGATTCTTTTGTGGTGCGAAAGTAATCAATTTTGAATTGCAAATGTGAAAACCTTTGATGACGCGTTGATCAACTCTCTTAAGAAGTTCGACAGGTTGAAAGAAGACATGACCGGGGCATTGGCATATTAAGATTCATCAAACACGAAACAAGAAGGGAGAGGGGGGGAGATTTTTTTTATTTTTTTTTTAGCTTTACACCTTTGAATTCATATCAAGCATCGTCGATCAAGATGTTCCAAGAAATAATGGATACCAACTGCAATGATAACAACAACAGCATAACGGGCTACTTTGAAATGTTAGAAATTTTAACAAAAAACACACGGGATATACTAAATGTTTATATATGAAAAATAATAGATAATACCTCAAGTTGATCTAGAAATTTCTTCGTCTCAGCTACTGGAATAGCGCATAAATAAATCAATCAATCACATTACGCTAACATCCCATTTCCCCAAAAAAGAAGACAACAAAATCCGTTGTAGGTACACACTGAAAACAAACATCCATTGACAAATCCCAATGCGCATTCTGTTAAAATGTTAATTCTAGGTTTACCAACATCTACTTAGCTTCATGAATCGATCAAAACTTGCAGTGAATTTCTCTCTTCTATATCAATAAATTCAACAATATTAATACATCGCAGTTTGACGACAAACACACGGCTAGTTTAAGCGAACATGCATCCTATATCAAACAAAGATACCATGCAAAGCTCTCCTTAGGAAACAAATAATTAAACACAGAGCAACCAACCAGATTTTTGAAGTTCCGCTCTCAACGCCTCAAATCTCATCAACAACATCAACGCCCTCGATGAAAAGAGTACCCTTCAACGCAAGCGGCACCCCCAATTTATGAGTTATGATGGGTTTAAATTACTTAATGCCCCCCTTATTTTCAAGTGTAATCATATATAAACTAGGGAAATTTTCTAACTGAGACAAGTGTGGTGTAATGGTAACAGCATCTCCAACTACAAACAGTAAATTAGTGTAACCATCGCACTATTTTAAATAACTTTCCTAACCTACCAACAATATCTTTTAAATTATTTTACTTTATTATTATTTTATTTATTTTTAAATGAAATTAACACTATATAAAGTATAAAAAATAAATATAAAATCTAGATAAAAGTAAAAATAATAATAAAATAAAGTTTAGCTGCAACAAATTAATGTGACACTGTTCATTTGTGCTATCCACTTAAGATAGTGCACATCAAAATAGCGCAGAGTTAGAGCAACACTACATTATTCTTGTCGCCACATCAGCCCAACTAATGTTATTATAGCATTGGTTGGAGATGTTTTAAGGCCGATGATAGAGTTGTGTGGGTTAGACATACGACTTCAGTATTAATTCCACGTAACAGCTAAATGTCGGACCATTAACGGTCTCGTTTCGCAATCGAGCGAGGCGCAATTTCAAATTTCTATCGTGTAATGAAGGGGTAGCGAAGACATCTCACAGTGGTGGGTTTTTGGGTTAGAACTTAGAAGAGGTGGGATGGATAGTGGAAGTAGGAAATCACTCACCGCCACCATCCTTGATGAGCAGAAGAAGAAGTAGCAGTGCCGTTCAGAAGCTAATTTCGAGAGGCAAGGTAATACACAACTCCCATGTGCGCAAATCAAATGTGGTCACCTTCAACGTGTTGATCAACTCTTTGTGCAACGTGGGGCGTGTCGATTTGGGCTTCGCAGTTCTCGGCACCATCACCAAACAAGGGTTTCAAGCAATGGCTGTCACTCTCTGTAATTGATTGGGAGCAAAAAAAATAAAAATAAAAAATAAAAAAATAAACATAGGCATCATTGAGAAACAACTTTTCTGTGAAAACTAAAGTGAGTCGGTATGCGATAAAGTAAATGGTGTATATTTATTAACCATTGATAATCTTGAGGATTTGTTTCAGGTTTTTTTTTTTCAAGAAGCTACTTTTCAAAGGCATAAATTCTTAATTAAGCCTTCCAGTTAATTTCTTTTTGCTATAATTGTCTAAGATCATGGTACCATATGTTGGTGTTTAGGGTTCATGCGCAGCGGAGATTATAAAATAATTTTGACAAAAACCCCAATAGGATCCAAATCTAATTCCATTAAAAATGTTTAAACTATGAAAACTTAATCATACCTTAGTCGTAATGTACCTTCTGAAAGTTAATCGATCTCTAAGGCGCTGCCAACAACGAACGCCCTCTATCAGCAGTCTACACATGAACAGCGGTCGAGATTTGAAGTGCTAGACTTCGAGAGAATACCAAATCTTTTTGCTTTTCTCCAAAACGATCCAGAGCATACCAAAAACCCTAAGTCATTTCTAAAACGAAAATAGAGTTTCGGCCTTTTTAATCTTTCGTTAATATATTATAACTCAAAGCGTTTATTTATACAACCCTTGTATATAGACGGTTAAGTAAATTACACATATACCCCTACTTAAAGAAGTATAAGTGTAATACACTACAAGGACGTTTCTGTCATGAATTTTATCATATAAAATTCATTTTTCTAAACCATCTTAAAATCTCGCAAAATCATTCTTAGTGTGCGACCCAATAGGCTCATACAATGTTGGCAATGTACCAAAACACATTTTGGTATACAAGTCATAAGCGGCCTCTAGCAAGACATTATGACTACCCAAGTTGTACGAATATTAAATCGATACAACTAATCAATAATGTATATAACATTCTTTTGTCACACGATATCCTTTTGATCAAACATAAGGCATGGAATTGTCATCCAACATGTTCAATCATACTAGTCTCAATCTCTAGGTAGACCGAAAACATCCAAGTGACATTGATCAATATCAATTCACTTAGACTAGGCCTTTTAACAGTCTAACACATCGAGGGATCCACTAGATATCTCTCTTTATATGAGAGGGACAAATTCTATCTCGATTACACAACTTCATCACATTACTCACATAGTAACCAATCACAACCTTTATAATCGTCCGATTAAAGACAACGTTTGATAGTGTTAAATCACTATGTTCATATTGTTGAAGTCTCTGGTAATCTCAAATCAGAAGACTGAAAAATATACATATCATGAAAAACAACTATGACTTAATCCATGTGATGTTTTCATAACGGGTCGGTTCAGTACTTTGTTCCTTAAAAAATACTCATGATCTTGATTCGTATTGCTATACGTATGATCATCAATCAAGACTCACATTAGTCTTAATTCATTATAGTTCCCAGTATAATAATCGACTAGGGACATTTAGGATATTTCTGTAAATACCCATGGATTTTATTATAATGTAAACATACAAATCAATTATAATAAACAGCAGATGAAATCCTCTATTTTATTAACTAAAATGTATTCATAAAGACTATTAATGGGTTGACCTAGTGCACATTTCCCAACACCATATACATATATGCTATAATGTACTTTTTCGACAAACAATAGTCTGCCCCATAAACCTCTTTTTTTTTTTTTTGGTGAGCCCCATAATCCTCTTTAAATATATGTTAAATTCTCACGGCTAGCACCAATACTATTTCAAACTTAACTACCTTCAACTTTAGGTGTGGGGTTTTATCTTAAAAGGCCTCAATTTTAGTTGAGAGGAGTTAATCACTTGTATACTTCATTTCAAAGTTTCATTTAATCGATGTAAAGCTAACTTTTGGTACACACATCTTCAACAATATATATGCGCAACTTCCTTGCTGCAGAGTTTGGATTCCTCTCATTATCTATAATACTTTGTAAGATTTATTATAGATATGGCGTTTTTCTGTGGTAGCTTAGATGAATTCGACCGGAAGCAGAACAAATGTATGTTTACATGCCTTGGAAAGGGAAGGATATGACTCTATGTAACGGACTACCGCTGTGGCTGGAAATCTATAGCTGAAAGATGTTAAAGCAAAAGGATAATAAAGAATAATCAAACTGATTTGAAGTCAGTTGGAAGAACAAATTTATTCTCTGTTTGATTGAAGGAACTTTCAACTTTCTATGATTTCATACTGTAGTACATAAAGAATTTTCTTGACAATGACATCTGCAGGTAACATACCCAGGGAGATATACACAATGTGTTATTTAAAAACATTACATCCATTATTATTATTATTACAGTGGTACAAAATAACAAAAAAATTAATTACTGTAAGAAAGGAGCTCGACATTTCAATCAAACTGGATAAGATGACTAATAATGTCCTTTATTTCTTCCCTTTAATTGGTGATTGCGGGTGGGATGTTCTGCTCGCCACTGAAGAAGTTGCCAGGATCAACCTTGCTCTTCACATTCACTAATTTTTTAAAGTTTCCTTTGAAGTACATCTCACCCCAAATTTTCGCATCGGAGTAGGTTGAAGCACCGATCCGGCCTAGATCAAGATCTTTATAGTTGAGAAATGCAGTTCTTGGAGACTTTGAAACATAAGGAGTCATGTAGTCGTATAGTTCTCTGATCCAACCAATATGCTTTTTTGAGGCTTCGGGCCCTTCTTTTCCATCCCAATTAGTCACATAGTCAATCAAATACATATTCCCAGCTCTATGTGGAAAAGCAATCTTATCTTCCGCAATCTCATTCACTTTTCCACCCCACACACCAATCACCATCTCCGGCCTTTCTTCTTTCAAGAACCTCTTCCATATTCCTCTTAACCCACCTTTTGGTATTGGTTCTGTGACGAAGTCGGATTTTGCTTTGAAGGTGGTCTTTGGCAAGGAAGACCTATTAAGCAAAATATCTACGGGTGTTCCACTTGGAAACCCTGCAAACCTCACAGTCGATTCGACCCAACTCATCTCTTTGCAGTCTTTTCGCTCCATTCCTAATTCAGGGAAGCTCTTGTCCATCACGTTCATGAGCTTCGCAGCTGGTCCAAGGAATAAGACTTGAAATGTAGCTTGTACGGTTCTTTCTACTCCCCCAATTGTTGCATTATTATTGACCACGCCGACATGGAGTCCGATAAAAGCCTCTTTAGGCACCCCATAACTCGCAACAGATTGCCACTTATGAACAAGCTCGGTTGCTCCTTGTTCTAAGGTTTTGGTCACAATGGATACTGTGACAGTAGGGGGAACTGGGACCAACTTGATCTTCCATGCAAGAAGGACCCCAAAGCTTGATACTCCGCCGCCTCTAATAGCCCAAAAGAGATCCTCTCCCATAGTTTCTCTTGTGAGGATTTCGCCTTTTGCATTGACTAGTCGAGCATCAAGAACATGATCTGCAGCCATACCATATTTTCTCACCATGGGACCGAACCCGCCTCCACTAATATGCCCACCTACGCCAACAGTTGGACAGCCGCCTGCAGGATATCCATGGACTCGACTCTTTTCTGCTACTCGGTAATAAACTTCACCCAACGTCGCACCGGCTTGAACCCATGCAGAGTTATGTTTTATATCAACATCAATTGCACGTAAGTTGATAAGGTCAACAAGAACAAATGGAACATTTGATGTGGAGGACAAGCCTTCGAAGTCATGGCCTCCACTTCGAACTTTAATGTTCAAGCCATGTTTCTTCGAGCAAACCACAACTGCTTGGACTTGGGATTCATGGTCAGGGGTTATTATGAACTGAGGTTTCGGTGTTTCGGGCGAAGCGAAACGGAGGTTGTTGATGGATGATTGTAAAATCGACAAGTAGGAGGGACTCTTTGGGATGTAGGCTTGAGGATGCAATCCATTAGAGTTGGTGCCAAGACAATGAAGAAAATCATCTGAAGAAGCTGAACTAGCTCTCCATTGTGCAGTCAACACAAGAAAAGAGAAAAGCCAAAGAATTGCAAAACGGGAACTCTCCATATTTTTTTTGTTGGCTTATGCTTTGCCTTTACGTTGCATGAGAATGGCAAGTAGCAACATATTATTTCCCTATATATAGTGATCTCAAGACCTCATTTTTTGGTCGTACAATTAAACAATAGACTCTTTCAATGTTTGTTTTATTTTATCTTTGTTTTTTCAAGTTCAAAACCACATGACTCCGCGTTTTGAAGAAAAAAGAAATTGAACAAGGACATAGACCCGCCAATGTTACATATTTTATTTTAATTAATTAAGACAATTAGTTGCACAAAAAACTCTTCGGTCAACTCTTTATTTATATTATTTTTATATATATCTGGAGTCCTGACCTTATTATTTTCATATTTTTTTCTAATATTTTTTTTTCTTTCTTTTGAAGTATACATATACAAATTGATTATATTTATATAATTATATTATGAGAACCAAATATATACCCATGTTATGAGTACACTATTTAGAATCATTGGATTTAAATCGAACACATTAATCGAGACGACATAAATACACAAAACATTTAATGCCCAACACATTTTAAGGGGTTTCATGGCACGAATATATATTTGATCTCCATTGTAAAATTTCTCTAACCCCTCAAAATATGTTGTGCATTAAATACACAATACATTTATGTCGTCTCAATTAATGTGTTGTATTTAAATTCGATGGTTCTAAATAGTGTGCCGATATATATTTGGTTTTCATAGTAGAAGTACCCACATATATATTTCTTATTTTAATTTTTTTCTTTCTTTTATATATATATTTCTAGAGGTTTGACTGTACTCTTTGAAAAAAGAAATATAATATTTGGCCAAAAAAGGAAAACGAAAATCGAATATGAAACACTTGATTCACACGCGTTTTCTTCTTTACCTTTGTTTTTTAGTATCATACATCTTACACGCATTATACTTTAAGTGTCGAGGCTTAGGTTATGAGAGTGTTACAAAAAAAACTTGCAGGTAAAAGTTTTTGGCTACGAAAAGTTACTTAAGTTTTAGCTACAAATTTTTTAAAGCACTTGATTATTATTTGATTTTAATTAGAGCATTTGGTTTAGAATTAATGTGCATCAACGCCACAATCTCGATGTGTTACGAATCAATCTCTGCAAATACTCAATCCTTTTATTTCACCACACATACATAAGATGCAGCTGTAATTATCAAAATAAATACTAGTAAAATGTTCAAAATTGGTAGATTTCTAATTCTAATAGGTTGAATTTTATTTTTCATTTTTTGATATTAGAATTGGCAAAACATTTCCTACACAAGATATTTACATGAGAATTAAGAGCTTCTAGTACGTAGATTTTTTCTTGTTTATTTTTTTTTAGAATAAAAAACTCGTTAGGTTTGACAAGTGGCAACATAGTTGTTAATTTATGGCATCGGCTTATTCAAACCTGATGATATTTGACAGTTCATGTAAGTTGAATTTTAGTTTCTGATATACATGAAGCATCTCCCAAGAGTCACCAAAATGAAATTACACCTCTCACTGATCTTTGTTTTCGAATTTTTTTTATTGTAGTTTTATTGTACGGAAATAATTCTATGTTAAGAAACTAATATTATATAACGTCTACATAGATTATGTAACATCTACACTGATTATGTAACGTTTACATTAATCGTGTAACGCTTCCTCTGATTATGTAACGTCTCGTGTAACGCCTCCACTGATTATGTAACGTCTACACTGATTTAATTATGTACCATTTTATAAATATGACAGTTATCTAACATTCTAGGTGTGTAACATGGTTATGTATTCCAAGGCGTACACCAATAGCTCTTAAAGATGTGGGCCTGTACGTCACCTAAAAAAAGAGACTTGCCAAATATTGACCCATAAATCCTTAGAGCCAACGATATGATTCTATGCTGGCTTAGTTCCTAAGTTCACCCTATAAATAGATTAAACAGACTCTGTATGAAGAGTCATATCGTCATGCAAAATGATGAGGAAACAGAGTTTAGACTCGTAGTATAACATATCAGAGAGAGGCAACAATCACAAACAGATAAAATAACTGTCAGTAACCTGTAGTAAAAAAGCAAGGAAAAAGCACACTAAAAACAGTAGATTATACCTACCTTCTCGAGATCTGTAAAATCAAACTTTAGCCTGCACGCTGGGACCATCCGTACAATGCAACGTGCGTGCCAACACCTGACTATCGTCCACGTGTCTTTGTTAAACACAGTAAAACTGACACAACAGTAAATTCTGAATTTTACCATTTTAAACTTTTCAAAGTAAAAAAAAAAAAAAAGAACATAAGTAATAGATTCCCAGTGTTTTTGTCTTTTGTGATCGGTGGACGTACGGTACAGAAGATAGTGGAGGGACAGGGGAGCACCGAGTGAAAACTATGCACCCCCGACAGCCTTCCACGTGTCTTTCTCTAATATGAAAATAACCATAGAGACCCTTGGATGTGAACAAGTTGGGCATCGCGAGGCATTGTGTAGATGATCTGATGGATGTGACGTTGTGGTTTGTGTGTTAAAATGACCATTTATGGTGATGTTTCATGAGAGCGAGCATGATTAGACACCACTCACACGTAGTAAAGCTATAATTAATTTGGTTAGCGTTCGTTACTTTTTACTATTTATTAAATTATTTAAATTGAGTTATTATATATTAGTGAGCTATTCAAAGTATCAAAGTACAATGAAAACAAATTAAACTCAAAATACTTTTAAGACAATAGTCAGGACAACTTAGAGTGTAAAAACCCTGCATATGTATACCAACATCAAGTCTGATGAGATACAACATAATATACATGACCAACATTTTTCACAAACCCATATCCTAGATTTTTTTAAAACACGTATATATAATACAAGAAACCTACCAATAGGCGAGATTAAATCTTCAATAGTCCTCCACTTCAGTTGCGTATCTCTGGTCTTTTTCTATTCTCAGTCCTGAAATACGATGAGATTGCACCCACCATTATAAAAAGGACAGTGAGTACATAAATAGAACAATAATAACCGAATTGAGTCTCAACATAATTTCAAATATCAAATAAACGGTTAATCGAGTATCATGTGTAAATATCATAAAGATAATAAAAGACAGGATGATAATGAATCACTAAGATATCAATGATAAATGAGTGTCCCGGAAAACAAAGGAAAGACGCAAGTAGTCCCGACCAAGATACAGTTGTTTGAGTCGAGAGAAAACACCTACCAGACTCTCCTTGAGTCGAGGGAGAACTCGACAAAACTCGTAGTTTAGGACTTTGTACATTCATACCGTCCTAAAATCCATGTGAATGCAGAATTCCTCAGCAATCTAGTGAAGTAATTCTCATCCCGTATATAACCAAAAAATAATATCGTGCATCCCGAGTTCCTGGTGCTGGGGCATGACCTCGGGTAACCCGTCATTTCAAGGATCACGTTGACTCACTTGCCCTTGAATCACTCAATCAAAATAGAGTTCCAAACTAGGATATAACAATAGCAATAACAATTCAAAAGCTCAACAAGGATAACAACTAAGTAAATGCACAAATGATATTATATAAATGCTCCGAATGGTATTACTCACAGTACATCACCGTAAGGGACAAAACTTCATGTTTGCAGCTCTTGAACGTCCCCAAACTGACCCGTACTCTTATCACCAGTTTCTTATATACCTAGTAATCATTTATATCCAGTTTGGTTGTTGTGACGGCCCCAAATTTCCAATGCATTTGGGTACGCCCGGCCTAGACCCGTGCAGGTCCCGAGTCAGTTTCTCAGCGAACGTGACGAGCCTAGTCAGCCTCAAATTATCAAAATTTCAAGATTTATGAAAGAGTTATTGCAATTATAACACAACAGAAGCAAAATCATATTCTAATCAAATATTGGGAAATAACTCAATCAAAGGGAAATTAGGAATCTATATAAATGTGGAAAACCCCAATATGTTCAATCTAAGTCAACGAAATGGATTGATGGAATCCACCACAAAATCATATCCCCAATTATATATATATATATGTAAAACATCATCCAAACAGAAATGAACATAAGCCTACACCTCGATACCTAAAGTCCAGCCACTCATAAAAGGTCTCCTAGGCAAGGTCCCTTGCCCCTACTGCACTCCGCCCTATCTCACCCACCGTCACAAACTAGACGGTGAGTAACTGAGAAAAATCGAAAGTAATGCCAGAATAATATAACAGTAATTCATGAATTTTCAAATAAAGCAGTTCAAATATCATGCGGTATATAAAAGATAAAGATTTAAATAAACAAGATGCATGATAGATAGACTGGAAATGACAGCAATCGAAACATGCATGTTCTACGAGTCAAGAGAGGCAATAAGTGGCCTAAATTCCACAACAATTCCACAACAGCGATGTCGCAACATCGAAATCCACAGCAATATCTACAACAATCCAGTACATGGTATCACACAATCACTAGGGGTGGTCAAACACTCGTGCGCACGAGTGCCCGCGTTTATCCCTTCTAGTGCAGGCCGCATGTACCTTCGAGACACACTTATGCCAAGAACACACATACAAGGAATATGGAATGGAATGCCAACAAGTAGATAATAACAAACACAACGGAATTAAAATGAATCACATGGTATTTTCTTAACTGGCTTACTAACGTGCACAAGCTTTAAGGCAAGTGTACTTACTTGAACTATCGCAACCCACGTACAACGCTCCTGCGACTCCTAACGCGTATCCCCAAGTTTCCTGCTAGCTGACAAGGTCGGGAACTCGTATTAATAGGTCAAGTCATTCACTAAACCTAGGTTTAAACTTATCATTTTCCCTAATATTTTAAATGACTCGAACAACACGACAATTTAATCGAAAAATGAATACTCTCTCTCTCTCTCGGGTTTTAAAAACACATTATGTATAAATCTCATCGCGAATCATAGGCTCGGCTCAGTCGTATGCGGGTCATGTCAAGGTCTCGAGGACTGGCGACATGACCACGACGTCATAACCATTCATTGACACACGATGTTTCAATACAAACTAACACTTCTAAGCTACCCACACACACACACCACGCTTGCACATGGGAGGGAAGCCACTTTCCGCCAACGGAGTCGTCGGAGGTTCACCTCGGATCAGCCTCAACCGGGGATGGTCCACAGCTACGGTAGCAACTCAGAAACCGTCTACAACAGCCACAAAAACAGTCACAAAAAAATAGTTTCAAAACAATAAAAAAAACAATGAGAAAAGAGAGAAAGAGAGAAAGAGAGGGAGAAAAAGAAGAGCTCATCATCCTACTCCGGCGACCGTCGACTCCCCAACGAGATTCGAACCACCTCTGGACCAGTGAGGTCAGCGGTGTGCTCAGCCGAGACGAGAGACGGTGGAGGGAGAGGAGGGAGAAAACTGAGAGGAGAGGGTGAGATCGAGAAGATACAAGAGAGGGAAGGAGAGAGAATACCTCCAGTGAGCTCAACTTCCCGGGGATTGCTGCCTGCTCGACGACAGTAAGAGGAGGAGGAGGGTGGCAGTGAGAGCGAGAGAGGAGGGTGAGGCTGTGAGTGAAAGTGGGAGAGAGGTAGGAGGTCGTGAGTGATGGGGTGAGAAGAAAGAAGACCGAGAGAGTGAGAGGGAGCTCCGGCGAGATCTGACCGCCCAGAACTGGTGGTCGGCAGTGGCGCACCAGGGAGAAGGAGGAGAGTGGAGGAGTGGCGAGAGAGAGGAGGGCCGATTGTGTGAGGAAGATGACCATATATATATATAAATATAAAATAATATGTGATGAATAGTAGGTGAACAGTAAAGTTGGTAGTGTGTTGTCTCATGCATGGCCCTCCATCTTCACGTGCACATGCATCTCGAGGCTAATCCAAGGGTGTTCCATTTTTTGAATTGTGTCACTTTAACAATCCTACACATTTGTTTATTTATTGTGTATTTAACTAACACCCGTATGTTCCAACAATTTCCTCGACCCGCCTTGCCTCCTCGATATATATTTCCCTGTCACGTGCATACTTTCGCCTTGTCTCGTACAAATAAATAATTAGATTATTCAATAATTCTTTTAATTATGTTGTTTATTGTATTTTTTCCCC
Source organism: Stephania japonica (assembly GCA_039657345.1). NCBI lineage: Eukaryota > Viridiplantae > Streptophyta > Magnoliopsida > Ranunculales > Menispermaceae > Stephania > Stephania japonica. The sequence continues at coordinate 14,817,393 of CM077558.1, read as the reverse complement.
CATTTACTTAGACGGAAAACTCACTCATTTTAAAAATCGCCCGAATGGCTCGTGACACGCATTAGACTAAAATACTATTACACACATCAAAGAATCATAAATCACCTCAGTGTCGACTCCCGAGGTTCGAAATACTGTCTAGTATCACGTAGCCGGGTCACGGTCCTAACAAGTGCTATACAAGTCGGGTTAAAATTTGAGAGTTGTTACAGTTGTGTTAGAGTTCTATTTCCATTTAATTATAATTTCCCCAATTTTTCCTTATTTTGGGTCAATTTTCTGAGTATTGGGTCATATTGGCATACCTATGGCTACCTGTGAGAAATCCCAAAGTTTTTATAACTTTCTAGAATTTCAGTATTGTAAACAGTGTCACGCCGTGGACAAAAACTGCTGGCGGCGTCACCTAAAATGTGAAAATCCAACTAGCACTATTCTAGATGTCGTGAGTGGCACCGTGGGAAAAATCCTTGGCGGTGTCACTTAAAGCGTGAACATTGCCACCTTCTTTAATCCAGACGTTGTGGCTTACAGGATCCACGGCGTCCCTCATGGCGTCAATTTTTTGACACCTCGATTCATCTCGCCGAGTTCCGAGCCTATCCCAAACTCTTTGGGACGTCGTTACCAACCCAAAACCACTAAATACACCAAAAAATGGGCTACACCAAAATCCCAACTTGGGTGAAAATACCCAAAAACCATGTCAAAACAACGAATACAAAGTGGTGAGTCGAGATCTTACCTCAGTTCGGTGTTCGTCGCATCTCCGCATCATCGCGAGCTCCAAAACCCCAACTGCAACCATTCCAGTGAGCTGAGAGAATGAGAAAAATGAGAAACGAGAGAGAAAGAGTGATCAAAAGCGGTGAGGAGAGAGAAGCTTATATATTTATCTCTTCAATCTTCACGCAAACGTGTATCTCGATACACATCTGACGATCTCCACAAAGTCCAACTGTCGCCACCGCTTCAACCAGCTAACGTTGTTGGGTGACTCTGCTAGGTGACACCACGTGACACACGATGTTCCTGACGACGTTTCCACCTCAAGACCATACCATGACTCGCCTGTCGCGTACGAATTGAATATTAACGACCAGAACCCTTTCCCGAGTTAATTAATTATTGTGTTTTATTTGTTGATCACCCACAATTATCGTTTCCCCAGCACTATGTACCCATATCTCATTCGTCTAACCCCCGTTCAACACGTTTTTCAAGGTGAACCCTACTCGTATAGGTACTACACCTAGCCATATAAACATATCACTTTTTTTCGGGTTATTATAGGCACCATCCCCTACACCATGACAAGCCACACTATAAAGAAAATGGAGACTCATACTCATTTTTTATCATAATTTGCTCTACAAATCAAGAAAAAAAAATCCATGCTTAATCTTTTGAACTTTGATTGAATTTAAGTTACCTTGCGTGTGCATACATACATAGTCTCTCCCATAATTCATAAGGCTGGTTCCTCATTCAAAATGACCATCATTGTACCTAGATAGATCAAAGCGTCACCAAACCTGTTACAATTAATGTATTTTTTTTGTCAAAGTACAATTAACGTTGTAGAGAGCAGTTTCTGATTGTCAAACTGTTTCAATTTTGAAAAAAAATCAAATTAATGACAGTTTGTTTGCACAAATAGGATTAGCGAATCAATGTACTTGATTCTATGTCTAGTCCTGTATGAAGCCATGAATGATTAATGAAATTTCGATTTCTCTTCAACAAAAAAAACATGTGTATTATTTCATGAAGAAAGCACTACAAGGAAAAAAAATTATGACATCCAATAATATTATTACACTAAAAGATTTTTAAAACTTATTTTAAATTATCTACATTATTAAAAATAATAGAATATTCAAGTAATCTTTAATGTTATATCCTTTCTTACCAAAAATAATAATGACTTTCTTTTTTGAAACAACGACCACAAGTACATTAAGAAAAATGAGGGTACAACATTCCACTCATTTCGACCAAACATAGAACTAGCCTCCTTTGCTAATGTATGAGCCGCTACATTCGCTGATTGACTAACAAAAGAAACACTATAAAAACTCAAGTCCGTTATCAACTTCACACAATAATCAATTATAGCTCTAAAATAGGATTTATTTTTGTGTCTATTCCGGATTGCCTGAACCACCCCAAGTGTATCAGACTCCAACTTTACTCTTCTCTTACCTCTGTCCTTCAGCCAGAATAGTGCCTTTCTAACTCCAATAGCCTTAGCTACCCCTGCCTTAAACACCTATTCATATTTTTCTGTTAAGAAAACCACAAATCGTCCATCATTGTCCCTTAGAACCACTCAATATGAGCTAACCTCTCTCTCTTTAAACACTGATGCATTTGCATTACAAGTGACAAATCCTTCTCTCGGTCGTTGCCAACTTGTTAGGATCACAACCGATGGCTCGGCCTGGAGGGTATGTGTGACGGCCCCAGTTCCCCATAAAATTGGGCCCCGCCCGGCCTAGACCTACGTGGACCCCCGATACCATACTTGCGAAGTCAACGCATGCCTAGTCATCCTCAAAACTTCCTTTCATCATTATTTTAACAATTTAAAAGTTGAGTTATTAGATTATATCTTTATCAGGAAATTCGCAGTGAAAATCAACTATAATCAACTAAATAACTCAATAAAAAGGAAATCAGGAACAACCTATAGTGTGGAATCCCTGAAAATGCTGGATAAACATGTAAATCTGGTGACCAAGTATAACAATACTACAATACATGATATCTTTATTCACTCTATTCCAAAATGTACCCCATTGTTATCAAACACATAATATACATAATCACAAATAAAAAAGGTGACACATACTGTGGAGAAAAGAAAAGAACTGCTCCGAGAGTCTTTAAAGGAAGTCACCAATCATCGGCTCTTTTCCCTTGCTCGTCTTTGCCCTATCGCACCCACCGTCACAAACTAGACGATGAGTACGTGATAAATTTGAAATTAATGCGGTCTAAGAATCATGCGATATTGAAATGTATATAAATAACACACTTTGCATGATAAACAAACTGACAAATATATCAATGATATTTGAGAGTCTATCGAGTCAAAAGAGGCCAATAAGCGGTCTATAACCACAACATATCCACAACCATTTCCACAACAATCCACAACAAGTCCACAACCATTTCCAGAACCATATCCATAACAATCCAGTACTCGGAGAGAAACTCATTATTAGGTGGGTGAAAAACACTTTTGCAGAAGTGCTCACATTAGCCTAACTAATATGATCCTATGAGTACCTTCATGACACTCTTACGCTAAAGACACTCAATCAAGGAATATAAAATTAGAATTCCAACAAATAGATCAATTCAATATAAACAACAATAATGGAAAATGAATTATTATGCACCTTCTTACTTGCTTACTAACGTACCTCAAACCGATCGCAAAACATTGCTCCTTATGAAACTTTAACTTGGCAATTTGATTTTTCAATTCCCTGGCAATCATTTAAACTCAATTTGGTTGAATTAGAGTCATTTCATGACCCTAGACTAATCCTTAAAGTTTTTCAAAAGTTTTGAAAATTATTTGAAAAATAAAAAATTTCACTATTCCAGATGCCTTGGGTGACGCCGCTATGTTTAAATTCCCATGACGTCGTTTAAAATGCTGAATTATCGACCTAATGGTCTAGACGCCGTGAGTGACGCCGCCAAAGGTTTTGACCCACGACATCACTTGAAACGTCAAACCCCCAACGTCTCTGGGTTGCATGCCGTGGGAGAAAATACTCCAAAGCGTCCCTCGCGTCGTGACACCCTGAACCCATATATGGGGTTTTTCGAAATTCTGACTCGTGTCGTCGTATTTCGAGCCTATCCCAAACTCTTAGGGACATCCAAAACCATACAAATCACCTTCCCCATGTGTCGAAACCCTGACAAAACCTCGATTCGAAAATTACGTTGAAAATCCCCAAAAATCTTCAAAAATTCCAATAACTTCCACATCACCAAACCCACTACCAAATAGCATTTGAACAACCCTTTGATCACAATTCCTTAATCAAAACCCAATAAGATCGAAACCTCGAAAATATTGTCCGAAATCATCGCAACGAAAGCCCACGATTTATTGCCAAAACGTAGGGAATCATGAGAGGAGTCGGGATTTCACCTTATTACGCTTAGTTGGTCGATCCTCGATGTCACTCTAAGCTCGAAACCACTGAAACCCCAACATTTTCAATCCGTTTTGTTTGATGAGAGAGAGAAATGAGATAGAGAGGATAAAGAAAAGGTGATGGGGTGAGTTTATATACTCCCCCTTCATCATCTCCAATGCCCGTATCCCGAGACACATCTCATGTTCCTCCTTCAATTCAGCCAACCACTATGACTCAACCTTATGACTTCAATTGGTGACTTGAACTTCACAACTAAGCCATTTCTCGCTCAATCCTCACGTTCTCAGACCTGTACCACATTATGACTCGCACGTCGTGTGTTCCCAAACATACCAACGTATTCGCATATTAATTATTTATTTCATTTCCTGTGTTTAAATATCTAAATTATACTCATTTGCTTGAAAATTCTCATTTTTCCTAAGCGAAACCTCATACACAAATCCATTGCGATAAACAAAAAAAATCATGCACTACGACATACAACATTCACATTCGGGTATAAATAATAGTACAAACATCACAAAAAAATATACCTCAGTGTCGACTCCCGAGGCTTATACAGTATGACAAGTCAAGACAACCAAGTCACGGTCCTGAAATACAACACGTGACAATAATTAAATTTGAGGGTCGTTACAATATGCCTTCTCTGTCTCGCTACCTTCCATGCTGCTAGGTGTGACTTAATTCTCTCGACAATGTATGTTTGCGACTGATGTTGATTACTCCAGATTTTAGAGTTTCGATTATTCCATACGCTCCATGTCACCATTTCCATCACTTCTTTTTGTAGAGTCATTGAACAGTTCACTCATCCATTCCATAAAAGAATTATGTGCTTGAGTTGTACCAATTCTCAATTCTTTCGAACATTTCCTTGCCTTAATGCATCCTACTAAAGCATGGAATACACTTTCAGCTTCTAATTTACACACCCCGTACGTTGGCTCAATTTGGACTCTTCGACTAATCAGGTTCATCATCGTTGGCAAGTAGTCGAGGACTGCCCTCCACAGAAAATTTTTAACTTTTAGTGGTAACCTCAAATTCCAAATCGCACTCCAGAATTCTACCCTTCTTTGAGCCGTACTCTCATTTACATTCACCGCAACTGCTTATCGCCACTTTTACAGTATATGTGCCTTTTGAGTTATCTTCCCACATCCATTCATCCTTGCTACAATGATAAGAAATTGGGATTGCCTTTATCAACTTCTGATCTATTTTCTCAAGCATATCATGTAAGATATCCTTATCCCAACTTCGAGAATTTTTTGTGCATCAAAGTACCGACCGTTGGGTTAAGGAACTCAGTCGGGGGTATTATTTGGACCTTTTTTGTTTTATGTGACAGCCCCAGTTCCACAACCCTAAACTGGGCCCCGTCGGGCCTAGACTTACGTGGACCCCCGAGCCAATCTCGTTGAGTCACGTAAGCCTAATCAGCCTTCCTTACCATTTATCGTTTATTAAACAATTAAAAGTTGAGTTAATTAATTAGTGAGTTATCATAGTTATAGCGAAAACAATTAAACTTCAAACTAAATAAAAAACCTCAAAGACACGCAAGTTAAGATAACCCAGAGTGTGGAAATCTCACATATGTATATCATCAATAAATAAGTCAGAGGAGAGTAACAACAAGATATACATGCCTAAAATCTCTCAAAACAAATTCCAGTGTTTTAAAACAAGTATATACAATAGTGCAAAAGAATCACCTATGTCAGACAAGAGGAAAGAATTGCTCCGTATCCTCAGATCAAATCTCCTAGCTGTGGAACCTTCCCCTTACTAGATTGTAGATCTGTGTAACAGCCCCAAATCCCACAACCCTAAATTTGGGCTTCGCTTGGCCTAGACTTACGCAGACCCTGAGTCAACACCCATACCACCTACGTAATCCTAGTCAGCCTTCCCTATTCCTATCCATTTATTACATGATTTAGGTTGAGTTATTACATATTAGTGAGTTATGTAAATTATCAGAATATAACGAAAACAAACTAACTCCAACCAATATAAATACTCCTAAGACACCAATCAGCACAACCTAGAATGTGGAACCCCATATATGTATACTTAAGTTAAGTTAGAGGAGATACAAGCTAATATACATATTTAAACCTTTCTCACAAACCCATATCCCATGTTTCCAAACCATATACATATAATACAAGAAAAACCTACCTAGTAGGCTAGCATATAGCTGCTATGACGGGCACCTCAACTGTTTACTCCGGTATTTTCCCTTTATCGGCTCTGAAACATGATGAGTCTGCACCCAACGTCATAAAAAGGACGGTGAGTACAGAAGTAAAATAGGAATAACCAAATGGATATCCAATATCATTTCAAAAGTCAAATAAAGCAGTTAATCAATATCATGCGTAATTCAACAAAGAAAAATGAAACAACATGATAAGAAATTACTGATATATCAACGATAAATGAGTGTCCATAAATAAAAAAATAGGCGCAAGTAGTCCCGACTTAGTGAACCAGTAGTCATGAGAATGTTACCTCCAAAAACTCGGAGTTTAGAAAGTGGTACACTCACACAAACCTAAAATCCATGCAAGTATGAACCACTCAGCAATCAAGTGAAGTAATTCTCACTTCGTATATAGGAACCAAAAGATCCACTCGTGAGTTGCAAGTTCCAAGTTAGTATTGTGCATCCTGAGCTGTAAACCTTTGGCATATTACATCAGAAAGCCCGGATCTCAAAAGGACCACTCGTGCATCCTGAGTTGTAAACATCTGGCATGTTACATCAGAAAGCCCGGATCTCAAAAGGATCACGTTGACTTACTTGCCCTTGGACCACTCAATTAGAATAGACTTTTAGACTAGGATATAACAACACAATAACAATTCCAAACTGCTTAAGAATAAGGATAATAGCCAAATAAATGCACAAATGAAATAATATTAGAGTTCAATTGGTTTTACTCACAATACTCCTGGTACAACACGAAACCTCGTGTTCGTAGCTCTCGAATGTCCCAAATTGACCCTGCAAGCTTACCACCAATCTCCTAGACATCTGATAATCATTTCAATACAATTTGGTTATATTAAAGTTTTATTTTTATTTCCTTATAATTTTCCCTATTTTCATAATTTTATCCATTTCCCTGTATTTTGGGTAAATTCCTCGGGTATTGGGTCACATTCGAACACATATGGTTATCTGAAAGAAATCCCAAGGTTTCTATTAATATTCTAGAATTTATTACTGTGAACAGTGTCATGGCGTAACCTAAGTCGTGAGGAAAATACCCGGCTACGTTGATCAAAACGTCTCATTTCCACAAATACAGTTCTAGACATTGCGACTTATGCCGTGACCAATATAGCTGGCGACGTCGTATAAAACGTCAAAACCAAAACCTTCTTTGTTTGTGACACCGTGGCTCACAGGCTCCATATGACGACCCCAAATTCTCAATGCATTTGGGTATGCCGGGCCTAGACTCGTGCAGGTTCCCCAAGTCAGTACTCGGCGAGCTTGGCGAGCGTAGTTAGTCTCTAATTAATTAATTATACAATTTATGAGAAAGTTATTGCAAGTTTAAAGCAGCGAAAAATAAATAAACTAAACAATATGGGAAATAACTCAGTCAAAAGGAAATCAGGAATCTATTATGTGAAAACCCTGAAATATTCCTGAACAACCAAATATGAACAAGAATAACGTGTACATGATATTCAAATAAAAAATGATCCCCAGTTCAACGATAAAAAACATGTATATAAACGATCATACATCCAAGCAAAACAAGTAAACACCTTCTCTAAATCCTCAGATCGAAACGCTAATCCTCACAAGAAGTCACCTAGACAAGGCTCCTTGCCTTTACTGCACTATGCCCTATTTGCACCCACCGTCACAAACTAGACGGTGAGTAACTGGTTGAAATCGAAAGTAATGCCAGAAGAATATGACAATAATTCATGATTTATCAAACAAAGTAGTCTAAATATCATGCGGTAATTGAAAGACAAGAATTGAAATAGATCAAATGCATGATAAACAGACTAATAGATATTCAATCGATAACATCCGTGATCTAAAGATTCAAAAGAGGCCCATAAGTGGTCTAAATCATAGTATAACGGTGGAGACCGCGCGAGGCCTCCCTGGGCATCGACACAAACGAAGGCATAACCATGATAGGAGGGACACAAGCCCTCCAACCCAGTACTTGGTGTCACACGTTCACTATGGGTGGTCCCTCACTTTTCTGTACAAAAGTGCCCGTGTTGCCCCACTAGTGCAAGGCCGAGTACTTTCGAGACAAAACACTTACGCCAAGAACACACAACAAGGAATAAAATGAAATATCAACAATAGATCATAGCAAATCAAAATAAATTATAATGAATTACATGGTATTTCCTTATTAGCTTACTAATCATACACAAGCTTGTGGGATAGTGTACTTACCTGACAACGCAACCCGTAATAACACTCTCGCGATCCTAGCGCGTATCCCCTAGTTTCCTGCTACCTGACAAGGTCGAAAAACTCTAATTAATAGATTTAGTTATTAACTAACCCTAGGTTGAAACCCTAGTGTTTTCCCAACATTTTAAATGACTAGGAAACCTTGATAAATCACACAAAAACACAACAACTCTCTTGGGTTTTGAAACCACACAAATATAAGCCCATTCATAGATAAAAGGCTTGGCTCACTCATATGTGCGGGTCACGCCATAGCTTCAAGGACAGGCAGCGTGACCACAATGTCACAACCATTTATTGACACATAAACCTTTAGCATGCACAAACTTAATGCATGCAACGTTCAACACACACACCAAATCATGAAAACGTTTCCAAAGCTCGTAACACCGAAAACAACTTTTGATCACACGTCTCATTCCCACCCACGCCTTGCAAATAACCCACATAACTTTAACCGAATATCAAATTCAAATGGCCAAGTCAAGGCCGAAACTAAATCACATGAGACTTAACAAAATCCTTCTAACCGAACCAACCATGTTAAATTAAACACAAACATGACTCATTATGAATTCAAACCAACCATGTATCAACAACCATGCAACCTCACTGGCGTTGTTCGACGTTAGGAGAGAGTCACCTCGGTATGGGGAATTTTGGGGACACACCCCATAGTTCGGAAACAACCATTCAACACGACAATAACGCCTGACGGCAACAAACGCACATAAAATAATAACAATTCAAGTTCTCCACACTGGTTCGGACGCTCTGGAGGACTGTGAGACACCAGTAGAGCTTGGTGTGGTCTCTAACATCCCCCAGGTCCCGGCGGTCTGACTAGCAGCGCTGCCCGAATGTTACAGTTCCGACTAGAAGAAAAAATAGGGTATCATTGATAAAACAGTGTATAGAACAACAACACCACATGTGTTGTGAGGGGAGGGGTATTCCGGGAATTTTGGGACTCTGTTGAACCACCGTAGTTCGTCCCCAACCAGTCTCGATCACGGCAGTGCCTCCACCACTGGACAGGCTCGAAAAACACTACACACAGTGCAACACCCTGAACTGGAAACTCTGAACCTTTGTCGCAACCTAGAGGTGCTTCGGGGACGTAGGGACTTTGGTGGGCCATTAGGGACCATCCCTGACCACCCCCCGATCATCTCCACCACCTACGACAACGGCCAGACACAAAGAGTGCACAACTAGTCGCAAAAATAGTGAGCACGAGAGGGAGAGAGAAAAAGAGAGAGTGAGACCATCACTCCAGTGAGCTATGGGACCTCCGACGAATGTTCGACCACCACTGGAACACCTAGGGTCGGTGGCTTGCTCACCAAGGGAGGAGAGAGGAGAGGGAGAGGGAGAGGAGAGGACAAAAAAAATCGATGAGGAAGACAATGAATAGTAAAGTGTGTGAGTTGGTATGGTGGCGTCTCGAGGATAATCCCTTTGCAACTACTCTCGTCACGCGTATAGTCTCGCCTTGTCTTGCCAAATAATTATTTAAATTATCCAAAAATTTATTTATTTGTATTTTACTGTGTTTTTACTCCCTCCTTTACCTAGGCGAAGCCTCACTCAGACTAATAGTCGCCTAAACGGCTCGAGACTTATATTAGAGTACAATACTAATAAATACAACACATAATCATAAAATTACCTCCGTGTCGACTCTTGAAGTCCGAAATATTGTCCAGTATCATGTAGCTGGGTCACGGTCTTGAAAAGTGCAACACAAGTCGAGTTAACTTTTGAGGGTTGTTACACTTCACGGCGTCCCTCGCGGCGTCACCTGCTGAAGGTGCTTTCGGGGTTTTTCGACACCCCATCTCGTGTCGCCGTGTTCTGAGGCTATCCTAAACTGCTCGGGACGTCGTTACCAGTTCAACACCGCTAAAAACATCGAAAACCATCAACCCATTGAATACCAACCTCAACCAAAACGCACGAAACTCTCGTCAAAATGACACACACACACACGATGACGAGTCGAGACATTACCTTACCTCGGGTGTTCGTCATGTCCTTACATCGTAGCGAGCTCCCGCACCTCGTCCGAATCCCTGTCCAGTAAAGAGAAATGAAATAATGAGAGAGACAAGAGTGAACTGTGAGGAGAGAGAAACAAATATATACAACTTCTCTTCATTAGCCTCCCCAGCACGCATCTCAAGGCCCATCCATCGACTCCTGTTCACTCCACCACTTTAACCGTCTTGGCCACAGTGACACAGATGTGTGACTCGCCTGGGTGACTTCACATGCCATATCGCATTCCCGACCAGGTTTCGTTTCTAAATCGCATCACGACTTACCCCATCGCGCACGAACCGAATACCAACGACCCGAACTTTATCCTAGGTTAATTATTTAATGTATTTTATTTGCTGGTCACCCACAATTATCGTTTCCCCGACACCAAGTACCACTACCTCATTCATCTCACCCCCGTTCATCACGTTTTCCGAGCCAAACCTTACTCGTATACTGACGATGTCAGTACACCCAAACATGAGTAATAATAGGTATTACACCAAGCCATATAAACGCGTCACATTTTTCAGGTTGTTACAATCTGCACTCCTTCAAACACAAAAATGACGAGCCCAGGTAAGTAACGGCAAATTGGACATAAATACAACATTTTGAAATAAATAAATCAGTCTAATTCATGCAGATATAAAGAAAGGGATAGGGAGCGCATGAATACACAAAATTGTAAATAAACAACTGAGCAATCGAATATGAGTGTCCTGGAAAACAAACAGATAGGCACAAGTGGTCTTGACTAAACGGTCATTGAGTCGAGGAAAACACCTACAAAACTCGGAGTTTAGAATGTAGTACACTTACACCATCTTAAAGTCTGCGCGGATGAGATTTCCTGGTAACCCATATAAGAACTCTAACCCCATATGGAACCAGAAACCAATATCGTGCATCTCGAGTTTGTGGCTTTGATATATTACTTCAGATAACCCGTCCTACTAAAGGATCACGTTGACTTACTTGCCCTTAAACAACTCAAAGGAATGGAATTTCCAAAACAGGAATAGAGCAATGACAATAAAAATTTAAAGCTCAAGAAATAACTATAAAATTCTTCACTGGTTTACTGACTTGTATCTAAGTTAGCACGCACTCACATGAACTTTGGCTCGCTTCCTACGAATCCCCGTATGACCCGTCAATAATTATAATTCTTGATAACCAATTAATTACAAATCCTCGTTAATTACTCTCTATTTTACCCAATTTTCTATAATTATTTCATTAGTGTCATTGGGTTAATTTTTAGGGTATTGGGTTGTATTCGGATCCATTTGGATACTCTAGAGATCCCCGAGATTTTCTAAAATTTTCATTAAATTGTTCACTGTGAACACTGTTACGCTGCAGATGGCGCCATGAGGGTCAAACCCCTGTGGCATCACATAAAACGTGACATTTCAAGGTCTTTGCATCAGACGCCACAAGTGGCGCCGTGGGGCTTTTGTTAGAAAATGTGCCCTAGGTCAATCCATTAATAGTCTTTATGAATACATTTTAGTTAATAAAATAGAGGATTTCATTTGCTATTTATTATAATTGATTTGCATGTTTACATTATAATAAGATCCATGGGTATTTACAGAAATATCCTAAATGTCCCTAGTCGATTATTATACTTGGGAACTATAATGAATTAAGACTAGTGTGAGTCTTGATTGATGATCATACGATGATCACACGTATAAAAATACGAATCAAGATCATGAGTACTTGTTAGGGAACAAAGTACTGGACCGACCCGCTATGAGAACATCACATGGATTAAGTCATAGTTGTTTCTCATGATAGGTATATTTTTCAGTCTTCTGACTTGAGATTACCAGAGACTTCAACATTAGGAATACAGTGATTTGACGCAATCAAACGTTGTCTTTAACCGGATGATTATAAAGGTTGTGATTGGTTACTGTGTGAATAATGTGGTGAAGTTGTGTAATCGTGATAGAATTTGTCCCTCTCATATAAAGAGAGATATCCAGTGGATCCATCGATGTGTTAGACTGTTAAAAGGCCTAGTCTAAGTGAATTGATATTGATCAATGTCACTTAGATGTTTTCAGTCTACCTAGAAATCGAGACTAGTACGATTGAACATGTTGGATGACAATTCCATGCCTTATGTTTGATCAAAAGGATATCGTGTGACAAAAGGATGTTATATACATTATTGATTAGGTTATATTGATTTGATATTCGTACAACTTGGGTAGTCATAATGTCTTACTAGAGTCCGCTTATGACTTGTATACCAAAATGTGTTTTGGTACACTACGAACGTTGTATGAGCCTATTGGGTCGCACACTGAGAATGGTTTTGCGAGATTTTAAGATGGTTCAGAAAATGAATTTTATATGATAAAATTCATGACAGAAACGTCCTTGTAGTGTATTACACTTATACTTCTTTAAGTAGGGGTATATGTGTAATTTACTTAACCGTCTATATACAAGGGTTGTATAAATAGACGTTTTGAGTTAGAATACAAGTACGAAAGTTTTTAAAAAAGGCTGAAGCTCTATTTTCGTTTTAAAAAGAAACGACTTAGAGTTTTTGGTACCCTCTGGATCGTTTTGGAGAGAAACAAAAGGTTTGGAATTCTCTCGAAGCTAGCACTTTGAATCTCGGCCGCCGTTCGTGTGTGGACAGCTAGTAGAGGGCCTTCGTCATTGGCAGCGCCTTAAAGATCGATTAACCTTCAGAGAGGTATTGCGACTGAGGTACGATTAAGTTTTCATAGTTTAAACATGTTTTAATGGAATCAGATTCGGATCCTGTTGGGGTTTTCTCAAAATTGTTTTGTAATCTCCGCTGTGCATGAACCCCAAAATCTAACAGCTTTCCCCTTCACAGCTTCACTTAAAGTGTGACTTCACCCATAGCGTCTGCTATGGGAGCTGTGATCGACATTGTGGGCATAAATGCTCCACGATGTCCTTCGCGACGTGCAAGTCTGCACTTCAATCCAGGGTTTTTCGAAACCTCGGCTCGTGTCACCGCATTTCGAGCCTATCCCAAACTCTTAGGGACGTTCGATACAACACTAAACCACCTTCATTTTACGTCGAAATCTTGACAAAACCCCCCATTTTTAAAAATCATACAAAAATCCCAAAATTCACCAAACATCCAAGACAACCTACAAATCACTAAAACCACCATTAAAACACCACAAATCCATTCCATTGACATCAAATCCATCAAACCAATCCATTAAAAATGAAATCCCAAAATTACCGCCAATGTATCGACCCAAAAAATTCATATTATTTTCTGTGTGATGACGTGTACTATCAATGTATACTCGTGTTTGTGTGATAGGATGATGACGTTGAGTTGTGGGCGGAGTTCGCCTTGAAGAACGTGACAAACAGGCATCGACGAAAGAATTATGGGTACATGAGTCGGGGAAATATACTTGGTGGACGACCGAAAAATAAAATATAATAATAAATTAATTCGAGAAATTTTACGGGTCATTAGTAACTTCGTTCGCGCGCGATGGTGCAAGTCGTGGTGCATGCGGGAGCAGGAAAGCCCGAGGAAACTTAATTATTAGTCAAAAAGAGGATAAAGATAAGGGGGAGTCACATTAGTGAGTGCCTAAAAGTGGTTGGGCTGATGTGAAAAGAGACCACAAGATGTGTTTCGAGATATGAGTATGAGCCAAGATGAGACCCACACTATAAAAGGTGGGTCAACACCTTTCTCTCTCATTTTCTTTTCTCTCTTCTCTCTCCTTCTTCTCTTGCTCTCCAAGCAAACAAAGAAGTGGTGGTGGAGGTCACCGGAGCAGCTCCAGCAAGGCGGCAACGAGACGATTCAAGTTGAGATTCTCGACCCTCTCGCCATTTCCTACGTGTTGGTGCGTATTTTATTTGTGTTCATCGCGACGAGTTTTGGACACCACGTCGAGACTTCAAAGTTTATTGAAGTTTTCGACATATCGTCGATCCTCGTGATAATCAACACGAGTTTCGTAAAGGGTGTTTCAAAATTTGTCAAGTTTTCGGGTGTTGGCGAGTTTTCAAAGATTTTCTAGTTGTGTGGTTTTTGATTGATCTTTAACAATTTTAGGTGTTTTTGGTGTGATCCGAGGCCATGGTTGGACCGGCGTTGAAGTCCCGAACATGTTGGGATTAATTCGGCATTCGACGGTGCAAGCCGGGGTTGGAAAACCCCCGGCAGCCCTTTCAGGCGGCGATGCCGCAATCGACTCCGTGGGGGCGTCGTGCCCATGACGCCTGGGGCAAGGAGCTCCCTGCCCCACGCTGCGGAGGTGTTGTCGTGGGAAACCCCACGATGTCGCTGCCGCGTCTGGGGCCGAACTTGAACAATAATTTTGGGGTGTTTTCCAGGGATTTTTCAGAATGGATTAAGGGGTTTTTAGGGTATTCTAACTGGTCCAAAAATAACCCAATGCCCAAAAAATTGATCAAAAAACACAAACGAATAAATTGTGAAAACTTAAAAGGGGATTTCAATTAAACGCGGAACAAAATGCTAATACAACCAAATTGCAACGAAAATGCTTACCAGATACTTAGTGGACTGGTGACGGGCTTGCAAGTATGTTTTGGTAGCGTGTGAGAGCCGCGAACGCGGAGTTACGTGCGGTATTTGTGAGTAAAATCAACCAGAGTACTTACATTATTTCATTTGTGCATTTAATTGGGCTATTATTTTTGTTGAACAGTACTTCCTTGTGGATTATATGATTTATTAAATTCTCTTTGGTTATATTTATCCTTGGTGGTTTATTAGCTTGGTTTTTGCTTGAATTCCTTAATGAGTGGTCTTTTGGGTTTAAGTGAACGATATGGTAGTCATGGTTTATACCGTGAGTATACGGATTCTGGACGTGGTTAAACCTGCAGTTTGGAATTGCGGTGACCGTATGTTGAACTAAGTATGATGCTGCGGTGCCCATATTCGAACTATGTGTGACCTGAGGCTATGTGCCTTATTGTAGACTATTTTGGGTTTGTGTAGGTCTAAAATATGTTTTGGAAGTCAGGTTGTAAACTAAGTGTGGAAACCTGGGGGACTTGGGACGCTTAAATGCCTTTTCTTTTGCTTTGTGCTCTCAACACTCATTGATCGTTGTTATCTCAGTTATTCATTTATCATGCTATCTTTTATAATCTTTGTAATATTCATGCATGATACTAGTTTAGCTATTTATGTGATATTTGAAATGCTGTTAAGACTCTACTGGCATTTTACTCTCTATATCGCTGTACTCACCGTCTAGTTTGTGACGGTGGGCAGACCGACGAGCAGACAAATGCAAGAGACTAGCGCTAGGCGATTGAAGTCGAGGACTACGAGGCAGTCTTTTTATCGCTTATTGAGTATGTCTTGTATTATGTATTTATTTCGTTTTGAAACATGGGTTATTGGATTTTGAGAGATCTTGGGCATGTATGACATTATTGACACTCTCATTTGATTTATATGGTGGATATGATTTACGGGGTTTCCACACCCTAGGATTGTTTTAACTTGTGTGTCCTGAAGTTTATTGATTAGTTTGGAGCTAAATTACTTCCGTTATATCTTATAATAATTCACTAATTGATTAATTCACATGTAAATGCGTAATAAATGGTAAAGATAAGGAAGGTTGATTAGGCCTGCGTGACTCAGCAAGATTGGATCGGAGGTCCACGTAGGTTTAGGCGGGGCGATGCCCAAATTTAGGATTGTGGAATTTGGGGCCGTCATAGCTAAAATGTAGATATACACGTGGGGAGTCGATATCTCACCTTATAATTCGTAGTTTGTTGATCCCTTGGCATCAATCCGTGTCGAAACACCGAAAACCCAATCCTTTTGTTTGATCGTTGTGAAGCAAATGAGAGAAAAAGTGAGGAGAGAGAAAAGTTGTTGAAACCCTTATATATACCCCTCTCATACACACTTACACACGTATCTCGAGGCACATCACTTGGCTCTCTTTCACTTTATCCAACCACCTTGACACAACATTTGTGACACAATAGGTGACTCTCATTCACAACTTCACCATTTCCCGCACAATCGTTGCGTTCTCGGACTCGTTCCGCACCATGACTCGCTCGTTGCGTACTCCCGAACATATCAACGTATCGGACATGATATACAACTTTTATTTATTATTTATTTTGCATTTTGTTAGTGTTTCTAATTCAATTAATTCCCCCGGATTGCTAATTACTCGACAACTGTTCGCTCGAAATCCATTATTCACGTTCTCCTCGAGCTGAACCCGTTTCCCAACACCAACGCTTACACTCAAACGTCCTCACACGCTTGGGATATTGAAATTTACATTCAGGTAATAAAATATAATACAAAACACCGAACAAAAATAACATACCTCGGCGTCAACGACCGAGAATTTGAAAACTGTATCACGACAAATAGCTCACGTACGACCTAAATTGATACTTGACACGAGTTAGATTTTAGGGTCATCACATTTTCCTTGACTGGTAGCCACGGAATTGCGAAAAGTACTGTTTAATGCAAACGACACCCTAATTTATAAGTTATGATGGGTTTAAATTACTTAAATGCCCCCCTTTTTTCAAGTGTAATCATATAAACGAGGTGAAATTTCTAACCCAGACGAGTGTGGCCTAATGGTAAGGCCGATGACGGGGTTGTGTAGGTTAGGAGCACGACCTCGGTATTGATTCCTCACGACAGCCAAATGTCAGGTCATTAGTGGTCTCATTTCGTAATTCTATGGCCCGTGGGACTATTCAGACAAGAGTTTGGATACATATAGTTACTAAAAAAAATAAAATATAAACAATAAAGATAAAATCTAGATAAAAGTAAAAATAATGATAAAATAATGTTTAGTGTTGTGAATGGTGTTGCACCAAATTAGTGCGACAATGTTTATTTGCGCTATCCACGTAAGATAGTGCACATCGAAATAACACAGGGTTGGAGCAACACTGCACTATTCTTGTGGCCACATCAGCCCAACCAACACTATTATAGCGTTGGTTGGAGATGCTCTAAGGCCGATAATGGGGTTATGTGGGTTAGATGCTTAACCTTTGTATTGATTCCTTACAATAGCTAAACGTTGGGTCATTAGTGGTCTCGTTTCACAATCTTAGGGCCGGGGCAATTCAAATTTCTATCGTGTAAGGAAGGGGTAGCGAAGGCATTTCAAAGTAGTGGGTTTTTGGGTTACAACTTAGAGGAGGTGGGATGGACAGTGGAAGTAGGAAATGACTCACCGCCACCATCCTTGATGAGCAGAAGAAGAAGTAGCAGTGCTGTTCAGAAGCTAATTTCGAGAGGCAAGTTAATACACAACTCCTATGTGCGCAAATCAAATGTGGTCACCTTCAACGTGTTGATCAACTCTTTGTGCAACGTGGGTCGTGTCGATTTGGGCTTCGCAGTTCTCGGCACCATCATCAAACAAGGGTTTCAAGCACAGGCCGTCACTCTCTGTACTCTCTTGAAGGGCCTCTGTTTGAACCCCAAAATGGGCGATGAGCCACTCCCCTTTTTCAACAAAATTGTGAACAATGGCTACCCCTCCGACGAAGTCACTTATGGCACAATGATTAATGGGCTGTGTAAATCAGGACAAGTTGGTGAGGCTCTCAACTTGCTCAATCTCATGATGACCAACACTGTCAAGCGTTATCGTCGTTGTCGTTGTCGGGTTATGTATAATACCATCATTCATGCTCTTTGCAAGGAAAGCCTATTTGATGAAGCCATGCTTTTATTGGAACATATGGATCACAATGATATTGTGCCGGATGTGGTTACTTACACTACATTGATTAATGGGTTTTGCAAATTTGGGAATTTTGGGGAGGCTCTCAAGTTGCTTAATTTGATGCAGAGTCGAAGGATTGCGCCGTCTTTGGTGTCGTATAATGCCATTATTGATGCTTTTTGCAAGGAAATGCGATTGGATGAAGCCCGACTTTTAATGATGGAGATGGTAGAGAAGAATATTGTGCCGGATGTGGTTACTTATACTACAATGATTAATGGGTTATGTAAATTTGGAGACGTTGGCGAGGCTCTCGAGTTGCTTAATTTGATGAAGAATAGAAGGGTCGCGCCGAATGTGGTTACTTATAGTACATTGGTTCATGGGTTTTTTGGTTTAGGAATGTTGAAAGAAGCTGGAGGAGTTCTTGATGAGATGGGGGATCATGGAATCTCGTTCGATGTCGTCACCTTCAATATTTTAGTAGATGCACTTTTTAAAGATGGGAAGATAAAGGAAGCAGTCCAATTGTTTGAAGAAATGCGGAAAAGAGGAGTAGAGCCTGATGTTTGGACTTATAGCTCTTTGATTCATGCCTTGTGCAATTCGGGGAAGTGGGAACAAGCCATGAGCTTGTTCAATGAGATGTTGGATAAAAGTAAAGTCTCTCCAAATGTACATACATTTAGTATTATGATAGATGCTCTTTGCAAAGAAGGAATGATCAAGAAAGCTCGTGAACTGTTGAAGTTGATGATTCAAGAAGGTATGGAGCCTAACCTAGTCACCTTGAGCTCATTGATGAATGGATATTGCTTGCAAGGTGACATGAGAAATGCAAAAGATGTTTTCAATTTAATGTTGAATATGGCTATTGAACCTGATGTGGTTGTCTATAATATATTGATCAATGGCTACTGCAAGCGTTGGAAATTGGATGAAGCATTTTCACTGTTTAGAGGCATGAATAATCACAAGGGATTGGGACCTGATACCATCACTTATAACACCCTTATATGTGGGTTGTGCAAGGTTGGAAGGGTTAGTGATGCAAAGAAGCTTTCTGATGAAATGCAACAGAATGATTCAAAGCATGTTCACATATCCTATACTAAATGGTGGTTTGTGTAAAAATGATTATTTTGATGAGGCAATGAACTACTTCTATGAAATGGAAAAAGTGGAACGGCAGCCGATACTGCAATTTATAACTCAATCTTTGACTGCATGTGCAGATCAAAAAAGTTAAAGGAAACGAGGAAATCGTTTGATAGCTTGTTTGCCAAAGAACTGCAGTCGGATGCTAGAACATATACATCAATGATCATTGATGTACTTAAGAGGGAATGATGAAAGGAGCTGAAGATATGTTCACAGAAATGATTGAGAAAGGTCATCCAAGTGACATTACGTTTAATGTGATCATTCAGGGTCTCATCAAAATGCAATCCATTATCTCAACAAAGTTGTTGGGAATGGTTTATTACCATATTCTTCGACGATTTAACTGATAGTGGATTTGCTTTCAGTTTATGAACCACATGTTGAATGCAAAGAAGTACTTAAAAAGCTACTATGCAAAAGATTAGAGCTGATTGTTTTGTGGTTCTCTTCTGGTTTCTGAAAGTAAGCATGCCTTAGTACAAGTGACCATGACATCATTGGCCAAACTTCAAACTTCAAGGTAAGTCTCTAAACGAAAACCATTCAATGTTTGTAGTGTTGGATGTTGTTTCTTAGCTACACTCTGAAGCTTTTGAATCTAAAATACCTACAAGAAAAGAAATGTAAGGCGTATTTATTACGTGACTTTTATGAAATATTATTACTTCATCGTTTCCATGTCTTTAGTTACCAATCTCATGGTACAGATACAATTACAACAACAACATGGCCTCAATCTCAAATTAGTTGGTGTCGGCTACATGGATCAAACTCTTCCATTGTGCTTGATTTAGTTACCAGTCTTCTGGTAGATCTTTTTCCTTATGTGATTGTGGGTGTTTGAACCTATTTATTTCCCTCCCTACTTAGAATCGATTGAGCCCACATGTGTTGGTCGGTATCTTCTTTTATTAGATGTTTTTTTTTTTTTTTTATTTGGAACACAATTTGCCTTTTGCTTTTCAGTTGTGTTTTATTTATTTATTTATTTAATTTACGATGTCATGTTCTGATATCTCAATGTTTTTATTTGTTTCTTTAGTATCTGATTTAAGAAGTAGCCATTGCCTTCCTTTTTATGGTGTACTCTACATTTTTGAAGGAATGTCATTGCAAGGCAAAATTCATATTTCGCTAAGAAGGATTTGGTCGCCTTCTATGTTATGAAGTTCATTTGAGAAGAATGTCATTATAAGGCAAAATTACATTGTGTTGAGAGTGGGATTCGGTGTTGCACATCCGAGGTGAATTGATTTTGTCAAGGTCGGGCTTATGTTTTGTTTCTTGTCATCAATTTTTATTTTTATTTTATTATATATATATATATATATATATATATATTTTCGTTCATAGGTTTTATGTAGATATATTAATTTTATGCTCGATAGCTGCTAGACTGCTAGTAGCTTCGGTAAATTCACCAATCTAAATCTCAGTTGAAGAACTTCAATATCATGTCAGCATATGGTTGATGTTCTGACTGACAAGTACAAAGCACAGTTTTGTGTATATCTCTTAATAGGCCTTTTTATAGTTTCTTTTTACAAGTTGATTCTATGGTAATTGACTCAGGCTTAGGAAACTCCTCTATGTTTTACAGGTCTTAGCTTTAGCTATTCGATTTGGGGTCATTAATACTCTTGTCTGATTCTCGGAGACTTTGGGAGGGAAGCTTAATGATTGATTCTTCAGATGTCTTACTACAAAGGAGGGACATCCAAAGATCGTTAAAGACATTCATAATTGCTTATGTGGCTGCGGTGGCACGTGGCAGTGGTTTGGCACTTGTGGCTATAGAGAAATAGTAGAATCTTCAAGGAGAAAGCACATGGATGAAAGATAAGTGGGACTTTCTTAAACACAACTTAGTGCTTTGGCTATTTGCTAGGAATATCTTAAGCTTTTCTTTTGACGCCTGAAGGAGGAATTGGGCTACTTTGGTAAGATGAGGGGTTAATAATGTTGTTTTTAGCTTGTGTGCCTTAATTTCCTTTACTTCTTGTTTTTTTTTCAGTTTTGTTTCTCTTTTGTACAAGTATAATCTTTTTAACCAATACCCAAGTCATTTCTTAAAGAAAATAAAACATTAATAATAATGTGCTTATCATGCAATTTTGTTTTTGCAATTTGTATTTTAGTGGATCTTGGTTCCCTTCTCTTGACTTATTTGGATTCATTGTCTTTTCTTCTCTAAAATCAGTGTGGCTTTGCATTTTCTTTTTATTATTATTTATTTATTTAGTTTTATAGTGCTAATCTAAGAATTGGAAAAGTAGAAGCCCATTGGAAGGCTCTGAAAAAGTTCTCTGTAATGCAAACTTTTCTAGTTGTTGTAGACAATATTTTGAATAGGAAATTGCTTTTAGATCATTTCTGCCCTTTTTTTGTTGCTTTGTAGTACACTCCTTTTGTTTCCAGAATACAAGTTTCGGGCAACAATGGATTATTAGGTTGCGCAATATGTATGAGTAGGTGTCTTATTTTCATTTTTTGGGTGTTAGTCTTTTAGTTGACTTGTAGTTTGCGGGTTATTGTTTGTATTGCGATTTGATTCACGTTTTTTGAGGTGCTCGGCCTTGATCTAGTAATAGTAATGTTGTTACAAAAGCCTGAAATACAATTTAAATTTGAAGGTACAATGTGTAAAAGCTATCCAGAATCACCTCATTTTCTGTTTGGTGCATTAGCATTTGCATATTTGTCAAATCTACTTTGAAGACTTATTAGTTTAAACAGTTCTATTGTCTAAAGTGGCTCAGCCAATGTTTTGAATCTTTTGATGAATAATAAATTGTTGAAGGGGAAAAAGTAATGCCCACTAATTATATTAGGTGGAAAAACAAAGAAGATGAGAGAGAAGAGAGAAAAAAAGAGAGATAAAAGTTAAGAGAAAAAGCAGAAATGAGTGATGATTCTTCTATATCCACTTCCGCTCTTGTTTATACTTGTATAAATCTCAGATGTAACCTGGAGAATTTTAACAAATTAGTAGACCAGATCTATCATTTATTCTTGACAAGTGAAGTCTATCATCAATTCCATGTTGCTTCAAAGAGTGTATTAGTTGAACTCACTAATGGAAGTGGGTGGGTCGGCAATTTTTGTCAGATTAGTACATCAAGCCTCAGCTACAAAACAAGTGAAGGCCAATATGGAAATTGAGGGGGGCAAAGGAACAGAAAAGGTTTGTGTCCTTGACAAAAATTTGCTCATGTCAGTTGAAAAGGGAATCACGGCTGTGAAATGGCTTGATTTTGGTATGAACGCATTTCCATTGATCCATCAGAATTTGAAGTACTTACAACTTGAGAACTTTGTGTGTTGTTTATAAAGGGCAAGAGTTCAACATGTACAAAGGCATTGGGGGTTGAAAGTTGAAAGATGTCTCATCTGGTAAGATAAAAGTAGAATCTGTATTTAGCCAAGGAAAAAAGAAAAGAATGAAAGACGGAAACTAAAGGTAATATATATCATAGTGATAGTAGAAATATCATTGGCAGTTCACAAAATAAGTTTTGTTTATTTTGTGGTAGTTCTTTTGGGTAATCTTTAGATGGTAATAACTTTTTTTGTATAATTTTCTGACTGCTGAAAATAATTATTAATGTTTCTGTATTCAGGGGTGAACTAGAGGGGGCCGACAGCAGAGCATTTGTAGAGTGAGGTGGAATCCAGGTTGTAAGATTATGTTTTAATCTATGAAGTCTTTAGATTTTCTTTTGGGGGAATAATATTATTTTATATTGGTTACTCATACAAGCATTTTTCGCATCGCTTCATGCTACGTAAACCAACAGGACTGTATAGCTTCAACTTATTAACACGTGAAAAAAATAGAAATATGCCCATATTTGTAAACTCCTTCATCACTGACAGACCAATTCTATCGTAAGATTTACCAAGCGAAGATGGAGTCTTTTAAGATTGTTACTTGGAGTTTGCTAGTCATTCTCTGTGTGAAGTAAGGTGATAAATTGGAAAAGAATCAAATCATTATGGGATCCGACTACGAGAAAGGATATTATTTGTTGAAAAAAAGCTTTGCAGCTATGAAGATTGAATTTATCAACTCCATTAGTTAAAATATAACTTGTAGCATTGACATATCTACTATCTATGCTCACAGCTTCCAACCGTAAAATTTCAGATAGTCGTGTGAACATTCCTGAAACATTATGTCTTTTTTGTTTTCTTGTCTTAAGTACCAAAGTAGTAGTTATTATTGGTTTTTGATCTATAAGAGGATTCCCTATTGTTTTTTCTAATATCTTAATGTTTCTCTTTACTCTCTTTTTCCTTCACCTCTATATAGTACATTTCATTTTGATAAGAATGTCATTACGAGGCAAAACCAATATTTGTTCTACTACTAGTGAGATTTGGTGCAGATACACCCAAGATAAACTGAGTCTGTCTAGTCTCAAAATTTTTGGAGGATTTGTGGTTCTCTTTCTTTTTTTGAAGGTAAACAATATTAGTTCTTTGCCTGTGTATTTTAGCATCAAAGTTAAGCATGCCTACTTTGATCTTTGCTGAAAATCCTCAATATTAACTTAAGTGAGTAAAGTCGGTACATTTCAGTTTTGGTCAATACTTCTTGTGTTTAGTTGGATGTACTTGAATAGTTCTACTAAAAGTTTGCATCAATTTTGTGGATTAGTGTTATGAAATACATATACCATACTTGTCAGGTAAAAAATGCAAGACATGGCTTTGTCATTTACCTTGATCACCCTTCTCTATCATCTTGGTCTTACCTGCTATGGGCCAACCAAATCTAACATGTTTTATTGGTTTTAACTTAGTCGATGTACTGGTCTTTGATATTGCTCATGTTATAGTTTATCTTTTGAAAATTTTATTTTAGCTGAACTTAATAGTTCCCTTCTCTTTGCGCCTTTCTTTTTTTATTTTACTTGATTAATTCTGCTTCGCTATAGAAATCCAAGGGCCCAGAGAGTGTTGGGCCACACACGCACACATAGGTATACAAATGTGGTTGGAGCCCATCTTTGCACAAAACCAGTTGGCTTGTGCTACGATCCAATCTACACCATTTATATACCCAACCAACTCTTATTATTTTTCCAATGTGGGATTATATAATCCAACACTCCTCTTCAAATACAACTAGACAAATACATACCAACTCTTAGAGGTCCGTACAAACATGCCTAGGCCTACTCTTTTTAGGCTCTAGGTCCACAAACGGGCCTAGACTCCACCGCTAGCCCAACCATGTCTTCAAATACGAGCTTAGGATTGTTCCATTCTGATACCATATAGAAATCTATGAGCCCAGAGAGTGTTGGGCCACACACCCACACATGTGGGTATACAAATGGGGTTGGAGTCCATCTTGCACAAAACTAATTGGCTTGTGTTAGAATCCAATCTAATCCACTTATATACCCCACCAATTCTTATTATTTTTCCAATGTGAGATTATATACTCCAACATTCTCCAAAATCAATGTGGCTTTAGATTTCTTCTTTATTTTAGTTTTTGTGCTGGATATAGAAACTGGAATTGAAGTTCATTAGAAGATTTTGAAAAAGTTCTCCATGACATGGAGAATCAGACATGTAGTCTTTATTCTGAATTTATTTATTTACGGAAGACTTTATTCTGAATTGTTGCTTTTGATTTGGTTGTGTACTCTGCTCTGCCTTATTTTCTTGAATATGCATTTTGACCAACTCCCCGGTCATTGTGTTTCATAATATGAGTAATCAGTTGTGTAATTTTATATGCTGTTTGTTGAAACTCTTGCTGAACCACATAATATAGAATTTTCATCATGAATCAAACTATGCAAAAAAGAAAAATCTAGAAGATATGTCAATTGAAAAGAGAAGTGCAAATGTGAAATGTGCAACTAGAAGACAGACACAGGTTCAGTGGTTTGATGGTCATATTACTACATTACATTGAGCCTTCAGTGTTCAAGCACTAACATATCTAGTGAAGGAAAACAGTTCAACATGTATGCATTCAGCCAAGAAGAAAAAACAGAAATATTAAACTAAAGAGAATCTAGCGAGTAGTTACAGTAGTAATATCTTTGATGTTCAAAAACCGAATTGCTTGCTTGTATACTTTCCGCTGGATTTGGCGGGTAAATGCGCATAGTTTGCGTATGACTGAGTTCTTGATCACTGAAAAAGACCATTCTTTGTTTCTCTCTCTCTTTTTTTGCAGGATTAAACAATACTGAATTGTTAGGTATCATTGGTTGTATACTTTCCGCTATACTGACAGTATTGTTTCTTTCAGTATAGCTTCAACTTATTTGTATGTGAAATAATATATGCATTATATAACAAGCTCATTTTGGAGCAAGGAGAATCAAACTCACTTGATAGCTAGTTTTCATTGTATTGAATATAGTCGTATTTCTTTTGAAATTTTATCAATGGGGTAAGTTTAGGTGATTTTGTATTGACGTTAAATGGAGGACTTCTTGTCCTCGACATTACTTTATCAATAAAATTGTTTATTTACTATCAAAAAAAGGGGGCAGATTCATCAATGCAAGAGCAATTCTATCTTAAGATTTACCTAGGGAAGGAGGGGAGTTTTTTTCAAGACTCTTAGCTTTGAGTTTGCTATGTTTTCGTTGTGACCAACATCTTGGGTCGTTAAATGAGCAAAGCAGTTGATTACTTTTCAAAAACCTGGCTGATCAAACTTTGGGCTTGTTTGATTTTATGATTTATTGCAACCCAGACCTTCTATTCTTTTACTCTCTTTTACTCGAATGCTTGGAGCTACACCAAAGTGAAACACTACTCCTAAGTGCTTCATAAACAATATGCATGGTTTTATTTAGATTTCATAAGAGCTTCATTGAAATTAAAAACTTGTGCTAGCCGCCAAAGCATGCTTGTGTTGAGTTTTTCCGCCGCTCGCGACATTTCTCCGCAAGCCGTTGATCTCCCACTTCCAATAATGTCTTCAACTTAATCACTCTTCACCTTTTTAGGTGTGAGGTTTTAATTCAAAAGGCCTCAGTACTATTAGAGGGGAGACAATCATTTATATACTTCATTTAGAAGTTTTACATTCTAATGTGGGACTATTATTTCAGTCCACACATCTCAACACTCCACCTTGGACTGAAATTCATTCAAGAGGGTTTTTCTCGACAGGTCCCGATCGAACTGGCGGCTCTGATACCATGTTGAGTTTTTTCATCTTGCGGTTCGTTGCCCACAAGCGGCCGCCCGCGACACTTCTCCGCGAGTCATTGATCATTCAAATTTTTTAAAATTTATATAAAACTTTGAACTTTGTAAAGTGTCTCAAACTTCTTGCGAACATCACTTCACACTTCTTGAATACAAGAAGCCCATGTCTTCATGGTGATGATGCACTTGTCATCACCCGTCTTAGAACACTTGTCTCCAAATAACCTCGTATGATGCACTTGTCTTGGAGCACTTGTTCCCAACTGAGCAGGCATTGGACAACTACAACTCTCCATGTTTTTAAGTACCTTAAAGGGTCACCATAAAAGGGCTTATTCTTTCCAGTGCAAACTGATCTTACTGTGATGCAGACTGGGCTGGGTGTCCTTTCTCAAGAAGATCACTCACAGGTTACTGCATTTTTCTGGGTGGAGCATTGGTTTCTTGTAAAACAAAAAAACAACCTACTGTTTCAAAGTCCTCTGCAGAGGCTGAATACATGGCCCTTTCTTCCACAGTTTGTGAGTTATTGTGGATTTCTTACATTCTCAAGCATCTTCATATCGATGTCTCTCTACCCATTTCTTTGATGTGTGACAATCAAGCTACTCTTTCTTACTTGACTGCAAACTCAGTGTTTCATGAGAGAACCAAGCATTTGAATATTGACTGTCATTTTGTCCGAGACCAGTACTGCAAATGTTTTGTGCTTCCTCAGTTTGTTTCTTCAAAGAATCAGCTGGCAGACATGTTTACAAAATCCATTGCAACTCCATTGTTTCATTCCTTGCTTCTCAAAATGGGCTTATGCGACTGGCATCAAGCTCCATATTGAAATATGGTCATATTTGAAACTAGTCCGCTTGATCAACACCCCCAAGGTTTTTTTTTTTTTTTTTTTTTTTTTTTTTTTTTTTTTTTTTTTTTTGATACGACCATGATCAACACCTCAACTTGACATTATTTGTATAATACAAATAGAAATAGTGTTGGCAAAATGGTCCATGATAAACCTGTTCATTTGCTATGGTACCCAAAAGCCCACCTTTATTTGGATGTGTTTTCTTTTTTGGAAAATGCTACGGTGACCCACTATGGACACTCTCTACGAACACACTTTGATTTTCTTTGTTATTTTTTTTTTACTTTTTAAAAATTTTATGGTTAAGGATAATGCTAAGGTTACCCACTAAAACACATACTATAACTACAAAATTATTAAAAAAATAAAAATAAAAATCAATGTAAGTGCTCGTAGTGAGTCACCTTAACATTTTCTTTTTTTTTTTTATAAGAAACAAATAAAATTCTCCCAACGGGATTCAAACCCATAACTATTGGGATAAGCTTGGGTTTGTATTTATAAACTCAAGCCTGCCCAACCCAAGTTTTGAATTTTTCTTTTCGACTTCAGCAGGAGTCAAACCTACGATCTCCTTATATTTTGCCTTTTGGCAATAGTGATGTAGCGGCTCCACGCCCTGAGGCCGTCGAGTGAGCTGTTTCACCGATCTATTAGCTCTGCCAACATCGATGCCACACCGACGTTCTCAAAGTGTATGCTAACTGATCTTATTTTGTTATGATTTAGTTAGTCTTTTATGCGTTCTTACATTTCAATCATATCAATGGCTTATGTTTTTACAGAATTATATAACAAAATAAATCAGCGGAAGACATAAGGTAAGATTAACAAATGTCCTACTGTGGGAAACTCAGAATGAAGTACACTGCATATAAGATGACAAAAGTAAATATATACATGTATCGAGTCTGTCAAAACTTCCCAGTTACCAATCATTAAGCATAATAAAACACCTATGAGTATGTCCTTGGCAACTGGCAAGTTCAAGATAGTTGCCCAAGATCCCCTTGCCACTACTCATAGAAGAATTTACACTCAGTCACCCAACAAATACAATGACGAGTCTAGTGAGTAAGATCCCAGGAGAAGTTCACACAATATTCAACATGAAATCAAATAAAGATACTAGACATGCAAGTATGCTAACTAGTAATAGAATAACATACTCTGATAAATGTAGGGCAATACAAGTACTAGAATAGCAGGTAAATAATTGAAAACCAGAGCGATAATTAAATAAGTAAGCAAGAATGTAAACAAACAATGGAAAGGTCAACGCATGCATAAATAACGCCAATAAAACCAAATAGTTGTGTTACTCGTAGCAGACTGGACCATACTCCATCAATCCAGATGAACCCTGTGGCCCGTATCACGCATGGGTCATAACCAGACCACTAGCAGTAGGTCGGTCCCGAATCTCAACCCACCAAACACATGCACCGATAAGGTCAGCAGCTCAGGTTTCCATTCACCGAGAACGCAAGTGACAAGTGCTTTAGTCTAGCGTGCTAGAGCCTGTACAACACAACCCCGAATAAAACTTTGACAAACCACTCAACCGGTTAAGCAACACAAATGAACCACAGTAAGACAAAATATCAGAGAAGTAAAAATAATTCAACAACCGTAAAATCAAATGTTAAAAACAAACTGAATTCGATGAAGCATTCTCAAGAGTTTTACGCACCTCAAATCGTGCTAGAACTCCCTCGAACTCCCGAATCTGACCCCGCCTAGCTCGTGATACTAGAGTTATGGTCCCATAATACCCTATGATTCATTTGAAGTGATTTAAGTATGTTAGGCATGTTGAGTTAAGTTTAGAGTCATAAGCTCCAAAACAACCCCTTAAGATTTAATGAAGTTTCAATTTTGATCATGTGTTGCAGCATAGTTTTGGGCATGGGAACGTTCAAATCTCAAAACCATTCCAGAGGAGAAAATTGTTGGACTTTGTCCTAGATTTTTGAAAAGGTCTGATTTATAAAATTCTGATTTAAAACGAAAAATATATCGCAATTCTACCAAAACAGCTCAAATTTGAAACAAATCCGAGTAGTATAGTTAGAAAATTTATTTCTTGTAATTTATAATTCCAAAAATTGGGAATTTTGGTCATAAATCTGACATACCCAAAAAAAACATATTAAGATATTAGCCCAATCCGATAAATATCAAGAAAGTTGCGCCCTTTCAAAATTTGGCTAATTTTTCATAATATAACTTGTTCTACTAGAAAGTTTGGCTCAATTCTTTTGAAACCAAAGTTATATGACATGTATATGATTCATCTTCAACCTTAGAAAATATGAAATTAGCAAGCTAAAATCATTCAACGCATCTTGGTTATACATGTAAGCATTTTTATCGAAATTGATTCCAAAGAGGAGTAGAAGAGGTTACCTATGGTTTGATCCTTTGTAGTTTGATCCTCCAACCTTAGATCCTCTTGAAGTTCCAAAAATTCAGCACGTTCTAGCTCTCTTTGCTCTCAAAAATTCTGAATTTTTCTTCTCTTGTTTGCATGAAAATCAAAATTTGTCTTTTATATACTTAGATTAGCAAGTTAATTAAACAAATCCTTAATTTGACTAAGTTAATTATTAGGACATGTGTCACTCTCAATGCCACTTGTAACGATCCTAAAATATAACTCGTGCCATGTGTCATTTTAGGTCGTACGTGGGCCCATTTATCGTGATATGCGTGTTCAATTCTTGATCATCGACACCGAGGTATGTTATTTTTGTCTGGTGTGTGTATTATTTATTTTATAACTCGAATATAAATTCCAATGTCCTAAACGTGTGAGGACGTTTGTGTGTGTGCGTTGGTATTGAAGAACGAGTACGACTTAAGGAAACGTACGATACAGGTGTGTGGCGAACTGTTGGCAGGTATTTAGCTGTCCTAGGGACATTGAAATAAAACACTAACAAAATGTAATTTAAAATAATAAATAAACGATGTGGAACATGTCCAGTACTTTGGTATGGTCGTGAGCACACGACAGTGCGAGTTGTGGTGCGGTCCGAGTGCGAAAACGCCCGAAAAATTGCTATTTTAGTTGAAAAGGATAGGAATAATGACCAAGTCATTGAGGAATCACCCAAATGAGTCATGGAAGTTGTTAGGCTGGAGTGTTTATGGGTCACTAGATCAACCATGGGATAGGGGCTTGAGCCAAGATGGAAAAAATAATACATATAGTGGTGTTAGTGCGGTTTTCACCATCTTTTCTCTCTCCTCTCCAATAAAAAATGTGGTTTAGGTTAGGGTTTTGTGGTTTTTAAGCGAGGATCAATGCCAAGGGATCGACCTATGACGTGTGTTAAGGTGAGATCTCGGATTCTCGTCCAATTCTTTTAATTTTGACGCTTGTTTTGCGTGTTTTCGTTGAAATTTAGGGACAACCCTTGCTCAATGGAATTTTTGGGATTTCGTTTTTTTTGTGGGTGTATTGATGATCAATGAAAGGATGATTAGAGGATTGCTATGGTGATTGTTGAAGTGTGGAATTTTTGTTGATTTTTTATGATTTTTGGGGATTTTTGGATTGAATTTTTGAGACGATGATTTTGGACGTGTTTGGTATGGTATGATTATGGTTTTGAATGGTATTAGAGGTCCTTACGAATTTGGGATAGGCTCAGAACACAACGACGTGAGCTGGGGTTCGAAAACCTAAAAATTCTCAAACTAGGCTCGACGCTACCAGGGACGCCGTGGAGCCTAAAGCTCCACGACGTGTGTCACGGCGTCCAGGGCAAGGAAGCCATGGAAGTGACACCGTGGAGAATTGTTCTCCACGGTGCTACCCACGACGTCTGGAGCAAGGACACCCTTGTCCCCATGTTTTAAGTGACGCCACAGGTTATTGACCCCCATGGCGCCACCTATGACGTGACACTGTTCATAAACCAACTATCGGGAAGTTTTTGAAAACTTTGAGGATTTTTTGAGTATCCAAATGGGTTCGAATACGACCCAATACCTAGGTAATTGACCCAATAACGTGAATGAATAAAACAATGGAAAATTGGAAAAATTAATGAAAATTAACGTAAATTGTAAGTAAATGACTACCAGGGGTGTAGTACAGTAGCGAGCACATGGGATTCATATGTGACGAGTCGCAGTCGTGTGAGTGCACTTAGTATTGGATACAGGTAAGTAAGCCAGTGAGGAATTGTACAGTTATTTATTTGAGCTTTAATTTGTTATCATTATTGTTCTATTCCTATTTTGGAATTCCATTCTTATTGAGTTGTCTGAGGGCAACCGAGTCAACGGTGATCCTTGGGAAGAGTGGCAGTCTGATATGAGGTAACATACCAACGTCATGACCTCGGGATGCATTGCATTGGTTACCGGTTCTATACAATGTGAGAGTTCTTAGCTGGACTACCAGGAAGTCTCTCATCTTTGTGGATTTAGGGTTTGTTGGGTGTTGACCATGTCCTAGAATTCGAGTATTCTAGGTTTTCCTCGACTTAACGACCATTTGGTCGGGACTACTTGTGCCTCTCTGTTTGATTTCCTGGGCACTCATTTTTTATTGATTCATATTTACTTATAGCATGTATATATTCATGCGTTCCTTGTACATTTTCTTTCTATTTACATGAATTAGACTGCTTATTTATTTCAAAGTGTTGTATACATCATGCTTGGCGTCACTTACCTGGACTTGTCATTCTTGTGTTTGACTGAGTGCACATCTGTAGTCGAGCAAGGGAAAGGCTCCTTAGTTGGGTGTGCTTTGTGGACCGGAACGGTTCTCCCTCTCCCTCTCTGACTAATGTAGGTGTTTTCAACTTTGGTATTATGTATATATATATATATATATATATATTTGATCACATTGGGTATTATGGGGTTGTAAGAGATCTTGAGACATGTATATGATATGATTACTCTCCTGTGACATGATTATACTTGATGATAATATACATATGCGGGGTTTTCACATTTTAGGTTGTCCTTATTGAGAAATGTGCCCTAGGCCAATTCTGTAAATGTTGTTTAACTATTATAAGTAGATGCATGTTTATTTTGTAATAGTATCCATGAATAATTAGTGTATTATTCTAAATGTCCCTAGTTAGTTATTATTGTGGGAACAATAATAAATTAAGACTAGTATGAGTCTTGATTGATAATCATGTGATGATTATGCGTATACGGATACGGATCAAGATCATGAGTATTTGTTGATAACAAATACTAGAACGACCCGCTATGAGAACTCTACATGGTCAATGTCATAAGTGATTCTCATGATAGTTATATCATTTAGTCATTCGACTTAAGATCACCAGACTCCAACATTAAGAGCACAATAATTTGACACAATTAAACATTGTCTTTAATCGGATGATTATAAAGATTGTGATTGGTCATTGTCTGACTAATGTGTGGAAGTTATGTGATCAAGATGGGATTTGTCCCTTTCTTTTAGAGAGATATTCTATTGGGCCCCTTGATATGTTAGACTAATAAATAGTCATGTCTAGTACTGAATTGATTGGATTAATCTCACTTGATAATTTCAGTCTACTCGGAGATCAAGACTAGTAGATTCAACTATAAAGATGACATTCCATGTCTTAAGTTCAATCAAAAGATATCGCGTGACAAAAGGATATGATATACACTATCTATTAGGTTGTATCGATTTATTGATCTTCATGCAACTTGGGTTGTCATAATGTCTTGTTAGAAGTCGCTTATGACTTGTGTGCCAAAAAGGGTTTTGGTTCATTGCCAACGTTGTATGAACCTCTTGGGTCGCTGACGCGCGCCAAACGCGTCAATAAAATATATTAACCTAAACCAACTATTTTATAGATAATGGCAAAGGGTCGATCCCATAAAGATTGGTAGTCTTTTTAAGGTAAGAAAATACAAAAAAAGAAATTGGGGGTCTAGAGAGAATGTTTGAATACTTTGAAAAGAAAGAAAAGATTAAGTGGGAGTGAATCTAGGCTTTCAATTTCACGGACTTCACTATACAACTTGGGATGATTTCGTTAATCGTCGATTTATGAAAGATATAAGACTCAACTATGACCTAGTGCAGCTACAGACTCGGTGACGCACTCGGTTCCTCACTCATCCTAATCTCGATAGCCAAGGTACGACCGTTGACTACTTCCCTAACCAAACACACAACCGGATCGCTAGTGCTCCTGATTTAATGCGTTGGTCACATTACTTTGATTCGTGAAGGCACGACATCTAGACAACCAGATCGCTAGTGCTTCCAATTTAGCCCAGATCCCTAAGGTACTTGATCGGATGGCCAATTGTCATAAATATGAGTTTACCGCGTGATGACAGACATTTTGACTTCAATGAAAAAGGGTAATCAACCTAATATGCATGTACAACACTATATATACAATCAAGTCTAACCCTAGAATTAAAAATAGTACTAAAGAAAATAAATCATAGAAGAGAATCAAGAATAAAAAGAATAAATAAACCTTATAACTAAATCCCAAGTTGTAGACTCCTCCGATCCACCTCCGACCTAAACGAAGGAGATTAGGCAGACATTATCAAGCCAAAAATCTAGTTTTCTACGAGTTCTCAAGTAAAACCAAAGATATTTTTGAAATAACACCTATTCCTATTTATAGGAAACCCCCAAAGTTGGTTTCAACCTAAAAAGTTTGAAATAATCTCAAAATTCTCGAATTTCCCGTTCAAGGTGCCGTGGCGACGGCGTGACTAAAATGGCTCACGACGTCCTGGCAGTGTGAAATCTGAGCTCTCTGGTTTTGATGTATGTGAGTCATGCCGTGGGAAGAATGAGCCACGACGTCCTGGCATCGTTGCATCTGCCTTGCTTGACTTGCAACACAATTTTTGACTACTTAGAGGCCGAATTTGAAGAAGCTCGTAACATTAGAAAGTTCAGCTTGGAGTCTACTTTCCAAAAAAGAAAACAACAAGTCATTTGGATTTGAGATAAAAAAGTTATGGCCTTTATATTTAAGATGGGTTATTAAGAAGCTTGACTAAACTTTGCCAACTTTGTGTCGCTCAATCCCGAACTTTCTACTTTCTTCCCCGAGTGTCGTATTTGCTTCATATTCATGTTCTAAGCTCGAAATACCTGAAATCCACAAAACGAGAGTTTGTCACCACAAATGATAGAAATATAATCCATAAACACATATAAACCTATACTAACTAATGCCTAATTACACACTTATCAAACACCCCCAAACTTAGACTTTGCTCGTCCTGAGCAAAGGAGTGAATGAAAACCCATATGCTGCTACCTAAACTACTAACATTACAATGACTAGTCCTAACAATCCTATGCCCATCACCAAGTCAAGTGGAGTTCCTTTTGATTTAAATGCCACTCAATTAACCATCACCCAAAAGAAGTTCAGAGTTAAGATTTGTCTAGAAACAAAACCCATACATAAGTGAAAATCACCCTTTCAAAAACTAGACTCTATCTAGACAAAGACCTTCAACTACTTAATATTTTTCAGAGCTACTACACTCAATCACACAAGTTCAAAATTTCTTCAAAAATAGTGCATCAACACTGAAAAGGGACTGTATACGAAAAATGCAACACACTCCCCACTAATGTAGACTTAACACACAAAAGAGAAACAATTAGAATTTAAATTGGAAAATATGAAACAAAACATTGGAATAACTTACTTAATCAAGGTATAAACACTCGGTCAAATCTTTTTATTGAAGAGTTTTCAAAGACTTTCGCCCTTATTCATATATATATACTCTATTTTTTCCAAAAATTTTAAAGTAGTACGGTCCTTGCTTCATTTCCTGTAGAAACCACTTTTTTCACTTTTCCCACCACAAGATTCCCTTTTTCTTTTCCTATGGAATCTGTAGCACTCTCTAAATTTTTTTTAAGAAAACTCTTGTTGATCCTTCTCACTTTCGCTATAATCAAACAAGTCATCCAATGTAAGTTCAAGAATTAATCATTCCCCAAAAGTGGTCAAGTTATAGTAATTGATGTCTCAAGTGAACTACATTCTCTTTTTAACACCCTAAAAATCTGATTACTTGTAAAATAAGACTGTCTGCCTCTTTGGTATCTAGCGCAATGCTTAAACTTTATACTAGCTCTTAAATAAGTAACCTCAAATGTAACGACCCAAATTAATTTAATCCAATATTAGTATTAATCGCGATGATTAATGGGTAATTCGGGCGTTACTTGGACAGCTGGGTGACTCATATGTGGGAACCCAGGTTATATTTATGCTATTTATGCACGGTGTGATGTCTAGTATTGCGATGTGGGGTATATTAATTATGTTTATGTATATAAACATCACATGTATGAATGCTGATATCGGGCAAGGTCACGAGTCAGGTAGATGTCTCGAAATACGTGTCAGGAGCTGGGTACCAGGTATCGAGTAGCCGGGGTACGGGACATGAGTTGTCGGGTAGCTGAGAGCTAGTGTGACCTTGCATATGAATTTTTATGAATTATTTGGTGGTCAAGCCTAAGATATGTGAGCCAAATCAAAGTTATTAATTAAAATCCTATAATATGGATAGAAAAAATCAGGAAATATAGGATGATCCTCGAGATGCACAATAAGGAAAATCAAGGACTGTAGTGTCATGATAAGGTGTCCAAAACTAGAGTGACAGGGTGATTAATGACCGTTAGATCATCATCGGGATCCGTGCACACATTAGATTAGAACAAGCACCTATAAATAGACGTTTGATCGATGAATGCATGCAAAACCCAAACAAATTTGGAGGCTCTGTGAGAGAAATCGGACTGCGGAAGGGTGAAATCCGAGCTTAGAGAGTGAATTGTGGGCGTTCAACAATGGATTCAAGGTAATCTATCCCTTTTAAATATGAATTTTTGGTAAAATATGGTTGTGGGTGTTTTGAAGCAACTCAGATTTGCATGAGGATTTCATCCCTATTTTTGCTGGATTTAATATTCTTGAGGTTGCTTTGGATGAATTACATCGTTTCGAATCAAATTTGTGGAAAATTGAGGTAGATTTGGTGATTTCGAATTTTAAAACCTATACACTTTGATTCTCGATTTTGAGTGAAAACCTTGTTTAATTGGTGTTTTGGATGGTAATTTGATGCTGTTGGAGTGTGTGTATTGTTGTATGATGAATTGAGGTGTTGGAAACAAGGAAAAACCCAGAATTAGTTTCAGGAATTCCTGGGCAGAGTGCAATCAGCACGCTAGGTGATGAATACTAGCGCGCTAATCACGCTGGGGAAGATGAAGATCTTCGTGCATGAACAGTGCACGAAGATCAATTAGCGCGCTAATCCCCCAGCATACCGCGCTAATACCAGAATCCCAAAGTTTATAAAATGAAATCGAACCTAATTGATAACCAACCCATTTAATTAACCAATAAACACCGAAAATAGGTCTCAGGACTTCAGGAACTGGGGAACCTTAGCTCAGACACCGGGGAGTTAGGTGAGTCGGATTGACAGGTTCGGGAAGTCGGAGTGCGTGTTTACAGGTACATAAAACCCTTGAGAATATTACACTTTAAATTCATGCGTGGTGTGTCCATGTAAATGAGTTTTATTCAGTTATTCATTTATTTCTTTATTACTTATTTGGTTGCCATGTTTATGCACCGTGATCATGTGTTGGTCGGTGTTTGATTTGTTCACATGGTCGGAGGTTAATCGAGATGGTCATGTTACGAAATTGAGCAGGCTAGATTGTATCGCATGTACTGGGCTCAACCGGTGAATAGCTACCCGCGTAGTGGGGTGCATGTGTCCGGTGGGTTGTGATGTGTTTCCAGTTACCATTAGTAGTTCGGGTGTGGTCTAGGCTTGATGTGCTCAGCCGAGTCACCCGAATCTACAAAGTATGATCTAGTTTTGTTAGACTCCGTCATACCTCTATATAGTTTTAATTGATATGTGGTTGAACCAGTTTTCTTTAAGGTTGTTTTATTTCCACTGTGTGCGATTGGTTGTTTTACTGTAAATGTTGTTTGCTGCCAGCCATGGGAATATGATTCCTATTGCTAGGATCATATTCACATGTCTCGCGGGTTACTGTGATTTTTATGATTATCGTGTTGACTTCTCTTGAGAATTTACTCGCTAGGCTCGTTGTTGTATGTGTTGGGCAACTGAGCGCAGATCCTGGTACAAGCAAGAGCAAGAGAAAAGAGGTACTAGGCGACTATCTCTGAGGCCGTTGCTACTGACAACTCGTGTGTTGACTACCTAGTATATATGTATATATTATTTTTCTGGGTTTTGGGAACTTTAGAACTTTATCACATGTATATGAATTACTATTTACCTCGTCTCAGTTATATATATGGTGTTTATTTCTGGATTTTCCATTACTTAGGTTTAATGAATTCCCATAAAATACGAATTAAATGCTTCCGCTATTGTTATTATTATTAACTAACCTAATAGATGTTTAGGAGAATTAAATAATTCAATATAGTAGGATTAGTTAAACGGAGCATCACTTCACAGAGCTGCAGACGTGGCAGTAGTGATGACGTGTCCGGTGACGTGACACGCATTGCTGGGCTTGCGAGTGGAGGGCGTGGGTCATGGGACGACCTCGAAAATTGAGGTCGTCACATTAAAGATGTTAGACAACACTCCAGATTGAGTGTATCTCCTAATATTCAAAAAGGTTCAAGTCTCAAAAGTAGCTTATTTGAACTCATATCCATAATAAAAACACTCAACAAGGCTTCAGGCAACTCTACATGTGACTCTAAACTAGACTCAATAATGCAACTGAATAACTCTAAAAATGCATAGACTAATTTAAACTGTTACTACCCTAAATAATGTACT
This sequence comes from Stephania japonica, assembly GCA_039657345.1. Taxonomy (NCBI): domain Eukaryota; kingdom Viridiplantae; phylum Streptophyta; class Magnoliopsida; order Ranunculales; family Menispermaceae; genus Stephania; species Stephania japonica. The sequence goes on along the minus strand of CM077558.1, from coordinate 14,778,855 downwards.
AAATAACATGTCATAACAAGATGATAAATGAGATGAAATAGAAAAACACCATCGTACCTTATCAATCATACCCATGGAATACGCATAAAAAATAAACTGTTATACTTGACATGCACAAATTCCATTTATTCCAAGTGAAATCCATTCCACAATACCTGAAACACCCCCAAACTTATCCCAAACCTTGTCCTCAAGGTTTAAAACAAGAATGAGAATATCAAACCACAAAAAGAAGAGAAAAGAAGTGAAAGGAACATGGTAGTGAAGAAGATAAGTAATGAGATATAACATGGTAAAACAATAATGAAAAAACTAATGGACTCAAATATCTCTAAATATGGTAACAAAAAATGCTCTCACATCTCAGGAAATCACGAGACTATAAACAATATTACCTCAATAGACTCGAAAGCATAATCTTAATAAACTAAATGCAAAAACTTACCAAATTCTGATTAGACTAACCGTAGATATACAAACCAAAGAACCTCAGTAGTGATTTCAGGCTCTTTCAACTCCGGTGCTTCAACAAAAACGTATCAAACACCTGTAAATAGTCAAAAATGGGATTATGATGAGTTCATTAAACAAATATAAAAACTAACAAATAAAAAGAAAGGATAGAAACTTGGGCTACCTCCCAAGAGCACTTTTGGTTAAAATCTTTAGCTCAACTTCAGAAATAAGTGTCCTAAGTAACGCTGTCCCACTCAATTATGTCTCAAGTGGTTCTCATCCGCGTAGCTCCACCGGGGGAGAAGGAAACACCAACTGTCAATGAGGGTGGTGGAAAGGTCTCACCAGCTTTAGGCACATGATGACCATCTTGCATGTCCAACCTAATCTCATCCTGAAATGGTAGTTCAAAAACATACATAGCAAACAAATAAGATAAATCAGTAAGAGGTTTAATGGTATTAAAAATATTAAATTTAACGATCTCACCATCAAACTTCATAGACATGGTCCCATCAAACACATCAACCTTGGTGTGTGCAGTCCTTAGGAAAGGTCGACCCAGTAAAAGAGAAGGTATTTCATGCAGAGAATCATCACCTATATCCATCACATAAAAGTCAGCTGGAAATATCAAATCATGAATCTTGATTAGGACATCCTCGATGAGCCTAACCAAGTGTACAACCGACCTATTAGCCAGGTGGATTGCAGCATTTGTGTCCTTAAGTGAACCTTTATGAAGTGATTCAAATAAAGAACTAGACATGGCATTTATAGATGCGCCAAGATCACACATGACACTCTCAACAAGAATATCACCTATCCTACAAGAAACAGTAAACATACCAGGGTCCTGACATTTAGGAGGTATATTTTTCTCGGTATGTACCTCATGTACCCCCAAACTTACCTTTTCAACATCTACACATTCCTGCTTAGGAGGGCCTTTGAGCTCAACAAGTTCAGCAACCTCTTTGCACTTCTCCTGAATATCCATGCTCTGCTCAATTGGCTGAAATGGAGGGGTGGCTACCGACTTGTCAGAATTTTTGCGTTTCTGGAATAACTCTGGAAAGAATCTCTGTGGGAAATGAGCTATCTTCATATCTCGCATGCCCTCTTCGTCCTGCTCAGGTGTCAAATGATGCTCTTTGCGAACTACCTTAGGCTCCCTCGGCTCGCTCTCAGTGGCTAATGATATGGCATTATCATGAACCTTACGGTTAAGGATGGATTGGGCTGGTAATCTACCCTGATCTTCGAGTCTACCTAGCTGTAAAGCCATTTGACTCACCAGAGTTGCTAAGTTACGCACAATAGCATCATTAATAGCTTTGTGCTGTATCATATCTGTCGCATGGGTGTCAAACTTAGTGATTAGTGTCCTCATCATATCCTTTTAAGGGTTCGATAGTCTGAACAGGCTGGGGCTGTAGAGGGAGGGGTTGTCTCCTCAGGATGAACTGTAAGAAGTTCTGATTCTGTTGCCCATAACTCAAATAGGGGCTTTTCACGGCTTGATTATGTGTTACCATTATTATTGTCGTATTGATTCTTAGGAGGTCCTTGGAATCTACCACCTGAAGCGTTAGCTTGTTCTTCGAACAAAGTGGGACAAAAATCAGTGTTATGACAAAAAAACATCACAAAATCCGCGAGTCTTGGCTGGAGCTTTCCCTGAAGTGATGAAACTTTCTTTGAGATTAGTAAGTTTGTCAAGCTTCATATCAGTATTGCTTGACCCACTTCCATTGAAGATGTACTTAGAAGGCTCCTACTCCTTATCGTCATCCACATATTAACGAGATTGACTAACCATAGATTCAAACAACTCAAACATCTCTTAAGTTGTTCTCTTCTTGTACGCACCACCACAAGTGTTGTCAATCATACGCTTCTCAAGGGACCTAAGTCCATTGTAGAGGAATTGCAAAAGAGAGGTGTTACTCTGACCATGTTGGGGACATTGTGCAATTAGCCTTTTGAATTGACCCCGATAATCATTAAAGGTTTCTCCTTTTTTCATCTTGATACTACATATTTCTGCAATAAGCTGAGATGACCGAGATTTGGGAAAGAATTCCTTTAAGAATGTTGAAATCAATTCATTCCAGCAAGTGATGGATCTCGGGGGAAGATAGAATAGCCACTCTTGTGCACTGTTTCTAAGACAATGGGAAAACCAACAGTTTGACTTCATCTTCTAGAGCTCGTTGTGGCTTTATCATTATACATTTGGAATCAAAATCTTTGATGAAGGACACTGGATCTTCACAATCCAAGCCATAGAAGGAGGGTAGAAGGTTTAGGAAACCAGACTTAAGCTCAAATTCTCCCCTACGTGCAGGATATGCAATGCGGTGTGACTGATGAGCAAAGAGAATTTGCATCTCCTAATTCTCCATCTCTATGGTGATTTGGGGCTCATCATGTGCTTGTTGTCGTGTAAGTGCAGGATTAACCATGTTAGGTGTATGTGGTTAAAATTGGGGGATTATTGGTCCCCGTGGAGCTATAGGTGCCCTATCCTGATTATCCTATTGGTTTTGATTGTTCCCCTCATCTCGGGGAGGATTGTTGTCGTTATGCTCCATTGTTGGAGAACGCTCAATGCTAGGAGTGGATTTGGAAGCTTGCTTCCGTTAGCGCGCTTCTCTTGCATTCTTACGACAAGTCTTTTCGATATCTGGATTAAAGGATAATGAAGATCCAATGGACGAAGACTCTTATGCATAAAAAGGGAAAAGAAAAGAAAGGAAGAAAAACTTAAGTCAAATAGGACTTGGTCCCCAGTAACGATGCCAAAAATTTGATGCGCGCTGAATGCATTAATAAAATATATTAACCTAAACCAACTATTTTGTAGATAGTGGCAAAAGGTCGATCCTATAAAGATTGGTAGTCTTTATAAGGTAAGAAAATACAAAAAGAGAAATTGGGGGGTTTTAGAGAGAATGTTTGAATACTTTGAAAAGAAAAAAGCTTCAGTGGGAGTGAATCTAGGCTTCCATAGCACATGCTACCAGATCTTGGTGAATAGCACGACCCGAGTATCATGTCGTGGCATGTGTCGGTGCGTCGTAGGTATAACGTCGGCCACTAAGCGGATCCAGATACTGGCCCTGTCGTAGGTATAACGTCGGCCACTAAGCGGATCCAGATACTGGCCCTGCTTGAGTCGGACTCGCCAACAGTATTTTTTGGAAGAGTCCGAATTATGGAGCTAGTCTGGTCCTAGGATCTAGGAACACACTTTGAGCTTTCACTATTATTTATTCATACAATAGGCACAGTTGCCTGTATTTATTTCCGTATGTTTATTTAATAGCTTTATTTAAATTTCAGTATTTACTTTCAGTATTGCTCACTTAATTTCCTTGGGAATACTCACTCTGGACTCTTCATCTGTCTTTTGTAATGGCTTGAGTGCAGATCCTAGTACGAGTCAGGGCAAGGGTAAGCTGCCAGAGTAAAGTTGATCAGAGATACATAACCTGACTTGTACATTTGTATTATATATATATATATATATATATTTTGTTTTCATTCTGAGTTTGCGGATTGTGAAATACTTTGACATCTTGTATATATTGACCTTATGTGACTTCGAAGATACTTATGATTATATATGGGTTTTTCACACTAGGTTTATGGTTTATATCATTCACTTTAATTGTTGATATATGAGTTTAGGTGTTGTAAGACTTCCATTGTGCTAAATTTGAGGATTATATGATAACATGACATATATAGGATTTGATTTCAATACAATTAAATTAGAAATTGATAATTAATAAGGTTTAAAATGATAAAATGGAGGATATAATCCAATGTGGAGCACAACTGTCGCTGGTAAGACAGACTGTGGATCCATATTGGCCCCCGTGGTAGTTTGTTTGGAAAATAGGTCGTTACAGGGTATTTCGATCTTTTGTAATTGACTAACATTGGGTTGGAATAATACTATCCCAATCGTGGTTTGGATTAGTCCCAACCTTGTGGGCTAAAATAGTCTTGTCGACATTTCTATAAAAGAATCGAAAACCTGTATTATTTAATCCCACCATTTTATCCTGCCCTACCCTATGAACTGAACAGGCTATAGATACCAATATACTAGTATATATATAAATAGCCACAAAAAGTAATTAAATTTTACAGTATATCTTAACATGACTAAAAAAGTATCTTTTCTACTTAAAAAAAGGGAGAGTATCAATCTTTTCTATCTCCTTTATTGATTAATTTAATCTTTAAAATAATTTGTATTAAAAAAATTTTTGGTACATCTTGTTGAGCTGTTAAAACATGTATTATACTTAGAAAAATGATTTTTTAACCCATAAAGTTAATCCACTAAGTGCACGCACATCTTTGCCTGTCCATTTCGTTGCACACACTTCCCGAGGTGTATCGGACGGTACGCAAACAGGTGCATGGGCTTAATTGATTAGTTGGCTAACTTTGTTAGTTATTCTAGCATTTTTCTTGTACTTTAGCCCAGGGGACTCAAAATTCATAGGTCTGCCCTGAGCGGATAAGCGTGAGTGCAGTGGTCAAAGTCTGACACATTTTTTGTAAGTAATATATCCAAGTCTTTGTAAAGGGGAGTGGAAAAAAGTTCCCAACCTTTTATTTTTTTGATAGGACAAACCAATTTGTTTTTTGGATGATATGGTATATAGTCTCTTTCAGAAAACATTATAACACCTTTGAATATTTGTTGTCTAAACTTGATAGTATTGTTAAAAGTATATAAAATAGAAAAAAAATATCACACTAACCCAATTGGTTGCCACACAATACACCTCTCAATGCACGTACACATCTTGAGGTGTATTGTGCGACAACCAACTGAATCGGTGCACAAAGTGAGTTACCGTAGTAGTTCTTCAGTATAAAATATTTTGTTCTTTTGATATTTGAAAAAAAAGTTGTTCCAAGAGTAGACTAGAAAACAACAAATATATACAACAAATTGAGGATTTTATGAACAGTGTGATCTATTTATACTATAGATCACGTGAGATGCACACTAAAAGTTGTTAAAAAGTATTAACTATAATTTGACTATGATTAGTAAGTAATATATCTAACATGTAAGTATCTACATAGCGCGTTTGGGATTCGAGACCAACTCTATTACTATGGATTGAGTATGAAATGTTTTTTATTGAAATCTCATACTTAACGGTGATAATAGTGAAAAGTTGAGACCACATATCTCTCCTGATTCCAAAAATGAACTGTTCCTTCGGCCAACCTATAAGACAAGTTAAACGTCAATGATTCTATGAAAGGTAATAAAACACAAGAATATACTACAAAAAAATTGATCTTTAACAACACTTAATTATGTTGTTATACCATACGTTGTTCAAATATAATGAATTTAACATATAATTAAGTATTATTTATAACAAAAAATAATGATTAATGATTGAATGATTGTTATAAAATAAAGAATTTAATTAAGTTTATAAATCATTATATATTAATTTTTTAATTAAAGATATTTTGGTTGCACATTACTTACGTATTGAATAAGTTTTAATAATGTAGAGTATGACAACATTTTTTTCCTTGTAGTGAATATATATTAAGATCATTCAATTTGATGCTGCAACCAAACAATAAAGTTTTGGAAAACATTTTCAAGAAGCAACTATATATCATACTATAGGCACTGTAATCATACAATTATTTAGCCTGCTCCAATAGTATGCTTAGTGAACTTTTACCTCAGATTTGCGGTACATCGCTAGAAGCTTCGACTCTACGACCTTCACAGCAACGAAATCTTCCAGCCTTCACATCAAATGATCCAATGAGTTAAGACAAAGACAAACGAAGACCGCGAGAAAAACAATATCAAGTTTGCACCTAGCTGCATAATTCCAATAGATTGTTTCTAAGGAGTATGTAGTTATTGTGTGTGTTAGTGAAAATTCTATTCACATCGGCAACAAACATTTCAAATGCCATGTAGTATTGCTCCGATTCCAACCTCTCTAATATCGTCTTCAAGTTTGTAGCCAAGAAATGGCTTCAATAATATGATTGTCAGAGGTTCAAATGACTCTAGCACCCCTGCCAATAAGGCTTAAAAAAAAAAAAACAAAGATAGGGAGATATACTACAAGAAAAAGGGTATTTTACAACATCAAATATCGATGTTAATATATAAGTTGCCAAAACATATTAAATACATAATTAACATGCAAGTAATATTTTTTAAATAAATTATAGATATTATGTTTCTCGGTGCATTAATATTAACTTTGTATTAATTAATAAACTATATTACACACGAATTTTTAAAATTAATTGAATAATATAATTTGTCAATTATACGTGTTTTTAAGTTTTAACAATGTTTTCTTCAACAATATTTTCTTACTGTCTCAAAAAAAAAAAAAAAAAAAAAAATTTTCTTACTGTCTTAAAAACTGTTTTTCTTATAGCCCCCGACTTACACCCATTGTATGTTTTACCAATTATGATTGCCGTTCAAGCTTTTGTGACTCCCATGTCCTCGTCGTCATTATCGAATGCTTGCCTTCAATTATATGACACCCACATGTAATATGGTTTTATAGAACACATTTCTTTTTCTGAGATGATACTTCAATAAAACCTGACCTCAAGAATAGCAAAAGCGCCATGGAGTGTGCCCTCATGGTCGCGGATGACTCCCCCAACTCCACAGCTTGTACTCCCTTCTCGAATGGTTGTGTCGATATTCAATTTAATTTATTCCAGTTTTAAACCCGGACATTGTCTCCATCGAATACTATGAGGCTTTATTTTATTGTGTACAAAAAAAAACAAAAAACAAAAAAAATTGAAAATAATGTACTCAGGCTATTAATACATCGAAATATTAATTTCAAAGTTATGTAGAGTTGACATGTACAATATGTACAGAGCTTTCTTTTATATGTGTGTGTGTGTGTGAATGCAATATGTGAAATGATAATCAATAGTTTAAGAAATTAAAATTGATTGTTTCAACTTTCAAGGTACACATATATATGGGTTTTATTATACGTGCCATAATAATTATTTTTTTGGTAGATATAATCACGAGTGCACCGGGGGCATGAGGGCGACCATCCCAGGCCCCCACCCAAAAGAAGGATCCCTTTGCCTATACTTTTTTTTGGTAGAATCTTTGCCTATACTTTAACTAATGTGTGTATATATTTTTGGAAAAAAAATAGATTTCAAAGTTTATCTTAGCACCTACATAAAAGGCCCATGTGTTTCCCACAAGTTTGTTTGAAGAAAAAAAGAAAAGGAAAAGGCCCAATTTTTTTAAGAAGGCCCCATCTATATATCTATAAGAAAGTTATGTATATGATGACACATGTCAACTTTACATAGATTTGAAACTAATAACCTAAGTACCAGTTTGGTTGGAGTTATATGTAAGGTGTAGGGATTGGCTTAGATATGACTGGTCTTTGTGAGAGATGGGAGTATGCATTGCAGCTGTTTGGTACAAGTATAAATCGAAAAGGAAAAGTGGGTAAAATGTCTAAAATGCCCTTATTTAATGCCACAACACCTACCACCACCTACCCTGTTCAAGTATATTTTTTCTTCTTCGTCGAGACGCATAGGAGGTCGGCCGTTTTTCACTATCTTCGCGGTAAAGTCGTCTCTGGTCTGGCTCTGTCGCACTGTCTTCGCGGTCATCTCCGGCACTGTCTCCATCATCCACACCAGGTAATCATCTCGCACTGTTCTTCTTCTCCGTTCGGTCGTTGTCGTGGTCTAAGGTCCAATATAACTTTTTTTTTCTTAGATTCATTCTCTCTTCTCCGTTCGGTTATTGTATTGATGTTTTTGTTCTAACATTCCCTTTCGTTTTACTTTGATTTCATATTATTAACGGGGGGTCGAATACCAACTGTTTGGCGTGTCGTTCATAATCAACCCTAAATCATAAATATACACTTTGATACAAGTGAGGAAGTGCACCAACTGCACTTCAATACAAGTGAGCAACACCAAGCTCATCATTCCCAATTGAAGTCAACTTAGTTATAAAGGCCATTGGTGTTTGGATTCCTTTTGCTTATATCTAACAAATTTAAAATACACTTTGATTGTGATTGATGACTTCCTTAACAAGTGTTAGTGTTAGTGATCAATAAGTTGGCAAAGACCTTTAAGAGCAAATTTGCTATTCAATGAAGAAATCAATAACTGATCAGGACAGTCCTCACTTTCTGGTTGGGATGTATGCCTCTTTTTGATTTAGACATCTTGCCTCTGTTTTTGTCAATTTTAGGGGACTTTTGTAAATTATTTATAGGGACAAGTTTGTTTGTCTCCCCTTTTTTGTATGCCTAAAGTTTTTGATAGCTCGAATGAAGTTTTCGTTGTCTAAAAAAATAAAAATAAAAATAAAAATACAATTTAGATTTAGGCTTCTAGGTTATTTTAGGAACTATTTTGTAGTTTGATTAATAAATGGTTTATTTTGTAGCTTCGGGTCTGATAGGTTATTTTGTAATATCTAATTGAAACAAATAGTTTAGACTTAATTGAATAATGATGCATGAGTTTGGCATTCTAATGATAGAATAATGCTTCATTCTTTTATTGGTGAAGTAGTTTTTGTTCACTCTTATATATATATTTTACATGAGAGTACATACAGAAAAAGCTTTCATTAAAGAACTTGCTTGTTGAATTTGCTTATGTTGTTGTGCTTGTTTCATTGTGTTTTATAGTTTAATTACTTATTCATTATTCTTTCATTCCATTTGGTGTTGGTATAGTTCCACTTGATGGCGTCAGCAAGTTCGCAATCTGTAAGGCGGGTAAGTTGTCAATCTTCGAGGGATGCAACTTCTCAATCTTCAAAAGTTGGCCGATGTAAATGGACAATTTTTGAAGTGAAAAAATTGGTGGAAGCAATGAGAGAGATGGTGGAAGCTGGAGTTTACAAGGCTGATAATGACTTTAAGCTCGTATACTTACACTTCCTAGATGAAAAGATGAGGGCAAGTTGCCCAAGTTTTGGATTTAAGGCAAAACCTCATATAGAGTCATGCGTTAAGACCTTGAAAAAGGATTGGACTGTTGTCCATATCCTTACTGGCGCACGTCATGGATGTAGTGGTTTTGGATATGAAAATGGAACTAATACGAGTGTCGCCTCCGATGATGTTTAGGTTGACTATATAAAGGTAACTAATTTCTTTCATCAGTAAATGATTCATTAGAAATATAATTTCATCTGATTTGTAATGATATTTGTCTATTTGTCTCATAGAATTTCCCCAAGGCAGGAAAGTGGTGCGGCAAGCGTTTCTACTATTATGACGAGTGTTGCTATATCTTCGGGAATGATAGGGCGACTAGAGAAGATGCGCGTTCTGCTGCTAATTATCTTGACCCTGCAAATGAAGATGTTGCTAACTTGAGCAATTCGGAATCGGGTTGACCAAATACTGTGAATGTTGCGACAGCTCTGGCACCAGGCCTATATGCTCAGAGACACCTGAAACGAGCAGTAAAGGATGAAAACGACTATCCAATGATTCTCGCACCACTATTAGGGACTACATGCTCCAAGCTGCGGAGGTAATGGTGGTAGAAATTAAAAAATTAACTATCGAGATAGCCAAAGCTATTTTGGATGACAAGGATAGGCGTGAAGCTGTGGTGGCAGCATTGGAAGAAGTGTATGGCATACCTCCTATTGAAAGGGCTATATATGCAACAAAGTTGGCAAAAGAAAATGAGTTGATGGTTGGGTTCTTGTCGTTTGACCCCATATATTGCCTAGAATGGCTGTAGAGGATGTTCCCAGATGTTATGTGAATGTGAAGTTGTGGTCTTTCTTTTTTGGACAATTTATAATTATTGACATGTTTGCTAGTATGTAGCTTTTTTGTTGCATCATAATGCAAAGTATTTTGTGTTGGTGATTGTTTTTGTGGTAAGACAATGTGTATGCCATTTTATGTGGCTTAACTTTAATATTTTGCACACTTCAGCTATCACACCTTAGCCATCCTCCAAATTGACATTTATTTATATATATTAGGAGTGGCTAAGATGTGGTGTATGCAGTTGTGTTTAAGTTATGAAATTATTAGTTCTTTCATGTTTGTTTTTTTTCATAATGATATATTTCATTGGTGTGGGTTCCTTTTCGATTACTTTGTTCATAGTAATGTCTCCACAATTGGAATGAATTTTTTTTTTTTGGTGTGAATTCCTTTTCTATGAGTTTGTTCATAGTTATTACTTCCAAAAGATCATGTCATTAGCAACATATAATAAAATATCACCACTCACCCCTAAAATATAATTGGAACCACCAAATAGAAATTGTATGCGGTACACAACAAAGTTCAAGAGTCATTCTAGATTAGTCCCAATATTGAGTACAACTACAACATTCATCGCGTAATGTCTCATTTCTTAGTTCAAACCGTTATGCCTACGTGCTTCCAAGATCCATCTTAGCGGAGGAAGAGGTGGAGGAGGAACTGCATATGTGGCATGAAGTTTAATATCTCCACGCACATGATTGGAGCCCTCTATCTGTGTCGTCTTCAAAGGTTCTTGTGGCCCAGAAAGTGATTTTTCATATGCAAAAAGTGCTTCTTCCAATGTTTGATATGATTTATAACTATTCCCACTGTATACACTGACAGAGCGAGAACAAGCATCCCATGAGTCGAATACTCCAGTCTCTGCTCTTAAACACCACGTACTACTTCTTGCATAGAGCCATCACTATAAAATAAGATAAACACATATATTGCAATTAGAATGATAACCTTGTAAAAAAATTATGAGTAAGAGTGTACAAAGTCATTTGCAATAATTCAACAAGCAAGCGTTTAACTTTCCAAAAAAGTTCAACAACCAAGCTTTTCAAAGTCATATGTAATAGTATAGAAAACAACACATTGTAAAGAAATAGTCTCATTCATTCCACATAGCGATTGTAAGGTGATCACGAAATGTAGTCCACACATTAGTTAGGCCAACATTCGTAATTCTCTCCGGTTCACCATCACCATTGTCCTCTCCATCCTGTGCATCACTTTCGAAATGTTGATCTATCAAGTCATCAGGTATCTCTTCCTTAAAGAAATTATGGAGCGATGTACAAGCCAACACGATAAGTGTAGTAACCTTCACTGAATAGTATGATGAACTTCTAATAATTGCCCATCTCTATTTCAACAAGCCAAAACAACATTCAATGACGTTCCTTGCACTAGCATGAAGCATGTTGAACATCTCTTCCGGCATTCTTGGTTGATGATCAACACCCCTAAACTTGCTTAAATGGTATCGTTGTTCGCGGCAAGGTGAAAGGAAGACTTCGCTATTTGAATAACCAGCATCAACCAGGTAGTACGTCTCACGGTTAACAACTTGGCCATTTGGGCGGGTCAAAGTATCACGCAATACACGACCATCAGCTGCAGAGCCCTCCCACCCTGAAAGCACATAACTGAAACGCGTATCTATTGTACATGCCCACATGACGTTCAAAGTGATATCACCCTTCCTATTTCTATATCTTCCTTTTTGAGATTGACCAATTTTAATAGGTATGTAGGTCCCGTCGATAGCTCCAACATAACCATACACAATACAATTAAACAAAATATGAAGAGTTAGTCTAATAAATCATAATGTAAGCATAGCTATTGGGAGTATTCTTATTATTATCAGAAACCATGTCCACTTCAAGTCTGTGGTATTCGTTCCAACTGGTTAAGGACGCTTGAAAAGTAGAACTTGTAAATGCAAAATTGCACACAATACCCTGTTGAAGACCCTACTAGTTGTTTTATCGGACCTACAAAATTCGAACTTTGCTACACGATAGCGTATGTTGTGCCCCAAGATCCAGAGTGTAACAACAACTTGCTCATCTACTAAAACACATATGTACTTTTTCAACCCCCCTCTTTCACGCAATATGTCACATAACTTGACAAATGTGATTGTGTTCATGTGTGTCAAATTATAGCAGTCATCGGCGTTGTCGTAAACCATTTTATGAACTGCCTTACGATTCTTATCAATGTTTAGGTCATATAAACGATGTCCTTTAAATTGTTGCCTCGCACCCTCATAAATAGTATGCCACATTACAAACATCACCGTTTGCAATAATTGATTATGGCGTGCGAGCAATCTAATATTTCGCAACTTAACCCACTCAAGCTAAAGGCCTATTTCGTCCATTGTAATAAATACCTATGATATTTCAATTCATACAATTGCCAAGTGATAATAATCAAAAACCAATATAGAATGAATATAGACATTAATATAGAAAACAGATAAGAGTATAGAAATCATTATAGAATTTGAAGTAAATAAGTAGGGCAAATGGCAATGTTCTTCAAAGTGTCTCTCCCCTCTCTCGTATTACATACTCATTAAAATTTTAAGTTGAATCAACACCAACATAAATACCGAATTCAAAATCATGATTATATATATCGACCGTAAATCAAAACTTTATATAAAAATCTACATTATCAAGTCCAAACCAAATTAAGAAGGAAGGAAACAATCATCACAATTCATATAGGTTGTGACTAAAAGTGTTTAATTAGAGACTTCAATGTTCAAGTTGGTGGGAATCTGATTAGACACTATCAATTAAATTAAATTGCATGCTTATATTGAAGATTAAATGGTTCTCATCAGACTCGGTGCCAATTCATGACCATGAAGATCAGAAGAGGGTTAATTACATTGTTACTTGTCGATGGGAAAGTTCATCACCAAAGCATTATTATTATAAAGAATGAAATAAAATCGTACAGTCAGATGATAATGTGTTTGTGCTTTTTATCATTATGGGGGTTTTTGTGTTTCTTTAATTCAGTGCAAAGAGCTTGCACTTACCTATAGGTGACTCTAATTAATTTGGGACCGAAGACATGTTATTCTACAGAGCAATGCAATGACCAAAACTAGTAAATAATACTTAATTAAAATTGTCACCGCTCACCAATCTCTACATGTAGAAGAACCCCATGAAGATGAGTTCGAAAAGAGATGGCGCCATACCAGAAGCATATACACAAAAAAGAGAAGCATATACAAGTGCTAAAATATCAGACTGTTTCATTAATGAATGAGGAAGATAAAGAAGGGTAGCTAGGGCAAAGAGTGACGACAAGGAAAGGACCATACTAGAAGGAGAGAGCAGATGATACCACTTGAAGAAAACGCGAAAATTAACCGAGACGTCATTGTGGTGGTCGAGGGCGATGTGAAGATCGAAATCGAGGGCAATGTGATGTGAAAATCAAAATCGAGGGCAATGTGAGGGCGATGTGAAGATCAAAATCGAGGGCGATGTGGAATCGAAATCAAAATGTGAAGATCGTCGTCGAGGGTCTTCTTCTTCGTCGTCTAGGGTTTTCGACAATTAGGGTTTTGTTCAAACAATGAGGGCATTTTTGACATTTCACCTCAAAAGTTGGGTGAGCTTATCTAATGACAAGGTCCCACCTGTCATTTGGTAAGCTGGTATATGGGGGTTTATGTAAGCCTATTGCTTACTTAACTCTCCAACCAAACAATGGACTTATTCCTAATCCCAGGTTTAGTTAACCTACTACCCCAACCAAACGGGTACTAAGTACATTATTTTCACTTTTTTGTTTTTGTTTTTCTTTTTTTTTTACACAATAACAACTTTATTACATCATTTGTCATATATTTTATATTTAATTTTTAAACAATTTTTATTTATAAAAAATAAATATAGATTTATAATATTCTGGGATAATGTTTGGGTCTAAAACTAGTGTTGTAACTTAAACTTGAAGTAAAAGATATATAGTTTATTTAAGATAGAAGCGCAACTACTTTTCCACATTAATCCTTGCAGTTACTTGTCATGCATGTATATTACCCAAGAATTACAACGTGAAAAAATTTAGCAAAAAATCAAGCGACGCGTTCAAATAAAATAACATTGCAGTCTGCAGGCACAATTTTGTACGTCAACTTTCTATTTTATTTGTGCTTTCCTCATAGTCAGTGCCGTATATAAAAACCTCATCATGCAAGTCAAAGCTCTGCAGTACTCTTTTTAGATTTTCAGCAGATGTGAAATCCATATAACTTTGCAATAGCAGATTGGAAAATGCTAGAATGACATCTCAAAGTCACATTTTGTGATGTAGTGTGTGGGCTCACATCTTTGGGCCATCCATGCACACCTTGAGATGCACACTCACGTGTGATGCACCGAGATCTACATACCTAACACTCATTCTTACGTGGGGCCCACACGCCACGTCAATAAGATGTAGCTTTGTGATGTAAATAAGAGTTTGTGTTAGATTAAGATTTTTTTATTTATTAGATAAGATGATTTTGTTTAATTGGATTATAAGTTATGTGTCATTTGAGTCAAAATTAGAGTTTCAATAGGAGTTAGTGGTAGTAAGAATTTTATTAGAATTACAGTTAATGTGCCTTTTGGTATTCAATTGTGAAAGAATATTTTCCTCCCTTTTCTCATTAACAGAACTCAGAATATATACACCAATTACATCAATCAGTAGCATGATCCTAGGCTAGATAATTGGAAACTAACCATATACAAAGATTGATTCTAGGCTAGAGAATAGGAGACTAATCAATATATGGAAACTAACAATATATACTATATTTAACACAAAGACTGATTCTAGGCTAGAGAATAGGAGGCTAATCAATATATAGAAACTAACAATATATACTATATTTAACACACCCCAGCAGGCGAAACGGGAGGTTTACAGATGTTGAGACTGTTACGAAAATCTTCAAACAATACTTGCGGTAGACCTTTAGTAAAAATATCTGCAATATGATAACAGGACGGCACATGAAGAACACGGACTTGTCCGCGTGCAACCTTCTCTCGAACAAAATGGATATCCATTTCAATATGCTTTGTACGTTGATGTTGAACTGGATTACCCGACAAATAAATAGCACTTACATTGTCACAGTATACTAAAGTGGCCTTTTTAATCGGACAATGTAACTCTAAGAGAAGATTCCGGAGCCAACATGATTCGGAAACCACATTGGCCACCCCACGATATTCGGCCTCGGCACTAGAACGAGACAATGTGGGTTGACGTTTAGAAGACCATGAGACCAACTTGTCTCCTAGAAACACACAATACCCGGATGTAGATCTTCTCGTATCAGGGCACCCACCCCAATCTGCATCAGTGTAAGATACCAGAGTAGAAGAAGAAGATGGGTACAAATGAAGACCATGATCCAAAGTACCCTGAACATATCGAATAATCCGTTTGAGAGTAGACATATGATCAACCCTCGGATCATGCATATGGAGGCAAACTTGTTGGACGGCATAAGAGATATCCGGCCTGGTGAAAGTGAGATATTGTAGAGCCCCTGCAAGACTCCGATACAGAGTTGGATCATCAAAAACAGT
Source organism: Stephania japonica (assembly GCA_039657345.1). Lineage (NCBI taxonomy): Eukaryota > Viridiplantae > Streptophyta > Magnoliopsida > Ranunculales > Menispermaceae > Stephania > Stephania japonica. The sequence continues at coordinate 14,762,921 of CM077558.1, read as the reverse complement.
ACTAGCAGTAGCACTAACCTTAGGCTTAGTGTTAACCGGAGTAGCAGATGGTTTACATGATGACATTCCTGCACGCTCAATTATTTCTTCGGCATATTTGCGCTGTGAAAGAAACATAACACCCTTATGTCGAGTCACCGCAATATCCAAAAAATAATTCAATTGACCAAGATCCTTCATAGCAAATTCAGAACTAAGAAGGTCCATAATGGAGCACCGGAGAGCATGAGAAGAAGCAGTAAGAACGATATCATCAACATATAATAAAATGTAAGCCATATCTCGATCCCTTGCTTTGTAAATGAACAAAGAGTTGTCACATCTACTATTGGTGAAACCAATAGATGTAACAAAATCAGCAAAGCGCTTATACCAAGCTCGGGAGCTTGCTTAAGTCCATACAAGGACTTACGCAATAGGCACACATGATCTGGACGGGTATGATCCCTGTACCCCAATGGTTGATGCATATAAACTGTCTCCTGAAGCGTACCATGAAGGAAGACATTTTTGACATCCAACTGATGAATCGGCCATGCTTTAGAAAGAGAAATGCTAAGAACGGTACGAATAGTTGCCGGCTTCACAACCGGACTAAACGTGTCACCACAATCAATGCCAACCTATTGAGTTTTTCCATCACATACAAGACGGGCTTTATGCCTCTCAAAATCACCGTTAGAATGAACTTTATGAGTAAAAATCCACATAGACCGAATAACATTAACATCAGGTGGACGGGGCACCAATTCCCACGTCTTATTTGTAATAAGAGCATTATATTCATCATCCATGGCCATTTTCCAATTCTGGTCACGAAGAGCTACCACAGGATTACGAGGCAAAGGAGACCTTGAAACCGTGGCATGTAAAGCTTGGTATTTTGGATTTGGTTTAAAAATACCATGCTGGCTTCTAGTGACTATAGTGGGCTTAGGAAGAGGAATATTGGGAGTAGGAGCTACGGACTGGGCATGCGGGGAGTGGGTTTGGTTAATAATTGGGAAGGGTGGGTCTGCTGGGCCAGGTGAAACTAGATCTGGATCCTGTTGGGCAGGTGTGTAGGCCTGGGCTGGCGTATGGGAAAGAGGAGTAGTAGATGTTTGAAGATGATTTTGCACATAAGGAGATAAACCATTATCCAAATAATCATATGTATGGGATGATGGGGTATGTAATGACGCAAAAGGAAACACATTCTCATCAAAATGGACATGACGACAAATGATGATTTTTCTGGAGGATAAATCGTAACATTTATAGCCACGGTGATTAGGTGGAAAACCCAAAAAAATACAAGGAGTTGACCGAGCTTGTAATTTATTGATTTTGGTGGAAGGAATAAGAGGATAACAGAGACACCCAAAGACCCAAAGATGAGAATATGTAGGAACCCGTTGATATAGTATTTGAAGGGGAGAAGTATTACCCAAAAGCTTGCTCGGAAGAATATTAAGGAGGTATGTTGCCATTTGTAATGCATGATGCCAAAATGAAGGAGGAAGTGATGCATGAGAAAGTAGAGTACGAGTGATATTATTGATAGACTGAATTTTTCGTTTGGCCTTCCCATTTTGAGAAGAGGTGTGAGGACAAGAAAGACGAAAAGACATTCCATTTGTCTTACAGAAATTCAAAAATGGTCCATTATCAAATTCCCTCCCATTATCACATTGCATAGTTTTAATATTACGTTCAAATTGGGTAAAAATATGAGCTTGAAAAATCAAAAATTTTTCATAAACCTCCGACTTTTGACCCAAAAGAAAAGTCCATAAATAATTCGAAAAATCATCCAATAATAGCACGTAATATCTATGCCCTGCAGAACTCAGAATAGGAGAGGTCCAAATATCACTATGAATTATATCAAAAGGTAAAGACGGACTGGAACGAGAAGACATAAAAAGGCAACTTAATATGTTTTCCGAACACACAAGAACGACAAATACTAGAAGTAGAGTTTCGAGTACAATCAATGCTTTTATTGGCCCGAAGAGCATCGAAAATAGAAGTACCCGGATGACCCAAACGATCATGCCAAAGTGAGGAAGAGATGGCTGCAAAGGTGGATGGAGTAGTTTGATTGTAAATAGAGTTGAGAGGATAAAGATCATCCTGGCTATCACACCTCAGGATAAGCGTCCCCGTCTGAAAATCCTTCACAGAAAACCCAAAAGGATCAAATTCAACAGATACAGAATTATCAGTAGTGAATTTTCGAACAGAAATAAGATTTTTGATTATTTTGGGAACATGAAGGACATTATTCAAGGACAATGGATGATTAGGGGTGGGCAAACATGTATAACCATAACCACGAATAGGAATTGAATGACCATTTCCGACAATAATACCAGTATGATGATTGCTCAAATTAAAATAAGACGAGAGATTACCGTTCGAGGAGGTCATATGTGATGTCACACCGGTGTCCATATACCAAGATGAATCGGGTGGATTTAGAGCCATGGTGTGTATAGCGGATGCAATGTCCGTAGGAGCATAAGAGCCAGACTGCCCATTGAAAGATGGAGCCATAGAAGCCTGGTAGGCTTCCTGGTGGGGGCGAGGGCCCAATACCCCAGGCCCACGGTTTGGAGCAGGTGGGCGAGCCCAACCTTGAGTAGGCATAGGGCAAGGAAGAGAAGCCCATTGAGGCCAACCCCAATGAGACGGAGACCACCCCCAACTCGAAGCCTGCTGCTGATGGCGTTGCGAGCCGCCCTTGCTGAACCGACCACCAGAGCCACCCTTGTTGTGCTTGCCTCCACCATTGCCGCGGCCACCGAAATTTTTCCGACCTGGATTGTTCTGCTTCCGGCCAGAATGTTGCTGCCCCTTCCCTTGTCCCGTATGAAAATGAACAAAGGAAGAATCATCGTCCTCATTTGATGCAGCTACCATGGCGGAGTCAGAAGCCATAGTTGCCTCCTTGGCTAACCCGGACTCTTCAAGAGTCAGCATTGAACGGGCTTGATAAAATGGAGGAAGGGGATTACTTTGTCGGATCATCGTACCCACACCACAGTACGGAGCAGTAAGACTGAGACAAGTTGGAGCACAAGACGATTGTCGGACACCGGAGCCCCAACATTCTTCAATTGATCGGCCAGGGACTTAAGCCGTTGACAATACGCCGAGGCATTGGGAAAGTGTTCCATCTTAGTGGTGGAGAAATCATGTTCAAGAGTGACTGCACGAGAATGTTTATTGTCTTGGAATATGTCCCGCAGATGATTCCAAGCTTCCATTGCTGTAGCATCTGGTTCAAGAATGGTGTGCAAAAGGTCGTTAGAAATCGTGGCATAGATCCATGATAAGACCGTGGCATCAAGGGTAGACCACATGTCGTCATCTCCCTCAGCAGCCTGTCTCCTTGCTTTGATTAGAGGGGATGATGTGATGTAAGACCCTGTTCGAACGTGCATGGACCTTAAACAACTCCGCCCATGTTGAGTATTGTACGTTCTCCATCTCAAGAATAATAGGAATGTGATTCCTAATGTTAGAGACAGCAAGAGCTGGGTGAAAGTGTTTGGATGGAGACATCGTCGCCCGAGAAGAAGCACGGTAGAGAGATCTGTTGCAGTGGCGATCGCGAGGCAGGGTGTGATAGCCACGGGTAGGTGTGGGGACGCGCGCGGCGGACCTTGGACGGCCAGAGACGCGAGGGAGGGACGACCAGAGGCGACTGGCGCCGGGTCTGGGCAAGCGCTGGATCCGGACGACGCGGGCGGCGGATCTTGGCACGCGCGGGCGACCGCCCCTCTCTCGACTCCAGGAAGAAGCGGAAGGGAGGGGAAGAAACCCTAGACTGCTGATACCATGAAAGAATATCTTCCTCCCTTTTCTCATTAACAGAACTCAGAATATATACACCAATTACATCAATCAGTAGCATGATCCTAGGCTAGATAATTGAAAACTAACCATATACAAAGACTGATTCTAGGCTAGAGAATAGGAGACTAATCAATATATGGAAACTAACAATATATACTATATTTAACACAAAGACTGATTCTAGGCTAGAGAATAGGAGGCTAATCAATATATGGAAACTAACAATATATACTATATTTAACAAATTGAATTAGGAGTCTTATTATTTTACAAGCCTATATAAAGGCTACATATGTAATAGTTTAGGGGTTGATTGATTGATTTTTATTAATAAAGAACAATGGTTCTTTTTTTAGAGAATTAGGGTGTTAATTCTTAATGCCCTGAATTGTATTGTGCATAGTGTGGAATAATCAATTTAGAAGACTTCCGCTGCGTCACTTTAGGTGTGACTTTGGGGTGTCATCCTAGCATCATTCCTAGTAGAAAATGGTAAAGAGACACATTTTAGGGTGCCACTTGGGGTCTCTTACAACCCTTGTCGCCTTCTGATGTTTGGGAACATATATCAATGGATTTCATCGAAGGTCTATTGTATTCAGCTGGTTGAAGCTCCATTTTGGTGGTTGTCGATCATTTTAGCAAGTATAGCCATTTCATGCCACGTAAACATCTTTACTCTACAAAGACAATTGCCGAAATGTGTTCCTTCATGGAGTCATGCAGCTTCATGGGTTTCCGATTAGTATAGTATCAGATTGAGACAAGATTTTCCTCAGCAAGTTTTAGTGCGAGTTGTTTTAGTCACAAGGCACCCAGTTGAAACCCAATTCGGCATACCACCCTCAATCAGATGGGATGAGAAAAGTGGTTAACCATTTTTTGGAGACGTTCCTGTGTTATTTCATCAATTAAAGGTCTAAGGAGTGGTCTAAGTGACCATCACGGGATGAATATTGGTACAACACTTCTTTCCTTTCCTCCCTCAAGTTTTCACCTTTGGAGGTTGTGTATGGATGAGATCCCCCTCCGCAACTGCGTTATGGCTCAGTTTCGTCAACCATCAATGTTGATCTAGAGGCCTTGTTGGCTGCCCACGTCACTACCCTTACGAAGATTCGTAATCAGCTTGTGCTTGCTCAAAATTGAATGAAAGAGCAAGCAGATCAAGATCACCGCGAAATTCAGTTCGATGTTGGCGACATGGTGTTTGTGAAATTGCTTCCTTATCGCCAACGTTCAATGGCGCGTAGGTCCAATATGAAGCTCATCCCTAAGTTCAGTGGAGACAATTGGTTTTGTTGGCTATCAGTTAATTGGCGTTACCCAGTTTCGCTATATATACTATCCATTTGGTGTTTCATGTGTCTCAGTTGCTTAAGGTTATTGGTAACGATGTGGTGTCACTAGCACTACCCCTTCTTCCACATGATTCCCTCACCTTGTCTACTGAGCCTGAGGACTACCTAGCCTATCGTTCTGATACAGCGTGACCTAAAGTGTTGGTGAAATGGTTTGGCATTCTCGAGTCCGATGCTACGTGGGAGTTGGCCAAGCACATCCAGAAAGCCTATCCTTCTTTTCACCTTGAGGACAAGGTGGCTCTTCATGGGGAGTATTGTTATGATTCAGGGCAAGCCACTTGTGACTAAGGTCTACCAAAGGAAGAGCGTTAAGGACACAAAAGCGTGGTGGCATGAAGTCTGTTAGTGAGTCAGTTAGGAGGGGACCCAATAGCGTAAATAGATAAGGGTCCTTGTGAGTGAGTCTAGTATATAGAGTCATTAGTGAGGAGAAGAAAGTACATCGAAAGTCGACTGTATTGGAGTACTGTTTGTACCTCCACACTAAGGATCACAACGGCATGACTTTCTTAGATCCGAGAGCAGAGGCGATTGCTATAAGAAACTAGTTTTGTAGTACTTATTTTGTTAATTAATTATAGGTACCAATGAATTGTGTATATGACTTGTGAATGTTTAAATTCTTAATACAGACGGCGAAAAGCAACAGGCGCATAAAGCTCACACAGTTGCATCCTGGCATGCCTATTGATGAGACTGAGTTATATCTATTTGTCGTGGAGCGTAACGACAAAAGTCAAAGATTTGGGCAAAGGTGGACACTGTCCCGGTTGACGAGGTGTAGAAATGATGAGCAAGATCTTCTCGGCCTATATTTGGTAATAATGAGTCCATTGACCAGTTGAGGAGAGACATGAAAGAGATGCAAGTAGCAATTCTACGGGTGATCGAGAATCTTAGGTACATGGTGGCAAGATGTAATTTGGTAGTAAGGACGAAATTTTAATGCAAATAGTAGCTTTTTAACAGCTTGTTGTTTGTTTTAATTCTATCTTTACGAGTTTTATACTACACATCCACAATCTACTTAAGCACCCTCATCTTCACTACATTCATTTTATGTAAATATAAAATATGTAATTACATTAAATGAGATAACTAGTTTTAAACAAAATTGTTATTTTATATATTTTCTTCTTATGCGTACTTAAGCATCATGTTTAGGAAAACGAAATAGTCATAAACGGCTAAAAGATATGGGCGTGTGCCCAAAGTGGGCGTTAAGTGGGTCATTTTATCATTTTCCCTTTTGTTTAATGCTCAAATGTAATACTATTAATACAACAATTGTTTCTTGTGACTTTCTCTTGTTTTATTAGTTTTTTATTATTAGTGTTTTTTAGAACAAACTCCATGCAAATCAATGGTCTCCGATTTGTTTGTCCAAACTATAGTCTCATTAATCCATATCAATTAAATTTACAAACTTAGACACCTAAATTCATATGGTTAGTGTATTTAGTCTCATTGTTGACATATTAGTGGTTCCACTAACCCTTGACTACCTAGCAACCTGTGCCCGACACCCGTGTTGATACGCATCCCAATATAAATACCCGTCACACATTTTGCTTGACAACAATATAAATTCACACATGCGATGCAATAATGAATAAAGTAATAATCAACACTGCAAATAAGTAACCAACAGACAAAAATAAAAAAATTTTCCCAGTCAGACAAGTCCAAGCCTATTCGAGGCATCCACGTAGGTCTAGGCTGATGTCCGAGTTTGAAAATAACTCAAATAGTGGTGTTAATAAATATTGGGCCGTTACAAGTAATGCCTCGTCTATATCACTAAAGATATTTTGAACCTTAATCGTGACGGTCCAGATTCGCTTCGAGAAGCACATTGTAGAAGAGATTACAAGTGACGAAGTAGCGAAGTGACACAAACCATCGGCTCAGTTAGGCCACATACATGCAGGCCAGACCCAAGTTGTGATAGCCCTAGGCTATAGACTAAGAGTGATTTGGGAAAGACCATGCACAACATATACCAACTCTTCTAAAAAAATATACAAGCTAGCCCACCCTTTCTTCTCAAAAACAAGGAAAGTGCTACAATGACAACGGGAAGTCACATCCTAACACACAATAACCCACAAGAGCCATCCGTGCCTACTTTGAGATACAAGCATGCACAAATATCGATGCAGATGTGACTTACCTATTGTCATTCTAGTATAGCCACCCCTTGAAAATAGAAAAACCAATCATCCAACTTTTAGCCAAACATTTGCAACAATATTTGGATATTCATTGATTTATGTAAGCACAAATATTTGGATATTCATTGATGATTTATGTAAGCACAAATCACTGTCTAAATGAAGCGACATCAAAGTGCATGTTGCCTACAAAATTCTAGCAAAAGTGTGTATGAAAGTGCATGTCATGATCCAATCAATGTCCTAGGTGTTGTTTGTCCAGATTTTTAAATTTATTTGTTATCCTTGAGAAAGATAATATTAACATAATAAATACTAATATAGTAGTATATATATAGATAGCCACAAAAAGTAGTTAGATTTTATAGTAAATCTTACCATGACTAAAAAAGTATCTTTTCTACATAAAAAAAAAAAGAGAGCATCAATCTTTTCTATCTCCTTTATTGATTGCCTACATAGAAATTTAATCTTTAAAATAATTTGTATTATTTTTTTTTTGGTACATCTTGTTGAGCTGTTAAAATATGTATTATACTTAGGAAATTTTGTAATACATAACGTTAATCCACTAAGTGTACGGATATCTTTGTCTGTCCATTTCGTTGCACATACTTCCCGAGGTGCATCGGATGGTGTACAACCAGGTACATGGTTTAATTCATTTGTGGGTTAACTTTGTTAGTTATTCTAACATTTTTCTTGTACTTTAACCCACGGGACTCAAAATTCCTTGGTCCACCCTGAGCAGATAAACACGAGTGCAATGGTCAAAGTCTGCACATTTTTTGTAAACAATATTATATTCAAGTCTTTGTAAAGGGGAGTGGAAGAAAGTTCCCAACCAATTTTTTTGGATGATATGATATATAGTATCTTTCAGAAAACATTATAACACCTTTGAATGTTTGTTGTCTAAGCTTGATAATATTGTTTAAGTATATAAAATAGAAAAAAAAAGATCACACTAACCTAATTGGTTGCCACACAATGCACCTCTCAACGCGCGCGCACATCTTAAGGTGTATTGTGCGGCAACCGACTGAATCGGTGCTCAAAGTTTGTTATTGTAACATTTCTCTCTATAAAATATTTTGTTCTTTTGATATTTAAAAAAAAAAAAAAAAGTTGTTCCAAGAGTTAGACTAGAAAGCAACAAATAAGCAACAAATATATACAACAAATTCGAGATTTTTATTAACAGTGTGATCTATATATAAATAGATCACGTGAGATACACATTAAAAGTTGTTACAAAGTATTAATTGTAATTTGACTATGATTAGTAAGTAATATATCTAAAATGTAAGTATCTACATTAGCGCCTTTGGGATTGGAGACCAACTCTATTACTATGGATTGAGTATGAAAGATTTTTTTATTGAAATCTCAAACGACTTAACTGTGATAATGGTGAAAAGTTGAGACCACGTAGCTCTCCTGATTCCAAAAATGGACTGTTATTCAACAAACCTATTACAATTTAAACGTCAATGATTCTATGATAGGTAATAAGACACAAGATCATTATAATTAACTTTAAATATAATAATCTAGAATAAGATCATTATATATTAATTTATGATCTAGAATAATGATTTAGAATAAGATCATTATAAGACATATGATCATTATAATTATAAGACAATGATTCTAAAATATAAAAAATTGATCTTTAACAACACTTAATTATGTTGTTATACCACACGTTGTTAAAATATAATTAATTTAACATATAATTAAATATTATTTATGACAAAAAATAATGATTAATGATTGAATAAATATCATAAAATAAAGAATTTAATTAAGTTTAAAATCATTATATATTAATTTTTAATTATAGATATTTTGGTTGCACATTAGTTACGTATTGAATAAGTTTTAACAATGTAGAGTATGACAACATTTTTTGATGTTGCAAAAACATTTTTTTTTCCTTGTAGTTAACATATATTAAGATCATTCAATTTGAATCTGCAACAAAACAACAAGGTTTTGGAAAACATTTTCAAGAAGCAACTATATATCATACTATAGGCACTGTAATCATACCCGTACAATTATTTAGCTAGTTCCAATAGTATGCTTAGTGAACTCTTACCTCAGATCTGCGGCACCTCGCTAGAAGCTTCAATTCTACGACCTTCATTAGGACGAAATCTTCAAGCCTTCACATCAAATGTTCTAATGAGTTAAGACAAAGACAGATGAAGAACTCGAAAAAAATAATATCAAGTTTGTTCCTATAATTCCAATAGATTGTTTCTAAGGAGCACCTAACGGCAACAAACATATCAAATGTCACATAGTATTGCTCCGATTCCAACCTCTCTAATATCGTCTTCAAGTTTGTAGCCAAGAAATGAGTTCAATAAAATGATTGGCAACCTGCCAAAGGTTCAAATGACTCTAGTACCCGCTTGCCAATAAGGCATAGAAGGAAAGAAAGAAAAAAACTAAGATAGGGAGCTGTATAGTACAAGAAAAAGGGTATTTTACATCAAATATCGATTTTAATATATAAGTTGTCAAAACATATTAAATACATAATTAACATGCAAGTAACATTTTTTAAATAAATTATACACATTATGTTGCTCGGTGCATTAATTTTAACTTTGTATTAATTAATAAACTATATTACACACGAATTTTTAAAATTAATTGAATAATATAATTTGTCAATTATATGTGTTTTTATGTTTTGACAATGTTTTCTTCAACAACATTTTTTTACTGTCTTAAAAACTGTTTTTCTTATAGTATATTACTAGCCCCCAGCTTACACCTATCGTATGTTTACCAATTATGATTGCCGTTCAAGCTTTTGTGACCCCATGTCCTCTTCGACATTAGCTTGCCTTCAGTTATATGATACCCACACGTAATATGGTTTCTATAGAACACATATCTTTTTTCTGAGATGATACTTCAATAAAACCTACCAAAAATTTGTCAAATTTGTTTACTATAGTCTCTTGCAACACTTGTTTCTTTTCCTCCTCTTTTTTCTCGCTCAGTCTCGACTAATTTTTTACATACGAACACAATCAGAATCTCACCTCCAGAATAGATCAGAGTACCAAGTCAAGGTTATGCATCATTTTTAAGACTGGCAAATACATAACAAGCACGACACTAAGAGCATTTCCAGTGGTAACGTGCATATTGCACCCAACAAAATCAGTCATTTCATCAATGTAGACATAATATCTATCTTTAAGTAGCACAAATTGCACTAGATAAACGTGGAAGCAGCAAACTAATCTCCAATGCAACCATGGATTGCTCTCTTTTATTGATTAGGAGTCAACCATATAATGGACTATAATTTTTGAATTTTGAGTTTTTGAGTTTTTGAAAATAGGAAATGCAAACTTCGCGTTGCTGACACCTACCTCAATGTCTTGAAGACTAGAAGTAGACCATGGGGCAGACATCCTCATCGCCTCATCAACTTCACATGGAAGGTAGGCATTTGCATTGAGGACTTATATTTTGATTGAAAGCCAATCTATCTTATGCAGCACCCATTTTTTACCCAATTCACATTTGTTTTTGGAGGTGTCTTAATAGAAAGCAAATATTCCTGAAAGACTCCTAACATGTTGTGGAAACAAAAATTTAAAATATAATTTTAATTGTTTTATGTTTAATTATAGTAGCTATTAATTTGTTTACGTCTCATAAAACGGTGCGTAAGTGTAAGGGTTGAGATTGGTAAGAGCATCTTCAATGGGGTTGTGGATTGAGGTGGATGTAGGTTACGTAAACAAGAATAGATATCTCAACCAAAAAACTCTCTCCAATGGTAATGTGGATTCATAAAGTGGAGGATGTGGTACAAAAAACCATCCATACTGTGAATCGCATGCTTTATTTCTAGAGGGTACAATCCACAGCCTCTGCTTGACACGTCATCAAAAAAAGTCGAGAGAGCAGGCGCAAAAAAAGCAGAAAAAAATATCGACAAATAAATTAGATTTGCATTTTTGTTTTCTAGACAAATTGGGTGTTTTGGATTTATTTAAGTTATCTTTTAGAAATCTATGTATATCCTACCATATATTGTATATATATCATAATTAGAATTTATACTATATTCTCTAAGCAAATATATATTGATATATCATATATGTCTGGTGCCTAGCTACAAATTAGAAAAAAGAATATCAAACAAATAGGTGCATAAAAAATAAGAAATTTAGGGAAAATAAAAAATAAACGAAAAAAATAAAAAAATAAAAATTGGTAACACCTAATACATAGGATAGATAGGCATACCCAACAAGAGCCAAGTTGTTTCTCGGGACCGGGTTCAAATACTTGGGCTCGGGTTACGGTTTGGGTCGGGCGACCCAACCCTAGGTCGGGGAAGTATCGTCACAGAGACACTGGCAGAGAGAGCAGCGCTAGTAGTGGTACTAGTGGAGACCACGGTTATCATCCCAGCAACGACTGACCAACTAGTTTTGGCATCGACATCCTGCAGTACGATGTCAGTTGAAGCCAAGAAGGTGAAGGACTTCATCAGATTCCAACTAGGCTTCTTTTATGGAGCAGGAGACCCAGAGAAAGTCGCAAGATTGCTACTATCCCATGAGCGGCTGCATAAGCTGCTTTTGGTCGAGGAGAAAGACCAGCCTCATTAGTCAAGCTTCTATCTGAGAGGTGACGCTTCTCTTTGGTGGACCACTTACGCAACCACACATCCAGATTCAGCTACCTAGGTCGAGTTTCGTGAGCTATTTTTGGATGAGTACATTCTGATGGAGGTCCAGAACAGATTGAAAGAGGAGATCTTGATATTTACTGCAGCATGCCATGGATGTGGCGGCGACAGAGAGACTGCAGATCTACTACTTTGTCAGGGGACTTGACGAGACGATAGCCCTTAATATTGTGTCAAGTGGAGCAGACGCACTACAGGAAATGTACAACAGAGCTCTCGCCCACGAGACATATCTTTTGCAGAGAGACGAGGCGTTGAGTCAGTGAGGGCCTCGAGAGGCAGAGGCAATGATAGCGAAAGCATGGGCCGAATATTTTTTACTATACTAGAAGTGAAACCATTATTGTAAGTCAACGTAATATAATTACGTATACCTATGTTTAATTATCTTACCATAATTTTGTTCTAACTTTTTTTAAGAATTTAGTAAACTTTCCTTGCAACCGTCATCCAAAGAGTCACAAGAAATGACGCGATCATATAAAAATGATCTACATAAGGATGGCTATTGATGGAAAACTATTCCTGACCATATTAAGGAGCAATACTGGAATCGATGGAAGGTAAAAAATTCTTAAAAAGAAAACTCGGTTTCTTTTACTTAGGATATAAAGACTAAACTTTCCATTATTTCACGGTTTTTTTCGATTGGAATCAATCGAATGGTGCCATCATTAGACAGTTGTACGGCAGGCATATTGCCACTCGTTACTCTGACTTTATCAGCAAGATAGTCAAGAAGCCCAGAAAACCAGTCCACGTATCTCTTGAAATCTTTGAGCATTACAAGATGATGCAGTCCACTCCCGATTATAAAGCGATGCCATTGCAAGCGAGCAAGAATCGAAGAATGGAGGTAGGAGAACTCGGTACAGGTACGTCTGTGCACGGAGGTGGATCTGTCACGACCCAATTTTGCTAATCTTGATTAACTGCTTAATCAGGATCGCCAATCCGTGACGTGGGGCCCGCATGAGATGCGCACACAGACCAAGGCATGTGGCCGAGGTAAATTTTATATTTGTATTGATGTATTCCTAGTGTTTCGTATGTGTGTAGGCTGATTAAGTCAGTATTTGCAGCTATCGACGCCGAGACGTGGTCAGGGACACGCCTTGAGTTGTGTGCAAGCCGGGGTACCGAATAGCGAGACTTGCGGTAAGTCTAAATTTAGTAAAATGCGATGTACTAAATTAATACACATTAAATCATATCCTATGGTTATAAATTTATTAAATTGAATTGGAAATATACATACATATATATATATACTTATATTATATAAATATATATACATTAAAAGAAATCAGAAAAATCAGAAAATAATTGTGAAATGACAATAAGGGGCATTAGGGTATATAGAAAATGATAGGGTTGGAGGGGTAAGATGGTAATTTCACCCCAAAAACACAACAAAACCACCCCGCCGCAGCACACAAGAGGAGAAGAAGGAGAAGAGAAAGGAGAAGAAGAAGAAGAAGAAGAGAAGATCCGAGAGAGGAGAGGTCATCGGAGGAGATCGCGGCATTGGCGAGGTGTTGATGGTGGATTTTGATGTTATGATGTTGATATTGGTGTTGGAGTTGTTGTTGTGTGGATTGAAGAAGTAAAGAAAGGAAGGAAGAAAATAAAAAAAAAGGGGAAGAAACGACGAGAGAGACGCTTGCATTTGCAAATCCTATTTGAAGAGATGAAGGGGGACACGGGGCTGACCGGTCCGACCCGGTCCAGCCAAAAAAAAAAATAAAAAATATATATATATATATAAAATAAAAATAATAATAGTAATAAATACTATATATATGTAATATGTATACATGTATATGTATACATAAAATATACATGTATGTATATTTATATATACACATACACATGTATATATACGAAAAAATAAAATAAAATAATAAAAGAAATAATAATATGTATATATATATATGTATACATACATATACATTTATATATATACAAATGCACATATATGTATATATCTACATATACACATATATGAATATATACATAAAATATATTTATGTAACAAAAAAAAAAGTACATAAGTAAATGAATGATATGAAATGACCTTTCAGGGACCTAGGGGTGTCACGGGAGTTCGGGAACGCTAGTCGGAGTGTCGCGAGGCCGGATAGTTAGAGCTATCCTGTGACTTGTAAGTGAAACTGTGGGAACCCTATACTTTATTTCATTCATATTAATTTTCTTTTCAGTCAATTTGATGACTTCCTGTTAGTAATCTACCATCATGCTTTCCTTGCTCTATTCAAGTTGAATGTTGTAATAGCATGATGCCTTGTGATGATTTCATTGACTCATTTCCTATTGTGCCATATTTGATTATGAATTATATTATAGTTGATGTTAGAAATGCATGTACTAGGGTTACTGTGGTAATTAGTTTTGTATTCCATTTCCTTTGGGGCTTCGTAGCCTAACTTGTTATTGATATCGTAGAACTTTAGAAATGAAAATCCTTGAAACAAAAGTTGGAGATTATCTAGTGTCCATTGCACAAGAGATGGGTGGATTCACGGGGTCACTGGACCTCGGGGTTTCCGGCACTCACCACTATTACTTGGGTGGCATCACGTAGCTTGAACTACGGGGTTGTCGGCAAGTTCTATATATATATATATATTCAAAGTTACAAAGTATGTTAGAGAGTATCTCCATAAGATAGTGGAAAAAGGCTGGTTGATAGTTCTCACCGCCGACCGGACGTAGATCATCTCGACTTAGCCTGTGTCAGGACTCTGTGTGAATAAGAATAGACTGTGTGTCGGTACTCTGTGTGAGTGAGAATAGACTATGTGTCAATCTATCAAATTTGGTTAGCTGTGATATTTATATGCATTACTTTCTCAGCACCTTTTTCTGCTATATTATGCATTTAAATATCTGTCTTTAAATTGGAAATGAAGTATAGAATTCCCCGGTTATCACTTAAATATCATTTATATTCACCGTCTAGTTTGTGACGGTGGGTGTAGGTCCATCAAACAGCACTAGACCGGGCAAGGAGAAGATCGGCGACTACCTCTGAGCTCGTAGCGCGTAGCTGCTGTACATGTATGTCAGATTTTTGTATTATGTTTATATATACGTCTTTTGCTTGGGTTGTTTTTGGGACGAGAGTTAGTTCACCCGACTTTTGAACTTTCACTTTATCTATATGATCGTCGGTTGTTTTATATTGATATTGTGATTGTGATTTCCTGGTTTCCACATTTAGGATTTATTTAAAATGCTTCCGCTAATACGTTAAAGACTTCCGCTAATTTGATAATTCTTATAAAGTGATGAATAGTACTGATAGGGATTTTCTTATCCCTGAACCCAATTTACGAGATAATAGGTAGTACAGGCTGACTAATACATAATTAGGTCCTACGTGGTGTAATTAGGGCTTAATTATGGGATTAGGCCGGGCGGTGCCTTAGACGAAAATAGGGGCCGTTACAGTTGGTATCAGAGCTTAGGGATTAGAACCTTAGGGACACAGTATAGAGTTTTCTAAAAATTGTGATACCAACATTATAGTTGGTATCAGAGCCTAGGGATTAGAACCTTAGGGACAGAGTATAGATTTGTCTAAAATTGTGATACCAACATCACAGTTGGTATCAGAGCTTAGGCTTCAGAACCTTAGGGACGAATAAGGAAAAACACGAACTCGCATAAAACACAAATCTTAGAAGTGGAAACCAGATGAACATCGCCTAGGAAACTATTTTGTTGGGAATCGAGTGAAGGTGAGTTGGGGATTTTCAAGTATATGTGTTAATTTCATTATGTATATATATACGCGATACACTTCGTAGTGGTTGATGCGAATTCGTTATCAACATGCAGACGACGATGACAGACGCACGCGATACAGGTAATTCCGATGCTAGCGGCAGTCAGCCTCCCACCACATCTGATGACGACCAGCAGAGGCTGTCTGACCGAGTGGCTGCTCAGGGGCAGCAGTTGGTGGACTTCATGGCATATGTCACTGCGCAGATCACTGCACTCACACAGGCAGTCGCTAGTACGTGCACAGTTGTTACGCCTCCTACGACAGAGCCTACTATACCACAGGGCGCCATTCCAGCGACTACGACGGCCGCCACTCCGTTTGCTGTACCAGCCACCATTCCTGTTGCCACGCCCGTAGCCGAGACACCTATTGTTCAGACTACGACTGCGACTCCTGTGGCACAGGCTCTCCCAGCCGCCACGGTTCCGACGACTGATATAGTAGTGGCGACGACCACTCGCACCTCCACATCATCAGACTCAGCAGTGGGGATCAAGGCGATTAAGGACTTCATTAGGCTTCGACCAGAAGTACTTTGATGGGACTCGAGACTTTCGATGATCGAGAAGTGGGTGCTATCTCGGGAGAAGCTTCATAGGATATTGGGCATTGAGGATAGGCTACGCCCCGAGCTATCGTCGTATACATTGCAGAGGGATGCTGATGTTTGGTGGCGCACGATGATAGCGACGGATGGGGACTTCACATCATGGAAGATATTTAAGGACAAGTTTTATCAGCAGTACTTTCCGCCAGCAGTTAGGATGAGGCTGAGGCGAGACTTCATGAGTTTGAGACAGGGACCGGATGAGACAGTTATGCAGTATCGAGACAGATACGGCTACTTGCGACAGTTTGCTGGGGATTTGGTCAGAGAGGAGCTAGAGGATGTGCACTACTTTGGGGTTGGTTTAAGAGCTGATATTGGAGAGCATGTCGTCGGCACGAGAGCCCGGACTCTTGGTGACATTTATGAGCGCACCCTTGCCCATGAGACTTACCATTTGAGTAGAGTAGCTGACAGAGCAGCTCCAGGTCAGACTTGGTCGTCTGAGCATATAGTAGAGTATGAGAGGAGGCGACAGAGGGGTAAGGCACCTAGGGGGTGGTACCGAGGGGCCTCGGGATCAGGGACGACATCACATCACTCGGTCGTGCCCCAGGCATCATATGCTACCTCCGCGCAGAGTTCAACAACACGGATTTTACCCCCACCGCAGTCCAGACCCGCACTACCGGCACCGGAGAGATTGGCACTTCCGGCACCACCAGAGACACGCCACCATCAGCAGTAAGGTGGCAGAGGCCGAGGTAGAGGTCGAGAGGGACCTCGTCAGGGACAGAGACAGACTCAGGGTCAGAGTTATCAGCGACAGCTCGGTCAGCCTAGACATGTTACATGTTTCAGATGTGGGCAGACAGGACATGTAGTCAGGGAGTGCTCGCACCAGCAGCAGTACATCCACCACAGGCTCGAGAGGTAGTACATATGGTCGCGCAGCCAGCTCAGCCAGATGCCAGTGCCACACGGAGTCTCATTGAGGGTACGATTTCTATCGCTGGTAGAGACTCTTATGTTTTATTTGATTCCGGCTCTACCATATCTTTTGTTTCAGGTCGCATGATAGACGTCTTAGGACTAACTCCGGTGAGGCTTAGTGTACATTTGATGTTGAGTATCGCAGCTGGGGATAAGGTTATCCTAACAGCTTAGTTGAGAGAGTCCCAATAGAGATTAGCGGGGTTGAGTTACCTGCCGATTTTAGAGTCCTCGAGACATTAGAGTTCGACGCACTTTTTGGGATGGACTGGTTATCAGCATACCACGCACACATTGACTGTTACAGTAAGTCAGTAGTATTTGAGATTCCTGGACGTCCACTATTTGTACATCGAGGTAGTACACCGAGAATTAGCACCACGAGAGGTCGATTAGCGTCTAGTGAGGAGATGGAGACTCTAGTAGCTTTGTATGCCGTAACGGAAAGTCATGGGCCCCGACTTGAGGACATACCAGTGGTCCAAGACTTTCCTGATGTTTTTCCGGAGGACCTACCTAGACTACCACCACCTCGAGAGATAGACTTTGTTATTGATCTTATGCCAGGCACCAGACCAATCTCGATACCACCCTATCGCATGGCACCGAAAGAGTTGGAAGAGTTGAGGGATCGAACAGGGATTTGGGAAATAAAGGATTCATTACACCATCTATGTCGCCATGGGGAGCACCGGTTTGTTTGTAAAGAAGAAAGATGGTAGTCTACGACTATGTATCGACTACGAGACAATCGAATAAGGCCACCGTTAGGAACCAAGATACCGTTGCTTAGAGGATTGACGACTTATTTGAACAGCTGAGGGGAGCACAGTTTTTCTCTAAGATAGACTTGAGATCGGGGTATCATCAACTCAGGATCAGGGACGAGGATAGGTCTAAGACAGCATTTCGCACTAGATATGGACATTATCAGTTCACGGTCATGCCTTTCGGGCTGACTAATGCCCCTGCTGTGTTTATGGATCTTATGCATCGAGTTTTAAGACCATATCTTGACCGCTTCGTGATAGTCTTCATCGACGACATTCTCATTTATTCGAGGACACGAGAGGACCACGAGCGGCACCTTAAGGAGACGTTGCAGACTTTGAGGGAGCACAGGCTATTCGCCAAGTTCAGCAAGTGTGAGTTTTGGCTTGCAGAGGTTAAGTTCTTAGGTTATGTGGTTGGAGCATCAGGGATTGCAGTAGATCCGGCCAAGATTCAGCGATCATGGATTGGCCAAAGACTAAAGTCCGTGACAAAATCGGGAGTTTTCTAGGGTTGGCAGGCTATTACCGAAGATTTGTGAAGGATTTTTCCAAAATTGCTTCACCAATGACTAGGCTGACACAGAAAGACGTCATACTTAATTGGACTGCAGAGTGTGAGAACGCATTTGCTTAGCTGAAGAGATTGTTGACTACCGCCCCCGTGTTGGTGTTACCAGAGGCTGGTCAGGGATTCTTAGTGTACACTGATGCTTCATACACAGGACTTGGATGTGTATTAATGCAGGGTAGTGGAGTTGTGGCATATGCTTCGAGACAGCTGAAGATACATGAGAACTACCCTACACATGATTTGGAGTTAGCAGCGGTAGTATTTGCTCTGAAGATTTGGAGACATCATCTGTATGGGGAGAGATTCACACTCTATACTGATCACAAGAGTTTGAAATATCTCTTCACGCAAAAGAGCTGAACATGAGGCAACGCAGATGGTTAGAGTTTTTAAAGGACTATGACTTTTCTCTGGAGTATCACCCAGGAAAAGCTAACGTAGTTGCAGACGCGCTGAGTAGGAGACCGGTTGGAGATGTAGAGACGACCAATTGTCATATGACACGTGAGTATGAGATGTTCGATGTAGCGGCGACATCAAGTCAGATAGGTATTCCTACGGATGTTAGAGTTGAGATTTGTGCGCAGTTGAGAGTACAGACCGTGTCCACACAGAGAGTAGCAGAGGGTCAAAGGACCGACGAGTCGTATACGAGATTCAGTGAGTTAGCGCGAGTTCGGATTGTGTTGATCGGCGAGACATCGAGATCAATGTCCGAGGTTTAGGGGCGGTATCGTGGATACCCGAAGTGCCAGAGTTAAGAAACGAAATCCTTCAGGAGTCACATCGTTCCCGATTTACCATTCATCCAGGCAGGACTAAGATGTACCATGATATGAAGAGACATTTCTGGTGGCCTGGGATGAAGGCGGACGTGTCAGAGTTTATCCGGAATTGTGGAATATGCCAGCAAGTGAAAGCGGAGCATCGTAGGCCAGGGGGACTCTTACAACCACTTCCCATTCCGAAATGGAAATGGGAAGACATAGCCATGGACTTTATTAGAGGTTTACCGAAGACTGCCAGGCGACACGACTCGATATGGGTTATAGTCGACAGACTAACTAAGTCTGCTCATTTCCTACCAGTGGCATCACATTACACATTTGATCAGTTGAGCGTGTTGTTTGAGAAAGAGATCATCAGGCTACATGGAGTACCATTGACTATTGTATCAGACAGAGATGCTAACTTTACATCCAGGATGTGGCAGAGTATGCAGGAGCAATATGGTACATGCCTACATTTCAGCACGGCCTTTCACCTTCAGACTGACGGACAGACTGAAAGACTCAATCAGGTCCTAGAGGATATGTTACGAGCTTGTGTGCTAGAGTTTGGCGGATCATGGGCGGAATACCTACCGTTGTGTGAGTTTGCATACAACAACAGTTATCAGGCTAGCATCGAAATGGCGCCATTTGAGGCTTTATATGGTAGACCTTGTTGCTCACCATCGTGTTGGGTGAGCCGAGAGACGATTGTCGGTAGGACTGAGATTGTTGTTGATCATACGAGAGAAGGTACGACAGATTCAACGAAGCTTAAGGGAGCCCAAGAAAGACAAAAGCGATGCGAGACAAGTATCACAAAGTGATCTCACTTATCCCGAGGGAGCCTATGTCTACCTTAAGGTTTCTCCTGGAGAGGTCTACAGAGATTTGGTGTAAAAGGCAAGCTTGCACCGCGTTTCATCGGGCCATTCGAGTTAGAAAACGGGTTGGAAAGGTTGCGTACGAGTTAGAGCTTCCTCCGCGATGTCGTGTTCATCCGGTCTTTCATATATCTATGCTTCGACCGGCCGAGTCGAAGCGCGCAGCGCACGACCGACGGTTGACTTGAGTCAGATCGACCTGAGCGAGGATTGTTCATATGAGGAGCAACCTATCCAAATCCTAGACCGAAAGGTACAACAAGCTTAAGGAACAAGTCTATCCCGAAGGTACTAGACAAGTGGCGCTTCACAACGAGTCGGAACTCACTTGGGAACGGGAGGATTATATGCGAGACCGTTTTCCGTACCTTTTTGAGTCAGGTATACCCTAACCTGAATTAATTTCGAGGACGAAATTTCCATTTTGTTGGGAATATTTGTCACGGCCCAATTTTGCTAATCTTGATTAACTGCTTAATCAGGATCGCCAATCCGTGACGTGGGGCCCGCATGAGATGCGCACACAGACCAAGGCATGTGGGCGAGGTAAATTTTATATTTGTATTGATGTATTCCTAGTGTTTTGTATGTGTGTAGGCTGATTAAGTCAGTATTTGCAGCTATCGACGCCGAGACGTGGTCAGGGACACGCCTTGAGTTGTGTGCAAGCCGGAGTACCGAATAGCGAGACTTGCGGTAAGTCTAAATTTAGTAAAATGCGATGTACTAAATTAATACACATTAAATCATAGCCTATGGTTATAAATTTATTAAATTGAATTGGAAATATACATACATATATATATATACTTATATTATATAAATATATAATATAAATATATATACATTAAAAGAAATCGAAAAAATCGAAAAATAATTGTGAAATGACAATAAGGGGCATTAGGGTATATAGAAAAGGATAGGGTTGGAGGGTAAGATGGTAATTTCACCCCAAAACACAACAAAACCACCCCGCCGCCGCACACAAGAGGGAGAAGAAGGAGAAGAGAAAGGAGAAGAAGAAAAAGAGAAGATCCGAGAGAGGAGAGGTCATCGGAGGAGATCGCGACATTGGCGAGGTAACTCTTTTGTTTTTGTTGTTGATTGTTGTGGTAGATGTTAATGGTGGTGTTGGTGAGGTTGAATGAAGTTGAATTTTAAAAAAAAAAATCAACGTGTTGATGGTGGATTTTGATGTTATGATGTTGATATTGGTGTTGGAGTTGTTGTTGTGTGGATTGAAGAAGTAAAGAAAGGAAGGAAGAAAAAAAAAAAAAAAAAGGGAAGAAACGATAGCAGAGACGCGCTTGTTGCGGCGTCCTCGCATTGAAGAGATGAAGGGGGGGACCCGGCTGACCGGGCCGGACCGGCCAGACGAGCCGGAGTCGGACCGGTCAAACCCGGTTGGACCGGGTCTGACCCGGTCCAGCCAAAATATATATATATATATATAAAATAAAAATAATAATAGTAGTAAATACTATATATATGTAATATATATACATACATGTATACATGTATATGTATACATAAAATATACATGTATGTATATTTATATATACACATACACATGTATATATACGAAAAAATAAAATAAAATAATAAAAGAAATAATAATATGTATATATATATATGTATACATACATATACATTTATATATATACAAATGCACATATATGTATATATCTACATATACACATATATGAATATATACATAAAATATATTTATGTAACAAAAAAAAAAGTACATAAGTAAATGAATGATATGAAATGACCTTTCAGGGACCTAGGGGTGTCACGGGAGTTCGGGAACGCTAGTCGGAGTGTCGCGAGGCCGGATAGTTAGAGCTATCCTGTGACTTGTAAGTGAAACGTGGGAACCCTATACTTTATTTCATTCATATTAATTTTCTTTTCATCAATTTGATGACTTCCTGTTAGTAATCTACCATCATGCTTTCCTTGCTCTATTCAAGTTGAATGTTGTAATAGCATGATGCCTTGTGATGATTTCATTGACTCCTTTCCTATTGTGCCATATTTGATTATGAATTATATTATAGTTGATGTTAGAAATGCATGCACTAGGGTTACTGTGGTAATTAGTTTTGTATTCCATTTCCTTTGGGGCTTCGTAGCCTAACTTGTTATTGATATCGTAGAACTTTAGAAATGAAAATCCTTGAAACAAAAGTTGGAGATTACCTAGTGTCCATTGCACAAGAGATGGGTGGATTCACGGGGTCACTGGACCTCGGGGTTTCCGGCACTCACCACTATTACTTGGGTGGCATCACATAGCTTGAACTACGGGGTTGTCGGCAAGTTCTATATATATATATTCAAAGTTACAAAGTATGTTAGAGAGTATCTCCATACGATAGTGGAAAAAGGCTGGTTGATAGTTCTCACCGCCGACCGGACGTAGATCATCTCGACTTAGCTCGTGTCGGGACTCGTGTGAATAAGAATAGATCGTGTGTCGGTACTACGTGAGTGAGAATAGACTATGTGTCAATCTATCAAATTTGGTTAGCTGTGATATTTATATGCATTACTTTCTCAGCACCTTTTTCTGCTATATTATGCATTTAAATATCTGTCTTTAAATTGGAAATGAAGTATAGAATTCCCCGGTTATCACTTAAATATCATTTATATTCACCGTCTAGTTTGTGACGGTGGGTGTAGGTCCATCAAACAGCACTAGACCGGGCAAGGAGAAGATCGGCGACTACCTCTGAGCTCGTAGCGCGCAGCTGCTGTACATGTATGTCAGATTTTTGTATTATGTTTATATATACGTCTTTTGCTTAGGTTGTTTTTGGGACGAGAGTTAGTTCACCCGACTTTTGAACTTTCACTTTATCTATATGATCGTCGGTTGTTTTATATTGATATTGTGATTGTGATTTCCTGGTTTCCACATTTAGGATTTATTTAAAATGCTTCCGCTAATACGTTAAAGACTTCCGCTAATTTGATAATTCTTATAAAGTGATGAATAGTACTGATAGGGATTTTCTTATCCCTGAACCCAATTTACGAGATAATAGGTAGTACAGGCTGACTAATACATAATTAGGTCCTACGTGGTGTAATTAGGGCTTAATTATGGGATTAGGCCGGGCGGTGCCCTAGACGAAAATAGGGGCCGTTACAGGATCCATATCCATCTATCAGCACGTACTAAGGCTGGTAGGTTATGCGACGTATAATGAGTTTATATATATTAGATTCATATAAGTCTCAAACTTAATCCTAGTTAAGCACATTTTATAGGAGAAGAAAGTACATCGAAAGTCGATTGCATTGGAGTAATGCTTATACCTCCACACTAAGGATCACGATGACATGACTTTTCTAGATCTGAGAGCAAAGACAATTGCTATAAGAAACTAGTTTTGTAGTACTTATTTTGTTAATTAATTATAGGTATCAATGACTTATGTATATGACTTGAGAATGTTTGAATTCTTAATACAGGCGGTGATAAGCTAGCAACAGGCGCATAGAGCTCACACAGTTGCATCCTGGCACGCCTATTGATGAGACTGAGTTATATCTATCTGTTGTGGAGCGTAATGACAAAAGTCGAAGGTTGGGCAAGGGTGGACACTGTCCGGTCAACGAGGTGTAGAAATGATGAAGCAAGATCTTCTCGACCTATAATGGTAATAATGAGTCCATTAACCAGTTGAGGAGAGACATGAAGGAGATGCAAGCAACAATTCTATGGGTGATCTAGGATAAGACCACAAACTGTGACCAATTGCACGAGATGCAGGGACGATTAGGTTGCATGGAGCTGGCATTTATGGAGAGACCACACGTCGTTCTCTCATGGAGCATTATGAGTGTCTATCACGGTTACTTTACTTATGTAATGCATTTTTGGGACCGAACGTAGTACAAATATTTGCATTACATACCAATCGAACATAAAACTTTGAATTCATGAACTTGCTTTCACTTGTAAGTCTCGATCGCGAAATCTGAAGCAAAATACTTCTGATATGCAGTATTAAATCAACTCTTGAAGCAAGTCTTGTCGCAATTCAAACCATACAAAATGGTATGTAAAGCATCTGCGCAATTATATCGCTTCATATGAAAATGTCTCAACCTGATCTGTCAAGTTGGGGGAAAACTAGCTGCATGCATTAGAAGCCTTCCATTAATCAAACCTCCCTGATCATGACCTAATCCACTGAAAAAACAATACACAAGGTCATTAGGCGGCATTGGTCTTTCCTACAAGACATGCAATCAAATAGTGTATCAATACTAATAATTAATTAATGATGATCATAAGGTGGGAGCCCTAACTAAATATATGTCGGGTTACTGGTACACTGGCACGCACGCTAACATTAATCTTTTTTTATTCTTTACCATATTAGCGAGAATCTTAGGTACTGGTGGCAAGATGTAATTTGGTAGTAAGGACGAGATTTTAATGCAAAGAGTAGCTTTTTAACGGCTTGTTGTTTGTTTTAATACTATCTTTACAAGTTTTATACTACACATCCGCAGTCCACTTAAGCACCCTCATCTTCACTACATTCATTTTATGTAAATATAAAATATGTAATTACGCTAAATGAGATAGCTAGTTTGAAACAAAATTTTCATTTCATATATTTTCTTCTCATACGTACTTAAGTATTATGTTTAATGCTCAAATGTAATACTATTAATACAACAACTGTTTCTTGTGATTTTCTTCTGTTTTATTAGTTTTTTTAGAACAAACGAGAGAGTATATTCTAAAAAGCCTTAGGTTAGATATACATGTTCATAAATTGTTGTATATGACATATTAACACTGTAACATTCATTCGTCTCTTTTGAGTCAGTTAAGCTATAAAAGAAATGTATGTTTTAGTTTGATGCAAACTCGAAATATTCTCTATTTGCAGTTGTTGTGAATGTTTGATGCAGTTCAAGGGGTGTTTTTGTTCTTGTGTTTGGAGTGCATTGCTTTTGTTCAATCTATGTTTTGATTGAGCCATCATTGCAAATGTTTTTATCTTCTATTTATTATTCAAAATTAATGCTCTAATTCTATTTTATTTCATGTTTTGTGTGCTAAAAATCAATTGAATGTTATAATAGATTGTTTTTTGTGGTTTCTTTATTCTAGTTTCTTGTAGATTTTTTTATATTTGTGAGACAATATTTGGAGATTACAATATATGAATTGATTTGTATTGAGTTTTTTTTAATAATTACTATTTTTTATACTTTTTTTGTTATATGTCACAGGAAAAAAAAACATATTTATTGTGGCAGGAAAAAAATATTGAAAAAAAATTGTAAAGAAATAAAAAAAAAAATATCGACGTGACATTTTAAAAAAATTTAGCGACAGAGAAGGCTAAACTTTGACACCATCGCTATTGCAAAGCGAAAATCATCGATGGGGTGGCCAATCATAATTTCCGCTATTCTATTCTAGCGACAAATCGTACATAAATAGCGAGGGGAATTTCCATTGCTAAATCCACATTTTTTTGTAGTGTGATCCTGTGCGTCTCCGTTTCTGTCCGTGGGTTGTTCTGCGTAGAAGCCCAACAGTCTGCCTTCATCCGCTCTACGCGTTGCAGATCCAATCTTTTCACGTGTCTCCATATATTCCACGTGTTGCAAATCACCTAATCAGCTGGTCTGGTTTTTAGCAATCCAACCGTGGGTTTCTGTTCAGTCGTGGGCCTCATTTTGCATGGCCTCATCCTGCGTGGACTTTTGTTCACGATCTTGCGTAAGCCTCATCTGCTGAGTCGTGCCGTCCCATACGTTCCTCCTCTCTTCCGCCCGTGCGTAATCTCTCTGCTTGTGTGCACGCCAGGGCTATCCTTCCGCACCAGTTTGTCCGCACCAGCACCCGTCAGTACCAGCCATCGCAAAAAAAAAAAAGCTATGTGCACCTGCTACCTTCCTTGACTTTGTCGTTCCGTCGACTTTACTCTATTAATTAACTCTACTCAGTTAGTCATTTTGTCGACTTTGCTCCGTTAATCATTCTGTCAACACTGCTCCGCCAGTTGTTCTGTCAACTCCGTTGTTCCGTTGTTTGTTGTTATTCCGCTGTCTGCTGTTCTGTCATTGCATCTAGCCACATCTACCCGTGCGCCTTGTATGTATTTGTCATTATGGTCATCTCGAGACATGTTCGATACGTGATCATCTGCGAATTGCTCCCGCGTGTGCACCCAAATTTTCTCATCAGTCGATCCTCTGCCAATATGTTTTGGATTATGACATTTGTTTATGCTTTGTGAGTTGTCATCCAACATACAAGATCTGATATCTGTCCGCAATTTGTTCCTCTACTGATACAAACTCAAGTTGATTTTGGAAAACTCATCTTGCGTTTATCTAGCTATATATAGAGGACTTGCAATCAAGAAAGATACAAATAAAGATTATTCTCTTTTAGAAAATAACAAACTAAAGTGATAGTGAAGAAAAAGATGATTAATATCCTCATTATCATGTTTGCAAAGCACACACCGCGATGGTTGAAGAGAAATATTTGGGCACCTTCTTTATAGAATCATCGCCACATTGAGCTTGCCTTTCCAAGCCCAGGGGTGGATCTACATGTATAGCCCAGGGCAAGACACATGTAACCATACATGCTTAGTTATCCTTAAGCACTATAAAAAGAATTTTTTCTCAAAGCCTAGCCTGGCCCAAATAAAAAAAAAAATCAATAAAGGAAAACAAATTAAGTAAAGTTCATTTTGTCGATAGTCAATTAAATAAATAAGGAGTCTGTAACAGCCCACACTACAACAGAAATAACCTTTCGTGACGGTTTAAAACCGTCACAAAAGGCTTTCGTAACGGTTTTAAACCGTCACAACGTCTGTCATGTTATGAGACGTCACAAAAGGTCAAGGCCTTTTGTGACGGTTTAAAACCGTCATCTTATCTAAAATATCGAATGGAATTTGTGGGCTTTTGTGACGGTTTAAAACCGTCACGAAAGGATTTTCAATTTTTTTTAAAAAAAATAACCGTTATTTTCCTGCAAAATAGTTATTTTCCTGCAAAATAATTTTTTCCCTGCAACATATATAAACCATCACCACTACTACTACACATAAAATTAGATCACAAAGTTATTCATTTGAACTTTTATAAGAAGTAGATGCCACACTTAGTTGTCTTGGAAGAAAAGAAACAAAACAAAATTAGAATACACAATCTCAAAATTTCCAAATTCTGAATCATAACCTTTACAAACTGTAATAACAGTTCACTCAACTGCTTCTCAAAGTGTCTAGCTGAGATTGTTCAATCCAGCTAAGTTCAGCTCCCCTCCAATCAAATTCTGCGACAGATTCAGGTACCTGAGTTGCTGCACCGGCTAAGATCGGTCAGGATTCCGCCCCCAATCGTGTTCTGCGAGAAATCCAAGCTGTCTAGCTGTGTTAACTGAGAGAAATTGCTAAACCCAGAAATGTTGCCTGATAAGTTGCAGTTTGAGAGATTGATTACAGTGACTCTCTCTCCAGCACAAGTGATTTCCGGCCAGTCACAAGGCGACGAAGAGCTGTCGTTCCACGCCGAGTATCGACCTGAGTTCACCTTGTTCTGGTCTATTAGGTATGATTTCAGCTGTAGTAAGACCTCTTTGTCTGTCCCTATTGAGCTTCCTGAGACAATCTGATTTGCAAAATACATAAATTAAAATAAATGATACCCAGAATAGAACAGACTGAAATCAATCCAAAATGGCAAAAACTGGACACACCCAACTGACAAAAACATCAAAACTGAACTGCTAATAAATGATTTGAACTCTCTGATTGCGAGTTTCAGAATATTTCGCGGGAAATTCTGTTATTGAAAGCTTTAAAAAGAACAAAACAACACCAATAGAGAGATGAACAGCTTTTGAAAAACAAAAACAGGGCAGCTGTGACAATTGGCTTCACTAACAGATCAAAAACAAGAAAAGAAAAGATGGGTACCTGTGATCAAGAAGAGCAGAGGTAGAATTATTGTTGGTGATGAAATGCTCTGCTTCTCTATTTCTCTGTCTCTTTCTCTTTCTCTGTGTAAATTAGTTCTCATAAAGCCTACAAAGAATGATGAGAAGAACAATAAAAACAAGAGTAAAAAAGTGAATAGGGTGGGGTGGGTTAAAAAGAAGTAATTGGAGGTGGAGGTGTGCAGATGTGGACGACAGCTCAGCACCCCGTGATCCCCTCAGATAGGCCAGGGCACGCCCGGAACTAGGTAAATAATGATTTTGTGTGTTGTGCATTTATTTGTGATGTTTTATATGTAATTATGTTAGATTGCACTGCAATATAAGTGTATTTATTTATTATTGACCGTGCGAGACAGTGACGGGTATTTGCCTCGATTAGCATGTAGACACGGGTACCAAGTAGGTGAATGACAGTACATTAGGTCGGGTAGTGTACACATATGAAAATGATAAAAATACATTAATAATTAATAATAAACGTTGTATGTTCGTCCGTGACGTGAGAGTACGCGAGAGATGCGAGAATAGCCACTAGAGTCAAGTTCGGGAATGCCCGAGGGTTTGATTATTGTGTTGAAAAAAGATAAGGTCGAAGGGGCAAGTCACCCAAAGAAGTCATAGTTTAGTGGACTTGTTGACCCAATTAGAACCCTTGGATTATACCTTGAGATATACCCACACATGGGGATGACTTTGGAGCTATATATATTCCAAACTCTCACAACTCACCACCTTTTCTCTCTCCTAAACTCTAAAATCCGAAAATTGGGAGTGGTGACTAGGGTTTTGGTGATTTCTAGAGGTCATTTGGAGCACCAAACGACAAGGTTTCAGCGATCTAAGGTGAAATCCTTGGTCACCTCTTCGTTCTCTATGTTTCGAGTATGGATTTCTGGGTTTTGACGAAGGTTTCGGGTATTGGTTTCTTGCACACCTGCCTTGAGGGTGTTGCTATGGTTTTTATGTAGGATATGGAGCAATTGTTGAGGATTTGAATGTGTTGTTATTGTTTTGAGTTTTGAGGAGAAATTGTCGGGTTTATTGAGATTTATCAGGGTTTTGGTTTCGGACGCGGTTCGTCGAGGTTTTATGATGGAAAATGGTTGGTATGATGATATGTGAGAGGTTGGGACGAGTTTGGACCGCGACAACGAGCCAAGGGGTCCGAAACCTTAGTATTACGTTCCTGGCACAGACACCACCATGGACGTCGTGGGTAGTAAACCCCCACGGCGTCCGAACCAGAGAGCCCCACACACCCACGTTTTATGCCACGCTGTGGGGGTGGGGTGTGTGGCAGCAGGTGTCCTCACACCGGGATAAGCCATTGCTCACGGCGCCCCAACTTGAAAATTAAATAAAATTTTTAAATGATTTTTTTCGAAATGTGCTTATCCCGAGGATCGACACCGGGTATATTATGGATTAATATGGTAGAATTGGACATAGGAATGCAATTTGAGAATTTTCGAATTTTAGGAATTAATCAATATATTCGGGTGTCAGGCTTTGGATTTGATTGACGGACAGTTGGACATGCAGTTGGAGGCGTGATTGGATAATGTTTGGTTAGTTGGAGTGTCGTTTGAGGTGTGTAGTATCCCAACTAAAATTCTTTGTGTATTTACTGTTTTATTTATATTTGGAATTTCATATCTGTTATTCAATCACTCTTTTATCCTGTTGTGGTTATATAGACGACCGGTAGGGTGATTCCTCGTTGTGCTATTCTTGTGTGTTGTCCACTAGTTCAAACCACGTGTTGCCAAGGGTCTCAGTGGATAGTTTGGCCCGAGTATCATGAAGGGACACGTGTCGATGCGTCGTGGGTCTACGTTGACCATCAAGCGGACCTGGAGGCTGGCCATGCTGGAGTTTACTCGCTGATAGTGCTCGCAGAGAGTCCGAAGTATGGTGCTAGTCCGACTTAGGCTTAGACACACACCTTGAGCTTTTACTATTATTTATTCATGCGGTCAACACAGTTGCCTGTTATTTACTCGCATGTTTATTTAATAGCTTATTAAATTCCAGCATTTACTTATGTATTTTCTCACTGAATTTCCTTGGGAATACTTACTCTGGACTCATCGTCTGCCTTTTGTGATGGCTTGAGTACAGATCCGGGTACGAGTCGTGGCAAGGGCAAGTTAGCTGATTACTTATGATTTCAGACAGACGAGCCGGACTTGTACGTTTGTATTATATGTATTATTGCTTTTATCTTGGATTAGGGATTGTGAGAGAAATCAGAAACGCATATATTTTGGTATTTTGTGACATTTGGAGGTTCATTTTGCTTATGATGATGATTTTGGGTTTTCCATATTAGGTTTATACTTCAATAACATGATAGGACAGTTTACTTAAATCTGTTATGTCCTAATGCTTTCGCTAATGATTGATGGGTTAAATGATTGATTGGAGTTCAGTAATAAAATATAAACAATAATAAAGATTATAATTTGTAGTTTTAACGATATGTGGTTAGTGAGATGGTCGTAGGACACATCTGGCCTTGACGTGGCTGGTTGTGGGCCCATATGGCACCCGTGGCTGTCCACTAGGGATTTGGATAGTTACAGAGTCAAAGTATCTTCAATGAGATGGTAGAGACATCACTTGCCAAAAGGCATGCCGAAAAGTTGTGAGTTCGACTTCTACTTAAGTAAAAATAATAATAA
Organism: Stephania japonica; assembly: GCA_039657345.1. NCBI lineage: Eukaryota > Viridiplantae > Streptophyta > Magnoliopsida > Ranunculales > Menispermaceae > Stephania > Stephania japonica. The sequence continues at coordinate 14,731,758 of CM077558.1, read as the reverse complement.
TAATTTACCAAAAATAATAATAATAATAATAATAATAATAATACACAAGAAGGAAACGCAAGAAAAAAAGGATTAGCAATGTTTAGTGCTTATTTCATTGAACTGTTATTATTATAGTTCCTCTATTAGTTCCTTACCTCTTCATCTTCAATTATTTTTTCAACTAAGAATTAAAACATACAAGATTATATTATGGGTTTGGTGTCAATTTCTTTCCTTCTTTCTTGTTCATATTGCTCTTTGTTAATTTATTTTTTGACATCAATTGTTTTTTAAGTTTTTATTTTTAATGGGAACGAAAGAGTTTCTTCAATGTAGCCGACCAAACAAATTTGAGAATAAGGTTGTTGTTGAAATAAAATTAATATGAGCTAGTTTTGGGGGTGGTGTAGTTGGTGCAACACCATAAAGGAATATGAATTGCACCTCCATCGTCCTAATTACAATAATCGAGTTGAGTCTTATAGTATAATGTAGTTGGTAGCTATATTATCTTTCTTTCCTAGAGTAAAAGATAATTAACACTAGCTAATATATTTTCAAATTTTGTTTTACTTAAACAGAAGGACCCTGCTATTGTAACTTAGAAAAGTCACGCACTTGTTAGAGTCCCTCCAACAGGCATTAAGATGTGTACAGGTACACACATGGGAAAGAAAAGCATTTTTCAGGCTTCCATAAAATCTTGAACACATCACAAGTTCATAACTCCCATTCGACTTTTCAAAGAATAAGTTAAAAAAACATGATTTTACCGTGAAGGCATATTTGATACTCGGGGTCCCGGGCTTCTCTCCTCCCACTTGGTGTTCTTGATCAACACCCCAACGTGACATAATTAGATTTCTAGCTAGGCCAAGCTGTAGGAATTTATTATTCAAATTTTATGTTATGAGTACAAAAGTGTGTTAGTTGGTACATGAATGTATAATTAGTAGTTATAGATAGTTATATGAGGATGTGAGTTAGACATGTTTGTGTAGTGGTCATAGTGGTGTAAATGGGTCATGTTGACCAAGTATTGAAGTGTTTGCATGTAAGCTATAAATATGTGTGATGAGTATAAACATTAATCAATCAAGGAAGCAATGTAATCCATCAAAGAATTGTCAATTTCACTTGTTGTTTATTTTATTTTATTTTATTTTAAATCAACATGGTATCAGAGCCGACGGTTCAATCTTGAGGCTAATTTGCGAAGAAGTGATGCGGAAATAGATCGTGAAGAAGTGTTGCGAAGAAAGTGAAGACAAAGGCGGTTCTGGGAAGCTCCAACATGAGAGTGCGAGTGCTCCGACGCCATCAATGATGAATTATTTTTTGATGGTGGTTAAGTTATGGACAATATCGGTACTGGAGATATCAATGGCTCGCAGAGAAGTGCGACGGGCAGTTGCTTGCGGGTAACGGACCTCAAGACACCGCAAGACGGAAAAACTCAACATTGTTGAGTTGCATGAGTCACATTTGGTCGAGTAAAACCCAAATAAAGCAATCGACCAACAAGTCTGCGATATCGATCAAGATCAGGCATTGATGGGGAGTTCTGATCATCTAACTTAGAGTCTCTAGGAAGTGGGGTAGCAACTGCCTTAGAATAAAAAAGTACAGGTTCTTGTAAAAGATCTAGTACATACTTCCTCTGGTTGATGTAAAAACCATCAACTGATCTTTGCTAATTCAAGGCCAAGAAAATATCTTGCTTGTCCAAGGTCCTTAATGGTAAAGAGACGATGAAGGTAATCTTTGACATAAGTAATTGCATCTTCTGAAGTCATAGTTAGAAGAGCATCATCCACATACACCAAGAGAGCTAAGAACACATCATCTTTGTTGAAAATGAAAAGGCCGATCATGAAAGGATTGAGAAAATCCAAACTGCAACAGCTTTTGAGTTAACTCACAGTTCCATTCGCGAGATCCCTGTTTCAGACCATAAAGAGACCTTTTAAGCTTGCAAACTTGACCTAGCAAAGCTTTGTCATAGCTTTGAGGAGGTTGCATATGGATCTCTTCATTAACATATCCATGTAAAAATGCATTGTTCACATCTAATTGTTGCAGAAACCAACACCATGCAGCTGCAAGGGCAAGAATAATTCTGACTGTCACCAAGAGAGAAGCTATCTGCATAATCAATCCCTTCTATTTGGTTATAACCCTTAGCAACAAGCCTAGCTTTGCATCTATCCAAGGTACCATCTGGGTGAAGCTTAACTTTGTATACCCACTTCGAACCAATAGGTTTCTTTCCTGCATGTAAAGTTGTCAGCTCCCATGTACCATTCTCTTCCAAAGCAGCTAACTCTTTGGTCATAGCCTGAATCCAATTATCATCCATCTGGGCTTTTTCAAAGGAAGAAGGTTCCTTTATAGTAGAAACATTGGCAAGAAAATCCAGATAAGTGTCTGTAAAATGTGCAACAATAGCTTTCCTTTGTCCAGAGACACAATCATTCATCCAAGTAGGGGGCTTCTTAGGTCTTTGACTTCTCCTCTGATCACTAGTAGAAGGATCAAGAAGAATGTCTTCTGCAACTGATTCAGAAGGCAAAACAAGCAAAACAGGTTCTTCACCAATAGGATTGACATGACAGGCAACATCAGTGTCGTCAATTGAAATAGGCAAAACAGTATCATCAATTGAAGTAACACTTCCTTGAAAAGGTAATATATTTTCATAAGAAATCACATCCCTTGAGATGAAAGTAGTATGTGTTTGAAGATTGTGTTATAAACAACAATATGTAATGATTTCAAATACTACCAATAAAAACAAAATTGAAATAAATTAACAGAATCAAATAAATATCAATAATAAATTTCTAACCGGAGGCTTGCACTAATGCAATGTCCTAAGACATTTCCGGTTTGGTGATGAAATCTCTTCAGAAATCTGTCCCTAGGATTCAACCAGAGTGCTCTTCCAAATTCTAAATTCACCAATTTGGAAGTCTGCCAAACTGTATTTCATTTCTTTCTCTCTCACAAACAATGATTTCGAAAAATCCAATTCTTAAAACTTGTGTTCTAGTCGAACTTAAATGACTTTGTAGAGTTGCTTCCAAAAGACACAACTCTTCAATTTCGAAAAAATAAAATAAAATTATTAGCACGACTGTTGAAAATTTCAACTATAATAATTGTATAACAGTTATTTAATTTCGAAATTTTATTATTGAAAAGTTAAATCCGAAATTAAAAAACTAATTAAAAGGTAATCTATGTTTGACAACCAAGCCAAGGCCCAAGACCCATCTTTGACTTGAAATATATATGGGTCATCTAATACCCATGTGCACCCATTGAGTCTCCAACCTTTTGTTTCTTTGTCCCAAAACAAAGTGTATTGGTTGCTTTCACTTATACAGTGTGAAAGTACTTTGTTGTTTTCTAATGTGAGACTAATGTTTTCTCTTCAAAACACTAAAACAACACACAAGTGTCTTTTGTTCCAACAGATTGTTGAGCTTATAGGCCTTCTGACCAGAAGAATAGCCAATAAAAATAGACTTAAAAGCCTTACTATCAAGTTTGTCCTTGTGAGGAAGAGCGTTTGTAGCATAACACAAACATCCAACAAACTTCATGAAGGCATACTCAAGATTCTTGTTAAATAGTAAAACATATGGAGATTTCCAATCCTGCAACTGAGAAGGAAGTCTGTTCAAAATATAGGTGTAAGCAAGCACTGCATCACCCCAAAACTTCTTAGGAAGGCCAGACTGAAACATTAAAGATCTTGTTATTTGCAAAAGGTGTCTATGTTTCCTCTCAACAACACCATTTTGTTGGGGAGTATAAGGACTTGACCTTGATGAATAATACCCATTTTACAGAACAAAGTAGCACAACCTTGATTCACAAATTCAGTGTCATTATCTGACTTGATTTTCTGAACTGATAAATGGAATTGATTCTGAACAAACTTTAGAAAAGACTCAATAACAGATAAAGTATTGGATTTAGACGATAACAGATAAGTCCAAGTAAATCTGGTGAAGTCATCAACAATGGTAAGGAAAAAGTGAGACCCTAGAATGGAAATCTATTTATACGGACCCCATTAATCCATATGTACCAACTGAAAATGATCAGTAGATTTAATACTACTGAGAGGAAAAACAACTCGACATTGTATAGATGAGTGACAAACATCACAAGGAGAAATATAATGATCAACAAAAGTAGGAATCAAATATTGCAGCTGCTTAGTTACAACATGAGATGGATGACCCAAATGATGATGCCAAGAAAACCTTTTACTAGTCAAATTACAAAAAACTGACTTAGGAATAGACAATGTTGAATTGGAAGTAAATGATTGAATGACTTTAGGACAAAAATAATTTGCATCAATGATATATAAACCAAATAAAAGCGTCCCAACAGCCAGGACTTGTGAACTCTTCAAATCTTGCAGTACACAATGACTAGCAATAACATTAAACTGCACTAGAGAATTAAAAGTGAGTTTACTCACATATAAAAGATTATGCTTGAAAGTACCTATATGCAGGCATGACTTCAAAATGAGATTGGATGTAAGAGCCACATGACCTATATGATCCACCAATTTCACTGAACCATCAGGAAGATAAACTGGTGTAGGCCTTGATGGAGTGAGAGGATTTTGCATTGAGGAGAGAGCAACAAACATGTGATTGGTCGCACCAGTGTCAACAATCCATAAAACAACACCAATCAATGCATTGTGGCAATAACGCTGATTGAGAAGACGGCCTTCAAAATCATGTAAATGGGCGAAATTGACATGTGCATAATCATCTGAAAAAACACCTTTTCCTTTCATAAATCTCTCAATATACCCTGTTGTATTAATGCTGCTATATTAGACTCCATATCCATATCCATGGGTGATCTAACAAGTGAGCAAAACTCTTTTGCTTCTCAGTAACTTGTTCTCCAGATTTCTTTTCCTTGACTTAAACCATTCAGGATATCCATGTAACCTGAAACAGGTTTCCTTTGTACGCCATTTCATCTTACAATGATCACAATAAAGATCATTTTTGTTCACAGGTTTCTTAAAACCACCTTTTTGAAAATTCTTAGAACATGAATTCTTCACCATCATAGCTGTTTCAGTTTCAAGTGTAAGACTAATATGAACTTCTTTTTGCTTCTCTACTCGAATTATCATTGAATATGTCTTATCTATGCTTGGAAGAGGATCCATAACAAGAATTTGATTCCTTGTTTTGTATCATATACCTCACTTAGCCCCATCAAGAATTGAATCAATTTATCATTCTGATCCAATTCACACATCTTACCTGAAGCTCCACAATCACATCTACGTAATGGAACCAAACAACCCAATTCATCCCACAATCTTTTTAACTTTGTATATTATTGTGAAACACTTAAATCACCTTGACTGATTGAACTTGTCACAGCCCAAATTTCTAATCCTAGATTTTGGTAGTAATTAGGGTCACCGACATATGATGTGGGACCCACATTGGGACACGTGTACTGATCGAGGCACGTGACCGAGGTATATTTTATATATTTGATGTGGTGAATGCCAAGTATATTGTATGTGTGTACCTTATACCCAGAATTGTTAAGTTTGATAGTTTTGTCGATTCGGTGCACGCGGGGATGCGCCTCGAGTTGTGTGCGGGTTGTGAGACCGGGTAGATAATGTTATGATAAGTCTTATTTATTTTTAATAAGAATTAATAATTTATTTAGATAGCCTATGGTTGTATTAAATTGCAAATCAAATAAGAAATCCTATAGTTTTGGAATTAATTAATAACACATAGACTTACCTCAAGATTCGTGCTAGCACACACTCCCATGAAAGTGAGTGTCGTACTTTGTGTCACCAAGCTGGAAAATAGTGGGAGTTAGGAGTGATTTTGGGCCATAGAGGTTCATGGGGATATGTTAGTACAACTTGATGAAACTAAATAATATAAATACCACAACTTCATCACTTTCCCTCATTTGCATGTTCACAACATTAAAATGGTCCAGAGCTGATTTTGCTACTGGTTTTACACCAAATGAGAGGAAGATTCATACATGTTCACATCAAACAAAGGAAGGATTAAGGATGGAGAACAAAACACCAACACTAGGTAACAATCCTGCCCTTCAATGCATCCAAATTCCAATTTCTTTGGTGAAATTCAAAGGGGTTTTTGTGAGAAATCAGTTTCAAAGGGGTTTAAAAGGTGGTTTATGATCAAATGGGAGCATTGATTTTGGTTTTAAGCCTCAATTTTCTGATTTCTAAGTTTTTGATCAAATGGGGGCTTTGTTCATGAAACTGAATTTTCGATTTTTGATCTATAAAAACGAGTTTGTTTTTAAAAACTAACGCTGGATTTGGATTCTCCATTTTGTTCTCATAATCTTGCTATAAAGAAGTCCCACATTTGGTTTTGAGAATCAAAAGTAATGAATTTTTCATTTTTCATGTGTTCTTCATCTTCTTCAAGACATGCATGCTTTAATCTTTTGATTTTGATGAATATATGTGTAAATATTGAAGTGTATGGCTTTGTTGATGTTTGGAGGTTGTTACGTACCCTTGGCAGAGGTGAGCGAGGGTCTTGGGGGGGGGGGGGGGGGGGGGGGGGGGGGCAAGGAGAAGGTTTTCCCGAGTAGGGAAACCCAAAAATCTATTGCAAATTTATGGGTTTCTACACCCAACGCGCTAAGTGTCCCCAGTGCGCTTTGCATGCTGGACAGTAGGAAATCCTGCAACACCTAAATTTTTTTTGCAACATATAAACACTGTTTAAACCCACACCAACCAACCTAAAACCACTCTAATACATGTTTAAACACACCAAAAACATAGGGAAGTGTTTCGAGAGTCCAGGTGCGCGAGTCGGGGTATCAGGAGGTCGGATTGACTAGGAAATTTGCGTGAATTAGTGAGTATACCCGATGATACTTTATATTTTATTTCATTTCTAATATTCTTGTTGTTTCACAGTCTATTGGATTGTATAGCCCTTTGTATTCTGATATCATGTGCTTGATTGGTTGTTTGCTCACTTGTTGAGTTTTAAATTCATGATATCTATCCTTGCGATGTTTTATTGACTCTATTCTAATGCCTTGTCGATTCCTTGCTGATTTGATTATTAATTTGGATAAAAATAGCATGCTATTAGGATTAGAGAATTGATGAATAAGTCTATGGACTTTGTACTTGCTTTGACTAGTCTAATAGCTTGTCTCTATGTCTTGGTATTCCATACCCGAGTCATTTATTGAATACATATTAAGTAGTCTTGGTATCTAAGTCCTCTAATCGATCGAGGTGTGCGCGACTCACGGGATTAGAGTCCCTGGGGATATCGGTACATGTTACTTGGATGTGTGCGATACTCGGGATTAGAGTCCCTAAGGTAATTAACACATCGGGGTTAAAGTCCCTAGTGACACTTGGGTAAAAGTCCCTTGTGATGTTATGATTATTGAGTTTGTTTGACACGGTTCATTACCGACTGGACCTAGATCACTACTACTTAGCCTAGCGTCAGTATCACTTGTTTAACTCTGGTATTTGCTAGCATATGGTTAATCTTTTAATATTTCATATTTATATGCTTTTAAATACTTTAGAATGTTTGAAAATGCGAGATAAACAAATCATCGGGGATTAATGTTATTTTCTTGTACTCATAGTCTTTTTTATGACGATAGATGCAAAGCCATCAACCATCAAGTCGGACAAGGAGAAGATCGACGCCTACCTCTGAGCCAGTGGCGCGAACCTGCTTTCAACATTGTAGGTCTTTTGGTATTTTGTTGTATTATTTTACATTATGTCTTTCAGATACTCTTTGGGTTGTATATATTGGGTTGGGCGTTAATTCCCCGACCTGACTTAGATCATCACACTATTTACTGTATTTTGAGGTATATATGCATGTGACGTCCTTTCTTGGTTTTCCACACTTATTATTTATTTAATTGCTTCCGCATAAATTACTAAATCACTTTCGCATAACTCTAAATTTCAATTAATGATAGAACTAGTGTATTACTTATCCTGAACACAATTGACGAGGTGAATAAGATGTAAAGGCTGACTAATACGTAGTTAAATCCTGCGTTGTTAGGATTAGGGCTTAATTACGGGATTAGGCTAGGCAGTGCCTTAGATTAGGAGAGAGTCCGTCACAGAACTGATCTCTCTATTTAATTGAAAAGAAGGGGACCATTGCATTCACTAAAACGATCTTCAAGTTCTTTCCACAAAGCAAATGCAGAAGAATATATAATTGCATCTACTAAGTCTTTCAAAATTGAGCTTAGGATCCAAGAAGTTACCATACAATCTGCTCGATTCCATTTCTCGAATGATGAATCTGAAGATGTTGGTTTGAGAAGACGGCCATGATGAACCCTAACTACATTTTCGCTCCCAATGCAATGCACATAGCCTTGCTCCATGATAGATAGTTCGAACCAATCAACAAATTGGTCACCAACACCATCCCAGGATGGTTAGGATTCTGTAGATGTAAAGCTTCATCAACATCGACGCCATTAGAACTACTCACATTGCACGCTGCCATGATCAAATCAAGAACTGGAGAAACCCTAATTGAATCTTGAACAAATCAAGAATTTACAATCAAAGAACAATCTTTGATTAATCACTCAAATCTAAACCCCAGTGCACAGATCGAATTCACGAAGAATTCCTTCTCTGATACCATGATCGTTTTATTCATTAAAGCTCAGAAACATATGAGTCAAATTAATTTATTTCACATTACATTGTATCAAATGTATACACAGAGCTTTTATACTCCTCTGTACAAATCTGTTATACTCACTCACGTACATTGCATTTATTTCATCAACATATTATCTGATGAAGATGGAAACCATAGGCGTTGTGTGCGGAAGAATGATTCAAGCATTGAATTCAAGGACGAGTTTTCTTAACCGGAAGAGAATGATGCAAATAAGAGTTTGGGTTTGTGTTATATTAGGATTTTTTTATTAGATAATATGGTTTAGTTTAGTTGGATTACAACTTAGGTGTCCTTTTTATGTCAAAGTTAGAGTTTCAATAGGAGTTAGTAGTAGTAAGAGTCTTATTAGAATTATAGTTAATGTGTCTTTTGGTATTCTATTATAATTAGGAGTCTTATTATTTTACAAGCCTATATAAAAGCTACATATATATAATAGTTTAGGGGTTGATTTTTTGTTTTATGAAATAAAGAACTATGATTCTTAGAGAATAAGAGTTTAATTTTCAAGGCTCTGAATTGCATTATTCGTATGTCAAATAATCAGTTTGGAAGACTTCCGTTGCGTCAGTTGGTATCAGAGCCTTCATAAACCCGTGATTTGGTGATAATCATGGCACTAAAGAAGAACCAGAACCAACAACGAGTCGAAGATATTTATCATCAACACAACCAAGTTCAAACCGAGCAGTTTTTCTCTTAATTTTTTGCGTCGTAGGAACAAATCCTTCAACAAATGAGTTATCTGCAGAAATAGCAGAGTTATTAAGGATTCATGAGATCCATGTCCCAAACCGTCGAAGAGGCCCTATTGTTTATGAAGAAACAAAAGGAGATTTCTCTTTTGACTGGGAAGGTGAATTTTAAGACGAGGAAAAATATGTTAACTTTGACGAGCCGCATAAGTTTGACAACGACCAAGGCGTCATTGAAGACACGGTGGTGGTCTTTGGAAATGAAGGTCATGTTGTCACTATTATTTTAATGTCAACAAGTTCTCAAGTGCAAGCAGTGGTTGGCGATGCGACAATCAATCAATGTTCTGTTGAAGTTGTTATAAGTACAAAAGTCAAATTTGTAACAAAATATTTTTGTTCGTTAACCGTGGACGATGTCAATTTCAATGAAATTTCTTAAGACTTTCTTGATCACATTGATTTGGATGGTCTTGAAAGTGAGACCAATGACTTTATCTTATTTCCTATTATCGAATTAGTCAAGATTACTTTTGAAGAGAAGATTATTTGGATTGAGAGTCACGAAAAGGTATCAAAATTTGAGTGCGAATTTTTTCTAGCAAGGGGAGAATGATGAAGATGGAAACCATAGACGTCATGTGCGGAAGAATGATTCAAGCATTGAATTTGAGGACGAATTTTCTCAACTGGGAGAGAATGATGCAAATAAGTGTTTGAGTTATATTAGGATTTTATTTATTATATAAGATGGTTTTGTTTAGTTGGATTACAACTTGTGTGTCCTTTTTATGTCAAAGTTAGAGTTTCAATAGGAGTTAGTGGTCGTAAGAGTTTTATTAGAATTACAGTTAATGTATCTTTTGGTATTCTATTAGAATTATGAGTCTTATTATTTTACAAGCCTATATAAAGGCTACATATGTAATAGTTTAGGGGTTGATATTTGATTTTATGAAATAAAGAACTCAAGGCCCTGAATTGTATTATTCGTGTGTCGAATAATCTGTTTGGAAGACTTCCTCTCGTCATTATGTAACACCCATATCACATATCTGTCACATTATACACTTTATCCTATATTGTACAAGTTTCTAAATTTTGGTTGTGTTGAGTTTCTAATTCGAGGAAAGGAATTCCTTTAGATTGTGTGTGTGTGTCTAGGGTGGATTCTGTTTGAGGCCCCCTTAAATTTTGAATTAATCCAATACTCTCGCATCAATCCAGATCACAGCGAGGAGCATATGATTGGGGAAGCAGAGATTCGACCTCCTCCGAAGCACAACATCACGGACCAAACTGAGCACAACTATGCTCTTCATCACATCCCCAAGGTCCGGGCTGAACATTTATACAACAAAATACGTCTCGTTTGAGAAGTGATATGGGGATTGACGCGCGTCGAACGCGTCAATAAAATAATTCCTTAAACTAACTATTTGCAGATAGTGGCAAATGGTCGATCTTACAGAGATTGATAATCTTTCTAAGGTTCTAAAAGAAAAGAAAAATGGGGGTTTAAAGAAAATAACTTAATTAATTAATCTAATTACTAAGAAATTAAATAAATAAAAGAAATACCTAGGTCTACGAAGAATTAATTTAAGTACCTAAGTCTATGGTTCCACAAGACAAGATCAAGATTCAATGGCATATCACGGTCGTCAATCTTTCCCAAAACAATTATTAATTCAAGTTCCCCTAAATTAGCTATAGAAAATCGACATCCACCAAAAATTTCTAATTCCCATAATCTCGATAGCTAGGACATCCGCCACTAACTACTTCCCTAATTAATGCATAACTATAGACATCCACCATAAGGTTTAATACACTAACCGCAGTAATAAACTTCTATGAGAATACTAATCCTAGATAACCAGATCGCATCCGCTCCCGATTTAACCTAGATTCAATTGTTGCACACTCAAGAATCGAAAGGTTTTGATGGCAATCAGATGAATGTTTGTCACTTATATTGTCCCAAAAGTATAATTACAGATACAATTGAGTCAATTGACTATAGATTTTCCACCTAAAAGCATACACTGGCCACATACATACCCAAGATTTAAACAATATTCATGAAAACCAACAACAAAGAAATAGAAGAAATTAAATTAAATTAAATAATAATAGATCTCACAAGTTATGTCATGAATCCATAATCCTGGCTTGCTTCACCTCCGATCTAGGCAATGACTTGATTAGCCAGACATGTTCTTCATAAAACTTCAAAGAAAATAATGCAGAGAGTTCTCTAAAGAATAATAGATGTTCTCCTAATAATACCTAAAGTCTTAATATATAAAACTACTAAAAATTGGTCTATGGAAGAGAGAGAAAATTGTTTTGGTCGTTCTTGGCATATAGGACACGTGTCAGGCTGCGATTAGGTGAGAAACTGGTGCCGAGTGACGTGTCGCTACCGGATTGGACGAGAGGGCTGAATCGGATGACGTAGCCATCATTGATTGGCTGGTGGAAATGCTAGTGACGTGCGGGAGAGGGGTTGTTGTGTGGACTCGTGGTGGGCGATTAGCGGGAAGGAGGCTCGCACGACTCGTGCAAAGATCTAGGAGTTTATGTGGGCACTCATCCCGAGGCAGATCGACACGCTGAGCGAGAGGAGACGGTGAGAGAGACGTGGCAGGCACTGATTGGCGGAGATGACATGTGTGACGTGACCTGGCGAATGGGATTCCGACACGTGGCGAAAGCTGGACTCCAATTCCCCAACTGTGCAGTGCGTAGTTCGAGATAAATCCTTCGGTATCTGATCACTACAAGTAAATACTCTATTGTGAGTATTTTTCCTCCCCGGATTCAACCGTGCACTCTGTTTCACTTGAAAACCAAAACTAAATATAAATAGACATATTTTAAAGACCTTCCACACTAAACTATATTAAAATAGACTATTAAATCCTATAAATACTGACCTATCAAGGATAGTAGGGAACGGATAGAGGATGAAAGTGTGGCCAAGAGGAGGTTTCACCATGAGCAACAATTTAGGAAGAACTCTCTATAACAAGTTTTTGTTGTGGGCGCCAAAGAAATCCTATGCTTGGACCAAGTATGTTGAATTAGAAACATTTTTAGGCGAGGCTGAGCAAGCCAGAGCTATTCTCGACCTAGTAGCGATTATGCATCTTTCTTGACTGGTTTTTTAGCATAATTTTTAGATTGTTGTGTTAGCATTTCTGAGCAAAACAAGCTAGCTAGACTCTTAGAGTTACTTGCAAGTATAAGTTTGTATTCCCCTCTACACCTGTGAGATTCTTGACACAATAATGTTGATCTTTCGTCTGTTGAATCGCCAACAACTGCCGCAATCTCTGTCCCACAATGTTGAAACCTTGAGAGGGGAGCATGAATGCATAGCAAAGGAAGCTCTATATTGTCCATGACTAAACTCAAACTTATGCCTCAAAGAGGCATCATCTCCTGCACCTTGCTATTGTCAATGGACTGAAGCACCCTATCCTTTGATGGTCTTGTCTCTAACTTGCCATTAGGAATGCAACAAGAAGCTAGGCTAATCATGGACACTCTTATCTCGTTGAATTTGTAAACGAACAAGTAAACGATATCTTCCACTTCAATTTGGCGTTCACTATATCATTTCTGCAATTCTCTTGGTGTCAATAGAGACAAAAAGCTCACCAAAAAACTTCAGAGAACCACCGCAAAAATATTATCTCAATGATATTCTCGATGACAAGCTAAAAAGAGTTATGTAGGATTCACGTATCAATAACAGTCTCAATTTAATCAAAAAGATGCCGCGACCCAGATTTCTAATTCTTGTTTTAATCCTTAATCAGGATCAGCGACCCTTGACGAAGTACCCGCGTGAGATACGCACATCGACCGAGAGGCACGTGGCCGAGGTATATTTTACATTTGTTGAGATGCATTCTGTGACAGCCTCAAATTCCCAATGTATTTGGGAACGCCCAGCCTAGACTCATACAGATCCCCAAGTTAGTACTCAGCGATCTGGCGGCCTAGTCAGCCTCAAATTATCAAATTACAAGTTTTATGAAAGAGTTATTGTAAGTATAACACAGCGGAAGAAAATTTAAACCAAACAAATATCGGGAAATAACTCAGTCAAACAGAAATCAAGAATCTATATATGTGGAAACCACATAAACGGGAATATTCATGTACAATAAGCCAAAGTCAAATGAGACATTACATGATATCAATTCCAAACTATAATCCCGAGTTCAATGACTCAACAAAACATGATATATAATCACAAGCAACATACAAACAAAACATATAACCTACTCTAGGGTTTCTCAAGTCCAGCTGCTCACAAAAAGTCTTCTAGGCAAGGTTCCTTGCCTCTACTGCACTCCGCTCTATCTGCACCCACCATCACAAACTAGACGGTGAGTAACTGAGAGAAATCGAAAGTAATGTGAGAAGAATATAACAGAAATTCATGAATTATCAAGCATGGCAGTCTAAATATCATGCAGGAGTTGAAAGACAGGAATTTAAATAGACAAGGTACATGATAGACAGACCGGAAATAATAGCAATCGAAAAACATGCATGTTCTACGAGTCAAGAGAAGCCATAAATGGTCTAAAATTCCACAACAAATCAACAACAACGATGTCGCAACATCGATAACCACAACAATCCAGTACATGATATCACACAATCACTAGGGTGGTTAAACAGTCGTGCACACGAGTGCCTGTATTTTATCCCTTCTAGTGCAGACTGCATATACCTTTGAGACACACACTTATGCCAAGAACACACATACAAGGAATATGGAACGGAATGCCAACAAGTAGATCATAGCAAACAAGATAGAATGATAATGAATCACACGGTATTTTCTTAACTGGCTTACTAACGTACACAAGTTTTAGGGCAAATGTACTTACCTGACAACGCAACCCGCGAATAACCACTATAGCGAATCCTAACGTGTATTCCCGAGTTTTCCGCTACCTGACAAGGTTGGAAACTCTAATTAATGGATCGAGTAATTAACTAACCTAGGTTGAAACCCTAGTGTTTTCCTAACGTTTTAAATGACTTAAGCAACTCGATAATTCAATAGAAAAATGAATACACTCTCGGGTTTGAAAACCATAACGCATGTAAGCCTACTCATAAATCGTAGGTTCGGCTCGGTCGTATGTGGGTTACGCCATAGCCTCGAGGATTGGCGGCGTGACCATGACGTCATAACCATTTCACGACACGAACACAACATATACACCAAACTATAACCAAGATCGAACACCAATCAAGACCAAAACTATTGTAGCAATATGTTGGTGCTATCCGACATTGGGGAGGAGTCACCACGGCATTGGGTTGCCGGAAAACCCCTCAACCAGATCGGATACCCACCATACATACGATTACGAACTCGACATCAAAATCACATGAAATGGCAACAAAAATAAAGAAAATCGATTAAGCACCACAACACTTCTCTACATCGTAAAAGCCAAATTGACAGAACTAAATTAAACCACAAATATGAGATCTCATTTTCATGGAGACCATGATCACATACTTGGGCCAAATCGATAAACCAAAACTGAAACATCCAAAACAGTTGGCATCGATAAGGAAGCAAGGAAATAATCACTCAAATCGAACCATATCCAAATACAAAGCCTTTACAACCACTTACAAATGTTGTCCGAGGTCAGGAGGGAGTCACCTCGACACGGGGAGTCCAGAGAAACCCTCACAGATTGGAAAACCATGACAACACGAACAAAACAACAAAAAACACATCGTGAACAACATGAAATCATGTACAAATGACCCAAAACACCACTGATTTGGACACACCAAAGGCTATGGGACACCATCAAGGACTTAGAGTGGTCCCTGACAACCTCCACGTGTGGTGGTCTGACTAGCAGCACCGCCGCAGTGGTGGTTTCTGACGAGGGATAAAAGAAACGATAATATCACATGAAATAATGAGTCCACACACAACCCCCGCCGGTGTTTTGCTTGCTTCGGGGATCAGGAGGCACCAACATAGTCGTGGAAGGGTCCCCGAAATTTCCCCACATCATGGCAGTCGACGACAACAGCGTCAGCGGCGTCGCCCAGCCAGGAAGTCCGACAGCCGTGGGAAACCCTTAAAACAAGGTGTACATGTAAAAAAATATATAAACAGACACCATACAACAAACAACGCAGCGATGGGGTGCTCTAGGGTCGTCGGGAGCTCCGGTGAACCACCATGATGTCGCCCCCGACCTATCCTTGGTTACAGCAGTGCCCATCCAGCCGACTAGACGCGAAAAGTATTTGAATATTCAACACTTGTCTGTCGCAAGGTTGGGGAGGAAATCCGCCTCTGCTGGAGCTCTGGAAGGTTGTCCCCGACCAGTTCCTGGTCGGACAGATGCCCCCCACCCATGGACAGAAGCTCCCCCCCACAGGCCACTATACGTGACTAAGAGAGAGAGAGAGAAGCACGGACCTTCGATGAGGTCCGACCGCCCAGAGCCACTGGTGATCAGCGGTGGTGCACCCAGGACGAAAGAGGAAGGTGGGGGAGTGGTGAGAGTGTGGATCGGCTATGTGTAGTGTGGAGAGGGTGAATAGTAAAGTTAGGTGTGTGGGTGGGGTCCTTTTTATAGACCTTTGTTTCATCACTACACAAGCATGCATCTCGAGGTTGGTCTCATGGTTCCCTCACTTTGGGTTTTGTCACTTTATCCTATAGCATAGCCCAGTTGTCATATAGTTATCCGACACCTCGTGTTCAAACGACGTTCCTCAATCCGTCTTGCCTTGCCCCGACTCTCGTAGCGCGCGTAGTCTCACCTTGTCTCGCCAAATAATTATTCAAATTATTCAAATATTCATTTATTTGTGTTTATACTGTGTTTTACTTACCTGTTTACCTAGGCGAAGCCTCACTCAAACTAACAATCGCCTGAACGGCTCAAGACACGTATTAGACTAAAATACTAATACACACATCAAATAATCATAAAATTACCTCGGTGTCGACTCCCGAAGTTCGAAAACAGTCCAGTATCGCGTAGCCGGGTCACGGTCCTGACAAGAGCAACACAAGTCAAGTTAAATTTGAGGGTTGTTACACATTCCTAGTGTTAGGTAATTGTGTAGACTTATTAAGTTAGTGTATGCAATTATAGGTGTCGAGACGAGAGCGGGGATGCGCCTTGAGTTGCGTGCAAGCTGGAGGACTGAGTAGCTAGCTAGTCATATGGTAAGTCAAATTTATTTTATGGGATTTAAATGATTTATTATATTGCCTATGGTATTAAGTAAATCAAATTAGTAACCTATGGTTTCAAATAACAAATTAATAACACATAGATGTGTCTCGAGATCCGTGCTAGCACACTCTCATGAAACTTGTGTCAAAATTGGAGTCATTTGGGCTGAATTTGTGGGTTAGTAGGAGTTAGTATGGTCCATGGGATTATCTTGTGATGTGCTAGACACACTTGATGAAACAACAAACCTATAAATACAACACTTCATCACTTTTCCTCACTTTACATGCTTCTTAGACAAAGAAAATCAGGATTGATGGTTGCTAGCTTGCTGGATTTCGAAGATTCAAGGGTGCAAATAGAGGATCTAAGCTATACAAGGTGTTAGATAATCAAATCTCAAGCCCTAGGTACACGTTCTACACTTTCTTTTGTTGCAAAAATTGCAAGTTGGGTTTTGATTCAAAGGGGTTTTGTGAGAAAACATTGATTTTAGTTTCAAGCTCTAATTTTTGGATCTTCACAAGTTGGGTAAATTTCGTGGTTCTTGATATGATTATGAAATTATGATTTTTGGGTTTTAAAACAAGTTTGTTTGTCAAATCTAACATCATTTTTGAATTCCTTGTTAAAAAACACTAGGACTAGATCAACGATTTCTAATTTCAGTTTTGAAAATCATAAATTTGTCAAATGGTTTCATGGACTCTTCACCTTCTTCCTTGACATGCATGTATAAATTCTTGTTTTTTTTTTTTTATGATTTTGATGATATAAATTCGAAATGTCTAGTGTATGTTGATGTTGGAGGAGGTTATAGACCCTTGGTGGAGGTAAACAAGGGTCTAGGGGAAAAAGGAGAGGTATTCCCGAGTTGTAGGATTTTTGGGTTACTGCACTCAGCGCGTTGAGTGTTCTAGGCAACAGGATTTCTGCAACTCCCATTCACTTTCCTGCAAAACCCTAAGGCCTTAACCACTAACCTAAACCCACATTAACCAACCTTAAATCACCCTAATACATGTTTAAACGCCCCAGGAACCTAAGGGTGTGTTCCGAAAGTTCGAGTGCGTGAGTTTAGGTGTCGGGAGGTCGGTAAAGCTAGGATAACTCTTTGCTTATGTGAGTAATATCATCAATGTATTTATTTACATTTCATTCTCTTTTATGATTGAATTACAATCCTCTTGACTGAATCACTTTTGTATTCTCAAATGACATGCTTGTTTGTAAATCTCTCATTATGTGAGCTGTTGATTTATGGCATTACTTGCATTGAATGTCTCATTGATTCTTATCCAAGCTATGTCATATTTCTAGTTTAATGCAATGTGATTATGAAAAGTAGCATGCTATTAGGATAGTTTTTTGGTTATAACTTATGGATATTGTACTCTATGTAGTATGTTTCACAAAGCACTTGATTTAGCTCATAATCTAAACCCCAAGTCTTTATTGTTAACAAAGGTAGTTTTAGAATCTAGGGTCTATTGCACTAAATAGAGATGAGTGGCATAAGCTCACTGAACTTCGGGGGTGTCAGCACTCTCCACTATACTCATGCGACACACGACGTAATGAACCATGGTGATCGGCGAGAATTGACAATTATAGGTACTTATGAGACGTTGAGAGAACTTATGCCCTATGATAGTGAAACAAGGCTGATGTGATGTAACTTACGGCCGACCGGACCTAAATCATTACTGCTTAACTCATGTTATGTTGGGAAATGTGCCCTAGGTCAATCCATTAACAGTCTTTATGAATACATTTTAGTTAATAAAATAGAGGATTTCATTTGCTGTTTATTATAATTGATTTGCATGTTTACATTATAATAAGATCCATGGGTATTTACAGAAATATCCTAAATGTCCCTAGTCGATTATTATACTGGGAACTATAATGAATTAAGACTAGTATGAGTCTTGATTGATGATCATACGATGATCATACATATAGGAATACGAATCAAGATCATGAGTACTTATTATAGAATAAAGTATTGGACCGACCCGCTATGAGAACATCACATGGATTAAGTCATAGTTGTTTCTCATGATAGGTATATTTTTCAATCCTCTGACTTGAGATTACCAGAGACTTCAACATTAGGAATACAATGATTTGACGCAATCAAACGTTGTCTTTAACTGGATGATTATAAAGGTTGTGATTGGTTACTGTGTGAATAATGTGGTGAAGTTGTGTAATCGAGATAGAATTTGTCTCTCTCATATAAAGAGAGATATCTAGTGGATCCCTCGATATGTTAGATCATTGTTAAAAGGCCTAGTCTAAGTGAATTGATATTGATCAATGTCACTTAGATGTTTTCAGTCTACCTAGAAATCGAGACTAGTACGATTGAACATGTTGGATGACAATTCCATGCCTTATGTTTGATCAAAAGGATATCGTGTGACAAAAAGATGTTATATACACTATTGATTAGGTTATATCGATTTGATATTCGTACAACTTGGGTAGTCATAATGTCTTGCTAGAGGCCGCTTATGACTTGTATACCAAAATGTGTTTTGGTACACTGCCAACGTTGTATGAGCCTATTGGGTCGCACACTGAGAATGGTTTTGTGAGATTTTAAGATGGTTCAGAAAAATGAATTTTATATGATAAAATTCATGACAGAAACGTCCTTGTAATGTATTACACTTATACTTCTTTAAGTAGGGGTATATGTATAATTTACTTAACCGTCTATATACAAGGGTTGTATAAATAGACGTTTTGAGTTAGAATACAAGTACGAAAGATTTTAAAAGGGCCGAAACTCTATTTTCGTTTTAAGAAACGACTTAGAGTTTTTGGTATCCTCTGGATCGTTTTGGAGAGAAACAAAAAGTTTGGTATTCTCTCGAAGCTAGCACTTTGAATCTCGGTCGTCGTTCGTGTGTGGACAGCTAGTAGAGGGCGTTCGTCATTGGCATCGCCTTAGAGATCGATTAACCTTCAGAAAGGTACATTGCGACTGAGGTATGATTAAGTTTTCATAGTCTAAACGTGTTTTAATGGAATCAGATTCGGATCCTGTTGGGGTTTTTCTCAAAATTGTTTTGAAATCTCCGCTGTGCATGAACCCCAAAACCCAACATGTTAGTCTCATTTGTTTACTTATAAAATTTTTCAACATATGTTAGATAGAGCATTCCTTAGTTATTTGTTATGCTTAGTTATTTGTTATGCTTTTAAATACCGTCCTTTTCTTTTTGAAATGTGAATACATATATCATCGGGAATTACTGTTATATTTTTGTACTCACCATCCTTTTTATGACGGTGGGTGCAGACCTGTCGAGTAGTAAGTCGGGAAAGGAGAAGATCGGCGACTACATCCGAGCTTGAGCATGTTCTCGACCTGACTCGTAGGTTTTCATATTTTGTTGTATTACGTACTATTATATCTTTCGATAAACTTTGGGGTTATATATTAGGTTAAACGTTTAGTTCCCCAATTTTTTATGACTTTCACACTGTTTATATTCGTCACTTTATTATATATCCATGTGATCGTTGTTCCCTGCTAGTTTCCACACTTATGAGTACTTTATACTTTCTTCCGCATAAATTTTAAGACTTCCACTTAATTTGGTAAACTGTTAAAAAGTTTTAATTAACTCTAAAATTCATATAATAACATGACAAGTATTATACTTATCATGAACGCATGGTATGTAGAGAATAGTTTAGAAAGGCTGACTAACACGTAGTTAAGTCATCCGTGGCTGAGATTATGGCTTAATTATTGATAAGTTTGTATTTAGGCATTAGTTAGTATAGAAGTTTAGGTGTTTATGGACTCAAAATCTCTCATTTGTGGTGACAAACTCTCACTTTTGTGGATTTCAGGTATTTCAAGCCTTAAACATGAATATGAAGCAAATACGACACTTGGGGAAGAAAGTATAAAGTTCAAGATTGAGCGACACAAAGTTGGCAAAGTTTGGTCAAGTTTCTTAATGACCTCATATGTACAAAGGCTATAACTTCCTCATCTCAAATCCAAATGACTTGTTGTTTCCTTTATTGGAAAGTAGACTCTACGATGAACATTCTCATGTCTCACGATATTCTTCAAATTCGGCTTCTAAGTGGTCCAAAATTGTGTTGCAAGTTAGACAATACAGATGAGACACCGCCACACATAACTCCCACGGCGCAACTCACATACGGCCAAACCAGAGAGCTCATATTTCACACCGCCATGACGTCGTGAGCCATATTACCCATGGCATCCCTACGGTGCCACGAACAGAAACTCGAATTTTGGATTATTTCAGACTTTTTAGGTTGAAACCCACTTTGGGTGTTATTGAGATGTGTGGGTCAAAATAATAGTCTCACATTGGAAAGTAAAACTTATAAATGAAGCATATTAGTAATCATCTCCACTCTAATAGAACTGAGGCCTTTTGAATTAAAACCCCACACCTAAAAGATGAAGGTTGTTAAGTTGGGGACAATATCGGTACTGGAAAGATCAATGACTCGTGGAGAAGTGTCGCGGGCAGCCACTTGCGGGTAATGTACCGCGAGACAAAAAAATCCAACAGGGTTTCCTATAAAGAGGAATATGTGTTATTTTGAAACTATCTCTTGTTTTACTTGAGAACTCGTAGAAAACTAAGTTTTTGGCTTGGCAATATCCGGCTAATTTCATTCCTCTAGGTTGGAGGTGGATCAGATGCATCTACAACTTGGGATTTCGTTATGAGGTTTATTTATTCCTTTTATTCTTGATTCTCTTCTATGGTTTATTTCCTTTAGTATTGTTTTTGATCCTAGGGTTAGATTTGATTGTATGTATAGCGTTGTGCATGCATATTAGGTTGATTACCCTTTGTCATTGAAGTCAAAACGTCCGTCCTCACGCGATAGACTCATACTTGTGACAATTGGTCATACTGATTGGTTAGTCCCTTTCGGGACTGGTCAAGTACCTTAGGGATCTAGGCTAAATCGGGAGCACTAGCGATCTGGTTGTGTGTTTGGTTAAAGAAGTAGTCAACGTTCGTACCTTGGCTATCGAGATAAGGAAAAACGAGGAACGGAGTGCGTCACCAGGTCTATAGCTACACTAGGTCATAGTTGAGTCTCATATCTTTCATAAACTAATGACTAACGAAATTATCCCAAATAGTATGATGAAGTCCGTGATACCGAAAGCCTAAATTTCATCCCACTGAATCTTTTTCCTTTCAAAGTTATTAAACATTCTCTAAAACCCTTAATTTCCCTTCTTGTTATTTTCTTACCTTAGAAAGACTATCAATCTCTGTGGGATCGACCTTTACCACTATCTACAAAATATACAAAACCATATTTTTATAATTCATAAAGTATGATTCCGATTATATTAATAAACATAAAAACATACATAACTAAAGTTAATTTCAAAAAGACATGTTTTTTACCAACGACAACAAAAAGAAAAATGAAGAAAAAAAGTCGTAAATGAAATTAAATCATAGGATATGCAGCTCTTTATTTTTATGAAATGTACCTAAGTTTGTCAACTTTGATATATATTTAGTAAAACCATTCAAACACGTCAAAAATACTCTATAATCAATTACTTACTCAATTGGAAAGATTAATTATATATAATGTATTCAATTGAAATGTACCTACTTTTTTTTCTCATGAAGTATATACTATAGTTATTAGTTGTTGAGTTAAAGTGGAAAACTTAATTAATGTTGTATATGTAACACGGTTTTAAGATATGAACGAATCAACTCATTATCTCTATCTAATTACAATTACAATATACTCCCTCCATCAAAAAACATAAGTCGCTAGACCAAAAACATGCATATTAAGGGTAGTATTAAATATGAGTTTGAATTACAATCATACCCATTGGCACAAGAAACAAGCGCTTTAATTATACAAAAAAAAGGTGTAAATACTTAGTTAAACTAAGGGTAAAATAGGTATAATAGGTATAAATGCTATCTTGAATTCTTAAAACGACTTATATTTTTTGAAGTGAACTTTTGCTAGAATGACTTGTATTTTTGGAAGGAGGGAGTATAATTTAGTAAATTAGTAGGTTGAAAAGGGTAAAATAATAAATTTGCTTACCGTGTATTCAATTAAAATGTACCTACATTTTTTTCTCATGAAGTATAGACTATAGTTATTAGTTGTTGAGTTAAAGTGGAACACTTAATTAATGTTGTATATGTAACACGGTTTTAAGATATGAATGACTCAACTCATTATATCTATCCAATTACAATTACAATGTATAATTTAGTATATTAGTAAATTAGTAAATTAGTAGGTTGAAAAGGGTAAAATAGTAAATTTGTTTACTGCCGATTTATTAGGTATTCGTGCTTTTATATATTGTAGAGATATATATATCACATTACACGAGAAATTTTTTTTAGAACATTGAACAAATGTTGCGTAATTAATATATAACTGCGCATTATCATGATATATGATTAATCTTGAGAATTTACATGGAATTGATTGTTCGACACACAAATAATACAATTCAGGGCCTTGAGAATTAAACTCTAATTCTCGAAAAAAGGAACATTGTTCTTTATTAAAAAAAATCAATAATCAATCCCTAAACTATTGTATATATAGCATTTATATAGGTTTGTAAAATAATAAGACTCCTAATTCTAATAGAATACTAAAAGACACATTAATTGTAATTCTAATAAAACTCTTACTACCACTAACTCCTATTTAAACTCTAACTTTGACACAAAAAGGGCACATAACTTGTAATCCATATAAACTAAACTATCTTATCTAATAAATAAAAACTCTAATCTAACACAAACTCTTATT
Organism: Stephania japonica; assembly: GCA_039657345.1. NCBI lineage: Eukaryota > Viridiplantae > Streptophyta > Magnoliopsida > Ranunculales > Menispermaceae > Stephania > Stephania japonica. The sequence continues at coordinate 14,708,205 of CM077558.1, read as the reverse complement.
TGCATCATTCTCTCTCGGTTGAGAAAATTCGTCCTCGAATTCAGTGCTTGAATTATTCTCCCGCACACGACATCTATAGTCTTAATCTTCATCATTCTCCCCTTGTTGGAAAAAATTCGCCCTCAAATTTTGGTTGCTTCGCACGGCTTGTAGTTTGGAGCAAATTTATCTTCACAACTAATATTGGCTAACTCAACACTAATTGATGAAACAAGAAGTTAGGGACCAATATCTTGAACGTTGTCAACAAACACACCACCATGAGAGTATTGAAGAACGTCCACTACTAACTCTTCATCCATGTCATCGGTTAATGAACAAAAGTGTTTGATCGTCGCGAATAGTACTTTTGTCTCCACAACTTTTTCAATTAGGTAGTTGTTGATTTTGTCTCGACAACCACATATCTTTGTTGACGTTGTGACAACTCGTTCTTCTAAACACGGCACCACTCGGCCTAATCCCGTAATTAAGCCCTAATCCCAACCACGTAGGACTTAACGACGTATTAGTCAACCTTTACATCCTATTCACCCCGTCAACCGTATTCAGGATAAGTAATACACTAGACGTACCAATTATTAGAGTTAACTAAAACTTAGACTAAATTATTAAAATTAGCAGAAGTCTTAACATTATAGCGAAAACATTATGAAATAAATTCTAAGTGTGGAAACCAAGAAATAACAATCACATGACATAGCACAAAAAGTGGTGAATATAATCCAATGCGAAAGTCATAAAAGTTCGGGGAACTATCGCTCAACCCAATATACAACTCAACAGTACCCAAAGACATAATAACGATAATAACACAAAATATCAAAAAGACCTACAAGTTAGGACAACATCGCGTTCTAGGCTCAGAGGTAGTCGCCAATCTTCTCTTTGCCCGACTTGGTATTCAACGGGTCTGCACCCACCGTCATAAAAAGGACGGTGAGTACAAAAGTATAACAGTAATTCCCATTGATATATGAGTTCACATTTCCAAAAGAAAAAGAACGGTATTTAAAAGCATAACAAGTAGCCAAAGAATGATCTAAAATATGCTGGAAAATACCATAAGAAAAAAAATGAGACTGACACAGGCTAAACAGTAATTATCTAGGTCCGGTCGGTCATGAGTTAAATCATAGTAGCCTTATTCCATTATTGTAGGACGTGAGCTCTCTCGAACGCCTCATAATTATTTATAAATGCTATTTATCGCCAATTACCTAGGTTCATTACGCCGTGTGCCGCGCGAGTATAGTGGAGAGTGCCAACATCCCCGAAGTCCAGTGACTTTGTGAACTGCCCACTCTATATTGTGCAATGGACCCTAGATTTTAAAACTACTTTTGTTATAATAAAGACTCTCGGTTTAGAATATGACTTAAGTTAAAGTGCTATGCAAAGCACGTCAATCAAGAGTACAAGCCCACATTACACATCGAAAGAACTACCTAATAGCATGTTGTTCATGAACCAAATATCAATAAACAACAATGCAATATATATGGCAAACGAAAGAATTCAATGAAATATAAGCAAATAAGATATCATGATAACAAGGCTCAATATTTGAGGAATAGCAACGTAAGTCATGATATTAGAATACAAGGCATAATAAAGTCTAAATAAACCAACAAAGAATATATAATAGAATGAAATGTAAACAAAGACATCAACGGGATTACTCACATCAGATCACGCTAATATACGCCCTCGCGACTCTGACATGCCCCTGAATTAGCCCGACTCTATCCACTTAGTTCCTGGCATTCTTTTTAGTTGGTCTAGGTGTGTTAGAGCCTATTTAGTTCCTTTCAGTCCATATTTAGTTTTTAGTCATTCATCACCTTTTAACTAATCTAAATGACTCTACAAATGACTCAAAACACCTGAAAATGACTTTGAAAGACTCAGAATCTCAGTTTCAGTGCTAGTAAACATAAACCAACGATTAAAACTCAATTAGGAATTTATTAGGTGGTTTGGAGGTTCATTTACAAAAATTAGTCCAATGTCTATAAGTTTTAGAAACATAACTTCGATAATTCAAAACGCGTTTCGAAACACATGTTAGATAATCCCGAATGATACGAAACCCGAAGGGTAGTGAAATGATTTAAAGAACCCTTAATCTAGAAAATTTGAGTTAAATCTGATGAGTGGAAGGCTTCGGAAAGTTGAAACCCAAAATCAGCTCAAAAAGTTATAAAAGGGCTATGCCCGCGAATGAACTTTGATTTCAACCCATTTTTGAAAAATTATATGACTTAATGTTGAAAAACTAATGGTTATAGGTTGTTCCTCTCTGTCTTAGCTTTCCAGCGGTATGCAGAGCATCAAAATTCGTGTTAAAATGAGAAAGTTATGGTAGTTTTACGAAGAGATGTAAAGTTGTCCAGCCTACAGAGTCTCTAGCGCGTTGTCCAGTTTGGATAGCGCGTTGTCCAGTTTGAATGCACGCTGGGTGTGCTACAGACTGCATTTCTATAGTTAAGATTTGGAGTTTTTGATCCCAAATCTCACCTAGGCCATCTCCATCGCCAAAAACTCCCTTAATGGGCTACAACCACCTCAAAACAACATCAATTATATCAATTTAGTGAAGATTAAAGCATCAAATTAAACATGCATTTTGATAAAAACAATGAAGAACACCAAAAATATATGAAAGATTGAAAATCCATTACTTGATGATTTCAAAAGTGATTTCGGAGTGGTTGGGCACTGTACCAGGTGCTTTTCATCAGGGAATTCGAAAACAACATTAGATTTTGCAAATAAACATGATTTACACATCAAAAAAGTCCCGATTATTTTTTTTTTATTTTTTATTTTTTGGTAGGAAGTCCTGAATTATTCAAAACCCCCCAAAAGTGCACAAAATCCTTTAAATCCAAAAACTGAGACTTGGACATCCAGATTGGGAACTAATAGTGCATCTATGCAACACTTAAAACATATTAAAACTGATCAAAACAAAAGCCTTTTGAATGAATACAAAATCTATGAGATTGGATTCGTGAAAGTGGTGGGAAGAGGCATACCTAGGTTGATGCTTAACCCACCCTAGCTCTCCAATCCTTGATAGCTTGTTAAATTAGGATTCTCTCATCGACCAACTTGAGAAAAACCAGCCCCAAGATCACTCCAGCCCAATTTTTTGTTTGAAAGCATGCACAATGAAGCATTTGTTCTTAAGTTTCTTAAATATAGTTGTGCATTTTCATCTTGATGCATGGACATATCTCTATGATATCTTGTGGACATTATTCACTCCTAACCCACTAACTTTTCAGCTCACTAATTCACAAGTATGACACTAGCTACATGGGAGTTTGTGCTGGCACGTATCTCGAGGTAAGTCTTGTGGGTATTGATTTTTATTCATAACTATAGGACTTTCCAAATTTGATCAACTTAATGTAACTACCATAGGCTATGTAATAACTTACTCAAGTCACATAAAATGAAATGTGACTTACCATATGATTAGCTACCCAGTCGCCCAGCTCGCACACAACGCAAGGCGCTTCCCCGTGCATAATAATTCCAAGTATAAGGTACACACATACAATATAGTAGGCATTCACCACATCAAATATAAAACATATCTCGGCCATGTGCCTTGGTCAGTTCACGTGTCCCAATGCGGGTCCCACGTCACGAGTCGGTGACCCTGATTATGACCAAAATATAGGATTAGAAATTTTGGACCGTGACAAACGTCAACTATTTAACCTCAAGTACACAACCATCATCTCCAAATACTACTTTTTCTTCAACAATGGCGTCATCATTGTCATAAAAAATTGGAGGCTTATTGATGTCGAAGATGTGACTGTCGTTGCATTCAATTAGATCAATGCATTCTTTTGATCAACAATCTTCGTTGTTGTACGCATCTTCCCTGTCAGAAGAAGAATCTCCTTTTGTTTCTTTAAAAACTATAGAGTCTCTTCGAGAGTTTGGGACATGGATTCCATGAATCCTTAACAACTCTATTATCCCGACAGATAACTCATTTAGTTGCGCATGCGTTTGTTCATGCGATGCACTAAATTGAGTAAAGAACTGCTCTAGCAGACTTGGTTGTCTCGTTGATAAACAACTTCAACTCGTTGGTGGTTTTGATTGCTCTTCGGAGGCATGATTAATGTCAAATCACATTCGATGAAAGCTTTGATACCAAATTGATGCAGCGGTAGCCTTCCAAATTGATTGTTCGACACACGAATAATACAATTCAGGGCCTTGAGAATTAAACTCTATTTCTCGAAAAAAGAAACACCATTCTTTATTAAAAAAATCAATAATCAATCCCTAAACTATTGCATATGTAGCCTTTATATAGGCTTGTAAAATAATAAGACTCCTAATTCTAATAGAATACCAAAAGACACATTAACTGTAATTCTAACAAAACTCTTACTACCACTAACTCCTATTTAAACTCTAACTTTGACACAAAAAGAACACATAACTTATAATCCAACTAAACTAAACTATCTTATCTAATAAATAAAAATCCTAATCTAACACAAACTCTTATTTGCATAACTAATGTAGCATGATCAACATATCATTTATTTTTTAAAATTTATTTTTTAAAAAAAAAGAAAAAACATTTTCTAATATAGTACTTATTATGTATCGAATAAGTTTTCACAACTGCACGTCTTGGACAAACTTTGTCGAACAAATTTAACCCTATATGGGACTTGATTGTGCTCGAGCATGAATTAATCTACATCGATGGTGTTATACACCTCGGGCATGTCATGATATCATTTATTCATTTTTTCGGTAGTGATGACATCATTTATTACATGACAAGTATGATTTACATTTATTATGTAATCTGTTTTTTAGTTGTAGTTCTCTGGATCTATTATGTAAATTCTTTTTTTTTTTTGTTACATATTATGTAAATTCCTTTTTTGGGGTATTGTTATGTAAATTCATAATATGTGCGATGTGCCCAAATAACATCATTGAGAAAAATGTGATTCTTTTTATTTTATTTTGGTTTTGTGTTATCATTCCTTGAGACTTCGACATAATGATAGGTCTTGTACAATAGTTCTGAAAATGCTTTTTTAGACTGAATCTGTGATTATCGATTGATCTGAACGTGATTTTTGTTTTGTTTGTCAATCATCAAGTGTAAGAGATTGGTTCATTTTATTAAGGCCACAACTATTGAAATCCTTCAACACACTTAAAAAAAATCGATGCCAGATAACAATGAACCTGTGCAACAACTTGGGCAGTATGTCAACCTAGCATTTTCATAAGCAGAAAAGTTTCATATGTATTATTATATGCTCAGCTTCACAAGCAGAAAAGTTTTTGATGAAAGATACAAACAAAATCTCTTTTAGCTACAGAAGATCGGTAGCTCCCAAGAAATTCATCATTCAACCGTCCGCTTAACTTTTCAAGAAACATCAGTGATTTCTAAATCAAGTAATCCCACTTAAAGATCAGGCATGCCTTTACCAGTTTTAGCATCGTACGTCTTCTCCTTGACAAGATCAATTGGTGTGTCTTTGGGACCAACTGCACAAAGAAAAGATGATCCTCCCATCAGAAAACTAACCATATTTCTTATCTTTTCTGTAAGGGAAAAAAAACTTACAGGAAATGCAACTTAAAACTAAATAAAGATGAGAATTTCATAATAGATTGTGGAATTTCAGCAACAACACCACCAGCACATCTCTAAATTCCATATAATGCAACAATGCATGTCAATGACATGAAGATAATCTTTCCAACTTTATTTAAATTGCATGGAAGATTTTTTAGACAGCAAACTAGAATCAGGGGTATTTTAACAGCCCATCAATCAGAAATAAAGATTTCCATATATATAGATTTGATGTGTTAATTACTACTTAATTCTACCAAACTGGATTTCCCAGAGAATGTAATAGAAAGCTTTCTGAGTTTAACATGGTTTTCATAAGACAAGTGCCCCCTATCCATATCAAGGCTAATCCGCATGGACATTATTATTTCTAATATCTGCTAAATGGTTCCAATACCGAAGTTCCAAAAGGAAAGTTCAAAGTGATGGAACACAAATAGTAATGAGCGATACAACAATGCAATATGAAAATTCAACCCAAAATTGGTAATCATGCACGCTTTAAAATTAGTTTTAAAAACAAATGATCAGTTAAAGGACTTCACCATCTTTAGAAGCCTCAAGATACAATCAACATCAAAGAATACCAAGTCAGAGCTCTCTATATTGAAAGATTTACATGCCATTTTCCTCATCTTTCCCCAATTGATTTGTTCTATGCCAAGGCGATCACCTCTTTGTTCATGCCTCTATGATCAGCAAACTCAACAGTTTTTAAGATTATACATCATTGGATGGTTTCTTCTCTAGTTCTAGCTTCGTTATTCCTGTTTCCTGAAGTGGCTTTCCAGCAATGTTGTGTTCAACACATTTGGAAAGAAGGGAACTAAACAACCAAAAAAAAAAAAGAAGGAAACTTTAAAATAAGGTGTCAAATGCCTTGGAGATGGGGGTCTTGACCAAATAAAACTCAATCCATTGTTCAATTGGAGAAATCATTAAGATATTATTGTTTAGGCATCTTGCTTTTCATATGCAAATTAATGCAAGACTTTCACACGAGTAGCATATTTACTAAATGCGCAATAAATACTGAAGTTGTATGAATAAATCAGTTGTTTAAATTTCCAATCTTCATGGACATTGCATCACTTAAACAAACTGAGGAAGAACATGATTCTGAACATATGACTAAGTTAATGGGATCATAGTATGAATGACAACGACAACATCAGGGAAGGAGTCACTAAAACAATATGTTAGCCTGTACCAAATAGCTAGTTCAAAAATGTTCATTGCAAGCAAAATGAGATTTTTCAAGTAACTACAAGAAGCAGAGGGTCAAAACCATACCAATAGTGGGTCTTGGGGTGGTCCTTATTTTCAAGATTTCAGGACGAGGAATAATGGAACCTGAAGCTCCTTGTCCTCGAGAAACTCTCACTTTGGCACCATCTTCTAAATACTTAATTCCAACCTTACAAGGTTTCCTGCATTACCCAAAGAATAACATGTAAAAGAAACATACAACCAGTAAATGGGGTCCAAACAGCCTACAGGAGAAAATGAAATGTACCCTGTTACTGGATCAAGAACTTGAACATTCGATACATGAAGAGGGGCTTCTACTGTAAAAATTCCACCTTCATGACCTTGCCCTTGCTTAATATGTTTCTTCACCTGAAAAACAGTGAAAAGAAGGCACCGTGGTTACACTTGAGGACTATAAAAATTTTGACGAGCTAGTGTAACTCAACAAAGTAACTACAGTTTCATTGACCAATTAACATCTACAATCACTACAAAGACATGGCCCCAAAATAAATCAAGGTCGGCTATATGAATCCAAATTTCTATATCCCAAGTTCTCCTCAAACCTATACATTCCTTCAATTTCTAGAGCATCAAGTTTTCTAATTGGGGCATTCGCAATTTGTATTTGGATAAGCACAGACCATAGCAATTGTGCTTTCAAGTTTTTCCTCTGTTGACACTATTCTTTTTTTTTTTCTTTGAATATTATGGGTTTTCCTCATCTACCTAAGCATTTTCATAAGTGCTACACTAATTATATGTATATGTTGTTTAGGATGAATCAACAATCCTAAACAACATATAGCCGTCAATCCTATAGGCATAGGCGCATAGCGATAAATCCTATTTCATTTTATAAACATTAATTTCACTATTTGATTTTTTTTTTAAATCAGATATAGCCGTGAATACCCACTCTTTGACTTCTCAAAACAACATAGTTTTATTGAGGTTACACTAAGGTGCATGTTCAAACCTTGCCAAACTTTTTTAGAAGATTCACTATTGCAATCAAAAGTACAGCATCCTTTTCTGTGATAGGGCAACTTTCGATATCTACAGAACATAAGTCGAAGCTCAACAAAAGTTTCTCTTTCATAGGAATTACGAGCCAAATTTGTTTTCAAATACCTTTAGAAATCCATATATCTCTTGGTAGTTTTCAATAGGACGGGAAATGTTCGATGAGCAAGTTTCTTCTTCTAGGGTACATATTCTATATAGTGTGTTACGAATTTACATTATAAAGGAGAATTCGAATAGAACTTAACTCCTCACTATAACAAGATTCATAATATTTTTCTTCTCACGCCCTACAATAAAAATGACAAACTTTTCTTGCTTTTCACTAAAATCTATTTGTTTTTTCTAGAGATAATAAGATGGTGAAAAAACAAAACTCAACGAGCTTCATAATTTCAATTATGCTCCCTCTTTCTAATTTCAGCCCTCAATAGTAATAGATATCATCGAGTTGAGTTTTTTCCTGATTTAGGATGCACAGAGTTTTATATTTTTTACACTCCTTTAATTGGCATAAACACTAACCAACACAAGAAGATTAGAGACATCAATACAATCTAAATGCCACAAACCAAATAATTCTTAAAGAATTCCATTGAATCTTACAAGATTCTTTCCTTCGACGATTACGCGATTCTGAGAGCGAATAACTCGCTTGATCACGCCAGTCTCTCCTCTATCCTTACCCCTAGTCACCACGACCTAAATATCATGAATCACGAATACATTAAAAATCAAAACTCTCACACTCAAACATGAACAACTGAAGTTGGAAGTATTGATTCACTGAACTCCAAATTTCTTACATTGTCGCCTCTGAGGATCTTCCAGTGATGTATAAGTTTCTGAGCTGCTTTCCACCCCATCGACCTCAAAGATTGGAATGAAATTCGGAGCAATGGAGGGTTTTTGGCCGTGAAGAAGTCGAGGGTTTTTGTGTTCGGAAGTTGCTGTGCTGACTCACAAATGTAACACACTTAAGACGCCAACCTGTTGAGCTCCGTTGGATGTGCATCGATTTAGGAGATTACGAATATTGAGTCACAACTCACAAGCCGCACAACGCAAGCGACAAAACAAGTTAAAGGGTTAATCTCAATTAACTCTTTACTTTGTAACACTTTCGTCACAAAACTGAATTATGTAATAAGAAAATCACCGAACCTTTTAAAATATTTTACAAAAGTTAATTTATTCACCTTCATATTACTCCTCTAGTGAAAAAGTATGAGTTAACATTTACTTAGCCTCAAAATTTGAACTAAAACATTATAATTTGTATCTAATTGACCCCATTTAAAGATGACAAGAGAATGTGTAAATGTAATGCTTTTTACAAAACCCATCTTCATTTTTTTTTTGGGAGCGTTCGTGATTTGCAGGTGGACACTTGGTGACCATCTATATCACGGAAATCTTTTCACGGAGTGCATCATGTTTCTGAACAGCTTTCTTGAAAATTGTATTTTTTGAGTGAGATTTGAAGCTAATTTTGATTGTTGTCACTTGTGTGCAACTTAGACTTCGCCTTAAGCTTCGCTTATTTAAAATTTAAAAGTAATTCAAGGAAGTTAACTTTGACGAGGGAAGTTTTACAAAAATTTGCCGGTGCACGAAAGTTTATGAAATTTTTTTATATGCTAAAAAACTTAAATTTCTCCTTAAAGATGTTAGAAATATACTTAATCATACAACAATGATGCATAATAATCACTATACAATTGTTTAAAATACTTATTTTGCAATAAACACACAATTTTGGAACACACATGATATTAGTATTTGTTTTTATATTACTTTATATGATAAGTTTTGACTTTATTTGCTACTTAATGTGAAAAGTTCTTTTTAAAATTTTATTTTATTTAGGGGTAACATGGGTAAAATCAAAACCCATCTTCATCTTTTTCCGTGTGTTTGTGATTTTTCTTTTTGACTGTGTCTCGGTGCTTGATAGGCGAAATGTGCATCTGATTAAGAGGGTTCTTTTAGCATTTCCATCAGCCATGACCATGAGTAGATGTTATGCTGGCAAGCTATAAGTAATTGTATAAGCATAGTTTGAAACTTCGCCAAACTTCGGCTAACTTCGGTGGAAGTTTGTCGATAATGAAAATGGGAAAGTGGAATTACATGGTGATGTAAAACTTGTAAAGATTCGTCTGAAACTTAGACCAACTTTGATGACTTCCATCGAAACCATTAAAAAAGAGAAAAAATGTAAGAATTCAAAGAAATCAACGAAGTTTTGGAGAAGTCTGGGAAATTACCAAAGTTACCCTTAAATAAAATAAAATTTTAAAAAGAACTTCTCACATTAAGTAGCAAATAAAGTCAAACTTATCATATAAAGTAATATAAAAACAAATACTAATATCATGTGTGTTCCAAAATTGTGTGTTTATTGTAAAATAAGTATTTTAAACAATTATATAGTGATTATTATGCATCATTGTTATATGATTAAGTACATTTCTAACATCTTTAAGGAAAAATTTGAGTTTTCTAGTATTTAAAGAAATTTCATAAACTTTCGCGGCGAATTTTCATAAAACTTTCCTCGTCAAAGTTAACCTCCTCGAATTACTTCTAAATTTGAAGTGAGCAAAGCTGAAGTCGAAGTTTCAAACCTTCTTTGTATATATATAGGAGGTGGAAGGACGACCATTGAGGTTAAGCTTCGCTGCGCAGAAAAACATCGTTGTTGCTCCTAAAATTCAAGAAATGCAATCTGTCTAAGGAGATTTGCAACCAAATCAAGTGTAGCTGCATATCTAAGGACGAAGAAAGAAATGTTCATCTGCTCTTTTGATTGCAAAGGTTCCAAGCCAGAAATTAGTGCTGCTTCTTTTAGTGGTGCAAGGTAATTTTCGCCTTGGTTTATGCGGATTGTGTTTAATTCTGTAGTGCACTTCTGTAAAAAGAATTGATTTATTTTGTAGTAATTCTAGTGATAGAAGAGGGCTACATATGTATTGGCGTTGCAGAAATGAAAAAAGTAAAAATGAAACAATTTACTCTTTTAGCGGAGTCTTGACTCTTGAGAGCTACTACATAAAGAAATGTAGAGACAATTAAGCGTAATTGGGTTAAATGGTTGAAAGACTTTGAACGCAATGTCACTAAAACGAGGTCTCAAGTTTGTGCCTCGAGTCTAAAAGAAGTAAAATTGAGGTTATTTAATTTTTTGTACTTAAAACCAAAGTCATCCTGAGAAATGTATTGCATGTATTAGTGGTCGGTACTTTACAATATCAGACTAACATTAATTAAATGATTTATCACATGAGAACGATATAATACTTGGAAAAAAGTACAAACTATTGGGACCAATGAAGAGATAAAGAGTTTTGAATGCTTCTTCAACAACTAGAGTTTGAAGCAAGAAACACCAACATTGTAAGATCACACAAGCAGGATTTCTTTCATGTATGTTACTTCATATAGATCTATTGGGAAAGGTGATATGAGTTTAAAATCAACTTTTTGGCAAATGCTACGAATATTCATTATTCTTAATGAGGTTGGCATATAGTATAGAACATAAGAAAAAAGAGGATGAGACGAAAATTTATGTGGAAAACCTCCCAAAGGAAGAAAAAACCACGGGCCAAAGCCGCAAATATCCACTATAATGAAAGAAAAAAAAATACAACACCATGAGTTCTAGTACAAAATTATTTTAACAAGTAGAAAACTGGAGACTGAAAACTAAATTGTGGAATTTGCTTATATATGTAGGGCTGAAAAAGGATAATGACTTTGATGTTGTAAGTCCCACTCTGCATCTGCGAATTAATTATCCTCAACTCAAAAGGGTTCAAACAGCTGGCAGTTCAAAAGTAGTTGGTATTCTTCTTTAGTCTGAATTTGATCCCTAAACCTGTCATTGATGAAATCAAAAGTTATAAGGAAAGGAAGAGTTCATATGGGTACAATGGCAACTTATCTAGAGCACCGGTTTTTTCTCCGAGTCACAAACTTAGTAGAGTAAGTAATTATTCAATCTTCACAGAAACTCAAAATTATATTCAAAATCACAAACTAGTAAGATGAGGAAAAGCCATTTGATTCATTAACAACAACAACAACAACAACAAAAACAACAACAACAACAAAACTGCAATTCCAAATTAGTTGGGGTCGGCTACATGAATCAAACTTTTCAATTGTGCTCGATTTAGTGAGAGGAAAAGCCATCCGATTCAAATTACAAAAATAACGTGCATGGTTTAACATATCATTTGAGTTAACATTTAACTAGTTAAAGCAAAGCCATACTGATATGAAGCTCTGATCTAGAGTTTCACCATTTATATTTTGCTAATGAATGTGATCGTATCTGCACTGTGTTACATTCGATGTTTCACAAGAAATCGGAAGCTATAAGATTTTTGAAATCATGAACACCAAGAAGTACTAGCACAATGTTAAATACAATATTTTTCAACATTTGAACAATTTGCAAACTAGAAACGAATTTCTGCATTGAGATTGGCAAAACTTAAAAGTTAAAACTGCTCAATCTCCATAAAAAGTCTGTAACACAAATGAAGAATTATTCGACAACTAAATATCAAGAGTTGGTAAATACTACCTCCAAATATAATAATCGAGCTCCCTAATAAGTGTACCTTGGCAATATAATAGCTGAAACTCTAGGTATGAAGTTAAGTGGTCGCAGTCACGGAGTTTACAAATAAAATATGAAATGAAGCATGAACCAAAGAAAATGCCCATATATAATGTAGTATATAAGTCAATTCCTTTTTTAATGTATAACATAATGTTAATACTATATTTCAATCTATTTATTAATAGAGAGAGATATTTGCTTTTGACTCACTTCAAGTCGATGATAACATCTCTCTTTGCAAATGCTCGATAATTTCAACCTATTTAAGCTGATTCCTTAGGTCTGGTAAAATGGGATCAGATAGACTACTACTCATGAGACAACAATAAATTTTTGTTCGGAAAAAGAAATAAATTAGAGAGCAAACCATATACCTGTATATAAACTCTATCAATCATGTTCATGGTGCTAAACTGAAGTTTGAAAACTAAATAGTAAAATGCGCTTATATATTACAGCAAACGAAATATGATGAATGAGATGTTATAACTCCCACTCTGCCCCTGTGCATTAAGTATCCTCAGCTCAAAAGGGTTCAAACTCCTAGCGGTCCAAAAGTGGTTAATCGGCATGTTTCCTCTATCTGAATTCAATTCGACAGCTAAGTATAAATTGGTAAATGTTACCTTCGATCGAGCTCCTTTATCAGTACGTACATCTTGCAAGTTCAATGGCTCCTTTATTAGATATGCTTCCTTGAACTGTTTTGGTGGACACCATAATAAAAAAAATGCAGGGTTCATAAAATATGAAATGAAAAAAAATGCAGGGTTCATAAAATATAAAATATCAACCAAAGAAAATGCTTCTATAATGTATTAAGTATATCAGTGAATTTCTTTTTAGATTTATAATAGGATTTTAATAATATATTTTATATTTATTTAGTCATGGTGTTCTAGAAAAAGAGGGTTCGTAAACATAAAAGCAATAAGTAAAGAAATGGTACAATGAACTTACAAAGTTAGAGCAACGCTGATATGCTTTGAATCTTGATGATGAAAACCCAAAAAAACAATAGAAAATTTGTTAGGAAAGAAATACTAAATTAGAGAGAGAGAGAAAGAGATGACAACACAAATTTTGACGAAATAGCACATACCTTTTATCTGGAGATGACAACACCATTAATCTTGACGATTTGAATATGAGATATTTTGCTCCACTCTTCACCGCCTGTCTCCTTGTCACATCTTTGCTTGAGAAGAGGGCAATTCTCGATCTCCAAGTATGTTAAGGAGGTGAGACATTGAATTGCTTCAAAGGAAGGTAGATGAACCAGATTTGCACAGCTCCAAATTGATAACTCTTTGAGTGAAACAAAGTTCTTAAACCACTCTGGCAAGTCTATCAAACCATCAAAGTTGTCTATCACCAGGATATTCAGCTTTGTGAGAAGTTGAAGCTGACGAGACAGAGATTTCATATTGGGAGAGCCACAGATCTCTAAGTGACGAAGGGAGGGAAAATGCACCCTCTTTGTAGTTGGGAACAAAAATTCATGCTGCTTCCCCTCCCAAAGTTGTCCAATTCTCAATGTGTCAAGATGAGGGAGGAGAGACATACCCTCTGGAAAATCATTAAGACCTTTGCAGCTTGTTATTTCCAGTATTGTAAGAGAATCCAAGCCTTGCACATTTAAGGATTTTAGACTATGGCAGCCTCGTACGACTAGATTAGCAAGACGGTTGAGGCTTCGAAGACCACTCTTTTCATCAACTTCTTGTAACTGAGGACAATCACAAATTGATAATTTCTGAAGAAGCTTGTTATTTTTGAGCAACTCACTTGGAAGAGATATCATATATGGAATCTCTTTTATCCATAGTTCAGTGAGGGATGTCAGCTTACTGCTCACCCAACCCATGAAATGCTTATTGCTGTTTGAAATTTGCAGAACCTTGAGAGAAGGGAGTGTATTTGGCATCACATGGAACTTGGGACACTCAAGGATATCTAATACTTGTAAAGCAGAAAGCCCCTCATTTGGAATGAAATTAGAAGGGAATGAGCTGCTGAGGTTCAGCTCCTTATTACTACGGCCTTGAGTATGATTCTCGTTTGGAAGAAAACCTTCCAACTCTGGGCAGCCCATTAGTATGAGTTCATCTAGAAACTTGTTGTTGAGCAAAAGTTCTTCTGGAAGAGACTTGAGGTCTATGCAACCTTCAACATAAAGATGGGCGAGGCTAGTGAGATTCTTTGTTAAAGATTGCACTGCAATGTCACTGGTAATAGGCTTAAATTGCAGAGCTTTAAGTGAAGGAAAAGAGGAGGGCGTTATCCTCAATTTGGGGCAATCCTCAACGACCAAAGTCTCAAGAACAGGGAAAGAAGTCCCCATTGGCTCCAACCATTCTTCTAAATTAGGCATTTTCTCAAGGTAGATTATTTCCAATGAAGGGAACAATATTGCTGTCATCTCTCTGTTCCTGCTCACTTCTTCAACAAATTCGACTTTAAGATTATCAATCCCCTCATCCCATGCCCCACCAATACGGTTGACATTTCTCATGTCATTTATGTAAAGATTCTTGAGCGAAGGAAGCTGACCAAAACTTGGCAAATATTCACATCTCCTGCATTTATAAAAATATATCTCAACTAAACCACCAAGTGTTGATCTACTATGAATCCATCTCAGAAATCTTATACCACAAAACCTTCGTATCCAGAGTTTCTTCAAATCAGAATTAGGTTGCAAAGCTTCCAACACATCATCATCATTAAATTTCTCACAGTTTGTACCATCCTCTTCATCCCCTTCATCCCTATCCCATTCCAAGCCCAAGGAGTAAATGCCCTTCTTTGCCTTTAAGTTTGCCTTCTCAGCGTACCTTACATTTTTAACGTTGTCTAAGTCATAAATATTCAATTCACCTCGAAGTAGATTCAAGCCTTCCAACTTTGCGAGAGAGCACCCATCATCATCATTGTGTCCAACTTTGAACACAGTCAGAGTTTGAAGGCAGGTGAGTTGGCCAATCCCTTTTGGCATTTCTCTCCATTTTCCTGATATATCTATTTCCAAATGCCTCAGGTTAATCAGTTTTCCTATACCTTGAGGGAGCGCTTTTAGTTTTTTACAATTATCCAAACGCAAAGTTTGTAAATTGTAGAGGCAAGTTACAGACTTTGGTAATTCTTCAATTCTTGTTGAACAAACATTGAGTAATCTTAAATGTTTTAGCTTTCCAATTGAAGCAGTCAACTGATTAATCCCCGTAAAACCTAGATCTAGCACACGCAAAGAGACAAGATTCAATAATGCTTCATCAAAAACTTCATCCTCTGCCTTGTTAAAAGTATACAATGTTGAAAAAGAGCGCAGCTTCTTTGCTTGGTGTAATTCTCTTGGGATTCTCACTCATCAAAGTCATATGCCAGCAAACGAGTTGTTGATACATCATCCGGATATATCTTATTCTTGGTATTTAAAATTAAGCATTCTGTCTGATAGAATCACACGTGATTCAAGTTAATCAAATCTAATTAAAATCAAATTCAAATAGTTGTTATTATCTTGAGTTTGAATATTTGTTATTATCCCAAATTCAAAAGGTGATTGTATTGTTATTCTATTCAATGTTGTTCCACTTTTGATGGAATAACAATCGGATGTAATTCATATATATACATGTGAAGACTCAATGAAAAATATCTTAACCTCTAAATTCTTTATGGTATCAGAGCCTCATTAGCCAAATAATCAATGGCCTCTAATAGCTCTACTTCTGAGAACCCAACTCTCAATGTCATACCAACCAATTCTACTCCTATTGTCACTTCTTCAGCCACCAATGGCTCTCCCCACCCTCAAATTATTGCAATCAATGCTGCTACCCAACTACCATTGAAGCTCACCAAGCTAAATTATCCATCTTGGAGAGCCCAATATCAATCTCTACTCTTTGGCTATGATCTTGAAGGCTATATTGATGGAAGTCTTCCATGCCCACCACCTACAACTGTGGATCCCATTACTCAAGCAATCGTTCACAACCCATCTCATCGATTTTGGAAGAGACAAGATCGTTTTCTCTTTCATGCTATGATTGCTTCATTGACTGACACTCTTGTGCCACTCATCACCTCTGCTACTTCGCACAAATGAAGCTTGGCTACGTCTTGAGCGCACATATGCAAGCAAATCGCATACCCGAGTCATGAGCCTTCGTGAAATTCTGGGCAACACCACCACCGAGAACTTAAGCATATCGGAGTATATGCAGAACATCAAGAACATCTCTGAAACGTTCTCTCTTGCCGGCTCTTCGATATCAGACAAAGAACTCATTCATACCACTCTCAAGGGCCTTGGCTCTGAGTTCAACACCGTCGCTGCTGCTATTCGGGCTCGTGATACACTCATCTCATTTGAGGAGCTCCATGAAAAATTGCTCGACTTCGAAGTCACCTCGAAACGTAAGTCATCCTCTTCCGACAAGACATCAATCACAGCTCAAGTTCACCAACGCAACCCACCCCAATCCAAAAACTTCAATTTTCATCGCCAAACCAACAAATCTTTTCACTCCCGTCAACCATTTTCTCGACCAAATGCTTCCACCCAACCCTCTAGCCAACCATGGAGACAATCACCTGCACAACCTCGTTCAATATGTCAATTTTGTGACAAACCTGGCCACACTGCCAAAACTTGTCGATCATTATTCCCTCCACAACCTGTCCAACCTCAAACGCTACTATCTCAAGTAAACTCTCCCCATGGAAGCAGCCCACAATGGATAATGGATTCTGGTGCATCAAACCACATCACATCTGATTTGAACAATTTATCGGTGCACTCTGAATATGGTGGTAATGACGACATTATTGTTGGCAATGGTAACACTATTCCTATCTCTCATATTGGTTCCACTACTCTTCCTTCTCCTCATTCTTCATTTATGTTAAATGATGTTCTTTACTCTCCTCAGAGTAAACATAATCTCATTTCCGTAGTGAAGGATCTGAATACGGGGGCAATTCTTCTGCGCGGCCCGACCAGCGCACAAATATATAAGTGGCCATCCCAGTCTCAACGTCCACCCATTCTTGCCTTGTCTGTTGCGAAAGCTTCTCTTCAACAGTGGCATTCCCGGCTTGGCCATCCGTCCTCTCCCGTTCTCAATAAAGTCATCTCTACATCATCACTACCTATGGTGGCATCTACCTTAGATCATTGCAACTCTTTTCTTTCCAATAAAAGTCACAAACTGTTATTTGGCACATCAACTATCTCATGTTCTAGGCCATTAGAAATGATATACACTGATGTGTGGGGTCCATCACCGCTTCTCTCTTTTGATAATTTTCGCTACTATGTTGTTTTCGTTGATTACTACACCAAGTACTCTTGGATTTATTTATTGAAAAATAAATCTGATCTTTGCACTATCTTTCCAAAATTTAAAGCAGTGGTTGAAAATTATTTTCGCACCAAAATAACCACTTTATATTCTGATGGAGGTGGTGAATTCACTGGTTTATCACCTCTCCTCCAACAATTCGGCATTCAACATCTTAAATCCCCACCATACACACCTGAACTTGTCGGTACTGCTGAACGTCGTCATCAACAAATAGTTGAGACTGGGATCACCCTTCTCCATCACTCGTCTATGCCCTTACGTTATTGGTCACTTGCTTTTCGCACTGCAGTCTATTTGATCAACCGATTGCCAACTCCAATATTGTCGCATCACTCACCTTATCAATTACTTTTCGGTAAATCTCCCAATTATCAAAAATTACGTACATTTGGTTGTTTGTGCTATCCTTGGCTTAGACCTTACTCTACCCATAAACTTCAACCTCGGTCTCACCCTTGTGTGTTTGTTGGTTATTCTACTGAGCATAATGCATATTGTTGTCTTGATACACAAACACAACGCATTTATGTCTCACGTCACGTTGTGTTCGTCGAGTGTGTATTTCCCTACTCAACTCGTACGTGAAACTCCCACCACCGAGAATCACATCCAACAAGGGGCTGCTCTTGTTGACTCTCCTATTCATTATTCGATTCCCACGCCTTTGCTACCACACCCTCCTCCCATATCCACTCCATCTCCAACACCTTTGCCAAACTCTACAAATTGCACCACCGATAAATAATCACACTCCACCTCAACCATCCAATGAGTCCAATTCAACAATCCAACACCCAATGGTTACCCTAGGTCCAAAAACAACATAATTAAAAAGAATCCAAAATTTTGTCTTACATCAGAACTTTCCCTTACCCATACTGAACCCACTACATTCACCCAAGCCCAAAAATCCCCAATCTGGCGTCAAGCAATGTCGGAAGAGTTCGATGCCTTAGTTCGAAATAACACATGGAACCTCGTGCCTTCACACAGATCTCAAAATATTGTTGGATGCAAGTGGATATACAGGATCAAGCGACACCCCAATGGCTCCATCTCTCGTTACAAGGCCCGACTAGTTGCCAGGGTTTTCATCAACGCCTGTGCATTGATTTTCATGACACATTTAGTCCAAAGTCAAGCCCACAACTATTCGTGTTATTCTCACTATTGTTGTTCACAAGAATTGGTCTATTCGTCAACTTGATGTCAATAATGCCTTTCTTCAAGGTTCTCTCTCTGATGAAGTATACATTCAACAACCACAGGGATTCATGGATCCTAATTTTCCAACTCATGTATGTCGTCTCAACAAGGCTCTTTATGGTCTTCGACAGTGCTCCCGTGCTTGGTTTCATGAGCTTCGAAATTATCTACTCGTCACTTGACTTCAAGAATGCCCGATCGATGCATCCTTATTTATTTACTCCAAAGGCTCACTCACTTTGTTTATCTTCTTGTATATGTTGATGACATCCTTGTTACAGAAATTCTCAAGAGCTTGCTTAATCATTTTATCGGTGCATCTCTACCCGCTTTTCACTCAAGGATTTAGGAGATCTCCATCATTTCCTTGGTGTTAAAGCTCAATCAACTAGTGATGGACTGTTCTTGTCTCAACAAAAATATACAAGAGATTTGCTCCAATGCACCAACATGTTGGACTCCAAGGAAGTAGCCTCACCAATGAGCACCACAGACACACTTTGTCTCAATGATGGTAGTGCGTCAACTGATGCAACTCAGTACAGGCAAACTGTTGGTGCATTACAATACCTATCCTTGACTCGTCCAGACATCTCTTATGCAGTAAATAAGCTATCTCAATTCATGCATCAGCCTACCACCCATCATTGGTCTGCAGTTAAGCGATTACTTCGCTATCTTAAAGGTACCTTTGCTCATGGTATCCTCATTAAGAAAGCTGTCCCTCTCACCTTAAATGCATACTCTGATGCCGATTGGGCGGGTGATGTCAATGATCGTACTTCTACCTCTGCTTATGTTGTCTTTCTTGGCGCTACACCCATCAGTTGGAGTTTTAAGAAACAGAAAACTGTTGCTAGATCATCAACCGAGGCGGAGTATAGATCAGTAGCTTCAACTGCCGCTGAACTTAATTGGGTTCAACATTTGCTTCATGAAGTTGGCATCCTACTCATACAAGTTCCTACAATTTACTGTGACAATGTTGGGGCCACGTATGTATGTGCAAATCCGGTTTTCCACTCTCGGATGAAGCACATCTCTATCGACTTCCACTTTGTTCGTGAACAGGTAGCCGATAACCGCTTGCGCGTGTCTCACGTTCATACTGCCGATCAACTGGCTGATTCATTGACTAAGCCGTTGTCTCGCCAACAATTTTTACATCACCGTTTCAAGATTGGTGTTCGCAACGGCTCCTCCATCTTGCGGGGGCATGATAGAATCACACGTGATTCAAGTTAATCAAATCTAATTAAAATCAAATTCAAATAGTTATTATTATCTTGAGTTTGAATATTTGTTATTATCCCAAATTCAAAAGGTGATTGTATTGTTATTCTAGTCAATGTTGTTCCACTTTTGATGGAATAACAATCAGATGTAATTCATATATATACATGTGAAGACTCAATGAAAAATATCTTAACCTCTAAATTCTTTACTGTCCCACTTAAGGAGATCATAAGATCATGCACAAGATCATGTATCTTGCAAGTTTCTACCTCGCCAAATTCATTCTTCTCTACATCTTGGAAAAGGGAGCTTGAACAAAAACCTTTGAAGTATTCACCGCCTATGTCCTCCATGCTTTTAGTCCCTTTGGATGACCCAAGAAATCCCTCAGCCATCCATGATTGAACCAGCCATGCCTTCAAAACTCTATCACCTTTGGGAAGTATAGAGCAGTACGTAAAACATTGCTTTAAAGGTGGAGCCAAACAATCAAAGCTCAGTTTTAAGACACTCATGATCTGCTCATCGGCATCATGTATATTCCATGTAGGACTTTCTTCGATCTCCAACCATTCCTTCTCTTCATGTTTTGAGTGCATCACTCCACCTAGAACTTTTAAGGCAAGAGGCATTCCTGCACATTTCTCCACAATTCTCCGCCCAATCGCTTCTAACTTACGAGTCTTTTCTGGTCCCCCAAAACTAAATGCCCGTTTTTCGAATAAATTCCAGCAATCATCACTTGGTAACAGCTGCAAATCATACATATCAAGCGTGTGCACAGCTGATGCAACTTGCTCATTGCGCGTAGTGACCACAATGCTTCCTTGATTAGCAGACTTGAAACACATTCTAAGAGTGTCCCATTTCTGACGGAACTGAGAGTCATACCACATGTCATCCAACACAAGTAAAAAAGTCTTCTCTTTCAGCTCATCTCGAATTCTTGTCTGCATTAGATCCATGTTTGATAATTCAAATTTGTTTTTGGAGATGGATTCAATCATATCTGTCAAAACCTTTTCGACGTCAAATTTGTCAGAAACATAAACCCACATTTTTAGATCATATTTTCCTTGTAATTCAGAATCATTATAAACTAGTTGAGCTAGAGTTGTCTTTCCAAGACCCCCAAAACCAACTATGGGAATGACTGATAAAACGTCTTCAACATTTCTTTTTGCAAACACTTCAGAATCATCAACTAATGATCCAGTCTTTCGATTTGCACCGCTACTTGAACTTGCAAGTGGAAGCACAGGATTCTTATCGAACTTAAACCTATTTTTTTGCTTTTCAATCTCCCCTAGCTTTAGATTGACATCTTTGATCTTGTGAGCCATTTTGATACGAAACACAAGTGGGTTAAAGCGGCTAAAGAAGTCTCGCACCTGTTGGAAATAATAATTTACAATTTGGATTTTAAAATTAACTAGAAGAATTGAAAATCATAAGATTTAAAACTTTCAATTGTATTTCTTTTCGAGATTTGAGTTTGAATGAGAAAAGTGGGTGTGCCAAGAAACTTGTGACAAGCTGTTTTGGGTGAGAATATATGAGGAGAAGAGGAGGGAGGAGGAGATGATCCCAGTGAAAAACGTCGTTGTAGAGAAGGAGATGTTGCCTTGAAAAGAGTCAGAAATCAACCCAACCACAAAAATACCAACTTCGATATCTGAATCAAATCACACAAAACACCCAAAAAATCTAACAAATTCACAACAATCTTGAAAAGAAAAATCTAACAACTTTGCATCGCTGCTCAGCCACCTCTCCCCTCCTCTCTGTCCCCCGCCATTGCCGCTAGCGCCGCCCCAACTATGTCTTGTTTTGTAAAATATTCTAAATGCTTGAGAAATTTAAAACTTTTACACCCCGGCCATAGATTTCTTAAAATCATAAGGGTACGTACCTTGTTCTTGAGATGGCCCTGTATTTCCACTTGTCGTCGTAAACTCTCATATGTGATCTCATCCAATATGTCCTCCGCCCAGTAAGCCACATCCTTCAGTTCTTGTAGCCACTGTCTCACGCTCACATCATTAACTTGCTTCTTCTCAGCATCCTCAAGCACTTGTTGAATCTTGTTAGCAACTGCTTCCAGCTTTGCCACCTCTTTCTTCACACCCTTCACCAAATTGATCTCATCGATGGCTTTGGAAGTGAGCAGCTTCAGGATCTCCCCAGCACCGTTAACAAGGATTTCTTCAGCCATTGTTTGTATGTAGTTCAGAACAAGCAATCGATTGAGCAAAATCAACCACAAAGCTAAGCAGAAAATTGAAAATTCAGACTGATTTTTCTTGGGGACTTTGGATTGATAAACAAATAAGTTAAAGAGCTCAATGATTGTCTTTTGTTAAGCCACCCACATGTCCGTTGGATTTACTTTACATATAAAATTCACAGATTCCCAAACATGTTCCCACTTGCTCTTCCCTGGACTAAAATATGTGCAAGTTCCCTGAAAGTGCCTGTTTTTAAAATGTCACACCACCTACTAACCTCTTATTATTGCCTGCCAACCTGATAATTGATTTAAACAAACAGTTTTTCAGGGAAGACTTTATGAACCATAATGGATCAATTAAACCATTTGGTGAAACGGTTTTTCTCATGGTCTGGTGAAGTTATTTTTTATTAAGTTTTAGGTTGATTGACTTCTCTTATTGAAGATGATCAACGCTAAATTATCATTCACCTGTAGCTTAGAAACAACACTTTCAACAGTGATATTGGAAGCTCTTTCCCACAGTTCTCACTTATTTGCAATCACTTTTTTTATTCTTAAGTAGGAGAATTCCCCCGTCATCTCTATGATCAAACGTGCAATAACCATATCGGCTTTGGAAAAACTGTTCTAAGCCTAAATCAGTTATATAACAATATATAAAGTATCAAGGCCAAACACTCGTTCAAAAAAAAAAAAAAACGAAAAAGAGGAGGAAAAAATTGAGACAACAAAAAACAATGAATAACAATGCATCTTTTGGAGCAAAGGAATAAAAATTTCATCTTAGCATTTTTATTTTCTATAAGATCTTTGATCTCTGCATAATCTATTCCAGATACTATCATCCATTTCTTAGGTAAAAACAACGACTGGCAACAAAAATTATTTGAAGAAGATCTACTTTGCTAAAATATTGAACAAAAAATAAAAGCTGATTGTATATCCCAAGCAGTTTATGCAATAGATAACTTAACATGCTACTTCGATAATAAAAATCTTTTCCTAAGAATGCAACAAAAGAAAATGGTAATCTGAATTCTGAACAATATTCTTAATGACTTAGCAATTTTTAACACAAATAACATAAAGCACATGAAAAGAGACTGGTTTTTTTTTTTTTTTTTTTATAAGAAACCAACTTATCACCCCTCAAACGCAAACATGGAGAGACTCAAAACCGCAACACAATCAAATACTGAAATGGTAATTGATAATAAGCGTCACCTTCCAAGGCCCCAACAGGTCCCAAGAAATCCTACACCCAGTAGCACAAACAACAGCCTCCACATCACCCCCAATTGCCTCAGCAAGCTTTGCATCCAAATCACATCACCAAAAATCCCCATCAAAATCACCATAAAAAAAACACTACCCAGATCAAATCTCACAATTTCCAGACATGGGTTCTCATCAAAACTAGCCCTGGCCTTCTCCACATCTCTCACTCCCGCCTTCACCGCGAAACCGCTCTCCAAAAGCTTCTCCACAACTCTTCAACTGAAGTTTGTCGATTGGACAGGAATGCAAGGTATTTCACCACACACATTAGAATGCATGTAGACAACAAATAAAAAATCATAGTCATAGCAAGATCACAATTAGGAGCGCACAGGAAAGGAGTAACACTCACAAATAGGAGGCGAATGATTCTCTAATCAAATAAAAGAACTCAGTGTGATGTGACAAGTCAAGATACATATTGGACTTATATTAACCAAGTAAAACCAAGAGGAAAAACAATATCACTTTCTTCTAGATCTCTCTTCCCCTCTTTTTTGAAGAGCAAAAGTTCCATCCTATTCTAAGGTTAAAATTTTTGAATGCAAAAGCATAAACTCTTATAAAGAAGGATAGCGTTATAAAAGATGCGTTGTTATATTAACCACAATTCATTTGTAAAGAAACCTCACACTAAAGGTACCTAGACCACATTCTTTTCCAGACAAATGTTAAAAAATCCTCTACTATTTGCCCCCATATTTAAATTTAAGCTAAATATTAAGAATGGAAAAAGCGAAAATCAATAGTGAAAAGTCACATTTTAACTAAATTTTAGATTAATAACACAATTATTATCATTATTATTTTTTGATAAGAAAGAAACTTGATTCTGGTGGAAATAGAACCCCAACCTCTTGTATCCATAACGAAACATCAAACCATTGGGCCACCCCCGCATGGTTATAACACAATTATTATTTGAGTTTTTATCGAGCCATAGAGTTGAAGACAAGCATAGAAACATAATGGTTTCCATCAACTTGAACAAATTCTCCATCAATATATTGGTAGTTAGAACACTTGGATATCTGACTCCATTCCCAACATTACTTTCCACGTGTTGCTCACATTAAGAAGGAACCTATTTTCAGAATATCCAAAAATGTCAATGAAGTGAAACCCTTCATAAATTCTTGTTGAACATTTTCAAATTAAATGTTTAGTGGCTTAGTGGGTTAGTGGGTGCAGTTGAAACTGCTCTCCATTAAGGAATTATTGCTCCACTACTCCATTGCATCAATGCTTGACTGTTCCACTACTCCACTACCCCATTTTCACTCTAACTGGTCATGACCAGTGCTCTATAAAAGGAGAGGTTTGGGGAGGAAGAAATCATCTCAAAATTCACCAGCAATTGCTCTTGTTTTTCATCTTTCACTACTGCAAAGTGAAAGGTGGGTATACTTCATCGTATCCTTTAGGATATTTGCTGACTCTTGCAGTGTAGAGAGGAAAACTTCTTTTAGGAAAGTGGCAGTGTTACACGCTTTGAAGTCTTTGCAATTCCCCTGGTCTAACAATCTAAAGGAAGTTTTCCTTGTCGTTGCAATGGCTTCAATCAAAGAACTGTTGACTAACATTGTGAAGTTGGATCGCTTCGATGGAGGCGATTTCCTGAGGTGGCAGAAGCGAGTACATTTCCTGCTGGTGGCTCTTCATCTGGTGTATGTTTTGGATACACCAAAACCTATAGAGTCCAACGATGAAACTGTCGAGCAGATCAGGAAGAGGCAGAAATGGGAGATGGATGACCACACCTGCAGAGGTCACATTCTGAATGCCATGAAGGACTCACTGTTCGACCTCTACCATGATGTCCCCTCTGCCAAGAAGCCGTGGGAGAAATTGGAGGCAAGGTACCATAAGGAGGATGCGACAAGTAAGAAATTCCTTATATCAAAGTTTATTAATTTTAAAATGGTTGATGAAAGGTCTGTCATGGAACAATTCCGTGAAGTTGAGAGGTTTAGAAATAATTTCTCTCAACACAATCTTGTCATGGATGAAACAATTGTTGTGTCTTCTATTATTGATAAACTGCCCCCATCTTGGAAGGAGTTCAAACGAACTCTTAAGCATAAAAAAGATGACATATCTTGATGAACTTGCTAACCATCTTCGTGTAGAAGAGGATTGTCACATGCAGGAAAATGAAAAAGAGCAGAATGCTCAGGAAATTTCAAAGGTGCATGTGATGGAAGCGGCTAAGTTCAAAAAGCCCCTGCTGAACAGGCCTAACAAGCCTAGTGGTTTCAAAAAGCCTAATGGTTCGGGAAAATCGAACAACCAAAACCAAAATCAAAGAAAGCAGAAAGTCACTTGTTGGTTCTGCGGGAAAGATGGCCACTTCAAATCCGAATGCCATCATTGGAAGCGGAAGCAAGGAAAAAATCATACTTCCTCTAGCACTGCCAAAGGTGCAGGTAACGACAATAATGATCTCATTGCTATGATATCTGAAATCAGCATAGTTGAAAATGATATGGCTTGGTGGGTTGATTCTGGTGTTACTCGACATGTCTGCAAGAACAAGAGGTTCTTCAAGACCAAGGAGGCAGTAGATGAAAATACTGTCCTGTACATGGGAAATGATGCTACTGTCCCTGTTAAAGGCACAGGTAGTGTTGATCTGAAGTTTACTTCTGGTAAAACTGTAACACTCACTAATGTGTATTATGCACCAGAAGTGAGGAAGAATCTTGTGTCGGGTGGTCTTTTGAATAAGTTTGGATTTAGGCTTGTCTTTAAGGCTGACAAGTTTGTACTCTCCAAGGGAGGGGTATATGTAGGGAAGGGGTATGCTTATGAGGGCATGTTTAAGCTCAATGTAATCGCTTTATCTAATAAGAATGTTGTTTCTGCGTATCTTGTTGAGTCTTCTTCATTTTTATGGCATCATAGATTAGGACATGTTCATTTCAGAAAATTATATGATATGGTAAATCTGTAATTACTGCCTTATTTTGATAAATATGAAGGAAATTGCAATACATGCATGAAAACAAAAATAACTAGAAATCCATTTCCTAATGTTGAAAGAAATTCAAAGTTGCTAGACTTAATACATTCTGATGTATGTGACATACATAGTACACCATCTATAGGAGGCAATAAATATTTTATAACATTTATTGATGATTATAGTAGGTACTGTTATGTTTATTTGTTGTATTCCAAAGATGAGGCAATGGTTAAGTTTCGGGCCTATAAGGCAGAAACTGAATTGCAATGTGAGACCTTTATAAAATGTTTAAGGTCTGATAGGGGAGGAGAGTACTATGATCCAAAGTACTTTGAATCCACTGGAATAGTCCATGAGACTATCGCTCTTATACACCACAACAAAATGGTGTGGCTGAGCGAAAAAATCGTGTTTTAACCGAAATGGTTAATGCTATGCTATCAAACTCTGGTTTAAGTAGCGGATTTTGGGGAGAGGCATTGCTGACTGCATGCCATATTTTGAACAGAATTCCACAAAAGAGGAATAAAGTCACCCCATATGAGCTTTGGAATAAGCGAAAACCAAATCTTAATTATTTAAGAGTTTGGGGTTGTAGAGCAGTAGTAAAAGTACCTGAACCCAAAAAGAGGAAATTGGGTGAAAGGGGAGTGGAGTGCATATTTATTGGATATGCACAACACAATAAGGCATATAGGTTCATGGCAATTGAGCTTAATAATTCGATTTCAGTAAACACTGTAATTGAATCAAGGGATGCAATCTTTGATTAGACAAGATTTAAATCTGTTACTAAAAGTATTCCTGAAGAAAACCAAAAAGGGAGGGAAGTCATAGAAATTGAAAATGACAAAGAAATAGTAGAAGTTCTTGAACTTCAAAAGAGCAAACGAGTTCGAAAAATTAAGTCATTTGGTTCTGAATTCTATACATTCCTAGTTGAAGGAAGTAGAGAAACAGTAACTAGACAAATTCCGTATTGTTTTAATATGGATGCTGATCCTCGAACAGTAGAGGAGGTAATGAAAGAAAGAGATGCAGCTTTTTGGAAAGAGGCATTAAATGATGAGATGGATTCAATAATGGGAAATAACACTTGGGAGCTAGTTGATCTACCTCCTGGGTGTAAACCCATTAAATGCAAATTTCTCTTCAAAAGGAAAAGAAGAGTTGATGGATCCATTGAAAAACACAAAGTGAGACTGGTTGCTAAGGGTTTCACCCAAAGCATGGAATAGACTATTTCGATACCTATTCACCAGTAGCTAGAATTGCTACTATCAGATTGCTTATTGCAATTGCAGCCATAAACAAGCTGGTCATCCACCAAATGGACGTTAAAACAACGTTCCTAAATGGAGAGTTGGATGAGGAAATATACATGGAACAACCTGAAGGGTTTATTATGCCCGGTCATGAGAATAAAGTGAGTAGATTGCGAAAATCATTGTACGGTTTAAAATAAGCACCAAAACAGTGGCACCAAAAATTTGACCAGGTTGTACTTGCTTTCAGATTCAAAATAAGTGAATCTGATAAATGTGTATATAACAAGTTTGATGGAAAAGGCAATTGTGTCATTATCTGTCTTTACGTAGATGACATGCTGATTTTTGGAACTGACTTAGAACAAGTTCAGTTGACCAAAAGGTTTCTTTCAAGCCAGTTTGAAATGAAAGATATGGGGCAAGCTGATGTCATACTTGGAATTCAGATTGTAAGAGATGAAGGAAGTATTATTCTAACTCAATCTCATTATATTGAGAAAGTTCTCAATAGATTCAATCACTTAAATTGTGCCCCAGTTTCTACCCCACTAGATTCAAGTATTGAGCTAGTGAATACAGGCAATCCAGTTTCACAACTGGAGTATTCTAGATTAATTGGATGCTTAATGTATGAAATGACATGCACTAGGCCGGATATTGCTTTGGCAGTAGGCAAGTTAAGCAGATTTACAATTAATCCAAGTGAGTTGCATTGGTTTGCAATTCGAAGAGTTTTGAAATATTTGAAGAAAACAATTAACTATGGTTTATGCTATAGTGGATATCCTTCAGTCTTAGAAGGATTTTCATATGCAAGTTGGATTGTGAAAGATCAAGATCATGCATCTACAATTGGGTGGATTTTCACACTTGCTGGAGGAGCAATCTCGTGGGCTTCAAAGAAACAAACTTTAATGGCTGGTTCTACCATGAAATCAGAATTTATTGCGCTGGCCTCGGCTTCAAAAGAAGTTGAATGGCTACGTGAATTATTACACGAGATACCATTGTGGCCTAAACCGATAGCTCCAATCTCTATCCATTGTGATAATGAGGCCACATTGGCAAGGGCTTATAACCAAGTGTACAATGGTAAATCCAGACATATTGGACTAAGACACAGTTGTGTCAGAGAATTGATAACAAGTGGAGTTATCACAATTGACTATGTGAGATCTAGTCAAAATTTGGCAGATCCCCTTACTAAAGGATTGCCAAGAGACTTGGTGAATAAAACATCAAGGGGGATGGGTTTCAAGCTCATGAATTATAGGTCACCAATAGTGAAAACTCAACTCGACGCCTAAC
Source organism: Stephania japonica (assembly GCA_039657345.1). NCBI lineage: Eukaryota > Viridiplantae > Streptophyta > Magnoliopsida > Ranunculales > Menispermaceae > Stephania > Stephania japonica. Next base: position 14,678,776 of record CM077558.1, on the reverse strand, counting down.
ATTACGTTAAGTCTTGAGTTCAATGCAGTCAAATTCATTATAGGTGTGACTGTGAGCACTAAATTTTAATAACCATCCCAAGGTTGTTAGTGCTCGGTACCTGCATGTAAAGAGAGGAGATTGAGATGATCTCTTAATAGTCTTCTAAAGGTACTTAAATTGCGGGGGTACTAGAATGGAGACTACCTATGTGGATGTGAAGTGCGACCGCTTCAAGGAGTTCAAGGGCTTGGCTCAAAGACATTCATGAGAAGATACGGGACACGGCCAATGTTGAATGTGTCAGGATATTTATGGCTATTTGCTGATGTAAGTTATATGCGTGATAAGTTTATGCTACATATTGAATAGAATCATTGGTTCAAAGTGTATCTACCATGTAATTCTGATATGATGTAATGAACTTTTCACAAGTTAGTGGTTCAAATCGCAAGATACCATTAGTTATGCATATAATGTTTGAGATTTCGTGGATTGAATGATCTGAGTATTTTGAAAATGGCGGGGGATTGTTGAAAATTTTCAAATTAAATGTTTCGTGGCTTAGTGGGTTAGTGGGTGCAGTTGAAACTGCTCTCCATTAAGGAATTATTGCTCCACTACTCCATTTCATCAATGCTTGACTGTTCCACTACTCCACTACCCCATTTTTACTCTAACTGGTCATGACCAGTGCTCTATAAAAGGAGAGGTTTGGGGAGGAAGAAATCATCTCAAAATTCACCAACAATTGCTCTTGTTTTTCATCTTTCACTACTGCAAAGTGAAAGGTGGGTATACTTCATCGTATCCTTTAGGATATTTGCTGACTCTTGCAGTGTAGAGAGCAAAACTTCCTTTAGGAAAGTGGCAGTGTTACACGCTTTGAAGTCTTTGCAATTCCCCTGGTCTAACAATTCTTTTACAAGAAAACATCTCAGATTTTGGCAGTTCATAATATACAAATATGAGAGTGATTTAATGGCTCTATGCCACTTTGACAAAGCAATTAATAAACAAAAGTGAATTCCATTAAGTTTTTGACAAAGCAATTAATAAACAAAAGTGAATTCCATTAAGTTTTTTTAGTAAACAGAGGTGTTGAAGCTGATGAGGCAAAGATTTGTTAGAAACTAGATCATTCCTAACATAATTTGTAATGAAGGGAATGCATTTGTTTCCATTGCTCTTCTTATTGATTTGATTTCCTTAAGTTCAACAGCAGCAAGGCTCAAGCAGCATTATTGGTATGAAAAATGATAATCTAACACACTTTGGGTGCACACTTGGGATGCACACTTTGTCTTTTAGTTTATTTATAGTGTTTTGTTAGATGTAAGCCCGCACCTTGGGAGACAAGAAATAGCCATAAATGGGCTAAAAGACAAAGTGTGTGCTCCAAGTGTGCACACAAAGTGTGTTAGATTATCATTTTCCGGTTGCTATAGTAATCCCATGTAACACTTGAAGAAGCATCTTTAGAGAGTTATTCATGCAAAATGGAAACTATTCACAATTGTTGCATCTACTGAGATAAATTCCAACTGCAAAACCACTCATTTGATTTCCTTAAGTGTGTTGTGTACGTACCTCCAAATCATCTTATCCACAACTTCTTCAAATTAATGTACGCTCAGGCATCCTAAATGCTGAGTTGATATTTCCAATGCTGCCTATTCTCACTTCAAAAGCTACAAATCATGAGGCCATAATTAGAATTCATTAATACTCCTATTACAGTCTCAATGGGTATCAAGGTATCCTGGAATCAATTCCTCAATATTGGTGACAAATCTTAATAGAATATGATAAGTTTAATGTGTTGTTATTGTTATATTGATCTATTACATGTCTCTATATATAGAGATGCAATTACATACAAAAGGAAACGTCTAAATAAGATAGCACATAATCAAGAAAGTGATTTGTGCACAACATAATTACAGTAGTGATTTCACAACATAGGCTTCGGCTTGGAATTCGGATTTACTTTGGACTTGAATTCGGATTTACTTCAGACTTGAATTCGAATTGACTTCAGACTGGAATTCATATTGAGTTCAGAGACAATTTTGCTTTACGACACCAGATCGCGACGAACGGATTCAAGTGATCACGGACAGAATCTTCAGATAGGCAGGCGGGATAGATAGATCTGCAACAGTGTTGCAACTAACAAACATGACGGACATCGCGAACTACGCTCGACAACGTATAGTACGCGGATAACTGGCGTGAGAGGCATCGCGAACTGTGCTCAAATTAGTGGACAGTGCACGGATGGAACAACAGAATAACTAAACAACGGAAAAACGAAGTCGACGGAACGACTAACGGAGCTGATGATCTCGAGATGACCACAAAGGTAGACAACACAAAGCTGATGCATGTGCAAACGACGAGTTTAATGACCAAGACGAAGATGGAAGAACAAAACGACATACGCAACGAGAGGCGTAAGACACAAGTAGATTGGTTAGATCAAACAACCGACAAACAAAAACAAACATGAGGCAACAAACAGATTTGAGTAGCAGATGGGAATAAGAATTGAGGTGACGAAGCAAAGAAGAAACATAAAAAAAAACATGAACAAGCGCAAGAACGAAAACTCACAAAAGTAAAAACCTTGAAGCGGTCGTCAACTTAAAATTCGACCGACCTAGGACTAGGGGATTCAGTGACACAAACATGTGTGGAAGCATGAAAACATGACATGAAAAACATTTGGTGGTGTGGATGAGATCAAAAAAGAAAGAGACCGATCAACATGTGGACATTAATGTGACAGACCCAAATTCCCAATGCATTTGGGTACGCCTGGCCTAGACTCGTACAAGTTTCCAAGTCAATACTTGGCGAGCCTTGCGAGCTTAGTCAGCCTCCAATCGATTAATTATACAATTTATGAAAGAGTTATTGCAAGTTTAACGCAGTGGAAAGTAAATAAACTAAACCATAAGGGAAATAACTCAATCAAAGGGAAATCAGGAATTTATAATGTGGAAAACCCCAAGTATTCATGTACAAACAGACATGAGAAATGAATAAGTACATAATACCAATCTCAAAATGATCCCCACTCAATGATCATAAACCTATATATATATAACGTCATACAACCTAGTAAAAGATATAATAGACGTACACTAAGGTCTCCAAGTCCAACCGTTCAATCCTCACAGGAAGTCACCTAGGTAGGGCTCCTTGCCTCTGTTGCACTCCACCCTATCTACACCTACCGTCACAAACTAGACGGTGAGCAACTTGAGAAATCGAATGTAATGTCTGATAAACAGACTAATAGATATCAATCGAAATACATGCGTATTCTAAGAATTCAAAAGAGGCCCATAAGTGGTCTAAATCATAGCATAACAGCGAAGTTTCCAAGTCAATACTTGGCGAGCCTTGCGAGCTTATTCAGCCTCCAATCGATTAATTATACAATTTATGAAAGAGTTATTGCAAGTTTAACGTAGTGGAAAATAAATAAACTAAACCATAAGGGAAATAACTCAATCAAAGGGAAATCAGGAATTTATAATGTGGAAAACCCCAAGTATTCATGTACAAACAGACATGATAAATGAATAAGTACATAATACCAATCTCAAAATGATCCCCAGTCAATGATCATAAACCTATATATACATATATAACGTCATACAACCTAGCAAAAGATATAATAGACCTACACTAAGGTCTCCAAGTCCAAATTACTCAATCCTCACAGGAAGTCACCTAGGTAGGGCTCCTTGCCTCTGTTGCACTCCACCCTATCTACACCTACCGTCACAAACTAGACGGTGAGCAACTTGAGAAATCGAATGTAATGTCAGATAAACAGACTAATAGATATCAATCGAAATACATGCGTGTTCTAAGAATTCAAAAGAGGCCCATAAGTGGTCTAAATCATAGCATAACAGCGAATACCGCACGAGGTCTCCCCAGGCATCTACGTAAGCGAAAGCACAACCATGATGGGAGGGACACAAGCCCACCCACCCACCCAGTACTCGGTGTCACACGTTCACTAAGGGTGGTCACACACTCCTATACAAGAGTGTCTGCGTTTTATCCCTCAAATGCAGGTCCTAGTACTCTTGAGAAGAAACACTTACGCCAAGAACACACAACAAGGGAAGGAATGAAATACCAACAATATATCATAACGAATCAGAATAAATGATAATGAATCACATGACATTTTCTTACCGGCTTACAAATCATAAATAAGCTTGTGGCAAATGTACTTACCTGACTAATCGCAACCCGTAGACACTCTCGCATCCCTAATGCGTATCCCAGAGTTTCTCGCTACCTGACAAGGTCGAAAAACTTGTGTTAATAGGTCAAGCATCAACTAAACCCTAGGTTAAACCCTAGTGTTTTTTCCAAGTGTTTTAAGGACTCAAACAACTCGACAAATCTAGGAAAATGAATACTCTCTCAGGTTTGAAAAACCACAACAATAACCACGACTATGATATCACAACATCGACAACCATAACGCATGTAAGCCTACTCATGAATCGTAGGCTCTGCTCGGTCGTATGTGGGTCACTCCATAGCCTCTAGGAGTCGGCGGCGTGACCACGATGTCATAACCAATCCACAAACTTCAAACATTAAACCGTAACCACAACTCATTTTGAATTACAACCGAACAACAATTGAGACCTTCATGACTTCATGTTGATACTATTCGACGTTGGGAAAGGGTTTCCTCGGCATGACATGGCCGGAAAAAACTTCGCCTAGTCGGAGTTTAACGCACACATACATGCAATTATAGTTGAACTCAACACGACGTAAAGTCTCAACAAACTACCATGGTCACCACTATCCGAACTCACGAAAGAGTTACGAGACACCAGCAACATCATGGAGTGATCTCCGACAGTCTCTTGGACATGAAGAATCTGACCAGCAGCACCGCCACAATGGTGGTTTTCGGCGAAGAGAAATACAACAACAATACATGAAATAATGGAAGCACACATCACCCCCCGCAGCTGTTTTGCTTGCTCCGGGGATTGGGAGGCACCCACATGATCGTGGAAGAGTCCCCGACATTTCCCTACATGATCTATTGGGCCATGAGGGACCATCCCCTACCGTCCTCGACCACCGCCAGTCCCCTAGCAGCAAACAGGACGCGGCACAGCCGCCTAGACACGAAGAAAACGCTTGAATCAACACCACAAACTCCACTGCTGATCCGCTGTGAACTGAGGTGCTCTGAGACCGGCGAGGCTCTTGTGATGCACCAGGAAAAACCTCCGACCAGCCTCCGATCATCGCATCCTCCACAGCCGCGACAACAACGAGAAACACCCAAACAGACGCGAAAAATAGTCACGCGAGAGGGAGAGAGAAAGAAAGAGAAAGAAAGAGAAAGAGGACCTTCGACGGCCAGTGAGAGCTCCGGCAAGGGTCGTCGTCCGGTCAACAGGGGAGAGGGGAGGAGGAGAGAGAGAAAGTGGTGTGGATCAGTGGTGAGGGTGAATGAATAGTAAAGTAGGTGAGAGTGGGTGGGGTCCTATTTATACTTTTCAATTCATCACCACACGCACACATCTCGAGAAAATCTTAGGGTTCTCTCATTTTGGGCTGCGTCACTTTAACAATTCCTATCACATAGCCCGTATGTTGTGTAATTATCCAACTCCTTGTGTTCAAACGAGGCTCCTCGATCTATTTTGCCTCTTCTTGACTCTCGTCACGCGCGTAATCTTGTCTTGTCTTATCGAATAATTATTTAAACTATTCAAAAATTCATTTATTTGTGTTTTTACTGTGTTTTACTGCCCCGTTTACCTAGACAAAGCCTCACTCAGACTAACAGTCGCTCGAACGACTTGAGACCCGTATTAGACTAAAATACTAATACAACAAACACAGAATCATAAAATTACCTCGATGTCGACTCCCGAAGTTCGAAATATTTTTCAGTATCACGTAGCCGGGTCACGGTCCTGACAAGTGCAACACAAGTCAGGTTAAATTTTGAGGGTTGTTACAATTAATCAAGGACAAAACATCAGAAAGGATAAGAATCAAGAAACTTGATTCAATGGAATCATAGGCACGCACGAAACGAAAAGGGTTGGTGGGTGGACGAGCAACAAAGCAAAATAACCATAAAAGCAAGAACGACAAAACGAGAACGGTAACGGAAAAAAAAGGCACAAAGGCAAGAACAAGCATCAATGAAGGGAGCACTATGAATCGGAGAGAAGAAGCAATAGAAACACAAACGAATGGGATCAAACAACAAAACGGAGTCAAGGGAATCGACCCAAAAAAAGAGATTACCCATAACCTAACGAAGACTCTGATACCATGACAAATCTTAATAGAATATGATCTTTATTGTGTTGTTATTGCTATATTGATCTGTAACAACCCTCGAATTTTAACCCGACTTGTATGATACTTGTCAGAACCATGACCCGGCTACGCGATACTGGACCGTATTTCGAACCTTATGAGTCGACACCAAGGTAATTTTATGATTCTTTGATGTATGTAATAGTATTTTAGTTTAATGCATGTCACGGGGCCGTTCAGGTGATTTTTAATCTAAGAGAGGTTCCGCCTAGGCAAATGAGGGAGAAAAATACAATAAAAACATAATTAAAAGAATTATTGAATAATTTAATTATTTATTTGTACGAAACAAGGCGAAAGTTTGCGGGTGACAAAGAAATACAGACCGAAGAGGCAGGATGGATCGGGGAAAGTTGTTGGAAAACGCAGGTGTTGGATAATTACACAACAAATGGACCATGGGGTAGGATTGTTAAGGTGACACACACTACAAGATTCAGCCCAGATAGGGACGGAGAATTTCGTCCCTAATTGGTTGAGATTCGGTTGCTAATACTGTCAGCAACCGAATTACAAACCGACTAAATCGGTAGTCTAAAACGTCGTCGCTGACTGGTCAAGGGGACCGAATTTCAAGTCCGTTGTTAAGTTAGAAATCGAAAATTCTGTCCTTATCTGTCGTTGACCGTCTATTCGGGTGTGGAAAAATTATGCGTTCCGTCCTTAAAACGGTCTCCAATTAAAGACTGATTAGAGACCGAATGTATAGGTTGGAGCCCCCATTTATTTCCATTCCGTTCCTAAATCAGTCTCTAAATTGGGACGGTTTAGAGACTGAACTCATAGATCTCAATAGCGTTAAATATACATTTCGTCCTTGATTCGGTCCCTGATTAGACACTGAATCAGAGACGAAATTCAGCATCCCAGAAAAAAAAAATAATAATTTATATACGTTTCTAGCTGCTGGAAACACAAATAACCTGCAACAATAATTTTTATACATTTCTAGCTGTTGAAAACACATTATACAACACAAATAACCTACTGGGAACTCATTATACAATAGAAGTTTCACAAATAACATGCTAATGAAACCAAAACAGTTATAAAAAAAAAGAAATCAAAATAGGCATCATATATTTACACGTGTTTAAAAGTTTCCTTAACTAGTTCCTAAAATACATCATTTATATATGCATACCAAAATATCAAAACATACCAAAATATCAAAAGGAATGTATATCAAGCGTATCATATCAAATGTCTCTGTCAGGTCGTGGTAGGGGATGTGTGTCGAAAAATGCATCGATCCACTCCTGCTGCAAGGGGACCAAGTTCATCTGCTCTTCATCTTCGGGCTCGTACATCCTCGGATGATAAACATTGTAAGCATCCGTCGCAGGAGTAGGCATCGCCGTCGCTGGAGTAAGAGTCTCCTGGTGAGATGGGCGTGGAGGTGGAGGTGAACGTGGAGGTGGAGGTGGAGGTGGAGGATGAGGTGAGCTCGCTCCGGGATGTCCACCCCCTATACTCTGCATCATCATGGATTGTAGTAAAGCTATCTGGTCATGCTGCGTTTGTATTTGATTTTGTTGATCCTCAACGATAAAAGTCAGACGTGAGACATTAGATTGAAGAATCGCAAAGTCCTGGGTCGACGGTCCCTGAGATGAGCTGGCACTTGGATCATTGTACCTCCTTCCCATAGACCCTAACGCATACACTCGTCCCTTGTCGACGACTTTGTAATATAAATCTGTCTTGTCCACATGTGGATCATCTCCTGCCTCTTCTGTTGACTGTGACATTTCCTCGCGCTGTTGCGAAATGTGCCCTAGGTCAATCCATTAATAGTCTTTATGAATACATTTTAGTTAATAAAATAGAAGATTTTATTTGCTGTTTATTACAATTGATTTGCATGTTTACATTATAATAAGATCCATGGGTATTTACAGAAATATCATAAATGTCCCTAATCGATTATTATACTGAGAACTATAATGAATTAAGACTAGTGTGAATCTTGATTGATAATCATACGATGATCATACGTATAGGAATACGAATCAAGATGATAAGTACTTGTTAGGGAACAAAGTACTGGACCGACCCGCTATGAGAACATCATATGGATTAAGTCATAGTTGTTTCTCATGGTAGATATATTTTTCACCCTCGACTTGAGATTACTGTGAGACTTCAACATTAGGAACATAGTGATTTGACACTATCAAACGTTGTCTTTAACCGGACGATTATAAAGGTTGTGATTGGTTACTATGTGAGCAATGTGATGAAGTTGTGTAACTGAGATAGAATTTGTCCCTCTCATATAAAGAGAGATATCTAGTGGATCCCTCGATGTGTTAGACTGTTAAAAGGCCAAGTCTAAGTGAATTGATATTGATCAATGTCACTTGGATGTTTTCAGTCTACCTAGAGATCGAGACTAGTACGATTGAACATGTTGGATGATAATTTCATGCCTTATGTTTGATCACAAAGGATATCGTGTGACAAAAGAATGTTATATACACTATTGGTTAGGTTGTATCGATTTGATATTCATACAACTTGGGTAGTCATAATGTCTTGCTAAAGGCCGCTTATGACTTGTATACCAAAATATGTTTTGGTACACTGCCAACGTTGTATGAGCCTATTGGGTCGCACACTAAGAATGGTTTTGCGAGATTTTAAGATGGTTCAAAAAAAAAAAAAAAAAAAAAAAAAAAAAAAAAAAAAAAAAAAAATTTTTATATGATAAAATTCATGACAGAAACGTCCTTGTAGTGTATTACACTTATACTTCTTTAAGTAGGGGTATATGTGTAATTTACTTAACCGTCTATATACAAGGGTTGTATAAATAAATGCTTTGAGTTAGAATACAAGTACAAAAGATTAAAAGGTCGAAACTCTATTTTCGTTTTAGAAAAGACTTAGGGTTTTTGGTATGTTCTGGATCGTTTTGGAAAGAAACAAAAAAAGGTTTGGTATTCTCTCGAAGCTAGCACTTCAAATCTCGACCGTCGTTCCTGTGTAGACTGCTGATAGAAGGCATTCGTCGTTGGCAGCGCCTTAGAGATCAATTAACCTTCAGAAAAGGTACATTGCGACTGAGATATGATTAAGTTTTCATAGTTTAAATATTTTTTAATGGAATCAGATTCGAATTCTGTTGGGGTTTTTGTCAAAATTGTTTTGTAATCTCCGCTGCGCATGAACCCCAAACACCAACAGTGGTATCAGAGCCTTCAAGTTTTATTCCATTAAACTCATTGCATGTTTTCTTATGATATATGATTGAAAACATGTTAATAGTTGATGTATATGTGATATACATAAGTTTTCTGTAAGATTTATTGTCATGTTTTGTGTATATGATACATATATTCGTGATTTAATTGAAATTAGTTTCATACATGCTAGTAACCATGTTAGGTTAATTTGAATAATTTTAATGAATTGAATTTCGTGTTCTATGATCCATGAGACCATTAGGTTCAATTAGGATAGTAGTTCATTATTCAATTACATGTTTGTGATTATTTGGATGAAGATCGAAATTGCAAATAATTAATTTTCAAATTATTTATTTATAAATAATTAATTTTTGAAATTATTTATTTATCTTGTTATATCTATTTTGTTATGAAGTTTCTATTTGATAAAGATAAATAAAAAATTAGAATATGAGATAAATATCAAGAATTTTGTTATTGGTGATATACTAGGATTCAAATATCTTAAATCCAAAATAAATAATTAATTTTTGAAATTATTTATTTATCTTGTTATATCTATTTTGTTATGAAGTTTCTATTTGATAAAGATAGATAACAAATTAGAATATGAGATAAATATCAAGAATCTTGTTATTGGTGATATACTATGATTCAAATATCTTAAATCCAAAATAAATAATTAATTTTCGAAATTATTTATTTATCTTGTTATATCTATTTTGTTATTAAGTTTCTATTTGATAAAGATAGATAACAAATTAGATTAGGAGATATATACAAAATCGGTTTCATTAACCCTATTGGATAGGAGATAAATATGGAGAAGTTTGTTATTGGTGATATGCTAGGATTTAAATATTTAAAGTTCTAATTGGATTAGGATAAGATGATTAGTTAGATGTGGGTCTGGGTTAATTAAAAATGTTTTAATTGACTTAATTTTGGATAAATTAAGAGGTAAATTTAGTATAGTAAAATCAGCGAAAAATATGATTTTCTATAGCGAATTTCAATTTTCGAAATTGAGATTCGTCTTCTAAAAAAAAAAAAAGGGGGGGCGCTGCCCCGTGTACCCCGTCTGTTGACCGGTTAACGGAACCACCGCCCGCTGACCAGCCAGCGGGACCGCCGTATAACTAATCCTAGCGCACGAAAATTCTTCTATTAGTGAATAGTATAAAATCTCCAAATTGTTTAGTGATTTAACAAATTAATAAAATATATAATATTTCACTGTTTACATAAAATCACTAAAACTGAATAAAATCCCTCTATTAAATTTTAAATCTCATGCCATCCAATTTTAAACACTTATCAAGGCCTCGATCGCACTAATACAGTTTCAGCCATAGCTGGGTGTATTGTGTTATCTTGGTGAGACAAGTTGGGTAAGAGTTACCTAAATGTTTAAAATGGTCCGACTTAATAAAGCCATCAAAATAGTTTTGAGCTTTAGGCAAATGATGAGATAAAAACATGCTAAGACATAAGATGTCCCATATCTCATAAAAGGATCTAAAAATTACATAAGATGTAATTGGTAACTGTTACCTACCTAAATAATCTAGTTTTATGTTTCATGTCATAGCTGTCATAGAATTAGGTAAAATATGAATTTTAGTCCCCTAAATAAACAGTATGTTTTAGGAGGGTTGTTAATTTAGTGGGAGTCTATTCCTTTATACTAAAATAAACTCTGCATAATCTGTATTGTAGATCAATGGCCTCTTCAAGTAACAATAATCCCCTGTCACTGCGATCCATCCTTGAGAAGGATAAGCTATTTGGGACTAACTTTCTTGACTGGTTCAGAAACTTGAGAATCGTTCTCAAGTATGAACGCAAGTTGTATGTTCTGGATGCTCCGATCCCTGAGGACCCACCAGCCAATGCTACGAAAGCTGTGAAGGATGTGCATAATAAGCATGTCAACGATTCTACTGATGTTGCGTGCATTATGTTGGCAACTATGGTTTCTGAAAGCCTACGACATGGCTGTAACGCTGAAGGAAATGTTCCAACAGCAAGCTAGGCAAGAAAGGTTCAAGACAGTCAAGAATCTGCATTCTTGTAAGATGATTGAGAGTGCGTCAGTTAGTCCTCGTGTTCTGAAGATGAAGGGTTATGTTGACCAACTTGATAGACTTGGATTTTCCATAAGCCAAGAGTTAGCTACGGATTTGATCCTAAATTTATTACCAGAGAGTTACTCACAATTATTGATGAACTACAATATGAATAATATGGAGAAATCAATTTCAGAGTTGCATTTGATGCTTAAAACTGCTGAACAAAATATCAAGAAACCCTCTAGTAATGTGTTGATGGTCCAAAAGGGAAAGGGAATGAAGAAGAAAGGCAAAGGCAAGGCTAAAGTTGCCAAGGCTGCTGTTGCACCTGTCGCAAAGCCTGTTGAACAAGTCAAGCCCCAGCCTGTTTCTGCTTTAAAACACCCAAAAGAAAAGGAATGGAGTTTCTGAAAGGAGAAATCGAACCTTATTAGATATGGTTCGATCTATGATGAGTCATGCGGATCTTCCATTATTCTTTTGGGGTTATGCATTACAAACTGCAGCTTTCACTCTAAATCGAGTTCATTCTAAAGCGGTTGATAAAACACCATATGAGATATGGTACGGGAAGAGACCTAGTTTGTCTTTTCTTAAGATTTGGGGATGTGAGGCTTACGTAAAGCGACAAGTCTCAAAAAAACTAGCACCTAAATCTGATAAGTATTTATTTGTGGGGTATCATAAGGAAACAAAAGGATATTACTTTTATAATCTTGCTGAGAACAAAGTATTTGTTGCTCGGTATGATGCCTTTATGGAAAAATAGTTTATTTCAAAAGACACTAATGGGAGAGAAATAAATTTTGAAGAAGTTCAAGAATCACAGATAAACACTGAACCGCTACTGGAAGTTCAACAACGTTCTGAACCAGTTGAACCTCCGCAAGTAACACAAGGCCCACGTCAATCTAGTAGGGTAAGACATGAGCCAAAGAGATTCGGATTTCTCATTACTGATAGTCGTGATGTGTTACTTATGGATCAAAATGAGCCCACCACTTATCAGGAGGCTATGTCTGGACCAGACTCAGATAAATGGCTAAGTGCCATGAACTCTGAGATGCAATCCATGTATGATAACCAAGTTTGGAACTTGGTTAATTTACCTGAAGGTGGTAAGACCATTGGATGTAAATGAGTTTTCAAGAAGAAAACTGACATGGATGACAATGTGCATACTTTTAAAGCAAGACTTGTAGCAAAAGGTTTCAGACAAACTCAAGGTGTTGATTATGATGAAACTTTTCGCCAGTAGCCATGCTAAAATCCATAAGAATTTTAATTGTCATTGCTGCATATTATGACTATGAGATATGGCAAATGGATGTAAAAACAACATTTCTTAATAAAAAGCTGCTTGAGGACGTGTATATGACACAAAATGAAGGTTTTGTACATCCTGAGAATTCTAGGAAGGTATGCAAGCTTCAAAGATCCATTTATGGATTAAAGCAAGCTTCTCGGAGTTGGAGTCTTCGTTTTGATGAAGCAATCAAGGATTTTGGTTTTATTATGAACGAAGATGAGCCTTGTGTATACAAGAAGGTCAGTGGGAGTGTAGTTGTTTTTCTGGTACTGTATGTTGAGGATATATTACTCATTGGAAATGACATCCCAACATTGCAGAGTGTCAAGTCTTGGTTAGGGAAGTGTTTCTTAATGAAAGACTTAGGAGATGCAGCCCTATATCCTAGGGATAAGGATCTATAGGGATAGATCTAAGAGGCTAATCGGTCTAAGTCAGAGTGCTTACATAGACAAGGTGCTGAATAGGTTCAATTTGCAAGAATCTAAAAGAGGATTGTTGCCAATGTTTCATGGCATAAGTCTCAGCAAGAATCAATGTCCTAGGACAAACGATGAGCGAGATCGTATGAATAAGATTCCATATGCATCAACTATTGGATCTATCATGTATGCCATGCTTTGCACTCGACCTGATGTATCATATGCTTTGAGTACTACAAGCAGATATCGGTCAGATCCAAGTGAGAGTCACTGGATAGTAGTAAAGAACATCCTTAAGTACTTAAAGACTAAGGAAGTGTTCTTGTTCTATGGAAGTTTTGAAAATGATCTAGTTGTAAATGGTTACACAAATGCAAGTTTTCAAACTGATATAGATGATTTTAGATCGCAGTCTGGATATGTGTTTACTTTGAATGGTGTAGTAAGCTGGAAAAGTTCGAAGCAAGAGAATGTGGCAGATTCTACAACAGAAGCTGAGTATATTGCAGCGACTGATGCAGCAAAGGAGGCAGTTTGGATCAAAAAGTTCATTTATGAACTAGGTGTGGTTCCAAGTATTGCTAACCCTGTTTGTTCGTATTGTGACAATAACGGGGCAATAGCACAGGCCAAGGAACCTAGATCACACCATAGATCCAAACATATACTCAGGCGTTTTCATCTCATCATAGAAATCATTGAGAGGGGAGACGTGAAGATTTGCGGAGTACCTACTGAAGACAACATTGCGGATCCATTGACAAAGGCTCTTCCACAAGCGAAACATGATGGTCATGTTAGATCATTAGGCATTAGATGCATGAATGATTGGCCCTAGAGCAAGTGGGAGATGTTGGGAAATGTGCCCTAGGTCAATCCATTAATAGTCTTTATGAATACATTTTAGTTAATAAAATAGAGGATTTTATTTGCTGTTTATTACAATTGATTTGCATGTTTACATTATAATAAGATCCATGGGTATTTACAGAAATATCATAAATGTCCCTAATCGATTATTATACTGAGAACTATAATGAATTAAGACTAGTGTGAATCTTGATTGATAATCATACGATGATCATACGTATAGGAATACGAATCAAGATGATAAGTACTTGTTAGGGAACAAAGTACTGGACCGACCCGCTATGAGAACATCATATGGATTAAGTCATAGTTGTTTCTCATGGTAGATATATTTTTCAGTCCTCTGACTTGAGATTACCAGAGACTTCAACATTAGGAACATAGTGATTTGACACTATCAAACGTTTTCTTTAACCGGACGATTATAAAGGTTGTGATTGGTTACTATGTGAGCAATGTGATGAAGTTGTGTAACTGAGATAGAATTTGTCCCTCTCATATAAAGAGAGATATCTAGTGGATCCCTCGATGTGTTAGACTGTTAAAAGGCCAAGTCTAAGTGAATTGATATTGATCAATGTCACTTGGATGTTTTCAGTCTACCTAGATATCGAGACTAGTACGATTGAACATGTTGGATGACAATTCCATGCCTTATGTTTGATCACAAAGGATATCGTGTGACAAAAGGATGTTATATACACTATTGATTATGTTGTATCGATTTGATATTCATACAACTTGGGTAGTCATAATGTCTTGCTAGAGGCCGCTTATGACTTGTATACCAAAATATGTTTTGGTACACTGCCAACGTTGTATGAGCCTATTGGGTCGCACACTAAGAATGGTTTTGCGAGATTTTAAGATGGTTCAAAAAAAATGAATTTTATATGATAAAATTCATGACAAACGTCCTTGTAGTGTATTACACTTATACTTCTTTAAGTAGGGGTATATGTGTAATTTACTTAACCGTCTATATACAAGGGTTGTATAAATAGATGCTTTGAGTTAGAATGCAAGTACAAAAGATTAAAAGGTCGAAACTCTATTTTCGTTTTAGAAACGACTTAGGGTGTTTGGTATGCTCTGGATCGTTTTGGAGAGAAACAAAAAAAAGTTTGGTATTCTCTCGAAGCTAGCACTTCAAATCTCGACCGCCGTTCCTGTGTGGACTGATGATAGAGGGCGTTCGTCATTGGCAGCGCCTTAGAGATCGATTAACCTTCAGAAAAGGTACATTGCGACTAAGGTATGATTAAGTTTTCATAGTTTAAACATTTTTTAATGAAATCAGATTCGGATCTTGTTGGGGTTTTTGTCAAAATTGTTTTGTAATCTCCGCTGCGCATGAACCCCAAACACCAACACGCGCATCATCTGAATCTCAGCCTATAGATGTAATTCAAACATATACAAGTAAAAAACAAAATAGACCTGCAAATTTCACAAGTGGTCTTATCTCACTTCCTAGATCATAAATTGTATTGAAGCAAATCCTTTGATCAATAACTATTGATTCTTAACATTTAATATGAAGGTGACTCGTTATCATTTGTTAAGGTTTTCAATCCCTTCAACCAACCAACTAATTATATCAAATAATCAAAAATATTAAACAAACAAATGCGAAAGCGTATCTAAATCCATAGCGACCAATGAATGTTGAAGTAGTGCAGTTTGTCATCCAGACCAACACGAATCTTCTCGAGAACTATTTCTAATAAATGTTTCATTAGTAGTTATTGCACAAATAACTGATTCTTCTAATGTGGCTAGTAGTTTTGTTGCTTCTAGTTGTTTGTTTGTCCGTGTGTATTACTAGGTGATGACGAGTGAGGACAATAATATTTGATTGAATGTGTAGTCATATGAATGAATGACTTTTGCAACAAGATTAAATAGACACCTATAAAGATTTAGTATACAATCACGGAGAGCCGACACATCATTAAAACATAATTTCCACCACAATCCAAGTAAACAATATTGATTGACAATATAATTTATCAGCAACAAATAGCTCAGCTTCTATCATGACTAAGACCAAAACTGTCAAGCCTATTGAAAGAAGAATTAAATATAAGGAACCACTAAAAAAACATTTTTGGACGTGTAGAACATTACAAGGTTCTTATACCTTCTATTCATGCAACACGTAATGATCTATGGAATGCAAAAGCCAAAAATATTTACAAGGGAATGGAACGTAGAAGCTTCACTTTTAGATTGATTTCTTCATAGTTCGTATATCTTTTGCACAGCCTAAAATGACATGATCAATTTCAAAGAATCATGTGAGGGCAAACATTTGATAATAGTCTTTGATAATAGATTTCACTATATAATGTTTCCTAAATCAAGAAGGAACAGATATGCAATAAGTTGATAAATAGTTCGAGAAACATGGTGTTGGAAACCTTTGGGTAAATTTTTGATGGCGACAAAACAGCTCAAACTCTCAATCAAGTGAGACTGAAGTGAACCAATTAAATTTAAGTGGAAATATATACCATTCCTGCTGGGTGCTTCATTCGTTGCATTTTAACTTGTATTCAGTTTCCAGTTTTATCTTTCGCTTTTTTATTTTCCAATGCCAATGAAATTTTTCTGTTGATGTTGATTTCCAGGCTTCACAAGGGAACTTGGTAGTAGACTACAAAGATTGGCAGATACCTCTTGGACGTCGTTTCAGGTTAAGTTCTTGAAATCTGCAAGATATTCATAAATTTCGTATGACCAACATTGTCTGTAAGATGAAGAAACTGGCCATATAATAATTTCACCTAAATTATTGCACACGACATGTAGAAGTGGACTTGGTTTGCTTTTAGCTGTCTGATGAACCCTTAGTAATGGAATTGCAAGTGAAAGAAAAGAAGAGGGAATGAGGAAGAAGAACCAAGGGGCCGAAATAACATAGAGAAGCATAGAAATTGAAGAAAACCAAGAGTATAAATGAGCTGTGATGTAGGTGATCTGTTCTGATACCAAAATAATGGTGTTGCTAGAGAGAGAAACTGGCAAATTAAATTAAAAGATCAACAGAAGATCAGAAAGATCTAATTAGTCCAATTAAAGCTGAAAGAGAATTATATTCTATGCTGTATATATATTATTAACAACATTGGAACTAGAATTCCCAAATTTCGGACAACTACTAGCCATATCAATGATAACAAAGCCTCAATCCCAAATTAATTGGGTTGGGGTCGGCTACATGGAAAATAAAGAAAATAATAAATAACCAAACAACATCCTCATTACACATGTAATGTAGAAAATAAAATCCTAATTGTACTTGAAATAACTGTAGGCCTAAAATATTTGGGGGAAGTAATTACACAAGTACTTCTGTGGTAGTCTCCATCTTCGGCCTTTCCCTTTTGGATCATCAAGAATCTTATTGTAATCTGAAAATTCATGGATCATTCACGGTTGCTCTTATTTGTTACTAGTGTTTCTTCGAAAAACTATAGTTATTGACACACTGATGCAACAATTTATTGCGTAAATATAATACTCTATGTTGTAGATCATTAAAACTATGGATGGTTTTGCGATTATATGGGGTAGAAAACCTCCAGAGTTACATACGGAATCACATTAAACTTGCTAAACATTTTGAAGAGCTTGTCAGTCTCGACCAACAGAAGATCAGAAAAATCACAAATGGGCTTTGTCTAAGAATAAGACTCGAATTGATGATGCTGTTGTCTAAGAGGCAAATCCTAGTTGATGTAATGCATAAAATCCGAAAGAGTGAGAGAATAAACCTTGAAAACTTGAAGACAGGAAACATCACAGTTAGAGTTGGAGAATGAATGAGAAGATGGTTATTTTCGTTGGGAGACTTTCGTCACTAAAACTGAAACACAAAAGTGACACATCGATCTGGCTAGATAGATCTTGAATATTAGTTACCTTATATGACTACACATTCAATTATAGATACTTTTTGTAATTAGGCATATGCTTGATTTGTAAATTAACTAGTTGTTATATTCTACAAATTAGGAAGGCTGCTAGTTTGGAAGATTTGTAAAATAGGAAGCTTCTAGCTAGCCGTTACTTTTTCTTTCCTGAATTATTTTGTAAGCCTCTGTACAAAAGCCTTAGATTGCAATAGAATACACTCATGAGAATTTTGTATCATGATCATTGTCCCTCTACTTTTGTCATGGTATCAGAGCCTAATTCTTATTGATCCTCGAATTCTAAAACACTCAATACAATGAGTGAAGAAATTTCTTCATCTACATTCTAAAATTCAGCATCAAAGTTGATGTCTGAACGTGACTCATCTTCTCATTTTTTTAATTCTTTGGATAATCCGGGAACAATTCTTGTTTCATGTCTTCTCAAAGGAGAGAATTATCCAACATGGAGTTGCGCCATGATGAATGCTCTTCAAACCAAAAACAAGCTATGCTTTGTTGATGGTTTTTTACCGAAACCAGATTTGAGTAGCAAAGAAATTCACTCGTAGGGAAATGTATATGGTATTTTCTTGGATTTTCAATATGCGAGACCCAAAATTACATGATAGCGTTGCATACGCTGATACAGCTTGTGAGATGTGGGAAGATTTGCAAGAACGTTTCTCTCAATGAAATGTCTCATACATTCACGAGTTGAAGAGAGAAATATGTTTGATCTTACTGTAGCAGCCTACTACACCAAATTAAGAGGTTTTTGGGATGAGCTAGCAACCTATTCTAGCCTTTATTCTTGTACATGTGGGCTGGAAAAGACATCTTAGCAGAATGTGAGAAAGAAAAGGTACATCAATTTCTTATGGGCTTGAATGATCAATATGGAATCATTGGATCTCAGATATTAACCTTTCCCTCCATCAACAAGGCCAATGCTTTTGTGACAAATGAAGAGAAGCAATTTTCTATTGCTTCTATATATAGGTCGTGATCTTTCAACGGAGGCAGTGACCTTTGCTATTAAATCCTTCTATAATCAAGCAAAAGAGTTTTCAGGAGAGAGCTCTGAAGGAAGTCAACAAGGACGAAAAACCAAACTGAAGTGCACACATTGTGATAAACTTAGGCATGCTAAAGAAAGGTGTTACAAGTTAGTTGGATTTCCAACAAGTTGGCAAAACAAATCAAACACTTTCAAAGGGAAGAGAGAACCTATCTCATCCAACCACTACAAGATTCAGCCCAGACAGGGTCCCTAATTGGTTGAGATTCGGTTGCTAATCGTCCACATCAATATCAAATGTAAGACAAACATGTTACATTGTGTTTTTTTGAAATTCCCTCTGTTTTTACACTTAGAAGTTGATATGCTTGACATCTCTTTGACTTTTACAATTAAGAGTTGATAATAACGATGATGAAAAAGTCTTGCTTACTATCAAAAAAGAAAAAGTAAGAAAACAAAAAACTTAGAGCACTTACATTAACTCTTTCTGACCATGCGTCAATGAAGGTCTGACCATCGTGTTTCTTCGTGTGCACATGAAGGTACAACTCTAGCGCCGTGCAGTCCCTCCCCAGCTCCTTGCTCTACATACGCAACATATTATCCATTAACAAGTTAAAGAGTTAGAAAGTTAACAAGTTAAAGAGTTAGAAAGTTAACAACTTAATTAAATTTCAAGTTATTTGTATCGATCCACCAGTGTGTTTGGACATGCCTGCGCCCGGCCCTCCTTTCTTACTCCGCCGATTTGATGATGCTATTTTAGACCTCGTCTTGAAGTCGTCACTCTCCCAATACTCCACATATCTACGCCATGCCTCCTTAGTCACATAAATCGGGCGCTCGCCTTTGGTAAGCAACTTGTTCATCAATGCCTTATATCTCACTTTCGCCTTACTTTCGTAGGTCGCCATAATGAGTGCAGTAATTTGAGGGTCCCAATCAAAGTAACTCTAAAAAAGAATAAGTGAAATTTTAGAACAAAAAATCATCCAAATATATTCAAATATGAACGTAAAGTCTGAATTCCTCACCTTCCATCTCTCCCAATATATGTCTCTCTGATATTGCAGTACAGATTTCCAATGGTACCCCTCCGGAATCATGCCTTTCTTAAACGTATCGGTCATCTTCCGGGCACAAACGTCAGAAGGATGTAAGTTGTAAAGACAAAACCCAAACGCGTAAGTCATATTAGAGATAACGCAAATTATATGAAAAAATGAAATACAACCACATACCTTCCATTCTTAATAATAATGTGAATCCGAGGCACATCCCTCTCTCCTGCAAGTTCGGGTGGAGGAGCCGGAGCATGAGGCATCTTGACATTTGGGAGGTGTCGTGGCGCGGACGATGGGGTACTAGGGTGTGTGGATGACGATGGTGAATCATGAGTAGCGCCTGCAGACGTACCACCCGCATACGAGGAAGGTGTAGAGTGATGAGTGCTAGAGGATGGGGTAGAGTTGGGGGACGGTCTAGTCATCGATGGCAACTCTGCTACCCCAGTAGAGATGAGTTGCTCAATGGGGGGAGACGGGGCATCCCTTCGAAAATCAAGTGTACCCTCAGTCAACCGAGGTCGTGATGTAGGGCGAGATGGTGCTCCAAATGGAGCCGGTCGAATAGCAGGAGGTCGGATAACTGATGGTGGGGGTGGTCGAATAAGAGTCAATCCACGTTCAGGGGGTGCTGGAGGAATATGATCCTCTCGACGAGGCTGCTGCTGCAGATTCTGGACACGCCCTCAACCACAACCACGACCACGACCAATCGAAGTCTGGACATGACCACCTTGCCCGATACCTGATGGAAGGCAACGCCTTGATCCAAATCCTGATCGACGGCCTGTCATCTTGATGATCTACAAAAATAAAAATGTAAATTTAATAGAGTGAAAAAAAATTCTTCATGTAATAAAAATAAAATAAACTAAATGTTACATTTACAAATGTCTCAATCACTTTCAGTTGTGTCAACTGAAGTTTGACTTTTGGACGACGAAGACAATTCGTCATCGTGTTCATTAACTTCCTCTTCCTCAGTCATGTGTGAACTGATCGGGTCAGCTAGCGAAACATGTAACCCTTCGTTGCCAACCTCAATGGTAAAAGGGGTAGGTTCATCCTCCTGATATGCTGCATCTCCAACAGACACACTGTTTGTTTGGCCAGTAACATTTAACTCGTTGGCATATTTTGGTTGAAGCTTACAAACCGCCAACCATTCGTTTCGCTTCCTCCTCAAAGAGGGGTAAGGCAGATAATATACTTGACAGCTTGCATTGCTAATATGAATGGCTTGTACTTGTTGAATCGACGATTTTGATGGACTTCAACTACCTTCAACGATGGATGAATCCTTGTTCCAATACCTAGAGTAGGGTCAAACCATTCACATTTAAACAACATTGTACGCTTATTTCCACTATAGTCCAATTCTATAACCTCAAGGACTTGGCCATAGAAGTCTTATGAGTCATGAACATAGTTGGAACCCTTCACGCACACACCACTATTTTGCTTTCCCCTGTTCGCACCAAATATCAGAGTTTGAAACTTGTAACCGTTAACAAGGTACGAATGGTGCATGATGCAAAGACGAGCTGGACCGTGTGAAATATAACGAATTGTTTCATCATTAACATGACTACGTGCCTAACACATAACACAAAAACTAAAATTAGTCTTATTTTGTTATCCGTATGTGGGGAAAGTCAATACGTAACAAAATATTAATTGATGAGAATTACATATTCATGAAACCAACTCGCAAATTCAAGTTCAAGTCTGGCGTCTACATCTGCATCGGTGATGTCAGGCACACATTGTCGAAGTTCAACAATGAAAAGCCTAAATCACGTGCGTATATTAGAAAACAATTGGATTAAACTACGTTTTGTTAATGAGAAGCGACAAACACGTTCATGAAATCACCTTAATTTTAACATTGCAAACTTACTCAATGTAAGGCGAGATTTTGGGACAATTTAGTAGGACATAGGCATGTGCTGCATTGTACTCCAACTCAGTTAAGTATCGTTTCTTTGATTTGTCGAATGTATGGCTAGGATGAGTGAAAATAGAGAAATTTACAACAAACTTCGCGTAGGTCCGTCTCCACCATCATCATTGCGCTGGACTTGCCACCGGGAGGTATTGACATATTCTTCAAAGTAGTAGGAGCAAAATGAAGTTGCCTCCTCAACAAAATACGCATTGCAAATTGATCCTTCGACCTTCGCTTTATTTTTTACATTTTGTTTTAAATATTTGAGCAACCTAATTATACGAGAAAAAGTTAATTAGAACATTTAAAAAATTTAAATTTGAATCATCGTTGAAATTTTATGTTGTGTTATATATATAAATATATATACCTCTCAAATGGATACATCCAACGATATTGAACTGGGCCAGCAATGGAAGCCTCGTACGCCAAGTTCATGGTAAGATGTTCCATTGAATCAAAGAAGCTTGGTGGAAAAATCTTTTCCAACTTGCACAATATCTGAGGTATGTTTGAGTTGAGGAATAAGTTCATATCCTCTTTCTCTATACTTTGTGCAGTTAATTCTCAAAAAAACAGATTCAACTCACTTATGGCGAGCCACACATTTTCACCTAGTAGCTCTCGAAATGCGATAGGAAACAACCGTTGCATAAAAACATGACAATCATGACTATTCATCCCAAACATCCGAAGCCTACGAGAATCAATACAACGACCGAAGTTTGATGCATAACCATCCGAAAATTTTAAATCTTTAATCCAATTACATAGCAATTCTTTCTTCCTTTTATCTAGCGAGTAGCAATCTCTAGGATAAGAATTTGTAAGCGGGTCAAAGTTCAGGGAAGGTCGACGACAAATTTCAGCTATGTCAATCCTCGATTTAGCGTTGTCTTTAGTTTTCCTTGGCACACTCATCACAGTGTTGAAGATGTTGTCAAACACATTCTTCTCTATATGCATGACGTCTAAGTTGTGTCTGATTAGATTAGTCTTCCAATATGGCAAGTCCCAAAATATACTTCTTCTACGCCACCCAGTAGTCTTAGATATTCTTCTGTTAAAAGTTGCAGCTCCAACTTCTGTAACCTTCTTCAGCCCCAACTCTTCCAACTCCTCTAAAATTCCTTCGCCTATTTTCATTACAGGTGGTCCCTCGGTAATCATCTTCCCTTTTCGAAAACCTTTCTTGTCCTTTCTCATGCTATCTTCTTCCAGTAAGAATCGTCGATGACAATCAAACCAATACGTCTTCCCGCTATGTTTCGACTGAAACACATTTGTGTCATCCATGCAATGCGGGCATGCCCTCAGGCCATGCGTGCTCCACCCCGACAACATGTTGTATGCGGGGAAGTCGATGATCGTCCACATCAAAGCAGCCCGCATTTGAAAATTCGTTCGTGTTGAAATGTCATACGTGAGGACCCCGTGATGCCACAAATCTTGCAACTCTTTCACCAAAGGTTGAAGGAAAATGTCAATTTGTTGCTTAGGATTCAATGGTCCAAGAACAATGATTGTTAAGAACATAAACTCTTTCTTCAAGCACATGGACGATGGAAGGTTGTAAGGGGTCAGAATAACAGGCCAAGAAGAGTATTGCCGCCCCGATTGTCCAAATGGCTGAAATCCATCTGTACACAATCCCAAACGAACATTTCGAATTTCTTCGCTAAACTTCTGGTTCACTTCATTGAAATGCTTCCACGCCATTGAGTCGGAGCAATGTTGCATCAATCCGTCTCGTGATACATGCTCTGCATGCCATCTCATATGCTTCGCAGTAGACGCTGAGGCAAATAAACGTTGTAGTCGAGGGGCTAAAGGGAAGTAGTACATTCTCATGCATGGCTGCAAATTCTTGTTGTTTGCACGATATGGTTGTGGAGTAACATATCTTGACTTCCCACAAAACTTACATGAAGTCAACTCAGAGTCTTCACCCCAGTAAATCATGCAATGACTTGAGCAACAATCGATCTTCTCAACAGGTAGGCCTAATCATCGCATTAATCGCTTCGTATTATAAAAACTATCGAGCAAAGTGTTGTCTGCTGGTAAACACTCCTTTAACACTTGCAAAATCTTATCATACGCCTTTTCTGAAATATGATGGTGGGATTTTATCGACAATGACTTCCCACAAAACTTACATGAAGTCAACTCAGAGTCTTCACCCCAATAAATCATGCAATGACTTGAGCAACAATCGATCTTCTCAACAGGTAGGCCTAATCCTCGCATCAATAGCTTCGTATTATAAAAACTATCGAGCAAAGTGTTGTCTACTGGTAAACACTCCTTTAACACTTGCAAAATCTTATCATACGCCTTTTCTGAAATATGATGGTGGGATTTTATCGACAATAGTTGGGCCATTGCTGATAACTTAGTGACAGTCTCATAACCCAGCCACAATTTCTCATTCGCAGCTTGTATCATGTCATACAATTGTCGTGCCAATGAATTTGGTGGCTCATCATCGCTATACCAATGAAACGATGGCCCAGCCACGTCATGTACCATCTCATCGTATGTAGAATACTCACCTTCATAGGCGTCTTCTTCGACTGCATCTCTCATAAAGTCAACACCGTCAATATGTTCATCTGCATTTGAAGTTTCTCCGTGTTCAGACTAACAGTGATATCCGGTAATAAAACCCCAACGACATAGGTGGTACTCCACCGTATCGAAATCATGGTAAGCAAGATTGCGACATTTTCTATGGTCGCACGGACACCGAATCCTTTTCTCGCTTTGGAATGTGGGACAATTATTTTTGACAAACTCTAAGAACTCTTTTAGTCGTTCAGCAAACTCCCATCTCACTAGACCGTCTTCGAGACGACTATACATCCAATCTCGATTTGTGGCCATGATCTAAAGACTTAAAGAGAAATTGAAACGTGAAAGACTATTCTATAATTTGTTAAGAACACACAAAATATCATTAAAGTATAAGTAAATTAACACTTAATATAATTGTTAATTAATTAATAAGAATGGGTAAATCAAAGACAAGAAAGTTTGTTCCAATAATTATTTTTAGTTCTCATGGTAGTAGTACCCATATAAACACACCTATAAACACGTGCTTTTAGTTCTCATGGTAGTAGTACCCATATAAACACACCTATAAACACGTGCCCACACATACCGATTAGATGCCAAAAGTCGGTCAATATATTCTTATTTGTACAACTGAAACTTTGAGAATGGAACGAGCATAAAAAAATTAACAATAATTTATTTATGAAGTTGTTCCCTGCAAAATCAATTGCACAAGGTCCATTCCCAGCAATATTAATAGCACAAGGTCCATTCCCTAGAATATTAAGGTCCTTGGTCTCCAATATGTAACACACTAGAGTAAAACCCAAGTATACAGGCAAGTGTGCCATTTAGAATTAAAGATTACATGGGCATCAAAAGTGATATAATATCCAACAAATAACCAAGCGTCTTCAATGGGAGAATTACATCCCACATTGATATCTACATAATTAAATATTAATTAACAACTCCCTGATTGAAAATCTGGTTCAAGGAAGCTGAAAGCAGATAGTACGTCAAAATCACCTTCACATCACAAAGGCAACGAATGTGTGGCTCTAAAGTATCATAGTAAGAAAGATCTGGCTGCAAAAGTTCTAGAACTGCAGCTGCTTTTACAACTTTAGATAGACTATTGACCAATTCAAGATCACCTAGAACATCTAAGAGGAATAAATCACAATATGAAATCCAATTATATATTCCTTACAACATAAGGAAATGCTCCACGTATATATCACCAATAGTAACCAAAAGCTGTGTAGTTATTTTGAAGACCAAGGGCAAACATAATAAAATCAATAAACAATCAGGGAAAAGGTTTCACTAGATGAGGCAGAACACGAAACATAGCCTACAAGATACAAGATACCTCAAGACATTATTTTTTCACATAAACACAACCTCAAATAAAGTTTGATGGCTAAAATTAAATATTAGAGGCTCAACACGAAAAATTATGTATAGAAGAGGACAACGACAAGCATAGTTTTAGAATTAACTAGTTTGTAATTAGAGAAACTTTTAAGGACAAATAATTCAAGGCTTTTTCTTAATTTTTTAAGCATGAGCAAAAGAGGGAACATGTGGCTTTTGCTCACGAATGCTACACGAAGCAACACGGAGTTCCAGAGCAAGCGGTGCGAGATGAGTTTGAGAAAATGTTGGACTTAGCAAGAAAGGATTTGAATGAAGGTTGCTTGAACACAATCAACAATGCTAGTATTTTGATGGGTTTAAGGATTCGAGCTGTTAATCTTGCGCGAATGATCTATGTCATATACAAACTTGAAGATGCCTACACTCATTCCTCTCAAAAGCTTAAGGAATGTATAGATTTGTTGTTCATAAAACCCCTACAATCCCTTATCGGTCTTGTATATATATATATATATATATATATATATATATATATATATATATATATATATATATATATATATAAAAATGCCTCTTCATGCCCTTAATTTGTTAAACATCACTAATTACCGTAAGGAATGAAACTGTATTCTCCATTGTCCATGGCTTCACCATCGGCTTGATGTATCGCAATTTCTATCACTAATAAAAAGTCCAATGGTTATTTTCTTAGGTAAAATGTAATCTTCAATCTATGAAGATTGGTGCACTCCATCAAACAACAAAACCAAACAATATCTTCCTTTGTAAATCATGACGAATATTAGCCAGAAAGAGTCATGATATAACCAAGAACTAGAGTAAATGCAGTATCACTTGCAAAATCTGAAAAAGCTCTCTTTTGAACAAGAGAGAGCAAGTGGAGTGTTACATAACCAACACAAAAATTGAGTGGTACAATACGAATTAGTTGTAACCTCTTTTGATGGACTGTTTTCAAGCACATATATCGTTGTTGTTGGCATTTCTATTTCTCATGAGTGATCCGGCAGACAACAATGGAAGATTTTTTTTTTCATTCTTTTTTAATCACGTCAACTAATCTACTTTCGGGCACTGTGAAGCCATGTATTATCATATTGAGGCAAGGTGAATTGAATCAACAATAAAGCATATGATTCAAAGTTTGGAATTGAAACTGACCAGAGAAGATGGGAGGTCAGAGAAGGCGACCCTAGCTGGAGCAGATAATATCGGAGGGCAGAGCGGAGCATGTACGACAACCCTATCTGGAGCAGAGGCAACGTCAATGGCGGAGCGTAGCGGAGCAGAGGTGACAATGGCGGAGCGTACCGGAGCAGAGGCGACGGAGGATCGGACCGGAGCAGAGACAATGATGGCAGAGCAGAGGCGACGATGCCGGAGTAGAGGCGATGATGGCGGAGTGGACCGGAGCGACGATGGCAGAGTGGAAAATGATGGCGGAGCAGAGGGGACGACGACGACGACGGAGCAAACAACAACGACGGAGCAGCAACCACCAGAGGGGACGACGGCGGAGAAGAGGAACGGGATGGCGGAGAAGAGGGGTCGGGATGGCGGACCACGTTAGCTAGGGTTTAACAGACCAAAACTAATTTTGGCGGAGAAGAAGGGTGGATGTCTGTTAATGTAGTGGTGGTATGTTATGGCAGACTAATTTTGGGGGGAAAGAAACTTTAGTCCTTATTCCGTTCCTATATATCAGGGACGGATTTAAAGACCGAAACTAGAAAGACACGTGGCATGTTTTTGTATTCCTAATTTCGTCCCTGATATTTAGGGACGGAATCAAAGACAGATTTATTACGCGAGAACCTTTGAAACGGAATCAGGGACGGAAATTTAGGCGGGTTATATGTGCGCCAATCACTTAGGGATGGAGTAGGTTCCGTCACTGATTTTCGGTCCCTATTCTGTCATTGTTCGGTCTCTAACTGGTCAACATGCCTCCAAATCATTTTCCGTTTCTGTACCGTCCCTGAATACCAACTGCCTATATTCCATCCCTAAATTCTGTCCCTGATCAAGCCCAT
Source organism: Stephania japonica (assembly GCA_039657345.1). Classification (NCBI taxonomy): domain Eukaryota; kingdom Viridiplantae; phylum Streptophyta; class Magnoliopsida; order Ranunculales; family Menispermaceae; genus Stephania; species Stephania japonica. Next base: position 14,650,582 of record CM077558.1, on the reverse strand, counting down.
TCTTGTAGTGACAGCCCAATAGTGGAGAGCCCTTAGATCAGCCTCGAGATGTGTGGTTAGGTGGAGATGAATGGTCACAAATGAGTCAACACCCCATCTTAGGCCTACCCTTGTACTCTCAAACTTTTTATTGTGTTGAGTTTTTTAACTAGGACATTTGTGGACCTCTTTGTATCTATCCAAACTCCGCAAGTGTAAAATAATAATAATAGTAATAATAACAATAATAATAGTAAAATAAAAAAAATGCTAGACTCATTTAAAGTATTTTTTTAAGGCGTAACAATTGCTTCTATAAATCATAGCTGACCTAATTAAAGTCTTATAGAAATTTTCTTTTAGTTTATCAGGGATATTTCAAGTACTAACGCACCTGTTGAACTCACTCTTTCACTTCTTCCTTCTAGGTTGAATTTTGTGTATAACGACATTCTCAATATGACCATCTTTTTGTATGATTGATGCTAGATATTTAAAATTGTTAATTAGGGATTTCTACTTCCCCTGATTTTACTACTCCATTATCCTGATCTCTACTGTTTTTGAACTCACAATGCATGTATCCATATATCCAATGAAATTGAGGGATTATAATCTTCCTTCTTGCAGGCAGTTCGAAGGATGAAGACATCTCCTTTGACTGCAGAAGAGAAGGCACGCATCCACGAGGTAATTAAACTTATGCATGATGTCAACCTCTCTATTACTCCATTCTTGTATATATTGACCTTACATGTTAGCCAATTATCCTAGGGACTCAAACTTCTTAAACTTGATTGGATGTCTATTTGAAGATTGATTGTCCCATATAGAGATCCTTCTTTGCTACCTCAACAATGGCGAATCGCTTTAGGAACTCAAAAATCATACAAGTCGGATGCTGACAAAAAAGAAAAAAAGAGGCGATTGCATGCATCAATGAAAAGAAAATGTGCAGCTTTGGGTTCGGCCAATTGGGAGTCTATTTTTGATAAGGAGGTTAGTTTGTCCAATATGCTTATACTTCAATTGAGAAGATATTTTCTTGAAATGCTTGAGCACACATGATTAAAGGATGGTTATTCTTTTATTCGTTTGGTGTTCTTTTCACTAGTGTTTTCAAGGTGGTATCTAGGCACCGCCTTAGGCTTTTAGGGACGGCAGGCGGTGGACATGAAACTAATTATTAAGAAATATTATTTATTTATTTATTTTATTGAAAATATCATTTATTCTTTTTTGAAAATCTTTTTTTATTTCAAAATGTGTGGAGTTGAAAATATGGTGGTGAGAATGTGTTGGTGAGAAAGTATGCTCCTTATTGTTGAGGGGTCTCTAAATAAATCAAATTATTTCTTAAAGGAGGTCTAAGTGAATATTTTTTTGCGCGCCTAGGCCCCGCCTCAACTAGGCGGGGCTAAACCGCCTAACACTGCCTCACCGCATTGAAAACATTGCTTTTCACCTTGGATGAAGGAGGGACTTGAACCTGTGACCTCATACTCATAGGCTGCACATGAAATCTTAAACAATCATGGCTTCATTCCTGATTTGATTATTTCAGCTAATGCTTTGTAAATCCTCTTTTTTGATGAATCTCTTAGTTACTGTAGTAATTCCAGAAGATAGTACGTACTTTTTGTCCCGCTTAAAGTATAGCAACTGAGTGATGTGATACTGCAACAATACTTTATAATTTCAAATTGTAACACCACAATTTTTCCTAATTTCTTTGCAAGCCTATTAGATCTCAAGCAGTTAATAGGATTTACGGGATAAATAAATTATTGAAGGCAGTCAACTTGCTGTTGTTTTGTCTATTATTGAAATTTATGAAGTATGATGTTGATCAGTATGTGATATATGTTCATACTCATTTATTTTCACCAATATTTTATTCATTGCATTAGGTACTAAGCCTTTTAGTCTCTTTAGATTTTAACTGATCAAAACTACAATATGCAATTGCAAAACCAGTAATAAAGTAAATACATCTAAAACAATCAAAGATGCACCTTGAGTTCTGGGTCCATCCACGCTTGTGTAGCATTACAAAGTAATTAATGAATCCCCATGCCATTTATATCATAAAAAACTAAGCTTCTTCTTTGTCGGATCTGTTCATTTTTATTGTCACACGGGCTTTGTCCATCTCATTGTGGTTCAAATAAGCAGTTTCATTTGAAGAAGATTTTCTATCTTGCTTCATGGACTGCTATTTTTAATATCCACTTACAAGATAAGAAGAGATAAAAAGATGAGTTGGTTTTTCTTTTTCTTTTCTTTTTAAATGAAATGATTGTTTATTTTTTTAAAAGCTTCAAAATGTACACAAGGAGTCTGTTGTCTTCTGCCTTCTGGTGTAATTTCTGTTTCCGCTTGAAGTGAAAGAAACACATCTTTCAATTTGAATAACAAATATGGGACCATTAAGTTTTAAGTATTTTTTTTTTTTTTTCAATATCTTTACGGTTATGCAATTGTTCCAATTTTGCTTTAAACTTATACCAATTGCAAGTCAAGCTTTAAATTCTCTACCATCTATATACAAATATAATGTACCTTACTGATGGAAAAGTTTCTTAAGGTTAGATGATTAGCTGCTTGTCTATTTTCTACATGATGCCCTCTTTGGCTTTCTATAGTGCTTTGTGGTCTGCTTCTTGGCCAGGCGTGAAAAATGTTGGCCTTCATGCTCTTACAACATATAATATTAGACTTTCTTATCTTGCCTTATGTTCTTACTAGCTTGTTATTTGTGTCCCTTATATGTGAATATGGCAGGGTTATGCGGTCGATAATGTTGGCGAAGGAGAAGGTGATAAGTTTTTTGGTAAAGATGAAGCCTGCGTACATGAAGCATTTTTAGCTGATTGGGGTTCTTTCAACTCCAAAACTTCATCTGAACTTCTTGTGTTAGATCTTAGTGGAAGAGACTTGGGACCATAAGTCGCAATACCAGCCAAGGTTTCTTTTGTTTTTGAGACACCAGCCTCTAAAGACCATGTAGAACTGCAGCCCGAAAATAGTTATAAGAACAGATTTCTTCCTGCATCGAATGACTCCCACGATGGATTGAACATGAAGATGCTGGCTTCCCCTACCTTCAAACAGGTGCATCTAGGAATTTCAACTTCTTACCTGGAACTGGAAGTCAGCTTCAAGTCAACTTCAACCACATGTATAAACTTCATGATGCGACTTAATGGTTCATAATTTTGATAAAATGTTAGATTCAAGAAGCACATCTGCATTTGAGTTTCATCCACTGTTGCAAAGGGTTGATCATGCAAATAATGATGCTGTAGCATCTGTGTACATGTCAGCTGATTCAGAACTGTTTCCAGGCTCTTCCACTCCGCTTACAACCTATGCAATGAGCGACCCTCAGATCAACAGTAATGTTCTCCAGGAACCTACTGAACTTGCTAATTCTTGTGAGACGACAAGTGATGTAGACTTAGAAATTCACTTATGCTCTAGATCGAGGAAGGAGGAAGCTTTGCGAAATATTGAGACTGTAAAACCATTTAAAAAATTCAAGAATCCATCTCATAAAGGAAAGGAAAGTTGTCATGATTCCGTTGTAGTCACTGATACGAATCAAGGGCATTGTCAAAATGATGATGCGTTGATTCTGTCAGGCAATACCACAGGTGGATATATGACAGATGCCATGAATGATCATTCTCTACCAGAAATACTGATGGAACAGGAAGAGTTAAGTGATTCTGAGGAAGAATGTGGAAATCATGTTGAGTTTGAATGTGAAGAGAAATGGCTGATTCTGAAGGAGAGGAACTCAGTGGTGAACAGCCTTGTTCTAACTGCTTGATCCCTAGTCTTTTTGTTATTAAGCGACTGGTAAAGAAAACTTTGCCATCATCAACTTCAAGAGTTCAGTTTTATTAGTGTTGAAATTACTACGAGTTTATTATATTTTAGATTTTTGCTAATTGAGATTCACCTCTGGCAAATAGGAAACTCTTATCTGCCCCAGTTGAGGAGGCGACTACAAGTGGGAATCCTAGAGGTCATCAATGTAAGTTAAGAACCCAGTCTGGTCTAAAACATGTTGTGCAGTGCATCAACGAGACTACTGGGTGTCCACAGAACACGGGTTTAGTTAGAAAAGGCAAAGATAAATCAAACCACAAAATGCTGTTGAGTCAAGACTCATCTGGCGTGGATTGTTTTCGCCCAGAGACTAAAACTGCGAATAGGGACAGCCGAGCTGGTAATAACCACTCTTCCGCCCCAGAAGATCATGCAACAAGGTAATGCCAAACCTAAAGTCTACCAGAACCCCAGTTTGCACTCTTGAATTGTTGCAGTGGAACCAACCTGAGACTGTTGGAGATGCCAGCATTGGTACACGGAAAATCCGGAAGCGTTTGAACAAGAACATTGCAGTAGATTCTAATGCATGCAACTCGGGGTCTTTTGGCAATGACGATTTGGTTAAGAGTCATCCTGGGAAGGCTTGCCTAGCTATGGATGATGCTTCAAATAAGGCAGTTGATTCTGGCTGCTTGAATCCTTCACCTTCTTTACAAGAAAGTAGTGTGAATGGTGGGCGAGTTGAAGATGCTCAACTCCATGCCCCGGAGGAGCCCAAGCCTCTTTTTTTGTAGAGATTTTTTTTTTCTCTTCTTTTGTCAAATTTTCTGATGTAAATAAATTATGAGGTATAAAATGTTTCACCTTTGTAGAGTAAAAAATATTCCCTTTTCATGGTCAAGGAATTCAATTGCTTGGTTCTGTCAGTGAACAAATTCTGCTTACTAACTCAACTTTAATGGAATGGTGATCTTCTCCCAAATGACGTAGATCATGAGACTCTTACAAGGTTGGAGGTGTAACAATACTTAGCTTGATTTCAATAATTACCCGCACGGGTTTGAATTAATCAACTCTTGCAGGAATTAAATTATCTCAATGCGGCATGATACTTCTGCTCTTCGATCAGCCAACATGGAGAGAGAGACTCAGACATGAACAGATTTGGTACCTAGGCTACGCCAACATTTTTCTTTTCCATTTTTTAAATCATTTACATCGGGGTTTTGCAGTCAGTAATATCGAAATACACAAGTTTTAAGTAAAGATGGGGATACTTTTGGATGCATACATTTTGTGGTGCTTTGCCTAACAAACTAGAACAAAACAACTCGTGAATTTTCTTTTTAAATTTTATGGATTTTCAACCATTTCTTCCAGGCATCTATATATGTTCATGTGTTTGGAATTAACGTGGTCTATAACGGGCTACAAGTATTTTCTCTTACATGCATACGGAATTAATTCGAATACATTGGCGAATTTTACACTGATATATTACAAGAAAAATGATAATCTAACACATTTGGAGCGCATATTTTGTCTTTTGGGAGAGGTGGAAAAGATGGAACGACTTCCTAAAAAGATTCAAGAAGTTCTCCGGGATGCGAAGAAAAGGCAAGTTGATGATGTGAGCGTGAGAATTTGGTTGGAAGAACTTAAGGAGGTGGCTTATGAAGTAGACGACATATTGGATGAGCTTACATATGAGAGTTTTCGGCGAAAAGTGGAAACACATGTTTGGGATATAACTGATGCTGATAAGAAGATCACGTGTGGTCTTGAGGTTGAGTTTTGATAGTTTGGCTCCACCTCTAAAGCGTTGCCTTTTGCACTGCTCTATATTTCCAAAAGGTTTTAGAATTGAGAAGAAACTGCTAATTCAATTGTGGATGGCAGAGGGATTTCTTGTACCACCGAAAAGAACTAAGAACATGGAGGACATAGGCAGTGGGTTTTTCAAGATTTAGAGAAGAATAAATTTGGAGATGTAAAAACATGCAAGATACATACATGATCTTGTACACGACCTTGCAGCCTCCATTAGGGGGACAGAATTTTTTACTGTCGATTCTAATGAGATTTCAAACACTCATTGGTTGGTGTATAACTTTAGTGAATCAGAAATTCTACGAGCCTCGTACAATGCACAGAAGTTGCGCTCCTTTTATGCGTGGAATAAGTTTGAAGTAGAGGGCGAAAATCTCCATGAAGCATTATTGAATTTCATGTCTTTGCGTGTGTTTGGATCCAAGTTGTACGAGCATTAAAGTATTGCCTGCTTCCATTGGTAAGTTAAAGCATCTAAGATTTCTTGATGTCTCTGAAACTTTTGTTGAAAGATTACCAAAGTCTGTTACTCGATCGCCTCTATAATTTACAAACCCTGAGACTTTTTTTTTTTGGATAATTGGAGGCAATACTCCTTTATTTATTAATTATATACAAAAATAGTCTTACAAACTTGGGTTTTACAAAAATGGCTGTTCAAAACGCAATGGACAAACAAACTTTGAGCAATGGGTTTTACAAACTTGAATTATACATTTCTCGAGAAGAGAGGCAGGGCTGGCAATGTAGTGTCCGGACCCGCCGACCCGATTTTTTGTAACTCAGAATAAAATTCGAATAATGTATTGACAAATCTGGGTCGGATATAAACAAAGACGTTTTGTCCAAATTTAAAACAGGGCTATGTCTGAGTTCGAATTTTAAATAGAGTTAAAATATCTTTGATAAGAGAATATATTAGACACTAAGTACTTATAAAATAATTAACAAACATTAATATAATGTATTAAAGATATATTTGATTTTAAAATGAATTAAATTTTAGTTTTTTATACTTTTTTTTTTGACTAAGTGTTTTTATACTTGAACATTTGTTTATTGACCTTAAACATTTAATTACATGAATTATTTACGCTAATGTTATAATGATTTATAGTTTACAATACTTGTTAAGACTTTGACATTAATTTTTCAAATTACATTATATGGGATTTATAACATATGTATATTTTAACATTTAAAAAGACTTTTAATATAAGAAGTTAGTTTTTAAGATTTTGACAAATCCAAATAATCGAATAACTCAAATTTTAAGCAAAATGGATATTGACAAGCTAGTGTTGTCCAAATTTAAAATCGGACCCGAGTCCCAACAATGAATATATATCTTTATAGTAGAAGTTCTCTAGAGTCCACATACTCGAACCGCACGGACCGGAAATTTTGCCACCCCAATGAGTGAGATAATGGATAACTGTGGTGCCACTCAGTCATAGGCAACCCACCCACCGGTCCGGAGTTCCTCACAAAACTTGCAATGGCCACTTCTCCTGCTCACATTTCCATGGCCTTGCATTTCCATACACATTCCCCAATCACTCCCACACCCACACTCCCAAATCTCCTCCACTGTTCCCTACTCACTCCTCCACACATCATCACCTTCTCAATCTCCACAAAACCCCACCACCGCACCCCCATAACCAAATCCACAACCACCCATTTCTCTCCCACTCCTCGATGCGCCCAATTCGACGGGTTCGAGGTCGAATCGAGCGAAGACGAAGATAAGGATGAAAATGAAGATGAAAAAGATGGAGTGCTGGGTGGTGGGACGAGCAGGTTGTTTGTGGGGAACTTGCCTTTCACAATGTCTCCTTCACAGATCAAGGAAGTGTTCGCCGAGGCGGGAAGAGTTGCTTCTGTTGAGGTTGAGCTTTCTTCATTGCCCACCTACTCTAGTAGTGATTGAATTGAGGTTTCACATGTCATGTGTAGTGATTGAATTGTGTTTAATTGTGCAGGTTATATATGATAGGGTGACTGATAGGAGCAGAGGGTTTGCTTTCGTCACGATGGGGAGCGCCGAGCAGGCAGAGGAGGCCATAAGGATGTTTGATGGATCTGTGAGTACTTGTTCAGATTTAATGTTGTTGTTGGCTTGTGGCGTGAGCATTATTTTCTGTCAAATGATACTTTTAAAGAACAACATAATAAGTAGTTTAAAACTAGAAATCAATGTCAGCGTATCAGGCATGAATTCTAAGAATTGCTAAACAAAGAAAAATATAATGTCAAAGAGGATAAGAAAAATATAGATATAAAGCCTCAATCCCACATTAGTTGAGTTCGGCTACATGGATCAAACTCTTCCATTGCGCTCTATTTAGTGCAATGGACGGTGTGCTTCCTTTTATCTACCTCGAAGAAGTTTGGATATTTTTAGTAGCTCTAAGATGAAATTATTTATACTTTTCTTTTATATATAAGAAACCAATTTTTACCGCCCACAAGGGGAGATACCATATAATTGGAGCTATCATTTGGTTGGTGATGAAGTTATTTATACTTATATACAGTGTTGAAGTTTCACAAGAATTCTTGCGTCATTTTTTTTAATCAAGAGACCATCTTTATTCATTTCTCTTTCAAAATTTAACCATTGCATCAAAGCTCTACTTTCTTCAATTGTCCTGTTGAAAACTTAGTTCTAAATTTTAAATGACTAGTCATAATGTTTAAGGTTTTTTTTTGACTTCAGTGGGAATCGAACCGCAATCTCCTGAGAGGCTTTGACAGTCATTACGTTTAAGTTTTTGGATGTGAATTAAACAAGAAGTTAAAACTCTTTTGCTTGCATAATGTTTAAACATAAAAATCATTTGCATGCTTGATGGTGCTAGTTTTTTTATTTTTGCAATTCAAAGTTTTAGCTCTTGCCTCGTTGGATTGGAAGCCTTGCTTATGGTAGCCATGTTGATTATTTTTTTGGTAGAAAATTTGAATCGTTTTTTAGTCTACGAGAATTTCTATTTAGGGTTTTAGGGTTTGCATCATATTTTGTGTTAATTGCGCCTTCTTTTAACCAAAAAAGGTGTCTATTGCCTTCATTGGTGGTCATAGCAAATTGGAGGGCGTACTGTGAAGGTAAACTTTCCAGAAGTCCCACGAGGAGGTGAGAGAGAGATAATGGGCCCAAAGACTCGCAACAGTAACCGACAGGCCTTCGTGGACACTCCCTACAAACTATACGCTGGCAATCTTGGATGGGGCCTCACTTCTCAGGGCCTGAGAGATGCCTTCAAAGAGCGATCCGGTGTGTTGAGTGCCAAGGTTGTTTATGACAGGGACTCTGGCAAGTCAAGGGGGTTTGGGTTCATTTCATTTTTATCTGCAGAGGATGCACAGTCTGCGCTCGACATCATGAATGGAGTGGTGAGGCTGATTTACTTATCCTAAAAGTTAAAGTTAAATTCCTTTGTATTCCATCGGGTTTAGTTATTTTAGTTTCATTTAACATGGTTGTAAATATATAGGAGGTGGAAGGACGGCCGTTGAGGTTAAGCTTCGCTGCACAGAAAAACGTCATTGTTGCTCCTAAAAGTCAAGAAATGCAATCTGTCCAAGGAGATTTGCAACCAAATCAAGTGTAGCTGCATATCAAGGACGAAGAAAGAAATGTTCATCAGCTCTTTTGATTGCAAAGGTTCCAAGCCAGAAATTAGTGCTGCTTCTTTTAGTGGTGCAAGGTAATTTCTGCCTTGGTTTATGTGGATTGTGTTTAATTCTGTAGTGCACTTCTGTAAAAAGAATTGATTTATTTTGTAGTAATTCTAGTGTTAGAAGAGGGCTACATATGTATTGGCGTTGCAGAAACGAAAAAAGAAAAATGAAACAATTTTCTCTTTTGGTGGAGTATTGACTCTTGAGAGCTATTGCATAAGAAATATAGAGATAATTAAGCGTAGTTGGGTTAAACGGTTGAAAGACTTGGAACGCAATGCCACTAAAACGAGGTTTCAAGTTTGTGCCTCCAATGTAAAAGAAGTAAAATTGAGGTTATTTAATTTTTTGTAGTTAAAAGCAAGTCATCCTGAAAAAGGTATTGCGTGTATTAGTAATCGGAACTTTACAATATCAGACTAACATTAATTAAATGATTTATTATATGAGAACGAAATAATACTTGGAAAAAAGTACAAACTATTGGGACCAATGAAGAGATGAAGAGTTTTGAATGCTTCTTCAACTAGAGTTTGAAGCAAGAAACACCTACATTGTAAGATCACACAGCAGGATTTCTTTCATGTATGTTACTTCATATAGATCTACTGGGAAAGGTGATATGAGTTCAAAATCAACTTTTTGGCAAATGCTAGGAATTTTCATTATTCCTAATGAGGTTGCCATATAGTATAGAACATAAGAAAAAAGAGGATGAGACGAAAATTTACGTGGAAAACCTCCCAAAGGAGGAAAAAACCACGGGCCAAAGCCGCAAAAATCCACTATAATGAAAGAAAAAAAAAATACAACACCATGAGTTCTAGTACAAAATTATTTTAACAAGTAGAAAACTGGAGACTGAAAACTAAATTGTGGAATGTGCTTATATATGTAGGGCTAAAAAAAGATAATGACTTTGATGTTGTAAGTCCCACTGCATCTGCGAATTAATTATCCTCAACTCAAAAGGGTTCAAACATCTGCCAGTTCAAAAGTAGTTGGTATTTTTCTTCAGTCTGAATTTGATCCCTAAACCCGTCATTGATGAAATCAAAAGTTATAAGGAAAAGAAATGTTCATATATGAAATATGAAATGAAGCATGAACCAAAAAAAATGCCCATATATAATGTAGTATATAAGTCAATTCCTTTTTTAATGTATAACATAATGTTAATACTATATTTCAATCTATTTATTAATAGAGAGAGATATTTACTTTTGACTCAATTCAAGTCGACGATAACATCTCTCTTTGCAAATGCTCGATAATTTCAACCTATTTAAGCTGATTCCTTAGGTCTGGTAAAATGGGATCAGATAGACTACTACTCATGAGACAGCAATAAATTTTTGTTCGGAAAAAGAAATAAATTAGAGAGCAAACCATTTACCTGTATATAAACTCCATCAATCATGTTCATGGTGCTAAACTGAAGTTTGAAAACTAAATAGTAAAATGCGCTTATATATTAGAGCAAACGAAAGATGATGAATGTGATGTTATAACTCCCACTCTACCCCTGTGCATTAAGTATCCTCAGCTCAAAAGGGTTGAAACTCCTAGCGGTCCAAAAGTGGTTAATCGGCATGTTTCCTCTGTCTGAACTCAATTCGACAGCTAAGTATAAATTGGTAAATGTTACCTTCAATCGAGCTCCTTTATCAGTGCGTACATCTTGCAAGTTCGATGGCTCCTTTATTAGATATGCTTCCTTGAACTGTTTTGGTGGATACGATAATGTCTGTTAGTAAATTTAAGGTTTGACAAAAAAATAAAAAAAATGCATGGTTCATAAAATATAAAATATCAACCAAAGAAAATGCTTCTATAATGTAGTAAGTATATCAGTGAATTTCTTTTTAGATGTATAATAGGATTTTAATACTATATTTTATATTTATTTAATCATGGTGTTCTAGAAAAAAAGGGTTCGTAAACATAAAAGCAATAAGTAAAGAAATGGTACAATGAACTTACAAAGTTAGAGCAACGCTGACTCTGAGATATGCTTTTGAATCTTGATGATGAAAAACCAAAAAAAACAAAAGAAAATTTGTTAGGAAAGAAATACTAAATTAGAGATGATGATTAACTGCGAAATAAAAAGTGGAATAGGCGGAACAGCACATACCTTTTATATAAAGAAGACATCATCAATCTTGATGGTTGGAATATGAGATATTCCTATATCCTTGTCACATCTTTCCTTGAGAAGAGGGCAATTCTTGATCTCCAAGTATGTTAAGGAGGTGAGACATTGAATTGCTTCAAAGGAAGGTAGATGAATCAGATTTGCACAGCTCCAAATTGCCAAGTATTCGAGTGAAACAAGGTTCTTAAGCCACTCTGGCAATTCTACCAAACCATCAAAGTTGTCTATCACCAGGATCTTCAGCTTTGTGAGATGTTGAAGCTGATGAGACAGAGATTTCATATTGGGAGAGCCACAGATCTGTAAGTGACGAAGGGAGGGAAAATGCACCCTCTCTGTAGTTGGGAACGGAAAGTCATGCTGCTCCCCCTCCCAAAGTTCTCCAATTCTCAATATATCAAGGGAAGGGAGGAGAGACAAACCCTCTGGAAAATCATTAAGACCTTTGCACCCTGTTATTTCCACTTCTGTAAGAGAATCCAAGCCTTGCACATTTAAGGATTTTAGACTATGGCAACCTCGTACCACTAGTTCAACAATATGGTTGAGGCTTTGGAGGCCACTCTTTTCATCAAGTTGTTGCAATTGAGGACAATCACAAATTGATAATTCCTTAAGAAGCTTATTATTTTTGAGCAACTCACTTGGAAGAGATATCATTTCTGGAATGTCTTGTATCCATAGGTTAGTGAGAGATGTCAGCTTACTGCTCACCCAACCCATGAAATGCTTATTGATGTTTAAAATTTGCAGAACCTTAAGGGAAGGGAGTGTATTTGGCATCACATGGAACTTGGGACACTCCCGGATATCTAAAAATTGTAAAGCAGAAAGCCCCTCATTTGGAATGAAAGCAGAAGGGAATGAGCTGCCGAGGTTGAGCTCCTTATTGCTCCCGCCATGTGTATGATTCTTCTTTGGAAGAAAGCCTTCAAATTCTGGGCAGCCTATTAGTACAAGTTCATCTAGAAACTTGTTGTTGAGCAAAAGTTCTTCTGGAAGAGACTTGAGGTCTATGCAACCTTCAACATAAAGATGGGTGAGGCTAGTGAGGTTCTTTGTTAAAGATTGCACTGCAATGTCACTGGTAATAGGCAGAAGTAACAGATCTTTAAGTGAAGGAAAGGAGGAGGGCATTATTCTCAACTTGGGACAATCTACAATCCACAAAAACTGAAGAACAGGGAAAGAAGTTTCTGTTGGCTCCAACCATTCTTCTAAATTATGCATTTTCTCAAGGTAGATTCTTTCCAATGAAGGGAACATTATCTCTGCCATCTCTCTGTTCCTCACTTCTTCGACAATTTCAATTCTAGGATTATCAATCCCCTCATCCCATGCCCCGCCAATACGTTTGACATTTCTCATGTCATATATGTAAAGATTCTTGAGCGAAGGAAGCTGACCAAAACTTGGCAAATATTCACATCTGCTGCATTTATAAAAAGTAATGTCAACTAAACCACCAAGTGTTGATCTACTATGAATCCATCTCGGAAATCTTGTACCACAAAACCCTCTTACCCAGAGTTCCTTCAAATCAGAATGAGGTTGCAAAGCTTCCAACACATCATCATCATTAAATTTCTCACAATTTGTACCATCCTCTTCATCCCTTTCATCCCTATCCCATTCCAAGCCCAAGGAGTAAATGCCCTTCTTTGCCTTTAAGTTTGCCTTCTCAGCGTACCTTTCATTTTTAACGTTGTCTAAGTCATAAATATTCAATTCACCTCGAAGTAGATTCAAGCCTTCTAACTCTGCGAGAGAGCACCCATCATCTTCATTGTGTCCAACTTGGAAAACAGTCAACGTTTGAAGGCAGGTGAGTTGGCCAATCCCTTTTGGCATTTCTCTCCATTTTCCTGATATATCTATTTCTAAATGTCTTAGGTTGATCAACTTTCCTAGATCTTGAGGAAGTACCTTTAGATTGTCGCAATTCTTCATTCTCAAAGTTTGCAAATTATAGAGGCAAGTTACAGACTTTGGTAATTCTTCAATTCTTGTAGAAGAAACATCAAGGAATCTTAAATGTTTCAGCTTTCCAATTGAAGCAGGCAACTGATTAATCCCCGTACAACTTAGATCTAGCACACGCAAAGAGACGAAATTCAATAATGTTTTATCAAAAACTTCATCCTCCGCCTTGTAAAATGTATACCACGTTGAAAAAGAACGCAATTTCTTTGCTTGGTGTAATTCTCTTGGGATTCTCAGCTCATCAAAGTCATATGCCAAAAAACGAGTTTTTGATACATCGTCCGGATATATCTTCTTCTTGGTATTTAAAATTAAGCATTCTGTCCCACTTAAGGAGATCATAAGATCATGCACAAGATCATGTATCTTGCAAGTTTCTACGTCGCCAAATTCATTCTTCTCTACATCTTGGAAAAGGGAGCTTGAACAAAAACCTTTGAAGTATTCACCGCCTATGTCCTCCATGCTTTTAGTCCCTTTGGATGACCCAAGAAATCCTTCAGCCATCCATAATTGAACCAGCCGTGCCTTCGAAACTCTATCACCTTTGGGAAGTATAGAGCAGTACAAAAAACATTGCTTTAAAGGTGGAGCTAAACAGTCAAAGCTCAGTTTTAAGACACTTATTATCTTATTATCAACATCAGAAATATCCCAAATACGACTGTTTTGAACATCAACCCATTCTTTCTCCTCATGTTTTGTGTACATCACTCCACCTAGTGCTTTTAAGGCCAGAGGAACTCCTGCACATTTATTCACAATGTCCCTCCCAATTACTTCTAACTTATGATTCATTTTTGGACCCCCAAAATGGAACACTTGAATTTTGAACAAGTCCCAGCATTCATTGTATTTCAACACTTGCAAATCATACGTAGGAAGGGTGCCGACAATTGAGGCAACTTCCCTACTACGTGTCGTGACCACTACTTTGCTTCCTTTATCTGCACACCTCAAACATGTTCTTAGAGAATCCCATTTCTCTGAGAAATGTGGCTCATTCCACATGTCATCCAATACAAGAAAAAAAGACTTCTTATTCAACTCGTCTCGAAGACTAGTCTGCATCACATCCATGCTTGATACCTCAAATTTGTTTTTGGAGATGGATTCCAGTATATCCTTCAAAACCCTTTTGACATCAAAGTTATTAGAAACATAAACCCACATTTTCAGATTATATTTTCCTTGTACTTTAGCATCATTGTAAATTAATTGTGCTAGAGTTGTCTTTCCAAGACCCCCAAAACCTACTATGGGAATGACAGATACGACATCTTCCACATTTTCTTTTCCAAGCAGCATTTCTATTATCTTTGACTTGTCATCTTTTCTTCCAACAACTCCAGAATCATCAAGTAATGAGCCAGTCTCTCGATTTACACTACCACTTGAACTTGCAAGTGTAAGTGCAGAATTCACATCAAATTTAAACCTATCTTTTTGCTTTTCAATCTCCCCTAGCTTCAAATTGATATTTTTGATCTTGTGAGCCATTTTTATACGGAAAACTATTGGATTAAAGCGGCTAAAATAGTCTTGCACCTGTTAGAAATTATTTGCAATTAGGATTTTATAATTAATTAAAAATTTATTTTTTTATAAGAAAGAAACAATTTGCCGTCGGTGGATTCGAAATTAAAAAGTAATATTTAAGTTTGGTTAGATGTTTAAGTTAGATTAGGAAGCACACAATATATTGGCTATATATAAAACCACATGTGGACAGTGTACTTCACAGATTTATGCTTAATGACTATATCCTATGTGTTTGAGAAATAAAAACTTCTAAACCCCATGTATTCCATAAAATCACATCAATATACAGTACCTTGTTCTTGAGATGGCCTTTTGTTTCCACTTTACGTCGTAAACTTTCATATGTGATCTCATCCAATATGTCCTCCGCTTCGTAAGCCGCATCCTTGAGTTCTTGTAGCCAGTGTCTCACGCTAACATCATCTACTTGCTTCTTCTCAGCATCCTCGAGCACTTCCTGGATCTTCTTGAGAACTGCTTCCAGCTTTGCCACCTCTTTCTTCACACCCTTCATCAACTTGATCTCATCGATGGCTTTGGAGGTGAGCAGCTTCAGGATCTCCCCAGCACCATTAACAAGAATCTCTTCAGCCATTGTTGATTTGTTTGTTATTGAAAAACAAGCTTGCAACTATCAGACACAACTGCAAAAGTAGAAGATTGATGTTTGTCTATATGAGCAAGATATAAAGTGGAAGCAATGCACATTTGCTTTATTTTCTGTTCAAGCAATTCCCTTTTTTTCTTTTTCTTTTTTTTTCCTTTTTTTTACTTTAATTGGTTGTTGAAATTAATTGGATTTTGCCCAAATAAACAAAGATGAAAAGTCTGATTGATGTTTTCTTTGGGACGTTGGATTGATAAACAAAATGAGAGAGCTCTTGATGATTGTCCTGTGTTAAGCCACCTGTCCTGTGTTTCTAGTTAAAAAATAGTTCTATGTTGTAGCCTATCACAGAAAGTAAGGAATGTTTAAGCTTCTTTAGCAATTTTGTTATGGTAACCTCTCTTAGAGGCAAAAATATTCTTAGTTGCTATGTATAGGTCTAAAAATTAGTAATGTGAAAAGCAAAAAACCCTCAATTTCAAATTAGTTGGGGATGGGTACATTGATTTAATACACTTGATTAACAATATACTCAATTTCAAATTGCTAATCTAATTAACAAGGAATGGATTCCTCGGACAGCATTTTTTCATGAAAGCAATAAAGAATTCAGTCTTGAGCATACCTTTGTTGACCATTTGCTTTTGCTAACATTGTCAAGTATGGGGCACGAATTCTAAGAAGAAAATGTAATATCCAGAAAGACATGAACTAATGTCCTATATATCATGGATTACACTACTTGGGTAAATTTATCTATGTTGAAGAAGCTTTTGCCTCGCTCGTAATTAGATTAAATGCAGGGGTGTCAATTCGTGTTGGTGAATCGTAAACGTGTCGTGTCGTAAATAGGTCATGACCCATATAATGTAAACCCATGACGTGACATGTTTATTATTCGTGTTAATCGTTTTCATGTCTAAATGGATTGTGTTATAAACATGTCGGTATTCATGTCACATGTTTATTAAATATTTTATTTAAATTTTTTAATTTATTTAAATTTTTATAATTTTTTACTACATTTTTCAAAATATCTATATGAATAAATTTAAATAAACATAATTAAATAGCCAATAAAATATAATGGAGATGTAGTCTTAAGTGTTACTTTACTTTTTCATTCAAGTCTTTACTATTTTTTTTTTTGAAAACCAAATCTTTACTCTTTAGTGTTAATAATGAAGGGAATATGACACGTAACAAATAACATATATAAGACAGCAAGAATCCTCTAATAAATGTGTAAATTTTCATATTTTTAATAAATAATTATTAATAAAATCTTAAACTTGAATAATATATTAAAAGTAAAATATATATTTCCTCTAAAAATAAAGTTAAGTATGGAAAATGATGTCTGCAAATAAAAAATAAATCATGTTATTAACATATATTCAAATAAGTGAATTTTGTAATAATTTATTTATTATAACATATTTATTATTTATACATCATTTCTTAATCGTGTTAAGCGAGTTATAACCGAGTCAAGCAGGTTAACATATTAATGACTCGTTTTATTAATCGTATATAAACAGGTTAACTTGTTTATGACCCATACCCACGTATGCCAAACTCATGACATGTTTATTACGTGTCGTGCGTGTCGTGTTAAATATTTCATGACCCAAATTGTCAGCCCTAGTATATAGCAACTAGTCGGGATTCTGCGCTTCACGCGCGGGCAAAATAGAGTATCTATATACTCCCTTTAGTCACAAATGTAAGTTATTCGAGCGTACTTTTCCTTGTTCAAAAATATGTCGTTCTCTAATTCTCAAGCATATTTTAAGCTATTTTCTTCTCATTAATAAAGATAAAATAAAAGAATTAAAGAGAAGCCACTCAAAAAGGCATTAATAAAGATAATGGTAATATAGTAATATTACATTACAATTTTTTTTTGAAAACATATTACATTACAATTAAAAAAAAAATTTAAGCCCTAACAGGCAATTTCATTTCATCAACGAAGATCTAGAAATACAGTAGAAGAGATGCATGATGGCATGGCATCCTTCCAAGAACCGCACACAAAGTACCATCCATAGCTAAAGAGTCTAGGAAGTGGGCTACATTATTACATTCATGATGAGTAAATAAGGCTAGATCTCTAGCATGGTTTGCCTCGAGATCGAGAATCTTGAAAATCAAAAGACCCAGATGTCCCAAAGTGTGATGTCTGTTTATTGCCTCCACAACTCTCGAGCAATCTGTCTCCATGTTAAACTCGAACTCCTGGAGTTCGTTTGTAAGAAGCAAACCCTCACGAACAACTAAGCATTTTGTGATTTTAGCTGGGATATTGAGTTCGTTTGTAAGAAGCAAACCCTCGCGAACAACTAAGCATTTGGTGATTTCAGTTGAGAATATCCACTCTATTCTCTTGGCAAAGGCCCCTAGAACCAACCCTAGTAGTCTCGAATCAATCCACCAATACTGCTATATTCCCGTGATGGGCGTACCGAAGCATTAACATTACAATTAAATGACTCCTTAATTCTTGTGCTTTTACCTTAACATACCTACATTTTTTGTGACCTGATGAAGTATTTGATAAAAAATATAAAAAAAAACCTTATTGTGTAATCTCCAAGAGACTCATATTCAAGAACAATATCATTCAATTTCTTAGTATTCCAATAAAAAAGAATATACAACTCAAAAATAATTTCGATTGAGCCAATTTTTTTTTTTTTGTAGGAAGCCAATTTTTAATTTAAGAACCAATCTCCTCCCAAAAACCACTAAAAACCACTAAATCCCTTAAATCACCACAAAAATAAGATTTAATAACACATAATTCACATAATTAAAACAAAAAAAAATGTAGAAAACTACTTAACACGCTTAAAAAAATCTAATATAAACTGACTTATCTTCAATAAACTTTGGGCCAAGAACAATATCGTCGATTTTCTATAAAAAAAAATACATAAATAAAAAAATTTATATGCATTTACCCAAAAGATTAGTATCTCCATAACTAATGCTCGAAAGCTGAGGTTTGTTTAGAGAGGAAACCAACAATAATTTTATTTAATTTTCTTGTAAAAAAGTTTGTAGAATGCTCTAAAATAGTTTTGTTATAGGCAAAAATTACAAATACCCCCGTGAGGTCTTTAGGGAAGTATGACTCGACCCATTTAGTTGATTCTTCAAGAACCAACCCTCAAACTCGGAGCTCTTACATAATATCCCCCTTCTGCCCGTCCATACTCCACGCTTTCTCCACACTCTACTAAAATCAATAAGAAATGAGATATTTTTCGTCCAATCCTCATCAAGATCGCATCTCGGGGTTTATCCAATGAACCTTCTTCTTCTTTCCCATTTGATGGTGCATAGAAAAATATTAAAAAATAGGTAAAAATAGAAAAGAAAAAAAAATAAAGTAAGGCAAAGAAAAATAAAATAATTTATATATAGATAAGATTTTTAATTGCAATTGATTGGCTTAATTGTGTTTACAATCGGCTTAATGTTTTTTCTTTTGGATTTATCGAAGTAAATATTATATAAGAGAGTTTTTTTTGATAAAAAGAAAAACTTTTTTTTTCTTAACTTCAGTTGAACCTCCCTAAACCTTTTCTTTTGGAGAGCCCCTTATAATGCTACATGTCACGTTGTGAGAGCTTCTCACAAAAATAATTCCAAAAAAACTACTACTAATATGTGAAACAACGCGTCACACTGTAATTAGAATTCTAATTAGGCATTAATTAGCCGAAACATAACATAAAAAAGGTATATATTAAAAATAGAAATCATGACATAATCATGTCACATGTCAACTTGTGAGAGCCCCTTATAATGCCACATGTCACATTGTGAGAGCTTCTCATAAAAATAATTCTTTTATATATATATATATATAAATGTCCAAAATTAGTTGAGGATAAAAGTGATACTAATTAAAATGAAAAGGTTAGGATATAAGTGATAAATTTCAAAGGTTATGATATAATTGATATAACTGATATAACTTGTAAATGTTATGATATTTTTTTATCATTAGCCCTTTCTTTCCTATGGCTAAAAAATTAGAATATTGTGCTTTTATGTTTTGTTAACGTTAAGAAATCTAAAATAATTGTAATTGTAATTGGTTTCTCAAAAAAAAAAAAAAACTGGGTTATAATGGTAATTTTTTAATAATTGGTTCTAATTGTTGTAAATGAAATGGATGTGGATGACTCTTCCTATTCAAACCATTTGTATTCCACCATTATATGTGAGTGGTTACACATTCCATCATTATGTGTGAGTGGTTACACATTCCACCATTATGTGTGAGTGGTTACACATTTCACTATTATGTAATTGTAACTTATGATCTTTGATGGCCTATATAAAGAGCTCACATCTATGTAATGGATACACCATATTGGAATGAAAATTCTCTCTATTTCTCCCCTATCTCTTCTCTTGTTATCTTTCTAGTTCTTTATCTTTACCTTTCTGGCTTTGCTTTATTTATTTTATATAAAAAGGAGAACTATTTACGTCATTTTTTTTTCTAAAGTATTGTACTTGATTGAATTTGTGCCGTAATATTATTGACAAAAATCACTTATCTAGGCAACTAGATACTAAAATTATAAAGCATCTATGCAAGGCTGTGTGCATAACACTAATATTTATTCGCCGAATATCTCTATAGAGATTTGAAAAGTGAATATTTCACTTTATATTATCCTTTCACCTTATGGAGTTATGAATATAAACACTAAAAATTGGTGATGCTCCAAAAGGCTCAAAATGAGCGGCTGGGTCTCACGCTACAAAATTTATATCAATCAAATATCATTTATTATTCTGCAATTTCAATTACCTCTATGTTGAGGCTATGCAGTAATATGATTGATGAGACAAATAAAGGCCACGTGGCTCGCCTCGATGTATTACTGCAACAAATTATCGAACGTGCACTTCAATCCATTAAATATTAATTATGGATTGAATCCTTGTCTCGTGGTAGTTGAGTAAAATAATGAGATATTATTTATATAATATCATTCCCGTCCAACTGGTCAAGCTTCATGAAGCACACGATGCGTTTATAAAATGACCATGGTCGCAACTACATAATTATGGATGTGGAAAAGTGAAGGGATTCGGTAAAGGTCTTAATAATAATTTCACTCAAAGTGGAATAAAAGTGGTGCACCACA
The DNA here is from genome assembly GCA_039657345.1 of Stephania japonica. Taxonomy (NCBI): domain Eukaryota; kingdom Viridiplantae; phylum Streptophyta; class Magnoliopsida; order Ranunculales; family Menispermaceae; genus Stephania; species Stephania japonica. The sequence continues at coordinate 14,629,782 of CM077558.1, read as the reverse complement.
TGAAACATGAAGGGCGAAATTATCGACAATGAGCATGCTCAAAATCGTGACAAGCTATGTCACGTATGAAAGACCATTATATTAGGTCACACTGATTATATATTGGCATATATGCACAAATATTTTGGTGACCTTTACCGTGCCAATTAAAGGCAAAATTATGAAATTTATGGTTCATTAAAATTGACACATTGAGATGTGTTCAAATCATGAGCAAAATAAAGGCGAATAATGCATGTCTTGCTTATCTTGCTACATACATGCACACTATAAAAAGAATATTTCTCAAATTTGAACTTAGTTGAGACTAATGTTCAGCCAATATCTGGTACAACGGTTATAATGTTGTTAGTGCTTTACACCAGAAGAAATTTACTCAGAATAATAGAGAGTTTCTCTATAGATTATGATTTAATATGATAATCGAATTCCCAGCTTTAGCTTCTGGAATATGTAAGACACATTAAAACGAATGATCTAATGGCATTCATAATGTGGAATGATCTTTTTTTACTGTCCAGAATGATCAATAATGTGAAAATATTGTAAATTCGTATGAGCATCCTTTTTGGAACCACATTTTTTATCAGCTGGTGATTATCTCAAGGCAAATTAATCAGAGATTTATATTGATTAAACTCTCAATTAATCATATTATTAAAAGTAAAAAAGCCTCAATTTCAAATTAGTTGGGGATGGGTACATGGATTTAATACACTTGATTAACAATATACTCAATTTCAAATTGCTAATCTAATTAACAAGGAATAGATTCCTTGGACAGCATTTTTTCATGAAAGCAATAAAGAATTCAGTCTTGAGCATACCTTTGTTGACCATTTGCTTTTGCTAACATTGTCGAGTATGGGGCATGAATTCTAAGAAGAAAATGTAATATCCAGAAAGACATGAACTGATGTCCTATATATCATGGATTACCCTACTTGGGTAAATTTATCTATGTTGAAGAAGCTTTTGCTTCGCTCTTAATTAGATTAAATGTAGGGGTGGCAATTCGTGTCGGCGAATCGTAAACGTGTCGTGTCGTAAACAGGTCATGACCCATATAATCACTACAAAAAAACAGCAAATCAGCAACGGAATTAGAAACGGAATTTATTTCCGTTTCTAAATCAGAAACGGATTTAGAAACGGAACTTATTCCGTTTCTAATTGTAACAAGCTTAGCGACGAATGCAGACAGGGAAATTTTCAGAGACGGATTTGAGATGGATCAGAGACGGAATTAGAGACGGAATTAGAGACGGAATTAAATTCCGTCTCTCAAATTTGCGCCACCATTCCCGCCAAATTCTTCATTTCTTATGGCCGTTCATCATTCCTCGAGATTTGTATTTTCTCGATCCCGGCAGCCTCTTCTCTCTTCCCCACCCCACCCCCACCCCCGCAACAAAACACGAAATCCCCAAATCATTCCCACGAAAAAACCCCAAAAACCTAAATTCGCCTCTCCGTCTCGTCGCGCCGGCCGATCGTCTCGTCCCCACACGTCCATCCCGTTCGATCGTCTCGTCTCTCCGTCTGGTCGTGCGAGCCGGTCTCTCTCGGTGCTCGCTCTGGCCGTCCGGTCGCGGTGGTCTCCGTTTCTCCGTCTGGTCGTGCTACCCGGTCTCGCCGTCTCTCTCGGTCTCTCCGTCTCGTCGCGCCGGCCGATCGTCTCGTCCCCACACGTCCATCCCGTTCGATCGTCTCGTCTCTCCGTCCGGTCGTGCGAGCCGGTCTCTCTCGGTGCTCTCGCTCGGCCGTCTGGTCGCGGTGGTCTCCGTTTCTCCGTCTGGTCGTGCTACCCGGTCTCGCCGTCTCTCTCGTCTCTCCGTCTCGTCGCGCTGGTCTCCTTCATCGCCGATATCTCTCGCTCTCTCTCGGTCTCGATTCGGATCCGGTTAGCAAGGAATTTGTAGTTTTGGAGTCTTACTACAATCTTCATTTCTTATTTGTTTTTTATTGTTCTTTATAATGCGAGGCAACACTCATGATCAAGAGCTCTTCAAATTTTCATAGAGATCATTCACCTTGTGACGGTTTTGAGGAAGTATCTTGAATCGCTTGGCCGTTTTCGCTAAAAATTTGCGTCTGTCGTTGGCGTTCTAGTCCCCTTGTTTATCTAATTTAAAAAATTAATGGAATATTCCGTCGGGTGACATGAGAATTATTTAAGTTTCCGCTATGGTTCATTTGATAGTTCGATCTTCTAGTAAACATCGGAGTTGAAGGCAAGAAGCTATTTTATCTAGAGAGATTTTCCAATTTAAATTAAGCATGGAGACTTCATAAATTTCCATCTATCAATAAATATTTGGGGTGTCCGGTGTTCCTACGTACATTATATGCGGCATCCAGGAATATTAAAGTCGTAATACTTGTTAGCATTGCAAATATTATGCTCATGAATGAAATATGTTATAGATTTTCACTTGAACTGAAGCTATATCTCAGCTAGGAAGGCAAATATATATATGCCTTGATGTTCAAATATAGGAAATGAACATAATGTGGTGACCATTATGTATATACTAGGTTTTCTTAGCGGCTCAATATACTAGTCTAATAAATGGATTTAAATGAAAAATTTATTTTCTTGAAAGGTCTTAGCTATTATGGTCATGGAATCCATTTTATTTTTGTATATTCGTCTTGGCAATTGGCCGTGTTATAGTACTACCTTATTGTTTATGAATCGTGAAGGAACAAACTCTTTATCGTGTGACATATTTTAAGAGTTCAGGTTCTTATAATTGTTATTACTTTATGAGGTTTTATTTTAACTGTTCTTGAGTGATTTGATTTGTTCCTTGGTTGATTGTGCATTAGTTGGTGTTCTTCACTTGATCTATTAAGTTAATGTTGTGTCTTTTGTTTGGTTTAGAAGTTTTTGTTCTCGCTTCTTCTCTTACATGCATAGTTATTGAGGTTATGCTTGTTCTATTTTTAGGTTTATTAATATGTACTATTTCATTTCAACCTTTTAATTGAGCAATTCAAGATTTATATTGATTCCTATTTGGTTGTTATTCCATGTTTATTTTATCGGTAAAGCATGTCATCCGTATTTGGTTGTTATTCCATGTTTATTTTATCGGTAAAGCATGTCATGAGAGTCATTATAATACATTAGAATCATGTACTGAGGTAATTACTTTGTCGTTTGATGTTATAGTTAGTAATTTCATATTCATGCACTTGCTATGGATGATTGATTAGTTAGGTGTTGTTGGTTATCATGATAGGAATTCCAATATGACCGTTTATAGCCGTGTTAGGAATCCAGGTAATCAAAAATTCAAATGTAAAGCTTGATTTCCAACATCAAAAATATATGGCGTGGCTAATTAGCGCGCTAATTCTCGTAATTAGCGCGCTAACCGCAGTGGAACTCAAAAAAATTATTTTATCCCTTTGTGTTAGCGACCCTTAAACTCGTCCAGACCTAACCAACCCTTATAATACATGTTATACATGTTTATTATGAGTCATTTACAACAATCCTTTTGATAATGCCCAAGCTTCTTACATAAACAACATAACTCAATCAATTCCTTCTCTTTACATTGTGATGACTCATTAATGACTTCCTAACTTTGTCAATTTATTCTCTACCCATGAGTTTAATGTGCGAACCTCGTTCTTTCACTTAGCTATCAATTTCTTCTCTTTAGATGGTGTAGATCGCATTTCCTTTGTAAGCCTCAAAGGTGCCGGATTTGAGGACTTAAGAACACCAAAAAGATCTCCTATTGCTCCTTCTAAAAATTCAAATTTCTTCTCTTTGTAGATCTTGAATTTTGAAATGTGTTTCTTCTCCCTTATGTTACAACCAAGTTTGTGGTGGTTTTATCATGATAGGAATTCCAATATGACCGTTTATAGCCGTGTTAGGAATCCAGAAATAAAAAATTCAAATGTAAAGCTTGATTTTCAACAATCAAAAATATATGGCGGTGGCTAATTAGCGCGCTAATTCTCGTAATTAGCGCGCTAACTCAGCTGGAACTCGAAAAAATTATTTTATCCCGCCTTTTGTGTTAGCGACCCTTAAACTCGTCCAGGACCTAACCAACCCTTATAATACATGTTATACATGTTTATTATGAGTCATTTACAACAATCCTTTTGATAATGCCCAAGCTTCTTACATAAACAACATAACTCAATCAATTCCTTCTCTTTACATTGTGATGACTCATTAATGACTTCCTAACTTTGTCAATTTATTCTCTACCCATGAGTTTAATGTGCGAACCTCGTTCTTTCACTAAGCTATCAATTTCTTCTCTTTAGATGGTGTAGATCGCATTTCCGATTTACAATATTCTCCATTTTGGAGGCTTCTTATCATCTTACTCATTATTATTTCATTACTTGAATAGACAACCGGCTCGACAAGGGTTACGTTCGACTAGGAATGTCGTCTATAAACAGAGATCGGATGTACAACCGGCTCGACAACGGTTATGTTCGAATTGAATTCGCGGCGAAGGTTAAAGAATTCATATCATTTGCAAAACAACATTGTCCTACATACCAAAGTGAACGGAAGATTAGATGTCCGTGCAATTTTAAGAAATGTCGACTTGTTCCGTACTTGGACGTCGAAACGGTTGAGCACCACCTATGTAGGTATGGATTTGTCCGGGGATATCACAGTTGGTACGAACATGGTGAGAACGGAGATGAAGGGCCGCAAAATTTTCACGCAATGGATTGCCATATTGATGCGAATTAGGGTGTGCGTCTCTTCAATACAGAACCGTGCAGATTCTAACCACTATACAGGAAATCTGTATGCCGAAATATGTTTCCCCAGAATCATAGCCATGGCTGAATTGTTTGGCAAATGATGTGCAAGATTCCTGTCATTGTTTTAAACCCCATCCTTCCATAGTGAAAGAGAAAAGTCTCACAATTTTGTTGTATCCAAAGTTCATTTCTCTTAACTTGACCAGACCTGGATGTGAGCTATATGTCCAGCTATCTTGACTGTTAAACTTTCTTGATCTGATTGAATAAATCATGTTTGCCGTCTCAAGTTATGTGTCTTAGCCTCAGACATGCCTGCACAGGCCTTCTTGGTGCTAAAGGCCTTGTGTCTTAAAACAGCCCTTAATAGGTCTTATTTTCATTTCCTTAATAACTTTTTGATATTTGTTTTCTAGTAATATGATGACAGTTGTAGTGTTTGAAAATATTTAGATGTAAACATTTAGTCTGTCGATTGAACTCAATTGATAGACATTAACGTCAAGAGATGCTCATTGCATCTGCACAACTCTCGATCACCATTAGTAGTGCCTTCGATCACATTTCCTTGTGATTCTAAGCATATCTAATGACAAGCAAGGGGGCTTCGAGATTTGCTATTCCCTTTGATGTTCATAAATGAGTTTTCATTACTTAGTGCAATTTTTAGAAGATATCGATAAGAATCATCATAGGGATTACTTGTAGTAACTCAGGAGGCTTCTTTTTCCTCCTACCAATCAGGAAAGGCCTTATTGTTTTAGTGTTGCTTTGTCAATTATAGTTAACAAATGAGTTATATATATATATATATATATATATATATATATATATATATAAACAATCAAAAAAGAGCAGAGAGAGGTGGGGCTCCATGATTTATTATTTATGTCTCTAGCATGACCACTTGATAAATTGTGGAGGGCGGTGGGTAAATGGCCGATACTACTAGAAGGATTCCCTTTGGATAATAGGTATCGTAACCGGTATTGTTGTGATCGGTTTAATAGGTGTTTTCTTTTATGGTTCATATTCTGGATTTGGTTCATCCCCGTAGCAGCTTTCGCTTTTATTCCCAAGTTAGCACCCGCTCTTTTTCGGTTTGACAATTTGTAGTAGCCACCGCCGGTCGTTCTTTCTGGGGCCGAGAATAGGGTGGGAATAATTTGATGTGTTCAAGCCGACACTTGCATGATGAATCTTTTGGTGCAGGTTACACACTCTCTCCTTCTATTTTAATTTCGAAGGTGTACCAATCACGTCGTCGTTGTGTTCAAAATCCCGGCGAATTTGTCCTCACATTTCCTCGAGCTTATCATTGTGGGTTCGGTTGTGGGTTCAATTGTGCGAGAGGTCGTAAATATTGCTCCTCTTGATTGGTTGTCTTATGGGCGAGAATCTTTGTCGAGAGATCTACCGTGAGCGAATGCGGCGTAAAACAACCATTTCCCATGATAGATCGTTGTTAGGGGCAGCAAGGGGGAAGCGATAGTAGGGCGCAATGGGAACTTCAAATATTGAAGAAAAGTACAAGAGAGAACTTACGATGGAAAGAGGTCTCATGGGAAAGATAAAATTCTAGCAAAGGCTCTCAAGGTTTGGTGTTTAACTTTTATGGTTCATGTATGGTGACAAGTCTTGTTTTCTTAAATTTTAGAGTCTTCAATGACAAGTTTTTCTCTTCAACGAGACACGTGTGGAGATGGAGCGAGATGAAACGGGAGTACCTCTCAGTACCCTGGCTTGTAAAGTGAACATGGATGGTAGCTTTGACACGTGCAATGAAAGGGAATGTATTATATGTCCGTATGATCTCGCATCTATCTCAGCGAGTCGTTTCTCGATGCCCCGAGAAATTCGCATGCCTAAACCATATAATGCGGTTGTGCATTTAATCTGAAATCAATTCAAAATCTTTGTTTGTTTGTTTGTTTGTTGTTTTTGTTCTTCACCACCAAAGGATCACCGTGATTCTCGAGTTTACATGCATTGCGACGCTTGTGCACAAGAAATTCGAAAACTCGTAAGTTTCTACTCATTTTGCTTGTTTTTCTAGATCCTATGCTTTTAGGAGTTGCATTGCTTAAATAATTGAAGATCGGCTATGGTTTTTTTTTTTTTTTTTTTTTTTTGGAGTTGCAGAGCTTCCATGGATGCGGTCCCATCTCTCGGCTCGCAGAGTGCATGCTCTCTCATGGATGATCATGAGCCCGCTTACTTAGATGTTGCACATTGCTACCCTTCCATTGTGATATGATTCTAAGACTCGACGACTTCTTCATTTCGCGACAAGGAGCTCTCCCAACAACAAAGATAATGCTGAATTGTAACATCCTATCGCATTGGCGCTTCTTGTGGATAACCTCTATTCCTTCACAAAGTGAGGGCTCCTTAATCTTCGCGATGCAGCTTCACATTTTCCCGACAATGAGGCTTGAAGGACTTCACCATACCAACTCCGAAGTTGTGTTTGAATGGCCGCAATGCAACCGAACCATAACTAAAGACACTCTTACCATCTCCACTAGCGCAATGCTTCAATTTTCAGCATTTGTCCAATGTCAATATCATCATTTCAAATTTGCCTCCGAACTCCATCTCGAATAGCTGATCGATGAAAGATCTTTCAGTGGTGAAATGATAGTAGATGATTTTGTTATTTTGAACTCTTAATGGAATAATAATATTGCGAGTGGAATGTAGATTTGTATATTTTTAATTGAAAATGGAAATAAAAATTAATTTTGAGTATTTTTAGCTATTATTTTTGATGTATGGATGCGCAATTTGGCTTCTTTGGGGGATGTTGGAGGGGGTGCAGGCGATGGAGTATGTCATATCGGGTTGTATTTTGATTTTTTAGGTTGGAGAATCGATTAGCTTATGTATACGTGCCATATTTAAACAAAACAGAAAATTAGAGACGGATTAGCAACGGATTTCAAATTTTCCGTTGCTATTCCGTCTCTAATTTTCCAGAAATATTTCTATCAATCACAAACGGATCAGAGACGGAAAAATTAATTCCGTCTCTGATTCCGTCTCTAATTAAAACGGAATCAGAAACGGAATCAGAAACGGAATAATCCGTCTCTGATTCCGTTTCTAATTAGAGACGGAATCAGAGACGGACATTTTGTATTCCGTCTCTGATTACGTCTCTGATTCCGTTTCTGATTAGAAACGGAATCAGAGATGGAATTCATAAATTTATTAATTCCGTCTCTGATTCCGTTTCTAATCAAGAACGAATCGAGATCGAAATGCAAGTACAAATGTACCATTTCGAAATAAAATCCATTTCTGTTCCGTCTCTGTTCCGTTTCTACTTTCCGTCTCTAAATCCGTCTCTAATCAGAAACGGATAATTTCCGTCTCTATTCCGTCTCTAATCAGAAACGGAATCCATATTCCGTTTCTGATCGTATCAGCGACGACGTTTTCAGAGACGGAACATGTCCGTCTCTGTTCCGTTTCTGATTTCATTCAGAGACGGAATTTTCGCAAATCAGAAACGGAAAATTCCGTTTCTGATTTGCGATTTTTTTGTAGTGAATGTAAACTCATGACATGACATGTTTATTAATCGTGTTAATCATTTTCATGTCTAAATGGATTGAGTTATATATAAATATGTCGGTATTCATGTCACATGTTTATTAAATATTTTATTTAAACTTTTTAATTTATTTAAATTTGTATAATTTTTTACTACATTTTTCAAAATATCTATATTAATAAATTTAAATAAACATAATTAAATAGCCAATAAAATATAATGGAGATGTAGTCTTAAGTTTTACTTTACTTTTTCATTCAAGTCTTCACTATTTTTTTTTGAAAACCAAATCTTTACTCTTTAGTGTTAATCATAAAGGAAATATGACACGTAACAAATAACATATACAAGACAGCAAGAATCCTCTAATAAATGTGTAAATTTTCATATTTTAATAATTAATAATTAATAAAATTTTAAACCTGAATAATATATTAAAAGTAAAATATATATTTCCTCTAAAAATAAAGTTAAGTATGGAAAATGATGTCTGCAAATAAAAAATAAATCGTGTTATTAACATGTATTCAAATAGGTGAATTTTGTAATAATTTATTTATTATAACATATTTATTATTTATATATCATTCCTTAATTGTGTTAAGCGAGTTATAATTGAGTCAAGCAGGTTAACATGCTATTTACTCATTTATTAATCGTGTATAAACAGGTTAACTTGTTTATCACCCATACCCACGTATGTCAAACTCATGACATATTTATTACGTGTCGTGTTGTGTTAAACATTTCATGACCCAAATTGTCAACCCTAGTATATAGCAACTAGTCGGGATCCTGCTCTTCACGTGCGGGCAAAATAGAGTATCTATATACTCCCTTTAGTCACAAATGTAAGCCATTCTAGCTTAATTTTCCTTGTTCAAAAATATGTCGTTCTCTAATTCTCAAGCATATTTTAAGCTATTTTTTCCTCATTAATAAAGATAAAATAAAAGAATTAAAGAGAAGCCACTCAAAAAGGCATTAATAAAGATAATGGTAATATAGTAATATTACATTACAATTTTTTTTGAAAACATATTACATTACAACTAAAAAAAAAATTAAGCCCTAACAGGCAATTTCATTTCATCAATGAAGATCTAGCAATACAGTAGAAGAGATGCATGATGGAATAGCATCTTTCCAAGAACCACACACAAAGTACCATCCATAGCTAAAGAGTCTAGGAAGTGGGCCACATTATTACATTCACGGTGAGTAAATAAGGCTAGATCTCTTTCATGGTTTGCCTCGAGATCGAGAATCTTGAAAATCAAAGGACCCAGATGTCCCAAAGTGCGACGTCTGTTTATTGCCTCCAAAACTCTCGAGCAATCTATCTCCATGTTAAATGTAACATCCCTCAATTTTAACTCAATTAGTGTTGCACTGGTCAAGATCGTGACCCGGCTACGCGATACTGGACTGTATTTCGAACTTCGAGAATCGGCATCGAGGTAATTTTATATTTTCATGATGTGTGTATTAGTATTGTAGTACGGGTCTCGAGCCATTCGGACTAATATTAGTCTGAGTGAGGCTTCAACTAAATAAACGCGGGAGTAAAACACAGTAAAAATACAAAATAAATGAATTATTGGATAATTTAAATAATTATTTGAAGAAATAAGGCTGGACTACGCGCGCGACGAGGCAAACCGAACCGAGGAACGTTGTTGAGACGTGGAGTTGGATAACTACGTGGCATACTGACTATGTGATAGAGATTGTTAAAGTGAGACAACTCTAATTTGAGGAGCCATGGGATTGACCTCGAGATGTGTGTATTTTGAGATGAAGATAAAAGGCTAGAAATTAAACAACACACACCCACTTTACTATTCACCTACTATTCATCACCTCCTTCTCTATATAACTGATCTCTCTCTCTCTCTCCTCCCCCATTCCTCTCCTCCTCCTCCCGTGAACCACCACTGGACCACCATCCCGTGGTGTCTGGCCTTGTTGGAGACATCTCCGGTCGTCGGAGTGAAGGTGGTCCTCTCTCTCTCTCTCTCGTTTTGCTCACTGTCGCCGCGTCTGTCCGACTGGGGAGGCGATTGTCGTCGTCAGAGACGACCCTACGAGGTCACTAGAGCCTCTGAACACCCCCTCACGGCAGAGCAGTGGTGGGTTAGAGTTTTTATTTTTTTACGAAACTGTTGTGTGCGTGCTCTCATCTTCGCGTCTAGTCGGCGTATGGGGTGTTGCCGTGACCAGGGACCAGTCGAGGAAGACTTCACGGTGGTCCACTAGAGTCCCCGACAGTCTCAGAGCACCCCCATCGTCATGGTCATTGTGTACATGGCCGAGATTCACTGGTACCCTGTTTTCTAGTATTTTTCTACTGTTTTGCTGTTGGGTTTTGGGCGGCTGCTGAAGTTGCCACCGGTCGTCAGGGACGGTCGAGGGTGGGCTCTCCTAGCCCACCAGAGATCCTACATCCTCGGATTATCTCTGGAATAGTGTATATATGTGTATGAGTCGTGGTTTTGGAAAGTGGTGTTGTTGCATTCATATTGGACTATTTTAGTGCCTCACTGGAAAACACCCCTATAAGCGGCGCCACCACTGGACCACCTAAACTGGAGGTTATCGGGGACCCCATTGAGCCTTGGTTTAGGCCCCACAACCCTCCGGAGTGTTCAATAACAGTGAGGTGAGCGCGAATTTTTGATATTTCATGTTTATGTTCATTTCTTGTGTATTATGCTCCTCCTCGCCGGAATCCGCTGTCATGGGTGGAGCCACTGTGACCAGAGATGTCGGGGACCAAGCTAAGTCCATACTTGTGTCTCGACTCTCGAAGTGGCCCAAAACAGCGGTGTTTGTGTTTGTATATGTCATTCATATGCTGTATGTGTGTTGTACTTTTCTCATCGAAAACCACCCATCGTGGCGACACTGTCGTCAATGCAATGACATGGGGGAATGTCGGAGACCTTACCATGTCCATCATGGTGTCTCACAGCCCCGGAGCATCTCTATTAGCGGTGGTGAACTTAGTGAGCGTCATTTCATGTAATGTCGTTGTTGCGCGTCTCGTTGCAAACCATCGTGTATGGTCGGCACTGCCGCCGTACGCCATGACTAAGGGAGCATCATGGATCACACCAAAACCCTCGTGTGTGTCCCATAACTCCCATAGTGTCCACATCGATGGTGAAGAGTTGTTGTAATGGCAAAGTTATGCGTAGGTTATTTCTATCGCGTCGAGTAGTCATCGACGTGACGTAGGGCATGCTCATGGCCTTTCCATGCCCTGTTGGCACTTTACGGGTGTTGGACCACACCTGTGAGGTTCCATATTCGCCGGCGTATGGTCATGTTGAGTTTTGTGTTGAGTCATGATTGTGTTTTACATTGCTGAACTGTAGTGACGTCATGATCACGTCGACGGTCCTCGAGACTATGGCGTGACCTATTAACGACTGAGCTGAGCCTATGATTCGTGACGAGGCTTATACATGTTATGATTTCAAAACTCAAAAGAGTCGTGTTTTCATTGAGTTTCTGATCGATTTGCCGATTGATTTATCGAGCTGTCGAGTCATTAAAAACACTAGGAAAATACTAGGGATTCAACATAGGTTTAGTTAATGACACGACCCGTTAATTAGAGTTCTCAACCTTGTCAGGTAGCAGGAAACTCGGGGATACGCGCTAGGAACGTGAGAGTGTATACGGGTTGCAATAGCTCAGGTAAGTACATCCGCATACGTGCTTGTGTATGTTAGTAAGCCAGTAAGAAAGTCTTATGTGATTCATTATCATTTATTGCTATTCTTGTTATTATCCATTGTTGGCATTCAAATTCCCTTATTTGATTGGTATGTGTGTTCTTGGCGTAAGTGTGTATCATATGGCATGCACTGGTTGGAGAAACTTGGGTATTTCCTACCGGAATTATTGCTACCCACAGTGTTGAGTGAACATGGGTACTGATTGTAAAGGTGTCATGTGGCCCGCACTAGTTGAGGAAACACAAGCCACTCTCTACAGGAGTGTCTGACCACCCCTGGTGTTGTGTGAACATAGGCACTAGATTGTTGTGGTTATTATTGTGGATTTTGACCTCTTATGGCCCTCTCTTGACTCTTAGAACACGCATGTTTTTCGATTGCTATCATTTCAGTCTGCCTATCATGCATCTTGATATATTAAATCTCCTTTCTTTCAATTTTCGCATGATATTTATACTGTTTTATTTGTTATTCATGAATTACTGTAAAATTCTTCTGGCATTACTTTCGTTTTCTCTCAGTTGCTCACCGTCTAATTTGTTACCGTGGGTGCAGATATCGCGTAGTGCAGCAAGGACAAGGGCCCTCTACTTGGTGATTTCCTCTAAGGACCTCTCAAAGTACGCGACTTTAGGGTTAGGTTAGAAAATTTTATGTTTAATGTTGATTGTATGATGTTTTATATATACGATATTGATTATTGAACTAGGGATCATTTTTGAGATGGATACCATGAATATTCGGGGTTTCCATATATATATATATATATAGTTTTCTAATTTTCGTTTGATTAAGTTATTTCTCATATTGTTTAGTTAGTTTACTTTTCCACTGTATAAAACTTGTAATAACTCTTTTATAAACTGTTAAATTGATTAATTGGAGGCCGACTAGACTCGTCAGGCTCGCTGAGTACCAACTCAAGACCTCCACGGGTCTAGGCCGAGCGTACCCAAATGCATTGGGAATTTAGGGCCGTCACATTAAACTCAAACTCCTGAAGTTCGTTTGTAAGAAGCAAACCCTCGCGAACAACTAAGCATTTTGTAATTTCAGCTGGGATATTGAGTTCGTTTGTAAGAAGCAAACCCTTGCGAACAACTAAGCATTTGGTGATTTCAGTTGAGAATATCATCTCTATTCTCTTAGCAAAGGCCCCTAGAACCCAACCCCTGTGGTCTCGAATCACTCCACCAATACTGCAATATTCCCGTGATGGGCGTACCGAAGCTTTAACATTACAATTAAATGACTCCTTAATTCTTGTGCTTTTACCTTAACATACCTACATGTTGTGACCTGATGAAGTATTTGATAAAAATTAAAAATTAAAAAAATTAAAAAATCCTTATTGTGTAATCTCCAAGAGACTCATATTCAAAAACAATATCATTCAATTTCTTAGTATTCCAATAAAAAAGAATATACAACTCAAAAATAATTTCGATTGAGCCAATTTTTAATTTTCTTTGGTAGGAAGCCAATTTTTAATTTAAGAACCAATCTCCTCCCAAAAACCACTAAATGCCTTAAATCGGCACAAAAATAAGATTTAATAACACATAATTCACATAATTAAAACAAAAAAAATGTAGAAAACTACTTAACACGCTTAAGGAAATCCTATATAAATTGACTTATCTTCAATAAACTCTGGGCCAAGAACAATATCGTCAACTTTTTCTATAAAAAAATACATAAATAAAAAAACTTATATACATTTACCCAAAAGATTAGTATCTCCATAACTAATGCTCAAAAGCTGAGGTTTGTTTAGAGAGGAAACCAACAATAATTTTATTTAATTTTCTAGTTCTAAAATTTGTTATAGGCAAAAACTACAAATACCCCAGTGAGGTCTTTAGAGAAGTATGACTCGACCCATTTAGTTGATTCTTCAAGAACCGACTCTCAAACTTGGAGCTCTTACATAATATCCCCCTTCTGTCTGTTCATACTCCTCACTTTCTCCACACTCTACAAAAATCAATAAGAAATGAGATATTTTTCGTCCAACCCTCATCAAGATCGCATCTCGGGGTTTATCCAATGAACCTTCTTCTTCTTTCCCATTTGATGGTGCATAAAAAAATATTAAAAAATAGGCAAAAATAGAAAAGAAAAAAAAAATAAAAATAAGGCAAAGAAAAATAATATATATATATATTGATAAGATTTTTAATTGCAATTGTTGGCTTAATTGTGTTTACAATCCGCTTCATATTTTTTCTTTTGGATTTATCGAAGTAAATATTATATAAGAGAGTTTTTTTTGATAAAAAACAACATTTTTTTTTGATAAAAAACAACTTTTTTTTTCTTAACTTCAGTTGAACCTCCCTAAACCTTTTTCTTTTGGAAAGCCCCTTATTATGCTACATGTCATGTTGTGAGAGCTTCTCACAAAAATAGTTTCAAAAAAAACTACTACTAATATGTGAAACAACGCGTCACACTATAATTAGAATTCTAATTAGGCATTAATTAGTCGAAACATAACATAAAAAAGGTGTATATTAAAAATAGAAACCATGACACAATCATGCCGCATGTCAACTTGTGAGAGCCCCTTAAAATGCCACATGTCACGTTGTGAGAGCTTCTCATAAAAACAATTCTTTTATATATATATATACTAGTTTCATGATCGTACTACGCACGAGTGAGCCCACTCGCTTCACTCACGGGAATTAAATTAAATAAATAAATTAATTAATTAAATCATTTGGGGCATCCCCGCCTCACTTAATCGAGGACAATTGAAGAGTTTGATTCATACAACAAACCCCAACTAAAAAAAAGTTGTCATGGGCGGATCTGAGTAAACAATATTGACCAGTGCCATGACTTTCAGTTAGGATGGAAAATGAGAATCAACTCAACCCCCAGTTTTTGTGCTCAACAATAAGTCACGCTTTGAGAAACAAGTGCCCAATTCAAAACTGCCATGTATTCTTTTAAAATTGCTCATCCAATGCAGTCCATATCCTCATTGAGATAGCAATGCAAGTGTCTAAGAATCAATAAAATTCATAGACTATAGATCTTGACATGAATTTCAATGCTTATCGAAGATAGCTGATGTGAACATATTAATGACAGAAAGCAATTACAAATTAAGGACAGAAAGAAATTAAAATGAAGGATAGAAAGCAATTAATAGCTGAATGTGAACAAATTAAGCTCTTGATTTATTTCATTCATACCATCATAATAATTTGTTGGCATTTGGCAGATCAACTTGCATGCAACAACAAGTAGTACTAATCAAATGGCACTTGCAGTATAATATTCTTGCCAAAAATCAAACACCTTGAACAGTTGATAGGAAGAAGACTTTTAAATTTCAATGTTATACTTTTGATCTTTGTTATGTTTGTATCACGAAATGTGATTATAACGTGGGGATTGATTTTTAAATTATCATATAACTTGAAAAGTGATAGAAATTCTGAAATTCATGAATTAATAATGATATATACATCTCAGGAACAGATTGCAACAAACCTCATGGAAAACATGAAGAATGAGAGGTTTTTATTCTGAAGAGTTTATTGACACAACAATTCAACAAGCACCTGAGATCCTTGGGATCTTCAATTTGATTTGCAGTTGTCATCTCCACCATGGAATCTCTAAAATCCTTTCTTGGATCATGGGAGTACTTATCTATTGCCACCATGACAATGCACTTTGTGCCATCACTGTTGACGTTGCCATACCGTTCACTTTCTCTCCTCCTACCTATTAAACACCTGTGTTTCACGTAGCAGAATTCCATCTGTCATAAACTTGATGGAGCAGCTGCTTCCAACCCTCTTGTCATGCCTTACTTGAAAGCCCACTTCCTTCCCTAGACGAAGACCAAGTTCATATGCTACTCTCTTGGCCGTAGCAAGAACAGCAACATGGTGCGATTGGCTAATACCAATAATTCCCTTTGTAGCATTGTAATCGCTTGAGCCATAGCCAGCCTCATACAATAACTGTATATCTAAAAACATCAATTGCAGAGATGATACCCCCTAACTTTTAAAGTGAAAAAAATAAGATTTCAGTTACCAATACTACATTATTTCATGACGTTGAATGAAAGAACAACATAAAAAAGTGGCAAGTTAAAGAGGAAATTTACAATCATGCTCATATAGGTTTAGTGAGAAAAAAGGCCAAGCAACTTCCATTATTAATTTATTAGCTTACTATGACAAGCAACCTTGGTCTTGAAAATTTTGGTCTTAAGATGGAAACTCTAAGCCTACCATTTACTTATAAAACAAATAACATTCAAAATGATGGATAAGCAATCAAAGCAGAGCATGAAGCATTTCCAATGACCAATAGACCATGAATTAAAATATTATAACTTGTTTTGTAACATTAGACCAAGATGACAATCAAAAAATGGCTAAGACATTATTTATACAAAGAGATTGTATTGATAGGACATTATTTATACAAAGAGATTATATTAATAATCAACTTGTTTTGCAATATCTAGCTCCTTATTTCTATTGATGTTAGTTGCCACCATCTTGTTTATAAGCATAATGTATTTAAAATTTCTTCGCTCACGTTTCGTATTCACATAGGTAAGCAAAAACTCCTTCAATTTTTTAGCATTTTGAAAATTAGCTCCAGTAAAGTAAATAAAATAGGCTTGAGAAAAAAAAAGCAAAGAAAACCAACTTTGATTTTTAATAGAAACAAGAAATTGGAATAGGACCTTGGTTTTTTTTTCTTTCATATTTTTGATTTCTTCATTCCCTCATACGTTATTTTCTCGAGCCCTTCGAAGTAATGTGCGCGGTACAAAGTTCATGGCGCAGAACTTTTTTTGTTCCTTTTTTGAGTTTTTACTGCAATCTACAAAATTCGGGAATATCCGTTGAGCCCTCTTTCTTCTCGTTTTTTTATTATTGTTTCAAGTCATTTGTTCTTAAACTCACCTATGAACTAAAGTGGTTCGACAGAAATAGCATTCATGAGAGATAACAGTTCTTTTATTTTTTGTTAAGAAGTTTTTATCTTACATTATAAAGAAAGAAAAAAACTAAGTTCACTGGATTTCTCTTTCTCAAATGTTTTCACGTACAGATATATGATAGTGCCAATAATTAAAATTCCAGTCCCGAAACTAATTACGCCCATAAAATTTGTCAAACACTATCAGTGCACTGCTCCAGTTGTAGTTGCACAACTAAAAGGAAGTTATGCAACTAAATAGAAGATCATGAAGGACAATGAAGCTCTTTTCCACCATGAAGTTTATAATTTTAGATTCAATGACTTAAACTAATTGAACTTAGACATCACTCTATCTTAGTCTACACAACAATATTAGAGTTTGGAACCCCATAATAAACTAAACTTAAGATTAAAGAGAGATTCCAGAAAATCGACCTCAAGGTTGAGAAGTGCTCTCTCATCCACAAGTCAATTCCCTAAGTATTATTAGACATTATGCTCATTTTCCAATGTCTGCTTAGCATAATAGGCTTACCAAAAGTCTAAAATAGATAACACGACCATGCGACTCGGCCCTCACCCTCTATACAAGCAGATCGAACCTCATGACAGTCCAATTGATGTCAAGTTGACAACTTCCATTCTCAAGAAAGAGTTGTGGCTTGGCATTTATATATTCAAACACTTCTTGTTCTTACAGAGAAATCTATTTAAGCACTGATATAACCAATCATAAAATTAAATCAGCTAGCCAAAGGTAAATTGTAGAGTTTCAAACTAAGATGGTGGCTTTTAATTTCAATTGACCACAAAATTCACAAAGTTCAAGAGACCTTCTCATTGTTCTCAATATAACTTGACCTGTCAAATGGGTTCCTAACTCATGAGTATCATACAAATATGTAAATCCATCATTTCTCCCTTCCTACTATCAGTCATGACTCATGATTGTGGGAGAACAACCTAAAGGTGCCCTCAAATTGCAGTCGCTTGAGTATCTCCTGGGTCATCTAAAAAATATCCTTTCAATCAAAATTGCTATACCGCCATGTAATTCAATTAGTGCAAACAAAGAAAATTCACTATATTCTAAATTTCTCATTAATGTTGCCACCTACAAGTTCAATCCTCAATTGATCAATGCATGTTGTAAATTCTCAACAACATCTTTTCCAACCTGATAAAGTAGATCGTCGGAATCAAGACAATGACTAACAATAATTTGGAAAAAGATAGAACAAAAAATCAAAGAAATTCGTCATAAAAAACTAAACAAATATACTATTTTAAACCAATTTGTCCAACAAATACCCTTATCAATCTCAAAACAATATTAACATCATAAGCACTACCACCATTACTATTGTGACTAACTACTAACAAATCATCCAACACTCCCTTATGTCAAGCATCCCACCAATCAATCCCTCTAATACAATATTGTAAGTTTTGCTCAATTCCATATTTGACAACACAGTTTTTGCTGTAAACAATTGTTTTTGCAGTTCAAATGACACTTGTAAATATGTTATTCTAAAATCTCCAGCCATCATAAAGCTAGGACAAAAAGAAAAACTATTTCAACTTGCCAAATAAATAAATAGAAGTTAACAACGAAGCAACAGTATAACATTGATAATACAGGGAAGCTAATTAATGTAACTTGGAATAGAGACTAATAAAGAAAAAAGACCTTCAAAGAAGCTTCATATTGGTCAATTTAATAAGGTCCAATAGTTCTCAATAGGCCAGAAGTAAAGGAATATGAGAAAAATTAGTATAAGCAAGGATACATATAGAAGTGTTGATTATAACTTTAAGTTCTTTCCTCTCTTTTCCTATAAGTTCCCACCAATGATAGGAAATGAAACCATCAGATGACAGAAATAGATATTTAAACAGCATGTCATTGACCTCATGACCCTCACTCATCACATTTACATGTTTAAGTAACCAATTAAGTAACCAATTCAGTAAACTACATGCAGCAAGTAGAATACAAAGAAGAAAACTATGTTATTCAAAACAAATAAGTTTATATTAAACACCTGTGTTTCACACAGCAGAATTCCATCTGTCATAAACTTGATGGAACAACTACTTCCAACCCTCCTGTCATGCCTTACTTGAAAGCCCACTTCCTTCCCTAGACGAAGACCAAGTCATATGCTACTTTCTTGGCCGTAGCAAGAACTGCAACATGGTGTGGTTGGCTAATACCAATAATTCCCTTTGTAGCATTGTAATCGTTTGAGCCATAGTCAGCCTCATACAAGAACTGCATATCAAAAAACATCAATTGCAAAGATGATACCCCTAACTTTTAAAATGAAAAAGACAAGATTTCAGTCACCAATACTATATTATTTCATGACGTTGAATGAAAGAACAACAAAAGAAAGGGGTAAGTTAAAGAGGAAATTTAAGTAGAACACAATCATGCTCATATAGGTTTAGTGAGAAAAAAGGCCAAGCAACTTCCATTATTAATTTATTAGCTTACTATGACAAGCAACCTTGGTCTTGAAAATTTTGGTCTTAAGATGGAAACTCTTAGCCTACCATTTACTTATAAAACAAATAACATTCAAAATGATGGATAAGCAATCAAAGCAGAGAATGAAGCATTTTCAATGACCAATAGACCATGAATTAAAATATTAGTCCACTGGTTTTGTAACATTAGACCAAGATAACAATAAAAAAATGGCTAGGACATTATTTAACAAAGAAATTGTATTTATAATCAACTTGTTTTGCAATATCTAGCTCCTTATTTCTATTGATGTTAGTTGCCACCATCTTGTTTATAAGCATAATGTATTTAAAATTTCTTCGCTCATGCTTCATATTCACATAAGTAAGCAAAAACTCCTTCAACTTTCTAGCATTTTGAAAATTAGCTCCAATAAAGTAAAGAAAATAGGCTTGAGAAAAAAAGCAAAGCAAACCAACTTTGACTTTTAATAGAAACAAGAAATTGGAGCAGGACCTTGGTTTCAAGTCATTTGTTCTTAAACTCACCTATGAACTAAAGTGGTTCGACAGAAGTAGCATTCACGAGAGACAACAGTTCTTTGTAGACAATGTTCTTAGTTCGATTTGTTTGATTACTATTATAAGAAGGCTTGACAAGAACATTGACGGTAGATGTTGTTGTAGCACATGATAGCCCAACATAAAGTTGACCATGTGAAAGTACAGGTTCTCGTAAATAAACTCCAAGAAAGTTCAATGTTTGTCCTTGTGCTTTATTAATTGTCATTGCGAAGCACAATCGAATAGGAAATTGTCGTCTCTTGAATTTGAATGGTGTTTTATCTTGATTGTTAGGAATAAAAGGAATTCTTGGTAAGAAAACTCCTTTTCCTATTTAATGACCTGTTGCAATCTCAGCATCAATAACGCTTTTTCCAAATTATTGACAAATCAATTGAGTTCCATTACATAACCCTTCTGATGGATTAATGTTGCACAGGAGCATAACTGGACAGTTCTTCTTTAGTATCAACTCATGTGGAGGGAAGTTGCTTAAGGACAAGCTGTTTAAGAACTCTAGATTTATAGAACTGATGTTCTCATCAATAGCTTTATCGAAACTTTAATATCTAAAAACTTCGCCAGGAAACCGATGAATCAATAAAGTATTGACTTTGTCAACAAATTCATTATTCGTTGTCAAAATAGCACGACTTGACATTGCACTACTTTGAATTGTATACTCATTCAAGTTGGGATAAACAGTTGTAATCAAATTATCCAAAGAGATATTGTCATTGACCAAAGGCATAATGATGTTTGAAGGTATGACAATGAGATTGCCTGGAAGTTCTTCTTCTGTAGCATTACCAACTCGAAGTATGAATTTAGAGAATTCAGGATCAAGTCTAGCTCTAATGTTTTCAACTAACTTGATTTTCTTTAACAAAGGCCAAATATATGAAGTAGTCAATGTCGAGTTTATCACATCTTGCTTATTGCCTTTTGGTACTACAGGGAGCACCTGCCTAAAATCACCACCGAAAACAACCACTTTTCCGCCAAAAGGTGTGTTATTATTCGTTATGTCCCTAAGCATAGAATCTAGTGCTTCGATAACTTGTTTATTTGACATCGGTGCTTCATCCCAGATAATCAAGTGTGTGGTTAGTAGTAATTTTGCTAACATTGACTGTTTGCTAATGTTGCATGTTCTATTTCCATCAATATTTATTGGTAATTTAAATCTAGAATGTGCAGTCTAACATCCAGGTAATAATGAAGCTGCTACGCCTGACGATGCAGTTGTCAATGCAATTATTTTCTTGGATCTAACCTTCGCTAATATTGCTTGGTATAAAAAGGTTTTCCCAGTACCCCCCGGACCATCTACGAAAAATAAAGCCGATTCATTCTTGAAAACTTTATCAAGTATAGAATCATATACATATTTTTGAGTACGATTCAACTTTGATGCAGCCTCCAAGTCATTGCTATTAATAACGATGCCTAGTTCTTCATTTATTTCTCTCGTGCTGTGATAAGAATCATAAAAAACAACTGGATAATCAACTAAAGAAAATTCTGTAATACTTTTTCCTATTGACTCTAGAATAGTATTAATTTCCTGCAGTACTTTGAAATCCACTTCAGCTGATGATAAATGTTGACGCTCAATATCCCGACACATTTCACTTTTGTATTTCTCCCTTAAATAACGAGGATTCTCAGGGTTACAATATACCAATATTGTAGCAAACAATCGATGCAAATTAAACGACATTTGATACATTGATGCTTCTTCCAAACACGACTCCAAACTGTTATCAACCTCAAGTAACATGTGCAACATAGCTGCCTCTTTATACGATTCCACACAAATACCATTGACAACTTTTAGTTCTTCAAAAGATGTACATCCTTTAATGTGATTTAATAGTAGACGAAGGTAGTATCTGTCACCTTCTAGTGGACTCACTGTAACAATTGTACCAATAACCTGACGTTTTATCCTTCTTGACCATTTTCTTGTCTGTTGATTCCAAACAAATTGTTCAGGAAATTCTCGATATAACATGGTGTGAGCTAATTCATCATTCTTGTTCATGTTAAAGAATTCAGTAATCATGGAACGAGATGACAATCCATTATCAACTACATTTTGTAAAGTGTCGTTCTTATTAAACTTGACCAATTGCTTTCCTTCCAAATGAAGTTGTAATGTGATGACTGGTGGATGTATTTCATTTAGATAAAAGACATAGATGTGCCACAATAACTCTAGAGCTGCTACCCAACGTGCTGATTGGAAGTTCTCAATCTCATCAATCCCAGCATTTTCATTGTTGTCATTGCATTGAAATGCTACACTGTCATGTCCTTTGTATATGTATTTATATAAATACTTAACAGCTTTAATAGTTAAGCAAACCTCAACATTCAGGTGGCAGTCAAACTTAGCAAGCAAGTACGGATTATACGGGACAACCCAACGATTATCTAATTCTTCTCCTCTAACCATTGGTCTATTTCCGTCATCACGTCTTCTATACTTTGGATATGAATCTTTCCCATGCACAGTACAATCACGAAAAGCTTTGGGGTAATTATTACGACATTTACCATTTGCATCCATGCATACATTATTAGGGTTTAAATTACCGCATTGACCATGCATCATGTGTGACACAACAACTTTATACAAGTGAGGATGATCTGATTTGACTGGAAGCTCAGCGCACAAACGAAAGAATCAAAGGAAATTGGGTCTATCAATTTTGATGTTGGTTCCAAGATAATAAGAAAATGAGCATGGGGAAGACCCCGTTTTTGAAACTCAACAACATAGACATATGCGGCAACAGGACCGAAGATCTGTTTCTTCACAATCTCATTTTTAAGGCATTCTAGCTTCGATTTAAATATGTGGACAACAAGATCAAGTCTATTTTACATCTCATCTCTATGTCGAAGCTCTTGTTGTATTTTAGGCCAATAAGGATTACAAGTGATCGTGAGAAAAATGTTTGGTTTTCCAAAACGAACCAGCGCCATTGCATCCATATATCTCTTTCGCATATCCCTTGGTCCACCAATAAAAGATGCTGGAAGAACAATCCTACTTCTGATGTTTGAACCAGTAGTCTCACCTGTATTCATAGAATCAACGATCCGTTGGTTTAACTCAGATCGTATCTCGTCTTGCCTAAAACGAATAAAATCTAACATTGATGTCTCTATCTTAACATACATGTCAACCACATATTGCTGCAACAACCTACCCAAATGTAGCAAAATGGAATTGTGCACGTCTCTAATTTGAAGTTTATAGCAGTAGTATTCGCGACAAGATACACAATTTTCTTTTTCTGTAGAATTCACTATAAAAAAACATGAATAAATTTCGTCTTTTAAAAGTTAAAATAGTATTAGAGTCAAACTAACTACGAGAAGAAGTTATATTATTTACCTTCATTTTCATTGTGAAGTAACTCAGAAGTTGAATTTATTAAACGAGGATCAAGATTAAATACTTAACATGTACTCCGGTAGAGCCTTTTTTCTTAATGCCTTGATGCCAACCCACATCTCCATAGGGGAACAATAAAGGATATTGTAAAGGATCATAGCACCCGTAATGATAGTAGATTCTATTACCTTCTCCAGAATGATTTATATATAAGGATATCCCGCTTAGTTGGTTGCACACATAAGTCAAGAAATCTAAAATAGTTATAATTGTAATTGGTTTCTCAAAAAAAAAAAAAAACTGTGTTATAATTGTAATTTTTTAATAATTGGTTCTAATTAATATATGATATATTGCTAAAAATAGCCGAGATATATATGTCGTAATTGGATTATAATTTTGATTTTTTAATAATCAATTCTATTTTATACAATCGAAAATAGCTACTAATATATTGCATGGGTCACATTACAATTATAATTGATTGCAAAAAAATAGCTAAACAAATAGTCTAAAAAATATTAGAAAAAATGTTACATGGCACGCCACATGTTGCGTCTTCCTTAATCCTTTTTTAAAGATCTTCCTCTATATATATATAAAAGCAAAAGCTGAAGCAAACGGGGCTAAAGCATATGGTTAATGATGACCTCGTGTGAAATTAAGTTAACGTCGTTTCGGTTATTTTGGAAATCTCTGAGGGGCATTATGGACATTTCCTAGTATTCCCTATTTGTTTTTTGGTTACAAAAAGGGCCACGCACGCCCAACCAACCTATCATCCCAGCGCGCAAGTCGATCAGCGAAAATCAATTACATACACCCAAAAGCCCTAAAAAATTCCCAACGAAAACAGAACAAATCCCAAACCCTAACCCTAAACAAACACAAATCAAACAAATCAATCAAAACCCAGCGTACCAAGGCTCGAAATCTTCCAATTCGCGATCGGCCCAGACCCACCCCCCTCCGCCGCGGCCAATACCGCCGCCGCCGCAGAACTCCTCGGACTGCTCTGCTTCCGCTCGTCCAGAAACTAGTTTATAGATTATTTGATCGCTCTGGGTGCCGACTCATCTTCCAAACATGGCAACTGCTTCAGGTGCGATTTCGATTTCAAGTTCATTTTTTTTTTGTATCAACTTTGGGATGCTTTGGAAGGTTGGGAGTTTGCGTATGTGGTGCTTGGTTTCTCATTGAGATTTCGTTATATGTTTATAGGTTTCTTTGTTCTCTAGAAATCAGTTTGATTGTTTTTTAGGTTTGTAGGGGAGAATGGACTATGTTTACCTTTGCTTGTTTTGGGGGCTTTACCAAGTTACCAGTTTCAATCGATGAGCTCATAAGGTTATAAAGAAGAGGAATTTAGATTTGGTCGTAAATATCTACGCCCATGATACCTAAACTAAAAAGGAAACTTCTTTGTTTTATTTTTTCTTCTTAGTTTAAAATGACTCCTTCATCTTATAGAACAAAGTTTGTCAATATAATGCTCGTGTGAGAATGGGTAAATGATATTTGGTTTATTTTTATAGTTTTTCAGTCATGTTCATTCGATTATTTTTATGCACTGTATTTTGTTTCGGGCTTTGTAGCAAATTCGTGAGATATTTGTTGAACTTGACTTTAGGATGGGGAATTTATGTTCTTTTTTTTTTTTTTGAAATTTGTTTGATCATCTATGTTTCACTGTCACGGAATTGTTGGATAGTTGTACTTTACGAATTCTTGAATTTTAACACCTACTCAAGTTAAAGTTTGTTTTCTGAAACTATAGCAGTTCATTTCTATATGATTTTTTTGTTTGAAAATTGATTCACTTTGTTTTTCATCAACTGCACTAATTTGAGCTAAATGGAGACGTCGGTTGGATACATGTGGTTGACTACAAATAATTTGGGACCTAGACTTCATTGTTGTTGATTCCCTTTCCCTTTTTTTAGACATGCATATGAAGTTCCCAGTTTGCTTGTATCTATTTTTTTAGGGTCAGTATATTCCACTTTTGGTGTCCTTTTAGAAGTGTGTTTGTGTTGATTAAGTTAACTCTAGCTAGTTATGGTTCTTTTGTGCCATGGATACATGTTGCCTACAGAGTTATTGTCATCTTGACAGGCTTCTAGATCTAAAATTTTGATTTTTTCTCTTTGTTTGACCAACACTTGTATTTACTAGTGATTGATCCTTTTTTATTGTTGTTGCATGTTGCTAGTTGCTACTAGCCTACTACAAATTTTGTTGTTTCTCTTAAACATGCGTTGATATGTTGATGCGCCTTCCAATGCCATTTTGTGTTTAATTTGTTACTACAGAGTCTTATTATTTATCTTCACTGTTTGTATCTAAATATGTTGGTGAATCTGGCAGTGGCATTTAAGTCCAGAGAGGACCATCGAAAGCAAATAGAATTGGAAGAAGCGCGTAAAGCTGGGCTTGCACCAGCTGAGGTTGATGAAGATGGAAAAGAAATCAACCCTCACATTCCTCAATACATGTCATCTGCACCTTGGTATCTCAATGCGGAGAGACCGGTAAGTTTCTTTTTTGTTATTCACTTGCAGTTATATTTGTAAATGATATCTACTGTATTTTCATATGACCTTAAAACTTGCAGTTTGATATTTTTGCACGTTTGACTTGTTTTCCCCTTTCATGATTATAGAGTTTAAAACATCAAAGGAAGTGGAAGTCAGATCCAAATTACACTAAGGCCTGGTATGACAGAGGAGCAAAAGTTTATCAGGCTGATAAGTATAGGAAGGGTGCTTGTGAAAAGTAAGTGCATTTTTTAACTTCTTGTTTTTAGTATTTCCATTTTCTTTGTTGTCCCTTTATTAACTATGTAATGATAGTGGTCCTATGTTACGATTTTTTGTCTAAACATTTCTTGTAAAATTATGACGGGGAGTTGAATGAAATTGATGGAAGACATCAATCTACTTTGTGCTTCTGTTAGTGATTGAATGTAGAGTTTCACATGACCTCTGATGATATTGTCTGTGTCTTCATTATCAGTTTATCCATAGTTTAGTAATAACTAGTAACACGAGTTCAATATTATTGACTTCCTAGTTCATACAAAGAGACATTGATTGCAAAGTGCATTTCTGAAATCACAGCCCTAGGACAACCTGTTTGGATTTTTCTAGGTTTTACTTGGTTTGATTATTCCCTGGTGCTTATGTTGAAAATCTATGCTCTCATAAGCATGCAGCGACTTAGATAGCCTTGCTTTGTTGGTTTACTGCATAGTGGCCTTTTGCAACTCATTTTATACTTGTATACACACGCCCACACCTGTGAGAGAATCCTTTATCAATTAGTCTTGTAATAAGATTAAAATGTTAACTTTTTTCTCCTGTTGCAAATAATTTGTATGATTGTTGGGGGATTGATTCCACAATGGAACAAAATATATGCTCACGTGGATTCTCCAACGTGAAACAACACCAGCATAATTATGAAAGATTCAAAAGATTACTATACCATATCATCATTTGCTTGCATTAAATTGAGCTGAATGAGAAAGTTTGTTTCTTGTCGCCAACTCCAACCAATTTGGGATTAAGATTTTGTTGTTGTTATTGTAGGGTCTCACACATAACTTGATCGGATTAATTTGGTTTAAAATATTTCATATGCATATATATCTTTTACTCTCTCTTAAAGCTCCTGTTTTAGTCGTTTTCATATTTTTTTTGTGGTGTTTATTTTTTTCTAAGTTCTGCCTTATGGAGACGATTTTTTTTATTTTTTAATTTCTATGGCCTTCTTGTTTATTTTTTATTTTATTTTTTGATGGAATGTGATAAGGTCTTAGGTTTCAGGGTTTATTAATAGTAGTCTCTGTTCTTATTATTAAGAAAGTTTATATGTTTATTATTTTGTAGGTTTCTTATTTTTAGTAGTTACTATTTATTTACTAGTTTCTATTTTCTAGGAAACTGTTAGTAGGAAAGTTTCTATGTTTTACTTATGTTAGGTTTCCTATTCTAGTTCTTTAATTTGTAGTTTCTATTAATCGTTGTTACTATTTTTAATTGTAAACGAATCTATGAAGGACTACTAGTATTGAAACAATAAAGTTATTGAGTCCAAGGAAAAATCAAAGAGAAGAGAGTAAAGAGGTGGTCACAGACCGCTCTCTTCACATGTATCCTATCCTTTATCTTTCTCCATGATTTTTCTTCTTTTTTCTTTCTTTTTTTTTTCCATCATTAAGATAGATCAAAGCGTGAATTCGAATGTCTAGATTCATGACTAGATCCCAAACCAATGTTTATAACATATTGTTCTTGTCATAATTTGGTTTGAGAGAGTAACATGATGTTTTTTGAGTTTTTGGCTTTTTGTGTGATGTATCTCAATTAGCAGATCTCTTAAATTTGTTTGAAAGGACCTTTATCATGCTTGTCGTATATGTGCATTAAATGGAAGGAAAAATGGTTGGTTTCCTTAATTATACGTTGGTGCTAATCAAGAGTATTCTATGATTCGGCGTCCTTGCTTGTATTATTGTCTAGTTTTATCTTAATTTATATTTCTTGTTCAATTAAACCAAAGCAAGGCGGCAAGGTGATCCTGAGGAAATTTCCTTGGCCTAGGCAATGGCTAGGCAGCCAAAAATTATTTATTTAGAGGCCCCCTGAAATTATTATTTATTATTTACTTATAGGTCCTTTATTAATGATAATTTCTATTTGTCACTCTAATTTGCATTCATCTTATACTAAGGGTACTAATAAGCGTTTAGGTCATTATGTAACATTGTTAAGATTTTGTTGTTTGGTAGGTAGGTATCATTGTACCAAACTTAATTGTAATTTGCCCTTTCAGTTTTTTTAAAATTATTTAGATGGACACTGCTTGCCTAGCGCCGCCTTGCAGTCATTGATTAAAGCATTGTTAATTCAGTGGTTTATGGATTGTATGTCCCTGCTTCTTGTAGTTGTGGAGCGATGACACATGATGTAAAGGCATGCATGGAAAGGCCTCGTAAGAAGGGAGCAAAATGGACAAACATGCATATAGCGCCAGATGAAAAGATAGAGAATTTTGAGCTTGATTATGATGGTAAGCGAGATCGGTGGAATGGATATGATTCGACAGCATATGCTCGTGTCATAGACAGATATGCAGCTAGAGATGATGCTAGAAGAAAATATACGAAAGAGCAGCAGTTGAAAAAACTAGAGGAGAAGAACAATGAAAATGATGAGGATGTGGGTAGCGAAGAAGAGGACGACGATGATGACTTAAAGGTCGATGAAGCTAAAATGGACGAGAGCAAGCAGATGGACTTCGCAAAGGTTGAGAAGCGTGTGCGTACCACTGGTGGTGGGAGCACAGGAACAGTTCGGTATGTTCTTAATGGTTAACTACACCTGATTCCTTTGTTTCTTTTTTATGAATTTGAATTTCTATTCTTTGTGGTATGCCCTCCTGTTTTTGATATTATCAGTTTGTATATATCATGGGTGCTGACAAGCATCAAACCTTATTAATTGGAATTTCTTTTGTACATGTGAATTGGGTTCTTTTTTATTTGAAAAAACAAGTTCGGTTCTATTTGAGCTGTCTTGTGTTTCCATTATTTGATGAATTTATGAGCCATAACTGATATTCATTTCCACTTTTCCAGTAATTTGCGTATTCGGGAGGACACTGCAAAATACCTTCTAAATCTTGATGTCAACTCATCTCATTATGATCCCAAAACTCGGTCTATGCGTGAGGATCCTCTTCCAGATAGTGATCCTAATGAAAAGTTCTATGGAGTAAGTGCCGCATAAAAGTGTACTGTATCCTATTTTAACTTGGCTGTTGTGCTTTTTGTAAAGAGCTGTA
Source organism: Stephania japonica (assembly GCA_039657345.1). Lineage (NCBI taxonomy): Eukaryota > Viridiplantae > Streptophyta > Magnoliopsida > Ranunculales > Menispermaceae > Stephania > Stephania japonica. The sequence goes on along the minus strand of CM077558.1, from coordinate 14,600,456 downwards.
CAAATACAGATTCCTGATTTGATTTATTTTTTACCTCATTTTTCAGGGTGATAATCAATACAGGACTTCTGGACAAGCTCTGGAATTCAAGCAGCTGAATATTCATGCTTGGGAAGCTTATGAGAAAGGGCAAGACATCCACATGCAGGCAGCTCCATCTCAAGCCGAGTTGTTGTACAAGAACTATAAGGTTATCAAGGAGAAACTAAAATCTAAAACAAAAGACACCATAATGGAAAAATATGGCAATGCAGCAGCTGACGAAAAGCTCCCTCAAGAGCTCCTCCTTGGGCAAACTGAAAGAGAAGTGGAATATGACCGCGCTGGAAGAATTATAAAGGGCCAGGTAAGTTTTCAATAAACCATTAATCCATATATTTTTCTACAATGCAATGCTTATCATCTTGCACTGTCGTCTTTACCTGTATGATCTACCCAATTATATCTTGACATTTATAATGTCAAATATTTGATATTGTGTAATTGTTTCTCTTTACTAATTTGCATACTTTATCAGTTCACTTATTCGTTCATAAGCTCCAAGCCTCCATCAGATTTGCAATTTATTGTTTATAATAAACAGGTCTTTTGTTTGGGAACCATACATGTGCAAGGAATTAAACATGTGTTTAGTTTAGAAAATAAGAAAAAAATTAGAATACAATTCGTAATCAAAACTCGGAAAGCAAATTTTGTATTACTTTTTGAGAGCAGCAGCTTTTTGTGTATAAATTTTGAAAAACTGTTTGTTATTTCACTAAGCAAATGCTTTTTCATATTTTCACCTGCTCACTGTTTTCAGATAAAGAAAACTGTCTGCTTTGCGATTTAAATTGGGACTTTTTTTCTTTCCTTTCTAATGTTATTTTTTGATAAATGATATGAGTCATGAATTATAATTCTGGTTTTAAGTTCTTTTAAACTTTAATTATTTTTAACACGTACATTATTTCTTGCAGGAAATGTTGGTGCCAAGAAGCAAATATGAAGAAGATGTCTATATTAACAACCACACGACTGTCTGGGGTTCATGGTGGAAAGACCATCAGTGGGGATACAAGTGCTGTAAGCAGCTGATTAGGAACAGCTACTGCACAGGCACAGCTGGAATTGAAGCTGCTGAGGCTGCAACTGATCTCATGAAAGCTAACATTGCACGTAAAGAGGCCACCGAAGGTTAGCATCTACCTTTTTCTAGGGTTATGTCTGCTGTAGCAGCTCCAGATCTTAAGAAAATCTATCCTGATGATTTTTTTGTGCCACTTCATTCTTTTTTCTTGTCTGTCCTCAGTTAACGTAAATGCAGTGCATTTTCATTCTTTTTTATCTTGTTCTTACTTTTGAATCCAACGATTTGGGATTTGAATCCAAGCACTTAATTATTTGAATTCTTATACTGAATCCTAATATCAATGAATCACACGATTCAGGATTCCAACCTCACACAATTCAACAATTCACAATGATTCAGGTTTTTTTTGTTTTCCTTTTTTTTACCTGTTCAACACCGAAGAGAAACCCACAAAAGCCTTAGCAATGAGATGGTCCTATTTTGTGATCCCGATACCTCTCTTCAGTTGTTTTTAATATATTTTAGACTATTTTTTACCATTGTTGGGACTGCTTGTAGTAGTAATCACTTGTTTCGATTTCAAGCTCTACTTTTATGACAACTTTCTTGATTTTCCTCTCATTAATCATGAACCTATTTTATTAATCATAATTGTATAATGAGAAAATATTAATTTTTATTCATTATGGTATGATTGGTATCGTGAATCCTAGGATCCAACGGTTCAAGTATTTGATTAATGTTAGAGCCGTTTATGAGTTAGATTTGATTTGGGATCCCTACAACTAGGCAATGGATGGCAGAGTCTCATGATTATGACCTTTCAAGATTAGTTATACATTGGCTAACAATTTTATCTTATGCAGATAATGTTACACCTGTTGAGAATAAGAATCTTGCTACTTGGGGATCCGAGGTGCCCGAAGACCTAGTTCTTGACCCTAAAAAACTGACGGAATCACTTCAGAAGGTAAGCTTGGAACATTTGTTTACTTGTTCTGATTGCCCATTTGTTTAAATTTGTGAAGCACATGGTTTTCACCAAGATAAACGGATCTGTTAGGTAGAATCTACAACTCTTTACTTCGTGGGGCTCTTTTAATCAAAGATTATTGTGTTTTAATAATTAATCAAAGAACATTATTTATCAAAAAAAATAAACACAAGTTAAGTGCTACAGTTCTTTCTGACAAAAATACGGTCTTTCCTTCTGAAACTCAACATTCATATTTTTTTTTCGACTCTCGTAATTTTTGTTTTTGTTGTGTGACAATCGTAAGTTTCAAGGCAATTGACAGACTGATTAAGTGGTTTTTTGGGTTGACAGGAGGATGCAAGGAGGAGGGAAGAAAGGGATGAGCGGAAGCGTAAATACAATGTAAAATGGAATGATGAGGTAATGGTCTCATGTAAGATTGATGATGCTTATTAGTAGAATTATTTCTATAGTATAAATGTCTAATGGTTCTGAAATCAACTTAAATTCTTGGCAGGTTACGGCTGAGGACATGGAGGCGTATAGGATGAAGAGGGTCCATCATGATGACCCGATGAAGGAATTCCTCAACTGATGCCCGTTTCTTTTCTTGTGTTTTAACTTTTTTTTCTCAAATCTTCGAGTTTGTGTTAGCTAACCTTTTATGTATGAATACATGTATGTTTCTATCAAAAAAAATACGTGTATGTAATCAATAAAACCTTTTTTTCTTCAATGCATGTATGTATGAATACATGTATGTTTCAAATCCGTGTTGTGGCATGTCTCACCAGTGCTGTTTTTCGAAATTTTCATGCTAATATCAGAAAGGTTTTCAAAAAAAAAAAATATCAGAGAGGGTGCGATGATAGATATGCTCAGTGCCCAGCCACTATGACAACACCGCGTGTGTTGTATTGAAAATTTGAAATATGAGGGAGTGTTGTGCTTCACTCCAGTGTCTTGAGTTGTGACATTTAACATTTTCCTTTTTATTTACAATGTCAGTTTTTTTTTTTTTTTTTTTAAATGTCACAGTTATTCAGGCCTTTACAATGAGCACACTTTTTATTTTAATCAAGTCAAAAGTCCGTTGTTAAATTACCCCTCTTCCTTATTGTTAAGAGTTGCGATATGTGCACCCTGCATTCTATCAGGGCACTTGGGGACTCTTACTAAAATGCCCTTTCGTTTGAAGCACGAGCGTTCCACCACCAAATCGAACAAAACCCATCCTCTTTCCTTTCCAGCACGCCTTTAATGTTTCAATATACCAAATCTTTTTATTTTTTTGCTCGTTTAAGGTAGATTTGTTGTTTTTAGAGTCGCGTGAGTGTTTAACTTCAATATTGTAGTGCTCAACCACACAAGGTCGTGATCTGTCTTTTGGTTTTGGACGTCTATTGCTGATACCATTGAGTAAGTGTCAGCTAATATCAACTGACACTTAAGTGAGAAGGACCCCAAGATCACGTGGTTGTGTATCACCGAGGCTACTGATTTGGTCTCGGTGACCTGTTACCGAGACATTAAGCTATGTCTCAATTACTTCCAACCGAGTGTAATAAAAAGCTACGTTGGGATTAGACTCGGTTGGTAGTAACCGACACCTTTTGGTAGTTATCGGCTATAGGTTACTGAAACACTACAACATGTCTCGGTCTTGTGTGACTGATAAACTCGCGTTCGTGGTTCACCTTCGAAAATGAAAAAAAAATACAAAAAACTATGAAAACTAACCTTATCGTGTGCGACGCTTACCTCCCACTCATTTTCTTCAACCATCAAATCTTAAAAACGCTTAAAACTCGCCGAATCTCCGGCCAGCGACGGATTGACGAATGCGATCGATAAGGTTGGTGCACTCTTTAATCGAAAAATACGATGTCCAGTCGGTGATGGATTGACTTGACTTAGTAGAAAAATCAAGTTTTCAAGAGTGGGGTGCCCTGAGAGGGCATTTCAATGGGCATGTAAATCGTTGGGTTGGGAAGATATTTTTGTCAATTAGTTATAAAACCACTTTTAATTAAAAATGGTGGAGGTGCTAAGAGAAGATACGAGGTGCACATAGGGTCCATTTGATTACCCTTTCTAGAAGAAATTTTTTTAGAGTACCCTTTTCTAGAAGAAAGTTCCTTTGGAAGTTGGCAAAATAAATCGAGCCTAGTGTCCATTTGATTACCTTTACATCTTAGCAATTTATAGCGTGGTTGATTTATATTTGATTAACAAGGGTCAATTAAACGAAAATAATTCCCCTATAGATTTACGTTGAACTAGTCGCCATCCTGTGCTTCGCGTGCGGGCAAGACTAATGATCAAGATATTATATGAAAATAGATTTTTTGAAAAAAAGTGTAAAAGAATATGTTATGTAATCTCAAATATGAATTTGAAGTTCATAACAATATCATTCAATTTTTCTTAAGAGATTTTTTTGAAGAAATAGTCATCATTCAAACTGTTTTAAGCACACCCCTAATTCGACATTCCAACCGCCAACGACTTAAGTGGATATCTCAAATTCAAAAACCACTTCCAACTTGAATTCAAAGTAGTCGATTAAGTCCAAATGACCAAAAAAAAAACAATATAAGAAGTCTTATATTCAATCCGCTTGTGTCTTCCAACTAGATTAAAATACCTAATTATGAAAAGATAGCCCAAAGAATAAACGGAAAAAGAAATAGCAAGATCTGCTAATGTAATCCATATAAATTAAAATACCTAACTATGAAACCAAAAAAATAACACCACCTGATCAAATTAAAACCGTATTCTATTTCAAATCAAATAAATTGATTGGACACTGACGATCAAGCAAAGATACATGAAAAATAACATACGATTATAATCTAAAAATAGCTATTCAAATTCCTTGTGTTACAATCTTTTTTTTTTTTTGATAATGGGTGTTACAATCTTTTTTTTTCGATAAAACATAAAATAGAAAAAGATGTGTGTTACAATCTTAATCATGCATTAGTTGAGAAAACATAAAATAAAAAATAAATATATTTGTTAAAAAATAGCTAAGAATTGAAGGAAAACTTGAACTTAAAATAAATCCAAGAAAAAATCCTCCAAAAAAAATGCCATGTGTCAACTAAAAATCCCGTAAAAAACAATAAGAGCAAAAACAGAGAAACTCCATAAAAAGAGGCGCAAACTCAAAAAAAGTAAAAAAATAAAATAAAAAAAGTTCAAATAAATGAAATAGATTAATAAAAAAGGAAACAAAATTCTAAAACTACCTATAAAATAGCCGAAAGAAAAATAAAAAATAAAATAAAAACGAAAATAAAAGTACATATAAAAGGTATGCAAAATGGCTAATGAGGTGTTAGAACCCTATTACATTATGAGTCGGCTAAGTAACTAAAAAAATAGCCTTATAGGAAAATTGAAAAAAATTATTATGTCACATCACATGCCACTTGTCATCACCTCAGAGCTCCTCACAAAAGATCTTCCTTACACCTCAGAGCTCACATAGATATAGGCGAAAATAAAATCCACAATAGACTAGTAATCAAATAAGTAAGCAAATCCTTGTAACCCCCGCTCTATTGAAATAACAATTTATATAAAGTTCTTCTAAATGAAAATTTATAACATATTTTTTTATTACAAGCTCGTAACCCCCGCTCTATTGAGAGGCAATGTTGTCCCAAGTACTAACTCACAAGAAGCAATTTAATTTTGTCCCAATTACGAGTTCAAGAGAAGTAGTTTCAAACTTACTAATGATAGTGGACAAACATATATAACCGGTCATAGAACACCCATATAACATAGAGTATTCACTCTTATCAAAAGAAAAAACTTAGAAGATTCGCAATCAACTCGTAGCAGGCCCGGTTTTGCATGGGGGTCTGGTGGGCAACCGCCCAAGGTCCCCAAAGTGAGCAAGGCCCCCATTTGGCACTAAAGTAGGGGTATTTTTGTAATTTCATATTTTTATTTATTTAATTTAGATTATTAAATGTACAATGCGTTGAAACTTCCAAAAAAAAAAAATCTGCGGCAACTCTACGACTTCTCAAACTCCCCTATTCGACTATTCTCTTTTTCCCGTCAAATCAAGCAAACAATATTTTCTTCTTCTTTGCTAGATCTCTCAAGTCTCACATTTATGCTAGATCTCTCTTTGCAACAAACTTGAAAAAAAACATCTCTCACACAAGATCTCTCCTCAATCCTCATCATCCTCAAACTGAGGACAAAGTTTAAAGAGTCCTATAGAATATCTTTCAGTAACATCTCTCACAGTCTCACATCATTGGTAGTTCAATGATCTTCAATTGAGCACTCCTCTGCAGCATCATCTCTCACTCTTTGGTATATTTAATGTTACAAACTCTTTTAGTATACTTTTAATTTACTACTATTACTTTTTTTTTAGTATAATTTCAGTTCTTATTGTTACTTATTTTTACCTAAAAAGAATTGATTTTTGGTGGCGGTGAAGTACTCATCAATAGACCTTCAAGTCTTTTAGATCAATTTTTTTTAAGGTTTAGATTTCTTAGCGCTTAGAAATTTTTTTATTAGTGTAAGATACGTGATGCTTAGAAAATATGCTTCCGGTTTTGATAAACTTAAGAAAAAAAGGAAACAAGATGAGTTAGCCAAATCTTTAAGCGGAAGCTTAAATAAATTCTTTTTTAGTAAAAATGATGAATTAGTTGATGTAACAACATCAACAACAACAACAAAGTCTCGATCCCACAATGATATGCTTGTTGATGAAGATGTAGATCATGAATTTGAAAACCATGATATAGTTGATAACTCAAATAAAATTGGTAGTGAGCTTGTTGATAAAAATATAGATGTTAGATGTGAAATAGATGATATAGTCAATAACTCAAATCATATTGATTGCAACCTTATTAATGAAATTAGTGATGTTGGATGTGATTTGGATAATAGTAATGATAATAACAATAAAGACAATAGTAATATAAATTATGATAATAGTGATAGTGCTTTTAATAATAAAGATGACCAAGTTCTCATTGAAAATCCTAGTACATCAAATTCTTTTAATATCCATGATCCAAGGGTGTGGGATAGTTTAGATAGAAGATCTAGAGCTTTATTAATTGAAAGTGGACCTATAAGAGATATTAGCATAAAATTTCCTTATGATCGATATGGTAGACATTTTTCTTTAGTTCATTATAATCGAATTTTACCAAATGGAGAAGAGCATGATAGAAAATGGCTAATATATTCAAAAGAATTAGACAAAGTATTTTGCTTTTGTTGTAAATTATTTAAAACAAATGATAGTGATAGTAAAACTCAATTAGCAAAAGACGGCTTAAGAGATTGGAAACATATTAGTGATAGAATTAAGACTCATGAAACTAGTAATGAACATATTCATAATATGACTTCTTGGATTGACTTACAAAATAGATTCAAGAAAAATCAAACAATAGATAAACATATTCAAGAACAAATTAAAAAAGAGAAAGAACATTGGAAGAAGGTAATGTTAAGAATAATTGCAGCAGTTAAATTTCTTGCCCAAAATTCTCTAGCTTTTTGTGGAACAAATGAAAGGATTTATCAAAATAGTAATGGAAATTTTTTAAAATTGATTGAAATGATTGCCATTTTTGATCCAACAATGCAAGAACATCTTAGACGTATTAAAAATAATGAAATTCAATATCATTATCTAAGTCATAATATTCAAAATGAATTAATAATTGCATTATCATCCGAAGTAAAAAATATAATAGTTCAAACTATCAAACACGCAAAATATTATTCAATAGTACTAGATTGCACTCCGGATGTAAGCCATCAAGAACAAATGTCTCTAGTTATAAGGTGTGTTAATTCTCTTAAAATTCCGATAGCAATAGAAGAATACTTTATAGAATTTATAGAAATAGATGATACAACAGGTTTAGACATTTTCAATAAGTTGTTATTTATTTTGAATGCACTTGATTTAGATATAGATAATATAAGAGGACAAGGATATGATACTGGGTCTAATATGAAAGAGAAAAATCAAGGAGTGCAAAAAAGATTGTTAGAAATAAATCCTAGAGCATTTTATACACCATGTGCATGTCAGTCTTAATTTGACAACTAGTGATATTGCTTTATCTTGTAGTAAAGCTACAACATTTTTTGGAGTAGTGCAATAAATATATAATATATCTGGTAGTTCTACAAAAAGATGGAGCATCTTACTTAATCATGTGTCTAATTTAACATTGAAACCATTGTCACAAACACGATGGGAAAGTCGAGTTGAAAGCGTTCGAGCAATTAGATTCCAAGCTCCACAATTAAAAAAAAAGCTTTAAGAGAATTAGCCAAGACTTGTAATGATCCAATAACGAAAAGTGAAGCAAAAAGTTTAAGACGTGAGCTTAAAGATTTTGAATTCTTATTAGGAATGGTTATTTGGTATGATATATTACATGCAATTAATTTAGTTAGCAAACTCTTACAATCTAGAGATATGCATATAGATGTTGCAATTGAGCAATTAAAAGGATTAATTTCATTTTTTGAAGGATATAGAGAAATTGGATTTATATCGGCTATGGCTTTTGCTAAAACACTTGCGAGTGAGATGGAGATTGAACCAATATTTCGCATAAAACGTCAAATTAAAAGAAAAAAACATTTTGACGAAAACAATGATGTTGACATTGAGGAATCACCAGAAGAATCATTTAGGATTAATTACTTTCTATATTTAGTAGATCAAGCTTTATCTTCACTAAAAAATAGATTTGAACAATTTCAATTGTATGAAAGTAATTTTGGTTTTTTATTTGATTTCAAGAAGTTAAATTCATTAAATGAAGAAAGTTTGAGACAATCTTGTATTAATCTTCAAAATATCTTAATCTATGGCAATAATTCTGATTTTGATGGAAACGATTTATTTTTAGAATTAAGAGTCTTGTCATCGACTATGCCAAAAGAAAAAAATACCGCCCTTGATATACTTAATTACATTAGTAGAATGAATTGTTATCCCAATGCACTAATTGCATATAGAGTCTTATTAACTATACCTATAATCATTGCTTCGCAAAGAAGTTTTTCAAAATTAAAATTAATAAAATCATATTTGAGGTCAACAATGTTACAAGAGAGACTAAATGGATTAGCTATGCTATCGATTGAGGAAGATTTATTGTCGAATATCGATTATAAAGAGATTATAAAAAACTTTACTTCAAAAAATACACGAAGGACAATTTTACAATAAAGAGTAATTAGTCTTGAACTTGTTCGATTTTATTTTTGATGCTAGTGCTTGCTTTTTTTTTTTGGTACATCTTTTTTTATCTCAGTATAAGCATCATTTTTATTTATACATTATTTTTTCATTTTTGTCACTTTATGTCATCTTTTTGTAACTAGACTAAATTGGTTAAAAGTATCATTATCTTTCACAACGTTTAAGTGACATACATCATCAAATTTATAGTTTAAGAGTAACTAGGATACAAATCAATTAATATAGAAAAGTTATGATACAATAACAAATTCCAAAAAGTTAGAATACAATAAAAAAGTTGTGAAATGTTAGGATACTTTTAACTAATTTTGACTTGTTACAAAACCCTTTTTTAACTCCACCAGTAATAAGTGTTTTACTTTTCATTGTCGGTCCCAAGTCCGAAGAGAGGAGGAGGAGGGAAAAGGCTAATTTCAAAATTATTGATTTTAAGTTCATTGCGTGCTATTCATATATAACTCACTTAATCTTTAATTTATTTTTTTAAATATATTTATTTTTATATAAACGGCCCCATTTTTAAAGTTCGCCCCAGGCCTCCAAAATGACAGGGCGGCCCTGACTCGTAGGGTTTAGGTGAGCCTAATGGGCTCGACGTGCTCATATAACTAGCAGATTCATATATGGTGGACTTGGACTACTACCAAAATCCATAATGGTTAGACTTGAATCAAGTATTAACTAAAGGTTTAATTAGTATTTACTCTGCGTTTCACAAGACTCGAGCCTTGTACTTATTGGTGGGAACATTAAGACCTTATCCACTATAACTACTCTGTTGTGGTTAAAACCTAAGAAAATGCTTTTCTAACTCACTTTGGACACCCACTTTTGACACATAGTGGGCCCAAATAAGTGTCTCTCCATCTGATACACCTCGAGGAGTGTGTGCGTATATCTTAAGGTGTATTGCACAACTAGACAGTGCCCAAAGTGGTGGAGTCCAATGTGGGTTACTCTTGCATCTTCCTAAAATCTATAACAGATTTATAGACATGATCTAACACTTTAAGAGTCGCGCTATGTGCACCCCGGTATCCTCTCAGGGCACCCCAACATTTTTTATTCATGTTGGTTCCAAAAGAAAATAACACGTTTGTCCCTAGGCGCTACTGGGGTGCCCTGAGTAATCGGTAGGGTGCCTATAACGCGACACTACATTAATCGATATTATGTTTCAGGTCTCGATGGGAAATGACTGAACATATGATCTCGGACACACAAGATCGAGATATAGGTTGTTGTGTTAGTTAGTGCCGACCAAGACATACACACACGTCTCGGCACAAGGCCACCGAGATCACTTGTATAGTCTTGATGGTCACCCATCGAGTTGGTGTTTGACTACCTTATATGGTGTCGGATGGTTTAGACCAACACTATAATACGGGTCTCGACAAGACATGACCGAGACCATTTTAATATGTGTCTTGGGCAGTGGGGTGTGTTGTTTCACAAATTAGGGGCATTTTGGTAAGAGTCTCGAGGTGCCATGAGAGGATACCGAGGTGCACATAGCGCAACTCCACTTTCATTGTCAACGGTCTACTAAACGGAAATCAAATCCATTATAGATTTATAGTGAATTAAGTAAAAAAGACACACATGCATGCATCTATGATGATAATGAGTTTATTGTTAAATCTTAAAGATCTTAGAAAATATAACAAATTAAATTAATTAATATTCACACCAGCCTATAAAAGGGCGTGAGAGACGTACAAGAGAGACACCACCTTTTGAGCCAAATATACAACATATATAGTAACAACTTTTGCTTATACTAATATACACAAAAAATGGCAAGGGTTTCCTCACCACTTTGCTTCTTGTTCGTCCTTCTAGTTCTTGCCTCAGGTATACATATAGATATAATACATTTATCTTGTTAACTTCTTGACATATATACAATTCATTAAGTTCATGCAAATAGGGTCATATCAATTCGCCAGAAAAATGAAAAATATAGCTAGGGGTCGTATCATCAAAAAAAATATCATAAGAAATAGGGTCACAGATTGAGTAGTTGTGTAAGCCTATATATTGGTGACTTGTACTGCTATCTAATCTTACGACGGATTTGAGGTTGCCATATAGTTACCAGATTTTTTACATGGCCTGACCTTTCTTGTGGTGTATTTAAGTCTTTTCGAGAAGCTTTTTTATAATTAAATATTTGGTTTTCATAGGATTACAATTATTTCTTCAACATCTTTACTTTTGATGGATATAATAGTTTTTATATATAACCTGAAAATAATAAAATTATATTTTGGGGGTTCAAACAAAATAATTAAGTTATTGACTTTAAATTACCATGTACGCATGATGAGCAGTTGAAACAATGGTGGTGGTGGTGGAATCGAACGAGTGCAAGGTTTCTTTGGGCGACTGCGTCAACGATCTGGATTGCGCATCTAAATGCGCTGCGTATCCCAATAGCCATGGCTTTTGTGACCGCGTTCCTGATTATGGTTACAATTTCTGTTACTGCGTCTACCCTTGTTGAAGATCTGCTACAAACAATTACATTTTTACAGTCGTGCAATTGTGGTCGATCTATATAGCATATGCATGTGATGGATTAAATAATAAGTAATTGTTCACCAAATAAAAAAAAAGTAATTATAGTTCCTTCATCAGTTACGAGTGATCTACATATGACATGATATAGCAGGGGGATGAAATTAATAAAAGATTCCGGCTAAGTGCACCCCACATTTTACTAAGTGCACTCCATTTTGCATGATACCCCAAATTCAAATTTCAATTTCTAAGTGCACCCCACATTTTTTCCAAAATACGCTTTCATCTGAATCGAAGCACCCAACTCCAAAACTTTGACCAAAACATCTATATTAAGATAAGCAACATGTAGCTGAGACTTATCCACTAGGTTCGGTATTGTCTAACCGAACCTCTTTAGTGAGATTTAATTGACAACTACCAACCTAAAAGCTCGGTGGTTCCGATCGACTCTCCAATTAAAGGTTCGGCAAGCTATGGCCGATTCTCCAACTAGAGGTTCGGCGAGCTCTGATCAACTCTTCAATAAGAGATTTGAATATTCGAGGCTGAATCACTAGAGAATGCCTACAAATCACAATTAAAGAAGAGAGAATGTGGGGTGCACTTAGAAATTGTAATGGAGTAATCATAGTGAGGGGTATAAGAGTTATTTTATAGTAGAATTGACTTTTTTTTAAAAAATTTGACTTTTTTTAACTTTTTTTGGGTGCACTTAGCCGGACTCTAATAAAATGAGAGTTGCAATCTTTGAATAAAAGTAGCATATATATATTAGTAGTGCAAATTAATTTTTGGCTCTTTATTTCTTTTATTTATAATGGGGTAATTTTATGAGAAACGATTCATTGAGAAGAAAAGTGTTGTGAAAAATATAAAAAGTGCTCACCTAGAGTCCACCCCATGGCATCTCCAAAACTTGCCTTTAGGCGAATGATATGCCTCATCCATCTCACGATTTTCACTGGAGATGCATTGGCAAGAAAATAAAAATGGACGCATATTTTTTTGACTCGATAGAAATTTCATTAATCATCAATGGCTCAATACTAGATCAGAAATAAAATCAATTGCCCTAATAAAAATACATTGGTTTGTTAATATTCCTAGCAAAGAAATAACTGGCTATAAATTTGATTGTGAATGCAACCATAATTAATATTGAAACAATATTGTGATAGTCATGGACTGTTATCTACAAACATCTGGAATACATAATAGTACACAAACCACTAAACTACATAATGACAAACAAAACTTCATACAAGGGAAGAAAATCTAAGACTTTTTTTTTGAAGACCTAAGACTTATAATAAGGGAAAACAAATCAAATCTTTCAATGGAAGACAAAACTACCTATTAAAAATAATGCACAACTAATTAATAAGCATACAATTTGTTTGGCACACTGCCACACACAAATTAGATTATCAACTAGATTATAAGCTACTTTGTCTAATAAGCTTTGTTTGGATAACTAACTTTTGAAAATAAGCTAGATTAAATGCTATTAATCTTTCTTGGTAGCGTTTAAAATAAAAAGGCAGTGCGATTGTAATTTTTTGTCGAATAACATAATGTGCCTTTTTATATAATTTAGCGATGTATTCATCAAACAAATTGCATGGTATCTATAGGATTTGAGTATCATCAAGACTATTTTGAAAATCATCTACTAACTTATAATCTAAATGATAAACTAGATTATAATCTAAATATAATCTAAATGATAAATTAGATTATAATCTAAATGATAAATTAGATTATAAGTTAGTTTGTGCATGCCAAACATAGCCTTAAATGGCCGAGAATTGAAAACTGAACATAGAAAGTCAAATATCTTCGTGAATGGCAGAACTATATATAAATAATTAAGCTAGTCGCCAATGAAATTAGTTTAGTAGAAAAGGTATTGAGATGTGTTGGATGGCCACAAAGATTTTTTAGTGAATCATGTTATTCAACTTCAAATATATTAGTTATTAATTTTTTCGAAAGGTTATGGGGTTTGTGAAACGATCCAATCTTAATTCTATCGTTATTATTATTTATTTTCAGACACCAACGCCAGTTTAGATTTGCGTGGACCCCGCAGCTAGGTTAGGACATGCCTGACTAGGTAAATAGTAATTAATTTATGGGTGATGTTTGTCTAATTTGTGATGTTGAATATTCAATTATTTTAAGCTACATCGCATGTGTGTATTTATATTGTTAAACCGAGAGATAGTATGATGGATATTTGCTTAGAAAAACGTGTCGATATGAGTATTGAACGGTGAATTACGGGTACACTAAGTCGGGGAGTGGTTCACATAAAATAAACAAATTAATAGTGACAATTAATAAATATGAAATCATATCCTAGTCGAAAAGTATCGAGAAAGTAGGCAACGAAGTGAGTCCTGGTGCGAGTCGGGGACCGAAACACTGAAAAACCAACAATTGAGAATAAGAGTAAAGATGGAGTCACCTTTTGGAGTCAATAACTTGAGTTGAATGGCTCAAATCATGGCCATTAGTTGTCCTCGAGATCCGTACATCACATAAGATTAGATTCAAGTGATAAACATTGACTTGAGTGTTATAAATATCAACTTTTCTCACGCCTCATGCTCAAATCCAAAAACTTGAGAGCAAAGTGAGGGTTTTGTGGTGGTTTCTTGGTGGTTTTAGTGTGGATTTAAGCTAGCCAACATAGAAATCAAGTTGAACACCATCCTCTTCTCTCCATTCTTCAACTAAAGAACTAAGTTTTGGGGGTTTTGAGGGAAATTCAAAATTCATGTTTGAGCTCACTGATTTTATGGTGTTTTTAGTTGTTTTTGAAGTCAAGTTGGCTATTGGTTTGGTTATTTCAAGTTTTGTTGGAAAGTTTGATCATTTGTAGGAAAGTTGTGGATTTTGTTGAATCTTTAATTCAATATATATGTTGTTGTTGCATTGCCTCTGGATTTTTGGGAGTGTTGTGGGTCCCCCATGAGTCGAGGATGAGGTCGACGATGTTTGGAGGAGGCCGAAATTCCAGAATTCCCATGTTTGGAATTTCTGAGTTCGACACGCAATGCACTGGCCAGGGGGCCTAGCGAACAACCTCCCTGGCCAGCGCACAACCTATTCTGGGCAGAATAGGTGTTCCTAAATAACACCTAACGTGTTAGGCCAAACCCCCAATGCACTAGGTGTAGGGTAATGATGAATTTAAAGGGTTGTTTTGGGAAAATTGAATTTAAAATCCCTTTAATTAACATGAACACATTCTAATACAATGGTAAATGACCTTAGGGGACTTAAGGCAATAACGCGATAGCCGGGGAGCCTAGCGAGGTCGGATTGGGGGTATTTTACGAAATTTGGAGCGCGATTTGAGGTGTGTTTTAAATTCAATTGAAATTTACTCGAGTATTTACTTGCTTCATTTATTGCTTTTATTTCCTTTTATTCAGTCTATTCATATTCGTTGTTAGTATTTGGATGGTTGGTTGAGTTTGATCCAGTCGGGTTATTTCGTTATGTGTTTGTGGCACGCTAGACCATAACATGTGTACTTGGAGTCCTCGATGGATAGTCGACCCAAGGTTTCTTTGGCCATACACATGTTGGTGTGTCGTGGTACTACACCGGCCAATGAGAGTATCAGGGATTGTGCCAGTTAAGTGCACTCACTGGTGGTATCTGGGGTAAATTCAGAGTATGGCTCTAGTCTGCCGGACAAGCAAATAGATTTGAGCTTGACTATTACTTACGCATGCGATGATCAATCTACAATTGTCTGTTTACTTTTCACATGTTTATTTAATAGTATTTATGGATTCCTTTACTTTATTGTGTAAATTGCTCGGTGAAGTTCCTTGGGATTTACTCACCTAGACTAGTCATCTGTTTTGTTGTCATGATTAAGTGCAAATCCTAGTACGAGCAGGGGCAAGGGGATCCTTAGTGACTACTTGTGAATGCCCACTTTTCAGGACTGACTTGTATGTGTTTTGATATTTTATTTTATTCGTTTTCTTTTGGGTACATAGGATCTTTGTGAGAGAGTGTGGTACATGTATATTCACTATTCTGAGATATTTTTTATCTTGTATGCATTGTACATTATGCCGAGTTTTTCCATTTTAGATTGATGCTCAGTATGACATAAACTTTACATATTTTACCATGCATTCATTTCTGATAAGTCTTCCACTAAAAATGATTAAGAATTATGATTTAAACATATGAAATGGGAATTTAAAAAAACATAAAGGAAAATAAGTGACGCACCTCGAACGCGTCAAAGTAAATCTCGATGTAATTACCGGATACCACAAGAACTATAGCAACAACAAGTACGGGGTCGATCCTCGGAGACTAAGAAAACATGTGAGGACGTTTGTGTGCGAACGTTGGTGTTGAAAAATAGGTTCAGCTCGAAAACGTGATTTATGGGTGTTAGACGAATGGTCGTCGGGTAATTAGCTGATCCGAGGGGATAATTGAATTAAAACACTGACAAAATACAAAATTGATTAATAAATAAACGTTATGTAACGTGTTCGGTACGTTGGTACGTCCGTGAGCACACGACGGAGCGAGTCGTGGTGCAGTTCAGGTGCGGGAATGTGGCGGCCCTAATTTCCACATTAGTCCGCCACGGGAGGCCACGCAGGCCCACAACTGTCCACGTCACCGCCAGCTGTGTCCCACGCCCAATTATCCACTATTCATCAATTTCCGGTTAACTTTGATGTTATGAGTTAACTTTTGTTCCGTTAATATCATTTAACCATAAATTACGCAGCGGAAGATTTACTTACAACATAAGGATTCAACATGTATATTATGAGCAAAATGCCTAAGTGGAAACCATACTAACTGTACATCATATACATATCATCTGAACCTCAAAATATCAAAATATACAACCTATCACTCAAAGCCCAAAATCCAATATAAAACGAGTAAATATAAACGTACGTACGAGTAGGGCTAGAGCTGTCAATCGATATAGTCCTCAAGCTTGCCCTTTCCTCGGCTCGTACTAGGATCTGCACTCAGTCATCACAAAAAGACAGATGACGAGTCCAGAGTGAGTAATCCCAAGGAAATTCACCAAGTAATTTCAGAAGTAAAAGTACTGGAATTTAAAATACTATAATTTAAACATGCGGAACAAAAGAATACAGACAACTGTAAAAAGGATTATCGCATGCATAAATATAGCGATGAAACAAAGTACGTGCACATAAAAGTCAGACCAAGTCATACTTCGGGTTTTCCCCCAGGTACAGCCCGTAAACATACCAATGGGTTAGCCCTGGACCCTCTAGGTGGTTGGCGTAGACCCACGACGCACCCACACAAGCCTACCATACCCGGGTAGCCTATTCACTGGCGTATACCTAGACAAGTGCTATGACTTAGTAGACCCTATGGCCGTAACGAATAAGCACCAGATGGGAGTGATCTCAACACCGTAAAGACACCAGGTAGGAGTAACTCCACTACCGTAAAGTCACCAGGTGAGAGTACTCAGCCATCGTAAAGCAATAATGAAATGGAGTAAAGAATAAATAGAACTGAATTCAAATAAGTCAAACGGTAAATACTAAAGTGAAGTTCAATTGGGATACTACACACCTCAATACGCACTCCTCGTTCCACAATTCAACCCCCGATTCATACCTCCAAATCCCCGATATTACTCCCGGTCTGATTCTGACTAACCCCCGACTCCAATTACTATTTCGAGACTCCTGGAATTCATTTATGAGGGTTATTAGTCAATTAATTGGGTTAAATTATTAGTTAGGTTCATTTTCTTATTTTCCAATTTTTCAGATTCCAATGAACTATTAGCACGCTAATGAGATGAATTAGCGCGCTAATTCATCTGAGTCACTGTTCATCATTAATTTTTCAGAGGGCAATTAGCGCGCTAGGTCCATCCATTAGCGCGCTAATCGCGCTCTGTCCAGATTTTCCAGGTTCAAAAATCCACACTCCAACTTCCTCATACACCCATTCATTTGGTTCCAACACCTCTAAAAATCATCATCCACCTCAGAAACATCATTTAAACACAAATTCATCAAGTTTAAACATCAAAATCCAAGAATCGTCAAAATCACATTTTCAAACCCATTTTCATAAAATCCTCAAATTTCTTTCAAATTAGCTCAAAAGCACAACCATCTCATACCATTCTCATACACACTTACTCTCAACAAAACCAAGTGTTTAATCCCCCAACAAATTCGGATTTTACAAATTCTAACCCACACCAAAAATATCACAAAACCCAAGTTTGTTGTGTCCATACCTTTTGATCTTGTGGTTGGATGCCCAAAATCACCCTCTTCGCACCTTAATCGATTGTTCTTCTCCTTCTCTTCTCCAACGATTCTCTCTTCTAAGCTCTCTCTCAACACCACACTCTCACTCTCCCTATTTTACCGATCAAGCATGTATATATATACTTGGTTCCCATCAAATGTGTGTACAAATCTCGAGAATTATCCAAGGGCTCCTGATCACCCTGTGTCACTCCAACTCTACACACCCTATCTTAACACTTAACACCTCGATTCACTCCATTGTGCATCTCGAGAATCATCAAACCGTTGTTGTTTTATTCATCTTAACTATAGGACTTATTGATTTCCAATTTGGTTTAACTTATAATAATTATCTCCCCTATTCAATAATTTTCCAAAATTTGTGGATAAGACCACACTAGTCTCCCAACTACCCGGTACCCCGTGCCCCGTGTCCCGTGTCCGCACGTACCCCGAGGCATCTCCTCACTCGTCAATGAACTACATTAACACACATATTGTAATGAAATTAGCTAATTTGTACATTTTCATCACAATTTACCACAACAAGCATACAAAACGGACTGTATACCTAGTTCGAGTACGTTTCAGTCTCGTTGTGGAACCCTCGACCATCCTCGTTGGCGTCCACATCTGCAATGACATCATAATTAACAGCAATTATAAATTGGGCCGTTACAGGGAACACCTGAGAAATGGATATTATTGAGTAGGAAACAAAGACAAGTCAAGGGAGTCACCCAATGGAGTCACAAGGTTGAGTGAAAGATGGTTACTTAATGTGAATAAGGACTAAGGGATGAACCTCGGGATACGTGCGTGAGAGATGATAAGAGGGGTATATATACAACCCCACCAACTTTTCTCTCTCATCTCATTTTCTTTTCTTCTTCTCATTAAATGAATCGGATAGAAGGGTTGGGTTTCGGGACTTTGTGAGCGAGAATCAACACCAAGGAGCGAACATTTCCACGTATTAAGGTGAGATCCCGACCCCCACGTGATTATCTACGTTTTGACATCTATTTTGACGATTTTTGTCACGATGATTTCGGACACCAATTTAGGTTTTGGATTTTTTGGGTTGTTTTATGGATGATTTAATGATCAAGAAGCATGGAATGGTGATTGCTATGGTTGTTTCAAGGAGTTGGGATTTTTGCACATTTTTATGGATTTTTGAAAATTTTTGTGGTGAATTTGGTATCGAGGATTTTTCGACGTTTGAGATGTGGTTTGAATAGTGTTTTGAGTTGTATTGGACGTCCCTATGATTTTGGGATAGGCTCGGAATGCGACGACATGAGCCGAGGTTTAGAAAAACCCCGATTAGTGTTCTAGATGGGACGTTGTGATGGACATCGTAGAACACAAAGCTCCATGGCGTCGAGTCAAAACGCCCAGGGCAAAGGCCCTGGGTAACATCACGCTTTAAGTGACGCCATGGATAGTTGGTCTCTATGGCGCCACTCAAGGCGTTAAGGCAGAGGGCACCCCAGACCCACGCTTTAAGTGATAACTCCAGGTTCTGACCCCACCCACCACTCACGGCGTGACACTGTTAACATACCGATTTTAGAGAAATTTTTGAAAAACTTCAGGATCTCTCGAGTATCCAAATGGGTCCGAATATGACCCAATACTCGAGAAAAATTATAGAAAATTGGATAAATTGGAGAATAATTAACGGTAAATTAAAATTAAATGATTATCAGGATGATTTAGTCATTGACGGATCATACGGGGATTCGTAGGGGGCACG
This sequence comes from Stephania japonica, assembly GCA_039657345.1. NCBI lineage: Eukaryota > Viridiplantae > Streptophyta > Magnoliopsida > Ranunculales > Menispermaceae > Stephania > Stephania japonica. The sequence continues at coordinate 14,580,509 of CM077558.1, read as the reverse complement.
TCGGGACGTATGAGTGTATGTGTATGTTTAGCTTGGATACAAGCAAATAAAGCAGTGAAAATTTTATAGTTATTTCTTGAGCTTTAATTTGTTTTATCATTGCTTTGAGCCCTTTTTGGCATTCTATTCTGTTTGAGTTGTCCGAGGGCAAGTGTGTTAATTGTAGTCAATGGAAGGGTGGTCATTTAAGGTAACATGCCAGAGCCATGACCTCGGGATGCACTACATTGGTTATTGATTTGTGTGGGGAATGAGTTCTTAGCTGAATTACCTAGAAGTCTCATTTGCTTGCTTGATTTAGGGCTTGTTGGGTGTTGACCATGTCCTAAAATCCGAATCTTGTAGGATTTTTCTCGACTTGACGATTGTTTTTCCACATCCTAAAACCAAAAAAAATATATATTGATTTACAAAAAAGGCAAATTAAAAATATACAAAAATAATTTATAATTATGAAAAAAATGTAATTTAATTAAGATAAAAAACTATAATTTATATTAGTTTTCATACAAACTTGTAATTATATATACTAGTAGACAGGCGTGATGTACAATTTTGACCTGAGAAAATTTGTCGAAATGGCATTAAATTGTAAGGTAATAGTTGTAAGTCCCAATAAATAGAGAAACTTTGATTATAACTTGTTGAGTCTTGTGATTATTATATACTAATTTTATTTTATTTTTATACGAAGGACCAACAATGTACTCTTTTGAAAGTTGAGGGTCAAAATCTGCAATTATAAAAGTTCATGAACCAAAATTAAAGCATAAGAAGTTGAGAGACCAAATGTGTAATCTTTTGATTATAACTTGTCGTGTACTCTTTTGAAACTTGATGGACCTAATCTGAAAGTCTAGGAACCCAAAAATGTTTTTGCCTTATTAATTACATTTTACAAATCTTCAAATCCACCCCATACCACATTAGATTTCACAAAAAAAAATCCTATAAACAGATAAGAAGCAACATAATTTAAATTATATCTCACGGATTGTGTATTTTCCTCAAAGAGAACAAATTTACAAAAATATACATATTGATTTACAAAAAAGGCAAATTAAAAATATACAAAAATAATTTATAACTCTGCAAAAAATGTAATTTAATTAAGATAAAAATAGACTATAATTTATATTAGTTTTCATGCAAACTTGTAATTATATATATAAATAAAAAAATATCAACTCACGCATATCAAATTAATTTTGTTTTGATAAGAAATAAACAACTTTGCAACCACCAAGGTTTGAACCCATAACCTTTTACTTTCAAATCTTATGCCAAACCATTGGGCCACACAATTAGTTCACATATCAAATTAATTAATACCATAAACTAATCAAAATCGTTTTTCATTTCTTAAACGTATTTTCTTAAAAAATTCCTTTTAAATTAAACACAGTTTCATTTTCTTAAACTCATAGTTTTATTAATTTGTAACAAGAAAATCAGTTATGACAAAAAACAATTTAATTTTACAATCTCAAAAAACTATATATAACAACAGAACAATTTTAATAATCCGAAATAAAAAAAAATTAACAATTCAAAAAACATTTTGACAGCCTACTTATTGAATAGGGTGATTCTACCATGCATGGTGATTGAGAAAAATTATCATCATTTTTTTATTTAAACCAATAAATTTAGATTCATGGATAATATAATTTTTTGATATTTGTGTACACGTTTAAAACTCATTAAAATTGCTATCAAAATGAGCATTAAATGTAGCATCATCCATTTTAAAATCATCATACTGCATAATAGAAAAAATCACCATATATATAAGGAAGAGGCTAAACAGACCCCGCTTCTTGCTAACGTACCCTAAAAGAAATTCAATTCTTGCCCTTGAGCCAAATGACATTATTGTCTCTCCATATAAAAGGTTTTTGTTTACCCATACCCCACTTACCCTCGCTCACCATACCTAGTCAATCAACCAAACCCCACTCTCGAATTGCACTTACCTCTGATCAAATTCTGACGAAATTAATCTAGGCAAAACCATATCGATAATCTCTTTTGTGTTGAACTTCAGGGTTTTCTTGGGGTTTTTATTATTTTTTAGTCCATTTTTATATTATTGTTGTTGGATTTAGGGCTTCGATTGAGGCTTAAACCTTGCATTTTGAGTACAAAATGTCAATGGAATTGATAATGTCAAGTAATTTCGAGCAAAACACACAATTTTTTTGTCATTTCATGTATTTTTAGGTGTTTTGAAAAAATTTTGTTCGTTCCAGGTCTCGAGCACACAGGGCTATAAAGAGGTCCCGGTTGACTCCCACCGAGATCTATAAAGAGGTCTCGGCTAACATGCATCCACGAAGACCTCTTTGAAAGTCTCAACTGGCTCCAACTGTCTTCCACCAAGATCAAGAACCACTTCACAATCTCAGTGGGAGGTGACCAAGACCTCTTTAAAGATCTGAATCAGAGTCGATCGAGACATGTAAAAAGTCTCGGGAGTCGATTGAAACCTCTAAAGCGGTCTTAACCCTGTGTGTCTAAGACCTGCGTGCAACACTTCCTCACTTCTAAAGCATGACAAGACCAGATCCGACCTTGTTCCATGAACAAAACACTCCTACAACACTTTTGATCTAATACCAGTGTTCTACAATAGTTAAAATCGAGAAATTGAAAGGATTGAGGGTGTTGGGTGAGGGTAATGGGGTTTAAGTCATTGATGGTGGGGGCTTTCTTGAGACTTAGAAAAAAAAGTTGGGTGTAACGGCCCAAATTATTAACGTCGTTATTTATTTATTATTTACAAACTAGGACGCCAACTCAGACTCACGTGGATGTCACATATAGGTTAAGGCACATCTGACTAGGTACTATAGTTATTCTTATCTGTTGTATGCCTTATTGTGGTGTTTTTTATTATTCATTTTATTGCTTTATTCATCACATGTGTGTATTTACTTTGCTATACGTGTAGATTGTGTGGCCGGCATTCGCCTCGAAAAACATATCGACGTAGGTATCGGACAGGCGAAATATGAGAACACTAAGTCTAGTTAAGATAAATGGAATAAAAATGACTAAAATCAAGATAAATAGTGATCAAATAAGTATTAAAACCTTTGGCTAGATCACATTAATCGAGTACACAAGTTATGAAGTACCTCAAAATGCGTGTCGGGACGCAGGGCACCGGGTGCTAGGTAGTCGTTGGTTAGTGTAACTTTGGGCATATAATTGTATAAGTCAATATGATTACCTAAATATGTTTGTGGAATCTAATTAAACAAATTAATCAAGAATCCTATAGTTTGGCCAAATAATTTGCCAACCTTTAATGTTCATCGGGATGATCATAGATTGAGGCTCGAGGCTGATGAGTGTTGGAAATGAGTCACAAATGAGCGTAGGTTGGTTTAAATGTGAACCATAGATTAACTTGAGATGAGTAACACACTAGATTCAAACCACAACTATATAAATGAAGACTTAGTGCTCTCATGCAAATCTCACAAAAATCAGAACAATTGGAGGACTAATCCTGAGGAAATCAAGGACTACAAGGGGGATTTGGTGATTCTTAGCTAAGATAATCTCCATATTTTGCCAAATTTAAGTTTTCAAATTCATGTTTTTGTGGTCAAATTGGGTGTTATGGCAAAGAATGGAGTTGAAATCAAAAACCTATTGAACTTTATAGTTCCTCAGTGTGTGTAAGTTTAATAAATTAAGGTTTATAAACTGATTTCTTAGTAGAATATATGGGTTTAGCGTAATTGAACATTTAGAGCACGTGTTGAATGCTTGAATTGTGTATATAATTGTTATAATTTGCACCTCTGACATGTTTTTGGGAGGTTTGTGGTTCCCCACGAGTCGAAGATGGGGTCGACGGCGATGGAGAGGGCATCGGGGCGTTGGGGAGCAAGATTCTCGAGTTAGGAATCTTGTAGCCCAGAGCAGGGAGCGCGCTCCCCGTTTTGGGCAACGCGTGTTCTTGAGGAAGAACACCTAGCATGCTATGTAAATAACATAGTACGCTACATGTCCAAGAGCGCGCTCCCCACACAGAGGAGCGCGATCCTTACAGAATGAGTGCGCTCCCCAACAGTTGACAACAAACCGTTGGGGGCTGGTTTGAGAATTTAACTATCAACTTAATATAAACACCTTTAAATCAATCTAAAACACCTATATATGATCCTAGGGGACTCGGGGACTATAGTACGATAGTTGGGAGCGTGGCAGGGTCGGGCCAAGGTGTTTTCGGGACTTTAGAAGTGCGATTTGAGGTGCGTAAAACCCTTAAAAACACATTTTAGTATTTATTGATTTGTTATCAAATTCCTTACTGTTTTACACTTTATTCCATTTGCGAGTTTTTCGTTAAGGATTGGTTGAGGGGTTCACTGTTAGGTATTATTCCTAATGTAACATGTGACTACACCCTAGACCATAGCACGTAGCACCCGCACCCTCGATGAATTGCAACCCGAGCTGTTATCCTCATCCGTGTGCGTGTCGATGGGTCGTGGTAGGGGTCGACCACCGCGAGGGCTTAAGACATGGGCAGTGAAGTGTTTTCCACTGAGAACGTCTAGTATACCGAAGTATGATCTAATCTGTTAGGTTGTTGGTTTTCTCGGTGCTATTTATTGCATGCGTTGACTTTTACAGTTGCCTATATATTATCATATGTTTTATTTAGCATTTTTCCGGCTTTCCTTTATTAATTTTTGATGGTTTTCTTCGGGTTTACTTACTAGACTCGTCATTTATTTTGTTGTGATGACTGAGTGTAGATTCGAGTACCAGTAGGGACAAAGGAATCCTCAACGACTATCTATGATTGCATGTTGTCTAAGACATTACTTGTAAGTGTTTATTTATTTATTTATTTTATTTACTTTGGGTTTCATGGGACTTATGGGAGACATTGTACATGTATATATTACTTTTGAGATATCTTGTCGCCTTATATACACTGTACTCTTTATCAAGTTTTCCACATTATGACTGATGCTTTATATGACATGACTTCATATATTATTACTGCTTTCATGTCTATTAAGTTTTTGTTTTAACTTATTATTATAAGCTGAAAAACTCTGTAAAATACAACCTAATCTTTACATGATTGATCTAACGAATAACTGGCGAATTCAAGTGGATAAAAAGGCTAACTGGTGAAATAACGAATAAACTGGTCAACTATAACTAATACAAGACATGTTAGCACAAACTTTGAGGAACCTGACATGGCATCGGACATCAGTGGTGCATGGTGGACGGGGAACAATGACGTGTAGGGCTGCGGGACCTACGGCGCACGACGTGACGGCCTCGGGGCGTAGGGTCGCTACATGGAAGTAGAAAATTTCAAAAACTGGACTTGCAAAAAAAAATTCAAAAACTAGAGTACAAATGAGTAAGGGGTATGTTTAGCAAGAAGTGGGGTCCGTTTAGCCGCTTCTATATAATTCTACAATATATACTTATGACAGGTAACCCTTAAAATTTGTTGTGCATTTATGACTCATTTATTGTAATAAATGTCCCAAAATATTAAATTATATATGTTTCCATGGTATGAGTATTTTATGTTTCGATTTCATGGTAGTAGTGCCCTATATATAATGAATTAAATATTAACCAAGCAAATCTTCTTTTCTTTTTGTTTTTGAGGACATTGATCACCTACATTACATAGGTGAGAGTATGCATTTTCCACTGTGCAATGTTGTTGGCAAGCAAGCAATTTTTTTTTTTTGGTTATATATAGAAAATAAACTTTGCACCCACCAAGATTTAAACCGTGACCTATTACTTTCAAATCCTACCAAACCATTGGGCCACTCAATTAGTTGGTAAGCAAGAAAATCTTTTTTTTTTACTACAGTGGGAATCGAACTACAATCTCCCGAGGTCTTGCCTTTTGGCAAGTGATGTCTTTACCACATCTCACCTGAAAGGTATAGTATAGTAATTATGATATCTTTTAGATATTCTTCAAAAAAAAAAGATAACATTTAGATATAAAGTTTTCGTAAATGAAAATCTCTTACGATATTAATTATAACTTCTTTTATACAGAAAAAAAAAAATCTTTAACAATATGATTCTTGAATTAACAAAGGTCTATTAATTAAGCAAAAATCAAATCCATATATTATAGATTTATAGTGAATTAATTAATCAAATCCTTGCTTAATCTGTTACAGATTTGTATACATGCATGTATATAATAAAGTATTTTTCTTGTTAAATGTCAAAAGATCTTACAAAATATAACAAATTTAATTAATCAATAATATTTGCACCAGCCCATGCAATTTCAATTATAAAAGGGCATGAGAGGCGTTACGAGAGATACAAGACAAAAATCAACATAATCGGTTTTGATTATACTTGCTAATACAGATAGAAATGGCAAGGCTTTCCTCACCTCTTTGCTTCCTCTTCGTGCTCTTAGTTCTTGCCTCAGGTATATATTACATTTTATCTTGTTAATTTCTTATCATTGCAATTCATTACAATTTTTTCTTGTAAGACAATTCATTGCAATATAATTATGCGTATAGGGTCATATGATTGATCGATTGAGTTGTAAATCTATTGGGTATGTACTACTACTATCTAATTTACGACAAGTCTGAGATCGTCATAAAGAGTCTTTTACCATGATCTTTCTTATTGTGGTATACCAGCTCTTGATAGCGTGCGTCATGTAAATTAAACAATAGCAGAAAGTTTACAATTTCAATAAATTGTAAGGTAAAATATATATATATATATATATAAACTATTTTCTTAATAGGAATTCAATTGTTTCTTCAATATTTATGCATGTATTTGTTTTTTTATATAGTTAACCAAAAAATAATAAAATTATGATCGAACTTATGAATTAACCATGCATGCATTTGAGCAGTTGAAACAATGGTGAAGGTGGAAGCCAAAGACTGCAAGGTTTCTCTGGGCAACTGCGTTGACGATGGGAGTTGCGCGAATCTATGCAAATTACAGCACAGAGGCGATGGATTTTGTGACCGCGTTCCTGATTTTGGTTACAATTTCTGTTACTGTGTCTACCCTTGTTGAAGATCTACCGTAACAATTACATCTTTACAGTAATGTAATTGTAACCGATCAAGCATATTTCATTAATGTAATGAATTTAATAATTGATAATAATAAGCACTAGCTTTTTTTTATAAATTAATAAGTACTACTAGCTTCTTCTTTTTTTTTTATGGAAACGAAACTTTATTTATTATAGCTTAGTAATTACATATTTACATAATAGACGGGGAAACATTAATGTGTTTTCCATAAATAAAGTTGAAAAAAAATATAAGCACTAGGATTTTTTTTTTTTTTTTTTTTTGAAAAAACTCATCAAGTGTAATTTTATTTCATCAACCAAAGTCTGGCCGTATGCAATACCACACACATTTCTCTCCATAGCCTGCTAGGCTAAGGAGTGTGCTACACTATTCCCCAAACGATGAGTATGGGAAAATAGCACTAGCTTATTAGTCATACATACTACTAACTTCATGGATGAAATAAAATGAGGACTTGTAATCTTTGAATAAAAGGAGCACTAGTATTGCAAATCTGTTGTAAATAATATGGATTGACAACTCTACGTATTCCACCTATTATTATTCTAACTCTTCACATGATGTAACACCCAAATTAATTCATATAATTACTTAGTCTTAATGCTATTTATTCATGTAATTGTATTGAAATGCAACTTGTGCCCTTTGGTCTTACCAAGGGCCTATATAAAGAGGTTCCACCTATGTAATGTGATACCATATTGGAATGAAAGTTCTCTCTATTTCTCCCCTATCTCTTCTCTTGTTACCTTTCTAGTTCTTTATCTTTACCTTTTTGGCTTTGCCTTTAATTAGTTTACAACACGTTATCAGCACGATCTTGCTCTAGTATTGAGGAGATCTTGAAGTTCAAGAAGGCTTGTTAAGGAGACAAAGCTAAGAAGGTATAATTTTTATGAGTTCGGTTTATTTTTATATTGTCTTGGTTGCTTCACTTTTATATGCATACTTTATTCATATACTATGCATTATAACGTCACCGATTGCGAAAGTATGCTTTGTAGTTGCGTCTTGTACGATCTTCTACATCAGAAATCAAAAGTCAATATGTGACATAACTAGTTTTCTCGCTATACTATAAACGATTAATTATGCTTCATTCTCGATTTTTTTTATTGCAAATAGTGTTATGAGTTTGGGTTGATAGTGGGTAAGCCTTGTCCCCGGTAAAGCTAAACATTGAAAGGGAGACGGGTTATCCCGTTCGAGGAGGCATGATTTTTAAGTAGACTTCGTCTCACCACCCAACCTGGAGGTTGTCCCACCAACTCATACAAGTAGTACATTTTGCATATTAATAATCAAGTTGTGAACATATATTTAATCGTATATTATTTATTTTATATAAAAAGGAGAACTATTTACGTTTTTTTTTTTTCAAAAGTATTATACTTGATTGAATTTGTGCCGTAATATTATTGACAACAATTACTTGTCAAGGCAACGGGATGCTCAAATTATATATAAAGCATCTATGCAAGGCAGTGTGTATAACACTAATATTTATTCGCCGAATATCTCTATAGAGATTTGAAAAGTGAATATTTCACTTTATATTATCTTTTCACCTTATGGAGTTATGAATATAATCACCAAAATTGGTGATGCTCCAAAAGGCTCAAAATGAGCGACTGGGTCTCACGCTACAAAATTTATATCAGTCAAATATCATTTATTATTCTGCAATTTCAATTACCTCTATATTGAGGCTATGCGAAATATATGACTGATAAGACAAATAAAAGCCACGTGGCTCGCCTCGATGTATTACTGCAACAAATTATCGAGCGCGCACGTCAATCCATTAAATATTAATAATGGATTGAATTCTTGTCTCGTGGTAGCTGAGTAAAATAATAAGATATTATAAATATAATATCACTCATGTCCAATTGGTTTAGCTTCAAATTAAGAAGCATATGTTGCATACAATGACCATGGTCGCAATTACAAATTTATGGACGTGGAAAAGGTGAAAAAATATGGTAAAAGTCATATTGACAATTCCATTGATAGTCAAAATAAAAAGTGGTGCACCACTAGAAAGGGTAAATTAGTATTGACAATGAGTGCTCATAATTGTGACATTTTTTTGTCACGTAAGAAAGGCTATGTTGCCTAAATATTGTCATATACATACCTAAATATTTTTGATCTTTTACCATGCCTTCAAAATCAAGGCAAAATTATGAATTTTACCATTAAAAATAGCTCAATTAAGTATTGACACATTAAGATGTGTTCAAATTATGAGCTAAATAAAGGCGAATAACACATATCTTGCTTATTGTACTTCATGTACATTGTAATATAAAGAGTATTTATCGAATTTAAACTTAGCAGAGGCTAATATTTATACAATATCTGGTACAACTATAATGTTGTCAATGTCTTATCCAGAAGTTATTCAGGATGATTTGTTTCATCTCGAAAATTTAAATTCCCAAATTACCTTCTCGGATTTTATTTGAAAAGGCATGTCGAAACGAATGTCGTCTTAAATAAGAAAATTAATGATCCAAATACATTCATTTTATGGCATGACCGGCTTGGTCATCCAGGATCATCAATGATGCGAAGAATAATTAATAATTCGCATGGACATCCTTTAAGGAGTCACAAAATATTTTCAGCTGGTGATTATAATTGTGCTAGTTGTTCTCAAGGTAAATTGATAGTTAAATCATCCCCAAGTAAAATTATTGTGGAATCCCCAGTTTTCTTAGAACGCATTCAGGGAGACATATGTGGACCTATTCATCCTCACTGTGGACCATTTAGATATTTCATGGTTTTGATAGATGCATCAACTAGGTGGTCACATGTTTGTTTGCTTTCGACTCGCAATGTTGCATTTGCTAAACTTTTAGCGCAAATCATTAAGTTAAGAGCACAATTCCCTGACAACCCAATCAAAACCATCCGTCTTGATAATGCCGGGGAATTTCAATCTCAAGCATTTAAAAATTATTGCATGTCTATAGGAATTACCATTGAACATTCTCGTTCCACATGTGCATACCCAAAATGGTTTGGCGAATCTCTCGATCAAACGCATTCAATTAATTGCCGACCTTTAATCATGAGAACTAAGTTATCAACTTCATTGGGGACATGCAAATCTTCATGCAAAGATCTATCATTCGTTATAGGCCTACCGCATACCATGAACATTCCCCCATGCAACTCATTTTAGGTCAACAACCAAATATTTCACACTTAAGAATTTTTGATTGTGCAGTGTATGTTCCTATACCACCTCCCAATAGAACTAAGATGGGTCTACAACGAAAACTTGGGATTTATGTTGAATTTAACTCATCGTCCATTATAAGATACCTTGAGCCCTTAACAGGGGATTTATTTATCTTGCACGTTTTGCTTGATTGTCACTTTGATGAAACAATTTTCCCACCATTAGGGGAGATAAGAAGTCAATTCAAAAGGAATGGCGCGAAATTGCTTGGAATGCATCAACTTTATCACATTATGATCCACGAACAAATCAAAGGTGTGAACTTGAAGTTCAAAAGATCATTCATTTGCAACAAATTGCAAATCAATTACCGATGCATTTAATGATGCAAAACAAGTGACAAAATCACATTCCAAATTGTAAATGCTCCTGCAAAAATTGATGTCTCTGTGCAACAAAATGCACAAGAACCAACGAAACGCTTAAAGCGTGGAAGACCGGTTGGTTCAAAGGATACAATTCCTCGAAAGAGGAAAACGGGAGTAAAAATAAATACAAATCAAAATACTCCTGAGAAAGCACAAGAATCCTTTGATAAGGGTTTGTCAGAATAAGTTGATTCTGATGAGGAATCACTTCCTCTAGAAAAAGATGAAAAAGATGAAAGTAATGAGATCTCAATAAATTATTTAAACTCTGGTAAGATTTGGGATCGAAATGAAATTGTTCCTGATGATATATTTGCTTTCAATGTGTCCTTTGAAATATGTGAAAATGATGATGATCCAGAACCACGATCAATGGACGAATGTCAAAACAAGACCTGATTGGCAAAAATGGCAAGATGCTATCCAAGTAGAGCTAAACTCGTTAAGGAAACGAGAGGTTTTTGGACCAATTGTCCAAACGCCAGATGGCGTAAAACCTGTTGGATATAAATGGGTATTTGTACGAAAGAGAAACGAAAAAAATGAAGTTACAAGGTACAAAGCAAGACTTGTAGCTCAAGGTTTCTCACAAAGACCTGGCATCGATTATGAGGAAACATATTCTCCTGTTATAGATGCAATCACATTTCGGTTCTTGATAAGCCTTGTAGTCTCTGAAGGGCTTGATATGCATTTAATGGATGTCGTTACAGCATATCTGTACGGATCTCTAGACAATGAGATATATATATATATATATGAAAATCCCTGATGGATTTGTAATATCTCGATGAAATAAAATCAAAACCTCATAACATGCATTCTATAAAATTACAAAGGTCTTTGTACGGGTTGAAACAATCCGGACGAATGTGGTACAAACGTCTTAGTGATTATTTACTGAAAGAAAGATATGTAAATAATCCGTTTTGCTCATGTGTCTTCATTAAAAGATCATCAACAGGATTTGTGATTATTGTTGTATATGTTGATGATTTAAATATAGTGGGAAACCACGACGACATCGTTAGAACATCCAAATACTTGAAAAAGGAATTCGAGATGAAAGAACTTGGAAAAACAAGACTTTGTCTTGGTTTGCAAATTGAACATTTGTCAAGTGGAGTACTTGTCCATCAATCAAATTATATTGAAAAAGTATTAAAAAGATTTTATATGGACAAGGCACATCCATTGAGCTCTCCAATGGTTGTCAGATCACTTGAAGTGGATAAGGATCCATTTCGACCTCAAGAAAGTGATGAAGAGCTAATTGGTCCAGAGGTACCATATTTAAGTGCAATTGGTGCACTTATGTATCTTGCAAATTGTACAAGACCCGATATTGCTTTTGCTGTCAACCTACTTGCAATATATAGCTCTTCACCAACTCGAAGACATTGGAATGGTGTTAAACACATTTTTCGATATCTTCGAGGAACAAGTGACATGGGTTTATTTTACTCGAGAGGGGTAAAATTGAATCTCCAAGGTTATGATGATGCTGGATTTTTATCAGATCCCCATAAGGCCCGTTCTCAAACGGGATATATATTCACTTGTGGTAATACTGTTGTATCCTGGAAGTCAGTAAAACAAACTATGGTTGCCACTTCTTCCAATCATTCTGAAGTACTTGCAATTCATGAAGCAAGTCATGAATGTGTTTGGTTGAGAAACATGATTGAACATATTCAAGAATCATGTGGATTGTCTTCAATAAAAGATTCTCCAACCATATTATATGAGGATAATGCAGCATGTATTGCACAATTAAGTGAAGGATTCATAAAAGGGGACAGAACAAAACATATTTCACCAAAATTCTTTTATACGCATGAGCTTCAGAAGAATGGTGAAATTGATATCAAACAAATCCGATCAAGCGATAATCTTGCTGATTTATTCACAAAAGCCTTACCAACTACGACATTTAAAAGACTTACATATGATATTGGCTTGCGTAAACTTAAAGACATTGCAAGTAAAGAAACTGAACAAGTCTCACCCATGTGGACATGAGGGGAAAAATCAAAAGGAGTTGTTGATTAGTGCATTGCACTCTTTTTCCCTTGTCTAAGGTTTTTTCCCACTGGGTTTTCCTAACAAGGTTTTTAATGAGGCAATCCTAACAATATTAATACTCCATATCAAAATTGATAAGTGTATTGTACTCTTTTTCCCTTCGCTATGGTTTTATCCCAATGGGTTTTTCTAGCAAGGTTTTTAATTAGACAATCCTATCAATATCATACTCCATATCAAGATTGATGAGAACAATGTACTCTTTTTCCTTTGCTAGATTTTTTCCTACAGGGTTTTTCTAGTAAGGGTTTTAACGAGGCATATTCTCTTAGCAAGTTGTCATCCAAGGGGGAGTGTTGTAAATAATGTGGATTGACAACTCTACGTATTCCACCTATTATTATTCTAACTCTTCACATGATGTAACACCCAAATTAATTCATATAATTACTTAGTCTTAATGCTATTTATTCATGTAATTGTATTGAAATGTAACTTGTGCCCTTTGGTCTTACCAAGGGCCTATATAAAGAGGTTCCACCTATGTAATGTGATACCATATTGGAATGAAAGTTCTCTCTATTTCTCCCCTATCTCTTCTCTTGTTATCTTTCTAGTTCTTTATCTTTACCTTTTTTATGGAAACGAAACTTTATTTATTATAACCTAGTAATTACATATTTACATAATAGGCTGAAAACATTAATGTGTTTTCCATAAATAAAGTTGAAAAAAAATATAAGCACTAGTTTTTTTTTTTTTTTTTTTTTTTTGAAAAACATCAGGTATAATTTTATTCCAACAACCAAAAGTCTGGCAGTACATAAGGTGCAATACCACACACATTTCTCTCCATAGCCTGCTTGGCTAAGGAGTGTTCTACACTATTACCCAAACGAGAGCATGGGAAAATAGCACTAGCTTATTAGTCATACATACTACTAGCTTCATGGATGAAATAAAATGAGGACTTGTAATCTTTGAATAAAAGGAGCACTAGTATTGCAAATCAACTTTATTCGCCTTTTTTTGTCAAAGAAGTTTTGGTTTTCCTATTATCTTCTTATATTTACGGGATATAGGAAATGATTCACAAAGATAAAAATTTTAAAGGGGTATATGCAAAATAAGAACTTGTCCTTTAAATAGTAAATAATAATTAATTAACTACATTCACAAAAATAGTACTTAATTTTATTTTTTTTTTGATAACCCTTAATCATTTTTTTCTTTAAAGAAAACTCTTAATTAATTTTTGGTGAACGCTTAATTAATTTTTCAAAACATATATACAAAATGCGTGATTAGAATATTACTAACATGACTTCAATTAAAAAAAAAAGATATTACTGACATAGTGTCATGTTATATCATCAATTTTATCTTACATTGACATGTTATCAATAAAAAGAATACTATTTTTTAGAGAGAAAAGTAAAAAGAATATTATTGACATCTGACAAAATATTAAAGGGGCTTTTATGTATATTTAGTATATATGTCTATTTCTACATATTATATATATATTTTTTTTACTTGGGGGAATCGAACTTACGACCTCTCGAAGTCTTGTCTTTTGATAAATGATGTCTCTATCATCTCACCAGAGATGCTTTGGCTACATATTATACATTTGTGATGGGAAAATGTAGGAGGATCAACTCAAAGATTGACGTAAAGGTTAACACAATATGAATATATGTAATACGTTATTATTTATTTCTTTAATTTATTTTTTATTACAAACTTACGCAACACTTTTTATTAAATGAACAAAATACTTTAAAAAAGATGAGGATCGACAGTGGTTCAAAAGGTTAAATCGATAAGGAGAACCAAAAAAGAATTTAGGGATTTTGGCTTCTAGTAGCTGGGGGCCCGAATAGATTATTTCTACATATTATTTGTGATGGAAAAATTGTACGAGGATCATATAACTCAAAGATTATGTAAAGATTTTTTTTTTTTGAGAAAAAAGATTACATAAAGTTTAACACAATTTGAATATGTAGTTTATTATTTATTTATCTATTACTAATTTACGAAGAGCAACACTTTTTGCAAAGGGACAAATTATAAAAATTTGATTTTTTTCCCTCTTATAGTGAGATAAAATATATTATATATATATATATATCATTAAAACATAAATGAGTCTTAATTAATGTTAATCTCACATGAATACAATTTCATAACATTGATAAGAAGGAAACATAAATCAAGAATGGTTTGAGACATCGATCGTTACACTTCACAACACGGATAGGAAATACATATTAATTTGTGCAAAAATCAAATTATGCTGCCCCTTTGAACGACCCCTCTTCAATGTCAATGCGTTAGATCGTCCAACGATGCTGCAACCACATCAAACATTGCAATTAATTATCAAACAATGAGATGTCATGGTTAGGAAACAAAAGTTAATTCATATGGTATTTATCAAAAAAAAAAAGTTAATTCATGTGGTAAATATTTCTTATAAATGTACACAGAACATGTAATTGACGAGTGTCTACGCATATCTCAATGTGTATTAATGAACAAAATGTGCACCAAAAGTACATACCAGCAGCCTCCTTCGCGAGACACTTCCCATCGCATCGCATTTCACAGAAGGAATTTCCACTACCGGCGGCCTTGCAATTGTCAAGGCAACCTTTCAAGCATTTGGCGTACGAGTCATCTTCGGCGACAACCGATGAGGGCACCGTGGCCAATAGGACCACCAAGCACACAACCAACACAGCTGAGATCTTGTTGGCCATTCTCTCTTTCTTGCTCTTCTTTTTCTTTTTGTTGTTCTAGGTGTTGGTTTTTATAGATGGGAATACAAGGTTTAGGAGATATTGGTTTATTTATAGGAGCAAGCTAAGGTGCTATAATTAGCTTCACATAACCAACTAACAAACCTACTCCTCTATAAACTTGGAGAGCAAATTAATATGAACCACCACAAATCTAACAACTGCTTTTGACAATTGTCTCTGCTTTATACCACGTAATATAAATAAGGCAAAACTAATTAAATCACCCTCTTACTTAGAAGGAATTTTAGATTTCCCCTCAACTATTAATTTGGTGATTTGGGCCCTCCAACTTAATTTTTGTTCACATTGTGTCCTACTAAAAGAAAATGTGACCACTATAAACGGAAAGCTAGTCCACAACTTTTCTTTCCTTCTTTCTTTGAGGTCCAACTTGCTTTTGTGAAACCTTCTTCTTTGCTCGACTGTTTCTCCACATCATCGCTCAATCGGCTGAGTTTCCACTGCCACCATCACCTCTTCACGTTCTATCTGACAATCTCACCATAGAATTCAGAGTCTTAGACTTGGTTGACGAAGTAGGGAATCTTGTGAACCAACAAAAATGAGAAGTTGTGGTATTAATTTCTAAAGCACTGAATTTCATTAGATTAGCTAGATAAATAAGTACAAACCACTTGTATATATAAACATTTAAGAGATAAATATCAAGAAAAGATAAGACCAAATAAGAAATCATATCTAACACAAATTTTACTAACACCCTCCCTCAAAATCAAGATGGGTAAAGAAAACCAACTTGAGGTTGCCAATCGAATCAGTAAACCTAACAAATGTAGGGTTTGTTGCGGAGAATATCAACGACTACCCAAGGCGGCAGAGGCAGAAAAACAGGCAATAGAATAACGGATTCGACAGAATGACTAGCGGAGCAGAGTCAATGGAACGACTAACAGAACAAAATTGACAAAACGACTAACGGAGCTTGTGTTTTGAGCGGAATCATAATCAAATTAAGTTTCATTCCAGAGATGAACAATGACCCAAAATAATGGAGCAAATACATATGTTGTTATTGCAAAACATATGCAACCTACGACATACAGGCATATATTGACTGGTGAGCAAATCTGGAAAACATGCGGTAAAAAAAAATTAATGAATGTAAAGGCAGATCTTCTAAGACTCCAAGTTGTGATGGACTTGATGTGCTTTCATAAGCAGAAATTTGTGTGCACATGTGGTGATCACACAAGCATATTGTATTTCAACAAAACGTCATGGGCCAGACACGAGTTTGCACACTCGTAGACTTGAGAAACGCCCATGGATGTGAGCATAGTAGATAGGGCCCAATTATCACGCATAAGCAGAGTTGGTGTTCCACATCATGAGCAACAATACAATACACATTTGTACGACTGGCTCGATCACACTGCGCAGACGAATGACGAACAAGGCAATGATCATTAGACAGGTAGAGGGCTCGAGAAACACAGATCACAAACTAGAGGCACCGGATTGGGAGTACACGACGAAGTGAGGAACACAAATATAAAGTGAAATCGGAAGGACGATGGACTACAGATCAAATCTAAAGGCAAAGCTGAGGTAGCCGAACAAATGCTAGAAGAACGGGCACAAAAAGAAAATTGGACACAATTTTCTCACCGCAAAGCAAGCACCATGAAGTCGAGGAAGTCTACCGAAACAAAGGAGAAACCAAAGATCACCTATAACCAAGCTCAGTTACCATGTTAATTTATAAAGAACTGAATTTCATTAGATTAGATAACTAAGTACAAACTATTTGTATATATAAACATCTAAGAAATAAGTATCAAGAAAAGATAAGATCAAATAAGAAACCATATCTAACACAAATTCTACTAATAACAGTGGAAGCTGTGAGCAAGAAATAGAGGACAATAGGAGAGGAAACAAATAAGTTAAACCTATAGAAATCTATGGCCGGGAGAGTGTGTTAGGCCACACACGAATGAGGGTTGGAGCTCATCTTGCACAAAACCAATTGGTTTGTGCTAGGATCATATCTACACCACTTTTTTTGATAAACAATCTACACCACTTTATCAAAAAAAATCTACACCACTTATATACCACACCAACTCTTATTATATTTTCGATGTGGGATTATATATACTCATACTCTCAAAGTGATGGAAACAACCAGCTAGCACACAGGCCTTATGTGCCCTCTCGTTTGTCCCATCAAATCAACAGTAGGTTCGTCCAAGCCATCACCGATGCACATCTCTATGTCTCAAGAGTACAAAAGAAGGTAACTCCAACTCATGTCCCTACGTGACATACTTATGAATTCAATTAGTCAAGTAAAGCCCTCGGTGGTAAACTCCACACCTTGGGGTGTTAACGACCCTCGGTGGTAAACTCCACACATTCTGGGGCCATGAATAACAGTGCATTCACATTCCATAGATTCGTAGATTCGAGCCAATACCACGACGCAACCCATAAATCCCAAGTCTTTAATTCAAATTATGAATCCTAAGCATAACTAATAATCATGTCATATGTGATAATTGAGCAAGCTCCCCACTTACCTGCACTCGCCACGAATCCTAATCTCAATCTTCTCGTGTTTGGGCTCGATGTGAACTGTCTCGCAAATCTAGACAATTTAAAAGAATAATTATTTTATGTATCTATAACCATACAAGTTTAACATCAATTGTCTAGACCTTAGAGATTCACCATATTTTATAGCTAATTTCGCTAAAGGTCATTCACGACTCTAAAATCGACACTTAAAATTAGAATCGATGATTCGAGTAAAATAGGAATGCGATAATATAAAACAAGGAAAATCCTCTAAGACTTAGTTTTTCCAACATAAATCGAAGACATTCGATTAATTTTAATTAAAAAGATCCAAATCACCATACAAGACTCAATTTAGACTTTAAATTCCCAAATGACAATATTCACTCAAAGTCCACAAATTTATCGAATCAGTTTATTTCCCAAAGAAAGATTCAAAGTTCCTTTTTTTTTAAAATCTCAACTCAACCTTAAATGCCATATCTTTATCAATAAACTCCAACCGCGTTCAATTTGCTAAAATCATGGGAAAAACCCATTTCAAAACTAGATCTAAGAAATATTGAACAAACTTTGCACATCATCAACTCTCATTACCAATACCAACACCAAGACAATAAATCTAGAGAGTATTAGAATCTCACCATGCCTTCAATGGAATCTTTGACTCAAAATCCTTTCCAAAATCCCATTCTAACATAGATCAAATCTTTTCTTTCTTATTTTTTTTTTATTTTCCTCGCGTTCTTGCCGATGTCGACACCATCGACCCTTTGGTCTCCAAATCTTCAATAAATAATAAAGAAATCAAGGAGGGAAGTGAGGTTGTACCTCTCTTGAACTTAAACCCTCCTCTTGCTCTCCTCCTCTCTACGGGGGTGTTTAACAAGATTGAGGCTAGGGTTTTCTTTGATTTGCTTAAATAGCATTTGGGTTAGGGATTAGGGTTATGATTATTTACAACTTGTCTAAACTCCATTTTTTTTCAATAAAATAAACAAATAAAAGCTTAGATGGGATGAGGGGAAGGTGTGTTACCTTCTTGAATGTTTAAATGGACTTCATCATCATCTTCTTCATCATCAACCTTCCTCCACTTCTCTCCCATCACAAGTTTGGAGTTTCAACACAAAAGGGGCTACAAACTTTATAAAAGGTTTATATAGGTAGGGTTTTAGAGTAGGGTTGTGTACAACCTTGTTATTTTACCAAAATACCATTATGGGCCTCCATATCATTTACATCCACTCAACTCTTGTTAGGCCCAATATTTATTTATCCTAAGTTATACTTTTCACACTTAAACAATTCACAAAGCACACTTGCACACATTCAGTATTGAAAATCACTAAATTACCCTCGAGTCGGGTCAAGTAAAATTCGGGTCGTTACAAAGGTTCTTGCCCCTACCGCCCTCCGCTCTATCTGCACCCACCGTCACAAATTAGACGGTGACTGTAACATCCCTCAATTTTTAACCTGACTTTGGTGACACGTGTCAGGATTGTGACCCGGCTACGCGATACTGGACTGTATTTCGAACCTTGGGAGTCGACACCGAGGTAATTTTATGATTCTTTGATGAGTGTAATAGTATTTTACATTAATACGTGTCGCGGGCCGTTCAGGCAATAGTCAATGTGAGTGAGGTCCCGCCTAGGTAACCGGGGGAGAAAATACAGTGAAAAAAAAAACTTAATTAAAGGAATTATTGGATAATTTAAATAATTATTGGTGCGAGACAAGGTGAAAGTATGCATGTGACGGGGAAATACGGACCGAGGAAGTGAGATGTGTCGGGGAAAAATATTTGGGAAAATACGAGTGTTTGGGAATCCTTGGGTTTAACTTTGAGATGTGTGGGTTGGTAAAGAAATGGGTGTACACAACTATCACCCCCATTTAAAAAATTCAAACACACACCTACCCCCATCACTCTCATCACTCAAATCACCTCACACCCATCCCATCACTCATATCACTCTCTTACACACTCACTCTCTCACGTCACTCACCTCCCTCTCCCATCTCATGCATGTCATGCAAACACACTCCTCCCTCTCTCACGTCACTCCCTTTCTCATTTTCACTCTCTCATTCACGTCACTCCTCTCTCTCTCTCTCTCTCATTTTTTCTCATCTCACGGTCTTCATCTCTACCCTCACTCTTCACTCTTCACGGCCTCCCTCACTCTCCATTTTCTCACCAGCCTCTCCTCCTCGCCGGTGACCGGAGTCGAGACGCCGGAGGTTAGCACTCATCTCCTCTTTCTCGAACTCTCGGTTCTCTCTTTTGAGTTGCTCTCTCACTCTCTCTCGGTTGTTCTTCCTCTCGGCCTCCCTCCCTCTCGGCTCACTCGTCTCTCGACCTGGCCAAGTCCTCGCCGGTCGTCGGAGGTTCGAGGTGACCGGCAGCCCACCGAAGGTTCCCTTTCCTTCTCCCTTCCTCTCTTTTTTCTCTCATTCTCTCACGGTGGTCATGCATGTGTGTACATGCATGGTGTGTTGGAGTGGGCTGCCGTGACGAGGACCGGTCGTGGACGACCTCCGGTGACTCACCGGAGTCCATACCGTCTCGAGCACCTCCCCATGGCCCATGCAAAGTCCCTACGATTTTACACACTTTAAGTTGGTTTTATAGGTTTTTGCCCTCTCGCTCGAAATCGCTGTGACCGGCGGCGCATTGCTGGCGGACCGCCGCACCGGGGAGGTTGTCGGGGACTAGATCTCGCCCATACAAATGTCCTACAACCCTCCGTGTGTCCAAAAAAAATATCCGATTGCGTTTTAAACAATTTTGTTATTTCATGTGTATGGTGGTGTTTGTTGGCCGGAAAACGCCCTACGGCAACGCCACCACCGGACCACCATGACCGGGATGCTTTGTCGGGGACCCCACCAAACTCCTACGTGGGTCCCACAGCCCTAAGAGTGGTCGAAAACAGTTTTATTACGCGCGAAAGAGTCGTCATTTCATGTGTTTTGTATGTCGGAGCCTCGCCGGAAACCGCCACGTCGCCGGCGGTGCTACGGTCGAACCATGACCAAGTGAAGATTGTCGAGATCTCACCTAACATTGGTTGACGTCTCGCAACCCTTGGTTAAGTCCGAAACAATGTTATTAAGGCGTTTTGACGTGATTTCATGTGTTGCCGTCGTCGAGTCGTAATTTGTGTGTTGACGTAATTTTCGAACTGGTGGAGGGTTTTCCGGCGTTCCCATGCCGTGATAACCCTTCCCCGACGTCGGACAACACCAGCGAGGTTTCATGTTTGTTTGTACATGTCAGTGCGGTTTTCACGAGGAGTTATGGTTGAGTGTTGGTTTGGATTGAAACATCGCGTGGCGATGAATGGTTATGACGTCGTAGTCATGTCGCCGGTCCTCGAGACCATGACATGACCCATATACGACTGAGCCGAGCCTATGATTCGCGATGAGGCTTATAAATATTGTGTTTTTAAAACCCGAGAGAGAGAGTATTCGTTTTTTTTCGATTAAATTGTCGCGTTGTCCAAGTCATTTAAAACATTGGGAAATGATAAGGTTAAACCTAGTTTAGTTAATGACTTGACCTATTAATACGAGTTTCCGACCTTGTCAGGTAGCGGGAAACTCGGGGATACGCGTTAGGATTCGCGGGAGCGTTGTACGCGGGTTACGATAGTTCAAGTAAGTACATCTGCCTTAAAAAAAGCATTTGTACGTTAGTAAGCCAGTTTAGAAAATATCATGTGATTCATTTTCACTTCTTTGTATTTGTTAATATCAAATTATTGGCTTTCCATTTCATATTCCTTGTATGTGTGTTCTTGGCATAAGTGTGTGTCTCGAAGGTGCATGCGGCATGCACTAGAAGGGATAAAACGCGGGCACTCGAGCGCACGAGTGTTTGACCACCCCTAGTGATTGTGTGATACCATGTACTGGATTGTTGTGGATATTGTTGTGGATTTCGATGTTGCGACATCGCTGTTGTGGATTGTTGTGGAATTTAGACCACTTATTGCCTCTCTTGACTCGTAGAACACGCACGTTTCGATTGTTATCATTTTCAGTCTATCTATCATGCATCTTGTTTATTTAAATTACTGTCTTCCAATTTCCAAAGCATGATATCTAGACTGTCTTGTTTGAAAGTTCATGAATTATCGTTATATTCTTCTGGCATTACTTTTCGATTTTCTCTCGGTTGCTCACCGTCTAGTTTGTGACGGTGGGTGCAGATAGGGCGGAGTGCAGTAGAGGCAAAGGACCTTGCCTAGGAGACTTTTTGTGAGCAGCTGGACTTGGAGACTACCTTGTAGGTTTCCATATGTTTTGTTTTATGTATATCGTTTATATATATGGTTGTTTTGGAACCGGGAATATGTTTTGAGGTGGATTCCATCAATCCATTTTGTTGACTTAGAATTGAACATATTGGGGTTTTCCACATTTATATAGATTCCTAATTTCCCTTTGATTGAGTTATTTCCCACTATTTGATAAAAATATGATTTTTGCTTCCGCTGTATTATAATTGCAATAACTCTTTCATAAAACTTGAAATTTGATGATTTGAGGCTGACTAGGCTCGTCAGGCTCGCCAAGCGCTGACTCGGGACCTGCACGGGTCTAGGCCGGGCGTACCCGAATGCATTGGGAATTTGGGGCCGTCACAATGACTAACTGAGAAAAATCGAAAGTAAGGCAGAAAAATATAACAGTAATTCATGAATTATCAAACAAGGCAGTCTAAATATCATGCAGGAATTGAAAGACAGGAATTTAAATAAACAAAATGCATGATAGACAGACTGGAAATACTAGCAATCGAAACATACGTGTTCTACGAGTCAAGAGAGGCCATAAGTGGTCTAAAATCCACAACAGCGATATCGCAACATCGAAATCCATAACAATCCAGTACATGGTATCACACAATCACTAGGGGTAGTCAAACACTCGTACGCACGAGTGCCCGCGTTTTAGCCCTTCTAATGTATGTCGCATGTACCTTCAAAACACACACTTATGCCAAGAACACACATACAAGGAATATGAAATGGAATGCCAACAAGTAGATAATAGCAAACACAACGGAATGAAAATGAATCACATGATATTTTCTTAACTGGCTTACTAACGTACACAAGCTTTAAGGCAAGTGTACTTTCCTGAACTATCGCAAATCATATCCACTCTCGCGAATCCTAACGCGTATCCTCGAGTTTTCCGCCACTTGACAAGGTCGAAAACTCTAATTAATGAGTCGAGTCATTAACTAATCCTAGATTGATACCCTTAGCATTTTTCCATCGTTTTAAATAACTCGAATAACTCAACAATTAAATAGAAAAACAAATACTCTCTCTTGGGTTTTGAAATCATAATATGTATAAGCCTCATCGCGAATCATAGGCTTGGCTCAGTCGTATATGGGTCACGCCATAGCCTCGAGGACCAGCGGCGTGACCACGACGTCATAACCTTTTATGTCAACGTATAAACAACATAGACACAAAACCATAACCACAAGTCATTACGAACACAAACCAACTATGTACCAGTGAGCATGAATTCTTGCTGGTGTTGTCCGACATTGGGAAGGCACCACTGTGGCATGGAAAAATCGGAGGCACGCTCCACTGCTTAGAATTACGTCAACACACACAAATAAGGACTCGACGCCGAAGCTACATGAAATCACAACAATACATATTAACAACGCTGTTTCGGACATAACCAAGGGTTGCAAGACCTAACAAAGGTTAGTTGAGATCCCTGACAGCTTCGACTGGTGGTGGTCCAGCCTGTAGCACCGCTGGCAGAGGCGCTTTCCGGCGAGGCTCCACCACACATATCACATTAAATGACGACATTTTGCACTTTGTATATACTGATTCCACCACTCCGGAGGGCTGTGGGACCCAAGTAGGAGTTTGGTGGGGTCCCCAACAGCGTCCCAGTCATGGTGGTCCGGCGGTGGCACCGCCAGTGAGGGCAGTTTCCAGCGAGAGGTTATAAAACAACAAAAAAATCGACAAAACCATACGAGATCGAAAACAACACCACATGTGCCGTGAGGGGGTGTGCTCCGGGACGGTCAGGACTTCGGTAAGCCACCGTAGGTCATCCACGACCGATTCCCGTCACGGCAGCACCACCACAGTGAGGAAAAACTAAGAGAGAAAGAGAAAGAGAGAGAGAGAGAGAGAGAGAGAGAGAGAAAACCATGAGAGATAGAGAGATCTAGAGAGTACGAGAGAGGGAAGGAGGTAGGTGGACCTCCGGTGAGCTTCCCAGCCACCCCTGAACCTTCGATAATCGGCAGTGTGCCTGCCAGGCTGGGAGGATAAGTGGACTGAGAGAGAAGGAGAGGAAGTTTGAGATAGAGAAGAAGAACCGAGAGGGAGAGAGAGAGAGAAAGAGAGAGAGAGATCGAAAGAGAGAGTGAGAGAGTTACTTTCGGTGAGGTCCGGCCATCCAATGCCGGTGGTCGGCGGCAGCGCACCAGGGAGGAGAAGGCCGTGAGTGAGTGAAAGTGAGAGAGGGAGAACCGTGAGTGAAGAGAGAGAGAATCGTGAGTGAGAGTGAAAGAGGGGGGAGTGTGTGATATTTTAAGATAAAAAGGTATGGTGTGAATAGTGGTGAATAGTGTGTTAGGTGGGGCGTTGTCTCAATTGTATCCACCACCTAACCACGCATCCCGAGGCTGATCCAAAGGTTCTCCATTATTGGATTGTATAACTTTAACAATCCTACACCATGGTCTATTTGTTGTGTAATTATCCAACACTCGCGTTTTCCAACAACTTTCCCCGATCCGTCTTGCTTCCTCGGCTCGTATTTCTCTGTCACACGCATACTTTCGTCTTGTCTCGTATAAATAAATAATTAAATTATTCAATAATTCTTTTAATTATGTTTTTATTGTATTTTTCTCCCCCGTTTACCTAGGCGGAACCTCACTCATATTAAAAATTGTCTGAATGGCTCATGACACGCATTAAACTAAAATACTATTACATACATCAAAGACTCATAAAATTACCTCGGTGTTAACCCCCGAGGTTCGAAATACTGTACAGTATCACGTAGCCGGGTCACGGTCCTGACAAGTGCCATACAAGTCGGGTTAAAATTTGAGGGTTGTTACAGTCACCTCATTCATTATGTATGGTTGGGGCTCCACTTATATGAATCTTTCTTTCTCTCTCTATTTAATCTCTATCTCTCTCTATATGTAATAAATTAATAAATTCTACATTTTTTTCTTCTAAAAATCTTACCGTTTTGATTAAAAAACATTTAGTAATATACATAAACTTAAAAAATCAATTATTTGCACAATCATAATAAATTAACAAAACTAACATTTTCTTTTTCTAGAAATTAATTGATGTTTTGATTAAAAACTAATTAACGACTACACAAAAACACGATCAATTAGCATCATGTAAATAACTTAATTGATATATAAGTCTAATACAATAAATAATTAACTTTTTGTTTTTTTTGGTAGGATTTTGGTTAATTTTTTTGATTATCCTTATTGATCATTTTTTTTGGTAGGAACCTTATTGATCATATTATGTTTAAATACATGTAGTACTTTTTATATATTAATTTTATTTTTCTTTAAAAAAAACATACACATATACTCTTTTTTCATAAATATATATAGAAAGAAATGTACAATTCATAAAATTACATAAATCTAACAATAGTGTAAGATATTTTTCTTATAGAAAATAAATCGAATATAAAATGTGTCAATTTCTCAAGTCACCCTAGGCCCAAAAAATGACAAGGTTGGCCCTATCCATGGTGAGGGACCTAAAACTTCCCCAAATTTTTCTAAGGCTACATACTTTTATCGAGATGTGTATGCTCAAGTAACGACGTGCATTAAAAGGACTACTTCATAAAATATATAGCAAAACCAACTATTCCTTTGTGCGGTGGTCATAAAATTGTTCACTTTGACCTTAAAGAGGTTGTAGGTTCAATCCTCTAATTTTCTAAGTCCCATATTTTATAAGTTAGAATATTATTTTTCATAGAATAATCATAGCCTTTTTTATTTTTTTGATAAAAGAATATCAGAGCCTTAAGGTTAATAATCTCAGACACCACACCACAACACAGTAGTAAAAAATATTATAGAAGAATTAATAGGATGTTTCAGTTTGTATTGGTAGGAAATCACTCTCATGGCAAAGCATCTATCATGATTAGGGGTACACACAGATTGGATCCAGTTCAATTAGGGTCAATCCGCAATCTAATCCAATTATTGCGGATTAAAAAATTACAATCCAATCCAGTCTAAATAATTCATCAATCCAACTCAATCCAATTTGCAAAATGCGGACCGGATTGGATAAGTTCTGCGGATTGACGTTTTCCTATCCAAAATTTTTGAAATTAGACTTAATCAAATGAATCACAAGAATTATATATCTCATGAATGACAAATTTACAACATACATTCCACAAATCTATGTATAGCATATTTCTCACAAAATTGTTATCACAATAACCTTCAAAATGTACGTTTCTATATAAATAAATGTGTCATCCACAAATCTTTACCATACACTCTCACAAAAGAACAAAAAAAGTGTACGTTGAACATACACAACCTACAATAAAAAGGTCGAAAACATAATAAAAGAGTTAAGAACAAGTATAATTTTTTAGATATTATAGTTTTGAGTTGATAGTTTGGGTTGATGCTAATTAAGCTATTATAGTACATATGATGAAATATGTATGTATTGATGTGCTAAACGGACTGGATCGGATTGGATCTGCAGTTTTTTAATGTAGGATCCGTAATCCAATTCGATCCAACCGGATTAGTGATTTTTCAATCCAATTCAGTCCAATGGATCAAAAAATTGATCCAATTAATGATAATTGGTTCGAATTGGACCGGATCCGCGAATTAGTGCAATCCGTGTGCACCCCTAATCATGATATGGTGGAGGCATCACTTGTAATAGGCAAAAAAAAAATAGAACTCGGCTAAATACACCCAACGTTTACTTAAGGCACCCTAGCAAAAAAGTCAAAATTAAAAAAGGTCAATTCCAATGTAAAATGACTCTTATGCCTCTCACTGCGATTAGTGCACCCTACCACCCTTTTTCTCTCATTTTGTACACCCCACCATCATCCTTCCACACACTCTTCTTGTAATTTGTATAACATCATCGAGTGGCATAGTCTTGCAGGTCCAAATATCTTGATGGAGAGTCGAACAGAGCCTACCGAATCTTTAGTTAGAGAGTTGATCAAAGTTTGTCGAACCTTTGATTGGAGAATCGGTCGAAACCTACCAAACTTTTAGATCGACAATTTCACCAAAGAGGTTTGGTTGGACAACACCAAGCCTAGAAAATAAGTCTCGGCTAGATGTTCGCCGAACCTAAAATAGATGTTTCAACCAAAGTTTTGAAGTTGGGTGCTTCGGTTGGGATAAAGGGGTATTTTGGAAAATATGTAGGATGCCCTCATAAATTGAAATTTGAATTTGGGGTGTACTCAAAATCGAGGTGCCCTAACTAAACACTGGGGTGCATTTAGCCGAACTCAAAAAATATCACACACCCAATTGACACCCTAATTGATACCCCTATGACTTGACGTGTGGGTCTTACTTGAAAATGTGTTTTACCCAAGTAGTTCTCGGTGCATAAGGATGCCTCGGGGTGTTTATCCCGAGACATGCACGGATAGCTTTAAGGATGTGAACTCACACGCTACATCGTAGGGGTGTCACTTAGGGTGTCAATTGAGGTATCATTGTCGCATTTTCCAAATATCACACTCTTGTCACAAAAACTGAAAACTGAGATTGGGCCTAAGAATAAGCCCATAACCAATAGATTTTGGGCCCAACTCGCACTTTCTTCCTCGTCAAGGCAAGCTCTCTCTCTCTTGCTCTTTAGTGGTTTTCCTCCATTAGAGAGGACGAGAGAGCTCATACATCTGCGAAGATCAGATCACACACATACACACACAGAGCGAGAGAGAGCGAGAGTGATCTGAAGTGAAGAAGAGGAATCGATCGATGGAGTGCGTATTCGGACTGGTGGGGAACGGGTTCGCTGTGGTGGTGGCGGACTCGTCCGCGGTGAGCAGCATTTTGGTTCACAAATCCAAGGAAGACAAGGTCATGGTACTCGACCCTCACAAGCTCATGGGGGCCAGCGGAGAGAGCGGCGACAGGTACCTTTCTTTCTTTCTCAAATTCTTCTTCTAGGGTTTCGTTTCATTCATTCATGACGATGATGACGATGATCGTGATTTGTGCAGGGTTCAATTCACGGAGTACATTCAGAAGAACGTCGCGCTGTACCAGTTCAGAAATGGGATTCCTTTGACGACCGCCGCGGCAGCGAACTTCACTCGTGGAGAGCTCGCTGCGGCGCTGCGAAAGGTACTGTCTTTTGGTTTGTGCGATTGCGTGTTTTTCTAGTTACGGTTTTGTGGTTCTAGAGTGATTGGTTGTTTTGTTGATGGTGTAGTGTGAACTTGGTTGAGTTTGTGAATAAATTGAGACTAGTTAGGGTTTTGGTGGTCATGATTCGTGCACAAGGAAGGGGTTTTTCAATGTTGATTGAAATAGGACATGATTGGAGAGATTTTCTGAACTGTTCTGTTTGAATCTCTTTATGTGATTTCGGTTTTTTTGATAGCATTTGCTTCGGTTCTTTATGGTTTGATCCATTCATAATGAGTGACAAAAGTTTTGCTTTGGTTGTCAACCTATTACAACTCTCCCCCATTTTCTGGGTACAGAAAATGGCTTGGGACTTTCCTCCCCAATTTTCCGAACCCAGAAAATGGCATGGGAACTCCCTCCCCCATTTTCCGTTATGGAAAATGGAATTCAGAGTCCTCATTTATTCAGGCTTCTAAATCTAGCACAATGGAAGAGTTTGATCCATGTAGCCAACCCCAACTAGTTTCAATTGAGGCTATGTTGTTGTATTATTTCCTTCAGTTCTTTGGGACTTTGTTACTCTGCACAGTATATGATCTCTAAGTAGATTTCTAAATATTGATGTCTTTTTGTTTGGTCAGGAATAGAATTCAATGAAGAAATAGAATAAATCATTATTCAATGAATCATATGCAAAAAACAAGGTGGACATAGTCATTTTTCTTCTTTCCAAGTGAACTAATTTGCAGTGTGTGTATAGGGAAATTATTGGTTGACATTCATTTGATACATACATTTGCTATATTGCTATTGGGTCTTTTAAATATAGTAACCAGATGTGTGAAGGCACATTTCCATGTTTGTCCAAGGGACGTCAACAGTGTGAAGCAAATGCTTATAGTGAAAGAATGTCACCATATTATTTTCCATATACATAACTCTTTACAAGACATATGACAACTTGTCACACATATAGGATTGGGAGCAAAAAAATAAAAAATAAAAAAACCTAAGCTATTGTAGATGATATTTTACTTTTCTCCATATAACATAGTTGAAAAGCTCTAGTTTTAGATGACATCCATTTCTAATTCTCTAGGAACAAAATCTAGTTGCAACTGGTGTGATCTATGATAAAAATATACCTTCCAAGTTAAAATTTTATTGGACTGTAATTAGGCCAGCTATGCTCTATGGAAGTGAATGTTGGGCGGTAAAGCAACAACAATTACATAAAATGAACTTAGCAAAAATGAGGATGCTTAGGTGGATGTGTGGTAAAACTTGTAAAGATAGGATAAGAAATATAAAAATTCAAAGACAAGTAGGAGTAGCACCAATTGACTCAAAGATTAGGGAAGGGCGGTTGTGGTAGTTTGGTCACCTGCAAAGACGGCCTACAAATGCCCCGATTAGAAAACTTGACTTGATAAGAACTGAAGAAATTCAACGAGGTAGGGGTAGATCAAAGTTAACTTGGGATGCATTAATTAGGAGGGATTTGAATGGTTTGGAAAGCTCACCATCAATTGCATTAAACCGAGCACAATGAAGAGTTTGATCCATATAGCCGACCCAATTAATTTGGGATTGAGGCCATGTTGTTGTTGTTGTTGTAGGAACAAAATCATGTACTTGCGAAGAATGGTACGAAACATACTCATTAAAAAAAAATGGTACGAAACAAAGAGAACATGAACTGAACACAGCCTAAACCATACAATCTTTAGATTTTTTACTTTTTGTGTTCTTCTACCAAAAGCATGCATTATTTGTTGTTAGTTTTTGCTCTTTCTCCTATTCAATCCTATTCAGGTATGTGCATTTCTTTCTTTTTTTGATAGGACTGGTATGTGCAATTCTGATAAATAAGGTCTATGGAAGTAGTAACGATAGATCAGGTCCCAGTAAATATAATATGAACCATGCTTCATCTTCTAGTGTGATGAAGTGATCTACTGATGTCACATGGCTGGAAATGTTTTTTGTAAAATTGATGTATCGTATGTGCGTCTCTTGCGCATTATTGGTAATATTTTGCCAAATGCTTTAGTACCAGAGAAAGTAACTTATGTTTTCAATTGATTGACTCCTTGTTTAATAATGTGCATACTAGCATGGTGTGTGTTTGTTGTGTCCATCAAAAAGCATCTTGCAAATGCTGTTACTAGCCAATCGTAAATTGCTGACTGTACTTTAAACCAGCATTAGGGTTATGCAGAGTTGGCTATTTTTTGTGTCAGACATTTGACTTATATCCAGTGTTCCCAAATCTGTTCAAGTGAGCTAAGAAAATATTTAATAGTCAGTCAGTGAGATTGCCTACTCAACTCTCGACTGGGCATAGCCTTCTTTCAATTATTATTCTCTTCCTCTCTTTAAATGTGTTTGCTGTGTTTGTTGACATGTTGTAACTACCAATGGTTTTAACAATAACTAGCTAACTGAGGCTTGTCTCTCAAGGAGTGCCTTTGAAAAGGCCTTGAGGTTTAAACCTCATTCAACTTACTGTTTGACATACCTCACTGCAGTGAGGTTTATGCCTCAATACATTGCCAACATGGCATAAGATTTATTGCTATGCAAAAACCTCAAGTAGTGAATGACATGGGTGAGAAGATTGAGGTCATTAAATAGTTGGAGACTTAGAAATTTGCAGTTTCTTCTTCCTGTGATAGTTTCTCACTTGCTGTGTACAAATTGTGATTTGGTATTTTGTTTATACAAATTGTGATTTTGTAATTTGGTATTTTGTTTATACATTTGTTGTAGGTGTTTATTTATGTTGATTGTAACTTTTTCTTAAGTTTTTAGCTTTATTTTGGAAAATTGAGGCTTATGCATCTTACTATCTCACTAGAGATGGTTTGGCAGAAAAACTATTTATCATTTTACTACAACGATATGAGAAGACTTATATAGCTGATGTGATTCATTAGTGAGTCCTACTTCAAATCTATACAGATTACAAACTGGTAAATTGTATTGAAGGTTCGAAATTTCTTGAGATCTCACTAATGAATTACATCAGCTGTATAAGTCTTTCTCATATCGTTGTAGTAAAATGATAAATAGCTTTTCTGCCAAAGCATCTCTAGTGAGATGGATGTGGCATCACTTGCCAAAGGCAAGGTTGGGAGTTGGACTCATGTTGGAGTCAAGGTCTTGTAATTAATTTGGTTTCTTATCATTACCCAAAAAAAGAAAAAGGTTTTCTGATTTCAACCAAATTGAACTTTCTTGCTGAAATGCTTAAGAAAGGGGACGGGAGGCTTGAAAATAGAAGTTAGAACCAGGTCAGCCCTAAATGAAGGTTTGGAAGCAAAAAAATTATGTGGGTCAGGTCAGTTATACCATGTTGTCAAACTCTTAAGATTTAATTCGGAACAAGAGAAAAACAAGTCGAGTTGGCTATTAAATCGCAACCCTACAAGAATCGTACGATGCATAATTCGAATCGTGCAATTTGATTTAACTCATACGAGTTAACTTGTACAATTTACACGTTAACCCCTTTAACTCGATAAAGGGAAAAATCTAGAGGTCTAAGAACGAAAGCAAAAGAAGAGAGAGATCAAATCTAGTAAATATGCGCCTTGTCACACACATGTACATAAAATAGGAAGTGTTTGACACGTAAGTAAAACAACACCTTTTTGTTTACACAAAATAGTTTTTCTTATTAATTTTTTATTAAAACTATTATTTATCATTTAAAATTGAAAGAAAGTCAATGAATACACAAATTAAAAGTGTTTAGAAGCATTTTAGAAGAATCGAAAAAAATCTTACGATTTACGATTTGATTCACAACCCACCCCTACCAATTTTACGGTTCAATTTTGATTTGACAACTTTGCCTTGTTATCAATGTGTGTGATGTGATAATATGCTGTAGCTATTTGTGTGTTTTAGCTTGATAGTTGAGTGCAATTCTCGACATCATAAAATCTCCATTGATCCCTTTTTTGGGGTTTGTAATTGATCCCTATTGCATGACTGGGGACTAAGCCCGGGGATTACTGATCAGGTTGGTACTTGTCTTTTGTTCTGTGCCGAGTACATATTTTGAGTTTTGAAAGTTATGTTTTGGTTCCTTCTTAAGCTTCGCCCCCAATGCATGGGTGTTCTTTTATTTTCTTTCCTGTTTCTTTTTATGAACTGAAGCGTGACTTGGTTGCTTTTGCACCCTTGTTTCAGAGTCCTTATCACGTCAACATTCTTCTTGCTGGGTATGACAAGGAGACAGGTCCATCTCTTTACTACATTGACTACATTGCAGCCCTTCACAAGATTGAGAAGGGTGCCTTTGGATATGGATCGTACTTCTCCCTCGCCATGATGGACAGGCACTATCACAGCAACATGTCGGTGGAAGAAGCAATCGATTTGGTAGATAAATGCATACTGGAGATCAGGACCCGGCTGGTTGTGGCTCCACCAAATTTCGTGATCAAGATCGTTGACAAGGACGGAGCAAGGGAGTATGCCTGGCGTGAATCCATCAAAGAGGCCGGCGTGGCTCCGGCTTGAGCATCTTTTCTTTTTTCAAATGTTTCACCCTATTTCATTTCATGTTCTTCTCTTAAACACCAAAAACATAGGCAATTTGGACTAGTACTTCGTGAAAAACAAAAGACTATGGAAAAGGTTTGTTACTTTGTTCCCTCTATGGTGATCCATCTCCTCATTATGTGCCTCAGAAGTTACATAAATTAGTTCAACGTTTACCTGGTCAGAACGCAACACAGATACAGTGTTTGATGTGTGATTTGCTTAAGATGTTCCCATTAGGTTCTGATGGTGGGGAAAAATTAATAAAGGGTGATTGATATAGAGGAGGAAGTTTGATCAAGGCAACAAAAAAAAAATGTTTGATGAATTCTGAAAGTAGAGGGCTTTCTTTGTTTGGCCAGGAGATATTACAATATTCATTCATTTTATTATAGTTGTATGGCGCGTTTTTTTTTTTTTTTCAAAAAAGAGTTGTATAGTGATGACTGATGAGGTATTGAAATTTATGTCTCCAATATGAGATTGTTCTCAACAACCACGCGACTTTCAATTTGTTAACTCAAGGGTATTTGATATCAGGTTGATACTAATAATTTATCGACAATTTGAAACAATAAAAATTATTAGAATTCCATGGTATGAGAAAAAAGGATATCTGTTGATCTCAACCAAAAAAAGAAGTATATCTGTTAATAAAAGGGAAAAAAAAAGATTATCTATGGAATGCATTAGTTTTGAAAGATTTAAAAGATTACAAAAGTACACTACCAACTATATTAAATTGAGTTTAGTGGAAGCAATTTGAGATTTTTTAAGACTGCAAATAAACTCGAGATTTGAAACTTTCTTGTTATTATTGATAAATTGAGTTAAGTGGAAGCAATTTAGGTTTTTTTTTTTATTTTAAGACCATGAAGCAACTTGAGATTGCAACTGTCATTATTATTGATATGTAAAGATTTCAACCATCATTTTTTTTGTTGCTTTCAACTATATTTTATGTGTAGTTTTTTCCTTTTTTTTTTTTTTGATAAGAATCTTTTATGTGTAGTTAACATATAGGTTTAAATTGGCTCGCCAGTCTTCGACAAAAAAGAAATAAATAAAGTTGAAGAAAATATTGAAGTATTTTGTATGGGAAGTAAAAAAGAAAAAAAAAGTTCAATGCGTCGCCTGAGAGATTCGAACTCTCGCGGGGAAACCCCATGTACTTAGCAGGCACACGCCTTAACCACTCGGCCAAAGCGACGATGGCTGTTTAAATTAGTGCACTTAATATAATTAAATATTATGTAATTATCATTAAATCAAATAATACAATCTAGAGTTCCAAAACAATGCCACATGAGAAACAAACCACAAATGAACCTACCAACAACAATTTCAAACAATATTACATAAACCAATCAAGCAAATCAATAGAAATTAAAACTAACAAGTCCAAGAATGAAAAGTAGAGGCACATGGGAGAGCTTGGCAGCTGAGTTTGGCGTCAAAACCGGGCGAATTCCTGGGACTGCAGTTGGGGTAGTAGGATTCACTGGTGGAGATTCCGGGGTCAAGCCCAATCCGGGTGTATCACTTTCTGCTGGTGAAGGACTTGGTGGCCTCAAATCTGTCAAAATTTGTAGCCAAAATCAATAACACTAACACGTTGTTTCGAATTATGTCCTAATTTTAGATGGGCACTATTCAAAATCATAGATAAATAGCCCCCAAAGTGGTGCGGTGCAGTGTCAAAGAAATGAGCATTATAACTCTGACTGCAAAAGTTATGAGTTTGACTCGCCGTAACTATACTATATCTATTACCTCCTTTATTTCTCCCGGGTTAAGAGGTTGCTTGTGCACCAAACTAACTCTCCCGGATTAGTCGAATCAAAGTAAAGAGAGACACAAAAAGGCTCGGACACTTACAGATGTAAAAAGTAAAATAAAGTAAAAATTAAAAATAAAAAATAGATCACCTCCTGGAGTAGAAATGGGAGGAGAAGGCGCTGGCGCAAATGATCCAATTGGAGATGGAGATGGAGATGGAGAAATTGAGGCTGCAAAGAAAATAAAATTAGCAACATTGATCAATAAAATTTTAAGAAGAATTAGCAGTGACCAACATTAGAATGTGACTCATATGTTAATGTATTTCTTGGTACATATAAGTAGCATAAACATGTCACACGTGTGTACCTTTGCATTGAACACTGACTTTACTGTTGTTGCAGGCGCGAGGGAGGGAGAGAGCTAGTGTCCTGTTGATGGGAATCCTGAAAGGTATACTTCCGGTGACAATTAGGCAAGCGCAATTGGCACTAGCAGTAGTGAGCTGCTGAAGTGAATTGCAGCAGTCGGTGTTCGGCGATGAGCCATTGCTGATGCCTTGAGTGATGTAGTTCAAGCAGGGTGAGAAGCTACTGATCATGGAGGTAGTGCAGGGTACACTGACCTGTCCTTGAACTCCCACAGACATAACAACGATCGCCAGCACGAATGCCGTAACGTTAGCAGTGATCATCTCCTTCATGCCCTCCATTGCTTCAATTGTTTCCCTGATCTCAATGTGCCTTGTAGGGGGAAAAAATAGGTGAAATGGTTGTTCAAATGTATATGAAGTGTGGTAGATTGAGATGATGAATATGAGTGACCTCAATATATATATAGATAGATAAGAGTTTCTAAAACTACTATATGGTGTATTGGTTTGTTAAAGGTGGGAGATATCTAATGGACCATTGGTTGGTTTTGGAGTTCACCAAACCTTAACGAACTTTTGTTTTCTAGTAGTAGTTAAATTAGTTGAAAAAACCAAGTACAGATCTTCTATAAAAATTGAGAAGTAATTCAACTATCAGTCTTCCTTGCATGCCATGTGTTAACTTCAGTAATTTCTGGGCACCTGCTCTTGCCTACCATAGTGGGTCCCCTCAAAAAAGATTTACTTAGCAAAGCATAAACCTAATTCAGATTTCAGAAGTTTAAGTTTCTTCATCTCAACATGGAAACTCATGGAAACTAATGAGCTTTTAATAGTCAAGAGCAATTATGGTTCGAGATGAGCGCCATATATTTGATTGAGTCATAGGTTGTGACTTCCAGTCATGGTAGCCACGTTATCTCTTGGTTTTTCCTGATTTATGGATTTAAAGGCACCCGAATGACACATGCAAGATTAGTCGAGCCGAAATAAGAAAAGATTAAACGATCTAGAATGTCAATAAAAAAGTAAAACCAAAAGCTAAGAAAAGAATAAGGTTTATAAAAAGCAAAATGTTGGAGTATATAATCTCACATTAGAAATATAATAAGAGTTAGTGTGGTATAGGGGTGCATACGGATTGAATCCAGTCTAATTAGGATCAATCCGCAATCCAATCTAATAATTGCGGATTGAAAATTACAAATTAAACCAGTCCAAATAATTCATCAATCCAACTCAATCTAATTTGTATAATGCGAATCGGACTTGATCAAGTTTCGCGGATTGACATTTTTATATCAAAGATTTATGAAATTAAACTTAATCAAATGAAGCATACAAATCATACATTTCATGAATAACAAATTAACAAATACATCCCCCAAGATCTATAACATATTTTTCAAGAACTTGTCATCATAATAAGCTTCAAAATGCAAATCTTACATAATAAACATGAAAATTAAGTGCATGTTGCAAACATAAAACCCACAAAAAAAAAAGGTTTGAAACATAACAAAAGAGTTGAGAACACGCATAGTCTTTGAGTTCTTATGAAAACCTATACATAACATACAAGTGAAGTGATAACAAAATAGGAAACAAACTTTCTTCCATTGCTAATCTCTATTTTCTTCAAGCCTCTTCTCATATCTTAGTCACATGCTCCCACCTGAGTTTTTCAAATTAAAAAAAAAAAACACACACACACACACACACGCACACACACACACAAAAAAAAAAAAGAAAAGAAAACAAGTCATGAAAGTAAGATAATTTCATATCATGAGTCATGATATACAATGCATAGCAATATATACTTGCCTTGTTCAAGTCAAGTCATTATCAATCATCAATTTCAATTTGAGATGATACGTTCAAACCTTTGAATTATGAAAGAAGATATATAAATATAAAGACAATATATTTTAAAATATAAATACCACAAGTTTAACTATGTAAATGAGTTACCTTGTTCAATGCTTTCATATAAACTAGCTTCTTCAAAATAATCGCATGACTCATTTGGTTCAAGTTTTGACTTTAACCAATTTTGCGAGCAAATCAAAGCTTCAACTGTGATAGGGCTTAATGAGCTCTTGAAACAATCAAGTACACGTCCTCTAGTGCTAAAGGCGGATTCAGATGCAATGGTGGACACTTGAAGTGCCAATACATCTCTTGCAATTTGAGATAAAATTCCATACTTGTTGCTATTTAGTTTCCACCAACCCAAAGTATCAAATTCTTCTAGTGGATCTTCCGTTGGCTCCAACAAGTATTTATCGATGTCATTCCTCTCCGTAGCACTTTCGCGTTCCTTTTTTCGCATCACAAATTGAACCATCATATCATCAACATCTTCATCAACAACAGCCTTACTCAAACTTGTTTGAGATGAACCTTGATTAACTTGAGTACTCGAACCAAACAAACTTAACTTTAAGTACTGTTGATACATTCGATGTAATGTTATTTCAATTTTTCTGATCATCCTTTGAACAACTGATTCAATAAACAACTTTTCCAAGATAAACTTCACATACTCCAATTTGTATCTAGGATCCAAAACAATGGCAACAAACAACATACAATTAATGTTTTCAATATGTCCACAGTACTTGTCATATTTTGTTTTCATACTCGCAGCCATTTCCCCCAACAAAAGATCTACAGTCGCACTGAATCTCATCAACTGATTTTGAATCTTGCAAAATTCATAATAATAGACATTAGAAGTAGGAGATAAAGATGCACTAAACTTCACTGTTATGTCATAAAATGTCTTCAAGAATTTGACAAAAGTCTTTGCATTTTCATAATCACATTTTATGGGAGGTCCACCCTTTTCTTTTTCCCTTCACCATTACCAAGAAAATAATTAATGAATTGACTATCTTCCTCATCCAATCTCTCCAAAGCACTCTAAAATTTAACTGCAGATTCCAACATCAAGTAAGTGGAATTCCACCTAGTAGGTACATCCATTACCAAAGAGCCCTTGCATTCACTTTTTACTTTTTCTACACATATCTTGAACTTCAATCCTCTTGCAGAGATGATTTCACATAATTAACGGCATTTCAAATGCTTTCCACTGAATGATGAAGTTCTTTCAAACCTTCTTTCACAATTAAATTCACAATATGAGCGCAACACCTCAAATATAGAAACTCTCTATCTAAAATGGAACCTTTCCATCCATTTATCCTCCTTCTAAGATATGCAATCGCGGTATCATTTGCATTAGCATTGTCAACTGTAATAGTGAAAATATTGTAGAGGGGGAAGGGAGAGCATAGACAGAGCCCAGAGGCGCGACCAGAAGGTCGCGAAGCCACGGACAGAGGGGGAAAGAGAGGTGAGGTGCAGATAGAGACATGAACGAGAGACAGAGGGGGGAGGGAGAGGCGAAGTGCAAACTGATCAAGGAGGGAGAGGCGAGGAGCAGCCTGATCGAAGAAGGAGGGACGAGGAGCAGCGGGAAGGAGGGGAGAGGCAAGGCAAGGAGCAACGCGGAGGGAGAGGCGAGGTGAGGCGCGGACGAGAGGGGAGGGTGTCAGATTTTTTGTTTTAGATAGTGAGTTAGGGTTTTTCATATGTGCTTATATAAACGGACTGAATTGGACTGGATCCACAATTTTCCATTGAAGAATCCGTAATCCAATTCAATCCAATCAGATTAATGATTTTTCAATCCAATCCAGTCAAAAGGATAAAAAAATTGATCCAATTAGTGATAATTGGTTTAAGTTGGATTGGATCCGCAAATCATGTCAATCTGTGTGCACCCCGTAGTATATAAATGGTGTAGATTGGATCCTAACTCAAACCAATTTCTTAAGGGACGATTAAATTTCTTTAAGGGAAATCAAATTTCTTAAGTGGTGTAGATTGGTTATAAGCTTCATCTAAAGGCAATTAAATTTCTTAAGGGACAAGTCATAAGCAAGCTCACAGGAATATTTTTTTCTGTCAAAGTCCAGATTTAGAACTGAACTCTATTTGTTTACCAAGAATGGTAAAGTAGGAGAAGTTGGTGACCCATATACACGCAAAAAACTTTGAATGTTCTTTACTGACTTCTATTTATAAGACAAGCAACCTTTCAGTTCTCTTCACATCAGCCCAAACACAAAATCCAATCAAGCTCATTGTTGCTTCCCTCGGTAGTCCTCATCTGGGTAGTATTCGATTTCAAGCTTTTCAGCAACACTTCTCAATGGCTCTTAAAAGTATGGAGATTGGTCTGGTTGTGGCGGTGGTGACCATACTTTTGGTAGGAGCAAATGCTCAATCAAGCTGCACAAATGTGCTGATCAGCTTGTCTCCTTGCCTGAACTACATCACAGGGAACTCATCGACGCCATCTTCTTCATGCTGCAGTCAGCTTGCAAATGTTGTCAGGTCACAGCCACAATGCCTCTGCCAGGTCCTTAATGGCGGTGGTTCAAACCTTGGCCTCAACATCAACCAAACTCAGGCTTTGGCTCTTCCTGATGCTTGCAAAGTTCAAACTCCGCCCATAAGCCGATGCAATGGTGAGATTGAGAATTTTTTCATCTGACATAACGTTTGATTCTGTTAGTAGATAGGCTTTTCTCAGTAGATTTCTGATCTTTTTCCCTGTTGTTATAAGCAGCTGGTGCTCCAGCAGACTCACCAGCAGGAACACCTGACTCCCCCAGGTCATCAGTGCCAGGTATGTTTTGGTCTGTTGCTGCATAAATACAATAGGAATAACTTAAGAAAAAAGATACACAGTTACAGAACAATAAAACACCAATATTATCATACTTCAACTTAGAAAAATGTTACTGCTTTGAAACTTAAAGAAGCCAAATTTCTCGGGTTCTAGGTAAGATTTTTTGTTGCATCAGCTCATACCCCATTGACAATTATATACATGGATGCAGATGGAGGATCCAAGAATGTACCCTCAACAGACAACACACCAAGTGGAAGCTCAGCAACATTGCCATTCTCTCTGCTCTTCATCTTAGTGTTGATTTCATCATATGCTACTACCTCGGGAAGCTTATGAGAGTATTTCGAGTCTTCTGTTATGTACTAGGGGCCTTCTATGTTGTTGTAATTTCGTACTTGGTACCTTCACATTGGATGAGGGGTTTTGCATTTGTGTGTCATTGGTTTGTGTTGTGTCCACCTATTGTTTTTCATGAGCATTATATCTGTCCTTCCATAATAAAAGAGATACGTTATATCCTATGTTTTGTCACTGGTTCAGATCTATAGGAGAAACAGCTTTTTAAGCATCTTTTTGGAACAAGCAATATACTTCTAGATTAGAATAAATGATTTAACATAAACAAAAAACATAGATTACATGATGAATGAGAACCAAGAAATAGAATGGAGAAACGATCAAAAATAGAGGAAAGTGAAACAAAACACATCCTATGTCATCATCCAAGAAAAACAGTCTCACCCCTTCAAAACAGACAATATGAAAATACAATTGAAGACCCTCAACAATATGCTTCCAATTTCTTTCCCATATTCTTCACTTGAAAAAAGAAAGGTCTCCATTTGGAAAAAAGAATACTTTCAATATCTTACCCATTCATTACTTGAAAAAAGAAAGATCTTCACATGGCCGTGAACCAAAAGATCCCCAACAACATAACTCAAGAAAATTTCAATTAGATGAAGTCAAATTATGCCGTCAATAAAGAATCAGCAATTGAATTATCCAACAGAATTTCATCAGACAGCATTCATTGCCAACCACGCAATAGTTTCATTTGTAAAAAATAAAAAACGACAAGGTAAATGCATTATCCACCACTTTTCAGTAATTCAACTTTGACCTAAACCATAAACCCTAGATCATCTTCATACGTTTTTTTTTTTTTTCCACGAGACAACTTTGACCATTTCAATATCAAATTAATCAAGAGATCTTCCTAGGCGCCGCCTTAAGCAGTTTTAGATGCCCATCGTCTAGGCCTTAATTAGGCAGATAGTGGGCCTAAAAATAAATTTTTAAAAGACTTGGGGAGGTATTTGTAATTACTAAATCTCTTTCATGTAAAAACACAAACTTAACCCCAACCCTTCTTTCAACACCTCACCATCTGTTTGCCACTCCTAACTAACTCCAGCATTCTGGCAACTCCGATAACTCTCGCTCATTCTTTCCTAGCGACTCCTCCCATGATAGTGCAATTGTTCTCTTGCTTTTAAGTGAATATTTCATTTTTATTTTTATTCATATTTTTATTTTAGTTTTATTTATTTTTTTGAAAATATATTTTATTGTATTTAAAATTTTGGGTGAAAATATGTGAGGAAAGATGTGGAGGTGAAAATGTATTGATGCGAATGTGCAGGTGAAAAAAATATGGGCATTATTATTGAGGCTCCACTTAGTCTATGTGGGGACAAAACCATCTTGGTGCCTTGAAAACACTGATCTAAGTTCATTTTCTGTAAGATACACAACAAAAAACCACCAACGAAATGGAAATGTTGCATGGTTTTGCATAATAATGGGGGCCACATAATTTAACGAATAAATATATTTTATCTTTTCCTCCATTTTGTAATTTTTTTTTTTTTAACCTTCCTTTCTTCTTCATCAGATGTGGGGGTTGGTTGAGATTGGGATCAGTTGAAGACATTACTGGAAGACATTGATACAAGTTGCTCAGTTTTGAAAGTATTAGCAGCCCCATGAATTGGGAACAAATTATTCCAACAAGCAAAAAGCTTTCCATAAAAATGGAAGAATATTGTTGGCATCATACAAACAGTGCATCCTTTTATCAGAGTAGGAAGAAACAAAATTTGAAACAAAACACAAGTACAAGGATCTAAACAAAATTTGAAGTAAAAAAAAATAAAATCGGAATTAGGCTTTTTAGGCAGGATCCTTAGCATTCTCAATGGTTAACATAATGTTACAATAATGAGAAAATACACGAACTTAAGTTGGCCAGGATGCGAATGTACCAACATGGAGTTTGAAGCAGTTCTCAAGAACTTCTATCTTGAATCTTGGAAAATCTCAATTATGTGATCGTGAACGAACAAATTCTTCTAGCTTGTCCCATACTTCAAGTGCTGCAGCTCTGTCCTGGTGTCTTTTATTCTTGCTGATCTACAAGTCATAGTTAAACACAAATTAAACAAGGGAATTCTATCATAAATTTAATTACAAGATATTTAAAATGAAATGACGAAAAAAGCTTCAAGAGAGGTGTATGCTCACAGAGATGATCTTCACATTCCATTGTTTCACAGTCTTTGCAGACTCCAAGCTATCATCTTCGAAACGCATGTAAAATCCTATAACTGCAGAGAGACCAAGAGACATCCAATAATAAGTCTACAATAATTATACCAAGTGCCCGGATTATGATTTTAAGAAAACAAGTATCTCATGTTAAATTCCCAATTCTACGGACAGTATCTAGACATAATCAAATAACACCAAGGTAGAGAAATGGAACAATGTGTTCCAAATTAAGTCTTCCTTTAGAACCCCCAATGGGGCTTAGTAGTTAGTACACATCAACATGGATGACTAATTGATTCTACATATACAATCCTCTAATTCAAGCGAATTGACAAACAAAAGGGTAAAATACATTGAACTCAGGATCGCTTATTCCAATAAAAGGTTCCAACTTTCCAATAAACAAATCCGAAGCAGCAAACATAAATTTCATAGTTTCTTAGAAGTATCACATTCATGATAAAGAAAGTAAGCCAGATTTAACCTTAAAAGGGTAGTCATACTTGCTATCA
The DNA here is from genome assembly GCA_039657345.1 of Stephania japonica. Lineage (NCBI taxonomy): Eukaryota > Viridiplantae > Streptophyta > Magnoliopsida > Ranunculales > Menispermaceae > Stephania > Stephania japonica. Next base: position 14,537,486 of record CM077558.1, on the reverse strand, counting down.
ACTATCGTAGACAAGAAATATTGATGTTAACATGCAAACAAGACCTTTACCACTATTGGATTGCCAGCATATCTGGTATCCAATAACTAATTCAATTATCATCACAAGGCAATTCTCATTGACATGAATAGCTAATTGATTCATGAATCAGTCAAAATCAATACTAGAAATCAATAATACTCAAAGTCGAGCAAATTGCCTAACAAATGGATAATGCACAATGTTCTTGGCGTCGTAATCACAATAAAAAATTTCCAACATTCCTATACACAAAACCAAAGCAGCAAACTCATGGCCGATAATTAGTTTCTACAAAAAAATGACTTCTTGATGAAGAACAAAACGTACTCTTATTGAATATCTCGACGTGATCCTTGAATGGCCAATCCTTGAACTGCCACTCCTTCCCCAACACAAAAACAGAAACCACTCTATCCCAATCCTCCGCCTTCAACGCAGACGGCTTGTCCCTAACCTCATAGGCAGTCACCACCCTATCCCTACTAAACTTCTTCTGCACCGTGACGCAATCCGGCTTCGCCCCCTTCATCTGCTTCACCTTGACATCAGTAGGAATAAAGACGCCATCCTCCAAAAACTCCTTGACATTGTAAATAGTAATCAGAGTCTGAAAGGCGCTCGGCACCAATATTATAGGCACTCCCTCCCCAATCTTGCTCCCCTTGAAATGCATCTTGGCCTTGGCCGCACCGCCCTCGAAGCCGAAGCCGAAGCCGAACCCCAACTCCTCCCCCCCCTCCTTCCACACCCCCTGTCGTCCGTCCCCATCAGCCTACTCTTCGCCACCAGGCCGTCCTTCCTCTGATGCGACTCCATCCTCTGCCGCTCCTCCTCCCTCTTCGTCGACGCCACCAGCACGCTGTAGAAGTCCCTGTGCTTGCACTCCAGCAGCGCCTCCCGGTCCTTCAGCGGCCTCTCCAGCGCCCTAATCATGCCCACATAGTCCAACACCAAACCCTCCCCAACCCTAGAACCATTATCATTACTATTGTTCTTATTATTGTTACCATTGTTGTGATCGATGTCCGATGCCGCAACAGCAGCAGCAGAAGCAGCAGCAACAGCAACAGCAGCGGCAGAGAGCCTCTGGTCATGGAGCTTAGGAGGGTGGGGGTGAGGGTCGTCGAGAAGGAGGGGGGGAGGGTGGTAGTGGAGCTCGATGGCGTCGGCGGAGGCGGAGCGGCCGTGGAGGTAGTCGAGGAGGGGCTTGCGGTCGGGGAGGGTGACGGAGGGGGTCCTGTGGGTGCGGGCGATCTGGAGGTACTCGGTGTGCTTCAGGTGGTGGTGGTTGAGGAAGAACACTAGGGTTTCGAGAGTGTAGAGGTTGCCCTGTTTCGAGCGGTAGGCGGTCTCCGAAGTGCAGGGGAAGGAGTATTCGTTGCCGCCGAACCGGAACTCGTCGCCGCTTCTCGCGATCTTGTCGAGCTCGCCGCGGACGGTGTAGTCTCGGAGGACTGTCAGGGGGTCCATTGCTTGTTTCGGTCGTCGAGAGAGATGATGACGCTGATTTTCTGGGCTGTTAAGTGGGTTATGTCATCAAGGCCTGGAGAGAGAGAGAGAGAGAGAGAGAGATGATGAAAGTGATTTTGCTATTACATTCAGATCTTTCCAAATTTTTTATCATGAAAAAATGATAATCTAACGCACACACTTTGGACACACACTTTATCTTTTAGCTTATTTATAGTTATTTCTTTCTCCCAATATGTTAGATTATCATTTCCCTTTTATTATATCCTAGGATTAGGCAGACTTCGATCTTGAATTTGGGAGGCGTATCGATTGAGCGTTTGTGTGTGTTCGTGATGGGGTATTCTTACATTCGTCGCATCTAATTACTAAGATAATTATTAAATTTATTTTTATTTTTTAAAAACAATTATTAAATTTATTATTTAAGCTTATTACTTAGATGTTAATTTATCAAATTCAAATTTAAGAAATGAGTTTAGATACAAGTTTATCAATATAGAAAAGTTACAATATAATAACAAATTTGAAAAAGGTTATGATATAATAATAAAAGTTATAAAAGGTTAAGATATTTTAACTAATTTGATTTTTTCTTTTTATAAGAGTAGAATGTGGAAACTATAAAAGTGTGATGCAAATGCAAATGTAATGCAATAAACAACCATTGTAGATTCATAATTCAAATTTAGGCAAAGGTTGAAGGTTGAATCACGTAATTTTATTACTTTTGGAACTAAGGCTATGTTGTGTTGTTGTACATGTTTGAGATGTTGGAATAGTCCTTCGTAGACTAATTAGAATACAATAATAAGGCTCAAATGAGTGGAGTAAACACTCGATCTTGCTTTAGTACTTCGAAGTAAACCTCATACATAAACTAGTCACCAAATTATTTTGGGTTATTTTCATAAATGGTCATCCGACTTTAAAGTTTGTAACACTTTGGCAACTAAAGTTACATTTGTATCAAATAAATCACCTAACTTTTAAAATTGTTTCACATGAGTCACTCCTACCACAATTTCATAACTAATGACAAATTTGCCTAGATGAAGGGAATGCTCGGTTCAGTTGAAGGGAGGAAGGGAGGAGGAGGAGATGGAAGTGGGGGTGCTGGCATAAATGAGGTTAGGGACATCACAGAGGATGAAGAGTCATAGCGCAACGTAACATCACCAAACAACATGTTGAAGGAAACCCCAACTGCACCTTGTTAAGATTATGTGGTTCGGTTCCAATTTTCAGTTATCCCATTGTGACGACCCGTCCTCAACCTAGGGTCGATTATATTTAGGTTAACGGTAAACTCCAATTTTAAACAAAGGATAATAATCCCTAAGCAATAGATTTAAGTTCATAGAACATTTATAAAAATTATACATCTGTTCATGCTCCTTTAAACTAAACAAGTTAATTATAATCTCCGAAATGGACCAACTAAAGATAACTAGGATTCAAAATACCCAAAGATCTATTTTAATTTTTAACCCCAAGTTGATAGTTTCAAAACTAAATATACATGATATATATATATAGACTTCAAGCTCGTCTCTCCCTTGCCTCAACCTAGCGCCGTGTGATACCGAGATGTAAGTGGGGTGAGCTAAAAGAACCAACGGAGCTCAGTAATGCGGAAAACCCGCTCAACCATCAAATATACAAGTAATACCTAATAAGCATGTAAAGTCTAGTATGTATTTTAAAAATAAACAAGGATTTATTGAATGTTAACATGGCAGCAGGATTTCATAAGAAATAGACTTACAATGAACCATCAAGAACTATCATAGACCTAAGATTCGTAAGTCACAATTAAATAGGAATTCATCCTTTCATAACAAATACCACGTATTCATAAGCCATAAATCGTAACAACAATAATCATGAATAACATTAAAGAGATTGACAAATCATTTTATAATTTCAAACTTTCATACAAATGAGGGGTTTTCGCGAGATTATGTACTATAAAATATAATAATACGATAAGTCGATGTTCCATTCAATGCATACTAGATATTGGCAAGAATCCGGTGACCGATTCTCCTACTCTCAAAGTGATGGAAACAACCAGCTAGCACACAGGCCTTATGTGCCCTCTCGTTTGTCCCATCAAATCAACAGTAGATTCGTCCAAGCCATCACCGATGCACATCTCTATGTCTCAAGAGTACAAGAGAAGGTAACTCCAACTCATATCCCTACGTGACATACTTATGAATTCAATTAGTCAAGTAAAGCCCTCGGTGGTAAACTCCACACCCTGGGGTGTTAACGACCCTCGGTGGTAAACTCCACACCCTGGGGTGTTAACGACCCTCGGTGGTAAACTCCACACATTCTGGGGCCATGAATAACAGTGCATTCACATTCCATAGATTCGTAGATTCGAGCCAATACCACGACGCAACCCATAAATCCCAAGTCTTTAATTCAAATTATGAATCCTAAGCATAACTAATAATCATGTCATATTTGATAATTGAGCAAGCTCCCCACTTACCTAAACTCGTCGCGAATCCTAGTATTGATCCTTTCGTACTAGGGCTCGATTTGAATGTTCAATTCGAACTTCTTTGATCTCTTTGACTTTTCAAAACTCATTCTCACCATTCCAAACTATCTTCCCTTAATCTCCTATCTTTTTCCAAATAGTGTAGAACAACAAGTGGTGGCTAGGTTTATTCAACTTCTCCTTTTATAGGCTAGGGTTAGTTTAGGTTACATACATCCTTTTGTATTAAAGACTAAAGTGCCCTCCTACTTGGCCTTAAGTCTAACTCCCTATTTAATATATTTTAGGCCATTTTCATTTATTTATCTTAACGAGCATTTTGACCAAGAACGTTTCCACAAATCTTTCCCTAATTAATGGGATCTCATAAATTTGGAGATCTTACTCCTTTTGACTAGGAAAGTTTCCACAAATCTTTCCTTAATTAATAGGATCTATTAAATTTGGAAATCTTGCCGTTTTTTATAATTTTCTTCGTGTTTAAGAAACGTTTTTCAAATCTTTATTTTCTTGTGAGTTTCCTTAATAAGAACGGGCATATATTCTGATATCTCTTCAAACCGCATAAAATGTGCATCTCGAGGTGTAGGATATTCTACTATATCACTAATAATCCAATCCAAAGAAATCCAACACACATTTAGTATTTAAATTACTAAATTGCCCCTAAATCGGATCGGGGAAGATTCAGGTCGTTACAACATCCTCAATTTTAAGAACTTTCGTCCTCGAAAGTAAAAATAATTACATTCGCAGTTTGGTGTGTCCGTCCGTAATGATTTATTTTATCACCCATCCTTTAGTTGGTGCATTTTTGCTTGCGTATTCAGCCTGTACCCCACATGAAATAAAGTTTTAGTCATGACTTTAATATATCTCATTATTTTTTATTTTCGTTTTACAAACTAAAATTCATAAAGGCTACCTCGTGTAGGTCATCAATAGAGCTATCATACTTAGCTACATGCCAATTTCTCATATAGTTACGCATTTCTAGGGTATTCCCTTGTGATCTCCATCGAAATCGCAATATACGCTCAAGTCGCTCAACTTACAGAGATGTAGAACCATACTGAGATGTGATCTGGTGCCTATCTGTGTCAAAGAATATCTCTACCTATCTGGCATTGAAACCATACCACCGACTGGTAGTAGGGAAACAAGGATAATTGTCTACTATAACATGAGCACTAGCACACCATCTCTGTCAACATCTCAGTTACGTACATCATTGAACGACTCATCATGTCTTTGCAGCTTATCTGTGAAGGCTACAAATAGGCAGACCTAGTATTCCTTTCTAGAATAATGCCTTAATATTATTGGCATCACATGTTTATCGACATTCATTCTTGTAGGTTCATATTTCAAGTCAACTTTTGACTGATGATCCACTTTGTAGCTCCTCTGTCATACTTAACTGTTAATTGACGTAAACAAGCTTCCACTTTTAAATTCTTGTGGAATATTTTTAACATCGTCATTATTTCTAAGTAGGTTTCAGCATTCATCTGAATGCGCTCCATTGCATCACCATTTTTTTATTTCATACCAAGATCTTTTATCACTATATCTCGATTTTCAGGAGATCTATCGTATTACGTCCTCGTACTGATCAATTCTCACAATCCTGGGTGACTATTTTAAACATTGTTGACTTAGTCATGTTGGTATACAATGGTCCCTCCTCATCTTTCTAAGCTAACTCTTAGCTTTTATAATGTGTTTAGTACCTCACTCTCTAAGAAACGAAGGTAATTTAGCTTTCATGTTTCGTTGTTGGTTTAGGGTATTTCCTCACCATCCCTAATTATTGTTTCGTACATATTGCATAGTATAAATCTTATTGGGGTTCGATCATAACCTAAGATCCCCACTTTTAATAGTCGACCTATCACTGATCAGATATTTCATCTTTCCTTTCGACCATTTAGTTTGGTAGTTCAGGTTTTTTTTTGTAATGTTTTACTTTTATTATGAGATCACAAGTTACTTCCCACAAGTGATCAACATGATTCTTAGCGACGTCGCCATTTTGATTAGAAATTTCGTTCTTAGACAGGGTACTATTGCAGTACATGTTGTCTCTCTTGAGTTCGCAATTCTTCTTCTCATCAAGTTACTCATTCGTTTTTCCATGGGTCGATCCTATTCTAGGATCCCCAATTTTAAGAACCAAGTCATTATTGACTAAAGTTATATAACAATCATTTGCCTCGATTACTCTTCAACTTTATTTTTCATTCAACCATTCCCTATCAATCTGGTTAGGTTTCGTTTTGACTCAAAAGTTATGAATCTACACGTCTAATCATATCAGAAATATTCTTTTCATTGATGTACCCCAAATTTTAATGATTCACTTATCATCGAGTTCATTATAATATAATTAACTGCATCGTACGCTCTTTAAAACTTACTAATATGACTCATACATACCGTTTAGTTTGGGGCTTCCTTTAATTATTCAGTCATGGTACTGCTATTGCATACTCTCCATTCATTTCGAACACAATTTATCAATTCCTGGTATTCCCAACTTTATGAGTTAACTCTCAATTTGGGTCCTTATATTTAGTATTCAACCAATCGATAACTAGCTTAGCTTTATTTTTCTTTTACACAAGTTCGATCGAAACTTGAATGTCATAATTCAATCAATCGAAAAGTTAAATCCAAATCAAGTCCATTTCAAAATATTAAGTTTCGATTTTTCAAGCTAAGTGTAGCTTATTTTTATGGAATCATTTAAAAGCTTTCTCGCATTTCAAGCGAATTGTAATACCTTTTTCGAATCGATTTGGTTAATATACTTTCAAAATATAAATCACGATCACGAGAAAACTTGTATTCCAACACTACAAAATGGTAACATAGATCCAAACGATGATTTGCATTTTCATCAAGTCAAAATTTGAAATTCAGTAAAACACTTTATGTAAAGATTAAAATTACAACGTCAAATACTCGAAATATGTATGAGTCTATTCGTTTTATCTTTTGAACACCAACGAAAATAAATGGTTTCTTTTTTTTGTACTTGTTTGTCTTTTCAAAATTTTGTAAAGTCACGTTAAATCCTTCCATGAAAACTTCAATAAAGTGCGGCAAACATCAACTCGAAAACAATACAAAAATCATGGTCCAATATAGTCGAAAAATCATTTTTTGATAAAAATAGATCACCTGAAACAACAAAATTCGATCTATAGTAATAACCTTCAAATCGAATTTATAGACCAATGATTCACACTCTTAATCGAGCATTAGAGGTTTTTAGAGTATACGTGTCCATTATATCTTAAATTAAGTTCAACCACCTAGCCAAGCTAACTTGTTTATCATTGTTTGAAACCAAAGATTCATTTGCATCCTTACTAGGATTGTTAACTTCTATTTTCAACAAGATATCGTTAATTTTAATTATCCTAACAGAGTTTTTGGCGTCAAAGTTACTTCTCTGAAATGTGACCATGTCACAATTCCATCTTGCATATTTAGCGTGGCGTCTCATTGTCCTTTCAAGACTATCAATTCTTACTTAAGTCTTTATTTGCCACTCTATCGTCAAGTATAGGGGCATCTCGCCATACAATTTTCACTCTAAGTTTAGTCGTTCTATCAGAACCATTCTTGCAACAAACATTGAGGACTTCCTTACAACACATGTGGAATCTTCTGAGGACTTCCCTTCGATTTTCTTATGTCGTTAATTGTCATTTCCAACTCGTGGAACCAAGGTTTCACGTCTTAAGGAAAGACATTTACCTATATATCTAACGATATATTTATATATACAAAGTAGCAAATAATCATCACATTAAATCTTTATCAAGTTTCTTTTGTCCCATCCCATCCTAAGATTTATCATTATTGCGTGTTAAGTCGACTTTGAACCAATGTCCCATACCACTGATTTGTTCGACTTAACTTGACCTTTAAACTTAAAGGCTCTACATCTTAGGTTTCCCTAACCTAACGTTTCCCTAGGTTCTAATCCCTAGGCTCTGATACCAACTGTGACGACCCGTCCCCAACCTAGGGTCGTCGCCCGGCCCAGACTGCCATTTAGACCCGATACCTGAACCAGGCCCAAATAACGGTCTGGCACGCCTAAACAAATAAACCTGCGGAATACACATTGGCTAAACAAAGGATAATAATTGCGGAAAGAATATAAAAATATATCCTAAGCCAATAGATTTAAGTTCATAGAACATTTATAAAAATTATACATCTGTTCATGCTCCTTTAAACTAAACAAGTTAATTATAATCTCCGAAATGGACCAACTAAAGATAACTAGGATTCAAAATACCCAAAGATCTATTTTAATTTTTAACCCCAAGTTGATAGTTTCAAAACTAAATATACATGATATATATATACAAAGGCTCACATCAAGAGGAGACTTCAAGCTCGTCTCTCCCTTGCCTCAACCTAGCGCTGTCGTGGATACCTGAGATGTAAGTGGGGTGAGCTAAAAGAACCAACGGAGCTCAGTAATGCGGAAAACCCGCTCAACCATCAAATATGCAAGTAATACCTAATAAGCATGCAAAGTCTAGCATGTATTTTAAAAATAAACAAGGATTTATTAAATGTTAACATGGTAGCAGGATTTCATAAGAAATAGACTTACAATGAACCATCAAGAACTATCATAGACCTAAGATTCGTAAGTCACAATTAAATAGGAATTCATCCTTTCATAACAAATACCACGTATTCATAAGCCATAAATCGTAACAACAATAATCATGAATAACATTAAAGAGATTGACAAATCATTTTATAATTTCAAACTTTCATACAAATGAGGGGGTTTTCGCGAGATTATGTACTATAAAATATAATAATACGATAAGTCGATGTTCTATTCAATGCATACTAGATATTGGCAAGAATCCGGTGACCGATTCTCCTACTCTCAAAGTGATGGAAACAACCAGCTAGCACACAGGCCTTATGTGCCCTCTCGTTTGTCCCATCAAATCAACAGTAGGTTCGTCCAAGCCATCACCGATGCACATCTCTATGTCTCAAGAGTACAAGAGAAGGTAACTCCAACTCATATCCCTACGTGACATACTTATGAATTCAATTAGTCAAGTAAAGCCCTTGGTGGTAAACTCCACACCCTGGGCTGTTAATGACCCTCTGTGGTAAACTCCACACCCTGGGGTGTTAATGACCCTCGGTGGTAAACTCCACCCCCTGGGGTGTTAACGACCCTCGGTGGTAAACTCCACACATTCTGGGGCCATGAATAACAGTGCATTCACATTCCATAGATTCGTAGATTCGAGCCAATACCACGGCGCAACCCATAAATCCCAAGTCTTTAATTTAAATTATGAATCCTAAGCATAACTAATAATCATGCCATATTTGATAATTGAGCAAGCTCCCCACTTACCTAAACTCGTCGCGAATCCTAGTATTGATCCTTTCGTACTAGGGCTCGATTTGAATGTTCAATTCGAACTTCTTTGATCACTTTGACTTTTCAAAACTCATTCTCACCATTCCAAGCTATCTTCCCTTAATCTCCTATATTTTTCCAAATAGTGTAGAATAACAAGGGGTGGCTAGGTTTATTCAACTTCTCCTTTTATAGGCTAGGGTTAGTTTAGGTTACATACATCTTTTTGTATTAAAGACTAAAGTGTCCTCCTACTTGGCCTAAGTCTAACTCCTTATTTAATATATTTTATGTCATTTTCATTAATTTATCTTAATGAGCATTTTGACCAAGAACGTTTCCACAAATCTTTCCCTAATTAATGGGATCTCATAAATTTGGAGATCTTACTCCTTTTGACTAGGAAAGTTTCCACAAATCTTTCCTTAATTAATATGATCTATTAAATTTGGAAATCTTGCCCTTTTTTTAACTATCATGTTTATCATTTCAAATCTCATTTTCTTGTGAGTTTCCTTAATAAGCTACGAGATATCTTTCAAACAAAGATAAATTCTTCGATTTGTTTCTACTATATCACTAATAATTTCCAACACACATTTATGTATTTAAATTACTAAATTGCCCCTAAATCAAATATTCGAGTCGTAATCCCTACATCGATCGGTTGTACTAATATCATGAAATACTTACGAGATTGAATTTGTTTATATCTTTTATGTATTCCTAGCTTTCTACAAATACTTGTACTTTACTTATCAAATTGAATAAAGACTCATGGTATCAAATTTCATGGTATCAGAGCCCTAAAGGTTCTCTTGTTATCCCGATTATAGGTTGATCCCATTTTGCCTGTTCTTGCCTATACGCGTTTATGTCTTCTATTCATAGTCGTTCGTTTATCCGAGATCCCTCGTACGCACTGCCAATTCATCACCTTGTTGCACACCAGCCGTTGTCGTATTCGTCCATCCTGTTATTCGTTCGTACGTCATCTACTTGTAGGCCCGTTGTGTCCGTGTATGTGTGGAACTCTACCATGTCCATGTTCAACCACACGTCCGTTATCTACTTATTCAACTGTGTTCACTTGTGATAGTACCTACACTCAATAGTAGGGCAGTTATCAAATGCATGATCGATTCCTTTGCAATTCATACAAAATTGGGATCCAAACTTCAAAAGTGATGAAAGTGCTAGAGCAAGTTCTGATGAAATGGATGTTAGGGCATGTGCCTTAGGTCAATCTACAAATATTGTTTATCTCATAATTTTAGTTAATAAAATAGAGGTTTTTCATTTACTGTATTATTATAAGTGATTCTGTGTTTACCTTATAATAATATCCATGAGTATTTATTGAAATATTCTAAATGTCCTTAGTCAGTCATTATACTAGGAACTATAATGAATTAAGACTAGTGTGAGTCTTGATTGATGGTCATGTAATGATCATGCGTATATGGATACGAATCGAGATTATGAATACTTGTTAGGGAATACGGTACTGGATCGATCCGCTATGAGAACACCACATAGATTAAGTCATAGATGTTACTCTTGATAGGTATATCATTTAGTTCTTCAACTTGAGATTATCATAGACTTCAATATTATTAGCATGGTAATTTGACACAATCAAACGTTGTCTTTAATCGGGCAGTTATAAAGATTGTGATTAGTTATCATTTAAGCAATATGTGAAGGTGTGTAATCAAGATAGAATTTGTCCCTCTCGTAAAGAGAAAGATATCAGTGGATCCCTCAATATGTTAGATTGTTAAATGGCCAAGTCCAAGTAAATTGATATGATCAATGTCACTTGAATGTTTTGAGTCTACCTAAAGATCGAGACTAGTACATTGAACATGAAGGGTGATTTTTAATGTCTTATGTTTAATCAAAGGATATTGCACGACAAAAAGATATGATATATGTTATTCATTAAGTTGCATCGATTTTGATATTCATGCTACTTGGGTAGTCATAATACCTTGCTAGAGACCACTTATGACTTGAGTACTGAAATAGTTTTTAGTTCACTACCAACGCCACATGAACCTATTGGGTCGCACATAAAGAATGGCTTTGTGCAATTTCAATTAGTCCAAAGTAATGAATTTTATATGATAAAATTTATGACATAAAAACCCTTATGATTTGTCATATGATAACTTATTAGTAGTATGTGCAATTTGCTTAAGCTACCTAAATACAATAGTTGTATTACAAATAGGATTTTAAGTTAGGGTTTATCTACACATATAAATAAAAGGTCATACCCTAAAAAGGTATAAGGATTCTCGTTTTGCCTTTTTAGAATTCTCTAGATTTTGGGAAAGAAAGGAAAAACATTTTCTATCTCTCTTGGGGCTAGCACTCCAAATTGTGGTCATCGTTCGTGTGTGAATTTCTAATAGAGGATGCAGGCTTAAACGGCTAGGAGATCGAACAATCAAGAAAGAAATCATGAATTAAGGTATAGTTTACTTTTGTAGATCTTGTTTAATGGAACTTATTTGCGATCTTGTTGGGGTTTTTCATAAATTGTTTTGAATTTTTCGCTACGTATGAACCTCAAAACCCAACAGTGGAAGGATGTTTAACCAATTTCAGCCTAGTTTCTTCAAATAAGATTTCTTTGACAGCTGTGTCAAAAGAAGGCAATGGATCGTGATGTAGCAAGGTTGCACGAACTGACTTATATTCAGGATGAAGAGCTATCAGTATTTGTATGAGATGAAGATGATCCTGAGTGATTTGAACTCGTTGTAACTGATTCCAGATCAGCTGAATGTGGGCTAAAAAATCATTAATTGACTAACCATGTTCTTGCTTCAAATTATTCAAATTAGTAAATAACTGGTAATATTGTACCAAACCAGAAACCTTATATCTAACAGACAAAAACTCCTAAATGTTTTTAGCAGTATCAAACTCAACAAATTGAATATGAATGGAGGGAATAGTAGTGTTACTAAACCAAGTCATGATTTTCTGATTTTTACTCTCACAATTTTCAACACGATCTAGAAACTTATTGCCATATTCCTTTTCACTTTGTTCAGGCTTGGCAATGTCTCCCGTCACAATACGCAAAAGCTTTCAACTAATCAAAAAAAACTTTGATCTACTCCGACCATAACGGATAATTAGAACCATTAAGAATTGTTGTGATTGGTCGAGATACCTCGTTTCTCTCCTCTATTGTTGCCATTATGATGCAAGAAAGGCAATCGGCTAGATGTGTGCATGAACAAGAGGATCACAAATAACAAACACGGGCTAGATGTGCATACGAATAAGCAAGACAGCCGGCTAGATGCAAGCAAGGCACAGTTAAACACGATTGGATTGGATGTGTGGTTGAACACGAGTGAACACAATTGGATGCGTGGTTGAATGTGGTCACTATTGGGTTAGATGACGTGGTCACATTATGTTGAACTGTCCAATCCATCCTCCTCGTCCCAAAAGTGCTACAAAGTCTACATCTAAGACCGATTCTTCTTCTGTTGTTGTTGTTATTATTGTTGTTGCTGTCTCTGATGAGTCACCTTCCTCTCCTACCATGCCTTAGAGTGAGATAGAAACACTCCTTAAATAGTTGAATCCCCCAAAGCCACTGCCTTATTTATTACCCCAGGTACATCTTGGTTTCTTGATTATGGTTGTAACCATATGACTTCTCAGTTATATGTTCTTTCCTATTGCAAAAATGTTTAGTTTTTTCATCTATTCAAACTGCAAACGAAAGTTTTGTCTATTACTCACACAGGACTTGCTTTTATTCCTCACCTAACTTTGAATGACACTCATTGTGTCCCAAATCTTGCCTTAAATTTAGTTTCAGTTGGTCAATTATATGATAATGGCTTATCTGTATCTTTTTTCCTAATGGTTGTCAAGTTCAGGATTTTCAGACGGGTCAGATTCTTGGAAAGGGGAGCAAGGTGGGGACGATTATTTGAGCTCACATCTTTTCATTTGCTTCCTTCTCAAAATTTCATTGTTGTTTTTCCTTTCACTCAGTTTACGAATGGCATATTTTCTAGATCATGCATCTGCCAGTAAACTTCGCACTCTTATTTCTAGTGGGTCATTAGGTGTTTTAAAATTTTAGTCTTTTAATTGTTTGCATTAACAATTGGCTAAACAACTTGCATTTTCTTTCAGTCTTAGTGATTCTTTTGCAAATACTCCATTTGTTTTAATTCATTCTGACATTTGGGGTCCTGCACCCACTTCCACTGTTAATGGTTATCGTTATTTTGTGTTATATATTGATGATTATTCACGTTTTACTTGGATATATTTTATAAAGCATAGATATAAGTTGTCCTATATTTATATTGAATTTGCAAACATGATTAAAACTCAGTTTCATGTGCAATCAAAATATTTTGTACTAAAAATGCTTTAAAATATCAAGATTTTTTTCTTCTTGACTTTCTTAAACAACAAGGAACCGTTGTTCAACGTTCCTGTCCTTATACCTCTCAAAAAAATGGCAGAGCTGAAAGAAAACATCGTCATATTTTAGAATCTGTTCGTGCTCAACTTCTTTGGGCATCATGTCCAAAAAAGTTTTGGGGAGAGAGGTTGCCTTGACGTGTGTTTATACCATAAATCGGCATCCTACTCTGATTTTACAAAACATCTCCCCTTTTGAATGATTATATGGTAAAACATCAGATTATACTAATCTTAAAATTTTTTGTAGTGCATGTTTTGTTCTTTCAATCCCCTTGAGCATACTAAACTTGAGCCCCGTGTTTGTCTTTGTTGTTTTCTTGGGTATGAGTTGAACATAAAGGCTATCGGTGTTCATATCCTATTTATCAAAGATTGCAAATCTCTACGCATGTCACTTTTTGGGAATATACAATGATTTTCTAAACTATCTGAGTTTGATACTTCCTTCTCTAGTTCCCAACCTTTATTCATTAACTCATCTATCGAGTTTTATTCCTCTTCTGATGCAGGTATTGCAGTTGAGCTCAATAATTACACCACCACTCCCACATCTGTTCTTCTAGAATCTACTCTTTCTGTTGATCTTGTTCCTCCTCGTCGCCATTTCGAAAGAGTACCTGAACCTGTATTTTACCTTAAAGATTATCGTTGTTTCTCTGTCGTTTCTTCTTTACATGAGCCTTCCTCCTATCGAAATGCTAGGACTAACCTAATTAGAAGCAAGCAATGATAGATGAATTGTGTACCTTAGAAAAGACACACACTTGGGACTTGGTGGATCTTCTTTTAGGCAAGACTCATATTGGGTGCAAATGGGTTTGTAAGATAAAAACTCATTCTAACGAATCTATTAAGTGATATAAGGCTCGTCTGGTTGCGAAAGGTTACAGATAAGAGTATGGCATTGATTATGAAGAGACATTTGCTCCTGTGGCTTGTTTAACATCTATCCGGTGCTTATTAGTTGTTGATGCTTTCAAGCACTTGTCTCTTTTCATATGAATGTTAAAAATGCATTTCTTAATGGCAATCTTGCCAAAAAAGTGTATATGCACCTTCCTCCTGGATATGCACATTCTCTAAACCAAGTTTGTCTCTTACGACGAGCATTGTATGGGCTTAAGCAAGCTCCTCGCGTTTGATTTGCAAAGTTTAGCACGACCACCACAAAATTTAGCTTTGCATCAAATCCTCATTACTTGGCCTTGTTTACTCGCCACTTAAATAAAGGGATAGTTCTTCTTCTACTCTATGTTGATGATATGATTATCACTGGGGGATGACTCTGCTGGCATTTCTGAGCTACAACACTATCTCCGACGGCATTTTGAGATGAAGGATTTAGGCCTTTTAAGTTATTTTTTGGGACTTGAAGTTACATCAACCTCGAACGGCTATTATCTATCACAGGCCAAATATGCATCTGATTTGATCTCTCGCTCTGTGATTACTGATGCGACAATTACTTCCACTCCTTTGGATCTAAATGTTAAGTTGATTCTATCTGATGGTACACTTCTTCTATATCTTACTTTATATTGTCAACTTGTTAGTAGTCTGGTTTATCTTACAGTTAGTAGACCAGATATTGCATATACCATTCATATCGTTAGCTAGTTCATGTTTGCACCTCGTACTGCTCATTTCACAGTTGTTCTTCATATTCTCCGATATGTTAAAGGCACTTTGTTTCATGGTCTGTACTTCTCTACAACCTCTTCTTTAGTTTTATCTGGTTATTCAGATGTCGATTGGGCTGGTGATCCGACTGATCGTTGCTCCACTACTGGTTATTGTTTTTTCTTAGGAACTTCGCTTATATCTTGGTAAAACAAGAAACAAACAACAATTTCACGATCTAGTACAGAATATGAGTATCGAACACTTGTTGATGCTACATCTGAATTACTATGGCTTCGTTGGTTACTTAATGATATGGAGTGAATCATTCCTCAACTGCTCTCTTACATTATGAAAATCGTAGTGCAATTCAAATCGTCATAATGATGACTTTCATGAGTGCACGAAACACATTGAGAATGATTGTTACTTTGTCCGCCAACACCTCCTCCGAGGCACACTTCAACTTATCGCAATTTCTTCTGTTCATCAGACAACATACATCTTCACCAAAGCTCATCTTCCGAGATAGTTCAGGATTTGATTGACAAACTCGAGTTGGTCTCCACCAACCCATCTTGAGTTTGAGGGAAGGTGTTAAGATTGTGTGGTTCGGTTCCGATTTTTTGTTATCCCACTATCCCCTTATCACATTGGTTTGGTTCGGTTAATATCACGATCATAATCACGTTTGGTTACAAGATTGCAACTACACTTATTTGTTTCCATCTTTTATGTATTACTAGTTTTCTATAAATACTTATACACTTGTACTCAAATACTTAATTGAATAAAACTCTTTTTTTATCAAATTTCACACCTAAGCTACCTCCAACTAATACTGCTTAAACCAATGCCTTAATTGGCACCACCAAACAACCTTTCCGCAGCCCAAACTAACAACCTATTTTTCAAATTCTAAACAGATTTCAAGTCCCATTCAGAAATTCAAGCCTAATTGAGTTCAGTTTAAGCTCAATTTCAATTCCAAATTTAGTTCTTGTTATAATTTTTTGCTTTATTGTTTCAATTTTGGGGTTACGTTGAATGTTGGTTTAAGACCGAGCACCCCCAAAATCCCATTAGAACATTATCAATTCTACCAATAGATCAATTCAACCCCGCCAAAAATCTGGATTTCTCAACATGAGAATGTGAGGATCTATAGAAAATCACATTGTTGTTGCATTCCAAACCAACACTCTCTCATCTCTTCTTTAACAAAGGAAGGGCAAATTTGTCATTAATTATGAAATTGTAGTTGGAGTGATTTTGTGAAACAAATTTAAGAGTTAGGTGATTTTTTTGAAGAGAAATCGAAATTTCATCAATCATTCATGGCTTAATATAGGACCAAACATAGAATCAAGTACATTGATTTGCTAATCTTATTTGTACAAATAAACTGCCATTAATTTGGGTTTTTTTTTTCGAAATTGAAACAATTTGACAATCAGGGACTACTCTCTACAAACATTGAAACTCGTGGCAATACAAAAAAATACTAGAACCACAAAACAAATAACAAAACTCCATAACAAGGAGAAGATCTAAAACTTTCCAACAAGAAGAATACAAATAAAAGACTTCCAACCAGAGAAGAAAACTAACTGTAAAGTAAAAACTAAAGACAAATCAATCCAACGCGCTACACAAATCACGCAACACAGTTGATGAAGATGTATCGCAATAAGGAATGGCCAATCTTTACAAATCTAATTAGATTTGTTATTTATTGAATGAACAAAGAGCAAAAAGAATTTGATTGGAACCACCGCCGATCATTAAGAGTTAGGTGATTTATTTTATAAAAATATAACTTTAGTTACCAAAGTGTTACAAACTTTAAAGCTGGATGACCGTACGTGAAATTAACCCCATTATTCTCACCTTGGATTCAGTAGTACAATGTATTTCATATTTTTTTGTCTCTTGAGTTATAGGTAGGGTTGGTAAGAAAAAGGCTCAAGACGGTACGAGTTCGGACACCCCCTCTAATAATGATTAAAAATAGTGTTCGGACTCAAACCTATTTTTGAAATGAATATTTTTTTTTGTCCAGACTTTTTCGAAATTAAAACAGTTTGATAATCAGGGACTGCTCTCTACAATGTTGAAACTCATGACAATACAAAAAAATACTAGAACTATAAAGCGAATAATAAAACTTCCCAACAAGAAGAAGACATAAAACTTTCCAACAAGGAGAAGACAAATCAAAACCTTCCAGCTATGGAAGAAAACTAACTATAAAGTAAAAACTAAAGACAAATCAATCCAGAGCCGCCGCACAAATTCACGCACACCGTTTATGAAGATGCACTACAACAAGGATGGACAAATCTCTACAAATCTTATTAGATCTGTTGTTTATTGAATGAACAAAGAGCCAAAGAATTTGATTAGAACCACCGCCGATCGTTGAGAGGATCGGCGGTTGTTCAAGAACAAAAATCACAAAAGTGAATAAAAAAAGAATTTTTGAATTTTTGGAGAGAAGGAGATCTAGAAGACTTATATGTTCATAAAACATACTAGACTCATTTTGTTCAGACCTGTCTTTCCATTTAAAGAAATGTTTTTTTCTATTATACAAAAAATACAATTTTATGTCATCACGAATTCAATTACTACAAAAAATAAATAACATGAGTTAACTTTTGTTTCTTTAATATTATTTAACCTCAAATTACGCAGCGGAATATTTACTAACCACAAAAAGATTTATCATGTATATTATGAGCATAATGCCTAAGTGGAAACCATATCAAATATACATCATATACATATCATCTAAGGTCCTCAAAATATCAAAATATACAACCTATCTCTCAAGCCCAAAACCCAATATAAAACGAGTAAATATAAACATACGTACGAGTAGGGCTAGAGCTGTCAATCGATGTAATCCTCAAGCTTGCCCTTTCCCTGGCTCGTACTAGGATCTGCACTCAGCCATCACAAAAAGACAGATGACAAGTTCAGAGTGAGTAATCCCAAGGAAATTCACCAAGTAATTACGAAAGTAAAAGTACTGGAATTTTAAATACTATAATTTAAACATGCGAAACAAAGAAATAATACAGACAACTGTAAAAGAAAGATCATCGCATGCATAAATATAGTGACGAAACAAAGTACGTGCACATAAAAATCAAATTAAATCATACTTCGGGCTATTCCCCAAGCACGGCCCATGAAAACATACTAATGGGTTGGCCCTGGACCCTCTAGGTGGTCGGCGTAGACCCACGACGCACCCACACAAGCCTACCATACCCGGGTAGCCTATTCACCGGCGTATACCTAGACAAGTGCTATGATTTAGTGGACTCTATGGCCGTAACGAATAAGCACCAGGTGGGGAGTGATCTCAACACCGTAAAGACACTGTGTAGGAGTAACTCCACTACCGTAAAGTCACCAGGTGAGAGTACTCAACCACCGTAAAGCAATAACGAAATGGAGTAAAGAATAAATAGAACTGAATTCAAATAAGTCAAACGGTAAATACTTAAAGTGAAGTTCAATTGGGATACTACACACCTCAAATCGCACTCCTCGTCCCGAAAATCAAACCTTAGTCTAGCTCCAATAAATGCCAACAATTCAAACTATCACCCGAAATATACCTATTATCATTTATCACTAAATTAGCTTCAATTTAATATATTATGTCAATGTTTTCGTTTTTCGAGGCTAAAACCTCGACTATATCTCGCCAACATTTCCAAGAAAATCTCAAATTTCCTTTATTTGATCAAAATATATTTTTTCTAATTTCTTCCTATTTTATATAAATTTTCTATAAATTTTCCAGAAATTTTTTTTTTTTTTCAAAACTGTTTTCTGTTTTTTTTTTTTTTCTTTTTTTAGAGTTTGGTGAACCGACCGGTGAACCGGTCCGGTTCGCCAACCGAACCGACCAACCGGGTCGGCCGACCCGCCAGACAGGGCGAGTCGGCCCGACCCGGTTGGGTCTTCTTCTTCAACAGAGGCGTACAACGCCTCTGTTTCACGAATTTTTTTTTTCAATGAATCGCGAGGGAGAGGGAGAGGGAGAAGGGAGACGACATGGGTGTCGTCTCCCTCCTCAGACGAACTGCACTCGCAGTTCGTCCGAGCTCTTGAGCTCACCTTACCTCCACCACCGAACAACCAAACCGCCATCACCACCAACACATACAACAACAACAAGAACAAAACAACACAACTCACCTCACCTCCTTCGCCTCTCCACCACAAGCTCAATCTCTCTTCCTCTTTCTCCCGATTTCTCCTCTTCCTCAATCTTCTTTTCGATTAATCGAAATGTGGGAAAATGAGGAACTGTGGTGACGGTGTGGTGTCTATCCCCATTTTAGGGTGAAATGACCATTTTGCCCCTATGATCTTATCCTCCTCCTTCACACTCTAATACCCTTTTTAGTCATTTCACTATTATTTATTTATTTTTCTGATTTTTAATATATATTTATATATATATAAATCCCTTATATACATATATATGTAAATATATATATACTCACCTGTACTTTCGCGCCTAAAATTTCGTCGTTAATCTACCCGGTACCCGCGTCGACACGCATATCGATGCGAATACTCATCACACAATCTCACTCGTCAATTTAAAATATAATCACACACATCGCGATGTCGTTTATCCTATTTTAACATAAACATCGCAATTTAGTCAAATCAACAAACAAAATAACTATTTACCTAATACAGACGCGCTCCAGCCTCGTTGTGAAACCCACGAACGTCCACACTGGCGTCCACGTCTGTAATGACGTCATAAAATAACAACAAATATTAATTGGGCCGTTACAATTCTTCCCAACTAAATTGAAATTTCGCCCCGAAATTTAAGTTATAATCAACACTCACCAGGAAATAACTGAGGATATCTCTGTCTCATAGTCGACTCGAGCTCCTAGGTGAGTCCCTCAGTCCCGTGATGCTGCCATCATACCAACACCTTCGGAATCTCCCTGTTCCTCAGAGTCTAAACTCTATGATCCATGATTTCAACGGGTTGCTCTTCATATGAAACGTCAGGACGAACCTCAATCTGTCTAATATCCACTATCGGCCTCGGTCCTGACTTAGCTAACCTCAACATAGACACGTGAAACACTGGATGAACGCCTGCTAACTCTGCTGGCAACTCCAATCTATATGCTACTGTCCCAACACGTGCTATAACTCTAAACGGTCCAATATATCTCTGCTAGTTTCCCCTTGATTCCAAACCTCGATGTCCTTTCCAGGGCGAAACTTTCGATATACCAAGTCATCCACATCATAACTCAAACCCTTAAGATACATATCAGCATACTTCTTTTGCCTATCTTGAGCTGCTTGCAATCTCAACCTAATTTGCCAAATTTTCTCGGTATGATCAACCACAACTTCAGTCCAATCACCGCCACATCCTCAGTCTTTGCCCAACAAGCTGGTGATCTGCAAGGTCTACCATACAAAGCCTCAAATGGTGGCATACCAATACTCGCCTGATAGCTGTTGTTGTACACGAACTCGCACAACGGCAAATACTCTTCCCAAGCACCTCCAAACTGCAAAATACATGCTCTGAGCATGTCCTCCAATATCCGTATCAATCTCTCTGATTGACCATCTGTTTGAGGATGATAAGCCGTAATGAACTGTAGTCTCGTCCCAAACTGCTCCTGCATGCTCTCCCACAACTTCGAAGTCAACCTGGGATCTCTGTCAGACACAATAGATAGCGGTACTCCATGTAGTCTAACAACCTCTCGCTCAAAAATGATACTCAACTGAGGAAACGAATACTTCATCGATATAGGAATGAAGTGTGCAGACTTCGTCAATCTATCAATAACAACCCACACAGCATCATGACGTCTCGCAGTCTGTGGCAACCCGCTCAAAAAATCCATCGTAACATGCTCCCATTTCCACTGTGGAATTGGTAGTTGCTATAACAATCCAGTTGGTCTCCTGTGCTCGGCCTTAACCTGCTGACAAATATGACAAGCTCTCACATATGCAACCACATCGGCCTTCATCCCAGGCCACCAAAATAAACGTCGCAAATCATGATACATCTTGGTCCCGCCAGATGAATCAGTATACCGCGAACGGTGTGCATCCTCAAGAATGCTATCACGTAGTTCCCGCACCTCGTATCCACAACCCGCCCCGTGTCTCAAGCACCGGTCCGAACCACTAGACCAATCAGTGCACCCGATCCCGAGCCAGACAATTGAAGCGAGCAAAATGTCCGTCAACCCTTTGCCACTCAAATGACCCTCTCTAACGACACAACAAAAACACGCATCTGGCAACAGATATGAACATCAAAAGCATCCGACAAACACAACACCGTCGCAGCCTCCCAAAGAATCCATGCTCATGTGTCATCTCGCGCAAGACGACGACTCGACTCTACACCACTCCGGCTCAATGCATCAAGAACTACATTCGCCTTCCCAGATGATACTCAATCGCGAAATCGTAGTCTTTCAAGAACTCGAGCCACCGTCTTTGCCGCATATTCAGATCTTTCTGAGTGAATAAATACCTCAAACTCTGATGATCTGTGAATAACATAAACCGCTCCCCATAAAGATAATGTCGCCAAGCCTTGAGCACAAATACAACTGCAGCTAGCTCTAAATCATGTACCGGATAATTATCCTCGTGGGGTCTCAATCGCCTCGATAAATATGCAATTGGGTGTCCTTCCTGCATCAATACGCATCCCAACCCAGTCCCGGAAGCATCTGTGTAGACCGAGAAGCCTTTCCCTGTCTCAAGTAGAGCCAACACTGGCACAGAAGTTAATTTCCTCTTCAACTCTAAAAATGTTGCCTCACAGTCTTCAGACCACTCAAATTTAACATCCTTCTTGGTCAACCTCGTCATCGGCGCTGCAATCAAAGAAAAATCCTACACAAATCGCCGTAATAGCATGCTTGCCCCAAGAAACTACGAATGTCCGCAGAATCGTCTCGGTGTCCTCCAATCAATGATCGTCGAATCTTGTCTCCATCAACGAGATATTCCTTGACTACCAATGACATGTCCGAGAAATTTCACCTCTCTCAGCCAGAAAGCGCACTTGCTAAACTTAGCGTATAATCTATGCTCCCTCAACGTCATCAAAACATCTCTGAGGTGTCTCTCGTGCTCCTCACGAGTCTTACTGTATATTAAGATATCATCGATGAACACAATCACATAACGATCCAAAAATGGCCGTAATACTCGGTGCATCAAATCCATAAAGATAGCCGGCGCATTAGTCACCCCAAATGGCATGACTGTGAACTCAAACAATCCATAACGCGTGCTAAACGCCGTCTTCTCTATATCACTCTCCCGAATCCTCAACTGATGATAACCAGATCGTAAATCAATCTTCGAGAAAAACTTAGCACCCGCCAACCGATCGAATAGATCATCGGTCCTAGGAAGTGGATAACGATTTTGAATCGTCACTTGATTCAGCTTCCTGTAGTCTATGCACAACCTCAAAGAACCGTCCTTCTTCTTAACAAATAGGACTGGTGCGCCCCAAGGAGACATACTGGGATGAATAAAACCCTTCTGTAGCAACTCCTCTAATTGGGATCTCAACTCTCCCTCGCTCCGACGCCGACATCCCAGTGACGGTCGGTCAGTATATCGGTTGCGTCCCCGGAATCAACTCAATCATAAACTCAACTGACCTAGGAGGTGGTAAACTTGGCAAATCATCGGGGAATACCTCCGGAAACTCACACACTACTGGGACATCTTCTAATCTAATCTCTGATCTCAAGTCGGGCTCAACCACCGTCCTAAACGCCTCCATCTCCTGTGTCATAGCTAATCGACCTCGGGTAATCGGTAAGTCTGACGCCGTACCAACAAAAGTAAATACTGGAATGCCCTCAATATCAAATATTACCGTCTTACTGAAACAATCAATGTGTGCGCGATACGCCGATAACCATTCCATACCCAATAAAGCATCAAACTCTAAATACTCTAGGACACGAAAGTCGACAGGTAACTGGTGTCCCTCAATCTCTACTACACAATTCCAAGATATCCTAAGTTAAGGTAAATCTTGTCCCCAAGAATATGCATCGAGGACAAGATGTGGATCTAAAGTCTCAATAGATAACCCTAACTGTCCAACCCTACGTCCCGATATAAATGACAAAGTACTACCGAAATCAAATAATACATGCATGAAGACATCGCATATAGATAACATACCTCGACAAGTTTGACGAGTCGCATCACGATCCGATCGTACGACGGTAGGTCTAGCAAAGAACATGCACTCTCTCCCTACCGGCTCAATCTGTGTCGTGAGGGTGAAGTCGCCATCTGACAATTAATCGTATATGTCCGACCCGATGACATCTCGAAACATCGTCGTGTATCCCGCCAATCCGATCGTGACACTATATGCACTGAGCCCCACACGACCCCGCCTCTCTGTCCTCTACCACGACCTCCTCCATCTCGCACACGGTGTCGTGGTCGCTCAAATGGTGCAAAAAGTGCGGCACGTACACTACCCGCCTCTCATCTCCTCTCTCGCTCGCTTCGAAACGCCTATCTCGTCGACCCCGATCATGTCTCTCGTCTGTCTAATCGATCTCTCTCTCTTCTGCTCGATCGACCGAGAACTCGTCCGCACCCGCCTCTCAAGCTCACCCCGGTGTCGTAGATATGTCTCGCGAGCTAATGCTCTATCATACACAATCTGTAGCGTCTCCGCACCAGTCGCGACTATCACCCCACCAATCCTCTCATCCAGATCCCTGATGAAATAATAAATCTGTAATCTCTCCGTGTTAGCCACATCCATAGCATACCATCATGAGATACCAGAATCGGTCCATGTACTGAGAAACTAACATGGTACCCTGTCGCAAACTCAAGAACTGCTCCCTCAATCGTAACTGCACCTCTGTGGGAATATACTCGTCCAAAAATAACTGTCTAAACTCTCCCCACGTCGCTGGCGTACCATGTATGTCAGTGTAGGTGGTCCACCAAATCACGCCCGACCCCCTCAAACAATAACCTGAAATACGTGCCTGATCCACCTCGGGTACCTCCAGCAATTGATGTAGTCGTCTGTGAGTCATCAACCAATGTCCTGTAACCTCAGAATCACTGACTCCAGTGAAGTACGTAGGGTTAAACCTCATAAAATCCTTCACCATCTTCGCTGCCTCTGACATCCTACTCCTAGCAGTCGAAGTCCCTATCTCTGCTCTATAGTGGTGGGTGTCACCACAGTAGTCTCTACTGGCGCTATAATAAGCTCAACCCTCTCTATCACTATCTCTGACCCCAGCCGTCTGTGTAGAAACAGCTGCTGCTAAAACGGTCTGAGTGGTAGTAGGTGCAGCACGCTCAACAGTCGGTGCTACTCCTGGCGTCCTCGAACTCCGAATGTACTCCATCAACTCGCCATCTCGAGCTCGCTGTAATAGCCGCGCTCTCGTTGTATCAATCGCCTTTTCGCGCCGCTCTCGCATCATAGCTCGCAAAATCAGCCACGTCACTAGTGGTATGGTGTCTAGTATCCCCAATCTCCTGCTGAGTAGTCGGCGGAGTAGTAGGAGTCTGTCCGTCCATCATAAACTGCACAACCAACGTGCAATGGATCAGACTCAGTATATACGTGTATAATATATAGTATACAATCAAAACATACGCATATGTAATTTCCTAAATTTACCCACCTCACATCACTTCTCAACTAAGTCTTTAATCATTTACTCGTGGTTTCCACATCTAAGATTTATTCATTGAGTTTATAATATTATTCAATATCCAACTCTCAAAGTTTGACCTCGCTCTGATACCAAAATGTGGCGGTATCAGAGTTAATAATAACCTACGCTTCATCCTTTAGGTTCTTCAAACCTAAGCTCTGATACCAAAATGTGGCGGCCCCAATTTCCACATTGGTCCGCCACGGGAGGCCACGCGGGCCCACAACTGTCCATGTCACCCCCAGCTGTGTCCCACGCCCAATTAGCCATTATTAATCAATTTCCAGTTAACTTTGATGTTATGAGTTAACTTTTGTTTCTTTAATATTATTTAACCTCAAATTACGCAGCGGAATATTTACTAACCACAAAAAGATTTATCATGTATATTATGAGCATAATGCCTAAGTGGAAACCATATATACATCATATACATATCATCTAAGGTCCTCAAAATATCAAAATATACAACTTATCTCTCAAGCCCAAAACTCAATATAAAACGAGTAAATATAAACATACGTACGAGTAGGGCTAGAGCTGTCAATCGATGTAATCCTCAAGCTTGCCCTTTCCCCCGGCTCAGTACTAGGATCTCGCACTCACCATCACAAAAAGACAGATGACAAGTTCAGAGTGAGTAATCCCAAGGAAATTCACCAAATAATTACGAAAGTAAAAGTACTGAAATTTTAAATACTATAATTTAAACATGCGGAACAAAGAAATAATACAGACAACTGTAAAAGAAAGATCATCGCATGCATAAATATAGTGACGAAACAAAGTACATGCACATAAAAATCAAATTAAATCATACTTCGGGCTATTCCCCAGGAACGGCCCATGAAAACATACTAATGGGTTGGCCCTGGACCCTCTAGGTGGTCGGCGTAGACCCATGACGCACCCACATAAGCCTACCATACCCGGGTAGCCTATTCACCGGCGTATACCTAGACAAGTGCTATGATTTAGTGGACTCTATGGCCGTAACTGTGACGGCCCCAAATTCCACAATCCTTGAATTGGGCACCGCCCGGCCTAGACCTACGCAAACCCCCGAGCCCGTCTCGCTGAGTCACGCAGACCTAGTCAGCCTTCATTACCATTTACCATTTATTACATATTTATAAGTGAAGTTAATTAATTAGTGAGTTATTATCAAATACAGCGGAAGCACTTAAACTCCAAACTAATCAATAACTTCAAGACACACTAGTTAGGACAATCCTAGGGTGTGGAAACCCCGTAATCATATCCACCATATGAATCAAAAGTGAGTATCAATACTGTCCTACATGCCCAAGATCTCTCATAACCCACAATTCCATGTTCAACAAAACAATATAGGTATTTAATAAAAAACATACTCAATACGCGCGAGGAGAACACCTCGTGGTCCCCGCCTTCAATCGCCTAGCGCTAATCCTTTGCCTTGGTCTCGTTTCGCTGCCGTGCCGCCCACCGTCACAAACTAGACGGTGAGTACAATGATGTAGAGAGTAAAATACCAATAGAGTCTAAACAGTATTTCAAATGTCAAGTAAATAGCTAAACTAGTATCATGCATGGATATTACGAAGAATGTAAAATACAGCATGATAGGTGAAATCACGAAGATAACAACGATAAATGAGTGTCAAGAACACAAAGCCAAAAGAAAAGGAATCTAAGTGTCCCGATGTCACCAGATTGCAACACTTAGTTTACAACCTGACTTTCAAGACAAACTCTGGACCTACACAAACCCAAGGCAGTCTAGAATAAGGCATTTAACCCCAGTGTCACACTTAGTTCGCATACGGTACCGCAGTCACACACACACAGCTTCAACATACGGTCACCGCAATTCCACACCGTGGGTTTAACCAAGTCCAGAGTCCGTGTACTCACGCATAGACCGTGAGCACCATGATGTCCACTTAGACACAAATAAACCACTCATTGAGGAATTCAATCAAAATCAAGCCGATAAATTAACAAGGATGGATATAACAAAGGGAATTCAACAATTCATATGATCCACAAGAGAATACTACTCAACAAACATAATAGCTCAAATAAATGCACAATTGAAATAATGTAAATACTCTGGTTGGTTTTACTCACAAACAAACCAACTCCAAGTTGGTTATACGGATCCTCGCTCGTGTGTTTCTTGGCTTTCACGTCGTTCCATATGACCTACAAGTCATTTTAACCACATTTGAGGTCATTAACTTGATTATACTACTTTTAAGCAATTTCTCGTAATTCCCCTAGTTGCGGCGGTGCTTAAAATTCTTTCAAAACCCCGTAAGAGCCTGTTAAAATCTCAAAATTTCCTTTAAAGTCTCATTTTCATAATTTAGTCTCCAACTACTCGACTTTGGGCTTCAATTATGATCACCTAGCTTTTTCCATTCCAAAGCTATTTGCTCCTTTAGACATCCTACATATTCAAGTTCAAAACCCCTTTGAGTCCTTAGTCAAAGTGTAAAAATAATCCTTATCAAACTGTTAGTCAAAACCACCCTTAAACAAGCCTTCAACACTTAGTCAAATTATGGGCAAATGTGGATTTTTCAATAGCAAGACCCTATGTTCAATGTTAAATTTCGACCTCTAAATCAATGAATTTTAATACAAACATTTTCTACCATTGAAATAGGGTATACCAAGAATCAAATGAACCTATTTGCAAGTATTTTAGATGTTCATAAGGCCATTAAATCATTTGCCAAACATGGCTACTTGCAACTGTCAAAACTGTTTATGTGGCTCACATGCTACCTTTGCCTCATTTTTTTTACCACCCAAATAAATGATTATAAGCTTGTACCTTTCCATTATGTAAAATATGATATACAAGGTTTAAAATAAGCTTAACCCCATATAATTTAGATGACGTTTGATACCTTAACTTATCAACCCAACTTGCTTGCTTGCAAACAGTTTTTATACTTAGCCAAAATTTTGTATATTTTGGCAGTTCAAAACTGAGGTCGGACCTCTATTTGTGCCTTCAAAAATCCCATCAAACTATATGAAAAGCTAAAACCGAAAATCTTAGATAAAAATATGATATATTAACTTCAAAACCCCCAAAGATCATCACTAAATACCAAGATTTGAACAAAATAATTATACCCAACTTTTCCTACCTCAACAATTCCAAACTTAAGTATTTCAACCTCAAAACACCCCTATACCTTATGCACACACTATCTCCTTCAACACACACAAAAAAAAAGTGACCACTCACCTTGGGTCCGAGGAGGCCGTGCCGTTGAGGGGAGAAACCGAGAAAGAGCCGTGAGTGTGTGTTGGGAGTGGCGGTGAGGGAGAGACCGAGTGGAAATGGAGATGAGAAGATGTGAGTGAGGTGAGGAAGATGTGAGTTTCGGGTAGAGAGAGAGAGGTTTTTGTTTGGGAGAGGAGAGAGAAAAGGCATAAGAGAGACGTTGAGAGGGTATGGAAGAGAGAGAAATTAAGGGATGGAGAGTGGTAGGTAGGTAATGAGGTGTCACTAGATGTGTGGTGGAGTGTTGTACTTTTTTTTTTTTTTTTTTTTTTTTTTTTTTTTTTTTTTTGATGAGGGATGTGTCACTCTTCTATTTGTTCACACCCAACCACTTTGATGACACCAATGGGTGACTCTCTCTCTCCTTGTTCTTATCCTTATTTGCCCACCAATTGGTTTTCCTTGAGTGTAGAAACGCTCGACATGCATCACGACTTGCCCTTTCGTGTGCGAATTGTGACTACCAACGACACATAATTAATTCCAATTAATTTATTATTTTTGACCGTTGACCAAGTTCATTTCCCTGACCCGTGTACTCGTAATTCGCCCATCAAAACCCATTCGACACGTTTTCTCGAGGCGATCACTACTCGTTTAATGACGTCACCGCCTTGTCACACAGACACGAGTATAACTCGATGGTACACGTCATCACACAAAACAACACAAATTTTCGGGTCGTTACAGTCTTCCCAACTAATAAGAATTTCGTCCTCGAAATTAATATTAACTCAAGCGAAATCTTAGTAAAACGCACACAATGGGGAAGTATTGTCTAATCAATCTCTCCACCATACTCACATGGACCCATTCAAATGTGAGTAGGTGAGACCCTGCTCCCTAACTGGTGGGCACCAGCTAACGTAACCAGTCTATGGTCGTTCCATAGATAACCGGCTCACATTGAATCTGTTTGGGACAAAATGTCAAATTCACATAAAATTCGCGCCAAAACTTGGTATCATTTTCCTTTGGAATGTAGACGCACCCAGAGTCAAACATGTGACCTCACTCAGGCTCACCCAAATACTAGACTTACTAAGAATTTACGTACACAACCCTCTTAACTCATCTAGAGCCTAAACTCACAAAGAGTTCTGTTACACGGTATACTCTCACTCACACAGAGTCTAAACTCTCACAGAGTACTCACACACAGTCTATTCTTACTCACAAAGAGTCCTGACATACAGTCTAGTCTCACTCACAAAGAGTCTAAACTCTCACATAGTACTCACACACAGTCTATTCTTACTCACAAAGAATCCTGACACACAGTCTACTCTCACTCACAAAGAGTCTAAACTCGCACGTAGTACCGACACACGCCTATTCTTACTCACACCGAGTCCCGACACACGCCTACTTTCACTCACACGAGTCTAAACTTTCACAAAGACCTAACACCCAAATCCATTTTTTTTCCAGGACCACACGAGTCCTAGCACACATTCCCTCGTCCACCACTTCGAAATATTGACTCACGAGTCATTGCACACGTAGACTAGATATCCTTCAAAGGTTAGACTCACACAGAGTCGTGGCTCACACGTAGTCGGGAGTATCACACACGCTTGCTCCTCCCCTTCAAAAGTTGACTCACACAGAGTCGTCGCACATAGCTAAATATCTATCATACATCGAAGGGTGTATTCACACAGAATTTCTCACCATTCCTCATACAGAGCACGTTCAACTAACAATCTCACACAGAGTCTCCCCAAGTCTGACTCACCTAGAGTCGTTGCTAGTCCTTGACTCACCTTTTACCACTGACCCACCTAGAGTCTTTTTTTTTTTTAACTCAGATTCACCTAGAGTTCACTCGAGTCGAATATAAACTACCGACCAAACATAACAAATTTATGCCAAGACGCAAAATAACTCTTACCCGTCGTTGGGTCTCGCGTCGTCTCCGAACTAGGTCCGTAATGGCATGTGCTATCTCTTGCACGTGTAACGAGCGCTAGCTCGCGACATGCTCGCTAACCGAGGACAATGGATGGCTATGTGTCCCGGTCGCCGCACCGGTAACATCGTCTCGCCTCCTTGCGATCTACTACCTCCGCTCGGTTACTATACGGTTGTTGTCGTCTCGCCCAGTGCACCCCGAGGTGATCGCCTAGTGACACGGTTCGTTGGAGCATGTGAAACCATCACTTTGTAGGTACCGAACGTGTCGGTGGTGCAGCTATCTCCAAGTCATCGTCCTCATAATCACCATCCGGTCCCCGACACGGATCTGCAGAACCTCCCTAGTACGCGTACTAACAAAGCCCTCACCGGCCATGGCTCTCTCGTAGGCCTCTTGCAATGTACTCGGAGCCGTCGTCACAACTATCGCACCAATCGAGTCGAGTAGCCCATGCACAAAATAATACGCCCGGTCGGCGTCGAGTTAGTCGCTCCCTCCGCATACTCCATCAATCGCAGTATCGGTCCATATCTTGCATCACGGACTCGTCCGACCTCTCGTCGAATGTTTTGGAACTCGGTCCTCTTCGGTTACGAATCGTAGGAGGGATGTATTTTCGCTCGAACCTCTCCTTGAACTCGGCCCGCTTTAGGTTTCCTTTCGATGCCACCGTAGTGCGCCACCAAATATCGGCCTCGCCGAACAAGTTAAGGCGAAGATATACTCGGCTGCATGTGTGCCGGCGTAGCCAATACATCATGTATCTTCTCATGGCTCCTCATAAACTTCTCTGCGGCCTCAAGGTCAGTTCCCCCGTGGAACTTCTCCGGATAATGTCTCATAAACTCACGAGCTCGCTCGCTCACTGTCGCTCTAATACTTGTGTCGATAGGAGTACTCGACATATCATCTCGTCGTCGTAGGTGGTACCACCTCTCGTCCGAACTCGTACCTCCTCGGTCACTACAGTCCTACCGGTACAGGTCTGTGCCCTCAATAATCGAAGAATCTCCTCGAGTTGTTGGCCATGTAAAGAGACCAACCGAGACATTTCATCAAGTCTCGATGAGCATTCTCTCGTACC
The DNA here is from genome assembly GCA_039657345.1 of Stephania japonica. Taxonomy (NCBI): domain Eukaryota; kingdom Viridiplantae; phylum Streptophyta; class Magnoliopsida; order Ranunculales; family Menispermaceae; genus Stephania; species Stephania japonica. Next base: position 14,505,895 of record CM077558.1, on the reverse strand, counting down.
ACCACCACTAGAATCCGGTTGATCGGCCATCGCTATCTCGTCACGAAAGCGGTTTCTCGATCAGTCAGTAGCTATCTAGTAATAGTATACAATACATCAAATAGCTCATATAGTTCAAATTTTGTTTTCCCCAATTCTCCTCACTTCCCAACTAAGACTTAAGTTAGTTTCATAGGGTTCCACTCTAAGTTCAACCGTTGTCCTAACTTACGCCGTTTGTGTCTTAGTGGATTGTGATTTAACTTAGTAACCAAGTTTAAAACTTTAGGCTCGATACCAACCGTGACGGCCCCAAATTCCACAATCCTTGAATTGGGCACCGCCCGCCTGAGACCTACGAAACCCCGAGCCTGCCATTGAGTCACGCAGACCTAGTCACCTTCATTACCATTTACCATTTATTACATATTTATAAGTGAAGTTAATTAATTAGTGAGTTATTATCAAATACAATGGAAGCACTTAAACTCCAAACTAATCAATAACTTCAAGACACACTAGTTAGGACAATCCTAGGGTGTGGAAACCCCGTAATCATATCCACCATATGAATCAAAAGTGAGTATCAATACTGTCCTACATGCCCAAGATCTCTCATAACCCACAATTCCATGTTCAACAAAACAATATAGGTATTTAATAAAAAACATACTCAATACGCGCGAGGAGAACACCTCGTGGTCCCCGCCTTCAATCGCCTAGCGCTAATCCTTTGCCTTGTCTCTGTTCGTTAGAGTCCGCCCACCGTCACAAACTAGACGGTGAGTACAATGATGTAGAGAGTAAAATACCAATAGAGTCTAAACAAAGATATTTCAAATGTCAAGTAAATAGCTAAACTAGTATCATGCATGGATATTACGAAGAATGTAAAATACAAAGATGATAGGTGAAATCACGAAGATAACAACGATAAATGAGTGTCAAGAACACAAAGCCAAAAGAAAAGGAATCTAAGTGTCCCGATGTCACCAGATTGCAACACTTAGTTTACAACCTGACTTTCAAGACAAACTCTGGACCTACACAAACCCAAGGCAGTCTAGAATAAGGCATTTAACCCCAGTCACACTTAGTTCGCATACGGTACACGCGCAGTCACACACACGCTTCAACATACGGTCACCGCAATTCCACACTGTGGGTTTAACCAAGTCCAGAGTCCGTGTACTCACGGCATAGACCGTGAGCACCATGATGTCCACTTAGACACAAATAAACCACTCATTGAGGAATTCAATCAAAATCAAGCCGATAAATTAACAAGGATGGATATAACAAAGGGAATTCAACAATTCATATGATCCACAAGAGAATACTACTCAACAAACATAATAGCTCAAATAAATGCACAATTGAAATAATGTAAATACTCTGGTTGGTTTTACTCACAAACAAACCAACTCCAAGTTGGTTATACGGATCCTCGCTCGTGTGTTTCTTGGCTTTCACGTCGTTCCATATGACCTACAAGTCATTTTAACCACATTTGAGGTCATTAACTTGATTATACTACTTTTAAGCAATTTCTCGTAATTCCCCTAGTTGCGCGGTGCTTAAAATTCTTTCAAAACCCCGTAAGAGCCTGTTAAAATCTCAAAATTTCCTTTAAAGTCTCATTTTCATAATTTAGTCTCCAACTACTCGACTTTGGGCTTCAATTATGATCACCTAGCTTTTTCCATTCCAAAGCTATTTGCTCCTTTAGACATCCTACATATTCAAGTTCAAAACCCCTTTGAGTCCTTAGTCAAAGTGTAAAAATAATCCTTATCAAACTGTTAGTCAAAACCACCCTTAAACAAGCCTTCAACACTTAGTCAAATTATGGGCAAATGTGGATTTTTCAATAGCAAGACCCTATGTTCAATGTTAAATTTCGACCTCTAAATCAATGAATTTTAATACAAACATTTTCTACCATTGAAATAGGGTATACCAAGAATCAAATGAACCTATTTGCAAGTATTTTAGATGTTCATAAGGCCATTAAATCATTTGCCAAACATGGCTACTTGCAACTGTCAAAACTGTTTATGTGGCTCACATGCTACCTTTGCCTCATTTTTTTTACCACCCAAATAAATGATTATAAGCTTGTACCTTTCCATTATGTAAAATATGATATACAAGGTTTAAAATAAGCTTAACCCCATATAATTTAGATGACGTTTGATACCTTAACTTATCAACCCAACTTGCTTGCTTGCAAACAGTTTTTATACTTAGCCAAAATTTTGTATATTTTGGCAGTTCAAAACTGAGGTCAGGACCTCTATTTGTGCCTTCAAAAATCCCATCAAACTATATGAAAAGCTAAAACCGAAAATCTTAGATAAAAATATGATATATTAACTTCAAAACCCCCAAAGATCATCACTAAATACCAAGATTTGAACAAAATAATTATACCCAACTTTTCCTACCTCAACAATTCCAAACTTAAGTATTTCAACCTCAAAACACCCCTATACCTTATGCACACACTATCTCCTTCAACACACACAAAAAAAAAGTGACCACTCACCTTGGGTCCGAGGAGGCCGTGCCGTTGAGGGGAGAAACCGAGAAAGAGCCGTGAGTGTGTGTTGGGAGTGGCGGTGAGGGAGAGACCGAGTGGAAATGGAGATGAGAAGATGTGAGTGAGGTGAGGAAGATGTGAGTTTCGGGTAGAGAGAGAGAGGTTTTTGTTTGGGAGAGGAGAGAGAAAAAGGCATAAGAGAGACGTTGAGAGGGTATGGAAGAGAGAGAAATTAAGGGATGGAGAGTGGTAGGTAGGTAATGAGGTGTCACTAGATGTGTGGTGGAGTGTTGTACTTTTTTTTTTTTTTTTTTTGATGAGGGATGTGTCACTCTTCTATTTGTTCACACCCAACCACTTTGATGACACCAATGGGTGACTCTCTCTCTCCTTGTTCTTATCCTTATTTGCCCACCAATTGGTTTTCCTTGAGTGTAGAAACGCTCGACATGCATCACGACTTGCCCTTTCGTGTGCGAATTGTGACTACCAACGACACATAATTAATTCCAATTAATTTATTATTTTTGACCGTTGACCAAGTTCATTTCCCTGACCCGTGTACTCGTAATTCGCCCATCAAAACCCATTCGACACGTTTTCTCGAGGCGATCACTACTCGTTTAATGACGTCACCGCCTTGTCACACAGACACGAGTATAACTCGATGGTACACGTCATCACACAAAACAACACAAATTTTCGGGTCGTTACAGTAACGAATAAGCACCAGGTGGGGAGTGATCTCAACACCGTAAAGACACCAAGTAGGAGTAACTCCACTACCGTAAAGTCACCAGGTGAGAGTACTCAACCACCGTAAAGCAATAACGAAATGGAGTAAAGAATAAATAGAATTAAATTCAAATAAGTCAAACGGCAAATACTTAAAGTGAAGTTCAATTGGAATACTACACACCTCAAATCGCACTTCTCGTCCCGAAAATCAAACCTTAGTCCAGCTCCAATAAATGCCGACAATTCAAACTATCACCCGAAATATACCTATTATCATTTATCACTAAATTAGCTTCAATTTAATATATTATGTCAATTTTTTCGTTTTTCGAGGCTAAAACCTCGACTATATCTCGCCAACATTTCCAAGAAAATCCCAAATTTCCTTTATTTGATCAAAATATATTTTTTCTAATTTCTTCCTATTTTATATAAATTTTCTATAAATTTTCTAGAAATTTTTTTTTTTCAAAACTGTTTTCTGTTTTTTTTTTTTTTTTTTTTTTTAGAGTTAGGGCCGAACCGGACCCGGTTCACCGGTCTGTTCGCCCAACCGAACCGGCCAACCGGGTCGGCCGACGACCTCGCCCAGACGGGCGGGTCGGCCTGACCCGGTTAGGTCTTCTTCTTCAACGAGAGCGCACGCGCCCTGTTTCACGAATTTTTTTTTCAATGAATCGCGAGGGAGAGGGAGAGGGAGAGGGGAGACGACATGGGTGTCGTCTCCCTCCTCGACGAATCGCTCTCGCAGTTTGTCCGAGCTCTCGAGCTCACCCCACCTCCACCACCGAACCACCAAACCGCCACCACCACCAACACATATAACAACAACAACAGCAACAAAACAACACAACTCACCTCACCTCCTTCGCCTCTCCACCACAAGCTCAATCTCTCTTCCTCTTTCTCCCGATTTCTCCTCTTCCTCCTCAATCTTCTTTTCGATTAATCGAAATGTGGGAAAATGAGGAACTGTGGTGACGGTGTGGTGTGTATCCCCATTTTAGGGTGAAATGACCATTTTGCCCCTATGATTTTTTGCTCCTCCTTCACACTCTAATACCCTTTTTAGTCATTTCACTATTATTTATTTATTTTTCTGATTTTTAATATATATATATATATATATATTAAATCCCTTATATACATATATATATATAAATATATATATACTCACCTATACTTTCGCGCCTAAAATTTCGTCGTTAATCTACCCGGTACCCACGTTGACACGTATATCGATGCGAATACTCATCACACAATCTCACACGTCAATTTAAAATATAATCACACACATCGCGATGTCGTTTATCCTATTTTAACATAAAAAATAAATAACATATTATACATCTAAAAAAAATCAAGTCTTTAAAGTTCATAACTGAAAAATAACATCTATGCTGTTTAAATTCTAATACCAACACTATGAAAGTTTTCAAATACCTAATAAATTAATAAAACACCTTTACAAATAAATTGTTAAATGGGTATTCGTTTCTTTAAAAGTTTTGTCTAGACCTAGAACTAATTTTTAAAACATATTTGAACTTGTATTTTTCTAAAAAATTGTGTTCAGACCCTTTAAATGTGAGTTTGCAAAATGCAAACAAATGGTTCTCGATACTTTTTACCAATAGGATGCTAGGTACCCAATTAATTATCTTAGAATTAGTCTAAGTGCAGTAAGGAACGGTTAAAAAGAGGTTCTGATACCTGTGAATAAAATAAAATAAAAAGATACAAAAAAACAAGGTAATCCATAAAAGATGTCAAACTATAATTTTTTTTTCTTTTTTTTGTTGAAGGATTAGCGAACTAGATTGAATATGTTTCTTAAAAAAAAAAAAAAAAAACTAGATTGAATATGTGTGCTGCAAAATCAATACAAAGTTTTTCCCAGTAGATACCAGCTCATTCAATAGTGAATATGGTGTAACATTCTTTAAAAAAAAATGGAGTCACACTTTGGTTTAAGAAATGCTACTTCAAAAAGAAAAAAAATACTTTGACGCTTATATTTTGTCAAATTTGTACCTTTTGGATACACATAGAGATGTGCTCCAGCACATCTTGACGTACAATTCAGCTTTAGAAAGCCGACAATGCAAGAGGAATCTGACAGCTTTGAAAACCCTAATAAGAAATTAAATGATAATCCATCTTTTCCCATTTGGAGAACAACTCATTTCAATATTTTTTTTTTATGTACACTCTTTCTTTAATCAATCTTTTCTTATCAACTCAGTTTTCAATCTTCATTTTATTTAATTAATTTGACAAAGATTCATTCACGAGGGTAGTTTCTCCTGTCATGAATTTCATTTTTTTTTTGTTTTTTTGGATATCAATCATTATTTCATTGAAGCTCATCATATGTTACAAATTTTGACATTGCTTATACATCAACCGGTGCCATGCTCCAACAATTAGCCAATGAGTTCGCGAATTCCGTGCCATATCATGAGCCAATGAGTTCGTTTGTCTTATAATGTAATAGATCTTCCATAAGGGGTGCTTAACTAATAACCTCTTGCATTCATCCAGGATTACACCAACTTCAAGCATATTCGAATTCAGATTGTTAATGCCATTCACTGTCAGTAGTGAGTCTGATTCAAAGATGACTTGTGTGAGTCCTAGCCCATTCACCCAGCTAAACGCCTCCTTTATTGCCATAGCCTCAGCCTCAGCGGGAGTACATCTACTCGTGAAAGTTTGTGTGCATTCATGGATCAGTACGCCCATGTAGTTTCGAACAACACCACTCAGGCCTACCTTTCCTTCCTCATTGAAAAGAGTTGCATCAATATTGCACTTGAACCAATCCATTGCCGAGAGGACTCCATTGTTCATCATGCCCTCCAACAGTTTCTTGGGGTGTCCCGGTTCGACTATTTCTCTTCGCTCCAGTCTATGTCACAAGCCATTCCATGCTTTACCTAATAATCACATGTAATGGGACTCCATTGTTTCTCCATAATAGGTTGTTTCTATAACTCCAAATCGACCACAGATACATGCATATCTTTTGTATTTGGGTATCCTCCATCACCTAAAAAAGTTGGAAAAACAAATGTTTGAGATCGGCTTCATCCCCATCACACTGACTTGGCAAGACTCCCCTCTAACATTCATGTATCCTACTGCAATGAAACATGAGATGTCCATGTCTTGATTTGACTTATGCAACAAACACACTCGTCGTCAATTAACACGCCTCTCTCCGCCAATCTACTTTTGCTAGGAATACATCTCCTCATAAGTCTCCACATTAAATGTTTAACTTTTGGTGGGAGCTCGAGGTTCCATAACTTCATCTAATCCCTAGGAATACACGCCAAATCATCATCCCTATCCATCTCTACTGCCACGCTATACCTGGAGTTTACTTTGTAGTGCTCATCCTTAGAATGACTCCATACTAGTTTATCCTCCTCTCCATTAGTTAACAGGACTTGGTATATCTCACGGACGTCCCTATCATTAAAGAGTTATTCAATTATCTCATGGTCCCACTCCCTTCTAAATGGGTTCATGAGCTCATCAACTGTGATATTCTCTAAACCTTATATAGACTTTGTTGAGATAAACAAATTCCATGAATCTTTTAACCAAGGATGACCCCAAACCTTCATAGACTTCCCATCGCCTATTCTCCATCTACTCACTCGCTTTATAACAGATTTTGCTGCCATGATTCCTTGCCATGTAAAACTCGATTATGGCCAAAAAGTCCCCATTCAAATAGTATTTAGCTTTGAGAATTATCAATGTCAAAACATTTGGGTAATGCAACAATCGTCACCTTTGCTTTGCTAACATGGCTAAATTGAAACTGTGGAGATCTTTAAATTTCAATTGCTAAGAACCATCAAGTACTGTGAATTTAATTTTTTTTGTTATAGCACTGTGAATTTAATTTTTTTTGTTGTCAAAGCTGTGAATTTAATTAGGGAGTGGCTAGATGGATCTCACTTTTGTTGAAACGTATCATATTACTTACTCTACCTTAATTTGTTTTTTGGTATAGACCTTACCTAGAATTTAAATTTCAATTGCTAAGAACCATTGGGTTTGGTATGATGTTTATGAGTAAAATGTCATAGATTCAAACTTTGGATGAAGCAATATGTTTATTTCTTATCAAAAAAACATTTCAATTGCTAAGGATATCCCATTTTTTTTTTTAAAGTAAACAAAAAATACCCTCCCCTCAACAGCACACATCACATTTTTCTCACCAATTCCCACTAAGCCCTCTCTCTCGCGTTTTTTGATCCTGTCACCTCCAACAGGTTCAACGACCATATTTCAATCGATTACAACCTCAAAAAAGGTGTGGATTTGGGTACTACAAGATTGATACCACCTCTTTTATGTCTCGTTCTCATGGCACTGAGGCTTATAGGCAACGCAAAAAAGTCACAAAAAATTTATTATGCTTAGAATCACTTGTTCTAGAATTCGTTGATATTGTGTGCCAACAAACTCCAATTCAAGTCATAAATCAATGCCGTAAACATCATCATCATCATGTCCAAAAAAAACATCAATATCATTAACCACAACAAACAATATCTAGTAAAAGCCCAAAAAAACCATTAGTCAAATGCGAAACAAAAAGAGAACACACTTTTATTGAGTGATAAAGGTATTTTTTTGCCAGAGTTTCGTCGAATAAAAAATCTACTAAAAGCAATAAAACCGTTTGGCTGCTCTATTTAATTAATGTTTGGCAATTGTACCTACTCTCGTGCTCCTTGCCAATAATATGACCACCGCTTCACTTGATTATTAGTTTATTTAATGTCGTTGATAATACAGTCCCACAAATCTTTTTTTTTTTGAAAACAGTTGCACAATCCTTTAAATCATTCTTCAACTAATGTAATGTAAGTCATCTGAAGTCTACCTTTATACCACCGATTTTTAATTGAATTATTCCTTAGTTTCTACTATATCGATTTTTTTTAATTGAACCATTTACAAGTTGTTTTTCAAACGTGCCCTCCTTCCAATATTACAAACATGAAACATAGTTAAGGGACACAAGTCACACGACACATATATCTCGATGCACAATTTCAAGGACATTAACAATTGTGTGTCATATGATTATTTTCCTACAAATATACCATCTAATCATATAGTACAACAATTATAACAATAAATCCTTATTTTGTTTCATCCACTTAATAAAGAACGACAAACTTTTTAGGCTGGTTTTCAACCTATTGCAACCCTCTTCTTTAACAAGATTTGAGATCAACCCTCTTTTTACGCGGATTTGGAATTGACTATATTTTTATATTTTTGATAATCATCAATGTCCTAACCTTATCAACCCCCCCTTACTTTGGCTAGACTAATCCTATTGGAGTTAGTTAGACACTCCAACTTCATAACTCGAAAAGAAAGCATGAGAATACATTTTACGTAAATGGGACATGACAATATAGAGTACAATAAAACTCTTATATTATACATAAATGGAGTTCATCAAATTCCAAAGTGATAAAAAAAGGTTTACCAAAAAAACAAAATAAAGTAGAAATTAAATCCTTTTTATGAATAATTACCAAAAGGCACATGTATGGAATAAGAATGATCAATTTGGATAATCAACATTAACATTTAGGGCAAGCGCAGGTTAAGGCGAAAACACCCCCTCCGCACCGTTTAGACCTCCGCAATCACCACCACCATCTCCACCGTTGGTTCTTCGTTCGTACCACCAAAACAACGACGCTATTCACTCACTCACTTCACACACAAATACATATTTTCCAATCCAACGCTTCTCTGCTACTCTAGCTGTTCTTGCTCTGCCTCAGCTGTTGTTGTTGCTCTGCCCATCAAGGATTTCTGGGTCTCCGTCAAATCTGTAGCTTTCGAAGGTATAACTATAATCCCTCTCTCTCTCTCTCTCTCATTCTTGAATTCTTGATAATCTGGTTCGATTTCGGTGCGAATTGTTGGTTTTTGTGATTAATCTGGAATTTGAGGAAAGCCCGTTAATGGATGTGGTCAATTTGGGGCGGAAATGGAGGAAATTTGAAGTCTTGGGGGGTTTTTGGAGTTTTTTGGGCTGTTTGAGTTTTTGGGGTTGGAGATTCTTTGGTTGCTCATTTGGGTTTTCTTGCTTTGTGGACTAATTTGTGAGTTGTGGAAGTTTTTGTGGGTTTTGGACCTGATTTTGTCATTTATTTTCAAGTTGTTTGTGAAGTTGAGATAGGTTTCTTGTTGTTTGAGAAATGGATAGGTGAATGTCAATGTGGGTGGCATCTAGGGTTTTGCTATTTCACGTTTCGGCTTAGATAGTTTCTTGAGGATTTCATTGGTTTTGCGGGTTTTGATGTGGGTGGGGGTTTTGGTTCTTTGGTTGTAGTCTTGTAGATTGTAATGGGTTTGATATGTTGTGATTTGGGATGAAAAGAAAACTTCAATCATATTGGTCTCGCATATGGATTCGGTCTTTTTCTTGACATCGTACAGTGTGTAGACAAACCTATCACATGATATGGACTAATATCTGCCGTGATTCTATGATTGGTTCTTGAATCAACTCCCTTTTATCTTGTGTTACTGATGAATAAAATGAATAATGTAGAATCACTTCTTTTTAGTGCACATAAGTCACAAGATACAGATCTTGAGAAGAGAAACATCTGTCTGCGATTGTATTCAGTTATACATTCTAAACCTTGTAGTGTGTTCTTATGAAAAGACCTTTTGATGCTTTTATTCAAGTCCCAATTGTTTTTGAGTGAAGAATTTTGGCAACAATGACTGCGATTATGTCATAACTTTGAAAATATAACAAGGAAAACTTATTTGCCTAATTAAGTTGGCATGGGCGTTTCCTAGTACAAGATCCTTCCATAAGAGGAAAAGTGAGACAGAATGTGTTTTTTGAGACGGGAAGAACTCAAGACCAGTTAACAAGGGTTGTGACTTTCCGAATGACCTTGAATCAGTTTTCTGTGAAAAAATGTCAACCTAAAGATATTATGAAAAATGTAGCTATTTTTCATTTGCCAGTTCCAGTAGTGTGTAAACTTCTTGTATCATTGATGAAAGAGAGAGTATTCATGTGTTCCAAATGTATTTTTGGCCATTGAAGGTTCCACAATCAATGTTTTCTGGGGCCTGGGAAGACTAGTGAGGTTTAGGGTACACCTGGACAGTCAAGCATATCAAGTACCTGCCAACTTGGAAAGTAGCAACTTTTTTGTTGTGGCGGTTATTTCTCATTTGGGGTTTCAGAAAGAGGGTGCAACCGGTTTTCCTTTAGCCTCTCATGAGAATAATTAACCGGTTAAGGACATGGTAATGAAATAATGAAAAATGTAAAAATCAATGAATCTTATGATTGGTCTTGATAGTGGTACTTTTATCCTTTGGCAACATTTTGATTTGAGATGATTATTCTTCAGAAAGTCTTTCAATCTATAGATTGTAAGGATCATATCCTTATTGAAATCTTCTTCATGGAAATACTATTCTGAATGCAGTTTGGGATATGTTCGTGCTTTTGGAGATCGTTTGAGACTTCTCTGACAAGAGCTTTACACAACTGAAACCTGAGGAGAGAATATTTGATAGAACAATGTATTAAGTTGCTAACTGCAACATTGTGACTTCAAAGCATTTCATGCTTGCTCAATATATTAAGTTTTCCAATCACCATCTTGTATTATGATATTCACTCACGGCAAGGTCTTCCAGATTAGGACTCCTTATAGAGCTCTCAAGATAATAGAATTGTAGGATCAAGTCATTGGAAAGAATTGCATTATAGGATTTGAATCATTAGAATCAGGATTTCAATGATATTGTTTCATGGTTTTTGTAGTATTAATGAATGAGGGTAACGTGGAAAGCTTTCCAGTCTCGCAATGGCTGCACTAAGTTTCTTCTTGAGGCCACTACCAAGGTCTGTTGTAGCTCGGTAGTTGCAGGGTAATGAGATGAGAGGAATGCTTGCCCCTAAAAATAACTAATAATAAATGCTATGAAGAGGCCTTTCCATTTATCTCTTTTTGACCGGGTTTTGTAATAATACTATTAATGAAGAGCAAAGCTGCAAAAGTAACTGGAAAGCGAATAAATAAATTTGGAAAATGCTAGAGTAACCCACTTTTGACACCTACATTTAACACTTAGTTGTTGTGGTCATTTCGATACACATTAAGACAAGTGTGCACACATCTCAATGCAAAATTTAAAGGACAATAACAACTAGCTGTCAAATGTAAGTGTTAAAAGTGGGTTGCTCAATCATTTTCGAATAAATTTCATCCCTTAAGAATGTTAGCTAGTGAATTGGTCTTGTGGACATTTTCCTGGGATGATCATAATGATATCTTGTAGGTTCTGACTGTCGTCCAAAATGATTCCATGATGCACTATTTACCCTCAAAGATTCATATATTCTACTCTAGCTTATGGGCCAAACAATTGATAAAACAGATATATTCTAAGTATTCGTCCACTTGTAATGCAGCCCTATTCAATGTTTGTCTAATAACTGCCACCTTGAAAACTATCACATCTGAACTTTTGCATAGGATTGCTTATGATCTCTTCTAGCAGATAGAGAATCTGTCCTTTTCCTTAAAGGTTTGGTTTTTTCTTTTTTTTTTTGGTGTTATTGACTTATTGCTTATTAGAAGTCTGTCACATGGGTAAAATACGACTGCTAGTTTTTAGATTGTGTGATTTTTAGTTATGCCATTTCAACTTTTAACCCCTTGTGTGCTTTCTGTATGTATGCTTTTGTTTGCTTATCATACAAGGAAAAAGAAAAAAAAATAATATGAAAATATATGACAGAAAGGGCTATGCACGTAGATACATCCTAAGGAATAAGGACAAATTTAATTCTGTCGTAGGTGTAAGTTTGTAGCATGTTAGATAGGTTTAGACTCAGAGAGGCTGCAGCAAGTATTCATCTTGCTAACTATTTGGGATTATCTATTGACTCATTTATTCTTATCTGCACTGTGCTAGATTCTAAAGTGTGTACTTGCTGTAAACCACACTACATCTAGGATTTAACTATTGTTATTAGTGGTAAGTGCATACTTATCTAAAAAGTTAATACTGCAGTTTATGGTATTTCTTTTGATTCCATCAATCCATCTTTATCTTATGCTTATAGAAAATCAATGAACACACTAAGCATGGCAATCATATATCAGATGGACAAATCGTAAATCTAAGTCCTAGTTAATTATGCACATTCAAGTTTGTAATTAATTGCTCATTTTCCATTGAACCAAATGGAGCAAGGAACATTATTATGCTCCTAAAAAAATCTTAATTTTTTTGTTTAATGGCCAAATTAAATGGTTTTAATTATCTAGGAGAAAATCAATTTTAGCTTAACTGGTGTCTGGGTTTGTCATATGCATTTCCTTTACTGTTGATATGCCTGCAATTGGCTTTGAATTCCTTTTAGATCGTCTTGTTTATTATCAATTCAGAAGTGACCTTCGTATTTTCCAGTTAGCACATTCAGTTGCAGTTTTGTACCTAAAAAATATGAACAAATGATACCTCATAGCTCTTACCTTGTGAATCATTCATTTGATGTCTTGTACATGTACATCCTTATGTTTTGTTTGGTTCCCTCCCTCCCTTTCCCAGCTCCTTAATAGCAGATTCACGAAATGGGTGTGCGAATCCTAGGAAACAATTTTAATCCTATTCTCCCAACTTATTTGCTTGGGTGGTGGATTACACTTATGGGTTGACATAAAATTACTTGAATGCTGCTCTTGTCCGATTAAGGTTCCTGGAGGTTTTATTGAACTATGTTCATTATGATAGTGCGTCAAAAAATGAAAAAGCCCCAAAAATTAACATGAACAAACCTTGTGAATTGATTAAGAACGTGAAAAAAAGCCTTAGAAAGTATCCATGTAATCTAAATCACTACGGTTCTCAATCCCTTTTAAATTAGAATCTTTTGCGAGATTTATTTAAAAAAAATGTTTTTGAATCATGTTGGTGACCTTATAATCCTGTTCTCAGATGTTGGATTAAAAACTTTTGTTGTTCCTTTCAAAAGTTGGGATTTTCAGCTTCAATTATATTTTTTGATCAGAAAAATGTTGATTGTAGAAGGGGAATATCACATACAAAGAGATAAAACCTAAAATTGAATCGACAACAAAAAACATAGATAATTGTCATTTTCAAAATTGGGCATCTACAAGTGAATCAATCATCATAAGCATAGATGAAGGAAGCAAGTGAATCGTTAATTAGAGACATAATCGAATGGTGTGGCAAGAGATCATAGAGAGGATTGGAACTGGACACGAAGTTTCCTTCTTCTCCCGTTCGATTAGGGCATCTACAATGTGTGCGCTTTTGCTGGTTTAGTTGGGCATTTGCAATGTTCTTCTTCTTTCCTCTTTTCTCGATCAATTAGGGTGTCACTAGGCTTTGTTTGTGAATCCGATGGGTGGAGTGGAGATGGAGACCAACGAAGAAGAAGTAACGTTTTTGTGGAGCTCGTTTGATCGTGTTAGGGCATCCAATTTTGGTTTAGGGTAGGTTGGCAATCCTGTGAGCAACGACTTAAATAATGATAGGGGGGAGGCAACTTTATTTAAGAACCTTACCTACTTAATGGCTCCGCAAATCCCTCCATTCCATGAAAACTTGAATTGAACGTGGAACTACAATTGAAACCCGAGATATGTTAGGCTGAGCCCCCCAACCGAATAAACCATTAAAGGGGAAAATTGAGCCTTGGCCTTTTGTCAAATGCTTTATACATATCCGTTACCTGACTTACTTTCACAAGTTCTCTTTAGTATGGTTGGGTGGGAGGGGACAATGTAGTTCAAGGATATTTATAACAATTTTCCAAGAATTCACGTTTTTGAGATTGTGGTGCACCATCATTTAATCACATTGATGCTCACATATGGATTGTATTATATGTTTGTGGCTAGTACTTTGTAGTAGTCAACAACTATGTGGTTGTTGATAAATATATATATTTTTTATTTTTTATTTTTATCATGAACTAGTTGGATGTGGATGATTTTATGAATCTTTGAGTTTTTATCCTAGTGCAGTTCTCAACTAGAAATAATTAATTTGACAATAGAATCAAGATTTCATGTCTCTGTTTTGAGTCTTTTGACCTGTAGTTTATATTGTTTATTTTTTTGATTTGAATGTTATTCAACTTTCATGCACTTTAGTTGTTCATTATATTAGATAAAATGATCAGTATCATTATCATCTATGTTATGTTTAGTTCTGTCATTTTACAACGATCTTTGCTTTGGCATTTTGATAGAATTTGTAAACTTCACTAAGTTCCCTTTGATCTTGAGATCTACAAGTCCAAATTTGCTCCTTTTTTGTCTTTTGTAGACAAATTTCTATAGAAATCTATTTTTATGGATCAACCTGATATTTTAGGAAGGAATATAAAAGCAGTAATTTTGTGGATGGAATTCTTTTAGAGGGATTTTTTTATTTTTTATTTTTATTTTTTATTTTTTACCAATGAAGTTCACTGTTACCTTTATGCACATGAAATTTAAGGCTGCTACTAAAACTCTTAACAACTGATTAAATAATGAAGTGATGTCTTTAGGTAATGAACTTAGTGAACCCAATTAGACTTGCACATATAGTTATAAATCCACCTAAGCAGGCCAATTCATTCATTTACGTTTTTTGATTGTTGAGAAATTTGCTTTTACTTTATAGGACATGTTGGGCGTTTTAAAAGGCTAAGTAAAGCAAATCTTGAAGATGACAACTTGCTTAGAAAATTATTGTGTGATTCAGTTGGCTGTGGTGAGGCAATAACTTGGTCAAGGACTACAAGGCCCTAAGGTGGTCCTTGCACGTTCTTCTTGCCTGAGCCAAGGCAGTGCCTAGGCTGAAAAAATAGGCCTTGATATATTTAATTATTTATAGGTCCTTGTGTCTACTAGAACTACTACTAGCCACTATTTGTCTACTAGATTTTGACCAAAAGCATTTGAAGTATGAACTTTGAATTTATAACAAGTTTTGAGAAAATATTTTCAAATAAAGAGAAAATTAAATAAAAGAAGAAAGAAAAGAATGAAAAAAAAAAGGCGTCCATGACCTTTGCAAGCTCCACTACAAAGGTGGGGTGCTTGCACAAACTTCGTTATAGCTCCCATGATGAAAGGGAGTCACCGGAAAGCATGGGAGATTGCCAACAGTTAGAAAACAAGAAGATTAAACAAAGAAAATGTAAAAAATGTACCTCTTAGAGTGGTCAAGAAGTCATAAACTTTCGGGACATCCAACAGTTGTTTGAAGCGCGTTGCAAGCTTGTTAGCAGTGGAGGTGGAGGGAATGATCGGGGAGAGTGTTGGAGTAGGTTTAGGGACCTATTAGTTGATCATCTTCAAGTGTGCTTCGAATTCTCATTCTTTCCCCACCTACCATTGTCCCACCCATGCTTCGACCTCCAAAGAATAAAAAAACCTATCATCCGTTTTTGACCTATTAGTTAAGTGATTCGATAGAAAGAATGAAATCTCAGTTGCTCACAAGATAATTTTTTGATAAAAAGGGTGGAATTTCAGTTGTCCAATTGGAACGAAACGTCATCACACATCATTGATTCCGGTCATATAGTACCGAAACATAGATGTGGTGTTCCGGTAGGACGGGGTTGGAACCTCACCTTGGTGATCCAGTCATGCCCTACTGGAACGAAACACAATCACATTCATTATGTGTTTCGATCGGACAGGACCAGAGCTAACATGTTTCGTTCCAGTAGGATAGGGTTGAACATCATCTTTTGGGATCCAGTCCTTTCTGGTTCTGGTTAAGGCCAATCGGGTCTAAAGGTATGCATTTTGATTTTAAATGATTGAAAAAGTTTTTCCAATATAAATTCCTACCTAAACCACTCAAAAAATCTCCCAAGATCTTCCTAATTTCCTTTAAAACATGATTTTGCTTACATAGTTCCCTAAAATGAGTTGAAGTTAGGGTGGGATGATGGATTATATTGGGATTAAAACTGTCATTACAAATGAGGGTTTCTTGGTTCAAAATTCTCTTTTTTTATTTTAAGGTGTTGGAAACACATGCATGAGTGGAAATAGTCACCCCCAAAATGAATTATTACAATGAACCGTTTTTTTATTGAAATTTACTCTCACCTCCCTAAATTCTTAAAAAACTCATTTTAAACCCCACCGCACACCTTAGCCACCACTAAGGTGGTTTACGTCTTAAACGTCTACGACACCTTGCAATTACTTGATTTGATTGAAACGTTAACCCTTCAAAGTTAAAGTCAACGTCAAGATTGAGTTGTTTTTTCTTGACGATATCCTACCCGTTGAACAATAGGGACTATTCTTGAACTTTTGTGACATAAAAAGTTTTAGGGAGGATAAGTTGAAGGCATGGTTCAGCATGTCAAGGCACACATTTTAAGAGAGTTTTAGATAATTGTTGTGTGAATATTAAGATGTATTTTCTATCAAGATATTGTTAAGTACTTATTATTATATTTTTGAAATATTACGTAATAAATATAATCTTTTGAAGTAAGATATATGATCGAGTCCGGTTATTTGAAGCCCTATCCCTCTTGTAGCAACCCCATTGATAAGTTCACCCAAGTGTTCTTAAATTTTGATAAAACCACCCCATAATGTTATACTCTTCCTAAACTACCCCTCTAAACCTCAAACTAGCACAAACCTCCAAAACCTCAATCTCAAGGTCCTTGTGCATCGTTGCCTTGCCCTTGCCTTCATCACAAATGGAGGTTCCTTCGTCATCTTTGGAGTCATTTTCAATTAGATCTCCTCCATTTGATATGATTTGAGGTTTCTTATGTTATATTTGGGGAATACACCTTACTAACTACTTCAAAGTTTGACTTTTTGTGGAATAATTGTTAAAGAAGAACCTTATTTGGATTTGCAATCACGAATCATTTGAGTTTGGGATTTAGGAAGTTTAGAATAAGGCTTGGTCACTGACACGAGCCCCAAGTGTAGGGCTTCGTGGTAGTAATAGCAACTCGTTCAATGATTGAGTCGCGGATATCGATCCTCGGAGACGGTTTTATGCTAATTTCAAGTTTAATCAAGACATAATGTCAGGGGTGCGGTTTTGAGTTGAAAAAATGAAAATCTAATTAACTATGAAGTAGATTTAACAAATTGACACTAATTACAATGAATTTAACTTGGTCTTAAGCTATGGAGAAGTAGTCCGAGGGATTCAATCTCACCTAAGTTGCTCTCTTTCTATCTAATTTTATCTCAAAACACATCAATTCAAATTAAGATAGGCGAATTTCCTTCATCATTACTCCACCCCGAGGTCTCAGTGATGAAGATTCTAACATCTCATTCGGAATCTGACGGTCGACGTGAGTAGTGTAAGCGACGATGCGACATTGAACTCCTAATTTGAAAGCGTCCCTTGTCAACAACCGTCGGTCGACGTGTCGCATGTTCAAGGGTTGTGATTCCCTTATTCCAGGGTTTAAAATCCCCAATGGTCATGGTGAATCTTAAACCCTAAGTTCTACGCATGTGTGATCAAGACAAGCATAGCATAAAACACAAGAATACACAAATCTTAATAATAAATTGAAGATTGTACTCAAAAACTACATTGGATTTGCAAGAGGAGCAACCCAGGATCAATTGGTCTCCGGGACAAAGTCGATTACCCCATAGAGGGGTTGCAAACAATACAAAACATTGAAAGAACGAGATAATACACGAGTTCAAACCTCAAATCCAAGAAGAAAT
This sequence comes from Stephania japonica, assembly GCA_039657345.1. Classification (NCBI taxonomy): domain Eukaryota; kingdom Viridiplantae; phylum Streptophyta; class Magnoliopsida; order Ranunculales; family Menispermaceae; genus Stephania; species Stephania japonica. Next base: position 14,487,832 of record CM077558.1, on the reverse strand, counting down.
CCAAAGTTCGAACCAAGAACCCTAGCCTCCAAGCTTTTCTCCAATGTCTTCTCTCCAAAGCCAAAATACAAAGCAAAAGATAATCCAAGATGGTTTCTACCATATATTACACATCTATATATAGTCTAGGTGTATTTTGGTCTGAAAAAGTGGCCTAAAACCCTAAAAAATCATCCCAAACTAGCACTAGACGACACTGGCACCTAGGTGTGGCGCCTAGGCGCTAAAGTGGGTTATTTATGGGTTGTGGCTCCTAGGAATGGCGCCTAGGCGCCACAGGGGGCGCCACTTGCTGTCCAACAACATTTTTCTGACTTGCAACGCAATTTTGGACCATTTAGAGGCCGAATTTGACGAAGCTTGTGAGACATGAAAACGTTCCGCTTTGAGTCTACTTTCCATAAGAAGAAACAACAAGTCATTTGGATTTGAAATGAGAGAGTTATGTCCTAAACAATGAAATTGGGTCAAAATGAAATTTGCCGAAATTCCACCTTTTTGATGTTGCTCTTGCTTGAACCTTGTACTCTTTTCCGGTAACCTCCAAGCTTCTTCAAACCAAATTGAGATGTGAAATATCATCATTTCATCGCTCGCCTTTGACCTCTCTTGCCTTCTTCTAGCTCGTTCCTTATTCATCTCACTCGGCCCGCCAAATCATCAATACCACCCTTTTGCCTACTACAAACACAAAATGCCTCAAATTAGTATCAATTCATGATTTATTTGCCTACGCATAAGTCAAAATATGCTACGCATAAGTCACATGGCTACCAAAGTTCGATAACTCAGATCCGAACCTTGATTGCAAGGTTCGACAACACAAGTTTGAACCTTATGACCAAAGGTTTGGCCGCACAGACCAAACCTTAGGCTTGTCTTTAATTAAACCCATATATTCTAGCAATGTAAGAGGAACACATCATGAAAAATGAACGCATAAGATGCCCTATATCAAGAGGAAAGGATTATACAAATGATTCTCAACTTACTAGAAATAAAGTAGAGGAAGTGAGGTAGCCAAAGTTTGACTCACTGAAGGTGTACTTGCTGGAGGGGTGCTTGCAGGTGGTCAAATGAGATGGTGTGGAATAGAAGTGATTGGAGTTGGGAAGAGTGGTATGACGTATAATAAAGACATTTCAATGATTTCATGTAAGGGCAAATTTGGAAGTTTTTTGGTACAAATGATTTTAACACTCTTATACAACTAAGAATGGCAATTGAGGAAGAAACAATTGTGAACGTTTTCTTTAAAGTATAGAATTTACTAATATTTCATTTTTCAAATCAATATCTTGGTTTTTAGATTTTATTTTCAAAGATTTGTTTGTTCCTATTCTTTTTAGGGACCATCAATGATTTGCTTGTTCCTATTCTTTTTTGCATTCATCAAGTAAAAAGAGAATTCACTTTTTCCCCCTTATTCTGCTCCAATGCAATTTTAAAAGATGAATGTGATGTAGCGAGGAATTTTCCAACCGCAAAAATAACACTGCAGCAAGGAAAAAAATAATTTCTTAAAATTCATTTGGTTATTGAATCCTCTAATTGAAGGCTATAGCCACTTCTTTTCGGTGATGACAAACACTTGAATTACATGAAACAAAAGAGAGTTCACACAATTGCTCACCTAAAAAGTCAAAATAAAAATTTCATTAATCCAAAAATGACCAAGAAATTAATAAATTGTAGTAAGGCTTTATAGGTTTTACAAACTCAAATCTCACTCAAAGCAAAACACGTGAACACTACTCCTATTTAATTAACAATTGAGTGAATTCCTACGACGTATTAAGTCCTATTTTAATAGGACTTCGATCAATAGCCAACGACCTTATAATAAAAAAAACCAAATGAGTTGTTAACTAAAAGGAGATTAACCCAACTTCTCTCGCCTAGTTCTCACACGTACATAGTGACACAAACATGATACGATGATTTGAGTCTCGGTTATTGTCGCACAACTTCTAATCTCTATATGAAAAAAGCTTTTAGTGTTTTCAATGTCTATGAACTATATCAATTATGTAGAACTTTAACAGATTTTTTTGGTTGGTTTATGTTTCATTTGTTGATTTAGTCTATGAGATAATATTTTTCTAATATATTCATTGTGTAGGCCTCTGTTATCACTTTGACATTTTGTAATTCGGGGTGTCATTCATATATATATATATTTAACTACTTTAAGTTCACAAACCATAAAGAACTAGATAATAGAGTAGTACAAATTAGGGGAATTAAAAGTTATGAAGGTGGACCATTTTATATATTTAGGGCCAATCTTTTGAAAGTTTGTTGGGTGGTAAAGAAACAACACATAACATCCAAGTTGTGTAGAAGTGGAGGAGTGCAAAGGGTATGGCATGTGATTAAAAGTTTGTTGGGTGGTAAAGAAACAACACATACACGAAGTGAGCATAACAGATATGCAAATGCTTAGATGGATATGTGGTAAAACTCGCAAAGATAAAATAAAAGATATGACGATTAAAGTAACAAATAAGAGTAGCAATATCATATGCAAATGAAGGGTGGTTGCAATGTAATTGTCTAGTAGTCAATATGATTCCTATTCATATATACTTCAAGAATAATAATAAGTTTTTAGGTCCTTATATAATATTTATTATGTTAAGATTTTGTTGTTGGTTAGGTATTTTTATTATCAAACTTAATTGTAAATAGCCTCTTCAAATTTCTAAAAGGTAATGGCTGAACGGACCCCCGTTATTACTGAGTTTACCTCGTTTACTATCTTATACCCCGATTTTGAATTTTAATTGTTGAACGTAACCCATTTTTTCCCTTAAAATCCCTAAAATACCCTTACTAAACGTACCATACTTTTTGCTGAATATACTCAATTACTCAAACATTTTCTTATCTTGCCAGCCTGTGGGTTTTGACTTATAGGGTTGATACCTCTACAGAGGTATCGACTGACTCACCGAGACCTCTTTAGACGTCTCGACAGGCTTCATCCAGCTCCCACCTAAACCTTTGAAGAAGTCTCGGTCTCGGTGGAAGGCGACCGAGACCTATAAAAATATCTCAGTGGGAGTTGGCCAAGACCTCTAAAGAGGTCTCGGCCTTGTGTCTTCGGAACTCACGGGCAACAAGAACGAACCAAAAAAATTCAAAACTCCAAAAAATACATGAAAATGACCAAAATATTAGTGGGTTTTGCTCGGAATCACTTGATATTCTCGATTCCATCGACATTTTGTACCCAAAATATGGATTGAAGCCCTAAACCCCACAACAACACAAAAACCGACTAAAAACAACCAAGAAAACTCAAGAAAACTCAGAAAGCAATACGAAAGAGGTGGGAAATGCACTCATGGTGCCGAATCTATGTGGCTTATCCCGGATTTTGTTGGATTTGGGCTAGAGGTAAGTGCAATTTGAGAGATGGATTGGTGTGTGACTGACCAGGGTATGGATGGATGGGGTGTGCAAAAAACCCTTTTATATGGAGGGCAAAAATTTTATATGGAGGGCAGTTGGGTTATTTCACTTTTTTTCTTATAAAAAAAAGTGGGGTATGTTTAGTAGAAAGTGGGGTTCGTTCAACCGTTACCTTTCTAAAAATTACTTTGGACACTGCCTGCCTAAGGCATTGCCTAGGCGACTCCTTGCAATCATTGCTTAATGCAGCCTACAAATGATCTAGTTAGAAGTTGATACAACATAAATTGAAATAACTTGACATTACAAAGGTAGATCCAAGATATCTTGGATGCTTTGTGAAGCAATTGCATTAAATTGAGGTGAGTGGAAGCTTTTGATCCCTCTAGTCAACTCGAACTAATTTTGGACCAAGGCTTTGTTGTTGCTTGTGTTGTACAAAGTATGCAAGTGTTCGAGTTTTTCATTAGGTGCTAGTAAGGTCCTATCCAAGTGTTATAGGAGGCGGAAATCCATGAGAGGCAAAATATTTTGTTATATGTGGGGGAGGACTCTATGGCTTTGGTTTAGAAAACTCAACAGGTAGAAATTGAAGTAATTCAATAGTATAGGAGTAGACATAAGATAAAGGATGCAACAATTTAGAAGAATTCTAAGGATTATGAGACCACTCAATCAACTGTATTAAATCAAGCGAAATGGAAAATTTTGATCTGTGTAGCAACTCAAAACCAATTTTGGGATTGAGGTGGTTGGTGTTGCTGGGTGGTGTGTGTGTATGTGTGGTCTAAAGTTTAGTTTTCCATCAAGCACTTATATTTTTGGGGTAAGATTCACAAGTAGTCCTATTCCCTAACACTAAGAGGTTTTTACAGTAAAGGGAAGAACATGACTCTCAAGTAGGTAGTCAAGTTCTAACAGGTTTTGAGGGGTAATGCTACTTGTTATTGTCATTTGTGGTGTAGGAAAAATGAGGATGAAGGCGTTCATGCAGTCTGTGAAAACCTACTTATCAGGTCCGATCTGCAGGACTAATGGTCTACAATTATTTGTTCCTTGGAATAATCTCATTCTTGAAAAGACTTCCATGGTTCCAATACTTAATAGCCTACTCATTGAAACCAAGAATATCACCTCTTTTGTGTTGCCATGTTGGACATTTTAAGAGAAAATATTTTACCATTTAGGAGGCGGGGACTAAATGGGGTGGAACAATTGATGAAGTTATTGAAGTGAGAATAAACTTGTGTGTTTTTGTGATGGTGATGATTGAAATTTAGGATTAATATGGTCAGGAAATATTCTTTTGTTTGAAGGCAAAAAATTGATTTGAATGGATGCGATTGATAGAAAGAATTTTAGTTGTTACTATGCCACTCGTGATATAAATTATATGATTCCAATCAGATGAGGGTGTTTCTTATACTGAATGCTGTTTAGTACTTAGTCTGCGTTTTCTTACCATAGATCTCGGCTAAAAGGATACAAGCAAATTGGAAAACTGTAGGGAAAAGAATTGATAAACTGTTAAAACTTGTTTTCCAAGTTTTCACCTTTTCTGGTGTACTTTTGGGTGTTGATTTAGTATAAATTTTCAATTTGTTCTATAAGAAGTGCAAATCCCAGATTCTTTTGGTTTATTGTGTATTCGAGAACAAAAAAAGCTATTTTCTTTCTTACCATAGATCTCTCTTTTGAAACAAATGCGTGTTTATGGCTCTTTGGCTCTTTCTACGGCCTTGTACTGTAGGTAGAGAAAATCTTTTTGCTGTAGACAAAATTTGTTGGAGTTTGCAAGATCGTGTAGAAAATTCATACAACAACAACATAGTCTCAGTCCCAAATTGTAGAATATTCATAACTATTCAAAAATCCTCAAATCGGTATAACTCCAAAATTTCCAAATTTGGCACCGTTGATACAAATTTAGGTGGTTGATTGATCTTACAAGATTCCTTTGTGATAACATTGTTAAGATTTTGACAGAAAGTAATGACAATAGTAAAACAAGAAAAGAGAGAAAGAGAACAAATTCCAAATTTTATATGTGGGAAACAAGAAAACTCACAAATTGAACACAATCTTATTCAAGACTCTCACCGCTCATACTTTTGGTACATCGGAGAGATATATATTTATAGAGAAAGTAAATCCCTCTACAATCAAGAATACAATCCTTATTAGAATACAATCCTTATTAGAATACAATCCCTATTAGAATACAATCCTTATTAGAATACAATAGTAAACTAATCATATGGATCATACATGGGCTTTAGAAATCAGCCCACATACTTAACATATCTCCCACTGGGACCGATTCTAAAATTATTTTCTCGTATAGTAGTATCTCCTTCTCATGTAGTGTCTTCAGGCGGCGGCTGCCTTGTCGTCTTCCAGTAGCAAGACCAAGAGAAGCTATGCAAAACTTCAGCTTCTCTTTAGGGACTGATTTGGTGAGCATATCTGCAGAATTTTTGTTGGTGTGTACTTTCTCCAATTTGAAAGATCCTTCTTCAAGCATAGCTCGTATGAAATGATACCTTACATCGATATGCTTTGTCCTTGAGTGAAATGCAGAATTCTTTGCCAGATGAATTGCGCTCTGACTGTCACTTAGTAGTCGACAATCCGTTTGCTTATGATCCAGTTCACTCAACAAGCTCTGTAACCAAGTCATCTCCTTACACGCTTCAACAGCTGCAACATATTCAGCCTCAGTAGTAGATAATGCAACAATCTTTTGTAACCTTGATACCCAGGAGATTGCTGCACTTCCAAGAGTAAACACATAACCTGTAGTACTCTTCCTACCATCAATGTCACCAGCCATGTCTGAATCAACAAAGCCACACAGCTGTATTTTTGCACTTGTATAGCACAGTGCCACATCTTTTGTTCCTGCAAGGTACCTTAAAATCCATTTTACTGCATTCCAATGATAAGAACCAGGATTAGACATGTACCTACTCACAATTCCCACTGCATGAGAAATGTCGGGTCTTGTACAAACCATGGCATACATAAGGCTACCCACTGCCGATGCATACAGGATGTTCTTCATATTCTTTTGTTCTTCTTCTGTTTTGGGACTATGTTGTTTCGAAAGATTTTTGAAATGTCCAGCTAAAGGTGTGCTCACCGGTTTTGCACAATCCATGTTGAACCTCTTGAGCACCTTCGATATGTACTCCCTTTGGCAAAGTTTTAGTAACTTGTTCTTTCTATCTCTTTCGATCTTCAGCCCCAAAATTTGTTTCGCAGCACCTAAGTCTTTCATTGAAAATTCTTTCGCCATTTGCTTTTTCAAATTTTCAATCTTTTCAATGTTGGAACTTGCAATCAGCATATCATCGACATATAGGAGCAAAATAACATACGTATTGTCAAATTTCTTGAAATAACAGCAGTGATCTGCATGACAGCGTATGTACCCTATTGTTAACATGAACTTGTCAAACTTCAAATACCATTGTCTGGGGGCTTGTTTCGAGACCATAAAGGCTTTTGTGCAATTTACACACTAGAGCTCCTTACCAAATTTCTACATATCCCCGTGGTTGTTGCATGTATATATTTTCCTCCAAGTCACCATGAAGAAAGGCGCTTTTACATCCAACTGTTCTAAATGTAGATCCTCTGCAAAGAACAATGCTTAGAACAGTTCTAATTGTAGTCATCTTGACCACAGGAGAAAAATCTCGGTAAAATCAATACCGCCTTTTGTTGGAAACCTTTTGCTACCAATCTGGCCTTGTACCTCGAGAACCATCTTGCTCCCTGTTTCGATCTGTACACCCATTTGTTCTCAATCGCCTTCTTTCCAGTTGGAAGCTTGACTAAATCCCAAGTCCGATTTGTGTAGAGAGACTTCATTTCGTCATCCATGGCTTTCTTCCATTCTTCCTTATTCTCGACTTGCATTGCTTCCTCATAGTAATTGGGTTCACCACCATCTCGAGCAACGATAGTGTATGGATGGAGAGTAACGGTTTGGAGCATTGATGGTTCGTCTTTCACGTCGAAGTGCAATGGGTGGTGTCACCGGCTCCTCCCGAACTTCATGTTCATCAATGTGTTCGGAACACTCGACCAGGATCATAGGGAGGGATATCGTCAAGTTCAAGATACTTTGATCCTTTTGGTTCCTCTTTCTTCTTGATCCTATCCTTATACAACACATCCTCATTGAATATGACATCTTTACTTCGATCACCTTTTTACTCTCGGGATCCCATAGCCTATAACCAAAGCTATCAACTCCATATCCCAAGAAGATGCACATTTTGGACTTTGCATCTAGCTTTGACCTTGATATGGACATAGGAAATACTAAAAAGTTTTACTTCCTTTTTGTCCATTCCTCCTCAGCAAGATCTGCAATCAATTGCGGTAGATGGTCCTTTTTGGTTCTGTGTACATTGTCCGATCTCAAGCATTTCAGCTTTAGACTGCAGTTCTCCACTAGACATTTCCACTTTTTGAAAATTTCAAACACTTTAAACTTATTTTTCATAAAGTAAATCCAGAGCTTTCTAGTCGAATCATCAATGAAAGTAATGTAATAACGAGAGCCATTAAGGGAGGATACCCGTGAAGGACCCTAAACTTGGAAGATTTGATTCAGAATTTTCTCAAAAATGTAATATTTTAAAAGAAAGATTGTTTTGTGATTTTTTATTGAATATTCATTATTTGCTCATACTCAGAAAATCTGGTGATAGTTTCTGCAGAAAGTTTGATAAATTGAGGAAGGTACTTCAACGCTTGATTAGTTTAACCAGACAGACTGAAAAGATCATTCCGTTGTGCATGGTTTTATTAATTTGGATTTTCTGTGAATCCACATCAGACATGGTTGTTTTGTGATTTTTTATTGAATATTCATTATTTGTTCATACAGTTGAGAAATTCAACATCAAAGGCATATGATTATTAAATTATATTGTTCCGATTTTCATTATAAAAATTATATTGTGATTTTATTATAAAACAGTGAAAGTAATGCTCCATCATTTTATTTTGTGCTATCTGTACTTTTAAGATATAAGTGGTAGACCTTCGCAGATAATATGTTTTTTACCCAAAAAGAACAAATATAATATAAGGTGGTTATGTTTTCTTGGCTGTGACTTGCTGTTGTTGCATTGTTTGGTTGTTTAACAGTTCTTACTTTATGTTACAGACCAGACACATCACCGTCCCCTTACCGTTCAGTGGAAAGTCATTTGAATGGGATGTAGTGAGTAGTGATTGCTGAATTATGTCTGGACTGATTGAGGGTTTGCCTGATGCTGTTGCTTTGCGTTGCCTGGCACGGGTTCCATTCTGCTACCACTCAGATTTGAAGCTTGTTTGCCGCTCATGGAGGGCTGCTTTTTGCAGTCTTGATCTCTTCAAGGCTCGACGTGAGGTTGGAGCATTAGAGGATCTTTTGTGTGTTTCTGCCTTTGAGCCAGAAAACATGTGGCAGGTTTATAATCCTGCTAATGACCTCTGGATGACGCTGCCTGTATTACCTTCTGATATCAGGCACCTTGCTCACTTTGGTGTTGTTTCCATTTTGGGGAAATTGTTTGTGCTCGGTGGAGGCAGTGATGCCGTTGATCCATTAACTGGTGATAATGATGGCATTTTTTCTACCGATGAGGTATGGTCCTATGATCCTATCCTTCGGCAGTGGGATCGACGGGCATCAATGCTGGTTCCCCGAGCTATGTTCGCTTGTTGTGTTTTGGATGGAAAGATTATAGTTGCTGGTGGTTTCACCAACTGTCGAAAATCAATCTCAAAGGCTGAAATGTATGATCCGGACAAGGATGTATGGATTGCCATACCGGATCTTCACCTCACTCATAACTCTGCGTGCTCTGGTTTGGTAATTGGTGGGAAGGTTCATGTATTGCATAAGGGGCTATCGACAGTTCAGGTACTAGAGACCACTATGACACGTTGGGCAGTCGAGGACTATGGATGGCTCCAGGGTCCAATGGCTGTGGTTCATGGGGAACTCTATGTTTTAAGTCATGGACTCATTTTTAAACAGAACAAGGAGCAAAGGAAGAAGAAATTGGTGGCATCAGCTTCTGAGTTTCAAAGTCGAATCGGGTTTGGAATGATTGGTTTGGGGGAAGAGCTCTACATGATTGGAGGTGTGATTGGGCCTGGCAGGTGGAATATGGACATCAAACCACTGTCAGATGTCGACATATTGACTGTAGGGGGCGAGAGACCTATTTGGCGCCAGGTGAAATCTATGACGCTGTGCCATGGAACCGTACTTGGTTGTACAGTGCTCAGGATTTAGGTCTGTTGCAAGTAGATGTCTTCGAGGGGGGCCAAATTTCATTTTTGTGGCAATTTGTTGTGTTTTGTGGGTTTTTCGTCTCCTAATTGGAGAGGAGGTTGATGTTGTAGCAATGTGACTCATCCAAAGTCCCGAGGAACTGAATTGAAGATTGACACCAGTATTTTTAACACCATTACCTTGCAAATTTGCTTCATGCTTGTGTCAAGAGTTTTGGAAGGAAATTGTCATCAAATGGACTGCAATATTGGAGTGGTTGCTGGTAATTATGTTAAAAGAACAGAGATCATAGCCCATTTAAATGGCATCTAGAAATTTCTTTGATTTCTGTATCACTTTTTCGTTTCTTGTAGCTTCACTGCAAGTGAATGAATGGGTATTTTCTGTCTTTCATCTCTGATTAATGTTTTACCAGTGAAGATTGGTTTGAATTGCCCAATTTACTGTAGTTGTTCAAGATCTTGATGTTTCAGTTGTAGCAGTTTTAAAGCCTTGGTAGGATGAAATACTTGCTTTAATGATTCTTGTGGAGATTTCAATTCTAAGCATGTTAGTGACTTTCTTGGGAACCCATCTAAGCAGTTTTTTAAATATGATGACTAATAATCTAATAGTAATAGTAATAGTAATCAGAAGTTAGAATTTTAAGTACTACTTTTGCTTCCAAGCCTTTCCATCAATAAAATTGTAGACATTCACGTTTCTCTTTAATTCTTGAAAGGCTAAACCAGAAATTCACAATTTTCAACATGTTTCTGTTTCAAATATTGAACAATAGTCTAATTTGTACTTAAAATGAGTAGCTCAGATCTACCAAAAAAAAAAAAGAAAATGAGTAGCTCAGTGCAAGACATGTTGGAGACACAGATAGCTTGCGGTGTTCAAAATTATCTGCGGTTCACAAACCTCGGCGGAATGAGAATATTGCTTGAAGATAGATACCACACCATTTTGGCCACTGAAAAAGAGTTCAAAGTTCAAATTGGTACAGAGGTCTGGATGATGGTTCAATTGTTTGACGATATCATCAGCACTGACGACAACACCTAGCAGCATGCAAGTGAATGTTTGATGCATGGATCCTTCTCAGTCCCCTATAGGAACCTCATCAATGAGTTATGAGATGAGGATGCTCCCGATTGACACTTTACCTCGGTCTCGGAAGATTTGAGTATCCTAAAAATGCAACACGAACCTGTAACTTCTGCGCAGGCTATTCATATCAATGAAGTCCGATCAGGGTCAATTTGGTACCCAATTCATCGGTACAAAGAGAGCTATGGATTGATTAATCAGTAGGTTCGTTCTTGCAGTGTTCCAAGTATCTGGTTAAGTTCTCCCTCAAGGTCTCACCAAGTGGCTCAACTTGCTGACAACTTTCTACTCTGTAGCCAGAGTCATGATGATTAGACAAAGAAACATCTCCTTCAAGCTTATCTCCGTTGTCAATGATTATATTGTGAAGTAGACAGCAAACCAAGATAATGCTCGGAAGCTTTCGCTTGTCGGGTCTCCACATAACCTTGTGAAGTATTCTCCAGGCTCCTTTTAACTGCGAGAATGCCTTGCCCGCGAGGGACCTTGCATTCTTGTGCATCTCATTGAAACCAGCCATGGCACTAGTCAAGTTCTTATTAGCATAAGGAGTGATAAGCCAAGGGAGTAGAGGGTACTCGGTGTCACCCACGACGTATTCTCTGATTTCTGCCCCATTGAAGGTTTCAGTGTTACCACTCAAGCGCGCTCCACTCTCACAGAGTTTATAGAATCCAGAGCACTTCAACAGTCGCGAAATAGTCATGCCACCAGGCCATCCAGTGACAATGTCTAGAAATCTCATCTCATCATCCACAACTCCTTGCAAGAACATGCTGTAGTTCTTCTCTTGGTCACACCAATCATCTGAGGTTTCGACGGCTGGAAGGGTCATTAAGATATGAGTTGCACCAACGGCTCCGCAACAGTTAGGCAATCCAAATGTTTTTTTGAAGTTGGATTTGATTTCCTCAGTTCGGTTGGAGTCGGGCCACCTGAGATGGTGCTTGGCACGCTCTTCTATGGCTTCGATAAACCGCCATGTCACCTGAGAGACTGTCGACTGTCCAACCCCAAAAGCTCGCCCAACTGAAACTTGGGATTCTCCTGATGCCAACCTTCTCATAGCAATGGCGACCTGTTTCTCAACACTGAGAAGCCTACCCTCTATATTAATGAGACCTGAAGGAGGCCTAGATACCAGATCTTCCCTCACAAGGGAACATATATAGTCAAAAGTGCTCCTTGATGCCCTGAAGAAGTACTTGAATCCATCCGCCTCGTCATTTAAAGTTGAACCTAGAAGTTACACAATTAGATCTTTCATCTAAATATAGTGGCATCGCAAAGGACGGGATAAAGAGATAATATGAGAAATTGGGAAAGCAAAGGGCAATCAATTTGACTTACTGAACTATTAATGGTGATTTCACAATGAGAGAAACTGAGAGAGAAAAAGAAAAAGTAAAAATAAGTAGAATCGAATGTCTTGAACATCAAAATGTGATTTCACATTACAACCATTGTTTAAAACAGCTAACTGAGGCTTACACACATCGGCTTGAAATTTTCGCGCCTCAATGTAATTAAGTGAGGCTTTTGCCTCTATGCTTTATGAACTGAGGCTTAAGTGAGGTGTAAGCCTCGCTTTAATTGTGTTTTTAAGTGCAAATATGTTTCTTTGGGGTTATGCTTATTACCAACATTTGATTTAATTACATAAGTTGTCATTACATAAAAGATACATTTGAAAACCTCTTGTTGTTCATGCCCCGAATCTAAAATTGAGACTTGAAGCCTCATTACTTGCTCAAGAAAGCTGGTTTTAGATATGACTGTCCTCATTTTCTAATTTTTTTATTTTTTACTTTAACTTTTGATAAACAACTCTTATCGTTTGAAAATGTATATGTTGCTTGAACTATAACAGAGATCTTATTGGAACACCAAAGATGTTATTCGTATAACAAAAATAATTGTTTAATAACTCATTGGAGTAGCAAAGAACAATAGAAAAACTGTGGTTATATATCTTGAATAAATTGTTTGAACCACTAAAAATACCACTGCTTGAATAAAATCTCTAAATAGAGCATGAGCAAACAAATGCATGCACAAATTTTAAGAATTTTAAATTTTTTTTGATAGTTGAAAGTTCACATTTTGTTCTTTCCTATATATTGGAACATAAGTTAAAAGATAGTTGATTTTTTTAGTATTATTTTTTTTATAATTGTTTTTATGAGAGATTGTTGATATTTCACAATTTGTTCATTTCAAAGCTTCATATAGATATTTGCAGATAATCATTGTTTGTAGTACATAATTGTATTTGAGGGGTAAGACACTTTATATACTGATTCTGCAGTTAGTTTTTACTTGTTACTAACTTATTAACATGATATGATTGTTCTTAAAAATTACTTTTTTGAATTTATTAATGCCATATGAATTATTCATAGTACTTACCATATTTTCAAGAAAAAATAGAGGCTTGCACACACCTTGCTTCTCTCGAGCAAAACACCTCAGTTACACCTCAATAACATTAAACATTGATTACAACCCAAGCCATACGCTTCAATTAAAGTTAAAAAATTAACATAGTTGAACTTATATTCCAAAATTACAGTTGCTAGAATTCCCAACATAATAAACTTCCTAAAAGACTGAATTCTGATTAATCTGTAGCATTTTGTGGAAAACTTGCTTGCATCGTATGTCATATAGTGTATGTTCAATGATTCAGCTCCCATATTTCATAAGCATATACACCAAGCCATATTTATAGACTACTACAAATACGCTTCAATTAAAGTTAAGAAATTAACATAGTTGAACTTATATTCCAAAATTACAGTTGCTAAAAATTTCCAACATAATAAACTTCCTTGACTCGCATCTTATGTCACATAGTGTATCTTCAATGATTCAGCTCCCATAACATAAGGATATACACCAATTAGGACTACGCATATGCAACTTAAACATACACTGAAAAGTGAAAGAAACTAAAGAAAACCAAACAAACCGGATTCCATAACCAGTTCCAAAGCTTTCCTACCAAATTATGTTCTCTTATTTATGACCTCTTTTCCTCGTCATTCTTAACCCTCTCCTTTATTTACTTCAAATATGAAGTGGTACTTGGTACATATATATAGGACAGTTTCAGATCAAATTATTATACATTCATTGGTTAATGTTAGCATGACAATTATAGGCTTTATGGCTAAGTTACATATAGAGCTTTTCAGTAAAATGCCTTCTCCATACTTGTCAAAAGAAACTGTTCACTTTATTATCATGGCATTGAGGGAAGTCGTGCAAAAAGAATTTAAAGTGGAGAATAGTTGCCCTAACTACTCTTTAACTATACAAAAAAAAAAAAAAAAAAAAAACTCCAGCTCCCATATTGATCTCTCCAAACACAATTGACAAAGACACGACTGCAAGTGACATCTCAAGATCATTCTTATAAATAATGAACTAGTTTAGGTAACCTCCATGGAAAAGCTTCCTTTTCCACATAGACTGTAGTTATTTGCCCTCTTTACTGATAAAGCCAAGCAAAATCCTTTTCCTTTTTTTGGGTGATGGAGCTTGTTCTATTAAGGGTACAACAACGTAGCTTAAATCCCAAATTTGTTGGTGTTAAGATTAATCCCACATTGGGTATATAAATACAAAATAAATGGGTTATAAGTTTGGATTGGAGACACCATCTTGCCTTGGCATTTTGGTGAAGCCTCTACTCCAAACCTTAAGCCCTCACTCATATCACTCTCCTCCTATGTATACTTGGACTTGAAGATTTTATCCTACAAATTCTAATATGGTATCAGAGCAAAATAAAATGTAGGTGCCCAATGTTTCAGTCCAAGCAATCTACCAAGTAGGCTATCCTCTTGATCTTGGCCAATGCCCCGTTGGACCGTCCCAGTTAGCTAGTTGCCCATAGTTGGTCGGTGCCTCGTTGAATTTGAGTAGTCCCAGTTAGCTAGTTGCCCTAATTAATTCAAGTCTCAACTTGGTTATCGCCCGTTGGACTTGAGGGGGAGTGTTAAGATTAATTCCACATCGGGTATATAAATACAAAACAAATGGGTTATAAGTTTGGATTGGAGACACCATCTTGCCTTGGCATTTTGGTGAAACCTCTACTCCAAACCTTAAGCCCTCACTCATATTACTCTCCCTCCTATGTATATTTGGACTTGAAAATTTCATCCTACAAATTCTAATAGTTGGGGCAGGCTACATGGATCAAACTCTTCCATTGCGCTTATCAAGTGGAATTGATGGTGTGCTTTCCAAATCATTTAAATCCCTCCTAATTAATGCATCCCAGGTTAGATTCATTCTACTCCCACCTCGTTAAATTTCTTCAGTTTCTATTTAGTCGGGTTTTCTAGTGGGGGTATTTGTGCACCGTCTTTGGAGGTGTCATTTTTCTAAGGGTAGCAAGATAAAATTGCTAAAAAAAGGAAACGATGGATTAGGAATAATATGGGCAATGGCAAAGAAAATGCTGGGACTGATGATACTCCAAATTATTCTGTTAGTCACTATGCCTCGCTGCTACAATGAGCCAAAAAAACCTCTTCATCTGCTTCCCTTTTGTTGAAGGTATGAAATAAAATTTAAGTTCCTTATCACTCCTAAAAAAAATGAAAGAATCAAAGAAAAAATAGGTCTACCCAAAGCAGATGATAACTTACATAAGAACAACTAAGCCACTAACCAGAGAGACATAAAACTTTGATATTTTTACATTATACTTTGCAGACTATATTCACCAGCATCACTTGTGCATAATTGTAATCCTGAAATCCATTGCGAGTGCATCCAAGTAGGCTTCTCAAACTAAATACAATCAAAAAATCTCTCAATGTTAGCCCCAAATTATC
Source organism: Stephania japonica (assembly GCA_039657345.1). Classification (NCBI taxonomy): domain Eukaryota; kingdom Viridiplantae; phylum Streptophyta; class Magnoliopsida; order Ranunculales; family Menispermaceae; genus Stephania; species Stephania japonica. The sequence goes on along the minus strand of CM077558.1, from coordinate 14,472,163 downwards.
CTTAAAAAGTCTGAAAGTGGTTTCACCAAGACCTCCCAATCATTCACTTCAAGAACCAAATATGAAGAGCATAACCAAAAAAACATGCACAATATAAAAGAAAGAGATAACTTTGCAGCTAGATATATCATACCCACCTCATATTTTTCACAGATCTCTAAAAGTTGCACTTAAATGACATAATAAGACGGAGCAAGAAAATATAATAAAAGAGACAGAAAAAGGAAAGTAGCGATACCAGAAGAAGAGGAGTTCTTTTGCCAAAAACTATCCCACCAATCAGACTCCAACGATTTCGGCTCCAAAGAGACGATGCTCACACTTTTGCATTTCCTTTGATCTTTTAATTTCTTCTTCGTTTTCTTTGATTTCTTTGCAGGAGCCATTTCTCACTAAATCATAGACTTCAAGCTTTGCTCAGCATTAATCTTCTTCGCTGTTAGTTAATTGTGAGTGAGAGTATGGTACCATTTTAGTAACTCCCATTGATTAAACACAAATACATAAGCAGTATAAGCAGTGACAGAGTAAAACATGAAAAACAAGAATGTAGAACTGACAAATATTTGACTCAAAACATACTCTATGAATTAGATTTAACTTGTTGAGATACAACAACAACAACATAACCAACATAGCCTTAGTCCAAAATTAATTGGGATTGGATACATGGATCAAACTCTTCCATTGTGCTCAATTTAGTGCAATTGATGGCAGTCTTTGTTAGAATATGATTCAAATATGCATATATAAGATATTTCTAAAGCGAAATGAAACACATTTTTCAACACCGTACAATGTCAGTGCCAACTTCTTGTTACATTTTTAATGTTCTTATATTTTCTTGTTTACTTCCATCATCTCAACATTAGTGACTAACTTATAATTCATAGAATTCTATAGATTTCCAGAATTATAAAAGATTTTGACAAAGGTTTATAGAACTTCATTTTAAATGACTTATTGACAATAATGGACTTTTAAGATTATCATTGACTACTACATGTAATCTAAAAAAACTTTCATAGACTTTTATAAGGAAAAAATATATTGCATTTCCTTACAAAATTAGATATATAATTTTTTTTTCTTAAAAAATATATTTAATTTTCATAAAAATTCACTCTTTATGATTAATGATAAAAATAAAAAAGAAAGTTTCAAGTTCTAACAACAACTATAATGACTACCTAAACCAATCCATTTGCATCTATTAGACCCAATCAAACATATCCATCTCATAGTCTGCTAGTTCATCTACCCCTCCATCTCATTGTCCAATGTCCACTATCTAGTTTATTTTCACCGATTTTTTTGCTCATCAAATTCTCTTTCACATAAAAAAAGAGGTAAGAACCTTTTATAAACCCTATAAAAGCAAGCAATCAAGAAAAGAAGAAGTCCAATGAGATGCACAGCACCCCAACTCATCATGTACATGAAGATAGCCAAAATCTTTTCTCTTGCAGTGCCCATATAGTTGCCACACATCTCCGCACCAATCCCAACATCCCAACCAGCAATCCCATATTTGATTAGAAAAAAAGAGAGATCTATTTCTACGTAATAAGTATTAATAGAGAAAACAAAACCAATAGATCAAGCCTAGGGGGTGACAAGAAGACATGCATTACGGGCACAAAATCCCTATCAAAACTTACAAAGCTGAAGAACAAAGATATTAGAAGATGAAATTGAAGGAAACGAAAAGAAAAGATGATTCGGAGGCTGCTTTTTGAGGGAGTGCTAAACAACTAGTGGGAGAAACAAGAAGAACTCTCCAAAAGTTTTGCCTTAAAGCTTGGAGAATGTGTTATTTCCTATTTATATTTTGGAAGAACAAGTCTACAAAAAATGTGATTAACAATAAATTCACAAAAGTCTATAAAAAATTAAACACACCAAGACAATAATAGTCCATGAAAGTGCATATTGAATACCCCTAGACTTTTGTAGATTTAAAACAAAAAAAACATTAAAAACTCTAGATTGGATACACCATAGCTTTTGCAGAATCTAGAAAGTTTCAATTAAACACAGTGACACACCTAATTTTGAAGTCCTTAAAAGTCTAAACAAAATCTATCGAAACCTAAATTGAATAGCTAAAAAGTCTAGCTGTATTTAATTAAGGCTTTTCTGAAGTTTACAAAAGTTAAGGTGTATTCAATTTAGACTTTTATATACTTTTTTAAGGCCTATAAAAGTCTACGGGAATCTAATATAGATTTCCATAGATTCTATATAAATTTTGGCTACAAAATATAAATAGGAAATATTAACAACCCAAATTCTTTGTGCCTCAACCCAAAAGATTTGGGAGACTTCTCATTGTCGTCCTTTATTGCTCCTTAGAAAACACGAATATTTGTAAACGCTATTTTTTTCTCTTGACTCACTTGTTCTTTAGCTTTGTCAATCAAACGATGAAAGCCCCATCTTTTGATGTGTCTTAAATGTCAAGTGTCAACACCCGTCTATTGCAAGGATTGATTCACGGCAATGGGTTTGGGAATTTGATCTCTGTAAATGGGCACAAAGGGGTTCCACATATCTTTTAGGAATGCAATAATGGGTTTCAAGGGCTGGATCTATTCTTGTCTTTGAATCACATGAATATCACAATGAACATATTGAGGAAGAAAACATCTTGTCATGACCAGTTCTCGTATATTCTCGAGATACATGTTGTGACTGGGCTAGATTGTCAAGAATGCTAGCTAGCATCACTAACAATCTAGTAACCCTCAACCAACGGAATTTTTACAACCTTTTCTTTAATGTTAACTCTAATTCTATAAAACATGTCCTAAAATTTCTACTGAAATTTCGACATACTTCCCCTAAAATATTAGGATTTCCAAATATTAAACAACCTGTCAAACTCCCTTCCAGGTTAATAACAAACCATCATGTAATACATCCAATATATTTCAATAATCCATCACAAACTTCTTTAAAGTCTCTAATTAAACTATAAACTCCCATTAGAGCTATAATAGTTTAATTCATAACCCTCTATGCCATAATAATATAAATAATAGGTTTGTGGTGATAATAATAATAATAGGAAAATTAGCATCATAAATATTAACAACTTGAGACTCACATGTAACCTTTATTGGAGTAGAATGAATTAATATAATCACATAAGAACTAATCAACTACCTAAAAGGCTAAAACAGTCTTCAACTCTAATCTTCATAGTTAGCCATTTCTTTGTCCCTTCTCATCAATAAACTTGGAATTGATTAGAATGAGCTGTGAAGTCCAGTGATAAAAGGTAGAACTTCATAGACACTATTGCATAGTTACCAAAAACTTTAAAAATGGGAAATCATGTTTTTGGAGTAAATATACGGATTCAAGAAGACACACTTTCAAAAATAAATATGCTTGATTTCAGCGAACACAACAAATCAAGCTTGCCATATTGATTTATTTGCTTTCCACTTTGTTATAGGCTTTGTTGTTGCCTAAGCAACAATCAGTAGGAAGCATTTCATAGACAAACTCTGCCTCCTTTGCTGCCACCAAGTCAAGAGATCTGGGTACCAATCAGAAATACTATAGCTTGGGCAATATAAATTAGGAGAAAATAGCCTCTGTCGTGATCACAATGTTTTATTAATTCTCAAAGCTCTTATTTATTCAACAGAATAAAATTGAAGTTCAAGATTCATGCTCTGCCACATTGATGCATTTTAAAGAAAATCATGAAAGCAATACCTAAGTACTCTGCCGCATCAATGCTATTTAAAATAAAAGAATAACATGAATAAGTAAGCAATCATCCAGTCATTTATATTGTACCAAAGTAGAGTAATATTTACAATGATATATATGTTATAATGCATATAAAGTTCTACTCACAGTGATCAGACAAGAATGAACACGTTAGGACCAAGACTTCATGTATTTGAAACTTCGCAATGTGATCCTAGTGTTACAAAACGATAACCAAAGTAAATAATTGTTCTAAGGGCGCATATAGGTTTTCTAGTTCATCTACCAGTATATTCATTATCAAGTTTTAGGTATGAGGTTTTTCATGACTTTGAAATTCAAGTTTTCTAAGGATTTTTTTTTACTACCCAATAAATGTACAAGAAAGAGGTTACTTCATCCTCATAATGTCTTATTTTCAGCTTACCTCCAAGTCATTATCTAGAGCCTTGATAACTATTAAATTACTACCATGAAGCCTTTAGCATTCTCTTACGTGATCATCATAAGGAAATTAATATGTATTTATGTAAACTACGAATATATAGTAGTAGTTTACCTAAGTAGTTCAAATCGAAACCAACGCCTAATGTTTGGTTTAGGATCATGTAATTAACGTTATGTCCCACTTGCATCAGAGAATGAAGTCATAAAAATAAGATTACTTTCCTTGCTTTGAACCATTTCAACAGTTCTTAATTCTTGCACATTAGCAAAATCTACACAACGAGACTCCAAATCTATCTACCACAACTCTCACTCGAGTCAATTATCAAAATACATGAGATAACTTGTTAGCCGTCCAATTTTGGCTATTAAAATCCTAAGCATTGTAAGGTACATCCACACTTAGTAATACTAGAATAATACTAGAATGTTTTAAAATTGAATCCATTAAAACCAGATCTCAAAGGGCGGAAACGGGAGGGGGAGGGGGAGGGGGAGGGGGGGGGGGGGTGTATAAATTTTATAATATATATACACACACACACTCGTTTTTTTATCTTAGGGTAAAAATTTTATAATATATATATATGCATCCTAAGACTACTATTCTTGCATACTGTGACATATCATCACCAACATAGAATCAAATTGAAGCTTTAATAAAATTTTGACCACGTACGTACATTTGATTGATATAGCCTTCACTACAAAGAGCAAAAGGAAAATGCAAGAGTTAGGGCTATATCAGTCAAATACCTTTTTGGGGTCAAAATTATATATATATATATATATATTTATATTAACAGTCCTTTAATTTGATTATATATCATGATATATGTGTGGCTACATCTTATTAATATCTGTCCGGTGGTTTCTAACAAATGCACCTCAAATTAAAGGCTTTTCAATTTGACATTTTCAATTCATTAAAAGAAACATGCTTAAAAGGGTCCAAATACTGCTACCGTCAATCCAATGTATGGCTTGTAAATCTTAATTCTCAATTAGGCATTTTGACAAACACCATACGTACAAACGCTTGACAAGTATTTTTTTTAATCCAAATTAATACCTTTGATTCTGATCAAATAAGTTTAAGCTTGATTCCATGTTCTTAAGACTCTAGAAAGACTCCAATCTCCACTAAAAAGCTATAATGTAACAACAATCCACCATATAGACATTCAACGAAAGTATTTTTTTTAAGCATTCAACAAAAGCATTGGAATGGAAACCAACGTTTCTCAAGAATTAGAGAATCTTATAAACAAAAGAATTCAATTACCTAAGTGTTACCAATCTTTGTCAATTCATTGCCTCAATTTCCCCTGTTCAATGAAATGTTGGCCACACTTCTCGGCATCTCTCTACAATGCTCTCTCATTGTACCTTTTGTGGTCTCCTTGTGTCTCGCTTGTTGTCTGTCCATGATCGAAACACAGAAGCCCTCAATATACCAACTTCTCTAGTCTCCGCCCTAATCATGAAATAATCTCCAACTTCCCCTTAAATCTCTCCTAGATCTAACTCTCCACCAAAACTCACAAACACCTCAACCTCATGCCGAACACAACTCGCGAATAGTTGATTGTGAGTAATACTAAAATGACAATGAGTAAGTCACACCCCAACACACATTGGCCCACAAGAGCCCTCCATGCGGCCTCGACCCACATGTTATGTACCGAGATCTGTATGTGCTCACATGTCGAGGTGAGCACTTTTGGATCTTGTGGGCCATTTGTTGGGGTGTCACTTCCCGTTGTCATTGTAGCACTTCTCGTGACTTAATTCGTTTTGAATATTTTTTTTGAAAAAAAAAGAAGTTTCAGTAATCATTAATGGCTCTGTACAGGAACCGCACCTAGAATAAAAAAAGCAAATTGATTCGCTTAATCCTATTTGTTCAAAAAGAATTACCAATACTTTGATTGTGAATGCGATTTTAAAATTGAAACAGTTTGACAATCAGGGATTGTTCTCTACAATGTTGAAACATATTACAATATACAAACCTGCTAGAACCACATAACGAATAACAAAACTTCCCGACGAGGAGAAGAAAATCTAAAACTTCCCAACAAGGAGAAGACAAAATTAAGACTTCCAACAAAAGGAAGCCAAACTATCTAAAAATAAAACTAAAAATAAGGACCAACCCAATAGCCGCACAGGTCCAAAAAAGTGCGTTGAGAAAGATGTACCGCAACAAGTAGATCCAAGCTTCACAGATCTGCATTTTATTGAACACATAAAACATGGAGAGATGAAGATTGGAACTAGGGATGAAAATGGGTAGGGTAAGGGATGGGGACCTCATTCCCATACCCATACCCATACCCATTTAAAAACTCATCACCCATACCCATACCCATCTTGGATGAATTCTCGTACCCATCTCCATACCCATCTAATCGCCGTGGATATGGAGAATCCCCATGGAAATTTTTTTTCCCATTTCATTCTCCATTAGGGATTCCCGTAGGGATTTTCATGGGGATGGAGAATCCCCTAGGGAAAATTTTTCCTCATTCCATTTCCGACACATTGGGGATCCTTGTGGGATTTTCATGGGGAGTTTTGTGGGGATGGAGAAATTCCCGTAGGAAAAATATTCTTCCCACTTAATTTTCTCAAAAAAGAATTATAAAAAATAAGGAATAAAAAATATATACATAACAACACAATTGTTGATATTCCAACAAAAATAAAGTATAACACATCATGCAATTAAAGTTCTAATTTCTAAGTGTTAACAATTCAAAATTTCATTAAGGGAAAAAAATTTTCTCATTAAGGGTTTTTGTTATATGTATAATGAGTGTTTCGGGTGGAAACTATGTATAAATAATAAATATCATGTGGTGTATAATTGATATGTGGGGGTCATCCATGGGTATCCACATGGGGATTACCCATGGGTATCCCTGTGGGGATACCCATTGGTAATACTCATTGGGATCCCCGTGGGTATATTTTATCACCCATCCCTGTACTTATACCCGTGTGGGTATAAAATTTCGTACCTATCCCCACTCCCACACCCATTTAAAATCCTCATACCCATACCCGTTAGGGTAAATCTCAGTCACCCGTGGGTATTACCCTACCCATTTGCATCCCTAATTGGAACCACCACCAATCAAAAGAGAAGATCGGTGGTGGTTCAAAAGATTGTTATGCATATTTTTATTATTACTTTTTTTTAATAAAAATAACATATGTGTGTTCTCTTTTTTTTTTTACACAACCTTCTTGGTCAGTTACTATTCTAACGAATACATACTCAACACACTCACCCTTTTGAGTACACACCTCTCAAACTCTATTATGTGTGTGCGCGTGTGTGTATATATACATATTGATTTTACCATGAAGCCCAAATATATACCCATGTCATGGGAACTATGTGTTTCATCATTGGATTACAATGTTTTTTTTTACTTTAATGGGAGTCGAACCACGACCTCCCGAAACTTTGCCTTATGGCAAGTGATGTCTCCATCATCTCATCAGAGATGCTTTGACGATTACCATAAAATTTGTTACTATCTCTAAAGAATACACACTTAACACACTCACCCTTTGAGTACGCACTTCTCGAACTCTATTATGTGTGTCTATATATATATATTGATTTTACCATGAAGCTCAAATATATACCCATGTCATGGGAACTATGTGTCGAGAATATTAACATAATTATTAGGATTGTTATTTAGTATATTTATTCTATTTGTAATTAATTAGAATTAGAAGTAATTAGTTGTATAATCGATTTTTTAATAGCATTTACTCTGTACAATATTATACTCGACTTAAAAACCTTGTGGCAAGAGGTAGATATGTTCGGCGATTATGAGTGGAGTCGTGCGAAGGACAGGGTGGCTTTGTTTCGTAAAATGGTGGAAAAAGAACGTGTCTTCGAATTCCTCGTCGGCCTTAATAAGGAATTAGATGAAGTGAGAGGACGCATTCTTGGTCGTGATCCACTACCGAGTACTAGAGAAGTCTTTGCCGAGGTCAGAAAAAAGGAGAGCCGGCGGACCGTCATACTCGGAGGACACTCACCAGCTCCCACCGAGCCTTCGGCCCTGTTCTGTAGTCAGCCACCACGCCGCAACGATCGTCGCAGCGATAAAGACCGGCGTATCTGCGAGCATTGCAACAAGCCAGGGCATGTTAAGGACAAATGTTGGAAGCTGCATGGAAAGCCAGCCGAGAACCCTTCATCTAACCGAAATCCTCGTGATTCAATATGTATTTCACCATTGGATTACCACGAATTTTATTTTTTTATTTTTTATTTTTTTTACTTCAGTGGGAGTTGAACCATGACCTCCCGTAACTTTGCCTTTTGGCAAGTGACGTGTCATCGAGATGCTTTGACGATTACCATGAAATTTAATCCAACGGTGGATATATTGTGCATTTAATGTGTTTTGCAGTAAATACGCAATAAATGCTATATATTTAGGCTCCATTGCAGAAACACCCTATATATATTGATATTGATTACTAAAAAGTTAACTATAATGGATATTTTCACCACTAGATTAATAGTCGTGTTTTTTCACACAAGATTGTTGCACTCGGCGCAATTAAACTGTTTATCTACTTTATTTTGGGTACTATCTTATTTTTGTATAGATTATTTTATAATTAAAATTTGAGGTGTTACACATCTTTAGCTTCTCATGTTGGGGTTACAAACTCTGCTGTAGGAGTTTTGGCATAATAGAGCCAACTAAAATTAGAGTACTCAAATCACTCCATCTTGACGAGCTCATTCTAGACTTTGCCTAGAAGAAAGGGGACTAATCATTGTACCCAAATAAAGCAACCACTCTAATTTATAGAGAAGCTAGTGAGACCCTGCAATCACTATCACCTACTTTATCTAAGACCAAAAGATATTTAAACTAAGCCTTCTAAAATCATGTATGTTAGGCTTTAAAAACCACTACCTCTTTCATACAAGCATTAACTTACTATTTATTGCTGATCCATCAAGAATTCATATTTTTATCTATTAAGCAAAATGATTACAATTTCTCTACTTAAAGCTCAGTACAATGAGGAAGCTAGATCAATCAATAAAACTTAAGGCAATTATAGTGATTCAAGTAACTGTCAGATCTTTGCCTTCACACTTGCAATCAAACCACATATTTTTCTCACAACCAACCATATTTTATTCCACAATCAATGCTAGCCCATTGATTGCAATCACTATAGAGATCCTCAGAAAGGCCAAGGCAACAACAACAATAACAACAACATAGCCTCAGACCCAAATTAATCGGGGTCGACTAAATGGATCAAACTCTTCCATTGTGCTCGATTTAGTGCAAAAATGAGATTGCTATGTGTACAAGGCCTGCGTTTCCGAGACATGTTCTGATCCGTTGCAACAAACTTTGAGATCTTTCGGTGATAGCAAAGAACAATGAAATCAACGGGATCGCAATGATCGTCGAGTACCATTACAGTGAATGCAAAGAAAATTACGTGATTCAGAAACAAACATGAAGGAAATGACTTGAAGAAATTCACCTGTATAGGGGTATACCTAGATAAATTGGGGAAGGGGTACCAGATTTGGGTATTTACATCATATAATCAAAGGGTTTTTAGCTCTCAAGCCCTAAAATAGATTTAAATGAACAAACACAACAAATGGGCTTCTTTTATTTTGAATTCTTTCACCACTATTAACAGAATTGTTCAAGAAACACAATAAAGAGTGGTTGATTATTGTTTCATAAATGTGCTAACTCAAACACAGTCAAGCTTGGCAGAGTAAGGCATAATCGAGAGATGCAATGAAGAAAGCACGAGATTGTATTCAAATGCCTATTAAAAATGAGCATAAAGCTGAGAGGGAGAGATCAAACCTAGCACTTGAAGCTTCCGGAAGATGGCGAATGCCAGATGGCTGAAGCGCCGAAGTTATGCGTCATCTGTCTATTTTCATGGCTTACAGTGATACTCTCTATGATTACTAACTGTAGTGATGATTGATTACTTTGTGTTTCTAAGGGTTAATTCCTGGGGGGCGGCTTACATACACTCCCTCCCATCCAATTTTTCAGTCCAAAACGTGTTGTCATAATAGTGTGTCACATGTTCAAGATAAAAAAAAAAAGTAAAAACAACTCCACAGCTAATTATTTTTTATAATAAATCGACTTGGACTCAACTCATATAAATTTTTTGCATATTTAAGCCAAATAAGAATTTTACAAGTGATTATGGTTATTTCATTAATTGTTCCAATACCCCCCAATTCGATGCGGAGTTCGATAAAAATAACAAGCGTCATTCTTGATTTCACTGATTCTCACATACATTACTTTCATTTTTTTTATTTAAGACATTGTGAACTTCTTGCACTTTCAAAATTTATTATTTATAATTTTTGCTTTTTTGTCATTTTTTAAATCCACAATTTATTACTAGCTACAAAAAAACCAGAAATTATTTTGTAATAAAAAATTTATAATTAATCTTTTTTAAGATAAGTGGGTTTAATTTAAATTTTTTAGTTTGGGTTTTATAATTAATCTTTTTAAAACAAGTGGGTTTAATTTATTTTTCTTAGTTTAGGTTTATTACGTTTATATACACTTTTATTAAAGAAAAAGTGTTTCTTCGCATAAATTGCGGCCCTACTAAATTGCATCGAGATTGAATGCTGACTCACTCGATTGTTGTGTAATATAGTACTTCGAGATGCATGTGCACACATTTTAAAGTGTATCGCACAATGACTGAGTAGGTCGGTACCAAATCTCAATGCCCAAACTGAGTCTTCCCATCATTTTTTATTATCCGATCGGTATATTTTTTTTAAAAAAATTAATTAAAATTTTCTATTCTAGAGAGTGTGACACCAATTTATTTTGGGTTTGTTTATGAGAATATCTAGGCCCCTATTACTGCTTGTTGCTACTTTGGGTAAATTAGGTATAACAAAAGATAGTTGTGGAACCATTTTTATCTTTGTTTTATCTTGGAAATGTGGCACACTATTATGGCAACACGTTTTGGATTGGAAAGATTGGAGGAAGTGGACTGTATGTAAGCCGCTCCCTAATTCCTATGGGCCAATGTGACTTTCGGTGTCGTTTACTGGTTGTCATTCTAATATTTTTCTTTCACTAAAACCATCCACAATGTTTGAGCTTTGTGGAGTGTCATATCACCATTCTAGTATACTCTCCTCTATTACATTTCTCTCTCGCTATCATTAAATTCTCCACTACATACTTTATAGGACCCACGATCACATCACACTATTATTTTTTTTAAAAATCAACACATTTTACAAAAGTCACATCACATATTCTACAATTAACTAATAAATAAAATAATAATTATTTTCACATATTTAAATATCTATTTTTAAAATTATAAGAATAAAATCAGCAAAAAGTTAAAATCAAAAAATAAAAACAAACGGTTGGATTGGGCACATCACTCCAAGTTCACTTCACGGTCCTAAAAGTGGCACGTGGCCCAAGTTAGAATTTAGGATCGTTACACTAAGGGTCATCTAACTTTGCCAATTGTATTAATTTCGTCATAAAACTGTAATTTATAAACGGACCCCAGTTATTGTTTAGAGGACCACGTTTTAATTTTTTTGACGAGTTCCAATTCTGCCCATAGAGGAAATGACCAAGTTAGCCTTCATATAAAAAGGTTTTTTCTTATCAAACCGCACCCTCTTTTCTCCTTCACCGAGTCGTCACCTTCAAAACTCCAAAACTAATTCCACCCTCGTCTCCGGTTGACCAAAAACGCATGAATCAACATGGAATTGACTTGGTAAGTCCGTTCTCACCTTATTTCCCCTAGTTTGGTAGGTTTCTTTTCTAGTTTTTTTGCCATCATTTCACTGTTATTGATGTTGGTTGTTGTTTGGTTTTTAAGGCTTTTATTTTGTTGTTGATTTTCACATTTTTGGTGCAAAATGTCCGGAGTCGTCAAAATGAAGCCACCTTGACAACGTCGAGACATTTTTATGGTTTTTTATTGGGTTTTGTCATCAAGGAAAAACCTCCATTTTTGGTTTGTTGTCCTCGTGCCGTGTGGAGTTACAGGGCCAGACATATATACATGTCTCGGCTGATAGCTATGAGTTAGTGTCGGTTTACTTGAATGGACATTGTTGCTCATGGTTTCGCGCTGTTAGTCGAAACACATAGTTACATATCGACTTTGTTTGGCTGACATATTATACATACCCACACAATTGCTACTTGGACCCCACCTAATTGGATGTTCGAGTTTTTAACTTGAGTGTCCGACACAGTTGTTCGCAATATTACCAACAATATCGTCTACTATAGATTGTAAGGCTCTGTAAAGATTTTGGTTATTATATACTGTAATCATACCTATACCCCACCAGTTTACTCCACGGACCCTACCCGATTGTATATTAGAATTTTAGTTAGGTGTTGGAGTTACAAGTCCGTGATATTACTGGAAATATCGATTAATAAAAACTGTTACGATTATAGAGGTTACAATTTTTCTAAACCACAATCTTACTTATATCCCACCAAATTACTGCACGGACCCACACCAGACTGTATCTCCGAATTTTAGTACACAAACGACAGATCCACTGGGGGTTCGACTTAAATAGACCCTCCCATGACCTCAGTGATCGTGAAAGACAAAGAATGTAAGGTTTTTCTGAGTTTTGTGAAGGTTTCAATTTGGGGTATGAATGTTGGAAACGAGTTGTGAGGGTGGTTTTTTGTTTGTTGAAGACTACGATATTCTGGGGACTTCAAAAAAAGTGGAGTACATTTAGTAAAAAAAATAAAAATGGGGTACTTTGAATTAATGAGGTCCTTTAAGTAAAAATTAGGGTCCTTTTAGCCGCTCCCTTTTATAATTAGATGGTCACATACTTTTACAAAAATATCATAATCACCATATCTTTCTTGAGTTGCACATGGCCACATCATCATCATCACGTTAGTCATGAATGACCTTGAAACTTTTGTGAAAATACATTGGCAATCTTGTTATAAAATAAAGTTTAGTAACCAAATTAATACAATTGATAAAGTTGGACGACCTTATGTAAAATTAACTCGTAAATTAATTGTTTGAAGTATTCAGATAATTATAATTGATAAATTATGATTGTCACGTTGCTTTTGCAATATTTTAAACTCTATTTACCAAACAAGTGGGTAGCTTGCTATAGTATGACATGTGGCCTCTTGTATAAGAAATTGGAGTTCTAGCCTTTATGGAGGCAAGTTGCAGGAACCCAATTTTATCAACGTCGTTTTTTAATTGATTTTCAGACTCAGATTCTAGCTTAGGCCCATGTGAACACCGAGGATAGGCTAGGGGCATACCTGACTGGGCATAAATTGTTATTATTACCTGTTAGATGCCATATTGTGATGTTAATTAATTATTTTCTTCACTAATGCATTGCATGTGTAATTATTTGGCTATACCGTGTAAGACTATGTGACGGGTATTCACCTCAAAAACGCGTCGATACTGGTATAGGGGAGCAAAATACGGTTACACTAAGTTTAGGAAATGATTTGTATAAACAAAAAAAAGTAAATGTGATAATAATAAATTAGTGGGTGCCTAGTGATAAGTCGAGTATGCTCGTTGGCGTGCACAACGGAATTATAGGTGCGAAAATAGAGATATATATAAAAAATTAAATATATAAAATATATATATTAAAAATAAAAAATTGGTAAGTGAATATTGCTTCGTGTCATTTTAGGAGTGTCACCTTAGACACTATCAGTTTCATCAACCTTACGAATACATGATGCGTATCTCAAGGCATTTTGAGATATATTTGTTTGGATAAGACCAACCTTTCTCGTCATTTCTTATAAATCGATAGAGAGAGGAGAGAAAAAGAGAAACTGAAAGAGAGAGAAGAAGGAGAGAGCTTGTTGAAGCTTGGGATAGAGAAGGGAGAGGCGATGATGAAGGTAAGATGTTGTTGTTGGTTGTTGTGTCGTTATTGTGGTTGTTTTGGTGATTGGAAAAGGTAGGTTCGAACGAACTGCCACGTATGAGGATGAATTAATGGCAGAAAATTGAGTCGTTTCCCCTGCATTGAAAACATAGTCCTAAGTTTGAATCATCCTCCTCGACATCAAAATCCATCGATCCATAAAGCGAAAAAATGCAATCAAAATTAGACTTAAGAAATATAAGTGAAATATCAGAGCAGAATGAGGAAATCACCGTTGTTTACCAACCATAGATCCCAAATTCACTAATACTCATGGAACTTTCTCCAAAAATCAAGATTATATAGTAAAACTAGAAGAAGAAACTAGACTAGTGATGAAAGGACAAGAAATACTTGTTAATTTCTCCGAAAAAAATAAATGCATATAAAGAAAAATATAAATATTTGCATATAGGATTAATACAAGTCGCAATAAAGCCATTAACTGCTCTAGGACTAAATACTTCTGTATTAGCATCCGTTAAAGATAAAAGACACATAAAGTTTAATGACTCGTTATTAGGAATAATTGAAGGAAGTTTGTCTGAAGGACCTATTTTCTTTAATTGTTTTCCTAATTTCACAATTAGTTTACATGATCAATTTGCACATGAAGCATCAACATTAAGTTTATACACACAAGGATTTGAAATGAAAGGAATATGTTCAAATATTGCAGTAGTTTATCGAATCTATTATACCTCTAGTAGCATATACAAATTTACAAAAAGGAACATCAACTTTATTTTTAACAAATTTAGCAAATAAAGTAATAACTAGAAAACAATTAAGTTGGAAAGATATCGACATACCAAAAACATGGTTAATACAAGACACAAATAAAGAAGAGAATCCTGTAGATAAAACAAATGATCAAATAGATACTATAATAACTCATGATAATGGACTAGTTGAAATAAATTTCGCATCAAGAAAATCTTGTTCTACAATTCCATCTTCATCAAATACTGAGAATTATTATGAAACTCAACCTGTTTATGCATCAACAACAAAATTACCAACTCATATAGCTTATCCTGTTACACCAACAAGATAACGTTTCCATCAATGATTTTAATGATTATCAAGTTAATATGGTTAAAATAGATTATGAAGAAGATTTTGAAATAGATTATCATAATTTAAAAGAACAATTTATGAAACATCCATTGACAGCGAGTACAAAGTCCTGACACTCAGCTCAAAGACTGAGTAATATGATATTTTTGGTGTGATGGATGCCTAGTGTGACGTATATGTGTACCTTATACCAGGAGTTATTAAGTTCGATTGTTTCATCAATTTGGCGCAACACCTTGAGTTGCTTGTGAGTCGTGGGACCAGATAGATAGTATTATGATAAGTCATATTTCATTTTATATGATTTAAATGATTTATCACATAGCCTATGGTATTTATATTAAGTGAATCAAATTGAAAGTTCCATAGTTTTAACATAATTTGATAGCACATTGTTATGCCTCAAGATCTGTGCAAGCACACACTCCTATACAACTTGTGTCAACTTTTGAGTCACTTGAGCTGAATTAATAGGTTAGTAGGAGTAATTGTAGTCCATAGGATGCATATGTAGATGAGTGAAACACACCTTGATGAATCAACTACTATAAAAATCAAACATGATGAACATGCATCACTTTGCATGCTTTGTGAGAAAGAAAAATCAGAGTAGTAGAGTAATGAAATTGCTGGAAAATCTGAGGCTAACAAGGGAAGTTCATCAATCTAAATGATGCACAAGAGCTAGGAGTCCAATCCTCACAAGTTAGGTATGTTTTACTCCATCTTAATGCATCAACTGCAATGGGTTTTAAGCTTAAATTATGGGGCTTTTGTATAAGATAAGTTTCAAAGTGTTTTAGTGTTGTTTCTTATCAAAATAGGAACATTGATTTTAGTTTCAAGCTTTAATTTGAGATTTTCATGTTTTGGTTCAAAAGTTGGGGGTTTCTTTAATGATTCTGTTTTTTGTGAAATTCAAGGATGTTAAAGTGTTTGTCTACAAAATCCAACCTCATTTTCAAAACCTTTATGATTTTCTAATAATCTAACTATGAAGGTTTGTCAAAAACATTTTCCAAATCAAAAAATTTATGAATTTTGTGGTTTTATGGTGTTCTTGAGTTTTTCCCTTCAAAACATGTTTTAATTCATTTAAATGATGAATATATATGAAGTGCCTGCCTTGTTTTGATTGGGGAGGATGTATGGGATCCTTGGTGGAGGAGAACAGGGATCCCAGGCGAATGGAGATGACCACTTGGGGAAGAAGAACCAGAAATTCTAGAAATTTCTGAATTTCCTAGATCATGGAGCGCACTCCATAAATTCAGTGGAGCGTGCTTCCTTCACCCAGCGCTAGATGGCCTGGGCAGTGTTTTCCTTCACTCCCTTAAACTAAACTCTAACACCCTAACCAACCTTAACACCCTAGCTAATGGTCTCAAGGCTGGTCCAAAGTATTTAGGGGCCTAGGGGAAACCCAAATATTGGGCCCTTATAATGATGTAGTACTAAAAGATCACCTACTTTATAAGTGAAATATTTTTTTTGTAGTGATTTATGAAAAAATATTTTTTATTGACAGAGTTACAAAGAGGGTTATTTTTTATTAAAACTATTCTCTCTTTGAACCTTCTACATCACTTGATTGACTTAAACTTTTCATTTTACTACAAGTTTTTTTTGGTCTCCTTTTGAGATTGACTCGATTGTTCTAACCTTCTCTTTTTTTTTTTTTTTTTTCCATATTCAAAAACATATATACTTTCTAAGAGGCATAGTAATAAAAAAACAATTGATCTCTCACACAAAAACAAAAGCAAGAAAAAAAAATTGTTGTCATCCAAGAGTGAAAACGTAAATCTAGTAGTTACTACGTAATTTAAAAAAAAAACTAGATAAAAGTTGGTACAACAGTTGATCAATAAAAGTTGGAGATGAGTAGGAAGTCACAACAATTAAATCTTCAAGCGTAATCTTAAGGATTGAGTTTGAAATATTAAAATCCAAATTTGCTTGGTACTCGTAGAAGTTGGTGTATTGAACCACTAGAGCACGATTAGAGAAATACAAAGTTGGTTTTGTTTGTTTGTTTTTGGATTTTGTTTTCATTCTTCTATAAAAGTTATAGATTCCTCCAAAAAAGTTATAAAGTATTAATGGAACAAATTTTTTGAAATCAAAAGTGTAAACGTGAGATTAGTGAGTTTAGTAGCTATAATCTCTCCTACTTCATTATAGATAATGATGCATTGAAATCTTTACTCTATTCAATATATATAATGTTTACGTTTTAAATATATATATATATATATATATATATATATGTTTACAAAATAACATATATGGTATCTATATATACGAATTCTAAAATGTGGGGCCTCCTAAAAAGTGGGGCCCGGGACCATCGCCTTGTTCACCCTTGCTTAGGGCCGGCACCGAATGGTCTAAACACACTCTAAACAATATAAATTACTACTAGAAACCTAGGGGAAGTTCTCGGGACTTCGGGAACGCGAATGGGGGAGTCGGGAAGCCGGTAAACTAGAAATTTTGACATGACTTGTGAGTAATCCTGTTGAGATTTTTTTTTTACATTTCATATCCTTATTTAATATTGTTCTATAGTCCATCTTGTCTATATTTTGCCATTGTACTCAAATATCATGATGATTGTTTGATATTCCACACTTGTCGAGTTTGAATGTCATGATATTGCATTGATTGAACTCTCGATGAATCTATACATGTGCTATATGTCTTATCTTGTTGTTTTAATGATCTTACTTTCAAAATAGCATGCTAATATCCTTGATGCGATGATTAATCTTGTTCATACTTCTAATGATGATGATTATACATGTTCATAGGTCGGGCTCGTGTCGGGCTCGGCTTGGTTTAGATACCTTGGCTCAAGCCTAGCCCACCACCTATGTTCAGACCTATATTTTGGCCCAAGCTCGACCCATGCAAAAATGCAAAACCCAAGCCCGACCAATCAAACACTTATTTTTTATTAATAAAAATAATTATATATATATATATATATATTTTTAAAATAAGTATTTTTAAAAATCTTTCTTCCATAAAATTAAACTAAAGTGTAGTGTTTTGTAGATTTTGTATATATTTATAGGGTACTTCTACCATGGGAACAAAATATATACTCATGTCATGGGTACACTATTTAGAACCATTAGATTTAAATCCAACACATTAATCGAGGTGACATAAATGCACAAAGCATTTAATGCACAACACATTTTGAGAGGTTCCCATGACATAAGAATATATATTTGTTCTCCATTGTAGAAGAACCAATATTTATATTAACATATAAATAAAACACTAAAGATGAATGTAGCATGTTGGTAAACATATAAAAGATGAATGTAGATTTTGTAGATTCAAGCCTTAGCTCCAACATATTTTTTTGAAAATATAGACATTAAGTTAGTGGCGAGCCGTGCTGAGGTGGGCTTTACAAGTAAGCCCAAGCTAGACCCAAATTAAGTTAAGCCTAAGCGAGCTTAGGCCTGAGAAAACTTGTGTCCCAATGATGATACGGGCTCACAGCCGGGAGAGTTTTATATTGTTGATGAATCACTTTTATATTGTTGTGAATGAAACCTTGACGAGCTTGACTTCGATATTATTGGTTTAAGTGTAACTTACGTAATGTTGTGATTCGAGAAGGGTGGAGTTCCTGTAGGATAGACCTATCGGGCATGTTCCACGATAACGTGTGAAGTGATGTGTTCCTAGTTAACACCATTATAGGTAGGTAGGAATGTGTTTCTTAGTATGTCACGAAGGACTTTGACCGGACTAAGGCTCGCCATAGAAATGATGTTTCTTGCGAATGTATCAAAAAAGCTCCTGTGGAGACAGGGATGTGTTCCTTCATGTGTTCTGGGGGACCTCGATAGGTCGGGATGTGTTCCTCCATGTAGGCCAAAGGACCTCTATCATTGAGTATAGGACCTCCCACGTGTTCAAGTTTAGTATCACTCCTTTACATCTTTAGTCTTTGTTCCCGCACTCAATGACTTACTAGTTTACTAGTAACTTCTTGCATATATTCCTTGTTGGCATTTTATGCATATAGTTTACCTGTCTTTCTTTATTCGAAATGTAGATAAACATGTCTTCGAGGAGTTACTGTTATTCTCTTGTACTCATCATCTTTTTTATGACGGTGGGTGCACATCCGTCAACTAGGAGGCTAGACAAAGAGAAGATCAGCGACTACCTCTAAGCCAATAGTATGATTTTGCTTCCAACTTGTAGGTCTTTTGATATTTTGTGTATTATATGTATTGTATATCTTTCAGATACATTTTGAGTTGTATATTGGGTTGAGAGACTAGACTCCTTGATCGACACATGAATTACTCTGTTTGGTTTCATGTGATCATCTATTTACCTAGTTTCCACAATAGATGTTTTTATAATACTTTCGTAAATTTCATTAAGTCTTCCCTTGATAATATTAAAATGATAAAAGAAATTTAATTAACTCTAAAAATCACAAATAATGAGAATGAGAAGTACTTATCCTCAACATGAGTAACGATGAGAATAAGAAGAAAAGGTTGACTAATACGTTGTTAAGTCTTACGTGGAGTGGTTTAGGGCTTAATGACGGGATTAGGCCAGGCGGTGCTGTGTTTGGAGGGACGAGCCGTCACAGGTTGGTCGCATGATTCGGCTCGATTGAGCCGAACCCGGTTTAGGCCAACCTTTCTCAAATAAAAAAATGTTGGAAATTTCTAAAAATTCCAAAAAAATAGGAAAATTTAGAATTTTTTTGATCAAATAATAGATATTGATGAATTTTTATGGAAAATAGAGAATTTGAGATTTTCTCAAGAGTCGAGACTTTATATTGGGGTTTTACCTTGTAAAGTGTGTAATTTGGCAAAAAAATAAATTACAAAAAAGATGGAAAAATTTAGAAAAATCATAGAAAATATGATAAATTGGAAAAAGAGTAGTAAAGTAGTTTCGCAACTTTTATGGGTGTTTGGTACCTCGGTATAATCCAAAAAATGTGCCAAAATAAAAATTAGAATAAAATTCTAATTTTTCTTGTCACTAAATAAAATCAATTAATTTGACACTAAATCACTTACAATGGTTTATTCGGACACTAGGGACTTGGCGACAGTAGTTAGGTGTCGGACGCGCATCTCGAGACGGGGTATTTTCAGTGATTGGAGCATGACTTTCGAGTTAAGTAAACCCTTAAGAATGCTTTACTAGATTCATATGTCTTTATTTATATTTTCAGTTGCCGAATGTTTTTATTATGTGATATCATGTTGAGCTCTGTTTGATCGTGTGGTATAACTGGTTAAGTTAAGCCACCAGGTTATTTGTTGGTGCGTTGTGAGTTTAAACTGGCCACCAGGCGATTTGTGGTGCGTCGCGGGTTTACGCCAGGCACCGGGGACTTTTTGTGTTAAGTGATTGAGTAGTTCACTGGGGTTTGTCGTTATGTGGTATGGTATAGAGGTTGTGGAATTTAGTCAGCTTAGAGACGCATGGTTACACAGAGGTTACCAAAGCCACTATGCTTGTTTGAACTATCGTTGTTAAATTGCTAGATCTTTTTTTTATTTATCTATGATTTACATTCTTGTTGTTTTACTTAACTGATGCTTCAATTTTCAATTATTTGCCTACTACTCTGGTTTTTGTCATGCTAAACATTAATGCAAGTATTTCTTTTTGTTGCCAAATGTAATACTTTCATGTTTCGTAGTTTTATTTGCTTTCCTGCTGAATGTTATGTGGACTTCTCTTGGGATTTTACTCAATGGACACGTCACTGTATTTGTTGGGTGACTAATGTAGATCCTGCCATGACTAGAGGCAAAAGGATCTATGACGACTATTTTAGACTTGCCAGCTATCGAGGACCTACTCGTAGGTGTATATTTTGATATTTTGCTTTACATTTGGGTATCAAGGGACTTTGAGAGATTTGTACAGGTGTATATATATACTTTACTTTTGAAGTATATTGTCGCCTTATATATAGTGTACATTATGTCGGGTTTTCCATACTAGAATTAACGCTCTATATGACTTGAAAGTTCTCAAATATCCATGTTTATTCTTTACTGTAAGAATTCCATTGTAAAATTACTGGTTTTCTACTTGCAACACTATAAATTACAACCAAATATCACTTGAATAACTTAATTGAATAATTGGTGAACCCAAGTGAATAAAACAACTAACTATATGAATAATCAAATAACTGAAACAACTCTGTAAAATCATATGAAATGGTATTTTGACAAACGTAACTGATAAAAAGGGCTAACTTAATAAATATCTGGTTAACTTTATAACAAAATGAGACAAGTTAGCGCATTGTACAAGAAAACTGACATGGAAATGGACATCAGCGATGCGTGGGACCCATCGAGTCAGTGACGTGGCTGGGCTGTGGGGCCCGCGATGCACCATGTGGCAACCTGGGGATTTAGGGCCGTCACAGTTATTATCAAAGCAACGGGTCAAGGAACCTAGGGAATTAAGAAAAGAGCATGAAACTTTACAAACAAATCTTAGTTGTGGAAACCCGAAGTATTTGCCTTGAACTTTAGTTGGGAAGTGATTGTGAGGTGGGTAAAGTTTAAAGTCTATATATATGTGTGTTATATTTCCATGATATTTGTAATATACACACACATATATATATATATATATGTCGGGGTTGATACGATGCATGTTTCTTGATGCAGATAATGATGTACGAACATCCCTTTTCGTCACTAGAGTCAGAGGATCAATTCAATGAATATGATGTGCAAACGACTGATATTCTCAGATACATTAAGGATTATACGGCTCGTTAGACCCAATTTTAGGTACACTGGATGGTTGAGATAGATGCTACGAGAATGAGACTCATACAATGACACCCACACCATATCCATAAATAGTGTTGGCTGATGTAACATTGTGATGAGTATAAGAGAACCATACAGAGGATACAGAAAAGTATAGGCCGATATTTGTAGATCCTCGTGCAGATAGGGAGTGTAATCGAGTACCCACACCTCCGAAAAATTATGGAAGTAGTCAGAGCCAGAGTTTAGGTAAACGACAAGAAAAAACAAGAAAAAGACAAAATTTTTTCGATACGACCAACAAGGGCATGAGAGGAAAATGTGTTCGCGAGACCAGCGACTGCAATAGTAGCGCCAACTGCACAAAGCGAGATTTGTAGGGTGACGGATTGCATCATTAGAACAGGAGTGCATGTTAAGTGTTCACATTGTGGAGAGGTGGGAGAACATCATTTCAAATGCCCACTGATCTTTATGTCGCAAATACCAATGGAGCCATTACGGATTAGAGCCCCGGGCTCAGATTATGTCTTGGACCATACGCTAAGAGAACGACTTAAAAGCTAGGTCATTTTGTATAGTTAAAGCAGAACCTAACGTTTTTGCTATATTATATGTATAAGTATCAGGCTAAAGAAAATAGTGATAATTACAACTAGTTATATATATTAATTTCATGCTTGGGAAGATAGTGATGAGTGTGATTAAAGACTATGTGTATTATAGATCTTAGCACGGTTGCCGAGGGTGTGATATTTCCCAATCTAATAGGTATGGGATACCTAGTTTAGATCTCGACGAAATATGGGGGTATGATGGTAAGTTCATACAAGCTATGAGTTATGGGTCGAGGCTGTTTTTGATTGAAGAGCCTATTGAGAAACGATAGAGAGAGGTCAAAACAAACCATAACTTGCAATAGTGCATTACAAGTATGGTGTAAGGTTACTCCTAAAGTAAAGAGGACAAGACTTAGAAGAAAGAGTTTTAGAAGCTAACAAGTAGCGAACATTAGTTGAAATAGAGTAGATATAGTTTTACAAGGATAGCCAAAATACGCGAGATAAAAGGAGCATATAGACCACTTATTGGACAACTGATAGTGTAGAGATGAATCGAAATGTGCACGAAATCAATGACATACACCTGTAGCTTCGGTCAGAGCATTGAAGTTAGTCTCGCAGTCATGACAATTTGAGTAACTCCATTGAAGTTTATGATTGTTCTCAGACAGTGAGGTCGGTGGGGGCCCACACCACCATCTCATCTGTAATGAGGACAAACCATAGTACAAGCTGAGTTAGAGCCTGCAACTACATCAGAAGATGTCAATCACCTTACAAGCCTTAGATTTGAATCAACCTCAATGAAGATAGACAACTAGGTGTAGGACGGGAAGGATTTGCGCTCTGAGGTGAAAATGTTAGGTGTAGGCACACAATGAGGGTGCACATTTTGTTTTTTAGCCATTTATAGTATTTTGTTATATGTAAGGCTATGCATGGGGAGACAAGAAAGAGTCATAAGTGGCTAAAAAACCAAGTGTGCGCCCCAAGTGTATGCACGCAAATTGTGTTAGATTATCATTTTCCTTTCCATTAATACCGTTCTTGAATTATATGGGTAGAAGTTAATTAGGGTGGGTCAGTTTCTTTAACTTGGTAGTTGTGTTTCTAGCCACAATGAATTACTTTTGGAATTGTTTTTCTGTAGTAAGAAGAGTATGCTCAATCCTTCTCGTGTCTTTATTTAGCTAATCCTCTAATTAATGTTTAGTCTTGTGTGCTATTTTTATTTTTCTTCCCTTTGATTATAGAACAGGGCCGACCCTCAATAGAGGCGAGTGGGGCGATTGCCCTAGCCCCCGTCCTGTTACGTGCCCCATTTTTTTTTAAAAAATTAATTATATATACAAATAAAGTTTTATTTAAAGATTTTTTTGATAAGAAAGAAAGAATTGCTTCCACCAAGATTTGAACTTATGACCTTCACTCCCAAATAACATACCACATTATTAGGCCTCCCACTTGGTTGGTAGTTTTATTTTAAGAATTATTGTAGATTATGTAATGTAATGCCACTTATAAAGATTTGTGTATTTTTTATATAAAAGAAACTAACTTATCTTGCCCTCTTTTAGAAATTAGAACTTGAACCCCAACCTTTTACATCAATACCACGTATCAAATCATTGAACCACCCATTTGATTGGTAAGTCGTTTATGTTTGGTCCTCTATTGAGTCATTCATTTCACTTCAAAAAAGCTAGTCCAGCCCTTTCAACTTATTTTCTCATCTTAGACACTTAAAGATTTGTCCTCTCATTTTTATTGTTCTAAATCGCTTGATATCCAGACTACTTTGAGTTCACCTCGAGTCACGCACCACATAAGTCGGGGCGATCCTAACGTTAGTATTTATATTTATAGGACTCAAAATCAAGTCACTAAGTAAGGGACAACAACCCGCTTCAAGTGTCGTTAGACTTTACATTTTTTTAAGTATTGTTAATTTTACTTGATTTGAAGTAATTTCGTGTGTGTGAAGTGTATATTTGTCTATCAAGCATTAAATTATAATTAAGGGGCCTCAAATTATAATTTTACCTCGGGTCTTTAAGCAACTTAAGAGGGAGAGTTATGAACGTTTGATACCGATCACTATAAATGGAGAATTATGGTGATCTTTTTCGGGCTCATGCATTATTGCATTTAAGCAAAGTAAACATAACTTTGTGATCACTTAAGAGAGAACTATGGTGATCGTAGAGCATGGTAGACATAACTTCATAGGTCGATTATGTAACTCCCAAAATTCTAACTCATGTCACGTGTCAATTTAGGTCGTACGTAGGCCCATTCACCGTGATACAGTCTTGCTAGGTAAAGCCAGAAGATGTGGCAGCTATTGGGCCAGAGATTATTGTGGATCACACAGAAAAGATACGACTTATTAGGCAGAGGTTGAAAGGTGCACATGAGAGACAGAAGAGATATTATGACTTGTATCATGGAAGTTAGAGTACAAGGTCGGGGATTACGATTACCTAAAAGTGCCTCGATGAAGGGTTACAAGAGGTTTGGGATAAGAGGGAAGCTTTCGCGCGAGATTTATTGGTCCATTTAAAGTTGGGAAGCGAATAGGCAGAGTCGCATACGAGTTGGAGATGCCACCTCAGTTATCTAGAGTTCACTCTATGTTTCACATCTCTATGCTCAAACTGGATAGGTCGAGTGAGGGCAGGCGGCCGATGGTGGACTTGAGCCAGATAGATTTGAGGGAAGACATCACCTATGACGAACAACCTATTCAGATATTGGACCGGAAGGTAAAGATTTTAAGGATCAAAGAGATCCCATCAGTTCTTGTCAAGTGGCAGCACCACGGGGATGAGGAGTTGACGTAGGAGCTAAAGTCCTATATGTGCGAGTATTTTCCCTACCTCTTTTGATTTGGTAAGTTTTCCTTTTAGTTTTGTTCTAATTTCGAGGACGAAATTTTATTTAAGTTGGGAAGACTGTAATGACCCTAAATTTTAACTCATGCCACATGTCAATTTAGGTCATATGGGCCCATTCACCGTGATACAGTCGTGCAATTCTCGGTTGTCGATGCCAAGGTAGGTTATTTTTGTTTGGTATTTTGTAATATATTGTATTACCCGAATGTTTAATTCCAATGTCCTAAATGTGCGAGGACGTTTGAGTGTGAGTGTTGGTACGGGGAACGGTTCAACTTGAGGGTTACGTGAAATAACGGGTTTTTTGGATGAACGCTAGTCGGGTAATTAGCAATTCGGGGGACTTAAATGAATTAAAAACACTGACAAAATATAAAATAAATAATAATTAAAAAGTTGAAAGTCGTGTTTAATACGTTGGTACGTCCGAGGCGATGCAACAAGCGAGTCGTAGTATGAAACGGGTATAGGAACGAGAGTATTGTGCGAGAAATCACAAATAAGAGTGATTGTGTCACTTATTGGAGTCATACATGAGGGTCATGGTAGGTGAATGGAATGGGTGATGACCATAAGATTGGCGATCCATGTGAGGGTAAGGATTAGAGGGGGTATACAAACCCCACCCATCACCTTTTCTCTCTCATATCTCATTCTCATTTCTCTCCAATGAATACAACATGAGAAGAACGTGGGATTCCAGGAGTTTTTGTCGCTATTCGACGCTAAAGGAACGCTCTAATTTGAAATCTAAGGTGAGATTCCTACTTTCCATGCTTATACTTACGATTTGGCGGTGTTTTTGTTGGTTTTTGTTGTGGGTAATTCGGATGAAGATTTGTGGAAATCAGCTTTGATGGAAT
This sequence comes from Stephania japonica, assembly GCA_039657345.1. Classification (NCBI taxonomy): domain Eukaryota; kingdom Viridiplantae; phylum Streptophyta; class Magnoliopsida; order Ranunculales; family Menispermaceae; genus Stephania; species Stephania japonica. Next base: position 14,445,754 of record CM077558.1, on the reverse strand, counting down.
TGGAGTGAATGTAATGATCAATAAGGGAATTATGAAGTGGTTTTTGAATTTGAAGGTTTTCTAAATTTTTGGGATTTTTGGGAAATTTTTGAATGAATTTCCATAAATTAATGGTTTGGACGGATTTTGATGCGAGTCGAGGGTGGCTTGGCATTATATTGGATGTTTATTCGAAGTTGAGATAGGCTCGAAGCACGGCGACATGAGTTGGGTTGTCAAAAACCCTGACTCATAGGCATTTTGGATTGGATGCTCGAGCGATGCCGTGAGCACACAAATAGCTCACGGTGCCACTCAGGGCGTTTTGGGCAGGGGCCTCAGGGTCCTACACCGCGAAGACGCCGCCAAGACTAATAAGGTCATGGCGTTACCCACGACGTGTTGGGTAGAGAGCCTCATTTTTAACGTCGTGGAGACGCTGCCTAAGCTAATGTATGCCACGGTGTCCCGACGGCGTGACATTATTTACAGGGAAAATTTTTATATAAAATTTTCAAAAACTTTCGGGATCTCTCAGGTATCCAAATGGGTTCGAACACGACCTAATACCAGGGTAATCGACCCTAATTGTGCGAATGAATAAAATTATGAAAAATTGGATAGAATGAGGATAATTAATGAGAATTTCAAATTAAATGTATATTAGGGACTTTGAACATTGACGAGATACACGAGAGGTCTTAGGAGACATGTCGGGGGTCCGTTGAGGGCATACTAGTTGGATATAGGTAAGTAAACTAGTGAAAACTTTTACAGTTATTTCTTTAGCTTTAATTTGTTGTTATTGCTCTGTTTATCACCATATCTTTTGAAATCTTTATCGGTTGAGTGGTCCACTAGCAAGGGAGTTATAGTTACTTTTATTTGTGATATGAGCTCTTATCTAGACGCTGTTGATATCTCCCAGTTGAGTGTACGCTGAAGGCTCTTATCCGGGTCTATGGATATCTCATAGTTGCAAGGGTTAGGGCTGCTAGGCTGTGTTCTCGTCCTGAACCCGAGTCTTATAGGTTTTACCTCGACTCAACTACAGTTGTCGGGACTCCTTGCTATTCAATTTCGTAACTCGACACTCACTTTTCGATTGCTTATATTATAGTCTTATATGATCATGCATTCCTTATTCCTTTCTTTCTATCGGCATGAATGTAGACTGATATTTATTTCTTTCAAATGATGTATTACTGTTTTGCTTAGCGTTACTTACTTGGGCTTGTCATTCTTGTGATTGACTAAGTGTAGATCCCAGTCTAGCAAGGGAAAGGCTCAAGGGCTTAGAGATTTGCTTTGAGGATACTAGAGCACTTCTTCCCTTTTTACTGAGTAGGTGATTTATTTTTGTATTATTGTATATACATATGTTGTTTTGGAACGTGGGTTTGAGTATATGAGAGATTCTGGGCATGTATATCGATATGTTGTTCTCCTCTGACTGATCATTTATAATGATATACATATGCGGGTTTCCACACCTTTATGATGTCTTACTTATATGGTTGTGATTCTTTGATTAGTTTGAGATTTTGCTTCCGCTATATTGATGATAACTCATTAATCTATGTTTTAAATTTGTAAATGAATGGTAATTGGTAAGGAAAGGCTAACTAGTCTTGTGTGACTCTTTGAGACGGGCTTAGAGTTTCACGTAAGTCTAGGCCGGATGGGCTCAGTTCAAGTTTGAAAACTGGGGCCGTCACAGATTAGCTACTGTTCAAAATTTCAACGAGAGGTGGTCTGAAAGATGCGTTGTTTCGAGGATGGAATGTAAAAGAGAAAGATGCACAATTCCTTGAAATCTCAGCTAATATGTATCAGATGATCTTCTCCTCTCTAAATGTATTGAGGCTCGCTTTGGAGTGTGACCCCTGGTTGTTTGAGGACTTTATATTTGTAGCATCTCCCTAACCTGATTAAGGCGATACCCAACTTAAAACCCTAATTAAGCCCCGATACACCAACCACACTTAACTAAAGCCAGAAGCCTTTCACCAACACCTAATAAACACAACCTATATAACTTGAAAATTGAATAATAATTAAAATAAAATGTAGCGTAAATTAATACTTTTTCGATAATACTCAAGACATACGAAAATCGACACAAATCTCGGTATTAAAATCCATATCCCAACCATGTTTATTACAAAATAGTAATTCATTTCAATAAATAAACATAAGGGAAATCAAAATACCGTAGAGAAGACTATAAACTCCTACTCTTCTCCATACATATGCACATACACATCTCGAAATGTTCTCACAGCTTTTGCACAACAGGTGTGTGAATTGTAAGAGTGTCAAAAATATGATTTTCCTTTTCTTTTTCATGACATATTCCTGTTCTTTAATTTTAAATTTATCATGCCCACAAGTATTATAAATTGCTTTACATATTAAATAGATAAATTGCAATCAATTTTTTTAAGCCATTAATGCTATGAGTTTTTAGTTTCAAATGGTTTGACACTAGTTTCAAAACCACGTTTTGATTAATTCTACACTAATTAACAAAAAAATGATGATATAAAATAACAAACAATAATATGATAAAATAACTCCACTCGAGTAAAATAATCTTTACTATTACATATTTCTTAAAAAAAAACTTTACATAAAAAAAAACAATAACTCGTGGTTTTCATGCATGGTTAGATACAAAGGTGGGCAACACGAATTTATTATCTCACATGGCTAGAGAGCTCTGAAAGACTTGATTTCTTTCTTAAAAAAAGAAAAAAAAAGACAAATTGTGTTGGAAAATTTTGGCTAATTATATAAACAAAAGGCTCTTGCATACACTGCAAGGGGCAGTTGGAACAATTAATTATATTATTTAATTGTTTATAATTTGAATGAAAATTATGTGAAAAGGTGTGTACTATTGTGTAGAGACATAATAGACCAAAAGGTGTATCTATTCACCAAGAGGTATTGTGTAGAGATATAATAGACTAAAAGGTGTATCTATTCACCAAGAGGTGTGTCTTTTTCTAATAGACACATAAAAGTCTATATATATTCACTTGATGGATTGTTTTAAAATATAGATATATAATTAGAAGGAAAAGCAAATAGGTCAAATCAAAATGTCTTTCTCTATTTTACATGCTTTTGAGTCTGAGAGAGTATTGAATCATAGATTGGTTCGTAGACTAGTGATTCGGAGTGCTACAAATCACTAGTATGATCGTTGTATCTTGGGAGACTATCGTCATTAGACCGTGAGCACCGTAGCGGGGCGAAATAGTCTTAAGGACATTGAGTATAACTCAAGCCTCGATCAATTGCATCAAGTTTTTCTTCTATTTTGCACCAAGTTTTCGGAAATCCCACCAATATTCATAAGACTATTTTTTTGGTGAATTTGTGAACCCGAAGACTAATTCTCGTGCGTGGTTTCGGTTGGTAGCATTTAAAATCACAAATTCTAGAATTATGGTGACGATTACTACGGGTATGATTTTTTTTTTTTACAATATATATTGAGTGAATGCTTTGATGCGAGAAAGGAAGACATTGATTTGATTATAACTTACGTGGTACATAAAATTGTGAATGCTTCATGGTGTATCTAGTGTTTTGGAATCATCTAGTGACACATGGCGAAAAAACATGAATTTACTATTTTGATGAATCAACACATGGTACACTTGTTTTTCGTGGTATGTATATAGTTGAATCAATTGACATCGATCTACTATTGAATCGATACTAACATATCAATAGATGTTGATGAATTGGTATGGCTGCAATATATGACTCTGTGAATAACCAATCTACATTTTTTAATAAGGAAAACTAAATTGTGTAAATTCGATTCATTACTTGCTTAAGTGTATTTGTGTTGAATCTATTGATCAAATCTGATCATATTTATAATTTAGAATATTAAGGTGCCATGACACATGATCACATTGATGAACAAGATTTGAGATAACTATAAGGCGATTAGAAAAACTACAATAGAACAGGTATGGTTCTTTTGAATCGGTGCATGCATGTGATCGGTGATGTGATTAAAAATTTTGTCTTATCCGATTCAATGTATGTGCATTTGTTAATGATTATGATATGTCAATGAATTTTTATGAAAACATGTGTCTTAATACTCCCATGAAGTAAATTGACATTTTGATTACCCTCTCGCAATTTGAAGATATGTGTGAATGTCCCCAAAAGTGCAAAATTGGGTTGCAACAACTTCAAGAAATAGAGATTATGATGCATACATTTGCATTTTGTGAAAAAAAAAAAAAAAATAGAATCTCTCTATGGCTAGAGATGGTTGTTGTTGCGGTTGGTGTGGTCTATTTAAAAGGATTAATTTCTTGTTGCACAAAGAGGGCAAAAGATCGGGTCAAACAGAGGCATGCAGGGCCTTTGTGCCATTATTTTGAGATTGTGGATGTATGTATGTGATTGTTGCTATCTCATATATGATGTCCATCAACCGTGCTTGTCATGGGGTTAGAAAGTTATTTACATATATTTATTATATCAGTGTATGGAAACAATGAAGGTATATATTGGTAGACTATATATGTGTGGGTGCCACACAATAAGGATTAATGTTGTGTGGATCACCATAAGAGATCACTAAAATTGTGGGAGCCGAAAGCAATTTAGTTGTATGCAATCCCTAATTTTGATAGTTATATCTTTTAAGTTGAAGATATATTATTAAATGTTTATGAATACTTGAAAGATGTGGGGGTGGGCATAAAACTCTTGTCTTTATTTTTGAATTAAAGAAAGTAAATTATGATCCCCAATATAGTATTTGAAGAGACATTTATTGAATAATGTATGGTTTAAAAAAAAAAAAAAAGTTATCAATAGTGAATGTATAAATTGCTTAAAATGTAAATGGTTTAAAAAAAGTTATCAATAGTGAATGGTTTAAAAAAAGTTATCCTTTAAAGAGTAAATGGATTTTAAAATCTAATTCAAGGTGGATGGATAAATTGCTTAAAATGTAGCAAATTAAATTGATAACTTAAGGATTTATTTGAGAGAAATGGAGCCTTGATTTCTCAGAGAGAAATTCACTAGTCCCTAATGACATGTAGCATGTTGTTTGCTAATAAAGCACGCAAAAGATGTTGAGAGACACATCTTAAATGGTGAATTTAGGGAAGAAATGCTGGTATGAATGGAAATCCTCAAAGAAATAAGAGTATTGTTAGATTCACAATGGAATCTAAATGATTGTGTGCACATTAATAAGCTAGAAAAGTAACATTATGGCTTTGAAAGAGCTTGGAGGATGTTCCATATTGCATGCAATTGTCTCGGTAATGCATAAGATGTATGCCGACTAATAATCGCAAGTGACAGAATAAAATGATGCATAAAATGGTAAATCTTGACTTATATGTCGAAGATTGTCATTGAATAGTTACTTGATTATGAAATAATTTTCATAGAAAATGAGAAATGAGAAGACAAACTTATGGTCATCAATTGAAGATTCGTCAATATCAAGTAAACTGATATCGAGGGGAATGAGTTTAAAAGCCTAAAAAATGAGTTAAGTCATGAAACCTAACCAGGCGATTGGAGATCCCATGTACTAGGTTCAATAGGCAAACTGGTTAGATGAAACTCGAGAGAAGAACACACCTATCTCATTCCTAAGATAAAAAATGTGTTTAGAAGAAGTTAAGGATATGCTAAGCATTTAATGACAAATAAAAATGTCACCTATATGATAGTAAATGTGGGTCGCATTTATGAGAATGAGACAAAGCTAAATTCTCTAAATCTATCATGAAACCAGGATTGTGTCCAGGACCAAAATGGACAAAACCGTAAGAACCAATAATGATAGGGATGAAGTTATGTGAGTATTATTGTCTCGATTTACTACAAAAAGTGAACAGTTCAAGATCTTCTATATCCACTGCGTCACTAAGTAAGTCCGATAATATTTCACTAGGGTAAGTTCAAGTCTCTATACGACACTTTTCCTGATGTAACTTTATTCCGCCAATGCTCTCTCAAGTGTGTCTCGCATTAAAATGATTTTTAAAATCCATTTATGTGGGGGATATATAAAGACTTGATGATCAATTTTCATTCATGTGGGGGATTGTTGGAACAATTAATTATATTATTTAATTGTTTATAATTTGAATGAAAATTATGTGAAAAGGTGTGTACTATTGTGTAGAGACATAATAGAAAAGGTGTATCTATTCACCAAGAGGTATTGTGTAGAGATATAATAGACTAAAAGGTGTATCTATTCACCAAGAGGTGTGTCTTTTTCTAATAGACACATAAAAGTCTATATATATTCACTTGATGGATTGTTTTAAAATATAGATATATAATTAGAAGGAAAAGCAAATAGGTCAAATCAAAATGTCTTTCTCTATTTTACATGCTTTTGAGTCTGAGAGAGTATTGAATCATAGATTGGTTCGTAGACTAGTGATTCGGAGTGCTACAAATCACTAGTATGATCGTTGTATCTTGGGAGACTATCGTCATTAGACCGTGAGCACCGTAGCGGGGCGAAATAGTCTTAAGGACATTGAGTATAACTCAAGCCTCGATCAATTGCATCAAGTTTTTCTTCTATTTTGCACCAAGTTTTCGGAAATCCCACCAACAGGGGCATGAACACATATACATGTATAGAAGTTGGCCTCCCTGCATTTAGAGTCTGGCTCTGCTCCTGTCAGTTGTATGCTTTATTATTTTTAAATTATGCACTCTTGAAAGAAAACTTCCTAACTACCTTCTTGAAAGAAATCTACCTAGGAAGTTTAGCAAAACCAAACAAGGCTTTAATATTAGTATACTTGGAGACATGCATGTGCATAATCTGGGTAGTTCACGTTGGGCTTCTTTTGTCAGATCCTGTTCTATATGTATGCGTGCGTGCGTGCGCCTTTTCTACGTGCAAAAGTGCATGTCCTTATTTAGTTTACAAACTCCAAGTATGCAAGTTGCACTTGAAAAAAGTGCTAAAGTTGGAGAGTTTGTTAAGCTTATCTTTGCCAACTGTAATCATTCCAGAAAAGAGCAGCACGTAGGAATTGAGCAGGAAGAATATTCCCTCAATTTCCATAATAGAATACCTCTAAACAACAATAACAACGTAGCCTCGGTCACAAATTAATTAGGATCAGTTATTTTAAGATTAATATTAATAGGCTACATGGATCAATTGTGCTCGGATAAAATAACCCTATATATATGCCCTAATATGGACACGCATGCATGAACGAACACACTTATTATATGCAAAAAGTGACGGCCGGTGCATATCCTGTTAGAACTTGAAAAATGTTTCAAGTGAGTTTGAATAAAAAACCTCTTTAGTCCCACATTGCTCACTTCAAAGAGTACAAACTCTTTATATACAAACATCTACTCTAAAGATTTGCTTTAGAGAAACCCAATGGATATAGTCCAAATTGGCACTCATTGGGTAATAGGTGTAAATATATATATATATATATATTTATATAATAAAAAATATATGTAATTATATTTAAAATCAAAGATAGGGCCTTGGGCTTTGGGGCCTTTGGGCTTAGATTTGTTAGCCTTGTAAAATTAAATAAAATTTTATTTTATTTTTTATTTTCGAAATTAATTATTGGTAGTTATTTTAGTTATTTTGTGAACAGGTGCGACTGTTGAGAACAAGTGCAACTGTTGAGAATAGGTGTGACAGTTGAATATATTGTTTTGAACAGACACATTGGTTTTGAACCAATGCCTCAAGTTCTATTTAAGTAGAACTGAAACACTGAAAAAATATAGAATTTCGAATTTCGTTTTTACTGAGAGAGAAGGAAAATCACAGTTTGGCAAACTTTTGAACTTGGTGATTTTTGGTTCGAAAGGGCATCCGGTTGTATCCTGGGGGCAAATCTTTGAAGAAAATTCAATCACCGAATTCAAGGAAATTTTTGTCTTAGGACATTGCTTCTGTGCAAGCCTCCGGTTAGAAATTTATTTTATTGATTGATTCTATTATTAATTATTTGTAAAACTTGTTATTCATATATATATTAGTATCATTATTTATTGTTCCAAACAACAATCTAAGATAGAAAATTTTCGAAAATTTATGAGATTTTGTGTTGTTTTGTGAATTTCGAAATTCGAAAATGGTGGGACAATCGAGTTTGAACAACTCTAAAAATCGGAAGAAAAGTCCGAGAAATCCAAGGGAGTGGATTTCAAAGTGGATTTCAAGAGGCATGAAGAAAAGCCCAGAAAAATTCACGGGAGTGGATTTTAAAAGGTGGCAATAAAAATTGATGTTCTACTTGACAACCCTCAATCTTGCACATATTGTAAGAGAGGATGAACCTAAGACAGATGAGGATCCTCTATCGAAGGAGACTATTATGTCCATTGAGAACTGGAGAAATTCTGACTTTATTTGTCGCAATTACATCCTTAATTGTTTGGATGACAATTTATATGACATATATTCGTCATATGACACAACAAAGGAAGTATGGAACAATCTTGAGAAGAAATACAAAATTGAAGATGCTGGTGCGAAGAAATTCGTAATTGGTAAATTTATGAAGTATCTCATGGTGGACTCCAAAACTGTCATTAAGCAAGTAGAGGAAATCCAAGTCCTGATTCATGAATTGCATGCAGAAGGATGTTATATCAATGAACACTTTCAAGTTGGTGCAATTATTGAGAAGTTACCTCCTTCGTAGAAAGATTTTAAGATCTATTTAAAGCATAAAAGGGGGGAGATGACTATAGAGGACTTGATTCTGAGGCTTAGAGTTGAAGAAGATCATCGCAAGGGAGACAAAGTTGAAGTACCTACCTTTGCTGCAAAAGCAAATGTGGTTGAAAGAGAGGCTTCAAAATCCAGATTTGGAAGAACAAAGCAAAGAAGTTTTACAGAAACACTCCAACAATTTTGCACCTAAAGGCAAGCCCTTTAAGAAAGTTAAAGGTAATTGTTGGGTGTGTGGAAAACCTGGCCATAAGGCTCAAGAATGTCGTCACCGGAAGGATCAACCTGCAGCAAATTCTTCTCAAAAGAATCACATCAATGTCACAACTACTGAAGAAGATCTGGTTGTTGTTATTTATGAAGTCAACATGATTGACAATGTTAAAGGTTGGTGGATTGACACAGGAGCAACTAGGCATATTTGTGGCGACAAGGCGCTGTTTTCAACCTTTGAAGATGTTACTAATGATGAAAAAATCTACATGGGGAATTCATCTACTTCAGCTGTCAAAGGAAAAGGGAAAGTGTTGCTGAAATTTACTTCTGGAAAAACTCTTACTTTGATTGATGTACTTTATGTTCCTGAAATACGAAAGAACCTAGTCTCTGGTACTCTTCTTACTAAAAGGGGATTCAAACTAGTGCTCGAATCGATAAGTTTGTGCTATGTAAGGCTATAGACTATATAGGACGAGGGTACTTAGTAGATGGAATGTTCAAACTGAATTTAATGGTTACTAATGTTATGAATAAAGTGAATGCTTCTATTTATATCGTGGATTCTTTTGATATTTGGCATGCTAGATTAGGCCATGTAAACAGTAGGTCTATCAGTAGAATGATTAATCTCAATTTATTACCTAAATTTAATTTTGATGTGAAGCACAAATGCCAAACTTGCACTGAATCTAAGTTTGCTAGGAAATCTTTTAAAACTGTCATAGGAAGGTCAAATGAATTGTTAGGATTAATACATAGTGACCTTTGTGACTATAAATCAACCCCTACAAGAGGAGGAAAAAATTACTACATTACTTTTATAGATGATTGTAGTAAATATTGCTATATCTATTTGATTAAAACTAAAGATGAAGCTTTTGATATGTTTAAGACATATAAAGCTGAAGTTGAAAATCAATTAGATAAAAGGATCAAAGCAATAAGAACGGATAGAGGTGGAGAATATGAATCCTCTGAATTTGCTGAATTTTGCAGTAGTCATGGAATTATACATCAAACTACAAAGACCATACACACCTCAACAGAATGGTGTCGCAGAGAGGAAAAATAGAACTTTTAAAGACATGATAAATTCTATGCTAAATAGTTATGGACTTCCATACAACATGTGGGGTGAAGCACTACTTACAACAAATTATATCCTAAATAGAATCCCAATTAAGAAGACAAATAAGTCTCCTTATGAATTGTGGAAATGAAGAATTCCTACTTTTAAAATTTTAAAAGTGTGGGGTTGTTTAGAAAATGTACAAGTTCCTATCACCAAGAGAACAAAATTGGGGCCTAAAACTATAGATAGTGTATTTATTGGGTTTGCTAACAATTGTGTTGCATATAGATTTTTGGTAATAAATTATGAGATTAATGATATCCATAGTAATACAATTATAGAATCTGCGGATGTGCAATTCTTTGAAGGAATTTTTCCTTATAAAGAACAAAAATCAAGTTCTTCAAACAAGAGAGTTCGAGATGAACCATCCACTTCTAATGTTCCAACATTAGATGAAGAACCAAGAAGGGGGAAAAGATCTAGAGTTCAAAAGAGGTTTGGGCCGGATTTTATAAGTTTCTTGACTGAAACTGAACCACAAACATATAAAGAAGCTATGACTTCTACTGAGGCTATTTTATGGAAAGAAGCCATAAATAGTGAAATAGAATCCATTTTAATTAACCACACATGGGAATTGGTTGATTTACCTCCCGGGATTAAACCGATAGGTTATAAATGGATTTTTAAACGAAAATTGAAAGTCGATGGATCAATTGATAAATATAAAACTTGTTTAGTAGCTAAAGGTTTTCGACAAAAAGAAGGGTTGGATTATTTTGATACGTATTCTCCAGTTTCTAGAATTACATCTATTCGGATGTTAATTTCAATTGCTGCTTTGCATTTATAATATGGAAATACATCAAATGGATGTAAAAAACAACATTTTTAAATGGAGAATTAGATGAAGAGATATATATGGAACAACCCGAAGGATTTTGGTCCAAGGTCAAGAAAATAAAGTCTGCAAATTGGTTAGGTCGTTATATGGACTTAAACAAGCACCAAAACAATGGCATGAGAAATTTGATCATACTATGATTGCAAATGGATTTAAAATTAATGAATGTGATAAATGTGTCTACATCAAAGAATTTAAAAGTTCTTGTGTCATAGTATGTCTCTATGTTGATGATATGTTGATAATTGGGACTAATAAGGATATAATCATTTCAACTAAGAAGATGTTGAATTCTAATTTTGACATGAAAGACTTAGGTCTAGCGAGATGTCATTTTGGGTATTCAAATCAAACGAAATGATAATGGATATGTCCTTACTCAATCACATTATGTAGAAAAAATATTGAAGAGGTTTAATCAATTTAATTGTAAACTGTTTCTACCCCAAACTTAAGAAAAATACTTGATACGTGCAATTTCTCAATTAGAGTACTCCCAAATAATTGGAAGTTTGATGTATTTGATGAACTCTACAAGACCAAACATTGCTTATGCAATGAACAGACTTAGTAGATATACAAGCAATCCAAATAATGATCATTGGGAAGCATTGATACGAATACTAAGGTATTTAAAACATACTTTAGAATATGGATTGCATTATACAAAATATCCACCTATACTTGAAGGGTATAGTGATGCCAATTGGATTTCTGATAATACTGAAACAAAGTCAACCAGTGGATATATTTTTACATTGGGAGGAGCTGCGATTTCCTGGAAACCAAATAAGCAAACGTGTATAGCCCGTTCGACAATGGAATCAGAATTTGTAGCCTTAGATAAAGTCATTGAGGAAGCGAATCGGCTAAGAAACTTTCTAGAAGATATTCCATTCGCCAAAACCGAGTGCCGCAATATGTATACATTGTGATTGTATGGCAAAGACAAGCTAATGCTAAGAATAATGTATACAATGGCAAGTCAAGACATATAAAGCGTAGACATAATACTATAAGACAATTACTTGCAAGTGGAGTAATTAGTATAGATTATGTAAAGTCAAAGGAAAATATTGCAGATCCTATGATAAAAGGGCTTACCAAGAAATCAAGTCGTATTGTTATTGAGGGGAATGAGTTTAAAGCCTATAAATGAGTTAAGTCTGGTGGAAACCTAACCTAGGTGATTGGAGATCCCATGTACTAGGTTCAATAGGCAAACTGGTTAGATGAAACTCGCAAGAAGAACAAATATTTGTTCATTCCTAGGATAAAAACTGTGTTCAGAAGAAGTTCAAAGATATGTTAAACATTTAATGACAACTAAAATTGTCACCTATATGATAGTAAATGTGGGTCGCATTTATGAGAACAAGACATGCTAAATTATCTAAATCTATCATGAAACCAGGATATGTCCAGGACCAAAATGGACAAAAACGTATAAACTGAATTTTGATAATCGTGTCATGCGTAATACATATTGTCTTGGTTTACTACGAAACGTGAACAGTTCAAGATCCTCCATATCCACTGCGTCACTAAGTAAATCCAATATGTTTTACTATGGTAAGTTCAAGTCTTTCAGATACTTTTCCTGACAACATGACATGAGACTTCTCTCTCGTTCGTGTATTATAATTTTCGTTATAATTTTTTTTTTAAAACCAAATTTGAACAGAAATGTGGGGTATAGTGATATTTTCTATTCAAATGTGGGGTATTGTTAGAACTTGAAAAATGTTTCAAGTGAGTTTGAATAGAAAACCTCTTTAGTCCCACATTGCTCACTTCAAAGAGTACAAACTCTTTATATACAAACATCTACTCTAAAGATTTGCTTTAGAGAAATCCAATGGATATAGTCCAAATTGGCATCCATTGGGTAATAGGTGTAAATATATATATATATATATATATTTATATAATAAAAAAATATATAATTATATTTAAAATCAAAGATAGGGCCTTGGGCTTTGGGGCCTTTGGGCTTAGATTTGTTAGCCTTGTAAAATTAAATAAAATTTTATTTTATTTTTTATTTTCGAAATTAATTATTGGTAGTTATTTTAGTTATTTTGTGAACAGGTGCGACTGTTGAGAACAAGTGCAACTGTTGAGAATAGGTGTGACAGTTGAATATATTGTTTTGAACAGACACATTGGTTTTGAACCAATGCCTCAAGTTCTATTTAAGTAGAACTGAAACACTGAAAAAATATAGAATTTCGAATTTCGTTTTTACTGAGAGAGAAGGAAAATCACAGTTTGGCAAACTTTTGAACTTGGTGATTTTTGGTTCGAAAGGGCATCCGGTTGTATCCTGGGGGCAAATCTTTGAAGAAAATTCAATCACCGAATTCAAGGAAATTTTTGTCTTAGGACATTGCTTCTGTGCAAGCCTCCGGTTAGAAATTTATTTTATTGATTGATTCTATTATTAATTATTTGTAAAACTTGTTATTCATATATATATTAGTATCATTATTTATTGTTCCAAACAACAATCTAAGATAGAAAATTTTCAGAAATTTATGAGATTTTGTGTTGTTTTGTGAATTTCAGAAATTCTGAAAATGGTGGGACAATCGAGTTTGAACAACTCTAAAAAATCAGAAGAAAAGTCTGAGAAATCCAAGGGAGTGGATTTCAAAGTGGATTTCAAGAGGCATGAAGAAAAGCCTGAAAAATTCACAGGAGTGGATTTTAAAAGGTGGCAATAAAAATTGATGTTCTACTTGACAACCCTCAATCTTGCACATATTGTAAGAGAGGATGAACCTAAGACAGATGAGGATCCTCTATCGAAGGAGACTATTATGTCCATTGAGAACTGGAGAAATTCTGACTTTATTTGTCGCAATTACATCCTTAATTGTTTGGATGACAATTTATATGACATATATTCGTCATATGACACAACAAAGGAAGTATGGAACAATCTTGAGAAGAAATACAAAATTGAAGATGCCGGTGCGAAGAAATTCGTAATTGGTAAATTTCTGAAGTATCTCATGGTGGACTCCAAAACTGTCATTAAGCAAGTAGAGGAAATCCAAGTCCTGATTCATGAATTGCATGCAGAAGGATGTTATATCAATGAACACTTTCAAGTTGGTGCAATTATTGAGAAGTTACCTCCTTCGTGGAAAGATTTTAAGATCTATTTAAAGCATAAAAGGGGGGAGATGACTATAGAGGACTTGATTCTGAGGCTTAGAGTTGAAGAAGATCATCGCAAGGGAGACAAAGTTGAAGTACCTACCTTTGCTGCAAAAGCAAATGTGGTTGAAAGAGAGGCTTCAAAATCCAGATTTCAGAAGAACAAAGCAAAGAAGTTTTCTGTGAAACACTCCAACAATTTTGCACCTAAAGGCAAGCCCTTTAAGAAAGTTAAAGGTAATTGTTGGGTGTGTGGAAAACCTGGCCATAAGGCTCAAGAATGTCGTCACCGGAAGGATCAACCTGCAAAGCAAATTCTTCTCAAAAGAATCACATCAATGTCACAACTACTGAAGAAGATCTGGTTGTTGTTATTTCTGAAGTCAACATGATTGACAATGTTAAAGGTTGGTGGATTGACACAGGAGCAACTAGGCATATTTGTGGCGACAAGGCGCTGTTTTCAACCTTTGAAGATGTTACTAATGATGAAAAAATCTACATGGGGAATTCATCTACTTCAGCAGTCAAAGGAAAAGGGAAAGTGTTGCTGAAATTTACTTCTGGAAAAACTCTTACTTTGATTGATGTACTTTATGTTCCTGAAATACGAAAGAACCTAGTCTCTGGTACTCTTCTTACTAAAAGGGGATTCAAACTAGTGCTCGAATCTGATAAGTTTGTGCTATGTAAGGCTATAGACTATATAGGACGAGGGTACTTAGTAGATGGAATGTTCAAACTGAATTTAATGGTTACTAATGTTATGAATAAAGTGAATGCTTCTATTTATATCGTGGATTCTTTTGATATTTGGCATGCTAGATTAGGCCATGTAAACAGTAGGTCTATCAGTAGAATGATTAATCTCAATTTATTACCTAAATTTAATTTTGATGTGAAGCACAAATGCCAAACTTGCACTGAATCTAAGTTTGCTAGGAAATCTTTTAAAGCTGTCATAGGAAGGTCAAATGAATTGTTAGGATTAATACATAGTGACCTTTGTGACTATAAATCAACCCCTACAAGAGGAGGAAAAAATTACTACATTACTTTTATAGATGATTGTAGTAAATATTGCTATATCTATTTGATTAAAACTAAAGATGAAGCTTTTGATATGTTTAAGACATATAAAGCTGAAGTTGAAAATCAATTAGATAAAAGGATCAAAGCAATAAGAACGGATAGAGGTGGAGAATATGAATCCTCTGAATTTGCTGAATTTTGCAGTAGTCATGGAATTATACATCAAACTACGGCACCATACACACCTCAACAGAATGGTGTCGCAGAGAGGAAAAATAGAACTTTTAAAGACATGATAAATTCTATGCTAAATAGTTATGGACTTCCATACAACATGTGGGGTGAAGCACTACTTACAACAAATTATATCCTAAATAGAATCCCAATTAAGAAGACAAATAAGTCTCCTTATGAATTGTGGAAATGAAGAATTCCTACTTTTAAAATTTTAAAAGTGTGGGGTTGTTTAGAAAATGTACAAGTTCCTATCACCAAGAGAACAAAATTGGGGCCTAAAACTATAGATAGTGTATTTATTGGGTTTGCTAACAATTGTGTTGCATATAGATTTTTGGTAATAAATTATGAGATTAATGATATCCATAGTAATACAATTATAGAATCATGGGATGTGCAATTCTTTGAAGGAATTTTTCCTTATAAAGAACAAAAATCAAGTTCTTCAAACAAGAGAGTTCGAGATGAACCATCCACTTCTAATGTTCCAACATTAGATGAAGAACCAAGAAGGGGAAAAGATCTAGAGTTCAAAAGAGGTTTGGGCAGATTTTATAAGTTTCTTGATGAAACCGAACCACAAACATATAAAGAAGCTATGACTTCTACTTGAGGCTATTTTATGGAAAGAAGCCATAAATAGTGAAATAGAATCCATTTTAATTAACCACACATGGGAATTGGTTGATTTACCTCCCGGGATTAAACCGATAGGTTATAAATGGATTTTTAAACGAAAATTGAAAGTCGATGGATCAATTGATAAATATAAAACTTGTTTAGTAGCTAAAGGTTTTCGACAAAAAGAAGGGTTGGATTATTTTGATACGTATTCTCCAGTTTCTAGAATTACATCTATTCGGATGTTAATTTCAATTGCTGCAATTTATAATATGGAAATACATCAAATGGATGTAAAAAACAACATTTTTAAATGGAGAATTAGATGAAGAGATATATATGGAACAACCCGAAGGATTTTTGGTCCAAGGTCAAGAAAATAAAGTCTGCAAATTGGTTAGGTCGTTATATGGACTTAAACAAGCACCAAAACAATGGCATGAGAAATTTGATCATACTATGATTGCAAATGGATTTAAAATTAATGAATGTGATAAATGTGTCTACATCAAAGAATTTAAAAGTTCTTGTGTCATAGTATGTCTCTATGTTGATGATATGTTGATAATTGGGACTAATAAGGATATAATCATTTCAACTAAGAAGATGTTGAATTCTAATTTTGACATGAAAGACTTAGGTCTAGCAGATGTCATTTTGGGTATTCAAATCAAACGAAATGATAATGGATATGTCCTTACTCAATCACATTATGTAGAAAAAATATTGAAGAGGTTTAATCAATTTAATTGTAAACCTGTTTCTACCCCAAACTTAAGAAAAATACTGACAGTGCAATTTCTCAATTAGAGTACTCCCAAATAATTGGAAGTTTGATGTATTTGATGAACTCTACAAGACCAAACATTGCTTATGCAATGAACAGACTTAGTAGATATACAAGCAATCCAAATAATGATCATTGGGAAGCATTGATACGAATACTAAGGTATTTAAAACATACTTTAGAATATGGATTGCATTATACAAAATATCCACCGGTACTTGAAGGGTATAGTGATGCCAATTGGATTTCGATAATCTGAAACAAAGTCAACCAAAGGATATATTTTTACATTGGGAGGAGCTGCGATTTCCTGGAAACCAAATAAGCAAACGTGTATAGCCCGTTCGACAATGGAATCAGAATTTGTAGCCTTAGATAAAGCTGTTGAGGAAGCAGAACGGCTAAGAAACTTTCTAGAAGATATTCCATTCTGGCCAAAACCAGTGCCAGCAATATGTATACATTGTGATTGTATGGCAGCACAAGCTAATGCTAAGAATAATGTATACAATGGCAAGTCAAGACATATAAGGCGCCGACATAATACTATAAGACAATTACTTGCAAGTGGAGTAATTAGTATAGATTATGTAAAGTCAAAGGAAAATATTGCAGATCCTATGATAAAAGGGCTTACCAAGAAATCAAGTCGTATTGTTATTGAGGGGAATGAGTTTAAAGCCTATAAATGAGTTAAGTCTGGTGGAAACCTAACCTAGGTGATTGGAGATCCCATGTACTAGGTTCAATAGGCAAACTGGTTAGATGAAACTCGCAAGAAGAACAAATATTTGTTCATTCCTAGGATAAAAGCGTGTTTCGAAGAAGTTCAAAGATATGTTAAACATTTAATGACAACTAAAATTGTCACCTATATGATAGTAAATGTGGGTCGCATTTATGAGAACAAGACATGCTAAATTATCTAAATCTATCATGAAACCAGGATATGTCCAGGACCAAAATGGACAAAAACGTATAAACCGAATTTTGATAATCGTGTCATGCGTAATACATATTGTCTTGGTTTACTACGAAACGTGAACAGTTCAAGATCCTCCATATCCACTGCGTCACTAAGTAAATCCAATATGTTTTACTATGGTAAGTTCAAGTCTTTCAGATACTTTTCCTGACAACATGACATGAGACTTCTCTCTCTTTCGTGTATTATAATTTTCGTTATAATTTTTTTTAAAACCAAATTTGAACAGAAATGTGGGGTATAGTGATATTTTCTATTCAAATGTGGGGTATTGTTAGAACTTGAAAAATGTTTCAAGTGAGTTTGAATAGAAAACCTCTTTAGTCCCACATTGCTCACTTCAAAGAGTACAAACTCTTTATATACAAACATCTACTCTAAAGATTTGCTTTAGAGAAATCCAATGGATATAGTCCAAATTGGCATCCATTGGGTAATAGGTGTAAATATATATATATATATATATTTATATAATAAAAATATATATAATTATATTTAAAATCAAAGATAGGGCCTTGGGCTTTGGGGCCTTTGGGCTTAGATTTGTTAGCCTTGTAAAATCAAATAAATTTTTATTTTATTTTTTATTTTCGAAATTAATTATTGGTAGTTAATTTAGTTATTTTGTGAACAGGTGCGACTGTTGAGAACAAGTGCAACTATTGAGAATAGGTGTGACTGTTGAATATATTGTTTTGAACAGACACATTGGTTTTGAACCAGTGCCTCAAGTTCTATTTAAGTAGAACTGAAACACTGGAAAAATATAGAATTTCGAATTTCATTTTTACTGAGAGAGAAGGAAAATCACAATTTGACAGACTTTTGAACTTGGTGATTTTTAGTTCGAAAGGGCATCCGGTTGTATCCTGGGGGCAGATCTTTGAAGAAAATTCAATCACCGAATTCAAGAAAATTTCTGTCTTAGGACATTGCTTCAGTGCAAGGCTCCGGTTAGAAATTTATTTTGTTGATTGATTCTGTTATTAATTATTTGTAAAACTTGTTATTCATATATATATATTAGTATCATTATTTATTGTTCCGAACAACATATCCTTGGTAAGGCACTAAAGCATTTTCCAATATGTATATCATATAGATGTAAGAAATGGAAAAATTTAAGGTGATTTAAAGTGGATGCCCAAAATAGACACGCACTTGTAGGTATACTTCAGATACACATCAATTTTTGCATGCACACGCACCCATTAATTGATACATAAATCAATAGACACACAAGCACTTGTCCATTTCACGTGCCCACTAAATGTTAAGGTGACATATTTTGATACAATACAATTTGCAATACATAATCGTGTGGGGTCCTTTTGGTACATTTCGAGATATTCTCACACTTGTAAATGCAAGACTCAGAATATATCCAACAACTTTGTAACAGATGTGCATAGATTAAAATATTGAATTTTATTTTAATTACTTAAATACCCTTAAAGTTCCTAGTTAATACTACGCTATATATAGCTCAAAGCCTCAAAAATCAAATTTCTTACCAAACTAACCATGGCAGAACCACCACCACCACCACCACCACCTCAGTCAAACCACACCCAGAGCCCAATCTATCTCCGCCGGTTAACTCTCTCTGACGTAGACGACTTCATGGTCTGGGCCTCCGATGACTTGGTCTCTCGTTTCTGCCGATGGGACACCTTCACCTCGAAAGATGATGCCCTGAACTACCTCACAACCACTGTCCTTCCCCACCCCTACTTCCGCGCCATCTGCCTCCGCAACAACAACCGCCCCGTCGGAGCCATCCACGTCGAGCCCTTCCCCGGAAACTACCGATGCAAGGGGATGTTGGGGTACGCATTGGCGTCTGAGTACTGGGGCAGAGGCATTGCCTCTACGGCAGTGGAGATGGTGGCGACAGAGATATTCGAGGAGTGGCCGCATTTGGAGAGGCTGGAGGCGTTCGTGGACGTGGAGAATAGTGCATCGATGAGAGTGCTGGAGAAGGTTGGGTTTGTTAGAGAGGGTGTGATGAGGAAGTCCTATATTCTTAAAGGGAGGACTATTGATATGGTGGTGTTTAGTATGTTGGACAGTGAGAGGTCAAGGAAGAGGGAAATTCTAATTTGAGGTTAATTCCCAGGTTCGGTTTTATGGCTTTTTTTTAATATTTTAATTTTAATTTTAATTTTTTAATTTTTTTAATTATATATTTATTTATTTAATTGTCTAGGTATCCAAAGAACTAATCTCAGATTTGAGCAATATAGGACTACAAGGGCGGCGCTTTCGACCTCTAGCCAACAATTAATTTTTAAGTTTTTAAGAGAGGAGGAATCCGTACTATCCCACCACAACCATCTTAGTTATGGAGTTGATTTCTTTTGTTTGTTTGTTCTGTCTGTTTTAATGTGGTCAAAGTTTTTATTTATTTATTTATTTATTTTTAACATTGTTAAACTTATTTGCAATCTGTATGAAAAGATTATGTTTATGGATTCAACAACAACAATAACATATATAACTTCAATCCCAAATTAATTGGGGTCTACAACGCTTTAGACGGGAGGGAAGTGATTAATGTTAGTGGAAATAATTAAGAGAGTAAATAAAATACATCAAAAATGTCAAGCCACGGTAGTGTCCCATTCCAACTAATAATTCACTCAAATACTCACTTCACTACAACAGTAAAAGTCTTTCATGACGGTTTTTAACCGTCACAAAAGGTCTTTAATAACGGTTTTCGACTGTCACAAGCTCAATCATGTTACGAGAAGTTATTAAAGCTCAATGCCTTTCATGACGGTTTTTCACCGTCATCTTATCTAAAATGTTGTATTGGATTTTGGACTTTTGTGACGGTTTTCAACCGTCATAAAAGGTTTTCACAGTTTCTTAAAAAATGAACACTTCTTGTTTTTCAAATAAAAAATTACGTTTGTTATGTTATATCATGCATCCCAGCACTAGCTGTATGTTCATAATAACTGCATCTGCATTGAGGGCCTCCAAATAAATACAATCATTGAGAAAAGTTGTCATAAAAATAAGAATGAGAGACGATGATCAAAAATATCTATTACATGGGACTTGGAGTCTAGGATTCTCTCTTCTTCACTAGGCAATTTGGTGGCACAAATTAAGTGAAAATCTAACTAGAATTTAGTGTGCATAAAATGTGAAGCATTGCTGGCAAGGCAACAGATAGCAACTTCAGAGTCAGCTCTACACTCAAGCTCCTAGCAGCACTACTAGGCACCATAGCTCCTCTGTTATTAGCGCTCCCGGGAGAAAAACCTGCCCACATTAAACAAAACAACATTAATTCTCAATTGACCACCAATGCTTCTAAACTTTACAAAACTAAGCAGTTGGCACACTCTTACAATCCTATGTACATTTTCAAATAATTCACAAAACTCAATACTAACAGAACTCAAACAGTTACAATTCTTCTAATTGCCATTACTACCTCCATTGTCGAACTCATGCTCCAAGACTTTCAGAGTGAGTTCAGACTTTCCGCATCACTTTAAACGCGCTAATAGGTAGCCAAGGGTATTGGAGAACTGCGAAAAAGAAAAATGTACTACAAAAGTTAAATTTACAGTTCAATGGCTAAAATTAATCAAGTTAGTTGGTGCATATAATGTGATGGAATATGGAGGGTAGCATTCACTAAAATCATCAACATCAACAACATAGCTTCAATCCCAAATAGAAAAAAAAATATATATGGAGGACAACATTCATTAAAATAGACGAAAGCATTCATGGCGATAAAAATCAATTTGGAAGTTTACTTTGAAGACCTTTCACTCATTTAAGCCAATGCATTTGTCTAACAAAATTGAAAATATGGTTATACTACAAATACAATATGCTTCTAACCTTCAAAGTAACCAGTACCAGATAATCATAAATTAAGAATAGTCACAAGATGGATGCGGCATCACTTGCCGAAAGGCAAGCTTTGGGGAGGTCGAAAGTTGAAGTTCGAGGTCGAGGTCAAGAGAGATCAATCGAGAGAGATCGAGATCAAGAGAGAGCAATCAGCCGATCATGTCCTCATGATTTTATGGAACTATCATGTAGGAAGCAAAACTTGTAGATGACTAAATTATATGTTTTTTGCACCATCTTTCTGGCAAGTATACCAACCTCAATGTCCTCGTGATCTCGTGTTCCGTATGAAAGGACTTGCTGTAAAAGAGATGCTGAAAACAAAAATTGTCCTGTCCACTAGCAACTAAAGGCCTTAGTGTTCCTTTTTTTCAATGATCAATTGCTGGGAGATTCTCCTTCACATCTGTTTTCCTAGTTCATAGTTAATTTCTTCCAATTCATAAGAAAAACCAACCAAACCAACAAAATAAGGACAATTAATAAGGCATCAACATTTAAAAAGAAGCGCAAAGATCAACCAACAAGGCATACCTTAGCATAACAACATGGGAAAAGAAAGCCTCAACAATATCACCATTAAAACAAAGACAAACTTTAACGAGAGAAGAAATTAGGTAGCGGAACACGTATAGCAGCAGAAATAAAAAAGATATAAAAGAGTACTCTGAGTACTTAACAATATCACCATTAAAACAAGTATAGCATAAGCACGTGAATAGATATAAAAGAGTACCTAATTTTGCACTGATTTACTTTCCCACAATTAGAATTATATTTCAGAACCAAAGTCCTTCAATTCTGTAACTTCTTCCTGAGAAGATGGACATAGAAATAAGATAAATTCCAATATCTCAAACATAATTGGAGCACTAACACCATTAAAACAAGAGAGCAAACATGCTAATCCAACAAATCCTTCAGTGCAGTTTTTGATTACACCGACAAAAACCTCAACAACAACATAGCCTCAATCCCAAATTAGTTGGGGTTGGCTACATGGATCAAACTTTTCTATTGCGCCCGATTTAGTGCACACCGATAAAAACCTCACTTACAGAAATATAATATTGGGATTTTAGAGAAGAAACTAGCTAGGTACCTACACATCAGATTAGTTAGTTTAATTAGATGACTAGTTTTCAGATTCCAAAGACAAAACCTCACTTAGATAAATATATTATCAAGATTATAACGAAGAAATTACGTAGCTCAACATCAGATTAGTTAGTTTAATTAGATGACTAGTTTAGCTAAATATCAGAACATCGACCCATTTAACCAAATTAGTTTGAGGATAAGGCAATGATGACAAAGTAGATGAGAGAAAAGTCCAAGGAATGGTTAAAAGGCCAACCCATACACAGGTAAATCATTAATCTACAAAAATCAAGATCCAAGGGAATGTTCTCAAGGGTTTCATTAATAACTCTGCAATTTTCTTTTTAAAAAAAAAAACAACAACAACTAATGCACTGCCTAGTATAGTACAAAGAGCTCATGCCTGAATTCTATAGGCCAAGAAAAGAAAGAATCAGGTAGAACATAAACTTCAATAACTAAAGATGTTAAAGGAACATTAACAAATGAAACTTTAACCTCATGTTGTTACTCATCATGGTTGTGGGCAAGAAATTCATAAAAATAAAGAGGGGAAACTAATTATGTATAACGCACATGCTTTGATCTTGGTTTGATGCAAATTACATAGAGTCTAGACTACTGATAGGCTGATAGCATGTATAGAATAGATAATAAATAAAATCCATTAAGTCACCATCTAAATTGAATGATCAAATTCTTACCTTAAGGTGGCTTGGTTGTAGTATTGGAGAAGGACGAACACTAGCCTTAAAAGGTCAACCAGTTGTAGTGTCATTGCACTTCAAAAACAAGATAGAAGATAACAAGAAAAGCTAATTGGCTGAAATGTGATGTACGTACATGAGATCTACAAATTTAAGGTCCACATATATAAAGATTTTAGTCCATAAATGAACAAAATAATTACATTTAACTACGTCTATATTCTATACATATATGGCACCCAAAATAAAATATCCTACACTAGTTGAAGAAAAAAAAGTATAATACACTTCATATGAACATGTACAAAACACCATTTCAAAGGATAAAGTGCTGGCATTTTTAGGTTAGCACCCTCTACAACCAAAGTCCTTATAAAGTTTTTCAAAAAATTTGGGAACACCTCAATGAACTACTAATTAAGAACAACCCTAGCTCCTTACTCCCATTTCAAACTATCTCAATTGAACTTGAAGCACAACAAGCAAATCTCGCATAAAAAACTAAACAAACACTAGCAACTACAGCAAAATTCAGTGAATAAAGCATTCAACAATAAAAATACATCCATATTAAAACCTTAATCACCAAACAAGTAAAATCTGAGTAAAAATTCCTGTTTTTCATACACATTGATCTTGGATTCTTGAAATTTAATCTTGCTTGTGCAACAAACCCTATTTACAGCCCAAGAATTCAACATATCTCAAATCCAAAAACTAAACAACAATAGCATAGCCTCAGTCCCAAATTAATTGGAGTCGGTTACATGGATCAAACTCTTCCACTGTGCTCGATTTTGTGCAATTGATGATGAGCATTCCAAACCATTCAAATTCAAAAATCAAGGAGCAAAAAAAAGAAAAATCATGGTAAACTTCAATTCAATGGTCGTTAGAAATCTTTCTGTATAAATGCTCTCTAAATTTCTAAAAGTATATAACAAATTGATCATATAGCTTGAGTTGGAGCATGAACTAGATGTGAAATGCAAGTTCTTGGTTAAGCACTAGAATTCCACAATTTTCAACTAAATCTAGTCAGTAATCACATCTACAGCTTGAAACATAGAGGAAAGTGAAATCAAGCACCGTCGCCATTGGAGTACTCAGACTGAAATACTACTTCAAAGTTCAAATTGACTACAACAACACATGAAATGATTAAATAGACACCAAATCAAGTCTAATCGAATAAGCTAGCATAACATAGAAAATAGAGAAGAAAAACCTAAATATAACATAAAATGCAAATGCATAATGACAATGAAGTACTACAAATTAACCAAAATATGAAAACAGATCATCGATTAACCTTCAAACCTTACACCAGATACTGAAATTGTTGTTCTAGCTTGAAGAGTTGATGAAACTCACTCTTTTGCTAAGTGAGCGAGAGTTCAACCAGCTGTGAGAGATCTAGAGTGAGAGTGTGAAAGATCCAGAACAAGAGTGAGATCGACGCAGGGAGATCGAGAATGAGAGTGTGAGAGATCGACAGTGAGGGACTGAGAGCGTCAACCGTGATGAGAGAGATCAGTTCATGAGAGTGAGAGATGGTGAGGAAGATGAGTTCGAGAGAGCAATAATGGCGAGAGAGAGAGACGAGCTCGAGAGAGAAGATCGAGAGTGATGAGCGTTTGTGCTTTAGTTTTTAGGTCAAAAATGAAAACACATTAAGTTGGGTTTTTTTTAAAAGCAGAAAGTGACATTATAATGGTAGCGGTTATGTTAAGATAAACATGACAGCTATCGTCATCTTTCCTTATCTTTAATGACGTTTTTTCCCAAACCGTCATTAAAATCCCTGTTATTAAATCATATTAATGTTGTAGTGCTTGACGAATAGCCAATGTGGGATATACCATATCATTAACGTTTTTTAATCTGCATGGGTGATATGAACATGAATTTATTATGACACACACATGGAGAATATACATATGTACCCATGTCATGGTACACTATTTACAACTCTAATCCAATACATTAATCAAGGCGTCATAAATGCACAAAGTATTTAATGCATAACACATTTTGAGGGATTCACATGACATGAGTATATATTTGGGCTCCATTGTAGAAGAACTCATATATATATATATATATATATATATATATATATATATATATATATATACTAGTTTCGTTAGACGCTGAGCGTACACTAGCTACGCTTCATAACCAGACCTTATTGAGTCCATACTATGTGTAAGGTTTAGAACTGTGTAAGGTTACAAGTATGCAATTGATGAGTGTCCATTTAGGCATGATTTAGTGTAGCTTATTAATAGTTAATGAACTATATTTATCTTGTTTTAAAGTGATAAATGTGTGTTTTATGTGTTTTAGAGATTTTATATGAGTCGGGCGTTTTTGGGACCGAAAGTATATTTTGGACCTAATTAACAGTTGTTCAGTTCAGAGAGTGTAACTTTCACATTCGAAGTTGGAATGACTCGCCAGTGGTCTTGTTGAAAAGAAGAATTCGAGATGGACATTTTCTTCTCTCACAAGCATCACGAAATTCGGACTTGAAGTGGCTCAAAATCATAGTACAATTCGCGGCCAAAACTTCAGTTCGAAAATCGCGCCTTGTGCTCCTGCCATCGCACCACGCGACAGTCACACGCCCTCTCCAGCGAGTCAACACAGCAGTTGTGCTCCAACCAGACCGTTCCACGTGTCTATCCCAACTCTCCACTTTCCTTCTCTTCACGCGTTCTCGTCACGCACGCGCGCCTTCGTGTTCTCAACTTCCTTAATGCCACATGTCCTTTTGCTATTCGTCGTGCACGTCACAATTACTCCTCCCAGCCAATAGAAGCCCGCCACATTAGTCGGTACCAGGAATCAGCCAATCAGCTGCTGCCAAGTGTACAAAACATGCACAAAATGCTTAAAACACTCCGGATCCGAAAATCACTCTCCTAACTATGAGAATTGGTTTTTCTCACCTCCAGAGACCAAATTTGAGGAGGATATACATATTAGGACTTATAAGAGAAAGGGGGAGGATCTATTTTATTTTATTATTTATTTTTTTAGTTTGGTTTAATTATATCTAGCTAATTTTTCATTTAGGTTGAAAGTGGATCGGTCAAGCCTACGACTTGGGAATCTTTATGAGGTTTATTTATTTTTAATTATTATTGATTCTTTTATATGATTTATTTTTTTGGTATTATTTGAACAATTGAGGTTAAACACTAGTTTAAACCTTGATTTACATGCCAGTGAGTTGTAAGCACCCGTCCTTGTGCGACAAGACCACACTAGTGGCAATTGACCATACCAATTGATTAGACCCTTTTGGGACCGGTTGAATGCCGTAGGAATCTAGGCTAAATCGAACTAACGAGTGATCCGATTGTCTAGGCGTAGTGCCTTCACGAATTGAAGTAATGCGGTCAATGCGTTAAATCTGGAGCACTAGCGATCAGGTTGCGTGTTTGGTTAGGGAAGTAGTCAACGGTCGTACCTTGACTGTCGAGATTAGGAAGTGCGAGGAACCGTATGCGTCATCGGGTCTATAGCTGCACTAGATCATAGATTAGTTTCATACTTTTCATAAACCGACAATTAATAAATTCAATCCCATGTTGTAAGACGAGACCGTGAAACTGAATACCTAAACTTTTCATTCCAATTAGATTTCCTCTCATTTAATTTATGCATTTTCAATATATTTACACA
This sequence comes from Stephania japonica, assembly GCA_039657345.1. Lineage (NCBI taxonomy): Eukaryota > Viridiplantae > Streptophyta > Magnoliopsida > Ranunculales > Menispermaceae > Stephania > Stephania japonica. Next base: position 14,418,615 of record CM077558.1, on the reverse strand, counting down.
TTTTCTCTAAAACCCTAATTTCCCTTTTTTGTATTTTCCTTACCTAAGAAAGACACCAATCTCTGTGGGATCGACTTTTTACCGCTATTTACAAAATAGTTGGTTTAGGTTAATATATTTTATTGATGCGTTCGGCGCGCGCTAATTTTTAGCGCCATTGCCGGGGATTGGTTTTTCTTTCTTTAGTTTTTGTTGTATATTTATTTATTTATTTTTGTATATAGTCCTTTGTTCCTAATAGTTTTGCAGGAAATTTCTCAAAGGCCTTCTACTACCATAATTATGATCAATTCGAAGACTCATACTATCATGTTATGAATGAGGTAGGCATGTCACATAATGGACATCAATTTTCTAACTCGCATTCTTTTATGCAACAGGTTGAGGCTTGTGATTTTTGTGGGGATCCTTTCGTCCCATGTATGCTTGTCCTTACCATCCGAGGTATGAAAATCATCAAGGTTTTAGCTATGCATCTCCACAATCCGACTTCTATATGTCTGGGTCAAGTCCACGGATTCCTCAACAAGAACGGAGAACCATTAAAGACATTGAGAAAGATATGATATTCGAATGGCTTTCTCCAAGTACTAATGCATGTCCCTTTGATGACTGGAGTAATTCATCACATCAGCTTGAAACATATAGTTCTATGCAAAATCAGCCTTCAAGGGATATAATAAGGTTTCTTTTAAAGACTAAGCAAGACATGAACCTTACTGAGCATGAATTAGACCAATAGATTGAACAAAGGGATCAAGAAGCTGAAGAAGAAATAAAGTCAATTCTTCAGAAAATATTAGCTGAGACCATGAGTGCAATTCCATTGGAGAGTGTTGAGGTGAATGAGGTTACACTAGTTGAGGACTATTGGAGTGAACCAGAGGAAACAATTGAAGTTTCTTTATATGAGCCGGACATTAGCATTGCACAAAATGAAATGGATGAAAACGATAAAGAAATTGATGTCATTTTAGAAAGGCCGAAGGAACCGCAAAATGAGAGCAAGGAAGACCAACCTCTGGTGTTGGTAAAACCACCTACCCTCCCATACATATTTGTTAGACCTTACAAGGGGGTAGTCGTAAAGGAGCGTTCGCAGATCTTCTACACGGCTGGCACCTTTGTGTCAGATGACCATGATTTAACAGATTCTTATGTGTTAGAGGTTCCGGATGAGCTCCTAAATCCGAAGGAGGGCATGTAAGCTGAATTGCCCAAAGCTATAGATGCGCCATTCGTTGTTGACATCTTGAAAGGAGAGGGCATCACATGATCATTCACGACAAGTTGAGCTAACGACTTTAACCAAAAGCGTTATTGGGAAGCAGCCCAAGTTTTTTTTCTTTTTCTTTTATTTTTTTTAGTTTGCGTATTTTTATATTTGTTTAGTGTACTCACCATTATCCCGTTTTTGACTATTTACATGTGTTTGATACTCGTTTGTTGAAGCACCGGAGTTGAGAGCCCGATATCACTGCTGAGGTTCTTTGGTATATATGGTTAGTCTGATTGGGATTTGGTAAGTTCTAGGTTTTAGATTATTAGGTTAGTTTTTGAGTCTACTGGAGGTAATTAGATGTATATTCCCTAGATTTCCTTAATTGAACATTTTTATCACCGTGCTTCATATTTTATAAGATATTTTAGTCCATTAGGTTTTGCATGTTCATTCTAGCATGTCATTTCCCCATTACTTCTTTCTTTCACTTCTATGTTCTTTTCACCTCTTTTCCTTTCATTTTGTAGTTTGATAGCCTCATTCTTGTTTTAAACCTTGAGGACAAGGTTTGGGATAAGTTTGGGGGTGTTTAAGATATAGTGGAGTGTTGGATGAATGGAATTTGCGCACGATAGGTATTATCGTTTTATTTTTTTTATGCGTATTCCATGGGTTTGGTAAGTTATGGTGGTGTTTTTCTTTTCATTTCACCTCATCTTCTTGTTATGACATGCTATGCATTGCATCATTTAGGTTAGTAGTTGTTTATATTAGTTCATGCATTTTGTAGTTATTTAGTTGCATTATTGAGTCTATACATGTTTAGAGTCATTTTGTTGCATGCAGAGTTACCTAAAACCTTATTGAGTGTTTTTTATTGTGGATATGAGTTCAAATTAAACTACTTTTGGGACTTGAACCCTTTTGAATATTAGGAGTTGCACTTGATTTAGAGCATTGTCCAACATCTTTGAGGTTGCTTATAAGAGAGTTAGTATGAAGTTTAGGCATTGTGCTAGAGACCAAAGAGGCAGATAGTCCTATTTTGCAAGTTATCAGATTTCTAGGGTGCTAGAATGAGAATGTAGCTCACTTGAGATATCAATTCATATGGCTTAACCACTTTTGGTGAATAATTTAGACTTGAACATGCATTGAATGACTTGTTTGATTATAGTGAAAGTGAGAAGGATCAACAAGAGTTTTCTAAAAAATTTTAAGAGAGCTCCACAGATTCCATAGGAAAAGGAGCAGGGAATCTTATGGTGGGAAAAAGTGAGAAAAGCGGTTTCCATAGAAAATGGAGCAGGGACAGTACAATTTTTAAAATTTTTGGAGAAAATAGAGTGTATATACGCATAAAGGTGGAGGTTTATGAAAACTCTTTTAAATTAAAAGATTTGACCGAGTGCTTATAGCTAGATCAATTGAGTTATTCCAATGTGTTGTTCCACATTTTCATATTTAAGTGTGATTGTCTCTCTTAGGTGTTTTTAGTCAACATTTATGGATAGTGTGTTGTACTTTTTGTTCATAGTCCATTTTTCAGTGTTGATGCACTATTTTTAGGAAATTTTGAACCTGTGTGTTTTAATGTAGAGGCTCTGTAAAATCTTGAGTAGTTGAAGGCTTTTGTCTGAATTGATTCTAGTTTTTGAAAGGGTGATTTTCACGGATGTTCGGATTCTGTTTTCACACTATTTGACTCTCAACTTCTTTTGGGTGATGGTTACTTGAGTGGCTGATTTAAATAAAAAAGGAACTCAAACTTGACTTGGTGAAGGGCATACGTTTGTTAAGATTAGTCATTGTAGTATAGGAGTAGAGTATATGTTTTCATTCACTCCTTTGTTCGGGACGAGCAAAGTTTAAGTTTGGGGGTGTTTGATGAGTGTCCATTTAGGCATGATTTAGTGTAGTTTATTAGTAGTTAATTTGGGACCGAAAGTGTATTTTGGACCTAATTAATAGTTGTTCAGTTCAGAGGGCGTAACTTTCACATTCAAAGTTGGAATGACTCGCCGTTAATCTTGTTGGAAAGAAGACTTCTAGATGAACATTTTCTTCTCTCACAAGCATCACGAAATTCGGACTTAAAGTGGCTCAAGATCACAGTACAAATTGCGGCCAGAACTTCAGTTCAAAAATCGCGCCTTGTGCTCCTGCCATCCCACCACACGTCAGTCACACACCCTCTCCAGCGAGTCAACACAACAGTTGTGCTCCAACTAGACCGTGCCACGTGTCCGTCCTAACTCTTCACGTTCCTTCTCTTCACGCGTTCTATTCACGCACGCGCGCCTTCGCGTTCTCAACTTCCTCAATGCCACATGTCCTTCTGCTATTTGTCCTGCACGTCACAATTACTCCTCCCAGCCAATAGAAGCCCGCCATGTTAGCTGGTACTAGGAATCTGCCAATCAGCTGCTGCCAAGTGTACAAAACATGCACAAAATGCCCAAAACACTCCGGATCTGAAAATCACTCTCCTAATTACGAAAATTGGTTTTTCTCACCTCCAGAGACCAAATTTGAGGAAGATATATATATTAGGACTTAGAAGAGAAAAGGAGAGGATCTATTTTATTTTATTATTTATTTTTTTTAGTTTAGTTTAATTATGTCTAGCTAATTTTTCATCTAGGTTGAAAGTGGATCGGTCAAGCCTACGACTTGAAAATCTTCATGAGGTTCATTTATTTTTAATTATTATTGATTCTTTTATATGATTTATTTTCTTTGGTATTATTTGAACAATTGTGGTTAAACACTAGTTTAAACCTTGATTTACATGCCAGTGAGTCGTAAGCACCCGTCCTTGTGTGACAAGACCACACTAGTGGCAATTGACCATACCAATTGATTAGACCCTTTTGGGATCGGTTGAATACCATAGGAATTTAGGCTAAATCGGACACACGAGTGATCCGGTTGTCTAGGTGTAGTGCCTTCACGAATTGAAGTAATGTGGCCAATGCGTTAAATCTGGAGTACTAGCGATCAGGTTGCGTGTTTGGTTAGAAAAGTAGTAAATGGTCTTACCTTGACTGCCGAGATTAGGAAGTGCGAGGAACCGTGTGCGTCATCGGGTCTATAGCTGCACTAGATCATAGATTAGTTTTATACTTTTCATAAACCGACAATTAATAAATTCAATCCCAAGTTGTATGATGAGACTGTGAAACTGAATACCTAAACTTTTCATTCCAATTAGATTTCCTCTCATTTAATTTATGTATTTGCAATATATTTACACATTTTCTCTAAAACCCTAATTTCCCTTTTTTGTATTTTCCTGTAAGAAAGATACCAATCTCTGTGGGATCGACTATTTACCGCTATCTACAAAATAGTTGGTTTAGGTTAATATATTTTATTGACACGTTCGTCGCGCGCCAACAATTTATAATATGAATCGCATAGTGCACAAATCAAAGAAAGGAGACATAACAAAGAACTTATGAATTGAAGATACATACGAATCGAACCTAGATAAAAAATCAAAACATGTAAAATAGAGAAAACAAGGCGAGTGCGAGTGAAAGGAAACATATATAGGAGAGAGAGAGAGAGAGAGAGAGAGAGAGAGATAGAGAGAGAGAGAGAGAGAATTCAGTGATACAATTCATATACATTGAATTATATGAGTGCAAAAAAGGGTAAAAAAATGTAATTTGGTGTGTATGTAAAATAACACTAAAATAATAATAATAATAATAATAATTATTATTATTATTATTATTAAAAAAAAAAAAAAATAAGGGCAAAAAAGATTTTTTGCTTACTACTAAAATTGAAGATTTGTGTTTTTATATAGTTGATTGATAGATTGATAGATATATATTTTACCGTGTGTTTGAAAAGCTCCATCAATTCACTAAAAACAGAACATAACGGATAAGTTGGTTATATATTACATGTAAACCTATCCCAGTTAGCTAATTGATGTAGTGAGAATTCCTCGAATTATTCGCTACTACACTCACAAAAAAACAACTATTGTCTCTTTTCCTATATCTCTATTTATCGGTTCTTCGAATATTAGTGATCTTATTTCTCTCTTTCTCACAAGCTATGTGCGGCTTTGATGCATTCTCTTTCAGATTTTTTTGTACATTCCTAGAATTATGATTTTCATCTTCATGGTTCTTTGTTACTTTGTTTCACATTACATTTTACTTTAAATTTAATTCAACATTCTAATGCTATCTTTTACTGTAATACAAATCCACTTCAAAACTCCCTGTTCGATTCTATGAACAATACCTTCATCAATCATCAATTGTATTATGAATAACAAAACAAGTTGATATTCTTATCGAAATTACTAAGCTAATGTGTGTTATAGCAAGAAATGTCGTAAGTTGTAACAGGGAATTAAGCAGTACTAGAATGTAAATGAAAGCAGTAAAGTAAACCACATGACCAAGAGATTGTTCATGCAGTTTGGTCTATGACATACGTCTGCGGGGCCAAGCCCAGATGTAAAATCCACTAAGTATCAAGACAATGAACTACATGCTTGTTATAATGACTCCCTCACTAATGACCTTCTAGCCCATTTTTCTACTCTCCTGTGGAACTTACATGCACAAGACTCCTTTTATGTGTGCGAGGCTCCCCTCAAAGGAATACCCAAGCTTTCACTCGGTGCGTCGAGCTCCCCTCAATGGAATACAAGTCTCCACTTGCACTGTGAGGCTCCCCTTCATTGGAAACACCCATGCCCCCTTGGTGTTTACATCTTGACAGATAAATAAGTGAGCACACACGTTCACTGTTCAAAACAAAGTTAGAAGAGATGAACACATACTCTCTACTTTTGCATATGTATAGATGATTTACAAGACTCTCAAATCTAACAACTACTAGAATCCAATTGTCTTGATCCTCAAGAACTTCCACATTTTTCTCATGAATCACGTAGGCAATATCGCTCTCAAAATTTGCACTAAACTCCAAAAGTTTCTCATTTGATTGTGGATAAGAATGGATCGTAACAAACTGCAACTATTAGATTTTGGGCATTGTTATAACAAATACTGATCTTTTTGTTATAACATCATATCTTAACAGATTGTGGATCTCCAAATCAACACGTGAACTAGATTAAATCATTAACTCATTTTAAGACAACCGATGACAATCATCCATGACACTAACAATCTCCCCATTTGTCATTCTTGTTGTCACAAACAAATAAAATGAGCTAAGATATAAAAACCATATAAGATAAGTAGTTCAAGAAGATATAAACTACTTTTCCAATAAAACCATAATATCCGCATGGCTACCAATAGTCTCATCACATAACGTGTGATCCAAAAAGCTCAAAACAGATATAAGAAAGTTAAAAGATAAACTACCAATATACATAAATATTAATCATGTCATATCAACAGTCTTCCTAATTCTTTGCAACAACTTCCATTGTCACCTTGCTTCAACAATATCATAATTCCTTCAGATAACCGGCTTCACTTGTAGAGAGAAATAAGCATAAACTTTGCTTATCTCATAAACAAGATAGAGCAGCAACAAAAACACAAAATCATAATCACATATCAATGATCGAATCAGCAATGACATAACAGAAAATACAGTAGAAGTAACAACAGTAAAATCACTCCCCCTCAATTAGCAACTAGTCCCAAATCACAATTAGTCCCCTCAATAGTCAGAAATCAACATTAAAACCAGCAAAAACTTCGTCATAACCAGATAACCAAAAACTTTCCTCCTCAACAGCAAATTTCTCCCCCTTTGTAAAATAAGAATGAAAACCATTTGAAAAGAAATGTATAACTCAACTTCATTACTGGCGAGGTGGTGCAAGAAGCAAAAGAAAATCTAGAAGCTTCTGGAATAAGCCATTGGAAAAACCATGAACAAACTCCTTCATCTCCCTCTCCTTTATACGCCGAGAGTTCTTATCACCATCATGAAGGTCATGATCAGCTAGTTGAAAGGATTCTTCAAGTGTTGCTGAGCTGATAGAAGCCTTATCTTTCTTCTTCTTTCTTAAAGACTTGAGAGGTTCAAGAACAATTTCTTCATCGTCTGTTGCAACAAGTTGAATCCCGCATTTCAACAGATATGGATCATCAACATATTTTTCCTCTCATAGGAGGCCTGGTTGAGGTACCTCTCTGCATGGATTCACATTCTTTTCACATCTTCAAATCTAGACTTTGCTTCATCATCATAAAAATATTTGGTAATCCCTCTGGACTTCTTCCTAAGAATTTGTTCTGCATCACTGTCTTCTTCATAAGAGGAGGATGACACAGGGGTCTTGCCTTTGACACTTTTGCTCTTCTTGCCCTCTGTTATGACATGTCCAGGGGCCCTTCCTATTGCAATAGGACCCATCTTTGTCTTCTTCTTTGATTCCATTGGTAGTTTCTAGGTCTTTGGCTTTGGCGATGGCTTAAATATGGAACATTTCTGTCACGGCCCAATTTCCTAATCTTGATTAACTTGCTTAATCAGGATCACCGACCCGTGACGTGGGGCCCGCATGAGACGCGCACATTGACCGAGGCACGCGTGGCCGAGGTAAATGTTATATTTGTCTTGGTGTATGCCTAGTGTTGTGTATGTGTGTAGACTAATTAAGTCCATTTTTGCAAACCATAGACGTCGAGTTGACGTGAGCGGGGACACGCCTTGGAGTGCGTGCAAGTATGAGTACCTAGTGGAATTATCGGGGTAGCGAGACTAGGCTAGGAAATAACAATTTATTTCAAATCTACCTTAACATAAATTAAGTTATTTAATTTAGTTGGAAAATACGACGTTCGACGCACGGGAAAGTGCCTCGAGTTGCGTGCGAATCGGGACACCGAATGCCGGGGAGTTGAGAATCGGTGTGACCACTTAGATAAATTTTATAAATTTGTGTGACCAATTAATTATGGTCCATATAAGATTAATGTACATTAATCGATTTAACCTATAGTTATTTAATTAAGAAATCACATTTTGATACCCTATAGTTTTTAATGAATTAAACTAACCTTAGGATGGACCTTGCGATCCGTGCAGCCACACACTCCCATGATGGGAGTCACCAAGTTGTGTCACATGAGAGGCTGGATCGCCTAGTTAGTAGCCATTAGATTTACCTCGAGATGCGCAATGCACACTAGATCCCATCAACACATATATATACAACTTGATGAGATGGGTTTCACTGTTAACATGCAAACAAATCAAAAAGGGAAGAAGAAGAAGAGGGAAAGAGAGTCCGAGAGAGAGGGGAGTCCGGGAGAGAGGAAGAGAGACTCATCGGAGACGGGGATATCAAGATCTTGAGGCGCGGCACCGGCATTGACAAGGTGAGTTTGTGTGTGGTATGTTGTTGTTGGGGTGGGGGTGGCTCGGACGAACTGTGGCAGTTCGTCCGAGGAAGGTGATGGCAGGGGACTCCCCTGCCATCCTAAATCGAAGTTGGGGTTGGGATTTTTTCCAACCCCAACTCAATCAAAAAAAAAAAAAAAAAAAAAAAAAAAAAAAAATCTCTTCTTACGCTCACGCGCGAAACCGGAAGCTCTCAGTTCGCGTGAGTGAAGAAGATGCACACGGGCCGGGCCGTGTGCTCTTCTTCTCGGGGCGGGGCCGAGAGCCGGGTCGAGCTCGGCCACGGGCGAGGCGACCGACCCTGGCCCCGAGGAGAGTCGATCGGTCGGTCGACCCGACCCGACCCGAAAAAAAAAAAAAATAAATAAATAAAAAAAATAAAAAAAATAAAAATAAATAAATAAAAAGATATATATATATTATTGATTAAATATATATATAATAAAATAAAATAAGATATATTATTATTAATTAATTAATAATAATAATAAATTAATATATATTTATATATTTATATATATTTATATATATTAATTTAATTTCGAGAAAATAAGGAAAATAGTTGGAAAACTCCAAAAAAAATGGAAAAAAATTATAGAAAATATAAGAAATTGAAAAAAAAGGTAGAAAAATGGTTTCGGGACTTTTCGAGTGTTTTTGGTACCCCGATATAACTCGAAAAATGTGCCAAAATTAAAGATTGACATAAAATTATATATTTTGGTTTAATATTATAAATTCACTTAATGTCGTGGCTTTTAAATAAATAAAAATGATATAAAATGAACTTCAGGAATTAAAGGGAATTCTTGGAAGTTCGGGTGCACGAGTCGGGGTGTTGGGAGGCCGATAGCTAGGACTACTGCGTTAACTTGTAAGTGAAACTGTGGGAACTCTTTACTTTATTTCATTCCAGTCATTTATAAATTTTCAGTCTATTTGTAGACTAGCTAATTTATTTCCCACATTATGCTTTCCTTGTTTCTACTCATTGAATATCGATATAGCATGATGCCTTGTTTATTATATCATTGACTCCATGTTTCCTTATATGCTCAATGTTTGTCTTGGAATGTGGCTAATGGATATTTAGAAAATGCATGCTATAGGGTTATCTGTTATGTTGGAATTATCTTCTACTTCCCTTGGGGCTTTGTAGCCTAACTTATGTTGAAATCGTAACAACTTTAGGATATATATTCTTGAAAACTAAAGTAGGGATTATCTAGTGTCCATTGCACATGAGATGCGCGGATTCACGAGGATTTCGGTCTTTCGGGGTCTCCCAGGCACTCGCCACTACACTTGGGCGGCACACGTGACATGGATCACGGGGTTGTCGGCAAGTATAAATGATTTAAATACGCGAGCACAGACTCATTAATTTGAGGTTATTAGGAAATAGAAAAAAAAGAGATTATTATCATATGTTGAGCATAGCTCCATATAGTAGTGAAAAAGGCTAGGTGATAGTTCTCACCGCCGACCGGACGTAGATCATCTCGACTTAGCGTGTCGGTTTATGGGTATCTCGTTAACGTTGGTATTTACTTGCATTATTTATTCAAAGCATTTCTTCACTACATGTGCTTTTAAATACCTTTTGTTTAAATTGGAAATGTAGTATTAGATTTCCCAGATTATCACTTAAATATCATCATACTCACCGTCTAGTTTGTGACGGTGGGTGTAGATCCGTCGAGCGACACCGGCCGGGCAAGGAGAAGATCGGCGACTACCTCTCGAGCTCCGAGCGCGTAGGCCGCCGTACACGTAGGGTACTTTTGTATTATGTTTATTTATGTCTTTATCTGTTGGGATGTTATTGGGATGAGTGTTAGATTACCCAATTTTTGGCTTTCACTTTGTTTATATATGTTCGCCGTTTACTTGCATATATATGGTGATCGTTATTTCCTGGTTTCCACACTTAGGCTTTATAAAAAAAAAAAAAAAAATTCCGCTAAAATATTAAAGACTTCCGCTAAATAAAATAATTGTTTAAACAAGAGAACACAGGTAGTAAAGGCTGACTAATTCGTAATTGGGTCCTATGTGTCGTGATTAGGGCTAAATTACGGGATTAGGCCGGGCGGTGCCCTAGATTAGAAGCGGGGCCGTCACAGTTGGTATCAGAGCTTAGGCTTTAGAACCTTAGGGACAAAACATAGTGTTGAATAATGATTTTGATACCAATTTTCCTGATTTGTATCAAAGATCATTTATCATGGAGTAAAGCATAAATTTGAATAAAATACACACCCTAGAAGTGGAAACCAGATGAACCTTGCCTAGGAATTATTTTGTTGGGAATTGAGTGAAAGTGAGTCGGGAATTTGTATATATATGCTGTCTTTTCAATATGTATAAGTATATACGTGGTAGACTTCGTAATAGTTGATTGGAAATCGATATCCACGTACACACGACGATGACGGATGCACGCGAGACAGGCGATGTGGGTGCTAGTAGTAGTCAGCCTCCTACTACATCAAGCGACGACTATCAGAGGTTGGCAGATCGAGTAGCGGCACGTGGGACAACAGAGATGGCGATTTCATGACCTTCATGACAAAGACACGGTCACCGCACTTACTCGTGCCGTCGCTACTACTCCTGCGACTAACACACTTCCGACGACCGGACCTACTACTGCACCATCCACCATTCCAGCGACTGCGTCCATACCAGACACTCTTATTATTCGGGGCACGGTAACAACGCCGACTCTTCCGTAGTGACCGTTTCGACGCGAGAGGTAGCGTGACAACTCCAACTCCCACACCTACACCTTCGGGCTCGGCGAGTAGGGATTCACTGGTGAAGGACTTTCTCCGCCTTCACCAAAGTGTACTTCGACGGGAGAGAAACTTTGAGAAGATTGAGGGATGGATATTATCACGGAGAAGCTACATCGGATTTTAGGGATCGAGGATAGACTACGCCCGATTTGTCTTCTTATACGCTACCAGAGAGATGCCGACGTCTGGTGGCGCACCACCATAGCTACTGATGGGGACTTTGAGTCATGGACGACCTTTAAGGCCAAGTTTTATCGCCAGCACTTCCGCCGGCGATCATGATGAGGTTGAGGAGAGAGTTTATGAGTTTGAGCGAGAGAAGCGAGATGAGTCAGTTATGGAGTACCGAGATAGATACGGGTATCTGAGGCAGTTTGCGGGGGATTTGGTTCGAGATGAGTTGGGAGATGTGTATCATTTTGGGGCAGGTCTGAAAGCAGACATTGGCTATCACGTAGTCAGCACGGGCGCTAGGACTCTAACTGAGATATACGAGCGTGCACTTTCCCACGAGACCTATTACCTTGGTGTAATGGCTGACAGGGCAGCCTTGGGGCAAAGATTGACATTAGAGCAGGCCGCAGATTTCGAGAGGAGGCGGCGGAGTAGCAAGGCACCCAGGACATGGGATAGAGGCTTCCATGGATCGGGGATGACTTCACGTTTCACATCGGTGGTACCTCGAAGTGTCTTATGTCGCGTCAACACGAGCTCGGGGGGAGGACGTTCCTTACCACCACCACCGATTAGGCCAAGATTACCGGCGCCGAGAGACTTGCTCTTCCGGCACCCTCAACACCACGACAACGATCACGTGGTTTTCGAGTGGAGACAAATGAGTCACGCGGGCGAGACTATGTTATCGTTGCGAGCATCGGGACACATTCTTTGCATACCGTCCACAGCTGACGAGTACGAGTAGGCCACGTGGCGAGGGACATAGGTTATGTTACCATTGTAGGCAACCAGGGCATACCGCTGAGTATTGTCCTCAGTTGACGTGCATGTCACTAAGTGATGCACACCCGCCTTTGCGAGAGAAAGCCCACGTTGATGCAGCTCCGGATCCCGAGCAGACGCGACAACCTATGGCGGGTATGAGTTATTTTGCATCTTAGCGTGATTTTATTGTGTTCGGTCTGTAGTTTATGTTCGACCTGAGTGAACTCTAGGTAAGTCTGAGTTAGAATAGACTCTAGGTGAGTCAGTTGTAAATGGTGACTCTAGGCGAGTCAGGAATTAGCGGTGGCACTAGGTGAGTCAGTTGTAAATGGTGACTCTAGGCGAGTCAGGAATTAGCGGTGGCACTAGGTGAGTCAGACTTGGGGAGACTCTGTGTGAGTTAGATAGTAGAATGTGCTCCATGTGAGTAGTGGTGAAGAATTTTGTGTGAATACACCCTTCGAGGTATGATAGATATTTAGTTGTGTGCGACGACTCGTATGAGTCAACTTCCGGGGGAGGAGCAAACTATGTGTGATACTCCTAACTCTGTGTGGGCCCCGACTCGTGTGAGTCTTAACCTTTGAAAGGATATCTTGCTTGTGTACGGTGACTCTGTGTGAATCAATATTTCAGAGTGGCGGACGAGGCTGTGTGCTAGGACTTGTGTGGATCTAGGGAAAAGGGGTTGTGTGCCAGGACTCTGTGTGAGTAAGAATAGACTGTGTGTCAGTACTCTGTGTGAGTTTAGACTCTGTGTGTGTGAGAGTAGACTATGTGACAAAACTCTGTGTGAGTCTAGACTCTATGTGAGTCAGAGTAAACTGTGTGCATAGATTTATGTGAGTCTGGGTTTTGTGTGAACTTGAGCGGAGTCACATGTTTTGACTTTAGGTGAGTCTACAGTTTGACGGAAAATGATATCGAGCTGTGTGCACGAATTCCATGTGAATCCGATGTCTATCTTATCACTCTAAGTGGGTCCGTAAATTCAAGCAAGATATCGAACCGAGAGAAAAAAAAAAATCTCTTACTTTCACGCGAACCGAAGCTCGGTTCGCGAGGAAAGAAGATCTGAGATGCACACGGCTGGGCCCGTGTGCTCTTCTTCTGGGCCGGGAGAGCGGGTCGAGCTCGGCCACGGGTGAGCGACCGCCGTGCCACCGGCCGAGGTCGGAGATCGGAATCGACGACCCGAGGCCGAAAAAAAGAAAAAAATAAATAAAAAAAAAAATAAAAAAAATAAAAATAAATAAATAAAAAGATATATATATATATTATTGATTAAATATATATATAATAAAATAAAATAAGATATATTATTATTAATTAATTAATAATAATAATAAATTAATATATATTTATATATTTATATATATTTATATATATTAATTTAATTTCGGGAAAATAAGGAAAATAGTTGGAAAACTCCAAAAAAAATGGAAAAAAATTATAGAAAATATAAGAAATTGAAAAAAAAGGTAGAAAAATGGTTTCGGGACTTTTCGAGTGTTTTTGGTACCCCGATATAACTCGAAAAATGTGCCAAAATTAAAGATTGACATAAAATTATATATTTTGGTTTAATATTATAAATTCACTTAATGTCGTGGCTTTTAAATAAATAAAAATGATATAAAATGAACTTCAGAATTAAAGGGAATTCTTGGAAGTTCGGGTGCACGAGTCGGGGTGTTGGGAGGCGGATAGCTAGGACTACTTTGCGTTAACTTGTAAGTGAAACTGTGGGAACTCTTTACTTTATTTCATTCCAGTCATTTATAAATTTTCGGTCTATTTGTAGACTAGCTAATTTATTTCCCACATTATGCTTTCCTTGTTTCTACTCATTGAATATCGATATCGCATGATGCCTTGTTTATTATATCATTGACTCCATGTTTCCTTATATGCTCAATGTTTGTCTTGGAATGTGGCTAATGGATATTTAGAAAATGCATGCTATAGGGTTATACGTTATGTTGGAATTATCTTCTACTTCCCTTGGGGCTTTGTAGCCTAACTTATGTTGAAATCGTAACAACTTTAGGATATATATTCTTGAAAACTAAAGTAGGGATTATCTAGTGTCCATTGCACATCTCGAGGTAAATCTAATGGCTACTAACTAGGCAGTCCAGCCTCTCATGTGACACAACTTGGTGACTCCCATCATGGGAGTGTGTGGCTGCACGGATCGCAAGGTCCATCCTAAGGTTAGTTTAATTCATTAAAAACTATAGGGTATCAAAATGTGATTTCTTAATTAAATAACTATAGGTTAAATCGATTAATGTACATTAATCTTATATGGACCATAATTAATTGGTCACACAAATTTATAAAATTTATCTAAGTGGTCACACCGATTCTCAACTCCCCGGCATTCGGTGTCCCGATTCGCACGCAACTCGAGGCACTTTCCCGTGGGTCGAACGTCGTATTTTCCAACTAAATTAAATAACTTAATTTATGTTAAGGTAGATTTGAAATAAATTGTTATTTCCTAGCCTAGTCTCGCTACCCCGATAATTCCACTAGGTACTCATACTTGCACGCACTCCAAGGCGTGTCCCCGCTCACGTCAACTCGACGTCTATGGTTTGCAAAAATGGACTTAATTAGTCTACACACATACACAACACTAGGCATACACCAGTACAAATATAACATTTACCTCGGCCACGTGCCTCGGTCAATGTGCGCATCTCATGCGGGCCCCACGTCACGGGTCGGTGATCCTGATTAAGCAAGTTAATCAAGATTAGGAAATTGGGCCGTGACAAATATTCCCAACAAAATGGAAATTTCGTCCTCGAAATTAAATTTAACTCGAGGAACCTTGCTAAAGCGCACACCGCAGGGATGTAACTATTTTCCCCATCCCTTTAACCACACTCACGTGGACCTGTTCCAACATGAATTTGTGATACTAACTTTCTACTGGTGGGCACACAACTAACCTAACTAGTATATGGTCGTTCCGTAAATTACGGACTCACACAGAATCCTTTCGGGGCAAATATCGGATTCATACAGAATACGCACACAGCTCGATATCTTGCTTGAATTTACGGACCCACTTAGAGTGATAAGATAGACATCGGATTCACATGGAATTCGTGCACACAGCTCGATATCATTTTCCGTCAAACTGTAGACTCACCTAAAGTCAAAACATGTGACTCCGCTCAAGTTCACACAAAACCCAGACTCACATAAATCTATGCACACAGTTTACTCTGACTCACATAGAGTCTAGACTCACACAGAGTTTTGTCACATAGTCTACTCTCACACACACAGAGTCTAAACTCACACAGAGTACTGACACACAGTCTATTCTTACTCACATTGCACATGAGATGCGCGGATTCACGAGGATTTCGGTCTTTCGGGGTCTCCGGCACTCGCCACTACACTTGGGCGGCACACGTGACATGGATCACGGGGTTGTCGGCAAGTATAAATGATTTAAATACGCCGAGCACAGCTCCGCAATTTGAGGTTATTAGGAAATAGAAAAAAAAAGAGATTATTATCATATGTTGAGCATAGCTCCATATAGTAGTGAAAAAGGCTAGGTGATAGTTCTCACCGCCGAGCGGACGTAGATCATCTCGACTTAGCCTGTGTCAGTTTATGGGTATCTGTTAACGTTGGTATTTACTTGCATTATTTATTCAGCATTTCTTCACTACATGTGCTTTTAAATACCTTTTGTTTAAATTGGAAATGTAGTATTAGATTTCCCCAGTTATCACTTAAATATCATCATACTCACCGTCTAGTTTGTGACGGTGGGTGTAGATCCGTCGAGCGACACCAGTAGGGCAAGGAGAAGATCGGCGACTACCTCTGAGCTCCGAGCGCGTAGCTGCCCGTACACGTAGGGTACTTTTGTATTATGTTTATTTATGTCTTTATCTTTTGGGATGTTATTGGGATGAGTGTTAGATTACCCAATTTTTGGCTTTCACTTTGTTTATATATGTTCGCCGTTTACTTGCATATATATGGTGATCGTTATTTCCTGGTTTCCACACTTAGGCTTTATAAAAAAAAAAAAAATTCCGCTAAAATATTAAAGACTTCCGCTAAATAAAATAATTGTTTAAACAAGAGAACACAGGTAGTAAAGGCTGACTAATTCGTAATTGGGTCCTATGTGTCGTGATTAGGGCTAAATTACGGGATTAGGCCGGGCGGTGCCCTAGATTAGAAGCGGGGCCGTCACAATTTCCTTCCTCTTCGTGTTGCAACCATTGTTGCAAGCTTGTTTCAACTGCAGATTCAACAAGGAACAACACATATGAGCAGAGGACGATCGCACAATCACAAGAGATCAATATGATTTGCACAAGATCAGTTAGGATATATGATCCAACAAAAAATGCTAACAAAGCCCTAATAACTCTCTCACCAACTCAAGATAATTACAAAAATAACAAACAAATCCCTACAAAAACTTAACTCAACAACTAGTTGTTTATAATTAATGTGTCCAATGGCTATAATAAATAAATGCTATAATAAAAAATAAAATAAATTTCTATACACCAAGAAACAACAAACGTTATATATCTCACCCTTTTTATTTAAATTAGATTAAAATAAAACATTAATAAAGTTTGGAGGGAGAAAATATATCGAATGCACTAAATAGGGCATGAACAAAACCCTATCTCCTTGAACTTGTTAGCATCCAATGGTTTGGTCAGAATATCGCCTAACTGATCATCAATACTTATATATTGAATGCATACATCATATTTTTCAACTTGGTCTTGAATGAAGTGATACCTCAGATCAATATGCTTGGTTTGTGAATGCTGGACTGAATTCCTTGAGATGTCGATAACACTTTTGTTATCACATAACACCATTAATTGTTCTAACACAATGTTTAGGGATATAAAGTTTTGCTTTTTGGTGAACCAGGAGACAAGATTTGTTCCAACAAAGAAACATCTACCATATGTGCTCTTACGATCATCTGCACTTCCTGCCCAATTTGCATCACTATACTCAACTAGAGAAATTTTAGAGTTAGCAGAATATCATAAACCCAAATGGGTAGAACCTGCAATGTAACGAATAATTCTCTTGATAGCCACCAGATGTGACTCCTTGGGAGAGGCTTGATATGGAGCACATATACCCACACTAAAAAGCAATATCTGGCCGACTTGATGTTAAATACAACAAGCTTCTAATAATGCTTTGATATTAGGAGGGATCAACAAGTTTCCCTCTATCATCCTTGCTCAGCTTCTCTGTAGTACTCATGGGAGTATTAAGAGCTTTGGCATTTACTGACAACAACTTCTCTTCAGTTTTTGTCCAGTCATCAAGGTTCTTTGATATCCCATCTATAATAGGTGGGGCATAACCTTTCTCGATAGATGTCCAAGCCTTGACATTCGCAGACATAACATAACCTTCCATTCTTACCTTCCAGTATGTGTAGTTTGTACTGGTAAACAGAGGAGGTCTAGTGTTGCACACTCCTTCCAACTGGTCTGACTGATTTCCCTGATACATATGGTTAATATTCTGACCTCACTACAGTTTGTAAGAACAGAGTTTAAGTAGTGCCCGCTCTGATACCAATTGAAATTACTAAGCCAATGTGTGTTACAATAGGAAACGTAGTAAGTTGTAACAAGGAATTAAACTGTACTAGAATGTAAATGAAAGCAGTAAAGTAAACTATAAGACCATGAGATTGTTCACGCAGCTTGGTCCATGACCTACGTCTACAGGGCCACACCCAAATGCCATTATGCATCAAGACAACGAACTACAGGCTTGTTACAATGACTCCCTCATTGATGACCTTCTAGCCCCTTCTTCTACTCTCCCGTGGAACTTACATGCATAAAACTCGTCTTATGTGTGTAAGGTTCCCCCTCACTGGAATACCTAAGCTTTCACTCGGTGCGTCGAGCTCCCCTTGATGGAATACAAGTTTCCCACTTGCACTGTGAGGTTCCCCATCACTGGGACACATAAGTCCCCTTGGTGTTTACATCTTGACAAATAAATAAGTGAACACACATGTTCATTGTACAATACAAAGTTAGAAGAGATGAACACACACTCTCTACTTTGGCATATGTATATATGATTTAGAAGACTCTCAAATCCTAACAACAACTAGAATTTGATCGTCTTGATCCTCATAAACTCCCACATTCTTTTCATGAACCACGTGGGCAATATCGCTCTCTGAATCTGCACCAAACTCCAACAGCTTCTCGTATGGTTGTGGATAAGAATGGATCGTAACAAATTGCAACTACCAGATTCTGGGCCCTGTTGTAGCAGATACTGATCTTCTTGTTATAAGAGCATATCTTAACAGATTGTGTTTCTCCAAATCAGCACGTGAACCACATTGAATCATTAACTCATTTTAAGGCAACTGATGACAATCATCCACGACACTAACACTTATTATCAACTGCTATTTATTGGTGGTGGATACTAAGAGTAGGAATTGGTGGATTACTAACTTTTGTGTCTTGTGAATTTCTAATATGCTTTATGCTATTATTCTGGCATTTCTCTTTCTGATAGAATGAGTATCAATTATCTAATTGAATGCCTTATCAATTGGAATTTAAAGTGTCGATCTCAATTAAGTATAGGGGCAATCAATCTCACTTCTCTTCCTCTATCTAGTTGAAATATCTTTATCTTGCATCATGTATTTGTACTATTGAAGTTGCATACCTCTTACAAGACATACTAAGAGTAGCAATTAGTGAATTTTATACTATGCTTTATGTATTTTATTCAAACTTTTCATTGCTTGCTAATTAATATGTTTTTTAATCATTTTAAAATTTTTCTTAACAATCATGTAGATATATGAATCAATTGATGTACATGGGATGAAGACTTTCAAAAATCTAGATCATTGCAAGCAGCTTGAGGCTATTAAGGTTTCAAAAACCAAAAAGAATATGTAGTTAATCATTAAGGTATATCATGATGATTGATAAGTTCTATTGTATTATGCAATGGTGCATTTGAGGATAATTGTGTTTGCCACTATGTTACTCAAGACATCTAGGTGATAAGTGTTCAAATTTCAAGAGTGATCATGTCTTGTCGTTAAGTAGATCCAAACTATTTAGATTGCATCCATTTGGTGATCTACTAGAATTTGAATAGTCAAAGAACTTGTAAACATGGACCTAGAATTAAGCATAAAAAGAACTTCAAGCTTCGTTTTGATAATAGAAAATTAGAGTTAAAGTCCATTGAACTATCCAATGTCACGTAAATACTCTGTAGTTCAATTGTGTGTGGTGGCTAAAAACATCATCTTGTTTCTTTCTGTTCGGTTTTTTCAATCGATTAGTGGAAGGGCAAACTTGTCATTTTGTCCACCTCTTATTTAAAGCATTTGCCTTATTTTGGAGAGAGAGAGAGAGAGAGAGAGAGAGAGAGAGAGAGAGAGAGAAAACGACTTTGATTGAGGAGAAATTTGGGGAGCGATTTGTGTTCTTCAAGCCTTAACTTTGAAGCATCATTTAAGCACTTGATTGAAGGTCCAAACGGACTACATCTGAGGCAAGATTTGACGGGGAGATTCACGGCGTCGAGCTCTACATCACCATTGGTAGAGATTTCACTTTGCCCTCTTCTATGTGACATCCTCCATTTCTCTTGGATTAGGTTATTTGGCCAAGATATGCTTTTATGCTTTTTGTCTTGACGATTTGTGATGTTCATACCTCTAACTAGTGTTAGAGAAGACTTTTGTATTCCCATTTTCATAGTGGAGAGTTTTTCATAAGTGCTAGTCACTCGTGGTTTTACTTCTCACTTTAAGAAGGCTTTCATATTAAAAGTCTTGTGTGTTATGGTTTGATTATTGCATTTCATTGTTCTTTATTTGTTGGATTGTTCATATTGTGGTTGTGATCCTTATTTGGCGATACAAGAGAGGTAGATTATTTATTGGTGTAGGTTTACCCCATCAAAGTGGTATCAACGCGTGGTTGAAGTTCTTGTTCCTTGTGTTTAGCAATGGATGACCTAATTACCATGCATGGAGAAAGAAGACGAAGGAGTTTCTTGTTATGTGCGATGATGATGTGGTTAGTCTTGCATGCCATGAGACTGATTAGGTTATTGACAGTGGTGCCTCAATTCATGCTACATCAAGAAGAGATTTCTTCACATCTTATACATCTAGAGACTTTGGTGATGTTAGGATGGGGAACAATGGTTTGTCTAAAGCTATTGGTATGGGTGATGTATGCCTAGAGACTAATAATGGTTCTAAGTTGGTCTTGAAGAATGTGAAGCATATCCCATATATTTGCATGAATCTTGTTTCAGTTGGTAGGCTTGATGATGAAGGATTTTGTAGCACCTTCAATGATGGGAAATGAAAGCTTTCTAAAGGTTCCATGGTTGTGGCTAGAGGGTAGAAATGTTTTTCACTGTATTTAACGTAAGCAAGGTATGTGATAGTATAATCAATGTACTTGAGAATGATGATACAATTGAGTTATGGCACAGAAGACTTAGTTGTGACGGCCCCAGTTTTCAAACCTAAACTGGGCCCTGCCCGGCCTAGACTTACAGGAAACTCCGAGCCTGTTTCGAAGAGTCACGTAAGACTGGTCAGCCTTACCCTACCATTTACCATTCATTTACAAATTTCTAGCATTGATTAGTGAGTTATCATCAATATAACTGAAGCAAAAGCTTAAACTAATCAATTAATCACAACCATATAAAAGATTAGATATCTTAGAGTGTGGCACTACAAGAATGGGCTTGATCAGGGACCGAATTTAGGGACGGAATATAAATGGTTTCTATTCAGGGACGGTATAGAGACAAAAAATGATTGGGAGGCATGTTGACCGGTTAAACACCGAACAAGGACGGAATAGTGACCGAAAATCAGTGACGTAATGCACTCCGTCCCTAAGTGATTGGCGTATATAAAAATCCATCTCTAATTCCGTCTCTAATATTCAGGGGCGGAATTAGAGACACAAAACCATGCCATGTGTCTTTTCTAGTTTCGGTCTCGAAATCCGTCCCTGATTATAGGGACAGAATCAAGGACCAAAGTTTATTTTCCATTTATATTCAACCTAACCCATTTCCTTCCTCTCTTTTTCTCTCGAACTTCAAAACCCTAAACTTCATTTTCTGTCCGTCCTTCATCGGCGGCTCTGCTCTCTCTCGCGGGTTGTCCGTCCTTCTTCATCGGCGGCTCTGCTCTCTCTCGGGTCCTTCTTCCTCGGCTCGTTCTTTCTCGCCGGTCCTTCACCAGCTCTGCTCTCTCTCGCGGGTCCTTCCTCATTGCTCTGCTCTCTCTCGCGGGTCCTTCTTCCTCGGCTCTGCTCTCGCGGTCCTTCTTCATCAGCTCTACTCTCTCTCGCGAGTCCTTCTTCATCGGCTCTCTCGGAATGTTTGGCGAGCGTCTCTGCTTCTCATTTTCATTGCTCCGCGAAGGCTATTCGACGCTCCAAGTGACGGAAATCGAAGAGATGGGAGGGGCTGCATGGGTCAATTCGACGCTCCGCCATCGTCTCCGCTGCTCCACCGTCTCCCATCTCTCCACCATCGATTTCTGCTAAGCCGTCGCCTCTCTTTCCACCATCGTTCTCTGCTCCACCGTCGCATCTGCTTTGCTCCGGCAGCATTGTCTCTGCGCCGGCTAGGGTTGTCGTCCGCTCTGCCATCCGCTCTTCTCCGCTTCGCTCCGGTCAGCTCCTTCTCAGGTCAGTTTCTCTTTCAAATTAACTTTGCATATATAACTTACAATTTGTTTCAAATGCAATGGTTTTGGGAAAAAGATTAGGCTTTCAATAAATGAATGTGCACCCTCCTCAAGCAAATGTCGCTTTCGCAAAGCCTTGAGAGCATGTTTGATCGCTACATTTGCAAGCTCGTCTGAAGTCCTAAATTCAATGGCATTGAATCAAAACAAAAATGAAACAATTGCTGTCATTTTAAAAGATGTATGTATAAATTAGAGTGTGAATGGCATTTCGACAACAAAATAAATTGTATCATTATATTTAAAGCATGTGATACAGTTAATACAAATGGGAATCAGCAGCTTAGAGTCTAATGCTATGCCATGAATTAGAATTGAGGGCTCAATGTGATGCTACCTGAACAAAGAAATGACAGAACTTGCAACATGGATATGATTACATATTCTTTCACTTGTTTTCAGTGTTAACCTCTTTCCATACTTGTGTGTTTCATGAAAGATTTTGATAACAATTTTGGATACAAAAAACTGAAATTCTTATCGATTTAAGGATTCATTGCTCTAATATAGTGAGAAAGAGAAGGATAGGAAAATAGAAGAATAAACTCTAATATATATATAAACTAATAGTTAAAAAAATAGCTTAAAGAACAGTAAAAAAATTAAAACACTAACTTTGAGTTTGTTTTGCAAATCTTTTTAAGAATTTTGTGATTTTTCAATATTTATTAAACAAATTGTCTAATTATTTAAGGATTCATTGCTCTAATATAGTGAGAAAGAGAAGGATAGGAAAATAGAAGAATAAACCTAAGAGGTCTCTCTCTTTAGGTCTTAATTATTTGATGTAGTAACAAGAAATTTACTAAATTCAACTAACCACGTACATCAGTGCAATTGATCTCCAAATTAGCGGCTTGCTAAAATTGCAACAAATTAAATGCAATGTTCGCGATATGATTGATGAAAATCAAAATTAACTTTAGCTAGAATTGCAAAATCTTAAAGCTTATATATTTTTCTATATATATTTTTTCAGGAAAATATATATTTATATATATATAAAATAAAAGAGAGCAAACTTATTTCCATTGATGATCGATACTCCCCCAACTTCCTTAAAGTTTATATTTTTTTACTGTATTAGGTCTACTTTAAATACTAAAGATTATATTGTGCGACTGTAAAATCAATCATAATTCATCTATAAAAATCAATCATATATAATTAAGTTTCAACTGATTAATCATTGATTAATTTTTTAATTTTCGACTTGATCAAAAATATTTATATAAAGTTTGTGCCTGTGAACGACTTTACAAAGTTGAATTATTCATAAAGCAAAGGTTGAATGACTGGTTACAACCATGCACCCTAAACTCTAATTAAATACAAACATAGTTTTTCTCATTTATATCTAATGAAAGTTAAGTTTCAAAGAGAGTAATGATTTAAAGAGTTAAATTGGTTGAGCATTCTTATGCATCTGTCTAGCTAGCCTTTTAGTAGCTGCTCAAAAGCTTTCAAATATATAAATATTTTTGATCAAGTCCTCACAAACACACATTTACACATATGTGTACCCTTGTAGCATTTGTCTTTAATTAGTATAGGTCAATAAGAGTTCTACAATCGACATCACTTTGGATTCTACATATAAATACTTTAGCTTCAAAGTTGAAATGGCTCAATTAAAGGTGGCGCAAGGGAAAGGTATCTTGACCCATTTCTTCATGTATGTATATGGTCAAAACAAAGCCTATAGATTTTGGTGATGGAAACAAAAAAAGAACCATGAATCAAAAGAAAAAGATGATCAAAATAGAAAAGAAACACCTGATATATAATACACATATATTGACTATTCCAAAAGCCTATGTATATATATATATATATACTAAATGAATTTGTTTGTAAAGTTGCGTATGTTTAAGCATCAAAGGTATGCCAAAAATTAATCGACATTAACTTTGAGCCTTTTTTAAGCTCCTCAAGCAATTTCTACTTTTCTATGCTAGTAGGCAAATCAACTACACTTTGACATCAACAAATGGAACCTTAATTAGCATAATTTGTTTCCTTTTTTTTCCTTATTTTATTTGTGTAGATAACCAAATTGTAGACTTATTAAATGAATTTGTATTGTAGATTATCTTCATTCACATTTTATAATGGATATGATTACATATTCTTTCATTTGTTTTCAGTGTTAACCTCTTTCCATACTTGTGTGTTTCATGAAAGATTTTGATAACAATTTTGGATACAAAAAACTGAAATTCTTATCGATTTTCTCAATCTTCCAAACTTCCATCTAGGCACAAATCGCATCACCGTACTATTCTACTATTTGTTTGAAATCAATCCAAGAGTTAGTTAGCTAATTAATGCCTCTGTATTTGCTATTGTTATCTCGTTAATATTATGCTACGAATGTGGCTGGACAATGTAAGTTCATTTTCTTTAGCTTCTCAGTTAAGTTGATTTTCTTTAGCTTCTCCGGTTATCTCGTTAATATTTGCTGCATTGTTATATGTTAATATTTGTTAATGTAGTAATTCATGATTCATTACTACATTTTGAGCCAATTTATTAGCAATGATCGTCATGAGCAAATATAAATCGAGAGCAAATGAAAACTACTCAACAATGCCTCTTTACATTAATTTTTGCTTAGCATGCTTCGCTTCTGATGAGCTACATTTGAAGAACTTAACAATGCCTCTTTACATTAATTTTTATGAGTAGTGCTTTGGCTTATGGTCCAAACTTTTACTTATGAGATAAATATCCAGTCATGGACATCACTCGATTAAGATGAAACTACTCAACCATTTAAGTCTATATTACGATGAACTACCACTCGATTCTCTAGTTTTTTGTTCTAGTTTTAAATCCTAGTTGAACATTCTTAGATCCTATAACAACTACACTACGAAAAGCAATCATATTCTTAGATTTTTTTCATTCTTTAGCTTACCACTTACCAGGCTTCGATCCTTACAACATAGCTTCTAGAGGCAAATATGTGTATTAGTCGGCCTTCTGTTTCTGCTCATTTAACACCTTCTTCACATGCAATCAGATGATAGAATTAACAAGCAAGTGAATTAACTGCAGCTTTATTCGAAATTTTAGTTCATAGAAAGAGAGAAGAGAAAAAATATAAATATGGTTGCATCATTTGAAAAAAATATAAATATGGTACATCTTATAATAACAATTAATTGCAGAATGAAATTAATTAATGATGATAATTAATCTTTTTGAATTTTTGAAACGAGGCAATTCTCTCACGGTTTAAGTGGCTACCTTTCAAAATATGTGGATTATGGCATATGCGACTGATTCTTATCTTCATATTGAAGTATTGTCCTAATTAATTATGCTTTACCAAGTAAATCTCATCTTAGATAGTTCACCTTTTCATAAAATGTATTGAAGTTTGCAGCTTTGATGATATCATGCTAGTTCTAAATGCAAAATAGAATGCTGAAGTAATTAATGCATAATAGAATGCAAAATAGAATGCTAAAGTAATTAATGCATATTTGTTGTGCCTACTCCAACTTTGGATGCTAACGATGTTTATCAACCGAGAATGTACGAGCCTGAAGATGAAGAGTAAACGAACTTGCCATTGCAGCAGGAGTGGATCGATGCATTTTCCAACACACATCCCCTACCACGACTTGACAGAGACATTTGATATGATACACTTGATATATATTCATTTTGATCTTTTGGTATATTTTGATATTTTGATATACATATATAAATGATGTATTTTAGAAACTAGTTAGGGAAACTTTTACACACATGTATATATGATGTCTATTTTGATTTCTTTTTTTTTTTATGACTGTTTTGGTTTCATTAGCATGTTATATGTGAAACTTCTATTGTAAAATGAGTTTATTTGTGTTGTATGATATGTTTTCAGTAGCTTTAAATGTATAAACAAAATTGTTGTAGGTTATTTGTGTTTTCAGCAGGTTGTTGCAGGTTATTTATTGCAGGATGTCTATATATGTTTCAACCTGCTGAAACATATATAGAATATTTTTTTTCTAGGATGTTGAATTCCGTCTCTGATTCAGTTTCTAATCAGGGACGGAATGTATAATAAACGCTATTGAGAACTATGAGTTCGGTCTCTAAACCGTTCCAATTTAGAGACAGATTTAGAAACAAAATGTATAAATTCGAGCTTTAATCCGTTGTTAATTAGAGACCGATTTAAGAATGAAATTTTCGGTTTCTAATTAACAACGGAATTTTCGGTTTCTAATTAACAATGGACTCGAAATTCCGTCCCTGACCAGTTAGCGACGACGTTTTAGACAACCGATTTATTCCGTTCCTAATTCGGTTGCTAACCGTTTTAGCAATCGAATTTCAACCTATTAGGGACGAAATTTTTCGTCCCTATCTGGGCTGATTCTTGTAGTGGATATCCATAGACCTGGATAAGAACCCCCAGCGTACACTCAACTAGGAGATATCAACAACGTCTAGATAAGAGCTCATATCACAGATATTTAGTAACCATGACCTCCTTGCCAATGGACCACTCAACCAAAAGAGATTTCAATAGGTATGTTCATAAACAGAGTAATAACAACAAATTGAAGCTCAAGAAATAACTATAAAAGTTCTCATTGGTTTACTTACATGTAATCCAACTATTACGCACCTAACGACTGACACGTCTCCTATGCCCTCCCGTGTCCCGTCAATGTTCAAAACCCCTAAAATACATTTACATCGAAATTTCCATTAATTACCCTTATTCAATCCAATTTTCTATAATTTTACTCATTCACACATTTGAGTCGATTACTTGGGTATTAGGTCGTATTAGGATCGAGAGATCCCCGAAAGTTTGCAAAAATTTTATAAAAGATCACCCTGTGAACAATGACACGGTGCCGAGACGCCGTGTCGTCCAATGACTTGGACGACGTCTCCACGATGTGGAGATGATGTCTCCCTGTCCAACTCGTACATGAGTGACGCTGCGACCTCAGTTGGTCGTGGTGGCGTCCTCACGGCGTGTTCCCCTGAGGCCCTGCCCAAGACGTACGTGGGTGATGCCGTGAGTATTCCAACTCACGGAGTCGCCACGACGTCTTTTGTAGAACGCCTCTGAACCGGGGTTTTCGACACGCCGACTCGCGTCGCCGTGCTTCAAGCCTATCCCAACTTTGATTATCCATCCAACATTACACCAATACACTCTCGGCTCGCGTTAAAACTCGACCAAACTGTCGATTTCTCAAAATCATCCAAAATTCAATAAGAATCTCCAAAAATTTCAAAAATTCCCAAACATCAAACCACTTCACAATTCATGTTTTGATTACCCAATACACTCCCAATTCATCTAAACACCCCATAAAAATCGAATTTCCCAATTCACTGTCCGAATTCATCACGACAAAAATCCACCAAAAATACTGCCAAAATGTAGATAATGACCGAGGAATTGGATTCTCACCTTAGATTTCATGTTTGCCCGCTCTCTCGACGTCAATTCGCGTCAAAACGTCCTGGAACCTTCCGTTCTAACGTGGTGTTTTTGTTGAGAGCGAGAAAGTGAAATAAGATAAGGAGAGAGAAGGTGATGGAAATGGGTTTTATACCCTCTCATCATCTACTCACCCACACAAATCTCCATGCACATCTTATAGCCACCTTTCAAACCATCCACCCACCTTAGCACCCATTGGTGACTTCGTTGAGTGACTCACCACAACACTTAGTTGTTTTCTCGCACAATACTCACGTTCCCGGACCTGTTCCATACCACGACTCGCTCATCGCGTCGTCCCGGATGTACCAATGTATCGAACGCATTTTACAACTTTTAATTTTTATTTATTTTGTATTTTCTCAGTATTTTTAATTCATTTAAGTCCCCTAGAATGTTAATTACCTGACCAATGTTCGCCTAAAACCCCGTTATTTCATGTAATGCTCGAGCTAAACTGTTCCCCATACCAACGCTCACACTCAAACGTCCTCGCACGTTTGGGACATTGGAATTAAACATTTGGGTAATACAATATAATACAAAACACTGAACACAAATAACATACCTCGGCGTCGACGATTGAGAATTGGACTCTGTATCAAGACAAATGGGCCCACGCACGACCTAAATTGACATGTGGCACAAGTTAGAATTTAGAATTGTTACAGTCTTCTCAACTAATTGAAATTTCGTCCTCGAAATTAAAATGAACTAATGGAAAAACTTACCTAATCAAAAGAGGTAGGGAAAGTACTCGCGCATATAGGACTTAAGCTGCCACGTCAGCTCCTCATCACCATGGTGCTGCCACATGATTAGGACTGATGAAATCTCCTTATTCCTTAAAATATTCACCTTCCTGTCCAGTACCTGAATAGGCTGCTCATCATAGGTGATGTCCTCCCTTAAGTCTATCTAGCTCAGGTCCATCATTGTCCTCCTGCCCTCTCTCGGCCTATCAAGTCTGAGCATCGATATGTGAAATATAGGGTGAACTCCAGATAACTGAGGAGGTAACTCCAACTCATATGCAACTCTGCCTATTCGCTTCCCAAGTCTAAATGGACCAATGAATCACGATGCAAGCTTCCCTCTAATCCCGAACCTCTTGTGACCCTTCATTGGAGACACCTTCAGGTACACGTAGTCCTTGACCTTGTACTCTAACTCCCCATGATATAAATCATAATATCTCTTCTGCCTTTCCTGCGCACCTTTTAACCTCAATCTAATCAGGCGTATCTTCTTTGTGTGATCCATTACAATCTCTGGCCCAATAGCTACCACATCCTCTAGCTCTTCCCAATAAGATGGAGATTTGCACGACCTCCCGTATAATGCCTCAAACGGTGCCATACCAATATTGGCCTGATACTTGTTGTTGTAGGCAAACTCACACAAGTGAAGATACACATCTTATGAACCACCGTACTCCAACACACACATCCTCAACACATCCTCGAGTATATGTATCAGATGCTCTGACTGTCCATTAGTTTGTGGATGATAGGCGGTGCTGAGATCCAACTGCATGCTGAATTATGCATGCATACTTTGCCAAATCTGTGAAGTGAACTATGACCCTCTGTCAGACACAATCGATAAAGGTACACCATGCAGTCGAACTATCTCACGCTCGTACAACAGAGCCAACCTATCCACCCGATGTGTGGTCGAAACCGGTAAAAAGTGCACAGACTTCGTCAACCTATCCACAATCACCCAGATAATGTCATGATTGCGCTAAGACCGAGGTAAACCACTGACGAAATCCATAGCCATATGCTCCCACTTCCACTAAGGAATGGGAAGTGACTGTAATAACCCGCTAGGTCTGCGATGCTTAGCCTTAACTCGCTAACAAATCTCACATCCTAAATCAGAAACAACGGTCTTTATCCCCGTCCACCAAAATAGATGACACACATCAGCATACATCTTGGTCCTGCCTAGATGAACCATAAAATGCGAGCAGTGTGCCTCATGAAGTATCTCATCGCATAGCTTAGCCACTGATGGTATCCACGGTCGCCTTCTAAATCTTAAGCATGAGTCTGTCGACTGACTCCAATCTGGATGATCTGAACTCTGAGAAAACTCGAAAAATTTGCCATACTCCTCGTCAACCCGCTGACCATATAGTACATTCTGAATAGAGACAGTCTAAATCCTCAACTGGCCATAAATCAATACCCTAGTGCTGGTCGGAATATCAACAGAAAATAACCTATCGACCGCCTCGAGTAACCCATACTCGTGTATCATGTGGCAAGTAACAACCTCTGAGTCTAACACTCTACGACTCAACACGTCTACAATCACATTGGCCTTCCCCTGGGTGGTACTCTAAAGAGAAATCATAATCCTTGAGGAACTCAAGCCAACATCTCTGTCTCATATTCAGATCCTTCTGAGTAAACAAATACTTCAAACTCTTATGGTTAGTAAACAGCACAAACCTCTCTCCGTAGAGGTAATGGCGCCTAATCTTTAGTGAAAACACCACTGCTGCCAACTTCAAGTCATGCGTAAGGTAGTCTTCTCGTGAACCTTCAGCTGTCACGACGAGTAGGCAATAACCTTATCGTCCTGCATCAAAACAAAACCTAAACTGACCTTCAAAACATCGGTGTTTACCTAAAAATGCTTCCCTAACTCAGGCAATGCTAACACTGGCATGATAGTCAAACGTTCCTTCAAGGTCTGAAATGCCTGCTTGCAACTGTCATTCCACTGAAATCTCACGTCATTCTTCATCAATTGCGTCATAGGCGCCGTAATCTTCGAGAAGTCACGTACAAATTGCCTGTAATATCCTGTTAAGCCGAGGAAACTGCGAATACTTAACACTGATCTCGGTATAGGCCAATCAATAACTGCTCTGACCTTAGTGGGGTCCACTAACACTCGGCCTGCTTCGACGATGTGTCCTAGAAATTCGATCTTCACAAGCCAAAACTTGCACTTACTAAACTTGGCGTATAACCTGTGCTTTTTCAGAATCTGCAACACCAATCTGAGATGCTCCTCGTGATCCTCATGAGTCCTGGAATAGATTAATATATCGTCGATGAACATGATGACAAAACGATCCAAGAACTGTCTCAACACTTGATGCATCAAATCCATAAATATCGCAGGTGCATTAGTCAGCCCAAAAGGCATGACTATGAACTGATAATGCCCATATCGAGTGCGAAACGCTGTCTTCTCCCTATCCTCCGCTCTAATCCTCAGCTGATGGTACCCAGATCTCAAGTCTATCTTCGAGAACCACTGTGCTCCAGTCAGCTGATCAAACAAGTTGTCGATGCGTGGAAGTGGATACTTATTCTTCAGTATCACCTACAAAAAAACGACAAATCGACAACGGAAATTAGAAACGGAATTTATTTCCGTTTCTAAATCAACAGTTTAGAAACGGAACTTATTCCGTTTCTAATTGTAACGATTAGCGACGAGACAGACGGGGAAATTTTCGAGAGACGGATTTGAGATGGATCGAGAGACGGAATTAGAGACGGAATTAGAGACGGAATTAAATTCCGTCTCTGAAATTGGCGCCACCATTCATGAAATTCTTCATTTCTTATGGCCGTTCATCATTCCTCGAGATTTGTATTTTCTCGATCTGGCGACCTCTTCTCCTTCCCCCCCCCCCCCCCCCCCATGACAAAACACGAAATCCCCAAATCATTCCCACGAAAAAACCCCAAAAACCTAAATTCGTCTCTCTCCGTCTCGTCGCGCCGGTCGATCGTCTCGTCCCAGCGCGTCCATCCATCCCGTTCGATCGTCTCGTCTCTCCGTCTGATCGTGCGAGCGGTCTCTCTGGTGCTCTGCTCTCTGGCCGTCAGTCGCGGTGGTCTCCGTTTCTCCGTCGGTCGTGCTACCTGGTCTCGCCGTCTCTCTGGTCTCTCTCGTCTCGTCGCGCGCGCGGTCGATCGTCTCGTCCCCAGCGTCCATCCCGTTCGATCGTCTCGTCTCTCCGTCTGATCGTGCGAGCTGGTCTCTCTGGTGCTCTGCTCTGGCCGTCAGTCGCGGTGGTCTCCGTTTCTCCGTCTGGTCGTGCTACTGGTCTCGCCGTCTCTCTGGTCTCTCCGTCTCGTCGCGCCGGTCTCCTTCATCGCCGATATCTCTCGCTCTCTCTGGTCTCTGATTCGGATCCGGTTAGCAAGGAATTTGTAGTTTTGGAGTCTTACTACAATCTTCATTTCTTATTTGTTTTTTATTGTTCTTTTATAATGCAGGCAACACTCATGATCAAGAGCTCTTGACTTTCATAGAGATCATTCACCTTGTGACGGTTTTGAGGAAATCTTGAAGCTGCTTGGCGTTTTAAGCTAAAAATTTGCGTACAATCGGGTTGGCGTTCTAGTCCCTTGTTTATCTAATTTAAAAAATTAATGGAATATTCCGTCGGGTGACATGAGAATTATTTAAGTTTCGCTATGGTTCATTTGATAGTTCGATCTTCTAGTAAACATCGGAGTTGAAGGCAAGAAGCTATTTTATCTAGAGAGATTTTCCAATTTAAATTAAGCATGGAGACTTCATAAATTTCCATCTATCAATAAATATTTGGGGTGTCCGGTGTTCCTACGTACATTATATGCGGCATCCGGGGAATATTAAAGTCGTAATACTTGTTAGCATTGCAAATATTATGCTCATGAATGAAATATGTTATAGATTTTCACTTGAGCTGAAGCTATATCTGCTAGGGAAGGCGATCATATATATGCCTTGATGTTCAAATATAGGAAATGAACATAATGTGGTGACCATTGTGTATACTAGGTTTTCTTAGCGGCTCGGCTATACTAGTCTAATAAATGGATTTAAATGAAAAATTTATTTTCTTGAAAGGTCTTAGCTATTATGGTCATGGAATCCATTTTATTTTTGTATATTCGTCTTGGCAATTGGCCGTGTTATAGTACTACCTTATTGTTTATGAGCTGTGAAGGAACAAACTCTTTATCGGGGTGACATATTTTAAGAGTTCGGTTCTTATAATTGTTATTACTTTATGAGGTTTTATTTTAAGCTGTTCTTGAGTGATTTGATTTGTTCCTTGGTTGATTGTGCATTAGTTGGTGTTCTTCACTTGATCTATTAAGTTAATGTTGTGTCTTTTGTTTGGTTTAGAAGTTTTTGTTACTGCTCTTCTCTTACATGCATAGTTATTGAGGTTATGCTTGTTCTATTTTTAGGTTTATTAATATGTACTATTTCATTTCAACCTTTTAATTGAGCAATTCAAGATTTATATTGATTAAAGTATTTGGTTGTTATTCCATGTTTATTTTATCGGTAAAGCATGTCATCAGTTTGGTTGTTATTCCATGTTTATTTTATCGGTAAAGCATGTCATGAGAGTCATTATAATACATTAGAATCATGTCTTGGTAATTACTTTGTCGTTTGATGTTATAGTTAGTAATTTCATATTCATGCACTTGCTATGGATGATTGATTAGTTAGGTGTTGTTGGTTATCATGATAGGAATTCCAATATGACCGTTTATAGCCGTGTTAGGAATCCAGGTAATCAAAAATTCAAATGTAAAGCTTGATTTCCAACGATCAAAAATATATGGCGGTGGCTAATTAGCGCGCTAATTACGTAATTAAGCGCTAACATGAGGAACTCAAAAAAATTATTTTATCCCTTTGTGTTAGCGACCCTTAAACTCGTCCGGGACCTAACCAACCCTTATAATACATGTTATACATGTTTATTATGAGTCATTTACAACAATCCTTTTGATAATGCCCAAGCTTCTTACATAAACAACATAACTCAATCAATTCCTTCTCTTTACATTGTGATGACTCATTAATGACTTCCTAACTTTGTCAATTTATTCTCTACCCCCATGAGTTTAATGTGCGAACCTCGTTCTTTCACTTAGCTATCAATTTCTTCTCTTTAGATGGTGTAGATCGCATTTCCTTTGTAAGCCTCAAAGGTCTTTGGATTTGAGGACTTAAGAACGACCAAAAAGATCTCCTATTGCTCCTTCTAAAAATTCAAATTTCTTCTCTTTGTAGATCTTGAATTTTGAAATGTGTTTCTTCTCCCTTATGTTACAACCAAGTTTGTGGTGGTTTTATCATGATAGGAATTCCAATATGACCGTTTATAGCCGTGTTAGGAATCCGGGAAATCAAAAATTCAAATGTAAAGCTTGATTTTCAACGATCAAAAATATATGGCGGTGGCTAATTAGCGCGCTAATTACGTAATTAAGCGCTAGCTGCGAGGAACTCGAAAAAATTATTTTATCCGGCCCTTTGTGTTAGCGACCCTTAAACTCGTCCAGGACCTAACCAACCCTTATAATACATGTTATACATGTTTATTATGAGTCATTTACAACAATCCTTTTGATAATGCCCAAGCTTCTTACATAAACAACATAACTCAATCAATTCCTTCTCTTTACATTGTGATGACTCATTAATGACTTCCTAACTTTGTCAATTTATTCTCTACCCATGAGTTTAATGTGCGAACCTCGTTCTTTCACTAAGCTATCAATTTCTTCTCTTTAGATGGTGTAGATCGCATTTCCGATTTACAATATTCTCCATTTTGGAGGCTTCTTATCATCTTACTCATTATTATTTCATTACTTGAATAGACAACCGGCTCGACAAGGGTTACGTTCGACTAGGAATGTCGTCTATAAACGAGATGGATGTACAACCGGCTCGACAACGGTTATGTTCGAATTGAATTCGCGGCGAAGGTTAAAGAATTCATATCATTTGCAAAACAACATTGTCCTACATACCAAAGTGAACGGAAGATTAGATGTCAGTGCAATTTTAAGAAATGTCGACTTGTTCCGTACACAGACGTCGAAAAGCGGTTGAGCACCACCTATGTAGGTATGGATTTGTCGGGGATATCACGGTTAGTACGAACATGGTGAAACGGAGATGAAGGGCCGCAAAATTTTCACGCAATGGATTGCCATATTGATGATCTTGATGTTCGAGGCTACGATCAGACACCTTACCGCGAGATGCTACACAACGTGGCGGGTCCAAGTTTCAATTGGAATGTCATGGAAGAATCACCAAACCCCAAGCACGCCAACTATATGACATGATTGATGCAAGTAGGGAACAATTGTGGCTGGTTGCGAAACCATGACAACGTTGTCGGCAATGGCAAGATTACTTGCGATCAAGTCGAACATCATATATACGAACGAGGGTATAATGAAATCATTAAACTCATGAAGGATTGTTTGCCAAATGACAACTCGATGGTTGAGAATTTTTATGCCACTAAAAGACTAATGCGAGGTCTAGGTCTACTGTTGAGAAAATAGATTGTTGTGAGGACCAATGTATGATTTATTGGGGAGTGGACTCGAGTTGACGTCATGTAAATTTTGTGGGAAATCACGATACGTTGCACATCGACGAGGTCGTGGTCGGAACACAAAAAACCGCCCTTGCAAAAGAATGTACTACTTCCCTTTGGGCCCTCGGTTGCAACGATTGTATGCGTCTGAGAGTCAACCGCAAAAACATATGCGATGGCATGGAGATCATTCATCGCTTTGAAGATGTTATGCAACAACTTTGTTCGATTCGATTGCTTGGAGACATTTTAATGACGTCAATAAAGACTTTGCCGTAGAGGTTCGGAATGTTCGTTTAGGATTGTGCAGCGATGGTTTTCAAGTATTTGGGATTTCGGAAATCGTACTCTTCGTGGCCGTGATATTGACTCCTTACAACCTTCCACCGTCGATGTGCATGAAATCGAGTTTATGTTCTTAACGGTTATCGTTCTGGACCAGACCAGCCCAAAGCGAGAAAATCGACGTGTTCCTTGGTGCTTGTGAAAGAGTTGCAAGATTTATGGAACAATGGGGTGGTTACATACGACGTTTCCACCAAGACAAATTTTGTCATGCGAGTTGCCCTTTTATGAATTTGTTAGTGATTTCCCCGCATATAGCATGTTGTCGGTTGGAGCACACACGGTAAGTACGCTTGTCCATATTGTATGGAGGATACAAATGCATTTCAATTGCGAAATGGAGGTAAGACATCGTGGTTTGGCTTGTCATCGTCGTTTCTTGGAGAAGTCATCACCATTAAGGAAAGACAAAAAAATTTCATTAGAGGCAAAATGGTCATAGCGATGATCCGCCATTTCTGCGATCTGGTGAAGAAATTTTGGCGAAATTGAATCGTTTGGCTTGATGAAGGTGACGAAAATCGGCGAATACGTGAATGGGCGGATAGCTAAGAATTCGGGATGGAGGAAGAAAAGCATATTACGGGACTTGCCGTATTGGAAGACAAACTTGATCCGCCACAACTTAGATGTCATGCACATCGAAAAAAATGTTTTTGACAACATTTTCAACACTATTATGTGTGTCTTAGGGCAAGAGTAAGGACAATGCAAAATCGAGGCAAGATATTCGTGAATATTGTCACCGACCTTCTCTACACATTGATTCGGCGACAAATACTTACGTCCTTGGGTGCTATGCTCTTGATACATCAAGTAGACAAAAATTGTGCGAGTGGGTTAAAAAGTTGCGTTTTCTGATGGTTACGCATCGAATCTTGGTCGATGTGTAGATCCAAAAAAAGCTGCGAATGTTCGGCATGAAGAGCCATGATTGTCATATATTCATGCAACGGTTGATACCAATTGCATTCGAGAGAACTTCTCCCAAACCGGTTTGGGTTGCAATTAGCGAATTAAGCCTATTTTTCCGGTCCCTTCTGCGAAATGTGTCGGTATCCAAGATATGGAGGTCTTAGAGTCGAAATACCAAAAATCATTTGCAAGTTGGAAAAAATTTTCCCTCAAGCTTATTTGACTCTATGGAACACCTACCAATCCACTTGGCCTACGAGGCCGTCTGGCGGTCCGTTCAATTTCGATGGATGTATCCATTTGAGAGGTACTATCTTGAGCCCTTGATATTATTTTCCCATTCAATAGGTTTTATATCAACATTTCCTATAACATTCATATAGGTACCTTAAACATTTGAAGAACAATGTGCGAAACAAAGCGAAGGTTGAGGGCTCCATGTGTAATGCTTATTTGGTAGAAGAGGTCACGTCCTTTTGTTCTTACTACTTGAAGATCACGTCTTTACGTTGCATGACAAAGTGCCACGTAACGACGATGGCGATCTCGGGCCCACACCGAACTTCGTTGGCAATTTCTCGATTTTCACTTATCTGGTCGACCCATGGGCAAGTCGAAGGAGCGGTACTTAACGAGAGCGGGGAGTATAATGCCGCTCATTCGTACATCTTGCTCAATTGTCCGAGAGATCGCTCCTTACGTTCGATATGTCCATCACTTTCTTTCATTAATGCGTACATTCATTGTTCATACATTATAAATACATCCGACTTACACGTTCATTTCTTCTAGGATATTCGTCGATGAAATCACTCAAGCAATGGGGGAGTCGCAAGTTGATAGTAGTCTAGAGCACAACTTCCCCATTTGGTTTCAAACATATGTAAGGGCATTACTTTTGTACGTTATAGATTCAAATGTTTCTCCCATAACTAATGTGTCATATTGCATCTCTAATTTTGACGAATAGGCTCGGAATTCTATAGTTGACGAGACGCTCGTTGATCTTTCTGTTGGTCCTAGTCGATCATGTACCGTCTACCCTGGTTACCTTGTTAATGGGTATAAGTTCCACTCCGCAACATATGACGTTGATAGATCGGCGAAGCGGCGGTGTTTTGGTGAAGGGTTCAAACTACGGCGATGTTTCCCATAACTATTATGGATGCTTGCAGAGGTTGTGGAGATTGAGTATCTGGCCTCAAACGTGTGGTCTTGTTTAAGTGCGAATGGTATGACCACTACACCGAATCATGGTGTTAGGACTCACCCAACACTTCAATTGGCGAGAGGTTCATCGAAGTCGACGATATAACAACTACGAGCCATTTGTCTTGGCAATGCAAGCCACTCAAGTCTACTACCTTTCGTACCGCTTCTATGCGGAACGATCGACAAGAATGGCTAGCGGTTTGTTCTTGTCGACCAAAATTCGGCGACGAGGAAACTAGCAAAGACGATAATGACCGGGGCTCGGCGGTGCTTTCAAGATGGGATGCCCACCACGTGCGTAGTCGATGATGCGAGACGCCGATATCAACAATCTGGATGTTCGGCGGGACTCGATTCATTGTTGAAGCGGGTCAAGCGATGAAGTTTATAGTGAAGATGAATCGAGAAGAAGAATCATCACCTTCTACTCATGAGAGTGAATTTGAAACGGATGATAGCGAATAAAGTTTGTATATGATACGTCGACGACCAATAATGTAGTTACTTTTATTTGCATGGATTTTGTTCTTATTAAGTCCAATAATATAGGCGAATTTCTACTTTTTGTATGCCCTTCTTTTCGATGTTTTACTCGTGGCGGGATTGTTAGGTATCATGGCGGACGTGGTCGTAGGGGATGTCGAGGTTTGCCATTAGGACGCCATCGTCCGGGCGGAATAGGTGCGGCACGAGCATCGGCGGCGAAATACCAGCGGCCTCGTGGTCGGGCCACGGGAGGGGTCCATAGAGGTCGTGGCGGTCGAGGTCGTGGTTCGATACCTCCATTATCGATTCCGACTTCTCGGTCTCTCGAGCACGATACGGCGCGGCGTCACCTTCCCCTTCCATGCCGTCGGGGTCGTCTGTACCATCTTCGTCGTCATCAAGGACTATGCCTACTACACACTTCCCCACACCTTCTCAGACGTCAATGACTCCTTTACCCACGAGGCTGCACCCCGGCCACGGCATCACCGGCGGCATCCGAGAGGAAGACGTAAGAGCGAGTTGGAGGTGACGGGCCCTCGGGCCCACCTCGAGGCCGGGGATGGAGGCCCCTCGCGTGCGGGGATCCCTATCACGCGATTGCCAATGATACGTAAGTTTGCGTTTGACTTTTATATGTCAATTTCAATATGGATGTCAAATATTGAAGAAGTAGTTAAGGTGATATGCATGTTCATGAAACACGGGGAGTTGCATCCTTCGCACTTTTGTGCACGGAGGATGACAAAAGTTTTTAAACGATGGATGATTCTGAAGGGTATTGTTGGAAGTCGATGCCGCCTCATCATAAAGACCAATGCGCGACAATGGAAGGTAAACAAGACTACCATGTGCCTTATGATTTATACTATTTTCTCAAATAAGTGCTAACAATAGCAATCGCCAATTTGTAGATATTTTTTAGATGGGATGATGCGCTTCCCAGGGATCTCGTGCGGCGGCGTACGACGAGGCTTGCGAGCACAAGAGTACACGCGTTGATGCACAAGTTGAAGAAGAATCGGGTGCGACCGGTTTATGTTACGAGATGAGGCATGGAGGAGATACTTGCGATGCTTGGGAGAGCGAGGACTTCCGAGGCTAGGTCTAGGCAAGCGACGCGAGAATAGGAACAACGAGGTCGAAGGCCACAGGGGCTGGACCCTCGAAGCACGGTGGTGGTTCGTGTCATTTGCGACTACCCAAAAAGATTGGTTAGTTTTTTTAACATCTAGGATATTTCGTACATTTATACTCTTGTTCACTATGCTTGGTCTGCCTGCGCAGTGATTCATCAGAGCATGCCACCGTCGGTGAATGATTTGTACTTGCATCTCCACACCGTTAATCACGACGGGACGACATTCATCGATACTAGATCGGAGCGGTTCTATGTAAGTGTAGAATAAAAATGTAAATTATTATTAAGTCTTTCACTTACCCCATATCATGTACTTTGTTTGTTGTGCATATATGCGGGATAGGCTCCGAGAGCGGACGTCGGGAGGCGACCCGAGCTACACCGGAGCAATCGGTGGATGATGAGGCGGTGTACCTCAATGTGGCGGGTGAGTGTTCCAAAGGACGTGTCTACGGACTCGGGTCGTAGGGAGAAAGAAGAGGAGATACGGAACTCCTGGTGCTAGCACGTCGCGAGCGCGCGGATGTGGTGCGCGGGCGAGTTCGATGTCGTTGCGGAGCAACTACGAAAGGTTATGAACTTCATGCATCGGCATCTTGGGATGGACATGGACGAAATAGGCCTAGCTCGGCAACAACCACCACCACCACGCCACCAACACCCACCTCCACCTCATGACCAGCAACGCCGCCGCAAATAGATCCGTAGATCCACCCCAACAAGGGGACAATGTTGGGCGTGAGACGTAAGCGTGGCTCTCGAGAGATGAGCGGGTTGGTGATACATAGGTACTTGACTTGTTGTTTGTTTCAAATGCTTAGATTAAATGGACAATGAATGTACTGCGGACGATGGTGGTTTGTTGAAGCTTTGATGTAGTGGAGGGTGCGATGATGAAGTTCCTTTATTTTTTTTCTCTTTTTTCGGATAGGCGGATTTTAGTTTTTCCTTTCGTTCTCGAGGGAATGGGTTCATTGCTTTTGACGATGAGCATGTTGTAGACGATTTGTTTCATTTGCATGTTAAACTCATTCTTTTTTTGGTGGTGGTGATTTTGGTCCTTATAGGACTCCGGTCTCGGAGGTAGGCGTGGTGGGTATAGTGGAGCGGTGAGCTTGGTGGGGGTTATGGAGGCTTTGGGGCCGGTGGCTTAGGTGCTTATCGAGGTGAATCTTCTCTTGGCTATTCTATTTTGCTTTTGTGAGTGTTCTTTTTTTTTTTTTTGCTTGTTGAACGATAGGATTGGTTGGTTTTTGTGTATACTTCCAAATTTTGGAGCTTTTGTAATACATGACAACTTTCGTGGATATATAAATGAGTGAATCACATACTATTAATAAGTTGATGCGGTTTCTTATGGGATTGAATGAGGTATATGATCATGTAAGAAATGAAGTGTTAGTCATGGATCCTCTTCCAAGTCTTAAAAAAACCTATGCTATTATTGTTCGAGTAGAGATACAAAAAGAGGTGAACATTGCTTTTGCACCCAAAGTTGAGACAACAATGATGGTTAAGCAAGTTATTTCTAAGCCCTTTGTATCCAAATCATCTGTTCTGTTAATTACGTTAAGGGAGGAGGTTTTAAAAAACAGAACAAAGATGATTCGTATTATGATCAACTTTGCAAGATGAAGCGCAATACCAAAGAAACATGCTTCAAACTTTATGGTTATCAGTTGGTAAAAAGCTATTTGAAAGGGCAAGGAAATCAAGCGTAGAGCAATCAAAGAATTTTGCTCATATGATAGAAACTCCTATGGATTTCTCGAGAAGATGGACGGTATGATAGCTTACAAGCAAATATAGCAACTATGGTCAGCAAAAATTTTATTAATTGATCTAAGGGAAGGGTGTTCTTGGTGGAGATGTTGTGGGTGCCAATTTTGCTCATCTCATTGATTATATGCGGTAGCATTTTATGTTCTCATCATTGCTTAAATGTTCAATTTACTCTAAAACTCATTCAAAGAGGCTCTTGGGGAAGGGTGTTGCTTGTGGACTTGACTTGCGGGGTGGATAAGCTTGTTGAGGATATGGTTTGTTAAAATGATTTTTGGGAGTGGTGGATCAGTGGAGTTTAGAAGGATTGTTGATGAGGCTTTGAAGATGGCTGGTGCTTTCAACTTGAATGATTTTGTGCCCTTTCTCAAGGTTCTTGATCTCCAGGTAACTACTCATCATCTACAATCTATAATTGAACCTGCTAGCTAGGATAATTCAGCAACAATACGCACTAACCACACACAATTGAACCTGCTAGCTAGGATAATTCAGCAACATTTTTGCATTTTCTCAAACCGAGACAAAATGGGAGAGGTTGGAGGCCTAATTAGTGTTTGATTTTTTGATTTCTTGAGTACCATTGTTATGCTATTTGATTATCAGATGGACCTCGAGATGAGTGTCACTTGATATATGGTCGGCCAGGAAATTGTTGTCTTGTAAATATGTTGGCAACCTTAGATAACCCTTGACTTGTTGTTTTGGAATTGCAATGCGATGCATATGTGGTGGAAGATTAAATCTTCTATTAGAGTGGATAGGTTAGTGTAGTGGTGGTGTAACCTTATGTATTCTTTGGCTTACCTCGGTCACGACCTTTTAACTTGCGGTATAATCTTCTTTAAACTTTTATACGATTTACGATTTTTCTAACTTCTAATATTAAGATGTATTAAGATCTTTATACGTAGGTTGATTGGTTCTATATGAAAGATGATGAGAATCCTTTTGGTTTTGAACCTGGTCAGTTTTACTTTGGAGGCCTTCAAAAAATATGCAAATGATTTCAAGGGCGGTATTTTAGGAAGGTTGGTGATGCGAATCCGAGTATGTAATCGGCATTTGCTTGAGAATCAATGGGAGCCCTCGGTAGATGATATAGAGGGTGAATATTGGCGGATAGTTGAGAAGCCAGCGAGGAGATTGAGGTACATGTTGAATAAATGTTGTTTGTGCCTGGTCCATTTGTATAACTTTGTTCTAAATCTTTTCTTA
Organism: Stephania japonica; assembly: GCA_039657345.1. Classification (NCBI taxonomy): domain Eukaryota; kingdom Viridiplantae; phylum Streptophyta; class Magnoliopsida; order Ranunculales; family Menispermaceae; genus Stephania; species Stephania japonica. The sequence goes on along the minus strand of CM077558.1, from coordinate 14,376,509 downwards.
TTTTATAGGTGCTTTATGGTGCGATGTCGAAGCTGGAGTCTTTGGAAGTGGTTTTCCAAGAGTATCATCTCCATGGAGAGTTGTTGGACTATGAAGAAAATTGCATTACTTCGGGTTGGAACTTGAATAATCGCAAGGCTTCCGGGTTCTTGCTATCTTTTCGAAAGCGGTGACATTTACTGGTGTTGTGGTGCCATGGTTGTATGTGGGAATGTGCTTTTCTTCATTTTGTTGGGTAAGCTTAATAAATTTCATTTTGATTTCCTTGGAAATTCCTTGATTATGTAAGCACTATAGTGCTCTAGTTGGCTTTTACACGAGAATCTTTCTTGAGATTGTGATGGGCTTGCTTCTATTTGAGTAATATTTTATTTATTGACATTTCTCTTTGTTTTGAATTGTAGCATGTTGAGGACCATCATCGTATTCAATAAATTATATGCATTGGGGTGCTCCAAAAGTGTGGTATGGCATTCCGGAAATTACTCATCCACATTAGAAATTTGCTATGAAAAAGAAATTGCACGATTTATTTGAAGAACAACCTAATTTGCTCCATAAACTTGTGAGTGGTGCTACATCTTTGTTCTCTTAAGCCATATTATACCTATTTCTTGTTATTGCAATTTTATAGTAACAACAATGAAGCCTCGATCCCAAATTAGTTGTGATTGGTTTGCATGGATCGAATTCTTCCACTCCGCTTGCTTTAATGTCGCTTGCATATTGTTATTGTACTTATTCGATAATGATAATGTCTTGACTCATTAGAGAAGTAATTGAGTGACATATTCTTAATAAATCCATTGCCACAAAATTCCGAGTCCTATTAATGCGAATTAGGGTGTGCGTCTCTTCAATCTGAGCCGTGCGATTCTAACCACTATACGGGAAATCGTATGCTTAGAAATATGTTTCCCCGAGAATCATAGCCATGGCTGAATTGTTTGGCAAATGATGTGCAAGATTCTGTCATTGTTTTAAACCCCATCCTTCCATAGTGAAAGAAAAAGTCTCACAATTTTGTTGTATCCAAAGTTCATTTCTCTTAACTTGACCCGGACACTGGATGTGAGCTATATGTCCAGCTATCTTGACTGTTAAACTTTCTTGATCTGTTTGAATAAATCATGTTTGCCGTCTTGTTATGTGTCTTAGCCTCGAGACATGCACACACTGCAGGGCCTTCTTGGTGCTAAAGGCCTTGTGTCTTAAAACGACCCTTAATAGGTCTTATTTTCATTTCCTTAATAACTTTTTGATATTTGTTTTCTAGTAATATGATGACGATTGTAGTGTTTGAAAATATTTAGATGTAAACATTTAGTCGTCGATTGAACTCAATTGATAGACATTAACGTCAAGAGATGCTCATTGCATCACATGCACAACTCTCGATCACCATTAGTAGTGCCTTCGATCACATTTCCTTGTGATTCTAAGCATATCTAATGACAAGCAAGGGGCTTCGAGATTTGCTATTCCCCTTTGATGTTCATAAATGAGTTTTCATTACTTAGTGCAATTTTTAGAAGATATCGATAAGAATCATCATAGGGATTACTTGTAGTAACTCGGGAGGCTTCTTTTTCCTCCTACCAATCGGGAAAGGCCTTATTGTTTTAGTGTTCTTTGTCAATTATAGTTAACAAATGAGTTATATATATATATATATATATATATATATATAATCAAAAAAGAAGCGAGAGAGGTGGGGCTCCATGTTTGTTATTTATGTCTCTAGCATGACCACTTGATAAATTGTGGAGGGCGGTGGGTAAATGGCCGATACTACTAGAAGGATTCCCCTTTGGATAATAGGTATCGTAACCGGTATTGTTGTGATCGGTTTAATAGGTGTTTTCTTTTATGGTTCATATTACGGATTTGGTTCATCCTGTGCGACTCTTGCTTTTATTCCCAAGTTAGCACCGACTCTTTCGGTTTGGCATTTGTTGTAGCCACCGTTGTCGTTCTTTCTCGGGGAGTGAGAATAGGGTGGGAATAATTTGATGTGTTCAAGTGACACTTGCATGATGAATCTTTTGGTGCGGGTTACACGACTCTCTCCTTCTATTTTAATTTAAAGGTGTACCGGTCCGTCATTGTGTTCAAAATCTGGCGAATTTGTCCTCGCATTTCCTCGAGCTTATCATTGTGGGTTCGGTTGTGGGTTCAATTGTGCGGAGAGAATTTGTAAATATTGCTCCTCTTGATTGGTTGCCTTATGGGCGAGAATCTTTGTAGAGATCTACAGTGACGGCGGCGTAAAACAACCATTTCCCATGATAGGCTTGTTGTTAGGGGCGACAAGGGAAGCGATAAGGCGCAATGGGAACTTCGGCTATTGAAGAAAAGTACGATAGAGAACTTACGATGGAAAGAGTGCATGGGAAAGATAAAATTCTAGCAAGGCTCTCGAGGTTTGGTGTTTAACTTTTATGGTTCATGTATGGTGACAAGTCTTGTTTTCTTAAATTTTAGAGTCTTCATGACAAGTTTTCTCTTCAACAGACACGTGTGGAGATGGAGCGAGATGAAACGGGAGTACCTCTGTACCCTGGCTTGTAAAGTGAACATGGATGGTAGCTTTGACACGTGCAATGAAAGGGAATGTATTATATGTCGTATGATGCATCTATCTGCGGTGAAATTGTTCTCGATGCCAGAAATTCGCATGCCTAAACCATATAATGCGGTTGTGCATTTAATCGAAATCAATTCAAAATCTTTGTTTGTTTGTTTGTTTGTTGTTTTTGTTCTTCGACCACCGGTGATCAACTTTGTGATTCTCGAGTTTACATGCATTGCGACGCTTGTGCACAAGAAATTCGAAAGCTGTAAGTTTCTACTCATTTTGCTTGTTTTTCTAGATCCTATGCTTTTAGGAGTTGCATTGCTTAAATAATTGAAGGCTATGGCTATGGTTTTTTTTTTTTTTGGAGTTGCGGAGCTTCCATGGATGCGGTCCCATCTCACATTTGAGTGCATGCTCTCTCATGGATATTGTGAGCCGAGCTTACTTAGATGTTGCACATTGCTACCCTTCCATTGTGATATGATTCTAAGACTCGACGACTTCTTCATTTCGGCGACAAGGAGCTCTCCCAACAACGGCATAATCTTTGAATTGTAACATCTATCGCATTGGCGAACTTCTTGTGGATAACCTCTATTCCTTACATCAAAGTGAGGGCTCCTTAATCTTCGCGATGCGACTTCACATTTTCTGACGCGAGGCTTGAAGGACTTCACCATACCAACTCCGAAGTTGTGTTTGAATGGCCGCAATGCAAAGCTGAACCATAAGCTGCGATACACTCTTACCATCTCCGTAGCAGCGCAATGCTTCAATTTTCAGCATTTGTCCAATGTCAATATCATCTTTCAGTTTGCCTCAGAACTCCATCTCGAATAGGCGATCGATGAAAGATCTTTCGATGGTGAAATGATAGTAGATGATTTTGTTATTTTGAACTCTTAATGGAATAATAATATTGCGAGTGGAATGTAGATTTGTATATTTTTAATTGAAAATGGAAATAAAAATTAATTTTGAGTATTTTTAGCTATTATTTTTGATGTATGGATGCGCAATTTGGCTTCTTTGGGGGATGTTGGAGGGTGCGAGCGATGGAGTATGTCATATCGGGTTGTATTTTGATTTTTAGGTTGGAGAATCGATTAGCTTATGTATACGTGCCATATTTAAACAAAACGAGAAAATTAGAGACGGATTAGCAACGGATTTCAAATTTTCCGTTGCTATTCCGTCTCTAATTTTCGAAATATTTCTATCAATCACAAACGGATCGAGACGGAAAAATTAATTCGTCTCGATTCCGTCTCTAATTAAAACGGAATCGAAACGGAATCGAAACGGAATAATCGTCTCGATTCGTTTCTAATTAGAGACGGAATCGAGAGACGGACATTTTGTATTCGTCTCGATTACGTCTCGATTCCGTTTCGATTAGAAACGGAATCGAGAGATGGAATTCATAAATTTATTAATTCGTCTCGATTCGTTTCTAATCGACAACGAATCGAGAACGAAATGCAAGTACAAATGTACCATTTCGAAATAAAATCCATTTCTGTTCGTCTCTGTTCGTTTCTAATTTCGTCTCTAAATCCGTCTCTAATCGAAACGGATAATTTCCGTCTCTATTCGTCTCTAATCGAAACGGAATCCATATTCCGTTTACGATCGTATCGGCGACGACGTTTTGAGAGACGGAACATGTCCGTCTCTGTTCGTTTCGATTTCATTCGAGAGACGGAATTTTAAAAATCGAAACGGAAAATTCCGTTTCGATTTGCGATTTTTTTTGTAGTGGTGTTGGTCTGCTGAGGTGAACTAGCATAACTCCTCGCTGGAGTAGCTGGTACAATCATTGTAGAAGGTGAAGACGTAACTGATGCTATGCTCTAAGCTCGGTCACCCTGTCTCCACTGTCTCGCTCTCTTCCTCCTCCTATCACCTCTGGACCCTCTAAATGACTGTGGGGGTGCTGACGACGTCACCTGTGCCACGGTGCGTGTGCTCCCAAAGTTCTCACTAGCTATAACCCTCTCATAGGCATCCTGTAACATGCTCAGAGCCGTCATCACTACAGAACCGATTGATTCCAGTAGACCGTGTACAAAATAGTAAGCCTGGTTGGCGTCGGTATCGGCTGCGTCATTGGTATACTCCATTAGACTCAAGTACCAATCCATATACTCCATAACAGAGTCTCTTGTTTGCTGTCTAATCGTCGGAAACTCTGTCCTCTTTCAATTACAGACCGTAGGAGGAATGTACTTGTGAAATCTCTCTCTAAACTCAGCCCAGTCTTTGTGTTTACCCTTCGATGCTACCGTCGTGCGCCACCAAATATTAGTCTCGCTAAACAAATGTGCTGAAGAAATACTCGGGTGCATATGTGCCGGTGTTGCCAAAACCTCGTGGATCTTCTCGTGGCTCCTCATAAACTTCTCCGCTGCCTATAGATTTGTTCCCCCTTGGAACTTTACCGGCTGGTGTCTCATAAACTCTCAGTTCTGCCTTGCCTTAGGCGTCGCTTTAGCACCACTCTCAGTCGGTGTGCTCGGCGTATCCTCTGTCGGTGTCTCTGCTGTATGAGGTGCTATCTCTGTCTGTGCAGGAACCTCCTTAGTCATTGCGGCTCCTACAAAAACAGTGGGTGCTGCTGGCGTATCCTGAACTGTCGGAGACTTCCCAGCCTGAGCAACTGGAGCTGCTAATGTACTAGATGATCTTGTCGCATAAGCTCTCAGTAGTCTGAGAATATCCTGTAACTGCTGAACATGCATTGAAATCCTCTGCGACATGCCATCCAACTGGACCTGTACGACACCCGTACTAGTCTCACCTATACTAGGCTGATCGGCTATCGCTATTTGAAAAGAAAGTGATTCTCACAATCAGGACATAGCTATCATTAATATAATATACAATAATCCAATATCTCAAAGTTCAGTTTTTATTTTCCCCAACTTTCCTCACTTCCCAACTAAGACTTAAGTTAGGTTCATAGGGTTTCACTCTAAGTTCAACCATTCCTAACTTCTGCTGATTAAAGTCTTAATGGCTTGTGATTTAAATCAAGAGTTGAGTATTTAAAACTTCGGCTCTGATACCAACTGTGATGATCCGAATTTTCAAACCTAAACCGGGCCCCACCTGGCCTAGACTTAAGGGAAACTTCGAACCCGTCTCGACGACTCACGCAAGACTAGTCAGCCTTACCCTACCATTTACCATTCATTTACAAATTTCTAACATTAATTAGTGAGTTATCATAAATATAGTGGAAATAAAATCTCAAACTAATCAATTAATCACAACCATATAAAGATTAGACATCCTAGAGTGTGGAAACCTCGCATATGTATATCATTATAAATGATCAATTAGAGGAGAACAATCTAATAGATATACATGCCCAGAATCTCTCACATACACAAACCCATGTTCCAAAACAACGTATATATGCAATAATACAAAAATCACCTACTCAGTTTAGTGGAAGGGTGTGCTCCAGTATCTTCAAAGCAAATCCCTAAGCTCTGGTGCCTTCCCCTTGCTGGATTGTGAATCTGCACTCCGTCAAACACAAGAATGACGAGCCTAGACAAGTGACACCAAGCAGAACAATAATACAACATTTTGAAATAATTAAACATCAGTCCACATTCATGATGATAAAAAGAAAGAATAAGGAACGCATGAAATGTATAAGACTGTAAATAGATCAATCGAAATGTGAGTGTCTGAATTATGAAATAGAATAGCAAGGAGTCATGACAATAGTCATTGAGTCGAGGTAAAAACTTCAAGACTTGGGTTCAGGACGAGAACACAGCCTACCAGCCCTAACCCTTGCAACTGTGAGATATCTATAGACCTGGATAAGAGCCCCTAGTGTACACTCAACCGGGAGATATTAACAGCATCTAGTTAAGAGCTTATATCACAGATATTTAGAAAACATGACCCCCTTGCCAATAGACCACACAACCTAAAGAGATTCCAATATATATGTTGATAAACAGAGTAACAACAACAAATTAAAGCTCAAGAAATAACTATAAAAGTTCTCACTGGTTTACTTACCTGCTATCCAACTATTACGTACTTAACGAACTCCCGACACGTCTCCTATGATCTCCCATGTCGCGTCAATGTTCAAAACCCCTAAAATACATTTAAATCGAAATTCCCATTAATTACTCGTATTCAATCCAATTTTCCATAATTTTATTCATTCACTCATTTGAGTCGATTACCCAGGTATTAGCTTGTATTATGACCCATTAGGATACCCGAGAGATCCCCGAAAGTTTCCAAAAATTTTATAAAAATTCACCCCTGTGAATAGTGACACGCTGCTGGGACGCCATGTCGTCCAATGACTTGGATGACGTCTCCACGGCGTGGAGATGAGGTATCACTGTCCAACTTGTACGTGAGTGACGTCGTGACCTCAGTTGGTCATGGCGGTGTCTTCACGACATGTTCCCCTAAGGCCCTACCCAAGACGTACGTGGGTGACGCCGTGAGTTGGAATACTCACGGCGTTGCCACGACGTCTTTTGCAGAACGCCTTTGAACTGGGGTTTTCGACACACCGGCTCGCATCGCCGTGCTTCGAGCCTATCCCAACTTCGATTACACATCCAACATCACACCAATACACCCTCGGCTCGTTTCAAAACCCAACCTAACCGTTGATTTTTCGAAATCATCCAAAATTCAATAAAAATCCCCAAAAATTCAAAAATTTTCCAAACATCAACAACACTTCACAATTCATGTTTTGATTACCCAATACACTCCCAATCCATCAAAACATCTCATAAAAATTGAATTTCCCAATTTGTTGTTCGAATTCATAGCGACAAAAACTCACCAAAAATACTGCCAAAACAAAGAACAAAGATAATGACGCGAGGATTTGGATTCTCACCTTAGATATCGTGTTTGCCCACTCTCTTGATGTCAATCCACGTCGAAACGTCCAGGAAATCTCCTTTCTAACGTGGTGTTTTCGTTGAGAGAGAGAGTGAAATGAGATAAGGATAGAGAAAAGGTGATGGAAATGGGTTTTATACCCTCTCATCATCTACTCACCCACACAAATCTCCATGCACATCTCATGGCCACCTTTCAAACCATCCACCCACCTTAACTCCCATTGGTGACTTCGTTGAGTGACTCACCACATCACTTAGTCATTTTCTCTCACAATACTCATGTTCCTGGACTTGTTTTGTACCACAACTTGCTCGTCGCGTTGTCCGGACGTACCAACGTATCAAATTCGTTTTACAACTTTTAATTTTATTTATTTTGTATTTTTTTATTGTTTTTAATCATTTAAGTCCCTCAGATTGCTAATTACTCGACTAACGTTTGCTTGAAATCCCGTTATTTTCACGTAATTCTCGAGTTGAATTGTTCCCCATACGCTCACACTCAAACGTCCTCGCACGTTTGAGACATTGAAATTAAACATTTGGGTAATACAATATAATACAAAACACCAAACACAAACAACATACCTCGACGTCGACGACCGAGAATTGAACTCTGTATCACGACAAATGGGCCCACATATGACTTAAATTGACACGTAGCACAAGTTAGAATTTACGGTCATTACATTAGTCCCACGAGTGAGAAGGGTTTGACAATTTTGGCAAAGAAGAATGTGCTCTCAAGGGTAAAGAATTCACCTTTGAAAAATGTGTTCACTGTTTAGCGGGGGAAACAAACTAGAGTTGCTTTCAAGTCAGCTAATTCTCATTCAAGAAAGTTAGAAATACTTGATCTTGTACATTCTGATGTATGCGGTCCTATGAAGACAAGGACACTTGGTGGTGTTATTTACTCTGACACTTTCATTAATGATCATTCAAGAAAGTTGTGGGTTTATACCTTGAAAAGAAAAGACCAAGTGTTTGATGTATTTATGAAGTTTCAAGCCTTAGTTGAGAGACAGACTAGGAAGAAGTTGAAATGCATTAGATTCGATAATGGTGGTGAGTATTGTGGAACTTTTGATGAGTATTGCAAGCAATAAGGCATTCGTCATTAAAGGACCTCTTAAAACACCTCAGTTAAATGGGATAGCTAAGAGAATTAATAGAACTCTAGTTGAAAGAGTGAGATGTTTGCTTTCATAAGCAAAGTTGTCTAAATCCTTTTGGGGTGAAGCTTTGAGTACGGTGATACATGTGTTGAATTTGACATCGTGTGTTCCACTGAATCTAGATGTTCCAGAGAGAGTTTGGTAGGGAAATGATGTTTCTATGATCACTTACGGGTGTTTGGGTGCTAAGCTTTTGTTCATATTCCTAAAGATGAAAGGTCTAAGCTTGATGTCAAGACTAAACAATGTGTGTTCATTGGTTATGGGCAAGATGAGTTTGGCTACAGGTTTTATGATCCAGCTCAGAAGAACTTGTAAGAAGCAAATATGCAATGTTTATGGAGGATCAAATCATTGAGGACATAGAGAAGATAGTTAGTTTAGTGACTAATGTTAGTGGTGATTTGGTTGATTTTGGGTCATTTGCTCCACCACGTGTTCAGACACAAACCTCAGATGCAGTTCATGATGATCAACATGATAGTGGTGATGTTGATATTCCACCAGAGGTCGAGTTAGGTGATGATGATGATGATCGTGAGAAGTTCCAACAGGTCTCAGAGGCTTCGATTATTGTTCCAACTAGGAGATCTTAGAGATAGAAAATGTCTTTAGTCGATATTTGCCTAGCAAATTTATGTTACTTAGTGACGGGGTAGAACCTGAATGTTATCCAGAAGCTATGCAAGATGAGCATAAAGAGAAATGGGTTGAGGCAATGGATGATGAGATGAAATCATTACATGATAACCATACTTTTGAGTTGGTTAAGTTACTTAATGGAAAGAAAGCTTTGAAGAATAGGTGGGTGTATAAAGTGAAGTATAAGAGCACATTTCACAACCTCGATACAAAGCTAGATTGGTTGTTAAAGGTTTTAGTCAAAAGAAAGGCATCGATTATGATGAGATCTTCTTGTTGGTAGTTAAGATGTCATCTATTCGAGTTGTTTTGAGTTTGGCAGCAAGTCTTGATTTGGAGGTTGAGCAGATGAATGTGAAGACTGTTTTCCTTCATGGTGACTTAGATAAAGAAATTTATATGGAACAACTAGAGGGTTTCAAAGTGCATGGAAAAGAAAATTATGTGGGCATGTTGAAGAAAAGTCATTATGGGTTGAAGAAGAAGATAGTGTCTTTAATGGTTATAAGACTACAATAAGACTACTTCATCATTGTGTTTCATGCGAGATTTTCTTGATGATGATTTCATTATATTGTTGTTGTATGTTGATGATATGTTGATTGTTGGCAGGAATACTTCAAGAATTGCAAAGTTGAAGAAGCAGTTAAACAAGTCATTCTTCATGAAAAACTTGGGTCCGGCAAAGCAAATTCTTGGTATCCGTATTTTGAGAGACAGAAGTTTCAAGAAGTTGTCTATGTCACAAGACCAATATATAGAGAAAGTTCTTGAGAGGTTCAACATGAACAAGGCTAAGGTAGTGAATGCTCCTTTAGCTAGTCACTTTAAATTGAATGCTCAGCAATGTCCTTTTACAGATGAATATAAGCAAGATATGGAGAGAATTCCATATGCCTCCATAGTAGGAAGTTTGATGTATGCTATGGTATGTACTAGACCAGATATATCATATGCAGTTGGTGTGGTTAGTAGGTTCTTATCTAATTCGGGATGAGAGCATTGGGATGTAGTCAAGTGGATTATGAGATATCTACGAAGTACTACTTCTTTGAGACTCACTTTTGGTAATGGAAAGTCAGTGTTGGTTGGTTACATAGATGCAGATATGGCCGGTGATTTGGACTCTTGGAGGCATACTTTAGGTTACTTGATGACTTTCTCAGGTGGGGCAATATCGTGGCAGTCCATATTACAGAAATGAGTTACACTTTATACTGTTGAAGCAGAGTTTATTGCAACAACCGAATCATGTAAAGAGTTGTTGCGGTTGAAGAAGTTTCTTCAAGAATTGGTTTCAAGCAAGAAATATATGTTTTGTTTTGTGACAATCAAAGTGTCATTCACATGAATAAGAATGCTTCATTTCACTCGAGTTAAGAATGTTTCATTTCACTCGAGGACTAAGCACATTGATGTAAGGTATCATTGGATATGAGATGTTCTCAATGACGGCTTACTTGAGATTAAGAAAATTCACACTGATAGTAATGGTTCTAATATGTTTACAAATGCATTTCCAAGTTTGAAGCTTGAAGTATGTTGTGACATAGCTTTCACTTAGTTGAAAAAGGGGGAGATTGTTGGGTTTTTTCAATCCATTAATGGAAGAGCAAACTTGTCATTTTGTCCACCTCCTATTTAAAGCACTTGCCTTATTTTGAAGAGAGAGAGAGAGAGAACGACTTTGATTGAGGAGAAATTTGGGAGAGATTTGTGTTCTTCAAGCATTAACTTTGAAACATCATTTAAGCGCTTGATTGAAGGTACAAACGGACTCCGTTTGAGGCAAGATTTGAAGGGGAGATTCACGTGGCATCGAGCTCTAAATCACCATTGGTAGAGATTTCACTTTGCCTTCTTCTATGTGACATCCTCCATTTCTCTTGTATTAAGTTATTTGACCAAGATATGCTTTTATGTTTGTTGTCTTGATGATTTGTGATGTTCATACATCTAACTAGTGTTAGAGATGACTTTTGTATTCCCATTTTCATAATGAGAGTTTTTCATTGGTGTTAGTTACCTTGTGGTTTTACTTCTCATTTTGAGAAGGTTTCCACGTTAAAATTCTTGTGTGTTGTGGTTTGATTCTTGCATTTCATTGTTCTTTATTTGTTGATTGTTCATATCGTGGTTGTGATCCTTATTTGGCGACACGAGGGGTAGATTATTTGTTGGTGTAGGTTCATCCCATCACTTTCGTCTTCTTAAAAGATAAACAAAGCATAGTGATTTTTAATTATATATAGGTGAGACTTTTGAACTATGAAAATGCTAAGATGACTCGATGAGGGAACCCCGAGATGGACACCCGATGATTGTGTCCATCCATTGCGCATCGATTTGTGTGCACACATATCCCGATGTGTAAATGGATGGATATAATCACCCGGGTGTCTGTAACGGCCTAAATTTAATTCATCATTATTTGTGACGTATTGCAAACGTGGCGGATAGCTTAGACACCCGTGGGACCTGCAACTAGGTTATTGCGCGCCTGGAGTTAGGTAAATTGTGTTTTGAGTGTTGTTTTGACTAAATTTGCGATGTTTATGTTAAAATAGGTTAAACGACATCGCGATGTGTGTAATTATATTTCAATTGACATGTGAGATTGTGTGTTAAGTATTCGCCTCGATATGCGTGTCGACGCGGGTACCGGGTAGAAGAAAAGACAAAATATTAGGTCGGAGAAAATAATACACACATTAAATGAATTAAATGTGATAAAATAGTAAATTGATTGGCACCTAAGGACACGTGAGGTCGTGGTCGACACTTGTGGGTGGTACAGTAGTGTGCATGCCCGAGTATGCTCGTTGGCGCGCACGATGAAATTGTAGGCGCGAAAATATAGGCAAATATATATTTATATATATATATATGTAATTTAAATATATGTATATATATGTAAATATATATTAAAAATCAGAAAAATAAATAAATAATTGTGAAATGACCAAAAAGGGCATGAACTTTGTAAAAGATTGTGGATATGGATAGGGGCATTTTAGTCATTTCACCCCAAAATGTTGATAAACCCACCACCGACACCACATTTCTCCATTTTCGATCAAAAAGAGAGGAGAGAAATCGAGAGAAGGAGAAGGGAGAAATCGAGAGAGAGAGAGAGGAGGAGGCGAGGTGAGTCATTGATGTTGTTGTTATTGTTTTTGTTGTTGTTGTTGTTGCATTGTTGTTGTCAGTGGTGGTAGTGGTGTTGGTGGCGGTGCTCGGGAGCTCGACGAACTGCCATGGCGATTCATCCGAGGATGTACATGGCATGGGAGATGTCTCCCATTAACAATAGAAAAAGAAAATACAAATCGAGGGTTGGGGATTTGAGAGAAGACCCCAACCCCAACCGATTATGAAAAAAAAAAAAAAAAAAAAATTCTTCTCTGTTGGAACAGGCAACAACTCGTTCCAATGAAGAAGAAGAGGCCGGTTCGGCCAACCAAAAATAAAAAAAAAAAAACAAAAGATAAAATTTTGGGAAAATTAATAGAAAATTCAGATAAAATAGGAAAAATTCAGAAAAAAAAAATATATTTTGATCAAATAAATGAGTTTTGGAATTTTATCGGAATTTTGGCGAGATGTAGTCGGGGTTTTTACCTCGAAAAATTTAAAATTGACATAATATGTCAAATTGAAGCTAATTCAATGACAACTAATCTTAGGTACATATGGGGTGATAATTTTGATTGTCAGGTATTTATTGGAGCTAGACCGGAGTTTGAATTTCAAGATGCGGAGTGCAGATTGAGGTGTGTGGTATCCCAACTGAAATTACTTGAGTATTTACTTCTTTTGGCATTTGAATTCAATTTTTTTCATTTCAATACTCTACTCTGGTTACGGTTATATGGGCAAACGTTGAGCGAGGCTCCCTTCGTTCTATTCTTGTGTGTATGTCCACTACACCATAGCACGTGCTACCAGATCGGTCTCGGTGAATATCATGACCTGAGTATCACGTCGTGGCATGTGTCGATGCGCCGTAGGTGTAACACCGGCCATCGAGCGGATCTAGATGCTTGCCCTGCTTGAGTCGAACTCGCCGACAGTATTCTGTGGAAGAGTCTGAATTATGGTGTAGTCTGACACTAGGGGCTAGGAACACACTTTGAGCTTTTCCTATTATTTATTCATGCGATGAGCGCAATTGCCTGTATTTATTTCCGCATGTTTATTTAATAGCTTTATTTAAATTTCAATATTTACTTTCAGTATTGCTCACTTAATTTCCTTGGGAATACTCACTCTGGACTCGTCATCTGCCTTTTGTGATGGCTTGAGTGCAGATCCTAGTACGAGCAGGGGGCAAGGGCAAGCTGTGCCGAGTACTGTTGATCTGAGATTGCCTTACTCGTACGTTTGTATTATATTTATTTTGTTTCATTTTGGGTTTGGTAATTTTGAGATACCTTGTGTATATTGATCTTTTTGTGACTTCAGAGGTATTTATGGTTATATATGGGTTTTCCACATTAGGTTTATGGTTTAGGTTACATATTTATAGTATAATTATCTGAGTAAATGTGTTAAAGGCTTCCGCTGTGTGTGAATTTGAGGATTCTATTATGACTTAACATATAATTTATTTTCAATACAACTTAATCGGTAAATGGATAATTAATAAGGTTTAAAAAGATAAAATGGAGGATATAATCTAATGTAGCGCACATGTCGCAGGTAAGATAGATTGTGGGTCCACATTGGCCCCGTGGCGGTCCATTTGGAAAATGGGTCGTTACATTTTGGTATCAGAGCCTAGGTTTGAGGAGCCTAATGAACCTACCATTACATTTTGGAAAATCTAGGGCTCGAATTTGAGGAAAACCTGATCATAAACCTATTAAATAAGCTTTAGATGTGGAAACCCAAAGGAATTGCCTAAAGTCTTAGTTGGGAAGCAATGAGAGATGGGTAGAAATCGGGATATACGTGTTATGTTTTTGTTTGTATATTACCTACGTTACACGTATATTCGTATTGAGGCACGTTCTTCGATGCAGATATCGATGGACGGGCAGCCTTCAGGTACGACTCAGCCAGAGGTTGGGGATACTAGTGATCCCACTAGGCCGACATTGACGTTAGAGTCGTTAGCGCGGACAGTGGATGATAGGTTCGCACAATTGTTGGATTTATTGAGGACTCGTGAGATTACGACAGCTCCTACTACAGTCGTAGCTACACCATTGGTTACTACTCCTGCAGTTGTTGCTCCCACTTACTTGCTTGAGACTCGGGGGCGGCGCGCGTATCCGAGACACATGCCGAGAGGGCTATACCAGTGGTTGTTCCAGTAGAGACTACGTTAGTTGTGACTCCTTCGACTACTGGAGTAAGCGCCAGCTGTAGCGTCTTCATCAGGGAGTTTGATGACAATGGAGGCGAAGAAGTTGAAGGATTATCTTAGATTCTCTCCAGGATACTTTCATGGAGCCGGAGACCCAGAGATAGCCGGGAGGTGGCTATTGGCTCACGAGAGATTACATGAGATGTTATTGGTTGATGAGGTTGATAGACCAAGATTGGCTAGTTATTGCTTGAGATCTGCTGCTGCTATATGGTGGACCACTTATAAAGCGACACATCCTGCGGTTACTACTTGGGTTGAGTTCAAAGCATTGTTCATGGATGAGTATATACTTATGGAGGTCAAGATTCGATTGAGAGAGGAGTTCTTGACACTAGTTCAGGGTGATATGTTTGTTACCGAGTACATGGAGAGGTATAGATATTTATTGTCCTACTCTATGGATGTGGCAGGGACTAACCGACTACAGATATATTACTTTGTTCGAGGATTGGATGAGAGGATAGCTACCACAGTTGTTTCTAGTGGAGCGACTACTTTGGCTCAGGTATACGACAGGTCTCTTTCTCAAGAGACTTATATAGTACAAGAGTGCTAGTAGATTGGCGATTCAAATTGTGTTGCAGGGTCAGCAGAGTCATCCAGCTCAGGGTTCTCGGTTTGATCAGAGGCCGAAGAGACAAAGAATAGATCGGGGCCGACGAGGGACAGGGGCCGAGAGACCTCGTAGAGGTAGAGGTGATTGGCAGTCAGATCGGGGTCGCAGAGGCGACAGAGATCGTCAAGATGATCGGGATAGACGTGATGATCGCGAGTTAGCGTATTCTGCGGCCTCTACATCAGCTGATCGGCCGAGATAACAACATAGGCAGGATAGAGGTCGGGGTCAGAGAGGCCAGAGCCGAGGTCGAGTCGAGCATAAGTCGAGGACTACGGCGATCGGACACTCGTGCTTGTTATCGTTGTGGTCAGGTGGGACATCTTGTGGCGGAGTGTACCAGACCAGCGCCAGTACCATCATCAACCCGATGATCGGGCGAGAGATAGGGCCCCGAGACAACTACTTTTGGGTTGCACGACCAGGACAGGGGCGACCGACAACTTGTTGAGGGTATGTTATCTGTCTGTGATACTTTTATGCATGTTATGTTTGATTCTGACAGCACACTTTCCTTTATATCTGGACGTATGGTAGGATTGTTAGGGTTAGGTGCACAGACTTTAGATACACATCTTGTTCTCAGCACGGCAGTGGGGATAAGATTTACCCTAATCGAATTTGTCGGGATTGTGTGGTTGAGATTGAGGGACATCAGTTATCGGCTGACTTTAGAGTATTAGAGTACTTGGAGTTCGACGCGATGTTCGGTATGGATTGGTTATCGTCGTATCACGCACATATCGACTGTTTCAACAAGACGGTGACATTTCACATCGAGGGGATTCCAGAGTTTTCATTTACCGGAGCTGCATCAGCATTACCTATCACTCGAGGCAGACTAGCTACGTCGCAGGAGATGAAGGCGTACGCGGCTATGGTGGAGCCAGAGATTAAGACAATGATTAGGGTTGAGGATGTCCCAGTTGTTTGTGAGTTTTTCGATGTGTTTCTGAGGATTTGCCAGGATTGCCACCACCGAGAGCTGTTGAATTCATTATTGAGCTAATTCCGGGGACTCAGCCAATTTACAACAGTCGTATAGGATGTCAGCATCGGAGCAGGTGGAGTTGAGGACCCAGTTAGAGGAGTTACTATAGCAGAAGGGATTTATTCACCCTAGCATGTCACCTTGGGGAGCTCCAGTTCTTTTTGTGAAGAAGAAGGACGGCTCGATGCGAATGTGTGTGGACTATAGGAAGTTGAATCAAGTGACTATTAGGAATCGTTACCCACTTCCCAGGATCGATGACTTGTTCGATCAATTGGCAGGAGCCAAATTCTTCTCGAAGATTGACCTTAGATCGGGATATCATCAGTTGAGGATTCGAGAGGGAGATATTGAGAAGACCGCTTTCAGCACGCGTTACGGGTTGTATGAGTTTACAGTCATGCCATTTGGGTTACTAATGCGCCGACGATCTTCATGGATTTGATGCACAGGGTGCTTAGGCCGTTTTTGGATCGATACGTCATTGTTTTCATCGATGACATCTAATTTACATCAGAACTCGGGTATAGCATGAGAGACATCTCAGGGAGGTGTTGGCGATGCAAGAGAGAGCACCGACTTTACGCCAAGTTCAACAAATAGTGCATTCTGGGTGAGTGAGGTGAAGTTTCTCGGACATGTCATCAGTAATCAAGGGATATCTGTTGATGGAGACAAGATTCAAGCGACCATTTACTGGAGGACACCTGAGTTTTTTTCTGATATTCGAAGTTTCCTGGGTTTGGAAGGATATTATAGGCGGTTTGTGCAGGATTTTTCATTGATTGCAGCACCTATGACGAGGTTGACCAAGAAGGATGTCAGGTTTGATTAGTCGTAGGAGTGTGAGGATGCTTTCTGGGAGTTGAAGAGGCAGTTGACTTCTGCACCAGTTTTGGCATTACCTGTGGCAGGTAAGGGATTCTCGGTTTACACTGATGCGTCAGGCACTGGGTTGGGTTGTGTGTTGATGCAGGACGGACATCCAGTGGCCTATTTATCGTGACGATTAAGACTACATGAGGAGAGTTATCCGTGCACGATTTGGAGCTTGCGCGATCGTGTTTGCACCGAAGGCTTGGAGGCACTATTTGTACGGTGAAAGGTTCGTACTTTTCTGACCACCGAGTTTGAAATATTTGTTCACTCGAGAGGAGTTGAATATGAGACAATGAGATGGCTCGAGTTACGAAAGACTACGATTTCGCTATCGAGTATATCATCGGGAAAGGCGAATGTCGTAGTTGATGCGCTGAGCAGGAGCAGCCTCGAGAGTCAAACGGGCTGCTGCATATGACACATGAATATGGGTTGCTTGAGGCTATGCGTCGGTGTTGTGTGTGACGAGTCTATTGCTGAGCTACATATTTGCGGCGGATACGAGTTCTACAGTGTCTCTAGAGCGGGTTGCTGAGTTGCAAAGAACTAAGGACCAGTATTTACGGATCAGTGGACTGGCTCAAGATCCGGGGTGCACAGAGTGGTCTGAGGGTTTAGACAGGTGCTTGAGACACATTGGTCGTTTGTGGATACCGGAGGTACCGGAGCTCAGGGACAGTATTCTCGAGGATGCACACCGGTCACGATTTACAGTTCATCCTGGTCGGACCAAGATGTATCACGACCTTCAACGATTGTTTTGGTGGCCAGGATGAAGGCTGACGTGGGGAGGTACGTTCGGAGTTGTCATATTTGCCAGCAGGTGAAGGCTAAGCACAGAAGACCAGTTGGGTTGTTACAGCTGTTGCCCATTCCTCAGTGGAAATGGGAACACGTGACCATGGACTTCGTCAGTGGCCTACCGCAGACTACGAGGAGACACGACGCAGTTTGGGTAGTTATTGACAGGTTGACGAAGTCGGCACATTTCATACCGATCGCCATGAGATATTCATTTACACAGCTGAACACTATTTTCGAGAGAGAGATTATCAGATTGCACGGTGTACCGGTCTCCATTATTTCTGACAGAGATCCGAGGTTTACTTCGAGGCTTTGGGAGAGTATACAGGAGCAGTTTGGCACTCGATTACAGTTTAGTACTTTGTACCATCTTCAGACTGATGGGGAGTCAGAGCGGTTGATTCAAATTCTCGAGGATATGCTCAGGGCGTGTATTTTACAGTTTGGTGGATCGTGGGAGGATTATCTACGTTGTGCGAGTTTGCGTACAACAACAACTATCAGCGAGTATCGGGATGCCACCGTTTGAGGCACTATATGGTAGGCCCTGCAGGTCACCAGCATGTTGGGCGGCACCGGAGGATACAACGGCTATAGGACCTGAGGTTGTTGTGGATCACACTGAGAAGGTGAGGCAGATTAGACAAAGACTTCAGGCGGCGCAGGATAGACAGAAGAAATATGCGGATAGGTATCACGGGGATCTAAGCTACGAGGTTGGAGACATGGTGTACTTGAAGGTTTCGCCTTGGAAGGGTCATCAGAGATTTGGCATTAAGGGGAAACTGGCACCAAGGTTTATCGGACCGTTCAGAGTTGAGGAACGTGTCGACAAAGTGGCATACCGTTTAGAGTTATCACCACAGTTAGCGGGAGTACATCCGGTGTTTCACATATCCATGTTGAGGCTAGCTAGGTCGGGACCGAGACCTATGATTGATGTACGTCAGATTGAGGTGCGACCAGACGTGTCATTTGAGGAGCAACTTGTAGAGATTATGGATAGGAGGATTCAGACTTTGAGGAACAGGGAGATCCCAAGGTTTTAGTTCGTTGGCAACATCATGGAACTGAGGGACTCACTTGGGAGCTCGAGTCTACCATGCGACGACGGTATCCCCACTTATTTGCCGGTAAGTATTTAAGTTTAATTTAAATTTTGGGACAAATTTCACCTAGTTGGGAAGAATTGTAACGGCCTAAATTTAATTCGTTGTTATTTGTGACGTATTGCAGATGTGGCGAATAGCTCAGACACCGTGGGACCCGCAACTAGGTTATTGCGCGCCTGGAGTTAGGTAAATTGTTATTTTAAGTGTTGTTTTGACTAAATTTGCGATGTTTATGTTAAAATAGGTTAAACGACATCGCGATGTGTGTAATTATATTTCAATTGACGTGTGAGATTGTGTGTTAAGTATTCGCCTCGATATGCATGTCGACGCGGGTACCGGGTAGACTAAAAGACGAAATATTAGGCCGGGAAAATAATACACACATTAAATGAATTAAATGTGATAAAATAGTAAATTGATGGGCGCTTAGGGACACGCGGGGTCGTGGTCGACACGCGTGGGTGGTACGGTAGTGTGCACGCTCGAGTACGCTCGTTGGCATGCACACGACGAAATTGTAGGCGCGAAAATATAGGCGAATATATATATATATATATATATATATATAATTTAAAATATATATATATATATATATAATATATATAAATATATATTAAAAATCAAAAAATAAAAAAATAATTGTGAAATGACCAAAAAGGGCATTTGGATTATGAAGGATGAGGATAAGAACATAGGGGCATTTTGGTCATTTCACCCCAAAATGTTGATAAACAACACCACCGACACCCATTTTCTCCATTTGATCGAAATCGAGAGAGAGAAGAGAAGAGAGAGAAAAGAGAGAAGAAGAGAGAGAGGAGGAGAGAGCGAGAGCGAGAGAGAAGTGAGTGATCACGGTTGTTGTTGTTGTTGTTGTTGTTGTTTGTTGTTGTTGTTGGTGGTGTCATGGTGGTTTGCTTGGTGGGGGTGTTGGGCTGGTTTGAAGAAAATTGATAGAGAATGGCATGGGAGATGTAGTGATTGAGACGTAGTTGTCGTTGAAGATTATTGAAAAAATAAAAAAAAAAAATTCTTCTTCCGAGAGCGTTGTTCTGTCGAAAATGAAGAAGATGCACTCGCACACGTGCGTGTGCAACCCCTCTTCTAAATATATATATATATATAATTTAGAAAAAAATTAATAGAAAATTAATAAAAATTAAAAAAAATTAATATTTATGAAAAATAGAAAAATTTAAAAAAATATATAAATTAGAAAAATAAATGAGTTTTGGGTTTTTATCGGAATTTTGGCGAGATGTTGTCGGGTTTTTACCTCGAAAATGTAAAATTGACATAATATATCAAATTGAAGCTAATTCAATGACAAATAATCTTAGGTACATTTGGGTGATAATTTTGATTGTCGGGTGTTTATTGGAGCTAGATCGGGGTTTGGATTTTGGGACGCGGAGTGCGGATTGAGGTGTGTAGTATCCCAACTGAAATTACTTGAGTATTTACTTCTTTTGGCATTTGAATTCAATTTCTTTCATTTCAATACTCTACTCTTGGATATGGCTATATGGGCGGACGTTGAGCGGGGCTCCCTCCGTTCCATTCTTGTGTGTATGTCCACTACACCATAGCACGTGCTACCAGATCGGTCTCGGTGAATAGCACGACCCGAGTATCACGTCGTGGCATGTGTCGATGCGTCGTAGGTGTAACGTCGGCCATCGAGCGGATCCAGATGCTTGCCCTGCTTGAGTCGGACTCGCGACGCGATTCTATTCACGGGAAGAGTTCGAATTATGGTGTAGTCTGACCCTAGGGGCTAGGAACACACTTTGAGTTTTTCCTATTATTTATTCATGCGATGAGCGCAGTTGCTGTATTTATTTCCATATTTATTTAATAGCTTTATTTAAATTTCAGTATTTACTTTCAGTATTGCTCACTTAATTTCCTTGGGAATACTCACTCTGGACTCGTCATCTGCCTTTTGTGATGGCTTGAGTGCAGATCCTAGTATGAGCGGGGCAAGGGCAAGCTGCAGAGTACTGTTGATTTAAGATTACCTGACTCGTACATTTGTATTATATTTATTTTGTTTCATTTTGGGTTTGAAAATTTTGAGATACCTTGTGTATATTAATCTTTTTTTAACTTCAGAGGTATTTATGGTTATATATGGGTTTTCCACATTAGGTTTATGGTTTAGGTTACACATTTATAGTATAATTATCCGAGTAAATGTGTTAAAGGCTTTCGCTGTGTGTGAATTTGAGGATTCTATGATGACTTAACATATAATTTATTTTCAATACAACTTAATCAATAAATGGATAATTAATAAGGTTTAAAAAGATAAAATGGAGGGTATAATCCAATGTAGAAATTATATATATTATGTATTTATATTTCCACTGCTCTTACTATTGATGTGGGGTTTGTAGCTTTTGATATGATAGTTGTTCAAAGTATAGGTTGTTCTTGCTTGTTTGTTTGCACTGACTGATGAGTAATCATTTTCCTTGTTTCAATTTTTTGTTAGTTGCTATGTTTCCTCCTTGTGTAGTCATTTATTACAAAGGGAGATATATATATATATATATATATATGCTTTTTAATGTCCCCCGGCCCATGGGCTACTTTGTCAATTTTTTGCAACAAGGATGAAGGGGGGACTTCATTTAGTTAATAGGTGGTGTGACGGCCTCAAATTCCCCTTGCGTTTGGGTACACTCGGCCTAAGCTCGTACAAGTCCTGAGTCGGTACTCGGCGAGCCTGACGAGCCTAGTCAGCCTCCGATTAATCAATTTAATAATTTATGAATAGTTATTACCAGTTTAGCGCAACAGAAAGTAAAATAAACTAAACATAAGGGAAATAACTCAGTCAAAGGAAATCAGGAATCTATAATGTGGAAAACCCCGAGTATTCAGGTACAAACAGATGTGAGACATGAATAAGTGCATGATACCATTCTCAAAATGATCCCAAGTTCAATGATCAAAATCATATATATAAAATGTTATACAACTGAGCAAAAGATATAATAGACCTACACTAAGGTTTCCAAGTCCAGCCGCTAATCCTTACAAAAAGTCGCCTACGCAGGGCTCCTTGCCTCTACTGCACCCCACTCTATCTGCACCCACCGTCACAAACTAGACGGTGAGCAACTTGAGAAATCAAATGTAATGTCAAAAGAAGATAACAGTAATTCATGATATATCAAGTAAAGTAGTCTAAATATCATGCGGTAATAGAAAGACAGGAATTTAAATAGATCAAGTGCACGATAAACAAACTAATAGATATCAATCGAAATTCAAGTGTGTTCTAAAGATTCAAAAGAGGTCTATAAGTGGTCTAAATCATAGCATAATGGTAAAGACCTCGCGAGGTCTTCCTGGGCATCGACACAAGCGAAGGCACAACCATGATGGGAGGGACACAAGCCCACCCACCTAATACTCGGTGTCACACGGTCACTAAGGACGGTCACACACTCCTATACAAGAGTGTGTTGGGTTTTGGGGTTCATGCACAACGGATATTTCAAAACTATTTTGAGAAAAACCCCAACAGGATCCGAATCTGATTCCATTAAAACACGTTTATACTACGAAAACTTAATCATACCTCACTCGCAATGTACCTTTCTGAAGGTTAATCGATCTCTAAGGCGCTGCCAACAATGAACGCCTTCTATCAGCAGTCCACACATGAACGACGGCCGAGATTTGAAGTGCTAGCTTTAAGAGAATATCAAACCTTTTTGTTTCTCTCCAAAACAATCCAGAGCATACCAAAAAACCCTAAGTCGTTTCTTAAAACGAAAAATAAAGTTTTAGCCCTTTTTAAATCTTTCGTACTTGTATTCTAACTCAAAGCATCTATTTATACAACCCTTGTATATAGACGGTTAAGTAAATTACACATATACCCCTACTTAAAGAAGTATAAGTGTAATACACTACAAGGACGTTTCTGTCATGAATTTTATTATATAAAATTCATTTTTCTGAACCATCTTAAAATCTCGCAAAACCATTCTCAGTGTGCGACCCAATAGGTTCATACAACATTGGCAGTGTACCAAAACACATTTTGGTATACAAGTCATAAGCGGCCTCTAGCAAGACATTATGACTACCCAAGTTGTACGAATATCAAATCGATACAACCTAATCAATAGTGTATATAACATCCTTTTGTCACACGATATCCTTTTGATCAAACATAAGGCATGGAATTGTCATCCAACATGTTCAATCGTACTAGTCTCGATTTCTAGGTAGACTGAAAATATCTAAGTGACATTGATCAATATCAATTCACTTAGACTAGGCCTTTTAACAGTCTAGCACATCGAGGGATCCACTGGATATCTCTCTTTATATGAGAGGGACAAATTCTATCTCGATTACACAACTTCACCATATTATTCACACAGTAACCAATCACAACCTTTATAATCTTCCGGTTAAAGACAACGTTTAATTGCGTCAAACCACTGTATTCCTAATGTTGAAGTCTCTAGTAATCTGAAGTCAGAGGACTGAAAAATATACCTATCATAAGAAACAACTATGACTTAATCCATGTGATGTTCTCATAGCGGGTCGGTCCAGTACTTTGTTCCCTAACAAGTACTCATGATCTTGATTCGTATTCCTATAAGTATGATCATCGTATGATCATCAATCAAGACTCACACTAGTCTTAATTCATTATAGTTCCCAGTATAATAATCGACTAGGGACATTTAGGATATTTCTGTAAATACCCATGGATCTTATTATAATGTAAACATGCAAATCAATTATAATAAACAGCAAATGAAATCCTCTATTTTATTAACTAAAATGTATTCATAAAGACTGTTAATGGATTGACCTAGGGCAAATTTCCCAACAGAGTGCCTGTGTTTTATCCCTCTAGTGCAAGTCCTAGTACTCTTGAGATGAAATACTTACGTCAAGAATATACAATAAGGAAAGGAACGGAATACCAACAATAGATCATAACAAATTAGAATAAATGATAATGAATCACATGGCATTTTCTTACTGGCTTACAAATCATACATAAGCTTGTGGCAAATGTACTTACCTGATTAATCGCAACCCGTAGACATTCTCGCGTCCCCAACGCGTATCCCCGAGTTTTTCGCTACCTGACAAGGTTGGAAACTCTAATTAATGGGTCGAGTCATTAACTAAACCCTAGGTTAAACCCTAGTGTTTTCCCAAGTGTTTTAAGGACTCAAACAACTCGACAATTCGATAGGAAGACGAATACTCTCTCGGGTTTGAAAACCACAATAATAACCACGACTACGATATCACAATATCGATAATCATAACGCATGTAAGCCTACTCATGAATTATAGGCTCGGCTCGGTCATATGTGGGTCACGCCATAGCCTCGAGGACCGGCGACGCGACCACGATGTCATGACCCTTCATTAACACGTAAACCTTTAGCATGCCCAAACCTATTGCATGTGATGTTCAAACATATACTAATGTAAAGTAGAAACAAAGAGAATAATACTCACCCAACATATCGCTTGAAATCACAGCTATTTTTCAAGCTTTATTGGCGTTGTATAGCAACCAAACAAGCACATACCCGAATGCGTTACCACAACCGAATCATATACATCATACACTAAACCATAACCACAACTCATCTAACCACTACAACCAAAACCTCCATGGCTACATATTGGTACTGTCCGACGTCAGGGAAAGTCACCATGGCATAGGGATACCAGAAAACCCTTCCACCAGTTCGGATTTCAACACATACACATAACAAGTTTAACCGAAACCTTAAATCCATATGAAATCATACCCCATCATGATATCACACTACTGTTTTGGACGTTCTGAAAGACTATGAGACACCCTCATGTCATGGCGAGGTCTCCTGCAGTCCCCCTGGTCACGGTGTCGACGGAAGTGCCGCCCCAGTGGGCAGTTTCTGGCGAGACATCAACAATAGAGAAAAAAACAAATAACGCACAACACCTCACTACCACCGCTATCATGGACCACTTCAGGAGCCGTGAGACATAAGTAAGGGTTTGGCGTGGTCTTCGACGTCCCCCAGGTCATGGTGGTCCAACCAGCAGTGTCGCCGAGCTCTACAACTCTGGCGAGACCAACAAAATATTAACACATGTGATAAAACCGAATATGGACAGCAACACCATATGTATCGCGAATTCGGAGGTGTTCCGGGGACGTGGGGACTCTGGTGGGCTACCCTCGACCGCCCTCGATCACCGCTAGCCACCACAGTGGCGATCGAAACCCAAACCTACGAGGACAGACATAACGAAGAAGAAAAACACATCCAGTTCAAACACTCGACTAGATCCAGACTTCTACTGCTCTCTGCCGCGATTGGGGAGGGTTCCTCAGACTATAGGTCATCCCTGACCAGTCCCCCGACCACCGCCAGTCACCACAGTGGCGATTGAGTCGGAGTAGTGAGCAGAACACACGGATAAGAAGAAAAAGAAGAAAAATAATAGAGAGACAAGAGAGACAAGAGAGAGTGAGAGAGAGAGTGGGTGACGGACCTCCGGCAAGCAGAGGGACCTTCAGCGAGGGTCAGGTCAGTCACCAGGGGGGAGGCTCAGTTGTGTGAGAGAAGGATCGGTGAGAGAGAAAATGGGATAGGGTGTGTGTGGTTAGAGATAATGAATAGTAAAGTAGGGTCCTATTTATAGGCCTTTTGTTTTCATCTCCACACACGCACACATCTCGAGGAAAATCACTTGGCTCCCTACATTTGGGTTGTGTCATTTTAACAATCCTATCTCATAGCCCGTATGTTGCAAAATTAACAAATTCCCACATTTAAACGACGCTCCTCGGTCCGTCTTGACTCCCGTTGCGAGTAGTTTCATCTTGTCTCGTACAAATAATTATTTAAATTATACAAAAATTCATTTAATTGTATTTTTAATTGTGTTACACCCCCGTTTACCTAGGCGAAGCCTCACTCAGTCTAACAATCACCCGAACGACTCGAGACTCATATAAGACTACAATACTAATACACACATAACAGAAACATAATATTACTTCGGTGTCGACTCCCGAAGTTCGAAATACTTCTAGTATCACGTAGCCGAGTCACGATCCTAACTAGTGCAACGCTAGTCGAGTTAAAATTGAGGGTTGTTACAGGTGGTACCTCCCCGAATAGGGAGATAACACAAGGATGAAGTGGGACTTCATTAATTGATAGGTGGTACCTCCCCGGAGTTTGTTTATCAATTTTTTTGTCACAAAGAGGGAGAGTAGCTTAATTTTTACTTGGACGTGCTTTTGTTATTTCGTTTTTCTGGTCCTGCTACTTTACTTGTTAATATATATACTAATCCTTCTCTGCAGGACTTTGCTCAACTAGTAATGTATGCTTTTGTTACTGTTCACTATCTTTTTTTACTAAATATGCATGCTTTATATTTTAGTTCTGCCACAATCCTTTTTTTTTAAGAGTTGTAACAAATAAAAAAACAATAAATGACAAATGGGAGAATGTTAATGTAAAGATATTCGTTGTCATTATTTGTACAACCTAAGTTTCAAGGATATGGTAAGTTTAACATACAACTGGTGGGTTATTTACATAATTGTTTTGTTGGTTCTGTGCCTACAAGTTTGTATGTGGGCACATAAACTATTAAGTAGGACAGCTAGACAGATTCAATAAAATATGCTCTCCAGATCCATCCAACCAAAATATCTCCAACAACTTACAAGAGAAATTCTCTGGCATTCTTTCCTTTCAAGATGAGCTTGATTGAAGAATAAAAGGAAAGAAGGTATTTACGAACTGTATGATTGAATACATACGTGGAAAGAATTTCAAAATGTGTTGTATGTTTTCTTTATAAATTCATGTAATCAGATCTAGTTCTTTGTCCCTTCTTTAGAGACTGAAAACAGATATTGAGATAGACGAAAATTAACATTAGTTCGATCTCTTTTTTGTTTTTGCTAAAACTTGTCAAAGGGACTTGACTTGTATGTGTCAAGGAGATTTCGGGTACCAAAGTGATCTTAAGTAATAGTGTAGGTTCATTATAAGGGCAGTAAAGAGTGTGTCAAGGCTCGGTGAGGGATCACTAGTTAGGGGCTTTGCATCAATCTGATGCTCATTCTCTTAGTGAAACTTACACCTAGGCGTAGCCCCGCAGATGTAGGATGGGAGGTCCGAACTGGATAAACAAGATCGTTGTGTTGTAGTTTGGTATAATCAAATTGGCGAATCCACACCCAATCCAATTTATGGTCTGAGAATTAAAACCCTAATTCTCTAAAAAAAACACAGTTCTTTGTAAAATAAAAATCAATAATCAATCAATCTTATTTTACATAGTGTAGCCATATATATAGGCTTTTGAAAATAAAAACAAATAAATAAAAATTAAATACGTACTACTATTTCCTAAATTTACTTCCTAATTATCTAAATTAATCTTTCCTAATTGAACTTAACAAACCTTCTTAAAAATAATGTCGCCTAACACTTAAAAGCACTGATACTAAAGATGGACACATTCCCTAACATATACAAAATAAACTACTAATTTAAACCTAACTTCCTAATCGAATAGTAATAATAATAGAATTCTAATTAAACTCAACTTTTCAAATTCACATCCACGTTTCTTGAGTTTGTTGTATTTGGTATGCATGCCAACTCTCCAATCTTGACACAAAACTCAAAAGAAAATCATTAAACAGGAGTATGTAATAAGGAAAATGATATTTTAACACCCACTTTTTTTTTTGAGGACTAAGTCGAGATACTTGATTGATCTGGTAAATCCATGATTACATAAGGTGAAATAAACAAAGGACAAGAATCGGTCCAACTAGTAGAAGTTTTCTTTAAACGTCGCATTCACACATATTTGAAAGGTATATATGCACTGAACTTTAAAATTTGTGCATATATTTTAGAAAAATGTTGGCGTAACCCAGGTTAGGCATGCATGTCCGACAAGCGACCGTTGAGTGTTGTCAATGCGCCTTGAGATGCATGCATAAGACTCTTCCAGTGGTGCGCATGTCAGACTTCCGTGTCCAACCTAGGTTACACTAATGTAACAACTCTAAAATTTAACTCGTGCACGTGTCAATTTAGGTCATACGTGAACACTTGTCATGATACAGTTGTCCAATTTCTCAATCGTCGATGCCGAGATATATTATTTTTGTTCGGTATTTTGTATTATATTTTATCACTCGAATGTAAATTTCAATATCTCAAATGTGTGAGGATGTTTGAGTGTGAGCGTTGGTGTTGGAAAATGGGTTTGGCTTGAGAGGAACATAAATAACGAGTTTTGAGCGAACAGTTGTCGAGTAATTAGCAATTTGGGGGATTAAAATGAATTAAAAGACTAATTAAATGTAAAACAAATAATAAATAAAAGTTTTATACCGTGTTCAATATGTTGGTACGTCCAAGAATACACGACGAATGAGTCGTGGTGCGAAACGAGTCCAGGGAATGCGAGTATTGTGCGAGAAATGGTTAAATGTTAAGTGAGAGTCACTCATCGATGTCACAAAGTTGAGCCAAGGTGGTTGGATGGAAAGAATGATGACCAAGTGATGTGCCTCGAGATTCGTGTGTGAGTGTGGATGAGAGGGGGGGTTATAAAAATCACCCACCAACTTTTCTCTCTCATCCCATCTTTTCTCTTCGATCTCAATGATCAACAACACGAACCAAGGCGTTGGGTTTTCAGACTTTCGATGTGGATTGTGTTGGGAAATGTGCCCTAGGTCAATCCATTAACAGTCTTTATGAATACATTTTAGTTAATAAAATAGAGGATTTCATTTGCTGTTTATTATAATTGATTTACATGTTTACATTATAATAAGATCCATGGGTATTTACAGAAATATCCTAAATGTCCCTAGTCGATTATTATCTTGGGAACTATAATGAATTAAGACTAGTGTGAGTCTTGATTGATGATCATACGATGATCATACGTATAGGAATACGAATCAAGATCATGAGTACTTGTTAGGGAACAAAGTCTTGGACCGACCCGCTATGAGAACATCACATGGATTAAGTCATAGTTGTTTCTCATGATAGGTATATTTTTCAGGTCCTCGACTTGAGATTACCGAGACTTCAACATTAGGAATACGATGATTTGACGCAATCAAACGTTGTCTTTAACAAGACGATTATAAAGGTTGTGATTGGTTCTTGTGTGAATAATGTGGTGAAGTTGTGTAATCGAGATAGAATTTGTCCCTCTCATATAAAGAGAGATATCCGTGGATCCTCGATGTGTTAGGCTTGTTAAAAGGCCTAGTCTAAGTGAATTGATATTGATCAATGTCACTTAGATGTTTTCAATCTACCTAGAAATCAAACTAGTACGATTGAACATGTTGGATGACAATTCCATGCCTTATGTTTGATCAAAAGGATATCGTGTGACAAAAGGATGTTATATACACTATTGATTAGGTTGTATCGATTTGATATTCGTACAACTTGGGTAGTCATAATGTCTTGCTAGAGGCCACTTATGACTTGTATACCAAAATGTGTTTTGGTACACTGCCAACGTTGTATGA
This sequence comes from Stephania japonica, assembly GCA_039657345.1. NCBI lineage: Eukaryota > Viridiplantae > Streptophyta > Magnoliopsida > Ranunculales > Menispermaceae > Stephania > Stephania japonica. The sequence continues at coordinate 14,346,834 of CM077558.1, read as the reverse complement.
GCCTATTGGGTCGCACACTGAGAATGGTTTTGCGAGATTTTAAGATGGTTCAGAAAAATGAATTTTATATGATAAAATTCATGACAGAAACGTCCTTGTAGTGTATTACACTTATACTTCTTTAAGTAGGGGTATATGTGTAATTTACTTAACCGTCTATATACAAGGGTTGTATAAATAGACGCTTTGAGTTAGAATACAAGTACGAAAAAGATTTAAAAAGGGCTGAAACTCTATTTTCGTTTTAAGAAACGACTTAGGGTTTTTGGTATGCTCTGGATTGTTTTGGAGAGAAACAAAAAGGTTTGGTATTCTCTCGAAGCTAGCACTTCAAATCTCGGCCGCCGTTCGTGTGTGGACTGCTGATAGAGGGCGTTCGTTGTTGGCAGCGCCTTAGAGATCGATTAACCTTCAGAAAGGTACATTGCGAGTGAGGTATGATTAAGTTTTCATAGTATAAACGTGTTTTAATGGAATCAGATTCGGATCTGTTGGGGTTTTTCTCAAAATAGTTTTGAAATCTCTGCTGTGCATGAACCCCAAAACCCAACAGTGGTATCAGAGCCTTCGAGTTTGATTCCATTAAACTCATTGCATGTTTTCTTATGATATATGATTGAAAGCATGTTAATAGTTGATGTATATATGATATACATAAGTTTTACTGAGATTTATTATCATGTTTTGTGTATATGATACATATATTCGTGATTTAATTGAAATTAGTTTCGTACATGCTAGTAACCATGTTAGGTTAATTTGAATAATTTTAATGAATTGAGTTTCGTGTTCTATGATCCATGACACCATTAGGTTCGATTGGGATAGTAGTTCATGATTCAATTACATGTTTGTGATTATTTGGATGAAGATCGAAATTGCAAATAATTAATTTTCAAAATTATTTATTTATCTTGTTATATCTATTTTGTTATGAAGTTTCTATTTGATAAAGATAGATAACAATTAGATTAGGAGATATATGCAAAATCGGTTTCATTATCCCTATTGGATAGGAGATAAATATGGAGAAGTTTGTTATTGGTGATATGCTAGGATTCAAATATCTAAAGTCCTAATTGGATTAGGATAAGATGATTAGTTAGATGTGGGCCCGAGTTAATTAAAAACGTTTTAATTGACTTAATTTTGGATAAATTAAGGGGTAAATTTAGTATAGTAAAATCAACGAAAAATATGATTTTCTATACGAATTTCAATTTTCGAATTGAGATTTGTCTTCTAAAAAAAAAAAAAAAAAAAAAAAAAAAAGGGCGCTGCCTGTTCCTGTTCCCCCGTTGGCCATTGGAAGGCCCAAACCGGACCATTTGATTGATCGGACCAGCGGGACCAAACTAATCTAGCGCACGAAAATTCTTCTATTAGTGAATAGCATAAAAATTTCCTAAATTGTTTAGTGGTTCTACAAATCAATAAAATATATGATATTTCATTGTTTACTTAAAAATCACTAAAACTGAATAAAATCCCTCTATTAAATCTTAAGTCTTGTGCCATCCAATTTTAAACACTTATCAAGGCCTCGATCGCACTAATATAGTTTCAGCCATAGTTGGGTGTATTGTGTTATCTTGGTGAGATAAGTTGGGTAAGAGTTACCTAAATGTTTAAATTGGTCCGACTTAATAAAGCTATCAAAATAGTTTTGGACTTTAGGCATATGATGAGATAAAAACATGCTAAGACATAAGATGTCCTGTATCTCATAAAAGTATCTAAAATTACATAAGATGTAATTGGTAACTGTTCATAGAATTAGGTGAAATATGGATTTAGTCCCATAAATAAACGGTATGTTTTAGGAGGGTTGTTAATTTAGTGGGAGTCTATTCCTCTATACTAAAATAAACTCTGCATAATCTTTATTGTAGATCAATGGCCTCTTCAAGTAACAATAATCCCCTGTCACCTGCGATCTATCCTTGAGAAGGATAAGCTATCTGGGACTAACTTTCTTGATTGGTTCGAAACTTGAGAATCGTTCTCAAGCATGAACGCAAGTTGTATGTTACGGATGCTCCGATCCACGAGGACCCACCGACCAATGCTACGAAAGTTTGTGAAGGATGCGCATAATAAGCATGTCAACGATTCTACGATGTTGCATGCATTATGTTGGCAATATGGTTCTGAACTTGAAGGACATGGAACTAATGGAAGCCTACGACATGGTATTTAACGCTTATTTGAAGGAAATGTTCCAACGACAAGCTAGGCAAGAAAGGTTCGAGCAGTCAAGAACACTGCATTCTTGTAAGATGACGAGGGTGCGTCGGTTAGTCCTCATGTTCTGAAGATGAAGGGCTATGTTGACCAACTTGATAGACTTGGATTTCCCATAAGCCAAGAGTTGGCTACGGATTTGATCCTAAATTCATTACCGGAGAGTTACTCACAATTTGTGATGAACTACAATATGAATAATATGGAGAAATCAATTTCAGAGTTGCATTTGATGCTCAAAACTGCTGAACAAAATATCAAGAAACCCTCTAGTAATGTGTTGATGGTCCAAAAGGAAAGGGAATGAAGAAGAAAGGCAAAGGCAAGGCTAAAGTTGCCAAGGCTGCTGCTGCTTTTGCTGTCATGCAAAAAGCCTATGGAACAAGTCAAGCCCCGACTGTTCTGCTTCAAAGCACCAAAAGGAAAAGGAAGGAAATTGTCATTTCTGCCATGCACCTGGACATTGGTTCAGAAATTGCAAACTTTATCTGGAAGATCTAAAGAAGAAAAAGGGTAGTGCGACTACCACCTCAGGTATTTATGTTATTGAAATTAATTTATCCACTAGTGATTCCTGGGTATTGGATACGGATGTGGATCTCACATTTGTATAAATGTGCGGGAACTCACCAAGTAGGAAGCTGAAAAAAGGAGAAGTCATCCTCGCGTAGGGAATGGAGCAAGAGTTCTTTGCCCTGGTACTTGTTGGATCATATGACTTAGTCTTACCTAGTGGACTTATCTTAACTTTAAATAATTGTTATTTTGTGCCTGCCTTGAGCAGAAACATCATTTCTGTTTCATGCTTGGATATGGATGGTTTTGATTTTATTATTGCGAATAATAGATGTTCCATTTCTCGTAAAGGAATATTTTATGCAAATGTTGATTTGTGTGATGGTCTTTATATTCTAAGCATGAAAAAGTCCATTGATACTCCAGTCTTTAACATAAATACAAAGAGATTTAAGTCAAATGATTTGAATCAAACCTATCTTTGGCATTGTCGTCTCGGGCACATAAATGAGAAACGCATAAAGAAGCTCCATAAAGATGGACTTCTAGATTCATTTGATTTAGAAACATATGAAACGTGCGTATCTTGTTTACGAGGCAAGATGACTAAAAGTCCCTTTACTGGACACAGTGAAAGGGCAAGTGATTTATTGGGTCTAATACATAGCGATGTATGCGGTCCTATAAACACAATGGCTAGAGGAGGTTATCGGTACTTCATTACATTTGCTTGATGATTTCAGCGAGATATGGTTATGTATATCTTATGAAACATAAAGTTGAATCATTTGAGATGTTTCGAACGTTTCAAAATGAAGTGCGAATCGACTTGGTAAAACTATCAAAACACTTCGATCGGATCGAGGTGGTGAGTATTTAAGCCAAGAATTTGATGATCATCTTAGAAATTGTGGGATTGTCTCCCAATTGACTCCACCAAACAACTCCACAATGGAATGGAGTTTACGAAAGGAGAAATCGAACCTTATTAGATATGGTTCGATCTATGATGAGTCATGCGGATCTTCCATTATCCTTTTGGGGTTATGCATTACAAGCTGCGACTTTCACTCTAAATCGAGTTCCTTAAAGCGGTTGATAAAACACCATATGAGATATGGTACGGGAAGAGACCTAGTTTGTCTTTTCTTAAGATTTGGGGTTGTGAGGCTTACGTAAAGCGACAAGTCTCGGAAAAACTAGCACCTAAATCGATAAGTGTTTATTTGTGGGGTATCTAAGGAAACAAAAGGATATTACTTTTATAATCCCGCGAGAACAAAGTGTTTGTTGCTCGGTATGGTGCCTTTATGGAAAAATAGTTTATTTCAAAAGACACTAGTGGGAGAGAAATAAATCTTGAAGAAGTTCAAGAATCACAAATAAACAACGAACCGCTCTTGGAAGTTCAACAACGTTACGAACCATTGAACCTCACAAGTGACACAAGGCCACGTAAATCGGGTAGGGTAAGACATGAGCCGAGAGAGATTCGGATTTCTCATTGCGATAGTCGTGATGTGTTGCTTATGGATCAAAATGAGCCCACCACTTATCGGGAGGCTATGTCTGGACCAGGACTCGGATAAATGGCTAAGTGCCATGAACTACGAGATGCAATCCATGTATGATAACCAAGTTTGGAACTTGGTTGATTTACTGAAGGTGGTAAGACCATTGGATGTAAATGGGTTTTCAAGAAGAAAAGCGACATGGATGGCAAAGTACATACTTTCAAAGCAAGACTTGTAGCAAAAGGTTTCAAGCGGACTCAAGGTGTTGATTATGATGAAACTTTTTCGCCGATAGCCATGCTTAAATCCATAAGAATTTTAATTGCCATTGCTTGCATATTATGACTATGAGATATGGCAAATGGATGTAAAACAACATTTCTTAATGGAAAGTTGCTTGAGGACGTGTATATGACACAACTTTGAAGGTTTTGTACATCTGAGAATTCTAGGAAGGTATGCAAGCTTCAAAGATCCATTTATGGATTAAAGCAAGCTTCTCGGAGTTGGAATCTTCGTTTTGATGAAGCAATCAAGGATTTTGGTTTTATTAAGAACGAAGATGAGCCTTGTGTATACAAGAAGGTCGGTGGGAGTGTAGTTGTTTTTAGTGCTTGTATGTTGATGATATATTACTCATTGGAAATGACATCCCAACATTGCGAGTGTCAAGTCTTGGTTAGGGAAGTGTTTCTCAATGAAAGACTTAGGAGATGCAGCCTATATCCTAGGGATAAGGATCTATAGGGATAGATCTAAGAGGCTAATCGGTCTAAGTCGAGTGCTTACATAGACAAGGTGCTTGAATAGGTTCGGTTGCAAGACTCTAAAAGAGGATTGTTGCCAATGTCTCATGGCATAAGTCTCGGCAAAAATCAATGTCCTAGGACAAATGATGAGCGAGATCGTATGAATAAGATTCCATATGCATCGGCTATTGGATCTATCATGTATGCTATGCTATGCACTCGACACGATGTATCATATGCTTTGAGCACTACAAGCGAGATATCGGTCGGATCCTGGTGAGAGTCAACTTTGGATAGCGATAAAGAACATCCTTAAGTACTTAAGAAGGACTAAGGAAGTGTTCTTGGTCTATGGAGGTTTTGAAAATGATCTAGTTGTAAATGGTTACACGGATGCAAGTTTTCAAACGATATAGATGATTTTAGATCGCGATCTGGATATGTGTTTACTTTGAATGGGGGTGCGATAAGTGGAAAAGTTCGAAGCAAGAGGCGTGGCGAGATTCTACAACGAAGTTGAGTATATTGCGGCGTCCGTGCGACAAAGGAGGCGGTTTGGATCAAAAAGTTCATTTCGAACTAGGTGTGGTTCCAAGTATTGCTAACCCTATTTGTTTGTATTGTGACAATAACGGGGCAATAGCACGGGCCAAGGAACCTAGATCACACCACGATCCAAACATATACTCGGGCGTTTTCATCTCATCGAGAGAAATTATTGAGAGGGGAGACGTAAAGATTTGCGAGTACCTACTGAAGACAACGTTGCGGATCCATTGACAAAGGCTCTTCCACAAGCGAAACATGATGGTCATGTTAGATCATTAGGCATTAGATGCATGAATGATTGGCCCTAGAGCAAGTGGGAGATGTTGGGAAATGTGCCCTAGGTCAATCCATTAACGGTCTTTATGAATACATTTTAGTTAATAAAATAGAGGATTTCATTTGTTGTTTATTATAATTGATTTGCATGTTTACATTATAATAAGATCCATGGGTATTTACTGAAAATATCCTAAATGTCCCTAGTCGATTATTATACTGGGAACTATAATGAATTAAGACTAGTGTGAGTCTTGATTGATGATCATACGATGATCATACGTATAGGAATACGAATCAAGATCATGAGTACTTGTTAGGGAACAAAATCTTGGACCGACCATATGAGAACATCACATGGATTAAGTCATAGTTGTTTCTCATGATAGGTATATTTTTAGTCCTCGACTTGAGATTACCGAGACTTCAACATTAGGAATACGGTGATTTGACGCAATCAAACGTTGTCTTTAACAGACGATTATAAAGGTTGTGATTGGTTACTTGTGTGAATAATGTGGTGAAGTTGTGTAATCGAGATAGAATTTGTCCCTCTCATATAAAGAGAGATATCCGGTGGATCCCTCGATGTGTTAGGCTTGTTAAAAGGCCTAGTCTAAGTGAATTGATATTGATCAATGTCACTTAGATGTTTCGATCTACCTAGAAATCGAGACTAGTACGATTGAACATGTTGGATGACAATTCCATGCCTTATGTTTGATCAAAAGGATATCGTGTGACAAAAGGATGTTATATACACTATTGATTAGGTTGTATCGATTTGATATTCGTACAACTTGGGTAGTCATAATGTCTTGCTAGAGGCGCTTATGACTTGTATACCAAAATGTGTTTTGGTACACGCCAATGTTGTATATGAGCCTATTGGGTCGCACACTTGAGAATGGTTTTGCGAGATTTTAAGATGGTTGAGAAAAATGAATTTTATATGATAAAATTCATGACGAAAAACGTCCTTGTAGTGTATTACACTTATACTTCTTTAAGTAGGGGTATATGTGTAATTTACTTAACCGTCTATCTATATACAAGGGTTGTATAAATAGACGCTTTGAGTTAGAATACAAGTACGAAAGATTTAAAAAGGGCTGAAACTCTATTTTCGTTTTAAGAAACGACTTAGGGTTTTTGGTATGCTCTGATTGTTTTGGAGAGAAACAAAAAGGTTTGGTATTCTCTCGAAGCTAGCACTTCAAATCTCGGCCGCCGTTCGTGTGTGGATGCGATAGAGGCGTTCGTTGTTAGCGGCGCCTTAGAGATCGATTAACCTTCGAAAAAGGTACATTGCGAGTGAGGTATGATTAAGTTTTCATAGTATAAACGTGTTTTAATGGAATCGAGTTCGGATCTGTTGGGGTTTTTCTCAAAATAGTTTTGAAATCTCCATTGTGCATGAACCCCAAAACCAAACCCCATATGTGAGTGCAGGAACTCACACCGCAAGGGACGCCGTGGGGCATTTATGCCCACGTCGTTAATCACGGTGCCCAGAGCAGAGGTTTGGGGCATGTCATGCTTTAAGTGACGCCGTAATAGGGAAAGCCCCACGGTGCCACTTGCGGCGTCTAAGGCAAAGGTCAAATTACAATCAAGCTTTATGTGACACTGCAGGGGTTTGACCCCCATGGCACCACCTGCGGAGTGACACTGTTCACAGTGACCAAAATTAATAAATTTTTAGAAAATTTCAGGGATCTCTCGAATATCCAAATGGGTCCGAATACGACCCAATACTTCGGAAATCAACCTAATTACACTAATGAAATAATTATAGAAAATTGGATAAATTATAAAGTAATTAAGGAGGATTTGCAATTTAATTGATTATCAGGAGTTTTAGTCATTGATGGGTCACACAGGGATTCGTAGGAGGCGAGTCAGAGTTCGTGTGAGCGATTGCTAACTTGGATACAAGTAAGTAAACCAATGAGAAATTTTACTGCTTATTTCTTGAGCTTTGAAATTGTTATTATTATTGTTCTATTCTTGTTTTGGAAATTCCATTCCTTTAAATTGTTCGAGGGCAAGTGAGTCAACGTGATCCTTTGGTACGCAGGTTATCTGAGGTAATATGCCATGCCACGAACTCGGGATGCACGATACTATTTCTGGTTCTATTCGAGGTAAGAGTTCTTACTTGGACTACCAGGGAAATCCCATCCGCGTGGACTTTAGGATGGAGTGGCGTCCTAAACTCTGAGTCTTGTAGGTGTTTTCCTCGACTCAACGATTGTTTGGTTGGGACTACTTGCGCCTCTCTATTGTTAACGGGACACTCATTTTCGATTGCTCAGTTAATTTATTTACAGTCTTATTTATTCATGCATTCCTTGTCCTTTCTTTTTATCAGCATGAATATGGACTGGTGATTTATTTATTTCGAAATGTTGTATTTATATCCTGGCGTTATTTACTTGAGCTCATCATTCTTATGTTCGACCAAGTGCAGATCTGCAGTCCAATAAGAGGAAGGCTCCACAGTTAGGAGATATCATTTGAGGATACGGAGCAGTTATTTCCACTTGTCTGACATAGGTGATTCATTTTTGTATTACTTTATGTATATGTTTTGAAACACTGGGTTTTATATGGGTTTTGAGATATCTTGGACATGTATATCTGGATCTGATTCTCCTCGACTATTCATTGATGATGATATACATATGTAGGGTTTCCACACTCTGTAGGTTGTTCTGACTAGTGTCTTTGAGGTTTTTCATTTAGTTTGAGGTTTAATTGTTTTGCTATAATTATGATAACTCACTAATTAATTAACTCAACATTTAAATTGCTTGATAAATGGTAAATGGTAAAGGAATGCTGACTAGGCTCACATAGACTTCGTGAGGTTGACTCGGTGGTCCACGTGAGTCTAGGCCGAGTGGGGCCCAATTTAGAATTATGGAATTAAGGTCGTCACAGCTAGCATTTCCCTATATTTTAAACTGACATAGAATTTTATTTATTTATTTATTTTATTTTTTTATAAGAAAAAAACAAACTTTTTGCTCATGTTGGGAATCGAACCCCAACCTTCTCATATTGCAACGATTACCAAATATACAATTGTCTAACTTAATGTGTGATTTCGAATGTGCAAATAAATGTAAATGTAGCATTGGAGTTATTCTTTTTTTTTTTGACAAAATTTATCATTTTTTTTTTTTTCCTACATTGTGTTTGGCGCTAATTGCACCGATTAATCTAAACCAGGGTAACTACTATAAACTTAACTACCCTTAACTTTGAAAAAAAAAGGCCAAACTAATTTTTTATTTATTTTTTTATTTTATTAAAACAGGCCAAACTACCTTTAAATTCTCTACTTAATACGCTACTAACACCAAGCCTCAGAAATCAAATTTAGTTTGCACCACTTAGGCAAAACTTATAATTAATTACGATATGGCAAACCCACAATCATCTCACCCAAACCAGACCCAGACCAAAATCTACCTCCGCCAGTTCACTCTCTCCGACGTAGAAGATTTCATGGTCTGGGCCTCCGATGACGCAGTCTCTCAGTTCTGCATATGGGACACCTTCACTTCCAAAGACGACGCCCTCGCCTACCTCACTGCCACTGTCCTCTCCCACCCCTACTTCCGTGCCATCTGCCTCCGCCACAACAACCGTCCCATTGGGGCCATCCACGTCGAGCCCTGCTCCGGAAGCTATCGATGCAAGGGGATGTTGGGGTGTGCATTGGCGGCGGAGTATTGGAACAGAGGTGTTGCCACCATGGCAGTGGAGATGGTGGTGGGGGAGATATTCGAGGAGTGGCCGCATTTGGAGAGGCTGGAGGCGTTCGTGGACGTGGAGAATGGTGGATCAATGAGGGTGTTGGAGAAGGTTGGGTTTGTTAGGGAAGGAGTGCTTAGGAGGTCCTATACTTATAAAGGGAGAACTATGACATGGCGGTGTTTAGCTTGTTGAAGAGCGAAAGACCTAAGAGGAGGCAAATGTATGCTAAACTGTAAACTGCCACAATTTGAGATTCAGATTCCCATGCATGTTTGGTTTGTGGCTTTAGTTAATTTCTTTTGTTTTGTTTTGTTTTGTTTTTTTTTTTTTTTTTTTCTTGACTTTTAACATTTGTTTTTGTGATTTGGGTGGTCATGAGAACAAAAAGATTGGGCCGTTGTTTTTTTTTTTTTTTTTTTTTTTTTGAAGCGAAATTGAAATTTCATTAATAATTCATGGTTCAATACAAAACTGGATATAGAATCAAGTACATTGATTCGCTAATCCTAAAATTGTGTAAACAAACTGCCATTAATTTGGTTTTTTCGAAATTAAAACAGTTTGACAATCAAGGATTTTCAGTACAACGTTGAAACTCATGACAATACACAAAAAGTACTAGAACCACAAAACGAAGAAAACTTCTCAACAAGGAGAAGACCTAAAACTTTCCAAAAAGAAGAAGACAAAACAAATACTTCCAACTAGGGAATAAAACTAACTATAAAGTAAAAATTAAAGATATAAATCAATCCGGTGAGCTACACAAATCCACGCAACACCGTTGATAAAAATGCACCAGTACCTGTCCAAACCCGTTATTGTGGTGGCTTAAACTCCTTAAAAATGTTTGAACAATAATAATCAAACACACTTTGTGCAAGACACTTTACCTATTTATAGTGTTTTATTGTGGACCTATTTATAAATAGTGTTTTATCGTGTGTTAGATATTTTTCAAATGAAAGTATTTCATCCTAGAGACAAGAAAGAGCAAGATGTTGAAATAGCGACAATTAATGGCAAAGGGCAAAACCCGTCACAATTTTGGGATGCCCCCCCTCCCCCCGCGTCCTTTACTCTCAAAACACCAACATCTTCTCCAAATTTGCGATGCCCCCCTGCCCGTCCTTTACTCTCACAACACCAACATCTTCTCCAAATCAAACCCTACCCACTGCTCTCTCACTCTCTTCTCGATCTTCCTCCTCGATAGCTCCTCTCTCTCTCTCTCCGGTCTTCTGTTCGCTTCGATCTGTACCTCCCTTCTCTCTCTCTGTCTCTTCGATCCTCTCTTCTCTTCTCTGCCCCCACTGCTCTCTGCCCTCTGTCTGTCCCTCTCTATCCGATCCATCGCCTCCCTCTCCACAACCTCTGCCCTCACCGCCTCCCTCTCCACCATCGTGGCTTCTCCACCGCATCCCTCTCCACCACCGCCTCAATTGGTAAGTTTTTTATTTATTTTTGTATATATTTTGTATTTTCAGTTTATTTTTAAATTTTTAGAAATATCATTTTACAAAAATTCTATCATCGTATAATTTATTTAATTAATTTTGTTAGTTTATAATTGTGTGTTGTGTTCTGTTGTGTTTGTATTATAGTTGTAATCGTTGGCTTGTCACTCCCGTTGTATTGGTGTCGCATTCCGCGTGCCAAAGGTATATTTTTAATGAATTAATTTTTGTGTTGCGATGAATTTTATATATATGTTGTTATCGCTAAAAAAATTATATAGGTTATGATTTTAATATATTTGTGTATATATTTGAATGTTAAAAAATAAATTGTGTTATAATTTATAATTTGTGCAGTAAAAATTAAATTCTTTGACGTTTGAAGTCATTTAATAAAATGTGTAAATGCAATTTTCTTTCTGTGTATATTTGTGATGTTTGTATATGATTTTTTTTTGTTGATATATATGTATGATTTTTTTATTGTGAAATAATTTTTTATATTGATATATATGTATGATCTTTATTTGAAGTGCATTTTTTACTAATAAAATCTCATAAAATAAAATATTAATGGCATGCACTTTACTAATAAAATCTCGTTCAAATGAATTAAACTTCAATTAGGACAAAAATAAAGGACTAATTTTATATGTATTATATATATAATCATAAAGCCCTTTAAAATTAATTAAAGAAAATATGTACTAAACAAGAAATATGTAATTGATTGATAAATATGAATATACAACAAAACTTTTATATTACATATATAGAGAACTTAAAGCAAAAAATATCATTAAACCAAAAAAATTAAAACAGAATAAAGCACTTAAAATATATGTATAAGTTATACTATATATGTGTAAAAAAAGCACTTCAAAATGAATATATATAATTATATTAATTTATACAATATGTACAATATATTAATATACTTCAAAACTTTAACTAGTGAAAAAAAAAGTACTTATATTATATATACTGAAAAAATATTTATAATTAAACAAAATAAATTAAGCACTTTTTTTAAAACCAAATAAGTGAAGCACTTAAAAACTCATATTACATAGATGTACAAATTATACTATATATAAAATTTATACTATATGTATGTAAAAAAAAAATAAAGCCCTTCAAAATTAATAATTCTATATATATAATGTAACAAAATATTAATGTACTATATGTACATTATATTAATGTACTTCAAAATTAATGAAAGAAACTTAATAATATGAACTTACACTATGTATACTGAAAAAAAATCATAATTAAACAAAATAAAACTTATATATATTCAAAAACATAACACTTTAAAATTATATATATTACGTAAATTACGTGCAAATGCAACCAATTCGACTAATTACGTTTAACATTCGACTAAATAATGAATATATTCTTTTGTGTATGTTACGTTTAGAGTCCCTTAGGTTTTTTGAGATGTCTCCATCTCGAGCTTGGATGTACAACCGCGTTCAAGACGGTTACACTTGATTGGAGTTCTTGGATGGCATGAAGGATTTCGTAAACTTTGTCACAACACACTATATCACTTACTTCTACGAAAAGAAAACTTGATGTCCATGCAAAAAATGTGGCAACGAGAAATATCTTAATCTTGAGACAATACAACTTCATCTAGTGAAGTATGGTTTCATTCTCGATTATTATTATTGGACCAAGCATGGAGAGGAAGAAGGATTAGATGCGATGAATGATGGAGATGATCCAATGGATGAATATCCGACGTCATATTATCATATGATACACGACGACGAGGGGCCGAGTTTCGATTGGAACCGTGAGCAGGAGCCGAACCCTGAATCTAAAAATTATTTGACATGATTGACGCATTGAATGAACTACTTTAGAAAGGATGCAAGAAGATGACAAAACTCTCAGCAATGCGCGTTTGTTGATGATAAAATCGAATCACCATATTTCGGACCAAGCATTCAATGAAATCTTGCAGGTCTGTAAAGGCATGTTACCTGAAGATAATTGTTTGGTGGAAGTTTTTACAAATGTAAAGCTGTAATGCATTGGGTCTACGGAATAAGCGAATCGATTGTTGTCCCCGATAATGCACTGGTTGGGTCTCTAATCTCTTCATGACCACAGGTTTAGCTACACTAAACAAGGTAGCATTCATCCAAAACCCTTCCCCAAACCGTAATTGATTATATGCTCTTTTAGGGTTCTAATTGTGTTCTCTTTGTTCACTACAAGAAAATTGATATTTAACAACACTTAATTATGTTGTTATACCATACGTTGTTAAAACTTATTGAATTAATCATATGATTAACTATTATTTACTACAAAAAAATAATGATTAATGATTAATTAAATATTATAAAACAAAGAATTTAATTAAATTTATAAATCATAACATATTAATTTTTTAATTGTAGATATTTTGGTTACATATTAATTACGTATTAAATAAGTTTTCAAAAAACAACGTAGAGTATAACAACATTTTTCAATGTCATAAAAGACATTTTTCTTGTATTGGTTTAATTTAATTTTAGGGATTCTGCCTGACCAGCAGAGGTTAATCTTCGTCACGAAGCAACTAGGAAACGGTCGTACTCTCGTAGATTACAACCTTATTGTTTGCAGGACATACCCACTAGCTGACGCAACTCGAAGCAACTCCGAGTCTTGTAATAATGGAAGGACATATGGAAACATTGGACTAATTCCTTTTATCACTATTACAACTTCATTGTTTAGTGGACCGCGCGTGCCACTTGCATATATGAGGTGATTTTTTATTTTATTTTTTCATTCTCTTACAAGTGTGTGGATCTAATGGTTTTGAGTTTATGCAATTTATTATTGGGTTTTAAATCTTACAAAGTTATTTTATTTGGGTTGCTATTAAAAAAAAAAGACATACCCACTAGCCGACGCAATCTCAAATGAAATAATTTGTTAGGCTATGAGGGTTATAATGAAGAAGATTGATGTTGTATTTTGTGGTGTCGTGTGTGTATATATATATATATATATATATATATGTCCCCCAGTGCAGTTTTCAACCTAGGGTTGTTTTAGTATATCAGCTTGTTATTTCTCACCCTACAAAAGCATACAAAATGAACAACTCAAAAAATTCAAAATTCAAAATTCTAACCTTGTTAATAATTCATGTATTAGCATTATGTTTAATTCTCAAATGTAATACTATTAATACAACAATTGTTTCTTGTGATTTTCTCTTGTTTTATTAGTTTTTTTAGAACAAACGAGATAGTATATTCTAAAAAGCCTTAGGTTAGATATACATGTTCATAAATTCTTGTATCTGACATACTAACACTGTAACAGTCATTCCTCTCTTTTGAGTCAGTCAAACTGGAAAAAAGATGTATGCTTTGGTTTGATGCAAACTCTAAATATTCTCTATTTGTTGTTGTTGTGAATGTTTGATGTAGTTCAAGTAGTGTTTTTTGTGCTTGTGTTTGGCGTGCATTGCTTTTGTTCAATCTATGTTTTGATTGAGCCATCATTACAATTGCTTTTATTTTCTATTTACTGTTCAAATTTAATGCTCAAATTGTATTTTATTTTGTGTGCAAGAAATCAATTGAATGCTATAATGAGTTGTTTTTGTGGTTTCTTAATTCTAGGTTCTTGTGGATTTTTTGTATTAGTAGGGGAAAAGACAATGAGAGGTATGGCGAATGACACTGGTGGTTTTGGTGATTACAATATATGTACTGATTTGTATTCAGTTTTTTTTTGAATAATTACTATTTTTTTATACTCTTTTTTGTTATATGTTCAAGGAAAAATATTTATATTCCATTCTCAAAAAAAAAAAAAAAAAAAAAAAAAAAAATGATCCAAGTCAACAGGCAAGAAAGATAGCAACTCCTACTGTCCCACACTTTCGTCGAAGTACCTAAATACCCCAAACCCCAAACAACATCTCATCCTTGCCTTGGATTTCGACCTTAGCCACCACCATGTCGAAACCAGCGCCGTCCGAGACCCAAATCCATCTCCGGCCATTCACACTCGCCGACATCGATGACTTCATGGTATGGGCCACCGACGACAGCGTGTCGAAATTCTGCCGATGGAACAGCTACACCTCCAAGGACGACGGCCTCGCCTACCTCACCAACACCGTCCTCCCCCACCCCTACTTCCGCGCCATCTGCCTCCGCGACACCGACCGCCCCATCGGGGCCATCTCGGTGGGGCCCTTCGAGGGGATCGACCGGTGCAGGGCCGAGCTGGGGTACCTGCTGGCTTCAGAGTACTGGGGAAGAGGAGTGGCGACCGCGGCAGTGAGGATGGTGGCGAGTGAGATATTCGAGGAGTGGAGCATTTGGAGAGGCTGGAGGCGTTGGTGGACGTGGAGAATGGTGGATCAATGAGGGTGTTGGAGAAGGCCGGGTTTGTTAGGGAAGGACTGCTTAGGAGGTATTGTGTGCTTAAAGGGAGGACTAGAGATATGGTCATGTTTAGTATGTTGAATACCGAGAGGCCAATTATGAAGGTCTAGATGACTTCATTTGTTGGTTAATTGATGTTTGTTGATTATGGGATTATTGGTCGGATAAGATCGATTGATGTTTGGGGATCTTCGATTGCTGATGTTTTTTTTTTTGAAAATCCGATTGCTGATGTTTTAATTTGTGATTATATCCGTCTGCAAAAAAAAAAAAAAGAAAAAAAAATTGTGATTATATCCATGTTTGATTAATTAGGCGTACGAATAATGTTTTTTTTTTTTTTTCGGCTAGTGGTAAATAATTGTTTTTTCATACAAAAACCAACTTATTATTAATTTTCAAATCTTGCACACGAATTAGTCGATCACCGCAGGTAATACAGTTGGCGCATCAACAGACGTGGAGAACCCAGAGTGGAGGCTGTAGATCACAGGGGTAGAAGCTATGTTATCATTGCAGACAACCGAGGCACATTGCTACTTATTCCCCGTTCATGACGAGTATGCAACAGGGGCATCGCTCAAATCTACGTGTGCGAGAGAGAGCCCACGTTGTTACAAATATGGGTCCAAAGTCGACATAAGACCTTATTGCGGTGGGTAAAATTTATTTTAGCGTCATGGCAAGAATGTAGATTGTGAGTCCAAAGTATAGATCTGACATCAGGTGAGTGTGTTACCCAAAAATGACATAAAAACTAAAAAAAAATTTGTGATTATATCCGTCTGCAAAAAAAAAAAAATTGTGATTATATCCATGTTTGATTAATTAGGCGTACGAATAATGTTTTTTTTTTTTTTTTTTATTTGGGTAGTGGTAAATAATTGTTTTTTCATACAAAAACCAACTTATTATTAATTTTCAAATCTTGCACACGAATTAGTCGATCACCTAAGGTAATACAGCTGGCGCATCAACAGACGTGGAGAACCCGGAGTGGAGGCTGTAGATCACAAGGGTAGAAACTATGTTATCATTGCAGACAACCAAGATCATTGCTACTTATTCCCCGCAGCTGGCGAGTATGCAGCAGGACATTGCTTAGCTGCGTGTGCGAAAGAGGGCCTACGTTATTACAGATATGGGTCCAGAGTCGACATAAGAACTAATAGTTAAATGACTTTGAGTAGGTCTACGAATTAAAATGAAAGATCAAATTGTCAACTGAATGACTATATGTGAGTCTCTAAATTCAACGGTGACTTGAATATTTTTGAATGACTCCATGTGAGTCCACCCCTCGAAGTATAAGAAACAAAGTTGTATGCTACGACTCTGTGTCAGTCCCTCCTTCGAAGTGAAATATAAAGCTGTGTTACAACTCTATGAGGGCCCATTGTTCAAAGTGAGAAAACCAAGATGTGTGCACTGACTCTGTGTGAGTCTATCCTTTGAAGTTAATCACTTGAGCTATGTGCATTAACTTTGTGTGAGTCTATACTTCGAATTGAGATATCGAGTTGTGTGCGTTGACTCTATGTGAGTCTGATATCGACCCAAAAGACTGTGTGAGTTCAGAATTGACGAAACGACCCTAAACTATTTGAGTTAGATGTGTTCTACATAGTCACGTTTGAACGAGCCCACGTGAGGAGAAGTGGAAGGACCGGTTAACTAGTACTTTCCGGTTCTATACTTGTGGTAAGATTTTGCCCGAGTGAAATCTAATTTCTAGGACATACTTATTAGTAGGGAAAACTGTAACAACCTGAAAATATTTTATATTTGAGTGGTGACGTATAATACCTATATATAATGGTGTGCACAATTTTATTTAATTATCGACGATTCGTGAGAGTAGGGTTATGCCTCGAGATGTGTGTATGCGTGTGCACTTTGCGGGCGGGCAAGACTGTATCATGTATTAAATAAAAAAGTGAATTTGCTAGAAAAATGAGTCCTTTTTTTGGATAGGAAAATGAGTCATTTTTAAGTGAAATCTTTGATGAACTTGAGATCAGTAACAAATCATTTAACGTAGACAAAAAAAAATAATATAAAAAATAAGTCGTAAGAAGAGAGAGAAAGATACATTTCATCACACGTGTTTCTTCCTATTTTGGCCTCAAAAGACTCATAGCGATGACAAATGCTTATAAAATTAGATATTGAAGGAGAATTTTGAGAGACGAGTGAGTTCTGCAAAAGGATTGGCTTATATAGTGGAGAGAATGATTAGGGACTTAATGATAGTTTACATAATTACATTAGGAAATCAAAACACCAAAAATAAATAATTAAGCTATAATAAAAAATGGTTATGGGATTATTTTAATTAGTGTTATGTTACATACCTATCTAAGGAGATCAAAAGACTAAAAAAATTAATGTATAATTATAAATGATTAAATAATAACTATTTAACTTAATAGTTATTAACATAAGAAATCAAGAGGCCAAAAGAAAGTAACTAGACCGTTAATGTATGGCTTATGAGGCTTGAAAAATAGTTAATATATGAGGTTTACGACGTGCATATTACTATTAAGGAAAGGTGCAAGTGGCAAGACAAAAAATAACTTTATTCCCATTAGAGTTGGCGTTGATGACGTGACGGAAGTTGAAGGTTTAGAATTTTTCGTAACCTATATTATTTTAAATTCATAAATTAAATTTTCATATTTATTAATTTTTTATTTAAGAAAGAATAAAAAGTTAGAGATTTAATAAACTCATTAAAAAATAGGGAGTTTTGGGTGTGCCACATGGCGCTGCGAGGAAGCTCAAAACTACCATGTGGCACATCCAAGATACAACTTTAATATATATGTGTGTGTGTGACAAATGAATAAGTCCACTTAACGATAATGTGATTTTAAATAAAAAAAAGCCTAAGTTAGATTGTTTAAAGAGATGACCATAGATGTTGCCTCGAGACGTGTGCTAGACAAAATGTCATGAAGTCGTGAGTAAGAATGTATGTTAGTGGGGTAGAATCAGTGGAAGGTAAGAGTGATTATGGACGTTTGATGTATCATCTAAATATTAGATGAATGGCTAGGATGGAGACAAAAGTTGACTATATAAAATATCTATCTTCCTCTTCACATGCAAAAACATGCATAGGAAGAAAATGCGGCTGGAGTGAAACTTCCTTGTAGAAATTAAGCTTCCAAGAGAGCAATTTTGCTAAAAATTGGAGAATCAAGCCACTAGAACCTTAGGTAATGATCCAATCCTTTCTCTTGTTCAATTTGATGCAAATGAGTGCTGAAATCATGGGGCTTTTGCTTGAAAGAAAAATTAAAGTCTTAATACGTTGATGTTGTTTTGGTCCTATCTTGAACCCCATCAAGTTTTCCAAGCTTCAATTTCAAAATTTACAAGTTTTTGGCAAACATTAGATTTAAATCCCGTTTTGGTTTTTCACAAATTTCAGAGATAAACGTTGAAGCCTTCATAATTGGTTTATTTGGATTCCACGTGGAAAAAACACTAAATTTGCAATAAAGAAGTTTTGAATTTGGCCTTGTTTTGAAAAAGTTATAATCAATTGAAATTTCATTTTGTTCTTGAACAAAAGTTCAAATCTTATTTAAATGGATGCTTAAATCCTAAAAATCCGATGGGTATGTTATGAAATGAATGTTTATAATTATTGTTGTTGTTGTTGTTTTGAAGAGGATGTCCCATTTGATCATAGTGTTAGAAATATAAATACTACTTTCAACAAATTGCAAGTGTTCAATAAAATGTCAAATAAAAAAGGTAGCGCCTAAACGGACCCTAGATTTTGCTAAAACGGACCTCAATTTTAAAATTTTACTTTGTGTACCCCACTTTTTACTTAGTTTACCACATTTTATTTTTAAAATTTCAAAAATACCCTTGCTTACCCCATTATCCATACCCCACTTTTGAAAAAGTGTTGTCGCTTGTGGGTTTTGGACAAACCGAGTCAACACATCTAAAGAGGTGTCGGACACACAGAGCCGACACCTTTAAAGAGGTTTTAGGCACACAAGGTTGATATCTCTTTAGAGATCTCAATCAACTTCAACCGATAATGCGAAGATAACTCGGTCTCAGTGGGCGACAGAGGGATCCAGCAGAAACCTCTTAGAGGTGTCGACCATGTGTGTTCGACACCTCTGAAGAGGTGTTGGCTCTATTCATCCGACACCTCTTAACAGGTGTCGGTCCTTTAAATCCAAAACTCGCGGCGACCAGAATGAACAAAAAAACTTCAAAATTCTCGAATAACACATGAAAATGGTAAAGAAAATAGTGGGTTTTGCTAGGAATCGCTTAATATTTTCGATTCCATTGAAACTTTGTACCAAAAATGCATGACTCAAGCTTCAAATCAAAGCCTTAAACCTAAAACAAATTCACAAATAAAACGACTGAAAAGAAAAAAAAACCTAGAAAACCTCGAAATTGTCATAAAAAGATATGATGAATGCACCCACCGCATTGAACAATACAAGAAATCTAATTATTAGCTACCAACTTTAGTGAGAGTATTAGAATCGGTCACTATAGACCATTATATAGCTTGTATTAGTGAGGATATATACCCTCACTAACAACCCACATTTATTTTAGGGTTCAAGTAAATAAACCCCCTCACTAAAACTCATTCAAAGAGGACGCCCAACCTCTTCGACCTCTTCGTCCTCTTCGTTTAGGGTTCACTCACTTCGCCGAAGGATCGAAATCGGCTTCGTCTTCGACTTCGCAGATCTGCTCATCCATTTTCAGGTGATCTCTCTGTCTCTCTCTGTCTCTCGGTCTCTCGATCTCTCTCTCTCTCTCTCTCGGTCTCTCGATCTCTCGATCTCTCTTGAGTGAGTACGACTGTGCGAGATCTCTCTTCATTGTTGTTTCTAATTTGATTCACATTGCTTCGTCGATCTCACCGTCTCTGCAACCAAACCGTCAACTATGTAAATCTTTGTCTCTCTGTCTCTATGTCTTGATTTCATCATTTTTCAGTTCTCTTTGTGTGTTCGTTTTTGTTTGATTTACAGGAGACCGACGCGAACAGACGGACAAAGATTGTGATTTAGGGCTTAATCGGTTTGCAAAGACCAGCCTTTTGCTGTTGTTATTTCAGGTGATTTTTTTTGTGGTTTGGCTGGTTTTGCTGTCAATTGCAAAATGCAAATGTGATTCGTTCTCTCGAACTATTTCTGTTGATTCTCAGTTGAAATTAATTGCATTTTTTTGTGGTTTCGTTGTTTGGTTGGGATGATTGATGGTTTTAGGTTTTTCCCCATAACTGCAGTTCTTCAATGAGAACCAGAAGGCACCTTGGAACATAGGACGAATTCTTCACTGGATGTAGGACTGTAATTTCTTAAGCTCCATGAGAAAGTTATGTTTATATGTACCCATTACTATCAATTTTAGCTGCAATGCCACAAATTTTAATTATGGAATCAACTTGTCTACAATGTTTTCTCTTGGTGTGTTTTAAATTATTTATCGTTGAAAATTACACATCCATTCCATGGACCAGAGAAAATCACAATTCCCTTTGCAGTAGGGTGATAGAATCCACTCTTAGTATCTCTTTCAAATACCAACCCTGAATAATTAGTAAAAAGAAGAAACAATCAAAATCAGTTGTAGTCTTGGTTATGTTTGAATTTATCATGTGAATTATATTTGAGGTTCCTTTCCCTTTTTAAATTGGTTGATTTTGTTATGGTGTTGTTCAACTATTTGGATAAAGCTACAAGTAAACTATCATCATACTTTAAGAAAAAGCACCTCAAATATAGCCGAATAAAATCTCCCTCATTATGTTGTTATATTGGATTGACCCCCAACTCCCTTATAAATATGTCTACGAGTCATGAGTGCTCATATTAGAGGTCCTAATTGCACTCAAAAAATACAAATGGACCAAAGTTCATACTAAGTCAAACTTCCGAAGCTATTTACGATCTGTCCTATAATAACTAATTGACATTAGATTAGACCCTTTTTTGTTTTTGAAGAATATTAGATTAGAGCATTAGTTGAACAAATGGACATTCAGTTTTGGCCTTTCCATTTGTATTCAAGACTCCAATTCCATAAGAAGGTACTTAAAAATGTACATTTAAATTAAAATATTGCATAGAAGAGTTTTGATTCCATAACAGATACTTTACAACTGAGCTTTCACTTGCAATCTATACAGAAATGAGGGTAAACACAAAGCAGTACAATATAATGGACAAAATTGATCATTCCCTCTCATTAAACCAATCTTAAGTAGCTTGAATTAACTCTAGTTCAGCTCTTTCAGTTATTACAGTAGTGTTCTGTCACACTTAGTATAAAGAAAATACACACCTGCAGCATGAAGATGAAGGTATAAGAAAAAAAAAATATAGACGAGAATTGTGAATGTTCATAGCCCCAACACACCTTATCATAGAACCAACCATAGGCTAAAAAGCGGTTGGATATATCAAAATCAGATGGTGTTTCAAAATATAGTGAAGTAGGTTCGAGAATTATGTAACAACAGAATGAAAACATTATTCATCGATAGAGAAAATACTTCTAGTAAATCGAGCTAAATGGACAACTTTAACTCTTATTGCACTACAAAAAGATGGTGGAATAGCAACAAACTTTAGTGACAAACACAAATCTGTTGCTATACTACAACAAATTACCAGCAAATCAACGACAAATAACAAGTTTGACCCATTTGACTAAAAACCAACACACTAAGGACAGATCTGTGACAAACACTTAGCAACAGACTACTAGTAGTCACAAATCTGTAGCTGAACTTTGGCGCCAATACTTCCCGCTAATGTATTCTGTCAGTAAAATCAGCGATAGATTAGAGACACACCTCGAGATATCCATTCATACGGGTGGACATCAATTTGGCCTTAGATGCATTAGTGACATATAAGTGAAGAGCTAGCTTGTCGTTAATTTGAGTAGAAAAAAAAACGACTCTCTGCTCACCTCTGCTGGCGTCTCCTCTGCTCACCTCCAAGGCGCTGCTCACCTACATGGCGACCATCTCCTCCTTCTCTCCTCCATGAAAACCATCTCCTCCTTCTCTCCTCCGTCGCCTACCCTCCTATTCCATTGCCTACCCTCTGCTCCATCACAACTGCTTGTTATTTCGCTGTCGAGCAACACACCAAAACGATCGTTTCAACCTCTCTTTCATTTGTTCGATTTTCGAAGATTCTGATCTATACAGGTTCGATTTCATTGATCGGTTCCCTCTTTGTTCTCACATTTTCGCTCATCCGATTTCATTGATTGGTTCCCCTCATTTCTTCAGATCTATTTTTATTTTGGTCGATTCGTGTTGAAATATTTGTTCTTTCTTCAGATTGTTGATTTCTTTACGGGTTTGGTGATTTTGAGTGGAGTTTTGATATGATTTTTGTTTGTTGAACAGGTTGTTGGCGGTGTGAGGACTTCGTTGTCGACTGATTTAGGGTTCTATATTACTTGGTATGGATTTTTTCTTTTAATAATAGCATCGATTGTTAAGGGTTTAATGCAATCCTTCAAGTTCAAGATGATCTAGTCCTGGTTATGCAGTTCAAATCTGTAAAGATTGGTTTTTAAAAACCAATTTCCCAATAGGGTTCCAACACTAATAAGTGTTGCTTTCAAGGGAAATACACTTCCCTGTGAAAACAGAACCAAAAAAGATGTTGAAAACACTAAACAAGTAAACAATATCAAATTAGATATTACGTTGCAAGTTTTTTCATTTTCTCCTATAATATGGGGATCATGTTGAGACAATACAAGAAGACAAACATAGACCAAAAATCCTGCTGGAACATATGTAATCTTGCCAATGCAAAGCAAGTTAAGTGTGCACAACATAGACCAAAAATCAAATCAAGCGCAGCAGTTTATATAACCATCATTTATGATGTGATCAAATTGATGTTAATCAGAAAAGCTGATATATGATGCCCGCAAATTATTTTAATCTCGTAATCAAAGTGGAACAATCTACCAAACCATTGAAGCTAGGCTTTACAATTTGTTTTAGATTGATAAACATTAGATTCTATTATAAGCTCAAGTGTCAGAGATGTCTGTATTCTTTTCCAACTTCAACTTCTCTACACAATTAGGAATCAAGGAAATTCTTGGCCAAATAAAGTATTATGGTAATGGGTATATGCTTGTCATTTAATTAGTGTTCCTAATACTTACAAGAAGTGCTGGTTGGTGGAGCCGTGGAGGGAAGTACATTTTAAGAAGCACTATATTCAATAGAAAAATGGAATCAATCCACGTTATCCATTAAGATCGTGTTCATTGATAAAATGTTGTACTAAACATTGAATTATCTTGGACTGGATTCCCAAAATCCTAAAAGATGTGGTCAAATTAATATCTAGCATACAAGTAAAAAGAAATGGTACTTTAAAACAAAACCCAAAAAAAACTTGAAATATGGTACCTAATCTCTCTCCCTCTATGATGTAAGATTCTCGTCTAAATTAAATTGTGAAGATCCTAAAAATGATTCTAAGTCACGTTAATGCTCATCAACAAAATAACAATCAAAGCCAGCCATGATATTAGGAGTGAATTTCTTTTTATCCTTCCTCTCTTTCTTTCTTATTGAACTTTTTTTTTTTCGCTTCAAGGGATGATGTCTATGGGCACATAATGGTAACTCAGTATATATATTTTATAGATTGCAGATAAATACACAACAAATCTCTAATGCATGTAACAATAGGGAGATATTGACATTTTTTTATGCTCTCCAATAACAATGTCATTTTTAAGCTTTATTACTTTTCCTCCAGAAGAAGAAACAAGTCAATGCTTGTTAATACTTGGCTAATTAACAGAAAAAGCTTTATTCATTTGAAATTTTAAAATGCCTTTATTTCTTCAAAGTAGCCGACAAAGCATATATCACAATTCATTTCAGGAAAACAGTTGACATGTACAACTTATCACATCAACTAAAAGCAAAAAGAACACAAGGTATGTGTAGCCCTGCATATTATTCTACGGAGCATAATGTTAAAACAAGTTTCAATTCAATAACTCACCTAAACCGGTGATCCACATTTCCTCGAAAAGGAAGAAAAAAAAGATCCATATCATAGAAAAGTTAGTTAAGAACCTTCCAGGAACCAATTTGTCCTTTCAAGTTGATTAAGGTTGAGAGTAAGGTGGGCCTCTTGGCTAGGTCTAAAGGCGGATAGAATACTAGATCATGTTGTTGAGATGCAAGATACAAGATCATTATTAGATTAGGAGCCTCATAATAAATAAACAATGTTATGAAAAAACAAATATTTTTTCAGATTTAAGCTCTACATTTTTTCAGATTTAAGCTCATAATAAATCACATTCCCTAAGTGAAGTTAAGGCTCAAAAGTTACGGTCCCACAAAGTATCTATGACTGCCCGACATCAGAAAAAGAGAGTGGTTACTATAAAGAACTAAAGTCGGACACTTTATATTTTTGTATTCCTTGCTCATTATAAAATGATGTCATATTCTGCAAGACAAGTGCATCGGGACCCATTTTTGCCCCTTTCATAGAGAACCTTTTAGTTTTGAGGATAACTGTTTCACTTGTTCTTTATGCACTATTATATTAAAAATTAATAAATGTACGCATTGTTTAACTTAATGATTCACAAGCATATATAGAACTTATTGGACTCATTTGTGGTTAATACAATAATTTAATAAATGTATGCATGGTTTAACTTATTACTAGTAAATGAAAAACTTACAGTCTATTGTGATGGAAAAAATAAGAGTTGCATGCCTTTTTAATCTTATTAATTATATTTGCATTGATATGTACAATGACATGTTCAAATTGTTTGTTTGTTTGTTTGTGCATTTCAATTAAATTGATTTGTAATTGAGTTATTGCTCATTCTTATATTTTTTATGAATTTCGATTATCATTTACTAGCTAGCTATATGTAAATTTTAAAGACAGTTATATTAGAAATGGATGAATATTTGGATAATTCTAAAGTATTGGAAACTAAAGAAATTTATATAGTTAATTATTTGGAATTGATAGAATTTATCTATTGATAGGCGGTAAAATTTAGGATTGAGATGTCAACTAATCGAGAATGGATGTATAGCCGTATATGGGTACACTCGATCCGCGTTCATTAACGACATAAATGAGTTCATAGCATACGCTAAGGCGCACTGTAGGACATTTGAAATTGAGGGAAAGATTCGGTGCCCTTGTAACCATAAGAAGTGTCGTAATCGTGCCTACCATGATGTTAAGACCGTGGAATCTCATTTACTTCGTCAAGGTTTCATTGCGGGATATCACTGTTGGTCAGAACACGGGGAAGAAGAACATTTGCACACTGAATATGTACATGATAAACCTAGCAATGCAATGGGAGACTATGACCATGAAGAGACACATGCATCCGATTATTCTACATCGTATCACGAAATGGTGCACGACTTGGCGGGTCCGAGTTTCAATTGGCATCGTGCGGAACAACCTCCAAATCCTTATTCACAAAAATTGTATGAAATGATCGATGCAGCAAGTGAGCCATTATGGTCGGGGTGTGAGACCATGACAAAATTGTCGGCAATGGCGCGACTTTTAAAAATCAAATCAGAACATCATATTTCGGAAAAGGCGTACGATGAAATTCTTCAATTTTGTAAAGATGCATTGTCAATTGACAATTGTTTAGTCGATAGTTTTTATAACACTAAGCGACTAATGCAAGGGTTGGGGTTACCAGTTCAACAAATTGATTGTTGCAAGTCTATGTGCATGATTTATTGGGGTGAGGATTTGGAGTTGACGATGTGTAAGTTTTGTGGGGAGTCAAGGTATAAACAAACTGATTGTGAAGAAGGGAATGACGTGCGGCGACCTCAGAAAAAAATGTATTACTTCCCCATAACACCTCGGCTACAACATTTGTTTGCATCCGAAGCGACAGCTAAGCACATGCGATGGCATGGGGAACATATTTCAGATGACATTGTAATGCAACATTGTTCTCATTCTATCGCATGGAAGCATTTCAATGATGTCAATGTCGATTTTAGTGCTGAAGTTCGTAACGTTCGTTTAGGGTTATGTACGGATGGTTTTCAACCGTTTGGCCAGTCTGGGAAACAATACTCTTCGTGGCCCATAATTTTAACTCCTTACAACCTACCTCCCTCGATGTGCATGAAGAAAGAGTTCATGTTTTTAACGGTCATCGTACATGGTCCGACCAATCCTACAAATAATATCGATGTCTTCCTGCAACCGTTAATAAAGGAGTTGCAAGATTTGTGGCATGAAGGTGTACTTACCTATGACATTTCCACCAAAACGAACTTCCAACTTCGAGCCGCACTTATGTGGACTGTCAGTGTGTTACATCCCCTAATTTATATCAAGGAATGTTCGGCCTGAAACCCTAATTAAGCCCCGGTAAACCAGATCGGACCTAATTAGAGCCAGCAGCCTTACAACATTTCCTGACAACAACCTGTATATTTTCATTTGAATAAATAATATAAAACAAACGAAAACCAACGCAGCGGAAAATTTAAAACTTTTTCGATAAAATACCAAATATGCAATACCGGCCTGAACATCGATATTGAGCTCGTATTCCCACCCATTTAATTACAAATCATAATGCAATACAATATATATATAACAGAAACTCACATGCACCGTAGAGAAGATACTAAACTCCTGGTCTTCTCCTTTCCTGAGTTCCAAGTTCTAGCGTACATTCATACCTGAAAATGTTAAGGTGGGTGAGCTCCTACATGCTCAGTAAGTGACTCTCATACCAACCATCAATTATCAATTAATATCAAGGCAATGTATAACAACATGAATCCAATGCATAACTACAGGAGCATGTGAATTAATATAAACAATATATATAACAGATGCAAGTTCTTTGGTTCATTGCAATGTACCCGTGATTTGTATTTCACATTTTCGTATTTGCATTGAGTCGCCCCCTCACATATCCAAGAACCAATCACTGGGCATCTAACCAGTTCTTGTCAATGTGCCGCCAACTCATAAAACACCGAGCCGCACTTACTCATCATCACTAAACCAATCACTGCTCATCTAATTGGTTTATGACTAATGAGCTGCTAAACTCAACTGGAAAGCATTGATCGGAATAATTCCCAAGCAATGGGGCGCAGTGATGGTTAGCAATTCCACCACAGTTCCCAAACCCCATGCCGATCCGTCCCGTCAAACCTTTTTCCGAATCCATTTTTCATTTCAAAACATTTTTGTAAAAACCATCATCAAATCACGGTACATTGCCCCATTCCCAGTCCAGTATACTACATGCTCTAATAATACTATTTTACATTGCATAATTGATAAAAGTTACGAGTCCCACTTACCTGTCCTGAGCTTTCTATGTTTTACCGACTTGTACAACTCCTCGGAGTCCTCAAACCTTTCCACATCAGTCCATTACCTAAAATAGACCAACTATTATCAACTTATGTCTAATAGTCATTCATTAACATTGCTAAACTGGTCCCATTCGAATTCGACATCTCGGACCTAATTTCTAACCTATTTTGACCATTTCACACTTTTCGAGGTAAAACCCCGGTATAAAGTCTCCTCCGACTTTCAAACTTCTCATTTTTCATAGAAATCCCTCAATTTCTATTTGTTTGGTCAAAATACTATTTTTCCATATTTTTCCTATTTTTCTAGATTTTCTTTTCCATTTTCTTTCTTTTCTTTCTTTCTTTCTTTTTCCTTTTTTCCGTTCTTTGCTATGTGTTTTTTTTTTTTTTTTTTTTTTTTCGATTGGTGGGGTTGGCTCTCAACCCCAACCCTGATCGTCTCCAACCACAACAACCAGCGGGAGGTGGTCCTCCCTGTCGTTATATCTTTGGTTCGGCCATGACTAACGTTATGGCCGAACCTCCCCATCACCATACCAACCGAAACAACAACACACAACATCATATGCTCACCTTGGCATCGCGAGCTCGCCATCTCCGATTTCCCGAGCTCTCGCCATCTCCTTCTCCTCCTCTCGGTCTTCCTCTTCTCCCCGTTTCCTCTTCTTCTCTCTGTTCTCTTTCTTCTTCGTTTTCGATTTTTGAAGAAGAGATGAGGCGGTTAAGGTGGGAAAATGACCAAAATACCCTTGAGCTTATCTCATTTCTTTCTTTACTCCATTACCCTTTATGGTAATTTCACCTTTTCCAATATATTATATATATTTATATATATACTGATTTATATGTAAATATATATTTTTATCGATATCTTGCGCCTAAAATTTCGGTTGGCACGCCAACGAGAACATCTCGGGTGTGCGCACCACCGTATGTCCGACGCGTGTCACTCGTGACCCCGCGTATCACTCTGCGCCCGACAAATTTTCATTATTTTATTATTTTCCATTTAATATATATTTATATATATCTATAATATATATAAATATATATATATGCCTATAATTACGACTATAATTACGTAATTTCCACCGCTGAGCACACTCGAGCGTCAACGCTATCTCGCGTCTCATGTGTGTCCACATGACCCACACATGGTATTAGGCATTTCCTCGTTAGTCCGATTATTCACATATATGTACTAATACACACCAAACAAACACAATACATCACGCAGTCCCACACACACGTTAGTCGTGACAAATCGGGCTTAACCATGAATCTAACTCGGATTAATTTGGATTCGAATTACTGTTAATCACGTGCTTAAAATAACGGGTCGTTACACAGTGACTTCCCTGCTTATGGTATGTTGTCTGGTTGGAGCACACATGGCAAGAGGGCTTGTCCGTATTGTTTGGATGATACTGATGCATTCCAATTAAAGCATAGTGGAAAAACTTCTTGGTTTGATTGTCTTCGCCGCTTTCTACCGCGAGGCTCTACTTTAAGAAGTGACAAGAATGGCTTCAAACGCGAACAAACTTGTCGAAAAGGACCCCCGCCAATTAATTCTGGGGAACATATTTTGAGGGAAATTGAAGCCTTAGGGCTGATGAAAGTAACTGACATTGGATACAATGAGGTGAACAATAAGATTGCCAAATCTTCAGGGTGGAGAAAACGAAGCATTTTTTGGGATCTTCCTTATCGGAGGACGAATCTCATTAGGCACAATTTGGATGTCATGCACATTGAAAAAAATGTTTTTGACAACATTTTCAATACAATTCTGAGTGTTCCTGGGAAGAGTAAGGATAATGCAAAATCGAGGTTATATGTGAAAGAAATTTGCAACCGACCATTCCTCGAATATGACCCTGTGTCCAATAAATATCCTAAAGCGAGTTATGCACTTGATAAACGTAAGAAAAAAGTTTTGTGTGACTGGATACAACAATTGCACTTTCCTGATGGATATGCTTCAAATATTGGTCGATGTGTGGACTCCAACAAATTGAGGATGTTTGGAATGAAAAGCCATGACTGTCATGTCTTCATGCAGAGATTGATTCCTATTGCCTTTCGCGAACTATTAGAAGATAAGGTGTGGGTTGCAATTAGTGAGTTGAGCGCATTTTTTCGAGACTTGACCGCTAAGAACGTTAATGTGGCACAAATTAAGTTGTTGCACTCCAACATTCCGAAAATATTGTGCAAATTGGAGCAAATCTTCCCTCCTAGTTTTTTTTATTCAATGGAGCATCTTCCCATACACTTAGCATACGAGGCTCATCTCGCTGGACCCGTATAGTTTCGGTGGATGTATCCATTTGAGAGGTAGCCTTACTAAACATATATTATAATGACGAATCAATTTCTTAGTTTATGTTGCTTTTATCTATCTAATTTGACTGGTCATATAAATGTTTTATCTCATCATTTAGGTATCTTAAACATTTAAAGAACAATGTTAGAAACAAGGCAAAAGTAGAAGGATCCATGTGTAATGCATACTTAGTTGAGGAATCAACTTCTTTTTGTTCCTTTTACTTCGAGGATCATATCAGTACTACACATGAACGGGCACAACGCAATGATTCTGGTGGGGTAGGACCGAGTCTTAATTACAATGGCGCATTCTCGATTTTTACGCATCCAGGACGACCACCATTTGTTAAAGGAAAGAAACGGTACCTCACACCAGAGGAGTATATTGCAGCTCATCAATATGTGTTACTAAATTGCTTGGAAGTATATCCGTATACTAGGTATTGCATTTTAGGTTGACTATTATTCTATCACTACTTGCATGTGTATTGTATAATTTTGTATCTTTCTTTTGTAGCATATTCAAATCTATCATTCATTCGCAAGAACCTAACATCTCTGATCAGGCTATCAAGGCTAAGCTTGAGCAGAAATTTGCATCATGGTTCATACAATTTGTACGTAATATCGTACATAAACCTAATCTAAACCATTTTAATTTCTTTTGGAATCTTGTCGAACTCATTTTGTAATTTCGAATATTTTTTATTAACATTACTCGGCAGGCTGCCGAGAATGATGTACGATTCGCCAAATTTCTCAAGGACCCATGCATTCATGCACGACTTTACAATGCATACATCGTGAATGGATATAAATTTCACACGCAGTCATATGGGAAAAACAAGAAAACACAAAACAGTGGTCTATGCGTCAAAAGGGGGGAACAACACTGACTATTATGGAGTACTCCAAGACGTAATTCGAATCAATTACCATGATGGTTCACTCCGTACAGTGCTGTTCAAATGTATTTGGTTTGATCCGACGTCAAATGGTACGCGACTTCATCGAAAATTGAATTTAGTTGAAGTTCACAAAAATCGTCGGTTTAACATGTACGAGCCTTTCATTTTGGTGATGCAAGCAACTCAAGTGTATTATCTTCCTTACCCATCTATCGGGAGAAGGGAACGAAGTGCTTGGTTAGCTGTATGTAAGCTCCAACCGAAGTTTGTAGATGAATCCAACGTTGTTGGCACAGAAAGGGTCGTTACGGATAACGCCTTTCAAGTTGATCAAACTAATGATGCCAACGTTGTTGATGAAGACCCATCATTGTCAACGGTCGTTGATTTGACGAATGCAATTGTGTCTAACAATGATGAGTTTGAGATGAATGCAAATGATGATGAAGATGATGAATTGACATCGTCATCAAATAGTGATAACGAAGATGAGTTTGGGTGATTAGAGTGAGTTTGTGTTGTCTCATATATATGCTTAAAACTTTGTTTGTCTTTCTGATTGTTATAAATACCAATCAACTTATATTTTTTTGCGTCATTGATATAGATACCATTATATATGGAGAGAGGTAAAGGACATGCTTTCATAGAGGATGAGGATATGGAGAACGTTGATGACACCACAGAGAATACCACAGGAGGCATTGGACGACGATCGTATTCACAGAATGCCACTCCTTCCCGTCCGGGTCATCGATGCTCATTGCCTCAGACTCATTTCTACCCACCACGTCACACCACTCCATCACATCCAGTTTATCCATACCCACCTCAGGGTACCGGACCCTCATCGTCACGTCACACCACTTCATCACCATTACGTACTAGCTCCTCTTCATCACAACATGTCTCACTATCACCCACACCTCAGCACAGTAGTAGCCCCTCTTCATCACATCACACTACATCATCACCTCCAGATCATCTATACATACCTCAACATGGTATCAGACCTTCCTCTTCACGTCACACCACCTCATCACCTCATAGTCATCACAATTCAGGTCATCTCACTCATTATCCTGGGGTAGTCGATCACACTTCTACATTGCGTAGCCCTGAGGCACCTACTCGCAGCTCACCTGCGCTGATACCACCAGCACCAATACCACCAGCACCGATACCACCTGCGATTGAGGAGATTCCAGACTTTTTTAGACCACCGCCCGCCTCTGTAGAAGGCGAAGACCCTCTGATTCATCTAATTTTGGAAGATGATATGTATGTTTTTCCACAATATATACTTTGGCTGGAAATTAATACTATCATTTAGATGTTTGCCCGACTAACTTAAATGTTGAAATGGTAGGTTACACCATTCTTCAGTGGCGGCCGGGAAGATGACTTTTGTTTTTAAGAGTGGATATCTAAAGGACGCATGGAAATGGGAATTGGTTCCACAATCCCAACGAGATATATACTGGAAAAGGTGGAAGGTTAGTGACTTCATATCAAATTTTTAGTATAAATGAACATTGTGTATTGATTATTTTTTATTAATGTGTAGGTTTTCTTCACTTGGGATTTACGGTTGTCTCTTGCGGTATATGCAGCATGGTTGAAGAAGGCAGCCATCCGCTACGCCAACAATATGTACCTCATTGCAAAGATGAGAAGAACACCTATTTACTTGACAAACGAGGTGTTTGAGAATTACAAGAAAATGCGAGCGACGGACGAAAAGTTCAAGGCAAAGTTGGTGCAGATGAGCGCAAATAGAAAGTCAGAGAAAGGAGGGCCGGGTACTGGTATGTCATTGCACACTTGCGGATCGATATCTGCTAGACAACACAAGGATATTTTGGTACGTATTACATCAGAAAATTAAGTTGATGATTCTCTATATAGTTGATTTTTTTTAAGTAGATTATTTACCTTTAAATCATGATGAATTATTAACCACACACCTCATGTATAGAAAAAGAAGTTGCATCGACATCCCACATTCCAGGAGTTGTTCCGACACCTCCATACCCAAAACCACGATGGTCAGACGTTCGTCGATTAGAGATCCGAGAGGGTTGCTGTAAGTAATGCTAATTACATATATAATTACTTTTTAGGATATATAATATGTTCGTTAAATACAACCGAGTTCTCTATTATTTTTATATAATGCAGACTGAACTCACTCGGGGAGTGGAGGAGTTATCGACTCAGTCTTTGGACACACCAGTTGACGAGGATGCAGTTTACCTTGAGGTTGTGAAGCCAGTTAAGGGTCGTGTCTACGGATTGGGCTCGCAAGGTTCTTATCGTCACATCACATCTTCGGGGGAAGCAAGTTCTTCCCGAGGCCCAGCTTATGGACCTCACGAGTTTGAGGAGCTGCAAAGGGACCACCGTAGATTGCAAGAATTATTGTTGAAGGAGCAAATGGAATGACGAGATTCAGATCAAGTGAATCAAGACCGTTTACAACGTATGGAGGCATTGTTAATGCAACAATTTGGATTCAGGCCCTCGATACCGCCACCACCGCCACCTCCACCTCCACCCCCACCTCCACCAGCTTCGGATCCTTCTGGTGATCGAGACGACTTTCGGAGGGGTGTCTATGTTGTTGACACCCAACACTTGGTGAACCACAGATCTATGTCCATAGCACATCATCAGTCACATTTGGGTCCACAGTCTCCTTCGCAATCCACTCACCTGGATGACCACCATCCTGGATATTGGACCAATTCACGCAGAGTGCTACCTCAGGATAGGCAATGACTTTTGGTTGATGATGACGAGTTTATGTCGCAACTAATGCCGCCTCCGCGACCACCGCCATCTCATGAATGATTTGTTGTTGTACTTTTTTTGTGGAACGTGGTTCATTTTGTAGGAACTTAGAGTGGTTCCCTTTTTTTGGTTTAGTTTTTTGGTTTTGCCATTGTCATGGTTGTTTCTACTAATGGTGTCAATGGCAGCTCTCTTACGACCTTTATGAAGGGAGAGTAGCACAGGGTCCACTCAAAGTAGCACGAGTTATGTTTAAGGTAAATTCTATTGTGCTTCATTTTTATTTTTCTTAAGAGAATCCAATTGTAAGAGTTTATATTCATGATAGGCATCGGTTGCGGGATTTTTCTTTTATTAATACGTTGTATATTTTTTCATTTTGTGTTGTTTGTTAGGGATTCTCTCTATCGCTCTCCTACTTGGCCTCCCCCACGATTTGGCTTTGCTCCTTCTAGTTGGATCTCCCTTTTGAAAAGGTGCAAATCTCATACTTCTCTTCTTTTACTTTTTTGTTTGATTTCTTGTGGTTAGTTTGGTGTATGATCTGATTTTTTTGAAATATGATAGTGTGTGTGGGTATGTTAGGTTTTGTATTGGTTCGTAGTGGTAGTGCATTGCCTTGTGATATCTATTTTAGCAATGCCAGGCCTAGGTGTTTCAGCTTGTGCCATTATGTTGTCTTGTACGTTTGTTTTGTCTGCAAGTCTTGACCACTCTTATGACTTCATCATTATGATACTTTTCGTCTGGGAAGATAAAAGAGTAATACTACTAAAAAATGACTAACTTGAATTTTCTTTGGCTTGCCCTTCCAATCTTTTTCAAGGAACGATTGGCACTCAATCTCACTGTTAATTTCCTTAATCTTTTGGATTAGTATTTAAAGTCTACTATATTTTTGGTATGAAGCCTTGACAATTCAAATCTGCCTGATAATAGCCAAACCTATATATTCATAAACCCAATGACTTCACAATACATGAAAGAAGTTTGTTCTTCATACCAAACATGTAGATTCATAAATTCAAGAAGTTTGTCTAACTTAATTTTTGGTCCTACATTTGCATCTCTTTCATTCTTTGCTCTCATAAACTAAAAGTGAATGATGGTGAGAGAGCATTTAACATCAGCTATAATCACTCTTTCCCACTTTGTTGGTGCATATCATGTGAAAACTCATGAAGTACATACCTATATCAATATGTTGTCCTTAAAAAAAATAGATACACTATTGTCCTTGTAAATGCATTTGCTCACACACATGTAAGTGTATATAAATTAATTAGTTTTTTTGAATTTGTCTTTTCTTGGTGTGTAATTTCGTTGTTTTGATTTGGGTTTGTGAGGAATTAATTTATTTGGGTAGCTATTTGGCTAAATTGCTAGTACACGTGTTAATGAGTTGTTTAAGTTAGTTTGATCTATGTGGGTTTAAGGTTTGTTTGGTTTTTTGTTGAATCTTTATGGGCAAATCAACCTGTGGTGCATAGTTCTTGAAATTTGTATTGATCTTAAAAATTGATAGACACTTGGTTTTAGATTTGGGTTTGTTGTCTCCATTTTCAATCATAAACTTGTGTTTTGGTAGCAAAAAGTGAAATGTAGTGTGTGTTACTAGTTCATCATGTTTCTTGGATGAGAGAGGTCTTTAATTTAATGTATTGCATTAGATCTTTGTTTATATTTTCACGTGATTTGTTAATGAGTGTGAATGAGAGAATTATTGTAAGGTCCAACCTTGTTTACCCGTGAGAGTAATCTTGAATCATCTTGTTGATACTGCAATAACAAGCCATAAACCACTTTAAGATCAATGGCATGTGAAACAAAGCAATGGAGAAGACTAGCAAAAGCGGTCCTATGGAACATGTAGTAATCAAGATATTGCATCTTGAAAGTCAAGGTGTTCTTCAACACATTGTAATCTTTTAAAAAGCATAATTCTCTTTTTTTTGTTCTAAGTTCCAACTTAAAAGTATATTATTGAGCTTAGTTGAAGTGTTCAATCTTTGTAGCCAATCTCAACTTATTTTGATGGAAGCTTTATTGTTGTTGTTGGTAGATATGATTAGTCGACCAATTGATGCTTTCAAGGTTTAATTTTCGATGATTTGTGATGTTTGTATGTCAAACTAAGTCCATGAGAATTAGCCTGAGGTTTGGTGGAAGTTTCGTGGGTCAATTATAATCGAATTGATCGCATAAAAAAAACTAGTTTTGTAAAAACTAGTAGTGCAGTCTAATTTTTGGACCAACTTGGGTAACGATTCCGGACAATCAAACGAGTGTTTTTCGACGAAGACTTTGATGGGTTCAATGTTGGTATGTCAATCTAGCTCCATTAGAGTCAAATTTTGTTTCAGAGGAGTTTTGGTGGGATTTTCAGCGCCAAGAACATGGGATAAAACCTTGTTTTAGACTTGCTAAAATTTGACAAAGTATAAAAATTGTTTCTAATAGGCAAGTTGGGGTGTCAATTTCAGACATCAAATGAGGTTCAAAATACTTGTGAATAGGTTCATTTGAATCTTTGTATAACTTACTTTGATGATCAATAAAGATTGTGGCCATTGGAATTTGTTTGATCAATGAAAAACAAGGTAGTACATAGCCTGTTGATATAGTCAAAATTAAAACTGTCCTATTATAACAGTTGCAACGTAGCAACTTGAGATGATAATTTGAATAGGCATTTGTTATCCAAATTAGTTAAGGTTGAACCTGTTGGAATCCTTGTATATCCATGAATTAGGTTGTTGTCTATTTGATTGAGTTTATGTATACTTTGGCATTTTTTGTTTCATTTTTTCTAAATTTCATTCATTAGCATTATATCATCAATTAATTGAACAATTTAAATGCAATGCGGGTTTTTTTTTATCCAAGCGATAATTGGAGAAAGGCATTAGAATTTAGATGGTTTGAGATTAGTTGGAGTGGAAGTGTATGTGGTGAATGTTGTTTTTAATGGAAGTGTTAATGCAAGGAGAGAGATCACATAGGGGCAAAGGCTGAGATTTGAGAGGCATCATTGAGTAGGCATTGTATGTATTTTATTTTCATTCACCTATTTAATTATCGGTAGGCATAGAAAAAATGAATTAAACATAATATGGGTCTTAAGACCAAAGAAAATTGAGTAAAGTTTGGCAGTGCTTCTAGAATAGCATATAATCAAAGACATTTTTTTAGAGTTGAATAACTAAATATAAGAAGACCTCTATTAAATTGCCTATCTTTTGTTGTTCTTCTAAATTCTAAAATAACCTTCTTTGCTTTTGCAGGCTACAATACTTAACATTGGTTATAACTGCAACAGTGTGTTGTTGGATGCAACTGTGTGTTGTTGGATGATGTAAGTCCTTACTTTCTAATATGTTGTAGCTACAATTTAAAAAAAAAAAAAAAAAAAATGTCACAGTTACACTTCTTTGTGTTGATTCCAGACATTACATGCCTTAAGCTTGAAAGTGAGCTTGATTTTTGCCTTTGATACCATGCTTGTTACACCCTTATATTTGTGGAGTAGAAATCCAACTATGTATGTCATGGTAATAGAAAAAAGAATCGATACAATAGTTTGGTGCCTATTGCTTCAAATTATACATTGGTTCAGATTATGAACATTTTGATCGATCAATCCATGTTGGTTGTTGCAGGTAAAGAGGGCGAGGGCAGAGCGGGAGGCTCTAAGAGCATTGTCTCTCTACCAACGAACAATTTCATGATGACGATGATCTATTTTGGCATCCCGTGAAGGAATTATATATGGTTTAATTCATGCTTTCTCTTCCATCAGTTGCGAACTACTTGATGTAATATTTGTCTAATAATATAGTGTCAAAATTGTTCATTGAACTTCAAATTGTGCGTTTTCCTTGCCAATTATCTTTTTGTTGGGCATATATATATCCCTTTGTGGTTGACCCTCATTTATATTGAACTTTGTTCACATAAGAAATATGTTCAAAAATTGTAACACATTATGAATTGGTTTTAGGATGTGTGCTCTACAGTTTGTAGATATCTCCATAGTTTGGATAAAATTAGTTTTGTTACTGTTTAATATGTATTTTCACTATTTTACAGTTTTAAAGTTTTACAGTTTTACAGTTTTACTATTTTAAGATTTTATTTTTAAAAGTTTATTTTTTAAATATTAGCGACAGCAAGTGTTGTCGCTAAATTCTCTAATCTTGTCAGATTCTACTCAGCGACAGATTGTTATTCTTTCTTTATTTAGTGACAGAATTGTAAGAGATAGCTTGTCGCTAATCATCGACAGACTCACTGTTTGTCGCTATTTTCGATCAGCGACAAAGAGTTCAGCGACAAACCTGTTCTGTCACAGGACTGTTGCAATACCATATTGTGACAAATTCGTACCAATTCAGTGACAGATTGGATTGTTGCTGAATTGGTTTTTTTTTGTAGTGTTGCTCTCCTAAGGTAACCACTTGGGAACCAGTTAGGAATGGTTTCTATGTTTCAATGGTATGCACAAATTAATACCACTAAAATTCATTTTTTCATATATTAATAACCAAGTTTAATTAATTTTGGTCAAACAGAAGGATAAGTCAAATTAGGTAACACAACTAAACAACTTAAACAAGTTCAAGTGAACTTACCGCCATACTTCTTTACAAGTCATGCTTTAGTAGTCCATTTATCTAGCTCAAGATGGGCTCCAGTCTCATGAAATGCTCAAAATAAAATGAAATAAAACACATTAGGAAAGTCATTATGAAAGTTATATGCTTCATAGTTTACAACTTGATTGGCTATTAAAAACACAACAAGAGGTGAAGAAGACTACAACTTCCACAGAAAATGTCTTCCAAGAGGACTGTTGTCTTCACTTTTCAACAAGTCTACCATTTGTCACATTAAACTAGATTTGTTAGAGATGCCTAATCATACAGCTTTTCTTTACTTTTGATATGCGCGCTATTAACCATACAACAGTAATTTCCTTGATTAGCAAGACATTACTCTTTTTAGAAGTGCACGGAGAAACTATGCATTGTTTACCCATGGAAGAGGGAAATAAATACCGAACTGCTCAAATCAAATTATGATTGGCAGGTTATAGTACCTTAAGTCTGTTATAATTCTCTTATATCTTCTGCTGTTCCACCTCTACACTACAAGAAATCTAATTATTAGCTACCAACTTTAGTGAGAGTATTAGAATTGGTCACTATAGTGATGTTCCTCCTCCTTCATCTTCTCTATTGCTAGTACCGTCCATATCATTGCCTTCATTTTAAGGATCATGATCAATTGATTAGCATTCCTTATCTCTGTCATTCTCTCATGCATATTATGTTAATTAACAGTGAGTTATCAAACACTTAACTTTTAAGACGTTTTGAGTTAGTTTTACCAAACACTCTATTAAAAATAATCTCTTATATAAAGAGTCTTATTAAATTAATGCTTAAAATTTAAGAAGTAGTGTTACCAAA
Organism: Stephania japonica; assembly: GCA_039657345.1. Classification (NCBI taxonomy): domain Eukaryota; kingdom Viridiplantae; phylum Streptophyta; class Magnoliopsida; order Ranunculales; family Menispermaceae; genus Stephania; species Stephania japonica. The sequence goes on along the minus strand of CM077558.1, from coordinate 14,307,413 downwards.
CACAACCTAACTTTATTTACAAGCACTTTACAAGCACTTATGATACATTAGACTATTACTTTGTGATTTACTATGTGATCAACATATGCAATTGATATCTATATATAATAACACTGCCATGTAAATGATGTTGTTGTTTGAGCTAATTGATGGTTAGATAAAAATAGAGTACTAATTTCAATATATAGGCACAGGAAAAATGTGTATACTAGTTTGGATGTAATCTTTTAGTTGGTAAAGGTTCATATGCCTTAGAAATTGACAGATAATTGTTGGATGAAGATTTCCTTATTAAGAAATGGGCATTTTTTACTAGGATTTCATCCCAATTATGAATTTTAGGAATACAGTCAAGTGGAATATCTATTTAATGCGTGAATCATTGTTTTAGCCATTCATGACAAAGAGCTTCTGAGTGAAAATGCGTGCAATCATGCATTTTAGATCAGTAATGCTGGTCCGCTTTAAGCCTATCAGCCAGAAAATCCCCACAAACATGAGAGTAACTCAACAATGAGCTCAAGAAAAAACAAAGAGAAGCAAAACTCACTGCAAGTCCAAACTGAAAAGCAGCTCATAGATTTTTATTTTATTCTTCTAGCAAAACCTCTTCGGATTATATTCATTCTTCTGTAGCAGCACCACTCAAAAGTAGCAGAATGAAATGGTTCAAGACTTTTATAAAAGAAATCTTCTAAATTAGAGTTCCAAGCAGATAGGACCCACATTGAGAAAGACAAATGAAGAGCACATATTCATGAGCTAGTTTAATAAATCCTCCAAACTTCCCATGTAAACAAGAAACAAAAGGAATTAAAAATCTCCATCCATTGCAATGTGACGGCCCCGCTTCTAATCTAGGGCACCGTCCGGCCTAATCTCGTAATTAAGCCCTAATCACAACACATAGGACCCGATTACGAATTAGTCAGCCTTTACTACCTGTGTTCTCTTGTTTAAACAATTATTTTATTTAGCGGAAGTCTTTAATATTTTAGCGGAAATTTTTTTTTTTTTTTTTTTTATAAAGCCTAAGTGTGGAAACCAGGAAATAACGATCACCATATATATGCAAGTAAACGGCGAACATATATAAACAAAGTGAAAGCCAAAAGTTGGGTAATCTAACACTCATCCCAATAACATCCCAAAAGATAAAGACATAAATAAACATAATACAAAAGTACCCTACGTGTACGACGCAAAGCTACGCGCTCGGAGCTCGAGGTAGTCGCCGATCTTCTCCTTGCCGGCTGGTGCTTGCTCGACGGATCTACACCCACCGTCACAAACTAGACGGTGAGTATGATGATATTTAAGTGATAACTGGGGAAATCTAATACTACATTTCCAATTTAAACAAAAGGTATTTAAAAGCATATGTAGCTGAAGAAATGTTGAACAAATAATGCAAGTAAATACCAACGTTAACAGATACACATAAACTGACACAGGCTAAGTCGAGATGATCTACGTCCGGTTGGCAGTGAGAACTATCACCTAGCCTTTTCCACTACTGTATGGAGCTGTGCTCAACATATGATAATAATCTCTTTTTTTTTTTTTCCTAACCTCAAGTTGCGGAGCTGTGCTCTGCGTATATAAATCATTTATACTTGCCGACAACCCCGTGGCCCATGCCACGTGTGCCGCCCAAGTGTAGTGGCGAGTGCCGGAGACCCCGAAAGACCGAAATCCTCGTGAATCCGCGCATCTCGTGTGCAATGGACACTAGATAATCCCTACTTTAGATTTCAAGAATATATATCCTACAATGCTATAATTTCAACACAAGTTAGGCTACAAAGCCCCAAAGGAAATAGAACACAAGTCCAACATAGCAGATAACCCTATAGCATGCATTTTCTAAATATTCATTAACCATATTTCAAGACAAACATTGAGCATATAAGGAAGCATGGAGTCAATGATATATCAAACAATGCATCATGCTATATCGATATTCAATATGAATAGAAACAAGGAAAGCATGATGTGGGAAATAAATTAGCTAGTCTACAAATAGACTGAAAATTTATAATGACTGGAATGAAATAAAGTAAAGAGTTCCCACAGTTTCACTTACTAGTCACAGGATAGCTATGGCTATCCGACCTCGCGACACTCCGACTAGCGCTCTCGAAATCCCGTAACACCCCTAGGTTCCTGAAAGGTCATTTCATATCATTTATTTATTTATTTTTAATACTTTTATTACATAGATATATTTTATATTATTATCATTATTATTATTTTTGTATGTATACATATATGTGTATGTGTATATATATAAATGTATACACATATATAAATATATATATATATGTATATTATTTATTTTTTATTATTCATTTATTTATTTATTTATTATTTTTATTTTTTTCTAAATTCTTAGTTAATTTCTATAATTTTTCTATATGAGCATTATTATTTATATAGGTCCCTATGCATGTGGGCTTTTGGCACACATTGAAGGCCCACATTTTATGCACATGAATGTGACTGTGCACAACAAAAGCCCACCATCATACACATTTTAGGTCCCAAGCCCATATACATGGACTTGGCCCATGTACATGCATATACATATATATGCTTTTGGCACATATACATGCATGTTATGATATGGATGAACAATTGATCAAGATTTTGTATGACTAATCATTGTCAAGCATGGCTCTTACATTGAGTGGTAGTATCAAGCATGGCCCTTACTTGTATCCATATCAAATGTACTCATTATTCCATGTATTGTCAATGTTGCTTGTGAAGAGTTGTATGACATGTGATGTATGTATTACTTGTAAACATTGTCTAAGTACATTTATCATCATCACCAAAGGGCCTATATAAAGGGTGTCAACCTCATTGTAAAAACACACCAAAGTTGAATGAAAACTTCTCATTCCAACTATCTCATTTCTTCTCTTCTCCTTTGTAGTAGTAGTTTGTAGTAGTAGAAGTTCTTAGTCTTCTATTTCCTTATCTAGCTCTTAGCAAGTTCCAATTTATTTTACAACACGTTATCAGCACGAGCTTGCTCTAGCATTAAGGAGATCTTGAAGTTCAAGAAGGCTTGTTAAGGAGAAAAAGCTAAGAAGGTATAACTTTTGTTATTTAAATAAGTTCAATTTATTTCTAAATTACCATGGTTGTTTCCTTTTATTACATGCATAACTTCTATATGCATACTTTATTCATATACCATTATAACGTCACCGATTACGAAAGTATGCTCAGTAGTTGCGTCTTGTACGATCTTCTACATCAGAAATCAAAAATCAATATGTGACATAACTAGTTTTCTCGCTATACTACAAACGATTAATTATGCTCTATTCTTGATTTTTTATATTGCAAATAGTGTTATGAGTTTGGGTTGATAGTGGGTAAGCCTTGTCCCCAGTAAAGCTAAACATTGAAAGGGAGACGGGTTATCCCGTTCGAGGTGGCATGGTTTTTAAGTAGACTTCGTCTCACCACCCAACCTGGAGGTTGTCCCACCAACTCATACAAGTAATACATTTTGCATACTAATAATCAAGTTGTGAACATATATTTAATCATATGTTATGTTTTTACATAAAGGGAAAACTCTTTTATATTAAATTTATTTTCAAAATTCTTTTCAACCATAGTTTGCATTTGTTACCTTATTATAATTCTTGTCATGATAATTCTATGCAAGGTCATGTGTTATACATAATCATTCGTCAATTTCTCTTTGGAGATTTGAAAAGTGAATACTTCACTTTATATATATTTTCACCTTATGGAGTTATACATACCAAAAGGGTAATGCTCCAAAAGGCTCAAAATGAGCGGCTGGGTCTCATGCTACAAAAATTTATATCAGTCAAATATCATTTATTATTCTGCAATTTCAATTACCTCTATATTGAGGCTATGCGAAATATGACTGATGAGACAAATAAAAGCCACGTGGCTCGCCTCGATGTATTACTGCAACAAATTATCGAGTGCGCACGTCAATCCAATAAATATTAAGGATTGATTTCTTGTCTCATGGTAGCTGAGTAAAATGATGAGATATTATAAATATAATATCACTCCCGTCCAATTAGTTCAGCTTCAAATTAAGAAGCATATGTTGCATATAATGATCATGATCGCAATAAATTTATGGACGTGGAAAAGGTGAAAATATCGTAGTAAAGGTCGTATTGACAATTCCACCAAATTTTGGAATAAAAGTGGTGCACCACTACAAAGGGCAAATAATTATTGACAATGAGCGCTCATAATTGTGACATTTTTTAGTCATATATGAAAGGCTATTTTGCCTAAATATTGTCATATATATGCCCGAGTATTTTTGTGACCTTTACCATGCCTTTAAAATCAAAGGCAAAATATTATGAATATTATCATGACTCTTTTTCTGATTTGTCAAATATTATTTGTCCAGATGGATCAACAAATCATGTGTTCAAGTCATGAACCAAATAAGAGCGATATGTGCCTTGCTGATTGTGCTACAACGCACACAATTCTTAAAAACAGATAATATTTCTCCAATTTGAACTTAGCTGATGCTAATGTTCAAACAATATCTGGCATCTCCAATTTGATTAATGGCTCTGGAAGAGCAAATATTATGTTGCCTGGGGGAACAACAATTCATGTTGACAATGCCTTATACTCTGAAAAATCCAGAAGGAATTTACTCAGCTTTAAAGATATTCGACAAAATGGATATCACATTGAAACCATGAACGAAAATAATAGAGAATTTCTCTATGTCACATTGGTTTCAAATGGGAAAAAAGAAGTGTTAGAAAAATTTCTAGCTTTATCCTCTGGATTATATTTTACTCATATAAGGCATGTCGAAACGAAACGAATGTCGTCTTAAATAAGAAAATTAATGATCCAACGACATTCATTTTATGGCATGACCGGCTTGGTCATCCAGATCATCAATGATGCGAAGAATAATTAATAATTCGCATGGACATCCTTTAAGGAGTCACAAAATATTTTCAATTTGGTGATTATAATTGTGCTAGTTGTTCTCAAGGTAAATTGATAGTTAAACCATCCCCAAGTAAAATTGTTGTGGAATCCCCAATTTTCTTAGAACGCATTCAGGGAGACATATGTGGACCTATTCATCCTCACTGTGGACCATTTAGATATTTCATGGTTTTGATAGATGCATCAACTAGGTGGTCACATGTTTGTTTGCTTTCGACCCATAATGTTGCATTTGCTAGACTTTTAGCGCAAATCATTAAGTTAAGAGCACAATTCCCTGACAACCCAATCAAGACCATCCGTCTTGATAATGCTGGGGAATTTCAATCTCAAGCATTTAAAAATTATTGCATGTCTATAGGAATTACCATTGAACATTCTGTTCCACATGTGCATACCCAAAATGGTTTGGCAGAATCTCTGATCAAACACATTCAATTAATTGCCAGACCTTTAATCATGAGAACTAAGTTATCAACTTCAGTTTGGGGACATGCAGTCCTTCATGCAGCATCTATCATTCGTTATAGGCCCACTGCATACCATGAACATTCCCCCATGCAACTCATTTTAGGTCAACAACCAAATATTTCACACTTAAGAATTTTTGGTTGTGCAGTGTATGTTCCTATACCACCTCCCAATAGAACTAAGATGGGTCCACAACAAAAACTTGGGATTTATGTTGGATTTAACTCATCGTCCATTATAAGATACATTGAACCCTTAGCAGGGGATTTATTTACTGCACGTTTTGCTGATTGTCACTTTGATGAAGCAATTTTCCCACCATTAGGGGGAGATAAGAAGTCAATTCAAAAAGAATGGCGCGAAATTGCTTGGAATGCATCAACTTTATCACATTATGATCCACGAACAAATCAGTGTGAACTTGAAGTTCGAAAGATCATTCATTTGCAACAAATTGCAAATCAATTACCAGATGCATTTAATGATGCAAAACAAGTGACAAAATCACATATTCCAGCTGTAAATGCTCCTGCAAGAATTGATGTCTCTGTGCAACAAAATGCACAAGAACCAACGAAACGCTTAAAGCGTGGAAGACCGGTTGGTTCAAAGGATACAATTCCTCGAAAGAGAAAACGGGAGTAAAAATAAATACAAATCAAAATACTCCTGAGAAAGCACAAGAATCCTTTGACAAGGGTTTGTCAGAACAAGTTGATTCTGATGAGGAACAACTTCCTCTAGAAAAAGAGGAAAAACATATTCTCCTGTTATAGATGCAATCACATTTCGGTTCTTGATAAGCCTTGCAGTCTCTGAAGGGCTTGATATGCATTTAATGGATGTCGTTACGAAAGATATCTCACGTACGGATCTCTAGACAGTGAGATATATATGAAAATCCCTGATGGATTTGTAATATCCGATGAAATAAAATCAAAACCTCATAACATGCATTCTATAAAATTACAAAGGTCTTTGTACGGGTTGAAACAATCCGGACGAATGTGGTACAAACGTCTTAGTGATTATTTACTGAAAGAAGGATATGTAAATAATCCGCTTTGCCCATGTGTCTTCATTAAAAGATCATCAACAGGATTTGTGATTATTGCTGTATATGTTGATGATTTAAATATAGTGGGAAACCACGACGACATCGTTAGAACATCCGAATACTTGAAAAAGGAATTCGAGATGAAAGAACTTGGAAAAACAAGACTTTGTCTTGGTTTGCAAATTGAACATTTTTCAAGTGGAGTACTTGTCCATCAATCAAATTATATTGAAAAATTATTAAAAAGATTTTATATGGACAAGGCACATCCATTGAGCTCTCCAATGGTTGTCAGATCACTTGAAGTGGATAAGGATCCATTTCGACCTCAAGAAAGTGATGAAGAGCTAATTGGTCCGGAGGTACCATATTTAAGTGCAATTGGTGCACTTATGTATCTTGCAAATTGTACAAGACCCGATATTGCTTTTGCTGTCAACCTACTTGCAAGATATAGCTCTTCACCAACTCGAAGACATTGGAATGGTGTTAAACACATTTTTCGATATCTTCGAGGAACAAGTGACATGGGTTTATTTTACTCGAGAGGGGTAAAATTGAATCTCCAAGGTTATGCTGATGCTGAATTTTTATCCGATCCCCATAAGGCCCGTTCTCAAACGGGATATGTATTCACCTGTGGTAATACTGCCGTATCGTGGAAGTCAGTAAAAAAAACTATGGTTGCCACTTCTTCCAATCATTCTGAAGTACTTGCAATTCATGAAGCAAGTCGTGAATGTGTTTGGTTGAGAAACATGATTGAACATATACAAGAATCATGTGGATTGCCTTCAATAAAAGATTTTCCAACCATATTATATGAAGATAATGCAGCATGTATTGCACAATTAAGTGAAGGATTCATAAAGGGGACAGAACAAAACATATTTCACCAAAATTCTTTTATGCGCATGAGCTTCAGAAGAATGGTGAAATTGATGTCAAGCAAATCCGATCGAGTGATAATCTTGCTGATTTATTCACAAAAGCCTTACCAACTACGACATTTAAAAGGCTTACATATGGTATTGGCTTGCGTAAACTTAAAGACATTGCAAGTAAAGAAACTGAACAAGTTTCACCCATGTTCACATGAGGGGGAGTTATTGATTAATGTATTGCACTCTTTTTCCCTTAGCTATGGTTTTATCCCATTGGGTTTTCCATACAAGGTTTTTAATGAGGCAATCTTAACAATATTATACCCATCTTAATATTTATGAGAATAGTGTACTCTTTTCTTTTACTATATTTTTTCCCACAGGGTTTTTCTTAGTAGAAGTTTTAACGAGGCACATTCTCTCAATAATTGTCATCCAAGGGGGAGTGTTATGATATGGATGAACAATTGATCAAGATTTTGTATGACTAATCATTGTCAAGCATGGCTCTTACATTGAGTGGTAGTATCAAGCATGGCCCTTACTTGTATCCATATCAAATGTACTCATTATTCCATGTATTGTCAATGTTGCTTGTGAAGAGTTGTATGACATGTGATGTATGTATTACTTGTAAACATTGTCTAAGTACATTTATCATCATCACCAAAGGGCCTATATAAAGGGTGCCAACCTCATTGTAAAAACACACCAAAGTTGAATGAAAACTTCTCATTCCAACTATCTCATTTCTTCTCTTCTCCTTTGTAGTAGTAGTTTGTAGTAGTAGAAGTTCTTAGTCTTCTATTTCCTTATCTAGCTCTTAGCAAGTTCCAATTTATTTTACAACAATGCATATGGTTTTTTCTTTTTTTTTTTTTTTTAATTTTGGATGGCCCAAGCCCATATACATGGACTTGGGCCTTCACCATCACCTCCTAACTTGTGCGTTCAAGCACAAGCTTTCCTGCTTGTGCTTGAACGCACGTTAGGAGTGTCTTTGGTTCGGCCACACCTCGTTGGTCTTTGCTTTCGCGCCATGCGTCATTGGCGTCGATGCCCCATCGACGACACGTTGACGCCATGTTGATGTCTTTCCAAATTTTTTAAAATTAAAATATGCATTAATTAACAAGATTAAACATGCATTTGTAAACTACAACCCAAGAACTTCAAGAACATACCCAAAACTGAAAATTTTAATCCAACCAAAATCTTACTGATTTTCGAAATCTCTTTTGGAATCGCAAGTGTTTTTCAATGGAGAATCCAAATATGAACTTTGTTTTCAAAAACAACATTATTTACTAGCTCGAAAATTCCAAAATCGAAATCATAAAAAAATTCCATTTTTTTTTTTTTGGCAAAAACTTACAATATCCGAAAATGGAACTTGTTGTTTGAGATTAAGGTTTAAAATTGCATCAAATCTACATCTAAGCACTTTAGAATCATCCCCACAGAAAACCCCTTTGATTGAACTCAAAAATACTACAACTTGAATGCATGAGGAGGAAGGAAGGTTACCTAGTTGGTGTTCTTTGATGGGGGGTGTTTGATCCCTTGATTTGTGCTATAAAAACTCCTTTAAATCTCCCAAGTTTTTCAACAAGAGAGTTCTCCACAACTCTGAATTTTCAGCCAAAGACATGCATTATGAAACAATGTATGAGAAAAGATGGTTTTTATAGTGGGGGTTTTGATCTAATGTGTCCATCCAATCTCTATGATATCTTGTGGCCATCCTTTGCTCCTACTCTCCACAAAAATCCAGCCTTGTAACACACATGTGTGACACAAGTGTATGGGGGTGTGTGCTCACACGAATCTCGAGGTAAGTCTATGTGTGTTGTATTTTCCAACCAACTATAGGATTCTAATTTGATTTGCTCAGTTACATAGAACCATATACATTTTAATAACTCCATAATGCATATTAATCTCTTATAAATTCATATTAATATAAAACAAAATTCTCCAAAGTGCCAATTACCCGGTTCCCCGGCTCGCACGCAACTCGAGGCACTTTCCTCGTGCGTCGAACGTCGTATTTTTCAACTAAATTAAATAACTTAATTTATGTTAAAGTAGATTTGAAATAAATTGTTATTTCCTAGCCTAGTCTCGCTACCCCGGTAATTCCACTAGGTACCCGTACTTGCACGCACTCCAAGGCGTGTCTTCGCTCGGGTCAACTCTGCGTCTATGGTTTGCAAACAAATTTACTTAATTAGTCTACACACATACACAACACTAGGCATACACTAGTACAAATATAACATTTGCCTCGGCCACGTGCCTCAGTAAGTGTGCGCATCTCATGCGGGCCCCACGTCACGGGTCGGTGATCCTGATTAAGCAAGTTAATCAAGATTAGAAAATTGGGCCGTGACATGCAATGTCCTCAGGCCTAGAAAATACTTATCTGGCTTGCAATCAAAACCAGTTGCCAAGAAGTCATAGTTTTCCTATGTAATTCATATGACACGTTGTTGATTCACCTGTAAGATTGTAAAAAAAGCCTAAGATATTACCATAATAATCTTTTAGTTGGTAAAGGTTCATATGCCTTAGAAATTGACAGATAATTGTTGGATGAAAATTTCCTTATTAAGAAATGGGCATTTTTTACTAGGATTTCATCCCAATTATGAATTTTAGGAATATTGTCAAGTGGAATATCTATTTAATGCGTGAATCATTGTTTTAGCCATGTTTGGGAAATTATAGCTCCAATAGCTTAAATGTGAGAGCATAGATTAATTGTTTCCTTCACACATGTAATTGATGTTGTTAATATTTTATGGATATTCCTAATATCTTTGTAGTAATATATATACAATGTGTGTATCATTGTTTTAGATGTGACATAATTTTTTTCTTGATCATCACCTTATTTAGTCTTGATTGACTCGAGTGCCTTATTATTTCATCTTTTATTAATTTTAATTTTTTTAAAATATTTATAAACAGAATGGTGCCTGACAAATAATGGATTAAGCTGGTTGACATAGATCGATTTAGTGAAACGTATGAAGATGGGGTTGAACAATTTTTGGATTATGCTTTTAAAATGACTGGTGAAATAGATATGATTCGATACCCTTGTGTTAAATGCAATAACACCGATTATGGATCTTATGAAATAGTTCGATCACATCTAAAAGTAAATGGAATAATGAAAAATTATACTTTTTGGTACCACCATGGTGAAAAACGTTGTGAATCTGACTCAGAAAGTGAAGAATTAGAAGAAGTAGGTGATAACGAGGTTGAAGAAATGATACAAGATTTTGAATCTGAAAGTGAAGAATTAGAAGTTGTCGGTGATGACGGGTTTAGAGAAATGATAGAAGATCTCTATCATGGTAGAACAGGAAATGAATTTGAAGGTGATTCATCAAATTATAAAGTGGATGGGGAGGAACCTAATGATGATGCAAAGAAATTTTATAGGTTGCTACGTGATTCAGAGTTGCCTGTTTACCCTAGCTGTAAAACTTCAAAATTGGCTGTGATTGTCAAGTTATTACAAATCAAGAGCCTTGGTCAAAGGAGTAATAAATCATTTGACATGTTACTTCAGTGGTGTAAAGAAATACTCCCAATTGGTTCTACATTACCATAATCAAACTATGAGGCGAAAAAGATAACAAAAGATTTGGGTATATCTTATCAAAAAATAGATGCATGTGTCAACGATTGTATGTTGTTTTGGAAAAATAGATTTGGGTTGGTTCGCGTATGTTGTTCATCTTTATACATTAAATTGGTTTGTGATTCTGAATTATTATGTTATTGTAATGTAGGCTCTATTGTTTAATAATCGTGAATTAGAATTAGTTGCTATGGCCTTAAACACGAGAATGATGGAAGAGTAGAACTTCTGCTTTACTAGTTACATTTTGCTACCGTATTGCTATGTATCCTTATTTTAGGAAGATGGTTGAGGAGCTTTACATAGATGTGATTGATCTTGAGCTGCTTTTGAAAGTATACAACGACGAAGTCTCAATCCCAAATTAGTTTGGAGTCGACTACTTGGATTAAACTCTGCCATTTGCCTTTGATTTTATGCAATTGATGGTGTGCTTTTCAAGTCCTTTAAATCCCCGCTAATTAATGCGTCCGAATGCTTCTAAAAGTATGACTGTAGAATTTTATACAATTTGAGCATGATGTCTATATTGTTTTGTTTGCAGTTATGGTCTGATTCTTGACTATTTACGAGGTAGAGGCGACTATATGAGCAAAATTAAGGGGTGTGTAATTGATTCAGGAGGGTGCCCATAAATAAATCCAAAGGTGAGGTTTGCTTGCTTGTTCGTCTCTGAAATTAATCGGTTCTAAGTTCTGTAAACCATTTGTTTATTCGTATTTCATTTCATAATGTTTTTGAACTGGGGTTACTCTATTGAATTCTAGTAGGAAAGGTGGTTTAATTCTATTCATATTTTTGTTCCTTCCCAATTCTTGACTTCCATTGATGGCATTCTATGTTGTAACCTATTACACAGAGAAATTTAAAATCTCATTTAGCTTGAGTTTTTTCAGCTGCCTACTAGGGAATAGGGAGCCAGAAGAAAAATTATATAACTTCAAATATTATTTAAAACAAAATGAATTAAGCTAGACTTACTCTTTCTTCCATGGTTGGTAAAGAATTATGTACCCGAAAAAGGACCATATAGCACCACAAATAAAGCTGAGAACACCAACTCCGTAGTGTTCACGATCCCCAATGGAGCTTTAACCAAAACAGGCCTTCTCAAAGATGAAACAATAATGCTGCTTCTGCTAGCACTGTTAACATGTACAAGTTCAATCGATCACACAGCCATAATATAACAAAGTGACATGTAATAGTTTACTTTTCCACAAATTTTATTTGTGTTAATATGTGTAAATACATGATTATAAATTTCTTGTAAATATATACATACATTTGGGCCTCAAATTCCTTTCCCAGATGAAGATACAGGTAGCTTAAAGTAGCAATAAACATTATGGGGAAGGTGTAGAGTAGAAGATTTGTTCCTGAAAGTACATTTAATTAATTAGGGTTTAATTAAAGTATGTACGGAGCAGAGTGGTGGAGTGATGAATAATTTGTGCAGTCAATTAAAGAGACTAATTGAGTGTATAGAACTGCAAACCTTGCCTACCAAAATACGTTGAATTCAAGTTCACTTTGGTCCTTAGATATTGCTGCCATGATTTATGATAGATCTTCGCTGGCTTCTTATTTGCTTGGAAATTGTGAACCTTAGAACATTGTGTAGTACATAGTAAGATGATTTCTTGCTACTTATGACTTTTTAAGATTGATTCCTCAACATCTCCTACATATTCTTCTTTATTCTATTGTAGATGGATGACTTGTAGTTGTTGCGTGCGGTGCAACTGTGATAGTTTCTTTGGATTTCAGCAGATTTGTGAGTTTTTATGGGGGCATTCTTTTTTAAATGTAGTTTCAGAGCTGAAATGTGTACTTAATAAGCTGAAGATTGGGTCTTTGTTAAAACGTTTTGCAGTCATTATTAGCATCTTCTTTCTCGATTTTTTTGTTCCTTAAGTCTTAATTTTGATGTAGTGCTAGTGGTTGATCTCGTGGATCAGATTTATTAGTGCTCGAGAACTAGTTCCTTTTCTCTTGAGTTTCTCCCTTCAACCATGTGATTGAGTTGATGCTACTTGATTTGGTTATTCTAGAATGCTTTGTTCATTTTCTTCTATCGATTGACCATTGACATGCTTAATTTTTTTCTTGCAGGTGTTATGTGTGTTCGGTGGAACCAACTATGTGTATTCAGTGTTTGCTTTGGTTTTCAAAATATTAATTGTTACTTCATTACTTCATTACTTCATTAGGGCTGAGTACTTGCTTGTTGGAAAGTTTGTAGAGATTCAAGACAATATTTGCATCTTTCGTATTTTCTTTTGAACATTAGATGAGATTTATATTAGCCGTGGGCATATAAGATTTGGATTGTTGGATTTACACTTTTAAAATGTGCTATTTGTCTCTGTCACACTACTTTTTGTGTCGAATGCGGGAGTGCAAACAAAAGATCTATGAAACGGGTTTCTAATGACTACTGGTGTTGTTAGTAGTGAGAGGTTTTTGGCCCCTCACTAAATAGCTTTTAGTGAGGGGATTTATCTCTCACTAAAAGTTGTTAAGTAAAGCATGGACGCTCACTAAAAGCTATTTTAGTGAGGGGATTACCTCTCACTATAAGCTTTTAGTGAGAGGATTTGCCTCTCACTAAAAACTATTAAGTGTGGTTGACATCTCGTTAGATTAATTTAGTGAGAGACAAATCCCCTCACTAAAAGCTATTTAGTGAGGGGATTGCCTATCACTATAAGATTTTAGTGAGGGGATTGCTCCCCTCACAAAAAGTTTTTAGCAAGGGGATGTGATCCCGTCACCTAAACTCTTTAGCGAGAGAGGCAATAGCGAGGGGAAAGATGACAGGATTTTCCCCTCGCTAAATGTCTTTAGTGAGGGGAAATTGACATTTAGCGATGGGATTTTCCCTCGTTAAAGAGTCTTTTTCTTGTTGTGGAATTTATGTAGTTATGCTCGGATTTTGTTGGATTTGAGTGCGATTTAAGAGAGAGGTGAGTGGGGTATGGGTGAGTAAAAACCCTTTTTATATGGAGGGGTAGTTGGGTAATTTCACAAAACTGGGGTCCTTTTAGCCAAAGAAAAAAAAAAGGGACAATTTGAGGTAGATTTTTTTGTTGTAAATTCTTATGACCTTTTTCGAGAGTCTCCACTAGTCCAAAAATCACCAAAATTACGGAGAACATCAACATACTATAAACTTGATCCCCCAAAATTTCTAAGTGATTTCGACATGTTTTGAATGGTTTTCAATTTGTTTAAACACATTCCGGACATCAAATGATGCCGAAATTGGACCAAACTTTTCAAATCATATTTTCATATTGTAGGGAAGTTGTCCATCGAGTTTCGTAATATTACAAAGTGTCTGACTTAGTTTTCAAGTCATGCTTCAAATAAGAAATTTTGATTTACAAACAAAACTTTGATTCACTTGGACTTGCAAATAGAGTTTTCAGACTTATAAATGAGATTTTATCACTTCAAAACCATGGTTTCAAGTATTTGGACTTCACGGAACCAAACTCGATAACTTTAGAAATCTCTATTTATTTTTAAGTCATTTTTCATATTGAAGAAAACTAAATTTTGAATATTTATTTAAAGGTCTCTAAGGGACTATTTTGCAAACTAATAGTTTACACCAACTTAAAATGAGTTCTAATGATCCAAATTAGTTCTATAACGTCTAAAAATAATGAATTAATTTTGTTGAATACTGTTAAGCAAATCCAAGCACTTTTGGTCGAGCTAAGTGCCTAATGAAGACTTGAAATTTCAAAAGGGATCATTAGACACTAAAATAAATTTAAATGATTGTAAATAACTCTAACACGAGTGTAACCACTCAAAATGGATACTCGGTACCTAGCTAACTAGAGTTGAGCGTTGGAGGTTGATTGGGACACGTGTTGGAGTTGTAAGAGTCGATTTTTTATAGATTGAAGTAAGTAATTAAACTAGTTCGGGCCTTAACATGATTTCACTTGTGTTAGTTATTATTCGTTGTTATTCCATGTTGAGCTGTATCCTTTTTTAATTGAATTTCCATTCATGTCATCTTTTGTAAGTTGATATCCTGCGTTATATTATTGTCCTTGTGCTATCTTTATGCATGAGTTACCTTTTTTATTCGAATGATGCTATCCTTGTCAAATTATCGATTGTGCATTCTTTGGATTCCATAATAAGAGACTTAGGGTCTAAGTGGGTGATATGGTGATTACGGGTGTGGTGGAAATTAATGCTTTGTGATCTTTTCCACCACCGTGACTACTCTGATGTTTGTACTTACCTAAGCCCGTAGTTTAGGATTGAGAGTCAAGTTGGTAGGGGTGACTGTGTGTCTGCTACAGTTGATGGAACCAATCTAAGTTGTTTGAAGTGACTTATTTAGGTCCATGACCCGTCTTGGAAGTCAAGTTGTGGTTTCCTTATCGCACTTGATGAACTTAAAATACTTAGATGTTATTTTCTTTGTGATCTCGACACTCATCTATTGTTGATATCCTTGTTGATTTACTCATCACGCTGTTGTTTTTCATACTTTCTTCATATCCTTGCATGATTATTTGACTACCCAATTATTTGACATGTGAAATATTGTTAAGACATTTCTGGCTTTTACTTACAGGGCTCGTCATCGTTTATTGATGACAGAGTGCAGATCTACAATCAAACAAGGGAAAGGCACCAGTGCTTAGTGACATACACTAAGGACATCAGAGCAGGCATGCTCTTCTTTCTTGGGGTAGTTACTTTTTGTATTATATTTATATATATATATATATATATATATGTTGTTTTAAAAACTACGGGGTACTTTTGGTTGAAAGTGATAGGTCTATATTTATGCATTAGTTAGTATATCATTTGATTAGATTTTGGACTCTAATTCTCTCATATGCACTAACAAGCTCTCACTTTGGGTTATTTCAGGCTTTTGGACTACAAAGTGAAGTATTGGAGTGAAACTGGAAGGAATGGAAGTAGAAGCAAAGTCGAATAGTTGCACTACAGGAATTTTTGTCATAGGTCGCGCTGTAATCGCAAATCTCACGGGCACGAGGTGCGGTGTTGTTTTTTGAACTGAGACAATTTTGAATCCACACCATGGGTCGCGCTGCCAAAATAAGCCCTTCGATGCCATCTACGGCGCGGGTCGTAGTTTCCAGATTTTTAGGAACTACGAGACTCTTTTTAATTGGGATGTATTTATGAGTTGATATAAATAGAAACTCGAGATTTCATTTTCAACCTTTTGTTTACAAGAAAAGTGGGGAAAAAACTTGTATTTGCTTGAAAGGATATCCGGCTAAATCTAACGAATCTAGTTTGGAAGTGGATCAAACTAGTCTTTTGATTTCAAACTCATTGTAAGTTCTAATTTAATATTTCCATTGCTTTTCTTTTGTGTTCTATTCTCTTTAGTATTATTTGATTTTTAGGGTTAAACTTCACTTTTTTTTTGTAAAGGGCCCTTGCATGTTTCAAGGTGGAAACCTATTGCTTATTAGTTGATAGCATACGTAATAGCACGAGGAACTCACACTAATGGCGATTAGCCATACCGATTGGTTAGACCCTTTTGGGACTGGTCAAATACCTTAAGGTTCTAGGCTAAATCAGATACACAAGTGATCCAGTTGTCTAGGTTTAATATCTTCACTAAGCTTAAAGTTGTCTTCGCATTAAACCCAAGGTACGTGAGTCTAGGATTATGTGTTTGATTAGGGTGTTAGTTAACGATCGTACCTTGACTACCGATTAGAAGAAGACGAGGAACCGTGTACATTGCTCGGTTCCATAGCTACTCTAGGATTTAGTTGAATTGCATCCATTCACATAGATAGACGATCACTGAGTTTGTAAAATGTTAATTGATGATGTTTGTGAAGTTGAAGATCTAGGTTGTTTTCCTTATTGATTTTCTTCTTACAAAAGTATTTACGTTCCTTTCTCTTTTGAGTTCTCCTTACAAAATCACTTTCAAACCCCTATTATTTCCTTTTTTGTTTTTACAACCCTAAGTTAAAATACTTGGTCCTTGTGGTATGACCCCGTGCTTGCCGCTACTGCAATTTATGTAGTAAACGGTAATCTATTCAGGATTATCTTTGACTCGTTCGGTGCGTGTCAGTGAGTGACATAGATTCAAGTATATTATTGTACACATACTTGTCACCAGATATGCATGTTATCTATACAATTGCAGGGTTCCACACAATAGGATGTTCCGACTTTACTTTTTTAAATTTTTTTAAATTTGTATAAGTTAATATTCGATGCTTTACTTTAAAACTTGTAAATTCTAATAAACTCAACTTTAAATCATAGAATTAATAATAATAAAGGAAATAGAGGCTGACAAGGCCTGAGTTGACATCGTAAGAGTTGACTCAGGGTCTTAGACGGAGCAGGCAGGGCGGGGCCCAATTTGTGAGAACTTGAGCCGTCATATTCTGTATGTTTCCTCTGAAGAAGATGTTGCAGATTGTACGACCAAGCCAATGTCATATTCCCGCCATCTTCAAATGTGCGTCAAACTTGGCTTGACTGATGTCTCGCCAAGTTTGAGGTGGATGTAAGCCAACGTGCCTTGGTCCCCACACGGTCTGCTCCATCACCAACAATCCTACAATACCCTGCACTCTCAGTGATGTACACCACCATGTATTGTCAATTTTTGAATCATATGGCCCAATATTGGGACACCTGTTAGGTAAGTCAATGGATGTGAATAATTGAGAATGAATATAAATACAATACAAGCTGTGCTCACCATCGTTGTTGGTTGAGCGTAGCTTCTTTCCAAGTTTTCTCTCCTATCTCAATCCCTGAATACTCATGCATACCCAAAATCTGAATTTCTTTATGAAGGTACCCAAACTTTTTTCAAAATTAAAACCCAAAATATCCTTTGTAAAAATCTATGGGCCCAAAGGGTATTGGGCCACACGCGCACATAGTGGATATACAAATGGAGTTGAAGTGTACAAAACCAATTAGTTTGTGCTAGGATCCAATCTACACCACTTTATACCACACCAACTCTTATTATATTTTCAATGTAGGATTATATTCCAACACTCCCTCTCAAGTGTAACTAGGCTGAACTAGTTACTTGCCAAATACAGATCTACTCTTTATAGGTCCGTAAATATATTTAGGCATCTTTTTTTTTTTAAAGGCTCTAGGTCCACAAACGGGTCTACACTCCACAGCTAGCCCAATCAGGTCTTCAAATACGAGCCATGGGCCTAGAGAGTGTTGGGCCACATGCGCACATGGTGGGTATACAAATGGGGTTGGAACCCATATTTGCACAAAACCAATTGGCTTGTGCTATGATCCAATCTACACTACTTTATACCACACCAACTCTTATTATATTTCCAATGTGGAATTATATTCCAACATCTTTACTTCCAACAAATTAAAACCTCGTTACCTTCACCCCTCACCGAATTCTAAACCGAGCCCTTCAATTTTCTCTGTCTTTTGCTTTTCACCACTTTATAATACTCATGTACTCGGTTCAAAAGTGTCTTACACTAGAATAATTTTGGTCTTTAATAGAGGTTTCAAAACCCTTATTAAAAGATGGGTGTTATAAATGTCATGTGAAAAACGTGTTCGATGTGTCGTGTTTTAATTGCTAATACATGTATTACGTGTATTAGCAATTAGATGTTATTAAATGCCAAAACTCTTCTATAAATTGAAACACGATCTATCAAATATGTTTCTCACGTGATATTTAATAACACTCATCTTTAATAGGGGTTTTGATAACACTCATGTTTAATAGGGGTTTTGAAACCTATATTAAAGACCAATTATTTTTTAAATATTAAAGATCAAAATTATTCTAATGATAAGAGTATTTTTTGGTCGAATAAGACCAGATCTAGTCTCTATAACACCCTAAGAGCAATGAACTACTGCGACATTTCAAGTCCATTCACGCTCCATTGGGTAAGTTTTTTGGGTAGGAAAATGAGTCCTTTTAAGTGAAATCTTTGATGAACTTGAGGTCAATAACAAATCATTTAACGTAGACAAAAAAGAATAATATAAAAAATAAATCGTAAAAAGAGTGAGAAAGATACGTTTCATCACACGTGTTTCTTCCTCTTTTGGCCTCAAAAGACTCATAGCGATTATATATTGAAGGAGAAGTTATTGAGAGGTGAGTGAGTTATGCAGAAGGTTTGGCTTATATAGTAGAGAGAATTAATGATTAGGGACTTAATGACAGGTTACATAATTACATTAGGAGATCAAAAAACCAAAAATAAATAATTAAGTTATAATAAAAAATGGTTATGGGATTATTTAAATTAGTGTTATGTTACATACCTATCTATGGAGATCAAAAGACTAAAAAAATTCATGTATAATTATAAATGATTAAATGATAACTATTTAACTTAATAGTTACATTAACATAAGAAATCAAGAGGCCAAAAGAAAGTAACTAGACCGTTAATGTATGGTTTATGAGGCTTGAAAAATAGTTAATATATGAGGTTTACGACGTGGCATATTACTATTAAGACAAGAAATAACTTTATTTCCATTAGAGTTGGTGTGATGATGTGACGGAAGTTGAAGGTTTATAATTTTTTGTAACCTATATTATTTTAAATTTGTAAATTAAATTTTCATATTTATTAATTTTCTTATTTAAGAAAGAATAAAAAGTTAGAGATTTAATAAACTTATATTAAAAAATAAGGAGTTTTGGGTGTGCCACGTGGCGCTGCAAGGAAGCTCGAAACTAATAAAAAAAGCCTAAGTTAGATTGTTTAAAGAGATGACCATAGATGTTGCATCGAGACGTGTGCTAGACAAAATCTCATGAAGTCATGAGTAAGAATGTGTGTTAGTGGGGTAGAATCAGTGGAAGGTAAGAATGATTATGGACCTTTGATATATCATCTAAATGAGTAAAGAACTATTAGATGAATGGCTAGGTTGGAGACAAAAGTTGACTATATAAAATACCTATCTTCCTCTTCACATGCAAAAACATGCAAAGGAAGAAAATGCGGCTGGAGTGAAACTTCCTTGTAGAAATTAAGCTTCCAAGGGAGCAATTTTGCTAGAAATTGGAGAATCAAGCATAGAAGGTTCAACTAGAACCTTAGGTAATGATCCAATCCTTTCTCTTGTTCAATTTGATGCAAATGAGTGATGAAATCATGGGGCTTTTGCTTGAAAGAAAAATTAAAGTCTTAGTACGTTGATGTTGTTTTGGTCCTAACTTGAACCCCATCAAGTTTTCCAAGATCCAATTTCAAAATTTACAAGTTTTTGGCAAAATTAGATTTAAATCCCGTTTTGGTTTATCACAAATTTTAGAGGTAAACGTTGGAGACTTCATAATTGGTTTATTTGGATTCCACGCAGAAAAAACACTAAATTTGAAATAAAGAAGTTTTGAATTTGGCCTTGTTTTGAAAAAGTTATAATCAATTAAAATTTCATTTTGATCTTGAACAAAAGTTCAAATCTTATTTAAATGCATGCTTAAATCCTTAAAATTTGATGGGTATGTTATGAAATGAATGTTTATGATTGTTGTTGTTGTTGTTGTTGTTGTTGTTGTTTTGAAGAGGATGCCCCATTTGATCATAGTGTTAGAAATAAAATACTACTTTCAACAAATTGCATCTTAAGTGTTCGATAAAATGCCAAATAAGCTAAACGAACCCTAGTTTTTTGCTAAAACGAACCTCAATTTTAAAATTTTACTTTGTGTACCCTACTTTTTACTTAGTTTACCCTACTTTTATTCTTAAAATTCTAAAAATACCCTTGCTCACCCCATTACCCATACCCCACTTTTGAAGAAGTGTTGCTCGTTGGTTTCGGACAAACTGAGCCAACACATCTGAAGATGTGTCGGACACACAGAGCCGACAACTCTAAAGAGGTTTCAGGCACACAAGGTCGATATCTCTTTAGAGGTCTCGATCAACTTCAACCGATAATGCGAAGATAACTCGATCTCAATGGGTGACAAAGGGATCCAGCAGAAACCTCTTTAGAGGTGTCGGCCCTGTGTGTTCGACACCTCTGAAGAAGTGTTGGCTCTGTTCATCCGACACCTCTTAACAGGTGTCAGTCCTTTAAATCCAAAACTCGCGGGCAACCAGAATGAACAAAAAAACTTCAAAATTCTCGAATAACACGTGAAAATGGTAAAGAAAATAATAGGTTTTGCTCGAAATCGCTTAATATTTTCAATTCCATCGAAACTTTGTACCCAAAATGCATGACTCAAGCTTCAAATAAAAGCCTTAACTCAAAAACAAATTCACAAATAAAAACACTGAAAAGAAAAAAAACCCAAAAAACCTCGAAATTGTCATAAAAAGATATGATGAATGCACCTACCAAGTTGAATCTATGTGGTTATGCTTGGATTTTGTTGGATTTGAGTGTGATTTAAGAGAGAGGTAAGTGGGGTATGTGTAAAAACCCTTTTATATGGAGGGGTAGTTGGGTAATTTCACAAAACTTGGGTCCTTTTAGCCACTGAAAAAAAAGGACAATTTCAGGTAGATTTTTTTTTGTAAATTCTTATGACCTTTTTCGATAGTCTCCACTAGTCCAAAAATCACCAAAATTTACAGAGAACATCAACATACTATAAACTTGATCCCTCAAAATTTCCAAGTGATTTTGACATGTTTTGAATGGTTTTCAATTTGTTTAAACACATTATGGACATCAAACGATGCCGAAATTGGACCAAACTTTTCAAGTCATATTTTCATATTGTAAAGAAGTTGGCCATCAATTTTCGTAATTTTATGAGGTGACTGACTCAGTTTTCAAGTCATGCTTCGAATTAAGAAATTTTGATTTAAAAACAAAACTTGGATTTTCACTTGGACTTGCAAATAGAGTTTTCAGACTTATATCAAAACCATGGTTTCAAGTATTTGGACTTCACGGAACCAAACTCGATAATTTTAGAAATTTCTATTTATTTTTAAGTCATTTTTCATGTTGAAGAAAACTAAATTTTGAATATTTATTTAAAGGTCTCTAAGGGACTGTTTTGCAAACTAATGGTTTACACCAACTTAAAATGAGTTCTAATGATCCAAACTAGTTCAATAACATCTAAAAATAATGAATTAATTGTGTTGAACAATGTTAAGAAAATCCAAGCACTTTTGGTCGAGCTAAGTGCCTAATGAAGACTTGAAATTTCAAAAGGGACCATTAGACACTAAAATAAATTTAAATGATTGTAAATAACTCTAACATGAGTGTAACCAGTCAAAATGGATACTCGGTACCTAGCTAGCTAGAGTTGAGCGTTGGAGGTTGATTGGGACGCGTGTCATAGTTGTAAGAGTCGATTTTTTTTATAGATTGAAGTAAGTAATTAAACTAGCTCGGGCCTTAACATGATTTCACTTGTGTTAGTTATTATTCTTTGTTATTCCATGTTGAGTTGTATCCTTTTTTAATTGAATTTCCATTCATGTCATCTTTTGTAAGTTGATATCCTGCATTATATTATTGTCCTTGTGCTATCTTTATGCATGAGTTGCCTTTTTTATTCCAATGATGCTATCCTTGTCAAATTATCGGTTGTGCATTCTTTGGATTCCATAATGAGAGACTTAGGGTCTAGGTGGGTGATATAGTGATTAGGGGTGTGGTGGAAATTAATGCTTTGTGATATTTTCCACCACCGTGACTACTCGGATGTTTGGACTTACCTAAGCCCGTAGTTTAGGATTGAGAGTCAAGTTGGTAGGGGTGAATGTATGTCTGCTACAGTTGATGGAACCAATCTAAGCTATTTAAAGTTACTTAGTTGATGGTAGGGGTGACTGTACGTCCACGACCCGTCTTGGAAGTCAAGTTGTGGTTTCCTTATTGCACTTGATGGACTTGAAACACTTAGATTCTATTTTCTTTGTGATCTCGACACTTATCTATTGTTGATATCCTTGTTGATTTACTCATCACACTGTTGTTTTTCATACTTTCGTCATATCCTTGCATGATTATTTGACTACCCAATTATTTGACATGTGAAATACTGTTAAGGCATTTCTGGCTTTTACTTACAGGGCTCGTCATCATTTATTGATGACAGAGTGCGGATCCACAATCAAGCAAGGGAAAGGCACCAGTGCTTAGTGACATACTCTAAGGACATCAGAGCGGGCCTGCTCTTGCTTCTTGGGGTAGTTACTTTTTGTATTATATATATATATATATATGTTGTTTTAAAAACTATGGGGGTACTTTTGGTTGTAAGTGATAGGTCAATATTTATGCATTAGTTAGTATATCATTTGATTAGATTTTGGACTCTAATTCTCTCTTATGCAATAACAAGCTCACTTTGGGTTATTTCAGGCTTTTGGACTACAAAGTGAAGTATTGGAGCGAAACTGGGAGGAATAGAAGTAGAAGCAAAGTCGAATAGTTGCACTATAGGAATCCGTGTCATAGGTCACGCTGCAATTGCAAATCTCACGGCACGGGGTGCGGTGCTGTTTTTTGAAATGGGACAATTTTGAATCCACGTCATGGGTCGCGCTGCCAAAATAAGCCCTTCGACGCCATCTACGGCGCGGATCGTAGTTTCCAAATTTTTTGGAACTACGAGACTTTTTTTAATTGGGATGTATTTATGAGTTGATATAAATAGAAACTCGAGATTTCATTGTCATCAACCTTTTGTTTACAAGAAAAGTTGGGAAAAACTTGTATTTGCTTTAAAGGATGTCCAGCTAAACCTAACGAATCTAGTCTAGAAGTGGATCAAACTAGTCTTTTGGTTTCAAACTCATTGTAAGATCTAATTTAATATTTCCATTGCTTTTCTTTTGTGTTCTATTCTCTTTGGTATTGTTTGATTATTAGGGTTAAACTTCAATTTTTCTTTGTAAAGGACCCTTGCATGTTTCTAGGTGGAAACTTATTGCTTGTTAGTTGATAGCATACGTAATCGCGCTAGGAACTCACACTAGTGGTGATTGGCCATACCGATTGATTAGACCATTTTGGGACTGGTCAAATACCTTAAGCTTATAGGCTAAATCAGACACACAAGTGATCCGGTTGTTTAGGTTTAGTGTCTTCACTAAGCCTAAAGTTGTCTTCTCATTAAACCCAAGGCACGTGAGTCTAGGATTGTGTGTTTGATTAGGGTGTTAGTTAACGGTCGTACCTTGACTACCAATTAGAAGAAGACGAGGAACCGTGTACATTGCTCAGTTCCACAGCTACTCTAAGATATAGTTGAATTGCATCCATTCACATAGATAGACGATCACTGAGTTTGCAAAATGTTAATTGATGATGTTTGTGAAGTTGAAAATCTAGGTTGTTTTCCTTATTGATTTTCTTCTTACAAAAGTATTTAAGTTCCTTTCTCTTTTGAGTTCTCCTTACAAAATCACTTTCAAAACCCTATTATTTCCCTTTTGTCTTTACAACCCTAAGTTAAATATTTGGTCCTTGTAGTACGACCCCGTGCTTGCCGCTACTGCAATTTATGTGGTAAACGATAATCTATTTAGGATTATCTTTGACGCGTTCGGCACGCATCAGTGAGTGACATGGATTCATGTATATTATTGTACACATACTTGTCACCAGATATGCATGTTATCTATACAATTACAGGGTTCCACGCTATAGGATGTCCCAACTTTACTTTTTAAAATTTATTTAAATTTGCCTAAGTTAATATCCGCTGCTTGACTTTAAAACTTGTAAATTCTTGTAAACTCAACTTAAATAACATAATTAATAATAATAAAGGAAATAGAGGCTGACTAGGCTTGGGTTGACATCGTGAAGGCTAACTCGGGGTCTTAGGCAGGGCAGGCGAGGCGGGGCCCAATTTGTGGGAACTGGGGGGTTATATTTTGTATGTTCCCGCTGAAGAACAAGTTGCTGATTGTACGACCAGGCCAATGTCATATTCTAGCCATCTTCAAATGTGTGTCAAACTTGGCTTGACTGATGTCTCGCCAAGTTTGAGGGGGATGTAAGCCAACGTGCCTTGTGTTGAACTATATGTGAGTTTGTATTGTACCCAATATTAGTCCCACATGGGAAAGAAACATTTTTGTTTCTTTCCTTATAAGATATCTTTCACTTACAAGTCTTAGTTAAATGAATATGGGTTGGAGGCAAAGACCATGGGTATTCCCCATTGATTAATATATATTAAATACTTGATATTTAATATGTCTTTGATTAGGCCTTAGGCCGAGGGGCTAATGTTAAAATAACTTAGCTAATTCACAACATAAATTTTTTGTTTTAAATTAAGTAATTTCATAATTACTTATTATGTGAACAGTTGTAACAGTTGTGAACAGTTGTAACGGTCGTATGTGAACAGTTGTAACGGTTGTATGTGAACAGTTGTGTTTTGTGAACAGACACATTATTTGTCTATATATAGTTTGTACGAAATGGAAAAAAAAACAAGAAAAGAATGAAAAAAATTTTTAGTAGAGAGAAGTTTTACTGTTGCATAAGAAAGGTTATTTGATTGGTGTGTAATCAAAGATCAATCCAGTTGTATCCTGGAGACGAACCTCTTGAAGCATTCATACACCGAATTGGAGGAAAATTCGTCTTAGGACATTGCTATTGAGTGCAAACCTCTGGTATGATTTAATTTAGTTCTTTGTAGGAGTGGGCACGAAACCCGATGACCCGACTCGGGTCGGGTCACTCGACTCGGGTGTCAGGTGGCGGGTCGGGTAGGGTGGTTTCAAAAAAAGAATCGGGTCAAAAAACCCGACCCGTCGGGTATCGGGTCGGGTTTCGGGTATGTCACAAAGTGGACCCGACCCGACCCGATACCCGACTCGGCTGAAAATAACCCTAACCTAAGTAACTAAGCCCCTCGCGCCAAGGCTCTGCTGCTCTGCCTCATCGTCCCGAGTCTCCCGACTAGCCCCTCGCGCCAAGGCTCTGCTGCTCTGCTGCTCTGCCTCATCGTCATCGTCCCGACTCCCAACTGCGACTAGCCCCTCGCGCCAAGGCTCTGCTGCTCTGCTGCTCTGCCTCATCGTCATCGTCCCGACTCCCGATCGCGACTAGCCCCTCGCGCCAAGGCTCTGCTGCTCTGCCTCATCGTCATCGTCCCGACTAGCCCCTCGCGCCAAGGCTCTGCTGCTCTGCCTCATCGTCCCGAGTCTGCTGTGCATTCATCCCCTCGCCTCCCTCATCGACCCGAGTCTACTGCAAGTCTGCAAGACTACAACTGATATAAAATGGGTCGAGCCTTCTGTAGCCACCGCAGTCGTGTTTTCTAGGTCAAAGACTCGAAGCGAAAGCGTCTGAGAATTTCAAATTTCGATTCTTCGTTGCGTTGAAGATCTCTCTCTCTCTCTTTCAATCTTCATAGGTAATTGAACTCTTCTTTGAGCTCATGTTCTCGTATTCGAGAGATTTGGGTAATTTAGCCCTAATTTGCTGTCTTTATTAGGTTTTTTATTTCGTATGTGTGTGGTTTTGTTGATTTCATGAACATAACTGCCATCGTTGTTGTTCATCTTTGTTGATGCATTGATAAAGGCCACCACTTGTATCCTAATTAGTGCCTTGTTGTGCACTTGTGCGTGCTCTTGATGAATCTAGTTTTGTCTTTGTACAAATTTTTGGCGGGTATTTGAGATGATTGTGCAATGTTTATGTTTTTGAAGAAAGCTTTGAAATTTAATCATGATTGTTGCTGCAAATCATGGGTTTTTTGTTTGTTTTATTTGGTTAATGTTCCCTCATGAGGAAGGTTTTATTTATTTTTTTCCTTTTTTGATATATTTGGTTGTTGTACAATGGAAGAGTTTGATCCAATTGGGGTTGGCTACATGGATCAAACTCTTCCATTGTGTTCGATATAGTGCAATAGATGGTTAGTTTTCCAAAGGGGTTTTGATTTTGAAGTTTGAATTGACTTATATTAATATATGTGCAATCATAAAGTTGATTTCTTATAGAAATCAAACTTTCTATTTTTTGTTTCATTCTTCAGATGGCATCAACTTGTCCACATTCAATTCCAACTGTTTCAACTGAGTTAGACCTTAGTCAAGGTGTTAATCCATTCGACATTCCAACTCCAACTCCACAGCCTCCACCTCCGAAACTAATGAATCAAGCCTCCCCTCATTACCACCTAATCCGGGTAATAAAAGAAAGAAAACTTCTGAAGCCTGGGATTATTTCACAATCAGAGAAGAGGAGCCTAACAAGCCTAGGGCATATTGCAAATTTTGTCCCAAAAACCTATGCATGTCATTCCAAAAGTTGTGGGACCAAAAACTTGATTTTGCATTTGGAGAAATGTTCGAACCCCAATCATCCGTGGAAAATTGAAAATGAGAGGCATCCTTCCAAGCAAGCAAACCTTTGTTTCTCCTCTACTCATGATGGGTCCTCAGCTGAAAGTACAGTTCACTTGTTCGCAACCACCTATGACTATCACAATTGTAGGAGATTGCTTGCTAGGATGATTATTTTAGATGAGTTACCTTTCAAGTTTGTGGAAAATGATGGCTTTCGTGATTTTATTGCGGGTTTGAATTCTAAGTTTACTGTTCCATCAAGAAGAACAATTACAAGGGATTGTATGAGTCTTTACTCAATTGAAAGGACGAAGTTGAGGAAGATGTTTCGTAGGTCGTCTCAGCGTTTGTGCATAACAACGGATGCATGGCAATCAATACAAAAGATCGACTATATGGTGCTCATCACAAGCTTCATTGATAGTGAATGGAAGTTGCAAAAAAAAATCTTAAACTTCTTTCAAATTCCAAATCATAAAGGCGACACCATTGGGAAAGCAATGGAGAAGTGTTTGCTAGAATGGGGCATCAAACGAGTCTTCACTGTGACAGTTGACAATGCTACTTCAAATGATGTGGCCGTCTCTTACTTGGCGAGGAAAGTTAGGAATTGGGGTGGATTGGTATTAGATGGTGAGTTCTTTCATGTTAGATGTGTTGCTCATGTCTTGAATCTTGTAGTCAAGGAGGGGTTAGAGGAATTGGATTCATCTATTGAAAAGATCCGCTACTTTGTGAGGTATGTGAGGTCATCTTCTGCGCGAACACTCACCTTTAAGACATGTGTGGAGCAAGAAAAACTTAATACTAATGGCGGTGTTTGTTTAGATGTAAGTACAAGGTGGAATTCCACTTTCTTGATGTTGGATGCTGCGTTGACCTACCAACGTGCTTTTGTGAGAATGGAAGGAGAAGGTGATGATTTAAATTTGGAAAAGATTCCATCTGATGATGATTGGGAAAAGGTAAAGATGTTTGTAAAGTTTTTGAAGTCATTTTATGAAATCACTAAACGAGTTTCAGCTTCCTTGCATGTGACTTCTAATAGATACTTTCAAGAGATTTACTTGGTTCATGGTATAATTCAAAAGTATTGTGAGAGCAATAATGTGTATTTATCATCAATGGCTAGGAGAATGAAAGTAAAGTTCGACAAGTATTGGGGAAATACTGAAAAGACCAATGTTATGTTATATGTACCTGTTTTGCTTGACCCAAGATTCAAACTAAAACCACTTTCATATTGCTTTAATCTCATGTATGGGAAAGAAGTGGGTGAAGTTATGACGAAGAAGGTGGATACGACATTTAGGAGGTTGTACGAGGCGTACAAGGATTTTTCTTCTAAAGACGATGATAATGATAGTGAAGATGAACGAACTCCAAACCCAGTTGATTTAGAGTTGGATGATATTCCACAATTTGGGCAAATCACACGACATCTTTATGAAGAAGAGAGCAATGGGAATAAGAATGAAGTAGACAAATATTTGGCGAGATTTGTGAAAAAAATGTGGAGCCATTTGACATCCTAAATTGGTGGAAAGTAAACTCTTCCAAATACAAAGTCATTTCACAAGCTTGGCGAAAGATGTCTTAGCAGTCCCGATTTCTACGGTTGCATTAGAATCGGCATTCAAAGACCGTGGACGTGTATTGGATTCTTTTCGTAGTTCATTGAACCCGAACACTGCTGAGGCCCTTATTTGCACTCAAAATTGGCTCAAATATGGTAGTCCTCTCGATCTTAAAGGGGCTTTAGAAAGTTTTGGCGACCAATCTGGTAAGTTGCTTGTAGAAAGCATAAATTTACTAAATTTCTTACTTGCTACTAAGTGTTAAGTGTTTTATGAGTTGTAACTTGTAAGTCTAAACTCTTTTTTTTATATTATCTTATTTTCAAGACTTGGAGGTTGAAGGAGAACCATTAGTCTTAGAGGAGCTTTGAGTTCTCATCATATTTTGTGTGCTAAAGAGTAGTTCTTGTAAGTTAACCACTAATCATTTATTTTATAAGTTCTCTTTCATTCTCTTATAAGTTGCAACTTGCAAGTAGTACTAACTATATATTTGTTTGTTTCATTTTGTAGTTTGTTTTAGAGATGAAAACTTAAAGTATTGAAGATGGAATCATAGCCTCAACTCTCATGGACGTTGGAGATGAAGAATACTTGTTTTTTTTGTGGGAAAGAAGACTTGTTTTAATTATTTTGTGGCTTTTGAAACTATTAATACAACATGTGTTTGTGTATTGTGTAATGTGTATCATGCATGTTATAGGTTGCTTAACTGCATTACTTATGTTGTGAACTTGTGATTGAGTGACTAGATCACTTGACTACTTAATCTTCAAGTGTGTCATCATGCTTTTGTAGGGTTTTGTGATTTTTGAAACTATGTCTTGCTAGTTGCTTTGTTTTCTGTTTTTCCAAATGTTTTTTTTTTTGAAACCGCGGATACGGCAGACAAGAGAGGTACCATAGCTTGGCTCCTATGTATTACTTGTGGTGCTTTGGATCGCTTGGTGGCAAACGAGCTTTTTATGAAATAGGTGAGCTTTGCTTTCATTTTGTTTTGTGGAACTTCCATTTTATGATCATTGAACTTGGAGATTGATCAGCTCATAAAGTTTGAAGATTGATTTACTGGGTTTACTATGGGTCCTTGCAGGCTCGGCCATCTTAATTATCTTGTGTAGATACTCTCTTGGTGTGATTAATGCAGCTCAATTAAGGGAATTGTTTACCAATACCGAGCTTCTTTCAAAAAATTTTGTAGAGATGTTGGCGGAGCTGTCAAGAAGAGAGATAGCAGCAAATATTAAACCGGATTTAGACCTTGATGTCTACATGAAGGTAATTCATAAGTTCTTCATAGTTGTTTTCAAGACTTCAATGAAATAGTCTTTAAGTTGTTTATCATTGCTATGAAGCAGAGCAAAGTTTACTGGTTTCAAATTTTAATGAAAGCTTTGTTGTTTTGTTATGCCAACCAAGTAGATAGTCAAGTTTTCTTTTGATAGTGCTAGGGCTGCTGCTTTCCCAGCTTTTTCTACTAAACTGAAGTTAACTCATATTATCATTCTTTGAACTCATAGAGTAAAGATAATCTAAGTTAGTTTAATCCTTATTGAAATAGGCGTAATACAATAGAAGGGCAGAAGGAAAATGTGGTCACATATTACATTCTCAAAGTATGTGTGTGTTGCAACAGATACTAATTAAATTTTCTTATTATCCATGCACCATCTTTAAAAGAGTTTTATGTGTTCTCTTAATTCATATTTGTAATTCTTCAGATTCTAGGATTGGATATTTGTGCGGATACAATGGTGGGGAATGAAATGATAAGAGGTATCTCTGGAGGCCAAAAGAAGCGTGTCACCACAGGTAAAGTAGAAC
The DNA here is from genome assembly GCA_039657345.1 of Stephania japonica. Lineage (NCBI taxonomy): Eukaryota > Viridiplantae > Streptophyta > Magnoliopsida > Ranunculales > Menispermaceae > Stephania > Stephania japonica. Next base: position 14,276,613 of record CM077558.1, on the reverse strand, counting down.
AGATCAAACTGCTTTAGTGGATTGAAATTTCTTGGCTTTACATAAACTTAGGCATTAAATATCTCTTAATGGTTGTTAATCTATGTATATGTAGGTGAAATGCTCGTCGGCCCTACAAAAGCTTTGTTCATGCCGTGTAGCTTTCCTCTTCTTATTCTTCTTTTCATTCTATGTTTCTTTTTTTCTTTGATCTCAAATTCATTCTATATATGTTTCTTTTCTTTTCTATTTTTTTATCCCAAATTCATTCTATGTTTCTTAATAATAGTTTGTTTGTTGTTGTCAAAGTTCCACCGAAGTCAAAAGAAAAAAAAAAACAATTGTTTGTTGTGGTACCAATGCCACCTAAATCATTCATATTGAGGAAATAAAATGGGTATAGAATCTGCTGAGCTTGCCGCTTGAAGCTGCTTGAGCTTCTTGCGCCAAGAGCTGGTTCATTAAGCCTAAATATGTAACACCTAAAATGAGATTTCTTAAGCATTTTGCTTTCAGAGATGAATGTACATGACCACCCATTTGAGGTTTAAAGGATCAGCACTTTTTCAACTAAAATGGGTAATTGGGTAGGAATGATGACTGTTTGATCCATGTAAATGCATTATTGCAGTATAACAGTCAAAAATAAAAACTAAAACTAAACAATCTTTTTAAAAAAAAAAAAAATGAAGAATAGAAACTTAATCAATCCCTTTGTTTCAAAACTCAAAAATAAAACCAAGAAGATGTGTAAATGCTTCATGTATTACAGTTAATTTTGTTGCTTTATCAGAGTTACATTTTCTCTTTGTATGTATTCAGTGTACTCCAATCACCAACTAGGCTAAATCTCACCCGACCCGACCCGACCCGACCCGACAGCCGCTTCTTTCATGAAGCCGGGTCACCCGACGACCCGACCCGACGACCCGACCCTAAACGGGTCGGGTTTATATCGGGTCTGTTGCCTGTCGGGTCGGGTTCCGGGTCAGTTATACAAAGACCCGACATGAGTCGGGTCGTCGGGTATCGGGTCGGGTCGACCCGAACCCGACCCGTGCCCACCCCTAGTTCTTTGTAATTGAATTCACATATGATATATATTATAGTTCAGTGATATGCATATAGTATAATTGTTCTAACAATCTAAGACGAACAATTGTTTCTGCGTATATGAATGTCTCTGCTTATATGATTGAATCATTTGATATATGGCATGCTAGACTAGGTCATGTAAATAACAGATTAATAAAATGGTACATTTGAGCATGTTACCAAAGTTTCAAATTGATTTTAAACACAAATGTGAAGTTTGTATAGAATCAAAGTTTGCTAGGCAAACATTTAAATCTGTTCAAGAAAGATCAAATGAATTATTAGATTTAATTCATAGTGATATTTGTGATTTCAAATCAAATCCTACAAGAGGAGGAAAGAACTACTATATCACTTTTATTGATGATTGTAGTAAATATTGTCATGTCTTTTTGATCAAGAATAAAAGCGAGGCCTTTGATATATTTAAAATATATAAAGCAGAAGTTGAAAATCAACTTGACAAAACGATAAAAATGTTAAGAACTGATCGAGGTGGAGAATATGATTCCTTTGAGTTTACAGAATTTTGTAATACAAATGGAATTATTCATCAGACCACTGCGCCATATACACCTCAACAAAATGGTGTGGCAGAGAGAAAAAATAGAACTCTCAAGAATATGATTAATTCTATGTTGAATGATTCTGGGCTTCCCCAAAACTTGTGGGGTGAAGCATTACTGACTGCAAATCATATCTTGAATAGAGTTCCGTTCAAGAAATCTGATAAGTCTCCATATGAGATTTGAAGAAAGAGAAAACCCACTTACAAAACTTTAAAAGTGTGGGGTTGCTTAGCAAAAGGTTCAAATTTCTTTACCAAAAAGGACTAAATTAGGACCTTAAACCGTAGATTGTGTGTTCATCGGTTTTGCTAAGAATAGTGCAGCATATAGATTCTTAGTAGTTAAATCACATATTTCAGATATCAGTGATAATACTATCATAGAATCTGCGGATGCTACATTCTTTGAGCATATATTTCCTTTTAAGGAAAAACAAAATGGTTCATTAAGAAAAAGGACGACTGAAGAGAGTCTAGAAGAACCATCTACTTCAAGGGTTCAAGAACAAGAATTGGAACCTAGAAGGGGAAAAAGAATTAAGGTTCCAAAGAATTTTGGACCTGATTTTATAAGTCTGTTAACTAAAAATGAACCTCAGACTTATAGGGAGGCTATGTCTTCATCGGAAGCGCCTTTATGGATGGAAGCAATCAATAGTGAAGTTGAATCCATTTTACAAAATAATACATGGGAATTGGTTGATTTACCATCCGGAATCAAACCAATTGGATATAAATGGATATTCAAAAGAAAGCTTAAAGCTGACGGTACTATTGATAAATACAAAGCACGATTGGTTGCAAAAGGTTATAGACAAAAAGAAGGTGTAGATTACTTTGACACCTATTCTCCTATTTCGAGAATAACTTCCATTAGAATGTTGATTGCCATAGCTGCTTTATACAATATAGAAATAAATTAAATGGATGTTAAAACAGCATTTCTAAATGGAGAGTTAGAAGAAGAAATCTATATGGACCAACCTGAAAGATTCATAGTCAAAGGCTAACAGAATAAAGTTTGTAGACTTGTTAAGTCATTATATGGACTCAAACAAGCTCCAAAACAATGGCATGAAAAATTTGATCATACTATGCTAGCAAATAGTTTCAAAATAAATGAATGTGACAAATGTGTGTACATTAAAGAAATGAAAAACTTTTGCATCATAGTATGTTTATATGTTGATGACATGTTGATTATGAGCACAAGTAGAGATGCTATAATGTCAACCAAAAAGATGTTGAATTCTAGTTTTGACATGAAAGACTTAGGTCTAGCTGATGTAATACTAGGAATTCAAATCAAAAGGAATAACAAAGGTTATATCCTCACACAATCTCATTATGTTGAGAAAATCTTAAAAAGATTCAATCAATTCGATTGTAAACCTGCTCCAACTCCTTTTGATGCTAATTGTCATCTTAAGAAAAATAATGAAGAAGCAATTTATCAATTGGAATATTCTCAAGTAATTGGAAGCTTGATGTACTTGATGAATTCTACTAAACCTGACATAGCTTATGCAGTAAGCAGGCTGAGTAGATACACAAGTAATCCTAATGATGCTCATTGGACAACGTTAATAAGAGTTCTAAGGTATCTTAAATATACCTTAAATTATGGACTTTATTATACAAAATATCCACCTGTACTTGAAGGGTATAGTTATGCAAATTGGATTTCTGATAATACAGAAACCAAATCAACAAGTGGATATATATTCACATTAGGTGGAGCAGCGATTTCTTGGAAATCAACAAAACAAACGTGTATAGCACGTTCCACTATGGAATCTGAATTCATATCTCTTGATAAGGCAGTTGAAGAAGCTGAATGGCTAAGAAATTTCCTAGAAGATATTCCTTGCTGGCCAAAACCAGTCACAACAATTTGTATACATTGTGATAGTATAGCAACACAAGCAAGAGCTAAGAACAATATATATAATGGTAAGTCGAGACATATAAGGCGCCGACACAATACTATAAGACAATTACTCACAAGTGGAGTAATTAGTATTGATTATGTTAAGTCTAAGGAAAACATTGCAGATCCTTTGACTAAAGGCTTACCAAGAGATCAAGTGAAGATATTATCGAGGGAAATGGGCTTAAAGCCTATAGAGTAAGTCAAGTCCAGCGGAAACTTAACCTAGCTGATTGGAGATCCCATGGTCTAGGTTCAATAGGCAAACTAGTTAGACTTGACTTAACAAACAGGACACACAATTACCTGTTCCTATAATGAAATAAGTGTGTTGATAAGAAGTTTAGGGTATGCAATACTGCATTTAATGATTAAAGATAAGTCACCTATATGATAGTAAATGTGGGGTCGAATTTATGAGAATGAATAGGCTAAATTCTCTAAAACTATCATGAATCCAGGATATGTTCAGAGCCAAAATGAACAACAAAGAATAACGTGCATCAGTAATCATGTCATAAGTGAGACATATTGTCTTAGTTTACTACAAAAAGTGAACAGTTCAAGATACATACATCACTGCGTCGCGAAGTAAACTCGATATGATCTTACTCGGGTAAGTTCAAGTATATACGACACTTTCCTGAGTAACATGACATGATAATCTCTCTCAAATCTCTCTCAATTTTTTTGAAGTAATGTTTTTTTTAAAATAATGATATTTTTTAAAATTTGTGTTTGTGAATTGGCAAAGTAAACTTGGTCATGGTTTCAGATGGATACAATACAAATGTGGGGTATTGTTGAACTATATGTGAGTTTGTATTGTACCCAATATTAGTCCCACATGGGAAAGAAACATTTTTGTTTCTTTCCTTATAAGATATCTTTCACTTACAAGTCTTAGTTAAGTGAATATGGGTTGGAGGCAAAGACCATGGGTATTCCCCATTGATTAATATATATTAAATACTTGATATTTAATATGTCTTTGATTAGGCCTTAGGCCTTGGGGCTAATGTTAAAATAACTTAGCTAATTCACAACATAATTTTTTTGTTTTAAATTAAGTAATTTCATAATTACTTATTATGTGAACAGTTGTAACAGTTGTATGTGAACAGTTGTAACGGTCGTATGTGAACAGTTGTAACGGTTGTATGTGAACAGTTGTGTTTTGTGAACAGACACATTATTTGTCTATATATAGTTTGTACGAAATGGAAAAAAAAAAAAAAACAAGAAAAGAAGGAAAAAAAAAAATTTTAGTAGAGAGAAGTTTTACTGTTGCACAAAAAAGGTTCTTTGATTGGTTTGTAATCAAAGATCAATCCAGTTGTATCATGGAGACGAACCTCTTGAAGCATTCATACACCGAATTGGAGGAAAATTCGTCTTAGGACATTCTATTGAGTGCAAGCCTCTGGTATGATTTAATTTAGTTCTTTGTAATTGAATTCACATATGATATATATTATAGTTCAGTGATATGCATATAGTATAATTGTTCTAACACCTTGGTCCCCACACGGTCTGCTCCATCATCAACAATCCTACAATACCCTGCACTCTCAATTATGTACACCACCATGTATTGTCAATTTTTGAATCATATGGGCCAATATTGGGACACCTGTTAGGTAAATCAATGGATGTGAATAATTGAGAATGAATATAAATACAATACAAGCTGTGCTCATGCATACCCAAATTTTGAATTTCTTTATGAAGGTACCCAAATTTAGTTTGCACCACTTAGGCAAAACTTATAATTAATTACGATATGGCAAACCCACAATCATCTCATCCAAACCAGACCCAGAACAAAATCTACCTCCGCCAGTTCACTCTCTCCGACGTAGAAGATTTCATGGTCTGGGCCTCCGATGACTCAGTCTCTCAGTTCTGCATATGGGACACCTTCACTTCCAAAGACGACGCCCTCGCCTACCTCACTGCCACTGTCCTCTCCCACCCCTACTTCCGTGCCATCTGCCTCCGCCACAACAACCGTCCCATTGGGGCCATCCACGTCCAGCCCTGCTCCGGAAGCTATCGATGCAAGGGGATGTTGGGGTGTGCATTGGCGGCGGAGTATTGGAACAGAGGTGTTGCCACCATGGCAGTGGAGATGGTAGTGGGGGAGATATTCGAGGAGTGGCCGCATTTGGAGAGGCTGGAGGCGTTGGTGGACGTGGAGAATGGTGGATCAATGAGGGTGTTGGAGAAGGTTGGGTTTGTTAGGGAAGGAGTGCTTAGGAGGTCCTATACTTATAAAGGGAGAACTATTGACATGGCGGTGTTTAGCTTGTTGAAGAGCGAAAGACCTAAGAGGAGGGAAATGTATGCTAAACTGTAAACTGCCACAATTTGAGATTCAGATTCCCATGCATGTTTGGTTTGTGGCTTTAGTTAATTTCTTTTGTTTTCGTTTTGTTTTGTTTTGTTTTTTTTTTTTTTTTTTTTTTTTTTTTTTTTTTTTTTTTCAACATTTGTTTTTGTGATTTGGGTAGTCATGAGAACAAAAGGATTGGGCCGTTGTTTTTTTTTGTTTTTTTTTAAGCGAAATCGAAATTTCATTAATAATTCATGGTTCAATACAAAATCGGACATAGAATCAAGTACATTGATTCGCTAATCTTAAAATTGTGTAAACAAACTGCCATTAATTTGGTTTTTTTCGAAATTAAAACAGTTTGACAATCAAGGACTGTTTTGTACAACGTTGAAACTCATGACAATACACAAAAGTACTAGAACCACAAAACGAAGAACAAAACTTCTCAACAAGGAGAAGACCTAAAACTTTCCAAAAAGAAGAAGACAAAACAAATACTTCCAACTAGGGAAGAAAACTAACTATAAAGTAAAAATTAAAGATATAAATCAATCCGGTGAGCTACACAAATCCGCGCAACACCGTTGATGAAAATGCACTGTACCATCCAAACCCATTATTGTGGTGGCTTAAACTCCTTAAAAATGTTTGTACAATGATAATCTAACACACTTTGTGCGCACATTTTGTTTTTTACCTATTTATGGTGTTTTGTCAGATGTGGAGCCCACACCCATCCTGGGGAGACAAGAAAGAGCCATAAATGGGTAAAAAATAAAGTTTGCGCCCAAAGTGTGTTAGATTATCATTTTCCAAATGAAAGTATTTCAATTATTAGATCTCGATTGGCCTTTGATTAAGAGTCAATACACTACAAAAAAGATGTTGAAATAGCAACAGGAAATGGGAAAGGGCAAAACCCATCACAATTTTGTGATGGGCCAGAAACGGAGAAGCGATGGGGTACTGTGGAGGACAAAAAATTAAATTTTAGGAGGGATTGCGAGGGAGTAGCGACGGGGTGGCCAGGGGGGATTAGCGATGATGGGCCCGCTCATCGCCATCCCGTCACTAAAGTGATGGGAATGGCGACAGGTCAACCCCCGTCACCATTTCCCATTTTTCAGCCACGTGCGTCGCACCCCCGCATCCCCCCCACCACGTCCTTTACTCTCACAACACCAACATCTTCTCCAAATCAAACCCTACCCACTGCTCTCTCACTCTCTTCTCGATCTTCCTCCTTGATAGCCCCCCCTCTCTCTCTCAAATGAATTAAACTTCAATTAGGAAAAAAATAAAGGACTAATATTGTGACGACCCGCCCCTAGTCAACTCTTGTTCCCCATGGAATTACCATCGGACTTGCACTATTGCGTATTCCTTGTTACGTAATTTTTGTACTTTCCTATCCATGATCTAGACCGGCTGCTCATCATATGACACGTCCTCCCTTAGATCAACTTGCCCCCAATCAATCCTCGGTGCGTGTTTATTATGTGCCTTCCTCAACATGGAGATATAAAAGACATCATGTACTCCCGCTAGCTGTGATGGTAACTTGAGGCGAAAGGCTACTGGTCCCACTTGTTTCTTAATCTCAAATGGTCCGATGAATCTAGGAGATAACTTTCCTTTTAACCTGAATCGATGATGCCCTTTTATAGGAGAAACTTTCAAAAGCACAAATTCCCCTTCCTTGAATACAACATCTCGATGGTCCTTATCGGCATACTTCTTATGACGGCTTTGGGCGGTCTCTAGCCGTTGTCTAATAAGCTTAATTTTTTCCGTTTGGTCACGAACCATTTCTGGTCCATGCAACACCACGTCTCCGACCTCGGTCCAACAAACTGGAGATCTACACGGTCTCCCATGAAGGGCCTCAAAAGGTGCCATACTAATGCTTACTTGAAAACTGTTGTTATATGCGAACTTGCACAACGAAATGTATTTTTCCCAACTTCCACCGAAATCCAATACACAGGCTCGAAGCATGTCCTCAAGTATCTGTATCAATCTCTCGGTATGCCCATCAGTCTGAGGGTGAAAGGCCGTCCTGAGATTAAGTTGAGTCCCCATCTGGTGCTGAAACCCTCTCCAAAACTGAGAGGTAAACCTCGGATCACGATCCGACACTACAATCACCGGAACCCCATGTAACCTGACAATTTCATTGACGTACATGCCTCCCAGCCTATATGCTGAATATCCTATAGAGATAGGAATAAAGTGTGTCGACTTAGTCAAACGATCCACGACCACCCAAACCGCATCATGTCCTTTTTGTGTATTCGGCAGCCCCGACACAAAATTCATGGCTATGTGTTCCCACTTCCATTGTGGAATGGGCAATGGTTGCAATAATCCTCCCGGCTTTTGGTGATATGCTTTTACTAGCTGACAGATCTCGCAGTTCTGAATGTAAGTAGCGATGTCAACTTTCATCCCCGGCCACCAATACATTCATTTCATGTCTTGGTACATTTTGTTACCTTCAGGATGCACAGTAAACCATGATCTATGCACCTCTTTAAATAAATCATCTCTCAACTGTCTATGGGGTGATATCCATACTCTATCTCGAAACCTCAATGCCCCATCACCTGATAGTCTCTAGTCCATATCATCACTGTTATCTGCCAATGACCTGTACCTTCCGTACTCAGAATCGGCCCTCTGACAGTCAATCACTCTAAACAATGCTACTGGCTCCGCTCTCATCTGAACATGCGCTTGACTTCTTATGACATTTGAGTCATCTATAGGTACTTCGTGTATTTGCATTATAACCTCGGACTCTGAATCCAATTGTATACGGCTCAAAGCATCCGCCACTACATTCGTTTTCCCTGGGTGATACTCGAGTGTAAAGTCATAGTCTTTCAAGAATTCTAACCACCTCCTTTGTCTCATGTTCAAATCACTCTGAGTGAACAGGTACTTCAAACTTTTGTAATCTGAGTAGACAGTAAACTTTTCCCCGTACAGATAATGCCTCCACAATTTCAAAGCAAACACCACTGCTGCTAACTCTAAGTCATGCACCGGATAATTCTTCTCATGAATCTTCAATTGACGTCAAGCATAGGTGACTGCTTTCTTGTCTTGCATTAGTACTCCTAATCCAATCCCTGAAGCGTTAGTGTACACTGACAATTCCTTACCGGACTCTGGTAGGACCAAAATAGGGGTGGTAGTCAAACGCTCCTTCAACAGCTAGAAAGCATCATCGCATGCATTACTCCAAACATAAGAGACATCCTTCCGTGTCAAATCGATGAGCGGTGAAACGATCGACGAGAAATTCTGTACAAAACGCCGATAATACCTTGCTAGTTCCAAGAAACTTCGTATTTTTGAAGCATTTTTAGGTTGTGGCCATCTAAGGATCGCCTCAATCTTTGTGGGATCAACTGTTACACCTTCCGCATTCACCATATGGCCTAAAAATTTCACTTCGAAAGCCTAAAACTCACACTTGCTTAGCTTAGCATAAAGCTTATGTTCCCTTAATGTCTGCAACACTTTCCTAAGATGTTTCCTATGGTCTGACCCAGTCTTAGAATATATCATGATGTCATCGATAAATACAATCACAAACTGGTCGAGAAACGGTTTGAAAATACGGTGCATCAAATCCATGAACATAGCTGGCGCATTGGTAAGCCCAAACGGCATCACTGTGAACTGAAAGTGACCATATCGAGTGCTAAATGTTGTCTTTGGTATGTCTTCTTCTCGTATGCGCAGCTGTTGGTACCCTGATCTCAAATCTATTTTTGAAAAAAACCTTGCTCCCCTTAATTGGTCAAACAAATCATCAATCCTGGGGAGCGGATACTTGTTCCGAATAGTCACCTTATTCAACTATCGGTAGTCAATACACATTCTCAAACTGCAGTCCTTCTTCTTCACGAATAACACGGGTGCTCCCCATGGCGAGACACTTAGGGAAATTAAGCCTTTCTGAGTCAACTCCTCTAATTCTTCTTCAACTCTTTCAACTCGGTAGCCGCCATACGGTAAGGTGCCTTAGAAACTGGTCTAGTACCGGGAATAAGGTCAATCATAAAGTCAATGTCTCGATGTGGAGGAAGTCCTGGAAGGACTGAAGGAAAAACATCTGGAAAGTCCCTAACCACAGGAATTTTCTCAATTAGGACTTCTTGTCCCTCCTCTCCCATAAAGGTCAAACTCGCAATGGTCTCTATCTCAGCAAATGTCACAACTCTACTACGGCTGGTAACATTAGCCAATGAACAGCCTCTAAACTCAAATGGAGGAGTGCCCGAAATCTGAAAGGTCACCCGCCTTATTGAAATAATCTATCTTAGCGTGATACGTTTCTAACCAGTCTATGTCCAATAGTGCATCATATTCTAAACACTCTAACACTCGTAAATCAAACGGCATAGTGTGATCCCCAATTTTTATTATGCACCTCTCATATGTCATATTAGGGTATATCTTTTCAATGGAGACTGTGCTCAAAATCAAGTATGTGTGTGCTTTAATTGGTGTCAATCCCAAAGCATGTACCATGGCCCCTGAGATAAAAAAAATAGTAGAACCAGAATCAAATAATGTATACATGTTATGACCATTAATTGAAACCGTACCTGCGACTAACTGTCGCGCGGCTCTCTGATCCTGTGTTGCCATAGCATGGACTCTTCCTTGAGCAACTAGGGCTGCACTCTCCTCGAATGATAGTGGGTAAGGACATTGGCTCTTGTAATGCCCCGGCGTCTTACACCGAAAACATACAATATGTAATTTCTGAGCGTTCGGTTGTGGTGTGGCTGCGCGACGCTACCTGATACACTCGGCCTTGGCCCTACTGATCCCCTGCCACTATTCTTACTCTGTTGCGGTGGACGTGGCTGTCTAAATGTCACACCCTGGGTAGTCGAAGGTGCGGGGACGTGGGAATGTGTGGTGGTCCCCGTCAGAGTGTGTGTGGCCCTCGATGCTACCCCCGAGTGAGTCGGTCCGCTTGATGCTCCTCCAATTCGAAGTTTCTTTGAGTTTTTCTCAGGACCCCTTTGATAACTGTCAAAGTTACGTTTGCCCTGACCATATTGACCAGATCGTGTCTCATCAATGCGGAGTGCATCCTCACAGTCGAGTGCCCTGTTATATGCTTGCTGAAATGTCTCTGCCTTTGATGCTGCCACTAGGGAGTGTATCTCCTCCGTCAACCCATCAACGAAACGTCTCCTCCGCGTCGTCTCAGATGGAACATACTCGTGTGCAAACTCCGCTAATTCATTGTACCTCGCCGCATAATCTGCTACACTCATGCTGCCTAGCACTAAGTCAAGAAATTCTCGAATCTTTGTTGCCTTTACTGATTCTGGAAACCACTCATCATAAAACAGCTTCTTGAACTGTGACCAAGTCATATTAGTTCCTTGAACTCTTTCGACAGACAACCACCACTTATGAGCTTGATGCTCTAGCAAGAAAGACAGTAGAGGCACCATGGTCCACTCATCTATACATAGAGTCTTCATCCTCTTGTCCATATGCAAGATCCATGCTTCAGCCTCTACGTGATCTCTATCCCCATAGAAGTGAGGTATGTCATACTTCATGAACTCCTTCTGTAATTTGCCTCTCCGATACGCCTCTGTATCCTTGTCTCCTCCATGTACGATTGTTGCAACTGTATTAGTGACGGAATTCGCACCTTCCTCTGCTATGTGGTGCTCAAAGACAGTTCTAATGGAGGATTAGGCCTCTGTCCTACCTGCACTTGCTCAGCTGATCTAGCATGCCCTTGTGTTTGTATAAGTTCCATAATGCGAGCCATATTCCTCTCTTGGGCAGATGCCATTTCTTGTAGAGCTTTCTGATGTGACTCTGTCAAGGAAGAGATGCGCTGCTCCATGTCGCTACGCCAATGTCTCTCATCCCTGTCCTGAGCATCCCTCAAATTATGAGAACTCCCCCCGTGGTTACTCATAATGCACTGTAGAGAAATAAGTGGTTAGTCCAATAATTTGAGGAATTTACAAAAATATCTAATGTTATAAATATATTACATTCATAAACATATAACATTATATCAACATTTTATCTTTGGTTTTCGATCCCTTCCCAATCTAGAATTTGACATTTGTGCACATTAAGTCGACTTAAACCAATCTCCCATACCATGGATTTGTTCGACTTAAACTCGACCATTAAACTTAAGGCTCTACAACTTAGGTTTCCCTAACCTAATGTTTCCCTAGGTTCTAATCCGTAGGCTCTAATACCAACTATGACGACCTTCCCCTGACCTAGAGTCAAGTCGCCTGGCCCAAACCGTTACCTAAACCCGATACCTGAACCAGACCCAAATAACGGCTTGGCACGCCTAAATAAACCTGCGGAATAATCAATCTAACAAGATATATGGTAATAAGAGTGTGAAAGATAATCATAATAAAACCATATTATCTTATATATATATCATAATAAGGGTCTATCATCTTTAATATCCTAAAGTCTTACACAACTTCATAATAACATCATAAAGGTTCAAAACTACCCATAACTAATCTTAAGTTACAACCCACGTATAAGGTTTACAAAACAACCAATAATAGTAATATACTAGTAATATACGAGGCTCACATGTAAGGGAACTTCAAGATTGATCATTTCCCTTGCCTTTCTTGTCTATCGCGTTGGTAAATGGACCTGTGGGGTAAAATGGGGTGAGCTAAAGAACCAACAGTGCTCAATAAGAGGAAAGACTCGCTCAAACATTAAATATGCAAGTACTACCTAGTACTCATGCAAGTTCTAACATGACATCAAATCCATACTCATAACACATCATGTAAAAGCCAAATAAATGTAATTCATAACCAATCATAAGTATATAAATGAACACATGATTAGGTACGAGTATAGATCTTGTTCATGTTCATCATAGTTATGGAAATAGATTCATTTTCTAAGAAGAAACATATAAATAGAATTTTTATTACCAAATTAATCATCATATAGTCTAAATATCAATATTGCAAGTCATAATCCATCAACCATAATATACATAAAAGCATGAAGGTTTCACAACACGTATGATAAACATTCATTCATTTCATGCATGAGAATATTCACCACTCTTCATTTATAAAAATCTACACATGTCATACATAGAAAGTCAAATAAAAGGTTTAAAGGAGATGCGATAGATATATATTAATATAGTTCGTTGTTTCATTCAATGCAAACTAGATATTGGTAAGGATCCGGTGATCGAATCCTCTACTTTTAGGTTGGTACAACAACTAGTGGAAACGCAATGGCCGTTGTGCCCTCTAAATAATTGCACCAAAATAAGAGTAGTTTCATCTAAGCCATCACCGCTACACGTCTCAAAGAACCATCAAGTAGAAAATGGTGGAACTCCAAACCCTTACCCTCGAATGGTTCACCTTATGCATTCTATTAGTCAAGTAAAACCCTCGGTGGTGAACTACCACTAACATTCTTGGGCGTCCCAAATATAGACTACTTGCTAATTTGGCCCGCGGTGGAACTCCACAAACATTCTGAGGCATCGAATAGCATGAAGGGCAAAACAGTGCATTCATAATTCCATAAATAATAGAGATCCAAACCAATATCACGACGCAACCCATACCTAAGTCATTCTATTCAAAACATGAATTCCTAATTATCTAATATTCAAGCCATATTTAATGCATGAGCAAAGCTCCCCACTTACCTGGACCCGTCGCGATGCCTACGCCGACTCCTTGCGCACTTGGGGTCCCACGTGAACCGCCTCGCGAATTTAAGCAATTCATACCACACTACATAGGAAATTCACTCAATTTAAAGTTGAGTATTCTACTTGTTAATTTATCTTTGGGGACCCAATGGTGCGGGTCCCACGGGTTGTGCCATTTAAGGCCTTTGTCGGGATGCCGACGCCCATCGTAGTTTTATTTTATTTTTTTATTTTTTTATATTTTTTATTTTTATTTGACCAGGGACTAATTTGGTCTCTGTTTGGTTGAACAGGAACCAATTGGTCCCTGTTTGGTTGACCAGGGTTATTCCAACCCCTGATCAAACCAGACCATTACCCCCCCGGGTTGGCTGGCCCCTGGAATTGTCCAGGGGCCTCTCCATCCCTAGGGTGAGAAACCAGGGGCAGACGCACCTGGTGTGTTACGGGGTGGGGGAGGCGTTGCTTCCCCCTCGGATCGGAATCCGAAGGTGGTCCCCAGTGCTGGCGAGCACTGGGGACCACTCCACCGCGGCTGACCAGCCGCGGTGGCGGTGGTGGTGGAAGAAGTGGAGTGGTTATTGCCACCCCCTTCTTCTTCACGACTTCATGGGGGTGGCTATGTGCCCACCCCCCACCCCCCCTTGCTGACGGTGGCGCCACTGTTCTCTCCAGCGGTTTCTAGGGGAGCCGCCACCTAAGCCCCCCCCTCCATACCCTTTAACCAACCACAAGAGAATAAGTAAAAAGAAGAAGATGAAGATGAAGGAAATTATATTACCTCCCTTTGGGACTCCACCTAAACTTGAGATTTTTCTTCTCTTCCTCTCCTCTCTCTCAAGAATGTATGAAACAACAAATTGGTGGTTAAGGCTGGAAACAATACTTATAGCTAGGGTTTTATGGTAGGGTTGGTATATAACCTTAATTTAAATGACACAAATACCCCTATGGGCCTTGAGACCAAATCCTTTGTTAAGCCCATTTAAACTTATTTCACTTAGTCTAAGTCTTGCCAAAATTAGTTTGGGTATCAATTTCATTTATTCACACACTTTAGTTTAAAATCACTAAAATGTCTTAAAAAAATGGGTCGAAAAATATTTGGGTCGTTACAATTATTATATTATATATATATAATCATAAAGCCCTTTAAAATTAATTAAAGAAAATATGTATTAAACAAAAAATATGTAATTGATTGATAAATATGAATATATAACAAGACTTTTACACTACATATATAGAGAACTTAAAGCAAAAAATATCATTAAACCAAAAAAATTAAAACAGAATAAAGCACTTAAAATGTATGTATAAGTTATACTATATATGTGCAAAAAAAGCACTTCAAAATGAATATATATATATATATATACTTTTAAACTTTAACTAGTGAAAAAAATAGAACTTATAATATATATACTGAAAAAATATTTATAACTAAACAAAATATACCTTTAACAAAATAAATTAAGCACTTTTTTTTAAACCAAATAAATTAAGCACTTAAAAACTCAAATTACATAGATGTACAAATTATTCTATATATAAAATTTATACTATATGTATGTAAAAAAAATAAAGCCCTTCAAAATTAATAATTCTATATATATAATGTAAGAAAATATTATTGTACTATATGTACATTATATTAATGTACTTCAAAATTAATGAAAGAAACTTAATAATATGAACTTACACTATGTATACTGAAAAAAATCATAATTAAACAAAATAAAACTTATGTTATATATATTCAAAAACATAACACTTTAAAATTATATATATATATATATATATATATATTACGTAAATTACGTGCAAATGCAACCAATTCGACTAATTACATTTAACATTCGACTAAATAATAAATATATTCTTTTGTGTGTTACGTTTAGAGTCCCTTAGGTTTTTTGAGATGTCTGCATCTCGAGCTTGGATGTACAACCGCGTTCAAGACGGTTACACTCGATTGAAGTTCTTGGATGGCATGAAGGATTTCGCAAACTTTGTCACAACACACTGCATCACTTACTTCTACGAAAAGAAAACTTGATGTCCATGCAAAAAATGTGGCAACGAGAAATATCTTAGTCTTGAGACAGTACAGCTTCATCTAGTGAAGTATGGTTTCGTTCTCGATTATTATTATTGGACCAAGCATGGAGAGGAAGAAGGATTAGATGTGATGAATGATGGAGATGATCCAATGGATGAATATCCGACGTGATATTATCATATGATACACGATGACGAGGGGCTGAGTTTCGATTGGAATCGTTAGCAGGAGCCGAACCCTGAATCTAAAAAATTATTTGACATGATTGACGCATCGAATGAACTACTTTAGAAAGGTTGCAAGAAGATGACAAAACTCTCAGCAATGCGCGTTTGTTGATGATAAAATCGAATCACCATATTTCAGACCAAGTATTCAATGAAATCTTGCAGGTCTGCAAAGGCATGTTACCTGAAGATAATTGTTTGGTGGAAGTTTTTACAAATGTAAAACTGTAATGCATTGGTTGGGTCTACGGAATAAGCGAATCGATTGTTGTCCCCGATAATGCACTGGTTGGGTCTCTAATCTCTTCATGACCACAGTTCTTTGTTTAGCTACACTAAACAAGGTAGCATTCATCCAAAACCCTTCCCCAAACCGTAATTGATTATATGCTCTTTTGGGGTTCTAATTGTGTTCTCTTTGTTCACTACAAGAAAATTGATATTTAACAACACTTAATTATGTTGTTATACCATATGTTGTTAAAACTTATTGAATTAATCATATGATTAACTATTATTTACTACAAAAAAATAATGATTAATGATTAATTAAATATTATAAAACAAAGAATTTAATTAAATTTATAAATCATAACATATTAATTTTTTAATTGTAGATATTTTGATTGCATATTAATTACGTATTAAATAAGTTTTCATAAAACAACGTAGAATATAACAACATTTTTCAATGTCATAAAAGACATTTATCTTGTAGTGGTTTAATTTGATTTTAGGAATTCTGCCTGACCAGCAGAGGTTAATCTTCGTCACGAAGCAACTAGAAGACGGTCGTACTCTCGTAGATTACAACCTTATTGTTTGGAGGACATACCCACTAGCCGACGCAACTCGAAGCAACTCCGAGTCTTGAAATAATGCAAGGACATATGGAAACATTCGACTAATTCCTTTTATCACTACTACAACTTCATTGTTTAGAGGACCGCGCGTGCGACTTGCATATATGAGGTGATTTTTTATTTTATTTTTTCCTTCTCTTACAAGTGTGTGGATCTAATGGTTTTGAGTTTATGCAATTTATTATTGGGTTTTAAATCTTACAAAGTTATTTTATTTGGGTTGCTATTAAAAAAAAAAGACATACCCACTGGCCGACGCAATCTCAAATGAAATGATTTATTACGCTATGAGGGTTATGAATGAAGAAGATTGATATTGTATTTTGAGTTTATGCAATTTATTATTGGGTTTTAAATCTTACAAAGTTATTTTATTTGGGTTGCTATTAAAAAAAAAAAAAACATACCCACTGGCCGACGCAATCTCAAATGAAATGATTTGTTAGGCCATGAGGGTTATGAATGAAGAAGATTGATGTTGTATTTTGTGGTGTCGTGTATATATATATATATCCCCCAGTGCAGTTTTCAACCTAGGCTTGTTTTGGTATATCAGCTTGTTATTTCTCACCCTGCAAAAGCATACAAAATGAACAACTCAAAAAATTAAGAATTCAAAACTCTAACCTTGTTAATAATTCATGTATTAGCATTATGTTTAATGCTCAAATGTAATACTATTAATACAACAATTGTTTCTTGTGATTTTCTCTTGTTTTATTAGTTTTTTTAGAACAAACGAGATAGTATATTCTAAAAAGCCTTAGGTTAGATATACATGTTCATAAATTGTTGTATCGGACATACTAACACTATAACATTCATTCCTCTCTTTTGAGTCAGTCAAACTGGAAAAAATATGTGTGCTTTGGTTTGATGCAAACTCTAAATATTCTCTATTTGTTGTTGTTGTGAAGTTTGATGCAGTTCAAGTAGTGTTTTTTGTGCTAGTGTTTGGCGTGCATTACTTTTGTTCAATCTATGTTTTGATTGAGCCATCATTGCAATTGCTTTTATCTTCTATTTATTATTCAAATTCAATGCTCTAATTGTATTTTATTTTGTGTGCAAGAAATCAATTGAATGTTATAATGGATTGTTTTTGTGGTTTCTTGATTTTAAGTACTCGTGAATTTTTTGAATTAGTAGGGGAAGAGACAATGAGGGGTATGGCGAATGACAGTGGTGGTTTTGGTGATTACAATATATGTACTGATTTGTATTCAGTTTTTTTTGAATAATTACTATTTTTATACTCTTTTTTGTTATATGTTGCAGGAAAAAAATAAATATGTTGCAAGCAAAAAATAATTTGAAAAAAAAATAGCAAAAAGGTTGAAAAAAATAGCGACGGGCCGCCCGTCGCTAATCCCATCAGGTTTTAAATTTTTTTAGCGGCAGGTAAGCCCGTCGCTAAACACTAACACTGTCGCTATTTTAAAATAGTGACGCAAAAATCAATGACGGGGTGGCCTGTCGCTATTCTATTCGAGCGACTGATTGTACATGAATAGCGATGAAAATTCCCATCGCTATTTCAACATTTTTTTGTAGCGATGAGAGAGTAAAATTTTGAAAACAAGATAAATTAATGTGCATGTAGTGCTGCATTCCAAGTTTTGGTCCGACTGCAACTAGTATAAGAGGTGGGCAAATATATGTTACAGGGGACAAGTAGAACGTTGTTCAAGCTCATAAGGTGCAATCTCAACCCATAAAAGGGATTTTTCTCTGTGTTATAAGTTCACGAAGAGTAATGATCTCATCAGTCTTATAACTAAAGTTTAGTAGAAAGAGCTAATTTGTCATAGAATACTCATGCTATTTATGGTGTTTTGTCAGATGTTGGGCCCATATCTGAGGAGACAACAAAGAATCATAAATGATTAAAAAACAAAGATGCGCGCCCAAAGTGCCTAAGCACTACCAGTAGACTACTTAACGAATATGCATAACAACCAAAATCCATGAAGTCAAGACAAATTGGTGTCTCACACCCAAATTTATAACCTATTTTACCCTATTCTATTTGACAATTTTTATTTTAGTTTTATTATAAAATATTCATATTCCATTCTCAAAAAATAAAAATAAAAAAAAAAAAAAAAATGATCAAGTCAACAGTCAAGAAAGATGGCAACTCCTACTGTCCCACACTTTTGTCAAACTACCCAAATACCCCAAACCCCAAACAACATCTCATCCTTGCATTAGATTTCGACCTTAGCCACCACCATGTCGAAAGCAGCGCCGACCGAGACCCAAATCCATCTCCGGCCATTCACACTCGCCGACATCGACGACTTCATGGTATGGGCCACCGACGACAGCGTGTCGAAATTCTGCCGATGGAACAGCTACACCTCCAAGGACGACGGCCTCGCCTACCTCACCAACACCGTCCTCCCCCACCCCTACTTCCGCGCCATCTGCCTCCGCGACACCGACCGCCCCATCGGGGCCATCTCGGTGGGGCCCTTCGAGGGGATCGACCGGTGCAGGGCCGAGCTGGGGTACCTGCTGGCTTCAGAGTACTGGGGAAGAGGAGTGGCGACCGCGGCAGTGAGGATGGTGGCGAGTGAGATATTCGAGGAGTGGAGGCATTTGGAGAGGCTGGAGGCGTTGGTGGACGTGGAGAATGGTGGATCAATGAGGGTGTTGGAGAAGGCCGGGTTTGTTAGGGAAGGACTGCTTAGGAGGTATTGTGTGCTTAAAGGGAGGACTAGAGATATGGTCATGTTTAGTATGTTGAATACCGAGAGGCCAATTATGAAGGTCTAGATGACTTCATTTGTTGGTTAATTGATGTTTGTTGATTATGGGATTATTGGTCGGATAAGATCGATTGATGTTTGGGGATCTTCGATTGCTGATGTTTTTTTTTTTGAAAACCGATTGCTGATGTTTTAATTTGTGATTATATCCGTCTGCAAAAAAAAAAAAAATTTGTGATTATATCCATGTTTGATTAATTAGGCGTACGAATAATGTTTTTTTTTTTTTTTTTTTATTTGGGTAGTGGTAAATAATTGTTTTTTCATACAAAAACCAACTTATTATTAATTTTCAAATCTTGCACACGAATTAGTCGATACCTCAGGTAATACAGTTGGCGCATCAACAGACGTGGAGAACCTAGAGTGGAGGCTGTAGATCACAGGGGTAGAAGCTATGTTATCGTTGCAGACAACCGGGGCACTTAGCTACTTATTCCCCGCTGCTGACGAGTATGCAACAGGACATCGCTCAGCTACGTGTGCAAGAGAGAGCCCACGTTGTTACAGATATAGGTCTAGAGTAGACATAAGACCTTATTGCGGCAGGTAAGATTTATTTTAGCGTCATGGCATGAATGTAGATTGTGGGTCCGTAGTATAGACCTGACATGAGGTGACTCTGTGTGAGTGTGTTACCCAAAAATGACATAAAAACTAAAAAAAAATTTGTGATTATATCCGTCTGCAAAAAAAAAAAAAAATAAAATTGTGATTATATCCATGTTTGATTAATTAGGCGTACGAATAATGTTTTTTTTTGGGTAGTGGTAAATAATTGTTTTTTCATACAAAAACCAACTTATTATTAATTTTCAAATCTTGCACACAAATTAGTCGATCACGTCAGGTAATACAGCTAGCGCATTAGCAGACGTGGAGAACCTAGAGTGAGGGCTGTAGATCGCAGGGTTATAAGCTATGTTATCGTTGCAGACAACCGAGGCATATTGCTACTTATTCTTCATAGCTGGAGAGTATGCAACAGGCATCGCTCAACTGCGTGTGTGAGAGAGAGCCCACGTTGTTATAGATATGGGTCCAGAGTCGACATAAGACCTTATTGCGGCGGGTAAGATTTATTTTAGCGTCATGGCATGAATGTAGATTGTGGGTCCGTAGTATAGACCTGACATGAGGTGACTCTGTGTGAGTTTGTTACCCAAAATGACATAAAAACTAATAGTTAAATGACTCTGAGTGAGTTTACGAATTAAATGAAAGATCAAATTGTCAACTGAATGACTATATGTGAGTCTATAAATTCAACGGTGACTTGAATATTTTTGAATGACTCCATGTGAGTTCACCCCTCGAAGTATAAGAAACAAAGTTGTATGCTACGACTATGTGTCAGTCCCTCCTTTGAAGTGAAATATAAAGCTGTGTTACAACTCTATGAGGGCCCATTGTTCAAAGTGAGAAAACCAAGATGTGTGCACTGATTATGTGTGAGTCTATTCTTTGAATAAGTTGATCACTTGAGTTGTGTGCATTAACTCTGTGTGAGTCTATACTTCGAATTAAAATGAAAGATCAAATTGTCAACTGAATGACTATATGTGAGTCTATAAATTCAACGGGGACGTGAATATTTTTTAATGACTTTATGTGAGTCCACCCCTCGAAGTATAAGAAACAAAGTTGTATGCTACGACTCTGTGTCAGTCCCTTCTTTCGAAGTGAAATATAAAGTTGTGTTACAACTCTATGAGGGCCCATTGTTCAAAGTGAGAAAACCAAGATGTGTGCACTGACTCTGTGTGAGTCTATCCTTTGAAGTTGATCACTTGCTCACCTCATTACCCATACCCACTTTTGAAGAATTTTCGTCGTCGTGAGTTTCGGACAAACCGAGCCAACACATCTGAAAAGGTGTCGGATACACAGAGCCGACACCTCTAAAGAGGTTTCAGGCACACAAGGTCGATATCTTTTTAGAGGTCTCGATCAACTTCAACCGATAATGCGAAGATAACTCGGTCTCAGTGGGCGATAGAGGGATCCAGCTGAAACCTCTTTAGAGGTGCCAACCATGTGTGTTCGATACCTCTGAAGAGTTATTAGCTCTGTTCATCCGACACTTCTTAATAGGTGTCGGTCCTTTAAATCCAAAACTCGCGGGCAACCAGAATGAACAAAAAAACTTCAAAATTCTTGAATAACACATGAAAATGGTAAAAAATATAGTGAGTTTTGCTCTGAATCGCTTAATATTTTCGATTCCATCAAAACTTTGTACCCAAAATGCATGACTCAAGCTTCAAATCAAAGCCTTAAACCCAAAAACAAATTCACAAATAAAACGACTGAATGTACCCATCGCGTTGAATCTGTAGTTATGCTAAGATTTTGTTGGATTTGAGTGCGATTTAAGAGAGAGGTGAGTGGGGTATGGGTGAATGAAAACCTTTTTATATGGAGGGGTAGTTGAGTAATTTCACAAAATCGTAGTCCTTTTAGCCACTTAAAAAAAGGACAATTTGAGGTAGATTTTTTGTTGTAAATTCTTATGACCTTTTTTTAGAGTCTCCACTAGTCCAAAAATCACCAAAATTAACGGAGAACATCAACATACTATAATTGATCCCCCAAAATTTCCAAGTGATTTTGACATGTTTTGAATGGTTTTCAATTTGTATAAACACATTCCGACATCAAATGATGTCGAAATTGGACCAAACTTTTCAAATCATATTTTCATATTATAGGGAAGTTGTCCATCGAGTTTCGTAATTTTACGAGGTGTCTGACTTAGTTTTCAAGTCATGCTTCGAATAAGAAATTTTGATTTACAAACAAAACTTGGATTTTCACTTGACTTGCAAATAGAGTTTTCAGACTCATCAATGAGATTTTATCACTTAAAAACCATGGTTTCAAGTATTTGGACTTCACGGAACCAAACTCGATAATTTTAGAAATTTTTATTTATTTTTAAGTCATTTTTCATGTTGAAGAAAACTAAATTTTGAATATTTATTTAAAAGTCTCTAAGGGACTGTTTTGCAAACTAATGGTTTACACTAACTTAAAATGAGTTCTAATGATCCAAATTAGTTCAATAACATCTAAAAATAATGAATTAATTGTGTTGAACAATGTTAAGCAAGTCCAAGCACTTTTGGTCGAGCCAAGTGCCTAATGAAGACTTGAAATTTCAAAAGGGACCATTAGACACTAAAATAAATTTAAATGATTGTAAATAACTCTAACACGAGTGTAACCAGTCAAAATGGATACTCGGTACCTAGCTAGCTAGAGTTGAACATGGGGGTTGATTGGGACTCGTGTCAAAGTCGTGAGAGTCGATTTTTTTATAAATTGAAGTAAGTAATTAAACTAGTTCGGGCCTTAACATGATTTCACTTGTGTTAGTTATTATTCTTTGTTATTCCATATTGAGTTGTATACTTTTTTAATTAAATTTCTAACGCGTGTTGAACGTGTGAATAAAATATTTCCTTAAACAAACTATTTGTAGATAATGGCAAAGGATCGATCCTACAGAGATTGGTAACCTTTCTAAGGTTCTAAAATAAAGGAAAATGGGAGTTTTGAGAAAATGACTTAATTAATTAATCTAGTTACTAAGGAATTAAATAACTAAAAGAAATACCTAGGTCTACGAACAATTGATTTAAATACCTAAGTCTATGGTTCCACAAGACAAGATCAAGATTCAATAGCATATCATGGTCGTCAATCCTTCCCAAAACAATTATTAATTCAAGTTCCCCTAGATTAGCTATGAAAATCGACATCCGCCATAAATTCATAATTCCCCTAATCTCGATAGCTAGGACATCCGCCACTAACTACTTCCCTAATTAATGCATAACCCTAGACATCCGCCATAAAGTTTAACACACTAACCGTAGTAATAAACTTCTATGGGAATACTAATCCTAGATAACCGAAAGGTTTTGTTGTACACTCAAGAACCGAAAGGTTTTGGTGTTTGTTTGTCACTTAAATTGTCCCAAAAGTACAATTACAGATACAATTAAGTCAATTGACTACAAATTTTTCACCTAAAAGCATGCATTGGTCACATACATACCCTAGATTTAAACCATATTCATGAAAACCAACAACAAAGAAATAGAAGAAATTAAATTAAATTAAATAATAAAAATAATTAGATCTTACAATTTATGCCATTAATCAATAATCTTGAATTGCTTCACCTCCGACCTTTGATTAGCCAGACATGTTCTTCATAAAACTCCAAAGAGAATAATGCAGAGAGTTCTCTAAAGAATAATAGATTATTGTTCTCCTAATAATACCTAAAGTCCTAATATATAAAACTACTAAAAATTGGTTTATGGAAGAGAGAAAAAACTGTTTTGGTGGTTCTTGGCTTTAGGACACGTGTCAGCGTCTGATTGGAGAAAAAATGGGCTTTGTTGATGTGTCGTAAGGCGATTGGAGGAGAGGGTTATATTTGTGACGTGGCGAGCACTCATTGGCTAGAAAGAAGTGTGATGACACGGCTGAACGAATCAAACGTGGATACGTGGCGGGTGGAAGAGCGAGAAGAAAGCTCGCGTGTTCGTGCGAAGATCTGGGAGCTCGTGCAAATGCACATCCCGAGGCCGATTGACATGCTGAGCGGAGGAGACGGCTGAGAGAGGCGATGTGGCGGTAATTGGTTGGTGGAGAGAACCTCGATCGTACGGCGAGTGCGCACAATTGAGACAGCTGTTGTGTGACGCGGTTGGATGAATGGCGAGACGACACGTGGTACTGCTGGTGGATGAAAAGCTGAGATTTGACATGTGGCAGCATGTAGGACTCCAATTACTTAAGTGTCATTGCATATTTCGAGACAAACTCTCCCGGTATCCGATTACTGCAAGTAAATACTCTATTTTGAGTATTTTTCCGTCTTGGATTCAACCGTGCACTCCATTTCACCTGGAAACCAAAACTAAATATAATTAGATATATATTTTAAAGACTTTACACACTAAACTATATTAAAATAGACTATTAAATCATATAAATACCGACTTATCAATTTCCATTCATGTCATCTTTTGTAAGTTGATATCATACGTTATATTATTGTCCTTGTGCTATCTTTATGCATGAGTTGCCTTTTTTATTCGAATGATGCTATCCTTGTCAAATTATCGGTTGTGCATTCTTTTGGATTCCATAATGAGAGATTTAGGTCTAAGTGGGTGATATGGTGATTATGGGTGTGGTGGAAATTAATGCTTTGTGATCTTTTCCACCACCATGACTACTTGGATGTTTGGACTTACCTAAGCCCGTAGTTTAGGATTAAGAGTCAAGTTGGTAGGGGTGACTGTATGTCTGCTACAGTTGATGGAACTAATCTAAGCTATTTGAAGTGACTTAGTTAGGTCTCACGACCCGTCTTAGAAGTCAAGTTGTGGTTTCCTTACCGCACTTGATGGACTTGAAACACTTAGATACCATTTTCTTTGTGATCTCGACACTCATCTATTGTTGATATCCTTGTTGATTTACTCATCACACAGTTGTTTTTCATACTTTCGTCATATCCTTGCATGAATATTTGACTACCCAATTATTTGACATGTGAAATATGTTGGGTTTTGGGGTTCATGCGCAGCGGATATTACAAAACAATTTTGAGAAAAACCCCAATAGGATCCGAATCTGATTCCATTAAAACACGTTTAAACTATGAAAACTTAATCATACCTCAATCGCAATGTACCTTTCTGAAGATTAATAGATCTCTAAGGCGCTGCCAACGACGAACGCCCTCTATCAGCAGTCCACACACGAACGGCGGCCGAGATTTGAAGTGCTAGCTTCGAGAGAATACCAAACCTTTTTGTTTCTCTCCAAAACGATCCAGAGCATACCAAAAACCTCTAAGTCGTTTCTTAAAATGAAAATAGAGTTTCGGCCCTTTTTAAATCTTTCTTGTATTTGTATTCTAACTCAAAGTGTCTATTTATACAACCCTTGTATATAGATGGTTAAGTAAATTACACATATACCCCTACTTAAAGAAGTATAAGTGTAATACACTACAAGGAAGTTTCTGTCGTGAATTTTATCATAAAAAATTCATTTTTCTGAACCATCTTAAAATCTCGCAAAACCATTCTCAGTGTGCGACCCAATAGACTCATACAACGTTGGCAGTGTACCAAAATACATTTTGGTATACAAGTCATAAGCGGCCTCTAGCAAGACATTATGACTACCCAAGTTGTACGAATATCAAATCGATACAACCTAATCAATAGTGTATATAACATCCTTTTGTCACACGATATCCTTTTGATCAAACATAAGGCATGGAATTGTCATCCAACATGTTCAATCGTACTAGTTTCGATTTCTAGGTAGATCGAAAACATCTAAGTGACATTGATCAATATCAATTCACTTAGACTAGGCCTTTTAACAGCCTAACACATCGAGGATCCACTCGGATATCTCTCTTTATATGAGAGGGACAAATTCTATCTCGATTACACAACTTTACCACATTATTCACACAAGTAACCAATCACAACCTTTATAATCGTCCGGTTAAAGACAAAGTTTGATTGCGTCAAATCACTGTATTCCTAATGTTGAAGTCTCTGGTAATCTCAAGTCAGAGTACTGAAAAATATACCTATCATGAGAAACAACTATGACTTAATCCATGTGATGTTTTCATAGCGGGTCGGTCCAATACTTTGTTCCTTAACAAGTACTCATGATCTTGATTCGTATTCCTATACGTATGATCATCATATGATCATCAATAAAGACTCACACTAGTCTTAATTCATTATAGTTCCCAGTATAATAATTGACTAGGGACATTTAGGATATTTCTGTAAATACCCATGGATCTTATTATAATGTAAACATGCAAATCAATTATAATAAACAGCAAATGAAATCGTCTATTTTATTAACTAAAATGTATTCATAAAGACTATTAATGGATTGACCTAGGGCACATTTCCCAACATCTCCCACTTGCTCTAGGGCCAATCATTCATGCATCTAATGCCTAATGATCTAACATGACCATCATGTTTCGCTTGTGGAAGAGCCTTTGTCAATGGATCCGCAACGTTGTCTTCAGTAGGTACTCTACAAATCTTTATGTCTCCCCTCTCAATAATTTCTCTGATGAGATGAAAATGCCTGAGTATATGTTTGGATTTGTGGTGTGATCTAGGTTTCTTGGCCTGTGCTATTGCCCCGTTATTGTCATAATACAAACAAACAAGGTTAGCAATACTTGGAACCACACTTAGTTCAGAAATGAACTTTTTGATCCAAACTGCCTCCTTTGCTACATCGGACGCTGCAATATACTCAGCTTCTGTTGTAGAATCTGCCACAATCTCTTACTTCGAACTTTTCCAGCTTACTGCACCCCCATTCAAAGTAAACACATATCCAGATCGCGATCTAAAATCATCTATATCGCTTTGAAAACTTGCATCTCGTGTAACCATTTACAACTAGATCATTTTCAAAACCTCCATAGACCAAGAACACTTCCTTAGTCCTTCTTAAGTACTTAAGGATGGTCTTTACTTGCTATCCAAAGTGACTCTCACCTGGATCTCGACGATATCTCGCTTGTAGTGCTCAAAGCATATGATACATCAAAGCCGAGTGCATAGCATGGCGTACATAATAGATCCAATAGCAGATGCATATGGAATCTTATTCATACGGTCTCGCTCATCATTTGTCTTAGGACATTGAGTCTTGCTGAGACTTATGCCATGAGACATTGGCAACAATCCTCTTTTAGAGTCTTGCAAACGAACCTATTCAAGACTTGTCTATGTAAGCACTCTGACTTAGATCGATTAGCCTCTTAAATCTATCCCTATAGATCTTTATCCCTGGGATATAGGCTGCATCTCCTAAGTCTTTCATTGAGAAACACTTCCCTAACCAAGACTGACACTCTGCAATGTTGGGATGTCATTTCCAATGAGTAATATATCATCAACATACAGTACTAGAAAAACAACTACACTCCCATTGACCTTCTTGTATACACAAGGCTCATCTTCGTTCTTAATAAAACCAAAATCCTTGATTGCTTCATCAAAATGAAGATTCCAACTCCGAGAAGCTTGCTTTAATCCATAAATGGATCTTTGAAGCTTGCATACCTTCCTAGAATTCTCAGGATGTACAAAACCTTCAGGTTGTGTCATATACACGTCCTCAAGCAACTTTCCATTAAGAAATGCTATTTTTACATCCATTTGCCATATCTCATAGTCATAATATGCAGCAATGACAATTAAAATTCTTATGGATTTAAGCATGGCTACTGGCGAAAAAGTTTCATCATAATTAACACCTTGAGTCTGCTTGAAACTTTTTGCAACAAGTCTTGCTTTGAAAGTATGCACTTTGCCATCCATGTCAGTTTTCTTCTTGAAAACCCATTTACATGCAATGGTCTTACCACCTTCAAGTAAATCAACCAAGTTCCAAACTTGGTTATCATACATGGATTGCATCTCAGAGTTCATGGCACTTAGCCATTTATCTGAGTCTGGTCCAGACATAGCCTCCTGATAAGTGGTGGGCTCATTTTGATCCATAAGCAACACATCACGACTATCAGTAATAAGAAATCCAAATCTCTCTGGCTCATGTCTTACCCTACCAGATTTACGTGGGCCTTGTGTCACTTGCGGAGGCTCAACTGGTTCAGAACGTTGTTGAACTTCCAGTAGCGGTTCAGTGTTTATTTGTGATTCTTGAACTTCTTCAAGATTTATTTCTCTCCCACTAGTGTCTTTTGAAATAAACTGTTTTTCCATAAAGGCACCATACCGAGCAACAAACATTTTGTTCTCAGCGGGATTATAAAAGTAATATCCTTTTGTTTCCTTAGGATACCCCACAAATAAACACTTATCAGATTTATGTGCTAGTTTTTCTGAGGCTTGTCGCTTTACGTAAGCCTCACAACCCCAAATCTTAAGAAAAGACAAACTAGGTCTCTTCCCGTACCATATCTCATATGGTGTTTTATCAACCGCTTTAGAAATAACTCGATTTAGAGTGAAAGCTGCAGTTTGTAATGCACAACCCCAAAAGGATAATGGAAGATCCGCATGACTCATCATAGATCGAACCATATCTAATAAGGTTCGATTTCTCTTTTCAGAAACTCCATTCCATTGTGGAGTTACCGGTGGAGTCAATTGGGAGACAATCCCACAATTTCTAAGATGATCATCAAATTCTTGGCTCAAATATTCACCACCTCGATCTGATCGAAGTGCTTTGATAGTTTTACCAAGTTGATTATGCACTTCACTTTGAAATGTTCGAAATATCTAAAATGATTCAGCTTTATGTTTCATAAGATATACATAACCATATCTGCTGAAATCATCGGTAAATGTAATGAAGTACTGATAACCTCCTCTAGCCATTGTGTTTATAGGACCGCATACATCAGTATGTATTAGACCTAATAAATCACTTGCCCTTTCACTATGTCCAGTAAAGGGACTTTTAGTCATCTTGCCTAGTAAACAAGATACGTACGTTTCATATGATTCCAAATCAAATGAATCTAGAAGTCCATCTTTATGGAGCTTCGTTATGCGTTTCTCATTTATGTGGCCAAGACGACAATGCCAAAAATAGGTTTGATTCAAATCATTTGACTTGAATCTCTTTGTATTTATGTTAAAGACTGGAGTATCAGTGGACTTTTTCATACTTAGAATACAAAGACCATCACACAAATCAACATTTGCATAAAAAATGCCTTTACGAGAAATTAAACATCTATTATTCGCAATAATAAAATCAAAACCATCCATATCCAAACATGAAACAAAAATGATGTTTCTGCTCAAGGCAGGCACATAATAACAATTATTTAAAGTTAAAATAAGTCCACTAGATAAGACTAAGTCATATGATCCAATAGCCAGGGCAGCAACTTTTGCTTCATTCCCTACGCAGAGGATAACTTCTCCTTTCTTCAACTTTCTACTTCTGGTGAGTCCCTGCACATTTATACAAATGTGAGATCCACATCCGGTATCCAATACCCAGGAATCACTAGTAGATTAATTAATTTCAATAACATAAATACCTGAGGTGGTAGTCGTACTACCCTTTTTTCTTCTTTAGATCTTCCAGATAGAGTTTGCAATTTCTGAACCAATGTCCAGGTGCATGGCAGAAATGACAATTTCCTTCCTTTTCTTTTTGGTGCTTTGAAGAAAGAATAGGCTGGGGCTTGACTTGTTCCACAGGCTTTGCGACAGTTGCAGCAGTAGCCTTGCAACTTTAGCCTTGCCTTTGCCTTTCTTTCTTCATTCCCTTTCCTTTTGGACCATCAAGACATTACTAGAGGTTTCTTGATATTTTGTTCAGCGCTTTTGAGCATCAAATGCAACTCGAAATTGATTTCTCCATATTATTCATATTGTAGTTCATCACAAATTGTGAGTAACTCTCCGGTAATGAATTTAGGATCAAATCCGTAGCCAACTCTTGACTTATGGGAAATCCAAGTCTATCAAGTTGGTCAACATAGCCCTTCATTTTTAGAACATGAGGACTAATTGACGCACCCTCAGTCATCTTACAAGAATGCAGGTTCTTGACTGTCTCGAACCTTTCTTGCCTAGCTTGCTGTTGGAACATTTCCTTCAAATGCATCGCCATGTCGTAGGCTTCCATTAGTTCCATGTCCTTCAAGTTCAGAACCATAGTTGCCAACATAATGCATGCAACATCGTAGAATCGTTGACATGCTTATTATGCGCATCCTTCACAAATTTTCGTAGCATTGGTGGTGGGTCCTCGTGGATCGGTGCATCCGTAACATACAACTTGTGTTCATGCTTGAGAACGATTCTCAAGTTTCAACCAAATAAGAAAGTTAGTCCCGATAGCTTATCCTTCTCAAGGATAGATCGCAGAAGACAGGGGATTATTGTTACTTGAAGAGACCATTTATCTACAATAAAGATTATGCAGAGTTTATTTTAGTATAGAGGAATAGACTCCCACTAAATTAACAACCCTCCTAAAACATACTGTTTATTTAGGGAACTAAATCCATATTTCACCTAATTCTATGACAGCTATAGCATGAAACACAAAACTAGATTATTTAGGTAGGTAACAGTTACCAATTACATCTTATGTAATTTTAGCTACTTTTATGAGATACATGACATCTTATGTCTTAGCATGTTTTTATCTCATCATATGCCTAAAGTCCAAAACTATTTTGATAACTTTATTAAGTCGGACCAATTTAAACATTTAGGTAACTCTTACCCAACTTATCTCACCAAGATAACACAATACACCCAACTATGGCTGAAACTATATTAGTGCGATCGAGGCCTTGATAAGTGTTTAAAATTGGATGGCACAAAACTTAAGATTTAATAGAGGGATTTTATTCAATTTTAGTGATTTTTAAGTAAGCAATGAAATATCATATATTTTATTGATTTGTAGAACCACTAAACAATTTAGGAAATTTTATGCTATTCACTAATAGAAGAATTTCCGTGCGCTAGGATTAGTTAGACGGCGGTCCCGCTGGCCGGTCAATGGCGCGCGATCCCATTGCAATTTCAATGACGGGGAACAGGGGGCAGCGCCCCCATTTTTTTTAGAAGACAAATCTCAATTCCGAAAATTGAAATTCGCTATAGAAAATCATATTTTTCGCTAATTTTACTATACTAAATTTACCCCTTAATTTACCCAAAATTAAGTCAATTAAAACATTTTTAATTAACTCGGGCCCACATCTAACTAATCATCTTATCCTAATCCAATTAGAACTTTAGATATTTGAATCCTAGCAAATCACCAATAACAAACTTCTCCATATTTATCTCCTATTCAATAGGGATAATGAAACCGATTTTGCATATATCTCCTAATCTAATTATTATCTATCTTTATCAAATAGAAACTTCATAACAAAATAGATATGACAAGATAAATAAATAATTTCAAAAATTAATTATTTGCAATTTCGATCTTCATCCAAATAATCACAAACATGTAATTGAATCATGAACTACTATCCCAATCGAACCTAATGGTGTCATGGATCATAGAACACGAAACTCAATTCATTAAAATTATTCAAATTAATCCTAACATGGTTACTAGTATGAACGAAACTAATTTCAATTAAATCATGAATATATGTATCATATACACAAAACATGATAATAAATCTCACAGAAAACTTATGTATATCACATATACATCAACTATTAACATGTTTTCAATCATATATCATAAGAAAACATGCAATGAGTTTAATGGAATCAAACTCGAAGGCTCTTATACCACTGTTGGGTTTTGGGGTTCATGCGCAGCGGAGATTACAAAACAATTTTGAGAAAAACCCCAATAGGATCCGAATCTGATTCCATTAAAACACGTTTAAACTATGAAAACTTAATCATACCTCAATCGCAATGTACCTTTCTGAAGATTAGTCGATCTCTAAGGCACTGCCAACGACGAACGCCTCTATCGCTAGAAATTCACACACGAACGCAGCGTAGAGATTTGAAGTGCTAGCTTCGAGAGAATACCAAACCTTTTTGTTTCTCTCCAAAACGATCCAGAGCATAAAATAGAGTTTCAGCCCTTTTTAAATCTTTCTTGTATTTGTATTCTAAGTGTCTATTTATACAACCTTTGTATATAGACGGTTAAGTAAATTACACATATACCCCTACTTAAAGAAGTATAAGTGTAATACACTACAAGGACGTTTCTGTCATGAATTTTATCATATAAAAGTCATTTTTCTGAACCATCTTAAAATCTCGCAAAACCATTCTCAGTGTGCGACCCAATAGACTCATACAACGTTGGCAGTGTACCAAAATACATTTTGGTATACAAGTCATAAGCGGCCTCTAGCAAGACATTATGACTACCCAAGTTGTACGAATATCAAATCGATACAACCTAATCAATAGTGTATATAACATCCTTTTGTCACACGATATCCTTTTGATCAAACATAAGGCATGGAATTGTCATCCAACATGTTCAATCGTACTAGTCTCGATTTCTAGGTAGACTGAAAACATCTAAGTGACATTGATCAATATCAATTCACTTAGACTAGGCCTTTTAACAGTCTAACACATCGAGGGATCCACTGGATATCTCTCTTTATATGAGAGGGACAAATTCTATCTCGATTACACAACTTCACCACATTATTCACACAGTAACCAATCACAACCTTTATAATCGTCTGGTTAAAGACAACGTTTGATTGCGTCAAATCACTATATTCCTAATGTTGAAGTCTCTGGTAATCTCAAGTCAGAGGACTGAAAAATATACCTATCATAAGGAACAACTATGACTTAATCCATGTGATGTTTTCATAACGGGTCGGTCCAGTACTTTGTTCCCTAACAAATACTCATGATCTTGATTCGTATTCCTATACGTATGATCATCATATGATCATCAATCAAGACTCACACTAGTCTTAATTCATTATAGTTCCCAGTATAATAATCGACTAGAGACATTTAAGATATTTTTGTAAATACCCATGGATCTTATTATAATGTAAACATGCAAATCAATTATAATAAACAGCAAATGAAATCGTCTATTTTATTAACTAAAATGTATTCATAAAGACTATTAATGGATTGACCTAGGGCACATTTCCCAACAAAATACTGTTAAGACATTTATGGCTTTTACTGACAGGGCTCGTCATCGTTTATTGACGACAGAGTGCAGATCCGCAATCAAGCAAGGGAAAGGCTCCAGTGCTTAGTGACATACTCTAAGGACATCAGAGCGGGCTTGCTCTTGCTTCTTGGGGTAGTTACTTTTTGTATTATATTTATATATATGTTGTTTTAAAAACTATGGGACTACTTTTGGTTGTAAGTGATAGGTCTATATTTATGCATTAGTTAGTATATCATTTGATTAGATTTTGGACTCTAATTCTCTTTTATGCACTAACAAGCTCTCACTTTGGGTTATTTCAAGCTTTTAGACTATAAAGTGAAGTAGTGGAGCGAAACTGGGAGGAACGGAAGTAGAAGCAAAGTTGAATAGTTGCATACAGGAATCTGTGTCATAGGTCATGCTACAATTGCAAATCTCACGACACGAGGTGCAATGCTATTTTTTGAACTGAGACAATTTTGAATCCACGCCATACGTCGCGCTGCCAAAATAAGCCCTTCGACGCCATCTACGGCGCAGGTCGTAGTTTCCAGATTTTTAGGAAATACGAGACACTTTTTAATTGGGATGTATTTTTGAGTTGATATAAATAGAAACTCGAGATTTCATGATTTCATTATCATCAACCTTTTGTTTACAAGAAAAGTTAGGAAAAACTTGTATTTGCTTTAAAGGATGTTTAGCTAAACCTAACGAATCTAGTCTGGAAGTGGATCAAACTAGTCTTTTGGTTTCAAACTCATTGTAAGATCTAATTTAATATTTCCATTGCTTTTCTTTTGTGTTTGACGCGCGCGAATGCGTCAATAAAATATATTTCATAAACCAACTATTTTGTAGATAGCGGTAAAAAGGGTCGATCCCACAGAGATTGATGTCTTTCTTAGGTAAGAAAAATACAAAAAAGGAAAATTAAGGTTTTGGAGAAAATATATAAATATTTTAAAAATAAAGAAATTAAATGGAAATGAATCTAGGTATTCACTTTCACAGTCTCGCCATACAACTTGGAATTGAATTTATTAATTGTCGGTTCATGAAAAGTATGAAACTAATCTTGTGATCTAGTGCAGCTATAGAACCGGTGACGCACTCGGTTCCTCGTACTTCCTGATCTCGATAGCCAAGGTACGACCGTTGACTACTTCCCTAACCAAACACGCAACCTGATCGCTAGTGCTCCAGATTTAACGCATTGGTCACATTACTTCGATTTGTGAAGGCACTACACCTAAAAAACTGGATCGCTAGTGCTCCCGATTTAACCTATATCCATAAAGTATTTGACCGGTTCCAAAAGGGTCTAATCAATTAGTAAAGTCAATTGCTACAAGTGTGGTCTTGTCGCACAAGGACGAGTGCTTACGACTCACTGACATGTAAATCAAGGTTTAAACTAGTGTTTAACCTCAATTGTTCAAACAATACCAATGAAAATAAATCATAGAAAAGAATCAATAATAATTAAAAATAAATAAACCTCACATAAGGATTCCCAAGTCGTAGGCTTAACCGATCCACCTTCAACTTAGAAGAGAAACTAACTAGACATTATTAAACTAAACTAAAAGAAAAAAATAATTAATAAGATTTTTCCTTTTTCTCTTCTAAGTCCTCATATATATATTCCTAAAATTTGGTCTCTGGAGGTAAGAAAAACCAATTTTTGTTGTTTTAAGAATTTCTTGGGGTTCGTAACACGTGGCAATGTGTGATTGGGTAATTTATGGAGGTTTGCTGACGTGTCACACTGTGATTGGAGGAGCTGCTATGCATGGTTGACGTGGCGACGTCTGATAGGCCGAGAAGCAGCGTGGTGACGTGCTGGAGAGGGTATGCAACACGTGGCGGTCTCTAGATTGGCTGAAAGGTGAGCTGGTGACGCGCTGGACGAATAGGCAACGGACACGTGGCATGCACTGGAGAAGCGCGCTCGCGTGAGAAGAATCGGTATCAATCTGGGAGTTGGTGTTGTCACGCATCTCGAGGTAGATCGAACGACTGAGACAAGGAGCTGCTGGGCTTGGCTACGTGGCGGACACGGATTGGAGGTGGTTAGGAAGAGCGGACCACGTGTCGTGTCTGGATTGGTGGAACCGCTGTCACTGATGAGGTGGCGGAACCTGATTAGCTGGATTTGTTGTGTGATGCGGGCTGGCGAATGGGACAGCGACACGTGGCAGTGCTTTGTAAATGCTGGACCAATAGGAAGACGCCACGTGGAGCTGTTGGAATCCCTTTACTCAATTATGCACCTTGTTCTTCGAGACAAATCCTCCCGTTTCCGATTTTTGCAAGTGTATACTCTATTTCGAGTATTTTTTCGCCTCGGATCCAACCATGCACTTCGTTTCACCTAAAAACGAAAATCAAATATAATTAGAGATATATTTTAGAATTATTCCATAATTTCCTAAAATTTGCATTTATCACTATAAAATAAAATAAATATAGTCCAATTACACATAATAACCTATACTAAATTATGCCTAAATGAACACTTATCAGTGTTCTATTCTCTTTGGTATTGTTTGATTATTAGGGTTAAACTTCACTTTTTCTTTGTAAAGGGCCCTTGCATGTTTCTAGGTGGAAACCTACTGCTTGTTAGTTGATAGCATACATAATCGCACGAGGAACTCACATTAGTGGCAATTGGCCATACCGATTGATTAGACCTTTCGGGACTGGTCAAATACCTTATGGTTCTAGGCTAAATCGACACACAAGTGATCCGATTGTCTAGGTTTAGTGTCTTCACTAAGCCTAAAGTTTTCTTCGCATTAAACCCAAGGCATGTGAGTCTAGGATTGTGTGTTTGATTAGGGTGTTAGTTAACTAGAAGAAGACGAGGAACCGTGTACATTGCTCGGTTCCCATAGCTACTCTACGATATAGTTGAATTGCATCCATTCACATAGATTGACGATCACTGAGTGATAGACGATCACTGAGTTTGTAAAATGTTAATTGATGATGTTTGTGAAGTTGAAGATTTAGGTTGTTTTCCTTACTGATTTTCTTCTTATAAAAGTATTTACGTTCCTTTCTCTTTTGAGTTCTCCTTACAAAATCACTTTCAAAACCCTATTATTTCCCTTTTTGTTTTTACAACCCTAAGTTAAAATATTTGGTCCTTGTGGTACGACCCGTGCTTGCCGCTACTGCAATTTATGTGGTAAACGGTAATCTATTCAGGATTATCTTTGACGTTCGGTACGCGTCAGTGAGTGACATAGATTCATGTATATTATTGTACACATACTTGTCACCAGATATGCATGTTATCTATACAATTACAAGGTTCCACGCTATAGGATGTCCCGACTTTACTTTTTAAAATTTATTTAAATTTGCCTAAGTTAATATCCACTGCTTAACTTTAAAACTTGTAAATTCTAGTAAACTCAACTTAAATAACAAAATTAATAATAATAAAAGAAATAGAAGCTGACTAGGCTTGAGTTGACATCGTGAGGGCTAACCCGGGGTCTTAGGCGTGGCAGGTGGGGCGGGGCCCAATTTGTGGGAACTGGGGCCGTTATATTTTGTATGTTCCCGCTGAAGAACAAGTTGCTGATTGTACGACCAAGCCAATGTCATATTCCCGCCATCTTCAAATGTGTGTCAAACTTGGCTTGACTGATGTCTTGCCAAGTTTGAAGGGGATGTAAGCCAACGTGCCTTGGTCCCCACACGGTCTGCTCCATCACCAACAATCCTAC
The DNA here is from genome assembly GCA_039657345.1 of Stephania japonica. Taxonomy (NCBI): domain Eukaryota; kingdom Viridiplantae; phylum Streptophyta; class Magnoliopsida; order Ranunculales; family Menispermaceae; genus Stephania; species Stephania japonica. The sequence continues at coordinate 14,239,577 of CM077558.1, read as the reverse complement.
AATACCCTGCACTCTCAGTTTTATACACCACCATGTATTGTCAATTTTTGAATCATATGGCCCAATATTGGGACACCTGTTAGGTAAATCAATGGATGTGAATAATTGAGAATGAATATAAATACAATACAAGCTGTGCTCACCAACGTTGTTGGTTGAGCCTAGCTTCTTTCCCAAGTTTTCTCTCCTATCTCAATCCCTTAATGCTCATGCATACCCAAATTTTGAATTTATTTATGAAGGTACCCAAACTTTTTTCAAAATTAAAACCCAAAATATCCTTTGTAGAAATCCATGGGCCTAGGGGGTGTTAGGCCACACGCGCACATGGTGGATATACAAATGGGGTTAGAGCCCGCACAAAACCAATTCGCCAATCTACACCACTTTATACCACACAACTCTTATTATATTTCCAATGTGAGATTATATTCCAACACTCTTCTCAAGTGTAACTAGGCCTGAACTAGTTGTCACTTGCCAAACACAGACCTACTCTTTATAGGTCCGTAAATATGTCTATACCTCTTTTTTTTAAAAAGGCTCTAGGTCTACAAACGGGTCTAGACTCCACAGCTAGCTAGCCCAATCAAATCTCAAATACAAGTCCAGGATCGTTCTGCTCTGATACCATGTAGAAATCCATGGGCTCAGAGAGTATTGGGCTACACGCGCACATGGTGGGTATACAAATGGGGTTGGAGCCCATCTTTGCACAAAACCAATTGGCTTGTGCTAGGATCCAATCTACACCACTTTATATCACACCAACACTTATTATATTTCCAATGTGGGATTATATTCCAACATCCTTACTTCCAACGAATTAAAATCTCGTCACCTTCACCCCTCACCGAATTCTAAATCGAGCCCTTCAATCTTCTCTGTCTTTTGCGTTTCACCACTTTATAATACTCATGTACTCAGTTCAAAAGTGTCTTACACTAGAATAATTTTGGTCTTTAATAGAGGTTTCAAAACCCCTATTAAAAGATGGGTGTTATAAATGTCATGTGAGAAACGTGTTCGATGTGTCGTGTTTTAATTGCTAATACATGTATTACGTATATTAGCAATTAGATGTTATTAAATGCCAAAACTCTTCTATAAATTGAAACACGACCTATCGAACATGTTTCTCGCATAAAATTTAATAATACTCATCTTTAATAGGGGTTTTGAAACCTATATTAAAGACCAATTTTTTAAAAATATTAAAAATAAAATTAATCTAATGATAAAGAGTATTTTTTAGTTGAATAAGACCGGATCTAGTCTCTATAACACCCTAGGAGCGATGAACTACTGAGACATTTCAAGTCCTTTCACGCTCCATTGGATAAATTTTTTGCATTAAAAGTTATTGAGTTTTGTTCCTCATGTATTTGTGTATGATTTGGTTGTATTTATGTGCATTTTGGTCGGTCATATTTGGGTTTAGGGTGACGACCTAGGTTTTCAGTTGGGGTATACGATCTAAACGGTCTCAAGGGGGCAAGACCTTTGTAGAGGTCGATCGACTCCCTCGAGACCTTTGATTGGTCTCAGGGAGCCGCGAGTCTGCCCTGTTCTTTAACGTCTCGATATCTTAAGCTAGACTAAGAACTCCCCCTAATGGTTCGGGCTCTAAAGCGATATCGAAACTGATGAATTTTTTTTTATTATTTTTTTCTTTAGTTTATTGGCGTCGTTATCCTAGCACTGTAAATATTTTATTTCGTGTTAAGATATGACCATACCTAAAATGCAGGCAAGGTAGGACGGAGCCAGGTTTTTTAGAAAGCCTGGGCAAGAACTAATGAACATTTTTTATATTAATAATTTTTATTGAAATTAAATAGTATGACTTTTTTGTATGTTTAGCAATTATGTGTGTTTATACAATACAGTTAACCTAAGGCCGTGGCTATTCGTGCTCCATTTTTTACTTCTTTTACTTCACCCATATGGAATGATCTAACTATCTCTCTATATAAAAGGTTTTTACTCACGTATACCCCAGTCACTCTTTTCTCCAACCATACTCTTACCACCAATTCAAATCTAACAATTCGAACGAAATCCCATCAATTCGACATCGTAGGTGCATTATTCATCTCTTTTCGTGACAATTTTGTATTTTTTGGGGGAATTTTTTTCTTTTTTTAAGTCGGTATTGTTTCTAATTTTGTTGTTGGGTTTAGGGCTTCGATTTGGGGGCTTGAATCTTGTATTTTGGGTACAAAAATTTTGATGAAATCAAAAATATCAAGCGATTCTAACAAAGCCCACTATTTTTTTTGTCATTTTCATATCTTTTTTAGAAGTTTTGAAAAAAAATTTGTTCGTTCTTGTTGCCCTCAGGGTTCGGACGCACAAGACCGACAACTTTTAAGATGTGTCAGACACACAGGGCCGACAGCTCTTAAGAGGTCTCTGTTGGATCCCTCATTCACTCACTGAGACTGAGTTTTCTTCACAATCTCGATCGGATTCGATTAACACCTCTTTAGAGGTCTCGGTTAAAGTCGACCGTTACCCCTTTAGAGGTTGCGGTCAGAGTCGACCGATACTTCTTTAGAGGTGTTGGCTCTGTGCGACAGGACCCCGCAAGCGACACTTTTTCACTTCTAAGACACATTGCGACCACATCCGACCTTATTCAACGAAAAATACTCTTACGACATTTGGTGACCTAGTACGAGTGCTCTACAATGACTAAATTGAGAAACAAAGAGGATTGAGGGGTGTTGGGATGAGGATGAGGATGAGGATAATGGGGGTGAGCAATGATATTTTTGAAATTTTGAAAAAAAATTGGGGTATATTAAGTAAAAAGTGGAGTAAACGAAGTACAAAATTTAAAAATGAGGTACAAGAAGCAAAAGGTGGGGTCTGAATAACCGCTTAATCTAATCATCTCTTCAAAAAAAAAACCTAATCATCTCTAGTGAGATGGATTGGGTATGTCATGGCATGGGTTCGACTCCTGTTGAAGTAAAAAAAAAAAAGAATACTACAATTAATCAATTGAGCATTATTTGATGCACAATTTAGTTAAAAATATGCTATTTAAGCCGCTAATGATCATTCAATCAAATATTAATTAAGCACACTTTTTTGTTTTTGAAAACCAGTTAAACACACTTTAAAATCACAAACAACTACAATAAAAGCAGACTAAGTTTAGATTGAATTATAATATACTATAATAAGCAATTTATAATAATAAATCATTTAATATATGGCTGGGTAAAAGTGAGAGTCATGAGACTTCATTTTTTTTTTTTCTTTTTTTTTTTTTTGGAGGACCGTGAGACTTCATTATTGGTTCTTAGCTTTCTTTTTTGTTTGCATTTTCTCTATTATTTTTGTTGGCACCGAATGATGTGGTGAGCTACTTGGGCCTTTTATCTATTTTTTAGGTTGGGTCACTAAGTGGGCCACAAAATAGGGATGGGCTAAACCTCAATTAGGGTAATTATTAGTAAAAAAAATTAACTTTTTCATGGCTTGGGCAGCAATGTACTTGCCTCCGCCAGTGGGCGAGGTGAGATGTAAGTATGTAACTTATCCGGGACGTGGATCGGGACGTGGTGCATATATAGCTGCACAAGGACCAAGGGGAGCTGAAGAGGGTGGAAAAAAACTTAGCGTCGTGTCTAATAGTGTGGCAAATTAGTTTATTTCTCAACAATCCATGATATGCATTTCAAATTTAATTAGTCAATACTTTTCTTTTAGTATCTATATATAATACTCCCTCTGGTCAATAATGCAACTCATCATAGAAAACCTTTTGTCAAAAAATATTAGTCAATTTAGAAATTCTAGAAAACTTTTGTGCCTCCTTACCCATTTTATCCCAAAATATTTAATTATAATTAAATACTTATTTTTTTATTAGATAAAATAGTGGGTTGTGTAGTCAACCACATAATCATTGCATTGGCAAGAATGTAATTTAAACAAATAATTAATACATTCCTTATTATGTGTTTTGACTAAAATGACTTATTTTATTTATTGGAGGGAGTACATTTCATTTTTTTTTGGCAAAACGTATTTTTTGGTCCTTCAACTTTGAGTCTTTTATGCATTTGGTCCCTGAACTTTCAATAGTGTACATTTAGTCCCTGAACTTTCATTGTTATACATTTGGTCCCTGAACTTTTGAGTTTTATGCTTTTGGTCCCTGAACTTTGAGTTTTTTATATTTTTGGGAGAAATTAAAATTTTTTTTGACTTTTTTTGGTCGATACGAGTCGTCCGATTCAATAATATAAACCATTTTACTCTTCTTGACTAATCACACAACACTTTTGTTGCCCACATTGGCATAATTTAACATTTTAAATGGTGGAATGACTAAATGTAGATCTTTGTGAAAGTTCAAGGACCAAATGTATAGTAATAAAAGTTCAGGGACTTAGAACATAAAAAACACAAAGTTCAGGGACCAAATGATAAGTTTTGCCCTTTTTTTTTCCAAAGTGTTGATGACTAGGGGCAGTAGACAAGGTGTAGTGCCTTAACTTCTAGATGGGGAAGTTGGCATCGAGAATGCCACCGAGCTGTGCGTTTATCGTTCGATACATGTGTACACACAATGATGAAACCAAAAACTTAATAAGGGTTGAAAACTTTAAACTAAATCTGTTTTGGATTTCCACCTGATACGCATATATATTATAGTCTATGAGAAGTGTGCCAACTATAAGGATGGACAAGAGAGGAGCCGAGGGACGGGAGTGGTGCTAGAGGACAAGGTACTACAAAGGGACTTCTGGGGCGTAGGGGGCCAACCCCCTACCCTGCCCCCCTCTAGGTTCCGCCCTTGCGCACGCATATCTATATTGTATCGCACGACGTATAGACAACTTGGTGCCATTTTCAGGTGGCAATAGTGGTCACCCTAGCATATATATTCCTTTGTCAAAAATATATATACTTAGAGATGCGTGCGGATATTGCTTTTATTTATTGATCTCATTGAAATGAACAAGTATTATGCAATTTCAAAAGTAGGATCTACATATATACGTAGAGTTGTTTATTTTGACTTCTAAGAGAAAATATTATGGCTCTGTTCACTACAAAAAAAAAAAATGGTAAAACATCGACAGAAAAATCCCTCGCTATAGTTGTACGATCGGTCGCTAATTGGAAATAGCGACGGAAATAACAACGGGTAATCCATCGTAGTTTTTGGGGTCGCTAATTTGAATCAGCGACGGGGTGTCAGGAAATGGCAAGGGGAAGGTAGAAAAGATGGTATCAGAAAATGGCGACGAGGTACCCGTCGCCAATCCGTCGCTAAATATATATATATATAATATAATATAATATATTATATATAGATATATATATTCCTGCAGATTCATACATTCCAGGGCAACAATACCATGAATTCATACATTCCAATTGAATTTAATCAAATTTGAATACATAAACTTAGTGTATCAATAATTGTCTCTTTCCATATCAATACAAAAAATAAAATAAAAAAATCAAAATAGGAGAACACAAAATAAGTTTCCAAAAAAACCATCATAAAAATACAATCCATCCATCATATATACCATAGTTTCCTACAAAAAAAAAGAAAAAGAAAAATAAAATAAGTTAAGCTTTGAGGTATAAAATATTGATATTCACATATATAAAAGTCATATATTTTATGGAAAACAACCTATAATAAAGAACAAATCATATTTATTTCAATAAAAAAGAAAAAATAAATACAAATTAGTAAAATTAATTAACAGTTAGCATATATATTCAATATCACAAAAATGAAAATACAAAATAAAAGATGTTAATATAATTTGAACAAGTTTTTTTGTGTAGAACTAATTAAAACACAAAATCCCAAAATCATTCTTAACAAATGTTCAATGTAGACCTAAAACAAACATTCTATTTAGAAGTAAAACCTTTTTGAGTCTTCCAATTCAATATTCAAATAAAGAATACAATAGAAAAAACTAGTGAATAACAAACATTACTCCAATAATCTCGATTCAATATATGTTTTACATGATTTATGTTTCTATAATGGTTCCTAATAAATTCATAAGATTTATAATGGTTCCTAATAAAAAAACTTATAAGTATCAAGTCAAAAATGAAAAAAAAAAATCTAACCTCTTTGGATGTTGTGAAAAAGAAATCATCATTCATCATCCTCGCTCGTTGAGTCATTGTGAGCAACAGATCATCATCATCATCATCATCATCATCATCAACATCATCATGCCTTTCTTGTGCAGCTGATCTCTCCATGAAACCTTGTTCCATGCGATGTAACCGTCCTTGCATTTTAAGTAATTGCTCACGATCTACAGATGTGTCATTAACCAACTTTAGTATCATTGCTTGCATCTCCTTGAATTCCTTCTTGAACTGGTCAAATGGCTCATCATCTGCAAATATAGGACAAGAAGATCCAGCTTCATCAGGTCTACGCATCGTAGACCCTGACGATGTCCAGCAAGACAAAATCTCTGGCCTTTATCATTTCGCTGCACAATCTCCAAATATAATTATGTTTCATCAATTGGAGTGTCAGGCTGCAACTGTGAAAGCTCTCTGGTCCTTTCGTGTATAGCCGCCTGTATTAAGAATTTAAACATTGACAAGTCATAGAAGTCATTGATACCTATAATTAACAAAAAACAATTATGGTAAAATAGTTTCTTACGGCAATCGCCTCTGCTCTCGGATCCAAGAAAGTGACGCCATCATGATCCTTTGTATGGAGATATAAACATAAATCCAAAGCAGTCGGCTTTCGACCGAGTTTCTTCTCCTATAAAATATGTTTAACTTAAAATTAAGTTTGAAACTTATATGAATCTAATGTATACATATGTATGTATGTATCTATGTATGTATGTCCCAAAACATACCAGTCTCAACGAATGCTCATAGATGGATATGGATCCACCTCCGTGCACAGACGGACCCGAACCAGTTCCCCCCACCTCTGATCTTCGATTTCGGCTCGTTTGTGCTGACTTTGCTTTATATTCTGGAGTAGACCGCATCTTCTTGTAATGCTCAAAAACCTCCAAAGATACATGTGTTGGTTTTGTCACCTTCCTCACCATCTTACTAACAAAGTCAGTGTAACGAGTGGCAATCTGCTTGTCGTACAAATGTCTAACCATAGCGTCATCCGATCGTCTCTAATCGAAATGAGTCTGTAATAATAGAAAGTCAAGTCTTCAACATATGCTAAGTAAAATAAACTTAATTTTTTTATTTAAAAATCTCTTACCGCCCATTTGTTAAAATATTGCTCCTTGATATGGTTGGGAACCGTATCCCAACAGTAGCAATCCTTATGTAAATCAAATTTATATACCCGCGTCATTTGCTTTAACGCTTCGGATAACGGATGCAAGAAAGTACCACTACATTTTTACAAAAAAAGTTAGACCAATATTATAGTAAGTTCATTAAACGTAAGTATATATACGTAATAATATTTTGTTGACTTACAATTCTTTCACAGTTGTTACGGTCAAAAACACCCCCCGTGCCTCGGTCATCATTACATCTACGTCTCGGGGCCCTAGCTGGCTCATCACCTCATTGTGATCTACGCGAGGCACCACTAATAGACGGCTCACTCGAAGGGTGGCTTGAAGTATTAGGAGAATGTGATGCATGCTCCACATGATCATGACTCGTCGATGGGGAGGCATGCATACTAGAGTCGAAGGGAGCGATCGGGACATGCTGGTAGTCCTGCTGATGGGAGGGATCCTCTAGAAGTAACACGACTAGCGATAGGTGGAGGGAGTTGCAACGCTAAAAGAGAGGAGTAAGCCTGTAGAGTGGTTGGATCATTGGGGCTAAATAAAGAAGGGCCCGATGGCTGAAGGAGAGGGGCCTGGTGGGGGTGCTACGCATAAGGCGAACAAGGATATTGCTGAAATAATTGTGATTGATGGTGTTGCTGAGAAAGCAGTTGGACAAAAAGTTGTTGATGGTAAGCAAACTGCTGTTGAGCAAGCTGTTGCGAAGTGAGCTGCTCTTGACGCTACTGAGGCTCAGCATCATCAGCGAGAGATCATACTAGCGAACAATCCAAGTCGCGAGATGGACGATCTCTACGACCATCGGATCGTCCACCGGATCGTCCGCTGGATCGTCCACCTGTTGGGTTTTGGGGTTCATGCGTAGCGGAATTTTCAAAACAATTTTGAGAAAAACCCCAACAGGATCCGAATCTGATTCCATTAAAACATGTTTAAACTATGAAAACTTAATCATACCTCAATCACAATGTACCTTTTTGAAGATTAATCGATCTCTAAGGCGCTGCCAACGACGAACGCCCTCTATCAGTAGTCCACACACGAACGGCAGCCAAGATTTGAAGTGCTAGCTTCTAGAGATTACCAAACCTTTTTGTTTCTCTCCAAAACGATCCAGAGCGTACCAAAAACTCTAAGTTGTTTCTTAAAACGAAAATAGAGTTTTGGCCTTTTAATCTTTCATACTTGTATTCTAACTCAAAACGTCTATTTATACAACCCTTGTATATAGACGGTTAAATAAATTACACATATACCCTTACATAAAGAAGTATAAGTGTAATACACTACAAGGACGTTTCTGTCATGAATTTTATCATATAAAATTTATTTTTCTGAACCATCTTAAAATCTCGCAAAACCATTCTTAATGTGCGACCCAATAGGCTCATACAACGTTGGCAGTGTACCAAAACATATTTTGGTATACAAGTCATAAGCGGCCTCTAGCAAGACATTATGACTACCCAAGTTGTACGAATATCAAATCGATACAACCTAATCAATAGTGTATATAACATCCTTTTGTCACACGATATCCTTTTGATCAAACATAAGACATGAAATTGTCATCCAATATGTTCAATCGTACTAGTCTCGATTTCTAGGTAGACTGAAAACATCTAAGTGACATTGATCAATATCAATTCACTTAGACTAGGCCTTTTAACAGTCTAACACATCGAGGGATCCACAGGATATCTCTCTTTATATGAGAGGGACAAATTCTATCTCGATTACACAACTTCACCACATTATTCACACAATAACCAATCACAACCTTTATAATCGTCCGGTTAAAGACAACGTTTGATTGCGTCAAATCACTGTATTCCTAATGTTGAAGTCTCTGTAATCTCAAGTCGAGGACTGAAAAATATACCTATCATGAGAAACAACTATGACTTAATCCATGTGATGTTCTCATAGCGGGTCGGTCCAAGATTTTTGTTCCCTAACAAGTACTCATGATCTTGATTCATATTCCTATACGTATGATCATCGTATGATCATCAATCAAGACTCACACTAGTCTTAATTCATTATAGTTCCCAAGATAATAATCGACTAGGGACATTTAGGATATTTCAAATACCCATGGATCTTATTATAATGTAAACATGCAAATCAATTATAATAAATAACAAATGAAATCCTCTATTTTATTAACTAAAATGTATTTATAAAGACTGTTAATGGATTGACCTAGGGCACATTTCCCAATATACCAGATCCCTTCCCAGATGACGATGCATAATTTCTGCCTGACATGACTTTTTTAAAGTTCAAGAGTAAGTTAGAAACAAATGTAAATGTCATAATCAATTATTACGAAAGGAACAAACAAATGTGTAACTAAATTTACTAATTAGGTTTGACTTCTTATACCTACTTAAGTGAGTATGTCATGGTTTGTTGTCACTATTTTCATCATCCACTGAGAAATCAGAATTATCGTTTTTGTTACATTCTTCGTCATCGACGTCTGACATGTGCGTGCCACTAGGATCAGCAAGCAAAATTGCAACATTGTTGCCAATATTAACTTCAGTATCATGCTCAAGTACTTGCTCTTGAAAAACATCTTCACGTGCAACTGGAATGTCAACATTCTCGACTAGGATATGTTCGTCGATATACTTAGGTTGAAGTTTGCACGCAGCTTGCCAATTGTCCTGTGCCCTTCTTAAACTTGAGTATGAAAGAAAGTACACTTGACTAGGTTGCATGGCTAGTATGAAAGGGTCATATGTATTTAAATGCAGATGTCGATGTACATCGACAATGTTCAAGGAACGGTGAACTCTTGTCCCAACATTCAACGTTGGATTGAACCAATCACAATTAAATAATACGGTACGTAAGCAACCACCATACTCAATTTCTATCACTTCTTGCGATGTACCGTAAAAGTGGCATGCACATTCAGCGTAATTTGTGCCCTTAACCCACATCCCGCTACTATTCGTATCTCTCTTTGAGCTACATAATACTGTATGAAACTTGTAGCCATTAACAATGTACGATTGATATACATTGCAAAGTCGACTTGGGCTGTAGGAAAGCAATAGAAGTGTTTGATCTTGAATATGCTTTGGTACCTATATGTAAGTTATATTACGTACTGCATTTTCAATTAAATAAGAGACAAGAAAATTTGTGTTACAAAACATTTCTTAATGACATACATATTGTTTCGAGAATTGAACCAAGTCGAGAATTGTTTCTCAAGTAGTTCATTGACCCACGCCTTACGCCTCAAGCCCAGCCCGGCGCAGCGCTGTCACATCACATCACCGGACACGTCATCACTGCCGCCACGTCCGCAACTCTGTGAGTGATGCTCCGTGTAACTAATCCTACTATATTAAGTTGTCGACACATTTAGCGATTAGTTGATAATTACAATTATATCATCAATAAGCACTTAATTCATATTTTATGAGAAATTATTTAACCTAAGTAGTGGAAAACCCGGACTTTAGTATATACATACATGATATCAAAACACTAGTTATCAAAAGAAACGGCCTTAGAGATAGTCGCCTAGTATCGAGATATTTGGATGATTGGCTCGCAAATCCGCCATGTACATCCTAGGAGGAAATGAAAGAAATCAATGATTGAATATGATAAAAAAAAGATGTGTAATTGACATTGATAAGGATAGCATATGTATTACGATGTGTTTAGGCATACCTCATGTAAGGAGCAACTATTTTTTTCCTATTTTCCGGACAATTTAACAACACATATGAGCGTGCAACGTTATACTCAACATCCGAGAGATAACGCTTCCCAGTCGTCCAAATCAAAAATTTCCATTAAAATAGCCCGATGAGGCTCGGATTTCCAGGGTATGTGAAAATTGAGAAATTTCCATTAAAATTTTGAGTGGACAACGTTTGCCGACTCTTTTTCTTACCATCACCTAATAAATTATATAAAATTCATAAGTACGTTACACTAGTAATTGCGGGGTGGACGATTGTGCGTGGTAGAGACATGTTCCTCAAAATAATAAGAACAAAACGCAGTTGTTTCTTCCACTAAATAAGCATTGCATATTGAGCCTTCAACCTTTGCCTTATTCCTAACATTATTTTTTAAATGTTTCAAATACCTACATTTATGCATATAGGTAAAGTAGTTAAGTGTATATTCGATCACTTATGTAATTTTGTACAACTAAACTAGATGTATTGTGTTGATTACCTCTCAAAAGGATACATCCATCGAAATTATATTGGGTCGGCAAGTATAGCCTCGTACGCCAAATGGATAGGGAGATGCTCCATTGAGTCGAAAAAACTAGGCGGAAATATTTTTTCCAACTTACACAATATTTTTGGCATGTTTTTGTGCAAGAGATGCAGATTTTGAACATTTAAATTTCTCACTGTTAAGTCTCTAAAGATAATGCCTAACTTGTTGATTGCAATCCATATGTCCTCATCTAAGAGCTCTCGAAAAGTAATTGGCAAAAGTCGTTGCATGAATACATGACAATTATGACTTTTCATCCCAAACATGTTCAACTTCTTAGAATCCACACAACGACCGAGGTTAGACGCGTAACCATCAGGAAAGTTCAAGTCTTTAATCCACTTACACAACACTTGTTTTCTCTGCTTGTCAAGCGCGTATCGCGCTTTTGGAATCTTCTTAGAAACTGGATCATAATGAAGCTCTGGTCGATGACAAATCTCTTTTAAGTCTTCTCTAGACTTGGGGTTATCTTTCGTCTTGCCTGTAACACTCATGATTGTGTTGAAGATGTTATCAAAAACATTTTTCTCGATGTGCATTACATCTAGGTTGTGTCTGATAAGGTTCGTCTTCCAGTACGGCAAGTCCCATAATATGCTTCGTTTTCTCCACCCACTAATCTTCGAAATCTCGTCGTTTTTCGCATCCAATCCCAATTCGGTGACGTTCATCAACCCTAGATCTTTAATTTCGCGCAAGATATCTTCACCTGATTTTATAGCCAGAGATTTATGTGTTACCATTCTACCTCTTCGATAATTAATCTTGTCTTTCTTCTCCTTTGAATATGGTGGTAAGAAACGTCGATGACAATCGAACCAAGTTGATTTTCCGCCGAACCTTAATTGAAACGCATCGGTATCTTCCATACAATATGGACAAGCTGTTCTGTCGTGCGTGCTCCATCCTGATAGCATGTTGTATGCTGGAAAGTCGCTAACAGTCCACATAAAGGTAGCACACATTTGAAAATTCGTCTTTGTTGATACATCATAGGTAGGCACTCCGTGATGCCATAGATCCTGCAATTCTTTCACTAATGGTTGGAGGAACACATCAATTTTATGTGACGGATTGGTCAGTCTAGGCACGATCACCGTTAAGAACATCATTTCTTTTTTCATGCATATAGATGGAGGTAAATTGTACGTGTTAAAATCACTGGCCAAGAGGAGTACGATTTGCCAGTCATTCCGAAAGGTTGAAACCCGTCAGTGCATAACCCAAGTCAAACGTTACGAACTTCAGCACTAAAAGAAGAGTTTACATGATTGAAGTGGATCCATGCCATAGAATCAGAGCAATGCTGCATGTTCTCCTCATCTCCGACGTGTTCTGCATGTCATCGCATATGTTTTGTTGTAGCTTTCGATGCGAACAAATGTTGTAAACGAGGCGCCAAGGGAAAGTAAATCATTTTCTTGTATGGGCGTTGGTTGGAGTCCAACCTAAGTTCTTCGCAAAACTTGCAAGATGTACGGTCTGAGTCGGGACCCCAATAAAGCATGCATGCTTGAAGACAACAATCAATTAGCTCATGCGGCAAACCTAACAATTGCATTAAAGTTTTACATTTGTAAAAACTATCTACCAAGCAATTATCTTCGGGCAACATGTCTTTACAGACCTGCAAGATTTCATTAAATGCTTGATCTGAAATATGGTGATTCGACTTTATCGTCAACAAACATGACATTGTTGAGAGTTTTGTCATCTTCTTGCATCCTTTCCAAAGAGGTTCATTCGCAGCGTCAATCATGTCAAATAATTTTTTGAATTTAGAGTTCGGCTCCTCCTCACGATTCCAATTGAAACTCGGCCCCGCGTAGTCGTGTACCATGTGATGATATGACGTCGGATATTCGTCCATTGTATCATCTTCGTCATCCATCGCGCTTAATTCTTTTTCCTCTCTATGCTTTGTCCAACAATAATAATTGAAAACAAAACCATACTTCACTAGATGAAATTGTACTATCTCAAGATCATGATATTTCTTGTTGGCACATTTTTTACATGGACATCGAGTTTTCTTTTCGTGGAGGTAAGTTGTGCAATGTGTTGTCACAAAATTTACAAACTCTTTCATGCCATCCAAAAACTCTAATCGAGTGAAACCATCCTTAACGCGATTGTACATCCAAACTCGAGATGCAAACATCTAATGCATTTCAAATAAAGATCATATATATATATATATATATATATTGTAAAAACATTGTTACATGTTCATATTTCTCAATCAATAACATATTTTTTGTATCATATCACTATAAATACTTTCACTATGTTATGTTATGTCCAACACCTAATGCACTATAATTAAAGATCATACATATATTAACATAAAACATTATGTTAACAATAAAATATCATGTATATATCAAAAAATTATATACACACATCACAAATATATATACAAAGATTATAATTACACATTTGACTAAAAGCGAGAAAAAATTCTCAAGAAACGATGGGGCCGTCATTGTTTTCGTTATTCCCGTCGCTATTCATGTACATTCATAGCGAGGAGATTTTCCCCTCGCTGTTTTCTGACAATTTTTTATAGCGATGGAATTTTTCCCTTGCTGTTTTGTCAATTTTTTTATAGCGACGGAATTTTCCCCTGACAATTTTTTACAGTCTTAACATATTTTCTTTAACATTCAAATTTATAAAAAAAATATATATTAACATCACAACATATATGTAACAAAAAATAAGTAATTAAAAAAATACCTTTTAATGGAAAATGACTAACTGGCGGATGAGATAGATGTTTCAACTACAATACAATAAACAACACACAATTATATACTAAACAAATTAATAAAATAAATTATACAGCATTTATTTTGAGAAAATCATAGATCTAAAATTAAAAAATAAAACTGAAAAAAAAGAAGAAATATACAAATATTCCAAGTTGGTGGTGACGCCCTTGGTGGTGAAGATCGGTGGCGGTGGTGGTGAAAATAGGTTTTGGTGATTTTGGTGGTGGTGGAGATCGGTGGTGTCGATCGGAGATGTTGGTAGAGATCGGTGGTGGTAATAGTAATACCTAGAGATTGGTGGTGGTGGTGGGGATCGGTGCATGGTGGTGGAGAGTAGATTGGTGGGGTTTGGGAGGGGAGATTGAGGGGTTGAGAGATTGAGAGATTGAGATCCAGAGAGAGTTGAGAGGTTGGGGCGATGAGAATGAGAGAGGTTTGGGGAAGGTGGGGTTATAAATGTGGGTTAAATATTTTTTTTTTTGCTAGGGGCAGCGACGGGGGGCCCGTCGCTCAATGGCCCCCTCGCTACCCCGTCACAAAAAAAATTTAAAATTTTTTTTTTTTTTTTAAAATGAGTTTCGTCGCTTCCCCGTCGCTACCCCGTCGCCACAATTGCGAGGGGTGCCACCCCTCTCCATTTCCCGTCGCTCATTTAACTTTTTTTTTTCTTTCCATCCCTCTATTTCTTTTCCTCCCTCTCCCTCTCTCGTAGTAGTTTGATAACAAGTAGCTAATAATCTAGCATTCTTGATTATTTAAATTCAAAAGTTATGGGGCAAGGGACCTTGCCTAAGAGACTTTTTGTGAGCGGTTGGACTTGAGAAATAAGATGTAGGCTCATGTTTATTTCTTTTTGTATGAAGTTTATATATATATATATATATATATGATTGTTTTGGAACTTGGGAATATGTTTTGAGGTGGATTCCATCAATCCATTTTGTTGACTTAGGATTGAACATGTTGGGTTTTCCACATTTATATAGATTCCTAATTTCCCTTTGATTGAGTTATTTCCCATATTTGATTAGAATATGATTTTTGCTTCCGTTGTGTTATAATTGCAATAACTCTTTCATAAAACGTGAAATTTTGATGTTTTGAGGCTCGACTAGGCTCGTCGAGTTCACTGAGAACTGACCTGACTTTCTAGGCGGGCAAGGCGTACCCAAATGCATTGGGAATTTGGGGCCGTCGCGGTTGGTATCAAAGCACAAGGTTATATAGACCTGACTCTTGATGTAAATTCATAAAGCACAAACCATTAAAACCAAATAAAGTTAGGAACGGTCAAACCGAGAAGTGGAAACCCTAGAATCCCGTAGAAACTTAGTTGGGGAAGTAATGGGTTGAGTCGAATTATTTTAATACATATTATGATTTTTATGTGTATTATTATATTATACGGTAGCTATAGATGATCCGAGAAGTTCGTTTTCTTGATTCGAACGACGATGGCGGATCGACCCAGTCGGGCGACGATAGCGGCACATCGGCACACGATATGCTAGTGCGGACGATGTGCATTCCTTGACTCGAGAGTTGCGACGCGAGATTCGCAGCTACAAGAAATGTTACGACTGTTGAGGACACTGCGTACCAGCCTACCAGCTACACCATCGACTCGACTACACCATTGCCACATACTACTACCCGAGGCGAGAGACCCCGATTGCCGCGGCATCCACGCTCCGATTCCGTTAGAGCGATACCTGAGGAGCATTTGTTGCACCCGACACGCATGACCGAGGCGAGACACATCCTTTATTGACGAGAGATAGCTCGCGACAGAGACACCAGCTATGCCAGCAGTTATTGCAGAGGTTACTCCAGTTACGACGCCATCGAAGAGTCCGGGAGCCACTGCTGAGGCGAAGCAGTGGAGGGAATTTAAGAGACATGATCCTATGAAGTTTTATGGCGGCACTGATGTTAGAGCAGCAGAGTTGTTTCTGAAGAGTCATGAGAAGATTCATTCGATCATCGCCACGGAGGATCACATGCGAGCGACTATCTCTTCGTCGATGTTACATGGAGAGGCAGATGATTGGTGGACGACGATCATTACTACTAAGAGGTGTTCCGAGAGACTGGATCGACTTCAAGACCCAGTTTAATCGAAATACTTTCCACCGACTGCTTGAGCAAAGAGGAATGAGTTCATGGCGTTGAGACGGGCGCCAATGAGTCGGTGATGGAGTACATGGGTAGGTTCTCATCGTTGTTACCTTATCTTTGGAGGATCGGCCGACACCAGAGACGATCGAGTGTATTATTTCACTTTGAGGGTTTGTTACTGCGATCGGTGGTTACCGTAGTCACTACACAAATTCGGGAGACTTTGATTGCATACGAGCGGAGTTTGGCTCGAGAGGGTTACCTACTTACTCATCCTGAGGAGACCAGATCGGTCGGACCAGAGTCCCGATTGGAGGAGCACCATCAGGTCAAGAAGAGGAAGAAGAATAGGTGGAATTTCCGGGACCGTAGGACTCAGAGTGTAGGGTCCGTTGCACAGTCGACTACTCGTCCGATACATATTGCTCCGCCAGTACCCAGTTTTGCCAGTCATCCACCACAGCCTAGTCGACCAGGACAGCAGTCACAGAGACAGACTATTGAGAGTAGAGGTATCGGCCCGAGAGACAGAGGAGAGGAGGACACGGGGTGCAGTCGGACTCGGACACGTAGTTCCGCACGAGGGACGAGGCCGGAGCGCACTCGGGGATCGCAGGGATACCCGCACTTGTTTCGGGTGCGGAAAGGTCGGTCACATAGGGGATAATATGTAGTTGTGTACACTGACGCGTCGAAGGTTGGCTTGGTTGTGTATTGATGCAGGGAGGAGCGAGTTATCGCTTATGCATCTCGACAGCTGAAGGTTCACGAGAGGAACTACCCGACACACGACTTAGAGTTGGCCGCGATAGTGTTTGCATTGAAGATATGGAGGCACCACTTGTATGGCGTACGTTTCAAGTTGTTCACAGACCACAAGAGCTTGAAGTACTTATTCACTCAGAGAGAACTAAACCTGAGACAGAGACGTTGGCTAGAGTTCTTGAAGGACTATGATTTCTCGTTAGAGTATCATCCGGGGAAAGCTAACGTGGTTGCTGATGCTTTGAGCCGTAGAGGATCTGATGCAGAGGTGGTCGTATGTCGGATGACCCACGAGTATGGTCTTCGAGCGCCCGAGTTGATGAGTTTAGCGGACGTACGGTGACTACCAGACACGATTTGTGGTCGATGAGGTTGCGTAACCGTTTCACCGCAGACGTTCTCGAGGACGACGGGCGATGAGTCGTACCAGCAATTCGGTGAGATGGGCGACGCCGAACATCCAGATTGGAGTCGGTCGACGACTCTTGCTTGAGGTATCGTGGGCGGCGTGGATTCCATTGGCGGTGACTTACGCAGATACTTCGGAGGCTCACCGTTCTCGATTTTCGTGCATCCGGATCGAACCAAGATGTATGCTTGACATGCGACGTCTCTTTTGGTGGCCGGGATGAAATCCGATGTGTCGGAATTCATTAGAGCGTGTGAGATATGCCGCGTGTGAAGGTTGAGCATCGACGGCTGGAGGATTGCTGCAGCCCCTACCTATTCCTCATGGAAGTGGGAGCACATTGCTATGGATTTCGTCGGTGCCCCGATCTCCTCGTGGTCATGATAGCATCCGGTAATTGTGGATCGATTGACGAAATCGCTCATTTCATACCGGTATCCACTACACACCGAGTTGACGGATGAGCATTCTTTACGAGCGTGAGATTGTCGGACTACACGGAGTTCGTTGTCGATCGTGTCGATCGAGGGGCGCGATTACTTTGTTGTTGTGCGCGAGCATGCGAGCTCGGTTCGGCACCCACTAGAGTTGAGTACGGCGTTCCATCTACGTACAGGACGGACGATCCGAGAGGTTGATGGTGTTGGAAGACATGCTCGGGATGTGTGTTTTGGAATACGGCGGGTCATGGGAAGAGTACCTTCATTTGTGTGAGTTTGCTTACAACAATAGTTATCGAGCAAGTATCGGTATGGCACCGTTTGAGGCGCTCTATATGGCAGCCTTGTAGATCACCTTCTTCTTTGGTGAGCGAGAGGATATTGTGACAGTTGGTCCCAAGATTGTTGTTGATCACACCGAGAAGGTACGACAGTTCGTCGAGGCTTAAGAGTGCTCAAGAGCGACAAAAGAAATACTATGATCGGTATCACGATGAGCTTCGATGACGACGGGAGACTATGTATACCTAAAGTCTCGCCTCGAAGGGTCACAAACGATTCGGAATCAAAGGGAAGCTTGCTCCTAGATTTATCGGTCCCTTCAAAGTTGTGAAGAGGGTCGGTAAGGTGGCTTACCGATTAGAGTTACCGCCGGCGCTCGTCGGTATTCATCCGTGTTTCACATTTCAATGCTTCGACTAGACAAGTCAGGCGGAGGACGGCGACCTACAGTGGACCTAAGTCAGATCGAGTTGCAAGACGATGCCACGTACGAGGAGCACCCAATTCAAATTGTCGGCCACCGTAAAGTCAAAATACCGAGGAACAAGGAAATCCCTTCCGTTCTCGTGAAATGGCAATTCCACGGGGACGACGAGTTAACTTGGGAGCTAGAGTCATACATGCAAGTGCACTTCCCCTATCTATTTGATTCGGTGAGTTTGAAGTTTAATTTACTTATTAGTAAATTTCGAGGACGAAATTCTAATAAGTGGGGGAGACTGTAACATCCTCAATTTTTAACTGCTAAAAGTAAAAGTGTGCACGTGACGGGAAAATACGGGTCGATGAGGTAAGATGGGTCGGGGAACCCTTGTGTTAAAGTTTGAGATGTGGGGGTCGGTAAAAATGGGTAGACACAACTATCATACCCATTTAAATATTCAAACACACACCTTACCCCATCACTCAACTCACCTCACCACCCACCCCATCACTCACGTCACACTCATCTCACCATCTTGTTCAAATTAAAGTTGTTTGAAAAAATTAGCTGATAGGATAGTTGATAAAGGTAAAATGACATAAAAGTACATTCTTATTTACATAAATTAAATCCATCACATATATATATATAAACTATTTCATTTTTTTTGAGAAAAATATATTTCCATTCATATAAATTGCTATTACATCTAATTTAACAATGGAATTACATCAATAACATCATTTTTCCACTCCTTGATGAGATCAAATCGACATTGCGAAAGGTTGTAAATTTATGTGTAACTTATACGCTTGTCTTTTACATCTACAATAATTAAATCATAATAGAAAACAAAACTTTCAATAAAGGAAGACAAACAAAAACTTTCAAGGAGAGAAGACAAAAATAGACTTTCAACAAGGGAAGACAACAACTTTTTGAAAAAGAAAATATAGTAAAAATATCAAACCAACAACTAGCGCAGATCCATACTTGAGCATATAGAAGTGTAAACGAAATTGAATGAAGCAGATGCATTTGTGGAGTAGAGGAAAGTGGTGCCAATGATGAATCTGATAACTGTTGCATACCGAAAGAATCTGAACATCTCAAATCTAATAGATTTGACTTTTATTGTATAAATAAAATAAAAATTGTTATTGGAATCACTGCCGATCAAAAGAGAAGATCGGCAGTGGTTCTAACTAAAGAATCACAAAAAAAATCAATGCTCTAAATCCTAGACGCCGCTTTTCTTAACTCTAGGGTTTCTCACGACAAGCTTCTTAACTCTAGGGTTTCTCACGACAAGCTTTATAAACTATATCATTTTTAATAAGTGTAATGCATATAAGTGTTATTATTGAATATCTGTATATAGAACAGTACATGCTTGTTTTGATTTTTTGAAGCCACGCATGCTTTGAATTAATAGCTGCAAATTTGAGGAAATAATTATTTTAATAGAGCAATATGTGGTAGATAAATATGAGTTTAACTGACGCACGGACAACGGTTTTCAATTTTTAATATTATATGAAAACTGGATTAGGGAATCGGCTATTAGTTAGCCTATGTGGGCAAAATTGAGAAACAAAGATTACCTGACGTTTTGAAACATAAACGAGATGATAGCGTTTAACCTAGATTATTTTTGTAATAAGCTAGTTAACCAAACACAGTTTATTATTGGTTAAAGTAGTTTATAAAGTAGCTTATAAGCTAGTTTATGATTGCCAAACAGAGTCTATACATACACGTTCAAATCTTCTAACTCTCTGAGGTACCTCGATCTTGTAGGAGGTATTTCTCCTGTGAAATAATTAAAGGTAATTTTAGTATATATATATATATATATATATATATATATATATATATATATATATATATATATATATATATGTATGTGTGTACGGGGCTCGACCCTCAACTTCTTGCATAAAGCTGCCCTACCATACTTGTTTAATTGGTATATATATATAACAAAGTAGAAAGTACGTAACTTAGCTAATTATATACTCTTATTTATAATTAATTAGGAGTCAGTATCACAAGATTCACGAGTAGCTAGTACACTCCACCAGATAAAAAAAAAACCAAAGAAATTAAAATCAATTAAGAAAGACCAAGGATAAGAGATTGGGTTAGATTAACATGGGTACCAACACATGCACTCAACAATGAAAGTTCCAGGTGGCCTGTAGCAGCTCCCTTGCCCATTGTACCTTGTCAAGCATTGCTGGTTGCATATGGCATCAAGGTTGCACCCAAGAGACGCTATTTTACATGTCTTGGCATCCACTCTCACCATCCACTCCCTTTCACCACCTATATAATAGTATCCAATTAATTAATCATGTTAATACTTTTTCCTTAACATAAATATTTTTTTCAAAAAATAAGAAAATTATATGCCACCCCCCAAGGTGCATGTGTATGCTGAGGGAGAGATTCACAATTAATCTAAGCGGCAACTACGTTTATCATTTAATCTATTACATTTCTCTTTTGTTTCTTTCGGGTTATAAGGTTGGGCATATTAATTAGCAGAATCGAAATCAAGAGGAGCTGCATGATATGGTTCGGAATATAAACTCAAATGTAAGAAAAAATAAAAACCCTACAAACCATGGAAATAGATGTAAATATACTGACCTGAAAAGAGAACCATGAGGAGTAGCAGAAGAGAGATGTGGGACGAATACAGCTTCACCATCTTCTACGAAATATGGTGAAAAATAGTACAACCTACCGGTGCTCTTTGGAGGGGTACTTACTATATATATAACTAATAATTAAGACTTTGCATATACATACAAGTGTGGTGAGCTTTGAAGGGGCACTAGAAGTTTCTTGGTTCAAATTAAGAGGTATTAATGAGCGTGAAAGATGCCTGACAAAGATGTTACACATGTACAAAATTGGTCCAAAGTAGTGATGCAGAAGAGAGTCATCATATCGCAGAGAGGTAATGAGAAATGGCCTGAAATATATGGACCGGTGTCATCACATGCTCTTTAATGTTGGTAATAACTGACCATGCATGATTATCACTTTAAAATTTCAAATTTCAGGTGGAGGTTGCTATGTTGAGCCACTTTGAGTAGAGAGTTGGGTGCACCTACTGAATGAAAACTGCACTATGCACCTCAAACTGCACTATGCACCTCAAGATGTTAGTAATAGTGCCGAGAGGTCAGTGGGCCTAACTTGATGCCCAAAGTAGGTCCACCATCATTTTCCATTTCAATCAGCAGGCCGGTGCTCATTTTATGAGACGTTTAATTGATTAAATGGATCAACTTGTCCAAAATAAAATAAAATTAATGGATCATAAGAAAGTAGTTTTGGGAATGATATTCAACTTTGTTTAAATGGATCAACTTCTATTACGTACTTTGCAACAACCATCCCACATGAAAAGCACATGAATTGCACCACTTGATTATAAAACAAGGAAGCTATATATATTAGTTACTATAAGAGCTACGCATGCGTTCATGCCTGCTAGCTACACTCGCAGGAAGATAATTTAGTGGCATAAAACTTAGAAAAATATAAAGTAGCTAATGTCAAAGTCTCTCAGATGAGATGATAAAGACATCACTTGCTAAAAGGCAAGATCTCGGGAGATCATGGTTCGATTACCATTGAATGTAAAAAAAAAAAAAACACATAAAGTAACTAATCATTTAAAAAAGTGTTTGGGAAAAATTAAATAATTGAGTAGCTAATAAATGCATAATCGCATAAAAAACAATTTTTAATATAATCAAATAATTACTTATATAAATTTTTTAACTTATATAAATATTATATTTATCAATAAATTCAT
Source organism: Stephania japonica (assembly GCA_039657345.1). Classification (NCBI taxonomy): domain Eukaryota; kingdom Viridiplantae; phylum Streptophyta; class Magnoliopsida; order Ranunculales; family Menispermaceae; genus Stephania; species Stephania japonica. The sequence continues at coordinate 14,216,954 of CM077558.1, read as the reverse complement.
TCTAAATAAATATACATGAGCTTTGTTTTGAAAAAGTACGTACATATGCATGACCTTTTTACACATTATTTTATTTGATACAGTAACAATTTTAATGTGTAAGTTTTTTTATATGTAATATAAAAGAATATATTAAATTGAACAAGAATATGACACTTGTTTTTTTTTTTTTTGAGCCCGTTTATTTATTAAGTCCCAAATATAACTTTTTATACTAATAGTAATATAGTATGTATATAAAGTAGCGATTTTTTTCTTCAAAAAAAAAAGTAGCGATTTTTTATACCTTTGTGATTTTTATTCTTGAACCACCACTGATCCTCTCAACGATCGGTGGTGGTTCCAATCAAATCCCTTTTGCTCTTTATTTATTCAATAAACAACAGATCTAATGAGATTTGTAGAGATTGGTCCATCCTCGTTGCAGTGCATCTTTATCAACGGTGTTACATAGATTTGTGCAGCACGCTGAATTGATTTGTCTTTAGTTTTTACTTTATTGTTAGTTTTCTTCTCTAGTTGAAAGTCTTTGAATTGTCTTCTCCTTGTTGGGAAGTTTTCTTATTCGTTTTGTAGTTCTAGTACTTTTGTGTATTGTTATGAGTTTCAACGTTGTAGAGAATAGTCCCTGATTGACAAATTGTTTCAATTTCAAAAAAAAAATCAAATTAATGGTAGTTTGTTTGTACAAATAGGATTAGCGAATCAATGTACTTGATTCTATGACTTGTCCCTATATTGAGCCATGAATGATTAATGAAAATTCAATTTCTCTTCAAAAAAATAAAATAAGTAAATTATAAGTATATATAGCGATAGATTATTTTCGGCAAATAGAAAAGGATAAGAAATCTGCTAATTTATATTTATAGATAACTAAAGGAATAATTAAAAGGGCAATACTAGTTACAAAGAAATTTATATATATACTAGTTTCGTTACGTATTTCACACGAATGAAGCCGCTCGCTACGCTCGCAAGAATTCATAATCGGACCTTATTGAGTTCATACTATGTAAAAGTTTTAGAACTATGTAAGATTACAAGTATGCAATTTATAATGTGAATCACATAGTGCACAAATCAAAGAAAATGAACGAAAGAAGAGAGAGAGAGAATTGGGGTGATGAAATTCACATACTTTAATGTATGTGAGTGCAAAAAAGGGTAAAAAACTTGGTTTTATACCCTTTCCCCATTCTCCATATTAGGCCTTGTAATAACAGTTCTCTACCCCAAATTAAACTCTTCCAAAAATACGATGTGTTACCACTTCTCTGAATTTCCAAATTAAACCCTGCCTACTAGTCCAGTAGGGTTTTGAAAGATCTTCCATGATTGTTCGGCAAGTAAAGCTTGGTTAAAGCAAATGATATCACGAAATCCCAATCCACCCAGCTTCTTTGGAGTACAAACACCCTCCCAATTTTTCCAAGCCATCTATCTTCCAATGTGAACTAGTAGAGCCCCACCAAAAATTTCGGATACAAAAGGTGCATGATCTCATCATCACAGAGACCCACTGGGATTTGAAAAAAATCATAACATAATATGGGATGGCCTGCAAGATTGATTTGATAAGTATTTCCCTACCCCCGGCTGACAATAGGTCATGCCTTCATCCTCGCACTCTCTCCATACTCTGTCTCTAATGGATGCAAAGGTAGCATTCATAGATCTCTCGACCACAGATGGTAAATCCAAATATTTGTCATCAGAGATATCCCACTTTAAACCGAGAGAAGCTTATATATTCTTCCTTATTTCCATAGGAACATTCGGGCTAAAGGTAATAGCTGACTTGTCGAAATTAACCTGCGGCCCCGGACTGTTAGCATACCCCTCGATGATCTTCCGTAAATAGTCATAGGATTCAACACTAGCCTTACAAAAAAGGAAATTGATATGGTAACACACTTTGGACACATCATTTATTTTTTAGTCATTTCTGGTGTGAGAATAAATCACTAAGCATTATTGTTACTGTGTGCATGTTATTTACTGTGCACGCGTGTGTAGGCATGAATTAACGGTTGATATAAATTGTGTTGATCATGTGGCTCACACACACTTTCGTACGTAACCCTAGATATAAATACATGATGAATAGATTGAGAGAGACAAAGAAAACTCTCTCTCAACTCTAGTTTTCAAAACTATCGTTCTCATTAGGTTGGAGTTTTCTTTCGACATGGCATCAAAGCAGTAATGGCTCACGCCGAGAAAGGTTTTGGTTCACAACCTGCGAACGATGGCTCATCGACATCAATAGTGAACGTTGTAGAGATGGCGGACGAAACGAATCCAGATCTTGCAAGATCGGTTCCTCGAAATGCTCAGATCTGTGTTTCCTGCCGTCAGATCTGGTCCACTGTACATCGGATCTGGATCTCCAATGCTTGGGTATGGTTTTCCGAACTCTGGATCTGTTTCACATAATCAGATGATAACTCCATTCAATAATTCTCTTAACTAAATTGCGTCAATAAAGTTAGATCGTGACAATTTTTAGTCTGGAAAGCAATGGTTCTTCCAATCTTTAGTAGATGTCATCTCGATGATCATCTTCTTGGCACTCGTAAACGTCCACCAGAGTTCTTAATCGATTCAGAAGATCTGAATCCAGTGTTCGATGATTGGTATAGTAAGGATCAATTCTGTCTTGGATGGCTCATGAGCGCTGTAACGACCCATAACTTTATTTTAGTAATTAGTATTAAACTGAATAGTAATCACAAAGAGTTTGAGTTGGAATTAGGGTCGTCATATCTTAAATAGCGTGTATGAGTGTGTTGTAGTGAATGCAATTGTGTTTATGTGGTGTGTATTATATAATTATGTAGTTATTGATAAGTAGAAAATGAGATAACCTGGGGAAATTGTGAAGGCATGAATGCTAGTAGAGTTGCGAGAGCGCAAATACACCCGAGTGAACTCGTTGGCGCGAGAGGGTTGGAGTTATATATATATAGGTATATAGTTATATATAAACAATGGGTTATATAATATATATCTAAATTGTTGAATATATATATGGGAGAAGATAAGTTTTAAGTGGCCTCGAGATACTCAAATCTCTATCTCGAGGAAAGGTTTGTTTATAAACAAAACCTCCCCACCGCCTCTGTTCATCGAAATCTCGAGAGAGAGGAAGAGAGACGAGCGGCTGAAGTGGGGGAAACAGATAGAAAAATGATGTAAGAGAGAGATAGAGCTGAGGAATGTGAGGGAGACGAAGAGGCCAACAAGTTGGGAGTTGTTCTCGCGAGTTCAAGTAAGTTCCTAAATGATTTCTCAACTTGTGGGTTTAGGGAATTTGGGAAAACGGAGGTGAAACTGAATTGAAGTGATAGGGTTCGATTTTAATGGGTTTGGTGATGTTACAAAGGTTATTAGGATCACTGTAAGTATAGAAATTTGGTTGTAGTGATAAATTGATAATTTGAGTTTTGATTTGAGATTTTCGGATTGTTGATGAATCGTTGTGTTTCTTGTTAGAAATTTGTATATATATATATATATATATATATATATATGATCAATGAATGTGTGAAGGTTCCTCTCTAAGGCTACAGGGGTTCAAGGAGTATTTGGGGGGAAACTCTAACAGAGCCGAATCGGCTCTGTTGAAGAAACAAACAGCCAATGCAATTTAGCGGGCAATGGCAATGTCTGGGGCAATGTCCAGCGCCCTGACTACTCAAGAAAAAGAATTTGAGCAACAATAATAGAGCTGATTTAGTTCTATTGCAGGAACCCAAGGGCTAGCACGCTGGATGATCAAGAAAAAGGGAATGGAGAAGTGTTGGACATCGTCTTAGCCTTGGTGCGACGTGATGGACAGAGGGAAATGAGAATAAGGAAAATAGAAATGCTAGATATCGCATTAACTTTAGTCTGACACGATAAACAGTAAAAAATGAGAATAATGAGATTAGTAAGAAAATTTCTTAGAATATGGAATTAGAGTTGGAATTAGAGACGATAATGTAGATTATAGGTTGATATTAATCAATGTGGTATAGGTTTCCGAGCACAAGGAGACGGAAGTGAATCTCGAGAGCTAGGAAATCAATAGGCAAGGTTAAGGAAATGTGAACAAGATAAGTGAGACTCGATTTTTTTTTATCAATTATGCAACATAACTAGTTAATATTAGAGCACATAGTATTAGAGACTGGGAATGGGGCAATGTACTGTGACTTGAACTATTTTGTATTGTTTTACAAATGAAAATAAAGGAAAATCGGGAAGAGGTTTGGCGGGACGGATCGACCTGGGGTTTGGAACTGTGGTGGAGTTGCTTCCCATCACCGCGCCCCCAGTGACTTAGGAATTATCCCGATCAATGCTTTCCTTTTGAGTTGGCTGCACATCACTTATAAATTATTAGCTGTTAGTGGTAATTCATGAGTGATGTTGGAGTGCAGCTCTTTGATTTTAATGAAATAAAAATATAAATCACAGTACAGTTGCAAAAGACTTATGAAATTGCATTCATTTATGTATTGTTTATGTTGTTTTAATACCCTCTTTAAATATGTGTTGCACTCATATTTTTATGCATTTATCTTGTTATTTAGTTGATAATTGATGAATTATCCGAGAGTCATTTACTGAGTAAGTAGGAGCTCACCCAACATTTCAATTTCAGGTTCTCGATTTACTGCGGAGGAGAAAGGAAAAGGGAAGTTTTAGGAGTTTCGAAGACTTCTCTTAATGTAATGATACTGAAGTATATATGTACATATTGTTTGACTATGTTGTATATATATAGCTGGGTTTGGGCTGCGTACTAATAGACAAAATTCTGTATGATATAGTTTTGATACACTGTGTAATATTATTAGAAAAGTTTCAAATTTTCGTTGTTTTTAAATTAAGTTTTATTTGATATGTGCGATATACAGGTTATTTTCATGAGAAAGGAAAAATGGTCTGCTGGCTCTAGTTAGGCCTGATTTGGTGTACTGGGGCTTAATTAGAGTTTTAGGCCAAACATCCTCTATTTAGGGTAGGGGTTGTTACAGTTGGTATTAGAGCCTGGTTTAAAATGAGCTTAGTTTAATGGAAGAATGTAAACCTGATAACAAAGTTTTATCGTGATTTGGGGGGAATAGAATTAAATAACTGCATAAGTATACATTATTTGCTGTATTTATGTATATCTATAGAATAGATATGATTCCTCTTTGTTCTCTTGGCAGTATATTAATGGGTTACCTTCCTGTATGGACAGAATCTCATGGCTGAGCAAGGAGAGGGATCTCTAGGGCCTCAACAGCAGGAAGAAGTTAATAGGGAAACAAAATGGAAAGAGCGTATGGAAAAAGCAATTATAGGAAATACTGGAGGCTTAAAACAGAATGATGGCTACATTGATGGCCCAAGTAGTATCTCCTCCTACCGTACGATTAGACACTCAGTCGGTGGCCAGTCCTGAGGCAGTAGAGATGAGGGAGGAGCAGAGAATGTTGCAATTCCAGTAGTATCTATTGGGATACAGGGTCAAGTACCGCTATAGGAGGCAATTCCTTCAATTCCAGTGGCACTTGCAGATGCTAAGAAAGTCTTATATTTGCGGACTAGGAAAGAATTTATGAAGTTTGATATTATGAGATTTGATGGCAGTATGGTGGATGGACTGGCTGAAGCCTGGGTGTTGGAGATGGAACAACGATTTGAAGTTGTTGAGGTAGAGGATCGGTTTAAGTTTAGATTAGTGGTTTTTGTGTTAGTTGATGCTGCTAGGAAATGGTGGAAATCTCTAGAAAGGGAAGGTAAAGTCCCCACCACATGGCCAGAGTTCAGAACTATTTTCTATAAGTAGTATTTTCCCAAACAGGTCAGGAACAGGAAAAAGCCGAGTTTATTAATTTGAAATAGGGAACTATGATTGTAAGGGAATATGAGCAGAAATTTAATGAGTTGAGCGAATTGCACCTGAATTAGTAGAGTTGGAGAAGAATAAAATAAACCTATTTATTTATGGTTTGGAAACGGAGATACGTATTGTGGTGTCCTCTCATCCTCGCACTAGTTTTGGTTTTATTTTCAAGAGTGCTATGGACGTTGAGATGGCTATTATGGCTAGACTTCCAGCAGCAGCAGTAAGGCTACCGCCACCTCCACAGTACCCTGGGAGTCAAAGGGCTCAAGAGTTTGTGAATATTCAACTAGGGCAGTCATTTAGGCGTAAGAGGAACCGATATTTCTTTCAGCAGCATGATGGTAATAGGAGAACAGTTGAGGGTTCTTCGGTGTTAAGAACACCTAGTCAATCAGTGTCGCAAACTATTACACATGTCAGTGCACCAGTTTTTGTACCTGCTATTTCATAGGCTTCAGTTACATGACCACCTCCACCGGTATCACAGTCAAGAGGCAGAGGTAGAGGTAGAGGTCTGTCTGGGTTTCGACCGAGTAGCCCTGTGCAAATTTCTAAGGCTAGTGCAGTGTTTCGTCGACCTAATGTTATTTGCTATCGTTGTGGACAGATAGGGCACATTCAATGAGAGTGTCCTTTACCATTAACTGATACTGCTCGAGACAGTGTAGCTCAGACGTCATGAGGGCAAACTCATGCAGTGCCTGAGGCAGACCCTGGGGCTACCCGGAGGTTGGTGGAAGGTATCATTAATATTTGTGGTCGAGATATGCGTGTTTTAATTGATGCTAGTTCTACAGTTTCTTTTATTTATGGTGAAATGGTAGATGAATTGAAACTGAAACATATTAGAGCCAACACATTGTTGATCCTAAGCATAACAGTGAGCGAGAAACTTTATCTTAACCTGATTTGTAGGTATCATGTAATCAAAATTGGGGAGAATGAATTTCCTATCAATCTTAGGATAATTGAATACTTAGAGTATGATGCACTTTTAGGTATGGATTGGTTATCCATGTATCGGGCTAATATTGATTGCTTTCGTAAAAGAGTCATCTTTGACGTTCCTAATCTATCTGGGGTTGTAGTGTATGAAGGATACAATCTGAAAGGATTTGCAACTCAGGGTCGAATAGCTACTCTGGGAGAGGTAGAGATGTGTGCAGGGATTACGACATTGAATAAACCTGGTCAGGAGATTAAGATTGAGAAAATTCATGTGGTGTGTGAATTCCTAGAAGTTTTTCCATCTGAACTACCTGGACTTCCACCCCCACGAGTTATTGATTTCATTATTGAGACTATACCTGGCACAAAACCTATATCGATTCCTCCTTACCGTATGACACCTAAGGAATTACGGGAGTTACAGTTTAGATTGAGGAGTTGTTGCATAAAGGATTCATTTGACCTAGCATATCACCGTGGGGAGCACCTGTCCTTTTTGTGAAGAAAAATGATGGTACTCTACGTATGTGTATTAATTATAGGCAGGTGAATGGGGTGACTATCAGGAATAAGTATCCATTGCCTAGAATTTATGATTTATTTGATCAGTTGAAGGGTGCTAAATGGTTTTCAAAGATTGATTTGAGGTCTGGTTATTATGAGTTCTCGGTAATGCCATTTGGGCTTACTAATGCTCCTGCTATGTTCATGGATCTAATGCATATGGTTTTCAAACCCTATCTGGATCATTTTGTCATGGTATTCATTATGATATTATGATCTACTCAAAGACTCAAGAAGAGCATTTGCATCACCTCAGAGTTACATTGCAGACTCAGAAGGATAATAGGTATTATGCCAAACTTAGCAAATGCGAATTTTGGGTCTCTGAGGTTAAGTTTTTTGGTCACATGGTGAATGTTGAAGGTATTTCAGTCCATTCAGCTAAGGTTGAGGTAATTCAGAAATGGCCTACTCCTACCATGGTGTCAGATGTTCGTAGTTTTCTGGGGTTAGCGGGCTATTACATGCGATTTGTTGAGGGATTCTCTTGGATTGCACTTCCTCTTACTTGGCTAACACAGAAAGATGTTGAGTTTGTTTGGTCTAATGAGTGCAAGAATGCCTTCGAGGAATTGAAGTATAGATTGACTACAACACCTATTCTTACATTACCTGAATCAGGAAGGGAATTAACTATGTATACTGATGCTTCCCATTCAGGCTTGGGCTATGTGCTGATGCAGGATGGCAGAGTTGTAGCCTATGCTTCAAGGAAATTTAACGTTCATGAAAAGAATTATCCAGTTCATGATCTTGAACTTGCAGCAGTTTTGCATTGAAAATATGGAGGCATTACTTGTATGGTGAAAAGTTTATGGTATACTCAGATCATAAAAGTTTGAAATACTTGTTTACACAGAGTGAACTTAATATGAGGCAGCATAGATGGTTAGAGTTCCTTAAGGATTATGATTTCACTCTGCAGTATTATCCAAGCAAAGCAAATGTTGTTACTGATGCCTTGAGCAGGAGAAGAACTAGTAGAGAAATAGTAGCTACTACACGAGCTTCTCAATTTCGACTTCTTGAGGAAGCTTCAGTGATAATGATTCGTGAAAGTCCAGCTGGCACATCATCAGTTGGAAGCACTAATTCTAGCATTACTAGTCAATTTTATTATGCTCAGGTTCGAGCAGAACCCGAGATCATTCAGAGGATTGTAGATTGTCAGAAAACTAATCAGGATTACATAGCACATTAGAGGTTAGCTTGTAGTATTGATCATCCTGATTGGTCGATTTCTGACCAAGGTGTGATACGTTTTCGGGATAGATTGTGGATTCCAGCTTAGGAACAGTTGAGGCAAGAGTTACTTTAGGAGGCTCATAGATCTTTTTATTCTATTTATCTAGGTAATACCACAAGACGTATCGTGATATGAGACGTATATATTGGTGGCCTAAAATGAAGACAGACATCGTAGAGTTTGTGATGAGATGTGATATTTGTCAGCAAGTTAAGGCTGAGCATAGAAAACCTGGAGGGTTATTGCACTATTTGCCTATTCCTGAGTGGAAATGGGAACATATGTCTATGGATTTTGTTTCCGGTTTACCCTTGACTCAGCGTAAGCATGATGCAATCTAGGTTGTAGTGGATAGGTTGACAAAATCTGCTTATTTCTTACCAGTGTCTATGAAATATCCTATGAACCAGTTATGTGAGCTGTATGTTAGTGAAATACTAAGGTTCCACTGAGTTTTAGTGTCTATTACTTTTGATAGAGATCCCAGATTTACTTCCAGATTGTGGGAGGGATTATAGAAACAGCTAGGAACTACGTTTAATCTCAGTACAATTTATCATCCTCAGACTGATGGTCAGACTAAGCAACTGATTCTGGTATTAGAGGATATGCTTCGAGCTTGTGTCTTAGAGTTTGGAGGTAGCTGGGAGAAATATATTCTTTTGTGTAAGTTCTCTTATAATAATAGTTATCAGGCCAGTATAAGAATGGCGCCTTTTGAGGCATTATATGGTCAACCTTGCCGTTCACTGACGTGTTGGGCGGAGGTAGGAGACGCAATGATATTGGGGTCTGAATTGATACAGGACTACACAGAAAGAATTCAACAGATTCTTCAACGATTGACTACAACACAGTTGAGACAGAAAAGGTACGCCGATAGATATCGTAGGTTTTTAGAATATTCAAAAGATGATTATGTGCTTTTGAAGGTTTCACCTATGAAGGGTTTATACAGATTTGGGTTGAGAGGTAAGTTAACACCCTGATATATTGGACCATTTCGAGTTTTGGCTAGGATTGGTCCTGTTGCCTACAGATTGGAGTTGCGACCTCAACTTGCAGGAGTTCATAATGTATTTCATGTGTCGATGCTTCATAAAACTGAAACTAAATTCACTCCTAGACTTGATTGGAATGAGTTTGATCTTCGAGAGGATTTGTCTTACGACGAACAACCAATTCAGATTCTTGATCGTAAGATTTAGAAGTTGAGAACCAAGGAAATTCCCTTGGTTAAGGTGAAATGGCAATTTCATGCCGATGAGGAGTTAACCTAAGAACGCGAATCTTATATGTAGGAACAGTTTCCATTTCTCTTTGAGATGTCAGGTAATTTATATTCCTTAAATTTCGAGGACGAAATACATTATAAATTGGGGAGACTGTAACAACTCATAACTTTATTTTAGTAATTAGCGTTAAACTGAATAGTAATCACAAAGAGATTGAGTTGGAATTAAGGTCGGCATATCTTAAATAGTGTGTATGAGTATGTTGTAGTGAATGCAATTGTGCTTGTATGGTGTGTATTATATAATTATGTAGTTATTAATAAGTAGAAAATGAGATAGCCCGGGGAAATTGTGAAGGCATGAATGCCGGCAGAGTTGCGAGAGTGCGAATACGCCCGAGTGAACTCATTGGCACGAGAGAATTGGAGTTATATATATATATATATGTATATAGTTATATATAAACAATGGGTTATATAATTTATATATCTCAAATCCGTATCTCGAGGATAGGTTTTGTTTATAAACAAAACCTCCCCACCGCCTTTGTTCGTTGAAATCTCTCTCTCTCGAGAGAGAGAGAGAGAGAGAAGAGAGAGACGAGCGGTTGGAGTGGGGGAAACGGAGAGAAAAGAGACGCAAGAGAGAGATAGAGTTAGGGAACGTGAGGGAGATGAAGAGGCTAACAAGTTAGGAGTTTTTCTCGTGAGTTTGGGTAAGTTCCTACAGGATTTCTTAACTTGTGGGTTGGGGAACTTAGGAAAACGGAGGCAAAACTGAATTGAAGTGATGGGGTTCAATTTTAATTGGTTTGGTGAGGTTACAAAGGTCATTAGGATCATTGTTAGTATAGAAATTGGGTTGCGGTGATAAATTGATAATTTGAGTTTTGATTTGGAATTTTCGGATTATTGATAAATCGTTGTGTTTCTTGTTGGAAATTTGTATATATATGATCAATGTGAAGGTTCCTCTCTGAGCTTGCAGTCAAGGAGTATTTGGGAGCCGAATAGGCTCTCTGTTGTAGAAACCAAAGACGACCAATGCTTGGCTAGCGCACGACTCGCTCAAGAAAAAGAATTTGAGCAACAAAGAATAAGCTTCGATTTAGCTCTGTTGCATGCTTAAGAAAAAGGAATTGAGAAGTCTTGAACATCGCGTTAGATGATCAAGAAAAAGGGAATGGAGAAGTGCTGGACATCGCGTTAACTTTAGTCCAATGCGATAAACAGTAAAAAATGAGAATAATGAGATTAGTAAGAAAATTTCTTAGAATATGGAATTAGAGTTGGAATTAGATACGATAAAGTAGATTATAGGTTGACATTAATCAATGTGGTATAGGTTTCCGAGCACAAGGAGACGGAAGTGAACCTCGAGAGCTAGGAAATCAAGAGGCAAGGTTAAGGAAAAGTGATCAAGGTAAGTGGGACTCGATTTTTTTTTTTATCAATTATGCAACATAACTAGTTAATATTATAGCACATAGTATTAGAGACTGGGAATGGGGCAATGTACTGTGACTTAAACTATTTTGTATTGTTTTACAAATGAAAATAAAGGAAAATCGGGAAAAGGATTGGAGGGACGGATCGGCCTGGGGTTTGGAACTGTGGTGGAGTTGCTTCCCATCACCGCGCCCCCAGTGACTTAGGAATTATCCCGTTCAATGCTTTCCATTTGAGTTGGCGGCACATTACTTATGAATTATTAGCTGTTAGTGGTAATTCATGAGTAATGTGGGAGTGCGACTCTTTGATTTTAATGAAATAAAAATATAAGTCACAGTACAGTTGCAAAAGACTTATGAAATTGCATTCATTTATGTATTGTTTATATTGTTTTTATACCCTCTTTAAATACATGTTGGACTCATATTGTTATGCATTTATCTTGTTATTTAGTTGATAATTGATGAATTATCCGAGAGTCACTTACTTGCATGTAGGAGCTCACCCAACATTTCAATTTCAGGTTCTCGATTTACTGCGGAGGAGAAAGGAAAAGGGAAGCTTTAGGAGTTTCAAAGACTTCTCTTAATGTAATGATACTGAAGTATATATGTACATATTGTTTGACTATGTTGTATATATATATATATAGCTGGGTTTGGGCTACGTTACTAATAGACGAAATTCTGTATGATATAGTTTTGATACACCGTATAATATTATTAGAAAAGTTTTAAATTTTTGTTGTTTTTAAATTAAGTTTTATTCGATATATGCGATATACAGGTTGTTATTAGGAGAAAGGAAATAGGATGCTGGCTCTAGTTAGGCCTGATCTGGTGAACCGAGGCTTAATTAGAGTTTTAGGCCAGACATCCTCTATATAGGGTAGGGGTTGTTACAAGCACTATGTTGAAAGAGGTTGCGCATGCAATTGTTGGTGTTGAATCTGCTCATGAAGCACGGATGAGAATCGAAAAACACTGTGGATCTCATAGCCGAGCTCAGATCTAAGTATACAAGAGAAAGATCCAAAATACAAGAAAAGGTGCAATGTTGATGTCGTAGTTTTTACTTAAGATTAAAGTGATGGCGAATTTTCTTGCAACAGTTGGTGCTCCGATTTCAAATCATGATCTTGTCTCTGACACTTTATCTGGTTTGGATGGCGAGTACCTTCCGATTATAACTTCGTTGCGAAATTAGTTTTCGTTGTGATAGGCTGAATTAGAAGCGTCTATGCTGAGTTTTGAGATGACACTGAGTCGGATCCAGGGTCTGAGTGGTTTGAACCCTCTCTCAATTCAAGAATCAACTTAATCGGCGAACTCTGCGGAGGTCAAGAACAATAATAATAGTCCGGTGCAGAATCGATCTGGTTTTGGAAGTCTGCAACCTCCACAATCAATGAATGGTGGTCGGAGTTCCAATCGTGGTCGTGGAAGACGTACTCGTGGTCGAGGGAGTTTTAAATCGCAATACAACAGTAGACCACCTTGTCAGATTTGTGCAAATTCGGTCATTTCGCGGTGGTTTGTTATTTTAGAGGTGATGTGAAGTATATGGGAACCCCAGTTGGTTCGATTCTGCCTCAACAGGGTAGCTCTTCACAGCAGATGCGTGTCAATTCTCATGGCCCTCCGTCTACTAATAACTCATTCTATGCGACATCTAAACCTGGGTCCGACACTTCGTGGTATGCAGATAGCGGTGCTTCATCTCATATTACTGCCGATCCATCACAACTTCACAATTGCATTCCCTATCAAGGTAAACAATCTTTGATTGTTATTAATGGAAAATCTCTCTCTATCTCTAGTGTTGGTACTGCTTTGTTACCATCCTTTAGCTCGAGTATTTTTTTTCACAACACATTGTATATGCCTCAAATTCAGAAAAATCTTTTGAGTTTGTCTCAGTTGACTCGTGAAAATGATGTTCTAATAGAGTTTTATGCTCGTGATTTCTTTGTGAAGGATATCAGAAGTAGAAAGGTTCTACTTCATGGGACTCTACATAATGGTTTATATTGCTTCTTTGGGTCTCCGTCTCCTTCTAACAGACATTCAATTTTGATTGCTTTCAATAAGCGTTTGCCTGCATTATGGCATTCCGGGCTGGGACATCCTGCACAGTCTAGATTGCAGAAGGTGTTTCAGCTTGGTAAATGTGTCTAATGGTCCTATTGGGTTTTGTTCGAGTTGTCCTCTGGGCAAAAGTCATGCATTACCATTTTTGCATTCCAGTAGTCGTTCCTTTAATACTCTTGATCTCATTCATACTGATTTGTGGGGACCCTATCCGGTTGTGTCTACGGTGGTTTTCATTACTATACACATTTTATGGATGACTACACCTAATTCACCTAAGTTTATCCTTTGAAAGTCAAATCAGATGCTTTAAAAGCTTTTATGCATTTCAAAGTATTTGTTGCAAATTAGTTTTCTACATGCATCAAGAAGGTTCAATCAGATTGGGGAGGAGAATATCGGTCATTCAAACCTTTTCTTGACTCTTGTGGCATTGGTTTTCAACATTCTTGTCCTTATATTCATGAGCATAATGGGCGTGCCGAGTGTAAACATCGTCATATCATTGAAATGAGTCTCATATTGTTAGGTCATAGTCATTTGCCTTATAAATTTGGTGGGATGCTTGCGAGGCTGTAATGTTTCTTATTAATAGACTTCCTTCTAGAGTTTTACATGATCAATCTCCCTATGAGAAGTTTTATGGGCGCCCTCCTGATTATTCGATTATGAGAGTCTTTGGGTGTGCTTGTTTTCCCTATTTACGAGCATATAATGCTCATAAATTTCAATTTCGGTCTAATAAATGTCTCTTTTTGGGGTATAGTTCTTCTCATAAAGGGTATAAGTTTCTTCATAAGTCTGGGAGATTGTATATTACAAGACATGTTATGTTCAATGAGGATGAGTTTCCTTTTTCTTCCTTGTTTCATTCTTCATCTACATCTACTGCGTCAAGGGAGTCTTCTTCTGTTAGTCTTCCTATTCCTTAGTTTCCTCGTGTGGTCATATTGACTCTCTAATTTCTTCAGCATCTCCCCATGGGTCCTCTGGTTCGGCTTCTCCTTCTGCATCTATTCAGTTTTCTCCTATACAGTCTGAGTCTCAGTCTGTACCTATTTTATCTCCTTAGTCTGCTAATGGACCTTCTTCTTATGATGAGCTTAATAATGACAATAATATGCATTCTTCTGTTCCACAATCTGAGGCACCACATAATGTACATTCCATGATTACTTGAGCTGAGGATGGTATTTCTATGGAAAAGGTTTTTGTGGCTACTATATTAGTATTGGATGATGTTCCTCAATTTGTTGATTTGGCTCTCAAGGACCCGAAATGGAGAAAGGCCATAGAGAGAGTATTAATCACTCATCAAGACTGGTACATGGTCTTTGGTGCCTGCTCACTCTTCTCAGAATGTTGTTGATAATAAATGGGTTTTCACTGTTAAAAAGAATTCTGATGGCTCAGTCAATCGATACAAAGCTAGATTAGTGGCTCGTGGATTCAAACAATTTCCCGATATCGATTTTGATGAGGCTTTCAGTCCAGTGGTAAAAGCGTCCACTATTCATGTGATTTTATTGCTCGTTGTTCAGTTTGGTTGGTTGATTCGTCAACTTGATATCAATAATGCTTTCCTAAATGGGTATTTGATTGAGGATGTCTATACAAACCAACCATGAGGTTTTTTTGACAGTTCAACTCCTACTTATGCTTGCAAACTTCATAAGGCTCTTTATGGTCTTCGCCAAGCCCCTCGTGCATGGTTTGATAAATTGAGATCTACTTTATTGTCATGGGGTTTTGTGAATTCTAAGGCTGATAATTCTCTTTTCATCTATCACCGTTCGTCGATTGTTTTGTACATTTTGGTGTATGTTGACAATATTATTTTTATTGGTTCTCATGTTGATAAGATAAACACAGTTTGTGTCAAAATTGAATACGTGTTTTGCTTTGAACGATATTGGTGATTTAAGTTTATTTTTTGGGTATGGAGGCTAGAAGAGATGCTACTGGATTGTTTCTCACTCAAACTGCCTATATTAAGCAATTGCTTCAGAAAGGGGTATGTTCTAGGCTAAGGCTATTGACACTCCTGCGTTAAAGGGCAAGCCTTTTTTTTGACGCATCTCCTCCTTTTATTGATGTTACTCTTTATCGTAGTTTACTTGGGGGTTTGCAGTATCTGGTACACACTTGTCCAGATATTGCTTTCATTGTTAATCGATTGAGTTAGTACTAATGTTGTCCCACTGTTACACATTGGCAAGCCCTTAAAAAGTTTTTGCGATATCTTAAGGGTTCTGGTGATTGGGGAATTCGGTTTTGATCGAGTTCTCAACCTTTTGTGACTGGCTTTTTGGATGCTGATTGGGCTATTTTTTCGGATGATCATCGGTCTGTATCTGGTTTTGTTATTTTTCTGGGTTCCAATTTGATCTCATGGCAGTAAAAAAAGTAGCAAGTGGTGGCTAAATCAAGTACTGAATCAGAATACAAGGCTCTTGTGCAAGTCACTACTGAACTCTCTTGGGTTCAATCCCTTCTTTCAGAACTTCAGATTTCTTTTCCTATTGTTCCAGTTGCTGGTGTAACAATATTTCTGCTCAAGCACTTGCTCATAATCCTGTTTATCATGCTCGGACAAAGCATATCGAGCTAAACGTTCATTATCTTCGAGATAAGGTCCTAGCCGGTTAGATTTCTATTCAACATGTTCCTAGTCATGATCAAATTGCGGATTGTTTTACTAAGGTTTTTTGCTGCGTCTCGATTTTCTTTTCTCCGAAGCAAACTTGGTGTTGTTTCACTACCGCTTCGTTTGAGGGGGGACGTGAGAATAAATCACTAAGTATTATTGTTACTGTGTTACATGTTATTTACTGTGCACGTGTGTGTCGTGTGTGTAGGCATGAATCAACGGTTGATATATATTGTGTTGATCGTGTGGCTCACACACACTTTCGTATGTAACCTAGATATAAATACATGATGAACAGATTGAGAGAGACAGAGAAAACTCTCTCTCTCAACTTTGGTTTTCTGAACTATCGTTCTCATTAGGTTAGGGTTTTCTTTCAACAAAAACAAAGTGTGCGCCTAAAATGTGTTAGATTATCATCCTCCTACAAAAAATTATACTATCGTCAGCAAAGAACAAGTGATAAATACTTGGTCAACCTCTAAAGCATTGCAGCCCACTAAAAGAGCCATTAGCATTAGCATTAGTTAGCATAGCAGATAAAGTCTCAGCACACAATAAGAATAAATAAGGAGATAAAGGACATCGTGGACGTCCTTGCCTTCAGCCACTGGACGTCCAATTTTCAGGGAAGTTCATCTTCTCTAGAACACTTTGAGGAAAACCCTCTTCACGCGGTCATAAGCCTTGCTCATATCAATCTTTAGAGCCATGTAACCCTTCTTCCCGACGTTCTTCTGCCTTAAAAGAGTGAAACATCTCAAAAGCAACAATTATATTATCACTGATTTGCCATCCGAGAACAAAAACAGTTTGATTTTTTGAAAATCAAAGAATAAATAATAGATTTCAGCCTAGCAGTAAGTGCTTTAGTAATTATTTTGTATACATTGCACACTAATAGGTCAAAAATCAGCAACTCTTTCCGCATTCTTTTTCTTGGGGATAAGAACAAAATTAATATCATTACAGCCCTTCAAAGAACCTTCATGGTTAAGGACTGATAGGCAAGCCCCAGTAATATCTCCGCCGATAACATCCCAATTAATGCTTTTGATAGAAGATTGCATTAAAGCCATCCAGGTCCGGAGCCTTGGTTGGCCCCATGACAAAAATTGCATCAACGACCTCTTTGGCAATGAAAGGTATGGATAAGAAATTGAAAGCCTCTGGAGTTAATTTAGCCCGAATAGTTGAAATGCCAGACTGAATGTCCCTAGTGGAAGGTACAGAGGAGGTGAATAAACCCTTGTAGTAATCTTTACAAACTGCAGCAATCGGATCATTCTTCACGCCATTTGCCTGCAGGATTTCGGATTTTGGCAATACGATTCTTCCTCTTCATGTTCTTCGTACCTTTAAAGTGGAAATATTTGGTGTTAGTGTTCAATTTTTATATTATATAACTCAATCCAAAGTGAGAAGAGTGTGGCGACTAATATTATGTATGGGTCATAAGTGTTAAAGTGGAGTTCACTCTAAAATGCCAAAGCAAGATGGAGTGTTCACTCTACATTTATAAGCCTTATTTTTCTTTCTAAGTAGTCGATGTGAAACTATCCTAACATCTCCAACAGTTACGATCCCCATTAAGGAGCCAGTCATGTAACAACCCAATTTCAAATTGCCGTTATTTATGACGCTATTGCAGACGTGGACGCCTGTGGGGATGTTCGTGGGTCCCACAACGAGGCCGGAGCACGACCGGATTAGATATACAGTCCGTTTTGTGTGCTCTAGTTGTGAAGTTGCGATGTATATGTTCAAATTAGTTAGATTGCATCGCAATATGTGTGTTTATATTATTTATTGACGAGTGAGATGGTGTGGCACGTTTTCGCCACGACTGGTGCATAGGCGCATGGACCGAGTGGCGAATAATTAGCACATTAGGATAGGGGACTAGATACACACAATAAATGATAAAATTCATTAAATAATTAATATAAAATGACGTTGAGGCGGTTGGTACCATCGTTGTGCGTGAATGGTACATGTCGAGGTTCGGAACTAGGTATTGGAACGCCCGACATGCATATAATTGGTGCCATGTGAATAGAGACAAAGAGAAACATGTGGGTTAGTTTTGGCATGTTGTGGAAGACCTTTTGACTTCATTTAGGCCATCAAACAAGTCTTGAGATTGGGTGTGAGTTGAGATGAAGAGATATGTATATATATATATTGATTTTTCTGCTCGTTTGACCACTTTCTCTCTCCCTTCTCATAGTTGGACGAAAATGAGAAGAACTTGTGAAAGTTTTGAGTGTTTGACATGATCATTTGAGGACCTTGTGGATGTTGGAACAACAAATAAAGGTTAGATCACTAATCTCCTCTACTTTCTCTATGTTTTGGTACCACTTTTGTAGGTTTTCATGGTGTTTTGAATATGGGGTGATACCCAATGTTATGGGGCTAGTTTTGGTGTTGTGAGTATGGTGATTGATGTTGTTGTGGTGTTTGGAGGCTAAAAACCAGTTCTGGACTACTGGAATTATGAGCACAGATCTGTCCAACCCGCTGGTAGTTCTAGAGAGATAATGATGACTACCTAGTGCGCTGGGCATTCTCTTCAGTGCGCTGAGTGCAGGACAGAGGCCAATTTTAAGGCTGTTTTGGGTGCACATATCTAATTCAATGGTAATATACTAAACACAGTAAAATGAATTAGGTGAACATAGTTGAGTATCGGTGCGCATTTCGAGGAAATAACGGGATCGGATCGGGATGGATACTGGGTAATTGGAGTGCGGTTTGAGGTGTGTAGTATCCCAACTGAAATTCACTTTAGTATTTATTGCATATATTTGAATTCTGTCCAGTTTATTCAATACTCTTATTTCTTGTTATTGCTTTACGGTGGTTGTGTTCCTCCTCACCTGCTTCTTATTCATTACGAGGGCATAGGGTCCACTGGGCCATAGCATGTGTTCTAGTGATGTGCCAGTGAATATGCTACCCGGTTGTGCTATACATGTGTGGGTGCGCCGTGGTCTAGGCCGGCCACCTAGAGGGTCTAGGGTCACCCATTTGAGGTATTCTCACGGGCCATGCCTGGCGAATAGCTCGAAGTATGGCTCTAGTCTAACTTTGATTATGCACACACTTTGATTTCTCTACTATTCATATTCATGCGATGATCTTCCACAGTTGTCTGTATTCTTTTGCTTCGCATGTTTATTTATAGTATTTTGATTCCAGCATTTTTACTTATGTATTTACTTGGTGAATTTCCTTTGAATTACTCACTCTGGACTCGTCCTTTGCCTTTTTGTGATGTATTGAGTGCAGATCCTGGTATGAGCAGAGGAAAGGGCAAGATAGATGATTTCTTGTGATTGACTGCAGACTTCCCTATTCGTACGTTTGTTTACATTTATTTGTTTTATGCTGGGTTTTGGGGATGTGAGAGACATTTGACTTGTATATATTGGAGGTTAACTTTAGATATTTTGAGGATTTCACTTGACATCTGTATATGGATTACATTTTGGTATGGTTTTCACATTAGACTAATTGATATTTAAACTGCTATTTAGTGTCATTTGATGATTTGATATTTCCGCTGTATATTTTGAGGTTAAATGATAATAACGAGTCATAAGATAACTTGAATCTATAATTATTCATAAAGAACATAAAGTTAGCTAGATTTTGATTGGTGTTAAGGTTTGAGTGTTCGTGGGACACAGCTGGGAGGTGAGTTGGTTAGGTTATGGACCCGCGATGCACGTCGTAGCGGCCGATGGATTTGGGGCCGCTACAAGTCAACTATTGAATGTTGTCGCCAGTGAGGTTCCTTAAGGTAAATGAGTCTCTCGAGTTCCTACTCCAACTTATTGATTTCAATCATTATTCCATGTAATTGAGAGGTTTGATATAGGGTCTTCAGTCTTTCATTGAGCTTATCAATTTTTTTTTTCAGATTCCCTAATGTGATGCTACTCCATTTATGTAAAGCTCTCCTAGACGTATGTAGTGAGGTATGAATATCCCGTAAAAAGGAAAAGGAATGGAAGTCAACTTGCTAGTTCTCCGTTATCAACTCCTTACATTCATCATAGCGGGTCCAATAAGGCTCAAATTTAAAGGAAGATTGCCCCCAACCAGTAGAGTGTGTCTGCCCCTATAAATGCAAATGTAGAATAATAGGTCAATGATCAGACTTTGAAAAGACTAAATTAAATACCTAAGCTGCATCAAAGTGATCTTTCCAAGCTTCATCAACTAGGAATATGTCCAATCGCTACTAAATGTTATCAAAGACTCCCCTCTTGTTATTTCAGGTCATTTTGGGTCCTTTAAACCCTAAATCCAACATATGACAATCGGCTATAACAGTATGAAAGGTTATCATCTGTTGAACAACCTTATCGAGTCCCCCCATTTTCTCAAGTGGGGAAATAATCTCATTTTCACAATCGCCAAGGATTAGCATAAAACCCTGTGAATCGCCAAAGAAAACCATCCGGTAAACAGATGGTACAATCAATATTACATTGTGAAAATGATTTGATAGACACGTATCATTCTTCATGCCATATTAGAATAAGTCCACCACTTCTTCCTACATAATCAACCAGAAAGTTTCTTAGTAAAGTTTAGCTCCGGTTTAAGGTATTCAACTTTCTTACCAAAGAGACAAGTTTTAAAGAGAAAAATGAGAAGAGGAGATTCCTTACGAATGAGTTTTCGTAAGGAAATCTTCAAGCAAGGGTTGCCTAACCCCTATAGTTAAGGCCACCGATATCTTCACTAGAGATGATCCCTCATGGAAAACTAAGTCCTTCTGCTTCTTGTAATCCAAAGGGGTGATCGGGGTAACGAAGTCCAGCTTCCTCTTACCCCTTAAATGGGAATCGTCAACTGTGCCTAGTATTATAGGTACAACAACGCCATGGTGGCGAGTATCAGAGGTACACCTACTCCTTGTTGTCTTATTTGGATTATACTGCAAGGCAAGTGATGCCTTTTTCTTTTTTGCCACTTCCTTCCATTTCTTCTTCTTAGACTGTTTAACTGCCGCAGGACCAGTAGAAGAAATGAGAGGCAGGGGATTGATCACTTGTCCTTCGTGTCAAATGTATCCCGTAAAAGGTTACCAATCCTACTAGAATGTAGTAGAGACAAGATTGAGTCAAACTGAATTCAACAAACAAAAAAGTAAAATTGGGGGTTTTTACTGGAATGTAGTAGAGACAAGATTGAGTCAAAAGAGTTTTTAAACAACTACTAAAACGCAAGAAAGTAAATAGATTGTAAAACAGAAGAATAAAGCATACCTAGTTTCGGGATTCCACAATCTAGCCTTTGAAGGTCACCTAAGAGGGGGGTGAATTAGATGCGATGGCCAAATGATATTTTTTAAAACTTTCTTTGCTAATTCACTAAGTTAGCTTGGCAAGTTGAGCTAAATGACAAAGTGTAGTAGTAACGAACAATAGCAATGAGCCGAATGATTCAAGTAAATTGTAAGATACACTAAGTGAAGGAGGTAGAAGAGATGGGAATGAGACGCGCGATATATAGTGGTTCGATCCAATCAATCTACATCCACTACCTAACCTCCCCGGTTAGAATTTCCAACCCTCCATTTATATTACCAATAAGAATTACACCCTAAGCTAACTAGCCTAGTGAATGCCTAGACTCAACTAGGTCTTTTACAAGATGCAGTATCGCAATAAGGTCTTATACAATCACCTAGCCGCAACTAGGATTTTCGCCACCTAGACTCACCTAGGATTTTCCCCACCTAGCCTCAACTAAGATTTATGCCTAACCTCAACTAGGTCTTCCTTTCGACTTAAATCCCACTAAGTCTTACAATCAAAGTTTGACAAATAAAATGAAAGTGTGCTTTACAAGATAAAGCGGTATAAGTTGTTCTCCTCTTACAAGCCAAATATAATCCTAATATGAATCGATATAAGTGAGACTTTGCCAATTGAGATGCCTTGTAAAATTAAGTTTTTATAGGCTAACTCTCAATATTGAAACCAATAAAAAGAGTATAGCTTAAGCTCAACTTGGTTCCAATAAATAGCTAATTGATGCATAAATAAAAGATGCAATTCTAAGCTCAAGTTGTGCAATCAAACCTCGGATCACAAACAAGTTTAGATTAAGAACAAGACCCTTGTAAACATGTTGTTACAACAACACAAGCTTGAAACCACAAACTCAAGTATAGATTAAGCACAACTGTGTTTCAAGTCAATATGGTGCACTATGAAAAATCACTATTAAGTTCAAACAAATGCACTTAATATTCTAGGTTTATAGAAATCAAGTTCAAGTGCAAAAACCCTTTAATTGTGTTTTACACAATCTTCAATTGAACCAACAACAATACATATAGTGTAACGACCCTTAATTTAATTGGTGACACGTGTCGCGTGTTTACAGGACCGTGACCTATCATTATGATATGTTATATTACTCAAGCCTCGGGAGTCGACAACTGAGGTATATTTTATTTTTCTATGATGCTTGTATTATTATTTATACCCGAATGAGAACACTATGTGTCCTAGCGCTTGGTTTTCGTTTATAAATCGCTACGGATTTTTGTGTGAGATTTGACTAAGAAAAAATAGAAATTTAGGGTATAAAATGAATAATTAAACACCCAAAAATGATAATTAGCGAATTATTGAAAATAATAAATAATTAAATAAAATGTGGGAGCGAGGTTATGTCTGGGAACGTATGTGGTACGAGTTGAGAGTTGAAATGGGTCCGGGAACACGTGTTTTGAGCGAGAAATGGAACGGTTTTGAAATTCAAGTATCTTATTGGTGTCACTCTATTGTGTTAGAGTGGTTGGCTAGAGTGAAGGTGAGCCACAAGATGTGCCTCGAGATCCGTGCGTGTGATGAGATGACAAAAGTTGTATAAGTATCAACTTTTCTCTCCTCAATCCCATTTCCAATTTGATCAACGTGAGAACGACGAGAGAGAGAGAGAGAGAGAAACGGGGTTTCGGAGCATTGCGAGCATGTTGCGACGATGAGGAGAGACCAAATACACCTAAAAAGGTAGGATTCCTAATTCTTGCGTGTTTATCTACGTTTTGGCGTGAATTTTGGAAGTTTTTGTCGTGACGATTTTAGGCAAAATTTTGGGAAAATGTTGGGAAATGGCTTTGATTGATGAATTTGATATCAATTGATGGTTTTATTGATGAATTGGTGGTTGGTTTGTAGATTTGAAATGAATTGGAATTTTTGAGAGTTTTGAAGAATTTGGAGTTATTTTCAAATCGGGGAGATTTGTCGGGGTTTTGACGGAAGGGGAGTTGATTTCCAAGTTGTTTTGGATGTCCCAAAGGGTTTGGTTTAGACTTGAAATGCGGCGACTCGAGTTGGGGTTTCGAAACCCCAGAGTGAGTGTTTTGTTGCACACGCCGCAGGGACGCCGTGAGAAGGGTCTCCCACGGCGTCACTCACGGACGTGTTGAGCAGAGAGTGAACTAAACGAAATTTTGGAAAGGCACCATGGGGACACCATCTAGAGTAATGGTCACGGCGTCACCCACATACGAGTTGAACATACGGGGTTTTTCTCCACGCCGTGGAAGACGTTGTCCACCCAAATGTTCACGGTGCCTATGGCGGCGTGACACTGCTTCATAGTGACTAAATCTTCTGAAAATTTCATAAAATCATGGGGATATCTCGGTTATCCAATTGGATCCAAATACGACCCAATACCCCAGAAATCAACCCAATTACATTAATTAAATTATTATAGAAAATTGGGTAAATTAGAATGATATTAATAGGGTTTGTAAAATTGGTTAATTGACAGACTTTGATAATTTGAGAGGATAGCTTAGAGGTACGTGAGGATCGAAGATTTGCGGTTAACCGAGGTACATTATCGTACGATTGTAAGCCAGATAGAAAGTGTGCATTAATTTGTTATCCATTTATTTACATTGTTATTTAAATTGAGCCTTTGTTTGGAATTCAATTCTTTAATTGTTGGATGAGTGTCTTGGCGTAAGTACGTTACGAGGTACTTTTGGGTCCATATGAGTGGGTTAGCGTGAACACTACTGTGGTTGTGTTATTTCACCTCACTGATAGCGGGTTATACCCTGAGTACTAGACTGTTTTGACGTTGTGGTGTCTTTGATTTGGTGTCACATTAGTGTTTGTAAATGTGGTGCTACGGTACTGCATTGATTTTGACCACTTATAGGCCTCCTTTGATTCTATGGATACTCAAACTTTATTGCCCAGCTTGTCAGTCTGTTTATCATGCTATTTCTTATTCTTTCTACTTCTAAATATTGCATGATATGACTGTTTATTTGAAATCTTGAATTACTATTTAGTTTTTTCTGACATTACTTTCTCTTTTTCAAGCACTCACCATCTAGTTTGTGACGATGGTGCAGAAAGAGATAGAGATAGAGGTGAGACGAGCAAAGGAGAAGGAGCTGGTGCTAGGTAATCTTCTCTAAGGACTCTCGGAGTGATCATTTCCTTTACTTAGTGTAGGTTTTGTTCTTTTTGTTGTGATTGTTGTATATTATGTTTTGTAAAACACTAGGACATGTATTGGGATTTGAGAGACTAGGGATATCATTTATGATTGCTTTATATAGCTTTGATCACTAGACGTGCATGTATTTATCCATTTCTCAGGGTTTTCACATGAGTAGGTTGCCCATTATTTCTGACTTCCATTATTGTAGTTATAATTAATTACAGAAATTTCCACGGTGAATTTTCTGATAACTTTATAATCCTATAACTTTCACATTTAAATGAACAACTAATGATATATTTGAGAATTTGAGGTTGACTAGGATGCGTATAGACTTCGCGAGTAAGGACTCGGGGGCCCACGTAAACCTAGGTCGAGCGGGATTCAATTTTATGCGGAACTGGGGCCGTCACATATAGATTAAGCTCAATGTGGTTTCTCTAATTTCATGTACTTTGAAAATCAAGTTTAAGCCCAACAAGTGCAAATTAGTTTTAGGATTTATGACATCAAGATTAAGCTCAAAATCAAAGACAACTATGTTTAAGAACACCACAAATGATTTCCAAACAATACTCCAAACAAAAAGTATATATTAAGCCCAAAAAGAGTAGCAAATCAAGAAATCTTACAACCCCAAGTGTGATATTCGAAAATCAGTTTTGAGCAAGAGTTGTAAGCCTTAGAACACTTCCTTTAACCTCAGTTGATGTGCATTGATTCAGCCCCAACAATCCCCAAGTGAGTGCATGTATTAGATCTTCATTTTTCTTGCAAAATCATGATTTTGAGCACTTTGTGTGTTTGCTTTTAGCAAGAGAAGTCTCATGTGTGTTCTTGGTGTTTTGTTATATTCTACATTCCTTTATAAGTGTTTATGATCTATTCTAGGGATCCAAGAGCATCAAATTTCATCAAAGATTCAAATTAAAGTGTGATTTTCAGCTTTATAAAAAAGTTGTCAGGAAAGAAATTAGTGCGCTAATTTTTTGACCTAGCTTGCTAATATAAATATTAGCGCGCTAATTGTCAGGGGCCTCAAAATAAATATTTTTGGCCATAGAGTTAGCGACGCTTTATCGCATCCGAGACCCTACCAAACCTCATATAACATATCATGCATTTTTGCTATGGGTCATATAACTTATTTGGGTGGTTTGAATATTTTCATAAATCTCATAAACGAAAAATCCCGATTCATGACATACATAGGGGCTTTTCTGTAAATATTTTTAATGTTAATCCAAAAGTCGTCTAAACACATACCGGTACATTCAAAATCGATTCTAATAGTTCATACACTTCAAATACATGTTATAAAACACATTTGTATGATTTAAAATATTTTGAAACTCGCGAAATTAAAAATCTCGAAATTCAAGACTTTAAGTAATTGAAACTCCAAAAATGATTCTAATGCATTTGGCTTATGGAATTGAACTATTATTTCTTACAAATGACGTACATAACTCCATACATATTTTACGGTGCCTTTCCTTGTTTTAATCACTTCTTGAGCTTTTTCGGTGTTTTTTCTTCCACTTCGTTTGTGAAGTTTAGCTTCCTTTAAACTTGTGAGTCTAACAGAGTTTGTTATGCTGAAATACTTGACAAACTTGTTAATACCATTTCACATTGTTTGTTGACATCAAAATATCGGGTGAAGTGTAAGTATGACAATACTTAGTCCAATAATCTACATTTTTTTGATTATAACAAACAACGTGAACTTGACAAACAAATAATGAATATTAAGCACATATCAAGTTCTATTTTTCAAGTTCAACATTTCTTCCCCATTTGATAACATCAAAAAATAGGTCATATAAGGTCATGATGCAAAATAGAGAAATAAATGAGGAATGAATCCAATAAATTGAGTTCAAATAAATTCTATCCCGTTTTATAAAAATGATACAAAATTAGGGCTTCCCCTTTCGATATGCATTAAGTATAAGTTCAAGGAAATAATTAAAAGCATAGGCTCCCCCTATCAACATGCATGTTCAAATTCATGATACAAATATATTTCTCATTTTGGGTACATGTCTTTTCATATAAAAAATGGTTGGATGCCAACAAAAATGGATATGAAGTCTCCCCCTATCAATATGCATTAATACCACTCACATTATCTGTAATTCTCCCCATTGTAAAACAATGCATACATAACTTTTCCTCTTTGATAAAAAGTCAATTAAGACTAGATTTATTCATTCATAGGAATCAAGAGATGAAACACCACAAAGAATG
The DNA here is from genome assembly GCA_039657345.1 of Stephania japonica. NCBI lineage: Eukaryota > Viridiplantae > Streptophyta > Magnoliopsida > Ranunculales > Menispermaceae > Stephania > Stephania japonica. Next base: position 14,190,125 of record CM077558.1, on the reverse strand, counting down.
TAACGACCTCCAATCCATCGACAGCTACGGCGTGTAATGCGGACCTACAGCCCTGCCAACTCATCATCCAACTGTGTCCCACGCCACTCGTAAACTCAATATAATCAAATTCTTGCTAACTTTAAGTTATGTATTAATAATCATTTAATTTAAGTTAGCTTTGGATTCTTTATTATCATTTTACCTCAATATACGTAGCGGATAATTAAAATCATCAAGATATTTTATTAGCATATTACCTAAGGTGGAAACCATTTCAAAATATACATCATATACATATCAATTGAGATCTTCAAAATACCAAAATTTTACCTACAAGTTATATACAAGTCATATCTATCTCTCATACCCCAAAACCCAGCATAAAACAAGGAAACAAAAACAAATGTACGAGTAGGGTAAATGCAGTCAATCAATGTAGTCCTCAAGCTTGCCCTTCCTTTGGCTCGTACTAGAATCTGCACTCAAACCATCACAAAAAGGCAAATGATGAGTCTAGAGTGAGTAATCCCAAAGAAATTCAACAAGTAAATACGTAAATAAACTACTAGAATTTAAAATACTATAAATAAACATGCGGAACAAAAGAATACAGAGCAACTGTGGAAGATCATCGCATGCATAAATATAGAAGTGAAGAAAAGTGCGTGCACAATCAAAGTCAGACTAAACCATACTTTAGGCTATCTGCCAGGCCCGGCCTGTGAGGATACCTTTAACGGGTGACCCTGGACCCTCTAGTTAGCCGACGTATATCCACAGCGCACCCACACATGCCTATCATACCCGGTAGCATATTCACCGATGCATGCCTCGACATATGCTATGGCTTAGTGGACCTTATGCCCCCGCAACGAATAAACACCAGGTGGGGAGTGATCTCAACACCGTAAAGACACCAGGTAGGAGTAAACTCAACTACCGTAAAATCACCAAGTGGGAGACTCAACCACTGTAAAGTAATAAGGAAATAGAATAGTAAATGAACATGACTTAATTCAAATGAATTAAACAGTAATTACTAAAATGAATTTCAGTTTGATTACTACACACCTCAAACCGCACTCCTCATCCCGTAAAATAAACCTCGGTCCAGCTCTAATAATCACTCGACAATCAAAATTATCACCAAAATGTACCTAATATCATTTGTCATTAAATTAACTTCAATTTGGTATATTATGTCAATTTTACGTTTTACGAGGTAAAAACCCCGACAACATCTTGCCAAAATCCCGAATACCTTACTTTTCATAAAAACTCATAAATTCTCATTTATTTGATCAAAATATAATTTTTTTAAAATTTTCCTATTTTATCTGAATTTTCTATAAATTTTCCTTTTTTATTTAAAACTTTTTTTTTTTGGTTAGACTGAACCGAGTCCGGTTTGGTTGGGCCTAGTTCGGCCCAACCGGACCGACCGGGTCTGGGCCGACTCGACCCGACCCATTTGGGCTAGGACCAGGTCGGCCCGACCCGTCTGGGCTTGGGCAACGAGACCCGGGCTCGCACGTGTGCACCCCTTGCGACCAATGAACCAGGGCTCCCTGGTTCATTCAAAACAATTTTTTTTTTAATGGATTGGGAGGGAGGGGAGATGACATGGGGCAGGCTCCTGTGGAGAACAAGAGCGTGCCCCCCATATTATGGAGCGGGCTCTACCCCCTTATTGCTAGTTTTTCTAGCAGTTCATCATATGAACTGAATTTTTCATTAGGACCTTAACTCACCCAAAAAAACAACTCGAATGACTTGAAATTTGATATGTAGGATATTCGAGGCTTAGGGGAGCTTAAGGAACCATCGGACAAGTATTTTAGGGTACGAGCGAGTGGCTATGACCGAGTTTTTATCACATTGAGGTAAGTAAACCCGACTAGAAAAATATTTGGTATTTATTTTGTTATGAAATCAGTTTTACTGCTTTTATAATACTAGTTTGATACTGTTTGACCACTCCACTCCCACGTGTGTCTACATATGGTCAACGAGATAATATGACCCCTTTCTGGCACTCTCGTGGCTAATAACCGATTGTTGCAAAGGTGTTGGTCTTTCTTAGACTTCACGTGAGAGATTACTCCGCGAGTTGATGATTTGAGAGTGTGTACTCGTGATGGCTTGCCTTCGACACAAATTCCTCTCCTTATAGGTCGTTGGCTCAGAGTTTTAGACTCCTGACCAACTGTAACAACCCCAAATTTTTAACTGACTTGTGTTGCACTTGTCAGAGTTGTGACCCGGCTACGTGAATACTGGACAGTATTTCGAACTTCGGGAGTCGACGCCGAAGTGATTTTATGATTCTTTGATTGTGTATTAGTATTGTAGTATTTTACTGGTTTCGAGCCGTTCGGGCGATATTTAATTGAGTGAGGTTTCGACTAGTTAAACGGGGGATAAAAACAAGTAAAACATACAAATAAATGAATTTTTTTTAATTAATTTAATTAATTAGTTGGCGAGACAAGGCGAGACTACGCGCGTTATGGGAGGCGGAATAAGGAAAAACGGACTGAGGAACGTCGTTGGAACGCGGGAGTTGGTTAATTACACAACATACGGGCTATGGAATTGGAATCAAGTGACAACACACACCTACTTTAAGGTGTAATAAAGAAAAATAAATGAATAAATAAAAAGACCCCATAAGGGCAATTGTTTAAAATTGTGTACGAAGTAAGTTGGGGGTAAAAAGGTCATTTGTCCATATATATATAAATAACAAAGAAAACCCTACACTATTCATCTTCTCTTCCAAATATCCCCACCGCCGCCACCTCTCCTCCCCTTCTTCTCCATCACTCTCGGCCTCCCTCTCGGTCACGTGATCTCTCTCTCTCTCTCTCTCGGTCTCGGGTTCTCTCTCTTTCCCTCTCACTCACGGTCTCGGCCTCCCTCTCTTCTCAAGCCGTGTTCCCCGGCCTCACTGTGCCGCCGTCCTTGGCCAACCTCGGGGTGGTCGGAGGTCACTCCGTTGACCGGAAGTCTCTCTCTCTCTCTTCTCTCCCGGTTTGTTTCCCTCCCTCTCGTTTTCTCACTGGCTTTCTTGTCGTCACCGCTGTCCGCCTCTTGCCGTCGCTGCCGTGGGTGACGGTGGTCGGGGACGGACCCTCGTGGCCGACCGGAAGTGTCGCTGCCATCCAGCCCTCCTTAGGGGTGGAAACAGAAGTGCATGGTGTTGTGATGGTATGTGAATGGTGGGGTGCGTGATGGGGCGTGTGCACCCCACTGCTGGGGTGCATAAAGGGGTGTACACCCCACGGCTGGGGTGTGGGGTGTACCATATATGAAAAAAAAGAGAAGAAGAGAAAAGAGAAAGAAAGAGAAAACAAGTTTATGTTAAAACATATAACCTATGAAAGTGGAAATGTATTCACCGTATCGAAGATTTTTATTCGTGTCGTCATGTCATGTGATTCCGTTGTATAGTTGATTGACTTAATTTTGAGTAAATGATCGGACTTGTCATAATTTCTTATCAATGTTGCGTGGTTTCGTGTTTCGATCATTTTTTTTGTTGATGACGTCGGTGTTGAGTTTTCAGTCAAGGTTTTATCAATCTAGTTTGAATGTTCTATTGAAATCACTTGAATTAATAGCACGTCGTGGGTGAGAACGAATTTATGTTGGAGTTGCGTGCTCATGCATGGTTTCCTCGCGGTAGTAAACGTGAATGTGTTATTTCATGTGTTTTTGTCATCGGGATTTCATTATTTTGTGTTGAGTTTATTTCATTTCAAAACTCATGGCATGAACACATGATTTGGTGATTCGAATTCATGCATATGTGAGAATATACAAGGGTCGGGTGTTTGTTTGGTATAGATGTGTATTGAGTGTTCGAATACATGGTTATTTCGAGTTATGGTATGGTTTTCAAAAATCTAAAAGAGTTGTGTTTCGTTTGATCTTTCAGTCGATTTGCATCGAGTCGTTCGAATCATCAAAACATTGGGGAAAACACTAAGGTATTCAACCTAGGTTTAGTAATGACTCGACCGACTAATTAGAGTTTCCGACCTTGTCAGGTAGCGGGAAACTTGGGAATACGCGTTAGGAACGAGAGTTTGTTTCGCGGGTTGCGATAGTTCAGGTAAGTACATTTGCCACAAGCATTTGTACGTTTGTAAGCCAGTAAAAAAATGCCATGTGATTCATTATCATTTATTCAGTCTTGTTATGCTCTATTATTGGTATTCCATTCCATTTCTTGTTGTGTGTTTTCCGGCGTAAGTGTTTCGTCTCAAAAGTACTAGGACCTGCACTAGAGGGATAAAACGCGGGCACTCATGCGCACGAGTGTGTGACCACCCTTAGTGACCGTGTGACACCGAGTACTGGGGTAGGTGGGTTTGAGTCCCTCCATCATAGCTGTGCCTTCGCTTGTGTCGATGCCCGGGAAGACCTCGCGAGGTCTTCGCCGTTATGCTATGATTTAGACCACTTATGGGCCTCTTTTGATTCCTTGGAACACACTTGATTTTCGATTGATATTTATTAGTCTGTTTATCATGCATCTTGTCTATTTAAATTCCTGTCATTTTATTACCGCATGATATTTAGACTGCTTTACTTGTATTATCATGAATTACTGTTATCTTCTTCTGGCATTACATTCGATTTTATTCAGTTGCTCACCGTCTAGTTTGTGACGGTGGGTGCAGATAGGGCGGAGAGCAACAAGGGCAAGGGACCCTGCCTAGATGATCTACTGTGAGGATTAGCAGCGACATCAGAGAGACTCTTTAATAGGTGTTTAAACTTTTGCTGATGTGTATATCGTTTTATATTTACATTGTTGGGATCATTGAACTTGGTATTTCTTTTGTGAGACTGGTATAATGTATATTTACCTATCGAATTGTACATGATTACCCGGGGTTTTCCACATTTATAGAATTCCTCTACTTCCTTTGATTGAGTTATTTCCCCTTTATTATAATTGTTTTAGTCTTCCGCTATTTACTATTGCAATAACTCTTTCATAAATTACTAAATTGATAAAATTGAAGGCTGACTAGGCTCGTCAGATTGCCGAGTGATGACTCAGGGCTTGTATGGGTCTAGGCCGGGCGTACCCAATTGCACGGGGAAATTGGGGCCGTCACACCAACAATATACTTCATTAATCTTGGTGAAGTGGCGGGAGTTCCTCGTCACCAGATGCTCCTCGACCCAGTGTAATTAGTCCCAGAGTTTGACAAAACATATACCCCACTTGTGTCCGTTATTGTTGATTCTCAGCGACTCCTCATCATGCTATTTCCTGTCCTTTCGATTGTATTGTTTTTAACTGGTATGATTTGTAGCCGCTTTATTTATTTATTTCCTTTATTAAATGCGAATTGTGGTTCTTCCGGGTTTTACTTACTGGACTTTTTGTCATCAATTTTCTTGTAAAGATGGTCAAGTACAAATCCTTCTATGAGCCGCGGAAGACTAAACTTGGTGACTATTGGACCAAGTGTCTTTGTTATATACTCCACTGGGATTTTGATGGCAACAAATAACGTGAAATGGTTCTAAAAAGTTTGTTTAGTATTTCAAAATATCAAACTTGGTTAGGAACATCAAGTTCAAAAAGAAAGTAGAGTTATGCACAAGTTCAAGTCAATTCGTCAAAATGAAGCCGAATAAGTTCAAGACTCGGCTCATACAAGGACATAAGGACCGAAAAGCTTATAACAAAAATTGTACAAGTCGTGTAAGGTATATAAGTCCCATCTTACAAGCGAAAAAGCTTAGAATCATGCATTTCATGTTTTTCAATTTTTAAAGAACTTAAAATTATGAATTTTGTGATTTTCAATTTCGTGAGTTTTAAACCAATTTAAATCATGCAAACAAGTTTTAAAGCAAGTATTTAAAGTAAACAAACTGTCAAAACTGTTTTTGAATGCAGCGGCATGTGTTTAGACGGCTTTTGATTGACATTAAAAATATTTGTAGAAAAGCCCATATGTTTTTCATGAAATCGAGATTTTTGATTTTTGGGGTTTATGAAATCATTCGAATGTCTAGACACGTTTTATTGTCCCTACTAAACATGTATAAAGTGATTTCAGAGGTTTAGTGAGTCGTAGGGTTGTTAGGGGGTCATTTTATAAAACCAAAAAGTTAATTATTTTCAAGTCCTTGCACCCAGCACACTGGCCAGTTACCCAGCGCATTGTGCAGTAATCATGCAATTTTTCCTAACTTAGTACCTAATACGCTAAACACATACCTAGCGTGTTGTGCAGTATTTTGGTAGTTTTTTAAAACTTTGATCTACACTTTCAATTTGAATTTGATGATCATTTTGGACCCTTAGATTATTAGCAATGGTCATGGGGCAACAAAAAAGGGTTTAGGGTTTGCCTAACTACCAAAACTACCAAGAACACAAAACACACCACACTTGCTCGCATATTCTCCAAAATCTAAGTTTGCACTACAATTTGTCAACTTTGTTCATACAATCACTTGAGACTTTTGAGGGCTTTCATTTGGATCTTGAAGTCAATGTTCTAAAGCCTACAACTCGTGCTCCAAATCTGATTTTTCATAATACATACTTGGGTTGTGAGGTTTCTAGATTTTCTATACTTTTTGAGCTTAACATATACTTCGTTACTAGTATATTGTTTGGAAATCATTTGTTGTTTTCTTGAGCAATTTGTCTTGGGTTTGACACTTATACTTAATCTCTTTAAGCCTAAGACTTATTTGAACAAGTTATTGGCCTTAATCTTGATTTTCACATACCACTTGTTCATTTATTTTTGAAACAACATATCTTAATTGATATTGACTTCTATTGAAAACTTAGTCACATCCATACTTGTATTCATTAAAGTGATTTAGCTCTGGAGGCTTGTGAGTTGTTGAACTTATTACCGCTTTACTTTGTAAGGTTTATTTCATTATATTCATCAACTTCATTATGTAATATTAATTGTAAGACTTAGTAGGATCTAAGTCAAGGGAAGACCTAGTTGAGACTAGGCAAAAACTCTAGTGGAAACTAGGTGGGAAGTCCTAATTTGTATTTAGATATTCTAGGCTTGTATGTTTAGGTTGTAACACTTACTAATAATATAAGTGGGGTTTTGAAAATCCTAACCAAGGCGGTTAGTTAGTGGATATAGATCATTAGGATCGAACCAGTATAAATATCGTGCCTTATATCCATCTCTTCTAATACTTTCTTTGTAGCATAGCATAAATATTTATTGTTGGTGTATACATTAACATTGATTTTTTGCTTAAAGTTATAAAAAGGCGATAACCTCTCGGTTCATCCAATTCACCCCCCTCTTGGGTGTGATTTCAGCGACTACCTCTGATCTAAGAGAGCTCCCTTCCCATAGACTCATAGGTGTTTTGTTTATATACTATTGTTGTTTTTGGGACATCTGGGAGACTTAGTGCGCACGGATACATGTATATTAACATCATTGTACATTTTGTCACCTTTCATATACATGATATCCTTTTGATTGGTTTTCATTACTAGGGTTGTTAATCCATTACAAATTATAGTAATCATTCCCCGCATGTTAATTTTAAGACTTTCGCCATTAAAACACTTGTGAATAGAAACATATAAATACTTAGTCTGAAAAATATGAGAAATCATTAAGATAACTGTTGAAAACGGACTAAGGAACATGAGTGTAGTCTTAATTAATTGATTAAATGCAAACTTGGCATAAAACACTTGAATAATTGGTTAGTTTTAACATAAAAGCTTAAGTAAGTTTCGTGGGACGTCAAGGATAGGCGTATAGGTGATGTGGCATGACTTGCTGACGTGCCAGGTAACGTGGCGGGGCAGTCAGTATTGGATTTAAGGCTACCACATTTGACCCATCCCAAATTATCAACACCATCATTGTCTCACTTTCTTCTTCGATAAATCGAGAAACAAAGAGTGAATGATAGAGAATGGAAAAGAGAATGAAATCGAGAGAGAAGAGAGAGGGTTCAATCGAACTAGAGGATGAGAAGGGGCGTTCAAAAGTGAGTTGGAGTCGATGATCGAGGTAAGTTGTTGTTGGTGTTCGTTGGTTTTTGTTGTAATTGTTTATAATGAATTAAAGGAGGTTGGAGAGATCAATAGGATCTCATATTTGAGAAAAATCAGTATGGAATGATAGAATTTAGTAAGGTTGAGTTGGAGTTTAGATTTTAGGTTTTAATGAGATTGATCTTTAATCTTTGACATATTTCGGTTAAGTTTGATTGGGATTGATATATATGTGATGGAAATCATCTATGGGAGGCCCTCTCTATGGTTGTAGGTGATTCGAGTATTGTTGGAGTTGGGAGAGAGCATAAACGATGCTTTGTTCCTGGTGTTCAGCAGCTCGTACGCTAGGCACTAGCTCCAGCCTGCTGACAGATCTAGGCAGTGTGGGTTTGCGAGCAGCTGGGCAGCTCGCTGACCAGTGTGAACAGTGAAAATTTTATTTAGTTGAAGGTGTATTTTTCTAGGGTTACAAGCCTAGGTTAGGGTTTTGAGTTGATACGTGTTGGATCCAAATTGATACAACTTAATGTGAAATAGGTTTTCGGATATTGGAAAATGTGATGGAACCTCGAAAGCTAGGAAATTCAGTGTAAAACTTAGGAAGCTCCTCACAAGTAAGTGGGACTCATGTTTTTATCAATTATGCAATGTAAATTAGTATTATTAGAGCATGTAGTATTAGAGACTAGGAATAGGGGCATGTAGTGTAACTTAACCATATTTTATTACTGTTTTACAACTGAAAATGAATTCGGGAAGAGGTTCGACGTGACGTATCGCCCTGGGGTACATTTTGTGTTGGAGTGACTATCCAATACTGCGCCTCCATTGACTTGAAGTATCCCGATTGATGTTTTTCATTTAGTTGGCGACACATCAATCAAGAACCAATCAAATGATCAGTGATTGGATTGTTTAGGATATGGGAGTACGACTCTGTCTTAAAAAGAAAACCAAATATAAGTCATAGTACTGTTGCAAATAACTTATGAACTTGAATTCAGTTATATATTTTTTTATTATTTCAATATCCCTTTTAGATATGCTTTGGATTCATGTTGTTACGCATTACTCTTTATATTTAGTTGATAATTGATGTACTCCTGAAAGTCACTTACTGAACATGTAGGAGCTCACCAAATTTAACAATTTCAAGTTCACACCTGAGTGTACAGGACAAAGAAAAAGGAAGAGTCTCGATAGATTTCCAAATTATGTAATATAATATATATATATTGTTTGAGTATTTTTATGTAATATAATTGGGTTAGGCTTGTTTTTAACAATCGATAGATTTCTAGATTATATAGTTTTGTATATTGGAAAGTTTAACGAAAAGTTTTAAATTTCCATTGCATTTGATATATTGTTTAATAGTTATATATACGATATACAGGTTGTTGTCAAGTATGAATGGAATGGCTGCTCGCTCTAGTTAGGCTTGATCTGGTGTATCGAGGCTTAATTAGGGTTTCAGACCAAGAATCACCCTAATTGGGATAGAGGATGCTACAGTTGGTATTAGAGACAAGGCTTTTAGAGCTTGGTTTCATTATTCCAAGATTGATTAGAACTAGTGGAATAACTCTGATATAGTATTAAAACCTGAATAAATTACAAGGGCATCTCATAAAGAGAGTTTTGATAAGAATAGCTGTTGCTTTTCACATTTTTCTCAAATTGGATAATTTTTTCCCACAAGGCATGAAGCAAGATCTTACAGTATGTGCTTTTACAACATAAAAGGTGTTCCTTTGAAAGTCTAGACATCCATCTGATCCACCCGGATGGAAGTAGAACAAACCATTCTTGGCTAATGTGGAAGCCAACAAATTACATTCTCGATGTAAAAATTTGAATTGGATGTTTCTATTGGCACACATGAATTCTTGGGCTCGAGCAAATGCAAGCTACACATGTTTAAGCTTACTCGCTACCCTCACAGGATGTCTTACATTAAAACAAAAGAGCCTATGTAATAAACATACAATAAGAAAATGAAAATTAGTAGAATAAATAACGAAAAGAAAATAGTATAATAAGAAAATGGAAATTAGTTGATAGATAAAAAGTATTTAGGAGAAAGGTTGGAGTATTCAAGAGCCTTCAAAATGCAGATACAAGAGTATAAGGACTACGTTCCAATACACTTTTCATAAAAAAAATTAAAAAAAAAAAAACTCCAATACTCTATTGCATTTACATATTGTAAAAAGCAACATAATCTCCTTTATTTCAAAGGAACATTCTTTTCAAACTTAGTGGTAATACAGTGACAAAAACTTATTTATAGTTATAAAGGATTTTATATGTTCTTTTATCAAGCTCTAGCACAAGAAGACAATTTGCATATCCATATAAATAAAAAAGAGTTGCCCACCCGAGGATTTTGAACCCATATGTCTGAGAAGTTTCAATTTCTTGCCACTCCATTTAATCTTATATAGTGAAGTACAACCCATTCATTTAGTTGATTAGAGAGGTCATATATTTCACAAACATAATTGAAGAAGTTTGCTAGTTGTTTGATAGTAATAATTACTTACATAGAGCACCAATTCATTCAAACCATACATGTCGATAGTTTGTCACACCACAATGTCATAGTAAATGAAGGAACTTGAGTCAAAAATCTAAAAATTTTCCATTTGTATAAATTCTTGGACTTTTAAATCATGAATGCATAAAACTTAAGAGAACAAAAGATTATCAAATCAACTTAATTTTCTTCAATTTGGCTAAAAGTCAGTAAATAGGGCCAAAGATACTAGTTTTTCTTAAAACACACACACGAAGCATTAGATCAATATTCATATATATGGTTCGCTCCTAGAGAATTAATGTAACGACACTAAAATTTAATTGGTGACATGTTTCGTGTTTCAGGACCGTGACATGACAGTCGTGACTTGTCAAGTATTGCCTAAGCTTCGGGAGTCGACATTAGGTATATTTAATTTTTCTGTGTTGTTTGTACTATTATTTATATCCGAATGTGAACTTTGTATGTTCTAGTAAGTGATTTTGTTTATTTATTGTCACGGATTTGTGTGTGAGGTTTCGCCTAGGAAAAATGAGAATTTTAAGGTAAAAAGGGTATAATACGAGTATTTAAACACTTGTAAATGATAATTAGTAAATTATCAAAAAATATTAAATAATTAATTAATATGCGAGTGCGTTGTTGTGTTTAGGAATGCACAACGTGCGGGTCGTGAGGTGGTACGAGTTCGAGAACGTGAGTTGTGAGCGAGAATTGGCTAAATTGTAAAGTTCAAGTCACCTAGTGGAGTTAATCAAGTATGTTAGAGTTGGTGGTTGATGAATGAGTACACTAGGATGTGTCTCGAGATCTAATAACAACCCCAAAATTTTTAACCGAACTTGTCGATTGTTGTACTAGATAGTATTTCGAACTTCCTGAGTTGAATAATATTATGTTTCCATGATATGTGTATTAGTATTTTAGTCTAAATTGTAAAGTTCAAGTCACCAATTTTATCAATAATGCATAACTTAGACATGAGGAAACTTATTTGTTAATCAAGTGTTTGTGTAGAGTTAGATGGGCATGGGTTGAACTAAATGAGTACACACATAGGATGTGCCTCGAGATTCATGTGTCTAGGTGTTGATGAGTGAGAGGTATAAAACACCCTCTCTAGGCCCCATGTGTGGCGCCCACCTCTCCGAGCTCGTCACCACCGCCACCTCCTTCGCCATTGCAGCCACCACGTCCCACCCTAGGTGAGCTCCTCCTCCTCTCTTGTTTCTCGGATCACTTTCACTGTCCTTCATGCATTTTTGAAACAGTTTTGGGTTGACGGTGGCCATGGCTTAGATGACCGACGCCGGAGTTGGTTGAGGCTGACCAGAGGTCATCCTCCAGCAACTCTGCTGGCCGGAGGTGACCGCATGTGTGACGTTTTATGGAGTGTATTTGTGACAGTTAGTATGGGTATGTGTGACAGTTTAATGTGGGTGACGGTTGTGATTTTGGTGTGGGTTGTATGCAAGGGTGTACACCACAGTGGGGTGTACACAACACTGTGTGTACACCACAGTGGTGTGTACACAACAGTTGTATATGTGTGAGAATGGATTAATGTATATGATATAGTTTTAAGTAATAAAGTGACATTAATACATGTGAACATGGGGTGTAAATAGTAGTGGGGTGCACACAATAGCGGGGTGTTGTGTGCACATAAAAGTGGGGTGTGTGATGTGTCGGGTGCATACAGTGGGGTGTATGGATTATTGAAGGTGTGACCATAATATATAAAATTGTAGGTTTGTGAATAAGTAAAAACGGTTGTAAGTATGATATTTTTTTGAATGATCATGGACTTGCATTAAGGCCCAACTAGGGCCCAACACACTCATTATAATATGAGTCCATAACAAGTTACAAATAGTGTGTTTATAAGTTGTGTAAAGCCTAATAAAGGTTACACAAAATGTAAGAATGAGCCTATATATCTAGGCCCAATAATTGTCTAGCCTTACTTAGGTGAGTATAGACTTGATAAATGGGCCATGACCATAGAGATGGTTTAATCCACGACGATTTGGGTCGCATCACCAAATGGTTTTCAAACAAACACCTTAAGACTAAATGCGAGCCTTAAACTAATAATCGAGATTCAAAACCTTTATCAGGTAGTCGAGAAACTGCTGGAAATGCGTTAGAGTCTTGGAGTGGTACCGAGTTTTAATTAGTCAGGTAAGTACACTTTCCTTAAAAAGCATTTGTACGTTTGTAAGCCAGTAAGAAAATTTCATGTGATTCATTATCATTATTATGCTCTATTATTGGTATTCCATTCCATTTCTTGTTGTATGTTTCCCGGCGTAAGTGTTTCGTCTCGTAAGTACTAGGACCTGCACTAGAGGGATAAAACGCGGGCACTCGTGCACACGAGTGTGTGACCACCCTTAGTGATCGTGTGACACCGAGTACCGGGTGGGTGGGTTCGAGTCCCTCCCGTCATAGCCGTGCCTCACTTTTAGAATTCAACACACTTGACTTTTTATTGATATATATTAGTCTGTTTATCATGCACCATGTTTATTTAAATTCCTATCTTTTTATTACCGCATGATATTTAGAGAATTACTCTTATCTTCTTCTCGTATTACATTCAATTTTCTCCGGTTGCTTGGACGAGACTTTTTGAGGATTTCGAACTTTTTGAGCTTATATTTTACTTTTATGTATATCGTTTTATATATATGCTTTGGGATTATTGAACTCGACACATTTTGATGAGATTGGTATCGTACCTTTGCATTTCTTGTACGGGTTTTCGCTAATTTCCCTTTGATTGAGGTGAGATTGTGTATTATTGACTCTTTCATAAACTACTAAATTGATTAAATTGAAGGTTGTCTCGTCGATTTGACGTCAATTTTGTGGCTTTTCCCATCACCTTTTCTCTCTTCTCTCAATTTTCTCTCATTTCTCATCACTTGAACAAACGAAAGAGTGGACGAGGGTTTCGGACTTTTCGAGCTCGATTTCGACCAACTACGACGATTGTGACTTTCGGTTGTTTTGTTTTAATGAGTTTGGGTGATGGATTGATGATCAAATGGGATTTTCTTGGTTGAGTTGATGATTTTGAAAAGTTTGGTATTTTTGGTGATTTTTGGAGTAATTTTTGAATCGGGCTTTGTCGAGGTTTTGACACAAGGTAAGTGGGTTTGGTGTTATTTTGGATGTCTCTAAGAGTTTGGAATAAGGCTGGAAACGAGTTTAAAGTGTCACACCACGAAGGATGCCATGGAGAGTTTTCTTCCATAGCGTGAAAACTAAGGCGAAAGTAAAGTTGACGCTTTAGATGACGTCGTGGGAAAAAACCCTGGCGACGTCATCTGCGACATCCAAACCATGGACTCAATAAACTCGTGCTTTATATGACACCATAGGGATTAACCCCTAGCGCGCGCCCTGCGGCATCTAGAACAGTAAACACATAATTTTTCAAATAATTTTCAAAACTTTTAAAAAACTTTGGGTGACTCTAATACAAATAAATTGGACTTAAATGATTTTCAGGCTTTGAGAAATCGAATTGAACAAGTTTGAGAATTGCGTGAGAATTGGTGTTTCGCGATTGCTTTGAGGTACATTAGTAAACCAATAAGAAGGTGCACATTAATTCATTTTCTATTGTTGTTATTTCTATTTAATTGAGCTATTTATTGGAATTCCATTCTTATATTCCTTGTTAAATGTCTTCGGCGTAAGTGTGTCGTGAAGGTACTCCTGGGTTCATATTAGCTGGGCTAATGTGAACATTGTCCACCCACCTAATATTGAGTTTAGTGGATATGTTGTAGCTATTGACCACTTATGGGCCTCTTTTGACTTGATGGACACTCTAATATCATTGATATACTTGTTAGTCTGTTTATCATACAAATTGTGTTATTTTTTGCCTTTCAATACCGCATGATTCTTAGATTGCTTTATTTGGTATTCATGGATTAGTGTTTATGTTCTTCTGGCTATACTTTCAATTTTATCACGTACTCACCTTTTAGCTTATGATGGTGGGTGCAAATAGGACAGAGACGAGCAAGGGTAAAGAGCCAATGCTGGGTGACTTCCTCTGAGGACTCTCGGAGCGATTATTTCCTTTACTCCACTGTATGTCTTGTCTTTTGATTTGTGACTATTATATATTATGTTTTTGAAATACATTAGGATTCATTTTGGGATTGAGTAACTAGGGATATCATGTATTATCACATTGTTATATTTGTCACCAGATTTACATGTTTATCCATTCTCAGGGTTTCCACATTATAGGTTGTGTTCTTGATATTCCCTTATTGAGTTATTAGTTGATTATAGTTGATTTCCGCTTGAATTTCCTGATAATTATATAATCCTATAACTCTTACTTTTAAATTGATAAGTTAATGATGGATTTGAAAGTTTTGAGGCCGACTAGGATGCGTTGACTTCGTGAGTGAGGACTCGGGGGTCCACGTAGGTCTAGGTCGGGCAGGACCTAATTTTATGGAGAATTGGGGTCGTCACATTTAATTGAGAATAAGTTAAAAAAAAGTGCAAATAAATGATTTCACAAACTTGAAACATAATGGAAGAAGACGTTCATGATGTAAAAGTAGTTTTTTTTTGTTAGGGATGTAAAATTAAATGTTATAACTAATATCACAAGCTGTGACGGCTCCTTTTCTAATCTAGGACACCACCCGGCTTAATCCCATAATTAAGTCTTAATTTTAACAACACGCAGGATTTAACTATGTATTAATCAACCTTTACACCCTATTAACTTCATCAATCATGTTCAGGATAAGTAATACATTAGTCTTATCAATTGTTGAAATTTAGAGTTAATTAAAACTTTTACTAAAATAGTTATTTAGCGGAAGTCTTAATAATTATGCGAAAGTGATTTAGTAATTTATGTGAAAGCAATTATATTAAATCCTAAATGTATCAAAAGACATAATACGACTAATACAACAAAATATCAAAAGACCTTCGGTATCGAAAGCAGTATCGCGTCGCTGGCTCAGAAATAGTTGTTGATCTTCTCTTTACTCAGCCTGCTGGTCGACGACTCTGCACCCATCATCATAAAAAGAAGGTGAGTACAAGAAAATAACAATAATCCTCGATGACAAGTTTATTTCATATTTCCAAATATTCTAATGGTATTTTAAAAGCATATGAATAGGAAAGACTGAAAAATTAACCATATGCAAGTAAATACCAAAGTTAAACAAGTGATACTGACACTAGGCTAAGTAGTAGTAATCTAGGTCTGGTCGATAGTGAGCTACGTCATACCAACTCAATAATCATGATCTCACAAGGGACTTTAACCCAAGTGTCACCAGGGACTATAACCCCAGTGTGTAGACTACCTCAGGGACTCTAACCCCGAGTGTCATATAATGTCAAGTCGCATGTGCTGACATCCTTAGGGACTCTAACCCCGTGAGTCGTGCACACCTCAATCGAGTAAGGGAACTAAATACTAAAACTACTTTTCAAATTCAAAGAAAGGATTTGGTATCGAATAAAAAGGCTTGTGAACAAACTACAACCTAAAGAAAAGTGAGTACAAATCCATCAATTCATTCATCATGGTATCTACACTAATAGCATGCTATTTATACATCAAATCAATAATCGGACCAATAAGAAATCGATAAGGCATCGGAAGGGAGTCAATGAATCAATTCAAGCAAAGCATTATGATATCAACATTTCATAACTGAAAAGAATCAAAGAACAACTCGTGATGTTGGATTTCAATAAGTTATGTCTACTAAGTAAACTACAATTAAATCAGTAATAAGGAATGAAATGTAAAGTAAATCACAATCGGGCATACTTACAAGTTCATACGATTTCCATAGCTAATCCATCCTCCCAATACTCCGACTCGCGTACCCGATCTCCCGAAATAATCTCCTAAACTCCTGGAGTGTTTAGACATGTTTTAAGGTCAGTTGTTGGAGGTTTAGATTAGTGGTTATAGTGTTTGTGGTGTTGCAGGAAAAATTGGAGTGCAAGAAATCATGTTGCCCAGAACACGCAGCACGCTGGGGAGAATCTCAAGCGCACTGGCTAGAATGCCCAGCACGCTGGGTGCAGTAACCTATTTTTAGGTTCCTGCAAGCTCAAAAATGGCCTCCCCAACATCTTGGATCCCTGTTCTTCTCCACCAGAGAGCCAAAAACAACCTCCACAACACAAACATATACCAAGCATTTCATATATCATCATACATTCAACAAATAATTGAATTAAAGCATGCATTGAAGGGAAAAACTCAAGAACACACGATTGTTCAAAAATTCATAACTTGTAAATACCCCACTAATTTTGAAACTTTTTTCTAGTAAATTAAGTGACTTTTCATGGATAATTCGAACATGCAATTGGTTTTCAAAATTAAGCTCATTTTCCTATTCGATTTGAAGAAAATCAATTTCATTGAAAAATCCCTAATTTTGGTCAAAACCCCTCAAATTTCAAAAATCAACTTTGAAGTTAGTTTTAATGGCTTGAATGAACTATCAAAATATCATGAGGGTTGTTGAATCATGTGAATCTGAAAACCCCCTTGTTGTAGAGTCCCAATTTCATGAATTTAAATGCATTGAAATGTAAAAAGACATACCTAGGTTGTATGCATAACCTACCCTAGCTCTCCAATCCTTGATTGATTGCTAAGTTAGGACTCTCTAATCCACCAATTTGAGTAAAACCAATCCTAAAATCACTTCAGCCCCAATTTCTTGTTTGAAAACATGTAAAATGAAGAAATTGTTCTTTAGTGTTGTTTTTATATGTTTGGTATTTCATCATGTGACCAAACTCTCTTCTCAATGACATCCTATGGCCCTCATACACTCCTATATTCCACTTATTTCAGCCAACTAACACCAAAACTTGACTCAATCCTTCATGGGAGTGTGTGCTAGCACAGATCCCGATGCATATCTATGTGTTGTTGATTTTTAATCAAAACTATAGGACTTCTATTTTGATTTGCATTAACATATAACTATAGGGTATGCGATAATCATTAATTCATATTAAAATAAATAAGACTAAACATAATACTATCTACCAGGTCTCACGACTCGTACGTAACTCGAGGCGCATCTCCGCTCTCGTCTCAATGCCTACAAATGCATGAACCAACTTAATAAATATATACGAATACCTAACACTAGGTATACATCACTACAAAAATAAAATATACCTCGACCACGTGCCTCGATCAGTGTGCGTATCACGGTGTGGGTCTTACGTCAAGGGTCGGTGATCTTGATTAAAGATCAAAACAGGGGTTAGAGATTTGGGCCGTGACATACGCAGTTTCAGAAATATGTTTAGAACATGATTATATATTGAATTTAAATATATATTTTTCATAAAAATTAACTAAAAAAGTAAGTAAAGCTGCAAAGTGAAAGGAGAAAACCACACCAGAGAAGTCTTATATACTCTTATATGACAATAGATATACCAAACTTATCTAAAAGAAAATTGAAATACCAATTTGTTTTTCAAGAGAAATATTAAGAGAGCTGACATCAAAATAGTAAATAGTGCAACATGAAACATAAAAAATAAAAATAAATAAAAAACCCAAAAGCAAAAAGCCAAAAAAAAGGTTATTAAAAAAAGGTTATTTCCAACCACTACACATTTAGGAAACCCAAAAATTAGAAAGATAAAAGAATGAATGAATAGAGAAGAATTTCACGTAATTCCACAATGATACCAACCATTTGATCAAAACTACATTTAGAAGGTATGTCACTTCCTCTACTTTAATAACTTTGAAAGAAGGGAGAAATATTGCTTCTGCAAAATATGAAATGATGTGAGAGTTCGACACCATCAACAACTTAAACAATATCCAAAGATAGAAACAAAGATATTGAAAGAGGTTTTCGTTATGATTCATGATGTTGCATTGAGCATTGTGGCCTTAAATAATATTTTTATCAATTTCTCCATAATTTTTTTTTTTTGATGAAAATTTTTTCATAAGTTGTTGATGCCTCTTTGAATTCTCTCAATTTATTATTTGTCATATCTATGCCTTTGTGACTTACCGTTTTCATTCTATTATTTTCCTTGTTGAAAATCAAATGGTTTATCTTCTCCCACATAAATAAGATTACTTTCCTCAATATCTTCAACTTCCAAAGAATCTTCAATGATTTATCCTCTCCTTTGCACTGCCCGACCCCTTGCTTTCTTTGAAAGTTCCTTTTCACACTTAAGCAAACGTGCCACATAGTATCCGGACTTTAGAGAATTTTTCAGTAGAGTTATGATTCCATATTAGCTTGTCTTCTATTGTTCTAGTCGAGAGGGGAATAACTAAAATAGCTTTATGATCTTCTTTGTTAAAGATACTCTTTAAAGAAACATATAATCAAACATTTTTTAGCAAGACTTTGCATCAAACAAAATCATTGAAGGAAAATGACTTGTGCAATAGCATCTAATAAATCAAGAGGAAGAAGCAAACGTTGAGTGAGAAAACACATCAAAATTGAGAATGCGTTGTGTAAACTACTTCTATGTGCTTTCAAAGTCTTCCTAGAATTTTGAACTCCAATAAGCTACTAGCAGCAACAACAACGACGAGGCAAAAGTGAGAATGTAAAGTTCTAGAGTTAGGGGAGATCTTTGACAAGAAAGTTAGACTCTCTAGTTCACAAGATGAGAGGAGATATCGTTGAGGCAAAAAGGAGATTTAAGAGGATATTGAATCCGGCTGCAGCCATGACACCATGTCGAAAAATAGCATGGAGCTTATTCCAACTCCCATAGGAGCAAGGGCGAGAATGGTTATTGTGATTACAACAAGGAAGACCATCTTGATGCTGCAAGGCAACGAAGAAGGAGTCGAGTTTGGGTCCAAGATGGATTCTCTCAAGAGTAAATCTGAAATTTTCATTCCAAAATAAGAGAAAAGAAACGAGAAAAATGAGGGATGAGGATTTTTTTTCTCTTGCAGTTACAAGTGTATCAAACACGAAATAAAACAAAAAAAAAAAAAAAAAAAAAAACTCGGTTTTTCATGATTTTTTTCACTTTCATTACTATCAAACACACTCTTAGGGTGTTTGATAGTTTTGAAAATTTTATTAGAGAGAAATATATTAAGAACGTGTTGAAGGCCGAATCGTATCTGAAGACTGCCCGTCCATCAGTATATGCATCGAAAAACGTGCCTCAATACGAATATACGTATCATATGTAATATACAGCCAAAAACATAACACGTATAACCCTGATTTCTTCCCTTCTCGCATCACATCCCAACTAAGATTCTAAGCAATTATTTTGAGTTTCTACATCTAAAGTTTATTCATCAAGTTTATGATCAGGTTTTCCTCAATTTAAAGTCCTAGGTTCTACCAAACCTATGCTTTGATACCAAACTGCAACAACCAATTTTCCAAACAAACCGCCACGGGGTCAATGTGGACTCACAACCTGTCTTACCATCGACAGTTGTGTCCCACCTTGGATTTTAACCTCCATTTTATCCTTTTAAACATAATAAACAACAATTTACTGATTTAATTGTATTAAACTCTAATCATATGCCACGTTATCATTTAAAACTTAAATTTACCACAATGAAAGTCTTACCAACATATTAACTCAAATAAAGATAATTAAAATGTGTGAATAAACCATAAACCTAGTGGGGAAAACCACTATTATAACCATAAATACCTCAGATGTCACAAAATATCAAAATGTACAAGGTTTCAAAGTATCTCTCAAACCCAAGTTCCCAAAATGAAATCAAATACACACAATACAAACGTATGAGTCCGGCAATCTTTCTCTAGATCAGCGGTACTCTGGAAGCTTTCCTTTACCCCTACTTATACTAGGATCTGCACTCAATCCATCACAAAAGGCAAATGATGAGTCCAGAGTGAATATTCCCAAGAAAATTAAGTGAGCAATATTGAAAGTAAATACTAGAATTTAAATAAAGCTATTAAATAAACATGCAGAAACAAATATAGGCAACCGCGCTCATCGCATGGATAGATAATAGTGAAAGCTCAAAGTGTGTTCCTAGAGCCTAGATCCAGACTAGCACCATAATTCGAACTCTTCCACATAATACTGCCAGCGAGTCCCACTCAAGCAGGGCCAGTATCTGGATTCGCTCGGTGGCCGGCATTACACCTACGAAGCACCGACACGTGCCACGACGTGATCCTCGGGTCGCCCTATTCACTGAGATCGAGCTGGCAATACGTGCTATGACCTAGAGGGCATACACATTGGAATGACACGGAGGGAGCCCCGCTCAACGTCCGTCCATTAAACCTCAACCAAGAATAGAGTATTGAACTAACAAAAATTGAATTTAAATGTCAAAATAAGTAAATACTCAAGTAATTTCAATTGGGATATTACACACATCAAACCGCACTCCCACTAATCCCAAATGTCACCAAATCACACCCACAATGCATATCAATTCCCTGATCAATCAACCCAAATCCTGATCATCAAAATTATTTGTGAATTCCCCCAAATTCTAAATCCTACCTAGATCTTTATTAATTTAAATCCCCATTATATTGATTACAATTATCAAATAAAACCAATAACCCCAATTTCAAAAAAATACATTTTTAAATTTTTATTTCATTTTCTGTTCCAAACGCCGCAGGTGGCGCCGTTTTGTTCAACATCTCCACGATATGCCTTACGGCGTGCTGACACTGTGACCCACGACGTACATAACTACCCTCCCACAACGTGAACTAAAGCGTATATGGGAGTTTCGTCTCTGGTTTGGATGCCGCAGATGATGTCGTAGGTGCTTTCTCCCCACGACGCCCTAGCGGTGTCTTAACCAGTGACGCCCTTAAATGGTTGTTGAGCCCCCCCCAGCTCGTCGCCGCGATTCGAACCCATCACAACATCGCATAAAAATACTTATAAACCATTTACCGATATAGCCCCTCGACGAAAAATGTTCAAAACCAAAACCCCGACAAAATCTATTCAAAACCCTTGTTTTGTTTAAAAACCAACACACAAACCACAACTTCAACTAAATCTCCACTTATCGCTAAAAAACCACACCAAAATCCATAGCAACACTGCCTAAACCAGTGTGTTCAAATTAATTCTTGAAACCCACGCAAACGACCAAACTTTTGTGACTAATATGTAGAGGATGAGATGGAGAATAAGATGCTAACCTCAGATAGTCGATTCCTCGTCGTTTGGATTTCCAAATGTGCTCTTGAAATTCAGAAAAACCCTATTCACCACTTGATTTTCTTCCAAGAGAAGAAGATGAGAGAGAAAAAATGGTGGTTGAATGAAAATTTTGCCTTGTATACCCCTAAGTCATCCCTCCTCACTTGTGTATCATAATGTTCAATCGAAAGGCTCAAAATGAGTCAATTAATTGTGACGGTCTCTAATTTCTAATGCATTTGGGTATGCCCGGCCTAAACTCATGAAGGTCCTGAGTTAGTGCTCAGCGAGCCTGACGAGTCTAGTCAGCCTCAAATCATCAAATTTTAAGTTTTATGAAAGAGTTATTGCAAGTATAACACAGCGGAAGGAAATTTAATACTAATAAATTATTGGGAAATAACTCAATCAAACGAAAATCAGAAATCTATATAAATGTAAAAAACCCCAATATGTTCATATCCAAATCAGTATAACAACCTCATGGTATCCATCTCAAAGTTTATCCCCAGTTTCAAAAGCTACTACCATATATATAAAGCATTATACAAACAGAAGTAAACATAATCCTACTCTCAGGTGCCTCAAGTCCAAATTACTCACAAAAAGTCTCCTATGCAAGGTCCCTTGCCTCTACTGCACTCCACCCTATCTGCACCCACCGTCACAAACTAGACGGTGAGCAACTGAGAGAAATCTAAAGTAATGATGGAAGAATATAACAGTAATTCATGAATTATCAAACATGGCAGTCTAAATATCATGCGGGAATTGAAAAACAGGAATTTAAATAGGCAAGATGCATGATAGATAGACTGGAAATAAGAGCAATCGAAACATGCGTGTTCTACGAGTCAAAAGAGGCCATAAATGATCTAAAATCCACAACAAATCCACAACAGTGATGTCGCACATCAAAATCCACAACAATCTAGTACATAGTATCACACAATCACTAGGGGTGGTCAAACACTCGTGCGTACGAGTGCCCACGTTTTATCCCTTCTAGTGCAGGCCACATGTACCTTCGAGACACACACTTATGCCAAGAACACACATACAAGGAATATGGAATGGAATGCCAACAAGTAGATAATAGCAAACACAACGAAATGAAAATGAATCACATGGTATTTTCTTAACTGACTTACTAACGTACACAAGCTTTAAGACAAGTGTACTTACCTGAACTATCGCGACCCACGTAACAACACTCTCGCGAATCCTAACGCGTATCCCCGAGTTTTCCGCTACTTAACAAGGTCGAAAACTCGTATTAATAGGTCAAGTCGTTAACTAAACCTAGGTTGAATCCCTAGTATTTTCCCAGTGTTTTAACGACTCGACAGCTCGATAAAAAAATCGGCAAATCGATCAGAAATCCAATGAAAACACGACTCTCTTGGGTTTTGAAATCACATGTATAAGCCTCATCACGAATCATAGGCTTGGCTCAATCGTATATGGGTCATGCCATAGCCTCGAGAACTGGCAACGTGACCACGACGTCACAACCTTTTAACGTCGACGTATAAACAATATAGACACAAAACCATAACCATAAGTTATTACGAACACAAACCAACTATGTACCAATGAGCATGGATTCTCGCTGGTGTTGTCCGACATTGGGAAGGCACCACCGTGGCATGGGAAAGCTTGAGGCACGCTCCACCGCTCAAAGTTACGTCAACACACGCAAATAACGACTAGACGTCGACACCACATGAAATCACAACAATACACATTAACAACGTTAATTCGGGCACTTTAGAGGTTGTGAGACACCAACCATAGCTTGGTATGGTCCCCGAAACCCCCACGAGAGGTGGTCCGGCAAATAGCGCCACGAAATGTGGCGGTTTCTGACGAGACTCAAACAAACATAACACATGAAATGACGATATCTTGCACTGTCAATACTAGTTCGACCATTCCGGTGGGTTGTGGGACTCAAACAGGAGTTTGGTGGGGTCCTCAATAACGTCCCAATCACGGTGGTTCGGCGTGACACCGCCAACATAGGCGATTTCCGGTGAGCCATACAACAAAACACATACAATAAACAATGAAAAGAAAAAAAAAAATGAGAGAACGAGAGAGAGAGAGAGAGAGAGAGAGAGATCTCGTAAGGGTGTGACCTTCAACTACCACCAGTTCAGGTAGGAGTGGTGGTGCAGTGAGCGTAGAGAGAAAAGAGAGACCGAGATGAGAGAGTACATGAGAGGGAGGGAGAGAGACAAACCTTTGGCGAGCTACCCTGCCACCACTGGACCTCCGACGACCGGCGGTGTGCATGGCCAAGCTGAGAGGAGGAGTGGGACGAGAGAGATGGAGAGGGAGCTCGAGAGAAAGAAACACCGAGAGGGAGAGAGAGAAGAGGGGACATTTACCTCCAATCAACAGCAACCTCCGACGTCTCTGGTCCGGTCACCAGCGAGAGAGAGGAGAAGGGACGGTGGTGAGATGAGGGAGAGGAAGGGAAACTGTAAGTGAGAGTAAGAGAGAAAAGGGACCATGAGTGAGAGTGGTGGAGAGGGTGGGGGTGGGTGTGTTTTTAAAATCAAATGGGTATGGTGTGAATAGTGGTGAATAGTATGTTAGGTGGGGTGTTGTCTCAATTGTGTCCACCCATCTCAACCTAACCACGCATCCCGAGGCTGATCTAAGGGTTCTTCATTATTGGACTGTGTCACTTTAATAATCCTACACCATGGTCCATTTGTTGTGTATTTATCCAACACCCACATTTTCCAACAATTTTCCCCGATCCAACTTGCCTCCTCGGTCCATATTTCTCTGTCACACGCATATTTTTGCTTTGTCCCATACAAATAAATAATTAAATTATTCAATAATTCTTTTAATTATATTTTTATTGTATTTTTCTCTCCCACTTACCTAGGCGAAACCTCACTCATATTAAAAATCGCCCAAACGGCCCGTGAACATGCATTAGACTAAAATACTATTGCACACATCAAATAATCATAAAATTACCTCGGTGTCGACTCCCGAGGTTTGAAATATTGTCCAGTATCATGTAGTCGGGTCACGACCCTGACATGTGCCATACACGTCGGGTTAAAATTTGAGGGTTGTTACATAATCGATCATAAAATGACTTAAATGGGTACAACCTCTTGTGTTGTCTTAACTTAAACAAAACACTAAAACCTCGGGTGTTATATAGTTCCTGCATGTACCCTCGCGTCCCCCGTGTATCCTCTCACCATGAATGCATATACGTCATTATTTATTAGTTATTAATTGTATTTCATCATTTCCCATGTGTATTTCACTACCCAACCTAGTGTATTGTTATTCGCCTACCAGATTCCTGCGTCTGCACGCTATTCGGGGCAAATACCCGTCACACTATCTCGCACGTCAATAATACAATAATTTAAACACATCGCTATGCTAATAACCTAATTATACATAAACATCGCAAATTAAAGTACAACAGCACAAATTTTACTATTTACCTAACTCTGGGCAGTCCTAGCCTAACTGCAGGTCCCATGAGTATTTGAGTTGTCCGCTACATCTGCAAACACGTTATTAATAATGACGAATTAACTTCGGGCCATTACAATTCTTCCCAACTAGGTGAAATTTTGCCGCGAAATTTAAATAACTAACTAAACACTTACCGGCAAATAGTTGAAGGTACTGTTGTTGCATCGTAGACTCAAGCTCCCAGGTTAGTCCCTCGATCTCGTGATGCTGTGCCAACGAACCAAAACCTTCAGGATCTCCCTGTTCTTCAGAATCTGCACTTTACGATCCATAATCCCAACTGGCTACTCCTCATACGTGCCATCAGAGCGTACCTCTACCTACTTGACATCAACCATAGGAATATGCCCTGACCTAGCTAGTCTCAACATCGACACATGAAATATAGGATGTACCTCAGCCAACTGCAACAGTAACTCTAACTTGTATGCTACAATACCGACGCGTGTCTTGACCCTATATGGTTCAATGAATCTCGGTGCCTGTTTCCCCTTAATGCCAAATCTTTAATGCCCTTTCCACGAAAAAAAACCTCCAAATACACCATATCATCAACCTCGTAACTCATATTCCAGTGATACCTGTCCGCATATTTCTTCTATCTATCATAGGCCGCGTAAAGTCTCTGTCTAATCTGCCTCACCTTCTCAGTGTGATCCACAACAACCTCAGGTCCTATAGTCGTTGTATCCACTGGTGCCGCCCAACATGTTAGTGAACTATAGGGACTACCATATAGTGCCTCGAACGGTGGCATCCTAATAGTCGCCTGATAGTTGTTGTACGCAAACTCACGTAACGGTAGATAATCCTCCCACGATCCACCAAACTGTAAAATACACGCCCTCAGCATGTAACGGCCCATTTTCCAAATAGACCGCCACGGAGGCCAATGCAGACCCACAGTCTATCTTACTAGCGACAGCTATGCTCTACATTTGATTATATCCTCCATTATATCTTTTTAAACCTTATTAACTGTCCATTTACTGATTAAGTTGTATTAAAAATAAATTATATGTTAAATCATCCTAAAATCCTCAAATTCACACAGCGGAAGCTTTACTAACACATTTACTCGATAATGATACTATAAATGTGTAACCTAAACCATAAACTTAATGTGGAAACCCATGCACAACCATAAATACCTCTGAAGTCACAAAAAGATCAGTATACACAAGGTATCTCAAAATTATAAACCCAAAATGAAACAAAATAAATATAATACAAACGTACGAGTCAGGCAATCTCATATCAATAGTACTCTGACAGCTTTGCCCTTGCCCCTGCTCATACTAAGATCTGCACTCAAGCCATCACAAAACGGGTGTGACGAGTCCAGAATGAGTATTCCCAATGAAATTAAATGAGCAATACTGAAAGTAAATACTGGAATTTAAATAAAGCTATTAAATAAACATGCAAAAATAAATACAGGCAATTGCGTTCATCGCATGAATAAATAATAGGGAAAGTTCAAAGTGTGTTCCTAGCCCCTAGGGTTAAACTGTAACAACCCTAAATTTTTACTGACTTGCGTTACACTTGTCAGGATTGTGACCCGGCTACGTGAATACTGGACAGTATTTCGAACTTCGGGAGTCGACACCGAAGTGATTTTATGATTCTTTGATTGTGTGTATTAGTATTTTAGTATTTTATGGGTTTCGAGCCGTTCGGGCGATATTTAATTGAGTGAGGTTTTGACTAGTTAAACGGGGGAGAAAAACAAGTAAAAAGTACAAATAAATAAATTTTTAATTAATTTAATTAATTAGTTGGCGAGACAAGGTGAGACTACGCGCGTTACGAGAGTCGGAACAAGGAAAAACGGACCGAGGAACGTCGTTTGAACGCGGAAGTTAGTTAATTACGCAACATATGGTCTATGGAATAGAAATTGTTAAAGTGACACAACATGATGATGAACAACCACGAGATTTGCATTGAGATGTGTGTGTGTTGAGATGTGATAAAGGGATAAAAGACCCATAAGGGCAACTGTTTTGAGTTGTGTAGGAAGTAAGTTGGGGGTAAAAAGGTCATTTGGCCATATATATATATAACAAAGAAAACTCTACACTATTCATCTTCTCTTCCAAAACCCCCACCGCCGCCTCTCTTCTTTCCTCCATTTCTTCTCTCTCGGCTTCACTCACGATCTCTCCTCCCTCACTGATCTCTCGGTCTCGGGTTCTCCCTCTCACTCTCGCTGTTCTCTCTCAATCTTTCCTCTCTCACTCGAGCTCTCGGCCTCTCATCTCCCTCTCGGTCACGCGATCTCTCATCTCTCTCCCCATCACTCTCGGCTTCACCACCATCATCACGTTCACCTCTTCCTGGGATCGTCATCACCGCCACTCTCCTTCTCACTTGGTCGGCTGGTCGAAGGTGGTATGATGATGGTGAGGACCGTGATGGGGTGTGGGTAAACAGGGGTGTGTGCATGATTGTGTATATGGACTGTTTTTGTGTAAGTGTATATAACGGTTTTGTGTGCATATGTGACTGTTTTTGTGTGAGAATGTGTGACCGTGGGTGTGTGAATGGTGGGGTTGTGTGATGGGGCGTGTGCACCCCACTGCTGGGGTGCATAAAGGGGTAGTACACCCCACGGCTGGGGTGTACCATATATGAAAAAAAGAGAAAAGAAGAAAGAGAAGAAAAGTTTATGTTAAAAAAAAATATATAATCTATGAAAGTGGAAATGTATTCACCGTATCGAGGTTTTTTATTCGTGTCGTCATGTCATGTGATTTCCGTTGTCTAGTTGATTGACTTAATTTTTTAAGTAAATGATCGGATTTGTCGTAGGTTCTTATCAATGTTGCGTGGTTTCGAGTTTCGATCATGATGACTATTCGTTATTAATGACGTCGGTGTTGAGTTTTCAGTCAAGGTTTTATCAATCTAGTTTGAATGTTTTATTGAAATCACTTGAATTAATAGCACTTCGTGTGTGAGAACGAATTTATGTTGGAGTTGCGTGTTCATGCATGGTTTCCTCGCGGTAGTAAACGTGAATGTGTTATTTCATATGTTTTTGTCATCGGGATTTCATTATTTTGTGTTGAGGTTATTTAATTTCAAAACTCATGGCATGAATACATGATTTGGTGATTCAAATTCATGCATACGTGAGAATATACAAGGGTCGGATATTTGTTTGGTATAGATGTGTATTGAGTGTTCGAATACATGGTTATTTTGAGTTATGGTGTGGTTTTCAAAAATCTAAAAGAGTTGTCTTTCGTTTGATTTTTCAGTCGATTTGCATCGAGTCGTTCGAATCATCAAAACATTGGGGAAAATACTAAGGTATTCAATCTAGGTTTAGTAATGACTCGACCTACTAATTAGAGTTTTCGACCTTGTCAGGTAGCGGGAAACTTGGGAATACGCGTTAGGAACGAGAGTTTGTTTCGCGGGTTGCGATAGTTCAGGTAAGTACATTTGCCACAAGCATTTGTACGTTTATAAGCCAGTAAGAGAATGCCATGTGATTCATTATCATTTATTCAGTCTTGTTATGCTCTATTATTGGTATTCCATTCCATTTCTTGTTGTGTGTTTCCCGGCGTAAGTGTTTCGTCTCGAAAGTACTAGGACCTGCACTAGAGGGATAAAACGCGGGCACACGTGCGCACGAGTGTGTGACCACCCTTAGTGACCGTGTGACACCGAGTACTGGGTGGGTGGGTTTGAGTCCCTCCCGTCATAGCTATGCTTTCGCTTGTGTCGATGCCCGGGAAGACCTCGCGAGGTCTTCGTCGTTATGCTATGGTTTAGACCACTTATGGGCCTATTTTGATTCCTTGGAACACACTGGACTGTCGATTGATATTTATTAGTCTGTTTATCATGCATCTTGTCTATTTAAATTCCTGTCATTTTAATACCGCATGATATTTAGACTGCTTTACTTGTATTATCATGAATTATTGTTATCTTCTTTTGGCATTACATTCGATTTTATTCAGTTGCTCACCGTCTAGTTTGTGACGGTGGGTGCAGATAGGGCGGAGAGCAGCAAGGGAAAGGGACCCTGCCTAGGTGATCTACTGTGAGGATTAGCAGCGACATCAGAGAGACTCTTTATTAGGTGTTTATACTTTTGCTGATGTGTATATCGTTTTATATTTACGTGGTTGGGATAATTGAACTTGGTATTTCTTTTGTGAGACTGGTATCATGTATATTTACCTATCGAATTGTACATGAATACTCGGGGTTTTTCACACTTATAGAATTCCTCTACTTCCTTTGATTGAGTTATTTCCCCTTTATTATAATTGTTTTAGTCTTCCGCTATTTACTATTGCAATAACTCTTTCATAAATTACTAAATTGATAAAATTGAAGGCTGACTAGGCTCGTCAGGTTACCAAGTGATGACTCGGGGCTTGTATGGCTCTAGGCCATTGCACGGGAAAATTGGGGCCGTCACATAGACTACCACCATAATTCGGACTCTTCCATAGAATATTGTCGGCGAGTCCTACTCAAGCAGGGCAAGTATCTGAATCCGCTTAATGGCGGGCGTTACACCTACGACTCACCGTCACATGCCACAACGTGATACTCGGGTCGTGCTATTCACCGAGACCGATCTGGTAGCATGTGTTATGGTGTAGTGGACATACACACAAGAATGGAATGGAGGGAGCCCCGCTCAACGTCCGCCCATATAGCCATAACCAGAGTAGAGTATTGAAATGAAAGAAATTGAGTTCAAATGCCAAAAGAAGTAAATACTCAAGTAATTTCAGTTGGGATACTACACACTTCAATCCACACTCTGCGTCCCGAAATAAAACCCTGGTCTAGCTCCAATAGACACCCGACAATCAAAATTATCACCCGAATGTACCTAATACCATTTGTCGTTGAATTAGCTTTAATTGGGTATATTATGTCTATTTTTACGTTTTACGAGGTAAAAAACTCGATAACATCTCGCTAAAATTCGAATACCGTACTTTTCATAAAAACTCATAAATTCTCATTTATTTGATCAAAATATAATTTTTCTATTTTTTCTAAATTTTTATTAATTTTCCAGAATTTTTTTAAAACTTTTGTTTATATATATATATATATATATATATATATATATATATTTATTTTAGGTTGGGTTGAACCGGATCCAGTTCATCCAGGTCCGGGACTCGCCTAGGATAGGGCCAGGTCGGCCTAACCTGGTTAGGTCTTCTTCTCCAAATCGAACCAAAAGCTCTAGTTCGATTTGGATTTTTTTTTCGATCTTAGTTTTGATCGGTTAGGAGGGGAGATGATTCTCCTGGGTCATCTCCCTCCTCGAACGAACTGCTCTCCAGAAACCGCCACCACCACCACCACCACTTCAACGAGACAACAACAATTACAACATCGACAAACAACAAATCCAAACTCACCTTTGATCTATGCTTTGCCTCTCCTCCAAGCTCCTTCTCAGCCAATCTCTCTTTCTCTTCTCTCTCTCAATCTCCCTTGATCGAATGGTGATAGCAGTGATGAAATTGGGGTGTCGGTAATGGTTATTGATAAATTTTGGGTCAAATGACTAAAATGCCCCTATGTTCTTATCCTCGTCCTTAATAATCCAATGCCCTTTTTGGTCATTTCACAATTATTTTTAATTTTTTATTTTTAATATATATTTATATATATACATATATATTTTAAGTTACGTATATATATATATATATATATTCACCTATATTTTCGTGCCTACAATTTCGTCGTGTGCGCCAACCGAGTATACTCGGGCGTGCACACTACAGTACCACCCACGTATGTCGACCACGACCCCACGTCTCCCTAGGCGCCTATCAATTTATTATTTTATCACATTTAATTCATTTAATGTGTGTATTATTTTCCTCGGCCTAATATTTCGTCTTTTAGTCTACCCGGTACCCGCGTCGACACGCATATCGAGGCGAATACTTAACACACAATCTCACATGTCAATTGAAATATAATTACACACATCGCGATGTCGTTTAACCTATTTTAACATAAACATCGCAAAATTAGTCAAAACAACACTCAAAATAATAATTTACTTAACTCCAAACGCACGCTAGCGTAGCTGCGGGTCCCACGGGTGTCTGAGTTGTTTGCCACGTCTGCAATACGTCACAAATAACGGAGAATTAAATTTAGGCTATTACAGAGCATATCCTCAAGAATCTGAATTAATTGCTCTAACTGCCCGTCAGTTTGAGGATGGTACGCAGTGTTAAATTGTAGTTGAGTACCAAACTGCTCCTGCATACTCTCCCAACACCTCGAACTGAATCTCGATTTCTGTCAGAAACAATGGAGACCGGTACACTATGCAATCTGACAATCTCTTTCTCAAAGATAGTGCTCAGCTGTGCAACTAAATATCTCATGGCGATCGATATAAAGTGTGTCGACTTTGTCAACCTGTCGATAACTATCCAAAATGCATCATGCCTCCTCGTAGTCTGCGATAGGCCACTAACGAAGTCCATTGTCACGTGTTCCCATTTCCACTGAGGAATGGGCAGCAACTGTAGCAACTCAACTAGTCTCTTGTGCTCAACATTCACCTGCTAGCAAATATGACAACTCCGGATGTATCTCCCCCACGTGTCAGCCTTCATCCTTGGCCACCAAAATAATCATCGTAAATTGTGATACATCTTAATCTGGCTAGGATGAACTGTAAATCGCAACTGGTGTGTGTCCTCCAAAATGTTGTCCCTGAGCTCTAATACCTCTAGTATCCACAAACGACCCCTATGTCTCAGGAACCCGTCTGAACCCTTACACCATTTTGTGCACCCCAGATCCTGAGCCGGTCCACTGAACCAAAAATATCGGCCCTCATCTTTTTGCAACTCAAAAACTCGTTCAAGAGACACCGTGGGAACTTGCATCTGACAACAAATGGTAGCTCAGGAATAGACTCTGTCATACACAACACCAACGCAACCTCAAGCAACTCGTGCTCATGTGTCATATGTCGCAGTCCCATTTGGCTCTTGATGCCGCACGTTTGCCTTACCCAGGTGATACTCAATGGCAAAGTCATAGTCCTTCAATAACTCTAGTCATCTCTGCTGTCTCATGTTTAAATACCTCAACAAATACCTCAAACTTTGGTGATCCATGAACTATACAAACCTCTCACCATAATGGTAACGCATCCATGCCTTCAGTGCCAACACGACCGCTTCAAGCTCCAAGTAGTGCACTGGATAACTCTCCTCGTGGGATTTCAATCATTGCGATAGATAGGCCACTGGGTATTCATCCTGGATCAACACACAACCCAACCTAGTCCCTGATGCATCAGTATAAACTGAGAATCCTCTCCCTGCCATAGGTAGTGTCAAAACTGACATAAGTCAATTATCCCTTCAACTCCCAGAAAACATCCTCACACTCCTGTGACCAGTAAAATCTTACATCCTTCTTAGTCAACCTCGTCATTGTGTAACGGCGTTATTTATTAACGTCGTTATTGTTATAATTATTTCAGATTTGGATGCCAGCTCGGATGACATGTGGATTAGGAGATTTGACGGTGTGTATTGGTTGTAAATTTTGTGATGTAATTGATGTTATAGTTCATCACAGGTGTGTATGTATATTATTTTGATTCGGGCAAGGTTGAGAGCCAGGGTTTAGTCGTGATTGACATACGTGGGTGGTACCATAGTGTGCACGCCCGAGTACGCTCGTTGGCGCGCACGACGAAATTTAAATGCGAAAGTATAAGGTGAGTGTATATATTTATATATATAGGTAAATTGATATATATATATATATATAAATATGTATATATTAAATCAGAAAATAAAAATAGAAAATGGGAAATTACCAATAAGGGTATTAAAGTAAATAAGGAAAGAGATAGACATGAGGGGCAAAATAATCATTTTACTTGAAATTTTGATAACCCATCACCGTCTTTTCTTTCTCTCTCGATAAATCGAAGAAAAAAAAAACAGAGAAGAAGAAGAGAATCGAGAAGTCGAGAGGAGAGACGAGCCGAGGAGGGAGAAGGAGAAGGTGAGCTCGGGAGCTTGAGGAGTCGAGGAGATCAAGGTGAGTGGTGTTGGTTTATTGTTGTTGTGGTGGTGGGCGTTGTGTTGTGTGGTGGAGGTGGTGGAGAGCATGGCCGAGAAATTGAAAACAGTCGAGGAGGGGGACGACGTGTGGTCTTCCCACCCTCTCGATTCCATTAATGGAGGGAAAAGAGAAGAAGGAAGGCAATCGAAAAAAAAAAACAAAAACA
This sequence comes from Stephania japonica, assembly GCA_039657345.1. Taxonomy (NCBI): domain Eukaryota; kingdom Viridiplantae; phylum Streptophyta; class Magnoliopsida; order Ranunculales; family Menispermaceae; genus Stephania; species Stephania japonica. Next base: position 14,156,540 of record CM077558.1, on the reverse strand, counting down.
AAACAAAACAAAAAAAAACCAAAAAAAAAAAAAAAAAAAAAAAAAAAAACGAACGAGCAGACGCTCTGTTCGTGAAGAATAAGGTGAACAGTGTCTGAACCGGGCCGGTTCGGACCGGTTCAGACCTGAACCCAAAACAGGAAAAAAAAAAGAAGTGAAAATAAAGAGAAAATGAAAAGAAAATCCAGAAAAATAGGGAAAAATATGAAAAATAGTATTTTGACCAAATAAATAGAAATTGATGAATTTTTATGGAAAATGAGAAATTCAAAAGTCGGAGGACACTTTCTACCGGGGTTTTTACCTCGAAAAATGTAAAATTGACATAATATGTCAAATTGAAGCTAATTCAATAATAAATAATCTTAGATACATTTGAGGTGATAATTTGATTTGTCGGGTGTTATTAGAGCTAGAACGGGGTTGTTGGAGTGCGAATTGAGGTATGTAAAACCCAATTGAACACCACTATTGCATTTACTTATTCTATTCAATGAGCTTCATTCCTTGTCAATCTAAATCCGATTGTAATGGGAACGGTAGTGTTCCAGCTGTTTTTTTCCGTGTGTGGGGTTTTTCTTCTCAAATATAATTGGTGACTAGGATACAGTCAGTGGGGTCATTGGAGTAGGGTATGACCGGGCCACTGATCCTAGTTTCACTGGCGGTATTTATTGCACACCCATTTGTTATCTTCGTGTTGGTATTCATGCATTTCCTTTTGAGTAGTTGCCTGCGTTATTTCCTTGATTATTGCATGATTATTTAACACTGCTTATTGGTTTCCATTTATGTTCATAAATTGAAATACCTGGTAGTTTTCCTTGAGATTTTACTTACTGGACTCGTTATCTGGTTTTTGTGATAACTGAGTGTAGATCCTAGTACCAGCAAGGGTAAGGAGGTCATTAGCGATTACATCTGACTTACCACTTCAAAACTTGCTAGTACGTGTGTTGATACATATATGGTTTTGATATTTTGTAGTATTTTGGGGATGGGAAACTTGTTATTATTGTACCTGTATATAACACTATTTCAGCTAATCGCATGTATGCATGTACAGTTCCGGGTTCCACTATAGGTGCACTAATCAATACTATATTAAAGTAGTTGACTGTATTAAGGTTTTTCGCTGTGAAATGGTAATATATGAATAAAATAATATGAAATTCAGGAACATCACTTCACAAAGTATATGTGGATATAGTGATAGTTGAGGTGGATGGATGAGTGACGTGGCAGGTACTTCTGGAGCATAGGCTGGAGAGGTATCTGTTGCACGGGGCGACCCTGGAAATTGGGTCGTCACAATTGGCACTGCAATAAGTGAGAAAATCCTGCATGAAACGCTTGTAATATCCTACCAAACCCAGGAAACTTCGGATATCAAAAACAGACTCGGGTGTCCTCCAGTCGATGATAGCCTAAATCTTGTCACCATAAACTGATATGCCCTGATCGTTGATGATGTGCCCCAAAAACTTGACTTTACTCAGCCAAAATGCACATTTGCTGAACTTGGCATAAAGTTTGTGCTCTCTCAACGTCGCCAATACCTCCCTTAGATGCCTCTCGTGCTCCACACGAGTTCTATTGTAAATCAGGATGTCGTCGATGAAAACTATGACTTATGATCCATTTTATGCATCATATCCATGAAGATCGATGGCGCGTTAATCAACCCAAATGGCATGACTATGAACTCATACAACCCATATCGTATACTGAAGGCGGTCCTCTCAATATCTCCCTCTTGAATCTTCAACTGATGATATCCGGATCTGAGGTCAATCTTTGAGAAGAATTTGGTTCTTACTAACTGATCGAACAATTCATTGATCCTGGGAAGTGGATAACGGTTCCTAATCGTCACCTAATTCAACTTCCTGTAGTCTACATACATTCCATCGAACCGTCCTTCTTCACAAAAAGAATTGGAGCTCTCCAAGGTGATATGATATGGTAAATGAATCCCTTCTGCAGTAACTCATCTAATTGGGTCCTCAACTCCTCCTGCACCGATGCTGACATCCTATACGGCCTATTGTGAGTCCCCGTAATCACTAGTACATAACTCTCGAGGTGATAGGTAATCCTTATGAAACAATCATTGTCCTAAGTTTTGGCTCAACCATAGCCGCGTACGCCTCCATCTCCTACGACGTCACTAGTCTGCCTCGAGTGATAGGTAATGCAGTCGCAACTTCGGCAAAAGAAGACTCTGGAATCCCCTCGATGTAAAATGTCAGTCTTGCTAAAACAATCGATCTATGCGTGATAAGACAATAACCAATCCATACCAAACATCGCATTAAGTTCCAGATAGTTTAATACTCTCAAATCAGCCGATAACTAATGTCCCTCTATCTCAACTACACAATCCCGAAAATTCGGTGAGGATAAATCTTATCCCCAACTGTTGTACTGAGAATAAGATGTGTATATAAGGTCTGTGCATCTAACCATAACACTCCTACCATGCGTCTAGATATAAAAGAAAGAGTGTTGCTTGAATCAAACATGACATGCATAAAAGTACCACACACATATAGCATAACCTCAATAAGCTGTCTGGTCGCCTCCCGGTCATGTTGTGGACCCCAAAAGCAGCTGTCTAGGCCTTATCTATGGCCTGCTTAGTTTATGGTGGTACTGGTGCTAGTTTGGTACACTCCACCACAAGATGTCCTACCTGACCACAACGAAAACAAGCATGAGTGTCTGATATGTCAGTAGTCCTCTGACTTTGCGTCTGACTCTAGCTCTCTAACCCTGACCCCTATCCTGCATGTGCTACTGTCTCAGCTAACAACTGGTGCAAAAGTCGAAGAATACGCTACCTCATGATCATTTCGCCTGTGTCGATCATCCCTACGATCTCTATCGCCTCTGCGACCTTGATCTGACTGCCAATCACCTCTACGAGGTCTATGGCTCTGTACCGGTTGGCCCTGATCTCTTTTCTACCTCTTCGGTCTCTGATCACACTGAGAACTCTAAGCTAGATGATTCTGTTGACCCCGCAGCACAACCTGAACTGCTAATCTTCTAGCCTTTTGTACTAGATATGTCTCTTGAGAGATAGAGACCCGTCATAGACCTCTGACAAGGTACCTGCTCCACTAGAAACAACTGTGGTAGCTATCCTCTCGTTCAGGCCTCGGACAAAATAGTATATCTGTAACCTGTCAGTCCCTGCCAAATCCATGGAATATGACAAAAGATATTTGTACCTCTTCATGTACTCGGTAACAGACATTTACCCTAAACCAATGTCAGAAACTCCTCTCTTAGTCGAATCCTGACCTCTATAGGTATATACTCATCCATGAATAATACTAAAAAATTTGCCTAGGAAGTAACCGTTGGGTAATGTGCCCTAGGTCAATCCATTAACAGTCTTTATGAATACATTTTAGTTAATAAAATAGAGAATTTTATTTGTTGTTTATTATAATTGATTTGCATGTTTACATTATAATAAGATCCATGGGTATTTACAGAAATATCCTAAATGTCCCTAGTCGATTATTATACTGGGAACTATAATGAATTAAGACTAGTATGAGTCTTGATTGATGATCATACGATGATCATCGTATAGGAATACGAATCAAGATCATGAGTACTTATTATAGAATAAAGTAATTGGATCGACCCGCTATGAGAACATCACATGGATTAAGTCATAGTTGTTTCTCATGATAGGTATATTTTTCAATCCTCGACTTGAGATTACCAGAGACTTCAACATTAGGAATACATTGATTTGACGCAATCAAACGTTGTCTTTAACCTGACAATTATAAAGGTTGTGATTGGTTATTGTGTGAATAATGTGGTGAAGTTGTGTAATCGAGATAGAATTTGTCCCTCTCATATAAAGAGAGATATCCAAAGTGGATCCCTCGATATGTTAGATTGTTAAAAGGCCTAGTCTAAGTGAATTGATATTGATCAATGTCACTTAGATGTTTTCAGTCTACCTTGAAATCGAGACTAGTACGATTGAACATGTTGGATGACAATTCCATGCCTTATGTTTGATCAAAAGGATATCGTGTGACAAAAGGATGTTATATATACTATTGATTAGGTTATATCGATTTGATAATCGTACAACTTGGGTAGTCATAATGTCTTGCTAGAGGCCGCTTATGACTTGTATACCAAAATGTGTTTTGGTACACTGCCAACGTTGTATGAGCCTATTGGGTCGCACACTAAGAATGGTTTTGCGAGATTTTAAGATGGTTCAAAAAAATGAATTTTATATGATAAAATTCATGACAGAAACGTCCTTGTAGTGTATTACACTTATACTTCTTTAAGTAGGGGTATATGTGTAATTTACTTAACCGTCTATATACAAGGGTTGTATAAATAGACGCTTTGAGTTAGAATACAAGTACGAAAGAATTATTAAAAGGCCGAAACTCTATTTTTCGTTTTAGAAACAACTTAGAGTTTTTGGTATTCTCTGGATCGTTTTGGAGAGAAACAAAAGTTTGAAATTCTCTCGAAGCTAGCACTTTGAATCTCGGTCGCCATTCGTGTGTGGACAGCTGATAGAGGCGTTCGTTGTTGCGGCGCCTTGAGATCGATTAACCTTCGAAAGGTACATTGCGGCGAGGTATGATTAAGTTTTCATAGTCTAAACGTGTTTTAATGGAATCAGATTCGGATCCTGTTGGGGTTTTTTCTCAAAATTGTTTTGAAATCTCCGCTGCGTTTGAACCCCAAAATCCAACAGTAACCGTAGGATGTGTCGTTCTGGAAGTGGTCCATCATACAGCAGCAGCTGATCTCGGGTAATAACTAGCCAATCTGAGTTGATCTACTTCCTCGACTGACAATGTCTCGTGTAGTCTCTCATGAGCCAATAGCCACCTCTCGGCTAACTCTGGATCTACAGCTCCATAAAACTATCCTAGAGAGAATGTAGGGTAATCTTTCGACTTCCTTGCCTTTATTGTTATCAATCCCCCCAACGTAGACGCCACAGCTGGCTATTCAATAGTCAAAGGAGTTACGACCATTGTAGTCTCCGCCGAAACAACTACCGGTGCAGCCCTCTAGGCATGTGTTTCAGATGCTGCTGCCTGCCCCTGAGTCTCAGCGGTAGTAAAAGCAACAACTGCAAGAGTAGTAACCAATGGTGCAGCTGCAACTGTCGTAGGAGCTGTCATAGTCTCCCGAGCTCTCAACATGTCTATCAATTGTGCGAATCTATCGTTAACTGTCAGCGCTAATGACTCCAATGTCAATGTCTGCCTAATCGGATCACTAGTATCCTCGACCACAAATTGAGTCGTATCTAAAGGCTACCCGTCCATCGATATCTACATCGAAGAACGTGCCTCAATATGAATATATGTGCATTGTATGTAATATACAGCCACAAACATAAAACGTATAACCTTAATTTCTACCATTCTAACATCTCTTTCCAACTAAGATTCTAGGCAATTCTTTTGGGTTTCTACATCTTAAATTTATTCATCAGGTTTATGATTAGATTTTTCCTAAATTTAGAGTATTAGGTTCCAACAAACCTAGACTCTGATATCAAAATATAACGGCCCATTTTTCAAACAGACCGCCACGGGGGCAAATGCGGACCTACAACCTGTCTTACTAGTGACAGTTGTGTCCCACCTCCATTTTATTTTTTTAAACTTAATAAACAACAATTTACTGATTTAATTGTATTGAACTCTAATCATATGCCAAGTTATCATTTAAACCTCAAATTTACCACAGCGAAAGTCTGACCAACATATTAACTTAAATAAAGATAATTAAAATGTGTGAATAAACTATAAACTTAGTATGGAAAACCACTATTATAACCATAAATACCTCAGATGTCACAAAATATCAAAGTATCTCTCAAACCCAAGTTCCCAAAATGAAATCAAATACATATAATATAAATGTATGAGTCTGGCAATCTATCTCTGGATCAGTGGTACTCTGGAAGCTTGCCTGTACCTCTACTTTACAAAAGCAGATGACGAGTCCAGAGTGAGTATTTTCAAGGAAATTAAGTGAGCAATACTAAAAGTAAATACTGGAATTTAAATAAAACTATCAAATAAACATGCGAAAACAAATACAAGCATCTGCGCTCATCACATGGATAGATAATAGCGAAAATCAAAGTGTGTTCCTAGAGCCTAGGACCAGACTAGCACCATAATTCGGACTCTTCTACAGAATACTACCAGCGAGTCTCACTCAAGCAGGGCCAGTATTGGATCCGCTCGGTGGCCAACGTTACACCTATGATGCACCGATACATGCCACGACGTGATCCTCGGGTCGCCCTATTCATCGAGATCAAGTTGGAAACACGTGTTATGGCCTAGTGGACATATACACCAGAATGGCACAAAGAGAGCCTCGCTCAACATCCGTCCATTAAACCATAACTAAGAATAGAGTATTGAACTAACAAAAATTGAATTCAAATACCAAAATAAGTAAATACTCAAGTAGTTGAGTTGGGATACTACACACCTCAAACCGCACTTCAATTAATCCCAAATGTCGCAAAATCACACCCACAATGCGTATCAATTCCTCGATCAATCAACCCAAATCCTGATTATCAAAATTATCCGTGAATTTCTCAAAATTCCAAATCCTACCTAGATCTAATTTTATCAATTTAAATTCTCATTATATCGATTACAATTTTCAAATAAAACCTAATAAAAATCCCAATTTCATAAAATACATTTTAAAATTTTTATTTCATACGCCGCAGGTGACGCCGTCATGTTCCAAATCCAAATGTCATGTTCCAAATCCCAATTCCAAATCCAGATGCCGCAAATGGCACCGCCGTGTTCAACATCTCCAAAGTGTGTTGGACACCGTGACCCACGCCGCACAGAACAACCCTCCCACGACATGAACTAAAGTGTATGTAGGAGTTTCGTCTCTAGTTTAGATGCCGCATATGACGTCATGTGCGTTTTCTCCCCACGGCGCCCCTGGTGACGTCTGAACCAGTGACGCCCTTAATGGGTTTTTGAGCCCCACTCGACTCGTCGCCGCAATCTGAACCCGTCACTACATCGCATAAAAACACTTATAAACCATTTACCACTATAACCCTCGACGAGGACGTTCGAAACTAAAACCCCGACAAAATCCATTCAAAACCAAATTTTTTTCAAAAACCACAACTTCAACTAAATCTCCACTTGTTGCTCAAAAACCACACCAAAATCCATAGCAACACAACCCAAACCAGTGTGTTCAAATTGATTCCCGAAACCCACGTAAACACTCGAACTTTTGTGACCGATATGTAGAGGATGAGATGGAGAATAAGATGCTAACCTCGGATCGTCGATTCCTCATCGTTTGGATCTCCAAATGTGCTCTTGAAATCCATAAATATTCACCAATTGATTTTCGTCCAATAGAAGAAGATGAGAGAGAAAAGGTGGTGTTTGAATGAAAAACTTTCCTTATATACTCTTAAGTCATCCCTCCTCACTTGTGTATCATAATGTTCAATACTTCAATCAATGGGCTCAAAATGAGTCAATTAGTCCATCCTAAAATGACTTAAATGGGTACACCTTCTCTTGCATTGTCTTAACTTAAACAAAACACTAAAATCTCAGGTGTTCTAATACCCGATTCTTGCACGTACCCTGGCGTCCCCCATGTATCCTCTCGCCACGAACGCATATACGACGTTATTTATTATTAATAGTATTTCATCATTTTCCATGTATATTTGACTACCGAACCTAGTGTATTGTTATTCACCTACCCGATTCCTGCGTTTGCACGCTATTCGGGGCGAATACCCATCACACTATCTCGCACGTCAATAATACAATAATTTAAACACATCGCGATGCTAATAACCTAATTACACATAAACATCACAAATTAAAGTATAACAACACAAAATTTACTATTTATCTAACTTCGAGCGCGCCCTTGCCTAACTGTGGGTCCCACAAGCATCTAAGTTGTTTGTTACGTCTGTAAATACGTCATTAATAACGACAAATTAACTTCAAACTGTTACTAGGAAAGACTTCAAGCTTAGAAAAGGTGGATACGATTTTCTCTCATTTTCTTAGGTATTGAGAGATAAAATATTTGAGGAAAATTAAGAGGAATGAAATATTTTCTCAAAATGGTTTTGAGATATCAAACATCGAAAAAAATTAGTTATTCCCAAAAAAAATAGAAATTATTTTTTTCATTTTCTCACCAATCAAACACACCTTAGTAGAAATAGAGTTTAATGTGATAAAATTGTAAAGTAGAGGAAAAATAGGGTTTTGTGGATCGAGATGATCTTAACGTACGGAAAAAAAGAAGAAGCAAATAGTTGCTTAGATATCTCATCGTTTAGAAAATTAGAAACCCGTCTTTCAACGCGTACCGTCAGATTATTAGGCATGTGGCACCGACGTATCACGCGCTAACAGTAAGAAGTTTTTTGTTTTTTGTTTTTTTTTTTTTGTCAAATGAGTACAGTAAAAAGTTCAAAAGAGGAAAACAGGACAGATTATTTCCGAAAAAGTAAAAGCTGGTCCATTTTTTTGGTATGCCGATCAAAAAAAAGTGACATTTGATCCGTGAAAAGCGAAAAAAAAAGTAACATTTTTTGTTGTGAGGAAAAAAAAAGTAAAATAATTTTGCTCAAGAAAAAAAGTAAGAAAATTGGGAGAGGTACGACCCTTTTTTTTTTTTTTTTTTTTTTTTTTAGGGGAGAGATACATTATGCAGCCCCGTAAAACGTGGAGAAGAAATAAATACCGTGACAGTGTAAAAATATGACCAGCGTCTATAAACTTTAATGACTAAATTAATAATTAAAAAAACTTTTTTTTTCTCATACTCCCTTAGGTGATATAGTAAAAAAAATAATATCACATTCTAGAAAGGCAAGCCCTCGAAAAATTGTGATTTGATTCTCACTGAAGTCAAAAAAATTAAAAAATAATTTTAGATTCTATTGGAAATGTTGGGATAGTCCCACATCGACTACTCAAAAAAAAAAAAAAAAAAAAAAAAGTTTACAAGTGTCAAGTTGACGCTCCATCTTGCCTTAACATTTTGAAGTGAACCTTATTTTCACACTTGTAGCCCATATATATACATAAAATTAGACATCCAATTCCTACAAAAAAAAAAAAAATAGACATCCAATAGCAGGTCATATCTGGCCTCGTTAAGGGTGCAACCGATATATGCAAAGATAGTGATCGATGCTTTCAACAAGGAAAATGATAATCTAACACATTTGGGGCGCACGCTCTATCTTTTAACTTATTTATGGTGTGCGCTCAAAGTGTTAGATTATCATTTTCCTTTAAACAAACCTAGTGAATGTCTCCATGAACTTGAATCAATCTTCTATGATGTAAGAAATGTCACCTAGGAGAGAGGCCCTGTTGAATTTCAATATGTTCCTAGAGAACAAAATGTTGTAGCTCATAACTTGGCAAAGAGAGCTTTAGCTCTCCAGGATGGTCGTATCTGGTCTGATCCCATTCCTCAATGGGTCTTTTCTGATATTGAAATATAACATTAATCTTTAACAAAAAAAAGGGAGAACCGATATAACATTAGTATAGTAGGGGGTCACGTTACCAATTGTCTGAACTCTCCTATATTATACTTCTCTCTCATAACAATTATATTTTACATTATATTTACAAGAGTCACAATCACATTAAATTTTATTTTAAAAAATAAAATATTTAATATACAACACTATAGCTATAATAGAAAATAGCAAAACAATTTAAAAAAATATATTAAATCCACCAAGGAAAAAAAATTAGTGATATTTTTTTTCGTGAGTTTTTTGGCAATAAGTCTTGTTAAATTTGAATGTAGCGTACCTAGCTATCTCAAAACAAGTTAACCCGAAAAAGCTAGCAGAAGTTCACTATCTCAACTTACTCAAGCTAACAAAAAGCCCCCTATCTTTCCTACAAAAAAAAAGCCCCCCTATCTCAACTCATTCAAATATAAGAAAGCTCAGTCTCAATTACATTTGATAATTTTGAGGCATAATTTTACGTATTTTTAAGTTATATATTTGCTACACGGTGATTTTTTTGACACACTTTTGAGAAGATTGCATTAATATGTATTCGATCATATCTCAATTCAATCTAGAATATTGTATAACAATTGTATGTCTCAAAAGCATATAACTGTACTACATATATAAACATATATAATTGCTTAATTAGCTAGGATGAAGATCAATTAAAAATGTTTAATATAAAAAAGGACTTTGCAGCGCCAAATTGACACCGACTAATTAGGTGTCGTACAATACCCCCCGAGAGGGTACGTGCACTGTATTTTACAACGCCTACCTAGTTGGTGTTAGAAGTGAGTTAAAAATCGTGTTCCTATATAAAAATATATACATTAATTTTATCCCAGGGCCGAAAAAACCTGGCTTCGCCCCTAGTTGTTAGACCATCTCCAAACACAATACTCTATTTCCCCCTCTATTTTACAGTTCTGTCACATCAAACTCTATTTATTCTTCAACCACAAACTCTATTTCTACACAAAAACTCTATTTCTTACTTTTATTTTTTTTATTATTTATTTGTATTAATTTTAATAAATTATTTAATCATTAAAAAATTATGAAAAAACATATTCATATTTTTTTGAAAAAGAAATAATTATTGATAATTTTTAAAAAATAAATAAAATGAAAAATAAAAAATAAATGAACTCTATTATAGAGTTAGTGAATAGTGAAACTTCAAATTTAGAGTTTTACTATTCACCCAACTCTATAATAGAGGAGAAATAAAGTATGGTTGAGTAGTTTTACTCTATTTTACAGTAAAACTTTAAAATAAAGTATCTCATTGGAATTGCTCTTAGTATTATGATTTTGTATTGCAAGAAATTAGTAAGTTAAAATAAGTTGCTCTTAGTATTATAATTTTGTATTGCAAGAAATTAGTAAGTTAAAATAGAGAGAGAGTATCCTTATCTTCCTTATCTTTTTTTTTTTTGAGAAATAAATAAATAAACTCATTCTTCGTTTCAATAGAATGAAAGAAAAAAAATTGCGTGACAAAGCAGTAATAGGAGACACAAAAGTAAGATAGGTAGGGCATTTGACCAAAAAAAAAGTATGTAGGTAGGGCCTACATAATAACTGAAGACTGCAGTTTGATGGGACCACATTAGCGAAAAACTTGATTTGAGAGTGATAGGTGAGGGAGGGAGGGCTACGAATCTGACGCCTATGATGATGCGTACCACTGTGCAGTACCCAGCAAGAGACTGTACGTTAAGTGCTCACCCGTTTTCTGGTGGTGCAGGGCGCTGTGTACGCCAGACCCACTGGAACTTATCTCACGTAAGGCAAAGGCAGGCCCTTCTAATTCCGCCACGTGTTGCTATGTTCAGATCTCGGTGTCTATTCAGGTACAGGCGTGCTGGTGCAGGATTCCCTCCTGTGGGGCCTAACAAGGGAACTAATTTACTCGCATGCATTGTTTCCGACGATGAGCGAGCTGACCGGTTTGAGTCGTCTGCCGAGTGGAATCGGCTACGTAACTATGGAATTGGTCACGTTTCACTTGTAATTATCACGTGTTTTTTGGTAAATTTTGTTTTTGTTTTTTTTTTTTTTTGCTTTTTTATTTTTTTAATCTTTCGTACTTGACGTTTACCAAAACTTAAAACAAGCAAGGAAATCGAGCCTATTTGGTTGAGTGGTCCTGAAAATAAAAAATTATCGTTGAGAACTTATCTATCCATATAGTACGGAATTTGAGATGAATTCAGGGTAGTTAAATAGTTTAGATATCCGATAGTTTAGGCTTTAGACAAAAGAAAAAAGAAGCAAGAGGCTACTAGCCTTTTTGGTATAATTTTTTTTTTTGTGTGTTTTTCTTGCTTTTCTTTTGCTATTTTTTTATACAACTATAAGTATTCGCACCTTTTTGGTGCGACAAATCCCATAAAATTAAGTTGGTCCTACTAAAACTATTGATTGAGATAAAACAATCAGAAAGTAGTTTCATTGTAGATACCTCCTTCCATTAAAGAAATCTTTATGTAGTACTTGCGCCATTCTGCTATCCTGCTGGGTGATATTTTTCTTTTGCTTTTGATGTGATAGATTGTAGGAAAATAAGTATTTATAAAAAGTTTCTGACAAAAAAAGTATTTATAAAAAGTAAAAAATAAACAAATAAAGAGGCGCTTATGAGAATTACAATTGTTTTGATAGTTTTGAGTAATTATTGATGTCAAAACTACATATCAACCAATAAAAAAAAAAAAAATATCAAACGAGAAGAGAAAGCTAATTAATGTATATCAAAGTTCTCCGAATTAGGATTGCATCTTTAATAAACAAGGGACTGTAAATTTTATGCAGATCAAAAACTTTTAGTTGTATACTTTGTCAGCAAATCGTGTAAAGCGGCTATGATTGAAAATTTATAAATTATGTTAGGAAAATGATGGGCGCACACATTTGTTGAGCATTTAATCATTTATGACTCTTTCTTGTCTCTTTAAGCTTATATGACAAAATATTATAAATAGTTAAAAAATAAAGTATACGCTCAAAATGTGTTAGATTATTATTTTTTATTATGTTATAAGAAGATGTAAATTAATAATTTTGAAAAATATCTATGCAGTAAAGTTTGGCGTATTTAGGACTTTAGGTAATATATTTATGTATTTGGTTTATTTGTTTTGTTTAAGGTAGATGATCAGTGTAATACTATTTAATTTTTTTTGGGTGGAAATTTAAAATTTATTTCTAAAATAGGTTAAATTAATTTAAAAAATACAACTCCCATAAAAAATACTAGTGTAACCCCATTGGTAAACTCAGATAAGATAGGCACTTGTCAGCAACCCCTTAATTCACGTGGCACACATATCTCAAGGTGTATTGAAGGGGGCTAACAGATGTGTGTTCTACTCAGTTTTCGAGTTGGGCTGCCATAGTATTCTCCATTTTTACATACAAGTGTTTTTGTTTTTATTTGTTTTTTTTTTTTAGTCAAAGGGATGCTACGAAGCATGCAAAAAGGGGGGACCATAATGCTCCTTAATTACATCCTTTTCCTCTTGTAGAATAGAGGAAATGCCATTAGGCACAAAATCCTATCACAAAATTATAACTTGAACTCCTTTAATATTTACAAAAATCTCAAAAACTTCCTTTAAGTCCGGACTTGGATTTTTTTGTAGAGGAAATGCCATTAGGCACAAAATTTATCACACGAACACATAAAAGGAAATTACTTGCAAAACTTGTTAGCCAATTTGACTGTTCTATTCCCGATGTGTATGTCACGCACTATCTCAATTCTTAAGAAGTGTGCTAAAACTTTCAATCAAATAATTAGGAAAATTATCTGTTGTTGAAAAATTTACTCTCACAGACCAAACATGGCCAAAATTTGGACCTATCACTATCATTTCTAGCAGGTTTTCGCTTTATAAAAGTAATATATTTTTCTTTTTGATATTGTGGTGTTCAAAAATCAAAGATTACTACCTTTGAGTTACATCCCAAGTTTACAAGCTATGGAGGCTCAGTGAACCCATAGCAATTACCAATACCACTAGCAATTCTCGATACCACCCCTACAGAGTCTACAATATAGATAGAATAAGCTAATTGTATATACAGATTCTTAGAATTCGATTGAACAGTAAAAAAAAAGGAGATGAAAATATTGTGAGGCGGAGGTGAGGGTGGGACATTGAGGTTGGAAATAGGAAGAATACGACAAGGAAGCAGAGGTGGTTTGTCGTCAGCCTCCGAGTTCGTGCTTTACATGCGAATAGACTGATAGTAAAAAGTACATCGTCATCGAAACCTGCCATCACCCGCCATTACATTTTCACCCCAAACCCATATCCCATGCACACGCCCTCTCCATTTCCACCACTGTCGTTATTTCACCTCTCAAAAAAAAAAAAAAAAAAAAAAAAAAAAAAAAAAAAAAAAAAAACCAGAGTGAGTAAAACCACTTTAGACACCATGTGGCCCTTTAGATTTACATCAAAACTTGTACACACAAACTTTGATGTAAAATCGAAAGGACTATAATAACCAAGTGTAAAAAATGTAGATCAACCAATCATTGTTCTTTCAAAGTCACTCTCGCTTTTTAAAACCGCCGCCCAAAACTGCTATGTCACCCCCTCATAGCGGTTTCACTCCCTCCCTCCTTCACGAGTCACGACCCTTTAAAATCCGCTCTCCAAAGTCCAAACCAATTAGGCCATTTTCAGTTCCCAAACTGAAAGTCCCATTAAACAGAGAGAGAGAGAGGGGGAGAGAAGTAGTTTTTGTTTGGTTTTGTTCTTATCCGACAAACACAACTTTGATCAATTTCAAGATTTCTACTATTGTTCTTGTTATGGGTTTTGTCTGTTTATGTGATTGATTTTCTTTTTAAAGGGCATCAGTTGGGAGCCAATTTGTTTTTCTTCTCTTCTTGATCATAATGAACTTTGTTTGATGTGCAATTGGGCATCCAATTGTTGAACAAAAAAAAAAAAAAAGTTCTCTTTGGCAAAAAAGCTGCACAAAGAAAAAAGGGAAAAGTTTGCTTTTATGATAGAAAAACTTTGTTGGGGGGGACCAATTAATGGAGGTCACAGAGTTTTAGGAGTGAAGGGTTTGATTTTCATGGCAACTCTGTTTATGGGTTCTGGGTTTTGGGCCAAATGGTGGTTTCTTTGTTGATTCCTCTCTGTTTTCCTCTGTTCCCTCTGTTTTCTTTGTTATTTGTTTTTAAAGTCTCTCTGTGTGGGATTTGTTGGAAAAGCCACTCCACTTTCTGTAAATCCATGGCTGTTTCATGGGTTCTACCAATTTTGGCTTTTGAACCAGAATCTCTCTCATTTCAGGTAACCCCTTTTGGCTATTTCATCATTGTTTCTCTGTTTTTGTTGCTAAAGAAAAAACTGATTTTATTGTTCTTGATCTTTGTTTCTTTGCAGTGACAAGTGTGGGTGCAACATCAATTATAAACAACAACAACAACAACAACAACAAAAAAAACCAGTAATTGGTAAACAAGCATTAATGGCTGAAACCAAACGCTCTTCCCCTTCTTGATGAAACAGATAAGGCTCACAACTTCATCATCTCTCTTCAGTTCTCCAAGATTCTTCAATGGCTTCTCTGTCAAATCCTTATCTGAAACTGATTCTGTGATGAGCCCAACTTCAATTCTAGACAGCAAACCATTCTCTGATAAACACAACTCCACTTCAAGTAGATTGTCCACTGAGCCTTGTTTGGATTGCAAGTTCAGTCCAAGAGAGAGAACTCTTGATTCAAAGTCTGTTGGTCTTATCAGCATAGTTGATGCTGAAACTAACAATGAAAACAACTCAAATTCAAGCACTCCAATGGTTCTCTTTGGATCACAACTTAAGATCCAAATCCCTTCTGTTCTCTCCCCTTCAGAGGACTCCCCAAAACTCCCCTCTCATTTCTACATCAAAACCCGAAACTCGCGTCCCGGATCGTCGTCGTACTCGCCCGGGATGTCTCCTAATTCAACTAAGAAATCTCCATTTGGGTCCTTGAATTCAAGTGTTGGAACAGTTGTTTCTCCCAGAGTGTTCACTGGGTGCCTCTCTGCAAGTGAAATGGAGCTCTCTGAGGATTACACTTGTGTGATCTCTCATGGGCCTAATCCAAGAACAACTCACATATTTGAAGATTGCATTGTTGATGATTGCTTTGGCTTTAATGGGGTTTCTTCATTTAAGAAAGATACTTGCTTTTCTACTGATCATTTGAGTTTCTCATCTGAAAATTTTCTCAGTTTCTGCTACAATTGCAGGAAGAGTCTTGTGCAAGGAAAAGACATTTACATGTACAGGTTAGACTATTTGATAGATCTAACAAAAATCTCGATGTGGGCGGTTTCGGTTTTGAGGTTCCTATAGTGAATTGAACATTGTTATAACTTGCAATGTGATCTGATTCTTTGTTGATTGGTTTTGTTCATGCTTATAGGGGTGAGAAAGCTTTCTGCAGCCGCGAATGCCGCCAGCAAGAAATTCAAATCGACGAGGAAATGGAGAGGTCAGAGAAGAATTATTAGTGATTCTTATAGGTACTTGTTCTTGAATATGTTTCCCTTGTAATCTCAGTTCCCAAGTGTAGATGTTCAAAGAGCTGTTGGAGAATTCTGCAGCCTTAAATCTTGATCATTAAAGGGTAGTAGTAATTTGTAAATTCTCAAATTTTCCATGTATGAGAATCACTCAAACTGTGACTTGCATGAGCTTAGATTGAATAGATTGTTAATAAAAGAACTCTTCAATCATAAAGCCGAAAGCTTGTTTTTATGATTAAGTTTTCTGCTAACATTTATCTATCAACTTGTGACCTTGATTTCTGAGCTGAAACGTCAGTGATT
The DNA here is from genome assembly GCA_039657345.1 of Stephania japonica. Classification (NCBI taxonomy): domain Eukaryota; kingdom Viridiplantae; phylum Streptophyta; class Magnoliopsida; order Ranunculales; family Menispermaceae; genus Stephania; species Stephania japonica. The sequence continues at coordinate 14,140,086 of CM077558.1, read as the reverse complement.
TTATCAGTAACAATTTTCCAACGAAGTTGATGATTGGAAAATTGTTTTAGTAGTTGATTACATGATCTTCAACAATTGATTTGAATAAGTTTAGCATTGTTTACAATAATTGTCTATTGCAAAAGCAGATATATTTGGGGGACCATTGTTGAAAAAACTCTTTCTTTCTCTTATCTGATGATGGTAGCAATTTTGTTTGATTCTATGAATGATTCTGCATTGATTATCTTATGTGAATGAATCCAAACTTGAGCCTCACTCAACAGTCTCATGCTTAGGTAGGCTTAACATAAATTATAATAAAAAGGTTCTGTTTCATATGATGAGATTTTATTCTATTCTTAGTGATTAGAAAACAAGAAAAAAAAAATTCTATTGTCATTTTGCTCTGTTTCCTATTTATTTATTTTAACATCATTGTTCTCTGCAGTGCATTGCAGTTCATTGAATACAAACATTAACATAACATTAATATCATAGACTAGCTTACTTTATGTTTCATCTAATATTAAAGAGAGTTGAATATATAAAATGAGACCAGCCGCTTCATTTACATATCCTTAAAAACTGGGTCAACTTTTTGTGTCCATAGCTCTTTAACTATAAACAAGGTGTAGTAGCTTTTGCAGTCCTGTTTGGCCTCCCTGAAAAAGTTGATATGCATAATATTAAGCCCATTGAAGTGTTTAATGTGTACTAGGTTCGTGATTTTGCTCGCATGAACGAGCCCGCTTGCTCAATGGAGTTAATTCAACTACTACATATTTTTATTATCCAAATAATGTGATTTTAATTCTTTAAAATCAATCCCAAAAAGTTTGATTCTTTGTAAAAAGAAACAAAACAATGAAGGGAAAGACCCAAAGTCCTTACCAATAATATTTGATTAAGTATGTTGCTTTGACCTCTCTCAGGATTGTGCTGATCTTGGTTGAAACATATTTCCTCCAATTCTAAGAAGAAACATGGAGTGCTGAATAGCTAAATTCAAGGTGTAAAGGTCGAAATGGTATATGATAAAAACTATCCTACCATAGATTGTAAACAGATTAAAATTGCTATGAAATCAATCCTTTGCTTCTTGGAAAAAAAAAGGCCAAAAAAACAAAAAATTCCTTTTGTAAGGTGATGTTACCTCTTTTCTCTCTCAATTATCAATCAAATTTATAGAGTTTTAGTTAGGAATTGAAGGAATTCATGGGTAGGTGTCAACATTTTTGTATTCATTTCAATCTATAATAATTAAAAATGGATTAGTATTGTCTCAAAGAAAAATAAAACTTTTCCAAATGATTGTAAATTTCTTAGGGTTTCAAATACAAAATCAAACAATAACTCCTATTAATAGAGTTATCAAATTTGCAGATAAATTTCCTGATCAACTAATAGATAAAAAGTAATTACAAAGATTTTTAGGATGTCTAAATTATTTATCAGATTTTTATAAAAATTCTACAATAGATAAAAAATGTCTTTTAGAACTTAAAAAAGACAATAAATTCCTTTGGACCCCTATTCATATAGAAGCAATACAAAAGATTAAGTCAAAAGTAAAAGTTTTACCATGTCCACACTTAGCCAATTTTGCTTATCAAAAAATTATTCAAACAGATGCCTCTGATATATGTTATGACGGAATATTACTACAAAAACCCTAGAAGAAAATGAACAACTGGTGTGTTATACATCGAGACTTTGAAATAACAATCAAAAGAATTATGCTACGGTTAAAAAAGAAATTCTTGCAATTGTTTTATTGGTTCAAAAATTTAAAGCAGATATTTTGAATCAAAATTTTTTAATAAGGGTTGATTGTAAATCAGCAAAAGAAATACTTTTAAAAGATATAAAAAATTTAGTTTCAAAACAAATATTTACCAGATGGCAAGCTATTTTGAGTATTTTTTATTTTGATATCGAATATATAAAAGGAGAAAATAATTCCCTTTCTAATTTTTTATCCAGAGAATTCCTTGTAACTAAATAAACTAATTCTTTGTTTCAGATCATCATGGATAAAGGTAAATCTCTTCGTACTTATCAAAGACAAAATAAATTCTCCCCATTATTCAACCAGTATAATAATCCAGCCTCCAATTCTGAACAAAGATCCAGTTATCAGTTAAGAAGCTATTTTTTTTGTTTGTCCTCTTGATTATCTCGATCTTGCCCAATTTGAGTATCTTGATCCTGCCCAATTGGTATCACAGCCTTGTGCTTGGGAATCAAGTTCTTCATCATCTTCTTCTATAAGTATTATGATTTCAAATTTGATTATGATTTCGACTATGATTTCGAAAAGGATTTTAAAAACTTACTACTATTAAAATTCTATTGAAAGTTAAAATTTTGTTTTCTTTCTGTTAATTTACTTTGTGTTTAGCCTTCTCAATTTGAGTTATAAGTTTTCCTAGTTGCGTAGTAAGGCTAGTAGACGAGAGTGTAAGTCTAGCAGTAAATCGTTGACCAAGCTAGAACTCTAAGAACCCAGGTGAGACATGAGTGAATTAATGAAGAAAATGAGATCTTCGCTTTCATTTAGAAAATATAGTCCTAAGTTTGAATTATCCACTTTGACATCAAAATCTGATAATAAATCAATAATAAAACCGAAAAAATGAAATCAAAATTAGATTTAAGAAATATAAGTGAAATATCATATGTAGATATAGAACAATTACTACAAAACTGGAACTTACCAATTATAGATCCAAAACAGATATATACTCATGGAACTTTCTCCAAAAATATATATATATATATATATATATATATATATATATATAAATATTTGCATATAAAATTAATACAAGTAGCAATAAAACCATTAACTGCATTAGGACTAAATACTTCTGTATTAGCATCACTAAGAGACAAAAGGCACATAAAGTTTAATGATTCATTATTAGGAATAATTAAAGGAAGTTTGTCTGAAGGACCCATTTTCTTTAATTGTTTTCTTAATTTCACAATTAGTTTACATGATCAATTTGCACATGAAGCTTCAACATTAAGTTTATATACTCAAAAGTTTGAAATGAAAGGAATATGTTCAAATGTTGCAGTAGTTTATCAAATTTATTATAAATTAATGCATATTATAATCTCTGCAGTTGCATATACAAATTTACAAAAAGGAAATTCAACTTTATTTTTAACAAATAAAATAATAACTAGAAAAAATTAAATTGGAAAGATATAGATATATCAAAAACATTGTTAATCCAAGATACAAACAAAGAAGAGAATCATGTAGATAAAACAAATGATCAAATTCATATTATAATAGCTCATGATGATGGATTAGTTGGAATAAATTTTGCTCCAAGAAAATCTTGTTCTACAATTTCATCTTCATTAAACACAGAGACTTTTTATGAAACTCAACCTGCCCGCGTATCAACTTCAAAAATACCTACACATGTAGCTTATCCTATTACGCCTTCAAAGGATAATGTTTTCATAAATGATTTTAATGATTATCAAGTTAATATGGTTAAAATTGATTATGAAGAAGATTTTGAAATAGATTATAAAAATTTAAAAGAACAATTTCTTAAACATCCATTAACACCAATATTTTGTAAAGTTTGTCCAAAATCTCAACAAGCAATAATTAGAGAAAAATATTTTACCTATATTAAAAATAATAAAAAAATATTCAATTTTTTTATTATTTAACCCAATCTTGTTCAAAAATTATAAACAAGATAAATACAATATGGGATGGATCAAAAGGTGAAAAATATATCCAGACTCATCCCCCATTAGCTTCTATAAAAATAAAAGAAGACATTAAGGCAGTACCATTAAAAAATACTTTTGATGAAGAAAAACCCATATCAAGAAGAGATTTAAATCATCTAATCGAACAAAATAATTATACAAATATTTATTTATCTACTCTATCAAAAACTTCTCATAGTGTCCCTCTACTAGTAAGATTGTCGAAAACACCATAAGTCAAAAGGTAGAGAATGAATCAATATTAAAAAAACCTATGATAAAAGATAATTTAAGAAATTTACCTGTGATAAAACCAAATTATTCAGAAGAATTATTGCAAATGATAGCATCAAAAATTAGTACATTACAAATAAATCTAAAAGATAAAAAAGAAAAGATGCCTAAAATAAATATCCTTGAAGAAAACCAATCAATAATATCTGATAGTTTATCAGAAGATTCATTAGAAATTAACTCAGTAAAAGTAGTAGAATCTAGTATCGAAATGTCATCTGATTTAGATATAAACAAAATCCATTATTCTAAAAAACATGAAACTTATAACACTAGAAAAGGTAAACACTATTATTCAAGACCATCTTCTGTAGATATGATATTAGAAGAAAAGAGTGAAAAAATAATTAAGTATGATGGAAATTCGATTTATGAATGGAATATAGATGGATTATCAAAATATAAAGTTTTGCAAGTAATGCAACAAATATTAACTTATTCAATGACATGTAAAATACAAAACCATCCAGAACCTAATATAGTAGGAGCAATAGCCACATGTTTTACTGGACATTTAAATGGTTGGTGGAATAATTCTTTATCAACTAATCAAAGAAATGAGATTTTACAATCAATATCCAGAGATGAAAATAATAATCCAATTTTAGATGACAATGGAAGAGAACAATTTAATGATATAAGATGCTTGATAACTAATATAATTACACATATTAAGAGAAAAATGTGGAGGAACTTTAAACTTTAATAAATTCACTTATGGTGATATAATTCAAACAATACAAATAGTAGGATTATCAATATGTAATGATATAAAATTAAAAAGACAATTACATAAAGATTCCAAAGATAATCGTAGAGATATAGGTGACTCTTATTATCAATTTGGCCATGAAGTTGCATAAACTAATAAACCAAAATATAGCATAAGAAGAAGATTACAAAGATTTAATAATAACAAAAATCAAGATTCTTATTATAAAAATAATAGAAAGAATTATAAATACCATAAAAGAAATTATAAATTTACTAAAAATAAGACTAACAAATATTTTAAATGTGGAAAATCAGGTCATTATGCAAATAAATGTCATTTAAAAAATTATAAAAAGAAAGTTGCTGAAATAGTAGAAAGTGATAGTTCTTCGTAAACCTGTAAATGTATTGAAAATATGCAAAATACATATACATCTACCTCAAATTCAGAAGATGAAATTAATATTTTAACAACATACGAAAAATTAATTTTAGACATAGGAGAACAAATAGAAGATTCAATATTAAAATATAAATATTATACAGAAATTTTAAATAATGAAAAGGAAATTGACAATACCTCTCATGTATTAAAATTAGATGAAAATAAAATAAATTTTCAAAATCAAATTAACTTACATAATAATTATCATACTATGAAATATATACTTCAAGATGTAAATAAAATATCTAAATCTTTTGTAGGACCTACTATAAATTCATTACAATATGAAATAAATCAATTAAAAAATGAAATAAGAAGTCTTAAAGAAAAAATATTTAAATTAGAAGATGAGAATATAAATTCTGAAAATTTTTTCGTTTATGATAATAATGTATTTATAGAAACACTTAGGGCTTATATGCATCAACGATGGTTTACCCCAATAACCTTAAAAATAAAATTTTTAAATGTTCATTGCAAGCTCTAATAGACTGGTGCAGATCTAAATTGTGTAAGAGAAGGTTTAATTCCTTTACAATATTGTGAAAAAGCAAATAGTCGAATTTCAACAACACAAGGAAATAAATCATTAATTAAATTAAAAATCCCTCTTGCGCATATATGTAAAAATAATGTTTATATATCAACATCGTTTATGATAGTTAAGGATTTGCAGCATGATATGTTATTAGACACTCCATTTCTACAAAAAATTCAGCCATTTTCAGTAACAACAAGTGGAATAAAATCAAATATAGAAAATAAAGAAGTTAATTTTAATTTTATTAATAAACCAAAAACTAGATATCTAAGTCAATTAATTAATCTAGTTGAATATAAACAAACTTTTATAGGAGAATTAAAATTAGAAATTAAAAATTTAAAACAGAACAAATTATAAATACTTCATCTTTTCAACAAAAAATTAAAACGTTTCAAGATCAATTAACTATTAAGTGTTGTTCAGAAATACCATCAGCATTTTGGGATAGAAAAACTTATCAAGTTTCTTTACCTTATATTAATGATTTTGATGAAAATAAAATACCCACAAAAGCTAATCCCTCTCAAATGAACGAAAGATTATTAAAACTATGTGATCAAGAAATAAAAGATTTGTTACAAAAGAAATTAATAAACCCATCCAAATCTCCATGGAGATGTACAACTTTTTATGTAGAAAATGCAGTAGAATTAGAAAAAGGAGCCCCAGGCTTGTTATAAATTATAAACCACTAAATAATGTTTTAAAAACAATAAGATATCCATTACCAAATAAAAATGATTTAATAAAAAGAATAGTCAATTCAATTATCTTTTCAAATTTTGATCTAAAGTCAGGATTTTGGCAGATCCAAATTAAAAAGGAAGATAGATATAAAACGACATTCAACACTCCATTCGGACAATATCAATGGAATGTTATGCCATTTGGTCTTAAAAATGCCCCTTCAGAATTTCAAAAAATGATGAATGAAATATTTCATCCTTATTATGAATATATTTTAGTATATATAGATGACATTCTTGTATTTTTAAAAAGCCTAATTCAGAAGAAATTGCTTATTCAAAATTCAAAATCCAGAGAGTTTTATCAAGTGATGAATGGTCTAAGCAATATGGCTTAGTAAAAATGCCTTGTCATTTTCATCAGCCAATCCTCTAAAAAATATTAGACATTCAGAAGAACAGACAACAATATCAATAAGTTACAATGATTATATTGAAGCATGGAAAGTCATACTGTTCTACAAGAAGCAAGCTGAAGGACATTCATGGTACATCACATATAAAAATCAATAGGAATTAATATTCCTCTATGGTTTCATCATGAATGGCTACCCCGATTTGATCCGACTGAATCAATTTTTCCTCCAAAGTCAAGGCCCTTTATGATTTATTTTTGTTTATCTTTAAGTATACTATCTTATGGATACTGAAATGGAACTATAATACCGCAACAATCAAAGATATAGAAGGGAATCCAGCTACATATTTGGTTTGAGAAATTTATATTAAATGGTGGGATAAGTTTGATGTTAGTTTAATAAAAGAAGAAAGTTTGAATCCCATTGAACATCTTTCTCCATCATTCAGCAAAATTCCTCTGAAGTCTTATAAATAAGCATCTTTAAAAATAAATGAAAAGAAATAGGAACCAATTAAGAATGTAAATCATGTTCAAGTCTCATCATCATCATCTGAAGCCCCTTTAGACACAACAAGTCTCATTCTTCAAGAATTAAAGAAAATGTAGGAAGAATCCAAGAAAATAAATGAGACTTCAAAAAATTAAAGAAACTCATTCAGCTACATCAAAAACTAATTTAGAACATGAAGGAAGTTCAGGTTCCACTGAGTATATCATTGATTTATATTAATTCAAGCCCATGCCAATCAAGTTAATTCAGGCCCATGCCTCCAGGCCCCTGCCTGCCATCACCAGGTTTATGCTTGCCTTAAGCCCATGCCAATCAAGTTAATTCAGGCCCATGCCTGTTATTATCTTATAAAATAATTCTAAAGCTTATTCGCAATCTGTCAAAGCTTATCAAGACTAAGACATACAAGTGAAATTATCCAGAGAAAGTGTTGGACTAAGTGGTTAGTCACTCTAACACCGATCGAGATTTTGATGGAAACAAACAATGTGAAAATATACTAATAAGTTTATCAAGTGTATTTCAGTTTCGTGAAAGGTTGCAAAACATCACAATCTCAAGTAGTCAAGTATTTAAGCCATACAAGTTCAAGATTCGGCAAACATAAGAAAAAGAAGACAAAAGATCGAACCACAAGTTGTAACATTGATGTAAGGTATTCAAGTTCATTTACATAAGCCTATTGCATTAGTTCATGCACATCGAGCTTTTCAAATAGATTTTCAAATGTCAAGTGATTACTTGAAGTTTTAAGTGTAACTTAACACATAACTCGGCCTATAAGTTTAAACAATGTTAAACTATATGTTTATGTTTATATCGTACTTTGAAAATCATTTTGAAAGGTTTTGAAAAGAAAACTGCATATTTGCAGAAAAGTCCCTCGCAAGTCATGAAACCGAGATTTTTCGTTTTCGGGATTTGTGAAAATATCCGGACCACCTAAATATGTTTAATGACTCATAACGAACATATATAACATGTTATAAAAGGGTTGGTTGGGTTTCGAACATGATAAAGGGTTGCTAACCAAAGGGATGAAAATATTTATTTTCAGGTCCCTGCAGTTAGCGCGCTAGGTCTGGATATTATGCATTTTTGTCAACTTTTTTATAAAGCTGAAAAATTCACTTTAATTTAAATTTTTGATGGAATCTCAGCCCTTGAATCCCTAAACAGTCATAAAACTATTATATAAGAATGTAGAACACTCTAAAACAACCAAGCACAAAGAATTTGTTTTGAGGAGAAAGAAAAACACAAATACTCAAATTTTTCAAGAAGAGGAGCTTGGAGTTTTATGAAGAACTCAAGTAATACTTTGAAGTTGTTGATTCAATCTCAAAACCAACACTCTTGAGGCATTCTAAGGTGTACTACAGCCTTTCCAAAACTGATTTTCAAGTCATCATCTTGGGGTTGTAAGAAAATCATATTTCCTAGCTTTTCTTGTGCTTAAATTATATATTCTTGTGTGTTTGACTTAGGAAATCACATATTGTGTTTTTAAACACATTTGTCTTGGGTTTTGCACTTAAATTTGATTTACTAAACCCTAGGACTGATTTGGACAAGAGTTTGCACTTAAACTTGATCTTTATCAAACTTATTCATTGAATTTGAAATCGGATTTGTTCTAATCGATTTGTTTGAAACGGTTTCATATTTGAGTTTTGCATAAAATCAGTGATATCTTTACATTTCTTAATTGTTTTCATACTTGCATGCATTAGAGTGGTTAGGCTTTAGGAGGCTTGCTTGTATTTGAACTTGATGCCATTTTACTTTGTAAAGTGTATTTTATTGTATTCATCAAACTTTGATTGTAAGACTTAGTGAGATCTAAGTCGAAAGGGAAGACCTAGTTGAGGTTAGGCATAAATCCTAGTTGTGGCTAGGTGGGGAAAATCCTAGGTGAGTCTAGGTGGGCAAATCCTAGTTGCGGCTAGGTGATTGTATAAGACCTTATTGCGATAAGACATCTTGTAAAAGACTTAGTTGAAGCTAGACATTCACTAGGCTAGTTAGCTTAGGGTGTAACACTTATTGAAAATATAAGTGGGGGTTGAAAATCCTAACCGAGGAGGTTAGGTAGTGGATGTAGATCGGTTGGATCGAACCACTATATATCATGTGTCTCATTTACATCTCTTCTACCCCATTCACTTGCATAGCATCCATATTTGTGTTTTAGTGAGCATATATCATCTTAATTATTGAATTATATTTAAAAAGGCGATAACTACTCGGTAACCCTATTCACCCCTCTCTTGGGTGACCTTCAGAAAGAACATCAATAATGTAATAAAAATAGTATTGATTTGACAAAAGTAGTCATTATTTTTGTTTTTGTCGGTTTAGAATCTACTTTATAAAAGTAGAGATGTCTTTTTATAAAGTTTATTGTTTTATTATGAAGGAATCTACTTTATTAAAGTAGATGCGTCAGTTGTAAAATTAATTGTCAGTCTTTTTATCTCTAAGGAATCTACTTTATTAAAGTAGATGCGTCTGCGTCGATGCATTTAATGATGGCCACTAATGACCAATTATGGGGGTCACTTTTTGTCTGTATGTAAACGTTTTCCCTATAAATAAGAAGTTCGAATGAAGGAAGGATTCATTTGAAAGTAGTGTTTAAAAAAAAAAAAAAAAAAAATTCTATGAGGCTCTTCTCTCTATTTTCGATCTTCTATCTTCATCTTCACATCATAGATTATTATTCTTATCATTCTGTCAGTCACAAAAATTCACTTTACATTTTCCCTCTTGATTATCTCGAACCTGCCCAATTTGATTTTCTTGATCCTGCCCAATTGGTATCATAGCCTTGTGCTTGTGAATCAATCCTTTGCTATGATAAAAAAATATCCTACCATAGATTGTAAGCAGATTAAAATTGCTATGAAATCAATCCTTTGCTTCTTGGAAAAAAAAAGGCCAAAAAAAAAAAAAAAAATCCTTTGTTCTTGTAAGGTGATGTTACCTCTTTTCTCTCTCAATTATCAATCAAATTTTTAGCTAGGAATTGAAGGAATTCATGGGTAGGTGTCAAAATTATGTTCTGGAGTTTTAATAGGGTGCTTCGTAATCCATTTATACTGAAGTTTTATAGACTAAAACTAATGGAGTTGCTGTCATGAACTCATGTGCCATGGTTCTTTATGTGTTTTTTTTGGTGAAGCTTATGTTTTTTTTTATTGGTAATGGTGTAATTAGTGGATTTGATTATAACTGATGTATGAGGTTGTAATTGATTTATGTAAGGTCCATTTGGAGGGCATTCAAAGTGGTTTTGAAGGACCATAAGGACTGGTAATGGACGCAGCGTAACTAAGGGAATCAAAACCCATTTTTACATTTGCAACTATTATTAATGCTAATGTTGCAGTTGCAACTATTATTGTGTTGTTTTAACTTGTTGCAATTGCCACTTTTGCAACTATTGTGTTGCAACAAACTATGACTATGACTTGAAACATGGAAAAATGGGAAAAAGAAGAGAAAGTTACGGGACTTGTCCGGGACATGGACTAGGATTCTAGGAGTGTTGTAACAGCAGTCTAAGACTGAAATTAACAAATTATAATTAATGTTGTGTAGATTTTTCTCGTGAGAACCTATAGGAGGTTCGGGAAGTAAGGAAATTTAAGGAAACACGACCAAGGTAAGTGGGTTTCGTTCATTTAAATTATGGACTGGGATATGGGAGTTGTTTATATACATTGATGTGGTTCCTGACTTGTACACACTAACACTGCGGGGACGAACTATCTTTGGCATGGCTCCATACATCATGCTTAGTAATGAGATTGGAACTATCGTGTTTGTGTCATGATGTCATTGTGTAGTGTCCGGTATACCATACCCTACATGTGCATGATACATAGCCTTGGTGTTAATGGTGCTTAGTCACATAGACCACTCAACACTGAAGCTCGCTATGCGCATAGCTGGGACGGGTCACTGGTGTACGTAAACAATGTTTAGTAGTTTAGGATCGGAACCAAGATAACGTGAGAAGCCGGTAGTCTTGTTATAGCTAGCCCTAACATTGACTAGTTGACCCCGTTGGAATGAGTAATTGCCCACCCCATATTGGGCAATTACTTCTTTGTGTGTGTATGAGCTATGAAACCAAATAAACTTACATCTGCTTATTATTGTTTATATCATTTATGTAACGACTTGTTACCTTAAGTAGATGATTAGCTTTAATTCAAATCCTAATTAACCCGATTTAGACTCATGATTAAGCATGACTTGTCTCAATTAGTGTGTGTGGGTATGTTGGTGTGATTGTATTGCATTTGGTTGGTGTGATTATGAATTGAGTAAACTATAGGCTTTAATGTAAATTAATGTAAGGCCTATAGTTGGAAATTGAATAAATAATTAATATATTGAGGGTGTGCTTAATGACACATGTGGGTTGTTAACATTTGTGGGTCGTGGAATAAGTATGCACGCTTGAGGATGCTGTAATGGCCCGTTTCCCCAAACAGGGCACCGTCCGACCTAATCCTGTCATTAAGCCCCCAATCCCAGCCACGTACGACTTAACAACGTATTAGTCAACATTTTTTCTTATTCACCTTGTTATCGCATTCAAGATAAGTATTCCTCAATTTTCGTTATTCGTGATTTTCCGAGGTAATTAAAACTTTTTACCAGCTTATTATATTAAGCGGTAGTCTTAAACAATTTGTGGAAGCTTAGTCAATAACACTTTTATATAGAAACCAGGAAATAGATTATCACATGTGTGTGTGCATATATATATATATATATATATATATATATATATATATATATATATATATATATATGTCAAAACGGTGATAGACAGTGTAAGAAACATGTGTCAACTTGGGGAACTAGTCGCTCAACCCAATATACAACCCAAAGCATGCGAAAGACATAAAGTATGTAAATACTGACAATATAATAAAAAACCTACAAAATGAAGTAACATGACACCTAGGGCTTATAGGTAGTGGCCGATCTTCTCCTTCTCAGTCATGCTACTCCTCGGATCTACACTCAATCATCAACACGAGATGACAAGTCCAGTAAGTAAATCTTGAAGGCCATTCATTCACATTTTCAAAATATACAAAGAACGGTAATTGAAAGCATACAATAGCTACAAAAAAAGGAAAACCGAAAGGAAAGTATGTAGACAATAGGTTTGGTTAGCTGGCATCCCCAGGGAATCTAACTCCATGTGTGGTGTAGAAACATCCCATACTCATAATATAGAGAAACCATTAGTTGTGTGGAGTACCGACATCCCTAAGGAATGTAACCCCATGAGCCGCGCTACTCATATTGTAATGACCCTATAATTCTAACTCATGTCATGTGTCATCTAAGGGTCGTACCGTAGGACCCTAGTGACGTGGTGTACTTATTTCAAGTCTTGGGAGTTGACACCGAGGTGTATTATATTTGTTTGGTGTTTGTATTATTTATTTATACCTGAATGTGAAATCCAATTGTTCAAGCATATTAGTACATTTTTGTTATCGCGTTGAAATTATAGGCAAGGCTCGCCTAGGAAAATGTGTCGATACGAGTATCAAGCGAGTGGAATACGGGTATACATGGACTGGGAAATAATTTTTATAAATGACCGAGATGATTATTAAAAAATATTGATGATGAGACAATACCCTAGTCAATTTAATCGAAATATTTGATATGGTGCAACTCGCGGTGTGAGCCGCGACAAGAAACACCTAAGAAATGGAAAGTCAAATAAGATAAGACTAACCTTGAGTGTCTCATTGGAGTCATCCAAGTAAGTTAGACTGTGACGGCCCCAAAACCACATTGGTCTGCCACGGGGCCACGCGGGCCCACAGTTGGCCACGCAGCTACTAGCTGTGTCCCACGGCTAACTAGTCACTATAATTTCCTAATTGTCAAGTTAATTATTGATATCTTGAATGTGTGGAAGCTTTTGATTATCATAACTGAGCATAAATAAATTAAACATGTTTCACCTATAGTGGAAAACCCAAAAGTACTCAGTATATAGGCGATAACTGCCATCAATGAATATTTATATACCAGTACTGAAAATGATATAGTCACAAGTCCCCAATAATAATAAATAAAACAACTTAATAATACACATACCAGTAGGTCCTCGAAAGTGGACAAGTAAAGATGTGTCGCCTGTGATATCCTTGCCCCTACTAATACACAAGATCTGCGCTCAAGCCATCACAAGAGATAGATGACGAGCCCAGTAAGTAAAATTCCAAGGAAAACCATCGTGCATTATTAAATAAATAAATAGCATCCAAAGATAGCATTCGATAATCATGCAGAAAAGAAGGAAAATGCAAGCAACTGCTCAAAGCTCATCGCATGAATATAAAATACTAAGAAAAGACAAAGCAGTTGTGACCCCAGCTGACTAAGCTATGTACATCGGACCAGGAGCCCTGGATATGGAATTTACCAATCCCTACAACTGTGTCCTAGTGGTATTAGCCCTATTGGCGTACATCAAACAAGTGAACCGGTACTCAACTCCGGATAACATCTACCGAGGCCGCGAACATGCGCTACATACCTAGCAGCGACCCCAACATCTTGCAGATACTTAGGTGGGAGTAACCTCAACCAACCTAGTAAATATAGCTCACAGATTATCAAGAATAATAACTTAAATGAATGGAAAAGAAAATGCAGTAGTGGTGTTTAGTTGGGTTTTACGTACCTGAAACCGCGCTAAAAAACACTGAAAACATCCATCAGTCCAACCCCGATTAGTCCCCGACTCCAGATACTGTCCCGTGACTCCTAAGATCGATTTCCAGTGTTTTATGGTTAATTAAGTGGGTTTGTTATCAATTAGGCTCGGTTAAAGACTTAGAAGTTTATGGGTTCTAGTCCCCAGGGTACTAGGCATGGTGGCCAGCATGCTCGGTGGTCTGGTTACCGTTCCTGGGAGTTGAGTCCCCAGCGCGCTAGGCAGAATAGCCAGTGCGCTAGGCGATTCTTTGCCCAGGACGAAGATTCGTCTTCCTCAGCGTGCCCAGCGCACTAGTGTTCATCACCTAGCACGCTGGGTACGCCCCTGACCAGAATTCCAATAGCGAATTCTGGGTTTCTGGGGGTTTTCCCAACACCCAACGGGATTATCAACACTTAAACACTTCAATCGCACCAAATCCATCACTAAAAGACCGATTAAAACATGATTAAACCCAAAACCAGTAGATCATACATGTTGGTATTTGGGGTTCATACGCAGCGGAGATTACAAAACAATTTTGACAAAAACCCCAACAGGATCCGAATCTAATTCCATTAAAAACATTTAAACTATGAAAACTTAATCATACCTTAGTCACAATGTACCTTTCTGAAGGCTAATCGATCTCTAAGGCACTGCCAACGACGAACGCCCTCTATCAGCGATCCACACACGAACAACGGCTGAGATTTGAAGTGCTAGCTTCGAGAGAATATTAAACCTTTTTGTTTCTCTCCAAAACGATTCAAAGCATACCAAAAACCCTAAGTCATTTCTAAAATGAAAATAGAGTTTCAACCTTTCTTTCATTTTTTTTTGTATTCTAACTCAAAGCATCTATTTATACAACCCTTGTATATAGACGGTTAAGGAAATTACACATATACCCCTACTTAAAGAAGTATAAGTGTAATACACTACAAGGATGTTTCTGTCATGAATTTTATCATATTAAATTCATTTTTCTGAACCATCTTAAAATCTCGCAAAACCATTCTTAGTGTGCGACCCAATAGGCTCATACAACGTTGGCAGTGTACCAAAACACATTTTAGTATATAAGTCATAAGCGACCTCTAGTAAGACATTATGACTACCCAAGTTGTATGAATATCAAATCGATACAACCTAATCAATAGTGTATATAACATCCTTTTGTCACACGATATCCTTTTGATCAAACATAAGACATGGAATTGTCATCCAACATGCTCAATCGTACTAGTCTCGATCTCTAGGTAGACTGAAAACATCCAAGTGACATTGATCAATATCAATTCACTTCGACTAGGCCTTTTAATAGTCTAACACATCGAGGGATCCACTAGATATCTCTCTTTATATGAGAGGGACAAGTGCTATCTCGATTACACAACTTTATCACATTGCTCACATAGTAACCAATCACAACCTTTATAATCGTCCGGTTAAAGATAACGTTTGATAGTGTCAAATCACTATGTTCCTAATGTTGAAGTCTTTGATAATCTCAAGTCAGATGACTGAAAAATATACCTATCATGAGAAACAACTATGACTTAATCCATGTGATGTTCTCATAGCGGGTCGGTCCAGTACTTTGTTCCCTAATAAGTACTCACGATCTTGATTCGTATTCCTAAACGTATGATCATCGTATGATCATCAATCAAAACTCACACTAGTCTTAATTCATTATAGTTTCCAGTATAATAATCGATTAGGGACATTTAGGATATTTTTGTAAATACCCATGGATCTTATTATAATTTAAACATGCAAATCAATTGTAATAAAAAGCAAATGAAATCCTCTATTTTATTAACTAAAATGTATTCATAAAGACTATTAATGGATTGACCTAGGGCACATTCCCCAACAACACATGCATGTCCATGAAACCAAAAATCACCAAAATCCCCATAATTTTCCATAAATTCGATATAATTCATCATGATAAGCTTCACAAACACCAAATCCTTCAACAACAGTTGTAAATTCCTCAGAAATCTCAAAATTCCTCAAAACCCAACAAAACCCATATTTTCATGGAAATTCAAAGATTGGGGGTGAGTAGATTACCTGGAATTTGTAGTTGGACGCCTAATTGAACTTTCCCTCACACAAATTCTCCCATCATTCTCCATTTTTCCTCTCTCAGATCCTCAGAAGAAAAGTTTAGATTTGCATGTGTCTACTGATCAGGTGTTATTTATAGTGGTTGTTTTAATTTGACGTTCACATGCATGTTGAGGCTGATCTAACGGTCCCTGTTAAGCTTGTGTCACTCAAATCCTGGATACCTTATCATGACACTTGTTGCCTTGTTTTGATCTGTTGTTAATCTCAAGGACAATCCTAGGTGTGCTGATTTATTTGATCACAACTATAGGACTTTGTATATTTGAATTTATTAAATTTATATAACCTAGCTAACCAATCAATTAAATTCCATACAATGGTAAATATGGTCACACTAACTTCTCGACTACCCGGCATTCCATGCCCCGCACCTGACACGCACCCCAAGGCGGTCTCACACTTAGTGCACCTAATTGATCTACTTAGCCTAAGGTTATACTAACCCAATTATCCCAAGTCCTCAATCAATCATCACATTATTATTGTTAGCCTTAGTCCATCCCCAACACCCGGCCTAACGACTATTGAAAACCCCGCGTTGGCACGTTATATAAGACAAAACCCTGGCACTTAACCTTGCCCATCTTCAACATACACGTATGCGATGTGACATTTATATTAATAAACTTTAACACCGCAATAATAGGCATACAACATACACAAATAACAAATATATCATAGGTACTCCTATCCGAGTCATCTCCGCTGTCCACATAATGCCCGAATTAACCTGTTAATCCCCGGAATTAAATTTGGGTCGTTACATGGACAACCCTATTAGTAACCCTAGGATTTCCTTGAGATATGTAAATGATCACAAGATGTGATGAGGGTATAAAAAGGCCAAAAATGAGATATTTTGACTCACTTTCTCACCACATCACTCAATAATCTGAAAATTTGAAAGAGAGAAGAGAAGACTTTTGTGAATTCTTTAAGGATTTGGGAAGCTTGTGACCATCAAACACCTTAGCTTAGGTAAGATCTAACTTGTTCTTGTAAGTCTCAACATTTTGAACTAAAATTTTGAGGTTTATTTGAAAAACGAGATTCAAACCAAAGTTCACTGATTTTATGAATTGTTGAAGTGTTGTTGGAATCAATTGCACTATTTAAGTGTGAATATATGGATGGTTTTGATGGTTGTTGATGAAGTTTGTGAGAATTTGATGATATTGGTGATTTTGATGTTAATTTGGGGGAATATTAATTTGTGGATATATATGGATGTTTGGAAATGACCTATGATGTTGTTGGAAATCCATAAGAAGGATGGGATAGGCTCGAAATACGGTGACGAAGCCAGGGGTTTTGAGAACCCCCAACTCACATTTATGGTCTGACACTGCCAACGGCACAGTGGGGAACAAACCCCACGGCGCCCCTGCGCGGCGTAGAGACCAAAACCACAAAAAAAAGAAATTTGGACATCTTGTCCAATTTTCCTAGCGAATTTTTAGGGCTTCTCCCGGGTATAATTACCAGTCTGAATATGAATGAACACCTCTAAAATTACCCCAAAACACAAAAAATGGATTTTCAGAGACTTAGGGACTCTTATGATAGTTGGGAATATGATGGGACTGGCCCGGGGTATTTATAAATTTAAAATTGAATTGACATTGTAAAATCAGTGAACAATACGTTAACACAACCAAATTGATTGAAATGAATACCAGGGAGTTAGTGGATTCGTAACAGGCATTTAAGGATTGACTTTGGTGGCGTGTTAGAGCCGAGAGAGCATGTTAGCACGAATTACAGGTAAGTAAACCAGCTAGGGAATGCATAGTTATTTCATCGAGCTTTTAAATATTATTGTTTATTGCTTCGATACCCTTTTCTTGGAACTCCTACTCTATTTGAGTGTCCGAGGGCCATGTGAGTCAAGTGTCTCTGGTAGTAGTTGTCGGTTAGGTACCGAAGCTATGACCTCGAGGCATTACTTTGGTTGATTGTTTGATTTCGATGATAGCTTTTATCTGGAGCATCGTTGATATCTCTCATCCGCATCCTAGGTAAAGCAGGCGATGCCGCATCCTAGAGCCCAAGTCTATTTGGCATTACCGAGACTTAAAGAACTCGACTCTGTGTCACCCACACTTGGTGGTCAGGAGTACTTGGGCACCTCTCTTTTGTTTCTTATGACACTTATTTATCGTTGTTCTTGCACATTTATAGTATATTTATTATTCACACGTCCTTACAACTTTCTTTCTATTTGCATGAACTTAGACTGCTTTATTTATTTCGAAATGTTTTTTAGATCCTACTGGATTTACTTACTTAGGTTCGTCATTCTTGTGTTTGAACGAATGTAGATCCGTAGTCGAGCAAGGTTAAGGCACTGATGTTAGGTGATTTGCTTTGAGGACATTGGAGTGGCCCTCCCATTGTTTGACATATATATATATATATATATATATATATGTTTTTCCACGTCGGGATATTTATATATATATATATATATGTTTTGCCATGTCGGGATATTTTGGGTTGTGAAACATACCAATATATGTATATGGATTTTATTTATACTCTCTTTACTAGATATACATGTTGTATGTATATATGCAGGGTTCTACACCATAGGGTTTCCTAACATTATTGATTTAGAGTTATTTAATTTGTTTAAGTTAAATTGCTTCCACTAAACTTATGAAACTTGCAAATTTCGAATAACTCAACTTAAACCTCTTAAATTCTGCTGCTTAATATGAAATAATGGAAAGAAATGCATACTAGATTTGCATTGACTTCATGAGGGTTGACTCGGGGGCCCACGTAGGTTTAGGCCGAGCGGGGCCCAGTTTGTAGGGAAGAACAGGGGCCGTCACAGTTGGTATCAGAGCCTAAGTTTTCAAAAACTAGCTCTTGATTAGCCCACAACCAACATAAGACACAAATCAATAATAAAGCTAGGACGTGATTGGAACTTAGAGTGAAACCCTATGATCCTAACGTAAAATCTTAGTTGGGAAGTGAGGAGAGTTGAGGAAATTAAAATTGGACTGTATGAGTTATTTGATGTATTGTATAATACTACTATCGTTAGCTATATATTGATCGAGGATTCGCCTTCATTGCAAATCGCGACGGCCGTTCAGCCCGAGGTCAGCGGTTCGAGATATGTTCCGGGGAGGCTAGATGAGATGTCAAAGCTGGTCACATCTCACGACCAAAAACTTGAGGATATCCTTAAGCTATTGAGAGCACAGACAGTACCATTGCCTACTACTTCAACAGTTCCTAGTACACCTAAAGGGAGTGCACCTACTGTACATGCCATTCTAGAGGCTCCCATCGTACTGGCAGGACCTGTGATATCTGAGATAGTATAGGTTCAGATTGAGATAGTACGTCCCACACCACCTACACTGACAGATGCTACACCCACAGAGACGAGAACTAAGGCGACATCCGAGGTGAGACAAACTCGCAAGTTTCAAATACACCACTCGTTTGAGTTCTTTGAGGGTATGGATCTGGAGACAGCTGAGAAGTTTTTGAAGAGCCACGACATCTTGGCTACCCCGAAGAACATGAGACTGACCATATCATTGGGGTTGATGTTCAGAGAGGCAGATGCATGGTGGTGCAACATGGTGACTACCAAGGGCAAGCTTAAGGACTTGGCTGAGTTCAAAAGGCAGTTTAATCATAAGTACTTTCCGCATTCGATTATGAACATGAAGAGAACAGAGTTCCAGAACATTAAGTAGTATACTGGGGAGACAGTGATGCAGTTTATGGGCAGGTTCTTACAGTTGTTGGAGCATGTCGGGGTATAACCGACACCAACGCTGACCAAGTCCATTATTTCATAAAGGGACTATTAAGGGACATTTGCGGTATGGTGGTGACTATCGACTCAGAGATTTTGTAGGTGGCATACAAGAGGGGCCTGGCCAGATAGACATACTTTAGCACACACTTCAATGAGGTCATCCCGCTCTCAACATCAGTGCACACATATTTCAGGTTTAGGGGCGATAGGAGGAGGAAGATGTGATGGCCCCAATTCCACAACCCTAAAACTGGACCCTGCCTAGCCTAGACTTACGTAGAACCTGAGTCACCTTCGCGCAGTCAACCCAAACCTAGTCAGCCTTACCTTACCTTTCATCCTTTATTAAACAATTTAAGTGAGAGTAATTAATATTCGTGAGTTATTCAAAGATAAATAGAAGCATTTAAAATCTCCACCTAATAAAAATAACCTAAAAGACATAAATTAGGATAGCCTAGGATGTGGAAACCCTGCATATGCATACCACCACCATATGTTATGTCACTGGAAAGAAATAATCAAGTATATACGCCCAAAATCTCTCATACCCAAATCCCATTGTTAAAAAAATATATACAATAATACAAAAGAAACCAAACCAACATCGAAAAAAAAGATGAACAACTCCAATATCCTCAAAGCAAGTCACCAAGCTGAGGAGCTTTTTCCCTTGCTCGACTGTGGATCTGCACTCAGTCAAACACAAGAATTGTGAGTCCCAGTTAAGTAATTCTAAGCAGGATGTTTACAGTATTTTGAAAGTAAATAAATAGTCTATATTCATGCCGATAGAAAGAAAAGTACAGGAAATGCATCAATAAATAAATACTGGAAATAAATATGAATCAATCGAAAATGAGTGTTCTGGAAAAGAATAGAAAGGTGCAAGTAGTCCCGACCAAAGGTCATTGAGTCAAGGAAATGAAATCACCTACCGTACTTGGAGTTTAGGACGAGGTACACTCACACCATCCTAAAGTCCACGCGAATACAGTGTCCCCGTTAATATAGCAAAGAACTCACATCCCGTATACCCAAACAATATCGTGCATCCCAAACTCCTGGCTCTAGTGTATGACACCAAATAAGCCACACTATCAAGGATCACGTTGACTCACTTGCCCTTAGACCACTCAATTAGAATAGAATTCCAAACCAGGAATAGAACAATAACAATAACAAATTAAAGCTAAAACAAATAACTGTAAATTTTCCCACTGGTTTACTTACCTGTGTCCAACACTATTATGCACTCACACGCCTGTAATTCATCCCTTACGAACTCCCCATATGATTATTACTATCCTACAATTCCTGTTGACCAATTAATTACCAAAATCCATTAACTATCCCATTTTCCCTAATTTTATTCATTTATGTATTTGGGTTAACTACTCGAGTATTGGCTTGTATTCGAACTCATTTAGATACCCAAAAGATACCCGAAGTTTTAGAAAGAAAATAAAAAATTGGTCTGATGAATAGTGCCACGTCATAAGTGGTGCCATGGGACCAAATGCCTGGTGACATCACTTAAAGCGTGAATTTTCAAACTCTTTGGTCTGGACGCTGTGACTAACTCCATGGGGTGAAATGCCTCATGACGTCCCTCTTGGCGTCCCTCTCGGCGTTACTATTTTCTAATCCGGGGTTTTTCGACACTCCGGCTCACTTTACCGCATTATGAACCTATCTTAAACTCACAGGGATGCTCATTTACATAAATTCCAACATTCAAATTGTTGAAAATAGTGGTCTATAACCCTGGTGTGGAAATTAACACAAAAATCAACAATAATTCCCCAAAAATACAAAACCAATCCAAACACCCAAAACAACCGCATGGTTGTGCTCCACACTGATCGAACTATCCATATAAACCTTCAAAACGTTCGGAAAACCAAAATTCTAAATTGGTGTCCGAAAATACCATGATAAAAACACTCTAAAGACCTGTCAAAACGACGAACACCTCGTGATGAGTAGGAATACTACCTTTGTTTCCGCAGTTGGTAGCTCCTCGGCGTCGTTCCGAGCTCGAAATCCCGTTGAGAATTCAACCCTCCTTCGTTTCTTCTTTCAGACTAGAAAAAAAACCATAGAAGAGAGAAAATGTGAATATATATATATATCCTCTTCATCATCGCATGCGCGCGTATCCCGAGGATGATCCTGGGGATCTCCTTCCACCAGCCAGCTCAAATGCCACTCTTAGCTGGCTTAACTGTATGACACGCTTTGGGACACTCTCCCATGCATACTCCTTAATACACACATTTCCCAACGTTTTCGGATCTGATTCGAACCACGACTCGTACCGCCATGTACCCACAAATAGTGATGCAAATGGGTAGGGGATGAGAACCTCATTCCCATTCCCATACCCATACCCACTTAAAAAATCATCACCCATACTTATACCCATATCCATTAGGGGAT
This sequence comes from Stephania japonica, assembly GCA_039657345.1. Lineage (NCBI taxonomy): Eukaryota > Viridiplantae > Streptophyta > Magnoliopsida > Ranunculales > Menispermaceae > Stephania > Stephania japonica. The sequence continues at coordinate 14,117,623 of CM077558.1, read as the reverse complement.
GAATTTTCGTACCCATCCCATACCCATCTAATCCCATGGGTATGGGAATCCCCATAGGAAAATTTTTTCCCCATTTCATTCCCCATAGGGATTTTCATGGGAATTTTTGCGGGGATGGAGAATCCTTGTGGAGAAAATTTTTTTCTCATTCCATTCCCCATTGGAGATCCTCGTGAGGATTTTCATAGGGTTTTGCAAGGATGGGGAATCCCTGTAGGGAAAATATTCTTCCCACTTAATTTTCTTCAAAAAAAGAATTATAAAAAATAAGGAATAAAAAATGCATACATAACAACACAATTGTTAAAATTTCAACAAAAAATAAAGTATAACATATCATGCAATTAAAGTTCTGACTTTTAAGTGTTAACAATTCAAAATCTCATTAAGGATTTTTGTTATGTATATAATGAGTATTTCGAGTGGAAACTATATAATATTATGTTATATTTATATATAAATATTATATGGTGCATAATTTATATATGGGGATCCGTATGAGAATCACACATGGGTATCTCCGTGGGTATATTTTATCACCTATCCCCGTACCCATATGGGTATGAGATTTCGTACCCATCTCCGCCCCTATACCCATTTAAAATCCTCATACCCTTACCCGTTAGGGTAAATCCTCGTCACCTGTGGGTATTACCCTACCCATTTGCATCCCTACCCATGAACCTACCAAAGTATTGAACACTTTTAATTATTATATTTTAATATATTTTTTCAGTGTTTTAATTACATTTGTACCTTACCACCGTTCGCTCCGACACCCATAAAATACATTTCTCTAAGTCGAACCCATTTCTCCACATCAATGCTCACACTCAAATGTCTGCAAACGTTTGAGACATTGAAATTTAAATTTGGGTAAATAGATAAATAATACAAACATCAAACAAAAATAACATACATCAGTGTCGACAACCAAGAATTGTTCACACGTATCACAATAAGGGATCCACATACGACCTAAAATGACACGTGGCACAAGTTAGATTTTAGGTTTGTTACAGTCTTTCCAACTTATTAGAATTTTTTCCTCGAAATTAAAACCAAACTAAAGGAAAGACTTACCAAATTCAAAAGAGGTAGCCTCGTCTCAGTGGTGGTACCATTTGATAAGGGTGATGGGACCTCCTTGTTCCTCAAAACTTTCACTTTATAGTCCAAAATCTGAATAGGCTGCTCGTCATAAGTGATATCCTCCCTCAAGTCTATCTAGCTTAAGTCCACCATTGGTCATCTGCCCTCTTTCGACTTGTCTAGTCGAAGCATTAACACATGAAATACTGGGTGGATCCTCGATAACTGAGGTGGCAACTCCAACTCATAAGCAACTCTACCTATCCACTTCCAAACTCGAAATGGACCAATAAATCTCAGTGTAAGCTTCCCTCTAATATCAAACCTCTTATGACCCTTCATCAGACATACTTTCAAATAAACATACTCTCCAACCTAATATTCTAACTCCTCATGATACATGTCATAGTATTTCTTCTGTCTATCTTGCACACCTTTCAACCTCAATCTGATTAGACGTATCTTCTCTATGTGATCCACTACAATCTCAGGCTCAATCACCGCCACATCATCGGGTTTTGCCCAACAACATGGAGATCTGTAGGACCTCCCGTATAATGCCTCAAACGGTACCATACCAATACTAGCCTAATAACTATTATTGTAGGCAAACTCACACAAGTGAATATACTCCTCCCATGATCCAGCATACTCCAACACACACACACATCTTCAACATATCCTCAAGAATTAGGATCAGTCGTTCTAACTGTTCATCAGTCTATGGATGATAAGCCGTACTGAGATCCAACCGAGTGTTGAACTGTGCTTGAATGCTCTGCCATATGAGATGTAAACTGTGGCCCTCTATAAGACAATCAATAGTGGAATACCATGCAGTTGAACTATCACTTTCTCATACAAACTCGCCAACATATCCACCGGATGTATCGTCAAAATTGGTATAAAGTGCGCAGACTTTGTCAACCTGTCCATAATTATCTAGATGTTTTCATGTTTGCGTTGAGATCGAGGTAACCCATTGATGAAATCCATGGCAATATGCTCCCATTCCACCTAGGAATGAGAAGTGGTTGTAATAACCCACCGAGTCAGCGATGCTCAAACTTAACTCACTGACAAATATTGCACCCTCGAACGTAATTAGAAACATCGATCTTCATCCCTGGCCACCAGAAAAGACGACGCACATCTGCATACATCTTGGTCCTGCCCTGATGAATCGTAAAACGTGAGGGGTGGGCCTCATAAAGTATGTTATTGCGTAGATCAACCATTCATGGAATCTACAGTCGCCCTCTAAATCTCAGGCATGAGTCTGTCAACTGACTCCAATCTGGATGATTTGGACTCTGAGAAAACTCCAAAAATCTTCCATACTGGTTATCCCTCCGTTGACCATCAAGTACACTCTGAATAGAGACAGTTTGAGTCCTCATCTGCCGACAAATAACCACCCTGGTATCGATCGGAATATCAACAGAATACATCACCTCGACCGCCTCAAGTAACCTATACTCGTGTGTCATATGACAAGTAACAATCTCCGAGTCAACCCCTTTGCAGCTCAATGTATCATCAACAACATTAGTTTTCCTCGAGTGATACTCCAAGGAGAAATCATAATCCTTGAGGAATTCAAGCCAATGTCTCTATCTCATATTCAAGTTCTTCTGCGTAAACAGATATTTCAAACTCTTATGGTCAGTAAACAAAAAAAATCTCTACCCATAGAGACAATGACACCAAATCTTTAGTGAAAACACCACTACTGCTAACTCCAAGTCATGCGTAGGGTAATTCTTCTCGTAAACCTTCAATTGTCTAGACGCGTAGGCAATCACTCTACCTTCCTGCATCAATAAACAACCCAAACCGACTTTAGAAGCATCGGTGTTCACCTTAAAACCTCTCTCTGACTCAAGTAACACTAGCACTGGTGCAGTAGTCAAACGTTCCTTCAACGTCAAGAACGCCAGCTCACAACTATCATTCCACTGGAAATGTGTATCCTTTTTCATTAATTGCGTCATATGAGCCGCAATCTTCGAGAAGTCTTTCACAAAATGCCTATAATATCCTGTCAAGCCAAAAAAACTGCAGATATCTGACACTGATCTCGGTGTAGGCCAACCAATAACAACTCTGATCTTAGTAGGGTTCACTGACATTAATCTAGCTCCGACGATGTGTCCTAGAAATCCAACCTCCGCAAGCCAAAATTCGAACTTACTGAACTTGGTGAACAATCTATGTTCCTTCAATAACTGCAAAATCGTCCTAAGGTGCTCCTCATGATCCTCACGAGTCTTAAAATAAATCAGAATGTCGTCAATAAATACGATGACGAACCGATCCAAGTACTGTCTCAACAATCGATGCATCAACATCGCTGGCACATTAGTCAATCCAAAAGGCATGATTGTAAACTGATAATACCTATATCGAGTGAAAAAAAAGTCTTCTCCCTATCTTCTGCTTTAATCCTCAGCTGATGGTACCCAGATCTCAAATCTGTTTTTGAAAACCACTGTGCTCCTGTCAGCTGGTCGAACAAGTCATCTATACGAGGAAATGGATACTTCACTGTGACCCAGTTCAGCTGTTTATAATCGGTACACAATCGAAGGCTACTATATTTCTTTTTAACAAATAAGACCGGCGCACCCTAATGTGACATATTAGGGTAAATAAAACTCCAACGACCATGTATAAAATAATAAGCCTGGTCGGCATTGGTATCAGCTATGCCTCCGACATACTCCATCAGTCGCAGGTACCAACCCATGTACCGCATCACTGACTCGCCGGTCATCTGCCTAATGTTCTAAAACTCAGTCTTCTTCAAGTTACGGATAGAAAGAAGAATGTATTTGTAATGACCTAAAATTAACTAGCCGTTAGTAATGATGTATTTGTAGACGTGGCTGACAGCTCAGATACTCGTGGACCTCGCAAATAGGGTTGGACGTGCCTAGAGTTAAGTGAATAGACCATTTTGTGTGATGATTGTATGATGTGTGTATATATTGTCATTGACGAGTAAGATTGTGTGAAATGTATGCACCTTGATATGCGTGTCGACACAGGTACCGACTAGATAAATGATATAATACTAGGTCAGGGTAGTTAGTACACACATGAAAATGAATAAAATGAATTAAAATAATCAATATGCAATGTTAACTTAAGGTTTTGTGGTAAATTAGTTGGTGTATGTCGGCCGTTGTGGTGTGAAATCGGGTGTCGGTACGTCGGGGAGCGATGTGAGGAATTTTGTATAAGAGGGTGTGGCAAGTGAGTCACAACTTGGTGTCATTGGTGAAGAGAATATAAATAAAAAGAAAAGAAAAGGAGAAAAGACTAAAAAGGGCTTGTGTTTTATAAAGGAATGAAGATAGACACAAGGACATTTTGGTAATTTGGATATAATATATATATATATATATAATGATTTAGATCGTTATCACCACCACTGTCATCACCATTCAATCAAATTTGCGAGAGTTCGAGAGAGTTTAAAAGCCGAGGCGAGAGTGAAGCGGAGACTGCAGGAGAAGAGAATGAGAGAGGTCGAGCTTGCGATGTCGAGGCGAGGCTAAGGCGAAGGTGAGTGTTGTGTTGTTGAGTTGTTGCGTAGTGTGTGGTTGTTGTTTTGTTCGGCAAGGGAGCTCAGACTAACCGCCATGGCAATTTTTCCGAGAACGACCATGGTGGGGGAATCGTCTCCCTTGCCTATATTGATGTGGGGTTGGGTTAAGCTCAACCCCAATCAAGGAAAAAGAAAAAAAATGAATCAAAGCAGCATAACTGCTCTGTTTCGACAAAGAAGAAGAAGGGGGTTGGCCCCTGAACCGGGCCAGTTCGGCTCAGTTGAACTAAACCCAGTTCGGCTCGGTTCATGCCAACCCATCCCAAAATAAAAAAAAATCAGAAAAATTAATAGAAAATCCAAAAAATAGGAAAAATTATATTTTGACCAAATAAATGAAAATTTATTAGTTTCTATGAAAAGTGAGGTATTAGGGATTTTGGCGAGAGGTTATGTCGGAATTTTTACCTCGTAAAGTGTAAAATTGACATAATATACTCAATTGAAGCTAATTCAATGATATATAGTATTAGGTGACTTAGGGTGACAGTACGATTGTCGGGTGTTTATTGGAGCTAGACCGGGATTTGGTTTTTTTGACGCGGAGTGTGGATTGAGGTGTGTAGTATCACAATTGAAATTTCTTGAGCATTAACCTTTTGCATTTGAATTCAGTGCTTTATTTCTCTATTCCATTCCTGGTTGTGGTATTATATGGACGGTTGGTTAAGGATCTAGCCCCCGTGCCATTCTTGTGTATGTCCACTACACCATAGCATGTTGCTAATGATCAAGCTCGGTGAATAGGACGACCCGAGTGTCATGTCATGTAATGTGTTGGTGCATCGTAGGTGTCACGCCGGCCATCGAGCGGATCCAGAGACTAGCCTTGCTGGAGTGATACTCGCTGGCAATGCTCTATGGAAGAGTTCGAAGTATGGTGTAGTCTGACCCTAGGCGTTAGGAGCACATGGTTGAGTCTCTTCTATTATTTAAACTATGTGATGAGCACAGTTGTCTGTTTATTTATTTTTGCATGTTTATTTAATAGTTTATTGAAATTCCAGTATTTACTTTATGTAATTGCTCATTGAATTTCCTGGGGAATACTTACTCTGGGTTCGCCGTCTGCCTTTTATGATGGCTTAAGTGCAGATCTGAGTAATAGTTGCTGCAAGGGCAAGTTAGCTGACTATTTGTGATTCTTTTGACAGGAAATCGGACTTATAAGTTTGTATATCCATACTTATCTATTTTATACTGGGTTGGGACAGAGTTATACATTTTGATCTGTATATTGATATTTTGTGACCTGGTTAAGGTTTGTTATTGTTATTGGTGATGTATGGGTTTTCCACACTAGATAAATGATGTTTTCAACTTAATTTATTAGGTTTGAGACTTCCTCTGTGATTTGAGGTTTTAAACAATATTTAGCAGATGGTTTGAGTTCAGTAATAATTTAGATTTATGATTTTATTATTGGATTATTATTGATGATTAGGCATGGTAATTGCATGTGGGACACAGTTGGCACTGGTAGGCTAGGTTGTGGGCCTGCATTGGCACCGTGGCGGTCATTAGTGAAAATAAGCTGTTACAGTATTTCTCATTAAACCTTTCCTTAAACTCAGCAAAGTCCTTGGGTTTCCCTTTCGTAGCCACCATGCTACACCACCAAGTATCAACTTCTCCAAACAACAAAGTTGATGATGTAGTACGCCTTATGTGCTCCGATGTAGCTAAGATATCATGAATTTTAGTGTGACTCCTCATGTATTTCTCCACAAACTCTAGATTTGTACCTCCGTGAAATTTCTCCGGATGGTGTCTCTGAAACTGACGAGCCTGTTTTGCCTCAGCAGTAGCCCCAGTACCTGTCTCACTCGACGTACTCGGCGTATCCCCAACTGGTGTATCTATAGTAGGTGGTATAACATCAATCTGAATTGTGCCTCTCCGATCACTGCAGGTCCTGTCTGTACTGCTGGAACTACAGGTGTGTCCTGTATAGTCGAAGCACTCCCAACCTGTGTCTCTGGTGTTGTAGACGTAGGGGGTGAAGATGTAGCCTGGGTCCTTAATAATCAGAGAATCTCCTCAAGCTGTTGTCCATGTGATGTAACTAACTGAGACATCTCGTCCAGTCTCTCCTGAACGTCTCTTAAACCACCATCACTGGTACTGGGTTGATTGGACATCGCAATCTAAAAAGCTAGCGAATACATGATCAGGACATAGCTATCGATAATAGTATATACAATACATCAAATAACTCATAGTCCAAATTTTAAATTCCCTAACTCTCCTCACTTCCCAACTAAAACTTAAGTCAGGATCATAGGGTTCCACTCTATGTTCAACCATTGCCCTAACTTTCGCTGATTTAAGTCTTAATGGTTTGTGATTTAATCAAGAGTCAAGGTTTACAACTTTAGGCTCTGATACCAACTGTGACGGCCCCAGTTTCACAACCCTAAAACTTAACCCTGCCTAGCCTAGACTTAAGTAGACCCCGAGTCACCCTCGTGCAGTCAACACAAACCTAGTCAGCTTTACCTTACCTTTCATCCTTTAATAAACAATTTAAGAAAGAGTTATTAATATTAGTGAGTTATTCAAAGATAAACAGAAGCATTTAAAATCTCCAACTAATAAAAAAAACTTCAAAGACATAAGTTAGGATACCTTAGGATGTGAAAACCCTGCATATGTATACCACCACCATATGTCATGTCACAGGAGTGTAATAATCAAGTATACACGCCCAAGATATCTCATACCTAAATCCTATTGTTAAACAAATATATATAGTAATACAAAAGAAACCAAACCTATATCGACAACAAAGGATGAACAACTCCAATATCCTCAAAGCAAGTCACCAAGCTGAGGAGTTTTTCCCTTGCTTAACTGTGGATCTGCACTAAGTCAAATACAAGAATGACAAGTCCCGTGTAAGTAAAGCCAAACAGGATGTTTACAGTATTTCAAAAGTAAATAAATAGTCCATATTCATGTCGATAAAAAGAAAAGTACAAGAAATGCATGAATAAATAAAGATTGGAAATAAATCTGAATCAATCGAAAATGAGTGTCCAGAAAAATAATAGAAAAGCGCAAGTAGTACCTGACCAAAGGTTGTTAAGTCGAGGAAATGAAATCACCTACCAGACTCGGAATTTATGACGTGGTACACTCACACCATCCTAAAGTCCACACGAATGCAGATTCCCTGACAATCTAGCGAAGAACTCTGATCCCGTATAAAACCTAAACAATATCATGCATCCCAAGCTCCTAGCTCTGGTGTATGACACCAGATAACCCACACTCTCAAGGATCACGTTGACTCACTTGCCCTTATCAACAATACCACCACCGCCTCTATTGCCTAAGTGGCCAACTCGAGATCGTCGTCCTCCGAAATATTTAAATGATTATGTATGTTCTATAAAGCCTAAACCAAGCTCTCACAGTGCAACCTTAAGTACTACTAAGTTTTCATCCACTCCGGAACCAAAAACTCTCAAGTCCGCCTTGAAATCTCCTTTATGGAATACATCCATGGAAGAAGAAATTGCAGCCCTTCATAAGAATAGGACGTAGAGTCTTGTTCCACAACCTCCTCATACTAACATCATTGGTTCCAAGTGGGTGTATCGAATAGAATATAATGAAGATGGATCTATCAATTGATACAAAGCTCGTCTTGTTGCCAAAGGTTTCTCTCAAGTTCATGGACTTGATTATGAATAAACATTTAGTCCGGTCATTAAACCTACAACAATTCACATTGTACTCTCAATTGCAGTCATTTCACATTGGCCTATCAAGCAATTAGATATTAAAAATGCATTTCTCCATGGATTTCTTACAGAAACGGAGTATATGGAACAACCATCGGGCTTTGTTGATGCTTCCTATCCTAATCATGTTTATTTATTACACAAATCTCTTTATGGCTTAAAACAAGCACCCCGCGCATGGTTTGATAGATTATCACAATATTTACTAACTATTGGTTTCTCTTGTAGCAAAGTTGATTGTTCATTATTTACATATCAACATAAGCATGATTTGGTTCTTTTACTTGTTTAGGTTGACAATGTTCTTATCATAGGGAACAATAACATCCTTATCAATAATTTTATTCATCAACTTAGCAATGGGTTTGCACTTAAAGATCTTGGTAACCTTCATTACTTTTTAGGAGTTGAAGTGAAGTATTTCTCAGGTGGTATCTTTCTCTCACAATCTAAAGATACTAAAGATCTACTCACACGCACAAACATGTTCGTTGCCTCTCACCTATCCATTCTTATTGCTCTTAAAACCCCTAGTAAACCTACAACCTAAAGACCACACACTTGTTGATGAATCTGAATATTGAAGCATTGTTGGAGCCCTTCAATACCTCACCTTCACTCGTCCAGATGTCACTCATGCTGTCAACAAAGTGTTCCAACATTTTCACCAACCTACACTTGCACATCTTCGTGCAGTCAAACGCATTCTTCGTTATCTCAATGGCACAATAAGTTATGGCCTTCGTTTTCTTTCTCAAAATTTATTTACTTTAAATGGTTTTTGTGATGCAAATTGGGATGGCTGTCCACTTACTAAACGAAGTACTACAGGATATTGCATATTTATTAGATCAAATTGTATGTCTTGGTCTTAAAAAAACCTATAGTTGTTGGATCCAGCACTGAAGCTGAGTACCGTTCCCTCGCCACCACAACGGTTGAACTTACACGGATTACTTTTATTCTTCATGACATTGGCATGCCAGTCTCCACTACTCCTCAACTATTGAGTGATAATCTCAGTGCTCTACATATGACAATCAATCCAGTCTTTCACGCTTGTACAAAACACATTGAACTTGACTACCATTTTGCTCGTGAGAAAGTTGTTGCAGGTGCATTAGTCACAAAATTTGTCCCATCTCATCTTCAAATCATTGATGTTTTCACCAAACCTCTTTTGAAGCGTGCATTCAAAGTTTTTCGTGACAAGCTGGGAGTTCATTTCCTTCCACCCACCAGCTTGCAGGTGATAAGGCTCACAAAAAAGGAAACTACGATTTGACTTTCAAAATGTTTCCAAACTCAAGTGTAGCTCCATAGGAATATTCTCTATTTTGATTTACTTCCAAATTTTAGAATGATGCCTAATCTTAAGCATAATTCTTTAGGAATGTTTCCAAAAACAAAAAATCACCGTTAACTAGCCGTTATTGTAATTCTTCTTTAAATATCCACTAATGGGCACTAGCTTATCAATGGAAAAAGAGTAAATAATAATTTTAACTTTATTCATTACTTTTATAAAACTTCATGACTTACAAAGAAGACTAGTTTTGTGGATCATTACATCACACCAAATTATATATTTGATCATGCACAATTTTTTAACCAAACTGATCCTCAATTCCCAATTTTTGAAGAGCCACCACTGATTTACCCAATGGAGTACAACGCCCAATTTGTCAACAATTCTCAGTTTTTCATCAATTCAAATCACATAGGTGAGGCAATTGGGTTTGAAACAAGGGACCAAACAATGAGATCCTCACTGATTATTAATCCATTCACTGCAGGTACTGTTGTCAAGCTAAGCCAATGCAGGTCATTATGCCTCCACTGGGACTACCACCACTCACAAATCCAAAAATAATTATAATTTCAGAATTTTGATTTCACCATATGGGAGTTGGTTCTGAAGTATGTAATCAAGGGAGTTTAATTATCTCCAATTTTGTAATTATATCGGTATAGTTAATGGATTCTTGATGAGGGTTTGTCTCAAATTTTGTGATTAATTTACAGGCATTGTTAATGGATATATTATTTAGGAGCGTATGCCTCCAATTTTGTAAGGAATTAATGTATGATCGATTATTGTAATGCAATTCATTACTAAAGATTAACTAGTCATTTTTTTTTTTCTGAACCATCTTTTTATTTGTCTGAACTTAGTTAATCACAATGTTTAGTTATTTTCTTGGGCAAGACTCAAGAGAGTTTATAAGACAATTGTCTAATACCAGCTCATTAACTTACTTCCAATGAAATTGTTGGAACAAGCAATCTAAATAAACACAAATCTGAACATGGACACAATATAATAATTGATAACAAGAGCTAAGCATGTTGTTCTAAACAGAGACAATAGACAAGTAAATTATACAAATAAAATATATTAGAGGCTTGCGACTTGCAATGTCCAAAGACAATATTTATTTCCAATTCGGTGTTGAATTCTACTAGGAGTTCTTTCCCAAGGATACAATTGGTATGAACTTTGATTATGTACCAAGCAAAGAACCTTCGAACTGCAAGAATGGTTTCTCTCTCAAAAATACCAAAAACACATATATTTTACTTCGAAAATCTGTGTAAAAATTATGTTAATAGACTCTTCATTTATAGAGGATATTGTAACTGTCTCAACAGTTATTGATTAATTTTAAAACACTCTCCAAGTGGACTTGTACAGTTTAGTTAACTGTCCATGACCATTAGTGGTCTAATTGGCAGTTGAGTAACTCCTAATTTCGAAATATAGTAACTGTTGGTGCATTGTTTATTTTTCAAAAAATAAAAATCAAATTCGAAAAATAAAACAAGGTTTATGAGTTGGCTAAGTGTTGTATCAAACGAAAGACCCAAAGGCCTAATATCCTTGTCAAAGATATTTAAATAAGGTGTCCCTCATATTGAAAACCCCATGAGCCACTCCACTCACTACAACCCACTTGTCATCATATAAACAATAACTGAAATCATATACGCAAGACTTCTTCACCTAAAAAAAATAGGCAAGACTTCAACGATAAAATAATAATAATAATAATAATAATAATAATAATAATTTCAAATAGAAGTTCAATATCAATCATACATGTTAGAACAGTGCTAGAATAACAACCATAAAACGTATACCCCTTACTCAGCCCTCTGTGTCAACCAGAACGTTCTAGGGTTATAGGTTGTCATGCCAAAAAGAGGAAAGATACGCTCATAATATAATATCTAATTAGCAAGTACATCATTGATTCCTAGAGGGCGTTGCTGGGCATATATTGAGCTTGATTAGCTCCAAAAAAATAGCAAATCAATCCTATATAATATAATAGAGAATTAAATTTAGTTAATGTTGCCAAAAGTGATCTTTAGAGATCTAGTGAAGACATACCACCAAGATCAAATCCAACGGACCAAAATAAAAGCCCAAACTTTCCTTATTACATCTCACTTCTATAACCATAGTTGTTCAAACTCCCATAACGGAAACAGTGATTGATCAAGCTCTTCCAAACAAGGAAACAAAGATTGATCAATTACCAACAATGGTGAGTGGAAGAAGGGGAGCAAGGAGAGGTGTTCTTGAGACTATTTCAGACCCAAAACTTCGAAGGGTGACGTTCTTGAAGAGGAAGAAGAACCAAAAGAAGAAGCTCTATGAATTAACCGCCCTTTGTGATGTTGAGGCCTTTATGATGTGTTTTGGACCCAATGGCGAGGTCGATACGTGGCCAGAAGACCCTCGAGAGCTTCGACGGGTACTCGACCGGTACATGGGGATTGAGAAGAGTGAGAGGGAGAAGAGAGTGATGGGTGTTGCTGATTTTGTTGATGCAAGAAAGAAGAAGCTTGAAGGGGAGTTGAAGAGAATGAAGAAGGAGAATGAGGAGAGGAGTAATGGGATTTTTGGTTGGGATTCAAGGATCGATGGACTCGACGAGGAATCGATGAAGGGATTATTGTGTTCACTTGAAAACAATATTAAGTTTTTGAATGAAAAGATTGAGACTATGAAGAGTAGTCATGCGAATTATAACACTACTCATCATATTGGTAGTACTTCAAAGGTTATAAATAAGACTAGTTTTGTGGATCATCAAATCACACCAAATTATATATTTGATGATCCACAATTCTTTAACCAAACTGATCCTCAATTTCCAATTTTTGATGAGCCACCACTGATGTACTCGATGGACTACAATACCCAATTTGTCAACAATTCTCAGTTTTTCATCAATTCAAGTCACATAGGTGAGGCAGTTGGGTTTGAAACAAGGGACCCAACAATGGGATCGTCACTGATTATTAATCCATTCACTGCAGGTACTGTTTGTCAAGCTAAGCCAATGCAGGTCATTATGCCTCCACTGGGACTACCACCACTCACAAATCCAACAAATAATTATAATTTTCAGAATTTTGATTTCAATCCATATGGGAGTTGGTTCTGAAGTATGTGTAATCAAGGGAGTTTAATTATCTCCAATTTTGTAATTATATCGGTATAGTTAATGGATTCTTGATGCGTGTTTGCCTCAAATTTTGTGATTTATATAGGCATTGTTAATGGATATACGCTTTAGGATGGTATGTCTCCAATTTTGTGAGGAATTAATGTATGATCGATTATTGTAATGTAATTCACTACTAAAGATTAACTAGTCATTTTCTTATTTTTTCAGAGCCATCTTTTTGTTTGTCTGAACTAATCACAATGTTTAGTTCTTTTCTTGGGCAAGACTCAAGAGAGTTTATGAGACAGTTGTCTAATACCCGTTCATTAATTTACTTACAATGAAATTGTTGGAACAAGCAATCTAAATAAACACAAATCTGAACATGGAACCCAATATAATAATTGATAACAAGAGCTAAGCATGTTGTTCTAAACAGAGACAATGGACAAGTAAATTACACAAATAAAATATAACAGAGGCTTGCGATTTGCAATTTCCTAAGACATAATATTTCTTTCCAATTCGGTGTTGAATTCTACTAGGATGTTTGTCCCCAAGATACAATTGGTATGAACTTTTACTATGCACCAATCAAAGAACTTTCAAATTGCAGGAATTGTCTCTCTCAAAAACACCAAAAACACATCTATTTTACTTTGAAAATCTGTGTAAAAACTATGTTAATGGACTCTTCATTTATAGAGGATATTTGTAACTGTCTCAACAGTTTTTGATTATTCTAATTCAAATTTTAGAGCACTTTCCAAGTGGACTTGGACAATTTAATTAACTATCCATGACCATTAGTGGTCTAATTGGCAGTTGAGTAACTCATAATTTTGAAATACAATAACTGTAGGTGCTTTGTTTATTTTTCAAAAAACAAAATCAAATTCAAAAAATAAAACAAGGTTTATGAGTTGGCTAAGTGTTGTATCAAACCAAAAACCCAAAGGCCCCAAGGCCCTTGTAAAAGATATTTAAATAAGGTATCTCTCATATTGAAAACCTCACGGGCGACTCCACTCACTACAACCCACTTGTCACAACAACAATGAGAGGCAAATGGTGTTAATGATGAATCTAACGACTGTTGCAGGCCGAATGAAACTAAACATCTCAGATCTGAATACATCTGACTTTTATTGAATACATTAAAAAATAAAGTTGTTATTAGAACCACCTCCGATCAAAAAGACCAGCGGTGGTTCAAACTCAAGAATCACATATGTGGCGTCACATCCCTAGGCAACGAGCACTACCATGTCGTCGAAGACATCACAATGCTCCGTCACGTCAGGCACGCCTATCAATGATGGCACGCGACTTATCCGGTTGCTTACACGTTTTCCAACAAAACTAACTTAACTAATTATTTGTAATAATGATTAAGTGATTTATTCAACAAGTTAGTCAATTTAGTGGTTTATTTATCAGTGAAAGTCTTGAAGTAAATGAAAATATAAAATAAAGTAATTTCATTTCAATATAACAACCTACGGTGTGGAAACACGACAAAAGGATACCATGTATACTAAAAGGCGATTACGTATAAAAGAGTCCATATATATGTATAAATATTCTAAAAGTCACCAAAACTCAACATAAGTAATAAAAGTATATACATACTGATAGTCAAACATAGAGCTAGCGATGAACGAACTCAGAGGTAGTCACCTAGCACCTCCTTGCCTCGACTCGCCGTCGAGTCTGCACTGAGTCATCCAACAAAACAATGGCAAGCCCAATGAGTAAAATACTAGAGAAGTCCACACAATATTCAATAGTATAACGATAAAAATGACTATATGACGTGTAAGTAAGGCATCTAGCAACAAAAAATATACATGCATGAGTAATAGTCACAAACGATCAATTATAGCAAGAAAAGTAAATCGGGCATGAGTAATAATCACAACCAAATTGAAAAGGAAACCATGAGTGTAACCATCGATTAAATAGATAATGAGAACCACAAATGAACATGCAAGTGTAACTTGCGATCATGTGACTAACCTCAACTTCAATTAACAGGAGAACTCTCAGACGTCCACATTGGGTCATACCTCCTTAATGCCTCCCTGACGCCTGTGAATATATTCTACAAGTCATCAAAACGTGAGAAATTACCTACTACCTCACGTGCATGAGGCTTAGCCACACCATACCGCCATGCAAATGTTACCACAAGAGCAGAGAAAACTATGTGTCACCACCAACAGTGACGTATGTAAAAACCATTCATGCATATAAAGAATAAATGAAAACAAAAGTGAAACTAAATTCTTTAAAGCATTCTCGTGGGTTTTGTGCACCTTAATCACATGCTCACACTTCCTCGAACTCCCGAATCTGACCACAATTCGCTTTTGGTACCTGAGCTACGATCCTTTAGTCTCCTAAAGTCAATTAAGTGCATTTGTAGTGATTTCAAATTAGTTGAATAGGTTTTTAAGTTCAATTTCTCCAAATCAGCCCTTAATTAAAATGTGCAAGAATTAGGGAGCACACTCCCCAATTTGGGGAGTGTGCTTCGTGTTGGGGAGCGCGCTTCGCGTTCTAGAGCCTAGAATTTGCCAAATTGGAAATTCTTTTTTCTCCACTCCAATCGACTACGAAACATCTCCTTCGCCACAAACCACTTGTACTCACCTCACAAAGGTTAAACCACTTCCCAACAACATCCAATAACAACAAATTTGCATCAATGACCAATATTTACACATTCATTCAACTTATGCCTCAAGAACACCATGATTTAGGAAAAATTAGTTTCATACTTCAATTCTAGGTAAAACCTTAGGTTGAAATACTTTGTTTTTGATGGGAAATCAGTAGAAGAACTTAATTTAGGAAAGCATTCTCATTTTTGACAAAAAAAGTCCCAATTTTGAAGCTTCATATGACCCATTTTTCGATGGAGTTTTGAACGTAGAAGATGGGAAATCAGTAGAATAACTTAATTTAGGAAGGCATATTAATTACCTAATATCTATGCCTTGAAATCCACCCGAATTTCAACTTTCTTGCTCTCATAGTGTTAAAAGTTTTGGAAATCAAAGCGAATTGAAGAGATAAACGACAATCAATGATGAACAAACATGCACACATCAAAAGTAGACAACAATTGATATCACAGTAAGATTTGAATGTCTTCCTCTACGTAGGCTCAGCCTAAATAATCAATTAAACAAGTTGATAGTGTGTAATGATCTCTCGTTCTCACAAAACTCATGTACTGAACGATGATCCATACAATGGCGAACTTGAGTATTTATAGACTCACTCTATGTACTTTACCTAGGAATTTAGTCCTAAATACAATACAACTTAGACAACCTCCTCGACCTCTAATTTGTACTTACTGTTAGAATCGTCCAACACTCAACAACTAAGTCTTGTATTCCTTCAAGAATATTGACTCATCATCTCCATAAAGTTCTTGAGTCCTTTATGTACCTTTCTATCGGATTTGTTGTTGTAATCCATCTTGAAGTTCTCTCCTTGCAGTATCGAACTTCTTCAATGTTGTAGACTAATACTAACATTTGCTATCTTGCAGTATCCAACTCGTATTTTATTCCTACTTGACTTCACTTCCATTTTCGTCTTCGACTCTGACTTCTGAACAGTAAAGTTCACTAGAATCAACATTATACTCAAATTTTGAGTTGTATCTACACTCGATCAACTTATTGAGTTAGGCTTTGATCTTCATTGTAGCATTTACCTAACTAACTAAACTTCTGTTTTGACAATATATATTGCCAACAAGGATAGACCAACCAAACGTAGTAAACTGGGTCTAACACATAGTGCTGGATTTTCTTGCTAGGAAGAGAAATGGTTGCATGCTCATAACCTTCACTAAGTCTAGGCCTTATAGACTTTGATTAGTAAGTGGATTAATTAGCCAAATCTTTAATTTACTAGATGTTTTATTAGGTTTAATTTACTATGGCCTTGTTTGGTTCGGGGAGAAGTTGAAGGAAGTGAGATAACTTCTAGGGAAGTTCCAACTCTCCTTATTTGGTTGGATGTTTTCAAAAAACTTCCCTGGAAGTTTGACCCCTAACTTCCCTTGTAACGGCCCAACTTTTAATGGTCGTTATTTATGATGCAATTACGGACGTGGATGCCTGCAGGGAAGTTCGTAGTTCAGTCATGACCCAAATTTTGTTAATCTTGATTAATTTATTAATCAGGATCACCAACCCGTGACGTGGGGCTCGCATGAGATGTGCACACAGACCGAGGCATGTGACCGAGGTAAATTTTATATTTGTATTGATGTATTCTTAGTGTTTTGTATATGTGTAGGCTGACTAAGTCAGTACTTGCAGCCATCGACGTTGAGACGTGGTCGGGGACACGCCTCGAGTTGCATGCAAGCCGGAGTACCGAATAGTGAGACTTGTGGTAAGTCTAAATTCAGTAAAATGCAATGTAATTAAATTAATGCACATTAGATCATAGCCTATGGTCATAAATTAATTAAATTAAATTGGACACATATATTTATATATAATATAAATATATACATTTTAAAAATCAGAAAAAGATTTGTGAAATGACAAAAAAGGGCTTTGGCTTATTAAGAAAGAGGATAAGATTGAGGGGCATTTTGGTAATTTGGTTACCCTTTTTATCTAACCCCAAAACCACCACCACCACACACCACAAATTGAAGTCCGAGAGAGAGGGAGAGAATCTGAGAGAGAGAGAGAGATCATCGGAGGAGGAAGATCAAAACTTCGAGGCGCGGTGTTGGCGATTCGAAAGTAAAGTTGCGTTGTTGTTGTTGATGAAATGCGGTGGTCGGTGATGGTGGCGTCGGGGGGAGTGGACGAACTGCTCTTGCAATTTGTCTGAGGAGGGTCCCCTCCCTCCCATCTCGGTTTCAATCCAAAAAAAAAATGTTGCGTCTCTGCAACAACGAAAAGGGGGGAACGCACGCACGCTTGTGAGTGCGTGCGTCCCCTGGTGGGACCCGACCGGGTCAGACCCGGTTCAGGGTCCAAACCCCCCAAAAAAATATATATATATAAAATAAATAAATATAATATATACATATATATATATTTATATATACATATACATATAAATATATATACACACATACACATGTATGTATATATACACATACACATATATGTATATATATATACATAAAATATGTCTATGTAATAAAATATTAATAAATAAATTGATGAATATATCTATGTATATATATATATATACATATAATCTTTCAAGGACCTATTGGTGTCACGGGAGTTCGAGAGTGCTAGTCGGAGTGTCGCGAGGCCGGATAGCTAGAGCTATCCTGTGACTTATAAGTGAAACTGTGGGAACTCTCTACTTTATTTCATTCATGTTATTTCTCTTTTCAGTCAATTTGATGACTTGTTGTTAGTAATCTACCATCATGTTTTCCTTGCTTTATTCAAAATTGAATGTTGAAATAGCATGATGCCTTGTGATAGTTTCATTGACTCCTTTTCCTGATATGTCATATTTTGTTGTGAATTATGTTATAATTGATGTTAGAAATGCATGCACTAGGGTTACTGTGGTAATTGGTTTTGTATTCTAATTCCTTTGGGGCTTCGTAGCCTAACTTATTGTTGATATCGTAGAACCTTAGAAATGAAAATCCTTGAAACAAAAGTTGGAGATTATCTAGTGTCCATTGCATGAGAGATGGGTGGATTCACGGGGTCACTGGACCTCGGGGTTTCCGACACTCACCACTATTACTTGGGTGGCATCACGTAGCTTGAACTACGGGGTCGTCGACAAGTTTTATAAATATATATTCGAAATTGACAAAGTATGTTGAGAGTATCTCCATACGATAGTGGAAAAAGGCTGGTTGATAATTCTCATCGCCGACCGGACGTAGATCACCCCGACTTAGCCTGTGTTAGTCTATCTAATTCAGTTAATTATGATATTTATATGCATTACTTTCTCAACACCTTTTTCTGCTATATTATGCATTTAAATATCTGTCTTTACTTGGAAATGTAGTATAGAATTCCCCGGTTATCACTTAAATATCACTATACTCACCTTCTAGTTTGTGATTGTGGGTTTAGGTCCGTCGAGCAGTACCAGACCGGGCAAGGAGAAGATCGGCGACTACCTCTGAGTTCGTAGCGCGTAGCTGCTGTACATATAGGTCATATTTTTGTATTATGCTTACATATATCTTTAGTTTGGGTTGTGCATTGGGACGAGAGTTAGTTACCCGACTTTTGACTTTCATTTTGTCTATATGTTCACCGTTTATTGCATATTGATATTGTGATTGTTATTTCCTGGTTTCCACATTTAGGATTTATATAAAATGCTTCCGCTAATACATTAAAGACTTCCGCTAATTTGATAATCCTTATAAAATGATGAATAGTAGTGATATGGGATTTTCTTATCCCTGAACCTAATCCACGAGATAATAGGTAGTACAAGTTGACTAATACGTAATTAGCTCCTACGTGTTGTAATTAGGGCTTAATTACAGGACTAGGCCGAGCAGTGCCCTAGATTAAAATAGGGGTCGTTACAGGGTCCCACAGAGAAGACGAAGCACGACCAGATTAGGTTTACAGTTCGTTTTGTGTGCTCTTGTAGTGAAGTTGTAATGTATGTTCAAGTTAGTTAAATTACATTGCAATATGTGTGCTTATATTGCTTATTGACGAGTGTGCTGGTGTGACAGGTATTTGCTGCGTATAGCGTGCAGAAGCGAATACCGGGCGACGAATGACTAGTACACTAGGCCAGGGAACTTAACACACATAATAAATGATAAAATTCATTAAATAATTCATAATAAATGATGTCGAGATGGTTGGTACCGTCATTGTGTGCGAACAGCATCGATCGAGGTTTGGAACCGAGTATTGGAATGCCGGGAAAGCATATAATTAGTGCTATGTGGATAGGGTCAATGGACTTTTGGTGGGTCAATTTTGGCATTATTTGGAGGACTTTTGACTCCATCTCAACCCTTTAAATAGGCCTTGTGATGTGTCTATGAGTCTTGATGAAGTGAATTGTATAAAAGGTAGATTTTTCAACATTTTCACCAACTTTTCTCTCTCCTCTTGAGAAAATCCAAAAATGGGAGAGAAATGTGAGGGTTTGTGGAGCTTTGAATGATCATTCGGAGCTCAAGAAGTGGAGGAAATCGAAAACTAAGGTGAGATCTTCGATCATCTTGTCGTTTCCTACGTTTCGGGGTAATTTTCTCAAGATTTGATGGTGGTTTTGGATTTGGGTTTGAGCACACCAGTTAAGAAAGGTGTTGTTATGGTTGTTGAAGTGTTTTAAGGCTGGAAATGGTGGATTTGGTGTTGGTGTGGTTGTTGTTTTGGCGTTCAAGCAGTTTTTTGGGTTTTTGACGAGAAAACTCGGGGTTTGCATTTCGGACACATTTGGTCGGGGGTGTTGGTTGTCCGAGGTTATGTTGGTGTTTAATAGGTTATTGCAGCGGGTTCAGACCGCGACAATGAGCCGAGGGGGTTCGAAAACCCCCTATCAAGTCACTGGCGGAGATGCCGCCAGCGGCGCCGTGGCGTGTAAATGCCAACGACGCCACTCACGATGTCTCGACCAGAAGCGTAATGTGAAAAAAAATTGAGTGACGTTTTGGAGACGTCGCGAGGGTGATGAACGTGTCGGCGCCTGTCACGACGCCCAGGACGCCGTGAAGAGTTGAACGTGGCGTCATTCACGACGGCGTTTAGGGTAGTTTTAGGACAAAAGTTTTAATTAAAATTTAGCGATTGGGGTTTGGCCTAGGGACTTATATGGTTTATTTGAGATGTTTAAATGGTGATTTTATCGATGAATTGGGTATTGAATTGGGGTTTCCAAGGTTTGGGAATATGTTTTAATGATCGGAGATTGATGATTTAGGTTGGATTGGCGGGTATTGGACACGCAGTTAAGGCGTGCTATTTGGACTAGGACCGTTATTGGAGTGCGGTTTGAAGTGTGTAGAATCCCAACTGAAATTCACTTTAGTACTTACTGTTTGATATTTGAATTATGTTCAATTTATTCAATGATCTTTATTTCCTATTGCTTTACGGTGGTTGTGTTTGTTCCCACCTGGTGCTTATTCATTGCGGGGGCATAGGGTCCACTAAGGCATAGCATATGTCTAGGCATGCGCTGGTGAATATGCTACCCAGGTATGATAGACATGTGTTGGTGTGTTGTGGTCTACGCCGGCCACCTAGAGGGTCCAGGGTCACTCGTTGGAGGTATCCTCACGGGTTGTGCTTGGCGGATAGCTCGAAATATGGTTTGGTCTGACGTTGATTAGGCACACACTTTGCTTCACTACTATAATTATGCATTCGATGATCTTCCACAGTTGGTTGTATTCTTTTGTTCCGCATGTTTATTTATAGTATTTTGATTCCAGCAGTTTTACTTATGTATTTACTTGGTGAATTTCTTTGGGATTACTCACTCTGGACTCGTCATCTACCTTTTTTTTATAGCTTGAGTGCAAATACCGGTACGAGCGGAGAGAAGGGTAAAATTGAGGATTATCTGTGACTGGCTACGATTTGCCCTACTCGTAGGTTTGTTTATGTTTATTGTTTTATGCTGGGTATGGGTTGTGAGAAATAAATGTTGCCCTGTACATGACTTTGAGGTTTACATTCTAATATTGTGAGGATCATTGATATATATATATATATATATCTTGACTACATTGTGATATGGTTTCCACATTAGTGATTATAAAAACTTGCTTCCGTTGTATGATTTGAGGCGAAATGATGATTAGTTAAGTGTGGGACACAGCTGGCAGCCACGTGGCCGGTTGTGGGTCTGCGTGGCCTCCTGTGGCATTTCAATGTGGATTTGGGTCGTTACATCCCCACATAGGGAAAGATAACTCACTTAGGGGGGTGAGTGAGTTATCTTCCTGAGTGGAAATAGACACTTCTACCCTCATTTAATGCTCTCTCTATACCTTTATTCCCTACAATCTCTTTCAAAAACAATGTAAAGGGCCTTTATGTCAATTACATTATTTTATTATTTTTAAAATGTGAAACTTTCCAAGAAGTTCAAAGTTGAACCAAACGTGAAAAGTACAACTTCCTTAATGATTAACTTCCCAAGAAATTAATCATTAAGGAAGTTGTAAAATGAACCAAACGAGGCTTATATGTTAATTATTAGGACATGTGTCCTCCCTCAATGTCATTTGTTCCACATGAAGCATTTATGTCTCCACTCACTAGTCACTATTTAGTCTAGGATTCCTACAAACCTTCATCATCACTAGGAAAATCTAGGTTCCTAAATTTATTTGTACAAACCATACAAACCATATGCTTATCTATTTAATTTACTAACTTAGGCATATTGACGCATTTGAGTAATCGATTAATGGTTCATTATTAATATTTATGACCCAACCAAACCCTCGACTACCTGGCACCTGGTGCCTCGTGCCTCGACATACATCTCGAGGTGTGTTGTAATTACTCTTAATTTTAACTTGTGACACGTGTCACGTTTTAGGACTGTGACCTGGACTCGTCGTGACTAGGTGTACTTGTTCAAGTCTCGAGAGTCGACACCAAAGTATTTTTTTGTGATGATCATATTATTTATTTATACCCGAATGTGAAATTTAAATGTCCAAATGTATTGTTTCATTTTATTTATCACGACCAATTTACGGGTAAGGTTTCGCCTAGGAAAACGTGTTGATACAGGTATCAGACGAATAGCAGGTATACAAAGTTAGGAAATTATTTTTATAAATAATCAAGGAAATTATGAAAAAGTAATAATAAGTATTAAACCATAGCTGAGACTCGTTGAATAGGAAAATTTGATAAAACTGCAAGTCACGTCGGTTGACAAAACACCAGAAAATCGAAAAAATTTATAAAGTCAAAAGGGATAAGATCAAAATGTGAGTGTTCTAATTGAGTCATTAAAGTGAGTTGGATGGTCTAATTAGGAGCCATAGGATGTTCTTGAGATGTGTGCTAGCACACTTGATGAAATTGGAATATAAATACAACACTTAAGATCTTTTTTACAACTTTTCTCAAGCTCATCCACAACAAATTCAAAAATTTAAGTGTGAGAAAGAGATTTTGAGTGAGATTCTTGGAGGATTTGAGGACTTCAAACACATAAAAACAATCAATCAAGGTGAGTTCTCAACAATCTTTCAATTTCCTTTCAAATAAGCTAAGTTTTGGAAAAAACGAATTCGAAAACAAAGCTCACTAATTTTATGGTGTTCTATGGTGTGTTTGGATTTAAGTTTGTCATTTAATTGTGTTAATTCATGTGCTTGAGGAATTTATGAATTTATGGGAAAGCTGATGAATTTGATGATTTGAATGATTATGATAATTTGTTATGAATTGTTGACATCCGGACAGTTTGTTGCAGTTTGTGGTTCCCCTACAAGGAGAGGATAGGGTTGACGGCAAAGGAGACGACCTTGTAACGTTGGGGAGTGGGATTCTCAAGTTGGGAATTCCATTACCCAGTGCGAGGAACGCACTCCCCAAGTTAAGGAGCACGTTCCCCAATCTGGGTAGAGCCCTATGTTCTTAGAACACAAGGAGCGCACTCCTTATTCCAGGAGCACGCTCCCTACTGTGGTAGCAACCAAATAGGGGTTGTTTTGGTATTTTAAGTCAAAAACCTATCCTAATACATATAATGCAACCCCGGGAGACTTAGGGGCTATAGTACGATAGCCGGAAGTAAGTCGAGGTTGGCTCGGGGTATTTTTGAATTATTATGGACCCCACAATCTCAATTGAAATGAAACTATAAAATAAGTTTACAATACTCTAACACAACCAAAATTGACCCAAATGAATTGCAATGATATAGAGGACTAATGACGAGTGTCTGGGGACAGACTTTGGTGACGTGTAGGAGCCGCGAGAGTCGATTTTCACGACATTTAAAGTAAGTAAACAAGATAGGGAATGCATAGTAATTCATTGTCTATGTTTCTTTCTTGTTTCTCGTTAAGAACTTTCATTTGGAATTTCATTCTTTATTCCTTGGCTGAGTGTCTATGGCCTAAGAGCGTCAGGAAGGTACCTAAGTCTCGTGTTAGACGGCCAAAGGTGACCTTACCTGCGGGTATGTTGGTAGCTAGTGCAATACGTGACCTTACTCAAAGTACTAGATTGTAGGTCATTTATGTGGGTGCGGTATTTGGGACACCGTTAATCCCTCCATGTCATACTGACTGAGCTATCGGCTTGTAAAGTCGTTGTTCTTGGAAGTTGAGATGTGGCACCCGCTCTCGATGGTTTGGAACCACTTAGTTTTCCTTCTTTTGATTCCTAGGTACTCATTATCATTGTTATTTACTTTTCGATCTATTTATCATGCACTTTCTGTATTTATCTGTCTTTAAATTTCCCTCATGATTCTTAGACTGCTTTTAAATTATTCATGAATTATGGTTAGATCCCTCTGGTTATTACTTTCTACTTTACTATAATCACTGTCTAATTTGTAACGGTGGGTGCAGATCGAGTAGAGACAAGCAAGGGAAAGACACCATTGATTGGTGACTTCCTCTGAGGACTCTCGGAGCGATTTCTCTTCTTGCATACTAATAGGTTTTGCGTTTTTGTTTGTGATTATTGTATATAAACTGCTTTTGATAACACTACGGCATTTTGGGATCGAGTGAGATGATATCATGTATATACGCACTTTCCTTACAATTTATCACTAGATATGCATGATTATCTTTATTTACAGGGTTCCACACTATAGGTTGTCCCGACTCTATTTTCATGAGTTATTTAAATTTGCTTAAGTTTATTTTTGATGCATAATTAATAAAACTGGCATAACTTAATAACTCAACTCTAAAACACTAAATTAATGGGAATGTAGCAATTGGAGGCTGACTAGGCTTGCATTGAATTCGCGAAGATTGCCTCGGGGGTCCACATAAGTGTAGGTCAGGCGAGGCCCAGTTTGTAGGAACTGGGGCCGTCATACACGCCATAGCTTACATTCTAGATAATTCGACTTAAGGTATGGTTCTATTATTCACATTATTGTCTCATTACATAGTTTCGTTGGGATTAATTTCAATCAGTATCGCCTATCCTAGTGTACCCATATTCCCCCTACCTAACACCTACGTCAACACTCTCCCTAAGGCAAATACTCATGGCATAATCTCCCGCAAATGCGACAATATAGCACACACATGTGATACATTATGATAATTAAATAATTTAAAAATCGCAACATAGCATGTACTAATCACAAAATAGCATTTGTCCTCAATTCTCGTGCCTGACTTGACTGAGTTTTACATGTAGGCCTGAATTACGGCCTGTTAATCCCTGTGATTAGCATAGATTTTCGTTTAATTAATTCAGGCCGTTACAATAGAAATGCAACCAATGCTCCAAACCCTAGCCACCGCTCACCCCTCTAAATGAGCTCCCCAACCTAAATTTTTATTCACTTTAGTTAGTTTTCATTTCATAGTTAGTTAGTCTTCGCTAGTTAGAAGTTTTGATTTTGTCTTCCCTTGTTATGAGTCTTGGTTTTCTTCCCTTATTGGAAGTTTTATTATTGGTTATGTGGTTCTAGTAGTGTTTGTGTATTATCATGTGTTTAAGATGTTGTAGAAAGCACGTAGTTTGTAATTGTCAAACTGTTTTAATTTTACAACCTCATTGACAACCAAATTAATGACAATTATTTTGAACAAATAGGATTAGCGAATTAATATATAATTTTTTATTTTATGTTTGACTCTATATGAAGTAATTAATAATTAATCAAATTTCTATTTTTCTTAAAAAATGACTCCAACCACATATATTTTGTAAAAAATTACCAAACATATAATCCTACATGGATGGAAGAAATGGAGGAGTGCAACTGGTGTGATTTGTGATAACAATATGTTTACCAAGCTAAAAGGAAAATTTTATAGGATTACAATTAGGTCAGTTATGCTATATGGAAGTGAATGTTGGACGGTAAAACAACAACAATTACATAAAATGAACATAGCAGAAATGAGAATGCTTAGGTGGATGTGTGGTTAACTCATAAAGATATGATAAGAAATGCATAAATTTAAAAACAAGTAGGAGTAGCACCAATCGGCTCAAAGATTAGGGAAGGGTGGTTGCGGTGGTTTGGTCACCTGCAAAGACGCCCTACAAATGCTCCGACTAGAAAACTTGACTTAATAGGAACCGAAGAAATTCAATGAGGTAGAGGTAGACCAAAGTTAACTTGGGATGCATTAATTAGGAGGGATTTGAATGGTTTGGAAAGTTCACCATCAATTGCATTAAACTGAGCACAATGGAAGAGTTTGATTAATATAGCTCACCCCAATTAATTTGGAACTAAGCCTATGTTGTTGTTGTAAATTAACCTATATTAAACCAATGAACTACCCCACTTTGCATGAAGTGCATATCTTTGAAGATGTCAAAATCAAATAGCAACACAAATGAGACATTACAACGGTGGTTTGCTTTTAATTAGCTTGACACGTATCTCTGTAAATTGGCAAAAAGGTTTTCCAATATTTAGAAGAATTGAAATGCAAAGACTTGGAGGGAACTTATAATCTAGCTACCCTATAAGTTGAAGCTACGTGCGTGTTTGTTCAATTTATACACATCCAAACCCTTCATGGATGTAAGGGAGAGCAGACATACCAAATTAAATTGTTGGATAGAATTGAATTCTTATACCATCACTAACAGGACAAAACATCTTAGATGGATTGTCAGTCAATCATCCAATAAATACAACTCATACTTATTTCATCTATCACAAAAAAAAAAGTGAAAAACTATGGGTCGTCTCCTTTCCTATGTGCCAAAACAGCTAGTGTTACAAAAACCAGTTCAGCGTGGAGAAGGAAAAGAAAGCCATATTTGGAGAACCCTATAATCACAACACCATGTCACAATATAATAAAACAACAGCTGATGGCCTTATATCAAAATCCCAAAGGAGAACACACAATACACATCCAACACCTTATTTTGATGTGATGTCTACGTACCACATCAACTGTGATGCATTCTACTGTGACATAGCATTTATGTCATTCTAACATTTCCCATTCTATGTATTTGGGCCTTGTTTAGTTGGGTAACTTGGAGAAAGTCAGTTAGAAATTGGGAAAAAGTTGGAGCCCTAAACGTGGATGATGGTGGTGGTGATGATGATGATAATGGAAGTGAAAAAAGAATCTGAAGTGGATGTTTTCCAAGGAGCAGCTAATGTTGTTATTATGAAGAGTGTAGAAAAGGCTAATGTTGTTATTATGAAGAGTAGAGAAGAGTTTGAAAGAGTTGAAATAAGGGAGTGTGGGGGTAGACAAGGTGATCGAGCTTGAGTGCGTCAAAATCTGAGTGGGGGTAGATTAGTGTAT
The DNA here is from genome assembly GCA_039657345.1 of Stephania japonica. Taxonomy (NCBI): domain Eukaryota; kingdom Viridiplantae; phylum Streptophyta; class Magnoliopsida; order Ranunculales; family Menispermaceae; genus Stephania; species Stephania japonica. The sequence continues at coordinate 14,090,245 of CM077558.1, read as the reverse complement.
TTACTAACTAGTTTGGTTAGGGTATATTGGGAAGTTCATCAATATTTAAAGGGGGCAATTGGTGTATTTACTAATTTGATGGGGGCTACATATCATTCCTATAGAAGTATAATAGAAAGGTTGATATAGGGTAAAGGAGTGCTGATAGTCACACCTTAGAAAAATTATTTACATTAATTAATTTTCTATAATTTCAAATTAGTGAAAAGGTATATAGTAATGTGGAGAGACATGAGAAACTAATGAGTGCATCTACTTTAGAAGGCATATTACTCAAATGCGTGTCTATTCTAAGAGTTATACCTATTGTCAATAGATGAGTCTATTCAAAAAGACAAACTACACAGAATTGTGTCTCTCTCCCAAGTTAGGGACCCATAAAAGTCCTTTTTTTCTGGTTTTTCATGGTGTTTGTGTATGACAGAAAATGTTGAATCATGTAATTGGTTTGCAGAACTAGTGTTTTTTTAGTGTTGCAATCGTTAGTGTGATCACAACGTATCTTGGGAGACTACCGCAATATAAACCATGAGCACCGTATTGAAGCGGAATAGTCATAAGGACATAGAGTCAAACTATAGCCTAACTGCTTTAAAAAAAAAACTACAGCCTAACTTGATCAGTTGCATTAAGTTTCCTTGCATATATTGCGCCTTTAGTTTTCTTAATGAATTCCCCCAACAAGTCGAAGATTACAAATTAAATTAATTAGTGACAAAATCAAGATTTTAATACAATGATAATTTCTAAAGAATAAAATGGTCTATTTACCAAAAAAAAAAAAAAAAAAAGAATAAAATGGTCTTTACTAGAAGTGACAAAGATAAGACCCAATTAATAATTAATTAACTTGACTCGAGTATTATATATACCAATAAAGAGATTACCATCAATCAATACAGATGAGATAAGAAGAGACATGTTACTTCATATTACTTTAATTGATCATGAAACCCAAATCACCAGTTGTGGGAAGCTGAGTCATGACTTCAATTATTAACGAAGCATATCCATCCCAACTGAAACTTACTAACTGTCAACCAAAAATAACTATAAAAATAATACAATATAATTAAGAGTTTTTTCTCCACAAAAAAGGAGCTTAACCAAATTGTGGAATAAGTTGAATAACAGCTAACCAAAGAGACCAAGGCAACAAAAGACCAATATAATTACAAGAGAAAAAACACCACCAACCACATTCTCCAATGTCCCCATTTACAACATAAAGTTAAACATTGCCCCCCCCCCCCCCCCCCCCCAACTCTCCCACTCTTCAAGTACTAGTTGAGTCCCTCCTCTCTCCCTAGCCATAAAAGCCTCTCTCATCAAACTAAACCCACCAAACAAAACAAACCATCTATAAATGCACCAAGTGACTCAAGTCTCAAGAGGGTCCCAAAATCTCTTAATTGATTGTCATAATTAATTCAAAACAATTATTCTATATGGACTCAAGAGTCTAGACTCATAGGGATGTGTGAATAATTTTTACAAAAGTTAATGAGAAAGCACCAATTTCTCTTGGGTGTTTCAACAATAACACCAACTTTTTGAAGGATGAATTTGAAATAAATAAATCTATTGTGTCTGGACTCTTGTTTTCAAATAGCAGTACCCAATTCAAAAAGAGTAGTGCTACTTAGACTCATGAGTCCGGACTCTTAGGAAGTTTTTTGAAAATTTTTTATTTCAAGGTCATCCTCAAGCAATCAATGACTTCAAAATTATAACTTGTAACACTCCTTTAATATTTACAAAAATCTCAAAAACCTCCCTTTGAGTCCGGACCCTTAGTGTCCAAATAGATTTTTTGATTCAAAAATATACATACTAGAATGATATAAACCACATACACGGTACGCCAACTGCATTATATGACTATGAAACCAACTACTAGCTAGATATACAGTATTTGTGTATTGCCACTCGTCACATATCTTTCTATCATGTGTTTTTTCATGATTTAATTAGAACGTATATATGACAACCCATAATTTAATGTTGCAATTAATGTGATCTTTCCAAATCTCTAATTAATTAATTACATGGGCCAACCTCTTCAATTAATAGCCCAGATATAAACACACACACACTGACACATACATTTGATTGTTATAACAATAACTAAAGGAGGTATAGAGCTGCAGAGATATGGAGAATGAAGTGGCAAAGTGTGAGTGCTGTGGACTTAAAGAGGAGTGCACACAAGAGTACATTGGAGAGGTGAAGGAGAAGTTCAATGGGAGATGGCTTTGTGGGCTTTGTGCAGAAGCAGTTGGAGATGAGGCATTGAGAGGGAACAAGAAGAGCAAAAGACCTTTCGGCGTCGATGAAGCTGTGAAGGCTCACATGTCATTTTGCAGGAAATTCAGGGCCAACCCTGCTGTTAGAGTGGCTGATGGGATGAAGCAGATGCTCAGAAAGATGTCTGGTGATCTCTCTCCATCAACTACTTGATGATATATGTCAGTTATGATCAAAGAGGTCACTAATTAAGCAGCGATTGATCCATGTATCAATCGATTAATCATCATCTCCTGCCTTAAATTTTGTCATCTGATTCCTACCTAATTGAAGAAGGGAGCTAGGATTTTAATTAATTTCTTGTTTCCTAGCTAATAAGTCTTTCCCATTGCCCTTGATCTCTTCCATTGTAAGAAGGATGTTATATCAATTGAGGCTGCATGCATTGACCCTTAAATCTTAATTAGTTCTTCCAATTCTCTCAAATGGGTCTTCTTTTTTTGTGAAGTATATGCTCTATCTCCTGAATTTTTCATCATTTCACTTGTTTCAGAATTTATGAATTTGAGAATAATCTTTTACACAATATATGGCCTTAAATCATCACATTGTGAGAATTTTTTTTTCCTTTTTTTGCAAATTAATTTGTTCGAACGTGGCAGTGGCGGAACGAGCGGGGAGGGGCACCCTCTTTTGTACCATATGTATAATTCTTGATTCCTTACTTCTTTAGACTACTATTTAATTTGAGACGACTAAATTGATTTTCTAATACCGCCATTGCAACATGGATAAAACAACTAGGGAGTAGTCCATGATTGAGAGCCTCCATGAATGTGAGTGAGAAGACTGATTAGTTGTTTCTTGAATGGATGAGTGAACTGTATGTGCAAAAGCTTTCATTAGTGTCCTTGATTGCACATGCCAACATAATTGTCAAGAGTTCATGATTTCAACGACTTTATTGAGCCATCATTTGGTTTGTAGAAAATGCTTCTTGGGTTAGCTTGTGAGTTCAGTGTTCATGATTTTGTTGTTGGTTGAGTAGTCCGTAAGTTATTCTCTTGTCACTATGCTCTAAAAGGGAGAAATTGTGTCCTTAGATTTTTCATTTTTCTTCTTTTTTTCATAACAGCAACAATCAAGTTCCTATATCGAATTATTAGTTTTTTTTTTCTTTTTTTTTTTTTTGATATATGTGGGTGTCCGCCGCCTGTCTTCCGCGACTAGTCCCACAGGGCCTTGGTGTAATCGGCCAAGGCGTACCCCAGTGACCCGACCCTATTACCTTGGGCAGGATCTCGAATTATTAGTTAGCTACATGAATGAAACTAAATGCATTCAACTTGATTTAAAGTAGATGATGATCTGCTTTTATAGTCTTAAATTTTTACCATTCAATGCATCACAATTTATTTTAGGTCTACTTTGTATTCTCAAATTTTAAGACATCTCTGCCTCAAATTACTAGCTCACAATGAGTAATCTCAATCCTACTTAATAAAGTGGCAGGACAAATCTAAGCGGTCATTAATAAACAGTTGAATCCTAAGTGAGTCAAGTGGGTCATGATATATAGACTCGTCTTGACCACGCCCTCTCTAATGGATAGCCAAATCTTCCCTGTCGTAACTTCTACGGTGGTTAATTGAATTCCTTCAATTTTTATTATACCATCTATATATTTGATTGTTTTCTCAAAAAAAAATCTATATATTTAATTACACCACATAATCTTAAATGTAAAAGCAAAGTCAACAAAGATTGAGAGTTGTTACAGTGAATGATATTGCTTTTCATCAAGTGACAAGAAACTTTCCTTTTCAATTGTGTGACAAGAAACTTTCTTTTTCAATTGTGTGGCAAGAAACTTTCAGTTCACTCGAATCACCTTTTCATAATGAATTGCAATAGGAAATGTGATATTTCAATAATTATATAGTTCTGCCATTGTTGAGATAAAAAAAATATATAGTTCTACTATTGTGATGGGGAAAATCATCATTGTTTAGATCCAATGAATAAGATTCATAAAATGCAAAACACATTAAATGCACAACATACTCAACATACACACATAATTCTCATGACATTAGTACCAAGCAATTGGTTGGCCCAATGGTTAGGTATTTTATTTGGAAGAGGTCATGGGTTCAAACTGTTGGACATTTTTAAAACAAAGGAAATGTTTAGTCTCACATGTGTTAGAAAGTTCTACTTTAAAGAGTAGATATACTCTTGCACTATATTAAGTGTAAAAGAAAAACTACAAGAGCTAGGCAAAGTGAGCCACACGCATGCGCGCGACACATAGGGCGTTTTTATAGGCGCACTTGGGCTAACCATGTTTAATATGTTTTTACCATTTTAAGAGTTAATAAGTGGATAGTTAATTAATTGACCCCCTCAACTTAGTGGGCAGTTAATGGGTGTTAACCCATTCAATATTGACTGAGTGGAGCAATTTCAATTGTCAAGGCAGTTGAAACTCCCCACTCTTCCCCACTATCCCATTTCTTCTCTAACTAGCTTGACCAGAGGAGTATAAGAGAAGATGCTTGGGGGAAGAGTAACATATCAAAAACTCACAGCAAAAGCTATTGTTCTAGCTTTCACCACTGCAGTGACAGCTACGTTTTACTTCATCGTATCCTCTAGGATTTTTGCTAACACTTGCAGTATTGACAACAAAATTTCCTTTAGGACAATGCCTTAGATAGACACTTTGAAATCGTTATTGATTCTTCTAATCTAACAATCTAAAGAAAATTTTTTGTTGTTGCAATGGCTTCGATCAAGGAACAATCGGCAAACATCGTGAAGCTTGATCGCTTCGATGGAAGAGATTTCCTGAGGTGGCAGAAACGAGTGCAATTCCTATTGGTGGCGTTTCATCTGGTGTATGTCCTGGATACACCCAAGCCTATGGAGTCTGATGATGAAACTATCCAGCAGATCAGAAAGAGGCAGAAATGGGAGATTATAAAATGGTAGACGATAGATTTTTTATGGACCACACTTGCAGAGGTCACATTCTGAATGCAATGAAAGACTCCCTGTTCAACCTCTACCATGACGTTCTTTCTGCCAAGGAACTGTGGGAGAAATTGGAGGCGAGGTATCATAAAGAAGATGTGACAAGTAAGAAATTCCTTATCTCCAAGTTTATTAATTATAAAATGGTAGATGATAGATTTGTTATGGGGCAATTTCGTGAAGTTAAGAGGATTAGGAATAATTTCTCTCAACACAATCTTGTTATGGATGAAACCATTGTTGCGTCTTCAATTATTGACAAACTACTGTCATCTTGGAGAGAGTTTAAACGGATTCTGAAGCATAAAAAAGAGGACATCGCTCTTAATGAGCCTTCTAACCTTCTTCGTGTAGAAGAGTATTGTTACATGCAGGAAATGAAAAAGAGCAGACTGCTCAAGAAATTTCAAAGGTACATGTTGTAGAAGAGGCAAAGTTCAAAAAGCCCTTGTTGAACAGGCCTAATAAGCCTGGTGGTTCGAGAAAATTGAACAACCAAAACCAAAATCAAAAGAAGCAATAGGTCACTTGTTGGTTCTGCAGGAAAGATGGTCACTTTAAGTTCGATTTTCATCATTGGAAGAGGGAGAAAGGAAAACATCATGCTTCCTCAAGTGTTGCAAAAAATACAGGAAACAATAATGATGATCTCATTGCTATGATTTCTGAAATCAACATCCTTGAAAATGACATGGCTTGGTGGGTTGATTCTGGTGCTACACGACACGTCTGCAAGAACAAGAGGTTATTCAAAACCATGGAGACAGTAGATGAAAATATTATCTTGTACATGGGTAATAATGTTATTGTTCCTATCACAGGTATAAGTAGTGTTAATCTAAAGTTCATTTCTGGTAAAATTGTCACACTAACTAATGTGTATTATGCACCAGAAGTGAGGAAGAATCTGATGTCGAGTAGTCTTTTGAATAAGTTTGGATTTAGGCTTGTATTTGAAGCTGACCAATTTGTACCCTCCAAGGGAGGCATATATTTTGGGAAGGGTTATGCTTATGAGGGTATATTTAAGCTTAATGTAGTCGCTTTATCTAATAAGAATATTATTTATGCGTACCTTATTGAGTCTCCTTCATTTTTATGGCATCATTGACTTGGACATTTTCATTTCAGGAAATCATGTTATATGGCGAATATGGAATTATTGTCTTATTTTGCTAAAAATGAAGGAAATTGCAATACATGCATGAAAATAAAATTAACTAGAAACCCCTTTCCTAATGTTGAAAGAAATTCACAATTGCTTGATTTAATACATTTTGATGTATGTGATATGCATAGTACACCATCAAAAGGAGGCAAGAAATATTTTAAAAACATTTATTGATGATTATGGCAAATTGTGTTATGTGTATTTGTTGCATTTTAAAGATGAAGCAATGGTTAAGTTTCAAGCCTAAAATGCAGAAATTGAGTTGCAATGTGAGACCCCTTATAAAATGTTTAAGGTCTAATAGGGGAGGAGAGTACTATGATCCAAAGTACTTTGAATCCACTGGAATAGTCCATGAGACTACAGCTCCTTATACACCATAACAAAATGGTGTGGCTGAACACAAAAATCACATTCTAGCCGAAATGGTCAATGCTACGCTATCAAACTCAGGTTTGAGTAGTGGATTTTGGGGCGAGGCATTGCTGACTGCATGCCATATTTTGAACAAAATTCCACATAAGATGAATAAGGTCACCCCATATGAGCTTTGGAATAAGCGAAAACCAAACCTTAACTATTTAAGAGTTTGGGTGTAACAGCCCGAAGTTAATTTGCCATTATTAATGACATGTTTACAGACGTGGCAGATAGCTCAGATGCTCATGAGACCCATAGATAGGTCAGGGCGCGCCCGGAGCCAGGTAAATAGTAAAATTTTGTGATGTTGTGCTTTAATTTGCGATGTTTATTGGTAATTAGATTATTGACATCGCGATGTGTGTTAGTTATTGTATAATTGACGTGTGAGGTTGTGTGACAGACATTCGCTCCAAATAGCGTGTAAACGTGGAAACCAAGTAGTGGATGATAGTGCACTAAGTTGGGGAATTAAATTCACACAATAAATAGTAAAATTCATTAAATAATTAATTAAATAACATCGTATATGCGTTCGTGGTGCGAGAGTACGCAGTGGACGCGAAGGTATGTATAGGAGCCGCGTACCGGAACACCTGAGGATGAACGGTTATAGTTAGATGGATATGGGCAATGGACCAATGTGAGTCAAGTGTGTCACAATTTTAAGGACTTTTTGACTTCAACTCCACCATCCAACAAGGTCTTAAGATGGGCAAACACACTAGATGGAAATTTTATATATATATATATGTTGATTTTTCATCATTTCCATCACCTTTTCTCTCTCTTCATGGTATTGGACGAAAATTGTGAAAGGTGGTGAGGGTTTGATGAGTTTTGATTGATCATTTGGAGCTCAAGAACTCAAGGAAAGCAAATTATAAGGCTAGATCTTTGATCCCCATCTTCTTCTCTACGTTTTGGGGTAATTTCCTCGAGTATTAACGTGGGTTTCAGGAGTCGATTTGAGAACACTGGTTTTGGGCAATGTTGCTATGGATTTTAGTGTGAGAGTTGAGCATTTTGTGTTGGTTTTGTCGAGGAAGTGGTTTGGTTGTTGAGTTTGTGTTGGTTATGGAATTTTGGGACAAAACCAGGCTTTGAATGATTTTTGTCGGGGTTTTAGTTTTAGATGAATTTTGTCGAGGGGTTTTGATGGGAAATAGTTTATTGATGTTTATATGCGATGATTGGACGAGCATAGACCTCGGCAACAAGCCGAAAGGGGTTCGAAAATCTCAAAAACCATCACTGGCGGATACGCTGCTAGAGCCGTCGTGGTGGGTTAACACTCACTGGCGGATACGTTGCGAGGGCCGCCTTGGAGGCGCCGTGGAAAGAAATAACGTGGCGACATTGTCACGACGTCTAGGACATCGTGAATAACTGAACCAGACGGTGTCACTAGCGGCGTCTGGGACAATTTTGAGACGAAATTTTTAAATAAAATTACGAATTGGGGATTTGCATAGGGACTTATATAAACTATTTGGGGAGTTTAAGTGATGGTTTTATCGATGATTTGGGTATTGAATCGGGGTTCCAAGGTTTGAGAATTTATTCAATTTATCGAAAATTAATGGTTTTAGGTGGAATTAAGGGTAGTAGACACGCAGTTGAGGCATGCAATTGAACTAGTGACGATAGTTGAAGTGCGGTTTGAGGTGTGTTGTATCCCAACTGAAATTATTTGAATTCAATTTATGTCTTTCAATACTCTATTCTTGGATTGTGGTTTAATGGGTGGACGTTGAGCGGGGCTCTCGCTGTGCCATTCTAATGTGTATGCCCACTGGACCATAGCAAGTGTGTCAGGGAAACTCGGTGAATAGTTCGACCCGAGAATCGCATTAGGACACGTGTGGGTGAATTGTAGGTACCACTACGACCACCTAGCGGATCTAGATACTGGCTTTGCTTGAGTCGAACTCGTCGGCAGTACTCTATGGAAGAGTCCGAATTATGGTACTAGTCTGGCCCTAGGCTTTAGGAACACACTTTAAGCTTTCACTATTATTTATTCATGCTATGAACGCAATTGCCTGTATTTATTTTCGCAAGTTTATTTAATAGCTTTATTTAAATTCCAGTATTTATTTTCAGTATTGCTCACTTAATTTCCTTGGGAATATTCACTCTGGACTCGTCATCTGCCTTTTGTAATGGCTTGAGTGCAGATCCTAGTACGAGTAGGGGTAAATGCAAGCTTCCATAGTACCACTGATCAGAGACAGATTTTCCTGACTCGTACATTTGTATTATACATATTTTGCTTTCGTTTTAGGTTTGGGGGTTGTGAGATACCTTGTATATTGTGATCTTTTGTAACATCAGAGGTATTTATGGTTATATATAGGTTTCCCACATTAGTTTTATGGTTTACATCATACATTTTGATTTTAGTTATCTGAGCAAATGTGTTAGTACGACTTCCGCTGTGGTAATTTGAGAATTTTACGATGACTTAACATATGATTTGATTTCATTACAACTAAATCACTAAATTGAAAATTAATAAAGGTTAAATGAACAAAATGGAGGATATAATCCAATGTGGAGCACAACTATCGCTGGTAAGACAGATTGTGGGTCCACATTGGGCTCCATGGTGGTCTGTTTGAAAAATAGGTCATTACATTGGGATTGTAGAGTAGTAGTAAAAGTACCGGAACCCAAAAAAAGAAAATTAGGTGAAAGGGGAGTGGAGTGTATATTTATTGGATATGCACAACACAATAAGGCATATAGGTTCATGGTAATTGAGCCTAATAATTCGATCTCAGTGAATACTATAATTAAATCAAGGGATGTAATTTTTTGTGAGACCAGATTTAAATCTGTTCCCAAAAATATTCCTGAACAAAACCATAAAGGCAAGGAAGTCATTGAAAATGAGAATGACAATGAAATAGTAGAAGTTCCTAAATTTCGAAGGAGTAAAAGAGCTCGAAAAATTAAGTCATTTGATTCAGATTTCTTTTATTCCTAGTTGAAGGAAGTAGAGAAACAATAACTAGACAAATTTCGTATTGTTTTAATATGAAAATTGATCCTCAAACAATAGAGGAGGCGACGAAAAAAATAGATTCAGCCTTCTGGAAAGAGGCTTTGAATGATGAAATGGATTCAATAATGGGTAATAATACTTGGGAGCTAGTTGATCTACCTCCTAGGTGTAAACCAATTAAATGCAAATTTCTCTTCAAAAGAAAAAGAAGAGTTGATGGATCCATTGAAAAACACAAAGTAAGACTGGTTGCTAAGAGATTTACCCAAAAGCATGGAATAGACTATTTCAATACCTATTCACCAGTATCTAGAATTGCTACAATCAGATTACTTATTGCAATTGTAGCTATTAATAAGCTGGTCATTCACCAAATGGACGTGAAAACTGCGTTCCTACATGAAGAATTGGATGAGGAAATATATATGGACCAACCTGAAGGGTTCATTATGCTTAGTTATGAAAATAAAGTGTGTAGTTGCAAAAATTATTGTATAGTTTAAAGCAAGCACCAAAACAGTGGCACTAAAAATTTGACCAGGTTGTACTTGCTAATGGATTCAAAATAAATGAATATGATAAATGTGTATATAGCAAGTTTGATAAAAAAAAAAGGAAATGGTGTCATTATCTGTCTTTAAGTAGATGACATGCTAATTTTTGGAAGAGACTTGGAACAAGTTTAGTTTACCAAAAACTTTCTTTCAAGCAAATCTGAAATGAAAGACATGGGGCAAGCTAATGTCATTCTCGGGATTCAGATTGTAAGAGATGAAGGGAGTATCACTCTACCTCAATCTCATTATATTGAGATAATCCTCAATAGATTCAATCATTTGAATTATGCCCATATTTCTACCCCGCTAGACCAAAGTATTGAGCTAGTGAAAAATAGTGGCAATCCACTTTCACAACTGGAGTACTCTAGATTAATTGGTTGTATAATGTATGCAATGACATGCACTAGGCCGGATATTGCCTTAGCAGTAGGCAAGTTGAGCAGATTCAGAATTAATCCAAGCGAGTTACATTGGTTTGCAATTCGAAGAGTTTTGAAATATCTGAAGAAAACAATTAACCATAGCTTATGCTATAGTCGATATCCTTCGACCTTAAAAGGATTTTCATATGCAAGTTGGATTGTAAAAGATCAAAATCATGCTCCTGTAAGTAGGTGGATTTTCATGCTTGTTGGAGATGCAATCTCGTGGGCTTCAAAGAAGCATACTTTAATAGCTGGATCCACCATGAATCAGAGTTTGTTACGCTAGCCTCAGCTTCAAAAGAAGTTGAATGGTTACATGAATTATTACAAGAGATACCATTATGGCCTAAGCTATTAGTTCATATATCTATCCATTGTGATAACAAGGGCACAGTGGCAAGAGCTTATAGCCAAGTGTACAATGGCGAGTCCAGGCATATTGGATTGAGACATAGTTGTGTCAGAGAATCTATAACAAATGGAGTTATCACAATTGACTACGTAAAATCTAGTCAAAACATGGCAGATCCTTTAACTAAAGGTTTGACCAGAGACTTGGTGAATAAAACATCAAAGGGGATGGGTTTCAAGCCCATGAATTAAAGTCATCAATAATAGAAACTCAACTCGACGCTTAACATTACGTTAAGTCTTAAGTTCAATGTAGTCAAAGTCTATTATCAGTATGACAGTTAGCACTAAATTTTTATTGTCATCCCAAGGCTATTAGTGCTTGGTACCGCATGAAAAGAGAGGAGATTGAGTTAATCTCTTAATAGTCTTCAAAGGTGCTCAAATAACAGGGGTGCTAGAAGGAGACTACCTATGTGAATGTGAAGTGCGGTCTCTTTAAGGAGTTTGAGGGCTTGGCTCCAAATACATTCACAAGAAAATACGGGACACAAGGCCGATGTTGAATGTGTCAAGAAACTTAAAGTAATTTGTTGGTATATGTTATATGTGTGAGTTGTTTATGCTATATATCAAATAGAATTATTGGTTTAAAGTTTATCTACCATGTAATTCTAATATGATGTAATAAACTTTTCAAACATTAGTGGTTCAATTCGCAAGATACCATTATTTATGCATATAATGTTTAAAATATTCTTGGATCAATGGTCTGTTTATTTTGAAAATGGCGAGGGATTGTTGGACATTTTCAAAACAAAGAAAATGCTTAGTCCCACATGGATTAGAAAGTTCTACTTTGAAGAGTAGTTATACTCTTGCACTACTTTAAGTGTAAAAGAAAAACCACAAGAGTTATGCAAATTGAGCCATACATGCACGCGCGCTGCACGGCACATATGGCGCTTTTATAGGCACACTTAGCGCTTTGCACGAGGCACGTGCCCATGTGTATGTGGGCTAACTATAGTTTTTTTTACCATTTTTGGAATAAATAAGTGGGTGGTTAATTAATTGACCCCTTCAACTTAGTGGGCAATTAATGAGCGTTAACCCTTTCAATGTTGACTGAGTGGAGCAGTTTCAACTGCCAAGGTAGTTGAAACTCCCCACTCTTCCCCACTATCCCATATCTTCTCTAACTGGCTTGACTAGAGGACTATAAGAGAAAATGCTTGGGGGAAGAAGAACATATCAAAAATTCACAACAAAAGCTACTATTCTAGTTTTCACCACTGTAATGACAGGTAGGTTTTACTTTATTGTATCCTCTAGGATTTTTGCTGACTCTTGCAGTATTGAGAGCAAAATTTCCTTTAGGACGGTGACTTAGATACACGCTTTAAAGTCGTTGCTAATTCCTCTGGTCTAACACAAACATTGGTGGGGGCAATTGTTTCTTTCTTATCAAAGGAAATTCTAATGACAATTGATATATATATATATATATATCTAGTTCATATGCGTGCTACACATGTTGGAGCCCACTCGTGGGAAAAAATTGTTATTTATTTGTAGAACATAGAGTTATTGTTATTGATAATATAATAATAAAGGTGTAAATAGATCAAAATCTAAAATTCTCTAAGATAAGACAGTTATCAACATGTCATTTTTCTTAAATAAAAAATTAAATATATAAAAATATAAAAAGAAATGATAAGATATACAAGAGAGAGAGAGAGTAAAAATAGAAAAGGGAATTGAAAACATAATTTTAAAAGAAATAACTAAAAAACATAAAGGGTAATATTGTAAGGAAACATAGTTTTAAAAGAAATAACTGAAAAAGCATAAAGTATAATATTGTAAAGTAACGAAGGAAGCTTTCAACATTGTTGTTTATTATATTACTTAGATATTACTTAGATATGTATGTGTTGAAATATCAATCTATTTAATATATATATATATATATTTGGTTTCATTGGGTCCTGATCCATTTTAAAATGAATGTATAATAAGAGAACCAATTTCTTTAAACGAGGCCTTGAGTTCTCGTGAATGGATCTATATAGGGCCTGATAAGCCTGTATTATAGTTTAAGCTAAGTCATATAATTTAATGTGATTTTATATATTAAAGTCTCCAAATATGATATTTAATACTTTTCTTTTTTTTGAAGGGGTTAATTCTTTGACAATCATCAAACTTTATGAATTATAACATTTTTGTCACAAAAGTTATCTTTATAACACTAAAATCACAAACCTTTTAAAAATCTTACAACAATGGTCACCTAAGCCTTTTTCGATCCTTTTTCTAGCGAATTTGCCAACGTGGCAATGAGATGGCACCACATTAGCAATTAAGGGTCGAAAATACCGCTCACTCTAAATCAAACAACTAATTTTTTATTTCACAATCCCCACAATCTCATAACATTATTCACCTCAAACAAAAATTAAAGAACTCAAGAAAATAAAGATGGCATTTTAGTTTTGGTGTTGAAATCTCTACATCATCCTAAATATTATTTTACTTTTCTACGAAGGTGATTTATTTCTGTAGTTTTTTAGTGCAACAACATAATTAAACATTTTAAAAGTGTATAAAAAATTATAATTAACAAATATAGACGAATCCTTTTCACTTGGAACAACAAATCCTACAAATTAATCTGCAACAACACATCGCCTATAATTTTTAAAAAAAGAAAAAAATTGCAATCCAATGCAAGAAAAATATCAGTTATAAACAAAATGATTAATTAATTTGATAACATCAAATGTCAAATATCCACACCAAAGAAAAAAGCTCAAAGAGCTACTAGACGCTTCTAACACCATCCCCCTGTTTTTCCAATCCATCGACACTAACAACTCTTTCCAAAATCCTTGTGATGCAAAAGGTTTTCTAATAATTTGGACAGGAAGTCTAGCAAACACTAGAGAAATAAAACTATTTTCAGGAGGTTTAATATCCAAAGATTGAAGATATATAAATTTTAAGATTTTTTAGGTGTGAGTTTTGGGATTTATTTTTTTTGGTTTAAGGATTTCTCGATTTTTTTATCAAAGTCAAACAAGCTGACTGATTTGGAGTGAGGGGTATTTTTTACCCTTAATTGTCAACGTGGTACCACGTTATTGTCACATTGGAAAAATCGCAAGAAAATAACCAAAAAGGGCTTGGGTGACCACCATTGCAAGATTTTTAAAAGGTTTGTAATTTTTGTGTTACAAAAGTAACTTTTGTGACCAAAATGTTATTGTAACAACCCTCAAATTTTAACCCGACTTGTATCGCACTTGTTAGGACCCTGAACCGGCTATGTGATACTAGACAGTATTTCGAACCTCAAGAGTCGACACTGAGGTGATTTTATGTTTCCATGATGTGTGTATTAGTATTATAGTCCATTACGTGTCTCGAGCCGTTCGGGCAAATACTAGTCTAAGTGAAGCTTTGTGTACTTAAACAGGGGAGTAAAACACTGTCAAAATACAAATAAATGAAATTTTGTATAATTTTTTAAAAAAAATTATTTGGCGAGACGAGTCAAGACTATGCGCACAACGGAGAAATACAGATCGAAGATTATAGAATTTACGCGGGAGGTGGTTAACTAAGTGATTTACAAGTCAATTATTGGAGCAGACATAAAATATTGTTAAAGTGACATAACTCTAGATTGAGGAGCCATGGGATTAGCCTCGAGATGCGTGTATGTTTTGAGATTAAGTATAACAAGATCAAGGGGTATAAAGGTCATTTTGGATAGATGGATGTATATATATATATGTATTTATAAGGGAAAACCCTAAAAAATTTTCATATCATATGCACTCCCGCTGCCCACTCTCCTCTCCTACTCCTCCCTCTCGGTCAACTCGTCTCCTCTCCCTTGGTCACCGAGCATAGCCTCGCCGGAGGTCCCTCAGCTCACCGGAGGTACGTTTCTCTCTTTCTCTCTCTCTCTCTCAGTCTCTCTCTCCCTCGGCTTCACTCTTGATCTCTCCCTCCCTCGGTCACACACGTCTCCTCTCCCCACTATTGTGTGGTTGTCCATGTGCTGTCGGACTGGGATGGTGGCCACGACCGTCGGAGGCGGTCCTAGGTGGTCACCGGAGTCGAGGTTACCTCACACACACTCGGTCTCACTCTCTCTTGATCCCTCTCTCTCGCTCACACTCTCACTCTCTCGATCCATTCCTCCCCAACTTGGTCGAGCATACCACCGATCGTAGGAGGTCCCGAGGTGGCTGGGGTTTACCTCTCACTGGAGACTCTCTCTCTCCCTGATAAGTTGTTATTTATGCATAATATATATAGTTTATTTATAGATTTTAGTGTTGATTATCCGAATTATGGGCCTAATTATCTCTATTTGTCATTTTCAGGACTTTTTGGGTGCACGGTTGGATCCGGGGCAAAAAAATACTCAAAATAGAGTATTTACTTGAAGAAATCGGACACTGGAGGATTTATTTTGGGGCGTACACAAGAGTAGGTGAAGTGGAATTCGAAAATGCCACGTGTCGGCGTCCCATTGGACCGCCCACGTCACTGACAGCCGCCCAACCAATCGCGAGACGCCACATCTGCAGCTCGCACGTGCGCGCGCGCACGCGACACACACAACTCGGCGCCTCGCTCCGGACCACCCGATTCGCCTCGAGATTCGCATCAACCGCACTCCCAGTTTTCGGTGATGAACGCGCGATTCTTGCTCGCCACGTCACGCCACATGGCGATCGCCCATTCGTCCAGCGCATCATTCATATCTCTTCCAAGTGAACCGAAGACGCCACGTGTCGCAGCCTCCACGTCCGACGTCACGTCACGCAAGCCTTTTCCACCAATCGAGCTCGCCACGTCGGCCCGTTCGCGTCGGTTCAACCAATCACATGCTGCCACGTGTCCTGGACACCAAAAATTATGAAAAATAGTTTCTCTCACCTCTGGGGACCAAAATTTAAGAGTATTAATTAGGGTTTTTGACGGGGAGGTCGAGACAGATTGTTTTCTCCTTTTCTCTCGTGTGTTTTTATTTTTTTCTCTCCTTTTCTTCTACACTTTGTTTTTGAATTTTAATGGAGTTTATGAAGTCGATGGTAAATAAACTCATCGATCTGAACCTAAGTGGATCAAATCATTCTTTTTGGCATAAAACATATGTGAGATCTATTTTATTATTTATTTAATTTGTTTTTCATAGTAATTTATTTTCTTTGGTATTATTTTAACAATTGGAGTTAAACACTAGTTTAAACTTCAATTCATATGCCAGTGAGTCGTAAGCACCCATGTTTGTGCAATAAGACCACACTAGTGGCAATTGACCGTACCAATTGATTAGACCCTTTTGGGACCGATCAAATACCTTAGGAATCTAGGTTAAATCGGGAGCACTAGCGATCCGATTGTCTAGGTGTAGTGCCTTCACTAATCAATGTAATGCGATCAATGCGTTAAATCTGGAGCACTAGCGATCAGGTTGCGTAATTGGTCAGGGAAGTAGTCAACGGTCGTACCTTGGCTACCGACATCAGGAAGCGCGAAGACCCGCGTATATCACCGGGTCTATAGCTACACTAAATTACTGTGATTTGCATGCTTTAATTAGATTGACGACCATATGTAAAATTATGCCAAATTGAAAAGAGGTTTGTGAAACTGATGGTTTGGACTGTTCTTTTCCATTTTGATTAATTTATTTACATTATATTTTAATTATTATTTTTAGTAAAATTAGAGACATTTTCTTGAACACTGTAGGTAAGTTTTAAGTTAGTAACCTAAGTTAGAAACTTGGTCTTCGTGGTTCGACCCCGTACTTGCCACTACTGCAGTTCTTGTAGTTATTGGTAATCTCATCGGGATATAAATTTATTTTGACGCGCTCGACACGCATCAAATTTTGGCGCCGTTGCCGGGGACCAAGTTCTATTTTTTTTACTTAGGTTTTTTTCTTTTCTCTTATTTCTTTTGTGTTCACTTTTATGTCCCACAATCTTCGTCGATCGTTGTCCGCTGGATCTTTACTCCCTTTTGATCCAGAGATCGAGAAGACTTGCCGTCGGAACTCAAAAGAAACTAGGCAGAGGAACCAATCCTCTAGAGTTCAACTGAACGACGAGCAAACCCCTCCGATGGCTGACCACATTGGAAACCCACATGCACATGTTGCACCACGTGAGGGACGGGAGGAACCTCTAGTTATTCCTCCCCAACAGTTTGACGCACCAGCTGAACCACATGCACCAGTGGAACAGCAAAGGCCTGCAGCACACCGCTATCAACCATTCGACCAAAGAGTGGTTGATCCTCATCCACAAAGGCCACAAGCTAATCCTTGGGCACAACCTCAGGCCGACCATCGCATTACCATTGGGATGGCGAATGATGGGATACAGGATCTCCTAGCCCATCATCCACACTGCATCGCATATCCGGCCCACAGGGGCAATTTTGAGCTCAGATCAGGTTTCATTAACCTGCTCCCCGTCTTTCATGGACTGGATCGTGAGGATCCAGTCACCTTCATCAAGGACTTCCATTCTAAATGTAGGACCATGATTCCCCTCGAGTCGATGAAGACGAAGTCAAACTCTCGCCTTTTCCTTTCGTCTAAAGGATAAAGCTCAAGACTAACTTTTCTATCTTCCCCCCGGTTCCATTACAAATTGGAACGACATGATTTCTGCATTCCTCAAAGAGTTCTTCCCTGAATCTAGAGCTTCCCAACTTACTAGAGAGATATGTAGAATCAAAATGAAACGGGGCGAATCTTTTGGCGATTATTGGGGTCGTTATAAGCGCTTACTTGTGCAATGCCCCCAACATGGCCAAAGCAACCTCTCCATTATTCGTTTCTTCTATATGGGACTCACACCCCTGGAGAAACGGATGATTGACAATGCCTGTGGAGGCGATTACAGATGTAAGACCACCGAGGAAATGTTTGATCTGTTCGACTCTATAGCAAGTCAGTCACGTCATTACATTGATGACGAGGATGACGGACCTTCACGAAGTCTTTCGATGGAGTAGGGCCAAATTCTTGCCAATAGCAAGCTTGATAAACTCACTGATCTCATGGAGCGATTCCTCACCTCGGGAAAAGCTCAAGTTAAAGCTTGCGGCTTCTGTACAGCCAAGGACCACTCTACTGACTCATGTCCTACCTTGTTCGAGAATGAGCAAGCGAACGCTTTAGGTGGTGAATTCCAAGGACCACCGAGGAATCAATACGGCAATAATTTTAATAACACTTACAATCATGCCGTTAAAAGCCCCTATTTAAGTTATGGGCCACAAAATCAAAACTTCTCACAGTATGTTCCAAGGGGACAACCCCTCCCTCCACAACCCCAACCCGCTCAAAATTCGGGATCTTTAGAGGAAATGATGAGGACACTCATTGCTAATCAAGATAGATTCTCTAAAGAATTGACCCAACTCAAAAATGAAACCATCACGAGTCATGCTTCTAGCATTAAAAGTCTCGAGGTGCAATTAGGGCAATTGGCCCTACAAGTTGGGCGGACGGATGAGAAAGGCAGGTTGCCTTCTCAAACGCACCCGAATCCAAATGCGAATGTCAATGCTATCACACTTCGTAGCGGCAAAGAGTTGGAGGAGGCCCCTAAAGATCCTAAGCCTAAAGAGGCCGCCCCTAAATCCAAGGAAGTCGAGCAGGAGCTCGAGGTTCAACCGTCTCACACTAAAACGGTAGACTTGGATAAAGAAGCACAACCTTCTCTTAAGATTCTACCCCCGTTCCCTCAACGCCTCAATCAACATAAAAAGGCAGGAGAAGAGAAGGAAATTCTGGAAATCTTGAGGAAAGTGGCGATAAACATCCCACTTCTTGATGCCTTAGCACATATGCCCCGCTATGCTAAGCTGCTCAAGGACCTATGCACCAACAAAGGTCGCCTCAAAGGCAACGAGAAAATCACTGTAGGTGAGAACATCTCAGCTATCCTACGCAAAAAGTTGCCCACCAAGTGTGAGGACCCGGGCATGTTCACTGTCCCTTGCACAATTGGTGAAGTTGAGATCCAGAAAGCTATGTGCGACCTCGGCGCCTCTATCAATGTCATGCCACTATCTATATATGAGACATTGAAGGCTGGCCCTCTAAAGGATACTGGGATTGTCATACATTTGGCTGACCGATCCGTCGTTCGCCTGTGGGTGTCTTGGAAGACATCCTAGTGAAGGTTAGTGAGCTCATCTTTCCTGCTGACTTCTATATCATCGATATGAAGACTCAGCCATGCCCCCATTTCTCCTCGCTTCTTGCTTGGCGTGCCTTTCCTTAAGACCGCCAAGACCAAGATTGATGTTCACAGTGGTGCTCTGACCATGGAGTTTGATGGTGAACTTATTAAGTTCAACATCTATGATGCGATGCGCCATCCCTGCGATGCCTCTTCTATGGTGTTTGCCTTGGACAGCGTAGACTCACTTGTCCAGGATACCTTTCTCATGAAAGGTGACGATGTGAAAGTGGTGTTAGAGAATCATCTTGACACCAATTCCTTGCGAAAGCAATGTTTCATCCTCGATACTGAAATTGAGGAGCTGATCTCTGAGCTGGACTCTGCTCCACTCTATTTTCCCACCTTAGCTTATCTCGACTTACCTACTTCGAACTCTACACTTCTCCCCTATGGTGCGAGCACCCACACTGGAGCTCAAACCATTACCCACCCACCTCAAATATGTGTTTTTAGGTGCGAATGATACATTACCAGTGATCATCTCTACCAAACTCACATTACCAGAGGAAGAGAAGTTGATTCATGTGCTTCAAGAGTTCAAAGAAGCCCTAGGGTGGACGATTGCGACATCAAAGGTCTTAGCCCTTCCACATGCATGCATCGGATACATATGGAAGAAGGGTCTAAACCTTCACGAGAAGCACAACGAGACCGAACCCACCAATGATGGATGTGGTTAAAAAGGAGATTCTGAAGCTCCTTGACGCCGGGATGATCTACCCGATCTCCGACAAAGAGTGGGTCGATCCCATTCGGTGGTCCCCAAGAAAACGGGGATCACAAAGTGGTCACAAACTCATAAGGTGAGTTAGTCCCAACTCGCATCCAAAACGGATGGCGAGTTTGCATTGATTGAGGAAGCTCAATGCTTCCACTAGGAAAGACCACTTCCCATTGCCTTTCATTGATCGATGTTAGAGCGTTTAGCGGTAGGTCTCACTATTGCTGCTTGGATGGGTATTCGGTTTTCACCGATTCCCGTAGCACTGAGGATCAAGAAAAGACCACCTTCACTTGTCCTTTTGGTACTTATGCCTACCGGCGCATGCCATTTGGGTTGTGCAATGCACCTGCTACATTCCAGAGGTGTATGATGAGCATCTTCTCTGACTTCGTTGAGCACTTCATCGAAGTATTCATGGATGACTTCACCGTTTACGGTGATTCATTCGATCTTTGCCTTAGCCACTTGACTAAGGTTCTTCACCGATGTGTCCAGAAGAACTTGATCCTCAATTACGAGAAATGTCACTTCATGGTAGATAAGGGTCTTATCTTGGGTCACATCGTATCTGCTAGGGGTGTGGAGGTAGACCCGGCAAAAATTGAAGTAATTCAGAAGTTGCCTTACCCCACGACTGTGCAAGAAATTCGATCATTTCTTGGCCATGCCGGATTCTACCAGCGATTCATTAAGGATTTCTCCAAAATTGCACAACCCCTCTGTCGCCTTCTTCAGAAGGACGTGCCTTTCGATCTTGATAAGGCATGTAAGAGTGCATTCGATGCGCTCAAAGACTCTCTCATCTCTACTCCAGTGATTCGAGCTCCCAACTGGGAGCTACCTTTTGAGATTATGTGCGATGCCAGCAACCACGCTGTGGGTGCTGTGCTTGGGTAACGAGTCGGGCGCGCTTCTCATGTCATATACTACGCTTCCCGAACTCTCGATCCTGCCCAACTGAATGACACCACTACAGAGAAGGAGCTTCTAGCTGTCGTCTTCGCCTTGGAGAAGTTTCGGCCTTATCTCTTAGGAACTAAGGTGGTCGTCTACTCTGATCATGCTGCATTAAAACACCTTATGGCCAAAAAGGAAGCTAAGCCTCGTCTCATTCGATGGATACTCTTGTTACAAGAGTTTGACATCGAGATTAAAGATAAAAGTGGTGCCGAAAATCTTGTTGCTGACCATCTCAGTCGTATCGAGAATGGTGAAGCACCTGTCCCGCTACGAGATGATTTTCCTGATGAACATCTCTTAGCAATTGCTGAGGAACTCCCCTGGTTTGCAGATCTGGTAAACTACCTTGTTACACGAGAGTTTCCACCTCATCTTACGCGAGCCCAAAAGGATAAAGCTCGGAGTGATTCCAAATACTATGTATGGGATGACCCATACTTGTGGAGGTTTTGCTCAGACCAGGTTATTCGTCGATGTGTTTCCCAGACGGAGACGCAATCTATATTGGCATTCTGTCATTCATACGCTTGCGGCGGCCATTTCGGTCCACGTAGGACTGCTATGAAGGTCTTGGAGAGCGGGCTATACTGGCCCACCATTTTTCATGATTCATATATATACTCCAAGACCTGTGCTAGATGTCAGTCGACTGGTACCCTGAGTCACAGGAATCAAATGCCACTGACCTCGATCCTATTCTGTGAGATTTTCGATGTTTGGGGGATCGACTTCATGGGGCCATTTCCACCGTCACATGGTTTTCTGTATATCTTATCACGGTGGACTACGTGTCCAAATGGGTGGAAGTCAAAGCCACTCGCACCAATGATTCGTCAGTTGTATGTGATTTCCTGAAATCACGAATTTTTTCAACTTTTGGCGCTCCACGGGCTTTGATCAGTGATCGAGGTAGCCATTTCTGCAACCGCATGGTTGAAAATCTCCTGCGTAAGTATAATGTTACACACCGTACGTCTACGGCCTATCATCCTCAGACCAGTGGCCAAGCGGAGGTGTCAAACAGGGAGATTAAAGCCATTTTGGAGAAGACCGTCAACCCGTCACGGAAGGACTGGAGCACGCGCCTTGATGACGCAGTATGGGCTTATCGAACGGCGTTTAAAACGCCAATCGGAATGTCTCCGTATCGCTTAATTTTTGGCAAATCGTGCCACTTGCCGGTCGAGTTAGAGCATAAATCTCTATGGGCTGTCAAACAAATCAACATGGAACTCGACGCAAATGCAGGTAAAGAGAGAAAGTTGGACCTCCAAGAATTGGAGGAGATCCGAACGATGCCTACGAGTCCGCTCGAATTTATAAGGATAAAACCAAGGCGTTCCACGATCGCAACTTATCTCGTAAGACTTTTGTAGTCGGTCAAAAAGTCTTGCTTTATAATTCTAAATTAACTCTCCATCCAGGGAAGTTGAGGTCACGATGGCTTGGACCTTTTGTTGTTACTAATGTGTTTGGACATGGTGCAGTTGAGATCAGGAGCAAGGATACAGGGAAAGTTTTCAAGGTGAATGGGCACCGACTGAAGCTGTTCTATGAGAACTTCCCACAGCACGAGATCGAGAGCGAGACTCTAGCAGTGGTAGAGTACCTTGACTGAGAGAGAGTCAGACTGAGTCGAGCCAACGACGTTAAAAAAAGGCGCTCTTTGGGAGGCACCCCAAGCTTCTATCCCTTTGATTTTATTTTAGTCTTTTATGTGGTATTCTTACTATTATTTCATTGTGACTTTTTACAGGTGTTGCAACCTCTACCTTGCACACTGGATTTTGAGAGCTCGGTATTGCTCTGATGGCTCCTCACATGTTTGTACGTATGGTTAGTCACATTGCGATCTGGTAAGGTTACCCATCTTCATTTCGTTTGTGGATTTAGGATTAGTGTCAGTTTTATGCATGATTTTGTATCATTTCCTTGCTTCTATATCTACCATGTTTTTTTTACCATCTTGTATGTTCATGTATGCCTCCTAACTTTGTCTTGAACCTTGAGGACAAGGTTCGAAATAAGTTTGGGGGTACTTTAGGACTTGTGGATTGAGTTGGATGGTGTTCTATGCGAAAGACCGCAGTGAGATCGTTTAAATTTTTTATATATATGCGGCTACATGTGGTTAGAGGATGGTATTGGTGGTGTTTGATATATATTGCTCATCCATTTCTTCCATTTCTTTTCATTCCATATCACACTTTCTCATTCCATTAGGAGTTGATACACTTTCATGCATGTTTTCGGTGTAGTCTTTATGGTCTAGAGTCACCCGAGATTTTGTTTCATGCCTTTGGTTATGGATGAGTATTTTATGGTTGCTGTTGACTTGAAACTTAGGAGAAATTAGGAGAAACACTCAATCAAGTCGTAGCCCAGCATTCTTAGGAATTCATGATTAGAGACTTAGTATGTTGGTTGAACTTGTGCTAGATACCAAAATGGGTAGACGGTCAAAATGGTGCAAGTGATCGTATTTTAACCTACATTGAGGAATTTGCTTGATTATAGTGAAAGTGAAAAGGGCTATCAGGAGTTTTCTTAATATTGAGAGTCCCACAAGTTTCCATAGGAAATGGAGCAGGGAAACTTGTGGTGGGAAAAAGTGAGAAAATCGGTCCATAGGAAATGGAGCAGGGACCGTTTTACTTGAAAAAAAAAATGGAGAAAGGAATAGAAAAAAAAAAGAATAAAGAATAAAGGCGGAAGTTTATGAAAACTCCTCAAATAAAAAAGATATAGCTCGAGTGCTTTCACTAAAATTTAGTAGGATTTTAAACTTGCGTGCTTTAATGTATAAACCAAGAAAACCCATGAGTAGTTGATGGCATTTGTCTTGATTGCATCTTTGTCTTGAAAATGTGATCTTAATTGTGTTTGAGTTGCGAGTCTTGACATATCATAACTCCGAAATTTCTTGAGTGGCTTGTTAACTTGGCAACTATGTAAACCAAAGGAACTCCATGAACTTTTGAATCAGGTATAGTTTAGTAGAGTCAGTGCATAGTTATAGTAGGAGTCTAGTTTGTTTGTTTATGTGTCATTTACACCTTTGCTCGGGACGTGCAAAGTCCTAAGTTTGGGGGTATTTGATAAGTTGTTATTTATGCATAATATATATAGTTTATTTATAGATTTTAGTGTTGATTATCCGAATTATGGGCCTAATTATCTCTATTTGTCATTTTCAGGACTTTTTGGGTGCACGGTTGGATCCGGGGCAAAAAAATACTCAAAATAGAGTATTTACTTGAAGAAATCGGACACTGGAGGATTTATTTTGGGGCGTACACAAGAGTAGGTGAAGTGGAATTCGAAAATGCCACGTGTCGGCGTCCCATTGGACCACCCACGTCACTGACAGCCGCCCAACCAATCGCGAGACGCCACATCCGCAGCTCGCACGTGCAGCGCGCCACGCGACACACAACTCGGCGCCTCGCTCCGGACCACCCGATTCGCCTCGAGATTCGCGTCAACCGCACTCCCGTTTTTCGGTGATGAACGCGCGATTCTTGCTCGCCACGTCATCGCCACATGGCGATCGCCCATTCGTCCGGCGCGCATCATTCATATCTCTTCCAAGTGAACCGAAGACGCCACGTGTCGCAGCCTCCACGTCCAGCACGTCACGCAAGCCTTTTCCAGCCAATCAGAGCTCGCCACGTCAGCCGTTCGCGTCAGTTCAACCAATCACATGCTGCCACGTGTCCTGGACGCCAAAAATTATGAAAAATAGTTTCTCTCACCTCTGGGGACCAAAATTTAAGAGTATTAATTAGGGTTTTTGACGGGGAGGTCGAGACAGATTGTTTTCTCCTTTTCTCTGTGTTTTTTATTTTTTTTTCTCTCCTTTTCTTCTACACTTTGTTTTTGAATTTTAATGGAGTTTATGAAGTCGATGGCCGGCTAAACTCATTAGTCTGAACCTGAAGTGGATCAAATCATTCTTTTTGGCATAAAACATATGTGAGATCTATTTTATTATTTATTTAATTTGTTTTTCATAGTAATTTATTTTCTTTGGTATTATTTTAACAATTGGAGTTAAACACTAGTTTAAACTTCAATTCATATGCCAGTGAGTCGTAAGCACCCATGTTTGTGCAATAAGACCACACTAGTGGCAATTGACCGTACCAATTGATTAGACCCTTTTGGGACCGATCAAATACCTTAGGAATCTAGGTTAAATCGGGAGCACTAACGATCCGATTGTCTAGGTGTAGTGCCTTCACTAATCAATGTAATGCGATCAATGCGTTAAATCTGGAGCACTAGCGATCAGGTTGCGTAATTGGTCAGGGAAGTAGTCAACGGTCGTACCTTGGCTACCGACATCATCGTAAGCGCGAAGACCCGCGTATATCACCGGGTCTATAGCTACACTAAATTACTGTGATTTGCATGCTTTAATTAGATTGACGACCATATGTAAAATTATGCCAAATTGAAAAGAGGTTTGTGAAACTGATGGTTTGGACTGTTCTTTTCCATTTTGATTAATTTATTTACATTATATTTTAATTATTATTTTTAGTAAAATTAGAGACATTTTCTTGAACACTGTAGGTAAGTTTTAAGTTAGTAACCTAAGTTAGAAACTTGGTCTTCATGGTTCGACCCCGTACTTGCCACTACTGCAGTTCTTGTAGTTATTGGTAATCTCATAGGGATATAAATTTATTTTGACGCGCTCGACACGCATCACTCCCTCTCGGTCCTTCTTTCTTTCTCTTTTCCTCTATCTCGTTCTCTCACTGTTTTTATTTTTTCACTATTCTGGGTGGCTACCGTGACTGGTTTCTAGTCGGAGGTGATGAACGGTAGACCACCGGAGCCCCGATGAACCTGGAACACCTCGCATCGCGGTGTTGGTGTCGAAAGGATGGTTGTCGACGTTGTGCACTATTTTTGCCGAGTTGTTTCGATTGTGTTGTTTCACGTGGTGGAGGTAGGTTCGGCCTCCAATCGGAGCTGGTCGGAGGTGCTCCTCGGACGACTCCACTAGCCGGAGGTGATCCCTGAAAGGGCAGTAGTTGTGGGATTATTTGGTATGCTTTATGACTGTCATGATATTGGTTGTGTGCACTTTCGTGTGGGTGTGTGATAGTGTGGGTTGCGTGCAATGTATGGGTGTGTACACCATAGTTGGGGTGTAGAATGTGTCATGTGCGGGGTGTATTATTGTGTGTATTGGGTGTGTCACTATGGGTATACATTTTCTTGGTGTTGTAATGGTTAATCGAGGTTCTTTATTCGTATTGTCATTTCATGCAATTCCGTTTTCGAGTTGATTGACTTGATTTTGATTAAACGACTGGACTCGTAGTTTTTTATCGATGATGAATGGTTTCGAGTTTCGATCATGATGGTATTGGTAAATATGGTTTTGTTTGAAGGATTCACGGCATGTCCACGTTATGGTGATTCCGGATCCAAAGCGAGACATTGGATTGGTTAACTATTGGATGTTTATGTTTTCAGTTTGAGTGTATGGTCAGGTTTGTTGAGACTGACTGTTTTCTTACGTTGACTAAACGGTAGTGACGTCATGGTCACACCGCTGGTCCTCGAGACTATGGCGTGACCTATTAACGACTGAACCGAGCCTACGATTCATGAGTAGGCTTACATACATTATGGTTACTGACTTTGTGATATCATTATCGTTGTTTTAGTTGTGGTTGTGGTATTCAAACCAGAGAGTATACGTTTGGTTTTACGATCGACTTATCGATGGAGTTATGAAGTCGTTAAAACCTTGGGAAAAACACTAGGGATTTAACCTAGGTTTAGATAATGATTCGACCAAATAACTAGAGTTTCCGAACTTGTCAGGTAGCAGGAAATACGAGGATAAGCGTTAAGGACTCGAGAGTGTTTACGGGTTGTGTATAGTTCAGGTAAGTGCACTCGCCCTAAAGCTTGTGTACGTTAGTAAGCCAGTAAGAACATTGCATGTAATTCATTTTCGTTCATTATTGCTTGTTGATTTCCGTTGTTGACATTCCTATCTTGTTGATTTCTTGGTATGTGTGTTCTTGGCGTGAGCGTATCGATGTGATTCTTAAGGCCTGTGTCCCTCTTTTATTAAGCTACGCTAGTGTCCTGACATTGCCTGGGAAGAGCCAGCGTCCTCTTTCCGTATGCTTGGAGGCCTGTGTCCCTCTGATGCTGCGTTAGTGTTGCGACATTGCCCGGGGAGAGCCAGCGTCTTCTTTTCGTATGTTGTGATTTTGACCGCTTACTGCCTCGTTTGTTTTCTTAGAACACGCATGATTTCGATTGATATCTGATAGTCTGTTTATCATGCACCCTGAACTTGTTATATTGCCTGTCTTTAAATTTTCACATGATATTTAGACTGCTTCACTTGATGTTCATGAATTACTATTATTTTCTTCTAGCATTACTTTCAATTTTCTCTCAGTTGCTCACCGTCTAGTTTGTGACGGTGGGTGCAGATTTACCAGAGTGTTCGAAGGGTAAGCAACCCTGCTTAGGAGACTTTTTGTGAGGATTTGCGACTAGATTCGAGCACCTTAGCCTAGATGTTTGACTTTTACTTGTATATTGATTTCTTTATACATTTACATCATGTTAGATTAAACTTGGGATCATAGGTTATTTGATATCATGTACAGCTTTACTTGGTTTCCATTGGAGGTACATGAATATTCGGGTTTCCACATATATAGATTTCCTGATTTTCATTTGACAGAGTTATTTCCCAATACTTGTTTAGTTTTCCGCTGTGTATAATTGCAATAACTCTTTCATAAACTATTAAATTAATTAATCGGAGGCTGACTAGGCTCGTCAGGCTCGCTGAGTACCGACTCGAGACCTGCACGGATCTAGGCAGGGCGTTCCTAAATGCATTGAGAATTTGGGGCCGTCACAGTTATAATTTATAAAGTTGGGTGACCGTCAAAGAAATCAACCCTTTTTAAAAGTGATAATACTTTTGTTTGAATAATACTCTATCACTTATTTTATTTTCCCCACACGATTTTTTTTTTACTTAGCGGGAATTGAACCTCGACCTCTCGAAACCTTGTCTTTTGGCAATTGATATATCTATCACCTCACCAAAGATAAATTTTCTCCTCTCTAATTTTTCCTCTTTATTTAAAGTTCTAGGGATTTGACAAGATAAAGAAGTTATAGAGTCTTGAATTTAGGAGAGTGGTGGTATGCTTTTATTACCAGATGGGCAGAGATGTATTTCTTTTTTACACAGATAGACACCATATCGCATCTTAGTAATATTCTTTTTACTTGCTGATTGGTCGACTATGGTGCACGTTGCGACATCGGTAGAGATTACAAAGGAATACCTCAAAATGTGTGATGATATGAGAAATAGTAACTAAGTATGATGATTCTATTGATGACCTATACGAGATAGGCCTTATGATTCCTGATTTGTTAGACATAAATTAAATGATGAGATGTTAGAGTCAAAAGTAAGACTTTTATTACATATGGGGTACATGCAAAATACGCGAAAAAATGCACCAGTTAAAGAATGGGTCGTAAAAGAAACTATTACGAACGGACACACCACACTGCGAGTGTATTTTACTTTTACTTTCGATGACGAAAGTTCTTAAAATTGGGAATGTTGTAACGACCCGAATCTTTCCCGATTCGACTTAAAGGCAATTTAGTAATTTAAATACTAAATTTGTGTTGTATTTTCTTTGGATTGGATTATTAGTTATACAGTAGAATATCCTACACCTCGATATGCGCATTTTATGCGGTTTGAAGAGACTCCACAATATACGCCCGGTCTCATTAAGGATACTTATCCGAGAATAAAATCTGAAAACTTTTCTTAAACGTAAAGAAAGTTATATTCGAGAGGGAGATCTCCAGATTTATGAGATCCCATTAATTAGGAAAAGATTTGTGGGAACTTTCCTGGCCAAAAGGGGTGAGATCTCCAAATTTATGAGATCTCATTAATTAGGGAAAGATTTGCGAAAAATTTCCTGGTCAAAAGGGACAAAATCTGCAAATTTATGAGATCTCATTAATTAGGGAAAGATTTATGGAAACTTTCCTGGTCAAAAAGGTAATTAAGTTATACTAATGAAAAAGAACCCAAAACATATTAAATAGAAGTTAGACTTAAGGTCCAAGTGGGAGGGCACTTTAATCTTTAACACAAAAGGTTGTATACAACTTAACTTAACCCTAACCTATAAAAGGAGAGGTTGAGTAACCCTAGCCACCATTTGTTGTTCTACACTATTTGGAAAGAGATGGAAGATTAAGGGAGGAAAGCTAGGAATAGTGAGAATGGAGTTTTGAGAAATCAAAGAGATCAAAGAAGTTTCGTGTAAAGGTTCACATCAAGCCCCGAGTACGAGAGGATCGAGATTAGGATTCGCGACGAGTCCAGGTAAGTGGGGAGCGTCGCTCATCTATCAAATGTGACATGCTATTAGTATATATTAGATCACGAATTCAAATTAAAGGACTTAAGATATTGGGTTGCATTTAGTTATTGGTATGAATGTGCTCATCTATGGAACATATGTGATATGAATACTTATAATGGGATGTGATTGTGTGCCCATCAAATGAGGGGTACGCGCTTTAACTAGCAGATGAGACTATTCATTCCATCAAATGAGGGATTCGCACTAACAGGATGAGACTATTCAGTCCATCAAATGACCGCACTCCGAACCATCAAATAAACAAGTAATCACAATCGGTGATTGCTTAGAAGCACTTATTGTTGGCTTGATGAAATTAATTAGAGTTCACAATGACCATTGTGTCTACTAATGGTTCTCATCACCTCGATCAAAAGGACCTCTCCCTCATATATATTGATTTAACACATGATTTTTGGCCATAAACTCCTTACACAGTAAAATGCAATTAGAAACACAACGAAAGGGAGTGAACAAATAGTAAAATGCAATTAGAAACACCCCTGCCAACAGGGGTGGTGAAGGGGCGCAAGTACTATATGGAAGTTTCTTCAATGGAAATAGGTCACGTGTTGTAACGACCCTAAAATCTAACTCGCGCCACAGGTCAGTTAGGGTCGTACGTGGGGCCCAGTTGTCATGATACGTATGTCTAGTTCTCGGGCGTCGACACTAAGGAATATTATTTTTGTCTATTGTTTGTATATATTATGTATTTATTATTTGAATATGAATCCAATTGTCCAAATGTTTGAGGACATTTATGTATACACGTTTGAGTTGCGGATCGGTTTGCCTTAGGAAGCGTGTGAAAAGCGAGTATCGGGCAAACGGTTTATGAAGTATTGACGTCTGGGGGATAATTTATATAAAACACTAACATTAATGAATTAAAATACGATAATTAATCAATATGGTAACGTGTTCTAGTCGATGGGATTGCCATTAGTACATGACGGTGCGAGTTGTGTTGCAGGTCGGGTGTCGGAATACCCAAAAACTGTTGTTTGAATAGTCAAATAGGATAACACCAAAAGACCAAGTAAAAAAGTAAGTCAATTAAGTTATTGGATGGGTGATTTGAGACCCTTAGATGAGTCCTAGGATGGGTGCGTGAGTCAATATGAGGTCTCAAGTATAATAGGTGTGTTTGGTTGGTTTTGTCACCTTTTCTCTCTCTTCTCTCAACGAAAAATGAAAATTTAGGGAGTGTTGGTGGTTTCGTTTGGTGAATTCAAAGGTCAGGGATTGACCAATGACATGAACAAATGTGAGATCTCGAATCCTCGTTCAATTCTTGTCGTTTGGAGCATAGTTTTTTGGGTTTTCGTCGAGATTTAGGATCACCACTTTGATCATTGAAATTTTTGAGTTTTGATGTTGTGATTGGTGATGTTGATGATCATTTTTTACTTGTGGGAAGTTGGTTATTGTGGTGGGAAAGGATTTGTACTCTGATCATTTTTTAATGGATTTTTGGATTAGATTTTGAGTATTGAGTTGGGACGTTTTTCGTATGGTTTGGTGATGGTTTTCGATAGTGTTCAAGGTCCCTAAGAGTTTGGGATAGGCTCGAAACATGGCGACAAGGGCCGAGGTACAGAAAACCACAAATTTTGAGTTTCAAGCAGGCGCCGTGAGGGTTACGGCACCAATCACAGCATCTAGGCAGAGGAGAGCCTCTGTCCTGGTTGGACGTCGTGACAAGCACCGTGGGGAGTTTCTCCCCATAGCATAACCCACGGCTTCAGGGCAGGGAGCACCCTTGTACCAATGTTTTGGGGGACGTTATGTGGGGATGAACCCCACGACGTGAGCTCTGTTTTCTAAAAAAAATTTATAAGAATTCTGAGAAATTTCAGGGCTCCTCTCGGGAATACTAATGGGTTCAAATGTGACCCAATACCCAGGTAATTGAGCCAAAATAGTAAAAATGAAGGATATTATTAAATTGAGAAATTTTGAGAAAATCAACGAATTGAATCAAAATGGTTACCAGGGAGTGTAAGTTATTAATGAGCATACAAGATTTGGTTTGGTGGGGCGTCGGGGATGTTTGAGTACGTATTAGCTTTGGATATAGGTAAGTAAATCAGCTAGGAAAGAAAATGTACAGTTATTTCAATTGTGTTTTTAATTTGATGTTATTGCACAGTACCTATTCTTGGAACTCCATTTTGATTGAGTTGTCCGAAGGCACGTGAGTCAACGGTGAACTCTAGTAGGAGTGGTTGTCTGAGGTAACATACCAAAGCCATCACCTCGGGATGCGCTGCAGTGGTTACTAGTTTTATACAGGGTGTGAGTTCTTAGCTGGATTATAAGGAAGTCACATCTGTGTGGGTCTAAGCTTGTTGGGT
This sequence comes from Stephania japonica, assembly GCA_039657345.1. Lineage (NCBI taxonomy): Eukaryota > Viridiplantae > Streptophyta > Magnoliopsida > Ranunculales > Menispermaceae > Stephania > Stephania japonica. The sequence goes on along the minus strand of CM077558.1, from coordinate 14,058,225 downwards.
TTGCCACGTCCTATTACCCGAGTCTTGTTGGGTTTTTCACGACTCAACGTCCTTTTAGTCGGAACTACTTGCGCCTCTCTATTTTGATTCTTGGACACTCACGTATCGATTAATCTTGGCTTATTTACAGTCTTTTATTATTCATGCGTCTTTATAGCTTTCTTTCTATCTGCATGAATATAGACTGCTTTATTTATTTCGAAATGCTATTTAGAATCCTATTGGCATTACTTACCTAGGCTCGTGCCATTACTTGGAGATATACTGTGAGGATATCAAAGCAGCCCTCCCTCCCGCACTTGTGTAGGTTTTTGATACTTTCTTATTATTTATATACTTGCTTTTGTCACATTTGGGTATATGTGATTGTGAGACATAATGAGACATGTATATTACATCATTTCACTCTCTTCTTGCTATATATACATGTGACTATGTTTATACAGGATTTTCACACTCTATATTGTCCTGACTGGTGGATTTAAAGTTGTTTAGTTTTGTTTAAGTTTTAATCGCTTCCACATAACCTCGATAAGGTACAAATGTGAATATCTCACTTTCAATTCTTAAATTCCACATGGTCATAAGCCTTTGCTTCACTTCGTCGGCATGCAAGGCCTTTTTCACTATGAAAATATTGAAATTATAAAAATATAGTAAACATTAAAGTTGTAGATTTATGTATTAAATTTTCTGAAAATATATAATATGCAAAATCCTAATAGAAAATGAGGGAGTTATCGCAAATCTATGATCAACAGCTTGAATTCGAAACTCCTTTCGACTAATAATAAATAAATATTTCTAGTAGAATCAAGGATATAATATTTTCTTTTGAAAGGCTTACAACTTCACATTATTTATAAATACATTATTTACAACTTTATCCATCTTGTCCCTCTTGTGGTTCTTTATCGCGCCCATATTTTCAGTTGCGAGACATCGTCAGCTGACTCGTCTCGAATACGATTTAAAAGTCTTTGACCGTTTTTTTTCCGACCGTTGGAGAGTTTGAATTTCAAAATCTCCAATCTCATCCAACCCCCCAAAACAAAACAAACATAAAATCAATGTTTGTACACATGACAGAATCAAAGCCCAATCAGGGCAAGAAAAACAAAGAAGCAATGAAGAATCTCACATTTACTTCATCTTCATCAAAATCAACCACTGCTACCACTTCCACTGTTACTACAACCACTGCCACTTCTACTACAATGGATGATAGATCCGAGACTCGTGATAGCTGCTACTTTCCGGGATGTCGTAAAGACGCAAATTGCGACTGCGAGATCTGCTTGGCGAGCATTAATGCTACTCTTGATCTAATGCCAATGAGCATTCAAAAGACCACTTTAACCAAGCTGTCGTCTGCATCGAAATCCATGGCAGAAACAACCCCGGTTTCTTTAAAGTCTTCGGTATTGACGCCTCCCACAGCGGTAACACACCCGATTGAGCTCACACCACCTCTCAAATCGACTGCCAAGTCGAATTTGTTTGGAAGGACAGAGAAAAAGAGGGAGAAGAAATGGGTTTGGGGATGTGGGTATTGGGGATTTCTTCTTGTTATTATGTGTGTGGTTTTCGCTGCGGAGTTCGGGTTTTCTCGGGTTGTTTCTGGAGTCCTAAAACCAGAACTGTCACCACGGATGATGGAGAGAATCCGAGAGGAGTACTGGATCGGGCGCGATTTGAATGAGAAACTAAAATTCTTGGAGGGAAATTTGGGGAAGATTGTTGATGGGAAGGTCAAGAATTGCAGCTCAATCAAGTCTAATTGGGAATTGAATGAGGTAGTTTTTGAGTTACATCTTGTAAGCACTTTTCGACGTTGCTTCGCTAACTATGCAATCTCCAATTAAGTTTATGACAATTCTTGTAATGGGTATGTTGTTGCAGATAGGTTTGATCTTGCGTTCGCGCTGTACGTTGTACAAATCTATGGCGGAGGAGGTGAGTGTGTGGGGATGGCCTCTGCAAACATCTGGACTGATTTCTACTGGTTTATCTTCTATCTCACTCGCTGTGTTGTCCGGCAGAGTCACAGAGGTAACTTAATTAATTTGTGCAATTACATGCAGTGAACTGATTTTCGATGCTAGTAAGGAATGCAATGTTTGATCAATAAATATATCTGGGATTGCCCATTTGCCCTTACTTTGAATCTTTGATTACAAAATTCTGCATATGCTTGATATCTGAACTTCAATTACAAGTTTTGTTTCAATTGTTATCCTTTTTGATTAGAAGTTTGGCTCAGATTGTAGTGTTGAAATTAGATTTTAAGTTAGTTAATCTAGAAGTATCAACAAGTGAGACAAAATCAATATAATGGAGAAGTTTAGCAGACTACACAATGGAAAGCCTTCTAGGATTCAACAGATGCAGAAGATATGTAATTGGACAAAATTCTGCATATGCTTGATATCTGAACTTCAATTACAAGTTTTGTTTCTATTGTTATCCCTTTTGATTAGAAGTTTGGCTCAGATTCTAGTGTTGAAATTAGATTTTAAGTTAGCTAATCTACAAGTATCAACAAGTGGGACAAAAACAATATAATGGAGAAGTTTTGCAGACTACACAACGGAAAGTCTTCTAGGATTCAACAGATGCAGAAGATATGTAATTGGAGAAGTGCTACAATAATTTCTTTCAATCTTTTACATAACATGTTTATTTGAAACTGTTGGGTTCACTCCAAAAGGCCTATGCACTAAAACTAATACCACCTCAAGTGTGGGGTTCACTCCAAAAGGCCTGCACTAATCGGGGAGAGATCCACACTTATGTACTTCTTTACAAAGTCGCACTTATGTAGGACTATATTTCGATCTACTCATCTTCAACAGAAACCTATGCACATAGCACATTCTTCAACTGTGCATATATGACTTAGGATTTGAAACAAATATGTAATTGTAGCATGTCCCTGGTAATTGTCCATTAGCAATCTCCATGAATTTCACAAGTTAGTTTTTCTTTTTTTTGGGGGGAATGGTGCAAAAGTTTCCTAAACTAATCTAGCTAAAGTTGGATCGATTTAGCAGACCCCTAATTAATTTGAGATTTATGGCTTTTATTATTGTTGTAGTGATTATCGTTGTCGTCATGAATCATAGCTTTATTTTTTTATTGATTGGCAGTGGCCGAATGGGAAGATGGGATTCATAGTCAGGAATGCTAGCAACAGCAGTACATGGCTACTTGGAAGATTTAGTTCCTCAGCTATACAACTTGACCCAAATACATGGATTCTTGAATATAAAGTGAGCCCAGTCCTTGAGAATTCAAGATTGCTTTCAGCAGCATTGCAGTTCTTGACATTCAGGTTCTCACATACACTTCATTCGATGAAGCAGCGACTGGTTGTTCCATTGCCAGCATTTGCTGATCACCTCCTCTACACTCATAATTCAGAAGAACGATTTGCTCACCCCACTTAGCGTTGCCAGCATTTGCTGATCACCTCCTCTACACTCATAATTCCGAAGAACAATTTGCTGACCCAACTTAGCGTTGCACAAGGCGGGACGAGTCAGAGTATTGTGCAGAAACATAGAGAAGATACCTCTCAAGCGATGCCTGCATAACAGGCGCAAAGTGAAATCGTGTCATTCAGAACAAAGAAATATCAAATGACATTAGTGACTAGAATCTCATGTCTTGTGAGGCCTCTTAATGCTTAATGTAGTCTCATGCTTGAGAACATTGAGATACTCTCTGCTCTCTTTTCATACTACATGCTGTAATTAACAATAAACAATCTATTCTGTTGAATTCAAACTGAATTCTCATTTTGTTTGTAACATCAATCTGTCAAAAGTTTAAACCAAACACTGGTCATGTAACTGGAGTGTTAGTATCGCCTTTTCGAGGGAAGTTTGTCAATGTTCCCAAGTCTTTGTTAAGAGCAAGTAAAAAGATTGATCAGCGGCTCATATATTGGGAGATAAATTTCATGATTCTTCAGTCCAGCAATAACTTTGTTTACAATGAAAGGAATGACAGAATGGTCTATTATCTTCTGAATGAAGATGAAGAAAGTGCAAAGGAAATCCAGAAACATATTTCTAGAGAAAGAATCAGGCCATTGCATCATTAGTGATGATATATATAACTGATCATTCCTGTCAAACTGAACAGCTTTAAAGCCCAAGGAATATTACTTTTTACTTTGCATGCTTGTTTCACCTGCATGCTTATTTTTGAAAAAAGTTAAAACATTATCTTTAATAACATCTTTGTGTAAACACCTTCCACTGCAAACCTTACACGGAAAAGGATCTAAAACTCGATCACAGGAAATTCAATATCAAGCGCAGCTGCCTTGATATCAAAACAGTGGCCTTGAAAAAGAAAAGAGAAGATTCTCAAGAATCAATTTGATATTTCATTTACTGAAGAAAACTAAGTTGTTCCCATGACCTCTTACTTCCAAATCCATACCAAACTATTGGGCTACCCGAATATTGGTTGGTAAGACAACTAAGTTGTGTTTTCTTAACAAGTGGTCAAGCCCGTTTACAGGCATATAAGACAAGACTCGCACACAAAAGACAACAAATTCCTTAAGTCTATGGTAATAGCTAAAAAGTACTTTTCTTTTGCTACACAGAGACACCCATAAACACTCAAGTCGATCGACCAGACCAAAATGCAGAAAATCCATATGCATTCTAGTAAAGAAAGATAACAGAATGAACTGCATCTTATGAAGAAACAAGAGTAAATAAGCACATTACTACAACTAATGAATAAGTTAAAAATACATAAAGAGTAAATATAAGCTACAACATCAGCTCAACAGAAAGTTCTAACACAGAAGACAAACAGCTAGCCTAAGAGAATATCTTACACAGAAAACTAGCATTTCCCTTGCATGACTTGGACCCTAAGTCCTGTATCACGCAGTGCCGCCACTCCCATTCAGTCAGACTCCCTTTCATAACTGCTTCATGAATAACAAACACTTTTAAGTTAATGAATTAAAATGCAAGTTTGAACAGATAAACAACCATATCATAGAATTATTAAAATAATAGAGATTAAATGTAGGTACCTTGAATATAGTATGGTAGCACAGCAGAGTCCATGATCTCCAAAGAAGATAATAAGCCCTCATAAATACAAATTTAAAGATAAATAAGAGTGGCCACCACAGAAGAGACAACTCATGGTGGCCATATGAAGAAGACCAGACAAGATAGGTAATTTGTCATACAGAATAATAGAGCAGAAGATATGGGCAATGAGACATCTTACATTTAAGACCCCCTCCCAACTTTTATCTCTTAAAAAACTAAGAAAAAGGAGGGATGGGAACCAAATGCCTCACAGAGCATTCTCAGTAGAATTATAGAAGCATAAGAGTATCTTGAGACATTGGAGGGGAATTGAGAAGTATTGCTCCATTGGAGCAGAAGATAAGAAGAAATTGGAGACATTAGAGGGGAATTGAGAAGTTAATCAGTTCAGGGAACCCATAGGCTACTACACAGCCTTATTGAGAAAATGGTTCCCACACTAACTACAAAGAAAACAAATCTAGGAAACACACAGCCAACACCAGTGAAATCAATCCACCATTCTCTACAGATTAAAGAACTTCACTGCTCAAGAGATGTATCTGAAAAACTGAAGGAAACCCATCTGCCAAAGATCAAACTGAACCCCACAAAAACAGCTAAATATCAAGTGAAATCAATCCAGCATTCCCTTCAGATTAAAGAACTTCAATGCTCAAGAGATGTATCTGAAAACTGAAAGAAACCCATCTGCCCAAGATCAGTCTGAACCCCTCAAACATCACCAATCCATCAACCAACATTGCAGACTCTAAATGAAGCCCAGATCAAGCTTAAACACAGTTGTGAAGTTGCAATGTGATCAACCCTCAAAGACCCATCATTCTAAACCAAACTGGAAACTTGAAAACACTTTGAAAACATCTGATAAACCCCCAACTAGCAGATCAAATTACTCTCCATCTATACAAACTAAAACTAACCCATGTTCCAACTCTAGCTAATATCTACAACAGCTCAAACCTTTGATCCCAGCACTCATTCATCACACTCATCAAGATGGAGAATTCTCCTGAGATCCTTTGTAGCAGAGACCACACTCATAAAAGATTTGTTTCCACAACTATCCCCTCGCCCGGGAGAGGGCGGCGCAGACTTCGCGAAAGTCCGCATTGTATCGCTAGGCGAAGAACTCGGCAGCTCAAACGAAGTGCTCCGCTTCTGCCGAAGCGAAAACTTGGGAATGGGCAGTGAGCTCGGCGGAGGCGAATTCGAATACGCCGGCCCCGCCCAGAGCTCCGCCAAAGCGAATTCGTCAATCAAAGAACCATCTTTAGAAGCTATGGGAATCGCATTGGATTTCCCTCTTTTGGTTTCTAGGGTTTTTTGAGGGGAACAGAATTGACTAGGGTTTTGATCGACAGAAGTACGAAATTGATTTGGGCGAATACCTGAATCGGACTGGAAGAATCTGCAATTGATCTCTCTGAGGCCACTCGGAGAGCAGTTCTTGCTTTTGTGGCTGTATTGGTTTCGGTACTGCCCTAGAACGACTAGGCCCTCCATTTCTGAGCTTCAAAATGTCAAATTTAAGGTTCGAACCCTCAAAAGATCAGATTTTGATGAACAGTTAGAGGAAGTCTCTTTGTTTAAGGCATTATCGGATCAGATTCATCGTTAAAGCCATGTCAAAAGAGGGTTTGTGAGCTGAAATCGATGAACACTGAACGGGAATCGGTGAAATCGGGGTCGAAATGACCGTTGGAGAGAGGGGAATTCGATGTGAGTTTGTTCATAGAGAGCATTGGATTGGATTGGATTGCGTGATTGGATTGTTAGGTCGCCGCTCGAAAGAGTGTGAGGAGTACACTCACGAGACTGGGAACTGAAATCGCGGATCTGAAATGGAGTATTAGGTGAATTTAAGTTAAAGTAAGGTCCGGTTGCAGGGAGTGTGAATTTAGTATTCTCAGTGGAAGGAATTACAAGTGATGGGCTTTTGATTTTGGGAATTGACGAAGGTGTCCTCAAGGCTCAAACGGTCAAGTTTGCAGAGGTAGCTGAAATGACGATTATACCTTTATCCAACTTCTAAGGGAGAGTGACTCACTCGCCAACTCATCTACTGCCAACTTAGGTCGATGCATAGATTAAACTTTTTCATTATACTTAATTTTATTTTGATCAATTAAAAGTAATTGCTGATGTGTTTTCAAAAAAAAAGTAATTGATGATGTAATTTTTAAATCATTTAAATCTCTTCTTTTTTTTTCAAAACATTTAAATCTCTTATTAGGATAGTGTATTCAATTAATGGATTTTAAAAGTTTTAAAGGAGTTTGAAGAATTTTGATATCAAAGTGTATTTAATTTGAATTTTAAAAGATTTTTAATGGGCTTTTGAAAAGTAAAGGGGTATTACATTAAGATTTTGATGGATTTTTAAAATGTCTAGGTGTATTCAATTTTTAAACACATTGAGATTTTGATGGATTTTAAAGGATTGTGATGCATTTCTAGTCAAAAAATGTGCATAGGGAGATCTCATCCCTACCCATGAGATTTGGATGGATTTTGGATCAAGTCCCTCCAAATCCATCAAATTTCATGAAATCCATGAAAATCCTTCAATTAAACAAATCCATAGATTTGTCAAATTTGAATACACCCCCCTTAATCTATCCAAAATTACAACTAAGAAATAATACACAAAAAAAAAATGCTACACTCACTAACCACACTCTCCTATATGGCACATGAAAGCCCCAAACCCATCAAGCGACTTATTTAAAAAAAAACTAGAATAATACACTGACGATCGAGTTATGCGGCTAGGGCACATAAGCTTGCATCCTGAACATGTGTCACATGTATAGGCAAGTGCGGTAAGTAATTAAGGAATTGTTTCGTTAGGAGTGAAGTTATCTCCTAGGAGATAACTTATAATGAGTTGGAACTAATCTTGTTTAGTTGTCTAACTTACATGTAAGTTATCTCATAACTTACAGAGAAAGATGAGAGATATCTCTTAAACTAATTAGAGACGATACATAGATCAAACTTTTTAATTGTGCTAAATTTAATGCAATTGGTGTTGTTCTTTCTAAATCATTTAAATCTTTTCTTAATCCATCCAAATTTACAACTAACAAAAATACACAAATAAAAATGCTACACTCAGTTTTCAAAAAAAAAAAAAAATGCTGCATTCACTTACCACACGCGCCTATATGGCACATGAAACCCCAAACCCATCAAACGATTATTTTTTTTTAAAAAAAATCTTAAAATAACACACTGATTAGGTTATGCAGCTAGAGGCACATAAGCTTGCATCCCGAACATGTGTCATATATGTAGGCAAGTGTGGTAAGTAATTAAGGCATTGATTGATTAGGGTGGAGTTATCTCCTGGGAATAACTTACAATGAGTTGAAACTAATCTTGTTTGGTTATCTACCTTGTTTGTAAGTTATCTCCCAACTCTCTCTCGTTTGTTTGAAAGTTATTTATGTCTCTCTTGTTTGTTTGAAGGTTATTTATATTAATTCATATATTTTATTGTTTAAAATTTTTCAAGTTTAAAATTAAACCAAACATGAAAATATAAATTATCAATTACGTGCAACATTTCTCAATAAAAATTCATTTTAATCTTTCTCTAAATAGAGATATTATCATTCCATTTGAAAGTTTGTAAATTCCAATTTGTAGCACTTCTCAGATATCTTATTAGGCGTCAATGATCTTAATGAAGTGATTGAAACCTACAAAGAAATTCACTTCAGTCTCTAAAAAATTATAAGTTCGATCGAATATTCTAAACTTTGAGGCATTATCGCTTGTAAGCTTGGATATATCTTATATAAAATAGTCAAGAAAAATCTGTTACGCCACAATATATAAAAGGAACGGTTGAATGAACCGTCAAAACCTCTCAGATGATATGGTAAAGACATCATTTGCCTAAAAGACAACCTCGAGAAATTGTGGTTCGATTCCCACTAAAATCAAAAGAAAATAAAAAAAAAAAAAAAAAGTTGAACGAACCCCACAATATATATGATAAAGGACAGAGATCGAGACCTATGGTACAAGTTTCAACCCTGTTTTGCTGAGACCCATATGTACAACAGGAAGATGACCGTGAAGGGATTGTTGTATCTCCACAAAACTCCATGAAAAATTAAGTGGTTTTGTTCTCTATGGACTACTCTCTCAATTCCACCTAAATTTAACTCTCTAAAACCGAAAATCGAGCCCAAAATGAAAGAACTAACCCATACAAAAATGACTCTAATATCTGCCTAAAAACTCACACATCGAACCAAAAATGACGATAACAGCTTCACTGACGAAGAGCCGACGTGATCTCGCCAGAATAACATCAAGTTTTGGCCAAATTAGACGGTGCAATTTGAGGGAGGGTGGAGCTTGGTCTTAGGAGTAGTTGAGAGTTGGGGTATGGGGTGAGAAAAACCATTACATATGAAGGTCAGTTTGTTGGAAATAGGGCACATTGGCCACTTTTAAATATATACAACATATATTTATGAATGAGAAATTAAGGTTAATATAATTTAACTAGACCGTTGGATGGACATCAATTTGTGTATCTCAAGACAAATCAAGTGGTTTGAATGTATTTAAAACCGTAATGGAGTTATAACTTTATCGATTTCATTTAAATATATGTATCATATCTCGAGAAATATACACAATATATAATCATTTGTAACGGTCAAATCAATAAAACCTCATAAATTCCTACTTAAATCCACTTAATGACATTCAATACTATTAGCCTATAAATAGAGCCTTATAACTCCTTCATTTGCATCCCAAAAACATTGTGTTGTCTTTCTTATCTTCTTTTCTTCTCTCTCTTTTGCATATTGCATACTCCAAACTAAGAAAGTAACAATTTTGGTCCGTAGTTTTAGTGGTTTGTAGTGTTGCAAAACACTAGAAGGAGATCGTTATATCTTGAAGATATTTTTCAATCACCGTAAGCACCAGTGCAGGACAAATTTATCTCAAGGACATAGAGCAAATCTCTCAATCATATTCTCTTAATACCCAATCCTACAAAGTTTGCTCATTTCATAAAGGGAAAATGTTAAAAGTTTAAAAAATGGGATTAGAATATGTTTAGTAAAAATTGTGCGTCTGTTAAGCTGTTTCCTATAAAAAAAATAAGATAAAAAAATGTCTTATTATGTATTTTGTTCATGAAATCTTAATAGTATTAAAATTTTACAACAAAGTTACAAAAGAAACATGTAGTCTTCTTCTTCAAAAATAAAAAGTAATAAAATCACGGAGTCATTCTACATTGGTCAAAGAAGGTTTGGGGTGGTTTGGTAAATTCGGAGCAGCAGGCCTTCTTGGACCGAGAAAAAAGTTGGAATTGAATAAGTTCGACGTCCTGAGGCTCCTCTGACAAAAGAGATAAAGATAATAGTGAGAGTAGGTGAACATGTGGATCGTATCAAATAAGTTGATATGTCTTTGTTCAACGACTTACACGTTTCGGTTAAGAGAAGACTTAGAATGCCGTGTTACCGGAGCAAAAGGTAGCCGAATCAGATTTGATACGTTTCTTAATTTCACGATTGACGAGAATGAGATACATTTTCTATGAATCAGATTTGATACGTTTCTTAATTTCACGACTGACGAGAATGAGATACATTTTCTATGAAAGATGCTAAGGTAATTCACTTACTACCTGTTTGATTCATGAATTGGCAAATTTTCCACATTTGTTTATCTATCACAAGTCATAACTTAGCTAATCTATTATTTGATTGTACACAAATTGTTTAGGTTAAAATTTTTGTTGGACAGTTATGCCCATTTCACATTGTCTTCGTCTTCAATCTCGATTCCCTCTCAATCGAAGCTAGTTTGATGCTCAAATGCTATCAATCTCGATTCCAATCCGATCTCAAATGCTCCCAATCTCGCATTCCCGCTTAATCGATGTTGCTCGTGTTTTTCGTGGATGAAATTGCAAAGAGAAACTCGAATCGAACTGACTAAGCTCTGATTTCTAGGGCCATTGCTTGCTCTCCTCCACTTTCTTCTTCTTCGCGTCGTTTCTCACCTTCTCTCGCATCGCTAGTCTCTGCTCTTGGCTCGTTTTCTTGGTGCAACGACACCTTGAGTTGCCATCGCAAGGGTGCCGCGAGGACAGCGGATGTTCATGAACGTCGATTGGAGAGGAGAATAAACAATGGGGATTTTTCGTTCTCGCTAAGATTGGATGAATTACTGTAGATTTTTGTGTTTGAGCAGCAGGGGCCATGGAGAAAGATGGGGCAATGAGGACGAGGGTACAATTGTAATTTTCACTCACTTAAGTTGGGCTTAACTAGAAGACAAGGGGGAGGTGTCTTTGGGTAAGCATGAGATTGAGTGCTTTGGTAATACCACATCTTAGCTAACACTCCAAGCAAACTTCACCTTACAATTAAACTTGGGTATAACTAAGTTAACACCCCAACCAATCAGGTTAGTGTCCTTTAGATGGGAGAGGCTTCTATACACAACTAGGCGTTAACCTGCTCGCGAAGTTTAACATTTATAAAATTATTTAAAACATTTTCAAAGTATAATTTTTAGCATTTGCAAGTGATTTTTGTTCCAAAACCAAATATTTACATTCATCATTATTTTCATGTACATAAAAGAATTTTTTTTTTTTCAAAAGAAAAACTAAAGAAACTTAAAGACTCAATGTTCCTGGATGAAAGGAATTGATACAAAGGTTTTTTCTTCCATATAATTGGAGTATGGATTCTGAAGATGCAAACACTTAACAAAATGTCTAGATTCACACCATTGCCTTCATTCCTCTCTTAACTTCCTTATAAGTTTTCTCCTTGCATTCATACCTAGATGGCTAATTTGAATCTAAAATTTAAAAGGAAATGCTAATCTATCCAAGACAATACAACAATTCAACTTGCTGTAGTTAAAAACAGCCCATAACTTACCTCAAGAAACAAATCCACAACTCAAAATTTTTTACTGACTAACCAACAAAAGCTAAACTCTAGGTTCATTGAAGATCAAACTCAAATATCAAATGTTGTAAAATATTGGAAAACAGACAAATACTTGAGCTTCTTCAAAACAACAATTAGATCAGGAAGGTTGTTTTAAAAACTAAATTCGTGCTGACCACCTTTTTTTTTTTTTTTTTTTTTTTTTTATAGGCGACCTGTTTTTCACACCACTCCAACAAAAATGACCCGCCACCCGACCCGCGGACCCTAAACCCGAACCCGACCCGACCCGCGGACCCTAAACCCAACCCGAACCCGACCCGAACCCTATAAAACCCACAAAAACCACAAAAACCATATAAAATCCATGATGATACCCGGACCCGACCCGAACCCGACCCGACCCGACACTATTATGACCACACCCGAACCCGACCCGACACCCGACGGGTCGGGTTTTATGACCCGACTCGTTTGCTCCACTCATCCCACCCGACCCGCCACCCGCCACCCGACTCGGGTGACCCGACCCGAGTCGGGTTCTCGGGTTTCGGGTTCTCGGGTTTCGTGCCCACCCCTAACTCCAACAATAACCCATCCTTCCACACTCCAAGAAACATATCCACCATGCATCATGCTGACTTTGGAAGATGTTTATCATAAACATTGCATGTGATGAGTGTCCATTTAGGCATACTTTAGTATAAGTTATTAAGAATAATTGGGCTATATTTATCTTATTTTATAGTGATAAATGCATATTTTAGGGATTTTGCGATTTAATAGAATAATATGAAAATATATATCTAATTATATTTAATTTTCATTTTTAGGTGAAACGGAGTACACGAATGATCTGGGGTGAAAAAAAATTCAAAATAAAGTATTTACTTATAGAAATCGAACTTCGAGAGGTCTGTTTCGGGGTATACACAGTTGGGTAATTAGAGTTCTGGATAAGCCATGTGTCATGCAGAGATTGGTCCAGAAGTGTCATAGCAGACCGTCCCAGCCAATCAAGCTTGACCACCTCATCAGTGACAACGGTTCCACCAATCCAGACGTGTCACGTGGTCCGACGTCTCCCAACTAGCACCAATCATATACCGCCACGTCACACAACCAAAGTAGCTTCTCTCCGCGTGCGTTGATCTGCCTCGAGATGTGCACTGCCACAGCCTCCCAGATTGACGCCGATTCTTCACTCGCGTGAATTCATCCCTGTCGCCTGCCACGTGGAGCTTGCCCACTCGTCCAGCGTCAAAGCTCATCTCTCCTCCAATCAGACACTTCTACGTCAACATGCCACCATTTCTCTCCAATGAGGCGATGCCACGTGTCTATCTCACAATTCAGCAACGCAATACACATTGCATATTCAGCCATCCAACATGTCATCTTCACAATTTTCACGACGTCCACGTCGCGCCGCGACTAGAAACACAGGAAAATTGGAATTCTCAAGATTTATAGGGTTTTAATCGACTTTAATTATTCCTATAGAGACTCATGTACTATTAAATGAAAGGGAACCCAGTTTTACCTTTGTTTAGTCCGTTGTTTTATTTTTGAACTAGAGTTTAGTTTAGTTAATCCCCTTCAACTAGGTTGAAGATGGATCGGTCGAGCCTTGTGACTTGGGACTCCATTAGAGGTTTATCTATGCATGATTTTATTGATTCTACTCTATGGTTTGCTTTACTTTAGTTATGTTTATTATATTAGGGTTAGATTTAATTGTTTGTATAGCGTTGTGCATGCATATTATATTTATACTCTTTGTCATTGAAGTCAAAACGTTTGTCCTTACGCGGTAGAACTCATACTTGTGACAATTGGCCAACCACTCAAGTGCTTAAGAATCTAGCTAAATCGGGAGCATTAGCGATCCAGTTGTTTAGATGTAGTGCCTTCACAAGTCGAAGTAATGCAACCAACGCGTTAAATCTGGAGCACTAGCCATAAGGTTGCGTGTTTGGTCAGGGAAGTAGTCAACGGTCGTACCTTGGTTGCCAACATCAATAAAGTGCGAGGAACCGAATGTGTCATCGGTCTATAGCTGCACTAGATCATAAGCTAGTCTCATATCTTTTATAAACCGAGGAATAATGGAATCGTTCCCAAGTTGTTTGGCATAGACCGTAAAGTTGGATACCTAGACTTTTAATTCCTTGTTCTTCTCTTCTCCGCCTAGAAACCTAAGTCAGTAATCTAGTCCTTGAGGTTCGACCACGAGCTTACTATTACTGCAGTCTTTAAAATTTTAGGTGTAGAATCAGAAATTATATTTGATGTGTTATGACGCGCATCAACATGTAAGAACACACACATGTATACATATGTCGTCATTTAAGACTTCAAGGTAGACTACATGTCTGCCAAGCAAGTACTCGAAATCAATTAGGAGGTTTATCTATGCATGATTTTATTGATTCTACTCTATGGTTTATTTCCTTTGATTTTGTTTATTATATTAAGGTTATATTTAATTGTTTGTATAACGTTGTGCATGCATATTAGATTGATACTCTTTGTCATTGAAGTCGAAACGTTCGTCCTTACGCGATAGACTCATACTTGTGAAGTTGGACAACCGGTCAAGTGCCTTAGGAATCTAGGCTAAATTTAGAGCACTAGCGATTCGATTGTCTAGGTGTAGTACCTTCACAAATCGAAATAATGCAGCCAACGCGTTAAATCAGGAACACTAGCGATCAAGTTACATGTTTGGTCAGGGAAGTAATCAACGGTCGTACATTGGCTATCGACATCAGGAAGTGTAAAGAACTGAGTGCGTCACCGGTCTATACCTACACTAGATCATAGGTTAGTCTCATATCTTTTATAAACCGAGGAATAATGGAATCGTTCTCAAGTTGTTTGGCGTAAACCGTGAAGCTGGATATCTAGGCTTTTAATTTCTTGTTCTTTTCTCCTCCTCCTAGAAACCTAAGTCAGTAGCCTAGTCCTTGAGGTTCGACCACGAGCTTACCACTACTGCAATCTTTGTAGTTTTCGGTGTAGAATCGAAAATTATATTTGATGTGTTATGATGCGTGCGTCAGCATGTAAAAACACGCACATGTATACATATGTCGTCATTTAAGACTTCAAGGTAGACTACATGTCCGCCAAGCAAGTGCTCAAAATCAATGGTCACTTGATAATGGTTCTTTAATAATATTCACATTGATAATGAAACTCGACGAGTTTTAACAAAGAATCAAAAATAAATGATGAGACAGACAGTATGGAATGTGACCACATCATAAAGTGAAAGTTCCCAACTTGTCACTACATATTGGTGTTTCATTTCTTTTTTTTTTTATTAGCAAAGGTCAAACCCGTTCTAGGTTACATCTGTAACTGCAAGATAACCTGCTCTAGCAAAATAAAAATTTGATTGGGAATATATTCTCAAATCTTAAAATCAACGTCACACTGAAAAGCTTCCTTAGTCTATATGATCTGCACATGCATTATTCTCTCAAAATGTGAATGAAAACTACACTTCACTTCTTGTTCGTTTTCCATTAAATATCATGAATCAATAGATTTCGAAATTGGCCATGTGATGAATCCAGAATAAGATCAATTGCTTCCTGCGAGTCTAGCTCCACAACGAGTTTCCTACACCCTTTATCCTACGCCAATTGCAAGTCATGTTTAACTCCCAATAGTTTGATGCAAAGAGGTGACTGGCCCAACTTTACTTGAAATGCTACTTGAAAATTACCTTTCATCCCCGTATCACTCCTGCCCTTATGGCTTCCCATTCTCCCCTCCTGTTGCCCTATCTCAATTTATTTTCAATCACCCCTCTTCTCCGGTGCTACCTTATTGCAATATTTTCTTTTTGCTAGACTGGCTCGAGGTCGACCACAAACCTTCCGAACAAAGGATTTCATCAATTTATAAATAATGGATCATCTGACCTAATATCTTGTATCAGATCGATTCCCAAACATAGTATTATTTATCCAGGACCACAACTTTCAATAGGAGACATCAAATATTACTTTCTTGCAATGATTTTTTTATTGAGGTTCGACACTAGTCAATCCACTAATGTTGGATGTATAGAAAAGTGAAGATGATATCATTTGGGGTAAGGATTCCCAGACCAGGTGAGCTAGTTGACAATCCCTTAAAACATGTAGAGTGGATCTTCACAACATCGATCAAAAATATCATTCTCTCTTATATTCCTTTTACAACACAAGACATTCGTAGGCAGTCGATTGTGTAGAGCAAGTCATAGGAAGGTACGAATCTATTGATGACCACTCCAATTCCAGATGAAATCTTAATGTCTCGGTGGTAATTGGTAGTGTGTCTTTATGACTAAGGCATATGTTTTTGCCACTGTAAAAACCCTTTTATCATACATCCAACTGATCTTATCCGATCCCCTCCGCTGATTAGGAACATGAATAGCTCTAATCTTTCCACATACCTCCAATGACAAATACTAATGTAATTTGGCAAAGTCTCAGGTCCCCAAAATCGTAACAAAGCTGGACACATACCTATCCAATTAAATTCCTCAAAATTATTGATGGCGTAATGCGAGAGCTCTATCAAATTCTCCACCCACTTAACCTTCTAGAACAAAACATTTTTTCCATCCCCTACGCTCCATGTAAGTCTTGATTTAAGATCTCCCAATTGTTTCTCATGTTTCTCCAAACCATTTATGCTAGCCGAATCTTCAAGCCATTTGATTCCCTTTCCTCCCCTCTGCGATATTTTCTTTTTATGACTCAACTCAGAGACGTTCCTCCTCAGTGTAAAACTCCCAACACAATTTAAATATGAACGTCCGATTTTGATCTTAACCTTCCGTAATCCCAGTCCTCCTATGTTTTTGCCTGAGCATAAAACATCTCAATTGATAAGATGCATTTTCTTTTTCTCAGCCAAAAATCTTCAAACAAATGCCCTAGCCAATTTATCAATCTTCATCGCATGCGCAAGCGAGTTGATTGCATAAAAAAGTTTAGTATCACTTGTAAACACGTCTTCGCCAGAGTTAATCGTCCCGCCAACGATAACTGCTTCACCTTCTAACTCAATAGTTTGCTTCTCACATTTTCAATTACTTCCTTGTAAGTGTCTTTGCATACTCTATCATGTAATAATGGAGAACCTAGGTATTTGCCCAGGTTATTTATCATTCCAAAATCAAATCCTTCACTGATTTCCTTTTCATGTTGTGTGATACATTCTTTGATAAATATATCTTAGTTTTTTGGTGATTGACTCTTTGGCTTGAACTTGATCCAAAAGCCCGTGAAATTCCTCTTATGACACCAACTTGAGCTGATGTGGCCTCCGTAAAGAAGGAACATGTCATCGACGAAGAAAATATGAGATAATATTGGCCCCGATCTTCTTATACAAATGTCTCGCCATTGGCCATCGTCCACTGCTCTCTGAATGCCTTGCAATAGAACTTCCATACATAAAACAAAGAAGTATGGAGAAAGTGAAATCTCCTTGCCTTTAACCTCTTGAAGGGATGAAAGACTCGGATAAACATTCATTCCATAAGATCTGCATCCTACTTGATGAAATACAAATCATGATTCTTTGTTGTAAACTTTCAAGGATGAGAAGCTTTGCTAGTGTTTGTTTGATGAAGAACCACCGTAATCGGTCGTTTGCACTTTTCAAGGTCTATATTTATGGCCATCCATCCGCTCCTCCCTGTCTTGCATTTTATCGAGTGTATCACCTCTCTTGAACGATGATGGTATTATCTGTGATGTTCCGAGCAGGTACAAAGCTAGATTGTGTCATCGATATCCATCTCTCCATTTGCGACTTAAGCCTGTTGGCAATGAGTTTTGTGATAGTTTTATATACTACATTACAATCACACACACATTCAATCAAGAGAGAAACCATCATTTGATCTTTTATCATAAATCAATGCAAAAAAGTCAATAAAAACAAACCATACATTGAATAAAATAAATACATAATCATGAAAAAAAAATACCCTCAACGAAGATTGGAATTCAAGGAGAACTCCTCCCTTGTCACCAAACTCAGAGGGGCCCCTAAGACCTCTGCAATACCCCTCTCGATCACTAAATCACAATCAATCTCCCTTGACGAGAGGAGGAATATTGAACATCAATAAAATAACACAATTAACTCAAACATCCAGATCTTTAGATGCCAAGTGATCTAAACTACCAATTAACACAATCAAGCAAAGATATTGTATCATTTTGAACTAACCCAAATGATCTCATTGCGGATCACCCATTGGCCGACCAACAAGCTTAACAAATTTCTTCAATGTTGCGGGATCAATTTCAATATTCTTAATTCATAACCGTCAAGGTCTAATGAAGTCAAAAAATAACCATAACTATAAACAACATTCAAACATGAGAGGTGTAAGTGCAATGAAGAGAGGGGAAACAAGTCATTAAAACAAAAAATAAAATATTTATCAAATTATAATTAGGAGGAACGACTGCCGTAAACATGGGATGATTCTCAAATCTGATGCTTTTGATGCCAGAAACATTCTTCTTTTGTGTACTAAATTTGTATGCCCTTTCTCACTATTTGAGATTTTAAGAGTAAAACACAAGTGCTTGAAAAAATTGAAGCCATATACAAATGAAAGACAAGAAGATTCACCAAAAAAAAAAAACAAGAAGAAACAAACAAAATTAAAACTTACTTGCTCGTTGGGGTGGTTTTTCTCTTCACTTGACAGATGAAACAACTTGAAAATCAATACACATGAATCCTGATACCTAATGAAGTACTGGCACACACACAAAACGAAAAAGCTTTAAAATTCAAAATTATCCAACAAAGCTAAGTAAAGATATATGAACAATTATGGAATAAAAAAATGAGAGAATAAAAATAGAGTTGTACAGAACTTGAAGAATTAAAAAATGGAAATTCATTGACGATGAAGATGAAAAACTTTAAAACAAGTAATTACCTTTATGCTAACCCCCACCATGACTTCCTCAAAATAGTCTATTGATGCCCTTTTTTGTGAGCTTGTTAAGAAGTGGGGTCCTGAACTTTTCTATCGCCTGAACCAAATAAAGGAAAAAAATCATCCAAGAAAATGAATAATCAGAGACAAAAACTAATCAATGTAATGGGTAGTGGGATATCGATTCAAGTTTGAATCAACTGAGGAAAACTAAAAAAAAGTACCTAAACTATGGCATTCAATTACATAAATTAGTCAAAAGCAACTATCAAAGGCATGAGATTGACATAGAATGGGCAAATACATATGCATAGGGAGTTGGGAGAGAGGCGACACGAAACAGAAAGATGAGGGCGATAGGGGCAACTACAAGCAGAACCCCCATCCTCAAACCTTATCGATTTCATCAACCTCGATGAATGAAACCCTAATGGCAGACTGTAGAAAGTCTTTTTGAAAGTTGAAGCTATGTCGACTCCATTCAACAACTGTCTCAACAATTGCGTCGCAACTGGAGAGGAAAATAAGCACACAAAGAAGACAGATTTCTAAGTTGTAGAACATACTCCCATAAAACACAATTATCCAAATAATTAATAAACAACACAAGTACAAAGAGATTCAGAACATTAGATGAAAACTATGTAAAGAGTTTGTCAAAAATCTTACCTAGTTTTCAAGTGAATCCAAGAATGGAAGATTTGGACTTCGATTGAATTCAAGACTCACAGATCTATGCACATCTAAGATCTATTAGATCACGTTGCCATGACCCATGAATCATTAGATTGACGAAGCAGAAGTCTCACAGATCTCGAACTTTTTTGTATGGTGAATGCATTGGTTACGTGAGCACCGAAGACTTAAGGCGTGTGGATGGCTGATGTGAGAGTTCATCAATAGAACCATTTCAAAAGACAGAAAGTCGAAGCACATAGAAACCTGTTCTTGGTATGAAAAAGAAGAGGAATCGTGAGAGAGCATTAATTTTATTTTTCATTTATATAGATTTTTTGACATGGAAAACATCTAATTTTAGACGTTGAAACCAAAGTTTAAGAATCTTTTATAGTGGTTATTGATACGTGTATGTATAATGTAAGTGTTGGACTAAGTGGTTAGTCACTCTAACTCCGACCGAGATTTTGATGGAAACAAATAAGGTGAAAATATACTAATAAGTTTATCAAATGTATTTCAGTTTCGTCAAAGGTTGCGAAACATCACATCACGGGCATCCGAGCATTCAAGCCATTCAAGTTCAAGACTTGGCATACATAAAGGAATGAAGATAAAAGATCAAGACCACGAGTTGTAAAATTGATGTAAGGTATTCAAGTTCACTTACGCAAGCCTATTGCATTAGTTCATGCACATTGTGATTTTTAAATGGATTTTTTAAATGTCAAGTGATTACTTGAAGATTTCGGTCCTATAAGTCTAAACAATGTTAAACTATATGTGTATGTTAATATCGTACTTTGAAAATCATTGTGGAAGCTTTTGAAAAACAAAAACTTGTTTTTGAAAGGTCTTTGAAAAAAAAAAACTGCATATTTGCAGAAAAGTCCCTCGCAAATCATGAAACCGAGATTTTTCATTTTCGGGATTTGTGAAAATATCCGGACTATCCAAATAGGCCATATGACCTATAACAAACATGTATTATGTATTATATGAGGGTTTGTTGGGTTTAGGACGCGTTAAAGGGTCGCTAACACAAGGGACAGAATTAATTATTTTGAGGTCCCTGCAGTTAGCGCGCTAATACTGCTATTAGCGTGTTATGTGCAGAGTTAGCGCGCTAGGTCTTAATATTAGCGCGCTAATTGCATTCCTGATAGCTTTTTTATAAAGCTGGAAAATTCACTTTAATTTGAATTTTTTATCAAATCTCGGCCCTTGGATGCACACAACGGTCATAACTTGGTCTATAAATATATAGAACACTCTCAAACACAAAAGGAACACAAATTAGGTTTTGAAATCAAAAAAAAACACAAGTGCTTAAATTTTTCAAGAGGAGGAGCTTGGGGTTTTCAAGTTATACTTTAAAGCTGTTCATTCAACATCAAAATCAGCACTCTTGAGGCACTATTGAGGCACTCTAAGGAGTACTACAACCTCTCCAAAACTGATTTTTCAAGTCATCTTCTTGGGGTTGTAAGAAAGTCCATTCCTAGCTTTTCTTGTGCTTAAATTATATATTCTTGTGTGATTGACTTAGAAAATTACTTGTTGTGTTATTAAACACACTTGTCTCGGGTTTTGCACTTAAACTTGATTTATTAAACCCTTGGACTGATTTGAACAAGAGTTTGTGCTTAAACTTGATTTTTATCAAACTTCTTGTTCTTTGGATTTGAAACCGGCTTTGTTCTCATCAATCTATTTGAAATGGTTTCATATTTGAGTTTTGCATAAAATCAGTTTTATACTTGCATTTCTCAAGTGTTTTCATACTTGCATGCATAAGAGTGGTTAGGCTCTAGGAGGCTTGCTTGTATTTGAACTTGATACCACTTTACGTTATAAAGTGTATTTCAATTGTATTTAATCAAATCTTGATTGTAAGACTTAGTGGGATCTAAGTCGAAAGGGAAGACCTAGTTGAGGCTAGGCATATATCCTAGTTGCGGCTAGGTGGAAAAAGTCCTAGGTAGGTCTAGGTGGGAAAATCCTAGTTGCGGCTAGGTGGATGTATAAGACCTTATTGCGATAAGGCATCGTGTAAAAGACCTAGTTGAGGCTAGGCATTCACTAAGCTAGTTGGCTTAGGGTGTAACACTTATTGATAATATAAGTGAGGTTTGAAAATCCTAACTGGGGAGGTTAGGTAGTGGATGTAGATCGGTTGGATCGAACCACTATAAATCACGTGTCTTATTTCCATCTCTTCTACCCCCTTCTTGATTGCATAGCATTGATATTTATCATTGGTGTATGCATTATCATTATTATTTGTGCATAAAGTTTTAAAAAGGCGATAACTA
Source organism: Stephania japonica (assembly GCA_039657345.1). Taxonomy (NCBI): domain Eukaryota; kingdom Viridiplantae; phylum Streptophyta; class Magnoliopsida; order Ranunculales; family Menispermaceae; genus Stephania; species Stephania japonica. Next base: position 14,036,213 of record CM077558.1, on the reverse strand, counting down.
CTCGGTAACCCAATTCACCCCCCCTGGGTGACCTTCAGTAAGGTATATAAAGGTTAATTGGACCAAATTGCGAATTGGATTCGCGGATTAAGGTGTGCAATCCACAATCCAATCCAATCCCTGCAGATTACAACTTTTGCAATCTAATCCAATTCAACAAACTCAAATTATGAACCAATTAGAGCTAAACGGACTTGATCGAATTGGATTTGCGGATTCACAGATTACATGAATACCTCTAAATGCAAACTCATAACTATTCATCATTTCTAAAAAAAAAACAAAATAATAATAATAATAAAAAAAAACTCTGACGAGCCTAACCTACTCATAAGTATTTGAGCTTTAGCAAGCTTAAGTCGAGCTGGGGATAAGATGTTTTTTGGGGTAGTGCTAGGCTGAAAACAATGAACACTCCAAATAGACATCTAGTTATTGGTGTCCTTTAGATATACATCGATTCGCACATGCACAAACATGAAACATCAATGTGCAAATCAATGGAAACCAATAAGCGGGGTGTCTATTTCAGGTGTTCAAAACGGGTCACCCAATCATTTTCCTATTTTTTACACTAGGTCAAGCCTACATAGCCTAAATGGGTACCCAAGCCATGATCAGATCAAAGCCTAGTGACATCAAAACTATTCTACAATTTCTATTGCAATATCTCCTTTTAACCACGCTGCAAGTTAAAAATGTAAAGATAATGTCTTTTAAGAAAAATAAAAATAATAAGATGATGCCTTCTGAAATTTGTAGAGATAATGCATGCAAAGACTTTTTTTAATGGTAAATAAGAAATTCCTCTTAGGTATGCTACAACATGCACTTTAAACCTTAAATTTCAAGAAGTTTACTTTAATCATAGGGGTGAACACAGGTGAACTAGATTTGATCATGCAATTAAAAGTCTAATGCAATCCAATTGTTATCAAATATAAAAATAAGAAAATGATTCAATCCAATTGTGACTAATTGAAAAGGGAAATGTTACAGTAACCTATTTTTGACACCTACATATGACAACTAATTGATGAAGTCCTTTAGATACACTTTAAAACAAGTGCACACATATTGATATGTAACCTCCAACTAGGTGTCCAATCTAGATATCAAAAGTGGGCCGCTAAATCATTATCTTAATTCAATTCAGTCAACTTATTCACACTAGGGCTCTGTTTTGTAAAACTAGCTATAAACTAACTGACACAAATGTTGTATGTATATTATAGAAGGAAGTAACTTATCATACCTCCAGGACTCGCCACTAAAAATTGCGATTGTTCTCTACCTTTTGTATTAACCTGTGTGCCAATGAATCATCTCCCAAGCCGATAACCTAAAGTAATCAAGGTTGCAAGTATATGAGTTGTAACTTTGACTATTATATAAAATGATACTAGTATGAATATTTCTCACATGACAATTATAAGATTGCAAAGGGTAAAGGACCTAAATGCAAATATATTCCAACTTAAACTTTTAGCCAATAAAACATTTCTAAAAGATCTCACTCAGTAAAACCAATTTTTATTAACAAATGCAAATCTAAAATTTCTCATACAATCTGGTGCATTTTAGTGATTTGGACAACTTCTTGCATCAAAAAAAATAACATGTCCCTTGTCATGGCTAAGATTAAAATCCTAGGATGCAAAAAAGTAAAGAGTAGATGCAATAGAAATAGCAGAAAAATTCCATGTATCAACACACTTAGCAATTTAGCATGAGATTTTGTTTTAAGTGATAATAAATTAACAGCAATAAGAGTATTTTCTACAAGCCAGTTTTGGAATTTCATATTCTGAACTCAAGAAAATTTTATGTCAAAGAAGTTCGAGTAGATAAAACCTCGGAAACAGAGAAAGAATAAAAATTGTAGTAGATGCTTGTTGGAAATGTGATTCAAATTTAAAGTTATGTTTAAATATTTTAAAGTTTAGTCTATCATTTAATTTAATGTGTATGTGAAGTCAAGTAGTGTGAAGGTGGGCAATTGGGCATGTAGTGAACAAGTTAGTGGAGAATGAAGTTGGGACATGTGTTGAATTGTGGGATTATTAACTGCCATAAAGTGGAGTAGTGGGTGCAATTATTTGTTATTTGATAGTTACATAAGACATGGTCATAGTGAGAAGCCTATAAGTAGGTTGTATTTGTTATATTGAAAGTGTTAAATCAATGTGGCCTTAATGGCCGATTATTATTAGATCTCAATATTAGATTATTTTTCTCTTTGACTTTTATTTTTTCAAAATTTCAACATTGTATCAGAGCCAATAGTTCAATTCTAAGGTGTATGATTGAAGAAGTTGTTGCGAGATAGATCGTGAAAAATGCTGTGAAAAAAGTACCAAGATCGATATCCGAGAAGCTCCAACATGAGAGTGCAAGTGCTAGCTCCGACGATGTCAATGATGATTCGTTTGTTGATCGTGTATGAAGCGGTAATCATGGAGGTGACAACCGAAGAACTCTGTTTTAGAAATGTGATGACAAGTGCATCACAAATGATGTTTGGAGAGATGTGCTCCAAGAAGGGTGATGACAAGGGCATCATCGTCGTGAAGACAAGTGCTTCACAGAATTAAAGATTTGAGTGTTGTGATTCAAGAAGCGTGATGACAAGGGCGTTTCATGAGTTCAAGAAGTGTGTGAAGTGATGCGTTTCACAAGAAGTTTGAGAAATTTGAATCAAGAGGGAAAGTTGGAAATGTAATTCAAATTTAAAGTTATGTTTAGATATTTTAAAGTTTAGTCTATCATTTAATTTAATATGTGTATGTGAAGTCAAGTAGTGTGAACGTGGGCAATTGGGCATGTAGTGAGCAAGTTAGTGGAGAATGAAGTTGGGACATGTGTTGAATTGTGGGATTATTAACTGCCATAAAGTGCAGTTATTTGTTAGTTACATAAGACATGGTCATAGTGAGAAGCTTATAAGTAGGTTGTATTTGTTCTATTGAAAGAGTGTTAAATCAAAGTGGCCTTAATGGCCAATTATTATTAGATCTCAATATTAGATTATTTTTCTCTTTGACTTTCATTTTTTCAAAATTTCAACAATGCTACCTGAATAGATCTCTATTGATCAAGATATGCATGGCTTATGTATTTCTGTGTCCCTTCACAGCAGCAAGGGGCACCCAGTCTTTAACTGTTCATGGAAATAAGATTTCAAGAAGATTACAACAATATGATAGAAATGAGGCCTAATGATAAAAAATATCCTAACCTTTAGAAGTTGTATCAATTATATCCAAACTTTTTCAATTTACTATCAATTCTACCCTCAACTAATTTGGACCCATTTTTTCTTTCATAATATGTGCTCACAAATCATTCTCATCAACTTTCTTATCATACCATTTAAAGATTTATTCATAGAGCTCAATATTATTTTTTTTATGCATTTATGTATATAATACACATTGTTGTGTTTACACATACCTACTCAAATACATACATAATCTAAGTACATAATTATTTTGTCAAATCAAACAACTATGGGCAACTTTTTAATAAGTTTTTTATGTTACATATATATATATATATACACACACACACATGATTATCAACTTACTATTGGTGAGTTATGAACAAATAAATTTAAATTAGAGTATCAATATGTATCAATGATTTATAAATTATTATTTTTGTGACTCCTCATACACTTAATTTAAACATGAGGCTTAAAAATTTTGATGTAAATTGATGATTGTGAATGATCATGAAAAAAAAAGTAAGAAAATTAAGTTGATTTCAAAGAAAAAGGGCCCCAAATTAGTTGAGGTTAGAATTGATAGTAAATCGAAAAGGTTAGGATATAATTGATGAATTTCAAAGGTTAAGATATAATTGATACAATTTGTAAAGGTTAGAATATTTTTTATCATTTGGTCTAGAAATGAAGGTTACCAAACAAGAACAATCATTCACGAGTTCCATATGTTAGAAACAAACAAACGAACCCAATTTAGCAATTAAGGGTCCTCATTAATTCCTATTAAATAACAAGAAAAGAAAGTTCAAAATAAGGAAAATATCAATCAGCAACAAAAAAAATTGCAATACCTTCAACATCAACACCAAACGACATCATGGTTGTTGAGAATCAACTCGATTACAGTCTTCAATGTCGTCCATACATAGACAACCTTCATCAGCACCTGAAGAACAAAACTGACGACATTGTCACGCCAAAAACAGGTTATGAATCTTGAAGCATCTTTGTTTATTGCAAAGCTTGTCTAAACAAGCAAAATCAAAGAAAAAAACTGCTGCTTATTACAAAAAAGAAAAGATCAGTTTGTCCAGATAATATCAGCTTCTGTCATTCAAAAAGTGTAAATAAGTACTAGATTTGCATATCATTCATGAAAATGATCACTCGCAATGTTGGTTTTCCTCTTATAAGCAGCCACTTCATCATCTACCAAATATTTGCATCAATTAAAAATTTTAAACGATGGTTGGTTGCACCAAAACAACGCTATCACTACTATCAAGTCATATCCTCTATATTTCAGTCATATCCTCTATATTTTATTAGTGTGAGAATGGATTTAAATGTGACTGAAAAAAATAGATGAGTTGTGTTCAATCAGACTCAACGGTTTCTAGGGAACAAATTCGTGTATCAAACAGATGAAACCAATTCATAGCTTACAAGATTACTCCAATATCAATGCAACTTGCTCGAGCAACAACTCATGTTGGAATGGACAAAGTAGAGACATAGCTGGGCTTTTATATATGAATGGGATATATTGTTGGCAATTACCAATAATCTTTACAAGAGCAAATACCGTCTCTGTAATGGTGGAACCGAGTCCTATCTCTAACAATAATCTCCCTCTCGTATACCTTAGAAACCAGCTTGATAAATGTATGGCAATCCTCACAAACCCTCAGATTCTTTACAATGTGAATATAAGAGCCTCTTTTTGAATTCAAAATGCCATAACAGAGAGCCAGTTTCTCACTGTGCCACAGAACAACTTCTTTCTTCTCGTCCTCTTCCAGATCAACTAACACACTGCTAAGGTCAGGAACATAGCCCTTCATTTTCAACCTGAAAACAACCTCATCTAACTTCTCATAGATATGCTTAGTATGTTCATGTGTTCTATCAAACATCAAAAATTCATGCACTTTGCCTTCCAACTCAATTCTACTCGACCCTTTCTCCTTCATAACCCCCCGGTTTTGCATCAACCGCCTAACGTCCACAACATCTTCCCAACGTTTTGCCTTCGCATAGATATTTGACAAGAGAACTTGAGCTCCATCGTGCTCAGGGTCCAGCTCAAGAAGTTGCTTTGCTGCAAATTCTCCTAATTCAACCTCACCATGAAGCCTACAAGCAGACAATAAGGAGCCCCAAATAACAACATTGGGAGGAAAAGGCATCGATTCGATAAAATCAAGGGCTTTCTTCAAAAGATTGGCACGGCCAAGGAGATCCACCATGCAACCATAATGCTCGTGTGAGGGCGCAATATGGTACTCACTGATCATAGAGGCAAATATTTGATGGCCCTTTTTGACAGCACCAACATGGCTACACGCATAAAGGAGGCTAACAAAAGTGACATTATTCGGCATGATTCCTTCAGCCTTCATTTGATCAAAGAGGCCAAATGCACCATTTGCATCTCCATGCATAGCATGCCCAGCAATCATGCTTGTCCAAGATATCACGTTCCTTAGGGAAGACATCTTATAGAAAACTTCCCTTGCATTCACCAAACTCCCACATTTAGCATACATGTCAATAAGGGCATTGTTTACGGGGACAATATCTCCAAATCCGTTGTGGTCAACATAGTTATGAATCCATTTAGCTTTATCCATCACACCAAGTTCAGCGCAAGCAGATATGACACTCAGTACAGTGACTTGATCAGCCCTTACACCTAAGATTTCCATTTCATTGAACAACTTCAGAGCTTCCTGGGGGCAGTCACTCTCGGCATAACATGCAATCATCGCACTCCAAGCAACCAAGTCTTTGTCAACCAATTCATCAAAAATTGAGCGAGCAGCCTCTATCCTTCCAAGTTTTGAATAAGCCATAACCAAGGAAGTTGCAGCAACTAAGTTCTTCAAAGGCATCTGCTCGTACAGTTCCCTTGCTGTATCGATTGCTTCACAGTTCACATACATTGTTACAAGGGCATTCTGCAGATGGAAGTCCACTTCAACCTTCTCTTTGCGTATGTAATCATGAATTTCTCTTCCGAAGCTCAGATTTCTGGAGCGATTACAAGCAGAAACTACAGTGGCAAGAATCATTTTATCCGGCTTAACATCAGACCTCTTCATCTCTTCAAACAGCAGTAGGGTGTCATCATAGAGACCACCTTGGCAATAACTGTTTGTTCAAACTATAAGCAGTGTGAAATGTAAACAATCATTATATAATCAAGTTCTAGACGATGTCATCATGAAAATAAAATAAAATTGATCGTCTTGACAAGGGTAGTTTGACAAAGGTGATAAGCCCTGCCTACTGTTGATTCATGCATCAATTTTTTTTTTTTCTATTTTTTTTTTTTTTACAACTACATCTACAACTTAGTTGCCCTTCCTTTAAAGCTTTATATATTTGTATTAGTAATGCTATACAGTCCCTTGCATATTGGAAAGTGTAGTTAGATACATTTGAGATGTACACACACATACTAATGCTTCTTTCAACAATCTTTAAGGCCTTTGAAACTTGTGTAAGACAACTAAGTGGGCAGCTTGCTGGTTTGACATGTGGTAGCTTGTGTAAGAGGTTGGGAGTTCGAGCATCAATGGGGGCAACAAGAAAGCCTCAAGCCTAACTTAGTAATTGGGTTCGGGTACCACTCCACTCAATTTAATGCAATTACACTAACTCAAAAAGTGACTTCCACGTACAAACACAAATGGAATACAATGGTTATTAAAGAAAAGAACACTTTAACTCTAACTAAGGCAGAGGTCATGGGTTTAATTATTGACATCAACATTATATTTCATTGATTTCTCCCAGGTTATGAGGTTGGGGCAATCAACTAACTCCTATGGGATTAGTCGAGCCAAAGTAAGGAAGGATTGTAAAAGGTTTGGATACCCATGGTTATCAATAAAATAAATAAATAAATCTATACTAATATAATAAAAAATTTGGGGAACTTTCCACGATGAGGCTATTTTGCCATATATCTTTCCAAAAGTGCCCCCAAGTTTTTTTTTTTTTTTTTTTTTTTTGTAATTGGATGAAATAAAAGACAAGAATTAAGAATGAGAATATTTTTGGAATGACACTAACTTTTAAAAAAATTTCTTTCGATTTCATTTCCTACAAACAAGCAATTCAGATTTGAATAACTTATGACCGTTTATATTTTTATACAAAACACCCTCTTTCGTCCCTACAAAATAGCAAAAACACCACGTCTTCCTTAAAGATAGGCTTTTTTTAATTTTTTTTATTGCGGTTTCCATAACCGTTGCCACCTCATGCTTCTCTTTTGTTCTTGCTCTTCCTCTCTCCTCTTTGGCGATTATAATTACTTAATCAATGGAATTGTGAAGTGAAATCGGTAAGCTTTTATCACTGTTTTTGCTCTTCTTCTCCCAAATCAGCAACCTCGGCTTTGAAAAAACACTCAACCCCTTCTCTCTCTGCAAAAATGCAACGTGATCTCTCTCCCCTTCTTAATGCAATCTCCTGTTGGACGCATTTCAAGATTGAGAAACACTTGAGACGGGAGGACAATAACTACGCATTAATCTTCATAAGGTGGGCTCACATGAACATACTCTTTGGAACTCTCTGTAAGTGTGACTTTGCTATATATATAGTCATCCGTCTGATTTTTTTTTCTTTTAGCTAGATTTATAATGATTTTCAATGCTATTATTGTAAGCCATATTTGGTACTATTTAAGTGTATTTGGATGTACATGTAGTTTTCTCTAAGGAAGAACACTTGAGTAGCAGATGCAAAGGACATGAAGAGCAAGAAATTGTGCAGTGAGGAAAGAGACTAATAGAGTATGAATTAGCATCTATTATAGTGAAACAGTTGAAGGCTTTGGATGTACATATATAGCTTTCTCCAAGGACATCGACATCATCACAACTAATATGCTATTGAAGAGAGAGGGCGTGGAGAGGAGAATTGAAATAACTGCATTTTCAAAGAGAATCATGGGACAAGATCAAGTCGTTGGCTGCCCAATGGTTGTCTACAAACTCAATCTTTAAGTCTTTGTGGTTAAATGATCTCCTTGGAAGTTGGCAAGCAATTTTGGGGCCAGCTTCCATGGAAGCTATGTAATTTTTGTATTGTATATACTTCTTTTGTATAGACTAGACAGCTTCACAATAGAGGTGTAAACATGTTTTGAATATTAATGCAACTTCCTTTATCAAAAAAAAAATACTCCAATGCCAAAAATTTACCATGTACAGTAGCTTCTTGATGGCTTTCTATTCGTTAATGATATTCTTGCATATATGATAAACATTTTCGTTTTATTTTCATCTAGGGTTGGATTGGAAGGGAGTCTAGGGTGCGCAACACAAAAATCAAATACCCTTTTGTTTTTCTAATTTTTTTATATTGAATCGTTTTTTCTAATTTTTTATATTATTTTGAGTCATTTTTTGGAATGGAGTTAAATCATTGATACCCTGCTTCAGTGACAGTTGAGTTTTTTTTTTGCCTAACCTCGATCTATCTATGTAGTTGATCTATTTATATCTTTTATTTAATTTTCAGAATTGCAGTGAGTCTGTAAATTACTTTGTTCTTATTATTTTAGGGGTCATTCTTCAACATCTGTCACAATTTTTTTTAGTACAAGTATGACTGCATATGCAATTAAAAAAGATGAATTCTCAAAGAGAATAACTCGTGCACTGATCATTTAACAAAGGAGGTATGTAATAATGAACTTGAGTTCACTTTTTGAGATGTAATACCCAACACTATTTCATTGTTGTTACAAATGAAATAGATGGCTTGCATTGTTAAAACTTAACAAATTTGTACCAAGGAAATAAAAATTAGGCCAATTTTGGTTTTACTAAAGATACCTTTTATTTTCTCAAAAAAAAAATGATACCTTTTATCAAAGATGAAATGATTGGTAAACAAAAAAAAAGGATGAAATGATTGACCATTTTATTATTATTTCTTACTTAAAAAAATAAATAAATAATAAACTAAAGGAGTGAATGTTTGATAATCATATTCACAAATTTTAAGTTTATGTTATTTAATTTAATTTTATTTTATGTGCGTTGGCTAGGACATAATAAAAATAAATAAATAAATAAATAAAAACAAAGCAAAACCAATTCATACCCATTAATCATAACATTCCAAGCAACCACATCTCTGAGAGGCATTTCATCAAACACCTGGCGTGCAACAAAAACGCACCCACTGGACGCATACATCCTGACAAGCCCCGTCTGCAGAAAAGGGTCCAAACCAAACCCCATCTTCAGGGCCACCCCGTGGAGCTCGGAGCCTTCCCTGACCCCCCCGCGCACCCTCGCCAACGCCTTCAAAATGGGAGGAAAGCTGAACCTATCAACCGCCCTTCCTTCCCCTCTCATCCTGGCGTACACCCAGACGGCACGGTCGGGGTGGGCGCCCTTAGCGAGGTCTCTGAGGACGGAGTTGCAGAGAGGGGTGTCTGGGAAGGGGGAGGTGTGGGTGAAGACGGAGAGGGCGTAGTCGAGGCTGGAGGAGGAGGAGGAGGAGAGAGTGGTGAGGGAGGAGATGGCCAGGTGGGCGAGGAGAGATGGGGCGGAGGATGAGGGGAGGAGGGTGGTGCGGAGGAGGTGGGCGTGGAGTTGTTTGAGGTGGGGGACTGTGGTGATGGTGGTGGTGGTGAATGAGAGGAGGATTGGTTGGTTGGTGGCTGCCATGGCGGATTCCAAGGAAGATGAGAGGCCAAGGAGGAGGGGCAGTGAAGGCAAAAAAATTGCCTAAGAAATCAACGAGCAGGAAGAAGAAGATGAAGAAGATGAGCCAAAGAGAGAGAGAGAGAGAGAGCGAGCTTCATCAGATATCTTAAATACACCTAGATGGTATGTCTAAGAGCATCTCCACTAGTAAATAATGGAATAGCATCTTTAATGGTAATATGGATTTAGAGTATGAATTGGTGTCAAATCATGGATGAGGGGAGGATGTCTATGTTATGTGCACTAGATGAACATTTAAATTTTAAAATAATCTCTAATGGTAATGTAGATTTAGACCATAGTTTGTAATTTTTTTTTGTCTTTACATAGATAATGTCTTTTATTTTATCTTTTTCCTTTTTCTTTAAAGGATATTATGTCTTTTTCTTTATTTCTTCAACTAAAAGTAATGATGTGGCGGTGGAGATGATGTATACCACAATGTGTAGAAGTAGACATTAAGGTAAGAAAAATGTTACAGTGACCCACTATTGACACTCACTAAGAGTAAATCCTTAATTTTATTTTTTTTTTACAATTTCGTACTTGAGGATAATGCTAAGGTTATCTACTACGACTACAAAATTATTAAAAAATAAAAATAAAATAAAAAATCAAGTGTGTGTACATAGGAGTGTTCGTAATGAGTCATCGTAGAATTACTCTTAGGGTAAACACCCTCTATTTAGATTATCTGCCACATGAAATGCTGCTCAAATAGACATTAAATTTTAAAATAGGTCTTTAAATGGTAGATGTGGATTGTGGCGCAATTGATGAGGTGGCATTTTTTGTAATTTTATTAAAATGTGAAAATAAAAACCTAAATTAAGTAAGTAAATATTTAAAAAAAAAATATTAATTATCAAACATGGTTGTCAATTTTAATGTCTAGAATTGATGTTCAAAATAAACAATATTTATCCACGTTAACTTGACATTCAAGACGCACATTCTATTAGAGAGGTTTTTTTTTCACTTTAATGTCTATTTAGTTCTAAGTGGCACACATTGACATCTAATTCACAATCCATTGGAGATGCACTAATACACACCATACAGTAACGCTATAATGATACCCCAATTGACACCCAAAGTGGCATTTGGAGTGTGGGTCCCACTTGAAAATGGGTGTTACGTATGTAGTTCTCGGTGCATAATGTGCAGGATGTGTATCTCGAGACATACACAAACATTTCCAAAGATGTGGACTCACACGCCACGTCATTAAGGTGTCACTTACGATGTCAATTGGGTTATCATTGTAGCATTTTCCCACACCGTACATGTGTTCAAATATGTAGCAAACCTTAATATGCCCCTCTCGTGATTCAACAGACTCTAATGGACTTATCTCAACAAATTCAATACACTTCAAATTAGCTGACATTACATGGGTTTTTAGCCCATCTAATTGGCTTCTCTAACATTCAAATCCAACCATTAAGTTTGTGCCGTATGATAATATTCACATCATATTTCATTCTTAAATGTGTCTACTGGTGTAAATGAAATGGATATGGATGACTCTTCCTATTTAAACCATTTGAATTCTACTACTATGTGTGAGTGGTTACACATTTACATCATGTAATTGTACCTTATGATCTTTGACATTCTTGTAATGGCATATATAAAGAGCTCACATCTATGTAATGGATACACCAAGTTGAATGAAAACTTCTCATTCCAACTATCTCATTTATTCTCTTCTCCTTTGTAGTAGTAGTTTGTAGTAGTAGAAGTTCTGAGTCTTCTATTTCATTCTCTAATTCTTAGCAAGTCTCAATTCAATTCACAACACGTTATCAACACGAGCTTGTTCTAGCATTAAGGAGATCTTGAAGTTCAAGAAGGCTTGTTAAGGAGACAAAGCTAGGAAGGTATAACTTTTATGAGTTCGGTTTATTTTTATATTATCTTGGTTACTTCACTTTTATATACATACTTTATTCATATACTATGCATTATAACATCACCGATTACGAAAGTATGCTCTGTAGTTGCGTCTTGTACGATCTTCTACATCAGAAACCAAAAGTCAATATGTGACATAACTAGTTTTCTCGCTATACTACAAACGATTAATTATGCTCCATTCTTGATTTTTTTATATTGCAAATAGTGTTATAAGTTTGGGTTGATAGTGGGTAAGCCTTGTTCCCAGTAAAGCTAAACATTGAAAGGGAGACGAGTTATCCCGTTCGAGGAGGCATAGTTTTTAAGTAGACTTCGTCTCACCACCCTACCTGGAGGTTGTCCCACCAACTCATACAAATAGTATATTTTGTACATAAATAATCAAGTTATGAGCATTCATTTAATCATATATTTTACATAAAAATGAGAACTATTTATGATGTTTTTATTTTTTATTATACTTGATTAAATTAATTGTCTTAATAATATTGACAATAATAATTACTTGTGAAGGCAACAGGATGCTCAAATTATATATAAAGTATCTATGCAAGGCTATGCGTATAAATATTTATTCGTCAAATATCTTTTTAGACTCTTTAGAGATTTGAAAAGTGAATATTTCACTTTATATTATCATTTCACCTCATGGAGCTATCTATATCAAGGCCAAAATTGGTGATGCTCCAAAAGGCTCAAAATGAGCGGCTGGATCTCAAGCTACAAAATTTATATCAGTCAAATATCATTTATTATTCCGCAATTTCAATTACCTCTATGTTGAGGCTATACAGAAATATGACTGATGAGACAAATAAAGGCCACGCGGCTCGCCTCGATGTATTACTACAACAAATTATTGAGCGCGCACGTCAATCCATTAAATATCAATTATAGATTCAATCATTGTCTCGTTGTAGCTGAGTAAAATAATAAGATATTATAAATATAATATCACTCATGTCCAATTAGTTTAGCTTCAAATTAAAAAGCATATGTTGCATGTAATGACTATGGTCGAAATTACAAATTTATGGACGTGGAAAAGGTGAAAAGATATGGTAAAAGTCATATTGACAATTCCATTGATAGTCAGAATAAAAAGTGGTGCACCATTAGAAAGGGTAAATTAGTATTGACAATGAACGCTCATAATTGTGACATTTTTTTCGTCACGTACGAAAGGCTATGTTGCCTAAATATTGTCATATACATACCCAAATATTTTTTATTTTTTTACCGTGCCTTCAAAATCACGGCAAAATTATGAATTTTACCATTAAAAATAGTTCAATTAAGTATTGACACATTAAAATGTGTTCAAATTATGAGCTAAATAAAGGCGAATAGCGCATGTCTTGCTAATTGTACTACATGAACATTGTAATATAAAAAATATTTATCGAATTTAAACTTAGCAGAGGCTAATGTTTATGCAATATATGGTACCACTATAATGTTGTCAATGCCTTATCTAGAAGTTATTCAGTATGATTTGTTTCATCTGAGAATTTAAATTCCCTGCATTACCTTCTGGATTTTATTTGAAAAGGCATACTGATGAAATAAATATTGTCATATGATCTAATGACATTCATAAGATGAAATGATGGATTTGATCATCAATTGAACGAATAATATTGAAAATTTGTATGGACATCAATTGTGGAACTAAAAGATTTTATCAGCTGATGATTATAATTGTGTTAGTTGTTCTCAAGGTAAATTAATAGTTAAATCATCCCTAAGTAAAATTGTTGTGGAATCCCCAGTTTTCTTATAACGCATTCAGGGAGACATATGTGGACCTATTCATCCTCACTGTGGACCATTTAGATAAATCATGGTTTTGATAGATGCATCAACTAGGTCGTCATATGTTTGTTTGCTTTCGACCCGCAATGTTGCATTTGCTAGACTTTTAGCGCAAATCATTAAGTTAATAACACAATTCCTTGACAACCCAATCAAGACCATCCGTCTTGATAATGCCGGGGAATTTCAATCTCAAGCATTTAAAAATTATAGCATGTCTATAGGAATTACCATTGAACATTCTGTTCCACATGTGCATACCCAAAATGGTTTGGCATAATCTCTGATCAAACGCATTCAATTAATTGCCAGACCTTTAATCATGAGAACTAAGTTAGCAACTTCAGTTTGGGAACATGCAGTCCTTCATGCAGCATCTATCATTCGTTCTAGACCTACTGCATACCATGAACATTCCCCCATGCAACTCATTTTAGGACAAAAACCAAATATTTCACACTTAAGAATTTTTGGTTGTGCAGTGTATGTTCCTATACCACCTCTCAATAGAACTAAGATGGGTCCACAACGAAAACTTGGGATTTATGTTGGATTTAACTCATCGTCCATTATAAGATACATTGAGCCCTTAACAGGGGATTTATTTATTACACGTTTTGCTGATTGTTACTTTGATGAAGCAATTTTCCCACCATTAGGGGGAGATAAGAAGTCAATTCAAAAGGAATGGCGCGAAATTGCTTGGAATGCATCAACTTTATCACATTATGATCCACGAACAAATCAGTGTAAACTTGAAGTTCAAAAGATCATTCATTTGCAACAAATCGCAAATCAATTACCAGATGCATTTAATGATGCCAAACAAGTGATAAAATCACATATTCCAGCTGTATATGCTCCTACAAGAATTGATGTCTCTGTGCAATAAAATGCACAAGAACCAACGAAATGCTTAAAGCGTGGAAGACCAGTTGGTTCAAAAGATATAATTCCTTAAAAGAGGAAAACGGGAGTAAAAATAAATACAAATCAAAATACTCTTGAGAAAGCATAAGAATCCTTTGATAAGGGTTTGTCAAAATAAGTTGATTTTGATGAGGAACAATTTCCTCTAGAAAAAGATGAAAAAGATTAAAGTAATGAGATCTCAATAAATTATTTAAACTCTGGTAAGATTTGGGATCGAAATGAAATTGTTCCTGATGATATATTTGCTTTCAATATATCCTTTGAAATATGTGAAAATGATGATGATCCAGAACCACGATCAGTAGACGAATGTCAAAAAAGACCTAATTGGCAAAAATGGCAAGATGCTATCTAAGCAGAGCTAAACTCGTTAAGGAAACGAGAGGTTTTTGGACCAATTGTCTAAACACCAAATGGCATAAAACCTGTTGGATATTAATGGGTATTTGTACGAAAGAGAAACGAAAAAAATAAAGTTACAAGGTATAAAACAAAACTTGTAGCTCAAGGTTTCTCACAAAGACCTGGCTTCGATTATGAGGAAACATATTCTCCTATTATAGATGTAATCACATTTTGGTTCTTGATAAGCCTTGCTGTCTCTGAAGGGCTTGATATACGTTTAATGGATGTCGTTACAGCATATCTGTACGGATCTCTAGACAGTGAGATATATAAATGAAAATCCCTGATGGATTTGTAATATTCGATGAAATAAAATCAAAACCTCATAACATGCATTCTATAAAATTACAAAGGTCTTTTGTACGGGTTGAAACAATCCGGACGAATATAGTACAAACGTCTTATTGAAAGAAGGATATGTAAATAATCCGCTTTGCCTATGTGTCTTCATTAAAAGATCATCAACAGAATTTGTGATTATTGTTGTATATGTTGATGATTTAAATATAGTGGGAAACCACGATGACATCGTTATAACATCCAAATACTTGAAAAAGGAATTCGAGATGAAAGAACTTGGAAAAATAAGACTTTGTCTTGGTTTGCAAATTGAACATTTTTCAAGTGGAGTACTTGTCCATTAATCAAATTATATTGAAAAATTATTAAAAAGATTTTATATGGACAAGGCACATCCATTGAGCTCTCCAATGGTTGTCAGATCACTTGAAGTGGATAAGGATCCATTTTGACCTCATGAAAGTGATGAAGAGCGAATTGGTCCAGAGGTACCATATTTAAGTGCAATTGGTGCACTTATGTATCTTGAAAATTGTACAAGATCCGATATTGCTTTTGCTGTCAACTTACTTGCAAGATATAACTCTTCACCAACTCAAAGACATTGGAATGATGTTAAACACGTTTTTCGATATCTTCGAGGAACAAGTGACATGGGTTTATTTTACTCGAGAGGGGTAAAGTTGAATCTCTAAGGTTATGCTGATGCTGGATTTTTATCTGATCCCCACAAGGCTCGTTCTCAAACGGGATATGTATTCACCTGTGGTAATACTGTTGTATCATGGAAGTCAGTAAAACAAACTATGGTTGCTACTTCCTCCAATCATTTTGAAATATTTGCAATTCATGAAACAAGTCGTGAATGTGTTTGGTTGAGAAACATGATTAAACATATTCAAGAATCATGTGGATTGCCTTCAATAAAATATTTTCCAACCATATTATATGAAGATAATGCAGCATGTATTACACAATTAAGTGAAGGATTCATAAAAAGGAACAAAACAAAACATATTTCACCAAAATTCTTTTATGCATATGAGCTTCAGAAGAATGGTGAAATTGATGTCAAGCAAATCCGATCGAACGATAATCTTGCTGATTTATTCACAAAAGCCTTATCAACTACGACATTTAAAAGGCTTACATATGATATTAGCTTGCGTAAACTTAAAGACATTGCAAGTAAAGAAACTAAACAAGTTTCACCCATATTCACATGAGGGGGAGTTATTGATTAGTGTATTGCACTCTTTTTCCCTTAGCTATGGTTTTATCCCATTGGCTTTTCTTAGCAAGGTTTTAAATGAGACAATTTTAATAATATTATACCCATCTTAATATTTATGAAAATAGTGTACTCTTTTTCTTTTACTATATTTTTCCTGCAGGGTTTTTTCTTAGTAGAAGTTTTAACGAGGCACAATCTCTTAGCAAGTGTCATCCAAGGGGGAGTGTTGTAAATGAAATGGATGTGAATGACTCTTCCTATTCAAACCATTTGTATTCCACCACTATGTGTGAGTGGTTACACATTTACATCATGTAATTGTAACTTATGATCTTTAACATTCTTATAATGGCCTATATAAAGAGCTCACATCTATGTAATGGATACACCAAGTTGAATGAAAACTTCTCATTCCAACTATCCCATTTCTTCTCTTCTCCTTTGTAGTAGTAGTTTGTAGTAGTAGAAGTTATGAGTCTTCTATTTCATTCTCTAGTTTTTAGCAAGTCTCAATTCAATTCACATCTATATCTTTTTTTTTTGACCAAAAATATGTTAAGATTTGATATTTTGAGAAGTATAAATATTTAAATTATAAAAAAAATATATTTTAACTAGCTTATAAAATATAAATTTCAAATCAAATTTTTACTTATAAATATTGTGGTAGATTTTTTTTTTCACTGCGATAACATCATGGTTTGTTATAGAAATTAAATAAAAAAAATCAAAACAAAGGTCTTTTCTATATAAAAATAAAAATAAGAAGGAAAAAAAAGTCCTAATCCTCAGTAATTAATTATCGATTTAAGTCTATTTTGGAGTTTGAATGTCTATTTAGAGCCATGTAGGATAGACATCCCCCATATTCACTAATTTATAGTCTAAATCCAAATTACCATTAGAGATGCTTTAAAAGGTGTCCAACCACCAACGATTGGATAAAAATTGTCCCCAACCTATGTAATGTGCGACTCAAAGTGATATTGAAGTAGTTGATTAGTCTAAATATCGACGCGCATGAACGGCTCAACCCACGCGTTATGCACCAAATATTTATCTCAAAGCGCACATGAAGGGCTCGTGACGAGGATTCGGGTATACTCTAGTCCGTTTGAATTTTGCACCGAGATGTGTAAAGCCGTAATTCGAAGTGTGTCCAAAGTAACACAATAACTAAGTGTCAAAAGTAAGTACACTTAAGTACTTACCTTCAAGATTGGGAAATAGAAACCAAAACCGAACCAGTCTCAGTCGCAGTAGTATCTCCCAACAACTCGCAAAACATGGCAGATGCGTTGTTCGAGCTCGAGCAGATTCTCCGATCAAGCAAGGTCTTCTTCAATCCTTCTTTAACTGCTCAAACTTTCAATCTTTCAAACACTGAAAATCGTATTTGAATCCTTGTTTTCTGATTCACTTTCCCATTATCAAACCCTAGAATTTACGAATTCAGCTGAGATTAATGGATGCGTTTGCTTCATTTCTGCAGTACAAAATCAACCGTGAAGAGGAGGCTATACTTGGGAATTGCAAGGCGGCCGCTATTAGGGTTTTCGGTATCGGCGCCTCTGTTGGCGCTGGTCTTGTGTGGGCAGGTATTGCTTTTGATTACTGTGAAGCAGAGGTGGAACTAGAAAATTCAGTTAGGGGAGGCGAATTTTACCTCGACATATACTCATTAGCTCGGTCCACCGAATACAGATCAAGCTTGATCAGTTGTAAGGCCAATGTATACCTGAACCTATTCAAGAGTGTAAAGCTCGATAATTAAGCAAGCAAGTTTAAATTTGCATTTATCGGCTCAAGTTGCATCCTTGTAGAATTTATAAAATATTTTGGTATAGTTGGCCTTAAAAAAAGTTATCAAAGACAAGGTTGAGTAGGGTTTGCCTAGAACCCAATTTCAAGCCACATCAGATTTGAGTGGGTCGCATAGAATAATTAATTTTATATTTCAAATAAAAAAAACTATGTTAGTAAAAATCCAAAATCGAATAATAAACTAATAATCACAATGATTTGCAATATAAATTAATAAGATACAAGCAAAATTCTACAGGAAGGGAGTTAATTTTGTAAGTTTGTTAAATAAAAAAAGTATATTAGATCACTTCTCGACTATTTTTCCTCCTCTCAAGCTTTCACTTAATTATTTTATGGTTTGAAACCATAAAAAATGAGGTTTGAAACCATAAAAAATGAGGTTTGAGAGCTTTTTAAACTTTATTTTTACGGAGACATTTCGTAATTAAATATATGTTTTATCACCCTTAATTAAGTGTGTGTATATATATATTTTCGCTATAACTTTCTAACCCGAACTCAGAATTGAGTTTCAAATTGACTTTTACAAGTTTTACAATAAGTGCTTATATATGTGACCCATTCAGACTTAGTAAAAAAATTGACTTTTACAAGTTTTATTTAAGACAATCTTCCTAAATACTTATATAAGGAAATTGGGTTTCAAAAAAAAAAAAAAAAACCTAAAGAAATTTATTTTTGGGGTTTCCACAATACATATATTATTAACATGATCAATTATTCTACCGGAAGAGTGTCGATAGTAAGGAGGCGAAAATAGGCCAAGGGCGGAGGCGTGAGAGGGGCAAAAAGGGGGTTCGAGGATACGTGGCAGCATGTGAGGGGGCGGGGAAGGAGTGGGGGGTGGGATGCCTAAAGGGTGTCCCGAGAGGCCGAGGGGGGGCGACCCTCCTTTGGATCCGACTCCTGCTATGAAGTATTTGTGAGTTCATTGCATGTGATTTTGTGATTTTGTTTGCAAGACAAGAACTTGGATTAGAAGGATTAATGCTTGATTACATGTTCTAGGGTTGGAGAAAGTTCGATTCTTGATTTCTATGCATTTTTATATGAACTTATCTGCATTTTTTTGCTCTTCATATTTTTGAGCTATGTTTCCCGAGCACTTTTGTTTTGGACGACTTTTTCGACGTCACATTCATGGATGTCTACACGATGCATCATTTTCCGAAGAAAATTTAGGCATGGTGCAACCTACTGCTGACAAATAATGATAATAATAGTAATAGTTTACTACATGTTTGATAATGTTTCAAACATAAACTTATATTGTATTGTTTAGAAATATATCATGTAAAATCTAAATGTGTTGTAACTTGTATTAGATTCTCCGAATCATGGTTATTTGATCATAACGATTTAATTATAACAATAATATATAGGTTTAGTGGTTTATATATTAATTATGGTACAAGGTAAATATAACTTATAAGGTATGGTTATATACTTTCATAATGATACAACAACAACAACAACAACAACAACAACAACAACAACAACATAGCCCCAGTCCCAAATTAATTGGGGTCGGTTACATGGATCAAACTCTTCCATTGTGCTCGATTTAGTGCAATTGATGGTGAGCTTTCCAAACCATTCAAATCCCTCATAATTAATACATCCAAGTTAACTTCGGTCTACCCCTACCTTGTCGTATTTCTTCAGTTTCTATTAAGTCAAGCTTTCTAGTGGGGGCATCTATAGGCCGTCTTTGCAGGTGACCAAACCACCACAACCGCCCTTCCCTAATCTTTGAGTCAATTGGTGCTACTCCTACTTGTCTTTGGATTTTTGTATTTCTTATTCTATCTTTACTAGTTTTACCACACATCCTCCTAAGCATCCTCATTTTTGCTACATTCATTTTATGTAGTTGTTGCTTTACCTCCCAACATTCACTTCCATAGAGCATAGCTAGCCTAATTGCGGTCCTATAAAATTTTTCTTTTAACTTGGTAGGTATATTTTTATTACAGATCACACTAGTTGCACTCCTCAATTTCTTCCATCCAGATTGAATTCTATGTGTGACATCATTCTCAATATTGTCATCATTACTTTCATAATGATATTATAAGTATATTTTAGACTTACTGATATAACATGGGGAATGGCATTAATGGTGAACGTCTAGAAGTAAAATAACCCAAGAAAGTCCTAGATTGAGCTCCTGTTGAATGCATGCATGTTTTTGGAGAACTAGATATATCTTATAGGGCGAGGACCCTTGAGGGGATCTCCATTGGGGAAATTCCCGTGGGGAATGGGAATTAACCGCGTGGCTTGCATCCCTTAGCAGTACATAGGAGAATAAAATTTATGGTGGAAGTTTGAGATTGAAAAATTTTAAACTTGAGATATACTTGTGTAACACCCATACATTAAACTAGGTAAAATAGGCTTTAGGAGTGGTTAGATCTTCATGAATTTGTGCAAATGTGTGTAAAGGTGCTTAATGGCATTGTTGATCAGTTAAAGTTAAAGTGTATTTAGTTGTGCTCAGTTTGATATTTTGATTATCTTTGCTATTCTTTCTCAGGCTGACCAATCCAACTACCTATTTCTTTTTTCTTTTAGTTTCTGCATTTCTAGACTATATATGATGGAATTGTAATATTTCTTGATTGTTTGATGTTTGTTCCCTAGTTTATGATTCCACACTTTTTTTTTCAGCAACGAGACGGCTCGGCTATGGATATAGAATCAATCTCTCGGGTGGTATGTGGCAAATTGTTTCTTCTTTGAATTCTTTACTATGCTGTTTCATAGTTAGTTATTTTGTTGGTTTGTCACGCTTAGATTTGTTTTTTATTTTATTTTTATAATTGATGAGGAGTTCCACCACGATTTCAATTACAAAGGTGTACCAAACAGAGATGAAGACAGAAAATAAGAACACACGAGTTATGTGGAAAACTGCAAACTCAAGGGAAAGTACCACGAGCCAGAATAAAACTCCACTCTCAATCGTTTGCACACCAATGGAACAACTCCATTACTACCAATTACCAAACCTAGAGAGACCCAAACTTGAAGATTCAATCTACTGCATACACTCTCACCTCCAAAATGGTGTAAGATCCATATGAATAGGTAAT
The DNA here is from genome assembly GCA_039657345.1 of Stephania japonica. NCBI lineage: Eukaryota > Viridiplantae > Streptophyta > Magnoliopsida > Ranunculales > Menispermaceae > Stephania > Stephania japonica. Next base: position 14,014,718 of record CM077558.1, on the reverse strand, counting down.
AGAAAGATGTAGTTACACATTGCATGGTAGTTGGATGGTTCAATATATTCGTCTCTCATTAAATTCTTACTCCAACTCAAACATTGCTATTTGAATTCTTGTATGTGAACCCAAATCAAGCCACGCCTTATTTAGATGCTAGCTCAAAACCATTGGCATAAATACATTATTGTTTGTCACAATCTCATGTGTATCACAAACACCACTAGGAACAATTCTTCTTATTTGAGTCCATTTCAAACACACTTCTGTTTCTGACATTAATTAAGAATTGGAGTCACATGCCATAACAGCAGAAATATTTTTTCCTGGGAGATTATACTTCAATTTAAGCTGCTGTAGGATCTTGGACTGTAGCTAATCATTCAAAATAGTGTAAAGAGAATTGGCTCAGCAACAAATAGAAAGATGGTCCAAAGTCTCCACTACTTTATGCTGGTTGCATCATTCTTGTTCTGTTATTGAGCGTTTTCCACCATGTTCAAAAGCTATTCTTGATTGGGAGAATGATTTTGTCTGCTTTCGACTTGATGCTGTTTATGTTTTACATAGATAAATAACAATAACATGTGGGTTCCATATCATAGGCCTTGTTGCTTAAGACTAGTTAGGTAACAACATCAGTGTGACATTCTCTCTCATAGATTTGTTTTAATATGTTCTTGTTATGTTTTTCTGTCAGTTGATGTACATTGATAGAAATGTGCTTCAATTACAATATTGTACATGATCTGGTGCACTAAGTTGACATGTGTACAATGTACATATAATTAACCATTACTTGGTCAAAGCATTAATTTTGCCTCATTTGAGGGGAGAAATCAAGCAGAGTGGAAAAGCTTGTTCTATGTAGATGACCCCAACTAGTTTGGGATTGACGCTTTGTTGTTGTTGTTGTTGAGGGAAATTAGATGTTTCCATTGTCAGTCTCGTTTCAACTTCCACTTGCAACTTTTGCAATGATCTTTAGGCCCAACTTTAGCTTAAAAGTGTTTTTTTTTTTCCTTAGTGTCCTAATGGCAATGCCTTGGCAAGGATCCTTGTGGTGAAGCATAACCTTGGTAGTGAACAAATAATTACTAAGAATAAAAAAATCAAACAACCAACGACATTCGAGAGGCCGTACTCTCCTAACTCACAATGAGTTCCTTAACTTAACAATAAGAATACCATAATACTTCTAATAACTTTGTATCTATATAAATACTCTCACTAAACCCTAATTAGGTTTTCCACTAAAGACATGAAAATCCCAATACCCCTAGTCCTATCATTGCCCGCCCTTTTAAAAACCACCTTGTCCTCAAGGTGGAGTGCACCTAATGGCCATGTCACAATGCCCAGATCGTATACCCATGTAATGAGAAACATACGAGTGAAAATACATAGTGATGACCATGCCACGATCTATATTAAAGTCATAGAAAGAGCACAGACAGAACATAATGGTGATAGCAAAGTCAAGAGCAGGTTCATCGACACCAATCCAACAATTGATTTTGCACTCAATATAGTTACCCATTTCTTCAAACACTTCAAAGGCAATATAAGCGTGCCCTCTACAACCTTCCTTTGTAGGCGACCCACCTTTCGTCTTGAAACAACCTTCCTTTCCAGGCAATGTAGGCGACCACTTTCCTTCTTGAAACAACTTTCCTTTGTAGGAAAATTTACAACCACACTTTCTTTATCAATCCTTTGTGACGCCTCTTCATTCGATTCTTTCCCATTTTGTAATATATTTTCATCGCCTCAATCTCACATTCTTTCAATGTCCTTCTCAATAACAGTTTCTAAAATCATAGGATTTGCAACATTACTTCCCTTATCAATATGGTCCATTGCCACATCATCAATTGATGATTCCATGATTGCTGGATCTTTCCCTTTTGAAAAAAATACAATCATCACGGGGCGTTGGAGGAGGATCAAACACTAGTGGTGAATTGATCGTCTCAATATATAAGCGTGTAGGGCAAGATGTGTTTGTAGCTTGAGATGGATCCGCAAGATCTGAGTTTAGGAAACTGGAGCATGAAGGATTTAAATTCAGAGTTGCAACTTGAGAAGGAGATTGAACTTGCATCCACTCATCCATTTTCTGAAACAACCGACTCATAGCAATCTTCAATTCTGCTATCGAAATCTCCTTTGATCTTGTCATTTTAGAAATTGCTATCTTCTTGAAGATCGTGAGCTTTGATACCAATTTGATAGAACCCTATTCTATCATTGCACCAAATACACACAACTGAGATAAACAAATCAGATTTGAGAGAGATTATAGATAGTTTTATTACTAAGAGTAAGAAAATCAAACAACCAACGACATTCGAGAGGTCGTACTCTCCTAACTCACAATGAGTTCATATATCGATAGACAGTTTTATTACTAATAAATACATCCATAGGTACAGTTGTGGCTTGGATATGCTTTTGAGATGTAGAGAGTTATATATCGATAGCCAGTCACATTACCTTTTGGTTTTTAGTATAAGCAAATTTATAACATTAGAATTATAAATTTGTATTCCGGTAGTATTAGTATATATAAGGCAATATGATTACAAACTGAGGCAATGCTTAAGATACCCTTGAACGTATATGTTGGTGACCCCCTTGAAGTTTTAAGCATTTTCAAAGAGGTCAACTACTTGCTCGGTTTCTCCGACATTATCTTGGTGGCTTGGTTGCAAACTACCTAAGAGATGGACCAGTCACTTCCTTGGTAACACTATTTATTTAATCAGTTATTAAAAAAAAAAGATGATTATTTAAAATTAGAAAAAAAAAAAAATGAAGCAGAATTGAAGTTAACTCTTTTTCTACTTGTAACATTTTGGTGTGTGGAAGTAGTTTGTTTGTAATGCAAAATCAATGTATCTGTAGGGATGTAGTTCAAATTTGTAATGTTAAATGAATGTATGTGCAGGGGCTGGCTTTCTTGCTGGAATGTGGCAATTTAATAGGTCGCTAGATTCATGCATGAACAATATCCTTTCCATGGAGGGAAGCCGCATGCAGAAGGAGTTAGCAACTTTGTGGGATTTTTATCCTTTTTTACTGGTCGACTTTGTACTTCTATGTCATTTAATTTTATTTTTAATGTGGATTTTTATCTTAAGAATGTTATCCTCTTTTTTTCAGAAAAATAGTTCTTTTCAGTGGTTTGTTCAATTGATCATATGATTGGCGTCACAATTTTTTGTTTAATTCTTTCTTTTTTTTTGTTCCACCAAATCAATTATTTATTGTCCACCTTGAGGCTTCTCCATTTTTTGCCTCGATCACCATTTTTATTGCTTTCGTTAGCTAATACTGTACTGACCTCCCTTGAAGTCCTCAAATCAGCTACCTGAACTGTTTAAATGGGCTTGAACTATATGTGTCACAGCTCAAATCACTTGATTTAGAAATGTTAATCATTTGGTTAAAAATATTAGAATAGTTTGAGATAGAAAGGTCAATGTTCATATTCTTATTTGGATGGTTGAAGGTAGAAAGGTCAATGGTCTAAATCTTCGCAAATAATATCTGCAAGGGGGAAAAAATCAGTGAGGCATATCACTTGTTCTGTAACTCATGAGTAAGGAATCTGGTTGAGATCCTAGATGGTATTATGGCTGGTAATCCCTTTTTAGGACTATTTGATTTGCATCTATTAATCGTAATATATCAGGGTAGATTGAATTTATTGTTATATTCTTCCTTGTCAATTGTTTGTTAGATTGGGTGTCATGTCTCGGACACCATGGCTATTTCTCTTACTTCTCATCCTCTGTGCCTTGATCTTGTCCAATTAGGATAATACATTGTAGACACCGAAAAACTTGTACTCGAGACCCAAACTTCACCTAGAGCAGGCACTTAATATTACTTCAGTTCGGGTCTGTCATAACTTTTTGTTATGATATTTTTATTGATTAGTAATTTATTTTCCTATTGCAGAATATTAAGTAGGCATCGGGAGAATCCTTGGAGAATTCGGCTTGTAACCAAATACTTTTACTTGGAGGAGGTGTTTGATGATTCAAATGTAGATCAACCTAAACTTAGGTGGCGCCATCGAAACTTCTATGGTGATACTCTTGCTCAAAATCTCAGATCCTATGATAGGGACAACCATGATGATAATGTGGACAAGGAAGCCAAGAAAAATACGGAGCCACAACGAGCTTCTGTAAGTACACTACGGTTTCTGCTAAAATTGTTGATTGTATATTCTTCTTGCAAGTAAATAGTGTGCCATGTTGTAGGAGACCCAATTGCATTGTGTAGATCAAGGTTTGGAAAATCGACAAACTTCGCTGAACTTCGGCCGAAGTTTGTCGATTTTCCAAGTGGCGAAGCGAAATCTAGGTGCTCAAATAAAAGTGCACTATTTTGCCCAAAAATTTGACAAACTTCGAGAACTTCGACAACTTCGATCGAAACTGGACCAAAATATAAGTAAAAATGTAAATCGATCAAAGTAACTCTGTTTCGACGAAAAATTCGACAGACTTCGGAAACTTCAATCAAAGTAACTCTCTTCACATTAAGTTGTAAAAAAAAAGCCAAAATTTATCATATAAAACAATATAAAAACAAATATTAATGTCACACATGTTGCGAATTGCGTGTTTATTGCAGAAATGACTATTTAAAACAAGTGTGTTGTGGTTTTCAAAAAAAAAAAAAAAAAACAAAGTGTGTTGTGATCATTACACATTATTATTGTATAATTAAGTATATTTCTAACATTTTTATGAAGGAATTTGAGTTTTGTGGCATTTAAAATGAAATTCCATAAACTTCCGTGCATTGGTGAATTTTTGTCAAACTTCCGTTGTCGAAGTTGACTTCCTCGAATTACTTCCGTATTTTAAGTGAGCAAAGTTTAAGGCGAAGTCGAATTTTCGAACCTTGATGTAGATTATGCTTTAATCGTTTGCATTCCATATGGTGGCAACATCATTCAATTGGCTGAACAATCATTCATTTTCTAGCTATCTTGAGTTGGTGCAATTACCTTGCGGTAAAGTCATTTATTGCACAGTCCATGTTTTTCTTCTGGAATTGGATTCTTCCTTTCAACTTGACGAATGCCAGCTTGCTGTAATTGCTAAAGGGCAAATACCAATCTGTTATTTTGTCACTGCTTGAATCTGCACATTTCATTTTTCTCGTTCATGTGCATTTTATTTTCTTAGATGTCTTTACCAAGGGACTGCTGATAACTCAACATTTACAGGTTTATTATTACTATTAATTATTAGCTATTATTATTTTCTTTTGTGTATGTGTCCGGTAATTTTAAGGATCATCCATGTCCTTTTTGAAGAAGAGAATTTTAGTATTCATTTGGGACTCTGTTGGGTTGTGCCATTTAGTTGTGTTCGAATGTGAAATTATGAACTTTTGTCTGGGATCATGAAATTCTCTGTTTTCTCCTCTATAGCTTCTGCAATCCGGTTTTTCAGAAATTATACCATGGATGCATTTCCTAGTGCTAATGGTATTTAACTTTTTCTCCCTTCTAATATTACTCCATTTCTTACATTCATTATTTGTTTATTATGGCAGATGGTCCAAGATGTTGAAATATTTGCAGACCCGCTGGATTGTGTTTTTGGAAATCCAGTAGAGCACGAACAGGTCCATCACCCCGACACGACCAGCATGTCAACCAAAAGGCGAATGCGTAACCACAAGAAAAGCCAACGAAGAAATAGATCGCGCTCAGCAGAGCCACGGGCTAGAATGGCTTTAGATGAGTGATCAACATCAGCAGAAGTGAATAGATCATCTTCTGTTTCTCGTTTGCTGTTAATCATTGTGATATATGCACAACATAGGGTTCTCAAGTGTTGGGCAGTACCAAAAATCTGTGATGGCTGAATGCATCTTGAGAAAATCTGCTTCCCAAGGCTTTCTAGTTTGTTCGCATACTTCAAATAAAATCAAACTCTATAAATTCATCCATTCTTTCAAAAAAAAATTACATTGTCGTTTTGATCATATATTTATAATTCTGTAAGCACCGCGGCGATGCCAATTTTAGACGCAACCCACCCTTCTTTCCCCCAAGTGAATTAATACAAGAAAAGGGGCAATCCTGTACAAAATTGATATATTTGTATTGACAAACTTACAATTACATGATCCTAATTACTTACCAAGACGGTGAAGAGCATGCTTTTAGTTGCCACATTCACCATTCATTCTTCTACAAAAACCGATAGCCGAAGTGCTTTTAAGGTGGTGTGCTAGCGAGGCTCTCTTCGGCCATAGGTGAACTTGGGTTCTCTAAATGTGACGGGACTGCGAGTCGCTGCAAGTGCCTGAGATCAGCGGTCAGCTGCGCAAATGATGGACGCGAGTTCGGATCTCTGGGAAAGAATTAACAAGACTTAAAATCATTCACAATGGAAATCACAATAGAAAGCAAAAGTAAAGGGAAAGGAGGGGGTCAATTCATCTGAAAAAACAGTAACAGAACGATTTTCTATTCTTTTTTTAACTTACGTCTGCCAACATTCCCTAATTATCCGAGCAACCACAGGATCAATTTCTTTCGAGATGTCAAGCCGGCGATTTTGGAAACCTACGGCACCCACAACTTGCATTGGGTTCATCCCGCTCCATGGCATCCTCAATGTTGCAAGTTCCCATAAAATGATTCCAAAGCTATATACGTCACACCTGCATATCAATTGAAATAAGAAAACAAAATCCCAGAGATAATACGATTCGAAACAAAATTGTAGCAAGAACAAGAATTTAATAAGCCATCAAGCTCAAGAATAAAGAAAAAACCACTAGTTAAATTAACACCAAAGCGTCAAGGATCAACTCACTTCTCATTGGATGGTTCATTCCTCAGAACTTCTGGTGCCATCCACTCTGGCTGACAAGTTCAAGGAAAATCCAATTAGAAACCAAATCAACCAAGTTGAGAACTCTCGTCATGACACATTTCTCAAAAAATTTAGAAGCTATTTTTTTCATGGCTTGAAGTTCTTACTGTTCCAGCAGTGGATTTGGATGACAAAAAAGTATGATGCTTCAATCGAGACAGCCCAAAATCACACACCTGCATTCTTTTTTATGGCAGATTTAGGGCAAATATATATAGCTTAATATGTGTTGCATCGTCAGACAATATATGAACCAAATGAAACGCACTTATTTAGATGCCAGCATAGACCAAAGTACAAGTGAAGCTAAGAAGTTTTCAATTGAAAAAAAAAAAAGTTAAGCTAACAACGGGAAAAATAGAGATGCATAATATTTAACAAGAGAGGCCAAAGCATCTCTAGTGAGATGATATTGACATCACTAGCTAAAAGGCAAGGTTTGGGGAGGTTGTGAGTTCGACTCCCACTTAAGTCAAAAAAATAAAAGATTTCACAAGAGAGAACTACAAAATAAGAAATAAGAATGAAATATAAATATTTTCAATGGATGACAAAATTCAACACGTGAGGTTCCAATAAACAAGGAATAAATCAGGTTGCCCGCGTGGTACAAATACCATATTAGACAAATATGATGACATAACATTGCCACAGAATTTACCTCACAATATTAATGCTAACACTAACTGAATTCAACAAGAAAACATACAAACAGACATAAGTAATCTACTTCTTTTACTTGTTCAAACCTCCGAATAAAATGCTGCATTAACACTTTGTCAAATAACACGTTTATAAAAAATGCTCACTTTTATCTGAAAATTTATGTAAGAAGTTATGGATTAAGTAAAAAACTTTATAGACCAACTAACATTTTAGCAGAGATGACAATCCTAGAAAAACGTTCATTTAATACTCCAAGCTATCTATCGATGTTGTATAAATTGCCAGGAATGCTTCAATATATATCACATCAACCACGAATTTGGAGATATAAGAGCATCTCCAATGAAATGTGGATTGGATGTGAATGTGCGCCACCTAGGACTAAATAGACATTGGGATGAAGAAATTATCTCCAATAGAATCTATATTTCAAATGTCTAGCTGACATGGATTCTTGTCTATTTTGAATGTCACTTCTGGACATCCAAATTGACAGCCACATTGGATAATCAGTCTTTTTAAAATATTTACTTCTTTTATTTAGATTTCTGTTTTCACATTTTAATTAATAAAATCACAAAAAGAAATGCCACCTCATCAATTGAGCCATAATCTACATCTACTATTGGAGACCTATTTTGAAGTTCAATGTCTATTTGAGCCACATGTGATGTACATCCTCATGTCTATTTGAGCCACATGTGATGTACATCCTCTCCACGTTGAGAATCCACGCCCATAATCCACATTTACCATTGGAGATGCTCTAATAAACATAGAGCCCGGAGTTTCCCTAGTCCTTAGCCTTTCAGAAGCTTACTTCTTAATATGGGAATATTGATAATACCCTAAGCAGTATAATTACCCAACATATATCTTCTAATTCCAACGTAACTGATTTCGGTGATTCCCAATCAATGCAAAAAGTAACAGCATTCCAATGCAAAATCCAACACTGAAGTGAACGGACCCAATTTCCATCACATGGATACTTGGGCTCCATTGTATAATTACCCAATATATATAGGGTACCACTACAATGGGACCCAAATATATGGAAAAAAATGCTATTTTAACTTCATTTGGACATGCCAATTTGTCACACCCTTGATTGATGCATCGATGTGTGAGCTTAATGTGTACACGGAACTCGATGTGCATCTTAGGGACTTCAATTAGTGCATGCCAAATTGGCATGCCCAAATGGAGTCAAAATAGCAGGATTCCAAATATATACCCATGTCATAAGAACATCATTTTAGAACCATTGAATTTTGAACTAATGGTTAATACGCTTGTGCATTAATTGCTATACTATCCATGAGTCATTCAATGCTTGACAACGCACAAAAGGATAGTTCTCATCGCATGAATATATATTTGGCCTCCATTATAGAATTACCTATAATTCTACAATACAGCCTAAATATATACTCGTGCTATGGAACCCTTTCAAATGTATTGTGCATTTATGACTCATATATGGTAATAAATGTCTTAAAATATTGACGATTGGATTAAAATGCAATGGTTGTAAATGATGTTCCCATCTAAGTTACCCGGACACGGATACGAGTGTCGGGTGTGGTGGGTACGTGTCTAGAGGTCGGGCTTGGCTATTATCTAATTTAAGAGATTCGGGGACTCAGCTAAATGTGTCCAAAAATTTGGACACGGGTGCTCGGACACGGATAAAAACTATATGTTTTCTTAGTCTTTATAAAAAAACATTTAAATTATAAAAACAGTTTTTTCTTTAAAAAGATTAAATGAAAAAACTGTTTTTTTTAAGTCAAAACCAAACAACTCATTAAAATATCTTGTGTGCACAAGTTGTGTATAGTGTTTGTGTTTGTTGACACTATGTATAAATGCAACTCAAGAAATTCTAGAGAGAGAAATACGTATTGGAGAGAGGAGAGAGGAAGATTCGAAGATCCAAATCCAAATCAACAGAAGAGATAAGTTCATCGATTCTCTCTCTCTCTCTCTCTCTCTCTCGTTAATGTTGTGTTCACTCTCCTCTCTCTCTCTCTCTCTCTACCAAGATTTGGAAACGATGAGGCTCGCGAGTCCATTGTTGATTGTGAGGACTCGACCCATATCTAGTGTTCGTGTTCATGTCGAGTCGCGTCGACACGGACACGATACCTAAAACAGCCGAGTTCGGGTATCTTAGGTTCCCAAGGCATGGATATTTTTATTGTTCCCATGAGGGTTGCTATTCCAACCCTTCCAACCTCTCTGCCCACCAAATTTAAATTAAACAACATAGCCTCAGTCTCAAATTAATTGGAATCGGCCACATAGATCAAACTCTTCCATTGCGCTCGATTTAGTGCAATTGATGGTGACCATTTCAAACCATTCAAGTCCCTTCTAATTAATGCACCCCAAGTTAACTTCCATCTAACCCTATCTCGTCCAATTTAAATTAATCATTCAATTAACTTTTTAAACATTATATACTCACCTACTAATAATATTATAATTCTTAAAATACCCTTAAACACCCAACCTAACAAAAGCATTCCTTGCCCTACTCACATCCCACCGCCCTTTCCCTCGCCCCTGCAGGAAAACCTATGATCTGACACACAATCGCTCTGAATCTTGGTTGGCTCTTTCTCTTCCCTCTCTTGCGAGCATTCCTTCTTTTACAAACTCCCAATCTGGGAACGATCTCCTTTGATGGGATTGAGTGAATTGGGTTTGAGTTGAAGATAGAAGCCAAAAAGGCGACGGAGGAAAACAAGGTCAACAGCGAGGTAAGAGTAAAGCCGAGGAAGAGGGTAGAGGGTGGATTGAGAGGAGGGGAGGTCTTTGGAAGGTGGTGACAACAACATTCCCTCCATGGATGATTTTCTTTTTTAATCGTGATGAACTTTTTAATTAAGATTGAATATCTATTCCTTAAGAATCCATCGCCAGTTCATACCTCTATCACTCCTCTATCACTGTCATTCCAAAGGTTTATGTTGAATCACAACTCCATTAAACACATCACATCTAAATGCCAATATAAATCACAAAAAGAAAAGCCTAAAATTCAAATAAAGCACACTCGATCAAATGTGACTAGGATGAATAAATCAGAAGTTTAGCACAAAAGATATGAGCATTTTGTAGCCTTTGAGATTGAGATCGCAAAGCTCTCCAATGCACGATTGAAATCACACTCAAGATTATGTAATTTATGTGAAATAGAAGGGGGAACAAGGGAGTGGGGTGAGAAGAGGGCGCGGGTGAAATTTTTTTTTTGGATGAGGGTAATGTAATTCACTTAATGGACAATTAGGTTAATTTTTTTAAAAAAAAAATGGGTGGGAAGATAGGTTGGATGGGTTGAAATAGCAACCCTCTACCTATTTCCTTTCCCTCAAGATAAATGTACTACTTCCGTTAGAAATCTGTCTGGCTTCAGCTTGACTAAATTACAGAGGAATAATAAATTACAGAGGAATAATCACTTGCACAAACTGGCAAAGCATCAAGTATCATGAGAAATTCGTCTAAGGAAATAGCAGAGTAAAAGAAAGCTGAAAATTCGTCTAAGGATTCCTACCTTGACATTCCAGTTCTTATCAACCAACAGATTCGGCGACTTAAGATCACGGTGAACAACAGGGGGTATGCTAGTATGCAAGCAATTCATACCTCTAGACTGCAAATTTAGAAGTGAAAAAAGCAATAAGAAAAGAAAGATTTGAAAATACAAAGTGCAGGTTATAGGAAAAACATTAACAAAATTATTTTAATACCACATCAATGGCCATCCTTATCCTCCGCTTTTCATCAATTTGACAATTAGGACGGTGGAGAATTCTGTACAAGCTCCCCCTGACAACCAGAATTAATAGCATAACACATTAAGAAAATAGAGGTTGCATAACTTTTCTTCTTAAGCTAGAGTTTCTACATATGCAAATTGGCAAATGCTATGAATCAGAAATTTGGCATATGGCACACTGAAAACTTGTATGTTGTATGATCTAGAGATCATCCTTCATGTTTGGCCATAATGATTTCATTATCCTGTTCTAGGTTTATACCTGCTAAGTCTGCTATAATTGAATTATTTATTAAGCGACCACAAAATATTTGCCTCGCCCAAGATGGGAAGTAGATAATTCAAACAATCAAAGCAGATTTAAGTATTCAATTAAAGCCAAATTGAAAGCAAAGCAAGAAGACATTTTACTTGGTGAAGTTTGAAGAACTTCCAAAGCAATGATGCATAATTTAAAAAGTCATTTGAGGCACTGAGGCTTACACCTCATCTCAATGCACATGCACACCATGATTTATACCTTGGATGTGATCTGAAAACAAGATGTCCAAGCTAAGGCTTATCCTTGTTTCATATTTTCATACTTTCCAAGCTAAGGCTAATCAGAAATGAGATCTTTGCAGCTGGTTCTAGAAGTTGTCTAAAATGTTTAGAATAGGGTTTAGGGTTTAGGGCACAGTAACTGATCAGCACATTAACTTTAAATAACGCCAAATAAATTTAAGTTTTTCAAGTTTATACCTAGAGTGGTGGACATTAGTATAAAATACCCAAAATTCACATAAAATTTCATTTTATATCACTTGCTTCTTCATTTATTACAAGAAGTTCATTTGTTATACTTTCTAGTTACTTTTGTTTGTTACAATAATATGTGAGGCTTAGTCTCATATAATCACAAAACTCATGCATGTACCAACACGAAAAATTACCTCAACTATGCCTCTTGAGAATGAACTTGAAAATATTCAGAGCTTACATGGTTAAGAAAGAGAACACAAGAACCGAACTCACCTTGGAAGAAACTCAGTGATGATTGAGAGGTTAGGAGGGCGAGTTACAGCGCCTAAGAAGAGAACAACATTTGGATGCCGCAGCCTGCGCATTATCCGAACCTGATAGTAACAGACAAAATTAGTCAATTGCTATTGACCTGTTCTGGGATACACCCATAAGAAAAATTTTGTACACCAATATATGTACGAGCAAGAGTGATTAATTCTTACTTCTCTCCTGAACTCGTCCAAGGCATCCCCGTAAAAGTCTTGATCTAAGAATTTCTTTACAGCCACTTCCTGATCAATAACAAAGCTCCATATATCAACAAACAAGAACATAGCCTCAATCCCAAATTAGTTCGGGAATAACAAAACTCCATATAGCAATTAAGATTGCCGTTTTACTTGCATTACACATGTTTTAGATCCCTAAAATATGAAATCTAGATATCTTACAAAAACACAAGGAAAATATAGAACATACTGCACGGACAAGATAGCACTGTTTTTTTTTTTTTCCTTGGTCAATAGTTTGCGTCCAGACAGTTGAACTCTAGAGTTTCCTACTTCCCAATTCATACAGATGAACATTTTACTATTTACTTTCGCCTTATAATGTGTACTGTCACTAGTGAGAGTTACCAAATTCGCAAATTGATCAATCAAAAATCATAATAAATCTATGTTAATTTAGCAAATTGATCATCTAATATCTTCATAAAGAAAGCAGGATCCACAACATCCAATTGCATGAGCATCGATTTGATATATAAGATAGCACTAACAACAATTTGAAGTTATGATTTCTCATAATTCAAATGGTATAAAAATTAGTTTCTTACAAAATTGTAGTAAAAACTTAACTCTAATACTAACGTTTCATCATAATTTATGATTCAGAAATAAGCATCACTCAAATAATTTTAGACAATATAAACATTAGTAAAAAGATCACCTTTAACAAATAGTTAAGGAAACACTTCTCCTTTTTCATTAACCAATTTTAGTCCCTTATGGAACAAAGGTGTTGAATATGAAGAAAGGATTTTCTATCCAATGGAAAGCCTTAGAACATGCACTAGGGGGAAACCGATTTTCTCATCGAGTGGTAATAACAAAGGAAAAAGAGAACATGGATGAAAATGTTAGATGGAATTATTTATTATGCCTTCCCAATTTTTATCATATGAAATAGCAAAATCTTTCAATACAATATGTTCAATACTCAATAGAAAAGATGGACAAACTTACTGTGCCATTCCAATCAGCATGATACACCTCCCCGTATGAGCCTAAGCACAACAATCAAAAAACAAATAAAAGAAGAGAAGTAAAAAATTATAATAGAAACACAAAAACTTTTGATTCAAGAGTAACTCAAAAGAAAATTTATAGAATAACCACCTACCAAAGGCTGAGAATCATAAATGACTTCCACTTGAGAGGAATAAAATTTTCTTTCCCAAATAAACAATGATAAAAGATGTATATTATCAAGGTATAAAGGTTATGTCTTGGCTATAGGCCACGCATAAGTGCAATTGTGACTATGCAATGCTTAGTTGAAGTGGATTTGTTGAAAGCTATGTTACCTAGACTTGGCCACGAGTGTTGGGTGTGGGCATGTGTCAAAAGGTCGGATCTACCTATTCTCTAATTTAGGATGCAGCCATGCAGGTACTCAACAAAGTGTCAAAATACTTAGACATATGTTCAGATATACATAATAATGTATAAATACGAGCCTATAAACCTATTTTCTTTCTTATTTTCTATTTCTTACACTACATTAGGATAGTCTTACAGTTTTTTCTTTCTATTTTAACATTTTGAATCTTCCTTGTACAAGAAACTTTTGAAATGGAGTGTTCAAATTTTTTTAAGTGTCGAACACATTTGAAGTGTCCGACAAATATACTTTGGGTTAGTGTTAAGGGTTTGGGTAGCATAGGTTTAAAGAATATTATATATTAGAGCTTCTTAGGTAAATAATCAGAGTACACGAAACTATGGATGGCATGTTACTATGTTTACATTAGAAAAAACCACCATGATTCTCTCACAAGATATGCTTCCTTCTCCACATAGCACCGAAATGCACTAAAACAAATTTCATATTTGCTTTAATACTTTGCATCCTTTTTTTATCCTCCATACTAATCTTCATATGGAGACATTTTTTCCTTAATCCAAAAACAAGTAAAATTTTCAGTTATTACACAATTAAAATTGATATCAACAATAATGCTCATAATAAATTTAAATGAATGCTCACTGTCCGATAAAGTTATGATTTTATGGTGGCCTTTCCGGTTGTAATGAAGCTTATTAAACTAAACCTTTATTAATGAATTATATATAAAATGTGCATTTATATAAATAAATAATGATTACAAATCATTATCACATAATTTTCTTAAACTAAATATTTTTAACCGTAAAACTTAAACAAAATAATTATTTAAAGAAACATTGATGCATCAAATGGGTTTGCTAGCTTGTTTGCTACATGTAATCCCTATAGAGCATTAAAATTCCGAAAAAATAAAAATAAAAAGAAACTCAGTTGAACCCCATATGGGTGCAAAAGAACAAAAAAAGAACCTAAGTACTTTATTTAATTATGAACAAGGAAAAAAGTAAATAAAAAAGGAAAATCTTAGAATAGAACAAAATAGCTCAGATACTTAAGCTGATACTCATATTTGACATAAAATTGATACATTTTAAATCCCCCTTCAGTTTTGAGAGATGCATTCATATAGCCATACTCTTAGATAGGATTTAGTTATGCTTTTATTGGTAGTTATATTGTTTATTTTCAATGTTTTGTGATATTTTCTAGATTCTATGATAATTATCTTGTTGCGTGAGAATAAACGCCTACGTCTTAAAGCTAAAAAATGAATCTAAAATTCTAAATTAGTTAAATATGATACAAAAATTTGAATCATAGATGATTACAAAACTTGAGGTACAACTAGTGTTTTCTCTACTGAATTTAGTTAATTAATTCATATGGGTTGGCATGAGGAACATGGGAGAGAATCAATAATTAACCACCTGAACATCCAGTTAGGCAAACTTTACACAGTTTTATAGAACTTTAACAAGAAACTAAATGAGTTGAACAAATTCTGTACATAATTTTTTTTTCTCAAGAAAAACCTCCTCTATGTGGGATATATTACTGCTGATTTTCCTTGTATAACATTCTTAATATTTTATATCTTTGTAATTGCACTATTGCAGTCTTGTTCAGTTTTTCATTATTACTATTATTATTATTATTATTACTATTTATTCCATGTATTTTTTCTTAAACATTTCTAGGTATTTAGATAAATTTTTAAGACCCTTTTTTGCTTCTTGGTAGCATTCTTTAAAACAACCGCTCAAATAAGTAAAACTTCTCAGGAGATAAATTGCCTTTAGCAACTACAGTACATTAACATTCCACATGATTAATTTGTAAAGCAAAGCGGCAATTGAAGAATAAAAGTCAGCATATTTGGAAAGCATACCTAGTCCAATCCTTTCTCCAATCACAAGGTCTTCCCATAATATCTCACATTCTCCCACATCTTCCAACATTGGGTTAAGCCTACTTGAACCAGTGTCACTAGGTGAACTAGAATCTTCTATGTGCCTGGACAACAAGTTGAGGCCCATGAACCTGTCATTAACAGATTTCCTACGGTATTTCCTATCCATGGCATTCTTTTCATTTTCTTCTGTGACATCCACCATGTCATTTCTTGAAACCTCCTCACTACTACGGTCCTCTTCTTGACGATTTTCAAGGGGAGAGTTAGTCACAGTGTCAGATCTAACAGTTTGATTTGCACGTTCATCAGATGCCACCCTGTTGTAATGGTCTGTGTTTGATTCCGACATCAAATTACCAGCATCAGATGTAGTTCCAGTGTCCTTAGCAATGGTGGTTGGAAAAGAAAAACCAGTGGTATTAACAATTGTAGAATCAGAAACTTCAGGGCGTACTTTTCCAGATGAAACTGAGCTTGGCGAAGCTAAGGATGAACTACTGTAAGGGTTGACTTCTTGGTTGTTCCTTGGGAGTAGACCCTCCACATATTCATATTGTTTTGTCCGAGGGACCTCATTTCGAGTAGAACGATTCTTCCACATCATTGGAACTGGAGGTCTTCCAGGACCTGAAGCAAGGTTCTCTCTCAATCTCGATAAGTCATTTACTTTGTTATCCACAGGTTTATTTTGCATAAAGATTTTACCAGATCCTCTTAATTGAAATGGGTTAAGATCAGCAAAAAGGTCTTTAGGGTCCTCCCTGGAGTACGGCGGATTTGTAACCACATTAACTTTCTCTTTTACACTATCACCAATTCCAGCATCCTCAAGTTTAACTTTGTATGGGAGAGAAGTTTCGATCCCAGAAGAATAAACAGTACCTGACTGTTTAGGAGGAACTACAGGTGTAGAATTTCTAGACTCATATCCAGTGCTTACAGGCATGGAGCCACTGCTTCCACTGGAGAAAGTCATCGTATTTTCAGTATTTGGGTTTTTCTCACTGAAACTTTGATCCTGTAAAATAACTTTTCCATCATCAGCATTATGTTCATCCATCGGTATGTCCACTTTAGAGGGACCACGCCCAAGACTATTAGATGCTTGGACACTTGGGTTTCTGTTTGAAACATCAGCTGGTATAAGTGTGCCTGGTTCTCCCATTAGATCAACCAAATACTCGCTGCAACCAAAAATTGAAGCTAAATATATCAATACAGAGCAAGGATAGATACTAGGTCCATATACATTACAAAAAGAAATAAAATGCAAGTTCAACGAACATAATTAATTAGAACATTTACTATACAACGGACAATACGCATATAACCTATAATTAACGATTTTTTTCGGGTTTAGAGGTAAAGGGTAAGAATATTAAAGTCAACACTAATGACTTTCAAACGCCAGATTGCAGTTTTTGAATAGATCATGGATGTTCTAAATCCATCATGAATGTCAACAACATGGCACACCTATGACCTAACACTTTTCCCAATCCACTTAAATAATATAGCCTGCTAAAACAAGAACAACAAAGCCTCAATCCCAAATTAGTTGGACTTTCTATATGGATCAATCTCTTCCATTTCGCTCGATTTAGTTCACTTGTTGACTTGCTTTCCAAATATAATCCCTTCTAATCAATGCATTTCAATTAGCTTCGGTCTACCACTACATCGTCGAATTTCTTCAGTTTCTATTGAGTCCAGTTTGCTAATTAGGGCATTTGTAAGCCATCTTTGGAGGTGTCCAAACCATCACAATTGTCCTTCCCTAATCTTTGTGTCAATTGATGCTACTCCCACTTTTCTTTGAAATTTTGTATTTATTATTTTATCTTATGAGTTTGACCACACATCCACCTAAGCATCCTCATTTATGTTATGTTCATTTTATGTACTTGTTGTTTCTTTACCGCCCAACATTCACTTCCATAAAGCATAGCTGACCTTATTGCAACCCTAGAAAATTTTCCTTTTAACTTGGTAAAAATATTTCACTCACACATCACACATGTTGCACACCTTTATTTCTTCCATCCAGCTTGAATTCTATATGTAACATCATTCTTAGTATTACCATCATTTTGTATGATTGATCCTATAGTGGTTCACCTTAGGAACTTCTACTTCCCCTAACTTTACCACTGCATCTTGATGTCTAATATATCTTAAATAATATAGCCCGCTAACATTTTTAAATTCCTTGCTTGTCCGGATTTTTTAGTACATTGGAAATCACCATTCAGCAATGCAATTAGAGCGGAAAAGTTTAACTCATGAATGAGTTTTCAGCACGTAGTTAGAAGTCAGGTCGGTTTCATACTGTATCGTGAGATCAAGTTAACCTCAGTACATAACTCTGTTATGTAATTCTCTTCATTAAAGTAATATTTTTTTTTGCAAATTCATTGAAGTAATATTTATTAATCATGAACAACAAAGATTGCCCTCAATTCAACAAGAGGTTTATATGCAAGATCAATGACCACAACAATCATTTCTTCTTACCAACGAAGTGGGTAGCTCATTGGTTTAATATGAGGTCACTTGTGTAAGAGGTCGGAGGTTCGAGTCTTAATAGAGGCAAGCTGGTTTCTGGTTTCTGGTTTCTTTCATAAATAAAAGAAAAAAAAAACAACAACAACAACTACTTTTCTTAAAAGAGTTATAGAAACTAATAAATTTACAAAAGAAAAAGAGAAAAGAAACTTGCAATTTGAAAAGGCGAAGACAAGGAGAGAAAGGTATTCAGATTTTCAACTTTGTCAAGAAAAAAGAATAAATCAGAAAACTAATGTAAAGCAAGAACTTCATAAGTCATACCTTCCATCATCCAACTTTATCAAATTAACTGCATCCTCATCAATGCCAGTGTAATGACTTCCTTTGACCAATTTACAAGGTATTCCAACATTGTCTGCCAATACCTGAATTCAGCGTGAGCAAGACTTAAATACTTATTGAGCAGAAAAGTATCTAAAGCAAAACAGATTAGAAAAGAAATACGAGGTCATACATCAGAGGAATCTTGCAGTGTGTAGGTAAATAAGTTTTTTGTAAACCATATGTCGATTTTTTTTTTTTTTTTGGAATGTGAGAGTTGAACGATGATCATTGTCACAGCATATAAAAGATCCCAAAAAAAAAAAAAAAAAAAATAACTGGTATTATTGAACTGTTTCCACCACTTTAGGACTTAAGTTGTGTTTGAATCTAGCTTATAGCTACTTTGACAAAAAGAAAGTGTTTGGTTGGTAGTTTATTTCAAAATAAACTAGAAGAAACCCTAAATTTCCAAACGCTAAATGGGATATCATTTTTCAAAATTACAGTAAGCATTTTTTTTCTCAATTTTACGCCTAATTGTTTGCAAAATAATAACATAATACCCTAAATAGAAACAAGGGTGCCGCTATGTACACCCCCACATATTTGTAAGGGCAAGCCACGATTTTTTTGGCCCCACAATTTCAACTGCGCCTCATAAGAAATTACCTATTGACCCCTTAGAAACCAAACAATGCCTCTCTCTCGTTGTGCACCCCACTCTAACCCATCTACACCTCCAACTTCGACGACCTCTTTCGACCACAGTCGACGCAACCTTGCAATTTTGGAGCCCGATAATCTTTTCAACCACTGTAAGTGTCGTTTGTGTTGTTTTGGTGGTGGGGTGCCCCTAATAAACCATAAAGGTAATTTAGGACATCAAATATTACAAAGGGGTGCCCAAATAAATACTTGGAGTGCCCAAATCCAGTGGCTTGCCCTTAAAAATATGTGGGGTGTACATAGCAGCACCCTAGAAACAATTTGCAAAATTATTTTATGTTATTTTGTTTCTATAATATAAGCAAAGTTCCAATTTTGTAGATATACAAACTTGTTGCACAAGTTCATAAGATATGTTCCTTTGGTAGTACTAGTATCAATGCATGTTACTAACACCATAGCCTCAGTCCCAAATTAATTGGAGTCGGCTACATGGATCAAACTATTCCATTGTGCTCGATTTAGTGCAATTGATGGTGAGCATTCCAAACCAGTCAAGTTTTTTATTGGTAAAAGTTATGTTACTAATATTACTAATGTAGTTCTCAAAAAATATATCACTAATTATAATTATATTATATATAAACACATTGATAACATACTACGAACATTATAGTGTACAAAGACATATCCATAATTAACATTAGTAACGTATATATTGATGACACATCAACAACAATGCCTCAATCCCAAATTAGTTGGGATCGGCCACATGGATCAAACTCATCCATTGCGCATTAATTAGTGTAATTAATGTATTTTTTGAATACTTTAATTCCTTCCTAATCAATGCGTCCCAAGTTAGCTTTGGTCCACACCTATATCGTCAAATTTCTTCAATTTCTACTGAGTCGAGTTTGGTTACTGGGCCATTTGTTGGTCGTCTTTGGAGGTGTCCAAACCACCGGAACCATCCTTCCCTAATTTTTGCATCAATTGGTGTCACTCCTACTTTTCTTTGAATTTTTGTATTTCTTATTCTATCTTTATCAATTTACCACATATCCACCTAAGAATCCTCATTTTTGTTATTTTTATTTTATGTATTTGTTGTTTCTTTATTGCCCAACATTCACTTCCATAAATCACAATTAGCCTAATTAGGGTGCTATAAAACTTCTCTTTTAGCTTCAAAGGGATATTTTGATTACAGATCATACTTGTTGCCGTCCTCCACTTCTTCCATCTAATTTGAATTCTATGTGCAGAGTCATTCTCAATATTGCCATAATTTTGTATGATTGATCCTAAATATGTAAACTGGTTCACCTGAGGAACTTATACTTCCTTTAATTTTACTACTTCATCATCCTGTTGTCTAGCATTTCTAAACTCATAATGCATGCATTCGGTCTTCATCCTACTCAATTTACGGTCTTTAGATTCTAACGTATTCTTCTAAAATTCTAATTTCCTAGTCACAACGTCTCTTGTTCCATCCACTAAAACAATATCATCTAAAAATATCATACACAATTGTATTTATCTTATTGAATATGCCTAGTTAGTTCATGCATAACTGAAGTAAAGAGATATAGGCTAAAGGTCAAATCCTTGATGTTGTCATATTGTAATGAGAAATTCTTTGTTATCTAATATAAGATATAAAAGAATAATGCTTCTATATTAGTTTATATGTAATATTTTATTAAACAATAATATGTAAGTATATTGCAATATAGAGTTATTAATAAATAAATGTAAGAGGATTTACTTATCCATGGCCATTAGTAACATTAGTAAAATATTTTTTTAATTGCACATCAGTAACATATTGAAAAATAAAGTTATTAATAATATGTACGTATTACTATCTGTTAGTAACATAATTTTTTTGGAGAATGCTAAGGTGACCCATTACGGACACTTCTACGAGCAGTACGCACCTTGATTTTTTTTTTAACAATTTTGTGGTCGTAGCGAGTGTTCGTAGTAGGTAACTCTCGCATTATCCTTAACCACAAAATTGTTAAAAAAAGTACAAACAAATAAAAAACAAAAAGGTGTGTGCTCGTAGTGAGTGTTCATAGTGGGTCACCTTAGCATTTTCCTTTTTTTTGTTGTTATGATAATGTATGAGTATATTGTAGGATAAGTTTATTCATAAGTAATATATTTGTTAAGAAATGAATTTAATTAACTTTTTTAATATATATATATATATATAGACAAACACTATTTTTTTTTTTCGGATCACAAACACTAGTTTGATATGTGCTCGCGCATTTGTGTATTTCATCTCATACATTTCAATTGATTTTCTTTAATAGTTAACTTCAAATAGCAACGATCATGACTAAACAAGAAGTTTGTTATTTTGAAGTATAAGGACATGGTGGCTGCACAAATTATTCTTAGGGAATTAGTTTTATTCTGAAAATTCACAATATTAATGTGTTTTATTATTTTGCTTGTATGTATAAATAGAGGTATAGAGTGGATGACTTTAAGTGCTTATGGAAGATAATATTCTAATATCTTAAATAAAACATCATGATAGTGTAGTAGATGGATTAAAAAAAAGAAGATGGTGTAGTACATTATATCTTGACATAAATTTGTCATCAAAAAAATTATGACCACGTTTTAGCTAATATTCAAGTAAATAATGAATGTGCAAATAGATAAAATTTGATAACCAATCCCAAGAATCATAAAAGTTACATCACTTATCCCTCCACTTTAAGGTTATATTTATAATTACTATTTAACTAACCACTTTTCTCCAATGAATTAATGTAAATTTGAAAATCAGTTATCAGGAGTGCAAATACAAGACATTTATTAAATGGGCCTCGCTATCTATTTTGTTTTTCACTCTTTAATTTGATTCAAGTACTATCAAACTCTACTTTAAAGAAAAAGTACTACCTAACCTTTATAACCTTAATGCTTATGCATCAAAATCTTCACTAATATATATTTCTCTGTCTCTATATAATACAAGTTGTACATATTGAGGATTTGAAATCACTACTTATATACCTCGTATTGGCCTTAATTCACAAGTAAATTCAAGTTCAGTGATGGAGCGCAACGGAATTTGGCCCCACCATGTGATGGTGAGCTACGTGGCTCATCGCAGCGGCTTGAGTTTCGACGAGTCTTTAGTTTTCCTTCCTTTTGCGCTATAGATCTAGGGTTTTTGTCCTTGTTTGTAGGGTGGTTGTCCCCATCTTTGGAGTGTTGCCTCATGGATTTGCGATTTTATTAAATACCTAGTTGTCTTCTCAAGTAAAATGTTTTAGGTTTTCTTTCATTGTTAGGAGTTTTTTTCTTTATTTAGGATTCGTTGGCAAGCGAATTTCATGATACTTTGTACTAAATCGAGCAAAATGGAAAAGTTTGATCCATGTAGCCGACCCCAATTAATTTGGGATTGAGGGTACGTTGTTGTTGTTGGCAAGTGAACGGGTTGCTCATGTAATAGCGTGGCTTTCCCATACATATGCTAGCCAATTGTATGGAATCAACCTCCTGATGAGGTAACTATGGTTGTACAAAATGGTCTCAATGTTGAATGAAATATGAATACAACCTTTTTTTACCAAAAAACATAGTACTACAACACTTCAATTTGTAGTATACTATTTTTTAAGAATATTTGTAGTATACTATTAATTTGTATAAAGGATCTACACCATACATGTAGTACTCTTAATTTTGTACTACTTTTGACAACATCATCTTCGGTAATTCAGTAGTCCTAGGACTATCATTTAAACTTGTTGCAGGGCTTTATCTAGTTTACACATGGAAGTGGCACCTAATGTTGGGTGATTTGGCTGAGGAGAAATCAAGTCGATCTCTTCTATTGATGAGTTGTTGAGAAGTTTAAAAGAACACGTCACCGGTGTATAATTTATTCTTTCTTCATAATTAGAAGACAAGTGGTCATGCACAGTAAAACATGTATTAATGTTGAGGGGATAAATGTCAGGATACTATTTGTGAATATTATGCATAGACATAAGTGGGTGGATGTAATGAGTAGCGCACTGTAGAAGGCATAGTGCTCAAAACTTCCCCCTTTTAAGATATTATATATAAACATGTTCTTTTATGTTATTTTGCATCTATCAACTACTCAACCAACTAGTTATCCAAACGATTCTAATTAATCTGGTAGATTATCAGCTTTTGACCAGATTATCAGCTTTTAGCCAGATTATCAACTATCAACTAGTTTTACTAAACAGAGCCTTAAAATAAGTGGTTCCCAAAATCTAAAGATCAAATATGTCAAGATAAATGCAAGAATCACATCTCCTGTGCAAATTCATAGCTAAAATATGTTTTAAGTGAGCCAAAAAAGAAATAAGACATTGAGCTATAAACCATCTTGTAAATTACTACATTGAAACTTGAACTATGACTTAAATGATTCTTTAAAAAAAACTAACCTTGAAAAGAAGAGCACGGTGGCGTGAGAGACCAACATTTAAGGATCCAATAGGCAACATAGTCGTATGAAGAGAAGTTCGAAGCTCAACCCTCTTCTCGATCCACTTAGATATCATGACATTATCATCCCTTACTGGCCCGCCCAAATGCTCTGTAACAACGTCTGCAAGTCTCTGAGCCAAAAGGCCAATTTGAGTTGCAGGGCAACCTAGTGCAATGCACTTAGCAACTTGATGCAACTCCTCAAGATTAGGATCAACTGCTCGATTGACAAACACTACTTCAAACTGAGAATCCCCAAGATTTGTTTGAATATCTGCAAGCGAAGGCATTTTTCCATGACTCGCAGGATCATTGGAAAGTCCATATATGTCATAGAAACCATCAACCACTTTCTCATTGTAATCGAGAACATCGTAATCCTGGAAATCAGTGATCCTGATATAAGCGGAATCAATATGAACTACAACAAAGCTGCTAAAACTAAACAAATTGCCAAAAACAAGTACATAAGAGGCTACACACCCAAAACCTAAAATAGATAAAACCCATATTGCTCCTCGCGCTTAAAACCAATTCAAATGAATCCAAGAATCAATGGCACATAATACATATTTAACGTTCCTTTGAATCGGGCAGTCTTCCAAATACACGAGCATTGAATTCGTAAAGCCAACATATGAAACAAGGCACAAGGACTGGAGAACATATAGTTAAACATAGAGTTTATAGATTAAGCAGTATGAAGCGCAAAATGAATGACAACAACACAGTGAGATTTCGATTCGGAATTGATTTCACTTGCAAGTGAGCTGATTGGAAACCCCAACTAAAGTTAAATCCCCATTTCTTAGTTTCCATATGAACCACAATCACGCCCAATCAAAAATCCATTTTTTAATCCTCAATCGCAAAAAAACCCCAGGACTTGCTTGCCAAAAAAACCCCCAATTCACAAAAATCAATCAAAATCAACTGAACCCAAAATTGAACAAACTCACCCAATACCGCCGCGACAACAACTCGGCAGCGGCAGCGGCAGCGCCACCCTCGCCAGCGGATCCACCCCCGCCGCGGCTCCCCAAGCTCAGAATCTTGGCATGGTGGATCTGATCGTCGTCCCGACTGTCCCTGCACTCCGAATTGGAGGCGCTGATAGCTAGGGCTAGCTGCACCTGGTACTCCTCCTCGGAGGAGAAGTAGTCCGTCGACCGATCCCCGCCGGCGGTGATCGGGACGGGGGCGGAAGGCGACGGCGGGCCCGCCGGGGAGTATACGGGGTTGGCTGCCGCGACGGCGCCGGAGGGGGAGATTGCCGGAGATTGTTGGGCCGATGGGGACGGGACCTCGTTGGATCGGTTGGGGTCGTGAGAGCCTGAGCCTCCGCTGCCGCTGCCGCTGCCGCTGCCGCTGCTCCCAAAGTGCAGTTTCTTGAAAATGTGTTTCATCTTCGTCGATTCAATCGTGGTCGCTGTTGTTCTTCTTGTTTTTGTTGTTGTTGTGATGATCCTTGTTGTTGTTGTTCGTAGAGAGAGAGAGTCACTCGACTCTATCAGAACTAGAGAGAGAGAGAGAGAAGGTGGACTTCTTGGAAATTTCGAGTTTGGTGTGATACGGTGCGGTGGAGCGTAGGGAGGTCTGGTGTTTGAGGTTGTTTGGACCGTTGGATATGGTGGGTTTTGGAATGGAGGGACAGGAGGGGTGGGACAGACGTGGGTGATGATGGGATGAGATGGTGGAGGGAGTGGGACCCATGTTTGGTTTTTCTCTTCTTCCATTAGAGATTACTTAACCGCGTTAAGGAGCAAATGCGACCGCTTGTTCGTCGATGGAAAATAATTGAAAAAAATGATAAAATGTTTCACTTTTAATACACACTATTTTTTTGGTAGAACTTTCAACATACATTTTGGATGCACGCACTTATCATTTAGATATTTATGACTCTTTCTTATTTTTTCAAACGTGAGCCCCACATATGATAAAATATTATAAATGACTAAAAGACAAATGTGTACACTCAAAATGTGCGTTGAGAGTATGTTAAATTATCATTTTTCAAGAAATTGAATTGGTTCAGCCGCCTTTATATATGGTTCGACAATGATTGAGTGTAGATTATTTAGTGCAGTTGGTGTGAAAAACCAAAAAAAAAATATGACAACATCGTGATTATACAAAATTTTAGCAAGTGGAAAACGTTATATTTTGTTTTTTGAAATGGGTTACTATAACGGTATAACAACATGTACTTGTCGTCATCCTACGATAGACATCAAAGTGTGTTTGCTATTGTAACCCAACAACGCACCTGTTATAATCCTCACCACAAGAGAAATCAAGATTCAGGCTGCATGCACTCATATCACGAAGAACGCCAACAAGTGCAAGTCATTGTTGAGTACAACAACTTTTTTTTTCTTTTTTTTTGTTCTTTCTGAAGATTCAATATTCATCCAACCTCTCATGGATAGGAGCATTGTATTTAATTCTACGCTACTGGCATGGTTCATATGTAAAGTTAATATTATTATTGTTGTTGTTGTTGTTATTATTATTATTACTATTATTATTATTATTATATTTATGGGTATCCAAACTTGACTATTTTCAAGAGGCCTTGATGCAATCATCTTGAGTATACCCAGTGGCCCCGATAATAAAAATAATTTAAAAAATCAAGTTTTAGATTTTATATGTATGTATATTAATCTAGAAATTTATTGCAACTTAAATGTTCCTCCAAATAATACAAAGATTGCAGTATGAGTCCAATATGGACAATTCTAATAAGATTTCATTCTTGAACCAAAACCTGATTCAAATCCAATATAGCACCTATGACATAAGAAATGTATCGAATCCATTCTTTTTAATGAATATATCATATTGCAACTTCAAATATGGAATATGAAATTCAAAGGGATCAAATAGGAAACGATACTCTAAATCATAGAACTATAATGAAATTATACGATGAACCTAGGGCTGGGCACGGGTCGGGTTTGGGTCAACCCGACCCAATACGCAACGACCCGACTCATCTTGGGTATGTATAAAATGACCCGTCACCCGACCCGACCCGACTCATCTCGAGTTTGTATCAACTACCATCCATAGTTTCAAAAACCACAAAAACCCTATAAAAGCCATGATGACACCCGAACCCGACCCGACACTAATATGATCACACCGAACCCAACCCGACCGACCTGACACCCGATGAGTCGGGTTTTGATGACCCGACTCGTTTTTTCCACTCATCCCACCCGACCCACCACCCGCCACTCGATTTGGGTGACTCGACCTGAGTCGGGTACTCGGGTTTCATGCCCAGCTCTAGATGAATCAACATTTCTCGAATTTGAAAAAAGAGTAAGAAGAAATGATTTGATCCTCTCATTCGGATGCATATATGTTTCAAATTAGTTGCTTTCCACCCCCCTTGTCAATCCCCCTTGGTCCACTCCTCAATTTTACTATTCGCTCTCTACACCCCTCTAATTAATGAAACCTTCAACTCATCCCCAACTCTTATCCCACTCACAGCACCCACCCTTCTCATTTTCTACTTAATTTTCACTTTCTATATCCTACCCCAAATTAAATTATAAATTCATCTCATTTTTTCTTCTATTTCATAATCTCTAGAAGCTCTTATCTCCATCTCTTTGTTCATATACTTAACAACTCACCACCTAGTCCAAATGTAACATCTTGATTATACTAGTATTTAGTTGAGATTTGATTCACATTCTTTTTTTTTTTGAGGGCATTTGATTCACATTCTTGAATGGCTATAGAACATTTATTTATGTTGAATCTTAGCTTTAAGGATCAAAGAATCAATCTAGGAATGCAACATGGAACAAATTGACGTAAGGAAGAAAAGAAGATGATGTATGACAAGGGTTGGTGGTTGAGGATTACGAAGATAAAAATAGGGTTTTCTTTGGGGAGTGAGGGGCAATAATATAATCAATGGGTACATTGAGGAGTTTATTAACAATTATAGGGAGTACTTAAAACATGAACTAATTTATTAGAGACTATAAATAACATTAAATTAAATGGAAGGGTGATATATATTAATAGTCGCTCCCTCTAAAAAAAAACAGTATCAGTGTAGTTCAATGTGAGTCATTGTTTTATGATTATTATAACCTATGATGGAAAGTCTCATCTCATTTAAGGTCTGGTTAATTATCAAGGCATCGGAGTAATGGATTTGGACTTTCTATGACTGGGACAAATGATGGATGATAGTTGTGATCGTTTATTTTTTATTAATAGTTTTTATAATTGTGGGTGTCTGAATCTTTTTTCAGCGGCTTCCGTACTTAGACTTTACTATTCATGAGAGTCAGTTGGGTGTTCAAACCCTATGACCCAATAGAAGCCAACAACATATTTAGTAGAGGGTATGCATGGTCCGATTTGGGTACATATTGGGGTTCACGGTTTGATAACTTTTTATACTACTACCAATGCGTGAAAGTAATCTTAAAACCACCACCACACCAACTGCCAAAATTTGGTTTGTACGATATGATTTCGCGGTTTTTCTTGCAACATAACTTTATATTTTGCAGCTATACATTCTACCACAAAATCCTTGACAAAAAAAATGCTACAAATTAATAATGGATTGTTTTCCACACAAAAAGGAAAGCAGTCTAACCAAACACAAACTCACTAAAAACACTTAACACATCCACTACACATGCCTATCCACCAACTCAATGAACATTAAATCACACAAACTCAGACAAAAATTACAAGTCTAAGTTCATTTTCAAAGACTAAAATAATAGAAAGTCTTTAACGAAAAAAAAAAAAAAACAAGATAGGAGGTCCAAATGGGATGTAAAATAATTGAAATTCTCCTACCAAAAAAAAAATTGAAATTCCTAAATTGGAATTATGATTAAAAAAAAACAATAATCACCACCAAACTGAGGGTCACAATATTTAGATTTTCTAAACCGCCCCCAAATTGTGTTAGAAAATCAAACTAGACCAAGATGGTTTGGTTAGATTAGGCGGCTAGGGGAGAACACTGCACACCCTTAATATTTAGAGTCAAATGAGAGGATCCTATTCTATAACTTTTTTTTTCTTTAAGAAACTTCTATAACGTTTAGTCACTAAGCATATCTTAGTAGCTTTTTTATTGGTATTGATATCTCATCAACTTTACCAAAGGTTACTTTGTTTTAATCTTAAAACCACCACCATACTAACTACGAAAAATGTTGGAGCATGTGCCCTAGGTCAATCTACAAACATTATTTATCTTATATTTTTTTAGTTTATAAAATAGAGGTTTTACATTTGTTGTATTATTATAAGTGATTGCATGTTTATCTTATAATAAGATCCACGAGTATTTGTTGAAATATTCTAAATGTCCCTAGTCGGTCATGATACTGAGAACTATAATGAATTAAGACTAGTGCGAGTCTTGATTGATGGTCATGTGATGATCATGCATATAGGGATACGAATCGAAATCATGAGTACTTGTTAGGAAACATGGTACTAGACCAACCCGCTATGAAAACACCACATAGATTGAGTCTAGGTGTTACTCTTGATAGGTATATCCTTTAGTCCTTCGACTTGAGATTACCATAAACTTCAATTATTATGAACATGATAATTTGACACAATCAAACGTTTTCTTTAACCGGACGATTATAAAGATTGTGATTGGTTATCATGTAAACAATATGTGAAGGTGTGTGATCAAGATAAAATTTATCCCTCTCGTAAAGAGAGAGATATCAGTGGATCCCTTGATATGTTAGATTGTTAAATAGCCAAGTCCAAGTGAATTGATATGATCAATGTCACTTGGATGTTTTCAATCAGCCTAAAGTTCGAGACTAATACGATTGAACATTAAGGGTGACTTTCCATGCCTTATGTTTAATCAAAGGATATCAAAGGATATCACACGCCAAAAGGATATGATATATGATATTCGTTAGGTTGTATTGATTTTGATATTCATGCTATTGGGGTACTCATAATGCCTTGTTAGAGACCGCTTATGACTTGTGTACCAAAAATGATTTTTAGGTCACTGCCAATGTCGCATAAACCTATTAAGTCACACGCAAAGAATGGCTTTGAACAATTTCAATTGGTCCAGAGTAATGAATTTTATATGATAAAATTCATAATATAAAAGCCCTTATGATTTGTTATATGATAACTTATTAATAGGGGTATATGTGTAATTTTCTTAAACTGCCTAAATACAATAGTTGTATTACGATTTGGATTTTAAGTGAGAGTTTAACTACACATATAAATAAAGGGTCATACCCTAAAAATAAAATAAGGAATTTTGGTTTTACTATTATTAGAATTTTCTGAATTTTGGGAGAGAAAGAAAAACGTTTTCAATCTCTCTTGGGGCTAACACTCCAATTTGCAGTCACCGTTCGTGTGTGGATTTCTGATAGAGGACGCGCGCTTAAACGTTTTGAAGATCTAACAATCAGATAAGGAAATCACAAATTAAAGTATGATTTAATTTTGTAGATCTTGTTTAATGGAATTTATTTGCGATCCTGTTGGGTTTTTCAAAATTGTTTTGAATTTTCTGCTCCCAAAAACCCAACAAAAAATTGGCTTGTACGATTTGGCTTCACGGTTTTTCTTGCAACATAGCTTTCTATTTTTCAGCTATACATTCTACCACAAAATCCTTGACAAAAAAATGCTACAAATTAATAATGAATTGTGACCAAACACAAACTCACTAAAAACATTTAACACATCCACTACACATGCCTATCCACCAACTCAATGAACATTAACAAACTCAATCAAAAATAACTAGTCTAAGTTCATTTTCAAAGACTAAAACAATAGAAAGTCTTTACTAAAAAAAAAAAGAATAGGAAGTCCAAATGGGATGTAAAATAATTGAAATTTCTAAATTGGATTTACGATTTTTAAAAAAAATCACCACCTAACTGAGGGTCACGGTATTTAGATTTTCTAAACTGCCTCCAAATCGTGTTAGAAAATCAAACTAGACCAAGATGGTTTGGTCAAATTGGGCGGTTAAGGGAAGAAACACTACATACCCCTAATATTTAGAGTTCCATGAGAGGATCCTATTCTATAACTTTTTTTTTTTTTTTTTTTTTGAGAAAATTCTATAACTTTTAGTCACTAACATATCTTAGTTGCTTTTTTATTGGTATTGACATCTCATCAATTTACCAAAGGT
The DNA here is from genome assembly GCA_039657345.1 of Stephania japonica. Taxonomy (NCBI): domain Eukaryota; kingdom Viridiplantae; phylum Streptophyta; class Magnoliopsida; order Ranunculales; family Menispermaceae; genus Stephania; species Stephania japonica. The sequence continues at coordinate 13,983,606 of CM077558.1, read as the reverse complement.
TTGTTTTAATCTATAATTACACTAATATAATTTTGAGTTACTTAGAATCAAATTCCACAACACTGAATAACACTAGACATTAACGAAAACTAGTCTCTATCATTACACTAATATAATTTTGATGTACTTAAAATCAAATTCCACAACATAGAATAACACTAGTCAAAAACGAAAACAAATCACAACACGAGCATAGCTTGAACTGGAACTAGTCTTTAGCATCTTCAACAACCATCGTTAGCTCGATAGAACCATGACAAAATCGGCTAGCTATAAACAAAAAATCTCCAAGCTAGTTTGCAGGTCAAGCCTAATCCCAAGGTTTGTGATATGGTAGCTTAGCCATGAGAATGCGTGAATTATGTTAGGGTCTTGATTAAAAAAAGCGAAGCAAGGAACTTGCTTTATAGATCTTTTATTTACTTTTGGTAGGAAGATGGTAGTACAGTGACTTTACAGTCTAAGCAATCCTGTTTATATATCACTAAAGCATATCATATATTAATAGCAGAAACAATGACAGAAGATGTTTAGTTGAGAACTTTGGGTCAAGTCTAAAATTGCATTTCGAGATGACTATAGTATTATATGACAATCTTTATTTGTTTAAAAAGAATCAACTATATAGACGTTAGAATGCATCTCATTTTATAAGACTGCAATTAGGCCAACGAAACTTTATGTAAAAAAGAAAACAACATATTTATAAAATAAATGTAGCACGATGAAGATATTTAAGTGGATGTATGGTAAGATCAGACCAATAAAAATAAAAGAAGAAATAAAAAGGTTCAAACAAAATTAGAAGTTGCGACAATGCAGGTAAAAGTAAGAGGCAAGTAGTTGAAGTACGTATAGACACATCCAAACTGTTTCAATTTCAAAAAAGAAAATTAAATTAATAGCAGTTTGTTTGCACAAATATGATTAGCGAATGATTCTATGTCTGGTTTTATATTGAACCATGAATGATTAATGAAATTTCAATTTCTCTTCAAAAAAAGAAAAAAAAAGCTCATTACCTAGAAATTAAAGGAAGGGTTCCCCGCTATGTACACCTTACAAAATACTAAGGGCAAGCCAATGAATCTCAAATTAGTTGGAGCTAAACACTAAAGGTGGCTTGCCCTTAGTGTTTTGTGGAGTGCACATAGTCGGGCCCTAAAAGAAGTAGCGGTTTGAAATGTATTTAATTATAAGAAATTCAAAAGATTACCAAAGCACTATTAATAGGAAACATCGCTTAAAGTTAGATTGGGTTTTGGGCCATTAGAAGCCCTGACTAGGGCTGGGCACGAAACCCGATGACCCGACTCGGGTCGGGTCACCCGACTCGGGTGACAGGTGGCGGGTCGGGTAGAGTGAATAAAAATAAAGAGTCGGGTCAAAATAACCCGACCCATCGGGTATCGGGTCAGGTTTCGAGTATGATCAAAGGTCACCCGACCCGACCCGACCAACGCATGGATATATATAATAGGGGTCTATGACCCGACCCGACGACTGCTTTTTTTTTTTTCACTTCACCTGATGACCCGACCCGACGATCGTCGTTTTTTTTTTTTTTTTTTTTTAAGAAACCAGGTCACCGATGACTGCGACCGACGACCGACCCTAAACGGGTCGGGTATATATCGGGTCTGCTGCTGGCGGGTCGGGTGACGGGTCAATTTTAGGGTGACCCGATATGAGTCGGGTCATCGGGTGTCGGGTCGGATTGACCCAAACCCGACCCGTGCCCACCCCTAGCCCTGACAAGGCATTCACAAAGTAATAATTGGTATGAACTAATACAACAACAAAAACATCAATCTCAATTTAATCAATGCAGTTAATGATATTTATTTATTTTTATCTTTTAAATTATTAGTTGAATACTAATATAAATTATTAGTTTATTTACGTAATATATCTTAAATTATTTTGAAAAAAAAATGTTAAACGAATAATACCATCTTTATGACAAGAAAGCTCAAATATAGCTCTCCAAGAACCTACCAAACCAAGAAGTGAGATCTTACTAATAGATATATGCATCACATTTTCCTTCAGACCTTCAAACCCACCAACACCCACACCAACTAATATTAACTAACTTTCCCAAGACAGCACACTAGCTAGTACAACCAAACCTTCTTCAACCTCTTTACCTCCTAACTTGCAAAACAATATAACACAGATGGTTAAGAAAAAGCTCTCCTTATCTCCACTATCTTTACTGATATTAACCTTTCTTGTATCTCCTGCTCCGTCGAAGACCCAGATTGTGTCACCCTCATCGATATTCACGGGTGGAGAATGGCGTATTTTGCATTCGAGCATAGGAATATCGGCTATGCACATGCAGCTACTTAGCAACAACAAAGTCGTCATGTTCGACAGAACTGACTTCGGCCCTTCAAACCTCTCCCTTCCTAATGGTCAATGCCGAATGGACTCCCACGATTCGGCTCTTAAAGTCGACTGCACAGCTCACTCTATTCTTTATGATGTCGCCACCAACATTTTCAGACCTTTGACGGTGGAGACCGATACTTGGTGCTCCTCAGGTGCTATGCTCGCCAATGGCTCCCTTCTGCAGACCGGTGGTTATAACGATGGTGATCACACTATCCGTTTGTTGGATCCCTGCGAAACTGATCAGTGCGACTGGATCGAATATCAAGACTACCTTCTCGAACGAAGATGGTATGCAACAAATCAGATGTTACCTGACGGTAGAATCATTGTTGTTGGAGGTAGACGGCAATTCAACTATGAGTTCTATCCAAGAAATGCAGAATCCTCTTCAAGCACTTATTGGCTTGAACTTCTGAGAGAGACAAAGGATGTGCATGAGAACAATCTGTACCCATTCTTGCACCTGCTTCCAGATGGGAACTTATTCATCTTTGCAAACACAAAATCAATATCCTTTGACTACACAAACAATCGCGTCGTCAGAGAGTTCCCACCTATCCCTGGCGGTGAACCCAGAAACTATCCAAGCTCAGGATCCTCAGTCTTGCTCCCCCTTCAATTCGGACCAGGATTAGATGACCACGGCACAGTTCAAGCAGAGATATTGGTGTGCGGTGGGGCGCCACAAGAAAGCTTTTCCAATGCGAAAAACAGTACATTTCTTCCTGCAGTTTCGACATGCGGAAGGCTGAAGGTCACTGGTTCAGACCCAAAATGGGAGATGGAAGAAATGCCACTGTCAAGAGTTATGGGAGACATGCTGATTCTTCCAACAGGAGATGTGATGATCATCAACGGTGCAGCGAGCGGCACTGCAGGCTGGGATATGGCAAGAGAACCAGTTACTGCTCCAGTGTTGTACCAAAAAGATGAACCAATTAACCGCAGATTCACAGTGATGCACGCTACAACTACTCCAAGAATGTATCACTCAACTGCATTGTTGATCCCCGACGGACGAATTTTGGTCGGAGGAAGCAACCCTAATCCATACTACAACTTCACTAATGTTTTATACCAGACAGAGCTCAGTTTAGAGAGCTTCTCACCACCATATTTAGCACCTGAATATAATGCAATGAGACCAAGAATCCTTTCTGCAACAGAGGTTTTCACATACAAGCAGTTTTTGTACATCAGATTCGCGGTGGCAGATTATAGAACAGCGAGCAAGGTTTCAATCGCAATTCTCGCACCACCATTTACAACACATGGGTTCGCTATGAATCAAAGGATGGTGATGCTGAGGGTCACGTCGGTCACACAATTTCCATGGTTTGTGCATGAGGTGAGTGCAGTAGGTCCACCAAGTGCAGAGATTGCTCCAAAAGGGTACTATCTCTTGTTTGTAATTCATGCTGGGGTTCCAAGTTCTGGTGTATGGGTTAAGGTTCAAACACAATTTTGAATAAAAGTGTATTCCACAATATTTGCGGAAGTCAAATAAAAAAAACAATGAGTAACGAAGAAAAAAATATGCCCAAGATAATAAAATGACAAATTTAAAATTGATCGAAATATGATTTATAAGTAAACTGCAGAACATTTCACTATCAAAATACATGTAAACTATATTTTTCATGTCGACATCGAAGTCATCACTTTTACAAGAAAGTAAAAAAAGGTCCACCCAACAAAAGTCCTCAGTATTTTTTTTTTAAGAACTTTTACTATTAGCCTATGACGAGAAAATTGACTGGTACTGATTTTGTTTGGATGCTACAGGGAGGCAGCTTGTATACAAAATGTAAGTTCAACAAGTACGATAGCAAAGTCAATCTTCAATTTCTAAACCAAAATGTTCTTTGAGAATACCTTTGGGAACTTTTGCAAATCCTTTGGAGACTCCCTCCATATCCTTGAGTATTAAGGCTTCCCGCTTTATCTGATTCATTTTGTTCATGATGCTAGTTAGATAGGCATCAGCATTGGAATCTCCAGCTAGCGATGAACATCTTGCCAATTCAGACCTCTCTGAATCGAGTTCTTGGAACAGACCCAAGAGATAATCCTTTTGAGCATGAAGGCTTTCCTCCGCTGTTCTATATTCCCGCTCCTGTGAGTGTCTCAACTCATGCAGAACCTTACTGATCCTGTCATCAAGTTTCAAAGATTCTATCTTATGCTCAGATGTAATGTATAGAGGTTGCTGAGACCTATCAAAGGTGTTTCTGAATTCATGAACAGTAGTGGAGTCTTTCGTGTCATCACGTGCATTGGGCAATAATCCATTATTTCCAGAGGGAGCTGTATCATCTGCAGAGAGACAATAGTCACGGAAAGCAGAACATTTACTGATGACTCTTTGAACCAGTAAAAGGCCTTGTTCAAAATTTGGCTGGATAAATATACATGAGAGAAATTTATAACGTACTAAAGTTCAAAAGTACTTTTCTGAGATGTCCATGGAACTATAAATAAATGGCCTAATGATATGATAATAACAACAGATTATTTATTTAAAAATCAAACTAAATATTTCAGTTGTCTTTCATCATTTTTGTTTTTGATAAAAAAACCACAACTTGCCCCTATTGAGGCTCGAACCCCCGACCTCTTACAAAGATGGCCCCATACCAAACCAGTAGCTACCCACTTGGTTGGTTGTCTTTTATCAATTTTAGTGAAGGAAAATTTAGGAATGGATAACAACAGAGCCTCAATTCCAAATTAGTTCGGGTTGGCTACATGGATCAAACTCTCCCATTTGCTCGATTTTGAGTAGCTAAAGATCATTTGTTTTTAAAAACGGCAAAAGAACATTAGCAATAAAGAAAGACACAATCTTATTGACTTAGAGCCTTGTCAAATGAAGCACAATTGTCAATCTTCTAAAAGTTTACCAAACTTGATAAAAATTCCAATTTAACAAGTATTAGACGCAGCCTATCCCCAGTTATTTAAAAATTCCTTCCATTAGGGGGAGTTTCAAACTGGAATTAATTTAATTTGTCGCTTATAACGATAATGTTAGTGTTACTTTAGATCCCAGGAGGAAGAGGTTACCACGTAAGAAGTCTATAGTTGAGCAGAAAGAAAGATACCGATATGGATTCATCAAACTTGCCTGAAGTTCATAGAATAATCAAAGACCACTCAGCAGAAAGTACAACTTACTTCAAAAATCACAAGTAGCTTGTCATAAGCTACCATTCAAAAGAATCCGCACAAGATGTGTATATTTTTCAATTTTTTTTTCCGGATGCGGGTGACCAAAAGTGAAGTCAGTGACTTCAAGCAAAAGCTTCCGTTTCCTATCCTACACTTTGCAATTCGAATTAATCTGAATCAATAGGGCAGTCTGTGCCTAGCGTCAATCAATGACTAACACAAGGCATTATGAAGTGCCAACAATAACTTTCCATTTGAATGTTGCAGTCCCTATAATAATGACTACCACCTGCACCAAGCTGGCAGAGCCGAACTTGCACCAAAAAATCTAAATTTGCTAGCGAATGACCTTTTACACAAACGATTCTAAACGAATCCCTTGAGGAACATGCCAAGAACAAGCTTCAATTTCTCTCTCCCTCAATCCACATATAGAACACTTGCAGCCTGGAAGAGAACTTAGTTGGCTCTCAAGGCACAATGCACATAGGCACAAAAATAATGAGAAACATAAAAAGGCATGCCGATAATACAAAGCCATTGGTATAGTATATATTTCTACAGTCCCCCTCCAACCAAACAAGGCCCAAGCCGCCCAAGTCTATGAGCACTCCGAAAATCCAACGAGCAAAACTACAATAATATGAGTGAAAGATTGAGAGAAAAGCTATTTACAGAACTCCCTAAACCCAACAATGATTAAAAATCTTTCAGCAGAATATGCAAAAGGTTCGTAAAAGCAACCTATTTGGAGTTGAAAAGAAATTAGTTCATTTTGGAACATTGGAGATAAATAATTGAATAATAAAATTGTAAATCAAAATCCATAGATCTATGGATCATGATCGACATATATATATATATATATATATATATATATATAAGACTAAAACAAAGGCATGCAAAATGAAATTATGTGTTCTTGTTCATCTCTTAATGTTCCAAAAATTCTAGATACATACCATTATTTCTGGTTTAAATATTTCATTTTCCAAAATCATAATACAGACACACCAGGTTACTGCTCGCCAGTTACATAACCAAGAAATTCATGAAAAATGACTAATTTAAAAGCAATAAGGCAGCACCAATATTGTTACATACCCAAACATGGATGGTAACCATCCATGTTTATGCTTAATAAAGCATGGCAGCCAAATAAAATCTCTAGTCGAAATATATTATTAAAAGAAGTACAGGATATAGAGTTGAACGATCTCTAGAGGAAATATTTTATTCAAAGGAGTCAAAAGAGTTCAAGTAAACCAACCTGAAAATTCTGCAGAGTGACTATCTTCTACATTCCATAACTCTTGAACACAAGCCCCATTTCTAAGCTGATGTAAATATTAAATTGTCATGTCGCAGCTTGAATAAATGATGATGAAAAGGACAAAAGGAGCCCATAATTGTGCAACAAATATACCCATTGTTCAGAAATATTTACCTTTTCTAATGCCACCTCGATAGTCTTCAGCATACTTGTGGCACTTTCCTGTTGTGATCCTTGCAGAATGGACAATCCCATGCTCAGAGTCTTCTCAATTTCATCACGAGAATCAAGACGCTTGCAAATTCTTAAAATCCAGCTAACATGTGAAATGAGATTTGTTCTCATATCACAACGTCTGCAATAGTATTCTGCGTCTAATCCAACACTTCCTCCCACAGTACCAGCCATGTGAGATCGTATAGCACATTCCAAATGAGCAACATGCCCACATATATAATGCTCATTCACCCTTGCCTCACATCTAATAAACGTATAGCCACCACATTCCCGATCAATAGTTTTGCAACAAAGAATACAACAACAACCACGGCAAAAACCTGGCTCGCTACAGCAGATGTTGCAATCCATCGCAGGAAGAGAGTTGCTTCTGTCATGAGGATATGGTTTGCACGTCCTATTTCCAATCTTACAATCCGCATTTCTAGAGTTCCACTTCGGTTCAGATCCACTCTCTTCCTTAATAGGCTTGATAGAGACAGCAATGCCATCTTTTTAGGAAGGAAGCAAAAACAACATATCAGTCGAAAATGAAAATTTAAGCATCCATCAGTAATATTGCTTGCATTGTCAACTGTCAACAACATCACCAACTACTAATTTCAATGTGCAACAAAGATGAACTTTTTCCCAGTAGCTGAGCGTCAAAGGCAAAAATATGCAAAAGATAATTTGAGAAGGGAGTGCTTATGATACTGAAAACTCTTGCACTAAAAGCCAGTACAGAATGTTGAACGGATGATATGAGGCGGTAATTTCAATGTTATACTGCAATTTCATATCCCAATTTTTTTAAAATATATACCAACATCAAGAAACTACACTGCAGAGTCTAGACAAAAAGACCTTTCAGAAAATAGAGAAACATAATAATAAACAAAAATGTATTATGAAGCAATTAATCATTTTATCTAAACAACCCAACGCTACACCAAGAAAAGAGAATAGGCCAACTATCACATGTTTTCCAGTTTTAACATATATGTCGCAAGACTCGCAATACAAACATAAGTGCTATGGGTGTGCAGGTTAGGCCAGGTCACGTTTTGAGCAAGTTACCAACCAATTGGGTGCCCAATGGTTTGGTACGGGATTTGGGAGTAAGAGGTCATGGGTTCAAGCGCCAATGACCTAGCCTACCCAAAATAATGGCAATGGTTTTTTTTAAAAGCTAAAATAATGGCAATAATTAAAACAAAAATAATTGTTATTTTTTTGTACAAGGCTCGGTCCAAGTTATAGAAAATGTGGATAGATTAGTTTATGTGTGGGCTTTAGTTTGAAAGTGAGAGTTCTCAAGATTCCAAAATGCCAAAGACAAGATGGAGTTCCTACTACAAGCTTATAAGCCAATGTTTTATTTCTACTCGACTATTTGATGTGGGACAATTCCAACAACAACAAAAACGATAACAACAATGTGTACCTAGAATGCACTCCTTTTCTTTCTAGAACCCACCAAAGAACATCTCTAGGAACCCTATCATATGTTTTTTCTAAATCTATTATTTGAAGATCCTTCTTTTCTTTTCTTTTCTTTTCTCTAAATTTTTTCATCAATCTTCTTAGAAGGAAAATCGCCTCAATAGTGGACTTGCCAAATTAATTTTCCGATATTTTTGTTTCTCTTCTTAGTCAATTGTCAACTGTCATCTCCCAAAGTTTCATAGTATGACTCATAAATTTAATGCCTTGATAGTTTGAACAATTTTGAATTACTCATTTGTTTTTGAAGATTGGTGCAAGGGTGCTCCTTCTCCACTCCATTCCGGTTTGCGTAATACGCCTAGCATTTTTTAATGGACCACGCCCTTGGTTTCCAATGATGACAGCCCTTTTTACACTTTGACGCTAAGTAGCAAACAGTGCCACTTACAATCACCAGGGTAGGACGGAGTTTTGGGCCAATCATCTAGAATCTAGGGATAAAGGTTAATACATGGTCACCATCATGTATCACTATCAATTATCACCACTCACATATTCTCTTAACTATCAAAACGCGACCAAATGCCGATACACAATGAAATATTGAGAGAACGATAAAGCTGTCATAAAGATTCACTACCAAGAGCTCATGGTTATGAGTCTTTTTTAACCACATAACTCAAGGGTTTTGGAACTTTCCCCCTCTTCTTTAAATAGATAATGAATTTTTCCAAGACATTGTCACTTACATAATGGAATGGTGAATCTTTATAAGATGAGTTAGGAACAGTGATGATTAGGTCATACCTTTTCCTGAAAAATGATCTTTGGAAGGGATCTTCCAGCTGAATGAAGCAAAGAAGGCATTAATGTCAGCGTCAGGAAATTCCTTTTTGATGAATTCTTTAACCGCAGATTTGCTCGCAAACCGTTTCTTTGCCAAGGGTTTGCACAGACGCTTAGGAAGCGAGAGAATCCTATCAACCATGAACCCTTCATTAGTTTTCCGCCTCCCCACAGTCCATTTCCAAACGTCACCAGGATTAGGCCAATCCACAGGTGCATAAGGCAAGCCCTCCCCTGACTCACTATACTCAACGGGTCTAAGAACAAGCCCGTTATAGTTCAAGCCAACCACAGGACTGCCACTGTCAGCAAGATCTCCGAGATCCATGCTTTCAGATCCACCATTCATGATAAGCTGCTACTCTATCAAGCAAAGTTGCACACCGATTATATATCATCAATTTCTAGGAAAGTAATACATTCAAAAATAATGTAATACTTGTCAAGAACCACTATCTCATAAATTGGAATAAGGCAAAAGGAAAAAAAAAACTAATCATCAATGCTATGATATTGTTTAGAAATTGGCATTGAACCGGGCCAAAAAATTGATCACATCGTTCATGTTCCTGCCCCCTTGTGCCCACAATAGATGATGGAATCAGTTGATTTGCGATGAAAAACGAAGTATAGGTTAGCATTGCTAACCGACCAGTTATGAGTTAAACGAGGGTTCTTACCTGAACAGTGATTTTCACTCGGAATCGATCGATGCTTGCCGAGTTGATTCTACAAAATGTATGTTTGGAAGAGAGTGTGTGCCTAAGTGGGATCTGGGATACCAAGGGGCAAGGGGGGGTTGGTTCTATGCTTCTATGCTTCCCCCAACATATCATGGGAAAGGAAATTGGGATTTGGACCTTGCTAAAGGAAAATGTTAGAAATACATCTCAAGTGACCCCTTTATGACGAGTGAGTCCACATCCTTGGAACCGTCTATACATACCTCAGGATATACACCCTGTGTGCTATGTACCGAGAATTACGTGTGTAACACCAAATTTTAAGTGAAACCCACATGCTGTGTCACTTAGAGATAACTACAATAAATGATTTCTTTTATGGTTATCATCTAATTACAAATGTCAATTTTTTGTCCGACTCGCTAGCCAGTTTTATCCAGCAAAAAAAAAAGAGTTTGGACAATAATTTTTAAAATTCAGGTCGATCTGAGCAAGGCTTTAATGTCCAAATTAAAATTCGGGTCGAGTCTGGACAAGACCTTATAAATCCAAACTTGGCCCGAATTTTAAAAGATGTCTATTTTATTTTGAAAATATACTTCTATACATTATATAATTTACAAAAAAACAACAATACAAATAAGGAAAATAATACCTTTTTTTTAGGTTAAAGTCCCTCAGATCTTTAACCAAAACATTAGCGAGGAATGAACGTACATCCCCCCACTCATTCCTTTAATACATTAATATAGTCTTGAATCAGTAAACTAAAGTATGAGTTATATAATTCACAACAAACAACAATAGAAATAAGGAAAATAATAGCTTATATAGAAATTTACTATTTTAGTTTTGAGACGTGGCAAAATTGTTTGAGACAACATTACGCATTTTTTCTTTTAACAAAAAAACATTATTATGGCTCTGTTTTGACAAAATTAGTTGATAATCTAATTGATAGTTGACAATCTAGTTGAAAGCTAATAATATAACTGACAACTAAAAAGTTACCAAGTGTTGTCTGAAAGATGATAATCTAATTGATGAACTAAAACTATTTGAAAGAGTAGTTGACCGAGTAGTTGAAGACGTAAAAAGACATGTTATATATATATTACATATAAACTTTTTTTTGACTTTAGTGGGAATCGAACAATAATTTCTTGAGGTCTTGTCTTTTTGGCAAGTGATGTCTTTACAATCTCACCTGAGAGGCTTTGACATATTACATATAAACTTAATGATATATTAAAACAATACATGTATTACACATTTATTTGTTTTTTTAAGTATTACACATTTATTTGTATGAAGCATGTGTAGGACTTATCTTTTTTTTGAGGTATATTACATATATATAGTTTTTTTTTTTGACTTAAATGGAAATTGAACCACGATCTCTTAAAGTCTTACCTTTTTGGCAAGTGATAACTTTACCATCTCATCATAGAGGCTTTGACAGGTATGTATAGTTTTTTTTTTTTTTTTTAATCTGAGGTATAGTTTTTTAATCAGTAAAAAAAAATACGGATATTATTCATATGTAAACCAATAATTCCTTATCCAAAAAAAAAAAGTGAACCGATAACCATTATGTAAACCATATTTAAAAGCCGAAATAAATATGGACTAATTTTTCGGACCTCTTGGTCAAAATATCAACTTGCGGCAGTTAAGGTTACTAGCGATTTTTTTTTTTTCATTTCATATCTCTATATCTTCTACTATTATAAAAAAAAAGAAGGGCTCTTTCAAGAAGGGCTCGCATGGTCCTTGGGGGATGGCACTTCAATCGATTTTTGGAGAGACAATTGGCTGGAGTGGGTTGCCTACCTTATGGACTATAGCGTCACTCCACCAGAAATCATTCATCCTAATGTTCGAGCGGCAGAGTTCATTACGTCCTCAGGTAGTTGGGACTTGCATAGACTTCGACAACTACTCCCTATCGATGTATGCAATAGAATAAAAGCTATTCCCCGCCTCATCCTAGGAAGGGTCGGGATCGCAGAAGTTGGATGTTTGATAAGCGGGGAAAGTTTTTAGTGTTGAGATGTGTGGATCAAAATAATAGTCTCACATTGAAAAGTAAAACTTTTAAATGAATTATATTAGCGATTGTCTCCCCTCTAATAATACCGAGGCCTTTTGAGATAAAATCCCACACCTAAAAGATGAAGACGGAATGAGTTATATCACAAGAGAATTGTTGAGAAGGGGAGGAATACTTGCTTCATGTGCATTAATTTTTTCAATTCTCCATTGGAGAGTTGGGTATTGAACAATCTGCAGTCTCGGGATCAACACTAGAGTATCTCATTTGGGGCGATTTGTTGGAGTCTACGGTACTGGAGGAATGAATACATGTTTGGGGGTAGTTGTATCTTGGTTTACATTGGTGCGCACCATTCAAAGTAGGATCGATGAAGTGAGACGGTCCAACTCCATGTTTCAACCTGCAACAACCTCAAATGCCAATATCAGTCATTGGAAAGGCCCCCCTGCAGGTTGATTCATGCTTAATTGTGACGGGGCGGTTCAAACAATTGGAGAGCAGGCCACAACGGCAGGACTGGTACGAGACGATAAAGGGGAGTTTGTATTCGCATTCCAAGTTAAGCTTGGCAGATGTTCTCCTCTCTATGCAGAGTTATGGGGAGTTTATCATGGTGTACATAGCTTGGAACAAAGGGCTCAAGAAGTTGGTAGTTGAACTAGACTCGAAGGAGGCGTTGGATCTGCTAACAAATGACATTATTAACTCGGTTCAAGACCCCCTAGTGCAGGACATCTCTGATGTGTTGAGAAGGGATGGGATAGTTCTAATACGTCACGTTGTTCGGGACTACAATGCATGTGGGGACCACCTCGCAAAGGAAGATTTCCAACTTGAGGAAGATTTTATTTTGTGGGACTCGAAGATGTGACAGGTCGAATCCTTAAACACGGCGCCGTCCGACCTAATCTCGTAATTAAGCTCTAATCCCATTCACGTTGGACTTAACTACATATTAGTCTGCCTTTTTAACTTATCTTTTTCGTCCCTCGCGTTCAGAATAAGTAAATACATGTGTTGTTCTCTTATCAAATATAGGGTTAATTAAAACTTTTTAACAATATGTTAGTTTCACGGAAGTCTTTTTATTTTAGTGGGAGCATAAATGATGAATCCTAAGTGTAGAAACCAAGAAAAACACGATCACATGATAATAACACTGTAAAACATGCATCAGTCGGGGAGTCTAGTCTCTCAACCCATATATATTCATCTCAAGAGTGTAATAAAGACATAAGTAACAATTACACAAAACATTCAAAAAGACCTATTACGTCTGCAACGGGGTTGGGCTACTAGCTCAAAAGTAGTCGCCAATATTCTCCTTACCGAACTTGCTAGATGATGGATCTGCACCCACCGTCATAAAAAGGACGATGAGTACAGTAAAGTAGAAAGTAAAATCATGAGATTCTATACCATATTTCCAAATATAACGAAAGGTATCAACAACATAAAGTAGTGAAGAGGTACTAAAAACAAAGCTATGCTAGATGATACCACAGTTAAAGAAATTAATCGAAACAACACGAAGTAATCGTCCACTAGTAGCGCCCTTAGGTACCACTCTGTTGGTTATAAGTTACGTCACATCAACCTTAAGTAATAGTCAGTATCACTAGTGCCCCCAAGGTCACCCTATTGATCATTGAGATCCTCATGTGACTAATGGGTGGAAACTAGTGCAGTATAATATTACTCTGTTGTTCATAAACTACGTTACTTCAACCGCAAGTGATAGCTCAGTGTTAGTAACTAGTAGGAGCAAGGGTGTATTTCTAATAGTTCATTTACACTAATAACATGCTACTCAAACAAAGGATCAAATCAAGAATAGCTTCAACAAGGGACAATATATAGGAGCAAATCAATGATTCGCAACAAGGCATAGCATCATGATATAACATCCATTAAATGGATAGAATCAAAATCAATTCATGATACCCGATAAAAAGTCACAAATCAGTCCAAAATGGACTATAAAACAATAAAGGAAATGAAATTAAAATGAAGTAAAGAACCTCGACAGATTTACTTACAAATCACGCAAATATTCTTAGTTCAACCGACCTATTGTCGCCTCAAAACTTGCTATCGAACTCCCGAGTCTCCTAGAGTACTTTCGGAAAAATCTACATTATAACATTAAGTACTCTTAACCAATTATAGTTCAAGACTAGTCCTAGTATCATTGTAGAATGCTAGCTCAAGTGTAGTCCAAGTCCCGAGACTCGAATTCCCTTTTCCATTATTTTCTTTTTTTAAGTAAAAGATGTTTAATAAAAAAATTGTTTTTTTCCCAGCTAAACTGTTGCAGGTCAGTTTTGGGCCTCTAACCTCAAAATTTGGATAATACACCCTCTGAGAAAATCAAAGCTCTTATTTTTAGCTTTCTGAAAAGTAGGTTTGCTCAATTTTGATTGGAAATGAAGGAGTTACGCTAAAAACCCCGAATTAGCCTCAAAGACATCGACATTTGGACAACAATTTAGGAAAATCATAACTCCTAAACTGGACACCCAAAAATCATAATTTTTGGTGAGAACCTAGCTAACATTTTGATAAACAACATACTAAAAGATGAGATTAATCCAAGAAGAATTGAGAGAGTTATGCTTTGTCAAAATTTATTTTCAATAATTTTGTAATGACCTTTAATCACTGATTTATAGAACATTTTTAAGCAAGAAAGAGCTGGAATTTCAAAAACATGAGACTAAAGTTGTTCATCTATGAGTTAGATTTCAAATGGTTTTAGAATCACCTAATTCGAAGTTAGGATGAGTGAGTTATATCCAAATTACAGAGGTTGTATTAAGAAAATCAGATTCAATGACACAAACAATGTGCAAACTTTGATTGATCATAACTTGGTCAATTTAACTCCGAATTTCAAACTTCTTTATAGTAAAATTAATGGTTTTTTGTAAGGAGTCCGAATATGTGAGCCATTTTTAAAGACTCAAACATTTAGTCTCTGAAAATGACCAAAAATCAGAACGAGAATTAATACCCAAATTTGACCAAAAACATGAATTTCGAAATAAAAGCTTGGGGACTCAATTAGGGTGTTTAAATTGATCAAGCCAGCCATAATAGGACTCTAAAATTATTTAAACCCAAAGGCCTTTGATTCATAACCAAATTCATGAATAGTGAGCATAGAAAGTTGGAGAAAACCTTACCTTAGCTAGGGCTTTGATTTCCTAGCACTTGAGCACTACTTGGTTGATGAATCTCCACCACTTTGTAGTTTTAATTTAAAATTTTTCAGCAAAATCACCCTCCTAACAACCCTGATTTTCTTGCTCTCATTGCATGCAAAATGAAACAAAATGTTTAAGTGTGGTCTTTTATACTTGTGTTTTCATCAAGTGATCAAAATCCCATCCTTGTGACAATCTTGTGGTTTCAAGTGACTCCTACTAACCCGCTAAAATCAACCATGAGACTCACTTTTAAACACTCAAATTCATGGGAGTGTGTGCTAGCATACATCTCAAGGCACATCTAGGTATTATTGTTTTTTAATTTTCAATCATAGGCTACATATTTGATTTGCCTTAAAATAAATACTATAGCATGTGTTTAATCATTAAAGCACATTTAAATGACTTAAAACTCACCATATTCCTAGCTACCCGATCCCATGGCTCGCACGCAACTCGAGGCATTTTCTCGCGCTTGCCGAATCGACGAAACTATTCGAACTTAACTATTTCGGATATAAGGTACACATATACAATATGCTAAGCATTCACCATATTAATTATAAAAATATACCTCGACCACGTGCCTCGGTCAGTGCACGTGTCCCAATGCGGGTCTATGTTACGGGTCGATAACCCCAATTACGGCCAAAATCTAAGATTAAAAATCTGAGCCGTGATAGAAGCTAAGTTCTATTGATTTGTTATTAAAGCAGGATCGCCTGCGTATGTAATAACTTAGCCAAGTTTGGTTGTTTATCTACCAAAAAAAATCATGCAGTTAAAATTAATGTCTTAAAAGAAAATTTAACCAACATTGGAAAAAAAATGAAGTTTTCAAATCTATCTATATATATATAACTATATTATAGTTTGTTTGACCTATAATTCATAAACCTTGACTTTTGGCAACTAGTGCCCCATCCATCTCATCAGAGATACTTTGGTTGAAAAGTTTTATTTAATTAATCTTAAAAAGGGTATTGACTTTATATATTATGACGGCCCCAATTTTCAAAACAATTGGGAACGCCCAGCCTAGACCCGCATAGGCTCCCGAGTCGGTACTCGGCTAGTTTATACGCGTCTAGTTAGTCTCAATTCATTCATTTACGGTTCAAAATATGAGTTATTAGATTATAAAGTTTATCAGATCAATACGCAAGGGAATTTAACTATAATCAATCAATAACTCAAGGGAAATCAGGAATTTTACTAATAATGTGGAACCCCGAATACAAGATAAACATGTAAAGCCTGGTGACCACAGCATGATAGGGGCATATAAATGATATCCACAGTATGATAGGGGCATATAAATGGTATCCAATTCTCACAACCCAATTTTATCCATGTGGTTTCAAAAATAACATATGTAAATAAAAACAATTATATACTACACAACAAGGAAAGAAATCGTCCGCAACAAGGAAAGAAATCGTCCCCGAGGAGCGCTCAGAGGAAGTCACATATCGTCGGTCCCTCTCCCTTGTTGTTACCTGTCCTATCTGCACCACCGTCACAAACTAGATGGTGAATAACGAAGAGAAATTGAAAGTAATGTCAGAAGAATATAGCAGTAATTCACGAATTTCCAAGTAAAGCAGTCCAAGAATCATGCGGTAATTGAAAAGTAGGAATTATAACAAAGTGCATGATAATCAGACTAACAGATAAACGATCAAAATTTGAGTGTTCCAAGAATCAAAAGAGGCCATAAGTGGTCTAAATCCACAATAATATCCATAGCAATGATGTCGCAATATCGATAACCACAACTAGGAATGCAGGTGGGGCGGGGAATCCCCATTCCCCGCAGGGATCCGCCCCAATGAGGTGGGGATTCCCTGCCAACTATCCCCCACGGGGCGGGGGATGGGGGATTTCACCCCCACCATGCGGGGTAGGGCAGGGGTGATATTACTCGTCACGCTTGGGGATTCTCCAACCTGCCTTAATATGAGGATTCCTTACAGGGATATGTAACTAAGATTTCAACTATAAACAAATACAACTAAGTTATCTAGAAAAAACTAATATAACTTGAAATTTATATATAATAATGTAAGTATATTATTTAAAGTATTTAAGTATGTTATTTAAAGTATGTGAAGAAAGAGATTTTAATGATTACATTTTTTATCTATGATTTATTTATTTATTTATTTTTAGATATTATATTAAAAAAACAGTGGGGGTGGTGAATCCCTGCCGGGTGGGGAATGGGGGTGGAAAACTCCCTGGTGGAGAATTTTAAGCGAGAAATCTTTGCCCCACCAAAAGTGGGGATGGGGGTGGGGATTGCATTCCCCGCCCGATCCTGCCCCACCTACATCCCTAACCACAACAATATCCACAACAATCCAGTTCTTGGTATCACACAATCACTAAAGGTGGTCACACACTTCTGCAGAAGTGCCCGTGTTTTATCCCTCTAGTGCAAGCCGCAAATACCTTCGAGACACACTCTTATGCAAATAACACACAACCAAGGAATATAATGGCATGGCAAGTATGAGATGAATTCAACAATCACAACAACATCAGGATATGGAATCACATGGTATTTTCTTATTGGCTTACTAACTTACCTGGTCACTCTCGCACTTCTGCGACCTTAACCTCTGCTCAGGTCTCCAAACTACCTGTCAATGGTTTGACCCTAAAATATTGGGTTTATAGTCAATGACGAGCCCTATACAAACCCCAACATTTCCTGGGTTTTAAATAAGTTTTTCCAAAAAAATTTATATTGTTTTGCCCGAGACGTCATGGGTTACGCCGTGAGGCCCATGGGCCACGACATGCCTACGACATGCATTCTCACAACACACGTAACATACACTCGTGTTTTTCCACGCCATGACACCTTAGAGACCAAAACATCTCTCACATACACTCAAAACAACAAATCTGGTTCTCACTCACGCCGTACCCACACACAACTTCCATGCGGCGTAGAAACAAATTTGACATTCACGCCGCCGCCGTGTTCACATGGTCACAACGTCGTAATGGCGTGTCTGGGTTGTCTTTGCTTGAGCACTTTGGGAGACGTCGTGTGCCCATGAATGGGGCAACGTCTCCACGGCGTCTGGTCGAAAAATCACACTATGAAAATCACAGAACCAATCGACACCACTCACAGCCACTACTCGGTCAATCATCGTCGGCATGTTTCGGGCATCAAGACCACCTGAAATCGATTCCGGGTCATCGTGGCATACCCGAATTCCATTGAAAATCCAAGATATACAAATAAATTCGAAAATCCAACCAAATACGAAAAACCACTTCAAATCGTAACACCGACATCAATGTCGCGTGTTGATCGCTCTGGGGTTGCCGAGACACTAGTGGTTCACCAGATTTGTCTCCAGCGAGACACCCTTGGTCATCGCAATGTAAACCAACAACAATAATTAACGCTTAAAATGTAAGGAATTGACAAAGAGGGTTGAGATCTCACCTTAATCTGGCGAGGCTGAGACTCCGGTGACCCTTCGGCGGGTGGGACAGCCCTCCAATGGTTGTCCACTCACTTTCTTGCTCACCAAGGTTTGAGAGAGGAGAAGAGAAAAGAAAAGGAAGAGAGGAGAGAAAGAGAAAAAAGTGTGGGGTTGGTCCTTATATAGGCCCATACCTCATCCCCACACACGCACGCATCTCAAGGTTGGTGCAACTAACACCACTTTAGCTGTCCACCTATTCTAACACCTCTCAATGTGATTCCACTAGGTGACACATGCACCACTTAACTAACCAACTCTTTGGCCCATTCTTACGTTCTCGCGCTCCAAACACCCCACGACTTACGAGTCGCTTGTTTTCGTCTCGCCGACGATCTCTCATCGTTAATCAACTCAATTATCATTAATTGGCTTATTTATTAATCATTTTCAGTGTTTTAAAATCCCGTGTACCCATCAGCCGATGCCCGCTCGGACATTTTTCCTACTCGTTTATCGACTTCACTGTCCAGTTACTCAAATACGAGTATAAATATACAGTACACGTCATCATTCACAAATAGCCAAATTTCTGAGTCGTTACATATATGGTATAAATATTTCTCGTCATTCAAACTGTACACATTCTTTGAGTGTTCGCATTTTTTATTTTATTTTTTTTGCGGACAAAGTTGATGTTTCTTTTATTAATTTGGTAAATCAAAAATTACATAAGATGAAATAACTAGTGGACACGAATCTGTCCATATAGAAAAGGATTTCTTGGAGTATGCTATTTGTGCCAACAAAAGAGCAACACTATTTAACTTCCTCGGGGTGTGGGCACATTTACACCCTATGCAAGGGCAAAGCTAGTTAAGAAATGCCTTGGGCATTTCACTACAAACCCCTTATATATTTGTAATTTTTATAAATAAATGAAAAAATTCTCCAATCTTAGCTCACCCTATTAAAAGATGTTTACACCTAAGCCCACTCATCTCAAATTCCTGGATTCGCCCCTGACCCTATGTCTGTCATGATATCACAAATGCCTACAATTAGGTTCGCCTCCGTGCCATGCGTCGATCGATCTTCTATCGCCTTGACCACTCTGCTAGCATCACCTTCTACCACAAAGATCTTCTTTGAGTGTTTTTATTTGATGAATATAATAGTAAAAAAGTATATATAGGTTATATGGTGTTATAATGATATACTATAGTTTTGAGATGTTTGTTGTTTGATTTTATAGGTGGTTCATCAGTCATCACTGACATTGTCCAAAAAGTATTGGAGGGATTAAAACGTGCATGTTATCATTTTCCGATAAGGAATAAGCATGGTAATGTCATTTGAGAGACAATACATCTACAACCAGTAAAACAATTAATGGTAATGTATTATTATATTATTCTTAAACGACTCCAATTAGTCTAATTTGGGACCTCCATCAATGGCCCTAGCCTTGCCTTTTAGCAAGTGATGCCTACATCTCACGAGAAATGCTAAGGCAAATGGAAATGTATCTAGTACATTATTAAGAGTAAGAAATAAAGAGAATTAAATGCCAGCTCGCTAGGGTCAATTTTGTTTTTTTTTTGGCTCCAAATACACAGTTAGTAGTGTCAATTTTGCATATATATATATATATATATATATGGACTGAAATGCAGGCACTAGTTGGTTCGAGTATGAGGGTACACATTCCATCAGCAAGGTTGTGCAGTTTGGTTTCTTTTTCCTCGGTTGGAAGAACAAACTCACATGACTAATTTTGATTCTATGTTGTAATGCACCTAATACATCTTTGGACATCAACACAACAAAAACAATAATTCCGAATTCTGATCATTAGAAGAAAACCAGAAGTAAAAGACAAAAAGGGAGTAAATTAAGATAAAATTTCATGAGTGATTAGACCATTTGTTAATTGAGGAGTATTGGCATGTTACAATAAATGATTTAACGAGAATTTACAGGGAAATATTTAATGAAAAGATACAATAAATGATTCAGTTCCTTCTAATCCTCTTTAAGTTTTGGCTTGAACTCCACTCTTAATTTGCTTGGTTCTATCCTCAAACATGACAACTATCAAAAGCCTTGCCATCATCTTCAACAGCCAACTGAAAATTTTTCGAGACAAGATTATAAAAATGTCCAGCCATTCTGACAAAAATATATTCAAGGCTTCCAATACGATTTTAATGATTAATTAAGAAAAAAAAATGCCAATTCACAAGTGCATCTTTTCTGAATTCTAGTGTGCTGTCCTGGCCAATTCAACTTGGGATCTGTATGATTGAGTCGATGAGGGTGATACTGACTAAGAAGAATTGTTCTACAATTTCGTTGAGATAAACTTTTTGGCCTATAGCAATCTATCTAGCTAACCTATGAATTAAAAGGGTGTCATATTATCAAATAAAAAAATTGAACCTATATAATCGATAATTTTAGAATTTGGTTACTCCCATATATATAACTGTCATTGAAAAGCCAATGCTTAAGTTCTTTCAATCATACAGCAATAGTTCCTTAAGAACTGCCATTTTTCAACATATATAATTAAGGAGAAAGCTTTTAGTTCTTTCTGTTCTCCCAGTGATACTAACTACATGTTCCCCTCTTTGCATGGGGTGTCTTTTAAGTTATACTTCCAACAATTAATACTCTCATTAATTTGAAATATTTGTGGTATATAAAACAACAACAACAATAACGATAAAGCCTCAACCCCAAATTAGTTGGAGTCAGCTGCATGGATCAAAATGCTAACCCTCAGCTTGATTTAGTGCAGACTTGTGTCATATGATCTAAAATCATCAATCTAATTAAAGCATGAATAAAAAAAATGTGGCTGCACTTTTTTAGGATTTATATGCACTAACTCTTCACCATTACTCAAATTTCTTTTCAGGCACTAGTAAATTGAATTACCAAAAAAAAAAAAAAAATGTTTTAAGCACTGTTTTTTCTGGAAGGAGACTATATTACCTGGATGGTTTGAGAGGTTTTTCGCCCCATATCTGGATTTCCTTAGTTTTTCGATAGACTCATAATTGCCCTGTACACACTCTTCATACAAAATCATCAAACCTTCCGCCACCTGCTCGGTCTCATAAAATACATGTTTATTAAACAACATTGTTTTAATCCATAAACTCTGAAAGATGAGATATGATTGTATATTCTTAGCTTTTAGAAGAATGCTACAATTCTAAAAGTTTCCATAACTCTTAGCCTGTAAGCTTCAGTATGCTTCAAACCCTCTTTAAAGAACATAATTTATTTGAATCATTAAAACCTAATATGTTGAACTAATATAAGCAGAGACCATGGCATTTAACTAGTTTGTCATGCATTATTGCTTGCCCTCAACCTATCAATTATAGTTTTTGGATTCAGTGAAAATCTAAAACGGTACCGGAGCAAAACTTCACGGAATAGGTTTAAAGTCTCACTTTCACCATTTGCATTTTCTTATCATATGTTTATTTGTGCATCTAGATCTTCACATCTACAATAATGAAACTTATCGAGATAGTTCAATTTGCATTTTTGGGTCTCCACCTATATATCAGTAATAATGTTAAAATTTATGAACAGCCATATCTTTTGAATTCAGCATTAATCCACCGTAATTAGTTAAGCGAATTGCGGAAACTGGAGAAATTGAAGGGGAATGCAAATTAAAAACTTGAAAAACTTTAGCCGTTCCTAGGGAGCAATAACAACATAAGAGAAATGTTAAAGTTAACCAAATCTATCTAAAATTCAGTAAAAAAAGTGAAATGTTTAACTTTGACATTCAAAGATCATACCTCTTCAATGCTCCCATCCTCAATGTCTGTATTGAAAGACAAAACCATGTTTTCATAGAGCAAGTTCTCCAAATCATCAATACAAAGTGAAACTGACAAACATCAAAATTCAGGCAAAAAAAATGAAATCAATTAAATCTCGCCCAAAAATTTTAGACCAGAAATGAACTATTGACTTCAAAGATATATCAAGAGCCACATTCCTAAAGGAAAATTTTGACAATTTGGTGTTTGATTTGCGTGTTCTTCTCCCCCTTTGTCTCTATGTATAATCCTCCAAACGTAATGGGGTGGAGAATAGAGGTAGGTTAGTGGTCAGTTTCCCCACTATTTTACAATTCTGTTACATCAAACTCTATTTTTTCTCCAACCACAAACTCTATTTCTACTCTAAAACTCTATTTCTTATTTCTATTTTTTTTTTGTTATTTATTTGCATTAATTTTAATAAATTATTTTTTTGAAAACATTTTAATAAATTATTTAATCAGTAAAAAATCAAGAAGAAACAATTATTGATAATTTCTTTAAAAAAAAATAAATAAAAAAAAAAGAAAGGAACGCTATTTTAGAGTTGGGTGAATAGTGGAACTCCAAATTTGGAGTTGTTACAACTCTATTTTAGAGTTTGAACTCTAAAATCAAACTCTAAAATAAAGTACCCTTGGAGTTGCTCTGAGCACTTTATTTACTACTTAAAGAAGTTTTAAGAGTATATATACTCCTTTTCTTGTCCTAACTAACCGAGGTGAGATTAAACATTTTATTTTGAAAATGTCTAACAAAAAATCTATTTTCTTAAAACAAATCTATTAATCTTCCTAATTAATCAATAGGATACGCTAAAATTTTCAAAATCAACCCAAAAAATTAAGATCCTATAAATTCAAAGCTCTAACAATATTACCTCTGGAGCTTGAAAAAAAGGAGAAAAGCTCAGCCACAAGTTGCCCAGATTTCTGAAGAGAATCCACCCCGCCCCATTGGTTTCGAATGGCGAGCTGAAGCGCCGACCATTGGGAGAGAGTCAGGGCGATGCCTTCACTAAGGATGGAGGAATTCATTCATGAAATTAATTTATTAATTAATTGGTTTTTCTTCTCCAAACCCTAGCCCTAGCTCCCCCTCTTCTCCCAATAGCTCTGGAGAGAGAGAAAGAGAGGAGAGACAAAGAGAGAGAAGAAAAACAAACGAAATGAAACTTTGGACATCAAGTAGAGAAGAGAGAGAGAGAGATGGTGCGAAAAATAAGGGGAGGGGTTGAAGACAGAGGGTTGGTTGGCGGGATTATTGCCGTTGGTTTTTTAACGGTCTTGAACCGGGTGAGGTTGCGAGTGCCCACTCATCCTAACTCGGCCTTATTTTTTGAGTCCCCTAAACGCATCCTACCGTTTATTTAAGAACCACAATTCTGAGTGCACCTCAAATTTAAATTTTAATTAATAAAAGCATCTAACATTTTTACTAAAATACCACTTTATCTTAACTAAAACACCAACTATAAAACGTTGATCGAGACATCTATTTTAAGTTCGATGATATCTGGCGAGACTTATCTTCTAGGCTTGATGTTGTCTAATGGAATCTCTTTGGTAAAATTTAGTTAACAACTGCCGATTTAAATGTTTGGTGAGTTCAAACTCGACTTTCAATTAAATTTTCTACAGGCTTTAACCACTCTCTTCAACTAAAAGTTCGATGGGCTTTAACCGACTCTCCAACAAGATTTTAGATTTGTTAGACCGAGCCACTTGATGATGCCTTACAAATCACATGAAGAGGGTGTGTGGAGGGATGATGGTGGGGAGGAAAAGGGCGGTTGGATGCACTAATCGCAATGATGGTCATAAGGGTCATTTTGCAGTAGAATTAATCTTTTTTTAAGTTTGACTTTTTTTTTCTGGGTGCCTTAAGTAAATAGTGGAGTGCATTTAGCCATGTTCCATTTTTTTTTTTAGAAAAATGATTTTCTAATCCACTCTAGATATTGCTAAATATACACTAACCACGTGGTTGCCATGCAATGTGCCTTGAAATACGTCTTATACACTAATCAAGGTGTATTGCTCAAAGTCCATATATGTACTCACTATTCATTTTTTATAGGAAAATAATAATTTAACACACTTTGTACGCACACGTTATTTGTTAACAATTTATGACTCTTTTTGTCTTTTCAAATTGAGTTCCACGTCTAACAATTGAGTACTAGTTCATTTTTTTTTCTTCTTCTATATACTAGTTTTGCAATAAACAAGTTTCAATCCTTATTATAGTTACATCAATTATAATACGATTAATAACTCGTTTATTTTTTTTTGAAGCCACATGTAAATTAAATATTATTGTTTAATAGATATAGTCAACATATAACAATAAAAAATCACATCCAAATGTCCATGTGAGCATCTATAGTTAAAAACATAAGGCTACCAATGTTTGGTTGACACAACTCAAAGTGAACAGAGTTCAAGTATATTAGTTTGTGAAAATTAAATATGAAAAAGAGGCCCATTTGACTAAAAAAAAGAAAAAGAGACTCATTTGTT
Source organism: Stephania japonica (assembly GCA_039657345.1). NCBI lineage: Eukaryota > Viridiplantae > Streptophyta > Magnoliopsida > Ranunculales > Menispermaceae > Stephania > Stephania japonica. The sequence goes on along the minus strand of CM077558.1, from coordinate 13,958,478 downwards.
TTTATCAAACAAAACAAAAGAGAATGTCACATCACCTTTTATAGTCTTACTAACACTTGGTCTCCATGAATCTGCATTTCCGATCTTATGCTTTGGAGCAAGGTTTGAAACATCAACTTTGTCTTAAACTTTGCTCACTTAGAATACGGAAATAATTCGAGGAAGTAACTTCGACATGAGAAGTTTGACAAAAATTCATCGGTGTATATAAGTTTGTGGAATTTCACTTTTAACTACAAAACTCAAATTTCTCTATAAAGATGTTAGAAATATACTTAATTATACAATAATAATGTATAATAATCACAACACGCTTGTTTAAAATTGTCATTTTGTGATAAACATACAATTCGTGACATATGTGACATTAGTATTTGTTTTATATTATTTTATATGATAAATTTTAACTTTTTTTATTTAAAAAAATAATAATGAGTTGTCGATCTCAAAAAAAAATTATAGTGAGTTTGCATCAAGATAATCATTTACAAACAACTTCAAAAATAAAAACTCTTTAATTTTACTAAGCATCAAGATCACCATTTACATGTTACTATGCAAAATCTAAGGTAGTGAGTGAGAGTTTGAAAATCTGGGTATAAATCAAAATCAATAGGTGGAGTGTTAGGATGAGAGTGAAGATTGTTTCCGAATGGAGTGTCACGTGATGTGTGAGTGGAGGGATGTAGGGAGGTGATCTGTATGAGTGTGTATGAGCCAATCAGAGTGTGACAACCTGTATGAGTTGTTGTATATCCACCGTTCAGATATGTGGGATCTAAGGGTTCACATGTAATCTCTGTTGATATAAATCAACGAAAATACTGATTAGATTTGGTTTTCTTCTCAAGAGTATCTCTTCGTCTACTTCATTGCGATGTTGAATCTATGATTGAATACAAATTCATAAATCAAGTACGATTTTCAGTTTTTTTGTGTTATGTGTTGAGGGGCAGCTTTGATAGCTTCCCCTAAAACTTCGTCGATTTCGTGCATGTTTAAGATTTAGGGTTGATTTGAAAATATACTACATCAAATCATAAGTGAGAAAGTAGTCGTAATGACATTAGATAAACTATCCACGGTATGCTTAAAGTTTTTGTAGATTTAAATAAATTTCGTTCAAACATTATATTAAAATATAGCTTTCACTAAACTTAATCCCTTTATTTTTTTCCATATATTAATTTTTTAAATTCAATTTTTTCTTTTTACTTCATTTAGGAGATGAGCCTCAAAAGTAAGGTACATTGTGAATTTAAAAAAGTTGTAGGAAGAAGTTTTACATTCATTGTAAAATTAACTTCATACAATTTCAATAAATGCTAAGAAGGTTACAAAGTGACAAATATATATCATTCAAACCTCAAACAAATCAAGAAGACGTATTTTTTTTTTGAGAAAACAAATCAAGAAAACATTGTGGATAAAGAAATCAAGAAGCGGAAGATAAGTGACACTTATTTGGAAGATTCACAGACTCAAAAAAAAACAAATAAAATACTTTTTGATCAAGTAAGTTATTTAAACTTTAATTAAATAAAAATTTTATTGTAATAATTACTTTTCATAAATAAATGTAATAGAGTATAAAAACACTTATTTTTTAACTTTCAGGGATGATGATGATGATGGAAAATCAAAACAGCGGGACCATAATTATTTCATTTATATTTTATTAGGATGTATAGATTTTTTATTTCAAATTAGAAATTGTCCGAACATTTAATTGCTTACTCTAAAATGTTCATTATCTACTTAATTCAATTATAATTTTCTCATTTCATCTATATATATATACTAGTCGATTTCCTGCGCTTTGCGCAAAATTATTAAATCTTTTATAAAAAATTAATAAATTAATTTATATGAACATACTGTAATATTTTTACAATTAGAATTGACAATTCACAATAATCAACTCATATTTCTTATAAATAAAATATACAATAAGAATGAGATTAAATAGGTTTAGGGTGATTTGAATCAAAGATAAAGATTGATCTGAATAGATTTGTATTTTTTTTTTGAATAAAAGAATTTCATTAATTTGTCAAAAAATACATGTACAAAAACAATCTTACCTATCTACTTACAAAAAGTTCCTTTGTATACCTATATACTATGCAAAAAAAAAAAAAACACATCTATTTAGAAAACATAACCGAAGTTCTAAAGGATCACAGTTGTGAATCTTGTGACCACCCATCTTAGCTCACTCAAAAAATAATCTCATAAAAGTCACCCTCCACATATCTACCCCAGCCCCATTACTCAATTAATATTCATTTGTTACAATAATTGACGTAGGCAAAAGAAAATATGTAGAAAATGATTCGCGAGAAAAAAAAACTCACCATAAAAAACCAAAAATCCAAAGATACCCCAGTGAGACCAACAGTAAAAACAAAAACAAAAGACACCAGCACGCCAAGTTGTCTCTTACCTCATAGCCAGCCGCTCACATAAAAGATATAAGATGTGTCAATTCTTCACCAGTTCATTGAGATTCCAAACCTTGAACAGATTTTGTGCTATTACTGTTGTCCAGTTGGATATGAGAAATTAGATTTGATGAAGAAGAAGAACTGAAGTTAGAGTTGGACATACCAAATAGTGAATTGAGGAAGATCGAAAATTGTGGGGTTTGAGTGAAGGTTAGGTGTTTGAGCTAATGAAAACTTGAATTTATATACGTCGCTCTTAATCGTAATGGTCTCTTCATTTTTTGCAAGTTAGTTGGGCTTTTAATTGTCCAAGAAATTGGAGGATGAATATATCATAAGACAACCAATAATACAAAGAAATAAATAGCAGAAAATAGGAAACATATGAAAAGTAGAAAAATGGAATGGTGAGAAGAGAAAGCTTGATAACTTTCTCTCAACTCCAACCTTTATATATATATAGATTTTAAGTAAAATTTCATATTTACTTAGTAAATATTAAAAAAAGATTCTCGCTACGCTCGTGGGAACTATCGTGTGTAACACGCACATGAACTAGTATATATATATATATATATATATATATATACACGCGCGCGCGCAGACACACACACACTAGTAGCACAATTTGGATCACGCGCGAGCAATCATCAATATATACCCGAACATGACTTGCGCGTGATCCACCGTGTGTACTAGTGTACATTATATTGTGCAACACGATGTACTTTATTTTCCAAATATTTCTGTGTATTCAAATCTTTTTTAGTCTTTCTTTGTTCAACCCGGCTATGTGCAAACCACATTTTACTATGGGCAAACCATAAGATGTGGGCACTGTAATGACCCATTTTCCCTAATGAACGCCATGGGGGCCACACAGACCCACAACCAGCCACGTCAAGGCCAGCTATTTCCCAGGGCTATCATCCACTCCAAATCATCAATATTACCTCATTATTTCACAATTTTTTAGTTTAAATTCTTTTCTGAACTCAGGTCATCAGATAAATATCTTTTAATGTCTCGAATTACAGCTCAAGACTTAAGTCATGACAAATTATATTGTAAAGTAGCAAAACATGTCATTTAATCATATAACCCATATGTCATCATATAATATATATATATATATATATATATATATCAATCAGTGAAATAACCTCAAAAGAGTAACAAAACATCAATATACAGGTCTCAGTAATGTTTGACAGTCTCAAACCCCAAAATGAAAACAAAAAAAATATATATAAACACATGTAGTCTGCGAACTTGTCCTTGCCATGACTTGTATTGGGATTTGCACTCAAGCTATCAATAAAGGCAGATGACAAGTCCAGAGTGAGTATTCTCAAGGAAGTTAAATGAGTAATCACAGAAGTAAAATACTAGAATTAAATAAGCTATTAAATAAACATGCGGAATTAAAAACAGACAACTGTACTCATTGCATGATTTAAATAATAGTGAAAACTTGGAATGTGTGTTCCTAGAGCATAGGGCCAGACTAGCATCATACTTCAGACTCTTCCACAGAGCACTGCCGGCGAATGACCCTCAAGCAAGGTCAGTCTCTAGATCTGCTCGGTGGTGGCGTAGAACCTACGACGCACCAACACGTGCCTCGACATGATTCTCAGGTCGAACTATCCATCGAGATTCTCTGACATACGTTTTAACGGCCCCAAATCCATCGGTCGATACGACGTGCTTTGCGGACCTACAACCCTGCCTAATCACCATCCAGCTGTGGTCCACGTGCACTCATATCTCAATAACTAAGAAATTATTGCTAACTTTACAACATTTTCATTAATAACTAACTCAAATTAGCATTTAGACTTATTATCATGTGTATCATCAAAATATTCAGCTGAAAGTCTCAAATCATCAAAATGATATTACATAACAGTTTTAATATCAGTTAGTCTAATGTGAAAACCATACAAAAATGTAGTCCATATATATCAAGTGTGATATTCAAAATATCAAAAGTTATGCCTCAAAGTCATATACAAGTCAGAATGTATCTCGCACAACCCATACCCAACATAAAAATAATAAATATAAACAAATGTGCGAGTAGGGCAAATCGTAATCAATCAAATGTAGTCATCAAGCTTGCCCTTTCTCTACTCGTACCAGTATCTGCACTCAAGCCATCACAAAAAGGCAGATGATAAGTTTAGATTAAGAAATCCCAGGAAATTCACTAAGTAAATACATAAATAAAACTGTGGAATCAAAACACTATAAATAAACATGCGAGAATAAAAGAATACAGGCAACTGTGGAAGATCATCGCATGAATATGAATAGTAGAGAAATCAAAGTGCATGCACAATCAAAATCTGACTAGAGCCATACTTCGAGCCATCCGCCAGGCATGGCTGTGAGGATACCTCGAACGGGTGACCCTGGACCCTTTAGGTGGTCGGTGTAGACCACAGCGCACCCACATATGTCTAGCACACCCGGGTAGCATATTCACTGGCGCATCACTAAAACACATGCTATGGCCTAGTGGACCCTATGCCCCCGCAATGAATAAACACCAGGTAGGAGTAAACTCAACCACCGTAAAACAATAACATGAAATAAGAGTATTGAATAAACTGGACAAAATTCAAATAATCAAGCAGTAAGTACTAAAGTGAATTTCAGTTGGGATACTACACACCACAAACCGCACTCCAATAATGGTCCTAATCCAACCATACGCCTCCAATGCGTGTCTAATTACTCGACAATCTAACCTAATTCACCAATTTTCGATCAATCCAACACATTCCCAAACCTTGTAACCTCGATACAAAACCCCAAATCATCGATAACATCATCATTTTTACACTTTAAAAAGACTATATAAGTCCCTAGGTTAAACCCCAATTGGTAAATTTTATTAAAATTTTCGTCACAAAATTGCCCTGTATGTCGCCGAGACACCGTCATAGTCAACCTTGTACGGCGTCTCCACGACGTTTTGGGCGCCGTGACAATGCCGTCATGTTGTCACTCTCCACGGCGCAAAAACGTCTCCAAAATCTCACGACGTCCCGGGGAGTGGCGCCGTGGGCTTCGAACCCACGACGCGCGCCTGTCGTCATGTTTTTCTCAAGTTTTCAACCCCCTTGGCTCTCCGCGATCGCTCTCGCATCTCCAAAACGTCACTCCAAAATTTCTCACATACATCCGAAACACCAACTCGTCTGTTTTTCGACCCCAGACGCGCTTGAAAATCACAACAACAATAACATCAACACCAAATTCACATTTATAACATCCAAACAACTTCAAAAACCATAGCAACACCTTGTTGCACTGGTGTGCTTAATCCCTCACCCGAAATCACCATCAAAATCCTGAAAAATTACCTCGAATCAAAGAGAAGGAGGTGGGGATCGAAGATCTCACCTTATTTTTCAATTTCCTTCAACTCTTGAGCTCCAAATGATCACACCAAACTCATAAAACCCTCACTCCACACTTAATTTTTGTCCAAAACAATGAGGAGGGAGAAAAGTTAGTGAAAAGTTGAGAAATCAACTTTTATATACAACATTCTCATCAAGTTTCACCCCCACATCCCCATGCATGATTTAAGGACTGAGATGTGGTCAATTGTCCACTAAGTATGCCAAAAATTGACTTGCACATTGGTCATTTACCTCGCCCTCCTAGCTACAACCATTTGTTCCCGGGCATTTCGATACCCGACTCCAGACTACGAACCGTTACGTTCTCACAGAATGACAATCCCAACCTCCTCAGCGTTTATATTAATTATTTGATGAATTTTATCATTTATTTTGTATGTTAAATCCCCGTCCTAGTGTATTAATCATTCGTCACCCGATATCTAAGCGTCGCCCATTATACGTAGTGAATACCCGTCACACTATCTCGCTCGTCAATAAACAATATAAACAATCACATTGCGATGTAATTTAACTAAATTAGACATATACATTGTAAATATACAACAAAAACACATAAAACAGACTATATACCTAATCCGGTCGTGCTCTCCTTCTCGCTATGGGACCTATGAACATCCCCGCTGCCATCACATTTACAATGACGTATAAATAACGATAATTATTAATTAGGGCCGTTACACACGTGTTATGACCTAGTGGACATACACATAGAAATGGCACGGGGGAGAATTTCATCGTTTGTCCATATAGAAACCACAACAGAAAATAAAGTATTGAAACAACAATACTGAATTTAGATTTGCCAATGTAACGACCCTGAAATTTGGTTATTTGTGAATGATGATGTGTAATATGTATTTATACTCGTATTTGAGTGACTGAACGATTTAATCGATGAACGAGTAGGAAAATTGGGTTACGGGTACTCGGGGGATTTAAAACACTGTAAAGAGTACAGATAAATGAATTTTCTAATAATTTAATTATTTATTTGTACGAGATAAACGCAAAAATATGCCTGTGACGGGGAAACACGGACCGAGGAAACAAGATGGGTCAGAAAAAATTGTTGGAATATGCGGGTGTTGGGTAGATATACAACAAATAGGCCATGGTGTAGAATTGTTAAAGTGACATAGAATAATAGTGGAAAGCCCTTAGATTGGCCTCGAGATGTGTAGTTAGATAGAGATGAGTGGCCACAAATGTGACAACACCCCACCTAATCTACTGTATGTCACTGTTCACACCATCACTTGGTGTTTAAAAACCCACTTTTTCTCCCCCCATACACACATACACCACGGTCTCACCCCACCCCCTTCTCTCTTCACTCTCTCCTACCCTCACTCACTCACGGCCTCACTCTCCCTCATCTCACCACCGCCTCTGCTCTCGCCGTTGAACGAACCAGGGACGCCAGGGCCACTGTCACCGGAGGTACGTTCTCTCTTCTCTCTCTCTCTCACTCACTCTCTCTCGGTTGTCTTTTCTCTCGAGTTCCCTCACTTTTCTCTCTCGGTCCACTCATTCTCACGGCTTGGGTGTGTCCACGCCATTCACCGGAGATGCAGTGGTGGCGAGGAAGCTTGCCGGAGGTCCCATATCCTCCCCTCCCTCTCGTGTTCACTCGATCTCTCTCTCACTCTCGGTTTTTTTCTCTCCCTCTTCTCGGCCTACATCCTCCACGCCCACTGCACCACCACGCCTGGCCGGACCAGTGGTGGTCGGAGGTCACTCCCTCACCGGAGTCGAAGTCGTCCCCTCTCTCCCTTCCTTTCTCTCGGTTTTCCACTCACTGTTTTTATTTTTTTGTTGTTGAAACCGTGATATGTGTGTGTATGTGTTGTGTTGCCGTTGGTTGGTCGCTGACGGAGGTATTACTGCCGGTTGGGGTGGATCCTCAGGGTTCGCCGGAGTCCCTCCGCCCTTGATGTGGTTTTCGGTTCATGGTTATAGGATTGTGGTGTGTGCATTTCCATTATTTCATGTGTTGTTACTATTTCGGCCCCTCGCCGGAAAACACCCTCACTGGCGGTGCCACCGCCAAACTATGATGAGTGGGACGTTGTTGGGGACCCCACCAATCTCCTATGTGGGTCCCACAGCCTTCGAAGTGGCCAAAACAGCCCTATTTAATGTGGAAAAGCTGTCATTTCATGTGATAGAGGTGGTGGAGCCTCGCCGGAAACCGCCACGGCCGACGGTGCTACCGGCCGAACCACCACCAGTGAAGGTTTTCGGGGGTCTCACCTAACCTTTGTTGAGGTCTCGCAACCCTTGGTTGTGTCCAAAATTTTAATATATTAGGGAAATTTGTTATGTTTCTATGTAAATATTGAGTTTGAGTATTGATTAGTCAATGTGTTTGAGCACCGATGTTCGAGGGTATTTCCTAGCCATCCCATGCTAAGGAAACCTTTCACCAACGTCGGACAACACCAGCGAGGTTCCATGTTCTTTTGTACATATCGGTTTTCATGAGGAGTTATGGTTAAGTGTTGGTTTATATTGAAACATTGTATGGCGATGAATGGTTGTGATGTCGTGGTCATGTCGCCGGTCCTCGAGACCATAACGTGACCCACATACGACTGAGCCGAGCCTATGATTCGCGATAAGGCTTATAAATATTGTGTTTCCAAAACCCGAGAGAGAGAATGTATTTTTCGATTTTCATCGCGTTGTTCGAGTCATTTAAAATGTTGGGGAAAAGCATAAGTTTAAACCTAGGTTTAGTTAATAACTTGACCTATTAATACGAGTTTCCGACCTTGTCAGGTATCGGGAAACTCGGGGATACGCCTTAGGAGTCGCGGGAGCGTTGTACGTGGGTTACGATAGTTCAGGTAAGTACACTTGCCTTAAAAAGCATTTGTACGTTAGTAAGCCAGCTAAGAAAATACCATGTGATTCATTTTCATTCCATTGTGTTTGTTATTATCTACTTGTTGGCATTCCGTTCCATATTCCTTGTATGTGTGTTCTTGGCATAAGTGTGTGTCTCGAAGGTACATGCGGCCTGCACTAGAAGGGATAAAACGCGGGCACTCGAGCGAACGAGTGTTTGACCACCCCTAGTGATTGTGTGATACCATGTACTGGATTGTTGTGGTTATTGCTGTGAATTTCAATGTTGCGACATCACTGTTGTGGAATTGTTGTGGTATTTAGACCACTTATTGCCTCTCTTGACTCGTAGAACACGCATGTTTCGATTGCTATCATTTTCAAATCTGTCATCATGCATTCTTGATTATTTAAATTCTGTCTTTCAAGCATCTGCATGATATTTAGATCGCTTGTTTGTTATTTCATGAATTACTTGTTATATTCTTCTCGGCTTTACTTTCGATTTCTCTCGATTGCTCACCGTCTAACTTGTGACGGTTGGTGCAGATAGGACGGATAGCAGTAGGGGCAAGGGACCTTGCCTAGGAGACTTTTTGTGAGCAGCTGGACTTGAGGTACCGAGATGTAGGCTCATGTTTATTTCTTTTTGTATGACGTTTATATATATATGATCGTTTTGGGGACTGGGAAATATGTTTTGTGGTGGATTCCATCAATCCATTTTGTTGACTTGGATATGAATATATCGGGGTTTTCCACATTTATATAGATTCATAATTTCCTTTGATTGAGTTATTTTCCCAATATTTGATTAGAATATGATTTTGCTTCCGCTGTGTTATAATTGCAATAACTCTTTCATAAATCTTGAAATCTTGATAAATTTGAGGCTGACTAGGCTCGTCAGGTTTGCGGAGAAACTGACTCGGGACCTGCATGGGTCTAGGCCGGGCGTACCCAAATGCATTGGGAATTTGGGGCCGTCAAAGCCAAAAATAAGTAAATGCTCAAGTAATTTCAGTTGAGATACTACACATCTCAAATCGAACTCTAACTAATCCAATTACGTCCAATCACGCCTCCAAGTGCATGTACAAACACCAGTCAGTCAATCAAAAGCCTAATACCCGAAAATACCAATTATTTACCCAAATTCGTAATTTCCCCTATTCCCATTTACCCATTAATTGCACATTTTTAAATCCCCATTATGTTGGTAAAAAACCTCTAATAAATCCCCAATTAAACCAAATCGAAAAATTCATTTTAAATTTTATTTTTATTTTTCTGTTTCGGACGTCGTGGGTGGTGCTACTGTGGCTCACGCCGCCATGAACTCCACCCCCACGACGTGACATAAGCATAGGGTGTGGGAGCTCTCTGGTTTGGACGTTGCGAGTGACGCCGTGGAGGTTTCCTCCCTACGGAGTCCTTGACGACGTTGGACCAGAGATGCACCACTGTGGTTTTCAAGCCCCCAAGCTCGCCGCCACGGTCCGAACTTGTCCCGACAACTCATATATCATCATACCATCCATTTCCATCTATAAACCCTCGACGACACTCATCCGAAACTAAAACCCCGATAATTCCCGAAAAAACCTTATTTTCCAACCCAAATTCAAAACAACAACAACAACTCAACAATTCCTCAATCCATAACCAAATCACTACAACAAAACTATAGCAACACTCTCAAATCTAGTTTGCTCGATTCACCAACCCGGTAACCACATCAAAACCTAAAATTCTATACCCGATACATTGGAAATGAAGAGAAGAACGAGGATCTCACCTTAGATCATCAATTCATCGTCATTTGCACCTCCGAATCACCTCTAGAATCTCACAAAACCCTCCACCACAACTTGCAAATTCGGATTAAAGAGGAAGAAGAGAGAGAAAATGTAGTAGGTCGTGAGAAATGAGGCTTTATATACTCCAAAGTCATCCAAGTGTGTCCCCCATCCCTAGGCTTCATCCAATGGTTCTCCTAATGTCTAATGGCTCAGCTTTTGATGAATTGGGTGGGTGGCACTCCTCCCTTGACTTGTCTTGCTCAACACCACACTCAAACCCTCGGGCGTTTCGATACCCAACTCCAGCGCATACACTCGCGTCTCTTGCGTACTCTCGCATCACGAACGCATATATGACATTATAATAAATTATTAATTATATTTTATTCATTTCCATGTGGGTATTACTACCCGACCTAGTGTACTGTCATTCGCCTACCTAGTACCCGCATCTACATACTAATCTAGGCGAATACCCGTCACACGGTCTCACAAGGTCAATAATAAATAAAATACACACATCCCAATGCCAATAAACCTAATTAAGCATGAACATCACAAATAAATGCACAACAACACAAAAATCACTATTTACTTAGCTTCGAGTGCCCCGGCCTATCTGCGGGGTATCTGCGAGGTCTATAGGTGATGAGCTGTCGTCCACGTCTACATACACGTCACAATTAACGCTAATTAAGATTGGGTCATTATAGGCACCCCCACGTATTGATGAGGGCACCCCATAAATGACATTTACTTCCCAAAATGCCCTTACCCTTGTGCACCCAAAATTGATTTTTTTCCCAACAATGATGGTGAAGAAAAAGGAGAACACAAGCCCTAGGTTGATCTTCGTGTCGCCCCCACGGTTGTGTTTCGTCTTCGCATAAACTTGGTCGATCTTTGCTCTCACGCTAGGTCTTACTTTTTCCAGGCGATTGTCGGAAGGGACGTACGGTCGATCTTCACGCCACACCCAGGTCCAACTCGATTTGTAAGGTAAGATTTTATTTATTTGTTCAAATTTTTACCATTATGAGCAATTTTGGTAGTTATGTATGTGTTTGCAAGTGTTTTTGATCGAGTATGCTGGTCGATTTGTGCGTTGATGGTTGATGGTCGATGCTCGATCGGAGACACATGATCAATTTAAAATGCTCTGTTCGGTTTAAAGTGACCGAACAATTCATGTTCAATCGTCTATGCTGATCGAACAACATAGTAGTGTTCAAAACTTGGTAGATGAATTGAATGTATTCTTTTGTTTTTTTTTTTAATTTTTTAATTTTGTTGATCAATTTTGGTTGTTATGTATGTGTTGAGCAGGAGAGCTCAAACCATATCTTATAGAAAATAGAAAGAGTTGGGAAGGGCTACGAGGGATAGTCTAAAGGTTTGTGAGTTACATGACGAGCCACCCGCAACACAGGCCCCGGATGTAGTAGGCCGAGAATTGTCAATTATCAAGAGACAAACAACTTTGGTCGTATACTTCCAATCAAAAAATATGTGTTTGGTCATATAACACCGACCTATTGATGTTCATTCCAGTGTGTCTGATCAATTATTATTTAAATTGAACTAATAATGTTTATTTTGAGAAATTGAAATCTGAATTTGATTTAGGTATGTATATTAATTTATACACAAGAGATCTGCATGTTCCTTGATATTTATTTCATATGGACAACCGCATTTTTTGGTGCCACATTTGCCCTTGAATTTGATTCAGGTGTAGTTAAGATAGTCACTCAAACACAAATTTCCCTGCAAAATGGTAAATCACAGTATTACATTCGATCCTCAACCAAGAATCACAAAAAAATAAAAAATAACTCTAAAAATAGTTGATTTGGTCTAGTGTTGCCGACGAAAACTCAACAATTCTGTCATAGGTGATCGAATATAGATGTTTCAATTGGTAATGCTTAACCGAACATAAGCCATTTGGTCGGCCATGCCAGATCGAACTAGAGGAGTTCTTGGTTTGAAAAAAAAAAAAAATACAAGTGTTTGTTTGGTAATAGGTGATCGAATAGACATGTTTCAATCGGCCTCGATAAACCGAACAAAAACTATTTGTTCGGCCTTGCGAGGCGAATCAAAGGCGAAATCTTTGGTTTGAACACGAAAAAAATAGAAAAATTGAGAGAAAACTCAAGAAATACCTCTCCATATTGCACATCCGTATCTCCTACATGTCCATTCTCCATTTTTATGGTAAATAACCACCAAACAACGCAAACAAACAATGCCCTAGTAAGACAAAAAAATTTTTCAAACCCTATAAAATGCATTCAAAACAGTGGAGAAACATGATTTTCAGCAAGAAACATGAAAAAATTGACTTTTATGATGGTAATGAGCTTTGAAATCGCAAGTTCACGTTGTTGGTGGTCAGAGGGGATCGTCGGAGTCGATTATGGCGTTTGTGTGGGGTGCACAATGAGAAGGAAGAAGGCCATTTTTGGAAGTGGAGTGAAAAAAAAATGGTTTGCCCTTAGTAAAAAGAAGTTTGCACATAGTCAAGCCGTTCTTTGTTTTGATTGCACATGCTAATCAATTGGCATCGTTGTATTTGAAATAATAATTTCGGAAAATAATATCAATCAATATCAATATCAATAACCCCTATAAAAGAGTCTTAAACCTTTGTGTTCAACATCCCAAAATAGAGACTTTTTTTCCATTCTTTTATAAATCTTTACTTTTTTGTGAACTTTATTAATCTAGCATCACCAATGCAGATTTCTTTTGCTTCAGCGCTCAATCTTTGTTCTTTAATTTGTTTTTACTAACATGAGTTGTTCAATTTGTTATTGTTGGATTTGAATAGCTAGCTGTTAGTTCACATTTCTTTCCGCCCCTCGATTTTATCCAAATTTATTTCATAAATTTTTAAATCGAGTACAGTGGAAAAGTTTGATCCATGTAGTCGAACCTAATTAATTTTGGAAGTGAGGCTATATTGAATTTAAACTATATTTATATGGTAATGCATTTCAGACTCTTCTTCACTGTCTTAGATTTTGATCATCATATTATTCAAGAGCAGAGAAGAAATTATGTAAACATGGGGCAAATAGAATACATATATGATGAATATTTAGCTTTTTTCTGATTTGTCTTTGCATTTTTGTGGAGATTTGATTCATCGAAAAAATTCATGATGCTAGACTTAATTTTAAAGAGTTGAATAGAGAACATGTATGTTATGGCTTTCTTGCACTATTTAGTTATTAAAGGACAATTTTTGACATATCCACATTACTGCTTTACCTAAGGACTATTATATATGTCAAAAACTGGATGGGAACTTTCTCATATCCCTTGCCAGTTAGCAGATTTCAACAATTAGTGATCACTATTGTGTCTCAAAGTTGTTTGCACAATAATTTGCTTCATACCCAAATCTTATTCATAGTCATTCTTATCTAGGTTCCACTTTATTGTGACCTATATGCATAAAAGGGTCTAAATTCTGCTAGAATTTTATTTACCTGCAACAGTTATGAATATCATAGTACAACACCAGCAAAAGAATTGTCATCCTATGGCCTTGATGCTTACCAGCTGAATAGACCAGATAGGATGCAGGTTAATTCAACGCTTGATAGACCTTATCCTGTCAAGGTACATTATTATGAGAGGGAATTTGTGCACAATTTTTGGTTCGGTTCTGCAATATTTGTCCCTTATATGCTCTCCTTGTTGTAGGGTGCAGTTGTGTTCTCTAACTTTGTTGCAACGGTATCTCCCACCTATGCTCAAGAGGCATGAATTTTTAACGAATGTTTATATAAATGTATAAATTAAGGAAAATGATAAAATGACCCACTTTGGGCGCACACTTGGGACGCACACTTTGTTTTTTAGTTCATTTATGGTGTTTTGTTAGATGTGGGCCCACACCTTGGGAGACAAGAAATAGCCATAAATGGGCTAAAAGACAAAGTGTGCGTTCAAAGTGTGCGCTCAAAGTGTGTAAGATTATCATTTTCCATAAATTAATGGGTTCATTATTCTCTTTTATTTTGGTTCTTGTTCTTCTATTCACAGTATATTAACATTAACTTGTATGTTTATTTTCACTTGAGATTGAGAAGGTTATGTTCGAACAATGTGACTTTTAAGTCATTGTTGGTGGGATTTTATGTGTTTGAATGGAAACAAGCTTCCTTTTCTTGGCGCATGACATTTTGATTTAAACCTTGAAGAGGGGACAAAGCCTGGATTCAACATTAAATTTTCATTCCAGAAAAATTTGTTGGAATTCTCAACGCGATTGATGTGAACTGCAAGAGGTATAGAGTTTTTACGAATGTTATATAAATGTATAAATGAATGGGTTGATTATTCTCTTCTATTTTAGTTATTGTTCATCTACTCATGGTATATTCTAAGCGTAGGCTCTACATCTAACAAAAAAACTATAAATAGGCTAAGCGTGGGTTCTACGTCTAACAAAATACCATAAATAGGTTAAAAGACAAAGTGTGCACCCAAAATGTCATTTTCCAAAAATTAACGTGCATGACATTTTGATTTTAACCTTTGAAGGGGGACGACGTCTGGATTTTACATTAAAATTTCAAGGCGAAAAAGAAAATAAAGAAGCTTTAAGGAAGAATCTAAAGCTTTGGATGGATGATCCCATGCAACCACTGGTAGTATTCTGACATCAAATCGATTGTGATTGGGTCGCAAAGCATGGCAGCAGATCAGAATTTGAATCTCAATTGGCCAATTCCCTTTATTGATAGAATTTGATTAGATTGGTAGGTACAAGGCTGTATTGATGATTTGATTGAGTGCTATGTGGTGTTTGATAAAATGTGCATGAGGCCATGGGATGACTAGGATCATAACATTGAGATGGCAAGCTGAATTGATAGTTCAGGTGCTCTAAAATTGTTTGATGAAATGCCTATGAGAATATTGATGTGGTTACTTAGATAGGTCTCTATAACTTGGAGTTGTTTGTCTAAATAATGCTCAAGAGGATTAGTAGTATATGGTTTAATGAACATGAAATACAGATTAATGTGAACCTTGAAATCTAATAGTTCAATACTTTATAAGTTTTGAATTGGCAAAAAAAAATAAGAATTTTAATCCATCTATGCAAAAATTAGGTTTGATTTCCTTGGCTCAACTAAAATTAAGTCTAAGTTAGTTGATGATATTTGTAGTTAAAGGGTGTCTTTTCTCTGTTTGATTGAGTGCGTGTACAAGTTTAATTAACTTCTCAACTATGATAAATTATTCATTTGAACTTGTTTTACTAGGGCAATTAATTAACTAACTTTCACATTTATACTAAAAATACTAATTAACCTTTTGCAATAAAAAAAAAAAAACCATTCCAAGTCGACGTTACTTAACGAAAAATTAACGACTTAAGAAAAATACATTTAACATCTTTGTTACTCAAGCTGTGTTTGTCTTTAGTTGGAGTATAAGTCTATAACTAATACATTGCATTTTCATTTTTCATGTAAAATTTGTGGAAGGACCCGTCCAAACATTACACTACTCTTTGGCGTTATGGTTCTTCTACTTCCTTCGGGGCTTTGGAGACACTTGTGATCCTTCTAGTAGTTTATTCAGCCTTGATATGTCCATTTGAGTTTGCATTTCTGCCGTATAAGCAAAACATATTGTTCATCGTCAGCAACATTATTAATAACTTCTTTGCCATTGATTTCGTCTTGTCATTTTTCGTCACATATCTTTATAACTGCTCTCACCTGCTGGTAGATGATCATAAAAGAATTGCAACTAGGTCATAACATATGACCTTCAATCCCCAGTTCGCTTCTTGTAAATATAAATTTGAATGATTTGGTATTTTATTCATTTGCAAGAGCGATGGAACTAATCTTCTCTGAAAACAATGATATTCACTTATAGGTATATATCTATATGGTTCATTTTTGAAGTCACTTCCATAGCACCCTTTTAGCCCTTCAATCTAATCTTAGAAAATCATTCCATCTCCCTATTATTTAAGGCGCTCAACATGCTTCGTTGTATCGGCTCTTTTGTTGTGTAAGCTCTTTGCTTGCAAGGCGACTGTGAAATTCATTTTATATGCCTTCATTTTCCTGAAATTACAATTTACTGTCGTGAGAAGAACAACATTAATTAAGCATGTTCAATTCTTTTCAGACTAGAGAAGGATATCTTAATCAACTACTTTTGGACCCCTTGCGTAAAGCTTATATATCTCAGTAAGCATGGTAAAATTTTTTTCGTTTCCTTCATTACACTATTAATGCCATCCATAGACTTAATGAACTGCTTGTCCTCTTCAGGTTACTCTGTAGGCAGTTCATTGTGCAGGATGCTTCAACTATCTGATTGCAGACAGATACATGATCCAGATAGAACATGGATTGGCGCATTGATGCCACAGTTCAAAGAAGAGTCTCTAGAACAAATATATATAATATAATGCCAATGTATTGGTCAACCCCAACATTAACCATACAGGTTACGGGGACTTTCATGCTTAAAACACACGAGAGATGTTCGATACATTCTAAATGCAAGTAACCAGCCGCAATATAAATTTTGCCAAACGACTGTTGGAGTACTCTTTTGAGTTTTTTTGGTTCCAGTTTATATGTACTTCAAATATGTGTCTGCTTCAGTGCTCTGCAATGATTCTTGAAAAAACTGATCAAGTCTCACCATGTTATCTTATTTACATCCTAAGACATTTCTTGAAGGGTTGTTTTATTGAACTTGGTATGACATTGTGATATGTTTGAAAATTTGTGACTTCTTTTGGGCTCTTTGTAAGAGTTTGAATTTAAGGTTTTGTTGGGTTTCTTTTAATTGTTGTCTTTATAATTGTATTAAGTCATTAACAAAGCAATTGATACATTGCGACAGACTTATGTAATGTGTGCATTGCTTTAAGGAATAAAATCTCAATTTCTACAAAAGACATTGGTTCAACATATGTATTGCACTATTTATTTATTTATTTTTTCCCAAAAGAGTGGTTATAAAGTAACCAGTGTTTAATTTGAGTTTAGTGTGTCAATAATATAGCAGTGTCGTATGACTTCTGCAGTCTCACCTACTGATATAATGATAGCAGAAAATAAAAATGGTCATACCTAGCTTTTGAAGATGGTAGTCATCCAATTCAATCTAATGTGCAAGTGCTATTGTTATTTCATAATCATTTAAAGCCTCGTAATGCCAATTATTTTGAAGGCCAGATTTTCTTGCTTTATCCCATGTTTCAAAAATAACAACACAAACCACTAAATGTATATTGGAGCTTAATTAATTTATAATTTGCTCATCTCGTCTAAATTTATAATTTAAATTACAATCTCATATTTACTTAGTAAGGTATTAAAAAAAATTCCCACGAGCACAAGATTCCCGCTCGCTGCGCTCGCGGGCACGTTCGTACATAGTACATACTTGAAACGAGTCAATGAAGTCCAAATATATACACATGTCATGAAAACCCCTCAAAATATGTTGTGCATTTATGATGCTTCGATTAATGTGTTGGATTAAAATTCAATGGTTGTAAATATTGTACCCATGACATGTGTATATATTTGGCTTCCATGATAGTACTACCCAAATATATATATATTGAAGCACAAATATATGTAGTTATGTCTTTATATAAGTCTTCCTATTTTTTTTATAAGACAGTTTTACTATTTTAACTCATTTTGAGTATGCTAATCTAGCACGCACTTATAAAAATCCCTTAATTAAGATACACAATCCAGTTCCTTATCCATGATGCACCAATTAGGGTTGCAAGTGGGGCAGAGCAGGGCAGGGCGGGGCGGGGATTGAAGATACCGTCCCCGCATCCGCAGGGATGCGGGGCGTGGACTTTATATAAGTCTATGTTTTGATCAACAATATTTGGTCTTTTTTTTGTCTTTATTTTATGCACAAACACATCTCTACCTAAGTACTACTACTTCCAAATTTTATATGATTAGTTAAAATAAGTCAATCACACTAATTAACAATTGAATATCTGTCAAACAAATTTTTTAATCAATTGTATGCTAATAGTATTTCAAGGGGGAGACTTAATTAATCAACGTTTGTTCTAGAACATTATTGAAAACTACGTCCTGATGATTAATTGATTTAATTTGCTTATTGATTGTGATTATATAATTGGTTTCTTATGTAATTAATTTCATTCGTGTACCTTATGTTTTGATCCTTATCTTTAGTCTTTTTCTTATCACTTGGCTACTTTATCAACTATTTTTTTTTTGCTCTTTTCGACTTTTTGATAGCTATTTAGTTTTCAGTGTTTTTTATATTCAGATTTTTACGTTTGAGTTTTTATTTCAATCTCTTTTTTATTTTTCTTTTCAAGAGCAAACAAAAATATTTTAGAAATGGCATATACTGATCAACAATCTCTGTATGTATTGTTTAGATCAATGACATCCCTTTTTTAGTTTATTCTATAAGATGTCAATTTACTATATATTCTTTATTGTGGCAACAAAATTTTAATTAATCCTATTTTTTTTAAATATAGCTTCTATTCATAAAGTATTAAATTGGGATTTCACCAATATTTACATAAGTTTTTTTTTATCACTTCCTTTTTTCTCATCAAATTAATTTTATTAGGATTATATTTTTGTATAAGCATATGCAAAAAGTTTTTAAACTTTAAGGCACATATTCCATAATTTTGCTCCAAAAAAAATTAAATGATATTATTCTTCACTTAAAATTTATTTCTGATTATGTAGTAAGATTATTTTTTTAGTTTGGTTTTCAATTTTTTTCTCATTAAGTTAATTATTTTTTAACTAATATATTGACACTTAGTCTTACCCGTGTCCGAAGTGCGGGATTTCGACTAATTTTTTAACATGAATTCTTTGTGGGACGGGGTACGGGTTAGGGAGACGGAGATTCCCCGTGGGGCGGGGTATAGGGCGGGTAACGAGAATTTCCCGTGGGGCAAGGCACAGGGCGGGTCGATAGGGATTCCTTGTCGAGCGGGGTACAGGGAAAACCAGAGGGGCAAGGGTAATCTTTGCCCCCGCCCGGCCCTGGCAGGGGCAAAAATGCAGAGAATCCCCTCCCCACCGGTGCAGGGCCCCGCGGAGGATAGGGATTCTCCGCCCCACTTGAACCCTAGCACCAATAAAGATCACAATTAAAAGAGTGTCAAATTAATGTGTCCAAAGTAGAAAAAAAAAGCATATATACAATGCAAATTAATGGTAGTTTGTTTGCACAAATAAGATTAACGAATCAATGTACTTGATTCTATTTCTGATCATGTATTGAGTCATGAATAATTAATAAAATTGCGATTTCTCTTGAAAAAAAACTAGAGATTGATTTTTTTTTTCTTTTTTGTCAAAATATTGTTGTGGTTGTTTTTCTTTTAGTGAGAATAGAACCACGACCTCTCAAAACTTTATTTTTTGGTAAGTGATTTCTCTACTGTCTTTTGATAAGTGATGTCTCGACCATCTCTGCCAGAGATGCTTTGACAATACTATTGTGGTGGTTGTGCATGTAATTAATAATTGATACGTGTATACATATATAATTATAGTTATGTGGTTCGATTTTGGTAAGATTGAGAATGGTAAGGTTGTAAGGTTGACCTATCTACATGTGACACGTGGCATGTTGGAGCATTAAAAGCAATCAAAACAAAAGTTTTCTTTCAAAATAAATACCCAACACGTCGCGTCGCGTCGCTTGTAGATAAGTCAACATTACAACCTTGCCAAATCTTACCAAAACTGGCTGTCACATGCATGAAGAAAAAGAGGGTGTTTGTATTGAGTACACGTGGATCTCTCACTCAACACGTAGCACAGCCACGTAAGTAAAGCAAGCACCATGTGTAAGACATACAAGAAAGTTAAGATACCACGTGTCATCCAAACAAGATCCCTCACCGCATTCCAATCCTCAAAATTAAAGCATGCATACTTCTTAACTACGCACTACTTTGCCTCACTTCTCCTAATCACAATCTGAACTCTTGCCAGCAATCTCGAGGAGAAGAATTCAGCTAATTAAGATGAACCAAGAACAACCCATCAAGTACGGCGACGTTTTCCCGGTCTCCGGCGACCTCGCTGACAAACCCATCGGCCCAGGCGACGCTGCAATGATGCAGAGTGCCGAGCTGCAAGTCCTCGGCGGTGCCATGCAGAAAGGCGGTGCTGCCGCGGCCATGCAGTCGGCGGCGTCTCGAAATGAAAGCGCCGGCTTTGTTAGTCACCATGAAGTCTGCGCCGGCATCCAAGAGGGCATGACCGTTACCGAAACTGAAGTCCCTGGGCGCCTCATTGTTAGTGAATCTGTTGATGGACAGGTTACTTGCTAGAATCAATTTCGTTCTTCTTTTTCTTATTTTTATTTATTTATTTATTTTTAACTTGAATTGGAGTTGAACCTCCATCCTTTCCAAATCTTGTCTTGTCCATCTCACTAGAGATGGTTTTGGCGTTAAAATTTTTTACCTAAAGATTACTATATGCGTCGGAGTAGTTTCGCACTTCGGTCAGCGGCTTAAGAGGATATTTCGAGTTTGAGACCTACGAACACAAAAACCACTCTTAAGAGAGCTTTACCTTTAGTGGGCAGAGTTGGTTCGAGCCTGAAGCAGTTTATTAAGTTCGAATACCAAGTTTATTTAGACTGAAGAAAAATTATATGTTAACAAATTCTCTGCTCTGAAATTCTATTTAATTTTTTGCTAGTTCAACTAAATAATTGTATTCATGCGTAGTACATACTATCTAATTGCTTTAATTTTGTAGGTTCGTTATCCTACTTGATTGAGGAAGGACTAGCTAGGACCATTCAAATTTTGATTTAAACTAAATTTGAGGCTGATATTTATGTTACTGTATACTTTCAAGAGTGCGAGACAATAAGAAAAATCTATTTTATTCTCAGGCACTTAACAATTGTTAATTCTCTCTCCCAATTTATATATTTATTTATTTTTGATGATGCAGCTTGTGGAGCAGTACACAATGGGAGAACCAGAGCAGCCACCACTCCCACTTGAGCCAGTGCTGCCAGCGAAGGGTCTCTCAGGTACTACTACAGGGACGAGTGAGCAGATCACCATTGGAGAAGCATTGGAAGCCTCAGCAATGACTGCGGGAGACAAGCCGGTCGATAAGAGTGATGCCGCCGCGATACAGGCGGCGGAAATGAGAGCTACCGGTAGAGTCAACATCACTTCCTGGGGGCTGGCAGCTGAAGCTCAGGCTGCTGCTGCTGCCAATGAACGTACTTTTTTTGATGAAAACAAGACCAAGCTTGGCGACTTGCTTCAGGTATATTGTGGTACCTAATTTAATCTCTAATGAAGAGGTATACAAGGTATATAAATGCTTTAGATTGTTTAGGTACTAGTCATTATTCATTTTTTGTGCTATGTGAAATTACTAAACCAATCCGTATTACAACAGAAAATGTAGTTAAGTTTTAACAGGGAATTAAACTTTTACCATTAAACTTTACTAGAATGTAAATGAAAGCAGTAAAGCAAACTACAAAACCAAGGGGTTGTTCATGCAGTTCGGTCCACGACCTACATCTGTGGGGCTACGCCCAGATGTAAAATTTACTAAGTATCAAAACAGTTTACTACAGGCTTATTACAGCGACTCCCTCACTGATGACCTTCTAGCACCTTCTTTTACTCCTCCTGTGTAACTTACATGCACAAGACTCCTCTTGTGTGTGAGGCTCCCCCTTACTTTAGCACCCAAGTCCCCTTGGACGTTCACAATACAAAGTAAATGAATCAACTTAACTGGGGTGCAAACTCAATCACTTTGACACATTATGTAGACAGTGAAGTGTTGGGTTTTGGGGTTCATGCGCAGCGGATATTACAAAACAATTTTGAAAAAAAAAAACCCCAACAGGATCCGAATCTGATTCCATTAAAACATGTTTAAACTATGAAAACTTAATCATACCTCAGTCGCAATACCTCTCTGAAGGTTAATCGATCTCTAAGGCGCTGCCAATGACGAACGCCCTCTACTAGCTGTCCACACACGAACGGCGGCCGAGATTCAAAGTGCTAGCTTCGAGAGAATACCAAACTTTTTGTTTCTCTCCAAAACGATCCAGAGGATACCAAAAACTCTAAGTCGTTTCTTAAAACGAAAATAGAGTTTCGGCCCTTTTAAAATCTTTCGTACTTGTTATAACTCAAAGCGTCTATTTATACAACCCTTGTATATAGACGGTTAAGTAAATTACACATATACCCCTACTTAAAGAAGTATAAGTGTAATACACTACAAGGACGTTTTTGTCATGAATTTTATCATATAAAATTCATTTTTCTGAACCATCTTAAAATCTCGCAAAACCATTCTCAGTGTGCGACCCAATAGGCTCATACAACGTTGGCAGTGTACCAAAACACATTTTGGTATACAAGTCATAAGCGGCCTCTAGCAAGACATTATGACTACCCAAGTTGTACGAATATCAAATCGATATAACCTAATCAATAGTGTATATAACATCCTTTTGTCACACGATATCCTTTTGATCAAACATAAGGCATGGAATTGTCATCCAACATGTTCAATCGTACTAGTATCGATTTCTAGGTAGACTGAAAACATCTAAGTGACATTGATCAATATCAATTCACTTAGACTAGGCCTTTTTACGATCTAACACATCGAGGGATCCACTGGATATCTCTCTTTATATGAGAGGGACAAATTCTATCTCGATTACACAACTTCACCACATTATTCACACAATAACCAATCACAACCTTTATAATCATCCGGTTAAAGACAACGTTTGATTGCATCAAATCACTGTATTCCTAATGTTGAAGTCTCTGGTAATCTCAAGTCAGAGGACTGAAAAATATACCTATCATGAGAAACAACTATGACTTAATCCATGTGATGTTCTCATAGCGGGTCGATCCAGTACTTTGTTCCCTAACAAGTACTCATGATCATGATTCATATTCCTATACGTATGATCATCGTATGATTATCAATCAAGACTCACACTAGTCTTAATTCATTATAGTTCCCAGTATAATAATCGACTAGGGACATTTAGGATATTTCTATAAATACCTATGGATCTTATTATAATGTAAACATGCAAATCAATTATAATAAACAGCAAATGAAATCCTTTATTTTATTAACTAAAATATATTCATAAAGACTGTTAATGGATTGACCTAGGGCACATTTCCCAACATGAAGTACACTAAATCTTAACACACCTTAACAATACGGTTAGGATGAGCCCAGTTTTCATCTTCAAATAATCACGCTCTCACAGTGATTACGTGGTAATAAGCCTCTGAACCACAACTCCAACTTTCATGTAAATCTTTGGTTACTCCTTAGTTGGTTGTAGATAAGGTCAAATTCGTAACAAACTGATCCAGAGATCTTGTTGTAACTGTCTTCTACGTTCTGTTGTAACAACGTATCTTATCCAAATCACTCAAAGTTTATTTTTTGATTTGAGCGTGTAAAACATGCTTTGGGTGAGTTATTTACCAAACTAAAAACCTGATAAACAAGATGACAATTCAACTGGTCAATCAAAATCTTAACTAATGATCATGACACTAACACTGTGGTTTATGAGACTTCTAATAGAGGGACATTGAGTTTCAAGTAACGCAAATCAACCTGCATTGATCTTACTACTATAAATTACTTCTTGAGATGCTTGTTGATAAAATCTCACTTGTCTAACGTTGTATTGGTGAGAATGGTGATTGATAACGCTAAGCATATATGGCCTGTCAAACCTTACACCCTAGATTTTTAAAGGATGTCATAGTGTGTCAATTGTAGCTTACTTTTGATTGTGATGATTAATTTGGTGGTTGATGAACCATAGGATGCATCTGCAAAGCTACCGGCAGACAAACCGGCAACCCGACGAGACGCAGAGGGGATCACAGCGGCAGAGATGAGGAACGATCCGGACATGTCCACATATCCAGGAGGAGTGGCTGCATCAGTGGTTGCAGCTGCAAGGCTCAATGAGAGCCAGAGTTTCACCTAGTCATATAGATCAACTAACGTGATGTTACTAGTAGTAGTAGGCGTTTATAATACTAGTCAGTGATGAGTGGGTTTTTTGGCAGGGAAGGGTGTGGTGTTAGTTTTGTTGCATAGGGAAGGAGTCTTGATACATGTAAATGTCAAGTCAGGTGAGGAACCGTCTATGTTCTCATAAACCGTTTGTAATGTTGAATGGAAGAACAGATAGCTAGTTGGAGTCTTATCATACACTAGTGTGTCCTAGAGGTATGAAGTTTGAATTTTCTAAAAGTTCAAGGCATATCTATTGGACGGAATGAGTTTCAACAACAAAGCTTCAATACCAAATGGAGTCGCTGCTCTTCCATTCGCAACATATCAA
This sequence comes from Stephania japonica, assembly GCA_039657345.1. Taxonomy (NCBI): domain Eukaryota; kingdom Viridiplantae; phylum Streptophyta; class Magnoliopsida; order Ranunculales; family Menispermaceae; genus Stephania; species Stephania japonica. The sequence goes on along the minus strand of CM077558.1, from coordinate 13,933,491 downwards.
AAATGGAAAAGAATAATAAAAAAAAAGACGAAAGGAGATTATATCATATTATAGTTCAGTTTCGAGAAAACCATGATACCATAAAAAAGAATCAAGCTATGTACACTCTACGGCATCGTAACAGTCAGGGCATTTTGAAACTTACTAAAATGTCTCTAGTTTGTAAAAATGCACTTCACCACGCAAGACACATGTTAAAGTGGTCTTGGTGCTGAGACTTGTCTTAGTGTCGGTCTGTACAAATTGACACCTAAATTGACACCCAAGATAGTGAAACATTTAACTAAGTGGGTGACCACAGACATCATACAAGTATCGGTGGCCTTGTGTTGAGAGGTGTCTCTCGATCGACACCAATTGACAACTTATGTCTTGATTTTGTGTGTCTAAGATCTGATATATAATGTCGGTTAATGCAATGTCACATTATGGGAACCTCATCAGTTACTCAGGGTAGGGGTGGCAAAAAGTGTTCACTCTCTTGTCTGTATTTGTTCGGACTCGCTTTAAACAATTTCATACATGATTTTTTTTTAATAAATACAGGTTCAAACATATTTTCTTGTTCGTTTTAAGAGTCGGTATTGAACAAAATTTTTTAAAAAGCGGGTACTCGTTTAACAATTAGTTCGCATGATATTTTATTTATTTATTCGTATATTTAAAAAATCTCATGATGTTTGTATTGTAATTCACCAATGATGATATTTTTACGTAAGAACTTGCAAGAATTGAATTTTGAATATATAATATATTTTTATTTTTTTGTGGTAATGGAATGTATGATTACATAAGAATCATGCATTTTGCAAATAATTAGGTAAAAATAATAATTTCATTACATTGAAAAACGGGTTCGAAAAAAAAAATGGATCTTGTATAAAACATACAGGTCCAAACAAAAAAAATTGTTTGTTTCAAAAACGAGTACAGGTCTCAACACTATTTTAGTCGTCGTTAAAAGGGGTGTCTGGACCCGTACCAATCTAGACCCCTTTTCTGTCACCCCTAACTCAGGCCAGTAGATACCCCACTGATTACTCTGAGCACCCCATGGCAAATGTATCATTTTCTTTTAGAACCAACATAAATAAAAAAAAATTGAGGTGCGTTGAGAGGATTTCAGGGGTGCAGATAGCACGACTCTAAAACAGTATATCTCAAGTCATTGAGCATGTTAAGTTCTCAAGTGTATTGAAAACTTTATTCATTTCCCCTTTATTTTCTTCACCATAAAACAACTTACAACACCCTTGATTATAATATGAGTTGAATCCCCAACTTTGCTTGACAAGGCATCATGATGCCTCGTCTATCGTACTAAAGATGCTTCGACACCTACATCACTATCCATTATCCAGGGCCAGTATCCAGAAATTAAAATCATCCCCATACCACTGCTCACTACCACCATATGCTCTCTTTTGCTCGTTTCCTTGAGTTTGTTTTCTCGATACAATACGAAACAAAATCATCTCAGTATTTGAACCCTGAAAAACGAGGATCGACGTTCTCTTCCTCATCGAAAAGCCTTGAAATAGTGGTGTTTCTATGGTTGCTTAGGACCATCTCAGCTGCTGCTCTCTCCAATCACTAATCACAACAATAATCCTACTCAGCTTACTTCATCTGCAGTGCTCTGAACCACCTAACTGCCCTCGTTAGTTTTCTAAATCTCCTCTTAATAAACCTCAAAGCTCCAAATAATGCCAATCACAACTTATTAATCAAAGCAGCCACTCCGAACAACAGTGAGAAAATAAATGAGCTCAAACTCCTAACCAATGCTCTACCTTTAGCTCTACTGCAATTATTCAAAATTTCAAAATGAGGTTCGACAATTTAATTATTTCACACACACCAGCACTCAACAATGGCATTGTCCCATATGATTCTTCATCATCTCAAATGTCTCTGACTTCAGATTTCTTGAGCCCCGAAATTGCTTGCACTTCCATCAATGGCCATGCCATTCCTAAAGAGTCAAGTTTTTTCTTCATGAAATCCCTGGTCGATTTCAGGTGAGATCTGTAAGCATTTGATGTTCATTTACTTACCCTTTGTTATCTGTATCAATGTCTACTTTTTATGGCGAAATGAGTGAACTGGTGCACCCAGCAGTTTCCCTGTTTATTGACGTAGTACATCATGACTAACATACCCCTATCATATAATAAATTCCAATACATCAACTTGGGCCTACATAGTGACTACATTGATCTTCGTTTAGCTGCAAAATGACACCATGTATCTTATACAGTAACTACTTTTCTAAATATACCTAACTCTAAATAATGACAGGTTCTTCAGAACTGTTTCTAGCAAAGTTTACGGTGTAAAGCGGTAAAAGTTATGAGACAAAGTGAACCATATATTTCTGAAGTCTGAACACAACCGTTACAATGTTATATATACAAACAAAGATAGTGTAAGGCACGTACATGCAATTAAGTAACAAAGATCCCATAACTTGCATCTAAAGTCTCTGTATGCCAAGGAATGTCCCCCAGTTAAATTTGAAATTATTATGCATTCTCACAATCTAAATCATTAAAATGTTTGGTGAATCACATATTCTCTCTTTCTTCATCTGAGAACTTGAATGTCATGAAAAAGAAAGATTCTCTCTGGGAAAAAGAACGCACACATAGCACCAGCATCAAAGGCTTACAACAATGCTAAAAGAGAGAAAATAAAACCTCATCTAGATGAAACAAAAATCCATCTGCGCTACAATCTACAACGCTCTTATAATGTACAACACAATACATGACAATGAATTTAAAAACCCAAGAGGAGCAAAAATTTCAAAAAAGAGCTCACCTTGGAGAAACAAACTCGAAGGGTTTAGTGCTTTACTTGTTCATAACTGTATCAGTGTATTCTTGGGATGTGCCGACAAAGCGGTCCCTTTATTATCTTAATCTCGCTTTCTGGAGTCCCAACTCTGAGGCAATGAGTCGAAGCAACACTTGAACAAGTTCCCTCACTCTTGCTTCCCTGAAAGACATGAAACACAACTATTGATCCTGGAATCTAGAATTTCTAGTGCATTTGGTCCAATACATTGTTTTTAGCTACAAGAAACACAACTATTAATGCAACCATCCTGTCATGTGTCACCGATTCACCATACACGTTTAAGCATTTACTTATCTGAAAGTCATCGCTATCAGGTTCCATTATATAACTGCTAATTAGAATGGTGTTAAACTGGTCTCTTACCTGGAAACAACCAGCTCACAAAAGGCTGGGAATAGAACAAGGAGATGTGCACGACTTTGTTGGTCCTCTACTGTTTCAAGGCTTTTCTTCAAGTGGGGATTTGGAGAAAGAAGGGATGCCACTTCTGAATGAATAGAAAGCCGAGCAAGCTCTTGAAGGACGTAAACAATTTCTTCAATTCTAACTGACGGCAGTTGATTCTCACCTGCAAGATCAGCAAAACGGATCTTCAAGAGTTCTGAAGAATAACTAGGTAGACTCAAGAAAACACTCAGAATAGTCGAGGAATTAGCATACCCAACTCATTCTCGTCGCTTAGGAATTTATTCAGTATATAATTGCATCTGTCAATCAGCACCAGTATAGATATTCTGCTGACACTGGATCTTGTTGTGCTCCAGGCATGGGATTCATAGCTACAATTCGGTTGAAAAACAAAGAAGAATCAGAGGGCAACATGTTATAAGAACAGGAAGTTTTTCTGCACTTCTCTTCAATGTCAAAAGAGAAGAGAGTTCCATCCAGTAACCGCATCGACATTGAAAGCAGATCAGGGAATTTTAAGAACTGGTTCTGGTTCAGAGAATTTGACACTCAACGGTTTAGGCATTATTTTCTTTTTCTATCTTTATGTTTCAGGAAGGTATTTTAATATTTACTCTCACATTATCATATATATAAGTGATGCTGAATTCATGCCAGAAGGATAATTCACATATTTAAATGGCATTAAGGATCTTTAGGTACATTAGGCTGCTATTTTCCTAAATTCTTGCATAAGAAAGAGTAACTTCATAAATAGATTCCTATACATCTAAAACTGATTTAATACAGAAAGTGAAGGAAAATTCAAGAAATCTCTTAACCAAAAGCTTGAGTCCAGAATGTTAATTGCAAATCATGAAACAAACATACTGACCTGCACAAGGAAAACAATTTTTGTAAGCAAGTCAATGAGAACTTGCTGCAATGTGAAGGCATGAGTCCTACAGTCTCAATCGGTAAACTGCATGTCCGAGAAGCACATTGGTCTAAAGTCATCACCAGCCGTCGAATAACCTACAATGTAAGGGTAAATTCAACATAGAATCAATCACATCATAGCGCTAAACAAATAAAGCACCATTACAGAATTTAGATTTAAGTCAATCCACGGCAACCAGTTTCAAGACATTGTTCAGAGCAGGGCCTTTCTTTTACTTTTGAAGGGGAAATAGAGAAATCTTTTTCCTTACTTTTTCCTCATCTATATGTGAGAGTAACCAACCTTGGCCAACCCACTTCAGTCCCAACTTACTCCATTCATTAGACACCCGTGATTGTACTCAAAATTCACTACTGACTTAATGTAAGGTTGACAGAATTGTCCTCTACTAAAAGCCCAAAGAATTGATGGTTCATAGCAGGGTTTCAACATAGTCAGAAAACCAAAGATAGGAGAAAATTTATTTGACTAAATAAACAATAAATCAATAGAAGAAGTTCAAAAATTTAAGTAGAGACGTACTTCATACATGAAAGTAGTAATTATATTATCCTGTTTTTGACTTTAGCTTCATTATGCATTATTTGAATAAATTTACCTTCTCCAATGTAACCCAAGCGTACATTGTGAACTTAGGGCCAGTCTTTCAATGATGTACATAGTTCAATGTATGAGTACATATATAGTATTAAGCATTCAAACCAATAATTTTCAATCAATTCCCCGAAAGCTTGAATAACCAATGGTCAAATGCAGAATCAGAACAAATATGAGTAAATAAGCAAGAGAATTACATCATCAGAAGCATCAGTCTCAGCCTTTAGTATCTTGTCGCCAAGAAAATCTAAAATAGTCATTTCAAGAATTTCATCATCTTTGAAAGCGGCAGATGAAAGAGCCTTTGAAGGAAGAGCACGTCCACAAGAGCTCATGAGGAATGTTTCATAAACATCAGCAACTTCCTTCCAAAAATGGATTCTAGCAGGCTTAGTTATACTAGAATCCAGACCATAACCAACATTTTCTCCACTAACATTCCCTACAAGAATATGATTGAAGCCTTCAACAGCCAGTCTCCACAGTCCTGCTTCTGGATTGTCTCTTCTTGTTGTCATGCACCTTTAACAGGAGGAGAAAAAAATTACATTAACTTCTAAATTGCAACACATGTTTTCCTTATCATAATCTAAGGTATACAAAAAAATAAAAGATCTGATTCGAGAAAGGCCTTCCCGACTCATTCTAGTTGATATTTAAAGTGGGAACTTCCATAAAATACATAAGTTGATCAGATCTAGCATGCATTTTACTAGTGAATTGCATAGCAACTGGCAGCCATAAAGTAACTTAACCATGAGACGGTCAAAATTCTCTCGTTCTTTTGACTACACTAAAACCAAAGGAGATCAAATAAGAGACGTCTATCACATCTAATATTAGAAGCAATATTTTGTGACAAGTAAAATTTCGTTTGCACCTTCTAATTTAAAAAATATATGGTATTTTCAGTTTTTGCCCATTTAAGTAAGCCATACTATGGTAATCACAAGATGATAATTGAACATTTAGCGGATTCACTTGAAAGTAGCCAACAGATGCAATCTCACTGATAAAAAGGATTATTCTCTACTTGTTTTATGCAATATTCATACAGTTTAGCAACTTCCGTTCGGGTAAGCTTGAAGTCTGCAGTTAAAACACACATTCTAGGCTGCAGAAGTGCAGCTCGATATGAATCAAAATCTGTTGGGTTCCATCCGCAATCTCGGTTCAGATGAACTCAGGTTACACATCAATCTTGATTCATGCAACAGCCACAAATTACAAGGGACTCCTCGGCCCACCTCAAAAATTAATTGCTCGGGTAAATATTCATAAAAATTCATTTGAAGTGTTATTCGGTATATGACAAACCATGAATCAAGAACTGAATATACCTTTCCCATGGAGCAAGCCAAGCTGTTGCTGAGACATACCTAAAAGAGTAGACAAGTCAAGGACACGACCCGTCTACAGTAACTTAATCCTAACTGTTCCTTATTTAGTTGAACTAAGAGTTCCACTTAAGAGGAAATTCAGATATCCAATCATAAGGAGAAGAATAAAGTGAGATATAAGGCAATAAATTTATTAGAAGCTGCAATATCAAAGGAATATCAATGATTTGCTTATACAGCCAAATATTATCATCAGATGTTAAATTTGCGTGTTTTAAAAGGATTAACATTTATGGCATTCTGTAAGTAAGACAAATCATTTGTACTTTTACCTAGACAAATTGGCACCTCTCATGCAAAAAGAGCCCGCGTTCAGTGGACAACATATTTGTAAATGCACTTTTGCCATATCTGGAGTTATTCACAAGTGGAGATAAGGTAAGCATCACACCCATACCATGAGATGGAGTGAATAGGAAATTAGAACTTTGGAGGAATACATTAAAATCTAAAGGCTTTAAGTTGAGTAAGGCGAAGACCAAATACATGCACTGTGAGCTTCGAAATACTAGAGATCAAGATGGAGTGGTAAAATTATGGGAAGTAGAAGCTACTAAGGTGAACCACTTTAGATATCTAGGATCAATCATACAAAATGATGGCAATATTGAGAATGATGTTACACATAGAATTCAAGTTGGATGGAAGAAAATGAGTGCAACTGGTGTGATCTGTGATAAAAATATGCCTACCAAGTTACAGGGAGAATTTTATAGGACCGCAATTAAGTCAGCTATGCTCTATGGAAGTGAATGTTGGGTGGTAAAACAACAACTACATAAAATGAACGTAGCAGAAATGAGGTTGCTTAGGTGGATGTGTGGTAAAACTCGTAAAGATAGAATAAGAAATACTGAAATCCAAAGACAAGTAGGAGTAGCACCAATTGACTCAAAGTTTAGGGAATGGCGGTTTGGTCACCTGCAAAGACGGCCTACAAATGCCCCCACTAGAAAACTTGACTTAATAGAAACTAAAGAAATTCGACGAGGTAGGGGTAGACCGAAGTTAACTTGGGCTGCATTAATTAGGAGGGATTTGAATGGTTTGGAAAGCTCACCATCAATTGCACTAAATCGAGCACAATGGAAGAGTTTTGATCCATGTTGCCGACCCCAATTAATTTGGGATTGAGGTTATGTTGTTGTTGAGTATCAACCTCTAGTAAGATGTGAAGAGTGTGGAAACATCTCCTTCTTGCTCTAGTGTGGTGTTTCATTAAGAGGAAGGAACAAGAGAATCTACGAACATAAATAATCAAAGCCAAGGCATATTAGGAATTTGGAAATGTTTAGGGTCTTTTACGGTTAGCATAGATTGGCTTTCCAAGATTTACCCCTCATGAGACTGGTTAAGTGGATTGTGACATATTTAACTTAGATTTTAATTTTGTAGAGAACAAGAGAATTTTTCAGCATCAAGAGCTACATTCTAAGGATGTCCAGAAGTTAGTTGAAATATGCTCCCAATGGATCACCAAGGGAAGTTTTATTTGGCTAATATCCACCTCTTTTTGGAGCGGGGACAAGTTGTTTGATCGTAGATACTTGTGAGAGGTTGTTTACACACGTATATATATAGATATATACATGTTTAAACCCTATTTGCATGGATCATTTTGTTTCTCAAACAAATAAATAAATACAAAGCACTGTGAACTAAGTCCCCCCAAATGTGTATACATGTGGTAGAGGAAGGAGAAACACACTTTTATATACTTTATAATTCCAAATATTTCCAAGGGTTGTAAGGCGTCAAGGTGATATCTAGGCGTTTCATTGTAAAAGGCGAGGCGTCGCCTAGGTGATGAAAAAAATATTGATTTAGAAGCCCTTGAAAAATTAATTATATATTTTTAACTCCCCCGTCTGTTTACTAGTACTGCTACTCACTGTCTATTTACTACATTATTAATAATAATACTTGATATTGAAGCTTCATACTTGTAAGTTTAAAAAAATTCAATACTTAATTCAAAAATAATTAATTAAAGACACTTTAGGATTTTAAATAAAGCATACATAATCATCCATCCAATTGTATTTGTAAAAAAAAAATTTTGTAAACTATTTTAAAAAAATATAATTATAAATTTAAAACAACTCAAAATTTTTTTTTTTTTTAAATTACTGTTCATGAACAGTGCTCAGAGCCATTAATGACCTTAAAAGTGGGCCGATGTTAGTTGTCAAAAGTCAGAGGAGTCATCAAGAGGCCGGTGGAGTTGCTGGAAGTGAAAATTTACCTTTCGAGACACGCCGGAACCTTGTGGGAAGTCACTCACCGGAGGGCTAAGGTTGGGGTTTAGGGTTGGAGTGGATAAGATTGATGGGGTAGAGAATGGGGCTCTATTAGGGTTTAAGGTTATATATATAATTATTTAAGGCTTCTATACTCTTATAAAATTTACTAAGACCTCCCTAAAGACCTTAAATGTGTTCAAATGCATCCAACGCCCGCCTTATGAACCGCCTAGGCGTTTTTTGCCTAAACCGCCTAGGCGACGCCTTACAACCACTGAATATTTCTTATGCTTTTACCTTATCTTATTCATCGATCAAACGCATGATTGTAAATTTCAAGCCAGCCAATTCAAAGAGAAAAGAACCAAGGGCAAAAGCAGTCTATATTTCCACATGCTATGCCCATGAAATAGATGCTACTATAAGATACTGCACGAACAGATGTCAGAGTTTCCATACCTTCCAAGACCTTGAATAATTTCTGGAAGCATTCTGCACTTCTCAACTGCAGGAGCAGATTGGAAAAGTTCAACCAGCAAAGGAACAAGCTTTTCTGCAAAAAGATTACTGAAGAGATGCGCTTCTGTGTGCTTAACTACAGCTGATTCATGGCGTGGAACTTGAACTTCTCCTTTGTCAGGCAAAATCACAGTAGTATCGTTTGGAGATCTATCCGTCAATGTTGTCTGAATTTCTGCAGACATGACTTAAACCATCAAACATTTGTTTCAAAGGAATAAAAACGACTTAAGGGTGCCACCTTGTACTTTCGTACCATTACATTGTTCTGTCCCATCTTCTTCACCCAGTGAAATAGCTTCAGATCCAGGAAGATAACACAGAAGGTTCCTAATAAAATACAACCACATGGATGATAGGTGCCCAGTTGGACGTAATTGTGGTAGAATTTCCAGCAAAGTTCGTTGAACAGGAGGAACCTGGAAGAAAGGGGAAAAAGCATGAGAAGCTTTTGTAGAAAACCTAGAATAAACATGATTCCTTCAAGGTAAAAGGTCGAAACTCCAGAAAAATTAAGATCTAGATAGAGCAACAACAAAACAAGTTCTTAGAAAAGTTAGAGACATACAATGTCAATTTCCATATCACCAGTACCCTGAGATTGTTTGATAGTAGAATGAATGGTTCCAAGATACTTCTTGTACATGGTATCATCAAACATCCTTTGAGCTAGAACGAACAACTCCCCTGCCAAATTTATCCAAAGCTGTAAATACTGAATAAGCCAACATCATTCCCATGAAATTATCTGTTAAAGGAACAACAACATCACAAACTAGTCGGGGTCAGCGACATCAATCAAATGTTTCCATTTTGCTTCATTCAATAAATTGGATGGTGTGCAATTGCTCTAGTCCAAAGACATTTGATGCCATTTTTATTGTACAATTGCTCATTTCTAGCAACATTGTATCAACATGTCTGTCAAGGATAAATACATTATATTTTGATAATTTTTTAATAAATTCTAATTGTTTATTGTTTTTAGATTCCATCAATTTATTTTGGAATTTTTGATCTGTTGTAATCTTTTTAAATTATTCTTTTAGCTTAATATCATAAGCTACTAGCCTATGTTGCATAGTAAGTGCTTTGTACTATTTTGCAATCTTTACATGTTTTTACATCTCTTTATCTTGCTAAAAGGAAATCTATTTTGTATCACATCTGTTGCTAAAAGTAATAAAATGTGATTCACTTTTCCTAGAAGTAGCTTAGCTATGAGTCTATGACTAAATCATATGCCAAAGCAATCTCTATAATTATGTGCCCTCTACTTAATTTTTAGTACCACAATCACATAACCACATCCATCATGTCCTCTCTCGAATCCATCATTATGTGCCCTGTATGCCCATTTATATCCCCACTAATAAAAATCTTTTCAACCATGTGTAATTCTTGAATGTCCATCCATATCCTCCCAAAATTTACATTTTATCTCTCATTTAATCCTACAAGTCGAGCATAAGCGTGGCACTAATTTTTAATATCTGATAATTATAAACTAAGATGAATCTATAAATCATCCTCTTAGCTTCGATGAACCATATAACTATTATTACCAAAAATACCTCTCCGTGGGTGGTAAGGAAACAACTACATAAAATGAATGCAGAAATAAGGATGCTTAGGTGGATGTGTGGTATACCTTGCAAAGATAAAATGAGAAATACAAAAATTTAAAGAAAAGTAGTAGCACCAATTGACGCAAAGGGAAGGTAGGTTGCGGTGGTTTGAACACCTCCAAAGACGGCTTACAAATGCCTCCACTAGAAAACATGACTCAATAGAAACTGAAGAAATTATACAATGCAGGGGTAGACTAAAGCTAACTTGGGAAGCATTGATTAGGTAGGATTTAAAGGACTTAGAAAGCATACCATCAATTTCACTAAATCGATAGCAATGGAAGAGGTTGATCCATGTTGGCCGGATTGAGGCTTTGTTGTTGTGTATCAAAAATACCTTCTCCATTACTTTTTTTGTCCATATCTCGAATGCCACAATTTAGATGTAATCTAATAAATGCTGAAAATGATTTGTATCACAATCAACTTGGATGTTACATTGTTTGGTTTAGGGAATATACAAAGTTTTTAATTGATCGATGCCTTCAGTGAATAATTTATTTTATCCTGAATTTAGCTAGCAAATGGAAGATTTAAACTAGTTTCTTAACGTTGATAATTATAAGTATGAAACATATAGTGATCTCTCCTGATTCTTTTTCCTTTTCCATCTAAAGATGAAACTTTGAGAGATCAGAAGTTGAGACAGAAAAAAAATAATAATAATAATAAAAAAGATCACAGGAACAGCCATTCAGATACTGTGATAGAGGTCCTACAATCCTAAACATGAAGCAAAACTAAAATGGAGTTATCTATGCTTTCTCCGAGGATTAAATAAGAAAAAGAAAGAAAGAACAAGTTCTTTAAACACACTAGGCAACACAATCTTATCAGAAACATCATACAAGTCTCTTTGCTCGCTAGTCAAAACTTGAAATAGACTGCCTGTTCCCTCTAGAAGAAGTCATTTGAAACTGAAATTCAGGATAACTATAAAGAGAAATGAGCATCATTATTAAGGGCCTATATGAGGGAAAAAATCATCTTTAAACTAAAAAGGTTTCTCTCATAATCATCTGAAAACACAAGTAATCATCTGAAAACACAAGTGCCTTACCTAGGCCATGTAAGATTTCCTGCTTCACCTTGTTGGCTGCCGTATTTCCACACCTCAGGGGCCTTTGAAGGACACAATCATATACATCAAGCATCGATTTGAGGTATGGTGCAGGAAAGTCTCCCTATTCAAGGAATATCTTTTATTTACTGGCATAAACTAGTTTCTTTGACAGTAATCAGACTCAGAAAAAGCTCAAAGGAAGTACTTGTCATAGACACATATCAGACGGCAAGTGTACATACCTTTGAAGAATGAGAAAGAGCACTTGTTAGTAAACAGTTAACGGCAGCAATAGCAACTTCTTTGCTACCATTTAAAATGCTGTTTCTAACATAAACAAGGAGAGACTCCCATCCTGAAAAAAATGTATATGAGAGTTTTGTAGCAATAAACATATTGGATGAATAAGAGGATCAATATTTACAATTTTACATTACAAAGACCTACCTGTCCAGAAATCATTTAAACTTCTAAGAAATGGAAAAAAGGAACGCAGAATGCGTGCTATTCCTCCTAAGACCAACACAAGTGTTTCATCCCACTGTTTTTGAGCAGTATTGCGACTGTACGTACATTATATAAACAAAGGTTAGGAATACAATATCCCATCAAGACACAAAACACTTTATAATTGAAACTTGATTCCATGTACCTATGATGTATTAGCATGTGAACTGCTTTTCCACCCCGGGTTCCAAGTTCTTTCCCTTGCCATTCATCTCTAGAAGATGTTGCTGCCTGCAATAAGATTAAAGGTTACAAACAAGGCCAATGAACGGCTTGTAAATCTTATGCTACAAGTATTCAACCAACCATTAGAGACACATGACCCAGTGTCGGGAACACGTAAGTCCAAAGGCAATCCTCCCACATGCTCCTTGAAAGTTTCTGTCCATGGCTTCCAAGCGTCTGAAAAAGTGTCCGAACTGCGGAGTTCCTTACCTGAGGGTAAGGGGTATTTGTTTAGATAAGTGATGCATTTCGGTTGAACCAAATTGATAGGGTGTTGGCTTGGGACAAGAAAAATACTGTTGTTTATAAATGTTATATAAGGTTTAACAATTACAAGAGAGATCATGAAATGGACACTTATAAAGAAAAGGCTTAATTAGTTAAGATATCCTAACCTTTTGCAACTTTTGTTATTATATCCTGACCTTTTGAAATTTGTTATTATATCCTCACCTTTGTAGATGGTTAACTTTGTATCCCAATTTAACTTTCAACTTAAAATTTAAAGAGATAAGACCTTAATTATGAGTTTAAAAACCATATCATCATCCATAATTCTCAAAATAATTATTCATTATATGATTTAAATTCATTATTTAAGTGCTAAATCATCAAATTTGGAGTTGAAAAATGGTTTAGGATACAAATTAAACAATCTAGAAAGGTTGGGATATTATAACAAATTTCAAAATGTTAGGATATTTTAACCAATTTGGCCTAAAAAACGTATCAAAAGGCACTAACCTATAAGAAAAGCATGTTTTTTAATAATATTCTATGTTTTTTCCTTACCTATACTTGATCTTAAGTTTTTTAAACTTCATTTTTGTTGAAAGATGTGCGAACCGAAAGTTAGTCCCACATCGATTTAATGTAACTTCATAAAGAAGTGTATAATTGATTAACTCCTCCCAACTAGTACCGAGGCCTTTTGGAGTAAAACCCCACACCTATGAGTTGAAGGTCGTTAAGTTGGGAACAGTATCAGTGCTAGCAGAGGAGATCCACAGGCTCACATACACGTGTGCGGCGCGGCCATGGGAATTTAACATGGTATCATAACCCATGGTTCGAATAGGACCTAGGAAAAAAAAACCCCTAGATCATGTGACTTCCGGTCCATGAGGAGTATTGAAATATGTGTGGACCGAAATTTAGTCCCATATCGATTAAATGTAACTTCATAAAGAAGTATATAATTGATTAACTCCTCCCAACTAGTACCGAGGCCTTTTGGAGTAAAACCCCACATCTATGAGTTGAAGGAGGTTAAGTAAGAGACAATATTGGTGCTAGTAGAGGAGGTCCACAGTCTCGCGCATGCATGTGCAGCACGACTGTGAGAGAATTTAACTACTTTTATAGTTTCGATCATTATGGATATCATTTCTTTCTTCAACACAATTTTTTACAATCCATTTCTTATAAATGAGATTAAATTTTGGTCTTTTATCTTCTAACTTGTCTTCATTCTTTGAGTATTTAACTTTTCTTACAACTAACATTAAAATTTGTATATCTTATAATTACTCTTTAACTTCTATTGAAGTTTTGTACAATTTCTTTTATATCCAATTTTTAATTCGATGGTCCACAGTTCCAATTAATTCACCCAATATATTTGAACTTCAGAGAAATTTCATTCCAAGGTTATGAATGGAATTTTTCATTCCAAGGTTATGAAAGGAATTCGATAAGGTCCATTGGATTTTGATCCACTGATGGTCAATTATACATAAGTGGCTTTGTAATGGTCCTAAATAAAGTTCCCCATTTCATGGGTATTTTTTTGGTTCTATTGCAGAAGTATATATGCAATAGAAACAACATACAAGTAAACAAAACAATGTGCGTGTAAAAATATGAAGAGAATGTCACCTGTTGAATAGGTCTCATACCTCTGGCCTCTCATCGCCACCAAGCTTTTGAAGTAGAGAAAAAACTGAAAACAACAATTTATCACGATCAATCACATCCACTGATGGAACATGGTGATTAACTTTTTCACCGGTGTGTTCGTTTCTTTGTTCTCCAAGTATTTGACCTTCCTGCTTTGGAATAGACTGTAGATCGTCCATAGCCTCTGTAGAATTATTGAAGATCATAACAAGCTCATTTGGCAACTAAGGAGTAATGAATTGGTAAAACAAGTAACAATATGATATTTCGAGACCTGTGTCCTTTCCTTCAAAATTTGTATTGACAAGTCCCTTAGCAATAAAATCGGTTGTATTCCATAGGAGGCCTACTGCAGTCAAGCTAATGTTTAACTCTGTTTTCTGGTCACTGTACGCTCCAGTAACTTCTATACATCTGAAATTATGTTGAAAATGAGCATATAACGATAATGAATAACTGAGCATAGTTGAAAAGAAACGTCTTAAATATTCCACTCAAGACCTAAAGAAAAAAATTAAGCTAAGCAGAAAAGACGGACATGCATAAGCAAAACCTAGATTCACAATAATATTTGGTAAATAACTGATGTCTCAAAAAATGGTTTTAAATGTCTTCAAAAGAAGGCAAAACTAACAACAAAAAAAAAAAGCTTTTCACTTTTTCAAATAATGGTTGATAAAAGAGAGACCTTTTGAGTAGCATTACCTCTTTAGAAACCAATTTTAAAATCAAAAATGTTATGCTTACCACATCAATACCACAAAAAGGATGTTACCAAAGCTTTGATAAGGTTATATGATTTATATGACATAATGGTACAGAGTTAAGAATGAATGATAGCAAACAAAGAAGATGTCACCCTCCAAAGACAGCTAACATTTCAGTATTTGTACACTAGTGAGGGAATGAGCATTTGTAAGGACAACTTAATGAACGAATAATCCCATCTAAAGATTAGCCCATTGCAAAAGCTCTAAATGGAACAATTATTCACAGAAAATATACTAGTCACGTTGCGTGAGCTTGAATTTCAGATACACTAAATACTTATACATGTAATACAACTGCAGGGCCCAGTTAATCATATAACAATTAATGATGAAACACTTGACAATTTTTTTTATTATAAAACCAAAATGACTTTTCATATGCTTTCAAACCATCAGAAGTTCCTCTTTTTTACACTGAACCATAACACAAATTATATAGTTTCACTGCTAGTTTCGTCACAATACTAAATTCAAAGGGGTATAGAAAGAAGAGTGAGCAGATTGGATATATTAAGGAAAAATTAAGTATCTTGAGGTATTTAAATGAGAGAGAGAGAGAGAGAGAGAGAGAGAGAGAGAGAGAGAGAGACAAGGGAGCGTCCAACAGCAAATTTGCCACGCTTGCTAGACATGAACCAAATGCGCTTATGCAATTCATTTTATTTTGTAACGAAAATTGGTAAAAACGTATTTTGTTGGAACTATTTCATATAGTCCAGACAGAAGATATGACTATTATGCAGAATAAGAAATAAAAGGTTCAGAAGAGCATGAAACAGTAACAGAACACATACATATTCCGATTTTAGGAAAAAAAAAAGTTAAGAAAGAAATGCAAATGAGATCCACCAACAATGTTATTAATCAAATGAGGAAAGAAAAGAGATTGTAACTTACATATCAAGGCAATGCGGAGGTACAGTGGAAAGACCGTCATTCATGATAACACGAATGCACTGCAACAAAAGTACATAAAGAACACTCTTCATCTTATACGCATTTTATAAGTGTCTTGAACACCCCGTCCATAGACTATAACCGAAATATCTCGTATCGGGGAATTAAAATCTGGAAACACAAATACAAGAACATGCACATAGTGGCAGCAAAAAAAGGAAAACAATATTTTGCATGATTAAGGAAAAACCTAAGTCCATGGAGAGACCTAACACCCAATCCGCTTTCGTCCCTACCATACAATCTCCCAAAATCGCAATGTTCTCAACTTTGAGCATTGAACATAACTTGGGATTCACCTCAAAATGCACTACTGAAAACCTAATCGCTATTGTTCACCTAGCCTTAGCAGATAAAATTATCAAAATGAGATTAACCTCTGTATTTTGGGTACCACTACAATTCTGATTCATACATCCCCCTAATACAAATCAAACGACTATATGCATAATTTTCTACGTTTCAATCTAATTGGATGGAGCAGAGACAATAGCATCTTTAGGAGAAATCAAAGCTGCAGTCCTATAGATTTGGTTTGCGAGTTATTCAAAGTTCTTGCATCTAGGTAGGCCCATTATAGCATCCTTGGGTCACAATTTCTCCATTGATTAAGGGGTTGAGTGAATATATTTAAGGTAAACTTTGGTAGTCTACGGGTATTGGGATTTTGTTTTGGCTTAGTGTGAGTCATGCAGTTTGGACTGATGTTTCATTAACCAGGTTCCTTTGTCATTTATGAATTTATGTTTGTTTCGTTTGGAAAAAATATTAGCTGTACTGAACTTTTGTTAAGGTATGGGTTTAATGGTCTTGATTGAAACCAAACATGTGGCACCTTTGTGCTAGATACAGTCCCACACGTCTTCCATATTAGTGACATTATTCTAAAAGATTCACTTATTCCTCACAAACCAAATCAATTATGAACTTCCCAAGATGGCAGTGCCACAGTAGTTCATACAATATTGAACGCCTTGGGTGTCCTTTGAAAGCCATTTCTAAGGAATAAGTATTCAAACTTTTAGTAACCACCTCTACAATACCAAAGTCTTGATGTGTAGCTCACGAAATCCTTGAAGTTAAACTACAATAAAGAAAGAGATTCCATTGGGTTCTTCTCCCAACGGCATAAAATGCACCGATTAGGGGCCAGTGGAATGTAAGGTTTTCTATGGTCCGGCTTGAGCAGGTCTGACCCAACAATTGGGTAATGCAAATGCATGCCCATTATCGTTCAGAGCATTTATTGCCCGCTCATACCTGAAAGCAGGTTGAGCAAGGGCAGGCAAAGTGACTCACCATTGCAAGGACAGCTAAAAAACCCAAATTTTCTGCCATTAATGACTACAATGTCTCCTATTTCCATGTTCCCTCTCAAAACACTACATACAGAAACATCAAAACCAGCAACAAGAAACATCACAAAATAAAGATCTACAAGGAACAATGCCTCTAAATTACAAAATCAACAACAATAAAACTAGATCTAAGCCAAAAACTCTATCCTCAATCAAAAGACTTCCTATTTGACCTCACTTGCTCGACGCCCCATTGCCCACCACGGTGATGGCACCAACCATCAACAACCTTGGCTCCTCCTCGTTCACCATTAATGACGGTGAAGATGGGATGATGGGGTTAGATGGTGTGAGAAACAAGAGACAAGAGATTAAAGATGAGAAAATTCATAAGTTCGAAAATATCTAAGACAGTGAGAGAATGGAAGAAAACTAACATCAAAGGGCAAGCATGTGAAGGAGAGGGATGAGAGAGGCCTTCTATGCGTGAGATGAGGGAGGAGAAGAGTCGTGAATAAACAAACCCTAATCGAGCCCTAATTAGATAAATACCTAGTGTAGTGGGTTGGGTTCGGCCCCCTGGTTGCTAAATACGAGTCGCCCATTGCTTGACCAGCATCAATCGAGCAACCTTTTGAATTACCTGATCATGACCCGACCCTACTTGGTGCTGTCTCAGGCCTTCAGGCAACCTGCTCCCCTCTTGTGGCACATGCAGTAGTCTTCTTTGGAGGCTGTCCCAACTATTATGTCTTCTCAGAGATACAAACCAAGAGAACACTTTGATTTTGTGTTGAATAAATACTTTCTAAATGCAATAAAAAACTTTCTTTTGAAATTTGCAGATTGTATCTTCTTTTGTCAACTTCACCAAGAGTTTGTAAAACTTTATTTACATTTAACTTGTAATTTGGTGATTCAAACACATTTGAGATAATTCGAGAACTTCATATTATGATAAAATGAACCTTATAATGCACACGGTTCGTAATTGAGCATTTTTGTACTAAGTCAAACAATGCGTTGGGAACCAGAAAAAAGTTTTTTTAATTAAAACACCTTCGATTATCATATCATCTGATACTTATTAAGTTAATTGGAAATACCCTTCTTTTTTGGGTATACAGACCTGAAAGTGGATCATCTTTAGGTGTCCAAGAGCACCAAGTCAACCATCAAACTATAACTCGTATCAACAATTTTTGGTAATTCAAACATGTTTGATTAGCAAATCATCCGATGAATCATTTGAGGATCCTATTCAATTTTGTCAGGTATACTTGTAAGTAAACAAAAACTATTTTGTTATTCAAAAACATAATAGTTTTTCAAGATAATATATGTACCGAAATGAAATATGAAGTTATGCTCCAGACATATGCATCATATTTAGTTAGGAGAACAACCACACAATAAATATATATAGATGTGTTTTTGTGTGTGTGTGTGGCACTGGCAAGTGCATTCTTACCTGGAACCCCAACGAGATAAGATCCTTCTCCGTTCCATTAGCAACAGACCTAAAAACAAAGAAATAAATACGATGGCCCTTCCAAGAGTAAGCAGAACCAATCAAACAAGAATGACAAAAGGGAACACAAAAGTTATACAATGAAAGTACAAACCTCAACATTTCAAGAATATCCGGCCAGCTGTAGTGCAGCTTCTCCCCATGTCTCTAAAAGCATTTTTTAGGCAAAGAGTTTAGATGCATCACACTTGGATAAGTAATGATTTTAACATAGTACCAAGGATTGTAAGGCGCCAAGCCGATTTCCCTGGTCTAGATGAGGTAGTGCCAAGATGGCGCCTAGGTGAACAGAAGCATATTTATTTAGGGTACCTTGAATATTATTTTTTTAATTATTTATAGGTCCTTAAGTAACACAAATTTTTAATTAGTCATTGTGAATCTGTGATCCACATTCAATATTTATTTATAGGATAGGAATGAGCCTTTAGATCCTCATGTAACACTAATTGTGTTAAGATTCTGTTATGTGCAAGTCTTCAAAAAACCAAACTTAATTATAATTAGCCCCCTTCAATTTTCTAAAAGTTATTTAGAAGGACACCGCCTGCCTAGGCGGTTTTACCCCAAAATGCCTAAACAACGCCTTGTAGTCATTGCAAAGTACCTCCAAAACGTGTAGCAGAATTTTCAATGATCCAGCTCGAACGTCAAGGTATTGAGTTGAGAAATAGAGGAGACGCAACGGTGAGATAACTGCACACTCGAATGACCTTGATTCCGCATCCATATTTTTAATTTGTCTCTGATAAAAAGAAATAAAATGTCAATTAAATAGTCATGACTCATGCATGGCTAACAGTAGAATTGAATCAAGCGGAGTGGAAAAGCTTGATACATATAACCAACTCCAACTAACTTGGGGTTGAAGCTTTTTTGTTGTTACTTGGCAAATAGTGGAGTGCCAGAGTTAGTAGCAAACCCAAAACAAACAACAATTCTTACTTCATTTTCTGCCAGCTGGTTTCTGGATGGTCTAAACCTCTGAAAGTGATCAGAACCTAAAACAGCACTTATTGATTGATCTAATGCCTCAAGTGCCATCGTTCGCAAATGCTGACTGGGAGTGTCGGTTAGCTGCAAATTTTGTCCCAGACGATTAGTGAATGTGCTAATATATAATAATACAGTCCTGTATTTACCAACATTAACCAACAACTATTAATACCTCAAGAAGATGCCCAACGACTTGATCCCACAAGGGTTCCATCCTAATAATTCAATAGACAAATTCATCATTTATTTCATGGCGGAGTCATTAGAGTTCATGCCAACAGAAACTTCTTAAGTCAAATACTCCACAACACTAAGAAAATTATATGGGTTCTTCAGGGAAATAAAAAGAAAAACTGACTATGCATTTGGTTTACAGTAATACCATCATCAACACTCAAGAACAAAAAGTGAATAACATTTCTAGGAGAGAACAATTCATGTAACATATGTATTGGAATAAAGAGCTTTAGCATATTATAATGCAAAAAAGAACAATATATAGCCAAAACAAAAAACGATCTTTGGAGAAAACAAAATGAAATACGTACTGTGTACATTATTTACAAGTATAGAAATCATCTTTTCCACTGAAAAGCTGATGCTTCCAAACTGCTGAACAGAAGATTGTCCAGAGACACCTAAATTTCCAGGCATGCATTGATTCGACAAATGGCGCAAGGCAGATAGAAGAGATTTAACTGCAGATAGGTGCATCAACGAAGAGCTCTCAAACAGCTTCTCCAGTAAAAAAATAAGAACATGTTAGACAATGCTCTAATACATTCAATTCATACCAAAAGATTAACATGTTTTTCACCACCTGAGAACTCAAAGATGAGAGGATATTGAAATCACTATATTGGCCAGATGATTCCCTTGTGAGCTTTGGAACAGCAATAGATACTTCCTATGCACAAAAATAAACAAAGAAATAAGAAAAACTGAGAAGATAAAATAATTATTATAAAGAAAAGATAAGCTTGCGAAACAGATCCAACCAAGATTTAGGACAATGACAATGCTCTTAACCATAGCAAAAATATCCTTCTATTTTGCCTTCCCAACAATTTCAACAACTATATATAGAGAGAGTGGGAGCACAAAAATAACAATCCTCTTCTTTAAATGAATCATTAAAAACTAGAGTAAAAACTAATCTCAACACATATAGGTCATCTTTATTTAACTACAAAACTAAAATAATGAAACAAATAAGATCATGGGTCAAAAACAACATGAAAACTTTGAACTTTGAAGAGGTACATTCTTTTGCATAGCAAGTGAACTGATATTGGAAGGCCTTGCAAAAATATATGGTTCTAAATACTGAAACGAGAGGACTAAGGTTCTAATATATTGTGTTAGGCATCCAAGAAAAAAGTGATAATTACAACAAAGAAGACCTCTAGAAGGTCTAGATTGTATAAGTTTTTACAGCATCCATGGAAAAATGCGTGCACTAAATCCAATTTATTCTGGTTTCCTCGTATATTGTATGTACCACTCAAAATATCACTAGGGTAAGTGACAGAGGCTGGGGAAACCAGCACGATACTATTTGTGTGAGTCCAAGTTATTTACAAGGATAGTTTAGTAAGTTTGAAGTGATAGTATAAATTCAAGTGGTAAAGGAGAGAAAGACATCTTGTTGTCTTGATTGAATTTCGGAACTCCTTTGAGTTTGGTTTGAATGAGTTTTAAGACTCTTCTCTGGGTTTTTTTGTTCTTCATGTTGTTTCGTAGTCGATCAAGCAATAAGATTCTTGGATTCTATCATTGGTATCAGACCATCAACGTGGGGCCGAAGATTGATTCTCAGATCGACGTCTTGGAGGAGCAGATGAAGCAGATCTCCAATGAGCTTCAGAAGATTCCTGCGTTGAAGAGTGCCATTGGTGAGTTGCGATCAAAGGTTCAAGGCTTGATGCGTCAGATCAAGTACATGAGTCTTCATCCCAACATGCATGCATCTAGATTTAGCCAGATCGACAAAGCTAGTGGCCAAACACATTACATCTGTGTCAATCTGCCAAATCTGGCAGCGTCGGGGTTGTTTCCAATTCCAATTGTCAGTGATTTAGATATGGTGCATAAACAGTTGCAAGACTGTAGATCTGTGAAATCAGAGTTTCGAGAGCTAGCGGTGAAGATTGACAAACCTCTTCTTCAACCTCGCACTAACTCGTCGAACGTCTCAAGTATTCATCACATCAGGGAGTCCAGCGGTGAAGATCGACCAACCCCCACATCACCCAAGCAACCACCAGATCTAGTTGTGCTCCGAGAGGATTCCACTAATGTCGCCTTAGATTCACCTCCTTGGCCACTGCCAGGATCTCATTCATCGCTAGCAGCCTCCATGGCTCAGGCGGCTTTTGCTTCTCGTGTAGATACTCTTTCTTCTTAGCGTAAACTCTCTCTTCACTCTCTCTTCCAGTTCACTTAAAGAAGACTTTTTGTGATGGATGTGTCACTTGAGATGATCAAATGATAGGAAGGAGTACTCTTGGTGTTTACTTTTGTTTTGATCAGCAATTGCATCTGCTATTTGTCCTTTCAACTGCTCAAGGTGATAATCTCATTCTTATCACCTGCTTTCATGTTACTTGTTTGTAGGGGTGAGGTATGAGACGAGATGTTGCTCTTTATAGTACATTTGATTGGGTTATCCTTCATATCCCACTCTACCTTCATCATATGGGGCCAATTAGACTACAGTAGCATGTGGATTATTCTTTGTAGTGTAGGTTGATTGTTTGGCTCTTCGATCTTGATCCCATGTATGTTGATAACTTGATATGGTCCAAAGGGATTGGGTATTGGATTGCACAATCCAAACAACGAAGTTCCATTTTATCATGATTCATCACTTTTGGACTGGTGTAACTATCCCTATGACTTGGTCGAGCATCGGGTAACTAAATGGTTTATATCATTATTTGGCTGCAAGGATCATATGGATCCTAGTGCGGTCATTTTCTTTGGTGTTCATCACGTACCTCCCATCACATGGGTTCATGATCCGAACATATCCATTTTCTTCGGTGTTAATTTCTCTATCTGCCACCTTAACGACAAGGTGTGTGTGTGTGTGTGTGTTTGGGGGGGGGATGAGGGAGAGAGTTTTAAGACTCTTCTTTAAGTTTTTTGGTTCTTGTTGTTTTGTTTGTCGATTAAGCAATAAGATTTCAGGATTCTATCAGTAAGCAAGAAAGCTGAAACCTATGATGAAAAGCTCTTTAGGGGCGGGATGGATAGTAACTAACATGAGCATACCATGGCTTGAAGAGTATATAATCACTTGAGAAAAATGAGATACAGGATCAATTTCGAGGCATACAACATTATCAAGTGTTTTTTTTATCATATTTATAGAGACATTCATAATTTTCAAAGCTGAAATCACACATCAAGCCAATATATTTATGGCATATAATTCTAAATAATTACACCTCTGAGGCTAAGTATAGGCCCTATAGTTTGTACTCATAACCCACCACCATGGAGATAGCAAAGCCTCCGTCCCAAATTAGTTGGGATCAACTACATGGATCAAACTCTTTCGTTGCGCATGATTTAGTGTAATTGATAGTGCGCTCTCCAAATCTCTCATAATCAATGCATCCTAATTTAGCTTTAGTTGACCCTTGCATTGTCATATTTCTTCAGTTTCTAGTGAGTTGTGATCTATAGTAGGGGGCATTTGTAGGCCTTCTTTGGAGGTGTCCAAATCACCACAACTGTCCTTCCTTAATCTTTGCATCCATTGGTGCTACTCATTATTTTCTTTGAGTTTTTATATTTCTTATTATATATTTACGAGATTTACCACGCATCCACCTAAGCATCCTCATTTTCACTACATTCATTTTATTTAGTCGTTTCTTTACCACCCAACATTCGCTTCCATAAAGCATAAATATGAACAACTTTTAAAAGATATATATATATATATATATATATATATATATATACTAGTTAGTATATCTCGTGCTTCGCACCTGAGCACACTTTTCGACATGCTTGAATTGTTTATTAAATAAATCGAATTTCTTAATTTCGACATCAGTGAATTGATGCGTGGAGAAGATTTAGTGGAGGGATTGGACCGTCTTGACTTTTTTTCACTCTGAGTGAGATCAATTAAACGATTTAATTTCAACTTACTTTTTTCGCTCCCCAAACAAAAACATTGTCTTTGACAAGTTTTGCAAGTGTAGCGCACCGACTCATAATAATTATAATTTTATTTGAGGAATGCTATTCAACTCCCCTACTAATTCCATCTCATTTAGGTTTTTTCTCTTTGTTAATCCCCAAAATAATCAACAAAACTAAAATATGAAGAAAAAAGTGAAATGTATTGGTGCACTGAATATGTAATAAATATATTGATACACTTAAATAGTTATATATATGATCATTCCTTCCATAATAAAATTGAGATGGAAAAGTCTGCATTGTCAAAAAAAAAAATCACGCTAGCAAAATAATAAAAAAAATGCATTAACAACAAGTAATGCATTTGAACTCTAAAGTGATAACTCAAAAATCATAAATTAGTTCATGTCTAAGGGATCTGAAATAAGTTCATATATCTAAAGTCTGTAACAAAGGCTCAAAGATAACAAATGAATCAAAAGCCTCATCTCAGTCGCCCACATCAAGAGCCATAACAGCTGAGTACCCTAATATTTCTCCTACCTTCAGAACACATAACCCATTAACAGCCACATTTTCCTATATGAAATGCAATGCTCATCTAGAACAGAAAACCCATGAACAACCACATTGAAAACCCATTAACAACCACATTTTTTTATATGAAAAGGGTGAGGTGGTTGGACATTACTCATCTAATTTAATCACTTTGTCTCCATTAATGCGCACACTGATTGACTTTATTGCTCTATGCACTCTTCTAGGACCGACTCTGGGCAGCATTTTTGGAGAGGGAATTCACATAGATGAATTCCTTTGACATCGTCTCTTACAAAACAACTAAAAGTTATGGATCCACCAACGTAAATCACTAGATCAGAAGAAATATCATTACTTCAATCCAACTGTCATAGAGAGCAATGTTTTCAAGGAGGGAGGCAGTGCTAGGCGGCTTAGGCCACCTAATCTAGGCGGCGTCTATGCAGACAAAAGATATTTTACTTAGACCTTCCTAACAAATAATTTAATTTTTTAAGGGACCACTTGGAAGTATGGGGCATATTTTTTCACCAACACATTTTCATCAACATATTTTCACCTCCACCCTGTTCCACACATTTTGAAATAAAAAAAATATATATACTTTCAAACAAATAAAATAATAAAATAATAAAGAAGTTTTGAAAAATACAGACCTCCCTAAAAAGTGTTAAAAATATTTTTAGACTCATTGTCTACCTAATTAAGAGCGGTGGACGCCCCAGACGCCCAAGGCAATGCCTTGAAAACATTGTTAGAGAGAAACAATATTTTAAAGAGAAAAACAATACTATTAGGTTTCTCATTAGAAAATGGAAGACTATCAAAAATCCTAATCTTCAAAATCATACAAATCCACTAACCGCCCGTGCATACAACCTCTCAAATCCACAAATAGAATCAACTTGCATTACACACCAAAGTTCCACCATCAAAATTGTAACACGACACTCTCCAAAACATCATTGATTGCTAATTCCAAAGACCACAAATTTGATAGATTTATGAAAAAAGGCATGCCCAAATCAATAGTGCAACCATCAATCAAGAAAAACACAAAAAATAAAAAATAAAAAAGATTGAGATGAAAATAAGAGTCAACCAACTTGAAAAAACCAAGTACACATTCAAACGATTGATGTATCATTTCTGCTACAAGTCTTGATCCTTGTCACTACATTAAAATCAAAAAAAGAAATGGAAGACATGAGAACAGTTAAGGTAACTAATTGAAATCGAAAAGGCATGGTTTGAAAGATATATTTCAAGCGATTTTAAATTCGATCTATATGGCTAAAGTTGTGCCTTCTTTTAGGAAACTGTATAAGAAACAATATTTGAGAAAATGAGGTGGCAAAATAAAAGCCACAACACCTATCATTTAGCCGTTTGAAAATTTTCTTAAATTTATGCGTTTTTTCATATTATAACCTTTACTAAATTGTTTTAACCAATGATAAAAAAATATTTAAAGGCATATTCGGAAAGATGGTGGCCAAAAAGGCTTCACCGTGAAAATGCCCCAAGTTTTAGATTATAGAATGTGTATATATATATATATATATATATAGTATTCAAAGGTCGGGATATTCAGGGCTAGGGTCGAATCTCGAAGCTCCGGGCTAGTCCAAATCAAGAAAGATTTTGAGAGGAATTTGAAAGGTTATAGAATCATTTTCTAAATGTTCCACTTATGATATCTCCTAGCTAGCTTACCAAACTGATCCACTAGTAGTTCTAACACCTCCCCTCCACATCCTTTTCTTGATGCTTAGTGGTTGTTGGTTCGGGAAAGGAGTAGACTAAATATTCTATAATAAAAAAAACTTGGGGCACTTTCCACGGTGAAACCTTTTTGGTCACCGTCTTTCCTAATGTGCCCTTAAATCTTTTTTTCTCACTGGTTAAAATAGTTTAGTAAAGATTATAATGTGAAAAACTTTCAAACTGCTAAATAATAAGCATTGTGGTACTAAGTTTGGTTGCCACCTCATTTTTTTAAATGCAGTATCCTAAAAAGTCACAACTTTAGCAATAGAGGTACAACTTGAAACTGTTTGAAATATATCCTCCAAATTATGTCATGTTTGTTTCAGTTAGTTACCTTAACACCTCTCATGTCTTACCATTTCTTTTCGATTTTGATGTATTGAGAAGAGTTAAGATGAGTACCAGAAATGATCGATCAATCTTTTGAATGTTATTGAAACGTACTTGAAGATCAAATTCAGGCGTTTGGATCTGATCGTGACTTGATTTCATTTTTTATCGGGCTCATCTCGCATCTTTCAAGTTTCTAGCTATAGTTTCTACTACAATTAATTGTTTGATAATGTGTACTTGGTTTTTTTCAAATTGGTCATTCTTTAATGTGTTTTTGTTTTTTGTTGATCTGCAGATGCAAGATGAGCCCGAATTTGGATATGCAGGGAGATAGGCACTATCAGGGCTATAATCATTGATTGGGTCACAATTTTCTATGTGATTAAAATTTGATGTGAAATTATATGGATTGTATGTGGAAGTGATGTTTGTCTATCTATGTTTTATTTTGGATACTAAATATATTGATTGAGAAAATCTTCTCTCAATCTTTGTTGAGTGATTCATTTGGGCAAGAAGAAGACACGAAAAAGAAATCATTGGTCCTATAAAAAATAATAAATTACAAGAAGTAGGAGCAAAGAAGAGGCAAAAGAGACTAGTAGAAAATGAAGGGGTTCTAAATTTGAAAAACAATAAATAAATACATAATAATAATAATAATAAATAAAAAAAAGAGGCAAACTAGCAGCAAAGAGGGTTAATTACTGAAATCCAAGTCTGCAAAATCTCAGCAGCAAAGTTTGTCAAACCTTGCTCACATTAACTTAACTGAAATCCCAAAGTCATAGAGGTAATACCTAATAAGTTTGGGTAATTTGGTTTCTTTGGCTTGCTAGATGAAATGGTATGACCCTTTAATGTCTGCCCACTTCTTTTTTTTTTCTCCTTGCATTAAATTTCATTTACAAATTTGATTTTTTTTTTGTTGCTTTCACGTTAAAGATTTTTTCAAAAAAAAAAAAAAGAAAAATTCAATGCAACACCTTAATGATAATGTTGCCTCAAACAAGTTGCTATTGCATGGATGCATAGCAAAACAAAAATAATTCTTGAGATTGCATATATACTAGGAGCACGTAAAAATTTTTAATTACTTAAATATATTTTTTTAAATAATTGAATCTTAGTTTTTTGTTGTTTAATAATCATATGATATCTGCAATCATTGATCAGGCTATGCCAAGAGAAACAAGAGAGTTTGGAGTTGGTAAAAGTACTACTTGGTGTTAGCTTCAGTGCAGTGGTTTCTCATGTGTCTTTCATTGAAATTTTAGGATTGATCATCAGTGCATCAAACCTGACAAGCAGAGTCTGCAGAATGATGACTATGGTTAGAGGGGTGATTGCGTACCATGAGTTCACTGGAGGGAAAAATACAAGGTGCAAAAGTCTTTTTGGTGGAGGGATTTTTTTTTTTTTTAGGAAACAAGAAATATTTGATGGAGGTAAATGGTGGTTGATTTTGGTCATTAGGATTACATAACCATTATCTTTATTTATTTACTTTTTCATAAACCATGATTTTTATTGGTTATTATTTTGGGTGGTTAAAATTCAGAAACAATAAAAAACATTTCATTTTTGTTCTATTTGTTTTTCTAAGACTTTCTGTTAATTCATTGCCCACATTCTAATTTATTGTCACAACAAACAAAAATCAAATCGTAGAGTGCGGAAACATTTTGCAATAAATTTACACACTCTTCATGTTAAACTAATTACCTACTCGAACTTGTCCGAGAAAATGTAACAGCTTGGTGCCTATGCAACACTACAAGGTAGGGTGATTTGCAAAAGAAGAAAGCTAAGGAATTTTATAGGTTAAGGAATTACTTATGTGGTTTTTCGTAGAGAGGTGTTTCTAGAGTGAATTACTCATGTCAATGTTGAAATCTTTTCTAATTAAGAATTTAAGAGGAATTCCTTATGTCCCATGTGCAGGTGAAACATAATATAATTAAGATGTTACTTTACATAGATGGCTTAGTACATATAGATTTTTTTTGTGGCTAATAAATAGGTAGTGACTCTTATAAATCAAATATTTAACGTCATCAATTCAGAGGTACTATGGTTCGAGGGTTAACTGACAGAGTTGTTTTTTTATTATTAATTTTTTTATTTTTAAATGTCTACGAGACTTGAGAATCCCGCGCCACTTTATCCTTGCTACCAAACAAGTTAAAATTTCGATAATCTCGAAATCACTGTCGCAAACTCGCAATCCTTCCAATAAAAAATGTGGTTAGGATTGCGCTTAAGGGTGAAACGCATGCCTGGTATATATATATATATCTTGATAAAGGGCAAAAAATAAAGAATCTTCTTTTTTACGAATGTTCTTTTAATTCAAGAGAATATGATCCTTTTAAAGAACCTGATCTGATTTTTAATTTTTTGACTAAGAGAACCTGACCTGATTAGAGACATGAATGTGTGAATAGGGAATCTCCATTCTCCACGAATGTGTGTGGTTCTCTCGATTCTCAGTCACAAACGCATATATGGGTGTGAGAAATTCAACCATAAAATCCAAATGTCATTTTCAAGGCATTTCTTTTTAAGTTGATCTGGTTTTGATTAGTAAATGAGAAAACCAAATTATCTACAAACATCAATAAAAAAACTCTAGGAACAAAACAAAATAGGAAGAGAGTAGGGAGTCTACTATAGGAATAGAGGGGAAGACTTAAAGTAGGTAAGACCATGTACCAGGTACAACCGTAGCAAAGAAACTGTTCACTTTAAGCATGTGATGGATAGGAATAAGCCTCCTAGCCCCTAGGAAGACCTATCTGAAAGCTGTACAAAATTCTTGGTGTATTCCTATCTCCATGCTTGTCTTAATTTCAAATAAAATACTATTAGTCAAACAGAACTTCAAAGCTTAGAAGAGCCAGCTAGGTTTGCTCTTTCTATTCAATATTTTGTCAATACTAGAAAATGAGTTTCATTGAGGCTATTTCAGGAGTCCCAAAAGCAGAGCCTTGAAATATTACGTGTGTCCCCCCTTTTGGTATTTTTGGAAGAAACACCCTTTTCAAATCATCAATTGATGACATCAACTTAGTTTGCAAGACAATATTTCAGCACAACACCCTTGAAGAAAAATCAAGACATGTAAAATCAGACTTAGCTATCATACATCATGTCAAATATTATCTCTATTTTTTTTCATTTCTTTGTTTAGTTCCCTTGCAAATTTTCATTGACCAAGTGACATGAGATACGAAAATCAAATCAACATATATCAGTCTTCAGACGTCTGTAAACTCAAAAACACATGTACGCATGTAAATATACAAGCATACACAAGTAGCTTCAAACCCATGCAAAGTTTTAGAGTTCCTTAGTCAACTATAACCTAATCACACAAGTGGAGACCATATATATACTAGTTATGATACCAAGAACATTGCTTTGTAACATCCACGTTCATCAAGACAATAAAGTACCAAAAAAAATGAAGCCATTTTCCATTAGAACCTGAGTAGTGGCATGTGGAGAATGAATTGCTCGGTCCAGAGCTGCTAAAGTCTCCAACACCTAGAAAATCATCATTATATTTACAGAACCAAAAAATTAAAAAAAAAAAAAAAAAAAAAAAAAAAAAAAAAAAACATTTGCATTTACATACCAAAATCCAAGATGGGCCTAACACATTATGTAATCGGTGTGCAATATTGAAGAGAGTCCTCAAGGCCTACATTATAGACAACTAGATGAATATACTTTTGGAATGAAAAGCTCAAACGAAAACCAGATGAAGAAGAAAAGTATGAGGAAACACCTGAACATTTTTCAGGGTAAGGACAACATTATCTCGCTGGTCAACTGAATACTCAGATCGCTTCGAACCAGGTGATGGTAATGAATTTCTGAGGAAATCACAAATTGGAAAATCTGAGCTTTGAAACTTTTAACACCATTCATATGAGGCACAGGTTTACATCAAGCAATATGTTCACAGTACAGGCAAAACTGACCAGAGTTGTACCTCGAAGACATGAGAAGTACCCATAATGGGGAAACAAGACAATAATTATAACAGATACAAGTTATGAGAGGGAAAGTTTCAACAAAATAACAAGAAGATGCACCAACTAAGAAAATTGCTCAAATTCATAAAAGATTATATGGAGTATTTCAACTAAAAGAAATATAAGGTTATTCTCGATACCTTCCCAAGCTCTCTCAATATCTATATCTATATAAATTATAAATAAGATGCTAACATAATCCCATAAAGATCTCAACCATCTTCTAAATAATTAGCACTTAGTTGGATCAGTAAAATAATTCTTAATCTTACCAACTCAAATCACACACAATGCACAACATTTGGTAAACAAGCCTTGAGACCAAAATGCAATAAAAAGATGACAGGTACGGTGGATCCCAAAGTCCTATTAGCAAATAGTTTGTCAACATAAATTCACAGGACTTAAGAACTCAAACATTTTTTAGGTTTGATTCTGGTCGTCTCTTATGGAATCCAAGAACAAAACACTAGCATGCACCATTCTCCTAATAAAATTAAGAACTGCAATCTATGCTATGAACGAAAAAATTACCAGGTCAAAACCGGAAAGAATATTATATTTTGGCGAAAGGCATAATTATCAAGTACATGTCGAGAAGTATTCCAGAATTCAATAATAATATCTACCTCCTTTTATCTGATTCATTTGGCATATTGATGGTAAACTTGCAAAGTGATGCCAAAAAAGCGTTGAGTGGTTCAACAGCACGAAGAATCCCACATGCCTATAAAACAATCAAGCAAACCATTTGGTTTGACTTACAAATCCTTGAATCAGACACTCTTGACAGAAAGGAGGGATACAAATATGAATTTCCATAGCATTGGAAACTGCTTCAAAAATTAAATAGAAGTTTAAATTAATAAACTGTAGTAACAGTTTACTTACCTGAGTAAAAGCTTGATACCCTTTCAAGATTTCCAATATAATTGCCTCTCCTTGTGACCTTACAAGATACATAGATTACTTAATACAAGATTACTAAATACAAATAAGATTCTATCAATTCATACCAAGTATACCACCTTGTCAAACATACCTCATTAAAATAAGGGACAAAGCGTCAAGAATGGTTAACCACAATGAATCAACCATTGATATGCATAGTAATGCAGTTTTTCCAGCGTACTTTACTGCATGATCACTATCAAATCTGGGGGACTCAAGCTGAAATAACCAACATGAACAAACACAAACTTGGTAACAGTAAATTAATGGTCAATCTTCTCAATAAAAGGAAAGGAATAACTGGTACTAACCTCACCAACATCTACAGCTTCATCTGTCAACGTAGCCACAGTAAATATAACACCTAATAGACCCTCGACAGCCAAGGTTATAGTATGAGCTTCACTGGCAACAATCACCGAAGCATTTGAAGCATCACTCTCAAGGCTCCACTCAATGCCTACAGAAGAAATACTATGAAAATCATAATAATCCAGAATCCTAATTACTGTATTTAAAGTAAAATCTATGTCTTAAGAGGCCTTGTTCATGTCCAACTCTTGACTTCCCTCAAGAGACATGGACAAATTATAATATCAAATTTCCAAAAAAGCACACATCATTATCAGAATACTGAGTGACCAGAATGGAAAGGCTGTTTAAGAAAATACCATCTAAATCGAGGAATCTAATGACCAACCATTTGATTCAATGGAAAATAACTTAAATATGTTAAGTTAATTCCAACAAATGAAGTATAACACTTAGTCATGAAAACTTTGTAGAACTTCAAGATGGAAGGTTCAAAACTTATAATTTACATACAACACTCAACAGTATCAACTCACAAAATTCAACACAAGTAACTGATTGTATATCTCTTTTATCATGAACTTAATATCTATAGAGCCAAAGGAAAAATGTGATGTACCTATTAAGTATAATCATTAGATAAATAGATAGTGATTTAAATGATCTCAAGTAGTTCAATACAAATTGAATAAACCAAATTCAATTAATTTAGGATAAAGAAATCATTGCTCCTGTTTCTACATGTGAAGAAAAGGGGGCGGCTCCAAAACACAAATTTTTTTCATTGATTCTCTGTAGTGATATTAGATCTTGAATCACCATCGATCCTCTTTTTTGATCGGTCATGATTCCAATCACATCTTTTTGTATTTTGTTTATTCAATAAACTATATATCTATGATGATCTGTGAAAATTGGTTTCATTCTTGTTGCGGTACAACTTTCTCACAATTTGTTAGTGAATTTGTGCGGCCGTTGGATTGGTACTTTTTCTTTAGGTTTTTTGTTTTATAGGAAAATTTTATCTTCATTTGTTGGAACTTGGAAGTTTGGTTTTATTCCCTTGTTGGAAAATTTGTTTCTTATTATGTGGTTCTAGTGGTGTTTGTGTAGTATCATGTGTTCTAGATGTTTGTAGAGAACAATCTCTAATTGTCACACTATTTCAACATTACAACCGCATTCACAACAAAATTCATGGCAATTAGAATGTTATTTTCAACATATAGGATTAACGAATCAATGTACTTTTATTATGGTAATTGATTCTATGTCTGGTCATGTATCGAGCCATTGATGATTAACGAAAATTCTATTTTCCTTCAAAAAACGGATAAAGAAATGAAAAAGAATTTTTTGGTAGATTAATGAAAATAATTTCGTTCACAAAATTCACAACTTTCTTGAACAAAGTACGTGACAAGAACAATAATGGAGGATCAACATTATATTTGGATCCAAATATACAACAACAACAACAACAAAGCCCCAATCTTGAATTAGTTGTGGTCAGCTACTTGGATCAAACTCTTTCACTGCACTCGATTTATTGCAATTAATGACGTGCTTCCCAAATCCTTTCAATCATTCCTAATCAATAATTCCCATGTTTGTTTCATCCGACCTCTACATCGTCAAATTTTTTCAGTTTTTACTGAGTCAAACTTTCACCGAGGTGTCAAAACCATTAGAACCTCCCTGCCCTACTTTTTGAGTCAATTTGTGCTAATCCAACTTTTCTTTTAATTTTTGTTTTTCTTATTTTATCTTTACTGGGATTTGTAAAGCACACCATAAATTACACTAAATTGAGCGCAATGGAAGAGTTTGATCCATGTAGTCAACCCCAACTAATTTAGGATTGAGGCTTTGTTGTTGTTATTGTTGTTGTTGTTGTTGTCGTCGTCTTTACGAATTTTACCATACATCCACCAAAGCAACCTCATTTCTGCTACATTCATTTAATGTATTTGTTGTTTCTTTACTGCCCAATATTACTTCCATAAAAGCATAACTGGCCTAATTATAGTCCTAATAAATTTTCCTTTCAGCTCGGTAAGGATAGTTCAATCATGTATCACACTTGTTGCACTCCTTTCATCCAACATGAATTATTTGTGTAATGATTTTCTCAAAATTATCATCGGTATGATTGATCATAGATATTTAAAGTGGCTCACCTTAGGCGGTGTATTCAATTGATGGATTTTGAAGGATTTTAAAGGAGTTTGAAGGATTTCGAAATCAAGGTGTATTTAATTTGGATTTCAAAGGATTTTAATGGACTTTTGAAAAGTTATTCAATTAAGATTTTGATGGATTTTAATGGATTTCTAAAAAGTCAAGGTGTATTCAATTTTTAAACACATTGGGATTTTGATGGATTTTAATGGATTGTGATGTATTTCTATGCAAAAAATGTGCTTGAGAAAATCTCACCCCTACCCATGTGATTTGGATGGATTTTGGATCAAGTCCTTCCAAATTCATCAAATTCCATGAAATCCATGAAAATCCATCATTTAAACAAATCCATGGATTTGTCAAATTGAATACACCCCATTTAGGAACTAGTACTTCCCCCAATTTTACCACTCCATCATCTTAATGTCTAGTATTTCTAAACTCCAAATGCATCGGCATTGTCCCACTCAACTTAAAGCCTTTAGATTCTAACACATTCCTCCAAAGTTCTAATTACCTATTCATTCAATCTTTTGTTTCATCCACTAAACCAATATCAACTAAAAATTACACACACCCAAGTACTACTATATCCTCTTGAATATGCATAGTTAGTTCATTCATAACTAAAATAAAGAAATATGGGCTTAGAATCGATCCTTGATGAAGTCCTATTGTAATTGGGAATTCTTTTGTGGTTTCCAAATGTTTTTATACTTATTACTACTACTTCATATATATCTTTTTTTTGCTGCAACGGGAGTCGAACACACTATTTCCCCAAACCTTGTCTTTTAACAAGTGATGTCTCATCCATCTCATCAGAGATGTTTTGCCACTCCTTCATACATATCTTGAATAGTATTTATGTAACTAGCATGAACTCATTTTCTTTCTAGAACGCACCAAAGAACATCTATAGGAATCCTATCATATGTTCCATCTACAAATATTGCATAAAGATCCTTTTTTCTTTACGTTATATTGTTGTGTCAATTTTCTTATAAGGAAAATCACCTACATAGTGGACCTTCTTGGCATGAAGCCAAATTGATTCTCTAATATTGTTGTTTCCCTTCTTGGTCTACTATCAATTATACTCTCCCTAAGTTTAATTCCTCAAATAGTTTGGACAATTTTGAATGTATCTATTTTTGTAAATTAATACAAGAGTGCTTCTCAAATTCATTGGCATTTGTTTAGATTTTAAAATTTTGTTAAAAAGTTTTATCAACCAAGTTAAACTAGCTTCTCTTGAGCATTTCCAAACCCCTATAGGTATTTCATGTAGGCCATATGATTTTCCTATTTTCATCTTTTTCAATGCCTCTTTTTTTTAAACCATCTTTTTCAATGCCTCTTTAACTTCCGAATTCCAAATTTTGCGCATATAATTAAAGTTCCTTTCTTGGTGGGGGCTTTCATCTATTATGATATCAACATGGTTATCATTAAATAAACTATCAAAGTAGCTTCTTCATCCCTCCTAAATGACATCTTATTTATTTGAATCTATATGTCATAAATATAAGGAGAATGATTGGTGACCCGTTTTGGACACCCAAAATGGGCACCCACTTATTGGTGCCCCTTGATTTGTGCATCGATGTTTGTGTGCACACAAATCAATGTTAATTTAATACGGGGCACCGACAAGTGGGACACATTTCGGGTGTCCAAGGTGGGTCAATCTAGCACTGCCCTAAATATAAATATATATTATAAAGTTAGATAAAAAAAATTATAACAAGGGACACCAACAAGTGGGTGTCCAAAGTGGGTCAATCTAGCACTGCACTAAATATAAATATATATTAAAAAGTTAGATAAAAATAATTATAGAAACTACACTTTTGGCAAGATAGATTACCACATTCTAAACAAAAACATCCAAACAACATATTGGAGCATTTGGAGGTTTTAACATAGGACAAAAAAATAAAAGAAAATTTATAAATTGAACTCAATGAACAAACAGTTCTCGATCTCAACAGAAAAATGTCTATGTAAACACAACTTTTATAATTATGTGACATGAAATTTTGTGATTCACTGATTTTGAATCTGAAATAGACAATATAGTTCCACAGAGATGTGGTTCCAAACCACAATTCTCAAACATAAGAGAAAAAAGAAATCAAAACATAGAATATCCAAGGTATAGTCATTGTGCCCAAGTAGGTGCATTAAATTGACCTATTTCTTTAATTTAACTATTTTGCCATCACAATCGGATTCATCATATTGATTATACATAATATCCAAACACAAACATCTAAGCAACTTAAAAGACCAAAGACTTCCTAGCAATTTTAAAGTGTTTACATATTTTTACCTTTAGTTAAGTTAAAACCTTTTATATGTTTTAGTTAATTTTAAAATCACTAGCAAATTATGCTTGCTGCATGACCTGAGGCAACGTAACCCAACCTCACCTTAACATAAAAGTAGGAGAGGCAAAAAGGTTCTTAGATGCTAACCCTCATGCACAAATATGAAATTGGTTTTTTGTCTTGCATTGACTTGTATTTTTTTTTCTCTTTGAACATCGTCTAATAAAACTTATCATTAGCTATGAAAATTATTTTCTTATAAATAAGTTTAAAAATTTTGAAATATGCAAATATATCTCTTTTGAGGTTAATCACACTCAAGGTCATCAAACTTTGGTCACAAAACATTCTTTTGCAACCAAAATAGCTCACTCAAATTTTGAAAACAACGACGACAACATAGCCTCAATACCAACATTAGTTGGGGTCACCACAAGGATCAAACTCAAATTTTGAAAACGTTTAACAAAATTATTACGACGAGTTTTCAGCAACTTCTCCGGTTACCCTACTTAAGTGAATTTCACCCAAGTCACTAAGCTTTTGTTTTTGTGTATGTCTGAATGATTAAGTTCCATAATGTGGCATCACATCATTAACATAGCATATTGTAACTTGAATTAAATCGAAGACACTAAAGTAACCATCTATAATAAATGTTTATTTTATCAAAGAATCTCTCCATAGCTAACATATCTTCAATATGTATGTAGCCGCCCCATCATCAAGCTCAATTTCTCGTCCTTATCTTGTATGTTAAGTTAATTCAAGTAAGTTCATCTTAAGTTGGGTTTAGTTAAATTAATGGTGTGAAATCCTGTTGTAAAACTCAAGTTCTCAAAACACAACCAAAATTTTAGTTATGTGGTGTCATGTCAACACGATGATTAGAGAAATGCATGAAACTCGTCGAAACGTTTTCAAAAATCGAGTGACTTGAAACTTTTTCGTTAGTCAAGTCACTTAGTTGAAATGTTTTCGAAAATTGACAACGTTTTTCATCACAAAATAAAGTGTTATGACCAAAGCGATGCATTTCTTGAACTTCTATGACCTTGAGTGTAATTAACATGTCTCTTTTGCTTAAGTTTCACAGAACTTTCAAAAATAGTCAATCACTTCAAATTTTTAATTTGTTGTTTCCATTAAAATTATACTATTTAATATTTATTAGGAGAAGTCTAGGAAAGATATGAGAATTTTCATGTCATGATTGGATTTAGAGATGAAGTTCTCAGTGACTATCAACAATACTTGATGAGGCTTAAGCCTCACACAAGAAGCAAGCATCAAGAATCACACCTAAAGGAAATCAGAAGCCACACTTTGAACTCAACCTAAGGCTTGTTTTCGGTTTACTAGCATCATCATATTATATGCCTTCCATGAATGGGAATGCTCAGAATGCAAGTTCTCTGCATTACTAAAAAAGCATAATCTTTATCTTATTATCTACAGTTGCTCAGATGGGTAATAGGTGTTAGAAGCCCATTAAGCAAGGTATCTTGTTCAATGACCCACAGATGAAGTTGTTATGAACCATGGTTTGGGATCTGGTCACATGTCTATAGTCTATACAAAATTGAATTTGTTATACGAACAATGTTGATATGGGAAATAATAAGAAAAGTAGCAAACAAAATGAGGGAAAGATAGAATAGGTAATTGAAGAGGCAGAGTCTATGACTCTCCTACTTCAATTCCTCCTTTGGTTCCTTTATTTCACTAAAATTGCTTGCTTTATTGATTCCTTAATTCTTTTATTTATAGACTCTTGATACAATAAGAAAGCTACTAAAAAAAATATAGAAACTTTCTACTAATAAATACGTAGAAAATAGTAAACACTAAAAAATGGAAACTACTAACAATTCCTAATACCTAATATTACTTCTAGACCGTATCAGGAGCAAACAATCGTTGGGAAATCACTATCCCCTTGTAGAACCACAATTAATTCGCCTATAGGTAATTCAAAGCCCAATGTTGCCACTGTCTACCACAAGGTCTCAAAACAACTAAGAAGAATCAGATTTTCAAATGTCAAGCTTCCGTTTCTTCAATGAAGATTGCAAGAATTTTACTTGCTGAAACTAGGTATCATACTATCAATTCACTAACATGATTAACTCAGATTGAGGAAGAGGTTGTAGGTTCAATTCTTGGTCGCTATAGCCTACATTACATTCCCTTAGTTTATCCCTGGTGACGAGGTTAGGGCATCTGACTAATGCCTACGGCTTTAGTCGAACCAAAGTAAGGAGTAGAAAAAAGGTTCATAAACTACGAATATCAAAAATAAATTAAGGTCGCAGCTATTCGAACCCCACTTTTTGCTTCTCGTACCCCATTTTAAAATTTTTTTACTTCGTTTACCCCACTTTTTATGTAATTTACCCCAATTTTTTTAAAAAAATTCCAAAAATACCCTTGCTCACCCGATCAACCTCACCCCACCCCTCAATCCTCTCCATTTTCTCGATTATAAGAGTGTTTTTTTCATTGAACAAGGTCGAATGTGGTCGCACATGGCCGACACCTCTGAAGAGGTATCGACCAACTCCAATTGAGACCTCTAAAGGGGTAACGGTCGAATCCGACCGAAACCTCTAAAGAGGTATCGGTCAATCCAACCGAAATTGTGAAGGAAACTTAGTCTCAGTGGGTGATGAAGGGATTTTTTTGTCATTTTCATGTATTTTTTAGGAGTTCTGAAAAAATATTTGTTCGTTCTTGTTACCCGCAGGGTTCAGACGCACAGAGTCGACACCTAATCGAAGCCCTAAACCCATCAACAAAACCATAAAAACCACATAATCGACACTAAAAGAGATGAAGAATGCACCTGATGGAGTTTCGCTCCGATTTTGTCGAATTCGGGCCAGAGGTTAGAGTGCGATTCAAAAGAGGGGTGATTGGGGTATGAGTGAGTGGGGTGACTAGGATATGCGTGAGTAAAAACCTTTTTATATGGAGAGGTAGTTGGGTCATTTCACAAGGGTGGGGTACAAGAAGCAAAAAATGGGGTCTGAATAACCGTTGTCTAAATTAAACATAACATGCAGTTCTCGTGCTAATGTAATTCATGATCTTTTTCCAAAGAGCTTTTCAGGGTTAGACTTGTAAGAATCCTTACAGGGTGAAGACAAGAAGGGATTTAAATGATTTGGAAAGCACACCATCTATTGCACTAAATCTTGCGCAATAGAAGAGTTTGATCCATGTAATCAACCCCAAATAATGAGGGATTGAGGCTATGTTGTTGTTGTTGTTGTTGTTGTCGTCGTCGTCTAAATGAATTTGAAAGCTACACAAAAGCCAAAAATATCTAACAGCTAAGAATGGTGAGCTCAACATGCAAATGCTAATGGAATTTGAAATACACTCCAAATCAAAATATGGGGATGGATGCCTTATAATTTCCATTATATGTTGATAAAATAGCAGTATTTGAGGAGAAAAACTGCGAGAAGGAAAATAAAGCATATGAAATTAGAATTGCTTGACCAATAACAAGAAAAGTAATTGCAATCCTAATAAGAACCTCAAAGCTTGAATATAGATGTCGATACCTTTAGCCTTGCTGCTAAACATTCCAGCAACAGCTGCAAGGCTCTCCTCACTCGACTCTGGAATCTAAAGCACAAAACAGGTTATTCTTTCAAAAATAGAATTGAACTGATGATTCAATAAATATCATCTCAATTATAGGGTTCATGTTTGCTTATTAAAGAAATCATCATTTAGATTCATAATGGGCTTACCATTGCAAATAATTGATTAAGTGTATCGTTAAGGCATTCATCTATCCATTTTATCCATTATAGAATTAGCAAGGGAATAGAACAAAAGGCAGAGTCAAGTCCATTCTTGTCTAAACATATGATAAGATTAAAAAAAAACAACAAAGCCACTATCCCAAATAAAAGATAAGATTACAAAATCACAAGAAAGTGAGAGAGAAACTTAAGAATATTTATTTATCTTATTTATAATAAAAAACTGCTTTAGCATTTGCAAGAAGATTAAAAGAAGGGCTAACTATAAAAAATAACACAAACTTTTGTCATTTTTTGCAAAAATTACACCAACTTTCAATTTTGTCAAAAATAACAAACTTTCAAAAAATTTTCAATTTTGACACGAAGAGCAATTTGAGGCTTTTGACAACATAAACTGGTTTTTTATGGTTCACTTGAACCGATCCAAGAAAAAACCGAAATCCCTCTATTTTCCTTTTTTGTGATTAATAAAACACCCAATTAATTTGGGAATGAGGCTATTTTTGTTGTTGTTGTTGTTGTGCTGTTGGGAATGAGGTTTGATTAATAAAACAACACCACCACAATAAGAATTGTTTTTTTTTTCTTTTTTTGCAACTCAAAAAAAGCTTTTTTTTAGGACAAAAGCAACACTGTTCTTTAAAAAAAATGGATTCCTCAAAAGAAAAACAAAGAATCCTTAAAAAAGAAACCAAAAAAAAAAAAAAAAAGATCGTTACACACACAATGAAATCAAAAAACAAAAAAGAAAATATGCCACTGCTATAGGGAAAATGTCAAATCGGAGGAACTTGAATAGATGTGATTTTTTTTGTTGACTTAGTTCAAGTTAACCATAAAAATCAGTTTATGTTGCTCAAAAGCCCCAAATTGCTCTCCGGGCCAAAATTGTAAAAAATTTGAAAGTTTGTGTTATTTTTGACAAAAGTGAAAGTTGGTGTTATTTCCGCAAAAATGACAAAAGTTTGTGTTATTTTTATAGTTAGCCCTAAAAAGAATATAAGAAAGAAAAGATAGGAACACACTTCCCCATAACACCCTATAATCTAAAGTAAGATATCATGCTAAAATAGTTGTCCAACAATATCTAGCTCACTCCTCCGGGGTCAGTCCCAAACTTCTTCTTCCTTTTTTTTAGTCCCAAACTTTATAATGGGATCAACTGAAAAGAAACTTTGTGTTTTACAAAGTCCCACATATCCTCCAAATAGTAGCTTTCATCCATGAAGATTCTTTTATTCCCTTTCATCCACACATACCACAATATCTAGCTCGCTCCTCCAGGGTCAGTCCCAAACTTCTTCTTCCTTTTTTTTTTAGTCCCAAACTTTTTAATGCGATCAACTGAAAAGAAACTTTGTGTTTTACAAAGTCCCACGTATCCTCCAAATGGTAGCTTTCATCCATGAAGATTCTGTTACTCCATTTCATCCACACATACCACAATACCCCCCAAAGCCACTGCATTTTATGCAATCAAAAAAATCTTAGTGATTCTAGGTAGGCCTTCTCTGTCACTGAACTCTCTAAGCATTGCCATCCATATTCCTCCAAAACTGCATTCCAAGAAAATATAGCATATTCTCACTCTCCCTATCAAACATGGGAGACGAACCAATATAAGGGAACATTCTTCAGATGCTACTCCAGGTAGTAATCTTTCTAAGAAAGACACAGCAAACACTATGAGCTTGTAGAAAACGAGAAGTGCTCCATAAGAAATTAAAGCAAGGGTAAGATAGATCATAAGAGGGGCAATGAGCTGGTTAGTAGGAACACTATCTTAAGTAAAAATAAAAACAAAAGATCAAAAAAAAAAAATAAGAAAGAAAATAAAGAAATTATGTTCAAGCCTAGTAGATCAATTTGGGTCCTCCCAACCTAACCACCTTCAAAATAGGAAAAAATTGGAGGAACAAAAATTATTTATAAATAAAGATAATGCAAAATGTAAAAGAGTGGGATTATAGATAATAGGAAAAAAATAAGGCTGACATAAAAAAAGTGCAACAATTTCCCACCTGTATAGTTGAAACAACTCGTGCAAGAGCTTTCACCATCCCCTCCACAACATTTGTATTCTTTGGGTGCCTATTTACAAAGAAATAAATTAAACAATGAGTAAAGAGATAACTCCAATAACCGAGCTTTAAGTTGAAAGTCAAAACAACGAACTTCATTTGGTTCAAATTCTTGAGAAGGGAAATCATGACAATTCAGCATATCCTCATGTTTAAGAGCAGTTAGCGTTTGTCCTACTTTATTTTCAAGTTTGATATTCAGTGATACTAGACTATAAAGTATCAAAAAGGAGCAAATTGCACTAGCAAAGTTGGAGAAGATATCGCGCCAAAGATGAGATTATTAAAAACAATAGCACATTTGGTGAAGTTATAAAAGAGCTTCAAAATTAACTTGGACGACAAGATATGGTATACCAAAGAAAACTAGAATTACAACTGAGTGCCCGCCTTGAACCCACTTGCCTGATTGAGTAATACTCACAATAAGAGTAGAAAATTGACCGGGTAGGTACCTAATAATAATAAAATATCCTCTTCAAGTTTGAGATGCTACCATGTTTTGTATTGAGCATTCAGGCACGCTTAGGTCTGGTTATGCATAAAACAATCAAAGAAAAAGCAAAATACTATAACCATAACAACACTTGTGTCCCTTGCTCAGCCTTCTCTCTTCCAATGCCACCATCCATTCTCTCTCTAAGTTGACTACAATGTCAACTTCACCACCGGCCAACGCCTTATTCATTGTCTAATGACAAGTTCAGTTTCCTTCATTCCAAGGCCACTATCAAGCCTACAATGCCAAGCTCACTATGACCACCACCACCTTTACTCCCCTATTCCTCATTCATTGCCAAGTTCATTGTTTGTTGCCTCTCCCTCCCCACAAGTCCGTCACCGCTATCTCCCTCTTAAGATCCACCACCCCTTGCTCTCCATCTCTAAGACCCACCATCCTTTCACTCTCCATCTCCTAAGAGTATCTCCAATGCAAAATGTGGATTATAGCTGTGGATTGATGCCATGTCAACAATGTGGAGAGGATGTCCACCCTACATGGCTTAAATAGACATTCAAGCCTAAATATGCTCTCCAATGCACAATATAGACTATTTTTTATTGGTGAAGTGGCAACTATTCTTTTTCCTATTTATTTTTCTTAAATAATTAATACTTTTAAGGTACAACAATTAGTACTAGATAAAAACTATATATAAGTATACAAAGCTTTATTCATTAAATTTTGTACCTTTTGTTATTAGGAGCAATGCCTCTTTTTTTTTTTTTTTGAGTCGCGCTAAGGGCACCCTGCAATCCTCTCAGGGCACCCCGTCATTTTTAATTAAAACTGGCTTTATAAATAATTGACAAAAATGCCCTCATCCAACCCAACAATTCACATGCACATTCAAATGTTCTCTCAGGGCAACCCACTTTTGAAAACTCGATTTTTTTACAAAGTCAAGTCGATCCGTCACGGGCCAGACATCACATTTGTCGATCAAAGAGTGTGCACTAGCCCTTGTTAATCGCATTTGTCGATCCGTCGCAGCCTGGAGATTCGACGAGTTTTAAGTGTTTTTAGAGTCTAATGGTTGAAGAAAATGAGTGGGAGGCGGGTTAGTTTTTATGATTTTTGTGGAGGTTATTTTTTCCATTTTCGAAGGTGAACCACGGACGCGAATTTATCAGTCACTCAGGATCGAGACATGTTGTAGTGTCTCGGTACCCTATAACCGATAACTAACAAAAGGTGTCGGTTATTACCAACCGAGTTTAATCCCAAACGTAGCTTTTTATTACACTTCGGTTGGAAGCAACCGAGACATAGTTTAATGTCTCGGTAACAGGTCACCGAGACCAAAACCAGAAGTCTCAGTGATACACAACCATGTGGTTTAAGGGTCATTCTCACTTAGGTGTCGATTGATATTAACCGACACTTACACAATGGTATCGGCAATGGACGTCCGAGACCAAAAGACAGATCACGGCCCTGTGTGACAGAACACTACGGGATTGAAGTTAAACACATCGTCCGACCATAAAAACAATAAATCTACCTTAAACAAGCAAGAAAGTGAGAGGATTTGGTATATTAAGGCATTAATGTCATGATGGAAGGGAGAACAGAAAGGTTTCATTCAATTTGGTGATGGGGTGCTCGCACTTCAAACGAAAGGGTTTTATGATAAAAGTACCGGGGTGCCCTGATAAATTGTGGGGTGCCCTAACCAGCGGGGTGTCGTGAGAGGATTGCGGGGTGCCCTTTGCGCGACTCTTTTTTTGGCAAATATAATTACAGTAGCCGAAAAGAAGGCCAAAACCCCAATTTTTTCGATCCAGCAAGTATGGCACGAATCGCACAATTCTTACGAATCATATGATTCATCTAAACTCATACAATTTAGAAATTAAATTGTACAAGTTTTTCCTTTTCGCCATTTATATAAAGTTTTGAATCATATGTGGCACACAACCTATTCAAACCCACAAACACATTGGAGATGCTCTACATATGTCAACCCTATCTCTAGTTTGCCACCGTTTCTTTATGTATTCCCCTCCCATTTATCCTACCTAAGTTATACTTCTGAATTCA
The DNA here is from genome assembly GCA_039657345.1 of Stephania japonica. NCBI lineage: Eukaryota > Viridiplantae > Streptophyta > Magnoliopsida > Ranunculales > Menispermaceae > Stephania > Stephania japonica. Next base: position 13,888,610 of record CM077558.1, on the reverse strand, counting down.
TCTAACGAATAGAGCTTTCTAAGGGGCACATTCCACTCATCCCACATGGCATTATATGTCACAGGATTTACCCATGTCATATACCAAGTAACCTCTTTCAAGATTAACATAAAATCTCATCGCTCTCTTCCTTTCTTCATGTGGAATCTCTCGCCTTTTTTTGTTTTACAATCTTTTGCATAGATCTAACCCTACTCACAACTTTTCTCCCAGATGTCCCCAAAATATATAACTTGAGCAGTGATCAAAATATCGATTTTAGCTCACACTAAATGAAGGGTGAAATTGCTTGTTTAGAAAAATTTTAATAACTTTAAAGAGATACTTAGGTATTGTAAAGCATATAAAACAAACATGATAAAAAATTGTCTATATGTAAAAGCAATAACATAACCTATTTTCACAATTCTTTATTAACTATAACATTTATACTTGATGAAACTTGAGTATGAATATTTTTTTCCATTTAATTTGTCTTTTGTCGACAAAGGAATTAGAAATTAATATTTACAGAAAAATACATAAGACTAATGGGAAATTAAAACATTATTTTATAATTTAACTGTTTTAGAAAAAAAAAAAAAAAAAAAAAACAGAGTTAAAAAAAATTAAAAAAAAAAAGATTCTCTAATCAGTTATTTGATGCACCATGTTTAAGAGAAGTATTTACAAATTAGCTCCAATGTTATTAGGCTGTTTAGCCCGCCTAGTCTAGGTGGCGTCTAGGCGGACAAAAAATAATTACTTAGACCTCCCTAAGAAATAATTAAATTTATTTATAGACCCCTCAAACAGTAAGAGAATATTTTTTCACCTACACATTCTCATCAACATGTTTACACCTCCACATTTTTCCACATGTTTTGAAATAAAAACTCATTTTCAAACAAATAAAATAATAAGGTAATAAAAAAGTTTTGAAAAATACGAAGACCTTGAAAATTTTAAGAAAATATTTTTAGGCCCAACGCTTTCCTAATTAAGGACTAGGCGGTGGGCACCCCTAAAAGCCTAAGGGGTGCCTAGGTGACGTCTTAAAAACACTGATTGACTCCGTTACCACTAGAATATTTTAAATTGCAAAAAAATAACAATTTTAGGTTCTACTTTTTCTTTTCTTTTTATTCCTTAAATTTGGTCATGATTATTTTAGAGTCGCGCTATGTGCACCCCAGCATCCTCTCAGGGCACCCCGGCTTTTTTATTTTTGTTGGTTCTAAAAAAAAAATGACACATTTGTCCCGAGGTGCCCCGAGTAATCAGTGGAGTGCCTACCAGGGTGCCTTGAATAATTGGTGGGGTGCCCATAGCGCGACACTACATTAACCGACATTACGTTTCAAGTCACGGTGGGAAATGACCGAACCTATGATCTCAGACACAGGACCGAGACATAAATTGTTATGTCAGTTGGTGTTGACCAAGACATACACACATATCTCAGCACAAGGCCACCAATACCACTTGTATAATCTCGGTGGTTACCCATCAAGTTGGGTGTTTGACTACCTTATTTGGGTGTTGGTTCGTATAAACCGACACTATAATAATGGTCTCAGCAAGACATGACCGAGACCACTTTAACATGTGTTTAGCGTTGCTTCACAAACTAAGGGCATTTTGGTAAAAGTCCCGGATGCCCTGATAAATTGTTGAGGTGCCCTGAGAAGATACCAGGGTACACATAGCGTGGCTCTTTTTTTATTGGCAATTGATGGGATTCAACTAGGGGTGTACCCGAATCCAGTAATCCGCATATCCAATTCAATTCGGTCCAATTATTACGAATCGAGTTGAATATTATAACTAGTTGGATCGGATTGAATTGCAAAAATGTCAATCCGCACAGCTCAGATTGACTTGCGGATTTTACATGTGCAATCTGCAAATCCAATCCGGTTCGATCCGCAACATTATATACATGTAGATCTAGACTTATAGATACATCTAATTCTCATTGGTTGTTTTGTCAACCAATAGTTGATCTTCTTTTTTATTGTATTGCTTAGTTTTTTAACTCAACTTTTAGTTTTTTAGTTCAACTTTTAATTTGGTCATATAATTTTTTAATTAAGTTGAATCAAGTCTAATTTGTGGTATAATCATGCACTTTGTTTTATGTTGCTTAATGATTATAGAATTATTCTTAACCAATCTGCATATTCTTAATTATGAGATAACTATACGATGGCAATGAGATGGATCGAATGGAAATTTCTCAATCAGAGAACTTGATTCGGTCCAATCCACATTTTATTAATTGGATCGAATCGGATTGAAAAGTTAAATGGGTTAGATCGAATTGAAATTTTTCTATCCGCAATAATTGGATCAAATAGCGAGTTGACCGTAAATGGATTGGATCCGGTCCGTGTACATCCCTAGATTCAACCTCTTGACCTCAAGGCTTGCATAATTCATGTTAAACCAATTAAGTGGCGATATAACAAAAATATGTAACCATATTGTTCGAACAATTTTGAGTTTCAAGTATGTTTATAGACATTGAATAACGAAAGAATTATTGATAGCAAATTAATTTAATATTGAAAATGTGTACATGTTCCTAATGAATATGACTAGTTCTTTTGAATTTCCTTTTTTTCCCAGAATTTTTGAAAATTTTATTTGCATTGATTTCAGGAAAAAATGGAAAAGAGTCAATAAATTTTTTTAAAAAAAGTTGTTAAGATTTACCGAAAATTCAAGATAAAATTATAATTCAAAATTTCAAAAAATCACCTTAATTTTTTATTTTTTTTTTGCTATAAAAATAGAAAAGAAACAGATAAGTATGTACTGTGTACAACTAAATGATTGTAAGTGTGGCACACACAATAACAAATTCCACTGTATTACTAATAGGACCAGTTGTTTCATAGGACATCCTGCCATCAATAAAGTACTTCCATTAAACCAGCTTCACTTCTCATTCAATATGCTACATTTTATTTGCTCATAAAAGTAAACCTATAACTCAACCTTTTGAAAAGTTGAAAAGGAAAACCAAGTTAGTAAAAGTTTTCATCCCTTAAACATAAACCACACTTCATATTTCTTTCACAATTCACATTCCATCCTTTTGTTAGACACGCAACCTAAAACCTATGCTACCCGGACATAGGTACCAGTGTCGGATGCGAGTATGTGTCTAGAAGTCGGACTTGGGTGTTTTTTTAATTTTAAGGACTCGAAGACATGGCAAGAAGTGTCCAGGATTTTAGACACGGGTACTTGGACACGGAATAAACATAATAAATTATAAATTTTATGTATGCTAGTATATGCATCAATTCATGAAATTCTATGTATTAATTAATATTTAAGTACGGGCATAACACAAGTTAACCGTTAGTAGATTTTCTGCATTAATTGCTTTTTGTTTTCAGCTTTTCTTTTTCTATTTTTTGTGTTTTTTATCTTATCAAGACATAAAGGCATCAAGTCTAGTCACTTGTCAGCATTTTCAAAAGTCAAGGAAAAGTCTTTTCTGCATTAATTATTGTTTCTTCCACTACAAGTTTTTCTCTTTTCTCAATGTAAAGTCGTAAACCCCCTCTCTCAAATGTCCTCTTTTCTTCTTCAAAGCCTTCTTCTTCAAGAATTTCTGTAAAACCTCTACAAAAGTGACGAGTCTGTTGTGTTTTATGAGGATCCGACAGATATCCCATGTCGGGATCCGTGTCTTGTCGCGTCAACACCGACATTTCACCCCAAAGTGATGAGTCCGAGTAACATAGCCTAAAACCCTATCTGTCCATGCCCCACTCCAATTAGCTCTATCGTGATGATTCCAGGGAGAAAGAACCAACAATGTAACAGTTAAGTTACCAAAAGAAATGAATAAGAACGATAGGTGATCTACCTCTTTTGTTGCACTTTAGAAAATTAAAGTCACAAGATGAGAAAACAAGAAGTAACAATAGCCCATCAGCACAGAGTTCTCTGACTTTCAAGAAAAACTCCACAAAAACAGAAGAGAAGACAAACACTTCAGCCTTTCTAGTGGTCTCTCTCCCACAAACAAGTCAAAACTCACAACATTTCACACCTCACAGCACTACATCCACTTACTATATTTGGCAAGCTGTCCTTTATTCTTCGTATTTACTCGGAGTCCTATCATATTGAAATTTCCACTCAATCACCAAGCGTTTCCCCTTCCTTAGTCTTCTAGTCTTTCCGAAGCCACTATGCCTAAACTCCCTCACTTTACACACAGCCATCCCTCCTTTAAGTGTTCCTCTCATGCTGAAAAGAGGAAAGTTCTCAAGCCTTCCTTAATTATTGAGGTAAGGAAATCCTCTCTGGCTATCTTAGGTTATGTAGCCAAATATTTCTTAAGGTAAGCCCAGTGGATAGGCATTTGTTGGTAAAAGAATATGATGATGGTTTGCTCACAAGGATCTCTAGAAATGCACACCGACTTGGAAGCCTCAAATTTCTCAAGGGCATTAACTAAAACCTAACCTGGCTCTAAGATAAAATTAACGAAGACCGAATTCCTTACATGTCAAAATTCTGAAAAAGGAGATGCAGCGTCCGTACCTCCACGCAAAACCCCTGTCAAAACCTTGTTATCATTCAACGTACCGGATCCTGATATTACCATAAAATGGACGCAATGGAAAAAGGAATAAATGTTTCTTTAAATAGACAACTGTTATTACCCTCAAGACTTCAAGTACAAGAATCTGATGCCAGAGTGGTAGATCAAGTGAAGTAACCTTAATCAACACATTAAGAAAAACCTGCAGTAACAAAAATCAAGCATGTGACAGTGTCTTCCTAGATTTCAAAAATAAAAGCCAGATTGGCATATAGCAAAGATTTTACAAAGCGCTTACTCGATTTATTGAGAGAGCATCAACAAGTGAAAAAATAAGATCACATAGTTACAAAAGGGAGAATCTTGTCAAAAATCACACAATGAAAAGCTACAATTAAGGGAGAGCAGTAATTTGACCAAGACCGCAAAAATGAACCAATAAAGAACAAAGAATCCGTCAAATTTGCATTTTCTCTGGTTTTTAAATCTCACATCTCTGAATTGGCCTTTAAATCTATAGTACAAGAAGATTAGTGAATATCTTTTCAGTGGTCTAATTTGAAAGCTACAAATCTAACTTTAGGAATTTTGACCCATTTTCATCATGAAAATACAAAATTGAGTTTCTTCATGATGTTTCAAGTCGTATCTGTCATTAATATACTGTTGAGTTGGTTCTTAAAAACAAAGAACAAAAACAAAACAAAAAACTGCTGAGTTGTTATCTTATAGTGTTAATCTCCTACATCATATTGAAAAATTGCGGTCTATATATGACCTATTCGAGTATGAGGTTAGATAGTTCAAATTTAAGTTTTTGATAAGCATATTGAAAAAATGTGGTCTATACATGACCTATTCAAACTAGATGGAAGAAATGGATGAATACAACAGGTGTGATTTGTGATAGAAATATTCCTACTTATGTATAACAAAAAAAAGGAAAATTTTATAAGACCGCAATTAGACCAGCTATGTTATATGGAAGTGAATGTTGGGCGGAAAAACAACTACATATAATGAACGTAGCAGAAATGAGAATGCTTAGGTGGATGTGTGGAAAAACTCGTACAGAGATAATAAGAAAAAAAAAAATAGTCTAAAGAAATATATAAATTCAAAGAAAAGTAGTAGCACCAATTGACACAGATTAAGGAAGGGCGGTTGCGGTAGTTTGGACACCTGCAAAGACGGGCTAGAAATGCCCCCACTAGAAAACTTAGAGTCAATAAAAACTAAAGAAATTCGACAAGGTAGAGGTAGACCGAAGTTAACTTGAGACACATTAATTAGGAGGGATTTGAATGGTTTAGAAAGCTCACCATCAATTGCACTAAATCGAGCACAATGGAAGAGTTTGATGTATGTACCTGACCCCAGAAGCTATGCTATTGTTGTTTGTTGTTGTTGAAATGCAAGAATTATAGAATACAAAGGTATATGAAAGCCCATCATCAACTGCATTATATCAAGCTAAGTCAAAGCTTTTGATCCATGCAGCCAAAGCATAATTTGGGATTGAAGCTTTTTTTTTGAAAAATATGGAATAGAAGCTTTGTTGTTGTAGTATTTTAAATTAAATCTCAAAGCAAAACTATTGATTTCTTGATCCACTTTGATCTCAATTTAAATTTGTTTGTACTCTGGCTAGTTTATGAAATTGCCAAACTGCAAAGTACATTTTGGTATGTGGACAGGCGAAAAAGTATGCAAAAGCAAATTGTATACCACCCAAACAACATCCATGATATCAACACACAATCAGATTTCAAGTCATCTACTGAAACTCATAGTTTGCAGTGTCCAGGCATCAAAGTCTCACCCGGAGAAAAAATGAAAAATAGTCAAAGTTAGACTTTACCAAAATCAATAAGGGTAGCTAAATATGAACTCTTCTTAAACAATCACCATTACATTACATCCCATGTCAAAACAGAAAAGAGCAAGAAAGTGATCAATGGCAATTTTACATCGTTCAAAGGCTTAGCTAGTACTATATATTCAATTAATACATCCAGACAACGTAGGGAAATTAATTTTATCATAAAAATGCAACACTAATGTAAAACCTGTCAATAATTTAAACATAAAACAAAATAATACAAAAATTAGAACATAAATTAGAAAGTGAATAGTGAACTTTTAGTACCTTTTTTGACAAAAGAACTTTTAGTACTTAATAACCTATAATTGCAAATTATACTTAAAAAACAAATATTCGCATGGTACCTTCTAAATGCAGACCTTCATGAATCAAATACACTTTTTTTTTTGGTATTGAAAGAGGGACAAAGTCCACAACACAAAGCATGTTACACAAGACACATCCTGGGGTGGATATCCCGCGAATAGAATATACTTTTTCTCGCTTAAAAAAGCTAGCAATATGGACACTCCTATAAAGGGGTCACTAAAATGTGGAAAATGCCAAAGCATATCTCGTAAAATGGATAAGGCATCACGTTCCAAAAGTCAAGGTTGGGGGAGGTCGGAGATTCAACTCAAGCAGGAGTCAAAAGTGTTGCTTTCTAATCCAAAAAAAAAATTAAATTAAAATTAAAAAATTACACACTACACAATGACCATCAAATTGATGAGATTTATATCAGAAGTATGGTAGAGTCATTGGGAATTTAAGAATACGAGATCTAAGTCAAAGGTGGGATTTAATTCACTGAGAAAATTAATTTACGAGCTACATGCCCAATAACACAAAAACATCATTTGAAGCTTTCATTTCATCTCAAGGACGTTTGCAGTGAAGTATTTAGATGTATATCTCGTTGGGTTGCAAATAGAAAAGGGTACTAGTAGAAAAGGAGCACGAAGCACCACTACAATTACATAAATTACAGACATTCTTACCACATGATTAAAGTTGGTCATGAAATTAGACAAATAAACGTGAATTCAAATATAAATTTATGGTTGCAATTTAATCAATAAACTGTCAGCCATACATACCTCACATTCAGTGACAAGGGATGAACAATAAAGTCTGATAACATGAGCAACAGACCGCAAGACCAAGCGGCGGAAGGAAGGTTCCCCTGCTTCATCTTCAAGCTGTTTGAATATAACATTGAGGCAAAGACTTTAAAAATGAAATCCTCCAGAAGAAGCATCACTTCTCAAAGGACCCTTCTCTTTGAAAAAAACATCTACCTCAACATTGGTCCGCAGTGAAGTCATAAGAAGTGAACATATTTGACGTTGTAGCACCTGATAATTTTGTCAACAGTCATATAGAAGATCAAACCCATGTCCCAAAAGAAGCAAAAATTTTCAAAGGTATAAGCAAGATAATAGTGTTTCCGATGTCCAGATCAGACAATATAAGTCCTAAAACATATGCACTTTATCTTCCACACAGTCATGTCAAAATGGAAAAGAAGTCAGCATATGTGCCTAATAAAGAAACTAGTGACTGCAAAGGGAGCCTAGGCATTTTTATTACCTATGTGGGTGGTGTATTCAAGGTAGTTTTTAGAAAGTAGAAAGTGTTTATTACAATTAAGTTTGTTGGCATGAATCCTGCCCAACAGCAAAGCCATAACAAGGGCCTACAAATAAGGATCTAGTGGCTCATTAGTATTCTTGAAACATATATTGAATATGAATCACAGATTCAGGGTGAACGAAGAAAATTAACATTACTTAAGGGCCTAAAAATAAATAATTAATTATTTAAGGACCTCTAAATAAATCTTTTAGTTGCCTAGGCATTGACTAGACAACACCTAGCTTCGGTTAGAGACGCCGCCTTGGTGTCTTGCAATCCTTAAAAGAAACAAAAAGCGATACAAAAATTAAATAATAGAAGACAGAAAAAAAATCAATAAATTTTTTATTCAACAATTCTTGGTCTTGGACCAACCCAGTCCTATAAACCTCCACCATCAATTTGCTTCCGTTTGGTAAAGACGCTGCTTTAATAGTTTTGCAGTTACCAATTTTACCTTAGCTATTTCTTGTTTCAATGACAAATAGATTTCTTTTTTATTCTAAAAGCTCCAATACATCTCGAAAACTTGGATTTGGTGAATTGATCATACTGGCTGCGCATACATCCTTATTCAGAAATTACAAATTTACAAGATATTAACCTTCTAGAAAAACCAAAATAAAGATGAACATGCCTTAATAAAGTTTAGCTTCCTTAAGAAGCAATGCATTTCCATACCACAAAGGACGAACCTAAAATATACACCTTTATGTACTAACTACTAATATAAAGACTTCAACATAAATTTGAAGAAACACCTGTTCATACAAGGCCAATGTTCTGAACACGGCCACGTAATTAGATAGAATGAACCTGTAGGAAAAGGAGTAATAATAAAAAAATTAATTCAAGCTTACAAATGAAGTAGAAATCAAAATATTTATCACGATCAAGTGTGCAATTTAATATTTAAACACTAGGGTAATCACTCGCTGAAGTAATTAAAGACTTGGAGCATCACTCTATCATTCAAGTCAATAATTATCAAAAGAATTATTGCAAACACATGAACAACCTTCCGTCCAAGGCTATAAACAAGATTTGAAACCAGTCACATTGCTCACTTCATGCAATGTGCATTGAAGTTCAATGAAACTACATATAAATTACAGGAAAAAAAAAAAGCCAAAGAATAATGGAATCTGATTCCTTCCACTAATTCATGAATCCCCCAATACCCCATCCCAACGAAAGATGAGTAAAAGAAGATCAAGGCATCAAGGAGATCCTAAGGCAGTTTCCCTAACCTAGGTGAGGCAATGAATGAGCGACAAAAAATAATTTCTTTAGAGGTCCTTGAATAATTAATAATCTATCGCTAGGTCCTCATGAAACAATAAATTGCCTTTTAGTCATGGTGATTCACATTCAATATATGTTTTAAAGAATATTATTGAGATTTTAGGTCTTAATGTAACACTAATTGTGTTAAGGACTTGTTGTTGGACTGGAATACATGTCAACCAACTTAATTGCAACCAGCATCTTTGACTTTGCAAAAAATACATACAAGGATATTGTTCGATATTGCTCACCTAGGCATCTACCTAGCAATCATTGCGTCAAAAGATTTCTAAAGCCATCCAACCCTAAAAGAACAATTGATGCAGCAAGGAATTGACCCAATTACTCGCTACACGAAAAAGGATAGATTTTTCTACCAAATCGTTGATTCCGCAAATACCAAATTGAAGAAACACTTTTCTACTTGTGACCGAACACACAAAGTTAAGAAACCAAAACGCACAAGAGATACTCCCTCTCAAAACTCAATTTTATTCATCAATAATCAATAATCCACCATTCTTCAATACAAACGGTTCAGCCTTTATATAGGCTTTTAAGTCATAATAAAAACACACTTCAAATAAAACACAAACTCTTAATTGCTACCACACCTAACATGCTAATTTAACAAATAAATTTCATAATGCGACTCAAATAAGATTCCTAGTAACCAAAAGACACCTAATCTAACATGACATCTAACTTTACCTATTAATCTATATCCTAATTAAACTCAAATTAAAAACTTAGACTTCTGCTTCGATTCATGTAAACACGTATCATTGTCTTCAATCTCCATCACTCTCCCCCAGTTAGAAAAACCTCGTCCTTGAGTTTTAGTTCCTTCGTGACTCTTGCTACATGGAATAATTAAATCTTCAAACACCAACAATTCTTGCTTGAACACAATTCCGACGAACTTGCTATCATCTATCATTGTGTTAAACACTACAGCTGTTGTCGATTTGAACAAAACTTCCAGGGACTGTGAAGAAAGTTGCCAACACCAGGGCCAGCCCTGAACATGGGCGAATGGGGAGACCTCCCCGAGCCCCCGCACTTGTTGGGGCCCCATTTTTTAAAAACAAAGTTAATTTCATATATAAATATATATAAATAAAAGTTTTATTTTACGAATTATTATTGATTATGTAATGCAATATGATAGAAGTGTTGTGCGTTTACCTATAACCCGGGTCTAAAAAAGGAAGAAAGTCTCAACCAAGCTTCCAGGTCCTTCTACAACTAACGTGGTGGGCCCAGGTGTGTAGATAGGTCTCAATGTTGTGTGTGTGTGTGTCCAAATGTGTGTCAACACAGAGTGTTAAAGCAATGAGCAGGAGTTAGTGTGTCAGCCCAAAAAGGGATTACTTAAGGGGTACTGTTCACCCTTTGTTATTTATTCAGATTGTAATTGTTTGGTTGTAGAGACTGTGTCTCTGGTGAGAAGAGGGATTGTCCTCTTTCTCTGGTTTAGGGTTACTGCTCTAGCTTTACCCATCTCTGTGGTGTAAACACTACTTTTGTAGGTGATTTCACCCCCTATCAATAAAATTAGTTGTTCTCCTTGCAATCCAAGTTCAAACCCTTTCACAATACCACTCATAAAGATTTTTGTGTAATTTTTTTATATAAAAAAGAAACTAACTTATCTTGCCCCCTTTTAGAACTTAAGCCCCCAACCTTTACATCAATACAGTTGCTGCATAGAAAATCATTGAGCCACCCACTTAGTTGGTAAGTTGTTTATGCATGGTCCTCTATCAAGTCATTCATTTCGCTTTAAAAAAACTAGCCCTTTCAACTTATTTTTTAATCGTAGATACTTAGCGATTTGTCCTCTCTATTTTTACTTGGTCTAAATCACTCAGTATCCAAACTATCCGACTACTCCGAGTTCGCCCCGAGTCGTCCACTGTATAGGTAGGGGGAGCTCCCAACGTTAGTGTTTATGTCCACAGGACTCGAACTCGAGTCACTTGTGAAGGAACAACAACCCGCTTCCAGTTGGGCTAACCAACCGTTGGTCGATTTATCCTTTCCTTTGTATTTTGTAAGCGTCGTTACAATTTACTTTTTTTTTAAGTATTGTTAATTTTACTTGATTTGAAGTAATTTTTTGTGTAAAGTGCATATTTGTTTATCAAGTATTTAATTATAATTAAGGGGCCCAAAATTATAATTTTGCTCAAGGCCCTTAAATACTTAGGACCGGCCCAATGTTTTTGTTATCTTCGCTTAACGACGCGTAGTATTTTGTTGAAAACTTTGCTTACATCTGTGCAACAACCTCAATGGAAGAATTGAGGATGATGCCATCACCAGGCACAACCTTGTGGACAAGTAGAGTCGTAGATCACAAAATAACTTCGATAACAATGTCATCTTCGAAAACGATTGTCTTCAACGAAGTCACGACCATCACCGTCAAACTTTGGCAGCTCATTAAAGTTGAAGATGAGATCACCATCGTCCTTTGTGGGTTCAACGTCATCCTCTGATGCAACTTCCTCCACATATTCAACCTCAAGTTCTCCCAACTTTCGTTGAATGTGTTGGCAATACGTTGGTTGTTTTCTCATCAACGCCATCCTAAAACTATGCACGAACTTGACTCTGATACCAAACTGATACAGCGAGGAATTGACCCACTTACTTGCTACACGAAAAAGGATACATTTTTCTACTAATTTGTTGATTCCGTGAATGCCGAATTGAAGAAACACGTTTCTACTTGTGATAGAACACACAAAGTAAGGAAACCAAAACACACAAGAGATGCTCTCTCTCAAACAACAACAACATAGCCTCAATCCCAAATTAATTGGGGTCGGCTACATGGATCAAACTCTTCTATTATGCTCGATTTTTATGCAATTGATGGTGAGCATTCCAAACCATTTAAGTCCTTCCTAATTAATGCATCCCAAGTTAACTTCGATCTACCCCTGCCTCGTCGAATTTCGTTAGTTTCTATTGAATCAAGTTTTCTAATGGGAGCATTTGCAGGCCGTCTTTGTAAGTGTCCAAACCACCGCAATTGCCCTTCCTAATCTTTGTGTCAATTGGTGCTACTCCTACATTTCTTTGAATTTATGTGTTTCTTATTCTATTTTTACGAGTTTTACCACACATCCACCTACGCATCCTCATTTCTGCTACATTCATTTTATGTAATTGTTGTTGCTTTACCACCCAACATTCACCTCCATAGAGCATAACTGGCATAATTGCGATCCTATAAAATTTTTCTTTTAACTTGGTAGGGATATTGCTATCACAGATCACACCTGTTGCACTCTATTTCTTCCATCCAGTTTAAATTCTATGTGTAACATGATTTTCAATATTGCCATCATTTTGTATGATTGATCCTAGATATCTAAAGTGTTTCACCTTAGGATCTTCTACTTCCCCTAATTTTACCACTCCATCATCTTTATGTCTAGTATTTCTAAACTCAAAGTGCAAGTATTCAGTCTTCGTCCTACTCAACCTAAAGCCTTTAGATTCTAATGTATTCCTCCAAAGTTCTAATTTCCTATTCACTATATCTCTTGTTTCGTCCACTAAGACAATGTCATATGCAAATAACATACACCATGGTATATCCTCTTAAATATGCCGAGTTAGTTCATCCATAACTAGAGTAAAGAGATATGGGCTTAAAGTCGATCCTTGATGTAGCCCTATCGTAATGAGAAATTCTTTTGTAGTTCCTCCAAATGTCTTTATACTCGTTACCATTCCCTCATACTCTCTCTCAAAACTCAATTTTATCCATGAATAATCAATAATCCACCAACCTTCAATACAAACAGTTCAGCCTTTATATGGGCTTTTAAGTCATAATAAAAACACACTTCAAATAAAACACAAACTCTTAATTGCTACCGTACCTAACACGTTAATTAATTAACAAATATATTTCCTAATGTGACTCAAATAAGACTCCTAGTAACTGAAAGACACCTAATCTAACATGACATCTAACTTTACCTATTAATCTATATCCTAATTAAATTCAAATTAAAAAACTTAGACTTCTACTTCTTATGCTTCGATTCATGTAAACATGTATCATTGTCTTCAATCTCCATCACCAATGTGAGGGTACTTCATCCTCTTCATAAAATTAAGATGGGTGACTGTCATGGTTTTTAACAACTTTATTTCTACCCTATTACACAAATAGAAGTTGGTCAACAAGAATTTTTTTTTTTTTTTTTAAATATAAGCAAGGACATTCTTTGTGCACATATATCAACAATTTATAACATTGTCTACAGTAGAGGCAAAAGTTTGTAAGAATAGTGTCAAAGTTCCAAGCTATTGCGTTAAAACAGAGACATCACTCTAAAATAGAGGTTACTTGATGCAAGAAAACCATTAATAGGAAGTTAGCAGCCTAAAGTAGCACAATCCAAAGCATAGACGAAATTCAGCATGGAACTCATTGCAACACCCAAAGTCAAGGAATTTGTGTATCTAAACATTGCAGGAGGCACATTGAAGTAGCTTGCAAGAGGATTTTAACACAATAACAATATCATTCAATACTCGGCCTATTTCGAAGGACAAAATCCTCAGTGCACAAAAATCGATTCCAAAACCTCCTATTTCTTGTAAATTTGAAGCATCGGATACTATAGCCTTTAGGGACATATCCATAACCAAATACCCAAGGACAATCCAGTATCAGTTACTTCCATAACTTTTGAATTTCGGATTAGGACTATATATTGTCATGATCAAGGCATAGCAAGGACATAATGCTAGATACTTTGAACCCAACAATACATTAAATGATTCAACTCTTTCGAACAGATTCCTCAATCACCCTTTTCTTTCACAATCTTGGGAGAATAACCAAGATACAAAGATAGCAATCAAACTCAACTTTTCTTCTAGAAGGCTAGAAGCTTCATATACATCAAACTGTGCTTGTAAAACCAAAGCAACCAGCTAATATGTTTCAAGCTAAGGATTTAACATACAAGCCACCTCATTTTCATTGCTTCCATTGCCAAGCCAAGCTTCAAAACCAACATAAATACATATAAATCCTACTAATGCACAACACTCTCTCATCTCAGTTATATATAGGGTAATTCTACAAAGGAGCTCAAAATATATACCCATGTCATGGGAACTATATATTTTCAACATTAGATCTTAATCCAATGGTGAGTAAAATTGTGCATTTAATGTTATTTGCATTAAATGCACAATAAATGTTATATATTTGGGCTCAATTGTAGAATTATACACACACACACACACACACACACACACACACACACACACACACATATATATATGGTTTCTTTTACAATGGAGCCCAACTATATACCCATGTCATGGGAACCTCTCATAATGAGTTATGCATTAAATGCTTTGTGCATTTATGGCGCCTTGATTAATGTATTGGATTAGAATCTAATTGTTGTAAATAGTGTACCCATGGCATGGGTATATATTTGGTTCCCATGGTATATATATATATATGGTAATTATACAATAGAGCACAAATATATATCCATATGATAGAAATTATGTTTGTGTGTTGTTAAGTGTTAATGACCCATGTATGTAGCAATTACTACCCATGTGTATATCCAATGGTCCTAAAATGATGTTCATATTTATTTGGGTCCCATTATAGTACTATATATTGTCCTCGATGTTTCCAAGAGAAAATTGAGATTCCATTTCTTCAATTTTTAAAGTTCAAATTGTGACAATAAATAGGAGTTGAAAGGAAATAGAAAAAGGTCAGATTCTCGACCACCTCTACCAAAACTCTTGAACGGTCGATATCACCATTACATGTTATGATCAACGAAGTTGTGCAATAATTAGCCACTATATGGGAGTCCATAGAATTTCATTCTAAATGCTAAAAAATCAAAATTATCTTTAAAGGTGTTAAACATATGCATGCTTATAAAATTGCAATACCGGCGAATTTCATATGCATACTTATAATGAAATAGGGTTTATGCATACTTATAAATGCATAAGAGTCACAATACAATTATTTAAAATAGATTATTTCAATAAACATGCAATTTGCAATTACATAGCATAATTTCACAATACTACATGCAATTCGTCAACTACTACCCTTTTCAGGGGTTACGGTTTCATTTTATATTGGTTTCGATACACTGCAAACTTTCCATAAAACGTCCAGTCATGTAAGTTTTGCAATTTTGGCAACTTTTTGGTAAGACTTCCCCATATTATATCGAATTTTTCGGCGAACTTTGACAATTTTTCTATACACATGGATTTTGTTTCCCCTCTTTTAACAATCTACAAAATTCGACGAAATTTGAAAAACTTTAACAATTTTTAAACCGTGGTTTTTCCTTGACATTGTTTACTATCTTTCTGAGTTTTCTAGAAGATAATTGTAAGGCAAAAACTAAGACACACACGACATGTGGCTTTTTTCAGTGATCGTTCAGACATCTTTTAACATCTAAGATTAGGAATTTTATCAGTCAAATGGGAAAACGTTTAGGAATTATACAAAAATAGCAGGCATAACCTGAAAATATGGATGAGATATGATTTCAAGCCATGCATTGTAGCGTAGTAAATTTAAAACAGATAGAGAGAGAGAGAGAGGAAAATTCTCACTCCAGTATGTCAAGTACGAACGTCCGTTGAAGAGAACTGACCCGCAGCCATGTTGCCTGACATTGTATAAAATTAGCCATAAATGAGCCATGAGAGAGAGGGGAGCTAACATTTATATTATAATTCATATATTTTAAACCAGTTAACCATGTAAAAGGAAGAAAACAAAATGTTATAATTGATGCAAATTACATAACTTTGGCCAGTAATGAAACACACTTTGAACGAAAATGAAAGAAGGAAAACTTAGATAGCAAACAGGTGCCAAGTTTAACATAACACATACAGATCCACCTGCAGCTAGAGCTGTCAGGTCTTCAAGTAAACGAAGTCCTAGTTTTCCTGCTTTAGTCAGACTTTCCCGTTTTATTGATGGCCCTCCAGAGATGAATTCAATTTCCAATGACCTATCAATTCTTTTGTCAGTTAAAGTAAACCAACAAAAATAAATTGAGACTGCACATTCTTCAAATGACCAACGACATGCCTCGTATGGCCTAACGGATTATCATAATGAAAATGATAAAGATGAAAGATTAATAGGAATATGCAGATTGATTTTGTATGCACTCGAATGAGTGGATTAAACATCTGTCCAGCTAAATGAAGTGTGGAATTAATAATGACGAGATTACATACTCTGAAAGGTTGATACTGCGATTAACATCACCGGAAACAGAATTGGACCTAAAGGTATGACTTCCAGATCCCATCTTGCCAATAGGAAGAGACTCAGCACGTACAACACGATCAAAAATCAAAGCAACTGCTTGCCTGAAGGTAGCTGCAGCAGTACTGATGATTTTTGAACACAAAACACCAAAGATTTAGAAATTAGAGAAGAGAAACAACATATTGTCATGCAATAAGATTAACCGCCTAGCTTACTTATGTACACTATCGGAGTATCTGTTATTCTCAAGAAGTCGGAGACAGATAAGAAGAGCTTGAGCCATATTTTCCTGAAATGAATAAAGTAATAAATACATGTCACACTCATCCACAAAAAAAAAAAGAAAATAAAAGAAAATTGGAGCACCATATTATTCAGACATATACTATGTCCAAGGACATTATAAATTATTCACAGGTCAAATATGTTCCCTTTAGACAAGGCAACTAACATATTATACGAAATGATTACACGTGGAAGATGTTTTTTTAGGGCCTTACAGTCTCTATAGCCTTCAAGGGCACCTTTCCACATGCTTACTATTCGTTTCATTTTGTACATAATAAAATATACAATTTACCTCTTCTCAAGAGAATATTCTAACTTCCAAAAAGAAATACACAATGTATCCAGTATCCTTTAATTCATAAATATACAGGTTATATGAACTGTCACATAAAAATAAGGATTTACTACAAAGTCGAAGCAAAAGCATCACAAACTTCTTTCCTTTTAGAGAAGACTAAAACACACCAAGAAATTCTGTCAAAATTTATCACGCAGAAATAAATAAGCATGATAATTTCCATCAAGCATTGCCCCCTTTCTATGCAAGGTAAGGCCACTCCACATTTTGAACATCAGGTTTTCAAAATAGTAAGTTCTGAAATTTGGACGTAAAAGCCAAACCATGGAAGAAAATGCTGTTAAGCAAAATCCAATGGAAAAACAGAGAAACACAAGCCTTCATTCTCACGTATGAGTTATCACTGAATCACAAATATCAGGATTCCCACATCTTAACTTTGGTCAAAACGCCTCCTTTGGACGACATCCCATATTAAATTCTAGATCACTTAATCAATCACTTAAAGAGTAGAAATTTATTTTCAAAAACAAAAGGAGAAATTTATATAGAGGCATCAATAACCAGTAAACTGCTTTATTCAATCAGTAATAACCTACTCAATAACAATTTAATAGTTTGATTCCTCCCAGGAAAGGAATACTAGAATTCCATTGAAATAGTAAAAGAAATTAAAATTTTACTACAATAAAATAGCTATAAGCCTATAACTATAAATAAGTTGTAATAATTTACACATAATATTGGTGAAATGATAGAACTCTAGACTTATATTGCTCAATCGTCAAATGAAACAACAAAGAGAACTAGAGAACCACGAGAGACCTTGTCTCTCAGCCCAAAACTCACCAGAGTTCATCAATTACAATCATAATAAAACGAGATACTATTGGCTACCTCTCAACATCTATTTACACTCTATAATTTCCCGCCCAAACTAAGTAACTACTCAATTCACGCTTAAAGTGTTGTTGGTGTGCTCCCACTTCCAAATGTAATGAGAACAAGCGTCTTAACATGAAACCAATCTAAAATCCTATTTGTAATCAAATGAAGAAGCCCATCATAAAATAAACACTAAGATGCTACTAAACTTAAATCCTAATGAAATTTACTGTGTTCCAAAATACCCATTACAAAGATAACTACACATTCTGAACATAAAAAATTATAGTATGTATTCATTTAGAGTAAAGATTTACATTTTTAATAAAACTTGATGCGTAAAGTGTGTCTGAACAACAAAGAAATAGTATTGACATGCTTCCCACAGGTAATTGCAACTTAAGAGACTAATAATTGATGTGTTTGGCACAATTGAATATTTATAAATCAATTAACATCAGTATATTCCTAACAAGTAGTTATCGTTTTGTCTGAATAGGAACCAAGAAATTATTGTTTGTCAATTTTATTAACTCTTTATTTCTACTGTTTACAGAAGATTCAATTATAGTAGAAAATATTTGCAATATTCAGGAAAGTCCAATAAATTAGAAGCTGGCATCAAACTTTAACCATTATTTATTAAGAATGAAGGATTGAATAGTGTTAAGAAAAACAGTTGTCCAGGCAGTAATCAATCTATCTTACGGTGAATTGATTTCAAAACCCACTGTTATCTTTCAAGGATAGAATTAGTGTATTCATAAAGGACAGGAGCTTAAAGAAAGGCAAAGAACAGCAGGCTTTGCACTGGCTCGTACAAAAAACAAAAAGAAAAAAAAAAAGCAAAGCAATGGGCCTATACAATGATAATTACATAAAATTAGCCCATTCCTTCAACCACTACATAAGGTTACCCAATTTAATTAATGAGTGTGAAGTGACATCTTGTTCTAACTTGTTTGTAATTAATCATCTTGTTTGTTATTGTTGGATGGGACTCGTCCTGTGTCTATGTCCGTGTCCGTGCCGCGTTGTGTCATGTCGTGTCGGGTCGACACAGGCACTCCACCCCAAATTACCGAGTCGAGGTAATAAAGGTTTCGAGAAGGATTGAGTTTTGTTGGGTTAAGGAATATTTATATCAAGTAACTTATTTATAATGTAGCTTAGAAGGCCACCCCCTGACTATCACCTCATAACGCCTAGGCATTGATAGGCTAAGGTGATGCCTTGCAATCATTAAATGCAAGGAATGCCAAAGAACATTAATTCAGTTCAGCAATGCTCAAATATCTTCCAAAGAAGACTTATCCCAACCATATTGATTTTTTACAAGTTATTTATTTCATTTCCACAACTAGGTCCACGGGTTAAAATGCAACCCTGACCATAGTCCACATCTAAGAAACATATTAACACACTAGATTTGAAGCAAAAAAAATAAAACGAAAAAACAGCATAGGTAGTATCAGCAAGTTATCTATGAGTAATCACCTCATTTTCAGGATGCAAACGTGACTGGAATATAATAAGAATTGTCTGTAGCGTCTTGAGTTGAGCGATCTCATCACCCATTTCAGCATGCTGAATAAGAAACAAGATGTAAAACTTGAATTCATAGATTCACAGTGTACCATTAAGAATAATGACAAAAAATGTATAAACATCAAATTTGGAACAAAATAGGGCACTTGCAAATAATAAGTAGACTCATGAGTGAGCTAGCTTCATGAATACATTGCCAAACAAGTAACGAGTGGCTAGGCAATTGCCGCCCAATTCAAATCATGTATATAATTGTTAGTAACAAGTAACATATCGGTACTCAATATTGAAATGCCCTAAAGGGTGCACACAACCTAAGATATATATATATATAACCCCTAATGCCCCACATCATCAACTGCTTTAAACTGAACTGAATGAAAGCATGTCATTTACACAGTCAACCACAACTAATTTGGCTTTGAAGCTTTGTTCTTGTTGTTCTTGTCATAGTCGTTAAAAGTTAAAAACCTGGAGCCAAATTATTGTTCCCTTACAGAACTTTCCAAAAGAGTAAAAACAATAAACTAATTTGACATCCAAATCATCATTTAAGTGTTTGCTTCAACAACTGCATTATTTAAGTCTTAAAATGTTAAAATAAAATAAAATTATAAGTTGTTTGATACAAATATAATAAACCTAGATTCATCAATAAACTATCTAATGAATAATGATGCATATATTGTAAGTTTAATATATCAACACCACGGTTTTAGGACCAATTTCATCAAGACATTCAAGCAATGACCTAATCAAGCAAGTTAAAGTGACAAAAATTGAATCCATTGCATAACACTGTTGTACAACATTTCATTTAACTATTTGTAGGCATCAAAACATCAAATAACCATGGTCTTCAGTATTGTTTAATGTGACAAATGAAAAAATTCAAGCAAGCCATTTGAAGAGGGATCCAATGGGTATATTTGGATGCACAAAAGTTTTTTTCATTTTCTTTTTTCCAAAAGTTTGACATCATTTGATTGAGACCTGATCTTGAAGTAATTGAAATGTGCTTCATACATTCTATATAACGATAAAAGGTTCTATGTTGCATTTTAGCAAATTTTAAACTAATTCCTCAAACATGACAATAATTACACAACTTGTTTGCTCTTCCTCCATGATTTCCACTATTCAGAGAGTCTTCGTCGATGTGTACTGATTGTATCTTTAGAACCAATGCCTCGCAATAATATATTTAGCATCTCTTTCAGCAAATCATCAAGTAACATTTTCCTAAATTCCATACTGCACTATATATACTTGATATACTTGTTAGAGCATACAATCGCCAACAAAAGTAACCCAATAAAAAGAAAAAACCAAAATTAAAGTGGTTCGGCATTAGTGCCCACAACAACTTTAGAAAAACTGCACTATAAATTTCATTATGAATAATTTCACATGACTTAATTTCAGTTGCACACAATTTCTCTTTCAAATATTCCCCAAAACCCAATTACACTAAAAAACTCCGAAACTCAAAACTTCTTCTCAAACGCTCAACTCAGGCTTCAATTGATGCCTCTCATGAGAGTAGAAAGGGGCATTAATAGTCGAATTCACATAAAAATCATACAACAAATCTTGAAAATTCACTCTACTTTTTTTTTGTCAAGCCAACTTTTGTAACGTGTTTATTCTTAAAGCCCAATTGCACAAAATCGAGCGTAATGGAAGAGTTTGATCCATGTAGCCGACCCCAACTAATTTGGGATTGGGCGTATATTGTTGTTTTTGTTGTTGCGTTTATCCTTAAAGCACTTGACAGTATGACTAGACATGGAAGCTTCCAAAGCTGGCATGGCTTCTGCATAGATACATAGACATTATCTTCCTTAGAATTATTATTATTATTACATCACTCCCTCCCTCCCTCCCTCCCTCCCTTATATCATTTCTTTTTATATTTTTATTTAATTAGCTTTTTTATTTTAAAAAAAATGAGGCTTCAAGTCGATACCTATCCTATCTTAGAGAATTTTGAACTTTTATCTACACTATACCTTTATTATTATATAACCAATAACAATACTTCTATATTATACACGTGAATACTAAATTTTTTTCATGAGCGCAGCGAGTGGGCTCCATCGTGTGCGTAGCACGTATAGGAACAAGTATATATATATATAAGCCCCAAGATTTTCCAATTGCAATAGCCTCGATATATATTTCCATATTTAGAAGAAAACCAAAATGAGGACAAAAGCCTTCCCTCAACAATATGAGGTCGCGCACATGAATCTATTTTTTCCCATTCTCACTATCTAAAATGCCTACAACCAAGTTTTCAAAAAAAAAAAATGCCTACATCCATAATAAATCAATGCACACATCCATTTCCTTTTACTGCAGTTAAAAAAATTAAGATATATGTTTATAATGTTGGTTGATTTAAAGTATGATTGATCCAATGAAATCATTTAATAGATTTTGCATAATTCAATGATTCACATCCATGGACCAATAAAAAACCATGCTCACGAAAAGAAAAAAGAAAAAAAGAAGACCATAAGAATAATGAGTTAGTCAACGAATTAAGCACAATTTAACAAATGATTAAGGAGCGTATTTTCCTGAATGATGTAAGTTGAATAAATACTACTATACCCCCACTCCATTCTCATGAGAAGCACGAAATGAAACTTATGATGAGCATTTGAGAGCAAGCTTCAACTTGAGTTTAAGAGTTTTTGGGTGCAATTAGGTTTTGGAAAACACAATTTTGATTCTGAAAATGTTATTAACTTGTGTATTTCTACTGCAGATTATCTATGGCAAACACAGGCACCTTCGTGAAACCACTTAAATTAGCATTTTTTTAATTTTCGTTCAGAAACCTTATCTCCAACAGTAATGTTTACCAGTAATTTCTGCGCCAACAGTAATGTATTTCAGTGTTATTCTAGGCCTCCCCTTTCCTAAGAATTTCCTTTAATTGTTAATAGATCGCCTTTCCATTCCTCTACCCAAAATCCTAAAAGAGTTATAAACATAGTCAAATGAGTGGCGCCCATATCTTTCTTTTCTACTAAGTTAATTAGTGTTATTCTAGATCACTTACTTCATATAGCGTCGCTATTCGTTATAAATAGATCACCTTTGTAGTTGACACACCAGTTGGTCTTACTTGAACTAGTCCAATTCATCTTAGTTTATTTTTGTTTATTTTATCTTGAGTAGTAGACTAGCAGTAATCCTACCTTCTTTCCTTTTCCCCACGAGGGATTTAAACTTTAAAGTTTCATTAGTGCTTAAAAGCATGATCATTTCCATATTCTCATTTTATGACACTTGTTTTACAATATGTTGTTTCTTTATGGTCCATATTAAGTTCCATCAAGCATCACTAGCCTATGTCTCATAAAATATTTTTTTCAGCTTTGCACATGTCATATTGATATTCTACAAGGCAACTTCAATATAACATAAAAAATAGTGATGCTTCAGGAGAAAAAAATAAGATTTCCAGGCCATAACAGCATCACCATGATAGTATCCACACAAAAACAAATTACCTCTCACACTGGAAATTAAATGAAGACTCGATCATCAATAAATCAATCAAATTATACAATTTCTATTGTCTACAGACCAAAAAGTCAACAACTAATTTCCTAATAGTTTTTTCTTCCCCGTATGTGATTATTCATCTTAATTTTCTAATCACAAGAAAAGCATACTGCCTCATTCAGAATAATATAAACATTTCACGTGTCAACTTTGTCAAGGCCAGGGTAAACTGTCAAGCATGCATCACAAAACTGGTGCAAATGGAAACCTAACAGAACTGCTTCACTATTGTAACTAAAAATTAATAGAAATCGAAATTCGGAATTGGTTTACTTCTTTCAAAGTAGAAAGGATCTCCTTCAGAGCTGATGGTGCAACTGCGTCATGTGATATGAGCTTTTGCAAACAAGAAAGTCCAATGACACTCAGCTTCACTGATTTAACCTCACAAGCCATCAGAAAAATACGCAGTACATCCTCATTATGAGCAATTTCACTCGGACTTGACAGTGAACGAAGCTGCCACCGAAACAAAAATACACGTTAAAAATTGCATTTCTTTCACATCTTTAGCATTTTCTTTCTTGAAAATTATACATGAATCATCCTAAGCAGAAACAGATTAAAACGCATCAATATGTTCAACTAAAGCTTCCAAGTTACGACCAAGATCTAAGCCCTATCATCTCTCAAACGACGACCTCATTCTCATTCTATCTCCACTGATTCTGCTAAATTAACTTCAAGGCTAATCTACAGAAGAGAGAGAGAGAGAGAGAGAGAATAAATCAAATCCAACCTTAAAAATTCCATTCGAAGCTCTAATCTCACAATTCACTCAAGATTTTCTTAAATTGCAACCCCGTTCCACTCTCATTCACATTCTATCTCCACCGATTCGGCTAAAATTAATTAAGCAGTACTTTAATAGAAAGAACAACTCAAATTCAACCAAAGAAACCACATTCGAAGCTCTAATCTCACAAATCACTCAAGATTTTCTCAAATCGCAATCACATTCAACTCTCCAAGCTGTCAACTCAACAGTCATTCAATCAAAACCTAAACAAAATCAACTCATTCACTGATGTAAACTCCAAACAGACATTCAACCGATAACTCCAGATTCAATCACAGAAATCAACACCAGATCCAATCAACACCAAAAACGAAGACAAGAAGACGAGAATCACCTTCAAAATCGCATGTTCTGCTCCGTCTTTGATCGCCGGATACCTGCGACGAGCCTCCGCGGAGAGAGCACGCAGATCTGATTCGAGAACAGCCATGAAAGCCATTTCGCAAAGCTCCGGTCCGATTCTTCGATCGTTGGTTAGGGTTTTGGTATCGCGGAAGTCAGGATCGAAACGCTTGAAGGTCGCATTGGAGAGAATGAGCGTTGTTTGGAATTCGAAATTATTACAGTGAGTGCGAGAGAAGCGATGAATGAAGGTCTAATTGTGTGAGCGAGCGTCCTCTCTCTCTCTCTCTCTCTCTCTCTCTCTCTCTCTCTCTCTCTCTCTCTCACGTGACTGGGTGTCGAAGAGCGTGCCAAATGTTGCACTTTCACATGTGCATAATAGTTCCAATTTTTTGAAGTCAAAAAAAAAATGAAAAAATAGTTCTTAATTTTTTTCAATTTTCTTGCAAAACCATTATTAAAAAATAAAGTCTTTTTTGTTATTATTTTCCACATGGTGTCAAGCGCCGAATGCATAGAGTAATCCACTCTCAAGTATTATTGAGGCACATACGTAATACATAATATAAAGACAAATTGTGTGTGCAAAACTTACCTTATATATGTGAGTTGAAGGTAGTTAAGTTAGAGACAAAAATAATATTTGCGGTGATTTGCGAGAAATTCTTATATATATATATATACTAATTGACAAACGTGCTTCGCACGAATGAACCCGCTCGCTACACTCGTGGGAATTAATTCAAAAAAATACAATTTTGATTCCTTAAAGCTATACAAAAAAAAAATGAAATTCCAATATATGAAACAAAGCATCAATCTAAAAAAAATGTTTTTTCACCAGTTGCAATAAAAAGAACTAAAAAGGAAAAAAGATTCTTAATTATGAAAAAATAATCATGGGATGCAATTTTTTTCCTTTGGGATATATGAAAGTTGATTATGACATGAATAATGAAGATTGCTTGATGTGTTAAGAAAAATGACCTATGGCTTATAAATGACAATTATGAGCGAAGGGGAGGACCTAGATGACATCTGAATCCATATAGTTAAAGATAGCTTTAGTAGCACCTAGAGAGCTAATACATTGTATAGCTTGTTAAGAGAGTATTATACAGCACAACCTTTCTGGTCAAATTAAGCATCTCTGGTAAAGACAACACTAACAAAAGGCAAGGTTTCGAGAGGTCACGGTTCAACTCTCACTCAAGTTAAAAAATAAAAATAAAAACACACAACTTTTCTGACTTGAGATTGAAACCAAAAGGAGACATCCTAACGACGCAAGACATTTATGTTGATATTGCCATGATTTGATTCCATTTAATTATTATGTAATTTATAAATTTAATCTTTGAATTCTCATACTAAGCATGCTACATCATCTTTTACTTAACTTGATGAAAAAACAAGTAATTATTAATTAAGGTAGAGGATCTATATATTGACCATATTCATTTTTTTATTATTTCTAATTAAGTGATGGTGATGGTTAATAAGGACCTCAAGGTTGTGGCAGAATCTATGTTAAATGGAGATGGATAAAAGTGTTGCCAAAATTACAAGTTACAAGTGGGCAATTGCAAGCAAGTAGAAAAACTTACCTCTACTTCTCTCATCAATATAGAATATGGTCCATTAACCTTGTTTGAGAGGGTCGGTCAACCGTTGAAAAAAAAAGAGGTTTGGTCAAAAATATATATTTCTCGTTAAGTTCAGGTACAAACAACTATATACATAAGCCCAGAAAAAAAAATCTGGAACAAGGTTAATGGTCAATCAAGATCTCGATCTCGATCTCAACTCACTTAATCTACCATAAAAAAAAAGTCAACTAATAATCAAGTGAGAGTTTCGCAATAAAGAAAGAGTCTGAACACGAAAGCAAACAAGCAAACTATTCTATATATATATATATAGAGAGAGAGAGAGAGAGAGAATGAGATTTAGTAAAGGAAGGAAAGATATCGTAGAGAGAGAGCGACGAGGGTAAGGGCAAGATAGGAAAATATGAATGGAACCAAGAAACAAAATTAGACAGGAAAAGAAATCGGACCAGCAAGAGTAAATTCGAGAATTTAAGTCATCGAAAGTAAAATAACACAAAAATAAGGACAAAAAAGGCTTTTTGCTTATCACTCAAAAATTGAAGATTCGCTCTTTTATATAGTTTATATATATATATATATATAAGAAACAAACCACCATCTTATCTTGTGAGAAACCTAACCATATGAGATGGTCCAACAAACTAAAGAACTATGCGAGGGATTATGAGTACTATAATATGAAAACTGAAATTAAAGGAATTTGAAGATACAAGGATAGACATAAAATAACTTGAGATGCGAGTTAAAAAGCAGTTTGAAAGCATGCTGCCAATTGCATCAGATCGGGCAGAGAGGGAGAGTTTGGTCCATGTACCCAATCTCGACTAATTTGCGATTGTGGCTTTGTTGTTGGTACAAAACTCTGCCCTTATCTCAACAACAGTATGCATGGCAGGAAGAGAGTCAAAGAGGAAATACAATTCATATTCTTGGTAAATTTAATTACAAAAGATCACCAATTCTCTTAAACATGGCACAATCATCTCTTCCATACTTTAGCCTGCATTTTCTTGACTAAGTACTCCTCCAACCCACTTCCCACATCCACTATTCTTGAATCCTTATTGATTTCAACTCTCAAAATTCTGTCCAACTTATGTTGTAATGACACAGTGTCAACCTCATCACAAATCCGAGGCAGAATCACCACCCATGTCTCTATATGTGGAGCTTCCCCAAGTCTCACCATTGCCTGCAACAGTTCACTTGCTTCCTCCACCCTACCAACATTACAAAACCCCTTCACTAAAGCATGGCAAACTGAAAAATGAACAAAACCCTTCGACAACATCTCCTCTGCATACTTCTTTGCCTCATCAAGCATTCCTTGGTCACACAATCCATTAACCAAAGTACGATAAGACACCAAATTAGGAAGACATCCATTCGACGGCATATCCTTAATAACCTTACAAGCGTCGGCCGCTCTCCCTTCTTTACAAAAACCTAATATCACAGTATTGTAATGAACAATATCAGGATTGCACCCTTTTACTTTCATCCTACAAAGCAACTTGTAGGCCTCTCTAAGTTTCTTCTTCCTACACAAACTATTCAACAAGGTATTGTAACTTAAAGCATCTGGCACATACCCCTTATTCAACATATCCTCCAACAAGTCGACTGCCCCGCTAACCTGACTTTTTCGACACAATGCCTGCATTAAAATCCTATACGACTCCACATCGGGAACCACGTCTCTCTTAAACATTTGATTGAAAAGGGAGTAGGCAACACTCAATTCCCCGTTAAAACAGAAAGCGCGCATCAAAATGTTGTAACTTTTAGTATTAGGAGAGATGCCAAACCGGTCTTGTGCTGTCCTAAACAAATCGAATGCTGCATGGAGATAGCTGCCGCTACGGCTGCCCCTCCTTTGGTGTTCAACCAAAACTTCTAGCAGGCGATTGAGGTGCCTAGCAAGGGGCTTGCAGTCGAATTCAAGCATGGTGAAGAATGTTTTGAGCGCCTTGTCGGGCAAATTTGCGTCGCCGTACATCTGAATGACATCAGAGAAGAGGCCTGGCGTGACAGAATAGCATTCACGCTTGAGGCGAAGAATGAGATCATTCATCAGAGAGAAGTGGCGAGATCGACCCAGTTTGAGGATAAGAGTGTGGAATGCAGAATACGAGTGGCGAAAATTGGGCTGAACTGAAGCCAAATCGAAGATTTCCTTACAAAGGAGAGGGTCTGATTGGGACGCAATGAGCTTCTGAACTCGCGCTGGAGAACCGATTAAGGCTTTTGAAGAAGGGTTTTGATAGTTTTGTTGGTTTGTTGAATTTGATGAATGGAGAGAATGAGTGGAGGAAAAATGGTGGTTTCGAGGACTGGAGAAGATGGTCAGGATTTTGTAGGGGTTGAAGAACGGTTGAAAACGGTTGAGCATTGTAACAGTTTTCTTTAGCAACAAAGGCGCTGAACAACCCCTCGAAACCAAACTGAAAGCTCAACTCGACCTCTATGGCGGAGTCAAAACAATCACACCAAAAACGAAGACAAGAAGACGAGAATCACCTTCAAAATCGCATGTTCTGCTCCGTCTTTGATCGCCGGATACCTGCGGCGAGCCTCCGCGGAGAAAGCACGCAGATCTGACACGAGAACCGCCGTGAAAGCCATTTCGCGAAGCTCTGGTCCGATTCGTCGATCGTTGGTTAGGGTTTTGGGATCGCGGAAGTGAGGATCGAAACGCGTGAAGGTCGCATTGGAGAATGAGGGTTGTTTGGAATTCGGAATTATTACAGTGAGCGCGAGAGCAGCGATGAATGAAGGTCTAATTGTGTGAGAGTCCACATTTTTACCAAAATACCTTTTCATTCGAAGCATCCAACTTTAAAACTTTGATCAAAACATCTATTTTAGGTTCGGCAGCATGTAGCCAAGACTTATCAACTAGGCTCAGTGTTGTCCAACCGAACTTCTTTGGTGAGATTTAGTTGACAACTACTGACTTAAAAGTTCAGTGGGTTTCAACCGAATCTCTAATTAAAGGTTCGACAAGTTGTGACCGACACTCCAACTAGAGGTTCAGTTGGCTCCGACCGACTTTCCAAAAAGAAATTCGAACCTCGAAGCTGAACCCTTTGATGATACTTACAAATCACAATGAAGAAAATGTATGAGGTACACTTAGTAGTTATAATAGAGTGCAATAATCACAGTGAGGGCATAAGGGTCATTTTATAGTAGGACTGATTTTTTTTTTTTTTTTTTTTTTTTTAAGTTTGACGTTTTCTGGGGTGCACTTCCTAAAAGTTGAGATGCACTTAATCGGACTCTTATGTGAGCGTCTAATCTCTCTCTCTCATCACGTGACTGGGTATCGAAGAGCATTGTTTCGCTTTACATGTGCATAATAGTTTCTAATTTTTTTCAATTCTCTTGCAAAACCATTATTGAAAAAATAAATAATCCTTTTTTTTTAGTTTCTCAAATGGTGTCAGCACCACTCACACTGACTAATCCACTCTAATCATTATCGATGTCCATACGTAATACTTCCTTTAGTAAAAAATGTAAGTCGTTTAAAGTAAAGGCACAAGAATTAAAAGATCCTTAATTACAAGTATAATTTACATATATGTTCTTTGACATTAAATGAAAAGAAGAATTGAAGATGAGTCGTGCTATGTGCACCTCGGTATCTTCTCAGGGCACCCTGATTTTTTATTTATGTTGGTCCTAAGAAAAAATGACACATTTGCCCCGGGGTGCCCTGAGTAATAGTAGAGTGCTTACCGGGGTGCCCTGAGTAATCGATGGGGTGCTCATAGCGTGACACTACATTAATCGACATTACGTTTCAGGTCTCGGTGAAAAGTGAATGAACCTATAGTCTCAGACACACAGGACCGAGACATAACCACATGTCTCGGCACAAGGCCACCGATACCACTTGTATAGTCTCGGTTGTCACCCATAGAGTTGGGTGTTTGACTAACTTATTTGGATGTCGGTTGGTATAGACCGATACTATAATACGTGTCTCGGCAAGACATGACCGATACCACTTTAACATGTGCCTTAGGTAGTGGGGTATGTTGCTTCACAAATTAGAGGCATTTTGGTAAAGTCTCGGGGTGCCCTGATTAATGGGGTACCCTGAGAGGATATCGGGGTGCACATAGCACGATTCTTGAAGAATCATAAATGTTTGAATTGCATAAGGGTAAAATGGGTAAGAAAGCAATAAATACACTCTCGAATTCTAAAAACGACTTACAATTTTGAACAAGGGGTTTTTGCTAGAACAACTTATATTATTAGACGGAGGGAGTATAAGGGCAAATTACTTGTGTAAATAGTAAGGGCCCCGGCTATTCGCACCTCACGTTTTGCTATTTGTACCCCATTTTTGAATTTTTTCTTCATTTACTCCAATTTTTTCTCAAATTTTTTAAAATACCCTTGCTCAACCCATCATCCTTATCCTCACCCCAAATCGAAGCCTTAAACCCAACAACAAAACCACAAACAATACCGACTCAAAAAAGAAAAAAAATCAAAAAAATCACAAAATCGACATTAAAAGAGATTAGGAATGCACCTACGACTTCAAATCGATGGGGTTTCGCTCGGATTTCATTGAATTTGGGGCGAAGATGAGAGTGCAATTCAAGAGAGGGGTAGCCGAGAGGCATGAGTGAGTCGGGTGACTGGGGTATGTGTGAGTAAAACCGTTTTATATAGAGAGATAGTTGGGTAATTTTGCAAGGGTGGGGGTACAAAAAGTAAAACGCGGGGTGCAAATAGCCGAGGCCATAGCAAGCTCTTTTTAATTGATGAAATTGCGAAATTTGATTCACTTCTCATGGAACTAATATTTTATTTGATATCATAAAAATATAATTATTAGTTTATTATATTATTTTAAATTTTTACTGATATATTTTTTATTTGACAAAAAAAATTCATTTCATGAGTATGCCCAAACCTAATATGACTTGGGTTTTGGACCTTAGGTGAGTGACGTGAGTCTAGACATGCCTAAATCAATCCTTGATTTGGATAACTAACCCCTTTTATTTAAGGCCGGACAATTTTTTTAATTAAATATCGATAAAATTTTTTCTAAATCTTAGATGAGAGCAACTTGGGTTGGAAAATGGACACACTACTTTTCATTAATCATATCTCTATGGAGTACTTTGTCAAAAAAAAAAAACATCTCTATGGAGTACATGTTTATTGTTTGATGGATATTTACGTCAATTACGTTTTATTGTTTTAAAAATTTTCAACTTCCCTGTAACTTTAAAATTAAATCAAACATACAAATATGAACACCTGTGAGTTAACTCTTGGTAAGAAAACTTCCATGTAAGCAAAAATGAACCAAACAAGGCCTTAGACCATAGATGACGACAACAACAACAATAAAGCCTCACAAAAAAAATACAAGGGCATTAAAAGATACTTTACATTATTGTCGTGGTTTTTTTAAGGGTCAGGCTATTCAGACCCCACTCTTTGCTCTTTATATCCCGTTTTTGAAATTTTTTTAACCTCCTTGTGAAATGTCTTTGATGCCCCCATATATAAAGATGTTTTACTTCCTCAAACCCCACTACTCCCACAAATTTTTTTGAACCAAGAACACTCCGCAGAAAGCCCACGAACTCCACCCCCATACTAGACCTTCAACAGGCTAAATAATGCAAAACCACATAAAATAAACTCGATAACTTCGTTCTCTAGTTGATTTCCTTTCGTTTGCTATTTTTTTGGGACATTTGGTGGTTATTTGATTGTTCTAGGGTTATTGCATTTTTATTTTTATTTTTAGGGCTTTGAGTTTGGCGTTGATTGGCGCATTGTAGGGAGGAAAATGTTGAAGGAATCACCAAAACGAAGTAAACCCGAGCAGTATGAGATAATTTTTTTATTGTTTTTATGACTGCGCGAACACGCAGGACCGAGATGTACAACATGCGTCTCAGTCATGTGTATCCGACAATATATAGCACATAGCGGTGTATGTTGGTTAAGACCCATAGTTTCATGTCAGCTTTTTGTGATCGCGAAGCACTTGTAAGTATTGGCCCTGTTGCGCGGAAGTGATGCACGTATCTCAGCGAATTGCTCTCTGTACCCCACCCTAACAGACACCACTCAAACTCACTCAAGTGTTTCGGTCGAAGATCTCTGATACACACTCATAACTTATATGCCAGTCATACCCCACCAAATTGTTGTGTGCACCCCATAATAGTCTACTTATTCTATACTAGAGTATTGAAGGAATGAAACCACAATATCTATTAATGTAGCGGCTGCACATGACTGATAGACATTCATAAGTCTCGGTTTTGATGAACTGATACTAATAAAAGCATGTCGGTTGAGTGTGGTCGATACCTTTCTAGCCTTCTCTTAAACCCGATCGAGACCCTTTACCCGTCTCGACCTTGTGTGGTTGTACATTTTGACACATTCAACTAAAAACTAAGGAAACCCACAAGGTTCACAAAAATGTCACAAATACATAAGAATCTCATGGGGAACAAAACCCACAAAATCGCCGAACAACCCCTCGAAACCAAACCGAAAGCTCAACTCGACCTTTATGGTGGAATCAAAACAATCACACCAAAAACGAAGACAAGAAGACGAGAATCACTTTCAAAATCGCATGTTCTGCTCCATCTTTGATCGCCGGATACCTGCGGCGAGCCTCCGCGGAGAGAGCACGCAGATCTGACTCAAGAACCGCCGTGAAAGCCATTTCGCGAAGCTCCCGATTCGTCGATCGTTGGTTAGGGTTTTGGGATCGCGGAAGTGAGGATCGAAACGCGTGAAGGTCGCATTGGAGAATGAGGGTTGTTTGGAATTCAGAATTATTACAGTGAGCGAGAGAAGCAATGAATGAAGGTCTAATTGTGTGAGAGTCGGGCTAAGGGCAACCAACATTTTTACCAAAATACCTTTTCATTCGAATCAAAGCATCCAACTCCAAAATCTTGGTCAAAATATCTATTTTAGGTTCGGCAGCATGTAGCCGAGACTTATCAACTAGGCTCAGTATTGTCCCACTGAACTTCTTTGGTGAGATTTAGTTGACAACTACCGACTTAAAGGTGTTGGTTTCAACCGAATATCTAATTAAAGGTTCAGCAAGTTGTGACCGACACTCCAACTAGAGGTTCGGTAGGCTCCGACCGACTCTCCAACAAGAAATTCAAACCTCGAGGCTGAACCCCTTGATGATACTTACTAATCACAAAGAAAAAAATGTATGAGGTGCATTTAGTAATTGTAATGGAGTACACTAATCACAGTTAGGGCATAAGGGTCATTTTTGTAGTAGGATTGATTTATTTTTTTAGTTTGACTTTTCTAGGGTGCACTTCCTAAAAGTCGGGATGCACTTATCCGGACTCTTATGTGAGCGTCTAATCTCTCTTCATCACATGACTGGGTATCGAAGAGCATTGTTTCACTTCACATGTGTATAATAGTTTCTAATTTTTTTCAATTTTCTTGCAAACCATTATTGAAAAAATAAATAATCCTTTTTTTTTAGTTTCTCAAATGGTGTCAGCACCACTCACACTGACTAATCCACTCTAATCATTATCGAGGCCCATACGTAATACTTCCTCTGGTCAAAAATGTAAGTCGTCTAAAGTAAAGGCACAAAAATTAAAAGATCCTTAATTACAAGTATAATTTACATATATGTTCTTTGACATTAAATGAAAGGAAGAATTGAAGATGAGTCGCGCTATGTGCACCCCAGTATTCTCTCATGGCACTCCCATTTTTATTTATGTTGGTCATAAGAAAAAATGACACATTTGCCCCGGGGTGCCCTGAGTAATAGTGGAGTGCCTACCGGGGTGCCCTGAGTAATCAATGGGGTGCTCATAGCATGACACTACATTAATTGACATTACGTTTCAGGTCTCGGTGAAAAGTGAATGAACCTATGGTCTTGGATACACAGGATCGAGACATAACCACATGTCTCAGTACAAGGCCACCGATACCACTTGTATAGTCTTGGTGGTCACCCATAGAGTTGGGTGTTTGACTACCTTATTTGGATGTCGGTTGGTATAGACCGATACTATAATACGTGTCTCAGCAAGACATGACTGATACCACTTTAACATGTGCCTTAGGTAGTGGGGTATGTTGCTTCACAAATTAGAGGCATTTTGGTAAAGTCTCGGGGTGCCCTGATTAATGGGGTACCCTAAGAGGATATCGGGGTGCACATAGCACGACTCTTGAAGAATCATAAATGTTTGAATTGCATAAGGGTAAAATGGGTAAGAAAGCAATAAATACACTCTCGAATTCTAAAAACGACTTACAATTTTGAACTAGGAGTTTTTGCTAGAACAACTTATATTATTGGACGGAGGGAGTATAAGGGCAAATTACTTGTGTAAATAGCAAGGGCCCCGGCTATTCGCACCTTACGTTTTGCTATTTGTACCCCATTTTTGAATTTTTTCTTCATTTATCCCAATTTTTCTCAAATTTTTTAAAATACCCTTGCTTAACCCATCACGCTTATCCTCACCCCAAATCCAACAATAAAACCACAAACAATACCGACTCAAAAAGGAAAAAAAATAAAAAAAAATCACAAAATCGACACTAAAAGAGATTACGAATGCATCTACGACTTCAAATCGATGGGGTTTCGCTCGGATTTCGTTGAATTTAGGGCGAAGATGAGAGTGCAATTCAAGAGAGGGGTGGCTGAGGCATGAGTGAGTGGGGTGACTGGGGTATGTGTGAGTAAAACCCTTTTATATAGAGGGGTAGTTGAGTAATTTTGCTAGGGTGGGGTACAAAAAGTAAAACATGGGGTGCAAATAGCCGAGAGCATAACAAGCTCTTTTTAATTGATGAAATTGCGAAATTTGATTCCCTTCTAATGGAACTAATATTTTATTTTATATCATAAAAATATAATTATTAGTTTATTATATTATTTTAAATTTTTACTGATATATTTTTTATTTGACAAAAAAAATTATTTCATGAGTATGCCCAACCTAATATGACTTGGGTTTTGGACCTTAGGTGAGTGACGTGAGTCTAGACATGCTTAAATCAATCCTTGATTTGGATAACTAACCCCTTTTATTTAAGGCCGGACAATTTTTTTAATTAAATATCAATAAATTTTTTTATAAATCTTAGGTGAGAGCAACTTGGGTTGGAAAATGGACACACTACTCTTCATCAATCATATCTCTATGGAGTACTTTGTCAAAAAAAAAAAAAAAAAAAAAAACATCTCTATGCAGTACATGTTTATTGTTTGATGAATATTTATGTCAATTATGTTTTATTATTTAAAAATTTTTCAACTTCCCCGTATTTTAAAATTAAATCAAACATGAAAATATGAACACATGTGAGTTAACTCTTGGTAAGAAAACTTCCATGTAAGCAAAAGTGAACCAAACAAGGCCTTAGACCATAGACAACGACAACAACAACAACAATATAGCCTCACAAAAAAAAAAAAAAAAATACAAGGGCATTAAAAGATACTTTACATTATTGTCGTGGTTTTTTTAAGGGCCAGGCTATTCGACCCCACTCTTTGCTCTTTATACCCCGTTTTTGAAAATTTTTTAACCTCCTTGTGAAATGTCTTTGATGCCCCCATATATAAAGATGTTTTACTTTCTCATACCCCACTACTCCCACAAAATTTTTTTGAACCAAGAACACTCATGCAGAAAGCCCAAGAACTCCACCCCCATACTCGACCTTCAATCAAGCTAAATAATGCAAAACCACACAAAATAAACTCGATAACTTGGTTCTCTAGTCGATTTCCTTTCGTTTGCTTTTTTTTGGGACATTTGGTGGTTATTTGATTGTTCTAGGGTTATTGCATTTTTATTTTTATTTTTAGGGCTTTGAGTTTGGCGTTGATTGGCACATTGTAGGGAGGAAAATGTTGAAGGAATCACCAAAACGAAGTAAACCCGAGCAAGATAAGATAATTTTTATTGTTTTTATGACTGCGAACAAACAGACCGAGATGTACAACATGCGTCTCGCCATATGTATTCGACAATATATAGTACATAGCGGTGTATGTTGGTTGAGACCTATAGTTTCATGTCAGCTTTGTGTGACCGCGAAGCACTTGTAAGTATTGGCCCCGTTGCGCTGAAGTGATGCACGTATCCCAGCGAATTGCTCTCTGTACCCCACCCTAATAGACACCACTCAAACTCACTCAAGTGTTTCGGTCGAAGATTTCCGATACACACTCATAACTTATATGCCAGTCATACCCTACCAAATTATTGTGTGCACCCCATAATAGTCTACTTATTCTATACTAGAGTATCGAAGGAATGAAACCACAATATCTATTAATGTAGCGGCTGCACATGACTGATAGACATTCATAAGTCTCGATTTTGATGAACCGATACCAATAAAAGCATGTCGGTTGAGTGTGGTCGATACCTTTCCAAATTTCTTCTCTGGTTAAACCTAATCAAGGCCCTTTACCCATCTCGACCCTGTGTGGTTGTACATTTTGACACCTTCAACTAAAAACCAAGGAAACCCACAAGGTTCACAAAAATGTCACAAATACACTAAGAATCTCATGGGGAACAAAACCCACAAAGTTTTAGGGTAAAAAAGTTATTCGAAAGACCAAAATAAGACGAAGATCATCACGGTGGTCCCTCGCGTAGATCCAGTGGGTTTCAAGTCACTAAAACACTATTAATGCACCAACGACCTCAAACGAGTATTCGATAAGTAAAGAAAAACGAAACAATGAGGGTGATGACAAATTTGTTATGGGGTATGTGAGTTGGGTATGTGTGTTGAAGATGAGGGTAGTTTTGGAATAATTTACAAAAAAGTG
This sequence comes from Stephania japonica, assembly GCA_039657345.1. Lineage (NCBI taxonomy): Eukaryota > Viridiplantae > Streptophyta > Magnoliopsida > Ranunculales > Menispermaceae > Stephania > Stephania japonica. Next base: position 13,851,723 of record CM077558.1, on the reverse strand, counting down.
GGGTAGAAGCAAGAAAAAAATTCAAAACTCGGGGTACAATGAAGTAATGGGGTAAAGGGAGAAAAAGGTGGGGTCCGAATAGCCTAGCCCTTTTTTAATCAAGATGTGGTTTTGTTTGTGAAGTGATGTAAATTTGGGTTTTCAAAAAAAAAAAAAAAATCCATGGATTTTATGGAATTTGATGGATTTGTGAAGACTTTATCCAAAATCCATCCAAATCTCATATCTAGGGGTGAGATTTGTACATTTTTTGAATAGAAATCTATCAAAATCTATTAAAATTCACCAAAATCCTAATGGTGTTTAAAAATTGAATACACACAGACTTTTAAAAATCTATCAAAATCATGGAAATCCTAATTGAATACCCCTTGTCTTTTCAAAAGTCCATTAAAATCCTTTTGAAATTTAAATTAAATACACCCCCTAACCTTTCTTATGAAAATACAAAATAACTTTTTTTTCATAGAAAAAATACAAATTAACTTTGAAATACAAATTAACAGTCTAACACGAAACAAAACGAGACCGTAAACAACTACAAAACAAATTCTTTCTCCGATACGTATTAGACTTGAAACAATTTAAAACTTGTATTCATCATCAAAACCCAATTACTCACTTTCTTCGATTCTTACTACAAATCCATTTACTCCAAAAGCAATTCTCACAGTCCCTATAAATATATCTAACTCGCTCCTCGGACCCTACGTTTTTCTACTACTACTCTCAGTAAGTCCTTTTCTTTGCATTGCTTCGATGCTTTTTACTTCTTTTTTCTTGGTTGATGCTTTTCACTTGATTGATCGATTTGCTTACTCCTACTGCATTGTTGCCTTTTTAGGTTTTAATTAATTCTTTAGAAAATATTTTTCGATGAGATGATTTAATTCTTAATCATGCCTATGCCCGGCTATGTGTATTTTGATTTGGTGTTATTCTTTGAAGCGAACATCATGGGTTTACTTTGTTTTGTTTTCTTAATATCTTGTATTTTTTTTCATGTGGCCGGGATGCCTGATCGACTGATTCTAGTCGAGCTTAAGTAGGGAGGGGGCAGAAGAAAAAGGCTTAGAACACTCATGATTATAAAAATAAAAAATAAAAAAAAATCGTAATTATGTAACTTTTCTTTTTGAAGGGCCTTGTAAAGGCTTGTTCCTTCAATGGTTTTTTTCATGCATGTTGTAGAAGTTTTAAGTACAAATTCTGTTTTCTCTCCCTTTTTATGTGTTTGTTTTTTTTAACAATGGTTTGTTTTATTGTGTTCAGGATTGTATTATTAAGTAACAAAGATGGCAAGATTTTCCACTGTTCTGTTGGGATTTCTGTTCCTATGCCTCTCTACTGTGGCATGGGCACAAACTGAGGACATGAAGTACAAAGACCCTGCTGAACCTGTCATTGTTCGAGTTTGGGATCTCATGAGGCGAATGACTCTTGAGGAGAAGATAGGTCAGATGGCGCAAATCGATAGGACTGCCGCGACTGCTGAAATCATGAAGAACTACTCCATCGGTATGTATAGTTATTGTCAGTGTGCAAATTAATAGTATGTACGTAGGTGAATAAACTCTTAAGTTTTATTTTTATTTTTTTTCAATGTCATATGTAGGGAGTCTATTGAGTGGTGGAGGAAGTGTTCCGCGCCCTCAAGCCACTGCCCAGGATTGGGTGAACATGGTGAACGAATATCAGAATGGTTCTCTCTCTAGCCGTCTCGGAATTCCAATGATTTATGGTATCGACGCTGTCCATGGGCACAACAATGTCTACAAGGCGACGATATTCCCACACAACGTAGGACTTGGATGTACTAGGCAAGTATTAATTAGTACTATCTTGCATTCCTTTTTCTCAATTTGCTCTTTTGTGCCCGAGTTGTATCTTAAAGAAAGAAAAACAAAACAATCTTGGCTTGTCTTCTTCTATTTGCTTGTTTTCCTTTTATTTAATTTGTAAGGTATTAATTAAGGCCTATATCATTGAAACAAAATAAATCATTAGCTGCATTGCTGTTTGTACGTACACTGCTAATTATATTAATATATGAGACATCTACTTCAGTCTTGACAGAATCATCCCCACTATTGTCAAACCACCTAGCTTGTGCCTAGATCAGTTTGTTGTGATTAATTTGTTCATCCATGGATTTCTTGGTGCTTTGGTACCAATACTGACCAATTTCATCATGAACATATTTACAGGGACCCTGAACTTGTGAAGAGAATCGGTGCGGCAACAGCTCTTGAAGTTAGAGCCACTGGAATTCAATATGCATTTGCTCCATGCATTGCGGTAATTAACGAATTACTAATCTCTCCATGTACTAATTTGTCACTGAGACTAATCAATGTTGTTACTTTAATATACAGGTCTGCAGAGATCCAAGATGGGGCCGCTGCTACGAGAGTTACAGTGAGGATCACAAGGTTGTGCAGGAGATGACAGAGATTATTTCTGGATTGCAGGGCGAAATCCCGGCTGGTTCTCCATTGGGAGTTCCCTATGTTGGTGGAAAGTAAGAATTCTATTCTAGTTTTAAGTACAATATTGCACTCGTGACTTGTTTCTCAATGCTCTGCATTGGCATTCTATTTGTTGATCCTTTTAATGGTAGTTTTATTTCCAGTTTTCACAGCGATCTCACTTTGTTCTGTTGTGTAGGACAAAGGTTGCAGCTTGCGCAAAGCATTTTGTTGGTGATGGCGGCACCATTAGGGGCATTGACGAGAACAACACAGTTATTGATGTCCAAGGCCTATTTGACATTCACATGCCTGCCTACTACAATGCTATCAGTAAGGGTGTCTCAACTGTCATGGTCTCTTACTCGAGCTGGAACGGGAAGAAGATGCATGCCAATCGTGCACTTGTCACCAGCTTCCTCAAGCACATATTGAAATTCCGGGTAAGAGAATAGAGACTGAGTTTTTGTGAACTCGCTGCTTTATTATCATTGTTGTAAGTGGATTCCTAATGCTATTTTTTGTATATTGATTGAATTATTAGGGATTTGTCATCTCCGATTGGCAAGGTGTCGACAGGATAACCGACCCCCCTCATGCTAATTATTCACATTCCCTTGAAGTTGGAATCAATGCCGGCATTGACATGGTAACCGCTGCTTCTTAACATAAGCTGAGAGACATTGTGTGTTATGCTCTACTTCTGACCCTAAGCTTTTGCTTCTATTCTGTTTGTGAATTGCAGGTCATGATTCCATACAATTACACTGAATTCATCGATAGTGTTGTCGAGAGTGTCAACAACAACAGAATCTCCATGAGCCGGATTGATGATGCTGTTTTCAGAATTTTGCGGGTCAAGTTCATGATGGGTCTCTTTGAGAACCCTTTGGCCGATTATAGTCTAGTTGACCAGATAGGAAGCCAGGTTAGTTCTTGATCAATCTTTCGTCGACTTCGCTACTCTTTGACAATGTGGTTTGAAATACATGTTATATAAGATGGGAAATATAATCTAATGTAATTGAGCTATGCCTTTAAACAGGAACATAGAGATCTTGCAAGGGAAGCTGTAAGAAAGTCCCTTGTGCTTTTGAAAAATGGAAAGTCTGCAGATAAGCCAGTCCTGCCTCTCCCAAAGAATGCCTCTAAGATTTTCGTTGCAGGAAGCCACGCCAACAATTTGGGCAATCAGTGTGGTGGCTGGACAATCGAATGGCAAGGTCTCGGTGGAAACAACCTCACAGTTGGTATGTTGAGCTTTCATTTGATGATCTAATTAACTAGCTATATATGGACCATTTAATACAATTAACTCACAAATCCATGGAGCCAAGTCTTTTGATTATATTAATATGTGATGTTTTTTGTGTGATGAACAGGAACTACCATTCTCAGTGGCATCCTTAATGCTGTCGACTCAGGCACTGAAGTTGTCTACAGTGAGAATCCAGATGCTGAGTTTGTCAAGTCTGACAACTTCTCCTATGGCATTGTTGTGGTCGGCGAGCTGCCTTACGCTGAGTTTGGTGGCGACAACCAGAACCTCACCCTCCCCGAAAAAAGTCTGAACACAATCAAGAATGTATGTGGTGCTGTCGATAAATGCGTGGTGGTGGTTGTTTCGGGCAGACCTGTGGTCTTGGAACCTTACCTCTCTGAGATGGATGCTCTGGTGGCTGCTTGGCTCCCAGGCACAGAAGGTCAAGGTGTGGCTGATGTGCTCTTTGGTGACTATGGATTCACTGGCAAGCTTTCCCGCACTTGGTTCAAATCTGTCGATCAGCTTCCAATGAATGTTGGAGATGCACACTATGATCCACTCTTCCCCTTCGACTTTGGATTGGAGACACAACCGACTACATCAAGTTAAAAAACTTTGATGAAGACTAGGATTTTTTTTTTCTTTTGTTGTTGATAGTAAAGCTAGAATGTTGATATTAGAGTAGTGGTTTAGTTTTATAGTTTTCTTTTCATACTAGGATTTGTTTATATTAGCATAAACTATTTGGTTTTAGTTTTCTCTTCATTCTTTTAATGGTACACCACAAGGCAGTGGTGGCTTATAAATTTGTTTGAATGCACAGATATACTTTTCCTTTTTAGTGGAACAATTCAATTTTACAAAGTGAATTTTTGTGTTAATAGGCTGTTGTTTTTTTTGTTTTGTTTTTGGTTTTTGTTTTTTGTTTTTATTATCATGAATACGTTTGTTGAGTTATGACTAGAGTTCCCTTTGCTTTTATGTATTGTATAGCTTTTACAAGAATGCTAAAACTTAAGGTCTCCTTTGGTCATTCATCTTATAACTGTTGAAGTTACTGCACCCCTTCAAACAATGGAACAGATGAATACCAAATTCCACCAAACCACGATCAATGCACAATGTTAAGAATAATAGTTATCTTAGATATAGTTATATGGTTGTCGTTCTTATCTTTTCGAAAAGTTCTTTATCTCTTAGATGTTTATATATACAAGTAGTTTGTATTTTGTTATTTAATCTAATGAAATTCAGTTATTTAAAAATTAACATGGTATCAGAGCTTGGTTATGGGTGATCTCTGATTTCTCTTTTGTTTCAGTCGACTTCCTCGACTCCGTCTCTGCGGTACACGCTTCCATTGCTAAAGAAGACACATTGTGATTCCTCGTTGCTCAAACTCTCCGTCCTCTCTCCTGCGGTGGGTTGTGCAGCAAAGCAACACACCGTTCATGCGTCCTCCACCTTCTGTCTAACACCCATGCAATTTGTTTTCGTGTTAACTGCTTGAACAACAGGTGAAAAGAAGCAAAAGGTGTTTTGTTTTTTCGTTTCATATTAACGTTAATTGCGGTTGAATTTGCCTTGCACCATAATGGGTGCCAGGGTGTGCAAGCAATTCGTGTTTATATGTCATACGCTCATGAACCATCCTATTCGTGTGCAAACAATTCGAGTCAAGAGTGACAAATCTCACGCCCTTTGTCTTGCACGTACCTTAGCGGGCACGACGCGCGTACCTTAGCGGGCATGGTGCATACCTTAGTGGGCACGACACGTACCTAAGCGGACACGATGCGAATATCTAAGTGGGCACATACGCGTACCTAAGTTGGCACGGTGCGTACCTAAGTTGGCACTGTGCGTACCTAAGTTAGCACGTGAGCGTGCAAGGTGCTCTCCCTGGCGCGAGCACAACAACGACTTGGCGCGAGCACAGCGGCGACTTGGCGCGTACCTTAGCGAGAGCTTGGCACATACCTTGGCACGAGCAAGGTCACGCCTTGGTACGGACAAGGCAAGACCTTGGTAGGAGCACAGTTGATTTTTCTTGACTCTGGCGTTGACCAGGTCAAAGTATGATTGGTCTCACTTTTGGATATTCCCTATTGGAGGGCCAAGAACGGCTTAACATCTACAATAGGAGTGGGACCTCTCCTGGGGGTGGTATGGGCAGGAAGGTAAGGGTGACCCTAGATAAAGCCTTGGGCATGCATGCCAAGGCCTTGCCCAAAGACCATCATGCAACCACCTCTATGCCGGGAGGACCCAGACTTAGCTAGGCTCCGGCACGCACCTAAAGGTGCCTAGGCTCAGCTAGGCACCACCAAACACGACCCTGAAATCAAGGAGCGACCCTAGGCTTGGATGGATCAAGTCAAGCATGACAGTTCCTAAGCGGTTATGCAATTACCTTGGTCATGGTTCAGAGCATGACCAGGGCACGTCTAAGCAAGTCCCTATCAGATGGAAGATGTGCCTATTGACCAGGTGGTCATGACAGTTACGAGGCCAGGTGGCAGCAGAGGAAGCAAACAGTTAGGCAACTGCTTGACTCATGGGAGTGTGGTGTGGTTTACTTAGTCTTTGATGCTTGTAAACTAGGACATGTGTCCATTATGTGTTGTAACCACTTTAGGTTACTTTCTATAAAACCAACCCCTTATGCTTGGGGAAGCATAAGGTGGTAGAGTTGTAACCCATCAATAAAAGATCAATAAAGCTCCCCTTTGTGCCTATTGTTGCTTATTAGTGTGAATTTTATTAGAGTGCTGAACTAAGGTGGCCCTTAGGTACCACAGAGTGACATTGAGTGAGAAAAATTTCCTTAGGGTAAACCCTCTCATTAGTGAACCTGTGACAATTGGTATCAGAGCCTCGTTTGGCGACGATGGTGACCCGAGCAGCTGTAGATCTAAGTGAGAGGGTGTCCACTTGGAACAGCTTGTGGCAACACTTAGTACGCAAAGGGAGGCATCTCATAGCTCTTCCTTGGTGGAGCGAGTTGGAGGCTTGGAAACACTCGTTGCTTCGTTGGTGACTAGAGAGGAATCTCATATGGGGATGATCTCTAGTTGGGATGCTCATTTTGATGAACAAGTTGCTGATGTTCGTGCGGTTAGTGAGCTTACCACTGGCACAACGGAGACGATTGCTGTGAAGGTGAGTCTTCTTAAGAAAGCTGTTGGTAGAACCTAAGATGTTGCGAAAACGTTAAAGCTACCTAATCCCAAAGTTCATGAACCAAAGAAGTTCTCTGGTAAGCGAAGTGCCAAAGAATTGGAGAACTTTCTTTAGGACATGGAGCAGTACTTTGCCATGGTGTGGACACCAGATGATCAGAAGGTCATCCTAACTTCAATGTACTTGGAGGGAGATGCAAAGCTTTGGTGGAGAACTAGAGTTGATGATGATGCTGCTGCTGGGATACCAAAGATCATTGAGTGGGATGTACTAAAATGGGAATTGAAGGATCAATCCCTTCCCACTAATGCAGATTGATAAGCGAGGGAGGCTTTGTGTAAGCTGAAGTAGACAGGCTCTGTTCAGGAGTACATGAATGACTTTTCTTCTTTGCTGCTGGACATCAAGAACATGTCAGAATAGGGTAAACTCTTCAATTTTACAATTGGCTTGCAGACGTGGCTCAAGCTGAGTTAAGGAGGCAAGGTGTGAAGGATTTACCTAGAGCAATAACTACTGCTGAAAGTCTTGTTGATTTCAAGACTAGTTCTTCGCCTTCGGAAGGGAAGAATAAGGAGAAAAGCCTAATAAGGAGTACTCAAAGAAGGGTGAAAAGAAGTCGTTTCCTTCAAAGAAGCCGACACCCAAAACATATGCACAACCCTCATCATTCTCAAAGGGTTGTTTCATTTGCAATGGGCCTTATCGAGCACGGGAGTGTCCAAAGAAAGAGAAGATTTCTGCCCTAATTGCAGAAAATCCTGTTGAGACTCGGATGAACCCATTACAATTATTAAATGCCATTCAATAAGCAAGGCCAAACAAATCGGAGGGATTGCTCTATGTGAAAACGATGGTGAACCAACACAAGGTCTTTGATATGGTGGATTCGTGGGCGACACTCATTTGTGGCAGATCATATGGTGAGCAAGCTAGAGCTTGCACTTGCTGAAAATTCCAGTCGCATGAAGGCTGTAAATTCCGAGGCCAAACAAATTCAAGGTATGGCCTCTAATGTTGACATCAAGGTTGGATCTTGGGAAGGAAAGATCAACCTAATGTTAGTTCCTCTAGATGATTTCAACATCATTCTAGGGAACAATTTTCTCTATTTGGGGAGTATTGCCTTAATGCCTTTTCTAAGGGGATTGTTCATTATGAACAAGTCCCATCCTTACTTTGTACCCATCTATCGGCGATTCAACTCAAAGATAGTCTGAGAAAAGGGCAGCCAACTTACTTGGCAACATTGGTAGAGATGAAGCCAGGAGTTGCGGTGGAGGTCCCTGATGTGGTGGCTGGCGTGCTGGAGGAGTTAGAAGATGTCATGCCCCCAGAGTTGCCAAAGCATCTACCACCACAGAGAACCATTGATCATGCTATTGAGCTTGTACCAGGCTCAAAGCTGTTAGCCCAGACCCCTTATTGAATGGCTCCTAAGGAGTTGGAAGAGCTGAGAAAGTAGTTGGAGGAGTTGCTGGATGTGGGGTTCATTCAACCATCCAAGACATCATTCGGAGCCCCAGTTCTATTTCAGAAGAAGCATGATAGGTCCCTTCGAATGTGCGTTGACTACAAGGCTTTGAACAAGTTCACAGTGAAGAACAAGTACCCAATTTTCCCTTGGAAGCGGATCTGTTCGATTGCTTGTCCAATGCCTCATACTTTACCAAGTTGGACTTGCGATCAAGGTACTACCAAGTTCGTATTGCTGCTGGAGATGAACTTAAAACGACCATGGTGACGAGGTATGGTTCGTTTAGTATCTTGTTATGCCTTTCAGTCTCACAAATGCCCCTTCTACATTTTGTCACTTGATGAATGATATATTGAGGGAATTTATTGATCGATTTGTAGTTGTTTATTTGGATGATATTGTTGTATAAAGTCAGAACCTCCAAGATCATGTTGATCACTTAAGGAAAGTTCTGACTACTTTGTGAACTAACCGACTATTTGTAAAGAAGGAAAAGTGTGAGTTTGCAAGGCAAACCATCACTTTTCTTGGCCATATTGTAAGTTAAGGGAATCTGTTGATGGATCCAGAGAAGATTTATGCAATTGTGGAGTGGCCCAACCCCACAAAAGTCCCTGAACTTCGATCATTCCTTGGCTTGGCGAATTATTATCAGCGGTTCGTGGAGGGTAACTCGAGGAAGGTGGCACCGCTGACAGATCTTTTGAAGATAGATCGTGCATGGTCGTGGAAAGAGAAGTGCGACCAGGCGATGGAGAGATTGAGGCAGGTCATTGCCTTTGAACCAGTGTTGACTTTACCTAACTTTGAACTCCCTTTCGAAGTCCATACCGACGCTTCAAATAGGGCTTTGGGGGCGGTGCTTATCAAGGAGGGACATCCCATTGCCTTTAAGAGCAAGAAGCTAAAGGATGCTGAACATCGATATCCAGCTCATGAGAAGGAGATGCTTATTATGGTGCATGCCCTCAGAATTTGGAGGCACTACTTGCTTGGGACGAGTTTCATTGTGCGCACAGATAATGCGGTAATCACCTACTTCATGACCAAAAAGAAACTCTCCCAAAAGTAAGCAAAGTGGCTGGACTTCTTGGCGGAGTATGATGTCCAATTTGAACACAAGTCTGGAAGGCTTAATTCAGTCCCTGATGCTCTTAGTCGAAAGGTGGTAGATGAGGTAGTCTCAGCAATTGCAGTGCTGAAAAGCCAATTCTTGCCTCGAATAAAAAAGGAGACAGACAAGAATCCAATTTGTGTGAAACTGGTGAAGCTAGTAGCTGAAAGTGTTACTTGAAGATTCTGGTGTGAAGATGGGGTCCTTTATGCAAAAGGAGGATGCCCAAAAATGAAGACAAGAAGACGAGAATCACCTTCAAAATCGCATGTTTTGCTCCATCTTTGATCGCTGGATACCTGCAGCGAGCCTCCACGGAGAGAGCACGCAGATCTGACTCGAGAACCGCCGTGAAAGCCATTTCGTGAAACTCCGGTCCGATTCGTCGATCGTTGGTTAGGGTTTTGGGATCGCGGAAGTGAGGATCGAAACGCGTGAAGGTCGCATTGGAGAATGAGGGTTGTTAATTCGGAATTATTACAGTGGGTGCGAGAGAAGCGATGAATGAAGGTTTAATTGTGTGATAGTCGGGCTAAATGCACCCCACATTTTTACCAAAATACCTTTTCATTCGAATCAAAGCATCCAACTTCAAAACTTTGATCTAAACATCTATTTTAGGTTCGGCGGCATGTAGCCGAGACTTATCAACTAGGCTCGGTGTTGTCCAACCGAACTTCTTTGGTGAGATTTAGTCGACAACTACCGACTTAAAAGTTCAGTGGATTTCAACCGAATCTCCAATTAAAGGTTCGGCAAGTTGTGACCGACACTCCAACTAGAGGTTCAGTTGGCTCCGACCGACTTTCCAAAAAGAAATTCGAACCTCGAAGCTGAACCCTTTGATGATACTTACAAATCACAATGAAGAGAATGTATGAGGTACACTTAGTAGTTATAATAGAGTGCAATAATCACAGTGAGGGCATAAGGGTCATTTTATAGTAGGACTGATTTTTTTTTTTTAAGTTTGACGTTTTCTGGGGTGCACTTCCTAAAAGTTGAGATGCACTTAATCGGACTCTTATGTGAGCGTCTAATCTCTCTCTCTCTCATCACGTGACTGGGTATCGAAGAGCATTGTTTCGCTTTACATGTGCATAATAGTTTCTAATTTTTTTCAATTCTCTTGCAAAACCATTATTGAAAAAATAAATAATCCTTTTTTTTAGTTTCTCAAATGGTGTCAGCACCACTCACACTGACTAATCCACTCTAATCATTATCGAGGTCCATACGTAATACTTCCTTTAGTAAAAAATGTAAGTCGTTTAAAGTAAAGGCACAAGAATTAAAAGATCCTTAATTACAAGTATAATTTATATATATGTTCTTTGACATTAAATGAAAAGAAGAATTGAAGATGAGTCGTGCTATGTGCACCTCAGTATCTTCTCAGGGCACCCTGATTTTTTATTTATGTTGGTCCTAAGAAAAAATGACACATTTGCCCCGGGGTGCCCTGAGTAATAGTAGAGTGCTTACCGGGGTGTCCTGAGTAATCGATGGGGTGCTCATAGCGTGACACTACATTAATCGACATTACGTTTCAGGTCTCGGTGAAAAGTGAATGAACCTATAGTCTCGGACACACAGGACCGAGACATAACCACATGTCTCGGCACAACGCCACCGATACCACTTGTATAGTCTCGGTTGTCACCCATAGAGTTGGGTGTTTGACTAACTTATTTGGATGTCGGTTGGTATAGACCGATACTATAATACGTGTCTCGGCAAGACATGACCGATACCACTTTAACATGTGCCTTAGGTAGTGGGGTATGTTGCTTCACAAATTAGAGGCATTTTGGTAAAGTCTCGGGGTGCCCTGATTAATGGGGTACCCTGAGAGGATATCGGGGTGCACATAGCACGATTCTTGAAGAATAATAAATGTTTGAATTGCATAAGGGTAAAATGGGTAAGAAAGCAATAAATACACTCTCGAATTCTAAAAACGACTTACAATTTTGAACAAGGGGTTTTTGCTAGAACAACTTATATTATTAGACGGAGGGAGTATAAGGGCAAATTACTTGTGTAAATAGTAAGGGCCCCGGCTATTCGCACCTCACGTTTTGCTATTTGTACCCCATTTTTGAATTTTTTCTTCATTTACTCCAATTTTTTCTCAAATTTTTTAAAATACCCTTGCTCAACCCATCATCCTTATCCTCACCCCAAATCGAAGCCTTAAACCCAACAACAAAACCACAAACAATACCGACTCAAAAAAGAAAAAAAATCAAAAAAATCACAAAATCGACATTAAAAGAGATTAGGAATGCACCTACGACTTCAAATCGATGGGGTTTCGCTCGGATTTCATTGAATTTGGGGCGAAGATGAGAGTGCAATTCAAGAGAGGGGTAGCTGAGGCATGAGTGAGTCGGGTGACTGGGGTATGTGTGAGTAAAACCGTTTTATATAGAGGGATAGTTGGGTAATTTTGCAAGGGTGGGGGTACAAAAAGTAAAACGCGGGGTGCAAATAGCCGAGGCCATAGCAAGCTCTTTTTAATTGATGAAATTGCGAAATTTGATTCACTTCTCATGGAACTAATATTTTATTTGATATCATAAAAATATAATTATTAGTTTATTATATTATTTTAAATTTTTACTGATATATTTTTTATTTGACAAAAAAAATTCATTTCATGAGTATGCCCAAACCTAATATGACTTGGGTTTTGGACCTTAGGTGAGTGACGTGACTCTAGACATGCCTAAATCAATCCTTGATTTGGATAACTAACCCCTTTTATTTAAGGCCGGACAATTTTTTTAATTAAATATCGATAAAATTTTTTATAAATCTTAGATGAGAGCAACTTGGGTTGGAAAATGGACACACTACTTTTCATTAATCATATCTCTATGGAGTACTTTGTCAAAAAAAAAACATCTCTATGGAGTACATGTTTATTGTTTGACGGATATTTACGTCAATTACGTTTTATTGTTTTAAAAATTTTCAACTTCCCTGTAACTTTAAAATTAAATCAAACATACAAATATGAACACCTGTGAGTTAACTCTTGGTAAGAAAACTTCCATGTAAGCAAAAATGAACCAAACAAGGCCTTAGACCATAGATGACGACAACAACAACAATAAAGCCTCACAAAAAAAATACAAGGGCATTAAAAGATACTTTACATTATTGTCGTGGTTTTTTTAAGGGTCAGGCTATTCAGACCCCACTCTTTGCTCTTTATATCCCGTTTTTGAAATTTTTTTAACCTCCTTGTGAAATGTCTTTGATGCCCCCATATATAAAGATGTTTTACTTCCTCAAACCCCACTACTCCCACAAATTTTTTGAACCAAGAACACTCATGAGAAAAGCCCACGAACTCCACCCCCATACTAGACCTTCAACAGGCTAAATAATGCAAAACCACATAAAATAAACTCGATAACTTCGTTCTCTAGTTGATTTCCTTTCGTTTGCTATTTTTTTGGGACATTTGGTGGTTATTTGATTGTTCTAGGGTTATTGCATTTTTATTTTTATTTTTAGGGCTTTGAGTTTGGCGTTGATTGGCGCATTGTAGGGAGGAAAATGTTGAAGGAATCACCAAAACGAAGTAAACCCGAGCAAGATGAGATAATTTTTTTATATTGTTTTTATGATCGCGCGAACACGCAGACCGAGATGTACAACATGCGTCTCGATCCATGTGTATCCGACAATATATAGCACATAGCGGTGTATGTTGGTTAAGACCCATAGTTTCATGTCAGCTTTTTGTGATCGCGAAGCACTTGTAAGTATTGGCCCTGTTGCGCGGAAGTGATGCACGTATCTCAGCGAATTGCTCTCTGTACCCCACCCTAACAGACACCACTCAAACTCACTCAAGTGTTTCGGTCGAAGATCTCTGATACACACTCATAACTTATATGCCAGTCATACCCCACCAAATTGTTGTGTGCACCCCATAATAGTCTACTTATTCTATACTAGAGTATTGAAGGAATGAAACCACAATATCTATTAATGTAGCGGCTGCACATGACTGATAGACATTCATAAGTCTCGGTTTTGATGAACTGATACTAATAAAAGCATGTCGGTTGAGTGTGGTCGATACCTTTCTAGCCTTCTCGGTTAAACCTGATCGAGACCCTTTACCCGTCTCGACCTTGTGTGGTTGTACATTTTGACACATTCAACTAAAAACTAAGGAAACCCACAAGGTTCACAAAAATGTCACAAATACACTAAGAATCTCATGGGGAACAAAACCCACAAAATCGCTGAACAACCCCTCGAAACCAAACCGAAAGCTCAACTCGACCTTTATGGTGGAATCAAAACAATCACACCAAAAACGAAGACAAGAAGACGAGAATCACTTTCAAAATCGCATGTTCTGCTCCGTCTTTGATCGCCGGATACCTGCGGCGAGCCTCCGCGGAGAGAGCACGCAGATCTGACTCAAGAACCGCCGTGAAAGCCATTTCGCGAAGCTCCCGATTCGTCGATCGTTGGTTAGGGTTTTGGGATCGCGGAAGTGAGGATCGAAACGCGTGAAGGTCGCATTGGAGAATGAGGGTTGTTTGGAATTCAGAATTATTACAGTGAGCGAGAGAAGCAATGAATGAAGGTCTAATTGTGTGAGAGTCGGGCTAAGGGCAACCAACATTTTTACCAAAATACCTTTTCATTCGAATCAAAGCATCCAACTCCAAAATCTTGGTCAAAATATCTATTTTAGGTTCGGCAGCATGTAGCCGAGACTTATCAACTAGGCTCGCATATTGTCCCACCGAACTTCTTTGGTGAGATTTAGTTGACAACTACCGACTTAAAGGTGTTGGTTTCAACCGAATATCTAATTAAAGGTTCAAAGCAAGTTGTGACCGACACTCCAACTAGAGGTTCAGTAGGCTCCGACCGACTCTCCAACAAGAAATTCAAACCTCGAGGCTGAACCCCTTGATGATACTTACTAATCACAAAGAAAAAAATGTATGAGGTGCATTTAGTAATTGTAATGGAGTACACTAATCACAGTTAGGGCATAAGGGTCATTTTTGTAGTAGGATTGATTTATTTTTTTAGTTTGACTTTTCTAGGGTGCACTTCCTAAAAGTCGGGATGCACTTATCCGGACTCTTATGTGAGCGTCTAATCTCTCTTCATCACATGACTGGGTATCGAAGAGCATTGTTTCACTTCACATGTGTATAATAGTTTCTAATTTTTTTCAATTTTCTTGCAAACCATTATTGAAAAAATAAATAATCCTTTTTTTTAGTTTCTCAAATGGTGTCGCACCACTCACACCGACTAATCCACTCTAATCATTATCGAGGCCCATACGTAATACTTCCTCTGGTCAAAAATGTAAGTCGTCTAAAGTAAAGGCACAAAAATTAAAAGATCCTTAATTACAAGTATAATTTACATATATGTTCTTTGACATTAAATGAAAGGAAGAATTGAAGATGAGTCGCGCTATGTGCACCCCAGTATTCTCTCATGGCACTCCCATTTTTATTTATGTTGGTCATAAGAAAAAATGACACATTTGCCCGGGGTGCCCCGAGTAATAGTGGAGTGCCTACCGGGTGCCCCGAGTAATCAATGGGGTGCTCATAGCATGACACTACATTAATTGACATTACGTTTCAGGTCTCGGTGAAAAGTGAATGAACCTATGGTCTTGGATACACAGGATCGAGACATAACCACATGTCTCAGTACAAGGCCACCGATACCACTTGTATAGTCTTGGTGGTCACCCATAGAGTTGGGTGTTTGACTACCTTATTTGGATGTCGGTTGGTATAGACCGATACTATAATACGTGTCTCAGCAAGACATGACTGATACCACTTTAACATGTGCCTTAGGTAGTGGGGTATGTTGCTTCACAAATTAGAGGCATTTTGGTAAAGTCTCGGGGTGCCCTGATTAATGGGGTACCCTAAGAGGATATCGGGGTGCACATAGCACGACTCTTGAAGAATCATAAATGTTTGAATTGCATAAGGGTAAAATGGGTAAGAAAGCAATAAATACACTCTCGAATTCTAAAAACGACTTACAATTTTGAACTAGGAGTTTTTGCTAGAACAACTTATATTATTGGACGGAGGGAGTATAAGGGCAAATTACTTGTGTAAATAGCAAGGGCCCCGGCTATTCGCACCTTACGTTTTGCTATTTGTACCCCATTTTTGAATTTTTTTCTTCATTTATCCCAATTTTTCTCAAATTTTTTAAAATACCCTTGCTTAACCCATCACGCTTATCCTCACCCCAAATCCAACAATAAAACCACAAACAATACCGACTCAAAAAGGAAAAAAAATAAAAAAAAATCACAAAATCGACACTAAAAGAGATTACGAATGCATCTACGACTTCAAATCGATGGGGTTTCGCTCGGATTTCGTTGAATTTAGGGCGAAGATGAGAGTGCAATTCAAGAGAGGGGTGGCTGAGGCATGAGTGAGTGGGGTGACTGGGGTATGTGTGAGTAAAACCCTTTTATATAGAGGGGTAGTTGAGTAATTTTGCTAGGGTGGGGTACAAAAAGTAAAACATGGGGTGCAAATAGCCGAGAGCATAACAAGCTCTTTTTAATTGATGAAATTGCGAAATTTGATTCCCTTCTAATGGAACTAATATTTTATTTTATATCATAAAAATATAATTATTAGTTTATTATATTATTTTAAATTTTTACTGATATATTTTTTATTTGACAAAAAAAATTATTTCATGAGTATGCCCAACCTAATATGACTTGGGTTTTGGACCTTAGGTGAGTGACGTGAGTCTAGACATGCTTAAATCAATCCTTGATTTGGATAACTAACCCCTTTTATTTAAGGCCGGACAATTTTTTTAATTAAATATCAATAAATTTTTTTATAAATCTTAGGTGAGAGCAACTTGGGTTGGAAAATGGACACACTACTCTTCATCAATCATATCTCTATGGAGTACTTTGTCAAAAAAAAAAAACATCTCTATGCAGTACATGTTTATTGTTTGATGAATATTTATGTCAATTATGTTTTATTATTTAAAAATTTTTCAACTTCCCTGTATTTTAAAATTAAATCAAACATGAAAATATGAACACATGTGAGTTAACTCTTGGTAAGAAAACTTCCATGTAAGCAAAAGTGAACCAAACAAGGCCTTAGACCATAGACAACGACAACAACAACAACAATATAGCCTCACAAAAAAAAAAAAAATACAAGGGCATTAAAAGATACTTTACATTATTGTCGTGGTTTTTTTAAGGGCCAGGCTATTCAGACCCCACTCTTTGCTCTTTATACCCCGTTTTTGAAAATTTTTTAACCTCCTTGTGAAATGTCTTTGATGCCCCCATATATAAAGATGTTTTACTTTCTCATACCCCACTACTCCCACAAAATTTTTTTTGAACCAAGAACACTCCGCAGAAAGCCCAAGAACTCCACCCCCATACTCGACCTTCAACTGGCTAAATAATGCAAAACCACACAAAATAAACTCGATAACTTGGTTCTCTAGTCGATTTCCTTTCGTTTGCTTTTTTTTGGGACATTTGGTGGTTATTTGATTGTTCTAGGGTTATTGCATTTTTATTTTTATTTTTAGGGCTTTGAGTTTGGCGTTGATTGGCACATTGTAGGGAGGAAAATGTTGAAGGAATCACCAAAACGAAGTAAACCCGAGCAGTATAAGATAATTTTTATTGTTTTTATGACTGTGCGAACAAACAGGACCGAGATGTACAACATGCGTCTCAGTCATATGTATTCGACAATATATAGTACATAGCGGTGTATGTTGGTTGAGACCTATAGTTTCATGTCAGCTTTGTGTGACCGCGAAGCACTTGTAAGTATTGGCCCTGTTGCGCTGAAGTGATGCACGTATCCCAGCGAATTGCTCTCTGTACCCCACCCTAATAGACACCACTCAAACTCACTCAAGTGTTTCGGTCGAAGATTTCCGATACACACTCATAACTTATATGCCAGTCATACCCTACCAAATTATTGTGTGCACCCCATAATAGTCTACTTATTCTATACTAGAGTATCGAAGGAATGAAACCACAATATCTATTAATGTAGCGGCTGCACATGACTGATAGACATTCATAAGTCTCGATTTTGATGAACCGATACCAATAAAAGCATGTCGGTTGAGTGTGGTCGATACCTTTCCAGCCTTCTCGGTTAAACCTAATCAAGGCCCTTTACCCATCTCGACCCTGTGTGGTTGTACATTTTGACACCTTCAACTAAAAACCAAGGAAACCCACAAGGTTCACAAAAATGTCACAAATACACTAAGAATCTCATGGGGAACAAAACCCACAAAGTTTTAGGGTAAAAAAGTTATTCGAAAGACCAAAATAAGACGAAGATCATCACGGTGGTCCCTCGCGTAGATCCAGTGGGTTTCAAGTCACTAAAACACTATTAATGCACCAACGACCTCAAACGAGTATTCGATAAGTAAAGAAAAACGAAACAATGAGGGTGATGACAAATTTGTTATGGGGTATGTGAGTTGGGTATGTGTGTTGAAGATGAGGGTAGTTTTGGAATAATTTACAAAAAAGTGGGGTAGAAGCAGTAAAAAAAATTCAAAACTGGGGTACAATGAAGTAATGGGGTAAAGGGAGAAAAAGGTGGGGTCCGAATAGCCTAGCCCTTTTTTAATCAAGATGTGGTTTTGTTTGTGAAGTGATGTAAATTTGGGTTTTCAAAAAAAAAAAAAAAATCCATGGATTTTATGGAATTTGATGGATTTGTGAAGACTTTATCCAAAATCCATCCAAATCTCATATCTAGGGGTGAGATTTGTACATTTTTTGAATAGAAATCTATCAAAATCTATTAAAATTCACCAAAATCCTAATGGTGTTTAAAAATTGAATACACACAGACTTTTAAAAATCTATCAAAATCATGGAAATCCTAATTGAATACCCCTTGTCTTTTCAAAAGTCCATTAAAATCCTTTTGAAATTTAAATTAAATACACCCCCTAACCTTTCTTATGAAAATACAAAATAACTTTTTTTCATAGAAAAAATACAAATTAACTTTGAAATACAAATTAACAGTCTAACACGAAACAAAACGAGACCGTAAACAACTACAAAACAAATTCTTTCTCCGATACGTATTAGACTTGAAACAATTTAAAACTTGTATTCATCATCAAAACCCAATTACTCACTTTCTTCGATTCTTACTACAAATCCATTTACTCCAAAAGCAATTCTCACAGTCCCTATAAATATATCTAACTCGCTCCTCGGACCCTACGTTTTTCTACTACTACTCTCAGTAAGTCCTTTTCTTTGCATTGCTTCGATGCTTTTTACTTCTTTTTTCTTGGTTGATGCTTTTCACTTGATTGATCGATTTGCTTACTCCTACTGCATTGTTGCCTTTTTAGGTTTTAATTAATTCTTTAGAAAATATTTTTCGATGAGATGATTTAATTCTTAATCATGCCTATGCCCGGCTATGTGTATTTTGATTTGGTGTTATTCTTTGAAGCGAACATCATGGGTTTACTTTGTTTTGTTTTCTTAATATCTTGTATTTTTTTTCATGTGGCCGGGATGCCTGATCGACTGATTCTAGTCGAGCTTAAGTAGGGAGGGGGCAGAAAGAAAAAGGCTTAGAACACTCATGATTATAAAAATAAAAAATAAAAAAAAATCGTAATTATGTAACTTTTCTTTTTGAAGGGCCTTGTAAAGGCTTGTTCCTTCAATGGTTTTTTTCATGCATGTTGTAGAAGTTTTAAGTACAAATTCTGTTTTCTCTCCCTTTTTATGTGTTTGTTTTTTTTAACAATGGTTTGTTTTATTGTGTTCAGGATTGTATTATTAAGTAACAAAGATGGCAAGATTTTCCACTGTTCTGTTGGGATTTCTGTTCCTATGCCTCTCTACTGTGGCATGGGCACAAACTGAGGACATGAAGTACAAAGACCCTGCTGAACCTGTCATTGTTCGAGTTTGGGATCTCATGAGGCGAATGACTCTTGAGGAGAAGATAGGTCAGATGGCGCAAATCGATAGGACTGCCGCGACTGCTGAAATCATGAAGAACTACTCCATCGGTATGTATAGTTATTGTCAGTGTGCAAATTAATAGTATGTACGTAGGTGAATAAACTCTTAAGTTTTATTTTTATTTTTTTTCAATGTCATATGTAGGGAGTCTATTGAGTGGTGGAGGAAGTGTTCCGCGCCCTCAAGCCACTGCCCAGGATTGGGTGAACATGGTGAACGAATATCAGAATGGTTCTCTCTCTAGCCGTCTCGGAATTCCAATGATTTATGGTATCGACGCTGTCCATGGGCACAACAATGTCTACAAGGCGACGATATTCCCACACAACGTAGGACTTGGATGTACTAGGCAAGTATTAATTAGTACTATCTTGCATTCCTTTTTCTCAATTTGCTCTTTTGTGCCCGAGTTGTATCTTAAAGAAAGAAAAACAAAACAATCTTGGCTTGTCTTCTTCTATTTGCTTGTTTTCCTTTTATTTAATTTGTAAGGTATTAATTAAGGCCTATATCATTGAAACAAAATAAATCATTAGCTGCATTGCTGTTTGTACGTACACTGCTAATTATATTAATATATGAGACATCTACTTCAGTCTTGACAGAATCATCCCCACTATTGTCAAACCACCTAGCTTGTGCCTAGATCAGTTTGTTGTGATTAATTTGTTCATCCATGGATTTCTTGGTGCTTTGGTACCAATACTGACCAATTTCATCATGAACATATTTACAGGGACCCTGAACTTGTGAAGAGAATCGGTGCGGCAACAGCTCTTGAAGTTAGAGCCACTGGAATTCAATATGCATTTGCTCCATGCATTGCGGTAATTAACGAATTACTAATCTCTCCATGTACTAATTTGTCACTGAGACTAATCAATGTTGTTACTTTAATATACAGGTCTGCAGAGATCCAAGATGGGGCCGCTGCTACGAGAGTTACAGTGAGGATCACAAGGTTGTGCAGGAGATGACAGAGATTATTTCTGGATTGCAGGGCGAAATCCCGGCTGGTTCTCCATTGGGAGTTCCCTATGTTGGTGGAAAGTAAGAATTCTATTCTAGTTTTAAGTACAATATTGCACTCGTGACTTGTTTCTCAATGCTCTGCATTGGCATTCTATTTGTTGATCCTTTTAATGGTAGTTTTATTTCCAGTTTTCACAGCGATCTCACTTTGTTCTGTTGTGTAGGACAAAGGTTGCAGCTTGCGCAAAGCATTTTGTTGGTGATGGCGGCACCATTAGGGGCATTGACGAGAACAACACAGTTATTGATGTCCAAGGCCTATTTGACATTCACATGCCTGCCTACTACAATGCTATCAGTAAGGGTGTCTCAACTGTCATGGTCTCTTACTCGAGCTGGAACGGGAAGAAGATGCATGCCAATCGTGCACTTGTCACCAGCTTCCTCAAGCACATATTGAAATTCCGGGTAAGAGAATAGAGACTGAGTTTTTGTGAACTCGCTGCTTTATTATCATTGTTGTAAGTGGATTCCTAATGCTATTTTTTGTATATTGATTGAATTATTAGGGATTTGTCATCTCCGATTGGCAAGGTGTCGACAGGATAACCGACCCCCCTCATGCTAATTATTCACATTCCCTTGAAGTTGGAATCAATGCCGGCATTGACATGGTAACCGCTGCTTCTTAACATAAGCTGAGAGACATTGTGTGTTATGCTCTACTTCTGACCCTAAGCTTTTGCTTCTATTCTGTTTGTGAATTGCAGGTCATGATTCCATACAATTACACTGAATTCATCGATAGTGTTGTCGAGAGTGTCAACAACAACAGAATCTCCATGAGCCGGATTGATGATGCTGTTTTCAGAATTTTGCGGGTCAAGTTCATGATGGGTCTCTTTGAGAACCCTTTGGCCGATTATAGTCTAGTTGACCAGATAGGAAGCCAGGTTAGTTCTTGATCAATCTTTCGTCGACTTCGCTACTCTTTGACAATGTGGTTTGAAATACATGTTATATAAGATGGGAAATATAATCTAATGTAATTGAGCTATGCCTTTAAACAGGAACATAGAGATCTTGCAAGGGAAGCTGTAAGAAAGTCCCTTGTGCTTTTGAAAAATGGAAAGTCTGCAGATAAGCCAGTCCTGCCTCTCCCAAAGAATGCCTCTAAGATTTTCGTTGCAGGAAGCCACGCCAACAATTTGGGCAATCAGTGTGGTGGCTGGACAATCGAATGGCAAGGTCTCGGTGGAAACAACCTCACAGTTGGTATGTTGAGCTTTCATTTGATGATCTAATTAACTAGCTATATATGGACCATTTAATACAATTAACTCACAAATCCATGGAGCCAAGTCTTTTGATTATATTAATATGTGATGTTTTTTGTGTGATGAACAGGAACTACCATTCTCAGTGGCATCCTTAATGCTGTCGACTCAGGCACTGAAGTTGTCTACAGTGAGAATCCAGATGCTGAGTTTGTCAAGTCTGACAACTTCTCCTATGGCATTGTTGTGGTCGGCGAGCTGCCTTACGCTGAGTTTGGTGGCGACAACCAGAACCTCACCCTCCCCGAAAAAAGTCTGAACACAATCAAGAATGTATGTGGTGCTGTCGATAAATGCGTGGTGGTGGTTGTTTCGGGCAGACCTGTGGTCTTGGAACCTTACCTCTCTGAGATGGATGCTCTGGTGGCTGCTTGGCTCCCAGGCACAGAAGGTCAAGGTGTGGCTGATGTGCTCTTTGGTGACTATGGATTCACTGGCAAGCTTTCCCGCACTTGGTTCAAATCTGTCGATCAGCTTCCAATGAATGTTGGAGATGCACACTATGATCCACTCTTCCCCTTCGACTTTGGATTGGAGACACAACCGACTACATCAAGTTAAAAAACTTCGATGAAGACTAGGATTTTTTTTTTCTTTTGTTGTTGATAGTAAAGCTAGAATGTTGATATTAGAGTAGTGGTTCAGTTTTATAGTTTTCTTTTCATACTAGGATTTGTTTATATTAGCATAAACTATTTGGTTTTAGTTTTCTCTTCATTCTTTTAATGGTACACCACAAGGCAGTGGTGGCTTATAAATTTGTTTGAATGCACAGATATACTTTTCCTTTTTAGTGGAACAATTCAATTTTACAAAGTGAATTTTTGTGTTAATAGGCTGTTGTTTTTTTTGTTTTGTTTTTTTGTTTTTGTTTTTTGTTTTTATTATCATGAATACGTTTGTTGAGTTATGACTAGAGTTCCCTTTGCTTTTATGTATTGTATAGCTTTTACAAGAATGCTAAAACTTAAGGTCTCCTTTGGTCATTCATCTTATAACTGTTGAAGTTACTGCACCCCTTCAAACAATGGAACAGATGAATACCAAATTCCACCAAACCACGATCAATGCACAATGTTAAGAATAATAGTTATCTTAGATATAGTTATATGGTTGTCGTTCTTATCTTTTCGAAAAGTTCTTTATCTCTTAGATGTTTATATATACAAGTAGTTTGTATTTTGTTATTTAATCTAATGAAATTCAGTTATTTAAAAATTAACATGGTATCAGAGCTTGGTTATGGGTGATCTCTGATTTCTCTTTTGTTTCAGTCGACTTCCTCGACTCCGTCTCTGCGGTACACGCTTGCATTGCTAAAGAAGACACATTGTGATTCCTCGTTGCTCAAACTCTCCGTCCTCTCTCCTGCGGTGGGTTGTGCAGCAAAGCAACACACCGTTCATGCGTCCTCCACCTTCTGTCTAACACCCATGCAATTTGTTTTCGTGTTAACTGCTTGAACAACAGGTGAAAAGAAGCAAAAGGTGTTTTGTTTTTTCGTTTCATATTAACGTTAATTGCGGTTGAATTTGCCTTGCACCATAATGGGTGCCAGGGTGTGCAAGCAATTCGTGTTTATATGTCATACGCTCATGAACCATCCTATTCGTGTGCAAACAATTCAAGTCAAGAGTGACAAATCTCACGCCCTTTGTCTTGCCCGTGTTATGCGCTCCATTTACCGGCACAAAGTCTTGCCACTATGTATGGCCGAACGTCTCTTGGTCTCCCGTACTAGCATACCACCCCAATAGTTGGACCGGATTATGCTGGGCTGAGCGGTACGATAACTCAGCAAATGACCGAGTCTCGGTGGACTCGGAAGGCTTCGGGGGACTTAGGTGATGGATTGGGGTTCAGTACGCGGCACGTACCTAAGTAGGCACAACACGTATCTAAGCGGGCACGGTATGGCACGACGCATACCTAAGTGAGCACGAGCGCGTGTACCTAAGTGCACACGGGCGCATACCTTAGCGGGCATGGGCGCGCGTACATTAGCGGGCATGGTGCGTACCTTAGCGGGCACGACGTGCGTACCTTAGCAGGCACGGTGCATACCTTAGCGGGTACAACACGTACCTAAGCGGGCATGGCACGGATACCTAACTGGGCACGGACGCGTACCTAAGTTGGCACGGCTCGTACTTAAGTGAGCACGTGAGCGGGCAAGGCGCTCTCCTTGGCGTGAGCACAGCGACGACTTGGCGCATACCTTAGCGAGAGCTTTGCACACTACAAGAATGGGCTTGATTAGGGACGGAATTTAGGGAGGAAATATAGGTAGTTGATATTCAGGGATGGTATAGAGACGGAAAATGATTTGGGAGGCATGTTGACCATTTAGAGATCGAAATAGAGACCGAAAATCAGAGACAGAACCTACTCCGTCCCTAAGTGATTGACGTGTGCAAATTTTTGTCCCTGATTCCGTTTTTGAGGTTCTCGCGTGAACAACCCGCTAAAAATCCGTCCTTAATTCCGTCCCTAAATATCAGGGACGGAATTAGGAACGGAAAAGACATGCCACGTGTATTTCCAATTTCAGTCTCTAATTCCATCCCTGATCTACAAGGATGGAATCAGGGATGGAAAGTTTCTTTCCCACCCCACTACATTACACACCATCATTTTTGTTTTTCAAAAAAACCTAGCTAAGCGCCGCCCCTCTTCTTCGCCAAAACATACTCCATTACACTTTGATCTCTCTTTTTTGTCTCTTCCCGGTCTCTCTTCTCCGTCTCTTCCCGGTCTCTCCTCTACTCTGCCATTTTTCTTCTCCGCCTTTTCCCGGTCTCTCCTCTCCGCCTCTTCTCGGTCTCCCTCTACTCTGCCATCTTTCTCTGCTCCGCCATCGCCTCTGCTCCACTCCGCCATCAATCGTCGTCTCCACTCCGCTCTGCTCTAGCCCACTCCGCACTGCTCCAGTCCACTCCGCCGTCATCGCCTCTACTCCGCCATCATCGCCTCTGCCCCGCCATCATTGTCTCTGCTCCGGTTCGGTCCTCCATTGTCGCCTCTGCTCCAGTGCACTCCGCCATTGTCACCTCTGCTCCTCTATGCTCCGCCATTGACGACACCTCTGCTCCAGCTAGGGCTCGTCGCCCATGCTCTGCTCTGCCCTTCGCTCTTCTCCGCTCTGCTCCTTCTCTGGCCATCGTTGCCTTCTCCGACCTCCCATCTTCTCAGGTCAGTTTCGATTCTAAACTTTGCTTCTTTTCTATCTTTAATTTCTAAACAGTGAAGGCATTTTTGTTGTTCATTTTATAAATCATAGCTTTTAGTTTCTTCTAAAAGCCAAGCATAGCCTAAAATCATTTTAGTTGCTTTACTTTGTGAGGTAAAATCCCAATCCCTCGTTTTCTCGCAAACTTGATCTTCCTTTTCTTCGATTTGATTGAGAATTGTTTTGTTATTAGAAAAGAGAGTCATTGAATTATTACTTCTAATTAACGTGCATTTGTTGCAAAACAATCATTCCATGTAATGCAATTGTTTGTAATGCTTGTAAGTGATTGCGGTGGGACCGAACCGTCGAAAATCACATACATTTATGCATTGATACTATTTAATTTGTTTTCTTTTATGAGCTTTTGAAAGCTAGAACAATGTGAATGTATTTTTTTTCTTCTTATATCCGTTTGATTATTGGTTTCTCGCTTTTTCCACAAAGATTTGAGTTTTTCGGTGTTTTTGTAGTGTGGATGTCCTAATTATTACTATGTATACTTGAATATTTTCAGTCATGAATGATTTAGTCAAGCAATGTGTGAAAATTGCGCGTAGAGGAGATAGTTTCCTGTAGGAAATAAGCATCCATGGTCGATAAATTATGTGAAGTTAGCACTGCAGAGGTGGCAAAACATTTTGAAATTTCAAGGGTATAGGGGTCTTAACTTTGTAGGCCTGTTGGGTGGGTGGTAGTTGCATTGAAATCGAACTTGATCTCATTTTATATGTTTAGTTGTTGTGCTTTTTCTTCTATCGAACCGTTTCTAAACTTGAATGTGTACCTATTCTTGGTAATATGATCAGTGTATTTCACTCTTTTTTTTAGAAGTATGTCCCATATTGTGCATTGGATGCCTGGCAGTCTTGAGCAGACCTTTTTCAAGTTTCCCTTTAAGCTATCTATAGTTGTCTCTGAAATCAGGTTGAATCCGTTTTGGTTATTTCCACTTTCTAGCGTTGGAATGCATTGCTTTTCAAACTTTAGGTTCTCTTGATCATTTTAATGATTTTTGATCATTAAAATGAACAGTTGGGAGAACAGTTGGGAGAACAAAAGCTAAGCATGATTTTAGGCTATTTGTGTCAATCATACTTTATTCATTTTATCAATCATAGCTTGTGCTTGACACATCTCCTCTAGAAAATGTTCCATCATTTCTCCTTTTTTTAGTAGTCCAAACCACACTATTTATAACTCACCTCCCCCACTATTTCATCCTCAATTTAAACTTTTATTTTCTTCTTTGATTTCTGCCAAAAGAGTAGCAAAATGGGCGCTTTCGATTATATTTCCGACTTCTTCACTGTTAGTAGCAGCACAAGAAAAACAAAACGAAAGCCGATTCAGGTTGCGATTACTAATAACTCGGCCCTTTGAGTTCTATTGTTATTCTCTATTTGCTCTGGCTTTGCATAGGAAGATCTTTTTGTTTCTCTTTTCTTATTCTCCCAGTTTCGTGCAATCATTTTCTTCATAATAATGAATGCTCTCTTTCTTTTTCTTTTTTGTCTTCAGACTGTGGAGATTAAAGTGAAAATGGACTGTTATGCTATGTAGGTCCAGTATCACTTGATTTTTATTAAATGGTAGTGTTCCAACATAGATAAATCTGCTATTTTGGAATCTTAGGATTCTGAATTGTTCCGAGTCAATCTAGTTTCTTGCATTTCATTTATGTTCATGGAAAAAAAGGATTAAAAGTAAATTGGCACAGAGCATCTTACAAGAAAACAATGTATTCCTAGCTAAGGCATTGGCTACCACACTATAAGAATGGGGAACTTGATTGAAACTTGGGTGTCGAATGAGTCTTGTCTGCTTTCTAATATCCTTGCAAGAGCTCGTGATCACTTATAGTATAATCCCCTGTAATAAGAGCAATGACATTTAGAGAGTCTGAGAAGATGGCCTTGTTAATAATACAATGTTATATAGGTTTTGATTTCCATCAACCAATTAATGCTTTTTTCTTTAACAAAATAGAGACAAATGTTCTGTTCCTTTCACAAGTTAATATATTACACCAAATAATGGGCAAAAAATACTAGCAAAAGAGAATCAAAGGACGGCAAAAGTACAGCCTGTCTAGGGTCCCCTCCCCACTAGAGTAAACGGTGTCGAAATGAATTGGAACTGGAACTGAAATCCAAAAAAAACATATCAAAAGTTTATTGACTAATGCCCTGCTGCAGCAAGGTAATGAAGATCAGAATTCATAAACAAGAACAGTAGGAGCCTAGGAGAAGACAAATAACAAATGACAAATGGCAAGAATATTTCTTACAATTTAGAAAGAAAATGAATTGAACTCAACATCAGACTTTTGGCATCTAATCGGTATATGTGAGCACGTGTTTGTAGGTATGTTTATATGGGTACTACTACCATGAGAACTAAAAATAATTATTGGGACAAACTTTCTTGTCTTTGATTTACCCATTCTTATTAATTAATTAACAATTATATGAAGTGTTAATTTACTTATTTTATAACTTTAATGGTATTTTATGTGTTCTTAACAAATTATAGAATAATGTTTCACGTTTCAATTTGTCTTAAGTCCTTAGATCATGGCCATAAATCGAGATTGGATGTATAACTGTCTCGAAGACGGTCTAGTGAGATGGGAGTTTGCTGAACGAATAAAAGAGTTCTTAGAGTTTGCCAAAAATAATTGTCCCACATTTCAAAGCGAGAAAAGGATTCGGTGTCCGTGCGACCATAGAAAATGTCGCAATCTTGCTTACCACGATTTGGATACAGTGGAGTACCACCTATGTCGGTGGGGTTTTATTTCTGAATATCACTGTTGGTCTGAACACGGAGAAACTCCAAATGTAGATGACCATATTGACGGTCTTGACTTTATGAGAGATGCAGTCGAAGAAGACGCATATGAAGGTGAGTATTCTACCTACTACAAGATGGTATACGACGTGGCTGGGCCATCATTTGATTGGTATAGCGATGATGAGCCACCAAATCCATTGGCACGACAATTGTATGATATGATACAAGCTGCGAACGATAAATTGTGGCCGGGTTGTGAGACTGTCACTAAGTTATCAGCAATGGCCCGACTATTGTCGATAAAATCCCACCATCATATTTCAAAAAAGGCGTATGATGAGATTTTGCAAGTGTTAAAGGAGTGTTTACCAGCAGACAATACTTTACTCGATAGTTTTTATAATACGAAGCGGTTGATGCGAGGATTAGGCCTACATGTTGACAAGAT
This sequence comes from Stephania japonica, assembly GCA_039657345.1. NCBI lineage: Eukaryota > Viridiplantae > Streptophyta > Magnoliopsida > Ranunculales > Menispermaceae > Stephania > Stephania japonica. The sequence goes on along the minus strand of CM077558.1, from coordinate 13,823,366 downwards.
TGATTGTTGCTCAAGTCATTGCATGATTTACTGGGGTGAAGACTCTGAGTTGACTTCATGTAAGTTTTATGGGACGTCGAGATATGTTACTCCACAACCACATAGTGCAAACAACAAGAATTTGCAGCCGTGTATGAGAATGTACTACTTCCCTTTAGCCCCTCGACTACAACGTTTATTTGCCTCAGCGTCTACTGCGAAGCATATGAGATGACATGCATAGCATGTATCACGAGACGGATTGATGCAACATTGCTCTGACTCAATGGCGTTGAAGCATTTCAATGAAGTGAACCAGGAGTTTAGCGAAGAAATTTGAAATGTTCGTTTGGGGTTGTGTACAAATGGATTTCAGCCATTTGGACAATCGGGGCGGCAATACTCTTCTTGGCCTGTTATTCTGACCCCTTACAACCTTTCACCGTCCATGTGCTTGAAGAAAGAGTTTATGTTCTTAACAATCATTGTTCATGGACCGGTGAATCCTAAGCAACAAATTGACATTTTCCTTCAACCTTTGGTGAAAGAGTTACAAGATTTGTGGCATCACGGGGTCCTCACGTATGACATTTCAACACGAACGAATTTTCAAATGCGGGCTGCTTTGATGTGGATGATCAGCGACTTCCCCGCATACAGCATGCTGTCGGGGTGGAGTACGCACGACCCAAGGGCATGCCCGCATTGCATGGATGACACAAATGCGTTTCAGTTGAAACATGGCGGGAAGACGTCTTGGTTTGATTGTCATCGACGATTCTTACTGAAAGAAGATAGCATGAGAAAGGACAAAAGAGGTTTTCGAAAAGGGAAGATGATCACCGAGGGACCACCTGTAATGAAAACAGGCGAAGAAATTTTAGAGGAGTTGGAAGAGTTGGGGCTGAAGAAGGTTACAGAAGTTGGAGCTGCAACTATTAACGGGAGAATATCTAAGACTACTGGGTGGCGTAAAAGAAGTATATTTTTGGACTTGCCATATTGAAAGACTAATCTAATCAGACACAACTTAGACGTCATGCATATATAGAAGAATGTGTTTGACAACATCTTCAACACTGTAATGAGTGTGCCAGGGAAAACTAAAGACAATGCTAAATCGAGGCTTGACATAGCTGAAATTTGTCGTCGACCTTCGCTGAACTTTGAACCGCTTACAAATTCTTATCCTAGAGGTTGCTACTCGCTAGAGAAAAGGAGGAAAGAATCGCTATGTAATTGGATTAGAGATTTAAAATTTCCGGATGGTTATGCATCAAACTTCGGTCGTTGTGTTGATTCTCGTAGGCTTCGGATGTTTGGGATGAAAAGTCATGATTGTCATGTTTTTATGCAACGATTACTTCCTATCGCATTTCGAGAGCTACTAGATGAAAATGTGTGGCTCACTATAAGTGAGTTGAGTCTATTTTTTCGAGAATTAACTGCACGAAGTATAGAGAAAGAGGATATGAACTTCCTCAACTCAAACATACTTCAGATATTGTGCACGTTGGAAAAGATTTTTCCACCAAGCTTCTTTGATTCAATGGAACATCTTACTGCGCACTTGGCGTATGAGGCTTCCATTGCTGGCCCAGTTCAATATCGTTGGATGTATCCATTTGAGAGGTATATATATTGATATATATAACAGAACATAAAATTTCAACGATGATTCAAATTTAAATTTTTTAAATGTTGTAATTAACTTTATCTCGTATAATTAGGTTGCTCAAATATTTAAAATACAATATAAAAAATAAAGCGAAGGTCGAAGGATCAATTTGCAATGCATATTTGGTTGAGGAGGCAATTTCATTTTGTTCCTACTACTTTGAAGACCATGTCAACACCTCCCGGCGGCAAGTCCAGCGCAATGATGATGGTGGAGTCGGACCTAGCGCGAACTTTGTTAGAAATTTCTCTATTTTCACTTATCCTGGCCGTACATTCGGCAAATCAAAGAAACAATACTTAACTGAGTTGGAGTACAATGCAACACATGCCTATGTCCTACTAAATTGTCCCGAAATCTCGCCTTACATTGAGTAAGTTTGCAATGTTAAAATTAAGGTGATATCATGAATGTCTTTGTCGCTTCTCATTAACAAAACATAGTTCAATCCAATTGTTTTCTAATGTACGCACGTGATTTAGGCTTTTCATCGTTGAACTTCGACAATGTGTGCCTGACATCATCGACGCAGATGTAGATGCCAGGCTTGAGCTTGAATTTGCGAGTTGGTTTCATGAATATGCAATTCTTATCAATTAATATTTTGTTAGGTAATGACTTCCCCATATACGGATAACAAAATAAGACTAATTTTTTGTTCTTGTATTATATGTTAGGCATGTAGTCATGTTAGTGATGAAACAATTCGTCAAATTTCTTATGGTCCAGCTCGTCTTTGCACCGTGTATCATTCGTACCTTGTTAACGGGTACAAGTTTCAAACTCTGACATATGGTGCGAACAGGGAAAGACAAAATAGTGGTGTGTGCGTGAAGGGTTCCAACTATGCTCATGACTCATATGACTTCTATGGCCAAGTCCTTGAGGTTATAGAATTGGACTATAGTGGGAATAAACGTACAATGTTGTTTAAATGTGAATGGTTTGACCCTACATTAGGTATCGGAACAAGGATTCATCCATCATTGAAGGTAGTTGAAGTCCAACGAAATCGTCGATTCAACAAGTACGAGCCATTCATATTAGCAATGCAAGCATGTCAAGTATATTATTTGCCTTACTCCTCTTTGAGGAGGGAGCGAAATGAATGGTTGGCGGTTTGTAGGCTTCAACCAAAATATGCCGAGGAGTTAAATGTTATTGACCAAACAGATAGGGTGTCTGTTGGAGATGCAGCATATCAGGAGGATGAACCTAGCCCTTTTACCATTGAGATTGGCAACGAAGGGTTACATGTTTCGCTAGCTGACCCGACCGGTTCACACATGACTGAGGAAGAGGAAGTTAATGAACATGACGATGAATTATCTTCGTCGTCCGAAAGTCAAACTTCAGTTGAAACAAGTGAAAGTGATTGAGACGTTTATAAATGTAATATTTAGTCTATTTTATTTTTATTACATGAGGAACTTTTTTTCACTCTATTAAATTTACTTATTTATTTTTGTAGATCATAGAGATGACAGATCGTCGATCAGGATCTGGATCAGGGCGTGGCCCTCCATCAGATATCGGGCAAGGCAGTCGTGTTCAGACTTCGATTGGTCGTGGACATGGTCGAGGGCGTGTTCAGAGCATGCAACACCAGCCTCGTCAAGAGGACCACATTCCTCCAGCACCCCCTGAACGTGGATTGACTCTTAGTCGACCACCCCCACCATCAGTTATCCGACGTCCAGCTATTCGACCGGCTCCATTTGGACCACAATCTTGCCCTGCATCACGACCTCGGTTGACTGAGGGTACACTTGATCTTCGGAGGGATGCCCTATCTCCCCCCACTGAGCAACTCATCTCTACTGGGCTAGCAGAGTTAGCTTCGATGACTAGACAGTCCCAGAACTCTATCCCATTCTCTAGCGCTCATCACTCTACACCTTCCTCGTATGTAGGTGGTACGTTTGTAGGTGCTACTCATGATTCACCATCATCATCTACACACCCTAGTACCTCATCGTCCGTGCCAAGACAACTCCCACATGTCGAGATGCCTCATGATCCAGCTTCTCCACCCGAACTTACAGGAGAGAGGGATGGGCCTCGGATTCGCATTACTGTTAAGAATAAAAGGTATGTGGTTGTATTTCATTTTTTCAAATAATTTGTGTTATCTCTAATATGACTTAAGCATCTGGGTTTTCTCTTTACAGCTTACATCCTTCTAACGTTTGTGCCCGAAAGATGACGGATACGTTTAAGAAAGGCATGATTCCGAAGGGGTGCCAATGGGAATATATACCGCAATATCAGAGAGACATATATTGGGAGAGATGGAGGGTGAGTAATTCAGACTTTACTTTCATATTTGAATATATTTGGATGATTTTTTGTTCTAAACAATCACTTATTCTTTTTTAGACTTACTTTGACTGGGACCCTCGAATTACTGCACACATTATGGCGGCCTATGAACGTAAGGCGAAAGTGAGATATTAGGCATTGATGAACAAGCGCTTACCAAAGGTGAGCGCCCAATTTATGTGACCAAGGAGGCATAGTGTAGATATGTGGAGTATTGGGAGAGTGACGACTTCAAGGCGAGGCCTAAAATAGCATCATCAAATAGGTAGACTGAGAAAGGAGGGCCGGGCACAGGCGTGTCTAAACACACTGGTGGATCGATACCTTTTTTGGTTTATGAGGAACGATTGGTAAGTAATCAAGTGAATTAGAATTTAATTAAGTTGTTAACTTTCTAACTCTTTAGCTTGTTAACTTTCTAACTCTTTAACTTGTTGATGGATAATATGTTGTGTTTGCAGAGCAAGGAGCTGGGGAAGGACTGTACGTCACTACAGTTGTAGCTTCATGTGCACACGAAGAAACACGATGGTCAGGCCTTTATTGACGCACGGTCAGAAAGAGTTAATGTAAGTATTGTCTTTGTTTTATTGAAATGCCAAGTTTACAACTGACATTAAGAGATGCACTATTTCAGCATTATATTTAAAACATATCCATTAACTTGCAATCTCTTCCCTATTACTTGTAATCTTTTCCCTATGAAATAAATATCCTTTGACAGGTAGAAATATCTTGATCTGCTAGAACTAGCGAGACAAATTATCAATTAGAAAGAATATCTTGATCTGCTAGAACTAGCGAGAGGAAGAGAAATTCAATAATTTTCCTTTCAAAGAAATCAAATTAGGAATGTACAATTAAATATCTAGAGAAAACCTTAACTTTGTGAGGAACATGAGATTTCCATATGACGGAGAAATGAAGAAAAAGATTAGAACTAGGAAGTGAAATAAGAAAAACAACCTAATTTTTCTGAATCACAGCTTTCCTCGTATTCGTGTACATCTACCTGAGATGAGCTGCTTTCTCTTCTCGCTACTGCAGCACCATCCTGTCCAACTCTTTGGTCAAATCTTTCCTGATTTAGGAATTTAAAAACTAAAATTAGTAGAGATAGAAAGAATATTGTAAAGTGAATGCCTATTCCTTTAATGTTATACAACTCTAATACCTGCCAATCTTCGCAGTTTGATAAGAAACTTGTAGTTGACAATTATTGGCTCATGTCGGAGGTAGTTAGATATAATCACTGGCAGCTTGATATTCATAATTAGGCAGATTCTACCTAACATTCATAACATTGCGGTTTACTGGAAATTTGATAAGCATTAGAGACTGATTTGCAAATTTTGTTTGGTTTGAGAATTGTTTGAACATTCGGAAGTTTCAAATTGGCATTCATTGATGTGAATTAGCGAGTCTTGCTGAAATCAGTACAACTCTACTCTACCTAACGATTAACAGCATTTCAAAGCGTGGAGCTATCATGGATTAAAGACACCAAGCAGTAAAATAAATTTAAAATTTTGTGACAAGTCTAAATAAGTAAATGGATCTACTGTAAATAAATAAACCACAGTATTCCTACCTGATGCGAAAGATTGCAGTTCGTTGTGGATGCCGTCGTAATCCCAACGCTGTTGAAATTAAATTGTTAATTTAACTGCTTCTAACTCTATGAATTTTTAATAAAAAATTCATAGAGTTAAATTGTTAATTTAACTCTATGAATTTATGTGTTTAGAGAATAAAAAAGTCAGTAATTGTTGAACACCGGCCTGCCATGTCATTTACAATGAACTATCAATAATTCTCATCAAATGACCCTACACAGAAATCTCTTTGGATAACTTGTACACCACCTTGCCCTGATTGGTATGTGTAGCAATTGCTTTCAGTCATGGACAGGTCTACTGGGCAAACAGAAACAATAATGGGCTTCAAGTACCCATCATATACCTTTGCAACTACAACGAAATCAAACCTTTTGTTCTTCATATACCTTTGCAACTACAACGAAGTATAATCTAGGTAATCCACAGTTTCAATTTGTTTTCTTAGCATTCATTGAGCATTTAGTTTTCATTGAATAACTAGTTTCTGAAATTTTAATTGTCTTATGCCCAAAACAAAATTCGTACGAATTTATTGGTAATTTGGTAAACCAATGGAGGCATGAAACATATACAAACATATAAAAAATACCAAGAACACTAAAATATCTAATCATTAAGTTACCAGCAGATAAGGCAACCTGCATTGAGTAATGCTATGAGTATAACAGTCACAGCCACAACAAAAAGTTATACCTCACTTCAATAAATATTGAGTATGGTGAGAGATAATATATTTGATAGTAATGAAAGATGCCAAAAACCCTGATATGCAATGAGAGAATAAACAAACAGAAGGAAAGATATATGACTAACGACGTATCCGGATATTAAAATTACATGTGAGACACTACAAATACTAGTTAAAATATATACATTACCTGTACACAAAAATAATCTACGTAAGGTACATCACTAACTTCTTGTGATGTTTCAATGACCAAATGGCTGTTAGATGAAAATTGAAAATCTTAAGCAATTAAATGACAAAAAAAACAAAAAAAACTCTATTGGCTTTTCAAACAGTATGCTAAGTAATAATGAAACAGCAAGTTAACAAATCAAATGCAACTGAGAGTTAGTATATAATACGAATACAAAACTAAAAATGAAAATGCAACAAAAGGGCACGGAGCATCCTTAATACCATCCGTTTTTTTTAAGAAGAAACTGGTGTACATATATATATATACATATACATATATATACATACATATATATATATATATATTGTAATAAAATGACTGCAAATAAGCTACAAAATAAGCGACGTTCATTCAACAAGCTTCATGACTTAATAGGACCAGAAACTTTATGATTAGTCTCCAATTTACACCAATTGTATTAAATCAGTCCAACTTTTTATCCAGTCTACCAAATACAAGCTTGACCTAACAAAAAAATGTTGTTAGCTACCCAACCTGCTGCTCCCAACTAAATGTAGCACTAGCCTCAATTAATGAGAAATAGAAAGCAAACTGATTGAACTGATGTGGGGACATGAAATATGGTGGATTTTATTCTCCAGATAGAAAGGCCATAGATTATTATTTGATGGTGTAGGGATAGTAAGATAACTTGAGATGCTTTGATTACAAAGGATTTAAAGGATTTTGAAAGCACACCATCAAAGGCATTGAATCGAGCAAAGTAGAAGAGTTTGACCCATGTAGCCCACCCCAACTCATTTGAGATTAAGGCTTTGTTGTTGTTGTTGTAAAAAGTTCATATTTTTACAATTAACAACAGTCATAACAGAGCAGAAGTGCATAATAGAATAAATAGTGGCATGACAAGAAAGATATTATTGCTAGGAAGAAACAATTTTCAAATTAATATTTCTTTCTTATAAGTTTTCATCATCAATATATGGCAATAGTGAAATCGATTCGTAATCCCCACGTGCAGTAGGGATGGCTTTGCTAGATATAACTTTGTTATCTAAACTACATCAAAAAAAATTTATGTGTCAGTAAATAACATTTTTACTGATAAACTTGACAATAAATCATGCAAATACAAAAAGAAAGAAATTACATAAAAACTAAAAAAGTGAGTACTGTGGCAATCTCAATCAAGCAAACATGTCAAACACTTACATCAACTCAATTTAAACCAATGATGATGTATATGTAATTTCATCATCATTTAAATCCTTTTTTTTAGCATAGTCATAATCATTTAAATCCTTCATAGTTAACGATTCTCAAGTTATCTTAGGTCTACCCTTATACTATCGAAAGCAAGAAAATAATATTAAAAATACCCGACATAGTACCGTAAAACATCATGAAACTGATAATAAAAAAAACAAAAAAAGAAACAATATAAAGCATGCATTAGAGTCAAATAAAAACAATGGGAGCATGGACCATAATCTTCTTTGAAGTAGGCTTGCTAATTCAAAATCCTAGGACAATTTGGACAAGGACAAAAATTATAGAAAAGCTTTCGCTCTCTGGAAACACAACCTATTAATATATAGAAAAGAGAAATTGGGATATGATGCTCAATGTAAATGAAGAAATTAAAGGGCCTGCTAAAGGACTTGGTCATAATGACTAAAATGTCATTTTCTGTCACTATCTCTTAATGTCAACCGCTGGAAAAAAAAAAGGAAGAATATGTTGGGGATTCTCCAAGATCAATGTCTTCGTTTTTTTCCTCCCTATCTCACATGATCATAGTTTCACCATAGCTAAATCCCAAGTTCAGCTCAGAACATACGTTGTTTACATTACAAGAAAAAGAGGAAGTTCATTTACCTTTCTTGTATTCAATTGGATGTTTTAGTTGATTTGATTGTACTTCTATGTAATTCATGTATGATAATTAGTTTCGGCTTCCCTTTCGCGAAATGATCATCTTTGTTGCTGCCACTTTTACTATCTAACTTAGTTGCGTCCTGAATTTCTTTCTAATGCTATATGTCTATCTCAAACTCAATTACAAGGGAAATCATAACGAGAATGTTAGTTATTTGGGACCAGATGTAGCACTTTTAAGGAAAGGAAACAAAAGAAGCTGGTGGTCTACCTGATACATTTGGTTTACCTTCTTTAGGTCAGAAGCAAATGAATATATATCTTACTTTGCACTCTATGTACTGACCTTTGTTGTTTTAATGCTTTTCATAGATCAATTACATGGCACTCTCTCCTTTGGTTGACAGTAATGTTCTGTAATGTAGAAACTTACATGCATGGTGTTTTGAATTTCACTATGTGCTTGGTACTGTTATCTGTTGAACACCAGCCTGCCATGCCATTTACAATGAAAAAGTCAGTAATTGTTGAACACCATCCTGCCATGCCATTTAAAGTGAAAATGATCGATGTAGTGAACTGCAATTCAAAGCCATGATAAGAAATTGGGATTTCATTTATATAAACATCTGCAACCATCTTGTGATTGAAAAACTGAAATGAATAATAAAACGATTCAAATTTTCGACAAGAAAGAAACTCAAGGATCGATAGGTGTGTTTTGGTGATTACATTCATTCATATTGTATGAACATCATAATACGCTTTAAGTAATAAATTTTGACAAAAGCACCAAAGCTAGCAGCAGGAATTGATTGAACTGATGTTCATTTGTGTAGTAGATTATCAGTTATTGTTGTAGTGGTTGAATTGAACTCTTTTAATTTGTTTGTAAAGGTTTTGATGTGATTATGTAAAAGCCTTTTTAGAGATTGTTCACTGTTTGAGAGTCGATTGGACGTCGTTTCATCATTTGTGGTTTTGTTGGTGGATGAAGTACTTGTTGAGTTTGAATTGATTTTGAAAGTTCTTATTCTTTTTTTTTCCATTCGATTATGAATTTTTGATCAAATTGGAGTTTTAGGGCTTACTTACAACATAAACATAAATTTAAGCCTATTTGTACCCAAAAAAATAATTTCAAGCCTAGGCCTACACACAAAAAAATATTAAGGCATTGTAACCTTTGTAGACGACGGTAGAGATTAAAGAATAATTTCAAGCCCAGGCCTACATATGTGATGTTCCTTCTTAAAATTGTTCAATGCTGATTCTTTATGTTTATCAACAAAATTCATTTATACAGTTTGGACGTGTAATGTTTTAGTTGATTTGATTGTACTTCTATGTAATTCATGTATGACAATTAGTTTCGAATTCCCATTCGCGAAATGATCATCTTTGTTGCTGCCACTTTTACTATCTAACTTAGTAGCGTCTTGAATTTCTTTCTAATGCTATATGTCTATCTCAAACTCAATTGCAACGGGAAATCATAAAGAGAATGTTAGTTATTTGGGATCGAATGTAACATTGTTAAGGAAAAGAAACAAAAGAAGCTGGTGGTCTACCTGATACATTTGGTTTACCTTCTTTAGGTCGGAAGCAAATGAATGTATATCTTACTTTGCACTCTACGTACTGACCTTTATTGTTTTAATGCTTTTCATAGATCAATTCCATGGCACTTTCTCCTTTGGTTGACAGTAATGTTCTGTTAATGTAGAAACTTACATGCATGGTGCTTTTGAATTTCACTATGTGCTTGGTACTGTTATCCGTTGAAATCAATCTAAGAGTTAGTTAGCTAATTAATGCCTCTGTATTTAATATTGTTATCTGTTAATATTATGCTACGAGTGGCTGGACAATGTAAGTTCATTTTCTTTAGCTTCTCAGGTTAAGTTCATTTTCTTTATCTTCTCGTTGAACTTTTATATGATCATGTCAAAGACCACTTGTGAAATTTGCAGGTCTATTTTGTTTTTTACTTGTATATGTTTGAATTACAATTATAGGCTGAGATTCAGAGAATGTGCGAGGAGATGTCACAGCCAGCAGAAGAGGCAGGAGATGATCCACATGTGGACGAGACAGATTTATATTACAAAGTCGTCGGTGTTGATCACAAGGGACAAGTGTACGGGTTAGGGTCCACGGGAAGGAGGTACAATGATCCAGGAGCCAGCTCATCTCAAGGCCCGTCGAGCCAGGACTTTGCGACTCTTCAATCTAATGTCTCACGTCTGACTTCTATCATTGAGGATCAACAAAATCAAATACAGACGTAGCATGAACATATAGCTTTACTACAGTCCATGTTGATGCAGAGTATGAGAGGTGGACATCCTGGAGCGAGCTCATCTCATCCTCCACCTCCACCTCCACGTCTACGTCCACGTCCACGTCCACGTCCACGTCCACCTCCACGCTCATCTCACCAGGAGACTCTTACTCCACCAATGATGGTGCCTACTCTAGCTTTGGATGCTAATGATGTTTATCGCCCGAGAATGTACGAGCCTGAAGATGAAGAGGAAACGAACTTGCCATTGCAGCAGGAGTGGATCGATGCATTGTCCGACATACATCCCCTACCACGACCTGACAGAGACAATTGATATGATACACTTGATATTTTGGTATATTTTGATCTTTTGGTATTTTTTGATATTTTGGTATATTTTGATATTTTGGTGGAAACTTTTACACACTTGTATATATGATGTCTATTTTGATTTTTTAGAACTGTTTTGGTTTTATTAGCATGTTATATGTGAAACTTCTATTGTGTAATGAGTTCCCAGCAGGTTATTTGTGTTGTATGATATGTTTTCAACAGCTTTAAATGTATAAATAAAATTGTTGTAGGTTATTTGTATTTTTAGCAGGTTGTTGCAGGTTATTTGTTTTCAACAGGTTATTGCAGGTTATTTGTTTCAGTAGGTTGTTGCAGGTTATTTGTTGCAGGATGTGTATATATGTTTCAACCTGCTGAAATGTAAGAATGTTTTTGTTTCCTGGGATGTTGAATTCCGTCTCTGATTCAGTTTCTAATCAGGGACGGAGTGCATAATAAATGACATTTAGAACTATGAGTTCAGTCTCTAAACCGTCCCAGTTTAGAGACGGATTTAGGAACAGAATTTATAAATTCAGTCTCTAATCCGTTGTTAATTAGAGACTGTTTTAAGAACGAAATTTTCAGTTTCTAATTAACAACAGACTCCAAATTCCGTCCCTGACCAGTTAGCGATGACGGTTTCGGCGACCGATTTATTCCGTTCCTAATTCGGTTTCTGACTGTTTAGCAACCGAATATCAACCTATTAGGGATGGAATTTTTCATCCATATTTCGGCTGATTCTTGTAGTGGCACATAGCTTGGCACGAGCATAGTCACGCCTTGGCACGAACAAGGCAAGACCTTGGTAGGAGCACAATTGACTTTTCTTGACTTGACCAGGTCAAAGTATGATTGGCCTTACTTTTGGATGTTCCCTATTGGAGGGCCAAGAACGGCTTAACATCTACAATAGGAGGGGGACTTCTCCTGGGGGTGGTATGGGCAGGAAGGTAAGGGTGACCCTAGATAAGGCCTTGGGCGTGCATGCCAAGGCCTTGCCCAAAGACCATCATGCAACCACCTCTGTGCCGGTAAGACCCAGACTTAGCTTGGCTCTGGCACGCACCCAAAGGTGCCTAGGCTCAGCTAGGCACCACTAAGCACAACCCTGAAATCAAGGAGCGACCTTAGGCTTGGATGGACCAAGTCAAGCATGGCAGTTCCTAAGCGGTTATGCAACTACCTTGGTCATGGTTCAAAGCATGACCAGGGCACGTCCAAGCAAGTCCCTATCCGATGGAAGATGTGCCTATTGACCAGGTGGTCATGGCAGTTACGAGGCCAGGTGGCAGCAGAGGAAGCAAACAGTTAGGCAACTGCTTGACTACATGGGAGTGTGGTGTGGTTTACTTAGTCTTTGATGCTTGTAAACTAGGACATGTGTCCATTCTGTGTTTAGCCACTTTAGGTTGTTTTCTATAAAGCCAACCTCTTATACTTGGGGAAGCATAAGGTGGTAGAGTTGTAACCCATAAATTAAAGATCAGTAAAGCTCCCCTTTGTGCCTATTATTGCTTAATAGTGTGAATTTTATTGGAGTGCTGAACTAAAGTGGCCCTTAGGCACCACGGAGTGACATTGAGTGAGAAAAATTTCCTTAGGGTAAACCCTCTCATTAGTGAACCCGTGACAATTGGTATCAGAGCCTCGTTTGGCGACGATGGCGACCCGAGTAGCTGTGGATCTAAGTGAGAGGGTGTCTCACTTGGAACAGCTTGTGGCAACACTTAGGGCGCAAAGGGAGGAGGCTCATAGCTCTTCCTTGGTGGAGCGAGTTGGAGGCTTAGAAACACTCATTGCTTCATTAGTGACTAGAGAGGAATCTCATATGGGGATGATCTCTAGTTGGGAGGCTCGTTTTGATGAGCTAGTTGTTGATGTTCGTGCTGTTAGTGAGCTTACCACTGACATAACAGAGACGATTGCTGTGGAGGTGAGTCTTCTCAAGAAGGTTGTTGGTGGAACCTCAGATGTTGCGGAAACGCCAAAGCTACCTAATCCCAAAGTTCATGAACCAAAGAATTTCTCTAGTAAGCAAAGTGCCAAAAAACTAGAGAACTTTCTTTAGGACATGGAGCAGTACTTTGCCATGGTGCGGACACCGGATGATCAGAAGGTCATCCTAACTTTAATGTACTTAGAGGGAGATGCAAAGCTTTGGTGGAGAACCAGAGTTGATGATGATGCTGCTGTTCGGAGGCCGAAGATCATCGAGTGGGATGTACTAAAACGGGAATCGAAAGATCAATTCCTTCCCACTAATGCAGCTTGGTAAGCGAGGGAGGCTTTGCGTAAGCTGAAGTAGACATGCTCTATTCGGGTGTACGTGAAGGAGTTTTCTTCTTTGCTGCTGGACATCAAGAACATGTCAGAAGAGGGTAAACTCTTCAATTTTACAACTGGCTTGCAGACGTGGGCTCAAGCCGAGTTAAGGAGGCAAAGTGTGAAGGACTTACCTGGAGCGATAGCTACTGCTGATAGTCTTGTTGATTTCAAGACTAGTTCTTTACCTTCTGAAGGGAAGAATAAGGAGAAAAAGCCCAATAAGGAGTACTCAAAGAAGGGCAAAAAGAAGTCGTTTCCTTCAAAGAAGTTGACACCCAAAATAGATGCACAACCCTCATCATTCTTAAAGGGTTGTTTCATTTGCAATGGGCCTCATCGAGCACGGGAGTGTCCAAAGAAAGAGAAATTTTTTGCCCTAATTGCAGAAAATCCTATTAAGACTCAGATAAACCCATTACAGTTGTTGAATGCCATTCAACAAGTAAGGCCAAGCAAATCGGAGGGATTGCACTATGTGGAGACGATGGTGAACCAACACAAGGTCCTTGCTATGGTGGATTTGGGGGCGACACACTCATTCGTAGCAGATCATATGGTGAGCAAGTTAGAGCTTACACTTGCTGAAAATTCTAGTCGCATGAAGGCTGTAAATTCTGAGGCCAAACAAATTAAAGGTATGGCCTCTAATGTTGACATCAAGGTTGGATCTTGGGAAGGAAAGATCAACCTAATGGTAGTTCCTTTAGATGATTTCGACATCATTCTAGGGAACGATTTTCTCTATTCGGGGAGTATTGCCTTAATGCCTTTTCTAAGGGGATTATTCATTATGAACAAGTCCTATCCTTACTTTGTACCTGCTGTTAGTGATGCTACAAGGAAGGAAGGCGACAAACAGACCCATCTATCGGTGATTCAACTCAAAGATGGTCTGAGAAAAGGGTAGCCAACTTACTTGGTAGTATTGGTAGAGATGAAGCTAGGAGTTGCGGTGGAGGTCCCTGATGTGGTGGTTGGTATGCTGGAGGAGTTAGAAGATGTCATGCCTCCAGAGTTGCCAAAGCATCTACCACCACAGAGAACCATTGATCATGCTATTGAGCTTGTACCAGGCTCAAAGCCGCCAGCCCAGACCCCTTATTAAATGGATTCTAAGAAGTTAGAGGAGCTGAGAAAGCAGTTGGAGGAGTTGCTAGATGCGGGGTTCATTCAGCCATCCAAGACATCATTCGGAGCCCCAGTCCTATTTTAGAAGAAGCATGATGGGTCCCTTCGAATGTGCGTCGACTACAGGGCTTTGAACAAGCTCATAGTGAAGAACAAGTACCCAATGCCCTTGGTGGCGGATCTATTCGATCGCTTGTCTGGTGCTTCATACTTTACCAAGTTGGACTTGCGATCAGGGTACTACCAAGTTCGTATTGCTGCTGGAGATGAACCTAAAACGGCCATGGTGATGAGGTATGGTTCGTTTGAGTATCTTGTTATGCCTTTCGGTCTCACAAATGCCCCTGCTACATTTTGTCACTTGATGAATGATATTTTGAGGGAATTTATTCATTGATTTGTAGTTGTATATTTGGATGATATTGTTGTATATAGTCAGAACCTCCAAGATCATGTTGATCACTTAAGGAAAGTTCTGACTACTTTGTGAACTAACCGGCTGTTTGTAAAGAAGGAAAAGTGTGAGTTTGCAAGGCAAACCATCACTTTTCTTGGCCATATTGTAAGTCAGGGGAAGCTATTGATAGATCCAGAGAAGATTTGTGCAATTGTGGAGTGGTCCAACCCCACAAAAGTCCCTAAACTTCGATCATTCCTTGGCTTGGTGAATTATTATCGACGGTTCGTGGAGGGTAACTTGAGGAAGGTGGCACCGCTAACAGATCTTTTGTAGAAAGATCGTGCATGGTCGTGGACAGAGAAGTGCGACTAGGCGATGGAGAGATTGAGGCAGGTTATTGCCTTTGAACCAGTGCTAACTTTACCTAACTTTGAACTCCCTTTTGAAGTCTATACCGACACTTCAAATAGGGCTTTGGGGCGGTGCTTGTCCAGGAGGGACACCCTATTGCCTTTAAGAGCAGGAAACTAAAGGATGATGAACATCGATATCCAGCTCACGAGAGGGAGATGCTTGTTGTAGTGCATGCCCTCAAAATTTGGAGGCACTACTTGCTTAGGACGAGTTTCATTATGCGCACAGATAATGCGGTAATCACCTACTTCATGAACCAAAAGAAACTCTCCCAAAAGCAAGCAAAGTGGCTGGACTTCTTGGCGGAGTGTGATGTCCAATTCGAACACAAGCCTGGAAGGCTTAATTTAGTCCCTGATGCTCTCAGTCGAAAGGTAGTAGATGAGGTGGTCTCGACAATTGCAGTGCTAGAAAGCCAATTCTTGCCTCGAATAAAAAAGGAGACAGACAAGGATCCAGTTTGCATGAAACTGGTGAAGCTAGTAGCTGAAGGTGTTACTCGGAGATTCTGGTGTAAAAATGGGGTCCTTTATTTTAAAGGAGGACACCCATATGTTCCTAGCACAAGCGGATTGAGGCGAGAACTCTTGAAGGAGTCTCATGATGTTTGGTGGGCAAGACATCCAGGCATGGAGCGTACCTTTGCCCTCCTTTCCCGTTTGTTCTTTTGGCCAAAGATGGAGAAGGCCGTGGATCTGTATGCAAGAACTTGTCTTATGTGCCAGCAAGACAAGGCAGAAAGGAGGAAGGCAGCAGGCTTGTTGGAGCCTCTACTTGTACCGGATAGACTCTTCAGAAGCATTTCCATGGATTTCATCATTGGTCTTCCCAAGATGCACAGGATGACTGGCATTATGGTGGTGGTAGATCGATTCTCAAAGTATGCAACATTCATTGCTGCTCCAAAGAATTGTGATGCTGACATGTCACAGGGCGGTTTTGGACTGCCCTCTCCAACTTGCTGGGTTTGAAGTTGAAGTTCTCGACAGCTAACCATCCTCAAACGGATGGGCAGACGGAGAGGATCAATGCTTTGTTGGAGGACTATCTCAGACAATATGTGAATGCAAGCCACTCCAACTTGGTGGACTTGCTTGATTCGGCCCAATTTTGCTACAATCTCTATAGAAGTTATGCTACGGAGATGAGTCCCTTCCAGGTGGTGAAGGGACAACAGCTAGCTACCCCACACGAGGTAGCAAAATCAAAGTCTATGGGATTATGCCCAGTGGTTTATCGTTTTGCGAGGAGCAAGCAGGAGTTGTGGGAGACAGCTCAAGACAGCTTGGCTAAAGCTGTTCGGCTGACGAAGAAGTATGCTGACCAGAACAGGAGGCCCCTGGAGTTCCAAGAAGGAAACTTGGTCTTGTTGAAGCTTACTCCTCAAATTCTGAAGAAGTTTAATAAGAAGGAGATGCACAAGGGCCTAGTTCAGCGATATGAGGGACCATTTGAAGTAGTCAAGCGAGTTGGAAGGGTAGCTTACAGGCTCAAGCTACAAGAGAGGTTGAAGGTACACCCTACATTTCATGTCAGTTACCTTAAACCTTTCCATTCAGATCAAGCGGATCTAGGGCGGAGTGCATCCAGACGAGCTCCACCTTTAGTACGAAAGGAATTTGCAGGGGAGATCAAGTAGATTCTAACCACGAGGTGCGTGATTTTCTACTTGATCAAGTGGGATGATGTGGAGGAACCTACTTGAGAGCGAGACACTACCTTATGACAATTTGAGAAGTAGTTAACATACTACCAGAAGCTATAGGAACTGAGCAGTTCGATGAGGGGCATCAAACATTTCGACCGGGGGAGGTTTGTTACCACCTAATAACTGGACTGGAGTTTGCTGGGCTGGGCAACACAATAACTCAGCAAATGACCGAGTCTCGGTGGACTCGGAAGGCTTCGGGGGACTCAGGTGATGGATTGGGGTTCAGTGTATGGCGCGTACTTAAGTGGGCATGGTGTTTACCTAAATGGGCACGATGCATACCTAAGTGGGCACGACACGTACCTAAGCGGGCACAATGTGGCACGACGCATACCTTAGCGAGCACGGGTGCACGTACCTAAGTGCGCATGGGCGCATACCTTAGCGGACACGGGTGCGTGTACATTAATGGGGAAGGTATGTACCTTAGTGAGCACATTGCGCGTACCTTAGTGGGCATGGTGCATAGCTTAGCGGGCACGATGCGTACCTAAGCGGCACATCGCGCATACCTAAGTGGGCATGGGTGCGTATCTAAGTTGGTACGACATGTACCTAAATGAGCACGTGTGCGGGCAAAGTGCTCTCCCTAGCATGAGCACAACGGTGACTTGGCGAGAGCACAATGGCGACCTTGCGCGCACCTTAACGAGAGCTTGGCATATACCTTGGCACGAGCAAGGTCACACCTTGGCACGGGTAAGGCAAAACCTTGGCAGGAGCACAGTTGAATTTCCTTGATGCTGGCGTTGACTAGGTCAAAGTATGATTAGTCTCACTTTTGGATGTTCCCTATTAGAGGCCAAGAACAGTTTAACATCTGCTATAGGAGGGGGACCTCTCCTGGGACTGATACGGGCAGGAAGGCAAGGGTGACCCTAGATAAGGACTTGGGCGTGCATGCCAAGGCCTTACCCAAAAACCATCATACAACCACCTCCGTGCTGGTAGGACACGAACTTAGCCAGGCTCCGACACGCACCCAAGGGTGCCTAGGCTCAGCTAGGCACCACCAAGCATGACCATGAAATCAAGGAGCGACCCTAGGCTTGGATGGACCAAGTCAAGCATGGCAGTTCCTAGGCAGTTATGCAACTACCTTGGTCATGGCTCAGAGCATGACCAGGGCACGTCCAAGCAAGTCCCTTGCACATAGAAGATGTGCCTATTGACCAAGTGGTCGTAGCAGTTACGAGGCCAGGTGGCAGCAGAGGAGGCAAGCAGTTAGGCAACTTCTTGACTACATGGGAGTGTGGTGTGGTTTACTTAGTCTTTGATGCTTGTAAACTAGGACATGTGTCCATTCGGTTATTTAACTACTTTAGGCTATTTTCTATAAAGCCAACCCCTTATGCTTCCCTTATGCTTACGGAAGCATAAGGTGGTAAAGTTATAACCCATCAATCAAATATCAGTAAAGCTCCCATTTGTGCCTATTGTTGCTTGTTAGTGTGAACTTTATTGGAGTGCTGAACTAAAGTGACCTTTAGGCACCACGGAGTGACATTGAGTGAGAGAAATTTCCTTAAGGTAAACCCTATCATTAGTGACCCCGTGACACATCCCATGGTTCTTCCGCATTTGTGCATGAGCATAATTCGTCAGCTGTGTTCATTATTCCTGTGCGTGCCCGTACCCGTGCAATCATCTTGCACATTAGTTTGTTTGCAAGCCCCTTGCCCTCATGCACATTAGTTTGTTAGTCGTTTCATCGACTCTGCTCCGATAGTCGTTTCGTCAACTTTGCTCCACTAGTTGTTCTGTCGACTTTGATATTCCGTTGCCTGCTTTTCTGATTCTATCGTATCTAAATCTGTTTTTGCCGCGTTGGGTAGTCGTTGATTTGCTCTGCAACGAACCATAAATTTTTTGGGTATACTAATTCGATTTGCACCCTTAAGCTGGTTTTCTTGAACCATCTTGAGTTTAAGGAAGGGTGTTAAGATTAATAGTTATCTTAGATATAGTTATATGGGTTGTCGTCCTTATCTTTTCGAAGAGTTCTTTATCTCTTAGATGTTTATATATACAAGCAGTTTGTACTTTGTTATCTAATCTAATGAAATTCAGTTCTTTAGATATTAACACACAAAACCACTAGCCAAACTCTGAACAATCCAATATGTGAATAAAGAATACAAGATATCTCAATTGAATGAGATTTGCCAACAATGGAGTAATACAAGAATACATATAAAAAACAAGAAAATTTACTTGAACCTTTATTAATGCGCATTATTCCTAAAATTTTTAAATAGTGTATATTTAGTCATTTTATCATTTGAGGTGTTAAGTTTTTGATGTGACTAATGAATACACCATGTGGCCAATATTTTTAGTGAACCACCATTGATTCAATAATGAACTAAACCAAATAAAAAAACCCACCAAAATTTCGTGAAATATAATCTCAAATAGTTGATGCCCTAATTTCAACTAAACCGATCCTCACTCTTGTTCTCTAATTGAGACTGCGGTACTCTCCTTGTTTCGCTCTTGCTTTTCCACAGGTCACACAACCGACCCATCGCCTGATTCCTGCTTGCAATCCAGTTGCTAGGCTCCAAGACTGTGCACCTCCTTGCTCAAACAACAATGGTATGTTCGCATCATTTAAACACAACACTTGAAGAGCATCATAGCACTAGCAGAGTTATTCTCCTTCGCATCATAGCACTAGCAGAGTTATTCTCCTTCTTCTAGCCGATGCTCTATGCAAGTTCAATTCTAGTACCAGTAAAGTTCGAAACTTTGACTTCACTATTTAATTCGACAACTCAAACTTGGAAGTAATTCGAGGAAGTTCAATTCGACGTGGGGAAGTTGTGCAAAAATTCATGGGTGCGTATGAAATTTTATTTTATATATTAAATAACTCAAATACCTATGTTTTGTTTATAAAAGTGAAATAAAAAAACAGTTTTATACGAAAAAAAGTTCTAAAAGAAGCACTTTTTTAAATGAAAATGATAATCTAACACACTCTCAACGCACACTCTTATTTTTTAGCCATTTATAGTTTTTTCTTGTCTCCCCAAGCATGGGCCCCACATATGAAAAAATAGCTAAAAAAATAAGGGTGTGCGCCCAAAGTGTTCATTGAGAGTGTTAGATTATCATTTTCCTTTTTTAAATAACACTTCCTGCAATGTTTGCAATGTGTGTCTGGCTGTGTATTATTGTTTGGAAAATGCTATTGTAACCCACTTGTGACATGCTCTTTCTACACGCACCTAACGTGTCAACGCATGGGTCCCACCAATTCACTTTCTTTTCATTTTTGCTTGAAAACTAAAAATAAAAAAGTTGAGTCACTGACAACTGACTGACACGCTGACTCGTACGGTTGTCAGCTTTGACAGGAGTCAACTACTCAAAAAATTTGAATCACGTGCCATAACAAACAAAACTCGACTTTCCCAATCTCAAACCACATTTTCCCAATCTCAAACCACAACTCGCTTTGCTCTTTCGATCTAGAGGCGAAACCCTAGCATAAGAAGGAAGGAGACGTTTTAGTCTACTGCTCTAGTTTAGGAGATCTTATAAAACAGTAAGGTTAGGTGAACAACAAGTGCGTAGTGAGTATAGGGCTGAGCAAGTACACGAAAAGGTATAATTAATTGCCTAAATTTTTCTTTTTTTAAAAAAACTTAAGTTGATTTGTAAGAGATCTTGTTGAGTAGCAAAGGTGGGTGAACATCAACTGCATTCTGAGTATTATAACTGAACAAGCAAGGCTGGTATTCAAGGAAACAAAACAAATACACAAAAAGGTATAATTAGTTGGCTCAAATTTTCTTTTGTCTAAACTTATGTTGATTTGTGTCTATGTTTTTTTTCTGTTATTTCTAGTTTAGGGTGCTTGGTTCAACAACCAATCAATTGGAGGAGGTTTTTAGGGTTCAGGGTTTTGCACTTCCTTGTTCAGTTTGTTGGATATAACATGTTGTTATGGTTCGTTGTTGTTGTACTATTGTTCAATTTTTTGGGTTTAACATTTTGGGTTTAGATCGTTATTGCAGTCGACTATATTTTATGTTCAATTTTAAAATTCCATGATGATGAGACTGACTTTCTTGGTTCAATTTTACTACTATGACTAGGCTTATAGTGATTACCACATATGTATAGTTTAGGGTATTTTGCTTTGATTATTTGTTACCTTGTTTGGGATTTTAAGGCCTTAATTTACCATGTTTTCTCATTCATTAATGCAGGTTTATATACTTAATAGGGTTTGGAGTGTTCAATAGGGTTTATGGTGAGGTGTGAGCATTCATTGGTTATCTAATTATCACTGCCCACTATTCCCACTCAGCTCCCCTTCCCTCCCATTACTACCTCAACTCCCAACCCACGTTGCCAACTACTCCCATCAGCTCCCATGCCCTCCCAGTAACTCGCATCTCCCCTCTCAATAAGAAAATCACAACTTCATATCTCTACCCTATCTGACTTTCCTCAAACCCTAATAGTGGAAAAATCGAAACAGCAGAAGACCAACATCCTTTCTATCCCTCGTGAAGGAAAACAACACTCTTTTAATGGGTCTAGAAAGAAGAAACAACAGAAATGTGAGGAGTTACTAGTACCAAAAAAAGAGAAGGGGACTGGTTCATCGAGACCTACTAAGCCCACAAGAGTAAGTATGTGATTAAAGATCTCAAACACGTTGTGGCTTGCAAAAAAACTTCCCGAACCACAACTGACTCTCCTCTGCAAATTTTTGAAGAAGATGACAAGGTAAAGCCATAAAAAGGAAGGTTAGTAGTATTGATGATTCATTTGATACGAGAAAGTGCATAAAGACTAAGAGGCCAGATTTCACATGCTTTGATTCTATCAATGTGCATGTTAGGGCTTTGTTTGATAAGTTAGGGTGGATTAAGTTTTTGTCTACAAAGTTACCTTTGAGCCATAGTCGTGTTAGGTCATTCTATGCTAACATGTACACACAAAGTAAGAGTGACACATCTATATTGTACACAGTTGTTGAAGGGATTAATGTTGTTGTAAGCAAACCCTTGATTAGGAAGTTGTTTGACATATCGAAGGGTAAGGTGAAGTGCTATGGTGATGCCCAGTTGTCTAAAGTCCCAACATTTGATCATAAAGCTGTTGTGAAACTCATGTGTGGAGGAAAGACCCCAATGAAGCCTAAGAAGCCTAAGAAGCCTAAAGTAGGTGACCTTATTAGAGGCTAGATTGATTCATCGTCAGGTGACTCATGTCATTTGCCCAAGGTCAGGGGGTCGAAAATGCGTGAGCAAATTTGATTGTTTTTTTTGACTTGGGGTAGTTTTCACTGGAGTGGAAATTGACCTTGCACATGTAATTGTCTCCCACATTCACAAGACAAACAAAAAATAAAGAACAAGAAAAGGAAAAACAAAATAGGGTTGCTATAAGCAAATCACCTTTGTAGGTTATTTATGATGCTGGTTTGAAATCACCGCCCAAGAGTGAGTATGTGAAGATGGAGAAGAACTTGAAGGACGTCATTAGGGAGTTGAGCATGCCCCTTATGCACTACAGATTTGTTGATGGAAAATGGATTAATAGTGGCAAGGGAAAGGAAATTGTAGAGGAAAAGACATTTAATCTGAAGAGAGGAGCGAAGGCTGATCTAAAGAAGGGTGCAGTGAAGTAGTCTCTTCTATTAAGGGACACTTCATCTGAAAAGGAAAATGACAATAAGACACTAATAAAGTCTATAAGCAAAATGAAAGATAGCTCTGATGAGGAAGAAGATTCTGATGATGAAGGACATGAAGAGACATCAGAAGAAGACTCAGAAGAGGACTCAAAAGATGATGATGAAAATAGCTTTTATAGGCAGCCAGAGCAATCAACCAATTCAGCAAGCAATGGTAATTTAAATTAGGAATAATTCTTTTTCTTTGTCATTTCCCTTACTTTATTGTTTTAATTGAGTTGTTCTATGTTCTTTTAGCTCTGCATGTCATATTTAATTTGGCAGCTTTCCTTATTTAGTTAACTAGGATTGTGATTTGCTGGCCTACTTACTTTGATATCTTAATATGTTGTATGATGTTTATTGTAGGCTATGATGGTGGGAGGGCAAGTGTTGGGAATTTTGATCTGTACATGGCCCCTTTAAGGTATATTGTCCCTCTAGTGACATCACAACGACTTTATGGCCGAGGGAAATCAAGCCAAACAAAGGAAAGGGGACACCCTTCAAGAGAACTAGCAAAAAAATAGCCCGAAAGAACACCAACGTGAGCATTTTGTAGACTACCCATGGGACATATACTTGAGGATGCAATTGAGAATGCAATGGAGTAGGTTATATGTTCGGGGAAACCAACTGAACATTACTTGTAGGGGCAATGTAATGGCCCATTTTTCAAATAGACTGCCATGGGGGCCAATGCAGACCCACAGTCTATCTTACCAGCGACAGTTGTACTCTACATTAGATTATATCCTCCATTTTATCTTTTTAAACCTTATTAATTATCCATTTATTGATTAAGTTGTATTGAAATCAAATTATATGTTAAGTCATCCTAAAATCCTCAAATTAACACAGCGGAAGCCTTACTAACACATTTACTCGGGTAACGATACTATAAATGTGTAACATATGCCATAAACCTAATGTGAAAAACCCATATATAACCATAAATACCTCTGAAGACACAAAAAGATCAATATACACAAGGTATCTCAAAATCCCCAAACCCAAAATGAAACAAAATAAACATAATACAAACGTACGAGTCAAGCAATCTCAGATCAACAATACACTGGCAGCTTGCCTTTGCCCCTGCTCGTACTAGGATCTGCACTCAAACCATCACAAAAGGCAGATGACGAGTCCAGAGCGAGTATTTCCAAGGAAATTAAGTGAGCAATACTGATAGTAAATACTGGAATTTAAATGCGAAAATAAATACAGGTAACAACGCTCATTGCATGAATAAATAATAGAAAAAGCTCAAAGTGTGTTCCTAGCCACTAGGGTCAGACTACCGCCATAATTCAGACTCTTCCACAGAATACTGTCGGTGAGTCCTACTCAAGTAGGGCAAGTATCTGGATCCACTTGATGACCGGCGTTACACCTACGCGCACCGACACATGCCACGACGTGATAATTGGGTCGTGCTATTCACCAAGACCGATCTGGTAGCACGTGCTATGGTGTAGTGGACATACACACAAGAATGGAACAGAGGGAGCCCTGCTCAACGTCTGCCCATATAGCCATAACCAGAGTAGAGTATTGAAATGAAAGAAATTGAGTTCAATTGCCAAAAGAAGTAAATACTCAAGTAATTTCAGTTGGGATACTACACATCTCAATCCGCACTCCGCGTCTCGAAATCTAAACCCCGGTCTAGCTCCAATAAACACCCGACAATCAAAATTATCACCCAAATGTACCTAAGATTATCTGTCATTGAATTAGCTTCAATTTGATATATTATGTCAATTTTACGTTTTTCGAGGTAAAAACCCCGACATCTCGCTAAAATTCCGATAAAATTTCAAAACTCATTTATGGACCTTTTTTTTTTTTTCTAATTTCTCATATTTTTCTGGATTTTTTTGAAATTTTCTATATTTTTAGCTATTTTTCTCTATTTTTTGTATTTTATTTTATTTAAAAACTATTTTTAATTTATTTAAATAAAATAATAAAATAAAATAAAAATATTATTTAAATAATATGGGGGTGGGTCCCCTGAACCGGGCCGACCCGACCCAACTGGGTTGGGCCAGGGTCGGTTCAGCCCGGCCCACTTGGGTTGGGCCTGGGCCGGTCCGGCCTGTCCCAGGGGGCACACACGCGCCGTCCTCAAACAGAGGCGTAAAAACTTCTCTGTTTTCTGCAATTTTTATTTATTTATTTATTTTATTAATGGATTGGGAGGGAGGGGAGACGACTTAGGTGTTGTCTCCCTTCTCTGATGAACTGCTCTTGCAGTTCGTCTGAGCTCTCGACTCCACCCCCACCACTGAACCATCACCACCACCACTTCAACGAGACAATGCACAATAACAACAGCAGCAAGACAACAACAACATGACACTTACCTTGACGTCGCGAGTTCGATCTCTCCTCTTTCCCTCGATTTCTCTTCTCCTTCTCCTCTTCCACTGTCTCTTGATCGATCAAAAATGGAGAAACGCGGTATCGGTGGTGGGTTTATCAACATTTTGGGGTGAAATGACCAAAATGCCCTTAAGTTCTTATCCTCATCCTTCATAATCCATTACCCTTTTTGGTCATTTCACAATTATTTTTTTTTTAATTTTTTTATTTTAATATATATATATATATATATATATATTAAATTACCTATATTTGCCTATATTTTTGCGCCTACAATTTCGTCGTGCGCGCCAGCGAGTGTACTCGGGCGTGCACACTACCGTACCACCCACGCGTGTCCCTAGGTGCCTACCAATTTACTATTTTATCACATTTAATTCATTTAATGTGTGTATTATTTTTCTCAATCTAATATTTCATCTTTTAGCCTACCCGGTACCCACGTCGACACGCATATCGAGGCAAATACTTAACACACAATCTCACACGTCAATTGAAATATAATTACACACATCTCGATGTCATTTAACCTATTTAAACCTAAACATCGCAAATTTAGTCAAAACAACACTCAAAACAACAATTTACCTAACTCCAGGCGCGCTATAGCCTAGCTACGGGTCCCACGGGTGTCTGAGTTGTCCGTCACGTCTGCGATACGTCACAAATAACGACGAATTAAATTCGGGCCGTTACAGGCAAGGGGAGGGGGTGAATCAAGTTTTGCAGGACCTAAACCTCATGATGCAGTCAGTGAACTCTCCAAGCTCATCCCTTATTCAGAATCATATAGATACGTTGGGGAAGGTGGTACTGGAATCCATGAAAGCTATGATGCAGGAAATGAAGAACCTTAAGGCATGTCGGAGTCCCCGAAAGGAGCCTCAATCTCTACCTCATATCATATGGAGGAATTGAATAATATGTTGCAGACCTCGACAAAAAGCATGGAGAGCAAGGTTGGAAACATGGTACAAGATATTTTGAAAGAACTTGAAGTCACTCTCCGTAGCAACATCTATTAGAATTACAGTCTTCTTGACATTCGTATAGGAAGGCTGGAGCAGCTAATCAATTCTCAAGGGTCAGAATTGCGGTGAGAGGTATCACAAATGATTTTGCAGTTCACTCGAGAAAATGAAGCTTGATGTGAGGCTGTTGCAACTGATGCAATGGTTAAGCTCAATGAAGAGTCTGATGGAAATGTGGGTCAATGCTGATCTGTTGATCTTCTTCACTGCTGTAATGGTTCAAGAAACTTTGTTTATATTGCTTTTCAATCAAACTATGTCACTCTCTAGTAATTTTTTGGTATTTTTTTGTGGTAGCAAAAACTTGGCTTGTAGTAGGGTTGAATTGGTGTTTGTTTTTGTTATGCTACTGATGTCATATGGCACAAAACTAGGATTTCAAATTATTTGAATTGCTCTTTTGTTAATGCTATTATGCCTTATGTTATCGCAATTTTAATCTTGCAACTTGTTTTCTTTCAATGTTATCGAGTCCAACTTTTATGCATGTTAATTATTCTTGTTCATATAGTATGTCGTGATTACCATTTGTACTTTGTTTAGTATTTAGCTTGTGAACTTGATATTATGTCGTATTGTTAGCATGACTACCATCTACACTTTGTTTAGTGATTACTTGTGCACTTGCTGTTATGTTGTGCTTTTGGCTGACTGTACACTTTGTTATTGTGCAGTTGCTCTCAATAACATTACATTAAGATCAAGCTTTAACAACAAAATGTGAAATAGTTTCAGAGCAGAAAAGGCTCATTTTTCTCCCTTCTCCTTCATTAGCATAATAGTCACTTTTGATCTAACGATAAAATTCTCTCCCCTATTCGAATGGCTAATGTTCAAATTATGCACTAATGAAGTACTCAACCCATCAACAAGATGAGTTTCTACTGTTCGTCCAACCACCATACCTCCAAAGGAGGAACCTCCTTCATTTTGTGAGTTCCTGCCTTCACCATGGAAGTTAAGGCGGCGAGCAGGGGAGCCAACCCACTTAAAGAAGTCACACTAGTCATTGCTGCAACCCAAGAAAGGTCAATTTTTATTAGGGCCTTCCTTTTTGACACGCCTCCGCACCCTGTACCTATCTTTACATGCCGAGCATGCCTCCGTCAATGGGCAGCCATTTAAGACTATCATGGTTCCAACAACCTTGGTCCCTTATGAAAGTCATAGTCCTATAAGTAAAAAGATGATTAATCCACTGAATGTTCACCTTGCTCAAATGTATTTGTAGTTGAACAAAATAATAGCAACTACAACAAACTCTAACAACAAGTACACTTAGAACATGTATGTCATAGCACATTAAACCCTAATTGCGGGGATATCCTACTTAACCACATGTATCGCAACAAATTGAATATAATACATAGTCGAATGCAACAACGATTTAAACCCAAAATGTTAAACCCAACAACTTGAACAATAGTACAACTACAATGAACCCTATGAATATGTAATACCCAACAAACTGAACAAGAAAATGCAAAACCCTGAACCCTAAAAACCTCCCCCAACTGATTGGTTGTTGAACCAAGCACCCTAAACAAAAAAAACATAATAAACATAGACATAAATCAACATAAGTTTAGACAAAAGAAAATTTAAGCCAACTGATTATACCTTTTCGTGTATTTGTTTTGTTTCCTTGAATACAAGCCTTGTCGTTCAACCCTAATACTTAAAAGCAGTTGATGTTCACCCACCTTTGCTACTCAATAAGATCTCCTACAAATCAACTTAAGTTTTAGAAAAAAAGAAAAATTTATGCATTTAATTATACCTTTTCATGTACTTGCTAATGTTTTGCCTTTTGGAGGAGCAAAACCTTGAATTGAATACAAGTCTCACTTGCTTAACCCTATGCTCACTAAGCACTTGTTGTTCACCCAACCTTGTTGTTTTATGAGATCTCCTAAACCAGAGCAGTAAACTAAAACGTTTTCTTCCTTTTTGTGCTATGTTCACTAAGCACTTGCTGTTTACCCAACCTTGTTGTTTTCCAAGATCTTCTAAACTAGAACAGTAGACTAAAATGTCTTATTCCTTTTTTTGCTAGTGTTTTACCTCTAGAGTGAGAGAGCATAACGAGTTGTGTATTGAGATTGGTAAAATGTGGTATGAGATTGGAAAAGTCGAGTTTTGTTTGTTGTCTCACGTGATTCAAAATTTTGGAGCAGTTGACTCATCAAAGCTGATAGCTGTATGAGTCAGCGCGTCAGTCGGCTGTCAGTGATGCGAATTCTTTTTTTGGTTTTAAAGCGAAAATGAAAATAAAGTGAATTGGTGGGATCCACACGTTGACACGTCAGGTGCGTATATAAGGAGCGTGTCATAAGTAGGTTGCAATAACATTTTCATTATGGAAAACCCTTCACCCCAGTGTCAAGAATTTTCAGTTTTGGTCATGTATTCATCAAATTGTGAGATTAGTAGCATGCATCATGTTTTTCCCTAATTTTTGAAAAATGCATGTATGAATCCTTTGTATTTTAATGTTTTGATGATAAATATAGAAGTGCCAGGTGTATGTTGATGTTGGGAGGTTGTACTAAACCTTGGTGGAGGGGAACAATGTCTAAGAGGCGAAGGAGTAGTGTTTCCCAAGCTGGAAACCCATAAAGCCTGTTGCAGACTTTTTGGGTTTCTGCACTCAGCACGTTGGACAATCCAGCCAACGCGCTGAGTGTTCTAGGCAGCATGATATCTGTAACTTCTCTTCACCTTCATGCAACACTCTAAGGTCTAAACCTTTAGCCTAAACCCACACCAGCCGACCTTAGCATACCCTAATACATGTCTAAACATCTCAAGAGCTTAGAGAAGCGTTTCGGGAGTCCGGGTACATGGGTTTCGAAGTGTTGAGATGCTAGACTAGCTAGGAAATTGCGTGAATATGTGAGTAACCCCGTTGAGATTTGTGTTTAAATTTCATTCTATTATATCATTGTTTTGATGTCTATTGTGACTATTACTGCCATAGTATTCTTATATCATGATATTAATCGTGTTCCTCACTTGTTGAACTTTGGTTTCATGATATTGCATTGTTTCAAGTGTCATTGATTCGATTGATATACCTATTGTCTTCCTTGTTATGTTAAAGGTTCTTGATCGAGAAATAGCATGTTATTAGGGAAGTTTGTTTTGGTATGACTTATGGATATTGTATCCTTAGTTTGTGTGTTTTGCATAACACTTAAACTTGTATTAAACTTTAAGTCCCGAGTCTTTCTTGAAAACAAAAGTAGTTTTAGAATCTAGGGTCCATTGTACTAAATAGTGATGAGCGACACACAGGGTCACTGGACTTTGGGGATGTCGGCGCTCTCCACTACACTCGCGCGACACACAACGTAAAGAACCAATATGATCGACGAGAATCAATAATTATAGATTATTATGAGGCGTTTAAGAGAGCTCACGCCTTATGATTGTGGAATAAGGCTGACGTGATGTAACTCACGACCGAGATCGAGAAATTACTTACCCTAACTGTTTGAACAAAAAACCCCAATTCGTTGCTCATGGCTGTTCACCGGGAACTCTCTCTCTCTCTCTTTCTCTCTCCCTCTCTCCCTCCTACTCAGCCTTTCTCGTGTGTCGGTGGTCTCAGTCTCTCAATCCCCTATTTTTCTTTTCTTTTTGTTTTTCTTTTACGCGTTAACCTATGGGTTTCCACAGTTGTTGAAATTTGTTAGATTATAGGAAGATCTCAAATCACACATCTTAATCTCAATCCAATGGATTCCTCTAACTAGCTCAAATATTTTATTATTATTATTATTATTATTATTATTATTGTTATTATTATTTCTCAACTAACTAATCTAGTTGGAGTAGGGGTGGGAAAGAAGGGGAAAATAGAGAAATGCTAGAGTAACATACATTGTGCACTGACATTGTACACCAAGCTGACGCGGATTCGATGTGGATTGACAAGCTGGCCCCATTCGTTTGCTTCTCAAGTGCAAAAAAAAGAAAAAAAGTCAAAAAGTGGTATGACCGACTGTCAACTGGTTGTACGATTGTAGAAGTGTCATTATAGTTAATTGATTTGGCCAAAAAAAATTGAAATTCCCCCTTTCTTACTCACTAGTCGATTTCTTGCGCTCTGCGCATGAGTTATTAAGAGTTTAAGAGAAAGTTAATAAATTAATTTACATAAATATACTGTAATATTTTTTACAGTCAAAATTACAATTCATAATAATCAAACCATATTTATCAGAAAAAATATACGATAGAAGGTAAAAAAATATTTACTTATAAATCACGCCTATAACAAATTAACACGTTGAACAATCCTCATAACGACAAATATAGAGATGTGAAGGTTTTGATTGCACTACAAGATCTCTGCTTACATTTTGGAGTATCATACGTCTCAACAATTGCCACAACACTGCATTCGTGTGTGAAAAACCTTGTCAAAGCCTCTCTGGTGAGATGGTAAATATATCACTTGCCAAAAAGGTGAAACTACGGGAGATTATAGTTTGATTCCCACTTGATTAAAAAAAATCTAAGAGAACTTGATGTTGATAGACCTACAATAATTGGGACACCCGGTTGTTGGTGTTAATTGATTTTGTGTATCCATGTTTATGTACACATAAATTGATGTGTATTGGATAGACACCATTAATCGGGTGTCCATTCCATATGTCTTAAAAGGGTCACCTTAGCATATGCTTGTTCGTTGTTTCAAAGACGTTCTATACAAATGTTTGTCCTACCTTAACGAATTCAGCTAAATTCATCAATCCGATCCTTTTATTTTCTTTTGAATTATTGTTGTAGACTTTAATGCTTTGGTTTCATACTCACTCTATAGGTAGGAAGTGTTGAGAGTGAGTCAGAATCGCTCAATTTGGGTCTTGCTCAATAGTGTAAGCTGTATACAAAATATACATATTCCTATATGATATAGGCATTATAGGATAAGTCGATAAAATGCATTGAAACGACCCTTCATTAACCAAGAAAAGAATTCATATAAACTTAATTGTGATTTTGGTGCCCTAAGCAGTATAACTGATGTTGTGGTAACCAAAACGGTGTGTAAGATTTGAAATGGAGACTCTGGTACGATTCTGCGTTTAGTTGCCCCAAAATATGGGGGAATGAATATATTCCTTAAAACAATTAATAACAACAATAAATAAATATATTCCTTCATATGCTCTCACGTTCTTGTTTTGTGATTTTCCAAATCTTGAGACCGTCGATTAGCCAGAAAAGTATCTCCGACAAGTCTTTGAAGTAGCCTGAAACGACCATAGTTCCTCATAAAACTGGGTTCCGGTTGGCCTAGACTTACGTGGACCCCGAGACCATACTCGCGAAATCAACGCAGACCTAGTTAGCCTCAAATCCTCATTTCATCATTCATTTATCAATTTAAAAGTTGACTTATTAGATTATATTCTTATCAAGTAAATTCGCTGAGGAAATCAATTATAATTAACTAAATAACTCAATAAATAGAAAATCGGGAAACAACCTATAGTGTGGAAACCTTGAGAATAGATAAACATGTAAATCTGGTGACCAAATATAACAATAAGATAATACATGATATCCCTAGTCACTCTATCCCATTTTATTACAAAAACATAATATACATAATTACAAGTCAAAAGACAACACATACTGTAGAGAAAAGAAAAGAACCACTCCGAGAGTCCTCAGAGGAAGTCACCTAGCATCGGCTCTTTTCCGTTGCTCGTCTCTACCCTATCTGCACCTATCGTCATAAACTAGACGGTGAGTACATGATAAATTTAAAAGTATAGCAAAAAGAATATAAACCGTAATTCATGAATAACCAATAAAACAATCTAAGAGTCATGCAATATTGAAAGGCAAAAAATTACACAAATTGCATGATAAACAAACTGACAAGTATATCAATGATATTTGAGTGTCTATCGAGTCAAAAGAGGCCCATAAGTCATCAATTAGCACATTAATCCATAGTATAATGACAACCATTTCCACATCCACATTTACAACCGCATCCACATCCACATCCACATCCACATCCACATCCACAATAATATCCACAACAATCCAGTGCTCAAGATGAAACTCAATATTAGGTGGGTGGACAACACTTCTGCAAAAGTGTTCATGTTAGCCCAGCTAATATGAACCCATGAGTACCTTCACGACACACTTACACCAAATACACTCAACCAAGGAATATAAGAATGAAATTCCAACAATTGCTCAATTTAAATAGAAAGAATAATAATGAAAAATGAATTACTATGCACCTTCTTACTGGCTTACTAACGTCAATTCAATCGCAAAACGTCGATCCTCGCGAATCTCTAAATTGTCAAATTGATTTCCTAAATCCCTGACAATCATTTAAGCCCAATTTGGTTGAATTAGAGTCATTCCATGACCTTAGATAAACCCCCAAAGTTTATCAAAAGTTTTGAAAATTATTTAAAAAATTATATTTTTATTGTTTACGACATCGTGGGTGACGGCGCCACGTTCAAAACCCTACGGTGTCGTTTAAAACGTTGAATTTCCAAGTCCCTGGTTTGAACGTCGTGAGTGGCGCTATGGGACCTTACCCTCCACGACGTCACTTAAAGTGTGACTTCACCCAGAGCTTCTGCTCTGGGTGTCGTGATAGACACTGTGAGTATAAATGTTCCATGGCGTCCTTCGCGGTGTGCAATTCTGCACTTGAATCAGGGGTTTTTCGGAACCCCGACTCACATCGCCAGGTTCCGAGCCTATTCCAAACTCTTAGGGACGTCCAAAAAAACACCAAACCACATTTGCTTTATGTCGAAACCCCGGCACAACCCCGATTCGAAAATTAAACAAAAAACCTCTTAAAATCCCAAAAAATTTCAAAATCCTTCAAATCACTAAACCAATCAACAAAACACCATTTTATTCACCAAATGATCACAATATTTACATCAAAAGCCAATAGAACAAAATCTCGAAGCGACGAAAACTTACAAAACTGGCGTCAAAACGTAGACAACCACAATAGGAGTCGGAATCACTTTATTTCACATAGTCGATCGATCCCTTAGCGTGAATTCGAGCTTGAAACGTCCAAAACCTACGTTCCAAATCTCGTTCATTCAAAGAAATGAGAAATGAGAGAAAAATGGGGGGAGAGAGAAAAGTTGATAAGAGAGTATTTATACTTCCTTTTCATCATCTCCAACTTATGTATCTCGAGGTGTGTCCAACAACCCTCCTTATGTACAACCACCAACTCTAACTCACTTGAGTGACTTCACTAGGCGATTTGAACTTCACAACTAAGCCATTTCTTGCTCACACCTCGCGTTATCGGACCCGTACCACCTCACAACTCGCACGTTGTGCGTTCCCGGACACAACAATGCATTTACATATTAATTAATTATTTATTATTTTTTAATAATTCACTAATTATCATTTACAGTGTTTAACTACCCATATTATACCCTTTTTGCCTGAAAATTCTCATTTTTCTTAGGCGAAACCTTACACAAATCTGTGATAATAAAAAAAATCACACACTAGGACATACAGAGTTCACATTTGGGTATAAATAATAGTACAAACATCACAAAAAAATAAAGTTTACCTTAGTGTCAACTCATGAGGCTTAAGCAATATGACAAGTCACGACAACTAGGTCATGGTCCTAAAACATGACACGTGTCACCAATTAAATTTGAGAGTCATTACATAGCCGAACTGTGATGACCCTAGTTTTCAAACTTTAAACTAGGCCCCGCCCGGCCTAGACTTACGTGAAACTCCTAACCTGTCTCGACGAATCACGCAAGACAAGTAAACCTTTCCTTATCATTTATAATTCATTTACAAATTTATAACATTGATTAGTGGGTTATTCTCAATATAGCGGAAGCAAAAGCTCAAACTAATCAAATAATCACAACCATATCATAATATGACATCCTAAAGTGTGGAAACCCCGCATATACATATCATCATCAATGATCAGTGAGAGGAGAACAACCCAATAGATATATGTGCCCATAATCTCTCACATACCCAAACCCATGTTCCAAAACAACATATATATATATACAATAGTACAAAAAAATTACCTAATCAGTCAAGTGGAAAGGCGTGCTCCAATATCCTCAAAGCAAATCTCCAAGCTCTAGAGCTTTTTCCTTGTTGGATAAAGGATCTGCACTCTGTCAAACACAAAAATGACGAGCCCAGGAAAGTAACACTAAGTAGAACAATCATATAACATTTTGAAATAAATAAACATCACTCCACATTCATGCCGATTGAAGAAAGGAATAAGGAATGCATGAACGTATAAGATTGTAAATAAATCAATCGAAAAGTGAGTGTCTAAGTTACAAAATACAATAGCAAGGAGTCCTGACAATAGTCGTTGAGTCGAGGTAAAACCTACAAGACTCGAGTTCAGGACGAGAACACAGCTTACCCGCCTTAACCCTTGTGACTATGAGATATTTATAGACCCGGATAAGAGCCCCCAGCATACACTCAACTGGGAGATATCGACAGCGTCTAGATAAGAGCTCATATTACAGATAAATAGTAACCATAACTCCCTTGCCAATGGACCACTAAAACAAAAGAGATTCCAAGAGATATGGTGATAACAAAGCAATACCAACCAATTAAAGCTCAAGAAATAGCTGTAAAAGTTCTCATTGGTTTACTTATCTGTGTCTAACTAGTACGCACTTAACCAGACCTTGACTCGTCTCCTACGAATCCCCGGATAGCCCATCACCAACTAAAACCCCAGTTAACCATTTAAATTTGAAATTCCCGTTAATTACCCTAATTATATCCAATTTTCCATAATTTTATTCATTCATCAATTTGAGTCGATTACCGAGTATTGGGTTGTATTTGGACCCATTTGGATACCCAAGAGATCCCCGAAAGTTTTCAAAAATTTTATAAAAATTTATCCATGTAAACAGTGTCACGTTGCTAGGACGCCGTGGCATCCATTAGCTTGGGCGGCGTCTCCACGACGTGAAAAATGAGGCTCATTGCCCAACACGCTGTGGGTGACGCTGTGACCTTACTGGTCTTGGTTGCGTCCTCGCGGCGTAGATCCCTGCCCAAGACGCCGTGAGTGGCGGTGTGAGCTAGAATGCTCACGACGTCTGATCTATAACGCCTCTATAACGAGGTTTTGACACCCGAACTCGCGTATCCCAACTTCGATTAAACTTCCGATACAACGCCAAGCCACTTTCGGCTCACGTCGAAACCCGACAAAACATTCGATTTATGATAATTTACCCAAAATTCACCAAAAATCCTAAAATTTCATAATGCCACCCAAACACCAAAACCATTTCACAACTCCCCCACAACTCATCCATTTGATCCATAATCCATCAAAAGAACTTATAAAAATCGATTTTCCAAATTCATTGTCTGAATTAATCGCAACGAAAAACACACAAAACACCACCAAAACGTAGATAATCACACGAAGAATAGGAATCTCACCTTATATTTCAAATTCGAGCGTTCCTTTGGCGTCGAATCGCGACAAAATCTCCCAAAAATCCATCACATTTTTTTGCTTTCGTTTAGATAGAAAATGAGAAATGTTGTGAGGAGAAGGAAAAGTTGGTGGGGTAGGGTTATATACCCCCTCTCATCCTCTTACACTCACGAATACCGAGGATCATCCCTTGGCTTCAATGCATTTCAACCACCAACCATGACACACATGTGTGACTCCAATAGGTGAATCATCATAACACTTAACCATTTTCTCGCACAATACTCAAGTTTTCGAACTGGTTTCGAACCACGACTCGCTCGTTGCGTCGTCCCAGATGTATCAACGTATCGAACGTAATTTACAACTTTTAATTATTATTTATTTTATATTTGTCAGTGTTTTTAATTCATTTAAGTCCCCTGGACTACTAATTACTCGACCAGCATTCGCCCGAAATCCCGTTATTTCACGAAACCCTCGAGTTGACCGTTTCCTGTACCAACGCTCACATTCAAACATCCTCGCACGTTTAGGACATTGGAATTAAACATTCAGGTAATACAATATAATATAAAACATCTAATACAAATAACATACCTCGGCCTCGACGACCGAGAATTGAACGACTGTATTACGGTAAATGGTCCCACATATAACCTAAATTGACATGTGGCACAAGTTAGGATTTAGGGTCATTACAGTCTTCCCAACTAATTGAATATTCGTCATCAAAATTAAAACGAACTAACAGAAAGACTTACCGAATCAGAAGAGGTAGGGAAAATACTCGCGCATATATGAGTCAAGCTCCCACGTCAGCTCCTCATCCCCGTGGTACTGCCACTTGACTAAGACTGACAGGATCTCCTTGTTCTTCATAATTTTCACCTTCCTGTCCAGTATCTGAATAGGCAGCTTGTGATAGGTGATGTCCTCCCTCAAGTCTATCTGGTTCAGGTCCACCATCAGCCGCTTGCTCACTCGACCTATCCAGTCTGAGCATAGAGATGTGAAACACAGGGTGAACTCCAGATAACTGAGATGGCAACTCCAACTCATATGCAACTTTGCCTATCCGCTTCCCAACTCCGAATGGACCAATGAATCTTGGCGCAAGCTTTCCTCTGATCCCGAACCTCTTGTGACCCTTCATCGAAGACACTTTTTAGATAAACGTAGTCCTTGACCTTGTACTCTAACTCCCCGTGATACAAGTCATAGTATATCTTATGTTTTTCCTGTGCACCTTTTAACTTTAGTCTGATCAGGCGTATCTTCTATGTGTGATCCACAACAATCTTTGGCCCAATAGCTACCACATCCTTTGGCCCTGCCTAGCAAGATGGAGATCTACACGGCCTTCTGTTTAATGCCTCGAATGGTGCCATACCAATGTTGGCCTAATTACTATTGTTGTAACCAAACTCACACAAATGAATATACTCCTCCCATGAACCACCGTACTCCAACACACACATCCTCAACATATCCTCGAGTATTTGTATTAGACTCTCTGACTATCCATCAGTCTGTGAATGATAGGCGGTGTTGAGATCCAACCGTGTGCCGAAATATGCCTGCATACTCTGCCAAATCTGTGATGTGAACTGTGGCCCTATGTCAGACACAATAGATAAAGGTACACCGTGCAACCGAACTATCTCAAGCTCGTATAACAAAGCCAACCTATCCACCCGATGTGTGGTCGAAACTGGTAAAAAGTGCGCATACTTCGTCAATCTATCCATAATCACCCAGATGCTATCATAACCGCACTGAGATTGAGGTAAATTACTGACGAAATCCATAGCTATATGCTCCTATTTCTAATGAAGAATGGGAAGTGTTGTAGTAACTCGCTAGGTTTGTGATGCTCAGCCTTAACTCGCTGACAAATCTCACACCCTCGAATGTAATCAGAAATGACGGTCTTCATCCTCGACCACCAAAAGAGACGACGCACATCATGATACATCTTGGTCCTGCCTGGATGAACTGTAAAATGTGAGCGGTGTGCCTAATGTAATATCTCATCGCATAGCTCAGCCACGGATAGAATCTACAGTCACCCTCTAAATCTCAAGCATGAATCTGTCGACCAACTCCAATCTGGATGATCTGAAATCTGAGCGAACTCTAAAAACCTCTCGTACTTCTTATCAACCCGCTGACCATCAAATACACTCTAAATAGAAACAGTTTGAGTCCTCAATTAGTCAGAAATTAATATTCTGGTGCTGGTCGGAATATTAACTGAAAACAACCTCTCGACCGCCTCAAGCAAACCATACTCGTGTGTCATGTGGCAAGTAACAACTCCTGAGTCTGACCCTCTATGACTCAACGTGTCTGCAACCACATTGGCCTTCCTCGGGTGGTACTCCAAAAAGAAATCAAAATCCTTAAGGAATTCAAGCCAACGTCTTTGTCTCATATTCAGATCATTCTATGTAAACAGATACTTCAAACTCTTATGGTCAGTGTATAACACAAACCTCTCTCCGTAAAGGTAATGGCGCCAAATCTTTAGTGAAAATACCACTGCCGCCAACTTCAAGTCATGCGTAGGGTAGTTCTTCTCGTGAACCTTCAGTTGTCGCGACGTGTAGGCAATCACTTTACAGTCCTGCATCAAAACACAGCCTAACCCGACCTTTGAAGCATTGTTGTTTACTTAAAACCCTTCCCTGACTTAAGCAATACTAGCACTGGCACGGTAGTCAAATGTTCCTTCAAAGTCTGAAACGCCTGCTCACAACCGTCTATCCACTGAAATCTAATGTCCTTCTTCGTCAATTGCATCATAGGTGATGCAATCTTCAAGAAGTCCTGTACGAAACGTCTGTAATATCCCGCCAAGCCAAGAAAATTGCAAATATCTGACACTGATCTCGGTGTTGGCCAATCAATCACTGCTCTGACCTTAACGGGGTCCATTAACACTCCGCCTGCTCCGACGATGTGTTCAAGAAATCTGACCTTTGAAAGCCAAAACTCGCACTTACTGAACTTGGCGAATAACCTGTGCTATCTCATAATCTGCAACACCAACCTGAGATGCTCCTCATGATAAAAATATCATCGATGAACACAATGACAAAACGATCCAAATACTGTCTCAACACTCGATGCATCAGGTTCATAAACATCGTAGAAGCATTAGTCAGCCCAAAAGGCATGACTGTGAACTAGTAATGCCCATATCGAGTGCAAAACTCTGTCTTCTCCCTATCCTCCACTCTAATCCTCAGCTGATGGTACCTAGATCTTAAGTATATCTTCGAGAAACACTGTGCTCCCGTCAGCTAATCAAACAAGTCGTCGATGTGCGGAAGTGGATACTTGTTTTTCACATCACCCTATTCAACTATCGATAGTCGATACATAATCGCAGGCTACCGTCTTTCTTCCTAACAAATAAAATTGGCACTCCCCAGGGTGACATACTTGGGTAGATAAAACCCAACTCTAGTAACTCATCTAGTTGACTCCTCAGCTCCTCTATTACCCTTGGAGCCATCCGGTACGGCGAGATTGAAATAGGTTTGTTCCTCTCGACCAAGTCAATAATAAAGTCGATCTCTCTAGGCGGTGGTAACTTTGGTAACTCTACTGGAAAAATGTCAGGAAACTTGCATACCTCTAGCACCTCCTCCAACCTAGTCATAACTCACTTCGTTGTAGTCAATACACTAGCGAACGTCTTAACATCTACGCTAGTGGCAACTCTACCTCTAGTGACAGGCAAACTGGTCGAAGTTCCTTTAAAACTAAACTTTGGTTGTTGTGGAATATGAAATATGACCATCTTACTGAAGCAGTGGATCTGTGCATGATACGCACCCAACCAATCCATGCCCAATAATGCATCAAACTTAAGGAATTCCAACACTCTCAGGTCCGCTGGTATGGCATGGCCTTTTATCTCTATCGAACAATCAACACAAAACAAGTTCAGGTAAATCTTGTCCCCAACAGCTGTGCTAAGGATCAAGGGTCTCTCTAGTCTAATAGGTCTCAAATCCAAATCATCAACCATACGACCTGAAATAAAAGATACGGTAGAGCCTGAATAAAACATAACATGAATGAAATGACTGCAAATGAAAACTGTACCCTCAATAAGACTACGGCTATCAGCCGGGTCTGGTATAGCAACTGCATGAACCTGCTCTCGGCTTTGCTGATGTTGCTGTCCTTGGCCTAGTTGTGGACATGCACTAATAAAATGACCCAACTGACTACACTCCCAGCAGCCTCTCTGAGACCCTTATCCAAATTGTTTCCGCTGTCCATGTCCTTGTCTCGGTGCCTGACTAGACCTCTGTCCCTGTCTTTGCACCTGGCTGGAACTCTTACCTTGTCTCTGGCCACCGCCTCTACCATTAACCCTCTGATAATAATGGTGCTGAGGACCTGACTGTGCTGGCTGTTGAGGTGAACTAGTGTAACTCCGCGTTGGAGCAGCTGGTAGTGTCGCTGTAGTAGGTAAAGACGCAACAAATGCTACGCTCTGCACTTGATCACCCTGTCTCCACTTCTAGCTCACTTCCTCTTCCTATCACATATAGACCCTCCAACTGATTGTGAAGGTGCTGTCGACACTGCCGGTGCTCCGGTGCGTGTGCTCCCAAAGCTCTCGCTAGCCATAACCCTCTCATAAGCATCCTGTAACGTGCTCAGAGCCGTCGTCACTACAACAGAATCAATTGAATCCAGTAGACTGTGTACGAAACAGTAAGCCTGGTCGACATCAGTATCGGTCGCACCATCGATATACACCATTAAACCCAAGTACCGATCCATATACTGCATAATAGACTCTCTAGTTTGCTATCTGATCGTCTGAACTCGGTCCTCTTCCGATTATGAACCGTAGGAGGAATATATTGTAACAACCTTAAAAAATTTAACCTGACTTGTGTTACACTTTTCAGAATCGTGACCCGGCTATCATGATGCGTCGAGTATTTTGGACTTCGAGAGTCGACACCGATGTAATTTTATGTTTCCGTGATGTTTGTATTAATATTGTAGTCCAATACGAGTCACGAGCCATTTGAGCGATTGTTTAGACTGAGTGAGGTTTCACTTAGGTAATCGGGGAAATTAAACACGAAAAAACACCAATAAATGGATTTTTGGATAATAATTATAATATTTAGATTTAATCTGAGCGTGGGCGAGACGACGGACACGCAATGACCAAGTTGCGTTACGGTACGGGCCGAGGAGCGTGGGATCAACATGGGAGCTGAATAGTTAAGTGACACCTGAGTCACTTAAAAGAGTCAACAAGTGGAATTAGGAGGGTTATGGGACAACTTAATGGGTAGATATAGGATCTATCTAGAAATGAGTGGGTGTAGGATGATGAAAAGGGGGCCATATATAAGGATTCCCCACACCACTTTTCTCTCATTTCTATCTCTTTCCTTTCTCTCTCTTTTCCTCCTCTATTAGTTTTCTTTTTTTTGCTTGGGGAACAAGCCACCACCAAGGGGTGGTGCTGGACGCTGGAGATCCCCCTTCTCGCCAGATTTAAGGTGAGACAACTTGTCTTTATCTTTTTTTTAGTTCAATTTTGGTGAAGTTGTTCTTTCTTTTGGATTTGGGTTTTGCTATTTATTATTGTTGTTGTACCCATGCTATGATCAAGGGTGGTTTGCTGGAGATGATCTTGGTATTCTACCGATGTCTCGACAACCCCCGGAGCAAGTAACAAAGGATGTTGTTGATGGATGTTGGGCTTTGCCATTTTTGTTGGGTTTTGAAGTTTGATTGGGGATATCTCGAATCCCCAAACATTATCGTTGTTTCTTAATGATTCGAAGTTGATTTGGTAAGGATTTATGTTATTCTTTATGGTTGAAATCATATTTGGGATAAACCCAAAGGGGGAGTTTTGTTTTTGGATGTTCTGCACTTTTTGAATTTTTGGGTTTTTACCAGACCTCGTGGGGATGTCGTGCACGTTATGGCATGGCGGTGTCTCCCACATACGTCCTTAACAGAGACAATTTGAGTTTTCAGTCATGCTGTGAAGACACCGTGAGACCCGTGTTCATGACGGCGTCTCTCGCAACGTCTCGAACATTGATGTCGAATTTTTCCGGGGCACCGTGAACACGCCGTGGGCCAATGCACACACGGTGTGACTCACGTACATTTTCACCAGAGTCGTTTTGTTGAAATAATGGTGAACTCGTCGCCGAGACGTCGTGAAGAAGAAACTTCACACGACGTCTTCTACAGCGGGTCACCCCATGATTTAAACTTACAAGGTGCCGCAAGGACGCTGTGGCCTATAATGATCTAGAGGCATCCCTGACGGTGTGTCGACCAGAGGGTCGAGTTTCGACACCATGGTGATGTCCTTCTGGACGGCGTCACTCACAACTTCTCAAGCAGATTTTGAACAAAAATTTCGAAAAACTTGGGAAACCTTGGGAATTTATCCAGGGTCTGTTTATGACCATAATATTTATTGGGATTCAAACCTTTTTAGGTAGTCGGGAATCCGTAGGAATGCGTTAGGATCGCGGGAGTTAGTTACCATGTTGCGATTAATCAGGTGAGTACATTTGCCACAAGCTTATATATGATTTATAAGCCAATAAGAAAATGCCATATGATTCATTATCATTTATTCTGATTCGTCATGATCTATTATTGATATTTCGTTCCTTTCCTTGTTGCGTGCTCTTGGCGTAAGTGTTTTGTCTCAAAAGTACTAAGACCTGCACTAAAGGGATAAAATGCTGGCACTCTTGTACAAGAGTATGTGACCACCCTTAGCGACCGTGTGACACCAAGTACTGGGTGGGTGAGCTTATGTCCTTCCCATCATGGCTGTGCCTTCGCTTGTGTCGATGCCTAGGGAGATCTCGTGTGGTTTTCGTCGTTATGCTATGATTTAGACTACTTATGGGCCTCTTTTGAATCCTTAGAACACACTTGAATTTCGGTTGATATCTATTAGTCTGTTTATCATTCACTTGATCTATTTAAATTCCTGTCTTTCTATTACCGCATGATATTTAGACTGCTTTACTTGATATATCATGAATTACTGTTATCTTCTTTTGGCTTTACATTCGATTTCTCAAGTTGCTCACCATCTAGTTTGTCATGGTGGGTACAAGTAGGGCGGAGTTCAGTAGAGGCAAGGAGCCTTGCCTAAGTGACTTTCTGTGAGGACTGAGCCGCTAGACTTAGAGACCTTAGTGTAGGTCCTTTATATGTTTTACGTGATTGTATGACGTTTTATATAATTGTTTTTGGTCATTGAACTGGGGATTATTTTGATTTGGATATCATGCATAC
The DNA here is from genome assembly GCA_039657345.1 of Stephania japonica. Taxonomy (NCBI): domain Eukaryota; kingdom Viridiplantae; phylum Streptophyta; class Magnoliopsida; order Ranunculales; family Menispermaceae; genus Stephania; species Stephania japonica. Next base: position 13,780,445 of record CM077558.1, on the reverse strand, counting down.
GTTAATCTCGTTCACATTTGATTGTACATGAATCTTTTGGGGTTTTCCACATAATAGATTCCTAATTTCCCTTTGACTGAGTTATTCTCTTATGTTTAGTTTATTTACTTTTTGCTGCGTAAAACTTGCAATAACTCTTTCATAAACTGTATAATTGATTGATTGGAGGCTGACTAGATTCTCCGAGTACCGACTCGGGGACCTATACAAGCCTAGGCCGGGTGCACCCAAATGTAAGGGAATTTGGGGCCGTCACATATACTTCTTGTGAAACCTCTCTCTGAACTCGGCCCAATCCTTGGGCTTACCCTGCGACGCTACCGTCGTGTGCCTCCAAACATCAGCTTCACCAAATAGACATGCTGAGGAAATACTCAGCTGTATATGTACCGGTGTAGCCAATACCTCGTGGATTTTCTCTTGGCTCCTCTTAAACTTCTCTGCTGCCTCCAAATTAGTTCCCCCGTGGAACTTCACCGGCTGGTGTCTCATAAACTCTTGAGCCTGCCTTGCCTCAGGCGTCGCTCTAACACTCGTATCAGTTGGTGTGCTCGGCGTATCCTTTGTCGGTGTCTCTGATGTATGCGGTACTATTTTCTTCTGTACAGGTGCCTCCTCAATCATTGCGGGTCTTACAGTAACTGTGGGTGCTACTGGTGTGTCTAGACTGTAAGTGCGCTCCCAGCTTGAGTAATTGGAGCTGCTGAAGTACTAGGTGATGGTATCGCCTGAGCTCTTAATAGTATGAGAATCTCCTGTAACTGCTGATCATGAGACGAAATCCTCTGCGATATGCCATCCAACTGGTCCTGTACGTCACCCGTACTAGTCTTGCCCGTACTAGGCTGATCGACCATCACTATCTGAAAAGAAAGTGATTATCACGATCAGGACAAAACTGTTGATAATAAGATATATAACAATCAAATAGCTCATGGTCCAGTTTTAATTTCCCCAACTCTCCTCACTTCCCAACTAAGACTTAAGTTAGGTTCATAGGGCTCCATTCTAAGTTCAACCATTCATAACATCCGCTAATTAATGTCTTAATGGCTTATGATTTAAATCAAGAGTTGAGTATTTAAAACCTTCGGCTCTGATACTAACTATGATGACCCCATTTTTCAAACCTTAAATTGGGCCCCGGTCAGCCTAGACTTACGTGAAACTCCAAGCCTGTCTCGACGAATCACGCAAGACTAGTCAGCCTTTCCTTACCATTTATCATTCATTTACAAATTTATAACATTGATTAGTGGGTTATCATCAATATAGCAGAAGCAAAAGCTCAAACTAAATCATAACCATATCAAAATAAGACACCTAGAGTGTGGAAACTCGGCATACGCATATCATCATCAATGATCAGTCAGATGAGAACAATCTAATAGATATACATGCTCAAAATCTCTCACATACCCAAACTCATGTTCCAAAACAACATATATATATATAATAGTACAAAAATATCACCTAATCAGTCAAGTGTAAAGGCGTGCTTTGGTATCCTCAAAGCAAATCTCCAAGCTCTTGAGCCTTTCTTTTGCTGGACTGTGGATCTGAACTCCGTCAAATACAAGAATGATGAGCCTAAGTAGCGCCAAGCAGAACAATCATACAACATTTCGAAATAAATAAATATCAGTCCACATTCATGCAGATAGAAGAAAGGAATAAGAAATGCATGAACGTATAAGACTGTAAATAAATCAATCAAAAAGTGAGTGTCTGAGTTACGAAATAGAATAGCAAGGAGTCTCGACAACAGTTGTTGAGTCGAGGTAAAACCTACAAGACTCGGGTTCAAGACGAGAACACAGCCTACCAACCCTAACCCTTGCGACTATGAGATATCTATAGACCCGGATAAGAGCCCCCAGTGTACACTCAACTGGGAGATATCGACAGCGTCTAGATAAGAGCTCATATCACAGATAAATAATGACCATAACTCCTTTGCCAATGGACCACTCAAACAACATATATTCCAAAAGATATGGTGATAACAAAGTAATAACAATAAATTAAAGCTCAAGAAATAATTGTAAAAGTTCTCACTGGTTTACTTACTTGTGTCCTACTTGTGTCCTACGTATCCTCGGATAGCCCGTCACCAACTAAAACCCCTTTTAACCATTTAAATTTGAAATTCCTGTTAATTACCTTCATTCTATCTAATTTTCTATAATTTTATTCATTCATCCATTTGAGTCAATTACTCGAGTATTGATTCGTATTTGGACCCATTTGGATACCCGAGAGATTCCCGAAAGTTTCATAAAAATTTGCCCTTGTGAACAATGTCATGCCACCAGGACGCCGTGGCATCCATTGGCTTGGGCGACATCTCTACGGCGTGAAAAGTGAAGCTCACTACCCAACACGCCGTGGGTGACGCCGTGACCTTACTGGTCTTGGTGGCGTCCTCGTGTCCTGGGTCCCTGCCTAAGACGCCGTGAGTAGTGCCGTGAGCTCGAATGCTCACGGCATCGCTCGCGGCGTGCAATCCAGAATGCCTCTATAACATGGTTTTTGTCACCTCAGCTCGCGTCGCCATGCTTCGAGCCTATCCCAACTTCTATTAAATTTCTGATAAAACTCAAAGCCACTTTCGGGTCGCGTCGAAACCCGATAAAACCATCGATTTATGATAATTCACCCAAAATTCACCAAAAATACTAAAATTTCATAAAACCTTTCAAACACCAAAACTATTTCACAATTCCCCCATAACTCATCCATTTGATCCATAATCCATCAAAAGAACTTATAAAAATTGATTTTCCATATTCGTTGTTTGAATTAATCACGATGAAAACACACAAAACACCATCAAAATGTAGATAATCACGTAGGAAACTGGAATCGCACCTTAGATTTCAAATTCAAGTGTTCCTTTGGTGTCGAATCGAGGCATAATCTCCCAAAAAGCCACCACATTTCGTTACTTTCGTTTAGATAGAAAATGAGAAATGAGGGGAGGTGAGAGAAAAGTTGGTGGAGTGGGGTTATATACCCCCCTCTCATCCTCTTACACACACAAATCCCGAGGATTATCCCTTGGCCTCAATGCATTTCAGGCACTAACCGTGACACACATGTGTGCCTCCAATAGGTGACTCACTACGACTTAAACATTTTCTCACACAATACTCGTGTTTTTGAATCGGTTTCAAACCACGACTCGCTCGTCGCGTCGTCTCGGATGTACCAACATAATGAACACACTTTACAACTTTTAATTATTATTTATTTGGTATTTTGTAAGTGTTTTTAATTCATTTAAGTCTCCCAGACTATTAATTACCCGACCAACGTTCACCTGAAAACCTGTTATTTCATGAAACCCTCGAGCTGAATCATTCCCCATACCAATGCTCACACGCAAATGTCCTCGCACGTTTGGGACATTAGAATTAAAATTCGGGTAAGACAATATAATACAAAACACCGAACACAAATAACATACCTCAGTGTCAACGACCGAGAATTAAACAACTGTATTACGACAAATGGGCCCACGTACGACCTAAATTGACACGTGGCACAAGTTAGAATTTAGGGTCGTTACACAAACTCTGTGAGGTTGTGGTGAAGCCAGAGTGCCGCTGCGTAGAACCTCTCTTTGTCCAACTTTTCAGTCCCTCTCAGCCCTTTTAGGTTTGCACAAAGTCAAAGTTGAATAAAAAATTGATAAGAAAAAACCAGATATTAAAAATAAATTTTAATGAGAACCCGAGCAGCGGCGGAGTCATTAGATTTCAGACATTATCAAATTCCCTTTAATCTGCCAACAACAACAATAAAAAAATCAATACAGTAGTTAAATTGTTGTGAAATTGACAACATAAATGTTGATTACAGAACAAAATCGCCTAATCCACTAAGAGGGTATGTAAAGATCAAATTTTGAAACAAAAAATTGAGAATAAGGAACCCAAAATAAAGCCTAGCAACCAATTCCCCAATCAATCAAAGAAAGATAGATATAGTTTTTTTTTTTGAAACCAAGAAAGACATATAGTTTATAACATGACTGAAGCTCACACAAAAAAACCATTTTTTTCCTCTGAAGTTTGAACCACAAAAAACAAATATAAAAGATGAGAAACACCTATAACCATCATACCGGTGATGAGCAAACACTCATAAAAAATGATCTAAAATCAACCACCAAATACACAAAAACTCAATAGATCATCAAAAAACATCAACTCAATCACCACTTTTGCTCTTCGGATCCGTTTAAGCCATCACAAATTTGTTTAATAGTTTGTTAGAGTTGGCGAGCATCTGATCCATAAAAGCATCACTGGTAGTGGTGGTAGCTGGGTATTGGGTCGGGAGGGGTCAGTTCAGTTGTGGAGAGCCAAGAAGAGTTGAAGCAATTTTTTTTTTTTTTATTTGAACAATTGAAACCATTTTTGGGTTGATGTTATGTGAATTTTGTTAAGTTATCTGATAAGATGGTATTTAAAGGGGTTGGTTCATTGTTAAGACTCCACCTTCAGCTGTCAATTACTTATTGGGTACTCTTAATTATGTGCAGGATATGCAGGATATATCTTCATTGATAAGTGGGTACTCTTAATTATGTGCAAGATACATGCACATAGACATCGGTGAATAGGTGATGTTTGAGTATCCAAAATGAAAAAAAAAGAAAGAAAAAACCAAAAAAAAACCTAATAAATTAGAAAATGCTCAACGGAGGAGGCTTGTTAAACTTTCTCTCAGCTCCAACTTATATAGATATATAGATATATAGATTTCAAGGGAAAAAAACCTCATATCGCCCTCATTTGCTCCCAAACCCGATTCTTTCCTTCTGAAACCCTAAAATCTATGGTCACCCAAAATCAAAGGTGTTTTGTGCTTTGTACTGGAAGAACCGACTAGGCGTTCGAGTGGAGGCTTGAAGAGGAGTTTTTTCTTCAGGGACGAGGCATGGAATCTCGATACTTTTAAGAAGGGTGACCATCCCCTATCTTGTGCAAGATTCTCCTTCTTGGAACTTAATAAGTCAGTCACAGATCGACTCTTCTCTTGTTTTTTCTTTTGTCTTGTATTGAGATTCTTCTTTATTTGATGGATGTTAATGGGGACCATCTAGGGCTTACAAGTTAGTGGTTAAGAGAAATGGGCTCGACTTATTGTATTTGGTAGGATTTTACTGCATATAGGATTCTTAGAGCTAACAAGTTAGTGGTTAAGTGAAATGAGGTTTAGCTGGTTGCATTTGTTAGGGTTTTACTGCATATATGAATTTTAGGGCTTACAAGTTAGTGGCTAAGTGAAATGGGGCTCGACTTATTACATATGCTAGGGTTTATTGCATAGGGCTTAATGATGAAAATCTCGGTGCACCATTGAATATTAGGAATTAAGCTCTTACAAAGTTGATTTTGAACCTATTATCAATAAATTTATAAACGCTTGGTTGTAATGGGTTAATTTGAGATATTTAGGGCTTTATTAGAACTTAATCTAAATTTTTGTGAACCTGATTGTAGTCACCATCATGGAGCCCATTATTGACTTGAACGAGCCTATGGAGGTAACAATTGATTTAGATTCGGATCATGAGGCTAATTTTGATTGTGGATCATTTGAGGCAATAGGACCAGCTGAAGATAGTGGTCAGGCTGTTAGTGATACATTTCGGTACATGAAATGAAGCGTGAGGTTGCACAACTGAAGATGCATTTCAGTACTTAGAATGCTTTGCACAACGCCACCCCTAAAGCACCAGTAAGCATGGAAGGATACAACAAAGGAGGGAACAACTGATTTACTTAATACTATGGTCTTACACGAATTTGAAACCATGGTTTACTTTTTAATTCTAAGAATGTTAAAAACTTATTTTTGATATGCATCAATGGTTCTTTTTTGGTACTCTCGGCTAAATGGTGGTTAAAACTGTGACTTTTTAGCATTTACTTGGTCTTCATAAGGTTTTAATCGGCTTTGAGTGGCCATTCAGTATGGGATACTGAGAACCTAAACCCATAAACCCCTAACCTCACTACACCCAATCAAATGCCATAAAAATAGATCCAAACGTGTAACATCATAAGGAATAAAACCCATAAGATTAGAGTGTCGAAAACTTACCCAATAAGCTGCTGTAAACAAAAGAATGTTGCAGTATTCCTTTGCTCCTAGTGTTTGGTCGACAGTAGGTTCGAGTAAAATACACCCTTCTAAGACCTCAGTGACCGCGACGGACAATGAATCTGGGGTTTTTTTTTTGGGTTTTGTGAAAGTTCGATTCAGAGTATGAATTTGAGGAATGACTTGGGGAGATGTTCTTTTATTGGTAGAAGACGGGTATTTTTTGGGATTTCAAAAGAAAAGTAGGGCCCATCTAGTAAAATTAATTCAAAACTGGGGTACATTTAAGCAATGAGGTACGTTTAGCAATTAATGGGATTCATTTAGCTGCTCCCTTTATATATTCGATAGATATATATAGATTTTACATGAGAGCAACTTGGGTTAAAAAATGCAAATTTTTAGTTTATTTGTCAAATGATCAAGTTTTTGTATTGTTGAGTAGGGTCCTAATATTATTTTGAAATCTAAGTTTGACCCACATTAGATGGTCCCCCTAATTAATTCTTTTGGATCAACCACTACCTACTTGGCTCCGATCCCAGAGTAATTGGGGCCCATTAGACTACAGGTATGCGGATGGATTATATAGGCCTTGTTTGATTGGGGTAAACCACTAAGTGAGTTATCTCCTTGAGGAGAAATGGACACAATTACTCCCTCGTTAATGACATCTCTATTATATGTTTTATTGTTTGATCAATATTTATGTCAATTCTCATGTTTTATTGTTTATAAATTTTGCAGTAAGTTCAAAATTGAACCAAACATGAAAGCCTCGTTTGGTTCATTTTTGCCAAATTATAGGGAAGTTTTTTTTTGCGGGCAAGTTATCTCACATGGAAGTTCATATTTTCATGTTTGGTTCAACTTTGAACTTATAGAGAAGTTTTCTTGCGAGCAAGTTATCTCATAGGGAAGTTTATATTTTCAAGTTTATATTTTGGGTAAATGTCAGAATAATTCCAAACTTTGTATATTTTCTCAAAATAATCCCTAACTTTCAAATTTTTCAGAAAAATCCCAAACTTTGGTTTTAGTCTCAATTTTATCTCACATGTTTTTTGTCTCAACTTTGATGGCCCTTATGATCTTTGGTTTTAGTCTCAATTTTATCTCACATGTTTTTTGTCTCAACTTTGATGGCCCTTATGATCTGGGACGAGGAAGTCAAAGACGAGGATGAGGTCGCAGGGATGCTGGCGGTGAGGAGGGAGGGACACATGGCGAAGATGCGGGCCGGTAGAGGTTGTCGAAGTGGAGGCATTTGGAGTGGAGGAGGAAGGAGGTGTTGTGGTGAATGGGGGCGGTGTGAAGGGAAGGTGTTAAGAGAGAGGGCCTTGGTGGAGTCTACGCCAATGATTTCGAGGCAGAGAATTTTCTCTTTGAATTTGTCTGATGAGGGGGAGATTTTTAGGTCATGGAGATGGTTGTGATTGATAGAGTGGAGTTTGGTGGCTGTTGGGTGATGGTTATTTATAAGTGCTTGGAATTAGATGCTCTGAACTAGTGGTGCTATTGATAGAGTTGAAGAAAAGGTAGTGAGGAGATAATGCTGCAAGAATTGAATCGCTATGAAATTGTACCACTAGATTCACTCCCTCCGAGCGCACCAAGCGCTTCAAGAGATTGATTTGGCTATGAAAAAGTACAGGGATAATTGGCCCTTTTGCCAAAAAAAAAAGATAGGATAAAATCGAGACCAATCTCAAAGTTTGGGAATTTTTTGAAAAGTTAAAAGTTTGGGATTATTTTGAGAAAGTTTGCGAAGTTTGGGATTATTCTGACTATATACCCTTTCATGTTTGATTCAACTTTGAACTTACAGGGAATATAAACTTTCCTATGAGTTAGCTCTCCAGCAAGAAAACTTCTTTTGTAAGTTGACAAAAATAAAAAGGGCATTTTACATTACATCAAGAAAATACAAATTAACTTTGACTTACTAAGATAAAATGAAACAAAAAAACCATTAGTGCCGTGATCATTAGTTAAGATTTTGATCGACCAATTGGATTGTCATCATGTTGATCAGATTGTTAGTTTGGTAAATGAATCACCTCAAAACATGTTTCACGTGCTCAAATCAGAAGATAAACTTTGGGTGATTTAGATAAAATACGTCGTTGCGACAGAACGCTGAAGGCGGTTGCAACAGGATCTATAAATTAGATTGTTAAGGATTTGCTCTTATCCGCAAATAACTGAAGACCAACTAAAGATTTGATAAGATGTGGAGTTGCGGTTCAGAGACATGTTAACCACGTGATAAAACTGATGAATGATGGTTATTTGAAGATGAAGATTCACCCTACGTAATGATGTGTTATTAAGATTGTGTGTCGTTCATATGTCTATATAATGTACCAAAGTGGATAAAGTATGTATCCCTCTTTAACTTTGTATTGTGAACGTGTTGTTCACTTCTTTGTTAATTTGTAAACACCAAGGGGACTTGGGTGTTCCAGTGAGGGGGAGCCTCATAGTGTAAGTGGGAGAGTTGTATTAAATCAAGGGGAGCTTGACGCACCGAGTGAAAGCTTTAGTATTCCTGTAAGGGGGAGCCTCACCGTGCAAGTATCGGGAGACTTGCGTAAAGTTTATTGTGATGGTGAAGAGTAATGTTGCAAGCCTAGTGAAGGATCACTAGTTCAGGTGTTGTGTAAATCTGCTTGTGACGGCCCCAATTTTTAGGGTCGCCCCGTGCAACAGGTACTTCTCCAGCACACACTCCAGAAGTACCTGCCACGTCACTCAATTATTCACCTCCTCACTATATCCACATATACTTTGTGAAGTGATGCTCCTGAATCTCATACTATTTTATCCATATATTACCATTTCACAGCGGAAGACCTTAATACAGTCAAATACTTTAATATAGTATTGATTAGTGTACCTATAGTGGAATCCCGAACTGTACATGCATACATGCGATTAGCTGAAACAGTGTTATATATAAGTACAGTAATAACAAGTTTCCCATCCCAAAATACTACAAAAATATCAAAACTATATATGTACCAGTACACGTACTAGCAAGTCTTGAAGTGGTAAGTCAGATGTAATCGCCAATGACCTCCTTACCCTTGCTGGTACTAGGATCTGCACTCAGTTATAACAAAAACCAGATAACGAGTCCAGTAAGTAAAATCCCAAGGAAAATCACCAGACATTTCAATTTATGAACATAAATGAAAACCAATAAGCAGTGTTAAATAATCATGCAATAATCAAGGAAATAACGCAGTCAACTGCTCAAAAGGAAATGCATGAATACCAACACGAAGATAACAAATGGGTGTGCAATGAATACTGCCAGTGAAGCTAGGATCAGTGGCCCGGTCATACCCTACTCCAATGACCCCATTGACTGTATCCTAGTCACCAAATACATTTGATAAGAACAAACTCCACACACCAAAAAACTGCTGGAACGCTACCGTTCCCATCACAATCGGATTTAGATTGACAAAGAAATAAAGCTCAACGAATAGAATAAGTAAATGCAATAGTGGCGTTCAATTGGGTTTTACATACCTCAATTCGCACTCCAACAACCTCGAAATCTAAACCCCGGTTTAGCTCCAATAAACACGCAACAATCAAAAGTATCACCTCAAATGTACCTAAGATTATTTATCATTGAATTGACTTCAATTTGACATATTATGTCAATTTTACATCTTTCGAGGTAAAAACCCCGGTATAAAGTCTCCTCCGACTTTTGAATTTATCATTTTCTGTAGAAATTCCCCAATTTCTATTTATTTGGTCAAAATACTATTTTTTCCTATTTTCTGTATTTTTTCCATTTTCTCTTTCTTTTTCTTTCTTTTTTTTATTTGTTTTGGGTGTGAACAGGGCCGAACCGGGTTCGGCTCAACCGAGCCGAACCGGCCCGGTTCACCACCTTCTTCTCCAACAAAGGCAGAGCCTCTGGTTCTCTTTTTTTTTCCTCATTCCTTCTTCCTTTCTTTCTTCCTTTCCTCTCCAATGGAATTGGGAGAGTGGGAGACGACACATATCGTCTCCCTCTTCGAACTGATTTTGATTCTCGGCCATGGCTCCGCCATGGCCGAGCTCACCATCTCCACCACCACACAATAAGAACGCACACAACCACAACCAACAAACATACACTCACTCACCTTGTTCTCCTCGATCACACGAGCCCCCGAGGTCTCCTCCTTCTCTCCTTCGTCTCTCGGCTCGTCCTCTCGTTCTCTCCCACTGTTCGATTTTGAAATGAAGAAATATGGTGGCGGTGACGAGTTTATCAATTTCCCAAGTAAAATGACCGAAATGCCCTTCATGTTTATCTCTTTCATTTTCAACTTAAATACCCTTTTTGGTCATTTCACTATTTCTATTTTATTTTCTGATTTAATATGTATATATTTATTTATATATATATATATATCAATTTACCTATATATATAAATATATACACTCACCTATATTTCCACCTTTAAGATTTCGCCGTGCGCGCCAACGAGTGTACCCGGCGTGCACACTACTATACCACTCACGCGTGTCAATCACGACTAAACCCTGGCTCTTAACCTCGCCCGACATCAAGTTACACACATGTGATGTTTATATACATAATAATAACTTTACCATCACAATAATAAACATACAACATGCACAAATAACATAGTAAAACTTGGGTACTCCTATCCGAGTCTACCCAGCTGTCCACGTAACGCCCAAATTACCCGTTAATCCTTGTGATTAACACTAATCATGATTTAATTAATTTGGGTCGTTACACTGCCTCTTTTATCTTAGTGGATTTTACATCTTGGCAAGGCCCTGTAGATGTAGGTCGTAGACCAAACTGCGTGAATAATCTATTGGAGTTCTGGTTTGATTTGTTTTACTGCTTTCATTTACATTCTAATATTGTTTAATTCCATGTTACAACATACTACGTTTTCTGTTGTAATACACATTAGTTCAGTAATTTCAATTGGTATCAGAGCGGACACTACTTAAACTTTGTTTCTTTATAGACTGTAGTGAGGTCTGAATACTAACCAAATGCAGCGGGGAAATCAGTCTGAAAAACTAGAATGTGCATTAAACACGAGGTCGCCATTGTTACCAATGCCACCTACACTTATCGGAAGGTTCGATTTGAGGGATATGTCTTGAGAGTGATTCAGAACGGGTATGCATCACATCTTGAATGGACAGAAGCTGAAGAGGAGCTTCATGAATACAAAGGCAAGTTGGGGCATACAAAGCCAAGGGGGGAGATAGGACTTTGTCTTTGTCCTATGTAATGACAAATGGTACAAACTCCAATTTATTTTGAATATCATTTTTAATTTTATATAAAAAAATCAAAAAAAGGGAGAGAAAGTACCATTGCCTTATTATTATCTTGTCGCCGCTAGTATGCTTAACAAATTTTATGTTCTGTGTTTTTTGATCAAGTTGGTAAGAGATTTAAGGGGGTAGTTATCTTATCGTCGTTATTATGCTAATTGCTCTCTATCTCTTCGATTTGGGCTGCTCTTTATCTCTTCGATTTGGGATTCCTTCTCATTATCATTGTTGCGTCGAAGTTCTTGTTATTTTTTGGATTGTGTTTCTTCTATAATTTTTAGTTCCATTAAGGGATTCACACCAATCATTGCGAATCGACCACAAAGCGCACCTATAAAGGGAGATTCGATTTCAACTTTATCTTCAGAACCAGATGATGTTTAGAACTATGAAGTTCGATCATTTGTTCCTATTGAACGAGTGTTTTCTCCATCTGAGCCTGATCAGATGGATGTTGAGAAGCCATGCATGTGACAAGGATGAGAGGACTGCTGGGTTACAACAAGTGGCTAAGCCTGTTGTAACAGAAAACATTAATTGAGAAGATAGGAGTTTTTGATGCTAATGTTATTGTTTCCACTGCTACAAAGGCTCTTCATGATCCTACTGTTGCTAATGAACCTCCTAAAGCTCCTATTGAACCATCTTAGTTTGTTCATGATGGTGGTATTGATTAAGCTCTTCCTGAGCGCAATACAAAGGCCATCCCCTTGAAGAATCTACTCCTCAAGTTGATCAGAATCATGAATCTAATGAGTCAGTTGTTGAAGGGACTTGCGATGATGTTGCTAAACATCATATTGATGTGCTTCATGATGATCTTCATGTTTTTCAAGATTTTATAAACATTGTCCCTCTTGCTGATATACAAAGGACATTGAAGGGAAAGAATATGCTAATTGAAAAACCCTCAAAGAAGCCAAAGACGAGGGATGGTGATGTATCCCATTGTCCTGTTGCAATAGAAGAAACCTCGATTCTTGTTGCATCTGATTCTTACTCTGTTGATTTGTACTCTGAGGATGATGATGATTTTTCAAGTCTTTGCTGACATTTATGCAAACTTTGTGCCCTCCTTCTCTGTGAGGGGCTGGTATGTCTTCTCCTTGATGTTTGTCATTATGTTATCATAAAGGGGGATAGTATGTAATTGAGGGGGAGTTGTTCTTTTTGAAGATGATTAATTTTGGTGGTGGTTATGTTTCGAAGATATTGTGGAGGTGTTTTCTCTTTACTTTTTTTATTATGTTGATATGAAGCTACTTCTGTGAGAAGTTTGCTAGTGTTAGTTTCATCTTGGGTATTCTTGAAGTCATTATGATGAAAATGTTGAAGCCATTGTAACAAGATGACTGAAACTGTTGCAATCAAAGCTGAAGCTGTTGATATGTAAAAGTTCATCAACAAGTTTATATTTTTACTTACGTAATTTTGTTATTACTGGAAGAGCACTGTACATATTAAAGATGCTTATGTGACTCTTTATGACGGAGCAAGAAGGTAGTTGGTTTTATTTCCAACTAAGTCATTCTTTTAATGCTGATATATTTGATCCCTTACCTTATTTAACTTATGATCAATATAATGACAATGGGAGAGATTGTTAGTGTCGTGATCATTAGTTAAGATTGTGATCGACTAGTTGGATTGTCATCATGTTGATCAGGTTGTTAGTTTGGTAAATGACTCACCCAAAACATGTTTCACGTGCTTAAATCAGAAGATAAACTTAGGGTGATTTGGATAAGATACGTTGTTGCAACAGAACGCGGAAGGCAGTTACAATAGGATCATTAAATCAGTTTGTTAAGGATTTGTTTTTATCCATATCCAACTGAAGACTAACTAAAGATCTGATAAGATGTGGAGTTGCGGTTTAGAGACATGTTAACCACATGATAAAGCTAATGAATGGTGATTATTTGAAGATGAAGATTCACCTAATTTTAGGATATGTTGTTAAGATTGTGCGTCCTTCATATGTCTATATAATGTATTAAAGTTGATTGAGTCTGCAGGCTGCTACATGTTCTCGTGATGGGGAAGATTGTCGGCAGCTGGAGAAGACTGTCGGCATCCGAAGACCAACACATTTCACCTTCCTTTTGGTGAAATGTCAATCACACTAGAAGATGTCAGAAGGTTGCTGCATGTGCTCGTGATGGGGAAGACTGTTCAATGTAACCCCATGGATCGCGATGAAGCGATCTAATTGGTCACTAGGGCTCTCGGTGTGGAAGAGGAAGAGGCAACAGTACATGTGAACAAGGACCTCAAAGTCTCCAAAGCATGGCTGAAGGTAAAATGGGGGCCAGATGCCGAAGTTCGTGAAAAGAGGGAACAAAAAGGTGTTAGTGCGTCCGATGGTTGAGTGCACTGCTTGAGCATACTTGTTGTACATGTAACGGTCCAATTATTAATTTTGTCATTTATGAGGTTATTACAGATGTGGACGACAGTTCGGATACGAGTGAACCTCGCAGCTAGGTAGGAACACGTCCGGATTAGGTATACAGTCCGTTTTGTGTACTTTTTGTCTTATTTTGCGATGTATATGTTCAATTTAGTTAAATTGCATCGCAATATGTGTGTTTATATTGTTTATACCGTGCGAGATAGTGTCATTTATGACGTTATTACAGACGTGGACGACAGTTCGGATACGAGTGAACCTCGCAGCTAGGTAGGAACACGTCCGGATTAGGTATACAGTCCGTTTTGTGTACTTTTTGTCTTATTTTGCGATGTATATGTTCAATTTAGTTAAATTGCATCGCAATATGTGTGTTTATATTGTTTATACCGTGCGAGATAGTGTGATGGGTGTTCACCTTAGGTAGCATGTAGACGTGGGTACCGGGGAGGCGAATGATTAGTACACTAGGCCGGGGGTTTATATACACACAATAAATGATAAAATACTCTAAATAATTAATAAAAAATGTCGTATTTACATGAGTGACGTGAGTGTACGCGTTTGGCACGCGAAATAGTTCGGGATCGAGTATTGGAACGCCTGAGGACTAGCTTATTTGTTGTGAGAAGGTGAGGATAAGGATTTAAGTCACACATAAAAGTCACATATAGTGTACTAATTGACTTCATCTTGACAAAAAAAATGTGTCTAGGGATTTGGTGGGCACATTAGATGACAATTTTTAGTATAAATATCAACAAAAATCCATCCCTACCACCTTTTCTCTCTCATGCTCAAGACTTGGATGAAAATGGAGGTGGTAGTGAGGGTTTGTTGAGCTTTGGAAGGTTGTTTGGAGCACAAGAGAGCTTGGGAATCGAATATATAGGTTACATTTGAACTCTCCTCTCTGTTCTTTATCTATCGGACGTATTTTCTCAGATTTTGACAAGGATTTCTTGAGTTGAGCATAACGATTTTTAGGGTGTTTCTATCGTTTCAAGTTATGGTTTTAAAGCAACAATTAATGGTTTTGGTGTTGTTTTCGTTGTTGCTTTGGATTTGAATGGATTTTAGGGTTTTGATAAAGAAATCTCGGGGTTTTTATCTCGGACGCTTGTTGATGAAGGGTTTTTGGTTTCTCATGATTGGTTGGATGTTTAATGAGTGTTTGGGACGAACACGGATCGCGACGGCAAGTCGAGGGGGATTGAGAGCCTAGGAGGAGTCTCTGGTTCAGACGCCGCCAGGGGCACCGTGGGGTTAAATACAACGGTGCCACTTGCTGCGGTGTCCATACTAGAGGTGAATCACCACTCCATGCTTTAAATGACACCGTGGGGGTGGAAGTGTGATGACGCTTTTGGTGGCATCTCAAATAGTGACGCAGTTTATTTATTTTAAATAAATTTGGCCTATTGGGGGTTTACCTAGGGGTTTATATAACCTATATGGACGGTTTAATGGGTGTTTTAACGATGACTTGGTATGGAATAAGGATTTTTGAGGTTTGGGGGTTGATTATATTTATAAAAAACTAGGTTTTTAGGTTGATTTGACGGGTAGTTGACACGCGGTTGGTGGTGTGTATTGGCATTAGCGTTAGTGAGCTAGTGGAGCGCAGTTTGAGGTGTGTAGTATTCTAACTGAAATTCACTTTTTAGTATTTATTGCTTGATTATTTGAATTCTTGTCATGTTATTTATTTATTCTCATTTTCAGTATTTATTTACAGTTGGTTAAGTTTACTCCCGTCGAGTTTATTCTATTGTGTTGGCATTGTGGCACACTAGGTCATAATATGTGTTTTAGGGGTATGTCGGTGGATTGTCGACCTGACCACTAATTTTTCCTATACATATGTCGGTGCGTTATGGTTTACGCCGGCTACCGAGTGAACTTAGGGATTTCAGTCAGTTCGAATTTACTCACTAGCAGTGCATGGGTGATAGTCTGAAGTATGGTGCTAGCCTGACCTAGATCGTGGACGCACTTTGATTCACTGCTATTAGATATACATGCGAGGGTCCTTCTCAGTTGCCTGATTATTTTCTTCTGCATGTTTATTTAATATTATTTGATTCCAGTATTTATTTATATTATTTACTCGGCAAAATTCCTTGGGATTACTCACTCTGGACTAATAATCTGTTTTGTTGTGATAGCTGAGTGTAGGCCTTAGTACGAGCAAAGGGAAGGGCAAGCTAGAGGACTTCCTGTGATTTGACTCCATATCCCTACTCGTACGTTTATTTACTTTTATTGTTTTATGTTGGATTTTGGGTCATGAGAGTACTTGGACATGTATAGGATTTGTTGAGGTCTTTTTTTGATTTTTTGATGGAACATGGATGATTATATATATTGATGACATTTTGGATGAGTTTTCACACTAGGAAAAATTCTCTTCTATTTGATTTACTTATTTAAGTCTTCCTCTGAATATTTAAAGGTTTAAATAGATGAAAATGAGTCCATTTCATAATATAAATTTGAATAACAATTTAAAAGTTAGCAAAATTTGGGTTGACAGATGCTCACGGTGCGCGTGGGACGTAGCTGGGCGGGTTCTAGGCAAGGTTGTGGACCCGTGACGTATGACATGGCGGTCTCAGATTTTTGGGCCGTTACAGTACACGTTAGGATGCACTCTATTTCTGGACAAGACACAAGATTGTGCATCGGTTCACCTGCTGAAGTTGCAAGAGAGGTTGAGTGAGGTTAGTACCTATGCTTGGGGTGTTGCAGCTCTAGCTCACTTGTACCAACAACTTGGTGCTGCTAGTCGTGTCGAAGTTTGTCAAATTATGAGATATATGATGTTGCTTAAGGTTCTTAAATATTGTATTTGTATAAATATTGTATTTTTGTACTTTAATGATTTTTTGTTGTCATGCATTTGCCGGCATAGATTTACGAGCATTTTCATCTTCAACAAGCATGCAAGAACAAAGGGTACGTTGAAAGCCTTCTGCTTGTCTATAGGTGGGAGACCAATTTAGAGAAGGGCCATAATATGGACCATGTCCATATGCTTCAAAGAAGACTTAACAATACCCCAGCTAACAAGGTATGGGCGATCTCTTGTGAAATATTAGTGTCGTTCGTTTGTTAACTTGTAAATGAGCTCATGAACGTATGTTTTTGCTAGGTTACATGAGACCCGTATTCGAGTATTCGGAGGAGAGACGAGGATATTGCTGATATCGTTTTCTACACCGGGACAATCATGTATATGGGGATTGTTAAGTCGTGTCACCCGGCTAGATTCTTGCGGCAGTTGGGTCACGTGCAGAGCAAGCCCTGTAATCCACTCAAACCTATATGAGCAGAATGAGGAAAGGTTGCGGCTAGTTATGTCGTAAAGTACAATTTTCAGGACGATTATTGGGAGATTTGGGAAAATCATGTCCTGTTGGTCAAATCAAGAGGAGAACGTGAGAAAGTCCCATGGGATGCGACTGATGATTATATGAGCTCCTTCAAGGACATTTTGCACTAGATAATTCAAAATCTAGCAAGACTCATTCATGATCACGAAGAAGAGAATGACATCTTTCATATGAGTTGTCATTATTTTTTTCAAGGTTTACATTTAGCATCACAATAATAACTTTGGATTGATTCATGTGATGTTTGTGTAGCGAATACAACGGGCCGTGGATGCTGTGACAACATGGAAGGCCTTGCCTCATAAAGTAGGAAATAGGGTTCCGCAGCGGTTGACGATGGGAGGTCCAACTGCACTGTCAGACACCAACACATCGGCTGGCAATGACTCCCCAACACCAACAAATTGGCTGAAGGTGCATCGTCATCAAAGGCGCAAGTCAATGGCAATACCAACGGAACTTTCCCGCAGGTCAAAACAAAAGGTAACGGCAACAAGATCTCCCCAAAGGTAAAAACGGAACAAGTGAACTGGGTGCTTAATTGATTTTAGATATTTAAACTTGGGGTTTTTTATTTCATTGTTTATAAATTATTGATTTTTACGACTGTTCGATCGGTCATGACTGAAAAATTTGGCATCACTCAGGCGTTCCAAACCAAGAAAACTTATAGCAAATTATATGTACATTCGACCGAACGATTACAATTTATTCGGGCGATTTGAGCCGACTATATAAAATAATGAATTTGAGTACACCCTACCTACTGAAATATCACTAGTTGGTCTTAAATGACCAAATTAATTAATTTTGATCGGTATAAACAACTCGAAAAAAATACTTGAAACTAAAAACTAAAATAACACACATTGTCCGATAAGCATATACCGAATTATTCATTTTCATTCGGGTTCGAGGAACCAAACATATAAAATTTAATTGGTTGTTCCAAACCAAGCGGTATAATTTGAATATATAACTGTTTCAAATCCCCTCATAATAAAATAATAAATTGATCTTGTACAAAAAATAAGTGTCCGATACAACGACATCATTTATACTTTCTATGAAAGTGTCTGATGAAATATGAACAGTTAGTGTCAAACGACCGAATAATTAATTTTGCTCAGTGAAAACTGCCCGAAGAAAATACTACAAAGCTAAAAATAAGTTAACAAGCATTGTCAAGTAAGCAAATACTGAGTTATAAATTTTCATTCGGGTAGTAGAAATTGAGCAAATAAAAATGATTTGGCTGTTCCTAACCGTGCAGTATAATTTGAACATATAACTATTCTAAATCCCCTCATAATGAAATAATACGTTGATCTTATACAAAAAAATTTATGTGTCAATACGACAACATCATATATACTATATAAAATAAGTTTGTATTTACAAAATCTCATCCAACTATACGCCATGTATCAGATATACATAAAATGAGTGTGTCCAAATGATGACATCATCTAAATTTTATATGAAAGTGTGTCATGGAAAGGATGTACAAAAAGTGTGTCTACTACAGATAGTAATATATATATATATATAACATCAAGGATCTAGGTGTGTTATGGTCAATGGTAATTGGATCTGCTTCTTGAGAATACACAACTATTGGTGAGTTTCCCACGTTCAAGTTCTCACTCCATACTGTCGCCTCCAGTTGTACATTTAGTTTCCACCCCAAATACAATTGAGGAAATAGGCATCCGCCTTGAATAATACATGTAAAAGAAGATGAATCAGTTAATAAAAAGTAATATTTATTACAACTACATCTAGAAAAAAATATGGTTGATTGACTTCACTCTCATGTAATGGTTGTTCCATACATGTGTAATCCTGATTACGACTCTTTCACTTACTGAAGGTGATGGTTTGCCCTTAAGTGATAGGTATGTCAAACTACTACCCGATGCTGATAGTTACACTACAATGACACTATAACATGTGGCAATAACAAGTCCCATATCAGGCATAGTCATCCACTTCTCAAATGGCATGTCCTTATTGTCGTCGTAGTGTTGCACGAATTCTACAAGACCATCAAAGATACGATCACCGAAGATTAGGCGCTAAATTTTTTGGTTACCATGAAGCTCCCAATACATAT
Source organism: Stephania japonica (assembly GCA_039657345.1). Classification (NCBI taxonomy): domain Eukaryota; kingdom Viridiplantae; phylum Streptophyta; class Magnoliopsida; order Ranunculales; family Menispermaceae; genus Stephania; species Stephania japonica. Next base: position 13,761,067 of record CM077558.1, on the reverse strand, counting down.
CATTGTGCACTTGTTTCCATGCATCATCTTCATTATGGCCAAGGCTGGCTGCAACAACACAGTAACCACAATTACCATCCCCCATTACATTACCAACCCTCTCAATGTGATCAAGCCATTCATCGGGTGCAACACCGTAATAACCATCCTTAGTTACATTCTGCAAACATGTAGGTGTTCTATGAACTTTGACTGGCACTTGATGAGGAGGCTTCCTCGGTATTGCTTCTAGAGAAAGGACATACTCGTGGTGGGATGGACATCTCTTTGTTGATTCCTCAATCTCGTCTACTTTAGTCTTCCTCTTCTTTGTCTCATGTGACACTTTTCCCTTTACCGATTGTGATGCCTTTCTTCCCCTTGTATTAATTTTCTCTGGTGGGACCAACAATGACGTGGTTGAGGTACAATTAATCTTTTGAAGCTGTTGCACAACCCTCTAGCGCTGATCCTTACATTAAAGACTTGCAAATATCTCAATAACCCTTTGAATTTCCTTTTTAAAATTGTACTCCGTCCGATTCACAGCTTGCTTCGGGTTCATGCCTAAGTTTTGCCAATGTATGTGAACATCGACAAGTGGAATTGATGAACCTACCAATTGAAGAATTGCAATTTTGTGAGCACAAGGAAGGCCGAAAGTCTTGCGCAATACACAACCACATCTTAGTGGATCGATCCCAACATTTTCGCATCGTTCAACCTCTTCCCCAATTTTTTCTAGAGCATCTTGCGAAACAAATCCTCGCAACATACGGTACAAATTATCACCAAAACCTGTGTTGCACGACATTCAAACTCCTCTCAAAAGACTTTTTGATTTCATTATGTTGCCCTTCAACCAAACTATTAGTAACCTGCCACATATCCTCCAAGTTTCCACAAGAATTTTCAAGACGTCTTTTCAAGGTATTATGTGAACTTTCAACTCTGCCGGTCGTACCATGACCAAGATGGAATTTCTTGTCTGTCCATGACTGAACAAAGCGTTCCTTGTAATGCCTAACCAATGTATCCATCACATAATCATACAGTCCATTCACACAACCATACTCATCGGCTATATTTGACATCCTTGTGTTGAACACACTTTTAGAAGTGGAATTCATCAAAGCATTCTACCTTGTCATGAAAAGATTAAAGTCTTCATTACGTTCAAAATATTTCTTAGTGTTTGAAGCCACGCCCTTATTAATGTGATAAGTACATAACAGATGAGTCGACATGGGAAAAATCAACTCGATTGCATTCATCAATCTCAACTCCCTATTGGTAACTATCACATGTCATTTAGACCACCCATCCATGAGCGTATTAAGATTCTGCAATGCCGAAAGATAGTTGTCTTTCTTCTCTGATGAAAGAAATGCAAAACTCGCAATAAAAGATAACCCAGTCGATGTGACACAAGTGATCTCTAGCAAAGGCTTGCGGTATCTATTTGTCTTGTACACGCAATCCATAAACAAGACCAATGAGAAACACCGTAGTAACTTGATGGAGTCGAGATGAGCCCAAAATAAGTTAGTGAAAACATCATTTTCCTCGTGTTTCCAATGCAACGTGAGGTAAGCATGTGTCAAGCAAATGCATGAGTTGTTGCATTTGTGATCTCCCTCTAGTCTTATCAAACTTGTATTTTTGCCTTGCATTGTATATCATGCACATGGTTGATGTATTTTCTTCTTCCAACTTCTCGACCCTCTTCTTCAACGTGTCCAAAATCTCTAAGGCCTTGACGTTTCCTTCCATCATTTGTTCCAACACAACATGCTCTTCCAGACCTAATCAGCTAGCGTATGCTTGACCCTCCAAATAACGTCAAAGCTCATAGTTATGACACCCACACACCACCTTCACATGTCATAAACCATCTTCATGTTCCTTGATGTTTATTGCAAATGGATAACTATATTTTTTAGTGCCACATTTACCCCTTGATGTCCCTTCAAAGCCTCCTTATTTTCATCCACTACAATTTTTTCCTTAACAATTTTCGCACCTTCACTAGCTTTTGTTTTTCCAACTTCCCCTATAAGAATCAAACCTCTCATACCCCATGTTCACCCTTCCCCGGCGACGACCATCGCCGCCTGCATCGAAGCCTTTTGTGACAATGACAAATCCTTTACTAGTTCTCTACATTTGAACCTATTTGACCGCCTCAACCCTACTTCCAAATAGCTTGTCTGTCTTAAAGTCGTTAGTATAGTCAAAATTCTCAAAAGAACAAGAATTTTCCTGCAAGATTGTAAGTTATTAGACCTTCATTCAAGTATAACTAAAGATTACAAAACAAACCCTGAAAATAGACTGTTGGTCAAAAAAGACTGAATAAAACTATTATATTTGGTAATTAGTAACCGAAAATATAAGTACCGATCGACCAATATATACCGAACAAACAAATTTAATCGATCTTTCGTCACTGAACATATTCGAAATTCTTTAAACAATTTCGTTATGTTCCTATGGACCGATCAAAGTACATTAGATCGGTCTTACGTAGCCGAACTAGAGGGCGGAAACCTGAATTTTAATATGAAAAAAAAACGAAGAGTGATTCAAAACTCATTAAATACCTCTTCATCTTGCACTTCCTGCATCTCCTATAACTTTTTCCTCCATCTTTTATGGTAAATATCTATCGAACAACGCAAATAAACAAAGACCTAGCAAAACACCAAAATTTGTTCAAACCATTTCAATGCTTACCAAAAATAGTGCAACTTAAACATTTTCCATCAACAACAACAACAACGAAATGGACTCTTACAATGGTAGAGGCCTCTGAATTCGCGAGTTCGCGTTGCCGGTGGTCGAAGGGGATCATTGGAGTCGAAGCTTGACCTTCAAGCTTCTTTTGTGAGCATACATCTTGAGCGGGAAAAAGGTATGTGAGAAATTGTGGGAATGGCTAAATAACTTATACATTTGATCCAATTGTTTGGTTAGTTTAATGGTGCATTAAATGTTTGGGGTAAAATGGGTATTTAGGGCGATTAAATGGCTAAATAACATACATTTGGAAACTAGATTTGGTTCAAAACGATCTAAATTGACGGATGGAGTAATAGACAATAGTAATATAAAAGAACACAACAGTTATAAATTTTCATGAAGATATAATTAAATAGGCTCACAGTTTGCATTCAATATAAATAAGATGAAATTCTTCTAATAGCGAAGTATATAATGTGGCATGTAATTTCCATACATGTGAACAATACAAAATCCATAAAAACATGTTTCTAAAAAATCCATAAAAGATAACTTAGATAATAATGATAAATTGACAAATTAATAAAAAAACAACTACTCACTTTTGATGAACCCTTGCCTTTCATAAGTATAGAAATTCATGGGCTCAGAGAGTGTTGGGCCACACACGCACACATGTGGGTATATAATGGGGTTGAAGCCCATCTTTACACAAAACCAATTGGCTTGTGTTAGGATCCAACTTACATCACTTCACAAACTCTTATTATATTTACGATGTAAAATTATATACTCCAACACTCCCCCTCAAGTGCAACTAGGCCTAAACTAGTTGTCACTTGCCAAACAAAGACCTACTTTTAAAGGTTCAGACAAACATATTTAGGCCTACTTTTATAGGCTTCTAGGCCCACAAACGGGTCTAAACTCCACCGGTAGCCCAACCAGGTCATCAAATACAAGCCCATGATCGTTTCGCTCTAATACCATATAGAAATTTATGGGCCCAGAGAGTGTTGGGCCACACGCTCACATGTGGATATATAAATGGGGTTGGAGCTCATCTTTGCACAAAATCAATTGGCTTATGCTAGGATCCAATCTACCCACTTATTTACGAAACCAACTCTTATTATATTTCAGTTGTGGGATTATATATTCGAACAATAAGTCATCATAATCAGCCGGTCCTACAAATTAAATTATATAAATAAAATAATTATTTTCTTAACATTTTAAACTCCATGTATACGACTGAGGAAAAATTGAAAAACCGTAGGAAGGATTGAATTTTACTCAATTACTCATACGAGAAAAGACGAAAACTTTATTAATAATGAAACACAAAAACTTATTGTTAAATAGACTTAGTTATATGCAAGTTAATGAATTTGTTTTTCAATCTATAATTGTTATTAAAACTCTATTAGTCACATATGTTTCTTTATTATAAATAGGATGAATCATACATTATTGTTGCAGAACGCGTCACAACAACGAATGATCGTAATACTGCTGAAATTGAGTAAGTGATTTTTTTACTAAAGTGTAAGAGATGATCAATATGGTAGGGTTGAAGGATTTGAACTGGGAGTTATCCCTATTGCTTTAGTTTTCCGTTCTAGATAATTGTGCTGAAAATACATTTAGCAACAAATGTTATTTATAATAAAGAAACTTACGTGATTATTAAAATTTATTAATAAATATATATTGAAAAATAATTTAATTAACTTTTGTTATATATAACCAAGTTTACTTTACCACAAATCCTTGTGCTTCATCATTAATAAAGTCCCCCGTCTTCTATCTTATGAGTAATTGGGTAAAACTCAATCTTTCGCTTTTTCCTTCAATCCTCTCCTATATATGTATTTTAAAATGTGCAGAAAAAAATATTTTATTTATATGATTTAATTTGTAAGGCCGACAAATTACTGACTTATAAAATGTAAGGGTACATCAAAAGGGTTTAGTTGTTTTTTTTTAATTAATTTGTTAATTTGTCATTGTTATCCGAGTTCTCTTTTTATATATGGATTTTTTTTTGTTAGAAACCTTTCTATGAATTTTGTGTTGTTTAGATGTATGAAAATTAAATCGCACCTTATATACTTTACTATTAGGAGAATTCATCTTATTTACATTTGTTGAATGCGAATTGTGGACATATTTAATTATTATATATTCATGAATGACAATTGTATTTTTTATTTTATTATCTATTACTTCCTCCAGTCAAAAATATATGACGTTTTATGATTTCTTGGCTTCAAAAAATATAAGACATTTTCAAAATTCAAGAGAACTTTATACCTTTTATACCTATTTTACCCTTCTTTTAACTCAAACATTCAATTCTAATTAAACACTTGACTTTCTTTCATTGGATGAAATAAAGAATTAAATGTGGGTAAAGAATGCAATTTAAACTAATGTTTTCTTAATATGTGTGTTTTGTGTAAGAAGTCTTAAAATTTTGAGAAGGAGTATTAGTTTGTGCAACTTTATAATAATAATATATAAAATATGTAACAAAAAACATCGTTAATTAATGAGTGCTAATTATTTAAATGATAACATAGGGACGCTTATTCAAACGAATGCCATAAGTTTATTGACTCTTAGATTAAAAAGCGAAGGTAACTTCGAGACAAAATTGATAGAATTAGATAAATTCGGACCCTGGATGATAGCACAACGCCGCCCTCGCCGAAGACCAATGAAGGAAAGCCTGCAAACTCCTAAGGAAACAATCACGCGAGGATCTGGGGATTCTCACCTCACAATTACGGGTAACCGTTTTGGACGTTTTGATTCTAATGATGGAAAGTTATCAATAAGGGTTCATTCTATGGAAATCAATTCCTCAAATTGTGGAGATGTTTTTAATAGCCAGAGTGAGAAGACAATTTCTCACTCCACAATTACGGGTAACAGTTTTGGAAGTTTAAATTCTAATGATGGAAAGTCATCAATAGGATCTCATTCTAAGGAAATCAATCCCTCAAATCATGGAGTCGTTTTTAATATCTAGCATGACAAGACAGTTTCTCAGTATGCGGATGAGAAGAAGGATAGAAAAGGAAAGTCTAAAGCCCTTACTGGATCATTAGTGGACATTTCTAACACGGCTAATACCATCAATCGACCCACCAAGCCAAGATCCAAGACACAAAGTATGACATCCCACCAGGCCTCTCCCATTTCCCCTGCTCCCCCAGATAATGATGTCAATCTCGAGGCAGGAAAGAAGAGATCTGGAGTGGGAGAATTGTCTTGGCAGGTGGTTAAGTCAACATCAAAGGAGAGTCATTCCCCGACCTGAGAACAAATTAGTAGCATGGTTATTGAGAATCCAGCACCTCTAGAAATCTAAGGTAATGAGTTAGTCCCCGTTTGGGGAGGCGCTCCATTTCACTAATTTTGTTAATGATGCAAGGTCATCAAAGGGTTCCCGATTCTTCAAACATACAGTTAAATATATCTTTTATATCCTGGAACTGTTAAGGAGCAAAAAACTCTAAGTTTCGAATGAGCTTCAAAGAACTTATAAGAGCTAACAAGCCTGATGTTCTTGCTATCCTTAAACCTCGAATTAGTGGAGATATTGCTGATAGGGTTATCAAAAGAATTGGTTACTCAAACTTTTTAAAGTTGATGCTAATGGTTTCTCTGGTGGGATATGGCTTTTATAGTCTACTTCTAATATACATGTGACGGCCCCAATTTTCCCATGCAATTGGGTACGCCCGACCTAGACCCGTACAAGCCCCGAGTCATCACTCGGCAACCTGACGAGCCTAGTCAGCCTTCAACTTAATCAATTTAGTTATTTATGAAAGAGTTATTAAAAAAAAATAAACAGCGGAAAACTAAACAATTAAAACAAAGGGGAAATAACTCGATCAAAGGAAGTAGAGGAATTCTATAAGTGTGAAAAACCCCGGGTATTCATGTACAATTCAAAATACAAAGGTACATGATACCAATCTCATCAAAATTTGCCAAGTTTAATAATCCCAAAGCATATATATATATATATATAAAACGATATACATAAAAGCAAAACATAAGGAAACCTATAGAATTGTCTCCAAATCCAGCCGATAATCCTCACAATAGATCCCCTAGGCAGGGTCCCTTGCCCTTGCTGCTCTCCACCCTATCTGCGCACCCACCGTCACAAACTAGACGGTGAGTAACCGAATAAAATCGAATGTAATGCCAAGAAAAACAACGATAATTCATGATAATACAAGTAAAGTAGTCTAAATATCATGCGGTAATAAAAAGGACAGAAATTAAATAGACAAGATGCATGATAAACAGACTAATAGATATCAATCGAAAGTCAAGTGTGTTCCAAGGAATCAAAAGAGGCTCATAAGTGGTCTAAATCATAGCATAACGGCGAAGACCTCGCGAGGTCGTCCCGAGCATCGACACAAGCGAAAGCACAGCTATGACTGGAAAGGGACTCAAACCCATCCACCCAGTACTCGGTGTCACACGGTCACTAAGGGTAGTCACACACTCGTGGCCACGAGTGCCCACGTTTTATCCCTCTAGTGCAGGTCCTAGTACTTTTGAGACGAAACACTTACGCCGGAAAATACATAACAAGAAATGGAATGGAATACCAATAATAGAACATAACAAGACTGAATAAATGATAATGAATCACATGGCATTTTCTTACTGGCTTACAAACATACAAATGCTTTTTAAGGCAATTGTACTTACCTGAACTATTCACAACCCGGCATTCACTCCGAGACTCTAATATGTTCCCCGTGCGTTCTCGACTACCTGATAAAGTCTTGAATCTCGAATATTAGTTTAAGGCTCGCATTTAGTCTTAAGGTGTTTGTTTTACAATCATTTGTTGATTATGACCCAAACCGTTGTGGATTAAACCATCTCTATGATTGTTCCCCTTTTTTTTTACAAAACATAACTCTTGTTGGATCTATTTATCAAGTTTTATACTCATCTAAGTAAGCCTTTGATGTGAATACTTATTAGGCCTAGACACATAAACTTATTCTTATATTTTACGCCTTCGTCTTGACCTCAAGTTGTATTTATTCTATTGGGCCTTTATTGGGCTTTACATAACCTATAAACACACTATTTGTAACTTGTTATAGACTCATATTATCATGAGTGTATTAAGCCTTAATACAAATCCCTATTCATTTAAACAAGTATCCATACTTTTTATCCTTTTTATTTATTCTCAAACATAACATAATACACACACCCTACACACACATACATTTTTATTATACACACACACATGTACAACTGTTGTGTACACCCCACTCATCACACACCCCACTGTTATGTGCACACAACACCCCGTTGTTGTGTGCACCCCATATTTACATGTGTTAATGTCACTTTATTACCTAAAACTATATAATATACATTAATCTACACCCACAACCATTGTGTACACCCCACTGTGGTGTACACATACACGCTGGTGTGTACACCCCACAGTGGTGTACACATGCCCCCATTCATGCACCCCATGTACATCCACCCACCACCAAACCGTCATGCATACACCCCAAAAATTACAAAAATCCACATAAGATCATGAACCCGAGAGACAAGAGAGGAGGAGAGGTTCACCTAGGGTGGGACGTAGGGTCTCCGACGGCGAGGGAGGTGGCGGCGACGTGAAGCCGAGAAGAGGAGAGGTGACGTGAGGCCGAGAGGAGGGAGGAGAGATCCGAGAGAGAGAGCAACGAGAGTGAGAGAGAAGAGATCGTGAGTAAGAGAGAGATCGCGTGGCCGAGAGAGAGAGATGGAGAGGCCGAGAGTGAGGGAGAGATCCGAAATGGAAGAGAAGGAGGGTGGGCGGCGGTTATGTTGAAGAAGAAGATGAATAGTGTAGGGTTTTGTTTGTTGTTGTTATATTTATATGGTCAAATGACCTTTTTACCCCCAACTTACTTCCTACACCATTTTTAAACCATTGCCCTTATGGGTCTTTTTACTTTTCTATTTATTTCTCTTTATTACACATTAAAGTGTGTAACCATTCTATTTATTTCTCTTTATTACACATTAAAGTGTGTAACCATTCTATTTATGTCTCTTTATTACACATTAAAGTGTGTGTGTGTTGTCACTTGCATAACTCTCCACTTCAACACACCCACATCTCGAGGTCAATCTCATGGTTCCTCACCATTGAACTGTGTCAATTTAACAATTCCAATTCCATAGACCATATGTTGCGTAATTAACTAACTTCCGCGTTCAAACGACATTCCTCGGTCCATTTTTCCTTGTTCCGACTCTCGTAATTCGCGTAGTCTCGCCTTGTCTCGCCAACTAATTAATTAAATTAATTAAAAATTCATTTATTTGTATATTTTACTTGTTTTTTTCTCCCCCGTTTAACTAGTCGAAACCTCACTTAATTAAATATCGCCCGACCGGCTCGAAACCCGTATAATACTAAAATACTAATACACACAATCAAAGAATCATAAAATCACTTTGGTGTCGACTCCCGAAGTTCGAAATACTGTCCAGTATTCACGTAGCCGAGTCATAATTTTTGACAAGTGCAACACAAGTCAGTTAAAAATTTGGGGTTGTTACAATACAACTCTTAATTGAAGGCTTTAGTAGAGAATGGATCCACACATCTTGGCAAAAAGGGGACCTAAAGGGCTATTGTACTTTTGTCTACGGCTCACCGAACTATAGAGTCCTGAAGCTGTTATGGGAAGAAGTATCTGCATTGCATATTCCTAACTTTTTACCATGGGCGCTTCTTGGGGATTTTAATGTATACCTTACATCTAATGAGAAAACAGGAGGGCTCAGGCCAATTCTTCTAAATGCAGAGAACTATTTGAGTTCATGAATCTTAATGCCTTACATGTCCTGGGTTTCAAAGGCTCAAAGTTTACGTGGGTTTGAGGAAGGTTAAGGAAGCAACTAGACAGAGGACTATGCAATAGAGAGTGGCAGATATGTTTTCCTGAAGGTGTTATCTTTCATCTACCTAGACTCAAATCAGATCACTGCCCCTTGCTCTTGTGCCTTCAAACAGATGCTCCTATTAAAACTGATAGGTCGTTCCGCTTCCATTCATGTTAGACAACTCATGAGGGCTTTAAGGAGTTTGTAAAAAATAACTGGGAAACAACGCAGAGTTTCATGTGGTGTCGAAATAGTTTGCGGATAAGCTCAAGTGGTGGAATATCCAAGTTTTTGCAAATATTTTTCTGAGAAAGAAGAAGTTACAGTGGAGGTTGGAGAAACTTGATCGAAGCCTGAATAGAGCCTTCTCAACTAACCTGCACAATCAGATAACTGAACTACAAAAAACAACTTCAAGATGTTCTTTTCCAGGAAGAGATACGCTGGTACCAAAAATCTAGAACCAAATGGCTTAAGTTTGGAGATAAGAACACCAGATACTTTCACCAGATTACAATTACTAAGAGGAAAGGGAATCGTATTATGACATTAAAGAACGAAGATGGGGAATGGGTGAATGATCAGGAGACCCTTAAGGCCATGGAAATTCAATTCTACAACAAACTGTATCTTGATGATGGTATGTGACCTCCTTCACTTAGTTGGAACCACAAATTCCCGACCATGCTACCTGCAGACTAGAATAATTTGATGAAGGCGGTTAATAAGCAGGAATTCTGAAATGCACTTTTTGATATGGGGACTTATAAAGCTCCTGGCCCTGATGGTTGGAGTTCTATATTCTTCCAGTCATAATGGGAGGTGGTGGGTGATACAATTACTACAGTGAAAGACTTATTCTACAATGGATTTCTCTCACCTGGTTGAAACAATACGCACTTGTTCTCATCCCAAAAACTATTTTCCCTTAGTCTTTTTCAGATCTTCGACTGATCAGTTTATGTAATGTTATATATAAGCTTATTACTAAGCTAATTGCAAAAATCAATCGAGCTTTATCCCTGCAAAAAATCTGCCTGATAATATTATCATCGTACAGGAAATCATTCATTCAATGAGAAGGAAATCTGGTCGTAAAGGTTGGCTAGCCATCAAAATTGATTTAGAGAAAGCATATGGTAGATTACGTTGGAGTTTCAATGAAGAAACTCTTGTTACTGCTGGCTTTCCTAATGTGTTGATCGACAGAATTATGCATTGTATATCTACAGCAAAGATGCAAGTGTTATGGAATGGAGGTATAACAGAGGCTTTCTCACCATCCAGAGGAATTTGCTAAGGAAACTCCATCTCACCTTACATCTTTGTTCTCTGTATGGAGATATTGGCTCATGGTATCCAAAAAGCGGTTGATGATAAAGAATGGTGTGGAGTTCTTCTAGGTAGAACTGGTCCCATGATCTCTCACTTGTTCTTTGCGGATGATATGTTCATTTTTGCGGAAGCTAACATGTAACAGGTACATATAATTCAAAAGATTATGACAGAATTTTGCAGTTGCTTTGGCCAAAAGATCAATGCTCAGAAAATAAAGCTCTTAATATCTAAGAATGTGGCTGCACATGTGAAGAGGCAAATCAGCACTAAGATGAGCTTCCAGATGACAGAGAACTTGGGAAAATATTTGGGGTCTCCTATCCTCCATCAAAGATCGAAGGAGGACACCTACAAGGATATTATTGATAAATTGAGGGCACGACTCTCAGGGTGGAAAGTGAAACAACTCTCGCTAACAGGCAGGGTGACGTTAGCCAAGGCATGTTTTCAATCTATACTTGTGTTTCAGATGCAGACTACAAAACTTCCTCTGACGGTATGCGATGAAGTTGATAAAATCGTGCGCAGTTTTATCTGGGGATCTGACGTGAAAAGGAAAGTCTACCTAGTTCGATGGGAGGTCTTGTGTTCTAATAAGTCCCTTGGGGTTAGGGTTTAGAAAGGCGAGGGACAATAATGAAGCCTTTATATGGAAGCTCTGCTAAGACTTTTATATTAAGAAACAGTGCTTATAAGCCTAAGTCATGAAAGGGAAGTATTGCAAGTTGACAAATGAGGAACCATCATTGAGAGCGGGGTGCCCTGCCTCGTTGGTTTGGAGGAGTATATGCCAATCTTGGTCTCTTTTCAAGGAAGGCCTTACTAAAATTATTGGAGATGGATGGAAAACTTTATTCTGGAAGGAGAAGTGGGTGGAAAACGTGAACTCTCTCCTACCCTATGCTACTATTTCACTTTCCGACAGGGACGTAAAGCATAAGGTGGCTCATTATATTACAGCATTAGGAAGTTGGGACATCTCGAAACTTGCACAGATTCTACCTAGTGAGATGTGTAACAAAATCTTGGCCACTCCGTACCCTAATAGTAGCAAAGGAATGGACATGATCTCCTAGATGTACAATAAGTCTGGGAAGTTTTCAGTTAAGAAGGCTTATGAGCGAATCGCCAATGAAGATATCCAATCTGATGACACAGGCTGGAGGTCAGTGTGGGATTGGGAGGGTCCGCAAAGAATCAAGACTTTTCTATGGTTGGCTAGACATGATCGCCTCCCTACCAACATATTGTGTTGTAAACGCCAAATTAATACCTCTGATATTTGTAGGAGATGTAATACCTCTGATATCCTAACTTCTTTAGTGATAGCAAAAGAGAATGGTTGGACTCTAATATGAAAGAAGGTGCCTCTTCTTGGAAGACCCTGTTTGGTGTCACGTATTGGGTTCTTTGGTTAACAAGAAACGAGTTTGTTTTCAATGGTATTCAGGCATCAGATATGGAAGTGATTTTTCAAGCTCGAGATAGAACAGATGAGATAATTAGATGTGGCGCTTGAACAAGCACTACTGGTCTTGAAAGGCAAGCTAAGAGGGAGACATGATATAGGAAACCGGATGAGGGTTGGGCAAAACTAAATTGTGATGGGGCAGTAACGAACGACCTCGCATACTCATCCGCTGCAGGGCAGTTACGAGATGACAGAGGAGAGTTCATCTCTGATTTCCAAGTCAAGTTGGGCAGTTGTCCACCTTTGTCATCAGATATTTGGGTGTTATGGTACGGAGTCCACATAGTAAAGGAGAAATGACTCACTAAGGTGGTGATCGAGACAGACTCATTAGAAGTTGTTTCGCTCATGGATTCTCGTCATTCTCTGGTTTTTATGGACTACCAGATCGATGAGATTCAACAGACTCTTCATCTGATAGAGGGTAGCTACATTAGATACATCCCTAGATGTATTAATGCTTGTGTAGACATCCTAGCGAAGAATGCGCCCGGATTGCAGTATGAAGGTCATAGATTAGACATAGAGCCTCATTGTATTTCCCTCTTGTTAGCACAAGATAAGTGCGACAGCACAGTGTAATTCTCGGCCCATTTTTTGGGCCGTGTTCCTACCAAAAAAAAAGTGTTGTGAAGCTTGGGACGTTATTGATTAAAATGTCGTTATCATAGAGATGCATACAGCAAAAGCGTCATCTATTTAGCAACACTTGTAATATAAACGTTTGTAAGCTAGGGGCGTTAATGATTAGAAAATGTCGTCGACTTGGAACACTTTCAATTAAAGCGTTGTAACAATAAAATTGTCGTTAATTGAGAGATGCTTATGCATTTAAAATACTGACATTAAGTAGTGTTAATGTTGCTAACTAGGATGCTTAAATTAAGAATCGTAGCTAATTGAAATGTATTAAACTATTCCTGTAATTGCGTTGCGTTGCAAATTAACTTGATACGACTCACTTAACAATGCAAGTGAGAACGGTTTTAAATGTGTCGTTAAGTGTCTTACAAGGCTAATTAGCGTCGCCAAATGTAAAAAATTAGCGTTGTTAAGTTAATAGTTGGTTGTAGTGCGACAATCTCTACAAACGAGTTTATTGAGTAACCATTGATATATGTGATAGTCTATAGCTAGGAACGAGTTTATCGAGTAATTAACCATGGTTTGTGATGCGCTCCAATTATATTTTTCCTCTTTTTTTTTTTCTAAATAGTTGAAAATTACATTGCTTCTCGTTATATTATTTTATTCTTTTGGCTATGAATAAATAAAGTCTCATTATTATAAAAATAATATTGGAGAAAGAACAAAGAAATACCAATGGTCGGGTAGCCTGAATGGCTTAGAACTTGGGCTCCTTAAGTAATGACTCGTGTTCGAGTCTAACCGATGGAGTCTTTGTTGCTGAGAGAGCCAAAGCCCCTTATGGCTAATTGCGGCTCGTGCCCGGAGTAGTCGATTAGTCCAAATATCGAGTGATTTAACTAAAAAACAAACAAAAAAACGAAAAGAGTATATTTCCGCGTGCAAGCAAATCGACAAGAAAATAAAATCCCAACTTGTCCTGATTCATGATCCATGCACAAGCTAGCTTAATAATCTACATTATATTACTATACAGCACACTTGGCCTATGAAGAAAGACAAGTTGGTCTTACGTATATAATATAGTATATGTATTGTTATGTTAGTCTTGCCGGATCAAACGCAGTACACTATTCTGCATGCATGTATATACTACAGCCAAAAGCTTAATTTTATCTCTGTATCCGACACACTTATACTATCAATCTTACAAGATTTATAGATTCTCCCACATAGCACGTACTGTTGAATCAGCCAGTTTTCATTATAATCTCTTCAGTAGACACTGAAAACCTGGCTTACCAGATAGGCCGCGTCGTGGTCATGCATGATTGCATGGTACTTGGAATTGGTTCATATATCAATATTCAATCAATCAATAAACCTCGTCACGGTACGTAGCTTCAATAATATTATTTGTTTACTAGCGTATTGGATGTTGTACTTTCAAGATTGGAAAGCCATGTGGCGGTGTATCTCAATTACTGTACATATATTTGAGTAATTGCAGCTATTAATTGCTGGTACTTTCATTTCATCTTTTTTTTTTTAGAATTGGAGCTAAGCTTCAGAAAAAAAATATTAAACATAAGAAAAATGTTAGAGTAATCCATATTTGGTACCGACCTCGGATGTCGTTCATATCCACCTCGAGATGCACACACACACATCTCAAGATGATTTGAACGGCATTATTCCATGAAGGGTACATGGAAGGGAATGTGTACCCTTCACAATCAATACAAAAAATTGTTATATACATGCAAAGAATATGAGAACAGACTTTCATAACCAAATAGCCGATGCCGCCACAAAACCACGTCACTAGACCTTATCGCCACACATTTTTAGGAACCGAGAAAAGGCCGTAGCCAAACATAGAGCCAACGCTCACAACTAGCACTCCCCGCAAGCTTAATCGTGCTTAAGTCCAAACTCATCTAGGAGAGCTAGGAAAAAAGGGTTCGAAGACCACCAGGGATTTAACCCCAACATGAGAAAAAGGATCATGACCATAGCTTAATGGTACTTTCATTTCATCACAAGAATAATGCATGCAGTTTGTTAATTAATTAGCTAATGATCATTAAAATGCCACATTACGTATATATGTATGCCTTTGATTGTTTGGTTTGTTTTTGTCAACTTATGGCCGAGTTTTTTTACGGGGAGAGTTAACTCCTTGGAGTCAACTCACAATGAAGTTCATATTTTTATGTTTAGTTCAACTTTGAACTAACTGGGAGTTACGAATTTTAAAAATAATAAAACATGTGAATTGACATAAATACCTTTGAAACAAGAGAAATGGATGTGAGTAATAGAGAGGTAATTAATAAGGGGTAATTTAGTCCACAAACCTCTGGGAGATAACTCATGCCCTAGGGGGGACAGGGGAGTTATCTCACATCCAAAAAATATGAGTTGGGAGATAACTTGCAGAAGAGTTGAGTTTATAAAACCAAACAAACAAGATTATGTTCAAACCCCTCGCAAGATATCTCACACCCCCCAACTCCACGCCCAACAAAACAAGGCCATTTGTAGTTTTCGACTCGGTGTACTATCATATATATATATATATTTATATAATTAAGAAAATATAATTAATTATCGATAAATTAAATGATCATCAATGAAGTTGTTTTTTATTTTGAAAAAAGAAAAGACCACTAAATTAAGAGTATGTTTTGGAAGTGAATATATTAATAAACAACCTGATCATGACTTTTATATATATAAAGTTTTTTTTTTGAAACCAACTACTAGATATATATACTCCCTCCAATTAAAAATATAAGTCGTTCTCGCAAAAACTTTTTGTTCAAAATTGTAAGTCGTTTTTAGAATTCGAGAGTGTATTTATTGTTTTTTTTTATCAATTTTACCCTTACACAATTCAAAAATTTATGACACTTCAATTCTTCAATTCTTCAATTCATTTAATGTCAAAGGATGTAGATGTAAATTACACTCGTTATTAAGACTGTCTTAATTCTTGCGCCTTTACCTTAAACGACTTACATTTTTAAACAAAGGTATATATATTACCACTAACGAAATTCGCATTGGTATTACTATATATGATCAGTGACATATATGCCTTTGAGAAATAATTTTGCACAAGTAATTGTATACATACATTAACTACTAGAACTTATCCTGATCACTTTTATATAATTATATATCAAGTTCTTGATTAATTAATTCTGCATTACATAACATACACAAACTAGCTAGCATCAGCCGACACAGTACTATTGTAGATAACTCCTATATGCTATGTTATATATATTACACATAAGTACTTCGAAAAGCATTTCTCGTATATTATCTAACCACTCATTTGATATATCATCTAACCACTCATTTGATATAATGCATATACATAGAGGTGACATCACACAACCTTATCACAAATATGCAAACTAAAATGCTGAATGTCTGTCTAGCTAGCTAGCCATAGTCCCGCCAATTATAACAATAACTACATGTGCCTACAATATATTAATAATAACACATGATTCATGCCAAACGGGCCACAAAGTGTCAATGTTGGTACAATGGACAAGGTAATGTGGGACTGGAGAGTGTACAAATTGAGAGCTTTTTGAAGTGAATTGGAAACAAAATTGGTTGATAAATTTAATGAATTTTGGAGATGTGAGAGGGTGTTTGGTGGTTTCTTGGAAATAGGGGAACAACTTCTCGTGAGTGGCTTATCTTACTTTATACAGTATATGCCTATTTTTTTCTTTTTGGTAGGAATATATGCCTATTTTTACTATATTGATGTGAATTATATCAATTATTTGTCACGTATATACGTATATATATAATTCATGTTGATAGACTGTATATATTTATATAATTAATTTAGGTCGTGGCTATTCGCACCCCACCTTTTGCTTCTCTTACTCCATTTTTGAATTTTTACTTCATTATACCCCACTTTTTACTTAGTTTACCCCACTTTTTTTCTTAAAATTCCAAAAATACCCTTGTTCACCCCATCACCCTCACCCTCACCCTCACCCTCACCCCCAACAACCCTCAATCGTTCCTCTCCATTTATCAGTTTTAGTCATTATATAGCACTTGTATTAGGTTACCAAGTGTTGTAGAAGTGTTTTTTTCGTTGAACAAGGCTGGATGTGGTCGCGCATTTTCCTAGAAGTGAAGAAGTATCACCCGCGAGGTTCGGACACATAAGGCTAAGACCTTTAAAGAGGTAACGACCGACTTCGACCGAGGTCTTGGCCGACTTCAACTGAGATTGTGAAGAGAACTCGCTCCCAGTGGGTGATAGAGGGATCCAAACCGATACCTCTTTAGAGGTGTCGACCCTGTGTGTCCGACACCTTTTCAGAGCCTTTGATCCAGTATGTCCAATACTTGTGCGCAACAAGAACGAACAAAAAAATTTCAAAACTCCTAAAAAATACGTGAAAATGACCAAAAAAATAATCGGTTTTGCTCGAAATCGCTTGATATTTCTGATTCCATCAAAACTTTGTACCCAAAACGCAAGATTCAAGCCCCAAATCGAAGCCCTAAACCCAACAACAAAACCACAAGCAATACTGACTCATAAAAGGAAAAAACCCCGAAAAAACACAAGTAATCGACACTAAAAGAGATGAGAAATGCACCCACAACGTCGAATCAATGTGGTTTTGTTAGAATTTCGTCGGATTTAAGCTGGTAGTGAGAATGCGATTTGAGAAAGGGGCGACTGGGGTATAGGTGAGTGGGGTGATTGGGGTATGGGTAAGTAAAAACTATTTTATATGGAATGGTAGTTGGGTAATTTCACTAGGTGGGGTACGAGAAGCAAAATGTGGGGTGTGAATAGCCGCGACTTTAATTTATGATGGGAGCAACAAGTGCAAGTGCAACAACAACAACAACCACCTCAGTTGATGATTATTAGACTAAATCATTAGTTTAGTCACTGATTGTAACATTAATGTATGTTAGGGTTATGTTTGCATGTGTGTGACAGTGTGTGTAGCATGAATAGATGGTCAGGATGATCTTGAAGTGTATCTCTGTAACTAAGATTTATGGCCATTATGTCATCGATATTCTTGATATAAATAGAAAAATATCTCACTTTCTCTTTGTTGAGAGAAATGTAAGCTTATGCTCTCTCTTATCGGTTTCTCTGAAACCCTAACTCTCATTCTCAGTTTCTGGTTCTAATATTGTATCAGAGCGTTGAGGCTAGCGCCAGAAGGTCTGGATCTGATCTCAGACGAGTGAGACTTTTCTTCAAACGAGAGTGGTTGCGGCTAAGACGAGAGAGACACTACAAAAAAATGGTTAAACAGCGATGGAAAAATCCTCTCGTTTTGGCTGTACGACCTGTCGCTAATCAAAATTAACAACGGGTGAGGTGTCGCTAGTTTTCGCGTCGCTGATTTTGATAAGCGACGGGTGTCAGAAGGCAGCGACGGGTAGACCTGTCGCTGGACAGGATTAGAGACGGGCACCCCGTCGCCAATACCCTTTTGGCAACTGGCAATCCCGTCGCTGAATCAAAATTTTTTTAATTAAATTATTTATTTATATATTTTTTTGTTTATTTTCTTGTATTTTCCTGCCAGTTACAATTTATTTTACTGCTGCAAGTTACAATTTATTTTACTGCTGTCAATATGTAATCAATATATATATATATAAACTAACTGAATCTAAAATTTACTAGCAACAATCAATTCATATATTTCAATCAAATTTAAATACATATATTCAGTGTTAAATACAATCTCATTCTCTATACATACATTTCATTAATTGTCTCTTTCCATACCAATACAAAAAAAATAAAAAAAATAAAAAATAAAACCAAGATAGAAGAACACAAATTAAGTTTGCAAGAAAACTCATCATACCGATACAATCCATCGTACCATATTCAATTGATTTCCTGCAAAAAAAAAACAAAATAAAATAATTTAAGCTTTGAGGTATACAAAATTGAGATTCACAAGTATAAAAGTCATATATTTTACGGACAACAACCTAAAATAAAGAACAAAACATATTTTTATCAGTTAAAAGGAAAAAATAAATACAAATTAGTAAAAATAATTAACAACTAGCATATATAGTCAATATCACTCATATGAAAACAATTGAGGATTGTATTTGTATTCAATAAAGCAAGTTTATGGACATAGTTACATTTGAAAATCATAAGTCCCATTCACAACAACTTTTTTCTTATGTAGAACCTATTCTAAATAAAAGATGTTAATATAGTTTCAACAATTTTTTTTCTTGCGTAGAACCAATTAAAACACAAAAATTCCAAAATCATTCTTAACAAATATTCAATCTAGACCTAAAACAAACATTCTATCTAGAACTAAAACCTTTTTGAGTCTCCCAATTCAATATTCAAATGAAGAATACATTAGGAAAAATCAGTGAATAACAAGCATTGCTTCAACAATCTTGATTCAATATATGATTTTATGATTTATGTTTATATAATGGTTCCTAATAAGATCATAAGATTCATAACCCCATGTCAACATGATCATGACCATAGCATCCTTGCACATGATTACTAAGTGAAGTCACAAAAACATAAGAATTGGTATATATAAATTTGAAACTCATAGAGAATTTATAAAAATACAAATGGGAACTTCTCACTCAAGAAAATTACGAGAGCCTTAGTTATATCTTCAAATAGACCTCAAAGTTCTTCCTCATTAATTACTAGCTAATAAAAAAACTTATAAGTACCAAGTCAATACTGAACCAAAAAAATGTAACCTTTTTGGATGTTGTAAAAAAGAAATCATCATTCATCATCCTCGGTAGCTGAGTCACTATGAGCAGAATCATCATCATCATCAACATCATCTTACCTTTCTTGTGCAGATGATCTCTCCATGAAAGCCTGCTCCTTGCAACCTAACCGTCCCTGCATCTCAAGCAGTTGCTCACAGTCTACAGTCTTGTCCACACCCAGCTTTAGCATTGTTGCTTGCATCTCCTTGAAGTCCTTCTTGAACTGGCCAAATGACTCATCATTTGCAAATATAGGACGAGAAGATCCAGCTTCATCATGTCTACGCATCGTAGACCCTAACGGTGTCCATCCAAGACCAAATCTCGTCCTTTATCATTTTGCTGCACGATCTCCAAATATAAATATGTTTCATCAATGGGAGTGTCAGGCTGCAGCTATGAAAGCTCTTTGGTCCTTTTACGTATAGCCACCTATATTAAGAATTTAAACATTCACAAGTCATATAAGTCATTGATACCTATAATTAATAAAAAATAATTACTACAAAAATAGTTTCTTACAACAATCGCCTCTGCTCTCAGATCTAAGAAAGTGATGCCATCATGATCCTTCATGTGGAGATACAAACACAAATCCAACGCACTCGACTTTCGACCGAGTTTCTACTCTTATAAAACATGTTTAACTTAAAATTAAGTTTGAAACTTACATGAATCTAATGTATACGTATGTATGTATATATGTATGTATGTATGTATGTATGTATGTCCCATAACATACTAGTCTCAATGCATGCTCATAGATGGATATGGATCCACCTCCATGCATAGACAGACCCAAACTAGGTTCCCCCACCTCTAATCTCTGATTTTCGATACGCTTGTGCTGACTTTGCTTTATATTCTAGAGTAGACCAAATCATCTTGTAGTGCTTAAAAATCTCCAGAGGTACATGGGCTTCCTCACCATCTTGCCAACAAAGTCGACATAACGAGTGGCAATCTGCTTGTCGTACAAATGTCTCACCATAGCATCATCCGATCGTCTCCAATCGAAATGAGTCTGTAATAATAGAAAGTCAAGTCTTCAACATATGCTAAGTAAAAGAAACTTAATTTTTTATTTAAAGATCTCTTACTGCCCATTTATTTAAATATTGCTCCTTGATATGGTTGGGAACCGTCTCCCAACAATAGCCATCCTTATGTGGATCGAATTTATATACCTGCATCATTTGTTTTGACGCTTCGGATGATGGATGCAAGAATGTACCACTACATTTTTACAAAAAAAGTTAGATCAATATTATGGTAAGTTCATTAAACATAAGTATATATATGTAATAATATTCCGTTGACTTACAATTCTTTCATAGTTTTTACTATAAAAAATACCCGCCCCGTGTCTCGGTCATCATTGTGTCTACCTCTCGGGCCCTAGCTGACTCAACGCCTTGTCGTGGTCTACGTGAGGCACCACTAATAGACGACTCACTCGAAGGGTGGCTTGAAGTATTGGGCGAATGTGATGCATGCTCGACATGATCATGACTCGTTGATAGGGAGGCATGCATACCAAAGTCAAAAGAAGCGATGCTGGTAGTCCTGCTGATGGGAGGGAGATGTGTGGGTAGATCCTTTAGACGTAATGCGGCCAACAATAGGTGGAGGGAGCGGCGCCACCAAAAGATATGAGTATGCCTATAGAGTGGTTGGATCATCGGGGCCTAATAAAGATGGCAAAGACATGTAAGTCGACGAATGCACATTAGATGGCCCTGATGGCTGAAGAAGAGGGGCCTGGTGGGGGTGTTGTACATTAAGTATATAAGGGTATTGCCGAAATAATTGTGACTGATGGTGTTGTTAAGAAAGCTGTTGTACAAAAAGCTGTTGCTGATAAGCAAACTGCTACTGAGCGAACTGTTGCAGGGTGGGTTGCTCCTGATGCAACTAAGGCTCATCATCATCATCGGGAGATCATATTAGCGAACAATCCAAGTCGCGAGATCGACGATCTCTGCAACCACCGGATCGTCCACTGGATCGTCCACCAGATCCCTCTCCGGATGATGATGCATAATTTCTATTTGACATGATTTTTTAAAAGTTTAAGAGTAAGTTAGAAACAAATATAAATGTCCTAATCAATTATTACGAAACAAACAAACAAACAAATGTCTAACTAAATTTATTACCTAGGTTTCATTTTTTATATCTACTTAAGTGATTATGTCATGGTTCATTGTCACTATTTTCATCATCCACTGAGAAATCAGAATTATCATTTTCGTCACATTCTTCATCATCGACGTCTGACATGTACGTGCCACTAGGATCAGCTAGCGAAATTGCAACATTGTTTCCAATATCAACTTCAGTATCATGTTCAGGTACTTGCTCTTGAAAAACTTCTTCCTGTGTAACTAAAATGTCAACATTCTCGACTAGGATGTGTTCGTTGATAAACTTAGGCTAAAGTTTGCACGCAACTTGCCAATTGTTTTGTGCCCTTCTTAAACTTGGGTATGAAAGAAAGTACACTTGACTAGCTTGCATGGCTAGTATGAAAGGGTCATATGTATTTAAACGCAGATGTCGATGTACATCAACGATTTTCAAGGAATGGTGAACTCTTGTCTCGACATCGGGCGTTGGATTGAACCAATCACACCTAAATAATACGGTACGTAAGCAACCACCATATTCAATTTCTATCACTTCTTGCAATTCACCATTAAAAGTCGATAGCACATTCAGCGTAATTTGTGCCCTTAACCCACACCCCGCTACTATTCGTATTTCTCTTTGCGCTACGCAACACTGTATGAAACTTATAGCCATTAACAATGTACAATTGATATACGTTGCAAAGTCAACTTGGGCCGTAGGAAAGCAATAGAAGTGTTTGATCTTGAATAAGCTTTGGTGCCTATATGTAAAGTTATATTACGTACTGCATTTTCAATTAAATAAGAGACAAGAAAATTTGTGTTACTAAGCATTTCTTAATGACATACATATTGTTCAAACCAAGTCGAGAATTGCTTCTCAACTAGTTCATTGACAACACTTTCTGAGATATTTGGATGATTGGCGCGCAAATCCGCCACGTACATCCTAGGAGGAGATGAAAGAAATCAATAATTCAAAATAATCAAAAAGTTGCGTATTTGACTTTTGATAAGGATAGCCTGTGTATTATGATGTGTTTAGGCATACCTCATGTAAGGAGCAACTTATGGACAATTTAACACATATGAGCATGCAACGTTGTACTTAACATCCGTGAGATAACGCTTCCCTCTTCCAAAAGCTCGACTGTGGTATGTGAAAATTGAGAATTTTCCATTATAATTTTAAGTGGGGCCAACTCCACCATTGTAATTGTGGGGTGGACGATTGTGCATGGTGGAAACATGCTCCTCAAAATAATAAGAACAAAACGCAGTTGTCTCTTCCACTAAATAAGCATTGCATATTGAGCTCTCAACCTTTGCCTTATTCCTAACATTATTTTTTAAATGTTTCAAATACCTACATTAATGCATATAGGTAAAGTAGTTAAATGTATATTCGCTCAAATTTTTTAATTTTGTACAACTAAACTAGATGTGTTGTGTTGATTACCTCTTAAAAGGATACATCCATCGAAATTGTACTGGGTCGGCAAGGATAGCCTCATACCCCAAATAGATAGGGAGATGCTCCATTGAGTCGAAAAAACTAGGCAGAAATATTTTTTCCAACTTACACAATACTTTTGGCATGTTTTTATGCAAGAGATGCAGATTCTGAACATTTAAATTTCTCGCAGTTAAGTCTCTAAAGAAAATGCCTAACTCGCTAATTGCAATCCTTATGTCCTCCTCTAAGAGCTCTCGAAAAGCAATTGGCATAAGTCGTTGCATGAATACATGACAATTGTGACTTTTCATCCCAAACATCTTCAACTTCTTAGAATCCACACAACGGCCGAGGTTAGACGCTTAACCATCAGGAAAGTTCAAGTCTTTAATCCACTTACACAACACTTGTTTTCTCTGCTTGTCAAGCGCGTATCGCGCTTTTGGATACTTCTTAGAAATTGGATCATAATGAAGCTCTAGTCGATGACAAATCTCCTCTAAGTCTTCTCTGGACTTAGGATTATCTTTCGTAATGAAGCTCTTATTTTTCCTCTCCTTTGAATATGGTGGTAAGAAATTTCGATGACAATCGAACCAAGTCAATTTTCTACTGAACCTTAACTAAAACGCGTCAGTATCTTCCATACAATATGGACAAGTTGTTCTGCAGTGCGTGCTCCATCCTGACAGCATGTTGTATGCTGGAAAGTCGCTACCAGTCTACATAAGTGCAACACGCATTTAAAAATTAGTCTTTGTTGATACATTATAGGTAGGCACTCCATGATGCCATAGATCCAACAATTCTTTCACCAATGGTTGGAGAAACACATCAATTTTTTGTGACGGATTGGTCACTCCAGACACGATCAACATTAAGAACATCATTTCTTTTTCATGCACATCGACGGAGGTAAATTGTACGGTGTTAAAATCACTGGCGAAGAGGAATATGATTTGCCCATCATTCCAAAAGGTTGAAACCCGTCAGTGCATAACCCAAGTCGAACGTTACGAACTTCAGAGCTGAAAGTAGAGTTTACATGATTGAAGTGGTTCCATGCCATAGAATCAGAGCAATGTTGCATGTTCTCCTCATTTCTGACGTGTTATGCATGCCATCGCATGTGTTTTTCTGTAGCTTTCGAGGCAAATAAACGTTGTAAAAGAGGCGCTAAGGGAAAGTAAATCATTGTCTTGTGTGGGCATTGGTTGGAGTCCAACCTAAGTTCTCCGCAAAACTTACAAGATCTACGGTCGGAGTCGGGACCCCAATAAAGCATGCATGCTTGGGGACAACAATCGATTCGCTAATGCGGCAAACCAAACCATTGCACTAAAGTTTTACATTTGTAAAAACTATCTACCAAGCAATTATCTTCAGGCGACATGTCTTTACAGACCTGCAAGATTTCATTAAATGATTGATCTGAAATATGGTGGTTCGACTTTATCGTCAACAAACGCGATATTGTTGAGAGTTTTGTCATCTTTTTGCATCTTTTCCAAAGAGGTTCATTCGTTGCGTCAATCATGTCAAACAATTTTTTGGATTCAGGGTTCGGTTCCTCCTCACGGTTCCAATCAAGCATATAAACAAATACATTAACATCACAACATATATATCTATATATAACAAAAAATAATTAATTAAAAAATACCTTTTAATGAAAAATGAGTAACTACTGGAAGTGATAGATGTCGGGCCGCGATTTCAACTACAATACAATACACAACACACAATTACATACTAAATAAATTAATGAAATAAATTATATAGAATTTATTTTACAAAAATGATAGATCTAAAAATTAAAAACAAAACTAAAAATATAAAATATAAAAAATATACCAATATTTTATAGAAGGAATCGGTAGTGGTGACGCAGGTTGGTGGTGATGAAGTCGCCGAGGACGATGGTGGAGATCGTGGTAGAGATCGGTGGTGGTGGTGGAGATTGTGGTGGAGATCGGTACGTCGTGGTGGTGGTGGTGGTGGTGGAGATCGGTACATGATGGTGGAGATCGTGGTGGAGATCAGAGAGATGGGTGGTGGATGAGATCGATGAGAGTAGTTCGGTGGTGGTTAGGAGGAGAGTTTGAGAGATTGAGATATGAGAGATCGAGAGAGATTGATGAAAGGGGCTGGGGAGATGTATGGTTGACGGGTATTCAATGTGGGGGTTGGGGAGATGTAATGAATGTGGGTATTGAATGTGAGGGTTGTGGGTGAGGGGGCGCTGACCCCGTCGCTATATTTGCATATAGCGACGGGGGGCATCGTCGCTAATGCCCCCCTCACTACCCCCTCGCTGTTTGGTCGCAAAAAAAAATTAAAAAATAATTTTTTCCTCTGTCGTTTTCCCCTCGCTACTCCCTCGCAATTTTGGTGACGAGTATTACCCTTCGCCCTTTCTCATCACTCATTTCGCCTTTTTTGTAGTGAGATTGGCAAGATCGAAGGATGTTCAAGATCCGAATCAATGAAACTATCAAACTTAACAATTATGGGTATAAGGTACACACAAACCATACATTAAGCATTCACCACATCAAATTTAAAATATACCTCGACCACGTGCCTCGATCAGTGCACTTGTCCCAACACGAGTCCCACGTCACTGGTCGGTGACCCTGATTACGACCAATCTCTAAGATTAGAAATTTGGGCCGTGACACACCTACCCTTGTGGCAAGCTACATTAGTCAACCATTACAGGCACTGCAAATAACTCCAATACAACAACAATACATGAGGACAACAAATCAAAGTAGTGATTTTGGTTCCCAATGACAAAAAGTATGTTTCCAGTGCGGTCAGCCTGGACGTTTCCAGAGTAGATGTCCAGAACTGTATTATGACCAATAGGGCGGCACTCAGCCACAGGCTACTAAGAGCCTCCATGTGGTGATCGAGTTGTTGCCAACAGTGACTCGTGACCGTACCTAGGGTGGTAAGTATTTCTTCTTGTACCATTATATCATGCATGGATTGATTAATTGGAGTTTTATGTGTTATCTTGCAATTCCTGACATTGTTTGATTGAGTTAAGGTTTATACCTACTAGGTACAGTGCTCCTTGATCTTAGTAGGGTTATCGAGGATGACAAACACCCAACTTAAGTTTAGAGTCCAAAAGAATTATAAGATCATGGTAGGTTTTTGGTACATGAGATAGCAAACCTAGCCTTAAAACACATCTAAAGTAAGGCAGGACCAAACAAGTTGTGATTTATCACATGATTCATGAACACATAGTGTTCATGACGGTTGTAGTTGCAATTTTGTCAAATATTTTACTGCCTGGGTATTGATGCGATTGCAAGAGGAGCTTAGTTGTCTTTATTCAATACGAATGAGAAGGTTGTAAATTTGCGTCTAAGATGCAAGTGGTTGGGAAGGTCATCACGATTTTGACATTCAAGTCACGATAGTAACGTCTTGCAACGTGATTACGAGACCTTATGATGTACTAATGGATAATGTCCACGATTAAATCGTTGTCATCCTTATAAGTGTTTTAAGAATTGGGAGTGGTCTAGATAGGCCGTAGTTGATTTTGGGGAGAATTGGGCTGTTACAAGTGGTTATGGCCCACAGTCTGATAGACCTGGAGGACATCAAGCTGTCAGAAGTGGTTGAAGACCACAGTTTGATGAATTTTGGAAAACGAGTTGTTTGAAGTGATCCTGATGGGTCCACAGTTCATTACTTAAGACATTGTTCTTTTTTAAGAGACTTTGTAGAAGTTCACAGTTCAATATTCTAATGACGAGTTGTTGGAAGCAACTTTGTGTGATTCCACAGTTGGTCATAGAATATTTAGCTGTCTAAAGTGACTTTGCACCAGTCTGCAGTTCAATGTTGAATGTTGAGCGGTTTGAAGTGAGTCCATACGAGTTTGTCGTTCGTAATTGGGAAATCGACCTGTCTGAAACGACTTTGAATGAGTCTGCAATTCTATAAGAATACTCAAAGCTATTTGAAGCCGTCGTGAGCCCGCAGTTTGGAGAGTGTAGAACAGGTTTACTAGTTTTTCCTACTTAGTGTTTTTATAAGAATTCACCCGAGTTTAATCTAATTTTGAGGACGAAATTCTTATTAGTTGGGAAGACTGTATGTGACGGCCCCAAATTCTACAATCCTAGAATTGGGCACCGCCCGGCCTAGACCTACGCGAACCACCGAGCCAATTTCGCTAAGTCGCGCAAGCCTAGTCAGCCTTACTTACCGTTTACCATTTATTACATACTTACAAATGAATTTAATCAATTAGTGAGTTATTATCAGATACAGTGGAAGCAATTAAACTCCAAACTAATTAATAACTTCAAGGCACACAAGTTAAGACAATCCTAGGGTGTGGAAACCCTGTAATCATATCCACCATATGAATCAAAAGAGAGTATCGATAATGTCCTACATTTCCAAGATCTCTCATAACCCATAATCCCATACTCACCAAAACAATATAGATACTTAATACAAAACATACTCAATACGCGAGAGGAGACCGCCTCATGGTCCCCGTCTTCAATCGCCTAGCGCTAATCCCTTGCCTTTGTTTGTTCGCTGGTCTACCCACCATCACAAACTAGACGGTGAGTACAATGATGTAGAGAGTAAAGTACCAATAGAGTCTAAACAACATTTCAACTGTCACATAAATGGCTAAATTAGTATCATGCATGGATATCATGAAAAATATAAAAGACAGCATGATAAGTGAATCACAAAGATAACAACGATAAATAAGTGTCAAGAGCACGAAGCAAAAGAAAAGGCATCTAAGTGTCCCAAGTCCACCAGGTTGCCACACTTAGTTTACAACTTGACTTCCAAAACGGATTCTGGACCTACACAAACCCAAGGCAGTCTAGAATAAGGCACTTAGCCCCAAGTCACACTTAGTTTACATACGGGCACCGCAGCGTCACACACAGTTCAACATACGGCCACCGCAATCCCAAACTGCAAGTTTAACTATGTCCAGAGTCCGTGTACTCACGGTATAAATCGTGAGTGCCATGTTGTCCACTTAGACCCAAATAGACCACACATTATGGAATCCAATCAAATCCGAGCCGATAAATCAACAAGGATAGATATAACAAAGGGAATTAAAGAATACATAATAGTACAATTAAATGCACAAATGAAATAATGTAAAAGCTCCAATTGGTTTTACTCACAAATACCGTACGTAATTCCGAGCTCGCGGCTCTCACACGCTACCAAAACGACTCCACACTCTTGTCACCAATCCACTAAGCACCTGGTAATCATTTTTTTATCCATTTACATCATGTTAGAGCCTATTTGGAAAATCTTGATTTTTAAATCCACTTCCCATATTTTTCTTGATTTTTTTCTAAATTTCTTGGCTATTTTTACCAATTTCACGCTTTACGAGGTAAAAACTACAACATAACGCCTCGTCAAAATCTGGAATACTTCACTTTTTATAGAAATTCATAAATTTCTATTTATTTGGACAAAATATAATTTTTCTAGATTTTTCCCATTTTTTAGGGATTTTTCCAATATTTTTTTCAATATATTATTAAATTTTAAAAAATGTTTATTTATTTATTTTTATTATTTTATTTTGGATTGGGCTAAACTGGACCCAGTTCATCTGGGTCCGGTTCGGCCCAACCGAACTGGTCGACTGGGTCGGTCTGACCTGCCCAAGCCAGGGCCGGGTTGGCCCGACCCAGTGGGGTATTCTTCCCCAAAATCGAACTAGTGAAACTAATTTGATTTTTTTCTCTTTTTTTTTGCAACAACAGCAACAACAATCAACACACATAACCACCATTATCAACACCTTTGCTACTTACCTTGGTGGTGGGAGTTCGCTGGGGAGGAGCCCGTGCTATGAGAGCCGAGAGTGACCCCGAGTGGGAGTGATGGTGAAGGCAGTGATCGTGGAGAGGAAGTAAGGCCGAGTGTTGGGGAGCCGAGAGAGGTGAGCCTTGATGACACTGAGAGAAAAGAGAGGGGTGACCGAGATTGGGTATGTGCTGTGGGGAGGATGAGAGAACGTAAGTGGTGAGGAAGGTCTCGGGTAGAGAGAGAGTGAGAGTGATTTTTGTTTGGGGGAGGAGAGAGGAATTAAGGGATGGAGAGTAATGGGTAGGAAATGATGTGTCACTAGATGGGTGGTGGAGTGTTGTACTAGCTTTCTTTTTTTTCCATGAGTGATGTGTCACTCTTCCATTTGTTCACACCAACCACTTTAACGACACCAATGGGTGACTCTCCCTCCTTATTCTTTTCCTTATTTGCCCACTAATTGGTTTTCCTCGAGTATAGACATGCTCGGCATGCACTACGACTTGCCCTTTCACACGCAAATGGAACTACCAACGACTCGTAACACTACTCGTAAAATCGACGTCACCGCCCTGTCACACAGACATGAGTATAAATCAATATTACACGTCATCACACATAAATAACATAAATTTTCGGGTAGTTACATTGTAACGGCCCAAAAAATATTTTACTTGTGGATGATGACGTGTACTTATTTATACCCTTGTGCAAAATTTGTTAATTTATCGTCGAATTTGCGTGTGAGATTTCGCCTAGGAAAACGTGCTGAGACGAATTATCGGCGAGTTACGCATATATAAAACATAGGAAATAGATCATTACTAAATTATTGGAAAATTATGAAAAAAATTAGGGAAAATGTGGAAATAAGTATTTAATATTAGATGAAACTATTGGAGTCGAGAATTTGATGTTTCGCGCAACCCGTGTCCTGAAATATAGGGGAAACACCCGGAATATAAAAGTCAAAACAAGATAAGGATGAGTTTGTGTCACAAAACCAAGTCATTAGAGTTGTTGGACAGCTCATTTGTGAGCCATGGATTAACCTCGAGATACATGTGTATCAACTGATGACAAAGGAAGTATAAAGGGTGGAGATTGGGGTTTTGACCACCAAACACAACACACACACACACACACACACACCAACAAGACCAAAAATGGAGATTTTAAGGAGTAATTCTTGACAATTTTGAGAAGTTTCGACAACAAGAAATCGATCATACACCCCGACAGCAGTAAGATATAGCTTGATCTTTCAATTTTGATCATTTAGAATGTGGTTTTGAGGGTTATGATGGAAAATCCAAACTTGGAGTTTAGCTCACTGATTTTGTGTGTAATTGGTGGTTGTTGTGATGAATTTATGAGCAATGATGTTGAGTTTTAATGGTTATTGGGTTGTTGAAGTATTAAATGATTTTTTGGTATTTTAGTTGAATTTTGGGGAGGTTTGATAAATTGTCGATTTGTTGTCATTTGGGTTGTTTAGGAACACCCATTAGTATGTTTGGAAGTCATTAAGAGTATCGAGGTAGCTCGGAATGCAGTGAAGAAACCGAGGGTTTCGAAAATCCCCATTACAATCGACCAGCCCTGTGTGGCGTCGCCGAGGGCGTCGTGGTTATTGAACCCATGGAGGTGTCGTGGGTGGCATTTTGGCACTTTGAACGTGCAGCGCCACCCACGGCGTCGAGGAGATAAAAATGAAAAAAATGACAAAATTTAACAAACTTTTGTCAAATTTCCTTGAACTTCTAGGGGCCTCACCCGGGGTTCCCATTAGTTCGAATATGTCTAAATTATCCTATAAATTATGCAAATGGAGTTTTCACGGGTTTAAGTATTTCTAATAAATTAGGAGATTAACTGTAAAATGAGATGCTAAAACTCTAACATGACCAATAATTACCTAAATGCACACTAAGAACACATCGGATAAGTAACGAGGGTTTTGGATCGACTTAGGATGTGTAGGAGCCGCAAAAGGCAATCTTCACGTCAATTGAGGTGGTAAAGCCAGTTAGAAGATGCATAGTAATTCATTATCTATTCATTTTTTTCTATATTCAAATTACTATTTTGCTCGGAATCCATTTCTATGCGTTGAGTGACCAAGAGTCTAGGTGGTCGGGGTTGGGAAAGGAGTTGTTTGAAGTGACTCAAGTTAGTCTGCAATTCAAAAGTTACTGTAAAAGCGGTTGGAAGTGGCATGAGGTCCATCGTCGTAAATTTAAGCTATTCGAAGTGGCCAAGTGCCCACAGTTTAACCTTAAGCTATTGGAAGTGGCTTTAAGCCCACAGTTTGAGGATGATCGCTTAAGCCGTTGGAAGTGGCTTTGGGCCCACAATTTGAGAATGTGTGGGATTTCTTCAAGCTGTTTTGAAGAGGTCGTAGATCCACAATTTGAAAAGTGTTGTGACCACCTAGGTGTCTATCTTTTGCATTTCGTCACTCATCGATTCGTTGTTCATTTATTTTGTCTGTCTATCACAAGAACACGGGTTCAATCTAGTTGATACGGTCTGATCGTGGCACCACGATGAAGTGTGTCTTCATTATGACTGCTAGCGGAGAAGGGGATACTTTCATTCAAAAAAGGGACAATGCGTTTTTCCCATACTATACTGGTAGGGGGTTTTTTTGACTTACTTTTATGGGAAACACAATGTTTCTCGCCTTGTATATATCTCCTTTTTTATTAATAAAATAACGTCTCGTTCCTATCAACCCACTCCATACTCGCGTCATAGCGTATCTCGATGCAACTTATGCTCTCACCACCTACTCTCGCAAAATGTGAATAGTGGAAATAATTAGTGCAATGTTATTTGTATTAAATAATACACCAAATAAGCAAGCATCAGACCAAAAATACCCTCATGCCTAAGTCTTCTAACTAGATTTACAAGTTTGCCCTAATTATTGTAACAACTTGATTTTATTAACGATGTTATTATTATTTATTTTCAAACTAGGACGCCAGCTCGGACCCACGTGGACATCGCGGATAGGTTAGGCCACACCTAACTAGGTATATTAGTTTATATTTGTCTGTTGATTGCCTTATTGTGGTGTTTATTATTATTTTATTATTTAATCCATCGCATGTGCGTATTAACCTTGCTATACCGTTAAGGTTGTATGACGAGTATTCGCCTTGAAAAGCATGTCGACCAAGGTATCGGGTGGGCAAAATACGGGTACACCATGTCTAGAAAATACAAGATAAATAGACTAGTTGATAAACAGGGTAAATGTGGTAATTTATGATAATCTAACTATAGGCTAAGTTAATTCTATTAATTTAATTGATGTACACAAGCTTTGGAGCGCCTCGAGATGTGTATCAGGTGCGGGGCATTGGTTGTTTTGTAGTCAGGGTTAGTGTAACATTGAACACAATTTTATAAGCCAATATAAATACTTAATGTGCCTAGTTATGATTTTAATTTATCAAATCAAATGCAAGTTTATGGTTAGGCCAATTAATTTGAGAACCTTAGATCATCATGGAGAAGATCCTAGAGTTAGAAAATGAGGCAAAATGTGTCATGATTTAGTGTCACTTGGGTTTGGGACAACCTTAATGTAACAACCCTAAAAAAGATTTGTTTATGTGGATAATCGTAATATTTCTTTGGATACAATCCGTTTCTCTCTTATATTCTCTCTTCTTGCTTTTCTTTTTCTATTTATATGTGGTCATGCACTTAAGCTTAGCTTTTAGTATTGGTTGATGTATATTTGATGATTGGTTTGCAGAGGATGGTCTTTTGGAATAATTTGATTTGCAAGGCTCGAGCTTTATACTTAGCTTTTAAAGTTAAATTGATATCTTACAACTTTGGAAAGTTATTTTTTTATGTTTGTTTGATTTGAGATTTTGCAGTTTGTTTTTGTTGGAATTCCGACTTGCTATCAGTTCTGCTAGAAACAATCAATGAGTACATGTCCACCATTGAAATCAATGTAAGTACATGTCATTGAAATCTTTCAATTTTTAATTGTAAAGATATAGCATACAATCCAAAGTTGTGATTTCATTTGTATGCAATGATTAGATTGTATAATATTTCAATAGTTAGTGGACATTGATTTCTTATTGCGTATCAATCACAATTCTTTGTTATTTGAGCAGAAAAAGGCAAGTTCGGTAAGAATAAAAGTTTGATTGAGTGGATGTGTTTATGGTTCTTTAATGGTCATTTCATGTCATGGCATGCCATAGAAATGTGACTCCACATAAGGGTTTGTGAAATTTGTAGCTTCAAAAGGGGATTGTAGTAGTAGGAGAAAGGGATATATGACCTCCATATGACTTGGACTATTTGCAATCTATAGTTTGCATACTAATTGTTTGAAGAAATGGTCACTCACACCACCATCAACTGAGGCTCAATTATCTGACCTCTCCCAAACTAACACTTTCACGGTTTCACCTTCATACTTCTATTTATATGTGGTCATGCATTTAAGCTTTGCTTTTAGTATTGGTTAATGTATATTTCTTATTGATAAATTTGATTACATTATGCATTGATAGTTTCATTGAGTGCTTCTGTGGTGTTTAATAAAATGCCTATCATGAGACCTTGAGAATTAGTTTCATAACATTGAGACGGTGGTATGTATTGGTGGTTTAATTGGATGTTCTATAGTTGTTTGATAAAATGCCTATGAGAATATTGGTTGTTACTTAGATAGGTCTATATTAATATTTCAATATTTTATAAATTTTGAATTGGCAAAACGATAAGACTCATCTATTAAGAAATTGTGTTTGATGTAGTTATCGGCTGGACTTAAATTAGGTCTAACTTAGTTGTGAATTAGCAAGTTGATAATATTGGTATTTGAAGGGTGTCTTCTTCTTTATGATTGATTATGTGTGTGAGTGTAATTAACTTCTCAAATATGACAATGCAATGAGACAACATTTGAATTTGGTTTACTAGGACATTTAATTACTGTCATATTTACACTAAAAATACTATGCATTCTAAGCCCACATTAATTCAGAAAAATACATTTATGTAATTCTCCTTTTAATTTTTGGGCTAATTCTTACATTATTTAGTGCGTTGTACCAGCGTTATTATATGAATTGAGTTTTTATTTGATCGCATCTTAAATATGGTTGGAATCTAATGTTGATCGAATATGTACAAGTGTTATATGAGTTGAGTTCTTATATGTTAGAACTTGATTTTTTTTACTATACCTTTAAAGAATCAAAATTTTATTTTTTGAATAATAAAATATTTTTTGTAGTTGAATTCCTACGAGCGTATTTCTTTGTCAACTAGTATATGTGTTGGTAAATTTAATGATTAAAATTTTTCTTCTTGTGTGTTTTAAGGCTCTTGCAGAAGAACCACATTAAAGGTCCTACGCCACGAGATTGGGAGACCTTCAAAGCTTCACTTTTTTTTTTCTTTCCAACAAGAACTTCAAGGCCAAAATAGTTATCTCTTTTATTTTCTTCCTTATTTTCTAAAAGTATGTGCAAGTCTTTGGAATTTTGTCTTTTTCTATTGTAAGGTTTGGTTATATTCTTGGACTTCAACGTTGTGCTTGGTTAAATTTTAAAATATTTTTTTAATTATGTGAATTCATTAAATCCTGGAATGCATTTTTGGCAACTCTGCTCCTGATTTTGGTTTTTTTTTTTTTTTTTTTTTTTTTTTTTTTTTTTTTTTTTTTTTATGAATGCTACTGATTGTGGTTAATTGTGAATATACTTTAAAAAAATTCAAAATGAAATTGGATACTAAAATCAAAAGTTTTGAACCCTAGATTTCATTTCTACATCCGTTGTTATTTGTTGCTAAATTAGAAATAACATGGGGAGGAAACCCGTACTTATTTTCGCAACGGATAGCAACAAAAAATCTATTGCTAAATTTAGAAATGAATTACAAATTATGTCCCTAAAATTTAGGGACGAGGGTTTTAGATACGGATATTGTTCTGTTTTTAATTTCGTTATTAAACTGTTTTGCACCAAAAAAATATAGGGTTTGGAGACAAAGTTTTCTATTTTTAAATCCATTGTTTTTTGTAATATTGAGGTGCACTTAATAAAGATGGGTGCAGATAGCCGGACTCATAATTATATGATAATTATATAAAATTTTACATTGTTGAGTTCTTAAGTGGTGCACAAATTTTTTTTCTTGAAAATTATACATATAATGGTTGGTCCCCCCTCCATTTACAGTCTGCCCAGTGATAAGCGTCTCGTAAGGTGGATTTAATGGCTTAAATTAAGCCAACATAAAAAATCCTCTACTTAAGGCACTACATGCTTGATTAATTCATGCATGCACATAATTATTGTTGACGTGTACCATGCATCTCGAGGCGGCCAAAAGTCAACAACACACCGCCTCACACCTCTAGCTTATACTATTCACTTCATCGAGATCCAAACACATATCTCGAGGCAAATTCAAAGTTTATCAATTAAATTTACAAACTATAGGATACATTTAAAGAATATAATAATCTAACGCACTTTGGGACCACACTTTGTTTTTTAGTCATTTATGGTTCTGTTTTGTCTACCTAGGCGTAGGCCTCACATCTAACAAAAACATTATAAATGAGCTAAAAATAAAGTGTGTATCATCCCAAGTGTGCGCCCAAAGTATGTTACATTATCATTTTCCTATATATAATACATCTATGTATTAAATTACATGTAAACTCCTTAGTGCATCTCCAATCATGTTACTCTATGTTTTTCTCTATTTTACGGTTCAGTCACATCAAACTCTATTTCTTCTTTAACCACAAACTCTATTTCTCCTCTAAAAAGGAATATTCTTTCACTACTATTTTTTACATATTACTTACAACTCCCTCCCTTTTCTTTTTATCTACTCACTCCTAACAGCACACAAATATATAATAATATTATTTAACATATTATAAGAACTAATAAATGAATATATAATATTATTTAACATATTATAAAATTGTCCAACATAATTGACCGACTCCTTCATCTTTTCTCTTTCAACTTTTTGTGCCGCCACCGCCCTTCACCGCTGCCACAACAGTCTGCCCCCCGCCGATGCAATTGTCGTCACCGGTGCCACAGTGTGGTAGAGAGATGACCGAGATCGGCCGGATCTAATTTTGTGAGAGGGAGAGGGGGCGTTATTGCATCTATGTGATTCAATCTTGCAAACTAAAAAAAAAAAACTAAGTCAAGGGTGTCTCTGCCATATTTGGCGTTCCACTGTTCACCCCCTCTAAAATAAGGGGGGTTTTAAAGTCCCATTGGAGACAATGGAATGCTAAAATAGCATTGGAAAGCTGTTTTAGCGTTCCATTGGAGACGCTCTTAGTACACTGGAGCGTACACACTATTCCCACGAACCACCCGTAGTACCCACGACCCTCTCTTTTCACTAGGCGTACCAACAATTTATCAATTATTTATTTTTCAACTATATAGGCTTTATATTAATTTGCATTAATAACCTATAGTATTTTTTATTCGTTTACACGCCAAACATACACAATATAATCACGCCAACACATACGCACACTAGTTGAGATAAGTTGATTTAACCACGAGTCTAATTTGAGTTAATTAGTATTCAGATTAAGGCTAATTACCTAATCAAGGGCAGCGGCCATTACACTTTCATCTTGCCTCAAAGTCCCATCCCTAGGTTCATCTAGGGTTGCTATTTACTTCATCGATCCATGCATCATAGATATCATCAGTTAGTTGTCTAAGATTCCAACAATTTAGGTCATCACTAGACACATCTAAGGGCTTTAATTAGGACATTAATTGCAATTCCGTCTTTATTTGTGCTTAGCTTAACTTAGCCTAATTAATAACTTACGCATTTTTATCTTAATGATTTGGCTTACTTTAGGGGTTTAAGTCAAGTATCCCTATTATTTTTTTTTATTTTTTTTTTTTTGTAGGAAGTATCCGTATTATTTTCAACTAAGCCACAAGGCCCTATTTGACTATCCACTACCTGGCGCCCAGGCCAACACAATTCTCATGCTCGAGTTTGACTAAGATTTACATGTCAAATCTGAATTACAAGTCGCTAAACCCTATAATTAGAGTTTAATCCGATTTAATTAATTTGTGATGTCACACTCAGTGGCCCTACCAACTCTGAGTGCAGGACAAGTCGAGGTGAAGCTTTAGATAACCAGGCACTGGAAATTGATATACAAAAATTAATAAACAAGGAAAATTTTACAATAGAGACTAAATATATACCTATGTCATAAGAACCCCTCAAAATTTGTTTTGCATTAAATACTTTGTGCATTTATGTCGCCTCGATTAATGTGTTGAATTTAAATTCAATAGTTATAAATAGCGTACTCATGATATGAGTATATATTTGGTTCTCATGGTAGAAGTATCTAATAAAAAATATTCTTGCTAGTTAGGATGATATATATGAAATGAGAGATCAACCGATATATGGTACTTGTGTGTCGTTAGATGCACTAATTATATGAAAAAAAAATTTCTTGTTCCAACTAAAACCTAGTTTGTTTCAAAATGACAGACTTATTTGGAAGTTGATTTTTTTTTTGTTTGGTTTCAACTTATTCAAACTTCCTTGGAAGGTGCTTATTAAAAATAATAAAATATGCAATGGACATAAATACTCAATAAAATAGAGAGAAAGACACAAGAGAGAGGGTTTTAATGAGGGGCAATTAGGTCATAACTCTCAATTTCCCTTAAGGAAGTGTAGCGTTAACTTCCCTGAAAGTTAATTATCTTATCTTTTTTTTGTCAAACCTAAAAGTTAATTATCTCACTTCCTCCAACTTCTCCAATCAAACAAGGCCTAATAATATGAGATATAGTTTATTAATGTCTGATCAATTAAAATAGACATAGTAAAGATTAAATCAATTCATTAATTTGAATATATACCTTAGGAATCACAAGAGTTAGACATTGGCATAATTGAAAATTTGAATGTATGCCACCCTTTCTCATAACAGTTCGTTAATGACCTTTATTGGTACATGAATAATAATTGAGGGACAATTAAGAGAGATTAGAAGCTTGGGCCGGACCACTAGCAATAAGCAATTGATGAGCGTGAATGGATCAACTATTCATGATGATCAATTAGGTTTACAGATTATTTGGTAGGTTGTCTCGCTCCTACCGTTTGTGCGTTATATAACCCAACAGATCCTGTTGATTGAGTATTGATATCTCCACAGTAAACCATTAATTGGCTAGGCATACAAATTAATAGAGAGAGTATATGTTCTACTTTGGCCTTGGTTTGGCTAATTCGGCTTATTTTGCTGCTTTTTTTTATTGAAAATGAGGCATACTTGCCTAGTTATAGATGACACATCCTAGGGAGTGACATTCCCCTTACATCATCTCTAATAATAGAAGTCAGACCAGATGGGCAGTGTTGAAGATGGTATGAGCCAACACTGTGATGAGCATCGAAATTCGCCATCCAATCTGCTGCACAGTTCCCCTCCTGATATACATGAACAATACGAAGCTCTCAGTTCCTTCCTATCATCTCTCGGATCAAAGAGATCAGTTGTCGATGGTGATTGTTAGGACTGTTACCCCCATTCAGTACATCCACAACAGATTTATTGTCCAATTCTAATATGACTCTTCTACAGTTCCGCTCCCATGCAACTTGGAGTCCCAATAAGGCACCCCAAAGCTCTGTGTCAAAAACTGAGCACGTTCCCAAGTTAATAAGGAAACTCGCCACCCAATCACCATTAGGATCCCTCAAAAGTCCACCCGCACTTGCAGTTTGGGTATCCCATTTAAATGCCCCATCCGAGTTAACTTTCATCCAGTAGTTAGGATGTTTATCCTAACCAATGAGATTTAAGGCTCTCTTTATAGTATGAATGGTGATAGAGTCGCAGACTAACTGGAAGGAACTCACCTTAGCAAGAATCGAGTTCCATAGAGAGGCCTGTGACCTTTCACTAGCAATCACCACTCGATAACGTCTATTCCATAGGGACCAGCAGGTTGTCGAAAAAAAGATTGGCCATTTGACACTCATAAAGGATTTCTCACTTCTCAGATTCTCTAAAAACCAAACTTCAAAAGGTGAGGTCATAAAGGAGATCAAATCAATTCTACTGCATTTATCCCAGATTAGAGTCGAGAGTGGACATTCCCTGAGTATATGATTCAGCGTCTCGGTTCCTTCCCCGCATAGGCCGCACTTGTCGTCATACGTCATGTTACGTCTTTTATGAATAGAGTTTGTGAGAAGTGCATCACAAGCACTTAACCAGAGGAATGTACTATTCTTTCAAGAACTTCACACTTCCAAATCACACACCCAAAACGGGGATTGAGGCTGCCCATCTACAAGAGAAATGGAAGAATAAGCCAAGGATGCAGAGAAATTACCCAATGGGTAAATCCCCAATACATCATATCATTCTCATTCGACGTAACGTTCGAGGGGGAATCATCGTGATACGGAGAAGTACGGCACCAGGAAGTAAATTATGTAACAAATCCCAATTCCAACCACCCGAGGATAAGACATAATTTGACATGATACCATTCTTCATAGAGTCCGGAATAGCCACCAAAGCTAAATCATGGAGATTCTGGTCCACGTCAAGCCAGTTATTCAACCAAAAAAGAATCGATCTCCCATTCCTAATATTCCACCTACTACGAGCGAGTACATGCTCCTAGACTTTACAAATATTATGCCAGATATGCCAACCCCTTTGGTGAGCCAGGAAAGTTGGTGGTCTTTCAGATGTGAATCCATATTTAGCTCTTAAGATATTGACCTACAAAGCATCATGATTCGATAAAAGACCCACCCAAGTTTCATCATGAATGCTTTATTCATATTGAACATACTTTTAATTCCCAAACCACCAAGTTGTTTGGGTAGACAAAGTCTTTCCCAAGCAACCAAACTTGGTTTCTTCAAATTCTCAGTGGATTCCCAAATGAAACCCTTACAAATTTCGTCAATGTCTTCACATGTACCTTTAGGCAACAATGCAGTTTGCATAGTATAAAATGGGATAGTAGCAAGTGCAGATTTACAGAGGATAGTTCATCCTGTCAATGATATTTTTGTTGTATTCCACTTGCACGCTCTCCCTTGCACCCTATCTTTCAATTTCGCGTAGTTTTCCTTCACCACTCAGCCATGGATGAGAGGGACACCAAGATAGACCCCAAGATCCTCTGTTATGGTGAAGTTAAGGATTCTTGCAATCTTCTCGGCTAGCTAGGAATCTGTGTTTAGTGAGAAGAAGACTTGAGGTTTCAAAATGCTAACCTTGTGACCAGAGTACTCACAAAAGACTCGAAGTATTGCATTTATCACATTCGCCTGCTCCTTTGAAGCTTCTGCAAATAATATAAGGTCATCGGCAAAGAAAATATGAGATATGGATAAATCATTGCCAAACTTCGAAGCCTTCCAATAACCATTAGTCACTGCTGCATTTATAGCCTGAGAGAGCCTCTCCATATAGAGTACAAAAATATATGGAGACATTGGGCAGCCTTGCCGAACTCCACGAGTAGGAGAGAAAGAAGAGGAAGCCTTCCCATCCCAAAAAACTTGAAAAGATCTGGATGAAATACTACTGAGTATAACATTAGAGAGATAAGTAGGGATCCATGCATCGTTCAGTGTGTTTTCAATAAACCTCCAGAACTGGTCATATGCCTTTTTTAAGTCAATCTTCATAGCAAACCACCGCTTTCTCCCCTTGATAGTTTGCATAGAGTGGAGAAGTTCATAAATGATAAGTATATTATCAGATATGTGCCTACCCACAACAAAGCTAGTTTAGGCCGGATCCACCAAAATGGGCATTACCGGTTTCAATCTATTTGCAACTATCTTGGTCACCAACATATAGCTCACAGAGCATAAGCTAATAGGTATGAATTGGTGGAATCATTCAGGTGTATCTACTTTGGGAATGAGGGTAATTAGTGAATGATTTATGGCTCTTTCCACCTTTCCATTTACAAAAGTAGACTTTATCATGTTACAAATTGCCTAACCAAGAATCTCCCAATTCTTTTGAAAGAAAAAAATAGGCACCCTGCTTTGATCGATGAAGTGGATGACTATTTATAAAAAGTAAAAACCAGGTAGGAATTAGATACTTTTGAAAAATCACGAGGTTATAGTAGTTTTATATATGTGTCATGTCTCATGAGAGTTAGTCGGACGCCCAACCCCATAACCCAAAAGAAATTAACTAATTAAGGATATATATATATAAATATAATGTTGTTGTCAAAGAATCAAATCTATAATCTCTGCCTCAATCTACGTAAAATTGTTCTTTAATTTCTTTACCGCTACACCATATTTGGGGGCCATAAATATGTAGATCTTAGGAAGGTTTTTTATTTCTTCTCATATTGAAATCTTTTTTTGACAAGAAAGAAACCAACTTACTATAACAACCCTCAAATTTAACTTGACTTGTGTTGCACTTGTCAGGACCGTGACCCGGTTACACAATATTGGATTGTATTTTGAACTTCAGGAGTCGACACCGAGGTAATTTTATGATTTTGTTATGTATGTATTAGTATTGTAATGTAATATGGGTCTCGAGCCGTGCGGGCGAATATTAGTCTGAGTGAGGCTTTCGCCTAGGTGAACGGGGTAGTAAAATACAATTAAATGAATTTTTGAACAGTTTAAATAATTATTTGACGGGGTGTGACGAGAAAACGGGTGTGGCGAGCCAGTTGACGGAGAAATACGGATCGAGGAGCACAAGATCAAAGCGGGAGTGGATTAACTAAGTGACTCATAAGTCATTAAAAGGAGTATACATAGGGGATTGTTAAAGTGACACAACTCAATAAGGAAAGCCATGGGATCAGCCTCGTGATGCATGTGTAGGTGGAGATAAAGTTTTGTCTATAAAAAGAACCACCTCACCACTTTACTAATTTACTATTCACTTATCTTCCCTAGAGAATATCCATTTTCCTATCGATTTGTCAAAATGTTTGAGTCCTTAAAACACTTGGGAAGAACACTAGGGTTTATCCTAAGGTTTAGTTGATGACTTGACCTATTAACACGACTTTTTCGACCTTGTCAAGTATCGAGAAACTCGGGGATACGAGTTAAGGGACGTGATAGTGTCTACGGGTTGCGTTTAGTCAGGTAAGTACACATATGTTTTGTATGTGTGTACGTTAGTAGGCCAGTAAGGAAATATCATGTGATTTATACATTTCTCTATTTATTGTTATTGATGAATTGATCCATTGCTTGGTATTATATCATATATCATTGGTTGTGTTATTGGCATGAGTGTGTGTCTCGAAGGTATCATGTGGTCCCGCACTAGATGGGACAACGAGGGTACCTCTTGCAGGGGTAACTGACCACCCCTCGTGTTGTGTGTACTAATTACTGGATTCGAGAGGTGTTGCGATGCCTCTCGATTTCAAGCTGCGCTAGCGTTGCGACATTACCCCGGGAGATCTTGCGAGATCTTTGTCGTATTGGTGTGAAATTAGACCACTCATGGGCCTCTTTTGATTCTTAGAACATACAAATTTCGATTGCTATCTATTAGTCTGTTTATCATGCGCTTTGATTTATTTACATTCCTGCCATTCAATTACCACATGATATTTGGATTGTTTTTTGTTTTGATGAGATTGGCATCATGTATCTATGCATATCGGATTGTACATGAATACTCGGGGTTTTTTTCATATTTATAGATTTCTGAATTTCCCTATGATTGAGTTTATTTCCCGTACTATAGTTTGATTACTTTCCGTTGTGTTAACTTGGAATAACTCTTTCATAAATTATATAATTTAAACGAACGGAGGCTGACTAGGCTCGTTAGGTTTGCCAAGTTTCGACTCGGGGTTTTGCATGGGTCTATGTTGGGCGTACTCAATTGCACAGCGAAATTGGAGTCGTCACAGTTGGTATCATAGCCTAAGGTTATAACGACCTAACTCTTAATTTAAAACACAAACCATTAAGACAACAAAAATTAGGAATGGTTGAAGTTAGGGTGGAAAACTTTACGATCCTAATTAAAACATTAGTTGGTATGTAAGGAGGAATTAGTATAAGTCGGATGTGATATTTTTACATAGTATGATTGTCGTTTGTATTATATGGTATGAGGTAGCTATAACTGATCCAAGAAGTTCGTTTTCTTGTCTAGACGACAATGGCGGATCAGACAGGTCTGAGCGACGATGTCGGCATGATTTTATCACGATGCCTTTTTATCACGATGCCTTGAGGAGATACGCATGTTGACTCAGAGTGCCGCGACGTAGGACCAGAGATTTGAGGAGTTAGTGCGGTTACTGAGGACACCCGCACCGGCTACCACGACACTATCGACCCCGACTATACCTTTTCCACCCATTTTGACTACTCAGGGGATAGAGACTTCAGTGGCTACAGCTTCCACAACACTAATTCCAATTACTGTAATGCCAGGGATGACAGTTGCACAGATAGCACAGACAGAGGTTGTTGCACAGTCGGCCCAAACTGAAGAGGCATCAGTGACACCTATAGCTGCTACATAGACTACTGCGGTCACTACTCCGAAGAGGACTCCTGGAGCCACTGCTGAAGCGAGGTAGTGGAGAGAGTTCAAGCAACATGACCCAGTCAAGTTTTTCGGTGGTATAGATGTAGCAGCCGGAGGGCTTTTCCTGAAGAATGATGAGAAGATTCATACTATCATCGCGACTGAGGATCATATGAAAGCGACAATTTCTCCATCCATGCTACAGGGGGAGGCAGATGATTGGTGGATGACCATTGTCACTACTTGAGGCATTCCGCGAGACTGGATCGATTTCAAGACCTAGTTTAACCAAAAGTACTTTCCGCTGATAGTGTTACAGGCGAAGAGGAACGAGTTTACTTCTCTGCAACAGTCTACAAGACAACCGGTGATGGACTACATGGGCAAGTTTATCCTGCTGTTACCTTATGTCAGAGGGTTAGCAGATTCAGGGACCAATCTATCTACTATTTCACTGAAGGTTTGCTACCTATTATTGGAGGTTCAGTGGTCACTACCGAGCGAGAGACTCTACAGAGAGCATACGAGCGGAGTCTAGCTAGAGAGAGTTACCTGATTTCTCACCTAGAGGAGGCGAGACCGGCCAAATTGGAGACCAGATCAGAGGATTATCAGGACAAGAAACGGAGGAAGAACAGACTTCATTAACGAGATTTCAAAGCTCCGAGTATAGGATCAATTCCACCACCTACTCGACCAAGACAAACGATTCCCGTGCCTAGGAGACACTGTCACGACGATCACGGGACAGTCTACAGTGAGTAGAGATTCTGGCAGAGGAGGTAAACAGAGGCAGAAACAGAGGTCAGGGCGGCACAGACCTAGAAATCTACAAAGAGTCGAGGATAAGGTCAAACTCAGGGTACACAAGATATGTGTACATGCTACAGATACGGTAGAGTTGGCCACATCCAGGCTCAGTGTACTCAACTTGAGAGGATGCAGACACAACATCATCAACACCAGAGGGAGCGGGTGCAGATCGCAGT
The DNA here is from genome assembly GCA_039657345.1 of Stephania japonica. NCBI lineage: Eukaryota > Viridiplantae > Streptophyta > Magnoliopsida > Ranunculales > Menispermaceae > Stephania > Stephania japonica. The sequence continues at coordinate 13,716,162 of CM077558.1, read as the reverse complement.
TGAGCCATATCAGGGGGTGTCCCGAAACCTAGTTGAGGGTATTATTTCTATTTATAGTACATTCATGCATACCATGTTTGATTTTGGTTCAACTATTTCATTTATTTTGGGTTGTATGGTAGATATGTTAGGGTTGAGACCCATTAGACTTAGTAGACCCTTAATCCTTAGTACGGCTTTTGAGGACAAGATATACCCAAATTTTCTGTGTATTGGGTTTCTGGTAGAAATAGTGGGCTACGAGTTTCCTACTGACTTGAGGGTACTTGAGTTTTTTGAGTTTGATGCGTTGTTGAGCATGGACTGGTTGGGAGCGTACCATGCTCAAATCGGTTGTTACGAGAACACGATCACGATTCTGTTGGCAGATGATACGAAAATCAACATTTAAGGTACCGCACCATTACTTCCGATCACCAGAGGCAGAGAGGCCATGAGTGGCGATGTCGAGACTGTTGCAAGCATCATGAGTACTAGTATGAGGCAAGAGGTTGACATAGCAGATGTACCGATCATGTGCGAGTTCACTAACGTATTCCCAGAGGATCTGCCAGGATTACCACCGTAGAGAACAATCGATTTTATTGTTGACTAAGTCCTAGGGACTAGACCGATTTTGATACCACTATACAGGATGGCACCTTGAGAGCTTGAGGAGCTGAGGAGTCAGCTAGATGAGTTGCTAGAGTTAGGCTTCATCAGTCCTAGTATGTCACCATGGGGAGCGCCAGTGTTGTTTGTAAAGAAGATGGACAGTAATTTGAGGCTTTGTATCGACTACAGGCAGTTGAACAAAGTTACAGTGAAGAATAAGTACCCGTCGCCGCACATTGATGATTTGTTCGATTAGTTGACCGGATCACAGTGGTTTTCTAAGATAGATCTGAGGTCAGGCTATCATCAGCTCAGGATCAGGGCTGAGGATCAAGAGAAGACGAAATTTAGCACGAGATATGGTCACTTCCAGTTCACAGTCATGTTGTTTGGTTTGACTAATGTGTCGGTGATGTAAATGGACCTAATGCACCGAGTGATGAGGGATTTCCTAGGCTGATTCGTAATTGTATTCATCGACGACATCCTCATTTATTCCAAGACTCGTAAGGTACACGAGAGGCATCTATGAACACTGTTGCAGACTGTGAGGGACCACCGACTCTACGCTAAGTTAGCAAGTGCGAGTTTTGGCTCCTAGAGGTCAGATTTTTAGGGCACGTAGTTGAAGCTAACAACGTTGCCGTTAATCCAGAGAAGATTAGAGTCGTGATTGAATGGCCTACTCTGACTACCGTGCACAGATCTGTAATTTTTTGTAGTTAGCAGGTTACTATCGCCGATTCTTGCAAGACTTCTCCAAGATCGCTACACCGATGACGAAACTAACGGAGAAAAACGTGAAGTTTGATTGGAACAAAGAGCGTGAGCAGGCATTCTCCACTCTGAAGGAGAAATTGAAGACCGCATGTGTCTTAGCATTGCCCGAGACCGGGAAAGACCTAGTCGTATATATTGATGCGTCAAAGATTAGTCTGGGTAATGTGCTGATGTAGGAGGACAGAGTGATCGCTTATGCATCCCGACAGTTGAAGGTTCATGAGAGGAACTACCTGAACCACGACTTAGAGTTGGCGGCGATCATATTTGTGCTGAAGATTTGGAGGCACCACTTGTATAGCGTGCGCTTCGAGTTGTATACAGACCACAAGAGCTTGTAGTACTTGTTCTCTCAAAAGGAGCTTAATCTGAGATAGAGGCGTTGGCTTGAATTCTTAAAGGACTACGATTTCGCACTCAAGTATCATTCGAGGAAAACCAATGTTGTTGCCGATGCTTTGAGTCACAGAGGATCTGATGCAAAGGTAGTTGTATGTCGTATAACTAACGAGTATGCGTTACTTGAGGCAGCCGGGATGATACGGTCAGTGGATGTGCCGACAACTACCAGGGCATAAATATGTGGTCATATGAGATTGCAGACTGTTTCACTGCAGACTGTTCTCAAGGGACAACACGACGATAGTCGTACCAGCATTACAGTGAAATGGCGGACAGCTCAGAGTATCCAGATTGGAGTTGGTCAACAGACTCTCGTTTGAGGTATCGTGGGTGACTATGGATTCCATTAGCGGCTGACTTGTGCACCGAGATACTTCAGGAGGCTCACCGTTCCCATTTTTCTATGCATCCGGATCGAACCAAGATGTACACTAATATACAACATCTCTTCTAGTGACCAGGGATGAAGTCTGATGTGTCGGAGTTTATTCGAGCGTGTGAGATATGCCAGGGTGTGAAGGCTGAGCATCAACGGCCTAGAGAATTGTTGCAGTCCCTACCTATTCCTCAATGTAAGTGGGAGCACATTGCTATTAATTTCGTCAGTGGCTTGCCTCGATCTTCTCTTGGTCATGACAATATCTAGGTAATTGTGGATCGATTGACGAAATCTACTCATTTCATATCAGTATCCACTACACATAGAGTTGATAGACTAAGCATCCTCTACGAGAGCGAGATTGTCAGATTGCATGAAGTTCCGTTATCTATTATGCCAGATCGAGGGGCGTAGTTCACTTCATTTTTGTGGCAGAGCATGCAGGCTCAATTTGGCACCAGACTGGAGTTGAGTACGGCGTTCCATCCGCAGATAGACGAACAGTCCGAGAGATTGGTCCAGGTGTTGGAAGACATGCTCAGGATATGTGTTTTGGAGTACAACGGTTCATGGGAAGAGTACCTTCACTTGTGTGAGTTTATGTACAACAACAGTTATCAGGCGAGTATCGATATGGCACCGTTAAAGGTGTTATATAGTAGGCCTTATAGATCACCTTCTTGTTGGGCTAAGCCAGAAGATGTTGTGACAGTTGGTCCTGAGACTGTTGTTGATCATACTGAGAAGGTACGACAGATTCGTCAGAAAATTAAGGGTGCCCAGGAGCAGCAGAAGAAATACTATGATCAGTATCACGATGAACTTTAGTACGACTTGGGAGACTATGTATACCTGAAAGTCTCACCATTGAAGGGTCACAAACGGTTTGGAATCAAAGGGAAGCTCTCTCCGAGATTGTGAAGAGGGTCGGTAAGGTTGCGTATCAGTTAGAGTTACCACCAGAGCTCGCCGGTGTTCATCCAGTATTCCACATTTCGATGCTTTGACTAGACAAGTCAAGCTGAGCGCAGCGACCGACGGTAGACTTGAGCCAGATCAACATGCGAGACGATGCCACGTATGAGGAGCAACCGATTCAAATTGTTGACCGAAAGGTCAAGACGCTGAGGAACAAGGTAATTCCTTCGGTTCTCGTGAAATGGCAATTTCATGAAAATGAGGAGTTAACCTGTGAGTTAGAGTCCTACATGTGTGAGCACTTTCCCTACCTGATTGATTTCGGTAAGTTTGTAGTTTAGTTTACTTATTAGTTTAATTTCGAGGACGAAATTCTAATAAGTGGGGGAGACTGTAACAACTCTCAAATTTAACTTGACTTGTGTTGCACTTGTCAGGACCATGACCCGGCTACGCGATATTGGACTGTATTTCGAACTTCAGGAGTCGACACCGAGATAATTTTATGATTTTGTGATGTATGTATTAGTATTGTAGTGTAATACGGGTCTCGAGCCATTCGGGCGAATATTATTCGAAGTGAGGCTTTTGCCTAGGTAAACGGGGGAGTAAAAATACAGTAAAAATACAATTAAATGAAATTTTGAACAGTTTAAATAATTATTTGACGGGGTGTGATGAGAAAGTGGGGGTTGCGAGCCAGTTGACAAAGAAATACGAACCGAGGAGCACAAAATCAACGCGAGAGTTGATTAAATAAGTGACACACAAGTCATTAAAAGGAGTACACATAGGGGATTGTTAAAGTAACACAGCTCAATGAGGAAAGCTATGGCATCAGCCTCGAGATGCGTGCATGGGTGGAGATGAAGTTTTGTCTATAAAAAGAACCACCACACCACTTTATTAATTTTCTATTCACTTATCTTCCCCACTCTCAATTCGGTCCTCCCATTCTCTCCTCCCCCTCTCCACTCTCCTCCTTTAGTGACCGAACCACCGGCCCTCGGCGGCTCCGGTAATGGTCGGCATTCACCGAAGAAGGCCCAGTCGTCGGAGTGGTGAGCTCTCTCTCTCTCTATCTCTCTCCCTCTCTCGTTTCATGTATGTTGTGCTATTTTGCCTTGTTTACGTACTACCAGACTAGGATGGTGGCTATGGTCATCGGAGATGATCCTAAGCAGTCACCGGAGTCTCGGAGAACTCTCAATTTGCAGCAGGCGTGAAGTTTTGAGCATCGATCAGTTGTTTAAGCGTGTGTACACACTGTTTTTCATCTCACAAACTATCGGATTGTGGGGTATGGTGCTGTGACTGGGGTCCGGTCAGAGGCGTTACACGGTGTTCATCGAAGCCCCGATGACCCTGGAGCAGCCCATTGCGGTGTGGTGTAGAGAGTTTGGTTGTGTCAATGGTTTTTTTATTATACCCAGTTTTATCGAACTGTTTGTTGTGTGTCAGAGTTGCAGAGCTAGGGCGGCGTCGTTGCCGGACCACCGTGACTCGGGGTTGTTGGAGATATCACTACACACATGCTAGTGTCTCGTAGCTCCAGAGTGGTCCATACCAAGGGGAGCAGTGGTGAAGTCGTGGTGATTTCTTATGTTGTTAATTTTGTCCCTTGTCGGAAACCGCCATAACTGGTGGCTCTGCTGGCCAGACCACCGGCCAAGGAAGCTGTCGGGGACTCCATTAAGCTACTACTTAAGTCTCGCAGCACTCCAGTAGGTTTGAACCAGTGGTGGCGAGTTTGTTTTATCATCATTTCAAGTGTTAATTTCGGTATCTCTTTATCCAAGTGTTATTTAATCTACCGAACTGGTGGAGTGTTTTCCGGCATTCCCAAGCCACGATAACCTTTTCCGACGTCGAATAGTCTCAATATGTAGTCATGAAGGTCTCAATTATTGTTCGGTTGTAATACGAAATGAGTCGTGGTGACGATTTAGTGTTTGGAGTTTGTGGATTGGTTATGATGTCTTGGTCACGTCGTCGCTCCTCGAGGCTATGGCGTGACCCATATACGACTAAGCCGAGCCTACTATTCATGAGTAGCTTTACATGCGTTATGGTTATCGCTGTTGTGATATCGTAGTCGTGGTTATTGTTATGATTTTTCAAACCCGAGAAAGTATTCATTTTCCTATCAATTTGTCAAGTTGTTCAAGTCCTTAAAACACTTGGGAAGAACACTAGGGTTTAACCTATGGTTAAGTTAATGACTTGACTTATTAACACGAGTTTTTTGACCTTGTGAGGTAGCGGGAAAGTCCGAAATATGCGTTAGGGATGCGAGAGTGTCTACGGGTTGTGTTTAGTCAGGTAAGTACACATGCCTTGTATGTGTGTACATTAGTAGGCCAGTAAGTAAATATCATGTGATTTATATATTCCTCTATTTATTGTTATTGATGAATTGATCTATTGCTTAGTATTCTATCCTATATCATTGGTTGTGTGTTATTGGAAGGAGTGTGTGTCTCGAAGGTATCATGTGGTCTTGCACTAGCTGGGACAATGAAGGTGCCTCTTGCAGGGGTAACTGACCACCCCTAGTGTTGTGTGTACTGGGTACTGGATTTGAAAGGTGTTGCGATGCCTCTCAATTTCAAACTGCGCTAGTATTACGACATTGCCCACTGAGATCTTGCGAGATCTTTGTCGTATTGGTGTGAATTAGACCACTCATGAGCCTCTTTTGATTCTTAGAATACGCAAATTTCGATTACTATCTATTAGTCTATTTATCATGCACTTTGATTTATTTACATTCCTGTCATTCAATTATCGCATGATATTTAAATTGTTTTGTTGTTAAATCATAAATTACTGTTATATTCTTCTGACACTACTTTCGATTTCTTCAGTTACTCACCGTCTAGTTTGTGACAGTGGGTGCAGATAGGGTGGAGAGCGGCAAGAGCAAGGGGCCCTGCCTAGGTGATTTACTTTGAGGACTTAGCGGCTGGACCTGGGAGATCATTAGAGTAGATCATTAGAGTAGGTTTACTACTTGCTTATTTGTATGTCGTTTTATATACATGTTTTTTAGTTATGGAACTTGGAATTTTGATGAGATTGGTATCATGTATCTATGCATATCGGATTGGACATGAATACTTGGGGTTTTTTTCCACATTTATAGATTTCTAAATTTTCCTTTGATTGAGTTATTTCCTGTACTATAGTTTGATTACTTTCCGGTGTGTTAACTTGCAGTAACTCTTTCATAAATTGTATAATTTAAACGAATGGAGGCTGACTAGGCTCGTCAAGTTTGTCGAGTTTCGACTCGGAGGCTTGCACGGGTCTAGGCTGAGCATACCCAATTGCACGAGGAAATTGGGGCCATCACACTTACCTCCATTGAAACTCAAACCCCCAAACTCTTACACAAGTGAGTCATACCAAATCAGTGAGCTACTCAATTTTTCACATTGAAATCTAACTTCTTGTTGTGTACATGCATCCTACATCTCTCTATTTCCTCAAATGTCTCCCTCTCCATCCATTTTTATTACTTTCTTTCTATATATCGCAACCATACTCACATTTACTTTGCAATAATAATAATAATAATAAAATTAAAATAAAAACTCACATTTACTTTGCAAGAAAAAAAAAATTACTCACATCTCTCTCTTTCCTTCCATGTGTGACAACATGCACAATCATTAATTAGTACATATAAAACCCAAATATTAGATTGAATATATATTATATAATTTTTATTAAAAGGATAGGCAAAATATATTACTTTGAATATTGTATTTTTGAAGTAAATATGCACTAGATATAAACAACACTAACAGTTTATTACCAACAACAACAACAGTCACAAAATATATATATATATATATATAATACAAGTACGACTTAATTAAAAAAAAAAAAACTTATTAGATTATTTGTCAGGATTTGTATATATTTAAGTAGTTTTTTGACGAAATATATTTAAGAAGTAGTCAAAACTTAAAACTAAAAATATTAGTACTTGCATGCATGAGATTCACATATACTTACACTAGAAGAGTTTTGACATTTAATAACACCTAATTGATAGAGGTTTTAAGCAAACTCTACATAATACATGTATTAGCAATTAATACACGACTCATCGAACATGTTTCTTACATGATATTTAATAACACCCATCTTTAATAGGGGTTTTGAAACTTTTATTAATGACCAAAATTATTTTAGTGTTAATTCTGATTTTATATTTCATTTTTTTTTCTTGGTGAGTAAACCACAATTACATATATTCCAATAATTTTAAACTCATGGATATATATATATATATACATATATAGTACCTCGACATTTTCTAGATTATATATAATCGTCAAAAAAAAATTCCATTAATTAATTTTGAACTCAAATATAATATAGCATGCACCAACCAACTAGTTGGTGCTCTAGACGCAGAAATTTTGGAAGCACAAAGCTTGTAAGATAGTGGAAAAGTGGGATTCCTTTTCCCTTTTAAAAAGACCGCTCACAAGAAAACAACATTTGGAAGCAGCAAATGCAGGAAGAGAGAGCATAGAAAATCACGTCAACCTTTAAGGAACGTAGTCCACAAGAAATGACTAAAAAGCCCTTGATGTGGGGTGAGGTTGAGGGCTATGTCGGGGAAAATGTTTGGGAACACTTTAACTATCAGGTTCGTTATGAACCACAAACAGATACATATACTGAGTGGACAAGAGTGCAATAATTTTACTGTAAAAGCAAAGGAGCCAAATGAGGTCTGAGGTCTGAAGCCTGAATTGACACATGGCAATGTGGTCATGCACAAAAAAATGCAAGTTCATAACCAGCGCGCCTTTGCATGCAGTACGCAGCTGGGCTTCTCCCTTGCATGGAGCATGCACGATGTTCCCCACTACTGCTTGCATGCATGGACCCACGTACGTACTTACGTGAAGGTGTCGAGCGCGCGTTAAATAGCTTAAATAAATCCAGGCCGCATATGAACAAGAAGGTAGTATTGTTTCAATTCAGATTTGAAAAAAAAAAAAAAAAAAAAACCAGCGCGTGTTAAATATAGTTTAATAAAAGTACAGACAAAGCCCTTAAACTTCAAACTCGACCCGAATTTCAATTCGGATAAACAAACCCTAACTTTATTTAATGCCAAACAAGATAACAATACTCCAATTCAACCTCCGCAGAGAAATTTGCTTCATCAGTCATGTGGACTTGGATGGACTGCATCTTGTGGTCGTTTCTTTTTTGTATATATATACCATTTTTATGCATATTGACATGGAGAGGGAACACTATTCTTTTGTAAAACAAATTGGCATAGAGGGTACTTGCCCCTATATAAATGGAAAATGATAATTTAACACACTTTAGACGCACCCTTTGTCTTTTAGTCAATTTATAGTATTTTGTTAGATGTGGGGCCATGTCTAGGGAGACAAGAAAGAATCATAAATATGCTAAAAAACAAAGTGAGCGTGCAAAGTATGTTAAATTATCATTTTCCATACTTTAGTGATTTATACAACTTTCAAAAAAACAGTAGACATGACCACCCTCCTATTATCTTTATTTTTGCAATGATGGCGTAAATTTGACATGTATGCTAAGTAGACATGCACATGCATAATCCTTTCCTCAAAAAAAAAAGTAGACATGACCACTTAAGTTTTATACTTAGATTGATTATAATCTTGAAATAACTTGACCAACCAAATGGGTAGTTCACAAGCTAGATAGTACGATTTGGGTTCTCTTGTGTAAGAGGTAGCCTCAATATATATGAATAATTTGCGATTTCTTTCTTATCAAGAAAATCATTAAATAATTAATTTGTATCTTGCAATATTGAATGACATCTATACGTACATCACTTTAATTTGAAACTACATAAATAGAATGAGATTATTAATATAGGCTGCAAATTCATTAGATATGTGAAAACCTTTAAAAATAATAAAATTTGAATATAGTTTTTTTTTCTTTTTGGTAGAAAGAATAATCTCAGTTATGTTTTTCCAGGGATGAATGAGCTTAAATTGACTCAATCTCGTGGCAGAGAGGTATATATTGTTGGAGATAATGGAATAAGTAATTCCATATGGACTAGTTGAAAAAAAATATAAATGTTATAAGTTTGAAATTGGGAATTTTAACTTGCCTTAGCATTTTGGACTGCTCTCTCACTTTCAAACTAAAGCCCACACATTAAAACTAGTCACTCTTACACTTTTTAATGATTTGAACTTGAGCCTATTACAAAAATAACATGGTATCAGAGCTCAAAGAGGCCTAACGGTCCATTAAAGATCGATTGAAAGTTCAAGAAAAAAATGAATTGAAAAGGCTAGCAATGATGAAGCGAGACCCACGTCGAAAGACTTGAGGCTTCTGAGGTTTGAAAAGAACACAAGCCCAAACTTATCAAATGTTATAAGATCTAAGGTCTCTGAGGTTCAAAAAGAACACAATCTCAGGCTTACCAAATTGAAAACGCAAGTCACAAGTGGTCTAACCACTTGGACTTGAGGGGGAGTATTAGAGATAAGGGAATAATCCTACATCAACTAGTTAAAAAGAAATATAAAGATTATTAGTTTGGGAGTGAGAACTCCAACCTTGCCTTGGTATTTTAGACAACTCTCTACTTTCAAACTAAAGCCCACACGTTAAGTTCATTCACTTCAGGAACCATTTTTGTTTCATCTATTAATAAATGATGTATGTGATGGAAAGTTCTTGTTTTCAACTTAATGTATTTCTTTTAGATATTTCCTTAAATAGTTTTTAAACACGTTCAAGACCGCTCGCTGCGCTCGTGGTAATTTAATTAATCTAACAACTTATTTTTATTATCTAAAAAATATAAATGACTATACAACAAAAAGTAAAATAAAATAATACTGATTAAAAAAAGGTTAAAAAAATAATAGTTCATCAGTCAATAGCTAAAATTGGTATTAGTGTTTGTATTATGTATAGAATAAAAATAAATATATTCAATGATTTATTATAACTATTTTAATTATGTAGGTAATAAATATAGGTAACCAAATAGAAAACCAAAAATAATAATTAACTAATTAATAGATGATTAATTAAAGGGTAAAAACGATGATTATTCAAGTGATGGAGGAATCTTTCAACATTGGTGCTTAGTATATTACTTAGAAGACATTTATATATATATATATATGGGTATCTAGTTTTTATTTTATTTTATTTTATTTTTATGTTTTACTGTACTCTTAACTATTCCATAGGACACACTCGCCCTACATGCATCCAAATGAATAATTGTTGGGCCCACCTACATCTAGTTGTATCCACTGGCTTACAAATCTTTGCTAGTATCAATATTGTCTCTTGCTTTACTACCTTCAACTCAAACATATGACGTTTTTATTAAAAAAGGTTTTGGTGCTATTTGAAGAGAAATCCACACTTTTATCTAACTTAATTTATTAAGGCAGTGGCTATTCGGACCTCACTTTTTGCTTCTCGTACTCTATTTTTGAATTTTTTACTTCATTTACCCCATTTTTTACTTAATTTACCCCAAATTGTTTTCAAAATTTTACAAATACCCTTGTTCATCCCATCACCCTCACCCCAACACCCCTCAATTCTCTTCATTTCTCGATTTTAGTTATTGTAAAGCACTTGTATTAAGTCACCAAGTATCGTATAAGTGTTTTTTTCGTTGAACAAGCTCAGATGTGGTCATGTTGTGTCTTAGAAGTGAAAAGGTGTCGTACGCGGGGTTCGGTCACACAGGTCGACACCTCTGAAGAGGTATCAGTCGACTCTGATCGAGACCTCTAAAGGGGTAGCGATCGAAATCTGACCAAGACCTCTAAAGAGGTGTTGGTTAAATCCTACCAAGATTGTGAAAAAAGCTCAGTATCAATGGGTGACGGAGGGATCCAACCGAGACCTCTTTAGAAGATCGTCCATGTGTGTCTGACACCTCTTCAGAGGTGCGGCCCTGTGCGTTCAAACCCCACGAGCAACAAAACAACAACAACAATAACATGGCCGCAGTCCCAAATTAACTAGGATCGGCTATATGGATCAAACTCTTCCATTGTGCCCAATTTAATACAATTGATGGTGAGCTTACCAAATCATTCAAACCCCTCCTAATTAATGCATCCTAAGTTAACTTCGGTCTACTCCTACCTCGTCAAATTTCTTCAATTCTTATCAAGCCAAATTTTTTAGTAGGGACATCTGTAGGTCATCTTTGCAAGTGATCAAATCACTGCAGTCGCCTTTCTCTAATATTTGAGTCAATTGGTGTTATTCGTACTTGTCTTTGGATTTTTATATTTCTTATCCTATCTTTACGAGTTTTACCACACGCCCACTTAAGCATCCTCATTTATGCTACGTTTATTTTATGTAATTATTGTTCTTTTACCACCCAACATTCACTTCCATAGAGTATAACTGACCTAATTGCAGTCCTATATAAATTTTTCCTTTTAAATTGGTAGGCACATTTTTATCATAGATCACACCAGTTGCACTCCTCCATTTATTCCATCCTGCTTGGATTATATGTGTGACATCATTATCAATATTATTGTCATAATTTTGTATGATTGATCCTAGATATCTAAAGTGTTTCACCTTAAGAACTTCTACTTCCCCTAATTTTACCACTTCATCATCTCGATGTCTTGTATTTCTAAACTTACAGTGCATGTATTCGGTTTTCGTCCTACTCAATTTAAGGACTTTAGATTCTAATGTATTCCTCCAAAGTTCTAATTTCCTATTCATTTCATCTCTTGTTTTGTCCACTAAGACAATATCATCTGTAAATAACATACGCTATGGTATATATATCCTCTTGAATATGCCTAGTTGATTCATCTATAACTAGCGTAAAGAGATATAGGCTTAAAGTCGATCCTTGATGTAGTCCTTTCATAATGAAAAATCATTTTGTAGTTCCTCCGAATGTCTTTCTACTAGTTACTATTCCCTTATACATATCATTAATTGTGTCTATGTATTTAGCATGAACCATGTAACGACCCTAAAATCTAACTCGTGTCACGTGTCATTTTAGGTCATACGTGGGCCCACTTATCGTGATACACGTCTCTAATTCTCAGTCATCGACATTGAGATATATTATTTTTGTTCGGTGTTTGTATTACTTTATTACCCAAATGTAAATTCTAATATCTCAAACATGTGAGGACGTTTGTGTGCGAGCGTTGGTCTTGAGAAATGGGTTCGACCCGAGAAAACGTGATTTATGGGTGTCGGGCGAACGGTTGTTGGGTAATTAGCCGCATGGGGGGATAATTGAATTAAAACACTGATAATGCAAATTAATTAATAAATAAACAGTGTGTAATGTGTCCGATACATTGGTACGTTCGTGAGCATATAATGAAGCGAGTCGTGGTGTTGTTCGGGTGCAGGAACACCCGGGAAATATATATTTTGAGTAAAAATGGATAAGTTATGAGGGAGAGTCACACTAGTAACTGAGAGTGGTTAGGCTTGTGTAGATGAGGACCCTAGGATGTGTCTCGAGATACGTGTGAGAGTAGTGATGACATGGATTGATACATATATAGATCACCAACTTTTCTCTCTCCTCAAGTCTTTCTCATTTATCATCATCAACGAAATAGGTGAGAAGGGGCTGGGGTTTCGTGAGTTTCTGCCGCAAATTGAAGTTGAGGAATCGATCAATTACACATAAAAAGGTGAGATTCCGACTCACCACTCAATACTTCACGTTTTGACGTTCATTTTTCGAGTTTTCACCGAGATTTTTTGATACCATGATTTGGGCAGGATTTTCTAGATTTTAGGTGTAGTATATGTGGATATTTTTTTGGATTAAATAGGATGGAATATGGTTGTTGGGGGGAGTTTGGGATTTTGAATGATTTTTGGTAAATTGTTAAGAAATTGTGTTCGTATATTTGGATCGGCCATTTATGAATGTGTTTGACGAGTTGTGAACGATGGTTTGGATTTATATCGGCGTCCCTATGAGTTTAAGATAGGCTCGAAACGCAGTGACACGAGCCTAGGTTTTGAAAACTGCATATTTCATGTGTTGGAATGGACGCCGTGAAGGACGTCGTGGAGCCCAAAGCTTTACGACGTCGGTCACGGCGCTCAGGGCAGAGACTCTGGGTAATGTCACGCTTTAAGTGACGCCGTAGAGAGTTGGCCTCCATGGCGCCAATTACGACGTTTGGGCAAAGAGCACCTAGACTCCATGCTTTAAGTGACGTCGCCGGGTTCTAATCCTACAACGTCACCGGCGGTGTGGAACTATTCATCAGGCCCAAATTTTAGAAATTTTTGAAAAAACTTCGAGGATATCTCAGGTATCCAAATGGGTTTGAATACGACCCAATACTCAGAAAATCGACCCAATTACACCAATGAATAACATTATGGAAGATTGGAAAAATTAAGGTTAATTAACATAAATGGTGAATAAATGACTATCAGGGGGAATGTAGTGTGTTGAGGACACACGGGGATTTGTAGGAGACGAGTTGGGGCGTGTGAGTGCATGTTTAGCTTCGGATACAGGTAGGTAAACCAGTGAGAAACTTTACAGTTACTTCTTGAGCTTTAATTTGTTTTATTATTGCTTTGAGCCCATTTTTGGCATTCTATTCTGTTTGCGTTGTCCGAAGGCAAATGTGTCAACAGTGGTCCTTGAAGGGTGGTCATCTAAGGTAACATGCCTAAGCCATGACCTCGGGATGCACTGCATTGGTTATATATTTATACGGGGAATGAGTTCTTAGCTGGATTACCAGGAAGTCTCATTTGCTTGTTGGATTTAGGGCTTGTTAGGTGTTGACCACGTCTTAGAATCCGAGTTTGGTAGTTTTTTTCCCTCAACTCAACGACCGTTTGGTCAGGACCACTTGTGCCTATCCGTTTGATTTCCAGGACACTTATATTCAATTACTCAGTCATTTATTTACAATCACTATTTATTCATGCATTCCCTGTACATTTCGTTCTATCAGCATGAATATAGATTGATTGTTTATTTCGAAATGTTGTATATATGTCCTGCTTGAAGTTACTTACCTGGGCTCGTCATTATTATGTTTAGCTGAGTGCAGATCCACAGTCCAACAAGGGGAATGTTCCACAGTTATGAGACTTGATTTAAGGATTTCAGAACGGTTCTCCTCTTGCCTGATGTAGGTGTCACGGCCCAATTTTGCTAATCTTGATTAACTGCTTAATCAGGATCGCCAATCCGTGACGTGGGGCCCGCATGAGATGCGCACACAGACCAAGGCATGTGGCCGAGGTAAATTTTATATTTGTATTGATGTATTCCTAGTGTTTCGTATGTGTGTAGGCTGATTAAGTCAGTATTTGCAGCTATCGACGCCGAGACGTGGTCAGGGACACGCTTTGAGTTGTGTGCAAGCCGGGGTACTGAATAGAAGACTTGCGGTAAGTCTAAATTTAGTAAAATGCGATGTACTAAATTAATACACATTAAATCATAGCCTATGGTTATAAATTTATTAAATTGAATTGGAAATATACATACATATATATATACTTATATTATATAAATATATAATATAAATATATATACATTAAAAGAAATTAGAAAAATCAAAAAATAATTGTGAAATGACAATAATGGGCATTAGTGTATATAGAAAAGGATAGGGTTGGAGGGGTAAGATGGTAATTTCACCCCAAAAACACAACAAAACCACCCCGCCGCCGCACACAAGAGGGAGAAGAAGGAGAAAAGAAAGGAGAAGAAGAAGAAGAGAAGATCCGAGAGAGGAGAGGTCATCGGAGGAGATCGTGGCATTGGCGAGGTAACTCTTTTGTTTTTTGTTGTTGATTGTTGTGGTAGATGTTAATGGTGGTGTTGGTGAGGTTGAATGAAGTTGAATTTTAAAAAAAAAAAAAAATCAATGTGTTGATGGTGGATTTTGATGTTATGATGTTGATATTGGTGTTGGAGTTGTTGTTGTGTGGATTGAAGAAGTAAAGAAAGGAAGGAAGAAAAAAAAAAAAAAAAAAAAAAAAAAAAAAAAAAAGGGAAGAAGCAAGCAGAATAGAGACGCCGCAACAAAGCAATGTCTCTCATTTGTAGAGATGAAGGGGGGGACCCGGCTGGACCGGGTCGGACCGGGTCTGACCGGGTCTGACCCGGTCCAACCAAAAAATATATATATATATAAAATAAAAATAATAATAGTAATAAATACTATATATATATGTAATATATATACATACATGTATATATGTATATGTATACATAAAATATACATGTATGTATATTTATATATACACATACACATGTATATATACGAAAAAATAAAATAAAATAATAAAAGAAATAATAATATGTATATATATATGTATACATACATATACATTTATATATATACAAATGCACATATATGTATATATCTACATATACACATATATGAATATATACATAAAATATATTTATGTAACAAAAAAAAATACATAAGTAAATGAATGATATGAAATGACCTTTCAGGGACCTAGGGGTGTCACGGGAGTTCGGGAACGCTAGTCGGAGTGTCGCGAGGCCGGATAGTTAGAGCTATCCTGTGACTTGTAAGTGAAACTGTGGGAAACCTCTACTTTATTTCATTCATATTAATTCCTTTTTCAGTCAATTTGATGACTTACTGTTAGTAATCTACCATCATGCTTTCTTTGCTCTATTCAAGTTGAATGTTGAAATAGCATGATGCCTTGTGATGTTTTCATTGACTCATTTCCTAATGTGCCATATTTTGGTTTTGAATTATGTTATAATTGATGTTAGAAATGCATGCAATAGGGTTACTGTGGTAATTGATTTGTATTCCATTTCCTTTGAGGTTTTGTAGCCTAACTTACTGTTGATATCGTAGAACTTTAAAAATGAAAATCCTTGAAACAAAAGTTGGAGATTATCTAGTGTCCATTGCACAAGAGATGGGTGGATTCACGGGGTCACTGGACCTCGGGGTTTCCGGCACTCACCACTATTACTTGGGTGGCATCACGTAGCTTGAACTACGGGGTTGTCGGCAAGTTATACATATATATATATTCAAAATTTACAAAGTATGTTAGAGAGTATCTCCATACGATAGTGGAAAAAGGCTGGTTGATATTTCTCACCGCCGACCGGACGTAGATCATCTCAACTTAGCATGTGTCAATCTATCTAATTCGGTTAACTGTGATATTTATATGCATTACTTTCTCAACACTTTTTTTCTGCTATATTATGCATTTAAATATCAGTCTTTACTTGGAAATGTAGTATAGAATTCCCTAGGTTATCACTTAAATATCATTATACTCACCGTCTAGTTTGTGACGGTGGGTGTAGGTCCGTCAAGCAAAGACTAGACCGGCAAGGAGAAGATCGGCGACTTCCTCTGAGTTCATAGCGCGTGGCTGCTGTACATGTAGGTCACATTTTTGTATTATGCATATATATACGTCTTTTGCTTGGGTTGTTTTTGGGACGAGAGTAGTGCACCCGACTTTTGATCTTCATTTTGTCTATATGCTCGTCGTTTATTGCATATTTATATTGTGATTATTATTTCCTGGTTTCCTCATTTAGGATTTATATAAAATACTTCTGCTACTACATTGAAGACTTCCGCTAATTTGATAATTCTTATAAAATGATGAATAGTACTGATAGGGATTTTCTTATCCCTGAACTCAATTTACGAGATAATTGGTAGTACAGGCTGACTAATACATAATTAGGTCCTACGTGGTGTAATTAAGGCTTAATTATGGGATTAGGCCGGGCGGTGCCCTAGATGAAAATAGGGGCCGTTACAGTAGGTTTTACTTATTTTGTATTATTATTTATATATGTTTTGAAACATTAGATTTTATTTAGGTTGAGAGATCTTGGGACATGTATATCTTGATGTGACTCTTCTCTGACTTATTTATTGATGATATACATAAGCAGAGTTTCCACACTATAGGTTGTCCTGACTAGTGTCTTAGAGTTTTTCATTTAGTTTGAGTTTTATAGCTTCTGCGACACTTTGAATAACTCATTAATATGATTAACTCAACTTTTAATAGTTTAATAAATGATAAATGGTAAGAAAGACTGACTTGGCTTGTGTAACTCAGTAAGATTGGCTCGAGGATCCACGTAAGTCTAGGCCGAGCGGGGTCCAGTTTTAAGGTTGTGGAACTAGGGCCGTCACACACCACTTTTCTTTCTAGAACCCACCAAAGAACATCTCTATGACCCTATCATATGTTTTTTCTAAATCTACAAATACCATACGAAGATCCTTTTTCCTTTCTCTATATTTTTCTATCAATCTTCTTACAAGGAAAATTGCCTCCATAGTTGACCTTCCAGGCATAAAGCCAAATTAGTTATCTGATATTGTTGTTTTTCTTCTTAGCCTATTGTCAATTATCTTCTCCCAAAGTTTCATAATGACTCATAAGTTTAATTCTTCGGTAGTTTGAATAACTTTAAATGTCTCCTTTGTTTTTGAAGATTGGTACAAGCGTACTTCTTCTCCAATCCATTGGCATGCACTTTGATTTTAAAATTTTGTTGAAAACTTTTGTTAGCCAAGTCAATCCAATTTCTCCTAAGAATTTCCAAACCTCTATGCATGGGTATTTCATCTGGGCCACATGCTAATTTTCCTATTTTCATCTTTTTCAATGTCTCTTTTACTTTCAAAATTCTAATATTGTGTGTATAGTTTACATTTCTTTCTTGGTGTGGGTTTTCATCTACTATGATATCAACTTGGTCATCATTAAATAAACTATCAAAGTAGCTTCTCCATCTCTCTTTAATATCATATTCGAGCGTTAAAACATTTTGATTTTCATCCGTAATATATCTTACATGGCTTAGGTCTTTGTTTCTTTTTATCTCTTAATTTGGCTAGCCTATAAATATATTTTTTTGCTATCTCTATTACCTAACTTTGTATATAGATCTTCCATAAAGTTTTTTTTAGCTTGACTAAATACTTTTTTGGCTTGTTTTTCTACCTTCTCTATACTGATTGTACGCATCTTCATCTTGACACCTAGGTATCTTCCTATACATCTCTCTTTTACTCTTAATTGCTTTTTGGACATCCTCTTTGCACCACCATGTTTCATTCTTTGGTGGTCCTAAGCCTTTAGTATACCTAACACATTTGACGATACTCTCCTTATGCAACTTCTCATTTCTAACCATTGTATTAGCATCTAAATCAAGATTCTAAACATTTTCTTTTAGTAGTTTTTCTCTAAACGTATTCTAGGGTTTTTGTCTCTTTTATTCCTATTAAGTCGTCTTTTTAGCTTAATATCAAGTACTACTAACTTATATTAGTAGTAAGCGCTTCACCGGGTATTACTTTGCAATATCTACATATTTTTCTATCTATTTTTTTGTTAGAATAAAATTTATTTGACTCTTGTTATGATCAATACTAAAAGTAACTATGTGTGACTCCTTTTTCCCAAAACTAGTATTTGCTAAGACAAGGTCATACGTTGAAGCAAATTCTAAGATTGATTCCCCTTCTTCATTTCTAGTACCATAACTAAAACCTCCATGAACTATCTCAAGCCCATCATTACTTGCCCACACATGCACATTTAAATCTTCTCCATTAAAAACCTTTTCATCTAATGATATACCTTACATAAATCCATCCATATCGTCCTAAGTTTTGCATTTGATGCTCTCATTCAATCCTACTTGTGGTGCATAGGCGCTAATTATGTTAATTCTTTCGTCTCCAATAATTAATTTAACTAGGATCAATCTATCGCCCATTTTCTTAACCTCTACGACCTTATCCTTATAATCATTATTCACAAGAATTCCTACTCCATTGCATTTTCTATTTATACCAGTATACCATAACTTAAATTCTGTGTTTTCTATTTTTGTTACTCTTTTCTCCTACCCATTTTGTCTCTTGAATGCAAACAATATTGAGTCTCCTTATAATCACAGTATCAACTAATTCCATTGACTTCCATGTAAGTGCTCCTAGGTTCCATGTCCCTCAACGAATTTTTTCTTACTTTTGTGTTTCTTTTCCATTTCTATTTCTATTTTGTATAAATGATCTAGTTTCATTATATTATCTATGATTTTGTTTTTGTTTCCGTGTTTTTTTAACTAGTTTCCTTACCTATACTCGTCCTCTATGTGGGAACCCTTGCTCATTTTTCTTTACATCTGGTTGCCTATGTGAAGGGACTAGCTTCTTTACTCACACACATCGTATGTGTTGGAACCCTTGCTCATTTATCTTCACACCCAAATGGCGATGTGAAACGCACCCTTACTCATTTTTCACTACACTGGGCTCTGATGCAGTGCGACGCTAGGTGGGAATGTCCCAATATTTATATTTGTTTCATCCGTTTCATGAAGAGTGACAAAAGTTTTACGTTTGTTGTCAACCTATCACAACCCTCCTCCAATTTCCAAGAATGAAAAAAAAAAGTTTGGGACCTCCCTCCCCATTTTTTTGGGCATGAAAAAATGAGTTTGGGACTTCCCGTACCCATTGGGTGTCGAAGTCCTCCTCCTTTATCCAAACTTGGGACCAACTACGTGGGCTACAAAAACAAACAAAAAAGTTTCAAAACTCGTAAAAAATACATGGAAATAACAAAAAAGAAATGGTGGGTTTTGCTCAGAATCGCTTGATATTTTCAATTCCATCAAAATTTTATACTCAAAATGCAAGATTCAAGCCTCAAATCGAAACCCTAAACCCAAAAATAAAACCACAAACAATATTAACTCAACAAAGAAATAAAATTCCAAAAAAATCCTCAAAATCGACTCTAAAAGAGACGAGGAATGCACCCACAACGTCGAATCAATGTAGTTTTACTCGAATTTCGTTGGATTTGGATTGATGATGAGAATGCAATTGGAGAAAGGGGTGAATGGGGTATGGATGATGTTGGATTTTGGGGTTCAAACGCAGCGGAGATTTCAAAACAATTTTGAGAAAAAAAACCCCAACAGGATCCGAATCTGATTCCATTAAAACACGTTTAGACTATGAAAACTTAATCATACCTCGATCGCAATGTACCTTTACTCAAGGTTAATCGATCTCTAAGGCGCGCCAACAACGAACGCCTCTATCACCGTCCACACACGAATGGCGACCGAGATTCAAAGTGCTAGCTTCGAGAGAATTTCAAACTTTTGTTTCTCTCCAAAACGATCCAGAGGATACCAAAAACTCTAAGTTGTTTCTAAAACGAAAAATAGAGTTTCGGCCTTTTAATAATTCTTTCGTACTTGTATTCTAACTCAAAGCGTCTATTTATACAACCCTTGTATATAGACGGTTAAGTAAATTACACATATACCCCTACTTAAAGAAGTATAAGTGTAATACACTACAAGGACGTTTACATCATGAATTTTATCATATAAAATTCATTTTTCTCGAACCATCTTAAAATCTCGCAAAACCATTCTTAGTGTGCGACCCAATAGGCTCATACAACGTTGGCGTGTACCAAAACACATTTTGGTATACAAGTCATAAGCGGCCTCTAGCAAGACATTATGACTACCCAAGTTGTACGATTATCAAATCGATATAACCTAATCAATAGTATATATAACATCCTTTTGTCACACGATATCCTTTTGATCAAACATAAGGCATGGAATTGTCATCCAACATGTTCAATCGTACTAGTCTCGATTTCAAGGTAGATCGAAAACATCTAAGTGACATTGATCAATATCAATTCACTTAGACTAGGCCTTTTAATAGTCTAACATATCGAGGGATCCACCGGATATCTCTCTTTATATGAGAGGGACAAATTCTATCTCGATTACACAACTTCACCACATTATTCACACAATAACCAATCACAACCTTTATAATTGTCCTAGGTTAAAGACAACGTTTGATTGCGTCAAATCACCGTATTCCTAATGTTGAAGTCTCTGGTAATCTCAAGTCGAGGATTGAAAAATATACCTATCATGAGAAACAACTATGACTTAATCCATGTGATGTTCTCATAGCGTCCGTCAAGACTTTATTCTATAATAAGTACTCATGATCTTGATTCGTATTCATATACGTATGATCATCGTATGATCATCAATCAAGACTCATACTAGTCTTAATTCATTATAGTTCCCAGTATAATAATCGACTAGGGACATTTAGGATATTTCTGTAAATACCCATGGATCTTATTATAATGTAAACATGCAAATCAATTATAATAAACAGCAAATAAAATCCTCTATTTTATTAACTAAAATGTATTCATAAAGACTGTTAATGGATTGACCTAGGGCACATTACCCAACAGATGAGTGGGGTGAGTAGGGTATGGGTGAGTAAAAACATTTTTATATGGAGGGGTAGTTGGGTCATTTCACAAGGGTGGGGTACGAAAAGTAAAAAGTGTGGTCCAAATGGTCGCTGCCTATTTTTAATTATAAAGTTTTACTTAACCATTGCACAACTACATTTTGATTCACACATCCCCATCAATAGCTATTAATTGGTGTCAACTATTACATTAGGGCATTGGTGGATGTGCCTACCCAGTTTTCAAGATGCCACCTATATATGAACTAACTAGATAAATTCAGTAAAAAATATGAGGCAATACCAATCATTTGGGTAGCTCAATGGTTTGGTATGAGTTATGAGAGTTATAGGTCATGGGCTCAAACCTTAGTTGTTTCTTTCTTATCAAATAAATAAAAATATGAGCATTCTACAAAATTTCTTCTTCGAAAAACACAAGACATCTTCGAAATGCAAAAGAACTTTTGTAAATTTATTTGGACTCTAAGAGTCCGGACTCATAGGGGGATTTTTGAAATTTTTACAATTATCAAATGAGTGTTACAAGTTGTTATTTCAAAGTCATTTAATGCTTAAGGATGATTTTGAAATAAAAAAATTTCAAAAACACCCCTAGGAGTCTGGACTCATGAGTCCAAATAGCACTAATCTCTAAGGGCTTCCACAATGGTAAACCTAAATGTGACGTGGACGTGGCATCCACTACACACATACTCTCCGCGCTCCCGTATGGGAGCGCGGAGAGTGCACTATGCGATAGTTAACCAGTTGTGCGTGGGCCCCACAAAACTCTTTTTTAAACAAAAAGTCAATTTAATTTTTGAATTGATGTAATTGTGGGTCTCAAAAAAAGTGTGTAGTAAGTGTTTAGTTATTGTGGAGATAAGTGTAGTAGAAGAAAAGTTAGTGAGTTAGTGATGTGGCAATTTATTACACCCCAAAAGTGTGTAACCATTGCACTTGCATTACAATTCAACACTTTTCTTTTATTAAATCAAAAAAGAATTAAATGTAGTTGATTAATTAAAGTACTCACTTGCTATGTGTTAATGAGCAAGAATGAAAATTTGAGCTTATAATTAATGTGCTTCTTAATTTGTCTGTTTTGTACAAAATGTCTTATATTTTTTTCAAAAAATCTATTTGGACACTAAGGGTCCGGACTCAAAGGGAGGTTTTTGAGATTTTTGTAAATATTAAAGGAGTGTTACAAGTTATAATTTTGAAGTCATTGATTGCTTGAGGATGACTTTGAAATAAAAAATTTTCAAAAAACCCCCTAAGGGTCCGGACTCATGAGTCCAAGTAGCACTACTCTATTTTTTTATCAGAGGGAGTAAATATTAATAGTAATTCATAGTAGGTCCTAGTGCGGTGAGGGACTCTATCCTTAAGAGAGGTTAGGTCTCAGTTTCAAAGCAAGATTAATTAGCTAATTAATTACTCCATTCGATTAATAATTATAAGACGTTTTATCCAAAGCATACATATTAAGAAATGCATTAATTATAAGTTCAAATTACATTTTTGCTCATGCTTTAATCACATGTTTAACTACACCAACACTCTATTTTTTCCAATAAAAAGAGAATAAGTTTTTAATTAAAATTAGATATTTAAGGGTAAAGATAATAAGTTTTTCCAATAAAAAGAGAATAAGTTTTTAATTAATGTGCTTCTTAATTAAAATTAGATATTTAAGGGTAAAGAGAATAAGTTTTTAACTACATCAACACTCTATTTTTTCCAACACTCTATTAGAGGTACAAAAGTTCTATAGAATTTTGAAAACAACTTATACTTTTTGACAAAAAGTTTTTGTACGATGACTTATAAATTAAAATGATAAGACGAAGCAGTACAGTTGTCGTCAAACACCAAATGAGAAACCAAAAATAAAAATAATTGGAGGCTATAAGTAACAGTAAAGTAAATAGGCCCGGGATTATAAAAGGTAAGAGGGGACTAATAGTGACTGCCTATGTTAATATACGGTCATGGCTTATGAGGTAAGCTTGTTTACGAACTAAGAGTAAGTAGGGCAGTACTCCTGGTTGATTGCAAGTATAACTGACAGTATATGGGTGTGAGGGCCATATTTCAGTTGGGAAGGTTGGGGGTTGTGGTCCAGTTGATGAGCCAGAGCAACCCCTAGCAACTCCACAGTGTCCATCACTTTGTACATATCAGTTACTGTCAACTTTACTTTTTTTTTTTTTGACGGACTGTCACCTTTACTTGCATATATATATTCTGCTCATTACATGGGGCAAATAGAAGCTAACAATATTTTTATGAATGCTATGTTAGCGAAGTACACATTCTAGATATTTACATAATATGTGTGTGGGCCATTATATACTTGAATCAATAATGGGTACGTGTTCAAATCCTAAATTGATTCAATGAAACTAGAGCGAACTTATTAGCTAAAATAGGATCAATATATATAATCCAAAACATCAAATTAACTGCTACCTTGATATATGATTTTGATGCTTTCTTAGCGATTCCTCTTTATTTGGATTTTGGACTCTTGATGATGATACGAGGTTTTGAAGGAAAATTCATCCCAACCCATGGAATGTGTTTAGGCACATTCAAAGTCCAAATGTGTATGGCTTCAAAAAAAAGTCCAAATGTATATAATTTATAACTAAACGGCAAAACTCTAGTCTTTTATTTTATCTTTTGTAGATGTCCTAAATCTTAAGCAAGAAATCTTTTTAGGGCGCCTTCTCAACCGACCTGCCCAATTAATCTTGTAGAAATTAAATAATTAAAATAGGGAAACACATACTTGAAGAAGTCAAAGCCTGATCGAAATCAATTACTTGTTTGCTGGTTAGGGGTAGGATCACCAAAAGAGAAATTGCCCACACATTAACGGCCTAAATACCAATTTGATACCAATTTGCAAAGTCTCCTGGTTAAAAAAACTTGCGTGAGATCGATTCACATACATATAGAGAGATAAAAGTGTTTTTTTTTTTTTTTTTTTTTTTTTTTTTTTTTTTTTTTTTTTTTTTTTTTTTCACATGGTGTCTGGCACTAACCACACCGACTAATCCAAGCTTGAGCACTGTCGGGTCCTATATGGGGGCGATCCTCTCAATTTTTTTGATTTATGAGACTCAAACTCAGAATCTCGCTTAAGAAAACCAAGTCCCTTACCACTTGGACCAACCGGTTGAACTGATTTGTTTTAA
The DNA here is from genome assembly GCA_039657345.1 of Stephania japonica. NCBI lineage: Eukaryota > Viridiplantae > Streptophyta > Magnoliopsida > Ranunculales > Menispermaceae > Stephania > Stephania japonica. The sequence continues at coordinate 13,691,497 of CM077558.1, read as the reverse complement.
TTAATTTATATCAAGGTTAATTAACTGCCAAGTACGTACTGATTACTGAAACTACTTAAACACTATTGAGCGTACACTAATTGTATTAAATCCAACAATTGTAAACCAATATTCTATAGAGTCCATAAGGTATTTTGTTTGTGATGTGTGCACCGAAAAGTAACTATGACTTGGTAGTTTGTGCGTAGTGAAGGATATAAGTGCGTATCCGATCTTCGAAAAGCAAAACTCCCCTGCCTGTGAGTTAAAGTCAGCTAAGTTGAGAATAATATTAATACTAGTAGATATTCCAAAGACTCCAAGTAGAGCCAAGACTCATTTTGGAGTAAAATCTGACACCTTTGTAGTTAAGGAACATTTTCAATCATATTGAAGCAACTGTTATTCGCAAGTATTAATTTCTTCTTTTTCTTTTCCTAGAACTCGTTCCATTTTAATCTTTTGATTTGAATTATTTTCCAGTTGTTCAAAACTAAATTGTTAATTATCCTTCATTTCCCGCAACCAGAAGATCGATCACTATATCATTTTGGTGTGACTTTCGTTCACACGGAATCAAATTAAATCATCTTTTTATTTTTCTTGGTCATAATGTCTTATGAATTACCAGTTTTATAACATAGTAATAAAAGTCATTATAATATCTCGATATGCACACACACTCCATGTTTTTCACCCAATTAATATCTGCCCAACTGTAACCCTTCATGTTAGTTGATTTATTTAGAGGCCGGCTATGTGCACCCCGGTCAACACTCAGGGCACTCCATTTACAAGGGCACCCATCAAATTTATCAGGGCACCCCCCAAATTGGACAAAAATGCCCTTGAACCCTAAGGCTAAGGCACCCCACCTATTTCGACTATACCCTAAACCCTAGAACTGGTTTCCATTTTTTCAAAACCTTATTTCCTACAAAAGCTCTCATTGTCATCGTGATTTGGAGGCGAAATCAACTAAATCACGTATTTTTCATCGTTCTCTCCCACATATTCCTGGTTTTTTCGAGTTGGACAGGTTTTTTCGCCCAGTAGGAGTGGTCAGCGGCTAGGGACAGGTTCGGGTTTGAGTTCATTGTGAAATCGAGAGGGAAAGTAAGGTACGTTTGAGTTTTTGTTCGATTTTATGTTCATTTGGTTCGTTTTCTTTGTAGTCGTCTATGAAAATGCTTAAAAATTTGGGTTTTTTTGCAAACCCGTAATACTCGGCCACACAGGACCGTGATATAGTCATTAATCTCAGAAATACTATACCGAGACTTATGAGTACGTCTCGTTTGTATCCAAACGACACTTAGCCCATATAAAATTTCATTACATTTCGGACACAAGTAACCAAGATTCTTGGTTTTGTTTCGGTGACAATAAACCGAAGGTCGTATATTACTTATGCGTAGGTTTAGTCTCGGAGGATAAATACCGAAACTTTGTGATAGATCTCGGTTTCGTCATACCGAAATGTTTCCTTATGTTTCGGTTATGGTATACCGAAAATTTTGTTTTGCTATCGGTTGTGCCATACCGATTCAGTGTTGAAAATATATTTTTTGGGGTTTTTTTTTTGCTGCACAAGAGATTATATGGTTACAATGTCTTTCTCTATCAGATATGGCTCGAGGAAAATGTACTTGTTTCCAGAGAAGATGTCGATGGAGAGCCCACGAGAGCACAACGAGCACGAGCACAACGAGCATCGGTCGTGGGCCGCTGCTCCTTCGGTCTCTGCTCTCCGGCTCCCTCTCTCTCTGCTGCTGCTCTCTGCTGCTTCTGCTGCTGCTTCTCTGCTGCTGCTTCTCTTCTGTTCTCTTTGCTGCTTCCTCTCGCTTCTGCTTGCTCCTCTCTCGCTTGTGATGTCCGTGGTAAGAGGAAGGCACGATCGCATCATATCGAAAGGCGAAAGTGCAAGCTATTGAGGGTGTACGTGGACGCAGACCGGTGAGGATAACGTCGAGGATGAGGCATCTCATGTCCCCGTGGGGCGATGAGTCGGGGTGGTGCAGATGGGGATGAGGCCCGCAGGCGCAATGGAAGAAATCACCACATCCCAACCACAAGTAACTAGGAGTAGAGTAGTAGCGGTATTGTTGGTGGGAATGTTGTGGAGCCCGAAGATGACCCATCTCGCTCCTTTCCCCGGCGGTCCCGTTGACCGCTCTTTGTTGAAGAGTTTTAAGGATCATGTTGCGGCGGCAATTTGGAATAATGAGGTATGTAGCCTTTTTTTTGGCAAAATATCAATTCATTTTCAATCAAATTATTACTTTTGCTATTCATATACGATAATGTATTTATGAATTATGTTTTTTTGTAGCATCGACCGTTGCTTAAGTGCATAAACCACGGGGCTCAAATAGGCGAGTGGGATTTGCAATCTTGTCACCCCGATACCCGGGACCGCAAATAATCATTCGAGGTCGGGTTTGGCTCCACTAATAGATCGCTTTATCGGAAGGCCAATAAGGAGGTGATATCAACTTTTGTCGAGCGGTGGCAGCCGGAGACCAATACATTTCATTTACCATTTGGTGAAATGTCCATCACGCTCGAGGACGTGAGCATTTTACTGAAGATCCCAGTGACGGGCAAGGTGGTGGCGGTTGAGAATTTTTCAAGGTACACAGAGGAGTCCCGCAAGGATGCAATTGAGTTAGTTTCAAAACTGCTCGGGGTTTCTCCTGACGAAGCAGAGGAAGAGGTTAACATTACGAAGGGTCTCACAGTGCGAGTAGTTTGGCTGAAGAGTCGTTTTTGCCCACCCAAGTCCAAGTCTTCCAAGATTTCCAGCTTCTCCTACTACGTACCCTCCAGGGAATGCACTTGCACGTGCATACTTTTTGTACTTGCTCTCTTGCACCCTATTCGCCGATAAGAGTGGGTCACGAGTTTCAATTTCATTATCGAAGCTTCGGAGAACTTGGATGAGGTCGGGACTTACGCATAGGGTGTTCCGCTTGCTCTAGCTTATCTTTACCGTCATCTCGGGTCGACCACCAGGGGTAGAAGTGTCGCAGATTGCAGGGGTACCTAACTTTGCTCGAGGTACATATTTCTTGTGCATTACTTGTGAATTGGCCAATACAAATCCAATACTTCTTTTTAAATTTTTGTTGATTCTTTTTTTAGGGATGGGTATACGAGCACTTCCCACTCCAGCCTTTCGCGTCGAATGCGAAATACATGGACCACCTTCACCACGTGTCTCGAGGTGGGTACAAAAACACGAGACGGTAGCTAACGTGGACAAGCTAAGTAGTATTCGTAGGACCCTTGATAGGTTACGACCAAGTGAGGTACTTTGTTTTATTACTTTGAGTTTGATATTCCAATTTATCAAACTTCATATTTTAATATAAATTGTTTGTTTCATTGGTGTAGGTGACGTGGGACCCATACAAAGGTGACATCGGACAAAGCGGTATTGTTCTACCGATGGCCTTCTACTCTGGTTGTTTGAAGTACATGGAAGTTGTGGAGCCATACCATCCGGAGAGGTTCCTTCGACAGCTTGGCCATGTTCAAGGAATACCGCCGTCTCCATATCGCCCCCTCGAAGCAAACCGAGGCCGCACTGCAATGAAATACTCGCTTAAGTACTCATTCCAACCGGAGAATTGGGAAAGGTGGCGTAGCCATTCACTCTCTGTTGAAGATCGAGGGGAGAAGGAGAGGTTCGAGTTCATGGCTGCACCAGAATATCTGCCATGGTTCACACGAGTTTCACATCCTACCATTGAGAACCCAGCGCACAGTGATGACTTCCCTGATACGGTTGGTGATAATGAGTTATTGGAGGTAAAAGCCTTGCAACCATTTGAATTTAAGTTGGTTTATCACATTTCTTTTGTATTATTTATTCATAGTTTCTCTATTGGTTTTGAACAAATGCAGTAATCGACGGGCATTGGATAGCGTATTGGCATGGATAGACTTGCCGGCGGGTATGGCCAAGATGGAGGCTGCTGAGAAAATGGCGAATGATGTCGTGGACTACTTGACGGGTAGGGGTCTTGGTACAGGTACCACCACCACCACGACCAACACCACAACACCGAGTGCACCTACTGCTCCTTCACAACACCACAACACCGAGTTGACCGGGGTGCACATAGCCGGCCTCTTTATTTAATCACCATTAAAGAACACACACTACAAAAATAGTTAATAGTCGGATATCATGTTTCATAACACATGAAATAGTTAATATATTGTCTGTTCGTCAGGATAGAAAGCTTGCATATTGAAAATATTAATTAAGATACGGATCAAATGAACAATCAATTATTGCAAAGGAAAAAATTGAAATAATAAATAAGGGCTTTTATTTCTTGACAACTATCACTATAAGTACTTTATTAATCACAACTTCACAAGTACATTTACACACACATTCATCATACTGAATATATATGCTCATCACTTGTATAGAATTAGACAGTGAGATAAGAGTCTGAGGCCTGGTGTCACCACATGCAATCTCTTTCTTTCGGTTTACACCAACCACGCCGAGTAATTCACACTTAGTTATTGTTCTCCCAACATAATTCATTCTCCCTACTGGAGAAGAAATCAAAACCTCATTTAAGAGGAACTGAGTTCATTACCACTCCGACCAAATGGAATTGGTTCTAAACTTCTAACCCCTTTTTTTAACTTCTCATTATAAATGGTCCACAGTACACACTCGTTGAGTACTTGTGTCTCCTTACTCTTCACATTCACACGCGCCACTCACACGCTTATAAACCCCTCTCTCACCCTCTCCCCTCATTTCCCTTCTCTCCCTCTCTCTCCAAAGTAACACAAACTAGAGAGGGAGAGATCAAGAGATGCCAAACTACACTCTTGGAAGAAATCTTCATCTATGCTTCACAAAACTCAAGCGCCCACTGATCACAGATGATGATTATGATGATGAACATCACCATCAAATGAGTTCATCATCACCCATGATTGCTACATCATCTTCATCTTCATCATCATCATCATCATCGTCATCAGTAGCAGCTACAACAAGAACACCACCACCATCATCAGTTCTAATCAAGAACTATAACTCCCTATATGAAGACCAATACATGATGAGTAGTACCACCCCAACTGACCAATCCACCTCCAAGTCTCACTCCTTCTCCTCTACCAACACCTCCGACTCCGATGACGCCTTCGAGGTGGCTCCCCCACCCGACTTCGCCACCGTCTTCGCCTCTAAACGCTTCTTCTTCTCCTCCCCTGGCCACTCCAACTCCATCATAGAGTCCCTCCAGCCGCCAGAGGAGGAACCAGAATCCGACACCTTAGTCAGTGGCGGTGTCCCCATCCCGACCTACTCGCCGGACCCTTACATGGACTTCCGGCAATCAATGCAGGAGATGGTGGAAGCAAGGAAGTTATTGGATGTCAAGGCTGATTGGGACTACTTGCATGAGCTTCTAGTGTGCTATCTTGCTCTCAATCCTAAACATGCTCACAAGTTCATTATTGGAGCTTTTGCTGATCTTCTAGTCAGTCTCATGGAGAGCCCCGGCTCCGGCGCTGGCGGGCACCGGAAAGTGGACATTTCCGGCTTGTGTGATGAGGCCTCACAGTAGGTGGTGTAATAAAGGGTCTATTTAATTTGTCTTTTTATGTCTATCTAGTTAATAAGGGCAGGTTTTAATTTTTGTTATAGAATCTTATGATGATGATGGTGGTATAGTTTTGTTTTCTTTTTCATCAATTCTAATTGGTGTCTCTTCTCTATTTTGGTCATCTTTGCTTGGGGTCTGTTTGTCTGTACATATTGTTGTCATCTTATTAATATCTCTATCTCTTTGTTTATCCTTGAAGCATACTCTAATGTTGCTTTTGTTTCTTTTTGATTGCTAATGAGACATCAATTACTGTTAAAACCAATGCACTCTATTGGTTAGGTTTGGTTTAGGTAGCCACTGATGATTGGCGTTTTCTAGGGGTGGGGATATTCAAATTGAATGTAAAATGTCCCCATCAGAGTTTGATATGCATTCACTCAATCAACGGCCTAGACTGCCCCGTCCCAGTACCACCCTTTTCATCATCATCAACACATTTGGGTACCATCATTCATCATGATCATATACTCCTAAGTTCTTGTTTAGCCAATTAGCTTCCATATTATTCATTTATTTTATTTATTTATTTATTTTATTTTTTGATGATAGTGTGTGTCCGAACCTTTTTAAGTCCCTCTTTACTTTAATTTACTTTTTTATATTTTATGGGTGTTCTAACTTTTTTCAGTTTCTCCTTCATTTCAACTAATCTGGCATGCAAGAGTTGGTCGGACACCCTAACCTTATAAACCAAAATAATATAACATAATTATACATCTGACAATTGTCAATTAGAACTCAACCTCTGCCTCAATCAAAGCTATATAACCGCGGGTCGTTAACTTCCATCAACATATTCCTGATTAGGCAACTCGATTGCCCCGTTCCGCATGCATCGAGATGCGTAAAATCCATCACAATGTCCACTAAAATGATAGTTCTTGTTTGGTTAGGGGTAGAGTTATATCTCAGGAGATAACTTACAGAGAGTTGGAAACTAATCTTATTTAGTTGCTCAACTTCCCTGCAAGTTATCTCCCGACTTGTACCCTTGGGTGCGAGATATCTTTTCTCAGAGGAGTTATCTCCCGAGAGTTGTAGACACAATTATCTTTATTAATGACTCTTTTATTACACATTTTTCTCTTGTTTGAAGGTTATTTATGTCAATTCATATTTTTTATTGTTTAAAAATTTAAAACTTCCCTGCAAATTTTAAGTTGAATCAATCATAAAAATATTATCTCCAAAGAGTTAACTCTTAGGAGATAACACGGTGAGATAGCAAAATGGAACCAAAATGAGACCATAATTTCCTAGCAACATGTAAGTGGTCCTTGAAGAGGGAAACGTGGCACGCGAAGAGGAGCTAGATGATGAAGGAACAACCGGTAGTAGTACTGTTACATCAAAACAAATAGAGAGAGTGCAACTGAGCAAAGCAATTGATGCCAATTAAAAGAGGGCGTAACAAAAACGGGGGAATCTCCATTCTGTCCGGGAATAATATTAAATGATTTCGGGATGGAGGAGTAGTCGCTGTAGCCTCAGAAGATTCTCATCTAACTACAGTAGTATAGTTTTTAACAGTTAGTGTTATACTGTTATTAATCCAAGAACAGAACTTATCTGAACCAGTTTTCAAGTTTGTCAGTACACCTTAGTAAGTATATATAAATAATTAAGAGTAGTAGTGCACATGCGTGTCAGTTGGAGGACTCAATAATAATGCGAGTAGTGACAGAAAAACCAAACACACCATTCATGAATTAAAAAAAAAAAAAATGGACTCTCACTAGTCACTACTACTACTGGTTCTGCATTTCCCAAGCCTTCTATGGACAGTGAGTACACTGGTGGAGTGGTTGTCTCTATTGGTGTTGAAGCCAAGCAAGTGTGCAACTCACCTTTTGTTTATGTTCTGTGACAGTAGTTAGTGTGTTAATCAATTAATAAAATTGAATCCATCAAATCTCCAATAGAAAAAGTGAAAATGCTTCAATGCTTCGACATTTAACACCATGCTTAGTGTCACAGGGCCAATGAAAGAGGGGTTTTTCACTAGAAAAATTTTCTCTCGATTGAACCTGCGGTGCCTAAGGGCCACCTTAGTTCAGCACTCCAATACTCGAATTAAATGGACAGCAAGCAATAGGCAACAAGGAAACGTTTACTAGCTCTCAATTGGAATTACAACTGTGGAACTCTGTGCTTCCCTAAGCTCAGAGCCCTTGGCTTTATAGACTAGCCATTAGGTAATTACATAACCAACCGGGACACATGTCTAGCATGCATCAATCCATAGACCTGGTAAATCACCACTCTCTTAGTGGTCAAGGCAGTTGCCAAACTGCCTTGTTCCCTTGCTGCTACTGGTTCCGTAACCGCCTCCATTACAGGGTCAGTTTGCACATGCTCCATGTATTCGGGTCATGCCTGGACGTGGCTTGGTCATGGCCCAGCCATGACCAAGGTAGTTCCCCAACTACCTCGACTTGGTCTTCCACATTTTAAGGGACGTGGTTCATGCTTCTCTACGGGACGGGACTCGCGTCTCGTGGTGCCCGGCCGTGTCCAGCACGTTGGGTGCTAGCCGGGGCTCGTGGTCGAGTCCCACCGGCCGGGTGGCCGGACCATGGTCCGTGGGTCTTCGCCTTGGCATGGTGCCCAAGGCGTGCACGAGGGCCTTGCTTGTCACTTGTTGCCCATGCCACACCTAGGAGAGAGCCCACCTCCCCTTATAGTAGATGTTAAGCCGTTTCCTCGGCTCCATAGGAAACATCCCAAAATGAGACCAAGCGTACTTTGACCCGGGTCAATGTCCAAGTCAAGGAAAGTCAACTGTTGTGCCAAGGCCTTGCCTTGGCCTTGCCCGTGTCTTGCCTTGCCTTGCCTAGCCTTGCCTTGCCCAGCCTTGCCTTGCCCAGCCTTGCCTTGCCTTGCCTTGGCCTATCTTCGCCTTGCCCAGCCTTGCCCGTGCCTGGCCCGTGCCTTGCCTTGGCCTGGCCTCGTCTTGCCTTGCCTTGGCCTGGCCTCGCCTTGGCCTGGCCTTGCCCAGCCTTGCCTTGGCCAACCTTGCCTTGGCCTTGCCCGTGCCTTGGCCAACCTTGCCTTGGCTTGGCCTCGCCTTGGCCTGGCCTTGCCTAGCCTTGCCTTGGCCTGGCCTGGCCTTGCCTTGGCTTGGCCTTGCCAAGCCAAGCCCACTTAGGCCCGAGCCATGTACTAAACCCCAATCCGACTTTGGAGTTCACCGAAACCTCCCGAGTCCACCGAGACTCGATCATCTGCTGAGTTATCATGCTGCCCAGCCCAGCATGCTCGTATCCAGCTTATTGGGGTGGTAACAAACCTCCCCCGACCGAAATGTTCGATGCCCTCATCGAACTGCTTGGTTCTTGCCGCTTCTGGTAGTCCGAGATCTCCTTCTCAAACTGCCATAGGGTAGTATCCCGCTCCCAAGTAGGTTCCTCCACATCAACCCACTTGATTAGGTAGAAAATCCGCCGATTTTTCTTACTCTGACCACGCACCTCGTGGTTTAGAATCTGTTCAATCTCTCCTGCAAATTCCTTCCGTATCAAGGGTGGAGCTCGTCTGACCGCGCTCCGCTCCGGATCTTCCTGATCTGAATAGAAGGGCTTAAGGTAACTGACATGAAATGTAGGGTGTACCTTTAGCCTTTCTGGTAGCTTTAAGCGATAAGCTACCCTCCCAACTCGCTTGACCACCTCAAATGGTCCTTCATATCGCTGGACCAAGCCCTTATGGGTCTCCTTCTTGTTGAATTTCTTCAAAATTTGAGGAGTGAGCTTCAACAAGACGAGGTCTCCTTCCTGAAACTCCAAGGGCCGTCTGTGCTGGTCCGCATACTTCTTCATCCTCCTGACAGCTTTGGCCAAACTGTCATGAACTGCCTCCCTCAGCTCCTGCTTGTTCCTTGCAAACCGATACGCCGCGGGGCTCGATCCCATCGACTTTGACTTGACTACTTCATGTGGAGTAGCCGGTTGTTGTCCCGTCGCCACCTCGAATGGACTCAACTCCGTGGCTGAGCTTTTGTGCAGATTGTAACAAAATTGGGCTGTATCAAGTAAATCCACCCAATTCGGCTGACTGGCATTCACATAATGCCTGAGATAGTCCTCTAGCAAAGCATTGATTCTCTCCGCCTGCCCATCTGTTTGAGGATGGTTTGCCGTGGAAAACTTCAACTCTGATCCCATCAGGTTGAATAGGGCAACCCAAAATCGTCCAGTGAACCGAGCGTCTCGATCACTGATGATGTCTTCGGGGATGCCCCAATACTTCGCCACATGCTTTAGGAACAATTCCGCCGTCATGTCTACATCACAATTCTTCGAAGCAGCTATGAATGTAGCATACTTCGAGAATCGATCAACCACCACCAATACGCTGGTCATTCCCTACACATCAGGAAGACCAGTGATGAAATCCATCGAGATGCTTTGAAAGGGCCTCTCTGGTATAGGTAGAGGCTCCAGTAACCCTGGTGCCTTCCTCCTCTCCGTCTTGTCTTTTTGGCACACAAGACACGTCCGCACATACTGATCCACGTCCTCCTCCATCTTCGGCCAAAAGTAGAAACGTGATAAGAGGGCATAGGTGCGCTCCATGCCCGGATGCCCAGCCCACCGAGCATCATGTGTTTCCTTCAAGAGTAGCGCCTTAATCCACCCGTACTAGGGACATAAGGGCGTCCTCCTTTGGCATAGAGGACCCCATCATCACACCGTAACCTCCGAGTGACTCCTCCGCTACTAGCTTTAGTAACTTCTTACAAGTAGGATCTTTCTTGGTCTCCTCCTTGATTCGAGGCAGAATTCACCTTCCACCTTTACTACTGTCTGTCACCATCTCGGCCCACCACCACCTGCGATCGAGTGCATCCGAATCGAATTGAGCCTACCAGGCTTGTGTTCGAATTGTAAATCGAACTCTGCAAGGAAATCCAACCATCTCGCCTGCTTCTGGTTGAGCTTTTTCTGGCTCATGAAGTAGGTGATCGCCGTATTGTCTGTCCGCACCACAAAACTGGTTCCCAACAAGTAATGCCTCCAAAGATGGAGAGCATGAATCACAACTAGCATTTCCTTCTCGTGAGCGGGTACCTCTCGCTCTCCGCATCCTTCGCTTTCTGCTTTCGAAGGCAATGGGGTGTCCCTCCCGGACAAGCACCGCCCCATTGCCCTATCTCGAAGCGTCTCGTATGCACCTCGAACGGTAGTTCGAAGTTTGGTAGTCCCAAAGATCGGTTCGAGGCAATGACCTGCCTCAACTCCGCCATAGCTTGGTTGCATCGATCCGTCCATGCCCAAGCTCTATCTTTCTTTAACAAGTCCGTCCGTGGCACCACCTTCCTTGAGTAGCCCTCCACGAACCGCCGATAATAATTCGCCAACCCCAAGAACGATCGCAACTCCGAGACCTTCGTGGAGTTTGGCCATTCCATGATAGCCCGCACCTTCTCTGGATCCATTTGCAGTTTACCCTGGCCTACAACATGACCAAGGAAAGAAATTGTTTGCGCAGCAAACTCACATTTCTCCCTCTTTACATACAAATGGTTAGCCCTCAAGGTAGTCGAACCATCCGTAAGTGATCCACATGATCATGGAGGTTCTGACTGTAAATCACTATGTCGTCAAGATAAACAACGACAAATCTATCAATGAATTCTCTCAGTACATCATTCATTAAATTACAAAATGTAGCAGGGGCGTTTGTCAAGCTAAATGGCATGACTAAGTACTCAAACGAACCATACCTAGTCACCATGGCCGTCTTTGGAATATCACCAGCTGCAATCCGAACTTCATAGTACCCCGACCTCAAGTCCAGCTTTGTAAAGTAGGTCGCACCAGATAATCGATCGAACATGTTTGCCACAAGTGGAATAGGGTACTTGTTCTTCACTGTCAACTTGTTTAGCGCCCTGTAGTCCACGCACATTCGAAGGGAACCATCGTGCTTGCGCTGAACAGATCGGTGCTCCGTAGGGGCCTTGGGCATCTACCGCCGAATGAATCCAAAGATCCAACAACTCTTGCAACTGCTTCCTTAGCTCCTCCAACTCCTTTGGAGCCATTCTGTACGGAGCTTGTCTTGGGGGTTTTGAGCCAGGGATCAGCTCAATCTCATGGTCAATTTCCCTTTTTGGGGGTAATCGCTTTGGCAACTCTGCCGGCATCACGTCTCCGAAGTCCTCTAGCACTTCAGCGACTACATCGGGGATCTTTGATGTCATTCTTGCCTTGGTCTCCACCAAGGCTGCTAGGAATGTGGGTTCTCCCTTCCTCAGTCCATCATTCACCTGAATGGCTAAAAGATGGGATAGCTTCGTCTTCTCCTTTCCTGCAATTGTGTTAGTCGCAGGGACAAAACAAGGGTGGGACTTGTTCATCACGAACAGTCCTTTCAAGAACGGCATCAATGCAATGCTCCCCAGGTGCAAGAAGTCATTCCCTAGGATGACATCGAAATCATCCAAGGAATCGCCATTAGGTTGATCTTTCCTCCCAAGATCCAACCTTCAAGTTTACATCGGTGGCCATACCTTGAATTCGCTTTGCCTCCGAATTCATCGCTCATTCGATCGGAGTTCTCAACGAGATCCAAATCCCCAATTTTCCCACCATATGGTCTCGCCGACGAATGAGTGAGTAGCTCTCGAATCCACCATTGCCAAGACTCGTCTCTCGGTTCACCTCAAGATCCACGTACATTAGCCCCTCCGAAGGGCTTGTCTTGGCTTGCTTGAATTGCATTCAAGCAATTGTAATGGGTTCATTCGGGGCCGGCCATCATCCTCCGCGATCAAGGCCGAAAGTTTCTCCTTCTTTGGGCGCGTCTCGTGCCCCGTGAGGGCCATTACAAATAAAACACCCTTACCCGCAGAACTTGATGAGGGCTTCGCCCGCTTTAGGTGCTGGTTTCGAGCTCGCCGGCTTAGGAGGAAAGGGCTTCTTCTCGCCCTTCTTTTGGTGGTTCTTGAACGGCTTCTTCTCCTTGTTCTTCCCTTCGCATGGGGAGGAACTAGTCTTGAAGTCCACAAGACTATCGCAGCCGCAACTGCACTAGGCAAGTCCTTCACTCCTTGCCTCCTTAGCTCAGCTTGAGCCCAAGACTGCAATCCCGTGGTGAAATTGAAGAGTTTGTCCTCCTCCGACATGTTTTTGATGTCCAGCAGGAGGGAGGAAAACTCCTTCACATAGTCACGCACCGATCCCGTCTGTTTGAGCTTGCGCAAGGCCTCCCGCGCTTGCCAAGCCGCATTGGTAGAAAGGAATTGATCCTTCAATTCCCTCTTGAGCATCTCCCAATCTACAATTTTGGGCCTCCCCGCAGCCGCATCATCATCTACTCTGGTTCTCCACCAAAGCTTCGCATCACCCTCAAGGTACATAGGGGTCAGGATGACCTTCTGATTCTCCTCCGTGCCAACAGTAGCAAAGTACTGCTCCATGTCCCAAATGAAATTCTCAAGCTCCTTGGCACTCCGCTTGCTAGAGAATTTCTTTGGTTTCGGCACCTTTGTTCGGGGCTTTGCCGCAACAGCACCTTCCGAGGTTCCGCCCACAGCTCGCTTGAGTAAGCTCACCTCCACAGCCATTGTCGAGGCTGTTTCGGTGGTAAGTTCTCCCACCGACCGCACGTCGGCTACAAGCTCCTCAAATCTTGATTCCCACATGGCAATCATGGCCTCTTGTGACTCTCCCCTAGTCACCAAGGAAGCCACCAACATTTCCTAGGCTTCAATACGTCGGGACGTAGTTGAAGACTCCGCCAATTCCGCCGGAGTGGCCATCGTTGCTATCACATGTTCTAGGTGAGACACCCTATCACCTAGATCGTTTGCTGCTCGAGTCGCCATTGTCTCCAAACGAGGCTCTGATACCAATTGTCACAGGGCCAATGAAAGAGGGGTTTTTCACTAGGAAAATTTTCTCTCGATTGAACCTGCGGTGCCTAAGGGCCACCTTAGTTCAGCACTCCAATACTCGAATTAAAGGGACAAAGCAAGCAATAGGCAACAAGGAAACGTTTACTAGCTCTCAATTGGAATTACAACCGTGGAACTCGTGCTTCCCCAAGCTCGTAGCCCTTGGCTTTATAGACTAGCCATTAGGTAGTTACATAACCAACCGGGACACATGTCTAGCATACATCAATCCATAGACCTGGTAAATCACCACTCTCTTAGTGGTCAAGGCAGTTGCCAAACTGCCTTGTTCCCTTGCTGCCACCTGGTTCCGTAACCGCCTCCATTACAGGGTCAGTTTGCACATGCTCCATGTATTCGGGCCATGCTTGGACGTGGCTTGGTCATGGCCCATCCATGACCAAGGTAGTTCCCCAACTACCTCGACTTGGTCTTCCACATTTCAAGGGACGTGGTTTATGCTTCTCTACGGGACAGGGACTGCGTCTCGTAGTGCCTGGCTGTGTCCAGGCACGTTGGGTGCTAGCCGGGGCTCGTGGTCGAGTCCCACCGGCTCGGGGTGGCCGGACCATGGTCCGTGGGTCTTCGCCTTGGCATGGTGCCCAAGGCGTGCACGAGGGCCTTGCTTGTCACTGTTGCCCATGCCACCCCTAGGAGAGAGCCCACCTCCCCTTATAGTAGATGTTAAGCCGTTTCCTCAGCTCCAATAGGAAACATCTCAAAATGAAACCAAGCATACTTTGACCCGGGTCAATGCCCAAGTCAAGGAAAGTCAACTGTTGTGCCAAGGCCTTGCCTTGGCCTTGCCCGTGTCTTGCCTTGCCTTGCCTAGCCTTGTCTTGCCCAGCCTTGCCTTGCCCAGCCTTGCCTTGCCTTGCCTTGGCTTAGCTTCGCCTTGCCCAGCCTGGCCCGTGCCTTGCCTTGGCCTGGCCTCATCTTGCCTTGCCTTGGCTTGGCCTCGCCTTGGCCTGGCCTTGCCCAGCCTTGCCATGGCCAACCTTGCCTTGGCCTTGCCCGTGTCTTGGCCAACCTTGCCTTGGCCTTGGCCAGCCTTGCCTTGGCCTTGCCCGTGCCTTGGCCAACCTTGCCTTGGCCTTGGCCAACCTTGCCTTGGCCTTGCCTTGCCCAGCCTTGCCTTGGCCTGGCCTGGCCTTGCCTTGGCCTGCCTTGTCCGTGCCAAGCCAAGCCCACTTAGGCCCAAGCCATGTACTAAACCCCAATCCGACTTTGGAGTTCACCGAAACCTCCCGAGTCCACCGAGACTCGATCATCTGCTGAGTTATCATGCTGCCCAGCCCAGCATGCTCGTATCCAGCTTATTGGGGTGGTAAGGCACCGAGTTGTGTGTATGCTGCCCGATAGACGTGTACATGAATCTCGAAGTCTATTAGACAAGCGTGCCCATAACTCCGTGTCCAAACAAAGTGTCAAAAGTTAGTCACAATCTTTTGTGATTTTTGTTCTTGAACCACCACCGATTCTCTTAAGATCAACAGTAGTTTCAATCAAATCTCTTTTATTTTTTGTTCATTCAATAAACCATAGATCTAATCAGATTTGTAGAAATTGGTTCATCCTTGTTGCGGTACATCTTCATCAACAGTGTTACATAGATTTTTACGGCGTGCTGAATTGATTTGTCTTTAGTTTTTACTTTATAATTAGTTTTCTTCCCTAGTTGGAAGTCTTTGATTTGTCTTCTCTTTATTTAGAAGTTTTAGGCCTTCTTCTTGTTGAAAAGTTTTATTATTCGTTTTGAGTCATGAGTTTCAACGTGTAGAGAGCAGACCTTGATTTTCAAACTGTTTCAATTTCTAAGAAATGACAGTTTGTTTGCGCAAATAAAATTAGCAAATCAATGCACTTAATTTTATGTTTGGTCTTGTATTAATTTGTTTGCAAAAATGAATGAAATTTCAATTTCTCTTTAAAAGAAAAAAAAATTTTAAGTAATAACAACAAATTAGTTCCGAATACTTTCGTGAAAAAAGAAAATAAAATTAGTTTCAAACATAATTAGTTAAAGTTGATTGCATGGATTAAACTTTTTTATTTTTTCAATTTTTTTGAGGTCTTTTTTTCGCTCGCATTTAATGACATTCTTTTATAATATTTTAAATCTTTCATGATTAGTAGGCCTCAAATAACTTTTACTTCTTTCTAAGAGTTCTATTTGCATCAATTTTTTTTTTTTGAAAACTTTTTTTTTTGAAAACTGAATCAAGTTATTAAAGGGAGAGGCTAAACGAATCCTATAAATTACTAAACATACCCCAATTTTGTGAAATTACTCAACTACCCTTCTATATAAAAGGATTTTTACTAAATATGCCCCACTTACCCCCACTCACACCATACCCCAGTCACCTCTCTCAAGTCGCCTCACCAAAAATTGACCAAATCTGACAAAATCCAAACAAAACGACATGAATTCGATGAAATTGAAAATATTAAGTGATTCCGATCAAAACCCATTATTTTTTTGGTCATTTTCATGTATTTTTTTAGAGTTTTGAAGTTTTTTTATTCGTTCTGGTCGCCTGCAGGTTTCGAAGGAACAGAGCCGACACCTCTGAAGAGACGTCGGTCGAACTGGGCCGACACCTCTAAAGAAGTTTCGACTGGTTTCCTCCGTCACCCACTGAAACCAAATTATCTTCGTATTATCGATTGAAGTTGACCTAAACCTCTAATGATATGTCAGTCTTATTCTTCCGAAACCTCTTCAGAGGTGTCAACTCTGTTCGTTCGACACCCAGAGGAAAGAGTATTGGGGTACGGTGAGGGTGAAGATGATGGAGTACACTAAGTAAAAAAATGAAGTACACTAAGCAAGAGTATTTTTGAAATTTTTTTTAAAAAAAAGTGAGGTACACTAAGTAAAAAGTGGAGTACATAAAATAAAAATTCAAAATTAAAATATGTTTAGTAATTAATAAGATCCGTTTAGCTTCTCCCTTATTAAAAAGCATGGTAACGTATAATACATGATTTATAATAAGGACAAAACCAAGATAATAAATATGTATTTGTACAAGGCATCTATTGTTAATACATGCAAGTACAGGATCTTCTGACAGGAGAAAGCTACCTAAAATGAAACAAGTTGTAGAGAAAAAGAGATTAAATACAGAGATTTCACGTGATTTTCTGTTCATAGTTTATACAATGTTTCCATGCCAACTTAGACACATCAAACACATGATAGCCCCTTTAAATCATGTGTTTTGCATAACTCGATGCGCATCAAACAACACAAACACACTTTTGGAGTAAAAACTTAAATAACAAACTGCCAGCAGTTGAAAGAGGATTCTTAGATACAAAGTTAATAAATTGTATAGTTTGAGAAGAAAGTTTGGTACTAAATTATGTCGAATCACTTGACTGCAAATAAATGCCTATGTCAACATCGACACACTCGCTCGCTGAATTTGTTACGCAATGTAGCATTTCACGCAAAAGAATTTTGCGCAAAGTCAGGCATTCTTGTAACAAAAGGAAAACATTTGTACATACTGAAATCAACAAATTTTATTCTTGACGTTTTACAAGTGTGGCAACTATTGCCTGCAGAAGATAACTTGCAGGATACTTACTTTTGCTTCTCTTGATACTCAACAACCTATACTGGGAGTAAGTAAACCCATTTCAAATGAAAAAAATAATAATAAATAAAATAAAAAATAAAAATAAATAAATAAATAAATCTCTATAGGCGTAAACCTTCGAATCAAGGACAAACTCCTTGTTTAATTATTTTGTTCTTATAGAAATTTCGACAGCAATGTAAATAAGTCTCCAAGATCCTTATAGCAAAAGAGTTAATATTCTCTGCAATACCATGCAAATTTAACAAAGATTCTCATACTTTAACCAATCTAATCTTTTGTACTGTAATCTAAAAGAGATGATATAGATACAATCTTTACTCAAAATTTAATTGGTTCAAGAATGAAGTGCATCCAATCTGATCACAAAAAAAGTAAGCAAAAACTTCCAAACAAAATTAAAAATGAAATCCACACTGGGTCCCTGTCAGAAGGGATAGATAGATCCAAATTAGTCACCATGGGAGGCTAAGGGCATGAAGAAGTTGCCATGAAACAGAAAGAGCGAGAGAGAGCGTCGCTGATGATGAGGTAATAATGGTGCTTGGAGATCAAAATCACTTTTCTGAAGAGGGGACACAGATTTGGCAAGGTAAAGAGGCAGAAGCTAGCCCTTGGCCATGTTGTTGCATTGGAGGGCAACAGCCCTCCCTGTCAATTTGTTGGTTAGTGATTTTGAGGGATCCCCTTGTCACAAATCATGAAGCTGCCAGCCACATGATTTAAGGACACAACATGGGTCAAACCTAATTAAACCAA
This sequence comes from Stephania japonica, assembly GCA_039657345.1. NCBI lineage: Eukaryota > Viridiplantae > Streptophyta > Magnoliopsida > Ranunculales > Menispermaceae > Stephania > Stephania japonica. The sequence continues at coordinate 13,673,597 of CM077558.1, read as the reverse complement.
CCCAATCAGGTTTTCTGAATGTACACCTGTATGTTGATCAAAGCAAGATTCACATTACATGAAAGTTACTTCCTAGATTCTACTACCATCTAATTTACAACAAACTTGGGAGCATCGAGAAAAATTTCTACTATGAGACTTGGCCATGGTAAAAAGAGCAACTTGATCACACCTACGCTATATTGGCCGCAGCTGTGTATAAGGCTCTCCTAAAGCTTGAGGGATGTCACTCTCAACTCTCATCAGACTATTTGGTTGTTAAGAATGGACTAGAATGGAGTTCAAGATCGAAAACTGGCTGGGTCACACCTACTACTAACATACCTACATTTATTAAGATCGAGCCAAGAGAAGTAAAGTACACAATGTGTCCTACTATTCCCATGTGTTTTTCCTTCAATTTCAAAAGTAACATCGCATATATAATGTCGACAAATCACTCTAAATTCTATAAACTGATGCAGTTACAGCTCATCAACAAAAGGTGATGGAGTTTCATATACTAAGCAAGTAAAAATTCTATATGCTAAGATACTTCAAAACAATGCTTCAAAATGCATTTGAGGGCTATTGTCTTTCAGAGTTTTGTATACTAAGCAAGCAAGACTTCTATATGCTAAGCTACTTAAAAACAAAACTTCAAAGCGCATTTGAGTGCCACTGTATTTCAAGCAATATTTCTCCTCTCCACTAGAAGAGATGTACAGAAAACTTGCCCTTTATATGAAGTCATTCAAAACCAAGAAAATCTTAAGCTTCAAATAGAATAGAATGATTTGCAGAAAATGCAGCATGTATCAAATGCAGAGTTGAGATGGCCAAATGATTCTAGTACTGGATGCAAATGATCTATTGTCATCCCTATAATTTGTATACAACCATACTGTCTACCATATAGTAACTTCACCAACATTTGTCGTCTTTAGCTTAGCTCTAATCGCTGAAGACAAATGGTAGCATCCTTGCTTGAAGAAGTGAGAGAAGTGCCGCTCATGAAATGAAGGAACAGTTCTCTTTTCCTATTTTTCTCATCGATGGATTAAAATTACAAATGCTGACAGTAGCACTTAATTTCGATTATTTATTCCAAACAAGGGAAATCTGAGATCAATACACTACTTCATCCTAAAGTGAAAAGGACCACAATTTAATATTATAGTTGTTGTAATAAAAGAATATAATAGACGTCATGGTTAATGGAGTAAAGAACTTTTTAATTAATTCTCCAAGCAAAGAGTACAAAGCACATTAGCACAAGAAACAAAACTTACAATGCCCTCTATTTACTGAACACCATGTATGATAACCATATTCCAACTGCTTTCTAATCATACTCAAACTACTAAAAACAAAAGCTAATCAAATTAAGCTTTACTGGTTTTAAAGCTTGGCACAAGTGCTGTTCTTAGGAACACTAAGGGGTGGGTTAAAGAAAAGTCTTTTTTCAAATTAAGCCACTTATTGAATCCTCTTCTTCTTCTCCATGGGTTAGCATCGTAACAAAAATTCGGGAAGAATCTAACATAGAAGACTGAACACTTTTTATTGTATTTATCTCATTTTATATCTGAATACCTAATTAATTTGGGACTAAAGCTTTAACGTTTCTTTTGTTGTATCTGTAGAACTAAATAACTTTGAATATTGAAACCAAAAATCAGATTTAAAATTGTGACTTCTTTCTTCCTCACAGACAAAAGACAAGGTCGGACCTGGAGTAGTGCGGCAGAAGCGACTGCCCCAAGTCCCTCATCATAGGTCAAGGGCCTAAGAGTAATGCCTTCAATTAATTGCATTAAGTCGAACATAATTTTGCCAAAGAATCTCTAGTGAGATGGATGAGGCATCAGTTGCCAAAAGCAAGGTTGGGAGTTTGATTCATGTTGAAATCAAGGGTGCTGTAATTAAGTTGGCTTCTAATAAAAAAAAGAATAATTTTATTCTATTTAGTAATAATGCCCTGGCGAAACAGGGCGTAATTTTATTTTCAGCAAGCAAATTAATAAAATGTGGGATTTTCTTATCACTCACTCTCTTATCCATCTCAATTTGTATTTCAATATGCAATATAAGTAAAGTAGCCTTTTGATGTTTTGTTTAGTTGATTAGACCAACTAAACTACTTCAACCATATTATAATTTTACTAGCTAATTAATTATCCATGTGTAGAAATATAATCTAATTTTTTTAAAAAAAATGTTACTTTATACTAAATCGTGCACTTTAAGTTCAAATATGTACTTCACATTTTAACAATTATAAAAAAAATGAACAAAGAAAAAATGAGAATTAAAATTAAGCAAGATTTAAACATTAAGCAATTTTATTTTTCCCTTAAGAAACAACGTATTGACAGATAAAAACACATTTATCTTTTAATAAAAATATTTTCATCTAAATTTCTATTTTCAATTTTTTTTTAAAAGACTATTTTCAATAATTTGATTTGGCTCAATAGTATTGCTAAACTGGATTAATGCCATTTTTTTATAACAAATCTCGTTAAATGACAGTTCCTCAAGAAAAAAAAAATTCTTGTTAAAAAACATTATATATAGATAAACTCGGCAACGTAGGCATGAAGATCATATAATTATGCCAATTTAGTAATCATATTGAACACGTCAAAGATAATTTAAACAATAGTTAATTATTTATGAAGGTCCCAATATTTTTGTTTCTCCCTAGGCCTCAAAAAATGTCAGGACCAGCCCTGGCGATAGATATTGAGGAAATCTAATTTGGAAGATTAAAAGACTTATTCTTTATTTTTTCCATCATTTTTTATCAGTGGATCTGACGAACAATGCAAAGAAAAACTGAAATTTTATGTTTCCATGTATTTTCGTCATGAGACTTCAGAGGCAGATTCTTAGGAAACAAAATTTGCAGGATTTATTCGCCTAGGATTGCATACTTCAAAAGTTGCAGACAAAATGACATCTCAGATTCCAACTTTAGATTTCTTCTTTCAATCCATGCAAGAATGTCTGTATATAAAAGATCTCATTTGTAGATAAGTCCACTGGGACTGAACAATATGATACTGTTAAATGAAAACTATTCAAAAAGGAAAAGGGAAATGTATCTCAGCTAGGACCAAACCAGAAGCAAGTGCAGTTGAGTTGCCTGAACACAGACCAATTCCTTAATTGTCAATGACTAACCAATTCAACAAACCAAAATGTTCTGAAATGTGGGAAACTGAGAAATAAATGTTATGATATAGATATAACAATCAGACAGGAAGAAGTGAAAAATATATGGATGGTTTCAGATAGAAAATATTCTGAAATTATGGGTTTGTTCGACGAGAATGCCATAAGAAAAGGACGCGGACTGTGGGTTAGCTCAGATACATGAGAAGTATTATCTATGGCAGGCACTGTATTTAACTTAATAATCATGGGTTCAAGCCCATGGGCTCTCATTAGTCATTAGTCATTACACGTTAGTGCATGACCTAACATTACTCATGCACTTTAAGCACTCACAAAACTTACAAGTTCAAATAGAAATATCTTTGATGAGAGTGTTAGAGCAGCCTTTTCTGAATTGCAATTACATATTCAGACCCTTGGGCTCTCATTACCATATGAGCTTAGCTAATATCTTTGTCATAGTTCAAGTATTACATAAAGGGTACCTTCACATAAATTATGCAACTCTAGAAGTCAATTGAACAGATTCAAGTTATCTATGCTTTTCAGGTATGATTGTACAAATATCCATTTGAGGGCAAGAATATTCAATCTCTTCTTATCAGAGAAGTTAAGCTCGACAATCAACGATATGAATTCAATGATTCAATTTGAATTTCAGGTTCAAAGATTTAAATCATGGGTATGATCCACTAGACCTTTACCCCCAAATCCTACAATTCAGATCTTAATCATACAGATTGAGCAAATGGAAAGATTCTACTTTGCAACTATAACGAGTTCGAAATCTCAAATTTCCCTGTCTATATCATCTAGTCTTCAAAGATCGATGTTGTTTTCCTTTTCTCCTTTGTGTTACTTTATGTTCACATATTACTATAAATTGATTGGTATACCTTATGATGATTTAAAAAGAGAATTTGAAGTTGACAAAACGAATATTACTGGTGGGAAAACTGTTTCCAGCTTTTCCTTAAAGTCATATAGTAATGTAAATGCATATTATAAACAAAAAAAGTGAACATAGCAATATATGCATAACAATTGTAAATTTGTAATATTAATCACATATGCTGCACAGGCAGCATATGCACACATGCACACATGCACAACAAACAATCCACCTTGAATGTTGAATCTTAAAACTCGAGCAAGGATTGCATGGTGCCGAGGCGGAAAGAAGATATCTATTTCGACTCTCTTGGATAGTCAGTAATTTATTAATAGGTCCCGATCATACATACATACATACATACATACATGGTATGGTCATTAATTTACTTTGGTCATTTTGTGCGGAAAACTTGCAATATCATAGTGTGTGTGACTTGCTCAAATGACTTAAATCAAATGTGGGGATAAATGACTTGACGATACCAAACCAATCGTTTCTTAGATATGTAAAGGCATTTCTGTAATTGGCGGTGGTGAGATAATATAATAATATTTCTTCTTGCTTTCAAAAAAAAAGAATATTTCTCCTGGTTTGTACAATGTTAATTATTTTAGATGACAATTGAATATGAAGCCTTATGTATAAGTAAATGGTTCGATCATTAACTATAAAGAATTTTAAACCTTTTTAAGTGAAGTTACTAATAGAAGTTATTGCTCGTACATAAATATTGAGTTTTAATATATTGACTTGCTCTCTATCTCTCGTTGATATCTTACTCGTCGCCCTCACGTTCGTGCACTCTCTCTCAGATCTCTTAATCAACACCAATTGTTTGAACATTGCAAATACAAAGTACATTGTGTCAGTAGTGTTCAGAATAGGTATCCCTTTATGATAAAATCTTGCAATTGGACTGGTATTTTTTATTTATTATATTTGCAAATACAAATACTTGATATTTGCTACCCTGTTTAATGCGAGTTTTAGTGATTGGTTGTTTAAATATTTTGGTCTTAGAATGTGTATGGTCTTGTGGAAATAATTGACGAAGTTTGAGAAATTGAGATCTCTGTGTTCTTTTGGAATCTTGAAAGATGCTTTGGTTCAACAATGCTTTCTATATGTATTGATGTTTGATCTTGGGTTCCTGATACGGGTCTTTTATGCAAAAGATTAAATCTTAATTATAAATTTGTTGATTGACTTTCGAGTTAAGTTAGGAATTTTGATGATAGTTTGGATTGAGTATCCTTCGAAATTGAGAATCTACAATGGGCTTTCTAGATAAATAGCAATAGCAACCACCAGTTTTTTAAGAAATTAGATACCCTCAATATAGCCTTGAATGACCCTATCTCAAGTCAAAAAAGGGTTTTATTGTAACTAATTATAACTATTGTTTTGACTTCAAAAAAAATTATAACTATTGTTTTCATAGTTCCAATTATCGCAGTGGTAATTATGCGATTGTTCTCTCTACATGTAGGATGATTTTGCAACCAAAATCTAGCATTAAGTAATGAGCTTGATATGAAGAGACACGAATCGCTTCATGTACAAGTGGGGAAGGAATTCATGGAATATCTTCTTTTTCTATGTAGCATGCAGGCAACTAGCTAGGTTTCTGATTGTCCCCCATTAATTAAAATGGAGTATGGATGGTGTTGGAGATGTTGGGATAGTCTCACATTGACTAGTTGGAATACAATATTAAGGTTTATATGTGTGGTGTGGACACTCCATCTTGCCTTGGCATTTTGGAGTGAACCCCGCTTCCACACTTATAGTTCATACATAAACTAGTCACCACACTCTCCTCACCTTGGATTGGGTCCTATATTATAAAAATCGAACATGGTATCAGAGCCTATGGTTGGCTTAATAGTCCATTGTTCAAAGGCCTTGTAGGCATCCAACAAAAAATGGTTGATTGATGTACTGCAGTCAAGTCATAGTTGGACTATAAGTATGAAGTGGACACTCCATCTTACCTTGACATTTTGGAGTGAACCTCACATCCACACTTATAGCCCAAACATAAACTAGTCACCACTCTCTTCACCTTGGATTGGCCCTATATTATAAAAATTGAACATGGTATCAAAGCCTATGGTTGGATTAATAGCTCATTGCCCAAGGGCCTTGTAGGCATCCAACAAAAAATGGTTGATTGATGTACTGCGGTCAAGTCCTAGTTGGACTTGAGGGGGGAATGTTGGAGATGTTGGGATAGCCCTACATCGACTGTTGGAAAACAATATTAAGGCTTATATGTGTGGAGTGGACACTCCATCTTGCCTTGGCATTTTGGAGTGAACCCCACTTCCACACTTATAGCCCATACATAAACTAGACACCACACTCTTCTCACCTTGACTTGGGCCCTATATTATAAAAAATGAACAGATGGAATGACAACGAAGAAATTGAATATGATTGATTTCTGAGTTTCAGTTTTTGATTAGGAATCGGCCGCATTTACTGTTATGAACTATGAAGTGGTTCAAAAATATGATTGTAAGATAATCAAATTTACAACATACATGAACTATGAAGTGGTTCAAAAATATGAACAGGTTACCTATAAACACTCCTATACAAGGTTCAGGTTGAGTCTACTGATAGGTCTCACAAATAGATTTTGTAGGTCAATAACCAATCTTGATTCTTGATCTATGCATGTGAAGCTAATTACTCATTTTCTTATAACTTAAGCAATAGTTAAAATGGAAGTGAAATGATAACAAGATTAAAGAAAATTTTCATCTCAATGAAAGAGATAACATATTATTTTTTTTACTGATTTGGACTTTTAATTTATTCATGAACCAAAAATAATTCTGACATTTCTGAACTTATTATGTCAATTGGAGAAAAGTTGTATTTCTTATATCAGTCTTAAATCGTTATGTTATCCCCTCCATCTGCAGCTATTGAAGGATCATCGTTAAATGACTTTTATCACGAACATTCTATCATTGTTCAAGGTAAAAGTTGGATTTCTTATATCAGTCTTAAATCCTTATGTTATCTCCTTCATCTGCAGCTAATGAAGGCTCATTGTTAAATGACTTTAATCATCAACATTCTATCATTGTTCAAGGTAAATCTTATCTGTGGGCATGAACTATTGGTATCTTATACTTTTAAATTAATACAAAGGACTATTGACGAGTGAAGGATGTGCTTATGACACAAGACAACTAGTTACATAATGAATTGTTTTTTTAAATAAAGTGAGTTTTTTTTTTTTAATAATTTCATTCCTGGTATAGTTTTGAAAGAAGTATATTCGTAAGGAAACTTCTGAACAAAGAATATTTGCACAGGAGAAGAGTAGAGTAGCCAGTCAACATTGCACGCACCATCTTCGATGTGAAGTAGCTCGATTGGGAGAAAGTAATCATATATACATGACTTCTCTTTAGCTTTTTCTATTTTTATTTTTATTATTTTGTATTTTTTTATGTTATGTGTACATATTGTAGAGTGGAAATATAGATTAATAGTATTGGTTAGTGAAGACCCTTTTTTGTGATTTAAAGAATTTGATGCAAGAAGCTCTTCCCATAAAATATTGTGAACAGGGATAGAAAAAGCCATACATGAAATTTGAGAAAGATAGAGACACCAAGGTCTTCGAGCCTGAGGAGATCAGTGCTAGAGTTTTGACTAGGGTGAAGGAAACAATGTACATAGCATATTTTAAATAATGCCCACAGGAAAGCTACGAAGGATGTTGGTACTTTTGTTTTGCTATAGCACTTAAGACTTGTTAATTGACCATTTCTCTAACATGTATTTATGTATAATTACCTTACTTTAATAGAAAAAAAATGATGGGATAATCTACATGGCATGAACTGAAATCAAGTTAAGAATACGATATATTTAGTTTTATTAATGATTTTCTTAAATTATTTATTATTTTTTTTTAGTATCATCAATGACTCTTTAGTTATTAGAAGCTCCAGTTTTTTTTCATTTATTCGCAGCTTCTTGCCTCTTTTTTTCCTTAAGGTAATGCTTCATTTTATTTTTCTGACATATGACAACCAATAACTAATTATTTTGTTTGTACTTAAATGTAGAAAATTTTCATAATATGAGTAACGTAAATAAAGTTGTATATTTTCATTTTATTGTTCTGACATATGACACAAAATTGCGAGGATCTTCATAATATAAGTAACGTAAAAGTTATTAAATCAAAATAGAAGTAGAGTAGTATATTTTTAAATAATAAGATAATTTATTACATTAAAACTGAATTATCGCTTGCTATGCTCGCGGGCTCAATTGTGTGCAGCACGTATGCTAAACTATTATATATATATATATATATATATATATATATATATATATATATATATATACACGCGAGCGCGCGAGAAACATTTCAAGGTTGAGAAATCAAAAGAGTAACACAAAATAATAAGTCACATGACAAAATTTGTTCGATTCGAGAATGGCAGAAAATTTCTAATTGTAACAAATTACTTTTTATTATTTAAAAAAATAAAAATATAGAAAAAGAGTGCCCATCACGGCGTACAACTCATCTCAGGATCTAACCTTTGTGACTCATCTAGGAGGTTCGATAACCTTTGCGATGAGAGGGGGAGATCGAGACATTGAAAACAAAAGACATACTTAGGTCAAGGTTGTCGGAGTTCATCCATGGTCCTCAAAAAAGAAAAAAGTTTTGGGAGTTTTCCAAACACTGAAACAGCTGGTGAATGTGGTACAGGTTAGCGTTTGGAGAGAGTTTGTCAATAGGATTCATGGTGTTTTTTTTTTGTTTTTATTTTTTGTGGTTATAGGATTCATGGTGTTGGTTGTGCATATAACTTCCTTTTTTGAAATTATTAAATAAACCCTTACAGTTTTATATCTTCTTAGGAAATTGCCAGTCTAGGTGGCACCTAGCAATCATTGAACTCGAGCCAAAATTTCACATTCGACTTTTGTAAATGGAAGATGCTAAAGTGACCCGGGATGGGACACCTAGGATGAACACCTGGTGATAGCGTCCATCCATTTGCGCATCCTGATTTGTGCACACACCCATCGATGCTCAATGGATGGACACCATCATTGGGTATCCATCCCGGGTGTTCCATCACCGGGCCATCCTAGCATTTTCCTCAGTAAATACATCACACTCTAAGATCTAGCTCAAAACTAGATGGTATTTAAGTATATGTCTAGGTGTAATATTATTTCATATGAATCAAAGGAGAATCGGGAGACTCTGCGTTATCCATTCTCCCTTTTTATTACACTTAACTTTTTTTCATCTCTCTCTCCTTCTCTAATGGTTATCTTTGGTTGATCAAGTCCACAACAGAGCAGTGAAGCACATCATTTATAATTAAATAGTTCTCTAAAAATGTGACAAGTAATTCATTTGTCTTAAACTAAGTTTCCTACTTTCCTTGTGATTTGAATAGAAATGCATATAGTAAACCACATAATCTTGTCCGTTGAACCATGTTGCATCCATTGGAATGGATACTCGCCCATCCAAGAGATCTAACTACCTAATTACCACATTTTTTTCAGTTATAAACTAATAGAAGTCAAGATGAACAACAACAACAACAATAAAGCCTCAATCCCAAATTAGTCAAAGTCAAATTTATGAATCTATCATCTAACATTTCCATTCAGCTTGCTTTAATGTAGAAATTAAAGATGGATAAGTTTTTTCTTCTTTATTTAAATAGTTGCACAAACATGGAGCCCTCAAATAGATTATTGTTCAAAACCTTAGCCAATTATTCTCCAACAAGCAGGGGGAAAACAAGATGTCGAACGTAGGAAAAGAATAGTTCAAGAACCAGAATTAATCCCAACAAACAGAAGAAAAAATTAGACAGAAACCATATCAATTTCTTGCAGAAAAATAAAGGTGATCAAAATTATCCACCACCCAAAAAACCGTCCAACCAGTGTCAAATCCAACCTAATTCGGAAGGATTTTATCCCCTTCCAGTCAAATATTCAATTCCTAAAACCCAACTAGGAGAGTTGGATATCGGATAACCATTAATTTGCATTCAAACAACCGACTGACATATATAATTTCTTTTTGAACACGACATACGTATAATGTTAATGTCTACTTACTTTTATACTTATTTGTACAAGTTAACATCTTCACAACGCATGTAAAGTCGTAAAATGGTGTGATTCCGTTTAAAGCGCAGGCTTTGAGTTGTTTGTTTCTAGTTATTTGTTTGGAGAAGTCATAATCAGTGTTTTTCTTTAGGGCACAATCTGAAGATTAAGTCTCAGCCACTTTGTAATAAAGCGAGTTTGAATCAAATGAAAACAAACCTAATTGGGAGAAACGAAGAACACCAAATGAGACGGATCGATGTCATACCTAACAATCCGATTCCCAAGAGTGAGCAAAGCTCCACTCGAATTGGAGGAATGGGTGGCCTAGGCAAGAACACGTCCACCGCACACTATCAATTGAAGAATCGAACAAGAGTCGAAGAAGAAGAAGAAGAAGAAGAAGAAGAAGAAGAAGAAGATCATCTTCTCCTAGGTGTGGTTCTTGCCTGGCAACCCATTCCCACAATTCACAGTGGCTGAGTCTCCACTTCTCCATACCATTCCCACAATTCACAGTGGGGAGTAAAGACCTTCCCGCCGCCAGCGTCTCCATACCAGGATCGGGATAAGAGGCATAGAAGAAAGATAGAAGATAATTAGGGGAGAAAGAAGATTTTAGAATAGTATTTTGTGTACTTTTTACACTTGCTTTGGTGCAATGGGTGCAATGAGTTAGAGATGTCATAAGTAAAGATTTTATTTTGAGTCTTGCGTGTAGGACCATCTTCTTTTAAGTTTTTAATGGATATCTCAATTTCGGGTCTTACAGAAAGAGTTATGTTATCTCCATAGAATATCTCGATACACAAGTCTATAGCGTACATCCATAGATTAATCAATGCAGTTGTCGTCAATATCATGTGGACCTAAATCTCATCTTTCCCCTCTCTCTATAATAATTAATGTTATTTGGATTATATATTCTTAAGATTCCTACAAAAAAGTTATTTAGATTTTAAATTTTTAATGAAATAATAAAAATTTTAAAAATGAACTGCTATTAATTTTCCATTTCGATTTTTTTAAGCCTTTTTCCATTTTCATTTGATATACATTTTTTTTTCACGATCATTTGATATACATTGTTCGTTAGTAAATATTGTGTTGCTACTCGCTAAAGAATGTTTATTGAAAGGTACAACAACAATGCCTATGTCTAAGTGAAAGTCGACAACATGAATCAAATACTTCTAGTCCACTTATTTTGATAACAAGATAATAAAACACAACCGCCAAAAAAGTAAAATGGTAAAAGCAACGTGCAATTCATCTCTTTTAAATTTTATTGTTTCACATATAAAATCTTTAAGAAGAGACTAAAGCTTAAATGTATAAGGAAAATGCCTGAAGTAACATACTTTTGACGTAGTGTTTCGTTGGGTCCGCCCACACACGAGCTTTAGGCTATGGATCTCCTCCAGTAACAATATTATACCTAAATTAATCACTTTTAATTCATAGATATGAGGTTTTAGGCCACGATAACACACTGTTGAGTTCCTTTGATTTACCCATTGAGATGTGGGCAACCACTCTCCATGTCTATCCAAGGAACTCTGATAACAACTATGTGCCAAATGGCCGTAAAAAATGTGACTTTACCATTTTCCAATTCAAAATGCATTAATGTTGATAAAATAGCCCACAAAGTGAAAGTCTCTTTTTTAAAAAAAAAAATTCAGCGGGAGTCTAACCCCCGGCCTCCCTAAACCTTGTCTAATCCATCTCATCAGATGTGCTATAACTATAATTCTATGCACACTTATACAAGACACAAGAAAAACTTCTCTTCCACACAAAAAAAAAAAAAAAAAAAAAAAAAAAAAAAAAAAAAGAAGAAAGAAAAAAGAAGCTTTCTTGTAATAACTAATAAATAATCCAGTATGCTATTTAAAGCCAAATCAAGCACAACAAAGTCACACACTACACAACTGGGCTGAGAGAGCATAGTGCCCAACAAAACTTTTCAGTGCCTCCAAGAATGTTATAGCACCATAGGAAAGGAAGAAATGTCCACTAATTCTCACCGGCTGGACCAACAAGGACACCCTGTGCAGACCCTTCTTTCCGGCCAGCTTCATCCTTCACATCGCCATCGGCCTTTCTTATCCTAATTTTATATTTCGCCTCAAACTCGGATAGTTCCTTCTTTTTCTTTTCCAAGGCTTCGTTCATCCGAGAAATAACCTCCTCCAGACCCTCCTTGTTTCGCTGAACTGCAGGAACGACCTCCTTTATGGTTCTCTCCACCAATACACCTCCTATCATCCGGTAGCATCGCCTGGAGGGATCGAGAGGTTGTATCGCGTTAATGACCAAGGAATGTTCACTTACTTCCATCTCCAGTTCTGTGATTTTAGAATGCAGCTGGTTGATGTCAGACCTCATAGACCCATACAAGTTTGCTACCGCCTGCTCATTAACGGGCTCTTTGCCATCGCCTTCACCTTTGTGGCTCATTGCTAAATAACTGAAAAAAGAAAAGACTGAATGTCATAGATGAGATTTAAAGAAAATGTAGCCCATTTTTTTTTACAAGACCATAACCAGTGAAAGAAGAAGAATGCAGTGGACAGTATCAACTATCACCAAAGCCTCTTTGGACTGCCTAAAAATGTCCAATTGTTGCAAGTCACATCCAAATTGTCCTCGAAAAGAGATAAATTGAAAACAGCTTGTTAAGAAATCTGGTCGAGAATGCACTAACCAGGAGAATTGCAAAGCTACGGCTGAATTATGTTAAAATCCACAGAATTAATCTTCCTAAGGGTAAGAAGCCAAGGTGTTTGCTACAAATACAGGACCAGTTCCCAGGACCCAGTTCATGAATCTTCCGTAAGTTTTCATTTGCTTTCTCAGGTTTGCTATCATAAACTATACTATGTTGGTGACCTTGAACAAGAAAATAAAATTGCATACTCTGAATCTCATAACGTGAAGGGTGGGATAGCTGTTTAGGCACTTAATCTCTCATAAGATATCCATAAATACCATGCTAGAAAAAAAAAAGCCTTGAGTGCATTATAAGATTTTTTGACATGAAAAATAAAAGGAGACAGGGAGCTTGTGATGTCAAACTCAAGTTCTCAATTTCAATTTTTTTTTTTTTTGTGGTGTTTCTTCCTTGGCAACTCTGCGACACTCAAGTTCAATATTTCATATCTTCTACAAGCATGATTGCTATCTCCAAGATCAAAAAGCTCATAATCACATATTGATTCACCTCATATTCATGAAGTTGAGAAGGCTTTGAAACCTTCGGATAAGCAATTGGCTCCATTAAGGTGATAGAGTACAAGGCGAAAAGGTCAAGCATACAAAGGATATAAAGTCTCGGTAAACATGAATGCAAGTTTCTTACACCATAATTAAAACTTGAAACTAATGTCACAATCAAAGCACATTCTCCTAACAAACACGCTGTACTACCCCAGGTCCCCAGGTATGAGCATTAGAGGGCATGTTGATATGTCATAATAAAAAACCTTTCAGCAAGCAACTAATGGCTAATTGAGTAGAGTAGTAAAATTATTGCTTGTACTAATGATAACAACACATGTGACAAGTTGACAACTAATATCATCCGCCTAAGCCAATGCAATATGGTACTATATAAATCAAAACAGTTGTTATTTTTCTTCTTGTTGTAATATATTTGCTCCCACGAATTGTAGCAATTGTTGTTCCTTGTCACAATCGGATCATGTTTTGATATTTGACTGTGTTTACACATTGACCTACACTCAATATCAACTACACCTCTGCTGTTCTCATAATTTTCGAAGTGATGAAAAAGTAAATGCAAAGGCTCGGCGTCAATACAATAAGACACTAATCAAGCTTCAAACCACCAAGACAACAATGATTGAATGTCTAGAAATGAAGTGGTGGGCGACGCTCCAATCAAGCTGGAGATGAAAATTATCCCCACATGCAATTGGAAATTAGATTCACTGACACTGGATGGTTGATTGACGTCCCTGGAAATTATTTTGCATCAAAGCTGGAGAAGAAAATAACTTTATACAAAAGCCTATAACATCTAGCAAGAAATGCTAACAGGACTTCAACCAAAAAAATATGCGCTTACAATGCAGAAAGCATATCCAATGAGCTCACACCAACAATGAGACTTCTATCACAATATGAGCTCAAAAGTGGCAAATCGTTTACATCACAAATGGCACAAATGCATGTCTATGCCACTAATTTCAGAAAGTAAACAGAAGCAGTGAAAGAGAATTTTAGAGTTATAGAAGTTCTCAAAAAATTCAAAACGATGTTCCCAGCGTAGTTATCAAAATCATTCAATTTAATTTAAATCCAACCTCCACCAATTCAAACACCACCTATAAATCGCTTATGCCCTAAATAGCATGATTAACACTCGAAACATGCAATTTGAGTATAGTTCATTCAACAACTAAAACCCAGAAAATTTTCATTGAATCATACCTCAGAGAACCTTTTTCAGCCCCTAATGGTTCATCATTCACCAAGTACCAAGAAGAAAAAAAAAATTATAGAGAAAAGAAGAAAACCAACACGACGGCAAAAGACAGGTTGGTAATGACAAGAAGGGGTCAAACCTAGGGTTTTCATTGGTTAAGTTGCCATGATCAATTCTCTGAAGCTCCAACTGTGAGGGCACGGTTTTAGGATTGCGAGAGATGAATCAAGAAGAGCTTTCCTTGCGATGATGAAAGGGGTTATTTGAGAAGAAAAGATACTAATCATACATGCATTTGGCACAAAAGTTGTTGAAATCTTGGATACAACTAGAGATTTGCATGAACAAATTTTTATGTTAAATCTAAAGGATTTAAACGTTTATGTATTTAAACAACTATAAAAAGTGAGTAACCTTATGGGTTTCTCATCTTTTTGGTAGGCATTATGTTTTACAGATACAATATTAGAGATGTTGGCTTCTAGCATAATAAGGTAGGACACATTGCTTTGACAAGAAAAAAAAAAGTATGGCATTAAAAGAACAAAATAATATGATGCAAATGCATATACAATTATTGATATGTTGGTTTTTCTAAAGAAATAATTATTGGGGTTTAATATCTAAAGCATGATACATAGTTATAATTGTGATGTTTTTAAAATATAAATGGTGTAATTGTATTAATAAGAACATATACTAAATATAAAATGATTGCCTAAAAACCCTTTTGCAAAGTAATTGAGAAAATTAGCCATTCTACCGACTCTCCTATTTCTTTCTCCAATGTAATTTGTTCCATTGCATTCTATTAACTAGCATTTGATATTTACTTGACATTTGTGAGGTGAAAATTATGATATCTGAGGTGCAAGTTATTTTATATAAGTTTTTACATATTTTTTTTTAGAAACTTATGTACGAAATAAAGAAAAAAAATCCTACAATTTACAATATAAATCAAATCCTAAATATATGGGAGCTTCTCACCCGAACTCGAAGGCCTTTCCATATTAAACACATGCAAAATGTAAACAATTATTTTCTTTGCGACCTTTGCTTAGCTATTAGCCTATAAACACAATCCATTGCACATACTAATGAAAAGTAGACAACTTCTAGACAAGTGTCAAAATAGAGTTAGTTGTTTTCAAGTTGTCTCAACAATTGCTCTGATACCAACCTTTAATGCCCTGTTTGGTAAGCACAAACTAGCTTATCAGCTAGCTTATAATAATCTGCTTTGACAAATAAGTTGTGTTTGGTAACTAGCTTATGTCAAAAATAATCTAGATGATAATCTAGGATCTTAGACGCTAGTCTATCTAGCGTTTAGAAAAAAACTGGCGTCTTGATATTTATTTTCTTGTTATGCCCTTGTGCGGCTAACTTAATTAAGGTCATAAATAATAGCGAAAACCTAAATACGGTTAACATTTTTTTTCCTATTTTTACTCTTACGTATATACGATTAATGCGTTAAGATAATTAACGTAATGTATGAGTACGTGTACTACTTGACAAAAAGTAACAATATTATACTAGCTAGGTAACATAATGTATAAGTAACGTATATTACTTCCTGAAAAGAAAAAGTAATGTATATTACCACGTTCGTATGTGTACTAACATGAATATTAAATTCTTTCAAAAAAAACATGCATATTAATTTGTCAAAAAAACTGGCATTTTTTTTTTGATGAAAGAAATTGGCATATAACAATTATTAATCAATAATATACAATACTCAAACATATTAGAAATAATCAGCAATGTATTAGGTTTTCTTATATGTTATTTTTATTTAATATTACAACCAAAACTGTATCCAACAATCAATCCCAAAACCCACCAATACTACGCAAAGCAGTGGCATCGGTTGCATCAATGCAATAGTTTCACTTTCACAAATCAAATTCAGTGGCAGTTGAAGCATTCGAGTTTGATTGAAAGAAAAACCCAAGAAAATCACAATAACTTACCGAGCCAAAGAAGTGATGACCTTGTGGTGGAGCGATCGAACCTTAATTAGGGCAGAGACTAGGAGCAGGGGAGGAGGAGAAATAGAAAGGCAGCGAGGTCACCAGAGAAGAAATTCATGAACTGCTCATAAATTAAATCAACAAGCCAAGTTTCACAAATCAAACCAACAACACCACACCACACCAGCCATACCAGTGACACCACCACCATCAATTCATAATCGCCATTAACGTCATGTGATGTCCGAAACATAGACTTTGTCACACAAACAAACAAACAAACAAACAAACAAACGAGCAAACAAGCAAACAAGCATTTCCCTCGTAATCACAACATAGGTATGTTCACAATACCCATTACCAAATTGGTTGGGCAGATTCACAGACCAAAACCCTAACCCCAAGAAAGCAAAAAAGATCAAAGAAATAATTGGGAGAAGGAGATATGCACCTTTTGAAGAGGGAGATCGAATTGGAGAGCGAAGTCGACGGAGTGCACGGAGAGCGAAATCGATAGGGTTTTGTTCCGTAATGAAGGCGAGGGGTATTATCGTCATTTGGTTCTCCCACACCATTTAAGGCCTAGTTTGATTTTGTTTGGGTGGCTATTTGTACCCCATTTTTTTTTGCTTCTTTTACCTCATCCTTGTGAAATGACCCAACTACCTCTTTATATATTTATATAAAGGGTTTTTACTCACGCATACCCCAGTCACTCCACTCACACAAACCCCAGTCACCACTTTCTCTAACTGCACTCTCACCACCAATCCAAATCCGACGAAATCTGAGCGAAACTCCATCGATTCGATGTCGTAGGTGCATTTTTCATCTCGTTTAGTGTTGATTTTGTAGTTTTTTGAGATTTTTTTTCCTTTTTAAGTTGGTATTGTTGGCGGTTTTGTTGTTGAGTTTTGGGCTTCGATTTGGGACTTGAATCTTACATTTGGGTACAAAGTTTTGGTGGAATCAAAAATTTCAAGCAATTCTAAGCAAAACCTACTATTTTTTTGTCATTTTCATATTTTTTTAGGAGTTTTGAAAAAAAATAGTTCGTTTTTGTTACCCGCGGTGTCCGGACGCACAGGACCGACACCTTTAAAGAGGTATCGGTTAGATCCCTCCGTCACCCATTGAAACTGAGTTTTCTTCACAATGTGGGTCGTATTCAACTGACACCCCTTTAGATGTGTCAGCCGAATCCGACCGTTACCCATTTAAAGGTTGTGGTCAAAGTCAGTCGACACTTCTTCATAGGTTTCAGCCCTGTGCGACCGAATTCTGCGGGCGATACTTTTTCGTTTCTAGAACACATCGCAATCACATCCGACCTTGTTTAACGAAAAAACACTCATACAACACTTGGTGATCTAGTACAAGTACTCTACAATGACTGAAACCGAAAAATCTAGATGATTGAGGGGGGGCGTTGGGTTGAGGGTGATGGGGTATGCCCATAGGGGTGAGCAAGGGTATTGTTAGAATTTTGAAAAAAAAAATCAGAGTAAATTAAGTAAAAGGTGGGGTAAACGAAGTAAAAATTCAAAAATGGGGTAAAAGAAGCAAAACGTGGGGTCTGAATAGCTTGGCCCTTTTGTTTTTGCCAACTTTTACTGTGTAAGTTCGGAGCTAACTCGTTGAGGGAAGTTAGGAAAATTTTAAACAATAAAAAATATAAATTGATATAAATAAGTCTTCAAATAAGAAAGAGAGATGCGTAATAAAATTAATGAGGGATAATGAGGTGTAATTGTGTCCACAACTCCTGGTAAATAACTCCTTAGGGGGTGGTGAGGAGATATCTCTTACCCTAGGGTGTAAGTTGGAAGATAATTAACTAGCAGGTAAGTTGGGCAACCAAACAAGATTAATTCTCAACTCCCCGTAAGTTATCTCCCGTGAGATATCTCCCTGTAAGATGTCCCTGTAAGTTCATGAACTTATTCATCATTCTCTTCTTTGTAGTAGCCAGAAAGTATATAAAACTCCTCTTGAAGTCTGTCCAAGAAGTGAAACTGCCTCAACTCACAACTGTGGTGCGCCACCACACGTCGACACCCTTTTCTAGGGTATAGTAAAAAAGGATCGGTTGTAGTCTGTCGTCTATCCCTAACAGTAGATAAAGCTTCTCCTGCGACAAAATCCACATCTCAATCTTCTCGTGATCTCTCTCTCACTCCCTAGAAGTAAGCCGATCATAAGCGGATGAACTCCTTCACCAGTTTGGCGTCCTGTGTCAATCCACTGCAACGGTGGTAAGAGTAGGAGTCGACGTAGTCTCAGTAGGAACAATAGCCAGAACTTGAGTCTCTGGCACACCTTGTTTAATAGGGGTTATCGGTGTTATGGGCGTCTCTGGTGTCGGAGCTGCTGCTGGGTAGCCCTGTAGTCATAGGCTCTAGTGCAGGAAACACGACAGTCATAGTAGCAGTGGTGGCAGCTTGTGTAAGTGTGGTGATGCGTGTCGTCATGAAAGACATGAAATCAACTAGTTGCTGACCCTGTACTGCAACTTTGTCAGATAATCCTTGAAAGTCCTTGGCCGATATCTTGTGCTGGATACTGCTGGCGTTACCATCTCGACCCTCGCACTGATTTGCCATCGATGTCTGCATGTCGACAACGAACTCAGGATCAGTAAATACCGCGTATACATACATAGAAAACATAATCGTACATATAGCAATCCCAACTCACTTTCATTCAATTCCTAATAAAATGGTTTCTAGGCAAGGATCGTTTGGTTTCCACTTCTAAGGTTTGTGTTTTATTCAAGGTTGTGTTTTACTTATCGAGAACTTAGTCTCTGATACCAACTGTGACGTCCTGTTTTCGTAAACATGGCACCGCTCGGCATAATCTCGTAATTAAGCCTTAATTCCGTCCATGTAGAACTTAACTACGTGTTAGTCAACCTTCTTAACCTATTCCCCTCGTTATTCGTGTTTAGGATAAGTAAATACACGTGGTATTATATTATTTGAATTTAGGGTTAATTAAAACCTTTTAACAAAATATTAATTACAACGGAAGTCTTAACATTATAATGGAAGCATTATGAAATAAATCCTAATTGTAGAAACCAGGAAATCACGATCACATGATAATAAATACAGTAATACATGCATCAGTCGGGGAACCTAGTCTCTCAACCCAAATATATAGTCCAAAAGTATATGAAATAAGTAAATAATAAATACACAAAACATCAAAAGACCTACAACGTCTGAAGCACGATCAGACCACTGCCTCAGAGGTAGTCATCGATCTTCTCCTTACCGGGCCTACTAGTCAATGGATCTGCGCCCACTGTCATAAAAAGGATGGTGAGTACAGTAAAGTAGAAAGTCAAGTCTGGAGATTCTATTCCACATTTTCAAATATATCGAAAGGTATCAAAAGCATAAAGTAGCGAAAGGATAATTAAACAGGACTATGTTATACGATACCATAGTTAAATGACTTACAATCGAACTGAGACAAAGTAATAATGATCTAGCAGTGCACTTAGGTACCACCCTGTTGGTTATAAGTTACTTCACATCAACCTCAGGTAATAGTCAGTATCACTAATGCACCCAAGATCACCCTATTGATCATCAAGACCCTCATGAAATCGATGGGTGAAACTAGTGCAGTCTGGTATTATCCTGTTGGTCATGAATTACGTCACTTCAATCGCATGTAGTAGCTCAGTGTCACTAACTAGTGGGAATGTCGACTACCCCGGGTTTCATTCCCTGTGTGTCGTACACATCCCAACCCAAATTAGGGTACAACAAGAGTACATTTTCAACAACTCATCTACACTAATAGCATGCTATTCAACTAATAGATTAATTAATAACTTCAACAAGGAATAGTATATATAAGAATGGAATCAATGAATCATACCAAAGCAAAGCATCGTGAGAAGACATCCACATAATGGATAAAATCAAGAATAATTCATGATACTAGAATCACAAGGCATAATTAGTCCTAAACGAACCATAAAACAGTGGTAGAAATGGAAATGAAATGTCGATAAGAATTTCAACATATTTGCTTACAAATCATGCAAAATTCCTAATTTCTTCGGCCTCCCGATACTTCGAAACCCGTTACCGAACTCCCAAGAACTCCCCCTAAGTTTCTGAAGTGGTTAGACATGTATTAACATATATTACGGTCACT
This sequence comes from Stephania japonica, assembly GCA_039657345.1. NCBI lineage: Eukaryota > Viridiplantae > Streptophyta > Magnoliopsida > Ranunculales > Menispermaceae > Stephania > Stephania japonica. The sequence continues at coordinate 13,652,803 of CM077558.1, read as the reverse complement.
TAGTGTGGGCTTAGGCTTGTGGTTAAGGTGTTTAGGTGTTGCAGGAAACAGTTGAAGAGTTGCAGAAAACTTGCTGCCCATGACCCCAGCGCGCTGGCTGGATTGTCTAGCACAATTATAGCAACCCAGAAACCTGCAATGGTTTTCTGGGTTTTTTGCACTAGGGGATTTACCTCCAACAAGGGTTTAGAACATCCCCCCAACATCAACATACACCAGACACTTCGTATTAATCTTCAAAACATTACAAAAATGGAGATTAAACATGCATTTTTGACCAAAAACAGTAAAAAAACATATGAAGAGTAAAAAACAAACAACTTTTGAATTTTAAGACCAAAATTGGAACTTCTTTATAGCAAAGTTATTAGCTCGGAATGGAGAATTCAAATCCAGTGTTTGATTTCAAAAACCAACTCGTTTTAAATACCAAAAATCATATTTTCATAACCATGCAAAAACCCCCAAATATGAGCAAGACTACAATTTTCGAAAATTGGACATTCAAACCCATTTTTGATTAGAAACATCAAAAGAACACTTTGAAATTGATTTCATCTAAAAGCCCCATGATATAAGACTTAAATTCATGAATTGGAGGTAGAATATGTACATAGGGCTTGGGATTTGGTTATCTAACACCTTGTATAGCTTAGATACTCTATTTGCACCCTTAATCTTCAAAATTCAGCAAGCAAACCCATCAGTTCTGATTTTCTTTGTTGTCTAAGCATGCAAAATGATGAGAAAATGTTTAAATGTTGTATTTATAGGTTCATCAAGTGTGCACACACTTCTCTCTATGTGATCTAATGGTTCATAAACACTCCTTCACTCCACTATTTTTCAGCCAAGTGACTCACAACTTAACACATGTTATGTAGGAGCATGTGCTAGCACACATCTCGAGACATATCTATGAGTTATCAATTTTTTGTTAAAAACTATAGGACTTCTAATTTGATTAACTAATATGTATACCTTAGGCTATGTAATAAGTCATTTAAACCACATTTAAATAAATTTATAAGACTTACCATAACACTATCTACCCTGTCCCACGGCTTGCACGCAACACGATACACTTCACCGCACGTGCCGAATCGTCGACACTATAAAACTTAATAATTTTTTATATAAGGTACACACATACAACACACTAAGCATTCACCACATCAATTATAACATATACCTCAGCCACGTGTTTTGGTCAATGCATGTGTCCCAATGCGAGTCTCACGTTATGGGTTGGTGACCCTAATTATGGCCAAAATATAAGCTTAGAAATTTGGGCCGAGACATCACCAAACACTCCTACTAACCCACTAAAATCAGCCAAGTGGCACATATTTTGACACAAAATTATATTGTGATGTGTTGTCGCGCGAATCTCGAGACGCATCCTTGGTGTATGATTTTTATTTCAAACTATAGAACTTTAATTTGATTTACATTACACTAGACTTATGTAAACACTACAATTTATTCATTAATATGTAAAAATTAATTTAAGTGTCTCACCTACAACACTCTATCTGGTCCCGCGCCCGCACACATCTTGAGGCATGTCCCCGCTCACATCTCGACACCTATATACAACGAGTAGAAGTGACTTAATTAGTCTACACATATACATTACACTAGGAATGCCTCACAACAAATATAAAATGTACCTCAACCACATTGCCTCGGTCAGTGACGTATCTCACGCGAGTCTTACGTCATGGGTCGGCGATCCTGATTATGGACAAAACTAGGATTAGATATTTGGGCTATGAAAATCCCAAAACATAAGAAATAATGTAAGAAGTATTATATTGTAACTAGAATCAATCCATGTTCAACTTTAGCAACATAAGTATCTACAAAAAAGGCACATACACCCATAAAAGCAAAAAATATGACAAAGTTTGTGTGCTCTCTACACCCATATACACCAATGTGTATCTACATAAAAGGCACATACACTATCAAAAAAGGGCACATGTTGCATTCTAATCATCATCAAGTTCCACCATATAAGTGGGACCAACTTGTTGATTCTGTGGTAAAATATTCAACCAACCTTCCACTCTCTATTTTGCTCCTCCGCATATGGTTCCCATTGTGGCGTGGTTGGTGGTAAAGGCACTCCATTGGTCATGATTAGCTACAAACAAAAAAAGCCATTTGAGCATTCAACAATGAACATTAATACCTAAAAAATTCGTAGTGTAAATAACTCACTCTAACAAAATGGTTGCCGCTAACAAGACATATCCATATGAAGCACCTGCCATGTAAGGAAGGTGACACACCTCTCGTGGGGAAGTACACATTGGACGCAGTCGTACACAAGACAACAAGACCTATCCCAAGACAATTGGCCACAATGAGCCCCATGTCTGGAAAGGCAAGCCAACCATCTGACTCACTGAGGTGCACAAAGTAGTTAATTGTATTTCGAACTCGAGTATAATCGTCTTCAATCTGAAAGTAAGCTATGTATGTGGCACTGCTATGGTCCATCTCTTCAACCAATTCCGTCTTCACTCTCCTCCAACCATAAATTTTAGGATCACATGTACTGAAAAAAAAATTTAGGATCAAATGAGAAAATTGCAAAACCTTATTTTATAGGACCCTCCTAAATTTTTTTTTTTGTGTGTGTGTGTGTGTGTGTGTGTGGGGGGGGGGGGGGGGATTGGTATTATTGTTTCCCCACATAATTCCGCATCCTCACCAAATCCCTATGAAAATCTCCGGGGGAATCCCAAAATGGGAAATGAAATGGGGGAAAGAATTTTCTCCATGGGGATTACTCATCTCCATGAAAATCCTCACGAGAATCCCTAATAGGGAATGAAATGAGGAAAATATTTCCCCACTGGGATTCGATGGGTATAGGGATGGGTATGGGGATTGGTGTTGAATTTTTAAGTGGGTATGAAAGAGAGAAAAAGAAGAAAGAAGAAAAGGTTTGTTTGTTTTTGAATATATAGATTTTGAAGCTGGAAGAAAGCTGCAGCATCAGGCATATAAGGGGAAATAACCTCTGTGCATATTATCTAGCTAAGGAGGCATGAATTAATTGTCCATTGGATACCCTCCATAATTCCAGTCCACATTAGTTGTACCTCTCTTTTTTTTTGAAGGCAAGTTTATCTCTCTTTTATTTGAAGAGGATAGTGGCACAATGTGACCCTCTTGGCCCGGTTGGGCGCAGCTACTCTTCCCCAAAGGAATTAAGATGCTGAACAAAAAGATCTAAAGCAACTATCCCAAAAAAGAGAGTTGATGCAAAAAGTGTTCGGGCCTTTAACCAAAATATTTAATCTCCTATCAAAAAAGACAATGTTACATACACATCTTACACTTGACAGTTAATGGTGAAAAAATAAAGCCTCGACTTTTTTTTAGAAAAATAGTGAATAAATAAAGCAATACTGCAAAACGGATCGATAATATATATTGTACAACTGGTGCTGATATTTCCACCACCGAAAAAAAAAGAAAAAAAAAAAAAACTAGTGCTGATGGAGATCAAAATCTCATCTGTGTCACTTGGACTTGGTTTTATTATTCCATGAGCCAAGAGGAGGGAAATCCTCTTCAAAATTAAAAATATTCTCAGACATGTCATTATTCATGACTTGCTTCTCAGACAAAGGCACTGTTTCTTTAACGATTGGCTCAACTGCAGAAGGTTTGATCAATGGTGCCGATTTCAGGACAGGCTCGAAGCGTTGCAAGAATATTCCGGTCGCCTCCTTCTCCTCCCCAACCAAATTTAGACTTCCTTCCCCTATGAGATTCTCCAATTCCTCCTTATTATCAACACCACTACTCAAAGGAACTACTTTCTCATCAAATTCTTCATTATTAGCTTCACTATCAATGTGAGCCGTAGATACCTCCACGGACTCTCCATCGTCACCACCACCACCACCACCACCATTGAGAGAAAGATCACTACTTTTTTCTATACTCTTCGCTTCCTCACTCACCAAAACCCCATTAATTTCTTCGTCTATAACGGTTGGCACCAGATCTGCTTCTTGGCTCACTGCAGGCTTCTCATCATGGACAGAATAGGTAATATTTAAGTTCTGGTTCTTAGAAGAACTCTCGAAATCCAAACTCAAATGCGACAACAATGTGATCTCAAACTTACCTACATGGCGCCAACCAATACATCCATCAGATCAATAACAAAACCAAAACAAAACCATTACAAAACAAAACATTGTATATTTACCATCAGATGTGGAATTGATGCATAGGTTTTGAAGTTGATTTTCCAATGAAGTTTTGCAACCACCGCCGCAAGATCCTTCAGATAACAAAGGGAGAAGACAGCTGAGGTTGTCTCCCTTGTTAAGCTCAGCCAGCAACACCACCTTTTTGTTATTCATCTCTAGCTATATATACTTTACTTTCTCCGTTAAAAACCGTTTCTTCCAAGTAACAACTACTCGTATCCGCAGCTAGTTGTGTAACTTTCAAGAGTTACTATTGGGAATTTCCAAATACAGTTCGATATATATAGCTGATTTTAAAGGTGGAATAATAGTATATATTGTAATGCGAATAAGATTACAGGTTGGTTTACAAATACAATTCTTTTTTTTTTTTTTTTTTTTTCTCACCCAATTTGCTTTTTTTTTTTTAAGAAAAATATGTACGTTTAGTCGGAAATTTGGAATTTTTTGGGAAACCCATGAGGGGTAATAGGCGCATGTTTAATTGGAATTGGTTTCAAAATACAATTCTTTTTTTATGAATCGCGCACCAACAATAAGGACGTCGATCGATTTGTTTTCGAAATTTTCCGTATGAATTTAAAAAAAAAATATTATGGATGTTTTTGAAAGACTTAGTGTTGTGTTAGCAGCAACCCCGAGAAATGGAACATAGATCTCCGCGAGGAGCGCTGCGGACAGAGAATATAAAGGTTTTTGGGTTTGTAAATTGTAATCTGTGTGCGTACCCTTGGAGAACTACACTTTCTAATATATAGTTGTGGTGTTTCCAATATTGATTATTTCTTAAACCGTTGTATTAATTAATTGCCTTCCGATTCTCATTCTCTTAATTAGGCAAGTTTCTTCAATATCCCTTTTGACTAGGGAAGATCCCACAACTCATTGGATCTCATAAATTTGGAGATGTCGCCCCTTGATCAGGAAAGTTCTTACAAATCTTTCCCTAATTAATGAGATCTCATTAATATGGAGATCTCGCCCCTTTTGATCAGGAAAGATCCCACAAATCATTCCCTAATTAATGAGATCTCATAAATATGGAGATGTCGTGCCTTTTGACCAGGAAAGTTTTAACAAATCTTTCCCTAATTAGTGGGATCTCATAAATCTAGGATTTCGTCCCTAAATATAACTTTCTTTACGTTTAAGAAAAGTTTTTCAGATCTTATTCCTGGATGAGTTTCCTTAATAGGATCGGGCGTATATTTCAAAGTCTCTTCGAACCCATAAAATACGTATCTTGAGGTTCGGATATTCTACTATATCACTTGCCCCCGCTCCAATAGAAATTAATTTTTTGAAGGAGTATATAAACTTCGACTCGTATTTTGGTAAAAAACACGCAAGCAAAAATGCGCCACCAAGAGCGCACAAGTGGAAACTGTTCATAGTCGCATATTTTAGTAAAAAAAATACGCGAGTAAAAATGCGCAAGCAGGAATGTGCGAGTGGAAACAATTCCTAATTGCATATTTTGGTAAAAAACACGCTAGCGAAAATGTGCGAGTGGAAATAATTCCTATCTGCATATTTTGGTAAAAAACATGCGAGCAAAAACCCGCAAGCAGAAACGCGTGAGTGGACACAGTTCATAGTAGTGTATTTTGGAAGAAAAATAAGCGAACAAAAATGCGCGAGCAGGAACACGCGAGTGGAAACAGATCCTAGTTGCATATTTTGGTAAAAAACACACTAACGAAAATGCACAAGCAGACATGCGTGAATGGACACAGTTCCTATTCGTGTATTTTGGTAAAAAAACACGCGAGCAAAAATGCGCGTGCAAAAACGCGGGAGTAGAATCCGTTCCTAGTAGCGTATTTTAGTAAAAAAACACGCGAACAAAAATGCGCGAGCAGGAATGTGCGAATGGAAACAGTTTCTAGTTGCATATTTTGGTAAAAAATAGGCTAACGAAAATGCGTGAGCAGACACGCGCTAGTGGAACGATTCATATTCTCATATTATGGTAAAAACACAAGAGCAAAAATGCACAAGCAAGAACGAGTGAGTGGAAACAATTCCTAGTCACGTATTTTAGTAAAAAACACGCGAGCGAAAATGCTGGAGCAAGAACGTGAGTAGTAAAAAACACGCGAGCGAAAATGCTGAAGCAAGAACATGCGCGAGTGCAAAAGTTCCTATTCGCGTATTTTGGTAAAAAACACACGAGCAGGAACGCGTGAATGGAAACAATTCCTAATAACGTATTTTAATAATAAACAAGGTAGCGAAAATGCGCGATCAGATACGCGCGAATGGAAACAGTTCCTATTCGCTTATTTTGGTAAAAAAAAACATACGAGCAACAATGTGCAAGCAGAAACACTCGAGTGGAAATAGTTCCTAGTAGCCTATTTTGGCAAAAAAACACGTGAGAAAAAATGCACGAGTAGGAACGCATGAGTGGAAACAGTCCCTAGTTGCGTATTTTGGTAAAAAAATACGCTAACAAAAATGCACGAGCAGACACATGCAAGTGGAAACAGTTTCTATTCGCGTATTTTGGTAAAAAAACACGTGACCAAAAATGTGCAAGTGGGAATGCACGAATAGAAATAGTTCCTAGTTGTGTATTTTGGTAAAAAGTACTCTAACAAAAATGCGCGAGCAGACTCGCACAAGTAGAAACAGTTCTTATTCGTGTGTTTTGATAAAAAAATATGTGACCAAAAATGTGCAAGCAGGAACGCATGAGTGGAAACGTATCCTAGTTGCGTATTTTGGTAAAAAAAACACGCAAACAAAAATGCGTAAGCAGACACACGCGAGTGGAAACAGTTCTTATTCACGTATTTTTGTAAAAAAAACACACGAGCAAAAATGCGCGAATGGAAATAGCTCCTAGTAGCGTATTTTAGTGAAAAAAACACACGAGCAAAAATGCACGAGTAGAAACAGTTCCTAGTTGCGTATTTTGGTAAAAAAATGTGCTAACAAAAATGCGCGAGCAGACACGCGCGAGTAGAAACAGTTCTTATTCGCGTATTTTGGTAAAAAAACACGCGAGCAAAAATGCACGAGTGGAAACAGCTCATAGTAGCGTATTTTAGTAAAAAAAAAAATGAAAGCAAAAAATGTGCGAGTAGGAATGTGCGAGTGGAAATAGATCCTAGTTGCGTATTTTGGTAAAAAACATGTAACGACTCAAAAAATATGTTATATTTGTGTGACGATTTGTACTACCTATTTATACTCGTATTTGTGTGACAAGATGGTGACGTCGAGTTACGAGTAGAGTTCGCCTAGAAAATCATGTCGAACGGGTATCGAGCGAACGAAATACGAGTACATGGGTTCGGGAAACGATTTTCGTGGACGACCGAAAAATAAAACACAATAATTAATTAATGTGAGAAATTGTTCGGGTCATTAGTATTTTCATTCGTGCGCGACGGTGCGAGTCATGGTGTATGCCGGGCGCAGAAACGCCCGACATAGGCCAATTATTGGTCAAATTGGATAAGAACAAGGAAAGGAGTCACACAAGTATGTCCAAGAGTGGTTGAGGTTGGTGTGTTTAGAGGCCACAAGATGTGCCTCGGGATACATAAACACACAATATGGGACTTCCACTATATAAGGGTTGGTCAACCATTTTATCTCACTCATCTCTCTCTCATTTCATTTTTCTCTCCCTCTCTTCATGAGAACACGAACAGGAGGAGGGTTTTTGACACAAATCGATGCCAAGGGATCGCACCACGGCACAAACGGAGGTGAGATCTCGACTCCCCGTTCAATTCTCGTCATTTTAGCATAGGTTTTGCGTGCGTTCGTTCGAGTTTCGGATCGGTGGTTGGTCAATTTTTATGGTTTGAGGGGGGTTTTGGATGGGTATCGAGGTCCCTAAGAGGTTGGGATAGGTTCGGAACAGGGTGACGCGGGCCGGCGTTGCGAAAAACCCTGTTATTCACGTTCTGGATGTGACACCGCGAGAGTCGTCGTATGGCCTAAAGACCACGACGTTTAGACTAGAAGGCCTAAATTTTGTTGTTTTAAGTGACGCTGCCATGGATTTTTCCCACGGCATGGCACTATTCATCAGGCCCAATTTTTGAAAATTTTTGAAAACTTTGGGACTTTTCTCGAGTATCCAAATGAATACCCAATATCCGGGAAATCTACCCAATACCGAAAATGACCCAATACCCGAGAAATCTACCCACATACATAAATGAATAAAATTATGAAAAATTGGGTAAATTGAGGAAAAATAATAGAAATTGCAATTTAATGAAAAATAAGACTCTAACACAACCAAATTGGATAAAAAACGATTACGAGGTGCTTAGTAGGCTGGTGATGGGCGTATGAGATCGATTTGGCGATGTGTGAAAGCCGCGAGCGCAGAGTTTCACGTGGTATTTGTAAGTAAAACCAATAGGAGCATTAATATTATTTCATTTGTGCATTTACCTGGTTATTATCCTTGTTGAGCAGTATTTCTTTGTAAAATGTGGTTTTGTTGAATTCCGTTTGTGATATCTATCCTTGGTGGATTTTCAACTTTGTTTTCCTTTAATTTTAAAATGAGTGGCCTTTTGGGTCTAAGTGGGCAATATGGTGGTCACGAATTCGGTGAGTCTGCTTAGTGATCTCTCTCACTACCGTGACTATACGGATGTTTGGACTTGCCTAAACCTACAGTTTAGGGTTGGGAATCTAACCAGGAGTTCGACTCGATGTTTGCTACGGTATGGTGACTCACTCTAAGCTGTCTGAAGTGGTTTGTTTAGGTCCAATATATGTCAGGGAAGTCATGTTGTGAACTCTATGTGGCAACCTGATGAATTTGGAACACTTAGATACATTTTTACTTTGTGCTCTCGACACTCATTTATCGTTTATATCTCAATGATTTACTTGTCATGATGTCTTTTAATATCTTTGTGATATCCATGCATGATATTTGATTAGCCGTGTATTTGACATTTGAAATTATGTTAAGACTTAAATTGGTTGTTACTGTTACTCTTTCTGTACTCACCGTCCTTTTTATGATGGTGGGTACAGCCTCATCAATTTGCTGGATAGACAAAGGTAAATGATCTACGATAGGCGATTGACGTTGAGGGCATCGAGGAGACCTCCTTTCGCCTACTGAGTAGATTGATTGCATTATGTATGTATATGTTTTTGATTATGTTGGATTTATGGGTTGGTGAGAAATTTTGGGACGTGTATACATTGTTATTACTCTTCACTGACTGGTTATACTTGATTATTGTATACATATGCCGGGTTTCCACACTTTAGGATGTCCTGACTAGTGTCTTAGAATGTATTCATTTAGTTTGAGGTTTAATTGCTTCCGCTATAACTCTGATAACTCATTTAAATTGTTATAATAATGCTTAGTAATATTGGTAAATAGTAAGTAAGGCTGACTAGGCTTGCGATGACTTCATGAGGCTGGCTCGGGGGTCCACGTAACTCTAGGCCGGATGGGGCCCATTTTAGGGTTGTAGAATTAGGGCTGTCATAAAACACGCAAGCAAAAATGCAGAGCAGACATACGCGAGTGGAAACAATTCCTATTCGCGTATTTTAGTAAAAAAACACGCATGCGTGAGCAGAAGTACACGAGTGGAAACAATTCCTAGTTGCGTATTTTCGTAAATTACATGTGAGCGAAAATGCACAAGTAGACAGGAGTGAGTGGAAACAATTCCTATTTGCGTATTTTGGTAGAAAAAACATGCAAACAAACATGCAAACATGCGAAATACATTAAACAAAATGGGTATGACCTTTTTTATGGAGGTTACATCTGTTGCCGCGAAGACGCAAAAAAGTTGTTCCCTAGCTTGACTGATGATCTGCTACGGTTGCCCATGGGGGTTTCGACGCTGAATGATGAGGAAACTGTTGAAGCCGCGGAGGAGGATGCTGTTATGTACGGTACGGGAGTTGGGGGAATTTCTACTGAAGATTACCCAATTGTCGACTGATGGAGTCACGTCTGTGAAGAAACATGTGGGCACCACACGTGGGACCCACATGCAAGGAAAATGCACTAAACGCGTCCACAAATTTCTCCATTATCAGTGGAGCGTCTCACGCATCTTTGACCAACGCGTCTTTGACCAACGCATCTTTGACCAACGCGTTTGGTTGCCTATAAATAGGCCCAACGCGTCAGAGCACAATATAGCAGTGAAAGCAGAAGCTCAGAGCACAAGATAGCAGTGTAATGTGCAAGTGTGCTCTGTTGTGAGCAAATAGAGAGTGAGTGTTTCTCCTATTATAAAGAGAGATAATTTCAGTGTTTCTCCTTTATAAATAGAGAGATAGTGTAACACCTACTATTTTTCTCATAGTAAATTCTTCTATCCTTGCCCGTGGTTTTTACCCTAATTTGTTTGGGGGTTTTCCACGTAAAAATCTTTGTGTCCATTTTTCTTCACTTTTATTATCCCAAATTATTTGTCGTGGTCTTGCTCTATCCGGTCTATTTTTACAACAAGTGGTATCAGAGAAAGGTTGAGATAATTTGTGATAGAAGCAATGGCGACAAAGTTCAAGATTGAGAAATTCAACGGGAGTAATTTCTCACTGTGGAAATTAAAGATGAAGGCTATCCTGAGAAAGGATAATTGTTTGGCGGCCATCAGCGAAAGGCCAGCTGATTTCGAAGACAACGCCAAATGGAACGAGATGGACGAGAATGCTATTGCAAATCTTCATCTGTCACTAACTGATGGAGTATTGTCAAGTATTGAAGAGAAGAAAACTGCCAAGGAGATCTGGGATCACCTTGGAAAATTGTACGAGGCCAAGTCACTCCACAACAAAATTTTTTTGAAGAGGAAATTATACACTCTACGGATGGCGGAGTCTACTTCAGTGACGGAGCACATCAATGCAATGAATACACTATTTTCTCAACTCACATCGTTGAGTTATAAAATAGAATCGCAAGAACGTGCTGAACTTCTGCTTCAAAGTCTACCGGATTCGTATGATCAACTCATCATCAATCTGACAAATAATCTCTTAACGGATTGTTTAGCCTTCGATGATGTTGCATCTGCTGTTCTAGAAGAAGAAAATCGGCGCAAGAACAAAGAAGACAGGCAGGCCAGTTCACAACAAGTGGAGGCCCTTACTGTGATGAGATGAAGATCAACAGAACGTGGCCCCAGTGGGAGTCACAATCATGTTAGATCAAAGTCAAAAAGCAAGAAGAATTTTAAATGCCACAATCAAGTGTGGCAAGAAGAGGTCATTTGAAGAAAGGTCATTGGAGTTTGAAAAACTCCGATCCTCAAGGAAATGTGGCTAGCACTTCAAATGATGGAGCTGCATTGTGTTGCGAGGCGGCAACAACAACTAAAAGCAGGAAAAGACTCTCTGATGTCTGGATTATCGACTCAGGTGCGACGTATCACATGACCTCTCGAAGAGAATGGTTCCATCACTATGAACCTATTTTAGGAGGATCTGTGTACAGTTGTAATGACCATGCTCTAAAGGTCATTGGCATCGGAACCATCATATTGAAGATGTATGACGATGATCGTTCGCACTATCCAAGAAGTGCGACATGTGGAAAGCCTCAAGAAGAATCTGCTATCTTTGGGACGATTTGATGATCTTGACTGTGAAATCAAAGTCAAGAAAGGGATCATGAAAATCAGTCGAGGAGCGCATGTACTTATGAAGGGAGAAAAAGTTGCTTTGCAACTTGTACCTTTCATGGGAGAGACTCTTCAGGAAGGCGAAGCATCAGTTGCTTCAAGTTGTTCAAGTGAGAGATCTGCAATGATCTGGCACCAGAAACTTGGACACATGTCCGAACAAGGAATGAAAATCCTTGTTGAGAAGAAGCTACTTTCAGGCCTCACAAAGGTGTCACTACCCTTTTGTGAGCATTGTGTAACAAGCAAACAACATCGGTTGAAGTTTAACACATCAAATTCTAGAAGTAAGGCTATTCTAGAATTGGTCCACTCTGATGTATGGCAAGCACCAGTCACATCAATAGGAGGAGCAAATTATTTTGTGTCCTTCATTGATGATTACTCCAGGAGATGTTGGGTGTATCCAATCAAGAGGAAGCGCGATGTGTTCGGAATCTTCAAAGTGTTCAAAGCGCAGGTTGAACTTGAATCTGGGAAGAAGATCAAGTGTTTGAGGACTGATAATGGAGGAGAATATACTGGAAATGAGTTCGATAGCTTTTGCAAACAGGAAGGCATCAAAAGACAGCTTCACTACAAAGATACACTCCTCAAGAAAATGGAGTGGCGAGCGGATGAACGAACTCTACTAGAAAGAACAAGAGCTATGTTGAGTACTGCAGGCTTAGAAAAAAAGTTTTGGGCAAGAAACAACAACACGCCGCTGTTACGTGAAAAATCGGGCTCCATCAACGGCAATTGAGTTGAGGACACCGATGGAAATGTGGACTGGTAAACCAGTTGACTATTCAAACCTCCATGTATTTGGAAGTCCAAAGTGTACGCTATGTACAATGCCCAAGAAACTACAAAGCTAGATCCAAAATCCAGGAAATGCTTATTCTTGGGGTATGCTGACGGAGTAAAGGGGTATCGCCTGTGGGATTCCACTACCCACAAGGTTGTAGTTAGCAGAGATGTTCTTTTTACAGAAGACAAGGTACAACAAATAGAGAAAGATGATAGCATTTCAGAAACTACAACAGTACAGGTGGAATGTGAATCTGAACGAAAGGATTCTTCTGAAGCTGTACTAGAACATGAGGAGAATGAACCAGGTGAACCTGAAGTTCCAGAACCTCGTAGATCATCTCGCACGAGAAACGCACCAGATTGGCACTCAGAATATATTATGGAAAACAATGTTGCATACTGTCTTCTAACCGAGGAAGGAGAACCATCAACTCTTCAAGAGGCAATGCATGGCTCGGAAGCATCTCAAAGGACGGCAATGATGCAGGGAAGAAATCGAAGCTCTCCATAAAAATAAAACATGGGAGCTAGTGCCATTACCAGAGGCGGGAAGCCCATTGGCAACAAATGGGTTTACAAGATCAAACGAAACAGTGATGATGATCAGTGGAGCGGTATCGTGCAAGATTGGTGGTGAAAGGATATGCTCAGAAAGAAGGCATTGATTTCAATGAGATATTTTCCCCTGTGGTTCGACTTACAACAGTTCGAGTAGTTCTAGCGATGTGTGCTACTTTTGATCTACATCTAGAGCAGCTAGATGTTAAGACAGCTTTTTCTTCATGGAAATCTTGAAGAAGAGATTTATATGCTCCAACCAGAAGGATTTGAAGAACAAGGAAAGGAGAACTTGGTTTGTCGGTTGAACAAATCTCTGTACGGTCTAAAGCAGGCGCCGAGGTGTTGGTATAAGAGATTTGATTCCTTCATAATGAGCCTTGGTTACAACAGACTAAATGCAGACCCTTGCGCATATTGCAAGAGATTTGGTAACAATGAGTTCATTGTTTTGCTGTTGTATGTAGACGACATGTTGGTATCAGGCCCCAACAAAGATTGTATTCAAGAATTGAAGGCTCAGTTGGCTAGGGAGTTCGAGATGAAGGATTTGGGACCAAAGAAACAAGATTCTAGGGATGCAAATTCATCGAGACGAAATAATAGAAAGATTTGGCTTTCTCCGAAAAATTATTTGAAGAAGATCTTGCGTCGTTTCAACATGCAAGACCAGTAAGCCAATTTCTACCCCACTTTCTATTAATTTCAAGTTATCCTCAAGTATGAGTCCTAGCGATGAAGAAGAGAGGATGGAAATGTCTCGAAAGCCGTATGCATCAAGAATGGGAAGCTTAATGTTCGCGATGATTTGTACACGACCGGACATTGCACAAGCGAGTGGGAGTAGTTAGTCGGTACATGGCGAATCCTGGCGAGAGAGCATTGGAATGTTTGTAAAGAGGATCCTACGATACATCAAGGGTACCTCAAATGTTGCATTATGTTACGGAGGATCGGACTTTATTGTCGGTGGATATGTTGATTCGATTATGCAGAGATCTCGATAAAAGCAAATCCACCACTTTGGATATGTGTTCACACTTGGCGGGACGATAAGTCGGGTTTCAAAATCTATGATCAGTTGTGGCTACGTCAACAACAAGACGCGAGAATATGTCGCAGCTACACAAGCTAGTAAAGAAGCAGTATGGTTGAAGATGGTGTTGGAGGAACTCGGGCACAAACAAGAGAAAATTACTTTGTATTGTGACAGTCAGAGTGCCTTGCATCTCGCAAGAAATCCAGCCTTTCATTCAAAAACAAAGCATATACGAGTTCAGTATCACTTCGTTCGTGAGAAAGTGGAAGAAGGAACCGTGGACATGCAGAAAATTCATACTACAGACAACCTAGCAGATTTTCTAATGAAGACGATCAATGCTGACAAATTTATCTGATGTCGATCCTCATGCGGCTTGACAGAAATGTAAGCAACATGGAAATAGCAAGGAAGAAAGAATGGTGTGAAGATCTGATTGATTCTCAATCAAATCTTCAAGTGGGAGATTGTGAAGAAACATGTGGGCACCACACGTGGGACCCACATGCAAGGAAAATGCACTAAACGCGTTCACAAATTTCTCCATTATCAGTGGAGCGTCTCACGCATCTTTGACCAACGCGTCTTTGACCAACGCGTCTTTGACCAACGCATCTTTGACCAACGCGTTTGGTTGCCTATAAATAGGCCCAACGCGTCAGAGCACAATATAGCAGTGAAAGCAGAAGCTCAGAGCACAAGATAGCAGTGTAATGTGCAAGTGTGCTCTGTTGTGAGCAAATAGAGAGTGAGTGTTTCTCCTATTATAAAGAGAGATAATTTCAGTGTTTATCCTTTATAAATAGAGAGATAGTGTAACACCTACTATTTTTCTCATAGTAAATTCTTCTATCCTTGCCCGTGATTTTTACCCTAATTTGTTTGGGGGTTTTCCACGTAAAAATCTTTGTGTCCATTTTTCTTCACTTTTATTATCCCAAATTATTTGTCGTGGTCTTGCTCTATCCGGTCTATTTTTACAACAACGTCGTGTAAGGGATGCACCTTCTTCTTCTTTAGCTCTAGATGTTGTTGTTTTCATTTTGTCAGATGGTTGTGGGCTATCATAGCCTTTTTGTTGAATCTTCCACGGTGTTCTTTTGATGTCTCCATTTATATGAGGCATCCTTTTGGTTGTTGAACATCTTTTGAAGTAATTTTGCTATAAGTAATATTGAAGCCTCCTTTTTTTACCCATTACACCGCATTTTTGTGATTTCCATGTTGAATTCTTCCTTTATCGCCTTCACGGCATTTTATTTAGGAAAATGATAAGCTAACACACTCTCAACGCACACTTTGAGCGTACATTCTTGTCTTTTAGCTATTTATAGTATTTTGTTAGATGTGCGGCCCATGCATGAGGAGACAAGAAAGAGCCATAAATGGCTAAAAGACAAAAGTGTGCACTCTGTTGAAAGTGGGTCATTTTATCATTTTCCTTTTATTTATAACTTAGTAAATAACACAGGAATTCCGAGACTTATTGTACTTAAACTACCCTAAAACTTCTTACTGGTGGTATTTGCGCAAGTTCACGATATTCCACGAACGTGGCACTTCCTCTCCCTCGAGTTTCTCCCGATGATAAAACTTTTTTGATTTCTTTCTTCATCGAAGAATAGGACTCGATGAGAAGGGAGTCCAATTTCTACTGATATGACAGCCTCTGAACGATATGCTAGTCGAAAAGGGGTCTCTCCAATGGCGGTTTTGGTAGTCGTACAATATGCCCAAAGCATATTGTATAACTCATCAGCCCAAAGTCCTTTAGCTTCATCCAACCATTTCTTCAGACCATCAAGTATGATTTGATTTGTGACTTCAGCTTGTCCGTTTGTTTGAGGGTGCGCTACGGACGTGAAGCGTTGCTGCACATTGAGTTCCTTGCAGTAGTATTTGAACTTGACGTTGTCAAACTGCTTACCATTATCAGTGACTAAAATTTGTGGAATTCCATACCTACAAATTATGGATTCCCAGAAAAACTTTTGCACCTTTTGTTCGGTAATGGTAGCAACTACTTCTGTATCGACACAGACAATCAAGAATTTTCTTTGCCCTGATGCGGGGGAAAGGGGCCTGAGATATCCATACCCCACACTGCAAATGGTAAAGGAGCTGGCATGGATGACATTTCTTCTGTAGGTAAACGCGTTATTGTAGCATGCTTCTAGCACTTATCACATTTTTTCACAAAATCGATAGTAGCATCTTTTTGAAGTTTCAACCGATAGTAGCCTTGGTGTAAGAGTTTGCAGGCCAACGCTCTTCCTCCTAGATGTTGGCCACATACACCTACATGGACTTCTCTTAGTGAATAATTAACCTCTACCAAAGATATATTGGAATATAATCCCATATTGAAAATATAATAAAAGTTAGTGTGGTATAAAGTGAGGTAGATTGGATCCTAGCACAAGCCAATTGGTTTTATACAAAGATGGGCTCCAACCCCATTTGTATACCCACCATGTGCAGGTGTGGCCCAACACTCTTCGGGCCTATGGATTTCAATAAGATAGACATATTAAGTAAGGCAAAGTGAATGATCATTTGTAAAGGATGCCATCAATTACGGTGTATCTTGCTACTTTAGTAACAAGGTTTCTTGCCTCTATTTGGTCTCCAGGTAATTCACCCTCTTCAACTTATCTTATAATGGGCTTCATCTATAATGGGCTTCATCCAACAAGGACCTTCAGTCACCGCATTCACTTACGACACATTTATAGCATGATTTTCTCTTACTTTAAAGTAGATTGGCTTTTATGGCATTCTGAAAGAGATTGCCAATCGACTTAGCTCATCAGCTCTCAAATTCTCCTCCCTAGGAATATGGTATATCTGGCAGTATGTGAAACTTGCAATTGCCAAGCGCACTAGATGCAGGTAGCACTTCATCTTTTCCTCTTTAGCTTCATAATCCCCTGCTACTTGCAGGACCACCAACTGAGAATTACTGAAGATTTTTATCCTTTGTACTCTTAATGCTTATGTTAGGCTAAGCCCCGCTACCAAAGCTTCATATTTTGTCTCATTGTTAGTCGTAGGAAACGCCAACTTTATCGCATACTTAACTTTAAAACCTCATAGGCTTGTAAGAATTACCCATGCCCTACTGTCTGTATTGTTGGATGCCCCATCAATGTTTAAGACCCAATGCTCCTCTTCAACTGCATCTTTCCCAGGTTGTTGGTCAATTTGATCATTTATGCTTGCGCATTCGACAATGAAATCTGCGATGGCCTGGACCTTTATTGCAGTTCGGGTCTTATATCGAATGTCGAACTCTCCAAGCTCGATTGACCAATAAACCATTCTACCACTGGCCACTGGGCTATGTAGAATTTTCCTCAATGGTATGTTCGACAACATGATGATTGGATGTGATTGAAAATAAGGACGTAGTTTCCTCGCAATCATCACTAATGCCAACGCGAATTTCTCAACTTGCGATATCGTGTTCCAGGTCCTTGAAGTACCTTGCTAACATAATACACGGGCTTCTGTCCGCTACCATCATCCTTTACTAGTACAGTGCTTAATGCTACCTCTGATACTGCCATGTATAAATGCAATGTTTCTCCAGTCAAAGGCTTGGCTAGAAGTAGCGAACTTGCTTAACTATTGTTTCAGCTTCTGGAACGACTCTTGGCACTCCTCATTCCAATGGAAGTTCTTTGGATTTTTCAAAATATTGAAGAAAGGGATACACCTATTTGCAGATTTTGATAACCTTCCAAGTGCAGCCACTCGACCTGTGAGCTTTTGCATTTCTTTGATAGTTTTTGGAGCACTCATGTCAACCAATGCTTGTATCTTGTATGGGCTTTCTTCAATCCCTCTTTTTGATACCATTAAACCCATAAATTTGCCTGATACGACACCGAAGGCACACTTTGCAGGGTTTAGCTTTATTCGATAATCATTTCGAATGCTTGTTTCAGATCTTCAACATGCTCTTCGGCGTGGACATTTTCACCAACATGCCATCCACGTACACCACCATGTTCTTACCAATATGTTTCTTAAATAGTCTATTGATTAATCTTTGGTAAGTTGCACCAGCATTCTTCAGTCCAAACGACATCATTTGATAGTTGTAAAGACCATGTTTAGTAATGAACGATACTTAGGTATATCCGTCTCTTCCATTTGTATTTGGTTATACCCACTGAAGGCATCCATGAAGCTTAGTAGGTCGTGCCCTGCGGTTGCGTCTACCAAAATGTCGATTCTAGGCAGCGGGAAAAAGGCCTTTGGACAGTCGTCATTCAAGTTGGTGAAATCGATTCTCCATTTACCATTAGGCTTACGGACCATAACAGAGTTAGATGGCCATTATGGATATTGGGTTTCTGTAATTATCTTTGCTTTGAGCAACTTGTCGACTTCATCACTTCTTTGGCGAATTCTTCTATTTCACATGCTTTTTATCAGGGTAGACATTCAACCTATGGGTGATGACCTCAGAGTCAATACCTGGTATGTCTTCTGGTGCCCATGAGAACACACTCTTGTTGCTTCTTAAGAAATGTATGATGGAGTCTGCAATCTTTGCATCCAAGTTGGAACCGATGTAGGTGACTTTGTACGCGTCCTCTTCATCCAAAGGAATTGCAATCAACTCCTCCCCTGGTTCGGCTCTTGATCTTTCCCCAGTGTCTAAGGAGTCCACAAGGAGCACTTGTATTGCCGAAACATTTGTCTTCAGAGTTGTAAGGTAACAATTTCTAGCCATCTTTTGGTCTCCTGTCACTTACCCGATTCCGTTTGGGGTTGGGAATTTAAGCTTGAGGTGGTATGTTGAGGGAATAGCCTTGGATGTATTGAAACCGATCCTTCCAAGGATAACATTGTATGCAGATGGAACATTCACCACCATGAAATGGAGCATGTGAGTGTCTTGTTTAGGAGGGCCTCCTAGTGTCACCGGGAGTAAGATTGTTCCCTAAGATTGTACTTCTGCTCGATTAAACCCATGCAACGGTGTCGATGGGGTCGTTAATTGTGGATCATCAAACCCCATCTCTTTGAAAGCTCGAAGTATAAGATATCTACTAGTGTTTTTTCACGGTGAAATTTCCTAAGACACCTTCAATGACCAAAGGGTCATCATGAGGGAACTTGACGCCTTCTAGATCATTATCCGAGAATGCGACGTCTTGTTGGTGGCGGGTCCTTTTAAGCACTTCTTCAATGGTAAGACACTCTCTAACATATGCCTTCTTTGAAAATAATGTTCCCCCGCTGACTCCAGGCCCTCCAAAAATGACATTGATGACTCCTCCATTCTTCTTCGTATGTTTTTCTATTTCAGCCTCTCTATGAGTGGATCGCTCTTCTGCTCTTACAGTTTTGAAGTCTTTATGTCACCCATTATTTTTCTTGACAAACTTGTCCAGGCGTCCTTTCCTAACTTAGAATTCGATTTCTTCCTTTAACTATCTGCAATCCTGTGTCATGACCATGGTCTTTGTGGAACCTATAATACATGTTCTTGTCTCTATTAGAGACTCTATAACGCATAGGTTTCGGCCATCGCATAAATGGATTAGACTCAATTTCAAATAATATCTGCCCTCGTGTGGAGTTAAGGGAAGTATATTGGTTGAATCTGTTGGGGTTCTCGGGCCTAGAAGGGCCCCCAGGGTTGGACCTAACTTTTATTTCTTGGGATAATCACGATTTCTCATATCTTCCTGACTACACTTCCTATCCTTAGGCTTATGATTTGGCTGAATTACTTCCTCAACAACCATGTATTCCCTCGCCTTTTGCATTTCTACCATTGTTGTAGGGGGTCTTCGCCAAGGAGACCTCGAGGTGCTCGTTGGTACTCCCATTTGTAAGGGTTACTACTACAACCGATTAATCAAGGTTCGGGACCTTGAAAGCCTCCTTTGTGAATCTTCTAAGATACTCTCAATCCTTCTCTACCTCAGAGTCTCTGACCTTCGTTTTTTACTTTCCTGTTCTTCTTCTTTCAATTTGTTCTCTTGGATATGAGCTTGCATCTAATGGGGTATTTCGTGGCTCATGTCGCGGTTCTGGTTGTCGTTGCAATGTCCTGCTACTTTGTGGTGCAAGATCTTCAAGAACTGGAGGATGAGTCTCCCTTTGTTGATTCCGTATACTAGTGTTTCTCGTCATAACCACCATGACGGCCCCTTCCTCTAGCACTAAATGTTGTGTCAACCGCAACCCACCCGAGATATGGAACACGAATCTCCGCGATAAGCGTTGCAGACTTATCGTTTGACTTCCTGGCGGTGGCCTGCACGAAAGATCCTGAAGGTGGGGGCTCTGGGAAAAATACTCTAATGCCTAAATCAAAACAAAGTATAGAAAACTTTTTGGTTTGTAAATTGTAATCAGTGTGCGTACCTTTGGAATACTACTCTTTTTAATATATAGTTGTGGAGTTTCCAATATTGATTATTTCCTAAACTGTCGTATTAATTGCATTCCGAGTCTCATTCTCTTAATTAGGCAAGTTTCTTCAATATCTCATACATTTGGAGATGTCGCCTCTTGACCAGGAAAGTTCTCACAAATCTTTTCCTAATTAGTGGGATCTCAAAAATCTGGAGATCTTGCCCCTTTTGACCAGGAAAGATCTCACAAATCATTCCCTAATTAGTAGGATCTCATAAATCTGGAGATGTCACATCTTTTGACCAAAAAGTTCTAACAAATCTTTCCCTAATTAGTGGGATCTCATGAGTGAGATCTCGTCCCCAAATATAACTTTATTCACATTTAAGGAAAGTTTTTCATATCTTATTCCCGAGTGAGATCTCGTCCCTAATTAGTGGGCGTATATTTCGGAGTCTCTTCAAACCCATAAAATGTGTATATCGAGGTTTAGATATTCTACTATATCAGTTACTTTTTTAACTAATTTTAGTTTGATATAAAAAAAGTTGCTAGGTTACTGTCTCGATTATGAAAAGGATTTCATTAATTAATTAACCGTTGTTGTAACCCGCCACTTTGATTCTCTATGTCTACTATAACCAGTATGTCCACTGAACTACAATAAGTTTGGAATTTATCCACTTGAAGTTTGGAATTAAACCACAATGTAAAAACATAATTTTTCAAGGTTGTGGCTATTCACACCCCACTTTTTGCTTATCGTACCCCCATTTTTAAATTTTTACTTCGTCATACCCCATTTTTTTTACTTTGCGTACTTTTTCTCAAAATTTCAAAAATACCACTCACCCCCATCACCTTTAGGGGTGGCAAAAAAATGTGTCCGGACGCCACCCTTTAATAACAACAAAAAATAGTGTTCAGACCCATACCCGTTTTTGAAACAGACAATTTTTTTGTCTGGACCCGTATGCAACGGCCCACGTTTCATAAACCTAAAACTGGACCACGCCCGGGTTAAAC
Source organism: Stephania japonica (assembly GCA_039657345.1). Classification (NCBI taxonomy): domain Eukaryota; kingdom Viridiplantae; phylum Streptophyta; class Magnoliopsida; order Ranunculales; family Menispermaceae; genus Stephania; species Stephania japonica. The sequence continues at coordinate 13,631,117 of CM077558.1, read as the reverse complement.
TTACGTAGACCCCGAGTCCCTCTCGCGCAGTCGATGTAAATCTAGTCACATACTGACCCATGTATCCCGCCCGGCCTAGACTTATTCAAAGATAAGCGGAAGCATTTAACATCACCAACTAATATAACAACCTCAAAGCATAAGTTAGGATAACCTAGAAATTTGGAAACCTAGCAAATATATACATCATTACCAAAAGTCATATCACATGAGAGAATATCATAATATCCATGCCCAGGATCTCTCATTTCCCAAAACTCGATTTCAAAACATATAATTATAGTAATACACAATCAAACCTATGTCGAGTCCAAAGATAGAACAACTCCGCTATCCTTAGAGAAAATCACCAAGCTGAGGAGCTTTCCCTTTGCTCGACTGTGGATTTGCACTCAGTCAAACACAAGAATTACGAGTCCCAGGTAAGTAACGTCAAGCAGGATGTTTAGAATATTTCACAATAAATAACAGTCAATATTCATCCTGATAGAAAGAAAAAGACAGGGAATGCATGAATAAATAAAGACTAAAAATAAATCTGAAAGCAATCAATAATGAGTGTCCAGGAATCAAAAGGAAAGACATAAGTAGTTTCGACTTAGTGAAACAGTCGTTTGAGTTGAGGAGAAACATCTATCAAGCTCTTGCGGAGCCAAGACAATTCACCATCCCAACTCGGACTTTTAGGACGTAGCCAACTCACACCATCCTAAAATCCACGCGAATAGGAATTCCTCAGCAATCTAGTGAAGTAATTACTACCCCGTATATAGGAACCAAAAGATCAACTCGTGAATATCAAGTTCCAAAATAGTAACATGCATCCCCCCAAATCTCAAGGATCACGCTGACTCACTTGCCCTTGGACCACTCAATCAGAATAGAGTCCCGAAATAGGACAAAACAATAAAATAAATAAATTAAAGCTCAAAGAAATAACTGTAAATTTCCCCACTGATTTACTTACCCATGTCCAATGCTAACACGCACTCACACGCTTCTAATAACTACCCTGCATACCCAATTATATTATGGTCAAGCTTCAAGTGAAACCATATCACGAAACATCGTGAAAACTACGACCAAAGTACGCTAAAGAGCTAGTTCCAAAAATAATTATTTCTAACTTCAACTAACTTCAATTAGCTAACTTGGGGTAACTTTTTAACATTGAAAACCTCAATATTTGTCATACTGACCAAAAAGGAACTAGTAGTATACATTTCGTACTTTCCATAGACTCCAAGAACACTCAAATCAAATCAAAAATAGAGTTATGAATTTTCTCATATGGTTCATTGACAATGAAAACTTTATTTGTTTTGAACTAATAAAACTTCTCCAAATCAATATTTTCACAGTTAAATCCTCAAATCTCAATAACTAACGCCAGAAAATCACTCGACATCAAATTAAATATATTTCTCCAACCCGTGGAGTCAATTTAAATCAAAACCAATATTCAATTCATCCAAAATCTCAATATAAATCAATATCAACTGCAAAAACATCTTCAAGACTGTTATTAACTAAGTCGCATCACTTCAAATCACAAAAAACCTATCCCACACTGATGGAATTTTCCCAAATTGACGCAAATCAACCATAATACATCAATTCACAACACTTGATACTAATTCCTACGAAAACCTCATAAAAGAAATTGAAAATTGCAAGAACTCTAATTAAATTGAAGAAAAACACCATGAATTGAGATTTTACCAAATTTCGGTCAAATCCATCATTTCCACCGCGACAACTTGGCTCAAACTAACCGTCTCGGGATGATCTACTGTTTGGCAATGAGATACTGGATGAAAATCGGGTGTCGAAAGCTCTGCGTGCGAAAAACCGAGTTGAAGGGTTTCGTTTCAGCGAAATAATTTCGTTCTATTGAATGAATCAATTGAATTATATATATATACACCATCAGCTTAATTTCTTTTTATTTATTAATTCCCATAAATTTTTATTTTGACGATTTTAACATCCGGTGTCCGTTTGAATCCGATTTTTCACCAAATTGAGTTAAACTCTCAGCAAAACAGTTCATTTTCATAAACGCTAATAACACTGGTATTTATCGCATCAATACCCCATATGTCTTAACTTTGTCCATGACACACCAAACTTTAATAGACCAAGTCTCTTACCATACTTGTCTTAACACGTTTAATTATTATATTTTTATTGTATTTTGTCAGTGTTTCTATTTAATTTGTCCCCCAAACAACTAAATACCCGACCACAGTTCGCCCCAACTCCCAAAAATTACATTTCCTTGAGCCGAACCCATTTCTCCGCGTCAATGCTCTCACTCAAACGCCCTCACACGTTTGGAACATTTAAATCTAATTTTCGGTAAATAAATAATAATGCAAAACACCAACCAAAAATAACATACCTCGGTGTCGACTACCGATAATTGTTCACATGTATCATGGCAAGAGGTCCATGTACGACTTAAAATGACACTTGGCACGAGTTAGATCTTAGGGTCGTTACACCGTATGTTTTTAAAACATACGAGACCCATTTTTTGTCAGATCCATTTTTTAATATATTAAAATAACTTTTTTCACCTTATTATTTATAAAAATGTTTGATTTTCATGTCTCCATGCATTCAAAACTAAGTCTTACAAATTTTCATATCAAAATAGCATTATCATTAGTGAAATTACAATACAAACATCATGAAAGTTTCTAAATGCCCCTATAAATAAAATATTATTCGAATTAATCGTTAAACAGGTACACGTTTTTCAAAAATTTTGTTTAGACCCGTATTTATTTTGAAAAAATTATATCCAGACCCGTTAAAAATAGGTCCAGACAAATGCGGACAAATGGGTACGAACAGACACATTTTGCCACCTCTAATCGCCTTCACCCTCACCATCACACCCCTCAATCATCTCCATTTCTTAGTTTTAGTCATTGTAGAGCACTTGTACTAGGTCACCAAGTGTCGTAGGAGTGTTTTTCTTGTTTTTTTTTTCAAAGAGTATTTTTTTGTTAGACGAGGTCAGATGCAGTCGCGCCATGTCCTAGAAGTGAATAAGTACTATTGCTCGTGAGGTTCGGTCGTACAGGGCCAAGACCTCTATAGAGGTAACCCTCGACTCCGACAAGTCTCAGCCAACTCCAACCGAGATTATTAATAGAATTCGGTCTCAATGGGTGACGGAGGGATCCAACCGAGACCTCTTTAGAGGTGTCAGCCCTTTGTGTCCCAGACCTGTTTAAAGGTGTCGGCCCGTGTATCTAACACCTATTCAAAACTGCCGAGCCTGTGTGACAGACACCCGCAGGCACAAGAACGCACAAAAAACTTCAAAATTTCTAAAAAATACATGAAAATGATAAAAAAAAAATAATGGGTTTTGACGTAAGGAAGCCTTCCAAACTGATTATTCGACACACGAATAATGCAATTTCGGGCCTCGAGAGTTTGTGTTAGATTAGGATTTTATTTATTAGATAAGATGGTTTAGTTTAGTTAGATTATAAGTTTTGTGTCCTTTTTTATATCAAAGATAGAGTTTCAATAGGAGTTAGTGGTAGTAAGAGTTTTACTAGAATTACAGTTAATGTGTCTTTTAATATTCTATTAAAATTATGAGTCTTATTATTTTACAAGCCTATATAAAGGCTACATATGTAATAGTTTAGGGGTTGATTATTATTTTTTAATAAAGAACAGTGTTTCTTTTTCGAGAATTAGAGTTTAATTCTTAAAGCCCTTAATTGCATTATTTGTGTGTCAAATAATCAGTTTGGAAGAACTTCCGCTGCATCAATTTGGTATCAGAGCTTTCATTGAGCGTGATTTGACGTTAGTGATGCAAAATCTTCTAAACTGATTATTCGACACGAATAATGTGTTGGGGCATGTGCCTTAGGTCAATCTACAAACATTGTTTATCTTATAATTTTAGTTAATAAAATAGAGGTTTTTCATTTGTTGTATTATTATAAGTGATTGCCAAATCCATATTGGACCGTCACGGGAGGCCACGCGGTTCCACAACCGGCCACGTGACTGCTAGCTGTGTTCTACGCCCAACTCAGCCACACTTTACCTCAAATTATACAGTGAAAGTATTGAACATCAAAATGTACAGCGGAAGCCAATATTTAATATAAAATCCTAATGTAGAAACAAAACCAAAATGTGACTATATCATATATAAAAGTCAAGATTACCTCAATGTGTCACAATGTAAACATGGCTCATATACAGGGTGTAACGACCCAATTAATATTTTCCGTTAATTATGATGTCATGGCAGATGTGGACGTCAGCGAGGACGGTCGAGGGTCCCACAGCGAGACTGGAACGCACTCGAACTAGGTATACAGTCCGTTTTGTATGCTTGTTGTGGTAAATTGTGATGAAAATATTTTAAGTAGTTAAATTTCATTACAATATGTGTGTTAATGTAGATTATTGACGAGTGAGGAATGACCTCGGGGTGAGTGCGGACACGGGACACGAGGCACGAGGTGTCGGGTAGTCGAGGAAACTAAGGTGAGCTTACCCATAAATTTTGGAAATTTATTGAATAAAATAGGAATTTTTATGAGCTAAATCAATTGGAAATTAATAATCCTATAGTAGGTTTGAATAAAACAACAACAGTTGATGTTTCTCGAGATGCACAACAGGTTCATGAGTGTCATGATTAGGTGTATAAGTTGGAGTGACACAGGAAAATCAGGAACCATTGGATATTTCTCGAGATTCGTGCACACACTTGATGGGAACCAAGTATATATATGTTTGTGTGTTGACCGATCAAGAGAGAGAGTGAGAGTGTGGTTAAGAGAGAGAGAGCTTGAAGAAGAGAGAAATCGTTGGAGAAGAGAAGGAGAAGGACAACATTTAAGGTGTGAAGTGGGTGTTTTTGGCTTCCTACAACAAGATCAAAGGTATGGACACATCAAACTTGCATTTTTATGAGATTTTTGATGTGGGTTGGAAAGTGTGGAATTCGAATTTGTTGAGGAGATTGACACTCGGTGTTGTTGGGAGTGAGTATGTATAGAAATGGCATGAAATGGTTGTGTTTTTGAGTTAATTTGAGAGGAATTTGATGAATTTCTGAAAATGGGTTTGAAAATGTGATTCTTGATGATTCTTGGATTTCGATGTTTAAGCTTGATAAATTTGTGTTTAAATGGTGTTTTTGAGGAGAATGATGAGTTTAGGAGGTGTTGGAACCGATTGTATGGGTTTATGGGGTGATTGAAGTTCAGAAATTTGAACTGTAAAAATCTGGACAGAGCGCGATTAGCGCGCTAATGGGTGAACCTAGCGCGCTAATTACCCTCTGGAAAACGATGAACAGTGACTTAGATGAATTAGCGCGCTAATTCATCTCATTAGCGCGCTAATAGTTCACTGGAATTCAAAAATTGGAAAATGAGGAAATGAGTCTAAACAACATTATAAACCTATTAATTGATAATTAACCCTCATAAATGAATTCCAGGAGTCTCGGAATAGTAATTGGAGTCTGGGTTTAGTCAGGAATCGGACCGGGAGTATTATCGGGGATTGAAGGAATCGAGCCGGGGAATTTAACTTGTGGGACGAGGAGTGCGAATTGAGGTGTGTAGTATCCCAATCGAACTTCACTTTAAGTATTTACCGTTTGATTTATTTGAATTCAGTTCCATTTATTCTCTACTTCATTTCATTATTGCTTTACGGTGGCTGAGTACTCTCACCTGGTGACTTTACGGTAGTGGAGTGTACTCCTACACTGGTGTCTTTACGGTGTTGAGATCACTCCCCACTGGTGCTTATTCGTTACGGCCATAGAGTCCACTAAGTCATAGCACTTGTCTAGGCATACACCGGTGAATAGGCTACCCGGGTATGGTAGGCTTGTGTGGGTGCGCCGTGGGTCTACGCCGACCACCTAGAGGGTTAGGGCCAACCCATTGGTGTGATTACGGTTAGTGCCTGGGGAGAAAACCCGAAGTATGACTTGGTCTGATTTTTATGTGCACGTACTTTGCTTCATCACTATATTTATGCATGCGATGTTCCTTTTTACAGTTGTCTGTATTTCTCTTGTTCCGCATGTTTAAATTATAGCATTGTCAATTCCAGTACTTTGATTTCCGTAATTACTTGGTGAATTTCCTTGGGATTACTCACTCTGGACTCGTCATCTGTCTTTTTGTGATGGCTGAGTGCAGACCCTAGTACGAGCCGGGAGAAGGGCGAGCTTGAAGAGTACATCGATTGACAGTTTTAGCCCCACTCGTACGTATGTTTATATTTATTCATTTTATGTCGGGTTTTGGGCTTGAGAGAGATAGGTTGTACATCTTGATATTTTGAGGATCAGATGAGATGTATATGATGTATATTTGGGTATGATTTCCACTTAGGCCTTTTGCTAATAAAACACAAGATGAATTTTTATATTGTTTATTTAAGCTTCCGCTGTTAATTTTGAGGTTATATGATATTAACTGAATCAAATTTAATGATGAATTGATCAATGATGGATAATTGGGCGTGGGACACAACTGGTAGTGACGTGGACAGTTGTGGGCCCGCGTGGCCTCCCGTGGCGGACCAATGTGGAAATTGGGGCCGCCACATTTTGGTATCAGAGCTTAGGTTTAAGGAACCTAGGGAGTGAGGTGTGGGTTATGGTTACCTCCGATACCGCCACATTTTAGCGAGGTCAAACTTTGAGAATTGGAGATTGAATAATAGTATAAACTCAATGAATAAATCTTAGATGTGGAAACCACAAGTGAATGACTAAAGGCTTAGTTGGGAAGTGATGTGAGGCGGGTAGATTCAGGAAATTTATAAACGTGTATGTTTTGATTGTGTACTACATATTATACGCGTATATATTGGGTCTGATCCGATGCACTTTGGCGGTGCATAATTACTATGGACGGACGAGACTCTTCTATTTCGCCGACTACTCGGCGGGGTCGATGGAGAGTTTGGCATGATCGGGGTCGACGAGATAGACGTTCCGAGCATCGAGAGAGAGACGAGAGGCGGTAGTGTACGTTGCGTATCTGCACCCGAGGTGACGACCACGACGAGCGTGTGCGAGATGGAGGAGGTCGTGGTAGAGGACAGAGAGGTCGAGGTCATGATAGGGCTCAGGTTCATATAGTGTCACAGTCTGATTGGCGGGATACACGACGATGTTTCAGATGTCATCAGGTCGGACATATACATAGAGATTGTCCGATGTCAGCTTCATCCTCACGACCACAGATTGAGCCAGTCAGGGAGAGGGCTCATGCAGCTACTACACCTACTGCCGTTCAGCAAGAGCGTGATGCGACTCGTCAGCTCGTCGAGGGTATGTTATCTATATGCGATGTCTTCATGCATGTATTATTTGATTCCGGTAGTACCTTGTCATTTATATCGGGACGTAGGGTCGGACAGTTAGGATTGTAGGTTGAGACCTTAGACCCACATCTTGTCATCAGTACGGCTGCTGGGGATAAGATTTACCCTAACCGGATATGCCGGAATTGTGTGGTAGAGATTGAGGGACACCGATTACACATCGACTTTCGTGTCCTAGAGTATTTAGAGTTTGATGCTTTATTGGGTATAGACTGGTTATCAGCGTATCGCGCACACATTGATTGTTTTGGTAAGGTGATAGTATTTGATATTGAGGGTATTCCTGTATTTACTTTTGTTGGGACGGCATCAGACTTACCGATTACCAGAGGTCGATTAGCTACGACACAGGAGATGGAGGCGTTTAGGACGGTGGTTGAGCCAGACCTGAGACCAGAGATTAGATTAGAGGATGTCCCAGTAGTGTGTGAGTTTCCTGAGGTGTTTCCAGACGATTTACCAGGTTTACCACCTCCTAGAGCAGTTGAGTTCATCATTGAGTTAGTACCGGGAACGCAGTCGATATATAGCCGACCGTACAGGATGTCAGCGTCGGAGCAGGGAGAGTTGAGGTCCCAATTAGAGGAGTTGTTGCAGAAGGGTTTTATTCATCCCAGTATGTCTCCTTGGGGCACACCAGTTCTATTTGTTAAGAAGAAGGACGGTTCTTTGAGGATGTGCGTAGACTACAGGAAGCTGAATCAAGTGACGATTTGAAATCGTTATCCACTTCCTAGGATTGATGATCTATTTGATCAGTTGGCGGGTGCTAAGTTTTTCTCGAAGATTGATTTACGATCTGGATATCATCAGTTGAGGATCCGGGAGAGTGATATCGAGAAGACGGCATTTAGCACGCGCTATGGATTGTTCGAGTTCACAGTCATGCCATTTGGGGTGACTAATGCGCCGGCTATCTTTATGGATTTGATGCACCAAGTATTACGACCATTTCTGGATCGTTATGTGATTGTATTCATCGATGATATCTTAATATACAGTAAGACTCGTGAGGAGCACGAGAGACACCTCAGAGATGTTTTGATGACGTTGAGGGAGCATAGATTGTATGCTAAGTTCAGCAAGTGCGCTTTTTGGTTGAGAGAGGTGAAATTTCTCGGACATGTCATTGGTAGTCAAGGAATATCTGTTGATGGAGACAAGATTCGAGCGATCATTGATTGGAGGACACCGAGACGATTCTGCGACATTCGTAGTTTCTTGGGGCTTGCGGGCTATTACGGCGATTTGTGCGGGACTTTTCGTTGATTGCAGCACCGATGACGAGGTTGACCAAGAAGAATGTTAAGTTTGAATGGTCTGAAGGCTGTGAGGCAGCATTTTTAGAGTTGAAGAGGAGGTTGACTTCTGCGCCAGTGTTGGCTCTACCTGAGACAGGGAAAGGCTTTCGGTCTACACAGATGCTTCCGGGACTGGGTTGGGATACGTGTTGATGCAGGAAGGACACCCAGTTGCATATTTATCGAGGCGATTGAGACCTCACGAGGAGAATTATTCGGTACATGATTTAGAGCTAGCTGCAGTTGTGTTTGCGCTCAAGGCTTGGCGACATTATCTTTATGGGGAGCGGTTTATGTTATTCACAGATCACCAGAGTTTGAGGTATCTGTTCACTCAGAAGGATTTGAATATGCGGCAAAGACGGTGGCTCGAGTTACTGAAAGACTACGATTTCGCGATTGAGTACCATCCTGGGAAGGTGAATGTAGTTGCTGATGCATTGAACCGGAGTGGTGTAGAGAGTCAGACTGTGTTGCGGCAGATGACACATGAGCATGGATTCTTTGGAGGGCGCGACGGTGTTGTGTTTGTCAGATGCTTTTGCTGATGTTCATATCTGTGGCCAGATGCGTGTTCCTGTTGTGTCGTTAGAGAGGGTCGCTGAGTGGCAAAGGGCTGACGGACATTTTGTTTGCTTCAGCTGTCTGGCTCAGGATCTGGGTTGCACAGATTGGTCTAGTGGTACAGACCAGTGCTTGAGACACAGGGGCAGGTTGGGGATACCTGAGGTGCAGGAACTACGTGATAGTATTCTTGAGGATGCACACCGTTCGCGGTATACAGTTCATCCTGGCAGGACCAAGATGTATCATGATTTGCGACGTTTATTTTGGTGGCCTGGGATGAAGGCCGATGTGGGTGCATATGTGAGAGCTTGTCATATTTGTCAACGAGTTAAGGCGAGCACGGGAGACCCGGTTTGGATTGTTACAGCCACTACCGATTCCACAGTGGAAATGGGAGCATGTTACGATGGATTTTGTGAGCGGGTTGCCACAGACTACGAGACGTCATGATGCTGTGTGGGTTGTGATTGATAGATTGACGAAGTCTGCACACTTCATCCCTATATCGATGAAGTATTCGTTTCCTCAGTTGAGTATCATTTTTGAGCGAGACATCGTTAGGCTACATGGGGTACCGCTATCTATTGTATCTGACAGAGACCCTAGGTTGATGTCGAAGCTGTGGGAGAGCATGCAGGAGCAGTTTGGGACGAGACTGCAGTTTAGCACGGCTTATCATCCTCAGACAGATGGTCAGTCAGAAAGATTGATACGGATATTGGAGGACATGCTTAGAGCATGCATTTTACAGTTTGGAGGTGCTTGCGAAGAGTATTTACCGTTGTGCGAGTTTGCGTACAACAACAGCTATCAGGCGAGTATTGGTATGCCACCATTTGAGGCTTTATACGGCAGACCTTGCAGATCACCAGCTTGTTGGGCAGCACCTGAGGACGTGGCAGTGATTGGACCTGAAGTGGTTGTTGATCATACCGAGAAGATTCGACAAATTAGGATGAGATTGCAAGCAGCTCAAGATAGACAGAAAAAGTACGCCGATAGGTATCTTGAGGGCTTGAGTTATAATGTGGATGACTTGGTATATTTCAAAGTTTCGCCGTGGAAAGGTCATCAGAGGTTTGGGATCAAGGGGAAACTAGCACCAAGGTACATTGGGCCTTTCAAAGTTATAGCACGTGTTGGGACAGTGGCATATAGATTGGAGTTGCCAGCAGAGTTAGCAGGCATTCATCCAGTATTTCACGTGTCTATGTTGAGGTTAGCTAAGTCAGGACCGAGACCTATGGTGGATATTAGACAGATTGAGGTGCGTCCTGACGTTTCATATGAAGAGCAACTGTGGAGATCATGGATCGTAGAGTTCAAATTCGAGGAACCGGAGATTCCGAAAGTGTTGGTACGATGGCGACATCACGAACGAGGGACTCACTGGGAGCTCGAGTCGACTATGAGGCGGAGATATCCTCAATTATTTACGGGTGAGTGTTGATAAAGACTTAAATTTCGGGACGAAATTTCAATTTAGTTGGGAAGAATTGTAACGGCCCAATTAATATTTGCCGTTAATTATGATGTCATGGCAGATGTGGACGCCAAATGACGAGACGGTCGAGGGTCCCACAACGAGATCTGGAACGCACTCGAACTAGGTATACAAATTGCGTTTTGTATGCTTGTTGTGGTAAATTGTGATGAAAATATTTTAAGTAGTTAAATTTCATTACAATATGTGTGTTAATGTAGATTATTGACGAGTGAGAAATGACCTCGGGGTGAGTGCGGACACGGGACACGAGGCACGAGGTGTCGGGTAGTCGAGGAAACTAAGGTGAGCTTACCCATAAATTTTGGAAATTTATTGAATAAAATAGGAATTTTTATGAGCTAAATCAATTGGAAATTAATAAGTCCTATAGTAGGCTGGAATAAAACAACAACAGTTGATGTTTCTCGAGATGCACAACAGTTCATGAGTGTCATGATTAGGTGTATAAGTTGGAGTGACACAGGAAAATCAGGAACCATTGGATATTTCTCGAGATTCGTGCACACACTTGATGGGAACCAAGTATATATATGTTTGTGTGTTGACCGATCAAGAGAGAGAGTGAGAGTGTGGTTAAGAGAGAGAGAGCTTGAAGAAGAGAGAAATCGTTAGAGAAGAGAAGGAGAAGGACAACATTTAAGGTGTGAAGTGGGTGTTTTTGGCTTCCTACAACAAGATCAAAGGTATGGACACATCAAACTTGCATTTTTATGAGATTTTTGATGTGGGTTGGAAAGTGTGGAATTCGAATTTGTTGAGGAGATTGACACTCGGTGTTGTTGGGAGTGAGTATGTATAGAAATGGCATGAAATGGTTGTGTTTTTGAGTTAATTTGAGAGGAATTTGATGAATTTCTGAAAATGGGTTTGAAAATGTGATTCTTGATGATTCTTGGATTTCGATGTTTAAGCTTGATAAATTTGTGTTTAAATGGTGTTTTTGAGGAGAATGATGAGTTTAGGAGGTGTTGGAACCGATTGTATGGGTTTATGGGGTGATTGAAGTTCAGAAATTTGAACTGTAAAAATGCGACGAGCGCGATTAGCGCGCTAATGGGTGAACCTAGCGCGCTAATTACCCTCTCGGAAAACGATGAACAAGACTTAGATGAATTAGCGCGCTAATTCATCTCATTAGCGCGCTAATAGTTCACTGGAATTCAAAAATTGGAAAATGAGGAAATGAGTCTAAACAACATTATAAACCTATTAATTGATAATTAACCCTCATAAATGAATTCCAGGAGTCTCGGAATAGTAATTGGAGTCTGGGTTTAGTCAGGAATCGGACCGGGAGTATTATCGGGGATTGAAGGAATCGAGCCGGGGAATTTAACTTGTGGGACGAGGAGTGCGAATTGAGGTGTGTAGTATCCCAATCGAACTTCACTTTAAGTATTTACCGTTTGATTTATTTGAATTCGCCCATTTATTCTCTACTTCATTTCATTATTGCTTTACGGTGGTGAGTACTCTCACTGGTGACTTTACGGTAGTGGAGTGTACTCCTACCTGGTGTCTTTACGGTGTTGAGATCACTCCCCACCTGGTGCTTATTCGTTACGGCCATAGAGTCCACTAAGTCATAGCACTTGTCTAGGCATACACCGGTGAATAGGCTACCGGGTATAGTAGGCTTGTGTGGGTGCGCCGTGGGTCTACGCCGCCACCTGAGGGTTAGGGCCAACCCATTGCTTTGTGATTACGGTTGGTGCACAGGGGAGAAAACCCGAAGTATGACTTGGTCTGATTTTTATGTGCACGTACTTTGTTTCATCACTATATTTATGCATGCGATGTTCCTTTTTACGGTTGTCTCGTATTTCTCTTGTTCCGCATGTTTAAATTATAGCATTGTCAATTCCAGTACTTTGATTTCCGTAATTACTTGGTGAATTTCCTTGGGATTACTCACTCTGGACTCGTCATCTGTCTTTTTGTGATGGTGAGTGCGGACCTAGTCTGAGCCGGGGGAAGGGCAAGCTTGAAGAGTACATCGATTGACAGTTTTAGCCCCACTCGTACGTATGTTTATATTTATTCGTTTTATGTCGGGTTTTGGGCTTGAGAGAGATAGGTTGTACATCTTGATATTTTGAGGATCAGATGAGATGTATATGATGTATATTTGGGTATGGTTTCCACTTAGGCCTTTTGGTAATAAAACACAAGATGAATTTTTATATTGTTTATTTAAGCTTCCTCTGTTAATTTTGAGGTTATATGATATTAACTGAATCAAATTTAATGATGAATTGATCAATGATGGATAATTGGACGTGGGACACAACTGGTAGTGACGTGGACAGTTGTGGGCCAGCATGGCCTCCCGTGGCGGACCAATGTGGAAATTGGGGCCGCCACACAGGGTAATGTCTCACAACCCATCCTAAACAAAAATAATATATACATATATGTAAACATGCACACGTACGAGTGGGGTAGTCCTCAATCAGTCAATCACAGATATTCCTCAAGCTTTCCTTTTCCCCTGCCCGTACCTGAATCTGCACTCCAACCATCACAAGAAGTCAGATGACGAGTCTAGAGTGAGTAATCCTAAGGAAATTCACCAAGTAAATACAAAATGTAAAGTTACAGAGATCAAGATATTATAAATAAACATACGCCGGTGAATTTTGGCTACCTGGGTATGGTAGGCCTATGTGGGTGCGTCGAGGATCTACGTCGGCCACCTAGAGGGTCCAGGGTCAACCCGTTGGATGGTTTTACTTGCGCGACGTGCCTGGTGGATAGCCCGAAGTATGGTTCGGTCTGATTTCGAGTGTCTAGATATATGTTATGGTTCAGTGGACCCTATGCCTAACACGAATGATCACCAAGTGGGGAGTAATCGCATCACCGTAAAGACACCAGGTAGGGAATAAACAACCTCTATCGTAAAGACACCAGGTGATGGTACGCTCAGCCACCGTAAAGAAAGCACTAGATGAGAGTAAACTCCACCATCGTAAAGCAAAGAAGAATAGATTTGCGAATAAATGGACAGAATGTAAATAAATCAAGCAGTAAATACTAAAGTGAAGTTCAATTGGGATACTACACACCTCAAATCGCACTCCAAACGTCGTTCCTAGCCCAAATCAATGCCCCAATACCAGTCAAATCACAAATCGTACTACCTAAGTTCACAAAATTCCAATAAATTCCAAATATCATAAACCTCAAATATTCAATTCAAAACCCCAATTTATTGATAAAATCATCGATTAAACACCTCAAATAGTCCATTTAAACCCCAAGATTAAATCCCATTTGGTAAAATTTTATTAAATTTTTAGTCCCAAAATTGTCCAAGACGCCGCCGTAGACGTCGCCATATTCAACTCTCACGACGTCTTGGGCGCCGTGAACATGCCGTCACGCTATCTCCTCACGGTGTCTTCAAAAACGTCTCCCTCAAATTATGCCTTTGCCCAAGACGCTACGGGTGGCGCCGTGGGTTCTAAATCCCACGGCGCGCCTGACGGCATCTTCGGCAGAGGTACTTTCTCAAATTTCCAAATCCCCTCAGCTCATCGTCGCAATGCGCGTTCGCTCCAACAACTCATTAAACACTCTATAAAGCCCATGACATCAAAACCCTTTGACAACACACGTCCAAATCACAAACTTGGCGTTTTTCGAGCAAAAACCCTAAAATCACTTGGAAATCAAAACACTCATAACAACCACACCAAATTCACATTCACAACATCCAATCCAACATTCAAAACCATAGCAACACCCCGTTCCCATGGTGTGCTCAAAACCCCGACAAAAACCACCGTGAAAACACCAAAAAATTATCCTGAATCGTAGAGAAGGAGATGGGGATCGAAGAACTAACCTTGTTATCGATTTCCTTTCACCTATTGAGCTCCAAATGACCAAACAAAGTCCATAAAACCATCACCTCCTCACAACTTTTGGATTTCCTTAAGAGAGAGATAGAGAGAGAGAGAGAGAGAGAGAGAAAAGTTGGTGAAGATGAATAGTAACCCACTTATATATATAAGATTTGTCATCAAGTCTCACCTCCACATCCCAAGGCCTTGATTGAAGGTTGAGATTGAGTCAAAAATTTTCCTAGTGGTGCCAAAACTTGACTCTCCCATTGTTCCTTGACCCCATTTTGTAGCTACAACCATTCACTCTCTGGTGTTCCAATACCCATCTCCGGACAACGAACTGTGCCACTCTCGCACAACAATGGTACTACCAGTCCCAATATCATTTATTATGAATTATTTAATGAATTTAATCATTTGTTATGCATGTTTAGATTCCCAGTCTAGTGTACTAATTGTTCGTCACCCGGTATCCGCTTCTAACCGCTAGTCGCAGCGAACACCCGTCACACCAACTCGCACGTCAATAAACAATATAAACAAGAATATTGCGATGCCAAATAACTAAATTGGACATAAACATCGCAATTACACATCAAAAAGCACACAAGACAGACTGTATACCTAATCCGTATGCTCTGAATCCTCACTGTGGGACCTGCGTCCTTCCCAGCTAGCATCCACTTATGCGAATGACGTCACACATAACGGCAAATTAGAATTGGGCCGTTACATTGCATGTTTACTTTATAATAAGATCCATGGATATTTGTTGAAATATCCTAAATGTCCCTAGTTGGTTATTATACTGTGAACTATAATGAATTAAGACTAGTGTGAGTCTTGATTGATGGTTATGTAATGATCATGCGCATAGGGATACGAATCGAAATCATGAGTACTTGTTAGGGAACATGGTACTAGACCAACCCGCTATGAGAACACCACATGAATTAAGTCATAGATGTTACTCTTGATAGGTATATCATTTAGTCCTTCGACTTGAGATTACCATAAACTTCAATATTATGAGCATGGTTATTTGACACAATCAAACGTTGTCTTTAACCCGAAAATTATAAATATTGTGATTGGTTATCATGTGAGCAATATGTGAATGTGAGTAATCAAGATAGAATTTGTCTCTCTCGTAAAGAGAGAGATTGTAGCAGCCCCAAAATTCGACGCCAGTCGCGTCGTACAC
This sequence comes from Stephania japonica, assembly GCA_039657345.1. NCBI lineage: Eukaryota > Viridiplantae > Streptophyta > Magnoliopsida > Ranunculales > Menispermaceae > Stephania > Stephania japonica. The sequence continues at coordinate 13,615,280 of CM077558.1, read as the reverse complement.
CATGGACCAACAACCCTACCTATAATGGCCTAGTTGTGTTTCACGTGTACCAAATCATCTATCAAACCTCATTACTGCTAACTTTCCTCAAATTAATATAAAGAGTTAGCTTATGAACTACAAATCACCTGTTAAACCTTAAATAATTCTGCGGAAGACTTTAATTAATAAATCGTTATATCAAAGAACTAAAATTTTTGTGAGAGCATCATTCCTAATGTGGAAAACTCATCATAATATATACAACAGTCATGTCTAGTCAAAACATCAAAAGAACCTCAACAGGTCAATATACATGTTCCATAATCACTCAAGTCTAAAAACCAGCATAAAACGAATAAAATAAATACACATACAAGTAGGGAACAACTAATCAGTCAGAAGAAATCCTCAAGCTTGTCTTTCCTTCTGCTCATATTGGGGTCTACACTCAGCCATCACAACAAAACAGATGACGAGTCCAGAGTGAGTAATCCCAAGGAAATTCTAAGAGTAAATAAAATAAATAAATGTTGGAATCAAAATACTATTAAATAGACATGCATAAGAAAAGAATATAGGCAACTGTGGAAGATAGGGGTGCACACGGATTGCACTAATCCGCGGATCCGGACCAATTATCACTAATTGGATCAATTTCTTGATCCATTAGACTGGACTGGATTGAAAAATCACTAATCCGACAGGACTGGATTGGATTACAGATCCTACATTAAAAAACCGCAAATTCAATCTAATCCAGTCCGTTTAGCACATCAACACATATACATATATGATCGTATGTACTTTGGTACCTTAAAGAGCATCAACTTAAACTATTAACTCTTAACTATAACATCTAAAAGACTATGCTTGTTCTTTAACTCTTTTGTTATGCTTTTAACCTTTTTTTGTAGGTTGCATATACGTGCACTTTTTCTGTACTTTTGTGAGGGTGTATGGTGAAGATTTGTAGATGACATATTTCTTTATGTAGGAACTTGTCTATGAACTTGCATTTTGAAGGTCATTGTGATGACAAGTTTATGGGAAATATGCTATATATAGATTTGTGAAATGTATGTTGTAAATTTGTCATTCATGAGATGTATAGTTCTTGTGATTCATTTGATTAAGTCTAATTTCATGAATCTTTGGATAGAAAAAGTCAATCCGTGGAACTTGATCCAATCCGATCCGCATTTTGCAAATTGGATTGAGTTGGGTTGATGAATTATTTGGACTGGATTGGACTGTATTTTTCCAATCCGCAATAATTAGATTGGATTACAAATTGACCATAATTGGACTGGATCCAATCCGTGTGCACCCCCAGTGGAAGATCATCACATGAATATCAATAGCATAGAACCACAAAGAGTGTGCATGATCTAGGTCAAACTAGCACCATAATTTGGGCTATCACCCAGGCACCGCTAGTGAGCATACCTCGAGCTGACTGAAATCCCTGAACCTTTTAGGTGGTCAGTGTGACTACGGTACACCCACATATGTCTAGTAAAAATCAACATTCGAGTCGACTATCCACCGAAATGTCATTGGAACACATGATATGGCCTAATGAACCGCATGCCCCTTCAAATAAATAAACTCGGCAGGAGTAAACTTAACCGACCTTAAATAAATCCAGAAAGTAAGATTATTGAATAAAAATGACTGAATTCAAATAGCCAAGCAGTAAATACTCAAATTGAAGTTCAATTGGGATACTACACACCTCCAATCCGTGCTCCACTAACGCCAATGTCCAAATACATGCACAAACTGCGTGTCACTACCCGTCAATTCAGCCTAAATCCTGAATTCTCGAAAATTCCAATCAATTCCCTAAACCCCATAAATCATTAATCAACATCAAATCCTTGATGAAAAACACCATTTAAACCATTTAAATGGGTTATATAAATCCCTAGATATACCCATAAATTTTTCTAATTTTATTTCAAATATATGGACTGTCACTGTTCTCAACGCCGCTTGAGGCGCTGCCGTGTGTAATGCCTCCCCAACATCCAGAGCGTCGTGACAGACGCCGTCACGTACACCCCACCCACAACGCCATATAAAGAGTAGGTGGGTGTTTAGCCTCTGGTTTGGACGCCACCGGCGACGTCTGAGCCAGAACAAGTTCTTGGGGTTCTCGGATCCCCTCGGCTCGTCGTCGCGGTCCGCGCTCATCCAAACCACTCACAAAACATCTAATAAACCACAATCTATCGAAACCCCTCGACGAAAACTGTCCAAGACGCAAACCCCAAGTTTTATTACCAAAACTGAAAAATCCATTAAAAACTCATAGCAACAACACAAACAACATCGCCAGCACAATCTTTGTTGATCAAAACCAACACTTGAACTATAGCAACACCCTTAAGGCAGGAAAAACCCGAGAAAATAGGTCTGATTCGTAGAGAAAGAGATGGGGATCGAAGATCTAACCTTTTTATCGATATACCCTTGCTCCAACACCTCCAAATGATCTTCACAACCTCAAAAACCCTAGTTCCTTCTCCAATTTTCGTCCAAGTACATGAGAGAGAAAAGGGGATGGAAATGTAAATTTATTGGCTTGTATACAAAAGTTTCGTCTAATGTGTTGATCAAATCTCAAGGTGTAATTTGTGGTCAAGATGGAGTCAAAAAGTCCACTCAAATGTGACTTATATGTGTGACTTTGATACTCACCACCTCATCCTTGCTCACAATCATCTAGCCAACTCTCGGCGTTTCGACACTCGGTCCCGAACCATCTCAACTGTCCAACGCGTACACTCACGTCCCTCACGTATATACGACATATTATATTGATTATTTAGTGTATTTAATAATTTATTGTGTGCATATTAGTCCCCCGACCTAGTGTACTAACCATTGGCCTCCCCGGTTCTCACGTCTATACCCTACCCGATGCGAATTCTTGTCACACTGTCTCGCTCGACATATACGATATAACACACCACATTGCAATGCCAATAATCTAATTTAAACAATTACATTACAAATACAACAAACAACATACAAAAACGGACTGTATACCTAAAATGGCGTTCTCTGACCTAACACTGGGATCCACGTGTGTCCTGTATGACGTCCACATCTGCAACTATGTGTCAAATAATGACAAATTAGATTTGGGTTGTTACAGAGATATCAGTGGATCCCTCGATATATTAGATTGTTAAATGGCCAAGTCCAAGTGAATTGATATGATCAATGTCACTTTGATGTTTTCAGTATGCCTAAAGATCGAGACTAGTACTATTGGACATTAATGGTGACTTTCCATGCCTTATGTTTAATTAAAGGACATCGCACGACAAAAGGATATGATATATGTTATTCATTAGGTTGTATCGATTTTGATATTCATGCTACTTGGGTAGTCATAATGCCTTACTAGATACCGTTTATGACTTGTGTACCGAAAATGGTTTTTGGTTCACTACCAACGTCGCATGAACCTATTGAGTCGCACGCAAAGAATGGTTTTGCGCAATTTCAATTGGTCCAGAGTAATGAATTTTATATAATAAAATTCATGACATGAAAACCCTTATGATTTGTTATATGATAACTTATTAATAGGGGTATATGTGTAATTTGCTTAAATTGTCTAAATACAATAGTTGTATTACGAATAAGATTTTAAGTGATGGCTTATCTACGAATATAAATAAAGGGTCATACCCTAAAAATGGATAAGATTCTCGTGTTTACCTTTTTAGAGTTCTCTAGATTTTGGGAGAGAAAGAAAAAACGTTTTCTATCTCTCTTGGGGTAGCACTCCAAATTGTGATCACCATTAGTGTGTGGATTTCTGATAGAGGACGCGCGATTAAACGTTTAGGAGATCGAACAATCAGATAAGGAAATCAAGAATTAAGGTATGGTTTACTTTTGTAGATCTTATTTATGGGAACTTATTTGCGATCATGTTGGGTTTTTTTCATAAATTGTTTTGAACTTTCCGCTGCGTATGAACCCTAAAAACCTAACATAATGCAATTCAAGGCATTGAGACTTAAACTCTAATTCTCGAAAAAGAAACACTGTTCTTTATTAAAAAATCAATAATCAACAACCTAAAATATTACATATGTAGCCTTTATATATGCTTGTAAAATAATAAGACTCAAAATTCTAATAGAATACCAAAAGACACGTGAACTGTAATTCCAATAAAACTCTTACTACCACTAACTCCTATTGAAACTCTAACTTCAACATAAAAAAGAACACAAAACTTGTAATCCAACTAAATTAAACCATCTTATCTAATAAATAAAATCTTAATCTAATACAAATTCTTATTTGCATTATTCTCTTCCAATTAAGAAAATTCGTTCTCGAATTCAAATGCTCGAATCATTATTCCGCACACAACGTCTATGGTTTCCACCTTCATCATTCTCCCCTTGCTAGAAAAGTTAGCCCTCGAATTTTGGTACCTTCTCGTGACTTTTGATCCACAATAATCTTCTCCTCAAAAGTAGTCTTGACTGATTCGATAATAGGTAATAAGATAAAGTCATCGGTCTCATTTTCAAGACCATCCAAATCAATGTGACTAAGAAAGTCTTAAGAAATTTCATTGAAGTGGACATCGTCCACGGTTAACGAACAAAAATATTTTGTTGCAAATTTGACTTGTGTACTTGTAGCAACTTCAACGAAACATTGATTGACTACCGCATCGCCATCTGCTGCATGCACTTGGGAACTTGTTGACATTGAAATAATTGTGACAACCAACCTTCATCTACAAAGACCACCACCGTGTCTTCAATAAAGCTTTAGTCATCATCAAACTTAGGCGGCTCGTCAAAGTTGACATATTTTTCCTCGTCTTCAAATTCACCTTCCCCGTCAAAAGAGAAATCTCATTTTGTTTCTTCAAAAACAAATGGGTCTCTTCAAGAATTTGGGACATGGATCCCATGAATCCTTAACAACTCTGACATCCTGGCAGATAATTCATTAAGTTGCACAAACGTTTGTTCCTGCAATGCAAGAAATTGAGTAAAGAACTGCTCCAGTCAAACTTGGTCGTCTCGTTGATAAACAACTTCAACTCGTTGGTGATTTGATTCTTCTTCATAGGCATGATTATCGTCAAATCACGCTCGATGAAAACTCTGATACCAAACTGACGGAGTGGAAGTCTTCTAAACTGATTATTCGACACACGAATAATGCGATTCAAGGCCTTTAGAATTAAACTCTAATTCTCAAAAAAGAAACACTGTTCTTTATTAAAAAATCAATAATCGACAACCTAAAATATTACATACATAGTCTTTATATAGGCTTGTAAAATAATAAAACTCCTAATTCTAATAGATTACCAAAAGACACGTTAACTATAATTCAAATAAAACTCTTACTACCACTAACTCTTATTTAAACTCTAACTTTGACAAAGAAAAAAGGACACATAACTTGTAATTCAACTAAATTAACTAAACCATCTTATCTAATAAATAAAATTCTAATCTAACACAAACTCTTATTTGCATCAGGTTTTGCTCGGAATTGCTTAATATTTTCGATTTCATCGAAACTTTGTATCCAAAATGTAAGTTTCAAGCTCAAATCAAAGCCCTATACCCAACAACAAAAATACAAGCAATACCAACTCAAAAAAAGAATAAAGAAAAAAAACTCCAAAAAAATTCAAAAATCGACACTCAAAGATATGAGGAATGCACTCACGACGACGAATCAATGGGGTTTCGCTCAGATTTCGTCGAATTTCGGCCAGAAGTGAGTGTGATTCAAGAGAGAGGTGGTTAGGGTATGTGTGAGTAAAAAGTCTTTTATATGGAAAGGTAGTTGAGTAATTTCATTAGGGTGTTGTACGAAAAGGAAATCATGGGGTGCGAATAGCCTTGGCCTTTTTCTATCGGTGCTTCCAAAACTACTGAAACAGTTTTCATGTCATGTATTTGACGATCTAGATCCAATACAGAACAAACAATTAATTAAAGAGGCCTCTGATTAAATTTGAAATCAAATCATATCACCATCAATGTCATCACCTTCTTATTCTTTTTTTTATAAGCATCACCGTCTTGGACCCTTGGTCATGATTAAACAATTGGCGAGCGAAGTCAGCGAAAGTTGGGCTCCGCAGGAACTCTACTATTTGGTAGTGTATTCGTCGCTTAAATCATAATTTCATGTCTATCTATTTCTTTTTCTTTTTTTTTCGCATTTCATAAAAATATATTTTTTTGATGAAATTTAAAATGTTTTGCGTGAAAAAAAGTATGTCATTGTCTTGATTTTGAAAAGAAGTCTTTTTTAATTTATTTTCAATATTTTTTTCTATAAATTTTAACTATCACAATTTGATTGTAATTTGATAGCAAGTCAATTATTGCTATTGAAAAATAAACAACCGAGACATTTGAACCTGAAACGATTAATCAAAGACTCTCATTTGGCCTGACTTCTATTATTAGAGATGATGTAAGGAGAGTGTCACTTCCTAAGATATGTCCTAGCTTTGTAACTAAACAAGTATGCCTCATTTTCAATAAAAAAAAAAGACTAAACTCTAACTAATTTCCTTCTATATTCGAGTGGAGTGCTCGTTCAAAGACTGCGTTGTGAACTCATTACAGTGTTGTCTAGCCTTAACTAGCCCTTCCTTGCCAACATAGTGTGAGAATGGTTCGAATTTGAAACCCAAGTTACATTTGGCGCAGCATAATGGAAACACATAAAAAGTTCATAGAGGAATGTCGATGAAAGGTTGGAGATGGTGGAAAGATTCACATTTATAAAGACCTTTGGCTGTCTTGTCTAGCAGATGGGAGGATTCAATCGGGAGCCCCTATTGAACTGGAGAATAGGAAAGTTGTTTCTCTATTATGTGTTGATAAAAAAGAATGGGATGACGACATACTCAGGGATCTGTTTAAGAGGGATCAAGCTCTTATTCAAGCAATACCTTTGAGTAGTCGGCTAGTCGAAGATGAATGGATGTGGCATGGTGATCCTAAGGGAGTCTACTCGGTGTGAAGCGGGTATAGTGCTTTGATAGGGCCGGTGACATATAATACTCCTACTAGCAATTTTCTTTATTGGATCGATGTGCAAGAGACATGTTTGAGGAGCACACGACAACGGTGATGGAGGTAGTGCCGATTGTGGCATGGAATATCTAGAAAAATCGAAATGCAGTAGTATGGAAGAATGGAGGCCAGCGACCGTCTCAAATTATAGCTTATGCTAAATCGCACTTGTTGGAATGGAAGAAAGCTTGAGTATTTGTCGATAGGGAAGTAGCATCATATGTTGATAGGAGCCCTCAGGTGGAGCCCTCAGGTGGAGCAGGAGAGATGGAGGAGACCGGAGAAAGATAAGGTTAAGTGCAACTCAGATGCGATGGTATTTGTTGATAGGAGAGTAGCATTATATGGGGCGGTCCTGAAGGACGACAGGGGTGATTTCGTGGCAGCTATAGGGAGGATGTGAGAAGGTGTGGTCGATCCTCGGCTAACAGAAGCAATAGGGGTTCGAGAAGCACTGAGTTGGATGAAGAAGAGAGGGGTTACGAGTGCAGACATTGAGGCAGATGCTATGTTGGTCGTCTAAGCTATCGATAGTAATTCCAGGGATAACTCATATTTTGGTTCTATTATAGACGACTGCATTTATATTTTAACAGACATGAAATCTTATTATGTTTCTTATGTGTGAAGATCAGCAAACTTAGCAGCTCACACTTTAACGAGGAAGGCTAGTTCTGTCTGGTCGGAGCGAGTGATGTGTTGTACCACCGTTCTAGTTGATGTACTGACTAATGATTTGCAATAAAATTAGCTATAAGGTTTTCAAATATATATATATATATATATATACTAGCTTCATAACGTGCTCCGCACGATTAAGCCCGCTCGCTTTTCTCGCGGGAATTTAGTTAAAGAAAGAAATAATTTTAATCACATGGCTGTCGAAGTGGGTAGTCCTTATTTCTGATTGAGCTAGCTATATATAACAACTTGGATGCATTTGTGACCAGTAATAATCTTCACTTCCAGATATTTTCACTTGCTTGTATTTTCAGATGAGTTATGTGTATGTACAAAATCAAAAAGTTGTGATTCCATCAGCCAACTTTTAACCCTTTTATATACACACATCTATTCCTTCCGTTGAGGACCACTACAAGCCTCTTCTCTCCTCTTATCACATTTCAATTTGTCATTCAGTATGAAAAACACAGTTGCAGATCAATCTGTTGGCATTCCAATCACTTATGCTCATGGAATCCGCGAGCAAGGTAATTATATGATTCCACATGAATACCATTGACAACTTTTAGTTCTTCAAAAGATGTACATCCTTTAATGTGATTTAATAGTAGACGAAGGTAGTTTCTGTCACCTTCTAGTGGACTCACTGCAACAATTCTACCAATAACTTGACGTTTTATCCTTCTTGATCATTTTCTGGTCTGTTGATTCCAAACAAAATTTTCAAGAAATTCTCGATATAACATGGTGCGAGCTAATTAATCATTCTTGTTCATGTTAAAGAATTCAGTTAACATGGAACGAGATGACAATCCATTATCAACTACATTTTGTAAAGTGTCGTTCTTATTAAACTTGACCAATTGCTTTCCTTCTAAATGAAGTTGTAATGTGATGACTGGTGGATGTATTTCATTTAGATGAAAGCCATAGATGCACCACATTGACTCTGGAGTTGCTACCCAACATGCTGATTGGAAGTTCTCAGTCTCATCAATCACAGGATTTTCATTGTTGTCATTGCATTGAAATGCTACGTTGTCATGTCCTTTGTATATGTATTTATATAAATATTTAACAACTTTAATAGTTGAGCAAACCTCAACATTCAAGTGGCAGTCAAACTTAGCAAGCAAGTATGGATTATACGGGACAACCCAATGATTATCTAATTCTTCTCCTCTAACCATTGGTCTATTTCCATCATCACGTCTTCTATACTTTGGGTATGAATCTTTCCTATGCACAGTTGCAGTTATGCTTGAGAAATTGTAATTCCAGAATGTTGAGCTCTATCATTCATTGATTAATGAAAGAATAACACCATTTCATTGCAATCATTTATGTTAATCGAGAACCTGTTGTGCCGCCACTGCATCTTGTGAGTCATTAGGTTCGGGTGTAAAGAGGAGAGCTTGTAAATATAGCATTGTTGTGTTCACCGTGAGGACAGGGCTCCACTGATTCTTTAAGATGAAGCAAAGCCTTCATAAAGTTTTGAGCAAAAGTCCAGCTGATGAAAACTTCATCACACGACACTACATGTACCAACAGAAGACAAATAGGCAAAAGGCATTCTTCTTTGGAGAACAGCACACGTGCTGATTTTTTTAGGAACAAAAAGCAACAAGAAAACCTTAATTTTGGCATGTGCAAGGGTTTTACAAATGAACTGTAGGAAGAGGCATACACATCCTTCAAAACATTTTGGATACTCATCCTTCAAATCAATCGCTTGAATACCTTCAGAAAAATCCTGTATCAAATCAAGCAGCTGGTTGTTATCTTTCAGATCATGCTTTGGTTGTAAATAAAACAAATACATACACCGAAAAATGCAATTCAATGTTGTAATCCCCTATTCTGGTAATACCAGTAGTCACCTCAGAGCTCCTCACGACATTGTCAGCAAATACACGGATCTGAAAGCAAAAAAGTTGAAGATTTACAAGTGCATAAAATCCAATGAAAAAAAAAAGTCGACACGGGTCCATGTGCTTCTACCACTGGAACTTATGTAACTTACATCATCTTTGGTTGTGTCAGACACAAGAATTAGTATGTGACCTTCCACCTTGACAACAGTTCCAGTTGCACCCTCTTGAGCACCAGAGACGACCTTCACATGATCCCCAGGCTTGAAGTACTTACAAAGGTCTTTTTCGTTCACAAATAGAGTTCTCTCGCAAAAACACGCCATTCAAATTTGAATCTATATGGTTCTCAATCATAGAGAACATCATTTTCAAAAATAATCATGTATCAAGGAAGTATAGATTAAGACAAGGACGCCAATAAAAAGTTCGATAGATACGACTTCGGTTAAGTCCTCCATTTCTCGTCCGATATGAACATTGTCTTCTTCAACTTTCTCAACCCATCCCATCAAAATTTTCAAATCACCCCGACGACAAGTGATCGCATCACCCCTCATAAAGTGGCCTTTCTTCCTATTCGCTAATAAAGTAGACAAACCGGCCATATCACCATCTCCATCTTCGAGGTTTCGAAATTTCTCCAGCTCATCAAAATTCGGTTGTACATTGCTAATTGATTTCATTGCTACTATTTTAAGCAAAAATCCATCTTTGAACATCATCCCACGATTCCCACCGATACTCTCATAGTAATCACCAGCTTCTTGGATCTCTTCTACGCTCCACACGGATATGCAACTCTCTAGAAACACAAATGGACATATTCAAATCAAGCAAAATACAAGATCATGCCACATAGGAATCAAAAGCTCAAATTCCACATGTGCACACACACATTACCTAAGTTCTTCTATATTCATAAAACGTGGAGGGGGCACAAAAGCTTTCTTCTTAACAACATCTCTACCTTCCCGAAATCAAAATATCAATATCCGTGTCTGACCTATTTAAAAAATAGATGCCAACATAACTTTTCAAGCAGTCACCAAACAGGTGTGAATGGAAAAGAAAAAATGAATGTCAAGAAGAACAAAATAAAGGAAAAGTACAAATTGGTGAAAGCGTCTACTATCTTGATAGTTGATGGGGAGTATATATGTAGCTTACCAACTTATTCGCAAGTGCCTAAAAATCAATTCTTGGAATGAGTTTGACAGTAACTTTCTGCCCCACATCATCCACATCAACAACCTATTGAGATAGTGCTCAATGATTAGAAAAATAAAATGCAATCAGAATAACACCAAAGAGTTAGATTGAGGCAAGCTTAATACTTTTGCAAGATCCCCTTTATACATTCCATTCTTCATCCGAACCCATGTATCTCTAGAAATATCAATAGCTTTAGTTTCAACAGAAAGCACATCTGTCATTTCTTTAATCGGAACAAGCGACGGTTTTGCAGAGTAAATATTACGGAGGCCTCTGCAAGCTTGAGAATAATGGAAATATAATTTTTGTCAAAATTCTGATTTCAGTGTCATGATCTAAATATTCTCATTACTGATTTATTGCATATTTATCTGAGGTTGATTAGCTATAGAATGTGATTCTTAGCAAAAATAGTGATCATCATCTTACCTTCAGAAAGGTTTGGACTTTAGGTAGTATCCTTCTGCCACGTCACGTGATTGTTTTTTGCTAATCTTGTGATTGGTTATTCTTCATCAGAAATAGGATCTAGTGTTGTGTTAAACAGTCAAAGCATGTTTTTCATATCTCACTCGCATGATTTGGGATGTTTAGCCAATAGCCTTCTGCCATGTCAAGGATGAGAGATATAATCAAGTGCATCTTTTTGACCCAAGAAACCAAAAAAATTGTGTTATAGAAATGCGTAATGGTGACTGGTGAGTGTTGATGGTGGAGTATTGTGTGTTCCATGTTCTCTATCAACATTTGACTATTTGAGGCCTGCTTTAGTGAAGAAATACATAATTCTTCTAGTGAAAATGGTCAGCTCATATTTTGGCGTTGATCTAAGTTTGAACTGCAATGCAAATTTGATTATTTTCGGGGAGATTCGGCTTCTATAAGCAATGGCTTTAGGAATTGATACATCTTACGCTCAAACTCATGCGATCAGGAGCGAATGAATGGCCTTTCTTGCATGAGTTTGAGCAGATATTTGCGCCTTTTTCCTTGGAAAGTATCATTAACTTGAACATCTTGTATAATGGATGACTAAATTTTTATCGCTTCTTATTCTTGTCCAATTAGTGAAACCTCTCTTATGCGCTTTTCTCACCATTATTTAGTGAAACCTCTCTTATGCGCTTTTCTCGGCCATTATTTATGGTGGTTCAATGCTAGTGTTTTTCTCGACTTTTGGAGTTCTCTATCCTTAAATCATTATACTTGGAATATGAAGTTTAAGCCACTACTTAATTTGTAGAAAGAGATACAAATGTAAAACATACCAGGGGAATGGCATCAATAGCGCCAACAACAAATGATGCAATCCAGAGCGAATAGAGAAGTACTACCATAAATGGCAACTGTGGAAGTATCAATCGAGTCTAGTCAGCAAGAAGTCAAGCATTGGTTTGTTAAACTGCGTTGGGTGCGAATAAAGTATGGCATGAATTGTTCGGTAAAAAACGAAGCAAACCTTAATATCGTACTACTCAATAAGTCCCAAAATTTAATGTGAAAGCTTGCTATGAAATCTTTCTTCTCAGATCATTTCAGTCACAAAGACTACATTATTTCTTGGCTCCTGTTCCCATGCTCCATATGACTTAAAATTTCGTCTCAATGCATTTTCCACCTGCAAAACTATTCAGTTAAACAATGATTCGGATAACGTAACCAACAAACTCATAAATACTTAAACATTTCACATGTATAAGTGCTAGTAGGCACACAGACATGCATGTCATACTATCATCTATTCCAAACAACCACTTTTGTGAACATATTAATTTAAGTTTAAAAGTATGCACAAAATTGTTTTTTTGAAGCCCAATGAAATAGGGGATTACAAACACATATATGGTAGCAAAATACGCCTCAACTCTCAAAGATTGCCTTGTTGTTATGCGTTTCCTTTGAGATTCGTCCTGTTTTTGCAATTAATTTGATCTGAAAGGTGATTTAGCATGAACTATTTGTAAGAGAACATTCAAGGCAATCACTAAGTACACACAACCAATGAACATTCAACATTCCACCCAAAATAAGAGCATAGACTACAAACTTTCAAAACCAACATAAAAGCAAGCTTTCATTTAGCAAAAACAAGTGACAAAGATCATTACAGGAAATAGAGAATGAAATAGAGTAAGAAGAACCTTTCCGAGGCGTGTAAGACTACATTTGATTATTCTATCAACTGTGCACGTATGAAACATGATGTCTTTGGCCTCGGATAAGGAGGTTTCAAATCTGCTAACTGACGATTATTAAAAATACCAAAAAAGGTCACAAGTCATACGCATCAATCTATACAAATGATCATCGTATGGAAGGCTTATACAGACTACCAATTTCTAGTCCTATGATACCCCATTAATAGTCAGTTTAGGCCAATGCTTAATCATATAGTTAACACTTAGCATTTATCCACAAATCAGAAATGCCTTTCACAAGGTGAAAAGATCAACATTCAACTAAGAATTCAATTACACCTCCTTTTCAATAAGAAAATCCAATGACACTTCAAGAAATTAATTAGCATATCAAAAAACTGCAAAAGTTAGAATCAGTACCTGATACGCATTGTCAAAGAAAGCAACCTTGATCTTGAAAATTTTGGTCTTAAGATGGAAACTCTAAGCCTACCTTTTACTTATAAAACAAATAACATTCAAAATGATGGATAAGCAATCAAAGCATAGAATGACGCATTTCCAATGACCAATAGACCATGAATTTAAATATTAGTCAACTTGTTTTGTAACATTAGACCAAGATGACAATCAAAAAATGGCCAGGACATTATTTATAAAAAGAGATTGTATTGATAATCAACTTGTTTTGCAATATCTAGCTCTTTATTTCTATTGATGTTAGTTGCCACCATCTTGTTTATAAGCATAATGTATTTAAAATTTGTTCTCTGACGCTTCGTATTCACATAGGTAAGCAAAAACTCCTTCAACTTTCTAGCATTTTGAAAATTAGCTTCAATAAAGTAAAGAAAAAAGGCTCGAGGAAAAAAGCAAAGAAAACCAACTTTTACTTTTTCCCAACAATCAATCCCTCTAATACAATATTGTAAGTTTTGCTCAATTCCATATTTGACACACAGTTTTTGTTGTAAACAATTATTTTTGCAGGTCAAATGACACTTGTAAATATGCTATTCTAAAATCTTCAACCATCATAAAGCTAGGACAAAAAGAAAAACTGTTTCAACTTACCAAATAAATAATGTGGTGTTCTTGCTTCCCCAACACTTTCTATATGTACTTCTTTTGTAAGCCTGAAGCTTCTAGTATGAGTTCATGTATTCTGAATTTAAGTTCCCTAACTTCTTTTGCGGTATTTGATCACCACATCCATAACAAAATAAATGAAATATATAATAACAGGCAAACTAATGAATAGGATTAGTAGTTAATATAAATTTTAATAAAAAATATAAACAATGTTGGAGATTGAAGAAATATTCTCTTGTTTTGTGTATAATGCTGAGACTCGCATAACCGACGCGCATAACAACAGCAAACACATCAAGAATTAGGAATCAATGAACCAAAGAGTTTTTTAGAACATAACAATTGGATTGGTGAGTTTTTGTTGCATAAATTTATGATCCAAGCTTAGCGGCCACTACATAGTTGGAATCATTTAATTAAGCTTTTCACTTAACATGGACCGCCAGTTTGCACTCTTCCAAAAGTAGCATGAACATTAAGTAACCATATTTTTCCGTTATGGGAAATTTTGATGTGGTATGATTAATATCACAATTCCAATGCATTGTCTCAGCACATTCTTCATACTTTTAATTGTGCAAGTAAGAGGTGATCAAAGGCTTTGTACTCATGTAATTCACTGATAGCATGCCGATAAACATTTGCACTTCTGTACTAAAGTTGTTTGGTTCATACAATCATTTGACAAAAAAAGTTCAAGGTCCATGTTTGCTTCTGCTAACATTTTAAAAATTGATTAATAAATTAACCTTACTCCAATAAACCGAATTCAACAATCAGATTTTACCTTCAAACTATAAAAAATCCAAACTATGTAAATTTAATACGCAATTGAATATGAAATTGAAATTAAAATAATATATATGAGTTTTAACAAACTATCTAACAAACGATCAAATGCCTATTGCTAAAAATTAGAATGATTTAATTAAAGAAATTAAAAATAAAAAGTCTATTTATCTTCTTTTTGAAATATTGGATTATGTAGAACATTCATGATGTTGTTGACTAAACTTCCTCATCGTCATCACTGCAAGAGAAATATATAATATTAGTTTCTTTATATTTATTATTACTAACTAATTAATAATATGGTAGTCCAAATAACTTACTCAATAAAGCATTTTGTTCTTGGACGCTTTTTCATTTCTAAATCATTATCAATGCATTGTCTCTTTATGTTGACTTTCTTGCTACTGTCGACTATGCATTCTTTAGTTGAAATGTCATTTGAGAAGTTCCTCTCATCATTTTCAAGAATAAAAGAACATGTAACATGAAATAAAATTCCAAATGTAATCTTCTAAGTTACTGTAAAATAAAATAAATACCTCATTATGATGAAATTTTTCTTCATTTTCTTCATCACATATAGTGGAAACGGTGAAATTCTCATTTCCATGGGTTAAATTGTAATCGTCAAGTTTTAGTTTAAAAGTAAAACTTCTTCCTACAATCTGAGAAAGTTCTATTGGAATCACATTCTTTTCGTATGTCTGGCAATATAAGCAGAAAATAAATTAGTATAAAATGTGATTAAAAAATGAATTAAAATATAAATTATATAAAACATTGCTTGTGTATTGAATTAATTTTATATTTTGAATTAAGATAAGATATACCGAAGATAGTCCATCCAAGATTCTTTGACCATCGTCATCACCTATTATGATTTTCACTATGCTGTCAAATAGAGTTAAAGTTGTGGATCCCGAATTGTCTTCGGCGCGCACATGAACTTTGAACCTAAGAACATATACAATGGTCATCAATTAGAGTTTTGTCAAGATTACACAATACACGAACTAAAAATTTTAGCAAATTGAAAACTAATAATATTTAGTTTTTATGTAAGGTAGATAAGTGTCAAAGAAAAACTTTAAGGAGATACGTAA
Source organism: Stephania japonica (assembly GCA_039657345.1). Classification (NCBI taxonomy): domain Eukaryota; kingdom Viridiplantae; phylum Streptophyta; class Magnoliopsida; order Ranunculales; family Menispermaceae; genus Stephania; species Stephania japonica. The sequence continues at coordinate 13,599,303 of CM077558.1, read as the reverse complement.
TTTGTAAAATTAACATGCATTTATGTATAATATACTTTTAACGTACCTCCGATGTGGTGTTGTAACAAATCCTTTACACTTACTACAATAATATTTTGATCCATCTTTTTCTAACTTGACATAATGTGAATGACAAGTTTGATAATGCCAAGAACCACTTGAATTGATCGATGTGATTTTCACTTTATAAATTACATAGTATTCCTGCATGAAAAATCATCATTTAGTTTAATAACGTGAACCAAGTCATATACTAATATTTTGAATATAATTAATAATGTCTTACTTTAGCCGTTGATCTTTGGCGTTTAACCTCCTCTCTCGTCATAGTTTTCGCCTTTGACATCAAAAATCTCATTTTCTTTCTGAATCAATTGAACTTCCTTAGTCAGTGGTTCTCTGCAATTGAAAAAAATAACGATAAGAATTTGTAATGCAAGGTAATTTAAGTATTAGTAAACAACACATATAGTTAGAAGAAGTTATATACCCTTTAATAAATGATGCGATTTCTTTGATATCTGGACTTGTGTAAATCTTTGTAGCATTTGTAGAGGAAAGTGATAGTTCGCCTATTGACAAAAGTTTTAATATTTGCATGTATCAAAAGATTATAAATAAATTGATCATTAAAGTTTAAATGTATGTAGAAATTAAGCGACGTTGTTTGTGTATATTATAAATATATATAAATTTATAACAATTACCTCTATAAGTCTTGACGTTATTTGAGGTAATGACAATCACCAATGAGTCTGATGATTTGCAATTTATAAACTTACTACTTGTTTCGATTGCATTTTGGCCCCAAAATGTTACGTTCAATTCTTTGTTTCTCTAGACGAAACGTAGGATTAAGTTATATAACACAATGGATAATTTTTTTCTAAAAAATGATTATGACAAAAAATATATACCTGCTGATTTGAATACACAAAACAATTTTTTTGACTTTTCTTTGTTTTGCTTGAACTTCTTGATCTACAAGCGTGCCTATTCCAACAAGACGTCCAAGTACATCTATAGAGAACAAAATTATTAGTAATACTGAAAGTTATATATATGAATAAATGTAATTCATGTATTTTAGCTTGCCTGATGATTGTACGAAATTGTCTTTCCGATTTTGTCAATTCTTCGAATGAAGCTATTTCAAATTTGTGGTTTGAAATTTGTACATTGTTGTTGTTTTCTTGTACAGATGTATCGCCTGGAAAGCGTATCTTGTACTCATGGCTTACAGCCTTGTGCATATATATTCTTTCCACTTTGAAGTTTGAAATGTTGCAGACCTTGCTTTCTATGAGGTGCTCAAAATCATCAACCAAATAGATGGGTATAGTTGCATGTATATGGTCGTCCTACCAAAAGTTTGTTATATGTTGTTAGTGTAAGTAATATTTTAGAAAAAATATTTACATTTAAAAGAACTGAAATAGAAACTCACATTTTCATCGAGCAAAATGATATCCATTGACATGAGTGCATCTGTTTTGAGATGCCTCGAATACCACTTCCTTGTTATTTTCGCTCTCACCTCAAGTGTTTCTTCTGTTGTGCAGATATCTCTTATCGGAGTCAATGATGTTGACATTGTCAAGAATCTTCAATAATAAGTAAAAGGAAGTATCATAAAAGCGAAAGGAAAAAAATGTTAGATAGAATTAATAAGATTTTATTGGTAATACAATGTTCAAATTGCAAAGATGTAAACTATTTTAAATCATTACATCCATCTATTTGTTTATGTATCAATAATTTCCAAACATAGTACAATATGAAATCAATTCTATTAATATGAAATAATAACAATAACACCAAAATCAATCGAAAATAGATGGATACGGCTTCCTTTTCACATCATTATCAGACACATCTTGTACATAATATATATATAGTAAAGAATGCATGTAACTTTTTTTTTCCATAATAAAAACCATCAAACTTGACTTCAACATGAGGAACCTATAAATTCCAACGATAAGGCCTATGTGGGTGGATATATTCCTTCTTCAATGTCTCTGCTGTTGTACCAGTTGATTGAGAGTGTTTTCAGGTTTCATTGCCAAGAAGACATAGAAAGAAAATCGTTGAAACTTAATTCCTAGTTTCAACGATTTCAAAAGGCTAAAACGGTTTCAAATACTAAAATAAAATGGGCTGAAACTTAATTCCTAGTTTCTATAAAAGTTAATCTTATCTCATTGAAGGAGGAAAAAAAAGTTTTTGAAAAAAAAACTTGGTTTAATATCTCCAACAGTTAGTTTATTTGTAAGTTTAGGTAATATCTTTTCCTTCAACGTGATTAATCAACAACTGAGAAATCAAATCATAAATATACCAAAACCAAATAAAAGAGGATTTATGATAACAAAACATGTAAAACCCAATCACATAATTGAAAACCCTTTAGAAATTGAAGAATAGAATTGATTCAGACCTAAGTGAAAAGTAAAAACTTACCTGCAATGGAGATCGAGCAATTTGGATGAGATATAACGGTAAGACAACGTGATTATGATTGAGAATAGAGAGAGCTTTGAGAGATACAGAGTAGCGACTTACATATGCCATATTTATACACTCATAGCTTAGAGTTCTCCGAGTTGTTGTCGAAGAAGCAAAAAGAGGAGATAAAATTGATGGAGTTGTTGTCGAAGAAGATCAATACCTGTTAGAATTGTTGTCGAAGTCGGAGAATGCACATGGAGTTGTTGTCGAAGTCGGAGATTGCAAAGGTTGAGGAACGAAATAAATCAGATTGCTGATTCAAGCATCCGTTTGTGTTGAAATCGGAGTGTTGAAATCGGTGTTTGTGTTGAAATCGGATTGCTGGTTTGTGTTGAAATCGGATTGCTGGATTGCTTGTTGAAATCGAATTGCCAAATTGCTGGTTTGTGTTGAAATCGAAGTGTTGAAATCGACGTTTGTGTTGAAATCGGATTGCTGGTTTGTATTGAAATCGGATTGTTGGATTGCTTGTTGAAATCGAATTGTTGGATTGCTGGTTTGTGTGTTGAAATCAGATTGCGAATTGCTTGTTTGTGTTATGTTGAAATCGGATTGCTGAGGAAAGGGGTAAAAGAGGAATTTCAAGTGACAAAGGAAATTTGAAGTATTCTCACTTTTATTATATAATATATATATATATATATATATATATATATATATATATAAGTGTAGCAATATATTTTATAATTTCTTTAAACAATCCATTTATGCCTTAGTGAAATTCTAGAATTATAAAGGGGATGCCACTCGAGAAGAAGATATTATTCAATTATACAATCATCAAAGAGAAATCAGAGAAATCGCAGTTGAAATTTTATCTGGGCCGACTAACTTCCCAGTGGTGGTGTTTACTTATTCTCCTAAGAAAGTGAAATCATGAAATGCTTATACAAGCAGAACATAAAATTAGATGACAAGTTAACTAATGGTTCAAAACCATTGCAATCTCTGCATCTTATAGCAAAAGCAGGATCAGATCTCTTAAAATAGTCTCTATTTTCTCAAGCCTCAACGACCAAATTTTCCGCCTCGCGCCTGACAGACTCGAACAACACCGACGAAAGGTATCGTTCTCCAAAGCTTGGGAATACAGCCTGTATATAGGTATAGAACAAGTTGCCTAGTGAGTGAGGGGAGTAGTACAACCGGGAAATAAGAAAGAATGCAAATAAAGGAAATATGGAAGATTGACATGAAAGATGCTTGAAAATCGAGATGTCGACTAATAGATTAATCGAACATCTAACTACATTGAGATATTAATCACAAGAGAGCACCAGATGTTTTCTATTGGTGAAGGAATTAACATGTCATCTCCATTGCTAGCGCAGGAGAGATGTTTACTTGGCGATGAAGAACAGTACTTACAACAATGAGTTTTCCTTCATTTTCTGGCCTCTTTGCGACTTTGATTGCGGCGGCGGCAGCAGCACCAGAAGATATTCCAACCTGCATAATCAAATGATAAGAAATAGAAGAACAAAAGATTTTTTTTTTTTTTTTTCTTATATGCAGATATATGATATTTCTATCAGATTGACAAGTTACCAGCAAACCCTCTTTCAGGGCAAGAAGCTTTGCGGTTTCAATTGCTTCATCACTCGACACCTGGGCAGGCAGTACATAAAAAATACAACAATCAATAGGAGTTCACGGATCCGATGACGCAAAATTAAAGTTAATGCTTGGGCCAAAAGTAAGAGCCAGTGCTTGGGTCCAAGCCAATCAGTCAAATAATCATGAAAGCAGTATGGAACCAACTAAAGAAGCACTTTTTTCCATTCCACATTTCCCAAACAAATTACCGCCTTTTGAGGGAAAGAAAAATTGATCAAGGTCATTGGAGGTTACTTGAACAACTTTAACCTCGACATCACACACGATTATAAAAAAATAAAAAATAAAAAATAAAAAAATAAAAGCTTACTTGAACAACTTCATCAATAATGTCCACTTCCAAGACACCGGGAATAAATCCAGCACCAATCCCCTGGATCTTATGTGGACCTAAGACATTCAAAAACATGCACTAGATAATTTCAGCAAATATATTGGAACGAACATGCAACCATAACAGTCAATAAAATGCAAAAAGAAAGTATCAATTATCAGGGAAGCAGGTAGCTTAAACATCAACATCAAAAACCAAATAAAAATGGACAGATGAGGTTGAAAGCAACAAGTATTTCCTTTTATGCAATGGTCCATCTCAATGCAGCATGGAGGATGTTCCAAGGTGGCCTCAAGGTCACGGATTGGAACTCAACATCAACTTCCATAATGGAATTTAGGGGACAAGGCTCTTTGCATTTGACACTCCTTAGACCAACAGTAGAAGAGTGTGAAAGGTTGAGTCCCTTTTAATTTGGAGTTTACGAGAAACAAGGAAATTTCGCCACTCTTCATGATATGTATTGGCTCGTGAGGAAGTTCAGAAAATCAAGCAGCTAAAACTACAAACCAATGAAGCAACAAATCAAATGATAACACTTCCTACATCCTATCCAAAATTTTTTATTTATTTATTTTATGTATTAATTTTGTATTAAGAGGACACACTCTCGACCCCATAAGTGAACATTAGTAGCATAACATGTTGGATACATAACATAAAAGATCTAAATAAGAATAATATTCAACACAAAAACCAATGCAATAATATATTAACTTTGGAGAGAATCGTATCTAGATTAAGGAACTGGCTTTCTATTTAATTTTAATTCAATATACTTTTTACAAGAAACAAAAGATAGTTTCGATTCACCAAAATAAAAGCCACAATTTGTAAGATAACATGAATTGCCAAACATCATTTCAAGTCGAAGCTTGATATTTTACCAGAATATTTTTTATTTTAAAATATTTATATGAGAACCGTGCATACCTAGAGTACTAACTATATAAAACCCAAAATAGTATTCTGTAGAGGAAATTAATATCAATTGTGAGCATCACATTTTATGGAGATAGGATTTGAGTCCAGGGATAGATTAATCAACAAAAATCTACATATATTTTAGATAAGGAAAGAGAATTTAGATCTTATGGATATTGAACTACAAATAATCAAAATGGTGCCTCCTATGGAGATATGTGAAATCCAGAAAAAATGAAAAGCTAGACATAAAATACAATCAGTGTCTCCAAAAAAGGGGCTAAAAGACGTACAGATGACAGTAAGCACAAAGAATTGTGCATAATAGAGCAGCAACCAAGTGCAAATCAACCAAAATCAACAATAATTAGATTGAACAACTAAAATGAGAAAACCCCCAAAAGTACTCACCAGGCTTTCCTCCAGATAAAATAGCACTTTCAACAGGTTCAACACCGTAAAGCTAAAAGAAAAACAGAAATAAAGAAACAATCTGGAAAGGTAAGATCATACATTACTAAAAGGGAAAACAAAGGAAAAAATCAATGTCATCATGTAAGATGTTGGCGTCATCAAACCTACCTTGATGTTGGGATTTCGTTCCTTGAGGTATCTTCCCGCTCCAGTTATGGTACCCCCAGTGCCAATGCCAGAAATAAGAGCATCAATCTTTCCACCTGAACCTTTCCAAAGCTCTGGTCCAGTTGTTTCATAATGAATCTAAATAGATTGCAGAAAAGTAATAAATATTCTCTACCACCAAAATCCAATTTCAAATTAACATTGAATCAACAGTACCTTTGGGTTGGCAGGGTTTTCAAACTGCTGAAGAATATAAGCATTTGGGATCTTAGCCAATATCTCTTCAGCCTTCTGAACAGCTCCTTTCATGCCCTTCGCTGGATCTGTGAGGACCAACTCAGCTCCAAAAGCTCGCAGGATGATCCTTCTTTCAAGGCTCATTGAAGATGGCATAGTAATTATAAGCTTGTAACCTTTGGCTGCTGCCATGAAGGCCAATCCAATCCCCGTGTTACCACTAGTAGGCTCAATAAGGACACTCTGCATTACAAACACGGTCAAATTAAAGAAATCATCCCGCCAAAAACTGAAATAGAAATAAATAAAAAAAGCCAATTGAAGCAAAATACTGATAGACATACAGAAATTATCTAGAGCAATTAGATAGCATTGCCTGTATGATTGACAAATTTAGCTTCTTGCCCCTTTTCTAATATTTGTAGTATAGAGGGAAAACAAGAAAATGACTTCAAACAATATTCCTAAAACAAATTACAAATCAAAATTACATTTTGCTTCTTTTTTTTAAAATATATGCAGTTTACAGAGGACAACAAGAAAATGAATTCAACTGAATCCCTAAAACAAAATACTATCAAAATTATCTGCCAGACACTATGCACATCATATTGACAAGAACACATGCTCAGTATTTTTGCATCACCTGGTATCAAGATAGAGAAAACTTTATGCACATAAACCAAATTAGATGGATAAGGATTCACGTAATGTTGTACCTGATTAGGAAAGCATCGCTTTCATGTTTCTTTATTCATTTATTTATTAGGAAAAGGCTGTACTGTTAGTTGTGGAATTTAAACATGACATTTTCAAGGAACTGGTAAAGAATTTTATACGCAATACACAGTGTACATAGTAGCATTTGTATCCATTTGATAAATCACAGTACCAAGTAGGATGCAAACCACCCAACAGCGCTTATATGAATATTTCAATATTTCAATACTCAGCCAAAGCACCTCTAGTGAGATGGATGAGGAATTACTTGCCAAAAGGAAAGGTTGGGGGAGTTTGGGAGTTCGACTCATGTTGGTTTTTTATCAACAAGAAAATCAATCATCAAAGACCAGCATCAAAGATGTGACCATGGCCCATGGGTCCAATCCCATTTATGAAAGACGCCAGAAATCCAAAAACAATAGATAATCTACATCAAAAGTTATTCCATATAGTGATATAGAGAACAGTTTTATTCCAAACACAAACAGATAAGATAATACCCAGGTCACAACTAACCTCTCCAGGTTTAATAAGCCCCTTCTCCTCTGCATCTGAGATCATGCTATACCCAATTCTGAAAAATAATAAGGGGAAAAGACAACATCAGATATCCAAATAACAACCATAATCAATATTCAACTTCTTTTTTTTTTTTTTGAAGAATCAATACTCAACTTAACTACACAAAAATTAAACTTAATCGCAATACTTTTCCTTTTAATCAAGCATTATATTGATCTAGTAAAATTCTGAAGTCCCTCAACTTGATACCTGTCCTTAACACTAGAGCAAGGCTCCATCGACTCCAACTTAGCTGCAACTCTTGCAACACATCCATCGACAATATTGTTGAGATAAACCATTGGAGTTTTACCAATTAACTTCACAGAAAAATACAGCAACAATAGATGAATTTCAATTCAAACCAATCACCTCCAACTGCTAAATCCAAAAGGCGAAAAAGAAATATAAAAATATCAAATGCCAGTAGATTGTGAACTCACTTCCGTGACATCTTTTGCAATTGCCGAGTTCTCAGCCATTTTAAAGATTCCTACAAGTATATAAAAAACAAATCAGAAACTCCAATATCCGTAATACCTAATTAAGAAATTCAATCCTCAAACTCAATGATTTCACGAAACTCGAACTCCTCAATCATCTTCACCACAGACAACAACATTTTCCGCATAAGAAACCCAAAATTATTGCTCCAACCACAACTATCAAACTCCACAAACTCAAAGAAAAACAAAAAAATAAAAAAATAAAAAATGATCTGGGTATGGGGGAGAAAATGATAAAAGCGTAAAAGATTTGAACTTTAAATTATATACTCTACCAACAAGGCGTTATCTAAACAAGTCCTTAGTACTTGAATTCTATAAGAACTTTATGTTTTTTTCTATTGGTGTTCAAAAAACAGCAAGACTAACCACAAAATCAACAAGAACAATAACGCCTCAATCCAAATTAATTGGGGTCAGCTATATGGATCAAACTCTTCCATTGTGCTCAATTTAGTGCGAATGTAGATAACAACATAATAAAATAGACAACCAAAAAGTAGAAAGAAGCCAAGATTAAATGTGCTAACCGTCCACAACCCCAACAAGCACTAAAACTCACAATACAAAGATTTTGTAATACTTCCCTCACTTTTCAACTTTCGCCATGGCTATTGCATTTCCCTCCATAAAAAAATTTCTCTTTAGCTCAATCAAATCCACTAAAACTTTGCCCCCAAGGGATGTGGTGTAGTGGTAAAGAAAAGATCACTGTAACTCTGATTAAGGTAGAGGTCATGGGTTTGATTCTTGACAGCTACATTATATTTCTTTGGTTTCTCCCAGGTTATGGCTTTGGGACACTGACTAACTCCCATGGGATCAATCGAACCAAAGTAATGAGGGGCTCAAAAAGGTTCAGACACCCAAGGTTATCAAAAAAATAAACTAAAGATCTCTTCATATTCTCTACATTACCCTTTCCTTCGCTCGCAACTTTCCGATATATAGCCTCAAAAAAAAAAACACCATCCTCTATGACCATGTTACTACTTCTCAACATGATGCTACAATTAGGGTATGAAAATGGAATAGTCTGTCAGGCTAGTTGAGCAGATTTAACCCATCAAAATCACTAAGCCCACAAAGATAACAACTTTAATTGGTAACACCAAAAAACAGCAAAGTTCACTAATCAAATTCAGTTCCATTCATTCAACAAAATGCACAATTTCACAAACTCCATCTCTGATTACACTTTAAAAACCCTACCGCTACCGCCGCCTCGGCGCGCTTTAAGGAAGGGGATAAAGACGGTGAAATGAGAAATTGCAGAGCAAGGAAGGCGGCGAGATGAGAGATTGTTAAATGAGATCGGAAATTTCAACAGTATCGATTTCACAAAACCAAATTAAAATCACTCACTTAATTTCGCTCTCACAATCACCTAAAAAAATCAAACAAAATTTGCAATACCTTCTGATTTTGATGATTATGATTCTTCGCTACAAAACGTAATCTCTATTCTCTGCTGGAGAAGTCTTCGGCCCTCCTCAAATTTTTATACAGAGCTTTGGTTTTCTCTACGCATTCAAACAAATTTTTTTTTCTTAGGCCAGCTCACCGTGTGAGGTCATAACTTGCTAAAGTAACTACATTTTAAAACTTCGAAATGACACCGTCTGGATACAGTTAGACACACCTGAAGATGCGTTGTATAGCACATCGGACGGTCCAAAACAAATCGGTTTAGTCTTTCGTTGCAAATTGAACGTGATTGGCTTGTAAACTGTATGGTTAAGAAAAGATTTTTGAGTTCCTTTGTCAATCGTTTTCTTGGAAAATATGAGAAGAAACAAAACACTAATAAGGTAACGGTGACGAGTCATGGGAATATCTTTTTTAGCGTTATTTGAGTAATTTTTTCCAGTTTTCGATAAGATTAAGCAATCCAAGACCTAATTTTCAAATATAAAAGACAATTAAGACTTTTCTAAATATATTATCTGTAATTCCTACCAAAAAAAAATATATACATATTATCTGTAACACTAAATTATTTGGGGAAGAGTTACAACGTGATCTTCTTGAATTAGCCCAACAAAATGGGCGCATTCATTTATTTGTGTGATGCGTATGAAATCTCCAAAGTAATGACAAAGATGTGCATTGAAGTATATGATCAATTAATGGTACCATGTGTGAGTGAGTCATGTCTTTGCATGAACGGCATGTCTCTTCAAAATATCAAAAGCCAATTGTTTTTTTTTGTAAAAAAGGTAATTTTATTTAACCTTACGGCATCTCCAATGCATTGGATCAAAGTGGAGTAACTTTTACACTATTTTAGTGCAAAAAATACCTAAAATATTATTTTCATCTCCAACCCTACAACACAAACTTTTGCACCAAATCACTTTATTCATAAAATATTTTATTTTTTAACTTTTAAAATTGTTAAAGTTAGTTTAAAGTGGGTCCCACAAGTAACAAAAAATAATAATAAAAAACTTTTCTGCGCCATCTTGGTACAAAATGAATAGTGTTGCGCCATATAAGGCATAGCACTATTATGGCGCAACACTATTCTTGTGTGTCAAGATGGCGTCTGATTTAACGTTGTATTGGAGATGTCCTAAGAGTATATCCTTGTATACAAGTAAAGATATTTGGAGTGGAGGATTCGTTAAAATATCACTTGTAGGAAAATATTTTCACTTTAATCTTATAATCTTTTATTTATTTACTTAAATACTCGAAGCAAGACAATTCTTACCAGTAGTGGCAATTTATGTTATGATACGATAACTAGATACAAGCACAATGTGAAGTTAACATGTTTGTGTTTAACATAAATAAATTTGGTAGATAAATCATTTTTATCTATCAAAGTCATAATTAGGCAGACTAGTTCAACGGTCTCGGGACTGCCCTACTTGAGTTGGGCTTGGGTCGTGAAATCTTATATAAGTTCAGCCCGGGCCTAAGCCTGCAAAAACCCGACCAACTAAAGGGGAGGCTTAGATTTGGACATTTGGCTCAGGCCCGACCTGAGCCCACCTGAGCCCGATCACAATTAAAATTGATGCAATTTTTATACATATATTCATGTAAAAAAAATGTTGATTGTGAGGCTTGAGCCTTAAACCTTTTTTTTTTTTTTTTTTTTGATAAAATGAACTCAAAACCTTAGTCCATTGCGGGCCTGGGCGGGCTATGCCTATGCTAAATCCAAATATATATAATAATTTTTTTGACAACTTTTTCTCAATCACTAACCTCATTTCATATTGTTTTTCTCTTTCTCGTGCTACTTATTTTATAACTATTGCTAGGCTCACGTTGCACATGTTAAACAGTACCACCTATTATATATATATATATATATATATATATATATATATATATATATATATCAAACCATATAAAATCGCGAATATGTGATTTCTGAGTGCCCTTTTAAATGTATTGTGTTTCTCTCTTGTTTTTAATATATTATTTCTATAGAGGTTTTGTAATTCGATTGATGGTTTTGTTGTACTAATCTTATCATGATTACAATTGTGTAATTAGATTCGCCTATTTTTAAGGTGAGTTTTAAAATCGGCTAATATATCGCCAAATTAATCAATTAACTTATATGCAAGACTTTTGTTGCAATAGTGAGTCACAGAAGCATTAATTGGACAAGGTAGAAGCATGATTTGCTTTCATAAGAGACATAAGAAACTGTCTTCTTCTTTTTTTGGAAAAGAGAACTTGTCATTAATTATTAAAAGAGTCACGCTATGTGCACCTCGGTATCCTCTCAGGTCAACCCATTGATCAGGGCACCCCAGGACTTTTATCAAAATGCTCCTAGTTTGTGAAGCAACACACCCCACCAGCCAACACACATGTTAAAGTGGTATCGGTCATGTTTTACCTAGACCCATATTATAGTGTCGGTCTATACCAACCGATACCCAAATAAGGGTAGTCAGATAGATGTCCACCGAGACTATACAAGTGGTCTTGTGGCCTTGTGCTAAGACATGTGTGTATGTCCCGGTGGACACCAATCGACACAAAAACCTATCTCTGTCATGTGTGTTCGAGACTATAAGTTCGGTTATTTCCCACCGAGACTTGAAACGTAATGTCGGTTAATGTAGTGTCGCATTATGGGCACCTCGGTAAGCATCCCACCGATTACTCTGGGCACCCTAGGGCAAATGTGTCATTTTTTTTAGAACCAACATAATTAAAAAAAAGTTGGGGTGCTTGAGAGGATACCGGAGTGCACATAGCGCAACTCTTATTATGTTGCGCTATGTGCACTCCAACTTTTTTTAGGGTCATACCGTGGGACCCTAAAAAAGTGTGTGGCATATTAAACTAACTAGTATATCTAACTACCCTAAAATCTAACTCGTCCACATGTCATTTTTAAGGTCGTACCGTAGGACCCAGTCGTCGTGGTATTCTTGTCCAATTCTTGGGCGTCAACATCGAGGTATATTATTTTTGTCTATTGTTTATATTATGTATTTTATACCCGAATGTAAATCCAGTTGTCCAAACGTGTGAGGACGTATTCGTTAACGTGTTTGAGTTACGAACCAGGTTTGTCTAGGGAAACTTGTCGAAACGAGTACCAGGTGAACGAGATATGGGTATAATGATATCCTGGGGGATAATTTCTATAAACCACTGACAAAAATGAAATTAAATTTTAATGAGAAATTGCAGTCTAGTCGATAGTATTTTCATTGCACATGATAGTGTGAGTTGCAGTGCAAACTGGGGATCGGAACACCTGTGGAAAACTAAATATTTGTGTTTTGATAGGATAAGACCAAAGGACCAAGTCACCCAAATAAGTCACAAAGGTTGGTGGATGGCTTAATTTTGGGCCTTAGGATGTGCCTAAAGATAGGAAATTGAGTCAAGATGATTTGGAGAAGGCGTATAAATAGTTCGTTTAGTTGATTTCTATCAACTTTTCTCTCTCATCTTCAAACAAATTCAAAAATTGGTAAGGGATTTGGTGATTTTCAAGTGGTGATTGAAGGATAGAGATCAATCAACAATGCAAATTAAGGTGAGATCTTGACTAAGCTATCAATTCTCGTCATTTTGAGTCGAGTTTTGTGAGTTTTCATTGAAAAAGGAGAGCATCACCTTAGTCACTGGATTTCTGGGTTTTGTGGCTTTGTTTTGATTGTTTGAAAGGCTAATTATATTGTATTGAATTGTGATTGTTGAGGTGTTTATGAAGGTTATGGTTCTTGGATAATTTTTTATGATTTTGGTTCGAATTATGGAAAATGAATTTTATGGACTTATCCGGTATGGTTTGAAGGTGGTTATTGGTGTTATTCAAGATCCCTACGAGGATGGGATAGGCTCGAAACTCAATGATGAAACTGGGGTTTTGAAAAACCTAGAAATATTCTAAACTGTTGGATTGGTGCCGCCAGGGATTCTGCCCACGGTGCCAGACCAAAATTATTGAATTTTTTTTAATATTTTCGAAAACTTCAAGAATTCTTTCAAACATACCAATGGGTTCAAATGTGACCCAATAGTCGGAAAATTTACCCAAATTATGTGGAATGGGGTAACGATATCGGACTGGGGTATTTTGGGAATTTGAACAGGATTTTAAATTTAAATGGAAATACGACTCTAATACAACCAAATTGTATCCAAATGATTACTAGAATGTGTAATTCATAGACGAGCTTACGAGGGAATTGATTTGGTGGTGCATCGAAGCCGAATGAGTGCATGTAATTCGGATACAGGTAAATTGTAATGACCCAATTTTAATTAAGTCGTTATTAATTCGTATTTACAAACGTAATGCAAGCTCAGACCATCGTGGACCCCGCAACTAGGCCAAGGTGCGCCCGAAGTAGGTAAATTGACTATTTTTGTGTGTTGTTAGCCTAATTTTTGATGTTTATGTTTAATTATGTTAGTTTGCATCGCGATGTGTGTATTTATATTATTATTGATCGCTTGGGATAGTGTGACAGGTATTTGCCTCGTTTAGCGTGTCAACATGGGCACCAGGTAGGCGAATAATAGTACACTAGGTGAGGAAATAACACACACATGATAAATGAATAAAATACATTAAATAATTAATATAAAATGTCGTTTAGTCGATTAGGGTCGTTGTTGAACGCGAACGACAGAGTTTCTGAGTGGAGTCGGGTACCGGAACGCTCGAGATTCGAGTGGTTTGGGTTGAGAAGGATAAGTCCAAGGACCAAGTCCCCATTCAAGTCACATTTTTGTTGACTTTTTTACCACATCTTGGCCATCCATGAGAGCCTAGTCCAATTTTTCACCAACTCACCACCTTTTCTCTCTCCTCTATTCCCAAATTCAAAAATTTACCAAGGAAATGATGGTTTTGTGAGCTTTAGTAGGAGATTTGGATTATCAAACAACGTGGAATCAACAAATTAAGGTTAGATCCGGACGCTCCTCTCAATTCTTTACGTTTTGACAGTGATTTCTTGGGTTTTGACGCGAGTTTTGGCGAGCGAGTTGAGTTCACTAATTTCCAATGTGTTGCTATGATTTCTAGTGGTGGTTTGGAGTATTAATGGTGGTTTAGTTAGTGTTGTTGTTGTGATTTTTAAAGGAATTATCAATGCTTTTGGTTGAAAATTGTCAAGTTATCGATTTCGTCGAGGTTTTGATGTGGTTTATGGATGCCCTATGGTTGGTTGGATGAACCATAAAAGGTTGGATCGAATTCTAGTCGCGACGACAGGGCCGGGGTTCCGAAAAACCCCAGAAAACTAGAATACAGGGTTGGCACCGCCAGCGACACCATACAAGTAAATCCCACGATGCCACACACGACGTGATAGGCAACAGGTCACTGCCCACTCGGCACTGTGGGTGGCGTTTTGGGGAGTTTTATCCCCACGGCACCACCTGCGGCGCCGTGAACAATGACATATTTATATATATATATATAAACTTTTACAAACTTTGGGTTTTTAGTTTGTCGATTGGGGAATTATCTCAGGGATCTATACCAGGGTATAATATGATTTTAAAATGGTGGGATTGATATAATTATCGGATATCAGGTATTTGGGTTTTGTTTGGGGTTTTCAATTTCTCATGATTCATTTATTAATTCATGAGAGGTTGGGACGAGTGTGGACCGCGACGATGAATCAGAGGGTTCGATAACCCAGGAATACGTTCCTAGTTCAGACACCGCCAGGGACGTCGTGAGGGATTATAGCAACCCCAAAATCCGAGACCTGCGACGTCATGCATCGTAGACCTATAACCCTACCTGAAACTGGTCCAGTTATGTTCCACGCACACTAACATATCTATCAATCACATTACCACTAACTTTCATCAAATTAGTTATATAAGTTAGCTTAGGGACTCATTTTCATATGTTAAACCTTAAAATGATTAGCAGAAGAATTAAATAAATAAATCAAATAAAAGAGCATTTTTCCTAGTGTGGAAAACCCATCAAAGTAATCATCATCACATATATATCAGTCACGTCCAATCAAAACATCAAAATGACCTTAACAAGTCATATATAAATCCAGGTACTCTCATGTCCCAAAACCCAACAGAAAAAATATAATATAAACAAACGTACAAGTAGGGAACCGACTGTGAATCACAAGAAATCCTTAAGCTTGCATTTCCCTTTGCTCGTACTAGGGTCAGCACTCAGCCGTCACAACAAAACAGATGACGAGTACAGAGTGAGTAATCCCAAGGAAATTCATCGAGTAAATAATATAAAAAAAAATGTTGGAATCAAAAAACTATTAAATAAACATGCGAAAGAAAAGAATCAGGCAACTGGAAAGAACCCTTGCATGTATATATAATAGCAATGAAATCAAAATGCGTGCACTATCTAGGTCAAGCTAGCACCATACTTTGGACTATTACCCAGGCACCGCCAATGAGTAAACTCGAATTGACTGAAATTCCCGTTGTCCGCTCGGTAATCGGCATAGACCATGACGCACTGACATGAGTATAGGAAAAATCAGCAGTCGGGTCGACAATCCACTAACATACCTCTATAACACATGTTATGGCCTAGTGTGCCACAATGCCAATGCAATAGAGTAATGGGCGAGAGTAAACTCAGCCGACCGTAAATAAATACTGAAAATTTGAATAATTGAAATAACTAGACATGAATTCAAATAATTCAAGCAATAAATACTCAAAATGAATTTCAGTTGGGATATTACACACTTCAAACTGCGTTCCACTAACGCCAATATCCAATGCACGCTTCAACCTCGTGTCAACTACCCGTCAAATCGACCTAAAATCGAATTCTGGATAAATCTAATTAATTTCCCAAACCTCAAAAATGGTTATTCAATACCAAATCCTCGATAAAAATACCTGTTAAACCTTTCATATAGGTTATATAAACCCCTAGGTACACCCCCAATATTACAAATTTTTATTTAAAATTTATTGTCTAGCACTGTTTGGAACGCTGCCAGAGGCGCTGCCGTGAACAAGAGCTTCATAGTGTGCCTCACGGCGTACTGGGTGTCGTGATAGACGTCATCACTTTCCACCCCCACGTTGCCATTTAAAGCATGGGGTTGGTGGGGTTGGTGGTTTGCCATTAATCTGGACACTGTAGGTGGCGCCGCGACCTCAAACGCCCATGGTGCACCTGGCGGAGTCCAAGCCAGGGAAGACTTTTGGGGTTCTCAGACCCCTTCGATTATCGTCGCGGTCCGCGCTCGTCCAAACCACTCATCAAACATCCAAAATACCATAAACTACGAAAATCCCCCGACAAAACGCATATGAAATGCAAACCCTATGTTTTCTCGTCGAAACCCTAAAATCCATTCAAAATTCATAGCAACACTCAAACAACACCAAAACATCCATTTGTTGCTTCAAATTCATCACTTGAAACCATAGCAACACCACAATAGCTGTTGTGATCAACTCACACCCTCGAAAACCTCGTCAAAACCTGAGAAATTTAGTCTGAAATTTGGAGATAACACCTTCAAATGAGTTGCAAACTTCACTAAAACCCTAGCTTTCTCTAGTGATTTTCGTCCAATTAAAGAGAGGAGAGAGAAAAAGGTGGTGAGGAGTGAGATTTGGAGATATTTATATCAAACTTTTCATCCAATGTGTCCACCCAATCCCAAGGCACATTTTCATCCAATATTTATACCAAACTTTTCATCAAATAGTCTCCTAAATGTGACTTGCATGTATGACTTAACCTTCTCTTTACAAACACAATTCCTCGGGCATTCCGACACATGGTTTCGAACCGTTCCGCACGTCCAACACGTACACTTGTGTAACCACCTCAGTTCCCCATAAAATTGGGCCTCGCCCAGCTTAGACTTACGTAGACCCCCGAGTCCATCTTCGCAAAGTCAACGCAGGCCTAGTCACCCTAAATCTTTCTTTCCTCATTAATTGAACAATTTTAAAGTTGAGTTATTAGGTTATGTCTTTTTTAGATAGTTCACAACGGAAATAAACTATAACAAGACTGAATAACTCAATTAAATATAAAGTTGGGAACAATCTAAAGTGTGGAAACCCTGAAATATCTGGATAAACATGTAAATCTGGTAACTAAAAATAACATTTGTGATAATACATGATATCCTAGTCATTCGATCCCTAAAAGTACCAAAGGTTATCAAAAACATAATATACAGTAACCACAAGTCAAAAAGGACGGAACATACTGTAGTGAAAAGAAAAGAACCACTTTGAGAGTTGTAACAGGCCCAAATCCATCGGCCGCTACAGTGTGCACCGCGGCCCACAATCTATCCAACTCACCTTCAAGCTGTGTCCCACAAGCACTTATATCTCAATACCAATCAAAATCTTGCTAACTTTATGTTGTTTATAAATAATTATTGATTCAAGTTAGCTTATGACTCGTTATTATCATTTAACCTCAAAATATGAAGTGGAAGTCTTAAATCATCAAAATAAATATCTAAAAGCAAGTTTTATGAGCATTTACCTAATGTGGAAAACATACCAAAAATGTATTTCATATACATATCAAGTGTGTTTCTCAAAATATCAAAAGTTAAACTTCCAAGTCATATACAGGTCAGAATGTATATCTCACAACACTTACCCAACATAAAACGATAAATATAAACAAACGTACGAGTAGGGCAAATAGTAGACGACCACAAGTAGTCCTCAAGCTTGCCATTCCCTCTGCTCATACCCGGATCTGCACTCAAGCCATCACAAAAAGGCAGATGACGAGTCCATAATGAGTAATCCCAAGGAAATTCACCAAGTAAATACATAAGTAAAACTGCTGGAATCAAAATACTATAAATAAGCATGCAGAAGAAAAGAATACAGTCAACTGTGGAAAATCATCACATGTATATAAATAGCATGGAAACAAAGTGTGTGCACAATCAAAGTCAGACCAGGGCCATAATTCAGGCTATACGCCAGGCACGACCCATGAGGATACCTCGAACGGGTAACCATGGACCCTCTAGGTGGCTGGCGTAGACCCATGGCGCATCCACACATGACTAGCACACCCAGGTAGCATATTCACCGGCGCATGACAAGAACATATGCTATGGCCTAGTGGACCCTATGCCCCTGCAATGAATAAACACCAGGTGGGAGTAAACTATGCCACCGTAAAGCAATAACAAGAAATAAGAATATCGAATAAACTGGACATAATTTAAATAATCAAGCAGTAAGTACTAAAGTGAATTTCAGTCGGGACACTACACACCTCAAACCGCGCTCCACTAATGCCCCTAGTCCAAATCACGCCTCAAATGTGTGTCTAATAATCATCAAATCAACCTAAAACATAAATCCCCGGTCAATGAAAACATTTCCTAAACTTTGTAAACCCCGATTCCATATCCAAATCATCGATAAAACCATCGTTAGATCATCTCAAATAGACTATATCAATCCCTAGGACAAACCCCAATTGGCAAATTTTATTTTAAATTTCATTTCAAAATTGTCCTAGATGCTACTGAGGACGTCGCCACATTCAACTCTGTGCGGCGTTTCCATGGCGTAGTGACGTCTCCACGGCGTCCTGGGCACTATGACAACGCCGTCACGTTGTCAATCTCCACGGTGTCTCCAAAAACGTCACTCCACAATTTCTCACATTTTACCTCTGTCCAAAACGCCGCGAGTGGCGTAGTGGGCTTCTGAACCCCATGGCGTGCCCGACGGTGTCTTCAGCAAAGGTGGTTTTCTAGAGTTTTCGAACCCCCTCGGCTCGTCGCTGCGATCCGCACTCGCTCCAACAACTCATTAAACACTCTATAAGGTCCACAAAACCAAAACCCCTTGACAATACACGTCTGAAACACAAACTCAGTGTTTTTCGACCAAAAACCCGGCAATTAGCTTGAAAATCACAACAACAACACCAAATTCACATTTTCAACATCCAAACCACTTCAAAAACCATAACAACACCTTGTTTCATTGGTGTGCTCAAACCCACTGTAACAACCCCAAATTTTTAACTGACTTATGTTGCATTTGTCAGAATTGTGACCCGGCTACGTGAATGCTGGACAGTATTTCGAACTTCGGGAGTCGACACCGAAGTGATTTTATGATTCTTTGATTGTGTGTATTAGTATTTTAGTATTTTACGGGTTTCGAGCCGGTTGGGCGATATTTAATTGAGTGAGGTTTCAACTAGTTAAACGGGGGAGAAAAACAAGTAAAACATACAAATAAATGAATTTTTAATTAATTTAATTAATTAGTTGGCGAGACAAGGCGAGACTACGCGCGTTATGGGAGTCGGAACAAGGAAAAACGGACCGAGGAACGTCGTTTGAGCGTGGGAGTTAGATAGTTTCGTAACATATGGACTATGGAAGCTAAATTGTTAAAGTGACACAAACTAATGGTGAGGAGCCATGAGATTGACATCAAGATGTGTAATTATGTTTAGATGTGATGATGAAGTAAATGACTCATAAGGGCAAAGGAGTTAAAAATGAACAAGTGTTAAGAGGAGGGTAAAAGGTCATTTGGCTAATATATATACAAAACGTGGGTTGCAACCCTACACTATTCACCTTCTTCTCTACACACCACCGCCGCCTCTCCCACTTCCATCTCTCGTCCCTGCTCTCACCAGCGACCGGACACGCCTCGCCGGAGGTCGTTTCTCTCTCTCCCCACTCTCTTTCTCTCGGTTTCTCTCATCCTCACGATCTCTCTCTCTCGGTCCTTCCCTCTCGGCCTCACATCTCTCTCGCTCTCGGTGGTCTTCTCTCGGCTGGAACAGCCACCACCACCCCTCATCGACGGCATTTGGGAAGACGGATGATCGACTGAGACGACTTAGTCACCGGAGTAAGGGTGCATCCCTTCCTTTCTCTCTCACCGTTTCTCTCTCGTTTCCTCACTGGTCTTCACGTCCTCACCGCTGGCCGTCCCTGCCGTGGGTGACGGTGGTCGGGGACGGTCCCTTGTGGCCCACCAGAGTCCTCATATTTCCGGGGAGACCTCTGGTTTGTGATTCATAAGATGTTGCTGTCCATATTTGATTTTTATTGCATGTATTGATATTTTGGTTGTTCTCGCCGGAAAACCACCTCACCGACGGCGCCACCGCCGGACCACCATGACCGGGACACTGTCGGGGACCCCACCAAACTCATATGTGGGTCCCACAACTTTAAAAGTGGCTGAAAACAGTTTTATTCCAAGCTAAAGAGTCATTATTTCATGCGTTTGTATGGTGGCGCCTAGCCGGAAACCGCCGCTGCCGGTGGTGCTACCGACCGAACCACCACCAATGGAGGTTGTCGGGAATCTCATCTAATATTGGTTGAAGTCCCGCAACCCTTGGTTAAGTCCGAAATCTATGTTATTAAGGTGTTTTGACGTGATTTCATGTGTTGCCGTCGTTGAGTCGAAATTTGTGTATGTTGACGTAATTTTTGAACTGGTGGAGTTTTTTTCTTCGGCATTACCCACGCTACGATAACCCTTCTCCCCAACATCGGACAACACCAACAAAGTTCCATGTTCGTTTGTACTTGTCAGTTCGGTTTTCATGAAGAGTTATGTTTGAGTATTAGTTCTCCGATTAAATTGTCATGTTGTTCAAATCATTTAAAACATTGGGGAAAATAATAAGTTTAAACCTAGGTTCAGTGAATGACTTGACCTATTAATACGAGTTTCCGACCTTGTCAGGTAGCGGGAAACTCGGGGATACGCGTTAGGAGTCGCGGGAGCGTTGTACGCAGGTTACGATAGTTCAGGTAAGTACAATTGCCACAAGCATTTGTACGTTTGTAAGCCAGTAAGAAAATGCCATGTGATTCATTATCTTTCATTTTGTTTCGTTATGCTCTATTATTGGTATTCCCTTCCATTTCTTGTTGTGTGTTTTCCGGCGTAAGTGTTTTGTCTCGAAAGTACTAGGACCTGCACTAGAGGGATAAAACGCAGGCACTCGTGCGCACGAGTGTGTGACCACCCTTAGTGACCGTGTTGACACCGAGTACTGGGTGGATGGGTTCGAGTCCCTTTCCAGTCATAGCTGTGCCTTCGCTTGTGTCGATGCCCGGGAAGACCTCGCAAGGTCTTCGTCGTTATGCTATGATTTAGACCACTTATGAGCCTCTTTTGATTCCTTGGAACACACTTGACTTTCGATTGATATCTATTAGTCTGTTTATCATGCATCTTGTTTATTTAAATTCCTGTCATTTTTATTACCGCATGATATTTAGACTGCTTTACTTGTATTATCATGAATTACTGTTATCTTCTTCTGGCATTACA
The DNA here is from genome assembly GCA_039657345.1 of Stephania japonica. NCBI lineage: Eukaryota > Viridiplantae > Streptophyta > Magnoliopsida > Ranunculales > Menispermaceae > Stephania > Stephania japonica. Next base: position 13,577,523 of record CM077558.1, on the reverse strand, counting down.
TTCGATTTTATTCAGTTACTCACTGTCTAGTTTGTGACGGTGGGTGCAGATAGGGCGGAGAGCAGCAAGGGCAAGGGACCTTGCCTAGGTGATCTATTGTGAGGATTAGCGGCTGGATTCAGAGAGACTCTTTAATAGGTGTTTATATTTTTGTTGATGTGTATATCGTTTTATATATACATGCTTTGGGATTATTGAATTTGGTATTTTGATGAGACTGGTATCATGTATATTTACCTATCGAATTGTACATGAATACCCGGGGTTTACCACACTTATAGAATTCCTTTACTTCCCTTGAATGAGTTATTTTCCCTTTTATTATAATTGTTTTAGTCTTCCGATGTTTATTATTGCAATAACTCTTTCATAAATTACTAAATTGACTAAATTGAAGGCTGACTAGGCTCGTCAGGTTGCTGAGTGATGACTTGGGGCTTCTACGGGTCTAGGCCGGGCGTTTCCAATTGCATGGGAAAATTGGGGCCGTCACACCCACACCCGAAACCACCGTCAAAATCCCAAAAAATTACTCCAAATCGTAGAGAAAAAGATGGGGATCAAAGAACTAACCTTGTATTCGATTTCCTTTCACTCTTGTGCTCCTAATGATCACAAAAAATCCACCAAAACTCTCAAACTTCACCAATTTTCGGATTTCTCTTGAAAGGAGAGAGAAAAGTGGGTGGAAAAGTTGATAAATTAACTTATATATACAAAAATCCCATCAATTCTCACACACATATAACTAGGCCTTATTTGATAGATGAGATTGGGTCAATTGGTCCTCATTTGATGCAAATATTGACTTAACACCTTATCCATTTACCTTGCCCTCCTAGCTACAACCATTCGTTCCTAGGCGTTTCGATACCCGGCTCCGGACTGCGAACCATTACGTTCTCGTACAACGACAATCCCAATCGACTCGGCGTCATTTATTATGAATTATTTAATAAATTTTATCATTTAATGTGTATGTTAAGTTCCCTGGCCTAGTGTACTAGTCATTTGCCACCCGATATCTGCGTCTACCCGCTATAAGCATCGAATACCCGTCACACCAGCTCACTTGTTAATTAACAATATAAACATACATATTGCGATGCAATTTAACTAAATTGAACATATACATCGCAAATAAACAACAAAAGTACATAAAACGGACTGTATACCTAATCTTAGCTTGCTCCATCCCCGGACCCATGAACATCCCTGCTAGCATCCACATCTGCAAAAACATCATAAATAACGATAATTATTAATTGGGCCGTTACAAGAGTCCTTAAAGGAAGTCACCAATCATCGGTCCTTTCCCTTTCCCTTTGCTCGTCTCTTCCCGTCACAAACAAGATGGTGACTACGTGATAAAATTGAAAGTATAGCCAGAAGAACATAAACAGTAATTCATGATTAACCAATAAAGCAGTCTAAGAATCATGCGGTATTGAAAGATAAAAAATAACATAAATTGCATGATAAACAGATTGGCAATTATAGCAACGATATTTGAATGTCTATCGAGTCAAAAGAGGCTCATAAAAGGTCAATATCCACAACATTTCCACAACCTATCCATATCAACACCCACAACCATTACCACATCTACAACATATCCACAACAATTTAGTACTCGAGGTGAAACTCAATATTAGGTAGGTGAACAACACTTTTGCAGAAATGTTCACGTTAGCCTAGCTAATATGAACCCAGGAGTACCTTCACGACACACTTACGCCAAATACACTCAACCAAGAAATATAAGAATGGAATTCCAACAAATGGTTTAATTCAATAGAAACAACAATAATGGAAAATGAATTACTATGCACCTCCTTACTGGCTTACTAACGTACCTCAATCAATCGCGAAATCTGTCCCTCGCGGCTTCTATACGTCTCAAACCAATCTCAAAACCCTCCTTACCAGTCCGCTGTGTTCTTGGTATTCAATTGGGTCAAGTTTGGTTGTGTTAGAGTCTAAACACTTCATTTAATAGTCTAAACCCCAATTTAAATTCTTACTTTGTGAGAATCCATTTCAATATTTATAAGAAAATTTAAGACTCATTCGGGCTAGTGGGAACCCCGAGATAGCCCAAAAAATCTTGAGAGAAATTGGTCAAAGTTGTCACTTTCACGCTTGACGAGGTAAAAAAAACCCTGGCATAAAGTCTTGAAAGAATCCCGAATACTTCACTTTTCATAGAAACTCATAAATTTCTATTTATTTGGTCAAAATATTGCTTTCTAGATTTTTTCTATTTTTTGGATTTTTTTCTCTATTTTTTCATATTTTTTTATTTTTTTAATTATTTTTTCTGGTCGAGTCAGGTCAGACCCAACCCGATCTGGACATGGCTTGCCCTGGCCCGATCCAATGGGGGGGAGGGGGCACACATGTGCCCCATCTTCCTCCCAAGGATTCCAGACACGCTCTGGTCTCTTTTTTTTTGAACTATTGGGTTTGGCTCCCACCCCAACCCCAATCAATTCGGCAGGGGAGACTACTCCTCTGCCCTTTCCGTCCTTGGCTATGGCCGAGCCTCGCTCAACCACCAATACCAAACAACAACAACGACAACGACAACAACAATTAACACAACACTCACCTCGATCTCAATCACGTCGTCTTCGATTTCTCTCTCGTTCTCTCCTCCAGTTTCGATCCCACGAACCTTCGATCCCTCTCTTCGATTTTGGGTTTTTTTTGAGAAATGGTGAGAATTGGTGTCGATGGTGGTGATTTGTGATATTTTTGGGGGTGGTCAAATGACCATTTTGCCCCCAATCCTTATCCACCAATAAAATATTTTCGGGTCGTTACAACTCGTGTCACTCACGTATATACGACATTTTATATTAATTATTTAATGCATTTTATCATTTATTGTGTATATATTAACCCTCGGCCTAGTGTACAAACCATTTGCCTCCCCGGTTCCCACGTCTGCACGCTACCCGAGCTGAATACCCGTCGCACTATCTCGTTCGGCATATACAATATAAACATACAACATTGCGATGCAAATAACATAATTTGAACCACACATCGCAAAATACAACGAAAAAACACACAAAAAAGGATTGTATACCTAATCCGGACGTGCTGAAACCTAGCTGCGAGGTCCACAATCATCCAAGCTGTCATCCACGTTTGTAATGATATCATAAATAATGATAATTAATAATTGGGTCGTTACAGGGATAAACCCCACGACGCCACCCACGACGTCGAGACCAGGGAAGCACCCCGAACTCACGCTTTAAGTCACGTCGTGAACCCTAACTCGTGGCGGCGTAAGTCACGATGCCAAGAACATTGGCAGACTGTCCAAGACGTCGTAAGCATTTGCTCACAGCAACACCACTCACTGCGTCCAGAATAGAAATTGGAAAATAAATTTTAAAAATAATTGGCCTATTAGGTATTCACCTAGGGATTTATACAACTTATGAATGAGGCTTAATTAATGGGATTGACACCATTAATATGGAATGGAGGATTTCCAAGGTTTGGGGATTTGATTAGGTTTATTAAAAATCAGGTATTAGGTTCAATTGATGGGTAATTGGACACACAATTGGAGGCACACATTGACGTTAGCGAACTATTTGGAGCGCAGTTTGAGGTGTATGGTAACCCAATTGATTTTCACTTCGAGAATTTACTGTTTGATTTATTTGAACTCATGTCCTGTTATTCAATTACTTTCATTTTCGAGTATTTGTTTACGGTCGGTTGAGTTTACTCCTACTGGGTTATTCTATTGTGTTGGCATGTGGCACACTAGACCATAACATATGTTTTAGAAGTATGTCAATGGATTATTGACCCGACTGTTGTTTCCCTAGGCATATGTCGGTGCGTCGTGGTTTACATCGACCACCGAGCGGAATCATGGATTTCAATCAGTTGGAGTTTACTTACTGGCGGTGCCTGGTGATAGTCCAAAGTATGGTACTAGTCTAACCTAGATCCTGCACACACATTTGATTCGCTACTATTTGATATTCATGCAAGGGTTTTTTACAGTTGTTTGTTTACTTTTCTTCCACATGTTTATTTAATAGTATTTTCAATTCCAATATTTATTTATTGTATTTATTCAATGAAGTTTCTTGAGATTACTCACTCTGGACTCGTCATCTATTTTGTTGATGATGGAGTGCAGACCCTAGTACGAGTAGGGGGAAGGGTAAGCTTAAGGACTCATGTGATCGATTTTCCTACACCCGACTAGTATGTTTGTTTCTATTTCTTGTTTTATGTTGGGATGAGACATAAGAGTTACCTGACATGTATATGACACACTTTGAGGTATTTTCGATATTTTGAGACATGAGGTACATTGTATATATTGATGGTACTTTGGTTGGGTTTCCACACTAGAAAAATGCTCTATGACGTGATTTTATGGCATTATTTTGATGAATCATAATTATAAGTCTTCCGCTGAAAATAAAATGATATTAAACAGATAAAATTGAGTTCACTAGCTAACTTGACAAATTATTAAGGAAAATGATATAAAAGTTAGCGGTAAAAACGTTGATAAATGGTACACTATGCATGTGGGACACAGCTGGGCCGAGTTGTGGCAGGGTTGTGAGCCCGCGACGCATGACGTGGCTGCTACATGTGATGTCTCTCATCTTTCAAGCAATCTTTAAATCTATAGATGCCAACCACTAATTCAATTTGAAAATCAATCCAGCAACAAAAATAAAGCAATCTGTTACCGAAAAAAGAGAAAGCAATCCTATTTAAATTGATCTCTTACACTTATAATTTCTCTCTCGTCCCTTCCCATTGACAGCCCATTGCTTTCTCCAACAACTATTTGTAGCAAATTCTTGCAGTAAGAAATACATAGATTAAAAAAAAAAAAAAAAAAAAAAAAAAAAAAAAAAAACTCATCCTAGAGTCTCTTTAAGTTATCTAAAAGAATAAATAAATACATGCAAACTTTGTTGTCCTGTAATGATTGAGAAAAATAACTTGACAAAAAATGATTATGAGGAATACAAATAATAGAAGAAAAGTTTCAATGTAGAATAAAAAAAAGAAAAACCTTACTACCTTGCAATGCGAAATTGAGTATAGGTCAACAGTGCCATGGATACTACTCAACTTCTATTTCTTGGCGATCTCTAGTCGATCCGAGTTCTTTAAAGATTTAAAAAAAAATTAATGCCATGGATCTCTTCTTGAAATAACACACAAAACAGGAATTCGGTCTTGCACCAAAAACTTTTTGTATAGGCCTTGTTTGGTAGAAGCAATACATATGGAAAGGTGCATTGTGTGGGGGAAGAACCATTCTGAAAAACGTTCATAATCACATTTATATGAAGGGAACTTCAAAATCAATCCAGAAACTACTTCTCACCATATATATAATAAGATGAAGAAGAAAGTGATTTTCAATTTATCGAAACCCATGAAAGTTACAAGGAGAGAAGGAGAGAGGACAACGTGAATAGAGTGGAGAGAAGTGGAGGAAGAGGGAGAGAGCAAACGAAATCAATAACTTCCATTTAAGTAGCTATCAAATATGGAGGTTGAGAAGATTAACAATAGTTTTATTTGAATATAATTTGTCTACTCAAAACACCTTATAGTCTAACTGCCATTTATTTTTAGACCAACAAGAAAAAACAAATTAAGGGCAATATAGGTAATATTGAAAAGTTTTATTTAATATAATTTAAGGGAGGATTTGGCATTATATATATGCAGCGACTAAACAGACCCCAGTTTTAAATTTTTACGTCGTGTTCTCCACTTTTTACTTAGTTAACCCCTCTTTATTCTTAAAATTCTAAAATACTCTTGCTCACCCCATTATCTATACCCTACTTTTGAAGAAGTGTCGCCCGCAAGTTTCAGACAAAACCAAGTCGACACATCTGAAGAGGTGTCGGACACTCAGGATCTACACCTCTAAAGGTTTTGGGCACACAGGGTCGATACCTCTTTAGAGGTCTCGGCCGACTCCAACTGATAATGCGAAAATAACTCGGTCTCAGTGGGTGACGGAGGGATCCAGCCGAAAACTCTTTAGAGGTGTCGGCCCTGTATGTCCGACACCTGTCATGACTCAAATTTCTAATCCTAGATTTTGGCCGTAATTAAGGTCACCGACCGTGACATGGGACCCGCGTGAGATGTGCACACCGACCGAGGCACGTGACCGAAGTACATTTTACATTTGTTGTGGTGTATGCCTAGTGTTATGTAAATGTGTAGATTAATTAAGTCAGTTCTTGCAGTCATAGGCGTCGAAACGCGAGTAGGGACATACCTCGAGTTGCGTGCGAGCTAGGGAACCGAGTAGCTAGGCCTGTGGTAAGTTGAAACTTAGTCTAATGTGGTTTAATTAATTTATTTCATAACATATGACCTTTAAATAAAGGTGAATCAAGTAGATGTCTTATAGTTTATATAAAAAATGAGAAGACATGGATATGCCTAGGGATATGGGTCAGCACACATTCCCACACAATTTGTGTCAACAAGTTGAGTCACTTAGCTGATCACTAGTGGGTTGTAGGAATGAGTAAAGATCATAGGATCTTAATGGAGATGGAGAAATGTGGCTAGATGAAACCCACCAAAACCTTACATGCTCACTCATGCAATCAAAGGAGAAAACAAATCTATAGCTGAACTTTATTGCTGGAAATTGAGGTTGGAGAGGGGAGATTCATCATAAAAAATTTGACATTCAAACATCAAACACAAGCTACAACCTAGTTATCAACTCTTTAACCTAATGCATTCAAATTGTGAATTGTAGCTAAGGGATTCATGGGGGTTTTGAGAAAAATCAGTTTTGAATGTGTTCCTTCACTGTTTTGAATCAAATAAAAGCTTTGGTTTGCATTTTAAATCCCAATTTTTGATTTTGACAAACTTGCCAAGTTTTGGGTTTTTTCTTATGAAACTGAAATTTTGAATTTCGAACTTGAAGACAAATTTGTTTGTAGATTCTAATGGCATTTTTGAAATCCTTGTCAAATTTCACTTAGGAAAGCACAAGGCCTTGAATTTCCAATTTCGTTTTCATCAAGTTGTGGAGTTTTTAAAAGTTCATGTGTTCTTCCCCAAAATCCTTAAATGCATGTCTAAATCTCTATTTAAATGGATATTTGAATGTATATAATTGAAGCGTCTGCCTTGTCTTGATTGTTTGGAGGTTGTGCTGGACCTTGGTGGAGGAGAACAAGGTCCAGGGGTGATGGGGTAGTGATTCCCGAGTGGGGAAACCCAGAAAATGTTGCAGATTTTCTGGGTTCTGCACTCAGCGCGCTAAGCAATCCAGCCAATACGCTAGTGAAAATCCCCCAGCGCGCTGGTACCCTAGACAACATCCTAAATTTTTCCTGCAACATTTAACTAGCCTAACCACTGGCCGAAACGCACCGTAACCTACCCTAACACACATCTAACCATCCCATGAGCATAGGGAAGTGTGTCGAGAGTCCGGGTAGGTGAGTTCGAGCGTCAGGAGGCCGAAAATAGCTAGGAATTGCTTGAGGGTGAGTAATCTCACTTGAACTATTTATTTTCATTTCATTCCCCTTGATTATTTGTTGTTGGTCAATTTGGAAATTAAATGCCTTGTACTCTTATGCTATGATATATGTTGATATTCCTCTCATGTTTGAGCTTTGTGTCATGGTATATCATTGTTGGAAATCATTGAACTCTCCCATCGCTTATGTCTATTTCCATTGAGTATTAAATAATGTGATATAAATAGCATGATATTAGGATTAGATAACTTTATAAATGAACTTGTATTCTTGGCCTGTTGTGCTTTGTAGCATTGCTATTCTTGAATTCCTTTACCGAGTCTTTTATTGATTTTAAAAGTAGTTTTGGAATCTCAGGTCCATTGCACACTATAGAGTGGGTAGCTCATAGGGCCACGGGACCTCGGGGATGTCGGCACTATCCACTATACTCGTGTGAATCACGGCATAATGAACCGGGGTGTTCGGCAAGATTTGAGGTAGATGATTTATACGCGTAGAGCACAGCTCCACTATTTGTGGTTATTAAAAAATGATTATATGTAGAGCACAGCTCCATAGAAATAGCGGGAATGGCTAAGTGATAGTTCTCACTGCCGACCGGACCTAGATCAGACTGCTTAACCTGTGTCAGTTTCACTTGTGCTTTCGGTATTTTTCTAGCATGTTTACTTAGAGTATTCTTTGGCTACCATTATGCTTTTAAATACCGTTCATTTATTTTGGAAATGTGAGTAAATAAGTCATTTGGGAATTACTGTTATACTTTTGTACTCATCGTTCTTTTTATGACAGTGAGTGCAGATCTGTCGAGCAGTAGACCAGGCAAGGAGAAAATTTGCGACTACCTTTAAGCTTGGGGAGCATGCTACTGTCCGACTGTAGGTTTTGATATTTTGTATAGTTTACTTATTATGTCTTTCATAATGTTGGGTTGTATATATTTTGGGTTGAGCGTTAGTTCCTCGAGTTTTGACTATCACGTTGTTTATATGTTCACCACATATTGCATATATATTGTGATCGTTATTCCTGGTTTTCACACTGAGGTTTATTAAAAGTGTTTCCATTTAAACTGGAAAGACTTCCGCTATATTATGTTAAGACTTCCGCAAAATAATTAAACTGATTAATTTTATAAACAACTCTAAACTGATGTCATTGGTAGGGTTAGTGTATTATTTATCCTGAACGTGGTCAAGTTGGCAATTAGGTTGAGAAAGCTGACTAATACGTAGTTAAGTCTTACGGATTGAGATTAGGACTTAAATACAGGATTATGTTGGGCGGTACCCTTGATTAGGAGATGGGCTCTCACAACACCTCTTAACAGTTGTCGATACTGTAAATATAAAATCCACGAGCGACCAAAATGAACCAAAAAACTTCAAAATTTTTGAAAAATACATGAATATGGTGAAAAAAATTTTGTGGGTTTTGCTCGAAATCGCTTAATATTTTTCGATTCGATTGAAACTTTGTACCTAAAATGCAAGATTCAAGCTTCAAATTGAAGCCCTAAACCCAAAAAAAAATTGACAAACAAAACGACTCAAAAAAAACTCAATAAAATCTCGAAATCGACACTAAAAGATATGATGAATGCACCCACATTATCAAATCCATGAGGTTTTGCTCAAATTTCGTCGAATTTGAGTTGTTGATTAGTGTGATTTGAGAGATAGGTGACTGGGTGACAGGGGTGAGTGTGGTATAGGTGAGTAAAAACTTTTTTATATAGAAGAGTAGTTGGGTAATTTCCCAAAACTGAGGTTCTTTTAGCAAAATACAAGGAAAATTAAACGGATAGAAGTTTTACCAAAAATCATAAACATAATCTCTTCAAAATTTTCTCAATTTGTTATCCAAGAAAAATAAAAATTTAAAAGTTTCTAAGAGTGATTATATCAATTTTTTCCACCAAATTATGTCACACACATCTGTTGGTGGATACCATATTTAAGGCTATACCATCTTCTCAAAATTCAAAGAAGAGTTTTGTTATAGAAATTTATGGGTACAAATATAAAATTGGGAAACGCAAGAGTAACCATTTTCACTTTTAAAACCTACATTTGAAAAAAAAAAAAAAAAAAAACATGTGCCACTTATTTGTGTACATCCATACATATTTACATAAATTTGAATTTGGATTCACTCCAAAATAAGTGCAGATATCTAAATATAAAACATAAAGGAACTCAGACGGATTGGCCCAATAGTTTAGGCAAATTTGAGATTGTTTGATTTGATTCCCTGTTGTGTCATCGTTTGAGCTATTGAATTGCTAAAGCTAATTGTACCAAGACCTTGTAGAAATAGTCAGGCTTGCCTGAATACCCACATACATATAAATAAATAAATAATAATACAAAATTTAAAGCACAATAACAATTAGGTGCCACATTTAGTATTAAAAGTGAGCAGTGTTAGAGATGTTGGGATAGTCTCACATCGACTACTTAGAAAGAAAAAGAAAGGTTTACAAGTGTAGAGTAGACATTTCATCTTGCCTTGATATTTTGGAGTGAACTTCACTTTCATACTTATGGCCCATACATAAAATTAGTCACTACACTCTCCTTACCCAATAATTTTCCTTAAACATTTGCTGTACTAAATATGAAGTCACCCTACAAGTCTTATAAAATAATGAGTCACGCTTAGTGTCACAGCAAATCTTCGAGGACATGGTGGCCGACCAAATTAAAACAGGTGTATAGTCTCTCTCTCTCTCTCTCTCAGAGACCATATCATATTTTTATATTTAACCCAAATTTCCATTCGTTATCTCCAGATCAGATGTCACAAGATTCGTTGACCATACATATCATGCCCTTTAACAGCATAATAAAAGTATAAAATAATGTCACTTCTTCATCAAACATTATCAATAATACTGTTATCCGATCCTTCTCTCAACTTTACTAATATAATATGATTTTGATTTAACAAAAGTTGCATCATAATTAAATTGATTAAAAAAAAGTTGCTGCACAATTAAACTGCGTGCTTTTCCTAATTGTAAGTTGTCACCTAGTCATTTGAACAAAAAAAAAAGAAAAAAGTTGTCACCTAGTCAATTGAGTGAAATGGGATTTTACATTTTAAAAGTTTAGAAGTGATTCTCTAGGGGGGATTCACAATGTGGAGATGCACAAAAAATTTGTTTGGTCTTTCTAGAGGGTGTGATAGATAGTGTGCACTATGCTACATCATCAAAAAAATTGAACAAGTAGGTGCAAACAAAAATTAATCGGTAACCAATTTAGATTTTCCGATTTGTTTTATTAAATATATATACTTTCATTATGGATTTTTTTTGATGGGTTATCTTTTAGGAACCTATGCATATCATACTATGTATCTTATATATCATAGAATATTAAATTTATATGATACTTTCTATTTTCTAAAAAATATATATTTTGAATATTTGATATATATCGTATATGCATTTATTTATTTATATGATATGATACTATATATATCCTGCTAAATATCTTACATATAACGTATCATACTATATATCTTACATATAATGTTAAATAAAATTATGCATATTTATTTATTTATTCTCTTGTTAATTTTTATTTGATAATTTTATTTTTTTTTAAAAAGTCTTCACATGTGCAATCCACACTGTACATTGGAGAAGATTTTTAAATTTCACTGTCAATTTAAGCCACTTGGGGCGAACATTCCCTCCATGGTGATAACGTGGCCTGAATCCACGGCCACAATTCACATTTTGCATTGGAGACGCTCTTATGATATAATAACAAAAAGTTGTAAAAGGTTAGGATATTTTAACCAATTAGGTCTATTTTGATCTATTACATAGATTGTTAAACCAATATAGTTCTTAAAACTCAAATCCACATTACCATTCAGACTTGACCTAACCAGCCATGAATATCCTCCACATATAAGAAGGAGCCGAATCACTGGTTCATTCACGTCATTAGGGCAAATGCTCATTGTCATGAGGGGTGCGTATTGATTGTAGGCACAAAGCAAACTACTAATGGTCAATGTGCCGAATACCTATGGGGTAGCGTCGTAGCGAAGTGCTATCAATCAGGCATAGTTGCCAAGTATTATAGTTAGTATTATAGTTTGAGTCGTGATGTTGTTAAGAGATCCTTTATATGCTAGGTAAAAGCTCCTTCATTTTGAACCTCTAATGTATAAATAAATTATATATGACTGTAATCCTAACCATGCAAGTTTTATAAATTGTTAAATTACTCTGGTTTGAGCCTCACCAGCCACTACACATTGGCTCACCTTGGGAACCAGTTCATAGACACTGTAAATTTGTAACACACTTGCCACCAAGAGCACTTTTTGTTTTCCATGTCTGCCCTTTATCAACAAAACATCTTATCCTCTCAAACACCACACAAAATTCCCTCCACCCTCCCAAACACTAGAACACTTTTGATTTCTCTCCAAACAAAACATGGCTACTCTCCACTTCTGCACATCTCCTCCCTTCACAATTTACAAACAAAATCTGCCCACCAAGCCCTCTGCATTGCATCTCAACCCAACAAAACTCAACTCCAAACGCCGCCCATCGAGCGCGATTCGATCATACAAGGTTGTGATTGAGCACCAAGGGAGCACAAGCACACTTGAAGTTGAACCTGATGAGTCAATTCTAAGCAAGGCATTGGATTCTGGCTTATCAGTGCCACATGACTGCAAGCTTGGCGTGTGCATGACATGCCCCGCGCGGCTATTGAGCGGTTCGGTTGATCAGAGTGAAGGAATGCTGAGTGATGATGTTGTTGATAGGGGATATGCGCTGCTGTGCGCGGCGTACCCCCGCTCGGACTGCCACATTCAAACCATACCAGAAGAGGAGCTACTGTCACTGCAATTGGCAACTGCTAATGATTAAGTCTAGAGCATATGAGTTTAGATCAGTTTTCATTATCGTGTGTGCAATGCTATAAATGTAGTTTTGGTTACTCAATGGTGTATGCTGTAATTCGATGGTCGAATAGCTAACCGATTTTCCAAATCTTTCAGTCTTCAATTTCAGTTCACTGGATCAATCTGTTCACACAAGAGCCTAATTTATTGTCACAATCACTGCAATAGAGCAAGCTTGTCTAAAGCTTGTCTCAATGAGAGTTATACAATTCAGGTTCTTTATTTTTTAGGGAATCAGCAACCTGACCTTTATTGTCAACATAATAGTTACTTAGTTTTTACCAAAAAAAAAAAAGAGAGTTACTTAGTTGAAGTCACATAGAAACTTAAGTAAATTTTGGACTAAATGTGGAATCAATGGGCCAGTTTCTATCAAGTACCAGGTTGTTGATAGAAACTTTAATCAACTCATAAGGGCCTCTTTGTTGCTTTTGAAAAAAAATCTTTCAAAGATCTCTTAACAACCTTAATTGAAATTGGTCCTGTTGTCGTACGGTGAAAAAATCAATACAAAACCGATATTTACAAGGAAATGGATTGAAAGTTATTGGAGGATAAGCATGAAACCAAACATGATAAACTCGTAAGCAATTTAAGTAACAAAAGAAAAACAAGCTTCCACAAGCATCATGAGAAATGCAGAACTATATAAGCGAATGCGAATCCGAAAAACATACAACTGCATAACTTCTCTAGCAACCAATATAATTAGATGGCTAGCACCTTGCAGACATGGCGTTGCCCTTCAGATGAATGGAGTACCTTCTTAACTTTTCTTTTCTTCAACTTCAACTTGACATTGATCCCATTATCAATAATAGCCTGAAGTACAGTTTGAAGCTTACCCTCCAACTTCTCTCCTTTCCTCGGCGTATAAACGATATCATGGATATCATCTTCCAGTGCTCGCTGCGCCAAAATGCCACCTACTGCTACACAAGTAGTGTAGTTCTTGGTAGAGCTCAAGTCAAACTTCATGTCCTTAGAGATGGAATGTGCCACCGCGACCACCTTGCTAGTCACCCTGTGAATGATGCTGGCTCTCACAGAGCCCTTCGATATATAGATATCCAAACAAAATGGTTCATGGTAAGGCGCAGTAAGTTGGTTAAAAGTTGGAATTCTCTGCCTTTTAGCACCACAAGAATCGTCCATTTCATCAACTGAGTTTTTCTTCATCGCGAGTTTTCGGGGCACTTCAGCTTTGGAACAAGAATTGAGATTCATTTTTTTCTTCTTTTTCTTCTTCTCTTCCTCCCTTGCGTTTTTCTTGCTCTTCCCCTTCTCTTTTGGATCATGCTTGCACTTCTTCAAAGATTTATTACGGTGAAAATCAAAGTTGCACTCTTCGAATTCTCGGGATCCCTTGTCGATTTTGTAAAAGAGGCTGCCCCGAATTCTCAAGTCTTCTAGAAAATCAATGTCAGGCTCATTCACAACCAATGCAGGGACACTTTCCTGTGCAGTAGATTCTGAAGCCGAACATTGTTTATTTTTTGTTCCATCAACTGCTCTCCATGCTTCAACCAAACTTGACGAAACACGCCACGAATCAGCATCCATGACCTCAACCTTGAAATCTGCAAGCTGAGTGGTAGTTGGTGTAAGCAATGCCGAAAAATTAGTTTGCGTAGAAAACCTTCCCGAGACGGCATTTTGTACTCTCAATTCTTTCCCATCGTTGCCAAGATCTCTCGACGCATCAGAGCATAAACAAAGAACCCAAGAAAAGTTTTGATACTTCCTCTTCGAAAGAAAGGCGGCGACGCGTATTCTCAACATTGATTAAACAGCCATGTACTCTATCACCCAACAATCAAGCTACCTGAAAATGAGGTCGAAAACAAGACCAATCATCAAATATTGAACAAAGTCTCAAATAAGGCAAATTGTCAATCATAAAAACATTCTCTCCCATTGTGTAGGTACCCAGTAGAAGTGAATTAAGAGTTCCATATTGAAAGGTAATGAACAGGCATAAAGTCAGTAAATAAACTGTAAGCCTTTTAGCCTTCTAAAACCACACCAAGACCCATCGCCCTCATAAGCACATGTATGATAGCTACAAAATGCCCTGTTTATAGGCTTGAGGACGGAGAACCATTCAACTTCCACAATAAATACAAATTCCCATCAAACTTGTAATGTCAGACAAGCTTAATGGACATAGTGTTGATTAAAAACATAACTTACATATTTTGATTAATATTTAAGGATAAACTGAAATTATGAGACACAACTGTAACTACTAATTTTATCATACATTCTCAGAAGCATTTAATCAAATAATTGCTGTGCAACGCAGTAGACAACAGTAAGCATGAGAGGAAATATAGCACTAATAAGACTGAGTAATAGAAGTGATCACTCATTTCGATGGATTGTGGGAGTGGGTTCTTTTCTGCAACACGGGTCAATCACGAACTTAGTGGCTCTTTTCTTCTGTTTAGTGACGCTCTAATGAAGAGTTCCAACTCAAAGAAGAAATAATTGAAGCGAGCGCTACTCAAACACTAAGCCATCAGTTCCGTTGCTTCACCACACACCCTAAACCCATATGGGGTGGATTTTATTTATGAGATTATGAAAGAGATCTAACGTTGCATATCTTTTTATGAAATTTTATTGTGCTACTAAATGGGTGGCTCACTGATTTGATGTGGGTTACTTGAATATGAGGTTGGAAGTTCAAACCTCGTAATAGGTAAAGAGTCGCGCTATGTGCACCCCAGCATCCTCTCAAGGCACCCCATTGATTAGGGCACCCCGGAACTTTTACCAAAATGCCCTTTCGTTTGAAACACGAGCACTCCACCACCAAATCGAACAAAACCCTTCCTTTTTCCCTTCCACTACGCCATCAAGGCCTCAATATACCAAATCCTCTTATTTTCTTAGTTGTTTAAGGTAGATTTATTGTTTTTAGGGTCAAGTGAGTGTTTAACTTCAATTCCGTAGTGTTCGGTCACACAGGGTCGTAATCTATCTTTTGGATTCAAACGTCCATTGGCGATACCATTGTGTAAATGTTAGCTAATATCAACCGTCACCTAAGTGAGAAGGATCCCAAGACCACATGGTTATGTATCACCGAGACTACTGGTTTGGTATTGGTGACATGTTACTGAAACATTAAGCCATGTTTCGATTACTTCCAACCGATGGTAATAAAAAACTACGTTTGGGATTATACTCGGTTGGTAGTAACCGACATCTTTTGGTAGTTATCGGTTGTAGGTTGCCGAGACACTACGACATGTATCAGTCCTGTGTAATTGATAAATTTGTGTCCATGATTCACCTTCAAAAATGAGAAAAAAAAAAACCACAAAAAACCATAAAAACTAACCTTATTGTGCACAACGTCTGCCCCCACTCATTTTCTTCAACTATCAGACCTTAAAAACGCTTAAATCTCTTTGAATCTCTGGCCGACGACGAATCGATGAGCGCGATTGACAAGGTTGGTGCACACTTTTTCATCAACAAATGCAATGTCTAGTCAGCAACAGATCGATTTGACTTAGTAAAAAAATCGGGGTTTCGAGAGTGAGATGCCCCAAGAGAGCATTTGAATGGACATGTAAATTGTTAGATTGGGAAGGACATTTTTGTCAATTTGTTATAAAACTAATTTTAATTAAAAATGGCAAGGTGCCCTAAAAGGATATTGGGGTGCTATGAACTCTAGATAAATTGTGATTTCTCTCTTATAAAAAAAAACTATTATGTTTTTTTTACGAGTATGAAATGAAAGCTCGAGAATGGTATATGATGGATATCCATTAGCAATAAGACCACAAGATTATTTTAATTTATTTTTTCTTTTAGTTATAACTTTCGGAAGAATTTTAACTAGTTTGAATTTTTGAATCCAAAGGTAAAATGCTGTAATGTTCCTTAAGATTTAATGTATTTTTTATTTTTTTATTTTTACCAAGGCATGAACTAAAGCTCTTATTAGAAAATGTTGCGCCCTAATACCATTAGTTTTTTAGCAATTTTTATTTTTAGTTTTTATATAAAACCCTACTTGCATCATCTGCCCAACTCCTACGCATGAAAGAACTATCGATGCATTTGCATGCCAAAATAATAGAGCTACCACTTAAATGTCATTTTGATCACAACTTGCACATTTGAGTGATGCTATAAAAATTGAATCTCGCGCGTTGTAGTGGTGTATAAAAATGATACTACATCCATGTGTCTTAATTTCCAATTGCAATATGCATGAAAGTGTCTCACCATCAAATTCAATTACACGTTACTTTTTGATTATTGAGTCCGCTTGATCGATGCAGAAATAAACAAGAACAAATTTCAATAGTGAAATACTTGTGCAGAAAAATTTGTACAGTAAATCAAGTTCGTGAAGCATTTAAACACACATGGAACGTAGAAATAAAATATGCCTTCATCTGGACTCACTGATGTATATAGAAAAGTGGCATCGAAAGGCTTCAAAACTGGCAAGCATAACAGAACTAAATACCATCATACATGGAATTGCAGCACCTCAAACAGCAAGACTGAACTAAGACTAAAACCTGACAGCATTAGCCAACAAAAATAAAGGGAAGATAGGAAGATGGGGAACTTCAATGGAGGAGATTTCCAAAAGTTGATGAGGCATCAACTTGTACGATTAATCTTTTATTGGATGCCCCCTGCCAATCCGAAGCCGCAGCTGTCTCAAGACTCAGACTAGTCGGAACAAACTTTCTGCAGGGAGCCTACAAGGGGGGTGAAGTACTTCAACATGATTTTTTCTGAACTTGAGGCTACAACTGGAGAGCTCTAATTTAATACTTCTATTAGTATAAAATTGGAATTTAAGACGGTAATTCCTAAAGAAAAAATGCTAGAGTAACCACATTTGGCACCAACCTCCTTGGATGCCGTCCATTTCCACCTTGTGATGCGTGATTTGGATGGCATCTAAGGCCGTCAGTGCCAAATGTGGGTTACTCCAGCATGGCTCATTCCTAAACACTGTAGTAAGCAGGCAGCAATTGATGCCTAGATTGGAAATAAAAGCCTGCACATAAGATACCTCTAGGATCACCACGATACGGTTTTCCAAGTATCAACTAAATTAAGTCTTTCTGCATTGCACTTGCACTCAGCCAAGATACAAATCCTATGAAAAAAAAAAAATCCAAAACAATGACATTTCCAACTGTATTACAGCACCGGCAAGGCCAAATCAACCATAACCAGCACTTTCACAACCCTTTCTAAGACAAAGGCAATTCATTTTCTGTCAGTCAAGAAACGCTATGCATAATCTGACATCATAGGTAATGTTCAACGAAGAAAAATAAAATCAACTTCAAGACTCTTCCAAGTTTCAATCCTAAACGTTAGCAGCTGTCAGTACCTTCTGAATATAAGAAAATAAATTCCCAAGCAAACAGACTACCAAGAATTTATAATTGTATCACGTGGAAAACATACAAGGAACATTTCTTCAGAAGCTTATAGAGACGTCCGAAACCCCGAAGAGTTGCAGACATTCTTGCTTATCACTAAAAGAGAAGCTTTTTTCCAATTTGGAATTTCTTTAGCCCAGTAACAAAAAGCCGATATGTATGTAAAATTGTCGACACTGTAATATGATGATTCAGCTAATATTCTCCAGCTTACCAACTCCGAAATGGACTTACATACACAAAAATAGAAAACAGAAAATAGTAATAGCAAATGATTCCAATAATAATCACCTGCTTCATTTAACAAGTCTATATACCTGCAGACAAGCCTGTTTGAGAAAGAATATTAGAATAAATGAATGAACAGTTTTGCTTAGAATAAAAGCGTATAAGTAGAAGAACCAGTTTTTCGCTCTTATCAGAACTGACACAATACCTTGTACTGAAGTAAAGGCACTCCAGATCAATCTTATTGACTTGCACATCAATAGATAAGAACATAGAATTAAAACTAGTAACTCAGTTACCACAGGATATCAGAAAAAAAAAAAAAAACAGAAAAAAAAAAAAAAAAATCAATTCTCACTCTAATCCATAAATGTTTTCATACTAAACAAAATAGACCGTGCTAACAATGATTAGTATCAATGTTCTTCATGAGAAAAAATAGCCGATGCTAATGACAGTAAATTGCTGAGAACAAGGATGAGAAATCCTGAAAGAACAATGCCACTCACATTTAAAAAGAGAGCCATTAGTGCTCCGACTATCAGAGTACTTTCCGTAAATATTGCTAAAACAAGCAGACATCAGATTCAGGAGTAATAATTCCAACTCAAAGAATAGTCACACATTGTCATGCTTCCATGGTTTCACCACAGTAAAATGTTAACAGTGCTAAGAAAGCTAAAGCTTTTACCAACTCAGAGGCATATTTACAAGCACCAAAAGTGCTGGAAATCTAGAAGGATATAAAGGCCTTCAAGGCCTTCATCTGAAACAAGCATACCTGACAACCATGATAATTATTGTGTAAACAGTACTCTGCCTAGGTTTCCTTAGATCAGCAGCATGAAACTCTCAAAACATTTGGAATTCTGGCTTCAAAACATCTATTTCCAAATACCCAAATACAAAGCACACCATTGCTTTTACCAACGGAACCTAATATGAACTAATACTTCGCTAAAGAGAACCTACCAGCTTGACATGAGCCGCAAACATCCCTTGGAAAGCTAACTCAAAAGTATAATACTGATTTACAGTTAATTAGAACTCTGGAGTAGGTGATTAACCAAGAACAGGATATTCTCAGCTGTATATTTCTACTGTTTTAACCAGTACAACATGGTTCAAACAATTGAAGGAAAACTGAAACTGCAGTCTGCAGTACTGGCATTCATAACGAAGGTAATGAAGTTAATAATTACGAGTTGAAAGATGAAGCAATAAAAATAAGAGATCGTACCAAAGACTGAAAATGTAACACGCACGCTAAAGTTAACTGTCAGCAGAAAATTAAGTACGATTTAATCAAATAGATAGTTAAACTACATAGTTTACCTATCCACATGGTCCTGTAAACCAATGCTGTAGACTGGAAGTTTATCGTCAAAGAGACTGACCAAATGCACATCTGTCCCAGGTAGTACCGCTACATAAAACTCAACAATTGTACTCCCTTCTGCTCTCAATGCCAGCTTTTTTTCTTCCTTCAAAGTCGAGCTTTTCCAGATCTGATGCAGTTCCCAAGTATCCATAGAAGATTCTTTTCTTTTCCCCAGTCTTCTCGTCCACCTTGACCAGGTTCGCATTGTTTTCTTCATCTCTTCCTGGAAGTGTGGACTCTACTCGAACCCATGCCTTGCGTCCATGGTTATCTTTCTCAAAGAAATCAGCAAGGCGTAACGCCTCCTTCAGACCCGATTGGTCACCAGCAAATTTCACCAAAGTGATGCCCTGGTGACCATCCTTCCCATACAAGGATCTTGACTTGCCACCACTAAATCCAAGATCTGAAACCCATAAACAGAATGTAGAACCAGAAAAATGTCAACTACGATGTAGCAGCTCATCACGATATAATATCCATAGTGGTGACTACAGCTCATTTAATCCTGATCCAACAATCTTCCTCACTAGAATAGAGAACTAAATAATACATCCATGAAGAAATATACTATTTGATGTATTAAATGGATATACCAAACTTCTAGCATACGCCGTAGCAGGTATCCAGGACCTCTATTTTACTGAACTATATTTATAAAAATAAAAGGGCAGGCAAAAATAAATGTTATATCTTGTGGAACGAGTTCTCCACACAAATGAAGCAAGATTGGTCTGATATTCAATTGCATGGGGAAAAATTGATCCAATGCAAATTTACAACATAACGAAACCTGATCAGTCTCGAATTGAGACAGAACTTGGAAACAAACAGGAAATGGGCAATCGCAACACAATCTACTAGAATTACCCTAAGACAAAATCTGAGTTTAAAGTCCACAAACTGAAGTCGAGTAATGGCTTTCTCCAATTTATGTGCATTCAAAGGTAGAAAAAGTAAAAAATCTTAAAAGATAAAACAAAGTATAGAGATCCAACCTATATTCATCTATATAACAGAGAAGCATCTATATATGTTTTCTTTTTTGAGAGGAATATATGTTTATTTTTGTCAAATAAAGAGCAATAGCAAAAGAGAGGTAATTGCTAATGCAAACTAAACAAATGTCAGATTGCATGCTGAATTCAGTGGGGATTCTTAAGGACAACCACAAGGAACGACGTTCAGATTTGAACCTCCATACTATACAGTATAAACTGAGAAATATATAAATGAACAAAAGAATGCGTACAACAAAGATACCGCGGATTGATAACTTAGGAAGTAGTTCTTCACGGTTACAGCATGCAATGATTATGTCATTGAGTTGGCACCAACTCAACGGGCGCGTGCGCGTGTGTGCGAGCAAGTGAGTGAAAAAAACACTGACTGCACCTTTGCATAGCACTCAAGGCAATGCACTCACAATGCAATGCCCACTGTAAGTGAGTCAAAACCTTTGGTAGGTAAGACAGTGTCTCGCTGCCTGCAAGGCAACAATGCTTACTGCACAGAAGCAAGAAGCTGCGATGTAACCCACGCAGTTTGGTGCTCTTCTCTCTGATTGACCAATAAAGTCAAAAATTGAACGAGATTTTCACTAAAATATTTAAGACAATATCATAGGCAACATGTAAGATTCTCGAATCTGAACCAAAAACTTGCTTAATTGCTATCAGTGTAAACTCCAGGGTGTGACCTACAAGTCCATCTATGTTCCCTCCACTAAAAGTCTTTTCATCTAGGAGTTCCTTGAATAAGTTCATCTATATCCTCTTTAAATTTATGTTTAGTGCTCCTATTTTAACCCAACATGTGGTGCATAAATCCTAATTATGTTAATCTTTTTCTTCAATAACCAGTTCAACTAGGATCAATTTATTATCGCCTATCCTCTTGACTTCTACTACCCTATAACGTTTTTTAGAACAACTTCCCTATCCTTACTCCATTACTTTTTCTATAATTCTATCTACACCAGCATACCACAACTTTTAACACTGTATACTATATCCTATTTTCTCCTCTTTTTTCTGATGTATTCACTTCCTTGCAGGCAAGCAATATTAACTCACCTCAAGTCATAAGATTCACTTGTTCCATTGACTATCCTTTAATGTACCCAAGTCTATGTCCCTAACTAGAAATTTCCCTCCCCATGCGTTTGCTTTCCTCGTTACATTTCGTAAAAAAGAATCTACATTCTTCCTCTATAATCGTATTTCGAACTAGCTTCTTTACTCGCATCAATCCTTGGTGAGGTAACCCTTGCTTATTTTTCATCTTATCTTGGCAGCAATGTGAATCAAACCCTACTTTGCTACCACTCACTCAGTCTCCTCTGCAGCGTGTACGTATGCCACTGAAAAGTATAGAAGCTCATGTTACATTGGTTGTCAACCTATCTCAAACATCCTTTATCCAAACTTGTGACCAGCTTATCGAAAAGCATAGAAGCTCATGTTGTCCAACGTGGTGAGAGTGCAAAGACTCAACCCTACCTCAAACGCAGCACTTCCTATGATTTCCTTCAAGCAAGTCATCAAATTCAAGACCTTTATTTGTTAACCCATGGATCCTTAAGATCAAGAAAAGTTCTCAACTATTACATAAATTAGTCCAAAAACCCTAATTGTAGGGAATACACAATAAGGTTATGTTTTTTTGCTTAAAAGCACCTTTTTCTAGCCTTCTCATAGGCAAGAAATCCCCTCCTTCCAACTTCATGTGCTCCAAAAACACAACACTAATTAAACTTTAGAGAAACAATTTGCACTACTTTACTATGGGAAAACTAGAGTGTTCCTTGTGTTTTTGTTGCTCCAAAAACACAAGGAACCACCAATTTTGCTCCCAACAATGCTCAATGATTTCGCCAAGCTCATAGGTTCTCATTGCATACATCGGTACACCAGATGTATTTATAGTACATATACCTTGTATTCTCTAATTAATCTCCTTAATATTAAAGCTATAATTAACTAACCAATTAATACACAATACATACATAATTATTCAAAATTCAGAATAGGTGGCATTTAATTTCTTCCAAACATTCTTGATGTGATTTTATGATCTCCAACCATAATTCACTCCCATTAACCACATATATGCAAAGAAATGCCACAAATTTTCGTGTTAGATTGTAGTCAAATTTGTGCCCTAATTCCACATTAAAGAATTTCTAAATTTTTTCAGTTTTCAAGGTTGATACAAACTCAACCTTTAAATGGATTGAAGTCAAGAAAGCTACCAGAAGATTTCTAGGGATCTCCTGTCTATTCACATAGATCATCTTAAAATCCTTTCAAGTTGACCTTCCTACATGGGTAGCCCACTCATATTTCATACTTAGATAGCCAATCAACTCAGAAAATCACATCAGTCATTTATTGGCTTAAGTATGAGCCCAGCTAAGATCAATTTAATCATGAATCTTAGGATCACAATCAATGGTCAACCAATGCAACCTTGCTAAATAAATATTAGTAAGGAAAGGTGCAATTTGCAACTTACTTGCCAAGTTTTCAAGAACGAATAACCAAGAAAGCCCTAATATACATGGACATAATTAGGCATGGTGGAGGTTATCGAAAGTTCTCTAATGTTGTGCACACTAGTAGGGATGCTTCAAGTTACTTGTATATGGAGTGTGTATTTGTATGGCACTCATAACACGTAAGTGTACAAAACTAGGAGGTAAGTGTACAAAACTAGGAGGTAAGTGTACAAAACTAGGAGAACAAACAAATGATCAACACTAAATTCTTGCTAATATATGGGAACACTTGTACCAAGATAAAATGTAATAATTTAAAGAATTCATAATATAGTTCCATCTTTGGACAGATTTATATTGAGCAAATTGGCAAGAGGTTAGGTTCTCCTCACTAACAAAGAGGTCCTCTTCTTTCTATTGAAGCAGGAAAAAAAAAAAAAAAAAAAAAAAAAAAAACCAACAACAACAACAACCCTATCTGGCCATTGATGGGTCCCATTGACTAGTCCTAACCTATGTAAAATGAATAAAAAACAAAACAGGGAAGAGTAGTAACAAGTGGGGAAGTATAAAAATGGGGAACAAGTGCTGATACCAAGTAGAGCACAATAAAAATTCACATTCACCAAAAACCTTGTTCTATGAAACAATGGACAAACAAAAGATATCCAGTACGTTAATCCTTAAGGAGAAAAACTGACATTTAATAGCAAGCTAAACCCTAAGCTCAATAAGCAAATTCTTAAGGGGGGTACAGTTAGAAACTTAAAATCTACAAAAAAAAAATGAAGTCTAAAAGATAGGAAAGTTGCCTCCAAGTTCCAAAAACAGTAACATGATGCAAATGAGGAACCACTGAACATATTATTATACTATATTTATAGATATAAGGACACAGACAAAGGTTTACTTTAAATGCCTGGGTAAAACACCATCCCCATTGAAATAATCCACAGAAATATTAGTCCATAAAAGTATTAAAAAGATACCGGCATAGGGAACAATATACCTCTAATTTTGCTATCCATTGCCTTGTTTCCTATACCCTCCATGCGGCCATCTTTGTCTTTTCCATACAATGTGTTATGGATTATGACCATAGGCGGCCAAAGTACCAGATCTTCCTTATTTGCTAGTGCTTCATCAGAAGGCAATAACTGATATGCTCTGGAGTTATCAGGAACTTTAGCATAGTTCCAACCCATAAGAACACATAACGCCTTGTGTAAGCCAAGATGGTCTATGCGCAAGTCATGAGAGTTGTAAGCATGCATTATGAGACCGTGCACATCTGAAAATTCCCTAGAAGCCCTGTTGTTCACATCAAGTAGTGAACAAGTGATTCAGCTTTTGTAATCTCACTAATTAGAACAAATACTAAATGCCAAACCCAGATAAATACAAAGCTCTTAATGGAGCTTCCATAGCTCCGAATGGATAATAAGTTAAACTTTCATGTATATTTTTCATGACTTGAAAAATCTCATTGAGACGGAAGACTCACGAAACAAAAAAGAAAGACTCCACATGCCTGTAATGTTTCACATAATGCACTGGGCAAGAGACTCAGCAAAGTTATGCATTGTCATATTCTAAAACAATTAGATACAGAAGTTAAATATGCAAGGAACTGAGACAACTCGAAAGTGAATAATGGATAGACATCTGAATGGAGGCTAAATTTATCAGCTAACATTTTCTCGTGAGTAACCATGATGAAGAATAATGGAAGGCCCAAGACACAAAAAAGACTCGAGAAATTCATCAAATAAAGATAATGCATAAATAGGACAAACCCCTATCAAGTCACTTTAAGTTACTAATTGATTGATCATAAAGTGGAAAATATAAAAAATTACATGAATGCAAATAATGTGATCAAACAATTAGATGCTTATAATGCATGTGATCCAGTTTAAACCATGTGGTGCAATATATAAAGCACACAAGAAAAATTCAGTTACTTCGTTCAAATCCACTACATGTCATAAAGTGAGCATGGAACTAAGGTTTAAAATGCTTGAGTGGAAAAGACTTATGGTGGGTAGTGTTTTTTAGCCTATAAGGAGGGAACATTAACACAGTTGTTAAAATCATATGACTTAAAATTTGAATTGAATCATGCATGTGCCAATTCAGATATAGTAAGAAAATAAAAAAGACCTCAATCGGTTTGCTGTTGAATCCCATCCCACCAATTCTTCTTGAAGAACGCAATTCAAGTGTTGCTAGACTAATTTGTATTAAACTAGTCTAGTGACCAATAAATTTATTGTCCTAAGACCTTATAAAGGCTCTAATCCTTAACAATAGTCCCCTCCTCTTTATGGAAACAATCTTTTCTCTCACACAATACTCAAACGCTATCACCAAACTCTAAATACCCCCATTCAGATTGGAGGAGAAAAAGCAAGGAAGCAAGTACAAAAACAATGACAGCCAAGTTTTCCTCTCTTTTTTCTATCTTTTTAGGGTGGAGGACGCTTGGGGCCAAAGAGAAGTAGGGAAACATCAAACACAATAAGCCTACTCCTTTCCTCAATAAAACACGGCAGTATATGATAAAAGCCATAGGTGGTTAAATATCTCTAAATTCCAACACTATGTAGGCTAAAAGGACAAACAGTGTTTCGTTTTCCAGAATAGATTATACAGTTGAATTCGGAAATTGAAATTCTTCATTTGTGAAACTGCATAAAAAAGAACAAAAGAAAGTGATTCACCACAACAAACAATTAAAACTTTCACACATTGACAACTACAGCTCCTATGGAAATTCTTCGGCTGAGTATTGGATTAAGCATACAAGACTGCATCTTCAATTTCTAAATTAGAATTATGGCAGGCAGTATCTCTGCCCCATGTCAACTATTTCTGACAGAAGTCACAGAACCCAGATTTATATAGCATATAGACATCAAAAACATGCTTTTTCATAGAAACTGGAACATGGTTGCGGCACCAATTCCAATTTTTAAGAGAACTCACTATAATTGGAAAAAAAAATTAACAGTAAAAGTCTACATTGATGTAACCAACACCGATTCTTGGTAAATAAAGAGAAAAAGTAGCGAGAAATAGGAGATAACCGAATACCAAAACAGAATAATTCAGTAAGATAAAAATTTTATCTACTACCACAATCTCAATTGCATGCATTGAAATACACATGAAACTAATAGTTGTATTTTAGATGCATATACTTGATAAGCTGTTGTAGGAGTCCTTTAGACTGACTTCAACATGCGCACATGCACATATCGATCACAATCAGGACTAACAACTTTTATTTTTGATAAGAAAGATACCACAACTTGCCCATTGTGAAGCAAATGTATGTATCAAAAGTACATCACCCAATCATTTTCCTATGCACTTAACTTCAGTCTGCCTGACCTTGAAACAGAAAAGATAATAATCTAGAAAAACTAGCACAAACAACTTTCTAGACTAGATTGATCAGTGATGTCTCAATGTGCTATTCCAATAATCCCAACTAGGTAAGGTATTGTATCCATATCCGTAACAGAAACATCATTAACTTATTCACCCCGTGGGATATGCATAATAATGCATAATAACACCCCCTATGGCTGTGGTGTAGTGACAAAGAGATGAGCATCATAACTCTAACTAAGGCAGAGGTTGTAGTTCAATTCTTGAGAGTTACATTATATCTCCATGTTTTCTCCCAAGTTATGAGGTTGGGGCACCCGACTAACTCACGTGGGGTTAGTCGAATCAAAGTAAGGAGAGGCTGAGAAAGGCGTGAACATCCATGGATATCAAATATATATATATACAATGATGATTCCCCCTGTTATGATCCCACTAATTATGATCATAGGTGGAACAACCACCTCTAAAACCAAGGAAGAAATGCTGAGAGAAAACCAAGAACAAATAAGAATGGTTTACCATCGTGATAAAGCAATAAGTATGCTATTCAACTTAATTATAGCACTACCATTAACAAGAGCTGCAACCTGAGTCCTTCCACTGCACAGACCTTACCACTTGAAGGAAGCAATCCAATAAATGTTAATGGCGTTAGCATCCAAACGGTATACTAGCATCTTAAAAGGCTATCTAGCAGTGAACTCAACTATCTTTCAAACTAGCACCTCAAAAGGCTATCTAACAGTGTGTTTATGAAATGAAGAATGCATAATTACATATGACCCTCTCTGGAGGTCATTCCTCTCTAGGCAGTGAAGTCGAATCCAATTTACGAAGCTCGTCTATATGGACATAGAAAGGGCCTCAAAGATGTGACTAATTTATGAATGGTACAATCAATAAAAGTGAGAAGTCGCTAACTATTCAAGCTTAAATGCTCAGAAACGGAAACTGATTATTGTGTAAACAATGATATCGCTTAGCAATGCCAAACTGCCACTTTGCGTGCAAGTGGGACTGTGGGAACTCTTCAAGAATAGGATTGAAGTAACACTTTACAAGCTGGTCCAAACCACACTAACATTCTTCCACACTTTACAAGCTAGTCCAAACCACACTTTACAAGCTGGTGCAAAATCTTGACAAGGACAGTCAAGATTTTGCACTACAGCACTACCGGAGCATTTGAGTTATCTTAACTTTTCTTCTATATATTGAAGAATCATTACCCAGGAGAAGACTTGCTCAAACATTGTTGCTATCAGCAGTATACGAGGTGCTTATAACTAAAACAAAACCTACACATCACCACAAAATTGATCATCATCTACAGTGTATATCACTTTGCAAGTCATACTATGACTACAATTCTTTCCTTTTCATTTCCATGTTACTTCCCATTAGATCAAACGAAACTGCATAGCAGTAAATAGAAAACCAAAAGAAAAACCTTCCAGCTAAACAGTACCTGAAATTAGCCCTCTTCTACATGTAACAAACTAGAACGGACATCAGCCGAAATCAACTCAACAAACTTATTAAAAAACGCTACAACTCATCCAAATAACACAAATCATTGATTTTCCCACTTCATGTTTGCAAGCCATTGACTAAAAACATCATGGAAACCAGATACAGAAAAGGCTCCATCTTCTCACCAACTACTTCATTGCACTTAATTTAGACAGTGATTCCCAATTCCGAGTTTCCAACATGGGAAAGATTATTGAGGTTAATATCTACAATACCGTTCCGACCCCAATTCTCCATATCATTTTTCCATTCCTCACTACTTAAAACTGGGTTCATAACAAATCTAAGTTTCATATCCACTAACTAAGCTAAACAACAATGTTGTAGTGCATAAGATACTAGCCTAGAAGAATCTACTGTAGCCCCCACAAGTCCAACACTTAGCTATTAACACCCTACAATGCGGTTCGCCGTCAACCAAGGAAACAAGAATTATCAACACAAGAATTTGATCAAGGACACACAAAAACAGCAATGCACACACCCAACCATTTCTATCAGACCTGCCACAGGTGAGGCATTGCAGGGGACCTCGCTTTCCGTCCTCCAAATAAATCTTCTTCTGCGTCAAGTTATCATTGAGTACCTTCACATATTGAACAAAAGCCTTCCTAAGAGCCTGAGGATCCACATCATGATATTTCATTTTCATCTCACTAGAATGTGCATCATACTCGCCCCCGACTCGCAAATGCTTCGACGCCCTAAAATCCTCCATCCCTCTCCCCGGTGGCGGCTCCACCACCGCATTCCTACGGAACGGACTACTATTACTAGTACTAGCCAAGTAATCGGCACCGCGGCGGTCACGGTCGCGATCGCGGTCACGGTCACGATCACCACCAGGACCGCCAAGAAACCCATTAGGGTTGGAACTGGCATTCCCATAATGCATCAACTGCTGCCTCTGCCTAGCCAATTCATCCCTCTCATCCCCAAATTTCCTCTTCTGAGGCCCTTCCACGCCTCCTCCTTTCCCGTCCAATCCCAAGGAGCTCCAATAGTCGCTGTCGCCGCGGTCCCGGTCCCGGTCACGGTCCCGCAGGAAGCCCTCGGGACTCAACCTCCCCCTCCCGGGCCCCAAGTCCGGGTCCCCGAAGAACCTCTCGGGGCGGGGGAAATGTGGAGGGGGCATTGGGGGGAAGTCGCGGTAGTCGGGGGGGAGGGCGAAGTAGGAGCGGACGCTGCCGTCGGCGAGGACGACGGTGCGGCGCTCGAGCATGTGGAAGCCGTAGGAGGGCGGGGGAGGGGGCCGAAGGCGGAGTTGTTGTTGTTGTTGCTGTTGTTGTTGTTGTTGTTGCTGTTGTTGTTGTTGTTGTTGTTGTTGTTGTTGTTGTTGCTGCTGTTGTTGTTGGGGGGTTTGGGGTCGGAGGATTTGGGGGAGGGTTTGGAGGATTCCCAGCGGGATTTGGAGTGGGAGGATCGGTGGGGGGCAGCGGCGGAGGAGGAGGAAGGGGGTTTAGGGTTAGGGTTAGGGTTAGGGTTAGGGTTAGGGTTAGGGTTGGAGTTGGGGTGAGATCCTGTCATCTTTCTTGGAGACATCGGAGGAGGAGGAGAAACTGAAACAGCATTCAGAAACGGTAAGGAGAGATGAAGTATTTAATTAGGGAGCGACTAAAAGAGCCGTAACCGACCCGGTGCATTCAATTCAAGGATTTGAAAAAATTTTAAAAGAGTTTGGAGGATTTTGAAATCAATGTGTATTTGTCAAATTGAATACACCCCCTAAAAATAGAGTGCAGCTATTTAGAGGGCTTTGTTAAAAAAGTAATGTTTTTTTTTTAAAATTCATCAAATAGAGATGATTTCTTTAAAATTACAAAAGTAATGTATTGTGTGTTTTGAGAATGCATAATTGAGGGAGGTGAGTATGAAGTGGTCATTTGATTACATGAATTACTCCCTTTCAAAATGAGTCATTTAAACAAAATATTAAGTGCGGTTAACTCTTTTTGAAAATGAGTAAGTCATGTAACTCCACCTACAACCGAACCCTAGCCCTTAAATTGAAAATACTACACACACATCAATCCAAACTACATTAAAACACACATTGACGTGTGTTCCACACTAAATCGAGGTGCACATAGACGACTCACACACCAATGTGCGTTTCGATTTGTCCGTGTAACATTCCTCAAACTTAACACCATTTTCATTTAATTCTTCCAACAATTAATTTTTTAAGTACGCAACACAATGAAATTGACATCCTAAGTAATTCATAATAGCAAAACCAAATTGAAAACCCCAAAAAATTGCATTGATTGCTTTGAAAGAGATAGTTTGGAGAACTTGCAATTAATTCAGGTTTTTCCTCATAAATAAGGGAACTAAAAACTGGTCTCATTGTAACTTTAGCACTTGATTGCCTCTATCTCTATCTCCATCTGCATCATATATGAAAATTTGCATACAAGTAAGAGAAAAACAAATAGCAAAAAAAACTCAAACAAATATACAAATCCAAGAAATTACCATGAAATCAAAGAAACTCATACAAATGTATGATGCAGTTATATCGACGTCGACGTTGCTTTTCCGTGAGGCAAACCGGACGTACTCTATTTCAACCTGGATTTCTCCGTGCTTGTATGTCTGGCTGAGTCTGTTGAGCTCGACGAGTTAATTGATCTTCTTCCTCGTGTTCGCTCGATTCACCGTTACTACCAATGCTATGAAAGATAGGGGTAGAACTATTCCAACATACTGGCTTCCTGTATGTAGTTAGGTGAAAGGAACAAGAGGTGGCATGCCTAATAAGTGAATGAGTGAGCCATCTGTTGGGTTTTGGGGTTCATACGCAGCGGAAAATTCAAAACAATTTTTTAAAAACCCCAATAGGATTGCAAATAAGTTCTATTAAATAAGATCTATAATAGTAAATTGTACCTTAATTCGTGATTTCTTTCTCTGATTGTTCGATCTTCAAGACGTTTAAGCACTCGTCCTCTATCAGAAATCCACACAAGAACGGTGACCACAATTTGGAGTGCTAGCCCCAAGAGAGACAGAAAACAGTTTTTCTTTCTCTCCCAAAATCCAGAGAGTACGAAAATTGAAAAATGAAATTCCTTATTACATTTTGGGTATCACCCTTTATTTATATGTGTTGATAAGCTCTCACTTAAAACCTATTCATAATACAACTATTGTATTTATGGTGTTTAAGTAGATTCGTAATACAACTATTGTATTTATGTTGCTTAAGCAAATTACATATATACTCATATTAATAAGTTATCATATAACGAATCATAAAGGTTTATATATTATTAATTTTATCTTATAAAATTTAATACTCTGGACCATTTGAAATTGTGCAAAGTCATTCTTTGTGTGCGACCCAATAGGTTCATGCAACGTTGGTAGTGAACCAAAACTATTTTGGTACACAAGTCATAAGCCGTTTCTAGCAATGCATTACGACTACCCAAGTAGCATGAATATCAAAATCGATACAATTTAATGAATAACATACATCATATCATTTTGTCGTGCGATATCCTTTTATTAAATATAAGGCATATGGAAAGTCACCCTTAATATTCAATCGTACTAGTCTCGATCTTTAGATAGATTGAAAACATCCAAGTGACATTGATCATATCAATTCACTTGAACTTGGCCACTTAAGAATCTAACACATCAAGGGATCCACTGATATCTCTCTTTTTACGAAAGCGACAAATTATATCTTAATTACACACCTTCACATATTGCTCACATGATAACCAATCACAATCTTTATAATTATCCGGTTAAAGACAACGTTTGATTGTGTCAAATTATCATGCTCCTAATATTGAAGTCTATGGTAATCTCAAGTCGAATGACTAAATAATATTCCTATTAAGAGTAAAACCTATGACTTAATCCATGTGGTGTTCTATTAAAGTCTATGGTAATCTCCAAATTATCATGCTCCCTCTGAGTGTCAAATGTATCACGATATGACGATAAAATGTGTGGAAGTCTTAGTAACCAAAAATGCAACTATCCATCTGTATGCAAAACAATAAATTAGTCATAAATTAAAATACACAATGAATAATTAAAAATAATATGAGAAACATTTTCATTACCGATATCCTAAAGGAACGTCATTGAGCATGTTTACTCTTTTAGATGTTCGAGTTCGAGCTCTAGGAACAAGCAGGTGCCTTGGCGCTAATGGAAACCTATTCCGAGCCCATAGTTGTATAAGAATTGACGCACCAACAACCTCGTGCGCACCGGAGTGAAATCCACGACACAACTCCCTGTATAAATAAGCCAAATATGCACTTCCCAGTTGTTTGAAGGTCCTCAAGTAACGGAAGAAACATCAAATGTACATATCAATTCTACTTGTCAGCGAACATACAACCACTAATAAGTTGTAGAATGTACGAATGAACATAACATCGAGCCATGTCTTCATCGTTGTCATCCCTATATAGATGATACATTTTCTTCGAGCCATGACATAAAAAGTCTATTCCCAGAAAGGTCATCTGCATCAGGTCTTACACCAAGTAGTCTCTCACATACCTCGAGATAGTCGATATATGTGCTTCCAGTCACAGGTATTCCATTAATAGGTAACCTGAGTTGTATCTCAATGTCTCGAAGTGTAATTGTATATTCACCACATTGCATGTGGAACATATGTGTCTCTAGACTCCATCTTTCAACGAAAGTAGTGATCAAAGCCCAATCAAGGTTGAAAAATCCTACGCGTGAAACCCCATAAAAGCCATTAAAACATAGGTAAGGGATCATTCGAGAATGGTGATTCACCCGTCGATCAACAACACCTCGAGGGTAGTGTGCACGCATATGGGTCGTAGGGTAGTGTGTACGTTCGAGGGTACTCGTTGGCGTACGAATATAGGCACATATATATATATATATGTACTTCTACCATGAGAACCAAATATATACCCATGTCATGGGTACACCATTTAGAACCATTGGATTTAAATCCAACACATTAATCTATATATAGGGTTTTACAATGGAGACCAGATATATACATATACCATGGGATTCCCTCAAAATGTGTTGTGCATTAAATGCTTTGTGCATTTATGTCGCTTCGATTAATGGGTTGGATTTAAATCCAATGGTTCTAAATGGTGTACCCATGTCATGGGTATATATTTGGTTCCCATGGCAGAAGTACCCATATATATATATATATTGGAAATAAATAAATTAATTAATTAATTAGTCGGCGCTTAGTGACATGCGGGGTTGTGAGTGACAAGCATGAGTACAATGAGGTGTATGCCCAAGTATGCTCGATGTCGTATGAGGCGAAGGCATAGACGCAAAGATATTGAAGGTGCCGATCTGGTGTTGTGGAATGTCTTCACAACAATGAGGTGAATACATGTAAGCATGAGGTGGCAATACTTAGTTGTTAAGTTAAAGAGATCAGATGATTATCATCATCTCTATTGCCATTTCTTCTTCGTTTGGGACAAGAGGGAACGAGATGAGAGAGAGTGATCGGCTGGTGATAAGTGTTCATTTAGGCATGATTTAGTATAGTTTATTAGGTAAGTGGAGTATATTTATCTTGTTTTGTGGTGATAAATTATTTTAGGGATTTAGTGGTTTATTTATTATATAGTTTAATATGGAAATATATACCTAATTATATTTAGTTTTCATTTTTAGGTGAAACGGAGTGCATGGTTAGATCTGAGGCGGAAAAATACTCAAAATAGACTATTTACTTGCTGTAATCGAATACCAGAGGATTTGTCTCGAAACTCACGCTGCATACTTGAATAATTAGATTCCAGCATGTCCACGTGTTGTTGTCTCATTGGTCCAGCTGCGTCAGAGCCTCCACGTGTCGTGCAACCATTGGCCAAACTGCGTCACACACAACCGCCTCAACCAATCAGACAATGCCACGTTGCCAGCCCAGCCGTTCATTCTCTCCACGTATCGATCTGCCTCGGGATGCGTGCTTGTGTTGTCTCCTAGAATTTCGCACAAGTCTATGCGAGCTCCTTTCCCACGCTCCTGCACAGTTCGTTCCACGTGTCTGCACCACAACCCCCTACCAGCACGTCAGCACAGCAGCTTCCAGCCAATGAGCGCTTGCCACATCAGCCGGTACCAACAACTCACCCAATCACAGCCTGACAAGTGTCCTGAACGTCAATAATGCCCAAAACAGTTTTCTTTCTCTTCGAGAGAACAAATTTGAGTATATATATATATTAGGACTTAGGAATAAACGGAGGGAGGATCTTTTATTTTTATTTTTCTTTTGCTTTTTAGTTTTATTATGTCTAGCTAGTTTCTCTTCTAGGTTGAAGGTGGATCGATCAAGCCTACGACTTGGGAATCCTTTATGAGGTTTATTTATCTTTATTATTATTGATTATTTTCTATGATTTATTTTCTTTGGTATTATTTATAATATCATGGTTAGATTTAATTGTGTAAAGGCCAATGCATGCATATTAGGTTGATATCCTCTATCATTGAAGTCGAAACATCCGTCCTTACGCAGTAGACTCATACTTGTGACAATTGGCCATCCGGTCAAGTACCTTAGGGATCTAGGTTAAATCGGGAGCACTAGCGGTTCGGTTGTCTAGGTGTAGCGCCTTCACGAATCGAGGTAATGCAGCGAACGCGTTAAATCTGGAGCACTAGCGATCAGGTTGCGTGTTTGGTTAGGGAAGTAGTCAACGATCATACCTTGGCTGCCGACATCAAGAAGTGCGAGGAACTGAGTGCGTCACCGGGTCTATAGCTGCACTAGATTATAGATTAGTTTCATATTTTTCATAAACCGACAATTAATGAAATCAGTCCCGAGTTGTATGGCGAAAACTGTGAAACTGAATACCTAGATTCACTCCCATTAGATTTTCGTTCTATTTAATTTCTCTATTTTTAAAATATTTATATATTCTCTCTGAAACCATTTCCCTTGTTTGTATTTTTCTTACCTTAGAAAGACCACCAATCTCTGTGGGATCAACCTTTTACCGCTATCTACAAAATAGTTGGTTTAGGTAATAAATTTTATTGACGCGCGTCAATTTTTTGTTATTTGTAGTTTCTCTATACCCTTGTCTCTAGCATGTTTGCAGGAAAATCCACCATGGCCTCCTCTTCACAATATTTTTCTAATTGGTCCTTTACTGTGCAACAAGAACCTGTCAAAGCTTTTGATCTTTTTACGGGTTGTCATCATTTTCCTAATGTATGTCCCTATAATTACTGGAGTAATTCATCTCCACAATCCAACTTCTATGTGTCTAGGCCAAATCCATAGATTTCTCAACAGGAACGGAGAACCATTGCAGACATTGAGCGAGATATGATCTTAGGTTGGCTTTCTCAAAGCACCATTCAACAGCCCTTGCAGGAGGATATGCAGCATATGATCCCAAATTCTGATTCAGAGGAGACCGTGAAGGCTGCTACATTAGAAAGTGCTAAGTTTGATGAGTTCTCAATTGTGGACGAGTATTTGAACGAACCAGAGGAAACACTTGAAGTTTCTTTACATGAGCCAGACATTATCATTACATAGAATGAAAAGGATGAACCCGACAAAGAAATTGAAGACATTTCAGAAAGGCCAGAGGAACCATAAAAGGAGAGCAAGGAAGACCAACATCTAGTGTTGGTGAAACCACCCACCCTCCCATGCATACATGTTGAATTTAAAAAGAGGGTGGAAGCAAATGAGCGTTTGCAGATTTTCTACACTGCTGACACATTTGTGTTAAACAATCATGATGCGACAGAATCATATGTGTTAGAGGTCCCAGATGAGCTCCTAAATCTGAAGGAGGGTATGTCTGCTGAATTGCCCAAAGCTATAGATGCGCCATTCGTTGTTGACATCTCGAAATAAGAGGGCATCACGTGATTATTCACACTAAGTCGAGCTAACGACTTTAACCAAAAGCGCTATTGGGAGGCAGTCCAAGTTTTCTTTCCTTTATGCTTTTAGTTTGCTTACTTTTATGTTTAATTAGTGAACTCACCATTATCCCGTTTGTGACTATTTACAGGTGTTTGATACTCTTATGTTGAAGCACCGGAGTTGAGAGTCCGATATCACTGCTGAGACTCCAAGGTTCGTATATATGGTTAGTCTTATTGGGATCTGGTAAGTTCTAGGTTTTAGATTATTAGGTTTAGTTTTTGAATCTGCTGGAGGTAATTAGATGTATATTCCCTAGATTTCCTGAGTTGAGCATTTTTTTCTTTTGTCACCATGTTTTATATTGTATGAGATGTTTTAGTCCATTAGGTTTTGCATATTCATTTTGGCATGTCATTTCCCTATTACTTGTTTCTTTCACTTCCATGTTCTTTTCACCTCTTTTCTCTTCATTTTGTAGTTTTATAGCCTTATTCTTGTTTTAAACCTTGAGGACAAGGTTTGGGATAAGTTTGGAGGTGTTTCAGGTATATAGTGGAGTGTTGAATGAATGGAATTTGCGCATGACAGGTATGATCGTTTTATTATTTTTATGTGTATTCCATGGGTTTGGTAAGTTATGGTGGTGTTTTTATTTTCTTTTCATCTCATTTTCTTGTTATGACATATTATGCATTGCATCATTTAGGTTAGTAGTAGTTTATATTAGTTTATGCATTTTTGTAGTTATTTAGTTGCATTATTGAGTTCATGCATGTTTAGAGTCATTTTGTTGCATGTAGAGTCGCCTAAAACCTTGTTAAGTGTTTTTTATTGTGGATATGAGTTCAAATTAAGCTACTTTTGAAACTTGAGCCTCTTTGAATATTAGGAGTTGTACTTAATTTAGAGTGTTGTCCAACTTCTTTGAGGTTGCTTATAAGAGAGCTAGTATGAAGTTTATCATCATCTCTATTGCCATTTCTTCTTCGTTTGGGACAAGAGAGAACGAGAGGAGAGAAAGAGAGTGATCGGCTGGAGAAGTAGGAGAGCAAGGGAAAGTTGTAAATCAGCCATTAGAGACTTCATGAGAAGTCTATAAAGCTGCAACAACTTAAGCTTAACCAGCAAGTAAGTTTCCTCCACACTTCCCTACTTCTAGTCCAAGTATAATAGGTTTTGAAGGATTCCATGGGACTTTGTTAATGAGCTGAATAAAGTACTCGACTCTGATGTGATTTGGTGTTTGTTGGGCTCACTATAATCCACGTTTGGTGATTAGAGGAACGGTGATGGCTGGCCATGCAATGGATAAAATTTTATTGTTGTTGATGATATATATTTGATGGTAATGATTGATGTATATAATTGTTGTGGACGTTCTTAACTGATATAAGACCCTTTCAGGGCATTCACAACTGTTGTTGAAAGTTTAGAAGGTTGGTAATGGCGGCGGCGCGACACGGGGAGTCGAGACCCTTTTATGGTTATGTTTTCAGTTACAACTATTATTGTTGCAACTAATGTACGTTTAGTTGCCCAATTGCAATAAGCCGTGCCTAAAAGGTTTAAGTGGCACCCTGCAACTCAAATCCACAACGCTTTCCACAGTGTCGTGAGCCCAACCTTGCAAAAATAAAGAAAAACAAAAAATAGAGTTGAAATTTCTTTTCTTTGTTTTGTTTGCAGTTAAAAATATTGCAGTTGCAAGTATTGCAAGTATTGTAGCTACAAGTAGTGCAGTTATAAATACTGCAGTTCCAAGTATTGTAGCTACAAGTAGTGCAGTTATAAATACTGCAGTTCCAAGTATTACCGTTGCATATATCTTCATTTGATTGTTGCACTTGCAACCAGCCGAAGTCCAACTTTATGAAAAATTAAGAAAATGGAGATCGAGTCGTGGGCTTCGAACGGAACTTGGACTAGGGTACAAGGAAGGTACTAGGACTAGTCTAAGAACTAAAATAATATATTTTGACCCCATTTCTGTAGAACGATTTGGAGAACACTCGTAGGGGATGCGTAAGGTCAGTAAAAACTTAGGAAAGCTCGACAGTAATTGAAACTCGTATCTTTTATCAATTATGTCATGTAAAATAGTATTATTAAAGCACATAATGTTCTGGATTGGGAATGAGGCAATGTACCGTGATTTGACTTTGTTTTATAAAAATGTTTTAAATGAAAAATGAATTCGGAAAGAGGTTTGGCGGGACGAATCGACTTGGGGTTTGGAACTATGTTTGGGGTGGCCTCCCATCACTACGCCTCAGTGCCCTGGGAATATTCCGATCAATATTTTTCCTATTGAGTTGGCAGCACATTGGTCATAAACCAATTAGATGGCCAGTGATTGGTTTAGTGATGATATGGGAGTGCGACTCAAATTATTTGAGTTGGCGGCACATCGATTGGAACTGGTCAGATGATCAGTGAATGGTTCCTAACGATGTAGGAGTGCGACTTTGTTCAAATATCAAAATTGAAAATACAAATCACAGGTACATTACAATGGACCAATGAACTTGTATCTATTTATATATTGTTTATATTAATTCAAATGTTCCTTTAGACATGCATTGAATTCATGTTGTTATACATTGCCTTGATATTAGTTGATAATTGATGGTTGGTATGAGAGTCACTTACTAAGCATGTAGGAGCTCACCAACCTTAACATTTCTAGGTAATGGGCATGCGCTATGACTTGGAACTCAGGAAAGGAGAAAATTATGAGTTTATTATCTGCTCTACGATGTAATGATGATGCTCTGTTATTAGCATATATTGTATTGGATTATGCTTTTGTAATAATCAAGGTGGGAATACGGGTTTAATACCAAGGTTTATTATCGAAAAAGTTTTAATTTTCACTACGTTTTGTTTTAATTTTTTTATCGATTATCAAGATATACAAGTTGTCGTCAGAAACTAGTACAAGACTGCTAGCTCTAATTAGGTCTGATCTGGTTTACCGAGGTTTAATTAGGGTTTCAGGCCGAGTATCGCCGTAATGGAATTAGAGGATGCTACAGATGATCTATGTGTAGATTGGAGGCGTAGAACAGAAGGATCAGATGGACCTGGTTCCATATGTGTACTCGCTACAACAATGTGATTCGGAGAATTAATAGAGTAGTTTTAAAAGTCACAACGAATCATTAATAAGGGTTAAAACATTAACAAAGACCTATATATTACTTGACGTAACATTTTTTAATACTATATAAATATAAATGTTATCAAATTACCAACTGACACCATTTACAAACAAAATACAAATCCCATCATTGGCTTGGATTGGGGGTTGAGCTTTTGTTGGACAATTTTTTTTGTTATGTCCCCCTGTACGACAAAAACTACATCGGTTCCTCCTAGTAGGGACTCGAACACGATTTCTATTTGGACACGTTGTTCGTCTATGTCCTTCTTGATGACATATGTCACATCGCAAGGTCCTCGAAACATTAGGAAGATCCATTTCATTTTGCCTTCGTGTTCCCTTTGGTCTCCTTCAGCCACGTCTACACCTTGGATCTGGTAGAATATTCATCGCAAAAGTCAGCCAATACTTCTCATCGAGGATGGCTTTGAATTGAGAGGAGTAGCATTGTGCATATATTTCATCTTGTAGTATAGCTTAATAAACTGTGTATAATCAAGTTGAATAAGGGCACACACAACTAACACGTATGAGGGAAACCAAACGGTTGTCATTTATTGCAACTGCAATACCAGTTCTTCAGGATAACAATTTATGTATTGTTGCCTTTATGTATGCGATCTCCATGACGTCCAGTGAGCACCTTAAACTTACCATTGTCTCGATTTATCAATTTGGCGTAATGCCTCCTTGTAGATTGTTCATAATGTCCAATTTTATCCATGACATATTTTGTGTAATATAGCCCGTGCGAGATTGTTTCATTGATCTCCTGCTTGCGTCGGTTGGTGTATGTCACCAACCTGTAGTAAATCATTTGAACCATTGCTGTTATTGGCAAAAATCATGCCCCTTTTAATACACCGTTAAAACATTCTACGGATTTACTCATTAGACTCGTCATTTGGTTTGTTGTGACTACTGAGTACAAATCCTTCTACAAGTAAGAGTAAGGAAATACTTGACGACTACCTTTAAGCTTGCCAACTGTTAGGCACACTACTCATAGGTGTTTATTTTGATATTTTGATTTCATTATGTAGTATCAGGGGACTTGAGAGACTTGTATATGTATATACTTTACTTTTGAGTTACCTTGCCGCCATATATATACACACACTATACAGTGTACATTATGACGGGTTTTCCACACTAGGATGATGTTATATTATGACAAGAACTTTATATTTATTTCATACTAATCATGACTATTAAGTTGTAATGACCCCAAGTCCCGAGGCCACCTCGTGGCCTGATGCTCCCCGCTCGTGAGCCCAGCGACGCATGCCATGTTGCTATAACTAATGGATCCCACAAATCACTGCGTTCGTCTCCATGTCAACTACCTCGATTTGAATGCTAACTTGTCTCATGGTTAATGATTTACACGTTATTCCATATTTTATCAGTTAGCCTTTTTCAACCCTTAGATTCACCAGTTATTCGGTTTTACTTAATCCTGAAGTGTTGAGTTGTATTTTAATAGAGTTGCAAATAGATAACCAATATTCAAAAGCGGAAGTCTTAAATAACAAAAACACTAAAAATGTCTATAGATGTCATAGCAAAGTAGAGAATAAGTCCTAATGTGGAAACCCAGGAAAGTAATTTGTATACAGGCGACAATACCATAAACAATAATATATACATGTACAGTGTCTCTTTAATCTCCCAATACCCAAAAACGTAAGCAAAATATCAAAATAACACGTACTAGTAGGTCTTCGACAATGGATAATTAGATGTAGTCGCCTGGGATCCCCTTGCCCTACTGGTACTAGGATTTGCACTCAACCATCACAACAAAACAGATGACGAGTCCAGTGAGTAAAATCCCAAGAAAATCCACTGAGCATTTGATAAATAATTAAATAGAATGCAATGAATGTTAAATAGATATGCGGAATGTAAAACAAGCAATGAGAGTCGGGGTTTCGAAAAAAACCCCGAAAAGGCAATTCAGTGCTGGCATCGCCATGCACGACATTTGGGGCAGGGACTACCC
The DNA here is from genome assembly GCA_039657345.1 of Stephania japonica. Classification (NCBI taxonomy): domain Eukaryota; kingdom Viridiplantae; phylum Streptophyta; class Magnoliopsida; order Ranunculales; family Menispermaceae; genus Stephania; species Stephania japonica. The sequence goes on along the minus strand of CM077558.1, from coordinate 13,536,501 downwards.
TGGTTGGGCGCAGTGAGGGAATGAACCCCACGCGCTATAACATAAAATTTTGAAAAAAAAAATTGAAAATTTTTGAAAAACTTTGGGGATTTTATATGGGTTAAACATGACTTTAATACAACCAAGTATGATCCTAGTGAATACTAAGGGTGTGTAAATCATTGACAAACGTATGGGGATCAATTTGACGGCATGTAGGAGTCGTGAGAGCGAAGTTTCGCGAAGAGTTTGTGAGTAAAACCAATTTGGTCCTTAATATTATTTCAATTGTGCATTCATTTGGCTATTATATTTGTTGAGCAGTATCTCCTTGTGAATTATGGTCTTTGATTCTATTTTTGATATCTATCCTTGGTGGATTATCGGCTTTTGTTTTCCTTGTATTCCGCAATGAGTAGTTTTTTGGATCTAAGTGGATGATATGGTGGTCATGGGTTCGGTGGAACTGCTGTGTGATCTATCCTTCCACCGGACTACAGGGATGGTTGGACGTGCCTAAACCAGCCTAAACCCGCAGTTTAGGGTTGGAAGTCTGAAGGAGTTCAACTATGTGTCTACTACTATAGGGTGACTCGCTCTAAGATGTTTGGTGGTTTGTTTAGGTCTAAGATCTATCTTGGAAGTTAGGTTGTAACTATGTATTATAACCTGATAGACTTGAAACACTTAGATGATTTTTTGCTTTTTGCTTTTAACACTAATTTATCGTTGATATATCAGTGATTTACTTATCATGCCGTCTTTTTATTATCTTTGTGATATTCCTGCATGATACTTGATTAGCCGTTTATTTGGCATTCGAAATTCTATTAAGACTCTTTTTTGTTATTACTGTTCCTCTAACTGTACTCACAATCTTTTTTATGACGGCGGGTGCAGACCAGCCAACTAGTAGGTCAGATAAAGGCAAAGAGCCAACGAAAGGCGATTGACGTTGAGGATATCGAGGAGACCTACTTTTGCTTACTGAGTAAGTTGTTTGTATTATATATATATATATGTTTTTGGCACATGGGGTATACATTTAGATTGTGTGACAAACCAGGACATGTATATGATTCTATTTCACTCTCCTTTACTTATTATACATGTTAGTTGTATACATATGCGGGGTTTCCACACTCTAGGTTGTCCTGACTAATTGATTTAGAGTTATTCAATTTGTTTGAGGTTTTGAAACGTTTCCGCATAATCTTTAATAACTCACAAACTTGAATAACCTAACTTTAATTATTAAATTCCGCAGCGTAAATGGTAAATAATGGAAAAGAAGGTGGACTAAGCTTGCATTGATCTTGGAAGAGTGGCTCGGGGGTTAGTGTAGTGTAGGCCGAACGGGGCCCAGTTTGGATGGAAACTGGGTTCGTAACAGTAAACTCGAATAACTTGTATCTAGTAGTGAAAGCGGTCTTCTTTATGGCATCCTCTTGAATCCTCAACTGATGATATCCTGAGCGAAGATCAATCTTCAAGAAGAATTTAGCGTCGGCCAACTGGTCGAACAGATAGTTGATCCTAGGAAATGGGTAACAGTTCTTGACTGTCACCTCATTCAGTTTCCTGTAGTCCACATATATCCTCATCGAACTGTCTTTCTTCTTTACGAACAACAATGGCGTTCCCCATGACAACATACTAGGGTGGATGAATACCTTAGCTAATAAGTCCACAAGCTGCCTCCTGACCTCCTCCTGCTTCGATGTTGGCATCCCGTTTGGTCTACTAGTTATGGCTAATTCCCTAGTAGAAGCTCGATGATAAACTCTATCGCTCGTGGCAGTGGCAATCTAGGTATATCGTCTGGAAATACGTCGATAAACTCCCTAATTACCAAAACATCCTCAATTCCTACCTCAGCTCTAACCACCAGTTCCACAATTGCTGCAAAAGCCTCCATGTCCTGAGTCATAACTAGTCGGCCCCTCGTGATGGGTAAGGTAATTGTAAATCTAACCAATGAAAACTCTAGTATCCCTAGAATGTGAAACTCAACACTCTTCCTATAACACTTTATCCGTGCATGGTAAGCTGATAACTAGTCCATCTTGAAGAGAGCATCGAACTCTAAATACTGTAAAACTCGCAGATCTGCTGACAACTGATGTCGCGCTACCTCTTTCATGACGTCTCGTCATATCCGGTTATGGTATAACTTGTCCCTAACAGCCGTATTGAGGATGAGATGGGTGTCTAGTATCTGTTCAACTAAACCTATATGACAGCCCCAAAACCTGAGGCCGCCACGTCATGCGCTATGGACCCACAACCTTGCCACGTCATTCGCCCGGCTGTGTCCCGCATACACCAAGCACCACTCAATCCTCAATAATCAGAGTTAATCATTTAGAATGCATTATAATTCAACGAAAGCTTTAAAAGTATGTAATTTGTTATATATTTCATTAAAAGTTAATAACGTCATTCCTATGTGGAAAACCCAGAATAGCGCACTGTATATAAGGCGACAACAGTGAATATATATATGTACTTTGTGTCTTAAAAATCCCCAATAATGTGACATAAAAAATACCGAATGTACACGTACGAGTAAGTCTTGGACTGTAAACCGTCAAAGGTAATCGCCCAATGTCTTACCTTGATCTGTACTTAGTCATCTAACAAATATAATGAAGAGTCCAGTGAGTAAACTCCTAAAGAAAACCATCGAGTAGATAATAACAGAAGCCAATAAATAAGGTTAACTAAACACGCAGTGGTACGGGCAGCCATAAACCTACGTGTGTAGTTAACAGCCATGCAAGATGATCAACGAGTAATCATGATTGTAACAACATGCTCAACAATGATTTTGATAAATCTAGACAAATGTGTGACACGACTTAACAAATTAGATCATACTTCACAAATTCGGATGCCCCATTTACCCACAATGAGACAGGGCCACACTCGGATCACTAACGGTGATCGGAACGAATCACACCCCACTGGACACGTGCTCCCCGCAACTCGGGTCGCAATCCACCACACGCTTTACAATCTAACCTGTTCAGTCCCATACCACAACCGTCCCGAATAATCACCGATAAATGAAAACCAATAAATACCGATCAATCAATCATTTAAATAGACCCATAAACGATATAACATGAGAATATTCAACGAGAATAGTAAATGCAAGAATTAAAACCGTCAAATACTCCATATGTGTTTCTGTTGGGGTTTACGCACCTCAAATCGCGCTCTAATACCTGGTAATAGTCCCAGTCCAATCTCGTCTGGTATCTGTATCGACACCATTTTTCGAGAAGAATACCCGTCACACTATCTTATATAGACAAATAAACTCACACATGAGATGTAATAAGTCATGAATTAGCCATTATCATCGCATTTACACAACCAATCAGTCAAAAACATTTTTGTCCAATCCAGACATATCGTAGCCTATCTGTGGCATCCCCGTGAACTTGAGCAGACGTCCATGTCCAAAAATACGTAAATAACAGCCTTGATAAAATTTGGGTCGTTAATGCCTAACTTTCCAACTATCCATCCAGCCATGAAGGATAATGTACTACCAAAATCAAAATATCAACCATAAGTCTACCATGTATATGTAACATACCCTCGACGAGCTGTCTGGTCGCTTCGCCATCCAACTGTGCTATTGCATGTGCTCTCTCCTTGGCCTGACCCAGCTATCGTCGTGGCGACGATGGTGCTCTATGATTTGCCCTCAGTTGTCCCCTTTAACTACACTTGTGACAACAACGCGTCTCTTAGCCTATTTGTCCTCAGATCTCTGACCCTGACCTCGACTCTCTGACCCTTGTCACGACCACCTTAATCTCTATCTTGACAATATTGTTAAGGCTGACTGTGGCATTGGTGCGGGTGTCATAGTGTGTACCAGTTGCCTATCCTCATATCTGAACTGTCCATCCCGACGATCGTCTCTACGATCTCTGCCCTGCCTGTCATCCATATTATCTCTATTTGACTGATCCCGCTATCTCTTCAGCCTCCTATCCTGCTAAAAACTCTAACCACTCTCTCTCTCTCTCTCAAAAGGCACCTTAGTATACCTATCATGCCTCTACAAGAGGAATGTCTCGTGTGTCAATGCTCTATCCTACATATCCTGCAGAGTCTGGGCCCCTAATAACACAATTGCGATGGCAATAACCTCGTCGATACCCCATGTGAAGTAATAGATCTGTAACCTCTCTCTCCCCGCTACATCCATCGCAAATTGCAGTAGGTACTGGTATCGCTCCATGTACTGTAATACTGACCAGTTACCCTGCCTTAGAACCAAAAACTCCTCACTCAATCTCAAACGGACCTCCATCAATATGTATTGGTCAGAAAAGAGCTCCCTGAACTGTGCCCAGGTAGTCAGGTCTAGATGTGTCTCCCGATACGTGGTCCACTAGATTGCAGCATCTTCCCTAAAATAGGCCACAAAAAGTCATGCATGAATCCTCTCCCCAATCATCATCACCCTATGTAGTTGCTGATGAGATATGAGCCATTTGCCTATCACCTCAGGATCACTGCCTCCGTAAAAGAATTATGGTTGAAACTTGAGAAAATCTCTCAGTAGCTCCGTTTCTGGTCTCAAAGAATACTCAAATATAGTAATGGTAGCCAGCTGCTCTGTGGTCGTAAGTGTTAATGTATATGCTGGTACTACCACTGGCGTAACCAACTTTGCTAATGTCTGTGAAACAACTGCTTGAATAAGCATCTATAGGATAACCGAGGCGACGGCTATCTCTGTGGGCATAATAACCACTCCTGAATCTTTAGGTGATGTAGCTAAAGTTGTAAGTGCAGCGGCCTAATCCCGTAATAATCAAAGTACCTCTGCCATCTGAGTCTCCTGGGCTGTTAGTCGGTCCTCTTCACTCGTTGTAGTCGTGGGATCCCTAGCAACATCGTTGGTCTATCCCATCTTCGGAGGTGTAGTCGACTATCCGTCCATGATGATCTGCATAAAAAAATGTGCGTCAAGATCAGCCTTGGTACACGCACGCGTATAGTATATAATATATGGTAAAAATATAACACGTACATAACCCTATATTTACACGCCTCACTATCACTTCCAAACTAAGGTTCTAAGGTAACATCATCGGGTTTCCACATCTATGATTGTTTGTTTAAGTTTTATGTTTTTATTTTAAATTTTTAGTTCTCGAGGTTCCTTGAACACTCGCTCTAATACCAATTGTGACAGACCCAAATCCCAAGGTCACCTCATGGCCTCCTACTCCTTGCCTACGGGCCCAACGACACCTGCCACATTGCTCTAACTGATGGGTCCCACGCTCTACTGTGTCTGTCTCCACATCAGCTACCTCGATTTACGTGCCAACTTGTCTCACGGTTAATGATTTACATGCGATTCCATATTTTATCAGTTAGCCTTTTTCAAAACTTTTTTTTGGAAACTTGCCTTTTTCAACACTTAGATTCACCAGTTATTCGGTTTACTTATTTTTGGAGTATGAAGTTGTATTTTAATAGAGTTGCAAATAGATAACGAGTATTCAAAAACGGAACTCTTAAATAACGAAAACAGTAAAAATGTATATAGATGTCATGGCAAAGTAGAGCATAAGTCCTAATGTGGAAAACCCCGCGAAAGTATTATGTATACAGGCGACAATACCATAAATAGTAATATATACATGTACAGTGACTCTCCAATCTCCCAATACCCAAAAATGTAAGCAAAATATCAAAATAACACGTACTAGTAAGTCCTCGACAGTGGACAATCAGATGTAGTCGCCTAGGACCCCCTTGCCCCTACTAGTAATGGGATCTGCACTCAGCCATCACCACAAAACAGATGTCGAGTCCAGTGAGCAAAATCCCAAGAAAATCAACTAAGCGTTTGATAAATAATTAAATAGACTGTAATGAAATGTTAAATAGACCTGCGGAATGTAAAATAGGCAACTGTAATATGGCATGAATACGTAACACAAAGATAAACAAAATGTGTGCTCATTTTGTACTAGATTGTACTTCGAACCTAAGATCCCCAACAGTAGGTGCCCCCACGTCTCTTTCACCTAATATCATAGTGGTGTTAGCCAAACTTGCATCACACTAACACGTGCACCAGAAGCAACTCGGGTTGCCATTCACCGAGGGTTGGGTTACACATGCTATAATCTAATGCGCCTGAACACTCATCGAATGACATCCAGTGGGAGTAACTCAACCACCGTCCAAAATAGTAATAGGAAGAATAACAAGAAATGGAATGATCAATGTTTAATAGTAAGTAAATACTCTACTGGTGTTCAATTGGGTTTTACGCACCTCAAAACGCGCTACTACTTCCCCAGACTCTCGAATTTGACCCTGCCTAGCTCTCCAGTACCCGAGCTATAGTCCCCCTAGTCCCTGAAGTCAATTTTATATCATTTTAATCAATTTAAAAGCTATAGTCCCATGTCTCTTTCACCTGATATCCTAGCGGTGCTAACCAAAGTTGCATCATACCGACACGTGCACCAAAAACAACTCGGCTTTCCATTCACCGAGGGTCGGGTTACACATGTTACAATCTAGTGTGCCTGAACGCACATCAAATGACATCCAATGGGAGTAACTCAACCACCGTTCAAAATAGTAATAGGAAGAATAACAAGAAATGGAATTATCAATTTTTAATAGGAAGTAAATACTCAAATAGTGTTCAACTGGGTTTTATGCACCTCAAAACGTGCTACGACTTCCCCAGACTTTTGAATTTGACCCCGCCTAACTCCCAGTACCCGAGCTATAGTCCCCTTAGTCCCTGAAGTCCATTTTATATCATTTTAATTAATTTAAAAGCCATATTAAGTTGATTTATAATTTTAAGACATAAATTAAAATTTTATTCCAAATTTCCAGTTGTGGCAAATTTTTCGAGTTATAACGGGATGCCAAAATGTCCAAAAAGTCTCCAAACTCAATTTCTACCTTTGTTCCCAATTTCTTACATTTTTTTTTCGAAATCTTCCATAATTTGCTAACTATTTTTCATATTTTTCTATATATATTTAAAATTGTTTGTTTAATTTTTTTAATTTTTGGGTCGAACCTAGTTAGGCCCAACCGAGCTGACCGAGTCTGCCTGACCCACCTAGGTTAGCCAGGCCCGACCCACGAAATAGGGAGAGGGGGTTCCCCTCCCTCAAATCAAACTAGGGAGCTCCATTCGTGGTTTCAATTTTCAGCTCCCCTTTTTTTCTTTTTTTTCATTCTATTCTCTTTTTTTATTCTCTTCATTAACAACAATACAACATCATCATTAACTCAAATATCACAATTGAAGTCTCAATTTTTCCACAAAATCAACAACATTAACAACATCTCGGTCTTGAAGTTTCGATACGAGGACAGTGGCGTTGCCGAATCTGAGAGAGAGAGTGAGAGGGAGAGAGAGAAAGAGAGATGATTGAGCTTGATAATGGAGAGCCACAAAAATGGAGTAAGAGGAGGAAGAAGAAGAATGTAACGACCCTAGTTCCTAGCCAAACTATACCCCACCCCGCCTAGACCTACGTGGACCCCCGAGTCAACCCTCGCGAGGTCAACACAAGACTAGTCAGCCTTCCTTACCATTATCTATTAATTAGGCATAAGATTTAATATTTAAGTTGAGTTATTCAAATTTGTGTGTTATTAAAGATTATGTGGAAGCGTATTAACCTTAAACAAACTGAGCAACTATAAATCAATCAGACAAGACAACCTAGAGTGTGGAAACCCCGTATATATACAACCAACATGTATAATAAGCAAAGGAGAATGAAATGAATCATACATGTCCAAGTATATCTCACAAACACAAATATATCCCATGTGACAAAACGAGTATATAAGTAATACAGAAGTACCAGAAAAACCTACAAAAATGCAAGAGGGAGGGCCGTTCCAATGTCCTTAAAGTAAATCACTAAGTAATGGCGTCTTTCCCCTACTCAATTGCGGATCTGCACTTGATCAAACACAAGAATAATGAGCCCACGTAAGTAACGCTAATGAGATCTAAACAACATTTCAAAATAAAATAAAGCAGTCTATATTCATGTAGATAGAAAGAAAGTTGTAATGACGCATGTATAATAAAATATTGTAAGTAAATCAATGAACAACGATAAGTGAGTGTCCTGTAATCAAAATAGTGAGGCACAAGTTGTGTGACAGAAAGGTCATTGAGTCGTGGAAAACCCAGCAGACTCGGGAATTAGGACGTGGCAAACCTAACAAGCCCTAAACCCATAAGGATAAGAGGCTTCCTGAAAATTCAGCTAAGAACTCCCACCCTGTATAAAACCAATAACTAGTGCAGTGCGTCCCGAAGTCATGGCTTTGACATATTACCTCAGATAACCATTGCAACCAGAAATCACCATTGACTCACTTGCACTCAGACAACTTAATCAAAATGAATTTCTAAGAATAGGTTCCATGTAATAATGTCAAATTAAAGCACAATTGAAATAACTTTACATTTTCTAGCTTGTTTATGTTGGGTTTTGGGGTTCATGCACAACGGAGATTTCAAAACTATTTTGAGAAAAACCCCAACAGGATCCGAATCTAATTCCATTAAAACACGTTTATACTATGAAAACTTAATCATAATTCACTCGCAATGTACCTTTCTGAAGGTTAATCGATCTCTAAGGTGCTGCCAACAACGAACGCCCTCTATCAGCAGTCCACACACGAACGACGACCGATATTTGAAGTGCTAGCTTCGAGAGAATACAAAACCTTTTTGTTTCTCTCCAAAACGATCCAGGGCATACCAAAAACCTCTAAGTCATTTCTTAAAACGAAAATAGAGTTTTAGCCTTTTTTAAATCTTTCGTACTTGTATTCTAACTCAAAGCGTCTATTTATACAACCCTTGTATATAGACGGTTAAGTAAATTACATATATACCCCTACTTAAAGAAGTATAAATGTAATACACTACAAGGACGTTTCTGTCATGAATTTTATCATATAAAATTCATTTTTCTGAACCATCTTAAAATTTTGTAAAACCATTCTCAGTGTGCGACCCAATAGGCTCATACAACGTTGGCAGTGTACCAAAACACATTTTGGTATACAAGTCATAAGCGGCCTCTAGCAAGACATTATGACTACCCAAGTTGTACGAATATCAAATCGATACAACCTAATCAATAGTGTATATAATATCCTTTTGTCACACGATATCCTTTTGATCAAACATAAGGCATGGATTGTCATCCAACATATTCAATCGTACTAGTCTCGATTTCTAGGTAGACTGAAAACATCTAAGTGACATTGATCAATATCAATTGACTTAGACTAGGCCTTTTAACAGTCTAACACATCGAGGGATCCACTGGATATCTCTCTTTATATGAGAGGGACAAATTCTATCTCAATTACACAACTTCACCACATTATTCACACAATAACCAATCACAACCTTTATAATCGTCCGGTTAAAGACAACGTTTGATTGCGTCAAATCATTGTATTCCTAATGTTGAAGTCTCTGGTAATCTCAAGTCAGAGGACTGAAAAATATACCTATCATGAGAAACAACTATGACTTAATCCATGTGATGTTCTCATAGCGGGTCGGTCCAGTACTTTGTTCCCTAACAAGTACTCATGATCTTGATTCGTATTCCTATACGTATGATCATCAATCAAGACTCACATTAGTCTTACTTCATTATAGTTCCCAGTATAATAATCGACTAGGGACATTTAGGATATTTCTATAAATACCTATGGATCTTATTATAATGTAAACATGCAAATCAATTATAATAAACATCAAATGAAATCCTCTATTTTATTAACTAAAATGTATTCATAAAGACTATTAATGGATTGACCTAGGGCACATTTCCCAACAGTTTACTTACCTGTATTCGAAGCTAACACACACTCACTCGTCTCTGACACGCCACCAAACCAATCTCGTATGCTCGTCAATGAATTACACTCCATGGTAATCATTTTGATTAAGTTTGGTTGTATTAGAGTAGTGTTTATACCTATATAAAAATCCTCGAAATTTTCTGAAAGTTTTGCAAAATTTTCTCAAAAAAAAAAACCGTGGGGTTCATCCCTACACGACATCCCCCAAAATAAGGGTTATGGTGCCCATTGCCTCGATGCCATGGATGGCGCTGTGGAGAGAAATTCTCGACAACGCCTGTCACAACGTCCAACCAGGACAGAGGCCCCCTTTGCCTGGACATCGTGACTGGTGTCGTAAGGGTGCCCTTACGACACCCTTAGCGGCGCCTGAGCCGAACCTCCATTTTTTGGGGTTTTCAGAACCCCAGCTCTCATCATCATTTTCCAAGCCTATCTAATCCTCATAGGGAGCTTGAATAACACCCAAAACCATTCTCAAATCATTCAAATCCGTCCATAAAACCAATTTTCACGATTTAAACCAAATATTATAGAAAACTGGTCAAAATTCATAAATTTCGTTAAACCACTGCAACAACATCAATACATGTCATAATTGCTCCCTTAACAACATCAAAACTCCACATGAAAACCCAGAAAATCAGTGTCCATATTGGTGCTCACATTTCTTAACGAAAACATGAAAAATTATGACCTAAACGTCGAGATTTGAACAAGAGTGCGAGATCTAACCTTAATACACGTTGTTGAGCGATCCCTTGCCTTCAAATTCACCAAATGAAATCACCAAACCTCACCAATTTTTGGATTTGTTGAGACAGTAGAGAGAAAAGTTGATGACTCAACAAAAAATCCCCTATTTATACCCCTTGACCATCTTGGCCTAACCACCTATCACTAGTCTCATCCAAGGGCCTCAAATGAGTCCATCCACCAACTTTTTTGACTCTAAATGGTGACTTGGTCCTTGGTCTTATCATTTTCAAACACAGATTATTGGTTCCCTCGGGCGTTCTCGTATCCGGCATGCACCACGACTCGCATCGTTGCATGCTAAAATACTATCGACTAGAACGCGCTCCCACATTAATTATTAATTATATTTAATTTCATTTTTATGTTAGTGTTTTATTAAAATTATATCCCCAAAACTCCGTATACTCGTATTTCGTTCACCCGGTACTCGTTACGCGCACGTTTCCCTATGCCAAACTATTCATAACTCAAACATGTAATCAAACGCATCCTCACACTTTTGGACAAATAGATTAACATTCGGGTATAAAATATATAATACAAATAACAAACAAAATTAACATACCTCGGTGTCGATGACCGAGAACTGAACATGAATATCACGGTGTATGGGTCCCACCGTTCTGTTGGGTTATGAGGTTCATATGCAGCGGAAAATTCAAAATAATTTTTGAAAACCAATAGGATCGCAAATAAGTTCCATTAAAAAAGATATATAAAAGTAAACCATACCTTAATTCGTGATTTCCTTCTCTTATTGTTCGATCTTCAAGACGTTCAAGCGCGCGTCCTCTATCAGAAATCCACACACGAACGGTGACAACAATTTGAAGTGCTAGCCCCAATAGAGATAGAAAATGTTTTTCTTTCTCTCCTAAAATCTAGAGAACTTTAACATAGCAAAAATGAAATTCTTAATTCGTTTTAGGGTTTTACCTTCTATTTATATGTGTACATAAGCCATCACTTAAAATTCTATTCATAATACAACTATTGTATTTATACAGTTTAAACAAATTACACATACACCCCTTATTAATAAGTTATCATATAACAAATCATAAGAGGATTTATGTCATGAATTTTATCATATAAAATTCATTACTCTTGACCAATTGAAATTGCGTAAAACAATTCTTTGTGTGCGACCCAATAGGTTCATGCGACTTTGGTAGTGAACCAAAAAACTATTTTGGTACACAAGTCATAAGCGGTCTTTAGCAAGACATTATGACTACCCAAGTAGCATGAATATAAAAATCGATACAACCTAATGAATAACATATTTCATATCATTTTGTCGTGTGCTATTCTTTGATTAAATATAAGGCATGGAAGTCACCTTTAATGTTCAATCGTACTAGTCTCTATCTTTAGGTAGATTGAAAACATCCAATTGACATTAACCATATCAATTCACTTGGACTTAACTATCTAACAATTTAACATATCAAGGGATCTACTGATATCTTTCTCTTTACGAGATGGACAAATTCTATCTTGATTACAAACCTTCACATATTGCTCATTGGATAACCAACCACAATCTTTATAATTGTCCAGTTAAAGACAATGTTTAATTTTGTCAAATTACCATGCTCCTAATATTGAAGTCTATGTTAATCTTAAGTCGAAGGTCTAAATGATATATCTATTAAGAGTGACACCTATGACTTAATACACATGGTGTTTTCATAATGGGTCGGTCCAATACCTTGTTCACTAACATGAACTCATGATCTCGATTCGTATTCCTATATATATGATCATCACATAACCGTCAATTAAGACTCGCACTAGCCTTAATTCATTACAATTCCTAGTATAATGACCAACTAGGGACATTTAGGATATTTCAACAAATACCCATAAATCTTATTATAAAGTAAACACACAATCACTTATAATAAAACATCAAATAAAATCCTCTATTTTATTAATTAATATTATAAGATAAATAATGTTTGTAGATTGACCTAGGGCACATGCCCCAACAGGTACGACCCTGAAATGACATGTGACTCGAGTTATATTTTAGGGTTGTTACAAATAAGGGAAGAAAATGAGAGGGAGTAGAGTAGACTGTGGTGAGGGGGAGTGGAGAAATCATATAGCCCCTATTTGAGTTGTCCACCCTCTCTAATGACTCTACTAGGACACTTCAAAGATTGTCCTTATCCATTTATCCTCCGGTTCCCACTTGTCCTGCACCTCAGCCCACATCGCGAGACGCCATGGTATATTAATTTGATCAATGGTCTGTCCTATGGTTTTATTATTAACAAATTTTCACATTTACCTTAGTTATTCATAAAAATTATTTTCCTAGACTTAGTGTACTCGTGTTTCGCTCGCCCGATACTTGTCTTGATACGTTTTTTGAGGCAATCACCCGTCACACAATCTCACACATTAAGTCGATATTAATACATACATGCGATACGAAAATCAATAAAATAATAATTTAACATCGCAAATTAGCAACCAACAGACAATTAAACTAGTGCACTTAGGTCGACGTGTCCCTGGCCTTCCATGTGAGTCTGAACTAGCATCCACGTCTGAAATAGATTAATAATAACGACATTAATAAAAATGGGCATTATATAAGTCTTCCACTGAATTAACTCTATAAAACATATGAAATGTTTATTCTAAGTAATGGATAAAAGAGCTAACTTAATGAATAATTGAATAACTGATTAACTTTATGACAAGCTAGCATGCATTTCAAAGAAATTGACGTGGCAACGGATGTCATAAGTGCATAAGACCCAACGGGTTCGTGATGTAATAAGGTTGTGGGGGCTCGCGGTGCACCATGCGGCAGCCTCATAATTTGGAGCCGCCACATTCATTGAGTCAATTTTTTTGTGATAGTGTTGTTGGATTTAGAGCTTCGATTTGAGCTGATTGAATATACTACTTTTAGCATGAGAAATGTTTGATATCTCTAATGATTTCAGAGTACAATCAAGTAACTTTTTCCTTCCTTCTTATTGCCGTGGGTCTCAATCATACGTCTCAATCATATAGTTTTTGGTATTGATGGGAGTCGGACGGGCTCCCAGAAGGGGAATTTGACAAAAAGTACACGACTATGCGCTGCAACAGTCAGTAGTCGCAGATCCAAAGAGCGCGAACCATGGGCGTCCCAGCGTTCTATCGCTGGCTCGCCGATCGGTACCCTCTATCGATCTCCGACGCAGTCGAAGAGGAACCTTCGGAGGGGTCCAATGGCGCGCTCTTGCCCGTCGACGTCTCCGGACCAAACCCTAACGGCGTCGAGTTCGATAATCTGTACTTGGACATGAATGGGATTATTCATCCATGTTTTCATCCGGAAGGGAAGGTACGTTTTCGATCGATTTGGGTTTTTTGTGGTTAAATTTTGAATTTTTGCGATCAATTTTTGGTTCAGTGTCTGATTTCTGTATTGCTGCTTGAAATGCAATGTTGTTTAGAGTTTTTGGATTTCTAGGGTTTATTGGGACTGGATTTGGTACATATGGCTTTGGCATTGTGGAATTGAACTCGGAATTGCGACGAAGTTCTTAAAGACTTCAACTTTCGAGGCAATGTCAACTGCCAAGTATATGGTTAGTTTTGATAAACGAGTGGTTGTTAGTAACCGCCATTTTGATGGTTAGACCATTAGTTTTCGGCGGAAGTAATTACTGTTGTGATGGTAGGTAAGGACGTTAAGCTACACATGATGAAGATTAAAGTGATGATCATTATTGTGTAAGATTTGTAATATAATGATTTTGTTCGCTTTCTCACTCTATTTCGCTAATAAAATGAGTGATGATTATTTTCTAGATGAAGTGAAAAGATTGTATATTTAATTTAATTTATGAGCAAAAGCTACTATTTTAAGTGTGTTTACGTCTTTTATAATCAATATCTAAACATCAAGTCATTATATTGTATGCATATAGCAAATTCTAACTCTCATATTAAGCCTCATATGCTAGTACATCATTCACCCCAACCGAAAAAAAGAGCTTGACCTCGAGCGATCAATTAAAGTAGGTGCATCATTAAAGAGTGATAAGCAAGGTTGGAAAAGCCAAACAATTATGAAGATGCCGAAGGAGACGATATGCATCCATGGTATCATTTTGGCAAGAGAACTTGACGAGGAAAACCAAGATTTGACCCATTAGGATGGATACAAGTGATAACATCACCAAACTTGAAAGTCTCACCCAAAACGTCGTTCATTAGCTCGACTTTGAAGAACTCGATCAAGTGTTGTAGTATTCACAATCCACCCATTAAATCTCCTTATAGGAATTTATCATACTCATGAGCTATGGAATGCTTACCCGCTAGACTTGTTGATGGGCTTAGGTGCTTGCCTGGCCCATGAACAATTCATCGAGCTTAAGGCGACCCCTTTCGAAGAAAAACCCGGCCCGACTAGGCCCGCTTTAAATTGGTTGGGCCTGGGCCATGGCCATCTCATAAAACCCAAGCCTGATCGGTTCTGGTCCAAATATAAACTGATAATTAAGTTTTCTAAAATAAATAATGACGTTGGTGGCATTGGTCCTTGGATCTAATCAAATGAATACCTTGCATGATAATTAACTTACCATTTGAGCTACATCTCTTTCTTGTTCAACATTATATATAAAATAAGTACATACAATACAAATGGTATTGAAAACGTACATATAAATAATTTATTTTTATATTTTTAACAATATGAAATGTGTTAGTGAAATATGCATGTGAAGTATGTATGAAAGCTTCCCTAATGAATAACAACAAATTTCAAGTGTCTTTGGAAGAGGTAACAGTTGCATCACGGTCAATTTCTTCATATATATAGTAATGCTAGATAGCAACATGATCTTGGGAAACACATTCTTGTGATTCAAGCCATTGAAGATATCAACAATAATATCATGCTTTGACAACATGTCGAACAGAGCATATGCAATAACAAAAATAATGTCTTTGTTTCTCCTATCCCCGTAAGCATTATCCATCCCTCTAAATCCAATGCACCCAATTGTCCACAAGAAAATTTTGCCTCATTCAAATCAACACCCATGTGCAATTTCTTGAACACGTAAATGAAGCCTTGAAAGAGACTATTATTCTTGCAACCGACAGTTGAAGGGGACCAACCCACCACACCACCTATAGAAGTAACATCTCCTTCAACCCTTTTAGCAAACCTGCATGCAGCCCATTTAGTTGTTGGGAAAAATGATCGACAAGGTATGAGCAATATAGTTCAATTTCTTTAGCCATCTCTCCAAAGATCTTCAAGGCCGTGATGTCAAAGTATGTACTTATCTAATGAAAATTCTTGCAGATACTTATTGTAATCAAGAACAATTGACGATTAAAATTGGGGAGAACGGATTGTGAAACTTCATGGAATCTGATCAATAACATGGGTTTTTGGCGGATCAAAAGGAAAACACCTTTGGATCGATGGAACAAGAGCAAAGGATGAGGAAGAGGGGGGGGTTGGGGTTTAGTTTGTGGAGAAGGTGAAGGGAAAATTGGTGCAGAGCATGATTGGGTCAATGAGGTAGATTTGGGGAGTAGAGGAGATGAAGGTGAAGATGGAGTGGCGATGAGATCTGGTGAAGATTAATGGTGGAATGGGTGAGGATGGGTAGTAAAAGATGTTGAGATGATAGGGTAAGGTACCAATCAAGGGAACCACACCACTCTTCTTTGTGACCTACCCATTGAATTAGATCTATCAGTGCCTTTGTGTACTTTAGTTTCGTATATATCTCTAAACACCAGTGTAATGTGAAAATCTTGTTTCTAAATCAAATTATTAAATTTAAAATACAAAAGCTTTAACTTTATTAAATAGTAGTTTTATTTGCTATCAAACAATGGAAACTCTGCAATGATTCTAAAATAAAACATGTATTCTAAACAAACTCTGCTTAGAATTAAATAAAAAGCTCTACTTGAAGTAATTAGGAAAGGCTTCACGCTTCCTGCATAGCTAATCTTCTCATTTTGTTGATAAAGTGCAGTATTAACGTGGATCTATATTTCACTTATTGGATTCTTTTTTAAGTTACATCTCTTTTTCTTCATTATTTGAAATTGATTCTAAACCCATTGTTATGTTTAAAGCTTCTTTTTATAAAAAACAGGCAGTTGATTGTTTTTCCCCCTCATAGAAATATTAGTTGTTTGTGCTTTAAGTGAGAGTGGATCCAATCACCTCTACAAACTCTTTTGCCCTATGGACAATTCTTGTCTATGTTTTGTGATTTTCTTTCTTTAAATATATTAGAACCTTGCCTCTGACCAATTGTTAATTGTTGTCTGTGGCTACTTAAAATTGTCTTGGGCACAAAGCAAAGAGATGGAATGCTGTCTATTTCTTTGTGGATTGGCTTCAGCTAGTTGGTATTTGGAAATTGTTGAACTGTTTTCTTAAGAACCAAAGAGGTTTTAGTCAAACGAGTCCTATTTCATTGTTTTTAATAAACAGCTATACCTTGAGTTGGTCAACTTTCAATATCCATTTTTATTATAAGGGTTTAAGTAGTCTATGACATAGACGATTTTTACTTCTTTAGTAATTGCCTCCTATCAATTGGGATTCTGAAATAGGTTGTGAAAAGATCGCAAGTTCTTCCATATACCCTTTCATTTTGCCACACACCCACACGTATAGAGAGAGAGTCGACAATTAGATATTCCTGCTTATGTTTAAATGTATGTATTACTTGACGGCAAAGACTTTATCCAAAAAGGAAAAGAAAAACTTGATGATGTAGTCTAGTACCATCAAGGCATCAACGTGTTGATCAACTTTACGACCATGGTATTTTTTTGTTCTCATTAATACTCAAGAGTTTTCGCCCAAAGCACAACGGAATAGTTTGATCCATGTAGCAGATCCCAACTAATTTGGGATTGAGGCTTTGTCGTTGTAATATATTTTATACAGGCTGTGTATTGTCTTCTTGTAAGGGTGAGTTTCCTAATTGCTTGATTAGCATGGGAATTACATTTTCATATACAATGAATTATAAGATGATTCCGTTATTGGTCAAAAGATTGAAGAAATGAATAGGTCTATGTTGCATTGTTGCTGCAATGATACCTGTAATGGTTCAACACATTCAATTGATAAGATGATTGAGAAATCTATTAGAACTAATGCTGGAGCTTGAGCCATGGTTTCAAATGAAATGCTTTCTTTCTACCCCTACCCAAAAGAAATGAAATGCTTTTTCAGCCATGTTACCTTAAAAATGAATTCTTTTTTTTAGCATCATCTTAAGTGCTTCAGCCATTTTCCAAAAGTTCTTGATAAATTCACGATAATCAGTCTATCCTACTAATACAGGGAAAGCTTTTGTTTGTTTTGGTTTTGGCCTGTTCTCTGCTGGCTCATTTTCCTTTTTGGATATCAATCCAACATTACCTTGTCTCATGGATAAAATGTAGTACCTCTTGTTGTGGATATATATGGCTATTTCAGAAATTTTATGTGCACCCACTCGCGTTATTATGTTTTGGGTCCTAACTCAATCATCCCTTTTATATGCAGCCAGCTCCTGCCTCATTTAATGATGTGTTCAAGTCAATTTTTGAATATATTGATCATCTATTTTCATTAGTGAGACCAAGAAAGCTTCTTTACATGGCAATTGGTAAGTTCACATGTTGAACTTCATTGAGATTAGGTTAACTCTATGTAGTTTGTACTTCAATCCACAATGAGTATTCTGTTTGATCCTAATATGTAGATGGTGTTGCACCAAGGGCTAAAATGAACCAGCAGCGTTCTAGGCGTTTCAATGCTGCAAAAGATGCTGCCGATGCTGTAAGCTTTATATCAACTTGTCACTTTAATTGAACTTTGACATCATTTTCAATCTCCTACTTCTTTTATATTTTTTTCAGGCAGCTGAGGAGGAACGATTGTTGAAAAAGTTTGAGGCAGAAGGCAGAAATCTATCTCTCAAGGAAAAGGCAGAAACATCTGATCCAAATGTCATTACCCCTGGTACCCAGTTTATGGCGGTTTTATCTGCTGCACTTCAATACTATATACACTCTAGGCTGAACCATAACCATGCGTGGCAAGATATAAAGGTTCAAGTTGCAACATCATATTTCCTAAATTAATCATGCTGTTTATTGATTATATAAATATACTTATACAGATCGGAAAAAAAAAGTTACTTATACAGATAGGTCCTCACGGCACAATGATAATTGCCGGTTATCTTTCCTGAAAAGTCTGGCATTAGAATTTTCCGCTACTCAATTTCTTAAGATTGTTCCTTTGTTGATTTATTTGAAGGTTATTCTTTCTGACTCAAATGTTCCTGGCGAGGGTGAACACAAAATCATGTCCTACATTCGTTTACAGCGTAATCTTCCTGGTTTCAACCCCAACACAAGGCACTGTTTGTATGGTTTGGTAAGCTTGATTTTATTATTTAATTAAGATGTAATATGCTCTTAATTTTAAGTCTGAGAATAAACAGCTGGATTTCTTATGACACATAGGATGCTGATCTAATTATGTTATCTTTGGCGACTCACGAGGTTCATTTTTCAATATTAAGAGAGGTTTGTCGCTTGTGTTCTCTGAACACACTCAACTATGTTGCTTGAGTCTTTTCACTTTTGAGAACAATACGTTATTTCTTAAGTGTAGTCTGTTCTGCCACTATTGATTGAATTAGGAATGCCCCTACTTGTGCAGGTAATCTCCCATCCAGGGCAAGAAGAAAAATGCTTCGTGTGCGGTCAAGTTGGTCATCTGGCTGCTGAGTGCCAAAGCAATCCTGAGATTGAACTTTCAAATTCAAATGAGAATCTGAATGATGAAATGCCAATTTACAAAATGAAATATCAGGTAATTTAATGGTCATTATTATTCTTGCGGCCTTTTATGAATGATTTCAAGATGTATTATGGGTTGTTTCCATGTCCAATATATACTGGTCTACTTGAATTTCTGACTAATTTGTGGTGTGGCAGTTCCTCAACATCTGGGTGCTGCGAGAATATTTAGAATATGACCTGGAGATTCCTGATCCGCCATTTGAGATAAATTTTGAGCGCCTAGTGGATGATTTTGTCTTTCTATGCTTTTTTGTTGGCAATGACTTTCTTCCACATATGCCCACATTGGAAATTCGGGAGGTACGAGGCTATTTAGTGGCTTCTTTGTATTTTAATAAGTGTATTACTTCTCGCTCTTGAAATGGCTTTCTTGATACTCATTGCAGGGTGCTATAAATCTTTTGATGCATGTTTATAAAAGGGAGTTTGTTTCCATGGGTGGATATCTAACAGATGCTGGTGAGGTAATCTCTTTTTCTTGATTTTGCTACCAGTAAAAGTCTGAGTTTTTAATTGTTAAAGTTTGATAGTTATGGGGGTGTAACTGAGGAGTTTAGCCCAAGAGAAGCAAGGTGTAAGTATAATTTTTTTTTTTCCAAAAAATAAAAAAGCTTAATAATAAAAAAGCACTTGATGTGGACATTCCTAGATTCACAAATTGCAATTATAAAAGAAAACTATATCACACTAGTATCTAACAAGAATAAGAAATAGAAACCAGATCGAGATGAGTGTCTGACACAGCTTGCAAATGCAAGCATGTTACAGTGTTAACATGATTCACCAACCAAGGGATAGTTCCAATTGTTTGGTATGTGGTTGTTCCAAGGGGTTTCAAGAAAACTTGACTCAATAGTAGCTGAAGAAATTCGACGAGGTAGGAGTAGACAAAAGCTAACTTGGGGCACATTGATTAGGAGGGATTTAAATGATTTGGACACCATCAGTTGCGCTAAATCGAGCACAATGGAAGAGTTTGATCCGTGTAGCCGACCTCAACTAATTTTGGATTGAGGTTATGTTGTTGTTGTGGTTACTACTTAGACACGAGGTTGAATGCTTTCATTCAGAAGATAAGATGAAAAAGAAAGAGCTCAATGTAGCATAGGCTTTTACAATTCAAATTAGGCAAATAAAATGTGAAGACATCTTGATGTCAATTATGTAACAAGTTCTGCTGAGCAGTCTTTATTGAAATAAAATTTAAATTTGTGACGAAATACATGAAAAAGATATGGAATTTAGCTTATGTATAATTCGTTTTAAAGCAAAACACACGTGAAAAAGTATGGCGACATGTCGTGCTTAAGCCTCAGTTTTTTCAATTGATGCATAAGTATATCTAGCTTATGTATAATGCCTCAATTTGAATTTTGAAACAGTGATTGTGTTACTAGTTTACATTAGGCTTGTGTCCTTTTTGTTGGTGGTTATACTTTAAATTTTCATTCTTTGATTTGTTTTCTATAAATGAATTGTTACAAAGGGGTGTTTGCTAAAGTCTAAGGATATTTTTTTCTAGCTTTTAGTTTTCGAAACTTACTTTCAAATTTGTTTGTAGAGATTTGATTTGAATTATTCGATCTGTTGACTGATAATGTGTGCTGCAGTATGTTTCCTTCTGCATATCCTCATCTGGATCACTTTAGTTTTGAGGAAGGATAAAAAATTTGACTTTGCCTAACTTTGGTTACTTAAGATCTGGATTATTTTTCAGAGAAGTATAATCTGATGTAGAGAATTTTTGTAAAATTTTGGCATCATAGATTCATTGATCAATATAAAGACTACGCATGACCAGAATGAAAGTAACAAAAATATTGTATCACCTTACAAGGGTAGAACAAAAAGTGCCGCAATGTTACTCACTGGTATTATTTGGTTATTTTATGAAAATAAAACACAACAGCCATGCATTTTGCATTCCTTTCATCCTCTGAAGTCTTGGTATCGTTGGATCTTTTAGCATTGGGTGCACTAAATCAGGCGAAATGGAAAAGTTTAGTCAATGTAGTTGACTGATCCTAATTATTTTCGGTCTGAGGCTTTGTTGTGGTTCGGTCAGTGTATTAAGCAAAATACACATTATTTATCTGATGGTAATTAGTATTGAAGCTGCCTTTTTTTTTCTCATCTAACTTTATCTTTCAGTTGCTTTATGATATTGCTTAAATATGACTTACTGTTAAGTGCTTTTTCCGTCAGGTCTTACTCGGGAGGGTGGAGCATTTCATTCAATTAGTAGCAGTTTATGAAGCCCAAATCTTTCAGAAACGTGCACGTGTGCAACAGGTGATTTGGTTGTACTAGGCTTTGACTCTGCTTATAGTTGTCCTTCATTATTAGCACTTTGACCATTTCGAAACTCGAAAATTCCAATTTTCTATTGTTTCTAACTTTCTGTAAATTCTGTTAATTATTTATTACTGGCAACTACTCCCTCCGGTCAATAATATAAGTCGTTCTAGCAAAAACCCCTTGTTCAAAATTGTGAGTCGTTTTCGGAATTCGAGAATGTATTTATTGCTTTTTTATCCATTTTACCCTTATGCAATCCAAACATTTATGATCCTTTAATTCTTCATTTCATTTAATGTCAAAGGACATATATGTAAATTACACTCGTTATTAAGGCTCTCTTAATTCTTGTGCCTTTACATTAAACGACTAACATTTTTGATCGAAGGGAGTATTTTTTTATGTAAACTTAGCATCATAGAGCTCTTGCTAGCTCTTTCTAATCTTTCACATTCCTAATAAAACTTCTTTCTTCAAATTCTTGCTTAGTGTATTTTGTCATTTGTCCTTCTTATGCTCACTTTTTCTTTTGGTGTTTTATATTTTTTTGGTTTTTTTGAGGATTTTTGTAATTGATTTTTACATAATAATGCTTACAGATGAAGGCTTTAAGTTGAGTAGGATAAAGACTAAATACATGCATTGTGACTTTAGAAATACTACCTATCAAGATTTATGAAGTGATATAATCAGGGGAAGTAGAAGTTTCTAAAGTGAACCACTTTAAATATCTAGGATCAATCATACAAAATAATGAAAATATTAAGAATGATGTTACATATTGAATTAGAATTTATGGAAGAAGTAAAGGAGTGCATCAGGGATGATATGTGATCGAAATATCCCTACCAAGCTAAAAGGAAAATTTTATTGAACTGCAATTAGGGTTGCTATAATTTTTGGAAGTGAATGTTGGGTAGTAAAGAAACAACTACATAAAATGAATGTAATTGAAATGATGATGCTTAGGTAGATACGTGGTAAGAATCTTATAGACAAGATAAGAAATACAAAACTTCAAACAAAAATGGTAGCCCAAATTGACGCAAAAATTAGGGAAGGGTGGTCGCGATGGTTTGAACACCTTTAAAGATGGCCTACAAATGCCCTCGCCAGAAAACTCAACTCGGTAGAAACCAAAGAAATTCAACGATTTAGGGGTAAACCAAAGCTAACTTGCAATGTATTGATTAGGAGAGATTTAAATGATCTGGAAAGCACACCATTAACTGCACTAAATCAAGCACAATAGAAGAGTTTGATCCATGAAACCGACCCCAACTGATTTGGGATTTAGGCTATCTTATTGTATTACAAGTGAAGACTGAGTTTGTGCATGTTAACCTTTTGCGGTTACGTTTGCTTTTCCAAAACTTTGTACCAACAAGGATTAAAAATCTGCCTTTATCATAACTTCTATCACTTATATTTTGGATTTTAATTTGAAGAAGTCTTGTTCAATGACATAAATTTCAAAAATATCTTACAATTGTAGAGAAGTACAATGAATTCATCTTTGTCAAAGGGACCTAAAGAAGCATATTTTGTAAATGGAAAATGATTTTCTAACAATGTTTTTATACACCCATTTGATACACTGCTGATGTGGACAAGGAATCTGTTCATGTGGACGAAGAATGGGTCCCACAAGCACAAAGACTCTTCCAAGTTTACCCTTCTTTTGTCTCTTTCTTTTTGTTTGTATTGAGAAAAGAAAATTACTAAGTTATTCTCATCTCCCTCATCTCCCTTACGGACTGCCGCCCTCCACCCTCAGCCTCTGTCCGCATTTTTTCGCTGCCGCCGATCACCAGATTCACCACCACCCTCACCACTGCTGATCTAAAGGAAAAGGAGATGGCCATGCAGAGTGTGAGTGTGAGTGTGAATGAGGGGGACTTGTTGTGATCAATCTCAATTGCAGCAAATCCACGGAGGGCAGCCCCAACGCTTTGTAGAGACTGAATGTAAGAGATGTGGGCTGCCATTAGATTGTACCTCGAATCCACTGCTTGCTTGATGAATCTCTTCCGCTCTTTGCACAGGTGTAGAGTCTCGTTTTTATCTATTCGAGAGTTCGAACTGCCCATTTTCGCCCAAAATTTGTTTGACCCAGTTCATGATTTGAATCTCATTTTCACAAATCCACTGCAAACACTGCAAACCCACTTCAGAAATCCCAAATCATTAATAATTGTTTTACTTCTCAAGCCTCAACCAACAAATCTACCACCCACATTGAGAAACCTTGGATTAGCAGCTGTGCGGAAAACCCTGAAATGGAATCTGGACTGCTGCAAATGTAATGATGAAAAGATAGGAACAAAGAAGGGGCGAGAGAGTGGTGGCGGCAGTGGGGGAGGGGTGGTCGGCAGTGGTGATTGACAGCAGTGAAACAATGGCGGAGGGCACGGTGGAGGGCAGCAGTCCGTAAGGGAGATGAGGGTAACTAAGTAATTTTCTTTTCTCAATAAAACCAAAAGGAAAGAGACAAAAAAGGGTAAACTTTGAAGAATTATATGCCTGTCAGCAGTGCATCAAATGGGTGTATAAAAATGGTTTTAGATTATCAGCCTCCTTTGTAAATGTCTTTTCATGTAATGCCTTGTATGCTTTAGTTTTTTGGAGTAGCCAAAAAATCATTTTGGCTTCATGCTAGGAAGGTCCACAATGGAGGTGGTTTTCTTTATTATAATAAATTAAATTATATAGAAAAAACAGCTTCTACATGATATTTGTAGACTTGGAAAGTAACATATGATAGGGTTGCTTGAAATGTCTTATGGTGGTTGTTAGAAAAAGAGTTTTATGTGATAGGTATATAGACATATATATGGAGTGGTGACAACTGACAAATATAGACAAATATATATGGAGTGGTTTGGACACATCCTAAGACTGACTGCAAATGTTCCACTTCCAGTTAGTAAACTCGACACAGTAGATATTAATGGGATTTGATGGTATTGAGGTAGACTTAGATAACTTGGGGTGCATTATTTGTGAAGGATTTGAAGAATTATGAAGCACATCATTAATTGCATAATCTGCGTTAAGCGTTTGATCCATGTAGCCAAGCCCAACTAATTTGGGATTGAGGTTGCTTTGTTGTTGTATATGACTACATCAAGGATTTTACGCATGTCTAAACTAATTTGGCATGTTCTAGAGGGCACACGATGTTGTATGCTATATTTGGATGATATTTTTTCAATATATGAAACAAAAGATGGAGTGAATAGGCAATTAGAACTTTATATGAATTGCTGGTTCATGAACATTAGAGATCAAGATAATGGAGTAGGCTGTGTTGTTGTTGTATATTCTTTTTTCAATTGACCTCTAAATAGTTGCAGTTTAGTTGGAGTTTTGTCTCTTGTTTTCAGGCACGGGAGAATAAAGAAGCAATAACGCTTAGAGTTACAAAAGAGAACTTTGAAGAGCCTGAAAAGGTGTCTGAGGACAAGGTATGTATTCCCTTCTATGTTGTCTAATGCATGAAATGGTTATGTTAGACATTTGGAACGGCTGAATGGGTGCACCATCTGTACAAGCATGGTTTCCTCTAGGATTGCTGCTCTCGTGTGTAAATTTATGTGGGATTCAATTTTTAAACAGTTTTTATATGTTGACATCCATATATAGGTAGGAATGTGTAGCTTCAATGTCTTCTGGTTTTGGAAATGAGTATTATGCAAGAGGGTGAGCTATGCAGTCCATTCCTTTGGCACCTTTAAGATATTGTCATTTTTCTTCTCAATTATCTTTTATTATATTTTTTCCTTCATTTATTTTGTAGCGTTCTTTGAGGAAGTGGTGGATAGTGGATACCTTGTTCCTTCTTGTCCAACTTTAAGTGGATAGATGGATGTATCTTATTAATTTTCTATGCATCATTGAATGCATGATTGAGCTGCTGATTAATTTAACTTTTATTGGGTTCAGGTAGTTCATACACGAACCCATTTGTTAAATAAATGTGTAATGAATACAAATTCATGAAGTTGTCCTTGTCAATTGACTTCTTTTTTACTATTCATGATATTGTTCCTTTACTGATTGTATAGTTGTTTTTTTATTTTTCTGGTAAGTGGTAAAGATCAATTATAAATTCTTTTGGGAGTGCTTATCAACTCTTCATGGATCCTAATAGAATGCTTTCTTAATCTTGTGACACATGCAATCACATAATTTTGGTTTTAAAGGAAACTGAAGGAAATAACTCATCTAAACCGAATAAAATCAGATTTGCGGTGTATCACTGTGGATTAGATTTTTGTTTTGACTTTTAAGGTTATTGATTTCTGCATCAAATCTTCATGCTGCATCTTTAAAAGGTTTCAATACTTTTCAAATTCTCATGCCTGTGCTCTTTTGAAGTATTCTTGTGATGAATGATACACATTATAACAAAATAGCCTTTGTTTGTGTCACACGAAGTTTCTTATTGCAAGCAGTGGGTACTGGAAACTTTTTCGCTGTGCTTTCCACGATGTCTTACTTTTCACTCTCTTCGTCAGGTAAAATTAGGGGAACCTGGATACAAAGCGAGGTATTATGCTGAGAAGTTTGATGCCAAAAATCCGGAGCAGGTGGACGACATCAGGAAAGACATAGTATGTTCTTTTCTCTATCAATCTTCCCTTCTGAATCAGATGGATTCATATCTGATTGTGCAATCAAGAATTTTATCATCGGCTCAAGCATAAATTTCTGAATGGATAATTTCATGGTCATATTTGCCATATGGAAACTTTGGACGAATAAATAACTTGTGATGACCTGGTGTATTGAAATTGTGATTCGATGATTTTCCCTCGGCAGTATATATTGAGTATTGGTCGATGAGCTACAATGCTATTACTGCATCTCCTTATAGTTTATTTCTAACAAGAAAATTATATGGTTCAATTTGTATCCCTGAAATTTGTTCTCCTATATTTAGGATTAACTAAACAACAGAAGGGGCATCAAACAAGTATCAAGCCCTACACGCAAATAGTGCATCTTTCTATCATTTTCTCATTCTTTGGATGAATAACATGTCTTAATCATAAGTTTATGGTGCAGTCAGCTGGTGTGATAAACATGAAATAGATATCTTTATTTATGCCAAGCACATTTATTTATGATAAATTCTGTTAATTATAATAGTGATCACTATCTAAAAGACATGCAGGTACTGAAGTACGTGGAGGGTCTGTGTTGGGTCATGCGCTATTACTACCAAGGTGTTTGCTCTTGGCAATGGTCAGTATGATAATAATGAGAGCAGAAAGCTCTTTTGTTGCTGTTATTGTCAGTTTCCTTTCTTTCTCGTCTTTTCACTCCATCTTCCATATATTATCCTGAAGCATTGTACCTTAAATATAATGGTTAGATGCCTTACTTGTCAATGGAGAAGGATGGTCTGAACAGAGGAGGCTGTCCTCAACCTTGATGGATCATTGAATTCGGAGCTTGCTTTCATGGATATTTGTTGACGTATTGCTTCGTTTTTGTGGCCTAGGCAATGAAAATATTATTTATACGTCCATGAATTAGTAATTGATTATTTACATGCGAAAAGTATTTATAAAGTATACCATATCGATCAACATTATAAAGTTTGACTTGGTTTAAAAGATAGGATTTATGTACTATTGTTCGATTTTTTTTCATATCCACACTTAAAATAGAGAAGAAAATGTATGTAGATTTACGGTAGACAGATTAAATATTAAACCAATTATTAACATAGCTAACTTGGGCCACATTGATTAGGAGAGACTTAAATGTTTGGAAAGCACGCTATCAATTGCACTAAATCGAGTGCAATGGAAGAGGAAGAGTTTGATCCATGTAGCGGACATTAAGGTCTCCAACAAATTATTAACATAGCTAACTTGTTTTTGTTTTGTTGTTCAAAGTGTTTTAACATAAATGAAAAGATAACTTTTAGCAATATGATGACATTAAAAATAAAAATAAAGAAGGAAAAAAATTTTGTTCTAAATCTAACGGCAATCATATTATGTCAATGCCTGTGGACTCTTTTGTTTCAGAGATTCATTGTTTGCCTTGAGTTCTTCTTAGTTGAGGCAAATGATCTAGATGATGGCTAGACTTAGCCTAGGCATTGACTTGACCAGTCTCCAACTCTGCCTTGTGTTGTAACCAGTAAAAACAGTGACTACTTAAGAATATTTTTATCATTAAAATACTACATTCTTCATGTTTCCTGTTGTAAAAGTTGAAGTTGAGTTCTAATTCATCTTGGTAACCAAAAATTTTTTAAGAGGAATGCTAGAGTAACCCACTTTGGGCACCTAGTGGGCCCAAGTGGGTGTCCAGCCATGTGATGTACCTCGAGGTGTGCGCATAACACCTTGAGATGTGCGCACACACTCCTCGAGGCATATCACATGGAGGGACACCCACATGGGCCCACCAGGTGCCCAAAGTGGTTACTCTAGCATTTTTCATTTTTTAAATAAATTCTAGTTTTGCAAGTTGCATGGAATTCCTCTAAAGAGAATTTTTTCTGGCTCACTGATCTCTTTCCATGTTGAAGATTGTTTATTATAATCCTCATATTGTAATTATATTTTTGCTTTCCCAAGCCTTTGGAATATGAGCTTTTATTCTTTTCTTTTTTTTTTTTTTCAGGTTTTACCCCTACCATTATGCTCCTTTTGCCTCTGATTTGAAGAATTTAAGTAATATAGAAATTGCCTTTTTCCTGGGTGAGCCATTTAAACCATTCGATCAGCTGATGGGAACACTACCAGCCGCCAGGTTCTTTGTCCCTGATTTGGTTCTTTCATTTTTTTCAGTAGCATTTAGGACACCTCAACGCATTCTACTTTGATACTGAACCATTGGTAAGATTGCTTAATCTTGCTTTTCGTGTCCTTGGCAGTTCAAGCGCTTTACCAGTGGAATACCAGAAGTTGATGGTTGATCCGTTATCTCCAATAAGTTCCTTTTATCCTACTGGTAAAACTTGCGCTACCATGATTACTTTGAGCTTTGAACGCTTTTTCTTGTGTTGTTTACTGTTGGTTGATACTTCTCTTGGGACAGCTTTTGAGATTGACATGAAGGGAAAACGCTTTGCATGGCAGGTAAATTTGTTAAACTAGTTTCCATCTTTGGATACATGATTACATATTTTTTAAATTAATGCATATTTTTTGATTTGTTTTATTTCTTTGTTTGAGGCCAGGGTGTGGTGAAATTACCTTTCATCGATGAGGGGAGACTGTTAGCTGAAACGAAGAAGCTTGAGCACACACTAACGGTACGAATGCTGGCCCCTGCCCCTCCATCTCTCTCTTCCTTCCTTCTTCTTCTCCCTTCTTTTTTTCACGCCAATCGGATTAGGTTAGATAACTGTTCTGACTTCAGGAATGGGTGTTGGTGCGCAATTGTTTTTAATTCACTTTAATCCAACTTGCCTGAGATGTAAGCTTGCTCATATATTACTTATGTGCATCATTATTCTGAACAAGATATGCTATATATGCTTTGTGTTAAAAGTAATTGGTGGGAAAACCTCTAAGACACCTCTCTACTTATTGCTCAGTAGCAATAAGTCGACACGTTGGTAGGAGTTGGGGGAATTTACCTTTGCCTGTCTTGCCTCTTAATCGACCTTTTCTATCAACCCTTTACCCTCTCTTTCTTCCTTTTCTATCTATTGCAGCGCTATTTTAGGGACACCTCATCAAATGGTTAAATCTCATGCTGTATGAATAAGTCCATATGTAACAGCTAGATCGTAATACAAGATATTGATCTAACTGATTTGATTGCCAAAATCTTATGCTTTATGATGTAAATTCTATGCTTTATGATTTGAACTTGGTTTAAACCTTTGTAACTTAATCCTATGATTCATGTTTGAAGGGCCTATGATTGGTATATGAATTTAAAAATTGTGCAATTGGTATGATTTGTAAAATTGATCTGAGAAATATGTGATCTCTGAATTTGGGAAGTTTAAGCAAAGTTTTATTTGAGATCAAAAACAGCAGATCAGGTTAAAAAAAACATCTAGAAAATCATTCTCGAAAACAACTTTCGTCATCTGTTTTTTATTCAGGAAGAAGAGCGAGTGCGGAACAGTGTGATGCAAGATCTTCTATATGTTCATGTAAATCACCCTTTAAGTGCACAAATTGCTTTGTATTACAAGTGCTACTTTGAACTGGATGTTGAAGAAAGGGTGCCTTGCAAAATTGATCCGAGCACCAGGTTGGTAATTTCAACCATGTGTGATTCAGCTTTGCTTTCACAAAATTGATAAATCGATTTGTTTGACTTATCTACTCCTGTGTTTCAGTGATGGGATGAATGGCTATCTTTGGCTGTCTAAAAGGAATGGGTATATACAAGTGTTCCTTTCGCCGATCAAGGGATTGGGAGATGTTGAGAACAACCAAGTCTTGTATGCATCATTTCCATCTACTTATTTAAAATTGATATGCTTCAGATTCTCTTATTTTCATTGTTGCTTATTATTTTTTTCTGCAGAAATGCTGCATATGTGAACCCTCAATTCCACCAGCATATTCCAGAACCTCCCAAGGGCGTAATCCTACCTATGAAGGTCTATAATATTAAATGTTTATTCTTAAACTAAATTTACAAAACAACGCAAGTGCTCTTTATGAACTATATCAAATATATAATTGAAGAGCTCAATGAAGTGAAAATTCTGCAAAATAGCCAATTGTGAATATAGTGAGCATCCTTCTAGTCTCTATTCACTCCCTTCTTTTTTTCTTCTGAATAGTATCAGTGCTCAACATTATTGTTATTAGTTTTTTTAGAAGTCAATTTAATTGCGATCAGATTTCACTTTCTTTAACAGAAAGGGAGGAAATAATTTGTTGGGTCTTCCTTGTCGGACTGGTTAGGCCTTAATTCATAGAAATCAATAGTTCGTCCTTTGAGAATCTCAATCTATGTGCTAGGTGAAGGTTTGAGGTTTGGGGTTTAATCTTAAAATCTTCTTGGCAATTGCTGGTTAGGTTTTTTAATCATTGTAAATTCTTTGATAACTTTCATGATTTATAAGTTTCTTCTCAAAGAGGGGTCCTCTTTTGGAGCTTAGGTATGTGACTCGAACCTCAAGCGGTGAAGTGTATATGCAACTTGTTAGGGATACTCTTGTTTTCCTTCCCCTTCTTTCGACTTTTTCCTTCATTATAATTGAAACGAAGCTGCAGAATCTTACCATCAAGGTTATTGACTTGGTGTAAAGAAGAACCTCTCAACCTTTAGTTTGATGGGGGTGAAACCTCAACCTTAAGGTTCAGTTGGATAATGTCGGACATAGTTAAGTCGAGTAGGGACCATCTAGGCTAAGAAATAGTGAAGGCATAGGCTAAACATAGTAGGGCTTGATTGAACCATATATCCCAGATAGGATTGTAAGACTTCTCAAAGGAAAAGAAGGAAGTGTAAAATCTTGGGGGATAAACTTTGTATTATGAAATATACTTGCGATTATCTTAGAATATGATGTGCCTGTATTGACTTCTTTTTGGGTAATTATTGACTTGCTTGTTTTAATTTACTTGGTGCGTAATCCCTACTTCGCTAGTTCCTTCTAGTTTTGCTTTCCTAATAATTATTTATTATCATTGGTTCATTATACCATTTAGAATTTGTATTTTTTTAATTGTTTTGTATGGATTCAATCGCCCTAAATCGAGCGCCATGGAAGAGTTTGATCCATATAGTTGACCCCACTAGTATTTTACGGGCACTCATTTTACTAATTTCCTAAGGTTTTTCCTTTATGATAAAAAAGGTTTTTGCTCGAAAAAAAGTTTTCCTTTATTGTCACTAGTGCATTGACATTAGTTTTTGTTCCCCGCTCTATTGGGGGAAATACTTTATTGGGTATGTCATTGTTGATTATACTCATTCGCAACTTCATGTTGCTTGTAGAGAAGATTTTTAAATGTTTATTGTCCGCAACTCATTCAATCAATTAAAATTCTAGTTCGGCTTGTTTACTTGATGATCAAGCTAGAAATTGGAGTCACTGTTGAATGAATGTAGGATTTTGTTGTTTGGGGTTTCGGCATTATGCATTGTGGGTGTTCCTTCACGTCCTCATTCTTTCTTATTGTTCTGGCATTTGTATTTGTAAAACCTTAGTGCTAATACAAAAGTTGTATCTTACTCAACACTCAATGATCAATATCAAATATTTGACGTGGTAAACAGTGGTTCAACTCGCATTTGATTGTCACTCAGATCCTAATAATCTTTTTATCTGCTTATTCACTTGCAGGTAGTAACACCCGTAGATGTAAAACCATTTCCCGGGTTATGGCACGAAGACAGAAACTATCGTTCTCATCAGGTTAGAGAGAGGTATCTATTTCTACACCTTCCATTGAGAAATCTGTATTTTTCCCTTTTTAAAAACTTTTTTGGTGGTTTAGTGTGGAGGAATGTAATATAAGTTATATAACTTGGTGCTTTTGCTTTTACTTGAGGATGCCCAAATAACCACTGAAGGCTACATAAATAGTCATCCATTACAAACAATACTATTATTTTAGCTAATGGAAGGTTTAAGAAAAAAATATAATGAAAGGTCTGTTATGTTAAATCTTGATTAGTTTCTTTTCTAGTTTTTTCATCTATTTCTCCTAAACTTTTCATGCACATGTTGATGTTGATAGGCTATCTTCTAATCAGAAAGCTGTTTATGGGAAGGCTTTTAGTGTCAGATTAATCTATATTTGGTTATATTTTATTGATTGGGCGGTGTAATACCATTGATTTAAGATCCTTTACCCTTCATCTTTTTCAGGCCAGAGGTACCAGGGGCGCTCGCTGGCCCTATTTTGGGAGAAGCAGCTCATCGGCTTCTCAAGAACACGCTGCAGATCAAACATCGCCCCTCTATAGTGTGTGCCAACCAACCTTCCCCACGAAGTTTGGTAAGATCTGGGCCGGCAGGACCGCCAGGATATGAAAGTGGATTTGTCCAGGGCGAACAATATCACAAATCCAATCATAATCAGAATAGTCCTCAACGGGTCATCAATCGTTCTGTGCTAGGAATGGCTGCAACTTCCCACCAAACAAAAGGAACGAGATGGAATTCCGGAGTGCAAGGTCAAGTGTCTCGTATCGAACAGTGGCTTGGTTTGCAAAATGGGGTCTCTGGTTCAAAAGTTGAAGCACCCAGAAGACCCCAAGATCCGACTGTGTCTAGTAGTACAGCGACGCAGCGCAACAAGATCGAAGTAAAGAGGTGGAATGCTAGAGTACAGGATCAAATTTCTAATGTCAAAAGAAGGGATGATCTGCAAAGTGGCGAATATGGTTTTAGAATTGAAGATGGGACAAGTCATAGATTGTCAGGTCAGTTGCCTTTAAAGAGTAGCAAACCTGGAAGCTCAAACATAGGCAACGATGTGCAGCAACACATGAAGAGCAACGGAAAGAGATTCAGTTCAAGCTTGGAAGATAGACATTTTCATCAACAATTGTGTAATTTGCAAAGTGGGGTATCTGGCTTGAAAATTGAAGATGCAAGAAACAGATCAAATTATCAATTGCCATTGAAGAGCATCAAAGCTGAAAAAACAAATGACCCACTGCTGCAGCCCATCAAATTCAGAGGCGAGCCTTCACGGTCAACCAGCAGTTCGATGCGCAGAACTCCCAGCAAACAGTATAACCCGGAATGGAGTAAAGTACCTGAGAAGCAAGTGAAAATGGTTTACCGAGTAAAAACACAACCTATTCAACTACCCTCAGAATCATCCCTTTAACCCAGTTGTTTCTCCTTCTCTTGGGTTGCAGTTAATGTATACAAATGCCGAATGGCGATCAACTGTTAACATTATCATCAGATATCAGTAATACATACATGTTGGAATGATATTGCCATTGAAATTCAATTCCACAAACTAACAAGTAAAGTTGCTACTCGGTGATGGAACTACAAGATATGGCAATATTACAACTTGTATTTTATTCAATCATTATGTTATCCTTTGCAATAATTTAAAACTAAACATTTGAATATTGGAAATACAGTCCTGATGGCACTTGAAATTGAAGGTACAATCCATTAATTGATAGCGGCAGTACTAGTTCGCCTGTCATTGCAAAAGTTTGGTTTGGGCAATAACCACCTCTCGCCACAGCAATGGCTTTCATCTGGTGGAAGGAAAAGAGTAAACTTGAGTATCTAAAGTTGGCTCAAGTATTTTCAAGTAGAGAATCAAGAAAATGAGGATTACAAATAACCTTTGGTGATCAACTTGCACAGTTAGGAACGCGATAGAACTCCTTTGGAACTGTTGTAAGCACACGAAACATAACAGTGAAGATAATCTTTCACCCATTATACATTCAGTAATCGATATTGATTCCTTGACAAGCGAGGTTAAAGGTGCACGATGATCTTATTCAAGTACCATTCGAATGATTGAGATGATTAGGAAGTCATTTAAAACCATTGGAAATTCAGAAAGAAAAAGAAGCTAAAGCGTACCTTGGCACAGTACCAAGGCGGCGAGGGTCAGACTCAGTTGCTTGTCGAAGAGCTCTGGCAAAAGCTTTAAATGTTGCCTCAATAATATGGTGAGAGTTTTTCCCAGCAAGCTGCTTCCATAAAATTCAGTGACACCAATTTATTGATTCTAATGCAGATGATTATGCAGAAGAAACATTGAATTTTGGCAGTCTACGACGTTGAAGTGAGGAGAATTGCAAAAAGGTTCTTATAAATTTTAGTATCATTTGTGGTTTTCCCAAGTTCAAATTCTCAAGTTATTACACATAAAAGTTCCTCTCTTTTAACAAACAATTATACACTAAAAAGAGAGAATTTTGAAGTACTTTTACCTGTCGTATGTGAAGTGTCATTCCGGAAGTGTTCACCAACGACTGAAAGAAGTGCTCCACTAGCTAGAGATATCAGAATTCAGATAATCATGAAATCACATCATCATAGCAAAGTAAAATACATGGAATTAAAAGACCGTGATTGTTACTGACAAAAAAAGCTATCGTTCAGATGCCAGCTTAAAATGGTCCAAAACTTCTAATAATTCAGCAATGCTCAATATAATTCTTGTCCTTCATTTAAGAAATCACAAAGGAAAGGGAAGAGATATAGAAAAGTCATGTTTTATTTCAAAGCTACTGTACATTTTGTCAGCTCAAGATGGTGAACATTTCAAGCATGCATCTTGAAATGCACACAGTAAACAAACTGTTTCTGACACACTTCAGATTGTCCAAAATACCACAAGGATCTTGATATATTAGCTCCGTTTGGTTCAGCTTATGCTTTGATGACGTGGATAAGTACTTATGAAAAGCAAAAAGCACGTAGGGAGATGCTTTTGAGAATATCACTTATTGTGGTAGTTTTGGTTGCCACGCAAGCTAATCACAAAAAACATAAAATTAACCAAACGGAATAAAAGCTGCTTATTGAGTGCCACATCAACAATAAGCAAGAGCATAAGCTGAACCAAACGGGTGCTCCATTTGGTTCAGCTTTTACTTATTGCTTATTGCTTATTGCTTATTGCTTATTACTTATAGCTTAAGCAATTATGATATAATTGCTTTTGGTATAAGCAAATTTGGTGTGTTTGGTTCCTCACTTTAAAAAGTACTTTTACTTAGAAAATCTTATCAATTCGCATTCGCAATCTTGATAAGCATGGGAATGGATGCTTATCCAAAAAGTAACTTTTCTGCAATTTGGGACCGAATCGCATATTATCCAAACACCCTTTATCAATTAAGCTGCAATGCCACATCATTAATAAGCAGGCTCATAAGTTGAACCAAACGGGGCCATTAGTCAACCATGTAAATGCAATGGGAGATAGTTTGCATAAAAAAAAAATGCAATGGGAGATATACTTGTGCCTTATCAAGAATCATTTTCTCCTAATACCAATGCTAAGAAGTGTACATATATTATTGATTTACCAATGAACAAGCAGCATTATAAAGCTACTCAATCGTAGCAGCTAGTTAAACAAAAAAGTACCGAGTACAGCTGATAACTGGATTTTTTTTTCTTTCCAAATTTAAATTCTCATTGGAATGCTGTGTTGTTTGATGAGTCCAGGCCTACGAAAAGAATCAACTTTTTACACATGCATCCCATCATGTAATCAAATCCTATATATACGCCAGCATCAAGTTTCTGAACTGACATGCAATAACATTTGCATTTTTAGCTACACCAAACCTCAATCCCATTACCAAAACAAATAATGAAGAGATTGAAGACGTCTTGGAAGGAAGTGGCAAGCACTCACATCCCATGTACTCATGGTTATTTCTGTCAATTGGAAAGATATATCTCACTCAAAGAGTCCATGATTAATTGAAACTACTAAATGCATATTCCCAAGGGAATTACGAAAGATTCATTTCCTAAAAAGTGAAATCTCAAGATTAATAGAAGTTGATACTGACATGAAATATAGAACTTTATATTCAATTTCTGTGAGATAAATAAATAAATAAATTTCACATATCGAGGACCCAAGTTCTGCAGCTTTTATTCCTTGAATTCATTATCTTTG
This sequence comes from Stephania japonica, assembly GCA_039657345.1. Classification (NCBI taxonomy): domain Eukaryota; kingdom Viridiplantae; phylum Streptophyta; class Magnoliopsida; order Ranunculales; family Menispermaceae; genus Stephania; species Stephania japonica. The sequence goes on along the minus strand of CM077558.1, from coordinate 13,500,091 downwards.
AAAACTTTGAACTTCTAGTTTTGGTTTGAGTCTCATTTTAAAGCCCGACATATTATTGATTAAAAGCTAAGTTCTTTACAAATAAAGGTCAATGTAACTAAAGACCTGAGAAAATTTTCTCAAGCTCACAATGTCCCCCGACTAGAAAACTTGATTCAATAGAAACTGAAGAAATTCGATGATGTAGGGGTAGAGCGAAGCTAACATGGGACGCATTGATTAGAAGGGATTCAAAGGATTTGGAAAGCACACTATCATTTGCACTAAATATTGATGTCTGGGACTCTGGGAGAACTTTCTCCATATTGAATTTCTTTTTTAGTTTGGTCTCCCCCTTCTGAACATCTCTTATTCTCCTTCTTGATCTACTTAATTTTTTTTTATTTTTCAATTCCATCACTTTTATTACGTCAATGATGACCCGCCGCCATAGACTTGCCTATATCAGTTGTAGCCAAAGTTGCAAATGTAAGAGCTTGAATTCCACATTAACGATTGCATGGGCAATAGTTCGAGTTGACAACTCTTTTCATTCCCTTGCCCAGGAGCTCTAGGGAAGAGGATCAAATTTGCCCTCTCAAACAGCTTGATGTCAATATCTCCCCAACCCCTTGAGCAAAATGCAATAACAACATAGCCCTAGTCATGGACTGACCCCATTGTCTCTGAGGCCTAGCCTCAACCAATGTATATTGCACCACTTATAATTATATTAGCATTAACATAATTTTCCATCATCTGTTTTTAAGCATACCACACCAATAAAAGAATTGATCCATGGCGAGCAAACAATCCAAAAAGGGTAGGGGCTCTAGGTTAACACCCTTTCAAATGTCTCATATGATTGCTATGTTTTCACATTGATGGATTTCTAACCTTCACTATTCCCTAGATGGCCGCCAATAACTTTTCTCATTCCTGTCTTGATTACTTCAAATCAAGTAAGCCTCTCTTCCATGATCCTATGGGACTTCATGAGCCACGGAATTTACTATTTGAGCATCAATCTCCTTAGGGCTGATTTTGTGTTACCCTCATTCAAGTAAAACCAATAAGTACATAACTATATGATAAGAAAATTCATCCAGGTGACTATGGTGATTATTTTTTAATTTGGTTTTACTTGAAATGAAGAGAAGTGATTTAAGGATATTCTAAAATAAAAATACAAAAAGGTACAGCGATTAAAGAGGAATGGTGTGGCAAGATCAAATGGAAGGTTTACTTAGCCGCTCCTTTCTCATATTGCCAACAACAGGCTTATGGATATACCTGAGTGTCATATGTACCGACTCTTTCAGTGGGAATACGTAGATCATAACTCAAATGAGGCCGCCCGGATAAGTCCTGATTCAACAAAAAATTTCTCACTGGTAAGAAAATGATCTGATTAAGAAGAAAAAAGAAAGAAAGAAAGCACATCTTTATATCATGACAAAAGAATACTGTTCTTGAACACATTACAAGCAACGTCATAACTAACATTTTCGACCAAAAACACATTTTCATTCATACTAGTAAAAAAAGAGACTGTATGATGTGAAAAATGTTACACATTAGGAGGAAAGTATCGCATAACCTACTTTTGTACATGATGCTCACTTCACAATTGACAATGTAAACCAACAAAATCAAGCATTTATGGAATTTTGGAAACTGCATATTTGAACTTAGGGGCATTAAACGTACAAGTTACAACAGACCAATGCAAGCCAACCAATTGGGTAGCCCAATGGGGTGGCCCAATGGTTTGGTATGTGATTTGAAAGTAAGAGGTCATGGGTTCAAACCTTGGTGGGTGCAAAAGTTGTTTCTTTCCTATAAAAAAAAAACAACATACCAATGCAACGTGCACCAAAGCCTCATCTAAAGGGGCCGAAAAGTCTCCAAACCGATAAATGCCTTTTCGATCCCCAAGAGCTTGAAGTAACGCCTGCATAACAAAAAATGTAAAAAGTCAAAAACAAAGGTGGTTGGGTTGTGCATGTAGGGTCGGCTTGTGCTAGGGTTACATCGAGCCTGTTGATCGTTTGTTTTTGTTTTTTGTCTTGAAGAGCAGCTGTGATGTTTGGAGTGTTTGAATGTATTAGATTGTTTTGACTTTTGAGTGGGAGGTTGCAGCTCTATGAGTTCACTGGAATTGGTGGAATCTTTGCTTTGCAGTGCTAAATATGGTTTGAATTAACTTTGGAAAAAGAGAGGTTAGTTATTAATGTGCCACAACTTTGGTGAAAAACATGAAGTCCGGTCCCTGTATTGGAAATTTTTTTTCTTCTCTTCTGTTGCGGCGTCAATGAAATTAACATCGTTTTGATCTTTACTAGAAGTAATAGCTGTTGTATGTCTTTACATGTTCAAATAATTTGTCAGAGTAAACCGATTGGAGAGAGGAGAACTTGAGGGTTTCGAATGAAAGGTGAGTGCAAAAAGTGAGTCATTCTTTTTTACTCCCACAATATGCTCCATGATAGAATTGATACTTTTTCAGAAAGGGTAGGAAATAATTGATCATTCTGAAACCTTACGATATAATTGATACTACTTGTAAATGTTAGGATATATTATATATATGATCATTAGGCCAAAAAATAAAATAAAATAAAATTAAGTAATGAACAGTAATCACCGTTCCAATGGCAAGTGCAACATCCTCATTGGTATGATGATCATCAATATGAATGTCCCCAACAGCCTTCACATTCACATCAAACAACCCATGTGACGCAATTTGCTACACCAACCAACAACCAACAATCAACAATCAACAATCATAGTTCAATTCAACACCAAAACTGATCAATTCAATTCAACTCCCAAAAAAAAAAAAATCTACTCACATCCAACATGTGATCCAAAAAGGGTATTCCAGTATGAGAATTGGAAACCCCAGAGCCATCAAGGTTTAGTTTGACTTGAACATTGGTCTCTTTAGTGACTCTCTCAACCACTCCAATCCGACCTAATGTCAAAGTCGAAATCAACAAATTAGAGGTGAGTCTGCAAAACCCAGTTCGGATTGGTGAGAAAGGTTACCAATTTGCGGAGAAAGAGTGGATGGAGAGCCATTTTCCCCAATTTGAAGCGGTGGAGTCGAATTTGAGATGGAACATGAACAGGAGGTTGGTCTCTGCGGAGTCATCTTCAAGTGGGTCGTGTTGGTGCGAAGAGGAGGAACCCTAGATGAAGATGAAGATGATGGGATTGACGAGCGAGGTGGTGGTGGTGGAGATGGAGATGGAACGAACAGCTCCATCTGTGTACGTGCGTGTGTCAATTTCATCATGGCTTTAGTCCTTCTTCAAGGGTTCTTCATTCTAAGAAAATGATTTGGTAACCCACTAACTACACTACACGCACTAAGCAACTGAGTTAACTCACCTGTTTGCACAGTGTTCCATGCGGCGCCTCGAGATACGTATGCAGATCGAACGTTATGTAAATGGGGAGATGAGATTTGTTAATGTTGGGAAGGTAATGTTGGTAATATTCACCAATAGCAATACGCGATGCAGACAAAAGATTAAAAGTGAGGAGGGTAAAAATGTAAAAACATATATATATCGTACACATGACGTCTTGCTATTGGTAGATATTACCAACATTGCCTTTTCGACATTAACAAATCCCCTGTATTTAGTGCATTATTTTAGCATTTTCTTTATGAGGATTTTGTTTGTAGGGTTGCATATTCAAGATGATTTCTTAAGGGGCAACTGACAAGTGTGGAAATGTGTCCTTGTTGAGGCACCATATCATTTTTCTTTTGAAATAGTCAGTTTTTTGTGGTCTTATTGAGCCTTTCGTGTGAAGGTGTTTCTGCGGCGCTGCCTGCCTTTATCAAAATATAGGGCCTCAAGATTTCAAGTTTGGATGATGTTATTGTCACGTAAGCTTGTAGTGTTGCTAGTAAGTCACCTTCCACATTTTAGAAAAATATTATGTTATCGAACTACATGAGTGAAGGCTTCTACCTGTTGTCGAGGTAGAATTTCAAGAAGGGCCAAGCTATTCGGACTCCAATTTTTACTCTCTTTACCCCATTCTTGTGAAATGACCCAATTACCCCTTTATATAAAGGGTTTTTACTTACGCATACCCCAGTTGTCACTTTCTTCAACCGCACTCTCATCACCAATCCAAATACGACGAAATTCGACATAACCCCATTAATTTGACGTCGTAGGTGCATTCTTCATCTCGTTTAGTGTCGATTATGTAATTTTTTGAGGTTTTTTTTTCCTTTTAAGTTGGTATTATTTGTGGTTTGTTGTTGGGTTTAGAACTTTGATTTGGGGTTTGAATCTTATATTTTGGGCACAAAATTTTGATGGAATAAAAAATATCAAGCAATTCTGAGCAAAACCCAATATTTTTTTGTCATTTTCATGTATTTTTTAGGAGTTTTGAAAAAAAATTTGTTTGTTTTTGTTGCCCGCGGTGTTCGAAAGCACAGGACCGACAACTCTTAAGAGGTGTCAAACGCAAAGGGCCAACACCTCTAAAGAGGTCTTGGTTAGATCCCTCCGTCACCCATTAAAACTGAGTTTTCTTCACAATCTCGGTTATATTCAATCGACACCTCTTTAGGGGTGTCAGGTATCGATCGAATCTAACCATTACCCCTTTAGAGGTTGTGGTCAGAGTTGGCCGATACCTCTTCATAGGTGTCAGCCCTGTGCGACTGAATTCTGCAGGTGACACTTTTTCGTTTTTAGGACACATCACGACCACATTCGACCTTTTTCAACGAAAAAAACACTTCTACAACACTTGGTGATCTAGTACAAGTGCTCTACAATGACTAAAATTGAAAAATATAGATGATTGAGGGGTGTTGGGTTGAGGGTGATGGGGTATGACCGTATGAGGTGAATAAAGGTATTTATTAGAATTTTGAAAAAAATGAGGTAAATTGAGTAAAAAGTTGGGTAAATGAAGTAAAAATTCAAAAACGGGATGAAAGAAGTAAAATATGGGGTCCGAATAGCCTGGCCCTTTCAAGAATTAATAAGTTCAAATCGTGTTGTCACAAAAGCTCATGGTGCTACAAAGAAATGTAATGCATGTTCATTTTTTTTCTGTACTTTTCTTTTTGTTGCAAAAAGCATGCGGTTTAGATTAGGGTTGCAAGTGGGGCGGGGCGGGGCGGGGCAGGGATTAAAAATATCGTCCTCGCATCCGCGGGGGTGCGGGGCAAACTTTGCCGCCCACGCCCCGCCCCGCCTCGCCGGATTCCCCCCGGTGCGCGGGGATCCCCGCGCCCCACTGGTAGAAAGTGATGCTTGTTGACCAAATTGCTAGGCGGGAGTTCGATACTTCGATGGTGTATATGAGAATCTTGTGCGAGACATATGGAAGATGTCGCAGTCATTTAATGGTTTATGTTTGACGTCTTTCTAGAAAATGGACTATTGAATGTCCTTTCTTTATTAATTCAGGATCACTTGTAATGACATATTTACCACATCAATAAAGAAGTTATATTTTAACTTTGAACACAACTAGAAAATGGACTTTGTCCTCAAGAAAGAAAATAGTAAATACAAATAGATTCAACTTTAAACACAAATAAAAAGCTTCATTTCATTCAAAACAACAAACACATAAATAAGAGTATTCTTATATATTTTTAAAATATAAAGCAGGTGGCATATATATACAAAACCCAAAAGTATAAACTATGTAGCATATAGATACAAAATAACAAACTATGCGACGTATAGGTACAAAATAACAAACTATGCTAACAAGCCACAACATATTTTAATGCGTTTTTTCACATATTGAGAATATATATCTTCCAACGCATATTCATTATTGTCAAGTTTCTACTTTTCGTTTTGATTCTGATTTTTTTTTTGTTTTCTTTTTAGGATTGAATCAAAATTCTAATAACAAAATGATTAAAAAAGTAATATATATTGGTTGACATTTCTGATAAGTGTTGCCTAGATATATAATCGCCAATTTTAAGTTTATTTGACAAGATCATATGTTTTTATTATATATCCTCACTGTCTCAACAAAATTTATTTGTATATTTGAAGTTTCCTTATGTCGCACTTTTTTACCATAACATTTTTTTACTTTTTTTCAACTTCTTTTTTGCTCTTTTCGACTTTTTGATAGCTATTTGGTTTTCGATGTTTTTTATATTCAGATTTTTACCTTTGAGTTTTTATTTTGATCTCTTTTTTATTTTTCTTTTCAAGAGCAAACAAAAATATTTTAAAAATGACATATATTGATCGTCAATCTCTGTGTGCATTGTTTAGATCAATGACCTCCCTTTTTTTAGTTTATTCAACAAGATGACAATTTGTTATATATCCTTTATTGTGGCAACAAAATTTTAATTAATCATTTTTCAAAATAAATATGGCTTCTATTCATAAAGTATTAAATTGGGATTTCACCAATGTTTACATAAGTTTTTTTTTTCTCTTTCTATCACTTCCTTTTTCTCATCAAATTAATTTTATTAGGATTATATTTTTGTATAACCATATGCAAAAAGTTTTTAAACTTTCAAGACATATATTCCATAATTTTGCTACAAAAAAATTAAATGATATTATTCTTCACTTAAAATTTATTCGAGATTATGTAGTAAGATTATTTTTTTAATTTTTTTCTCATTAAGTTAATTATTTTTTAACTAATATATTGACACTTAGTCTTACCCGCGTGCGAAGCACGAGATTTTGACTAGTTTTTTAAAATGGATTCCTCGTAGGACGGAGTACGTGGCAAGGAGACGAGGATTCCCCGTGTGGCAGGGTATGGGGCGGGGCACGGGGCGGAGCGACGGGGATTCTCTGCGGGGCTGGAAATGGGGCGGTTCTACGGGGAAAACCGCGGGACAAAGGCATGCCCCGCCCCCCGCCCCGCCTTGCCCCGTTATGTGGGGCGAACTCTCGCCCCGCGTCCTGCCCCATCGGGGGCAAAAATGCGGGGAATCCCCATCCCGTCGGTGCGGGGCCCCGCGGGTCCCCGCCCCACTTGCAACGCTAGTTTAGATATTAAAATGGAAAATGTTTTTGTAAGCTAACACACTGACACAACTTGCTGGCATTCCTTATTAACGCATCAAGATGTGCACATACGTGTATTGATGTGTATCGAAAAGAGACGCGGACAATTGCGTGCCTCTGCTGCGTGTTCATGCTAATTACCCTAGCAGGATCCGATTAAAAATTAGAAAAATGTTAGGGCGGTATACATTTGCTACGTAGTTTGTGTGCAACTGCGATTAGGATCAAAGACCTCACTCATTTGTGTAGCAAAGCAAATGTATGTAGCATAATTATGTCCCCCAATCACTATCTATTAAATATGTACGTAATAAAAGAATGGAACAGTACTAAAAGAAAACAAATACAACAATGACAAAACCTCAATTTAAATAAAATTAATGTAGATTACATCGACAGTTTGGCCCTATATATAGAAAAAACTGAGGTAGGAAGGTCATCCCCTGTATGGAGTCTATCCGACTGCCGAGCGTTGATTAATTAATGCAGTTGATGCCAAATGTCACGTGAAAAATCAAAGAAATATTTTAAATTGATGGCGAATAATTAAAAAAAAAAGGTTAATTGACTGCAGCACCATATATACATTGTGCTTTTTTGTGTATAGTTTCCGTTTTTTATTTTTTTTGCACTCATCAAAAAAATATGAGATAATTATAAATAAGTTTTTTTAAGAAAGGGCTCTCTCACGCATCGAAATCACTATATATACATTGCGTTTCTTTTTTCTTATATACTTTCCGTTATTTATTTATTTTTATTTTTTTGTACTTATCAAATATATATAAGATATATAATTATAAATAAGTTTTTGTGAAGCAAAAACCAATCGGACAAAATCATGGTTGAAATTACTGAACCAATGAGATTTAACAATTTCACAATACTATAAGCCAAGGAGATTTAACAATTTCACAATACTATACAAAGCTTAAGAAGTTATGGGATGAATTAGGCTGTTTAGCACCTATTCCTTCGTGTGATTGCGGAGCATCAACAAAAATGATTATTCTTGAATCGAATGATCGATTGATGCAATTTTTGATGGGTTTGAATGAGATATATGATCATATTAGGAACCAGATTCTTGTTTTAGATCCTCTTCCTAACATCAATAAGGCCTATTCAATGGTGTTGAGAGTTGAAAAACAAAAGGAGGTTACTGTGAATTTTTCCACTGGTCTTGAAACTGCTATGATGGTCAAGAGTACTTCGACTAACAAGGCTTTCAGGAAGGGTAATTCCAAGAAGTATGTGAACAAAGATGATTTGTTTTGTGATCACTATAAGGCAAAGAGGCACACTAAAGAGACTTGCTTCAAGTTACATGGGATTCCTGACTGGTACAAGAAGGGTCTCGAGAAGAAGAACGATGGGGATGGCAATAAGACTTGTGCAAATATGTTGATGTCTCCATTGGATGCTTCATTGGATAATACACTGAGGATGGAGGATTTGCAAACCAACATAGCTGCAATGATTCAGCAGGTTATTGAGAGATACATGAAAGGAAATGTTTCTGGAGAAACTTCTGCTGCTGTCACATATGGACATTCTGAATTCACAGGTAGTCTGTTGAATCAGAGCTACTCTTTAAATGCTTTTGTAACGACCCTCAAATTTAATTGGTGACAAGTGTCGTGTTTTACAGGACCGTGACGTACTCGTTGTGATTTTTCATATTACTCAAGCCTCGGGAGTCGACATTGAGGTATATTTTATTTTTCTGTGATGTTTGTATTATTATTTATACCCAAATGAGAACATTGTATCTCCTAGTGCGTGGTTTTTGTTTATTAATCGCTACGGATTTTTGTGTGAGATTCATCTAGGAGAAACATGAATTTTTGGGTATAATATGGATAATTAAACACCGAAAAATGGTAATTAGGGAATTATCAAAAATAATAAATAATTAAATAAAATATGGGAGCGAAGTTGTGTCCGAGAACGCACGCATTGTGAGTTGTGAGTTGAAACAGTCCGAGAAAATGCGTTGTATGCAAGAAACGACTTGGTTTTGGAAATTGGAGTCATTCATATGAGTTAGAGTTGGTGGATGGGATAAAAAGGAGTCACAAGATGTGCCTCGAGATCTATGCGCGTGATAAGATGAAGGAGTTATATAAATATCAACTTTTCTCTCTCCTCCGTTCACCTTATCATTTTGATCCAACATGAGAAGGAGAGAAGACGAGAGAACAAGGGGGTTCGGGTGATTCGAGTCGTTGCGACGCCGTGGATCTACCCAATACGCATAAAAAGGTAGGATTCCTATTCCTCTCTGTTTGTAGTCAGTTTGGCTTAAATTTTGTGGGTTTTCATCGCGACGATTTAGGACGAATTTTTGAGAAATGTTGGAAATTGATTTGAATTGATGATTTTGGTATCAATTGAGTATTTTATAGATGAATTGGTAATTGGTTTTTGGATTAGAAGTGAAATGGATTTTTTGGAGATTTTTGAAGAAATTTCATGTTATTTATGTATCGGGATGTTTTGTTGGGGTTTATGGAAAACGAGTTGGGTTTTAAGTTGTCATGGACGTCCCTAAGAGTTTGGGATAGACTCGGAACGCGGCGACACGAGTTAGGGTTTCGAAAAACCTCGAATTCGGTGTTTTGTTGAAGACGCCGTGAGGAGTTTACTCCCACGGCGCCACTCGCGACGTCTCAGGAATTTAGCGTGGAAAAGACGCCGTCAAGAACAAAAATGTCATGGCGTCTTGGCGACGTGACATTGTTCACAAAAGGAAAAATCACAAAATATCAAAAAATTTCACTGATCTCTCGGGGTACACAATTAGGTCCGAATACGACCCAATACCCAGAAATCAACCCAATTACACTAATTTAATAATTATGAAAAATTGGATAAATTAGAAAGATATTAATAGGATTTGCAAATTTGGATTAATTAACAGACTTTGAGAATTCGAGTGGATAGCTTATAGGTATGCGAGGATCGAAGTCTTGTGATCGATTGAGGTACATTATCGTACGATTGTAAGCCAGTAGAAAGTATACACTAATTCTTTTTCCATTTATTGCCATTTCTATTTGAATTGAGCTATTGTTGGAAATTCAGTATTTATTTCCTTGGTTGAGTGTCTTAGCGTAAGTGTGTTACGAAAATACTCCTAAGTGCATATTAGCGGGTAAGCGTGAACACTCCTGCTGGTGTGTTGTCCAACCCCACTGATAACGGGTTATACCCTGAATACTGGATTGTTTGGGCACTATTGTGACTATTAATGTGGTGTTGTTGTACTGCATTGATTTTAACTACTTATGAGCCTCTATTGACTCTTTGGACACTTAAACTTCGTTGCTTAGCTTATCAGTCTGTTTATCATGCAATTTGTTACATTTTCTGTTTTTCAATACCGCATGATATTTGGACTGCTTATTTGATATATATCTTGATTTACTGTTTAATTTCTTCTGGCATTACTTTCAATTTTTCACGCACTCAACGTCTAGTTTGTAATGGTGGTGCAGATAGAGCTGAGACGAGCAAGGGGAATGAGCTGATGCTAGGTAATATCCTCTGAGGACTCTCGGAGCGATCCTTTCCTTTACTCACAATAGGTTTTCGTTCTTTTGGTTGTGATCATTGTATTATATGTTTTGTTAAACACTGGGACATGTATGAGGGATTGAGAGACTAGGGATATCATGTATGATCGTTTTGTTAGCTTTGATCACCAGACATGCATGTATTTATCCATTTCTCAGGGTTTTCACATGATAGGATATCTATTTGTCTTGATTTCCATTATATAGTTATAGTTGATTATAGTGATTTCCACTGCGAATTTTCTAATAATTTTATAATCCTATAACTCACACATTTTAACGATTAACTAATGGTATATTTGAGGATCTGAGGCTGACTAGTATGCGTAGACTTCGCGAGTAAGGGCTCGGGGGTCCACGTAAGTCTAGGCTGGGCGGGACCTAGTTTTATGGGGAATTGGGGCCGTCACAGCTTTTCTTAATGATAATACATGGATAATTGATATCGGAGCTTCCAATCATATGTGTACCAATTTATCCTTGTTTACTAACATTACTCAGTTATTTAAGCCATCTTCAGTTTATTTACCTGATGGAACTTCTAAGTCAGTGACTTGTGTTGAGAATGTGGTTCTCAGTTCTACTATTGCTCTTCATGCTTGTTTTCATATCGTAACTTTCAGATACAACTTGCTCTCAGTTAGTAAGCTCACTTCTCATACCAAGCTGAAATTTGAGTTCTATCCCTCCTTTTATGCTATACAGGACATTAAGATTGGTCAAGTTTTGTCTGTGGGAAGGATGACAGTTGGACTGTACATACTTGAGCCATGTTCTTTTCAAAAAGAGGTTATACAAGCATTTGTTTCTACTATTGATACTTCAATTGATCAATTGATTTATTGTAATCAAGATAGCAATAAGTTTTCATGGCATCATAGACTTGATCATCCCTCAGTTGATGTCATTGATCATATTGATTTTGGATCTTTTGATTCTAAGCATATCAACCATATCCTTTCATGTGATGTTTGTCAAATGTCTAAACAATGTCGATTGATTTTTCTTACTAGTAGCATTAAATCTACTTCTCATTTTCAACTGATTCATATAGATGTTTGGGGGTCCCTATAAGTTGTCATTTACACACGGTGCTCATTATTTTCTTACCATATTAGATGATTATAGTAGATTTACATGGACGTATTTGATGAAATGTAAACCCTCTATTGGTGACATCATTGAGTAGTTTCTTTCTTTTGTTCAAACTCAATTTAAGACCTCCGTTCAGACAATTATACCTGATAATGGTACAGAGTATCTAAATCAGAGGTGCGCTACTTTATTTTCTCATCTTGGTATTCTTCACCAAAGGTCTACACCTTATTCTCTGTAACAGATTGGAGTAGTGGAAAGGTAACACAGACATTTATTACAAGTTACAAGGTCTCTTGTTCTTCAGTCTGGTCTTCCAAAAAACTTCTGGGGAGATGCCATCTTAACATCTACCTATCTCATCAATTACTTACCTACTTCTATTCTTCAATGGAAGTCTCCTTATCAAGTATTGTTTTCAAAAGATCCTGATTATTGCTTTTTGAAGAGATTTGGTTGCTTGTGTTTTGCTACAAACACCTTTCCCCATAAAGATAAGCTGGATTATCGGGTCATCAAATCTATTTTTATTGGCTACTCACCAGGTCAGAAGGCTTACAAACTTTACAACCTTAATTATACATCATTAGCGTCTAGGGATGTTATTTTTTTAACATTTCTTCCCTTTTCACTCTATCACACCTACTTTACTAACTACAACATTACTTTTACCTGTTGAAGACTCTATTGATCTTTATTTTCTCATTAATGAGCAAGTACACCATCCTGTCATTACTGTAGACTTTTCAGGTGTTGAACCTAATGTTTTACCTATTGTTGATGAGCCTATTGAGGCTAATCCTCTTAATGATGTTGATAATGCTCCTATTGCTCTGAGAAGGGGTCTAAGAGCTATTCAACAGCCTGGATGGCTTAATGACTTTGTTACCTACAATGTTTGGTCTATCCCTGTTCTTGATTTTGATTTCCCTTATTCTTTTCCTCCAACTTTTCCCTTTTTCTTGTCCCCTCACATTACTGAACAATATATGCATTTTTTTGGCTTCTGTTTCTCAAATTAAAGTGCCAACTTCTTTTGCTTAAGCTCAAAGTGATCCTCTTTGGTTGAATGCTATGCAAAATGAGTTACAAGCTCTTGAGGCCAATGGTACATGGACCATAACTGATCTTCCACCTAGGAAAAAAACAATTGGATCAAAGTGGGTTTATAAAGTCAAATTGAACCCTGATGGTTCTTTAGAGAAGTGCAAGGCTCGTTTAGTAGCAAAGGGGTATAACCAAATAGAGGATATTGATTATATTGATTCTTTTTCTCGTGTGGCCAAGACTGTAACAGTGAGGGTTCTTCTTCTCTTGTAGCAGCTAAGACTTGGCCTTTGCATCAGTTGAATGTTAATAATGCCTTTCTTCATGGGTTTATTGATGAAGATGTCTACATGATTCCTCTTGAAGGTTATACAAAGGCGTCCTCTTCTCAAGTCTGTAAACTGCGAAAGCCACTCTATGGACTCAAGCAAGCTTCACGGCAATGGAATCATGAATTCACTCAACAACTTCATCATTTTGGCTTCGTGCAATCTGCCCATGATCCTTGTTTGTTCACTTATTTTAAGGATGATGTTTACCTAGTTTTATTGGTCTATGTGGATGATGTTTTGCTTATTGGCACCTCTCTTCCTGCCATTAAACAAGTTAAGGCTTTCCTTCATTGCCAATTCACTATCAAGGATTTAGGTTCAGCAAGATATTTTTTGGGATTGGGACTTGCTAGATCAGATAAAGGTCTTTATGTTAATCAACGAAAATATATCTTAGATCTTCTTCAAGATGTGGGTCTTACTAATTCCAAGCTTGTTGCCACTCCTCTTCCTAGAGATTGCACATTTACTGATACTTCTTCTCCACTCTTGGCTGATCCTTATAGGTATCGTCGATTGACTGGTCGATTATTGTATCTTGGTTTTACTAGACCAGATATTACATATGCCACACAACAACTTAGCCAATTTGTGAAATCTCCTACTAATAAGCATTGGAATGGTGTTGTTCATGTTTTAAAGTACTTGAAGAACTGTCCTTCAAAGGGTTTGTTCTATCTAGTTCAAACTGATCTCTCTCTTACTGCTTTTTGTGACTCTGATTGGGTTGTTTGTCCCCTTACTCGAAGGTCACTTACTGGTTACTGTATTTACCACTTTAGGGTTGCATTGATTTCTTGGAAAACCAAGAAGCAAACCACTATTTCTAAGTCTTCAGCTGAGGCAGAATATCGAAGTTTGTCTACTACAGTTTGTGAACTTTAGTGGTTATCTTACATTTTGAAGGATCTTTTTGTTGCTATCCCTCTTCCTATTCCCTTATGGTACGATAATCAGTCTGTTATTCATCTTACTGCTAACTTTGTATTTCATGAGAGGGCGAAGCATTTGGAGATTGATTGCCACCTTGTTCTTGATCAATTCAAATCTGGTTTTATGGCTCTACAGTATATACCTTCAAAGAAGCAGTTAGCTGGCTTATTTACTAAGTCCTTGGCTTCCTCCTTGTTTACTGATTAGCTTTTCAAGATGAGCTTATGCGATTGGCATATAGCTTCATCTTGAGGGGGGATGTAATGTATATTACGAAGTGTATTAGGACATGTAGGTCCCACATGTATAGATGATTAGGTAAAAAGACAGTTGGGTCCTTAGTTAATTCTGTACATTGTATATATACCCAATAACACATAATGTGTGATATATGATAATGATATCGTGAACACAATACGTGTTACAAGAGGAAATGTAGTATGTTGTAACAGAGAATTAAATCGTACTGGAATATAAATAAAGCAGTAAAGCAAACCATAAGACCAGAAGATTGTTCACGCAGTTCGGTCCACGATCTATGCCTGCAGGGCCACGCCCAGATGCAAAATCCATTATGAACACGTACGATCTATAAGACTCATTTAGTGACTCCCTCACTGAGCTCCTACTAGCATCTCCCTACACTTATCTGGATCTTACACGCAAGTCCCCCACTTGCAGGAATGACCTAAGTCCCCTTAGGGCTTTACAACTCGATAAAATAAGTGAACACACACGTTCACTATACAAAATAAAGTTAAAAGATATGAATCAATAAATAGATACATACTCTCTACTTTGACACATATTTATAGATGATTTACAAGATTCTCAAATCCTAACAACTACCAGAATCCGATCGTCTTGATCCTCAGAAACTTCTACATTCTTCTCATGAATCACGTGGGTAAAATCGCTCTCTAATTCTGCACCAATCTTCAATTGCTTCTTGTTTGGTTGTGGATAAGTATCAATCATAACCATCCACAACTGCCATATTCTGAGCTCTGTCATAACTGATCTGATCTTCGTGTTATAACAGAATATCTTAACAGATTGTGGTTCTCCAAATTAGCACGTGAACCACATTAAATCATTAACTCATTTCAGAACAACTGATGACAATATATCACGACAGTAAAAATGGTTGACCAAGATACAACTAGCTTGCTCAGATCAGACACCATCAAAATCTTAGACAAGAACAAGATCATCGATCATGACACCGTTGATTGGAATTCGTATACATCAATTCAAGTTCGATTAATTTGTTTGAGATGACTAAACTTTGTGCCCTTGTTTACTTGGCTGTTGTGCTTATGTAACGACCCAGCCCAACGCCCAGGCTACCACTGGCTCTATTGGGGGCGCACCCCACTGGCATCGCTAGTCACAAGCAGGGTGGTACCAAGCCCTACCCCATCCGTGTCCCCCCACACGATCTTTCTCCTCCCTCGACTCAAACCTGGGTCCTGAGGGATAAGATTCCAGATTTCACGAGTCGAGTACCACTGAGCTGGGAAGACTTCCCAAGAGGTCACCCATCCTGGTACTACTCTCGCTCAGGCACGCTTAACTGCGGAGTTCTGATGGGATCCGGTGCCTCCGTGCTGAACCAACTCAGTGATACTCGACTCGTGAAATCTGGAATCTTATCCCTCAGGACCCAGGTTTGAGTTGAGGGAGGCGAAAGACTGTGTGGGGGGACACGGATGGGGTAGGGCTTGGTACCACCCTGCCTGTGACTAGCGATGCCAGTGGGGTGCGCCCCCATGGAGCCAGTGGTCCAGTGGTAGCCTGGGCGCTGGGCTGGGTCGTTACATAAAAGGCTACTTAGCCGCATGAGGTGTTGGAGTTGGCTGGGAATGCAGCGAGGGACGACAAGAAGAACATGACTATTGGCTTTGAGGGACGATGAAGATAATGAAAGAAATAGGTGTTCAATATGCTAAACAATCCACATTGTTAAATTAAATGATGTATGTGCTTGAGTATGCGTCTGGTGGCAACTCTTTGATAGAATTATATATAAGAATCAATTTAATTATAATTTGATTTAGTTTTTTTCTCTTCAATATATGCTAATGTGGGTATTTAATTAATTAGCTCACCATAACTAAAAAATAATAATTAGCTCACATGATCAACAAATATCCACTGTTATTGAGGCTGCGTCTTTAAGTGCCGCCTTGAGGTAAGGTGCTAATTGTTAAAATTTGTGACTGAGTAAGGGCAGCTGTGGTTGTTTGGCAAAGGTAGGGTGGAAGTTTGATCTCTCTATGCAATGGTTTCAGTGTGGTGTTCATATGGGATCTTAACAGAGGAATTGTGGCGTTTCGTCTGGTTGATGGGTGCCTCAATCTTTTTGGCTGTTTGAAGATTGGTTAGGCTAAACTTCAAGTTGAGTCATATTAATTGGCTCATTTTTTGCTTTTATATTGTATAGCCTAAACTACTTTTTGTAAACTATTTTTTGCAAATTATTGTTAATAAAAACAGTATCACCACCGTTCATCCAAAAAAAAAGGTATAGATAATAATAATTTCGTTTTATATAGTTTTTAAAAATTATTAGATTTATTTTTTAATTAAGTTCACATTGTGCATGTGCATAACGCTGGAGTGTAGAGGTTTTTTATCAATAAATAGTTTGAGTTATGCTAGGTGTTCGAAAATTCTATAACGTGTTAAGCAAGTTCGAAAATTCTATAACTTGTTAAGCAAATAACGTGTTACATTCCTACCAAAAAATAAAAAATAAAAAATAACGTGTTACACTCCTTATCCGAAGCGAAGGAATGCTATATATATATATATATATATATTATCGAAGTAAAAAAAATGACATGTATAATTTTAACTTATAATTAAGTAGACATTGTAAAACATATATTACGTTAGTATTATATGGTATGTATAAAAATAAGAAGTGTGTTTTGTAATGCATGTACATGTACCTAAAACGTGGCATGTCTAGCTTCAACAAAATTCTATTGATCGTAGTAAGCTTTAATTGAAGTTTAATAACTTAATTATTTAACATGTTTTATGCAAAATTAACTTAATTTAGTTACAAAAAAAAAAAAAAAAAGTGTTGGTAGGAAGTGAGGGGGGTCACCTTTGATGAAATATGAATGACATCCCAACCTATATATGCATGTATATAAGGGGTAATGGTGGAGCCATGGCCTCCCTATAGTATATGTGGCTCCGCCGCTACCCGTATAATCAGTATTTTATGTTAGGCATCCTTGCCCCTCTGCCTAGCTTAATTTTGTGTGAGACGAAGTTTCATTGAAAAATCTCGACCAGCACTCTAAGGTCTTTATAAACTAAACTGCAATTTACTATTTAATTAAAATATTTATTTTACCACTACCCATCCCGTCAACAAAAGAATACATTAATTACCCTATCAGGGCACCCCACTCTTGAAAACCTAATTTTTCTATCAAGTTAAGTCGATCCATCGCCGGCCGAACATTGTGTTTAACGATCAAAGAGTGCACGCCAACCTTGTCGATTCGCCACCGACCAGAGATTCGACGTGTTTTAAGCATTTTTAGGGTATAATAGTTGAAGAAAATGAGTGGGAGGCAGACGTCGCACACTACAAGGTTAGTTTTCATATTTTTTTGTATTTTTTTTCATTTTCGAAGGTGAACCACATATGCGAATTTATCGGTCACACAGGACCGAGACATATTGTAATGTCTCGGTAACCTATAACCGATAACTTCCAAAAGGTGTCAGTTGCTACCAACCGAGTCTAATCCCAAACGTAGTTTTTTATTACATTCGGTTGGAAGTAACCGAGACATAGTTTAATGTCTCGGTAACAAGTCACCAAGGCCAAACCAGTAGTCTCGGTGATACACAACCACGTGGTCTTGGGATCCTTTTCACTTAGGTGTCGGTTGATATTAGCCGACACTTACACAATGATATCGACAATGGACGTCCGAGATTAAAAGACAGATCACGACCATGTGTGGCTGAATACTACGAGATTGAAGTTAAACACCCACCTGACCCTAAAAGTAACAAATCTACCTAAATGAGCAAGAAAATGAGGAGATTTGGTTTCATCGAGGCCTTTATGGCGTGACGAGAGGGAGAGATAAAGGGTTTTGTTCGATTCGGTAGTGGGTGCTCAAGCTTCAAATAAAAGGGTATTTTGGTAAAAGTCTCGGGGTGCCCTGATAAATTGTTGGAGTGCTCTGAGCAATAAGGTGCCCTGATAGGATGTCGGGGTGCACATAGTGCGACTCTTCATTAATTTCATTTAATAGAGTACATTAATTTTGCTCGTTGGAACAAACGTATTGGAGTGTGCATACATTTCGATGCACAATGCAATGAGCTTCAATTATGTACATTTTATATACAGATTAATAAAATAAAATGAAAAATATATATCACTATTTTTCAAGTTAATTTTACACATGGTCACTGAAGTTTATATGTTGTAACACTTTGTTTACTAAAAATTACTTTGTAATAAAAAAGTCATCAAACTTTTAAAATGTTTCACTAAAGTCATTGTGGTCTATTTCTCGGCAGCAAAGAATGACATGGCGTTTATGTGGCGCTTATGTGGCTTTGTTAACTTTGAGATTTGTATTATATTTCCTCGAGATACGTTCTTTATAGTCAAGATTGTTTCGACGATAGAGTGGAGAAGAAATCGAGCTCGTGCATGACATTATAAAAAAAAAATAACTGAGCTCGTTGAGACCAAAATTAGGGTGGGAAGCCATTTCACCGAGCACGCAAGCGCTCACTCCGATTAATTCCTCCATTAACACTTGAAGGGAAATTGGGGATCTAGCGGAAACCCTAGACCACCATCCTTGGAGGAAAAGCCCTATCATGTTAAATTCCTCCGTGAAACGGTGATGATCCTCGGAGTCTCTGCCACCGCCGGAGTTCCAGTCACCACTGTCGTTTCTGTCGATGGTTTCTAATAGATCTCGAGGCAGATTAATAATTAACAAAGCCACATAAACGTCATGTCATTCTTTGCCGAGAAATAGACCACAATGATTTTAGTGAATCATTTTTAAAAGTTTGATGATTTTTTTGTTACAAAATAATCTTTAGTAACTTAAGTGTTACAACATATAAACTTTAGTGACTACGTGTGAAATTAACCCCTATTTTTCTTACCAAAAAAACAAGCATGTCAAACGCAAGTAAAAAAGTTGGAGAAATTATTAAAGAAATAAATCCACACACCAATTATACATTGATCAATCTATCAAAGAAAATCTAATGAAAGTCTTTTTTCTTTGGTTTGTTTAAAACTTAATTTTTCTCTTTAGTATAATTTTTCCTTTTCAAGTATTTAATATATATTCTTCATTAGTATTTTTTTGACGATTTACTTTTTTTTTATTCAATGAGAGTCGAACTATTTACTTTATTTTTTTCTATAATATTGTAAAAATTAATATTTATTTGTTTTTATTTAGAAATTATTGAATCACTTCAAAAGGAAGTAAAAGAGGTGATATTTTATTAGGTATTTAATCAATATAGAGAGTGGAGTTATGACGCGGCACCACTTAATTTTTCGTTTCAATAAATTGGTCACAACTCGATCACGTGATTAACTCGTCCATCAGATATAGAAAATCATAATATGCATGGATACCTCTAATATACGATTAATTAGCTCTAGTCAATATAAATTCCTAGGTTCGCTACTGTGTTCAACTTCACTTAGTTGGAGTAAAACAACAAAAGTAAAACAAACTTGATTCCATAATCCGCATCGGATCATGCGTCATCCTTCAACAATGATCAACCTCGAATAAGGGACGAGATCACCTTTGCATCAGTCCAAATTTTGCTCCATATTCACCTTCTTAGTGCAAAAAGCCTGAAACCAACAAAAGTCAGAGTTTGTCACTATAAACTCGAGAATTAGTGATAGTTTTATAATAAAATAAGTTTATTATATATTTAAATGTATAGTATGGTACCCTATTTATAGAATGATACAGAACTAAATCAGTGGAGGTATTACATAATCAGTATAGACGTTACAGAATCCGTGGAGGCGTTACACAATTAATATAGACGTTACACAATCAGTGTAGACGTTACAAAATCTATATAGACGTTACAGAATATTAGTTTCTTAACATCCCCCCTCAAACTCAAGGTGGTGGTATCGGAACCACTTGATGAGTTTGCAAACGAATAAGATGAGGATACACAAAGTCAGCGACAATTCTGTGTGGGGACACCACATCGCGACGAACGGATGCAAGTGATCACGGACAGAATCTTCAAATGGGTAGGCGGAACAGATAAATTTGCAACAGTGTTGCAAGTAACAGGCATGACGGGCATCGTGAACTACGTTTGACAACGTACAGTACGTGGATAACAGGCATGACAGTCATCGCGAACTGCGCTCAAATTAGCGGACAGTGCACGGACGGGACAACAGAATAACTGAATAACGAAACAACGAAGTCGATGAAACAACTAACGAAGCTGAGTCGATAGAATGACTAACGGAACAACATAATCGGCGGAATGACTAACGGAGCTGAGTTGGCGGAACAACTGAGCGAACATGGTATTGCGAGTTGGAAATTATCAAATTTGTGCGACACATGGTAGGCAGATTGGCTGACTGAGCGACGCGGAAGAGGCAAACAAACTGATACAACAGACAAACATGTGAAGACGCATAAGAGAAGCAAGAGGAAATCAAAACAAGAGTATAATCAAACGCAAGAACAAGCACTAAGATGTATCAAGGATCGGTCGACTTTATCAAGGATCGGTCGACTCAAAAGTCGACCGACCTTGGATTAGAAACCAAGCTCTGATACCATGATAGTTTCATAATAGAATAAGTTTATTGTATATTCAAATGTACGGTATTATGCCCTATTTATAGAATGGTACATAACTAAATTAGTAGAAGCGCCATATAATCAGTGTAAACATTACAGAATCTGTGGAGACGTTACACAATTAATATAGACGTTACACAATCAGTGTAGACGTTACAGAATCAATGTAGATGTTACAGAATATTAATTTCTTAACAATTAGAGTGCCAAATGATACAAATACTAGTCTAATTAATGCATAAATATAGACTTAGCATCAATAAGCTAGCAACAAACATGATTTATCTTATTTAGCCCTAATGAGATGCCTCAATGTACATGATATTCACGGAGCAAAGTCAAAGAGGTACAAGGAGTGCATTACACTTGAACTCCAAGTTCAAAAAATCAAAAGAAGAATTAAGAAAAAAAGTTAGAGCGCCACGGATAAGATTTGCCCAATAAGCTCGCTTTAGATATCATCAGAGATTCACAAGCAATCGATTGTCAGTGGAAGGAAGTATTAGATCCGGGTGTGGATTTGAGGCTTTCTAAAGTTCAGGCTGCCGCCAAAATTTCACAATTTATTAACTCCCTGATGCATACCTCAGATAATGTTCAAACTAGTATCATATTGTACTAACAATTCCAATAAGGCATAACCTGATATCTAGGGCGAATACTTTCCCATCCGTTGCATCCCATTGGCGAGTTTCTCCAAATCAAATGTCATATGTGCAAGATTGGAAAGATCTTTTGAAGTAGCTTTTCTCCTAGATGCAACCAATATTGTATAGCCACTTTTCTTTTGTGTTTCTAAGATAGGTATGAAGTCCCCATCCCCTGAAATTAATAAAATGTGAGCCGGTGGACAATTGTTTTGAATCCAAGATCCAAGATTTTTAATAAGGGCCGCGTCAGCACTGTTTTTTGCATATGCACCAACAAAATAATACATAGTTGACCAAAGATGCATAGTTGACCACCATTTGTGAGATGTTGCAGAGTGGAGGTAGTTCAGTCTCATACTCTCACCGAGACTAAATGCAGTAGCCTAGGGGTGGCAAAAAAAGGTAAAAAGGGCACGAGTACGTACATTCCTCTTTAATAACGACTAAAAATAGTGTCTGGACCCATATTGTAATGACTTGAAAAATATGCTATGTTTGTGTGACGACGTGTAATACCTATTATACTCGTATCTGCGTGACAGGACGGTGACGTCGAGTTACGAGTAGAGTTTGCCTAGGAAAACGTGTCGAACGGGTATCGGGTAGATGAAATATGGGTATACGGGTTCAGTAAACGATTTCGTAGACGACCAAAAAATGAAATACTATAATTAAATAATATGGGAATGTATGCGGGTTGTTAGAAATTCCATCCGTAAGCGACGGTGCGAGTCGTAGTGCTTGCCAGACGCAGAAACACCAGAGAAAGGGCGAAATATTGATGCAAAAGAGATAAGGACAAGGGGAGAGTCACACAAGTGAGTCACAAATGGATGAGAGTTGGTGTGGATGAAGGCCCTTGGATGTGCCTTGGAATACTGTTGTGAGCTAAGATGAGACCCACCCTATAAAAGGGTGAGTCAACTCTCTCTCTCTCTCTCTCTCTCTCTCTCTCTCTCTCTCTCTCTCTCTCGTGTTTTCTTCTTTTCTCTTCTTGATCAAGAACACGACAGATGATGGGGCTCCGACGGTTTTTGTCATGGATCGACGTCAAGGGATCGCGCCACGATGCAAATGGAGGTGATATCTCGACTCCCCGTTCAGTTATTGTTATTTTGGTGTAGGTTTTTTGGGTTTTCGTTCGATTGTCGAATGGGCGGTAGGTCAGTTTTTATGGTTTTATAACGGATTTGGATGGGTATCGAGGTCCCTATGAGGTTGGGATAGACTCGAAACACGACAACGCGAGCCGGGGTTGTGAAAACCACCCCAATAGTTACATTTTGGTTGTGAAACCAGGAGGGACACCATGGGGTCGACCCCACGACACCAACCACGACGTTTGGGATAGGGGCTATCCTACCCTACGCTTTAAGTGATGCCGCAGGGCCTGAACCCCCATGACATGGCACTGTTCACAAGGTCTAGATTTTGAAAATTTTTGAAAACTTTGAGACTTCTCTCTGGTATCCAAATGGATATGAATACAACCAAATACTTAGGGAATTGACCCAAAATAGTGGAAATGGGTAATGTTTGGAAAATGAGAAAACTTAACAAGAAATTACAATTAACTATAAAAAAAAGACTCTAACGCGACCAAATTGGATCTAAAACGATTACCATGTGCTTAGTGGATTGGTGACAAGCGTACGGAATTGGTTTGGCGATGTATGAGAGCTGCGAGCGAGTCATGACCCAAATCTCTAACCTCGTTTTAATTTTCCTAATCAGGATCACCGACCCATCACGTGGGACCCACACCGTGATGCACGCGCTGACCGAGGTACGTGGCTAAGGTATATGGTATATTTGTATTGATTGTATGCCTAGTGTAATGTAATGTGTAGACTTATTAAGTCGGTTCATGTAGTATAGGCATCGAGACGAAAGCTAGGACACGCCTCGAGTTGCGTACGAGCCGGGGAACCAGGAAGTTAGCATTTTGGTAAGTCTAGTTAATATTAATATGAAATAATGGAATTAATATGAAGTAATAGAATTAATTGTAAGCCTATGGTTGCATTTATATTGATGTAAATCAAATTAGGGTCCTAAAGTTTGAAGGAAAAATCAACCATAAGACTTACCTCGAGATATGTGCTAGCACACACTCCCATGAATTGTTGTCAACATGTTGTGTCACATGGCTGGAAAACTAGTGGAATTAGGAGTCACTATGGGGCATTGGATCAACCAAGAAGCATGGGAGAGCACACTTGATGAAGCCACTAGCTATAAAAATCCCTTCACTCCTTTGTTGCTTCAAATTGCATGAAAATTTCTAAACAAAAACAGAGCTGGAGATTTAGTTGCTGGAAATTTGAGTGATTAGTGGGGAGGATTTCTCAATCAAAATAGAAGAACCAAGTAACTACAACCTTGTGGTAACACCTCATCCTCTCTTTAATTTTTATAATTCTAAGATTTATGAGTTTTGAGTTTTAAACAAAGAATTTTCTGTTTTGATTTACCAAAGTATTTCTAATGTTGTAGTCAAACATTCCTAAGCTTAAATTCCAAATCTCAAGTTTCATTTTCGGATTTTATAAGTTGCTGCCAAAATGGGGTTTTTCTTGTAATTTCAGTTTTGATGAATTTCGAGCTAGTAAATGAGTTTATTTTCTAAATCTAAGTTCATATTTGAAATCCTTGTGGAAAATCACTAAGAAAACTGTCAAACTTTTTGAAAATCAGTGGGGTTCTGGTTTGATTAGTTTTGAGTATGTTCTTGGTGTTCTTCATGAAAAATTCTGAATTTGCTTGTCTTTGATTCGTTTAAATTCAATGTTTAAATGCAAATATGGAGTGCCTAGTGCATGTTTTGGCAATTGTTGTTGCAGTTGTTGTTACTTAAAAAAAAGAAGTAAGACGCATAGTCTGTGTGATTTCGGGAGGAGAGGGGAGGGGATTTACGCATGCACCGAGTCAGACCCGGTTCAGGGCCCAACTCCTCTTAAAAAAATAAAAAATAAAATAAAATAATAATAAATAAATATAAATGATATAAAATGACATTCTAGGGACCTAGGGGGTGTTCCGGGAGTCCGGGAGCGCGAGTCGGGACGTCGAGAGGTTGAATTTATTAGGAATTTGCGTGAATGAGTATACCCGTTGATAACTTTATTAAGCATTTCATTCCTATTAAATGTTGTTCTTGCATGGTCCTCTTGACTATATTATCTTGTATTCTGATATCATGTGGTTCCTTGTGTGTATGCTCAAGTCAGAGGACTAAATAATTTATATATCATGAGAAACAACTATGACTTAATCCATGTGATGTTCTCATAGCGGGTCGGTCCAGTATTTTGTTCCGTAACAAGTACTCATGATCTTGATTCGTATTCCTATACGTATGATCATCAATCAAGACTCACACTAGTCTTAATTTATTATAGTTCCCAGTATAATAATCGACTAGGGACATTTAGGATATTTCTGTAAATACCCATGGATCTTATTATAATGTAAACATGCAAATCAATTATAATAAACAACAAATGAAATCCTCTATTTTATTAACTAAAATGTATTCATAAAGACTATTAATAGATTGATCTAGGGCATATTTCCCAACAACTTCTTCTCCACTCTTGGCTGATTCTTATAGGTATCGTCAATTGATTGGTCGATTATTGTATCTTGGTTTTACTAGACCAAATATTACATATGCCACTCAACAACTTAGCCAATTTGTGCAATCTCCTACTAATCATCACTGGAATGGCGTTGTTCATGTTCTAAAGTACTTAAAGAACTGTCCTTCAAAGGGTTTGTTCTATCCAGTTCAAACTGATCTCTCTCTTACTGCTTTTTGTAACTCTGATTGGGTTGTTTGTCCCCTTACTCGAAGGTCACTTACTGATTATTGTATTTACCTTAGGGTTGCATTGATTTCTTGGAAAACCAATAAGCAAACCACTATTTCTAAGTCTTCAGCTGAGGCAGAATATCGAAGTTTGTCTACTACAATTTGTGAACTTTAGTGGTTATCTTACATTTTGAAGGATCTTTTTGTTGCTATCCCTCTTCATATTCCTTTATGGTACGATAATCAGGCTGCTATTCATCTTACTGCTAACTTTGTATTTCATGAGGGACGAAGCATTTGGAGATTGATTGTCACCTTATTCGTGATCAATTCAAATCTGGTTTTGTGGCTCCACAATATATACCTTCAAAGAAGCAGTTAGCTGGCTTGTTTACTAAGCCCTTGGCTTCTTCCTTGTTTACTGATTTGCTTTTCAAGATGAGCTTATGCGATTGGCATATAGCTTCATCTTGAGGGGGGGATATAACGTATATTACGAAGTGTATTAGGATGTGTAGGTCCCACATGTATAGATGATGAGGTAAAAAGACAGTTGGGTCCTTAGTTAATTTTGTACATTGTCTATATACCCAATAACACACATAATGTGTGCTATATGATAATGATATCGTGAACACAATACGTGTTACAACAGGAAATGTAGTATGTTGTAACAGGGAATTAAATCGTACTGGAATATAAATAAAGCAGTAAAGCAAATCACAAGACCAAGAGATTGTTCATGCAGTTCGGTCCACGACCTACGCCTGCAAGGCCACGCCCAGATGCAAAATCCACTATGAACACGTACGATCTAAAAGACTCATTTAGTGACTCCCTCACTGAGCTCCTACTAGAATCTCCCTACACTTATCTAGATCTTACACGCAAGTCTCCCACTTACAGGAATGAGGCTCCCCCTCACACTAGCACCTAAGTCCCCTTAGGGCTTTACAACTCGATAAAATAAGTGAACACACACATTCACTATATAAAACAAAATTAAAATATATGAATCAATGAATAGATACATACTCTCTATGTTGACACATATTTATAGATGATTTACAAGATTCTTAAATCCTAACAACTACCAGAATCCGATCGTCTTGATCCTCGGAAACTTCCACATTCTTCTCATGAATCACATGGGTAAAGTCGCTCTCTGATTCTGCACCAATCTTCAATTGCTTCTCGTTTGATTGTGGATAAGTATCAATCATAACCATTCACAACTGCCATATTCTGAGCGCTGTCATAACTGATCTGATCTTCGTATTATAACAGAATATCTTAACAGATCGTGGTTCTCCAAATCAGCACGTGAACCACATTAAATCATTAACTCATTTTAGAACAACTGATGACAATATATCACGACAGTAACAATGGTTGACCAAGATACAACTAGCTTGCTCAGATCAGACACCATCAAAATCTTAGACAAGAACAAGATCATTGATCATGACACCGTTGATTGGATAATTCGTATACATCAATTCAAGTTCGATTAATTTGTTTGAGATGAGTAAACTTTGTGCCCTTGTTTACTTGGCTGTTGTGCTTGAGTACTTAGCCGCATGAGGTGTTGGAGTTGGCTGGGAATGCAGCGAGGGACGACAAGTAGAACATGACTATTGGCTTTGAGGGACGATGAAGATAATGAAAGAAATAGGTGTTCAATATGCTAAACCATCCACATTGTTAAATTAAATGAAGTATGTGCTTGAGTATGCGTCTGGTGGCAACTCTTTGATAGAATTATATATAAGAATCAATTTAATTATAATTTGATTTAGTTTTTTCTCTTCAATGCTAATGTGGGTATTTAATTAATTAGCTCACCATAACTAAAAAATAATAATTAGCTCACATGATCAACAAATATCCATTGTTATCGAGGCTGCGTCTTTAAGTGCCTTCTTGAGGCAAGGTGCTAATTGTTAAAATGTGTGACTGAGTACGGGGTAGATCTCGCGTAAGGGCAGCTGTGGTTGTTTGGTAAAGGTAGGGTGGAAGTTTGATATCTCTATGCAATGGTTTCATTGAGGTGTTCATATGGGATCTTAACAGAGGAATTGTGGCGTTTCGTCTGGTTGATGGGTGCCTCAATCTTTTTGGCTGTTTGAAGATTGGTTAGGCTAAACTTCAAGTTGAGTCACATTAATTGGCTCATTTTTTGCTTTTATATTGTATAGCCTAAACTACTTTTTGTAAACTATTTTTTTGTAAACTATTTTTGCAAATTATTATTAATAAAAAGAGTATCACCTCCATTCATCCAAAAAAAAAGTATAGATAATAATAATTTCGTTTTATATAGTTTTTAAAAATTATTAGATTTATTTTTTAATTTAAGTTCACATTGTGCATGTGCATAACGCTGTAGTGTAGAGGTTTTTCATCAATAAATAGTTTGAGTTTTGCTAGGTGTTCAAAAATTCTATAACGTTTTAAGCAAGTTTGAAAATTCTATAACTTGTTAAGCAAATAACGTGTTACATTCCTACCAAAAAATAAAAAATAAAAAATAACGTGTTACACTCCTTATTCGAAGCGAAGGAATGCTATATATATTATCGAAGTCAAAAAAATGACATGTATAATTTTAACTTATAATTAAATAGACATTGTAAAACATATATTACGTTAGTATTATATGGTATGTATAAAAATAAGAAGTGTGTTTTGTAATGCATGTACATGTACCTAAAACGTGGCATGTCTAGCTTCAACAAAATTCTATTGATCGTAGTAAGCTTTAATTGAAGTTTAATAACTTAATTATTTAACATGTTTTATGCAAAATTAACTTAATTTAGTTACAAAGTAAAAAAAAAAAAAAGTGTTGGTAGGAAGTGAGGGGGGTCACCTTTGATGAAATATGAATGACATTCCAACCTATATACATGTATATAAGGGGTTATGGCGGAGCCATGGCCTCCCTATAGTATATGTGGCTCCGCCGCTACCCATATAATCAGTTTTTTATGTTAGGCATCCTTGCCCCTCTGCCTACATATCAGCTTAATTTTGTGTGAGATGAAGTTTCATTGAAAAATCTCGACCAGCACTCTAAGGTCTTTATAAACTAAACTGCAATTTACTATTTAATTAAAATATTTATTTTACCACTACCCATCCCGTCAACAAAAGAATACATTAATTACCCTCACAGGACACCCCACTCTCAAAAACTAAAATTTTCTAATAAGTTAAGTCGCTCCATTGCCGGCCGAACATTGCGTTTAATGATTAAAGAGTGCACGCTAACCTTTTCAATTCGTCGCCGACTAGAGATTCTATGAGTTTTAAGCATTTTTAGGGTATAATAGTTGAAGAAAATGAGTGGGAGGCAAACGTCGCACACTACAAAGTTAGTTTTCATTTTTTTTTTTTTGTATTTTTTTTCCATTTTCGAAGGTGAACCACATATGCGAATTTATCGGTTACATAGGACTGAGACATATTGTAATGTCTCGGTAACCTATAACCGATAACTTCCAAAAGGTGTCGGTTACTACCAACCGAGTCTAATCTCAAAAATAGTTTTTTATTACACTCGGTTGGAAGTAATCGAGGCATAGCTTAATATCTCGGTAATAAGTCACCAAAGCCAAACCTGTAGTCTCGGTGATACACAACCACGTGGTCTTGGGGTTCTTTTTACTTTGGTGTCGATTGATATTAGCCGACACTTACACAATGATATCGGCAATGGACGTCTGAGATCAAAAGACAGATCACGACCATGTGTGGCCGAACACTACGGAATTGAATTTAAACACCCACCTGACCCTAAAAGCAACAAATCTACCTAAACGAGCAAGAAAATGAGAAAATTTGGTACATTGAGGCCTTTATGACATGATGGGAGGGAGAGATGAAGGGTTTTGTTCAATTTGGTAGTGGGTGCTCATGCTTCAAATAAAAGGACATTTTGGTAAAAGTCTCGAGATGCCCTGATAAATTGGAGTGCTCTGATCAATAAGGTGCCCTGATAGGATGCTGGGGTGCACATAGTGCGAATCTTCATTAATTTCATTTAATATAGAGTACATTAATTTTGCTTGTTGGAACACACGTATTGGAGTGTGCAAACATTTCGATGCACAATGCAATGAGCTTCAATTATGTACATTTTATATACAGATTAATAAAATAAAATGAAAAACATATATGTACCACTATTTTTCTAGTTAATTTCACACATGGTCACTGAAGTTTATATGTTGTAACAATTTGTTTACTAAAAATTATTTTGTAACAAAAAAATCATCAAACTTTTTAAAATGTTTCACTAAAGTCATTGTGGTCTATTTCTCGGTAGCAAAGAATGACATGGCGTTTATGTGGTTATGTTAACTTTGAGATTTATATTAACTTACCTCGAGACACGTTCTTTATAGTCAAGATTGATTTGACGATAGAGTGGAGAAGAAATCGAGCTCATGCATGACATTATCAAAAAAAAAAAGAACTGAGCTCGTTGAGACCGAAATTAGGGTGGGAAGCCATTTCATCGAGCACGCAAGCGCTCACTCCGATTAATTCCTCCATTAATACTTGAAGGGAAATTGGGGATCTGGCAAAAACCCTAGACCACCATCCTTGGAGGAAAAGCTCTATCATGTTGAATTCCTCCGCGGAACGGTGATGATCCTTGGAGTCTCTGCCGCAGCCGGAGTTCTAGTCGCCACTGTCGTTTCTATCGATGATTTCTAACAGATCTCGAGGCAGATTAATAATTAACAAAGCCACATAAACGTCATGTCATTCTTTGCCGAGAAATAAACCACAATGATGTTAGTGAACCATTTTAAAAAGTTTGATAATTTTTTTGTTACAAAATAATCTTTAGTGACTAAAGTGTTACAACATAAAAACTTTAGTGATCATGTATGGAATTAACCCCTATTTTTCTTACCAAAAAAACAAGCATGTCAAACGCAAGTAAAAAAGTTGAAGAGAAATTATTAAAGAAATAAATCCACACACCAATTATACATTGATCAATCTATGAAAGAAAATCTAAAGAAAATCTTTTTTCATTGGTTTGTTTAAGACTTAATTTTTCTTTTTAGTATAATTTTTCTTTTGAAGAATTTAATATATATTCTTCATTAGTATATTTTTTGACGATTCACTTTTTTTTTTTACTTCACTGAGAGTCGAACTACTTACTTTATTTTTTCTATAATATTGTAGAAATTTAATATTTATTTATTTTTATTTAGAAATTATTGAGTCACTTTAAAAGGAAGTAAAAGAGTTGATATTTTATTAGGTATTCAATCATTATAAAGAGTGGAGTTATGACACGGCACCACTTAATTTTTTCTTTTCAATAAATTGGTCACAACTCGATCACGTGATTAACTCGTCCATCAGATATAGAAAATCATAATATGCATGGATACCTCTAATATACGATTAATTAGCCCAAGGCAATATAAATTCTTAGGTTCGCCCCTGTGTTCAACTTCACTTAGTTGGAATAAAACAACAAAAGTAAAACAAGCTTGATTCCTTAATCCGCATCGGATCATGCGTCATCCTTCAACAATGATCAACCTCGAAGAAGGCACGAGATCACCTTTGCACCAGTCCAAGTTTCGCTCCATATTCACCTTCTCCGTGCAAAAAGCCTGAAACCAACAAAAGTGAGAGTTTGTCACTATAAACTTGAGAATTAGTGATAGTTTTAGAATATAATAAGTTTATTGTATATTCAAATGTACAGTATAGTGCCCTATTTATAGAATGGTACATAACTAAATCAGTGGAGACGTTACATAATCAGTGTAGACGTTACAGAATCCGTGGAGGCATTACACAATTAATATAGACGTTACAGAATCAATGTAGACATTACAAAATATTAGTTTCTTAACATCCCCCTCAAACTCAAGGTGGTGGTATCGGAACCACTTGAGTTTACAAACGAATAAGATGAGGATACACAAAGTCGGCGACAATTTTGCGTGGGGACAACAGATCGCGAGGAATGGATGCAAGTAATCACGGACAGAATCTTCAGATAGGTAGGCGGGACAGATAAATCTGCAACAGTGTTGCAACTAACAGGCATGACGGGCATCGCGAACTACGCTCGACAACGTATAGTACGCGAATAACAAGCGTGACAGGCATCGCGAACTGCGCTCAAATTAGCGAACAGTGCACAGATGGGACAACAGAATAACTGAACAACGAAACAATAGAGTCGACGAAACGACTAACAGAGCTAAGTTGATGGAACGACTAACGGAACAACATAGTCCGCGGAACGACTAACGAAACATAGTCAACGAAACGACTAACGGAGCTGAGTTGGCAGAACACCTGAGCGAACATGGTATTGCGAGTTGAAAATCATCAAATTTGTGCAAACATGGTAGGCAGATTGGCTGACTGAGTGACGCGTAAGAGGCAAACGGATTGGTACAACAGACAAACGTATGAAGACGCATAAGAGAAACAAGAGGAAATCAAAACAAGAGTATAATCAAACACAAGAACAAGCGCTAAGATGTATCAATGATCGGTCGTCGACTCAAAAGTCGACCGACCTTGGATTAGAAACCAAGCTTTGATACCATGATAGTTTCATAATAGAATAAGTTTATTGTATATTCAAATGTACAGTATGGTGCCCTATTTATAGAATGGTACAGAACTAAATCAGTGGAGGCGTCACATAATCAGTGTAGACATTACAGAATCTGTGGAGGCGTTAAAATATTAATATACACGTTACAGAATATTTGTTTCTTAACAATTAGAGTGCCAAACGATACAAATACTAGTCTAATTAATGCATAAATATAGGCTTGGCAGCAATAAGCTAGCAACAAACATGATTTATCTTATTTAGCCCTAATGAGATGCCCCAGTGTACATGATAGTCACAGAGCAAAGTCAAAGAGATACAAGGAGTGCATTACACTTGAACTCCAAGTTCAAAAAATCAAAAGAAGAATTAAGAAAGAAAAGTTGGAGCGCCACGGATAAGATTTGCCCAATAAGCTCGCTTTAGATATCATCATAGATTCACAAGCAATCGATTGTCAGTGGAAGAAAGTATTAGATCCGGGTGTGGATTTGAGGCTTTCTAAAGTTCAGGCTGCCGCCAAAATTTCACAATTTATTAACTCCCTGATGCATACCTCAGATAATGTTCAAACTAGTATCATATTGTACTAACAATTCCATTAAGGCATTACCTGATATCTAGGGCGAATACTTTCCCATCCGTTGCATCCCATTGGCGAGTTTCTCCAAATCAAATGTCATAAGTGCAAGATTGGAAAGATCTTTTGAAGTAGCTTTTCTCCTAGATGCAACCAATATTGTATAGCCACTTTCCTTTTGTGTTTCTAAGATAGGTATGAAGTCCCCATCCCCTGAAATTAATAGAATGTGAGCCGGTGGACAATTGTTTTGAATCCAAGATCCAAGATTTTTAATAAGGGTCGCGTCAGCACTGTTTTTTGCATATGCACCAACAAAATAATACATAGTTGACCAAAGATGCATAGTTGACCACCATTTGCGAGATGTTGCAGAGTGGAGGTAGTTCAGTCATACTCTCACCGAGACTAAATGCAGTAGCCTAGGGGTGGCAAAAAAAGGTAAAAACGGGCACGAGTACGTACATTCCTCTTTAATAACGGTTAAAAATAGTGTTCGGACCCATATTGTAATGACCTGAAAAATATGTTATGTTTGTGTGACGACGTGTAATACCTATTATACTCGTATCTGCGTGACAGGACGATGACGTCGAGTTACGAGTAGGGTTTGCCTAGGAAAACGTGTCGAACGGGTATCGGGTAGACGAAATATGGGTACACGGGTTCAGTAAACGATTTTCGTAGACGACCAAAAAATGAAATACTATAATTAAATAATATGGGAATGTATGCGGGTTGTTAGAAATTCCATCCGCAAGCGTCGGTGCGAGTCGTAGTGCTTGCCAGACGCAGAAACACCAGAGAAAGGGCGAAATATTGATGCAAAAGAGATAAGGACAAGGGGAGAGTCACACAAGTGAGTCACAAGTGGATGAGAGTTGGTGTGGATGAAGGCCCTTGGATGTGCCTTGGAATACTATTGTGAGCTAAGATGAGACCCACCCTATAAAAGGGTGAGTCAACTCTCTCTCTCTCTCTCTCTCTCTCTCTCTCTCTCTCTCTCTCTCTCTCTCTCTCTCTCTCGTGTTTTCTTCTTTTCTCTTCTTGATCAAGAACACGGACAGATGATGGGGCTCCGACGGTTTTTGTCATGGATCGACGTCAAAGGATCGCGCCACGATGCAAATGGAGGTGATATCTCGACTCCCCGTTCAGTTATTGTCATTTTGGTGTAGGTTTTTTGGGTTTTCGTTCGATTGTCGAATGGGCGGTGGGTCAGTTTTTATGGTTTTATAACGGATTTGGATGGGTATCGAGGTCCCTATGAGGTTGGGATAGACTCGAAACACGACAACGCGAGCCGGGGTTGTGAAAAACCCCAATAGTTACATTTTGGTTGTGACACCAGGAGGGACACCATGGGGTCGACCCCACGACACCAACCACGACGTTTGGGATAGGGGCTATCCTACCCTACGCTTTAAGTGATGCCGCAGGGCCTGAACCCCCATGACATGGCACTGTTCACAAGGTCTAGATTTTGAAAATTTTTGAAAACTTTGAGACTTCTCTCTGGTATCCAAATGGATATGAATACAACCAAATACCTAGGGAATTGACCCAAAATAGTGGAAATGGGTAATGTTTGGAAAATGAGAAAACTTAACAAGAAATTACAATTAACTATAAAAAAAGACTCTAATGCGACCAAATTGGATCTAAAACGATTACCATGTGCTTAGTGGATTGGTGACAAGCGTACGGAATTGGTTTGGCGATGTATGAGAGTTGCGAGCGAGTCATGACCCAAATCTCTAACCTCGTTTTAATTTTCCTAATCAGGATCACCGACCCATCACGTGGGACCCACACCGTGATGCACGCGCTGACCGAGGTACGTGGCTAAGGTATATGGTATATTTGTATTGATTGTATGCCTAGTGTAATGTAATGTGTAGACTTATTAAGTCGGTTCATGTAGTATAGGCATCGAGACGAAAGCTGGGACACGCCTCGAGTTGCGTACGAGCCGGGGAACCAGGAAGTTAGCATTTTGGTAAGTCTAGTTAATATTAATATGAAATAATGGAATTAATATGAAGTAATAGAATTAATTGTAAGCCTATGGTTGCATTTATATTGATGTAAATCAAATTAGGGTCCTAAAGTTTGAAGGAAAAATCAACCATAAGACTTACCTCGAGATATGTGCTAGCACACACTCCCATGAATTGTTGTCAACATGTTGTGTCACATGGCTGGAAAACTAGTGGAATTAGGAGTCACTATGGGGCATTGGATCAACCAAGAAGCATGGGAGAGCACACTTGATGAAGCCACTAGCTATAAAAATCCCTTCACTCCTTTGTTGCTTCAAATTGCATGAAAATTTCTAAACAAAAACAGAGCTGGAGATTTAGTTGCTGGAAATTTGAGTGATTAGTGGGGAGGATTTCTCAATCAAAATAGAAGAACCAAGTAACTACAACCTTGTGGTAACACCTCATCCTCTCTTTAATTTTTATAATTCTAAGATTTATGAGTTTTGAGTTTTAAACAAAGAATTTTTTGTTTTGATTTACCAAAGTATTTCTAATGTTGTAGTCAAACATTCCTAAGCTTAAATTCCAAATCTCAAGTTTCATTTTCGGATTTTATAAGTTCTTTGCCAAAATGGGGTTTTTCTTGTAATTTCGGTTTTGATGAATTTCGAGCTAGTAAATGAGTTTATTTTCTAAATCTAAGTTCATATTTGAAATCCTTGTGGAAAATCACTAAGAAAACTGTCAAACTTTTTGAAAATCAAATGGGGTTCTGTTTGATTAGTTTTGAGTATGTTCTTGGTGTTCTTCATGAAAAATTCTGAATTTGCTTGTCTTTGATTCGTTTAAATTCAATGTTTAAATGCAAATATGGAGTGCCTAGTGCATGTTTTGGCAATTGTTGTTGCAGTTGTTGTTACTTAAAAAAAAAAAGTAAGACGCATAGTCTGTGTGATTTCGGGAGGAGAGGGGAGGGGATTTACGCATGCACCGAGTCAGACCCGGTTCAGGGCCCAACTCCTCTTAAAAAAATAAAAAATAAAATAAAATAATAAAAAATAAATATAAATGATATAAAATGACATTCTAGGGACCTAGGGGGTGTTCCGGGAGTCCGGGAGCGCGAGTCGGGACGTCGAGAGGTTGAATTTATTAGGAATTTGCGTGAATATGAGTATACCCGTTGATAACTTTATTAAGCATTTCATTCCTATTAAATGTTGTTCTTGCATGGTCCTCTTGACTATATTATCTTGTATTCTGATATCATGTGGTTCCTTGTGTGTATGCTCATTTGATGAGACTTATTTGCATGATATCCATTTCGTTGATTTGGTTCATTGACTCTATTTCGTGCCATGTCTATTCTTGTTGTTTTAATTATAATTTGAGTGATAAATAGCATGCTATTAGGCTAGTACATATTAAAAAGGCTTATATGGATTTGTACTCCCTATTTAATTAGATGTTAGACTTGTCTATGCCTTGACATTCCATACTTGATCTTCCTTGAAATTAAAAAGTAGTTTTTGTAATTAGGTCCCGTACTCGATGAGGTGTGCACGAATCAAGGGGTTAGAGTCCCTGGGGATGTCGGCACATATTACCTGACACTGTATGACACTCAAGGTTAAAGTCCCTGAGGTAGTCTACACACTGGAGTTAGAATCTCTAAGGTAGTCTACACATCGAGGTTAGAGTCCTTGGAGTCACTTGGGTTAGAGTCCATTGTGATTTATCATTATAGAGTCAAAGTGTCGAGGTTCACTGCCGACCGGACGTAATTCACTACTACTTAGCGTAGTGTCAGTTTCACTTATTTAACTCTAGTATTTACTTGCATATGATTTATTTTTCTTTTAGTTTTCCTAGTTATATGCTTTTAAATACCAGTCGATTATATTCGGAAATGTAATTTAAACTTGTCATCGAGGATTACTGTTTATTTCTAGTACTCACCGTCCTTTTTATAACGATGGGTGCAGATTCATCTACTAGCCGGTTAGGCAAGGAGAAGATAGGAGATTTTCCCTGAGTAGCGCGCGACACGACTTTTGTTGTAGGTCCATTTTGATATTTTGTGTGTATTAGATATCATGCCTTTTATTACATTGGGTTGTACATTTGGGTTGAGCGTGTCACGACCCAATTTTCTAATCTTGATTAACTTGCTTAATCAGGATCACCGACCCGTGACGTGGGGCCCGCATGAGATGCGCACACCGACCAAGCTACGTGGCTGAGGTAAATGTTATATTTGTACTGGTGTATGCCTAATGTTGTGTATGTATGTAGACTAATTAAGTCAATTTTTGCAAACCATAGACGTCGAGTTGATGCGAGCGGCGACACGCCTTGTAGTGCGTGCAAGTACATGTACCTAGTGGAATTACCCAAGGTAGCAAGACTAGGCTAGGAAATAGTAATTAATTTCAAACGTACCTTAGCATAAATTAAATTATATAATTAAGTTAAAAAGTACAACGTTCGATGCACGGGGAAAGTGCCTCGAGTTGCGTGCGAGTCAGGACACCAAGTGTCAAGTAGTTGAGAGTCTGTGTGACCACCTAGGTAAATTTTATAAACTAGTGTGACCAATTAATTATGGTCCATATGAATAAAATGCCTAAGTTAATTAATTAAATCAAATTGACATATTAAGCCTATAGTGTGGTAAGATTTATTGAGACCTTAGATTTTTATATGGATTGATGGAGTTGAGGAATCCTAGGTTGTGTGTCACATTTTTTGTGTTACTAGAAGTGATGGACTGCTCAATTAGGAGCCTTAGGATCGACCTCAGGATCCGTGCACACATAAGATCGTGAGAAAACTCACTAACTCTCATATATATATATATATATATATATATATATATATATATATATATATATATATATGAGAGTTAGTGAGTTTTCTCACCAACTCCAAACAAATCCTACATGCAAGTCCGGGAAAACCAGGGAGAATGAGGAGTTTTAGAGAGGATTTGAGCTGTAAATCGTCATGAAATTGAAGATCCTTTAAGGTAATCACACTCCTTGTCTCATTCTCCATTAAAATGAGTTTAAGTTTGGGGTTTTTGTTGAAAAATGGATTTGAACCGAGATTTCTGGTTTGGGAGTGTCTCTATGTTGTATAATATTTGATCTAAGTGTTGTTTGAGGTTTAAATCGAAAATTTTTGGGAAATTGAGGTTTTGATGAAAATTTTTGAAAAATGACATGCATGACTTTGATTCTGAAATTTTGGGGATTTTGATGTTTTTCGGTTATTTTCAGTATTGATCTATGTCAAAATGAGTCATGTATGGATCGGTGGTGTTTTGGTGGTATTTCGAGTGTCCGAAACGCTAAAATTCTCTCTGGAAATTCTAGTTTCGCGCAGTTAGCACGCTAGGTACACCGCCTAGCGCGCTAGATGTTCTCGGGAAGAAGACATTGTTCACTTAAGAACAATTAGTGCTCTAGATTTGGAATTAGCGCGCTAGATTTCCTGCAGACGGGACAACATTACCTCTCTTCATAAAACGACAATAAATTTCTTATTTTAACTCGGATTTTGATGCTCCATATACCGTTGGAAAGCTAAGACAGAGAGGAACAACCTAGAATCATTAGTTTTTCAAAATTAAGACATGATTTTTTTAAAATGGGTCAAAAGAAAAGGTTTGTTTATATAATGGTCATGTGTATAATTGTTTTGGATCGTTTTGGTGTTGGATAGTATTAACATTTAATTTAAAGATTAAGTACATCTAATATAACTTAGATTGACACCAGCAAACTTCAAGAGATATACATGAGTCCAGGTGCGAGAGTTTGGGTGACGAGAGGCCTATTGGACTAGGAATACTGCGTAAAATGTGAGTATACCTGATGATACTTTAAATTGCATTTCATTTCCTTTTATTACTGATTGATTGGCAATTTTTGTGACTATATGGTGCCTTTGTACTCTAATATCATGATATTCATTGATAATCTTCACTCTTTGAACTAGTTCATCATGATATTGTCTTGTTGAGGCTTTCATTGATTCCTTTCGTGTGCTCTATGTCTTCATTTGATTTTTTAATGGTAAATGAGCTTTAACTAGCATGCTATTAGGATTAGAAGGCCTATGAATGAGACTATGAACTTAATACTCGACTCGATTAGTCTATTAGCTTGTCCCTATGCCCTGACCATTCAATACCAAGTCATTTTTGAATAAATATATCTAGGTCCCTTTACTCGATCGGGGTGTGCGTGACTCACGGGGTTAGAGACCCTGGGGATGTCGGTACATGTTACTTGGTTGTGTGTGATACTTGGTTGTGTGCAATGTTTGGCTGTGTGTGATACTTGGTTGTATGCGATACTTGGCTGTAACGGCCCAAATTAATTTAATCAGGATTAGTGTTAATCGCGAGGATTAACGGATAATTCGGGCGTTACGTGGACAACTGGGTGGACTCAGATAGGAGTACCCAGGTTATACGGTGTTATTTGTGCATGTTGTATGTCTATTATTGTGATGTGGGAATTTAATATTTATATAAACATCACATGTGTGTAAATTATTGTCGGGCGAGTTTGAGCGTCGGGGTTTCGTGTCGTAGGACCCGCTAACGCGAGGGTTAGGTGGAAGTGAGGCCGGGCGTTGGGTTAAATGAGAAATCATAATTTTATGGCTATGGTTGAGGTTTAATTTAATGAGATTTACATATAGGCTAAGTTAGTAAATCAATTAGGTACACTAAGTGTGAGGGACCGCCTCGGGGGAAGCGTCTTGGACACGGGCACGGGTGCCGAGTGGTCGGGGAATTAGTGCGACCATATCCTCAAATTTATGAAATTTATTGATGACTAGAATAGGTGTTATGAATTAAATCAATTGGATTATAATAAAGTCCTATAGTTTGATAGGAAAAATTAGCATGCATAGGATAATCCTCGAGATGCACAACAGAGTAAATTAAGGCAAATGTTGTCATGTTAAGGTGTCAAGAACTTTGGTGACGCACAGTGATCAGGAACCGTCCGATCGTCCTCGGGATGCGTGCACACATTAGATTGAACCAACATATAAATAGTCGATTGATCGATCAAACATGCAAAATAAAACATTTCTCAATCAAATTGTTGGGAGATTTGTGAGTGAATTTGAGGGTTTGAGGGGACGAATCCGAGCTTGGAGAACAGATTTAGGCGTCAAAACGTGAGATCAAAGGTATTAAACTCTCATTTTGGTTAAATTTCCATTAAAATGGGTTGTTGGTAAATTCGGATTTTTGAGTAAATTTATCACTGATTTTGAAGAATTCGGTGTTATTGAAGTTGGTTTTGATGATTTACATTGATTTGGTTTGAATTTGTGGAAAATTGAGGTGATTTGATAAATTTTGGGTTTATTTGCATGTATTTTGATATGAGAATTGGGGTTTGTTTTGGTGGATTTGTGGTGGAATGTTGATGTTTCGAGGGTCTCTAATGGGTAGAGGTTGTAGAGAAGAGACGAGGGAAGCATGAAAGAAGAAAGAAGAAGAGAAAAAAAAAAAAAAAAAAAAACCGAGGGCGCAAGCGTGCGCCTCTCGAAGAAGGAGGAAGAAGAAGGGGGGCACGCACGCGCGCGCGTGCGTGCACCCCTGGCGGGCGGGCCGCCCAGCCCATCCCAGCGGGGCGGGCCAAACCGCCCGGCCCAACCCGGTGGGCTGGGACCGGCCCGACCCGACCGACCGACCGAGATGGGCCGAACATGGCCGACCGGTTGGGTCGGGTCGGACCCGGTTCGGGGGACCCACCCATATATTATTTAAATAATATTTTTATTTATTTATTTATGTTATTTTTCTAAAAAAAACAGTTTTAATTGCTGGAAAATAGGAAAAATAAGTGAAAAATATCAGAAAATTTAGAAAAAATTCTAGAAAAATATAAAAAATTAGAAAAAGGTAGAAAAATAGTTTCGAGACTTTTCAGGTATTTTTGGAACCCCGACCCAGCCCGGGAGAGGTACCACAACTGAAAAAAAATATATAATATAATATCATAAAATGATATAATATGTTTCAAAAAGTATAAAACACTATAAAATGGACTTCAGGGACCGGGAAACCATAGCTCGGACATTGGGGAGCTAGGTGGGGCGAACTGACGGGTCCGAGAAGTCGGAGTGCGTATTTTCGGGTATGTAAAACCCAACTGAACACCACTACTGCATTTACTTATTGCGATTCACTTGAGCTATTGTTATTGATAATCTTCGAGTCCAAATCTTACTGGGACGGTCGAGTTTTCCCGTCTATGTATCCGAAGGTTGTGCGGTCGCTTGCTAGGTGTGTGGTCTAGGACACAGTGGTAGAGTCGATGGTACAGACCACGACAGGGCTCCTGATCCTTAGTACACATCTTGGATAGCTGGTGCACATTCATTTGTTTATCTTGTGTTTATATTCATGCGATGAGCTTTGAGCAGTTGTCTGCATTTACCTTCTATTCCGCATGTTTGGTTAACACTATTTACTTGTTTCCATTTATATTCTTAAATTATGATGCACGGTGGTTTTCCTTGGAATTTTACGTACTGGACTCGTCATCTGCATCTTGTGATGGCTTGAGTGCAGACCTTGTGTATCAGTAGGGGCAAGAAGATCACGGGCGACAAAATCTTTACTTGTCCACTGTCGAGGACCTACTGGTAGGTATATTTGTATTAATTTGTTTTACTTATGATTATTGGGAACTTGTAGCTATTACATCTTCAGTACTGGTATATAAACATTCACTAATGGCAGTTGTCGCCTATATACTGAGTACTTCCGGGTTTTCCACTATAGGTTGAATAAGTTAACTTTATATAATGCTCTTTTGGTGATATATTAAAACTTCTGCTGTAAATTGTAAACTACTAAATTAAATGGCATGAAACTTAAGAGTTTTTAAATTAATTGGATAGACTAGAGACGTGGCAGGTGTTTCCGGTGCACGAGCAGGGGAAATGGGATGCCACGGGGCGGCCTCGAGAAACTTGGGGCCGCCACAGTTGGTCTCAGAGCAAGGTCGATAGGGCTTTGAATTAAATAAAGTAAATAAAAGAGCATAAACTTTAAAACAAATTAGATGTGGAAACCCGATGAATTGCCTAGAAGTTTTAGTTGGGAAGCAATAAGAAATGGGTAGTTAACAGAGCTTTACATATATGTGTTATGATTCTACTGTGTACTATATATGTATACGTATATCATGGAGGATTACATACGACGCACATTTTTCGGTGCAGATCAGCATGGATGGACGTTCTACTATACCCTCAGAGACGAGACAAGCTGGCGTTGTTATTAGGAGTCCGCAAGCTACAATAAAATTAGCGAGCTTTGAGGATCGACTTACAGCCCAGGAAGTTCAGATGACAGAAGTACTCCGAATATTACGGGACCAGGGCGCCGCGATTTCAGAAATGGCTACATCACTCACGACTGAGCCACCAGAGCGACAACGACTTTACCCGATGTTACATGAGGGAAATGATCGACAGGGATTCGCGAGTACCAAGAGGCGATAATATAAGCCTAACGGCGAGTTCGGAGCATAGCGGTGTAGCAAAGTTTTACTAAACTCTCGAGCAGCAGAGGCACACCGGTTAGAGACGAGGGTGACCGGTTGACGAGAGACAGAGATCAACAAGGTCGACGAGATAGGCATCCAGGGCGAGCGAGAGAGAGAGATGAGGGGCATGTGGTGTATGTTCGCGCTCGCACTGTCGAGCAAGCAACGACAACAAGACATCAGCAGCGGACCCCGATAGGGGTCGAGGGGACTGAGTCGGGCCGAGAGATCCAAAGTGAAAGGCGGACGGGAGGCGAGAGAGGCGCAAATGTTATAGATGTGGACGAGAGGACATCCGAGTGTTGTTTGCCGACACACGCGGCACGCAGCCTACAGTATCAAAGGAGACGACGACGACAAGCTGCAAAGAAGTCACGACTTAGAGATGTTCGGGACGGACAATACGAGCCGGTGAGGAGTGAGAGCATGCAGCGACCAGCGACCACGATGAGGACACCATATGTGCCTAGTTTTGCTACATCAGGTACCGGTGGTTCACAGGAGAGACCGCGACATGTTCAGAGATGTGCTCACTGTGGAGTTGAAGGACATATACATTGGGAGTGCGCATTGATCTTGATGGCACCGACATTTGTAGAGCCATTGCGTGTTCGAATTCCGGGTTCAGATCGTATCTGAACAATAAGTTAGGGTACTGACAATAAAGTGTCAACTATATTTTTGTGTAAATTATAGTAAAAACAACGTGCGGGTTGTGTTATGTATGAAGACTATCAAGTTGTTTTTGGTTATAATTAAATGAAACCTAAGGATTTTTGCTATAAAATATATGTATGGGATTGATATATTATTGAGAAGGTTGTTTTATTCAAACACAATAACATGAGTGTAACTACCCTGTACACCTTTGGAGCTTGAGAAGTTTGTGTTTGCTTTACAAGGCTTAGACTACATTACGAGAGAAGTTTGTGCTTTACACGACCATCGAGTTTACGCTACATTTTCACACAGAAAGATCTTAATATGCGTCAGAGGAGATGGTTAGAGCTGTTGAAGGATTATGATTTTACGATTGAGTATCATCCCAGAAAGGCTAATGTAGTGGTTGATGCATTGAGTAGATGCGAGGTTGACAGTCATACCGAGACTCGACACATGGGACTGTTGGAGATGGTGTCAGTTATGAGCATGCCAGACCTTTCGGTTATGCAGGATCTACAGATTTGTGGTCAGATGAGGGTACCGACAGTGTCACTGGAACGGGTATCGGAGTGTTAGAAGGCTGATAGGCTTTATGGGTGGTTCAGTGGATTGGCACGAGATCCCGAGTGCACTGATTGGGCGGAGACATCTGATGGATGCTTGCGGCATCGAGGTCGACTATGGGTACCAGCCGTGTATACGAGACAGTATATTAGAGGATGCTCACCGGTCGCGATACACAGTTCATCCGGCCAGAACCAAGATGTACCATGACTTGCGGAGCTTGTTTTGGTGGCCGGGGATGAAGGCTGATGTTGGTGAATATGTTCGAGGGTGTCACATATGTCAGCAGGTGAAGGCGGAGCATAGGCGACCTAAAGGATTGTTGCAGTCGTTACCCATTCCTCAGTGGAAGTGGGAACACCTCGCTATGGATTTAGTCAGTGGTGGAACTGACGGTGAAGTGTGCAGTTTGGTGAACCAGGGATGTTACTCGGGATTGTTCAATTTTGAGGACGAAATTCTCCTAGTTGGGAAGAATTGTAACGACTTAAATTAATTTAATCAGGATTAGTGTTAATCGCGAGGATTAACGGGTAATTCGGGCATTACGTGGACAACTGGGTAGACTCAGATAGGAGTACCCAGGTTATACGGTGTTATTTGTGCATGTTGTATGTCTATTATTGTGATGTGGGAATTTAATATTTATATAAACATCACATGTGTGTAAATTATTGTCGGGCGAGTTTGAACGTCGGGGTTTCGTGTCGTAGGACCCGCTAACGCGAGGGTTAGGTGGAAGTGAGGCCGGGCGTTGGGTTAAATGAGAAATCATAATTTTATGGCTATGGTTGAGGTTTAATTTAATGAGATTTACATATAGGCTAAGTTAGTAAATCGATTAGGTACACTAAGTGTGAGACCGTCTCGGGAAGCGTGCCGGACACGGGGCACGGGGTGCCGAGTGGTCGGGGAATTAGTGTGACCATATCCACAAATTTATGAAATTTATTGATGACTAGAATAGGTGTTATGAATTAAATCAATTGGATTATAATAAAGTCCTATAGTTTGATAGGAAAAATTAGCATGCAT
Source organism: Stephania japonica (assembly GCA_039657345.1). NCBI lineage: Eukaryota > Viridiplantae > Streptophyta > Magnoliopsida > Ranunculales > Menispermaceae > Stephania > Stephania japonica. The sequence goes on along the minus strand of CM077558.1, from coordinate 13,455,704 downwards.
AGGATAATCCTCGAGATGCACAACAGAGTAAATTAAGGCAAATGTTGTCATGATAAGGTGTCAAGAACTTTGGTGACGCACAGTGATCAGGAACCGTCCGATCGTCCTCGGGATGCGTGCACACATTAGATTGAACCAACATATAAATAGTCGATTGATCGATCAAACATGCAAAATAAAACATTTCTCAATCAAATTGTTGGGAGATTTGTGAGTGAATTTGAGGGTTTGAGGGGACGAATCCGAGCTTGGAGAACAGATTTAGGCGTCAAAACGTGAGATCAAAGGTATTAAACTCTCATTTTGGTTAAATTTTCATTAAAATAGGTTGTTGGTAAATTCGAATTTTTGAGTAAATTTATCACTGATTTTGAAGAATTCGGTGTTATTGAAGTTGGTTTTGATGATTTACATTGATTTGGTTTGAATTTGTGGAAAATTGAGGTGATTTGATAAATTTTGGGTTTATTTGCATGTATTTTGATATGAGAATTGGGGTTTGTTTTGGTGGATTTGTGGTGGAATGTTGATGTTTCGAGGGTCTCTAATGGGTAGAGGTTGTAGAGGAGAGACGAGGGAAGCATGAAAGAAGAAAGAAGAAGAGAAAAAAAAAAGAACTAGAGGCGCACAGTAGCGCCTCTGGAAGAGGGAGGAAGAAGAAAGGGGCACGCACGCGTGCGTGCACACCCCCAGGGCCGGGCCGGGCCGGCCAGCCCATCCCAGTGGGCGGGCCAAACCGGCCCTAGCCCAACCCGGGTGGGCTGGACCGGGCCCGACCCGGACCCGGCCAGATGGGCCGAACCGGGCCGACCCGGTTGGGTCGGGTCGGACCCGGTTCGGGGGACCCACCCATATATTATTTAAATAATATTTTTATTTATTTATTTATTTATTTTTCTAAAAAAACAGTTTTAATTGCTGGAAAATAGGAAAAATAAGTGAAAAATATCAGAAAATTTAGAAAAAATTCTAGAAAAATATAGAAAATTAGAAAAAGGTAGAAAAATGGTTTCGAGACTTTTCGGGTATTTTTGGAACCCCGACCCACCCCGGGAGAGGTACCACAACTGAAAAAAATATATATAATATAATATCATAAAATGATATAATATGTTTCAAAAAGTATAAAACACTATAAAATGGACTTCAGGGACCGGGAAACCATAGCTCGGACATTGGGGAGCTAGGTGGGGCGTACTGACGGGTCCGAGAAGTCGGAGTGCGTATTTTCGGGTATGTAAAACCCAACTGAACATCACTACTGCATTTATTTATTGCTATTCATTTGAGCTATTGTTATTGATAATCTTCGAGTCCAAATCTTACTGGGACGGTCGAGTTTTCCCGTCTATGTATCCGAAGGTTGTGCGGTCGCTTGCTAGGTGTGTGGTCTAGGACACAGTGGTAGAGTCGATGGTACAGACCACGACAGGGCTCCTGATCCTTAGTACACATCTTGGATAGCTGGTGCACATTCATTTGTTTATCTTGTGTTTATATTCATGCGATGAGCTTTGAGCAGTTGTCTGCATTTACCTTCTATTCTGCATGTTTGGTTAACATTATTAACTTGTTTCCATTTATATTCTTAAATTATGATGCACGGTGGTTTTCCTTGGGATTTTACTTACTGGACTTGTCATCTGCATCTTGTGATGGCTTGAGTGCAGACCTTATGTATCAGTAGGGGCAAGAAGATCACGGGTGACAAAATCTTTACTTGTCCACTGTCGAGGACCTACTAGTAGGTGTATTTGTATTAATTTGTTTTACTTATGATTATTGGGAACTTGTAGTTATTACATCTTCAGTACTGGTATATAAACATTCACTGATGGCAGTTGTCGCCTATATACTGAGTACTTCCGGGTTTTCCACTATAGGTTGAATAAGTTAACTTTATATAATGCTCTTTTGGTGATATATTAAAACTTCCGCTGTAAATTGTAAACTACTAAATTAAATGGCATGAAACTTAAGAGTTTTTAAATTAATTGGATAGACTAGAGACATGGCAGGTGTTTCCGGTGCACGAGCAGGGGAAATGGGAAGCCACGGGGCGGCCTCGGGAAACTTGGGGCCGCCACATTGGCTATGTGCGATGTTTGGCTGTGTGCAATACACCAGGGTTTGAGACCCTTGTGAGGTTATGACTATTGAGTTGGTGTGACGTGGCTCATTACCGACTGGACCTAGATCACTACTACTTAGTCGAGTGCCAGTATCATTTGTTTAACTCTGGTATTTACCTGCATATGGTTAATCTTTTAGTGTTTCATATTTATATGCTTTTAAATACTAGTCGATTATATTTGGAAATGCGAAATAAATATATCATCGGGGATCACTGTTATTTTCTTGCACTCACCGTCCTTTTTATGACGGCGGGTGCTGAGCGATCGACCAATAGGTCTGGCAAGGAGAAGATTAGTGACTACCTCTGAACTTGCGGTGCACTTCTGCTTTGACTGTAGGTTCTTTTTTATTGTTGTATTATTATATTATATCTTTCAGATACTGTTTTAGTTGTAAATTTGGTGTTGAGTGATAGATTCCTGACTTTATTATGACCTTCACACTGTTATACTTGACTTCATGATATTTCTATGTGATGTCATTTTCTGGTTTTCCACACTTAAGGCAACTTAAATAGCTTCCGCATAAATCACTAATCACTTCCGCATAAATATTAAGACTTTCGCTAATATTAACAAATTTAATAAAAAGTTTTAATTAACTCTAAATTTCATAATTTGATAGGACTATTGTATTACTTATTTTGAACATGAGGAATGAGATGAATGGGTTGTAAAGGCTGACTAATACGTAGTTAAGTCCTACTAGGATAGGATTAGGGCTTAATTACAAGATTAGGCCGGGCGGTGCCCTAAATTAAGGGAGGGGCCATCATAGAGCGTTAATTCCCCGACCAGACTTAAATTGTTTTGCTATATTTTGAGGTAATCTAATATATGTGATGTCATTTCCTGGTTTTTCATACTTAGGTTATTTTTCAATTGGCTTCTGCATAATATTCTAATTTAATCTCGTATTAATTTTATAAGATTTCCGCTAAATAACAAACTATGTTAATAAAGTTTTAATTAACGCTAAATATCATAAGTCGAATAGAACACGAGATGAATAGGTTTTAAGGCTGACTAATATGTAGTTAAATCTTACGAGGATAGGATTAGAGTTTAATTATGGGATTAGGCTGGGCGGTGACCTAGATTAAGGGAGGAGGAGTCACAGAGCACAGAGTTTTGTATAGTATTGTGAGTAAAACCAGTGGGATTATTTATATAGTTCATTCGTGCATTTAAATTGGGATGTTATCCTTGTTGAACAGTATTTCTTTGTGAAATATGATTTCTTGAATTTTGTTTGTGATGTCTATCCTTGGTGGATTATCGGTTTTATTTTCCTTGGGTTCATTAATAAGTGTCTTTTGGGTCTAAGTGGGCGATGTGGTGGTTACGGGTGCGGTGAGAGTGCTTAGTGATCTCTTTTACCATTGTAACTACACATAATTTGGACGTGCCTAAACCTGCAATTTAGGATTGGTAGTCTAATCGTGAGTTGAACTGTGTGTGGGCTCCAGTAGAATGACTCATCCTAAGCTATCTGAAGTGGTTTCTTTAGGTCCAGAATCTGTCGAGAAAGTCAGGTTGCGTACTTTGTGTTGCAATCTGATGGACTTGAAACACTTAGATGCCTTATTGCTTTGTGCTCTCGACACTCATTTATCGTTGATATTTCAGTGATTGAATTATCATGATGTCTTTTATTACCTTTGTGATATTTCTGCATGATACTCGTTTAGCCAGTTATTTAGCATTTGAAATTATATTGAGACTCCATTTTGTTGTTACTGTTATCTTCTGTACTCGCCGTCCTTTTTATGACAGTGGGTGCAGCCCAGTCATACTGAAGGATTGATAGGGGTAAAGGACCGACAATAAGTGAATGACGTTGAGGACAGCTAGGTGACTTCCACTTTCCTGCAGGTTCTTTGTACTATGTACTTATTTGTTTTTGAATTCATTGGGATATGGGTTATTGTGAGATCTTGGGATATGTATACAGTATTTGAATCTCCTTTTGACTTGTTATACTTTTGGATGTACACATATACGGGGTTTCCACACTCTACGTTGTCCTGACTAGTGTATTTGAGTTAGTTCATTTAGTTTGAGATTTTTAATGCTTCCGCTTTGATTTATAACTCACTAAAATTAACAACTCAACCTCAAATAACTTAATAAATGGTAAATGGCAAGGAAGGCTGATTAGGCTTGTGTTGACTGTGCTAGTGTTGACTTGGGGTCTACGTAAGTTTAAATTTAGAGTTGTGGAATTGGGGCCATCACACCTACCTATTTTGAAATCGGACATCTTTTTTTGCCTGGTCCTGTATTTTTATAAATCATGCGATTCTGTCCAGACTCGTTTTGAAATATAATGAAATCTGTTTTTTATTTCAAATGTTCTCAAGAGTCACATTCATTCATAACAAAAGAAAAGGTATCAAAACTTAAATGTAAAAAAAAAAAATCAGAACTGAAGCATGCACATGCACAACTAATCAGAAGTAAATTCACATGCCCAACTAATCAACTCAACTCGTAAACAAAAATTTCATCAAGCAAAACAAACTCCATAGAAATACATAAAGATAATACCTTAATCAAGATTTAGTATTACATTATCCACACAAGCCAATAATCAACTTGACATCTTCCATACAAATTAATTTTGCGAGCAATACCAATAAGAATGAAAATTCAGATTTGAGCTAGCTATACAAATCCATAAAAGATAGAAGCAAGAAAATGCACATATCGATAGTAAAAGGAGAAAGAGAGTCGAAAGGTACAAGGGGGTGAGTGCAGCCTCGTAGGTACATGAGGTAGGTAGCGAGACAATGAAGATAAACATAAATCCTTGAGAATTATGATTTTTTATTTATATTTTATATGCAAAATTAGTAAGATATTATAATAATTAATTGCTAAACGGGTACACATTTTTTTGAAAATTTTATCCAAACCCGTACTCGTTTTCAAAATGGACAACATTTTTAGTTCGGACCCGTATTACTTTTAGGAAAACTATGTTCGAACCCTTTTGAAACAAGACCAGATACTTAAAAAAAGTTGAGCGGCTAATGATGTGTTAGAAACCTATTACAATATGAATCGGCTAAGTAACCGAAAAAATAGCCTAATAGGATAATCGAAAAAATATATATAATTACTTACTGTCCGTAATCAGAATAAGTGTGATCGTAATCCTCAGCAACTTTAGATGATGCAGTTTCAATTCTTCATACTTTCCAACCCCGATAAAAGTGATGGGCTCATTAGCCCATTAGCCCGAAGGGCATTGCGGAAATTTTGCAACATATCCAAGAAGTGTACTTTATCTGGTATGCCCCACACTGAAATAGTGTGGCTATTTGAAAAGGCTGGAGTGGAGGATTGGGTGGGCCTGTTGGACCATTTACATAATGTGGATAATTGAGTAGATTGGGAAGAGGTGGGTCGAGAAGTGAATCGACATTCACGTTGGATAGGTAGGGCACGACTACTAAATAATTGGAAATCCAACTAATTATTAATAAAAAAATCCTAATTATTAAAGTATCTTACTAATTTTGCATATAATATATCAATAAAAAATCCTAAAACTCTAGGATTTATGTTTATCTTCATTGTCTCACTACCTACCTCACGCACCTGCAAGGCTGCACTCACCCCTTCGTACCTTTCAATTTTCCTTCTTCTTTTACTGTTGATCTTTGCCTTTTCTTGCTAGCTCAAATCTGAAGTTTCATTCTTATTGGTAATGCTTGATAATTCGTTTAATATGCATTATTTACCATTTGTTTATGTGTTTTTATGTCAAAGTCTCCAAAATACCACTAAATTTATACTCATCTCTCACTTTTAGGTGAATCTGAGGTCACGGTTGAATCCGGAGTAGAAAAATACTCAAAATATAGTGTTTACTTGCAGTAATCGGATGCCGGGGTTTTTTCGTAATAGAGTATTTAATTCTGCCATGTGTTGGGATTTTATTGGTCCAGTTGCGTCTCACAGGCCTTTTCCGCCAATCACGCACCACTTGTCATGCCAATCATCTGGTTCCACCAATCACGCGCCACTTGTCATGCCATGACAATTATCTGTTTCCACCAATCACGCACCACGTGTCACACCAATCAGTTGTTTCCACCAATCACGCGCCACGTGTCATGCCAATCAGCTATTTCCACCAATCATGCACCGCCACGTGTCGTGCCAACACGTCACCAACACCTTCCTCAACCAATGAGCTTCTGACACGTCAGCAGAGCACAGTTTTTGACAAATCAAAGCATGACAAGTGTCTTGAACCTGCACAAAATGCCCAAATTAATCCCAATGCACAAATCACGCCATTAATCATAAAAACATTCAAACGGACATAAATCACTCCAACTATTACAAAGACACATCTATAAAGTGTGGTTTGAGATATTGGTAGAAGCATCCTTTGTTCGGAGAAGAACACACAGAGGCGACAAACATATTATTTTAGGGTTTTTGTGCTTTTTGTGTCTCTCTTCAATAAAGGGAACGCAGTGTATTACTTCAATTATGTCCAACTAATCCTTCGAGATTCAAGCCGGAGACCGATCGCAGCTATTCTATGACTTTCTAATCGTTGTAAGATCTATTTATTCTTAAATTTCATTGATTGATTGTTGTTTTCTAGTTTCTTTGGTATTGTTCTTATTATTATGGTCGATTACTTAATTTATGTGAAGAGCCATCGCATTAGTTGTAGTTTGAGACCTATCGCCATCGAGTTGAATGCATACGTAATTGTGTAATAGACTCGTATTTGTGGCAAGTGGTCGCTCTAGTTGCGTTAATCCCCTCACAAAGTTTTAGACTATGTATCTCAGAAACATAGGTTGAATCGGACACGTTTGTTGTACCAGTTATCTAGGTGTAGTGTTCTCATGAATCATGAATTAGAGCGGTCATCATATTGAACCCAAGGTACGTGCCTAGGGTTATGTGAATTGACTAGGGTAATAGTTAGAGGTTTTACCCTAACTATCGATACGAGGAGAACGAGGAATTCACGTTTTACGAGATTCTACAGCTACACTAGATTGCAACATTTAATCTATCTTTGTTTAGGTCAATGATCAGTGTATTTGTCATAGTATAGTCGTGAGAAATTGATGGTTTGGATCATTTTACTTACTTAATTCTCTACTTCTCTACTTGTTATCCTTGCTTGCTAACTTTCTTGCCTTCTCTTAATCTAGTTCACTCTTAAAACTCCCAATTTTTCCTTTTCGCACCTCCTAAAGGAATAACTTGGTTCTTGTGGTTCGACCCCTTCTTTACCGCTATTATAAATCCATTGTAGGATCCGGTATATATCAACGGGATATATATTTGGCACGTTCGACGCGTGACCAAATATTGGCGCCGTTGCCGGGGACTAAGTCCCTTTCCTTTAGGATTTTCCTTTTTCTTTTTTTATGCACCGTAGTTCAACTCAGTCTAACCCCACAGGACTGCTTCTACCTTTCAATCCGGAGATCGAGCAAACTCGTAAGCGCCTTGAACGAGAGTCTAGGAGTCAACGAGTCTCGGGCTCGTCTAATCCTTTCCTAGTAATGAATAATAGAGATCCACCCCTTGATGATCGTCTTCACGACAATCATCCACTTGTTGATCGCCCTCATGGCAATAATCCACCCTTAGAGTACCCACCTCGAGGTGACAATCGTCTTGTTCCTGCACCTGCCGTAGTTCCTGATGCGCGAGAGGATCGTCCTCTCACACTTGGGGAAGCCTCTCTAAATATGCAACACCTTCTTGTGCAACATCCGTTGTGCATTACCTATCCTGTGGATACGGGGAGCTACGAGTTGAGGTCTAGCTTCATTAACCTTTTGCCAACCTTATACGAAAAACTTGGTGAATACCCCTTATCTTTTATCAAGGAGTTTCAATAGAACTGCGATTCGTTGAAACCTTCGAATGCCAATAGAGAAACTGTCATGCTTAGAGCATTTCCTTTTGTTCTTAAGGATAAAACCAAGGATTGGCTTTACTATTTCCCTCCCGGATCTATCCACACTTGGGCCGATATGGTGTCTGTTTTCACAGATCACTACTTCTCTAGTTCACGAGCTTCACAGATTATCCAGCAGATTGTTGGCATTTCTATGGATGATGATGAGCCCCTCTACCAGTATTGGGACCGCTACCAGCGATTACTCACTAGTTGTCCCCAACATAACCAGACTGACATCAACATTTCCCGTTACTACTATGATGGTTTGACTTACGAGGAACGGATAAATGTTGATAATGTATGTGGGGGTCACATCATGAATAGAATAGCATGCCAGATGATGGAGCTTTACGAGATTATGGCCAATCAATCTCGACACTACGGAGCAAAGTGGGGCAAGTCCGCTCAAAACAGTTCTGATGGAGGAAGTTCTAACTTCGCCATTGAGAAACTGACGAACTTGGCGGAACGTCTTATCACCCCCCAATCGTCGCAGCATGTCAAGGCTTGTGACGTTTATTTAGCTACTGCACACACTACGGATGCATGTCCTACACTCTTCGAGAACCCGCCACAGGTTAATGCTTTAGGTAATCAATTCCATGGAAACATTAGGGGTCCATACGATAACACGTACAATCAGGACACGCGGAACCACCCAAACCTTAGCTACGACCTACACAACAAAAATTACCAGAGTTTCGTGCTGAAGGGGCAACCATTGCCAGAGTCTTCTAACACCTCTTCTCTCGAGGATTTGATGAAAAATCTTTTTGCTCAGCATAAACAAGAGATAGATCGTCAAAAGCAGGACACTGATCGCCAGATTAAACATCTTGAGACTCAAGTAAGTCAAATGGCACAACAATTGGCAAAGCAAAATGAGCCTGGACGGTTGCCCTCACAACCGCATCCCAATCCAAATGCTAATACTAGTGCGATCACTCTTAGGAATGGAAGAGAGTTAGAAGAGCCTCGACCCAGGAGTGAGCCCTCAAAGGCCAATGAGGAAGAACATGAGTTTGAAGTACTTCCGTCTCGTACTAAACAAATGGAAAAACCCGAAAAGGAAGCACCACATTCCTTCACTGTGAGACCTCCTTGCCCTCAATGTTTAATCTTGAATAAGGAAAAGGAGGAAGAGAAGGAAATCTTAGAAACCTTCTGAAAAGTGGAAATCAATATTCCACTTTTGGATGCTCTAAAGCAAGTACCATGATACGTGAAATTCCTTAAGGAACTATGCACTTACAAGGGAAAACTTAAAGGTAATGAGAAAGTCCAAATGGGGGAATCTGTCACTACTATCCTCTAGAAAAAGTTGCCTCCCAAATGCAAAGACCCCGGGATGTTCTCGGTGCCTTGCATAATTGGGAACGTGAGCATAGAGAAGGCCATGTGTGACCTGGGCGCTTCAATTAATGTTATGCCTTTGTCTATCTACGAGAATCTAAAGGCAGGCCCACTCCACGAGACTTGTATCATCATACAATTGGCTGACCGTTCGGTTGTAAGACCAGAGGGTGTTCTTGAGGATGTCTTGGTTCGCGTAAATGAGCTTGTGTTTCCTGCTGACTTCTATGTCATAGACATGAGAGAGGAACCGTTCCTGCATTCATCCTTGATGTTATTGGGGATGCCATTTCTTAAAACAACGAGAGCAAAAATTGACGTACATGATGGCTCTTTGACTATGGAATTCGATAGCGAGGTAATCAAATTTAACATATATGACGCCATGCGATTCCCTTGTGATGTCTCTTCAGTTGTTTGTTGTCTGGATTCTGTGGACTCACTCGATAATATTGCATCTGTCACGAGGGAGTCTGATGAGTTGCGCGTGGTGTTAGAGCATCATATTAACACCACTTCTTTAGATTAGGGTATATTCATCCTCGATATTGGGGTTGAAGAGATTTGTCATGAGTTGGATTCCATCCAACTTACGTCCCCCACTGCTTCCTATGTGGAGTTGCACCACACTAACTTTACTATTCTACCCTTTTTGGTTAAAGTACCTACATTGGAGCTTAAACCACTTCCTGAGCACTTGAAGTATATGTTTTTGGGCGAGAATGACACACTGCCAGTAATTATCTCGGCCAAGCTATCTTCATTAGAGGAAAAGAAACTCATCCGAGTTCTCCGGGAGTTTAAGGAAGCAATTGGGTGGACCATTGCGAATATCAAGGGTCTAAGCCCCTCCACATGCATGCATCATATACATATGAAGGAAGGGGCCAAACCTTCAACAGAAACCCAGATGAGGCTCAATCCACCAATGATGGACATCGTGAAAAAGGAGATCCTAAAACTCCTTGACACCGGTATGAGATAACTTATCTCTGACAGTAAATGGGTAAGCCCGGTGCAAGTAGTACCTAAGAAAACAAGCGTCACTGTTGTCACCAACTCTCAGGGAAAACTAGTCCCAACCTGTATCCAAAATGGATGGCGGGTATGCATTGATTACAGGAAGCTTAACGCTTCTACACGTAAGGACCACTTCCCTCTGCCCTTTATTGATCAAATGTTTAAGAGATTGGTTGGTAGATCACACTACTATTGTTTTGATGGTTACTCAGGGTTCCACCAGTTGCCTGTGGCTCCCGAGGACCAGGAAAAGACAACCTTCACATCCATTTGGCACTTTTGCCTACCGAAGTATGACCTTCGGGTTATGCAATGCACCAGCCACTTTTCAAATATGCATGATCAGTATCTTCTTAGATTTTGTCGAGCATTTCATTGAGGTATTCATGGACGATTTCACCGTTTACGGTGATTCATTCGATGGATGTCTCAACAATCTGATAAAGGTACTCAACAGATGTGTCGAGAAGAATCTCGTCTTGAATTACGAGAAATGTCACTTCATGGTCGATCAAGGCTTGATTCTAGGACACATTGTTTCTTCCAGTGGGTTGGAGGTCAATCCAGCTAAGTTCGATGTCATTCGTAAGCTACCGTACCCCACCAATGCGCGTGAGATCCGATCTTTCCTTGGTGATGCCAGTTTTTATCGTCGCTTCATTAAGGATTTCTCAAAAATCACACAACCCCTATGTTACCTCCTGCAAAAAGACGTGCCTTTTGCATTTGATAAGGCATGCATTAGTGATTTTGAAGCACTCAAGTCTTCCCTCACCTCTACTTCGGTAATTCAAGCTCCCAATTGGGAGCTTCCTTTTGAGATTATGTGCGATGCCAGCAACCATGTTGTTGGTGTTGTGCTTAGGCAGCGAGTTGGTGTCATCTACCATGCTTCCCGAACTCTGGATGACGCATAGTTTAACTACACTATGACCGAGAAAGAGCTTTTAGCTATTTTTTTGCACTTGAGAAACTTTGGCTGTACCTACTTGCCACAAAGTGATCGTTTACTTGGATCACGCAGCATTGAAACTTTGGCTGTACCTACTTGCCACAAACTTTGGCCGCCTCGTCTCATCAGATGGATACTCCTGCTCCAAGAGTTTGACATCACCATTAAAGACAAAAGTGGTCCAGAGAACCTTGTTGCAGACCTCCTCAGCCGTTTCGAGTGTGGTGAGAGCCTGAACCCATTACAGGACATGTTTCCTGACGAGCACATCCTAGTTGTCTCTGATGAGCTTTTCTGGTATGCCGATTTGGCTAATTACCTTACTACCGGTCTGCTTTTCTCCCCATCTTTCGAGTGAGCAAAATTAGGAGCGACTCTAAGTACTACGTTTGGGACGATCCATACTTGTGGAAGTTTTGCTCCGACCAGATTATCCGGCGGTGTGTCTCACATTCTGAGAGTCATTCTATTCTCACCTTTTTGTCACACCTATGCACGCGGCAGACACTTTAGACCCCACAGGACGACGAGGAAAGTCTTAGAGAGTGGGTTCTATTGGCCCACTATCTTTCATTATGCCTACGTATTCGCTAAGACTTGTCCTCGTTGTCAGCAGACCGAAAATCTGAGTCACCAGGACCAGCTGCCACTTTCCCCCATTATTGTTTGTGAGATCTTTGATGTATGGGGAATCGATTTCATAGGTCCCTTTCCACTGTCACATGGATTTACTTATATTTTGTTGGCAGTGGACTGTGTGTCCAAATGGGTGGAAGCTCAAGCCACCCGAGCGAATGATTCGAAAGTGGTTTGTGATTTCCTCAAATCGAAGATTTTCATAACATTTAGTACCCCTCGAGCAGTGATTAGTGATAGGGGAACACATTTTTGCAACTGCACTGTTGAGAGCCTCTTGAGAAAATACAATGTCACTCACCGAGTTTCCACTGCATATCACCCGCAGACGAGTGGCCAGGCTGGGGTCTCAAACAGAGAGATCAAATCCATCTTAGAGAAAACTGTTAGCCCTTCGAGGAAGGATTGGAACACGAGCCTTGAAGACACATTTTGGGCCTATCGAACGACGTTTAATACACCTATCGGTATGTTGCCATACCGGTTGGTCTTCGGCAAAGCGTGCCACTTACTAGTCGAGCTGGAGCATAGGTCTTATTGGGTTGTTAAACAGCTCAACATGAGTCTCGATTACACTAGTAAGGAGAGGATGTTGGACCTCCAAGAATTGGAAGAAATTAGGAATGAGGCGTATGAAAATACGTAAATCTACAAAAAGAAAACCAAAGCGTTCCATGACCGCAACCTCTTATGCAAATCCTTCCGAGTTGGTCAGAAGGTCTTGCTTTTTCACTCTCGCCTTAAGCTGTTTCCAGGAAAGTTGAGGTCCCATTGGATAGGGCCTCTTGTGATTACTGATGTCTATGATCATGGTGTAGTGGAGGTACAGAGTTTTGAGACAAGGAAGGTATTCAAAGTCAATGGCCACAGGTTGAAGCCGTTCTATGAGGATTCCCCATAGCAGGAGCTGGACAATCATTCTTTGACAAACCCAGAATATACAGATTGAGGTAAAGTCGGATTAAGTCAAGCCAACGACGTTAACCAAAGGAGATATTGGGAGGCAGCCCAAATTCTCATTTATTTTGCTTTATTGAGTTATTTCTTAGCTCTCTTTATTCGAGTCCCTTTTGTTTTCCCCTTACTCACCTCTTCTCTTGCAGGTTTGAGTCGTCACAGTGTCGTTCTTTCATGAGTGGACGCCTAGAGTATCAGGTTCTTTTGATTGGAGACTTAAACATTTTGCATTTGTATCATGTCATTCTATTTCTTTGTGGATTGTCACCTTCCCATTTATTTTAAAAACCTTGAGGACAAAGTTTGGAATAAGTTTGGGGGTGATTTTAGGGATTGTGAACTACTTTCAGTTGGTTGGTATAGAATTTGCGCAAGTCATCAGGTGTAATAGTTATATTTTTTTCGAGCATTGTGTATTCCATGGGATGGTATGTATGGTTGTGTTTCTCTTTTTCTTGTCTCATTCTTATCATTTTGCATAAGCTGCTTTCGAGACTTGATATTTTTTTGAGGTTTTGGAGACATCTTCACTTTGGTACGGTGTCCGGTGTTGTTGAGATCACATAAGGAGGCTAGACCTTTGTTTAGGCCTTGTACTAGATACCAAAGAGGGTAGATGGTTAAACTTTTGCTAAGTTTGATTTCAAGGGTACTAGAACGAGGGTGACACCTACTTGAGGCGTATTTCTTGTGATCGAACCACCATTGAGGGAGTGATTTAGGCTGTCTTAGATATAACCCTTAGCCTCTAGCCTACCTAATGCAATTACTCTAGGTAACCCCCTTGGGCCAACCAAACTTTAACTTCCTTCAACATAACATTAAACCTACACCTTTAGCCTTATACTATTCTTTCCCAATTGGAAGCTTGGCTTAGACTTGAAATCTTTAAAAAGAGACATGAACAGAAAAATGAGATTGAAGCGTTGTTTATATATCTGAAATAAGGGAAAATTATTCATGATAAAAAAAAATAAAAAAATTAAGTCATGAATAGAGGGTCCCACCTAAAACGGTATCCATAGGAAATGGGGCAGGGAGCTGGGTGGTTAGAAAAAGGTGAGGATTGCACATAATTCAAAGAAAAATCAGTTAAGTGCATTTGTAATCCTCCATGTTCTCTTATAACTTATCTTTTGAGAGTCTAAGTTTTCAGCTTTCTAATGCATCGAGTTCCCTTATATCCTTTCCTTTGTGCCTCAACCCGGCCAAGCCACTACCCATGAAAGTCCTATATTGGTGTTAGATCCACACTAGTGGAGGGTATGTTTGCATTTCTCGCCTATGGTACACTTAAAAGCGTTGATGCGATATAATAAAGAGATCATTCTTGTGCGTTTTCGTAAATTGACCTAGAAAACCTTTGAGTAGTTGATGGTCTTGGTTTAGGCGGGATCTAGTTTATGAAAATTGTGATTTCTATCAATATCTGGACTCCAATGCTGAACAAATCATAACTCCAGGCTTCATTGAAAAGATAGTTGATTTAGTGGCGATATAAACCAAAGGTAACTACATTTGACTTGGAATTGGGCATAGAATTAGTTAAGCATGTCTGTCATCATGCTAGGTTAGTATTGAGTCATTGTAGTATTATGAGTCTTAGTTTGCATTTAGGATTGTGTATCATCTACTTCTTTACTCAAGACGTGCAAAGTCCTAAGTTTGGGGGTATTTGATAAGTCATTTAATATGCACTATTTACCATTTGTTTATGTGTGTTTTTATGTTAAAGTCTCCAAAATACCACTAAATTTATACTCATCTCTCACTTTTAGGTGAATCCGAGGTCACGGTTGAATCCGAGGCAGAAAAAATACTCAAAATAGAGTATTTACTTACAGTAATCGACACCAATCACGCGCCACGTGTCACGCTAATCAGCTATTTCCACCAATCATGAACCACCACGTGTCGCGTCAGCACGTCACCAACACCTTCCTCAACCAATGAGCTTCCGACACGTCAGCAGAGCACAGTTTTTGACAAATCAAAGCATGACAAGTGTCTTGAACCTGCACAAAATGCTCAAATCAATCCCAATGCACAAATCACGTCATTAATCATAAAAATATTCAAATGGACATAAATCACTCCAACCGTTACAAATACACATCTATAAATTGTGGTTTGAGAGATTGGTAGAGGCATCCTTTGTTCAGAGAAGAACAAACGGAGGCGACACATATTATTTTAGGGTTTTTGTACTTTTTGTCTTTCTTCAATAAAGCGAACGCGGTGTATTACTTCAATTATGCCCAGCTAATCCTTTGGGGATTCAAGCCGGAGACCGATCGCGACATTCTATGACTTTCCAATCGCTGTAAGATCTATTTATTATTTAATTTCATTGATTGATTGTTGTTTTCTAGTTTCTTTGGTATTGTTCTTATTATTATGGTCGATTACTTGATTGATGTGAATGTCCATCGCATTAGTTGTAGTTTAAGACCTATCACCATCGAGTCGAATGCATACGTAATGTATCTCAGAAACATGGGTTGAATCATACACGCTTGTTGTACCGATTATCTAGGTGTAGTGTTCTCATGAATCATGAATTAGAGCGGTCATCATGTTGAACCCAAGGTACATGCCTAGGGTTATGTGAATTGACTAGGGTAATAGTTAGAGGTCTTACCCTAACTATCGATAAGAGGAGAATGAGGAATTCACGTTTTACGGGATTCTATAGCTACACTAGATTGCGACATTTAATCTATCTTTGTTTAGGTCAATGATCAGTGTATTTGTCATAGGATAGTCATGAGAAGTTGATGGTTTGGATCATTTTTCTTACTTAATTCTCTACTTCTCTACTTGTTATCCTTGCTTGCTAACTTTCTTACCTTCTCTTAATCTAATTCACTCTTAAAACTCCCGATTTTCCCTTTCTGCACCTCCTAAAGGAATAACTTGTTTCTTGTGGTTCGACCCCGTCTTTACCGCTACTATAAATCCATTGTAGCACGTTCGACGCGTGACCAATGCTCGTAAAATTAATCTGTATGGAATATGTCAAGTTGATTATTTGCTTATGTGGATAATGTAATACTAAATCTTGATTAAGGTATTATCTTTATGTATTTGGTTCTCTGTGGAGTTCTGTTTTGCTTAATGAATTTTTTGTTTATGAGTTGATTTGATTAGTTGGGCATGTGGATTCAATTCTGATTAGTTGTGCATGTGCATGCTTCAGTTTTGATTTTATTTTTGACATTTAAGTTCTGATCATTTTTTTCTTATGAATGAATGTGATTCTTGAGAACAATTGAAATAAAAATTGGATTTCATTATCTTTCAAAATGGATGGGAAGAAATCTTCTCACGAATTTCATATCTGAAATGGACTTCAAGAGAGAAGGGTTTGAGGGGAAAGTTATGTAAAAATACTAACAAATATAAAAGCAATAAAAATTGAGACAATGATTTACGTGGTTCGGTTATTTGACCTATGTCCACGAGAGAAATTCGAGTATGATTTCATTCATGCTTTGATAGCTACACCAACTCTATATTTATAGACGTACATATGCATTCAAACATGGAATTTTCAACCAACCAATCAATCAATCAATCATCTCCAATCAATCAATCCATCCATGAATCACTCAATCAATCATTCCACCAATCACTTAATCAACCAATCAATTCTTCCATCCATTTATAATCACACATGCCCAACTTGCCCAAAATGATGACAAGACTCGAAGAGAAACTGTGTCAGGACCCATTTTCCAAATGAATCCTAACCAACCTAGCTCGATCCATAACTCACCAACCAACTTAGTTGTTAAGTTATGAACCAAACTAAATAGCCTTCAATCAACATTAACTCTTTATCATTTATCAACAATTGAAATTTAATAAATGAATTATAATCACAGCGAAATGTTATTTAATAAAACTTAATATAAGTTTTGACATAAAAGCTATTTACGGCCTTCAAAAGTTCTTAACTAAAATAATACCTCTCTAGTTCAAATTATTCAAATCCCAACCACATGATAATAAATAAAAATAAAAACAAGCTGAATGGTTTAATCTCGAACCATACCGAATCAGAAATCAGAAATACTATTCTAAACAACCAGAGCTACTCCTTTTTCTTTGTCGACACCGAACGAAGAACCTATGAGGGGATGTTGGGTGAGCACAAATAGCTCAACGGTGCTCAGTAAGTTTACGTAAGTTACCAATATTATAATTATTCCATGATATAATGCAAACTAAAATACTAATGCATGACCTGCAAAAATATTTAACATCACGAAAGAGATGATTAAGAAACTTTATAACTAGGTAAATAATCAATGCAAATCAAAATGTGCAAATGCTAGGCATGAGTGAGTTACTGCAACTAAATTTCCCAACCAAAACTGAAGCTCGTGAAGGTTGACCCTACTATGGTCATAGCGGTGTCAACACTCCATTCCAACACTATGGAAGTTCCATTCTATCACCAAGTCCACATCTCGTCCAACTCGACATAACACCTACTACCAAAATTTATTGGGAACATTAGATCTTATTCTTATTCTCAATTTGTTGGTCGAACTCGGATACCTTTCTCATTCGACATGTCTGAGTAACTGCCCTATTTTATTCTACCTAGCTCAGTCCAATTGTCTCGAGCATTTTGGACGAACTAGTAGTTTTCCAGTGCAAGGACTCCTAGCGAACTCCACTAAGTGAACAACATACATGCTTGACAATGCACCCCACTATCCCAATGACCTAGCTACATGATTCACCTAACCACGTAACTAATAAAAGGTAAATAATCATAATAGAAATAACTTAATCCCAACTTAATTACTTGGTACGCAAGTTTTCAACTTTTACCGTTGGCACTCACGAGCGTACACCAAAATCAATTCAATCTAGAGTCAAAACGACGAGACCAAGAATCCTTCATTCTCCATGAAAGTCATGCTCCACGCTCACGATTTTCATATTTTTTATTTTTAAATATTTAGTTTTATTTATCAAACAAATTAAATAAACTTAATAAAATTTATTAATTTATTTTTATTTAATATGGAAGTCGTGGCTTGCGCACACGACTTCCATATTTAGAAAATAATTATTTATTTTTATTTATCAAATAAATTTTAAAAAATTGAATAAAATAGGAAGTCGTGGTTTGCGCTCATGACTTCCATATTTTTGTTTTTGTTTTATTTATTTTTATTTTTCAAATATTTTTTTTTAAATAATAAAATATGGAAGTCGTGTAAGCAACACACGACTTCCATATTTTTGTTATTGTTTTTAAAAAAACAATTATTTATTTTTATTTATCAAATAAATTTTGAAAAAATTAATAAAATATGGAAGTCTTGGCTTGTGAACAAGACTTCCATATTTTTATTTTCATTTTTTTAAATGATTTTTTATTTTTTATTTATCAATCTTACCTTTATAAGCTTAATAGAATATGGAAGTTTTGGTTTTCTACAATCTTACCTTCACTCGCCTTGTGCAATAAGCAGAACTTAACAATTCTTAAGTCAAAAAAATATTTTGTTTTTTTAACAAAAATAATACATTGTGTAACGGCCCAAATTTTATTAAGGCAGTTATTCGTGTATTTTCAGACGTGGACGCCAACTTAGATCCACGGAGACGCCACGGACTGGTGCTGATACACCTGGTCGGGCGAAAAGTATTATTTTTGACTGATTGTTTGATTAACTGTGATGATAATGATTAGGCTATGACTCATTACATTGTAGGTGTGGTTTAATATTGACTAGATCGAGTGAGATTGCGTGTCGGGTATTCGCCTAAAAATACGTGCAGACGCGAGAACCGGACGAGCGAGCGATAGGAACACTAGGCCGGGGAATGCGTTTACTTCGATAAAAATAGAATAAATTTGACAAAAATAGTAAATTGGTGGGCGCCTAGTGACACGCGGGGTCGTGGTCGACACGCGTGGGTGGTAGTGTAGTGTGCACGCCCGAGCACGCTCGTCGGTGCGCACGACGAAATATTGTAGGCGCAAAAATATAGGCGAATATATATATTTATATATATATATGTAATTTAATATATATATATATATAAAATATATATTAGAATCAGAATAAGGGTTTGGACCGGTGAGGGGGTTGGAGAAGCCACCGGAGGAATGCCGATGTCTGGATTAGGGTTCAGTCCTGCTATACGACACACATCCATTATTGGTGTTATCGGTGTTATGTATGCATGCGTCTTAATTACAGTTACATGTTTTACTGCGCATGTTTATTTAATAGTTTATTGGCTTCCATTATTATAAATTTTGGTTTGTGTACTTCTGGGTTTTACTCACTGGACTCGTCATCTACCTCTTGTGATGATTGAGTGCAGGATCTACTACGAGCATGGGCAAGGAGACTCTCGCAGACTACCTGTGACCTTGTCACCGACAGAGTTCGACTTGTATGTTTTCGTTTTGCTGTATTGACTTATTTTGGTTTGTATTGACTTATTTTGAGTTCCACATAGGATTGATGCTATTTGACTTGAAGAATTTACATATTTTAAAGCTTCCGCTGATTACAAGTACTAAATTTTAATTACTGAATAACTCAGACTGAATTAATTAATAATGATGGTCGGTTGGGCGTGGGACACAGCTGGCAGATACGTGACCAGTTGGGGGCCCACGTGGCCTTCCGTGGCGGACCAATGTGGATTTTTGGCCGCTACACATTGTTAATCAAGTTATGAGTTCACAAAAATATTACATTGTTCTTGTTCACGTTGAGTATTACCGTATTAGAAATATCGTAACCAACTACAAAACATCGATAGAAACAAAAAGATGTCTTGTTTCACTTCAAAAAAAAAGATGTCTTAATTTGACACCAGAAAATGACTTCCAGTCCCATAACGTGTTTTCTTTATAATTTGTCAATCACGATGTAAAGCTACTGGCACATTTGACAGACCCACATCAGTGCGCAACAAATTTTGAGCATCTTGTTGAATTTCATTAATGTCATGTCTCTCACCACCATCACTACTAGTAGTTTCGAATAAATTCATCATTACTGGACTTGCATCAAAATGATGTGGCAATGTAGGTATCCTGTCAAAATGAAAGGCTTGTGTATTCTCGAGCTCAATGCTGGGAGGTGTCAACAGAATAGATGTAGTATCGAACTCATTGTTAAGAGCTACGTATGGAGTATACACTGGAGTACCATGCCTCGAAATGATATTTTCATGAGAAGATTGATGAGATTCTTCAAAAAAGGGTGGCATATTATGGATGCGATAGTCTGCATGTATTGCAGTCAAAGTCTGTAACGGCCCAATTTAAAATTGTCGTTAATTATGACGTCATTGCAGATGTGGATGCCAGCGAGGACGGTCGAGGGTCCCACAGCGAGGCTGGAGCGCACTCGAACTAGGTATACATTCCGTTTTGTATGCTTGTTGTGGTAAATTGTGATGAAAATGTACAAATTAGCCAATTTCATTGCAATATGTATGTTAATGTAGTCTATTGACGAGTGAGGAATGACCTCGGAGTGCGTGCGGACACGGGACACGAGGCACGGGGTGTCGGGTAGTCGAGGAAACTACGGTGAGTTTACTCATAAATTTTGAGAATTTATTGAATAGGGTAGATAATTGTTATAAGCTAAATCAATTGGAAATCAATAAGTCCTATAGTTAAGCTGAGTAAAACAATAACAGTTGGATGATTCTCGAGATGCACAACAGGGTCATTAGTGTCAAGATAAGGTGTATTGGAGTTGGAGTGACACAGGGTGATCAGGAACCCTTGGATACTTCTCGAGATTCGTGCACACACTTGATCAAATGCCAAGTATATATATATACATGTTGACCGATCAAAAGGAGAGGAAGTGTGGTTTTGAGAGAGAGTGAAAGAGAAGAAGAGAGAATCGTTGAAGGAGAAGAAGAGGAGGAAGAACAACCATTAAGGTGTGAAGAGGGTGGTTTTGGGCATCCTACAACAAGAATCAAAGGTATGGATACAACAATCTTGTATTTTGTGAGATTTTTGGTGTGGGTTTGAATTTGTAAAATCCAAATTTGTTGAAGGATTAAACACTTGGTTTTGTTGGGGATAAGTGTGTATGAGAATGGCATGAGATGGTTGTGATTTTGAGCTAATTTGAGAGGAATTTGATGATGTTATAAAAGTGGGTTTTGAAAATGTGATTCCCATAAATTGTGGATTTTGGTGTTTGATTATGGTAATTCAGGTTTAAATGGTGTAATTAAGGTCATTGATGTTTTATGGAAGCATGGAAATTTACTTTATGGATTTGGAGTTCAAACTTTTAATTTGGAAATTTTCTGGACAGCGAGCAATTAGCGTGCTAATTGGAGAAATTAGCGCGCTAATCACGCTGAGTGAAGAAGATGATGAACAGTGATTGAGATTAATTAGCGCGCTAATTGATCTCATTAGCGCGCTAATTGTTCACTGGACTCTCAAAAATTGGAAAATGAGAAAATGGGTCAAACTAACATTATGAACCCATTAATTGATAATTAACCCTCATAAATGAATTCCAGGAGTCTTGAAATAGTAATTGGAGTCGGGATTTAGTCGGTAATCAGATCGGGAGAAATATCGAGGAATTGAAGGAATCGAGCCGGGGGATTTAACTTGTGGGACGAGGAGTGCGAATTGAGGTGTGTAGTATCCCAATTGAACTTCACTTTAAGTATTTACCGTTTGATTTATTTGAATTCAGTTCCATTTATTCTCTACTTCATTTCATTATTGCTTTACGGTGGTTGAGTACTCTCACCTGGTGACTTTACGGTAGTGGAGTGTACTCCTACCTGGTGTCTTTACGGTGTTGAGATCACTCCCCACCTGGTGCTTATTCGTTACGGCCATAGAGTCCACTAAGTCATAGCACTTGTCTAGGCATACGCTGGTGAATAGGCTACCCGGGTATGGTAGGCTTGTGTGGGTGCGTCGTGGGTCTACGTCGACCACCTAGAGGGTCCAGGGCAAACCCATGGGTGTGTTTACGGTCGGTGCCTGAGGAGAAAACCCGAAGTATGACTTGGTCTGATTTTTATGTGCACATACTTTGTTTCATCACTATATTTATGCATGCGATGTTCCTTTTTACAATTGTCTGTATTTCTCTTGTTCCACATGTTTAAATTATAGTATTTTCAATTCCAGTACTTTTATTTCCGTAATTACTTGGTGAATTTCCTTGGGATTACTCACTCTGGACTCGTCATCTGTCTTTTTGTGATGGCTGAGTGCAGATCCTAGTACGAGCCGGGGAAAGGGCAAGCTTGAGGATTATATTGATTGACCGCTCTAGCCCTTCTCGTACGTATGTTTATATTTACTCGTTTTATATTGGGTTTTGGGTTTGAGAGACAGGTTGTACATTTTGATATTTTGAGAATCAGATGAGATGTATATGATGTATATTTGGTATGGTTTCCACTTAGGCATTTTGCTCATAATATACAAGATAAATCTTTATGTTGTTCATTTAAGTTTCCGCTGCTAACTTGAGGTTATAGGATATTAATTGAATCAAATTTAATAAGAATTGGTCGATTAAGGATAATTGGGCGTGGGACACAACTGGTGGTGACGTGGACAGTTGTGGGCCCGCGTGGCCTCCCGTGGCGGACCAATGTGGAAATTGGGGCCGCCACATTTTGGTATCAGAGCGAGGTCAAACTTTGAGAATTGGAGATTGAATAATAGTATAAACTTAATGAATAAATCTTAGATGTGGAAACTACAAGTGAATGATTAAAGACTTAGTTGGGAAGTGATGTGAGGCGGGTAAATTCAGGAAATTATACATATACGTATGTTTTGATTGTATACTATATAATATGCGCGTATGTACTGAGTCTGATCCATTGCACGTTGGTTGTGCAGTTTATGATGGATAGACAGGCTCCTACTACTCCGCCCACTACTCAGCCAGAGGTTGGAGAGACTAGTGATCATACCACTAGTGACGTGGCTGATTTGCGAGCTATGATGCGAGGCGACCGAAAGAAGAAGATTGATTCAAGCGAGAGCGCAGCTATTGCAAAGAGCTCGATGGCCGAGTTGATGGAGTACATTCGGAGTTCGAGGACGCCAGCAGTAGCACCGACTGCTGAGCGTGCTGCACCTGCTACCACTCAGACCGCATTAGCACCATTGCTTGCTACACAGCGGCCGGGTCGAGACAGCTTATAGATAGGGTTGAGCCCTGTGGTAGTACCAAAGAGAGACTACGGTGGTGACACCCACCACTACAGAGCAGCAGGTAGGGACTTCGACTGCTAGGAGTAGGATGTCAGAAACAGCGAAGATGGTGAAGGATTTTATGAGATTTAATCCTACGTACTTCACGGGAGTCAGTGATCCTGAGGTTGCAGGACGTTGGTTGATGACTCACAGACGACTACATCAGTTGTTGGAGGTACCTGAGGTAGATCAGGCGCGTATTTCAGTCTATTGTTTGAGAGGTCAGGCTGCAGTTTGGTGGACCACCTATACCGATATACATGGTACACTAGCGACATGGGGAGAGTTTAGACAGTTATTTTTGGATGAGTATATTCCCACAGAGGTGCAGTTACGACTGAGGGAGCAGTTCTTGGGACTGCGACAGGGTAACATGTCTGTGTCACAGTACATGGATCGATTCAGATATCTCATGATGTATGTCATGGATGTGGCTAACACGGAGAGATTACAGATTTACTACTTCATCAGAGGCCTAGATGAGAGGATTGGTGGGGTGATAGTTGTGACCGGTGCGGAGACGCTACAGAGTGTTTTTGACAGAGCATTGGCTCGCGAGACGTATTTACGACACCGGGGTGAGCTTGGAGACGGGTCTGGACAGAGTTCTCGGTCTGATCAAAGACCGAAGAGACAGAGAGAACAGTCTGATCGACAGAGACATGATTATCAGGGTCGACGAGATAGACGTTCCGAGCATCAGAGAAGAGACGAGAGGTGTAGTGTACGTGTACGTACTTGCACCACCGGTGACCGAGCAGCTCGACAGGCGTGTTCGAGATGGAGGAGGTCGTGGTAGGGGACAGAGATATCGAGGTCATGATAGGGCTCAGGTTCATATAGTGTCACAGTCATATTGGCGGGATACACGACGATGTTTCAGATGTCATCAGGTCGGACATATACATAGAGATTGTCCGATGTCAGCTTCATCCTCACGACCACGATTGAGCTGGTCGGGGAGAGGGCTCATGCAAATGCTACACTCATCGCCGTACACCGGAGCGTGATGCGACTGTCACGGCTCGTCGAGGGTATGTTATCTATATGCGATGTCTTCATGCATGTATTATTTGATCTCCGCAGTACCTTGTCATTTATATCGGGACGTAGGGTCTGGACAGCTAGGATTACAGTTGAGACCTTAGACCCACATCTTGTCCTCAGTACGGCTGCTGGGGATAAGATTTACCCTAACCGGATATGCCGGAATTGTGTGGTAGAGATTGAGGGACACCAGCACACTGTCGACTTTCGTGTCCTAGAGTATTTAGAGTTTGATGCTTTATTGGGTATGGATCGGTTATCGGCGTATCACGCACATATTGATCGTTTTGGTAAGATGATAGTATTTGATATTGAGGGCATTCCAAAGATTTACTTTTGTTGGGACGGCGTCGAGACTTACCAATTACCGAGGGTCGATTAGCTACGACACGGAGATGGAGGCGTTTAGGACGGTGGTTGAGCCGGACTGAAACCGAGATTAGATTAGAGGATGTCCCAAGAGTGTGTGAGTTTCCTGAGGTGTTTCCAGACGATTTGCCAGGTTTACCACCTCCTAGGGCAGTTGAGTTCATTCTTGAGTTGGTTCCGGGGATACAGCCGATATATAGCCGACCGTACCGGATGTCAGCGTCGGAGCAGGGAAGAGTTGAGATCCCAATTAGAGGAGTTGCTACGAAAAGGTTTAATTCATCCAGTATGTCTCCTTGGGGCGCACCAGTCCTATTTGTTAAGAAGAAGGACGGTTCTTTGAGGATGTGCGTAGACTACAGGAAGCTGAATCAAGTGGCGATTCGAAATCGTTATCCGCTTCCTAGGATTGATGATCTATTTGATCAGTTGGCGGGTGCTAAATTTTTCTCGAAGATTGATTTACGATCTGGATATCATCAGTTGAGGATTCGGGAGAGTGATATCGAGAAGACGGCGTTTAGCACGCGCTATGGATTGTTCGAGTTCACAAATCATGCCATTTGGGGTGACTAATGCGCCGCTATATCTTTATGGATTTGATGCACCGAGTACTACGGCCATTTCTGGATCGCTATGTGATTGTATTCATCGATGATATCTTAATATATAGTAAGACTCGTGAGGAGCACGAGAGACACCTCAGAGATGTTTTGATGACGTTGAGGGAGCATAGATTATACGCTAAGTTCAGCAAGTGTGCTTTTTGGCTGAGAGAGGTGAAATTTCTCGGACATGTCATTGGTAGTCAAGGAATATCTGTTGACGGAGACAAGATTCGAGCGATCATTGATTGGAAGACACCTGAGACAGTTGCAGACATTCATAGTTTCTTGGGGCTTGTGGGCTATTACCGGCGGTTTGTGCAGGACTTTTCGTTGATTGCAGCGCCGATGACGAGGTTGATAAAGAAGAATGTTAAGTTTGAATGGTCTGAAGGCTGTGAGGCGGCATTTTTAGAGTTGAAGAGGAGGTTGACTTCTGCGCCAGTGTTGGCTCTACCTGAGACAGGGAAAGGCTTTTCGGTCCACACAGATGCTTCCGGGACTGGGTTGGGATGCGTGTTGATGCAGGAAGGACACCCAGTTGCATATTTATCGAGGCGATTGAGACCCCACGAGGAGAATTATCCGGTACATGATTTAGAGCTAGCTGCAGTTGTGTTTGCGCTCAAGGCTTGGCGACATTATCTTTATGGGGAGCGGTTTATGTTATTCATAGATCATCAGAGTTTGAGGTATCTGTTCACTCAGAAGGATCTGAATATGCGGCAAAGACGGTGGCTCGAGTTACTGAAAGACTACGATTTCGCGATAGAGTACCATCCTGGGAAGGCGAATGTAGTTGCTGATGCATTGAGCCGGAGTGGTGTAGAGAGTCAGACTGTGCTGCGGCAGATGACACATGAGCATGGATTGTTGGAGGCTGCGACGGTGTTGTGTTTGTCAGATGTTTTTGCTGATGTTCATATCTGTGGCCAGATGCGTGTTCTGTGGTGTCGTTAGAGAGGGTCGCTGAGTGGCAAAGAGCTGACGGACATTTTGCTCGCTTCACTGTCTGTCGGCTCAGATCTGGGTTGCACGATTGGTCTAGTGGTTCGGACTGCTGCTTAAGACACGAGAGGTAGGTTGTGGATACCGAGGTACAGGAACTACGTGATAGCATTCTTGAGGATGCACACCGTTCGCGGTATACAGTTCATCCTGGCAGACCAAGATGTATCATGATTTGCGACGTTTATTTTGGTGGCCTGGGATGAAGGCCGATGTGGGTGCATATGTGAGAGCTTGTCATATTTGTCAGCAGGTTAAGGCCGAGCACAGGAGACCAGCTGGATTGTTACAGCCACTACCGATTCCACAGTGGAAATGGGAGCATGTTACGATGGATTTTGTGAGCGGGTTGCCATAGACTGCGAGACGTCATGATGCTGTGTGGGTTGTGATTGATAGATTGATGAAGTCTGCACACTTCATCCCTATATCGATGAAGTATTCATTTCCTCAGTTGAGCATTATTTTTTAGAGAGAGATTGTTAGGTTACATGGGGTACCGCTATCTATTGTATCTGACAGAGACCCCAGGTTGACGTCGAAGCTGTGGGAGAGCATGCAGGAGCAGTTTGGGACGAGGCTCATTCAGCTCAAGATTTGCTTATCATCCTCGACAGATGGTCACTGAGAGAGATTGATACGGATATTGGAGGACATGCTCGAGAGCATCCATTTTGCGGTTTGGAGGTGCTTGGGAAGAGTATTTGCAACAGTGCGAGTTCGCGTACAACAACAACTATCGACTATCAGCGAGTATTGGTATGCCACCATTTGAGGCTTTGTATGGTAGACCTTGCAGATCACCAGCTTGTTGGGCAGCACCTGAGGATGTGGCAGTGATTGGACCTGAAGTTGTGGTTGATCATACCGAGAAAATTCGTCAAATTAAGTTGAGATTGTAAGCAGCTCAAGATAGGTAAAAGAAGTATGCTGATAGGTATCTTGAGGGTTTGAGTTATGATGTGGATGACTTGGTATATCTAAAAGTTTTGCCTAGAAAGGACATCAGAGGTTTGGAATCAAGGGGAAACTAGCACCGAGATATATTGGACCGTTTGGAGTTATAGCACGTGTTGGGACAGTAGCATATAGATTGGAGTTGCCAGCAGAGTTAGCAGGCGTTCATCCAGTGTTCCACGTGTCTATGTTGAGGTTAGCTAAGTCAGGACCGAGGCCGATGGTGGATATTAGACAGATTGAGGTTCGTCCTGATGTTTCATATGAAGAGCAACCCGTTGAGATTATGGATCGTAGAGTTCAGACTCTGAGGAACAGGGAGATTCCGAAGGTGTTGGTACGATGGCAGCATCACGGGACTGAGGGACTCACCTGGGAGCTCGAGTCAACTATGAGATAGAGATATCCTCAGTTATTTACTGGTGAGTGTTGATTATAACTTAAATTTCGGGACGAAATTTCAATTTAGTTGGGAAGAATTGTAACGGCCCAATTTAAAATTGCCGTTAATTATGACGTCATTGCAGATGTGGATGCCAGCGAGGACGGTCGAGGGTCCCACAGCGAGGCTGGAGCGCACTCGAACTAGGTATACAAATCAGTTTTATGCTTGTTGTGGTAAATTGTGATGAAAATGTACAAATTAGTCAATTTCATTGCAATATGTATGTTAATGTAGTCTATTGACGAGTGAGGAATGACCTCGGAGTGCGTGTGGACACGGGACACGAGGCACGGGGTGCCGAGTAGTCGAGGAAACTACGGTGAGTTTACTCATAAATTTTGAGAATTTATTGAATAGGGTAGATAATTGTTATAAGCTAAATCAATTGGAAATCAATAAGTCCTATAGTTAAGCTGAATAAAACAATAACAGTTGGATGATTCTCGAGATGCACAACAGGGTCATTAGTGTCAAGATAAGGTGTATTGGAGTTGGAGTGACACAGGGTGATCAGGAACCCTTGGATACTTCTCGAGATTCGTGCACACACTTGATCAAATGCCAAGTATATATATATATACATATTGACCGATCAAAAGGAGAGGAAGTGTGGTTTTGAGAGAGAGTGAAAGAGAAGAAGAGAGAATCGTTGGAGGAGAAGAAGAGGAGGAAGAACAACCATTAAGGTGTGAAGAGGGTGGTTTTGGGCATCCTACAACAAGAATCAAAGGTATGGATACAACAATCTTGTATTTTGTGAGATTTTTTGTGTGGGTTTGAATTTGTAAAATCCAAATTTGTTGAAGGATTAAACACTTGGTTTTGTTGGGGATAAGTGTGTATGAGAATGGCATGAGATGGTTGTGATTTTGAGCTAATTTGAGAGGAATTTGATGATGTTATAAAAGTGGGTTTTGAAAATGTGATTCCCATAAATTGTGGATTTTGGTGTTTGATTATGGTAATTCAGGTTTAAATGGTGTAATTAAGGTCATTGATGTTTTATGGAAGCATAGAAATGTACTTTATGGATTTGGAGTTCAAACTTTTAATTTAGAAATTTTCTGGACAGCGAGCAATTAGCGTGCTAATTGGAGAAATTAGCGCGCTAATCACGCCGAGTGAAGAAGATGATGAACAAGTGATTGAGATTAATTAGCGCGCGCTAATTGATCTCATTAGCGCTAATTGTTCACCGGACTCTCAAAAATTGGAAAATGAGAAAATGGGTCAAACTAACATTATGAACCCATTAATTGATAATTAACCCTCATAAATGAATTCCAGAGTCTTGAAATAGTAATTGGAGTCTGGGTTTAGTCGGAATCAGATCGGGAGAAATATCGGGGAATTGAAGGAATCGAGCCGGGGGATTTAACTTGTGGGACGAGGAGTGCGAATTGAGGTGTATAGTATCCCAATTGAACTTCACTTTAAGTATTTACCGTTTGATTTATTTGAATTCAGCTCCATTTATTCCCTACTTTATTTCATTATTGCTTTACTGTGGTTGAGTACTCTCACCTGGTGACTTTACGGTAGTGGAGTGTACTCCTACCTGGTGTCTTTACGGTGTTGAGATCACTCCCCACCTGGTGCTTATTCGTTACGGCCATAGAGTCCACTAAGTCATAGCACTTGTCTAGGCATACGCCGGTGAATAGGCTACCCGGGTATGGTAGGCTTGTGTGGGTGCGTCGTGGAACTACGTCGACCACCTAGATGGTCCAGGGCCAACCCATGGGTGTGTTTACGGTCGGTGCCTGAGGAGAAAACCCGAAGTATGACTTGGTCTGATTTTTATGTGCACGTACTTTGTTTCATCACTATATTTATGCATGCGATGTTCCTTTTTACAGTTGTCTGTATTTCTCTTGTTTCGCATGTTTAAATTATAGTATTTTCAATTCCAGTACTTTTATTTCCGTAATTACTTGGTGAATTTCCTTGGGATTACTCACTCTGGACTCGTCATCTGTCTTTTTGTGATGGCTGAGTGCAGATCCTAGTACGAGCCGGGGAAAGGGCAAGCTTGAGGATTATATTGATTGACCGCTCTAGCCCTTCTCGTACGTATGTTTATATTTACTCGTTTTATATTGAGTTTTGGGTTTGAGAGACAGGTTGTACATTTTGATATTTTAAGAATCAGATGAGATGTATATGATGTATATTTGGTATGGTTTCCACTTAGGCATTTTGCTCATAATATACAAAATAAATCTTTATGTTGTTCATTTAAGTTTCCGCTGCTAACTTGAGGTTATAGGATATTAATTGAATCAAATTTAATAAGAATTGGTCGATTAAGGATAATTGGGCGTGGGACACAACTGGTGGTGATGTGGACAGTTGTGGGCCCGCGTGGCCTCCCGTGGCAGACCAATGTGGAAATTGGGGCCGCCACAAAGTCAATGCAGTCATATCTCTAATACGTAGAATAGACACATCATCACCCAATGTCAACTGATGAATTGATGTAATTGCATGAGCCTGCATATAAAAAAAATTTATGAAGTTGCATGTGAAAACAAAAGTAAAATATTTATTATGAAGACTTTATGATTGTACATAAAAATAAAAATTCATACTTACCAATGCTTCAACAATAGCTCCACGAGGAGACATGAATCGTCGTGTAATGCAACGATGCCATACCATGTACGGATCATACAATCCCATTGGCTCCTCCAATAATTCATCATTCGCAATATTAGAAGCACATTCAGACCACATGGATACATAATCATTATATTCTGCACTCCAATTCTTGTCGGTCTTCCCTTGCAAGTCAATCTTATGCCGCTTCTTACTTGTGTTAGTTAAAAGTGGTATTCTTTGTTTCAAACCAAATTGTCGCATGACTCTACACAAAAGAAAAGTAAAGGTACCCTCGTTCGCCAAATACCACGACCACTAATACAATATGCTGGAAAATCCCTTATCAGTCTCAGGATACAGCTCCCAAATTATGAACTCATGAAAAGTAAATCGAAATGAATGAAATTTTCATTTTCACCATTTAAAAAAAAAATGAAATATGAAGAAATTTTTATATTTGTTAAATAAAAATAAATAATTGTTTTTAAAAAAAAATAAAAATATGAAAGTCGTGTACGCAAGCCATGACTTTCATATTAAATAATAATAAATAAATTTTATAAAGTTTTTTCAAATAATTATTATTTAAAAAAATAAAAATATGGAAGTCATGTTCGCAAACCACGACATCCATATTTTATTAATTTTTTAAAAATTTATTTGATAAATAAAAATAAATAATTGTTTAAAAAAACAATAACAAAAATATAAAAGTCGTGGACTTCCACATTAAATAAAAATAAATAAATAAATTTTATTAAGTTTATTTAATTTGTTTGATAAATAAAAATAAATAAATAAATAAGTAATATAGAAGTCGTTGAGCATGGAGCACACTTCCATGTGTAGGCAAGTGATTGGCGTGATGTGGCATCAAATGTGTTAATTTGTTATATATTTTGGTAGGTGTGTTAGATTGATAAATACTATTCTCAAATGTGCTAATCAAGCAAAAACTCCTTTACACAAACATGGTATATCTTATTTTGTTTAAAATTAGGGTCCTCACTTTGCAAATCAATTTGCAACCCCATAATTGTTTGGCGTATCAATCCATTGACATTCCTAGCTCATAGCCCACACCCACAAATGCACCCTCATTTTCCTATTTTCCTTTAAGAGAAAGGAGCCCAAGTTTAAAACCTACGATTTCAAGTTCGATTCCCCACGACACCCAAACGTCAAGCTACTAGTAGTCTCTTTCTGCAATCCCAAGGTCTATAGGACTTGTCAAACAAGTGTCTGGATACCCATGGTTAATTGAAAAAGAGAAGAAAATCCCACGATCATTGAACCAATTGTTGATGCAATAAGAGATCATACCTACAATATTTCTTCTTTTTTTTTTTGGGGGGGAAAATACAAAGAAGAGAAAAACATAGAACATAAAGAAAACCAAACCTGCTGCCCATCCAACTTCATTGACCTCAACTTGAACCAAGAATGCAAAACTGTGACATGCACGCCCCAGACAATTGGACATGCAAAAAGCAATCCAAGACTTTCAACCAATCAAATATGATGCCATGAATTTAGCTGACTTCTAAAATTTCCTGCAACTCCTATTGGATTTTTCCTTATGGACCAAATAGTCTCGCCATCAAAGCCAGAGTCCATTTAATCATCGAACATCTCTTTCGGGTCAGATTTTTTATTACAGCAAAAGAGTGCAATGAATCTTAAGCACTTAATATTCACTATAATTAATTAGGGTACACTAAGGAAATCCATCGCCAGTCGAATGAATTGTAATGATTTGGTGAGTGTGGGCAACAGAATCTTCCGTCTAATGGGAATCTTATTTCTAGAGCAAACTCCTTCAAGGACAGAAGATCAACTAATTCCTGAGTTGCATCTCCTCCACATTTCTATCAAAATTGAAATTCAAAATCGATTACATTCTAACATGGTGAAATTCAACTCTTCAAGTTATTTCGTAGTATACCTCAATTTTCTTATCTCTATTATTCTACTGAGTTCAGTGATCAGTCCGGTCAAAAAGATAAATTCCACCTAGAATGCAATGGCAGCGCAGTTTGAATCATAAAAGTACAAGTAGAAATGGAGAGAACAAAATACAAAGTATGTACAACAATGATTTTTTTTTTCAAGAACCATGACCACGAGAATCCAGACCTTTGGTTTGACTAATCCTACAGGGCACAAACCCTACAGAGCTAGTCAAACTCAAGTGCCCCAACTTCATAATCTGAGAGATGACGGAGAATATGATGTAGCTATCAAGAATTAAACCCAAGTCCTTGCGCAAATTAATTGTTCTTGAATGAGGAGAGCACTAGAACGGCTAGCGCAGTATGTGTTACGATATTCATACTGAATGCATAAGAAATCATTCAACGACTTATTTACCTTTTTCCTGTCAAGACACAAGACAAGATAATATAGTCATCTAACCTCTGACAGCTTGGTCTCCACAGACTAGTGGTTTCTTCATCAAATACTCTAATAAAAGAACAAGGTTGTCCATGTAATACGATGTTGATTGTATTAGAGACCAAAATACAACTCTGATGTAGGGAATATCTGTAAAAATGTTGCAACTGTCAGCAAGCCATTCAAACCTGCAGCAAGTAATTCCAATTTATAGTCCTCAAAAATAAAGAACTAATTCCAATTTATAGACCTCAAAAATAATGAACTAATGCAAGGACAGAATATCAAACAGTGAGTGACTACTTTCATGAAGAGACTTGAATTTATTCAGAAAGCACACACTTATAATGGATCACTGAAGGTCAAAAAGAAAAATTAAGAATAGCCATCAATTTGTACAGAACCAACAATAAAGTACAAGTTCGTTGCTTCTATAATTTCACGCTCAAACTAATTAAACTTCAAAGAAAAAAAAAAGAGTGACCCATAAACTAGGTTAAATAATAAACCAGACAAAAACAGAAGAAACACATTCCCTCAGCAACGAAGACAATCACTATTTGCTGTAAAACACAACAGATAGCGGAATAGCAAAAGCAGAAGAAATAAATCTTTCACTATCAATTTTAGACATTAGAATATGCAACTAAAGACCTGGATGTGCAAAATATGTTTTCGAATCAATGATTGCCATGTTTATTACTGATTGCAACATTTCCCAAATTAAACTCCTGAGAATTATGACTGCAGTACTAGAAGCAAACCTGAATCCATAGCATCATTAAAAGATGTATTCATGAAACGTCCAGCCAATAATATTCCCTGAAATTTAATTGGTATGAACATCGAAGTTGTAACTTCACAGGAGACACTTGATTTTCAACTGCATGTCGCACGGAACTGAGCACTAACTCTGAGCTCTCATACGAATGCACGGGAGATCTTCAAAACTATTGAGTCACTATCCATGCATACTCCAAAAAAGGATGGCTTGGAATAGCACCAGTAGCTTGCTGGAACCCAATGTCGACGGCTATCATGGACCAAAACAGCTTCAAAACAGACACCACGTCCCTGATACACAGTTTGACCTGTAAGAATGATATTAGCAATTGAAGGCATTATTATTAGAAGGGTTGACATTTTTAAAGGATGGAGAGATCAGGGTAACAGTCCTAATCCTGCCACAAAAAAGAATATACTTTTCTAGACGTTAAGACTAAGAATAATGTCCCTTACAGATGCTAGATATCGACTAATACTGCTCAAGAATCAGGCAGGGAACCTTCACAACTCAGAATCTCTTAGCAGGAGGAAGCAACCATAATTCCCTGGTGCATCAAGCCAAATACAAAAGAATTCTCGGCAGCCACCAGTCCGCAATACCAGGAAAATAATGAATAGGCAATCTGTCATAATGGATGAACTATAACGACAACATATTAACAATTATCATCAAGGAGCACAGCTACATAAGAAAGAGGAATAGGAAATGGGCAACAAGTCATATTTTCTACATCAAAAAGAAGATATATTATTTCACTTGGGAGATACACATACAGTTTCATCGACCACCTCTGAAGTACACGAACAGAATCCTCACCCAAAAGCTTGGGAATCATTCCCAATGATATAGGGTTCGAAACTTGGCTTCAAATGAGGAAATTTTCACACCGTTCCATTTGTACAAATGAAGTGTCCCCCTATCTTGGATTTAATTACATAGAATCACATCAGACTACAGAGGCTTCCACTCAGTAACATAAATCAAGCGGGTAGGCCACTGCCTCAACATCCTACCAGCCATGCAAAAGTACCTCAATAGAGTTAACAAAAATAGCATGCTACGGTTAATACTTCCACCTGTATAAAGAACTTCCATCTGAACGTATGGATCAGGCAATGGCAGCAACTTCAGCTTTTAACCCACGATGGTTTGCATTAGGTTTAATACCAGAAACCACATCTAATTTTTTTTGGTCTCATGTATCTCATCCATCAGTAGCCAAAATATTAGAGCCAGAAGCAGCGTCAGGAATTTCACTGACTACCTCAGATGCGCATGTAACGGAAATTTTGTCCAATGAATGGGGATCACATTCACAATCAGCATCTCTCACATTTATGTCCTGAACATTGCCAACATTACTTTCCACGGAAGCTTGGAGATGAGGTTCATCAGCAGAATTCATCAAATTCTCAAGGGCAATCTTGTTTGGAGAGTCACATACCTTATCTTTTGATTGGAAATCCTCAGAAACAGTTTCCACAGGAGTCTGGGGATGAGGTTCAACAGCAGAATCCATCACATTCTCAAGGGCAATCTTGTTCGGAGAGTCACATTCCTTATCTTTTGATAGGAAGTCCTCAGATACAGTTTCCTCAGTAGATTGGGGATGAGGTTCAGCAGCAGAATCCATCATATTCTCGTGGGCAACCTTGTTTGGAGAGTCACAGACCTTATCTTTCGATTGGAAGTCCTCAGATACAGTTTCCTCCCCACTAGATGGTGACTGTATACTAAGAGGAGCATCAGAAGAACCATGCACCAAACAACTTTCGGAAATCAATTCAACTTTGGCATCGGAAACTTCATCCGTTGTCCTATGAGCAAGATTCTTATCAGAAGCACCAGAATCAGAAGAGGCAGAACCGCTGCTGGATTCATGGGTATCATGCATGATTTGATGGTTGCTTTCTAGTCCATCTGCTTTGATAATTGAAGACCTATATATTAGAACCACATAGGAAATAATTACTTAATGAACAGTTACAAATACAAATATATCTACCTTGGTTTTCTGTTAGAGTTTCTTCAACACTGTCCTGCTTCAAAAGTGCCTTCTGCAACAAGTCAGTACCAGGAAAGACTAACACGCTCATGGATTTCATTTCTTGCTTGTGAGATTCCTCAAGTGACTTGAAACCAAAAACAGTTGTCCATGTATGCATCAGCTCATCAATTGCAGGTAAAATAAGTTTCTTAACACCAAGAGAGCAGAGAGCCTGACAATAAATTTGATACAAGTTACAAACAAGAGTGATCCAAGCAAAACATTTGAAGCAATGTTTTTGTACAAAACAATAAATTGATAGACAACTTGGGTAAATCACAGATAAGCAGACCTAAAAAAAAAGCAGTTAGATAAGCATGGTGCCTTTTGATCCACCAGAGCATAAAGGAGAAACAAAATAACAAATTTTCCGGTCTGAGCAAGGAATCTCAACAAGAAATCATCCACAAGTCCTAGTGACAGTTCCTCGATTTCAGCAAATAAGCAGCTTTAAGAGCCAAGACATGCTACATAAAATAAGAACATACATTGGTTTTGGTGAAAAGGACACCCTTGCATAATTGGTTGCAAGTACTCTCATGTTGGCATGTGCAGCAGTGCTACAGCCGTCACGTAAAAAAAAAAAAAAATTACTTCAAATTTCGTTAAAAAAATTAATTTTTGTTTTAGTCCCTAGATTACAAGATATCCAAATAATCGCACTGAAATGGAAAGAACATATCCAGCTGAGACATGCTAACTTCAGTACTTCATAACCACAAGAAATGAAAAGAAGCTACAAATTTAAGTTTACTCTTTTATTCCAGTACCTAAATTTTGAAGTATGATGGCAATGCAAGGTTTAACGGTGATCACCGAAACCAATTACAGCAGAACCCAACATTTGCCTTAATTTTGTAGGACTTACATCTAGTATCTCGAAAACAAATGTAGGATGATAGGATCAACTGCAATTGAAAAGTTTATAGTCATCAAGCCTAAGCAAATAACAAAGAGGATAGCAGTCCTCAGAAAATCCGCACTCAAGCTAACCCTCTCAGCATCTACTATAAAACACCACACCTGATTACAGATAGCCAGGAAAGGTATTTATTCCTGATGCTTGGAGACATGTTATCACCATAACCAGAAAATATCCTCTCAAGAAAACCCTGACTAATCAACTACTGGAACTCTACAAGAGCATTCTCAGACAAATTGTACTCAGTATAGCTCTCCATACTATAATGAATATCTAACCCTAAAACAGTTTATAAAATCACTTTAATCATTAAACACTGTATTTACTTTTTTTTTAAACTACTTTAAACACTTCAACATGCCCAGGACATAGACTAGGAAGATCAGCACCAAATTGTCTTAGAAGATGCCTCAGAAGTCAAAAACCACGTATCAAAGAACTTAATTGCTTCTTTATTGTTTAAATATCTTTGATTCTAATATAGCAATGTTGAACAACCAAATGCAACAAAGAGGTAATTACTATTTCTTTCTCAATCAAGTAGGAATGAAAGAAATATGTAGGAATGTGTCTAACGTACTGATTCAATTGCATTCAAAAGTCTTCGGCACATTCCTTGGCGCCTATATATATGACGGACTCCAATGAATGGCATCTCTGCTAACCTTGTCCCGTGAATCCTATTAGACCACAAAAAAATAACGCATAAATTAAGATATAGGTTGTGATGAGAATATAATTTAAAAATAAATATGGACCAACAGACAGAAAAAGTATTTACTCAAAACATCAAGAGTTCTGGTTGATGCTAACAGTAAGCACCAAAGGTAAAAAGACATGGAGTATCTCTTTAATTTTCCTTATATTATTTCACTAATAAGACAAATAATATGATACGTGCCAGCGAAATTATAGGGAACAGACTTTTCTTCAAGATCTTTGAAAACTATAAAACGATATATCTAATCCATAGAAGGAAAGATCAATAACCTTTATTCCCTTAATTGAGATTTCACAAGCATTTTAAGACCCGCATTCACTGTTAAGAGCTTTAAGTATCCTCAATGATCTGTCATATTGAAAGAAAGATGAGAGGGCTGTTCATCCTGCCCTAACACGCACACCTCTACACAACATAGCATCACCCATCCCTAATTTGAGCAAATGTCCTCATTCAAACTTTTCTATGTTAGATAAATAAAATTTATCCACGTCGCCAAACATCCAATTTTAGTGGTAGCTTAATTCTCAATCTGAGAAGTCCCCTGGCCCACCTCTGATTCCAAAACACTTGGGGAGAGAAAGGAGCATAGGAGCAAAACTGGGAGTTAGTTCAAGTGGGACCATTCCTGGAGCTACAGTTTAGATGATGTGACAACTGAGACGTGTAAAGTGTGAGCAGATGTGATAGAGTTGTAAGCAAGTGTGAAGTGTTATAACTTGTAAGTAGGTCTCTGCCAGCTGAGTTATCATGCTTTTGTTCTTTGTGTAATTGATAGACCTAGTGGTCTGGGCTGAGGAGCAATATCTATCTGGTTAAGGTTCTAAAAAAAAGTTGTACTCTCTTTTTGGCTAGTCGAATAGATATTGAGGTGCCATCCTCTTTCCTGCTCAATCTACTGGTTGGAGTCTTGACACAATCCAATTCACCATCCATTTTATTGGCAATAACGAACATACTAGTGAAAAGCATATTGCAATATATATATATTTTTTTTTCAATGTCCAATTTGTTCATGAATTATTACAAAATACAATGCCTATCATTATAGGAAATCGAAAGACCTAAAAAGTTTCTCGATAAAAATTAGAAACTAAAGTCCTGCTCAAATAAGGGACATAGTGAAACTATATTAAACCAAATTTAATTATGATTATCAAACGGGAAAAAAAAAAAAACGAGTTAATCCAAAATTCTTAGCTGCATCCATGTCATTGTCCTAAACTTAAATGGCTTGGCTCTAACATGTTAAAATGCATAAAAGAAACACAGACAAAAAAAAACAAACAAACAAACAAACAAACAAACAAACAAACTATTTAACATAGCATAATGATAAAGGAAATTGGAAAATAACAACATTTTGATTCATATTGGAAAAAAGTAAAACAACAAGCCAACTCATTAAACCCACTTGAAAAAGGCACACATAACTATTTTATTAAAATTTAACAAATATCATAAACTATGATCTGGAATCTTTGGGAATGTACAATATCAACTAATCAGTACTATAATATTAGCAACATATAGAAATACAGAAATTTTTGAGGAGCCCTACCGGATAGATGCTGCAGATATGATTTCATCACCCTTCTCCAGAACGGCAGTGTAAAATCCACTAAAGTTTAGCCTACTAAAGTTTGATCTACAGAATGAACACAAAGATGAAATAAGAGACAAAAGGTAGATAATCAATATGTCAAAAACATATTATGTCAAAGTAGAACAAAGGCAATAAAAGAATTGCCAACACTGAAAATTATAACCAACAGCTTTTCAAACAGCACAATATAGCCAACTGGAAATTGTAATGCTAGCATTTACTTGAGCTTTATTTAAAGTACGATGCTAGGGTGACCAACTTTTGACAACGGGTTTGGGTAATGAATTGTATGAGTGCGGTATGATACACCTCAAGACACGAGCACGCATGTATCGGACGACGTGCAAACAACTCAGTGCCCAAACTTGGTGTCAAAACCGGTCATATCCTTATTTAAAATGTACGAGTTGGAAAAGTATCTTCCAAAGAAGATCAGTTATTTCGAACTTCCTGCATACCAAGCAAACACTTCAAAGATGCCACAAACTTTTTAAGAGCCTGGTTGGTCACTAC
The DNA here is from genome assembly GCA_039657345.1 of Stephania japonica. Taxonomy (NCBI): domain Eukaryota; kingdom Viridiplantae; phylum Streptophyta; class Magnoliopsida; order Ranunculales; family Menispermaceae; genus Stephania; species Stephania japonica. Next base: position 13,416,415 of record CM077558.1, on the reverse strand, counting down.
TAATGTCAAGTGCAAATAAAGCATACAGAGAAAAGAAACACATTTTAAATTATAATTATTTACCATGAAATATAAGAACCATATTGGTCAAGTGCTTGAGCAATTAAACTTAATCAACAACATAGCCTTAGTTCCAAATTAATTGGGGGTCGGCTACATGAATCAACCTCTTCTATTGTGCTTGATTTAGTGCCCATTTCATGAAGAGTGACAAAAGTTTTATACTAGCTGTCAACCTATCGCAACACTCCATTTTTCAAGAATGGAAAATGGACTTAGGGCTTCCCTCCCCAATTTTTTTATTATGAAAAAGGGTCCTCCTTTACCCAATTTCTGGTATGAAAAATGGGCATCAAAGTCCTCTTTTATCCGGATTTGGAACCGATTATGTAGCAATTGAACTTAATCATGTACCTTAAAATTTAAAATCTCAGTCACTACTATATGATGAACTATTTAATAAGATAGGTTATGAAAATTCCACAAGCATATTAGAAAATCATAAAGACAATGATGACATCAATAACATACATTTAAAATCATCATTAGTGTGTGGCCCAACACTCTTAAAGCTCATGGATTTTTATATGGTATTAGAGCGGGATGATCATGGGTTCATATTTGAAGACCTGACTGAGCTAGCAGTGGAGTCTAGACCTGTTTGTGAATCTAAAGCCTCTAAGTAGAACTGTTCAATAGACGGGCCTAGGCAAACTCATGCTAGGCCTATACGAGCTTTTTTTTTCAAGGCCGTGTCCAAGCTCAACTTTTAATGGGGCAGGCCTAAATGAGATTATTATTTTCTAAGAACTAAATATATTTAATAAGTTTTAAAAATTACACAACAAGAAAAAGTGGTGTAGTGTTGAGGACTTCTTCAAGTTGAAGGAGGTTGATGTGGTAGCTATGTCGGCTTAATGTTAGAATTATATATATATATATATATATATATATATATATACACACGTGTGTGTGCGCGTGTTTGTGTGTATTAGGGTTTTTGGTGTTTTAGTATAAAAGGTTGTAAAAACTCTCACTAGATAATTTTTTATTAAATGAATTGAAGAATTGAATCTTGAAACCCTGAATTGGATGTTTTTGTGTGTGTTGTTTCTTGTTCTTTCATTCCCCTTTTGATCCTCTCTACATCAAAGGCCATAGGTTCAAACCTTTCAAGACACACAACTGACATTAATTTTTTAAGGGAAGTATATAAAAAATGGCACCCATCTACAACGTGGGTCGGGCTTGGGTCAAAATCATAAACCCAAGCCCGCATATTAAATAGGTAGGCTTTGACGGGCTTGGTCGGGTCAGGCTTCGATTGTATTCGTAAGACCCAAGCATGTCTGTTTGGCAAGTGACAACTGGTCCAAGCCCACTTGCACTTGAGGGGGGAGAGTTGAAGTATGTAATCCCGCATCAAAAATATAGTAAAAGTTGGTGAAGCATACAAGTGAAGTAGGTTTCAAAAAAAAAAAGTGGAGTGGATTGGATCCTAGCACAAGCCAATTGGTTTTGTGCAAGATGGGTTCCAAAATAATAGTCCCACATGGTTAAGTAAGACTTCATAATGAAGTATATAAGTGTGGATCTCCCTTCAATTAGTACCGAGGCCTTTTGGAATAAAACCCCACACATGTTAGTTGAAGGTAGTTAAGTCGAGGATAATATTAATACTGGCAGAGATCTACAGGCTTGCACAAGTGTGCGAACGGGCGAAAAAGTTAACAATTAGAATGAATGTGGTACAAATGACTCACTAGGTACAAATACTTCCAATCTACACATAGAGATTTGCATATTTACTTTTTCACGAGCCCCCATCAATGAGTCCTTATATGCTTCTTATTGCCTTCCTATGGTACTTGTTGCTCAAGAAGAACCTTTCATAGAATTTCAAAGCCAAAGTTTGCTCTTTGCCTCTAAGTTGTCCAAACGCAATCCCATTTACTGTACTTATCTAATCTTTGTGTCAATTGACAGTAATGCACCAAATAAAAAAGTTCAAATTGATATCAGTTTCACATAATTTTTACCCGCCTCAGCAAAATATATAGGTTCTTCTAATTCATTTAATTCATATTTTGATGGTTGAAACTTACATGACAGTTCAGCACATTGATTTTGATTTCAAGTTTATGGAGCTTTTACTTTTCTTTATGGCGAAAGACATCAAATACATGACAAAAAGAACATTATACAATTTAAGAAGGTAATTACATGAATAAGAGTCAAAATAATGACAAAATTAGTTGGGGGTTAGTTGTATGGTTCAAACACTTGCACAAATTGATTTCATGCAGCTGATGATGTCGTAACATGACCTAAACACAAAATGATGCAGATTGTGTGGCAACTGGCAAGATCTTATAGACCAAGTGAAGCAACAAAAGTTCAAGAAGGAAGCCCACGACTCCCAAATAAGAAACTACTGAGCAACTGACGCAGCGAATAATGTATAAACAAGGCTAACACTTGATTAAGCCTTAGAAGAAGTTAACAAGTTTCTACACCGAAACTTAACACTCAAACTTGAGCGAAGAAGACAAACTTAGTTCTTATTCATTAATTTAATTCATTATCAAACCATAGTATGTTTACATACTTATAGAGTGTCATAAACACACCTAAATAGAAAGAAATAACAGAATTGAGAACTTCCTAATGACAAATATTCTAATTCCGTAAATAAGAAGCTACTAAAAGACTTAAAATAGAATAAAGAAAGAAATCATACTACTATGAAAATAGTAACTAACATAAATTAGAGACTATAACTAGCATAAATTAGTAACTTACAAATAAGAAACACTAAAAAATAGTCGTTTCTTATTTGGGAGTTATGGGCATCCTTCTTGGACTTTTGTTGTTTCACTTGGTCTATAAGATTTTGCCACACAATCTGCATCACAAAACATCAAGATTTACGAAGTAAAATTCACTCCAACGATACGACCACACCAGTTGCTTAAGTTTTATTTTTCTTTTTTTTAATAAAGATAGAAGATGTGAACCATGAGATTGGGTTCAAGAGTGGACATGCAAAGAAGCCCAACACGTGATTAAAAAAGCTTTCAACGGACATAAGGATGGGAGATGACATGCAAAGAGCCCAAACGAAACAACATATTCCTTAATCCTTGTTCTATGCCCCATATTTAAGTGAATGAATAAATGATAATATTTGACCCCAAAAAAAAAACCATTTTAACAGAATATTTGGCAGTTTATTGTATCTGAAATTAATGAACATGCTCTTTAATATGCATTGGAAATTTAGAATGGATGTCTTTTGTTCATTAGAATGAATGCGTGCTTTAACTAAAGTAGAAGCTTCCACACCAGTTGCTTAAGTTTTTCTTTTGATAAAGATAGAAGATGTAAACCATGAGATTGGGTTCAAGAGTGGACATGCAAAGATGCCCAACACGTGATTAAAAAAGCTTTCAACGGAAATAAGGGTGGGAGATGACATGCAAAGATGCCCAAACGAAACAACATATTCCTTAATCCTTATTCTAAGCCCCATATTTAAGTGAATGAATAAATGATAATATTTGACCCAAAAAAAAACCATTATAACAGAATATTTGGCAGGTTATTGTATCTGAAATTAATGACATGCTCTTTAACATGCATTAGAATGGATGTCTTTTGGTCATTAGAATGAATGCATGCTTTAACTAAAGTAGATGCTTTCATTACGGGAGGAAAAAAACATATATAAATTCTAAGGTAGTGTTCCATTCATAACTTGAATACCATTTTTATCTTTGATTCAAGAAATTAAGAAAATAGGTCTCTAATAGAGAAGAACCACAATTGTAATTCTATGATCTTTAAGAGAAAACTCGATGCAGAAAAAATTCAAGTTTTCAAACAAAACATGCTTTTGATTTTCAACTATAACACCACAATTAGGCTCACATGCTTTATGAGAGTGAATATTTAGCTGTAAGGAAACAACACATACTAAAATTTGAATGTAGCAAAAATCAAGGATGTTTAAGTGGACGTGTGACAAAACTCATAAAATAGAATAATACTAAGATTCAAAAAAAAGGAGTAGCACCAATCAATGTATGAATTAAGGAAGAGTGATCGTGGTGGTTTGAGCATGTCCAAAGACTGTATACAAATGCCCCAATTCGAAATTATATAATTTGAGATGCATTAATTAGGGAGGATTGAAGGAGTAAAAAGTGCACCATCAAAAGCATTTAAATGAGCAGAGTGGAAATGTTTGATCCATGTAGCTAGCACCAACCAATTTGGGATTGAGGCCTTGTTGTATATCTCGAGTCCCCAACAAAATGAAAGAAAGGGAGAAGGGGAAAAAAACAAGCACTTCTTTGGGCCTCAACACCGGAGTTCATCCTGAGGTCGAGGTCTCAAACATGAATTATCATCAACTAAGCACATCAGAGGACCGAATCAAAAAAGTTGATCGAGATTCTAGCAAAATTATACTAGAATGAAGCAGAATTGAACAATCAATTAACTGTAGTCTCATAAACCCTAGGTCCAGAACATCTAATGCAAGAATAGATAATAATGAGTGTACTTACCCACAATTGTATATGACATTGTGAATCAAATTCATTCCACTCCTTCGGTCCACAACCGGTAGAAAGCATTCATTCATAACAGAAAGAGAAACAGCCAGCTTTGAATTGCACTCTGCTTTATGGGTCAGTCCAAGTAAAGATGCATCTGAATCTAAATTAAAACGTTGTATCAAAGTCCACGTATACCCTCCTTCAAGTTTTTGTTTCAAACCAAGATCCTTCTGCAATCGCTCAAAAATCTGGACATTTAAAGAACTAAACTTTATTTGAGTTTCACCAGAATAGAAACAACTTTTAAGATTTATGCAAGGCTGCCATGATCGGTGACTACAAAGGATAATAAAGACCTAGACACTATTGAAGAAGTTCTCACACACAAAGCACACACTTGCTCAAAGAAAAATAAATAAATAAATGGATTAGAAGAAACCTACCCTAAATAGTTTGAAAAAGAACACAAGTTCATTGATGCTATACATTAATTACCAAGCCACTATAACAATAATAGAAAAAAAAAACAAAACAAAAGGAAAAGTAAATCAAAGAAGAATTTGAAAAAGAAAGACCAATGATTAGGGAGAACGGAGAAATAAGAACTAGACAAAAAAAAAATACAAAATAGAAATAGAAGAAGAAATGAAGAACAAAAAGAAAAGGTGGGCTTTTGTTTTTAAAAATAATTTTAACGCATTTTGGGCCTACATTGGTCTGAATTAGTTTTTCAGAAAATCAGCGGAGTAAAGTGTATTATTGGGCAACCTATTGTATTTGCACATAGTTTTGTGGCAGAAGCTCTATATTTGAATGCATTGGTGAAACCAAGTAGAATCCAATCACTCTACTATTGGAACGTTATTATAAAATAATATTAATAATATAAATTTAGTTTTAATAAATAATAACTATATATATCTAGAATATCTCTAGGAGAAATTAATTGGAGTTAAATCTTCAATGAAACCAATTATGTAGACAGTCCAGATCAATGAGAGCTCAGCAAATCAATTGATCCGGGTCAAAATAGCTACAGAATTATGTCAAACAAAAACTTATTGTCAATTCAATACAAACTTGTCTACAGAACAGGATCCCTGAGATCAAACATTGAGAACTAATAAATTGAATATAACTTTTTTTCACAAAAGAAACCAAAAAGAAGCCAAAGTAATCCATCTCGTGTTTATAAATTTTCAAATACTTACCCAAATACAATCATCTCCTAGATGCCACTTTTTGAGCTCAAATGATTAGAAACATTGGATAATCTTCTATTATTGAATTTGTCTACAATTGGACTCCGATTATCTTACTCAAATGGGATGCATTTTCCAATGGGCTGATCCATAAGCCTCTATCTTCAGATAATTTCTTCTCATGGGTTTAAAACATAGATTGGTCATTTTAATTTTCCTCTCAAAAAGGTGAAGATTGCTCATATTAGAAAAAAGAGTGCTTCATCATGTTGTGTCTTTGACATTATGCAGTTCCGTACAACTTGAACATGGAGAATTTTAGGATATATATTAAGACTTCAGTTTGGGATTTTTATAAAGTCTAAGTTCAAACAAATTAAAGTAGGAAAGTTAACATAATTGTTACTTATTAGCAGATTGGGCTAAAGGGTGGATGCCTCTTGTGGTGGTTTATTTGTTTATGTATTTGCATTTCACAGAGAATCAGACCCTTTTTTTCTTCAAAAGGATGTGCCTCGTAATGAGCTCAATTCTCAAGTTCTTACTTATCTTGCATTTTTTCCTCTTTTCAATACAATACCATTTTCCCTCCGATCCCCCACGCCCCAACAAAAAAATCCAAACGAAAATTTCAATAAAATCTGCTAACATTGAAGAGAGATAGCATTGCAATAGTCATTGTTTGCAAATAGGAAAATGATAATCTAACACACTCTCAATGAACACTTGGGCGCACGCCCTAAGTGGCAGCCACATGGCTCTTTCTTGTCTCCCCAGGCGTGGGCCACACATCTGACAAAACACCATAAATGGCTGCCGCGTAGGGTGTGCGCCCAAGTGTGCGTTGAGAGTGTTAGATTATCATTTTCCTTGCAAATAACATAAAACTAGGATATCAATTGTGCATCTTGTGATCAAGCAACTGTTTATAATGGATATGAAATATAAAATACTTTAAAATAAATTGAAATTTCGCACACCCATGGGAGAATGGCATTGGCATAGGGTTCCCCAAAATCTTTAATGTCACAGAAAACAAAACCAGTGAAAACAATAAATTGAAATACCTCTTTGCACTTCTGCCCACAAAAACAAAGGTCTTGATTTTTTAATTCAATCGATGCAACATTCAACTGCTGAGCACATGATTCATGATCTGCAATGCCATCAGATTCACAAATCATGACACAAGAAAAATCATCATGGAATTATAAGGCAATGGATGAAAGCAAATAATATACAAGATAGAAGAATGAAGATACAAGATAGAAGAATGAAGATAGAGTAAATACATTTTTCTTCACATAGACTGCAAGTTAGAAATTTTGAGGCAGTTCTATCAGTATCCCGATCATTAAGGCCAGCAACATTTCCACAGAATTTGCACAAGCAACTCAAACAGTGCCAATCACCTGAAGGAAGATCCTGGAACAACAGAAAGGGATTGAACAAACAAGTAATGAGCAACATCCTTCAGCTCTATCCAGTACTCGAATAGAAAAGTTTAAGAAAAACTGAATACAAACCATTGATGGTATTTTCTCCAATTCAAGTACAAAACAGTGTCTTAACTTTTAAGCGCAATTCTGCCCAAGATATTTATTTTTACGCTCTAAAGTAGGCATATCAAGAAAGAAGAGTGTGGCTCTCAAAATAATACACTAAAGTGTTTCTAGAATAACTAGACAACAATTGAATATGAAAAATGTTTAGAGAAGTTCTATGGAGCATCCCTTTACAAAATATTAATGCTTCACAATTTATCGCACTACCGGAGCTTTTCCACATATTTGGTGTCCTCATTTATGCAGTGATCACTAAGAAGAATACAACAACAACACAGCCTCAGTCCCAAATTAATTGGGGTCGGCCATATGGATCAAACTCCTCCATTGTGCTCAATTTAGTGCAATTGATGGTGAGCTTTCCAAACTATTCAAATCACTCCTAATTAAAGCATCCCAAGTTACCTTCGGTTTACCCTTACCTCGTCCAATTAATAAGGCAAAAAAAAAATATAGAAAGAAAAAAAGAAAACTTTAGTGCAGGACAAAATACAGTATGGCAATTTTTGGAGTTTTTTCCCGGGTCATTGAAGTCAATTGTCCCACAATAGAATAGGAGAATAATTTATAATGTGTAGTAAGTTTTTCTCCATTCAACTCAACTATTTTGAGATTAACCACAATTTTCAAAATCACTGATTTTCTGATATGGTTAAATAGTCTGTTGCAAAGCAAAAAGGTTGCCACCAGACAACAAGATAGGTAATTAACATAAAAGTAGGTGTGCTGAATTTAAAGTCTTTCTACCTAATTTTAAGAAGAAATTCTTTTCCCTTACCTTTAAACCTAAGCAGCTTTGATGAAATGTCGAAGGACAACCATCACAGCACATTAAATCTCCCCCATCTCCACAGAGACAACATGTATCATCGTTTGGATCATCATCATTTTTGTCTATATAACGGAAACCGTCATCTTTAGATTCCTCGATTTTATTCCATGTGTCTAGCAAGCACTCCAAAAGGGTAGCCCCACTCTCTATAAATATATTTTCAAATGGCTGATGCAGTTTGCTACCTGCATGAACCTCAAACTCTAAAACTGTCAGTGTTTTACTACAGCAACCGCAAAGAATTCCTTCCCTCATGATCTGACCCTTTGCCATTGCTCGTGTTCGTCTCTTGTTCATATATTTTACATTCCCATTAAGTGGTAGAGTTCCTTCATCTATCATCCATGAGAGAATAGTTCGTTTTCCAGTGTATGAAGCAAAACCCTCTTCATCAAGATCCATATCTTTAATAGAATTGCGAACCAATAAAGCATAGCCTCTTTGCTTTTTATTTTTTCTATCATTTGCAGGAGTATTGGATGCAGATCGAACTTTAGACAGCTTTGAAATTCCCTTCTTGGATGCACCTGTTAGATCCCCTCGTTTACTAGACAAATTATTGGATGGACTGTACGAACCTTGAGCAGATTTCCGATTATTAACAAGACCCTTCGTACCACGAGCAACAACACAATTTGTTTTCCTTCCTGCATGTAGTGAGTTGCCACCACGTCTACTTATCACAATGCCTTTCCCACTTTTCATAGACTTAACCTTCAATGCCCTTTTAGTAGTTCCGCTTGCACTTTTACCCTTTTTGACTCCACGCTTCATCATCTTTGCTCCCATTGCCTTTTTTTGGGGGTTTCTAGTTAACTGATACAGGTCCTCTTCTGGTATTGGTTTAAACAAAGAGCTGCTTCCACTAGACCCACAATCATTGGCCTCATCTTCACATTGTTTTTTAAATACATAATATGCCTTGAGGCTTGACCAATACCCAGTTCCAGAAGGACTGATGTACACTGCATCATGGGATGTTTTGTTTCTTCTAGGCCTCATATCAATTTTCCAGCCTGCATTCGTGAGCATCGTCTTTATCTGATCCCTTATCAATCCATTCTTCCCTAAAGAACGGTGTGCAACCCCACCTCCCTGATCGCTAGCCAACAAGGAAGGTTCAGAAGTCGAAGTTTCCCCTCCCTCGTTCCTCTCTCCCTTTGATGTGTCACCATCATCCATCCTCAAACAATGTAATTTACCATTCTCATTTGAGGTTATTTGTGAAGTTAATTGATTCTCCTCTGTCAATATAGAAGAGCACGGTTTTGCAAGAACCTTACTTCTAGAACTACGAGACGATCTTAAATTTCTCATATTTCCTTCTGCTTCATCACTATCGGAACTTTTCTCAGACCCATATTCCTTGTTATTTATCACGGCCTTGATAGTACTCCTTTTGCTCTGTACTCTACTGGACTTGTCAACGGAAACTCCTGAATTCTCCCTCTCAGTGTTAGCCGGATGTGAAGTTTCATCTTCTTTCCCCTCCGACCTCTTCTTGTCCAATAGATCGGCCACCATGTTCCTTTTAGCCGACAAATTGCCCTTCCCCTCTAAACTAAAACATTTTTTCTTGTCGGTCCTAACGCTGCTGCCACCCTCAACTTTCAATTCCCTTTTCTTCCCATTCTTTCCTTTCTCCACATCCTCCTTCTTAACCTTCTTAAAATCAACAATGTCATCTTCATTGTACTCAAAAACATCCATCCTACTTCTCTTTTTCTCAGGCACAGCATCGCCAACCTTCTCCCCACGCGCTTTCATCTCTTCACATTCGGCTAGTCTCACTCCACCCTCCTTCTCACCGGCCCCATAGCCTCGTTCATTCTCCGAAGCACACACGCCATCCTTCCCAACACTAACAGACACACCATCCTCTACCCCATCTCCCTTCCCAACCTTTCCACCCCTCAACAACTCCCCATTCGCGCCACTCGCCCCCGACTTCCCCTTCGCCTTCCTCGACAAAAAACCCTTCTTTTTCTTCTCCATGAAGTGCTTCAAAGGCACCATATCCTCCTCCTCCTCCCCAGACCCAACCCCATCTCCCCCACCTTCCCCATCACACACCTCCACCAAAAACCCTAAGTTTCAAACCCCCAACCTCACAAAATCAACCCAAAACCATCAAAAACCAGACCAGATCATCGCCCCATCATAAACCCTAAATCCATCACAACTCGATCAAACCCTAGACACCAAAAACCCCCCAAATCACTCAAACCTAACAGATCGGCTCATAAATTAGAACACGAAACCTAAACAACAACCAACCTGAGACGCAATCGCCTCCCCAGGAAACGACGAGGCTCCGGTGACCTCCGGTAGGGTCCCGACGAGGCTCCGGCGGTCGCGATCGGACCAACGGTCGAGCTAGGGCAAGCTCGGCAGCGACGGAGAAGCGAAGCGAAATCGTTCCCTTTGAGACGGAGAAGCGAAACCCACAAGAGAAGAGAGGGCTTTAATATGGTGGGACGGGTGTAGCATCGTCCCTGGGTGTACAGAAACACGATGAGCCTCGAGATTTGGTAAACGAGGATCTTGATGGATAACGAGGATAGAAACGGTGGGTTTGGTGGTCATTGGGGGAGTACTGTAGCATGGTGTCGTACGTTGCACCTCATTTGCTTGGTATTATTGGATTCTGTTTTTACTGTTGCTTTTTTCCCTCCAAAATTGGACTCTTGAAAACACTTTGAATCCCTTTTTTATTACTTCTTGTGTTTCCATTTAATCCACTTTTAGTGTTTGGAATGAGGGGAGTTTTTTTTTTTTTTGGTAAGAATTTTACTTATAAAGTAGTAATATGGTAAGTGTTGGAGACATGAAATTTATGAAATTTGTCAACGGGACAGGTATTGTTCGTACAAAATGTAAAAGAATAAGTGATTCCTACCAAAAAAAATAATAAGTGATTCTTTCGTAAACATATTTATTACAAAGTTATTAGATTTTAAGATCTACATATTTATGTACAATCAAATGGAGTCCAAACGGTATATAAGCGATTGTCACCTAGACGAAGTTATTAAGAAAATAATCGGCAGATGTCGTGGAGTGACAACAAAACAAATAGTTAAGCGTTGACTAAGGCAAATATTTAGTGTCCGAGTCGTGGTAGCTTCATCATTTATTTGAATTGTCTCCCTGGCTATGGGGTTGGTGCGTTAGAATTGCCCCAATGAGATTAGTCAAACCGAAGGTTTGATACCAATATATGGTTCTCAAAAATAAGAAAATATAAAATAAAAAAACAAAAACAATAAAAAAATAATTGGAAAATATTGGATATGTATTGAGATACATATGCTTGTACTTCGAGCATAATCCAATGGACTCCTATAAAGCAGAGTAGTACTAGTAATTGTGTGTCAGTAAAATGTCAGCCTTGCAAAGTTGTTAAGTCTCTTGGATACATATTGAGATGCTTATGCATTACCGATGCATCATCCGACGGGTTCTAAGAATTTCAATGCAAGATTGATGTTTGTAAATAACTGTTGAAATCTTTAGTTTGCACCACAAAGAAACATAAATCTAGAATTCTAGTCATGGCTATTATCAGAGATGACATCTTAAATCAGTTCATCAGCAGAAGAAACTCTTTCAGTCATGAAACAAAGGAGGCGATCGCCGAGAAGAGTGTTGATGACAACGAACGCAGACAAACATTAATGTAACATGAATGCTATTACATGCGGAAGATTAACAACATGATTCTGTTCTCAATGCAGTTCCAAATTTGCTGCGACGCCTTGTTGAAGCAGCACGTTTACATGATTTTTCTAACAAAACTTTACTGCAAAATTGGAAAGGAAACTTAAAATGAACAAAATGTAGTTAGAGTATACAGTGGTCTTCTGTTTACAAACAAAACTTCACCAAAAATGCTTGGGCCATGGTTCTGGACCTGACCTACTTTGTTTTCCCATGTTATACCTAGCGAATCTTCGTGCCTGGTGAAGCTTTAACTGTACAGAAGGGACTTTTCGAGCAATTGCTTGCCAGATCATGTGGACTGCATCATTTTCCCGTGAGGGGTACTGAAACTCGAAGAACCGCTCGATTTCTTTCAGCTTATTCCACTTTTGGGTCCATTCCTCCTTTGTGATACCCCTAATCAGCCTGATGAGAAACTTTTTTCTGAGAGCATCGGACGTGCGCACAAAGACGCAAAATTCAGAGTAGTCAAGGACGTCCTCGTAAGGGAGCTCAATTTCATCGCTGATTATGACAGGGACACAATGACTAGCAATAGCATCGAACAAACGATTAGATGATGGTGTGTCACCAGCTATGTTGAGGCAGAACTTTGATGAGTGCATCCCTTGGGTAGCTTTTCTAATCCCATCACCTTGGACACTTCCAAATGAGAAATGCACATCTTTCTCATCTTTTAGGAGATAGAATAATTCTTGCCGCGCAAAGCCACCCTGAGAACAAGAAGCCAGCCTAAAATTAGTCAACAAAACCGACAAGGCGAAAGAACAAGAGAGAGCATGATATAGATGTTTGCCTAACAAATTTTTAAATCTTAGTTATTTAATCAAAAGCCTCGCTTATCCCGACGTAGATTAAACAATAACAGTCACAGAAATGAGACAACAATTTATGAAACAGCATCATAATTGTTCCAAGGGTAAACATTACCAAATTTATAGAAGTAATTCAGGTCGAACCTTTAAAAATAGTTGGTAACAATGAAATAAAAAGATAACTGAAAAACGATTTCACATTTAATTGTCGACAAGCAAAATATGCTAAGCACTCGAAGAGTTTAAGTTTTTTTTATCCTCAGTTTCTGAACTTCAAAGATTCATGAAATGCAAAAGAAGAGAACAAGGAACAGGAACAAAAACAAAATTTCGTCAAATGGAATTGCCTAGTCATTTCAAAGATCTGAAACGCTCAATTCCAAAATCAACAAGGAGTCAAGGATATCTATGGATGGACTTTTGAACTCAATTGTACATAGAAGATGATTGCGCTCTTGCACTTCTGGAATTGGAGCATTTGATTCTTGAGCCCAGCTAAATGCACCCCATTGTTTACTAAGTGCACTCGATTATGCGTGGCACCCCAAATTCAAATTTATAAGTGCACCCCACTTTTTAACCAAAATACCCCTTCATCCGAACCAAAGCACCCAACTCCAAAACCGTAGTCGAGATATCTATTTTAGGTTCGACGACATATGGCCTATCCTCTAGGCTCAGTGTTGTCTAACTGAACCTCTTTAGCGAGATTTAGTTGACAACTACCGACCTAAAGGTTCAGTCCGACCGACTCTCCAATTAAAGGTTCGGCAGGCTGTGACCGACTCTCCAACTAGAGGTTTGGTGGGCTCTGACCGACTCTTCAATAAGAGATTCGGACCTGCAAGGCCGAACCACTTAATGATGCCTACAAATCACAAGAAGAGTGTGTGGAGGGATGATGATGGGGTGCACAAAACGAGAGGAAAATGAAGTGGGGTGCACTAATCACAATAAGGGGCATAAGGATCATTTTGTAGTAGGATTGACCTTATTTTTTAAGTTTGACTTTTTCTCGGGTGCACTTAGCGCGGCTCTGATTCTCTTATGTGTAAGTTTCAGTTTTTTTGTTTTCCTTAAGAAGTTTGGGATCTATTTGAATATCCAGAAAATTTGTAAATAGTATTTTGGAATTTCGATTGTTAAACTCATTCACCTTTCAAGTAGTAAAAAGAAAGAACCTTCAGTACACAAAGCACTAAGGCGCAAGAACAAATCATTGATGATAAAGAAAGCTGTAGTTTCCGACGAATACCCTTTATTTCCTAATGAACAAATAAAGTTTTGGCCTATTCCTAGAATAAGCTTTGGAGTCAATTGAGTTATATAACTCTTTTTCAAGTCAATTATTTACAAGTAATACACTTTGAAGGGCAATAATATAAATGCAAACCAGATTTATGGATAACTTGTATAGCCTGAAGGCCCTGAACTAGTTAATTCTTGAACTTTCGTATCTACAAAGGTTTAGCTCACCTATACATGAATTACACCAGGAGGATTCCTAGTTTCACTGATGCAGCGATTGGACTGTGCCATACTGTCTAATTTTGCACTTCATAGGCAAAGATATTGGAAGCTCTACTGCTCGAGGACATTAAGGCAATTCTACCAAAGGGAAAGTTTATCATGAAACTGGAATCATATCATCCTGCAATTGATCATGATCATATTACAGCAAGGAAGTAGAGGCGAGGGCCAATATGAAATCAATAATTTTTTCCGTAGCCTCATAGGAAAGAAAAGCTTATTTGTATTCTTTTTCTTTTTTGACACAACTAAGTTTTTTGGCCAATTAAATCTTTCTGGAAAACAAAAAAATTTACTCTTCAATTTTTTTAGTAGGATATGAGAAATGATTTCATTTTCCTATTTCAAGGATTTCTTTATAAGAATTGAAAGCTTTTCTTCTTATTTCTCTTTAGACAACCTTTTGACAAGAAATGAAATCCTTTTCCTTTTAAATTTTTCATAAGAAATAAAAGCTTTTCTGCCACTTCTATTATCTTATTTCTCATAAGCCGCCATTTATCTTCCTCTACATTGTTTATATGATGAACGATGAAAGTTAACCCATAAAAATATTAAAGAGGAAAAACTCTTCCTTTTGTTACAGGAAAAAGTATGTAAGAGGAGTAAATGTGTTCATTTATTTTAAAGCGAGATCACTAAACAATAAAACAATAGAAGCACAAGTCCAATATTTAACAAACTAATTGATTTCGTTCCCTGTATGGCTGTATGCAGTCTGCATTTTTAAATTTCTAATATCAATATCAATTTAGGAATTGACAGGAGGAACACTAAGAAATGCTTAAATAAACTAAGTCACTTGTTGTAAGGTCAAGATGGTGAGATGTCAAGAATAGTCTCGCATTGACTATTCAAGTGAGTATTGAGAGGGTTATAAGTTGGGGTGTGGGACTATATATTGTCAAATTCTCACGGCTACGCCGTGCTCAAGCCCGTGGATCTCCTCCGCTAGCACCGATATTGTCCCCAACTTAACAACCTTTCAACTTTAGGTGGGATTTTATTTCAAAAGGTCTCGATACTAACAAAACAAGAGTATTTTTGTATGTCTTTCATTGAGTCGCACTTTTAGTTATATAGCACTGTACAACATATTTTACTCCTTAATTACAGTAAGTCAACTTTATAATCACACCCTAAAATACAGCAAAGTATAGCATATTTTACTCCTTAATTACAGTAAGTCAACTCTTTAATCACATCCTAAAATACAGCAAAGGAAAGTATCTATTCACATTCTAAGAATACAATAACCTATTCTTAGGAAAGTAGATATTTACAATATCTTTGCTTGACAGGTACTAGTTGGGAGGAGTTAATCACTTATATACTTCTTCATGAAGTTATATTTAATCGATGTGGAACTAACTTCGGTCCACACATCTTCAACACTCCCCCATAGACCGAAAGTCACATGATCCATGGGGCTTTTTTTTCCTTCAAGGTCCCATTGGAACCATGGGCTCTGATACCATGTCAAATTCTCACGACCGCGCAGCACACGCATGCGCAAGCCCGTGGATCTCCTCCGCTAGCACCTATATTGTCTCCAACTTAACCACCTTTCAACTTTAGGTATGAGATTTTATTTCAAAAGGCCTCGGTATTAGTTGGGAGGAGTTAATCACTTATATACTTCTTCATGAAGTTATATTTAATTGACGTGGGACTAACTTTCGGTTCGCACATCTTCAACATATATTGCTTCGGCATTTTGGTGTATACTCACTCCTAACTTGAGCCCCACTCACACTCACTTCCCTCTTTCACTAAGAGTTGGGCCTATCATTACTACAAAAAATGTAAAATAGTATCAGAGCAATAAATAAATGGTTGCCCACGTCTCAAAGTTGTCCAAGTAGGCTATCATCATGGTTTTTATGATCCATTGTTATCGAGTCTTAAAGTTGGCTAAGACCCCTCTAGTCCAACGGGTGATAACCAAGTTTAACTAGCATTACTTCAAATCCAATGGGCACTAACCAACTAGGACAACTCAAATCCAATGAGACATTAGCCAACTTGGAATGGGTCTTGGCCAACTTGAGACTTGACAAAGACGGACCTTTAAATATCACCCACACATTTTTTATTTCTTTGATACCATATTAGATTTTGTAAGATGGAATGCGCAAGTCCAAGTGAATGATCAGGAGAGTGAGTGTGAGTCGGGCTAAATTTGGGAGAGAGCATGCACCAAACGTCAAGGGAAGAAGCTCAAAGCACGCTGGTCACTTGAATTGTCAATGTGGAACCATTCTTAACACGAGAAGTTATGTTTCTTTTTCTTCAGTTAAAAATGGTTACTGAAGAAGCTCAAAGCTTGCTGGTCACAACTCATACAATTGTTGCAGAACACCAACCAAAAGGATTAATTTAGTGCAATTTCTATTTAAATCAGAATTAGGGGAAAAAAACTAGAAGCAAAACAGACAATTATCAAGTAAAATCAAAAGGAGAAAATACATACGTCTTTTCGGTATATGGCTCCTTGGAAATATAACAATGTTGGACGGTCATCAAAGCCTGAAGAATCATTCTCAAATGTCTTGATCACGTGTTTGTAGGGTGCGATAACATCCTTCTCAACATTAGCAATATTCGGAGGATATCTTCCAAAATCTGAAAGTATCAAAATAGCAGGCCAGAGTTTCGTTCTTGCATCCAACATACTATTTGGATGATGAGCCAAAACTACATGGTCTCTTCCTCCTGACCTTTTCCATTCTTCTTGGCTCGTCAAAAAGCTCACTAACTTTTCTTGTAATAACTTATTCCTGCTTCTCTTTTGGGGCGGCCTAACCTTGGAGAAACGGTTGTAGCACAAGGAGGAAAAGAAGGGGGCGAATATGACATCGGCCTCACTTGAGTTGAATACTCTTACGGCACTGCGTGAATCTTTAAAGTCAGGCATTGTAGAAGACAGAAGATCCAATGTAAGCCAATATTCTATACTGTGTTGCAAATTCAGTCCACCTGGATAAGATGGGATCTTGCTTTGCATGTCGGGCCACACACTACCCCCCTCAGGTGCTTTCCAATCTAAGAGCCCGAAATGGAACTCGGGAGGCAAATCATACATAAATACTTTCAATACTGTCTTTTTAGAACTACAGTTCACATCTTTTACTTTAGGAGTATTTCCATGGTCACCCACATGCTCCAATGGAATAGCCAACAAGGCCTGCCCCTCATTTTGATCTTTGGCATTCAAATCACCATTGTCTACGGTTGCGAAATTCATGGAGTTAGGTAACGACCTATGGTCAATAAAATGTGGGCGCCCCGACGTAGAACGCAATACACAGAACCAAGAGAAGATGAAAACTGAGCTGGTCATTGTGAAGAGAATCAAAATCCATCTTCTAGAAATAAGAACTGTGTAATGGGCATTCTTGTCAGCCATTACTACTAGTCTAGATAAACTCTCAAAATCAGCTCAATTTTTGCTACGAAATGAGAACAAAATCGACAAATACACAAACGGGCATGAATTTTACTCAACCCATCACTAAATTCACCATCTTCACCAATATCAACCAAAAAATCCCACCAAAACTCACCAAAAACGCCACATTAAGGCCTCAGAAGGACCATCAATTCTGCACAAAAGACAAGACCTTTTGGATTCAATAGATTAACACCCACAATGCACTATCATGCACCAATGATTCAAACTTTCAAAGTCAATTTATAACATAAACATTCATCAAAACAATACAAATCTTCAATGAAATGAACAAATGCAGATCCCAAAAAAAAAACCCAAAATGGGCACCTCACAAACTTCTTCAAATGTCATAAAAACCAGCTCAATATGAAAAACAAATCCGACCCATTATCGAAAACATCAAATCTCAACTACGCATTAAACAGAAACAGATAAAACAATCGGAGAGAAGAGAAAACAAGAAATCAAAATCAGTGGGTACCCCAAAAATGAATCCAAAGAGCAGCTGAGTTTCAACCAAAAAGGACAAATGGGGTTGATTCAAACCTCTCAAAAGTCGTTAATCTGCAACAATGGCAATGATTCAAACATGGTGGATCGAATCAGAGGCTTTGTTGTTCATCTACTCCTCTGCGCGATTTTCAACAAAGCGGAGTTGTCGCCTTGTTGATGGCACACAGAAACAAACACAGCTCTCTCGTTGAATGAGCTTTTTCAAACTGATCCGGTGCTCCCTGTAGACGTATAATGTGAGTGTCCTAGATTGAGAGGGCTTGATTAGTGGGAGTTTTTGCTTGATTAGCACATTTTAATATAGTATTTACCATTCTAACACAATTACTAAAATATATAATAAAATAACATATTTGATGTCACATCACACCATAACACAATGCCACATCAACGCCACATCACTAATAATAAAATATGGAAGTCGTGGTTTGCGAACACGACTTCCATATTTTTATTTTCGTTAATATTTTTTAAAAATTTATAAAAACACTTATTTATATTCATTAAATGAAAAAAAAATTTGTAAAATGAAAACGATTTTAGTGGGTTTTAGGGTTTTTTGAAATTTTTTTTTCTTCTTCAAGCACTTCACCACTGCTGTCGCACCCACTCTGCCGCTGCCGCACCCACTCCGCTGCTAAGGCTTCTTCACCTCGACTCATCGCACCTACTCCCGCCGCTTGAGACTTCTCGGCTTCTCGATTCACTGCCGCTCTCTTCAGTTCTCGATTCACTTCTCGACTTGGCCGATTGTTTAGGTTAGTATCTTATTATCTCAACATTGTTTTGTTGTTTTGTTAGTCGATTATCATTGTTTTTGCCAATTTCAGAATGGGATTGTTTTAATGGTGTGGCTCTGGCATTTTTTTTCTTTCATGAAAGCATGCTTGGTGATGGTTGGGGCTGGTGTATATGTGTATTGGTTCAAATCCAACTTAGATTAATTATTATATCTTATACGAGAAACAAAATGCAGGAAATTTAGAGAAACAACTGTTTATAAAGCATGTTATTCCCTTTTTGTTTCAATGGGTAACTGTTTATAATGCATATAGATTTTCTATAAATCCATTTTATTTTTTTGATTCTTGCTCGAGTCGGATGATACAAAATTATCATGTCTAGTTCCTTGGGGGATGGATCCGTAAGAATTCACCTATCTCAATAACAAAGAAACCTGACTTGAATGATCCTGTATTAAGAGCTAAATTGGCAAAAGGAATGGGTCATAATTATTACGAAGAACCCGCATGGCCAAACGATCTTTTATATATATTTCTAGTAGTCATTTTGGGTACTATTGCTAAAGCTGAAAAGATTCATTCTACCTATTCAATGTAAAGAAATTTACCGGCAAATTATATGAAAGAACGATGTTGTTACTCTCTAAGCTGAAACAAGTTGAAGAAGAAAAATGTAAAAAAGATAAACAATAGTGAAAGATCTCTTAACATAAGGGGGGAAATTCCTAAGTAGATTAGACCAGCACCTTAGAACATATAATTTCTTCAAAGGGCCTCATACAAGGAGCTACATAAGATTGACTTGCGAAGGAAGACCGACAAAGATTGGAGTGCAGAACATAGTGATTATGTCTCCATGTGGACTGAACGTGCTTCTAATATTGCGAATGATGAATTATTGGAGGAGCCAATGGGATTCTATGATCCATACATGGTATGGTATCATCGCATAACACGACGATTCATGTCTCCTCGTGGAGCTATTGTTGAAGCATTAGTAAGTATGAACTTTTTTATTTACAATCATGAAGTTTTCATAATAAATATTTTACTTTTGTTTTCACATGCAACTTCATAAAATTTTTCATATGTAAGCTCATGGAATTACTTCAATTCATCAGTTGACATTGGGTGATGATGCGTCCATTCTACGTATTAGAGATATAGCTGCATCAACTTTGACTACAATACATGCAGACTATCGCATCCATAATATGCCACCGTTTTTTGAAGAATCCCATCAATCTTCTCAAGAAAATATATGTTCGAGGCATGGTACTCCAGTGTATACTCCATACGTACCTCTTAACAATGAGTTTGATACTACATCTACTCCGTCGGCACCTCCCAACACTAAGTTTGAGACTACACAAGCCTTTCATTTTGACAGGATACCTACATTGCCACGTCATTTTGATGCAAGTCCAATACCGATGAATTCATTCGAAACTACTAGTAGTATTAGTGGCGAGAGACATGATATCAATGAAATTCGACAAGAAGATGCTCAAATTTTGTTGCGTATTGATGTGGATCTGCTGAATGTGCCATTAGCTTTAGATCGTAAACGACGAATTAAAAAGAGAACACGTTGTGGGACTGGAAGTCATTTTTTGGGGTCAGATTAAGTCATCTTTTTTTTTTTGAAGTGAAACAAGACATCTTTTTGTTTCTATCGATGTTTAGTAGTTGATAGTTACCATACTCAACGTGAACAAGAACAATGTAATATTTTTGTGAACCTGTAACTTAATTAACAATGTATTTTTTTTGTTAAAAAACAATGTATTTCTTAGACTTAGAATTGTCAAGTTCAAGCTTATTGCGCATGTAGGTACGATGGTAGAAAACCACACACTTCTTTTTTTTTTTTGGTAGGAACGACTTTTTATTTCTATTTCATATTAAGCCTATGAATTCCGAAATAAAAAATAAACAATTATTTAAAAAAAAAAAACGAAAATAAAAATATGGAAGTCGTGTGCTCAAACCACGACTTCCATATTAATAAAAAATTTTATTAAGTTTTTTCAAATAATTATTTTTTAAAAACGAAAATAATAATAGGAAAGTCATGTTTGAAAAACACGACTTCCTTATTTTATGTTTGGATTAAAAAAAGCAAAAAAAGCAAAAAAAAAAAAAATATGGAAGTCGTGACTGCAAATCACGCCTTCCATATTAAATAATTTATTTTCATTTTTTGAAAAACGAAAATAATAATAAGGAAGTCGTGTTCGGAACACACGACTTCCTTATTTTGTTTGGATTAAAAAATAAATAAAAAACAAAAAAAAAATGGAGATAAAAATAAAAAAATAAAATAAAAATATGGAAGTCATGAGTTGAACTCATGACTTCCATATGTAGGTTGTTCTGTCCCACGTGGCGTGTGATGTGGTATTAAATGTGTTAGTTTGTTATATATTTTGGTAGGTATGTTAGATTGAAAAGTATTACTGTGAAATATGTTAATCAAGCAAAAACCCTGTGATTAGTGATTAGTGATTTGTGACGAGATCATGTAATGGTGGTAGAGGACGTATTAACTCGGGAGTACTGGATCTCCGTTGAAAAAGAATGAGATTATGAGGTAAATGACACTTTTAACTTTGATTAAAGAAAGAAGTTAGGGACTTAAGAGAGAGATTAATTAATGTTTAAGAGTAGAAAGTCTATAAATGAAAAAGCAGTCTTGCTTATTTCCTTTTTTGTATTTATATTTAATGTTGAAACTTGAAAGTGAACTGATTTAAATTTTAACTAAGCATACATTTTCACTACCAAAAAAATCTATACATTTTCAGAAATAACAGAATGTTTCCTAAAATGAAAGCATTTCTCTGGTGTTGGGAAAAAAAAGGCAAAACAACATAAATGGATCTACGAAAAAAAAAAACCCAAAACAAAACAATTACAACATATATGGTCCATGAATGTAATGACAATTCTTCATTGGGCCCTAAATTTTATATGTTAAAAAGTTTTTTTTTTTTTTTTCTTCATGATTATCTGTTAAAAGATGGTCCTTAAACTTTCATTTTCCCCAAATTTAAAATCAGTTCACTTTTCTCTCCACTGAACCAACATCGTTGGAGTGAATTATGTGTAATTGGATCAATGTATGCCCACTTTTTTTCTCAAGAAGAAAAGAAAAGAAAATTACGTTAAAATGTGCACCAAACAATGTGTGACTTGATCTATAATTTACAGCTACCATGTCCGAGAAATCCACAACATAAACGAATCACAAATGATGCAAGTTCATAGCTTATTATAGGGGTAACAAATGTCCACACTGGTAATGCAAAGTAAAATATGTCACACGAGCGACAAAGTCAAATGGGATCTCTGTATTACACATACAATTACATAGAATGTCTGAATAAGTGCACTAGCAGTGAAACCTCCTCACACCTTTTCTTCAAGATTCCTCTTCCTCTTTTCGGATCGTTTCATTTCTCGCCCAAGCCTAGAATCATCAGGACTGGTACCCTCAGAATCAGACCCAGATGCCGCCCTCCTACTTCTCCGCTTGCGATGTCTATAAGACTTCTCTGAGCTATCGGAATCATCAGCATGGTGCTTATGACTTCTCCGCCGCTTCGTTTCCTTTCTACTCTTTCTATGACGGTGATGGCGATCATCATCCAATTTTGAAGATTCATCTCTCCTCTTCCTCCTATCCCTTCTCCTTTTCCGATCTTCTTCATCGGAATCACTACTGGCAGCCCTCTTTTTGCTTCTCCTTTTTGTTGATCTACCTCTCTTCTTCTTGTCACCAGAGTCTGATGATTCTTCACTATCCGAGATCCTTTGCTTCTTACTTGAAGACTTGACTTTGCCACCACTCTTCTTACCATTTCGCGCTGCAATAATCCGCTCAATTTCCAAATCAACCTCAGAGTCTGAGCCATCACTTTCTTCCTCTTCAGAACTTTCCTCAGAGCTCTCCACAAAAGCCTTATTTTTATCCATCCTGGCTCGATTCTCCTTCAGTTTATCCAAATCAGTAGCAACCAGAGCAGTTGGATCCTTTTCCTTTTCTTCCTTGAGACTTAGAAAGTTCCGGCATTGAAAGGTGAGATGGCCAACTCGACCACACTTCTTGCAGGCACCCCGCACCTCATCGGCATTGGATCCAGTAATACGGGCAAGTGCAAGGAGTCCTTGAAAGCTAGCATATGCATTCTCCCCTTCAGGTTCAAAGTTGGATGCATTGTTGGCTTGAGAGGACTTGCCGGCGTCATCCTTAGAGGGTGCATAAGGGTCGTAGCCAATGGCACTCTGCCATATACCATGAGTTTGTAGGGCAGCACTGCTGTGCACCCGATTGTTCGCAGGCATGCGAACTCTACCTGCCGTAGCCGGCATTCTTGCTCTTCAAGGAGAAATACTAGTACTAAAGAAAGAGAGCAAGTTTAGTCCAGAAACATGATAGGAAAACAATTGAAAAATCAGAACCAAAAAAAAGGACAGAGAGAGAGAAAAGAAGTTAGGCAATGAATGAAAGAAAAAGCTGCTAAATTAATTATTGAAGCAATACTCAGCACAACACAATAAATTGATAGACAAACAGTGTAGAATGTAGATACGAAAGCTTGACAGCAACCAGACAAGCATGGTGCCTTTCAATATATCAGCGCATAAATGAGAGCAACAAACTAATAATTTTAAGGATCTGCAAGCAAAGAATCTTAGCAAGCAAATGCCCAAAAATCTTTCTAGACACAGTTCCCCAACTTCAGCAAATAAGTAACTTTAAGAGACGGACAAATCAAATTACTGCACAATGAATGAGAGGATACAATAGATTTGGAGAAAAGAATGCTCTCATGTGGAGCAATGCACATCCGTTCCTTGAAAGTTAAAAAGTACATCATACAAAAAACATATGGTTAAAATTTGGAAGCCGCTAAACGGACCTCCTCTTGCCAAAGTCCAACGAAATCCGAGCGAGACCACATCTATTCGACACCATGGGTGCATTTCTCACCTCTTTACGTGTCAATTTCTAGTTTTTTTTTGTGCTTGTTTAGAGCCAGTGTTTGTGGTTTTGTTGTTGGGTTTAGGGCTTCGATTTAGGGCTTGAATCTTGCATTTTTTACACATCTATTCGACATTGTGGGTGCATTCCTCACCTCAACTAATTTTTTGGTCATATTCATGTGGTTTTTTGGAGTTCTGAAACTTTTTTGTTCATTCTTGTCGCCCATGGATTTTAGACACAAAGGTCAAACAGGGCCGAGACTGATTTGGAGATATTGATCACACATGACCGAAAACTCTTTAGAGGTCTCAGTCGGCTACCACCGAGACTAAGACCAAGATTGAAACCTTTTTCAAAGGTTTCGGTGGGAGTTAAGTGAGACCTCTAAAGCAGTCTCGGCCTTGTGTGACTGAAACCAACGGGCAACACTTCCTCACTTCTAGGGCACCGACATGACTAGATAAAACCTTGTTTGACCAAAAAAGACTTCGATGACACTTTCGACCTAGCACAAGTGTTTTACAATTGACAAAAAAAATCGAGAAATGGATAGGACTGTGGAGTGATGGGGTGATGGTCATGGAATAAGCAAGGGTATCTCTAGAATTTCAGGAAAAAAAAAAAGGAAGGGTACATTTAGCAAAATCATGGTATGCTTGAGTAATGCAGTACTTTTAGCAAGTTTTAGGGTTCATTTAGCCACTTCAATAAATTTTGGTTCCTAAATTACAAAATATCCAAATAATCACACTGAAAAGGAAAGAATATATACTACCATACCAGCCAACTCACACACTAAATCCAGTACTTCATCATAAGTTCATAACCATGAGAAATGAATATTGAAAAGAAGACAAGACAAACCAAGAAATGTGAGTTGCAATTTGTAAAGTGGGTGTGAGAGATAACTAGTGAGTTAAAGAGAACTAACCTAACAAACCCATCAAACTAATTACAAATTCTTCTTTTAAGCTAAGAGTATTTTTCTGACAGATTTTCACCCAAAAAATTTCTTTGGCAAGATTTTGGGACAGTGAAAACCAATCCAATTCCGTCTCTGCCTTCCATCCATTCCACACTTCACAGATTTTTAGTGCCAACTGAGTTTCTTTTTTTTTTTTTTTCCCACTTCCTCCGCTCTAATTTTCCGGGTAGCTATGTCCCATGAAGGATCAATAAAAAACCATTGGTTTGTTACTAATTTTGAGCCGTCCTCGCAAACTCGTTCGATTAATGTTAAATCCATCAAAATCCCAAACTGAATAAAACCCCCTAAATTGAATACACCATGACTTTTCAAAAGTGCACAAGAATTCATTGAAATCCAAATTAAATACACCTAGATTTCAAAGTCCTTGAAAGTCTTTTAAAATCCATGCAAATCCTCAATCGAATGCACCCCCCTAAAGTACCGGAATTTGTGGTACACTCAATGCCATAGATGAAGAAACTGAACTCTGCACTAAAACCACCTTTTCAACTGCCCAAGCTCACCCTTTCCCCATCAAATCCAATCATCACAAACCATCTATATCAGAAATCACTAAAAACAAAATTTCACTAATTCTAGGGTTTTCATTGATTATATATAAAGAAAAATGTAGTTTAAGACAAATCCTTGGTTCCCAAATCAAGAAACAAAGTTCTCTAATTTCATTAGATACAAACCCTAGAAACCATTCACGAAGGTCGGATTCATCATAAAAAACTCGTAATTTCACACTACGAAAACCAGAGAAGTACACAATGATTGGTGAAAAACAAACCTAAACCCATAAACAGAAATCGAGATTCATCGCTCGTCAAGCGATCGTTGTCGCTCAAACAAAGAACACAAGATCAATAACCACAGATCCACAATGAACAAATCAAAACAACTCACCTTGATTCAACGCCTCAACACCACCACTTTGCCACTCTTGGCCGAACCGAGAGAAAGAGAGAGCGCAGAGCGTCGAGAATGAGGGATGGACGCCACTGATGTGAATGATTGGAAGGATGATTAGGAGAGAACTTCTGAAACCCCCCAAATCGCATCACATTGTATATTGATTTGGGAACTGGCTTATTACCATAATACCCTTCACTTCTTTTCCATAAACTTTTACACATAATGCCCCTAATGGTCATTTCGCTTTTTTATTTTATTTTCATAAATTCCTTAAACTTTTAATCTCAATTAAAACCCCAAATTTCCATTCCGAAAATAGCCAAAATTCGATGAAAATTAGGAAAATAACCCAACGCACTCTGAAACACTCCGACAACGCATATTAAGGTGATACTCACTCGTGTTGTCGATAATAATATTAAAGAATTTGCGCAACGAATATATATAAGTAATACACGTCATCATTTACAAATAAAAATATTTTTGGGACGTTATAATATATTTTTAGACTGTTATGTCCTTTCTAACTATCATTTGGTAAGAATGAGAGCAAGAGCTTTGGTAAAATCGTATCTTAGCTAGCACTTCAACTAAACATCAGTCTTATGGCTGAGCGCTAGCAGTCCAATCAACATAGGCCTTAGATTCTTTGTCAAGATGCACTTGGACGTGCTTCGATGCAAATCCAACTGACTTCAAATAAATGAGTATCAGATAAGGTATCGAGGTACCGATTTGGGCCTATTAGACTTGAGGGACCGCATAACCAAGGCCCTGAGAATACACTGGTTTTGTAGTTGTCGACAAGGCCCAACTACAAACCGCATAACCAAGGCCCTGAGAATACACTCCTAGACCTGGTTTTGTAGTTGTCAACAAGGCCCAACTACAAACCAATAAGCTAGCTTCAGTAGAGGAATCGTTACATATACAATAGTTGGATCCTACTCTCCTTCTACTCTTCCATAACGACTAACACTTCTACATGATTCTTGTGTTTGAACCACCACCCATCAAAAGACCAGTCATCTCTATTGATCGACGGTGATTTCAATAACAATCTTTACTTTATTAATTTTTTTTTTATTTATAAAACACATATCTATTTGGACCTGAGTAACACATCTCTACTCAAATTTGAGAGTTTCATTAATTGTTGCAACAATTTTTGGCTAGATACATTAATGATGATGCTTGCTCCTCCTCTACGTGTGCATCGGCTATCATTCAAATTTATCTCGTATTCTATTGCATGGATATATGCTTTGATAGGTTTTATTATTTAATAAGTAGTTGTCTTCCATTGTTTGAAGTTTTCATTTGTTTTCCCTATTTGAAAGTTTTGAGTTTTCTTCGATACGTTGTTGAAAGTTTTATTTTTCCTTAAAGTTGTAATGTGTTTGTTTACTACTACTGTATTCTAGGCGTTTGTCAAGAGAACAATAATTGATTATTAAACTGTTCCATTATTACAATTAGTTCTTCATAGTCAACTTCGTGGCAGTTGAATGTCCTTTGAATTGTTTGAGTTAGTGAATCAATGTACTTTTATCAAAGTAATTGATTCTATGTGTGGTCCTATTCTATTAAATGTATTGAGAGCATCTCCAACCATAACACTAAAATAGTGCAAAAGTTGCACTATTTTAATGTAACTTTTACACCAAATCTTAACTCTATTCTCCAACCCATCAACACTATCTTACTTTATTATTATTTTATTCATTTTTTAAATATTATTTTATTTATTTTCTAATATATTCTTAAAATATAGTTTTTCATATATTTTTCATATATTTCTCTACATATCAAAAAAGTTAGTTTGTTAGGTTTAATCAAATACATTTAACTGTCTCTTTTTTGTATGGTATGTTGGTCTTTGCTCTTAAGAAAATCGTGTAGCTCTTTTTAATTGTTTTAATTGAATATGTTATATGTTTTTTATACATTATATGTGCTTTTAATTATTTACAAATCATTAGTACTAATCAAACTTAATTAATTTTCAAAAAAAAGAACGTATTAATTAAAAGAAGATTAATATACTTTAAAGATAAAAAATATTATTCTCGTAAAATATTTAAATAAAAAATAATTATTATTTATAGTAAACTAGTAAGATAAGCACAAATTATAAATTGGATAAACATTAGATTATTAAATATTAAAGATATGTACAAAAATATCAAAAAAAAAAAATTATTTGGTGTTGACACTGTTAATGTGCACTATCCACGTGGGACAACACACATCAAAATAGCGCAGGGTTGGAGTCCAACCCTGCACTATTTTAGCGTCACATCATCCAATCAACGCTATTTTAGCGCTTGTTGAAGATGCTCTAAGGCTATCGTGATTAATGAAATTCCTATTTTACTCCCAAAAAAAAAAAAGAATTCGCTTCCTAATTCTCTCGGTTCATAGAGTTGAGGCACCTATCTAACTATAATGCAAATAGTTGATCCTCACTAGAGAAGAGCCAATTTTTTTCCATCACTAATAATTAGTGTATATATATATACACACACACTAGTTAATTGGCATGTGCTCCACACGTGATGTACAATAACAATGCATTAAATTATTATTTTTCGATTCAAATCTGATACTAAATTTGAAAGATCAAATAAGTTCTTTTTTTTATAGCTAATCCATACCACCGTATCTTATTTCTCACTAAGCATATGTGATGGACCAAGAACCAATCTAAAAAAAATAATGATCACTGTCAATGCCCTTGAAAACTCATTGTTCTCCCAAAAAAATTAAATAAATTCATGTAGCCCGATCTTTATCTTCGCTTCTTCACGTTTCGACTTCTGATCATTGTCATCATTTATTCTCTTTAGTTCGATCTTCTATTTTCTTGTTTATGTACAATTTCCTTGCATGCCTGACACTTTGTTGGAAGTATTAACTTTTTCCCTTTACAATTTTTAAACATGGGTATCAAACCTTCAAAAAACTTACAATTAAAGAAATATTGTAATCAAGAAAACCCCAAAAACAAAAAAGTGTGACTCACGAATGGATTGAGATTTAAAAAAGAAAAAACTCATTGGTTTTATTTGGAGAATAAATTCAAATCATGCACTATGGAGGAACTAATTTTTTACTCTTTGAAGAAAAAAAATTAATTTTGTACTAACTCTCACTTACAAATTCCTTTTTGCCTTCTTTTTTTCTTCCGATCGACGACCCATTGCTCTATCCATTGAGTCATTCTATTTAAATAAAATCCTCGCTGCCAAAATTGTTTGTATGCACCTTTTGTGTTCTTGGTGTTTGTTATAACCCAAAAATGAGAGACATGAAAAAGGTTCGTGAGAAAATCATGGAGTTAATTAATGTAACCAATCCAATTAACTTCCCATATTTGCTTTGTATACATTGTGAATTTCGGTTATGTGAGAAAATTGTGGAGTTAATTAAGGTAACCAAACTCATCAATCACCACCTGACACAACCAAACGAAAAAAATTAGTTCATTTTAAACTAAAAAATAAAAAGACTTAATTACCTTTTTTTGTTTTTTTTTTAAAGAGAAATTGAAATTTCATTAATTATTCATGGCTCAATACAGGAGCAGACATAGAATCAAGTACATTGATTCGCTAATCCTATAATTGTGCAAATAAACTGCCATTAATTTGGTTTTTTTTTTTAAATTGAAACAGTTTGACAATCCAGGACTGCTCTCTACAACGCCGAAACTTATGACAATACACAAAAGTACTAGAACCACAAAACGAATAACAAAACTTCTCAATAAGGAGAAGACCTAAAACTTTCCAACAAGGAGAAGACATAACAAATACCTCCAACTAGGGAAGAAAATTAACTATAAAATAAAAATTAAAGATAAATCAATCCAGCGCCGCACAAATCTACACAACACCGTTGATGAAGAAGATGCACGACAACAATGATGAATCAATATCTACAAATCTGATTATATCTGTTGTTTATTGAATGAACAAAGAGCAAAAGAGATTTGATTGAAACCACCACTGATCGTTAAGAGGATTGGTGATGGTTCAAAAACAAAAATCACAAAAGTGAATCAATTTTTTTTAGGGTTTTGGAGAGAAGGAAAGGTCATATCCGTCCTATTTTGATCCTAAGCACCCTTTTTTGTTGTTAAGACATAAATTAGAAAAAAGAATTTTTGTGCTTGACAAAAGAGGGTAAACTTGTAATAAAAGCTATTTTGCCCTCGCCTTAACTACTTTGAATGATTTCTATTATATATAAAATATATATGGTAATGTTTTATCTTTCAAATAATTAAAACAATGTGGATGCCAACAACATCTGTAGTACATTAGCTCTGTAAGGTCTGGTAAGAGAATCCTAATTAAAAAAAAATAAAGCAAGCCGTGGATGTCAAAAATAAGTGTTCAAAAGAAGCCCTTGCAATAAAGGGGCCGCCGTAAAGGGACAACAATTGTGGGTTATTCTTTTTCTTTTTTGAAATCACAAGGGTGGGGTTGTTTCGTTTAAAAAGAAGCCTATAAAGTCTCATTTGAGTGGAAAATCTTATCAATAAGGTACTAACTTCTGTACGGTACGTAACTTTTGCTTGGTGAGTTCAACCAAATTAGGGGGCGTGCCTAGGAATAACTTTGAAAAAGCTATACAGTCTTGAAAAAAAGCTATGCAAGAATGAATAAAAAAGTTGCATAGATCGATCTTATGTAGCTTCTTTTTCAATTGGACAATGCTATATCAGCATTCTAAAGTCTTACTTTGATCTCAAATAACTGTTTAAATATTGTGCGACATACGTCAAAATGTGAACAAACATCTCAAAATATATTAGTCTTTGAAAAAATGTGTGGAGCGAGTACGCAGGTTTTGCATGTCAAAATACCATTACCCT
Organism: Stephania japonica; assembly: GCA_039657345.1. Lineage (NCBI taxonomy): Eukaryota > Viridiplantae > Streptophyta > Magnoliopsida > Ranunculales > Menispermaceae > Stephania > Stephania japonica. The sequence goes on along the minus strand of CM077558.1, from coordinate 13,385,713 downwards.
TTTCAGTTTATTAGGGGTTAAATTGGTTACAATATCTTATTTTTTTATAAGAAAAAAACAACAATTTGCCCCCACCAAGGTTCAAATCCGTGATCTCTTCTAAACATCATACCAAACCATTAGACCACTCAATTGGTTGGTAATATCCTAATATTTCTCACAATTTCTTTTTCACAATTTTTGTTATCATATTGTAATGGCCCGAATTAATTTAATTGGAATTAACATTAATTAATTACAAGGATTAACATATCATAATTCGGGCCTACCTATTAGACTCAGTCGACGTGGACACGAGAACCGAGGGCAAACGTTATTTGTGAGTAATGCTTGACTATATTGCGATGTTCAAAATTGTTATTTATCATATTGCATCGCATATGTGAGATTACAGTGTCATATCAGGTGAGTTTGTATGACAGGTGTTTACCTTAGGATGCGTGTATCAAGTAGGTGGTATACATATACTCTAAGATATAACACCCTAATAAGAATAGCTACAAACAAATCCAAGAAATATATTATAATGTGTATAATTGAACCATAGCCAAAGTTGAATTAATAAGAACAAATAAATAATTAAGGCCTATAGTTGGACAACAAAAATTATGGACCTTGGATATGTCTCTAGATGCTCCTAGTTTATGGATTCTCGGCAAGATTGTGTCAAAGTGTGTGTCATTTCAAGTTGGACAGTTTAGGTTATGAACCTTAGGATTTCCTAGAGATGAGGAGTGCAAACAAGATTAAAAGCAATAGTATAAAAGGGAAATGGTGGGAATGCTCAAAATGCAAGAACCATAAAATTCAAATTTCTTAGGCACAATAAGAGCTGGATTTTTATAGGAGAATTGGGTAGGATATCAAATTCAAGGCCTTAAGACTTAGGTAATCATCTCCCCTATCATAAAATTTTCAATTCCATATGAATTTGGGTATTATGCATAGCAAATTGAGGCCCCGTCATCCCAAAACGAATTTCCTAACTTAGCTCACTCTTTTCATAAAAATTCTTAGTTATTTAACTCAAATTCGCAACTCAATTGTGTTTATCAAACTGATTTTCATCAAATTGGGGTTTCGAAGTCATGAATGTTAAAATGCATGCTAAATCTTGTAAGTTTGATAAAATTGATGGAATCTATGGATGGATGATGTAGTAATGTCTCTAGTGTTGTTGTAATTGGATGGGTTTCATCTCGTGATCATTTTGCATGGGGTTCGCCATGATACGGAGTCGAAAACCCTGTTGAAATCCAAATTTTTCGTGTTTGCTACTGTTTGATATGCGCTTGGCATCGTCCCAACGTTGTGAACCTGAGCTGGGGCGTGGCAAGAGGGCCACGTCATCGTGCGTTCAAAAGCACAGCGTCACCCACGGTGTCGGATGCCCTGAGTGACCAAAACACACTATAAACACACTTAATTGACTTCAGGGGACTGAGTGACCATAACTCAGGTACCGGGAACGAGTGGGGGTTGGATTTGGGAGTCTGGGGAAGTGTGAACGCGTGATTGAGGTGCGTAAATGTGACGACCCCAAATCTTGAGACCCACCACGTAGTGCGCCACGGGCCCCACAATCCTATCATATCACCAACCTACCGGGTCCTATGTGCCAAGGACATTCTTTACCACGTCCATACCTTGTATTGCGGCTAACTTATATCATTTCATTAAAAGTTTAAATAATTTTATTCATTTTGATTAGCCTTACTTTCAATCATGTTATTAACTCATCAAGCCATTTGTTTTGAACATAATTGTTCATCAATTTTAGTGGAAGACTTATCAGACATGAATAGTATGTTAAAATATGTAAGTTCATGTCGTACTGAGCATCAACCTAATGTAGAAAACTCGACATAATATACAATGTATATAAGATGACCAACTGTCTCAAAATGAAGAATATACAAGTACATGTTTCTCAATAGTTCTTAGTACCCAAAATAAAATAAGTAAACAGAATATCAAAAACACGTACGAGTCAGTACTCGCAATGGGCAAATCACAGGTAGTCGCCAAGTTTCTCCTTACCCTTGCTTCTACTAGGATCTACACTTAATCATCACAATAAAACAGATGATGAATCCAGGTGAGTAAATCCCAAGGAACTTCACTAAGCAAATAACATAATAAAGTGATGAAATCCATAAATACTATTTAATAAACATGCGAAAAGTAAATAGACAACTCTAAATTGATCATCGCATGCGTATAAAATAATGAAGCTCAAACGTGTGTGTCAGATCTTGGTCAGACTAGCACCATACTCTAAATTTTCCCTAGGTATCCCCAGTGAGCGCACTTAAACTAGCTAAATTCCTGATCCTCTCGGTAGCTAGTGTGGACCTAAGACGCACCAACATATGTAGCGATGTGGTAGCTCGGGTCGACTATCCATCAAGGACCTCTAGTACACATGCTATGGTCTAGCGTGCCACAAACACACAATGGAATAAACTCAACAAGAATTACCTCAACCAACCATCGAAATAACAACGGGAATATGATAAACTGAATAAATGGAAATGAAAGCAATAAATGTAGCAAGTAAATACTCGAGTGAATTTCAATTGGGTTTACATCACACTTGAAACCGCACTCCAAGTCTTTCAAAAACGTTCCCCTCACACCTTGATATGCATGTACGACACCCATTAATAATCTCCTAAATCTCTGGTGTCCGGATAAATCATTATTTCCCTAAACCTCGAAAATCCAAATTCATGTTTATAGGAAAGTTCTACACTATTTGTTCATATTTTACTCAGTGGTAATCCCCGGGATATGCCCGCGACAGTCCGATAGAAATTTGACTCAATTGTCAAATATATATATATATATATATATAACTTTACTGTTCTTGGTGCCATAGGTAGGGCTGTGGGGTGGGCAGTGAGACATTGCTCAACACATCGTGGGTGACGCCATATGTTGGGGTGTTTTTCGGAACCCTTAGATTCGTTGCCATGGTCCGAGCCTATTTTATGCTCCTATAGGCTTCCAAACCCACCATAGGACGTTCTCAAACAACAAATTACGCCAATAAATCGATAAAATCCACACTACTCGTCAAAATTCCTCGATAAATACCAAAATTTAACATTTTTCTCAATAACTAACAAATCCATCAACCCGTACATATACTTGCTCAAAGCTTCTTTCAAAATCACATCAATACACCAAAAACCAGTGGGCCTGACTTACACGACTAAAATTTGCGCCAAAACCTGCAAAACAATGCTTGATAGTTAAGGAACGGAAAGAGGAGAGTGGATTTCACCTTGAATCCTTGATTCCCTAGCTTAATCTCCTCAAAATCACCAAAAGAAATCAGCCCAAACCCTCACTTCAACACTTAATTTTTGGATTTGTTCTCGAGGAGAGAGAAAAGTTGGTGAGAATGACCCACAGGGTCAATATATATATCCTAAATTGGATCTTATGTGAATATACTTATCTTGAGGACATCTTGTGAACATGATTTGGGCCATCCCACTCCTCTTCATGACTCCAATAAGTGACTTTCCCTCTTGGTCTTATCTTAAACTATTGGACATTTTCTGGTGTTCCGGTACGTGGCTCACACCATCAACCAATATTTCAATAACTTACGGCTTGGCTACGATTTCATATTAATTATTTATCACATTTAATTTATTTGATTTATATGAACCCTTTCCCTGACCTAGTGTACCTATAATTCGCCTGCTTGATACCCGTATCTACACATATTTCGAGGCAAATGCTCGTTACACTATCTCACTCGGTTCAACAATATAAATACATACATGCGATGTAAAGTAAAATAATTGATTATCAAACATCTCAAATAGGCAAACATCACACAGAACTGACTATTTTCCTAGTCGGGTGTGTCCAAACCTATCGATAGCATCTATGGGGATCTGAGTTGGCGTCCACATATAAAAATAAATAATAATAATGTTATAATTAAAATTGGGCCGTTACAGTAAAACCCACGATAATGCTTCACAAACTTCAGTTTCGTTTTGTGTTTTCTTTAAATTTACATGCATGTATTGCTTTTACATGCGTAGTTGTTGGTGGAGACGCATAGGTTTTCTTTACTTTCCGATTACATTGCATGATAGTGTGGTGTGGCTAAGTCTCATGCACGTGAGGTGTACTCTCACGTGTTGATGATTGTGGAATATATTCACGACATCATGAGGGCATTAAGGAGGTATGGCTCGCCTCTTTTGTATACATGGTATCATTTTGTCGGGTTTCCACCCAGTAGGTTGCTATATATAAATGAAATCGCTTGCTTTACATATTTTCATTTAATATCAGAATTCTGCTATAAAATAATCTGTTAAACCATTGAATTAATTAACTTAACTAATTTAGGGTTTAGGGTTTAGTATATGGAGAGGTTATGATATCTCCTATAGTTTGCCATGAATATGGCCAGCATAGAGAGGCTGTAGATTCACTAATTTGTCAAAGGACTAGTACCCAGCATCGCTAGTGCAACTGTATCCATATGGGTCCACAAACTTTAGAATATCTATGATAGAGCCCTTGCACATGAGACATATTTGGTGACCAGTGATGATACACATACACCTGCAACTACTGAGAGATAGACTGGGCAGAGTTCTAGGCCGAACCACAGGACGAAGAAGCAAAGAAATTAGTATGATAGGGATGATAAACATTTTGACAAGCAGTATGGTCGAGACCATAGGGATGACTTCCAGACATCTAGCGCATACGCCATATCGACGCTTCCAACACCACACCAGATGAAGATTCAAGACCAGAGGGGTTGGGACCAGGGACCAGGGACCATGGAGTTAGGGTCAGGGTCATGGGCAGAGGGCAGAGAGTGAGTAGATAGGACCTAGGCGTAGGATCAAGTGTTTTCATTGGGGACAGGAAGGTCATATCCATAGTGACTATCCACGGAGGTCAGTGATGTCAGCTGTAGCATCACTAGTGCAGACTTGAGAGCCGATACACAGTGACTGAGCCAGGCCAGGAGACATCCCAGCAGTGCACTTAGGGTACGTGGTTAATTAATTAAAGTTAAATTTGTGCATGCATTGATTGTTTCAATTTTCTACAAGTAATTGCCACTTTGGTATGCATGATTTGAGAGTTAGAGTCGACATGCGTCTTATTACTAGCACGTAGCCAGGGATAAAACCACCCTAATCAGAGTGGGGGTAGGGTATACGGGTAACTGATAGGGGACAAAGTAGGTTATTTGGGTACGGTATTAGGTTTTGAGGTGTAGGTTGTAGTAAGCGTCACAGTGGATTAGGATTGCCTTAGAAGCGTGCCTATATCTCGGTACAACAATACATCCCCTGAAATGGGTACAAAGAGTAGTGAGTATGTCCAAAGGACCGTAATGTAGTTTAGGTATCGGTAGGAGTTATTCTCGTCTGTGTGAGGCGCGTATAATGAGGTCATATAGGGAGGTATTATTTAGGTTCATAAGAACTATTAATTGTAGCGACCCGTTACTTTAAGTAGGTGATTAACAGTAATCTGAATCCAAATTAATCCGAGTTAGGCTTTTGGTTAAGCTCGAATTGTCATGATTAATGTGTGTGTGGAATTACGTGATGTATTGTGTTTGTTTAGTGTGTACTAGTATGTATAAATGAATAATTGAACCAATGAGAGAATGTCTTATACCATGTGTGGGCAAGAAGGACACATATGAGACGCGAGATAACGTTGACGCCCGAGTGTACTCGTTGGCGTGAATTATGTAATTATTGGCGTAATTATAGGATTAAATATATATTTATATATATTATGGATGTATATAAATATATATATATATTAAAATGGAAAAAAATAAAATAATGGTAAATTGTCAGGCGCAAAGTGATACGCGGGGTCACGAGTGACACACGTAGGATGTATGGTGGTATGCACGCCCGAGGGTTCTCGTTGGCGAGCATTACGGGATCGTAGGTGCGACGATATCGACAAATATATATTTATATATATATAATAACATATATATATATATAAATATAATTAAATCAGAAAATGAGAAAATTACCTTAAAGTGTATTGGGTATAGAAGGAAAGAAGATAGGCTTAGGGACATTTCGGTCTTTTTACCTAATTAACTGCCTTCTTCTTCGATAAATGAAAGAGAGCCGAGAGAGAGACTGAGCAGGAGGAAGAGAGTGTGAGAGAGAGGTTCGACAGCGAGAAGAGAAGAGGCCGAGAGCTTGCGGTGGAGAGATAAAATTGAGGTGAGCTTGTGCTGTTATGTTGTTGTTTCACTTGATGTGGTGTTGTTGGGTTCGGTTGATGCGTGAGTGAGCTCGTCCATGGCGAGAGCCATGGTCGAGAGTGGTGAAGGCAATGGAGTGGTCTCCCTTGTTAGTTCGAGCTAGGGTTGGGGTTGGGAGCCAACCCCAGCGATGAATAAAAAAAAAACGAACAGAGCAGACGCTCTGCTCTTGGGGAAGAAGAGGAACAGTGGTTCTTGAACCGGGCCAGTTCGGATCGGTTGAGCCGAACCCGCTTCAGGCCCGGTTCAGGGCCAAACCAAAAGAAAAAAAAAGAAAGAAAAGAGAGAAATGGAAAAGAAAATCTAGAAAATAGGAAAGATATGGAAAAATATTATTTTGACCAAACAAATAGAAATTGAGGGATTTCTATGGAAAATGATAAATTTGAAAGTCGGAGAAGACTTTATACCGGGGTTTTTACCTCGAAAAGCATGAAATAGTCATAATATGTTAGAAATTAGGTCCCGAGATGCTGAATTCGAATGGGACTAGTTTAGGAATGTTAATAAATGGCTATTAGACATAAGTTGATAATAGTAAGTCTATTTTAGGTAATGGATCAATGTGAAAAGGTTTGAAGACTCCAGAGAGTCGTACAAGTCGGTAAAACATAGAAAGCTCAGGACAGGGAAGTGAGATTCGTATTTTTATCAATTATGCAATGTAAAATAGTATTATTAGAACATGTAGTGTACTGGACTGGGAATTGGGCAATGTACTGTGATTTGACTTTGATTTTACAAAAATGTTTTAAATGAAAATGGAATCCGGGAATAGGTTTGACCGGACAGATTGGCCTGGGGTTTGGAATTGTGGTGGAGTTGCTAACCATCACCACGCCCTCAGTGAATTGGGAATTATCCCGAACAATGCGTTCTAGTTGAGTTAGCAGCTCATCAATCATAAACCAATCAGATGAGCGGTAATTGGTTTAGTGATGATGAGGGAGCGCGACTCTATGTTTTATTAGTTGGCGGCACATTGACAAGAACTGGTTAGATGCCCAGTGATTAGTTCTTAAAGATGTGAGAGGGCAACTCAATGCAAATACGAATATTGGAAATACAAATCACGGGTACATTGAACTAAGGAACTTGCATCTGTTATATATATTGTTTATATCGAGTCATATGCTCTTGTAGATATGCATTTGATTCATGTTGTTATACATTGCTTTGATATTAATTAGTAGTTGATGGTTGGTATGAGAGTCACTTACTGAGTATGCAGGAGCTCACCTACCTTAACATCTCCAGGTATGGATGTACGTTAGGACTTGGAACTCAGGAAAGGAGAAGACCAGTGGTTTAGTATCTTCTCTACGGTGCAATGAGTTTCCTGTTATATATATATATATTGTAATGTTTTATGATTTTGTAATAATTGGGGTGGGAATACGAGTTCAATACTGATGTTAATGCCGGTATTTCATATCTTGTGTTTTATCGAAAAAGTTATAAATTTTCTGCTGCGTTTGTGTTATTTTGTTTATTGATAATTAAGATATACAGGTTGTTGTCATGAAATGTGGTAAGGCTGCTGGCTCTAATTAGGTCCGATTTGGTTTACCGGGGCTTAATTACGGTTTTACGCCAAACATTCTCTAATTGTAATTAAGGGCAGTTACAGTTGGTATCAGAGCCAAGGTTTACAAACTTGATTTTTATCATTGGTTTCGAAGTAAGAGACAGTTTTGATATAGTTTGATATAAGAGATTCGCTTGTAAAGCTTGGCTTGAATATTCCATTGAGAAGTCAATAGAATAAGTCTGATATAGATTAATATCAGAGACTGAAGTTATCATTTTTGAATTGGTTTTGAATGGTGTGATAACTCTGATACATAAGGATTGATGCCTAAAAGTTGTACCTGTATATTAAAATAAAAATTTAGGTTAACTGACTTGGAGATTGGTTCTCAAGTCAGGGATAACCTATGACTAAATAAACGGTTTTTATCAATGTTTTAGGGGGTAATGAAAGATAAAAGCTTGAGACATGTATTTTGAGTTGATATTATATCTATGCGATAGATATAGCTGTACTGTCTTGCCTAGGAATGAATTTGGAAGTCTTATCTCACATCTATGACTTGGTAAGTCAAAGGAAAATTGATGGTGAGGGTTTTGGGGAACCTGGACTTTAGAGATAACAAAATAAAGGAAGACAGTAAAATGATAATAAGATGGTTTGTATCCATCTATTTCTTATGAGATGAGAATATATATAGATGTTTAGGGTTTGTGAAATCCTGAACCCAAATGATATAGATAGGGAAAAGAGATGAGTTATAAATAACTCTTTCATTGAGTAGTCTCTAATGGTCTTGATTCTCACTGATATTGTCTGATGAGAAATAGTCAGTGTTGAAGGAATAATGAGTTCTGGATTTAGAGACATAGGTTAGATGGAATGACCATAAAAGGTGAATGAAATATGAAATGATTGACAATGAAACTCAAAGGTGATGAGTCAATTTGAGGAGAAAATATACTAGTGTTGAGACTAATTGAGTGGGATAAAAAGTCATTCAATGAGAAAAATAGTGATGAATGACAATAAGAACCTTGTTGAGGTTAGGTAATCACCAATTATTAATACTTCATGAGTGATAGTGAAGCATAAAATTCTAAATATAATGTTAGTCTATATTGGAATAGTGAAAAAAGAAATTTATCAGTATGGTTGTGGGATAGCCGCATATACTGAAAGTAAAGTAAGAAAGAGATTTATTAGTGTTGTTGCGATTTAACTGCACGTACTAATAGTATGATAATAGGGAAGCCTGTCAGTATAGTTGGGATATAGTTGCACATACTGAGGTGGAGTAGAAAGGATTTATTAGTATTGTTGTGGGTAATTGTACTCACTAATAGAGCAATAAAGAGAAATGAATGATGATGTGGAGGAACCACACATAGAGATGAAATATGAGGATACTAGATTGAGGTGTAGATCAATGTTGAGATGGTAAGGAAATGATGAAGTTACTCTAAAAGTGAACAGTTACAACAAGAGTTGAGAGTTGAAGAATTTGAGAGAAAGTTATGTTTTTTGATAAACTCTATCTTGTTGAGGAAATAGAATCACTTGTAAGGTAAGAGTAAATTGAAAATAAAAGTGGAAGGTGAGTAACAACTGCATAAGTTTAAGTACTGGAAAGGTCAAAGGTAGAGACTTAACATCAAATTATTTAAGAATCTTTCGATGTATTAATACAGAAAGATTCATAGATATAACATTCATGTCATCAGAGATATCTAATGTAGATCGGAAGTGAAGGGTAAGTTGCAAATACGTAAGCCTAACGACTGGTAAGGTTAGGGATAGAAGTTTAACATCAATTCATTTAGGAACTTTCTCGGCATGGAGACAAAAAGATTTACAAACCTGATAATCTTGTTATTGGAGATACCAGATAGGTAAAAAAAAGTTGTATTATTTGAGTAAGTTGAGAAAAATATAGCAGTGAGTTAGTGAGTTGTTCAATGTGATCATTTGGACTGGTAGAGTCTAAATTGGGAGAATGAGTTGTCAATAAAGTTAAGAATTAAGAATCAAGATAATGATGTACAATACTGGGAATGAATAGGTAAGCAGTATATCAAGAGGTTGGTATTGACTACAATCTATGATGAAAAATGTTGAAATTTATGAACTTTGTGAATGATAATTCGTAGAAATTCAGTAATCACTCGAAATTCAAATGGTTGGGTTGTGTAAACTGATAAGAGGTTAGAAATGGGAAGATAAACTTGATGAATGAAAGTTGTGTAATTAAGGTTTCAACAAGGTTAATTATATGAATAGATTGAAATCTTATCACAACTTAAGTTAGAAATTCATCAAATTATTTGAATGGTTGATACCAAATCAAGGATCAATTTTAATTAAACTTGAGGTATTATGAGAATTGTAAGAGTTTGAGAACTCAATGTAAGTAATGTGTTTAGTAGCATTGCTTGAAATTTTACCATAATATAGGTTAGAAGAATCATCAATTACTCGATTTTCAATATCCAACCAATGATCAACTTCATTTTACTTTGATGTATTATGAAGATGATATGAGTTTGAGAATTCAATTTGAGTGATAAATTAATTTGAAGTTGATTCCAAAGGAATAGTGATTTTCCAGAATTGACAACTCAAGCGTGCAACTAAATGAAACCAATAGTTGATTGAGATTTGATTATCATGGAGTAAAGATCAAAATCTAGGAGTATATGATCAAGCGATGGTTTGACAATAAGAGAAAAAGGATGGTGTATACCATAGAAACTCACTAGAGCTCATGCTATGTTTAATAATAGAAAGATGTAGAGTTGTGGAACTCTATTGAGATAAGATCATCATTAAGTTGACAATAATGACGAATGGGAAAATAGTTGAAATTGTATCCAAAGCACAAAATACTATCGTAGAGCTAAAGCGAACTTTGACGATAGAATGAGGTATACCAAAAGTTGTAGGTGCAATGAATAAGTTTCAACTATAAATCCCTAAGATATATGTTGAATTTTAAATTATGAGTCAAAGAATTTGACTGAGATTAAGACAATTGAAGAGTTGTCTTATATATTCAACACAGAGATAGAAAGTTGTGAAACGTGAAATGATTGAAATATACAAACAACTTATACAGATAACTGTGATATAGTTGTATTGTATATTCAATTAACACTGTAATGAAATGAGGATGAGTTGTACATGATACAAAAGATGCCTTGAGGAAATTGAAATGTAGTTTGACTACAATAGTTGCTTAATCATACTTGAATTATGGAAAAAGTTAGAGTTAGAGGTGTATCTTAATATTTTTATCCAAGTAGTTATCGGTTGACACAATAAAGCATGAGATTGTAGTAAATACATTTGAATTAGTTCATGAGGAACTAATGTAAAATAATTGTGTTGGTAAGAGTGCCAAACTATTGTAAGGCATCAACTGATAATGAAAAATTGAGGATATGTACTGCAAACGATGGATGAAATGAATTGCAAGAATAAGTCTTAGAGGAAAGACTTATATATGATAAAATAGGGATGAGGATCCCAGTATTAGTATAAATTTCGTTGATTGGATAGAAAGTGCAAGTTCATTCATTCATTAAGAGGTTTTGAAGTACAGTTGTATCATGTACAAGGGTTTGAAGGGTGTGAATGTTGTTTAGTTATTCCTAAGATTGGAAGATCTTAGGGGAATCACTAAATGATAGATGAAATTTTGAGAATCAATGAAACTGGTGAAATGTAAATTGAGGAAAGCTTCAAACTGTGAGAGTTTGAAGAAAATAATTTTGTCAGAGTGAAGATAATTGAGGTGAAATAAGTCACCAGAAGGTGGAAAAGGGATATATTCACTCTGAGTAATCACCTATACAAAGTGATTGACGCGTGTCAATACTTTAAATAAGAAAAAGAGGTATGTGATGTAATGAGTTACTAGAGTGTGAAAGATGATATATTTACTATGTGGAATGACTCATATAAAATGATTGACGATAGTTAATAGTTAAATGAAAGAAAGGGGCAAGAGAGGTAATTATAATAGGAACTTTTCAGTATTATCACATCAAAGAGATAGATAAAATTGATAAATAAGGGAAGTCCTGCGCAGGCATATCATCAATTGAGAGGTTGAAATTGATAATTACCAGTCATTTCTTTGGAGTTCAGAATGAGACCGAACTCAGTAAATGATGAATTAATTGGTGATAGAATTGATTAAGAAATCTAATTGGAACTACTCAATGTGTTGGAGATTGATTATGAATGAGTAGTGTCCATATTAGATATTTTAATGGAAATTGTGCTGGACGTATTAAATTATGAAATAGCAATTTGATTCATGAGGACGGTTAGACAAGAATAATTCTGAATATCTCAGGAATCACTTTATGTTATTGATATATGTATTGCCATATCATATTTGGGTATATGAACGAATTATAATGGGTTGAGATGATGATATATAGGGAGATTATAAAGAGATATGAGATGGATTCAATAGGTGATAGTGAAACCTAAAGAGTTAGGTAGATTCTTGTCTATACCTGATAAGAGAAACGAAATACAATTATAAATTTTGTAAGGTGAAATAGACGTCAGCACAATGAATTATAGTTAATGAGGGAATCTAGTCTACAAGATTCTTGTCAGTTAGGGCATATGTTATATTCGAAAGGATTAAACAAAATAGTTATATGCGAGATGTGAGATGGTATGATATTAAAAATATTCCAGATAGAGATCCAAGACTTGCTTCCATTGAGGGAAGAAGTTATTGAAATATAAAATGAAAATTAGTCTCAATCTCAGTACAATACATTTCCTTCATGTTGACGAAGAGATTGTGTTATTAATTTTAATTCAACGAATATGACTGAGCTTGTATCTCATCATGATAGTCACTGAAAGAATCAATTTATCTGTGTGAGTTCTCTAATGATCTTAATAATCTGAGGGTTTATAGAATGAAGTATGCTCTTTCTTATTCTACCATAGGGGTGAGAGATAAGAATGAAAGATATTGTACTAGAATGAATGAAAGAATAAAGAACTACACAGAGGAAATAGAGCAGACTAGGTAAAGCATAATTATAATATAAAGGAAACAAATAATATAAGGATAAAGTTATAGTGTATAGATTGACGAAATCTATAAGGTTCAAGCAAGTATCGAAAAAGAAAAATGATGAGAATGTTGTGTGATTGACCTTGTCATTCACCGATGGGTGGAATGGAGGTAGGAGACATATATATGTTGACCTTGCTGTTCATATGTGGTGGACAGAGGTAGGAAATGTGATGCATACATATGTTGACCTTGCTGTTCATTTGTAGTGGACAGAGGTAGGAGATATGATGATTGTCAACCTAGCCGTTCAGTTATGGGATGAACGGAGGTAGGAGACACGATACTGTTGATCCTTAGTGGATTCGTCAATGCTTGAGCTACAAAAATTCTTAAGAAAAAGAGAAAACGTGACAAATATCATAGGTTATGGATGTATCAAAAGATATATGAGATATTTTGGGAATCTCACCTATGAACGGGCTATAGAGATTCAGATTAAATGAAATTAATGGAATAGTGTAATTCACATTTCATTAAACTGAAAGAGAAGAATGAAAGTTGAAATAAGCTTTGTGCTAGTATAGGGTGGTACTACCACATAAACTAGACAAGCAAGAAATAAGAAAGCTAAGGAATGAGAAATATAATGGAATAGTAAACTTCATTACTCTTCGAAATCATTGGTGACTTGTACGTACCCTTAATTTCGAGGACGAAATTGCGGCTAAATTGGGGAGACTGTAATGACCCGTTACTTTAAGCAGGTGATTAACAGTAATCCGAATCCAAATTAATCCGAGTTAGGCTCGTGGTTAAGCTCAAATTGTCACGATTAACGTGTGTGGAATTGCGTGATGTATTGTGTTTGTTTGGTGTGTACTAGTATGTATAAATGAATAATCGAACCAATGAGAGAATGCCTAATACTATGTGTGGGTCAAGAAGGACACACATGAGACGCGAGATAGCACTGATGCCCAAGTGTACTTGTTGGCGTGAATGATGTAATTATGGGCGTAATTATAGGAATAAATATATATTTTTATATATTATGGATATATATAAATATATATATATATATATTAAAATGGAAAATAATAAAATAATGGTAAATTGTCGGCCGCAGAGTGATACGCGGGGTCACGAGTGACACATGTAGGATGTACGGTGGTGTGCACACCCGAGGGTTCTCGTTGGCGAGCACAACAGAATCGTAGGCGCGGCGATATCGACAAATATATATTTATATATATATATATATATATATAAATATATATACTTAAATAAGAAAATGGGAAAATTACCTTAAAGGGTATTGAGGTATAGAAGGAAAGAAGATAGGCTTAGGGGCATTTCGGTCTTTTTACCAAATTAATCGCCTTCTGCTTCTTTAAATGAAAGAGAGCCGAGAGAGAAACCGAGCAGGAGGAAGATAGTATGAGAGAGAGAGGTTCGACAGCGAGAAGAGAAGAGGCCGAGAGCTTGTGGTGGAAATATGAAATCGAGGTGAGCTTGTGCTGTTGTTTCTCTTGATATGTGTTGTTGGGTTCGGTTGATGTGTGAGTAAGCTCGGCCATGACCGAGAGTGTTGAAGGCAAGGGAGTGGTCTCCCTTGTCAGTTTGAGCTGAGGTTGGGGTTGGGAGCCAACTCCAGCGATGAATAAAAAAAAAAAAACGAACAGAGCAGACGCTCTGCTATTGGGGAAGAAGAGGAGCAGTGGTTCCTGAACCGAGCCAATTCAGGGCCAAACCAAAAGAAAAAAAAAGAAAGAAAAGAGAAAATCCAGAAAAATAGGACAAAATATGGAAAAATAGTATTTTGACAAAACAAATAGAAATCGAGGGATTTCTATGGAAAATGAGAAATTTGAAAGTCGGAGGAGACTTTATATCAGGGTTTTTACCTTGAAAAGCGTGAAATGGTCATAATATGTTATAAATTAGGTCATGAAATCGATGCCGAATTCAAATGGGACCAGTTTAGGAATGTTAATAAATGACTATTAGACATAAGTTGATAATAGTTAGTCTATTTTAGGTAATGGACCGATGTGGAAAGGTTTGAGGACTCCGGAGAGTCGTACAAGTCGGTAAAACATAGAAAGCTCAGGACAGGTAAGTGAGACTCGTATCTTTTATCAATTATGCAATGTGAAATAGTATTATTAGAACATGTAGTGTACTGGACTGGGAATGGGGCAATGTACCGTGATTTGACTTTGATTTTATAAAAACGTTTTAAATGAAAATGGAATCCGGGAAAAAGGTTGACGGGACGGATCGACTTGGGGTTTGGAACTATGGTGAAGTTGTTAACCATCACCACACCCTCAGTGAATTAGGAATTATCCCGAACAATGCTTTCCAGTTGAGTTAACAACTCATCAATCATAAATCAATTAGATGAGCAGTGATTGGTTTAGTGATGATAAGGGAGTGCGACTCTATGTTTTATGGGTTGGCGGCACATTAACAAGAACTGGTTGATGCCCAGTGATTAGTTCTTGAAGATGTGAGAGGGCAACTCAATGCAAATACGAATATTGGAAATAAAAATTATGGGTACATTGCAATGAACCAAGGAACTTGCATCTATTATATATATTGTTTATATTGATTCATATGCTCCTGTAGATATGCATTTGATTTATGTTGTTATACATTGCTTTGATATTAATTAGTAGTTGATGGTTGGTATGAGAGTCACTTACTGAGCATGTAGGAGCTCACCCACCTTAACATCTCCAGGTATGGATGTACGTTAGGACTTGAAACTCAGGAAAGGAGAAGACCAGTGGTTTAGTATCTTCTCTACGGTGCAGTGAGTTTCCTGTTATATATATTGTAATGTTTTATGATTTTGTATTAATTGGGGTGGGAATACGAGTTCAATTCCGATGTTAATGCCGGTATTTCATAACTTGTGTTTTATAAAAAAAGTTTTAAATTTTTCGTTGCGTTTGTGTTATTTCGTTTATTGATAATTAAGATATACAGGTTGTTGACATGAAATGTGGTAAGGCTGCTGGCTCTAATTAGGTCCGTTCTGGTTTACCGGGGCTTAATTAGGGTTTCAGGCCGAACATTCTCTAATTGTAATTAGGGGCTGTTACATTAACTATTGGAACGAGCAGGAAGAACATGAAACCTTGACTGTTAGAGTCAACATAGGGGTGCCTTCGAGGCAAGTAGTGCACCGTGTTCATTTGAAACGGACCAATGCATTAAAATCAAATTTCAAGATGAAATTCCCCTTAGTTGAGAAGAATTGTAGTGACCCAAATTAATTAAACTAGAATTAACATTAATTACGGGGATTAATAGGTCATAATTCGGGCCAACATGTTGAACTTGGTCGACGCAGACACGAGAATCGAGGACAAATGTTATTTGTGAGTGATGCTTGGCTATATTGAGTTGTTCAAAATTGTTATTTGTCAAATTGCATTGCATTTGTTATATTACAATGTCATATCAGGTGAGTTTGTGTGACTGGTGTTTACCTCAGGATGCGTGTCGACGCGAGCATCGGGTAGGTAAGATAGAATACCCTAATGAGAATAGCTACAAACAAATCCAAGAAATATATTATAATGTGTATAATTGAACCATAACCTAAGTCGAATTAATAAGAACAAATAAATAATTAAGGCCTATAGTTGGACAACGAAAATCATGGACTTTAGATATGTCTCTATATGATTATAGTTTATGGATTCTAGGCAAGATTGTGTCAAAATGTGTGTCGTTTCAAGTTGGACAACTAGGTTGTGAACCTTAGGAATTCTTAGAGATGAGGGGTGCACACAAGATTAAAAACAATAGTATAAAAGGGATATGGTGGGAATGCTCAACATGTAACCATAGAATTCATATTTCTTGGGCACGATAAGAGCTGGATTTTCATAATAGAATTGGGTAGGAGATTAAATTCAAGGACTCAAGACTTAGGTAATCATCTCCCCTATCATAAATTATTCAATTCGATCTGAATTAGGGTATTATGCATAGCAAATTGAGGCCCCATCATCCCAAAATGAATTTCCTAACTTAGCTCACTATTTTTATAAAATTTTCTTAGGTATTCAACTCAAATTCGCAGCTAACTTACGTTTATCAAACTGATTTTTCATCAAATTATGGCTTCAAATTCATGAATGTTAAAATGAATGCTAAATCTTGTAAGTTTGATGAAATTGATGGAATTTGTGGATGGATGATGTAGTCGTGTCTCAGTTGTTGCTATAATTAGATGGGTTTCACCTCGTGATCGTGTCATGTGGGGTTTAACACGATTCAGAGTCAAAAACCCCATCGAAATCCAAATTTCTCGTGCATGCTATTGTTTGATACGCGCTTGGGGTCGTGAACTTGAGCTGGGGCATGGCCTGAGGGCTACATCGGTGTGCGCTCAAACACAAGACGTCACCCACGGCGCCAAACCCCATGAAACCCCAAATTTTTAGTAAAAATCTATAACTTTAACTTGGACTCTTGGGATTAGTTCTAACCAATCTAAACACACTATAAACACATTTCATTGACTTCAGGTATTGAGGGACCATAGCTCGGGTACCAGGAGCGAGTCAGGGTTGGATTTGAGAGTTTGAGGAAGGGTGAGCGTGTTATTGAGGTGCGTAAACCCTACAAGAATGTTTCAATGATTTCAGTTTATTTCGTGTTTTCTTTAAATTACATGCGTGTATTGCTTTTGTTTGCATCATTGTTCGTCGCAACGCATGGGTTTTCCCTACCCTTCGATTACGTTGCATGGCAATGTGGTGTGGCTAAGGCTCATGCACATGAGGTGCATTCTCACATGTTGATGACCATGAAATATATTCACATTGTCAGGAAGGCATTAAAGAGGCATGGCTTGATGTCGTTGACATTTAAAGGTTATCCTATTAACCGTAGTTGAGATTAGTCACAGGATCGCAGGTTATAATTGCGTATTCATTCGTGATTCTCATTATATGGTTAATCGATGATTGTACTTATTGTTATCTCTATTGATTTGATTTGATTATTGCTCATGCTTAATTTACATTTTCTGTTATATTTTATCGTTGTGATTATTATTCATGCATGGATATTTTTTTCTGCTAGATGCCTTACTTGTATGTCTTATAGTTATTTTTATTGTTTACTTCTAAATATTTAGTGAACTTATTTGTAATTTTACTCATTGGACTTGTCAACATTTTATTGGAAGACTGAGTGCAGATCCTTCTATGAGTAGGGGCAAGGAGGTGTTAGGCGACTATCACTAAGCTCGTCATTACCAATTTTGTGTTTGGAACATCTATATGTATATATTATTTACTTTTGTCAGCGTTTGGGGACTGATAGAACACTGACACATGTATATAGATCGTTTTGTACTTATTTTGCCTCTTTTGTATACATGGTATCATTTTGTCGGTGTAACATCCCAATTTTAAGTATGCCATTATTATTATTTATTTTCACGTGGGCCAGCTCAGATCCCCGTGGTTACCGTCGATAGGTTAGGGCACGCCTGACTAGGCAAATAGTAATTTATGTGTGATGTTTGCCTAATTTGCGATGTTAAATATTAAATTATTTTAATTTGCATCACATGTGTATTTATATTGTTAAACCAAACGAGATAGTGTGACATGTATTTGCCTTGAAAAATGTCTGATACGGGTATCGAGTGGGCGAATTATGGGTACACTAGGTTAGGAAATGGTTCACATAAAACAAAAAAAATTAAATGTGACAATTTATAAATATGAAATTGTAGCTAAGTCAAAAAGTATCAAGATCGTATGCGGCGACCTGAGTCGTAGTGCGAGCCGAGTACTGGAACACTGGGGAAACCCAATGATTGAAGATAAGTATTGGGAGATGAGTGAGCTATTGGAGTCATTAACTTGAGTTGGATGACCCAAATCATGACCAATAGATGTCTTCGAGATCTATACATCACATGAGATGAAAGTCAAGGTGATAACCATTGATTGTAGTATAAATACACCAACTTTTCTTTCTCTTGTCTAACAAATCTGAAAATTAGAGACCAAAGTGAGGGTTTTGTGGTGATTTCTTGGTGATTTGGAGAGGATATTAAGCAAGGAATTAAGAGATTAAGGTGAACGTCACCCTCCTCTTTCAATTCTTCAACTATTAAGCTAAGTTTTGTGGGTTTCGGTGCGCAATTGAACTTGTGAGTCAAGCTCACTGATTTTTTGTATATTGATGTGTTTTTAGGAAAAGGTTTTGATCACTAATGGGTGTATATATTGATTGTTGTGATAGTTTTGAGGAACTTGTGGAATTTTGATGTTTATTGAAAATTTTGACGAGGAATTGTTGATTTGTCGATCTAATTGTTTAAATGGTTGTTTGAGGATGCCCTATGGTAGGTTTCGAGGCCTATAGGATGTTGGAATAGGCTTCGAACACGACAACGAATCCAGGTTTGAAAAAACCCAACTCATACATCAGCCTGGCGCCACCCATGGCGTGCTAGGCAGCAGCTTGCTGCCTAGTTTGGCACCGTGAGGGGCGTTTTGGGGATTTACCCCCTATGGCGCTACCTACGACGCCATGGAAAGTTTAAAAAAAAGAAATTTAACAGTTGTATCAAATTTCTTTCGAACTGTCGCGTGCCTATACTGAGGATCTACACCGGGTAAATAACAAACAAATATTTTAGAATTTCCCTACAAACATGAATTTGGATTTCTGAAGTTCGGTGGATTAATTGTTTATTCGGACACCAGGGATTTAGGAGGCCATAGTTGGATGTCGGGCGTGCATTTCGAGACGCGAACATATTATTTTGGAGGGATTTGGAGCGCAATTTAAGGTGTGTAGTAAACCCATTTGAAATTCACTTGAGTATTTACTTGCTTCATTTATTGCTTTTAATTCCTTTTATTCAGTCTATCCATATTCATTGTTATTATTTAGACGATTGGTTGAGTTTGCACTGTTGGGTTATTTCGTTGTGTGTTTGTGGCAAACTAAACTATAACATGTATACTTGGAGACCTCAGGCCACTGAGATGTACAATGCCGGCCACTAAGAGGATCAGGGATTGTGGTAGTTGATTGCGCTCACTAGTAGTACCTGGGGTAAATCCGGAGTATGGTTCTAGTTTGACTCGGGCACACAGGTTTGAGCTTTTCTATTACATATGCATGCAATGATCAATTTAAAGACTTTATAGTTACTTGTTTACTTCCCGTATGTTTATTTAATAGTATTTATGAATTCCTTTATTTTATTATGTAAATTGCTCAATGAAGTTTCTTGAGATTTACTTACCTAGACTCGTTATCTATTTTGTTGTGATGATTGACTGCAGATCTCAGTACGAGCAAGGGCAAGGAGATCCTTGGTGACTACCTGTAATTTGCCACTTTTCATGACTGACTCATGTGTTTTGATATTTTGTTTATTTGTTTTCTTTGCGATACGGAGTACTTGTGAGCGACATGTACTTGTATATGTTTCACTTTTGAAGTATTTGTCGACATGTATACATTGTACATTATGCTGGGTTTTTCACATTAGGTTGATGCTCGGTATGACATGAATTTTACATATCTTACCATGCTATTGATGTATGATAAGTCTTCCGCTAAAATGATTAATAATTATTTTTTTAAACTTATGAACTGGTAATTTACAAACTTGATTAACAGTAAGGCTAACCAAATGAATAAATTGTTCAACTTTACAATAAAATGATAAGTTAGCCAGAATACAAGGTATGTGACGTGGTAAAGGATGTCAGCGGTACGTGGGATCCACTGGGTCGATGATATGATAGGGTTGTGGGGCCCACGGCA
Organism: Stephania japonica; assembly: GCA_039657345.1. Classification (NCBI taxonomy): domain Eukaryota; kingdom Viridiplantae; phylum Streptophyta; class Magnoliopsida; order Ranunculales; family Menispermaceae; genus Stephania; species Stephania japonica. Next base: position 13,365,010 of record CM077558.1, on the reverse strand, counting down.
CACCGTGTGGCGGGCTTGGGAATTTGGGGCTGCCACAGTTGGTATTAAAGCTTAAAGTTCAGGAGTCTAGGGAAAAGTTAATGAAAGAGCATAAAACTTAATGAACAAATCTTAGATATGAAAACCTAATGTATTTGTCCTAGAACTCTAGTTGGAAAGTTACTGTGAGGTGGGTAGTGTTAGGGTTATATACGTGTTATGTTTTAATTGTATAGTACATATGATACACACACACATATATATATATATATTGAGGCTGATCCGACACATGTTTATCGATGCAGATTCCGATGGACGGACTGCCTCCTACTACTCAGCCTAAGGTTGGAGATACTAGTTATCCAACTAGGGATACTTTGATACTACACTCACTGGCTTAGATTATGGATGACAGAGTTGCTGTACACCAGGCTCAGTTTACGGAGATTATTCAGATGTTGAAAGCTCAGAAAAATGCGATGTCAGCTCCTACTTCAGTATTGGCTGCACCTACTACGCAGGCAGTCGTTGTCCTGATTACACCTCATACGCCAGTTCAGGCGGCAGTTTCGGAGACACTGGCAAAGGGAGTTGCGCCAGCAGTGGTACTTGTTGAGACGTCGGTTCCTACTCCAACGACTAGTAAGCAGCATGTTTTGGCATCCACTTTAGGTTGTATTATGTCGGCAGTGGCCAAGAGGGTCAAGGATTTCATACACTTTTAGCCTGGCTATTTCTACGGTGAAAGTGACCTAGAGGCCACCAAGAGGTGGTTTTTGTCACATCAGCGATTGCATAAAATGTTGATTGTTGAGGAAAAACCTGGCACATTTTTCAAGCTTTTGTTTTAGGGATGATGCAGTGGTCTGGTGGACCACATATACAGATATTCATCTGGATCCTACCACTTGGGCAGAGTTCAGGTAGATATTCTATGCTAAGTACGTGCTCATTGAGGTACAACTCAGGTTGAAAGAGGAGTTTTTGGCCCTGAGATAGGGCAACATGTCATTTTTGCAGTATATGGAGAGGTACAAATATTTGCTGCAGATGTTATAGATGTGGCTGGGATGGAGAGACTTCACGTGTACTACTTTGTCCGAGGTCTTGATGAGATGATAACCAACATCATTGTATCCAGTGGAGCTTGCACTTTGCAGTAGATTATGACAGAGTCTTCTCCCACGAGACTTATCTTCTATAAAGAGCCAATCGACAGGTGCCCATAGCCTATCAGGGTTAATTCGGGGCCGCTGGGCAGAGCTTTCGACAGGATTAGAGGACGAAGAGATAGAGAGACTAACAGGGAGACAGGGACAGGGGCAGAGAGATCGCAGAGATGATTAACAGTCAAATTAGGGTCACAGTAGCGACAGGGATCGGCGAGATGGCCAGTTTAGATACGATAACCCCTAGGCGGTACATGCAATTGCCTCTGCGCCTGCTGAGCAACCAAGATAATAGTACAAGCATGCCAAAGATTATGGATGTCATGATAGGGGCTAGGGATACGGTGACACGTAGACTGGAAGGCAGGGTTGATGTCGTTGTTTTCGATGCTGACATACTGAACATTACAAGGCAGAATGTCGGAGACCATCACCACCACCACAACCAGATCAGGCCAGAGAGAGGGCCTATGTCGTTGCTTTTACAGTGGCATAGCCTGACATGAACGCGACTAGACAGCTGGTCAAGGGTACGTTATCTATTTTTGGTAGACCCATGCATGTTATGATTGATTCTGGTAGTACATTATCTTTTATTTCCGGACATATGGTAGAATACTTTGGGTTATCAACACAAAAATTTGGTACACATCTTGTCCTCAGTACGGCCGTTAGGGATATAATATACCCTAACCAAATATGTCGAGATTGAACAGTAGGGGTTGAGTGACTTCAATTACCTACATACTTGCGAGTCTTAGAGTGTCTTGAGTTTGATGCATTAGTTAGGATGGATTGATTGGCGACATATCATGTACAGTTAGATTGTTTCAGTAAGACTGTCACATTCCACATTCTGGGGATTCCAGAGTTCACATTTACCAGAGTTGCCCTTGCATTACCGATCACTAGAGGTCAATTCGCTACGACTTAGGAGATGGAGGCATTTACTGCAGTTGTTGAGGCAGAGCTAAGGATAGTGACGAGTGTTGACGATGCCTAAGTTGTTAAGGAGTTTCTCGATGCATTTTCGAATGATTTGTCAGGATTACCACCACCTCAAGTGGTTGAGCTCATTATTGAGTTTTTACCGGGGTCATAACCGATATTCAGTTGACCGTACAAGATGTCAACATTAAAGCAAGAGGAGTTGAGGACTCAGTTACATGAGTTATTACACAAGGGCTTCATTTATCATAGTATGTCTCCTTGGAGAGCTCCAGTCCTTTTTGTGAAGAAGATGGATGACACTATGAGGATATGTGTAGATTACAGTAAATTGAATTAGGTGACGATGAGAAATCGTTACCCATTTTCCAGGATCGATGATTTATTCGATTAGTTGGTAGAAGCCAAGTTCTTTTTGATGATTGATTTACGCTCATAGTATCATCAGTTGAGGATTTTAGAAAAGAATATTGAGAAGACCGCATTCGGTACGAGATATGGGTTGTTCCAGTTCATTGCAGTGACATTTGGGTGACTAATGCACTGACGATCTTCATGGATCTGATGTACAGGGTTTTGAGACCATACCTGGATCTATATGTTATCGTTTTTATTAATGACATCCTGATTTACAACAAGACTCATATGGAGCACGAGAGGCATATCAGAGAGGTTTTAAGGACATTGAGAGAGCACAAGCCGTATGTCAAGTTCAGCAAGTATGGCTTTTGGTTGAGTGAGTTGAAGTTCATCGGACACGTTATCAATGATTAGGGTGTATCTGTTGATGGTGACAAGGTTCGGACGATTATTGACTAGAGAACACTTGAGTCTATTTTTGATATTCCGAGTTTTTTGGGATTGGCAGGATATTGTCAGTGATTTATGTAGAATTTTCTTCGATTGCAGCGCCAATGACTAGGTTGACCAAGAAAGATGTCATGTTTAATTGGTCAAAGGAATGTGAGAAGGCTTTTTGGGAATTAAAGAGGAAATTGACTTCTGCACCAGTGTTAGCTTCGCCAGAGTCAGGGAATGGCTTTTCAGTTTACAATGATGCTTCGAGCATTAGATTGTGGTGCGTGTTGATGCAGAAAGTGTGACATATCCTATCCCGATTTAGGGATATCCGGCCAGAAACACTAATTAAGCCCCGATACACCAGATTAGGCCTAATTAGAGCCAACAACCTTACGTTTGTACCTGATAACAACCAATATATTGCATATATCGAATAAACATAATCCAAATGTAACGAAAATTAAAAACTTTTTCGATAATATTATACAATATACCAAAACTATACAATACGAAAATCCATCGATTAATAAAAGCAACCCACCCCGATATATCATACAAACATAATCAACAATATATAATACAAGCTCATCAGTATTATTACATCTAGAGAAGAATCTGAGATGCCTAGATCTTCTCTTTCCCTTTCTCCTCCACACTCAAACGAGAACCTAAAATTGTTAAGTTGGGTAAGTTCTATCATGCTCAGTAAGTGACTCTTGGGAATACATCAATTATCAACTAAATATCAAGATCAGTGTAGAATAATATGATTCCAATGCATATTTAAAAGGATATTGAAAGAATATAAAAAATATAAAACTGAATGTAAGTTCATAAGTCTTTTCGCAAATGTATTGTGACTTATATTTCGTTTCAATTCAAAGCAGAGAGTCGCACTGCCACTTCTCTCATGAATTACCATTGACAGCTGGTAATTCACGATCGATGTGCCGCAAACTCAAATGGAAAACATTGATCGGGATACTCGAAATCACTAGGGGCGTGGTATTGGGTGGCCGCCCAACACAGTTCCAAACTCTATGCCGATTCGCCCCATCAAACCTCTTCTCGGATTTCATTTTCATTTGTAAAACATTAATAAAACAGGTTTAAGTCATAGTACATTGCCCCATTCCCGGTTTCTAGTACTATGTGTTGTATTATTACTAAGTTATGTTGCATAATTGATGAAAAACATGAGTCCACTTACCTTGGTTGCGTTTCCTTAAACTTGACTCCAGATTCCTTAGCTCTCGGGGTTCACTTTCGTCTCCTAATACTCGAGAACCTATTCCAATTGATTGATATCAAACTATATTCAACATTTATTGACTAAAACCCCAAGTCTAGGCTCATAACCCTATAGAAATACCCCTTAAACTGAGTTAATTTTACTTAGTTTGCCTGGCTGGGGCGCTGCCCAACTGCTGCAACCTTGTTCCTGCCCAAAACAGTTAGAGTATTGGAGTCAGTGCCCAGTGCACTGGCTGCTGAACACTTGCAACAGAGCATCGTTTCTGTTTTGTTATAACTTCTCCAAATCTCTTCCAAATCTCTTTGAAACCCATACAACCTCAGAAAGACATCACGCACACCACATACATCACATATATCTCTTTTCCTATCAGAAACCACAAAGATTCATCAATAAACAAGGGAAAATTCCACCAATCATCAAATCATTCTCAAAAACTCATAAACCATTAAATTCATTGACACCAAATCGATTTTTCCACAAATAGAGGTCATAAGAACCTTTCTAACATCATTTAATTCATTAAAATCGATTTCCATAATTCTAACTTTAAAACCCCTCAATTTTCACCAATTCCCGATTGAAAACTAGCCCAACTACTCACCAACTTGCGAGGAAGATAACCCAAACATGTCGATGACTTCGCTGTAACTCGGAGCATTCACGAGCTCTCTTTCCTCTCGGTCTCCCTCTCCTCTCGATCGATCAACCACCCTCCTGCTCTCTCGAACTATCGAAAATGAAACAGAGAGAGGCGATGCACAATTTGATTATATATACATCCTCGCCTCGAGATACACATTCAAGTTATCTCGAGGTTTGTTTACAGTTATCCTCCCTATTTTTTTTTTATTAATTTATATTTATATTATATATATTATATATATATATCCACACTTATTTTATTCCAACCTTCATGCGCCAATGAGTTCACTCAGGCGTACTTACACTCTCGTGACTCTATCGGGTGTCTATACCTTCACGAATACCCGTGTTATCCAGCTAGTCCATTTACTATTTAATTCATAAATATAATACACGCCATTCAAACATAAATACATCACAACAACGCACACATACACGCTATTCAAGGTATGCCGAATCTAATTCCAAGATTAATCCCATTTAATTACGATTCTGGTTAATGCTAATTACTAAATTAAGTGACGGGTAAATTCTCCCCAATTTAGAATAAATTTCGTCCTCGAAATTAAAGGAAATATAAAATTACCTGAAGTCTCAAAGAGAAAAGGAAACTGCTCTGGCATATATGATTCCCGCTCCCAGGTTTGCTCCTCATTGCCATGAAATTGCCATTTCACTTTAACTAAGGGAATTTCCTTAGTTCTTGGCTTTTGAATCTTACGATCAATAATCTGAATCGGTTTCTCGTCATAAGATAAGTCTTCCCGAATATCAAATTCATTCCAATCAACTTATGGAGTGAATTTAGTCTCTGTCTTTTGAAGTAAAAACACATGAAAGACATTATGAACTCTAACAAGCTGAGGTGGCAACTCTAACCTGTAGGCAATAGAACTAATCCTAGCCAAGACTCGAAACAACCCAATATATATGGGTGATAGCTAGCCCCTCAACCCGAATTTGTATAAACCCTACATAGGTGAAACTTTCAAAAGAACATAATCGTCTTTTGAATATTCCAAAAACCTATGATGTTTATCGGTGTATCTCTTCTGTCTCAACTGTGCTGTAGTCAATCGTTGGCGAATCTGCTGAATTCTCTGTGTGTGGTCTTGAATCAACTCAAGCCCTAATAATAATGTGTTCCCTACCTCCGCCTAACATGCAGGTGAACAGCAAGGTCGACCATATAATATCTCAAAAGGCGTTATTCCGATGCTGACCTGGTAACTATTATTATAAGAGAACTCACAAAAGGAATATATTTCTCCCACTTGCTTCCAAATTCCAAGACACAAGTTCAGAGCATATCCTCTAACACCAGAACCAATCGCTAAGTTGGCCCGTTAATTTGAGGATGATAAGTTGTACTAAGATTAAGCGTAGTTCCCAGGTACCTTTGTAACTCCTACAATCGGGGAAGTAAATCTCGAATCTCTATCCGAAGTAATAGACATTGGAACCCCGTGAAACCTCAATATCTTACGTACATATAACTTACACAATTGGTTCATAGGATATCTCATGAAAACTGGCAAGAAATGAGCAGATTTTGTCAACCTATCCAATACAACCCAAACTGCATCGTGCTTACGCTGACTAAGGGGTAGATCAGAAAAAAAATCCATTAGATATATGTTCCTATTTTCACTCAGGAATATGCAAAGAGTGCAACAACCCTCCAGGCTTCCTATGCTCAGCCTTAACCTGTTAACATATATCACGTTTCCTCTCAAACTCAGCTATATCGTTCTTCATCCGGGGCCACCAATATATACGTCTCATACCACGATACATCTTGGTGTTACCAGGATGAATAGAATAAAAAGATTTATGAGCCTCCTGAAACAACTCTGGCTTCAACTGCTCCTGAGTTGGAATCCATAATCTATCCCGAAAACGCAAAATACCATTGCCAAAAACTAACCAATCAGGATGATCAATGATACTAGCTAACCCTTGATGTGCTAAGTGATCCTGATCAGCCTTTTGACAATCCACAATCCTTTGAAAAATCTTAGGTTTCGCTTGAATCTAAGCACAAAAGAATCGACAAGTACTACTAAACTAGCTCTCTCAGCTGATGATGTGCCAGTTGGACTTTCACGAATCATCATCACTGAAGCTTCCTCAATAAGTTGAAACTAAGAAGCTCGAGCGGTAGCTACAGTTTCCCTACCAGTCCTCCTCCTACTCAAAGCATCAACAACAACATTTGCTTTGCCTAGGTGATATTATATAGTGAAATCATAATCCTTAAGAAACTCAAGCCATCTACACTGCCTCATGTTAAGTTCACTTTATGTAAACAAGTACTTTAGACTCTTATGGTCTGAATACACCATAAATTTCTCACCATACAAGTAATACCTCCAAATCTTCAAAGCAAACACTACAGCTGCAAGCCAAAGATCATGAACTGGATAATTCTTTTCATGAACGTTGAGTTGCCTCGAAGCATAGGCTACAACCTTGCCATCCTACATCAGCACACAACCCAAGCCAAAATGAGAAGCATCAATATACACCGTTAATTCCTTTCCCGATTCAGGTAATGTAAGAACATATGTTGTAGTCAACCTACGCTTCAATTCCTTGAAGTCACCCTTGCACTCATTAGACCAAAAAAACTCAACATCTATCTGTATTAGCCGAGTAAGAGGAAACGTGATTCGAGAGAATCCTTAAACAAATTGCCTGTAGTAACCCGCTAACCCTAGAAAATTACGAACATTTAACACCATGGTAAGAGTAGGCCAATTATGAGTTGCCTCAACCTTAGCTAAATCAACTAAAATTCGGAGTAGCGTCGAGGTACTATGCTGGCCATCGAGAGGATCAACGATTAAGCTAGTTGAGTTCGCTCACTGGTGGTACCTGGGGTAAATCAGGAGTATGGTTCTAGTTTGACCAGGGTTGGGCACACATGTTTGAGCTTCACTATTATATATGCATGCGATGATCAATTTACAGTTGTCTGTTTACTTCCCACATGTTTATTTAATAGTATTTATGGATTCCTTTACTTTATTATGTATATTGCTCAGTGAAGCTCCTTGGGATTTACTCACCTGGACTCGTCATCTGTTTTGTTGTAATAATTAAGTGTAGATCCTAGTACAAGCAATGGCAAGGGGATCCTTGTCGACTACCTGTGATTGCCCACTTTTTAGGACTGAGTCGTACGTGTTTTGATATTTTGTTTATTGTTTTTTTGGGATACATGGGACTTGTGAGCGACATGTACTTGTATATGTTTCTCTTTTGAGGTATTTGTCTCCATTTATACATTGTACGTTATGTCGGGTTTTCCACATTAGGTTGATGCTCAGTACGATATGAATTTTACATATCTTACCATGCTATTCATGTATGATAATTCTTCCACTAAAATGATTAATAATTATGTTTTTAAACATATGAACTGGTAATTTAAAAACTTGATTGACCATAAGACTAACCAAATGAATAAATTGTTCGACTTTACAATAAAATGACAAGTTAGTTGGAATACAAGCTACGTGACGTGGTAAGGGACGTAAGAGGCGTATGGGACCCACCGAGTAGGTGACATGGTAGGGCTGTGGGGCCCGCGTCGCACCACGTGGCGGTCCTGGGAATTTAGGGCTGCCACAGTCAGGTTTCCACCCAGTAGGTTGTTTTATAAAAATGAAATCACTTACTTTACATATTCTCATTTAATATTAGACTTCCGGTATAGAATAATTTGTTAAACCATTGAATTAACTAACTTAACTAATTTGGATTTCATAACTACTAAACATTTAACTAACTGGTAAAGTTAAGTCTATTGAAAAACTGTAAGCAACCATACGAGTCGCGGGCCGTCATTGATAGTCGTGCCTGATGTGGCGGAGCTTAGTAACATGTCCAACAACATGGCGATGCCCGGGGTTGCCTCGAAAGTTGAGGCCACCACATATATCCTACGTTTTGAGAGTTTTTATTATATCATCACATTTCTAGATTGTTTGATTTGTATCCTAGGTCACAATTGAACAACAAATTTGATGATGTTGCATATAAATAATAAATTTAAATGATAAATTCAATAATAATAATAATAATAATAATAATAATAATAATTTTTGGTAGGAATTCAATAATTATTTTAATAATTTCGGGCGATGATGACTTTTTAATTTTTTTTATTTAGGTATCACTTCATCAATTTTTGAGTTAAAAATTAATTAAAGTGATTTAGGATATAAATCAAACAATCTAAAACATTAGGGTATAATAACAACTCTTATAAAGTTAAAAGCATATTAATAAAGAATTGTGGAAAATCAAGATATTTTAACTATCTAAGCCTTTATTTTTTTTATGATCGTGAGTGTCTGAAGTGTCTCGACCCTCTCGATTAAGTTTCGACTAATCCCCCATGGTAACAACTAAACTTTTATTAGGTGCTGCCCATGCTCCTACTCCATGGAGGCACGTCGTTGTACGTGGATTCAAACACAAAAATATAACGATAGCAAAAAGTGCATCATCACTGTCCATATATATACAACACGTGAGATTCTGAGAAAAAGAAAAGAGAGAGACACACGTATATGTTTAGATAGATAAAGAACAAAAATTAAAGGGCACCTAGCTCTACAATGATCCAAAAAGCACACCTACCTCCAACATTTTCAAAATCCCATTCTTGAAAGGCTTTACTTTATGAGCTGAACCCCACCCCACCATTCTAAAGCAAATGCTTATCACCAATTCCAACTCTCTTGAGCACACAAAGCGTCATTTTCTTATCTCTTATCTTAGTACACGGGCATCTCTTGATGATGATTAAATTGCTCTATTTCTTTACTTTTGATCATAACAAGGATTAGCTTACCTATCAAATGAGTACTCTATAAACATAGTAACAGTAGTTTAATTTTGATGACACGCACTTAATAAAAAATAAAAAGGGGCATCGATCTCTTTAATGTTTTACTTTTTTTTGTTATGAAGATATTGTTAGATCATTATTTGGCTCTTTTTTTTGCTCCAAGGGGTGTGATGTAGTGGTAAAGAAAATAACACTTTAACTGTGACTGAAGCAGAGGTCCTGAGTGCGATTCTTGGCAGCAACATTATATTTATTTGGTTTCTTTCAGGTTATGGGGTTGGGGTGCTCAACTAACTCCCCGTGGGATTAGTCGAACCTAAGTAAGGAGAGGCTGAAAAAGGTTCAGACACCCATGCATGCTTATCCAAAAAAAAAGAAAAAAACTCTTTTTTTCGTCTAAACCACTCAGTATCTGGACTATCCAACTATTCTGAGTTCAACCCAAGTCGCGCACCATGTAGGTGGGGGAGCTCTCAACATTGATTTTTTCATTCCCAGGACTCGAACACGAGTCACTATTAAGGGACAACAACCTACTTCCAGTTGTGTTAAACCAACCGTTGTTTCTCATAATTTCATTTAATGTATACATATTAACCAAAATATGTAACTTATGTTTTTAATCAACATTACGCCCATTAAGCTTCTTTTACGTTACAAATTTGATGATAATTTGTATTTATTATGGAAGCTTAATGATTCACCCTCAAGCCTATAAAAGGGCACTTGTACAAACAATATGTCGAATGTTTGAGGCTCATGAGGGCAATAAAATCTTGGTATGGTTTTAAGAGACGAAAGGCTTCCGCAAGTAATTCTCTAACAAATCTACATTTCTTATGTTTAGAATGTTTGATATCGACTAAGCCTGATTTCGCGCACCTAAAGTCTATTCTTGAAGACCTAAGATCGATCCACTTTTAAAAGTTGATTGATTCAAAAATAAAAATTAACGGCAATTGGCAAGGCTTAAATTTCAACAACAATAGAGCCTCAGTCACAAATTAATTGTGATCGGCTATATACATCAAACTCTCCCATTGTGCTTAGTTTCCTGCAATCGGCTAGGCTTAAATTTCAAACCCAAATATTCAAGTTGGATGACTTTCCCAAGTCTTAGTTCTATGATGAACTACTTTATTGGTCTTGCTAATAGACATTTAATAATTCGGATGAAGATGAAGTTGGGACAATTGAAAAAGGAGTGTTTAGGAGTGTTTGTGGTCTGCAGTACATGCTAGTACATGAAGCACTGGCATGTATAGCATTGGTTGGTATATAGTGGTCAAGGAAAGCTTCATGTTGCCCAACAAAGACCGACATCTATATTATCCACTTGAGCTGGCGTTGAAGGAATAGCCAATTCACACTAAACACACCAACCGCGCGCCAAACCATCATCAACCCAACCCAAGCATTGAGTCCCAAACACTCCATTCAATCTCGTTTTGAAACTAAACACTACTTTTGAATAGTAAAAAAAAGACCAAATCACTAAAAAAAATCCATTTTTTCTGCTTTTATTTTTAAATGTATATATTGTACATGATATCACATTTATCCAATCAAGCAACATACTTGGAGAGCTTACAAGCTGTGAATAACTTTGATATTTCAGTTAAGGTAAAGCTAAGAGCCTATAAAACAATTTTGGTGTGGTTCAAATGAATGTACAGCTTGTGTTTAAAACTAATGAAAGAATCATAGTCCTCACTTGGTTCAAATCTCCACAGCATCAACTGGAAGGGATGTGGTCCTGTGATGAGTGTTTGTAAGCAGCTCTCCAGCATAAAAACTCTTGGCAGTGAACATGTTAACTGGACTGAAGGACTGCGCACTTGCCCCGCGTTGTTCAACCCTTCGGGTTTCTAACTTTGGGCAGTTGTTCTGAGCTTCAGCGAAATAATGGGCGAAACGCTTCCTTAAATCAAATGATAGAAGTTCATTACTCATCTCTCCTTCCTCCGATGTTGGTGTCGAAGCTGGAGAACACGTAAGAAGGCCTTTCTTACGGTGAGAACTAAAAGATAAACTTGGAGCCAATGATTTTCCTTCAACTTCTTGATTTCTTAGTTTCCTCAACTGCATCTGATACTTCGCTTTGAGCCATCTCAATTCCTGCTTTATCTCTTTTTCATATTCATCAGTGGCAGCAGAACTAGAGAGTGAAACCATTGAGGGAGGACCATGGAATGGTAACAGGTTAACTGCATGCGCTTTGCCGCCTGTTTGACTTAAAACCAAGTTTGTTTTATCTTCCACATGCTCTTTTGATTCTTCTACCTGGTATGTAAGCTCTTCAAATCTACCATGAGTAGCAGAATCACAACAGTTCTGTACACAACTTGTACTTTGTGCACAGTTGTCGTTGAGATCATTCAAATCAAAGTAGTCCAGAAGGGAAACATCAGAGGCACAATTGTTGCAGCAAACCGTACTTGCGTAGCGAGAGGTTTCTTCCAGTCTTTGTTGTATCCTCCATCCAGGCACCAAAGCAGCAATCTCACCGTCAATAATGCCTGCTATCCTAGTAACGTCTTGATCAGCTATATCAAGCTCTGACACCATTTCTGCAGCAACACTCAATGCTGTATCCGTTGCAATGTCAAAATGGAAGTATATGTTGCGGATGCGTCCTACACAGAAAATTAGACAATACATTGCGGAATGTCACCATCAACGATCACACAATAGATAGAAGAAAAAATGTCACAACAATAATAAAGGACACTTCGAACCATACCTTCTTTATCAGCAATCCTAAGGCTTAAAAACACGGCATCTTCTCTCCTCGTCCCTTTTATTGCAATATCCACATTTAAAGAATGCTCGTCTTCATGATAAGTTAGCATCTTCAGTCTATTTGTTTCGTTGTCAACGAGATGGTAATCCCACTCATTTTCATATTTGAAACAATGACCATTGGAATGATTACTGAAGGAATTGTAACTGTGATGGAGTTCAAAGAAAGGCTGACTTTGAAGAGGCCCCAACTGGTCAATTTCTCTTGACGAGTACTGTATAAGCGTTGTATCCTCTCTACAATCATCAGTAAGTAGAAAAGGGTCCTCCAAAAGCTCCTTTGCAGAAAGCCTTTGAGACACTGTCACCAAGCATTTCTCCACGAATCGTCTCACCTCAGGATCTTTCACCTTGTATAAAGCATCTGGTTTTTTCCCCTATGAAGTACATTTTACAAATTCATGATTGTGTACGTACGCAAAAAGCACCGAGCAAAACTAGCAGGGACGGTAAAATAAATGAGTTCTTACGGAGATAACTTTCTTGTAAATTTGTGCAGGATGTGTGCATTCACTATAAGGATACTCAAAGGTGACCATTTCCAGCACACACATCCCAAATGAATATATATCTACAAGCTCATTGTACTCCTCTTCATAAACCTCTGGCGCCATGAACTCCGGCGTGCCTAGAACCAAAAATACCAGTTAATTATCCATATTTAAATATCAAATCATTTGCTTTAGCTCAAAATCAACTGATTGATGAAACATTTGGTTCAGATAATCTTATTGAAAAACTCACCAACACAATGAGCAACATAGGATTTTCGACGGATTGCAGCAAGGCCCAGATCACCAATCTTAACCAATCCTTGGTTACCATTTATGAAAATGTTATCACACTTGAGATCTCTGTGGATCACAGGAGGGTCATGGTTGTGAAGATAGAGAAGCCCTTTTAAGATCTGTCTACACCAATGCTTTACAGCTCTAATGTTAACCCTCTTATGCCTTTCCCTATACCTAACAAAATTAATTTCCACCAAAGAAACCCAAATTGCAAAAACATAAATTCAGAAACCCAAATTCTAAAATCAACAAAAGAGAAGAAAAAAAAAATAGAAATTCTTGAAAACAATTTTCAAGCATTACTCACTGTCTGAGAGTCCCAGATGTAAACATCTCAGTAATAAAGTTTATGTTTCTGTTTGCAGCATCAACCCAAGAAGAGTAGAACTCCATGATGTGTTTGTGCTTCAATGTCTTGAGGAGATGGATTTCACAGTAAAGCCTCTCAAGATCTTCAGGGCTTTGTAAAAAATCATAAAGCTTGACTTGGTTCCAGGCAACTTCAATCCCTTCAAACTCATCAAAGGCTCTATAACTGTACCAATGAACAATCAACTGAAAATCAAAGACCCAAATAAGGGCTACCCATTTCATCTTATAAAAAAAAACGAAGACCCATTTCAGTAAACACAGATCTCTCTCAAAAAATGCTCAAATCCTCAAAAATCTAAAACACCCATTTCAGAAAGGAACCCAGAAACATGTCCAAAATATGTTCAAATTTCCGAAAAATCTCATCATAGTGGATACAGAAAATTTAATCAACGTGGACAAATAAGGGATACCCATTGCAGAAAACACAGATATATCTCTAAAAATGCTCAAATTCTCAGAAATCTAAAACCCGCATTTCATTTTTCAAAAAAAAAAAAAAAAAAAAAGTCCAAAAATGTTCAAATTCCCCACAAATCTCATCACAGTAGGCAATGAAAATCCAGTCAAAGTAGGGGGTCATACAACTGTAACAAATAAGGGATACCCATTTCAGAAAACACAGATATATCTCTAAAAATATGCTCAAATTCTCAGAAATCTAAAACACCCATTTCAGAAAACCCACAAACATGTCCAGAAAATGTACAAATTCCCCAAAAACCCATCACAGTTGGCAGTGAAAATCCAGTAAAATTCGGGGGTCATACACTCTAACAAATAAGAGATACCCATTTCAGCAAACACAGAGAAATCTTCAAAAAATGCTCAAATTCTCAGAAGTCCAAAACCCCCATTTCAGAAAACCCAAAAACATGTCAAAAAAGTGTTCCAATTTCACAGAAATCTCATCACAGCGGGCAGAGAAAATGTAATCAGAAAGTGGGTCATACACTGTCTTGGAGGCTCCTTTGCCCAGAATCTCATTGTACTGCAAACAGAAAACAAAATCGAAAGCACAAGACTGATCAGAATCTGATACACCCCAAATGCAAAACAAAATCAACAAAAAGGGCATAATCTACATACCCTCCAATATCTGCCAGTGGGATCAACTTCAACAAAATCAGAACAATCTGAGGAGTCCCCAGTTGGAAGCCCATTCATTCCTCCGGTGGAGATTTGAGTGAATGAGAGAGAGATCGATGAGATTATGAAATGGGTGAGAGTCAAAGATAGTGCTTTGGTGAGTGCTCCATCAAAGGAGAGTTTTTTTTCAACTATTAATATGTGAACAGAGAAATCACATGAACAAGAAGAAACAAAGAATATATAAATCTAGAGAGAGAGAGAGAGAGAGAGAGTCTCTCCCGCCTCAAGACAAAACTAGAAAGAGAAAGTATAGAGACTAGAGAGAGAGACTTTTGTTTATTGTTTGTTTGCTTGGGTTGGTTTGTACAAGATGGGCAGTGTGGCGTGGTGTGTGTGGTTTCAGCACCTACCTGTACAAATTACATGCGACTACATTGAAGAGGAGGAGGTTACATGATTCCGTACTATATAGTATATTCAAGTACACGGAACCAATATCTATCCACATATATATAGTACTGGCCAAAGGGAAATGGGGTTTTTCAAAAAGTAAAGTTATTTTTACTTTAAAATTCATTAAATAAAGTAAATTTCTTTAAAATTACAAAATTAATGCATATAGCCTTTACTAAAGGCGTTATTAAGTGTGACATGATGGGGGATGTGTGATGTGATAATTTTAATGGTATGAATGACTCCTTTTATATAACTTATATTTCACCCATACCCTTGCCTGCCTATGTTAAAAATACTACACATACATCAACCCAAACCATACTAAAATACATATTGAGTGTGTTCCACACTAAATCGAGACGCATATAGATAACTCAAACACCAATGTGTGTTTTGGTATGTCCGTGTAGCATTCCTCAAACCTAATACTATTTTCATTGAATTTTTCTAACAATTAATTTTTTAAGTACACAACACGACGAAATTAACAAAGTCATATACAGGTCAAAACGTATCACTCATAACCCATACTTAGCATAAAACGATAAAAGTAAACAAACGTACCAGTAGAAAAGTCTACAGTCAGATCACAAGAAGTCCGCGAATGTCTATGCTAGTGTCCACGTCTGCAATGACGTCATGAATGACGACAATTAAAAATTAGGCCATTACAATACAAGTAAGAGAAAAATAAATAGCAAAAAAAATTTGAATAAATATACAAATCCAAGAAATTATCATGACATGAAAGAAACTCATACAAAAGTATGATGCACTTCTATTGACGTCGGCGTTGCTCCTCCGTTAAGCAAACTGGTATTATTCTATTTCGACCTGAATTTCTTTGTGCTTGTACGTTCGGCTGAGTCTATTGAGCTCGATGAGTCGACTGAACTTCTTCCTCGTGTTGAGTCGATTCACCTCTACTACCGGTACTATCAAAGATAGGTGGTTGAACCATTCTGACATACTGATTTCCTGTATGTGATTAGGTGAAAAGAACATGAGGTGACATGTCTAATAAGTGCATAAATGAACCATCTCCACTATATGGAATATTGTAATTATAATATGGCGAAGTAAATGGACTTGGCATGTATTGAGACAATGAACCATGCATTGAATGTATAGGCATTCTATGGTCCATGTAGGAAGATGATAGCCCAGGAGCATATGGATCAAAATGATAAGGATAAACACACATGCTTGGTGCCCTAGGTAAAAACATATGAGCATCAGGTTGCGTTGGGGGCGGCAAATGAGTGTACCCATAAGAAGAAGGGCAGGTTGGAGGTGGTGGAGGAGAAGGTCTGCTGCTCTCACCAACAGTCTCTGAAGTTCTTGGTGTTAGACGAGTTGGAGGTGGTGGAGGAGAATGTTTGCTACTCTCACCCAGAGTCTGTGTCGTTGTTGTTTTTCTTCTCCTCCCTCTATTTGCTAGGCTTTGATCATCTTCTTGTTGTTTTTCCTCTTCTACTTTAGAAGCTTCATAATCTATTTTCGGCTCAACTATATTTTCATCATTCCACATAGTAGTCCTTTGCCGTTCATCCTTATTTAAGATTCTGATGCCTTCATGTAGAGCAACAATGCCTTGATCGATCCCGTCATCAATGAACACTCGCTCCAATTGACGCGCAAATGTAGACTGATATACAAAAAAAACAGTGTTAGTTAACAATTTTAAATATGACTCATGAGGATAACAACATTATAGTTTCAAGCTTACTGAAAATTCGCGTAGAGCCCCGTCATGTCCAATAAATCGCCTGGTGATAGATCTGTACCATCTCATGTACTATTCCTGATCATGTTCCCTTTCTTGTTCTATTGTGGCTATGGTATTACCACGATTTTTCCACAACTCTATATATCTTCCATGATACACTGCCCAATTTTCTTGAGGGTGTCCTCTCAATTGGACGCGGTGCAGTGTGTCAAAGTCACAGTGAGGTGGCACGACCTATGTCAGTCTGAACTATCTCATTACCCTTTCTGGTCTATGCCACTCAACTATACGGAAACAAATTAAAGGACACGTCGAACGCCAGCTCCCATAACCTTGAGTATAGAATTGTGGAAGTGACTTGAGGATAAAACGTGTGTAGAAGTCCTAGTTACAGAAAATGCAACTATCTATCTGTATACAAAACAATAAATTAGTCATAAATTAAAAAGACGCAATGAATAATTAAAAATAATACCAAAAACATTTTTATTACCGATATCCCAAAGGAACTTCATTGGGCATGTATACTCCATCACATGTTCGAGATTGAGCTCTAGGAACAAGCATGTACGTTGGTGCTATAAATGGAAACCTATCCCAGGCTCATAGTTGTATAAGAATTAACGCACCAGAGACCTCGTGCGCATCAGAGCGAGATCCACGACATAACTCCTTGTATAAATAAGCCAAACATGCACTTCCCCAACTATATTGTTTAGTTGTTTGAAGGTCCTCGAGCAATGGAAGAAACATCAAATGTACATATTGATTCCACTTATCAGCGAACACACAACCACTAATAAGTTGTAGAATGTACGAACTAACATAATGTCGAACCATTTCCTCATTGCTGTCATCCTCTATAGGTGGCACATTTTCTTTGAGCCATGAAATAAGAACTCTATTCCCAGAAAGGTTAAGTGCATCAAGTCTTGCACCAAGTAGTCTTTCACACACCTTGGGATAGTCGATATTTGTGCTTCCAGTTATAGGCATACCATTAATAGGTAACCCGAGTTGAATCTCAACGTCTTAGAGTGTTATTGTACACTCGCCACAACGCATGTGGAACGTATGTGTCTCTGGACGCTATATCTCAAGGAAAGTGGGGATCAAAGCCCAATCAAGTATGAAAAATCCTATGCGTAAAACCATATAAAAGCCACTATAACGTAGGTAAGGGATCATTCGAGAATGGTAATTCACCCGTCGATCAACGACAACCCGTCTTCTTCGCACGTGCATCGTATCATGTACCTTATAATTAAAAAATGTGTCGATATATATATATATATATATATATATATATATGTATTAAACGTTTTTGCATAATTATTAGGCACATACATGTTAAATGTATATACCTGACTCCTCCAGACTTGCGATGATCTGTGTGTAGATTGGAGGCATAGAAGAGAAGGATCAGATGGTCCTGGTTCCATGTACTCGCTACAACTGTGTGATTAGAAAAATTAGTAGAGTAGTTTTAAAAGTCACAACGAATCATTAGTACAAGTTAAAACATTAACAAAGACCTATCTATTACTTTACGTAACATATCCGAATACTATGTTAATATAAATGTTATGAAATTACCAACTGACACCATTTACAAACAAAATACAAATCCCCTCATTGGTTTGGATTGGGGGTTGAGCTTTTGATTGACAATTTTTTTGTTATGTCCCACTGCACAATAAAGACTGCAACGGTTCCTCCTAGTAGGGACTCGACCACGATCTCTATTTGGACATGTTGTTCGTTTATGTTTTTCTTGATGACATATGCGGCATCGCAAGGTCCTCGAAACATTAGGAAGATCCATCTCATTTTGCCTTCGTGTTCCCTTTGGTCTCCCTCAGCCACGTCTACACCTAGGATCTGGTAAAATCTTCGTCACAAAAGTCGGCCAATACTTCTCATCGAGGATGGCTTTGAATTGAGAGGAGTAGCATCGTGCGTACACGTCCATCCTGTAGTATGGCTCAATAAATTGTGTATAATCAAGTCGAATAAGGGCACATGCAGCTAACACGTGTGAGAAAGGGAAACCAAACGATTGCCATTTATTGCAGCTGCAATACCAATTCTTTAGGATAATAATTTGCGTATTGTTGCCTTTATGCATGCGATCACCATGACGTCCAGTGAGCACCTCAAACTTACCATCGTCTCGATTTATCAATTTGACGTAATGTCTCCTTGCAGATTGTTCATAATGTGCAATTTTATCCATGACATATTTTGTGTAATAGAGCCCGCGCGAGATTACTTCATCGATTTCCTGCTTGCGTCGGTTGGTGGATGTCACCAACCTGTAGTAAATCATTTGAACCATTGCTGTTATTGGCAAGAATCGTGCCCCTTTCAATACACTGTTAAAACATTATACAATAATAAGATAATGTCGTGTCAGTAATATCAGCACAGTGATAAAAAAAATATAGGATAACAAACATAACTAGTATTGATTACATACCAACCCCATTAGAATTCATCCATCCGTACCGCAGGCCTCCGTCATGCGATTGAGTCCAAAGTTCTTTGGGAATGACATTCACATATTGAAGACATTGAGGAGTTCCTGATGACAAATAAGCAAAACGCGCCATGCATGCATCAAACTTCCTCACTTGATGTTGACCAGCAGCTCGAGAAAGGATGTTCTTCAATGATTCATTTTTGAAATTCATGTTAAAATTACTAGTCAAGTGTCGCAGTCAATAACGGTGGTATCCTCTTAGTGGACAAAAATCATTTGCTGGTATGTTAACAGCCTCGAGAATGCCAGAGTGATGGTCGGAAATAATACAAATACCATCTCTATCGTTCACGTGTTTGCGCAACATCCTCAAAAACCATCCCCACGAGTCTGTTGATTCGTTTTTCGCAACTGCAAATGCAACTGGAAGTAGATGTCCGTAATCATTAACAAATAGGGCAATCATTAGCTTATCGTTGTATTTGCCATACAAGAATGACGCATCAATCTGTAGAAGAGGCCTACAATGTTTGAACCTTTCGATTGATGCTTCGAATGCGAAGAACACACGACGAAATTGAGGATGCTCTGTCTTGATCTCATCTGCAACCCATTGTCTATCTGACCACTCAATCTTTGTCCCCGGGCTCTTATTATGTACAACCGCCAACCATCTTGGTAACCTAGCATACAACGCGTCCCAATCTCCGAATGCATTTGCAATTGTTTTCCTTTTAGCATCCCACAATCGCTTGTAGGGAACTTCATGTCCGTATTTTAGCTTATTCATTTCTACCAAGGCCTTGATAGTAATTGCCTGATCTATTTAAACAACGCTTTGTATCACACGTGCAAGCATGTTGGCATCGAGTTGGGTATGACTGCATTCTATACCGGGATTTATACAGCTATGAAACTCGTCTAATTGAGTGATCTCCCACAATTGTTTCTTCTTTCGCAAACAAGCACGAAGATGCCACATGCACCCAGTTTCTGGCGCACTTCTGCACTTCACCACCCATACGGTTGTGGTTGACTTCATAACATGGTATTGATAATGATTGTTAACATGCCATACTTTGATGGCATGCTGCAAGTCTTTCTTATTGTCCAAGCACATTCCTCTTTCCAACTCAAAATTAAGCATGTCCCATCCAGTCAAATGATGAGAATGTTCGGTCGCAGTAGAATTAGCCACTTCCCAATCAATTTCATTATACACCTGCAATGGTTGGTAAACTTTTTCATCGCTTGTTTCTTCCATGCACTCCTCTTCGTCAATAGCAAATTGCTCATCATCTTGCAAGCTTTCCGCCCCCTGGAGGTTCATAGGTTGGGTCGTCTGTAACAATATTTATATTTTTCCTATCAATAGATGGCGCAGCATCCTCGAGGGAACATACGTCCTCGTTGATGTTGTTGTCATCGTCCTCGTTAGGGTCATCACTGGGAACACTAATATCACCATCAATCAGAGTAACAAATCTATCTTGCACAACATCATCTATAGGTGATTGCATATGCAATCTTTCCATCATTGATGTAGGGCATATTATACCGACATTTTCTTCTACCACTTGTGAATGCACAATAGATTTTGAAAAGGCTCGATTGGCTCGAAGGTTAAATAAATCTCTATCTTCGTTGATAATGGTAGATTCGCCACTGTTGACCATATCAACTCAAAGTGGGTCTCGTCTTGCAACGACACAGGGATAAAATATTGTGAACCTGATGGATGGGTTATTACGTGATGATATGTAATCGTAATGAGAGTTTCAGTGGACGAGATACCAAACGTGTTATATACGTGATCCATCAACTCATGTTTACTCATTCCAAACTTAAGAATCAGGATAATTGATGGGGGTCTGTTGTACTCGATGCCTTGCGAAACCTTAACAATTTCTTCATATGTATAAAATTGAAATGGGATATTCCTACGTTCCATGACCTACATAATTTACCCATAGATAATGTAAAAAAGATTACATATATATCAGGCCAAAACCTGATCAAAATAGGGATTTGGGGCGTGATCGAACTTTTGAAAAATTTATCGTCAAAGATTATTCTTATTCTTATATCAAAATGGAGCATCTTATAGTAATTTTTCAAAATGATTAGAGTTTTATCTTAAGGTTGTTCCAGGACCCTCTTAGGAAAGGAACGAGACCCTTCTAAGGAACTTAGTATCAACTAAGTATTCAATTTTCTTAGAGTCCCATCTTGGGAAAGTGAACGACTCCCTTCTAAGGAACTTAACTTAAGTTTAAATTTATACATAGAGAAAGTCGAGTGCAATGAAAAATATAAGCACAGTTTGGGGATACACTCAATTTTCAAATATATTTGGAGTCTTTTTATCTTTTTGTTAGGTATTAGAAAATACATATTATATTCAATTTCTATTTCTTTTCCCTTTTTTTTTCCTTATTCATTCGCAAGTCAATATGACAAATAAATTCATATTGAATCTAGCAATATTTATATTGGTTGAAATGGGCACATAAGTCATGTTATAATGTTTATATTAATAGTTCCCCACCTAATTTTTTCATTGTACGATAGCTGATCGAACAATTAGAAATGAATGTATCCGGACAGGTGGACGTACGGGGCAGCGCCTATGGTCTACTGTCAGCACTAAAGAGCAGAATGAGGACATGTGTTAACGTGAGATTAGGTATTTTGTTAGTGATGTTGTTGAAGATGGTGAGGGGACTAGTAGTGTATACAAAAGGGTCGATGAGGGGAGGAGGGAAGGGTGTGGAGATGGTGCGGGTGTACCCAAGAGTGTTGATGTATCTATTTTTAATTTTTGAAAAAGGATTACATTAATTGTTGTATTTATTTTTAATTTTTGAAAGGATTACATTTTTTATTTTTTATTTTTGTATCTATTTTTAATTTTTGAAAAATATTTTACTACAAACAATAAGTTATGACAACCACTACTAAAAATTAGTTTTTCTATAGCTTTAAATTAATTCCACCTTTCTTAAAATGCAATAAAAAACATAGTCATTACTTCAAAATAAAATAAATAAAATAAAATGCATACATTTAATTTTAAATGGTCTTAATAGGGTTTAACATTTGTAATATTTTGTTAACTACAATGTTATGCTGCAACATCCTTTAATAACTATTTAAGAATACAACACTTAAATTACACACCATGCAATAAACACATACTACTTAACTACATTTTCTTTAAAAAACTATGTAATTACACAATATAAAAATAATAAATAAATAAATAAATTTTTGTTCTTACTATTTTCCTTCCATTTTGTTCTTTAATTTAATATTCCCTGACCTACAAAAAAAATTAATATTCCCTGTGAAAAAAAATAAATTTAATTATTTTATTCAAATGAAAACTAAACAGCAAAAAAATAATTAAAAATATTGGTTCTCTTGGCTAAACGTTCCCTAAACACCGAACGTTCTCTAAATACACGCAAACACACACACTCTCTCCGCTCTCCTTTGTAAACCGAAACACACACACTCTCTCTCTTTCTCTCGGCTCACACACTCAGCTGTTCCCACTCTCTCTACTCACACACTTAACCCAAACACACGCACACTTTCTCCCTCTCTCTCTTTTGGTTGTTCCCTCTCTCTCTCTCGAGCTCATACACTCAACCCAAACACACACACACACACACACACACACTCTCTTCTCTCTCTCTCTCTCTCTCTCGGTTGTTCCCTCTATCTCTCTCTCACTGCTCCCTCTCCCTCTATCTTCGCTCACACACTCAATCCAAACACACACACACACACTCTCTCCCTCTCTCTCTCTCTCTCTCTGTTCCCTTTCCCTCTCTCTCGGCTCACACACTTAACCCAAACACACACACACACACTTTCTCCCCCTTTCTCTCTCTCTCTCGGCTGACACACACACACACTCTCTCTCGATCACTTGGTTCTACTCACACAGCCATTGCTGCCTCTCTCGATCTCGTCTCTCTCACTGCTTTCTTCTCCCTCACGGTGCATCCCCCCTTCTCTCCCTCTTTTAAACTATCAAACACCATTAAACACACCCCAACAAACTTTCAACCCCCCATTGAATACCCTCGATCTATAGGGGGTTTGCAGAGGCGGAGAATATATACTTTGCAAATTTTTGATATGGGACACGAATTGCGCATTTTCTAAATGCGCAATTCGTGATCCCACATAGCTGGGCAATAACACGAATAACGCCTTTACAAAAGGCGCCATTAGTGTTACGTGGCGCCAATGCATTTTCAACGAATGACGCATTCGCAAAATGCGCCATTCGTATTGCCCACAACCACGTAGTGCACCACGTCACATAAATGGCGCCTTTTCAAAAGGCGCCATTCGTGTTACGCAACAAGTGCTTTTTCAACGAATGACGTACTCGCAAAATGCACCATTCGTATTGCCCACATCCACGTGGTGCGCCACGTCACACACGAATTGTGCCTTTTCAAAAGGCGCAATTCGTGTTGTGTTTGTATGATTCACTTCTAGCGTGGCATAACTACTGTTTTGGCCTAATGGCACATTTTGAAAAGGCGATATACATTAATTAAAGAATAAAAAAAAATCATAGTAATTTACAGATTTTAAAGAAAAATTACGGTACAGATGTAATTTTTCAAGGGAAATGATTTGTTTGTATCATATACCTCAAATATAAGGTAACAAAATTCTTGTATCACTCTGCTTCCAGTTGAATTGGTGCGGTCGTAAAGTTATTGAGATGTCATCAGATCGAATCCTGTCATCTAACTCTAAATTTGTTAGTCTTTTATGAAACTTGGGGTTAAGTGCTCGACTGAGTATCGTGGGAATAGTAAGCCTAATTAGCGAAGAGCCAAGACTAAGAAAGGCTCGAACACTCGTAATTATTAAGAAACAAATCTCAAAATGCTGAAAAAAATTTATTCTACTATCATAATTTTAAGATTTCATCTTGTTTGTAATTTATACATCCTAATCTTTTTCTAGAGAGGGACCTAAAATCACTACAAAAGGGAACCTGGAATTGAAGACTATCTTGTTATGGAGTGGGCTTCATGTTACAAGATGATTTTAGTGGGAGAAAGAAATAATGATTATTTAAAATCTACATTTTATGTACTCTTTCCGGTTGATAATATAAGTCGTTTGACCCAAAATACACATATTAAAGCATGCATTAATTATGGCTTCAAAAATTACATCCTTGCATGTGCTTTAATTACGTAGTTTTTTTTTTTTGAGAAAACCAATACTTTCATTAATAAGAGGACCTAAAGTCAGTCCTAGAGGCAACAATGGGGGTATTTCAAAAAGTAAGGTTATTTTTCTTTAAAATTCTTTAAATAAGTTAAATTTTTTTAAAATTACAAAAGTAAAGGATTTCGCCTTTACTAAATGCGAAATTGGTTGGAGGCGGGTGACATGTAAGGATGACGTGTAACGAATGGCGCCTTTTGTAAAGGCGCCATTCGTTCGAGGTGTGGGCGTGGCATGCCACGTGGATGTTTTTTTTTCCAATTTCTCTTTTTTTTTCTTTTTTTTTCTTTTCTTTTTTTCTTATGGCGACGGGGTGCCCCGTCGTCAATAATTGGCGACCCCGTCGCCATAAGAAAAAAAGAAAAGAAAAAAAAAGAAAAAAGAAAAAAAAGAGAAATTGGAAAAACAAAATCCAGAAAAATAGAGAAAAATGTGAAAAAATAGTATTTTGACGAAATAAATAGAAATTGAGGATTTTATATGGAAAATGAGAAATTCAAAAGTTGGCACTGGGGTTTTACCTCGAAAAATGTAAAATTGACATAATATATCAAATTGAAGCTAATTTAGGGTTTAGGGTTTAATTCAGGTAATAGGTATAATTCGGGTGATAATTTGATTTGTCGGGTGTTATTGGAGCTAAGCGGGGATTTGAAATAGGTATATATATTCATTCAAAATTTATATTTACGGTTTTAGGGTTTAATACATTCATATATATTACACTAAACCCTAAATTAACAACAATACAAAATTTATATATCATAAACCCTAAATTCATATACAATGAATTCATACATTCCTAATTCATTCTGGTTGGTGGTTGCTTAATACATTTCACGACACCAATGAATTAATACATTCCATACATTCCAATAGAATATAATCAAATTTGAATACATAAACTCAGTGTATCAATAATTGTCTCTTTCCATATCAATACAAAAAAAATCAAAATAGGAGAACACAAAATAAGTTTCCAAAAAAATCATCATAAAAATACACTCCATTCATCATATATACTATAGTTTCCTGCAAAAAAAAAAAGAAAAAGAAAAAGAAAATAAGTTAAACTTTCAGGTATACAAAATTGATATTCACATATATAAAAGTCATATATTTTATGGAAAATAACCTATAATAAAGAACAAATCATATTTATTTCAATACAAAAGAAAAAATAAGTCACAACAAGTAAAATTAATTAACAGTTAGTATATAACTACAAGAAATTTGCATATTAATGACATTTAAAAACTGACGTTAAAAGTATAAGACGACGCTTTTCAACAAATATAGAATGGGGGTGTTGTGGAAAGTATTTACTTACAATGACAACATGTTTAGTGTCATCTTTAACGTATAATGACACTTAAAAACTGTCATCATAACTATACAATGACATTGAACAACTATCATAAAAGAGCTTTAACGACAATTTTTAAATATCATTAAAATTGTATGACAAATAAAAAATAATCAATAAATACTATTCAAATGATACAACATATTAAACAATCAAATTCATTGCGCTAAAATTAAAATACCAACAATATCTAAATTCAAATTCAAATTCAAATAACAATTTCAATATTGTAGCAACTAAAAGCTACACCATGTATTTTCAAAAAAAAAAGCTACACCATATATTTTCAAAAAAAAGAAATCTACGCATGTAACAATTACATATGAATGCAACATGATAAGACAAGTACACCTTTGAATTCGAATTTGCAACTTTTCTTCTTTGCAACCTGTCCAACAAAAATAAAAAAATCAATAATAGTGTAGCATATCTTTTGATCGAAGAACATTGAGGGAAAAAAATTCAAATGAGCTCAACCAAAATGGCAACCCAAAAAGTACCAAATTTTTGTCAAAAACTCTAATGAACACAAAAAACTTGGTCTTCTCATCATCTACGTTACAACTAAATATCTAACAACAACAGATAAGTTTCTCACCTTCCAAATAAAATCATCAAATCATGACTACAATAAACAATCTTACAAACCACATTCGGAATGCTTAAAATTAAGTTAACAGAAGAAATCAACTTTTACAAATGGTTAGGCAATAAGAGAGTTCTACAAATGCTTCGAATGATAGAAACTAACTATGACTGAAACTTTTTTTTTGGTAGGATTATGACTGAAACTTTAAGTTCTCAATCCTATGCATAAACGAGCAAACAAATAATTCTAATGGTTCTTAATTTGTTACATCACAACCCATAAAGGAAAAAACATTATATGCAGGGATTTAACATATCAAACAAAAGAAACGGAATTTGAAAACAAACATTAAAGTGGTTTGAGGGCTTTACCTGATTAGAGATGGCATATGACTGTGTTCAGATAAACCCTCCAATTGTGTGTGCGCTCACACTTACATCAGCATCCACAATTGGGTACTCCATTGTGTTTCGGAAACTTAATCGATCACCTTTTTGAAAGACATTGCCAAACTGTTGGGGAGCGCTTGAAAGAAAATAAATGTGACCAAGCTGGTGATTAGCGATAATTAAGGTTAACTAACATTGCTAGACAAATTAACATGGGAACAAGGTAAGAGCTCAGTGTCACAAACCAAAAGCACTACCCAAATCCGATGCATCCTCTAGTGAATTTCTCGATGTCAAAACGCTATGCATGGCTCACGCAGTTCTTAATCAACCAACGAAGAAGAAATTAATGTTTCGCCGTAAAAATAATGGCAAGCAATAAACACGTACATGAATCCAGTCTTAGTTCTTGTGTATGTACATGCAAGCCCACCTACACACGAAAACACGTACATGAATCCAGCCCTCAATTTTTCAAATGAATCATCAATACTCAGAATGAGCAGATAAAGCTCCCAATAAATGCAACATGCAGACATTTATTCATCCAAGCTTATACTTGTCCTGCATATCAACCAAACCGAAGATACGTAGCATTTTAAGAAGTGATAAGACACTTACCAATCAAAGTAATAAAGTAACAAGAATGGTGTGACATGGGGGCACCAACATAGTATCCCAAAATTCATCCTAAATTTTCATTACTAAACTTCAACGAACAAAATCGCTTTCGATGCTTTTCTTTTTTTTAACCAATTGAAAAGGAATGCATGTTACTAGGATGGCTTGTGCTTATAGTTAAAATGAATGGACATTAAGATTTCAAATTCTTATAATTATTTAGATGTTTGAAACTGATATGATGAATTATCTTCTCCTAGGACCCATTTAATCATTTGTATGATTTTATCTTATTTGTGAAGGAATTAGTAGTTCCACGGCTGGAAAGAACACATCATTACCTATTTAACGCGCAATAGGAAAAAATCAAGGATAACTTCACTACCAATGTGTCCTCCAATATAACGGCGAAAGGCATAAATATTAGATGAAACAAAATTAAATCATACCTTCTCTAAGGACGAGAAGTACTTCGAGGAAGATTCTTTCAAACGCATGAGGAATATCACATTATGTCAAGTGCGAAACCTCGCCTTCAAGTCACCATTATCTCGTATATCACCTTCTAATTATTAGTACGTGTTTTGAAATATTTTAAAAGAGTTCTCAAAATATTTCAAAGCATTACTATAACCTTCTAATAATAAAAGAATTGTTCATTATACTTATAAATTTTTTATGAGCATCTAATAGAAATGTTCCCTCCCCTGCACACCTACCATATAAGGTTGTAAACCCAAATATACATTATGTTCATTTGTTTCTCTTTATTATAAATCATTATATCATATCATATCATTATATCATATCATATCTAATATACATTCTGTTCATTTGTTTCTCTTTATAAGAAAACGAGACTATCACTCAAAACCACAGAGAAGAAGACAAAGATGATGCGATATATACTTTAAGGATCCTAATAAGCTTTTTAAGAACTAGGGCCTAGTCAATTTTGTCTCAAATCGCCTAGGCCTCACCGTGCAATCATTGGTCAGGGTAATCTAAGACATCCAACACTATTAAAAACATGAATGAATATATCGTTGAAATAGAAAATTATATCAATTCACACATACAACTAACAATGGCACAAACAAAGCTACAATGTATAAGGATAAGACCAATGTAGCAACCATTTGACAAGTTCAAAACATACAGTTCAGTTCGAGCCTGCATAATGGCTTTGTTCAGTTCAGTGGGTACCATTTCGTCTGACCACAAAATTTAAAAAGAATCAACTATATACAAGTAGTAAGCATTTGCAAGTCCAGGCCTTAAAATGTATGCAGCCTAGCTAGCCACCTTTAAAACAAGATCCATTAACATTCTCTAAAGCATGGTTTCAAATATGAAATGATAAAGAGATTTAGAGACAATAATCAAATGTTGTATACAAATTTATTACAAAAGAAAGATATGGAACCATATAAGTGTTTGAAATTAAAAATAGAATCGAGTTACCTTTCCAATATTAACACAAGTAGATGAATGACATTGCATAATCAAATCGGTGTACCTTGAACCATTATCTCCAATGCCATGTAGCCAAACTATTGTGACTTGTGCTTCCCTTTAGGCCTGACTACATGAGCCCTTCCAAACTCGAATGCTTGCATGCTACATGGACTTCCTGAAATATTTTTGATGCCATCACCATAAAAAAGTCCAAATAATGAAACCAGCACCATTATCATTATATGAATGTTGAGCTTTTAACCAAACCATTATAGACAAAACAATAAAAACATGAACTGCAGACTGAAATACACATATATTTAAGAGAACATGTTCAATACAAACCTATCTCAAACATAGAAAAACATAGCAATATTGAACAGAACTAACCAGAACTCATGGTTAGCCCACCAAAGCTCATATCAAAACAGATAGCATATGGCCATATTTGCATCTACATCTAGAACAAGTACTTGCCCACCACCAAAATCACATAAAACATCTACAAAGTAGCCCTAAGAGTAACAACTGCATTAGAAAATCAGTCCACTCCTAAATATTGGGTAAAACCGAAAAACAGAGCAATAACGAATACAAGTATTTAAGTAGAAGAACTCTCTGAAGATAGTTTTATTCATAAACTGAGATTGCCTTTATATTGGCATTTGATCAAACCTCCAATAAGTGCAAATTGTGGACACATATCCACGTGCTTTGACTTCACAACAAATTAGAAAATTAAGGAAATACAATCTGAGCTGAACTAGAATTATTCAACAAAAAAATAGAGTAACTAAATTAGACTAAGTCCTACAAGCAACGGTAAAATAACTAACAACTTTGAATCACATTTTCAATACTAAAACAGAGCATATTGATCATATACTAAAGATTAACATGAGTTCCAACTTGATTTGGAATTCGGTAAACCAATTCCACAGCTAAGGACACTCATACTAAGGATCTTAACGAATTAGTTATAAAAATGAAATAGAAATTTGTGGAACATTCAATAGCCTACATGTTAGACACAAATAGAAACAAAACTTAAACAAATTTACAAAATTTTCTATAAAGCACAAAAAAAATATACAGGACAAAGGGGTAGACTTAAATTGTTTACATGATTTATGTTTCTATAATGGTTCCTAATAAATTCATAAGATTTATAATGGTTCATAATAAAAAAAACTTATAAGTATCAAGTAAAAAATGAACCAAAAAAATCTAACCTTTTTGGATGTTGTGAAAAATAAATCATCATTCATCATCCTTGGTCGTTGAGTCATTGTGAGCGGCATCATCATCATCAACATCATCATCATTAACATCATCTTGCCTTTTTTGTGCAGCTGATCTCTCCATGAAACCCTGTTCCATGCATTGTAACCGTCCTTGCATTTCAAGCAATTGATCGCGATTTACAGACGTGTCATTAAGCATCTTTAGTATCATTGCTTGCATCTCCTCGAATTCCTTATTGAATTGCTCAAATGGCTCATCATCTTTCAATATAGGACGAGAAGATCCAGCTTCATCATGTCTACGCATCTTAGACCCTGACGGTGTCCAACCAAGACCAAATCTCCGGCCTTTATCATTTCGCTGCACAATCTCCAAATATAATTCTGTTTCATTAATTGGAATGTCTGGCTGCAACTGTGAAAGCTCTCTGGTCCTTTCGTGTATAGCCGCCTGTATTAAGAATTTAAACAACATTGACAAGTCATATAAGTCATTGATACCTATAATTAACAAAAAACAGTTATGGTCAAGTAGTTTCTTACGGCAATCGCCTCTGCTCTCGGATCCGAGAAAGTGACGCCATCATGATTCCTTGTATGGAGATATAAACATAAATCCAAAGCAGTTGGCTTTCTACCGAGTTTCTTCTCCTATAAAATATGTTTAACTTAAAATTAAGTTTGAAACTTATATGAATCTAATGTATACATATGTATGTATGTATCTATGTATGTATGCCCCAAAACATACCAGTCTCAACGAATGCTCATAGATGGATATGGCTCCACCTCCGTGCACGACGACGAACCGAACCAGGTCCCCCACCTCTGATCTCCGATTTCGGCTCGCTTGTTCTGACTTTGCTTTATATTCTGGAGTAGACCGCATCTTCTTGTAATGCTCAAAAACCTCCAGAGATACATGTGATGGTTTTGTCGGCTTCCTCACCATCTTACTAACAAAGTCAGCGTAATGAGTGGCAATCAGCCTGTCGTACAAATGTCTGACCATAGCATCATCCGATCGTCTCCAATCAAAATGAGTCTGTAATAATAGAAAGTAAAGTCTTCAACATATCCTAAGTAAAAGAAACTTAATTTTCTTATTTAAAAATCTCTTACTGCCCAATCATTAAAATATTGCTCCTTGATATGGTTAGGAACCGTATCCCAACAGTAGCCATCTTTATGTAAATCGAATTTATATATCCGCGTCATTTGCTTTGACACTTCGGATGACGGATGCAAGAAAGTACCACTACATTTTTACAAAAAAAAGTTAAATCAATATTATAGTAAGTTCATTAAACGTAAGTATATATACGTAATAATATTTCATTGACTTACAATTCTTTCGTAGTTTTTACGGTCAAAAACACCCGCCCTGTGCCTCGGTCATCATTACTTCTACGTCTCGGGGCCCTAGCTGGCTCATCGTCTTGTTGTGATCTATGCGAGGCACCACTAATAGATGGCTCACTCGAAGGGTGGCTTGAAGTATTGGACGAATGTGATGCATGCTCGACATGATCATGACTCCTCGATGGGGAGGCATGCATACTAGAGTCGAAGGAAGCGATCGGGACATGCTGGTAGTACTGCTGATGGGAGGGAGATGCGTGGGTAGATTCTCTAGAAGTTACGCGACCAGCGATAGGTGAAGGGAGTTGTGACGCCAATTGAGAGGAGTAAGCCTGTAGAGTGGTTGGATCATCGGGGCCAAATAAAGATGGGCCCGATGGTTGAAGGAGAGGGGCCTGGTGGGGTGTTGCGCATAAGGCGGACGAGAATACTGATATAATTGTGATTGATGGTGCTACTGAGAACGCATTTGTTGGACAAAAATATGTTGATAGTAAGCTAATTGCTGTTGAGCAAGCTGTTGCGAAATGAGTTGCTCTTGACGTTGCTGAGGCTCAGCATCATCAGTGGGAGATCGTAGTAGTGAACGATCCAAGTTGCGAGATGGACGATCTCTGCGACCACCGGATCGTCTGCTGGATCGTCCACTAGATCCGTCCCCAGATGACGATGCATTATTTCTGCCTGACATGACTTTTTTAACGTTCAAGAGTAAGTTAGAAACAAATGTAAATGTCATAATCAATTATTACGAAATGAACAAACAAATGTGTAACTAAATTTACTAATTAGGTTTGATTTCTTAAACCTACTTAAGTGAGTATGTCATGGTTCGTTGTCACTATTTTCACCAACCACTACTTTATTTATTCAAAAATGACTCCGTATAGAATGGTAAAGGCATATGGACAAGCTAATAGACTAATCAAGTCGAGTACAAAGTCCATAGTCTCATTCATAAACTCTCTAATCCTAATAGCATGCTATTTAAAGCTCATTTACCATTAAAAACATCAAATGAAGACATAGAGCACACGAAAGGATACAATGAAAGCATCAACAAAACAATATCATGATGAACAAGTTCAAATAGTGAAGATTATCAACAAATATCAATATATTAGAGCACAGAGGCACCATATAGTCACAAAGACTGCCAATCAATAAGTAATAAAAGGAAATGAAATGCAATTCAAAGTATCATCAGGTATACTCACTTTTATGCAAATAAGTGGATATGAGCATACCTTAAGGTTGATGCTTGATTGTATATAACTAGATCACTTTTTTGATGATGAATAACCACCTAAGGACTACAATTTCCAGCAAATAAAAGTCCCCAATAGCTCTGAATTTTTTTTCATTTTTTTTATTGAAAACAACCTGCAAATGTGAAGCAAAAAGCTAGGAGTTTGTATTTATAGTTCTTGCCTTTCATCCAAATGTATAACCCCATCTCCATGACATCTAAGGGACCCTAAACACTCCTATCAACCCACTCATACAAAGGTATGATGTAGTTCTATCGACGTCGACGTTGCTCCTCCGTGTGGCAAACCGGTCGTACTCTATTTCGACGTGGATTTCTCCGTGCTTGTACGTCCGGCTGAGTTTGTTGAGCTCGATGACTCGACTGAACTTCTTCCTCGTGTTGGCTCAATTGACCTCTACTACCAGTGCTATCAAAGATAGGGGGTTGAACCATTCCAACATACTGACTTCCTGTATGTGGTAGGGTGAAAGGAACATGAGGTGGCATGCCTAATAAGGGCTGAATGAGCCATCTCCACTATATGGAATATTGTAGTTATAATATGGCGGAGTAAATGGACTTGGCATGTATTGAGGCAATGAACCATGCATTGAATGTGTAGGCATTCTATGGTCCATGTACGAAGATGATGGCCCAGGAGCATATGGATCAAAATGATATGGATGAACACTCATGCTCGGTGTCTTAGGCAAAAACATATGAGCATCTGATTGCATTGGGGCCGGCAAAGGAGAGTACCCATAAGAAGAAGGGCGGGTTAGAGATGGCGAAGGAGAATGTCTACTGCTCTCACCAATAGTCTCTGACGTTCTTGGTGTTGGAGGTGGTGGAGAAGAACATCTACTGCTCTCACCCAGAGTCTGAGTCGTCGTTGTTTTTCTTCTCCTCCCTCTATCTGCTAGGCTTTGATCCTCTTCTTCTTGAGATGCTTCGTCATCTATGTCCGGCTCAACTACATTTTCATCATTCCACATAGTAGTCCTTTGCCATTCATCCTCATCTAAGATTCTGATGCCTTCATGTAGAGCAACCATGCCTTGTTCGACCCCGTCATCAGAGAACACTCGCTCCAATTGACGAGCAAATGTAGACTAATATACAAAAAAATGCAGTGTTTGGTTAACAATTTTAAATATGACTCATGAGGATAACGACATTATAGTTTTAACGTTACCGAGAATTCGCGCAGAGCCCCATCATGTCCAATGTATCGCCTGGTGATAGATCTGTACCACCTCATGTACTCTTCGTGATCATGTTCCCCTTCTTGTTGTATCGTGGCTATCGTATTACTACAATTTTCCCACAACTCTATATATCTTCTGTGATACACTACCCAATTTTCTTGAGGGTGTCCTCTCAATTGGACGAGGTGCAGACGTGTGTCAAAATCACAGTAAGGTGGCACGACCTGTGTTAGCCCAAACTGTCTCATGACCCTTTCCGTTCTATGCCACTCAACTATATGGAAACAAATTAAAGGACACGTCGAACGCTAGCTCCCGTGACCTTGAGTACATAATTGTGTAAGTGACTCGATGACATCAGTGTATGGTTGCCACTCTACTACATTCTCCCTCTGCGTGTCAAGTGCATCATGAAATGATGATATAACGTGTGTGGCAGTCCTAGTTACTGAAAATGCAACTATCCATCTGTATACAAAACAATAAATTTGTCGTAAATTAAAAAGACCTAATAAATTGTTAAAAATAACATGAGAAACATTTGTATTACCGATATCCCAAAGGAACGTCATTGGGCATGTCTACTTCATCACACGTTCGAGGTTGACCTCTAGGAACAGGCTTGCGCCTTGGTGCTATAAATGGAAATCTATCCCAGACCCATAGTTGTATAAGAATTGTCGCACCAGCGACCTCGTGCGCACCAGAGCGAGATCCACGACACAACTCCCTGTATAAATATGCCAAACATGCACTTCCCCAACTATATTGTCCAACTGTTTGAAGGTCCTCGAGCAACGGAAGAAACATCAAATGTACATATTGATTCGACTTGTCAGCGAACACACAACCACCAATAAGTTGTAGAATGTATGAACGAACATAACGTCGAACCATTTCCTCATTGCTGTCATCCTCTATAGGTGGCACATTGTCTTCGAGTCATGAAACACGAACTCTATTCCCGAGAAGGTGAAGTGGTTCAGTCTTGCACCAAGTAGTCTTTCACACACCGCGAGATAGTCGACATCTGTGCTTCCAGTCACAGGCATACCATTAATTGGTAACCCGAGCTGAATCTCAACGTCTTGGAGTGTTATCGTACACTCGCCGCAACGCATGTGGAACGTATGTGTCTCTGGACGCCATCTCTCAATGAAAGCGGTGATCAAAGTCCAGTCAAGTCTAAAAAATCCTACGCTTGAAACACCATAAAAGCCACTAGATCGTAGGTAAGGGATCATTCGAGAATGGTAATTAATCCGTCGATCAACAACACCCAGTCTTCTTCGCACGCGCATTGTATCATGTACCTTACAATTAAAAAATAAGTCGATATATATATATATATGTGTGTGTGTATTAAACGTTTTTGCATAAATATTATGCACATACATGTTAAATGTATATATCTGACCCCTCCAGATTTTCAATGACCTGTGTGTAGATTGGAGGCGTAGAAGAGAAGGATCAGATGGTCCTGGTTCCATGTGTACTCGCTACAACTGTGTGATTAGACAAATTGGTCGAGTAGTTTTAAAACTCATAACAAATCATTACTACGAGTTATAACATTAACAAATACGTATCTATTACTTTACGTAACATAAGGTTATACTATATTAATATAAATGTTATGAAATTATCAACTGACATCGTTTACAAACAAAATACAAATCCTCTCATTGGTTTGGATTGGGGGGTTGGGGTTGAGATATGGATGGACAATTTTTTTTGTTATGTCCCTCTGCACGACAAACGCTGCAACGGTTCCTCCTAGTAGGGACTCGACCACGATCTCTATTCGGACATGTTCTTCGTTTATGTCCTTCTTGATGACATATGCCACATCGCAAGGTCCTCGAAACATTAGGAAGATCCATCTCATTTTGCCTTCGTGTTCCCTTTGGTCTTCCTCGGCCACGTCTACACCTAGGATCTGGTAAAATCTTCGTCGCAAAAGTCGGCCAATACTTCTCATCGGGGATGGCTTTGAATTGAGAGGAGTAGCATCGTGCGTACACGTCCATCCTGTAGTATTGCTCAATAAATTGTGTATAATCAATTCGAATATGGGCACATGCGCTAACACGTGTGAGCAAGGGAAACCAAACGATTGCCATTTATTGCAAATTTGCAATACCAGTTCCTCAGATAACAATCGTGTATTGTTGCCTTTATGCATACGATCGCCATGATGTCCAGTGAGCACCTCAAACTCACCAGTGTCGCGATTTATCAATTTCACGTAATGTCTCCTTGCAGATTGTTGATAATGTGCAATTTTATCCATGACATATTTCGTGTAATTGTGCCCGTGCGATATTGCTTCATCGATTTCCTCCGTGCGTCAGTTGGTGTATGTCACCAACCTGTAGTAAATCATTTGAACCATTGCTGTTATTGGCAAGAATCGTGCCCCTTTCAATACACCGTTAAAACATTCTACAATGGTAAGATAATGCCGTGTCAGTAATATCAGCATAGTGAAAACACATATAGGATAACAAACATAACTACTATCGAATACATACCAACCCCGTTAGAATTCATCCATCCGTACCGCAGGCCTCCATCATGCGATTGAGTCCAGAGTTCCTTGGGAATGGCATCCACATATTGAAGACATTGAGGACTTCCTGATGACAAATAAGCAAAACGCTCAATGCATGCATCAAATTTCCTCACTTGATGTTGACCAGCAGCTCGAGATAGGATATTCTTCAACGAATCATTTTTGAAATGCGTGTTAAAATTGTCGGTCAAGTGTTGCAGGCAATAACGATGGTATCCTCTTGGTGGACAAAAACCATTTGCTGGTATGTTAACAACCTCGAGAATGCCAGAGTGACGGTCAGAAATAATACAAATACCATCTCTATCGATCACGTGTTTGCGCAACATTCTCAAAAACCACCCCCACGAGTCGGTTGATTCGTTTTCCGTAACTGCAAATGCATCTGGAAGTAGATGTCCATTACCATCAACAGATAGGACAATCATTAGCTTACCACTGTATTTGCCATACAAGAATGTCGCGTCAATCTGTAGAAGAGGCCTACAATGTTTGAACCCTTCGATTGATGCTTCGAATGCGAAGAACACACGACGAAATTGAGGATGCTCTGTCCTGATCTCATCTGCAGCCCATTGTCTATGTGACCACTCAATCTTCGTCCCTGGGCTCTTATTATGTACAACCGCCAACCATCTTGGTAACGTAGCATACGACGCGTCCGAATCTCTGAATGCATTTGCAATTGTTTTCCTTTTAGCATCCCACATTCGCTTGTAGGGAACTTCATGTGCGTATTTTAGCTTAATCATTTGTACCAAGGCCTTGATAGCAATTGCCTGATCTATTTCGACAACGCTTTGTATCTCACGTGCAAGCATGTTGGCGTCGAGTTGGCATGATCTGCGTTCTATACCGGGATTTATACAACTGTGCGGCTCGTCTAACTGAGTGATCTCCCACAATTGTTTCTTCTTTCGCAAACAAGCATGGAGACGCCACATGCACCCAGCTTCCGGCGCACTTCTGCACTTCAATGCCCATAAGGTTGTAGTTGACTCCATAACAAGGTATTGACAATAGTTGTTAACATGCCACACTTTTATGGCATGCTGCAAGTCTTTCTTATTGTCAAAGCACATTCCTCTTTCCAACTCAAAATTAGGCATGTCCCATCTAGTCGAATGATGAGAATGTTGGGTTGCAGTAGAATTAGCCACTTCCCAATCAATTTCATTATACACCGGCAATGGTTGGTAATCTTCTTCATCGCTTGCTTCTTCCATCCACTCCTCCTCGTCAATTGCAAATTGCTCATCATCTTGCAAGTTTTTCGCCCCTGGAGGTTCGTAGGTTGGGTTGTCTGTAACAACATTTATACTTTCCCAATTAACAGATGGCGCAGCATCCTCAAAGGGACATACGTCCTCGTCAATGTCGTTGTCGTGGTCCTCGTTACGGTCATCACTGGGGGCACTAATGTCATCATCAACCGAAGTTACAAATCTATCTTGCACAACATCACCTATAGGTGATTGCATACGTAATCTTTCCATCATTGATGCAGGGCATGTCATGCCCACATTTTCTTCTACCACTTGTGAATGTACAGTAGAATTTTGATAAGGCTCGATTGGCTTGAAGGTTAAATAAATCTCTACCTTCGCTGATAATGGTAGATTCGCCACTGTTGACCACATCAACTCGAAGTGGGTCTCGTCTTGCAACGACACGGGGATAAAATATTGTGAACCTGATGGATGAGTTATTACGTGACAATACATCATCGTAATGAGAGTCTCAGTGGACGAAATACCAAATGCGTTATACACGTGATCCATCAACTCATGTTTACTCGTTCCAAACTTAATAATCATGGTCATTGATGGGGGTCTGCTGTACTCGATGCCTTGCGAAACCTTAACAATTTCTCCAAATGTATAAAATTGAAACGGGATGTTCCTACCTTGCATGACCTACATAATTTACCGCATTAATAATGTAAAAAAAATTACATATATATCAAGCGAAGAAATGATCAAAATGAGGATTTGTGGTACGATTGAACTTTTCAATAAATCCTCATAAAAAATTATTCTTGTTCCTATATCAAAATGGAGCATCTTGTAGTAATTTTTCAACAACTTCTCTCTCTCTGCACTCTCGAAGGTCTTCTTTTCTCTCCTTCTCCGTGTTACATTAGTTACTTTGAGCACTCCATGTACAAGTGATTTCGATTTGACAAAGAGGAAGATGGTGCCTAAGACATTTGGGCGGTGAGAAGTCTTATTCGTGTTTGAATTTTGCTTGAGAACTTGTTGTTCGAGTTTGGCTGTGAGGAGGAGAAACGGAGGTTTGTTTTTTACTTTAACTTTGATTTAATTTATAATGGAAGGAGTTAACACTTCTTGAACGGGTGTTGTATGATTTCTAGGTTTTGATTCTTTTTTATGTTGTTTGTTGGTTTCAATTAAACGAGTTGTCATTCTTGGGTTTGTTGTTTTTTTGTTGACTCCTTACAAAAGTGTGTACTCTAATTTGAGAGGCTCTCTAGACCACCCACTTGCATATATATATATATATATATATATATATATATATATATATATATATATATATATAAGCATTCGAATGTTGTCACGTGCCTTAGAGGTTCTCACATATATACAAAAGTTCTTGATAGTGCAGATATACACAAGTATTACGTGGATTATTCAACAATAATGACACGTCTAACAAGTTTTATTTATTTACTTTTTTGGGTAGAAACAAGCTTTCTTTGTCTTTGTATGTCGTTTCAAATGCATGTTGTCAATAAGTAATATATAGACAATATGAGCATAAAAGTAGTTACCACTTAGTGTTTATTTAATTCAAAATTCGATTGATTGATTGAAGTAGGTTATAGTCTCATGATGACAATATTTATTGACAATATAGCCGATATGGACAATGTAGAAGAAATAGTAATTACTATCACTTGCATTTAAAAACTTTCATTCAACACAAATCAATATGTTTTTGTAAACCAGAAAGGAAAAATGACAAGTTGACGTACATAGGTTTCATGTTTCCTTGATCACTATTGACATAAGATATTGTTAATACAGTCAATAGTGTTAGCATAATCAATATTGTCAATATTGACAATATCAATCCATCCATACTTTTCAAAGTGTTTGATATGAAATATTATTACAGAATAACTTATCGAGAAATTTATCAGAATAAAGTTGAGAATTATCTTCTTCTTTGGTAAGGTGGGAATGTCATTGAACTCTCTAGCATCAAAACATTACAATGTGAACTTATTAATATATATATATTGACACTAATTTACTTTTCAAGTGTACCTACAAATGAAAGTTTGCACTGCCTAACAAAAAAGTGTATTCCTATTGATCGCCAACACACATTACATCATTTATATACTTGTATGGACAACAATCACTTCTTGTTTTATGCTTCTCTAACGAGATGTTTGTAAAAGGGTCATGTTATACACTAATGCTTAATTGTTTT
This sequence comes from Stephania japonica, assembly GCA_039657345.1. Lineage (NCBI taxonomy): Eukaryota > Viridiplantae > Streptophyta > Magnoliopsida > Ranunculales > Menispermaceae > Stephania > Stephania japonica. The sequence continues at coordinate 13,324,834 of CM077558.1, read as the reverse complement.
TACTAAATATATCGTCTATAATGTTATTATTCTTAATCAGTGGTTATCGAAGCTTCAAGTGGTAGATAGTGAGTTCGAATATGATCAATTGCGGTCACAGTTAGCAAGTTAGCTACTTCCCTGCATGGTCGTGGCCAGAGAAGAGGGAGAAGAATGGTCTGACGTATTCAAAGATGAGTAGTGGCATGATTTTTTCATTGTACGATAGTTGACCGAACAATTGAAAATAACTATATCCGGACGGGGCAGCACCTATAGTCTACTGTCAGCACTAGAGAGCAGAGTGAGGACACTTGTGAATGCGAGATTACGTATTTTGTTACTGATGTTCACTACAAGAAATTCGACTTTTAATTACAAAACTTTCAATTACGAATATAAAAAGTGTAAGTAAAAGTCTATATTTGCTTATGACTTAAGTTTGTAAAAAAAATTGATATAATTGTAACTAAAAGTATTGTTTGTACTTATGACTCATGAGTTCTAAGCAAAAGCTAATAATTATTAAGTGAATATCGACCCAATTCATATCATAGTTTTTAGTGAGTTATAGGATTTCTTTTACTCACAAAAATATATTTATATAAACTACTTTTGTTTGCAAGTAAAAATACTAACTTTTGCCTATGAATCTTAGAGGAAAGTAATATGTATAGCTTTGTAAGTAAATATGTATTTTTACTTACAATATATATACTCAATAAAAGGGAAACTACCAAACTAAAAAAAAAGATAAAGAAGAAGAATAAAATTAATTAACAAATTAAGCCTTCACTAAAAAGGGACGAAACAGTAATATAATATTTAATTTTGACTTTTATCTTTTGTACAAGTAAATAATAAATAAATGATTTTTATTTTTTTCGATAAATCTAAAATAAATAAAAGATAGGCACAAAAATATATAAAAAATAAGAAGATAGGCACAAAAAAGATAAGGATCTTGCTACGTACTCGAACACGGACGTGGAACACACACCATGCAAATGATTCTATGGGGTTTAATATTTGTAACATTTTGTTAACTATGATATTCACATTCTTTACTAGCTATTTAAAAATAAAACATTTAAATTACACACACCGTGCAATAAACACATTTTCTTAAAAAATCTATTACACTATAAATATATTAAATAAATAAATAAATAAAATTTTGTTCTTACTATTTTCTTGCGGTTTGTTCTTCAATTTGATATTCCTTTACCTACAAAGAAAATAATATTCCCTGTAAAAAAAAAAACTTAGTTATTTTATTCAAATGAAAACTAAACAACAATAAAATATTCATATAAGAACAATTAAAAATATCGGTTATCTCGGCTAAACAGTCCCCCAACAACGAATCATTTGCTAAATACATGAAAACACTCTCACCGTCAGCTGTTCCTCTCTCTCTCAGCTAAGACACTCAACACAATCCCAAATCGAAACCCAAACCCACATACTCTTTCCTTCTCTCTATTGTTCACACATTCTCTTCCCCTCTCTCACCCTCTTTCTCACTCTCTCTCTAACTATCTCTCTCTCTCTCTCTCTCAAAGACCTCTCCCTCTCTCACTCTCTCTCACTATCTCGTCCTCTCTCTCACTCTCTCTCACTAACTCGACCCCTCTCTCTCACTCACTCTCGCTCACTATCTCGTCCTCTCTCTCTCTCTCTCTCTCTCTCTCACTATCTCGTCTCGTCCTCTCGTCCTCTCTCTCTCTCTCACTCTCGCTCACTCTCTATCTCGTCGTCCTCTCTCTCTCTCTCTCTCACTGTCTCGACCTCTCTCTCTCTCACACAACACCTCTCACTCTCTCACTCTCTCTCACAAACTCTCCCCCTCTCTCTCTCTCATGGCACTCTCACCCTCCTCTCTCTCATGGCACCTCTCACCCCCTCTCTCACACTCTCTACCTTTCTCTCTTTCTTTCTCGGTAAACTCTCACCCTCCACGTCACTCCCTACCTCTCTCTCTCACGACACCTCTGGCACCTCTCTCTCTCTCTCACACTCTCTACTGTTCCCTCTCTTTCTCTTTCGGCTCACAAACTCAACCCACACACACTTCCACTTACAATGCCGCCTTCGCCGTCGTCGTCACCGTCGTCGGTCCTCTCTCGATCTTCCACACACTCTCTTCCACTTCCTCACACTGCTTCTCTCGATCTCCCTCACACTCTCTCTACACTTTCTTCCTCTCTCTTCTCACTGCTTCTCTCTTCTCACTGCTCCACACTTACTCGAACTCTCTCTTCTCATGAAAACCTCACTGCCTCTCTCCCTCTCCCTATTTTAAATCTCTCCACCATCCCCAACCAACTTTCAAACCCCATTGATGACCCTAGGTCGTCGATAGGGGTTGTAGGGGGCGGTGCAGAGATTCTCTGCATGCGAATCTCTGCTACGAACCCGTGAAGTTGTGTACGCGTGGCATCCACGCATGCATGCATGCACGTGGTCTCGCATGCATGCATGCGACACCGTGACCTCGCATGCCACTGTGGTGTGTATGTGGGGAGAGCAGCATGTGTGGGACGTGTGGCGTGACGTGGTAGACGTGTGGGAGAAGTGTGGGGGACGTGTGCAACACGAATGGTGCCTTTTGTAAAGGCACCATTCGTGTTGCGTAGGTGAGGTGGACAAATGGTCTGGACAAGGTGGTAGGTGAGGTGGACAAATGGTCTGGACAAGGTGGTAGGTGAGGTGGACAAATGGTCTGGACAAGGTGGTGAGGTGGAGTAAGGTGGTGAGGTGGACAAATGGTTGGCGCCTCTTGGAAAGGCGCCATTAGAATAGCGCCTTTCCAACAGGCGCCATTTGTGTCTGAGAGCCACGTCACCACAATTACGCATTTACAAAACACGATATACATTAATTAAAGAATAAAAAAGAAAATCATAGTACTTTACGAATTTAAAGAAAAAATAACCGTACGGATGTAATTTTTTCAGCAACAATGTACGCCACTTAACAGAAATACCCTTAACCCCAGCTTTTGTTGCCAACAGATGAGTTATTGTATTCCCAGCTCTAGGAATGTGGAAAATTACATGGCTAGCTTCGTGGGGAAGAAGGACGCAAATATCTTCAATAATAACCCCTGTGAAGCTCCCTATGTGAGAGTTCCTTACACTAGCTACCGCTGAACTCGCATCGCAATCCATTCGATCTACTTGAAGATTAAATTAGTCTTCATATCTCAGGCCCTCACGGATCGCCAACAGCTCCGCCACTTTTGTAGAGAAGTTCCCTTCAATTTTGGAAGCGAAAGTTCCATGCACCACACCCTTGCAGTCCCGTATCACCCCTCCTACCCCCACATGTGAGTCATTTGGGGAGGCAGATGCGTCAACGTTCAGGTTTAACTTGTTGGGATCTGGAGGTAACCATGCATGTCGGTGACGTAGCCGTCCTTCTTTCTCTTCTCGGCACCGCTACCTGCTCGAGATCTGGGGACCTGTTAGAATAGAATTCATGTAGGCAATTTGTAGCTCCCTCCCAGTCCATCTCCTTGGGGCTTTTCTTAGGGTCGAAGAGGGTTTCATTTTGTAATGACCCCGAATTCCACGTAAATTTGTGCTATGCAGAATCTGAGTCAACACCCATGCAATCTACGTAAACCTAGTTAGTCTTGCCTATCCCTATCCATTTATTAAATTAATAAAGTTGAGTTATTATATATTAGTGACTTATGCAATTTATCAAAGTATAGCGGAAGCGAATTAACTCCAACCAATATAAATACTCCTAAGACACTAGTTAGGACAACCTAGATTGTGAAAACCACACATATGTATACCAACATTAAGTCAGAGGAGTTAGAGGAGATACAACATAGTATACATGCCCAACCTTTCTTACAACCCATATCCCCATGATTTCAAAACATATACATATAATACATAAGACCTACCAAATAAGCAAGATTTAATCTCTAAGAGTTATTTACTTCAATCGCCTATTTTGGTCATTTCCCTTTGTCTGTCCTGAAACACGATGAGTCTGCACCCCTCGTCATAAAGAGGATGGTGAGTACAAAAGTAAAATAGTAATAACCAAATGGATATCCAATATCATTTCAATGTCAAATAAATGACTAATCAATATCATGCGTAAACCAAACAAAGATAATGAAACAACATGATAAAAAATTACTGAGATATTAACGATAAATGAGTGTCCAAAAATACGGATAGACGCAAGTAGTCCCTACTTAGTGAAACAGTCGTTTGAGTCGAGGAGAAACATCTATCAAACTCTTACAGAGCCAAGGCAATTTACCATCCCAACTCAGAGTTTTAGGATGTGGCGAACTCACACCATACTAAAATCCACGTGAATAAGAATTTTCCAACAATCTAATGAAGTAATTCCTACTCCGTATATAGGAACTAAAAGATCAGCTCGTGAATATCAAGTTATAAAAATAGTAACGTGCATCCCAAGTTACTAGCGTTAGGGTATGACCCCAGGTAACCCGTCCTCTCAAGGATTACGCTGACTCACTTACCCTTGGACTAATTAATCAGAATATAGTTCAAAACCAGGATATAACAAAACAATAACAATTTCAAACTGAAGGTCACCCTAGAGGGGGTGAATTGGGTACGATGGTCAAATGATACTTTTTAAAACTTTCTTTGTTAATTCACTAAGTTAGCTTAGCGAATTGAGCTAAATGAAAAAGTGTAGTAGTAACGAACAATAGTAATGCGCCTAATAATTCAAATAAATTGTAAGCTATACTAAGTGAAGGAGGTAGAAGAGATGGAAATGAGACACATGATATATAGTGGTTTGATCCAATCGATCTACATCCACTACCTAACCTCCCCGGTTAGGATTTTCAACCCCCTACTTATACTTCCCATAAGTGTTACACCCTAAGCTAACTAGCCTTGTGAATGCTTAGCGTCAACTAGGTCTTTTATAAGATGCCTTATCGCAATAAAGTCTTATATAGCCACCTAGCAGCAACTAGGATTTTCCCCACCTAGACTCACTTAGGATTTTTCCTACCTAGCCGCAACTAGGATTTATACCTAGCCTCAACTAGGTTTTCCCTTTCGACTTAGATCTCATTAAGTCTTACAATCAAAGTTTGATGAATACAATGAAAGTGTGCTTTACAAGATAAAGTGGTATAAGTTGTTCTCCTCTTACAAGCCAAATATAATCCTAATATGAATCGACGCAAGTAAGACTTTGCCAATTGATATGCCTTGTAAAATTAAGTTTTTATAGGCTAACTCTCAATATTGAAACCAATTAAAAAAAGTATAGATTAAGCGCAACTTGGTTCTAATAAATGGCTAATTGATGCACAAATAAAAGATGCAATTTTAAGCTCAAGTTGTGCAATCAAAACCTCGGATCACAAACAAGTTTAGATTAAGAACAAGACCCTTATAAATATGTTGTTAAAACAACACAAGCTTGAAACCACAAAATCAAGTATAGATTAAGCACAAGTGGGTTTCAAGTCAATATGGTGCACTATAAAAAATCACTATTAAGTTCAAACAAATGCACTCAATATTTCGGGTTTATAGAAAATCAAGTTTAAGTGCAAAAACCCTTTTAGTTGTGTTTTACACACACTTCAATGAAACCAACAACAATACATATAGATTAAGCTTAATGTAATTTCTCTAATTTCATGCACTTTGAAAATCAAGTTTAAGCCCAATAAGTGCAAATTAATCTTAGGATTTATGACATCATGATTAAGCTCAAAATCCAAAGACAACTATGTTTAAGAATACCATAAATGATTTCCAAACAATACTCCTAACAAAAAGTATAGATTAAGCCCAAAAAGAGTAAGAAATAAAGAAATCTAACAACCCCAAGTGTGAGATCCAAAAATCAGTTTGAGTAAGAGTTGTAAGCCTTAGAACACTTCCTTTGACTCACTTGATGTGTATAAGTTCAACCCTAACAATTCCCAAGTGAGTGTATGTATTAGATCTTTACTTTTCTTGTAAAATCCTAATTTTTGAGCACTTTTTGTGTGTGCTTTGAGCAAGAGAAGTCTAATGTATGTTCTTGGTGTTTTGTAATGTTCGACATTCCTTTATAAGTGTTTACGACCGTTTTAGGGGTCCAAGGGCTCAAATTTCATCAAAGATTCAAATTAAAATGTGATTTTCAGCTTTATAAAAAAGCTGTCAGGAAAGGAATTAGCGCGCTAATTTTCTGACCTAGCGTGCTTATTCTGCACTTAGCGTGCTAATATAAATATTAGCGCGGTAATTGTTAGGGGACTCAAAATAAATATTTTTGGCCATAGAATTAGCGACCCTTTATCGCATTTGGGACCCTACCAAACCTCATATAACATATCATACATGTTTATTATGGGTCATATAGCCTATTTGGGTGGTCTAGATATTTTCACAAATCCCGAAAACGGAAAATCCTGGTTTCATAACATACATAGGGGTTTTTTGCAAATATTTTAATGTTAATCTAAAAGCCGTCTAAACACATACCGGTGCATTCAAAATCGATTCTAATAGTTCATACACTTCAAATACATGTTATAAAACATATTTGTATGATTTAAAACATTTTGAAACTCACAGAATTGAAAATCTCGAAATTCAAGACTTTTAAGTAATTGAAACTTCAAAAATAATGAAATGCATGATTCTAATGCATTTGGCTTATGGAATTGAACTTTTATACCTTACAAATGATGTACATAACTCCATACATGCTATACGATGTATTTCTTTGTCTTAATCACTTCTTGAGCTTTTCCAATGCATTTTCTTCCCCTTCGTTTGAACTTGTGAAGTTTAGCTTCCTTTGAACTTGTGATTCTAACAAAGTTTGTTATGCTAAAATACTTGACAAACTTATTATTATCATTTCACATTGTTTGTTGACATCAAAATATCTGGTGAAGTGTAAGTATGACAACACTTAGTCCAACACAAACTTCTCAACAATAAGGACAATAGTCAAGTAAATGCACAAATGAAATAATATTAAAAATCTTTTGGTTTTACTCACTGTACTCCCGGTATAATACAAAACCTCATGTTCGTAGCTCTCGAACGTTCCCAAATTGACTGCAAGCTTATCGCCAGTCCCCTAGACTCCTGGTAATCATTTCAACACATTTGGGTTGCGTTAAAGTTTTATTTCTATTTCCTTACAATTTTTCCCATTTTCCACAATTTTATCCATTTTCCCTATATTTCAGGTCAATTTCCCAATATTGGGTCACATTCAAACCCGTATGGCTACCCAAGAGAAATCTCAAATTATTTATTTATTTTTCAGAATTTTATTACTGTAAACAGTGTCACGCCGTGAGAAAAATACCTGGCGGCGTTAATCAAAACGTCCCATTTCCACAAACACTATTCCATACGCCATGACTCACGACGTGGGGAAAATCCTTGCGGCGTCATATAAAACGTCAAAACCAAAACTCTCTCTGTTTCAGACGCATGACTGACGTCGTGGCTCATAGGTTCCACGACGTCCCTCGTGGCATCACTTCCTGTATGTGTTTCCGGGGTTTTTTGACACCCCGACTCATGTCACAGCATTCCGAAGCTATCCCAAACTCCTTGGGACGTCGTTACCAATCCAGTACCACCAAAACAAACCTAAACCACCACCAACCTGAAATCCAATATCCACCAAAACCCACGAAACCCATGTCAAAATGACACACATTGCGCAAGGAGTCGATATATTACCTCCACTCGTGTATTTGCCTCACTTCGCGTCGTCGCAAGCTCCAGAAACCCCAACTACTCCTCTGTTCCATGCAAGAGAAAATGAAAATGAGAGAGACGAGAGTGAACTGTGAGGAGAGAGAGAGAGAGAGAAAAAATTTATATACAACTTCTCTTCATTAGCCTCCCCAGCATGCATTCCGAGGCCCATCCATCGGTTCCTGTTTGCTCCACGGCCTCAACCCACACTTCTTAGCTGACACGAATCAGTGACTCTGCTGTAATGATGATGTTGCGCACCATGATTGGCTGGGCAGCTGCTGTGTGACGCGGCTTGGCCAATGGGCTTCTGATACGTGGCACTGCTGGTGTACATAAACTGTGTTTTAATGTGCTGGACCAATCACGAAGCGACACGTTGTAGTGTTGAACTCTAATTACTCCATGTCGGTGTATGTTTCGAGACAAACTCTCCCAGTATCCGAATAATGCAAGTAAATACTCTATTTTGAGTATTTTTCCGCCCCTGATTTAACCGTGCACTCCGTTTCAGCTGAAAACCAAAACTCAATATAATTAGTTATATATTTTAAAGACTTTACAAATTAAATTATATTAAAATAGGCTATTAAATCCTATAAATACTGACCTATCGAAAAACGTTATGTATACGACCAGGATGTGACAGAGTATGCAGGAGCAATGTGGTACACGCCTATAGTGCAACACAACAGGTTGATTCAGGTTCTCGAGAACATGCTCCGGGCTTGTATATTAGAGTTTGACAGATCTCGATAGGAGTACTTACTGTTATGTGAGTTTGCTTACAACAACAATTATTAGGCCAGTATTGAGATGGCACATTTATCATGTGCCATACATGTCAAATATAACTTGTATAAGGTTCCCAATCCCCTAAGAATATAGCAGTGGTAAGAACGAGGTCAAGTCCACAAGTCTCAGTCAAATCTAGTTCAACGAAAAAAAAAAAGGAAATTGGGGTTTTGAAAGTAGTTTGATTACACTAAAACAAGAAAGTAAATAAGTGTACATCAAAGAAAAAGAAACACACCTAAGCCTAAGGATCCACAATCTAGCTCTAATGTTGTTCTCATGTCTTGTTTCATCAGTTTTGAAAGATGGGTTTTAAAACAGTTTCCTAGATCGGCTATAGATGTTGGGATCACAACACCCCAGTTCCCCTATCCTCGATAGATAGGACAACCGCTCTCTAAATACTTTTCTTACTGAAGTGTACAAACTTGGGCAACCGCTCTCAAGATTTAGTACGTGAGCGACATTAAAATCTATTGGAACACCAACTACTAGATAACCTCGGGCAACTGCTCTCAAGATTTAACCTAGTACTCAATGCTACTCACTTAGAACATAGGTGTGTTAGGTCTCTTATTTTAAGTGATCGTCACTTCTCAACTCGGTTGGTATCATGGACTCAACCAGGTTTACTGCAAGTTAATGGAGTTCCATGAAGAGAGAATTGCAAGAAGATACAAACTTAAAAACTACCATTAAGGCATCATTAAAAATAATAAGATAAATATAGAGAACTGAAACAAAACACTATTATTAAAGAAAACCTCGACAAGACATGGAAAACAACTCTAACGGGCTAGATAACTTCACCCCGACTTAAGTATTAAATAACCTAGCCGGACATGGCTACTCTACCTCACAATATCCTAATTCACTCTGAATACAATGTGTTTTCGTCCGTAGAGGTGCCTCCTTTATATAGATGTGCCTGGGTACAAGAATAGCAACCCTCAGAATTAAGATCCTTCTAAAAATCCTCAAAACTTCTATTTCGCGATTCTGGCGCTGTGGGTGGCCTTTTATATTGTAACTGTAGCGCCATGTGTTGAAAATTAACGTCGTGCCTTGTTCTATATTGGTGCCCTCCATGGCGCAGTCGGTCCATCTTGACGTCGTGCCCTCATATTGAAGGTGTCAACCTTGCTGGTTTTTTACCGAACTTTGACTTATTTCCCAGATTTGTCTAAAACCTGCCCAAACACTCAAGTACCATGTAAATCTCAAAAGTAATCATTTAGAACCAAAAAACACAACTTTGAATCCAATTTACATAACAAAATCCTTATATAAAAGTGCATATTTAATGCCTCATCACGCATTTTAAGGCTTTTAGATGGCAGAGTGTGTTGCTCCCTATCGTGTTGGGTTGAGCCAAAGGACCAAGAGTTAATGGGACCTAAGATTATTGTTGATCACAGAAAAAGATACGACAAATTCATTAGGGATTTCGAGGTGCCTAGAAGAGGCAAAAAAAGTATGCAGACAAGTATCTCAACAATCTCACGTATGCGGAGAGAGCTTTTGTCTATTTAAAGGTTTCTCCCCTAAGGGTCTTCAGAGATTTGGGTTGAAAGGCAATCTTGCAATAAGATATATCGGGCCTTTCAAGATTAAGAAATGGGTCAGGAAAGTTGCGTATGAGCTCGAGCTTCTTCCGCAGATGTCAAACATTCATTCGATTTTCAAATTTCTATGCTTCGAATAGCAGAGTCGAAAGCAGATGTACGAACAACACCTAACTTGAGTTAGATTGACTTGAGCGAGGACATATCATATGAGGAGCGACCTATTTGGATGGTAAATTGAAAGGTATAACAGTTGAGAAACAAGTCTATCCCGAACGTACTCGTCAAGTGGCAGTTCCGTGATGACTCGTAACTCACTTGGGAGCGGGAAGACTATATGCGAAACATATTCTCATACCTTTTCGAGTCAGGTAAATCCTAACTTGAATTTAATTTTGAGGACAAGATTTCCATTAGTTGGGATGATTTGTCATGACCTAAATTTCTAATCTCATTTTAATCCGCAATCAGGATCACAGTCCCGTAATGTAGGACTGCATTGAGATACGCGCACTAACTGAGGCACGTGACCAAGGTGTGGCGATCTCAAGTCCCAAGGCAACCCCGGGCCTCGCCATGTCGTCAGACATGTCACGATCCTCTACCACGTCATGCACTTCTATCGATAACGACCCGTGATTCATTCGGTTGCTTACATGTTTTCCAACTTACCTAACTTAACCAGTTTTGAATTATATATTTGTCAAGTAAGTTATTTTCATTGATTTAAAGTTATTATTTTACTGCGGAACTAACATTTGATACAATTTTGTAAAGTGATTTCATTTATAAATGACAACAACCTATGTGGAGAACTAAAAAATATAGTACTCTTTATATAAGGTGACAATATAATTAAAATGTAAATATATACAAGTACATATGTCTCTTAAGTCCCCCTAAACCTAGAATAAAGCAAAATACCAAAAACAAACACCTACAATTATGTACAGAACGCCAACAGGCTCAAAGATAGTCGCCTAACACCTCCATGCCTTTCCTCGTAGAAAGATCAGCACTCGGTCATCAAACAAATATAATGACGAGTCCAATGACTAAAATTCCAAAAGAAGTCCACACAATATTTATGAATAAAACGGATAAAAACTACAAGACATGCAAGTAATACATCTGGCAACAAAAAGACATATTTACATAAAATGTAGGTTAACAACGAATAAGCATGTAACTAAAGGTCGCCTGAATTGGATGTGATGACCAAATGATACTTTTTAAGACTTTCTTTGCTAATCCACTAAGTTAGCTTTGCGAGTCAAGCTAAATGACAACGTGTACTAGTAATGACCAATAATAATGCGCCGAATAATTCAAGTGAATTAAAAGCTACACTAAGTGAATGAGGTAAAAGAGATGGAAATGAGACACATGATATGTAGTGGTTCGACCCAACCGATCTACATCTACTATCTAACTTCCTTGGTTAGAATTTTCAACCCCCTTTTATATTACCAATAAGTGAATGTCTTTAAACCCGCAAGCTTAGTGAATACCTAGCCTCAACTAGGTCTTTTACGAGATGCCTTATCGCAATAAGGGTTTATACAACTACCTAGCTGCAACTAGGATTTTTCCTTTACCTAGCCTCAACTAGGGTTTTTGCCTAGCCTTACTCTTCCCTTTCGACTAAGATCCCACTAAGTCTTACAATTAAAGTTTGATGAATACAATGAAAGTTTGCTTTACAAAGTAAAGCGGTATAAGATATCTTTTTCTCAGAAGCCAAATGTAATCCTAAGATGAATAAATGCAAGTGAGACTTTGCCAATTGAGATGTCTTGTAAAATTAAATTTTTATAGGCTAACTCTTAATATTGAATGCAATTAAGAAGAGTATAAATTAAGCTCAACTTGGTTCTAATAAATGACAAATTGATGCACAAATGAAAGATGCAATTTTAAGCTCAAGTTGTGCAATCAAAAACTCAGGTCACAAACAAGTTTAGATTAAGAATAAGACCCTTGAAAATATGTTGTTAAAACAAAATAAGTATGAAACCACAAAATCAAGTATAAATTAAGCACAAGTAGGTTTCAAGCAATGTAGCGCACTACAAAAAATCACTATTAAGTTCAAACAAGTGCACTTAGTATTTCGGGTTTATAAAAGATCAAGTTTAAGTACAAAAACCATTTTAGTTGTGTTTTACACACACTTCAATAAAATCAACAACAATAAGTATAGATTAAGTTCCATGTGGTTTCAAGCAATTTTCATGCACTTTGAAAATCAAAGTTTAAGCCCAACAAGTGCAAATTAGTCCTAGGGTTTATGACATCAAGTTTAAGCACAAAACTCAAGACAATTGTGTTCAAGAACACCACAAATGATTTCCAAATAATACTCCAAATAAAAATTATAGATTAAGCCCAAAAAGAGTAGGAAATCAAGAAATCTTACAACCCTGAGTATGAGATCTGAAAATCAATTTTGAATAAGAGTTGTAAATCTTAGAACACTTCCTTTGATCTCACTTGATGAGAATAAGTTCAGCCCCAACAATCTCCAAGTGAGTGTATGTGTTTGATCTTCACATTCCTTGCAAAATCATAATTTTTTAGCACTTAAAGTGTGTGCTTAAGCAAGAGTTGAGTGTTTTTTCGTTTTTGATTCTTTTGGTGCTTGGTCAAACTCTTTTTATACCCATATGATCGTTACATATGATCCAAGGGCCCAAAATGATCTCCAAATTTAAATTAAATGTGTGAATCAACACTTTAAAAAGCTGTCAGATTATTGCACAATGCGCTGGGTAAACTGTTTAGTGCGCTGAGTAAACTTTTTTTTAAAAAAATTTCAATTTACTGTACAACGATCTGGGTAGATTGGCCAGCGTATTGGATAATTTTCTTTGGCAATTTAATGCACAACGCGCTGCGTAAATTTTTGACAGTTTACTACACAACACACTGGGTCCTCTGCACAACGCGCTAGGTTAAGAGGCCTGAAAATAAATAGTTTTTTGGTTTTCTAAAATGACCCCCTAACGACCCTACGACTCTACTAAACCTCTTAAATCACTTTATACATATTTAATAGGGTCCATAAAAATGTGTCTAGGCATCCTAGATAATTCACGAACCACGAAAATAAAAAAACTCGATTTCATGAAAACATAGGGTTTTTCTACAAATATTTTTAATGCCAATATAAAAGCCATCTAAATACATGCCGATGCATTTAAAAACAATTTCGATACTTTGTATACCTCAAAAACATGTTATAAAACTCGTTTGCATGATTTAAATCGTTCTCAAACTCATGAAATCGAAAATTATAAAATTCATGACTTAAGTTCGTTAAAAATCGAAACTCATGGAATGCATGATTCTAATGCATTTGGCTTGTAAGAATGAAACTTATATACCTTACAAAAGTTGTACAAATGATTGTCTTGGCTTTCCAGTCCTTGTTTCCTTGTATGAGCTGAGTCTTAAACTTGTCCGTCCACATATTATCACTTTGACTTAATCTTGTACAAACTTCAACTTTCCCTTTGAAATTGTGATTCTAACAAAGTTTAATATTTCAAAACACTTGACAAACTTGTTAGTGCTATTACTCATTGTTTGTTGACATCAAAACCCCGAGTGGAGTGTAAGTGATGAAACACTTAGTTCAATTTTTGAAATTGAACTCTTTTGGCAAACAATTGATGTCTCTCAATGAGACTAAATTTGTCAAATTCGAATAGGAAAAAGTATATTTTTCTTAAATCTAGTTGCATAATTAAAATCCTTGTGAAAAACCATCAAGTTTAAAGCTAAGAAGTTTAAAAATCGAAGCTGTTTGGATAAGTTATGAAATTTCAAAGTTTTATGGTATTCTTGAATATTTTGAACAAATGCATGTCTAATTTGATGAATTTGATGCTATATATTGAAGTGTCATGGATTAGGAGTGTGTATTGGATCCCTGGTGGTGGAGAACAGGGATCAGAGGCGATAAAGAGGGCAAATTTTGAGGTGGAAACCCATAATCTTGGTTGTAGAATTCTAGGTTCCAGCACAGCTAGCGCGCTACCAAGATCACTTAGCGCGCTAGGCTTTAGTAGTGGGCTAAAGGATGCCCCTAACACGATATGTGTTATGGGCAACAATTTTTACATACATTTGTAAGTAAATCTGTTTCGACACTTGTTTTGATTTCATTCCTATTTATATTCTCAATTATAGTCTATTTGACTAGTATAGTTGTTTGTACTCTCAGTACCATGAATTGTGTAATGATACTCATTTATGAGGCTTTTTTATTATGGTACTTAGTATGCGTTGTTATTCATTGATTCTTATTCTCATGTATATGTCTTCCTTGCTACGAAAGTGGAAATTTAATGATGAAATAGCATGTTATTAGAATAGATGGGACAATGAATGAGTTTATGGAATTGTACTCATGTTACTCGTGCTTATCTAAGCAATTGTCTTTTCTTGAATCCTAAGCTTGAGTCTTTCCTTGTTATATTAAAGTAGTTCTTGTATCTAGACCCCTTTACTTTATCGAGATGTGAGCGAAAAAATGAGGTTAGAGTCCCTGGGATGTTGGCACTTATTACTAGCATTGTGTGGCACACGAGGTTAGAATCCCTGGGGTAGTTGACGTACCAGGGTTAGAGTACCTGATGATGGCATGGATTTACAAGTTGATGTGACGTAACTCATGACCGACCACACCTAGATCATTACTACTTTGCCTAGTGTCAGTTTCATTTGTTTAACTTGTAGTGTCTTCTAGCATATTCTTGTTTCAGTATTTATTTGCTATTTATATGCTTTTAGATACTTTTCTATTATATTAAGAAATATGGATAAGTGGTTTCAGGATTTTCTTTTATTTACTGTACTCACCATCTTGTTTGTGGCAGTGGGTGCAGATCCTTTGAGTAGCAGACCAGGGAATGAGAAAATCGGTGATTATATCTAAGCGTGTTGTTTCCTACTACTTTGTAAGTTTTTGATATTTTGGTGTATTTAAACTACTTTAAGTCTTTGATATACTTTTGGGATGTATATATCTGGGTTGAGCGATCAGTTCCCCAACTTGACATATGACTATCACATTGTTTATTTGTCACTTCTATATATATTCATATAATCGTTGTTTCCTGGTTTCTACACTTAAGGTTTATTTTAATTACTTCCGCTAAATTGTTAATACTTCCGTTGAACTTAATGAACTGATAAAAAGTTTTAATAAACCTTGAACAACACGAATAACGAAGAATGAATAATACTTATCCTGAACACGAATAACGAGACCAATGAGACAATAAGGCCGATTAATATGTTGTTAAGTCTTACGTAGCCGTGTTTATGGATTAATGACGAGATTAAGCCGGACGGTGCCCTAGATTAAGAAATGTGCAGTTACAGTATTACATTTTATTTAAGGAACGAAGTTACTAATTAGTTACTGACATATTTTTTGAAGAAAAATAAAAAATTCATTAATCATTCATGGCTCAATACAAGACTAAACATATAATTAAGTACATTAATTTGCTAATCCTATTTGTTTAAACGAACTACCATTAATTTGGTTGTGAATGTGATTGTTGAATGTGATTGTGAAATTAAAAAAGTTTGACAATCAGGGACTGCTTTCTACAACGTTGAAACTCATAATACATAAACAACACTACAACCACATAACAAATAACATATCTTCTCAACAAGAAGAAAAAAAAAAAAACCTAAACCTTCCCAATAAGAAGAAGACAAATTAAAGACTTCCAACCAGGGAAGGAAAACTAACTATAAAATGAAAAACTAAAGACAAGATCAATCCAGCGTGCCGCACAAATCCACGCAACACCATTTATGAAGACGTACCACAACAAAGATGGACTAATCTCCACAAATCTAACTGGATCTTCATTTTATTGTATGAAAAAAGTGAAAGGGATTTGATTGGAACCACTGTTGATCAAAGAAGATCAGCAGTGGTTCAAGAACAAAAATCACAAAAGCGAATCAAGAAAAACAAATATAGGGTTTGAAAGAAAAAAGAGAAAGTGGTTGTGTTAATGACATTTCTTATACTTACTTCTTAAGGAGGAAGCACAACGCTTTCAATGTTAATAATTGCTTTGGTTTAGTCGTTGCGATATATTAGTTGTTCGTCCATGCCTCATAGAATTATAAATTTGAATCTTCTATGTTTTTTAGGTATATTTGCGTGTTTTTTGTCGAATAATATTGTAATCTTAGACACGAAAATATTGAAAACCACTATTTGATTAGTTGACAAATATTAAAGTTTATATGATTTTTTGAATTTTGATTTTTTGCAATACAAAGTTTTTTTTTTTTTGTTTGAGCACTTTCCATCCAAAAAAATATAACATTGTTTTTTGTTTCTTTATTTTCCCATTTTTCGAAATGTATTTTCATAGTTGTCCTTACTTTATTTCATTAACGTTTTAAAGAAAAAAAAAGATAAGGGATTAGAAAATATCTTTGACTAAAAAAAAATAAAACAGAATTTTTGACCAAAAGTCTCGTTGATTTAATTATTTTGGATTTTCAGTTATTTTGTATTAATCAAAATTACTTGTTTATTAATTATTTTAGTCAGATTGGTGATATATATTAATCATAATTACTTATTTATTAATTATTTTAATCGGATTGGTGATATATGTAAGATACTTCTACCATAGGAAACAAATATATACTCATACTAAGGGTTAGAACCATTAAATTTAAATCTAACATATTAATCGAGGCGACATAAATACATTGTGCATTTAATGCACAGCACATTTTGAAGAGTTCCCATAGTGTAATATATATATATATATATATATATATATATATATATATATATATATATATATATATATCGATTTCATTGATAATTGTTCATCAATACATGTAAGGCATGTGACCTAATCAAACGCCAAAGAAGCTATATTTTGACCAAATAAATAACAAGGAGTAATTATTATTACTTTTGGGCCTTGTTTGGTTGACTTGGGCCCTGTTCGAGTTCCTAGGACCTTGAATTTTTTTGAGCTTGGCTATATGCACCCAACATTTTCATATGGTGCTGAGACTTTGAGTGCACCTTAAATTCAAATTTTAATTTATGAGGGCACCCAACATTTTTACCAAAACACCCATTCATCCCAACCGAAGCACTCATCTCCAACACTTTGGTCAAGACACCTATTTTAGGTTCTATAAAATATGACCAAGGCTTATTTTCTAGGTTCAATGTTGTCCAACCGAACTTCTTTGATAAAATTTGGTTGACAATTGTCGATCTAAAGGTTTGGTGAGTTCTGATTGACTCTCCAAAAAAGTTTGCCAAGCCTTGACCAACTTTTCAACTAGAGGTTTAGTGTGCTATGACCAACTCTCCAACTAATAGATATTCGGACTTGCGAGAATGACCTACTCGATGATGCCCTACAAATCACAAGGAGCGTGTGGAAGAATGTTGATGTAACAATCCAAATCTAATTTGTCATTATTTGACAAGTATTTGCATACGTGGGCGCCAGACAGGACGTGCGTGGACCCCAACGTTAGGTCAGAGCACACCATTATAGGTATACAATCCATTTTTGTATGTTGATTGTTGTATTTGCAATGTAATTTTTTAAATTAGATTATTGGCATCACAATGTGGTGTATTATATTGTATATGCCGAGTGAGACAGTATGACAGAAATTCGCCTCGGGTAGCATATAGACGTGGAAACCGGGGAGGCAAATGGTTAGTACACTAGGACGACGGTTAATATACACATAATAAATGGTAATATATGCTAAATAATTAATATAATATGTCGTATATACGTGAGTGACGCAAGTGTACACGTTGGACAATTGAAACCGTTTGGGATTGGGTGTCGGAACGCTCGAGAGGTGGCTTGGTGATTGTGAGCAAAGATGAGGAGGTGAGTACCAAAGCCACATATATAAGTAACATTTGAGTGGACTTTTTGACTCCATTTTGACCACAAATTACACCTTGAGATTTGATCAACATATTAGATGGTATTTTTGTATAAAGGCCAAGAAATTTACATTTCCATCACCTTTTCTCTCTCCTCACTAACACTTGGACGAAAATGGAAATGGTGTTTAGGGTTTTGTGAGATTGTGGAGCTCATTTGGAGGTGTTGGAGTAAATGTGAATCAACAAAAAAGATATATTTTCGATCCCCATATCTTTCTCTACGTTTCAGACCTATTTTCTCAGGTTTTTGATGAGGTTTCCGGGGTGTAAGTTGGGCACACCAGTCTCTAGGGTGTGGTTATGAGTTCAATGTGTAGATTTGAGGCAACAAGGTGGTTTGAGTTGAGTATTATTGTTGTTGCTATGGGTTTTCATGGATTTTTCGGTTTTGGTAATAAAACCCGAGGTTTGCTTCTTGGACGATTTTCATTGAGGGGTTTCGATAGATTGTGACTTATTGGATGTTTTGTAAGTGTTTGAACGAGCACAAATTTTGGCAATGAGCCGAGGGGGTCCGAGAATCCCAATAATGTGTTTTGGCTCAGACGCCACCAGTCGCGCCTTAGCCATTTGAAGGCCATGGCGCCACCTGTGGCATCCAAACCATAGGCTAAATACCCACCCACACTTTATATGGCATCGTGGGTGGGGTGTACGTGACCGCGTCTGTCACGACACCCTGGACGTCGTAGAGGCATTGCACATGGTGGCTTCCAGAACAGTGACAAACCATAAATTATAAATAAAATTGGAAAATTTTGTTGGTATATCTAGGCATAACCCATTTAAATAGTTTAAGAGTTGTTTTCATCGAGGAATTGATGTTGATTAATGATTTATGGGGTTTAAGGAATTGATTGGAATTTTTGGCAATTCAGGTTTTAGGTGATATTGACGAGTAGTGACACGCAGTTTGAGCGTGTATTTGGACATTGGCGGTAGTGTAGTACAGATTTGAGATGTGTAGTATCCCAATTAAAATTCACTTTTGAGTATTTACTTTTTGGTTATTTGAATTCAGACATTTCTATTCAGTAATCTTACTTTTCGAATTTATTTACGGTCGATTGAATTTACTTCTGCCGGGTTTATTTTATTGCGGGGGCATGAGGTCCACTAGGCCATAACATGTGTTCTAGTGATATTTCGGTGGATAATCGACCGAAATGTTGATTTTAACTAGACACATGTAGGTGCGTCGTGGTCTACGCCGGCCACGTAATGGGTTTAGGGATTTCAGTCAGTTCGAGGTGTGCTCAATGGTGGTGCCTGGGTAATAGCTCGAATTATGGTACTTGTCTGACCAAGATCGTGCACGCACTTTGTCGTTCTATGTTGTTGATATTCATGCGACGATCTCCCACAGTTGTTTCTATTCTTTTCTTTCACATGTTTATTTGATAATATTTTGATTCCAACATTTACTTATTGTATTTACTCTTTGAATTTCCTTGAGATTACTCACTCTGAACTTGACATCTGTTTTATTGTGATGGCTGAGTGCAGACCCCAGTACGAACAGTGAGAAGGGCAAGCTTGAGGATTTCTTCTGACTGATCAGTTGTTGCCTACTCATATGTGTGTTTATTTCATTTGTTTTATGTTGGGTTTTGGGATTTGAGAGATATTGGATATGTATATTGACCAATTGAGGTCATTTTGATGTTTTAACTAGACTTACAGTGTTAGTTCGGTGTCCTAAGGAGGAGTTATCTCTCACCTTAGGGTGTAAGTTGGGAGATAACTAAACAAGATTAGTTTTCTATTCTCTGTAAGTACTCCCTCGAGATAACCCCGTTCCTAACCAAACAAGGTCCAAATATATCATCTTCTTGACAAGGTAGGGTAGTTATATATGATTGTAGAAAATGATCTTAGTAATGAAATGTGCATTCAACCATACTCCCATGGAGCAGGGCCCAGTGGGTGACCGACCCAAGCCCCCTACTCCAAGAAGGCCCCAATTTCATTGTTACGTGGGGGTATTTTTGTATTTTTGCATATTTAAACATATCTCATAAGTTATACACATAGCCATACTGAGTGGTCATTTATTTTCCTTCAAATTACGCACAAGGCCCAAAATATATTAACGTGATACGTACGTATTCACTAACGCCAACTCTATCTCTCTTAAAATACACTAGTTTTTCTTTTCAAAAAAAAATACACTAGTTTTTTTTTAAAAGAAAAAATAATATATATATACACACACACACTAGCTCACATGTTTGTCTATAAGTTGTATGATATATCTCAAGATTTGTTCTCGCATTACGCAATAAATAAATCTCCAAGTTTCTTACTCTCTTTACACCCTCTAATACAAGTAAACTTCTTTCCACTCAAGTTCTTCTCACCCTCTAAATCTCAACTCTCTCTAAAAACTCAAAGACCTCTCATTCTTTGTCTTTTACGTTTGATACTTTTAGTCAAAGCATCTATGGTGAGATAGTAAAAACATCACTTGACAAAAGGTAAAGTTTTTGGTAGGTTGTAGTTTGACGATTCCCATTGAAGTCAAAAAAAAGGTTTGACACTGTTATATTTTACATCTCAATAAATGTATAGTGCAAATTCTAGTATATAAGCTTGAGTTGTGAATTTTTCTATTGTGATAGAAGGCATATTCTTAATTTTTACTTTGGTTTTTTTAAGTAATCGACGTAAATACAACAACAACAATTTAGCCTCAGTCCCAAATTTATTGGGGCGACGTAAATGATTGAAGAAATATAATAAATCAACAAATAACTTATCCTTATTTTTTAAAATTTATATTTTATTTCTACTAGTATAGGAGCCCTCAAATCAAATTTAATATAATTTTTTAAAATATTTTTTTTGCAAAATAAAAGGCCCCATTTTTTTAGCGCCCCAGGCCGAAAAAATGACTGGGTCGGGCCTGCCATGGAGTTGCACTTTCCCACTCCCATTAATTTACATCCGACCAAAACATGATCTTAAATATGTAAAAAAAAAAAAAAAAAACATGATCTCAAATTGAACTTTTATTTTCAAAACATTAATCTATTATTTCATTTTCTTAATAACTGATAATCACCTCGATTCGATGCATCACAAAAGTTTTATTTTATTTTCTTAATTTCTTATAAAAATGTATCACCTTTTTAAGTTAAAATTAATAATATACCAATTTAATATTTGGTTTAATTTTAGGTGGGGTGCTTCAATTGATCACCAAAAGGAATTCTGCAAGGATAAGGGGTGCTGCAAAAGAAAAGTCCAATTGAAAAATAAACAGTTAAAATTATATGGAGTATAAGTTTATTGAAATGATTAGGTTATGATTATACCATCATATACGTGAATTTTTTCCTTTATTTAAATTATTAATCCTACACATTAATTATAATACCTTATAGTTATATATATATATATGTGTGTGTGTGTGTGTATTTGATTTCACCTTATAATTATATATTAAATACTTAGCTAATCAAAAGTTTTAATCAGATAAGGATCCCACATATAAATTAATCATGTCTCATGCTTGTTACACACACACAGCCCTATATAATTAATTATAATATACAAATAATGTTGGAGAACTTTGCTAAAAAATAATGAAAAACAATGCAGCTGTACCGTTTACAAATCATGTAATAAATGAGAGTTTGATACGTATGCTAGCAAGCAAAAAGAAAAAAGAATTAAAAAAACCAAGCTAGGGAGAAGTTAAGGATATAGACATTTTTAATTTATGGATATTATGATGCTGTAGATCATCTTTGATTAGTCTACATGATATATCCCAACGAGATATGCCTCAAAAAAGTTATAAGATTCTACATATGCATAGCTTTAAGGAAGCACAAATAATAATTAACTATATTGTAAATCCCTCTAAAATGTAAGAAATGGGCTTTTTTTAATTTTTTTATATTCATTTTTTATTTTTTATTTTTTATTTTTTATTTTTTTGATACGAGCAGAGTACATAGGAGAGAAGCATTAATTATCAGCAATTCATATGTAATAATATACTTTGATACAATATGACATGTTCCAAAGAAAAACATGTCAAATGGTGCACATGCACGCTAGTGCGTTGTGGTATTTATTGTTTATTTTTTTTCAGATGGTATTTATTTGTTTGTTAGGTAGGCAGGCCAAGGGGACCATAATGTAAGCTGTAATGGCACTATCTCAGACTTCAGTGGTTGTTGTTGAGCCTACACTTGTGCTCTAATGCTTTGTTTGGACAATGCACACCCCTTCTCTTTAGATCTTTAATTTCCCTTTCTTCTTTATTTGCCAGCTGGCTGTGAATTGTAGTTCATTAATATTATATTGTGTACAATCCAACTTAATTAAATATGCAATAATGTCCAAGAATTCCTAGTTTAATTAATTGAAATTAATTAGGATCAGTTACTTTATAAACTAGTGAAAATGCCCGCAAAAAAATTAAAGACCGTGGCTATTCGCACCTTACCTTTTGCTTCTCGTACTTTATTTTTTTAATTTTTACTTTGTTATATCCCACTTTTTACTTTAACTTACACCACTTTTTTTTTTTCTTAAGATTTCAAAAATACCCTTGCTCACCTCATCACCCTCACCTTCTCCAACACCCTTCAATGCTCTCTATTTCTTGATTTTAGTACTTATAGTAGAACACTTATACTAGGTCACCAAGTGTTGTATGAGTGTTTTTTTGTTAAATAAAGTCGGATGTGGTCATGTCGTGTCTTAGAAGTGAAGAAGTGTTGCCCATGGGATTCGGACACACAAGTATCGACCAACTCTGATTGAGTCCTCTAAAGAGGCAACAACCGACTCTAACCGAGATTGTGAAGAGAACTCGGTCTCAGTGGGTGACGGAGGGATCCGGCTGATACCTCTTTAGACGTGTCAGTTATGTGTGTCCGAGGCCTCTTTAGAGGTGTCGACCTTGTTTGTCTGACGCTTCTTCAGAGTTGTCATCTTGTGTGTTCGACATCCGTGGGCAACAAAAAAGAACAAAAAAACTTCAAAACTCTTAAAAAATACATGTAAATGACAAAAAAGTGGGTTTTGTCGGAATTGCTTGATATTTTCGATTTTATTGAAACTTTGTACCCAAAATGTAAGATTCAAGCCCCACATTGAAGTCGTAAACCCAACAATAAAACCATAAGCAATACTGATTCAAAAAAGAAAAAATCTCAAAATCGACATTAAAAAAGATGAGAAATGCACCGATAATATCAAATCGATGTAGTTTTGCTCGAATTTTTATCAGATTTGGATTGGTGGTGAGAATGCGATTTGAGAGAGGGGTGATTGGGGTATGAGTGAGTGAGGTGACTGGGATATGGGTGGGTAAAAATCTTTTTATACAGAGGGATAGTTGGGTAATTTTATTAAAGTGGGGTACGATAAGTAAAAAGTGGGGTGCAAATAGCCGCAGCCTAAAATTAACTATTGTGTTTCAAAAAAAAAAAACACTAGTGAAGATAACTTTTTTATTATAACTAGTGAAAATGAATGAAAATTAAAGCTACATCCCACCCAAAAAAAATTAAAGCTACAAATATTGAAGCAATTTTTTTTTTAATTAGAAGCCAATTAATGACATGAGCCCCAACCTTAGCTTGCTTGGACAAGTGATACCCTCATGATCATTTTTGGTATTGCAATTTATACAAGTAAACAAAATATAGCATTATTGTTTATATATTATATATAGTGAAATCAATTACGTACGGATTCTAGAAAAAGTAAAATTGATTCGCATGTCTAAAATATTCAAAAGATCAAGAAGTGACTTTGGTTAAAAAGAAGACATTTCATAGGTCGGGTCCGGGCTTAAAAACTTTAACTCAAACCCAACTCACTATATGTATATAGGTCTATACATAGGCCCAAGCTTGACCCATCAAACTCATGAATAAATATTTTATTATTAAAAAAATCTAAAAAATAAATTATTTATTCATTTAATAATTTTTATAGGCTTTTTTTTAACAATATATGTGTTTCCATATATACATAGTATATTTATATATTGTACAAAAATGAGGAGTAGCTCAAATGGTAAGCATTACTGTGCATTAAGTCCTAGGTTCAAACCTTTCCTACGACACTTATTATTTTATAATATATTAATTATAAACTTATATTTGGGTTAGGCCCGAGCCACGCTTGGGCTTTTTAAAGTGGCCCAATCTCATCCCATTTAAAAGTGCGACTAATTAGGTCAGACTATTCTTAAAAAGGGTTGTCCAATCTCAGTTATTTGTTCACGGGCTTGACCAGGCTGGGCCGGTACCTAAGCCCATGATCAGGACTAACAAGAAGTGATTGTAACTGCATCTGTGATACACGCGGGTGAAACTCACAGGCCGAAAAGGAAAAAAGAAAAAAGAAAAAGAGAAGTTCCAAAGCTGGGTTGGAAAAATGTGTCAAATTAAATTGGTTTGTGCACCTACTTCATAGAAAGAATTAAGGAAAATGATCTAGATCATCCGTCGAATTACCTTGGGGACATTTTGTTAGAAGATATCCGAGGGGTATCGTTTCCTAGGATGTACCTCATGTAATATGTGTATTCTGTACTAATATCGGCTATGCCCCTGTCAAGAAAAAAAAAATTTTTAAGGAAAATGATTGGTTGACTCGTTTTAGGCACCCATTTAGGCGCACTCACCTGCAGGCACGTCCCTTCGATACCCTTTGAAGCGAGTGTGGCGAGTGTAGCGCACATCTCGTGATGTATCATGTGGTCACCCTCCATTATTAAGAAAAACTGCCTTTTTTTGTCAAATTGTTGCATTGATGGTCCTAACACCAAAAATAGGTACAACAATCTATTACAATGTGTATAAAAGAATAAACAATTCTCTAAAGTACGGAACAATATTCCCATCGGGCAAGACGGCGCCGTGACCTAGGCAAATGCGGACAGGGACCCCAGCACCAAAACCCCTGAAAAACATAAGAATTTAATAAAACTTTATAAATTCATCGAAACTCGATCTAAAACACTGGTAAATGGCCTCATAAGACTTAGGGACTATAGTGCAATAGTCGAGAGCGTGCCAGATCAGATTGGGGTGTCTTACGGGACTTTAGAGAGCGTGTTTGAGGTGCGTAAACCCCTTAAGAAACACACTCGGGGACTATATGCTATTCTTGTCATTCATCCTCGCTTATTTATTGCTTTACATTCTACTCTGTTGCATTATTGCTTTACGGCTAGTAGAGTCGGTTCGCTGTCGGGTTTTACTTTGAGGTGTATTATACGGGGATCTAGCACACTAGTTCATAGCATGTGTACCCAGATACTCGGTGAATGACGACTCGAGGCCTTATTACGGTACACATGTCGATGTGTTGTGGGTCAACGTTGACCATTGAGTGGACCAGTTTGGATATGGCCTAGTGTGGTAGGACTACTGAGAATCATCCAGATGGACGAAGTATTGCCTAGTCTGCTACGCGTGACACATCCATTTGTTATCGTTAGTGTTATTAATACATGCCTTGTCATTTACAGTTGCCTGTTTATTTCTCATGTTTATTTAACATTATTATTGGCTTCCATATTATAAATGTTTGGTGAATTTCTTCTGGAGATTTACTCACTTGGCTCGTCATCTATTTTATTGTGATGACTGAGTGTAGATCCTAGTACGAGTAGAGACAAGGGGATCCTAGGCGACTATCTCTGACTGCCTACTGTCTAGGACCTTCTCGTACATTTTTATTTTTGTTTTATCCTTTTTTGGTACAGGGGACTTTTTCAGAGACAAGTACATGTATATACTTCATTTTTAAGATATTTTGTTGCCTTGTATACAATATACATTATGCCTAGTGTTCCACACTAGGAGGATGCTCTATCATGACATGAACTTTATATTTATTTGCACGCTACCCATGTCTATTAAGTCTTCCGCTGAATAAATTGTTAAACATTCTAAGACTGTGACAAATATAACAGATAAAGAAGCCAACTTAAATGAAAAAGCGATTAAATGATTAACTTTATGACAAGTTAGCATGCATTTCAAGGAAACTGGTGTGGCAATGGACGTCAGCGGCGCGTGGGATCCAGTGGGTCAGTGATATGGCAAGGCTGAGGGGCCCGCGACGTACCATGTGGCAGCCTCGAGATTTGGGGCCACTTCACAAGATTTGTTGGGATTCCAACATTAGTAAAAGTATCTTTGATAAAAATCCAACTTAGTCTGTCATAAACCTTCTCCAAGTCGATTTTGGTCACCATCCAGCCAGATTTTCCTCTGACTGACTTCATAGGGTGGAGGAGTTGATGTTCAATAAGAATGTTATCTGTGATTTTCCGTCTTGCAACAAAACTAGATTAGATATGGAGTAACGACATAACCAGTTTGAGCCTATTAGCAACCATTTTCATAATTAGCTTAAAGTTGATTGTACACAAGCTAATAGGACTGAATTGGTTGGCAACATTAGAGTTCCCTATTTCATAATCAACATGGTAAGAGATTTGCTTGAGTCAGCAGGGATGAAACCTTTTTCAAAGGCGTCATCCACCAGATTGAGTAAAGTGTTGGGTTTTGAGTTCATACCAACAAAAAATTCAAAACAATTTTTGAAAAAACTTCACAGGATCGCACATAAGTTCTATTAAACTAGATCTAAAAAACTAAATCATACCGTAATCCATGATTTCCTTCTCTGATTGTTTGATCTCCAAGGCGTTCAAGCGCGCGCCATCTATCGAAAATCCATACACGAATGTTGAGTACAATTTGAAGTGTAAGTCCTAAAAGAGATAGAAAATATTTTTCTTTCTCACCCTAAATCAAGAGAACTCAAAGATAGCAAAAAAACAATATTTTTTTGTTTTAAGGTATTAGGCTCTGTGTATATGTGTAGATAAACCCTCACTTAAAATCCTATTCATAATACAACTATTGTATTTAAGCAGTTTAAGCAAATTACACATACCATTTATTAATAAGTTGTCGTATAACAAATTGTAAGGGCTTTTATGTCATGAATTTTATCATATAAAATTCATTACTCTAGACCAATTGAAATTGTGCAAAGTAATTCTTTGTGTACAACCTAATAGGCTCATGCGACATTGGTACTGAAGCAAAACCATTTTGGCACACAAGTTATAAACGGTATCTAGCAAAACATTATGACTACCCAAGTAACATGAATATCAAAATTGATACAACCTAATGAATAACATATATCATATCCTTTTATCGTGTGATGTCCTTTGATTAAACATAAGGCATGGAAAGTCACCTTTAATAATCAATCGTACTAGTCTCAATCTTTAGATAGACTAAAAACATTCAAGTGACATTGATCATATCAATTCACTTAGGCTTGGCCATTTAACAGTCTAACATATCGAGGGATCCACTAAAATATCTTTCTATACGAGAGGAAAAAATTACATCTTGATTACACACCTTCACATATTATTCACATGGTAACCATGCTCCTAAATATTGAAGTCTATGGTAATCTCACGCTGAAGGACTAAAAGATATACCTATCATAAGTAACACCTATGACTTAATCCATGTGGTGTTCTTATAGTGGGTCGGTCCAGTACCTTGTTCCCTAACAAGTACTCATGATCACGATTCGTATCTCTATACGCATGACCATTACATGTCCATCATCAAGATTTACACTGGTCTTAATTCATTATAGTTCACAGTATAATGACCAACTAGGGACGTTTAGGATATTTCAATAAATACCAATGGATCTTATTATTATAAGGTAAACATGCAATCAGTTATAATAAAACAACAAACGAAAACCTCTATTTTATTAACTAAAATTATAAGATAAATAATGTTTGTAGATTGACCTAAGGCATATGCCCCAACATAAAGAAGGCCCCACATTCATCCATTGAGATTGATAAAAAAAAACAGTGACACCATCCAGGCGTGGGGTCTTTATGGGGGGCATGTCAAAAAGGGCAAGCCAAACCTCCTCTAAGGTCACTTTCATTTCCATTGCATTACAGAGACTTTGTGGTATGATAGAGAAACTATTATGAATGAAGAAAGGCAAGCCATTGGATGAATCTCCATTATAAACATCCTTGAAGTAATCAACTCCAGCAGTACGTAACATCATTTAGTTATCATACCAAGTCCCATCATAGATTTTAAGCTTAGTAATGAATTGCTTTCTGGATCTTAAGCTTAGAGTGAAAGAAGGTCGTATTTTTGTCCCCAAGGCTGACCCATTCCATATTGGCTCTCTATTGCCATAACAGTTACCTTTTGTGTTAGGACACTTTCCAGCTCTTCCCTCAGTTCTATAACAAGCTTGCTCAGATTTCTGGTGGAGTGACACTCAAAGGCTTTATGAATGCTAGCAAGTCTTGCCAACATACGTTTCTTCTTTTGAAAATATATCCAAATTAAAACAACTTTTATTTCAATTGTCTGCTAGGCCAAAGTAACGGGAGATAGCTTCATTTATAGCGGCTCCGCTATTCCAGTTCTCCTTCACAAAGTCTGACCATTGTGGGTGGGTCTCCAAGGCCACTGGAAAGTGAAATCTACTTCGAGAAGTCTTGGTGTTAGAAAGAGCATTGACTTCAAGAAGTAGTGGACAATGATATGTCTTGGCAAGATGGGACACTTAAAATATTGGTTTGAAACATTCATGTTCATAAGCCCCGACACCACATAAAGGTAGCACCGCGTACTTCAGGTTCAAACATTCATGCTTCCCTTACCCATCGAGCATATCTTTTACAGGTTAGAGGCTTATATACCCCCCTTATATCGTTCACTTTGAGTAGTGCATTGAAGTCCCCAACAGCTACCCAAGGAATTCTAGTATCAATAAATAACTCCTCTACAGCATACCATAGCGTCGCCGAATGGTTGGGTTAGGACTATTGTATACCCATGTAAAGAGGAACAGATCAGAGTGGGTCACTTGGACCTTTAGGTGGATGAATTGCGTGATGGCCCCAGTTCCCCCCAAAACTGGGTCCTGCCCAGCCTAAACCTACGTGGATCCCTGAGACCACACTCACGAAGACAACGCATTCTAGTTAGCCTCAAGTTCTCAATTCATCATTAAGTTATCAATTTAAAAATGTGAGTTATTGGATTATATATATTTATCAGGAAATTCGCAGTGGTAATCAACTATGATCAACTAATAACTCAATAAAGAGAAAATCAGGAAACAACCTATAGTGTGGAAACCCTGAGAATGGATAAACATGTAAATCTGGTGACAAATGTAGCAACGTGATAATACATGATATCCCTAGTCACTCAATCCCAAAAATATCTCCCATTGTATTGAAAAAGATAAATATACAATAGTCACAAGGCAAAAGACAAGACCTACAGTGAAGTAAAGGAAAGAACCGCTCCGAGAGTCTTCAGAGGAAGTCACCTAACATCAACGCTTTACCCTTGCTCGTCTCAACCCCATCTACACCCACCGTCCCAAACTAGATGGTGAGTACATGATAAAATTGAAAGTATAGCCAGAAGAACATAAACAGTAATTCATAAATAACCAATAAAATAGTCTAAGAATCATGCGGTATTGAAAGACAAAGAATAACACAAATTGCATGATAAACAGATTGACAACTGATTTAATGATATATGAGTGTCTATAGAGTCAAAAGAGGCCCATAAACGGTCAATATCCACAACATATCCACAACCATTTCCACATCGAAAACAATCCAGTACTCGGGGGGAAACTCAATATTAGGTGGATAGACAACACTTCTGTAATGACCCTCAATTTAATTGAGTGACACGTCGTGTATTTTACAAGACCGTGACCTACCATCGTGATCTGTCATATTACTCAAGCTTCGGGAGTCGACACTGAGGTATATTTTTTCTGTGATGTTTGTATTATTATTTATACCCGAATGAGAACACTATGTGTCCTAGCGCTTGGTTTCGTTTATAAATCGCTACGGATTTCTGTGTGAGATTCGGTTAGGAAAAAAAATTTTAGGGTATAAAACGAATAATTAAACACCGAAAAAATGATAATTTATGAATTTTTGGAAAATAATAAATAATTAAATAAAATGTGGGAGTAAGGTTATGTTCGGGAAGGTACGTAGTACGAGTTGAGGGTTGAAACGGGTCCGAAAACACGTGTTTTGAGCGAGAAATGAGGTGGTTTTGAAGTTTAAGTCACCTATTGGAGTCATGAGTGTGTGTTAGAGTTGGTGGAAATGATGAAGAGGAACCACAAGATTTGTCTCGAGATCCATGCGGGAAATGAGATGAGAGATTGTTGTATAAACCAACTTTTCTCTCTCCTTATCCATTTTTTATTTTCGATTGAACGAGAGAGGAGGAGAAGGGGGTTTCAGTGTTTGCGAGCACGTTGTGAAGACGAGGAGCGACCGAATACGCCTAAAAAGGTAGAATTCCTACTCCTTGCACGTTAATCTACGTTTTGGCATTAATTTTGTGGGTTTTTGTCGTGACGATTTTGGGCAAAATTTCGAAAAAATGTTGGGAAATGAATTTGGATGATGGATTTTGAATAAATTGGGTGTTTGATTGATGAATTGGTGGTTGGTTTGTGGATTTGAAATGAATTGGAATTTTTGGAAATTTTTGAAGAATTTTGAGTTATTTTCGAATCAGGGAGTTTTGTCAGGGTTTTAACGGAAAGGGAGTTGAGTTTCAAGTTGTTTTGGACATCATGAATGGTTTGAGATAGACTCGGAACGTAGCAACTCGAGCCAGGGTTTCGAGAAACCCCGGAATGAGTGTTCTGCTAGACACGCCGCGAGGAACGCCGTGAGAAGGATCTCCCACGGTGTCACCCACCTACGTGTTGGACAGACGAGTTTTTTTCTCCACGCCGTGGAGACGTCGTCCAAGCAAATGGTCACGGCGCATGTGGCAGCGTGACACTGTTCACAGAGACTAAATTTTCTAAAAATTTTGAAAAATTTTGGGGATATCTCGGGTGTTCAATTAGGTCCAAATACAACCCAATACCCTAGAAATCAATCCAATTACACTAATTTGATAATTATAGAAAATTGGGTAAATTATAAAAATATTAATAGGATTTGTAAAATTGGTTAATTGACAAACATTAGGAATTTAAGTGGATTAGTATAAGTACGTTAGGATCGGAGATTTGCGGTTAACCGAGACGTTATCGTACGATTGTAGGCTAGATAGGAAGTATGCATTAATTCATTATCCATTTATTGTCAACTATTTTGAATTGAGTCTCTATTGGAATTCCATTATTTATTTGTTGATTAAGTATCATGGCATAAGTACATTGCGAGGTACTTTTGGGTCCCTATGAGTGGGTAAGCGTGAACACTTCTGTAGTTGGGTTGTTCCACCCCACTGATAGTGGGTTATACCCTGAGTACTGGATTGTTTGGACGCTATGGTGTCTATGGTGTGTTGGTTACTATTGTGACTTAAAATGTGGTGCTACGGTACTGCATTGATTTTGACCACTTATGGGCCTTCGTTGATTCTATAGACACTCAAATTTTCGTTGCTCAGCTTGTCAATTTGTTTATCATGCTATTTGTTATTCTTTCTGCTTTTCAATACCGCATGATATTTAGACTGTTTATTTAAAATCTTGAATTACTGTTTAGTTTCTTCAGGCATTACTTTCTCTTTTTCAAGCACTCACCGTTTAGTTTGTGATGGTGGTGCAGATAGAAATAGAGATAGAGGTGAGACGAGCAACGAGAAGGTGCTAATGCTAGGTGATCTTCTTTGAGGACCCTCGGAGCGATCCTTTCCTTTACTCAGTGTAGGTTTTTGTTCTTTGGTTGTGATTATGTCTATTATGTTTTGTAAAACACTGGGACATGTATTAGGGATTGAGAGACTAGGGATATCATGTATGATCACTTTATATAGCTTTGATCACCAGACATGCATGTATTTATCCATTTCTCAGGGTTTCCATATTAGTAAGTTGTCCATTATTCCTGATTTCCATTTTATAGTTATAGTTGATTATAGTAATTTTCCCTGCGAATTTCCTGATAACTTTATAATCCTATAACTTAAGTATTTAAACGATTGACTAATGATGTATCTGAGGATTTGAGGCTGACTAGGATAAGTAGACTTCGCGAGTAAGGACTCGGGGGCCCATATAGACCTAGGCCGAACGAGATCCAGTTTTATGGGGAACTGGGGCCGTCATAGTTGCTATCAGAGCGATACTTAACTCTTGATTCACCTTACAACCTGCATAAAATACAAACCAGTGAAAATAGGAAATAGTTGGAACCTAGAGTGGAACCCTATAGTCCTAAGTTAAGGTTTAGTTGGGATGTGAGGTAAGTTGGGGAAAAAGTAAAATTTGATTCTACATGTTATATCTGTTGTGATGTATTATATTATATTGGTACCTATTGACTGATTCGGTGACGCTTATGATTCCAGATTGCGATGACTGATCAAACGGAGCCTAGTGTGACAGTGGGGATGATGGTCCTCGAGTGATCAGTGTCAAGGATTTTCAGGCATTGACATAGCAAGTAGTTACTCAGGATCAGAGGTTAGAGGAGATCTTGAGGATATTGAGGATGCCAGTTGCTGCTACACCATCACCACCATCTACCTCAAGAGTTCTTGCTACTCAGGAGATGGATACACCGATTGCTGCTACATCTACGGCTCCTATTACTGTTGCAGTGATACCGGAGACTATTGTGCTACCACTGGTACAGGTTGAGGCAGTTCCTGCAGTACCTCTTGTTCAGACTGATATAGTGCCTGCTCCAGTAGCGGAAAGAGGCATTAGGGCCACAACGGAGGCTAGATAGTTGAGGGAGTTCAAGAGGCATAACCCGAAGGAGTTCTTTAGGGTATAAATTTGGTGGCAGTAGAGATGTTCCTGAAGAGCCACGAGAAGGTGCACATTATCATAGCGATTGAGGAGCACATGCGAGCCTCGATTTCATCACGTATGTTGTTTGGGGAGGCTACTGACTGGTGGACTATGATTGTGTCAAACAGAAGGGTTCCGAAGGACTAGATAGAGTTCAAGACCCAGTTCAATCTAAAGTATTTTCCTCCTATAGTTCTGAGAGTGAAGAGGAACGAGTTCTCCACGATTCGACAGCTTGCAGACGAGTCTGTCATGGATTATATGGGCTGATATCTGCAGTTGCTACCTTATGCTGGGGATTCAGTAGACAGCGAGACTGTCAGAATCTATTATTTCACTGAGGGGTTGTTACCTTACATTGGAGGTGTTGTAGTCTTCACAGAGAGCCAGAGACTTTACATCGACCTTATGAGAGGAGTTTGGTTAAGGAGGGGTATCTATGCACACACCCAGAGGAGAGTAGATCTGTTATCCAGAAGACGCGTTTTGAGGGCCAACAGGATTAGAAGAGGAGGAAGAATAGGCAGGGTTTCAGGGACAATAGAGCCTAGAGTAGTGGTTCAATTGTTCCACCACCACAACCTACACAGACTACAGTTGTTGCACCAGTACCTGCACAGAGTTTCACAGGTCGACCTCCACAAGCTACTAGACCTGCACAGCAGCAACAGAGGCAACAGTCTAAGAGTAGGGATACTAATAAAGGAGGTGGACAGACATAGACACAAAGATCTGGACAGGCATAGACTCAGAGGTCTGGTCAGACTCAGAGACCTCTACAGGGGCGTGGGAAGGGTCAGACACAGGGGCAGGGTTCATCTGGTTCACGAAAGACGCGTACTTGTTACAAGTGCGGTCAGATTGGTCATTTAATGTTTCAATGTCTGTTATTGACGAGTGCTTAGCCACAACATCACCACAGCAGTAGAAGAGAGTTCAGGTTGTTGTTGAGCCAGACCAGGGAGCGTCTCGTAATCTTGTTGAGGGTATGTCTTTGATTTTCAGTACTTTGATGCATACCATGTTTGATTCAGGATTTACAGTTTAATTTATTTCTAGATGCATGGTAAATGCATTAGGGTTGAGGCCCATTAGGCTTAGTAGACCCTTGATCCTTTGCACAGCGGCTGGGAACAAGATATATCTGAACTTGTTGTGTGTTGATTGTTCGGTAGTTATAGAGGGTCACGATTTGGCTATTGATTTAAGAGTACTAGAGTTCCTAGAGTGTAATGCATTGTTAAGCATGGATTGATTAGGAGCCTATCATGCCATATTGATTGTTATGGGAAGATCATTACGATTCCATTGGCCGGTGGTACGGATTTTAAATTTTAGGGTACAATAGCATTATTACCTATCACCAGGGGTAGAGAGGCTACTAGTGGTAAGATAGAGACATTTGCGAGTGTCTTGAGCACTGCTGAGAGACTGGAGGTCAACATTGATAATGTACCAGTAGTGTGTGAGTTTACCAATGTTTTCCCTGACGATCTACCAGGATTACCACCACCGAGAGAGATAGATTTCATCATAGACTTAGTACCTAGGACTAGACCCAATTCTATACCGTCGTATAGGATGGCACCTCGAGAGTTGGAGGAACTCAAGACTCAGTTGGATAAGTTATTAGAGTTGGGATTTATTTATCCTAGCATGTCACCATGGGGTGCACCGATGTTATTTGTGAAGAAGAAAGATGGCAGCCTAAGGTTGTGCATTGACTACAGACAACTGAACCGAGTGACGGTGAAGAATAAGTATTCGTTTCCTCGTATAGATGATTTGTTTGATCAATTGACCGGAGCAACGTGGTTTTCGAAGATAGACCTGAGATCAGGTTATCACCATATCAGGATCAGGGCTAAAAACAGGGAGAATACTGCATTTAGTACGAATATGACCATTATTAGTTCACGGTCATGCCATTTGGTTTAACTAACGCCAGCTATGTTAATGGATCTCATGCACAGAGTGCTGAGGACTTATCTGGATAGATTTATTATTGTGTTCATTGACGATATCCTTATCTACTTTAGGACTCGTGAGGATTACGAGGGACATCTCTGGATAGTTCTACAGACTTTAAGGGACCACAGGTTGTATGCCAAGTTCAGTAAGTGTGAGTTTTGGCTACCAAAGGTAAGATTTTTGGGTCATGTTGTTGGAGCTAGCAGTGTTTTCGTAGATTCCGTGAATATTAGAGATATTGTTGAATGGCCTACTCTGACTACATTGACAGAGATCCGTAATTTTCTGGGTTTAGCTGGGTATTATCGTCGTTTTGTGCAGGATTTTTCTAAGATTGCTACACCGATTACTAGACTAACTCAGAAGAATGTGAAGTTTGACTAGGATGAGAGTTGTGAGACAACATTCTCTACTCTGAAAGAGAAGCTGACAATTGCACCAGTTCTTGCATTGCCTGAGACAGGGAAGGACTTGGTGGTTTATACTAATGCGTCGAAGGTTGGGCTTGGTTATTTTTTGATGTAGGAAAGCAAGGTGATTGCGTATCCAATCTCGACAGCTCAAGGTTCATGAGAAGAATTATTTGACGCATAATTTGGAGTTAGCTGCGGTGGTATTTGCACCGAAGATTTGGAGACATTACCTATATGGGGTGAGTTTTGATCTTTTCACCGATCACAAGAGCTTGAAGTATTTATTGTCTCAGAAGGAGTTGAATCTGAGACAGAGACGTTGGTTAGAATTCTTGAAGGATTATGATTTTTAACTTGAGTATCATCTTGGGAAGGCCAACGTAGTTGCAGTTGCTTTGAGCAGGAGAGGATCTGATAGTGAGGTAGTTGCGTGCCACATGACACATGAGTATGCGTTACTCGAGGCAACTGAGATGATGACTTCAGTTGATGTGCCAGCTACTACCAGGACACAGATTTGTGGTCGATTGAGGATGCAAACTATTTCACTTCAGGTGGTCTGAGAGGGAAAGCAGACTGATGAGTTGTATCAGAAATTCAGTAAGATGGCCGATAGTTCAGATTATCCAGACTGGAGTCGGTCGACAGACGCATGTCTGAGATATCGAGGGCGACTTTGGATTCCATTAGTGGCTGATTTGCGTACAAAGATATTTCATGAGGCTCAGCGTTCGCATTTTTCTATTCATCTGGGTAGCAACAAAATGTATGCTGATATGCGACGTCTTTTCTTGTGGCCGGGGATGAAAGTCGACGCGTCGGAGTTTATACGAGCGTGTGAGATATGCCAGCTTGTGAAGGCTGAATATAGGCGACCTAGAGGATTGTTGCAGCCTCTTCCCATTCTGCAGTGAAAGAGGGAGCATATTGCTATGGATTTTGTCAGTGGTTTACCTCGATCATCTCGTGGACATGACATTATCTGGGTAATTACGGACAGATTGACGAAATCTACACATTTCATTCCGGTATCCACTACACAAGGGGTTGATCAATTGAGTATTCTCTACGAGCATGAGATATTCAGACTGCACAGAGTTTCGTTGTCTATTGTGTTAGATAGAGGACCGCAGTTTACGTCATTGTTATGGCAGAGTATGCAGGCTCAATTTGGCATGAGGATTGATTTGAGTACGACATACCATCCACAGACAGACGGACAGTCCGAGAGACTGATTCAGGTGTTAGAGGATATGCTCAAGATGTGTGTACTAGAGTATAGAGGATCTTAGAAAGAGTACCTTCATTTGTGCGAGTTTGCGTACAACAATAGTTTTCAGGCCAGTATTGGCATGACAACATTTGAGGCACTGTATGGCAGACCTTGTAGATCACCATCTTGTTGGGCGGAGCCAGATGATGCAGTGAAAGTTGGGCCTGAGATTGTTGTTGATCATACTGAGAAGGTACGACAGATTCGTCAGAGACTTAAGGGTGCTTACGAGAGACAGGAGAAGTACTATGACAAGTATCATGATGAGTTGCAGTACGATGAGGGAGCCTATGTGTATTTGAAGGTTTCGCCTCTGAAGGGTCACAAGAGGTTCAGAATCAAAGGGAAACTTGCGCCAAGGTTTATTAGTCCTTTCAGGATTGTGAAAAGCGTCGGAAAGGTTGTTTATAAGTTGGGTTTGCCGCCTCAGCTCGCTAGAGTTCATCCAGTGTTCCATATTTCGATGCTTCGACTAGACAAGTCAAGTGAGGGACGTCGACCTACAGTAGATCTGAGTCAGATTGATTTGCGCCATGATGTTACTTATGAGGAGCAGCCGATTCAGATTGTTTACAGGAAGGTCAAGATACTGAGGAATAAGGAGATACCTTCAGTACTCGTTCAGTGGCAGTACCACAGAGACGAGGAGTTGACTTGGGAATTAGAGTCTTATATGCGCGAGTATTTTCCTCATTTGTTTGATTTCGGTAAGTCGTTATTTTGAGTATTTATTAGATTAATTTCGAGGAGGAAATTCTAATAAGTTGAGAAGACTGTAACGACCCTCAATTTAATTGAGCGACACGTGTCATGTGTTTTACAGGACTGTGACCTACCATTGTGATCTGTCATATTACTCAAGCCTCGTGAGTCGACACTGAGGTATATTTTATTTTTCTGTGATGTTTGTATTATTATTTATACCCGAATGAGAACAGTGTGTGTTCTAACGCTTGGTTTTTATTTATAAATCGCTACGGGTTTCTGTGTGAGATTCGACTAGGAGAAATGGAAATTTAGGGTATAAAATGAATAATTAAACACTGGAAAATGATAATTTATGAATTTTCAAAAAATAATAAATAATTAAATAAAATGTGGGAGCGAGGTTATGTCCAGGAACGTACGCGGTACGAGTTGAGAGTTGAAACGAGTCCGAAAACACGTGTTTTGAGCGAGACATGAGGTGGTTTTGACGTTTAAGTCACCTATTGGAGTCATGAGTGTATGTTAGAGTTGGTGGAAATGATGAAGAGGAACTACAAGATTTTCCTCGAGATCCGTGCAGAAAATGAGATGAGAGATTGGTATATAAACCAACTTTTCTCTATCCTCATCCATTTTTCATTTTCGATTAAACGAGAGAGAGGAGAAGGAGACAGGGGTTTCAGCGTTTGCAAGCAGGTTGTGATGGCGAAGAGCGACCTAATACGCCTAAAAAGGTAGGATTTCTACTCCTTGTGTGTTAATCTATGTTTTGGCGTTAATTTTGTAGGTTTTCGTCGCGATGATTTTGGGCAAAATTTTGGGAAAATGTTGGGAAATGAATTTGGATGATGGATTTTGAATCAGTTGGGTTTTTGATTGATAAATTGGTGGTTGGTTTGTGGATTTGAAATGAATTGGAATTTTTGAAAATTTTAGAAGAATTTTGAGTTATTTTTGAATCGGGGAGTTTTGTCGTGGTTTTGACAGAAAAGGAGTTGAGTTTCAAGTTGTTTTGGACGTCCTGAAGAGTTTGGGATAGACTCAGAACGCGGCGACTCGAGGCGG
The DNA here is from genome assembly GCA_039657345.1 of Stephania japonica. Lineage (NCBI taxonomy): Eukaryota > Viridiplantae > Streptophyta > Magnoliopsida > Ranunculales > Menispermaceae > Stephania > Stephania japonica. Next base: position 13,286,462 of record CM077558.1, on the reverse strand, counting down.
GGTTTTGAGAAACCCTGGAATGAGTGCTCTGCTGGACACACCGTGAAGGACACCGTGAAAAGGATCTCCTACGGCGTTACTTACAGACATGTTGAGCAGAGTGACTACAATGAAAACCAAGAAAGACGTTGTGAGGGACGCCGTGAGAAGGATCTCTCACGGCGTCACCCACAAATGAGTTGGGCATACGGGTATTTTTCTCCACGCCGTGGAAACATCGTCCAAGCAAATGGTTACGACGCTTGTGGCAGCATGACACTGTTCACAGAGACCAAATTTTTTGAAAAATTCAGAAAATTTTGGGTATCTCTCGGGTATTCAATTGAGTTCAAATACGACCCAATACCTAGAAATCAACTCAATTACACTAATTTGATAATTATAGAAAATTGGTTAAATTAGAAAGATAGTAATAGGATTTGTAAAATTGGTTAATTGACAGACTTTGGGAATTCGAGTGGATTAGTAGAGGTACGTGAGGATCGGAGATTTGTGGTTAACCGAGGTACGTTATCGTACGATTGTAAGCTAGATAGGAAGTATGCATTAATTCATTATCCATTTATTGTCAACTGTTTTGAATTGAGCCTCTGTTTGAATTTCATTATTTATTTGTTGATTGAGTGTCTTGGCGTAAGTGCGCTGCGAGGTACTTTTGGGTCTCTATAAGTGGGTAAACGTGAACAATTCTGCGATTGTGTTTTTCCACCCCACTAATAGTGGGTTATACCCTGACTACTAGATTGTTTGAACGCTGCAGTGTCTATGGTGTGTTGGTCACCATTGTGACTTAAAATGTGGCGTTGCAGTCCTGCATTGATTTTAACCACTTATGGGCCCTCGTTGATTCTGTTGACACTCAAATTTTCGTTGCTCAGCTTGTCAGTCTGTTTATCATGCTATTTGTTATTCTTTCTATTTTTCAATACTGCATGATATTTGAACTGTTTATTTGAAATCTTGAATTATTGTTTAGTTTTTTCTAGCATTACTTTCTTTTTTTCAAGCACTCACCGTCTAGTTTGTGATGGTGGTGCAGATAGATATATAGATGGAGGTGAGACGAGCAAGGGGAAGGAGCTAATGCTAGGTGATCTTCTCTGAGGACTCTCGGAGCGATCATTTCCTTTACTCAGTGTAGGTTTCTGTTCTTTGGTTATGATTATGTATATTATGTTTTGTAAAATACTGGGACATGTATTGGGGATTGAGATACTGGGGATATCATGTATGATCGCTTTATATAGCTCTGATCACCAAACATGCATGTATTTATCTATTTCTCAGGGTTTCCATATTAGTAGGTTGTCCATTATTCATGATTTGCATTTTATAGTTATAGTTGATTATAGTAATTTTCGCTGCGAATTTCCTGATAACTTTATAATCCTATAACTTAAGCATTTAAACGATTAACTAATGATGTATCTGAGGATTTGAGGCTGACTAGGATGCGTAGACTTCGCGAGTAAGGACTCGGGGGCCGTCACAACTTTTGCAAAAGTTTTATGTTAGCCCAGCTAATATGAACCCAGAAACACCTTCACGACACACTTATGCCAAAGACATTCAGCCAAGGAATATAAGAATGTAATTCCAAAAAATTGATCAATTCAATAGCAACAACAATAATGGAAATGAATTGCTATGCACCTTCTTACTGGCTTACTAACGTACCTCAATCGTCACGAAAACCGTCACTCGCAGAACTCTAACTCGTTCAATTTGAATTCCCAAAACTTAAAATCATTAAGCCCAATTTGGTTGTATTAAAGTCAATCTCTAACCCTAGATAAACCCACAAAGTTTCCCAAAAGTTTTAAAAATTATTCGAAAAATCCAATTTGACATTATTACAGACGTCACAAGTGAGGCCGCCAAGGGTTAAACCATACGGCGTCACATAAAACGTCGAATTTTTAAGTCCCTGGTTTGGACGTCGTGAGTAATGCTGCCAGGGCTTTTGGCTCACGACGTCACTTAAAGCGTTTCTACCCCATTCGTCTCTGGTTTGCACGTCGTGATCAACGCCGTGGTAGAAAACTCTTAACGACGTCCCTCGCAGCGTGACACCCTGAACCCATTTTCGGAGTTTTTTGAAACCTCGACTCGCGTCACCACATTCCGAGCCTATCCTAAACTCACAAGGACATCCAAACAATACCAAAACACCTTCGCCTTGTATCGAAAACCCAGACAAAACCCCAATTTGAAAATTACACCAAAAATCCCTAAAAATTCCAAACTCCTTCAAATCATCAAAACAACCAACAAAACCCCACTTGATCACCCCAATAATCACCAATTCATCTAAAACTTTCAACCAAATCAAAATATCGAAAATATCGTCCGAAATCATTGCGACGAAAACCAACAAAACTAACATCAAAACGTAGGGAACCAAGAGAGGAGTCAGGATCTTACCTTCTAATGCGTAGTCGGTCGATCCTCGTCGTGAATCCAAGTTCGAGAAGTCCATAACCCGACGTCCCAATCCGTTCTCACGTTTAATCGAAAATAAGATACAGAGGAGAAAGAAAATGTGATTGGAGGTATATACTTCTCACCCATCTTCCCTTACACACATATCTCGAGGCGTATCCTAGGGTTCTCCTTTTATCCAGTTACCAACACTAACTCCACATGGTGACTCCATTGGGTGACTTGAAATTTACAATCAAACCATTCGTCATTCACACATCGCGTTATCGAACCCGTACCACCTCACGACTCACACGTCGTGAGTTCCCGGACACAACAATGCATTCACATATTAAGCGTCGAATCCCAGTTTCTCTGGTTTGGACACTGTAAGTGACATCGCCAAGTGCATTGGCTCACGACGTCACTTAAAATGTCTAACCATTTCCCTCAGGTTTGGGCCTCATGTTCGACGTTGTGGAGGTTTATACTCCACGGCGCCACCCGCGACGCCCTTAGCAGGACATGAATTTTGGGGTTTTCAACAACCCTAGCTCGCATCGTCACGTTTCAAGCCCATACCATCGTCGTAGGTCCTCAGACACTAACCAACAACCCATTCAAACCCCACTAAAAACGTCTAAATCACCCATTTTCTCAATATCTTCAAAAATTCATCCAAAATTCATTCAATTCATTCAATAACCTTAACAAAATTAACTCACACACCAACACATCATAAATGATCTCCAAAATCTATCATCAAATTCACGGGTTCAGTTTCATAATTCAGATTTTCCTTAACCCCAAAACCGACATTCAAAATGTCCAAAATCGATCAATAAGGCGAGATCTCACCTTTGTCGAGATCCTCGGTTGATTCCACGTCGTCAATCCTCGCCAAATTCACCAAAAACTTCCATACAAATCTTAAGATTTTCAATCGTTAGTGGTGTGGTGTTGGGTTGTGTTGAGTTTGATGAGAATTGTGTGATTCAACTCATTGATCTACTTCTCATTTAATCAAGAATGCAACACGTATATCGAGGCACATCCATGGCTCACCTTTAAGCTGGCCCAACAACTTAAGTGACTTGGTTATCACACATGTGCTTATCCTTTTGAGCAAAACATCTCATTTTATGGGTATTTCGATACCTAACTCAGCATTTTGACTCACACATCGCGCATTCACACCCCTTCTATCACCTGATACATATTCGCATATTAATTGTTTATTTTATTTATTATGTTCCAATAATTCACTTATTATCATTTTATGTATTTAAATACATAAATTTTTCCCGGTTATCTAAAAATTCACGTTTCTCCTAAGCGAAACCTTACACGCAAATCCAGTGCGATAAACAAAACAAAATCATGCACTTGGACATACGACATTCACATTTGGGTATAAATAATGGAACAATCATCACAGAAAAATAAAATATACCTTAGTGTCAACTCTCGAAGCTTAGACAATATGACAAGTCACAGCGGTATCGCGATCGGTCTGGTCCCCGGTACTAGCTCGATGATGAAATCTACCTCTCGCGGTGGCGGCAGTCCCGATAAATCCTTTGGGAACACATCTGGGAATTCTCGAACTACTGGTATCTCCTCAAGTTTGGGTCCCTGACTCTCTGCCACTGTGTATAACACTACCAACATCTCCATCTCTCCACTAGATGCAAGTCGACCTCTCATGGTGTTGAGTCTCGGTGTACTGCCTCGGTGAAGAAACATTGGACGTCCTAAAATCTCAAATACGATGGACTTACTAAAACAGTCGATGTGTGCGTGGTATGCCGACAACCAATCCATCCCTAACAACGTGCGAACTCTAACATCTCGAGGATTCTAAAGTCGGCTAGTAACACTACCCCGTCTATCTCTACCAGAACACCCCTAAACTGAACTATTAGGGTACACCCTATCCCTGACTGCGGTGCTCAAAATCAGGTGTACACCAAGCTTACATAAATCAATCCTAATATGTTTAACATGCGACCAAAAATAAAGGACATAGTAGACCCCAAATCAAATAAAACATATTCTCGTCTACCAAAAATGTAAACCGTACCCTCTATGAGATTGCGTGTCGCCCCGACATTTGGTTGCGCAACCATGTTAGCTCTCTCTTTCTCTTTTGTGGGGAATGTGTTGTCGACTATGTGTACTCCCTGGAAACGTGTCCCACCTAACCACATCTCCAGCAAGTGATCTAACAACGCTGTCCTGCCTGTTGCGCCTGTCCCTAAGCCTGTCAGTGACTTTGTCGTGGTACATCTCGGCCTCTACCTCTGTCTCTGCAACCCTGATGTTGTTGTTGCTGTTACGGTACCGGTGGTGCGGGTAAAGCCTATGTGACGGCCCCAATTTTCCCGTGCAATTGGGTACACCCGACCTAAACCCGTGCAGGCCCCGAGTCATCACTCGGCAACCTGACGAGCCTAGTCAGCCTTCGATTTAATCAATTCAGTAGTTTATGAAAGAGTTATTGCATTAATACACAGCGGAAGACTAAAATAATTATAACAAAGGGAAATAACTCAATCAAAGGGAAATTAGGAATTCTATAAGTGTGGAAAACCCGGGTATTCATGTACAATTCGATAGGCATATATACATGATACCAGGTCTCGTAAAAGATATACCAAGTTCAATAATCCCAACAAAATAAGTATAAAACGATATACACATCAAGAAACAAAATATAATCACCTACTATAAAGTCTCTCGGATGTCCCGCAACTCCTCAAAGTATATCACCTAGGCAGAGCCCCTTGCCCTTCGCTCTCCACTCTATCTCGCACCCACCGTCACAAACTAGACGGAGAGTAATCGAATAAAATTACTAGTAGTACCAGAAGAATGTAACAGTAATTTATGATTTTAACAAGAAAAGCAGTCTAAGTATCATGCGGAAAGGAAATAACTGGAAAGTAAATAAATCAAATGCATGATAAAGAGACTGAAAGATAAACAATCGACATTTTGCATGTTCTAAGATTTAAAAGAGGCCCATGAGTGGTCTATTTCACAGCAATACGACAAAGATCTCGCAAGATCTCCCCGGGCAATGTCGCAACACTAGTGCAGCGTGAAATCGAGAGGAATCACAACACCTCTCGAATCCAAGACTCCAAGACACACATCACTAGGGGTGGTCAGTTACCCCTACAGAGGGCACCCTCGTTGCCCCAGCTAGTGCGGGACCACATGATACCTTCGAGACACACACTCATGCCAAGAACATACAACCAAGGAAAATGGAATGGAATATCGAGCAAAGGATCAATGCAACAATAGCAATAAATAGAGGAGGTATAAATCACATGTTATTTTCTTACTGGTCTACTAACGTACACACATACGATGCATGAATGTACTTACCTGATCTAACGTGACCCGGCACTCACTCCGAGACTTTAACGCACTTCCCTTGTTTCTCGACTACCTGACAACGATTTAAGTCCCGAATATAGGTTTAGGATTATTCTCATAAACTTTGTTTCAATTCATTTAATTAATGCAACCCATATTATCGTTAATGTCCTTTATACACTGGTTAGGCTCTTGGTGGGTCCATGTATTAAGCCTATATCCACCTAAGTAGGCTCGATATGTGGATATTTATTAGGCCTGGACATATGGGCTCATTATTACATTTTATGTATTTATTTTGGGCCTTAAGTTGTGCTTATCATATTAAACTCTTATTGGGTTTTACACAACTCATATACACACCAATTGAGACTTGTTATGGACTTATATTGAAATGAGTGGATTGGGCCCTTGTTGGGCCTTATTACAAGTCCATATTCATTTAATACAAATGTCTATACTTATAATCTTATTTATTTATTCTTAAACCTTCAATAATATACATTATAGTCACACATACACAATTGATGTGTACACCCCACTGGTGTGCACACTAACACTTCACACACCGTTGTCTTGTGCACACACACCCCGCTAGTGTGTGCACCCCACTGTGATTTTCCATGTTCACATGCATTAGTGCATCACTTTATTACTTAAAACCATATTATATACACATTTGTCCATTCCACACATATACAACTGTTGTGTACACCCCACTGTGGTGTACACATACAGTGCTGTGTACACCCCAATGTGGTGTACACACCCACTGTTGTGTACACCCCATTTTGATGTACACACATTGTACACCCCTTGCACAAAATCCTCATCAAAACAGCCACCTATACACATTGTTATGCAAATCGAAACTCACACACATACATCTCATAAACAGTCCCGCTATAGTGCACACACCTACACCCCAACTGGGGTGTGCACATACACAGCCACACCCCATACATATAGGACAGCCACCCCACACACACTCATTCACCAAAACCGTCACCTATATGCACAACAACAGTCCACATACACTTCAAATAACCACACCTACACACTCCAACACAAACTCACATGGGGTCACCTCCGGCCAGCAGCGTCGCCGGAGGTCGACCTCCGGTCAGCACCCCCCCAAAACAGTGGTGAAACACGTCCATAGCAGTCCCACCATCCATTCAAAAGAATAACGTGAAAGCAGTGGGTAGAGGAGCATAAAACAGTGGAGAGAGGGAGAGAGAGACAGTCGAGCTCACCTTGGTGTCTCCGGTGGGTGGCCGAGGTCCAATGCCGTGAGGGTGACGGTGGTGACTGGAAAACGAGAGAAAAACAGTCGAGAGTGAGAAAGAACACGTGAACTGCCGAGAGAGAAGAGAAGGAAGAGAGGGAAGAGAGGAGCTCACCAACGTCGTCGGTGGTGGTGGAGGGGCGTCAGGCTCAGCGACGGTGGCGGTGGTGGTTGTCCAGCCGAGGTTGGGACGACTGTGACGTGAGGGAGCCGAGAGCGTGAGCGTGGAGAGGAGAGGAGAAAACCGAGAGTGAGTGATAAAAAGAGAGAGAACGAGAGAGATCGGGGAGAAAGAGAGGGAGACTCACCTCGTCGGAGTCCGTGACGCCGGCCGTGGGAGGCGGCGCGGGGCGAGAGGAGGAGTGAACAAAGGACGGTGGTGGTTTGGAGGAGATGATGAATAGTGCACATTAGGGTTTTAGGGTTTCATTTGTTTTTATATATGTGACTTAAGGTGAAATGACCCTTTTGCCCTTAAACTCTCACTTGTCCAACCCTTGGCCAGCTACCCTTATGGGTCATTTGGCTTATCCTCTTAATCTAACACACATCCCCATCTCTATGACCATCCAATGGCTCTCCTCACTCACTTGTGTCACTTTAACAACCCTATCCATATTAACCTATTAAATTAACCCCATTAATTTTATTAAATTACCAATAAGGTTACACAAATTCTCGCCTACTCGGTGCACCGTGCCCCGCGTTTGACACGCTTCTCGAGGCAGTCCCACTCTTGGGATTCGAATAAATTCCCTCATGATTATGTTATACTTTATTGTTAGAGTTTTATTTCCTTAACTTAGGTCATGTTTTTCATTTGGCTTTGTTTATTAACAAAATCCACTAAAACGGTTCCCGAAAAACCCCGTATAACTAAGCGACATCTCGCTCAATTGAAACATAGCCCAAACGGCTCGAGACCCGTAGAATACTATAATACTAATACACAAAGTCAAAGAATCATAAAATTACCTCGGCGTCGACTACCGAAGTTTGAATTACCATCCAGTATCCACGTAGCCGGGTCACAATCCTGACACGTGTAACACAAGTCAGTTAAAAATTCGGGGTTGTTACAGTCTCCTCACTTATTAGAATTTCGTCCTCGAAATTTAAACTAATAAGTAAAATTGATTTGCAAACTTACCTGAATCAAACAGGTAGGGGAAATGCTCACGCATGTAGGACTCTAACTCCCAGGTCAACTCCTCGTCTCCATGGAATTGCCATTTCACGAGCACTGAAGGAATGTCTTTGTTCCTCAACGTCTTGACTTTGCGATCAATGATCTGGATCGGCTGCTCCACGTACGTAGCATCATCCTGCAACTCGATCTGGCTCAAGTCTACCGTTGGTCGTCGCCCTCCACTTGACTTGTCTAGTCGAAGCATCGAAATGTGGAATACTGGATGAACACCGGCGAGCTCTGGCGGTAACTCTAACTGATACGCAACCATACCGACCCTTTTTACAATCTTAAAAGGATCGATAAACCTCGGAGCGAGCTTCCCTTTGATTCTGAACCGTTTGTGACCCTTCAGAGGTGAGACTTTCAGGTATACAGTCTCCCAAGTCGTACTAAAGCTCATCGTGATACTGGTCGTAGTATTTCTTCTGCCGCTCCTGGGCACCCTTAAGTTTCTGACGAATCTGTCGTACCTTCTCAGTATGATCAACAACAATCTCAGGACCAACTGTCACAACATCCTCTCGGCTCACCAAAGAAGAAGGTGATCTACAAGGCCTACCATAGAGCGCCTCGAACGGTGCCATACCGATACTCGCCTGATAACTGTTATTGTATGCAAACTCGCACAAATGAAGGTACTCTTCCCATGACCCGTCGTATTCCAAAACACACATCCTGAGCATGTCTTCTAACACCTGGATCAACCTCTCGGACTGTCCGTCTATCTGAGGATGGAACGCCATACTCAACTCCAGTCTAGTGCCAAACTGTGCCTGCATGCTCTGCCATAATAACGAAGTGAACTGCGCCCCTCGATCTGACACAATCGATAACGGAACTCCGTGCAATCTGACAATCTCGTGCTCGTAGAGGATGCTCAGTCTGTCAACTCTATGTGTAGTGGATACCGGTATGAAATGAGCAGATTTCGTCAATCAATCCACAATTACCCGATGCTGTCGTGACCACGAGGAGATCGGGGCAAGCCACTGACGAAATCCATAGCAATGTGCTCCCACTTCCATCGAGGAATGGGTAGAGGCTGCAGCAATCCTCCAGGCCGTCGATGCTCAGCTTTCAAGCGCTGGCATATCTCACACGCTCGAATAAACTCCGACGCATCGGACTTCATCCCTGGCCACCAGAAAAGACGTCGCATATCAGCGTACATCTTGGTTCGACCCGGATGCACAGAAAAATGGGAACGGTGAGTCTCCTAAAGTATCTCGGTGCATAAGTCAGCTGCCAATGGAATCCACAGTCGCCCACGATACCTCAAGCAAGAGTCTGTCCACCGACTCCAATCTGGATACTCTGCACTGTCTGCCATCTTACTGTAATGCTGGTACGACTCATCTCCCTCCTGTCCCTCGAGAATAGTCTGCAGTGAAACGGTCTCGCAATCTCATCGACCACACATCTCGTGTCCCGGTAGTCGTCGGCACATCCGTCGAACTCATCATCTCGCCGCCTCAAGTAACGCATACTCGTGAGTCATACGACATACAACTACCTCTGCATCAGATCCTCTGCGGCTCAAAGCATCGGCAACAACATTGGCTTTCCCCGGATGATACTCAAGTGCGAAATCGTAGTCCTTCAGAAATTCAAGCCAACATTTCTATCTCAGGTTGAGTTCCTTCTGAGTAAACAAGTACTTCAAGCTCTTGTGGTCTGTAAACAACTCAAATCGCACGCCATACAAATGGTGTCTCCAAATCTTCAACGCAAATACAATCGCCGCCAACTCTAAGTCGTGGGTCGGGTAGTTCCTCTCATGAACTTTCAACCGTCGGGATGCGTGGCGATAACTCGCCTCTCTTGCATCAAGCACACCACCCAAACCAATCTTCGACACATCGGTATACACGACTAAGTCTTTCCCGGTCTCGGGCAATGCTAAGACAGGTGTGGTCGTCAATTTCTCCTTCAGAGTACAGAATGCCTGCTCACACTCTTCGTTCCAATCAAACTTCGCGTTCTTCTGCGTCAGTTTCGTCATTGGTGTAGCGATCTTGGAGAAATCTTGCACAAATCGGCGATAGTAACCTGCTAAACCAAGAAAACTGCGAATCTGAGTCACGGTAGTCGGAGTAGGCCACTCAATCACAGCTCTAATCTTCTCTGGATCAACGGCAACACCGTCAGCTCCAACTACGTGCCCTAAAAATCTAACCTCTGGTAGCCAAAACTAGCACTTGTTAAACTTAGCGTAAAGTCGGTGGTCCCTGTGACTGTTGTACAGGTCTCGTAGGCTGTGGAGGATGACTAGCAAAGCTCGGCACTGGTGGAGTCGTCCGTGCTAGTCGAGTAGGTGGTGCAGTGGATCCTACACTCGGAGCTCTGGAATCTCGGTAACGAAGTATGTTCTTCCTCCGTTTCTTGTCCTGATGGTCCTCTTATCTAGTCTCCAATTTGACCGGTCTCGCCTCCTCAGGGTGAGAAATCAGGTAGCTCTCTCTAGCCAAACTCCGCTCATATGCCATCTGAAGAGTCTCCAGCTCGGTAGTGACTACTGAACCTCCAATGGCAGGTAGCAAACCCTCAGTGAAATAGTAGATGCGATCGGCCTCTGAATCTGCTGATCCTCCCGCATAGGGTAATAACTGAATCAATCTGCCCATATAATCCATCACTGGCTCTCCTACTGACTGTCGCAATGAAGTGAACTCATTCCTCTTCGCCTGTAACACTGTCGGTGGGAAATACTTCTGATTAAACTGGGTATTGAAATCGATCCAGTCTCGCGGAATGCCTCGAGTAGTGACAATGGTGGTCCACCAATCATCTGCATCCCCATGAAGCATGGATGAGGAGATCGTCGCTCTCATGTGATCCTCGGTCGCGATAATCGTATGAATCTTCTCGTGATTCTTCAAGAAAAGCTCCGCCGCTGCCACGTCCGTACCACCAAAAAACCTAACAGGATCGTGCCTCTTGAATTCTCTCCACTGCCTCGCCTCAGCAGTGGCCCTAGGGCTCTTCTCCGGAGTAGTGACCGGAGTAGTGACGGGAGTAACCTCTCGCAAAGAAGAACCGGTGTAGTCGGTGTCTCCGTCGCTCGTACTATCTCGGCCTGTAACGGAGGTGTCTCCGCCTCGATCTGTGTACCTGTCGCAGCAACTGCTCCCTCAGGAATCGCCGCTAACGGAATTGGGGCGGTGGAAGCCATAGCTACTGGAGTCTCCATCCCCTGAGTAGTAGAAACAGACGGCAAAAGCGTAGTCGGAGTCAATGGTGTCGTGGTAGTCTGTGTGGGTGTCGTCAGTGACCGCACTAGATCCTCAAATCTCTGTGTCCAAGCGCGAAACTCCTCCGAAGTAATAAATCGAGAATCAGTCGTCCCGTTGTCGTCGCTCGGACCTGCCTGATCCGCCATCGTCGTCTAAACAAGAAAACGAATTTCTAGGATCAATGGATAGCTACCGCATACAATATATTACAATCAACAATCGTAATATGTATAAACATCACATCCGACTTATCCCAACTCATCCCTCCAAACTAGAGTTCTAATTAGGATCGTAGGGTTTTCCACTCTAAGTTCAACCATTCCTAACTTCCGCTGTCTTAATGGTTTGTGTTTTCAATCAAGAGTCAGGTCGTTATAACCTTAAGCTTTGATACCAACTGTGACGGCCCCAATTTCCCCGTGCAATTGGGTACGCCCGGCCTAAACCCGTGCAGGCCCCGAGTCATCACTCGGCAACCTGACGAGCCTAGTCAGCCTTCGATTTAATCAATTCAGTAGTTTATGAAAGAGTTATTGCATTAATACACAGCGGAAGACTAAAACAATTATAACAAAGGGAAATAACTCAATCAAAGGGAAATTAAGAATTCTATAAGTGTGGAAAACCCGGGTATTCATGTACAATTCGATAGGCATATATACATGATACCAGTCTCGTAAAAGATATACCAAGTTCAATAATCCCAACAAAATAAGTATAAAACGATATACACATCAACAAATAAAATATAATCACCTACTATAAAGTCTCTCAGATGTCCTGCAACTCCTCAAAGTATATCACCTAGGCAGAGCCCCTTGCCCTTGATGCTCTCCACTCTATCTGCACCTACCGTCACAAACTAGACGGTGAGTAACTGAATAAAATTGCTAGTAGTACCAAAAGAATGTAACAGTAATTTATGGTTTTAACAAGAAAAGCAGTCTAAGTATCATGCGGAAAGGAAATAACTGGAAAGTAAATAAATCAAATGCATGATAAAGAGACTGAAAGATAAACAATCGACATTTTGCATGTTCTAAGATTCAAAAGAGGCCCATGAGTGGTCTATTTCACAGCAATACGGCAAAGATCTCGCAAGATCTCCCCGGCAATGTCGCAACACTAGTAAGCGTGAAAATCGAGAGGCATCACAACACCTCTCGAATCCAAGCACCCAAGACACACATCACTAGGGGTGGTCAGTTACCCCTGCAGAGGGCACCCTCGTTGTCCCAGCTATTGCGCGACAACATGATACCTTCGAGACACACACTCATGCCAAGAACATACAACCAAGGAAAACAGAATGGAATATCGAGCAAAGGATCAATGCAACAATAGCAATAAATAGAGGAGGTATAAATCACATGTTATTTTCTTGCTGGTCTACTAACGTACACACATACGATGCATGCATGTACTTACCTGATCTAACGTGACCCGCTACTCACTCCGAGACTTTAACGCGCTTCCTTTGTTTCTCGACTACCTGACAACGATTTAAGTCCCGAATATAGGTTTAGGATTATTCTCATAAACTTTGTTTCAATTCATTTTATTAATGCAACCCATATTATCGTTAATGTCCTTTATACACTGGTTAAGCTCTTGGTAGGTCCATGTATTAAGCCTATATCCACCTAAGTAGGCTCGATATGTGGATAGTTATTAGGCCTGGACATATGGGCTCATTATTACATTTTATGTATTTATTTTGGGCCTTAAGTTGTGCTTATCATATTAAACTCTTATTGGATTTCACACAACTCATATACACACCAATTGAGACTTGTTATGGACTTATATTGAAATGAGTGGATTGGGCCCTTGTTGGGCCTTATTACAAGTCCATATTCATTTAATACAAATGTCTATACTTATAATCTTGTTTATTTATTCTTAAACCTACAATAATATACATTATAGTCACACATACACAATTGATGTGTACACCCCACTGGTGTGCACACTAACACTTCACACATCGCTGTCTTGTGCACACACACCCCGCTGGTGTGTGCACCCCACTGTGATTTTCCATGTTCACATGCATTAGTGCATCACTTTATTACTTAAAACCATATTATATACACATTTGTCCATTCCATACATATACAACTGTTGTGTACACCCCACTGTGGTGTACACATACAGTGTTGTGTACACCCCATTGTGGTGTACACACCCACTGTTGTGTACACCCCATTGTGGTGTACACACATTGTACACCCCTTGCACAAAATCCTCATCAAAACAGCCACCTATACACATTGTTATGCAAATCGAAACTTACACACATACATCTCATAAACAGTCCCGCTATAGTGCACACACCCACACCCCAACTGGGGTGTGCACATACACAGCCACACCCCATACATATAGGATAGCCACCCCACACACACTCATTCACCAAAACTGTCACCTATATGCACAACAACAGTCCACATACACTTCAAATAACCACAACTACACACTCCGACACAAACTCACATGGGGTCACCTCTGGCCAGCAGCATCGCCGGAGGTCGACCTCCGGTCAGCATCCCCCAAAACAATGGTGAAACACGTCCATAGCAGTCCCACTATCCATTCAAAAGAATAACGTGAAAGCAGTGGGTAGAGGAGCATAAAACAGTGGAGAGAGAGGGAGAGAGAGACGGTCGAGCTCACCTTGGTGTCTCCGGTGGGTAGCCGAGGTCCAATGTCGTGAGGGTGACGGTGGTGACTAGAAAACGAGAGAAAAACAGTCGAGAGTGAGAGAGAACACGTGAACTGCCGAGAGAGAAGAGAAGGAAGAGAGGGAAGAGAGGAGCTCACCAACGTCGTCGGTGGTGGTGGAGGGACGTCAGGCTCGGCGACGGTGGCGGTGGTGGTTGTCCAGCCGAGGTTGGGACGACTGTGACGTGAGGGAGCCGAGAGCGTGAGCGTGGAGAGGAGAGGAGAAAACCGAGAGTGAGTGATAAAAAGAGAGAGAACGAGAGAGATCGGGGAGAAAGAGAGGGAGACTCACCTTGTCGGAGTCTGTGACGCCGGTGGGAGGCGGCGGCAGTGGCGAGAGGAGGAGTGAACAGTGACGGTGGTGGTTTGGAGGAGATGATGAATAGTGCACATTAGGGTTTTAGGGTTTCATTTGTTTTTATATATGTGACTTAAGGTGAAATGACCCTTTTGCCCTTAAACTCTCACTTGTCCAACCCTTGGCCAGCTACCCTTATGGGTCATTTGGCTTATCCTCTTAATCTAACACACATCCCCATCTCTATGACCATCCAATGGCTCTCCTCACTCACTTGTGTCACTTTAACAATCCTATCCATATTAACCTATTAAATTAACCCCATTAATTTTATTAAATTACCAATAAGGTTACACAAATTCTCGCCTACTCGGTGCACCGTGCCCCGCGTTTGACACGCTTCTCAAGGCGGTCCCACTCTTGGGATTCGAATAAATTCCCTCATGATTATGTTATACTTTATTGTTAGAGTTTTATTTCCTTAAACTTAGGTCATGTTTTTCATTTGGCTTTGTTTATTAACAAAATCCACTAAAACGGTTCCCGAAAAACCCCGTATAACTAAGCGACATCTCGCTCAATTGAAACATAGCCCAAACGGCTCGAGACCCGTAGAACACTATAATACTAATACACAAAGTCAAAGAATCATAAAATTACCTCGGCGTCGACTACCGAAGTTTGAAATACCATCCAGTATCCACGTAGCCGGGTCACAATCCTGACACGTGTAACACAAGTCAGTTAAAAATTCGGGGTTGTTACAGCCTATCTGGCGGGAGGTGGTAACGGAGCTCTGAAATAGGTCTCTGTGGGTGCATGGCACGGTACGTAGGGCACTGTTGTAATAGGAGCAACTCTCTATGAACCCCTGTCTCCTTTCCTATATCCATTACCCTTGCGCCTCCGGTTGTAATCTGAATCCTGACCATAACCCTGTCTCCTTTCCTATATCTCCTCCTATCTGCCCAACTCATACGTCTCCTGGGCGAGTGCTCTCTCATATATCTCCTGCAAATTGCAGCCCTGGTGCCAACAACATGTCTAGCTAGCTCTGGTCTCAGTCCATCCCCAAAGTATAATGCGTCATCTACGTCATCCTTCACTAGGTCTCCCGCGAACTGTCTCATGTAACCGTAGAGATCGTGGTACATCATCACGGTCTCCCCCTCTGTCTGTCTCAAAACTCATAAACTTCTTCTTCAACCTCTGAAACATCAAAGCTGGGAAGTACTGCTTGTGGAACTCCACCTTGAAATATGCCCATGAAGTGAAGTTGCCTCTGTTCGCCTCTATGATCCTCCACCAAACATCAGCACCCTTATCCAGGGTGTAGTAAGAAAGAACTGGTTGCAAGCGATCTTTTATGTCCAGTAGTAGGTGCAGCTTCTCCCGCGACAAGATCCACTTCTCAATCTTGTCGTAATCCCTCTCTCCATAAAAGCATGTCGGCCTGAATCTGATGAACTTCTTCACTAGCTTGGCGTCCCTAGACAAGCCAATGGTCTCACATGTAGTGGGTGTGGACGTGTCTACTATTGCCTTTGTTGCTGATACCATAACAATTAGTAGTGCTGGTGGACAAGGTGTCGCGGGCTTTGCTAGTGGTGCTGGTGGTCGTGCCATTACGGAAGTAGTAATGGCTGGTACAGTAGGAGTTTCTATGGTCGGGGGTGCCGTAGTAGTGGTTGTGGTGGCGAGGGTGTCGGAGTAAGTGAACTCATGTGCGTCAACATGTAGGCGATGAAGTCGATGATCTATCGCTCCTCAGCGGTCATCCTTTTAAACATCCTCTTAAAATCCTAGGCTGATATAGTGGGAGGCTGACTGCCGCTAGCTTCGGTGTCTCCCACCTCACGTGAATCTTCCATTGTGGTTTGCAGGTTGATAATGTACGCGAATCAACTACTACAGATCGTAATTCGTATTTATATACGTATAGAACTTAACATGTATATAAATAAATACAGACACCCCACGTCACTTTCACTTAATTTCCAACAAAATAGTTCATAGGCAAGGATCATCTGGTTTCCACTTCTAAGGTTTGTGTTTTACGCGAGTTCGTGTTTTTTTCTTATTTGTTCCTAAGGTTCTAATACCAATGCTCTGATACCAACTGCAACGGCTCCTCTCCAAATCTAGGGCACCGCCTGGCCTAATCCCGTAATTAAGCCCAAATCCTATCCATGTAAGACTTAACTACGTATCAGTCAGCCTTACAACTTATTAATCTCATTTTTCGTGTCCTATTCAATTTATGACATTTAGTGTTAATTAAAAACTTTATTAACATAGTTTATTATTTAGCAGAAGTCTTAGTTATTTAAATATGCGAAAGCTTTTTGTAGTTTATGCGGAAGCTAATTAAAAATAAACCTAAGTGTAGATAACCAGGAAATGATATCATATATATGTAATAACCTCAAAATACAATAAAGCGGTCTAAGTCTGGTCGGGGAACTAACGCTCAACCCAAATATACATCCCAAATATGTAAGAAAGACATATATAACATATACAAACAAAATATCAAAAGGAAACCTACAATCTATGTAGTGTCGCGCTGCTGGCTCAGAGATAATCATTTATCTTCTTTTTGCCTGGCCTACTGGTAGTCGGCTCTGCATTCACCGTCATTAAAAGGATGGTGAGTACAAGAATAAAACAGTAATCCCCAATGACAAGTTTAAATTGCATTTCCAAATATAATCGACTGGTATTTAAAAGCATATAACTAGGAAAGATGGAAAATAAACCATACGTAAATAAATACCAGAGTTAAACAAGTGAAACTGACACTAGACTAAGTAGTGGTGAATTAGGTTCGGTCGACAGTGAACTGCGTCACTCTGACCCCATAATCATAAATCACAAGGGACTCTAATCCAAGTGTTGTCAGGGACTTTAATTCCGATGTGTAGACTACCTCAGGGACTCTAACCCCGAGTGTCATACAATGTCAGGAAACCTGTGTCGACCTCTCCATGGACTCTAACCCCGTGAGTTGTGCACATCTCGATCGAGTACGGGACCTAATTATAAAAACTACTTTTTATTTTCAAGAAAGACCAAGTATAGAATGTCAAGGCATAGGCAAGTCTAACACCTTATCAAATAGGGAGTACAAGTCCATATGAACATTTTAAAATATTTACTAGCCTAATAGCATGCTATTTAACATTTGATTAATCAACTAGACAACAAGGCATAAGCATGGTACAAGGATGGAAGCAATGAACATCAAAAGGAAATAGATATCATGGTAATAAGACTCAATCAAATGAGCATAGAATGTAACCAAATACATGATATTAGATTTCAAAGGCAAAGCAGCCAACGATGACCATACACGAACAACAAGTTAATGGAATGAAATACTAAGTAAAGTCATCAATAGGTATACTCATAACGAGCGATTCCCTAGCTTATCCGGCCTCTTGACACCCCGACACTCATACCCAAACTCCCAAAACATTCCCTTAGGGTCCTGGAAGGTTTAAACATGGTTTTATGTTGATGGGTGTTAAATGGGTATTAATGTTGAAGGAAAATTAGGCAGTTTGCAGGAGAACCTGCTGTTCAGGTCTCTCAGTGTGCTGGAGAAAATCTCTAGCACGTTGGGTGTGCTCAGCGCGTTGGCTGGACTTGTCCAGCGTGTTGAGTGCAGGAACCCAGAATTTTCTGGGTTTCTGCAACCCAAATTTGGCCAACTCCCAAGCCCTTTGGATCCTCATTCTCTACCACCAGGGATCAATTCACCTCCACCACAACATACATACATCAGGTACTCCATATTTGCATTCATAGATCAAATAAACAAGGATTAAAGACATGCATTTCAGAATTTTAAATCAAGAACACCAAGAACACTTGAAAACTGGAAAATTAAATAAATTCCAAACTCAACTGATTTTCGAAATCCTTACTGTTGTTCCAAGTGATTTTTCACAAGGAATTCAAATATGAATTTAGATTTCGAAAATAACGTCATTAAATAGCTCAAGATTCCTTAAAACTGAAATCATAAGAATAACCTCATTTTAGGCAAAAACTTGTAAAATTCAAAAATGGAAATTTAAATTAGAAATCAAAGCTTGTAAATATATTTAAAGAAACCATAGAACACTTTGATAATTCAAAACAGAAAACCCCTTTGAATTAAACCCAAAAACACTACAATTTGAATACATGAAAATGAATAACACAATTCCTAAGTTGTAGCTATTGAATGGTGTTTGATCCTCCAAATCTCTTGTGCTAAAATCTCTCAATGAAGTTCCAAATTTGCAGCAAAGAAATGCTCTTAACAGCTCTGGGACTTTGTGCTTAAACAAGCATGCACAACAACGCAACATAAACAAGAGTTGGTATATATAGTGGGTGCCTAATCTAAAGTGCTTTTCCATGATCCTATGTTGATTTAAGGCTTCAAATTAACTCCTACACCCACTGACTTTCCAGCCATGTGACACACAGACATGACACAACAATAAGGGCGTGTGTGCTAGCACATATCCCTAGGTAAGTCTTATGGTTGTTGATTTTTCTTTCAAACTATAGGTCTCTAATTTGATTTGCATAAATAACCACACCATAGGATTATAAATAATTCCATTATGCAACTTAATATTTCCTAAATTCATATTAATATTAAACAAGACTCACCAAAGTGCCAACTTCTCGGTTCCTCGGCTCGCACACAACTCGAGGCATGTCCTTGCTTTCGTCTCGATGCCTACATTGTATAAACTGACTTAGTACGTCTACACATTACATTAGACTAGGCATACAATCAATACAAAAATACCATATACCTCGACCACTTGCCTCGGTCGATGTGTGTATCATTGTGTGGGTCCCACGTGACGGGTCGGTGGTCCTGATTAAGGAAATTAAAATGAGATTAAAGATTTGGGTGACAAATATTCCTAACAAAATGGAAACTTCGTCCTCGAAATTAAGTTTAAGTTACGTTTCTACCTGACTCGAACTGGTACAGGAATCTATCTCGCATGTAGTCCTCCCGTTCCCAAGTGAGTTCCGTGTTGTCATGAAACTGCCACTTGACGAGTACTTTCGGGATAGATTTGCTCCTCACCTATTGTACCTTTCGATATAAGATCTGAATGGGTTGCTCCTCGTACAAGATGTCCTCGCTTAGGTCGATCCAACTCAAGTCAACTGTCGGTCGCATGCCTGCCCTCGACTCGGCTTATCGAAGCATCAAAATGTGGAACACTGGATGCCCCTGACATCTGTGGAGGCAGCTCAAGCTCGTATGCCACTTTCCCGACCCATTTCTTAATCATGAAAGGATCAATGTACCTCGGTGCAAGTTTGCCTTTCACCCCAAATATCTAAAGACCCTTACGAGGGGAAACCTTTAAATAGACAAAGGCTCCCTCGGAATACGCGAGATCACCGCGATACTTGTCTGCATATCTTTTCTGTCTCTCTTGTGCTCCTATGAGTTTCTGAAGAATTAGCTTGACCATCTTCGTGTGGTCAACAACAATCTCAGGCCCCACAATATCCCGGTCCTCTACCTTAGCCCAACACGATGGCGAGTGGCACGATCTGCCGTACAAAGCCTCAAATGGCGTCATCTCAATGCTAACCTGATAACTGTTATTGTAAGCGAACTCACACATGGTAGGTAATCTGCCCAAGATCCGTCAAACTCCAAAACGCACGTCCGTAACATGCCATCGAGGACCTGATCAATCTCTCAGTCTGCCCATCGGTATGAGGATGGAAAGCTGTACTGAACGTAAGATCGCACCGTCATGCTCCCGCATACTCTGCCTCATCCTAGACATACACGTAGCATCTCAGTCTGACGTGATCGTCAAAGGTACCTCATGTAGCCTAATAATCTCTCTCTCGATCAGTACTCTCAGCTAGTCAAACGTATAGTGCAACGCCACTGGTAGGAAATGAGCAAACTTCGTTAGTCTATCAACTATCACCCAGATTGAATCATGTCTCTTTGCGTTCCTCAACAATCCTCTAACAAATTCCATAGAGATGCCTTCCTACTTCCATCGAGGAATGAGAGGCGACTGTAGTAGTCCCCTAGGTCTGCGATGCTTGAACTTCACCTGTTAACAAATGCCACAGTTCCTAATGAACTCTGACACGTCTGCCTTCATCCCAAGCCACCAGAAATGTCTCCTCATGTCATGGTACATCTTAGTCCTGCCTGGATGTACGGTGAATCTGGAATGGTGTGACTCCTAAAGGATCTCATCTCTCAGCTCCAGTACCTCTGGTATCCATAACTTACCCCAGTATCTCAAACACTGATCTATCATCTCTGCCCAATTTGTACACTCTGCACTCTATGCTAACTCGCTAAATTTCAAGTACAACTGGTCAGTCATCTTACCCTTTGACACGTTCTGTGTAGACATGGTCTGCAGTATCATCTGTGCGCAAATCACCACCTAAGTATCGGTAGGAACCTCTGTCTGAAATGTTCTTGCCACTGCCTCGAGTAAACCATACTCATGCATCATGTGACATCTGACAACCTCGGCATCTCTGGTCGGTCTCCTACTTAGCGCATCTGCGACTACATTCGTTTTTCCTGAATGATATTCCAAGGAAAACTCGTAGTCCTTCAAGAACTCTAACCGTCTACGTTGTCTCACGTTCAGCTCCTTCTGTGTGAAGAGATACTTCAGACTCTTATGATCAGTGAAAAATGTGAACTTCTATCATACAGAAGATGTCTCCAAGTCTTCAGCGCAAATACAACTGCTGCCAACTCCAGATCATGCATGGGGTATGTGACGGCCCCAAATTCCGAGGTCGCCCCGTGGTCAGATACTTCCTTGCCGCAGCACCTAAAGCCTCTGCCCACGTCACTCATGCTCATCATTTATCTGACACCCTTGCATTTCTTATCAATTTATTCAGTAGTTTACATGTATTTTTAGATTTTACAATTAAATTCAATTAATATAATCAACATTTATAACGAAATAAAAGCGGAAGTCTTAATATTACCAAAAGAGCATATAAAGTTTACATATTCAACCTATAGTGGAAATCCCAACAGTACTATGCATATAGGCGATCAACTATAACAGTATATATATACAAGTATAGGTGTGAAATATAGTCTCCCAACCCCAAAAGAAAATACAAAATATTAAAAGTATAACTACCAACAAACGTACCAGCAGGCCTCAGCGTAGGTAAGTTAGATGTAGTCGCCAAAAATCCCCTTACCTCTGCTGGTACTAAGATCTGCGCTCAGCCATCAAAAAAGCCAAATGACGAGCCCAGTAAGTAAAATCCCAAGGAAAGCCACTGTGCATCTTAATTTAAGAATGTAAATGACAAAGCTAATAAATAGTGTTAAATAAACATGCGAAAAGAAGGAAAAATGCAGACAACTGCTCAAAGCTCATCGCATGAATATAAACACACAAATATACAATTGGATGTGAACACAGCTACTAAGGTGTGTACTTAGGACCAGGAGCCATGGTCATGGCCTACGCCATCAACCCTACGACTGTGTCCTAGCGGCATTAGCCCTAGTGGGTTACATCGAACACGTAAATCAGTATTCAACTCGGGACGTAATATACCGAGGCCGAGAATACGCGCTACACACTTAGCAAGTGACCACAACAACCCTCGGATACATAGACAGGAAAACTCAACCTTCCAAGTAAGAATAGACTCACAGATTATCAAGAATTAATAGCTCAAATGAATAAACAATAAGTAAATGCAATAGTGGCGTTCAGTTGGGTTTTATGTACCTCAAATCGCGCTCAATAACCCTAAAGACCCTTGGTCCGACCTCGACTAGTCCCCAACTCCAATTACTGTTCTGTGACTCCTAAGATCTATTTCTGGTGTTTATTGGTTAATTAAGTAGGTTTGTTATCAATTAGGCTCGATTTCATGTTTAGGAGTTTAGGGGTTTTGGTCCCTAGCGCGCTAGGTAGAGTGGCCAGTGCACTAGGTGATTTTTCGTGCACTGTTCATGCACAAAGATCATCATCTTCCCCAGCGTGCCTAACGCGCTAGTGTTCATCACCTAGTGCGCTATGTGCGCTCTGCCTAGAATTTCAGCAACAGATTCTGCGTTTTTTTGGTTCTTAATACATCACAAACATCATAGAAACGACTCACACACTCCAACCGCATCAAATTCCTCTCCAAAACACCGATTAAATAAGTTTTTCACTCAAAACAGAGGATTAAAGTGTGCATGTGTGTAAAATTCGAAATCACCAAACCACTTATTTTGTGCACAAATCCAATACGAATTGACATGATTCATTAAAACCAACCTCACAAACAACAAATCCAACAAAAATAGTGATGAATTCGTTAGAAATCTGTTTGAACCTCAACATACCCAACAACATCAAGTTTTCATAAAAATCAAAGATTTGGTGAGTAGATTACCTTAGAATTCGTTGTTGAACGCCCAAATCTGGTCTCCAAACACTTAGTTTCGTTCCCTAACAAGGATTTCTTCTCTCAGAATCCTCAGAAAATGTTTGGAATGCTTGGTTTTGCATGTCTTCACCGATCAAGTTGGTATTTATAAGTATTTGTTCTAATATGACATTCATACGCATCTCGAGGTTGATCTAGCGATCCCTATTAAGCTTGTATCACTCAATTCCTAGACACCTTATCATGACACTAATTGCCTTGTATTTCATATGTTGTGTGTCTCGAGGACAATCCTAGGTGTGCTGATTTATTTAGTTACAACTATATGATTTGTCTACACTAACTTGATTTAACTCATATAGCCTACCTAAGTCATCAAATAAATTCCATAAAATGGTAAGTAGGGTCACACTAACTTCCCGACCACCCGGCTCCCCATGCCTCGCGTCTGACACGCTCCCCGAGGCGAACCCACACTTAGTGTACCTAATTGAATTACTTAACTTAGCCTAAAGCTATATTTAAATCTCATTAATTTGAATCCTCAACCATAGTCATGTTGTTATAATTAAATCTAGTCTAACCCCAACGCCCGGCCTCACAGCTACCGAACCCTCGCGTTGGCATGTTCTATAAAATGGAATCCCGACGCTCAAACTCACCCTACAAGAAATGATAGATACATATATGTGATGAATAATACAGAATAATAATAATACATCACAGAACTCAAAGAAAACAGCAGTACACAGCCCTAGGTTCGGGTCATGTCTAACCTATCCGCGGCGTCCATGTGTCATCTGAGCTAGCGCCCTAATATGACATAATTAAATAACGGTGTTATAGTTATAACGGGTCGTTACAGGTATTTCTTCTCATGTACTTTTAGTTGCCTCGACGCGTACACCACAACCACGGTGCCATGCATCAATACGCAACCCAAACCCGTATGAGAATCATCTATGTAAACTAGGAATTCTTGTCCTGCCTCTGGCAATACTAACACTGGCGCAGTAGTCAATGACCAATTCAACTGAGCAAATGTTGCATCGCACTTCTCAATCCATTCATAAGATACGTCTTTCTGCCTCAGCCTCGTCATCGGTGAAGCGATCTTCGACAAATCCTTCACGAACCTGCGGTAATACCCGGCTAACCCTAGAAAAATTCTAATCTCCGGTACTGATGTCGGTGCTGGCCAATCCATGATCGTCTGCGTGACGACCCCAATTTCCCCATACAATTAGACACGCCCGGCCTAGACCCATGCAAGCCCCCGAGTCGAAACACGACAAATCTGATGAGCCTAATCATCCTTTGTTCATTTAAGTTATACAATTTATGAAAGAGCTATTGCAAGTTGATGCAGCAGAAAAATAATTAAACTACAATAATGGGAAATAACTCAATCAAAGGGAAATTCAAGAATCTATTAGTATTCATGTACAATCAAATATGAGAAGCGAATAAATACATGATACCAATCTCAATAAAATCTCAAGTTCAATGACTCAAAACATGTATATAAAACGACGTACAATCAAGCAAATAGTAACCTACTCTAATAGTCTCCCAGGTCCAACCGCTAAGTCCTCAAAGGAAATCACCTAGACAAGGCCCCTTGCCCTTGTTGCTCTCCACTCTATCTGCACCCGCCGTCACAAACTAGACGGTAAGTAACTAAGGAAATCGAAAGTAGTGCTAGAAGAATATTATAATAATTTATGATTTAACAATAAGACAGTCCAATTATCATGCGGTAATGGAAAGGCAGGAATGTAAATAAATCAAAGTGCATGATAAACAGACTGATAGATAGCAATCAAAATTCGCGTGTTCTAAGAATTAAAAGAGGCCCATAAGTGGTCTAATTTCACAGCACTATGGCAAAGATCTCGCAAGATCTCCTCGGGCAATGTCGCAATACTAGCGCAGCTTGAAATTGAGAGGCATTGCACACCTCTCGGATCCAGTACCCAGTACACACGACACTGAGGGTGGCCAGTTACCTCTGCAGAAGGCACCCTCTTTGTCCCAGCTAGTGCGGGACCACATGATACCTTTGAGACACACACTCACGCCAAGAATACACAACCAAGGATATAGAATGGAATACCAAGCATGAGATCAATTCAACAATAACAATCAATAAAGGATGTATAAATCGCATGATATTTCCTTACTGACCTACTAACATACACACATATATAGCACATGTGTACTTACCTGACAAATGTCACGACACGAAGACCACTCCCGCGACTCTAGTTTGTACCCTTGATTTCCCTACTTCCTGTCAATGGTTTGAACCCCAATAGATTGGTTTTATGGTCAATTTATAACACCAAATAAATCCCTAAAGATTTTCCAAGTCAAAAATTAATATGTAATTCATTTTTGATTTAGGATGTCGCGGCGACGCTGGAGTTTTGGGTTTGGCAGTGCTACTCGAAACACCCATTCTGGGGTATTCTGGTCAAGACAGATTGAATGGCGCCGTTGGGACTTTGGCCCACAACGTCACTCAAAACGCCAATTTTTTGTGAACAGGGAGGGTGGAGCGCGCTCCTGTTCTTCAGGAACACTTGCCCAGAACGTGGAACACGCTCCTCTGAGTGGGGAGCGCCCTCCCCTTATGGAAAAACATAATTCTCGGTTCGGGAATTCTGCTCTTCCACCCATGGGAGTGCTTCCCTATTAAGGTCAACCCATTTTCCCTCATGGGGAATTCAACAACATCCCAATAATTCCAAAACAATATTCAAATCCACCATACGAATTCATCAAATGTAATTTAAATCCGAAAATCCATTAAAAACTCAAAACTCTTCCAAATCTCAAACATCCTTTATCAAACTTGTTTTGATTGATTCATAGACCACAAATCCTTCACAAACAATGGTAAAATCTGAGTTCAAAGCTTGTTACTCGAAACCATTTCAATAAAAGTGATTAAAATTAACATCTACATGTAGATATTTGCGAGGGGAATCGAGTTCTTACCTCGGATCATTCGATTGATAGCTCCAGCGGACCTCCGGTCTCCTCCCAAGTGGTTGTCCAGCCTTGCCTTGCTCTCCATGTTTAAGAAGAGAAGAAAAAGAGATGAGAGATGGAGAGAAAAGTGTGAAAGAGAAAAAAGGGAGAGGGATGTGTTTTTTATAGGCTTCATTTTCATCCACTTGTACATGTTTATCTCGAGGTAAATCCAAGCCTTTTCCTTTTAAGTTATCCATTTTTCTAACTCTGCATGTGGACTCTAATAGGTGACACACATGTCGTTTAATTAACCAACTCCTTAGCCCGTTCTTCACATTTTCGAACCCGCTATTCACCACAACTCGAGTGTCATATGCTCGTGGTCTCACTTGCATAATTAACCTCGTTAACTAGTCTAATTATCATTTAATTAAGCTTTTATTGTCATTTTATGTGTTTTATAATCCCGTTTAATATAGGCAAAGCCTCACTCGGATTATCAAATTGCCAAACGGCTCGAGAATCGTATTAAACTATAATACTAATACAAACATCACATAATCATAAAATTACCTCGGTGTCGACTCCCGACGTTCGAAATACTCGACGCATGACAATAGCCATGTCACAGTCCTGACAAATGGAACACAAGTCAGGTTAAATTTTGAGGGTTGTTACAGTCTGAATCTTGTTCAGATCTACTACTATCCCTACTGCTCCAACAACGTGTCCCAAGCCAGAATTCACACTTGTTGAACTTAACTAAAATTCAGTGCTCCCTCAATGTCTGCAACGAGTCCCTGAGGTGTTGCTCGTGATCCTGTCGCATCCTCAAGTATATCAAGATGTCGTCAATGAAGACAATTACGAAGCGATCAAGATATGGCCTAAGTACCCGGTGCATCAAGTCCATGAACACTGCGAAGGTGTTGGTCAGCCCAAATGGCATGACTGTGAGCTGGTAGTGTCCATATCTGGTGCTGAATGTCGTCTTGGAGCTGTCCTCATTCCTGATCTTAAGCTGATGATACCCCAATTTTAGGTTTATCTTGGAGAAAAACTGCGCTTCTCTCAACTGATCAAACAAATAATCAATCTCTGGTAATGGGTACTTGTTTCTGACTGTCACTCTATTCAGCTGTTTGTAGTTGATACATAGCCTCAGACTGCCATCCTTCTTCACAAATGGGACTGGTGTTCCCCACGGTGACATCGAAGGTGTGATAAATTCTTTGTCCCCTAAATCCTTTAGCAAGTCCTCAACTCCTCTAACTTCCTCGGAGCCATGTGGTATAACAGTATCGCGATCGGTCTGGTGCCTGGTACTAGCTCGACGATGAAATCTACCTTTCACGGTGGCAGCAATTCAGGTAAATCCTCCGGGAACACATCTAGGAAGTCTCGAACTACCGGTATCTCCTCAAGTATGGGTCCCTGACTCTCTGCCACTATGTACATCACTACCAACATCTCCATCTTTCCACTAGATGCAAGTCGACCACTTGTGGTGCCGAGTCTTGGTGTACTACCTCGGTGAACGAACATTGAACATCCCAAAATCTCGAATACGACGGACTTACTAAAATAGTCGATATGTGCGTGGTAACATTACCCTGCCTATATCTACTGGACACCCCTGAACTAAACTATTAGGGTAAACCCTATCCCTAACTGTGGTACAACCCGAATTTGGCCAACTCCCAAGCCTTTTGGATCCCTGTTCTCCACCGCCAGGGATCCAATCACCTCCTCCACAACATACATACACCAGGCACTCCATATTTGCATTCAAACATCAAATAAACAAGGATTAAAGGCATGCATTTCAGAATTTTAAATCAAGAACGCCAAGAACACTTGAAAACTGGAAAATTTAATAAATTCCAATCTCCACTGATTTTCAAAATCCTTAATGTTGTTGCAAGTGATTTTCACAAGGAATACAAATATGAATTTAGATTTCGAAAATAACCTCATTAAGTAGCTCAAAATTCCTCAAAATCGAAATCACAAGAAAAACCTCTTTGAATTAAAATTCGAAAATGGAACTTTAAATTAGAAATCAAAGCTTGTAAATGTATTTAAAACAACCATAGAGCACTTTGATAATTCAAAACAGAAAACCTCTTTGAATTAGACCCAAAAACACTACAATTTGAATGCATGAAAATGAATAACACAATACCTATGTTGTAGCTATTGAATGGTGTTTGATCCTCCAATCTCTTGTGCTAAAATCTCTCAATAAAGTCCCAAATTTGCAGCAAAGAAGTGCTCTCAACAGCTTTGGGATTTTGTGTTTAAACAAGCATGCACAACAAAGCAACATAAACAAGAGTTGGTATATATATAGTGGGTGCCTAATCTAGTGTGCTTTATCTATGACCCTATGTTGATATAAGGCTTCAAATTAACTCCTACACCCACTAACTTTCCAGCCATGTGACACACATACATGACAAATCAATATAGGAGTGTGTGCCAACACATATCCTGAGGTAAGTCTTATGGTTGTTGATTTTTCTTTCAAACTATAGGGCTCTAATTTGATTTGCATAAATAACCACACAATAGGCTTATAAATAATTCCATTATGCAACTTAATATTTCCTAAATTCATATTAATATTAAACAAGACTCATCAAACTACCAACTACCCGGTTCACCGGCTCGTCATAACTCGAGGCATGTCTCCTCTCTCGTCTTGATGCCTACACTGTACAAACTGACTTAGTAAGTCTTCACATTACATTACACTAGGCATACAATCAATACAAAAATATCATATACCTCGGCCACTTGCCTCGGTCGGTGTGTGTATGACGGTGTGGGTCCTACATGACGGGTCGGTGATCCTAATTAAGGAAATTAAAACGAGGTTACAGATTTGGATCGTGACACTGGCACACGAGGATGATCAGTTAGCGACTCAAAGTCGTGAGAATGCGTTCAGATCGGATACAAGTAAGTAAACCAGCTAGGAAATGCACAGTTATTTCAATTGAGCTTTAAATTGCTATTGTTATTACTCATTGTCTATCCTTGGATTTCCATTCCGATTGAGTTTTCTGAGGGCAAGCGAGTTAACGGTAATCTTTGGTTGGAGTGGTTGTTTGAGGTAACATATCAGAGCCATAACCTCAGAATGCACTACACTGGTTACTGGTTTTGTACGTAATGTCAGTTCTTAGCTAGATTGCCACGAATTCTCACCATCTCGTGGGTTAAAGGCTTGTTGGGTTTGCTATGTCCTAGAACCCGAGTCTTGTTGGGTTTTTCCACGACTCAATGACCTTTTGGTCAGGACTACTTGCTCCTCTCTGCTTTGATTTATGGACACTCATGTATCGATTGCTCTTGATTCACTTGCAGTCTTTTATTATTCAAGCGTTCTAAATACCTTTCTTTCTATCTGCAAGAATATAGACTACCTTATTTACTTTCAAAATGTTGTTTAGAACCATATCGACATGAATATAGATTGGTTTATTGTTTCGAAATGTTGTATATATGTCCTATTTAGCGTTACTTGGGCTTGAAACTAGCCATTCGATCAATCTCGAGATCGTGCGATGCGTATCTTGAGGCATATTAAGATATATATTGGTGGAAAAATCGATTCTCACAACCGCCTAACTGTTCTTCGTTTATTCTTCTTCGATTTCAATTAGTGAGATAGAGGAGAGAACCGACTATGAAGAGAGCTAGGATCAACGTCGTGATCATCGTCTCAACCTCAATAGATCTTTAGTTGGGTGTGGTGAGTTTTCTCTTTTTTCCCTCTTCTTTCTTTCAATTTCAAATTCAAATTCAGTGGGGTTTTGATAGGGTTTTTACTTTTGAGAGTGGCCATGATTGATTGACAATATTTAAGTGATCCAGAGGATCATTAGGACCATCTAGAACCCAAGAATTCAGTGATGAATTGGGTTGTTGGTTCAAAGTTTAATTTTTGGTATTTTGGTGAATTTTCTATTCGAATCCATATTAATTGTCGTTAATTATGATTTTTTGATGTTGATGATGTTGTGAGACCTCAGTAGAGGCCTTCCCTGAACTGTTGGGGAAGTTTGGAGGTGTTTGGGATCGATTTTGGTGACCAACAGAGTTGCTGGAATTGCAGGGGTTATACAAGTAGCGCGCTATCCAATTTAGGCAGGATGAGCAACATTGCAGTTCAAGTAGCGCACTATCCACTGTACATAGCTAGCTACCCACACTGAAATCAACACTATATCTTATTTAAATTAGGGTTTTTTCAAGGTTTTTTAGTATGGTTTGATGGTTCAAGTCATACGGTGTTGAGTGAGTATTGATACTGATTGGTTTGTATTAGGTTCTCAGACATTGGGAAACGTGTATGAACCCCAAGAGTTAGGAAACCCGAAACAAAACTTAGAGAACGCAACCAAGGTAAGTAGGACTCATATTTTTTATCAATTTTGCAATATAAATGGTATATTTAGTTTACATAATGTTATGGACTGGGAAATGGGTAACGTAATGTGACTTGATCGTTTTTAAATATGAAAATGCTAGGAAATGTGCGACAAGGCGAATTGAAACTAAGGTATATGAAGGTACGCCTGAGGTTATATGTATCGCCCTTTCATCCTTAGTAGCCGGAGTTTACCTGAGTCGACATTCTCCAGTTAGAGTTGGTAACACAATCACTCCTGAATCAACCAGCCGAATAACATGTAGCACAACATGTGGATTCTAGGGTTGCATTCTCGAGTGATGTGGAAGTACGGCTCTGTTTTGAAACTCAAATTATAAGTCACAATACAGTTGCAATTTACCTTGAACTGCATTCAATTATTTATTTTTTATATCATTATTTATGCCTTAATAGATATGTTTCGGATTCATATTGCTATTCATTAACACTTTTATACTAGTTGTTTATTGATGCGTCTATGAGTATCACATACTGAGCAAGTTTGAGCGCTCACCCATCTTAACATTTTGATTTCTCAGCCGAGCACACAAGATAGGGAAAAAGGAAGGCTAAGGAGTTTTATATCTCCTCTTGACGTACTGAACCATTTTGTGTAACTTATAATGTTTGAAATATAGTTTTTGTAATACCACTAGGTTGGGATATGTTTTTTATAATCGAGGGTTATTCCGGTTTCAACAGTTTTGTATATCATGCATATATTTTGAAAAAGATTTAAATTGTCACTGTTTTTACTATGTATTTTATTTCAATATACGATATACAAGTTGTATTATCAGGTATGGAGAAGGATAGGTTGATGGCTCTAGTTAGGCCTGAACTGGTTTATCGAGGTTTAATTAAGGTTTTAGGCCGGGTATCGCCTAATCGAGATAGGGGATGCTATAGTATGAGCCTCCTGGTCGAGCATTCCATCAATCATCATCTCATTTTTATTATTCTCGAATGTGGTTTTATCAGCTGGAGGGGGGTTTCTTCGATGGTCATGGGGGTGGCTAAGGCAGGGTCAGGTTGGGGGTGCAAAGTGGTTTTCTGAGCAGGGGGTATATTGGGGTTGGAGTCCTCCTTCTGGGCTACCTACTTTTCAATGTAGGCTTTATTGTTGGTTTTAGGGTTAGATTTGTTGGGCTTATTAGTGCTAGTTTGGCCCACTAGTCACTTCTCTTTTGCAATGGTTTTAGGGTCTGTTCAATTTTTTATATTATAAGGCCCAATCCAAGGTAAGGAGAGTGTGGTGACTAATTTTATATATGGTCCATAAGTGTGAAAGTGAGGTTCACTCCAAAATGTCAAGGCAAGATGGAGTGTCCACTCCACACTTATAAACCTTCTTTTTCTTTCTAAGTAGTTGATGTGGAACTATCCTAACATCTCCAACACTCCCCCCTCAAGTCCAACTAGGACTTGACTGCAGAACATCAATCAACCATTTTTGTTGGATGTCTATAAGGCCCTTGGACAATAGAAAATTAAGC
The DNA here is from genome assembly GCA_039657345.1 of Stephania japonica. Lineage (NCBI taxonomy): Eukaryota > Viridiplantae > Streptophyta > Magnoliopsida > Ranunculales > Menispermaceae > Stephania > Stephania japonica. Next base: position 13,254,573 of record CM077558.1, on the reverse strand, counting down.
CAACCATTGGCTCTAATACCATGTTTAATTTTTATATTATAAGGCCCAATCCAAGGTGAGGAGAGTGTGGTAACTAATTTTATATATGGGTCATAAGTGTGAAAGTGGGGTTCACTCCAAAATATCAAGGCAAGATGGAGTGTCCACTCCACGCTTATAAATTTTCTTTTTCTTTCTAAGTAGTCGATGTGGGACTATCCTAACATCTCCAACATGGCCAACACCTCGGGTCCAGTTTTCTTCTTCCCCCCATTCTCCACCTTCCGCTCCACATCATTCGATAACACCTCAATCTTCACAGCATTGATTTCTTCAGTTGCTTGAATTTCTCCTTGCACCACAGAGTCCTTAAATGAGAGGCTAAAGCCCTCATCCCCCACAACATTAGTCTCAGTGACTTCACGATTCCTGACCTTCTTCATGGATCTCGTCTCCTCCTCCTCGATGGTCAGAGGAGGCAGCTTTCCAATTGATTCTTAGGGTGTGGCAAAGTCTCCCGAGGGTGTCGCAAACACAAATCGGTCGCACGGCACAGGCAGCGCTACATGTAGCACTACATGTGTCGTGACACAAACCGATCGCACGGCACATGTAGCGCTACACGTGTGCACTACATGTGTCGTGACACAAACCGGTCGCACGACACGTAGCGCACACGTGTTCAACTTTTATTAGAGGTAGGCCCCACTAACAACCACTCAGAATTAAACATTGTGTTGATGCGACCGGTTTGTGACCCCAAAAATGTCACCAAATCATTTTCCTTTAATTTAAGAGGTTTATGATCTATATATTTCGGTTTACACGCCTCCAATAGTGTGTGTGTGTGTGTGTGTATATATATATATATATATAGGAAAATTTACAATAGAGACCAAATATATACTCAAGCCATGGAACCCCTCAAAATGTGTTGTGCATTTATGTCGCCTTGATTAATGTGTTAGATTTAAATTCAATGGTTTTAATAGCATACTCATGGTATGGGTATATAACTATATATTTGGTTCCCAATAGCATATTCAAGTCAAAAAAAAGTGATGATTTTTTCCAATTGAAACAATATATATTATCATTGGTGAGAATTATAAATAATTAGATTTTACATTCTCCTGTAAAAGATATCACAAGTAAGATAATATATTAATTTATCCCAATAATCATTTTTCTTTCCGTAAAATTACAATTATACAGCATATACTATCAATATTGTTCAATGTTGTTCACTCGCGCCTCCTTAAAGTCATCATATAGCTAGTTTAGAACTTATCAATTAATTGATTTTTTAAGGCATATTTGAGGTGCATCTCCCATCCCGTGGAGACTGTAGTAGTTAGTCTCAAAACTACAGCGCGCAACGGGGAAAAGCTTTCTCTTTATGGTGTAGTGTAGTCAGCTGCTTGTTGCTCACTTGCTCGTGGAGTGCTTATAAACGTATCAAAATAAGATTATAAATGTTTATTGAAAAAAAAAATTAACTACAATAAATTTGAATTGTCATTCTGCTTATTGGTTATCTTGTCAAAAGAATAATGGATTGACTAAAACAAAGACCATCATATAGTCTGGCGTGTTCGCTGACTCTTATATAAACACTATATAGATCTAAACAAGGTTTTAAAGACTATATAATATAAACATTGCTTCTTTTCTTTTTTTTTGGTAGGATAAACATTGCTTTTGCTTGATGTAATTGGGTATTTGTGATTTAATAATCTGACTCATCACATATGCTAGCCTATCTAGTCGACTTTTTTTCGGCCAAATCTAATTTAATTGTTACTTTCAAGTTGTTGATTTGTTGATTGTCGCATTCAAATCAAAGTTCTTTTGAAAATGTCGATATCAGACAATTGTTTAATTAGTTTCATAATTAAAATTATCTCCATATCATGTTTTAGTGAATCATGACTTTCGTTGCAATATTGAAAGGAAATAAAGGCTAATCAAAAATAAATATATAAATAAAGCAATACAATATTTTTTTGGTCTAATAGGTGAATATATCTTAACATTTTAAAGTTTTTACAAAAATATTCCAACGTTTTAATTTTTGTAAAAATACCTTAACCTTTTGATTTTAATCAAACTGTATCCTTGCTTGTAGTTATTATGAGTTAAACTCTAATTAAAGTGATGAATGATCATTAAAATTGCATACACATAGCATTATATGAAATAATATTACTAATTGTGTACATAATTTTTTATATTTTTAAGTGTAATTTAATCAAAAATATGAAGTGAGGATACAATTTACAAGAAATCAAAAGGTTGGGATATTTTTGCCAAAATCAAAAAGTTAGGATATTTTTGCAAAAATCTGGAAACGTCAGGATATATTTACCTATTAAGCCTATTTTTTTTGATAAAAAAAGTAATACAATATATATATATGGGTACTTCTACAATGGGAATCAAATATATACTCATGTCATGGGTACACTAACCATTGGATTTAAATGCACAAAACATAGGTATATATTTGGTTTTCATGGTAGAAGTACCCTATATATACTACTCGATGGGGACGCACTCCGCATGTGAAGCACAATCAATAATTTTAATCAAACTCATGAAAAATTAATAAAACATATTTGATAAAAAAAAAAGAACTTTTCTAAAACAAAATATCAAAAGTATGGTACAATATTTATACAAAAGGTAAAATGATCATTGTATTTAATAAAATCAAAATAAATTAATGAATGGATCTATTTAATCAAAAGACACATGGGCTCTTCGCGATCTGACTTCTAAAGCATTACCAACACTTTTGCTCGATTAATTGAACATAGACAATACTTTTGAGGACATTTTTAAATACCAACTGCAGTAGTTCCTCTTCCACTTGCTTTTATCATAATGAAATGAATTAATTCAAATTGATTAAGCACTAAATAAAACAAAATGCACCTCAAATTAATGAAATAAATTAACAATGGCTAAATATTTTCTTTAAAATCAGTTGTATCATTTCATCCACCATTGAAAGATCTAACCCCACCAAAACATGTTATAAGGAGAGCAAAGTCTTCCACATTTTTTCTCCAATATATAAGTGCAAACAAAAACAATAGAAAAAAGAAGGATGGCTTACTTTTCATTAATTATTTGTTGTGATGGGATGATCTAGCTAGTTAAGAAATCTCAACTCTTGCTCGTTTGGCATGGTGGCTTGGTCAAGTCTTTCTTAAAATTTGAAACCCATTTGAGTCAGCTCTTCGTGAAACACGTCTTAAACATCGGTAGCACACGTCACGAAGAACTACAATTAACAAAATGATGAGCATGATAAAGTACTTACAGTGAGAGCCCCCAACATTTGTATTATACCAAAAAGAACAACCTCTGTAAACAAAATTTGAACATGATAATAGAAACATATATAAGCTTGAATTAATTTTCATTTAAGAGAAAGTGGGAATGGTTATCAATTCCTTAATTAAGGGATAGGGCGATTTTTATTTAAGAGAAAGTGGGAACGGTTATCAATTCCTTAATTAAGGGATATGATGATTTTCATTTAAGAGAAAGTGGAAACGGTTATCAATTCCTTAATTAAGGGATAGGGCGACTTTCATTTAAGAGAATGTGAGAATGGTTATCAATTTTAAATTCACATATATAAGCTTGAATCAAGATGACACATACACCCCTACTTTTATTTTTCAAAGAAATTTTCATCCAGTAAGATATTAGCATTTAGGGGCAATGTTAAAATAATGTGAAGTTTTGGATTAATAAAAAAGTAGGGAGGATTGGCATTATAGTATAGATAGATAGATAGTGAATCGGCAAATGTGGTCGTGAAATCATGGGCTATGGATTTCTGGTTTAGTTACGTGCATGGGCCTTTTGTTTGGATTCCACTTTAAAGGAGCCCAAGCTCTAAATTGATTGACAAAAATACTCCGAAGTCACGTTGGTTGGCACAATTAGAAAGAAATATGATATGGTGACATTCCCTACGAAGCAAATTGGTCGCACGGCACACGTGTTCAACTTTTGTTTGTGATGGGCCTCGCCAACAACCACTTAAAATTGAATACGTGTGCTAGTGCGACCAGTTTGTGTTATCAGAAATGTTACCAAATCATTATGGGTTGTTGTCCCTTAACTAGTAACTCGAATTCGAATCTTGGGAATAAAAATACCAACGTTGAAACTCCCCTTACTTATACGATGCACGACTTGAGGTAAACTCAGAGTAGTCAGATAGTTCGAATACCAAATAGTTAATACCAAGAAAAAATACTCAAAAATTTAAAACAACAACCAGCACTTGCAATTCATTCAATAACCAATTGGTTGGAGTAGTAAAGAAGTTCCTCTTCATCGAGGTCAAGTCCGAGCATAGAAACATGTGGAAAAAAAAAAAAGCAGAATACTAGTCCTTGCAACATTTGTGATTTCATTAGTTCGCCCTATCAAGTATTTTCATCATTAAAAGGATTTAGCATATACTTCTCTCTCTCTCTCTCTTATTTGTCTGGAGATATGATTAAGTTCTTTCATTTTATTATAGTTATGCAACAACAAAACATTGGAGCCATAAACCTGAGGTCTCAAGTCTGAACTTTGGGAATGGAAAAAAATTTAAAACTCTTGGTCGGAGGTTGTTGCCCTTGTGGCCCTTCTCTCCTCAAGTCTGGGATTAGTCGAGCTAATGCTTTGAATACCCTAACAATAATCAAAAACATATTTATTTTTTTGAAAACATCAAAAATATATTTAAAATATATAAGCAGACCAAAATGCAATACAAATAAAAGCATTGTTTTAATTTGGTTAAAAGACAAGGCTAGCTCTCTCCTTCGAGGGGTTTGGTGCAGAGATAAATAATTAAGAAGCCCATTATTTTGACTGAGGTGAAGGTCATAGGTTCAATTGAATCAATTCTTGTAACTACATTATATGCTCTAGATTTTTTTGACTTGTAGAGATGGAGTACATAACTAACTCTTATGAGATTATTTCAACCAAAGTAACAAAGGATTGAAAACTATATGACACTTGTGATTATATAAAAGAAAAAAATAGACATAATTCTCAATTCCAAAGTATTCTAAAACCAAGCTGCATTCTTCGCCACCAACAAATGCATTCATGCATGTGTGTGATTGTTAAAGTACTCATATCAAAAGGGTCTCTTTCATAAGAATGCTTTACAGCTTATCATGAGAGCTGTTTGGAGGAAAAAAGTGCACTCTTTAATTGGTCCCCCCTGGCCAATCCAAAACTAGCTGATATCCCCCAATTTTGTCTACATTCTCACTCAATTTGGCGACCGTATTCAATCAAGTTGGTCAATGGTTCAAGTTATACGGAGTTGTGTTTTTGATCGGTCACTTTATATTTTTCTTATCAGTTTTTTTTCTCATATTACATGATTACCATTCGATTACTAATTCGATCTTTTCTTCAATCATCTTAAGTTGTGTTTGGCGAACTACTTTGGCCAATTAACTGTTGGGCGCAGCACAATCTAGCTTATAATCTTAAATTTTGGTTGTTCAATTTTTAAATTACATATTACTATTAATCTTTGTTAGTTAGATTCAATTAATTTTGTCAGACTAAACTGATGGGTATGAAACCTTTTAATGTCTGACTAAAGAGCGATTAACAAATCAACTATTGCCTTAGTGTAGAGGTTAAGACTTAGTAGTTGTTCATTTAGACCTTTATGAGGTTGCAAGTTTGAATTAATCTCTTAATCTTTGGAGGCATGTAAAGTGGGATGTATCACTTGTGAAATAGTTAAAGGTGATTTACCAATCAAATATATAATAAAAGGGAGATTGACAAGATAGTTCGAAGAAGATTGTGCCAAAAGGATGTCACACATTCATTTTTCAATTTTCATTTCTCTCTTGAAAGATCAATTTCTTTAAACTAGGTTGTTTTTTTTTTTTTTTTAAACCAAGTTGTGTTTGGTTACCCAAAAGTGTTTCTTTTTATTTTCCTTCTTTTTGTGTGTTCTGAACCAGATTTAGCTAAATACATATTGTAGATTGTGTTTGGTTAGTGACCTAAAAGATTTTTTTTTTAAACCAGTTTGTTGAACGTGAGTGTTAATTAGACGCTTGTTTTATAAGTATTCATAGTAACTCCCTTCAATACTTATAATAAACTTTGATTGGTCACTTGTATTGACTGAGGTGACTCTCAAACCCACTCAAATTTTGTTGCATGTATGTTGCTCGGTTGTCACATATGTTATGCAATGTTATCCCGAACGAATAAATTTATTAAAGAGATCTCAGCACGCAGATAATTAAAGTTGCTCGGTAGGTCAAAAATTAGTGAATCTTTTCGAGTGACTTTTTTTTTGTGAATTTCAAATTATTTAAATAAAAAGTATATATTCTTAAGAGATAGTAAAGAACAAAATAAGTAAGACTTCTCTTAATTTTTGTTTGTAAGGTGACATAGTTATGATTGATTAAGCATTATAGTATGAAAAAGACCTTCAATAATTATCCAAAAACAATTGATGGGATTTAAAACTTTCAATACCAAATCCATTTTTCTTTTGGTATTCTCAACTCGAGTAAAAAAAATGTTTCATGAAACACAGTTTTGAAATGCATAGCCAAATGAGTCCTAATCACCGAATAGATGTCTCTGAGCCCTGTGCAACACAGCTCATCTCCATGACTTAAAACAAAACAACAATGTTTTATGCTTAAGTTCTCTGTAATTCCCTGTTCCGCAAATCAAGCAAAAACATGAGCCCACATGAGATCTCACACTGATGATACCAGGGACCAGATACCTCACCCACCCACTCACACAAAGAGGGTCGGTCATCACATTTTGGGGATTAGTGCGAAACCTTAACAATAGGGGGGCCTTTAATAAAAGAGCACTTCTAGAGTAACCCACATTTGGCCTCCCACATTTGGCAGCGACATCTTTGGAAGTTTTAAATCACCTCAAGATGCATGTGTGCATCACAGGATAGAAATGGACGGCATCCAATGAGGTTGATGTGAAATGTGAGTTACTCTAGCATTTTTCTTAATAAAATTATTTTATATTTATTCTAGCAATTACTATTAAAACTAAACTTATACTTTTAAAAACTAATTTCACATATCTTCCTTCTTCCTTTCTCTAAACTTGGTCGATGATAAAGGCTTCGTTTGGTTCATTTTTGCTAACTTACAGTTTTAGTTCGAAGTTATTTCCTTGAGTTAATATTTTCATGTTTACTTCAACTTTAAACTAGCAAGAAAGTTGCAAATTTTTAAACAATAAAATATATGAATTAACATAAATAGCCTTCAAATAAGAGAGAGATGAGAAATAAAAGAGTCATTAATGAGGGGTAATTGTGTCCACAACTCCTAAGAGATAACTCCATATGAGGGGGTGGAAGAGATATCTCTCACCGGTGTAAGTTGGGAGATAACTTGCAAGAAGTTGAGCAACTAAACAAGATTAGCTCTCAACTCCCTGTAAGTTATTTCCTGAGAGATAACTCCACACTTTTTGTTTCTTGTACCACATTTTTGAATATTTTTACTTCATTTACCTTACTTTTTACTTAATTTACTTCAAGTTTTTACAAAATTATAAAATATCCTTACTCACCCCATCACCCTCACCCTTGCCTCAACACCCCTCAATCCTCTTCATTTCTCGATTTTATTCATTATAAAACACTTGCACTAGGTCACCTAATATCATATGAGTGTGTTTTTCGTTGAACAAGGTTGAATATTGTAGCGACCCCAAAATCCAAAGCCCACCATGTTGTACGTAGTTGACTCATAACCCTACCTATATTGGCCTAGTTATTTCCCACGCGTACCAAATCATTAGGCAATCTAAATTACTGCTAACTCTTCTCAAATTAATTATGTAAGTTAGCTCATAGACTACAAATCATCTATTAAACCTTAAATAATTCAACAGAAGACTAAAATTTGTAAATCATTATAGCAATGTACTGTAACTTATGTGAATAGCATTATTCCTAATGTGGAAAACCCATAAAAAATAGTCATCAACATATATGTCAATAATGTCTAGTCAAAACATCAAAAGGACGTAAATAGGTCATAATACATGCCCAACTATCGCTCGAGTCCCAAAACCCAATAGAAAACAAATAAAGTAAACAAACATACGAGTAGGGAGTAGCTGATCAATCAGAAGAAATCCTCAAGCTTGCCCTTCCCTTTGCTCATACTGGGATCTGCACTCAGCCATCACAACAAAACAGATGACGAGTACAGAGTGACTAATCCCAAGAAAATTCATAGAGTAAATAATATAAATAAATACTGGAATCAAAAGACTATTAAATAAACATGCAGAAGAAAAGATTCAGGCAACTAGGAGGGACTGTAATGGCCCCAAATTCCATAACCTTATAAATAAGTGCCGCTCGGCCTAGACCTGCGAGAACCCCCGAGCCAGTCTCACTGAGCCGCGCAGGCCTAGTCAGCCTTCCCTAACTTTTATCATTAATTAAATCATTTTAAATGTAATTAAGTAAGTTATTCCAGTTAGTGAGTTATCAGGTTATAGCGGAAGTATCAAAATCTCAAACTAACCCAAACAACTCTAAGACACAAGTTAGAACAGCCTATAGTGTGAAAACCTCGCATATGTATACCTCTATAAGTATACCCAGTTAGAGGAAAATCAAATATGGTATTCATGTCCAAAAATTACTCACAAAACCCATACCCCAATGTATCAAAAACATAAACATATAATACAAAGAAACCTACACTGTAGGCAAGAGAAATCGCCTAACAGCCCTCAACTTCAATCGCCTATTTTCGGTCCTGTTTTCATATCGACCTTGCAGCATGACGGGACTGTGCCCACCGTCATAAAAAGGACGGTGAGTACAGAAAATAACAGTAACAACCAAGTGGAGTTTAAATATAATTTCAAATGTCAAATAAATGGTTAAACTAATACCATGAAGGAATATCATGAAGATAGTACAGATCGCATGATAGTAAATCACTGAAAAATCCTCGATAATTGAATATCCAAGAAAACCACAGAAAACACAAGTAGTCCCGACCAAAAGTTCGTTGAGTCGAGGGATACCCTACCAGACTCGGAGAAATTGGGCATTGTCAACACCCAACAAGCCCCATTAGGACGTAGTCAACACCCAAAAAGCCCTATTCTATGTGACTATGAGATATCTACAGATCCGGATAAGAGCCCCCAACATACACCCTGTCGAGAGATATCAACAACGTCCAAATAAGAGCTCATATTGCAAATAAATAGTAACCATGACTCACTTTCTTTTGGACTACTCATTAAGAAATCAACATATTATCTTAGAGAAATTTCAGATGGCTAAGAAATTATGCTTGCCAAACATCGATATTTAATAGGATAACAACTTCATTAAACCGATATTATGTGGAGTTCAAGAAGCTTGATCATTGACAATAGGGAATTGACATTGTTTATTGGAACTAATAAAAATCAATCAAACCTTTAGCCTCCTGGTAGCAAAAACATTCTTTTTACTCATTCGACATGATGAGTGACAAACTGATGGCCAATTGCATAGAGATGCAATACACTTAAAAACTATGAGTAGGAAATCTCACCTAGTTAACTTCAATGAATTGAAAACAAGGGTTCATTAGTATATTAATTAGGGTTTATGGGTAAATTGAGGAGCATGCATAGGAAAATGAAAAGGTGGAACAAGGAGGTCTTTGGCGAGACTGAAAGGAGAAAAGGTGATATAAGATGTCGAATTTTGGATTTGGATAAGAGGGAAGGACACGTATGGTGGAACACACATGATTGAGCAGAGGAAAATGGCAAAGCAAGAGTTTGAGAGAATCCTTCTAATTGAAAATCGCATTGCCAGCCAGAAGCTTCGGGTCAAATGGGCTAAGGAAGGGGAAAATAACACCAAGTTCTTTCACCAGATTTTAGGAGCGTGGAAGTGCAAGAATATGATTGGGAGAATCCAAACATATACACATTTGCGTTCATAATCCTGACTTTCTTCCAAAATTTATATGAGAGAGAGCAGACGAGTGCGCGGGAGATTGATGGAATTGAATGGGGTCCAATTCAGTCGGAGGGTGCTCGAGAATTAGAGAAACCCTTTTCAGAGGAGGAGATATGGCGGGCAGTGTGCTCTTGTGAAGCTGATAAGGCCCCAGGACCGGACAGATACACATTTACATTCATACATAGTTGTTGGGGCATCTTGAACCACGACATCATGGCTTTTTTCATGGATTTTCATTGGACTGGGATAGTGAATGCAAAGATGAATGAGACGTTCTTATGTTTGATCCAGAAAGGGGTGACGGCCGGAAAGATTAAGGATTTCAAACCTATTGGCTTGGTCACATCAATGTACAAACTCTTGGCAAATGTGTTAGCGGCTCGATTGAGAGAGGTCCTCCCGATGACTATTGCTAAGGAGCATAATGCGTTTGTTCCCGGCAGACAGATGTTGGACTCAGTGCTTATTGCAAGCGAAGTTGTCAAGTATGCAGTGAGAACAAAAAAGCGGGGATATGTCATGAAGCTCGATTTTGCGAAGGCGTATGATAGGGTGGACTGGGAGTTTTTGGACTATGTGCTGACTAGGAATGGGTTTGGCAACCGATGGAGGAAATGGATTCAAGGATGTCTGCAAACTGTGAACTTCTCGGTGATGATTAATGGTACACCACATGGAAAGTTTAAGGGCCGACGGGGTTTAAGGCAAGATGATCCTTTGTCCCATTTTCCTTTAATTTTGGTCACGGATGTAATGGGTAGAATGATTGATGTGGCTAAAAACCATGATTCGTTGCGAGAATTTCAGGTTGGTAGGGAACACACACATGTCACCCATTTACAATACGCAGATGATTCGTTGTTTTTCATAGATGGAGCTCCAGGCATTGCACAGAAATTGATGTGGCTGGTTCAATCCCTTTGTCGAATTTCAGGCTTAAAGTTGAATCTCGATAAATGTTGTCTCTTGGATATAAATGTATCAGATCAGGAAGTCATGGATCTTGAATCGCAATGCCAAGTGGGACCAACTTTGATATTTCTATGTTGAATCATTATGCCACGCACTGGAATATGATTTTGAAGTCCGACAGGACACCCTTTTGGTTTTGCTTCTTAGTGACTCTCTAAAGGAGTTTGAACTCCAGCCCACAATAATATTTGGTGGCGGGGAGCGCTAGAACGATGGAAGCTTTGGCTTCATGTTGGCTGTGGCCTCTGAGTCTTATGTGTAAGGGAAATGTACATCATTCTTGACTGTGAATAGCATTCATTAGATTTGTTGTAAAAACATGAAAGTCGGTACACATTCCCACCAGTGTATAGTTCCCTAATGTTAATACATTTTTCAGGAGCTAGCCTCCTAATTCCCTCAAAAAAAATTAGTATATTAATTAATGACTCCTAATCACTTCAATACTAACCAAGTGAACTCTTCACATAATTACTATAATACCTACAATTTGATATAGCAGTTGTTCACAGAGTCAAATATTGCCCATACAACATCATGTATAGCAGTTGCAATGCATATCTAGTGAGGTGGATGAGGCATCATTTGCCAATGCTTCACTTTAAGCTACTCAATGCAACAAAGCTTTTCTCTGTAATCTACAGTGTGTTGAGGGAGATCTGCTTCTGTTTTTGCTTCTGATCAAGAGTTCTATCTCAAGAAAAGAAATCAAAGATGGTTGAAGAGCTCATTGTGGATGGCGCATGGGAGATCGTCAACAGGCTCATCTCTCTTGCTTTTGATGAGATTGGTCTTGTGCTTGGTGTGAAAGAGGAGGTGCAAAACCTTCGAAGTGTCTTATCCAACATCCAAGTTGTGATGTAGGATGCTGAGGAACAACAAGTGTAGTTGGTGACACTGAGAGTTTGGCTCAAGGAACTCAAACATGTTGCATATGATGCTAATTAACTAAGAGATCACTAGCGTCATAGCCATATCCGGACTTGGAGGACTTGGCAAGACTACGCTTGCTCGGCTAGCACATAATGACGATGTTGTAAAGAAGCACTTTGATTTGAGTGTTTGGATTTGTGTTTCTGTGAATTTTGACGCCACAAATTCACTCAAATCTTAGAACAAATTCCAAGCAGTACCAAACCTCAATCATCTACTAAGCAAGTTTTGAAAATGCTCTTAAAGATCAGCTGAAAGGGAAGGAATTTCTGCTTGTGCTTGATGATGTCTGGATTGAACAACAAGATCAAGAAAAGTGGGATGAATTTGCACCTCCATTGAAAAACTTTGGTGCTACCGGAAGCAAAATCATTGTGACTTTTCATAGCCATGACGTTGTAAAGACAGTAGGAGCTCACGACAGTGAGTATGAATTAGATGTCTTATCTGAAGATAATTGTTGGAACATAATCCAAATGCGAGCATTCTGCTCTGGAGGATTAGAAAAGACTTCCAAGTTAGAGGAAATCGAAAAAAAAAATCTCAAAAAAGTGTGGGGGTGTGCCTCTAGCCGCAAAAATTATTGGTAGCTTATTGCAGCCAAAGGGGGGAGAGGAATGATTGGCCGTGCAAAATGATGAAATTTGGAATTTAGAAGGAGAAAATATTATGAAGATATTAAAGTTGAGTTGCAACAATTTATCCTCAGCATTGAGGTCTTGTTTTTCATATTGTGCAATATTTCCAAAGGATTATTGGATTTCAAGGGAGTTATTGATCCAGCTTTGGATGGCTCAAGGACTTCTTGGAACAACATCTAGTACTAAAGAAGCATCCGACATGGAGGATAAGGGTAAGACCTATTTCAAAATGTTGTATTGAAAATGTTACTTTCAAGAAGCAGAAATGAACAAATTTGGGGAGGTAACACATTGCAAGATGCATGATCTTGTGCAAAATCTAACTCAATTTATCTGTAAGCCTGAATGTCTAATTATGGGGAAGAGTAATAAGAAGAGTGTAGATCTTTCCAAATGTCAACATGCTTCATTGATTTCACAAACGCCAATAGAAACCTTGAAAGAAGCTAAAAAAGTGCGCACAATTATTAGTTTTGAAGGGACTCTATTGATGACTGGAGCTAGCGCATTCTTTGATGTCACAGTGCTACGTGTACTAGACTTGAGCCACGGTGAATGTTCTAATTTTCCTTCTTCTTCACATTATAAATTGAACCACTTGAGATACCTCGACCTCTCGTACACGAGCATTGAGTCATTACCGACATGGGTCACCAAGCTTTACAATTTGCAAACTTTGAAGTTAATTAAGTGTGGCAAGTTTACTAAGCTCCCTGAAGATTTGATGAATCTGGAGAAGCTAAGACATTTGTTCATTGATGAGTACGGAAAATGGAAGAAAATGCCACAAGCAATGGGTGAATTTGATCAGCTTCAAACATTACCAATGTTTGTGGCATGATGGCATCCGAAGAGGACGTCGGGTGTGGGATTACGATATTGAAAAACTTAAACAACCTTCGAGGTACATTAGTCATTCATTGTGTTAGCAAAATGCTATATTTGCTGCAAGTTATGGAACTTGTGCAATTAGTAGAGTTTGTGTTGTTTCCTTTTTGTGTTTGAATAAGTCATTTAGTTGTTTATGTATTTGAATCACTCACTTAGGACTCTAATTTGTTGGAGTTATTTCAGGGATTCTTAGACAGTTATTTTCAGTTGTACTTCATTTTGTATTTAACAATCACACTGTAGAAATAAAATTAATCTTTCTCCTGAATCTTTTAGCTCTTCTTTAAGCCTACCAAGTGGTATCAGAGTTGTTTTCTTAGAAGACCTGAATGAGTGAATCAGTGAGGAACCTATCAACCAAAGCCTAAACACCTACCTTCATTAATGGCAGGCAGTAATTTCTTGGTTGCATCGCCAAGTTTCACAGGTGAAAGTTACCATGCATGGGCTGTGAAAATGGAGTCTGACTTGGAAGCAAATGGTCTATGGGAGATGGTGGACACAAATGAAATTCTGCCACTTCCAGAAAATCCAACAATTGCTCAAATGAAAGAATATAGGGAAGATAGGAAGAAGACGCACAAGGCCAAAAACTGCATTCACGCTGCGGTTTCAGAAGATATATTCACAAAGATCATGACTTGTGAAACTGCAAAACAAGCATGGGATCTTTTAAAAGAAGAATATCAAGGTAATGTTAGGACAAACGGATGCAAATCTTGAATTTGAAGAGGAAGTTCGAGATGCTACAAATGAAGGAGACTGATCCATTGAAGGGCTACACAGACAAGGTGCAGAAAATAGTCAACAAAATTAGATTATTGGGAGAAAACTTTCTTGATAGTCGAGTTGTTGAAAAAATAATTGTAACCTTACCGAAGAGATTTGAATCCAAAATCTCTTCTCTTGAAGATTCAAAGGATATGGCAACAATTTCTCTAGCTGAGCTTCTTCATGCACTTCATGCTCAAGAGCAAAGGAGGGCTTACAGAAATGAAAAAGTTGTTGAAAAAGCATTCACTGCAAATGAGAAAGACAAGAAACAACATTGGCAAAAGAAAAATGAGAAGGAAGGTCAAAGCAGTGGCACCAAAAGGAATTATCCTCAATGTCAACATTTTAAGAAAACTTCTCATTTAGAAAAATTTTGTTGGTTTAGGCCTGATATTAAATGCAGGTCTTGTGGTCAAATGGGTCATATGGAGAAGGTTTGTAAAAACAAACAGCAGCAAGCTTAAGTCGTGGATCGGGAGCACGAGGAGGAGCAACTATTTGCAGTCACTTATTTTGCAAGTCAAACTTCCTGCAATGTTTGGCTTATTGATAGTGGATGCACTAATCATATGACATTTGATGCTTCACTTTTCAGAGACTTAGACAAGTCAGTAATGTCAAAAGTTAGAATCGGCAATGGACAATTCATTGAAGTTAAAGGTAAAAGGACTGTTGCAATTGCAAGTCCTATAGGTATTAAAGTAATCTCTAATGTTATGTTTGTTCCGGAGATTAATCAAAACTTGCTAAGTGTAGGACAACTACTTGAGAAGC
This sequence comes from Stephania japonica, assembly GCA_039657345.1. Taxonomy (NCBI): domain Eukaryota; kingdom Viridiplantae; phylum Streptophyta; class Magnoliopsida; order Ranunculales; family Menispermaceae; genus Stephania; species Stephania japonica. Next base: position 13,239,567 of record CM077558.1, on the reverse strand, counting down.
GTCGTTCTGTTACCTTTAAGGATAATATGTGTGTTATTACTGACTCATGTGATGTTGAACTGTTTACTGTAAAAATGAAAGATTCTTGATTGGGCTGAAGCGGAGTTCAATACATGTCCATGTGCGGAGAACCAAGCTGAATTATGGCACAAAAGACTAGGGCACTTTCATTATTCTACCTTGGATTACATGCACAAGAAGGATATAGTGAAGGGAATGCCATTCACAGGAGGAGCTGCAGTTATATGTGAAATATGTTAATTGGGGAAACAAACCAGATTGCCTTTTCCAATTGGAAAAGCATGGAGAACAGCTGAGAAGCTTGAACTCATTCATACTGATGTTTGTGGAGGCATGAGAACTGCTCCTTTAAATGGTAGCAGGTACTTCATACTTTTCGTCGATGACTTTACCCGAATGTGTTAGGTTTATTTTCTCAAACAAAAATATGAAGTTGCTTATGTCTTTTGGAAATTTAAATTGTGGATTGAAAATCAAAGTGGTTGTGAAATCAAAGTAATTCGATCCGATGATGGTACTGAATATACTGCTGAAAAGTTTGCCAAGTTTTGTGAAGCTTATGGGATTGAGCATCAATTTACTACAGCCTACACTCCTTAACGAAAAGGTGTTAGTGAGAGTAAGAATTGAACCGTCATGGACATGGCTCGATGTTTGTTATTTGAGAAGGGCATGTGATAAGTTGTTATTTATGCATATTATATATAGTTTATTTATATATTTTAGTGTTGATTCTCCAAATTATGGGCCTAATTATCTCTATTTGTCATTTTCAGGACTTTTGGGGTGCACGGTTGGATCCGGGGCGAAAAATACTCATAGTAGAGTATTTACTTGAAGAAATCGGACACCGGAGGGTTTGTTTTGGGGTGTACACAAGAGTAGGTGAATGGGAGTTCGAAATATGCCACGTGTCGAGTCCCCATTGGACTGACAGTGTCACACACGTTCGGCCAATCAGATTGTGCCACGTCGCCCATCTCCACCAACCTCGTTGTGCCACGTCGCTCTCACAGCTCATCGTCTCACCTACGCTGCACAATCTGCCTCGGGATGCGTGCTCAACCGCACTCCCAGATCTTCGCACGACTCCACACTCACGCACTCTCTCCAGCCCGCCACGTGGCGCATTCTGATTTGTCCAGCGAGACACACGGCAGCGGTCCAGCCACTCACAGTACGCCACGTGTCAGCGCCTACACTCACAGCACGTCACCGATCCTCCTCTCCTCCAATCCGTAGCTGCCACGTCAACACGCCTCAGTTTTTCAGCCAATCACACTGTGACACGTGGCAGAGTCTAGAAAAACACTAAAAAATAGCCACAGATTGTCCTCGACGCACATGTCATGTACCAAACTCGAAAATAAGCATTGGAGACCAAAATTTGGGGGTATTAATTAGGGTTTTTGGCAGAGAGTCGGGGATCCATTGTTTTCTTCTTTTCTCAGTGTCTTCTAGTAATTTCTCCTCCTTTTCTACACTTTGTGTTTGGATTTTAATGGAGTTTATGACGACGATGGCCGACTAAACTCATCAGTCTGAACCAGAAGTGGATCAAATCACTCTTTTTGGCATTAAAACATATGTGAGATCTATTTTATTATTTATTTAATTTGTTTTTCATAGTATTTTATTTTCTTCGGTATTATTTGAACAATTGAAGTTAAACACTAGTTTAAACTTCAATTCATATGCCAGTGAGTCGTAAGCACCCGTGCTTGTGCAACAAGACCACACTAGTGGCAATTGATCTTACCAATTGATTAGAACCTTTTGGGACCGGTTAAATACCTTAGGGGTCTAGGCTAAATCAAGAGTACTAGCGATCCGGTTGTCTAGGTGTAGTGCCTTCACTAATCGAAGTAATACAACCAATGTGTTAAATCTGGAGCACTAGCGATCAGGTTGCGTGTTTGGTCAGGGAAGTAGTCAGCGGCCGTACCTTGGCTGCTGACATCAGGAAGTGCGAGGACCTACGTACATTACCGGGTCTATAGCTATACTAATTTACTATGATTTGCATGCTTTGATTAGATTGAGGACCATATGTAAAATTATGCCAAATTAAGGAGATTTGTGATACTGATGGTTTGGATTGTTCTTCCCCTTCTTGATTGATTTGTTTACGTTATATTTTAATTATTTTTTTAGTAAATTAGAGATTACTTCTGTGAACACTCTAACTTAGTTTAGTTTTGTACTCTAGGTTGAAAACTTGGTCTTCATGGTTCGACCCCGTGCTTGCCACTACTGCAGTTCTTGTAGTTATTGGTAATTTCATCAGGACTATATATATTTATTTTGACGCACTTGACACGTGTCAAATTTTGGCGTCGTTGCCGAGGACTAAGTTCTTTTTGACTTAGGATTTTTCTTTTTTTGTGTTCACTTTTATGTCCCACAGTCTTCGTCGATCGCTATCCGCTGGATCTTTACTCCCTTTTGATCCAGAGATCGAAAAAACTTGCCGTCGGAACTCAAAAGAAACTAGGTAGAGGAACCAATCCTCAAGAGTTCAACTGAACGACAAGCAAACTCCTCCGATGGCTGACCACATTGGGAACCCACATGCGCATGTTGCACCACGTGAGGGACAGGAGGAACCCCTAGTTGTTCCTCCCCAACAGTTTGTCGCACCAGTTGAACCACATGCACCAGTGGAACAGCAAAGGCCTGCAGCACACCGGTATCAACCATTCAACCAAAGAGTGGTTGATCCTCATCCACAAAGGCCACAAGCTAATCCTTGGGCATAACCTCAGGCCGACCATCGCATTACCATTGGGATGGCGAATGATGGGATACAGGATCTCCCTGTATCCCATCATCCACACTGCATCACATATCCAGCCCACAGGGGCAATTTTGAGCTCAGATCAAGTTTCATTAACCTGCTCCCTGTCTTTCATGGACTAGATCGTGAGGATCCAGTCACCTTCATCAAGGACTTCCATTCTAAATGAAGAATCATGATTCCCCCTCGAGTCGATGAAGACGAAGTCAAACTCTCAGTTTTTCCTTTCTGCCTAAAGGATAAAGCTCAAGACTAGGTCTTCTATCTTCCCCTTGGTTCCATTACAAATTGGAACGACATGATTTATGCATTCTTCAAAGAGTTCTTTCCTGAATCTAGAGCTTCCCAACTTACTAGAGAGATATGTAATATCAAAATGAAACGGGGTGAATATTTTGGCGATTATTGGGTCGTTATAAGCGCTTACTTGTGCAATGCCCTCAACATGGCCAAAGCAACCTCTCCATTATTCGTTTCTTCTATATGGGACTCGCACCATTGGAGAAACGAATGATTGATAATGCCTGTGGAGGTGATTACAGATTTTGAAAAGGGCATGCCAAACAAATTTTGGGCGGAAGCTGTTAATACGAGTATTTACTTGCTCAACCAGTTACCGACAAAGGCTTTAAAAAGAAAAATACTTTTTGAAGCTTGGTATGGTCTTAAGCCTTCTATTCTTAACTTGAAAATATTTGGATGTCTATGTGTCATTCATGTTCCAGATGTCAAGAGAGGGAAGCTAGATCCAAAAGCTAAATATGAAGTCTTTGTTGGCTACAGCAATGTCACCAAAGGTTTTAGAATTTTTCAGCCTTCATCCGGAAATGTGAAAGTGTGCAAAGATGTTAAATTTTATGCAGTTGGAAAATGGAATTGGGACAAGGAGGAACCTGCAACTATCAATGCCAAAAGAAGATAAAGGAGAGCTGCATGAAGATGATAGAATTGATGATGTTCCAATAAGGGGTACAAGGTCACTTGCAGAAATTTATAAAAGTTGTAATGTGGTTGTCCTTGAACCTGCAGGATATGCTAAGGCTGCTAAAGATCCAAAGGAAATTGTTGCATTGGAAGAGGAGATAAGGATGATAAAGAAGAATCAATCATGGCAAAACCTTCTAAGCGTCTTATCCAATTTGTAAGTTGTTTTATCCAATTTGTAAGCTATTTTGTCTCACTCATATAACTATCTGATTTAGTTCATCGTTCCGATCCGATGATGAATAAAAAATAAAGATGTTTATTCACTACTTTCAACTTTCAACTTAAAGAAAATAAAATGATAGGTCAAAAAAAAAAGTGTATGTCCCAACAAATCGCACGTAGAGATATTGATAACACACATAGAGTTAATGGTATTTCATAACTAATCGATTGAGCAGTAGCTCGGAGACCACCTAAAAAGGAATATTTATTATTCGATCCATATCCTGACATAAGAAGTCCAATAGGAGCAATACTCGAAATGGCAATCCATAAAAAATAATAATAATAAGACAATATTGTTAAGAAGTTGAGTGACCTTGGATCAACATCTTCGATAGCCATTCCAGCCAATGATTGCGTTGTCGGCTTGATAACACTAACAAATGATTACAAAACAATCATAATAAATGAACGTCTAATATCAAACAAATTGCATTGGTATATCTTCTAAAGCATAAACTTACGTAAAAAACACATTGATGCCCTTCTTTGTGACCTTGTTAAGAAAAGGGGTCATGAACATTATTTTAGCTTGATTTCTTCAGAGGTACACCTCAAAAGAACTATTTTTTTTAGAAGTACTATGAATGTGTTTATATATAAGTGAGTCGTGTGACCAATATCACATGAGTTACCCTTGAAGATTTCATTGGTTCTGTCTAGTTGAACACTTAATTAAGTAGTTAAAAGTAAAAGTCAATAATAAGTATTTTGTAATTAAATCCTTTGATGAAAACATATATAACTGAATTATTCATGAATATATTGATGCCTCACTCCATAAGTCCTACAATATGAGATTTTTTAAAATTCCACAGCCCTCAATTAAAAAAATCTAGAATTAAAAAAATTAGTCTGCAAATGAGGAGTTGTAATTTGTGTCATGAGGAAAAACCGTAAAAGTACAAAAGTTGGAACTATCAATTTAGGTTTTCGAATTAGGTATGTTTTACTATACACATTCCATCAGTTCATGTAGTTTTAAATTTTCATTTTTTTACTATGATTACTTTATGTCAACCTAAGTGCTTGACAAATTCTCAATGAGCTTCTAATAACTGTTTTGGTATTATTCCTTCTAATATCTATTTTACTATACTCTTTCCTTCGGTTCTTGTAATTTTAAATTTGAATATTTTTTCGCTCCACCAATTCGATCACTCACCTCTCCTTATCCCTCATCTCTTCAGTGTGGCTGCTCAACTTTTGTAACAGTCAGATTGGTATATTTTAGATATGTATCTGGTTTCCAGTTGGTGGAGTCTGCTGCCTAGTTTATATTAATTCTAGTGCTGATTAAAGTTTAAACAAATACCACTTGCTACCTTACCCAAAAAAAAAAAAAACAACCATGTGGTTCCAGTCAATCAATAGATATTAAATTGAAGAGATCACCCGCCTTGGAAACATTTACAACTCCTTCACATGTTGATCTAGATCCAGGCCACCACCATATCCATGTGCAAAGTCTGAACCCCTTATTAATTAATGTCTTCCTGTGCATCATTTTGAATTTCTTAACATAGCTTCTCTTTGTTAATTAGGTTCTGGTACAAACTACTACTTTTGGGGTGCTCTCGTTTCACCAGTGGCAGTGTTCATCTATATACATCTGTTTATGCTTGTTATTTCCGAAGAAAGAAATTAATTAGATGGCTGAAGATCTGATTGTGGGTGGCGCAGGGGAGATCCTCAAGAGACTCATCTCTCTTGGTTTTAATGAGATCGGTCTTATGCTTGGAGTGAATGCTGAGGTGCGAAAGCTTCGAAGTGTGTTGATCAACATCCAACAAGTGATTCAAGATGCTGAGGAAAAGCAAGTGAAGGAGAGGAGGCTCAGAGGCTGGCTCAAGGAACTCAAGGAAGTGGCTTATGATGCTGAAGACATACTGGACGAGATTGCATATAAAGAATTGAAATACACTATCATCAGCAAGGCTTCCAAGTTGCTTTCCATTCCTAAACGACTTGTAGTACACGATAAGATCGCACGTAAAATCAAAGCCATCAATCAAGTGTTGGATGACATTGACAAGAGAAGGAATATGTTATTCCAACTTGAGTCTAATCACCATGCTGCCTCATCTACCTTTGCTCAAATGTTCACTGATCAACGGGAACGAGAAACCGCTTCACATGTGCAAGACTCCGCTGTGATCGGGAGGGAGAGTGACAAGGAAAACATAATTGAAATACTCATCAATGACGGGTCAAGCAGCAACATTACTAATGATCATCAAGAGACTACTGGCAACAGCACTGGTCTTCCAGTCATATCTATTGTCGGTCTTGGAGGCATTGGCAAGACGACGCTTGCTCAATTAGTGTACAATGATGGTGTTGTGGAAAAACACTTTGAATTGAAAGCTTGGGTTTGTGTTTCTACTAAATTTAGAGCCGCAAATCTTTTCTTTCAAATCATAGATCAGATTGATCCAAACAATAATAAACAAGAATCATCAAGTAAGCAAGTCTTGCACAATGAACTTCAAAGGCAGCTTCAAGGGAAGAAGAGATTTTTGCTCGTGCTCGATGACGACTGGAATGAAGAACAAAAAGAGTGGGAAGATTTTGTATTTCCATTGAGAGACTTTGTTGCTACAGGAAGTAGAATTATTGTTACCTCTCGCAGCTATACTGTTGCATCGGTTAAAGGAGCTCAAGTCGTGCATCAATTACAAGGCTTGTCTGAGGATAGTTGTTGGGGTCTGTTTAAGAGTCAAGCTTTTAAGCAAGGTGAGCCGGAAAAGACCTCCTTGGTGGAAATTGGAAAACAAATTTCCAACAAGTGCAAGGGTGTGCCTTTAGCCGCAAAAGTCCTTGGTGGTTTGTTGCAGTCAAAAAAAGAGCGGGAATGGTTGGTCGTGCTTAATGCTGAAATTTGGTCTTCCGACGAAGGAAATCAGATTATGAATGTGTTAAAGTTGAGTTACAACAACTTATCACCAGCTCTGCAGACATGCTTTTCATATTGTGCAATATTTCCCAAGGATTTTTGGATTGAAAAAGCGGAGTTGATCCATCTTTGGATGGCGCAAGGATTACTTGAAGCATCATCTAGTTCACAATGTGAATTGTCCATGGAGGATGTTGGTTCGAAATGTTTTGACACCCTGTATTCAAAATCTTTTTTTCAAGAAGCAGTAATGGATGAATATGGGGAGGTTACCCGTTGCAAAATGCATCATCTTGTACATGATCTAGCTCAATCCATTAGCGGGTCGGAATGTCAAGTTTTGGGGAAGAATAACGGTAACGGGATGATAAAAGATCTTTCCAAGTGTCGACATGTTTCGATGATTTCACTAAGGACAACAGAAGCTTGGCACAAAGGAAAAAAGATGCGTACAATTTATGGTTGGGAATCAAATTATATAAAGTTGTATAGTGAAGATCCATTAGACATGACTAAAATTAGCACATTCTATAAATTCAAGTTACTGAGAGTTCTCGATTTAAGCGGTTTTAGAGGCTTCGATCTACCTTCACTTGGAAAGTTGATTCATTTGAGATACCTCAACCTTTCCAACACGAGCATCAGGTTGTTACCAAAGTGGGTTACTCAGCTTTACCATATGCAAACTTTAGTATTACGTAATTGTCATGAGCTTACAGAGCTCCCTGAAGATTTGATGAATCTAAAGAAGCTAAGACATTTGATCATGGATGATTTCAGAAAATGGAAGAAAATGCCACAAGCAATAGGTGAACTGCAACAGCTTCAAACGTTGTCATTTTTTGTAGCTCGTGAAGAGGATGGGATTTCAGTGTTGAAAAACTTGAACAACCTTCGAGGTACATTCAACATTTGTCGTCTGCGCCTCGTGAAAGAAGAAAGCTTACCGAAGATGGTCAAGATTCTAAGCGAGAAGAGCAACTTACGAGAATTAAAGCTTAACTGGAATAGAGAGACGTCTCTTGAAGTTGATGGTGATCATGGCAATGATTTGCTTGTGTTGGAAGAGTTGCAACCTCACATAAATCTGCAATGGCTATCGGTTAAAAGCTTTGGTGGAGTTCAATTTCCTGCATGGATGTCAAGTGGTTCAGACCTTCCCTACTTGGTGGGTATGGACTTGAGTTTTTGCCATCACTGCGAGCACATCCCGAGCTTCGGCGGGTTGCCTCAACTGAAGTGGTTGGTGATAGGTTATACGAGTCAAGTGAAGCACTTTGGTGGTTCAAAAGATGATCCCGCGGGCACTACCTCATCAACACAATCATCATATGGTTCCCTCAAAAAGCTCAAGTTGGAAAACATGAAAAGTTTGGAAGAATGGTCGGAAGAAGATGCAGTAATATCTTTCCCTTGTTTGGAGGAGATAGTGATCACAAGTTGTCCTAATCTGAGGAAAACGCCGCATTTGTTCCCTTCGCTCAAGTCGTTGTATTTAGAGGATGTGAGCGTTGCGGGAGTGGCGTCGCTAACAACCTCTTTCACCTCTCTCACTTCTCTCCAAATAACAAGATGCCACGACCTTGAATTCCTCCCTGATAGGCTACTTAGGAACAACAAGAAGCAATTGAAGGTTATGGAAGTAAGTTATTGTCCCAAACTCCAAGCTTTCCTTGCAAATGATGAGCAAGACTATTGTGCTTTGACGTTCATTTCAGATGCAGTCATATTGTTCCCTTGTTTGGAGGAGTTATCGATCAAAAATTGTCCTAATTTGAGGAGAGCGCCTCATTTGTTCCCTTCGCTTAAATCACTTGTGTTGGAAAATGTGGGCGGGATGGGAGTGGTGTCAATAGCATCAGCTTCTCTCACCTCTCTCACTTGTCTCAAAATAACAAAGTGCAAAGACCTTGAATTCCTTCAAGAAGGACTTCTGAGTAAGAATAACCAATTAAATATTGTTGTTATATCAGATTGCCCCAAACTCCAAGCTTTTCGAGAGGAGGGATTATCATCATCAGCAGCAAATGAGATCCTCCCCAATAGCTTTATTCGAAGACTAGAGATAACTCATATTTCGCCTGGATCAGCGAGAGAGGGAGTTTTGAGTATTGAGAATTGTCCAAAACTCGAGTTTATAGGAAAGGGATTTTTGAGTTCCCTCGTTTTCCTCGAGAGCTTTCAAGTGCGGAACTGTAGTAAGCTGAAATATATTGAGCTTTCTCAGAGCTTCAACCATCTCCGTACACTTCAAATCTGGAGTTGCCTTAATTTCGAAGGCTTTTCCCGCCATAATTGGACAACAGAACAACAACAACAACAACTAATCCTCCTCCCTTGCTGTTACACCTTACAGATATTACATTGCGCCGCTATCACATCTATTGACTTGCGAAGCTTTCCTTCTCTTCGTGAATTGACAATAAAAGGCTGCCCTTCGATGATATCTATTGACTTGCCAAGTTTTCCTTGTCTCCGCAAATTGGGAGTTAGTCATTGTCAAGGACTCCAGGCCTTGCAAGGCTTGCAATTCCTGACTGCCCTTGAGGAACTGTGTCTCGGTTCATTTGCTGAGGAGTTGAATGACTTCCCATTTGCATTAGAGTCCAACAATCCCCTTGTTCTCCCCTCCCTTCGCCACTTTGAGATTTATGGGTGGCCTGCTCTCCAATCTCTTCCTCGTCACCTTCAGCGCCTCACAACCCTCAAATCACTCACTATATGGGATTTCTCGAATTTGATGGAATTGCCGGAGTGGCTTGGAAACATTACATCACTTGAAAACTTGGTCATTTATTGCTGCGAAAATCTGTTGCGGCTACCTTCTAAGGAACAAATGCAACGACTCACCTTCCTTAAGGATTTGCGCACTTATAATTGCCCACGGTTGAAGGAAAGATGTAGCATAGATGGAGAAGAGTGGCCCAAGATATCCCATATTCCACAGCTAGACATAAGATATTAACGTCAGGTATGTACCCTGCATGGCTGCATGTTTCAATAAATATGTTTGCATGTCGGCTTTGCATCTTCACCTTTTTTTTTTTAACTCAAACATTGATATCAGAGGATCAAGTATTGTTTTCAGTTGGATGTTTACTTAGCCTTTTTAACAATTAATTATCTTCTTCTTTTAGTGTGGACTGTGGAGTGACATTCTTTCACGGAACGGAAGAGTCAAGATTTCATTGTGCACCGAGAGATATCGTGGTGACGAAATGATGCAATTGCTTGTAAATTTATTTCTAGTTCTTGGTATATGTTTATCTCACTTGGCATTTTTTTTTTTCACTTGCAGCGTTCTTTCAAACATCTTGCTGCAAACTAATACGACGAAGCTTGCTTTCTGATTTGGGGCGGAAAAGATGTTGGAGATAGAAGATCAATGCAGAAAGTACTCTGGAACTAATGTCTACTACACCTCTGGCATTTTTATCTTGAAAGGTTGAACAGAAACAGAACTTAACAATGTGGGCTTAACTGCTTTTGATCTACTGATTACAATGGTATATTTGTATTTTTCTACCTACAAGATTATGATCACGTAATTCTAGCTAATTAGATGTTGTATTAGGCTTTACTTATTTAAATCATTGACAGATTGGTTTTCCTTTGAAAAGAATAGAAAAGAAATAAAAGGAATAGCAAGATATTATGTCTGCCAATGTGCTAATTAACTTGTAATATCATTCATGCTGGCAAAAGATGTAATCAAGGGAGAAAGGGGATATGAGGGATTTTGTGGAACTACAGTTGACTGACGAGCGGCTTCTAGTCGATGAAATCAATTTTGCACATTACTGTTCTCTTTGTGGCCAAATCATGCTAAACTTTTACCTGACCTTTGAATCCATCGTTGGTATCAATGACCTTAAGTTTCTCTAATTGCAATGTTGAAAAATAATGCTACTCTTGTTGTCAGCTATAAACTTGTCAATCTTGTAAAAATAAAAAAGATAATTACTGATGGTTAGATATTTGATATTCTTATTGCTTTGCTATATTAACATCCTTGGGAAAATTGTAAAGCATCGTTGTGTCTTTACTCGACCATAGCATTCTTGTCATTCTGCTTCCTAAATTTTTAGAAGAGAAGAAACTTTTCACGTTTGAATGTAGGTGTTAATCATGAACTACAGAAGATGATTTAAGGCTTATACTTTTGTTACATTTACATTTTTTGCTGAAAGAAACAAGATGTTTGATCTATATAGATTCTCAGAAGCTGAGATCAAGAAGGCTGTTTATTTTTGCACCCAACATTTTTGTTAGAATATGATTCAAATTCAGATGCATGGGTATTAATGTTATGTGTGACATTGTGTGTCATGATTAGAGTCAAGGTAGTTTAGTTAGAATGAGTTTGAATGAGTTTGGGTAGTTTAGTTAGAATGAGTTTGAATGAGTTTGGGACATGTGTCATGATTAGAATTAAGGTAGTAAGTGGTTACTCAACTATTTATTGTTAATGGTGTGTACCAAGTCAAAAAATCAGTTAGTGTGTCAAATGGATGCTTATAAATGTGTACTCCATCATTAGCAAAAATATATGAGAATAAAGAGAACATCTCTTTTTTATTTTTAATTCCAAAAATTATCAACAATTTTAGCGCCCTACAGGCTATCTTACTAGGAGAAGGAAGTGCAACCGCGTTAATTGTGTCTACAGGGGTATTTTGGCTGGTGAAAGGAGGGTTATAAAGTATTTGTACACAATTGAAGGATTCACTCCCCTAATATCAGATAGGTGTAATTAATGTCAAGAGTTCAACATTGTAGCCTAGTTCGCCTCATGGGGGCTTCTGTGATGAAAATGAGAACCTCTTTCTGGTATATTAATACTGTTCTAATGGAAAGTTCGGGGATCATCAGCTAAGTAAGCTACCATCCTTCCTTGATGCATTGTTCATGGAGCCATCAAGGTAACTAAATAATTAAGAGGTTATATTTTTCAAGTGTTTTTATGTTCAGGCACAGTTGTATTCTTCATTTGGCAGCTGAGCCTACTCTCAAATCTCTGCATCATCACCTTCAACACCTCACGACACATGAATCCCTCTCTATATTATGCTTTTAGAATTCGACGGCCTTGCCGGATTTGCTTGAGGACCTTGCATCACGTAAAAGGTTGCATATTATCACTTGTATAGATTTGGCGCATCTACCATCCCAGGAACAAATGCAATGATTCACCTTGCTCAAGTAATTGGAAATTTATGGTTGCCCTGCTTGAATGAAATATGAGACAATGTATATGGAGATCGTCCTGAGTGGCCTAAGATATCCCATATTCCACAGTTGAACATATGTTAACATCATCACTTATATATGTATGATGCATGAAAACAGAAATGACGGTTTATATTTCTCATCCTCTGCTTGATGCAGTAATGTATGTTGCTTGCAGGTTCAACACATCTCCTTATCAAAATTGACGATACTGGTTCCATTCCCTTCTAAATCTCGCGTTGTATATATGAGCTGATCGAGCTCCCAAGAAGTGGTAGGCATGAATTATTTCAATTGAATCTGATTAGCAGTCGTGCATCTTCTGTAAAAATCTCAATGACTTATAGTCGTATGTAAACATATAGAGTTGTTGTTAGGTGTTATACATCTGATATCACCGTGTTATTTCGTTTGCCATTTTGGTTCTCTTGTGGTGCTATGGGTTCATCATGGGCGCACCGTCTCGTGCATGTTTGAATTTCGGTTGCTGTGGCCTTGTGCTCTATATTTGAATATCATGAATCGTGGAGTAAATCTTACACTTGTGGTCTTTTTTTTTTCCTGATTTGGTCTTGGTATCATTTTCTTATTTTCCATTGTCATTCTTATAGACTCATCCTTTTTTTATCATTATCTGAAAGTTAAGCTACTAGCACTTAAGAGTAGTCATGGACTTAAAAGTTTAACCAGCCATCTAATTGCATAGTATCTACAGATCTAACATAATCCAATGTTTTAAACCAAAAAGGCTGGCCTTTATTATCTGGTCTTGAGAAAATTGTTTTTAGAGAAGGGCGGTTGCAAGCTAGTAAAGAAACAACACATTTGTAATCAGTAGTAAGTAGTAACTGATATTGATTCTGCTAATAGAGGTAATCTACCTTTTTTGAATTCTAGAATATTTTCTGCTAATTTGGTATTAAGTTCTTGTATATTTATTGTGAATGTTTGGTCAGGTTTGTGACATACTCAAAAGATGCTTCCACGCGATGATAAGAAAAAAGGTGTAGTTGAGGCTTGTGAGGGAGAGGTAAAAACAAAAAAGTCAATGCATTATTTTTATGAACATAAGTACATTTTCAGTTGTTTCTAACAAATCCATGAATTGTCTTATTGACATTTTGATTTTTTCTTTTTGGGTTTTTCTTCATGCATTTAGTTTGTCTTTTGACATTTTGGTTCATGTCATCAGCATTGGCTAGATGAATCAGATGGTTCTACTGATTTCTAAATTGAACATCTCTTTCTTTATTCCACTCAGGGGTGTGCCTGAGGTGGGGCAAGAAGGGCGACCGCCCCAAGCCACCAACTCATGTGTTTAACTTAATATATAGGTTTCTATAAAAATAATTAAATAGATGACAAAGTTTGAATGGTCAAGCTTGCATACTAAAAAGGCCCCGTATTAGTTATAAACTACACTTTTTATTTTTAGCCCCAATCCTAATAAGAATGGAGGAAAATTAAAGGTGTAAAATCAATCTTAAGGTATTATTGTAATGTAATTTGAATAATTAATAGTTTTCAAAAAAAATTGAATAATTAATATGATAAAAAATAAAATAATTTTAATAAAGGCCCATTTTTTAATGTTTCGCCCTAGGCCCACAAAATGTCAATACCGGCCCTGATTCCACTTATGCCAATTCATATCTGTATGTTTGCACAGTTGTAGTGACAGATAATTTCTTGTCAAAATTAACTTTAAACTTTTCCAGCTTGCTTAAAATGCTTCTCTTACTTTTTTTTTTTTTCATGTCTTGGCAGATTTGTGTTATCACTAGAATATGTTGATCCTAACCTTTTGCTGGATGATGAGAGCCTGGTCTGGGCAAGCAAGGATGTTGTCATTGTCCTTCAACATCAAAATGAGAAGATACCTTTGAGGTGAGCTGTATACATCCTACCTATGTAGAAGGCAATAATCTTGGATTTTCAAGTTGTCTACTATTATATAACATAATAGTCTCTTTCCTGAAAACAAAAAAAAAAAAAAACATAATAGTCTCTTCTTTCTCAGTGCACTTCAAATGGTCATTGGAGGAGTAATACTATGCTATTGTTGTTGTAAAGTTCCTGCAAATGCCGCAGCTAGAAAACTTGGCTCAACAAAAAGGTGTAGGGTAGACCTAAGCTAGCTTTGGGATACATTGATTAGGAAGGATTTAAAGGATTTGGAAAGCATACTATTAATATCACTAAATCGATCCATGTAAATAGTGACCCCATCTAATTTGGGATTGTGGCTTTGTCGTCGTCAATGTTATTGCTTGATGCCCGAATGTGTTCTTTTTGAGTTTTTGTGTGTTTAATTTTTGAGGTTGCTAGGTTGAAGAGGCTTTATGAGTCTTGGGAACATGATCCTGATGTTGGGTGTGTTGTTGTAAAGGTGGATGCTCTTTTTTCTGTGTGTTTTTGTTTTTAAGTCTTTTTTAATTTGGTGATTGTTTGGTTATTTGGAATCAATGTTTGGCGTCTGTGAAGGGTAATGGAAGGGCATTTTGTGCTGGAGGAGACTCGTTTCTCTCTACCATTTGGTGAATGAAGGTTAGAAGTTCTTACTTTGGTGTAGTAGTTAAACCGATGCAATATATCTGGCTGTTGAGAATTCAAATGAAACTTATAATCTGTTCAACATGCCTTTATTTGTTTGTTTTGTACAAACTGTTCCTAACAGCAGTCTACTTGCGCTTACTTAACATCGATTCCACATCAACTACTTGTGCTCTCTTCTCGCCTTCTCTCGCATCGCCCGGCTCATGTCCTTTCCTTTTCGGTTTTAAGGTCACATAATCTCTCTCTTAATTGGGGTCGCTCAAACTTTCTGGGCTGCCATCTCTTGCCCATCACTCACACCAATTAATTCAGGTATGTGTTTCAGTGTTTTTTTGTGTGGTGTTTGATTAAATACCCATGAGATGATTAGTTTGATTGCATTGAGATGACTCTTTAGTGATAGTTCAGTAGAGTGATTGTTCATAATCGGTGAAGTTTGTTTGAAGTTTGTTTGGTAGTAATTGGAATCCTTTTATGTCTATTACATTGTAGTTTAGTAATTAAGGAGATGTTGCTCAGAATTTGTGTGGACTCATTTGGTGGGTTGTGCTTTCTGGTTTGAGAGATTCTATTGCATTTAGTTCCTTCTATACTCTCTTATACAACTAAAGATGCACATGCCTCTTGAAGTTCAATAACATATTCTGCATTAACATAGATTGACAATATATATATAGCTGATTTGTACAATCTGTATTGTTTAACTATGACCATTTTTGTTTAGCTACTGGTTTTTCTTTACTTCCTTCGTCGCTTGACAAGTGGAATCCTTAGCTTTCTTTTTCAGGTGAATACTTGGCTCTTACAGGAGAAAAGCTCACAGGCGTGGAGGAGCACTTCATTTGTATTGTTGGAAATTGAATTCAACACTGAACTCTTTCCTCATCATTTATCAGTTTATTTTTCTTTTCATCTGTTTTGTCTAACCATACTAATAGTTGTAAATCACATTCAGAAAAAGAACGGGATATTTCACCATTTCAGCTTCTTGGCCTGAGGCGCTACTCCGGCCGCAAGAAGGCTTGACGCATCTTGTGGTGTACTTAAGGTACAATCCAGAAGACTCGTTTCATTGAAAATAATATGCATTTCAAGTTTCCATCAATTTCTTTGTCAGACAAGTTTCTTATTGATGTGTATGAGCTCAGTTTCTGACCACCAATCCATATATAATTCTATTGTGATCTTTAACTGAAAGTTCTGAGCATCAACAACTTTTAACAAGGGTGTTAATTTGTTGATTTTCATGGTAAGTATGATTGTGTTTGTAGAGTGTTGGGAATTTGAAGATTGAACGTGAGAAGGTGGATCACCATTTGAAGCGTGGAGGTAGAATGCGACTTGGTCTTTTCTTGTATAAGACTCGTATTGATAATGTTGTATAAGAAGATTCAATTTCTTTTTTAATAATTACTATTTATTATTATTATTTTGTTCGTAAAAAAAGTTGTATGTCGCCGGAAACAATGTACATTTTTCCTTAAAAATATAAATTTGAAAGCCTTTTGTGACGGTTAAAGACCGTCACAAAAGCCCTTATTTCGATACACATTTTAAATAAGTTGATGGTGAAAAACCGTCACAAAAGGCTTTGAGCTTTAATAACATCTCATAACATGATGGTTACACCGTTACAAAAAAATTTTGTGATGGTTAAAACCGTCACAAAAGGTCTTTCTGTTGTAGTGTTCAATTAGCCAAGAGTATTTTTCTCAAACACTTGGTAGGCAAGACTTAGGAACTCACTAGATTATTTCTTGATCTATTCAACATTAACAAACCCTAAATTTCAAAACATCTAGGATGCACAAACTTGATAAAACACAATTTGAAGCCCAAATTTCAAATCTAGCTCAATCTAAAGAAACCATTCACAAACTCAAAAATCTTTAAAAACTAGTTCGATTCCTTAACAACAAAAGCAATATTTGTTTTAGAGACACGCTAAGGGCACCCCGCAATCCTCTCAGGGCACCCCAGCAATTTATCAGGGCACCTCGGTACTTTTACCTAAATGCTCTTTCGTTTGAAGTGCGAGCACCCCACCACCAAATCGAATGAAACCCTTCTTTTCTCCCCTCCATCACGACATCAAGGCCTCAATATACCAAATTCTCTCGCTTTCTTACTTGTTTAAGGTAGATTTGTTATTTTTATGGTCGGACGATGTGTTTAACTTCAATCCCGTAGTGTTCAGTCACACAGGGTCGTAATCTGTATTTTGGTCTCGGACGTCCATTGTCGATACTATTGTGTAAGTGTCGATTAATATCAACCGACACATAAATAAGGACCCTAAGACCGAGTGGTTGTGTATCACCGAGACTACTGGTTTTGGTCTCGGTGACCTGTTACCAAGACATTAAGCTATGTCTCGGTTGCTTCTAACCGAAGTGTAATAAAAAGCTATGTTTGGATTAAACTCGGTTGGTAATAACCAACACCTTTTGTTAGTTATCGGTTATAGGGTACTGAGACACTATTACATGTCTCAGTCCTGTGTGACCGATAAATTCACGTATGTGATTCACCTTCGAAAATGGAAAAAAAAAACCCCTACAAAAATCATAAAAACTAACTTGTCATGTGCGACGTCCACCTCTCACTCATTTTCTTCAACCATTAGACTTTAAAAACACTTAAAACTCGTCGAATCTCCGGCAGCGATGAATCGACAAACGCGATTGACAAGGGTAGTGCGCACTCTTTGATTGACAAACACGATGTCCAGCCCGCGACGGATCGACTTGACTTCGTAAAAAAATCGAGTTTTCAAAAGTGGGGTGCCCTGAGAGGGCATTTGAATGGGCATGTAAATTGTTGGGTTAGATGAGGACATTTTTGTCAATTGGTTATAAAACCAATTTTAATTAAAAATGGTGAGGTGCCCTGAGAGGATTACGAGGTGCCCTTAGCGCGACTCTTGTTTTAATGCAAACCTTACAACAAAACCATTTTAAAACCAAATCGACACATAAAATATGATTTCAACAAGAGTTAGAGGTCCAAGCTCGTAACAAAAACCAAGATTCATATTATTAGAAGAGAGCTCTACATTAATTTTGTAACGTCTACACTGATTGTGCAACGTCTACATTAATCGTGAAACGCCTCCACTAATTCTCTAACGTCTCCACTGATTTAGTTATGTACCATTCTATAAACGGGGCACCATACTGTACATTCAAAAATACAATAAACTTATTCTATGATGAAACTGTCATGCTATCAGAGCTTGGTTTCTAATCTAAGGTCGGTCGACTTTTGAGTCAACGACCGATCATTGATACATCTTAGTGCTTGTTCTTGTGTTCGATTATGCGTTTGTTTTGATTTCCTCTTATTTCTTTTATGCTCCTTCACACACGTCTACCTTGTACCAATCCGTTTACCTCTTCTGTGTCGCTCAATCAGCCAATCCGCCTACCATGTTCGCACAAATTTCGATAGTCGTTCTGCCTACTCAACTCTATTAGTTGTTTCGTTGACTATGTTGTTACATTAGTCATTCCGCCAACTATGTTGTTCTGCTAGTCGTTCCATCAACTTAGCTCAATTAGTTGTTCCGTCGACTCTGTTATTCCGTTGTTCAATTATTCTATTGTCCCGTCCATGCATTGACCACTAATTTGAACGCAGTTCACGATGCCTGCCACGCCCGTTATCCGCGTACTGTACGTTGTCGAACGTAGTTCACGATATCCATCGTGCATGTTAATTGCAACATTGTTGCAAATTTATTTGTCTTGCCTACCTATCTGAAGATTATGTCCGTGATCACTTGCATCCGTTCGTCGCGATCTGGTATCCCCAAGCAGAATTTTCGCCGACTTTGTGTATCCTCATCTTATTCGTTTGCAAACTCAAGTGGTTTCGTTACCACCACCTTAAGTTTAAGGGGGATGTTAGGAAACTAATATTTTGTAACGTCTACACCGATTGTGTAACGTCTACATTAATCGCATAACGCCTCCTTTGATTTTGTAACGTCTACACTGATTATGTAATGCCTCCACTAATTTAATTCTGTGGCATTATATAAATATGAAACCATATTGTGCATTCGAAAATATAATAAACTTATTCTATTCTGAAACTATCAAGCTCGAAGCATAAAAGAATATTTAATTATGACAACTCTCCCCCAATCTAAGGTCGGGTCACCCAGCCCAGACCGTCGCCCAAGCGCGATACTTGAACCAGGCCTAAGTAAAGGTCTGACGCGCATAAACGAAACCTACGGAATAACAAAAGCTATACAAATGGATGTTAAATGCAGAATAAGGAAGATAAAATATCCAAAAACCATAAAAGATAAGAACAATTATGTGATAACATTTAACTTGACATTTAATTTGACGTTGCCAACATGTCAGATGACATGGCGAAATCGGGTAGTTGATGTAGCGGTGTGAGTTGGAATTGTAAGGTGTCAAAGTAAGTGTCACCATAAGGGAATATATCAAAAGTACAATTTTGACAACTATTGACATCTCGTTTCACGTGCTTAATGGGTTGGTACAGGATGTCAAGTACAAGTCAAATCAACTGATAAAAAAAGTTCTATAGAACTGAATGAATTGTATATTCAATTGATGTCAATGGTACAATATTGATGTTCTATATATAGAGAGACTTACAATACAAGGCAACATACAAGGAAAGATATACATTAGGGAAACATAAGCAATGGAGAAGTCAATGAAGAGAAATCAATGGAGAAGAATTTGGGTCGTCTCAATATGGAAACATAATATATGTTTCCTAACATCCCCCCTGAAACTCAAGGTGGTGGCAGAGAAACCAACTTGAGGTTGTGGGTGAATTCAATGAAGCGGCCGGGAGGCAAAGCTTTAGTGAAGATGTCAACCAACTGATCATGAGAAGAAACAAAGGTTAGAAAGACGGTCCCTTTTCGAAAATGTTGTCTGATGAAATGACAATCATTCTCTAAATGTTTAGTGCGCTCATGAAAAAGGTCATTATGAGCAATCTGAATGGCGTTCTGGTTATCACAATGAATGATAGTAAGAGAGGAATGAGCAACACCCATGTCTTGTAACTACCAACAGAGCCATAAAAGTTCGGATGTAGTGTTTGCAAGTGCACGATACTCAGCTTCAGTACTAGATCGAACTACAATTGTTTGTTTCTTACTTCCCCATGAAATGAGAGAATCCCCCTAAAAGAAGCAATAACCAGTTGTTAACCATCTATCTGTCGCATCACCAGCCCAATCAGCATCAGAATATGCTTGAAGTGTTAAGGATGAAGAACTAGAAAAATGCATTCCATGGAATAGTATGCCCTTGACATAACGTAAAATATGAAGAACAGGCGTATAATGAGAAGTGCAAAGAGCGGGCATGAATTGACTGACAACGTGGACAGCATAAGCTATGTCGAGTCGAATGATAGTAAGGTAGACTACACTCCCTACCAACTGGCAATATAAAGTAGGATCCTCCAAAGGTGTGCCATCAGTAGGTGTAAGTTGTACATCACATTCCATAAGAGTAAATGTAATCTTGTTGTCGAAGAGGCAAACTTGAGACAACAAATCAGATGCATACTTGACTTGAGAGAGATAATATCCAGCATCAAAGGTTGAAATTTCCAGACCAAAGAAATAAGAGAGTTGTCCAAGATCTTTCATCTCAAACTGCTAACTGAGGTACTATTGGAGATCCGAGATACCAACACAATCATCGCTAATAATTATCATATCGTCTACATATAGCAATAGAAGCACATATCCACGATCAGTCTTGCAATAGCTATAAGAGTGCATTATAAACTGATGAATATATAAACTTTTTCTGATAAATGAACATTAAGAAATGCATTTTTAACATCCATTTGAAATAAATGTTATTTCTTAATAGCTGCAACAGCTATAAGAGTGCGAACGGAAGTTAATCAAGCTATTGGAGCGAATATCTCTTCATAGTTAATTCCATATTCTTGAGTAAACCTTTAGCAACTAGGCGTGCTTTGTATCTCTCAACTGTGCCACTAGCAATGGTTTTGATTTTGTAGTGGCACTAAATCCCAAGTTTTGATTTTATCCAAGGCATGTAATAATCATTCATAGCTTGCTACCACAAAGAATTAGCTATAGCTTCCCTATAAGTGTTAGGCTCAAAAAGTGAGGAAATGGTAGAATTCATAAAGGAACGCTGAAGATTAGGAAGAGTAACAACATAAGGTGCCAGATGTGATGGTACATTGATATCACGTCATGACGGCTGGACAGATTTAAGTAATATGGATAAACTAGAATCAAGTAGAACAGGTGAACAGGAAGCAGGTGGAATAACAAGAGTGTAACTAACAGGATCTTCAGACTGGTCAGTATCCTCATTTGGGACAGGCGTTTGTGGGATAACATCATCAGTACCTGAAATAGACTGAGAAAATGTATTCGAATCACCAATATCAGGGAATAGATCAATGGACGGATCAGTGAAGTATGAGGTGGAAGGAGATGTGAAATAAGGATATCGATGAAAACATTTTATGTTCCCAAAATGTAACATGCCTCGACATTCGGAGGCGTTTAGAAATGGGATCCCAATACCGATACCTTTTGTGTTCAATTCCATATCCCAAGAAACAATACAACCGAGCACGAGGTTCAAGTTTTGAACGTTCGTGAGGTTGGAGGAAAACTAAACAGGCAAAGCCAAAAACTCGAAGAAGGCCATACTGTGGAGTGCGTCCATAGAGTCGTTCAAAGGGAGATTTAGTCAATGGTAGGAGAAGGAGTTCGATTGATGGTGTAAACTTCGATTAGAGCAGCTTCTCCCCAAAAACGTTATGGACATGAAGAAGAGACAAGAAGGGTCTTGTGATATCAAGGATATGTCTAAGCTTCCATTCAGCTCTACCATTTTTGTGCAGAAATACCTAGACAAAATCGATGAACAATTGTGTCATTCATGGATAAGAAAGAAAGAAAAAGATGAATCCTTATATCCCATGGCATTTTCTATTCGAAAAACTTTGATTTCCTTAGAAAATTGAGTTTTAATCATGTGGGCAAATTTGATGTACACATCTTGCAACTCAGATTTTCTATGTATGAGATATATCCAAGTAAAATGGGAAAAGCCATCAACAAAGTCGATAAAATACTTTGAACCACCCATTGTTTCAATTGGAGAAGGTCCCTAAATATCATAATGAACATGTGACGACCCCAGTTCCTCATAAAATTGGGTCCTGCTCAGCCTAGACCTATGTGGACTGTGACGGCCCCAATTTCCCCGTGCAATTGGGTACACCCGGCCTAGACCCGTACAGGCCCCAAGTCATCACTTGGTAACCTGACGAGCCTAGTCAGCCTTCAATTTAATCAATTTAGTACTTTATGAAAGAGTTATTGCAATAATACACAGCTGGAAGACTAAACAATAAATAACAAGGGGAAATAACTCAATCAAAGGGAAATTAGGAATTCTATAATTGTGGAAAACCCCGGTATTCATGTACAATTCGATAAATCAACATACATGATACTAATCTCAATAATAATACCAAGTTCTATAAACCAAAAACATACATATATAAAGCGATATACAAATGAGCAAAAACATATAACCTACTCTAGGGTTCCTCAAGTCTAGCCGCTAATCCTCACAAAAAGTCGCCTAAGCAAGGCTCTTTGCCTCTACTGCACTCCGCTTTATCTGCACCCACCGTCACAAACTAGACGGTGAGCAACTGAGAGAAATCGAAAGTAATGCCAGAAGAATATAACAGTAATTCATGAATTATCAATCAAGGCAGTCTAAATATCATGCAGGAATTGAAAGACATGAAGTTAAATAAACAAGGTGCATGATAGGCAGACTGGAAACAATAACAATCGAAACATGCGTGTTCTACGAGTCAAGAGAGGCCATAAGTGGTCTAAAATCCACAACAATACCACAACAATATCCACAACAATCCACAACAATTCAGTACATGGTATCACACAATCACTAGGGGTGGTCAAACACTCGTGCGCACGAGTGCCCGCGTTTTATCCCTTCTAGTGCAGGCCGCATGTACCTTCGAGACACACACTTATGCCAAGAACACACATACAAGGAATATGGAATGGAATGCCAACAAATAGATAATAGCAAACACAATGGAATGAAGATGAATCACATGGTATTTTTTTAACTGGCTTACTAACGTACACAAGTTTTTGAGACAAGTGTACTTACCTGAACTATCGCAACCCGCGTAACAACATTCCCACGAATCCTAACACGTATCCCTGAGTTTCCCGCTACCTGACAAGGTCGGAAACTCTAATTAATGGTTTGAGTCATTACTAATCCTAGGTTGATACCCTAGTGTTTTTCTCAACGTTTTAATGACTTGAACAACTCGATATTTCAATCGGTAAATCAAACTGAAAACACAACAAAATATAATGATTCTCTTAGGTGTTATACCCACACCTATGTAAGCCTACTTACAAGTCTTAGGCTTGGCTCGGTCGTATGTGAAATCACACCATAGTCTCTTGGACCGGCGGTGTGTCCACGACGTCACTACCGTTCAACCAACTTGATACACAACTTTGATGTCGTCCAACAATTATGACTCAATACTTAACTTAACATGACCATACACCGGCGAGTAGGGAACTCAGGGTGTGGTCCAACATCCGTAGAGTGTCAACACAGCATGGAAAGGCCGTGTGCACGCCCTACGTTGCGTTGACAACTACTCGACGCAATATAAACAACTCACGCATATCTCCGCCATTACGACTCATCATCATTGATATGGACGCTCCGGGGCTATAAGACTCCATGACTGACATGGTAAGGTCTCCGGCAGTCCCCCATGTCATTGCGTCGATGACAGTACCGCCACGACGGGTGGTTTCCGGCGAGAAGGTTACAATACGCATGAAATCACATAAATGCATAACATAACAATAACACCGCTGTTTTTAGGCCACTCCAAGAATCGTGAGACACAAGTATGATCGTAACTTGGACCCCGACTTCTCCGGTTATGGTGGTACAGCAATGGCGTCGCTCACGGCAACGGATTCGGACGATGAGTCAAAACAGTCCACATAACATAACAACAACATCACCTAGGTTCAAGACACTAAAACAGTTCCAACACGACCAAATCGATCACAACAAGAACAGCGAGGCATCATCGAGGTCATGGAGAGGTCCCCAACAACCCCCACACTCGGTGGTTTGGCCAGCAGGGCCGCCCACACATGCATATTCCGGCGAGATGTATTATAATAACCAATTTATGAAAACAGTGCACAATCGATCACAACACCCTATGCGACGCAAACGTGGGTGCTCCGTGGATGTGGGGATTTTGGGGCACCACTAGGAACCATCCCCGACCACCCCTGACCAGCGCCACCGCCTCCGGCAGCGGCAAAACATGACAGCAGTGAAAACAGTCACAAAAACAGTTTCACAACAATAAAGAAAAATAGTGAGAAAAGAGAGAAAGAGTGGAAGAGAGGGGGAGAGGAAGATCTCTAGCGAGAGAGGTGAACCTCAGCCACCTCTGGACCTCCGACAACCGGTGGTATGCTCGGCCAAGGCAGGGAGGGATGGGCCGAGTGAGGGAGAGAGTGTGAGAGAGAACGAAGTGAGAGAGAGAACAAACCAAGAGAGAGTACAAACCGAGAGAGAGTGACGGATCTCCAGTGAGCTCGTCCACTGCTGGGGTCCCGGGGACCAGTGCCGGTTCGTCGACTGCGAGAAGAGGTGGAGGGTGGCGGTGAGATGAGGAAGATGAAGTGAGGTCGTGAGTGAGAGAGAAAGGGAGAGAGAGAGAGAGAAACGTGTGAGCAGAGACCGAGAGAGAGATGACGAGCCTCCGGCGTCAGATCCGGTGAGGGTTCCGGCGAGAGGTGTGACTGGTCTGACGAGGGAGAGGGGCGGTGGTGGTGGGAGAGAATGTGAGGTACGGGTGTGTGTGTGGAGGAGATGAGTGAATAGTGGATTAGGTTTTGTTTGTTTATATATATATATATAAGACAAGTGTGAAATGACTCTTTTGCCCTCCAATTTATTTCTAACCCACCTCAAAACAGTTGCCCTTATGGGTCTTTTGTCCCTTTATCACATCTCAACACACCCACACATCTCAATGCAAATCTCATGGTTCTCCTCATTTGATTTGTGTCACTTTAACAATTTCCATCGTGTAGTCCTTATGTTGCGTAGTTAACTAACTCCCGCGTTCAAACGACGTTCCTCGTCCCGTATTGCATTGCCCCGACTCCCGTAGCGCGCGTAGTCTAGCCTTGTCTCGCCAAATAATTAATTAAATTAATTAAAATTTTATTTATTTGTACTCTTTACTTGTTTTTATCCCCCGTTTAACTAGTCGAAACCTCACTCAATTAAATATCGCCCGAATGGCTCGAAACCCGTAAAATACTAAAATACTAATACACACAATCAAAGAATCATAAAATCACTTCGGTGTCGACTCCCGAAGTTCGAAATACTGTCCAGTATTCACGTAGCCGGGTCACAATCCTGACAAGTGTAACGCCAGTCAGTTAAAATTTGGGGTTATTACATGGACCCCTGAGTCTTTACTCGCGAAGTCTACACATTCTAATCAGCCTCAAATCCTCATGTACAATATAAATTAATCATTTTATTGTGTGAGTTATAGGATTATAAAGTTATCATGAAATTCACAGTGGAAATTACTATAATCAACTATAACTAATAAATGGAAATCAGGAAAAATAGATAACCAAACATGTGGAAACCTTGAGAATGGACAAATACATGTATGTCTGGTGATCAAATATAAGTAAGCAATCATACATGATATCCCTAATCTCTCAACCTCTGATACATATCCCAGTGTTTAACAAAACATATAATGCAGTAATCACAAACAAAAGAACAAAACCTATTGTGAGTAAAGGAAAGGGTTGCTCCGAGAGTGCTCAGAGGATATCACCTAGCATCGGCTCCTTCCCCTTGCTCGTCTCACCTCTATCTGCACCACCGTCACAAACTAGACGGTGAGTGCATGAAAAATATGAAAGTAATGCCAACGAAAACTAAATAGTAATTCAAGACTTATCAAATAAATAGTCTAGGTATCATGCGATATTGAAAAATAAAAAATATAACAAATAGCATGATAAAAAGACCGATAAGCTGAGCAACGAAATTTGAGTATCCACATAATCAAAGGAGGCTCATAAGTGGTCAATATCAATGCAGTACCACAGCACCACATTTATAGTCACCACAGTGACCAACAAACTACAAACACCACAGTGTCCAAACAATCCAGTACTCAGGGTATAACCCACTATCAGCGAGGTGGGACAACACAACCACAGAAGTATTCACGTTTACCCACTCATATGGATTTCCAAGAATAGCTCAATTCAAATGAAAATATTAACAATGGAAAATGAATTAGTGCATATTTTCGACTAGCTTACAATCGTACGATAACGTACCTCAAACGATTTGCAAACTCTGATCCTCGCATACCTCTAAGCTATCCACTCGAATTCTCAAAGTCTGTCAAATAACCCAAATTTGCAAATCCTATCAATATCTTTTTAATTTACCCAACTTTCCATAATAATTTAATTAGTGTAATTAGGTTGATTTCTGGGGTTTTGGGTCGTATTCGAACCCAATTGGATACCCGAGAGATCCCCGAAATTTTTTGAACTTTTTAGGAAATTGGTCTGTGAACAATGTCACGCTGCCAAGACGTCGTGGCCCTTTTCATTCTAAACGGCGTCCCCACGGCGTCTTCTCTTATATTTTTATTTTTCACCTCTGCTCGAGACGTTATGAGTAGCGCCGCGAGAGATTACTCCACCCAGCATGTTCAGCAGAACACCTACTCTGCGAGTTTTTTTCGAAACCCCGACTAGTGTCACCGCGTTCCGAGTCTATCCCAAACCCTTAGGGACATCCATGACAACACAAAACCCAGCTCGCTATCCGTCGAAACCCCGACAAAACACCCGAATTCATAAATAACATGAAATTCTTCAAAAATTACCAAAAGAATAATTTCACTTCAAATCCATAAACCAACCACAAATTCCTCAATAAAACACTCCATTGATCAAAAAACCATCAATCAAATTCATTTCCCAACATTTTCCAAAAATTCGTCTGAAATCGTCATGACAAAAACCCATAAAATTTACACCAAACTGACGACAAACACGCAAAAAGCAAAGATCCTACCTTTTTATGCATATTCGGTCAATCAACGGTGTTGCAATGTGTCCGAAACTCTAGAAACCCACCGTGCTCTCCTCGTTCTCTCGTTGAGCAAAATGATAAAATGGATGAGGAGAAAGAAAAGTTGAAATATATATATATCATGTCATCTCCACTCATGCACAAATTTCGAGGCACATCTTGTCTCCCTTTAACTACATCCAACAACTCTAACTCAGATGGATAACTCTAATAGGTGATTTGATTATCAAAACCACTCCGTTTCTCGCTCAAAACACGTTTTCTCGAACCTGTTTCAATTCTCAACTCGCACCGCATGTGTTCCCGAATATAACCTCGCTCCCACAATTTATTTAATTATTTATTATTTTCGATAATTCACTAATTACCATTTTTCAGTGTTTAATTATCCGTATTATACCCTAAAATTTATGTTTTTCCTAGGCAAACCTCACACAGAAATTTGTGGCAATTATTAACACCAAACCTGATGCACTAGGACATATAGTGTTCATCGGGTATAAATAATAATACAACAATTACAGAAAAATAAAATATACCTCAGTGTCAATTCCCGAGGCTTGAGTAATATGACAAATCACAATAAGCAGGTCACGGTCCTGTAAAACACAACACGTATCACCAATTAAATTTGATGCTTGTTACATAACAAGATCAAAAAGGAAGATGACTTGGAATCACGAGAAGTGAAAGGAAGAGCATGATCTTTCGTTAGATGATACGACACACAGTCAATATGTTCTTGCAAAACAAAACCTAATAATTTATTTAAACAATGAGAGGAAACATGTCCTAAACGTGAGTGCTAAGTGCTAGATGTGATAGTCGCATCACAAATAGATTGGTTCAAAGGCCATCGAAGAGAAGTGAGTTCGAATAATCTTCTTTCTTTACATCATGTCCTAAGAATTTGCCCCACTTTGGATCCTGCCATAACAACCATGAGAAGAAAAGTGATCCTCAAGACCAAGATTGCATAATTGATCGATAAACAAAGATTAAGTAATAAATTAGAGACAAGAAAAGCATTTTTGTAAAGTCAAATTTGGAGTTGATATCGTTCTTAAATGACTAACTGACAATGGAGAATCATCAGTTGTGTAAATAACAAGTGCGTAAGAGATTAACTGCTTATGTGAAAATAAGGATGATTGTGAGGTCATATGATTGCAACGTGCTAAATCAAGAAACTAATGGGAAGAACTACCTGGAGTAATAGACAATGAATGAGATTTAGAATTACCGATCTGAAGAGACCAAAATTTGTTAGAACATATTTACAATCTCATTGTTCTCCATATTGTACCCAAAACTTACAAATTGGACTGCAATAAGGCACTTTGAAGGCAAGTTGGTGCTCGGGGAGGCGGATCAGCCTTCAGGCAAATAGATATATGCTTGGACAAGCAAGGAGGAGTGTGGACAGGCGGGCAGATGCATGTGCAAGTGAGTAAGCGCAGGTAGGCGCACGAGCAGTCAGCGCTGGTTCGTACGTGCAACACTGATGTGGACGAAAATGCGCGGTGGATGCTAGCGTTTGTCCATGGCAGCAGCGAAACAACGCGCAAGATGATAACACAACGAAACAAGCATTAAGGCTTTGATACCATGACAAGTTCTATTGAATTGAACGAATTGTATATTCAATTGATGTCAATGGTACAAGATTGATGCTCTATATATAGAGACTTACAATACAAGACAACAATGCAATACAAGGAAAAATATACATTAAGGAAACAAAATCAATGGAGAAGAATTTAGGTCATCTCAATATGGAAACATAATATATGTCCTAACATCAACTGACGAAAAAGACAAAAAAATCAAAGAATGAAAAACAAAGATCTGAGAAGCCTCTCTTGTCTTGAATCTCTTCTGCTAGAAAGATGAGCTCAAAGTTTCATCTAAGCCAACAAGGGAATCTTGGTCATTGTTCTCGCTTTCCCTGATATTCGATTCCTTCATGGGAGATTTCATAGATATCGAGGTACGTATATTTCAGCTCCTGAATGGAATATCCTATTTGTATGTCGGTCTGCAAATCATTGGTTCTTGTACATAGCCTCATTTCAGGGTTCATTTCAACCATCGATGATTTCATTTGGTTATCTATTTTTTGTGTAATGTTCGTATATGTTGAAATCCTGGTATGTTAGTTTGTACTTCTTTGCATTTTGTTAAAAGTTTGTTATAGTTGCAATGTCATGTACAATAAGATCTGCATCTCTGGTTCAAATGTGCTTTCTGCATATGAAAGCAAAAAACATAATTGGCATTTAATTTATTTTTACGCCATTTACTTTGTTAAATGTAAATCAATGAATAGATGTTGTTAACCGTAAATGCTTTATTTTTGTTGTTGTTTTGTAGTCAAATAATTCTAATAGTGATAAGGTGGAGGTTCTATATAGCACTGAAGAACCCTTGGGCACGGAAGAAGTGATTATATCCAATGACGCTTCATCCTATAGTGATTTTGAGTACGACATGGATGCAGTAGCAGATGAGCTCAAAATACAAAGAAAGTACATGTAACAACCCCAAATATTTAACTGGCATACGTTACACTTGTCAGGATTATGACCCGACTACGTGAATAATGGACAGTATTTCGAACATCGGGAGTCGACACCGAAGTAATATTATAATTCTTTGATTGTGTGTATTAGTATTTTAGTATTTTAAGGGTCTCAAGCCGTTCGGGTGATTTTTAGTTGAGTGAGGCTACGCCCAAGTAAAGGGGGGAGTAAAACATATAAATAATGAATTTTCTAATAATTTAATTAATTAGTTGATGGGATGTGGCGAGAAAATGGGCGCGACGAGCCAATTTACGGAGAAATACTGACCGAGGAAATGTAAGATTTATGTGGGAGTTGGATAGCTTCGCAACATACAGGCTAGGGGATAGAAATTGTTAAAGTGACACAGCTTAATGAGGAGAGCCACGATATTGGCATCGAGATTTGTATGTAGGTGGAGATGTGATAATGGGGTAAAAGACCCATAAAGGCAGCTGTTTTGAAAGGTATGAGAAAGAGGATGAAGGGCAAAGTGGTCATTTTACACATTTATTCATATATATAAACAAACAAAAACCCTGATTTCACTATTCATCATCTTCTTTGCTTAACCCACTGCCCCCACACCTCCCCTCTCCACTCGGCCTCACTGGAACCGACCACACCGGAGGTCCTCCTCCATTTATTATCTCGGTCTCACTCTCATTATCTCGATCTCTCTCTCATTATCTCGGTCTTCTCTCTCTCGGCCATCATCTCGACTCTCCCTTCTTGGCTCTCTTTGCTGACCAAACCACAACCACCGCCGGAGCTCTCACTAGTCTTCATGGGTTCTCTCTCTCTCTCTCTCTCTCTCTCTCTCTCTCTCTCTCTCTCTCTCTCTCTCTCTCTCTCTTCTCACTGGTTTTCTCGTCCTCACTGGTCTTCTCGCCTCTGGCCGTCGCTGCCGTAGGTGACGACGGTCGGGGACGGTAGGAGATGGACCTTCGGGCCCACCGGAGTCTCCATATCCTCAGGGAAACCTCTGATTCGTGATACATATAGTGTTGTTGTCCCTATTCGGTTTGATCACATGTGTTGATGTTTGTTGTTCTCGCCGGAGTTGCAAAGCTCGGCGGCGACGCTGGTCGAACCACCATGACCTGGGGAACGTCGGAGACCACGCTAAACCTGTGCTTGCGTTTCATGGCTCCCGGAGTGGTCCATAACAACGATTGTAGTGAAGTGTTGTATTTTCTTTGATTTTTTCTCTATTGTTAATGGCTCGCCGAAAACCGCCCCAACTGGCAGCACTGCGAGTCGGACACCACATCTGAGAGGCTGTCAGGGACCATGGCTTGCCCATATTGGTACCCCGCTGCGCTTCGGTGTGTCTAAACTAGTTTCGTTTGGACTGTTTGGTCCTAATTTCATGTTTATGTTCATTTCATGTGTATTATGCTCCTCCTCATCGAAATCCGCTGTCGTAGACGACGCCACCGCTGTACCACCGTGACCAGGGATATCGGGTACCAAGTTAAGTCCATGCTTGCGTCTCACGACTCTCGGAGTGGCCTAAAAACAGCGGCGTTATTGTTATATTATGTCATTTATGGGTTGTATGCGGATTGTAACCTTCTCGTCGGAAACCACCCTTCGTAGCGGCACTGTCATCGACGCGATGACATGGGGGACTGCCGGAGACCTTACCATGTCCGTCATGGAGTCTCACAACCCTGGAGCGTCCATATCAATAGTGATGAGTCGTAATGGCGGAGTTATGCATAAGTTGTTCATATCGAGTCGAGTAGTCATTGACGTAGGGCATGCACATGACCTTCCCATGTCATGTTGACACCCTACGGACGTTAGACCACACTCGCAAGGTTCCCAAACTCGTTGGTGCATGGTCATTCTGAGTCATGTTGTTCTACGGATTTGCGTTTGAAGGTCGGGAATTGGTTATGACGTCGTGGTCACGTCAACGGCTCATCAAGGCCATGGCGTGACCTAATTACTACTGAGCCAAGCGTAACATGTGTGATTAGGCTTACATACGTTATGGTTTTCAACCCGAGAAAGAGTACGCATTTTTCTATCGAATTGTTTGAGCCCTTAAAACACTTGGGAGAACACTAGGGTTTAACCTAAGGTTTAGTTAATGACTTGACCCAGTAATTAGAGTTTTCAACCTTGTCAGGTAGCGGGAAACTCGGGGATACGCGTTAAGATTTGCGGGAGTGTTGTTATTCACAGGTTGCATTGTCAGGTAAGTACACTTGCCTTAAAGCTTGTGTATGATTTGTAAGCCAGTAAGAAAATGTCATGTGATTCATTATCATTTATTCAGATTTGTTATGCTCTATTATTGATATTTCATTCCAATCCTTGTTGTGTGTTTCTCGGCGAAAGTGTTTCGTCTCAAAAGTACTAAGACCTGCACTAGAAGGATAAAACGCGGGCACTCATGTACAGGGGTATGTGACCACCCTTAGTGACCGTGTGACACCGAGTACTGGGTGGGTGGGCTTGTGTCCCTCCCATCATAGTTGTGCCTTCGTTTGTGTCAATGCCCGAGAAGACCTCACGAGGTCTTCGCCATTATGATATGATTTAGACCATTTATGGGTCCCTTTTTTATTCCTTGGAACACACTTGACTTTCGATTGATATCTATTAGTCTGTTTATCATGCATCTTGTTTATTTAAATTCCTGTCTTTCTATTACCACATAATATTTGGACTACTTTACTTGTTATATCATGAATTATTGTTATCTTCTTCTAGCATTACATTCGATTTCTTCAGTTGTTCACCGTCTAGTTTGTGACGGTGGGTGCAGATAGAGCAGAGTGCAGTAGATGCAAGGAGCCCTGCTTAGGCGACTTTTTGTAAGGATTAGCGGCTGGACTTGGAAACTATTTAGCAGGTTTTATATTTTGCTTATTTGTATATCGTTTCATACTTATGTTTTTAGGATTATTAAACTTGGCATTTTTGGTGAGACTGGTATCATGTATATATGCTTATCGAATTGTACATGAATACTCAAGGTTTTCTACATTTATAGAATTCTTATATTTCCCTTGATTGAGTTATTTCCCCTTATGTTTAGTTTATTTACTTTCCGCTGTGTAAAATTTGCAATAACTCTTTCATAAATTGTATAATTGAATGATTGGAGGCTGACTAGGCTCGTCAGGTTGTCGAGTGATGACTCGGGGCCTATATGGGTCTAGGCCGGGCGTACCCAATTCCACAGGGAAATTGGGGCCGTCACAGTACACCCCTTTGAGCAAGGTTTTGGAAGAGCCAGAACTTGAAGTCGACTCAATTAGAGCCCCAGAGGATGGCATGACCTTCAAGTCTTGGGAATGTGCAAAGGATTACTACAACAATTATACATTTTTTGTGGGGTTTAAGATAAAGCTCATAGGAATATATCGGTGAGCCGGAGGACAAGTGTGGAAATGTATATTAGCCTGCACTAAAAAGGGTGAAACTGTGCAACATTTGTGATTTCATTAGTTTGCCCTATCAAGTATTTTCATAATTAAAAGTTTTAAGCACATACCTCTCTCTCTCTCTCATATTTGTCTGGAGATATGATTAAGTTTTTTCATTTCATTATAGTTATGCAACAACAAAACATTAGAGCCCTTAACCAAAGGTTTTTAGTTTGAGTTTTGGGAATGAAAAAAATTTTAAAACTCTTGGTCGGCGGTTACTATCCTTGTGGTCCTTCTCTTTTCAAGTATGGGATTAGTCGGTGTAATGCTTTGAATACCTTAACAATAATCAAAGATATATTTAAAATATATAAGCAGACCAAAATGCAATATAAATAAAATCATTGTTTTAATTTGGTTAAAAGACAAGGCTAGCTCTCGCCTTCGAGCGATATGGTGCAGAGACAAATAATTAATGTTAAGGAATCTTGTGCAACTAAGAAATAGGCACAAATTACTCTCATAATTATGTTGTGATATCACTCATGTAATTATGTTATGCACAATCACTTCCTTGATTATGTGATACCTTATTTAGATGTTTCCTTTTGTATATAATTGTATCTTTATATATATAGACATATGTAATAGATCACAATACATAAATTACAATAAAAGTTTATCATATTATTAAGATTTAACATGGTATCAGAGCAGAACGATCATGAGCTCGTACTTAATGACCTAGTAAGGCTAGTGATGGAGTCTTAACCCGTTTGTAGACCTAGAAGCCTATAAGAGTAGGCCTAGGTATGTTTGTCCATACCTCTAAAAGTATGTTTGTGTTTGGCAAGTGACAACTAGTCCAGGCCTAGTTGCACTTGAAAAGAAGTGTTGGAATATATAATCCCACATCAAAAAAATAATAAAAATTAGTGCGATATATAAGTGGAGTAGTTGGTCCTAGCACAAACCAATTGGTTTTGTGCAAAGATGGGCTTCAACCCTATTTGTATGTCCACATGTGTGTGCGTGTATAGCCCAAGACTCTCCGAACCCAACAGAGGCAGAACCGAAGAGCGGAAGCAAAAGGAAGGAAAAAACAAAGCACAAACGATCACCACTGTCACGGCCCAATTTCCTAATCTTGATTAACTTGCCTAATTAGGATCATCGACCCGTGACGTGGGGCCCGCATGAGATGCGCACACTAACCGAGGCACGTGGCTGAGGTAAATGTTATATTTGTACTGGTGTATGCCTAGTGTTGTGTATGTGTGTAGACTAATTAAGTCAATTTTTGCAAACCATAGACGTCGAGTTGACGTGAGCGGGGACACACCTTGGAGTGCGTGCAAGTACGAGTACCTAGTGGAATTACCGGGGTAGCGAGACTAGGCTAGGAAATAACAATTTATTGCAAATCTACCTTAACATAAATTAAGTTATTTAATTTAGTTGGAAAATACGACGTTCGACGCACGGGAAAGCGCCTCGAGTTGCGTGTGAGTCGGGACACCAAGAGCCGGGTAGTTGAGAGTCGGTGTGACCACTTAGATAAATTTTATAAATTTGTGTGACCAATTAATTATGGTCCATATGGGGTTAATGTGCATTAATCAATTTAACCTATAGTTTATTTATCAAGAAATCACATTTTTTATATCCTATAGTTTGTTGTGAATTAAACTAACCTGAGGACAGACCTCGAGATCCATGCTGCCACACACTCCCATGATGAGAGTCACAAATTTGGTGTCATCAAGAGAACTGGATTGCCTAGTTGGTAACCCTCGGATTTACCTCGAGATGCACAATACACACTAGATCCTAACAACACCTATATATACAACTTGATGAGAAAATTTTACTATTTACATGCA
The DNA here is from genome assembly GCA_039657345.1 of Stephania japonica. Lineage (NCBI taxonomy): Eukaryota > Viridiplantae > Streptophyta > Magnoliopsida > Ranunculales > Menispermaceae > Stephania > Stephania japonica. The sequence continues at coordinate 13,204,766 of CM077558.1, read as the reverse complement.
AATCACATAGAACGGAAGAGAGGAGAAATTTTGGAGGATTGAAGGAGATCAAACACGAATTGAGGAGCTGGAGTGAGGATCAAACCCAGGTAACTCCTTAAGATTATGGATTTTCCATTAAAATAGCTTGGAAGTTTGATTTATTTCATTAAAATGAAAATTTTGGATGGGGTTACTGTTTTGATCGAACTCTTTGTGGATTTGAGGTTTGGGTAATGCCAATCGAGGTTTAAACTGATTATAACGAGGTTTTACTGAAATCCGGGTAGTTTGTGTAAATTAAAAAAAAAAAAAAAAAAAAAAAAATCGGACATGCATGTTGCTCCGAGAAGTTTATTGTTGTTTATGTGGTTTTTGATATGAAATTTTGGTCTCTTGAGGTGTTATTGGATCAGTGATAGAGGGAAGAAGAAGAAGAAGAAAATAGAAAAAAAAAAAAAAAAAAAAAAAAAAAAAAAAAAAAAAAAAAGGGAAATCGAAACCAGAGACGCAAAAGCGTCTCTGGAAATTTTGGGGAAGAAGATGCACACGTGCGGGCCGCACGTGTGCATCCCCCCCCATTTGGGCCAGGCCGGGGGCCTGGGCCGGGCTCGGCCCATGAGCCGAGCCGAGCCAGCCAGCCAGCCTCGGCCCAGCCTCAGAATGAGAGCCGGGTCGGGTCGGCGGACCCGACCCGACCCGACCAAAATAAAAATAAAAATAAAAATAAAAATAAAATAAAATAAAAAATATATATATTACCGATTAAATATATATATAATAAAATAAAATAAAAATATATTATTATCAATTAATTAATAATAATAATAAAAGCAATTAAATTAATAAAAAATAAATAAAAAATGTATTTTATATATTAATTTAATTTCTGGAAAATAAGGAAAATAGTTGAAAAAATTCCTGAAAAAAATTGGAAAAATTATAGAAAATATAAGAAATTGAGAAAAAGGTAGAAAAATGATTCGGGACTTTTCGAGTGTTTTCGGTACCCCGATATAACTCGAAAAATGTACCAAAATTAAAGATTGACATAAAATTCTAAATTTTGGTTAAATATCATGAATCCACTTATTGTGGCTTTAAACCAATTAAAATGATATAAAAATGAACCTCAGGAAATAAAGGAAATTCTTGGGAGTTCGGGTGCACGAGTCGGGTGTCAGGAGGCCGGATAGCTAGGACTACTGCGTTGACTTGTAAGTGAAACTGTGGGAACTCTTTACTTTATTTCATTCCAGTCATTTATAAATTTTCAGTCTAATTGTAGACTAGCTAATTTATTTCCCACATCATGCTTTCCTTGTTTCTATTCATATTGAATATCGATATAGCATGATGCCTTGTTTGATATATCATTGACTCCATGCTTCCTTATATGCTCAATGTTTGTCTTGAAATATGGCTAATGTATATTTAGAAAATGCATGCTATAGGGTTATCTCGTTATGTTGGACTTGTGTTCTATTTCCTTTGGGGCTTTGTAGCCTAACTTGTGTTGAAATCATAGCATTGTAGGATATATATTCTTGAAATCTAAAGTAGGGATTATCTAGTGTCCATTGCACACGAGATGCGCAGATTCACGAGGATTTCGGCTTTTGGGGTCTCCTAAGACTCGCCACTACACTTGGGCGGCACACGTGGCATGGACCACGGGGTTGTCGGCAAGTATAAAAGATTTAAATACGCGAGCACAAATCGCCATTTGAGGTTATTAGAAAAAAAAAAAAAAAAGATTATTATCATATGTTGAGCACACTCCATACGGTAGTGGAAAAGGCTAGGTGATAGTTCTCACCGCCGACCGGACGTAGATCATCTCGACTTAGCTCAGTGTCGGTTGTGTATCTCGTTAACGTTGGTATTTACTTGCATTATTTATTCAAGATTTCTTCACTACATATGCTTTTAAATACCTTTTATTTAAATTGGAAATGTAGTATTAGATGTCCCCGAGCTTATCACTTAAATATCACTATACTCACCGTCTAGGTTGTGACGGTGGGTGTAGGTCCATCGAGCAAGACACAGTGCGGCAAGGAGAAGATCGGCGACTACCTCGAGCTCCGAGCGCGTAGCTGCCCGTACATGTAGGGTACTTTTTGTATTATGTTTACTTATGTCTTTATCTTTTGGGATGTTATTGGGATGAGCGTTAGATCACCCGACTTTTGGCTTTCACTTCGTTATATATATGTTCGCCGTTATATGCATATATATATGGTGATTGTTATTTCCTGGTTTCCACACTTAGGATTTATAAAAAAAAATAAAATAAAATAAAATAAAATAAAATAAAATTCCGCTAAAATATTAAAGACTTCCGCTAAATAAAATAATTGTTTAAACAAGAGAACACAGGCAGTAAAGGCTGACTAATTCGTAATCGGGTCCTATGTGTCGTGATTAGGGCTTAATTACGAGATTAGGCCGGATGGTGCCCTAGATTAGAAGCGGGGCCGTCACAACCACGAAGCGGTCATCGACTCTAAGGCTGACCGATCTAGGATTATAAACCAAGCTCTGACACCATGTAGAAATCCATGGGCCTGGAGAGTGTTAAGTCACACAAGCACACATATGTGGGTATACAAATAAGGTTAGAGCCCAGCTTTGCACAAAACCAATTGACATGTGCTATGATCCAATCGATACCACTTATATACCATAACAACTCTTATTATTTTTTCGATGTGGGATTATATATTCCAACAGCGTGCACAAGTACTTCAGATTTATTCATCAGTTGATCCTTTGTCTGTATGTTGTGGGTTACCACATATATATGGTTATGCTCTACGGATTGTCGTTGATTTTCTCTGCAACGAATCCTAGATCTATTGTGTGTGCATCCATTTCGAAAAGAGATCACGAAGCGACTCCATTGTCCTGATGTTTGTTATTCTGTTGTTCAGATGTTCTGCTATTCTGCTACTCTATCTGTTTGTTGTTCTATTGTTTCATCTACGTGCAACTCGGCCTCATTTGAATATGTTTGTTGTTTTGGGTACTCATTGATCTTCTTCGCAACGAACCCTAATGTAACGGCCCTGTGAAGACCCCAATTCCATAAACCTATAACTGGGCCCCAGCCAGTCTAGACTTACGCAGACCTCGAGTCCTTCTCGCACAGTCCACGCAAATCTAGTCAGCCTTACCTTACCTTTTCCCATTTACTAAATAATTTAAGTATGAGTTATTAATATTAGTGAGTTATTCAATGATAAGCGGAAGCATTTAACATCTCCAACTAATATAACAACCACAAGACATAAGTTAGGATAACCTAGAAATATGGAAACCCATCAAATATATACATCATTACCAAAAGTCATATCACATGAGAGAATATAATCATATTCATACCCAAGATCTCTCATTTTCCAAAACCCGATTTCAAAACATATAATTATAGTAATATAAAATCAAACCTATGTCGAGTCCAAAGATAGAACAACTCCGCTATCCTCAAAGCAAATTACCAAGCTGAAGAGCTTTCCATTTGCTCGACTGTGGACCTATACTCAGTCAAACACAATAATGACGAGTCCCAGGTTAGTAGCGCCAAACATGATGTTTACAGTATTTTGAAAGTAAATAAAAGTCTATATTCGTGTTGATAGAAAGAATAGTACAGGGAATGCATGAATAAATAAATATTGAAAATAAATATGAATCAATCGATAATGAGTGTCCAGAAATACAAAGGAAAGGCACAAGTTGTCCCAACCAAAGGTTGTTTGAGTCAAGGAATAAAATACCTCATATAACTCGGAGTTTAGGACGTGGTATGCATACATCGTCCTGAACTCCATGTAAATGTAGAATTCTTCAACAATCTAGTGAAATAATTCTCACCCCATATATAAGAACCAAAAGATTAGCTCGTGTATATCAAGTTCCCAAAACAATAATAGCATGCATCCCAAGTTCCTGGCCTCTGGTTTATGCACCAGCTTAACCCATTACTTTAAAGGATCACGTTGACTCACTTGCCCTTGGACCACTCAACAAAAATAGAATTCCAAAACAGGATAGAGCAATAAAAATAAGAAATTAAAGTTCAAATAAATAACTCTAAATATCTCCACTGGTTTACTTACATGTGTCCAATGTTACTAAGCACTCACACACTTCCAATAACTACCTTGCATATCCAATTATATTATGGTTAAGCTCTAAGTGAAACCAAATCATGAAACATCGTGAAAACTGCGACCAAAGTACGCTTGAGAGCTAGTTCTAAATATAATTACTTATAACTTCAACTAGCTAACTTGGGGTAACTTTTTAACCTTGAAACTTGTAGTACGCATTTTGTACTTTCCGTAAACTCCAAGAACACTCAAATCGGATCAAAGTAGAGGAGTTATGAATTTTCCCATATGGCTTGTTGACAAGGCAAACTTTATTTGTTTTGAACTAACAAAACTTCTCCAAATTAATATTTTCGCAGTTAAATCCTCAAATCTCGCCAACAAACACCACAATACCATTCGATACCAACTTTCAAATGTTTTCGCAACCTGTGAAGTCAATTTAAATTGAAACCAATGTTCAATTCATCCAAAATCTCAATATAAATCAATATCAACTGCAAAAACATCTTCAAAATTGTTATCAACTAAGTTGCATCACTTCAAATCACAAAAACCATATCCTACACCGGTGGAATTTATCCCAAATTAACGTAAATCAAGTCAATACGTCAATTCACAATAATTGATACTAATTCCTATAAAACCTCATGAAAGTAATCAAAAAATCACGAGATTTTTAATTGACTCGAGGAAAAACATTCCCTAATCTCAATTAGAGAATATTTGGCCTGAAACCCTAATTAAGCCCGGTAAACCAGATCGGACCTAATTAAAGCCAGCAGCCTTATACTCATCCTGATAACAACCTGTATATCTTAAGATTACATAAATAAAATAAAACAAACACAGTGGAAAATTTACAAGTTTTTCGATAAAACATAAGATATGCAATATCGGCATGAACATCGATATTGAATTTGTATTCTCACCCCAATTATTATAATTTATAAAGCAATACAATATATATATAACAAGAAACTCATTGCACCGTAGAGAATATACTAAACCTCTGGTCTTCTCCTTTTCGTGAGTTCCAAGTCCTAGCGTACAATGATACCTGGAAATGTTAAGGTGGGTGAGCTCCTACATGCTCAGTAAGCGACTCCCATACAGATTATCAATTATCAATTACTATCAAGAATTAATATATAACAACGTGCCACAAATGCATATTTAAAAGACCATTTGAATCAATATAATCAATACATAAGCAAATGCAAGTTCATTGGCCTATTGCAATGTAACCATGATTTGTACTTTCAATTTCAGTATTTGTATTGAGTCGCTCTCTCACACTTTCAAGAACTAATCACTAGGCATATAATAAGTTCTTTTCAATGTGCCGCCAACTCATAAAACATAGAGTCGCACTCCCTCATCATTACTAAACCAATCACTGCTCATATGAATAGTTAATGACTGATGAGCTGCCAACTTAAATGGAAAGTATTGTTTGGGATAATTCCCAAGTCACTGGGGGCGCGGTGATAGTTAACAACTACACCACAGTTCCAAACCCCAGGCCGATCTACCCGTCAAACCTATTTTCAAATTCATTTTTCATTTACAAACAATTTGTGTAAAACAAAACCAAATCATGGAACATTGCCCCATCCCCAATCCTGAACACTACGTGCTCTAATAATACTAATTTACATTGCATAATTGATAAAAAGTACGAGTCCCGGTTACCTGTAATGAGTTTTTTATGTTTTACCGACTTGTACGACTCCCCGGAGTCCTCAAACCTTTCCACAGCGGTCCATTACCTAAAATAGACCAATTGTCATCAACTTAAGTCTAATATTCATTTATTAATACTCCTAAACTAGTCCCATTTAAATCCAAAATCCCAAGACCTAGTTTATAACCTATTTTGACCATTTCACGCTTTTCGAGGTAAAAACTCCGGTATAAAGTCTCCTTCGACTTTCGAATTCCTCATTTTCCATAGAAATCCCTCAATTTCCATTTATTTGGTCAAACTACTATTTTCCATATTTTTTCTATTTTTCTGGATTTTTTCCAAAATTTCATTTCCTTTTTCTTTCTTTTTTTTTAATTTTTATTTGGCCCTGAACCGGGCCGAATCGGATTTGACTCAACCGAGTTGAACTAGCCCGGTTCAAGGTCATTTTCCACCCCGTGAAAACAGAGCAGAAGCTCTGTTTTCTTTTTTTTCCTTCCTCTTCAGCTGGGGTTGGACTCCCCACCCCAACCCCTGGTTGGTCTAACGTCACCCACCTCAGCCATGGCGCCATGGCCGAACTCCTCATGACCACCACAAACGAACACACAACAACAACAACAATGGTAGCGACATCGACAACAACAACAAGAACAACTAAACTCACATCCTCACGTCCTCGAGCTCACCATCACAAGACCCTCACTCCAGCAAGCCCTCCATCTTATCTCTTCTTCCTCTCCTCGTCTCCCATTCTCTTCGATCTCTCTCTCGTTCGAAATGAGAGAGGCGGTTTGGGGCATGGAAATGACCATCATGCCCTTAAGCTCATCATTTTCTCTTTTATTTCAATCTACCCTTTTTGGTCTTTTCACCTTTTCTAATTTAATTATATATTTATATATACTATTTTATATAAGTATATATATATTTTTTCGTCCCGCCTACGACTCCGTTGTGCACACTAACGAGTACCCTCAGGCGTGCGCACCAACATACGACCTAAACGTGTCACTCAACGCCCGACCATTCACCATTATTTATTAATTTCCCATTTTGATATATATTTATATATAACCATAATATATATTTATGCCTATTATTACATATTTCACGCCAACGAGTAAACTCGAGCGTCAACGCTATCTCACGTCTCATGTGTGTCATCCTTGACCCATACATAGTATTAGACATTCCCTCATTAGTCTGATTATTCATTTATTCACGTGTACGTATTACTACACACTAAACAAACACAATACATCACGCAATCCACACACACGTTAATCGTGACAAATCAGGCTTAACCACGAGCCTAACTCGAATTAATTAATATTCCGATTCCTGTTAATCATGTGCTTAAGGTAACGGGTCGTTACAACCGAGAATTGTTCACATGTATCACGACAAGAGGTCTACGTACAACCTAAAATGACACGTGGCACAAGTTAGATTTTATGGTCATTACAGGCCCATATTCCAAACAGACCGCCACGGGGGCCAATGCGAACGCACAATCTGTCTTATCAGCGACAGTTGTGCCCCACATTAGATTTTATTTTCCATTTTATCCTTTTAAGTCTTATTAATCAACAATTTACTGATTAAATTGTAATGAACACTAATCATCTATTAAGTTATCATTTTAACCTCAAAATATTACAACGGAAATCTTACAAACATATTAACTCAGATAATAATAATCGAAATGTATGATATAAACCATAAACTTAATGTGGAAAACCCATATGATAACCATATATCCATAAATACCTCAAGGTCTCAAAATATCAAAATACATGGTATCAAAGTATCTCTCAACCCCAAGTTCCCAAAATGAAATCAAATACATATACAAACGTACAAGTCAGACTATGTATATATGAATCAACTGTACTCCAGCAGCGTGCCTAGGGGTAGGCACGAAACCCGAGTACCCGACTCGGGTCGGGTCACCCGAATCGGGTGGCGGGTGGTGGGTCGGGTAAGATGAGTTGAGAAAATGAGTCGGGTCATCAAAACCCGACCCATCGGGTGTCGGGTCGGGTTCGGGTGGGATTATATTAGTGTCGGGTTGGGTTCGGGTGGGATTATATTAGTGTCGGGTTGGGTTCGGGTTTGGGTGTCATCATGGTTTTTATAGGATTTTTGTAGTTTTTGAAACTATGGGTCGGTCGGGTCGGGTTCGGGTTCGGGTTCGGGTTCGGGTTCGGGTATCTGGTCTAGCGGGTCGGGTGATGGGTCATTTTTATACCGACCCGACCCGAGTCGGGTCGTCGTGCATCGGGTCGTGTTGACCCAAACCCGACCCGTGCCCACCCCTAAGCGTGCCCTTGCCTCAACTCGTACTAAGATCTGCATTTAAGACATCACAAAAGAAAGATAACGAGTCGAGAGTGAGTATTCCCATGGAAATTAAGTGAACAATACTGAAAGTTGAAATTTAAATAAATCTATTAAATAAACATGAGGAAATAAATACAAGCAACTACGTTCATCGAATGGATAGATAATAGTGAAAGCTCAAAGTGTGTTCCTAAAGCCTAGGGTCAGACTAACACCATAATTCGGACTCTTCCACAGAATACTGCCTGCGAGTCCCATTCAAGTAGGTCCAATATCGGGAACCACTCGGTGGCCGACATTACACCTACGATGCACTGACACATGACACGACATGATCCTCGGGTCGTCCTATTCACCAAGATCGATCTGACAATACATGCTATGACATAGTAGGCATACACACTGGAATGGCACGGAGGGAGCCACACTCAACGTTCGTCCATTAAAACCACAACAAGGAATAGAATATTGAAATAACCTAAATGGAATTCAAATGCCCAAAAAAGTAAATACTAAAGTAATTTCAATTGGGATACTACACACCTCTAACCTCACTCCAACTAATCTCAATTGTCGCCAAATCACGCCCACAATACGTGTCAAATCCCCAATCAATCAACCTAAATCCTGATTATCAAAATTATCCATAAATTTCCCCCAATTCTAAATCCTAAATAAGTCTATTTTTATCAATTTAAATACTCATTTAATTTATTATAATCCTCAATAAACCCTAATTAAAACTCATTTAAGAAAATTCATTTTTAAAATTTTTATTTCATTTTCTACTCCAAACGTCGCAGATGGCACAGCCATGTTCAACAAACCCACGGCGTGCTGGACTTCGTGACCCACCCCGCCAAGAATATCCCTCCCACAGCGTGAACTAAAGCGTATGTAGGAGATTCGCCTCTGGTTTGGACGTCGCAGGTGACGTCGTGGGAGTTCTCTCCCCATAGCGCCCCTGGCAGCGTCTGAACCAGTGACATCCTTAAGGGGTTTTCAAGTCCCCCTTAGCTTTTCGCCACGGTCCGAACCCATCCCAACTTCGCATATAAACACATAAAAACCGTTTACCTCCATAACCCTTCGACGGAAATCGTTCAAAAGCAAAACCCTGATAAATCCGATTAAAAACCTTGTTTTATTCCAAAATTCCACAACACCAACCACAACTTCCCTTCAACCAAACCTCCACAAATGCTTCACAAACAACACAAAATCCATAGCAACACCTCCAAAACTAGTGTGCTCAAAATCCATAATCGAAACCCACGTAAAAACCCAAACTTTTGTAACCAAAACATAGGAAATGAGATGGAGAACGAGATTCTAACCTCGGATCATCGATTCGTCGTCACTTCTTGAAATCAAGCAAACCCTATTAACCACTTGAATTTTTGAATTTGTATGGAGGAAGAAAGAGAAAATGTGGTAAGTGAGTCCAAAAACTTGATATTTATAGTTCTAAGGCTTCCCCCTCACTTATGCATCCCCATGCACCATCTAAGGCTCAAAATTGGTCAATAGGTCCAGCTTAAGGTGACTTGGGTGGTGACACACTTCCTTGACGTATCTTTGCCCATTACAAACACACAACCCTCGGGTGTTCCAATACCTGGCTCCAGCACGTACCCTTGTGTCCCTCACGTATCCTCGCGCCATGAACGCATGTACGGCATTATTTATTAATTAGTAATTGTATTTTATCATTTTCGATGAGTATATGACTACTCAACCTAGTGTATTGTCATTCGCCTACTCAGAACCCGCATTTGTATGCTAATCGAAGTGAATACTCAGTCACACTATCTCGCATCAATGACACAATAAATATACACATTGCGATACCATTTAACCTATTTGAACATAAACATTGCAAATTAAACAAATCAGTACATAATATGGCTATTTACCTAACTTCAGATGTGCCCTAGCCTAGTTGCGGGTCCCACGAGTGTCTGAGTTATCAGCCACGTTTGCAAACAAGTCATAAATAACAACGAATTAACTTTGGGCCATTACACTAGATTGGTTTAGTCATTCGATTGGCAACCTCAAGTTGGTTTTCATGAACCATCTTGTGTTTGAAATAGGGTGTTTCGAAATATTTAGGTTGACTAATTCCGACGACTCTACTTCGTTAATCGTTCTATCGACTCTACTCCATTAACAAGTCGTTCTGTTGAATCTGCTATGTTAGTTGTTTTGTTAACTCTGCTTTGTTAGCAAGTCGTTTCGTCGACTCTACTCCGTTAACAAGTCATTCCATCTACTCTGCTCTATTAGTCGTTCCGTCGACTTTGCTCCGTTAATGGTTTCGCCGACTTTGCTCTGCCAATCATTCCATTGACTCCGCTCTGCCAGTCGTTCCGTCAACTCCGTTGTTCAATTATACTGTTGTTCCGTCTAAAGCCCATATTTATTTTGGTTTGCAAACTCAAAGTGCTTCTGTTGTTTCCAACTTTGAGTTTAAGAGAGAGTGTTAAAGAATATTGTGCAATTAAGAAATATACACAAATTACTTTCGTAATTATGTTGTGAAATCACTCTTGTAATTATGTTATACACAAATCACTTCTTTGATTATGCGATACATTATTTAAATGTTTCCTTTTGTATGTAATTGCACCTCTATGTATAGCGACATGTGTAATAGCTCACAATACATAAAATACAATAAAAGTTATCATATTCTCTATTAAGATTTATTGTATTCTCTGTTAAGATTTAACAATTAAGAATCCTATTATTTTAATTGAGTTGAAGGACATAGGTTCGATTGAATCAATTCTTGTAACGACATTATAAGCTCTAGATTTTTTTGAGTTATAGAGATGGGTACATAAGTAACTCCTATCAGATTATTTGAAGCAAAGTAATGAAAGGATTGAAAAAATATGTGACACTTGTGATTATATAAAAGAAAAAATAGACATGATTCTCAATTCCAAAGTATTCTAAAACCAAGCTGCAACCTTGGCCACCAACAAATGCATTCATGCATGTGTGTGATTGTTAAAGTAGTCATATCAAAAGGGTCTCTTTCATAAGAATGCTTTACAGCTTATCATGAGAGCTGTTAGGAGGAAAAAAGAGCACCTTTTAATTGGCCCCCCATGCCAATCCAAAACTAGCTGATATCCCCAATTTTGTCTACATTCTCACTCAATTTGGCGACCGTATTCAATCAAGTTGGTCAATGGTTCAAGTTATTCTGAGTTCTGTTTTTGATCGGTTACTTTATAGTTTTTTATCAGTTTTTTTTCTCATATTACATGATTACCATTCAATTACTAATTCGATCTTTTCTTCAATCATCTTAAGTTGTGTTTTCGAGCTACTTTGGCCAATTAACTGTTTGGCGAAGCACAATCTAACTTATAATCTTAAATTTTGGTTGTTCAATTTTTAAATTACATATTAATATTAATTTTTTTTAGTTAGATTCAATTAATTTTGTCGGACTAAATCTTAATCTCTCATCAAGTTCAATGTTTTCTCATAAAACATAAGATGGGTATGAAACCTTTTAATGCCTGACTAAAGAGCAATTGACACATCAACCATTGCCTTAGTGTAGATGTTAAGACTTAGTATTTGTTCATTTAGACCTTTACGCAGTCGTAAATTTAAATTAATCTCTTAATCTTTGGAGGCATGTAAAGTGAGATTCGTCACTTGTGAAATAATTAGGTAATTTACAAATCAAATATATAATAAAAGTGAGATTGACAAGATAGTTCGAAGAAGATTGTGCCAAAAGGATGTCACAATCATTTTTCAATTTTCATTTCTCTTGAAAGATCAATTTCTATAAACTAGGTTGAATTTGTTTATTTATTTATTTATTTATTTTGTTTTTATTTTTTATTTTTGAAACCAGGTTATGCTTGGTTAGTGACCCAAAAGTGTTTCTTTTTTTTCTTCTTTTTGTGTGTTCTGAACCAGTTTCAACTAAATATATATTGTAGATTGTGTTTGGTCAGTGACCTAAAATTTTTTTTTTTGGAGCCAATTTGTTGAACATAAGTGTTAATTGGACGCTTGTTTTATAAGTATTCATAGTAACTCTCTTCAAGACTTATAATAAACTTTGATTGGTCACTTGTATCAACCGAGGTGACTCTCAAATCCACTCAAATTTTGTTGCATGTATGTTGCTCAGTTGCACATATATTATGCAATGTTATCCCGAACGAATAAATTTATTAAAGAGCTGATAATTGAATTTGCTCAGTAGGTCAAAAATCAGTGAATCTTTTCTAGTGACATTTATTTTTTGTGAATTTCAAATTATTTAAATAAAAAGTATATATTCTTAAGAGATATAGTAAAGAACAAAATAAGTAGACTTCTCTTAATTTTTGTTAGTAAGGTGACGTAGTTATGATTAATTAAGCATTATCCAAAACAATTGATGGGATTTAAAATTTTCAATAGCAAATCCATTTTTCTTTTGGTATTCTCAACTCGAGTAAAAAAAATGTTTCATGAAACACAGTTTTGATATGCATAGACAAATGAGTCCTAATCACCGAATAGATGCTCTAAGCCCAGTGCAACACAGCTCATCTCCATGACTTAAAAACAAAACAACAATGTTTTATGCTAAAGTTCTCTGTAATTCCCTGTTCCGCAAATCAAGCAAAAACATGAGCCCACATGAGACCTCACACTGATGATACCAGGGACCAGATACCTCACCCACTCACTCGCACAAACAGGGTCGGTCATCACATTTTGGAGATTAATGTGAAACCTTAACAATAGGGGGCCTTTAATAAAAGAGTCATGCGAGTAACTCATATTTGGGACCCATATTTGACATTGACATCTTTAGATGCTTTAAATCACATCCAGATGCTAGTGCACATTGCAGGACAAAAATGAATGGCATCTAATAAGATCAGTAAAATGTGGGTTACTCTAACATTTTTCTTAATAAAATTATTTTATTTTTATTCTATCAATTACTATTAAAATTAAACTTATACTTTTAAAAACTAATTTTACATATCTTCCTTCCCCTTTCTCTAAACTTGGGTCGACAATAAAGGCTTTGTTTAGTTCATTTTTGCTAACTTACAATTTTAACTCAGAGTTATCCCCTTGAGTTAAACTTTTCATGTTTACTTCAACTTTAAACTTGCAAGAAAGTCCCAAATTTTTAAACAAGATATGAATTGACATTAAATAAGAGAGAGATGAGAAATAAAATAGTCATGAATAAGGGGTAATTGTGTCCACAATACCTGAGAGATAACTCCCTATGAGGGGGTGGGGGAGATATCTCTCACCAGTATAAGTTGGGAGATAATTTGCAGAGAAGTTGGGCAGCTAAACAAGATTAGTTCTCAACTTCTTACAAGTTATTTTTCGGGAGATAACTCTACCTTTAACCAAACAAGGCCAAGCAAAAGCGGCTATTTAGACCCCACTTTTTGCATCTTGTACCCAATTTTTGAATTTTTTTACTTCGTTTGCCCCACTTTTTACTTAATTTACCTCAAGTTTTTTTTTAAAATTCTAAAATTACCCTTGCTCATTCCATCACTCTCACCCTCGCAACAACACCCCTCAATCCTCTTCATTTTTCGACTCTAGTCATTATAAAATACTTGCACTAGGTCACTAAGTGGCGTATTAGTGTTTTTTTCGTTGAACAAGGTCAGATGTCATCGTGTCGTGTCCTAGAAGTGAAAAAGTGTCGCCCATAGGGTTCAATCGCATAGGGCTGACACCTCTTAAGAGGTATCGGCCAACTCTGACCACAACCTCTAAAGGAGCAATAGTCGAATTTGACCTAGACCTTTAAAGAGGTGTCAGTCGAATACGATCGAGATTGTGAAGAAAACTCAGTCTTAGTGGGTGATTGAGGGATCCAACTGTGACCTCTTAAGAGTTGTCGACCATGTGCATCTGAACCCCGCAGGCAATAAGAACGAACAATTTTTTTTTTAAAACTCCTATAAAATACAAGAAAACGACAAAGAAAATAGTGGGTTTTGTTCAGAATCACTTGATATTTTCGATTTCATCAAAATTTTGTACCCAAAATGTAAGATTCAAGCCCCAAATCGAAGTCATAAACTCAAAAAGAAATCACGAACAATACCGACTCAAAAAAGAAATAAAACCTCCAAATCAACACTAAAAGAGATGAAAAATAAACTTACGACATCAAATTGATGGAATTTCACTCGGATTTTGTCGAATTCGGATCAAAGATGAGAGTGCGATTCAAAAGAGGAGTGACAGAGTTATGTATGAGTGGAGTGACTAAGGCATGTGTGCATAAAAACTCTTTTATATAGATTGGTAGTTAAGTCATTTCAAACGTATAGATGTACATAAAGTCATTTCACAGGGGTAGAGGTACGTCAAGTAAAAAGTGAGGTCCGCATCGCTACTGTCAAAGTTTGTATCACTTACACACAAATGAGCTTTTTTAGTAAGCTTGACACTTCATACTTTAGCATTTATTTTATTATTTTTATAAAAATATAAAAAATATTAAGTTGAACTAAAATAAACACGTGAAAAGAGACACACTTGTTTCTATTAGTTGATTTATGCATTGATATGGGTGCATCTATTTCTGCACGCAAATCTATGTACATCTAATGGACAGCCACAAGTGTGTAGTTGAGGATCTCGCCCTCAACCCAGGTAGGCCCCGCTCACTCACTCACGGGGATCCAAACCAACAACAAACCCAAACATGGATTCCAAAAATCCTGCAAACCAACCTCCGAACCAGCCCCACCACACCACCCCTGTTTTCTACACAAAGTTGGACAAACTCTGTTCACCACTTCACTAATAAAACCCATAAATCAAATCACCAAAACCAGATCAACAACAACACCACCACCACCACCACCACAGTTACTCAGCCATGACACTGCTACCCTCTTGTTTCAGCAACCCATCAAACCCATCAGATATGCCACAGAACTTAGTCACTTGCATCTACCAAACCCATCTCTCCAACACCACCACCACCACTGATGATGATGATGAACATCATCAACAACAACTCTGTTACCTGACCCTCACATGGTGCAAAACCCTTCTCTCCCACACCCTCACCATCCACGCCTCGCCAGATCTCTTCACCAAAACCATCTCTCTCCACCCTCCATCGCTCTCCCTCTTCAGATCCAAATCCGGGTCCAAATCAGTCCCCCTCAACACCCCCCAAAACAGAGCGAAAAACAGAGCAAACAAAGTAAAGCTCTACTGGGACTTCTCAAAAGCCCAATTCGCCCCCAATTCCGCAGAACCCATCAACGGATTCTACTTCTCCATCGTCTCCAACGCCCAGATCCGGTTCGTGCTTGGCGATTTGAGAGACAGCGCGATCAGGCGGTCCGGGTTGGCGAGACTCGGCAATGTAGAGCAACCCACATTGTTGTCACGCAGGGAGCATGTGTTTGGGCGAAAACGGTATGCAACGACTGCGCAGCTTTTGGGGGCGAAGCGGGAGATTGGGATTGAGTGTTGCGGGGGAGCATTGAAGGTGAAGATTGATGGGTCAGTGAGCCTTGTTGTGAAGAGATTGGGATGGAAGTTTAGAGGGAATGAGAGGATTTTGGTGGGCGGTGTTGGTGTGGAGTTTTATTGGGATGTGTTGAATTGGGTGTCTGGAGGGAGCAATAATGGGCATGGGGTGTTTGTGTTCCAGGTGGGGGATGGGGGAGTGTGGCCTGAAATGGTGGGTGCAGAGAAGAGGTTGATGAGGAAGTCGACGGGGTCGGGGTCGGCGCCGCTGGTTAACGCGGTGTCGTCGCCGTCTCCGGCGGCATTGTTGGCTTCTTCTTGTTCTAGTTCAGTTTTGCAGTGGGCAGAGGAGAGTAGTGGTAGTAGTAGTAGCAGCAGCGATGGTGGGAGGAGCTCTTGTTCTTCTTCTACTGCTAGGTCTTGTGGGAGTGGTGGGGGGTTCTCTTTGTTACTCTATGCTTGGAGGAATAATTGATTGATTGATTGATTTTATTTTATTTTTGGTTTTGATTTCTTTCTTGTTTATGCAGTGTATATAATATCATGCATAGGTGGAGTTGAGGCCATGTTGTTATCTGTCTTGTGTTCTTTTGATTGATAGCACTGATTCTTTGTATCGTACCAAGTTTATGCTTCGAATCCACAAATCAAGTCTTAAGTTGCCACTCGCTACACTCGCTAGATGCAAGGGCTTGATATTGCCAATCCAGCAAATAACAGCTACTGATAGAATTTGCAGCATTTGCTGTAGTGATGTTGGAATTTGTTACAGACATCTGAATGTGTGTAACAAGTTAGTTGTAATGTAGCATTTCTTTTTGGATCCGGCTAAGTGCGCCCCACAAAACACTAAGGGCACCCCAATGGATCTCAAATTAATTCTCAAAAAACACTAAGGGTGATTTGCTTTTAGTGTTTTGTGGGGTGCATATTGCCAGATCCAAAAGGAAATGCTACATTAGCATGTTAAAATCACAACTAATTTGTTATACACATTTTCACAAAAATAGAGAATATACATGGGCGCCCACATTGACATGTATTGTATGGTCTTGAAGTAGGTGTACGGTTATTTATTTACGGCAATAATAATAAAGTATCAATTCTAGAGTAGTTGCAATTGACTACATTAAATCAATTACTTCTTAATTACTATTTATTTGACAAAAAAAAATACTTCTTAATTATATTTGATCAAAAGACTTTATGTCAAAGTCTCTCAGGTGAGATGAAAAAACATCATTTGTCAAAAAGGCAAGGCTTCGAGAGATCGTAGTTCGATTCCTATTGAAGTCAAAAAAAAAAAAAAAAAAAAAACTGTTTCTTTTCGACTTTAAAGTAAATTGGCTTGAATTAGCTTGGTGGGGAATTTGGTAGGTTCTAACTTCCAAAGGTTTCAAGGAATCAACATTAAGGGTGTGTTTGATAGCAAAATAAAATTTAATAAGAAAAAATTATTTTCTTTAGCAAATTTTCTTTAGAGAATTTTCTTAAGAAAATTTTCTCAATGTTGTTTGATTGCACGTGAGAAAATTTTATTTTTCAATTTTCTAGTGTTTGATAAGAAATTAAAATTTTCTTTAATTTTCAATTTTTTACTAGATTTCACTGCAATCCCACGAATTTAAAGATGCTTAAAGTCACAACTCAACAAGTCCATGAGAACTTAATCGTAAAAAAGATATCTCTGGTCCCAATGTGTACATCCACGCTTATACAATCAAAAACCTCCATGTCAATCCCATCTCATCACACAAACATTGTTTGATCGTAGGGCTAGTGACAGTTGTTCGGTTTTATCTGGACCCGCTTTAAACGAGTCCATACACTATTTTTCTTGAAAAAATGTGGGTTTGGACATTTTTTTGTGTCCGTTTAAAAATATGGGTCCGGGTCCGGGCATAAATTTCAAAAAATGGATACTCGTTTAACGATTAATTGGATTAATTTATAGGGGAATGTTTGTAATTTTACATATACTAAGTTCCAACTTCACTTATTAATTCAATTTTACCCAAAAGATTTATAGGGGTATTTTTGTAATTTCACATTTGAGATATCTTGTATGTTTTTGAGGATCGCCACTAAGTTCCAACTTAACTGATTTGAATGATGAATCAAAATTTTTGAGATTTTTTTTAAATGATAGTTTATAAAAAATTATTTGATCATATTTAAAAATAAAATCGGACAAAAAAGAGTCTTGTATGTTTTATAAAAATACAGGTTTGGACAAAAAATGATGTCCACTTTTAAATATGGGTACGGCTCCGAACACCATTTTAAGTCGTTATTAGAGGTTGTGTCCGGACCCGTTTCCATCCGGACCCTTTTTTTTTTGCCACCACTATTTGATAGCACATTAGAGAATTTTCTTTAAGATTTCTATTCCAGACTCAACTGAGGCTAATTAATCTCTTCCAATTGATAGTCATCGACTTTGCGACGGACGCGATCGACGAAGAGCAAGAGGGCTATCGATTTCCCATGCTTCCCCTCTACTTCTTAAAACACACCATTTGCCCTAAAATGTTGAATGCCCTTTCTTCTCGTCTTCCTCGCCCATGGCCCACGAATTGTTCTTCGTGTGTTCGAGGAACTGGAGCGGAATCGGTGAAACATTGCGCCATTCGAAGTGTGAGTGTTGGTGCTTTCATGGCGCTTTTTGAAATGGTGCTTTCATGGCGGAGTTGCATTGTTGAAATGGTGTTCTAGGAGGAATGGATGTGGACGTGTTTTGGTGTTTATTGTTGTGTTGAAGAGTACAGGTAGAGATGGGAAGAAATATTGGAATGTGGACTAACGTGATTAGTTCGTTAGAGGAGAGAAAATCTCGATTTTCTTAGCCAAATGATGAGAAAATAAACGAGGAAAATAATGGGGCTGGGTTTTTTTTCATTATTCAGTTACAAAGCTATCAAACACGAGAAAAAACAATTACACCAAAAAAATAGAAAATTTTCCATGATCTTTTTCATTTTACATGCTATCAAACAGACCCTAAGTAACTAGTTAAAATATCCCCATTAAAAAGTTTGACAACAAAAAAAAAGTACATAATTATAAGGTTCATAATCCTTTAGAAAGGGCAGATTAAAAGCACATGTAAATATGTAATCTTTTTAATACCAATGTAATTTATAATGAAAAATGTTAGAATGACATAAAAGTTCGGAGCGCACATTGGACCCTCAATCCATGTACTATATATACATCGAGATTTGTATAGGAGAATGTTAAAGTGACAACATCTTGTTGTGTGTACTCAGTGGATCTTGTCATCTCACTGACAGTGGTGACATCAACTGATCACCTAAGCATTTTCCATTTTTATATATCCGTATCTCGAGCGCGCAAGAGCATCTTATCAATGGCATTGATTCAGAATTTGTTGGGAGAAGAGACCTTCATGAGTGATAATGAAACTAGAAAACACAGCGAAGACCGAGGCTTGTTGTCCCCTTGCTTATGGTCCTTGATAATAAGAACCATGTGCGCATGCGTCAGCAGGTCTTTCATTTGCAATGATACCCATCACTTTATTGAAGTGTCCAAGACAGGTTGGGCACGAAATCCGAGTATCCGATTTGGGTCGGTTATCTGAATTGGGTGGTGAGTGATAGGTCGGGTAAGATGAGTGGAGAAAACGAGTCGGGTCATCAAAATCTGACCCATCGGGTGTCGGGTCGGGTTCAGGTGTGATCATAATAATGTTGGGTCGAGTCGGGTGTGATCATATTAGTGTCGGGTCGGATCAGGTTCGGGTGTCATCATGGCTTTTATAGGGTTTTTGTGGTTTTTAAAACTATAGATGATAGTTGATACAAATTTGATATGAGTCGGGTCGGATCGGGTTCGGGTCTCTTGTGTGGCTGGTCGGATCGGGTTCGGGTCTCTTGTCTGGCGGGTCGGGTGATGAGTCATTTTTATACCAACCCGATTCGAGTCGGTCGTCACGTATTGGGTTGGGTTGACCCAAACCCAACTCGTGCCCACCCTGGTAGGACTTGCCTTCGCGTAGGGTATGCTCAGCGATGGGCCCGTGATGCGATTACAGTTTTGGCTTCATTGACGAGAGCTGCCCTGCTTTGGTCTCTATATGTGGTTCATCTTTTGATACAATCATACAGAACACCGTATGCATGCCACCTATGGTGAGGCCACACAAGATTATCATTGATTCATCCATGTTGGGCTAATTATGGGTTTTGCTAGTCTCAATTATTTACATGTCTTTTAGTTCACTCAAAATTATCATTAATTATTTTTTTTTCAAAAAAATATGAATATGTTTTTTCATAATTTTTTAATGATTAAATAATTTATTAAAATTAATACAAATAAATAACAAAAATAAGTAAAAGTAAGAAATAGAGTTTTGGTGTAGAAATAGAGTTTGTGGTTGGAGTAAAAATAGAGTTTGATGTGACAGAACTGTAAAATAGAGGGGGAAATAGAGTATTATGATTAGAGATGGTCTAAGGGAGATTTCTAACAATAATCGGAGCAATTCAATGGACTAAAACTCTTGGGCTTTTCGAATTGACACTAACTTGGCAACCTACATGTAACAACAATCAAAGCCTAAGTTCAATTGGAGCACACAGTTGGGCAATGCAGCTGACTCAACAGTGGCAGTTGGTTGACTATCACTGTTGAAGTCAGTTGGATGTATCAGACAACCAACTAAAACATAACAACATCTATATGATACAACCAATAAAAGCAGAAAAAAGAAAAGAAAGGAAAAAAATAAAAGAAAAACAGTTTTATGTGGATCCAACAAGTGCTAATTAGGCGAAGTGTCCGCATTGCGTGCCTTACTTGGGGGCACACTAGCATTTTCCTAATCGTAAGCTAAGACAAGTTTCTTATCTTTTATTCGTTGATCGTTAAGTAAAAGAACAGCAAACAACCAACCATTTATTGGCCCAATAATTTAGGCCACGTTTTCATTTTTGCCAACTTACAGTGTTAGTATGTTTGGCTCAACTTTAAACTTTGCAGAAGGGAAGTTGCAAAGTTTTTAATAACTTTCAAATAAGAGAGAGATGTGTCACGACCCAATTTTGCTAATCTTGATTAACTACTTAATCAGGATTACCGATCCGTGACGTGGGGCCCGCATGAGATGTGCACACAGACCGAGGCATGTGGCCGAGGTAAATTTTATATTTGTATTGATGTATTTCTAGTGTTTTGTATGTGTGTAGGCTGACTAAGTCAATATTTGTAGCTATCGAGTCGAGACGCGATCAGGGACTCGCCTCGAGTTACGTGCAAGCCGGGGTATCGAATAGTGAGACTTGCGGTAAGTTTAAACTTAGTAAAATATAATGTAATCAAATTAATGTACATTAGATCATAGCTATAGCCTTAATTAGTTAAATTGAATTAGAGCATAGTCTATGGTTATAAATTAATTTAATTGAATTGGATACATAAACATATATATAATATAAATATATACATTTTAAATTAAAAAATAAAAATAATGAGAAATGACAATAAGGGGCACTGGTATATATGGAAAAAGATAGGGTTGTAGGGGTAAAATGGTCATTTGACCCTAAAACACTAATAAACAATACCACCGTCGCACCAAACAAAGGAAGAAGAAGAGGAAAGAGAGAGAGAAAGAGAGAGAGAGAGAGCTCAACGGAGGAGGAGATCGAGGGCTCACGACACCGGCTTAAGGCGAGGTAAGGTAGTGTTGTTACTGTTGTTGATGGTGGCAGTCGGTGATGGTGGCGTCGAGAGGGGGAGAAGACATGGTCGTCATCTCCCCTTCCTCCCATCTCGACTTCAATCCATAGTAGCATCGGGAGGGAGAGACATGGTCGGTCGTCGCCTCCCCTCCCTCTCATCCCGATTTCAAAAAAAAAAAAAAAAAAAAGGGGGGAGGCAGAGAGCCATTGTTGCAACACAATGTCTCTGCAATGATGAAGAAGAGGGGGGACCCGGTCCAGCCCCAAAAATATATAAAAATAAATAAAATAAATAAATAAAAAAATAAAAATAAAAATAATAATAAATACTATATATATATATATGTAATACATATACATACATGCATATATGGATATGTATACATAATATATACATGTATGTATATTTATATATACACATACACATGTATATATACAAAAATAAAATAAAATAAAATAATAAAACAAATAATAATGATAAATACATATATATATACATATATATATATATATATACAAATACACATATGTATATATATATATATATATATACATATATATATACATACATATTAGGGGTGGGCAGCGATTTTCAAAAAACCGCCCAAACCGCCCAAACCGCACGGTTTGGTTTGGTTTTTGAAGCTCGCGGTTTGGTCGCGGTTTGGAAAACGTCCAAATCCGCAGATTCTTGTTTGGTCGCGGTTT
Source organism: Stephania japonica (assembly GCA_039657345.1). Classification (NCBI taxonomy): domain Eukaryota; kingdom Viridiplantae; phylum Streptophyta; class Magnoliopsida; order Ranunculales; family Menispermaceae; genus Stephania; species Stephania japonica. The sequence continues at coordinate 13,182,711 of CM077558.1, read as the reverse complement.
TCATTTTGAGAAAACCGCGGTTTAACCAAACCGATGGCATATACATATATATATATATACAAATACACATATGTATATATATATATACATATACACATACACATAAAATATATCTATGTAACAAAATATTAATAAATAAATAAATAAATAAAGGATATGAAATAACTTTTCAGGGACCTAGGGGTGTTACGAGAGTTCGGGAACGCTAGTCGGACTGTCGCGAGGCCGGATAGTTAGAGGTATCCTGTGACTTGTAAGTGAAATTGTGGTAACTCCCTACTTTATTTTATTCATATTAAATTCTCTTTCAGTCAATTTGATGACTTGTTATTAGTAATCTACCATCATGTTTTCCTTGCTCTATTCAAGTTGAATGTTAAAATAGCATGATGTCTTCATTGACTCCTTTCCTAATGTGTCATATTTGATTATGAATAATGTTATAATTGATGTTAGAAATGCATGCATTAGGGTTACTGTGGTAATTGATTTGTATTCCATTTCATTTGAGGCTTTGTAGCCTAACTTATTGTTGATATCGTAGAACTTTAGAAATGAAATTCTTGAAACAAAAGTTGGAGATTATCTAGTGTCCATTGCACGAGAGAGGGGTGGATTCACGGGGTCACTAGACCTCGGGGTTTCCGGCACTCACCACTATTACTTGGGTGGCATCACGTAGCTTGAACTACGGGTGTCGGCAAGTTCTATATATATATATTCAAAATTTACAGAGTATGTTGAGAGTATCTCCATACGATAGTGGAAAAAGGCTGGTTGATATTTCTCACCGCCGACCGGACGTAGATCATCTCGACTTAGCCCGTGTCAGTCTATTTAACTTGGTTAACTGTGATATTTATATGCATTACTTTCTCAACACCTTTTTCTGCTTTATTATGCATTTAAATATCTGTCTTTAAATTGGAAATGAAGTATAGAATTCCCCGGTTATCACTTAAATATCACTATACTCACCGTCTAGTTTGTGACGGTGGGTGTAGGTCCGTCAAACAGCATTAGACCGGGCAAGGAGAAGATTGACGACTACCTCTAGCTCGTAGCGCGTAGCTGCTGTACATGTAGGTTACATTTTTGTATTATGCTTATATATACGTCTTTTGCTTGGGTTGTTTTTGGGACGAGAGTTAGTCTACCCGACTTTTGACTTTCATTTTGTCTATATGCTTGTCATTTATTGCATATTTAGATTGTGATTGTTATTTCCTGGTTTCCACATTTAGGATTTATATAAAATGCTTCCGCTAATACGTTAAAAACTTCCGCTAATTTGATAATTCTTATAAAATGATGAATAGTACTGATAGAGATTTTCTTATACCTGAACCCAATTTATGAGATAATAGGTAGTACAGACTGACTAATACATAATTAGGTCCTACGTGTGTAATTAGGGCTTAATTATGGGATTAGGCCGGACGATGCCCTAGACGAAAATAGGGGCCGTTACAAGATGAGTATTGAAAGGGTTATTAATGTCAAATTCTCTCACGGTCACGCTGCACACGCGTGCGTGAGCCAGTGGATCTCCTCCGCTAACACCGATACTATTTCCAACTTAACCACCTTTCAACTTTAGGTGTGAGTTTTATCTCAAAAGGGCTCGATTATATTTAAGAGGAGACACTCATTTATACACTTCATTTAAAAGTTTTACTTATTCGATGTAGGACTATTATTTCGATCCACACATCTCAACACTCCACTTTGAATCAAAATTCATCCAATGGACTTTTTCTCGACAGTCAAATCGTCGGCTTTGATACCATGTTAAATTCTCACGGCCGCGCCATAAATGCATTCGCGAGCCCGTATATTTCCTTCACTAGCATCAATATTATCCCAACTTAACCACCGTGCAACATTAGGTGTGAAGTTTTATTTAAAAGACCTCGATATTAGTTAAGGAAAGATAATAACTTATATACTTTTTTATGAAGTATTCTTTAATCGATGTGGGAGTAACTTTCGGTCTACACATCTTCAACACTCCCCCATGAACCGAATGTCACATGATTCAAGGTTTTTTTCTCCAAGTCTCATTCGAACCATGAGCTCTGATACCATGTTAAATTTTTTCGTCTTGCGGTATGTTACCCGTAAATGCCTACCCGCGATATTTCTTCACGAGCCATTGATATCCCCAGTACCGATACTGTCCCCAACTTAACCGCCTTCAACACTCTACATTGGACCGAAATCCATCCAAGAGGCTTTTTATCGACAGGGTCCCAATTGAACCGTCAATTTTGATACCATGTCAAATTCTCATGGTCGTGCTGCACACGTGTGCGCGAGCCCGTATCTCTCCGCTAGCACCGATATTACCTTATCTTAACTACCTTCAACTTTTAGGTGTGGAGTTTTATCTTAAAAGACCTTGATACTAGTTAGGCGGAGGCAATCAATTCTATACTTTATTTTGAAGTTTCATTTTTCAAATGTGGGACTAACTTTCGGTCGACACATCTTCAACAATTAATAAGGGTAATTGTGTCAACAACTCTTTGTGGGGACGAGGGAGATATCTCTCATCATAGAATGTAAGTTGGGAGATAACTTATTAAGAAGTTGAACAACCAAATAAAATTAATTTCTAACTCCCTATAAGTTATCTCACTTCTAACCAAACAAGGTCCTTCTAAGAGAGGGGAAAAGTGAATTTGGCCAAATTCACATGAAATGAACAAAAATAGTTGATACGCTGAATGTAGATTTTGTCTGGACATTTAATAGACTCATTTCCTCTTCGGTCTTCACTTCACTCACCCTTCACTCACACTTCACACACTTCTCCTCCAGAAAACCCTAACCCGGCAATGGCGCACGATAGCAACCGCCCCCTCAAAATCATAGCTGGCGCCGACCCCTTCGGCTGCTCGCTAAAAGACGCCTTGGTGGCGCACCTCCGCTCCCTGAATATCGACGTCGAAGACCTCGGCACCGACAAGTACTACTCCGTCGGCGAGGAGATCGGCCGCCGCGTCAGCTCCGCCGCCGCCGCCGCCGCCGCCTCCTCCGCCGCCGCCGAGACCCGCGGCCTCGTCTCCTGCGGCACCGGCACAGGCGTCGCCATCTTCGCCAACAAGTTCCCCGGCGCCTACGCCGCCGTCTGCCGCTCCGTCGACGACGCCGTCAACACCCGATCCATCAACAACTCCAACATCCTCGCCGTCTCCGGCAACTCCACCTCCCCGGAGACCGCCGTCCAGATCCTCGACGCCTGGCTCCGCACGCCATTCAAGTCCCCCTGCCCCGCCTCCGGCGACTCCACTTGGCCGCCGGAGCTCGACTCCTTCCTCTCGAACTCCCTCTCCGAGATGGCCCCGGTCGGCGCGGCCGCAGCGCCGCCGACGGAGACGGAGACGGAGACCTGTGCGATCTGCTGCCTGGCGAAGCGGCGCGAGTTCACGCCGGTGGAGATAATGCCGGGAGGGGCGATGAAGATCGTGAGGGAGAGCCCGACGTCTGCGGTTGTGAGGTTTAGAGGCGGGAGCGTGGAGCCGGCGCATCACCACACGTTTGGGCATGACTTGGTGGTGATGAGTGGGAGGAAGAGGGTGTGGAATTTGAGCAAGAGGGAGAGTTTTGATTTGGAGAGTGGTGATTTTTTGTTTACCCCAGCTGGGGATGTCCACAGGGTGAAGTATTTTGAGGATACTGAGTTTTTCATCAGGTGGGATGGGAAGTGGGACATCTTTCTGGATGAGGACTTGGAGACTGCTCATAGGGAGATTGAGAAGGAGCTCTCTGCATCATGACTTTCTTCATCATCATCATCAGCAGCAGCAGCAGCAGCAGATGGGTTGTGCACTAGTTGTGGTAATGCTTATTTTGTTATAGTTTCTTAAGTTCTTTTGTTTATACGCGTTATAGTTATTAGTCTGGAATGCATTTTGATGATGGTAATCATGGTATTTTTGTGTGTGTTTTTGTTTGGAAGGTAGAGAGCTTTTGTAGGCATGTGAAATGGACATAAGCCTAGTGGGTAATGGATATGAGCTATGTGTACTTGTGCAGATGATAATAAGTTTGAATATTTTGTATAGATGGAGCCTTTTTTTTTTTTTTTTTTTCTTCTGAAAATGGTAGTAACTGAGTGAAATTTGCTAGGGATTTTCAATTAGTATTTCCATTGGAGTTTTTCTTGTGTATTGTGAAGAAGTTGTTCGTGTTGGATTGAGATTGTTGGGAATGTTAGCTACGGATGGAATGTGAAGTGGTTTAGATCAATTGTGTGTTGCTTGATTAATTTGCTTGTTCAGTTTTTGTCGAACAATGAAACTAAAGATGAATTGAATAGTTTATATTTGTGTTCTGTGGAAACTTTTGTTGGAGAGTTAGTATTTCATGGCACCAATGGCACCAACTTAGCTCTCTTGTATTTGATGTACCTAATTGGTGAGAACAAGATTAGTTTTTGCCTTTGGATAAGATGAGTGTGAGGTAATGTTAATTGGTACCTCTGCTTTTAACCTCTTAACAGAACAATGAATGTTACTGGAGTCATGGGGTCATGCAAGAGTTTATAATCAAAGCATGTGGCATGGCGGTGGGGAGTAAGGTTTCATAATCATACGGTCGTGGGCTCAAGGCCTACTGTCCCCATTCTTTAGAAATTGGGCTATTAGATTTGGTTGTCACCGAGAGAAGTTTCATTGTTGTTGGTTGAAGTCTCGCGGTTGTTATATTTGAATGGTTGTCGTGTGTTATTTTTGTATACTTGTATTAATGTATAATAGTTGTAATGCATTTCTGATGTATGAGCTATTAGTCTCTATGAAAAAAAAAAAAAATTGTAGAGCTTAAATCTCTTCTATAAGGGCTGGCTCTAGGGTAGAAATTGCTGCAAAAGTAGTTTTGACTTTTAACAAATAGGTCCCTATTGTGTATCTTACCGTTATGACATATTTCTTGATTGAATTCTATATAATGAAAGGGTTTGGTTGATGATGTAGTAGTACTTTTAAGTTATTTTGTGATTCATTCTTACATTTTATGGGTATTTTCTGGTCATTGATACATCAGAATATATTATGACCGTAATATATTGATATATTTAGAGCTCATACTAATTATATAAATGTAATAACAAGAAGTCCTCATCTAGCAATAACGAGACTTCTCTTGGCAACAACGAGATCCTAACAACCTAATATCTAAAGATTTTAACTCAAAGTTGTAACCTTTGGTTGGAAGGAAGGCTTTACTTCCTACCACTATGCCACTTGTTTTGGTGAATCTATCAGTATATAGGCGAAAGACTTATCTTTTAAAAAATGATGGTTGTGAATCTTGTGATTCTAGTTTTTTTTCAAGGATTGCAAGGCGCCAAGGCGATCTAGAGGTGGTTTCCCTGGCCTAGGCGAGGTGGTGCCAAGGTTTCAAGAAATATTTATTTGGAGGCCCTTGAATTATTATTTATTTATTTATAGGTCTTTAATTAACAATATATTTTATTAGTTATTGTAATTTGCATTCAATATATACTTCAAAAATACTAATGAGCCTTTAGGTCCTGAGGTAACATTAACTATTTTAAGATTTTGTTGTTTGGTAGGCATCATAGCACCAAACTCCATTGTAATTTGGCCCTTCAATTTTTTAAAAATTATATAGAAAGACATCATCTGCCTAGGCGTCGCCTTGCGCTTATTGGTTTATTTCATTAGATGCGAATATAAGTTATTGCCTATGTTTTTGGAATTTAGATTTTAAGAAGTTTTAAATGTTGGGAAATTAGAAATTAAATTTGGTTATTTTGTTTTCAATTTTTTTTTTTTTGGTTATTTTAGCACACCATTCGACTTATACCTTAGGGTACACCGCAATCATGAGGTTACGGGTTTTATCACCCCACCACAATACATTTAAGGGATTTTAAGTGGCTAGTTTGAGGTGCTTTCTGAACTAGTCGATTTTGTTGCGGTGTTGTTGAGCTGCTAGGGTGTTGGCTTTTACCTAATTGCTGCTAAAGGTAAGTCCTAGGAATTCCACTCCAGGACGCGTTGTTATCGTGAGGATTTACATTTTTTTGAAATTGCCATGTTGTGGACTTGGGTTCCAGTACTTCTAAGTTAGTGTATTAGTTTCTGTATAGATAGATCGGGACAATGGAGCAATGTAATCTCTCGTGAAAAAAAAATACCAAAGTATCTGTTGTGGTTGTTTGGTTACAAAGAAAAAAAAAGCTTGTGAGTTAGGGCCCTACTCCCCCAATTTTCAATGATTGGCTTATGTTCCTTAGTAGGCAAGATTTAAAAATTTGGCAAAACTCGTTGAACTTCCGACGAATTTTGTCGATTACAGAGGATGAGAATCGAAACCTGCGTGCAAGAAAAAAAATTGTAAAAAACTCGCCAAAAAAGTGACGATGCGATTGACTTCGCACGTGTTTATCGAAGTGCTGTAAACTGTGTAAAAAATTGCAAATTTTCGACAAACTCAACCCATCAATGGGAGCACATTAACTATTGATGCCTTAAAATTTCTATGCCAAGTGGTGGCATTGGGGGAAACAATGTGCTACAATTCTCTTAGTTAAAGTTGGCGAAGTTTAACACGTGACATAAATGTGCCCCTCTGGCCTAAAGTCCAAAGATTATATCCGTTATATTTTCTCATTAAGACTAGATGGTATTAAAAGTGGGGTTAACTTTTGTATATAGTGCTTTATAGGTGAACATCACATTAATGTGCACGTGATTACTTTTACCAACTTTAGCAAAACAAATCGTAGCAAATCTTTTCCCATGACATTGGGTGTTAGATTCAATGCAACGCGCCGCCATTTTTTGGTCACTAGAGATTACACTGTTCTAGTTTATCATTACATTAATACAACTTTTGAGGAACTGAGAGCCCAATTCCACAACATTTCACAACTTCCAATATCAACATGATCTAATTGTGGCAACGACAACTCGTCTTCGGTAGCATCTTCAACAACAAGTATCACTTATGTAGCTCCGCAACACCGTAACGAAATTGATTAGTTTGGAAAGCATCTCGAACTAACAAAACAAAATTTCCTTCGAATAACTTGGAAGGGGGCTAGAACCTGCAACGTCAAGCCCTATGTCAACCGAGCAACACTTGGTTTAATGCAATATCATGACTTTACTAAAGTTTGTAGTTTTATTTGTTTTTCTCTCATTGATATTTTTGTAAGTCTTGTTTTCTTAAAGTCCAACATTAATTTAGGGCTTTGTGATGGCTCTATGAGTTATTAAACTAAAGTAAATTATAGCAAAGGATCCATGATTGTTATTGTAATCAAAATAGAAATTTTACTCTGATCACTCGTGTCAATAGGGGTCAAAATTGGATTGAATTTGCTTCCAACTTATCGTTTGTTGTTTATTGAAATCGCACCTTATTTGGTAATGCTTTTTCTGTGAGGATATTAGCATTAATATAATCGCTTGCTTAATATAATTCCCCCTTGTTTGGTAATGCTTTTGTAGTGAAATGTTTTTTCTTTCTTTTATTTATTTTTTAATATTTGCAGATAGCACGTAAAAAGGGAAGTTATCTTTATCCTTTGTTATAGATGGCTTCTTCCTTCAACATCATTATTTTTTATGCTTTCTTTCTACATTGGGATTTTATTATGAGGTTGCATTTTTTGCCTTGACCACTTCTATGTCAAGAGTTTCTTTAATTTATTGTCTTAACCAACATGATTATTCTAATAATTGAAGAAGAAATTTTGGTCAACCAGGTGGTAACTCCACTAATTTGGTATGTGCTCGCTTCTATATAAGGTTGAGGGTTCAAGTCTCCTTGTATGTAAAGACTTAAAACTCTCAAATTCTTATAGAGGTGAGTACGTGTCAAATCATTGGTGCCATCACTTATTGGCAAGAAAAGTATCTTTATCGAAGAGAAAGTCTGAATATAGCAATGTCGGTGACGTAAAGTAATCACCATTAAATTTTTTTTTTTTTCAAATCGAAAGTAAGTCTTATTGTGTTAATGGAAGGGGAACTACATCATAAATTTGGAAAATTAGTAATATTAATTTGTAGTTTCTTGATGAAGACTTGGAGACTGCTCATAAGGAAAATTATGAGGAACTCTTAGCATCACTAGGTTGTGGAATAGTGCGGGCCCCAATGTAGCAATTGCGGGAAAGTATTTTTAATAAAAAGTTCGTACTATGTGGTTTACCTTTCTTGTTTTGTAGCTTTCGTTATTATGACATATTTCTAGATCCAATAAAGCGAGATGGTTTGCTTGATCTAGTACTGCTACAAATTTTGTTGTGGATTTTTTTTCTTTATGTAGGTTTTTTTTTTTGTCATTGATACATTAAAATTTGTTATAATTGCAAAGACATAGGTATAATACAAGCTCATAATAATCATATTAATACAACAATTGCGGATTTTAACTTGGTAACAACTGCACTTAATCGTACCTTAGCCCAATCTTTAAAAATTTGAGGGGAGCATTAGTCGAAGTCGAAGTCGAAGTCGCAGTCTCGCTTCCTACCACCATGTGATGTCCCGTGCTTTGGTAGTCTACTGTATAAGTTGAAGACTTAACTTTTATGAAATGATGATTATGATTCTAGTTTGTTGCATTTAGATGCGAATATAAGCTAACCACTCGTTTAGTATTAAGGGTACCTGACAATTATGAGGTTATGGGCTCCCCTAACGCACTTGGGGGGATTTTGTGTGGGTAGTTCGAGGTGCTTTTTGGACTAGTCAATTTTGTTGCGGAGTTGTTGAGTTGCTCAGGTGACAACTGTTGCTTTAATTGCTGGCAAAAACGAGTTTCAGTTCGGGTCGCGTTGTTGTCACGAGTAGCTGCGCTATTATTAAGTTGTCTAATGTTGTGGACTTGAGTTTTAGTACCTCGAAGTTAGTATAAGGATAGATCGGAACAATGCAATTTCTTGTAGAAAAAAATACCAAATAGGCATAGCCATGGTTTAGTGGGAAGGGATGCGCTACAATTCTTTCTGCCAAAGTTGGCAAAGTTTAACACGTGATATAAATGCGCCACATGTTAAACATGAAGTTCAAAAGTTATGCTAGTTGTATTTTCGTATTGAGATTTGATGGGAGTAAATAAGTGGGGTAAATTTTGTGTTCAACTTTACCAATTTTATCAATAAAAACTGTAAAAACTTTTTTTTTCCATTACCTTAGGTTTTGATTTGATGCAACAAAGCGGCATTTTTTTGTTCACTAGTGATTATATTGCTCCAGTTATCATAACACTAATACAACTTTTTAGGGACTTTGAACTAAATTCTATAACATTAAACAATTTCATATTTCAACGTGAGCTAGTTGCGACAACAACACGATTTGAACTGAGACTTATATTTTGCAATATCTTCAATGCAGTAATTACTTGTGTAGCTATCATGACAAAATCGACTAGTTCAAAAGTCACCTTGAACTAGCCACGCAAAATCTCTTCCAAGTAACTTGGAGGAAGCTAGAACTTGCAACCTTAAGGTTACAAGTTCAAGCCTAGTATGGATTGAGCATTACATGGTTTATTGCAATGTTGTGGGATTAATATAGTTGGTTATTCTTTTTTTATTTGCTAATTTACCAAGGAAAATGCTATGGAGACCCAGATTGGGCACCTAGTTTCGGCCTCGTCCTATGTGGACTGACATGAGGGCCCTCCTTTTGACTTTCTCTCATTGTCAAAAGAGATAATGCGTTCAAAATTTTTTTGTCTAGTTTGTTTGACTGACCTTCTGTACGATGTTAGTTGGTCAGACTGAATAGACAAATTACTGTAGTTAAAATTCAAATCCTCTACCAAAATTTCGATGCATCTTTCTCTCCTTCCCATCTGTGCTAAAACCAGTCTAGTCGAGTGAGGAGAAGGTATAGGGATGCAGGTGGGGTGGGGAATCCCTATTCCCATAAGAATTCGCTTCGATGGGGCAAGGATTCCTTGCCAACAATCCCCCACAGGGCGGGGCGGTATTACTCATCACCCCGTGGGATTCTCCGCCTCACTTTAATATAGGGATTCCCCACGGGGGTAATGTAACTAAATTTATCAACTCTAAACAAATACAACTAAGTTTATCAAGAAAAAACTAATATACCTTGAAATTTATATATAATAATGTAAGTATATTATTTTAAGTATTTGTATATATTCAAAAGCTTTGAAAAAGCAACTTAGAGTCGTGAAGAAAGAGGTTTTAATGATTAAATTTTATATCTATAATTTATTTGATTTTTTTTATAGATATTATATCAAAAAATAGTGGGGGTGAGAAATTCCCCGAGGGTGAGGATCCTCGACAGGTGGGGAATTTGCCCTTGCCAAAAGTGGGGATGAGGGTGGGGATTGCATTTCCCCGCCCTGAATCCGCCCCACCTGCATCCCTAAGAAGGCATGCCCTGTTCTCGACTTTTCTGTTCCTCTTAATTTTGATTGATTGTGATTGTTGTGCTCTTCTCTCCTCTTTTGAGGTTCACAATCGACATAACCCACTGCGTTGTTCTTTTTTGGTTTGCTTTTGTACTGATTTTAGTGGGAGATTTGAATTTTGGCTATAGTAATCCGTCCAGTCCGTCTGATCGACTGACACCGTATAGTCAGTCGGTTTGATCGACTAGACAGTTTTTTAAGCACATTATCTCTCACGACAACGAGAGAAAGTGAAAAGTGGGCTCCATGTCAGTCCACGTGGGATGATGTCAAAATTAGGTGTCCAATCTGGATCCATTTATCATTTTCCATTTAGTAAATCTAATTGTTTTATACAACGTAGCCTCAATTCCAAATTAATTGGGACCGGCTACATGGATCAACTCTTTCATTGTGCTCGATTTTGTGCAATTGATGGTGGGCATTCCAAACCATTTAAGTCCCTCTTAATTAATGTATCTCAGATTAACTACGGTCTACCCATACCTCGTCGAATTTCTTCAATTTCTATTGAGTCAAGTTTTCTAGTGGGAGCATTTGTAGGCCGTTTTTGCAGGTGTCCAAACCATCGCAATCGCCCTTCCTTAATCTTTGTGTCAATTGATGCTACTCTTACTTTTCTTTGAATTTATGTGTTTCTTATTCTATCTTTGCGAGTTTTACCACACATCCACCTAAACATCCTCATTTCTGCTACGTTTATTTTATGTAATTGTTGTTGCTTTACCGCCCAACATTCACTTCCATAGAGTATTGCTGGTCTAATTGCAGTTTCATTAAATTTTCCTTTTTACTTGATAGGGATATTTCTATCATAGATCACACCTATTACACTCCATTTCTTCCATCTAGCTTGAATTTTATGCGTGACATCATTCTCAATATTGTCAACATTTTGTATGATTGATATTAGATATTTAAAGTGTTTCACCTTAGGAATTTCTACTTCCCCTAATGTTACCACTCTAACTCTATGTCTAGTATTTCTAAACTCAAAGTGCATATATTTGGTCTTCGTCCTACTCAATTGAAAGCCTTTAGATTCTAATGTAATCCTCAAAAGTTCTAATTTCCTATTCACTTCATCTTTTGTTTAGTCCACTAAGACAATATCATCTGCAAATAATATACACCATGGTAAATCCTCTTGAATATGCATAGTTAGTTCATCCATAACTAGAGTAAAGAGACATAGGCTTAAAGCCGATCTTTGATGTAGTCTCGCAATGAGAAATTCTTTTGTAGTTCCTCGAAATGTCTTTATTCTCGTTACCGCTCCTTCATATATATCCTTAATAGTATCTTTGTATCTAACATGCACTCATTTTCTTTCTAGAATCCACCAAAGACTATCTTTAGGAACCCTATCACATGCTTTTTCTAAATCTACAAATATCATATGAAGATCCTTTTTCTTCTCTATTTTGTTCCATCAATCTTCTTACAAGGAAAATTGCATCCATAGTTGACCTTCCAAGCATGAAGCCAAATAATTCTCTGATATTGTTGTTTTTTTTCTTAGTCTATTGTCAATTATCCCCACCCAAAGTTTCATAGTATGACTCAAAGTTTAATTCCCCGGTAGTTTGAACAAATTTGAATGTCTCCTTTGTTTTTGAAGATTGGTGCAAGGGTGCTTCTTATCCAATCCATTGACATCCGTTTTGATTTTAAAATTTTGCTGAAGAGTTTTGTTAACCAAGTTAATCCAATTACTTCTAAGCATTTCCAAACCTATATGGGTATTTCATCTGGGCCACATGCTTTCCAATTCTAATTGTTTTATAATTCAACATTAATTTAGGTTTGTAATATATTAGGAGTCGTGCTATGGGCGCCCCGACTGTTGCTCAGGGCACCCAACAATTTTCTTAGTGCACCTCGAGAGTTTCTCAAAATACCCTTTTGTTTGAAACACGAGCACCACACCATGAAAACACAAACATGAGTTCGGTCACCCTATATTGAGACTTATTCTAAAGTCTCGGTACCACAGGTTCAAGAATCAACATGTTGTATCGGTACCCTGTGTCCGACAACCTTTGTTAAGTCTCGTCCCTCATTGTCCAATACGTGTACCATATGTATTCAAACATGAGTTTTGTCACCCTATACAGAGACCTATTCCAAAGTCTAAGTCCTGTGCGACCGACAAAGTTGCGCCTATTGTTCACTTTCGAAAATGGCAAAAACCATGAAAACTATCCTTATCGTGTTCGACGGCTACCACCCGCTCATTTTCTTCAGCCATCAAACCCTAAAACTGCTTTAAACTCATCAAATCTAACATGCCTTACAATACAAGGTTGGTGCGCCCTCTTTGATCGACGAACACGATGTTCAACCAACGACGGATCGACTTCACTTGGTAGAAAAATTGAGAGTTTCAAAGTGGGGTGCGAGGGAATGTCAGCAGAATGAGGCATGTGTCAGGTGCCTCGATCATATGTCGGGGTGCACGATTTGGGAAAGCAAATATGACATTTCCTTTTGAAACCAATTTTTAATTCAAAAATGCTGGGTGCACTGATCATATACCGGGGTGCACATAGTGCGACTATATTAATTATGAAACAATAATTTTTTTTAAGTGAATTAGAAATTTCATTAATTATTAATGGTTTAATACAAGACTAGACATGGAGTCAATTGCCCTAATAAGAGTACATCGATTCGCTAATCTTGTTTGTTCAAAAGAACATCTATTTGCTATGAATTTGGCTGTGAATGCGACTGTAACAATGAAATAGTTTGATAATTTGCGACTGTTCTCTACAAACATCTGGAATATAAGACATTACACAAACACCGCTAGAACCACATAATAACAAACAAAACTTCCAACAAAGGGAATAAAAACTAAAGACTTCCAACAAGGGATTATAAAATCAAATCTTCCGACAAGGGAAAGTGACTACCTTCTAAATGCAAAAACTTGAAGAAAATCACCAGTCCAACAGCCTCGCAAATCCACGAACAATCGTTGAGAGAGGTGTAATGCAATAAGAATGGAATCAATCTTCACAGATTTGAACAAATCTATAATTTATTAAATGAATCAAATACAAAAAGATGTGATTGGAACCACTCGCTGATCAAAAGAGAAGATCGGCGGTGGTTCTAGATCTATAATCACCAAAGGAGATCAAAAAAGAATTTTAGGGTTTGGAGGAGCTCACAAAGAGTTAATTCTTTTCCTTTAGGAGAAGTTCGCAACTCCATTTCTCCAATTCTGGAACAATGGTTAGTTATTTGTATAGGATACACGGCTATTATTGTAATTTGAGTAGGAATTTCATTTTAATCACATGTTAATTGGGTCTAAGTTGGGACAAAAGTTGCTTTCATCTTATTGATTGTTGTTTATTGAAATGCCTCCTTATTTGGTAATGCTTTTGTGATGAGTTTTTTCTTCTTTCTTTTATTTTCTTGGAATTTTTCAAAAGCACATGGAAAGGATGCTAACTCACTTCCTTTGTCTTGGCTGGCTTTTCTTTCGACCTTATTATTTATTATGCTCAACATTAGGCTTTTATAATGAGGTTGCAACTGTTTTAAAATGGTCCCTCTTTAACAATTTTATGCTTTCAACATAATTGTTGATCTACAGTTTTGCATATATTGTAACCAAACTCTAAATATTCATCTTAGTATTTGTTGTTTGTTGAAACTCTTCTTTCTTTATATTTTTTATTCTTTTGTGACAAGGTTTTTTTTTTTTTTTTTTTTTTTTTTTTTTCCTTTTCACGCCTTGACGTTTAACAATAGCAAATAAATAGAAGCTTGAAGGGAAGTTGATAGCAATGGGAAGAGCTCTCGATTTCTTCAGTTACGAGTAAATGAGAAATTGAAGGAACATTGTAGTGGGCTGATTGATTTTTATATGGTCGTGGATTGCTTCTTGTATGCCTTGATATTTTTTCTTGTTATTTTCATTGCTTTGGTACTTATAAAATCTTTTTATTTATATCTAGAAACATCTTTTTTTTCATGAAAAGGAGTGACTGTGTTTGGTGTTTCAAACAAATGTAGAAAATTGCTTGTTTGTTTCTTCTTGATGTCGACATTCAAATGATGTTTGTTTTTGCCACTACCATTTGCGTGTTTTTAATATATTGTCATCACCAACATGGTTATATTCTATATAATTTGAGAAGAAATTTTGGCCAACCAGGTGGTAGTGCCACTAGTTTGGCACGTGTTTACCTTTACATGAGGTTGAGGGTTTGAGTCTCCTTGTAAACTCTCAACGTCATGTAGAAGTGAGTACATGTCAATCAATGGATCTCTCATTTGCTAGCAAGAAAAGTATCCTAGTGTAGAAATGTTGGTGATGTAAAGCGGTTCTTTTTTTAATGATGGGAAGTCTTGTTATGTCAAATGGATGTGGAATTGCAAGAGAAACTTGAAAAATCAGTCGTGTTTATTTGCACTTTCTGTAGTTAAACGTTTGTTATCATCAGTCATAACTTGCACTTTTGTTGTTGGGTTGGTTTATTCAAACTTTTGTAGTTTAGTTGTATTCACAAATAGTAAGGTTTGTTGGTTTATCACGTGGTTATTTTCCATCATATCATTAGTTAAGAGAAACTTAAACAAATACGGCTTCAAAACGTTAACACTGTTTACTATAAATCCGGTTATTTTTCTCTTTTTCAATTCTTATATAACACATGGAAAATGAATAATGGTTACGTGTTAAACTGTACTTATTATATGCAAATTTGAACTCAGTATAGTATTAGCCATATTAATCTCTACTTTTGTTGAGTTTATTACTATGCACTTTTTGTAGTTGAGTTGGTTGTAATCAGTTCTATTTATTTTTGTGAAAAGAGAATTGTGACGTTTCATGTTGCCTTTATGTGGCATTGTGTATTAGATTCGAGTCATAACACTGCTGAAAAATTGCTTCCCTAACCTGACCTTGATAAAGTTTGTGATTTTTTTTTTCTTTTTCTTTCTTCTTTTTGTATTGCTATTTTAGGTATTGTAATTATTTTAAAGTACAACATTAATCTAGGGCTGGCTTTATGATATCTCTTTTGAGTTATAGAACAAAAGTAAATAATAGGATTAGGAATTCAGGATAGCATGAATATTATTGTTATCAGAATGGGAATTTTTGTTCAATCAAAAGTTTCAACAATGATGTAAGTTGGGATTGGAATAGCATTCATTTTATTGATTGTTGTTTAGTTTGGTAACAGTTTGTAGTGAGTTTTTTTTTTTTCAAACCTCGTTCAGAAAGCATATGAAAGGGAAGTGAGAACTCATTTCCTTGGTACTGGCTTCTTGCTTCAACCTCATTATTTCTTGTGCCTTTTTTTTTTTTCTATGCTGGGCTCTTATGACGAGATTGCACTTGTTGGAAGAACTTGATATTCATATTTGGGTCTGTTTTCTAACAATTTTAGGTTTTTAGATGTAGGTGTTGATCTACTGCTTTCCATATAACATTTCCAAACTCTAAAATATTTATCTTAATATTCAGTGTTTGTTGTAACTCTTCTGTTCTTTTGTTAATCTTTTGTGTCAGGTTTATTTTTTTTCTTCGTGCTTTGAAGTTTAAAAAAAGCAGATAAATATGATTTTGAAGTTTAATAGAAATGGGAAGATTTCTTGGTTTCTCCTTTATGAAAGGGAGTGATTGAAGTAATATTGTAGTGGACGGGTAGATTTTATATGGTTATGGGATGGCTTTTTGTACTTCGATGTTTTTCTTCTTTTTTATTTCTTTTGTATTGATCTACATTCTTCTTGATTTAAAAACAAAACTTTTCTTTTTCTTTTCTGTGAAAGAATTTGTCAAAGGCCTACATGTTCTTTTGATGGATAGATACAAGGAGATTTAAAAAGGCGTTGAAAGTTACATGTCTGTTTCTACTTAGACCTAGGTGTAGAAATTATGTGCTATTTCCTTCATGGTCTTGTCATCATCTGCCATGATCTTTAGTGCGTCATGAGTTTCTTTAATATATTGTCATAACCAACATGGTTATTCTATATAATTATTGAATAAAATATTTCACCAAATTAGTGGTAGCTCCACTGGTTTGGCATGTGTTCACCTCTACATGAGGTTAAGGGTTTGAGCCTCCTTGTATGAGCAAACTTAAACTCTTAACCTCATGTCAAGGCTATCGAGTATGTGTCAAATCAATGGAGCTACCATTTTTTGGCAAGAAAATATTTTTAATGACCATAAAGTCAGCCTGATGTAGAGATGTTGGTGAAAGAAAGTGACCATTTAAGGTTTTCTCAATGAACAGAAAGTTAGTCTTATTATGTTGATGGAACTACGAGAATTACTTGAAAAATTAGTACTATTAATTTGCTCTTTCTAGAGTTGAATGTTTGCTATAATCAGTCACATTAAGTTGCAGTTATGGTGTTGTGGTTAGTTTGCTCTTTTGCAGTTTGATTGTATTAGTATGACTATTTGTTCACAAATGGTAAGGTATGTATAGTTCGAAACGTGGTTATTTTTCATCGGGTAATGCTATGGTGCCCTAGGTAGGACACGTAGGTGTGACACACACTCGTTGTTCACCCTTGATGCTCATCGAGGCGCGTGCATGCCTCAAGAATCAAGGGCGACGAGTGTGTCGGTCCTGCGTGTCCTACCTTAGGCACAAAAGCATTTTCCTTTTTGAAGAATGCTACTATGCTCCAGATGGGGCATGTAGGTGTGACACGCACTTTCTCAGCAACCCTCCATACGCCTTGAGATCCGTGCGCCCAACAGGTGCTGAGCAAGTGCGTGTCGCATCTATGTGCCCCATCTGGGGCACACCATTTTCCAAATAAAAAATATGCTGGTTGTATAGTGTAAAAATTTCAAAGGTGTAATTGCTTTTGTAAATTTTAACAACTTTCAACATCTTCTAAAATTTTACACTATACAACCAGCTTCGTTTTTGTTTTTCCTTTCTAGTTCTTTCATATGGCAAATGAAAACGGTTGTGTTAACTGTACAAGCTTCACCATATGCAACTTCAGCAAAGTTGGTACATAAGCAGTCATTAATTTGCACTGTTGTTGTGAGGTGAATATGCACTATTTGTAGTTGAGTTGGTTGTAATGAAGTCTATATTTGTTTGTGAGAATCCTCAGGAACTATTTGTTCTGCCTTGCATTCTTCTATATATTGTTTGTGCTTGAAATTTCACGGCTGCAGTGCAATGGAGAATTGCGTGATCTGCAGTTAGACGAAGAATGGAGAATTTATGCCAATAGAGTGTGCAGGGAGGAACTATAAAGATTTCCCAAGAGTTGAGAGAACCCAACTTAGCAATCATTAGGTTCAGACTTCAGAGTTGGGGGCGTGGCACATGTGCATCACACATTTGGGCATGAAATGGTGATTTACTCACCTAGATGAAGTTCTTTGTGGTGTTTATAAGTAAACATTCATAGAGTGAACAGATAATCACCCACTTTTGAAACATGTTTTTCATGGTGTTATAATAACTTCTAACCTTTTTTCTTGAGATGTTTTTACTGGTTTGAAGGACATTAAAAAGGCAAAATATATCTTTTGGTTCTTGAACTGGTCGTTTGAGGGAGACGTAGTTTGGACATTTAGTAAAAAAATGGAGTGCCATTAATACTGTCTAATGGTGCTTTTATAAACTGGTTCATCCTTGCTGAATGTTGGGGTGTGCATAGTGAGACTTTAGGGTTGGCAATAAGCGGGTCGGGATGAGGAGGGGCTAGACAATCCTTAATAACGGACACTTTTTTAAAGTCCCATATGTTTATAAAATTTACAAAACTCGTTTTTTAAAATTAGTGTAATTTTTTCACCAAATTATTTGCAAAGATATACGATTTTATGTCACCATAGATGCTATTACTACAAAAAGAAAATATTACATTGTTACTATATGTGTACTCAGGTTATCTAACTAACTTCTATGAGATTAGTCGAATTAAAGTAATGAGGAGCTGAAAAATGGTTAGGACTCCTATAGTTGTCAAAAAAAAAAGTCTTAAAAGTTTCTACATAAAAAATAACTTCTTCATTGGTTAAGTTTCAATACAAACATAATGAAAGTTTCCAAATACCTTTATGAATTAATAAAATATCATGTGTATTAATTGCTAAATGAGTACGTATTTTTTATTTTGAAAATCTGTTCGGATGAAGACCCTTTTTTTATAAATTGGACAAGAAAATATATACCAACTCATTAAAAAAATGGGTTTTGCAAACAAGTGCGTTGATAATTTTTGCAACCCCTACCCTATGTCCACGACCCCATGTTTAACCCATTTGTTTTCTGAAAAGGTATTTATTACATGTAGTGCCTAGAAAATGAATTAATAAAATATCATGTGAATTAATTGCTAAATGACCACTTTTGACATAGCTTATATTGTCTGGCATGTTTTCTTGTTGGCCGTCTTGGTCGGATAAATGATCCCTGCTTGTATCTTTCCTTCCTACTAATCTCGAATGTGTTTAGTAATCTCATGACTATTCTATCAAAAGCAAATCGAACACATTCTCAGGGTTGGAGAACTAGAGAAGGAACAAATGACAAACAAATTCACATGAAATGCACAAAAAGGACAGATACATTGAATGTGGATACTTTTGTTGATTATGTCTGAACATTTATAGGCTCATTTACTTTTTCACTCGCTTCACTTTTCTCTTCCAGAAAACCCTAACCCCCTATGGCCTAAGATAGCAATCGCCGCCTTAAACTCATAGGCGGCGCAGACTCCTTCTGTCGCTCGCTAAAAGACGCCTTGGTGGCTCACCTCCGCTTGATTAACAACCGCAACGTCCCCGCCGTCACCGGGAACTCCACGTTGCCTGAGATTGACATCGAGATCCTCGTGCACAATGTGGCGTTGGCTTGGGATGGCGTTCTAGTCTCCGTGCCCCGCCTCTGGTGCCTCAAATGGAGATCTCAGCACAGTTAGATGGTTATTTTGTTTTTTGTTTTTGTTTTTACTAAAGAAGCTGTTGTTGTTGGTTTAGGATTGTTGGGAATGTTAGCTAGTGATGTAATGTGAAGTCGTTTTGGTGTACCTAATGTTAGCTTGAATTTGTATTTTGTGGACACCTCTCTTGGGGCATCTCCAATGCATTGCACCAAAATGGTGTAAAAAGTACACAAATTGCTATTTCCATCTCCAATTTAAAACATCAAATCTTACGAATCTTTTATTTTTTAAATATTTTTTTGTTGGTTTGTAGGGCTCACAACTAACGAAAGTTAAAAAAAAAAAAATAGACTCATTATGCGAAATCTGGCTCAACATTGTTCTTATGTGCTAGTTTAGCGCATAGTATGGCGTTGGGTTGGATAAGCCAACTCAGCGCCATATCCCAATCCAGTGCCATTTTGGCGCTGGATTGGAGATGTCCTTAGATAGGTAGTTTGTTGTAGCACCAATTAAGTTCTTTGGTGGTATTTTGTGTACCTAAGGGCATCTCTAATCCAGCGCCAAAATAGCGTTAGTTGGGGTATGGCGTTAGGTTGGACTATCCAACCTAACGCCATACCGTGCACTAAACTAGTGCATAGGAACAGTTTTGTTCACCTTGCGCCAAATATGGCGCAAAGAGTATAATTTTTATTTTTTTTAACTTTTGTTAGTTGTGGGCTCCACAAACGAATAAAAAAAAATTTAAAAATGAAAGATTCTCTTATAAAATAGTTTGATGTAAGATTTAGTGTTTTTGAGTTGGAGATGAGAATAGTAATTTGTGTACTTTTTGCACCAAAATGGTGCAAAAGTTGCATCATTTTGGTGCAATGCATTGGAGATGCCATAATTAAGGTGAACAAGACTATTAGTATTGTCTTTGACAAGATGACGAGTTTTAGGTAAGCTTTACTTGATACCTATGTTTTTAACCTCTAAATAGAACGATGGACGTTACTCAAGACCTGGAAACATCCGTTAAGGGTCATCTCTATCTTTATTTCTATTGGAGCTTGTCTTTTACAAATATACTACAAGAGTTTCGACTTTTTATGAAAGAGCTTGTTCTCACTAGTACTACCAAAGGAGGTGGCATAGTGGCAGGGAGAAAGCCTTACAATCATAAGGTTGTGGGTTTGAGTCTCTGTTCTTAAAAGATTGGGCTACTAGCTTTCGTTTGTTACCGAGAAAAGTTTCATTGTTGTTCGGTGAAGTCTCGTGGTCGTTTTGTTTGAATGGTTGTTATGTGTTATTTTTGTAAATTTGTAATGATGTATAATATTTGGAATATATTTATGATGGTTTAGTGCTGCTTTAAGTTTTTCTTTTTTATGATTTTTTCCTATATTTTTTGGTTTTCTAGGTCATTGATACATCATAATGCTTTATAACTGCAATATACTGACATAATAAGACCTTATACAAATTATGTAAATATAACAACAATGGGTCTTCATCTAAAACAATGAGACTTCTTTCAGTAACAACTAGGCCCTAACAACCTAATCTTTAAAGATTTGGGGTAGCTAAACTCGAAGTTCCAACCTTAGGTTGGAAGGCTTTGCTCTCTACTTCTATGTCATATGCTTTGGTAGGCTATTGTATAGGTTGAAAACTTATTTATAAGGAATGATGGTTGTGATTTAAATTTGTTTCATTAGATACGAATAAATCATTGCCTATGCTTTTAGAATTTAGAGTTTTATAAGTTTTAAATGTTCGGAAATTAGAAGCATATAAAATTTGGTTTTGTTAAAGCATTACTAAGTATACAATCATAAGGTTGTGGGTTCTATCCACCCCCCAACACATTTGGGGATCTTGTGTGGCTAGTTCAAGGTGCTTTTCGAACTAGTTGATTTTGTCGCGGTGTTGTCGAGCTGTTCGGGTGATTATTGCTATTTGTTTGCTGCTAAAGACAAGTCTAATGAGTTCCAGTCTAGGTTGCGTTGCTATCGCAAGGAGTTGCAATATTCTGAAGTTGTCTAATTTTGTGGACTTGAGTTTCAATACCTCAAAGTTTACTTAATGATAGATCGGGGCAATGGAACAATGTAATCTCTTGTTTAAAAAAACACAACTGATTTGATGTGGCTGTTTGGTTAAATAAAGTGTGAAATGTTATAATCATAAAGTTGTGAGTTTGGGTCCTACTCTCCTAATTCGTAAATAAGGGCTATTAAAATTATGTTTGTTACTAGGAAAGGTTTTAAAAATCAACGAATTTTGACGATTAGAGGAGGGGAAATGAAAGTAGCGTGCAAAGAAGAAATAGTAAAAAACTCGCGAAAAACTCAACACAATTTGGTAGACTTTGCTCCTGTAAAAACTCGAGATATTGACACAATTTAATTGTGGCTACAACATGATTTGAACTAGTACTCTTCTTGGCAACATTTTCAGTAGCAACCATCACCTTGGAAGCTCTGCAATACCATGACAAAATTGACTAGCTTTGAAAGCACCTCGAACTAGTTACACAAAAATTCCCTTCAAGTAACTTGGAAGGGAACTAAAACTTGCAGCCTCAAGGTTGAAGTATTTTTAGAATATCGAGTTTTTCACTGGTGGGATAGTAAATGAGGCATCTTTCTGGATGACAAATTGGAGAATGCTCATAAGGAGATTAAGAAGGTGCTTTTAGCATCATCATTAGATGGGGTTGTGTAGTAGTTAAGGTAGTTGTTATTTTATTCTAGTTTTTAAGTTCTTTTGTCCTTGTATATGTAATTATACAATGAAACCTAAATATATACCCATGCAATGAGAACTATGTGTTTCACTATTGGATTACTATTGAATGTTAATCCAGTGGTGTGTATGTTGTGCATTTAATGTGTTTTGCATTAAATGTCCAATAAATGCTATATATTTGTGCTCCATTGTAGAAGCTATATATATATATATATATATATAAAAGGTGGAATGAATAGAATAACTTTGTTGATGCATCGTAGTAAATCTGGCATGTGATTTTCTGCTATAGGTGTTGGTTGATTTATTTTTGCAATTGGGAGCTTTTCTATCATAACTTTTGTCGTTATAACATATTTATAGAGCTCAAAGTCGTAACCTCTGGTTTCATGGCTTTGCTCCCTACCACTATGTCACATGTTTTAATATTCTATTATATAAGTTGAACCATTGAAGACTTATCTATCAAAAAGTAATGATTGTGATTCTAGTTTGTTTCATTCGATGTTGGATATAAGCGATTGCGTATTGTTTAGAGTTTTTGAAGTTTTAAATGTTGGGAAATTAGAAGTGAAATTTGGTTTTGTTAACAAACCACTCGGTTGATACCTTAGGGTACCCTACAATCATGAGGTTGTGGGTTTTACACATCATCCTGGGGGGATTTTGTGCAGCTCATTTGATGCGATTTTTAAATTAGTCAATTTTATCGCGGAGTTGTCAAGCAGCTCGGGTGACGGTTGCTACTTGATTGTTGTTAAACACGAATTTTAGTTTGGGTCATGGCGTTGTTGCGAGTAATCGCATTAGTCTAAAGTTGTCTAATGTTTTGGACTTGAATTTTAGTACCTCAAAGTCAGAGTGTAACTGTTTAATGATGAATTGAAACATTATAACCTCTTGCGATAAGAAAAGAAAAGCTACCAAAAAGGCAAAGGTGTGGCTAGGTGGGAAGGAATGTGCTACAATTGTTTTAGCTAAGTTGGTAAAGCTTAACGCGCCACATATTAAGCACGAAGTACAGTAGTTACGCTACATGTATTTTTCTATTAAGACTTGATAGTATTAAAAAAAGTGGGTAACTTTTGTATATTGTGATTTACGCTTGGCACATCCCATCCATGTGCTACGCAATCAACTTTGCCAATTTTAGCAATGAAAATTGTAGCAAATCTCTTCGCACGACATTGGGTGTTAGATTTAATGCAATATGATGAGATTTTTTGTTAGTACAACTTGTGAGGGGCTTGAAACCAAATTCTACAACGTTGGACAACAAATTGCAACTGAGCTAATCGCAATAACAACACGATTCGAACTGGAATTCGTATTTGACAACAAATTCAATGATAATCGTCACTTGAATAGCTTAACAATATCGTGGCAAAATTGACTAGTTTGTAAATTACTTTGAACTAGCTACACAAAATTTCTTTGCTTGGAGGGAGGTTGAAACTTGCAACCTCATGGCTACAAGTTCAAGCCCCATATCGACTGAGCAACATGGTTTAGACTTTGTGATTCCTTTTTTTTTTTTTCTTTGTTATTATTATTTTAGTATTATAATTATTGTACGATCCAACATTAATTTAGGGCTTTGTGATGTCTCTTTGAATTATAAAGCTAAAGTAAATCATTGTAGATTGTTCTTGTGATGAAAATAGGAATTTCACTTTATTCACACCTGTCAATAGGGCTCGAAGTTGGGACTGAAATTGCTTTCATCTTTTTGATTGTTGTTTATTGAAATCCCCTCTTGTTTGGTAATGCTTTTCTATGAGATTTTTCATCTTCCTTTTCAGTATCTTAAAAACCACATAAAAGGAAGCTAACTCTTTTGCTTTGTGACAACTGGCTTTTTCTTTCAACCTCTTTATTTCCTGGGTTCGTTTTCAGCATTTCTCTTATAATAAGGCTGCACTTGTTGGAAGAGGTCAATATTCATTGTTGCATTCCTTTTTAACATTTTTTTTGTTTTCAGACATAAGTGTTGATCTACTGCTTTCCATATACTGAAACTAAACTCTAAATATTCATCTTAGTATTTGGTTTTTAAAAAAAGCGGATGAGTAAGAGTTTGGAAGGAGTTTGATGGCTGTGAGAGGATCTCTTGGTTTGTTTTGTTATGAGTAAAGGAGAATCCGAAGAAACATTGCAGTGGGCTGATTTATTTTATATGGTTATGGATAACTTCTTCTATGCCTTGATGTTTTTCTAGGTGTCTGGTTGGTGTGTTTCCTCTTGGACCTCGACATTGAAATTGTTTGTTTCTGCCATAGTAATGTGAAGCCATTTAGATCAATCATGGGTGACTTCATTATGTTGTTTGCTTAGTTTATTGTTGAGCAATGAAACTACAGATGAATTAAGTTGTTTGAATTTGTGTTTTGGTGAAACCTCTCTTTGTGGCGTAGTTTTTTTATGGCACCAATTAAGCTCTTTGGTATTTGGTGTCCCTAATCAAGGTGAATAAGACTAGTTTTTGCTTTTGGATTAGACAAATTTTTGGTAATGATCGATAGCGTTGCTTTTAACCTCAAAATAGAACATGGATGTTACTGAAGACATGAGTTCATCTCTACCTCTATTTTTAGTAGTGGTTATCTCTTAAAAATATAAGTAAAGCATTTTGACTTATTATATGGGAGAGATTTGGGCATCTCCAATGCATTACAACAAAATGGTGCAACTTTAACACCAATTTGGTGTAAAAGGTACAAAAATTATTATTCTTTCTCCAATCCAATTACACTATATGTTGCACCAAATTGTAATGATTTCACATTAGGAAATGGGCCCCACTACAAACTCCTCCATAAATTATTTCGTCAATATGGTGGAGTGCTACATTAGCGCGATATATATTTCTCTTTGCCAAAATGGTGTCATGTTTAGCACTGGGTTGGACCGCAATCCAGTGCCAAACACCTAATCCAACACTAAAATAGCGTTGGGTTGGAGATGCCTGCTTATTTATTATCAGCTTTTTAAAATTTGGTATATTTTTGGACTAGTTTGTGGGGAGTTTGTGGTAGGCTCACTTCGTATTGTAAAATCATTACAATTTGATGCAAATGATAGTATATTTGGGTTGGAGGAAAAAATAATAATTTTTTGTACTTTTTATACCAAATTAGTGTAAAACTTGCACCATTTTGGTGCAATGCAACGCATTGGAGATGCCCTTAGTTCTAACTACTAAAACATGTGGCATGGAAGTAGGAAGTAAGGTCTCACAATCACAAGGTTATGGATATATGTCCTACTATCCTTGTTCTTGAAAGATTGGGCTATTAGATTTGGTTGTTATTGGGAAAAGTTTCATTGTTGTTGGGTGAAATGTCGTTGTTGTATACTTGTATTAATGTATAATAATTGTAATGCATTTTAGATGTATTAGCTATTAGTCTCAATAACCTCCCAAAAAAATAGTAGAGCTTAAATCTCTACAGTACGGGCTGACTCTAGAGTAGAAATTGAGGCAAAGTAGTTTTAACAAATATGTCCTTATTGTGTATTTTACTGTTATGGTATATTTCTTGATTGAATTCTATACAATGAGAGGGGCTTGATGATTTAGTACTACTTTAAGTTGTTCTATGATTCTTTCTTATATGTTGTGTGTTTTTTAGTCATTGAGACATCAAAATGTATTATTACCGTAATATATTGATATCCGTAATATGTTGATATAAGAGCTCATACTAATTATGTAAATACAACAATGGGTCTTCATCTGACAACAATGAGACTTCTCTCGGCAACAACTAGACCTTACCAACTTAATCTCTAAAGATTTTGGGGAAGTTAAACTCAAAGTTGTAACCATTGGATTTCCTACCCTTATGTCACTTGTTTTGGTAGTCCATTGTATAGGTTGAAGACTTATCCATTAAGAAGTTATGGTTGTGATTCTAGTTTGTTTCATTAGATGTGAATATAAGTGTTTGCCTATGATTTTAGAATTTAGAGTTTTAGAAGTTTTAAATATTGGGAAATTAGAAGTAAAATTTGTTTTTTTTAACACACCACTCAGTTGGTAGCTAGTACATAAGGTTACATCACAATCATGAGGTTGTGGGTTTTATCCCCTCACCAAAACAAATTTGAGGGATTTTGACTGGCTAGTTTGAGATGTTTTCTGAGCTAGTTGATTTTGCCGCCGTGTTGTCGAGTTGCTCGGGTGTTGGGTTTTATCCTCTCACCTAAACAATCAAGCTGCTATCTCAAGGAGTCACATTATTCTGAAGTTGTCTAATGTTGTGGGTTTTGTCCCCTTGCCAAAACAAATTTGAGGGATTTTGAGTGGCTAGTTTGAGGTGTTTTCTGAGCTAGTTGATTTTGTCGCAGTGTTTTCGGGTGGCTCAGGTGTTGGGTTTTATCCCCACCTAAACAATCATGTTGCTATCTCAAGGAGTCACATTATTCTGAAGTTGTCTAATGTTGTGGATTTGAGAGCGCATTTACTATTGAACTCAGAATTTTTGAACAAAGTGGTGTCATTGGGGGAAGCAATGTGCTACAATTCGCTTAGCTAAAGTTGGTGAAGTTTAACACATGAAATAAATGTGCCACGTAGGCCTAAAGTTCGAAGGGTATATTAGTTATATTTTCTCATTGAGACTAGTTGGTATTAAAAGTGGGCTAACTTTTGCTTTATACGTGAACATCACTTTAAAGTGCACGCATTTAACTTTACCAATTTTAGCAAAACGAATTGTATCAAATCTTTTCTCATGGCATTGGGTGCTAGATTCAACGCAATATGCCGCTTTTTTGTCACTAGATATTACAGTGTTCTAGTCATTACACTAATACAATTTTTGATCCTGGAGCCTGATACCATCATTAGTCAACTCTATATATCAACACGATCTAATTGTGGCAACGATACAACTCGAACTAGGATTCATTGTTCACAACAACTTTAGTAGTAGCCATCTCGAGTAACTGCGCAACACTGTGACAAAATCGACTAGTCCGAAAAGCACCTCAAACTAATCACATAAAATTCCCTCCAAATTATTGGAGGGCTATAACTCGCAACCTCTAGCTTGTTGTTAATCGAGCAACACTTGGTTTAATGCAATATTGTGACATTACTAAAGTACATATAAGGGAAGCTAGCTTATTTCCTTCATTAGAGCTGTTTTTTATTTTATTTTTTTCAACCTCATTATTCTTTTATTTTTTATTTTTTCAACATTGGGCTCTTATAATGATGTTTCACTTGTTGGAAGAGCTTTTCATTGTTTGGTTCCCTTTTAACAATTTTGTGTTCTCATACGTAAGTGTTGATCTGGTATGACCAAACTCTTTCTTTGTATTGTAATTCTCATGCCTTGACGTTTAAAAAGAGTAAACAAATTTGGTTTCTTATCAAAGAAACATTGTAGTGAACCAAATAATTTATATGGTTATGGATTACGTCTCGTATGCCTTGATTTTTTCTTGTTCTTTTTTATTGCTTTTGTACTTAAAAGGGTGCCCAAGAATCATGAGGTTGTGGGTTCTACAGTTCCCCAATGCATTTGGGTTGGGTTGGGTTGGGTTGGGTGGGGGTGGCTAGTACGAGGTTTTTTTTGACTAGTCAATTTTGTTGTAGTGTTATTGAGGTGTTTAGGTGACGATTGTTGCTTTGATTGCCGACAAGGTCGCGTTATTATGAAGTTGTTTGGTGTTGTGGACTTGAATTTTAGTATCTTTTAGTGTACTGATAGATCAAAACAACGTAATCTCTTGTGGGAAAAAATGTCAAAGGAGTAAAGCCATTGTTTTTGTTGGAAGGGATGCACTACAATTCTTTTAGCTTAAGATGGCAAAGTTTAACGTGTGACACAAATGTGCCGCATGTAAAGCATGTAGTTCAAAAGTTATGCCAGTTATATTTTCCCATCGAGATTTAATGGGGCTAAAAAAGTGGGTAACTTTTGTGTATTGTGTTTTAGTGTTTTACACTTGACACATCACATCAATTTGTCACATGTTTAACTTTACCAATTTTAGCAATGAAAACTATAAATAATTTGGAGATTGGGTGTCAGATTTAACACTGACACTGGCATCTTTTTTTTTTTGTTACTAGCGATTACATTGTTCAAGTTTATCATTACGTTGATGCAACTTATTAGGGACTTCAAACTAAATTTCGCAACATTGAACAATTTCATATTTCAACACCAGCTAATCGCGACAACAATACGGCTCGAATTGGAACTTGTATTTTGCAACATTTTCAATGACAACTATTACTCAGGTAGCTATTGTGACAAAGTTAACTAGTTCGTAAATCACCTTGAATGAGCCACACGAAATCTCCTTGAAGTAACTTGGAGGGAGGCCAAAAGTTGCAACTTCATGGTTACAAGTTCGTGCCAATGCGAACGGAGATATACATAGATTAATGTAATATCGTGGCATTTCTAAAGTTAAGGATTCTTTTTTATTGCTAGTTTAGTAATTCTGATTGTTATATGATCCAACA
This sequence comes from Stephania japonica, assembly GCA_039657345.1. Taxonomy (NCBI): domain Eukaryota; kingdom Viridiplantae; phylum Streptophyta; class Magnoliopsida; order Ranunculales; family Menispermaceae; genus Stephania; species Stephania japonica. Next base: position 13,154,147 of record CM077558.1, on the reverse strand, counting down.
TTAAATTCCACTTATGTAGAGCGTTGTATGCGTCACATAGCTAGTCCCAAGTCTAGATTAAGGAGGACTTTGAATGGGCAGGGAGGTCCCAATCCCATTTTTCATAATCGAAAAGTGGGGGTGGGAGGCCCCAAGCCCTTTCTTTATTCTTGGAAATGGAGGGAGAGTTGCGATAGGTTGACAACTAGTGTAAAACTTGTCACTCTTCATGAAATGAATCAAACATGTAGCACAATGGAAGAGTTTGATCCATGTAGACAACCCTAATTAATTTGGGATTGAGGCTATGTTGTTGTATATAATCCAACGTTAATTTTGGGCTTTGTGATATCTCTTTTAATTGTGAAACGATAGTAAATTATTAGTTTACACTACTATTATTGTGATTTGAGTAGGAATTTCATTTTAATCACACTAATAGGGGTCTAAGTTGGGAGTATGATTGAACCCTCGTTCTATCTATGAACTAAATACACACAACTGAGTTAAACATATCGGATTAGAGAGAGATAATAGATAATTTTATTACTAAGAATAAGAAAATCAAACAACCAACGACATTCGAGATGTCGTACTGTCCTAACTCACAATGAGTTCCTTAACTTAAAAATAAGAATATACCATAATATTTCTAATCATTTTGTATCTATATAAATACTCTCACTAAACCCTAATTAGGTTTCCCACTACAGACATGGAATTTCCCTCAATACCCCTAGTCCTATCATTACCTGTCCCTTTAAAAACCACCTTGCTTCAAGGTAAAGTGCACCTAATGGCCATGTCACGATGCCCTGATTGTAAACCATGTAATGAGAAACATACGAATATACATAGTGATGACCATGCTAGGATCCATATTAAATGCATAGAAAGAGCACATACATAATGGTGATTACAAAGTGGAGAGCAGGTTCCTTGTCACCAATCCAACAATTGATTTTGCACTCAGTATAGTTACTCATTTCTTCAAACACTTCAAAGGCAATATAAGCATGCCCTCTACAACCTTCCTTTGTAGGCGACCCACCGTTCTTCTTGAAACACCCTTCCTTTTCAGGCAATGTAGGCGACCACTTTCCTTCTTGAAACAACTTTCCTTTGTAGGAAAATCCACAACCACACTTTCCTTATGAATCCTTTGTGACGCCTCTTCATTCAATTTTTTCTCATTTTGTAATATATTTTCATTGCCTCCAATCTCACATATTCTTTCAATTTCCTTCTTTTAAAATCATAGGATTTGCAACATTACTTCCCTTATCAGTATGGTCCACTGCCACATCATCAATTGATGATTTCATGATTGTTGGATCTTTCCTTTTTGAAAAAATACAATTATCACGGTGCGTTGGAGGAGGATCAAACACTGGTGGTGAATTGATTGTCTCAGGACATGAGCTTAAGGACATGATTTGTTTGTAGCTTGATATGGATCCGCAATATCTAAGTTTAGGGAACTGGAGCATGAAGGATTTAGATTCAGAGTTGCAACTTGAGAAGGAGATTGAACTTGCATTTGCTCATCCATTTTTTGAAACAACCATCTCATTGCAATATTCAATTATGCTATCGAAATCTCCTTCGATCTCGCCACTTTAGAAATTGCTATCGTCTTGAAGATCGTGAGCTCTGATACCAATTTAATTGAACCCCGTTCTATCTATGCACTAATACACACAACTGAGATAAACAAATCAGATTTAAGAGAGATAATAGATAGTTTTATTATTTTCAAAAAAAAAGTTTTATTACTAAGAATAAGAAAATCAAACTACCAACGACATTCGAGAGGCCGCACTCTCCTAATTCACAATGAGTTTCTTAACTTAACAACAAGAATATACCATAATACTTCTAATCACTTTGTATCTATATAAATACTCTCACTAAACCCTAATTAGGTTTCCCACTAAAGACATGGAAGTTCCCACAATACCACAAGTCCTATCAAAGTCTTGGGACAAAAATTGCTTTCATCTTATTGATTGTTGTTTATTGAAGTTCCCCCCGTATTTGGTAATGCTTTTGTGATTAGATTTTTCTTTTTCCTAATATTTTCTTAGAATTTTTCAAAAAGCACTCCCTTTGTCTGAGTTTGGGTTTTTTTTTTTAACCTTGTTATTTTTAATGCTCTGCATTAGGCTCTTATAATGAGTTTGCACCTGGTTTTAACGCTCAACATTCATTGTTGGGATACGTGGGTTCCTCTTTAATAAATTTATGTTTTCAAACGTTAGTGTTGATCTACAGCTTTCCATATACTATAACCAAATTCTTAATATTCATCTTAGAATTTGGTGTTTGTTGATACTCTTCTTTCTTTGTATTGTTATTCTTTTATGACTAGTTTATTCTTTTTCTTTCCTTGCTTTGACATTTAAAAAGAGCAGATAAATAGAATTTTGAAGGGAGGTTGATAGTAATGGGAAGATCTCTCAACTTCTTTTGTTATGAGTGAAGGAGAAATTGAAGAAACATTGCATCGGACTGATTGATTTTTATATGGTCATGGATTGCTTCTTATATGGCTTTCTTGATCTTTTTTCTTGTTATATATATATATTTTTTGGGTTTTGTACTTATAAAACCTTTTTTATTGATATCTAGATACATTTTTTTCATGACTCTAGTCTCTATGCGTTTGTTTGGTATGCCAAGTTCTGCATGCTCTTTTGATGGATAGCAAATGTAGAAAACTGCTTGTTTGTTGCTTCTTGACCTTGACATTGAAATGATTTTTGTTTTTGCTTCGACCATTTTTGGAAACTCAAACTCTTTACATCATGTAGAGACAAGTACATGTCAAAGCAATGGACATCACACATGTTGGCAAGAAAAAGTATCTTCAATATCGATGAAGTCTAATTGTAGAAATGTTGGTGACGTAAAGTGATCAATGGAAGTGGAAATGCGAGAGAAACTTGAAAAATCGGTTGTTTTCATTTGCACTTTGTATAGTTGAACTTTGCTATCATCAGTCATATTAACTTGCACTTTTGTTGTTGGGTTGGCTAATTGAACTTGTGTAGTTTGGTTGTATTCACAAATGATGAGGTTTGTTGGTTCATCACGTGGTCATTTTCCATCATATCATTTGTTAAGAACTACTTGAACAAATACGCCATCAAAACTTTAACATTGTTACTATAGATCCGGTGTATTTTTCTTTTTGTTAATTCGTGTATAACACATGGGAAATGAATAATGGTTATCTGTACTAACTTACTATATGCAACTTTAGCGAATTTGAACTCAGTAATATTAGTAATATTAATTTGTTCTTTTGCTACATCAAAAAAAAAAAAAAAATTGTACTTTTGCAGTTGAGTAGATTAATATGTACTTTTTGCAGTTGACTTGGTGCTTCTAATTTGTTCTATTTATGTTTGTCAAAAGAGAATTCTAACATTTTAATGTTACCTACCTGTGGCATTGAGTACTAGATTTCAGTTATAAGTTAAAACACAATGCTTCTGAAATGCTCCCCTAAGCTGTGGTTTTTTTTTTCTTTTTTCTTTTTTCTTTTTCTTGTATTGCTATTTTAGGAATACCAACATTAATTTTGGGCTGGCTTTTTTTGGTGCTTTTAGGGCTGGCTTGGGGATATCTCTTCGAGTTATAGAACAAAATTAAATTATAGTATTATGATATATGAATATTATTGTTATCAGAAAAGGAATTGTTGTTTAGTTAAAAGTTTCAATGGGGATCTAAGTTGGGATTGGAATAGCATTCATTTTATCGATTGTTGTTTAATTTGGTAGTAATTTTGTAGTGAGTTGTTTTTTCAAAAATTTTTCAGAAAGCACATAAAAAGGAAAGTTAACTTATTCCTTAGTTAGGGATGGCTTCTTGCTTCAACCTCATTATTTCTTGTGCTTTCTTTGACTTTGGGCTCTTATAATGAGGTTGCACTGTGGTAGAGCTTGATATTCATTGAGTCTCTTTTCTTAATATTCAGTGTTTGTTGTAACTCATTTGTTTTTATACTGTTAATCTTTTGTGACTAGTTAAGTTCTTTTTCTTTCTATGCTTTGGAGTTAAAAAGAGCAGATAGATAGGATTTTGTTTCGAAGGGAGTTTGATAGCAATAGGAAGATCTCTTGGTTTCTCCTGCTCTGAAATAAGTATTGATGTAATGGGAGAAACATTGTAGCGGACTAATTGATTTTAGTTGGTTATGGTATGGCTTTTTGTTTGCCTTTCTTGATGTTTTTCCTGGTCTTTTTATATCTTTTTTATCTATAAAGCATTTGTTTTTTTAGTAAAAAGCCAAAACTTTATTTTTGTATGAAAAGAATGTGCAAGGCCCACATGTTCTTTTGATGGATTGATACAAAAAGATGTAGAAAATGCATGTCAGTTTCTTAGACCTTGGTGTAGAAATTATTTGCTATTTCCTTCATGATCTTGTCACCATCTGCTATAGTCGCTAGTGTGTCATGAGGTTTTGTAATATATTGTCATAACCAACATGGTTATTCTATATAATTATAGAAAATATTTTGCCAACATAGTGGTAGCTCCACTAGTTTGGCATGTGCTCACCTCTACATGTGGTTGAGAGTTTGAGTCTCCTTGTATTAGAAAACTTAGAACTCTCAACCTCATGTAGAGGCAAATACGTATCAAATCAATGGAGCTACTATTTTTTTGGCAAGAAAATATTTTGAATGATGTGGAAGTTATATCTTGATGTAGAGATGCTGGTGAAATAAGGTGAACACCATTTAAGGCTTTCTCAATGGAAAATGCTAAGGTCTCCATTATGGAAGTTCACTACGAGCATGCACCTTGATTTTTTATTTTATTTTTCTTTTTTTATAATTTTATTGTTAAGGATAATGTAAGGTTACCCACTACGGACACTCACTACAACTACAACATTGTTAAAAAAATAAAAATGAAATAAAAAATCAAGGTGCGTGCTCCTAAGAGTGTCCGTAGTGAGTCACCTTAGCATTCTCTTGAAAGTTAGTCTTATTATGTTAATGAAACTGCAAGAGTTACTTGAAAAACCAGTAGTATTAATTTGCACTTTCAGCAGTTGAACGTTCCCTAAAATCAGTCATATTAAGTTCCACTTTTATTGTTCGGTTGGTTTGTAGTTTTGTTGTATTATTTCAGTCTAGGTTCACAAATGATATGGTTTGTTTAGTTTAATGCTTGGTTATTTTTCATCATAACATGGTTTGTTTAGTTTAATGCTTGGTTATTTTCCATCATACCATGGTTTGTTTAGTTTAATGCTTGTTTTGTTGGATATATATTTTTTTTCTTCTACTTCTTACATAAGACATGGCAAATGAGAAATGGCAACATGTTGAGCTTTGCAAACTTTACCATATGCAGCTTTAGCAAATTGGGTACGTAATTAGTCATTAATTTGTACTTTTGTTGTTAAGAGGTGAATATGCACTTTTGGCGGTTGAGTTGGTTGTAATCAGGTCCTATTTTTTTATTATTTTTTTTGTAATGAATTTGGGCCTATTTATGTTTGTGGGGAATGAGGATTCTCTCCCACTATTTGTTCTGCCTCATCTTGATCATCTATGTATTGTTAGTGCTTGAAATTTCACTGCTATGGAGACCTGCATGATCTTTAATTTGGCGAAGAATGTAGAATTTGTGCCAATAGAGAGTGCAGGGTGGAACTACAAAGATTTTGGGAGAGAGGCCTACTTCTGCAATTATTAGGTTCAGCGCTGGGGCATGGCACCTGAGCATCATCACATTTGGGCATGAAATGGTGATAATGAGCGGTCGGATTAATTTTGGGACTAGAGCGTTGTAGAACTTGATTTGAAGAGGAGGTGATTATCTGTGTACTCCACCTTGGAATGCTGATAGAGTGAAGCTCTTTGAGGAGCTCAGAAGTCATAGATAAAGTAAACTGATAATCACCTCTTTTGAGATTTATTTATTTATTTTTCTGGATAATCCAATTGAAGCATGATGTGATTTCCAAGATTTCAGCCTTTATATGAATCAATCGTGACGGTAGTATTTTTTTTCTTTTGTTGTAGGTGTCTGTTGTTTTGGATTGAAATCAGGCTATGTTATTAATTTGCTTACCCCTCAATTAGTCAGATCTCATAATTACAGCCTTGGAGCGGAGAAAAATTTGTTTTTCATTTTTGTTGGAGTTTTTATGAAACATATATTGAAGGGAAATACTCTAGTCCTACATTTCAATTTAGAACCCTCTCAACACTTCGTTAAATACCGTGGGATTATTTTTAATATCGTGGGCTTTAGGATGTATGAATACTTATAGTAAAATGCCATGTGTAGAAAATAATAAAAGCAAAGGCGGCAACCTCTCCAACCAAATCCAGATTTGGGAATCGGTGACCTTCGGCCTGGTCGTCAGTCCTCCCCCTCTCTTTTTCACTTTTTACCTTTCGTATTGCGCGACCCCACCATCGTCATGGACCTCCACACACCACCTCACCTAACCTCACAACCATTGTGTTTGTGTCCATGTGAACCCACCACCCCTATATCCTGGGTTTTTTTTCTTCTTTGTCCACTCCTTTTGTTTTGTAGGTTTCTGACATAGTCACAATCAATGGCCTTTTTGCTTAGAGTTTTGGTCAAGGTGAAGAAGACGACGAGTTTGGGCTTGGATCCTGCACATCTGTGAAGATTTATGCATTAGGAATATAATTAGTGGTGGCGAGCTGCATGTTGCAGAATTTGGCCAGTGGCGATACTCAATGGCGTTGGCATTCTTGGGAGCGACATGTCTAATTCAACTTCTTGATTTTCTTCTCTTTGAGTATGATTCTAGTGTTTTTGTTGTATTTTAATTTTTTGTTGTTTTGTCCCTCTGATAGGGCTTTCTTCCCTTTGTTAAGGTTTCCTTTCGGTTTTACCGGTTTGTATTTTTTCCCATCAATTGTGCTATAGATGTCTCCAATGGTAGGTCGCAATGAGGTCGTGATGTGAGTCGCGATGAGGCTTTATGCTTCAATTGCTCTCGTGGAGATCTAACTTTTATATTGTACTATCAATGTAAGGGTTCTCATTATAAATAAAGTTTTGACAAAAAAAAAAAAAAAAAAAAAAAATGAGACCGTTTTGCCACATGTAGATGAAACATTTTTTTATCTACATTAAAAAATACATACAAGCATCACAATTCAAAAATCAAAGGACACTACATCTAGACAAATGCGTGTTTCAAAGTAAGTCATCGTTGTACAAAAAAATAAAAAGAAAATGTTAAAGTTCCCTCGATTTTAACCAACATTGAGCATCGATCTTATCGGGAGTTGTTAGTTTGGCCTCGCGATGCGCACACATATATCTCGAGGTCGAACGAATAACTCTCGATGAGGTTGGTGTTTAATTTAGGTTAAAATCTGGGAACTGTAGCCGGCTTCAAAAAAATAAAAAAGTTAATCACCAAACATAAAAGTTTTAGGACACTCGCTATCCTCGTGATTGTCGCCAACCTCATCATGATATAACATATATATTGCTCCTCTTCACTTCCCCACGTCTAGATCTCCCTCGTCATTTATAACTTCTGCTAACCCTAACCCACCATGGCCCACGACAGCATGAACCCCCTCAAAATTATAGTTGGCGACGACCCCTTTGATGGGGATTCCTCATAATTTGAGAAGAACCTCTCTGCATCATCATCACCAGATGGAACTAATGTGCACTAGTTGAGGTAATTAATGCTTATTTTTTCAAGTACTTTTGTCTATATTACCCCGTCAACGCATGATAGTTATTAGCGCTGGAATGCATTTTGATGATGGTGATTAGTAATCATGGTATGCGACCTTGTATGTGTGTGTTTTTGTTTTGAAGTTAGAGAGCTTTGGTAATGACTCTCGCATGTGAAATTTGTGAAATCTTAACAAAATATAATAGATTTATTGTTGTATTGTATGTTGTTCATGATATACATGTCTCTATATATATAGAGATGCAATTACATGCAAAAGAAACATCTAAATAAGGTATCGCATAATTAGGGGAGTGATTTGTGCACAACCTAATTACAGGAGTTATTTGTGCATATTTCCTAATTGTACAATACTCCTTAACACTCTCCCTCAAACTCAAAGTGGGAACAACGAAACCACTTTGAGTTTGCAAACCAATATAAATACCCAAAATAAGAATAGCCGACTCTGGTAGACATCAAGTCACAAAACAAACACGAATGTGGAGCGGAACGACAAGCAGTGAACACCACGTAAATGATCATCCAAGCGAACAATGATGAAGAACAGACGAAGACGAAGAACCGACTTGAAGCAAACACACAGGAAGCTGTTGCAAAAAGTTCATTAGGCAAACAATGGTGATGATACGACAACGACAAGCCGGTGACGACGACATACCGATGAGAAGCACGCACATAGAGCTGCTGCGAAATTGGCGACAAATCGGCAACAACAAGCCGACAATGACATACCAACAAGAAACACGCACATAGAGCTGTTGCGAAAAGTTCGTCCGGCAAGACAAAGGGCCAACGAGAAGAATATAGTAATCTGGAACTTCATCAGCAGTCGGTTGCCCATCAACAATCATACAAGAACCAGTCAGCCACGAGAGGTCTTGAAAAAAAAATTGATCCATAACTTGATCGAGCAAGCACATAACACACCAAAAAATTATTGATGATGATGATGGATGATTTTATTATCAAAAGTGAAATATAAATTATTAATAGTCGGCTGCGAAGGAACAATCGGTTGGACATTGGTTATCCACATGACATCATGACCAGGAAAAGAAGAAAAACAAAAACATGATTCCAAATGATAGACACAACGAAGAAACGAAGATGCCCACGCGCAAGACAAAGGTGAGAAGGCAACATAACAAACACACAAAAGCAAAAAAGATCAAGAAGAAACTAGCATTAGCAACACAAGAACAACAACGCAAGATCGAAAGATAGACAGCATGAAGCGGTCGTCGACTCGAAAGTCAACCGACTTAGAACTACGGCTCTAGCTCTGGTACCATGTGAAATCTTAACAAAATATGATAAGTTTATTGTTGTATTGTATGTTGTTCATGATACACGTTTCTATGTATAGAGATGTAATTACATATAAAAGGAAACATCTAAATAAGGTAGTGCATAGTTACGGTAGTGATTTGTGCATATTTCCTAATTGCACAATATTCCTTAACAAAATTTGCTGAGTGAAATTTGCTTGGACAATTTAATAAGTATTTCCGTTGGAGTTCTTGTGTATTGTAAGGAAGCTGTTGTTGTTGTTTTGGGATTGTTGGGTATGTTAGCTAGTTATGTAATGTGAAGTCGTTTAAATCAATCACGGGTAGGGGTAGCAAAAATTTGGGTCCGGACGGGTCCGGGTTTGGACAACCCCTACTATAAAGAAGTATAGTCATTGTCTGAACCCGACCCGATTTTAAATTCGGACAAGACTTGTTTGTCCATACCCATTTTGCCTAAAATTCGAGTTGTCCGATTGTCCGAATTTGTCACAATCTTGAAAACTAACTTCTTATATTGAAAGTCTCTTCAAATGTTAAAATATACACATATTATAATCTCATGTGATGTAATTTGAAAAAGTAACGTCAAATTCATGTAATTAAACATTTAATGTTAAAAAACAATTATTAGTATAAAATTGAATTCATTTTGCAATCAAATATATCTTTAATACATTATTATTATTATTTTTTTGATATCCTCTTTAATACATTAATTGTTATATGCATTAGAGTAGATTAATGTTTGTTAATCTACTTAATAAGCACTAAGTGTTTAAAATACTCTTTTATCAAAGATAAAAAACTATATTTAAGATTTGAACTGGTCCGAGTTTACAAGGCCTTGTCCGACCCGGCCCAGTTTTAAATTCGGACAATAAGTCTTTGTTTAGACTCGGCCCAGATTTGTTAAAATATTGTCCAAAACCTTTTTATTCTGGGCTGGCGGGCCCAAACACTTAATTGCCAGCCCTATTCACAGGTGACTTGATTATTTTGTTTGCTTAGTTTTTTTTTTTTTGTTGAACAATGAAACTAAAGATGAATTGAGTAGTTTGAATTTGTGTTTTGCAGAAACCTCTCTTAGAGTGGTAGTTCTTGTAGCACCAATTAAGCTCTTTGGTGGTGTTTGGTGTACCTAATCATGGTAGTTTCTTGTAGCACCAATTAAGATTTACTTGATAGCTATGCTTTTAATCTCTAAATAGAATGATGAATATGTTACTCAATACTTGGAAACATCCTTTGGGGGTCGTCTCTACCTCTATTTCTAGTGGAGGTTATCTTTTACAAATATAAGTCAAGAGTTTCGACTTGTTACCAAAGCATGAAGCATGGTGGCAAGGAGAAAGTCTTACAATCATAAGGTTGTGGGTTCTAGTCCCCGTTCTGTAAAGATTGGGCTACTAGCTTTCGTTTGTTACCAAGAAAAGTTCTATTGTTGTTCGGTGAAGTTTCGTGGTTGTTTTGTTTGAATGGTTGTTATGTGTTATTGTCGTATTGATGTATAATATTTGGAATATATTTATGATGTATTTACTATTTATGTGTTTTGTTTGAATGGTCCGTGTTGCGTAGATTATCATCATGCATGAATTCTATACAGAGAGGGTTTGCTTGATTATTTAGTGCTACTTTAAGTTCTTATTTTTATTTTTTTTTATCTTTTCCTGTATTTTATTGGCTTTCTTGGTCATTGATACATCATAATGCATTATAATTGCAATATACTGATATAATAAGAGCTCATACTAATTATGTCAATACAACAACAATGGGTCTTCATCTAACAACAACGGGACTTCTCTCAACTACAACTAGACCTTAACAATCCAATCTTTAAAGATGTTGGGGAAGCTAAACTCGAAGTTGCAACCTTAGGTTGGAACTTGGAGGGATTTGCTCCTTACCACTCTGTCATATGCTTTGGTAGGCTATTGCATAGGTTGAAGACTTGTCAATTAAGAAATGATGGTTGTGATTTTAATTTGTTTCATTAGATGCAAATATGTCCTTGCCTATGCTTTTAAATATGTCATGGCCTATGCTTTTAGAATTTAGAGTTTTTAGAAGTTTCAAATGTTGGGAAATCAGAAGCATATAAAATTTGGTTTTGTTAATACATTACTCAGTACACAATCATGTGGTTGTGGGTTCTATCCATCCCCCAACACATTTTGGGATCTTGTGTGTCTAGTTTGAGGTGCTTTCCGAACTAGTTGGTTTTGTCACGGTGTTGTCGAGCTCGGGTGATGGTTGCTACTTGATTGGTGCTGAAGACAAGTCCTATGAGTTCCAGTCTTGGCTGTGTTGCAATCACAAGGAGTTGCAATATTTTGAAGTTGTCTTATGTTTTGGACTTAAGTTCCAATACCTCAAAGTCAATGTAATTATAGATTAGGCAATGGAACAATGTAATCTCTCGTTTAAAAAAAAGGGATTTGATGTGGCCATTTGGTTATAAAGTGCAAGTGTTATAATCACACGGTTGTGAGTTTGGGTCCTACTCCCCCAATTTGTAAAGAAGGGCTATTAAATTATGTTTGTTATGTGGCAAGGTTTTAAAAATCGACGAATTATGTCAATTAGAGGGGAGGGGAAATGAAAGTAGCTTGCAAAGAAGAAATTGTAAAAACTTGAAAAAAATCAACACAATTTGGTAGACTTCGCTCTTGTCTTTCTAAGTGCTCTATATAGTGTAAAAAAATTTGCAAGATTTTGATGAACTCAGGCAATCAAAGAGAGCGCATTTACTATTGATGCCTTTTAAATGGTGAGCAAAGCCGTGGCATTGGGGAAGCAATGTACCGTTCTCTTAGCAAAAGATGGTGAAGTTTAACACGTGGTACAAATGCGCCTCTTAAGCACTAACTCCAAAAGTTGTGTCAGTTGTATTTTTCCATTAAGATTAGATGGTATTAAAAAGCGTGGTAGCAAGTGCTTTACACATGGCCATCACATTATGTTCACGTGTTTAACTTTATCAAATTTAGCAAGAAAACTGTAGCTAATTTTTTCTAATGGCATTGGGTATTTGATTTAGTGCAATACACTGACTTTTTTTTCGCCAGAGGTTACACTGTCCTAATTTATCATTACACTGATAAAGCTTTTGTGGGTCTACATCATTGGACAACTCTAGATATTGACACAATTTAATTGTGGCAATAACACCGCTCGAACTTGGGCTATTCTTGATACCATCAATAACAACTATCACCTAGATAACTCCACAATACCGCGACAACATCAACTAGCTTGGAAAGCACTTAAACTAGTCACACAAAATTCCCTCCAAATAACCTGGAAGAAACTAGAACTTGCAACCTCAAGGTTGAAATTTTTTGAGGATGTTGAGTTTTTCATCTGGTGGGATTAGAAATGAGACATCTTTTTTGATGAAAACTTGGAGACTGCTCATAAGGAGATTGTGAAGGCGTTTTCAGCATCATCATTAGATGGGGTTGTGCATTAGTTAAGGTAATTGTTATTTTGTTCCAGTTTTTTAAGTTCTTTTGTCCATATACATAAGAGGTAAAATGAATGGAATAACTTCGTCGATGTGTGATAGCAAGTCAATAATGTGATTTGAGGATGGCATGTGTGTGTTTTTCTGCTACAGGTGTTGGTTGATTTAGTTTTGAAGTTGGGAACTTTGTAATAGCTATGGGATATAGAGACAACAAGCTTAATGGGTAATTGATACGAAGTGTTTGTACTCTTGCAGATGAGATGATAATATACATCATGCATTTTTCGAAAGTGGTTTTAACTTGGTGGAATTTGATAAGCCATATTGATAAGGATTTTGGTGGAGTTCTTATGCATTTTAAATTCTCAGGGAGTTTTTCTTACTGGTTTGAGTTTGTTGGGAATGTTACCTAATTAAGGGGAGCAAAAATAGCTTTTTTTTTTGTTTTTTTTTTTTTTGGTACTGAACTAACAAGACTAGCTTTTGCAGGGATAGGATGAATTTTATGTAATGTTTCTAGATAGCTGGAATTTGATATCCTTATTTCCATCTCAACAAATCCCTTTTTTCCCCAAGGGATCGTGATGTCTTTTTATGGGATCACAGGTCTGTTCATTAGCTCCTATTTGTGTTGCACAATTTTATGGGATGTGGGTAGTGGTTATGATCGATTCGATAGAAAAGAAGGAATAGTGTGTATTTTTCGTTGGGGATTCCTTGGAATAAATCGTCGCATCTTCCTTCAATTCTTTATGAGGGATATCCAATCAATTAGAGTAGAGGTTAAAGAGGGTTTTTTTCCTCGTTGTGTCCTTTATATGGAAATCTTGCTTTGACATTTGAATAGAACACATGCAAGCAATTTTGAGGTCATCTCTACCTCTATTTTTAGTAGAGGTTTTATCTTTAGGAGTACTCATTTGTCAAGAGTCTTGACTTATTATAGGAGAGCTTAATTCTAACTACCAAAGTATATGGCATGACAATAGGGAGTAAAATCTCAACAGTCAAAGTCAAGGTTTGTGGGTTCAAGTCCTACTTTTCTCCATTCTTTAAAGATTGGGCTACTTGATTTGTTTGTTATGCGAAGAAATTCCATTGTTGTCGAGTGAAGTCTCGTGGTTGTTTTTATTTGAATGGTTGCTATGTGTTATTGTTGTATTAATGTGTAATAGTTGTAATGCATTTTTGTTTAATAACTATTAATCTTTATGACCAAAATAAAAAATGGTAGAGGCGTAGAGCTAAAATCTCTAAAATTATGGCTGGCCCAAAATTTGAAATTGAAGCATTGTTAGTAAATAGGTCCCTACTATTTGATTTGCCTTTTTGTGCCGTAGCTTCTATCGTTATAGCATATTTATTGATCCAATTGAGCAAAGAGAGTTTGCCTGATCTAGTACTATTTTCAAATTTTGTTGTGAAATTTCTTTCCTATATTATATATGTTTTTTTTTGTCATTGATGCATCAAAATGTATTATAATCGCAAATACATTGATATAATATGAGCTCATATAAAATCATATCGGTACAGTCAAGACATCTCTTGTGCGATGGATGAGGCATCACTTGCTAAAAGGCAAGGTTGGTGGAGGTTGTGGGCTACACATGTTGGAGTCAAGTTGTTGTTTTCTTATTAAAAAATATAATTATGTATATAAAACAACGAATCTTCACCTAGCAACAATGAGACTTCTTTCGATAACAAGCATACCTTAATAACTCAATCTTTAAAATTTTGGGGGGAGCATTGCTCGAAGTCACAACCCTTGGTTGCAAGGCTTTGCTCCATACCACCATGTCACTTGCTTTAGTAGTCTATTATATAAGTTGAACCATTGCAGACTTATCTATTTAGAAATAACGAATGTGATTCTAGTTTGTTTCATTAGATGCCAGATATGAGCGATTGCCTATTTTTTAGAGATTTTGGAAGTTTAAATCATGGGAGGTTTGAAGAAGTGAAATTTGATTTTGTTAACAAACCTTTGAAGAAGTGAAATTTGATTTTGTTAACAAACCACTCGGTTGGTACCTTAGGGCACCTAAAAATCATGAGGTTGTAGGTTTTATCCCTCCCCTAACGCATTTGGGGGGATTTTGTGCAGTTAATTCGAGGTGATTTTTAAATTAGTCAATTTTGTCGCGGAGTTGTCAAGCTGCTTGAGTGAAGGTTGCTATTTGATTGCTATCAAATGCGAGTTTAAGTTTAGGTCATGTTGTTGCGAGTAATCACATTAGTCAGGAATTGTCTAACATTGTGGACTTAAGTTTTAGTACCTCAAAGTTAGAGTAACTGTTTGATGATGATTGAAACATTGTAACCTCTTGTGGTAAGAAAAACTGCTGAAGAAGCAAAGTCATGGCTTTGTGGGAAGGGATGTGCTACAATTGTTTTAGCTAAAGGTGGTAAAGCTTAATGCACCACATATTAAGCAGGAAGTTCGATGGTTACGCTTGTTATGTTTTTCTATCGAGACTTGATAGTATTTAAAAAGTGGGTAACTTTTGTATATTTTGCTTTACCTAGGCACATCACATCTATGTGTTACGCAATCAACCTTATCAATTTTAGCAATGAAAATTGAAGCAAATCTCTTCCGACGACATTGGTTGTGTGTTTGATTGACCTTTTTAGGTTGGATTAGCCATTTAGGATTAGTTAATCCGATGTTCGCTTCGTAGGATTAGGTAATCATTCGGATTACCCAATACAAAGTACAAATGACTATTCTATGTGACCCTTTTGGGCTCACTAGTTAATCCGGACGTGTTCGCATAAGGGTGTGACAAAATTATCAATAAATCACTCAACTAAGCCAAGTGTTAATCCAACCAAGTGGACAAATGCCAAACTGAGATTAATCACTTAATCCAACTACATATCATGTGTATAATTTAATCCGAAAGTTGTAGTCCAATGTTATTAGCGATTATTTGTTCCAGTTCATCATTAAACTAATACAACTTGTGAGGGGCTTGAAACCAAATTCCACAACATTGGACTACAACTTTCAATTGAGTTAATTGCAACAACAACATGACTCAAACTGGAACTCATATTCGACAGCATATTCAGTGACAACCATCACTCTAATAGGCTGAATAGCTTAACAACACTGTGACAAAATTGACTAGTTTGATTTGAACTAGCTACACAAAATTCCCTTACGTGGAGGGAGGTTAGAACTTGCAACCTCATGGCTACTAGTTCAAGCCCAATATCGACTTAGCAACATGGTTTAGACTTCGTGATTCATTTTCTTTTTTCTTTGTTACTGCTATTTTAGTAATTCTAATTGTTGTACGATCCAACATTAATTTAGTGCTTTGTGACGTCTCTTTGAATTATAAAACTAAAGTAAATTATAGTAGACTATTATTTTAATCAAAATGGGGATTTCACTTTAATACACCTGTCAATAGGGATCGAAGTTGGGACTGAAAGTGCTTTCATGTTTTTGATTGTTGTTTATTGAATTCCCCCTCGATTGGTAGTGCTTTTCTACAAGTTTTTTCATCTTCAGTATCTTAGAATTTTTCAAAAAGCAGGTAGAAGGAAGCTAACTCATTTGCTTTATCACAACTGGCTTTTTCCTTAAACCTCATTATTTCCTGTGTTTGTTTTCAGCATTTGGCTCTTATAATTAGGCTGCACTTGTTGGAAGAGGTCAATATTCGTCATTGTGTCCCTTTTTGACAATTTTATGTTTTCAGAGATAAGTGTTGATCAACTGCTTTGCTTATACTGACACTAAACTCTAAATACTCATCTTAATATATGGTATTTGGTGGAACTCTTCTTTGTTTTTGTATTGTTACTCTTTTGTGATAATTTCTTTCCGTGCCTTGGTGTTTAAAAAGAGCAGATGAGTAGGAGTTTGGAAGGAGGTTGATGGCTATTGGAGGATCTCTTGGTTTCTTTTGTTATGAGCAAAGGAGAAACTGAAGAAACATGCAGTGGGCTAATTTATTTTATATGGTTATGGACCTGCCTTGATGTTTTTCTTGTACTTTTTATTGCTTTTCTATTTATAATTTTTTTAATTATAATATATAAACATTTTGCATGAAAAGAAGAAGTGACTCTACGTGACCGGTTGGTGTGTCAAGGTCTACATGCTCTGTTGATGTATAATATATTTAGAAACTACTTGTTTGTTTCTTCTTGAACCTGGACATAGAAATGGTGTTTGTTTCTGACATGGTAATGTGAAGACATTTAGATCAATCGTGGGTGACTTGATTATGTTGTTTGCTTAGTTTTTTGTTGAACAATGAAACTACAGATGAATTGAGTAGTTTGCATTTGCATTTTGCTGAAACCTCTCTTAGAGACAGTTTTTGGTGGCACCAATTAAGCTCTTTGGTATTTGGTGTACCTAATCAATGTGAAAAAGACTAGGTTTGGCCTTTGGATAAGACAAATTTTGGGAAATGTTTAATCGATAGCTTTGCTTTTAACCTCTGAATAGAACATGGATGTTAGTATGTTACTAAAGACATGGGGTCATCTCTATTTTTAGTAGAGGTTATCTTTTAAAAATATAAGTCAAGTGTTTTGACTTATTATATGGGAGAGCTGAGTTATAACTACTAATGCATGTGGCATGGAAATAGGAAGTAAGGTCTCACTATCATAAGGTTATGGGTTCAAGTCCTACTATCCCTGTTCTTCAAAGATTGGGCTATTAGATTTGGTTGTTATCTAGGGAAGTTTCATTGTTATTGTGTGAAGTGTCGTCATTGTATTAATGTATTACTGTATAATAGTTATATTCTTATATACTCATATTAATGTATAATAGTTATATTATTGTGTTAAGTGCCATCATTGTATACAATGAGAGTGTTTGCTTGATGATTTAGTACTACCTTAAGTTGTTTTGTGATTCTTTCTAATATGGACTTATGGGTATTTCTTAGTCATTGAGACATCAAAATGTATAACTGTAATAAATTGATATAAGAGCTCATACTAATTTTGTAAATACAATAACTGGTCTTCATTTGGCAATGGGACTTCTCTAAGTAACAACTAGACCTTATCTCTAAAGATTTTAACTCAAAATTGTAACCATTGGTTGGAAAGGAAGGCTTTGCTTCCTACTACTATGTCACTTGGTTTGGTAGTAATTGTATAGGTTGAAGACTTATCAATTAAGAAATTATGGTTGTGATTGTAGTTTGTTTCATTAAATGCGAATATAAGTGTTTGCCTACGTTTTTGGAACTTAGAGTTTTAAAAGTTTTGAATGTTGAGAAATTAGAAGTAAAATTTAGTTTTTTTAACACACCATTTTATATGGTTATGGACCGATTCTTGTATGCCTTCCTTGATTTGTTGTTCTTTTTATTGCTTTCGTACTTGTAGAACTTTTTATTAATGTATGAAGACGTTTTTTTCAGGAGAAGAAGTGACTCTAGGCATCTGTTTATGGATGACAAATGTAGAAAACTACTTGTTTGTTTCTTCTTGGTTCTTGGGATTCAAATGATATTTGTTTTTGCAATGGTCATTTGTGTGTTGGACATTTCTTTATTATATTGTCATCACCAACATGATTATTCTATATAATTGAAGAATAAATCTTGGCTAACCATGTCGTAGCTCCATTAGTTTGACACGCGCTCACCTCTACATAAAGTTGAGGGTTCAAGTCTTCTAGTATGAGAAGACTCGTACTCTCAACAACAAGGAGACTCAAACTCTCAACTTCATGCAGAGGCGAGTACATGTTAAACCAACGAAGCTATCACTTGTTGGTAAGAGAACTACCTCAATGACAAGGAAGTCTGAATGTAGAAATGTTGATGTAGTGAAGTGGACACCATTTAAGTTTATTTCAAACCAGAAAGCGAGTTTTATTATGTTAATGTAAGGGGAACTACAATAGAAACTTGTAAAACTGGTAGTATTTATTTGCACTTTCTCTAGTTGAACGTTTGCTATCATAAGTCATATTAACTTGCACTTTTGTTGTTGGGTTGGGTAATTCACATTTTTGTAGTTTAGTTGTATTAGGAGTTAACAAATGGTAAGGTTTGTTTGGTTCAACCCTCGATCAGTATCCATCATACCATATGGTAAGAACTAGCCTTCAAAACTTTAACATTGTTTACTTCACATCCGATGTATTTGTGTTGAACTTATTTGTGTTGAACTTAACATTGATTAGTTCTTATATGACACATGGCCAATTAAAAATGCTTTTGTGTTGAACTTTGCTATTTCATTTTCTTTTTATTTTTTTGTATTGCTATTTTAGATATTTTATTTGTTTTAACGTCCAACATTAATTTAGGGATATCATAAAGTCCAACATTAATTTAGGGATATCATAAAGTCCAACATTAATTTAGGGATGGCTTTATGATATCTCTTTGAGTTATAATTGTAAAACAAAAGTAAATTATTCTGTATAATTGAAGAAATTTTGGTCAACTAGGTGGTAGCTCCATTGATTTGGCATGTGCTCGCTTCTACATGTGGTTGAGGGTTCAAATCCCTTTGTATGAGAAGACTCAAATTTTCAACTTCATGTAGAGGCGGGGTACATGTCAAATCGATGGTGCTATCACTTGTTGGTATAAAAGTATCTTTAACGACAAGAAAGTTTGAATATAGAAATGTTGGTGACATAAAGTGATCACCATTTAAATTCTTTTCAAACCGGAAAGCAAGTCTTATTATGTTAATGGAAGGGAACTACATTATAAATTTGGAAAATCAATCATATTAATTTTCTCTTTTTGAATGAAGACTTGAAGACATCTCATGAGAAAATTGAGTTGGAACTCTTAGCATCATTAGGTGGGGTTGTGCAGTAGTGCAAACTCCAAAGTAGAAATTGAGACAAAGTGGTATTATGGTATATTTCTCGATCAAATACAACGAGAGGGTTTGCTTGATCTAGTACTATTAATTTTGTTGTGAAGTTTTTTGTTTCATTGATACATCAAAATGTATTATAACTGCAAAACATAGTTATATTATGAGCTCATAATAATTATTTAATACAACAACAGATTTTGTCTTGGTGACAATTAGACTTCTCTCGGCAACAACTATACTTCAACAATCCAATCTTTGAAAATTTTGGGGGAGCATTACTCGAAGTCGCAACCTCTCTCTCTACCGTCATGCCCCATGCTTTGGTAGTCTATTTTACAAGTTGAAAACTTAACTTTTATGAAATGATGATTGCGATTCTAGTTTGTTGCATTAGATGCAAATATAAGCCAACCACTCGATTGGCACCTAGGGTACTCGACAATCATGAGGTTGTGGGTTCTACACTTCCCCATTGCATTTAGGGGGGTTTTGTGTGGTTAGTTCGATGTTCTCTTTGGACTAGTCAATTTTGTTGCAGAGTTGTTGAGCTGCTCGGGTGACGATTGTTGCTTTGATTGCTTGCAAAGACGAGTTCCAGTTTGGGTCGCGTTGTTGTCGCGTTATTATGAAGTTGTTTAGTATTGTGGACTTGAGTTTTAGTACCTACAGGTAAGTGTAATGATAGAGCACAACAATGTAATCTCTTGTGAAAAAAATATGAAAGGAACAAAGTGATGGTTTTGTTGGAAGGGATGTGCTACAATTCTTTCAGCTAAAGATGAGAAAGTTTAACGTGTGATACAAATGCGCCGCATGTTAAGCATGAAGTTCGAAAGTTATGACAATTATATTTTTCCATTGAGATTGATGGAAGGAAAACAGTGGGGGTAACTTTTTGGTATTGTGCTTAACACTAGGCACATCACATCAATTTGTCACACGTTTAACTTTACCAATTTTATCATTGAAAAATGTAGCAAATTTCAAGATTGGGTGTTAGATTTAATGCGACACGACGACATTTTTGTTTGGTCACTAGTGATTACATTGTTCCAGTATGTCATTACACTAATACAACTTTTTAGAGACTTAAAATTAAATGCTGCACCATTGAACAATTTCATATTTCAATGTGAGTTAATCGCGACAACAATACGGCTCGAGCTGGAACTTATATTTTGCAACATGTTCAATGGCAGCTATTACTCAGGTAGCTATTGTGACAAATTCGGCTAGTTCATAAATAACCTTGAATTAGCCACACAAAATCTCGTGACAAGTTCATTTAGAGGCCAAAACTTGCAACCTCAAGGTTTCAAGTTCATGCCTGATGCGAACTAAGCAATACATAGTTTAATGCAATACCGTGACATTTCTAAAGTTAATGATTCTTTTTATTGCTAATTTAGTAATTGTAATTGTTGTGTAATCCAACATTAATTTAGGGCTTTATGATCTCTTTTAAATTATGAAACGATAGTAAATTATTAAGATACACTACTATTATTGTAATTTGAGCAAGAATTTTATTTTAATCACACGAATGGGGGTCTACGTTGGGAGTTTTGGGACTGAAATTGCTTTCATCTTATTGATTGTTGTTTATTGAAATTTCCCCTATTTGGTAATGCCTTTGTGCTAAGTTTTTTCTTCTTCCTTTTATTTTCTAAGAACTTTTCAAAAAACATGTCCTTTGTCTGCCTCCTTATTTCTTATGCTCAGCATTAGGCTCTTATAATGAGGGTTGCACCTGGTTTAAAAGCTCAATATTCATTGTTGGGTGACTCGGGTCTCTCTTCAATAATTTTATGTTTTCAAACGTTAGTGTTGATCTGCAGCTTTCAATATAGTGTAACCGAACTTACTATTCATCTTAGTACTTGGTGTTGAAACTCTTCTTTCTTTGTCGTTATTCTTTTGTTACAAGTTTACTCTTTTTCTTTCCTTGCTTTAACATTTAAAAAAGAGCAGATAAATCGGAGTTGAAGGGAGGTCAACTTGCACTTTTGTTATTTGCACTTTCTATTGTTGAACGCTTGTTATCATCAGTCATATTAACTTGCACGTTTGTTGTTGGGTTGGCTAATTCAAACTTGTGTAGTTTGGCTGTATTCACAAATGGTAAGGTTTTCTTTTGCTATAACTACTTAAAGTCTTAAAGAAAAATTTGCCCTCAAAACTTTTAACGTTGTTATGACACATAGGAAATGAATAATGGTTACGTGTTAAACTATACTTAATTACTACATCCAACTTTAGCGAATTTGAACTTAGTACAATATTAGTACTTTTGTGGTTGAGTAGATTAATTTGTACTTTTTGTAGTTGACTAGGTGTTTGTAATCTATTCTAAATCTAAATATGTTTTTCAAAAGAGAATTCTAACGTTTCATGATACCTTCTTGTGGCATTGAGTATTAGATTTCAGTTATAAGTTATAACACAATGCTGCAGAATTGCTCCCGTAAGCTGTGGCCTTGATACAGTTTGTGATTTTTTATTTTTATTTTTTTGTATTGCTATTTTAAGAATACCAAAATTAATCTAAGGCTGACTTTTTTTGGGTGCTTTTTGGGCTGGCTTTATGATCTCTTTGAGTTATAGAGCAAAAAGTAAAATTATAGGCTTAGGATATATGAATATTATTGTAATCAGAAAAGGGTTTCTTATTCAGTCCAAAGTTTCAATGGGGATCTGAGTTGGGATTCGAATAGCATTTATTTTATCGATTGTTGTTTAATTTGGTAATAATTTTGGGGTGTGTTGTTTTTTCTTTTATTTTTTCAAAAATTTTCAGAAAGCACATAAAAGGAAAGTGAACATATTTCCTTAGTTAGAACTGGCTTCATGCTTCAACCTCATTATTTCTTGTGCTTTCTTTCGACGTTGGGCTCTTATGATGAAGTTGCACTTTGGTAGAGCTTGATATTCATTGTTGAGTCTCTTTTCTAATAATTTTTTAGGTTTTTAGACGTAGGTGTTGATCTACTGTTTCCCATATAACATAACAAACGCTAAAATGTTCATCTTAATATTCAGTGTTTGTTGTAACTCTTTTGTATTTATATTGTTAATCTTTCTTGATTAGTCAAGTTATTTTTCTTTCCATGCTTTGAAGTTTAAAAAGAACAGATAGATTGTAGATAGGATTTTATTTTGAAGGGAGTTTGATAGCACTAGGAAGATCTCTAGGTTTCTCCTGTTATGAAAGGAGTAATGATGTAATGGAGAATTGCAACGGACTGATTGATTTTAGATGGTTATGGGATGGCTTTTTGTTTGGCTTGATGTTTTTCCTATGCTTTTGATTTCTCTTGTATCTGTAAAGCATTTTTCTTGATTAGAAAACAAAAAAAAAAAAAAAAAACCTTTTTTTTTTCTATGAAAAAGAATGTGTCAAGGCCTACGTGTTCTTTTGATGGATACATACAAAAATATGCAGAAAGTCACATGTCAGTTTCTTCTTAGACCTCAGGTGTAGAAATTATTTGCTATTTCCTTCATGGTCTTGTCACCATCTGCTATAGTCTGTAGTGTGTCACGTGGTTTTGTAATATATTGTCATAACCAACATGGTTATTCTATATAATTATAGAAAATATTTCACCAGCATAGTAGTAGCTCCATTGGTTTTGCATGTGCTCACCTCTACATGAGGTTGAGGGTTCGAGTCTTCTTGTATGAGAAAACTCAAAACTCTCCTCATGTACAAACGAGTACGTGTCAAATCAATGGAACGCTATCATTTTTTGGCAAGAAAATATTTTCAATGACCTGAAAGTTAGCCTGATGGAGATATGCTGATGAAATAAAGTGAACACCATTTAAAGTGTTCTCAATTACTTGAAAAATAGTTTTATTATGATAATGGAACTGCCAGACTTACTTGAAAAGCCAGTAGTATTAATTTGCACTATTTGTTGTTGAACGTTCCCTAAAATCAGTCATATTAAGTTCTGCTTTTGTTGTTGGGTTGGTTAGTTGGTAGTAGCACTTGTGTAGTTTTGTTGATATAGTCTGAGTTAACAAATGATATGATTTGTTTGGTTCAACGTTTGGTTATTTTCCATCAGACCATGTGTTAAGATTTACGAAAGCAAATACACCTTCGAAATCTTAACACTATATAGCCAGCGTATTTCTTTTCTCCTTTCTAGTTCTTACATAAAACATGGCAAATGAAAAAGGGCTGCATGTTGAACCGTACAAACTTTACTATATGCAGCTTTAGCAAAATTGGTAGTACCTACTAATTTTTTTTTTTGAAGAGGTAGTACCTACTAATTCGTCAATATTAATTCGTACTTTTGTTGTTGAGAGTTGAATATGCACTTGTTGTGGTTGAGTTGGTTTTAATTAGGTCTTATTTATGTTTGTGTTTGAAATTTCATAACTAAAGTGCAATTTAGACCTGCATGATCTGTAGCTTGGCGATGAATGGAGAATTTGTGTCAACAGAGGACGTGCACCTGCAGAGAGGAACTATAAAGGTTTCGCAAGAGTGTCCAACATCTGCAATCATTAGGTTCGGCGCTAGGGCATGGCATCTGAGCATCATCTCACATTTGGGCATGGAATGGTGAGAATGGTCGGATTAATTTTGGGACTTGAGCGTACAAAAAGAATTTGATTTGAAGAGAGGTGATTATTTTTTCACTGAGCCCACCTGGGAATGTTCAGAGTGAAGTTCTTTGAGGTGTTCATAGATAGAGTACAGATAATCACCTCATTTCAGACATGTTTTTCATGGTGTTATAACTTGTAACCTTGTTTGAGATGTTTTTGCCCCTTCGGATACATGTTTTGATAAAGGTGGTTTTTTTTTGGGATAAACCAATTGAAGCATAATATGATTATCCATGTGATATGAATCAATCATGACAGCAGTATCTGTGTTTTCTTTTGTTTTACAGCCCTGGCGTGGGAAAAAAGCTTGTTGGAGAAACTGCTTCAACTAGGAGCTATATACAATGCGACGAAAGATTAATTGGGGTGGTTGGTTTCGATACCAAGAATATGAAAAAGAAAGCTTTTGTGTTGTACAAATGATAGTCGATTGGAGCTTGTTGATCTTTTAATTGGAGAGTCGATAGAAGTCCGCTGAACCTTTAACTGGAGATTTTGTCAGAACCCACCGAACCTTTAAGTTGACAGTTGTCCACCAAGTTTCGTTAAAGAGGTTCGGTTGGAAAAAAAATAAAATCTAAAAGATAAGTTTCGTTCATGTGTTGTGGAACTTAAAATAGATGTCTCGATCAAAGTTTTGGAGTTGGATGCTTTGATTGGGACAAAGAAGTATTTTGGTAAAAAAAGTTAAGGTGCCCTCATAAATCAAAATTTGAATTTGGGATACACTCAAAATTGGATTGCCCTTATGGATGAGTAGGATGCACTTGCTCATAAAATTTTAGAATAACACTCAACAATATAACATTTAATGTCGTTTTGGGATGTGTAAACTTGTATCTTAAGGTGAATACATACAACTAGACCTGATCACGGTCTTGGGTTTAGGGTTTAGGATTTAAGATTTTTTGCCCGGCTCGCCTAAGCTCGTAAACAAATTACACAGATTAAGTAATCATTTTTAAGAAAAGTCCGGTCGAGCCCTAGCCCAGTTAGATTAGCTTTCAAGTGGGTTGAGCTTGTGCCACCTTAAAAAGCCCAAGCCCATCCAGGCTTGATCCAAATACAAGTTAGTGATTAACATATTTAAAAATAATTAATGTTATAGGTGGTATTTGATCTTGGCACACAATGGTCACATTAGGTGATGCTTACCATTTGAGCCACTTTTTTTAATTGCACAATAAAAGAATATATAATATATAGATAGAAACACAAAAGTTATTGAAAAAGTTTATAAAAAATTTATTAATTGAATATAAAAAACTTATTTTATATTTTTAATATTTATATATTTATATATGGGCTTGTGGGTTGGGCTTTGTATTTTTGACATGAGTCGGGCTTTGGTCTATGTGTTGCGTATATATGGTGGACTGGGTTTCGGCTAAGGTTCTTAGGCCTGAGCCCAACAAATGAATAGACCTATATACAAATGTGTGGGGGATGTGTTTTGTTGTGCTCACAATTGGTGGTTATTCTAGCGTTTCCTATATGGAAAAATTTTATGGTAACACTCCTATCATCACACCTGAACACACATTGTTATGCATCTCTATTATGTAATGAAATTCCTATGTCTAGTTGACATATGTGAATGAGTAAAGGCTTTAAGGTTTAGAATGAAGGCTTCATCAAAATGCTAAGGCAAGATGGTGTCTTCAATCCCAACTTATAATCTTTTCTTTATTTACATGAATACCCAATGTGAAACTATTCTTAACAGACTCATTAATGTTTTATGATTTTATGGACCCCTTGAGCTTTAATGGGCCTAATGGCAACAATTGTTTGCCTAGCTAATAAGGATTTAAAGAAACATGTAACCAACAATCAGTTGACTCAAGTGGTAAGAGACTTAGTTTCCTTAAACAAGGTCTTGATTTTGAGTTTTTGTACATAGAAAAAGAATTGAGTTGAGAGGGCTATGAGCCCGACAATGCCTGGGCATGAATTAGGTGTTGTTGTTAGCGTTGGACACCATATGAGAAACCAAAAAAATAAAAGAAACATGTAGTATTTAGTAATTAAGCAAAGACCCTTACAATATGTATGACCAACCAAATGAAAAACTTAATGGTTTGTATATAGTCACTTATGCAAAGGAAAATGATTGAGGTACCCACTTTAGGCTTCATTTTTGGGTACCCAACAGAGTTAGCTGTTCAATATACTTTAAATGCATATCACAAGGTGTATAGGCGGCGGACCTTGGCATCGGGGATGACTTCGAGGGTTGATAAGTTGGTTTCTTTCAAAGTTTACAAAAGTGCATGTACTCATGAAAAGGGGTATTTTTAATGGGGGACACGGGGATTTTAGCTGGAATGAGATTTACTAATATTGGAAAGTTAATGTTGGTAATGTCTGCTTATAGCAACACATCACTTTGACAAAAAGATAAAAAGTGGGGAGAGCAGAAGTGTAAGATCACATCTATTTTGTCTACGTGGTGTGCTGTTATTAGTAGACACTACTAACATCAGCAAATCTCCTCCTATTTTAGCCACTCCATTTGTTATTCACCAATTCCATTCACCAACTACCAAGGGTTACAAAACTTGCAATGAATGTTTTCGTAAAAAAAAAAAAAAAAAAACAAAAAAAACTTACGATGATTGTAGACACTTTGGAGGTTAAATGGAGATTAATTTTGTGGTTAGTGATCGGAGGAAACACTTTTGATGCACATTGCCACACAGTCGATGAAGTGTTTTTTATCTACATTAAAAACAACAATACGCATCACTATGCATAAATCAAAGGACACCACAATCTAGACAGCAATGCATGTCTCAAAAGTAAGTCACCAGACATTTTTTAGGACACTATGTCCTCGTAATTGTCGCCAACATCATCATCATATATAGCTCCTCAATTATCGCTTCTGCGTACCCTAACCCCCCATGGCGCACGATAGCACTAAAACCCTAGCTGGCGCCGACGCCTTCGGCTCCGGCGCCACTGCGACGGAGACTTGCGCGATCGATCTTTTGCTTGGCGAAGATCTGCTTGTACCAAACATTTGGGGATGATTTGTTGGTGATGAGTGGGGGAAGATGGTATGGAATTAGAGCAAAAGTGAGAATTTTGGTTTGGAGAGTGGTGATTTTGAGGACTTTGGAGAGTACTCATAAGGAGATTGAGAAGGAGGTCTCATCATCATCAGATGGGGTTGTGCACTAGTTGAGGTAATGCTTTTTTTTTTTTTTTTTTCGACCTTTCAACTGGAATGCATTTCAATAATGATGTTTGTCTGTTTTTTCTGTTTTGAGTGTTTGTTGTTTTAGTTTTTAAAGTTTAGTACTTTTTGTAATAGCTGTTGGATGTAGAAAAGACAAGTGTTAAGATATGGTAATTAAGATAAAGTCGAGTTGTTGAGATAGATTGGTTATTTTAGATTTGTTGATAAGATATGGTGGCTTAGATGTAGTTTAGTTGGTTTTGATGGATATATAGTTGGTTTTCATTATATTTGTTTGATCCTGGAAGTGAATGTTGGGCGGTAAAACAACAACAATTACATAAAAATATGCCTACCAAGTTAAAAGAAAAATTTTGTAGGACCGCAATTAGGCCAGCTATGCTCTATGGAAGTGAATGTTGGGCTGTAAAGCAACAACAATTACATAAAATGAACGTAGCAGAAATGAGGATGCTTAGGTGGATTTGTGGTAAAACTCGTAAAGATGGGATAAGAAATACAGAAATCCAAAGAAAAGTAGGAGTAGCACCAATTGACTCAAATATTAGGGAAGGGCGGTTGCGGTGGCTTGGTCACCTACAAAGACGGCCTACAGATGCCCCCGCTAGAAAATTTGACTTAATAGAAATTGAAGAAATTCAACGACGTAGGGGTAGACCGAAGTTAACTTGTGATGCATTAATTAGTAGGGATTTGAATGGTTTGGAAAGCTCACCATCAATTGCATTAAAGTGAGCACAATGAAAGAGTTTGATCCATATAGCCGACCCCAATTAATTTAGGACTGAGACTATGTTGTTGTTTTCATTATATTGTTTACTTTGATTACAAGCCTACTATATATAGATACATCAAAACCAACTCAACTCTATCTACAACCACCATATCTTGTCAACAAATCTATAACAACCAATTTATCTCAACAACTCAACTTTATCTTAACTACTGTATCTTAACAATAAGCTTAGTGGGTAATGGATGTGAGTTGTGTACTTTGCGGTTGTATACTTAGTGCATTTCTCAAAAATGGTTGTAACTAAGTAGAATTTGATAGGCTAAGTATTTATGTTTTGGAGTTACTGTGTAGTGTAAGGAAATTGTCTTGCTGGTTCGAGATTGTTGGGAATGTTAGCTAGTGATGGAATGTAAAGTCGTTTAGATTAATCATGAGTGGCCCGATACATTTGTTTGCTTAGTTTTTGGTCAAACATGAAGCTATAGATGAATTTAGTGGTTTGTTTTTGTGTTTCACTCAAACATACCTTGGAGAGGCAAGTTTTTTTGCGACACCAATTAAGCTCTTTGATGGTGTTTGATGTACTCAATTAAGTTGAACAAGACTAGTTTTTGTCTTTGGACAAGATGAATTTTAGGTATTATTTAGTTGGTAGCTCTATTTTAAGTTTTTAACCCCTAAATAGAATGGAGGTTATCAAGACCTAGAAACATCTTTTAGGGTCATCTCTTTCTCTGTTTCTTGTGGCGCTTAGTTTTCACTACCAAATATAAGGCAAGAGTTTTGACTTCCTTTAGTGGAGCTTAGTTCTCGCTACCAAAGCATGTGGCATAGTGGTAGGGAGAAAGTCTTACAATCATAAGTTATGGATTTGAGAATTCGTTCTTTAAAGATTGGGCTATTAGCTTTTGTTTGTTATCGAAAAGTTTTATTGTCGGGTGAAGTTTCATGGTTGTTTTGTTTGTATAGTTGTTATTGTGTTATTATTGTACTAATGTATAATATTTGTAACATTTATGATGTAGTAACTATTAGTCTTAATGACCAAAAAAATTGAGCTAAAATCTCTACAATAAGGGCTAGCTCTAGAGTAGAAATTAAGGCAATGTAGTTTTAACCAAGTTTTGAAACTTCGTCTTTGCCTTAAGTTTCGCTCACTTAAGATTCAGAGGTAATTCAAGGAAGTTAACTTCAATGAGGGAGGTTTTACAAAAATTCGATGGTGTACGAAAGTTTATGAAATTTCTTTAAATGTTAGAAAACTCAAATTTCTCCTTAAAGATGTTAGAAATATACTTAATCATACAACAATGATGCATAATAATCACAATACAATTGTTAAAAATAGTTATTTTACAATAAATATGCAATTTGCAACACACGCGATATTAATATTTATTTTTATATTGCTTTATATGATAAATTTTTACCTTATTTGCTATTTGATGTGAAAAGAAGTTAGGTTTAAAATTTTATTTTCTTTAGGGGTAACATCTCTAAACTTCCCTAAAAATTTCGTTGATTTCTTCGAATTCTTGCATTTTTTGTCTCTTTTTAATGGTTTCGATGGAAGCCATCGAAGTTGATCGAAGTTTGTCGAAACATGTCGAAGTTTCAGGCGAAACTTTGCAAGTTTTAATCACCACATAGTTTCACTTCCAATTTTCATTATTGACAAACTTCCACCAAAAGGCGAAGTTTAGCGAATTTTCAAACCATGGTTTTAACAAATAGGCCCATATTATGTACCCAACCATCTTGGCATAATTTCTATACAAGTAGATGGTTCGCTTGAGGGTTTAGTACTACTTTTAAGTTTTTTTGTGATTTTGTTTTCCTATATGCTATTGACTTTCTGGGTCATTGATACTTCATAATGTATTTTAACTGCAATATATTGATGTAATTATAAGAGCTCATACTAATTATGTAAATACAACAACAATGGGTCTTCATCTCGCAACAATGAGACTTCTCACGGCAATAACTAGACCCTAACAACCCAATCTTCAAAGATTTTGTGGAAGCTAAAGTCGAAGTTGCAACGTTTAGTTGGAAGGCTTTGCGCCTACCACTTTGTCATATTCTTTGGCTATTGTATAGGTTGAAGAGTTATCTATTAAGAAAGGATGGTTGTGATTCTAGTTTACTTCATTAGATGCGAATATATGTGATTGTGGATGTTTTTAGAATTTATAGTTTTAGAAATCCCTAGTGTTGGGAAATTAGAAGTAAATTTGGTTTGTTAACACACCACTTGGTTGGTACCTAAGGGGACCCCATAATCATGAGGTTTATGGTTCTATCCCTCTCCTAACACATTGTGGGGGATTGTGTGTGGCTAATTCGAGTGCTTTCTGGACTAGTCGATTTTGTCGCAGTGTTGTCGAGCTGCTCAGGTGATGGTTGCTACTTGATTGCTGCTAAAGACAAGTTCTAGGAGTTTCAGTTTGGTTTGCGTTGCTATCGCAAGAAGTCACATTATTTTTTTGTTGTGTAATGTTATGTACTTGAGTTCCAGTACCTCAATGTTCATGTAATGATTGAACGGGACGATGGAACCGTGTTATCTCATGAAAAAGAAAAAACGCCGAAGGATTTGATATGGCATTTTTGTTACAAAGATCAATGTGTTATGATCATAAGGTTGTGAGTTTGGTACCTACTCAAATTCTTAAAGATTGGCCATTGAAATATGTTTGTTACTCAACAAGGTTTAAAAAATCAACAAGATTTGTCAAACTTCTGGTGAATTTTGTTTACTAGAGAGAAAGGGAAATGAAATTTGTGGGCAAAGAAATTATTAGAAACTCACCAAAAAGATTGACTCAATTCGATAGGCTTTGCCTATGTCTATCGAAGTGCTCTAAATAGTGTCAAAATTCTTCGACAAACTTAAGCCATCAAAAAGAGCACATTAACTATTGATGCCTTAGAATTGGCAAGCAAAGTCGTGGCATTGGAATGAGGCAATGTGCTACAATTCTCATAGCTAAAGTGGTGAAGTTTAAAACATGACACAAATGTGCCACTTAATTACAAAGTTCAAAATTGATGTTAGATGTATTTTACCATTTAGACTAGATGGTGTTAAAAAGTTGGGTAACTTTTCTATGCAGTGCTTTGCACGTTGATATCACATTACTGTGCAAGTGTTAGATTTAATAAGTACGCCAACTTTTTTTTTGTCACTAGAGATTACACTGTTCCAATTTATCATTACACTGATACAGTTTTTGAGGGATCCGAAATCAAATTCCACAACATTGGATAACTCTAGATATCAACACGATCTAATTGCGACAACAACATGACTCAAAGTAGGACTCTTCTTCAATAGCATTTTCAATTGCAACCTTTACCTGGGTAGCTCTGCAATATCGTGACAAAATCAACTAGTTCGGAAAACACCTCGAATTACTTGGAGGGAGGCTAGAACTTGAAGTTAAAGATTCCCTATGTTTATAGTTTTAGAAATTTTAAATGTTGAGGAATTAGAAGTAAAATTTGGTTTTTCGATTGGTACCTAAAGATACCCCAGAATCATGACGTTGTAGGTTCTATCCCTCTCCAACATAATTGGGAAAATTTTGTGTGGTTAGTCCAAAACGCTTTTTGAACTAGTCGATTTTGTCGCGGTATTGTCGAGCTGCTTGACTGACGGCTGTTACCTACTGCCAAAGACAAGTCTCATTATTATGAAGCTGTCTTTTGTTGTGAACTTGAGTTCGAGTTCCTCAAAAGTCAATTTGATGATAGATTAGAACAATTTAACAAAGTAACCTCTCATGAAAAAAGAAAACCTACTAAAGGTTTCGTCTTGGACCACGCATGACTTGGACCACACATGACTCGTACTAGGACTTGTCTTGAACAACATCTTCAACAACAATTGTTACTTGGGTAGCTCGACAATAGTGTTACAAAATCGACTAGCCGGAAAACATCTCAAACTAACCAAAATATTGCATTAAAAACTTGGTTTCGTGCAATATTATGACATTGTTAAAGTTTGTGATTCTTTTTTTTTTTCTTAAAAAAGGAATTTTAAGTCCAATGTAATCTTTGAAACAGACTCTGAACTTGCTGTCAACATTATCATAAAACCCAATTGTTGGAGCGGAAACCAAAAAGCCCTTATTTAGGACATTTGAAGCAAGCAACAGGTTAGCTTCCTCATTCAACATGCTTGTAGAGAATCTAACAATTGAACACTTGAGATAGCTAGACATGGCCTGCTTAGATTTTAAGTTTTCTTTATATGCTCGTCCTTGTAATCTTATGGACTTTTGTATTTTGACTGGTATAATGTACTTCTTTCACTTATGATTAATAGAAATCACTCTATACTTTTGTGGGGTCAACTTAGCAGAGGTGACAGAGTGTGGTGCCACCTAAGGGCTAGGCCAGTCAAGCTGGGTTAGTTCTTATGTGGGATGATCATTTTGTTGCAAAAAAGAAAAAAATTAAGGCCTTTTGGTAACCATTTAGGCCTGTTCGGATGAGGTTGAGAATGCAAAGAGGTAGACAAGTGTGGACATGCAGTGGCTTCACCAACGTCTTAACAATCAACATGTGTGTTCACTTGAACTTATCAAAAAAGCATTCAATTCATTACTCCCTCCTGTCAATGATACAAGTCATCTTCAAAATTCTAGAGAGTTTTTGTGCCTATTTACCTATTTTACCCTTAAGCATTTAATTGTAGTTAAATAGTTGTTTTCTTTAAATGGAGGGTTAGTATAGTCAACCACGTAATTAATGTACGGGAAAAGAATGTAATTTGAACACTTAATTAATACACCCCTTAATATGTGTGTTTTGAGCAAAACAACTTGCATTATTGATTGGAGGGAATAATTTACTACAAGGACGATGCTAGGGTGATTGATGTGCGTCGAATGCTTCAATAATAATTTCAAACTCTTTTTGCTGCCAAATGCTAACTGCAATTGGTTTGTAGTAGTGGTAAGCACGAGTGTCGATCCACAAGGTTTGGTAATCTAATTTTGGTCATAAACAAGAGAGAGCTAACTGAACTAAGTAATAGGAGTACAACTAATCTAATTCGCATGAAAATAAATAAAGCAAGACAAGTAATTTTCGTGCCAGGCGGAAAGATGAGGATTGTGAGGGAGATCCCAACATCTGCAATTGTGAGGTTCAGGACTTGCGGTGTGGAGCCTGCCTATAACCACAAATTTTGGCGCGATTTGGTGGTGATGAGCGGGAGGAAAGTGACGACTTTGAGCAAAAGGAGAATTTTGATTTGGAGAGGTGATTTTTTTTGTTTACTCAAGTTGGGGGTGTTCACAGGGTTTAGTATTTTGAGGATATTGAGTTTTTCATCAGGTGGGATGGGGACATCTTTCTGGAAGACTTGGAGGCTGCTCACAAGGAGATTGAGGAGGATCTCTCAACATCATCAGATGGGGGTGTGTAGTAGTTGACGTAATGTTTATTTTTTTCAAAAAAAATAAATTCATTTGTATGTGTGTATATAGTTGGAGATGAAAAGAATAACCCTGTCGACTCGTGATAGTAAGTTTGTTATGCATTTTGATGTTACTATACTTGTATGTGTGTTTTTTCAGCTTTAGGTGTTGGTTGATTTTGTTTTGAAGTTGAGAACTTTTGTAATAGTATGGGATGCAGAAAAGACATTAGCTTAGTAGGCAGTGGATATGAGCTATGTGCACTTTTGCATATGATAATATATATTATAATGTCTTGCATTTTTGGAAAATGGTTGCAACTGAGTGGAATTTGATAGGACAATTTGATAAGGATTACGTTGGAGTTCTTGTGCATTGGAACTTGTTAGGGAGTTTTTCTTACTGGTTTGATTTTGTTGGGAATGTTAGCTAGTGATGGAATATTACCTAAGCGAGGAGAGCAAACAAGGCTAGTGTTTTTGCCTTTGGATAAGATGAGTTTAGGTAATCTTTATTTGATAGTTGTGCTTTTAACCTCTAAATAGAACACATGCAAGAACTTTTAGTGCCTTCTTTACCTCTAATTTTATTAGAGGTTATCTTTTACAAATATAATTCAAGAGTTTTGACTTACATAGGAGAGCTTAGTCCTAACTACGAAAGCATTTGGCATGGCAATAGGGGTAAGGCCTAACAATCATAAGGTTATGGGTTCAAGTCCTTTCCCATTCTTTAAAGATTGTGTTACTAGATTTGTTTGTTATCTGGATAAATTCTACTGTATTATTGTATTTGAATAGTTGTTATGATGTTTTTCTATTATTGTATAACGGTTTTAATGCATTTCTTATGTAATAACTATGAGTCTCTATGATCGAAATAAAAAATAGTAGTGTTAGAAGTCCTTACAATTAGGGCTGGCCCCAAAGTAGAAATTGAGGCGAAATAGTGTTGGCAGTTTTACATTTTGGCCTTGTTTGGTTAGAGGTGGAGTTATCTTTCGGGAGATAACTTGCAGGGAGTTGGGAACTAATCTTGTTTGGTTGCCTAACTTCCCTGCAAGTTATCTCTCAACTTACACCCTAAGGTGAGAGATATCTCCCCAGCCCCCATATAGAGTTATCTCCCATGAGTTTTGGACACAATAACCCCTCATTAATGATCTTTTTATTACCTATCTTTCTCTTATTTGAAGGCTATTTATGTCAATTCATATATTTTATTGTTTAAAAATTTGCAACTTTTTTTAAAGTTGAACCAAACATGAAAATATTAACTCCAAGGCTATTTATGTCAATTCATATCTTTCATTGCTTCAGTCATTTTAGCATATTTCTTGATACAATTGATGAGAGGGTTTGCTTGAGCTAGTGCAACTTTAAATTTGTTATGAATTTTTTTACTATATTATATAGGTTTTTTTTAAGATCATTGGTACATCGTAATGTATTATAACTGCAAATAAATTGATATATTATGAGTTCACAATAATCATATTGGTACTACAACGGGTCTTCACCTAGCAACAATGAGATTTCTCTCGTCAACAACTAGGGGTGTACACGGATTGGATCCGACCCATTCAGGGTATATTGTATAAGTGTGACTTGATCCCATTATTGCGGATTGAACAAGTTTGATCGGATTAATAAAATGCAGATTCAACAGAATCAAGTTCACGGGTTGTAGTCGTATAGTTCTCTCATAAGAATATGCACTTTAGTTAAGAACAATTCCATAATCTCAAATAAACATGACATTCCAATTTGCTATGATTAAACCTTGATTAAACAACACAAAACAAAGTGTATGCACAAATTAGACTTGATTCAACTTAATACAAAAATTATTTGACCAAACCATTGATATGAATCTCAAGATCTAAAAAGTAGAAGTATCTATAAAGTAAATTGCATGTGTTTAATGTTGACGGATCGAATCGGATTGGATCCGCTGATTCTACATATAAAATTCATAATTCGATCCAATCCGTGCAGATTGACAGTTTTGCAATTCAATCTAATCGCAACAACTTATAGAATTTGATTTGATGCACAATAATTGGATCGAATTGGATAAGATCTACGGTTTACTGGATCTGTGTACACCCCTAACAACAACCATATCCATACGCTAACAACCCAATCATTAAAAATTTGAGGGAAGCATCACTCAAAGTTGCAACCAAAAGGTTACCAAGGCTTTGCTCCTTAGACTACCACAAAAAAAAATCTTTGCTCTCTAGGCTACCACCATGTCACATGCTTTGGTAGCCTATCATATTGGTTGAAGACTTATCTATTAAGAAATGATGATTGTGATTCTAGTTAGTGTTAATAAAATAAAATAAAATAAAATAAAATAAAATAAAGAAGCTTTGATCAGACGTGATGATTACATTGAAATCAATTTGATGATAACATTGGAGGGATCTTACAAGAGAAAGGAAATACATATTTATTGATGATGCTTACACATAAGTAAATTTAGTCAACATGACCCACTATCCCACTTCACAATTTAATAACTCTACCACTTGACACATGCCCAATCCACAATATATAAACTACCCATTATGTGATAACTTTTCATAACTAACATTAACCACTAAACATGATTTCACATACACATATGCTTACTATATGGTTTTTATGCACAACTTTGAACCGTACTCACTAATTAAAAAATATAGACTAAACATTAAAATATATATCTAAGACATACTTGTAATATCAAATTTGTATCAATATTCTAACGATTAGTTTCATTAGATGCTAATATAAGTTATTGTCTTTGTTTTTAGAGGTTTAGAAGTTTCAATTATTTGGAAATTATAAGTAAAATTTGCTATTCTTAACAAACCACTTGGTTAGTAGTTAAGGGTACCCGACAATCAAGAGGTTGTGGTTCTACCCCTTCGCCAACATATTTGAGGGAATTTTGTGCGGTTAGCTTGAGGTGCTTTGCGAACTAGTTAATTTTGTCGCAGAGATGTCAAATTACTCAAGTGACGTCTGCTACTCAATTGCTGCCAAAGATGAGTTCCAGTTCGGGTCGTGTTGTTGTCGCGAGTAGTCTCATTATTAAAAAGTTGTCTAATGTTGTGAACTTGAATTTTAGTACCTCAAAACTAATGTAATAGTAGAACAGAGTAATGTAATCTCCTGTGAAAAAAAAAGCCTACGAAAGGAGCAAGGTTGTGGCTTTATGGGAAGGATTGTGCAAGAATTCTTTTAACTAAAGTTGGTGAAGTGTAACAAGTGACACAAATGCGCCACGAGTTAAGCACAAAATTCAAAAGTTATTTCAGTTGTATTTTCCCCTTGAGACTTGGGTATTAAAAAGTAGGGTAACTTTTTTATTGTGCTTTACTTGGCATATCACATCAATGTGTCACGTGTTGCGATAAAAAATGCGTAACATTTTAACTTTACCAATTTTAGCAAAGATAACTGTAGCAAATCTCTTCTTGTGGCATCGAGTGTTAGATTTAATGCAATATGACGACTATTATTTTGAGGGGCTTGGAACCAAATTTAACAATATTGGACAGCTTTTGATTACAACGAAAACTAGTTGCGACAACAACACGGCTCGAATTGGAACTCATCGTTGGTCGCATCTTCTTTAGCGACATCTGGTAGCTTGATAATACCGAGGCAAAATTGACTAGCTTGAAAATCACCTTGAACTAGCCACACAAAATCCTTCCAAGTATCTTGGACAGGGGCTGGAACTTGAAATCTCAAGTATCTTAGAGGAACATACAATTTAATACAATATCATGCCATTATTAAATTTTGTGATTTTTTTTTCTTTTTTCCTTTTATTGCTATTTTAGTAATAATTAATTGTTGTAGAATCCAACATTAATTTATGGCTTTGTGATATCACTTTTGAATGATGAAACAACAACATAGCCTAAATCCCAAATTAATTGGAGTTGGCTATATGGATCAAACTCTTCCATTGTGCTCGGTTTAATGCAATTGATGGTGAGCTTTCCAAACCATTGAAATCCATCCTAATTAATGCATCCCAAGTTAACTTCGGTCTACCCCTACCTCGTCGAATTTCTTCAGTTCCTATTAAGTCAAGTTTTCTAGTGGGGGCATCTGTAGGCCGTCTGTGCAGGTAACCAAACCACCACAACCGCCCTTCTCTAATCTTGAGTCAATTGGTGCTACTCCTACTTGTCTTTGGATTTTTGTATTTCTTATCTTATCTTTACGAGTTTTACCACACATCCACTTAAGCATCCTTATTTCTGCTACGTTCATTTTATGTAATTGTTGTT
Source organism: Stephania japonica (assembly GCA_039657345.1). NCBI lineage: Eukaryota > Viridiplantae > Streptophyta > Magnoliopsida > Ranunculales > Menispermaceae > Stephania > Stephania japonica. The sequence continues at coordinate 13,116,536 of CM077558.1, read as the reverse complement.
GCTTTACTACCCAACATTCACTTCCATAAAGCATAGCTGTCCTAATTACAATCCTATAAAATTTTTCTTTTAATTTGGTAGGCATATTTTTATCACATATCACACCAGTTGCACTCCTCCATTTCTTCCATCTAGCTTGAATTATATGTGTGACATCATTCTCAATATTGCTATCATTTTGTATGATTAATCCTAAATATCTAAAGTGTTTTACTTTAGGAACTTCTACTTCCCTTGATTTTACCACTTCAACATCTCGATGTCTCATATTTCTAAACTTACAGTAAATGTATTCGGTCTTCGTCCTACTCAACTTAAAACCTTTAGATTCTAATGTATTCCTCAGAAGTTTTAATTTCCTATTCACTCCATCTCTTGTTTTGTCCACTATGACAATATCATTTGCAAATAACATACACCATGGTATATCCTCTTGAATATGCCAAGTTAGTTCATCCATAACTAGCGTAAAGAGATATGGGCTTAAAACCGATCCTTGATGTAGTCCTATCGTAATGAGAAATTCTTATGTAGTTCCTCCGAATGTCTTTATACTAGTTACTACTCCCAAATACATTTTCCTTAATTGTGTCTATGTATCTAGCATGCACCCCTTTTCTTTCTAGAACTCACCAAAGAACATCTCTAGGAACCCTATCATATGTTTTTTTTTTCTAAATCTATAAATACCATATGAAAATCCTTTTTCCTTTCTCTATATTTTTCTATCAATCTTCTTACAAGGTACACGACCGTTATTGTACATTTGTAATCAGTATAGGAATTTTACTTTAATCACCTGTGTCCACAAAATATGGAGTTTTTCTGTTCTCTCCAGCTAGGAATGTTCACAAGGTGAACTACTTTGAGGATACTAAGGCTTTGTTTTTAAGTTGAACACTTTTGTAACAACTTTGGGATATAAAAAGACAAGCTTAGTGGGTAATAGATATCTGTGTGTACTTGTGCATTTGATTTGATAACATAGGTGGTTCATTTTTCAAAAATAAAATGGTTTTTATTGAGTAGAATTTGATAGGCCATGATACTAGTATTTTTTTGTGGAGTTCTTGTGCATTGTAAGGTAGTTCTTCTTGCTGGTTTGGGCTTGTTAGGAATATTAGCGAGTGATGGAATGTGAAGTGGTCTCGATTAATTATCAATAGTTGATTCATTTGTTTGTTCAGTCTTAGTTATTTTTATTTTTATTTCTTTGAACAATGAAACTACAATTGGATTTAGTAGTTTATGTTTGTGTGGAAACATCTCTTAGAGAGTTTTTCATGGGACCAATTTAGCCCTTTGGTATTTCTAGTTCTTAATCGAAGGGAACAAGAGTAGTGTTTGCCGTTGGATAAGATGAATTTTAGGTAGCTCTACCTCTATTTTTAGTAGAGGTTATCCTTTACAAATATAAGTCAAGTGTTTTCACTTATTATGAGTGAGTAGTTCTAACTATCAAACTATGTGGCATGACAGTTGGGCGTAAGGCCTCACAATTATGAGTGAGTGAGTAGTTCTTTATAGATTATACTACTAAAATTGTTTGTTCTTGAGAGAAGTTCCATTGTTGTTGAGTGAAGTCTTGTGATTGTTGTATTTGAATGGTTGTTATGTCATATACGTTAATGTTGTATTAATGTATTATAGTTGTAATGCATTTTTGGGCATTAACAATTAGTCTGTACGATCGGGAAAAAATAGTAGTGATAGCAAATAGGTTCCTACTATTTGGTTTACCTTGTTGTTCAATAGTTTTTGTCATTATGGCATATTTCTTGATCCAATACAATTAAATTTTGTTGCGATATGTTTTTCATATATATTATTTAGGTTTTTTTGGATCATAGTTTCGTTAAAATGTATAATAAATGCAAATGCATAAATGTAGATATCATATCAATACGACAACAACGAGACTTCACTTGTCAACTATGGGACATCTCTCGACAACAATCAGAACCTAACAACTCGATCTTTAAAGTTTTAGGGGGAGCATTACTTGAAGTCTACCTCTGGTTGCAAGTCCCTACCACCATTTCACATGCTTTGGCAGCTTATTATATTGGTTGAATGCTTATCTATCAAGAAATGATGTTATTCTAGTTTGTTTCCTTAGATGCAAATATATGCGATTACCTATGTTTTTTAGAGTTATATAAGTTTTAAATATTTGGAAATTAGAAGTAAAATTTAGGTTTGTTAACACATCATTTGGGTACCCCACAATCATGACGTTGTGGGTTCTACTTGTCCTCCAACACATTTGGAGGGATTTTGTGTGGCTAGGGTCAATGTGCTTTTGGACTAGTTGATTTTGTCATGGAGTTTCCGAGCTGTTAGGATGACGATTGTGCCGAAGACAAGTCACAATAATTCTAATCTAGGCCACGTTGTCGCGAGTAGTCACATCTATATATAAATGTCAACTGTACATAGTTTTTGAAATTAATGTTTGGGTGTATTAATTAGTTTACCTAATTAATATCAATATCCTAATTAATAGCTTAAGTACATTATTTTCAATTTTTTTTGTTTTTCTTTTCTTTTTACACAATACAACTTTTTTAGTTTTTTAAAAAATAAAATATAGTAGCTATATATAATTTAGTGTAGATACTTTTCATCTTTTATATTTTTATTCGAAGATTGGGATTTTTATAATTACACCATTCTTCATATATTTTATAACTTTTATTTTTTAAACAAATTTTATTTATAAAATAAATATAGATTTACAATAAAAAAATAAATATAGATTCATAGTATTCCGGGACGATGTCCAGGTCTAACACTAGTTATGATGAAGCTGTCTAACATTTTGGATTTAGAGTTTGGAGTTCTAGTACGTTATAATTAATGTAAAGATTGATCAGAACAATGTAACGATGTAATCTACTCCAATTTTTAAAGATTTGCGATTGAAATATGTTTGTTATTGGGCGAACTCTCGTGGTCGTTATAATGTGTTCGTATTGTGTCAATGTTTAATAGTTGTAATGCATTTCTAATGTATTAATTGTTGGTTTCGTTTCGATGACCTAAAAAGTACTATAGATTGAATCTCTATCGTAAGGGCTAAATTTAAAATAGAAAAATTAAATTAAAGCCACATCTATTTAGATTATTGTTTTTTATCTTTAGCTTTTGTCACTATGGGGTATATCTTGATTCAATGTAGTAATAGGGGTTTGTTGAGTCTAGTGCTTCAAGCGCTTGAAGTTTTGCTATGGAGGTTTTCCTTATATTATATTGGCTTTTTTTTAGTCACTAATACATCAAAATGTAGCAGAAATATGGATGCTTAGGTAGATGTGTGGTAAAACAAGCAAAGTTAGAATGAAAATACAAAAATTCAAAGAAATGTAGTAGCACCAATTGACACAATGGTTAGGGAAGGGCGGTTATGGTGGTTTGGACACACCTCCAAAGACCTCCTACAAATGCCCCTACTTGAAAACTTGACTAAATAAAAATTGAAGAAATTCGAGGAGGTAATGGTAGGCTAAAACTAACTTGGGATGTTAGGAGGGATCTGAATGATTTGGAAAGCACGTTATCAATTGCAATAAATCCAACGCGATGGAAGAGTTCGATTCATGTAGCCGACCCCAATTAATTTGGGACCGAGGCTATGTTGTTGTTGTTGTTGTTGTTGTTGATGGAAGAGTTTGATCTATGTAGCCAACCACAACTAATTATGGTGATGGTGGTAGTGGTTGATACATAATTACAATTATAAGAGAAATATAACAATTCAATATGAGCTCATCAATTCCATGCTAATACGACAACGATTGGTCTTCACTCGATAACAGTGAGACTTCTCTCAACGACAATCATACCCTAGCAATTCAATCTTTAAGCTTTTGAGTAGAACTTGAAGTCGCTACTTTTGGAGGTTATGCTTTATGTCGTACCACTGTACCACTGCCACATGCTTTGGGTAGTCTATTGTGTAGTTTAGAGATTTGTCTATTTAAAAATGACAATTTTGTTTTTTTCTAAAATACCATTGTTTACTTTATTCTAGTTTGTTTTATTAGACGCAAGTCTTAAGTGATGGCATATGCCTATGATTTTTAGAGTCTTAGGACTTCTTTGAGATGATCATTCTTTTATTCTTTACACATTACTAATACAAACTCACTATTTATTCTCAATAAAAAATTTATTAATGTAAATGGGAGTTTTTCCCCTTTATGTATATTTCATGTTGACTAAGACTTTCAATTTTTCGACATTTGGTTGTGCTTATTAGTGGTTAAATCACAAGAGTTATTGACTTACCTATAATGAACTTCAACTTTCTACTACAGGTGGATGTTCATGTCTTGTAAACTTAATTTGATATTTTGATGTTTGTTCACAAGAATTTCATCATAGGATACGAATAAATAGAAATGGGTTAGCGATTAACTTTGTGATCAAGTTCTTTTGTTGGGGTCTTTTTCCTCTTTTTGAATAAATATTGCTAAATGAGTAGGTAGAAATTGGTGCGTGGTCCATTTGGTAAACCATATGAAGATTTTTGCTCTTATACTATTATGCTTTCATTCTATTTTATAAATTTACCTGAATGGATTTTTTGCGTTGAATTGTGTAGGGGCAAGTGGGGCAAGAATATATTTTAGTAACTTTTTCCTTCTTACAGTTGGTCACGTACTTATAATTTTTATATTTTGCTTTACTATAAAATTTACTTGAATTGACTACACATGGTTGATCGTGTAATAATTTATTGTTAGATTGTCAGTATTGATGTGGTGCTATTATAATTTTTTTAGGGCAAGATCATGTTTTTTGCTTGGCAAAATATGTCTAATCCTGCAAACATGTTAGGAAACCCCTACATTCATGTAACAAACTTGGAGATCATGCAAACATATTTGTGTTTGTGTTTGGTGAAAACCTTGGTTAATTAGAGTTGCTTGGAGAGGTAGTTTTTTTTTTTTTGTGGTACCAACTAAGTTGAGATTTGATCTCTCTAAGTGTGGGGAACAAGACGATTTTTTTTTTCGCCTTGGAAAAAAGTTGAAGTCTATCTAGTGTTTGGTAACTCCAAGTTTAAGGTCTAAACAAATTGGAGGTTACTCAAAACTTTCAAACTTTTTGGTGTCATCTCTACCATTATTTGTAGTAGAGGTTCTATACCAAAAAAAAAAAGAAAAGAATTGTTTACTTATAGTAGAGTTTGGAGTTGACTACCAAGCATGTGGCATGGTAGTAAGAAGAAACAAACACCGCTATAAGGTTGTAAGTTTAAGTTGTAACGACCTTGCCTCCCGCGCGGTGGCCATTCAGCCTAAAGACGCTCTATAAATCCTCGACGACGTTGGCGAGCTTAATGAAAGCATTAGTAAGCCCTCGTACCTAATTGCCAACTACCCGTATATTGCGAAAATCGACAAGATAAAATTTCGAATGAAAACAACAGAAGATTTGTATCAATTCCTAAGGAGAGTGTTTATACAAAATACCCGACAAATCCGTTGATATAAAATCATTCCCACCCTTTATAAAGTTTGCGACTACGACGACCCCAATTCCCAAATCAGAACCACTCGGCCTAAACCGCTACTTAACTTCCCGAATTCCAGGCAAGGCAAACATCGATTTAGTAAGCCTTACCTTCGGAATAAGTTGCAAGACAATTGACAAGTCTATCCTAGGCCATTTAAATCTTTTTTGGAATTAACTCAAGGCCTATTATGTCAATTATATTATTTTCAATTTTTCTATCTCTATATTTGTACCAAATTTTGGCAGTCTCATTTGTATATGGGACTATCCACAATCCCAAAAAACTGTCCCCAAACTTTTTATCATGATATATGACAAAGGTAATGAAACTATAAAGTTTACAACATACATCAAGTGCGCAATTATTATCCACAACTAAGCTATGCACGTTGAGTCCCTGTGTTATACATATAGCTTAACAAAAGAATTAATAAGTAGATACATCAAATGTACACAAAATGAGAAGGCACCACAATTACCCTAAGCCTTCCCTTTTGCATAGCTGTCGCGACAGTCAAGGTACCAGATGTTTAGTGGGGGGAGCAAAGATCCAACGGGAAATATCAATCCATGGGAATCCAAATAATAGCTACATGCAAGTATAGAAGCATATAATAGAAGCTACATGCAAGTAATAGCAAATGCACGTTGAGTCCCTTTGTTATACATATAGCTTAACAAAAGAATTAATAAGTATATACATCAAATGTACACAAAATGAGAAGGCACCACAATTACCCTAAGCCTTCCCTTTTGCGTAGCTATCGCGACAGTCAAGGTACCAGATGTTTAGTGGGGGGGGGAGCAAAGATCCAACGGGAAATATCAATCCATGGGAATCCAAATAATAGCTACATGCAAGTATAGAAGCATATAATAGAAGCTACATGCAAGTAATAGCAAATGCAAATAATAGCTACATGCAACAATAGAGAGGTACATGTATAATATCAATCCATGGAAATGTCAAGAAATCACATAATCATAGAAGCATATAAATATAAATGCTGGATAATTGTTTCATTTGTCATTGTCGTCCTAATGGTGGCCAATCATCAAGAGTATGTGAGGGTGACTTATTCCACAACGTGTTCATGACTCCTCAAGAGGTCGAGGGTGACTTGATTCCATTGTACATCCACGACTCCTTAAGAGGCCCTTGCAAGACTTTGCTTCAGCGTGCTTTTACGGCTCCCCAAGAGGCTCGAGGGTGACTTGGTTTCATCGTGTTGCCACTGCTCCCCAAGAGACCCTATATAAAGGTGTAGAGGTGTTATCAATGCTCCCTATCACTTCAAAAAGGATAGGTGTCATCACCTTAATTTCATTGTTGTTGGGTGAGATTTTATTCTTATTGTATTTGTATATCGTATGTGTGCTTAGTGGTTTTCACGTGTTCCCGATGTATCAATGTTTCATTTTTTGACGAAAAAATTGTAACTTAAATCTTTATAGTAAGGGTTGCCTTCAAAGTAGATATGTAGGCCATGGGGAAGTGATGTGTTATGAACCATTGTGTAGGATCTAGTCACGAGTTTAGACACAATTGAATTTGTGCTTCAACCTTTGTTGATAGGGAAGAAAAAGAAAATAGTAGAAGAAAATTGAGAAAGATATGTTGGTTTTGAAACCAATAAAAACAATGAAAGATAAGAAAAAAGATTGAAAATTTTAAGCAAGGAGAGAAATCACCAATGGAGTCGCAACAATCTTTGTTTTGGGCTCTCCAGTATTCAGCTACACACAACATAAGTGAAAAAATAAATTTTGATTTCTCTAATTGTGGCTAATCAACCGTACATTATAAAAAACTAAAACAAAACTGAATTATAGAAAGCCCTAAAATAACTCTACTTCCAAATTTAAGACACCTGCAAAGTAACTACTAAAAGATCTCCTAAAGATATAGAAAGTTCCTAATATATATCCAACTCACATAAACTTAAAAAAAAAAAAAAAACCTAAAATCTAGTTAGGACAGATATGTGTGCGCACATAATTAATGAAATATCAAATAACAAAAATAAGAAAGAAACTGTGAACCTAAAGCACTAATTTCAACACACTTCCTTGCTTTAGGATCTTCAAACTTTAATCTTCAAATTGAGGAGCTCGAGCTTGATGACTTGAAGAAATATCAGGAGGACGACGCAACCAATCTGAATATACCATCGAACCCTCCACATTGATTTGTGGAGAATGTCCTACATCTTGATCATTACAATTTAAAACTTTAGCCAATGAATCATGAACTTTAGGAAAGCAGTCAATTCTTATATCTCCTCCTTTCACTAAACCTCCAAATTTTCTATTAGAAAGAACATCCAATGAGTTGATTTTTTCAACTCCATTAACACTTGTTGTAAGAACACTGGGTAGAAAAGAACCGGTAACATCATGAAGAAGTTGAGAATTTTCTCAGTTGACATTACGCTTCCTTGTTTTCAGTGGAGCATCAACTAAGTACCACACATTCTTAAACATCTTTCATTGGAGCTTAAATAATAATGAACTTCTTCCATGGAATGACCTTCTTTGAGGTTTGTCACATCTTTCTTTTTCTTATTCAACATTTTTGGAAGTTGACATAGGCCAAGTTTCTTGTGCCCAACGTCTGCGATGTTGACTTCATTGTTGTCGGTCTTCTGCTCCACTTCTATTGGATCGAATGAGAAGTTTTTACCTCTCATTTTAACCCTCAAAACCTCATGAACACAACATAAAAAATAGAACAATGCAAATCTTCAAAGGACACTTTATATCCTTTTTCAATTAACTGATCCACACTAATTAAATTTTGATCAATGTCGGGTATGTAGAGAACATCCGAAATTAACTTTGTTCCTGAACCTGTTGTGATTGCGATGGTGCCTTTTCCTTTTGCTAGGATATAACCATCGTTTCCAATCTTAACTTTCTTTACTTCAACTGGCTTCAAATCTTTGAATAAAGTTTTGTCACAACACGTGGTTTGTATCAGCCAACCAACGTTTACAAGAATCTTCAGTTAAATAACAACTTGCAACAAAAATTCGATCTTCATTTATAGATCAACGACTTTGGCCATTATTTTGAGATTCACTTTTGCAAATCACAGCTTCATGTCCAAGCTTATTACATATGGTGCACTTTGCATTTGGTCTTTGCCAACACTTGTATGGTGGATGACCTCTTTTTCCCATAGCGATGGCATGGTGGATAGTTTCTCCTTGAGTTTCTACCCATGTTTTCGCCACTTGTTGTCGGACCTTTTTTGTAAGGTTTTTTGTCATCTTGATGCATGGCTTGTAGAGCACATTAAACAACACAATCTTCCCTCATAAGCCTTCGTTGGTCTAGTGCTTGCATAACATTCAACAACTCCGCCAACGTGATCTTGGAACCAAAGTGGTGATAGATGCTTCATATCTTTCTAGCACAGTGACAAGAATTTTTTCTATAATTCTCGAATTTAGAAATTTCGTGCCAAGTAGCCGCACTTTGTTGACAACAACTAGTAATCTATCTGAGTACTCTTTAACAGTCTCAGATTCTTTTATCTTTTCCAGTTGAAATTCTCCAATTAGATTAAGAGCTTGCATACCTCGAATCTTTTCATCTCCCTCGTACTCTTTCCTTCAAGTAATCCCAAATATTTTTCGTGGATTTGAGAGACATAATTCTAGTGAATAGGGTTTTTTAGACGGTAGCGAACAAATAAGCATTTGCCTTTGACTTCTTGGTTTTTCTTTCTTTATGGCTTTTGATTTGTGTCATTGTAGGATTGTGTGGTAACAGAGGGATTTCATAATCTTCTTCTATTGCTTTCCACAAATCCAATGCATCCAAGTAAGTCTCCATCTTCACCGCTCAAAGATGGTAGCTTTCTCCATCAAAGATTGGAGGAGCAATCTTGTCGAAACTCTTTTTAGAATCCATTCCACAAATCCCTTGAGAAGTAATACCAATTTTTTGGTTTTGAAACCAATAAAAACAATGAAAGTTTCGAAAAATATTGAAAAAGTTATCCAAGGAGAGAAAACAACAATGGAGTCCCAACAATCTTTGTTTTGGGCTCTCAAGTATTCCGCCACACACAATAGAACTGAAAAAATAAATTTCGATTTCTCTTAATTGTGGCTAATCAGCAGTACGTTATAAATAACTAAAACAAAACTAAATCATAGAAAGTCTTAAAATAACTCTACTTCTAATTCTAGGACACCTACAAAGTAGCAACTAAAAAATCTCCTAAAGATATAGAAAGTTCCTAATATATATACTAGGCATAGTTGTCAACTCGGAATCGAATCATAAAATCGGTTTTGTGGATTTTTTATTCAAATCGTAAATCGTAAGATTTTTTCCAATTCTTTCGAAACACTTCTAAATGACTTTAAATATACATATAAACTTATGATATTGATTTATAAGTGAAAAGAAACTCCATAAATCATAAATTTCATGAATTTCCATACAAAAAGTTATAAACTTAGCAAAAACATCTATATGTGATCTAGTTTTTTATTCATTGAAAGTTCTTTTGTGTGCAGATGGAATCGATGGATGAGTTGTTGACACTGGACATCTATCATGGAAACAAGTCAACAACAATATCAATTGGGTCCTTAACTCCTTATAGACAAGTAGGGATTCATCGCTATTAGCATCCAATATGTTGGTGTTGAACTTAAATGTTGTTCTATAAGAACCAAGTTGTAATGTTGTACTTGTACTATATTGTAAATTCATTAAGCATGTAAATGCAATCTATTTTGAGCATTTTTGGCTCCAAAAATTCAATATTGTTCCATAACTTCTATTGTGGCATTCCATAATGCATACCACTTCACAAAAAAAAAGAAAGAAAGAAGGAAACACATGTTTCTAAATCCACAAAAAATCTCCTCATCAAGCCTCAATCATCACCCAAATCTTCATCTTCATCCTCTCCATACCCTCGAGGTCCTCCAAATTGGATTTCTTCATCTTCATCCTCTTCATGGCATCCCTCTTCTCCTTCATCCCTTTCAGAATCTTTACTAAGGTCTTCCTCTTCATCACGCAATATTCCTTTGCCTTTGCCACTCGAAGCTACACAACAATAGTCATTTGGACCTAAAAATTGACCATAATTGATATTAATATATTACTCATATTAGTCTAATTTCTCATAAAATCCAGAAGTACTATTGCTTCAAATAATCATTGAAAGAAGTACCTCTTTTTTGTGTGTTTACTTGTGGAATCTCTTCTTCAATGCAATCTCCCAATTCCAACCATAAAATGTCACTTGGAAGATCTGGACTTTCTTTCTCAAGAATCCATTCATTATCAGACTCCATGTCATATAAGGAAATTGGATCATGATTTAATCCCCTTTCCATCCTACATTCCTTGAGCATATGAAGTCGGAGATTGTTGTTGACAAACACAAGCTCATTCAATCTTTTTTGTTGCAATATATTGCGCTTCTTTCCATGATTCTACGAGTCAACGACAAAGAAAATAATGAAATAAAAAAATACTTTCACATTTTCACTTCACTTAACTTATAAACTTATATTCAATGAATTAAGTGATTGGGTAACTCTTACATGCTGAAATGTGCTCCAGTTGTGCTCACAACCGGAGGAAGTGCAAGTAAGATTCAAGACTTTGATATCTATACGTTGCAGATTGGGAGTCGAATCTCCAAAACTATCCCACCAATTAACTACAATTTCGGGCATCAAATATAAGTAGACTAGTAGTACATAAGTTAATGAACTTATTTAGTTAATAATAAATTTAAATGTTTAAACAACTTATCCAACCTGGTTGCTTTTTATCCATTGTTAACTTTGCAATCTCTCTTGAAAACATGCCTTCAGCTTATTTGAACATTGTAATTTCTTCATCAACCACCACTCGTTTTGCAACAGTGGGAACCATTTTATCCTAAGTATCATACAATCCTTCCCAAGATTGTATTGGAAACGTGGGTTGAAGAAAAATCCAGCAGTATGCACAGGCTAATGCAACTGTTTATCCCATCGCTCATCAATTATATTCCAAATTGGCACATATCTTCTCTCCACATGGCCCAAATTCTTAGCAATGGTTTCCTTCGCACGGTCCATAGCCTAATAAACATATCCCATAGGAGGTTTAGCATTAGAATCCACCAATCTTAGCACCTTCACAAGTGGCACGACGCATTTCAAACAATACTTAAGGGAGTTCCAAAATTTAGAATCAGCTAAAATTAAGCCTCGAACTTCTAGCCCTCCTTTTTTCTTTGCATATTGCGATGTTTGCCATTCTTCTTATGCAAATAAAGACACTAACCCTTTGTGTTGTTCAATCACACTTATTGTCAAATAACAAGTGGCAAAACGTGTGACTGCAGGCCTCACCAATTCTCTTGCTTTTGTGAACTTCCTAATCAACTGCAAAATCCAACTGTGGTTGTAGATATAGACCGTGAGCTTCTTACATTTGTTTATCTTCCCGCTTTGTGTATAGACATCTCACCAATATCCTCCAGCACATAGCGTCCAAAATATGTGCTTCCTCTTCTCCATCAGCTTCTTTCCCGCATTGACATAGTTTTTGCCCCATCAATGATAATTTGAATAACATTCTCTTCTCCAACTTCTTCAACTACTTCATCCAATAAAGTAAACAAAAGTTCTGCGTTCTATACCACTTCTGTAGCATCAACAGACTTGAGAAAAACAGTTCCTTTGGGGCTATTCACCAAAAAGTTAAGCAATGTCTGACCTACTGTATCGGTCCAACCGTCAAACATTATAATGCACCAAGTTTTCTTCCACTCATCTCGAAAATCTTGCATTATGTCATTGACATACGCCACCTATTTTTTCAAAAGAGGAACCCTCAACTCATGATAACTTGGTGGCTTGGATCCCGACCCAAAATTGGTGAGACATTGGACCATTTCTATAAAGAAAAAGTCCTTAGCCACATTAAATGCGATATTGTTTCATTAGAAGAGTCTTGCAATCTTCCTTGTAGCTTTTTCTCTCTCGTCCTTCTTCCAATGCTCATTCAGAGTTGTTTGTTTGGCTTTCTTACTAAATATTTGATCAATATTTCTACCTCGATTACCAACACTTCCACCACCCACATGATCTCTTTTAGAAGTAGGGGGGCGAGGAGCATCAACATCAACGAAATTATCTTCATCATTCCCTCCCAAATCAAACATCTCATTTTTTGTTTAGCCTTTTCATTTTCCTTATTCTTCAACATCTTATCGAATTGTGCATTGTCATGATCGGGCACTTTGGAGCAAAGTTTGGCATCCTTTCGAGTCCTCGCCAAGTGATGTTTCATTCTAAACACCCCACCATGGAACTTCTCACCACAATAGTTGCACTTCAAGTAAGTTTTGTTGGGTGGCTCGACCACTGTGCAATGATCCCAAGTTATGCATCCTTTCTAGCTTTATATCTCCCCAATGCAACTTAACTTGAAAAGAAACCCTATAAAAGGATAGCGAGTAGCGACTTAGCAAGCAAAATAAGTAAATAACACGAATCATCTTTCATATTCATAGTTTTGCTTTTGCATAGCCTCAATCCCAAATACATTGCAATATAGCATCAAAAATATCAAATACATACCCTTAACCTCAAATACATACCCTCACTCAATAAATACATAGCCTCAGCAACAACAACATAACCCCTCACTCAATAAATACATAGGCTCAATCCCAACTCCCAACTACTTGAATTGAATAAAGAAGTAGAAAAAGAAGAAAAACAAACCACAATAAATAGATAGCATCATTAAATACATAGCCTCAATCAATAAATAGATAGCATCAATCCCAAGATTCCCAAAAGCCGAAATCGATTTTGTAGAAGCCAAAAGACCGAAAATAAAATAAAATAAAAAAGTTGGTTTTTGTCCAGCGACCCTGTTCGAATCAATCGATTCTTAAAAACTGAGTTGACACTCAACTCGGTTTTAATGCCTGTCAAGTCAACTTGTACAATTTGACGCAAATCGTGCAAGTTTGACAACTTTGATCCTAGGCACATAAACTAAAAAAATACCTAAAATCTAGCTAGGACTGATATGTGTGTGCACATATTTAATGAAATATCAAATAATAAAAAGAAGAATGAAAATGTGAACCTAAAACACTAATTACAACAAAAGATAGAAAAGGAAATTGAAGTGGCGGAGTTCGTGACTCTCCTACTTCAATTCTTCTTTTGGATCTTTTTCACTAAAATTGCTTGCTTTATTGATTCCTTAATACTTGTATATATAGAGTCCTTATACGATAAAATAGAAACTAATAAATAGCAACTACTTCTTGTTTAGTTGATAAGAATAAGAAACCTACTAAAAATAATAAATAACAACTTTTTCGAATAAGAAACCTACTTAAAATAAATATAGAAACTTGCTACCAATTTATCACTAGAAAATAGTAACTACTAACTATAAACTACTAATAATTCCTACAAAATCCTAATATTACTAATAGACCGTATCATTAGTTCCCTCCTATCCTTTGAGCTTGTCCTGAAGCTCAATTTCATAATTGGGTCAAGGGTCATCCGACACATTATCTGCTCCACCATCTTCATCTTTTGGAATTTGTATCCAAAATAAACATTTGCACTTGCGCCGCGTAGAGTAGCATTCATCACAATTGTAGCATGATTCCTTCGTCCTCCTCTCTATCATGTGCTTTTATTAGTTTTTGTAACAAATGGAGGTTAAAAGACATTTTTTTAAGGCTAGTGTTATTGATACTAGGAGGGGATTTTATGGCTGTCCACCAGTTGTATTTGTAGCGGTTTTGGGCGTAGTGGTGCTGGCAAATCTTGGTGTGTCCTTGGTGGCAATTAGGTGATCCATTGAGACTGAAGAGTTTCTATTTGTGTTCTTAAGCTCGAGCAATGTTCATGCCAATGCCAATATTGCCTGGTTATTGCATCTCCGTATCAATTCTTAAGTTCTCGGTTAAAACTGCGGTGAAAAGATCCACTTGTTGTCGAGGTTTGAGATCATTTGTTTGGGCTAACAGTGATTGGAATTGGTGTCAGTACTCCTCCACCGATCCGGTTTGCTTCAAGTTGGCCAACTCTTCTGATCTTATGTTGTGTCCTCCACAACCACTTTGTTGTTCTTCAACATCAACACTGACGGGTTCCTTTGATGTCCCCTGAATCGCAGTAGTGAGATCCACAGTCCACCATATGTTCTTCGAGCACCTTTTGTCAAGCACTCATCTACTCTATAAAGGTCTCTAACATCGCAACCAAAGCTTTTGTGTCACCCATGACAAGTGTCTCTGATACCAAATTGTTGCGAACCTTTGTGTAGGATCTAGTCACGAGTTTAGACACAATTGAATTTGTTCTTCAACCTACGTTGATAGGGAAAAAAAAAGAAAATAGTAGAAGAGATGAGAGAACGATAGAATGGGTAATTGAAGAGGCGGAGTCTGTGACTCTCCTACTTCAATTCCTCCTTTGGTTCATTTTTCACTAAAATTGTTTGCTTTATTGATTCCTTAATACTTGTATATATATAATCCTTGTACAATAAAATAGAAACTAATAAATAGCAACTACTACTTATTTAGTTGATAAGAATAAGAAACCTACTAAAAATAATAAATAGCAACTCCTACGAATAAAGAAACCTACATAGAATAAATATAGAAACTTCATACTAATTAATAACTACTAAAAAATGGAAACTAACACTAATTAGAAACTACTAATGGTTCCTACTAAACCCTAATATTACTTATAGACCGTATCAATATGCTACAATTCTCTTTGCTAAAGTTGGTGAACTTTAACACGTAAATGTGCCACGTATGAAGCACTAAACTTAACAATTATGTTGTATTTTCCCATTGAAACTTTATGGTATTATAAAGTGGGTAATTTTTGTGTAGAGTGCTTTACACGTGGCACATCACACTAATACATCATGAGTTTAACTTTACCAACTTTAGCTAAGAAAATTGTAGCAATTCCCATGACCTCATGGTATCTCGCAACAACTTCTTCAGAAAGGGCCTGTAAGTGTCTTAAAATGGTCTCCACCACAACATCATCATTTGCAAGAAGATAGGCCATGAAGAAAATGATTGTTGGCACAAAAACAAGCCACAATGTTTCAAGTGTAAGAAGTTTGGTCATGTGCAAAAGTATTGCATGCTTAACAAAGAAGAACATGTGAAATTGGTGGAGGTGACCACCAAAGAAAATCTCTTTTAGAATATGATGAGAAGTGCATCATATGGAGGTTTTTGGAGATATGTGCTGCAAGAAGGTTGAAGAGAAAGTGCTTCAAAGAATGCAAAGAGACGTGCTTTGCAAAATTTAAAGTTCGATTTATATTTTTTGTTTTGTTTTTAGGAAATTTGAAGCAAGGGAGAATGTTAGAATTTATGATTCAAATTTATTAAAAGTTTAGTGTCACTTCATTTAATTGAGTCATTATTGTTGCAAGAGTCAAAGTTGTCATGTGTTTAAGTGTTGACGGTTAAGTCAAGTAGTGGGTGTACTGGGTAGTTAAAATGGGAATGTGGTTGGGACAGGCGTTGAGTTTTGTAGTTGTTTACAGCCATGAAGTGGTGTAATGGTTCAATTAAATGTTAGTGGATTTGTGGATGTGTAGTTGAATGGGTCATGGTCACGGTGCTTACAAGTATGTACGTGATCATTTGAAAGACATCAGAGTGTATCGCGTTGGATCAAAAGTAAATTTACTTCACTCTGTTCACTGCTTATCTTTCCAATTTTGTTTTACATTTTTTTCTCCAACAATGGTATCAGAGCCGACGGTTCAATCGAGACCTGTCGAGGAAAAGCCCCTTGGATGGATTTCAATCCAAGATGGAGTGTTGAGATGTGTGAACCAAATAATAGTCCCACATCGGATAAGTGAAACTTCTAAATGAAGTATATAAATGATTGTCTCCCCTCAAATAGTACCGAGGCCTTTTGAGATAAATGAAGGGTGGTTAAGTTGGGGACAATATCAGTACTAGAGAGATCAATGAAGGGTGGCCGCTTGTGGGTAACATACCGCGAGATGGAAAAATTCAACAATAAGATCAAATGCAATACAACAACATTCTTTTTGCTACTAGAGATTTCATATCTAATTTATCATTTCAGTTGAGGGACTTGGAACCAAATTTCACAACATTTAACAACTATAGATATCAACGCTATCTAATTGTGACAAAATGGCTCAAACTAGGCCTCCTCTTTGATTGCATCTTCAACAATTGTCGTCTGAGTAGTTTGATAACATCGTGACATAATCGACTAGGTTGGAAAGCACCTCAAATTAGCCACATAAAATTCCCATGGAGGGGGGCTAGAGCTTGCAAGGACAAGGTTTCAGGCTCAAGCCCAATGTCAACTGAGAAACACTTAATTTAATGCAATATTGTGATATTGCTTAAGTTTGTGAATTTTTTTTCCTATTGTTACTTTAGTGATTCTATTTGTCTTAAAGAACAACATTGATTTAAGAATATGTGATAGCTCTTTGAGTTAGGAAACAAAAGTAAGTTAATAGTTAAGGATAACTGACTGTTACTGTTATTGTAATCAGACTAGGAATTTTACTTTAATCACATGTTTCAATAGGGGTCTAAGTTGGGAATGAAATTGTTTTCATCTTATTGGTTGTTGTTTATTGAAATCCCCCCTTATTTGGTAACTTTTTTGTGACGAGTTGTTTCTTCTTCTGTTTATTTTCTAAAGAATTTTTCAGAAAGCACATGGAATGGAAACTTAACTCATTTCCTTTGTTAGATCTGGCTTTTTCCTTCAATCTAATTATTTCTTATGTTTATTTTGAAAATTGGGCTCCTATAATAGGGCTGCGCTAATAGCTCAGTTTGGCTCCCTTCTTAACAATTTTATGTTTTCATATGCAAGTCTTGATCTGCTGCTCTGCATACACTGCAACCAAACTCTAAATATTCATCTTTGTATTTGGTGTTTGTTAGAACTCTTCTTTCTTTGTATTGTTATATTTGTTTGGGACAAGCTCATTCTTTTCATTCCATGTTTTGGCGTTTAAAAAGAGCAAATAAATAGGAGTTTGAAGGGAGGTTGATAGCTATGGGAAGATCTCTCGGTTTCTTTTGTTACGAGTCAAGGAGAAATCGAAGGAACATTTTAGTGGACTAATTGATTTTGTATAGTTGTGGATCGCTTCATGTATGCCTTGATGTTTTTCTTGTCCGTTTTTATTTCCTTTATACTTTAGAACCTTTTTTATTAATATGTGGAAACATTTGTTTTTTCATGAAAATAAGTGACTTAAGGCGTTGTTTGTTTGTTTCTTCTAGAACTTCGACATAGAAATGATGTTTGTTTTTGCCATGACCATTTGTGTGTTGTAAGCAAGGATAAAAAATTTGGCGAAATTTGTTGAGATATGTATCAGAGAAACGAAACTCAAAGTGAGTTTCAAAAGTGCAAAAAATCGACGATGTTTTAGTTAAACTTCGAAGTTTGCTATTTTTTTGGTCAAAACACTAAAGAAATTATAGGAAATCGGCAATAAAATTGAAAAAAAATTAAAAAAGCCCTAAAAATCAGGGAATATTTGCCAAACCAAAGTACCAAACAAACTCATTTATTTGCGTTAATTGCGCGTGTAATGTATATGGATGAACAGTTCAATAAAATAAGTAGAAATCAATAATTATATATTTTTTTATGATAGAAATGTATAATTGTGCTTGTTTTGGCATCTCATAAAGTGTATATATATATGTTTATTTTTCATTTAAATAACAATTCTCTTTACTTATTTAAGGTGTAAATTTTTTACAAAAATTCTTCGAAACGAATTAAACTTCTCCAAATTAATTCTGATTTTCACGAGGGCGAATTCTTTGGCGAAGCTGAAGTCTCGATCCTTGGTTGTAAGTTTCTTTAACATATTTGCGTTAGTTGGGCTCGCTCGCACATAGGGGTATGAGCCTTTGGATCTCCACCAATAGCGATGTTGTCCCAACTTTATCACCTTCAACTTTTATGTATGGGGTTTTAACTCAAAATGCCTCAGTTCTAATTGAGAGGAGATCATCACTTATATACTTCATTATGAAGTTTCTTTTAATCGATGTAGGACTAACTTATGGCCCACACATCTTCAACATTCCACCTTGGACCGAAATTTATAATCCAAGGGGCATTTTAACCATAGAACCGTCAGCTCTGATACAATATTAATTTTCATATTGGGCTTGCCTGCACACGTTGGTGCAAGCCTCTAGATCTGCGCCAGTACTGATATTGTCCCCAACTTAACCACCTTCAACTCTTACGCATGGGGTTTTAACTCAAAAGGCATTGGTTCTATTTGAGAGGAGATCACCACTTATGTACTTCTTCATGAAGTTTCATTTAATTGACGTGAGACTATATTTCGGTTCACACATCTTCAACATAATTCTAGTCTTCTAGATAATTGAAGAAAATATCTTGACTAACCAGGTAGTAGCTCTACTGGTTTGACATGTCCTCACCTCAAAATGAGGTTGAAGATTCGAGTCTCTTTGTATGAGAACAAATTCCATCATCATGTAGGGACGAGCACACCAAATCAACGAAGCTATCGCCTTGTTGGCAAGAAAAGTATCTTCAATAACGAGGAAGTCTGAATGTAGAAATGTTGGTGATGTGAACTGATCAGTGATCACCATTTAAGTTTTTTTCAATCACCAGAAAGTAAGTCTTCTTATGTTAATGGAAGTGGAACTGCAAGAGAAATTTGAAAAATCAGCAGTATCTATTTGCGCTCTCTGTATTTGAACGTTTGCTATAATCAATCATATTAACTTGCACTTATGTTGTTGTGTTGGTTAATTCGCACTTTTGTAGTTCAGTTGTATTAGTCGGAGTTCACAAATGGTAAGGTTTGTTTAGTTCAACATGTGGTCGTTTTCCATCATAGCATGTGTTAAGAACTACTTAAACAAACATTTCTTCAAAGCTTTAATCCTGTTTACTATACATGCTGTGTATTTTTCTATTTTTGTAGTTGTTATTTAACACATGGAAAATGAAAAATGGTTAAATATTGAACTTAACTATTTTATCATGTGCAATAGAAAATTTGAAATCGTACATAATCAGTCATATTAATTTGTACTTTACTAGTGGTGGTTGTGATCAGTTCCATTTTATGTTTGTCAAGAGAGAATTCTCTCCAACTATTCGTATTACCTTCTTGTGGCATTGAGTGTTAGATTCGGGTTAAAACAATGTTGCAAGCCTGCAACATTGCTCCCCTAAATTGTGGCGTTAAATTTGTGATTCTTTTTCTTTTTTCTTTTCTTTTTCTTTGCATTTTCTTATTGCTAATTTGGGAATTGTGTTTGTTTTAGAGTCCAACAGTAATTTAGGGCTAGCTTTATGACATCTCTTTTTATAAAACAAAAATAATTAATTGGATAAAGATATATGAATATATCGTGATCAGAATTCAGAATAGGAGTTCTTAAGTTTCAATTAGGTCTAAGTTGGGAAAGAAATAGCATTAATTCAATCGATTGTTGTCTATTGAAATCCCCCCTTACTTGGTAATGCTTTAGTGGTGAGTTGTTTTTTTTTTTCTTTTACTTTTTTAGAAGTTATTTAAGATAGCACATAAACGGGAAGTTACCTCATTTCCTTTGTTAGAGATGGCTCTTCATTCAATCTCATTGTTTTTTGTGCGTAGTTTCTAGTTTCTACATTGGGCTCTTATGATGAGGTTGCACTTATTGGAAGTTGGGCATCTTAATATTCTTTGGGGTTTAAAAGAACAGACGAATAGAATTTGGGAGGGAGGTTGATAGCAATGGGAAGATTGCTCAGTCTATCCTGTTATGAGGGGTGGAGAAATCGAAGAAACATTGTAGTAGTCTAATTGATTTTAGTGGCTGCTTTTCTTGATGTTTTTCTTGTCCTTATTGCTTTTGTATTTATAAAACAATTAACTTGATAAAGGAACATTTTTTCTGTGAAAGAAGTTCATTGTAGGCGTTTGTTTGTTGTATCATGGCCTAAATGTTTTTTTTATGATATATAAAGAAAGGTGCAGAAAATTTCATGTCTGTTTCTTCTTGGACCTCGACGTAAAATTGATGTGGTATTTTCTTTATAGTGTTGTCACCATTTGTCGTGGTTTTTAGTGTGTCATGAGTTTCTTTAATATATTGTCATAACTAACATGGTTATTCTATATAATTATAGAAGAAAACTTTTCACCAACTAGGTGGTAGCTCCACTGGTTTGACATGTGCTCACCTCTACATGAGGTTGAGGGAGAGAGGTTGAGGGTTCAAGTCTCGTATGAGAAGACTCAAACTCTCAATCTCATATAAGGGCAATCAATTGAGCTATCACTTTTACTTTTTTTTCATAGGAATTGAGCTATCACTTTTGGCAAAAAATTACTTTCAATGACCATAAAGTTTACCTGATGTAGAGATGTTGGCAATATAAAAGCGAATGCCATTCGTGGTTTTTGTTTTTTTTGTTTTTTGGTCATAATTTATGTTTTTTTTTTAATGACCAGAAAGTTAATTTTTTTGGTGAATAGAAAGTTACTCTTATTCTGTTAATGGAACTGCAAGAGTTACTTGAAAAATCAGTAGTTTTAATTTGCACTTTCTATAGTTGAATATTTTCTATTATCAGTCATATTAACTTGCAGTTATGTTGTTGGGTTGATTAGTTTGCACTTGTGTAATTTGATTGCATTAGTCTGAGTCACAAATGGTAAGGTTTGTTTAGTTCAACGCTTGGTTGTTTTCCTTCGCACCATGTGTTAAGAAGTGAGAACTACAAAAGAAAATACACCTTCAAAACTGTAACACTGTTTGCAATACAGCCGACGATTTTTCACCTTTTTAGTTCTTACATAACACGTGGCAAATAAGAAATGCTATGTATTGAACTGTTGAAGCTTTACCATGTGCGACCTTCGCAAATTCAAACTAGTACATAAGAGTCATCTTAATTTGAATTTTTGTTGTTGAGAGGTGAATATGCACTTTTGGTAGTTAAGTTGGTTGTAATCAAGTCCTATTTATGTTTGTCTAGGAAGAACTATCTCCAACTATTTGTTCTACCTCTCCTTCTATATATTTTTTCTGCTTGAAACTTCATCGCTGCAGTGCAATGGAGTCCTCCGTGATCTGCAGTTTGGCAAGAATGGATAATTTACACCGATTAAGGGTGTGCAGGGAAGAACTATAATGATTTTGCAAGAGAACCATACATCTACAATCATTAAGTTCAGCGCTGGGGCATGAGGCTGCGCAGGAGAAGAATTTGATTTGAAAAGAGTTGCTTATCTGTTTACTCCACCTGGGAATGTTCATAGGCCATAGGGTGAAGTCTTTGAAGAATTCTAAGGTTTTCATTAGGTGGGAAGGGGAATTAGATACCTTTCAAGGATGACAATTTGGTGACTGTTAATGAGGAGTTTGCAAAGGATTCATCTGCATAATAGTGTTCAGTGTGTTTTGGTTTTTAAGCTTGATCTTTTGAATAATAATAGAGTCGTATCAAGAATCCTAAAATAAACCAATACAAAGAGAAATAGAGTCAAAACAGTAAAGAAATACTACCCAAAAAAATAGTAAGGAAAGGGAGACTTTGCTTTTCTTTTTCAAATGTTGTCATGGTGTTCTATCCTTGTTTGTGATGTTTTTGCTGGTATGGACTACGGATAAATATTTTGTTCTGGATTTGGATAAACCAATTGAATCATAATATTTAAACTCTTCTGATAAGAATGAATCCTAACAGCACTCTATGTATTTTCTTTTGTTTTGGGTGTTTGTTGTTTTTGTTTTGAAATTGAGATCTTTTGTGATTTTGCTGCAACTTAATTAGTCAATGGTTTCAGGAATCAGTTTTACAGCCTTGGTATGGAGAAAACCTTGTTGGACAAACTGCTCCGAGTACTAGGGGGAGAACCGATATTTTTAATTATTCTTTTTATAAATATTTTGTTGTTGTTTCATTTCAATAAATTAACTAATTTTTTTTTTTTCACAGGGAATATTAATCTTTTTTTGTAGGTAAAAGAATATTAAATTGAAGAACAAACCGGATCAAAAATAGTAAGAACAAAAATTTATTTATTTATTTATTTATTTATTTAATATATTTATAGTGTAATAGATTTTTTTAAGAAAATGTGTTTATTGCATGGTGTGTGTAATTTAAATATTTTGTTTTTAAATAGTTAGTAAAGAATGTGAACATCATAGTTAACAAAATATTACAAATATTAAACCCTATAGAAAAATTAATTTTTTTTTGTAGTGGTGGTCGTATTTTATTGTGTGTAGTGATAAATGCATGATAATTATTTGGCACATTTTACAAGTGAGTGGCAAATCGACCCAAAGATAAATATTATCTGTGTTATTTATTATCGGTGTTTGATTATTGCGACAAGATATCAATTATAAGTTAGTATTAATGTAGTGTCCTGTATACACTATTAGTCGCCTCACCATCTCCAACAACGACAAGAAGGAAAAAATCTTTTACTTACAAATTTAATTTGTAAGTAAAAGTGTTAAAATTGTAAGTAAAAGTTTTTACTTACAAAATGTCGTTGGTAAAAACATCGTAAGAATAGAGTCGTCGGTAAAAGTTTACACTTACAAACGTAATCGTAAGAATAGAGTC
Source organism: Stephania japonica (assembly GCA_039657345.1). Classification (NCBI taxonomy): domain Eukaryota; kingdom Viridiplantae; phylum Streptophyta; class Magnoliopsida; order Ranunculales; family Menispermaceae; genus Stephania; species Stephania japonica. The sequence goes on along the minus strand of CM077558.1, from coordinate 13,093,320 downwards.
GTCGGTAAAAGTGTATAATATGTATTAATAAAATTTCTATTCGTTTTTGTTGAACTCCAAAGATCAAATAATAAAATCACATACCGAAAGCGGAAGTAAAAGATAACCTTTACTTGTTCACTATCACAGCACAATCACCAAGAGGGAAAAATGCCCAATAATCACGGCCTAAGTACTCTTGCGAGATTAGAGAGAAAGGGATAAGAAAGTTTCAAATGTTGAAAATTCTTGTTAGGAGATTTTCACAATCTCCTTATTTATCTCTAATATAGATAACTACTAAGTAGTTATTTAATCGATTACAAAAACTACCCAAACCACTTTATGTGCGTAAATATATTCCAACATCTCCCACTCGCACATAATGGGTTTAATTTCTCATAAGTTCCATCTATAGAGAACAATGTTTCTTATCTCTGCAAAAAAACATATTCATACAAGTAAATAGGCCGATGCGACCAAAGCATACAATTAATATCTCGAGAGCTCATAGCTATATAACTGTTAGGTATATTCAACAGATCAACTTGTAAGTAGAGTATGTATGCAATACCCTAGATACATCAGTCACATTTGAATATCTTAAGATCTCTTTTATATGGTTATTTCAAATTCTCATGCACCCATAATCATATTTAACAAATAAATATAATTGGTCGACCAATGGATACAAATTAAGCAAATGAGACACTTCGATGATCTTCCTTTTCAACTTATATCTTTCCATTTTAAATCAACTGTTATCTGAATATGGCCCGTTAGATCGAATGATTCATAATCATTGGTGACATTTCAAGATAACTAACATTGAGATAAAAACTTCAAGATTAGTCAAAAAGTATCGAGGGTACTTAAATGAGATTCCTTAATCTCTAAGGCTCACACAACTTAGAAGTAGAGATCAAAAACTTATGTTACCTTTATTGGTCGCAAAATGCACATGTGGTATGAAACACATGCTACAATATTATTCTCCTTTTACAATGGAGCGTATGTCAAACTAATATTGTACAGGTGATAGTTCAGATATACTCAATATCTAACTTGAGTCCACAACTCTACTTTAAATTTTCAATTTATAATCACGGACTCCCACCTGGCATATAAAGACAGTTAAGGTAAACTTGTTGGAGGTTTTACCTTTCGATCACAATTTAATTTAGTGATCTCATCTTGATTCACTATCAAGGCAATTTTTCATTTTAAGCTCGAGCTCTCTAAATTTATATCACAAAAGCTTAAATCCAATCTCATTTCTATGCACTACTAAGTCATAGAAGCGATTGCTGTGTGAGAAGGCCAATCTCTTGTCCGACATACCTTTACTTTTATGTACATAACATAGATGTGTGTGTATGCATGATAAGACAAAGCACAAAACTTTGATATGCATTAATATATAGTAAATAGTATATTACAAATATAAAGGAAGAATAACAACAAATTGTTTTTCATCAAGTACAATACATACATGCTAAACTCTACGCAATCCTAGAGATTTCATATGACCATTGAATGCATCTCTAGGTATAGATTTTGTAAAAGGATCATCAATCATCTTTTGCGTAGATATGTACTGCACTTTCACTTCTTTTTGTGCAATCATGTCTCTGACAAAGTTATACTTGGTATCAATGTGTTTGGTCTTCGAGTGGTACTTGGGATCTTTTGTGAATGCAATTGCAGCCTGACTATCACAATTCACCAAAACTGGACTTGATGCATCTTTGTCAAATCCCAAGTGACTCAAGAATCTCCTAAGCCAAACCGCTTCTTGTACTTCTGCTGAACATGCTACAAATTCAGCTTCCATTGTTGACAAGGCTATGCATGATTGTTTCTTACTACTCCATGAAATCACTCCATTGTTCAGTAAGAAAACATAACCAGAGGTAGATTTTCTTTCATCTAAATCTCCTCCCCAATCAGCATCTGTATAACCAACTAGATGCAAATTATTGCCTTGATAACACAATGAATAATCAACAGTGCCTTTGAGATACCTAAGTATCCTTTTGACAGCTCTCCAATGGGTCTGTCTGGTTTGCCGATATCTACTTACCATGCCAACAGCAAAGCAAATATCAGGCCTTGTACACATCATTGCATACATGAGGCTTCCAACAGCACTAGTGTAAGGAACTTTTGCCATTTGTTCTCTTTCATGTGGAGTTTTAGGACACATTCTTTGATTTAGACCTTGGTCTTTTGTAATAGGAGTATCAATGGGTTTGCAATCTTGCATATGGAATCTCTCAAGAATTTTCTTGATGTATGGCTCTTGTGAAAGAGCTAGCATCTTCTTTGATCGATCCCTTTTAATTTTTACACCAAGTATATATGTTTGCTTCACCCATGTCCTTCATCTCGAAATTGGAGGACAACCATCGCTTAATGGTTATTAAGTACTCCTCATTATTTCCACCAATAGTATGTCATCCACATAAAGTGAAAGAATCACAAATTTACTATTAGATCTCTTGACATACACACAAGTGGTCTTCATCAATCATCACAAAATCATAAGAAATAATTGCTTGATGAAATCTTATGTACCACTCGCTGCGGAAGATTGTTTAAGACCATAAATAGATCTTAATAGTCTGCACACTTTGTGCTCTTGACCTTCAACTATGAAACCTATAGGTTGTTCCATATAAATTTCCTCTTCCAGTTCTCCATTTAGAAATGCGCTTTTACATCCATTTGATGTAACTCCAAATCTAAACTTGCAACTATGGCTAGAATTAACCTTATAGAGGCAAATCTCACAAGCGGGAAAAAGTTTCTTCATAATCAATTCCCTCTTGTTGTGTATACCCCTTGGCTACAAGTCGTGCCTTGTACCTTTCAATAGAACCATTAGTCTTTCGTTTAATTTTGAGAACCCATTTGTTCCCAATAGCTTTACGTCCTTCGGGAGGTCAACCAATTCCCAAACATTGTTTGATCTCATGGACTCCATTTCCTCTTCCATTGCAATTTTCCATTTCTCTTTAGCAGGGACAAGTAAGAGCTTCTTGAACAGCAGGTTTTAGGCTCATCCTCATCTTGAGGTGCAATCATATAAACCTCATTTTCAATAGGAAAATGACGTTTGGGAATTTTGCCACGATTGCTACGCCTTGCTTGTGATTCAGTTGAAACAGATTCAACATCTTTTGTCTTGCTCCCACTTGGATGAGATACTATTGGCATTTGTTCGGACACATGAACCAAACGATTCATAAAAGTAGAATCTTCTTGATTTTGTATCTCATAGAGAGATAAAGATTGATTTATCTCACCCTTTGTTGGAAAATCATTTTCCATAAAAGTAGAATCCCGAGACTCAAATTCAGTTATGCTCCCACTCGAATGTTCACCAATGAACACATAACCTTTTGAATGTTCAGAGTATCTTATAAATATACTCTTTTTCCTCTTGGACCTAATTTCCCATGTTGATGATGTAAATCATGAACATAGGCACCACAACCCCAAGGTCTTAAATTAGATAAGTCTGGTTTTCTATTGGTCCATAACTCATAAGGAGTGGATGAAACTGATTTGGAGGGTACTCGATTGAGAATATAAGTGGCGATTAACAAAGCATCACCCCAAAAGGTGATTGGTAAATTGGCTTGGGCCATCATAGACCTAACCATTTCAAGAAGAGTTCTATTTCTTCTTTCGGCTACTCCATTTTGTTGTGGAGTGTATGGAATAGTTAACTGCCTATCTATTCCTTTTTCATCACATAATTGTTTGAACTGATCGGAGACAAATATTCACGTCCTCGATCCGTTCTCAACATTTTTATTTTTTTATCTAATTGATTCTCAACAAGATTAATGTATTTCTTGAAGCACTCTAAAGCTTCAGATTTATGAGAAATCAAATAAACACAACCGAAACGTGTGTAGTCATCAATAAAAGTGATGAAATAAACACCTCCATGCGGGATCTCACATTCATCGGACCACAAATATCCGAATGAATCAATTGCAATGGAAATTCAGCTCTTATTCCTTTGCCAAATGGTTTTCTTGCCATTTTTCCCGCTAGACAATTTTCACACATTGGTAAATTAACATTTTCAAGGTGCCCCAATAGGCCCTCTTTTGCTAATCTATCCATTCTTTGTTGACCTATATGGCCAAGTCTAGCATGCCAAATATTCACATCAACATTTGAATCAATAGAAGATGTAACAAGGGAAAAACAAGCACGATAAATATTACTATTCGAAACATAGTCAATATCCAATACAATAAAACCATCTGACACATAGCCACAACCATAATAAGTTTGTTCTAGAAACAAATTCACACTAGTACCATAGAAGTTCATAATAAATCCACACTGTAGAAGAACAATAACAGAAACTAAATTTCGTCGAATCTCTGGAGCATATAACACATCATATAGGATAAGAGGTCGTCCACCACGCATGCTCAACTTGCATGGTTCATTGCCTCAATACATGCCAAGTCCATTTACTCCGCCATATTATAACTACAATATTCCATATAGTGGAGATGGCTCATTCAGGCCCTTATTAGGCATGCCACCTTATGTTCCTTTCACCCAACCACATACGGAAGTCGGTATATTGGAATGGTTCAACCCCCTATCTTTGATAGCACTGGTAGTAGAGGTCAATCGAGCCAACACGAGGAAGAAGTTCAGTCGACTCATCAAGCTCAACAAACTCACCGACGTACAAGCACGGAGAAATCCACGTCGAAATAGAGTACGACCGGTTTGCCACACACGAGGAGCAAATGCGTCGACGTCGATAGAACTGCATCATACCTTTGTATGAGTGGGTTGATATGAGTGTTTAGGGTCCCTTAGATGTCATGGAGATGGGGTTGTACATTTGGATGAAAGGCAAGAACTATAAATACAAACTCCTAGCCTTTTTGCTTCACATTTGTATGTTGTTTTCAATGAAAAAATGAAAAAAAAATTCAGAGCTATTGGGGACTTTTATTTGCTGGAAATTGTAGTCCTTAGGAGGTTATTCATCATCAAGAACGCGATCTAGTTATATACAATCAAGCATCAACCTTAAGGTATGCTCATATCCACTTATTTGCATAAAAGTGAGTACACACGATGATACTTTGAATTGCATTTCATTTCCTTTTATTACTTATTGATTTGCGCCTTTCGACTATATGGTGCCTTTGTACTCTAATATAATGATATTTGTTGATAATCTTTACTCTTTGAACTTGTTCATCGTGATATTGTTTTGTTGATGCTTTCATTGTATCCATTCGTGTGCTCTATGTCTTCATTTGATGTTTTTAATGGTGAATGAGCTTTAAATAGCATGCTATTAGGATTATAGACTTTATGAAAGAGACTATGGACTTTGTACTCGACTTGATTAGTCTATTAGCTTGTCCATATGCCTTTACCATTCTATACGAGTCATTTTTGAATAAATAAAGTAGTGGTTGGTGAAAATAGTGACAACGAACCATGACACACTCACTTAAGTAGGTTTAAGAAATCAAACCTAATTAGTAAATTTAGTAACACATTTGTTTGTTCATTTCGTAATAATTGATTACGACATTTACATTTGTTTCTAACTTACTCTTTAACCTTAAAAAAGTCATGTCGGCGAAATAATGCATCGTCATCCGGGACGGATCTAGTGGACGATCCAAATAGACGATCTCGGTGGTCGCAGAGATCGTTCATCTCGCGACGTGGATCGTTCGCTAGTACGATCTCCCGCTAATGATCTTGAGTTTCAGCGGCGTCAAGAAACGACTCGTTCGACAACGGCTTGCTCGGCGGCGGTTGCTTACCTTCGACAAGTTTTTGTCCAATCACAACAACTTGAGCGGTATCCTCGTCCGCCTTATGCGCAAAGACCCCACCAGGGCCCTCTCTTTCAAGAAGCCGGGGCCATCTTTATTTGGTCATGATGATCCAACCACTCAACAGGCTTACTCCTCATTTTTGACGTCGCAACTCCCTCCACCTATCGTTGGTCACGTTACTTCTAGAGAATCTACCCACGCATCTCCCTCCCATCGCGATATTACCAAAGATGTCCCGATTGCAACCTTCGAATCTAGTATGCATGCCTCCCCATCGAGGAGTCATGATCATGTCGAGCTGCATCACATTCGTCCAATACTTCAAGCCACCCTTCGAGTGACCCATCTATTAGTGGTGCCTCGCGTAGATCACAAGACGATGAGCCGCTAGGGCCTCGAGACGTAGAAGTAATGATGACCGAGGCGCGGGCGGGTTTTTTGACCGTTGAAACTACGAAAGAATTGTAAGTCAATGAAATATTATTACGTATATATACTTACGTTTAATGAACTTACTATAATATTGGTCTAATTTTTTTTTGTAAAAATGTAGTGGTACTTTCTTGCATCCGTCGTCCGAAGTGTCAAAGCAAATGACGCGGATATATAAATTCGATTTACATAAGGATGGCTACTGTTGGGATACGGTTCCCAACCATATCAAGGAGCAATATTTTAACGATTGGGCGGTAAGAGATTTTTAAATAAGAAAATTAAGTTTCTTTTACTTAGCATATGTTGAAGACCCGACTTTCTATTACTACGGACTCATTTCGATTGGAGACGATCGGATGATGCTATGGTCGGACATTTGTACGACGAGCGGTTGCCACTCGTTATGCTTGACTTTGTTAGTAAGATGGTGAGGAAGCCGACAAAACCATCACATGTATCTCTGGAGGTTTTGAGCATTACAAGAAGATGCGGTCTACTCCGAATATAAAGCGAAGTCGAACAAGCGAGCGAAATCGAAGATCGAGAGGTGGGGGGACTGGTTCGGGTTCGTCTGTGCACGAGGGTGGAGCCATATCCATCTATGAGCATTCGTTGAGACCTTGGTATGTTTTGGGGCATACATACATAGATACATACATACATATGTATACATTAGATTCATATAAGTTTCAAACTTAAATTTAAGTTAAACATATTTTATAGGAGAAGGAACTCGGTAGAAAGCCGACTGCTTTGGATTTATGTTTATATCTCCATACAAGGAATCATGATAACGTTACTTTCTTGGATCCGAGAGCAGAGGCGATTGCCGTAAGAAACTACTTGACCATAACTCTTTTTGTTAATTATAGGTATCAATGACTTATATGACTTGTCAATGTTTAAATTCTTAATACAAAGAGCGCTATACACGAAAGGACCACGAGCTTTCACGCGTTGCGACCAAACACTCCAATTGATGAAACAAATTATATTTGGAGATTGTGCAAATAAATGATAAAGGCCGGAGATTTGGTCTTGGTGGACACCGTCGGGGGTCTAAGATGCGTCGACATGATGAAGTTTGGATCTTCTCGTCCTATATTGCAAGATGATGAGTCATTGGACCAATACAATAAGGAATTCGAGGAGTTGCAAGCAATCATACTAAAGATGCTTAATGACACGTCTCGTTAAGCACGATCAATTGCTTGAAATGCAAGGATTTGATTACTGACGCATGAAACGGGGTTTCATGGAGAGATCACCAGCACAAAAAGGCAAGATGATGTTGATGATGATGATGTTGATGATGATGATGCCGCTCACAATGACTCAACTACCGGGATGATGAATGATGATTTCTTTTTCACAACATCCAAAAAGGTTAGATTTTTTGGTTCATTTTTTACTTGATACTTATAAGTTTTTTTTAGGAACCATTATAAATCTTATTAATTTATTAGGAACCATTATAGAGACATAAATCATGTAAACAATTTAAGTCTACCCCTTTGTCCGGTATATTTTATTTCGTCGATTTCACCGTCTCTGCAACCAAACTGTCAACTCTGTAATCTCTGTCTCTCTGTCTCTATGTCTTGATTTCATCGTTTTTCAGTTCTCTTTGTGTGTTCATTTTTGTTTGATTTATAGGAGACCGACGCGAACGGACGGACGAGAGACTATGATTTAGGGCTTAATCGGCTTGCAGAGACCAGCCTTTTGCTTTGTTGAGATTTTAGGTGATTTTTTTTTGTGGTTTGGCTGGTTGTGCTGTCAAGTGCAAAATGCAAATGTGTTTCGTTCTCTCAAACTACCTCTATTGATTCTCAATTGAAGTTGATTGCATTTGTTTGTGGTTTCTGTTGTTTGGTTGGGATGATTGATGGTTTTAGGTTTTCCCCATAACTCAGGTTCTTCAATGAGATGATGATGGATCAGTTGATTATTTGTATCTTTGATTTGGAATGGTTGTGCTTATTTGTGGTCTTGGCATAAAGATGATGATGGATCAGTTGATTAGAGGGCCTGGTTTTATGCCTCCTCCTCAAGCTAGGCCCCCAATGGCGCTGAACTTGACTGACCCTTCACCTAATTCGAGCGAAAAGTGCGAAACAGCATTGATTACTACTTTAGGTATGGCTGCATTTTTTTGTTGTTGATGGATTTGTGTACATTCTAAACTAAGTTTTTCTCTTTAAATTCTACCTCGGAAGTTTGAGTTGGCATCTTTGTTATTTTGAATTTGATTTCAGGATATTGCGGTATTGATAAGTAAAATAAATCGTTCCTCCATTGGCCCTTTATCTGCTTGCTACTCCTCTTCCTTGTAAGTCATTCCTATCAGTTTTCAAGACTATTGAACTTTTATAAATTGAATTCCATGAACATATGAATGTATGCTTTCCTTTTTGTTTTGTTTTATATGTGTGTGTGTTTTCCTACTCTGTCTATGTTATCATGTTATGATTAATATAAATTCCTTCTTAGTTCTTCCTTTTGTTGGATGGAGCTACATCATGTGCTTAACAGATGACAACCTTCATTCTGCTTGAACTTTTTCATGTCAATCAAAATGTTTGGGTTAATTGAATCAAGCTCTCTTTATATGAATTGTATTACTGTGTTGCTTTTCTCAAAAGGTGATTTCTTTCTAGACCTTCATTTGTTGATTAACAAGATTTGTAAAGGTTACGTAGACATGACTCAACCATTCAGCTAATAGTTATATAGAATATAGTTGTAGCATAGCGATCGAGATAAGCTAAGAAGACATTACACAATGCTTTGAACCACTTGTTGTTCGAACAACGGGGAATGGTCTTTTAGTGCCTCTTCCAAATGGACAAATAAGGGTCATTTTAGAGCTTATAAATTCTCTCTTTCATTTGCATCAATCTAACTTAAAGTAGATCCTTGTGAATTTTGTGGCATATTAGAAGTTGTTGCTATCCCCTCTTAGTTGCTTTGAGCTTCGTGAAACATCTCGTTGTTATCCTCGGGGCCTCATCTCCTCGAGGAATTTGCTTGTATTCTTGATTGCATAGCACATCTCTTGTTTGTTGTTGGGTCTTGTTGATTGTATACCAAAATAAGACAAGGGTTATTCTTGTGGTTTGGACACATCCAAGATATGATACTCTTATTGGTGAGACGCACAATATTTGGTGCTAATGTTGGTGCTATCTTTCCCGGATGAGAGTGTTGAAAACTTTTGCTGTAATTTGTTCGCAACAAACAAACTGGAAAAAAAAAAATTCTGTCAAAATCATTTTTGGAGAAATCAAGAAATAGATGAATTCTGTGTCCACTTACAGTTGATCTTACTTGCTAACTTGCTAAGTTACCATCTAGTTGGATTCTTATACATGGCTTCTCTCATGTAATGCGAGGCCATTGGAGCAGTTTTTGCCCTCGATCTTTTTTCCATTCCAACCATTAATGTAAGTTTTGATTGTTATATTTTTCTTGTTGCGATTTCATTGATTAAATGTTCTTAATTTTTGCCATCCTAGGCTTTTAACTAGCAACTTCAATGGATAAATTCTCAAAAGTTGCATCGGAAGAGGTACCAGGGACGTTGTCTTCTCTAAAACTTTCGAAATGGAGATTAATGATTTGACTCAACAATTGAGTAAAATAAGGTAAACTTGCTCTTCTGATGGATGATTCCTATTTGCTGTGAAGCACATTTTAATTATGTTCAGAGCTTCCTTTTTTTTTTTTTCTTCAACATTAAAGGCAAAAGATATCGGGCTCTCGGAATGGAATGAATGGCCAGAAGAACATGTCTAAAGGAAAGCGACGAAATCCTAATATGAATTGATCCTCTCATTTTGATCACATGATGTAAGAGTAAAGCGAGACAGTAATTTGTTGACAGTTGATTGTGAATGTTTTCTTTCTAAGATCCATCATGAACTATCTCATAGTAAGGCATGTTCGTTGTGAACCACCAAGATAAATTAGGTGATATGACAATTGAATTAGGAGCGCAATCCACATCTGTTAGCATGGGTGCAACTAACAAGTCAATTAGGCTTTATGAATTGATTAAACAATTATCTTTCTCAAAAATAAGACTTATAGACTTATAGTACTAATCTGCATGGCATGAGCTAGTTTTTGAAACTTCCCGTATTTCATTGCGTTGTATGTACCTGTCAGTTGCTTGACACTAGTATCAATCTTTTCAATTATGTTTGTTTTTAATATGAGATAAGGAGAAGTTTTTGATGAAGTAAAATTTCAAGTTGATAACTTGATATCATATGTTTGAGTCTTCTCATAAAGCAAGTTGAGAAGCGTAGAATTAGATTCTTATGAGCAGTGATCGCATGTTTCATTTCGAGTTATACCCAATCACATCATAGCTTAAGCACGGTTTTGGTATGGCAATCTTATCCATGAAAATCAGAGACTAGTAGTAGGCTTTGATGAATTAAACCCCTTATTTTTATTTTTATTTTTTTTTTCTGAAGTGTCAATTTGGGGTTATAAAATTCTAATTGTCTTGGGTACATTGTAATTAGTAAAAAGGATCTCACAACTTGGCATACTTCTTGAGAGTTACACCGGCATCCTTTGCGTTCTCTGGCACAGGCATGTTGCATAGAAGAGTAACTCTGGATGAAGATAGCAAGGCTCCGTTCCCTGGATTCAGTGGATCATTTATCATGGCACCCTGCCTGATGGACAAGAAGTGGCTGTGAAGGTTGGGTCTGCAACTTCAACTCAGGGAACTCGTGAATTTGAGAACGAGGTAATCAGTTAATGCCTTTATGGTCTAGTTCGTTTAAAGGTTGAACTCTTATTTAGATAGAAAAAAATTAATTCTGCAAACCTGTGGCATTACTAACATAATATGAGTATCATGGTTTTTTTATTTTTTATATTTTGTTTATTTCCTTTACAGCTAAACTTGCTCTCAGCTATTCGACATGAAAACTTGGTTCCCCTTCTCGGATATAAACAATTGCATCAACTTTGATATTAATTTTCGATCTTGTTCGGGTTTATTCTACCTGCACACTTTTGATGTAAAATCAAGCAACATTCTTCTCGGACCATAGTATATGTACGCTAAGGTTGCGGATTTAATTTGTCGTTTTATGCGAATTTCTTAATGGAATAATAAGATTGCGAGTGGAATGTAGATTTGTGATTTTCAGCTATTATTTTTTTTTCAAATTACATTTGATTTTGAAATAGGCCCCGCTCCAACTTTTGAATTTCTCATTTTCCATATAAAATCCTCAATTTCTATTTATTTCGTCGAAATACTATTTTTTTCATATTTTTCTCTATTTTTACGTGTTTTGTTTTTCCAATTTTTCCTTTTTTTTCCTTTTTTTCTATTTTTTTTTACGCGACGGGGTGCCCGTCGTAATAAATGGCGACGGGGCACCCCGTCGTAATAAATAATGACGGGACGCCCGTCGCCAAAAAAAAAAAAAAAGAAAAAGAAAGGAAAAAGAGCTTTGTGTTCTTACTTTTGTAATTTTAAAAAAATTTAACTTATTTAAAGAATTTTAAAGAAAAAATGAAATCGCCCCCGAGTACTAGTTTTATATAAACAATGAGCCAGATTAATTTAAGTAATGCTTTGCTCTAAAATTTAAATTCTTTTAAATTCTTTCAAGTTTTTTATCTTTCACTTTCCTTGCTTTGATCTTTAAATCTTCTTGTTAGTAGTTTCCAAACCTTCATCCTTGAATGTATTCAATGTTTTTTGGGAAAGCTCATTAATCTTGTTGTAACGTTTGATGGAAAATTGATTTCTATACCATATACAAAGTTAATATCACGTACATTGAGATAGTCGATTTAATCATTTTTATTTATTTTTAATATTATGGATATTATATGTGGAAAATGATAATCTAATACATTTTGGGCGCACACTTTGTTTTTTGGCCATTTTATGGCTCTTTCTTGACTCCTCATGCATAGGCCCCACATCTTACAAAACACCATAAATGGCTGAGAAACAAAGTGTATGCCCTAAGTGTGTGCCCAAAGTGTGTTAGATTATCATTTTCCATTATATATATACCCATGCTATGGGAACCCTTCAAAATGTGTTATGCATTAAGTGCTTTGTGCATTTATGACGCCTCGATTAATGTATTGGATTAGAATTCAATGGTTGTAAATAGTGTACCCATGACATAGGTATATATTTGGTTCCCATGTATTAGGGGGTGGGCAAATTGCGGTTTGGTGGTGAAATCCATCAAACTGCCACCAAACCGAAGGTTCACGGTTTAGTCATTTTGCAAACCACCACCAAACCGCGAACCCAAAAAACCGCAACCAAACCGATTGCGGTTTGGCCGGTTTGGTTTGACGATCTCCAACAACTCACTCAAGAGAACACACAAATCCACCAAACAATCACGAAATCAACGTTACTTGAACTTGAATCTCTACCAACAACACAACAAACCATCAATCGATTCACAAAACACACCAAACAAACCTAAAAAATTGGAATCGAAAAACAGATTTACCAGTTCAACAGAGCTCCAAAATAAGGGTTTCAGAGCTCCAACACCACCACAAATCTCTCTCTCTAATGCGCGCGGTGTGACATTCACAGAGTTGAGCAGTGAGGAGATGAGGGCTTCGACGAGGAGCAAAGGAGGGCACGGAGGAGCAGATGACGGCTTCGACGATGAGGGCTTCGACGAGTAGGGGAGGGCGTGGTTATTCGAGTGAGAGAGGAGGTGATCGAGGGCTTCAACGTGAACATTGAGAAGAGAAGAGAAGAGCAGATCAGTGAGGAGGCGTCGCAGTTGTTCGAGCGAGAGAGGAGAAGAGGGAGGTGGAGGCGGCATCAGTTGTTTGATCGAGAGAGGAAGGAGATAACCGAAATCGAGGCGGAGGCTTAAACTTTAAGGTTTCGTTAGGGTGTATAATTGTATTTGGTAAAATTACTAAAATGCCTTTCGGTTTGGTGAACCGCGGTTTTTAAAAAATGAAAACCACCACCAAACCGCGAAATCGCGGTTTTCAAGTTTTCTAAACTATCCTCAAACCGCGAATTTAAAAAACCAGATCAAACCAAGGGTTTGGGTGGTTTTACGAAAACCGATGCCCACCCCTACTATATATATAGTAGTGGTATGTATTAAATAGTTGACCACAATATTTACTAGTGTACTAAAGTTAGTTACTATCTAGAGTAACTATTAGTTAGTTAATTAAATGGTTACTCTCTAGTCACTAAAATTCGTCTTTCTATCTAATTCTTTGCCTCTCTCCTTAAAATCTCTCCCTTCTTGATCTACTTCTCTTTCTACTACAATTTCTGTATCCGTATCTCTATTTCCATTTTAATATCTAGTATGAATGCAACATAAACCGTCTTTAGTACACTAGTTAATATTGTGACTATTACTTTTTCTTGCAACAACCAGCCCAGTTTATGTAGTGACTATTACTTTTTCTTAACATAATTGTGACTATATTGTTAAATAATTTGAGGTTCTTTACAATATTAACTCTTATGCAGTGGTCAGAAATGGTTACATTTTATCAGAGATTCAGATTGCGGAGCTAAGATTTCAGCATTAATGTCCTTGTCCCTTTCGATACAACTCCAAAAGAATGGATCTGACATACCTAGACAAGGCTCAGCTCATCGATGTTTTCTGATTTATCGGCCTCATTACTTCAATGGCTTTAATTGTCTTCCGCAATGCTGCGAACTCTTCCCCAGCTTTGCATATATATACAGCAGCTTGTCTCCCTTATAAGGTTGCACCCTCCATTGTATCTATGTAATCCTGAAAGTACAAATACTTTTGTTGTAATCATCCTTGATTCGTTTCTACTTCAATGGCCTACATGTTTTTGTGATGAGGTGTTTCTACTTCAATGGCCTACATACTTTTGTTGTAACTCATTTCCTTTGTTAGTGCTGCCTTTTTCTTTCAACCTCATTAGTTCTTATGTTATTTTTAACATTGGGCTCTCATAATGAGGCTGCACTTGTTGGAATAGCTTAGTATCCACTGCTGGGTCCCTTTCTAACAATTTGATGTTTGCAAACGCAAGTGTTGATCTTCTGCTTTCCATACACTGCGACCAAACTCTAAATATTCATCTTAGTATTTGGTATGTGTTTGTTGGAACTCCTGCCTTTGTACTGCTAATATTATTTTGTGAAAAGACCATTCTTTTCTAGTATCCTTTCCATGCGTTGGCGTTTAAAAAGAGCAGATAAATAGGAGTTTGAAGGGATGTTGATAGCTATGGGAAGATTTCTTGGTTTCTTCTGGTATGAATCAAAGAGAAATCAAAGAGGCCTCAAAAAAAAGAGAGAAATCAAAGAAACATTGCAGTGGACAGATTGATTTAGTATGGTTATGGATCGCTTCTCGTATGCCTTGATGTTTTTCTTGTTCTTTTTTATTCCTTTTGCACTTTAAAACCTTTTTATTAATATATAGAAACATTTTTTTTCGTGAAAAGAAGTGACTCTAGGCGTCTGTTTGTTTGATTCTTCTTGAACCTCGGCATAGAAATGATGTTCGATTTTGCCATGGCCATTTGTGTCTTGCGAGTTTCTTTAATAATTTGTCATCACCACCATGATTATTCAATATAATTGTAGAAGAAATTTTAATCAACCTAGTGGTAGCTCCACTGGTTTGGCATCTCCTCACCTCTACATGAGGTTGAAGGTTTGAGTCTCTTTGTATGAGGAGAGAAACTCGCAACACAGTGGAGACGAGTACATGTCAAATCAATGAAGCTATCACTTATTTGCAAGAAAAGTATCTTCAATGATGAGAAAGTTTGAATGTAGAAATGTTGATGATGACATAATTTGATCACCATCTAAGTTTTTTGTAATGAGTAGAAAGGAAGTCTTATCACCATCTAAGTTTTTTTGCAATGAGTAGAAAGGAAGTCTTATTATGTTAATGGAAGTGGAAATGCAAGAAAAATTTCAGTAGTATTTATTTGCATTTTCTGTAGTTGAACGTTTGGTATAATCAGTCATACTAGAACTTTGTTGTTGGGTTGGTTAATTGGCACTTTTGTAGTTCAGTTTTATTAGTCGGAGTTTACAAATTGTTGAGGATGTTTAGTTCAACAAGTGGTCATTTTCCATCAAACCATTTGTTAAGAACTAAAATGAATATACCTTCTAAACTAGAACACTGTTTACTTTGCAGCCAGTGTTTTTTTTTTTTTTTTCCTCTTTAGTTCTTATTTGACACATGGACAATGAAAATTGGTTGTGTTGAACTTCACTATTTTACCATATGCAATAGCAAATTCGAACTCGTACATAATTAGTCATATTAATTTGTACTTTTGTTGCTGAGTTGCTCAATATGCGTTTTTTGTAGTTGAGTTTGTTGTAATCAGTTCTATTTATGTTTGTCAAAAGAGTTTGTTTACCTTCATGTGGCATTGAATGTTAGATTCGAGTTAACACATTGCTGTGACAATGCTCCCTTAAACTGGGCCATTGATAAAGTTTGTGATTCTTTTTTTTTTTTTTTTTTTTTTTTTTTTTTTTTCTTTTGTATTGCTATTTTAGGAATTTTGTTTGTTTTAGAGTCCAACATTAATTGGATTTATGACATCTTTTTGAGTTATAAAACAAAAGTGCATTATAGGATGCGGATATATTAATATTATTGTTAGTTGTTCAATCACAAGTTTCAATAGGGATCTAAGTTGGGAGCAAACTAGCATTGATTTAGTCGATTGTTACTTATTGAAATCCCCGCTTATTTGGTAATACTTTTGTGGTGATTTGTTTTCTCTTCTTTTTTTTTTCCAAGTTATGTAAAGATGGCATACAAGAGTTGACTCTTTTTCTTTGTTAGACTAGCTTCTTCCTTTCAACCTCATTATTTCTTGTGTGCTTTCCTTCTACGTTGGCTCTTACAATGAGGTTGCACTTGTTGGAAGAGCTTGATATTTGTTGTTGGGCGGATTCAGATGTTCAATGTCTTCCCCCCAAGTTATTCCCCCCCCCCCCCCCGCGCTCCTCTTCATAGAGAGTTATCTCCCAGGAGTTGTGAATACAATTACCCCTCATTAATGACCTTTTTATTACCTATCTCTCTTATTTGAAGGCTATTTATGTCAATTCATTTCTTTTAAAGTTTAAAGTTTAACCAAACATGAAAGTATTAACTCCAAGGAGTTAACTCGAAGGAGATAACTCCGAAGTAACACTATAAGTTAGCAAAAATGAACCAAACGAGATTGATGTTTGTTGTAGCTCTCTTTATATTGTTATTCTTTTGTGACAATTTGTGTCTGTTTCTTTCCATGCTTTGGAATTAAAAAGAGCAGATAAATAGGATTTGGAAGGAAGGTTGAAGCAATGGGAAGATCTCTGGGTTTCTTGCATGCGTTTCCTGATGTTTTTCTTGTTTTTCTTATTGCTTTTGTATTTATGAAACAATTTTCTTGATATAGAAACAGTTTCCCTTAAAAGAAGGTGACTCTAGGCGTCTGATTGGTGTGTCAAGGCCTGCATGTTCTTTTGATGGATAGAATAAAAAGATGCAGAACGTTGCTCGTCTGTTTCTTCTTGGGCCTCAGTGTAGAAATGATGTGCTATTTCTTTCATGGTGTTTAGTGTCAGACTAATTAGTTTCTTAAATATATTGTCATAACCAACATGGTTATTCAATATAATTATAGAAGAAAATATTTCGTCAACTAGGTGGTAGCTCCACTGGTTTGGCATGTGCTTACCTCTTTATGAGGTTGAGGGTTCGAGTCTCCTTGTATGAGAAGACTCAAACTCTCATCCTTATGAAGAGGTGAACACATGTCAAATCAATAGAGCTATCACTTTTTGGCTGGAAAGTATTTTCGATGACCAGAAAGTTAGCAGATGTAGAGATGTTGGTCACATAAAGTATATTTCATTTAAGCTTTTCTTTCGATGACCAAAAAGTTAGGCTTATTATGTTATCACTTTATGTCGATGAACGTTTGCTATAATCAGTCACATTAACTTGCACTTTCGTTGTTGGCTTGGTTAATATGCAGTTTTGTAGTTTAGTTGTATCAGTCTGAGTTCTAGAATGGTAAGGTTTGTTTAGTTGAACACTTGATTGTTTTCCATCATACCATGTGATTAGAACTACAAAACCAAATACACCTTCAAACCGGTGTATTTATTTCCTTTTTAGTTCTTACATTACACATGGCAAATGAGAAATGGTTACGTGTTAAACTGAACAAACTTTACTATACGTTACTTTAGCAAATTTGCAGTTGAGTGCTTGTCAAGGCAGAACTCTCTCTAACAATTTGTGTTACCGTTACGTTCTTCTATATATTACTTGTGCTTGAGACTTCACCACTGCAAGGCAATGACGACCTGCGTGATCTGCAGTTTGGCGGAGAATAGAGATTTTCGGCTGATAGAGGGCGTGGAGGGAGGAACTATAATATTTTGCGAAAGGACACTACATCTGCAATCATTAGGTTCAGTGCTGGGGGCGTGGAGCCTGCGCATCATCACACATTTGGGCATGAATTGGTGATGATAAGTGGGAGGATAAAACTTTGGGACTTGAGCATCGAAAAAGAATTTGATCTGAAGACAGGTGATTATCTGTTTACTCCAACTTCAAATGTTCATAGGGTAAAGTCTTTCGAGGAATCTGAACTTTTCATAGGGTGGGAAGGAAAAATGGATACATTTAGGGATGAAGATTTGGAGACTGCCAAACAGGAGATTGCGAGGGTTTCATCTGCATAATAATGTTCAACGTGTTTCAGTTCTTAAGCTTGATCTTTTGAATAAATATAAAGACGTATCAAGAGTCCTAAAATAACCAATATGAATGATAAATAAAGCAGAGAAAATAAAGAAATGGAGACTTGACTCTGCTTTTCTTTTTCAAACATGTTTTTCATGGTGTTGCTGTCTTATTTGAGATGTTCTTGCTGGTATGGATACTTATTTCAACAAGGTTAGAATGATTATTTTTTGGTAAACTAATTGAAGCATAGTATAATTATACATGTTATATGAATGAATCCTGGCAGCAGTATCTGCGTTTTCTTTTGTTTTGGGTGTCTGTTGTTTTAGTTTTGAAATTGAGATCGTATGTGTTCTGCATGCCACTTCAATAGTCAGAGGTCTCAGAATTGCAGCAGCGGTATGGAGAAAATTGTGTTGGAAATTGCTCCTAAAACGAGCTCTATACAATACGAGAATCCAGATTAATCAGGGTGGTTGTTTTTTGGCTCCGCTTTTATGTTATTGTGCACATGATAATAAAGTTCAGGTATCCATATTTATGTTCTATTGTAATTCTTTCAGGTGTTTTCATCTTTTACTTGTCTTGGAGTTGAGAAAGCGCACATAGAGAGATATTGAAATGAAGTGACTCTAGCTCTTAAGAGCTTCAATGACAGCAATTGTCTTGTGTCGCTGCCAACTCTTTGCCAGCTTCTCATATATATGCAGCAACTTGCCTCCCTGATAAGGTTGATGCAAATGGGTAGGGTAATTGTTGGGGTTTTACTCAACTCCTTCGAAAGATGAAACGGATGAATTCCAAATTTTACCAAATCACGATCAATGCACAAAATTAACACACTACAAGACACAAGATTTAACGTGGAAAACCCTTCAAATCATAGGTAAAAACATGGGCCAAACTTTGAACAATCCACCATGTGAATAAAGTGTACAAGATATCTCAATTGAATGAGATCCACCAACAATGGAGTAATACATAAATACATCTTCTAAGAACTTAGATGATCACACTAAGAACAAAGAACATTACCCCCAATTGTATCAAACCCTTGTACCTATTTTCTTGAACAACAAGAAATCACCAAAGCCTTCACCGCGAGTTTTTGGATTCAAGATCTTATTGTTTCTTCAATATAGAGAGAACTCCTAGAGAAATTCCACGCACTTCAACTCGAGTGTGCATACGCCGAAGAGAACCCTAGAGATATGATCACAATCTTTTTCACAATGTCGAACAACTCGTCGACTTTCTCTTGTCAAGTCGACAAACCCTCTCTTCTTCCTCAAGTTGAACTCTCAAAGTCTTCTCCTTTTTATAAAGTCAAAACTCCCCAATTCATAAAATTTCAATTTCACGAGTTTCTATATTACTTGACCTTCCTAATTTCTTACTGCCAATTAATTTTCAATTCTCTTTATGAGAGAATGACACCAATTTGGTCACTTGCTAATTTTTCTCCAAAATTAGCTATTGCTATATCCACTTTCTAAAACATTAAATTAGAAAGTCTTGTTTAACAGTCTTATGCTTGGGCTGGACATAAGTGTGTTGGGCCCACACACAAAACCAACAATCTCCCCCTCCTGCCAATAGGAAAATATCCAACCATCCCTGTTGCTCAATCGCAACTCAGTCCCACCAGCTTGGTGTAGGATTGACGCTTGTCTCGAGTAACCAATTTATTCTTCAAAGGTTTTCTACCTTTCTGAAGTTCATCAAGCTCATAAGTGTTCTTCAAAGAACTCATCTCTTCCTGCACTGCTTTCATCCACTGAACTTCTGGAACTTCTGGAAGCTCTTTGGCTCCCCCCTTATGTAATCGTAACATATGTAGAACTTGGGTATCTCATAGAAAGAACCCGCCTATCTCATAGAAAGAACCTGCCCTCTTTCTGACCTTCTCAATGGAGGTTTTTTTGTAGCCGCAGGTGGAGGAGGGTGCTCCCTTTGCTCGTAATCGTCATCCGATTCTTGCACATTATCAACATCATCATGTGCATGCTCATTATCAATCCCATTTTCTTCAACTAAATCTCCTCCCGTGTGGCATCACTAATCGAATGAGAAACTAGTTTAGAGAGTAACATCGTCATCAACAATGACTCTCTCTAATGTCTTCAAATCTATTATGGTCTAGTTTTCATGAAGGACCACATCCCTAGATCTGACAACCTTTTTCTTTTTAGGATCCCATAATTTGTAGCCAAACTATGCATTTCCAAAACAACAGGATACACGGAACATTTATGTCATCAAGTTTCTATCTCTGCTCTTTAGGCATATGCATAAATGCCTTGCATCCAAACACACATTCAAATGAGAGTAAGTAACATCCTTTCCAGACCACACACTATTTGGAATATCAAGCTCTAAAAGTGCTGACGGAGAGCAATTCATCAGGTAGTAAGCAGTCCTGAGAGCTTCACCCCAAAATGACTTTGACAACTAAGCCATTTTCAACATGCATCTGGCTTTATCAAGGATGGTTTTGTTTGTTCTTTCAGCAACACCATTATGCTGAGGGGTACTCGGAAGTGTCTTCTCATGTCTAATTCCATGTTCTGAGCAATAATTCTCGAACTCCTTTGAAGTGTACTCTCCCCTGTTATCACTACGAAGACACTTCAAAATACTCCTTTTTCTCTTTCCACCATGATATGGAATTTCTTGAAGCATTCAAGAACCTGACACTTTGTTCTCAAAACAAATACCCAAACCTTTCGTGACGCATCATCAATAAAAGTAACAAAATATCTGCTACCTCCCATAGTTTCAACATCAATGGGACCACAAACATCAGAGTAAATTAACTCAAGTAAATTTATTTTCCTCTCAGAAGATGAAGAAAAAGAAACTCTGTGTTACTTACCAAATAAGCAATCATCAAGGGTTTAGAGTTTTACCTTTGGCAAAATGGATGAGAGACTTCTTTGCCAACATCTGCAACCCTTTCTCATTCATATGACCTGCCTCCTATGCCACAAATTTGGTAAAGAATCATCTTCAACTGCGTTCAGGTCACCTTTGACTATCTTTAATAGTCTTAAAAAGTGTGTAGCTCAATTTTCTTCTAGTAACAACAATTGAGCCTTTCGTGAGTTTCCACTCCTTGCCCCCAAAGATGTTATAATAACCATTTAAGTCCAAAACATGAGTAGAAATCAAACTCAAACGCAAATTTGAAACATGTCGCATATATTTCAAAATCACTGTGCAACCAACATTTGTCTGCACACAGACATCTCCAATGCCAACTATATTTGTAAAATTGTTGTTCCCCATATTTGCCTTTCCAAAGTTCCCTGCCCGACAAATAGAGAAGATGTCATTTCTTGTTGTAGCATAAAAGGATGCTCCTGAATCAACAACCTACTCACTATCTACATTAGTGACATGACCTTGATCCTCAACAAAAGAAAGCACAACCAGTTCTTTACTTGCATCTAATATAGTAGCCGTAATGTTCTAATCATCCACCTTGCTCTAATTTTTCTCATCATTCTATTTCCTTTTCCACTCCTTACAATTTCTCTTTATATGTCCTTCCTTGCCAAGTGATAACAAGCAAATTTTCCTCTTGCTTGTAACTTATCTTTGGACTTGCTCCGCCATCTCGAACCTCTTGATTCACTTCTGCCCCTATATTTTGTCGTAGTAACAAGAGCATGTAAAGTATCAATCTCTTTATCCTTTCTTCTAACCTCCTCATCATAGAGACTATCCCACACCATGGATAAGGATAAAACACCTCCTGAGCTGAATTACTGAGAGACACCACCATTGTTTCCCAACTATCTGGCAAAGAACTCAAAAGTAATAGTGCATGTAACTCATCCTTAAACATTATCTTCATGGCATTTAACGGATTGACCAAGTCTTTGACATCATTCAAGTGCTCTATCATTGACCGTCCATCTTTGTACTTCATGTTTACAAGCCTTCTAACCAGAGAAACTTTGTTCTGTGCACCCTTTATCTCACACATACTTTGTAATTTTTTCTATAACACTTGTGCATCAACTTCTTTATTGATGTGGTGATAAATACTGTGATCGACCCATTTTCTAATAGTATCAACTTTCCTATGCATCTTATTCCAATTAACATCAGATACTTTTTCTGGTTTGGTTTGTCCAAATTCAATTGGATCAAATAAATTCTTGCAATAAAGATGATCTTCTATCATCGGTTGCCAAATTGAATAATTCGAAGAAGTCAACTTGACCATGCATGATTTTTCCTCATCCATCTCTATTCCCACAATTAATCCCCGATCACAATCTAACCACGGCTCCAATACCATTTGCTGGGTTTTACTCAAGCCCTTCAAAAGATGAAACGAATGAATGCCAAATTTCCACTAAACCACGATCGATGCACAAAATAAACACACAACAAGACACACAAGATTTAACGTGGAAAACCCTCCAAATCAGAGGTAAAACTACGAGCCAAACTCCGAACAATCCACTGTGAATAAAGAGTACAAGATATCTCAATTGAATGAGATTCACTAACAATAGAGTAATATAAAAATATCTTTTCTAAAAACTTAGATGATCACACTAAGAACAAAGAACACTACCCCCAATTGTATAAAACCCTTGTACCTATTTTCTTGAACACCAAGAAATCACCAAAGCCTTCACCGCGAGTCTTTGAATTCAAGATCTTATTGTTTCTTCAATGTAGAGAGAACTCCTAGAGAGATTCCACACACTTCAACCCGAGTGCACACACGCCGAAGAGAACCCTAGAGATATAATTACAATCTCTTTCACAATGTCGAACAACTCGTCGACTTTCTCTTGTCGAACCCCAAGTCGACAAACCCTCTCTTCTACCTCAAGTCGAACTCTCAAAGTCTTCTCCTTTTTATAAAGTCAAAACTCCACAATTCAAAAACTCCAATTTCTTGAGTTTTTATATTAATTGGCCTTCCTAATTTCTTGCCGCCATTAATTTCCAATTCTCTTTATGAGAGAATGATACAAATTTGGTCACTTTCTCCAAAATTAGCTATTTCTATGTCTACTTTCTAAAACATTAAATTAGAAAGTTTTGTTTAGCAAGTCTTATGTTTGGGCTAGACATAAGTGTGTTGGGCTCACACACTAAACCAATAGTAATACCCACGGGTGACGGAGATTTACCCTAACGACGTTAGTGTGCACGCCCGAGTACGCTCATCGGTGCGCACGACGAAATTTTAGGCGCGAAAATATAGGTGAGTGTATATATTTATATATATATATATATAGGTAAATTGATATATATATATATATAAATATATATGGTAAATCGAAAAAATAAAATAGAAAATGTAAAATTACCAAAAAGGGTATTGAAGGAAAGAAGAAAAGAAATAGACATGAGGGGCATTTTGGTCATTTCACCCCAAAAATGTGGATAAACACCACCGACACCACCATTTTCCCTATTTTCTTGATCGAATCCGAGAGAGGGACGAAAGAAGAAGAGAAATCGAAAGATCGAGGTCGGGTGCTCGTGGAAGCGGTGTTGGCAAAAGTGAGGTGAGTTTGTGGTTTATGTTGTTGTTGTTGTTGTTGTTGCTGTTGTACGGTGGTGATGGTGATTCGGTGGTGATGGTGGGAAGGGAAACTCGAGAGCTCGGACGTCCGAGGAGGGAGACGATAATCGTCTCCCCAATCTCCTCTCCCTCTCCCTCTCCTTCTCTTCCATGAAAAAAAAAAAAAAAAAAAAAAAAAAAAAAAAAAAAAAGAGCGGCGTAGCGCGTCTCGCTCTGCTCGTTAATTGAAGAAGAAGAAGGGCCGGTTCGGCCAACTGAACCGGGCTTCGGCCTGAACCGGCCGGTTCGGCCTGAACCGGTCCCGGCTCGGCCTGAACCGGTTTAAAAAAAAAAAAAAAAAAAAAAAAAAGAGAAAATAGAGAAAAATGGAAAAGAAAATCCAGAAAATAGGGAAAATTATGGAAAAAATTTAGAAAAATCTAGAAAATATGAGAAATTGGAAAAAGGATTCATAAAGGAATTTTGGGATTTTCTCAGAAATGTTGGCGAGACATAGTCGGGGTTTTAGCCTCGAAAAACGTAAAAATTGATATAATATATCAAATTGAAGCTAATTTAATGAAAAATGGTCTTAGGTACAATTCGGGTGGTAATTTTGATTTGTTGAGCATTTATTCGAGCTTTGACTCGGATAATTGGAGTGCGGTATAGGTGCGTAAACCCCAACAAACACATTTGAGTATTTAATTCTTTAAAATTCTTGCGTTTATTATTCTTGAAATTCATATTCATTGTGATCATGTGTTGGTCGGGTTATTGGTTGGTGTTGGATTTGTTTTTACTATCGAAGTTTATTCGGGATGATTGTGGCACGTGATTAAGCATGCTAGATTGTAGCGCGTGTACTTGCGCCGCCGGTGGATTGTGTCCCGAGCCGCGGGGTGCACGTGTTCGGTGGATCTGTGATTTGTTCCGGTCACCGTTAGTGGTCCGGGTGGATCCCATGTGTGGTGTGTTTCCTCTGGGCGCTCGGATTGACGAAGTA
This sequence comes from Stephania japonica, assembly GCA_039657345.1. Classification (NCBI taxonomy): domain Eukaryota; kingdom Viridiplantae; phylum Streptophyta; class Magnoliopsida; order Ranunculales; family Menispermaceae; genus Stephania; species Stephania japonica. The sequence continues at coordinate 13,068,759 of CM077558.1, read as the reverse complement.
TGATCTAGTATGTGAGATTGCGTTCTATTTTTGTCTGGTTTTATCGTAATGGTTGTGGAGCATATTGTTGACATTATGATTATTCGTTGATCATCTTGCATGCTTGTTACCTACACATGCAGGGTTTTATGGCTGCCCGTACTCTTTACATGTGTAGCTAACGTTAGTTATTGGCTTCTGAATCTGTTTATTATTTACTCGATGGTTTTCTTTGGGAGTTTACTCACTGGACTCGTCACCGTATGTGTTGGGTGATTTGAGTGCAGGATTTGATAAGTGCAGGGACAAGGAGACACGTAGAGATTATCTGTGACTGAAGGCGTGAACTACTCCTTTTATACGCTGTTGAATGTATGTATTTGTTTTATGCTGGGTTTGGGTTGTGAGAGTTATATTCTAGTTTGTTTATGACTTTGAGGATGACACTTGATTTATATTTGGGGATTACATTTTGGTATGGTTTCCACATTAGATTAATTGATATTTACACTTGTTACATTTGGTATCATTTAATGATTTGAGACTTCCGCTGCATAATTTAAGGATAAATGATATTAATTGAATCAAATTTAATAAGAATTAATCGATGATGGATAATTGGGCGTGGGACACAACTGGCGGTGACGTGGACAGTTGTGGGCCCGCGTGGCCTCCCGTGGCGGACCAATGTGGAAATTGGGGCCGCCACATTTTGGTATCAGAGCTTAGGCTCGGTTAGGAGATTTAATAAGAGTATAAATTTAATGAATAAATCTTAGATGTGGAAACCACCAGTGAATGATTAGAGAATTAGTTGGGAAGTGATGCGAGGCGGGTAAATTTAGGAAGTTACATATACGTATGTTTTGATTGTGTACTACATATTATACACGTATATACTGAGTCTGGTCCGACGCACGTTTTGCGGTGCAATTTATGATGGACGGACGATGACTCTACTACTCCGCCGACTACTCAGCAGGAGGTTGGGGAGACTAGTGACCATACCACTAGTGAGATAGCTGAATTGCGAGACATATTTGCTGCAGAGCGAGGAGCAATCAGATCATCGTACACCCAGAGATGATTTGCAGTTGGATCATGATTTCAGTGACGATCGTGATTCGAGGGATGCTCAGTACGACTATGATGACGGGCAGATAGATTGGAGTCGCGAGGACGACCAGGACCAGACTAATGATCAATTCAATAATGACGATCGCCAGGTGGTACATGATATTGTACTTATACCGATACAGCAACCGAGACAGTTGTACAGAAAGAATCAGGATCAGAGGGACCGGAGTTGGGGTCAGAGATCCGAGGGTCGACTGTCTGGAGGACGTGACAAACGCAGATGTTATAAATGCGGTCAGAGAGGACACATCGGAGTGGATTGTCGGAGAGCTTCTTCAGCATCAGAGATACCACCAGCTGATGAGAGAGTTTATGAAGTGACACATCCTGTCAGAGTGACGACACGACAACATGATTAGGGTACGTCGTTGGTGTACATTTTCATTAGTCTTATTTTTCATGCATTCGTTGCATATAGGCTGGTTAGTTTATTTTTGAACCAGCGTGTTCTAGTTGATGTGTTCACTAGGGTTATTGTGAGATTGTGAGATTGGTAAATGTGTTCTCTAGGAGGCGGTTGTGAAACTGGTAGATGTGTTCACCAGTAGGTTGTGAAACTGGTTGATTAGTTCACCAGGAGTCCATTTGCAACTGGTTGTTGTGGGATTGGTTTATGTGGTTCACTAGGGACTGGTCGATGTGTTCACCAGGGACTGGTTGATATGGACTGGTTGATAAGTTCACCAGGGATTGATTTGTACACCAGGAGTGAGTGGACGACTGGTTGATCGGTTCACCAGTCGCAGGTTGATTTGTTCACCTAGATTGAGGTTGATTTGTTTGCCAAAATTTGGGGTTGATTAGTTCACCAAAAGTGTTAGTGGAATAGTGATTGATTAGGTTGGCTACATTTGTTTAGATTAGTTGACCTGATAAATAATTGTATCTACGTTGTAGTTCTCTGAGACGAGATATTAGTTATCTCAAATTTCGGGACGAAATTTCAAATTAGTTGGGAAGAACTGTAACGGCCCGATTTTCAATGGCCGTTATTGATGACGTCATTGCAGACGTGGACGCTAGCGAGGACGTACGTGGGCCCCACAGCGAGGCTGAACGAGTTTGGAATAGGTATACAGTCCGTTTTGTATGCTTGTTGTGGTAAACTGTGAAAAAAAAATAGTAAATTGGTGGGCGCCTAGTGACACGCGGGGTCGTGGTCGACACGCGTGGGTGATACGTTAGTGTGCACGCCCGAGTACGCTCATTGGTGCGCACGACGAAATTTTAGGCGCGAAAATATAGGTGAGTGTATATATTTATATATATATATATATAGGTAAATTGATATATATATATATATAAATATATATGGTAAATCAGAAAAATAAAATAGAAAATGTAAAATTACCAAAAAGGGTATTGAAGGAAAGAAGAAAAGAAATAGACATGAGGGGCATTTTGGTCATTTCACCCCAAAAATGTGGATAAACACCACCGACACCACCATTTTCCCTATTTTCTTGATCGAATCCGAGAGAGGGACGAAAGAAGAAGAGAAATCGAAAGATCGAGGTCGGGTGCTCGTGGAAGCGGTGTTGGCAAAAGTGAGGTGAGTTTGTGGTTTATGTTGTTGTTGTTGTTGTTGTTGTGTTGTACGGTGGTGATGGTGATTCGGTGGTGATGGTGGGAAGGGAAACTCGAGAGCTCGGACGTCAGGAGGAGACGATAATCGTCTCCCCAATCTCCTCTCCCTCTCCCTCTCTCCATCTCTCTTCCATGAAAAAAAAAAAAAAAAAAAAAAAAAAAAAAAAAACAGAGCGGGCGTAGCGCTCTCGCTCGTTAATTGAAGAAGAAGAAGGGCCGGTTCGGCCTGAACCGGCCGGTTCGGCCCTGAACCGGTCCGGTTCAGTACCGCCTCTTAAAAAAAAAAAGAAAATAGAGAAAATGAGAAAATGGAAAAGAAAATCCAGAAAATAGGGAAAATTATGGAAAAAATTTAGAAAAATCTAGAAAATATGAGAAATTGGAAAAAGGATTCATAAAGGAATTTTGGGATTTTCTCAGAAATGTTGGCGAGACATAGTCGGGGTTTTAGCCTCGAAAAACGTAAAAATTGATATAATATATCAAATTGAAGCTAATTTAATGAAAAATGGTCTTAGGTACAATTCGGGTGGTAATTTTGATTTGTTGAGCATTTATTCGAGCTGGACTGGATAATTGGAGTGCGGTATAGGTGCGTAAACCCCAACAGAAACACATTTGAGTATTTAATTCTTTAAAATTCTTGCGTTTATTATTCTTGAAATTCATATTCATTGTGATCATGTGTTGGTCGGGTTATTGGTTGGTGTTGGATTTGTTTTTACTATCGAAGTTTATTCGGGATGATTGTGGCACGTGATTAAGCATGCTAGATTGTAGCGCGTGTACTTGCGCCGCCGGTGGATTGTGTCCCGAGCCGCGGGGTGCACGTGTTCGGTGGATCTGTGATTTGTTCCGGTCACCGTTAGTGGTCCGGGTGGATCCCAGGTGTGGTGTGTTTCCTCTGGGCGCTCGGATTGACGAAGTATGATCTAGTATGTGAGATTGCGTTCTATTTTTGTCTGGTTTTATCGTAATGGTTGTGGAGCATATTGTTGACATTATGATTATTCGTTGATCATCTTGCATGCTTGTTACCTACACATGCGGGGTTTTATGGCTGCCGTACTCTTTACATGTGTAGCTAACGTTAGTTATTGGCTTCTAATCTGTTTATTATTTACTCGATGGTTTTCTTTGGGAGTTTACTCACTGGACTCGTCACCGTATGTGTTGGGTGATTTGAGTGCGGGATTTGATAAGTGCGGGGACAAGGAGACACGTAGAGATTATCTCAGATCAAGGCGTGAACTACTCCTTTTATACGCTTGTTGAATGTATGTATTTGTTTTATGCTTTGGGTTTGGGTTGTGAGAGTTATATTCTAGTTTGTTTATGACTTTGAGGATGACACTTGATTTATATTTGGGGATTACATTTTGGTATGGTTTCCACATTAGATTAATTGATATTTACACTTGTTACATTTGGTATCATTTAATGATTTGAGACTTCCGCTGCATAATTTAAGGATAAATGATATTAATTGAATCAAATTTAATAAGAATTAATCGATGATGGATAATTGGGCGTGGGACACAACTGGCGGTGACGTGGACAGTTGTGGGCCCGCGTGGCCTCCCGTGGCGGACCAATGTGGAAATTGGGGCCGCCACATTTACCCTAACGTGTATGGGTATTGGGGTTTTAAATGGGTGTGGGGTGGAGATGGGTACGAAATCTCATACCCACACGGGTATGGGTACGAAATCTCATACCCGGGGATGAGTGATAAAATATACCCACGAGATTACCATGAGTAATCTCCACGGGGACCCCATGAGTGATATCCATGGGTAATCCCCACGGGGATACCCATGAGGATTACCCATAGGGATCCTCATATATTAATTATACACCATATGATATTTATTATTTATACACCATATGATATTTATATATAAATATAATATAATATTACATAGTTTCCACCCAAAACACTCATTATACACTTAACAAAAATCCTTAATGAGATTTTGAATTGTTAACACTTAGAAGTTAAAACTTTAATTGCATGATATGCTACACTTTATTTTTATTGGAATTTCAACAATTGTGTTGTTATATATGTATTTTTTATTCTTTATTTTTTATAATTTTTTTTGAGAAAAATTAAGAGGGAAGAATATTTTCTCCACTGGGATTCTCCATCCCCTCAAAAATCCCCACGGAGATCCCCAATGAGAAATGAAATGAGGAAAAAAAAATCCTCATGGGGATTCCTCATACCCATGGAGATTAGATGGGTATAAGGATGAGTATAGAACTCATCCACAGATGGATATGGGTGATTAATTTTTAAGTGGGTATATGGGTGTTAGAATATGATTCAAATTCAGATGCATGGGTATTAATGTTATGTGTGGCAATGTGTGTCATGTAAGCTGTGAGCTCTCAAAAATATGCCCACAATGTTGAAGTTACTAAATCAATATGTGGTTAGTTATATTAGCTAGAGAGTGGGACATGTGTCATGATTAGAGTCAAGGTAGTAAGTAGTTACTCAACTATTTATTGTTAATGGTGTATACCAAGTCAAAAATCAGTTAGTGTGTCAAACGGTTGCTTATAAATGTGTACTCCATCATTAGCAAAAATATATGAAAATAAAGAGAACATCATCTCTGTTTTTGTTTAGCTTACTGTTTTTTATTTTTAATTCCAAAAATTATCAACATGGTATCAGAGCCGACGGTTCAATCTTAAGGCTAGTTTGCGGAGAAGTGCAGCAAAAATAGATCGTGAAGAAGTGTTGCGAAGAAAGTGAAGACAAAGGCAATTCCGGAAAGCTCCAACATGAGAGTGCAAGTGCGTGATGCCGATGACCACTGAAGAAGATATGAGAGTGTGATGACAAGGGCATCATGTGAGGTTATTTGGAGACAAGTGCTCCAAGACAGGTGATGACAAGTGCATCATCATCATGTAGACATGGGCTTCATGGAATCAAGAAGTGTGAAGTAATGTGTTTTGCAAGAAGATGGGCCATGATGAAAATAATTGTTGGCATAAAGGCAAGCCACAGTGCTACAATTGTAAGAAATTTGGTCATGTACAAAAGTATTGCAGGTTAAAGAAAGAAGAGCATGCAAAATTGGTGAAGTCAACCACTGAAGAGGATCTTTTTTAGCAAGTGATGAGAAGTGCATCACATGAGTTTTATGGAGAGAAGTGCTCTAAGAAAGTTGAAGAGAAGTGCTTCAAATAACCATTGAATTGAAGTGTGCGAAGAGACGTGCTTTGCAAATCTTAAAGTTTGATTTATATTTTCTATTTCACTTGTAGGAAATTTGAATCAAGGGAGAATGTTAGAATATGATTCAAATTCAGATGCATGGGTATTAATGTTATGTGTAACAATGTGTGTCATGTAAGCTATGAGCTCTCAAAAATATGTCCACAATGTTGAAGTTACTGAGTCAATATGTGATCAGTTATATTAGCTTTCATTGTTAATGGTGTGTACCAAGTCAAAGATCAGTTAGTGTGTCAAGCGGTTGCTTATAAATGTGTACTCCATCATTAGCAAAAATATATGAAAATAAAGAGAATGTCATCTCTGTTTTTGTTTAGCTTACTGTTTTTTATTTTTTAATTTCAAAAATTATCAACAATGGGAATGAGGTCCCCCATCTCCTACCCTACCCATTTGCATCCTAATTGCACCCTCCATGCTGTCTATGCAGTCCTTTAGAGCAGAGATAGTAATTTTGTTGCAATTATCCTCAAAGTCATTTCTACGTTAAGGACTTCTTATTGCTAACACCTGCCAAAGGAATCCAAGTGCAGAACAATAAGTGAAAAATATAATCCTTGACATTGTAATGGATTGGGGGGTGAATTTACATGGTGGTTATGGGTGGCTTGTATTATGTTTGTTTGATTTCTTGATGTTTTTCTTCTTTGTTTTATCTTGTATTTCTTGATCCTCTTCATTGCTTTTGTATTTTTTTTATTTTATTTTCTTGAGGCCATTGCTTTTGTATGTCCCCTTTTATTAAATGAAAACCTTTATTTATTTATTTATTTCAAAAAGAAGAAGGTGACTCTAGGCGTCTGTTTGTGTCATGGCCAACATCTTTTGATAGATGTAGATACTAGATGTAAAACTGCAGTCTGTTTTGTTTCCGACCTCTGCGTGATAGAAATAATGTGTTCTTTAACCTATACTTTCCATCCGCACCCATGGCCTTTTGTGTGTCATAAATTTCTTTAATTTATCTGTAGTTAAAGAAAACATTTCGGCCAATAAGTAGAAGCTTTACTGATTTGGCTTGTTCTCACCTCTATAAGAAGTTGAGGATTTAATTCTTGTATGAGAATTACAAGTTTGACTAAACACACCCCAACGTTTACTTAGGGCACCTAGCAAAAAAGTCAAACTTCAAAAAAGTCAATTCTACTATAAAATGACCCTTGTGCTACTCATTTCGATTAGTGCACCCCACCTACCTTTTTCCTCTCATTTTGTACACCACACATCATCCCTACACGTGTGCGTACATAAGGCATGGATTGGTAATTATGCAAGTTGTATGGGTGGTAAGTTATGTTGATGGTTAACGGCTCTCTGCGATCAATATTGGGAGTCAGTGAAGTTCAGTTGAAGTTGTTTGACAAACGCGTCATAACGCTTCGAGATGTTCGACATGTGCTGAGTGTTGGTGGGATTTCTGAAAACTTGGTGCGAAATAGAAAAATAACTTGATGCAATTGATCGAGGCTTGAGTTATACTCAATGTCCTTAAGACTATTTCGCCCTGCTATGGTGTTCACGGTCTAATGACGATAGTCTCCCAAGATACAACGATCATACCAGTGATTTGTAGCACTCCGAATCACTAGTCTACGAACCATTCTATGATTCAATACTATTGTTCCAACACTGAGTTGTACTCAAAATCTAATTTCTCTTTCCGAATTAGATTATGAGGTTTATGGATGAAGATTTGGAGACTGCCAAGGTTTCATCCGTATAATTAATAAATAATGGTGTGTGTGTGTATCGGTTTTTAAGCTTTATCTTTTGAATAATGTCGAGTCAGATTACCAACCAAGTGGTAGTTCAATTGAAGCATAATATGATTATCCATATGGCATGAATGAATTGTGACAGCTGCATGCATATTTTCTTTTGTTTTGTGTCTGTTGTTTTAGGTTTAGAAATTGAGATCTTATGTAATTTTCTTACATGTCCCTTGATTAGTCAGAGGTCTCAGACTTATAGCCTCACTATGGAAAGAACCTTGATGGAGAAACTGGTCCAACTAGTAGCTGTATTCAGGAGTTATAAATCGAGGCGCATATAGATAACTCACATATCAATGTGCTTTTTGATATGTCCGTATAGCATTCCTCAAACTTAACACCATTTTCATTGAATTCCTCCAACAATTAATTTTTCAAGTACACAACACGACGAAATTAACATTTTACCTTCATCTTTGCACAGTATTATGAAAACATGCATCATAAGTAATTCATAATAAGGAAAATGCAAATGACATAATAGCAAAGCCAAATTGAAAAACTAAAAAAATTCTATTGATTGTTTTGAAAGAGATAGTTAGTTTAGAGATTTTACTGTTAATTCATGTAATTCTTCATAAATAAGAGAACTTAAAAGTGGTCTCATTGTAACTTTAGCACTTGATTGCCTCTTTCTCCATCTCCATCTGCATTATATATGAAAATTTGAGTACATGTAGCGGCCTCAAAATCCATTGGCCGTCACGTCATGTGCCGCGGATCCACAACCTTGCCACAACACCACACAATTGTGCCCCATGCCTTTTCAAAAGGTATTTAGTTTGATTAAAAAGAAAACAGGAATTTAAAAGTATATTAACTGTATGGATGTAAAAATTTCCTATATTCGGTAGGACGATATAGATTAATCAGCGTGGTTGGCTGGCTGGCTTCGAGAAGACAAAAAGAGGAGGTGGTGAGAGAGGGAGAGAGAAATCTGGGTGTCAAATACTTGTCCATATTTGTGTTGGTCATGCATCCACGCTGGCTGGCTTCGAGAAGACAAAAAGAGAGATGGTGAGAGAGGGAGAGAGAAATCTGAGTGTCAAATACTTGTCCATATTTGTGTTGGTCATGCATCCATATTCATGTTCTTGTAGGAAGGAATGTTGATCTCATTTTTGCATTTGATGCAAACTTGATGTAGTTACCATACAACAAAGTCTCAATCTCAAATTAGTAGAGATTAACCATCTGAATCGAAGTTTCGGTTTACCCTACATTGTCGAATTTCTTCAGATGATCATACATTGTTTTCTTCTGACCACATTATTCATCACCTATATTAACTGATCGAAAGGAAGGAAGATCCATTTGATTGAAAGCTAAACAAATAAAACTTTATTATATACATAATTTCATCACATTACAGAGCATACATAGATAAACAAAAAACTTCAGGATCAATGTTCCTGACATATCTAGACAAGGCTCAACTCATCAATGTTTTCTGATTTATCAGCTTCTTGAGCTTCAATGGCAGCAATCGTCTTCCGCAGCCCTGCCAACTCTTCCCCTGCTTCGCATATATATGCAGCAGCTTGCCTCCCAGATAAGGTTGCACCCTCCATGCTGTCTATATAATCCTGAAAGCAGAAATACTTTAGCTGCAATTATTATCCTTGATTCATTTCTACTTAAAAGAGTTTGATCCAATGTAGCCGAACCCAACTAATTTTGAGATAAAGACTTGTCACTGATATATAAAGACACAGATGTCAAAGCTTTAAGGTTTCGCAATTTTCTTTGTGACAATGGACCTTAATCGATGTATGGATCAAGTATTTTAAAAAACAATAGTAAAAGAAGTAGAAGATGGCACCTGCTTTGTGTATGACCCTGCAAGAAAGAAATTCTTCACCGGGGTCTTCTGATCAGGTCTAAATGGATCCTTTCCTGGGGCTTCACGATACAGGGACTGTCCGATTTTGACGACAGAGGACCAAATCACTTCTAACCCTTCAGAAGATGGAAACAAAGCCAGTACCTGCCAAAGGAATTTGAGCAATATAAGTAAGTATAATCCACCAAGCTTTGCTCTCAACGATCAATAGGAAAGCCTCCCAATGTGTCTTTGATATTTGATTTAAATGACGAGGCAACCATGTCACATGTAAATAGATGGCTTAACAATGTTAGGAAACATATTGATGATATTCGCTTGAATATGAGTCGGGTCTTAACCCAAATGAGTTTGGGTTAGTTTAACCCAATTAGTAAAACTCAGTTATTAAGTTAAGTAGACTCCTAAGACAACATTGTTAGTCTCTTAATAAAACTATGAAACCCTAGACTATATAAGGTAGACCATTAATTTGGTAATCTTTCAAGTAGGTCCTTGTTGAGGGTGAGAGAGTTGGCTTGGCATTAGTGCAACCTTTTGAATAATAAAATCCCTATGTTCTCTGTCATACGAAATTCTCTGTGTGGATTATATGTGTGTGATTATTTGTTTGTTGTGTTTGCTCTAATAAACTAGTATGAGCTTTAAAGATTTGTGGGTTCAAAATTTTGTGTTGCTGAAGATTCGCTGGTAAGATCACAAGATAAGTTTGCGATGGAGAAAGAATAGGCACTGTTGTGCAGGAGCATTATTTGTGCGATCAATTTTTCATATCAATTAACTGCTAGACAGAGCATTAATTGGTGATCGACAAAAAGACAAAAAAAAGTCTTTTGATGAACCGCACAAATTGAGAAATACATGGCTTACGTTTTCTTGAAGAAGTGCAGGGACGACGCGTGAATCTGGACACAAGTGGGGACGCCCAAAGAATCGATCGACAGCTCAAATTATTTTTTTGATTGTGAAGTTATTCAAAGAGTTGGAACTGAGTGCCCTTTTTGCGTTGGGACTGTGACACAGAGATCTACGAAATGGTTGGCGCTTATAGTTGAGATGGCTCCAAAATATAAGGTTCAAAAATTCAGGGAAGTTCATGAGAAAACATGTTGATGATTTCAACAAGATAGTCACAATGCTGAGGAATGTCGGGTGCAAGTTTGGTGAAGAACAAGAAGCTATGTACTAGATGTGTTCACTAAAAGAATCATAAGAGAACTTTGTTGATACAATATTGTTTAGAAGAGTCATTGTCTTTAGACGATGTCAAGACTATACTTAGTTTAAAGGAGTTGATACGGATAATGACAAAAAATAAAAGGCAAGAATCTAGGGAACGATTGTCAGTCAGGGGTAGATATGAGCAGAGAGCTACTGGCTAGAGAAGTAAGTCCAAATCAAAGTCCAGAAGCAGAAAATTAAAATGCTTTGAATGTTACAAAGAATGGCACTTTAGGAAAGATTGTCCGGAGCGAAAAGAAAATGAAAGGCAACAGGCCGAAGGTTCTCGAGATGCATTAGTTGCAGAGGAAGATGTGGTTAATGTTCTTTCAATCATCATTGGAAGCTCGAGATATGAATGGATATTAGATTTGAGATGTTCCCATCACATACGTCCCAAGAAGAAATGGTTTACCACCGCTCGGTCAATTGATGGCGGTAAAGTCTTAATGGGGAATGACAAAGCCTGTGAGATTGTAAGAATTGGAACAATTAGAATCGGAATGCATGATGGAATTGTGAAAACGTTGACAAATGTCAGACATGTTCATAATTTGAGAAAGAATTTGATTTGGATTTACTTCTCTGGCCTCTAGCCTTTTGCTCATACCTACCCCTAATTGGCAATCCTTCCTCAAATGCTTACCTTTTATTTTGGGTTGTGTTATGTGCTCAAAAATGAACAAAATTGCCCTTGTCCTTCAATGGATGCACCCCACCACCAAATCGAATCAAACCCTCCTTTTCCCTTCTTCCGCTCTCGCTCCCATTACAAATCAAGGACCCAATCTACCAAATCCCCTCATTTTCATAAAAATGTACTCATAACAGGGTTTAACCGCAATCTCGTAGTATTTGGCCACACAGGGCCGTGATTTGTGTTTTGGTCTCGGTTGTCTATTGTCGATACCATTAAGTGTCGGCTAAACTCAACCGAGTGTCGTAATAAGGTATGTTTGGGATTAGTCTCGATTGGTAGTCACCGAGATCTTTTGGCAACTTTCGGTTGTACCAACCGAGACTTGATTGAAGTATCGGTCTTCAGAAACAAGAAAACATAATGCCTCGGTCACATATTTGTATACGTGGTATACATTCGAAAATGAGGAAAAAAACATAAAAAAAAAAAAATCAAAACTCACCTCCTCGTGTGCCGCATCCGCCCCCCTTGCGTTCTATTCATCCATTGGACCCTAAAAAACCCAACGAGACGTCTATGGGGGTGGGATGTGCGGGAATAGGAAAGAAGAGTTGGTCGTTTGGGTTATGATTGGCATTTGAGTCTTTTCACATTGAAAACAAAATAAATGAGCTGCCATGAGTAATGAGTGGGGTGCACATAGGGCGACCCTTTATTTTTTGTCATTATCCGTTGCAACTCTTTTGAATTCAGTGCAATCTTAACATCATCCAAAGACAAGGAATCTTTACTGAACAATATTGTATCAACAAAGTTCTTGAAGGATTCTGATAGGGCACGCAACAGGTATATAACATCTTGTTCTTCACCAAGCTTGCACCCCACATTCCCCAGTGTCATGACTATCTTGTAATAATCAACATGTTCTTTCATGGACTTCCTTTCTATCACCTTCAAGTAATGTAGTTGTTTCACGAGATATAACTAGTTGGAATTCGATGGTGTCATATACAAGTTCTCCAACTTCAACCATAATCCTGCAGTCATTGTCTCTTCTGAAACGTCTCTCAAGTATGTCACCCAAGCACAACAAAAGCGTACTATGTGCTTTCTGTATGGAATTGTGAGAACGTTGACAAATGTCAGACATGTTCCTAATCTGAGAAATAGCTTGACTTCCTTGGGCTTGTTTGACTCCACTGGTTGTAGTGTGAAGATATAGAATGAAGTGATGACGATATCTAGAGGTGCTATGGTTATGATGGAAAGGTTGAAAGTGAATTGCATGTGTACAATGAAAGTAAGTACCATCTTGGGTACTGTAGCGGTACCATCTTTAGAGACAGAGACAGATACCACCAGGTTATAGTATATGAGACTCGTTCATATGAGCGAGCAAGGATTGACCGTATTAAGAAAGCAAGGCTTGTTGGCTAGGGAGAAGACAAGGAAGCTTGAGTTTTGTGAGCATTGTATGCTTGGAAAACAATGTAGAGTCAAGTTTCATACTACAGTGCATAAGATAAAGGGTACTTAGGATTACATCCATTCAGACCTTTAAGGTCCTTCTTGAGTTCCCCCTTTAGGTGGAGGTGGTGGTGTTGGTGGTGGCGGCGGCGGGGGTAGATCATGTTGACTTTCATTGATGACTTTTCAAACAGTGGGAAACTTTGATAGAGAAGCAAACTGGCAGGAAAGTCAAACGGCTGAGAACTGATAATGGCCTTGAGTTTTGCCAAGGAGAGTTTAATAGTTCTGCACTGATGAAGGGATTGTGGACACCGCAAGGTCTGGTATACTCCTCAAACAGAATGGACTTGTAGAACGAATGAACAGAACATTGATGGAGAGAACACAGTGCATGTTTTCTAATGTTGGATTACCGAAGGAGTTTTGGGATGAAGCTATTAGCAGAGCTAGTTATTTGGAAACCGGCCACCATCCACAAATATTGAGTGTAAGACTCCAGAAAATGCATGGACAAAATCTTCAACTGATTACCAGAATTTGAGTGTTTTGTTGTCCCACGTATGCTCATGTTAATAAAGATAAATTTGAAACTAGATCAAGAAAGCGCATTTTCATGAGCAACGAGCATGGAGTGAAAAGGTACAGGTTTTGGTGTCCCAACACAAAGGAGATTCTGATAAGTAGGAATTTTATTTTCCATGAGGTAGCATTATTTAGTCCTAAAAGTATACAGAGTGATCCAGGGAAACGCTAGAAAGTTAAGGAACAGGTAGAGTTTGAAGATAATGATAGGAGAAACATGAAAAAGAATATTTCGGAGCAGTTGAGTGATGGTGGAGCACAAGACACCAGTTAGATACCGGAGACACTAGTTGAGCAGCCATATAGTATTGCCAAGGAACGGCCGTGGAGGGAGATAAAGCCACCGGATAGATACAGTCGTGCGGATCTTGTCACATTTGCACTCAGTACAACAAATGAGATTTAGAGTGAAGTTCCACTGAGTAAGTTCAGGATTGTCTGGACTTGGGTGGAGTTCTTTAGGGGCATTTGCAAAGTGAAATTTTGAGGAAGGTTAGAGAATTCAAGCCAAGGTTGAGGTTTGTTGATATTGGCTTGAATATGACGAACCCAAATGGGTTTGGATTAGTTTAACCCGATTAGTAAAACCCAGTTATTAAGTTAGGTAGACTCCTAGTACAACATGGTTAGTCTCCTAGTACAACTCTGAAACCCTATACTATATAAGTAGGGTAGACCATTAATTTGGTAATCTCTGGAGTAAGATCTTGTTGAGCGCAAGTGAGTCGGAGACTTGGCATGGTGTAATCTTCTGAATAGTAAAATTTTTGTGTTCTCTACTGTAGACATAGGCATATTGCTGAACCACATAATTTTTTGTGTCGATTGTGTGCGCGCGATTGCTTGGTTGTTGTGTTTGCTCTAACACATTTTTTCTATTTTTTGGTAGATCTAACACATTTTCTCATGGGCTTTTCTTTACATGCATCCTTAATGGGAAAAAATTATGAGTTTGAACCTAAGCAAAACACACTAAATAATTTAAGGCAGGGCATGAAATCTTTTGAAGCTACTGACCTGCTTTGCAACTCTCTCGATGATTTTGTCATTGGTCAAAGGCATGTAGGGATCCCCAGGAGTGAGCACACATCTAAAAGCACAGAAAGATAATTACAGCTAAAATTAAGACAATCAGAAATTGCTGCTTGAGAAAAACATGGTGAACTCAATTTTCAAGAATACATGAAGAAAACGTCTAAGAAGAAAACATGACATAGAGCACCAGCCTTTTTCATAAGCGTATTTAAGTAGAATGATTAAGAACAATAAACAGGTAAAGCTGCGGAAGCAACTTAATAACTGTTTCGAAAGAATTTTCTTGGAAAATGCAGTTTGATGTAAACTTTTAAAAGATACATTGGTATTTGGTGGTGGTTAGCAAGTTTTTGTGGTGAAAAACTGAATTAAGATTCTTTCATTTTACTAGATTAGCTAGTATATAAAATAATTTTATGGTATGTAAGGTATAATTTGACTCATAGTTGATGTAAAGGATAATCTCTTACTGAAGAAGTGAGCCTTGCCCATCAATGTAATAATCTTCTGGAGAAGTGAGTGCAAGGTCGGCAAAACAGGAGAAATCTGCGTCTGGAGTATAAAGCAGATTATCCATCCCAACTGCCTGCCCCATTTGCCTAACAATTACAAAATGCAACATATAGCCATAAGGAACGCATTATATATATGAATATGAAACTTGAAAAAAAGGGAATGGCACCAGCATAAAATAAACATATCTATATATGAAACTCAAAAAAAAAAGAAGGAACGACCGGCACAAAATAGAGCTCTGTCGAGTGACTCAAGCATAGAAGTCACCTTGACCTTCCCAGATCTTGCAGCTCCGTTATCCAGCCATTGTATCTCAGTTGTACAGTGACAACTGGTACTCCAACTAGTTCATAAATATTGTTGAAGAACTCTGAATCTCTCCATTGTTGGGGAAGTAATCTCTTTATCCCAGGAACATCACACGCTGACAGAAGCAAAACAATTGTCTACATTAAAGTTTATACTCTTTAATACTGATGCAGAAACTTGGGAGAAAATCTCGCCACAGACCTGCAATATAAGCATCAGCTTTTACTATTTTCTTATTTGTAGCCTGCAATCATTGAATAATAAGAGCAAATATTAGTGTACACACTAAAAGCTTTTCTTTATTTGTTTATTTTTTAATAAATGCCTGCAGCTGTATAGACCCATGGATGTACCAGAAGTATCAAAATGCATGACAAGAATTGACCAAAATTGAAAAAAAAAAAAAAATGCAAGACAAGATTTTGACAAGTTTCATGTTGGTATTTCTTTTCTTTCATCTAGCCCTCTTTTTGCAAGTGATTATTTGATTAATTCTCTTTTCTCTAAATTAACGTGTAGGATATCTCCTTCCAACAGAAGCATAGGAAGAAAAAGGAGTGCAATACTCAAATGCCATCTCAATACACCAATGGAGCATTAGATGGAAGTAAAAATGCAACTGCAGAAATAGCCAAACTAATACTTTGGACAAACCTTTGACATTGCGAGTCCTGTGATATAACTGCTTCCATCAGCAGATTTATCATAAAGTATCTGTCTGCATCCCCACCTGAGATGAAACCTACAGTAGGAGATGAGGAAAAAAAAGAGTTTCTGATTTTAGAGTCGCATAGAGAAAATGTAAGGAAACAAAAGGTCCAATTCAATGCTTCTTCAAAAATTCCATGTTATTGCTAATTTCCATGTACCTTCCACCTCTATCTGTTATGTACTTTCTGATGGGACCACTCAAGTAGAGATCAGGAGAACCTTTAAGCATGCGGAGTAGGGATGCCTCAGTTTTAGTAGCAAACAATGAAAATATAGTGAGCATACAACGCGCACTTATGTTGTCACAATCAATAAATCCTAGTGCATAAGCAACTGGATCCCACATCCTCTGAATGCTTGTACGTGTGCCACCCTTGGACATGAACCAATCAGAGAAGCTAACCTGCAAGAAATAACTAAAATATCAATTTGCATCTACATTCTTGTGGCACTTCTAACTTCGATAACAATGGAAAAAAAAAGAGCAAAGATGAATACTTTAGTAATGAATTGTCAACAACAACTCGTAACCATGGGATCCAAGATATTTTTACTTAAATTTAATAAATAATGAGAAAAGAATAAGAAAACCCTGTAGAGTCTTCCCAATGTATTATTGTACGATTAAAAGTTCCCATTAAGAGATAAAGGATGTATTACATTGTCTAGGTTCCTTATATCCTTCATCGCACCATCTGGATCAATAAGAGCCTTGACAACTGGACTCAGAGCAAGAGCCAATGCATTCCTTGCTTTGTCATATACCTATATATAGAAAAACCGAAAGGAAGTTCATTACAAGAATTTACTTGGTAAAAAAGACAACTGAATTATTCAGTAGAGTAATATGCCAATGCATTGCCCACAAAATCAAAGCTGAACTCAGGTATGTATTTAACAATGAAAAATCCAATAAAAAAAGAATGAAGAATTAGAATAAGGCAATACAACAACAACATAGCCTCAATCCCAAATTAGTTGGGCTAGGCTACAAGGATCAAACTCTTCCATTGCTCTCAATCTCATGCAATTGACGGATTGCTTTCCAAACCATTTAAATCCCTCCTAATTAATGTGTCCCGAGTAGAATAAGTCAACACAAGCAAAGAATGGTATCCTTACATGTCCGTCCACAAAAGAAAATACATTTGCTGCCAGAAGCACATATAACCACTGGATAAATGATGAAAGCAAAATTTTAGGATGGCAAAGGAGAACAAAAATAAAACAATCAATCAATCAATAATATTGTAACATAAACACGTTACGTACTTTTGTGAATATAGGTGCTAATTGTGATAGTTGCCAAAAGACGTAAATAAATTGAATAAAATGAAATTCTAACACTCGTGCATATCTTCGAAGAATGTGTACAGAAACATGCCTCTTTCTTATTGTTGGCCCACCTGCGCCTTTATCCGAGGGTTCGTGGATCTCACTAGTACCGATATTGTCCTCAACTTAACCACCTTTGGGTCACAGGTGTAGTGTTTTACTCCAAAAGGCCTCGGTACTATTTAGACGAGAACCATTTAAGTACTTCTTTAATGTAGTCAAACTTAACCAATGTAGGACTATATTTTGGTCCACACATCTCCAACAATCATCACTCATCTCTCGCCAAGCACAAAAGGTAGGCCCAACAACACCACACTTAACCAAAAAGCCGCATTATCTCTCACACGTCGAAGGAGTTTTGGGCCCAACAAGTGGTATCAGAGCCGATGGTTCGACTGGGACAAGGCATGTTTGTTTTAGTCGCGGGAGTTTTCGAGTCGTCTCTCCTCCAGACAATCGATGACAGATCATGCGAGAAGCATCTTAGAGAAAAGTCAGTCTAAGGTGGAGCAAATGCACCTTAGTGGGATTTTGGTTCAAGGTGGAGATTGCTAGAGGTGTATGGACCAAAATATAGTCCTACATAGGTTTAGTGTGACTTCATAAAGTACTTAAGTTGTGGTTATCTCCCCAAATAGTTCCGAGGCCTTTTGGCATAAAACCCCACACCTATGACCCAAAGGTGGTTAAATTGGGGACAATATCGGTACTAATGAGATCCACGGACCCTGCGGATAAAGGCACTGGCAGGCCCAACATATATGCATAAAACATCTAGAGTTGGTGTCACCCTGTGAAGTTCCACCATGACTCAAAATCAAGAACTAGAAAATGACAAAATTATCGAGCTAGCTAAAAAGGGTTTTAGGTTAATGAAACCCTAGAGATTAGAGGCGCAAGCTTAAAGAGAAAAGAGAATGGTTGCACTTTATCCCAATGATACACAAAGATGGAATCATCAATTAGGAGAACTAGGTATTCTATTTCAGTCATTTGATTCCTGGGTTTGTATTATCCTTCATCAGCGACTCGTCAATTGTTTCCTAAACAAATGAACACACTCAACATGCTCATAACCAAAATAAGAAATGGGAAAGCTACCTTGAACAGAAGGTCTACGCATTAATAATCCAAGTGAGTATTAAAATTGTGTAAAGATGAAAGCTCAACTGATTTTAATCATCCTCTCAACAATGTTTAATGGAGCAATGAACTTAGTTTACACTTTGAAAAAAAAAAAAAAACACCCCCACCATGACCACAACAGCAATAGCAAAGAAACCTGCAAAAAATCAAAATGAAAGATAGAACTCGAACAAAAAACAAATCCTCAGTCCCTAATTAATTGTGGTCGGCTACATTGATCAAACTCATCCATTGTGCTCAATTTAGTGAAATTGATGGTGAGCTTTCCAGACCATTTAAATCTCCTAATTAATGTGTCCCAAGATAACTTCGATCTACCCTTACCTCCTGGAATTTCTTTAGTTTCGATTTAGTCAAATTTTATAGTGGGGTTTGTAGGCCGTCTTTGCAGGTGTCCAAACCATCGTAACCGTCCTTCCCCAATCTGTGTCAATTGGTGCTACTTCTAATTTTCCTTGAATCTCTGTATTTCTTATTCTATTTTTACGAGTTTTACCACAAATCCACCTACGCATCCCCGTTTCTGCTACATTCATTTCATGTAGTGTATGCAAATCAAAGGCATTACCTTAAGCTGATTTGTCGATAGAAATGCATTTATACCATGTAATGGTGCACCCACTGGAAATCGAAAATCAAGTTCTGCAGGAAATAATAGCTACCATAAACATATTAACATAATGAGTAAGAGGCTGAACAAGAGTGGTACGAGTACAAGAGTAAGAATGTACCGCCAACTTCACCCCCTTTATTTACGAAAGTGTGAGTATGATCCTTAACAAGTAGATTTTTGTCTGCACCAACCTGAAGTTACACAAATGTCAACGACTTAGCTTTAGTTAAATGGAGCTCAAAATATGAACAATTATGGACACAACAACACTCAAACGCTACAAATACTAGCATATCATGAACTTCTACCACTCAATGAAGCCTAAACTCATTAGTCAGCGTCTTCTACATGCTTATAAGAGAACATAATGTGAAGGTTAAACAAAAAAAAAAGCAAAATTGCATGGCACACTTATGTATCATCAGTATTCAGTAGTGCGCGCTGTGTAACCTGTTTGCTTCATAATTTCCAATCATCCAAGCAAATGAACATAGACTAAATAAAAGTTTGTTTCCATATACAAGACCTCCCATCTAGTAATAACTTAATCAGATAGATGAACTCCTTATGCCAGTCATACATGTAAAAGGCTATTACTTTTTTTTGAAAGACGTAAAAGGCTAATACTTGATACTTCTTCTCATGTCGTTTTACCAAGGCAATTTTACAATTCATTTTCCAGCTAAATTTAAACAGCATTTTACAGAGAAGGAAGAGTATACTGAACACTATCACAATCGGCAAGTGATTGGTTTTACCTTCTTCATTAGACGGAAAAGGTTGTTATAACAACCAAAAAATACATGAAGCCCCATCTCAACATGATTCCCACGTCTATCTACAAAGGAACCAACCTTCCCACCAATAAATGAACGTGATTCGTATATGTCAACCTGCCAATCAAGGAAATGATGAATACTTTCCGGATAACTAAAATATTCAAACTATATAAAGCAAAAATCGAGAAAGATAATCCATATCTATTATGAGTTTTGACACTACATCTGCATATGATTCAAAATAAAGACAAACTGAAGATGAAATTTCTGCAGGTAATAAAACAAACTGAGCACAGAATGAATATGGGACTTTCTCTCACTGAAGTTAATAAGCGTTGAGAACCTGCGTATTTAACTGATTGTAGCAGATATGGATATATTATTGTAAGCATAAGGAAAAAGGAAAAAAGAAAAGTCCAATTGACCTCATGTCCTTGATCCAAGAGCTCCACTGCAGTTGACATGCCTGCAAGTCCAGCTCCTATGATTGCCACTTTTAATTTTGGTCCTCTATAGTGCTCGGGCTCAGGAGGGAATAATCCTTTTGGAGCTGGATGTATGAACAATGCATCAAAAGTCACAATGAATTAAAAAACAAAGCACTTTGGTAGAAGAGAATTTGCATACATGGAAATACATTAGCTAGAATAGTGACTTTTCATGTCAAATAAAAAATTTAAAGATGTGGCACATATGACATAGCACAGTTGCTTTGTATAACGAATGGAATCCAGAGAAAGGAGCAAGAACATGGCTATAGACCTACTACCCAATTTATTTAATTTTTTTAACTTGGTTCAGTTGACTATCTTCAATATAGTGGCAAATCAGGATTATGTAGCCAGTTAAGATACCAATAAAGCACTTTCGATTACAAGAAGAGTGCATCTAATGTTAACTTATGATGGATATAACCCATGATTGAAAAGAAAGTTTTAAAGGAAAACAATAGCTCATCGATGCTTTGGAACTAAACAATGAATTTATAAAAAAATAAAAAACAAATAAACAAACAAACAAACAAAAACAAACAAAACAAAACAAAAAAAAGAGTAAATAGAATAAGGGTTAAAAAATGAGAACATTTTCATTGGACATTAAACAAAGGGAATTCTTAAAGAACAAAAAGAGGAAGCATGTCAATGAGAGAAAAAGAAAGAAGATGGTTGAGTTGGCTAAGACATGTTTAGTAAAATCCAATAAATGCATCAATTATGTGAAAATGAGCTACTGAGAACAAATGTCATTGCTGCAAGAAGTGATAAGACAAGAACAATCATAAAGAAAGACATCCATCCTCTAATTTCAACTATGAACAGACATTAAAAGAGAGGAATGGAAAAAGCGTAATCATTTGACCAACCCCCATGTGTTTTGGATTTTGCAAAATGGCCTTTGTTGAATTGAGACAAAGATCTAGTTGATTGGATTCATAATATTTCTATTCTACATTACGACTTACCTTAAGGAAAGACGATAACCAATTATTTGGTTGCCCAATACCCGATATCTCAAAGCCTAATTTATGGACGAGCATTTGGTATCACATGCATACACGGAGGTCATAATCCCTATTTGCACCTTCCCTTATACAGCAAACGTATCTTAATAGACCTTCTAAAAAAACATATATTAATGAGGAACTATATTCGTACCAACACTTCATTCTACGGATAGAATCATTCACCGCTCCACCCTGACACAAGACTAAAGCTTCCCATGCACACCTACTTTGGTACCATGATGAAGTCCATGACCTAACTCACCCTCAAAAATTTAGCTAGTCGGGATAAGGCCGCCTACTACCCACAACATAAATGCCGCAAATTCAATCCTTCCCAGCCAATGTAGGTAGCATGACAACAACAAATTAGTTGGGGTCAGGGTCAGCTACATAGATCAAACTCTTCCATTGCGCTCGATTTAGTTCCATTGATAGTGTGCTTTCCAAATCCTTTAAATCCCTCATAATCAATGCGTCTCACATAGTCACATTAGCTTCAGTCTACCCCTACATCGCCTAATTTCTTTAGTTTGGATGATAAATTCATAATCTTTTGCTCGCTAAATACACGATTATTTCACTAATTAGGCATAAATGCATAACTATCCTTGACGGAATTAACAAAAGAGCTCACAAACGAAACCCTAACATCATCAACATCAAATCACGATAGCTAATATAAACAAGGAGATGAATTGATAATAATAATCACCATTGACGCTCATATCCGACACATCCGAGTCCAAAGAATCCAAACCCTCCGATTTCCGCATCGTCATCGTCATCGTCATCGTCACCGTCATCTTCAATCTCCGTCCTCCTCGAAACGCGAGTCCCCTCCGATGATTCCCTCCAATCCACGAACAAGCCGGAAACAAAGAGGAAGACGCCATGGCGGTAGAGAGAGAAAGAATAGCGAGCGAGGTAGAGAGAGAAAGAGTGAGTGAGTGAGATAGTGAGTGAGTGAGTGGTGTTGTTATTCACTCCTCCTCACTCGGCATCTTCAGCGATGGAGATGAAGATGAAGATGCTCTTCGTGTGGATTTTGTCTGAAATGGAAATTGAGACACGCGGGTTTGGTGATCCGGTGCGGGTGGGTGCAAGTACGGATTGGAGGAGCGCAGTACGTGGCGAGTTATTATTGGGCGGCTGGGAAGTTGGGTGTACTTGATTATGACACGTGTCGCCGAAGGTGAGATAATGGGGGGCAAGGTTTTTGATTGATGGATTAATTAAGAAGTGTGCATACGTTAGTGGAAGTTGGGCGGTGAAGCACAAACAAATGGGGAGCAAAGCACTATTTTTTTTTTTAAGTTATGGTCGCTTATTACTTTTTGCGCTTGATTTTTTCTTTTTTTTAAAGTTATGGGTAACCACCCAGTGTTTCGACTATTTCAGTCTTGAATCGTGGTCATCCGTTAGAGGCTTGGTGCGGCTATGTGCGCTGAATTTGGACATCCTTTCTAATGTTAGATATCATAAACTAACGTTATAGTTTGTAAATGCACCCCATCATTAAAATAACACAAATAATAAATATCATTTATTACTTAGAATATTTTATTTAACTTTTGTTTATTTGTAATTAACTAATATTTTATTATGTAATCTGTTTTTTATTTGTAGTTATCTAGATCTAATATGTAAACCCGATATATATATATATATATATATATGTGTGTGTTTGTGTGTGCGAGCGCGTGCGTGCGCATCTATGCACAAATAAAATTAACTTCATAAAGCAAACAAACTAAAATTAAAAAATCATGGTCCAATATAAATGTGGAACCTTCGGTGACTTCTCTTCAACTTTCTTGTGTCGTTAATTGTCATTTCCAACTCGTGGAACCAAGGTTTCACGTCTTAAGGAAAGACATTTACTTATATATCTAATGATATATTTATATATACAAAGTAGCAAATAATCATCACATTAAATCTTTTTCAAATTTCTTTTGTCTCATCCCATCCTAGGATTTATCATTATTGCATGTTAAGTCGACTTTGAACCAATGTCCCATACCACTGATTTGTTCGACTTAACTTGACTTTTAAACTTAAAGGCCCTACATCTTAGGTTTCCCTAACCTAACGTTTCCCTAGGTTCTAATCCCTAGGCTCTGATACCAACTAAGACGATACGCCCCCGACCTAGGGTCGGGTCGCCCGGCCCAGACTGTCACTTGGACCCAATACATGAACCAGACCCAAATAACAGTCTGGCACGCCTAAACAAATAAACCTACGAAATAAATATAAAGAAATATCCTAAAGCCAAAAGATTTAAGTTCATAGAATATTAATAAGACTATACATGATATATATACAAAGGCTCACATCAAGAGGAGACTTTAAGCTCGTTTCTCCCTTGTCTCAATTCTAGCGCACTCGTCGATGAACCTGTATTATAAGTGGGGTGAGCTAAAAGAACCAACGGAGCTCAGTAATGTGAAAAACCCGCTCAACCATCAAATATGCAAGTAATACCTAATAAGCATGCAAAGTTTAGCATGTATTTGGAAAACAACCAAACAAGGATTCATGGAATAATAACATGTAGCAAGATTTCATAAGAGATAGACTTATAAATGAATCATCAAATATTATCATGGACATAAGGTTTGTAAGCCACAAATAAATAGGATTTCATCATTTCATAACAAATATGACGTATTCTTAAGCCATCAAATTATAACAACAATAATCATGCATAGCATTAAAGAGATTGACAAATCATTTCATAATTTCAAACTTTCATATAAATGAGGGGGTTTCGCGAGATTATGTACTATAAAATATAATAATACGATAAGTCGATGTTCCATTCAATGCATACTAGATATTGGCAAGAATCCGGTGACCGATTCTCCTACTCTCAAAGTGATGGAAACAACC
Source organism: Stephania japonica (assembly GCA_039657345.1). Lineage (NCBI taxonomy): Eukaryota > Viridiplantae > Streptophyta > Magnoliopsida > Ranunculales > Menispermaceae > Stephania > Stephania japonica. The sequence goes on along the minus strand of CM077558.1, from coordinate 13,044,426 downwards.
AGCTAGTACACAGGCCTTATGTCCTCTCGTTTGTCCCATCAAATCAACAGTAGGTTCGTCCAAGCCATCACCGATGCACATCTCTATATCTCAAGAGTACAAGAGAAGGTAACTCCAACTCATGTCCCTACGTGACATACTTATGAATTCAATTAGTCAAGTAAAGCCCTCGGTGGTAAGCTCCACACATCCTGGAGTGTTAACGACCCTCGGTGGTAAACTCCACACCCTGGGGTGTTAAAGACCCTCGGTGGTAAACTCCACACATTCTGGGGCCATGAATAACAGTGCATTCACATTCCATAGATTCGTAGATTCGAGTCAATATCACGACGCAACCCATAAAATTCCAAGTCTTTAATTCAAATTATGAATCCTAAACATAACTAATAATCATGCCATATTTGATAATTAAGCAAGCTCCCCACTTACCTACACTCGCCGCAAATCTTAATCTCGATCCTCTCGCGTTTGGGCTCGATGTGAACCGTCTCGCGAATCTAGGCAATTTGAAAGAATAATTTCTTTATGTATCTACAACCATACAAGTTTAACATTAATTGTCTAAACCTTATAGATTCACCCTATTTTATAGCTAATTTCGCTAAAGGTCATTTACGACTCTAAAATCGACACTTAAAATTAGAATCGATGATTCGAGTAAAATAGGAATGCGGTGATGTAAAACAAGGAAAATCCTCTAAGACTTAGTTTTTCCAACATAAATCGAAGACATTCGATTAATTTTAATTAAAAAGATCCAAATCACCATACAAGACTCAATTTAGATTTTAAATTCCCAAATGATAATATTCAGTCAAAGTCCACAAATTTATCGAATAAGTTTATTTCTCAAAGAAAGATTCAAAGTTCTTTTTTAAAATCTCAACTCAACCTTAAATGCCATATCTTTATCAATAAACTCCAACCGCGTTCAATTTGCTAAAATCATGGGAAAAACCCTTTCATGTACCATCAAACTATGGAAAACAAGATTGATTCATCCATAATACTCGTTATCATAAAGCTTAAAAAATTCGTATAACCCATTTCAAGACTAGATCTAAGAAATATTGAACAAACTTTGCAAATCATCAACTCTCATTACCAATACCAACACCAAGACAATAAATCTATAGAGTATTAGAATCTCACCATGCCTTCAATGGAATCTTTGACTCAAAATCCTTTCCAAAATCTCATTCTAACATAGATCAAATCTTTCATTACTTATTTTCTTTTCTATTTTCCTCGCGTTCTTGCCGATGTCGACACCATCGACCCTTTGGTCTCCAAATGTTCAATAAATAATAAAGAAATCAATGAGGGAAGTGAGGTTGTACCTCTCTTGAACTTGAACCCTCCTCTTGCTCTCCTCCTCTCTTGGAAACTATCTTAAACTCTCCTCCCAAGTTTGGAGTTTCAACACAAGGACCTTGCTTTATTGATACCATATTACAAAAATAAAATACATAAAAGAGAGGAAGGAAAGACCTCCATTTTCTTCAATTATTTTTGGTGCACAAGACACATATATAACTACATATTAGGTAGTTGATAACTACAAATAAATAATGTTAAGATTGATAGTTATCTTATACATAATTATACATTAGTCGTTTCGTTGAGTATTGGGTGGTCGTTGATCTGCTCCGCAACGATTGATAGTTATCTTAACCCAAGATTTGTTAGATTTACTTATTCGATTATCAACCTCAAGTTGATTTTTATAAACCATCTTGAGTTTGAGAGAGGGTGTTAAGATTGATAGTTATCTTATATATGGTTATACGGTTGTCGTCTTTATCTTTTCATAGAGTTCTTTATCTCTTAGATGTTTATATATATAAGTAGTTTGTACTCAGTTATCTCATCTAATGAAATTCAGTTCTTTAGAAATTAACAAAGAAAATAAAATCTTGACTAATCGAATCAATCATAATTAAATAATTAAAATTAATCCTAACTAAAATTTATAAATGCAAGATTTACATGTAATATTTGATATTATCTAATACAAACAACATTTACAGTAGTTGAAAAGATTTTTAGGCTCAAAAGTGCAAGGTTGCGTTATTGGTGGTCGAATAAGATTGTTGAAGTCTTAGGTATAGATGGGTTGGGGTGGGTGCACAATAAGAGAGAGAAGACGTGTAAAGTATTGTTTGATTTTTAAGGGTTAAGTGAGTAATTTCTTTTAGGGCATAATTGAAATTGTGGCTGGCCATACGTGTTAAAGTAGCTTATTCATGCATGAAGTGCACCAATTCTCTGTTGGAATTTATGGGTTATCTAATTTATTAGTAACCATAGATATACAATATATGAATGGAAAATTGATAATAGAGAAACAAGTGATTAGGCACTCATGAAACGTGGCATACAAGATACATTGTATATATAGTGTCTATTGGGAAGATGCATGTTGTTTCAAACGTTTAACTCAAAGCATTGCATGTGAATGGATAGAATGAAGTGGTGCATTTCATTCATGTATTATGATTGGATAAGTACATACACCTCTTCAAAGTGAACGGTTGCGTTTCTAGGAAACCAAATTGGTGTCTCTCTCTAATAAACACATGCACTTATATATAAATCCTCCTACGTAATAAAAAAAAAAAAAAATTGGCTTTTGGCTTCCGTATTTTCAAAAGAAAATATTCCTATTTCTTCTCTGATTTTTTAAATCATTGTTTTAGTGTGAGTGAGTATAAATAATTTGGTCCACTTGTTTCTACGTTATGAAGTGTTACAGTAGTAGGTTCATGATTGTTGTATCTTGGGAGGTAAGTGTCACTAACCACGAGCACGAATTGCGAGGCATGATTGTCTTAAGGAGATAGAGTATTTAAATTCTAGCCTCAATCTACAATCGTTTTGTTTCATCAAGTTCAGAGTGTTTTCGACGTCAATTCAACTATGACTTCTACAAGCGACATGGTGGAGGTTCAAAACACCGACATTTTCTTCACTAGCATTCAACTTTAGAGATGAACATTATTTTCAAATTCGTTAGTTGTTCACAAGGATGGTTTTTGCTTTTATGGCACCTTTTAGTTTAATTGTTCGTTGGCTCTCAAATCTCACTTGACAATATTTTAAATATATTTAAGCCAAAAAAAAAATAGAGGGAATCTTTTCAATAAGTTAAACATCATGAAGTGAGTCAGATATGAGTATATAAGCAATATTGGTTCATCTTTGTGTAGACGTACTCAGGTGTCACAGATAATGAGAGGTAAAATGCCTACACATAGTTTATAATTCAACTCAAAACACAATATAAAATTTATTTGATTGAAATAGTGTCAACAATTTGAAGGTAGGCAGAGCAATATTAAATTCTTATAAACCAAATGTCAATCGAAGTTTTAATGGCTTAAAGCTGGATAAGTCTTGGACTACAAAAAGTGCTCACTTGGTATCAAGATTGTGTACATGGACATAAATTAGTATGTTATTTACTTGATATACCGTGATTTCTTCAGTACCTCTTGTAATTAAGCAAATTGCAATTTCAAACTATAAATATGTCAGTGTTGAATTGTAATACAGTTTAAGAGCCCAGCTAAGTGCACCTTAAAAAAGTCAAACTTAAAAAAAAAAAGGGTCAATCGTGCTACGTATAAAATGACTCTTATGCCTCTCACTTTAATTAGTGCACTTCACTGTAATTAGTGCACCCCATTGCACTTTCCTCTCATTTTGTGCACCCCATCATCATCCCTCAACATGCTCTCTTCTTATGATTTGTAGGCATCATCGAGTGGTTCGGCTTTGCAGGTCTAAATTTCTTGTTGGAGAGTTAGTCGAGCCCATCGAACCCTAGTTATAGAGTCGGTCACAACCTATTATACCTTTAATTAGAGAGTCAATTGGAACACACCGAACCTTTAGGTCGGTAGTTGTCAACTAAATCTCACCAAAGAGGTTCGATTGGATAATATCGAGTCCAGAGGATAAGTCTCAGCCATATATCGCCGAACCAAAAGTAAATGTCTCGACCAAGGTTTTAGAGTTAGTGCTTTAGTTCAGATGAAGGGGTATTTTGGTAAAAATGTGGGTGCACTTTTAAATTGAAATTTGAATTTGGGGTGCCACGCATAATCGGGGTACACTAAGTAAACAATGGGGTACACTTAGCCGGCCTCAAGTTTAATGTGTCGCACATCTAGGGCTGGCAAAAACTTTTCCGACCCGAAATAAAGCGAGTTTCGCTGTAAGTTTTGGTAAAGAGGGTCGGGTACGAACAAGCTTTGGCTGTCCGGATTTGAATTTGGGTCGGGTCCGAACATTGCAATCCGGACAATTGGGCCCTTATACCCCCTTTTTTTTTAAAAAAAGTATAGCATCAACAACCACACATCTCAGGTGAGATGGTAAAGACATCACTTGCCAAAAAGGCAAGAACTTAAGAGATCGTGGTTCGATTCCCACTGAAGTAAAAAAAAAAAAAAATTACACATACACATTTTTACTTTGTTTCATTCATGCTTGCTGCAAGTATCGCCACCCTCTCTAATGTAGCCACGTCAACAATCTCCTCCCTCCCTAATGTCACCGTCAACGATTTCTTTGGTATTTCCCTCTCCATTTTGTGATGAAAAATGATTTAGTGACCCACTCTTGACATTCACTAAGAGCACACACCATGATTTCTATTTTATTTTATTTTTACTTTTTTTACAATTTTATGCTTGAGAATAATGTTAAGATTATCCACTACTGGACACTCACTATGCCTACAAAATTATTAAAAAAAATAAAAAAATCAAGATACGTACTTATAAGAGTGTCTATAGTGAGTCACTATAGCATTACTCTTTTGTGATCCCTCCTCTTGTTGTATCTTCTTCAACCCTCCATTAGTGCATGCCCACTCTATAATAAAAACTGTTTGATAGTTGCGCATAATAGGTTAATATGTGTTTTTTTGTATGCTGAACTTCCAAGTATTCTCTATTTTATTGTTTCATTATTTTGATTTTTAAATGGACAAAATTCGAACAACCAGATTTTAAAGCAAACAGGGATATGGATAAGCCAAGCTTGTCTAGATTTAAAATCAGGCCGGATCCAAACAAGAGATCCATTCGTTATTATATAGGGTTGTCCGAACCCAAATTTTTACCAACCCTAAGCATATGCATGCCCATGGACCGAAAGTCACATGATCCAATGAGTTTTTTTTTTCTTCCAGGTCCTATTCGAAAATATGTGCTCTAATATCATGTCAAATTTCTCATGGCCGCGCCACTCATGCATGTGTAAGCACGTTGATCTCCTCTGCTAGCACTGATATTGTCCCCAACTTAACCACCTTTCAACTTTATGTGTGGGGTTTTATCTCAAAAAGTCTCGGTACTAATTGGGAAGAGTTAATCAATTATATACTTTATTATGAAGTTATATTTAATCAATCAATTATATACTTCATTGTGAAGTTATATTTAATCGACGTGGGACTAACTTTCAGTCCACATATCTTTAACATATTTGTAGGTTCAAAACGTGTACAATTTATGTTGGTTGATGACAAGAAAATTTAAAAAATTCTATTTTAATTTATCACTACATGAACAGAGTGTTTAAAATTTCTTTCCACAAGCGAAGTATGTGGAGGAAAATTATCGTGCAAAACTAGTGTATTTGAAATAATAATAAGTGGATGATAGGTATACCAAAAAAAAAGTAGATAGAAAATTTTGGAAGAAATTTACGAGGCAAGGTATTAAATTCTCTACTTGCCCGCCCCGCCCGCAGCATTTTTTTGTGGGCGTATGGATCTCCCTTAGTACCAATATTGTCTCCAACTTTACTATCTTCAACTCATTGGAGTGGGGTTTTATCTCAAAAAGTCTTAGTACTAATTAGGAGAGATCATCACTTATATACTTCATTACAAAGTTTTCACTTAACTTATGTGAAATTATTATTTCGATTGTTTCACACATTGTAGGCACGAAAGTATAGGCGAATATATATATACGTAATTAAAAAAATATATATTAAAATTAGAAAATAAAAAAATGTGAAATGACCAAAAAGGGTATTTAAATGTGAAGGAGGATAAGAATGTAAGGGTATTTTGGTCATTTCACCTCTAAATTGTTGATAACTAACACCGTTACCACCATTTCTCTCCATTTTTGATCGAAAGGGAAGAAGAAGATCGAAGGAGAAGAGAGAACGAGAGAGAGAGACCAATGAGGTGAGGTAAGTTGTTGTGTTGTTTTTGTTGTTGTGCGTTGTTGTTGGTTGTTGGTAGGGTGGTTCGGTGGGGGGTGCTCGGGCTCGGACGAACTTACCTATGACATGGGAGGTGTCTCCCATGCCAATAGAAGAGGAGGGGTTGAGGCCAACCCTAACCGATTAAAAAAAATTATGTTGGAACAGAGTAGCAGCTCTGTTCCAACGAAGAAGAAGAGAGCTGGTTCGGCTTGGTTCAGGTCGAACCATCCCTAAATAAATAAATAAAACAGTTTTAAATTAAATAAAAATTTAAAAAATATGAAAAATAGCTAGAAAATTATGAAAAAAAATTATGAAAACTCAGAGAAAATGTGGGAAATTAGATAAGGGTTGAAAAGTGAATTTCGAGACTTGTCGGGTGGTTGGCACCCTGGTGTAACTCAAAAAACGTGCTATAACTTAAAATTGGAATGAAATTCTAATTTTTATTGTCACGATATAAAATCAATTAGTTTGATACTAAATCACATAAAATGACTTATTCCAACATCAGGGACTTAGGAGACCATAGTCGGGTGTTAGGTGTGCATTCCGAGGCGAGAGTGGGATCAGACCGGGACAAATATCGAGTAATTGGAGTGTGGTTGAGGTAAGTAAAACCTATAAGAAACACACTCGAGTGTTTATTTATTTGATTTCATTTGATTCCAGCTATTATTGTTTATCGTTGTTTACTCTATTTCCATGTTCATACTCATGTTGCACGGTTGACATTGTTATTCACCGCCAGATCATCTGATTTACTCTGTAATGTGTGAACATACTTGGGTAGGCTAGATAGTAGGAATAGAATAAGGGTTCGGACCAGTGAGGGGGTTGGAGAAGCCACCGAGGGAATGCTAATGTCTGGATTAGGGTTCAGTCCTACTACACGACACACATCCATTATTAGTGTTTATCGGTGTTATGTATGCATGCGTCTTAATTACAGTTGCCTATTTTACTGTGCATGTTTATTTAACAGTTTATTGGCTTCCATTATTATAAATGCTGGTTTGTGTACTTCTGGGTTTTACTCACTGGACTTGTCATCTACCTCTTGTGATGATTGAGTGCAGGATCTACTACGAGCAAGGGCAAGGAGACTCTTGCAGACTACTTGTGACCTTGTCACCGACAGAGTTCGACTTGTATGTTTTCATTTTGCTATATTGACTTATTTTTGAGTTTACGGGGACTGTTTGAGATACCAGTACATGAATGTATCACATTTTGTTATGTTGTATACAGTGTACTTTACCAAGTTTTCCACATAGGATTGATGCTATCAGACTTGAGAAATTTACATATTTTAAAGACAAGCATTAAAATGTTAATTACTAATTAACTAAGGCTGAATTAATTAATAATGATGGTTAGTTGGGTGTGGGACACAGCTGGCAGCTACGTGACCAGTTGTGGGCCCGTGTGGCCTCCCGTGGCGGACCAATATGGATTTTTGGCCGCTACACCACACATCTCGACATTCCACCTGTAACGACCCGGAAATTTGGTTATTTGTGAATGATGATGTGTAATATGTATTTATACTCGTATTTGAGTGACTGGATGATTTAATCGGTGAACGAGCAGGAAAATTGGGTTACGAGTACACGGGGGATTTAAAACACTGTAAAGAGTACAGATAAATGAATTTTCTAATAATTTAATTATTTATTTGTACGAGATAAATGCGAAAATATGCCTGTGACGGGGAAACACGGACCGAGGAAACAAGATGGGTCGGGAAAAATTGTTGAAATATGCGGGTGTTGGGTAGATATACAACAAATAGGCCATGGTGTAGAATTGTTAAAGTGACACAGAATAATAGTGGAAAGCCCTTAGATTGGCCTCGAGATGTGTGGTTAGATAGAGATGAGTGGCCACAAATGTGACAACACCCCACCTAATCTACTGTACGTCACTGTTCACACCATCACTTGGTGTTTAAAAACCCCACTTCTTCTCCCCCCCATACACACATATACCACGGTCTTACCCCATCTCCTTCTCTCTTCACTCTCTCCTACCTTCACTCACTCACGGCCTCACTCTCCCTCATCTCACTACCGCCTCTGCTCTCGCCGGTGAACGAACCAGGGATGCCAGAGGTCGCTGTCACCGGAGGTACGTTCTCTCTTCTCTCTCTCACTCTCTCTCGGTTGTCTTCTCTCTCGAGTTCCCTCACTCTTCTCTCTCGGTCCACTCACTCTCACGGCTTGGCTGTGTCCACGCCGTTCACCGGAGATGCAGTGGTGGCGAGGAAGCTCGCTGGAGGTCCCACATCCTCCCCTCCCTCTCGTGTTCACTTGATCTCTCTCTCACTCTCAGTTTCTTTCTCTCCTTCTTCTCGGCCTACACCTCCACGCCCACTGCACCGCCACGCCTGGTCGAACCAGTGGTGGTCGAAGGTCACTCCCTCACTGGAGATCTCTCTCTCTATCCCTCTATTTCTTTCTCTCTCTTTCTCTCTCATCTCACTATTTTAAGTTTCTTTTTAAAACTGTTTTTGTGGTTGGGTTTTGGAGTGGCTGCCGGAGTTACTGGGGTGGTCGGAGACGGTCGAGGTTGGGCCCTCCTGGCCCACCAGAGATTACATTCCCGAAGTGTCGTCGGTTCTGTGTTGTCATGTGTTTGAGTGTCGTATTGAGTAAATGTTGTTGTTTATGTTGTTGTTGGACTGTTTTCATGGCTCACCGAAAAACACCCTCACTGGCGGCGCCACCGCCGGACCACGATGACTGGAACGCTGTTGGGGACCCAATTAATCTCCTACGTGGGTCCCACAGTCTTCGGAGTGGCCAAAATAGCCCTATTTAACGTTAAAAAGTTGTCATTTCATGTGATAGAGGTGGTGGAGCCTTGCCGGAAATCGCCACTGCCGGCGGTGCTACTGGCCGAACCACCACCAGTGAAGGTTGTCAAGATCTCACCTAATCTTTGTTGAGGTCTTGCAACCCTTGGTTATGCCCAAAATTTTAATAGGTTAGAGAAATTAGTTATGTTTTATGGAAATATTAAGTTTGAATTCTTGTTTAGTTAATGTGTTTAAGTTCCGACCAATTAAGGTGTTCCCGGCCATTTTATGCCAAGGGAACCCTCTCCCAACATCGGACAATACCAGCGTGAAGTCATAGCGGTGTCTTTATCGATTGATATTTAGTTATTGAGGTTTTGTTGAGTCTTGCTGATAAACTATTCTAAGTTTGTTTTATGTGGTCTTAATGATTCGACTTGGTTATTCGTGATGACGTCGGGGTTGCGCCGACGGTCCTTGAGACTATGACTTGACCCACACTCGACCGAGCCGAGCTTACGAATTTACGAGTAAGCTTACATGTGTTATAGTGTTTCCAAAACCCGAGAGAGAGTATTTATTTTTCGATTTTCTTCGCGTTGTTCGAGTCATCGAAACACTGGGAGAACGCTTGGGATACAACGTAGATTTAGTAAATGACTTGACCTATTAATACGAGTTTCCGACCTTGTCAGGTAGCGAAAAACTTGGGGATACGTGTTAGGATTCGCGGGAGCGTTGTACGCGGGTTACGATAGTTCAGGTAAGTACACTTTCCTTAAAGCTTGTGTACGTTAGTAAGCCAGTTAAAAAAATACCATGTGATTCATTTTCATTCCGTTGTGTTTGTTATTAGCTACTTGTTGGCATTCCATTCCATATTCCTTGTATGTGTGTTCTTGGCATAAGTGTGTCTCGAAGGTACATGCGGCCTGCACTAGAAGGGATAAAACGCGGGCACTCGTGCGCACGAGTGTTTGACCACCCCTAGTGATTGTGTGATACCATGTATTGGATTGTTGTGGATATTGCTGTGGATTTCGATGTTGTGACATCGCCGTTGTGGAATTGTTGTAGAATTTAGACCACTTATTGCCTCTCTTGACTCATAGAACACGCATGTTTCGATTGCTATCACTTCCAGTTTGTCTATCATGCATTCTTGTTTATTTAAATTTCTGTCTTTCATTTCCCGCATGATATTTAGACTGCTTTGTTTGAGAATTCATGAATTACTGTTATATTCTTCTGGCATTACTTTCGATTTTTCTCAGTTACTCACTGTCTAGTTTGTGACGGTGGGTGCAGATAGGACGGAATGCAGTAGAGGCAAAAACCCTTGCCTAGGAGACTTGTTGTGAGCGACTGGATTTGAGGTATCGAGGTGTAGGTTTATGTTCATTTCTGTTTGTATGATGTTTACATATATATATATAGTTGTTTTGGAACTGGGGATAGAATTTTGAGGTGGATTCCATTAGTCCATTTTGTTGAAATATATCAGGGTTTTCCACATTTATATAGATTCCTAATTTCCCTTTGATTGAGTTATTTCTCAATATTTGATTAGAATATGATTTTGCTTCCGCTGTATTATAATTGCAATAACTCTTTCATAAATCTTGAAATTTTGATAATTTGAGGTCGACTAGAAATTCACATGATCCAAGGGACATTTTCTCGATAGGCCTTTTCTTAACCGTCGGCTCTGAGACTATGTTAATTTTGAGTTAAAATCTCATACCTAGAGTTGAAGGTGGTTAAGTTGTGAAAATATCAATACTGGAGGAAATCACATGCGCACGAAAAAGTACCGTATGCATGCCACTTGCAAATGTTATGCCACAAGTGAGAAATTTTAACACAAGGTATACATGAGAGGTAATATAGATAGGAAGTAAGAATTAGAATTAGGAATTGATGACAAAATGGAAAATGACAATGTGATGATATAGAGAAAAGAAATAATGTTAAAACGCTAAAATAAGAGTCACAATATGTGCACCTCGATATCCTCTCAAGGCACCCGAGACTTTTACAAAAATGTCCCTACTTTGTAAAATAATATACCTCAATACATATTAAAGTGGTATCGGTCATGTCTTGCTAAGATCCATATTACAATTGGCCTATACCAATTTACACCTAAATAAGGGTAGTCAAACTTCCAACTCGATGGTGACCACCGAAACTATACAAGTGGTCAAGGTGGCCTTCTGCCGAGACATACACAACCTTCTGCTGAAACGTAATATCGATTAATGTAGTGTCAATGTAGTGTCACACTATGGACACCCCCATCGATTACTCAGGGCATCTCGGTATGTACACTCTCACGATTACTTTGGGTACTTTAGACCAAATGTGTCATTTCCTTTATAAAAACATAAATTGCACACGACTCTAAAATGAAGTTGCATATTAAAGAAGCTACCAAATGAATTTGCTGAAAAAAAAAGAATTAGGAGAACGACGTGAAGCCGCGTGGCACGTCCTAACCCGATAAGAAAGTAGTGCGGTGCGAACAAAAGCATCGAATCAATCTCGACAATGCTGTTATTGTTCCCGTAGACCCAGGCGCAGCTCTCTAAACCCACGCCCGAATTTTCCTTCTCCTCTTCCCCTCTCTCTCTCTCACATATAAACTCGCTCGCTCGCTTGCACTGTACTAATAACTCTCGCGCGCTCAGTTTCTCGATTCTTTCGCAGCAATGGCGGACTCTGCACCAAAACCTGTGATCATGGTGACCAACGACGACGGAATCGACGCGCCTGGCATTCGAGCGCTCGTCCAGGTCCTCGTCTCCGCCAATCGCTACCATATTCTCGTCTGCGCCCCCGATTCGTGAGTCTTCGATTCATGCACTTTTGTCTCTCTAGGTTTACTCTTGAGAGAAATTGGATTTGCGTGTGCGGCCACGGCGGTGTTATGATTTATTCTTATTTGATTGTTGATTGATCGGTTAAATTTGAATTGATTATTTCTTTCTTTCTTTCTCGCGATCTTGTCGTCAAGCGAAGGAAGTAAATGTTGAATGAAAGAATAGTTTTTCGTTACGGAATATAGGGTTACGAATTGATTCTGATGCTACTGGTTCATGACAATAGACAATTTTCGTACTCGGCGCTCAATTACGGGTTCAGCCTAGCTGACTTGGTAGGGATTGGTTCAACCTAGCTGATTCAATCTCGGAGTGGGGAGGATTTCTCTTTTTCATAGGAACGAAGTGTTTTTCCCCTACTATGTATTGGTAGGGGGTTTTTTCGACTTTATTTAAGGGAAACATATTGTTTCTGGGCACTTTGTACAATATTTTTGGCTATGGTTAAATAAAGTCTTCGTTACTATCAAAAAAATAATGGACATTTTTGAATTTCGGATTGTTTATATATTTAAGACAAGATGCATAGATTTTATGCGTCGAACATCATCTTTATCTTATTACGGACATCGGATTCGGCAATTTTTTTGTTCCCTTCTTGGTTTTATTTTGAAGAAAGATTCTTAGTAGTGGCTTCTATTGGTTATAAGATTTACTTCTTGCTTTGATCTTAAGCCCTTGTTTACTAATGACATTAGCCTCTTTTTTTCCCAGAGAAAAATCTGCTGTCAGTCATAGCATTACTTGGCTTCATCCAATTTCAGCTAAGCATGTTGAGATTGAAGGAGCAACAGCTTATGCAGTCTCTGGTTTGTTCATTGTTTGGTTAATATCTTCATTTAGTTGGTTTGCTTCATTCTTCATATTTGAAAACGATCTACATTTAGGATTTTTTTTATTTTTTTGATAGAGGGCATATGCCTAATTTAAATTTAAACATTGGCAATCCTTTTTTGCTGGTGCAATTTATGTTGGCTCTGACACGGTGCCACGGTGGACAATGGATGTATAATTGTTGGAATATTTTCTTACAGGAACACCAGCAGATTGTACTTCTCTTGGAATCTCACAAGCACTCTTTCATGCAATTCCTGACTTGGTAAGCTTACCAAGCTCCTTTGTTATGTTCAATATAATTTTTGTTATCACGTGAAACTATTTTATTTTGTCTCAACCTCGGTGAACCTATTTTATCTTTTGTTTTTAATGCTTCTGTTTTCTGCATCTCTGTCACTAAAGTACTTGCATTTGCAATTGCTGATGTCTCTTCTATGTGTCACTTACAGGTTATCAGTGGCATAAACATGGGTAGCAACTGTGGATATCACATGTTAGTCTCCGTGATAAGTAATTGATCTATTATTGTTGAATGAATTACTCCTGTCAGAGTTCTAACTCTATCGAAAAGAGTGTTGCTCTTTGTAAAAGAACATTGTAAGAGCTTCTATGTACCTTAATTAAGCATAATTCTAAGGCCCAAGAGTAAAGTTTATATATCCATTATCTAACAGAACATTTTGTGGAAGTTAAATAATTCGACGGACTATTCTTTCCTCAAGTGCATCTATTGCGAAGAGAACATATACTACTTATTTTTGTTCCAATACCTGATATACTTTGCAAAATAACAAAAAATTGTGGTTCGAGTTTTAGCTAATGTACTCATCTCTCTCGACTTATTAGAGTTCGATTGACACTTCTTTTCATGTTATGTTGCATTATAAGTGTGTAGTGCTGAAGTTAAATTTATAATTTTACATTCTGATTGTCCGGTCATTGGGTATTTATTGCATAGTTTGTGGCTTATTTTATCTAGCCATTGGACTGATGATCAAAGCACTTGATTTGATCTACAGTGTTTACTCTGGGACGGTTGGTGGAGCACGAGAGGCCTTCTTTAATGATATACCTTCAATATCTATATCTTATGATTGGTAAGCTTAACTGCAGTGGCAATCTTATAATTTAATTATGCGGTAGTTATAAGGACTGATTCATATTGTATTGAATTAGTTTGTATATCCGTAAATCAAAACATCTATTCCTACTTTTATGCTGTTTTTATACCAATAAGAAATAGCTTGCAATTTCAGAAAGTAGCAAACCTTGCTAACTTGGTCCTTCAATAGTAAAGCATTTGATGTTACTGGCATAATTGGCATTTTAATTGTATAGCCAATTTGTATGTTATTGCTGAAGAATCAGGAGGAATGGAAAACAATTCCATCCGTCTGCACTTCCCTTAATAGTTGCCTAATTATGTTGGACCTTATTGATGTTTGTTTAAATTTGCTACTTTTTGATGGATTGATTTATATTCATTAGGAGGTTCATCGGATTATGATAAGATAAAGTTTTGTTTTTGAGGGAACAAGAGAGTGAAGTTCTTTTTTTTTTTTTTTTTTTTTTTTTTTTTTTTTTTTTTTTTTTTTTTTTTTCTTAACTTGTATTGAAGTAATAAGTAATCAGATGGGCTAGTTTTAAGCGTCAGCTGGTTTGTATCAAAGTTTTTTATCATTTTTATAAAAGAAACTATTTTCATTTCTTGGGATTAGGTGGATTTATAGTTTGTACTTTTTTTTTACGTCATTAATTCATTGATTTCTTCTATTCATTGGGAGATCTTAATCATATATGGAAACCATGTTTACCTTTTAGATTTAGTCAAAAACCCTAGGATGCTAAAGCACTGTAAGCCCAATTAATAACACATATGCTAGCATGTAGGTCGCAAAGTCAAGCATAGGGGTGAACCTTGTTTGAGTTATTTTCTCCTAAAGGGTAAACCTAATGCACTAGACCGACAATGACAACTATCATATTAATAATGATTTTTTACTTTTTGCAATGGAAATTATTAATAAACTATAGAAAATGAATAGACCATTGAAACTTGTGGCAAAAACTTGGAATGAGTGTTCAGCCAAACTATCATTAGATGTTTTTGCTAGATCATTATTTGATTTAAGAGTTATAGCTATTAAGTAGAAACTTAATGAATATCAAGCTTTCCAATATTCATCTCATGGGAAACCATCTTGCATGTCAAGAGATCCATATATTCAATTGGGGAAATATAAGTACTGATAATAAAGTTCGAATATAGCACGTCTACTGAAGCTATTATACCAAGTTTGATCATCCTTTGGCTTGAAAGCTAGAGTTCTTGAGTTGGGGCCTCATAAAATGATACAAGCTATTGTAATAGTTTCCTTCTTTTTGAGCTAACATTTTTGTTTTCATATCAGAATATGACCATGCAATCTGACCTGTCAAACTGGACTAGTTGTGTGGTACAGTAATCTGCAAAGATTCAAGTCATTCAACATATTATTTATGCTATGATTAAGATGGTGGTTGTAGATTCCTAATCCTTCATGTTCATTTTATGCTTTTATGGTTCATTTATAACATTCATATTTTGCTTCTTCTGCATAAAAACAAAAAAGAAGAAAGGGAAATTTAGATTATTTGCAGTCTGCTTTTGCTTTTGTTTTTTTTTTTTTTGAATTTCGGCTAGGAACTTGTTTGTCTGGGCTTGCATGTGCATGCACACATATTTATAGGATTATTTATAAATTTCGTATATGCTTCTTTAGTTTTGACATTAATCAATATTGATATGATAAATTATAGTCATCTGCCCCATGACTACATATGAAATTCATTTCCAGGGTTAGAGGTCAGAGCGATGTTCATGATTTCAAACTAGGAGCCGAGGCATGCTTGCCACTGATAAGTGCAGTGATGATGGAGATAAAGAACGATAGTTTTCCTAAGAGGTGTTTCTTAAATGTAGATCTCCCTACAGATGCTGTGAATCACAAGGTGAAACTCGTAACAATGTTCTAAATATATTATGCTCAACTACATATGCTTTTCAATTCAAGATGCCTAATACCTCACTATGACCTTAAAAAAAAACTCTTCTCTATAACCTTTAACTCAACAATATAACTAAACCTCTTAGGCTCTTCAGTTACTATGCCACAGGGACGCACTACCTTGGGCTGCCCTTCTTTGTTCTTTTTGTCAGTGTCAAGGTCTCCCCCTTTGTCTAGTATTCTTATTTGTTGTTGACAAAATAAAATAAAAGCTCTCGGAGTTTTAGAAAAGGACTACATCTTGGAGTTTACCTAGTTCCTGCCTTCCTAACTATCACTTCATCTAGTATTCTTTATTCTAGGTCTTTCCACATGATTGATTTCCGAAACCAATGCCTAGAAGGATGACAACCAAGATCATGTAGTCCTAAATACTTCACTAGTCATTCCTCCATTGAGTACTAATGCAACTTATATGAGAGGTAGCCTACGTGCCATCCACATCATTCCCTCAACTGACTTTTGTCCTTGTTGATTTATCATGTCAAAATTTCTTGAAAATAATTGACAACTCTCGTATTGGAAAGGTTGCTTGAATTTAAAGGTATATGTGAATTGAGAAAATCTCCACCAAAGTTAAAATGATTGAAAAAGTTGAAAAGATCTTTGAAATTTGCTTACTTTTAAATATGCAGCTTTCTAGTAAAAGGTATATCATTAGGAAAAAAAAAAGTTCCTGTAGAATTAAAAAAAGTGGTTTCTTACCTTTAATCTAAAAGAAGAAAGAAATTAAATTTTTTTGACAATCTGAAAGCATGCTAGTTGAAGGTAAATTTCTCCTTCGGGCTTCTGCCCATGCCCTGAGTACTTTTCCTCTGTGAATAAAGTTTCTATTTTATTACTTTTTCCCCTCTATTAGGCATTAGCATTATGCAAACAACCAACACGGACACTCAAACTTTCTTAATTTGATTCAACATCATCATTAACATGACCACTATAGAGTGCAATTATGGTAGATTTGTTTGTTTGTTTGTTTTTGTTTTTGCTTTTTTATTTTTATTTTTTGCCGAAAATGACTTTGGTGTAAACACGTACATTTGCCACTTTGCTAAAAGATTAAATGGTAATTATAAGTTAATAACTATTTCGTTTCTGTCATGGACCCCCTGATAGGGGTATAAGTTGACTAAACAGGGAACAAGTATTTTTAAGATGGGGTGGAAACAAGTTTCCTCTGAGAGACAAGAACAAAGAATGTCATCAGCAATGACCATGGAGACTGACACTCCAGCAGGATATGACATAAATTTATCCTCCAATATATCAAGCGGACATCTCATTTTCAAAAGGGAGGTAACTCTCTCTTCAGTTCCTTGAAACCACTTTATTTCTTATTTTAGGTAAATTACTCTTTGCATTTTCCAATGATGTTGGTTGATCTTTCTTACAAGTGATGGTTTGCCTCACTGTATGACTATGCTTGTCTTTACTTCTGTTATAATTGTGATTTTCTTCAAAAACTGAATATACCAAGATTTTATGCTTCTAGATGTGAATGAAAAGGTTCTTGAAGACCTTAGACTGAAATTGACCAAAAATAAACTCTTTTGCTCCCTTTTTAGAATTCATAATGGAGATTAACCGTGTAACAATTCCATTTACTTTTTGTTCCATCAAAACTTCACTAGAAAAAACTCGTTTGCTTACCAACATTTGTTGAGAAGATTTATAAAAGTATAAATGAATTACTTGGTCCTTTAGATGAAATTATTTTTCGTGTATTTTCTTTTAAGAAAAATTGAAAGCTTGCCATCAAGGGCATTGAATCAAGCGGAGTGGAAGATTTTGATCCATGTGGCCAACCCCAACTAATTTTGTTCTTTAAACAATAATGTGTGCACAATATTAGAAACTTAATAATTCTGCTAATTATCTGACTTAATGTCCCAAACAGAATTAAGAGTCAAATACGAAGACTCTGCTATCATCAGTTTTTTTTTTTTTTTTTTTTGGATGAAGTTCTATGCATTTCGTTTCTAACAATCACAATCATGTAACTGATATATGTTCTGTTCCAATGTGAAACTAGTTCTTGTCATCCACTGCCACATCAAACCTGCCTTTCCATGCCACAAAATGTGCTTGTTTGTTTTCTTGGCTTCAATGGAGGCTCTTGCAAACTAACAATTATATCATCTTCTGATTTGATTCCTTTCTTGGAAAAGCCCTTTGGCTGCACTAGCTTAGAAGGGTTGGTAAACTCTTGGAATTGTCAAAATAATCCAATTCCTTGAAGGGTTGAGTTCTAATGTTAGATGGTCCTGATGAACAGTAATGGATAGGATTAGGCATGAAGAAAACTTTCAGTATATGTTGTCTAGTAATCTGCACATTTATTTAGAGGATACTAATCTGCACATTTTCAATATGCTTAAAATAAAAAAAGCACTTTTCAAGCTTTGAAAACATAAAAATGCTTTTGCAAAAAATAAAAAAATAAAAAATAGTAATAATAGTAGTAATAACAAAAATAATAATAATAATAATAATAACAATAATAATAATAAAATAATAATAAAAATAAAAATAATAGTGCCAGTTTACCCTTTACATTAAATTTACCACGCAAAAGTTGATTTTGTAAATAAGGATGCAGATTGCAGTAAACGCAGCAAAAAATTAATGATTATGGTTAAGAAAGATACCCAGAGTTCACCAATTAATTTCAAATTGGAACAACAAAAATGTTGATGTAACAATACTTGGAAAGACTTTTCGTTTCAAAATTGAATTTTCCTTTTCCATATCTAGAATATTGAAGAATGCTTGATTTTTGCTATGACTTTCTTAACAGGTAAAGAATTCATTTATTGACAACGAGGATACAGATTATAAAACTCTCAAAGAGGGCTACGTACGTAGTTTTGTAGTTGGGAAATATTCAATGTCCTTTTAAATTATAATCAATTAGAGTATAAGTTCTATGATTGACATGGTACACTTGCTTCTATTTCAGATAACAGTCACTCCTCTTGGTGCTCTCTCTCGTGCAGAGACAGAGTGTGAGACTTACTTCAAAGATTGGTTGCAGAATGTTGCTGTATGTCCATCTACATCAGCACTATGATGTTTTGAGTTTGAACATTTAAGCATTTATGAAGTTATAAGTTGAAAACTTTGACCACACGTGCAAAGCATTGATATGATATATACTGCTATGTTAAGTACTTGCTCTTAGTCTAAATATCTATTTATTCAACTGCTATTGATGTTCAAAGCTTGAGCTGATCTTGACCTTTTGCCAAATATTTTTAGTTGGAAATGCTAGGTCTTTCAACGCTGAAAATACTGTCATCCTTGGAAATTTAATGTCAAGATGTCAGGGAAGAAGATATTTATCTTTTCCATATCCATGTTGAGATTTCATACCTCAACGCTTGGTCTGAGTGATAATCCGTTTTTTGCCGTGTTATAGTGATTGAGCAGAGCTTTCCATTCCTGGGGTGAAATATAAAATTATATGAGGAGGCAACCGTATTTTTTTGGCGAATGACAGGGTTTTTGGCAGATGGATCCATGAATACAATTGCTTTTTCGTCCAAGGAGTTGAAGTTGTTTGTTAGTTATGTTACTGTGTTGAACTTGTTTTAGTTCTTATCTTTTTCATAGACGACGCTAATCTTCCATGAGTCAAGAAATTAAATCGAAAGAGATTTCTGTTTCGACATTTTGTAGTTTGTTGGACATATTTCGTCACTTCCAACAGTAAGTGGATTAGGTTTGAGTCTTGGAGAATGCTTACACAGCAGGTGAACATGGAGCTCTGTACTGAAATTTTGTTTTTTTAAAAAAATCGTATATCCTTGAGGGTGGGATTGGAAATCACAACATCTACTACATTAAATCGAGCGCTGTGGAAGTTTTGGACCCATGTAGCATACCCCAACTAATTTGGGATTGAGTCTTTGTTGTTTTTATATCCTCCAGGTTAGATTTCTGATCATAGTTTTCTTGTATAATTTGGCAAGGTAAATTAAGAATTATATTGAAATCCTGAAGCGAGAAATTTTCATGGAGTGCAGGATTTACAAAATTATGGGACCTCTCAAATCAAGTATCTGCATGAACTCTCTCTTAATTCTCCAAGGCATTTTAAACTTCAAGTTTACTATGTTAACCAGAATGAAGAAGTCAAATGGATTTCCAAGATTTTGATGACCAAAATCCAAAGCCAAAAAAACTTCACAAGTTATCCCTCCACCTCTGAGCGTAGGGGAGAGACTGCAATGCAGTTTACCTTTTGCAGTTGAAGGTTCATCAACTGCAAGTTGGAAATCAATAACTGGTGGAGACTCTACCTCACTCGATCCACTCTTATAGCTTCGGTTTCTTGAGAGACTGACATTTATTTGCCATCAGGTCATAGCCCCCTCCCCCCCTGCTCTTCTCAATGTTCCTGATTTTACTTGCCACAACATCAACCACTGCTTTAACTGATTGCTTATAGAGGTGACTTTTGTTCATGAATCTTCTGTTATGTCTCTCCTGCCAGAGAAAAATATATGGTTGTTTGAATAGCAAGACGGGCCACAATTCCTCCATCCTCCTGCAGTTAACTCCTTACTAAATTTATAGCACCTTGTCAAGTAGGAGTTTTAATGTTGGAACATCTGCTTTGGTTCTCTCTCCAAATTTTTCTAGAATAGTAACATCTGAAGAAAACGTGATCACCATTCTCAACACCCACCCAACAATGACTGCAAGCATCATTTCCCACAATACTGATCTTTCTCAGCTTCTCCATTGTTGGAACTTTGTCCAAGACCAACCTCTAAGAAAAGGTAGCATGTTTGACTAACAATTTAAATATAAGAGTTTAGCCTGAATGCATAGTTTGATGATATCTTCCTTTGTGTGCTTTCATTTCACATTCCACTTCATTTTCTTCAAATCACTTGCATTATTGCTACTTTTGCTAACTTGTTCTTTTTTTTTTTTTTTCCCAAAATGATTCGTCAATTTTTTATTTTATTTTATTTAGATGTTAGTAGTATTATGCTATTGTGTGATGGATAATTCTTACTGTTTGCTTGCACTATTTGTAACCTGAAAGGTTACTACCATATTTTGTCTAGATAATTTAAACTAGCAAGTACGCAACCATTACCTTCTGTTTCATTTAATCCTAGTGGCACACTCTTGAGTTGTATATGAATTCTTTTTTCTCTTTTCATTTTTGTTTCCCTCAAGTATAGAAGATAACATCTGATGTGCGAAATACAGTGATAATTTCTTTTTTGACTGAAACTAGTTTTTCTTCTGCAGTTTTGATACAACAGCCAGACATCCAGCAACTGTTGTGCTCATTCTTCATTGATTGCATCAGTTGCTCTTCCCATTGCCTCATCATTATAGGTCATGCACCATTTTGTTGAATTATGGAAGTCTAATGCGAACCAATCACCTTTATTTTGCTTACCAATTCTATCTGATTTGTAATAATGCACTAGTTATCAATAAAGTTACGATTTTTTCACTGATAAAACTTTGTCAAGTTGATCTGAAAAAGCTGTGACCTGGAGTGCTGTGAAAATTTGTTATATTTGAATGCATTATTGAATGGAAATTCAAAAGAAAGAGAGAAAAAGCTCATAGTATTGACATGGCTTGATATCCTTGTTGCCTTCTGTTAAGTACTCAATAATAACTTTTTTTTTGGTATTGACTCAATAATAACTTTTAGTCATATTATTGATCCAACATGGTATTGGTGCATCATGGTATTAGTGCATGTTTAAAGTTATTTTTTCTCTCTTTTATTCTTCACATATGAGGTCATTGCAATAACTTCATATTCATCATTGAATCCCTACTATCCATTATTGCTTTTAGGTCAAGTACTAAATCCAGCACCAAGCATGCTAAAGCACTTCTTCCTAGGGTTAATCTCTTTTCCTTTGGGGTGCTCTTTACGTGGTAAATGAGGCCAACTACCCTGACTAGTCCAAATCGATTTTCTGTATGACCTATGAAGGGGTGACGTCTCCCAAAGTTTTTTTTTTTTTTTTTTTTTTCCATAACCATGGTTCATTCTCAACTATTCAATATAACCACCGTTGTTAGATTTTAATCTCTTTAATAATACAATAATCACTACAAAAGAACTTGTATCACTTTAACCAGTAACTCTTATCTTAGAGTGTTCTGTCAGGTGAAGAATTGCTCTTTGTAGTTTGCTAGCTCTATCATATTCACCTACTTTCTAGGGAGAGATTGTATACATATACCTTCTTCAGATTTATACTCACAATATCCTTGTACATGGTGGTAAGCCTTTATGCTCCATTTATCTTAAATAGGAAGAATTGTAGAGTGATAGTTTTATTGTTACATGAAGTGTCGTTTTAGCAAATATAGAAAAGATGGATTTTGTAAACAATTAACAAATCCTAACCATACCACCCACCTTTTCCCATTCCTTATGATTGGATGTCTTGCCTACCATTTGTTAATTGGGATTTTTGAGAGGGCGTGTGACTTAAATGAACAGATGATGAGTAGCGCCTCATTCACCAAACACAGTCTTTCAAGTATACGATCATGAATTGGTTCACCTGCCCAAATTGCTCCAGATGACTAGCAAGAGATACAAGCTATGGGGACTTTCTCTCTAACTCCCCATAGCTCTATAGCTCTGATTGAGGGTTTACGGTTATGATGTCCGGAGACATGATTAGTGTGAATTAAAATCATGTTAGCTACCTA
Source organism: Stephania japonica (assembly GCA_039657345.1). Classification (NCBI taxonomy): domain Eukaryota; kingdom Viridiplantae; phylum Streptophyta; class Magnoliopsida; order Ranunculales; family Menispermaceae; genus Stephania; species Stephania japonica. The sequence continues at coordinate 13,021,918 of CM077558.1, read as the reverse complement.
CATACCACCCAGCTGGGGGTGGCGGAGTGGCGCAAGTGCCATATGGATGGTCTCTTCAATGGAAGTGGTCTCCTGTTCGAGTTTTGGCATCTACATTGATTCCATTTCTTTGTCGGTTTCCCTGGTCAATGGGTTTGGTGGGACCGACTTGACCCTATGGGATAAGTCGTATCTGAAGGGTGCGGATACCCATAGACATCAAAAAAGAAAAATCATGCTAGCTACATTGTACCCCTTGGTTTCTCCTTGATTTTGGGATTGGAGCACCCAACTAACTCCCATGAGATTGGTCGAATCAAAGTAAGGAGGAGTTGAAAAAGGTTCAGAACCCGCAGATATATAAAAAAAAAGTAAACTATGGGGACTCAACTTTAAAAGAAAGTTTTTTTTTTGGGCCTAATGATCACGAATATCTTAACCTTTACAAGTTGTATAATTCCTAACCTTTTCGATTTATTATCAATTCTATCCACAACTAATCTGAGTCCATTTTTTCTTTCATAATATGTGCCCACACATCATTCTCTTCAACTTTCTGATATGGTGAAAGCTCGACTGCACTGAAAGAGGGGGTCGCCTCTGGGGATTTTATTGATTGGAGAACAAGCAAACGGGACTTACACCGATAAGGGAGGGAGAGACTCTCTCTCTACTCCCAGATCGCTTGAGAGAAGTTCTCTCACCCAGACCGAAGTCACCACTGTTCCTACACAAAACTCAACATCCTCCTCACCATGACACAACGCTATTTATATAACCCTACTTACAAACTTGACTCACTGAGTCGACTCACTAACTGGACCGACTCCTGGACTGACTCACTGGACTGACTCACCTAACTGACTCACCGAACTGCAATCACACGATTTGCAACTGTTGTGCGCCCTTTTCTGCCCCGCGATCCTTGCGACCCTTCCTTGAATAAACTTCTTGACTGGGAGCCCATGGATCGTAACACTTTCTTATCATACTATTTAAAGATTTATTCATACATATTCATTAGAGGCTTTAGAGCTCAATATTCTTTTTTTATTTTATGTATTCATGTATATAATACACATAGTTGTGTTTACATATACCTACCCAAATACATACATATTCTTAGTGCATAATTATTTTGTCAAATCAAACAACTATGGGCAATTGTCTAATAAGTTTCTTATGTCATTTTTATGTGTATACATAAGATTATCAACTTGCTATTGGTGATTTATGAATAACTAAAGTTAAATTAGAGTATCAATATGTACAATTGATTTATCAATTATTATTTTTGTGAGTCCTCATACACTTAATTTAAACATGAGGCTTAAAAGATTTTGATGTAAATTGATGAATGTGGGATGATAATGAAAAGAAAATTTATAAGATTAAGTCGATTTCAAAGAAAAAGTGTCTCAAATTAGTTGAGGATAGAATTGATAGTAAATCGAAGAGGTTTGGATATAATTGATGAATTTCAAAGTTGGGATTTAATTGATCCAACTTGTAAAGGTTGGGATATTTTTTTATCATTTGGCCTTTCTTTTTTTTTTGGTTATATCTTTTCCCCTTCTTTTGCCATCTAGGAAATCAGTCTTTTAAAAACTAATCAAGTTTGCTTTCATTAGTTTGATTTTGCTGTATAAAGACCTTTCGAGGACATGAAAAATTGATGTGTGGTCTTGTGTCAATTTTCACCACTTAATGCATTGGTGAACTATATAGAAGTTTCCCCAACCACCCAAAATCAGAAAATGGCATCTGCCAACTCTTTTGCTGCATAAATACACGTCAGTGTAAAGGAGCTCTTTCAAACGTATGTATGTTCACAGCCAAACTAAGCCTTTCATGAAAAGGCCATCTCCTAGTATCTAAAAGCCAAGAGAGAATACAACAAAAGAGCTTCTAGATATGAGTATGATGTATAAATATATGTGTATATACATGATGTAAAAACCATAAGCTTCTTTCTTCTCTGCAAGGGGTCTAGAGTAGAGACCCTCATTGTTTAGATGGCAAGGAAGGTGGATTCGATTCGACTAGGATTGACCATAGCACATGCACATCTTCATAAGGGCATGACTTCACGTCTTCGTATAGGATATATATCCCTCTGCCTGCAAAAAAAAAAATCAAAACCAAAATAAGAAGAAATTGTGAGAAGAACTATAAAACTAGAAAGATAGTTGGAGGAGGAGATTAAGTGAAGCGAATGATGAAAAGCTTTGCTATACAAGAAAGAAGCATTCAATAATAAACATCAATGCAGTTATCAGGGTATAGGAGGAGATGGAGAGGTACATTTGAAGCGTTTAAGCGAAACTATGTAAAAACTAGAGCAAGAAAGAAACTAAAGAAAAAGTTGAATTTGAATTGTTGGGATGAATCAAATATTTATTTCTTAGCATTCCAATCAATCCATGAAAACAAAAATGAAAGTGAACTTGTGCTCAATGTATAATGCATTGAATTGCAGAAATTTAATGGTTCATTAGAACTTGAAACAGTGTTGAATGCAAACACAGTTGAGAATTTAAGTAAAAACTTTATCACTTGAAGAAAGAAGAAAGAAAGAAAAGAGAAAGTTGAATGAGAACTGTTGATACATAGAAACAAATGTTAGGTGCAATACATTTCATGAAACTAAACACTGCAGAAAATGTTGAATGCAAAACAAAGACATTAGGAAATGAGAATGTTGTCGACGGTCATAATGCAGATGATAGTTTGACAAGGGAAAATACTCTTTTTCGGTGCCGAGTGGAGACGAATCCACATCTTCTTCAATGGAGAGATGAGTGATTGAAGCCACCCCATTTGCAGAAGAAGAGGAACAATGTGTATGGTTCATGTTAGGTGAAAAAATAGAGAGCAAATAAGAAGCTGAAGAGAAGTGAAAGATTGCTTAGAGAAGGGTGAAGTCCACATCACAGTTCCTAACACAATTTTATTCCCTTGCAGGCCAATCATTCACATACATATTTTTGTTGTTACAAGGTCTCTATCAAATACCCTTTTTTCTCTTCTACAACAAGGGTCCAACACCAAAGTCTCTCCACGTTATTCATACACTTAACACTTGTACACTTCACTCTGCACAATCACTTGTGTCTCAAGCCTCAATTGTTTCTTTACTATACCCCTACTATAAGTCTAATGTTTTTTTTTTTTTTTGAGAGTTTTGAGACCAATCCCTCCTCACTAATTGATGTTTTCTTTTGCACTTTATTCTTTTTTTTCACACTTTTGTTCTCTAAAGTACAAGGGTCCTAAAGGGTCTTCTACATTTTGTTCCCTTGTTTTCAATTCAAGATTAATTAGTGCTTTTCCTTTTATGGAATAAGTGGGAATCTTGTCCTCATTTTGACACTATTGGATTATGGGAAGGAAAGACAAGTGTCGAGCTAGGGGTGGTGCCACGTGGCGGCTTAGGTATTATTTTCCCTGGCCCAAGTTTGGATTAGAAGCAACAAAGAGATGGGCCTAATGAGGAGAATGAAGTAGAGACTTCAAGATATGACATCTGAATTGTAGTAAATGCAAGCATGGGAAACATGTGAAAAGGTAGATTTTGGGGTGATTGAGTTGGACAGATGGCTTCGTTCATGATTTGATTTTCTTTTTTGCTTTCCATGGTTTTATGCCTTTTAAGTAGTTGTATTAGAGCCGAATAAAATACTTTTCTCTTTTTTTTATGTGAGACTTGCCAAATCAACTTGCTCAACATAAAGGCTAGTTTTTTTAATTGCTAAAACCACACTTAGTCATTGAACAATGTAGAAATGGAGGTACATTGTGCACATTCTTCTTTTGCCATGAAATATTTATACTGATCCTGATACCTTAGTTTCTGACTAGGGTCAGAACATGTTGAAGGACCTTTTTTAATGTCAAAAAAATAAGGAAGAAAGCTTAATGATCTCAAATGCAAGCACATTCATTTTATAAAAATTAAATTGTAACAAGAAGTATGAAAGTGAATATGTAAATAACATAATTTTCTTTTTTGATTCCCATGGATTTTGTAACTTTAATGTGGAAGAGTTTGATCCATGTAGACGACTCCAATTAATTTGGGACTGAGGCTATGTTGTTTGTTTGTTTGTAATGTCAAGCACATTGATATTATGAAAACAAAATTGTAACCAAAAGTATAGAGGTGAAGAAAAATAATGTAGTGACCAACCATAAAAATATATCAATAAATTCTTTGTTCATCCCAGTTTGTTGAAAAGAATGACAGTATTTCCTCCAAGGCCTGGCCTATTCAGATCAGATTCCTCATGCTATATATCTTGCAAAAGCCATTTTGTTTCTTCTCATTCATAGAAATATGTAGGAGCAGGACTACATAAACTGTACAAATGCCGTTGCAGACTAATGAACAAAGAAGAAAAAATATGAGAAAGAATCAACGAATACAGCTCGAAGACTAATGAACAACGTGAAACTGACCAGACGGATTCAAGCTTAATTAGGTCTAATTAGTGCACAGACAATGTATAGGACGACGAGAAGTGCTGCAGCTACCAATGCTAGGAAACTGATCAGGCATGCTTTCCAAATCCATTTTTTGATGGAGATGCCAACACTATGCATACCCTGCAGAAAGCAAACAATAGGACTATCAGAACAGTGAAATGAAATAAAAGCTTAGAGGAATGACTATGTTTGTTTCAAAGTAGCTGAAACGAACTTTTGTTGGAGTCACTCGCTACCTATTGCATATACAATAAAAGATATTTGGATTAGATTCAACTGTTGAATAAATAAGAGAATTTATTAGAAGATTAAATAGAATAGTGGAAGATTGATAGCTGCAACAATAGCAGTAGCATACCACAAGAGGGGTTGACAACTCCTCTTCTTCACTACAGACGGTTGCTTTCAAATGATCTGCAGCAAAGTTGGAAACCATGTTAGAATAACTCGAAGATCTTCACTTCAGGAAACAACATTCGCAACAAATGGAGTTTTTGCATGTCGTCTCAATAGGTCGATCTTAAAATCCATATCTAACAAAAGGAAATGAACACCCATTCAATTGCAGACACTCTTATTAGTTTCCTAAACCATAGCTCCAGAGTTTTTTATGGTCTGTCTTCAAACAACTTCCTATTTTCTTTCCAGGCAAATTTCCAACAGAAACACAAATAAAATCATGGCCCTACCGCATCTCCCTAATATTAAGCAAAACAAATAAACATCTACCACATTAATAAAATTTCTAAATGCTCTAGTCTATACCATGTTGCAAGAAAAAGTTTTCAAATATCCCCATTAAAATAGGTAAAAATTTATTAGATTGCTGCTTCAGTCACATGAAGATGCAGCAAGGATCCACAATTGCACTTTAAGCGGCCTGGAAACTGGGGGAAAAAGAAGAGACGTCATTTAAACAACACGCAAGATTCAGACATGAACTGGAGTTGGACTTGCCAAATGTTGAGTTTCTATCCTAATGAATAAGATCAGGTATAATTGACTTCCTAATGATTGATTAGAAACTCCCATGGGTGGCTAGGCATCATGAAGGAATTGCATGAATTGGAAAACTTGATCCAGAGGTAAACCGCAAGATCCAGTCCAAGATATGACCGGTAGCTCAATGTATTCGTGCATTTCTAATCAGTTAGGTAGGAAAATCACACTTCTGACAACCATATTTTGTAAGCACCACGGAACTCAGAAAGGAAAGATGATAAAAGCTGCTAACAGTAACTAAGAAACCTCTAAAATTGAGAAGGAAAATTAAATCCTGAAACTGCCTCTGTAACTAAGAAACAAAGACATACCTTGGTCGGAGCTGCTGACAGTTATGGTGGTACCTTTCTCGGGAGTAGGCAGATCTCCAGGACTGCAGATGTAGAAATACTCAAAGTTGCAACATAAACAATCATAATACCGTAATAATGATTATCAGTCTGAAGATGATCGCATCATCTTACATTGGCACCCCAAAAATGAAAGAGATCGATTACTTGAGCGTCAATATGTGCTCAAGGTTTGACTAGATGTTTACAAATATTTCTCCTATGGTGTGAATCTAATGCATTTCGCCAGTCTCTCTAGGTTCTCAAGTAAGATGACAAAAAAGAGAGTTCCTAAAATAGGGATAGTCTAGCCTCCACAACAGCAGGAAAGAGCGAAAGTAGACTGGAAGGTTTAAACTTTTAAGATACCTAACTATATGCTATAAGTAGGATCTCCCAATCACTAGCATAAAACAGAATGAATTCAAGAGAGAAAGAATAATTAAAAAAATAAAAAAAAAAATCTAAATCACATATTACACTAGTCAATTGTTTTGAGGTCATATTATCCTCTAAATCAAATGCACGCAAACTCACATCAAACCCCCTCACGAAATATAAGTCAACTCTGATGATATTGTTTGTTGAATATCTTTAAAAAATCTTTATCCCAAAACAAGCAAACTTACACTTGGTCCCCATTGTTCTTCAAACTGAACATTTCTGGAATTGCATCATATTTTCCACCCAATTCTGGAATTGCATCATATTTTCCACCCAATATTAATTGAATAAGAAGACTAATATTTCAATTCTAGCCTGGTCCAAATTAATGAAAAATAATAATTGATATCACTGCCATTATGGCAATGCAGCCGTAACATGATTATATATTACATAGACATTAGATAAAGGAAACTGTTAACCTTTACCATTCAGGGTAACGGTTGTAACTTGTAACCTCAACCATTCAGGATAATGGTCTGAATGTGACTAAATGCAAGCAATAGATTTTTATTAAACTTTCTAATAAATTGTAATTTTTATAAGCTCAGACAAAAAGGTGTGATAAATACTGATAACTTAAGCATCCTATCACCTATATATGAGAAAGTAATACTATTTAGCTTTGAAAGTGTCAACAAAGAAAATTTGACTTATGAACACTAAAAATCTATCTAGAAAACTCGGAAATACTCCTATCAGCTATCGTCCAAATAATTGAATAGGCCAAATAGCCTAATCTATCCCAAACTTGGCTTGAAGTCTCAGATTTATCCTGAACAAAAGATTGTCTCAAATCTATCCCAAACTTTACTTTTTAGTCTCAATTTTATCCCACCCAAAGTTAGAAACAACATGCAAATCACACCTCTTTGTTACTTGGGATGGTAAGAGCCGAAGGGCCACAGCTCTTGTTTGCAGCTGGATTTCAGTTAGCATTTTCTGACGCTGTTCCAAGTCTTGATCACTCCTGTACATCAACTGATAAGTCAAGAAAACATGCTGAATTTTGACAATTGCAATTTGATAATGAACTTAGGGGAAGTTTCTAATTGCCAGCAAAGTTTCAAATTCTGCAGTTAGTGTGTCACATAGAAGTAAATAAATACAAGAGGCGCACAAACTGTTGACTAATAAATCAAACAATAGAATGAAGAAGTAGAAGACAATATCACAAGTGAAAAGAAATCAGGGTACACCTGGAATTATAATGAAACCGATACTAATGGTCTGAGCCCGAATGAAACAAGTGACGTCAAGGAGCTTTGAGAGTAGGAAGCTTTTGCAATTAGGTGGTTATGGTTTACAAGAACAGATTCTACAAAGATGTCCAAATCACCAAAAAACTTGAATGAGAAATTCATAATAGTTAGAGGAATAGTTTCCAAGTCACTTAAGAAGAGCTGCCTAGTCTAGAATTTTGTTATTGAGATCACAATAATGTGCAATGCAATTCTAGATCCAAAAGAAACCCCAGATTCAGCATTTCAATCCCTAGAGTTCAGCATTCTACTGTGCAATGCAATTCCAGATCCAAGAGAATCCCTAGAGTTCAGCATTCAAACCTAAACAAGTGCATACTGAACGCTAAAGAGACAGCTACGGTTTTCATTCTCACAGCTTTTTGTCGCTAATTTTCGAATTTCCCATAACAACTAACTAGAGGAATCAAAACAAAGGATATGTTCCAAAGAACATTTCCCACTCTGCTTAAGATCTCATATTTTTGTTATATGTCAAATAGACCATGCAGAGGTGTTGCATAAACCCTTTGCAATTTTAAATCAAGCATTCAGAAACTACATTGCTCGATCGATCTTCCACTGCTTCCTCAAACCCCATTTCCTTCAATTTAGTTTATTATATAACCTATATCTATCAAGCACAATGGAAGAGTTTAATCCACGTAGCTGACCCTAACTATTTTTTATTTTTTATTTTTTTATAGCCTCGGGTTTTCAAGCCACCACCGGTAACACCAGACTAATGGTGGACCCAACTAATCCATCAGGGGTCAGGAGGATGCCCCTACCACTAACCCAGAGGTCAAAGGAGAAATAATGTCGTTGCTGCAAATTGAACCCACCACCATGACCCTAACTAATTTAGGTTGTTGTTGGTGTTGTAGTGTATGCCTTTGTTAATAGTTATCCCTTAACTAAATCGAGCCAAGTGTTTGATCCATACAGCCGGCCCCAACTAATTTAGGACTGAGGCTTTGTACCACTTTCATTCATTCAAAGCACAACATAATTTTATTTTAATTTTTTTTTTTTTTTTTTTTTAAAGCACAACTTAGTTTGATATCCAAACAAATAGAAGCAATGCAAGACGAAGCAAGTAATTCACGTAACAGAACAAATGGCAATCAAACTCAAAAACCCAGTTACGAGATTGAAATCTTACAAAATGGGTATTGTAGGAGGGTTGCGAAGAAGCGATTCCAATCGACCGATCTTGGGTCCCAGCTCGAACAGCTTCCATTGAATGGTCTCGTGATTGTGATGATTGTCGAGTTTGGACTCCATTTGTTGGAGCAGCTTCGACGCCTCCTCTGCTTCACGGATCCACGCATCAGCAACACAACTGTGCCTGCCCATCTATCTCTCTTTCGCATAAGAAGTCGAATTGGGAATCACATCTGCACCGCCATTGATGAATTGCTTCTTCATTGGTGAAATCAGGGTACGGACAAAACAGACAAATATTAGGTTATCATTGTCCCATACCAACTCATTACACGGATGTCTTTTAGTTATTTAATGAGATGGGAGACAACAAAAAGTTACGAATAATTAAAAGATAATGGTGTGCATCCAAAATGTATAACTTTATCATTTTCATTATGAGGTACTCTATATCTACATCATTTATTATTTTGACATGTGTCCTCTCACAAATAAAAGTAAATCAAGTTGCCTAGTCACATTATCTAATTAACTTAAAATTGAATTATTTAAATTTAAATAGACAATGAAATACAAATATAAATAGTCAATTAAAAAATTATTATTATATCTACCAAAAAAATTATTATTATGGCACCTATAATAAAATCCATACATACCTTGAAAGTTTAAACAATTAATTTTAATTTCTTAAACTATTGATTATCATTTAACATATTGCATTTAGATATATGAAGTAATTATTAAATTTCATGAAGTCTGCATATATATAAAGAAAGCTATGTGCATATTAACATATGTCAACTCTACGTAGCTTTGAAATTAATATTTTGATGTATTAATAGCGTTATTAATTTAATATCAGTATCCTAATTAATAGCCTAAGTATATTATTTTCAATTTTTTTATTTTTTTGTTTTTTATACACAATAATAGTTTTATTACATCATTGTTTTGATCTTTAAACAACTTTTGATTTATAAAAAATAATTATAGATTCATAGTATTCCGAAACAATGTCCGAGTCTAAAACTAGTTTGAAGGAAAAAGTACATCATCATTCATCAGTTGCATAATGACAATGAGGAAGTCACACCTAGGGTTACAAGTTGGGTAGGGCAGGGCAGAGATTGAAGTTAATATCCCATCTCTACGGAGCACAAGACAGAGATCTATCCTCAAAAATTTCCTGCGAGGAGAACTTTATTTCCCCACGCCTAGTCCCGCGAAAATTCATGTGGGGCGAAAAATCCCCGTGCCTCATCAATTTTATGAAAATATTCATTGTGATTTCCACTTCTTAACCTTTTTGCCACTTAACTATTTTTTCAATTTTTATTTTATTTAGAAAACTATCACTCTCAAATTATTTTGTTTTTGATATTGTTATGTTGATTGAGGTACGAATTATCATACTTAATTAAATATAAAAGATTTCTTAAACAATATGGCAAATAAATTTCAATAATGTTCTAACTATACTTTAATATATCCTTATGATAATATATATATATATATATATATGTATATATAGTAGAATTGGTTTAATGGTACAACACTACAAGAATCAAGGTCTTTGAGGACATTCGTAAATTGTCCTCTTAGCGCCTTTAGGACAATTTAGTCTACGTCCTAGATGTCGATGTAGTAGAAAGTCTATTACAAATAAGGAGATCTTAGTCGTCCTCGTATAAACGTCCTCATTTACATTATTTAGGACATTGGTAAATGTAGTCATAAGTGCATGTTATGACGTTTTTTAGCGTCTTAGTTTTACAAAACTGGTAAAGTCTTTCTTCAAGGATATCTTCTAATTGTCCTTACTTTTTTATTAGGTCATTTTTTTCTTGTCGTTAAAAGTCATATTTATTAGGACGATTTTGTAAATGTCCTGTATCATAATAAAGATTTATTTGAAACTGTCCTCCTATACTCTATTAGGCTTTTGTTTAATCATCCTAAAAAGTCTTCTATTATAACGACATAATCTTAATATCCTCGTTTCCTACTAGGACAATTATGGGTATTGTCTTAGATTATTTGTTAAGGACATTTCATATTGTCGTTGATGTCTTGTCTATTAGGTCGTTTAAAACACCATGTTTTACAACAAGGATGTTTTTGCCAATGTCCTAAATTAGTCTATTAGGAGTTTTGTTATGCATCCTAAATAATCTTACTCAACAAAGACAATTTGTAAATGTCCTGGTCTTATAGGAGGATTTTGGGTATTGTCCTTATAATGTTAGGACATTGAAAAGTCATTCAAGGCTGTAGTTTTTAATGTTACCTATAATCATTTTTTCACAAAAAAATGCACAATTCAAAGCACTCACATTGAAATACAAAAAATATTATATCTTCATAATATGACAAAGTTACTAAATACAAAAGACATAATTTGTGATTCAAACTTGTTCTATATATCTCCAATACCACACAACTAACAAAATGCCTTGTAGAAAGTGACCACTTTGTATCTTTTACAACACTCAAAGAGAAAAATAAACTCTATTTGAGATACAAAACAATAGAGCTACTTCATTAAAATGCAACTTTGAGATAGTAAGTTTCCAAAAGTACTTGGCGTCTCTAAGACCTGAAAAACATAAAGAGAACAAACATGAATAAGGCAAATATACACCTATTATCACAAGTACAATAACAATAATGCATATTCAAAACAACAATAAAGAATTGTACTAAAACTATAACAACAACAATAAAGAATTGTACTAAAACTATAACAACAACAATAAATTAAATAAGACAAACTACATATTATCACAAGTAAAACATTACTAATCAACAACTTTGAAAGTAGTAATGTGACTATCATTCATGTAGAAGACATCATTCAAGGTATTGATAATTTCTAATATTACTAAAAACTAATTTACAAGATAAGTTATGAGGAAATGAGATCAAACCTGCTTCACGACATGTGTTTGATTTGCATGATTCTTTTTCTTCGTACGTGAAAGTTGGTTTAGGTCTTGTATATTTCAAACATACATAATAATATAATGAAGAAACTAAATGATGCATATTTCAAACAATCAAGTAACAAAAATAGAAACAAGCATCATATATGCATCTACATGATGAGTTCATTTTGACAGAGTTTCTACTAAAACTAAAGGTTCCCAAAAATTACAAAACATGACATAAAGTTATTGCATTTTTAACATGTATAAAAAAATACTATAAATGGGTCGCAACAAATCGCAAGTTGTGTAGTTCATTAAAGCATTCTCACATGATGAGTTCATTTTTTCATTTCCTATCTTCTATCAAAGACCAAAATAAAATCTCATTTCTCTCCTACATAGCATGAATAGCATAATGTGATCAAATAGTACTTATCAAACAAAAAATCTAATCTAAAAGAATAATGAGTTTTATATGAGTACTACATACAAAGTAAAACATACCTTAAGTTTCATATAAGAATAACATATTTTTTGGGCCAAACGACATTTGTTCCTTCTCTTCTAGCCATATAGTCTGATTCTATGTCTGGCCTATAAAGAAGGGTTGTAGAGTCAATGACACGTTCAATCCAAATTTTCCAATTGCCAATTCCCAAAGGGATATGATGTACAATTTCGGTAAGGTCAACACATGCAATAGAACCCTCTGCGACTGCAACAGCTTTATCACTAATGCCATCAAACTTCAACAATTTGCACTTTCGATGAAGTACACATGAACTACCATCAACAACTTGTTGTGTCTGCACCAAGAAATTCAATATATATAAACAAAACATAACAAGTGTTCAACTACTTATGAATTGAATATTACCTTAGGTGCTTGAGTTGAAGTCTTCATTATATCCTCGAAGCTTTTATCTTTAGTCTAAAATAGAATGAAAAATAGTAAGTTTTAATTTATATATAAACGTAACAACTTAATTGAATGGAGGCTTTAGCATGAACATTCTCCAAACTATATTTATATAATTTACCTGATTAGTGTTTTGGAGAAGCATAGATTTTAAGAGTTCCATTTCTTCTTTAAGAGCTTTGAATCCTTTAACTTCCTCTCTTAATATCTTTATTTCTTGAGCTTGACTTTGAGCATTGTCTTCAAGCTCTTTCACTCTCCCATTTGTGTAAGCATTAGCATTAAGACTCGAAAGGGTAACACCATGCCCAAGACCACGTACGCGCCCATGTCGTTCCTTGCCAAGTACTCTAGCAATTGCATCTTCCTTTATATCATCTTCTAAAACTGGATTTGTCGTGGATTGGTTGCATTCCTTAACTTTCTCCTATGAAACACAAGTATTAAGGATGTTTAATCATTTATAAGAGAGCACTATATCACATACAATGAAAGAGAGTACAAAATCTTGCTCTTATTACTACCAGTATATCCCTAGTGGCTTCATTTGCAGGTTGACCATTTTTCTTAAGGTGCCCCAAAGTCCAGAGTTGGGTCCTTGAAAGTCCCCACTCCCCATACTATTTTTTATTTTTTTATAGCCTCGGGTTTTCGAGCCACCACCGGTAACACCAGACTAATGGTGGACCCAACTAATCCATCAGGGGTCAGGAGGATGCCCCTACCACTAACCCAGAGGTCAAAGGAGAAATAATGTCGTTGCTGCAAATTGAACCCATCACCATGACCCTAACTAATTTAGGTTGTTGTTGGCGTTGTAGTGTATGCCTTTGTTAATAGTTATCCCTTAACTAAATCGAGCGAAGAGTTTGATCCATACAGTTGACCCCAACTAATTTAGGACTGAGGCTTTGTACCACTTTCATTCATTCAAAGCACAACATAATTTTATTTTAATTTTTTTTTTTTTTTTAAAAAAAGCACAACTTAGTTTGATATCCAAACAAATAGAAGCAATGCAAGACGAAGCAAGTAATTCACGTAACAGAACAAATGGCAATCAAACTCAAAAACCCAGTTACGAGATTGAGATCTTACAAAATGGGTATTGTAGGAGGGTTGCGAAGAAGCGATTCCAATCGACCGATCTTGGGTCCCAGCTCGAACAGCTTCCATTGAATGGTCTCGTGATTGTGATGATTGTCGAGGTTGGACTCCATTTGTTGGAGCAGCTTCGACGCCTCCTCTGCTTCACGGATCCACGCATCAGCAACACAACTGTGCCTGCCCATCTATCTCTCTTTCGCATAAGAAGTCGAATTGGGAATCACATCTGCACCGCCATTGATGAATTGCTTCTTCATTGGTGAAATCAGGGTACGGACAAAACAGACAAATATTAGGTTATCATTGTCCCATACCAACTCCGTCTATAGGATTACACCGCTGTCTTTTAATTATTTTGTTAAATGTAGGGTCCACATGTGAAGAGACAAAAAGAAGTCATAAATTATTAAAAGACAAGAATGTGCATTCAAAATGAATCATTTTTCTTATAAGGTATCTATTTATATCTATACTCTATATCTATGTACATTATTTATTATTTTGACACATGTCCTCTTACAAATAAAAGTAAACCATCAAGTTGCCTAGTCACATTATCCAATTAACTTAAAATTGAATCATTTAAATTTAAATAGACAATGAAACACAAATATAAAAAGTCAATTAAAAAATTATTATCATATCTACCAAAAAAATTATTAATATGGCACCTATAATAAAACTCATACATGCATGTACCTTGAAAGTTGAAACAATTAATTTTAATTTCTTAAACTATTGATTATCATTTCACATATTACATTTAGATATTTAAAGTAATTATTAAATTTCATGAAGTCTGCATATATATATATATATATATATATATATATATATATATATATATATATATAAAGAAAGTTATGTGCATATTGACATATGTCAATTCTACATATCTTTGAAATTAATATTTTGATGTATTAATAGCCTTATTAATTTAATATTAGTATCCCAATTAATAGTCTGAGTACATTATTTTCAATTTTTTTGTTTTTTGTTTTTTTGTACACAATAACAGTTTTATTACATCATTGTTTTGATCTTTAAACAGCTTTTGATTTATAAAAAATAATTATAGATTCTTAGTATTCCGAGACAATGTCCGAATCTAAAACTAGTTTGAAGGAAAAAGCACATAATCACTCATCAGTTGCATAATGACAATGAGGAAGTCACACCTAGGGTTACAAGTTGGGCAGGGCGGGGACAAAGATTGAAGTTAATGTCCCATCACTACTGCGCTTAAGACAGAGATCTATTATCAAAAATTCCCTGTGAGGAGAACTTTCTTGCCCCACGCCTTGTCCTGCGGAAATCCATGAGGGATGGAAAATCCCTGTGTCTCATCAATTTTATAAAAAATATTCATTGTGACCTCCACTCCTTGACCTTTTTGCCACTTAACTATTTTCTCAATTTTTATTTTGTTTAGAAAACTATCGCTCTCAAATAATTTTGTTTTTGATATTGTTATGTTGATTGAGGTACGAATTATCATACTTAATTAAATATAAAATATTTCTTCAACAATTGGGCAAATAAATTTCAATAATGTTCTAACTATACTTTAATATATCCTTATGATATATATATATATATATATATATATATATATATATATAGTAGAATGGTACAAGTTATGTTATAGAGTTGAGATTTCTTAAATAATATGACAAATAAATTTCAATAATGTTCTAACTATACTTTAATATATCCTTATGATAAAATATATATGGTAGAATTGGTGTAATGGTACAAGTTATGTTATAGAGTTGGAGACCTTGAATTTCATTTCATATAATTACATAAGTTTTAAATAAAGAATTACATAAATTTTAGTAAAAACTTAAAAATGGAAAATTTTATGCAAAAAATGGGGCAGGAGGCAGGGAATCCCTGCAGAGATCCCCTGTGGGGTGCAGGGTGGGGAATCCTCGCGGGGTGAGAGCAATCCCCATCCTCGCCTTGCCCCGCATGATGAAGCAAGATTTTGCCCAATGCCCCACTCGCGGGGGCAAAAAGTCGAGAATATTTGCTCTATCGGGGCAGAGCTTGCGGAGAACGAAAATTCCTCACCCGACTTGCAACCCTAGTCACACTGAACCCTAAGTTGTCCATTCACATCTGGAGATATGGGCAATGAGGGATGGCTCTTATGGCCCGACTTCATATTTGACTTCCTCGTTGTCATTCTAATATTTTTCTTGCACTAAATTGAATGTAATGAAAGAGGGGTCGTCAATTGTTTCATTCACTTAAAGAAAACATAAAGAGACCAAGTCCCTTGGCACTAAAACCAGCCGACGGTGACCAATGTAGCTTTTCTATTTTTTATTTTTTTATTTTTTGTTATCAAAAGTTTTTAAAGAAAATAGTTTTATCAAGAATAATGTAATTTATTAAATAAATATGTTGCCGACTATGTAACTCATGAACTTAACCTAAAAAAGACATACACATGTCTGCAAATTATCCATTTCGACACACATGCATCTCGAGGTGCATTGCACGACATGCAGAAGATGCGCATCTTTCAAGTTCTTGCGTTACAAATGTATTTTCTTAAATATGA
Organism: Stephania japonica; assembly: GCA_039657345.1. NCBI lineage: Eukaryota > Viridiplantae > Streptophyta > Magnoliopsida > Ranunculales > Menispermaceae > Stephania > Stephania japonica. The sequence continues at coordinate 13,005,743 of CM077558.1, read as the reverse complement.
TTCCAATTGTATCTAATAGACCTAATGGTAAATATAGAGGTATCGAAAGAGTATCCCCAATGGTAAATTTGGATGGGGACCATGGATTTATGCTTTTTGTTTTTTTGTTTCTATACATTAAGCTAGACATCCTTGCTTCTAGATATTGAGGTATGGATGTCAATGGGTAGGGTATGGGGCAGGTACACCTCACCCATACCGCCCCATCCTTTAAGTGTCTTACTCATACCCTTACCCTACCCTCTTACCCTATTTTTTTGGTGAGGCGGGTATGAGTATTCTCCGTTTGGATAGTAGAATACCCGTGGGTATCCATACTCATACCCACTATTAATTAAAATAATATAAGAAATTTAAATTTTAAAAAGAGTAAAATAAATTTTTTGAACATATACATGTCAATATAACCTACACGTAACACCATATTATATCTATAATTATTACAAAACATAAATAAAAAATGTACATTGTCTCTGATAGTTATTCTAAATTTAAAATATTAAAGTTTTTATTTAAACCAAAAAATCTTCAATCTTCAAAAATGGGAAGAATGCACCTTCAATCTTCTAAAATAGATATATTCCAATAGTAAAACATAGTATCCATATGAAACAAGAAAATAATAATGGTGTATTTTATCTACTTGACATTAATATCTTCATCTTTTAAAACACTCATCATATTAGAAGAAGTGCATCGTTAAACCCCTAATTAATAAGATGTGTAATCGGATGTGTGTTGTAACGACCCAAATATTCTCCGACCCATTTTAAAGGTATTTTATTAATTTTATATTAAAATATTGTGAACAAATGAGATTGTTACACAAAATTGATTTTAACAAGACTTGGATTAAGTGAAAATAGTGTTGATTGGGCTTAACGAGGAAATTGGGCCCATAGGGGTATTTACGTAATTTTGGGTTAAATTGGTGAAAAACCCTAACTATATAAGGATAAGTTGTAAACCCTAGTCTACCCTAGTTGTTGTTTTGACAAATTCGGAGAGGGAGGAGAAGAAGAGGAAACTTGAACAACCAAGGGGAGGTAAAATTTCGGTGGTTTCTCTTTATTTTCTTTTCTTTTTCTTTTTCTTCTTTTCTTCCTCTTTGATTTGGAAGAGAAAGGAGGGGTGGCGGCTCCCCTTGGAGCCGCCGGTTTTGGGGGCGGCGCCACCAGGCGCCGCCGGAGAAGACAGCGGCGTCGGTGCCCAGCGACGCCGCTGCCGATTATGGGAGGGGGTGGCGTTAGCCACCCCATTATGGGAGGAGGAAGGGGGTGGCAAAACCACCCCACTTCCTCCATCATCGCCACCACCACCGCCACCGCGGCTCACCGGCCGCGGTGGTGGGGTCCCCAGTGCCGGCGAGCACTGGGGACCACCCTCGGATCTCGATCCGAGGGTTGGGGTGGGTGGGGGGAAACCCCCACCCCGTTGAGCCGAGACGCCAGGGGCGTCTGCCCCTGCGTCTCGGACCCAGGGGCAGACAGGCCCCTGGACCATTTCCAGGGGCCAGTCTGGCCCCTGGGGGGGGTGTGACTCGGTTGACCAGGGGCTGGAACGCCCCTGGCCAACCAAACAGGGACCATTTGGTCCCTGTTCAGTTGAACAGGGACCAAATTGGTCCCTGTCCAAAATAAATGGAAAAAAAAATAAATAATAAAATAAAATAAAATAGGAAAATTTACGATGAGCGTCGACAACCTCGACAAAGCCTTAAATGACACATCACGTGGGACCCACACCATTTGGATTTCCAAATATGAATTAAAATTAAAATACTCAACTTTAAATGAGTAAAATGCTTATGTAGTATTATATAAATTGTTTAGATTCGCGAGGCGGTTCACGTGGGACCCCAAACGTACGAGGAGTCGGTATAGGCGTCGCGACGGGTCCAGGTAAGTGGGGAGCTTCGCTCATGCATTAAATATGGCTTGATTATTAGATAATTAGGAATGCATGTTTTGAATTTAAAGACTTGGGAATGGGTTGCGTCGTGATATTGGTTTGGATCTCTATTATCTATGGAATTGTGAATACATTGTCTTGCCTGTTATGTTATTCGGTGCCCCAGAGTGTGTGGTAGTTAACCACCGAGGGCCAAAGACACCCCAGAGTGTGTGGTAGTTAACCACCGAGGGTTTGCTTGACTAATTGAATGCATAAGGTGAATTATTTGAGTGTAAGGGTTTGGAGTTCCATCCTTTGCTACTTGATGATTCTTTGAGACGTGTAGCGGTGACGGCTTGGATGAATTTATCTTCGTTTTGGTGCGATTATCTAGAGGGCGTAACGGCCATTACGATTCCACTGATTATTGTACCAATACGAAAATAGATGATTCGGTCACCGGATCCTTACCAATATCTAGTTCGCATTGAATGGAACAACGGCTTATATTAATATTTATATCTATCGCATTTTATTTAAATCTTTCGTGTGATTTTATTTATATGTCATGTTTTAATTTATAAGAAGAAATGTGATGAATATTATTATGCTTGACATATATGAAGGTTTATCAAATGTATTGTGAAACTGTTAGGCTTTTATGTATAGTATGGTGATTGGAATATGAATTGAAATATTGATATATAAAATTATTGAATATCTAAATTAGATGTGGAAATAATATTTAGATATTTCTTCTTAGAATATAATTTCATCTTTCATAACTACGATGAGCATAAACCATAATTTTAATTGGATCGAATTATGTACTAAATGATTATGCTTATAAGTTTGTTTTGATTTAGATGTATTCAGTTATTACATGTTGTGTTATGCGTATGGATTGAATGTCATGTAGAGTTTGCATGAGTACTAGGTAGTACTTGCATATTTAATGTTTGAGCGAGTCTTTCCTCTTATTGAGCATCGTTGGTTCTTTAGCTCACCCCACTCAACCCACAGGTTCCTCTACTAGCGCAGAAAACAAGAAAGGCAAAGGGAAGGATTTATCTTGAAGTACCTTCATATGTGAGACTCACATATTACAAGTTTAATATTATTATTATTAAATTGTTTTGTAATCGTACGTGGGTTATAGCTCGAGAATTAGTAATGGGTAGTTTTGAACCAATTAATATTATTATGAGGTTGTATGAGACATTTAAATATTAAAAGATGATAGAAATTATCATGATATACAGGTTTATATGGTTTAGTTATGATTAATTTTCACACACTTATTATTATATATATCGGTTAGAACAATTATTCCGCAGGTTATTTAGGCGTGCCAAGTCGTTATTTGGACCTGGTTCAGGTATCGGGTCTAAGTAACGGTTTGGGCCGGGCGACCCGACCCTAGGTCAGGGCAGGGTCGTCACATGTGTAGTTTGGATGTATGAAACTAGAGAATTGAGAAAGCATACTTGCGATTTTTTTAATTTGACAGTTTCCTTTTTGACAACAACAAGTAAGCTCTAATTTCAAAAAAAAAAAGGGATGCATAAATTCTTAAAAGAAAAAATGAAGCATGTAAATATGAAGTTATAATATACATACATAACATATAATATAAATGGGTATATGGGCGGGAAATTGGATAAATGGGGCGGTAAATGTTAATATTCGTACCTTACTCATACCCACTTGAGTATCTCATTTATAAATTCATACCCTTACCCAATATATATCGGGTTAGGTATTACCCTATCCATTAGGGTCGGGTACCCAAACCCATGGGTCCAATTGCCATCCCTATATTGAGGTAAACATCATCTCTTTTTTTCTTTTGCTACAACATCTCCACTTTTACAATCTTCATTCCCATTGAAGAGACTTCTTTGTGGTTCAATATCTATCATTCTAGATGGCATCCATTTTCATCTCAATCGTGGCTGCATTAGAGATGCTCTGAAGTGTTTAATTCACTTAGTCTGCACACATGTACATTGGAACTCTTGTTATTCATATATATTAGTATTATTATTTATTGTTCCGGATAACAATCTAAGACAGAAATTTTCTTGAATTCGGTGATTGAATTTTTTTCAAAGATCTGCCCCCAGGATACAACCGGATGCCCTTTCGAACAAAAAATCACCAAGTTCAAAAGTCTGCCAAACTGTGATTTTCATTCTCTCTCAGTAAAAATGAAATTAGAAATTCTATATCTTTTCAATGTTTTAGTTCTACTTAAATAGAACTTGAGGCACTGGTTCAAACCAATGTGACTGTTCAAAATTCGAAATAACATATTTAACAGTCACACCTGTTCACAACAGTCGCACCTGTTCACAACAGTCACACTGTTCACAAAAATTAACTACCAATAATTAATTTTGAAAATAAAAAAGTAAAATAAAAATTTACTTGATTTTACAAGGCTAATAAATCTAAGCCCAAAGGCCCCAAGGCCCAAGGATCTATCTTTGATTTTAAATATAATTATATATATATTTATATATATATTTGCACCTATTACTCAATAGGTGCCAATTTGGACTCTATCCATTGGATTTCTCTAAAGCAAATCTTTAAAGTAGATGTTTATATATAAAGAGTTTGTACTCTTTGAAGTGAGCAATGTGGGACTAAAGAGGTTTTCTATTCAAACTCACTTGATACATTTTTCAAGTTCCAACACTTTTTAGTCCTCTAACTAAAGATACTGAGTTTCAATCACTCAAGCCATCCTTATTTTTCTTTGACAAAGAAAAAAAAGAAAAAAAATCAACCATTTCGATTTTTTGCATTATTTTTTTCAAAGAAAATTGTAAGCCCGACCCTTAATTATTAGAGTCCGAACTCCTAGGGAGTTTTTGGAAACTTTTTATTTCAAAGTCATCCTCAAGCAATAAATAACTTTGAAATAACAACTTATAACTCTCCTTGGATATTTGCAAAAATTTTAAAAACTCCTTATGAGTCCGGACTCTAAGAGTCCAAACAGATTTTTTGTAATTATTATAGCATATCATAGGATGTTAACACATTCACATACCATTATGATTTCTCTAGATTTTCTAATTAAACTAGCTAAGAATATTATTGAGCACATTAATTAACAACCATGAAAATGTTTTCATTCAAATCATTTAAAAAGAAACATTAATTTATTTTCATACTTTAATACTTACAATTAATGAGATTCAAACAGCACTAATTAATCATTGAGACCCCCATAAGGGGTAAACTGGCTGCATGCTTGGATAAAAGTTGCCCCAGTTCTGCTCAACTCCAACAGGCTTGAGATCCTCATTGAACAAGGAAAATATAAAGGCATTCAACAACACATTTGGCCTCCTTGGAGTTCCTTTGCTCAAGACCTGATTCTTTAAGTTGTTATTATAAGTTCGAGCATTATCTACAGTTGTGTAAGGATCATTCCCTGCACTAGGCCAGCCGGTCTCAGACACGACTATGGGCATATCGTCGGCGCCCACCACCTTCGCCGTTGCCGCTACAAAGGAGTCGATCATTGCGTCGTATAAGTTGTAATAAGTCCAGTCTCCATCCACAATTACTGGGTCTGGAGAAGTGAAGAGAGCAAAAGGCATACTAATATGTCCAGGGTCAGATATCAAGGCCATGTAAGGATAAGCATTCACCAAGAGAGGCGCGCAATTGCCGTACAAAAACTTTGTGATATCAGTCATTATATCAACAACGTCATCGGCGAAAGTGCCTTGCGAAGGAGGGTAGGAAGCGCCAAGAACCGCCATGGAGACATCAGTGGTGACCGCAATTTGGGCGCTGAGACCTGCATTGTCGAGTGAGGTCTTCATGTTTTGCATGGCTAGAAGGACAAACTGAGAGAAGGGGCCAGGGACTACTTCATTTCCAAGTGTGATGTAAATGAAGGAGACATCTTGGTATGGGATAACATTTGTGTTGAGCCAGCCATCAGTGGCTTCAGTGCTTGATGCAAGGTTTTGCAAGTCCTCATTTTTCACACCAAGTGAAACTGAGATGCCACTGCCCCTCAAAGCATCTAAGATTGGGAGGTCTGGTTCATATAGCCTCACTGCTGTGATTTGGTTGCTTTTCATCAAGTTTACTGCATCTGCTGGTGCTGGGAGATTGTCTCCTTGAGTCCCATAGTTCACACCAACAAAACAAGTTCCTGCAAAAAATAAAAATAAAATCCCAAAATTAGAGATGTAGAATTGAAAGCATTGTATATGTGTATACATGTCAACATAAATATTTTTTAGATTGTTGTTGGGGTATCTAGAACATTGCCCTGACTAATCCTGGACACAAGGAATTACATAGGTGTTTTTTGATTAAAAAAAAAAAACCTAATCTCTCCCTCTTCTAAGTTTTATGCTTACGTTTAGTGATAAGATTCATCTAACACAATCTTGAGATTAAAGATCGGAGGAGTTTTGAACTTGGACCTAAAAATTGAGAGATTGCTCACCTGCCGTGGCGCCATTTAGGTGGTGATAACTAGATGCTTAATTCTTAAAAAAAAGGAAAAAAGAACTTAACTAAACTAAACATAAAATTTTAATAGGAGAGATTTCTCAATTTTGATTACCAAGTAAGAAGAGCCATTGAGAAGTAATCATCACAAAAAGAATGCCATAGGTGGTCTTACGAGGCATCTCCATCTATGTCGAAGGGCAAAAATGATTGGGATTATACAAAGGCAATGTACTTAGTTATGGCTGATTGACTGAACCCCCCCTCTTTATACAGAGAAAAAAGTCATACAATATAGGTAAGTAATTAATATAATTTAATCCCAACCAAACTCTTTCCTAATATATTGTAGAACCATTATTACAAAAAGTTGTCAGATGGAAAAAGAATATGATAGCTTAGTTAAGCTCATTCAATGAGGCATATCATGGATTCTTGGGGTAATAATGTATTTGTGTTCAGAGATAAATTCCAACTTCGTATCCATGCAACAAATTTAATTCACAGATACAATGTAACCGGCTCATTCAATGAGATCATATCTAGCTATCATCATTTAGAGATAAGCTTGTATTAATTAGATGATATATTTGGGCAAATCTTACCTTCCTTCTAAAGATTATTACCTTAGGAATTTAATTGCCTAAGTCATCCTTAAATCACTTGCTTTTCCTATGTGTATTCATTAATTATAGCTAAAACTCTTTTGGCGGCTGTTGAATATTTGTGCATTATTTTCATGTATTTCAAACTCTTTTAGTGGTTGTATATTTCTTATCAAACGTATTAGTTTGAACCTTTTTTTTTGGACTTAAGTGAGAGTCGAACTCACGACCTCCCCAAAAGACAAGTGATGCATTTACTATCTCACCAGATTGAGATGCTTTGGCAACTAATTAATTTGTACTTGGTAACTTTTTTTTTATAACAAAAAATCTGTTTGGACTCTTGGAGTTTGGACTCATAGGGGAGTTTTTCAAATTTTTACAAATATCAAAGGAGAGTTATAAGTTGTTATTTCAAAATCATTTATTGCTTAATGGTGACTTTGAAATAAAAATTTTCAAAAACTCTTTATGAGTCAGGATTCTAAGAGTTCAAATAACACTACTCTTTTGATAATCATGGGTGACCAAACCTTTTTTTCAGCCCCTCATTGTGGTTTGACTAATCCCAAGGGAGTTAATTGAGTGCTCTAACCCCATAACCCAGGAGAAACCAAGAGATTATAATCTTGTAGTTATGAAGAATTAAACCCACAACCCCTGCCTCGGTCAGAGTAATGCTCCTTTCTTTGCCACTTATCACACCCCTTGGGGGCAACTTGATGACATAATTAAATTGCTCAAATTAACTTTTGTATTACTTGGCCCTCACCAACCAAATGGGATATATTTTAAGAAATTGTGTAAGCATGCATGTATAGTAAAATCTACATTTATCGTAACAAAAATCTGCACTCTGCATGTATTTCGAATTTTTTACAAATATCAAAGGAGTGTTACAAGTTGTTATTTCGAAGTCATTTATTGTTTGAAGATGACTTTAAAATAAAAAAAAAAAAATTTTAAAAACTCTAAGAGTCCAAGTAGCATTACTCTTATTGTAAAACAGTATTGGTTTGAAATATTATATAGTAGCTTCAAAATGCATAAAATATATGTATGAGTTCAAAAACCATAATTAAAGCAGTCTATATGAATAACAAATGAGAATAAAACCGACATATATATAAAATTTTTCGTAAGCTGTCGAATTCTGGTCCAATGGAGATTCAAGAAGTTACCACTCAATGGTGTTTCAACGCATATATAAGAATGCTTAATGACCATTTCTTTAACGACTCAAGCATGCATCTCCAGTTACTGGTGCTCTTTCGCCGAATAATCATTTTTTTTTTTTCTGCAAGGCAATGCAAATGGATTTAGAGAATTCAAAGAATATAGAAGTTAAAGCAACAATGACTAGTATTACCTCCTTGGAAAGAAGGAAAAAGGAAAATGCTCACTAGAAACTAAATCACATGGACAATCACAGTGCATTCTGCTCTGCTAAAATTATGTTGCTAGTCCTCCTCCTTATTGTATGTTGTACTGGGTTTTCATTTTTCTTATTTCTTTTTCTCACCAGTTTGTGGTGGCACTCATCATGATCTTTAGCCTCTTTGTGTTGATCACAGAAAAATGAAGTTCAGGGTTAATCTCCTGAATTAGTTGTGATAGTTTTAGAATAGAATAAGTTTATTGTATCATCAAATGTACAGTATGGTGCCCTATTTATAGAATGGTACAGAACTAAATCAATGGAGGCATTACATAATCAGTGTAGATGTTACAGAATCCGTGGAGGCATTACATAATTAATATAGACATTACACAATCAGTGTAGACGTTACAGAATCAATGTAGATGTTACAAAATATTAGTTTCTTAACATCCCCCTCAAACTCAATGTGGTGGCATCGTAAACTACTTGAGTTTACAAACGAATAAGATGAGGTTACATAAAAGTCGGCGACAATTCTGCGTGGGAGACACCAGATCACGACGAACGGATGCAAGTTATCACGGACAAAATCTTCAAATAGGTAGGCGAGACAGATAAATATGCAACAGTGTTGCAACTAACAGGCATGACGGGCATCGCAAACTATACTCGACAATGTACAGTATGCGGATAATGGGCGTGATAGGCATCGTGGACTGCACTTGTAATCGACAAACAGTGCATGAACAGAATAACATGATGATTGAACAACGGAACAACGAAGTCGACGGAATGACTAATGGAGTTGAGTCGACGGTACGACTAACGGAACAACATAGTCGCTGAACGACCAACGGAACAACATAGTCGATGGAATGACTAACGGAGCTGAGTCGGCGGAACGACTAACGGAACAACATAGTCGGCAGAATGACTAACGGGACAACATAGTCAACAAAACGACTAATGGAGCTAGTCGGCGGAACGACTAACGGACAGTGGAGTCAACAGAGTCGACGATAGGACAACGGAGCAGACAGATGGCAGAGTCGACAACAGATCGACACCAGAGTCGACGGCAGGCAGGACAAGAAGTGGGGATCTCGAGACAGGCATATGGTTATACGCAAGTTGGAAGGCATCAAATTTGTACGAACATGGTAGCAGATTGGCTGACTGAGAGACGTGGAAGAGGCAAATGGACTGGAAAAACGATGTGTGTGAAGATACATAAAAGAAATAAGAGGAAATCAAAACAAGAGCATAATCGAATACAAGAACAAGCACTGAGATGTATCAACGATCGGTCGTTGACTGATCTCAAAAGTCGACCGACCTTGGATTAGAAACCAAGTAGGACCAAGTCCTTAAATTCGACATTTTATATACGGGTGAGATTCCATAGCAATGGAAATGCTTTGCATCGACATTAATGTCATTCACTACTAACTCGTTCTCTAAAAGTAGTACTTAAACAAGATCCATTTCTTTAATTGTGAACTCTTAAAGGAATGGTAGACTTCCAAGAGATGGTACATACTCACATCTTCCATAATCCTGGAATTTGGTCTCTACCAAGTTTGGAAGTAATATATCCCTAATCCAAGGAGAAGGAAATTTCGCACCTAGATACCCCCTAATAGAGAGCTTTTTTAGATTATTATGAGGCTTCAAACTTTCAAGAACAAAATTTTCTAGCATTTCAACATTTCCTAGTTGTATATGATTAGTCTTCCAACTAAGGTGCAATGATTTAAGGTTTCGCTTGCTCACTAAATTTTCCTTCTTTGCATCTGCGAAGCTTTTAGCATTGTGCATGTATTTCATGCGCCTCAATATTTGTAGACTTTGAAAGGAAATAAGTATTTCAAGCAACATTTTGATATCAGAGTGAGAGAGAGAGATTTAAGAACCTTAAATTTTCAATCTACTAATGAAAATTAGGCACTTACTAACATTGTTGAAAGGAAAATCCAACATTCATAAGGAGTAGTTTCTTAAGGCATTTGAAGAACTATTGTAGATGTGAGGATAATATTGACTAGATGATATACATAATGAGCGTAAAAAGTGAAGTTCATTCAAATCTTTGTTCCATGAAAAGCCTAAGTTGATCGTTAAACATCTCATCAGCTATGCCTTCCAAATTCATTTGTCCTTGGAGCCAAACCATTGACATCCGCAGTTAGATTAAGAATTTCTTACAAATCCAATGATCTTTTACGAATATAGAACAACAAGTGAAACATTGTCTTAAATGCAACCACCATAAATGCTTGTAACTCAACTTCTATAAAGGAAAAGTGTCACTCGTCGTCGTCTGGAAGATCCCATATCTCACTTTTTCCAATAGCTAGCCATTCACTTTCTTTCTTTTTAAAGCTCAACAACCTACTGAAAGCCTTTATTACCAAAGGCACAGCTCCACACTTGTTCACAAATATTTTTACCAATTTGCACCAAATTTGGATTCAGCTCACTTCTTCGTGATGCAAATGCGCGTCTGCAGAACAACAACCAAGAATCCTACTTTGATAGTATCCTCAAATGATGTAATGGAAGAGAAGCCATCATTGTTGCAATCTTTTCACGACGATAAGTAACAATGATTGAACTTCCATAGTTCCATTAGCTCCATCTCTTAACACAGATTTCAACTTTTCCATTCTTCTTTATTCCTTCCAAATATCGTCCATAATGAGTAATGTTTGAAATATGCCTTAGAAGTTGTAGAAATTAATGCAAATATGTGATACATGCTGCTGAATGTGACTTAGTCTTGAAAACCATGTCTTTAATTCAGTTTCTAGTTGTTGCTGTTTTGTAGAATTTTAGTTTTGACTCAGTTGTTGAGTCATGGATCCTGTTTTTTAGCTTTAGTTTAGTGACTTTCAGTTATGTTTTGACTTCTAGTTATTATTTTGTGTATTTAAGTACGTTGTCAAGTTGAATGAAAGTATTGGGTTCTTAGTTCATGCATAAAATCTGTCCTACCTCTTTCATATTTATAGTTTTATAGCAGTGGTATCAGAGCTTACAATTCTTGAGGGACTATGAGTGTTTAAGCATATTCCATTTCAAACAAACACTATTTAGTTCACCAACAAACCATCAAAGCAACATGGATCCTGAAGCACCTTACAAGGCAGCAGCTTCTCCAATGTTTGATGGTGAAGGTTATCATGCGTGGGCTATTAGGATGGAGGCTTTTCTTGATGCAAGTGATATGTGGTTGACTGTTGAGTAGGACTACGACGTTCCTCCATTGCCCGAGAACCCAACACTTGCACAGCTTAAAAATACAAAGAGAAGAGGCAAAGGAAGACAAAGGCAAGGGCATGTCTATGTGCTGTTGTATAATCATCAATCTTCATCAGAATAATGGCCTTGAAATCAGCCAAGGCAATTTAGGGATTTTCTCAAAGAAGAATATGAAGGTGATAAGAAAATCAAAGCAATGCAAGTGTTGAACCTCATAAGGGAGTTGAAATGCAAAGAATGAAGGAGTCAGAGACAATCAAGGAGTACTCTGACAAGCTTCTAAGCATTGTCAACAAGGTAAGATTGCTTGGTGACAAATTTCTTAATAAAAGAATAATTCAAAAAATTCTTGTTACAACTCTTGAAAAATATGAGGCTACAATTGCCTCATTGGAGAACTCTAAAGATTTGGCAAGGATTACCTTAGCAGAGTTTTTGAATGCTTTGCAAGCCCAGCAGAGAAGGTTGATGCGGCAAGAAAGCTTAATAGAAGGAGCTTTAAAGGCGAAGCATCACATCAATCTCAACACAAAAGGGAAGAAAAAGTATGAGAAGAAAAAGATCTACGATGCAAATGAAGCCATTTCAACTGATAATAGTAGCAGTAGTGGCGACCAAAAGAGAAGCTTCCCTCCTTGTCATCATTGCGGCAAGAAAGGACATCCTCCTTTTAGATGTTGGAAAAGGCCTAACATTAAATGCAACAAATGCAATCGCATGGGACATCATGAGAGAATCTACAAGAATGAAACTTCACAACAAAATGAAGCTAAAGTTGCAAACAAACAAGACGAGGAAGAACAACTTTTTGTTGCAACCTATTTTGCAAGTAGTTGTTATAGCGACAAGTGGCTCATAGATAGTGGCCGCACCAATCACATGACTTTCGATCGTGCTCTTTTAAGGACTTGGATACATCAGTTAAATCCAAGGTAGAAATCGGCAATGGTGAGCACATCGTTGTTGAAGGAAAAGGTACCATTGTCATCAAAAATTTCTCAGGTACAAAAGTCATTAAAGATGTATTATTTGTACCTAATATTAACCAAAATCTGTTAAGTATGGGGCAGCTGATTGAAAAAGGGTTTAAAGTTGTTTTTGAGAACAACCAATGCTTAATCAAAGATGCAACAGATGAAGAAGTGTTCAAGATCAAGATGAAAGGCAAGAGTTTTTCATTAGATCCATTGCAAGAAGAGTAAGCAGCTTACTCCTCAAATGACAACATAACTAAGATCTGGCACAAAAGATTGGGTCATTTTCATCATGCTGCAGTGCTGAATTTGCAAAGAAAAGAGCTTGCTCAAGGACTGCCCAAGCTTGAGTCAGAAATACATGCTTGCAAGGCTTGTCAATATGGCAAGCAAGCGAGTCTTCCATTTTAGAATTCCATTTGGAGAGCAACAAAGAAGTTGCAGCTTATTCACACTGATCTTGTTGGGCCTCAAAGAACTCCTTCACTCAAGGGAAGTAAATACTACATAATTTTTATTGATGACTTTTCTCGTATGTGCTGGATTTATTTTCTCATATTCAAGTCAGAGGTTGCTGGGATTTTTTGGAGATTCAAGTAATGGATTGAAAATCAAAGCGAGAGTCCCATTCAAATGTTGAGGTCAGATAATGGCAAGGAGTTCACTTCAAATCAATTCAATCAGTTTTGTGAAGAAGCCGGCATTGATCATCAATTGACAGCTCCATACACTCCACAACAAAATGGAGTCAGTGAGAAGAAGAACAGAACAATCTTTGAGATGGCAAGATGTATGATGCATGATAAAGATTTGCCTAAGGAGTATTGGGCTAAGCAACAAACACTGCAGTGTTCTTATTGAATAGGCTTCCTACAAAAGCTATGAATGGGAAGACTCCTTTTGAGGCATGGTATGGTTTCAAACCCAATTTGAAAAATCTAAAAATATTTGGTTGTTTGTGTTTTACTCACGTGCCAAAGATCAAGAGGGACAAGCTGGACAAGAAGGTTGAACCAGGAATCTTTATAGGTTATAACAACACCTCAAAACCCTATAGAGTTTTCCAGCCTTAATCTAGAAAAATACTGATCAGCAGAGATGTTGTATTCATGGAGGCAGAAAAGTGGGAGTGGAATTCAGCAAATGAAAAAGACCCTATTCACGTGCTGCCTAGCGAAGATGATGTTGATGACCAACCAATCAGAGGAACTAGATCACTTGCAGACATCTATGCAAGATGCAACGTTGCGGTAATGGAACCAGCTGGAGTACAAGAAGCGATGCAAGACATAAAATGGATTTCAACATGAAGGAAGAATTGAGTATGATTGAAAAGAATCATACATGGAAGCTTGTACCAAGGCCTTCTAACAGAAAGGTGATTAGAGTTAAATGGGTTTTCAAAACAAAACTCAATGCAGATGGTTGTATAAACAAGCACAAAGCGAGGCTCATCGTGGAAGGATATGCATAAGTTTTTGGCGTCGATTTTTTAGAAACGTTTGCTCTCATGGCCAGACTTGATACCATCAGATTGCTCCTTGCGATGGCAACTCAAAGTGGCTGGAAAGTGTTTCAACTTGATGTAAAATCTGCTTTTTTAATTGGACTTCTTAAAGAGGAGATTTTTGTAGAACAACCTGATGGTTTTGTTGTGCAGGATCAAGAAGATAAAGTGTACCTATTGAAGAAAGCTTTGTATGGCCTCAAGCAAACTCTAAGAGCTTGGAATAGTCGGATCGATGATCATTTGATCGGCTTAGGCTTTCAGAAAAGCTTAAGTGAGGCTACCTTATATGTAAGAAAAGAAGGCGCTAATATTACCATTGTTTTTATTTATGTTGATGATCTTTTGATCACAGGAAACAATCAGCAGTTCATTGATGAGATTAAATCTAACATGCTCAAGGTATTTGAGATGACAGATTTAGGATTAATGACCTACTTCCTTGGTCTTGAAGTCTTCAGCGAGAGGAATGAAGTTTTTGTCTTCCAAAAGAAATATGCAAAAGAGATTTTGAAGAAACTTCACATGGAGAGTTGCAAAGCTATAAACACACCAATGCAAGCCAAAGTGAAGTTCGCCAAGATGATGGGACTCCCAAAGTGAATGAGAACTCTATAGAAGCTTAATTGGTTGTCTCATGTACCTCACAGCTTCTAGGCCTGACATTATGCAAGTCGTAAGTCTTCTCTTCAGATTTATGCATTATACAAGTGAAGAGCACTTGCAAGCCGCCAAGAGGATTGTCGATATATTAAAGGAACTGTTGATTTTGGAATTAAATTTGTCAAATGTGATAATTTTCAATTGGTTGGTTTTTCTATAGTGATTGGGCGGTGTTCAATGATGATATGAAGAGCACAAATGGTTTTTGTTTCGAGTCTTGGATCAAGTGTGATCAATTGGTGTTCAAAGAAACAAGAAGTTGTTGCTCAAAGCACTGCATAAGCCGAATTCATAGCTGCAACAGCTGCAGCAAATGAGGCCATTTGGTTGAGGAAAATCCTTCATGATTTGAGTTTAAAGCAATAAGAATCAACAAAAATCTTTGTTGACAACCAAGCACCCATTTCAATCTCTTCTAATCCAGTGTTTCATGGCAAGACAAAGCATTTCAAGATCAAGTTTTATTATCTCAGAGAAGTTCAAAAGGAAGGGGAAGTTTCGTTAACTTATTGCAGATCGAAAGATTAGATAGCCGATGCATTCACCAAAGCCTTGCCTAAGATTAAATTTGAAGAACTCAGGAACAAGGTGGGAGTTTGCAGCTTCAAAGGCAAGGAGGTGTGTTTGAAATATGCCTTAGAAGCTGCATAAATTAATGCAAACATGTGATACATGCCGCAGAATGTGACTTAGTCTTGAAGACCATGTCTTTAATTCAGTTTAGTTGTTGTTGTTTTATAGTATTTTTGTTTTGACTCAATTGTTAAGTCATGGATCTTGTTTTTTAGCTATTAGTTTAGTGACTTTCAATTATGTTTTGACTTCTAGTTATTACTTTGTGTATTTAAGTACGTTGAGTTGAATGAAAGTATTGGAGTTCTTAGTTCATGCATAAAATCTGTCCCACCTCTTTCATATTTATAGTTTTATAACAAGTAAGAATATTTTCCCTTTCAATATTTCATGAAGTTCGCGTTGCATTGGATCCAACTCCAAGACATCACCAACAACTTCCTTAGCAAACTCTATAATAGCTCTCATTAATCTTTAAGTCCGGCTAATTGCACCCCGACTTTTAGGAAGTGCACCCCGAAAAAAGTCAAACTTAAAAAAATCAATCCTACTACAAAATGACCCTTATGCCATCATTGTGATTAATGCACCCCCATTACAATTACTAAGTGCACCCCACACATTCTCTTATTTATGATTTGTAGGCATCATCAAGGAGTTCGGCTTTGAGGTTCGAATCTCTTGTTGGAGAATCGGTCGGAACCCACCGAACCTCTAGTTGGAGTGTCGGTCACAACTTGCCAAACCTTTAATTCGAGAGTCAGTCGGAACCCACCAAACCTTTAGGTCGGCAGTTGTCAACTAAATCTCACCAAAGAGGTTCGGTTGGACAACACCAAGCCTAATTAATAAGTCTCGGCTACATGCCAACGAACCTAAAATAGATATCTCAACCAAGGTTTTGGAGTTAGGTGCTTCGATTCGAATGAAAGGGTATTTTAGTAAAAATGTGAGGTCCACTTAGTAATTGAAATTTAATTTTGGGGTGCACTTCATTAAAGTTGGGGTGCGCATAGTCTCTAATCTTTTCATCTCAAATTCCTCCGACGCGCGCACCCAAAGTCTAGCTCAAAAATGCTTCACAACTAACTTGTCTTTATTGACCAATTGTGCAAGTGTCGTCTTTCCAAGACCACCCATTCCCCAACAACAACGTCTTAGGTTTTGGGAAAAAGACTGAGATAGTTTAGTAGATCGATATACGTAGTTAAAAATAATTGGGCCTAGTAGGCCAAGCCCTAAACATCCAATATACCTTAACACCCTCCCTCAAACTCAAGATGGATCAACATCTTATGTTTGCAAAATAATACACTGAAATAAAAATGAAATAATAATAATAATTGTTATGATATGGATGACCAATTGATCAAGACTTTGTATGACTAATCATTGTCAAGCATGGCTCTTACATTGATTGGTAATATCAAGCATGGCTCTTACTTGCATCTATATCCAATGTACTCATTATTTCATGCATTATCAATGTTGCTTGTAAAGAGTTGTATGACATGTGATGTATGTGTAACTTGTAAACATTGTCTTAGTACATTTATCATCATCACCAAAAGGCCTATATAAAGGGTGTCAACCTCATTGTAAGAACACACCAAGTTGAATGAAAACTTCTAATTCCAACTATCTCATTTCTTCTCTTCTCCTTTGTAGTAGTAGTTTGTAGTAGTAGAAGTTCTTAGTGTTCTATTTCATTCTTTAGTTCTTAGCTAGTCTCAATTCAATTCACAACACGTTATCAGCACGAGTTTGCTCTAGCATTAAAGAGATCTTAAAGTTCAAGAAGGCTTGTTAAGGAGACAAAGCTAGGAAGGTATAACTTTTATGAGTTCGGTTTATTTCTATATTATCTTGGTTGCTTCACTTTTATATGCATACTTTATTCATATACTATGCATTATAACGTCACCGATTACGAAAGTATGCTCTGTAGTTGCGTCTTGTACAATCTTCTACATCAGAAATCAAAAGTCAATATGTGACATAACTAGTTTTCTCGCTATACTACAAACAATTAATTATGCTCCATTCTTGATTTTTTTTATATTGCAAATAGTGTTATAAGTTTGGGTTGATAGTGGATAAGTCTTGTCCCCGGTAAAGCTAAACATTGAAAGGGAGACGGGTTATCCCGTTCGAGGAGGCATAGTTTTTAAGTAGACTTCGTCTCACCACCCAACCTGAAGGTTGTCCCACCAACTCATACAAGTAGTACATTTTGCATATTAATAATCAAGTTGTGAACATATATTTAATCGTATATTATTTATTTTTTTTATAAAAGAGAAAAATTATTTACTCAATTTTTGACATATTTTCAGACTATGAATAACCTTCAAAAACTTGAATTTGTTGCTCTTGATATCACTGGAAATAATTATTTGCCATGGCAACTGGATGCCGAGATACATCTCCAAGCTAAAGACTTAGGAGAAACTATTATAGAAGAAAATGAAACATCAATGCAAGACCGTGCGAAAGCACTGATATTCCTTCGCCATCATCTCCATGAAGGCTTGAAAAGTGAGTATCTCACTATAAAAGATCCTCTCACCTTGTGGTTAAGCTTGAAAGAGCGATATGATCACCAAAAGACGGTGATATTTCCAAAAGCTTAAAACGACTGGCTGAATCTTAGGCTGCAAGATTTCAAAACAGTCAGTGAGTATAACTCCACCATGTTTAATATTACCTCTCGTTTGAGGCTTTGTGGAGAAAATATATCTGATGAGGCAATGATGGAAAAAACATTCAGTACTTTTCATGCATCGAATCTGTTATTGCAACAATAATATCGAGCGCGCCAATTTAAAAGATACTCAGAATTAATTTCTTGTCTCATGGTGGCTGAACAAAATAGCGAGCTTCTATTGAAGAACCAAAACTCCCGTCCAACTGGTTCCACTTCAATTAATGAAGCAAATGCAGTATCCTATAATGACCATAAAAAGGGTCATGGAAAGAAAAACCATGGACGTGGAAATGGGAAAAGATCAATCAGCAATGATCGTGGCAAGCCCTATTCTAAGTTTCGTGGCAATAAGTTCCAAAATAAATGGAATAAGAATGATGTCGTTCAGAATAAGGGGAAAAATATTGTTGAAAATGGGTATGCTCGTAATCGTGACCAATCATGTCACAGATGTGGTATAAAAGGCCACTGGGCTCATCCCCAAGTAAAATTGTTGTGGAATCCCCAATTTTCTTAGAACGCATTCAGGGAGACATATGTGGACCTATTCATCCTTACTGTGGACCATTTAAATATTTCATGGTTTTGATAGATGCATCAACTAGGTGGTCACATGTTTGTTTGCTTTCGACCTGCAATGTTGCATTTGCTAGACTTTTAGCGCAAATCATTAAGTTAAGAGCACAATTCCCTTACAACCTAATCAAGACCATCCGTCTTGATAATGCCGGGGAATTTCAATCTCAAGCATTTAAAAATTATTGCATGTCTATAGGAATTACCATTGAACATTATGTTCCACATGTGCATACCCAAAATGGTTTGGCAGAATCTCTGATCAAACGCATTCAATTAATTGTCAAACCTTTAATCATGAGAACTAAGTTATCAACTTCAGTTTGGGGACATGCAGTCCTTCATGCAGCATCTGTCATTCGTTATAGGCCTACTGCATACCATGAACATTACCCCATGCAACTCATTTTAGGTCAACAACTAAATATTTCACACTTAAGAATTTTTGGTTGTGCAGTGTATGTTCCTATACCACCTCCCAATAGAACTAAGATGGGTCCACAACGAAAACTTGGGATTTATGTTGGATTTAACTCATCGTCCATTATAAGATACCTTGAGCCCTTAACAGGGGATTTATTTACTGCACGTTTTGCTGATTGTCACTTTGATGAAGCAATTTTCCCACCATTAGGGGGAGATAAGAAGTCAGTTTAAAAGGAATGGCGCGAAATTGCTTGGAATGCATCAACTTTATCACATTATGATCCACGAACAAATCACTGTGAACTTGAAGTTCAAAAGATCATTCATTTCCAACAAATCGCAAATCAATTGCCAGATGCATTTAATGATGCAAAACAAGTGACAAAATCACATATTCCAACTGTAAATGCTCCTGCAAGAATTGATGTCTCTGTGCAACAAAATGCACAAAAACCAACGAAAGGCTTAAAGCGTGGAAGACCGGTTGGTTCAAAGGATACAATTCCTCGAAAGAGGAAAACGGGAGTAAAAATAAATACAAATCAAAATACTCCTGAGAAAGCACAAGAATCCTTTGATAAGGGTTTGTAAGAACAAGTTGATTCTGATGAGGAACAACTTCCTCTAGAAAAAGATGAAAGTAATGAGATCTCAATAAATTATTTAAACTCTGGTAAGATTTGGGATCGAAATAAAATTGTTCCTGATGATATATTTGTTTTCAATGTGTCCTTTGAAATATATGAAAATGATGATGATCCAGAACCACGATCAGTGGACGAATATCAAAAAAGACCTGATTGGCAAAAATGGCAAGATGCTATCCAAGCAGAGCTAAACTCGTTAAGGAAACGAAAGGTTTTTGGACCAATTGTCCAAACGCCAGATGGCGCAAAACCTGTTGGATATAAATGGGTATTTGTACAAAAGAGAAAGGAAAAAAATGAAGTTACAAGGTACAAAGCAAGACTTGTAGCTCAAGGTTTCTCACAAAGACCTGGCATCGATTATGAGGAAACATATTCTCCTGTTATAGATGCAATTACATTTCGGTTATTGATAAGCCTTGCTGTCTCTGAAGGGCTTGATATGCGTTTAATGGATGTCGTTACAGCATATCTGTACGGATCTCTAGACAGTGAGATATATATGAAAATCCCTGATGGATTTGTAATATCCGGTGAAATAAAATCAAAACCTCAGAACATGCATTCTATAAAATTACAAAGGTCTTTATACGGGTTGAAACAATCCGGACGAATGTGGTACAAATGTCTTAGTGATTATTTACTGAAAGAATGATATGTAAATAATCCGCTTTGTCCATGTGTTTTCATTAAAAGATCATCAACAGGATTTGTGATTATTTTTGTATATGTTGATGATTTAAATATAGTGGGAAATCACGACGACATCGTTAGAACATCCGAATACTTGAAAAAGGAATTCGAGATGAAAGAACTTAGAAAAACAAGACTTTGTCTTGGTTTGTAAATTGAACATTTTTCAAGTGGAGTACTTGTCCATCAATCAAATTATATTGAAAAATTATTAAAAAGATTTTATATGGACAAGGCACATCCATTGAGCTCTCCAATGGTTGTCAGATCACTTGAAGTGGATAAGGATTCATTTCGACCTCATGAAAGTGATGAAGAGCTAATTGGTCCGGAGGTACCATATTTAAATGTAATTGGTGCACTTATGTATCTTGCAAATTATACAAGACCCGATATTGCTTTTGTTGTCAACCTGCTTGCAAGATATAGCTCTTCACCAACTCGAAGACATTGGAATGGTGTTAAACACGTTTTTCGATATCTTCAAGGAACAAGTGATATAGGTTTATTTTACTCGAGAGGGGTAAAATTGAATCTCCAAGGTTATTCCAAGGTTATGCTGATGCTGGATTTTTATCTGATCCCCACAAGGCTCATTCTCAAACGGGATATGTATTCACCTGTGGTAATACTGTTGTATCATGGAAATCAGTAAAACAAACTATGGTTACTACTTCTTCCAATCATTCTGAAATACTTGCAATTCATGAAGCAAGTCGTGAATGTGTTTGGTTGAGAAACATGATTGAATATATTCAAGAATCATTCTGAAATACTTGCATAAACTTAAAGACATTGCAAGTAAAGAAACTGAACAAGTTTCACCCATGTTCACATGAGGGGGAGTTATTGATTAGTGTATTGCACTCTTTTTCCCTTAGCTATGGTTTTATCCTATTGGGTTTTCCTAGCAAGGTTTTTAATGAGGCAATCTTAACAATATTATACTCATCTTAAGATTAATGAGAAATGTGTACTCTTTTTCTTTTGCTAGATTTTTTCTCACAGGGTTTTTTCTAGTAGAAGTTTTAACGAGACACATTCTCTCAACAATTGTCATCCAAGGGGGAGTGTTATGATATGGATGACCAATTGATTAAGACTTTGTATAACTAATCATTGTCAAGCATGGCTCTTACATTGATTGGTAATATCAAGCATGGCTCTTACTTGCATCTATCTCCAATGTACTCATTATTTCTTGTATTGTCAATGTTGCTTGTAAAGAGTTGTATGACATGTGATGTATGTGTAACTTGTAAACATTGTCTTAGTACATTTATCATCAACACCAAAAGGCCTATATAAAGGTGTCAACTTCATTGTAAAAACACACCAAGTTGAATGAAAACTTCTAATTCCAACTATCTAATTTCTTCTCTTCTCCTTTGTAGTAGTAGTTTGTAGTAGTAGAAGTTCTTAGTCTTCTATTTCATTCTCTAGTTCTTAGCTAGTCTCAATTCAATTCACAACAACAACAATAATAATAATAATAATAATAATAATAATAATAATAATAATAATAATAATAATTATTATTATTATTATTATATACCTTAACACAATAAAGTCACATTCCCAAATTAGTTAAGGCCAGCTACAATAAAGTCACATTACATTGCAAATTAGTTGGGGCCGACTACACTTACATTGCGCTCGATTTAGTTTGATACTAGCCAATCCCCAAATCGGGTAAATTGAGACACCCTCTTCACTACCCACATTATCAACCAACAATTGAAGTATGAATAATCTTCAACTTATCCCCATCCCTCCCATAAACCTCAATTTCATCAACAAATTGTATACTCCCACAAATGTCATCCAACCTCTCCACAACATTCCTAATCCTATGTGCCATCCTAGATCGAAACAATAGCGGGTTTTGGCGCGAAAAGAAGTTACCTAATCATCAGCAACATTGTTGTATGTTTGCTTTTCTTGGCGTCTCGAAGCACAGCTTGGATTGTTGATAGAGTGGTCTGTAGTTTCTCAAGATCCTTGGTGAAGCCTCAGATGAGACCGAAAGTTTGGATTTGGGTCGTCTTTGGGCCTATAGAGGTTGAGATGGTAATGGTTGGCTGAAGAGAATGGCCCATTGATGTCTCAATGATGTCAGGCTCATCGCAAATCCTGAGTAGTTGGAATCTTCGAGTGGTTTAGACAACAAAGAAAATGATATTTGGCTCTGTTTGGCCAGATTTCCCTAGCTGTATTACATAAAACACACCCTCCCCTATGAGAGATATGACTCGAGAAATAAGAAGATTCAAATTTGTGACTTGAAAGAGGTTCAAGTAAACAATTAGTAAACCACCAACCAATGTAAGGATTTGTGATTTGTAAGATATATTGACTAAGTAGGTTCTTATTCAACTGTGTCATCAAAATTCTTAATGTTAATGAAGCTTAATTTTCACAATATTTTAACTCATAAAACAAATGATTAAATATATAATTGGTCCTTTCATTTTTATAACAAAACATTGATTAAATATGTATAACTTTGCTAGAAATGACAATTACAAGATAGAGGAATGCTACGAAATGACTCACTACAGACACTTCTATGATCACATACCTTTATTTATTTATTTATTATTTAATTATTTTGTAATCGTAGTGAGTGTCGTAGTGGGAAACCTTAGCATTATCCTCAACCACAAAATTGTAAAAAAAAAAAAAGTAAAAAAAATTAAAAACAAGGTGTGTTGCTCTTAGTAAGTGTCAATAGTTGTCACTTTAGCATTTTCCTAAAAGATATTCTTATTTCTCTTATCAAAAAAAAAAAGATACTCTAATTTTTTTATTTTTTTTTTAATTTTTGGTGAACAAGATACTCTTATTTCTGAGTATATATCAAACACACAATTAGCTACTTCTATAGTCAAATTCGCGACATAAAAGTAGCTTATGCATGTTTAAGGTCCAAATTAACTATCAGATTAATATGAAAAAAAAAAAGGACAATTTAATTAAGACCCCCATAAGGGGTAGACTGGCTGCATGTCTGGATAGAAGTTTCCCCAATTCTTCTCAACTCCTTCACCCTTCTGATATATAAACACAGCTAACAGCACAGATTGCCTCCTCGGAGTCGCTTGACTCAATGCACGGTTCTTCAAATTATTGTTTTAAGTTTGAGCATTCTCTATGCTTGTGTAAGGCTCATTCCCTGCACTAGGCCACCCACTCTCAGACACCACAATCTTCACATCCTCGGCCCCGACCACCCTCACCATCGCTGCTAAAAATGCGTCCAACATATATAGCGTCGTAAAGGTTGTAATACGCTTACTCTCCATCAACGAACCTTGGGTCCTTCGAAGTGAAGAGAGCGAAAGGTGTACTAATATGTTCGGGGTCGGAGACCAACGCAAAGTGAGGGTAAACATTGACCATGAGAGGGGCTCCGATAGAGTACACAAGTTTTGTGACATCAGTCATTATGTCGGCCACATTGTCGGCAAAG
Source organism: Stephania japonica (assembly GCA_039657345.1). NCBI lineage: Eukaryota > Viridiplantae > Streptophyta > Magnoliopsida > Ranunculales > Menispermaceae > Stephania > Stephania japonica. The sequence goes on along the minus strand of CM077558.1, from coordinate 12,981,877 downwards.
GCGCCTTGCGAAGGAGGGTAGGAGACGCCGAGGACTCCCCCAGGGACCACGGCGGTGGGGAGGATTTGAGAGCTGAGGTTGGCGCTTTCAAGTGATGTCCTCATGCATGTTTGAGATTGCAGTGTAGACATATTGAGCTTTTGGTCCTGGGATCGTTTCGTTTCCAAAAGTAATGTAGGTGAAGGAAACATCGTTGACAAATGGCAAACTTTTCATTTCTAACCAATGAAGTCGTGCAAGAATGACAACACAATGTCACAATGACAATACGATGTCACAATACATTGCCACAATGACAACACATCCTTGACAAATGACAAAAAGTATATATATTTCTTGGGAAATATTAGAGTGACAACAAATGCCACAACACATTACACGACAGTTGATGAGTCACATGAGGCTACTAGCGTGTGCAATGTGTTATGTTGAAATACAAGAGAGTGTTACTCCTATAATCGGTGGCCCCATGTGACACATCAGTTGTTATATTTTGTGTTGTAATATTGTGTTGTCATTTTAACATTTTTCATATTTCTTTGGCAAGAAGAGAGTTCAATTTTTATTTATTTTATTTTTGAGGCCGAGTTCAATTAATTTGAGTTACTTCATTAGGTGGATTTGGCGGTCTGAGTTGGGCCTGGATTGGTTTTTTTGGGGTCCAGACCCACCCAAGCTTATGACATTTTTTGTATTAATTTTGATGAAGCCCGCTCAAGCGTCAAGCCCTATTTGGGCCAGATCTAGGCAGTCTAAGGCAAGGTCGTTCAAAGTCACTAACTTTGGTCCACATGTACGGACTAATTTGATGTGTTCCAGTTTTTAAATTGTAAGACTTCAATGGAAGTCCAACCAGCGTCCTCAAACTTGGCAAGTGAGCCTCACCTATTGACAATTGATGTGGTCTAATTCTTATCTTACAATGTGGAAAAAAAAAAAAAAAAGTATAAAATCGATAAATAACTGATTTGAGTAGCAACAGGCTCAATTCATTTTAAATTAAATTTTTTAATTTGGAGTATCTGGTAAATAGGGAAAACTTAGATTAAGAGCCCTTGTAAGAGATTTCATAATGTCAAAGCATGGACCGTCAAAAACTATTGAGTTGGGGTACGACCCGAACTAAAAAAACAGGAAAATGGAGAAAAATAATAGTTGATTGATTACTAATTCAAGTTGATTTAAATGACATTAAATATATTTTCATGAAAAAATAACATCAAATATATGCAGCAGATACATAATAGAGAATGAGAGTGATAACCTTTTTTTTTTGAAAAGCACAGTGATGACTATTAAGGGCAAACTTCTCAAAGCATCTCTGGTGAGATAACAAAGCATCTCACTTATTAAGAGATAAAATTTCGGAGAGACATCATTTATCAAAAGATAAGATTTTGAAGGTCCTTAATTTCAAATCTTACCAAAGGAGAACAGCCACTGAGACATGACCAACGCTACAATAATTCCATAACTGGTCCAAGAAGAAACAATTATCTTTCTGCTAACAAACTTGTTTGACCACGATTAAAAGAAAAAATTTTGTGTTGTGATGATCAAACAGTGGCTCTAGCTATTATTTATAGGGAGAGTAATTAAGGCAGGAAAGTGTGATTAGTGGAAAGTTATTAACGCAAACAAAAAATCTGTTTGGATTTTTAGAGTCAAGTTTTTTAAATTTTTACAAATATCAAAGAGAGAGTTATAAGTTGTTATTTTAAAGCTATTTATTGTTTGAAGATGACTTTAAAATGAAAATTTTCTAAAAACTCTCTAAGAGTCCAAATAGCACTACTTATCTCAAATTTAGTCCTATTTACTTAGGACAGGACTAACTTAAAAAAACTTTTTTTTTTTTTTTTTCCTATGAATCATGATAATTAATTCTTTCCAATTTTTAAGCTGACCTCATTAAATTTCATTAAATCAGAAGATCTCGTTTAAATGAGAATTAATGACTAATAACTTATTGTTTGTCCTTGCTCCTTTGGATTTACTCCCTTCGTTCTTATATATGCGACACATTTTAGCTTGTGAGAAAGAATTAAAATGATTGATTCCATTAAAATTCGAGCACCTCTATGTGCAACCTCAATTGTTTATGAGGGCACCTCAATAATGTATCAATTTACATGCATTTTGGCGTGCCCTGATAGGACACTGTGGTGTACATAGGATGGCTCTAAAATTTTCATAGTAAGAGTGAATATACTTTTTTTTTAAGTTTCTCACATGGTGTTCGAAGTCAACTGCATCGACAATCCACTTTAGGCATTATCGAACTCCATATAAGAGGCAACCATCCCAAGTAAGGATGCAAATGGGTAGGGTAATCCTCATGAGTAACTGGGATTTACCTCAACAGGTACAAACGGATATGAGGATTTTAAATAGGTGTGGGGGTGGAGATAGGGTTGCAAGTGGGTCGGGGCAGGGTGGGGATTGAAAATACCGTCCCCGCATCCGCGGGGTGCGGGGCGGAAAATTTTTTCAAAAACTCCTCGCGGGGCAAACTTTGTCACTCCACGCCCGGCCCCGTCGGATTCCCCGTGGGGTGCGGGGATCCCCGCGCCCCACTGGTAGAGAGTGATGCTTGTTGACCAAATTGCTAGGCGGGAGTTCGATATTTCGATGGTGTATATGGGAATCTTATGCGAGACATATGAAAGATATCGCAGTCATTTAATAGTTTATGTTTGACGTCTTTCTAGAAAATGGACTATTGAATGTCCTTTCTTTATTAATTCAAGATCACTTGTAATGACATATTTACCACATCAATAAAGAAGTTACATTTTAACTTTGAACGCAACTAAAAAATGGACTTTGTCCTCAAGAAAGAAAATAGTAAATACAAATAGATTCAACTTTAAACACAAGTAAAAAGCTTCATTTCATTCCAAACAACAAACACATAAATAAGAGCATTCTTATATATTTTTAAAATATAAAGCAGGTGGCATATGTTGGGAAATGTGCCCTAGGTCAATCCATTAATAGTCTTTATGAATACATTTTAGTTAATAAAATAAGATCCATGGGTATTTGCATGTTTACATTATAATAAGATCCATGGGTATTTACAGAAATAACCTAAATGTCCTTAGTCGATTATTATACTGGGAACTATAATGAAACAAGACTAGTGTGAGTCTTAATTGATGATCATATGATGATCATATGTATAGGAATACGAACCAAGATCATAAGTACTTGTTAGAAAACAAAGTACTGGACCGACCCGCTGTGAGAACATCACATGGATTAAGTCATAGTTGTTTCTCATGATATGTATATTATTCAGTCCTCTGACTTGAGATTACCAGAGCCTTCAACATTAAGAACACAGTGATTTGACGCAATCAAACGTTGTCTTTAACTGGACGATTATAAAGGTTGTGATTGGTTACTGTGTGAATAATGTAGTGAAGTTGTGTAATCGAGATAGAATTTGTCCCTCTCATATAGAGAGAGATATCCAGTGGATCCCTCGATGTGTTAGACTTTTAAAAGGCCTAGTCTAAGTGAATTGATATTGATCAATGTCACTTGGATGTTCTCAGTCTACCTAGAGATCGAGACTAGTACGATTGAACATGTTGGATGACAATTCCATGCCTTATGTTGGATGACAATTCCATGCCTTATGTTTGATCAAAAGGATATCGTGTAACAAAAGGATGTTATATACATTATTGATTAGGTTGTATCGATTTGATCTTTATACAACTTGGGTAGTCATAATGTCTTGCTAGAGACCGCTTATGACTTGTATACCAAAATGTGTTTTGGTACACTACCAACGTTGTATGAGCCTATTGGTCACACACTAAGAATGGTTTTGCGAGATTTTAAGATGGTTCAGAAAAACGAATTTTATATGATAAAATTCATGACAAAAACGTCCTTGTAGTGTATTACACTTATACTTCTTTAAGTAGGGGTATATGTGTAATTTACTTAATCGTCTATATACAAGGGTTGTATAAATAGACGCTTTGAGTTAGAATACAAGTACAAGAAAGATTAAAAGGGCTAAAACTCTATTTTCGTTTTAAGAAACGATTTAGGGTTTTGGTATGCTCTGTATCGTTTTGGAGATAAACAAAAGGTTTGGTATTCTCTCGAAGCTAGCACTTCAAATCTCAGTCATCGTTCGTGTGTGGACTGCTAATAGAGGGCGTTCGTCATTGGCAGCGCCTTAGAGATCGATTAATCTTCAGAAAGGTACATTGTGACTGAGGTATGATTAAGTTTTCATAGTTTAAACGTGTTTTAATGGAATCAGATTTGGATCCTATTGGGGTTTTTGTAACGACCCTAAAATTCTAACTCGTACCACGTGACATTTCAGGGTCGTATTGTGGGCCCTACTAGCCGTGGTGTACTTGTTTCGGTCCTCGGGAGTCGACATCGAGGTATGTTATGTTTGTTTGGTGATTTGTATTATTTATTTATTACCGAACATTAAATTCAATATCCTAAATGCGTGAGGACGTGGTGAGTGTGTGTTGGTACCGTTGAATGAGTTCGGATCGAAAGAACGCGCTAAATGGTTATTTGAGAATCCGTGGGACGAAAATGAAATAAAAACACTGACAAATACAAATAGAAATAATTAATGAAATTAAATAATAAATTATGGGCGCCGAGTGATATGTGGGGTCATGGGCGATACGCGTGAGTCGAATATTAGTGTGCACGCCCGAGTTAACTCGTTGGCGCACAAAACGAAATTTTAAACATGAAAAATACAATTATATATATATATATTTATATATATAGAATATATATAAATGTATATATAAGTAAAAAAAATGTAAAATGACCAAGAGGGGCATTAGTTTATTAAAGAAGTGGATAAGAATTGGAGGGGCAAAATGGTCATTTGACCCAAAATTTGATCAAAAGCACCATCGACACCCCCATTCTCACATTTCGTTCGAGGAAAAGGAGGAAATCGAAGAGAGAGAGATCGATCAAGTGAGGGTGTGGAGTTTCAAAATTGATGAAGTGATTGAGGTCGAGAGTTCGGGGAATCGGCACAAAGGTGAGTTGTGATTGTTGTTACGTTGTGTTGTTGGGGTTGTTGAGTTGTTAATTTTGAGAGAAATTGAATTTTTAATTGATTGGTGTTGATGTTGTTGTTGATGTTGTTGTTGTTGTTGTTGTTTATTGTTGAAAAGGAAGGAGAAAAGAAAAGAGAAAAGAAAAAAAAAAAAAGTTTGAAGCGAGAGACGAACCGGAATTCCGGTTCGTCTCTGAGAAGATGAAGGAGAAAGGGTGTGGGCGGGTCGACCCGGGCTTAGGGTGGATCGGGTCGGACCCGACCCGGGACCCACCATTATTAAAATAATAATATATTTATTTATTTATAATAAATAAATAAATAAAATATGTTTTATTTTTATTTTTTTAAATAAATATTGGAAAAAATCTGGAAAATTCAGAAAAATAGGAAAAAAATTCTGAAAAATTATATTTCACCCAAATAAATAAAAATCTGGGAATTTTTATGAAAAATAAAGAATTTGAGATTTGCGACGAGACTTTTGTCGGGGTTTTTGTCTCGTAAAGCGTGAAATTTTTAAATATAGCCAGAAAAATATTGAAAAATATTTTTCTAAATTGTATGAAAATTATGAGGTTTCACTCGGGTATCCTAATGGGTTTAAATGGAACCTAATACCAAATAAGCGACCCAAATTGAGCAAGGGAACAATAATTTAGAAAATTGTAGAAAATGAGTTAAACTTGAGAAAAAAATTGAAGAATACTTGGAATAATTAGGGAAAAATTAACGAAAATTTGTCGAAATAATTGTCAGGTGACGAGCAGAGTGTTGGTAACTAATTGAGGAACGTGTGGAGCTACGCGAGGGAGTTTTTAGCGGGATTTGAGGTGAGTAAAGGCAACAATAGAATCAACATGATTACTTTTCTATTTATTGATTAATTATTCTTGAAATGCGAGCCCTTTGTATTCCATTCTAGTTCAGGTGACCTAGGGTTTAGGTAGTTCGACTGTGATGAGAAGTCTCAACGAGTTTAGCAAATATAGATAGTGTGGCTTCTCGTTGAAGCCTATCAAAATGATTTAGCATCCGGCTTGTGACTGTGGCTTTCTTTCGGTAGTATGTTAGGAATTTAACAGCCGGCTTTGTCTGTGGCTTTTCCTAACAGAGTGTGCGTTCAGTGGAGGCGACCTTCGGGCCAACTGGTTCGTACGGGGTGGATTGAGCAGGGAGGCAGTTTTGGGCCTACTGTGTCGATCGCAAGCTGATGAGGTCTTGAGACCCGCGGTTTGATTGGGACTATCTATTCGCCTATCCATTTGTTTCTCGGTCACTTGATATTCGTTGTTTATACTTGTTGAATCTATTTATCATGCGACTTGCTATCTATTTCAGTTTCTTGTTATACACTGCATGATTTATAGACTTGTGATTATTGAAAATTCAGTAATTTATGTTGAGATATCTATTGTTGTCATTTCTTCTTGTTATATTTTGTACTCACCGTCCTTTTTTATGACGGTGGGTGCAGATCCACAGACAAGTAGGGGCAAGGCACCGATGCTTGGCGATATCCTCTGAGGCACGCTCAAAGCCGTTAGCTTTGCTCTCACCTTGTAGGTATTTTGTCTTTTGTTGTATATTTTGGCTATGTATCCATTTGTTTTGATATTTTGGGACTTTGGGAAGTTGAACCTAACTGTTGATACATGTATATGTTTATTTTAGGCTTTCAGTTGATCTGTTATATACATGTGATGTTGTTTGGACATGATTTTCCACATCTAGGTTGACTGAGTTGTAAACTGTTGTAAGTTGGTATTAAAAACAATTCCGCTGCACACCTAACTATAATTGAGGATAAAAGATTAGATAGAGTTAAGGTGAATCAAAAAGAGTGATCTAGGGGGAGTGAGTGAATAATGTAATGAGTAATTGGTAAATTAAGGCTGACTAGACCTGCGTTGACTCGTCGGAGACGAGCTCGGGGGTCCACGTAGGTTTAGGCCAGGCGGGGCCCAGTTTATGGTTGCTGGGGCCGTCACAGTTGGTATCAGAGCCTAAAGGTTTATCACCATGACTCTGAATAAGCATAAAACACAAGCAAATGAACGTAGTGTGGAAAATCATAAGAACTTAACTCAAGTATAGTTGGGAAGTGGGAAATGATATATTGTTTTGAGCATGTTAAATTTTAATGTGTAATATAATATATCGTTACGTAAGACTGATCGAGGTTCGTTATTTGCTATTGTAGATTGTGATGGTTGACCAGCCTGATGCTGGAGATCAGAGTGGAGTTCGTGATCCTCCACCAGATGCGCCGAGTGACGTTGCAGCTCTGGCACGTGAGTTATTGTCCTGGACTCAGAGAGTAGAGTCACAGGGATGAAGGATGGACGAAATATTGGATATTCTCAGGGACAGGCACAACAGTTGCCATCTCCATCGACTTCAGGGATAGCTCCTAGACAGGATGTGAGTCCGGCTACACCTCAGGCTACTCCACCGGTTACTACTACTAGTACAGTACCTGCACCACCTATCACCGCAGTTGTTTCGGCACAGATTACGGTGGAGTCACGTGTTCATGATGATATTGATTCACGCCTGACTGCAGAGGCGAGGTGGACTCGGGAGTATGAGAAGTATAAACCAAAGAAGTTCAGCGGCGGTTCAAGTGTAGATGAGGCGGATTTGTACATTCATAGTCACGAGAAAGTGCAGAAACTTCTCAAGATCGAGGATAGCAGAAAACCTGGGTTGGCAACATTTTCTTTGACTGGAGATGCAGAGATGTGGTGGAAAAATTTAGTATCAACACATGGAGAGCCGACTACCTGGTTAGACTTCAAGAAGTATTTCAGTCAGAAGTTTTATCCACCTTCAACTATGATAGCCAAGAGGGACGAGTTTATGCATATCCGACAGGCATTAGGAGAGTCAGTTATGACTTATATGGGCAGATATCAACACTTACTTCCTTTTGCTGATGGAGTAGCTGACCGAGACAGAGATCGGGTCTATTATTTTACTGAGGGATTGTTGCCAGCTATTGGAGGGACAGTGGTCACTACTCTACCTCCTACACTACAGGAATGCTTATGACCGTAGTTTGGCGAGGAGGCATATTCGAGGACACATCCCGCACAGGGATATGATCACCCGTGAGGTACGGGATGAGCGGGGACAAGGCGTTTAGGGGGCGGGAGGGAAGAGGAATAGATGGCGGATTCGACGATGCGCGAGCTCGAGTGTAGCTTCGATCGCACGCCTTCGCGACCGGTTTAGACATATGTCACCACACCTACTCAGACACAGGGTTACCCTAGTCGACCACCACCGGTACCACAGCAGGTGCAATAATCTAGAGATGGTGGAGGCAGAGGTAGGGGTAGTGTACAGCAGGGACAGATGTCAGGTCAGGGATCGAATAGGCAAGATTACTCAGCACAGAGACCTGCTGGAGCGTGTTATAGGTGTGGACAGATGGGTCATCTTGTCAGAGAGTGCCCACAGCCAGCTGAGTTTCGACAGAGACCTGCGGGAGCTTGCCATCGATGTGGACAGACGGGACATTACATCAGAGAGTGTCCACAGCCTGTTGATGTTCAGCAGAGAGTAGCACCACGTCAGCAACATACGAGGGAACGTGCACATGTTGTTGCTGAGCCAGACCCTCAGGCGACTCGACATCTCGTTGAGGGTATGATTTACATTTGTGGTCATTTGATGTATATTATGTTTGACTCTGGTTCTACTGTTTCCTTTATTTCTGGGCGCATGGTTGATGAGTTAGGGTTAAGACCAGTTAGGTTAGAGAGACCTCTAGTTCTTAGCACAGCTGCTGGGGATAAAATCTACCCTAACATGATTTGTGAGCGCTGTATTGTAGAGATAGAGGGACATGAGTTACCAATAGATCTTAGAGTGTTAGAGTTTCTAGAGTTTGATGCGTTATTAGGCATGGATTGGTTAGGACCTTATCACGCACAGATTGATTGTTTCGACAAGACGGTCACATTTCAGATTCGCGGACAGCCAGAGTTTACTTTACGTGGCGGTGCGACTCAGATGAGAGTTACCAGAGGCAGAGTAGCCACGTGCAGTGAGATTAAAACGTTTATGAGTGTTTTAAGTACGCTAGGAAGAGCTGAGGCAAAGATCGATGAGGTACCAGTTGTGTGCGAGTTTCCGGACGTGTTTCCAGCAGAGCTTCCCGGGTTACCACTGATGAGAGAGATTGATTTCATCATTGATTTGGTTCCTGGAACCAAACCGATATCAATTCCACCGTACCGGATGGCTCCTAACGAGTTGGAGGAGCTGAGATCACTGCTAGATGAGTTGTTGGAATTAGGTTTTATTCACCCGAGTATGTCACCTTGGGGTGCGCCGGTCTTGTTTGTGAAGAAGAAATACGGCAGCTTGAGATTGTGTATCGACTATAGGCAATTGAACCGAGTGACAGTGAAGAACAAGTATCCATTACCTCGTATTGATGATTTGTTCGATCAACTGACTGGAACGCAATGGTTCTCGAAGATTGATTTTAGATCTGGCTATTATCAGTTGAGGATTAGAGCAGGACAGAGAGAAGACAGCTTTTCGCACGAGATATGGGCACTATCAGTTTACCGTTATGCCGTTTGGGTTGACGAATGCCCCAGCAATGTTCATGGATCTCATGCATCGTGTATTGAGACAATATTTGGATAGATTTGTTATAGTGTTCATTGATGACATTTTGATTTATTCTAAGACTCGTGAGGAGCACCTCAGGACGATTTTGCAGATGCTGAGGGAGCATAGACTGTATGCCAAGTTCAGTAAGTGTGAGTTTTGGCTTACAGAGGTTGGATTTCTAGGTCATATTGTCGGAGCTAGTGGAGTGTCAGTAGACCCTGCTAAGGTTAGAGCAGTTGTTGATTGGCCTACACCGAGTTCAGTGACAGAGATTTGGAGTTTTCTGGGATTGATTGGTTATTACAGACGATTTGTGCAGGACTTCTCAAATATTGCGGCACCGATGACGTAGTTGACGAAGAAGGAAGTCAGATTTTAATGGGATAATAGTTGTGAGCAGGCTTTTCAGACTTTAAAGGAGAGATTGACTACCGCGCCAGTGCTCGTATTACTTAAGTCAGGGAAGGGTTTTGAGGTGAACACCAATGCTTGTTTGGTCGGTTTAGGCTGTGTTTTGATGCAGGACGGTAGAGTGATAGCTTATGCGTCCCGACAGCTGAAGATTCACGAGAAGAATTACCCTACACATGACTTGGAGTTGGCGGCAGTGGTGTTTGCACTGAAGATTTGGCGTCATTATCTGTACGGAGAGATGTTTGTGTTGTTTACTGACCACAAGAGTTTGAAGTATCTCTTCACTTAGAAAGAGCTGAATATGAGACAGCGACGGTGGTTAGAGTTCCTCAAGGATTATGATTTCTCGTTAGAGTATCACCCGGGGAAGGCTAATGTCGTAGCTAACGCATTGAACCGAAGAGGGGTTGACTCGGGGGTTGTGACGTGTCGTATGACACATGAGTATGGATTACTCGAGGTAGTCGAGATGATGTATTCTGTTGATATCCCGACCAGCACTAGAGTGTTGATTTGTGGGCAGTTGAGGACTCAGACAGTCTCTATCCAGAGTGTACTTGATGGGCGCAGGCTGATGAGCAGTATCAGAGGTACAGTGAGTTTGCTCAGAGTTCAGATCATCCAGAATGGAGTCAGTCGACAGATTTCTACCTGAGATTTAGAGGGAGACTGTGGATTCCATCAGTGGCTGAGTTACGTGACGAGATTCTCCAGGAGGCTCACCGCTCACGTTTTTCGGTTCATCCGGGCAGGACCAAGATGTATGCTGATATGAGTCGTCTGTTTTGGTGGCCGGGGATGAAGACCGATGTTAATGATTATGTTAGAGGTTGTGAGATATGCCAGCGAGTTAAGGCTGAGCATAAGAGGCCCGGTGGATTATCGCAGCTTCCCATTCCTCGTCGGAAGTGGGAGCATATCGCTATGGATTTCGTCAGTGGGTTACCTCGGTCTCAGCGCAGACATGACAATATTTGGGTGATTGTGGATAGATTGACGAAGTCCGCGCACTTCATACCGATTTCTACCACACATCGAGTGGATAGGTTGGCGAGTTTGTACGAGAGAGAGATAGTGCGACTGCATGGAGTGCCATTGTCAATTATGTCAGACAGAGGGCCGCAGTTTACATCGCAGATTTGGCAGAGTATGCAGGCACAGTTTGGCACGAAGTTGGATCTCAGTACAGCTTATCATCCACAGAGCGATGGACAGTCAGAGAGACTGATTCAGGTGTTGGAGGACATGTTGAGGATGTGTGTATTAGAGTATGGTGGTTCTTGGGAGGAGTATTTTCATCTGTGTGAGTTTGCTTATAATAACAGTTATCAGGCCAGTATTGGTATGGCACCGTTTGAGGCACTCTACGGCAGGCCGTGCAGATCTCCATCTTGTTGGGCAGAGCCAGAGGATGTGGCAGTGATTGGGCCAGAGATTGTAGTGGATCACACAGAGAAGGTATGACTGATCAGACTTCGGTTGAAGGGTGCGCAGGAGAGGCAGAAGATGTATTATGACAGGTACCATGGCGAGTTAAAGTATGAGGTGGGAGGCTATGTATATCTGAAGGTTTCTCCACTGAAGGGTCACAAAAGATTTGGGATCAAGGGTAAGCTTGCGCCGAGGTTTATAGGTCCGTTCAGAGTGAAGAAATGAATAGGCAAGGTGGCGTATGAGCTTGAGTTACCATCTCAGTTAGCAGGAGTTCACCCTGTATTTCACATATCAATGCTTCGACTGGATAGGTCAAGAGAGGGCAAACAACCGATTGTGGACCTAAGTCAGATTGATCTGAGGGAAGACATTATTTACGATGAGCAACCTATTCAGATTATGGACCTGAAGGTGAAGGTATTGAGGAATAAGGAAATTCCCTCAGTTCTCGTCAAGTGGCAGCATCATGGGGACGAGGAACTAACTTGGGAACTGGAGTCTTACATGCGCGAGCATTTCCCTTACTTGTTTTGATTTCGGTAAGTCTTACCCTATATGTTCGTTTAATTTCGAGGACAAAATTCTCAATAAGGGGGAGAGACTGTAACGACCCTAAAATTCTAACTCGTACCACGTGACATTTCAGGGTCGTATTGTGGGCCCTACTAGCCGTGGTGTACTTGTTTCGGTCCTCGGGAGTCGACATCGAGGTATGTTATGTTTGTTTGGTGATTTGTATTATTTATTTATTACCGAACATTAAATTCAATATCCTAAATACGTGAGGACGTGGTGAGTGTGTGTTGGTACCGTTGAATGAGTTCGGAACGAAAGAACCCGCTAAATGGTTATTTGAGAATCCGTGGGACGAAAATGAAATAAAAACACTGACAAATACAAATAGAAATAATTAATGGAATTAAATAATAAATTATGGGCGCCGAGTGATATGTGGGGTCGTGGGCGATACGCGTGAGTCGAATATTAGTGTGCACGCCCGAGTTAACTCGTTGGCGCACAAAACGAAATTTTAGACATGAAAAATACAATTATATATATATATATATATTTATATATATAGAATATATATAAATGTATATATAAGTAAAAAAAAAATGTAAAATGACCAAGAGGGGCATTAGTTTATTAAAGAAGTGGATAAGAATTGGAGGGGCAAAATGGTCATTTGACCCAAAATTTGATCAAAAGCACCATCGACACCCCCATTCTCACATTTCGATCGAGGAAAAGGAGGAAATCGAAGAGAGAGAGATCGATCAAGTGAGGGTGTGGAGTTTCAAAATTGATAAAGTGATTGAGGTCGAGAGTTCGGGGAATCGGCACAAAGGTGAGTTGTGATTGTTGTTACGTTGTGTTGTTGGGATTGTTGAGTTGTTAATTTTGAGAGAAATTGAATTTTTAATTGATTGGTGTTGATGTTGTTGTTGATGTTGTTGTTGTTGTTGTTGTTTATTGTTGAAAAAGGAGAAAAGAAAAGAGAAAAGAAAAAAAAAAAGTTTGAAGCGTAGACGAACGAACGGAATTCCGGTTCGCCTCTCTCAAGATGAAGGAGAAAGGGTGTGGGCGGGTCGTGGTGACCGAGCCACTACCCGGCTGGGCCGAGCCGGGCCCGACCCAGGTGGGGTCGGCCGGTCCCACCTAGTTGGGGGGGACCGGTTGGACCCGACCCGGGGACCCACCATTATTAAAATAATAATATATTTATTCATTTATAATAAATAAATAAATTAAATATGTTTTATTTTTATTTTTTTAAATAAATATTGGAAAAAAATCTGGAAAATTCAGAAAAAAAGGAAAAAAATTCTGAAAAATTATATTTCACCCAAATAAATAAAAATTTGGGTTTTTTTTATGAAAAATGAAGAATTTGAGATTTGCGACGAGACTTTTGTCGGGGTTTTTGTCTCGTAAAGCGTGAAATTTTTAAATATAGCCAGAAAAATATTGAAAAATATTTTTCTAAATTGTATGAAAATTATGAGGTTTCGCTCGGGTATCCTAATGGGTTTAAATGGAACCCAATACCGGATAAGCGACCTAAATTGAGCAAGGGAACAAAAATTTAGAAAATTGTAGAAAGTTAGTTAAACTTGAGAAAAAAATTGAAGAATACTTGGAATAATTAGGGAAAAATTAACGAAAATTGGTCGAAATAATTGTCAGGTGACGAGCAGAGTGTCGGTAACTAATTGAGGAACGTGTGGAGCTACACGAGGGAGTTTTTAGCGGGATTTGAGGTGAGTGAAGGCAATAATAGAATCAACATGATTACTTTTCTATTTATTGATTAATTATTCTTGAAATGCGAGCCCTTTGTATTCCATTCTAGTTCAGGTGACCTAGGGTTTAGGTAGTTCAACTGTGATGAGAAGTCTCAACGAGTTTAGCAGCCGGCATAGACTGTGGCTTCTCGTTGAAGCCTATCAAAATGATTTAGCATCCGGCTTGTGACTGTGGCTTTCTTTCGGTAGTGTGTTAGGAATTTAACAGCCGGCTTTGTCTGTGGCTTTTCCTAACAGAGTGTGCGCTCAGTGGACGCAACCTTCGGGTCCACTGGTTCGTACGGGGTGGATTGAGCAGGGAGGCAGTTTTGGGCCTACTGTGTCGATCGCAAGCTGATGAGGTCTTGAGACCCGCGGTTTGATTGGGACTATCTATTTGCCTATCCATTTGTTTCTCGGTCACTTGATATTCGTTGTTTGTACTTGTTGAATCTATTTATCATGCGACTTGCTATCTATTTCAGTTTCTTGTTATACACTGCATGATTTATAGACTTGTGATTATTGAAAATTCAGTAATTTATGTTGAGATATCTATTGTTGCTGTTTACTGTTATATTTTGTACTCACCGTCCTTTTTATGACGGTGGATGCAGATCCACAGACAAGTAGGGGCAAGGCGCCGAGCTTGGCGATATCCTCTGAGGCACGCTCAGAGCCGTTAGCTTTGCTCTCACCTTGTAGGTATTTTGTCTTTTGTTGTATATTTTGGCTATGTATCCATTTGTTTTGATATTTTGGGACTTTGGGAAGTTGAACCTGACTGTTGATACATGTATATGTTTATTTTGGGCTTTCAGTTGATCTGTTATATACATGTGATGTTGTTTGGACATGATTTTCCACATCTAGGTTGACTGAGTTGTAAACTGTTGTAAGTTGGTATTAAAAACAATTTCGCTGCACACCTAACTACAATTGAGGATAAAAGATTAGATAGAGTTAAGGTGAATTAAAAAGAGTGATCCAGGGTGAGTGAGTGAATAATGTAATGAGTAATTGGTAAGTTAAGGCTGACTAGACCTGCGTTGACTCGTCGGAGACGAGCTCGGGGGTCCACGTAGGTTTAGGCCGGGCAGGGCCCAGTTTGTAGTTGCTGGGGCCGTCACAGTTTTTCTCAAAATAGTTTTGAAATCTCCACTGCGCATGAACCCCAAAACCCAACAGCATATATATACAAAACCCAAAAGTATAAACTATGTAGCATATAGATACAAAATAACAAATTATACGGCGTATAGGTACAAAATAACAAACTATGCTAACAAGCCACAACATATTTTAATGCGTTTTTTCACATATTGAGAATGTATATCTTCCAACCCATATTCATTATTGTCAAGTTTCTACTTTTCGTTTTGATTCTGATTTTTTTTATTTTCTTTTTAGGATTGAATCAAAATTCTAATAACAAAATGATTAAAAAAGTGATATGTATTGGTTGACATCTCTGGTAAGTGTTGCCTAGATCTATGATCTCCAATTTTAAGTTTATTTGACAAGATCATATGTTTTTATTATATATCCTCACTATCTCAACAAAATTTATTTGTATATTTGAAGTTTCCTTATGTCGTACTTTTTTACCATAACATTTTTTTTTACTTTTTTTGAACTTCTTTTTTGCTCTTTTCGACTTTTTTATAGCTATTTGGTTTTCGGTGTTTTTTATATTTAGATTTTTACCTTTGAGTTTTTATTTTAATCTCTTTTTTATTTTTCTTTTCAAGAGCAAACAAAAATATTTTAAAAATGACATATACTGATCGTCAATCTCTGTGTGCATTGTTTAGATCAATGACCTCCCTTTTTTTAGTTTATTCAACAAGATATCAATTTATTATATATCCTTTATTGTGGCAACAAAATTTTAATTAATCATTTTTCAAAATAAATATAGCTTCTATTCATAAAGTATTAAATTGGGATTTCACCAATGTTTACATAAGTTTTTTTTTCTCTTTCTATCACTTCCTTTTTCTCATCAAATTAATTTTATTAGGATTACATTTTTGTATAATCATATGTAAAAAGTTTTTAAACTTTCAAGACATATATTCCCTAATTTTGCTACAAAAAAATTAAATGATATTATTCTTCACTTGAAATTTGTTCGAGATTATGTAGTAAGATTATTTTTTTAATTTTTTTTCTCATTAAGTTAATTATTTTTTAACTAATATATTGACATTTAGTCTTACCCGCGCGCGAAGCTCGGGATTTTGACTAGTTTTTTAAAATGGATTCCTCGTGGAACGGAGCACGTGGCAAGGAGACGGAGATTCCCTGTGTGGTGGGGTATGGGGCGAGGCACGGGCGGGGCGAGGCACGGGGTGGGATGCGGGGCGGAGCGACGGGATTCCCCGCGGGGCGGGAACGGGGCGGTTCTACGGGGAAAACCACGGGGTAAAGGCATGCCCCGCCCCCGGCCCCGCGCCAGCGAGGGCAAAAATGCGGGGAATCTCGCCTCGCCGGTGCGGGGCCCCGCGGGGGCAGGGAATCCCCGCCCCACTTGCAACACTAGGTGGAGATGGGGATGGGTACAAAACCTCATACCCACACGAGTATGGATACGTAGATGGGTAATAAAATATATTCACGGAGATCTCCATGGGAATCCCCATTGAGGATATCCAATGGGGATACCTATAAGAATTACTCATGGGGATTCTCATATATCAATTTATACCAATTTATACCATATGATATTTATTATTTATATATACATCATATGGCATTTATATATAAATATAATATAATATTACATAGTTTTCACCCTCAAACACTCATAATATATACGACAAAAAACTTAATGAGATTTATAATTTTAATTTATTTGGTTAACTATATGTTCTATTTTGAATTGGTTGCAACTATATTTATACTTTACAATTTTAAGTTCACATGCACTAAAAAAAAAATTTAGGATCAAATGAGAAAAATTACAAAACCTTATTTTATATATATATGTTATGAATTTGTAATTTATTGACATTATTGTTTTCCCCACGTGATTCCATATACTCACAAAATCTCCATGAAAAATCTCCACGAGGATCCCTAATGGGAAAAAGATTTTCCCACGGGATATATCCCCCATCCCCACAAAAATCGCCATGAAAATCCCTGTTGGGATCTCAATGGGGGATGAAATGGAAAAAAAAATTTCATGGGGATTCCCATCCCCTCGAGATTTGATGGGTATAGGATGGCTATGAAAATTTATCTCCACATGAGTATGAGTATGGGGGTGAGTGATTGTGAGAATGAATCATTAATGTGTGTATGTCGTAGTGATTGTTGTATATATGGGGTGTACCATAGTGAGTCTGGGGTGTGAGTTTGTTATGTGTGTGTGGTGTATATTGTAAGACGTGGCCGTGTGTGGGTCACTTGTTTCATACATGTTGTTATATATAAAGCAAACAGTGAGGAGAGAGAAGGGAGCTCTCTCACTGTCTCTTTCGTTCATTTTCCTCTGTTGCAGTATATGTATACACCAGATTAGGGTTCTTCGACATAGTATCAGAGCGTCGATGGCTAGCGTCGTGAATGTCCTGGTTCACACGCCTCAGATCACAGTAGGAAACTGATGCGAAGAAGTTCATCATAGCAAGAAAAGATGAACGAGGCAGAAGCATCGTCACGAGGAGAAACCAGATCTACACATCACGATGGTAGATCTACATCTCCGGTGGTCAGATCTACACTTCCGAGCGATGGATCTACATCCACGACTACCAGATCCATATCACAGTACCAAATGTTAAATCCATTTGGCAACTCGTTGAACCAGATCGTCACAATGAAGCTGAATCGCTCAAACTTTCTGATCTGGAAAGCGATTGTTCTACCGTTATTTCAAGGATGTCGTCTCGATGGTCATCTTCTTGGAACAATCGCATGCCCGCCTGAGATCGTAGCAGAGACAGGGTCATCAAATCCGGAATATGAAGAGTGGTATGCACGAGATCAATTCTGTCTAGGCTGGTTAATCAGTGCAATATCCAAAGAAGTTGCATCTGCTGTAGTAGGTGCCAAGAATGCAAGAGAAGCGTGGCGGAACATAGAAGATCATTGTGGATCTCACAGCCGTGCTCAGATCCAGGTATATAAACGACAGATCCAGTCGAACAAGAAGGGATCTCGATCGATATCTGAATATGTACTTCATATGAAGGAACTCGCCGATAATCTAGCTATGGCAGGAGCACCAATGACAAATGACGATCTGATCTCCAATACACTGGCAGGTTTGGATGGAGATTACTTGCCAATAATCTCGGTGTTACAAGATAAGGAGTCATTGAGATGGCCGAGTTTCAAGCCTCACTGTTAAGTTTTGAAGCTACACTTAGTTAGATCCAAGGTATTCAGGCAGTTGCATCATTGTCAATAAATGAAGAAACTCCATCAGCAAACTCAGCTGAGGTGAAACTATCCAACGGTGGCAACATGCAACCAAGATCTGGTGGACGTAGTAACCAACCTTATAGAGGTCGAGGAGGCAAATCTCGAGGTCGTGGTGGATTCAGATTTCAGAACAATAATAAGCCAACATGTCAAATTTGTGGAAAATTCGGCCACTCTGCAGCAATATGCTACTTCCGTGGAGACATGAAGTACATGGGATCATCCTCCTCCACCCCACAGCTTCATCAAGGACATCCACGACCCTTTATGCAGTCTCCTCCACAGCAGAATCCACAGCAACATTCATTTTTTGCTGCTTCAGAACCAGGATCGGATATTTCCTGGTACGCTGACAGTGGAGCATCTTCACACATTACATCAGATCCATCGCAGTTGAACAATTGTGTTCCATATGGAGGTAACAAATCATTAATTGTTGGTAATGGACAGTCATTAGAAATTTCTGGTATTGACACTGCATTATTACCCTCCTCTAGATATTTCCTGTTTTTCTTCATTTCAAAAAGTTTGTTGAAAATCAATTTTCATAAAAAATTAAACGTGTTCAATCTGATTGGGGTGGTGAATATCGCTCTTTTAAACCTTTTCTTGATTCTTGTGGATTGCTTTTCAACACTCCTGTCCACATGTGCATGAGCAAAATGGGAGAGCTGAGCGTAAACATAGACACATCATTGAAATAAGTCTTACTCTCCTTGCACATAGTAGCTTGCCCCATAGGTTTTGGTGGGATGCTTGTGAGGCATCTGTGTTCCTTATAAACAGGTTGCCTACTAGGGTCCTACAGGGGCTATCCCTTTATGAAAAGCTGTACCATAAACCTCCTGATTATTCTCTGTTGAGGGTTTTTGGATGTTCATGTTTTCCATATCTTCGTCAATATAACTCTCACAAGTTTCAATTTCGGTCTGAACGTTGTTTGTTCTTAGGATATAGCTCTTCTCATAAGGGTTATAAATGTCTACATAAATCTGGTCGTCTTTATATTACTCGTCATGTGGTGTTTAATGAGGAAGAATTTCCTTATCATATGTTGTTTTCTACTTCGTCTTCCACTGCTGGGTCAGAGTCTTCCTCTTCTATTTTTCTACCTACTCCTTTGTTTTCTACAAGGACATCTTTTTCTAGTTCTTCTCTGAGTCAGTCTAAGTCTCCATCTATATCTGCTCATGCTTCTTCTCAGTCTAATACTCCTACTCAGGATAATGCATCTCCTCAGTCTAATTCATCTGATAAGCCTAATGCTCATGCTTCTTCTTAGTCTAATGCTTCTATTCCTGGTTCTGATTCTCAGTTGCCTTTGTCTATGGATATTTCTGAATCTGAGGTACCTATTAATACTCATCCAATGATAACTCGATCTAAAGATGGCATTGTTATGAAAAAGGTGTTTGTAGCTACAACTACTGTGCCTACCAGTGAAATTCCTAAGACTGTTGAATTGGCTCTCAAGGACCCTCAATGGAGAGAGGCCATGGAGATGGAATACAAGGCTCTTATCAGGACTGGCATTTGGTCCCTGGTGCCTGCCTCTTCCTCTCTTAATATTGTTGGAAATAAATGGATTTTTTCAATAAAAAAGAACTCTGATGGCTCTGTGAGTCGATACAAAGCTAGATTAGTGGCTAAAGGCTTTAAACAAATGCCGGGTATCGACTTTGATGAGACTTACAGTCCAGTAGTTAAGGCCTCCACTATTCGTGTCATTTTAACTGTTGCAGTTCAGTTTGGTTGGTCAATTAGGCAGATTGATATTAATAATGCCTTTTTGAATGGGTCTTTGATTGAGGATGTTTATACAAATCAGCCTCTTGGTTTTGTAGATAGTCGCATCCTACTGTTGCACATTGCCCAAGTTGCACAAGGCATTATATGGTCTGCGACAAGCACCTAAAGCATGGTTTGATAAATTGAAATCAACTTTACTATCATGTGGTTTTATTAACTCAAAAGTTGATAACTCTCTGTTTATTTTTAGTAAGCAGTCTGTGATTTTATATGTGTTGGTTTATGTTGATGACATTATTGTCACTGGGTCACACACTGCACAGATTCAACAGTTCATTTCCAAATTACATAACCGTTTTGCTTTAAAAGATATTGGGGAGTTGAGTTTGTTTTTGGGTATGGAGGTTCGTCGTGATAATACTGGATTGTTTCTCACACAAACTGCCTATATTAATCAGCTTCTTCATAAAGGAGGCATGCTCCAGGCTAAGGCTATTGACACTCCTGCGTTAGTGGGCAAGCCTTTATTTTCTGATACATCTCCTAAGTTTACTGATCCTACTTTATATAGAAGTTTATTAGGTGGTTTACAATATTTGGTGAATACTCGTCCCGATATTGCCTTTATTGTTAATCGGTTGAGTCAGTTTCAGCAGTCACCTTCTATGACTCATTGGCAAGCACTTAAACGTGTCTTGCGTTATTTGAAAGGTACGTGTGATTGGGGTCTATGGTTTCGGCCCAGTTTGCAATTGTTTGTTACAGGTTTTTCTGATGCTGATTGGGCGACCTCACCGGATGACAGACGTTCTGTTTCCGGGTTTGCTGTATATTTTGGTGCTAATTTGGTTTCGTGGCAGTTCAAGAAACAGCAGGTGGTTGCTCGGTCCAGCACTGAAGCTGAGTATCGCGCATTGGCTCACGTTGCTGCAGAAGTCTCCTGGCTGCAGTCCTTATTGTCCGAACTGCAAATCACAATTTCAGCACCTCCTGTGGTATGGTGTGATAATGTTGGTGCTCAATCTCTTGCTCGTAATCCGGTTTATCATTCGCGAACTAAACACATCGAGCTGGATGTTCATTATGTTCGGGATAAGGTGTTACGTGGTCAACTGTTTGTTCATCATGTTCCTAGTCATGATCAGATTGCAGATTGTTTCACCAAGGCTTTTGCTGTGTCTCGATATTGTTTCTTAAGGTCCAAACTCGGTGTTGCTTCTCTCCCCCTTCGTTTGAGGGGGGATGTGAGAATGAATCATTAATGTGTGTATGTAGTAGTGATTGTTGTATATATGGGGTGTACCGTAGTGAGTCTGGGGTGTGAGTTTGTTATGTGTGTGTGGTGTATATTGTAAGACGTGGCCGTGTGTGGGTCACTTGTTTCATACATGTTGTTATATATAAAGCAAACAGTGAGGAGAGAGAAGGGAGCTCTCTCACTCTCTCTTTCGTTCATTTTCCTCTGTTGCAGTATATGTATACACCAGATTAGGGTTCTTCGACAGTGATGAATTTTTAAGTGGGTATAGGAATGGGGATGAGGTCACCACCTCCTGTCCCACCCATTTTTGCATCCCTACTCCCAACCATGTTTCTTCCATTTAGGAGACTCGAAGAATCAACGTATCATTAGAGAGCTCCTTTGTTTGGGTGCATCTGATCTTGGACTAGGCTTTGAGACCCTTCGTCCAATAGCCTTTTAGAGACTTTTTGGGCTTGTGGTATAAGCTAGGGGCTCGAATTAGAAGACAGCACAAGCCATTTGGGCTTTTAAATATCGTGAAAATGTATCACAATTGGTGAAAAAAAAGACTTTTTACTAACCAAAAAATAATAAAAGACTTTTAACCACGAAGATTTTTTTTAGAACCTTTAACCACAAAGTTAAATAACAAATCAAATATGGGGTGGCTTCGAGTTAGTGAAAATAAATCATAAAAAATCAACATGGAGTCTCGTTCAACCTATATATTTTCGTTCGGTCGTTCCTATTAATTTGCAATGCCACGCCAATTTGAGCAATTTATCAAACTTTCTATGGTATATACATGAGGAGTGCATCCTTCTTCTACATGTTGGAGTTTCCTCTCTCGTGGCCGGTACAAAGTTAGACGCGGTTTTGGTCCTTATACTTATTACGTACCCTGCAACCCTAAAGTTGAGCGTATGTTGAATTTTTTTGTGTAGTTGATTTGAGTGCAAATTTTGAGTAAGCTAGCGGCAGATCGAGGAGTTTATGTAATTTTTTATTTAAATAAAAAAATCAAACGATTCATATTAGCTAATATTAATTATCTTCTTTAAGAAAAATAAACTTGATAATGTAGCAATGTACGTATGTCGTCGTGGTTAGCAGTAAGAAAGTAATTGATTGACAATACAAATTTATTAATGGATAGATCTGTGTTAATATATATATATATATATATATATATATATGAGTACTATTACTATGAAACCAAATATATACCTATGCCATAGGTACATTATTTATAACCATTAGATTCTAATCCAATACATTAATCGAGACATTATAAATGCACAAAATATATATATATATATATATATATATATAATAAGGCAGACATGTTGATTAAATAATGAAAAGGAAGTAATAACATCTAAATTAATAGTTCACTCGATTAATTAACTCATCATGATCGAGGTGCAAGTCAAATTATTGTTGTTGCACCAACTAAAATGTACCACATAAACTTGCCTATTATATTTTTAATTCAACAACATGCCTCATTTTCAAATTAGTTAGGTCGATCGGCAACACATAAGAGATTTTCTATTCTCATTTCAAAATAAAAATCTTAAAAACAAGAGATGACAAAATAATTGAAGATGAATAATTAAGTGAAGAACTAACATGGTAGAAAAACAATAATGACAATTTAATCAACTAAAAACAATAATGACAATTTAATCGATCGGCAACACAGAAGAGATTTTCTATTCTTGGTCTTCTCTCTCTCTCTTCTCGGTCACTCTCCTCCCTTGCACGAGCTGCCACCTCTCTTAGCGGCGCTGGAGTGTCGGACACTCGCCGGAGGTGTCTCGGGTCGTCGGATCTAGAGGTACATTTACCTCTCTTGGTTTCTTCCTCTCTTTCTTTCTCACTCTCTTTCTCCCTCTCGTTCTCACTGGCCACCGCGACTGTGCTCACTATTGCACATCTGTTTCGCAGTGGTGGCAGTTGTTTCAAGTCGGAGATCTGTTGGAGACAACTCACCACTCCCGGAGTTTCCTCCAATCGTAGTGATTTGAGTTGAGTCCGCTATGCAACTCGTTACAGTTTCATCACGTTGTTTTCACTGTTGTCGTGTTTTGCCGCTGCCAGAGGTAGTGGCACTAGTCGAGGTGGTCGGGGATGGTCCCTAGTGGTGCCCCAAAATCCCCACATCCCCGAGCACCCACGTTTGCGTCACATAGGGTGTTGTGGTCGATTGTGCATTGTTTTCATAAATTGGTTACTGTTTTATGTCTCGCCGGAATATGCATGTATGGGCGGCCCTGTTGGCCAAACCACCGAGCGTGGGGGTTGTCGGGGACCTCTCCATGACCTCGATGATGCCTCGCTACCCTTATTGTGATCGATTTGGTCATGTTGGAACTGTTTTAGTGTCTTGAACCTAAGTGATGTTCTTGTCATGTTGTGTGGACTATTTTTAAGTCCTCGTCGGAAATTGCCCTTAGGGGCGGCGTCGCCATGGACCACCTGGGTTGGAGGTTGTCGATGACCCCACTGAGCCTTGGCTTGGGCCCCACAGCCCTTCGGAGTGGTTAATAACAGTGAGGCGAGCGCGAACTTTTGATATTTCATGTTTATATTTATTTCATGTGCGTTATGTTCCTCCTCGCCGGAATCCGCTGTCGTGGGCGATGCCACCACTATGCCACCGTGACCGAGGATGTTGGGTACTAAGCTAAGTTCATGCTTGTGTCTCACCACTCTCGAAGTGGCCTAAAACGACGGTGTTATTATTTATATTATGTCATTTATGTGTTATATACATGTTGTAACTTTCTTGTCGGAAACCACCCATCGTGGTGGTACTGTCGTCGATGCGATGATATGGGGCATTGCTGAAGACCTTACCATGTCTGTCATGGGCTCTCACAGCCCCGGAGCGCCCATATCAATGGTGATGAGTCGTAATGGCGAAGTTATGCGTAAGTTGTTTCTATCACGACAAGTAGTCGTCGACGTGACGTAGGGCATGCACATGGCCTTTTCATATCGTGTTGGCACTCTACGGACGTTAGACCACATCTGCGAGGTTCCCAAACTCGTTGGTGCATGGTTGTTTTGAGTTATGTTGTTTTACGAATTTGCGTTTGAAAGTCGGAAATTGGTTATGACGTCGTGGTCACGTCGCCGACTCATCGAGGCTATGACGTGACTCACATACGATTGAGCCGAGCCTATAATTCATGAGTAGGCTTACATGCATTATGATTATCGATGTTATGATATCGCAGTCGTGGTTATTATTGTCATGGTTTTTTAAACCAGAGAGAGAGTTTTCAGTTTCCCTATCAAATTTCGAGTTGTTTAAGTCCTTAAAATATTTGGGAATACACTAGGGTTTAACCTAGGGTTAGTTAATAACTCGATCCATTAATTAGAGTTTTCAAACTTGTCAAGTAGTGAGAAACTCGGGGATACGCGTTAGAATTCGCGGGAGTATTGTTATTCACGGGTTGCATTATCAGGTAAGTACACTTGCCTTAAAGCTTATGTATGATTTGTAAGCCAATAAGAAAATGTCATGTGATTCATTATCATTTATTCAGATTTGTTATGCTCTATTATTGGTATTCCATTCCATTCCTTGTTGTGTGTTTCTTGGCGTAAGTGTTTCGTCTCAAGAGTACTAGGACCTGCACTAAAGGGATAAAACACGGGCACTCTTGTACAGGAGTGTGTGACCACCCTTAGAGACCGTGTGACATCGAGTATTGGATAGGTGGGCTTGTGTCCCTCCCATCATAGTTGTGCTTCGCTTGTGTCGATGCCCGGGAAGACCCCGCGAGGTCTTCGCCATTATGCTATGATTTAGACCACTTATGAGCCTCTTTTGATTCCTTAGAACACACTTGAAATTTGATTGATATTTATTAGTCTGTTTATCATGCACTTGATCTATTTAAATTCCTGTCTTTCTATTACCGCATAATATTTAGACTGCTTTATTTGATACATCATGAATTATTGTTATCTTCTTCTGGCATTACATTCGATTTCTTCAGTTGCTCACCGTCTAGTTTGTGATGGTGAGTGTAGATAGAGCGAAGAGTGCAGTAGAGGCAAGGAGCCCTTGCTAGACAACTTTTTGTGAGGATTAACAACTGAACTTGGAAGACATTATAGTAGGTTTTTTTATGTTTTGCTTACTTGTATATCGTTTCATACATATGTTTTGGATTATAGAACTTGGTATTTTTTATGAGACTGGTATCATGTATCTTGGCTTATCAAATTGTATATGAATACCCGGGGTTTTCCACACTTATTAATTCCTACATTTCCCTTTGATTGAGTTATTTCCCTTATGTTTAGTTTATTACTTTCCGCTGCGTAAAACTTGCAATAACTCTTTCATAAATTGTATAATTGAATGATTTGAGGCTGATTAGACTCGCCAAGTTCACCAAGTACTGGCTTGGGGACCTCTACGAGTTAGGCCGGGTGTACCCAAATGTACGGGGAATTTGGGGCCGTCACAGGACCCCAGAAACTCAAAAATCCCTATTTTTTATGACTTTTTAGGTTGAAACCAATTTTAGAGGTTTAATATAAATAGAAGTTTGGTTTGTTTAAGAATTTCTACCTCTTGTTTACACCAGAACTTATAGGAGAACTAGGTTTTTGCTTGACAATGTCTAACTAAACTCATTAATCTAGGTTGGAGGTAGATCGAATAGAGTTTTCAACCTTGGTATTCATCATGAGGTTTATTTAATCTATCTTTCTATTGATTTTCTGTTATGATTTATTTCCTTTGACATTGAACATCATCTAAGGTTAGATTTGATTATGTGTAAGAGCCCTTTCATGCATATTAGGTTGATCACCCACAGTTATTGAGTTGAAACATTCATCCTTACACGATAAATTCATCTATGTGACAATTGGTCATACTGATTAGTTAGTCCCTTTCGGGACTGGTCAAGTGTCTTAGGGATCTAGGTTAAATCGGGAACACTAGCAATCTGGTTGTCTAGGTGTAGTGCCTTTACGAATTGTATTAATGCAATCAACACATTAAACCCAATTAGCATGAGTCTGGGTTGTGTGTTTGGTTAGAGAAGTAGTTAATGGTCGTACATTCACTACCGAGACCAGTAAGTACGAGGAACCGAGTGCATCATCGGGTCTATAGCACACTATGTCATAACTAAATTTCATATATTTGCATGAACTGAAGACTGATGAATTACATAGGTTGTTGACAAAGTTCGAGAAGCCGAAAGCCTAAATTATTCTCTTCCATTGAATTCTTCCTTTCTAAAATTGTTTTCACTCTCTAGTTTTTTTTTTAATTCAATCAATCTTTTAAAACCCCTTGATTTCCCTTTTTGTTTATAAATCTAGGTTAGAATACTTGGTCTCCGAGGTTCGACCCCATAATTGATGCTGCTACTAGTGTTAGGTTTTTGGGTAAGTACGTAGCAAAAAATTCAAAACAATTTTGAAAAACCCCAACAAGATCGCAAATAAGTTCCATTAAACTAGATCTACAAAAGTAAACCATACATTGATTCGTGATTTTCTTTTCTGATTGTTCGATCTTCAAGACGTTTAAGCTGCTTCCTCTATTAGAAATTCACACACGAACGTGACGACAATTTCGAGTACTAGCCCCAATAGAGAATGAAAACGTTTTTCTTTCTCTCCCAAAATCCAGAGAGTTCAAAAATTGAAAAACTAAATTCTTCTATTACGTTTTTGGGTATCACCCTTTATTTATATATGTATATAAGCTCTCACTTAAATTCTATTGTAATACAACTATTGTATTTATAATGTTTAAGTAAATTCGAAATACAACTATTGTATTTACATTTTTAAGCAAATCACGCATATACCCTTATTAATAAGTTATCATATAATGAATCATAAGGGGTTATATACTATAAATTTTATCTTATAAAATTCAAAACTCTGAACCATTTGAAATTGTGCTAAGCCATTCTTTATGTGCGACTCAATAGGTTCATGCAACGTTGGTAGTGAACCAAACCATTTTGGTACACAAGTTATAAGCGTCCTCTAGCAAAGCATTATGACTACCTAAGTAGCATGAATATCAAAATTGATACAACCTAATGAATAACGTATATCATATCATTTTGTCGTGCGATATCCTTTGATTAAATATAAGGCATGGAAAGTCACCCTTAATATTCAATCGTACTAGTCTTGATCTTTAGATATATTGAAAATATCTAAGCAACATTGATCATATCAATTCACTTGGACTTGGCCATTTAACAATCTAACACATCGAGGGATTCATTGATATCTCTCTCTTTATAAGAGCGACAAATTCTTTCTTAATTACATACCTTTACATATTGCTCACATGATAACTAATCACAATCTTTATAATCGTCCAGTTAAAGATAACGTTTAATTGTGTCAAATTACCATGCTCCCAATATTAAAGTCTATGGTAATCTCAAGTTAAATGACTAAATGATATACCTATTAAGAGTAACATCTATGACTTAATCCATGTGGTGTTCTCATAGTGGGTCGGTCCAGTACCTTGTTCCTTAACAAGTACTCATGATCTCAATTCGTATCCTTATACGTATGATAATCACATGACCATCAATCAAGACTCACACTAGTCTTAATTCATTATAGTTCCCATTATAATGACCGACTATGGACATTTAAAATATTTCAACAAATACCCATGGATCTTATTATAAGGTAAATATGCAATCACTTATAATAAAACAACAAATAATAAACCTTTATTTTATTAACTAAAAAAACTGTAAGATAAATAATGTTTGTAGATTGATATAGGGCACATGCCCCAACATCTCCCACTTGCACTAGGGCCAATGTACTCAGCTTCAATTATAGAATCGGCCACAGTCTCTTGCTTCGAACTTTTCTAGCTCACTACGCCTCCATTCAAAGTAAACACATATCTAGACTGCAATATGAAGTCATCAATGTTAGTTTGAAAACTTGCATCTGTGTAACCATTTGCAACAAGCTCGTCTTCCAAACCACCATAGACCAAGAACACTTATTTAGTCCTTCTCAAGTACTTAAGAATGTTCTTTATTTTTATCCAGTGAGTCTCATGAGATCAGACTAGTATCTACTTATTGCGCTTAAAGCATATGATACATCATATCGATTGCATAACATGGCATACAAGATAGATTCAATAGCTGATGCATATGGAATCATATTCATGCATTCTCACTCGTCATTAATCTTTGGACATTGATTCTTCTTGAGAGTTATTCCATGAGATTCTTGCTGAGAGTTATTCCATGAGACATTGGCAATAACCCTCTTTTAGAGTCTTGCATACTGAACCTATTCAATACCTTGTCAATATAAGCACCATGACTTAGGCCGATCAGCTTTTTAGATCTATCCCTATAGATCTTAATCCCAAGGATGTAGGATGCATCTACTAAGTTCTTCATTGAGAAATTCTTCCCCAACCAATACTTGACACTTTGTAAGGATGGGATGTCATTTCCAATGAGTAATATATCATCACATACAGTACCAGAAAAACAACCATGCTGCCACTGACCTTCTTGTATACACAAGGCTCATCTCATTTTTAATGAAACCAAATTCCTTAATTGCTTCATCAAAACGAAGATTCCAACTCCGAGAAGCTTGCTTTAATCCATAAATAGATCTTTGAAGCTTGCACACCTTCCTATAATTCTCAAGATGAACAAACCCTTCAGGCTATATCGTATACATGTCCTTAAGTAGCTTTCCATTTAGAAAATTTGTTTTGACATCCATTTGCCATATCTCAATCATAATATGCGGCTATGACAATAAGAATTCTAATGGATTTAAGCATGGCTACAGGAGAAAAAGTCTTATCATAATCAACACCTTGAGTCTGTATGAAACCTTTTGCTATTAGCCGTGCTTTATAAGTATGCACATTGCCATTCATATCAGTTTTCTTCTTGAAAACCCATTTACATCTAATAGTCTTACCGCCAGGGTAAATCAACCAGGTTCCAAACTTGGTTATCATACATGGATTTCATCTTAGAGTTCATGGCACTAAATCATTTATCTGACTCAAGGTTAGTCACAGCCTCTTGATAAGTAGTAGGTTCATTTTAATCCATAACCAACACCTCACTACTATCAGTAATAAGAAATCCAAATCTTTCTGGTTGATGTCTTACCTTATCAAACCTACGCAGGCCTTGTGATACCCGTAGAGGCTCAACTAGTTCAAGACTTTGTTGAACTCCCACTGGCGGTTGAGTGTTTATTTTTGGTTCTTGAACTTCTTCAAGACTAACTTTATTCTCATTGTTCTCTTTTAAAATAAACTCTTTTTTCCATGAAGACACCATTCCGAGCAATAAATACTTTGTTCTCAGTAGGATTATAAAAGTAGTATCCTTTAGTTTCTTTAGGATAACCAACAAATACATACTTGGTAGATTTGGCTTATAATTTTTCTGAGATCTATCGTCGTACGAAAATCCACAGCCCCAAATCTTAAGGAAATACAAACTTGGTCTTTTCCCAAACACATCTCATGTGGTGTTTTATCAACTATTTTA
This sequence comes from Stephania japonica, assembly GCA_039657345.1. NCBI lineage: Eukaryota > Viridiplantae > Streptophyta > Magnoliopsida > Ranunculales > Menispermaceae > Stephania > Stephania japonica. Next base: position 12,952,045 of record CM077558.1, on the reverse strand, counting down.
AAATGAACACGATTCAGTGTAAACGCAGCAGTTTCTAAGGCATAGCCCCAAAACGAAATAAGAAGATATGCATGATTCATCATAGACCGAACCATATCCTATAAAGTTTGATTTCTCCTCTCAGAAACACCATTCCATTGTGGAGTTGATGGAGGAGTTAACTATGAGACAATCCCACAGTTTCTAAGATGATCATCAAACTCTTGGCTTAAATATTCACCACCTCGATTTGATCGAAATGCTTTAATAGTTTTGCCAAGTTGATTTTGCACTTCATTATGAAATGTTTGAAACATCTCAAAAGATTCACCTTTATGTTTCATGAGATACACGTAACCATATTTGTTGAAAACATCAGTAAAAGTAATGAAGTACTGATAATCACCTCTAGCCATTGTGTTTATAGGACCGCATATATCAGTTGTATTAGACCGAATAAGTCACTTGCCATTTCACTGTGTCCAGTGAAAGGACTCTTTGTCATCTTGCCTAATAAGCAAGATACACATGTTTCATATGATTCAAAATCAAATGAATCTAAAAGTTCATCTTTATGGAGTTTAGAAATGCGTTTCTCATTTATGTAGCCAAGTCGACAATGCTAAAGGTAGGTTTGATTCAAATCATTTGACTTAAATATCTTTGTATTTACTTTAAAGATAGGAGTATATATGGACCTTTTCATGTTTAGAATATAAAGACCGTTGCACAAATCGACATTTGCATAAAAATGTCTTTACGAGAAATGAAACATTTATTATTCGCAAAAATGAAATAATAACCATCCAAATCCAAACATGAAACTAAAATGATGTTTTTGCTCAAGGCAGAGATATAATAACAATTATTTAAAACTAATACTAGTCCACTAGATAAAGACAACTCATAACATTCTACAGCCAACGCAACAACCTTTGCTCCATTTTTGACTCGTAGAATAACTTCTCCTTTCTTTATCTTTCTACTTTTGGAGAGACCCTGCGCATTAATGCAAATGTTGGAGAGACCCAGCGCATTAATGCAAATGTGAGAACCACATCCGGTATCCAATACCCAGGAATCACTATTAGACAAGTTAATTTCAATAACGTAAATACCTGAAGCAGTAGTCACACCACTCTTATTTTTCTTTTGATCTTCAAGAAAGAGCTTGCAATTTCTTAACCAATGCCCAGGTGCATGACATAAATGACAATTTCCTTCTTTTTCTTTTTCTTTCTGGGACTGTGAAGTAGAAGCAACCTTAGGCTTAACTTGTACCACAAGATTTGTGACTGGCATAATACCCTTGGCAACTTTAGTCTTGTCTTTGGTCTTCTTCTTCAAAGCCTTTCCTTTCTAAACCATCAACACATTGGTCGTGTGTTTCTTGACATTCTGCTCAGCAGTTTTGAGCATCAAATGCAACTCTGAGATAGATCTCTCCATATTATTCATATTGTAGTTCATCACAAATTATGAAAAACTATCAGACAATTAATTAAGGATCAAATCCGTAGCTAACTCTTGACTTATGGGTATTCCAAGTCTGTCAAGATGGTCAATATAAACCTTCATTTTCAGAACATGAGGGCTAACTTATACACCCTAAGACATTTTGCAAGAATGGAGGTTCTTGATTATCTCGAACCTTTCTTGCCTAGCCTGTTGTTGGAACATTTCCTTCAGCATTGTAGCCATGTCGTAAGCTTCCATGTGTTTCATGTCTGTAACCCCGAATTTTTAACTGACTTGTGTTACACTTGTCAGGATCGTGACCCATCTACGTGAATATTGGACTGTATTTCAAACTTCAGGAGTCAACACCGAGGTAATTTTATGATTCTTTGATTGTGTGTATTAGTATTTTAGTATTTTATGGGTCTCGAGCCGTTCAGGCGATTTTTAGTTGAGTGAGGTTTCGCCTAGTTAAACGGGGAATAAAAACACAATAAAGAATACAAATAAATGAATTTTCTGATAATTTAATTAATTAGTTGATGGAATATGGCAAGAAAATAGGCACGACGAACCGAGATTGAGAGAAATACGGACCGAGGAGCAAAATCGATGCGGGAGTTGAATAGTCTCGTAGCATACGGACTATGAGAAAAAAATTGTTAAAGTAACATAAAACTCGATAAGGAGAGTCACTAGATTTTCCTCGAGATGTGTATGTAAGTGAAGATGTGATAAAAGGGTAAATGACCCATAAGAGCAACTGTCCAAGAAATGTACAAATGTTGAATTAAGTGCAAAAGGGTAATTTCACATTGTTTACACATATAAAAACAAAGAAAACCCTAATACACACTATTCATCATCTTCTCAACACCACAGCTGACACTATTCCTCCTCCCCACTCTTTCCCCCACTGCCATTTGCCACCACCGGACCTCCGACCAAGTCAGAGGTGGTCAGAGACCGAGACGTCTCTCTCTCTCTCTCACTCCTACTCTCGGCCTGTTCACTTTCTCTCTCAACTCGGCGGTCCTCCCTCCCTCCTCACTCTTGGCTGCCTCTCTCTCTCTTTCTCTTGCTAGACAACCACCACCACCGCCTCTTACCCACGTTACCGGAGCTAGGTAAGTTCTTTGCTCTCTCTCTCTCTCTCTCTCTCTCTTGTTCCCTCTCTTTTCTCACTCACGCTCCTTCTCAGTTTTGAGACTCACACTTGTCCTCTCTCGACCCCATGTGTAATAGCCACCTCCTCTCGGCGAGCTCGTCACCACCGCCACCTCCTTCGCTATTGAAGCCACCACGTCCCACCCTAGGTGAGCTCCTCCTCCTCTCTTGTTTCTCGGATTAGTCTCACTGCGTCCTTCATGAATATTTGAAATTTTTTGGGTTGACGGTGGCCACGGCTTGGATGACCGACGCCGAAGTTGGTCGAGGCTGACCGGAGGTCACCCTCCGGCGATTCTGCTGGCCAAGGAGACCCCTATGTGTAACGGTTGCATGGACAGTTTGGTGGTGTGTAGTGTTTGTGATTTTGGTGTGGGTGTGTAAGTGCATGGGGTGTACATCTCACTGTGTGTACACCACAGTAGGGTGTACACAACAGTGTGTGTACACCACAGTGGGGTGTACATAACAGTTGTACATGTGTGTGCATAGTGAAAAGGTGTGTATATGTGTAGGGGTGTGTAAAACAGTTGGGGTGCACAAAATAGTGGGGTGTTGTGTGCACATAATAGTGGGGTGCATATATATATATATATCATGTGTGTGTATATAATAGTTGGGGTATGGGGTGTCTTTAGTTGTGGTGTGTATTAATGTATGTAATTGTATGTTTGAGAATAAGTAAAAAGGATTATAAGTATGGACACTTGTTTTAAATGAACATGGACTTGTAATAAGGCCCAACAAGGGCCCAATACACTCATTTTAATATAGGTCTATAACAAGTTATAATTGGTGTGTTTATGGGTTGTGTAAAACCCAATAAGGGTTTAATTTAATAAGCACAACTTAAAGCCCAAAAACAAATACATAAAATGTAAGAATGAGCCCATATATCTAGGCCCAATAATTGTCCACACAAATAGCCTACTTAGGTGAGTATAGACTTGATAAATGGGCCCAACAAAAGCCCAAAAGAGAGTTATGCTTTGTAAAACAAATGGGCCATGACCATAGAGATGGTTTAATCCACGACGATTTGGGTCGCATCAAAAATGGTTGTAAAACAAACACCCTAAGACTAAATGCGAGCCTTAAACTAATATTCGAGATTTAAAACTTTATCAGGTAGTCGAAAAACCTCGGAAACGCGTTAGAGCCTCGGAGTGGTACCGGGTTACGTTAGTCAGGTAAGTACATACGTACCTTGTATGTGTGTATGTTAGTAGGCCAATAAGGAAATAACATGTGATTTATACATCCTCTATTTATTGATATTGTTGAATTGATCCCTTGTTTGAAATTCCATTCCTTTTCCTTGGTTGTATGTTCTTGGCATGAGTGTGTGTCTCGAAGGTATCATGTGGTACCGCACTAGCTGGGACAATAAGGTTGCCCTCTGCAGGCGTAACTGACCACCCCTAGTGATGTGTGTATTGGGTATTGGATTCGAGAGGTGTTGCAATGCCTCTCGATTTCACGCTGCGCTAGTGTTGCGACATTGCACGGGGAGATCTTTACCGTATTGCTGTGAAATTAGACCACTCATGGGTCTCTTTTGAATCTTAGAACATGCAAATATCGATTGTTTATCTATCAGTCTGCTTATCATGCACTTGATTTATTTACATTCCTGCCATTTCATTTTCGCATGATATTTGGACTGTTTTACTTGTTAAATCTTAAATTACTGTTATATTCTTCTGGCACTACTTTCGATTTCTTCAGTTGCTCACCGTCTAGTTTGTGATGGTGGGTGCAGATAGAGTGGAGAGCAGCAAGGGCAAGGGGCCCTACCTAGTAGATCTACTTTGAGGACTAGCAGCGGGATTAGAGAGATTATATAGTATGTGTTTATGTTTTTGTTGATTTGTATATCGTTTCATACTTATATTTTTGGGATTATTGAACTTGGTATTTTTGATGAGACTAGTATCATGTATATATGCTTATCGAATTGTACATGAATACCCGGGGTTTTCCACACTTATAGAATTCCTATATTTCCGTTGATTGAGTTATTTCCCCTTGTCATTATTGTTTAGTCTTCCGTTGTGTATTATTGCAATAACTCTTTCATAAATTACTTAATCGAATAAATAGGAGGTTGACTAGGCTCGTCAGGTTGCCAAGCGATGACTTGGGATCTGCACGGGTCTAAGCCGGGCGTACCCAATTGCACGGGAAATTGGGGCCGTCACAATGTTCTTCTGAAGTTCAAGAACCATGGTTGCCAACATAATGCATACAACATCAGTAAAATCGCTGACATGCTTGGAATGTGTATCCTTCATGGCTTTACATTGGCTGGTGGTTCCTGAGGAATAGGACCATCAAGGACGTACAACTTGCATTCATTCTAAAGAATAATTCTCAAGTTTCTGAACCAGTCAAGAAAGTTTGTTCCAGATAATTTATCATTTTCAAGGATGGATCGCAGTGACAAGAGATTAGTCTTATTTGATGAAGTCATTAATCTACAACAAAGATTATGCAAAAGTTCATTTTTTAGTATAGAGGAATAGACTCCCAATAAATTAACAACCCTCCTTAAAACACTATGTTAATTTAAGAACTAAAACCTATGTTTCACCAAATTCAAAGACAGCAAAGGCATGACACTTTAAATTAAGTTATGTCGGTAGGTACCTTTTACTAATTACATCATATATAACTTTTAGTTGTTTTTATGAAATTATGACATCTTTATGTCTTAGCATATTTTTATCCTATCTTGTGCCTAAAGCTTAAAACCATTTTGATAGGTTTATCAAGTCTAACCATTTCAAACAATAGAGTAACTGTTACTCAACTTGCCTCACCAAGATAACACAATGCACTCTGCTAGGGCAAACCCATATTGATGTGATCAAAGCCTTGACAAGTGTTTGAGAATGGGTGACACTTGACTTAAAATTTATAAGAGGTATTTTATTTGTTTTAATGATCATATCATATACAAAAATAAATATCATATATTACATGGAATGTACAATCACCAAACAAGTTAGGAAATTTCTAATATTATGTACTATACGAATTTCCTTGCGCTACGCAGAGTTATCGGCGGTCCCGCTCATTATTTTAGACAACAAATTCCTATTTCGAAAATCAAAATCAAAATCGCCTAAAATCTCTCATTATTTTAGTCAATTTAATTGACCAAAATTGCCTCTTATTTTTATTTCTGAAAATTAATGAAAATGTTTTTAATTAACACAGGCCCACCTCTAACTCAATATCTAATTCTAATCTAATTAGAATTTAAAATACTTGGAATCTTGATCAATTTCAATTCATTATACATCTCACCTATCATATAGGATTTTTCTACTATTCTTATCCGATTACAAGTTTATCTCCTATCTAATAGGAATATACTAACAGATAACGACAATGAGACATATAATAAATGGTAATTTCGATTCTTGAATTAAGGAATGAAATATTAATCATGCATTCAACACCATAATTATATTATATTAATCATATTAACCTAAACATGATTTCTAACATGAAGACACATGATTATTTCATAAAATGAACAATGTATTCAACAACAGAATCATATTAAATCAATCATATTAACCTAAACATGATTTCTATCATGAAACATACAAAATTCGAATTGTTCAATTTAAAACATATGTTAATCGAAATATACTAAACATGAATTGAATAAATGAACCACATCATGTATATGTATCAAATACATAAATTAACAACATGCTTTAAAATCAATTCTTAATAATAACTATTACAGAACCTATATCACATATATACCTTAATAACAATCATGTTTTTACAAATATATCATATATGCATCAGAGAAAGCATGCAAACATTTAATAGAACTGAGCCTATGGCTCTGATACCATTGTTGGGTTTTGGGGTTCATACGCAGTGAAAAATTCAAAACAATTTTGAAAAACTCAACAAGATAGCAAATAAGTTCCATTAAACTAGATCTACAAAAGTAAACCATACCTTCATTCGTAATTTCTGATTGTTTGATCTTCAAGACATTCAAGCGCGCTTTCTCTATTAGAAATTACACACATAAATGGTGACCACAATTTCGAGTGCTAGCCCCAAGAGAGATTAAAACGTTTTTCTTTACCTCCAAAATCCAGAGAATTCGAAAATTGAAAAACGAAATTCTTCCATTACGTTTTTGGGTACACATATATCCTTATTAATAAGTTATCATATAACGAATCATAAGGGGTTTTATACTATGAATTTTATCTTATAAAATTCAATACTCTGGACCATTTGAAATTGCAAAAGCCATTCATTATGTGCGACCTAATAGGTTCATGCGACGTTGGTAGTGAACCAAAACCATTTTGGTACACAAGTCATAAGCAGTCTCTAGCAAGACATTATGACTACTCAAGTAGTATGAATATCAAAATCGATACAACCTAATGAATAACGTATATCATATCCTTTTGTCGTGCGATATCCTTTGATTAAATATAAGGCATGGAAAGTCACTCTTAATATTCAATCGTACTAGTCTCGATCTTTAGATATATTGAAAACATCCAAGCGACATTGATTATATTCAAACTTCCATTTAACATCTAACACATCGAATCCATTGATATCTCTCTTGCCAAATTTTAACATCTAACGTGGACGCCATCGAGGAGATCCAAGTATTATTTTTGATATTGTTCTAACTCTGATGATAATGACTAGACTATGACTCATTACATCGCAGGTGTGGTTTAATATTGTTTAGATCGGGTGAGATCGAAGTCGAAAGAAGAAAATCGAAGGAAAGAAAGAGGGATCGCGGAGAGATCGCGAGCTCGACGGGTCGTCGCGAAACGAGGTGAGTTGTGTGGTTGTTGTTGTTAATGGTGGCGTTGTTGTTGTTGGTGCGTCGGTGGTGGTGATGATGATGGTATGGTGGTGGAGGTGGAGTTCGGGACCTCGGACGAACTGCTCTCTTGCAGTTCGTCCGAGGAGGGAGACGACTCCCGTGTCGTCTCCCCTGCCTCCCAACTCCAATTAAAAAAATAAATAAATAAAATTCCTCCATCGAACTAGAGAGTTCTGGTTCGATGGAGAAGAAGGGGGGCACACGTGCGACCCGCACGTGTGCCCCCCTCTCCATGGGCCCCGGTCGGGCCGACCCGGTCCTGACCCAAACGGGTCGGGCCGGGCCGGCCCAGACCCAGACGGCCGGTTGGGCCGAACCGGTCCGGTTCGGACCCTGCCTCGCCCAACCAAGCAAAAAAAAAAAAAGTTTTTAAATTAAATAAATTGAGAAAAATATGAAAAATAGCTAGAAAGTTATGAAAAAATTCTGAAAAATCAGAGAAAATGTGGGAAATTAGAAAATGGTTGAAAAAGTGAATTTTGAGACTTTTCGGCGGTTGGCACCCCGGTGTAAATCGAAAAAGTGCTACAACTAAAAATTGGAATAAAATTCTAATTTTTATTGTCACGATATAAAATCAATTAGTTTGATACTAAATCACATAAAATGACTTATTCGGACACCAGGGACTTAGGAGACCATAGTCGGGTGTCCGGCGCGTATCTCAAGGCGAGAGTGTGATCAGATCGGGACGAATATCGAGTAATTGGAGTGCGATTGAGGTAAGTAAAACCCTTAAGTAACACACTCGAGTGTTTATTTATTTGATTTCATTTGATTCCAGCTATTATTGTTTATCGTTGTTTACTCTATTTCCATGTTCATACTCATGTTGCACGGTTGGTTTTGTCATTCACCACCGGATCTTCTGGTTTACTCTGTGATGTGTGGGCGGACTTGGGTAGGCTGGACAATAGGGACAGAATAAGGGTTCGGACCGGTGAGGGGGTTGGAGAAGCCACCGGAGGAATGCCGATGTCTGGATTAGGGTTCAGTCCTGCTACACGGCACACATCCATTATTGGTGTTTATCGATGTTATGTATGCATGCGTCTTAATTACAGTTGCTTGTTTTACTGCGCATGTTTATTTAACAGTTATTGGCTTCCTTATTATAAATGCTTGGTTTGTGTACTTCGGGTTTTACTCACTTGGACTCGTCATCTACTTCTTGTGATGATTGAGTGCAGGATCTACTACGACTAGGGGCAAGGAGACTCTCGCAGACTACTTATGACCTTGTCGCTGACGGAGTTTGACTTGTATGTTTTTATTTTGCTGTAATGACTTATTTTTGGGTTTATGAGAATTTGTTTGAGATACCAAAGTACATGTATGTATCACATTTTGTTATGTTATATACGTTTTCCACATAGGATTAATGCTCTCTAATTTGAGGAATTTAGATATTTTAAAGCTTCCGCTGTTTACAAATATTAAAATGTTAATTACTAACTAACTTAGGCTGAATTAATTGATAATGATGCTTAATTGGGTGTGGGACACAGCTAGCAGTTACGTGGCCAGTTGTGGGCCCGCGTGGCCTCCCGTGGCGGACCAATGTGGAAATTGGGCCGCTACATCTCTCTTTACGAGAACGACAAATTCTTTCTTGATTACACACCTTCACATATTGCTCACATGATAACCAATCACAATCTTTATAATCGTCCAGTTAAAGACAATGTTTGATTGTGTCAAATTATCATGCTCCCAATATTGAAGTCTATGATAATTTTAAGTCGAAGGACTAAATGATATACCTATTAAGAGTAACAGTTATGACTTAATTCATGTGGTGTTCTCATAGCGGGTCGGTTCAGTACCTTGTTCCTTAACAAGTACTCATGATCTCGATACGTATCCCTATATGTATGATCATCACATGACCATCAATCAAGACTCACGCTAGTCTTAATTCATTATAGTTCCCATTATAATGACCGACTAGGGATATTTAAAATATTTTAACAAATACCCATGGATCTTATTATAAGGTAAATATGCAATCACTTATAATAAAACAACAAATGATAAACCTCTATTTTATTAACTAAAAAAAATTGTAAGATAAAAAATGTTTGTAGATTGACATAGGGCACATGCCTTAACATACAGTTCTTGTGGTATTCGGTAATATATCGAGAATTACTTTAACACGTTCGGCATGCGTCAACGTGCGAGACAATGTGACGAGTATTTGCCTTGATATGCATGTTAATGCGGGTATTGAGTAGGCTAAAAGACAAAACACTAGGTCAGAGAATTAATACACACATGAAAATAAAATAAAATGTGATAAATAATTAATATGAAAAGCTCATGTGAGGTATAGTGGCGTGGTAATACATTATATCATGAGTTGTGACGCAAAATCGAGCGTCAAAATGCTCGAGACGTGGCTTTATGAGTTGCATACAAGGGGGAGTCATTCATTGGAGTCACGATTTAAGTCATATTGGGTTGGATATGGTCTAATTATTGTTCATTTGATGAGCATTGGGATTGATTGGTGATAGAGAGATTAAAATTTTAGTATAAATAGCATGTTAACTTATCCCCACCACCTTTTCTCTCTCTCCTATACTCTTCAAATTCAAAAATTAGAGTTGAGACAAGGGTTTTAAGTCACTTTGTTTGATCATTTGGAGGTGCAAACATTGGAGAATTAACAAAACAAGGTTAGATCCTTGATCATCTCTCTTTTCTCTTGCTTTTGGTGTTCATTTTGTAGGTGTTGGTGTTGAATTCGAGGTTGGGGTTTGTGTCACTGATTTTTTTGTAGTTCTTGATGATGGTTTGGTGCTATGATGGTGTGGTAATTGTTGTTGTTGGTGGTTTCAAGTTGGTGCTCAAGTTTTGTAAGTTTTAGGTTTTGAAAAGTTTGGTTTGATATTCGAATTTCATACATATATGATGATATCTTGTTGCCTTTGGCATTTTTGAAGTGTTGTGAGTCCCCCACGAGGCAAGGATGTGGTCGACGGCATTTGGAGGAGGCCTTGGGTTCGAATTCCAGATTTCAGCTTTGCTGAAAATCTGGAATTCGACTACCCAGCGCGCTAGCCAAGGGTCTTAATGTGCTAGGGTAATCTTGGCAGTGCACTCCTGAAGAACAAGAGCACACTCCCCATGTAGAGGAGCGCACTCCACCCCTGTTGCTAGATAAATAAGTGTTGTTTTAGGAATTTTGATCTAATGCCTATATAAACCAATATAAAATACACCTAATTAAATCTAAATCAATGATAAATGGTATTAGGTGAATTTAGACAATATTTTGATTGTCAGGAGTTTAGCGAAGCCTAATTGGGGTTTGATTTTTAGGGATGCGGAGTGCGGTTTGAGTTGAGTAGTATCCCAACTGAAACTACTTGAGCATTTACTTATTTTTGCCAATTTGAATTCAATACTGTTGTTTCATTATTATATATCCTGTTGTGGTGTCTATATGGACGAACGTTAAGGCTTTTCCTCCGTGCCATTCTTGTATGTATGTCCACTAGGCCATAACACGTGCGTCAGAGATCTCGGTGAATAGGTTGAATCGAGAATCGCGTCGGGGCACGTGTTGGTGCACCGTAGGTGCTACTCCACCCACGAGCAGATCTAAAAATCGACCTAGCTTGAGGTCCACTCGCCGACAGTGCTATGTGGAAGAGTATAAAGTATGGTGCTAGTCTGACCTAAGGCTCTAGGCACACATTTTGAGTTTTCACTATTATTTAAATCATGCGATGAGCACAGTTTTCTATTTTTATTCCTACATATTTATTTAATAATTCATTTAAATTTCAATATTTACTTTCGTGATTGCTCATTTAATTTCTTTGGGAATAATCACTATGGACTCATCATCTGCCTTTTTGTGATGGCTTGAGTATAGATCGTAGTACGAGTCATGGCAAGGGCAAGCTTGCAGACTACTTGTGACTACAAACAGATAAGCCAGACTTGTAAGTATGTTATTATATGTATTATTTCATTTTCATTTTGGGACTTAGGACTATGAGACACTTTGGAAACCTGTATATGGATATTTTGTGATACACTTGAGGTTTATTACTATCATATGATGAATTCCACACTAGATATATGATCAAATGACGTGACTTATGATGTTTTAATTTGAATTTTCATGAATTAAGTCTTCCATTGTGATTTTGAGGTTTTAATGATATTTAACAGATGATTTGAGTCCAGAAATGAATTTAAACTGTAAAATTGTGTAATAATATGATATTAATGATGATTTGGAGTTGATGATGATAGTCGTGGGACACAACTGGCCTTGACGTGGCTGATTATAAGTCCTCATGGCCCTCGTGGCGGTTCATTGGACAAAATGGGTCGTTACAATTTGTTGTGCAGCTAAAGACAAACATACTTGTAGTGCACAACAAGGATGAACCAACCTCCACAAATTTGATTAGACCTGTAGTTTATTATATGAGCAAAGTGCAAAGGGATTTGATTGAAACTACTGCCGATTGACGAGGAGGTTCAGCGGTGGTTAAAGAACAAAAATCACTAAAGAAAATCAAGAAAAAGAATTAAAGCTTAGGAGAAAAAAGAGAAAATAGTTCTACTTATTGAACATTAATGACTTCTAATTTTTTAAGAAACCTTTAATAAGTTAATTTGTTTTTATCATCTAGTTAGTACGTGTTTGTGTCACACCCTCCACTGACATGAGGATAATGAGGTGACAAGAGTCATCAAAAGCCTATCTATAAGACTTGATGAAAAATAATAATTATGAATCAATGAAGAAATCATACTTACAAGGTATATGTGTCTCCTTGATCTGGATAAATTATAGTATTATTAGTTTAGTAGTATTTATAGTTTTATTATTCTTGCATGTATTCACTAGTTGTTAATTAGTCATTAGTTTAGATTTGTTTCCTTTTAAACCCCCCTTTTGTAACCTAGAGTTAACCCAGTCCCTGTGGGATCGACTATGTACTTACCTCACTACATATCCAAGTATTCAGTAAATCAGGACTATTATTGGTGTTCTATAATGTGGCATCACTGAGTCTCTTCATAAAAGCAGTAAATCCAATTGGTCTCCTTATTAGGTGGATTCTTTTAAATAGACTTTATCACTACTCTTTGCTTATTTGCAAATTTTCACACTCAAAAGAGTCCATATGGCTTATTTAAGGGTACACTATTATTGATTCATGGCATTAAAAAAACTCACTTAATTTTAGCTACAACCACTCGAGCTAAATCTTTGTTATATGAGTTATTTAATGAACTTTTGCCTTTCTTTTCATCTAGAGATCCTCACTTTCCCCTCAATATGGTTTTTTTATCGTACGATCATGATAAATCCATAAATAGACTTATATATATGACTAGTTTAGTTGCATAATTGGTCTAAATATCCCGAAATTAGCTCAAATTGATGGTAATTATGTGTTTTCAGTTCTAGAAGGTATAAACAAATCAAAAGAAAATTTTCATGAAGAAAAGAAGAGAAAAAACACACAAGGCAAAGTGACGACGTGGGTAGCAAATTTGGCATTGTGGTGTTTGTATTGGTGGTGTAGGATGAGAATTGGTAACGTAGAGAAGACATGTAGAAGAGTTGACGCAGTCATGGTGTCGTGGCTCAATATAAGCAGTGACAACAAAGCGTGGAGTGCACAGAGAGCAAAATATGAGAAGAGAACTAACGATGTGATGGCACCGTGGCTAACACAGGCGGCATCAACCCACTTATGGACATTGTTAAGACACGAAATTAGAAAGCTTTGGATTTCTAATTTAATTGAAACTTTTATTTAGAGTTTCTAATTATACTTTTAGTAGGTTTAAGAGTATAAATAAGTATTAGGATGTGGTTAACACATACTTTTTGAGATATCAACATAGAATAGTATACAAAAGCCTAGGTTTGAGATTTTAAATAAAGTTGTGAGTTTTTTTTGAGAGAGATTAATGGAGAATACGTGGAAGACTTCAAGTTTGGTAATTCGGTATTGTTTTCTTTGATTTAAATAAAGTATTATTTCATTCTATTTTTTATTATAATGAATTCCAAGATTAATGTGTTTTTTATGATGATTAGTGAGTTGTCTATTTATCTTAGGGATCAATAGATCCTATGGTATGAATGCTATGCAAAAGTAATGAACAATGTTTTAGATGTTTAATGGTATGTTTTAGATATTTAATGGTTATAATTTGCATTGATTCTATGCTTAATGCTATAAACATATTGATTACATGTTTGTTGATTAGGGGTATTAGAAGTAATCATGGTCGTGGAGCTTTTAAACCGAAATTGATCAATACAACCATGAAACATATAACATCGATAGATAGTTGCTGATTAAGGAGACATGAATAGTAAACTTAAGTGTTTATGAGACTAAAGATTTGATATTTAATGCTTTGTGAGACTTACATTATTCACATCGATAGGTGGAGTTTTAGTTTGCACATTAGAATCTTTCTCACCACAAGAATGGGTTAAAGTAATATTAAGAAAATTTATCTATTCTAATTATACATTACATACACATATAAAAGAAATAAAGGAAGTAGGATTCGAGAAGCATAGTATTCATTACTTGGGTGAAGTTGTGAACTAAGAGTTTTCTCTTATATAAAAACACAACCAATTTACATTGCTTTCATAGATTAGATTTAGTTTTTAGTTTAAACAACATGAAAGGGACCTTCTTAATAACATAGTGAGTTTTACTACATATTTGTATCAACATATACTTTTCCCAGAGGAAAAATATTCGTAATCAACCTTTGTGATCACACTATTACTACAGGCGAACTGTCATACTTGCGGATAGTCGATGTTGCATACATCATGTTTTTGGCGCCATTGCGGGATAGGTAGCCACAAGTAGATTAGTTTACAAAGTTATTAAGAACTTTAATTTCATGTAATTTCTTTAAGTTTTTTTTTTTAAAAGTGTTTAGTTTGTTGACTAACAGTCTACACTTGATCTTTTCGTGTTTTTTTCTCAGATTTCAGATAGTGCATACAAAGTCAGGGAGATCAAGACTTAGCACCTTACGATCCTGAAATTAATAGAACTTACAAGAGCTACAAGAAAGGAAAGAAAAAGAATGGGCCTAAGCTAGAAGACGATCAACAAAGAAACCAAAATTAGAATGATGGCCAATTGAACAATAGGTGTGAAGGCGACGTGGTGGTGCAAGATAGGGAGAGAGGACAAAGATGTCTTTGAGATTACTTCAAACTCGAAGTGCAAGAGACAAACAATGGAGTGATGAGGCTTCCAGCCAACACCACTGAATTTGAACTAAGAATGTCTCTTGTCAACATGGTGTAGAATAGCCTATTTAATGGGCTACCAAACAAAGATCCAGTTGCACACGTGGAGAACTTTTTGGAGAAGTGAGAAATTGTTCACATTATTGGACTCACTAAAAAAATAATTAGGATGAGGCTCTTCCCATTCTCTTTGGGTGGAAAAGCCAAATACTGGTTTTAAGGCCTGAATACTAGAAGCGTGACTTCATGGGTATATATAAATAATCTTCTCCTTTCACTTTTGAACAATACTTTGTATTATTGCTCAAAAAGAAAAAAAGAAGAAAAAGAAAAAATATTTAGTGGTAGGTTATGATTCATAAGCTTAATTGAAGCGTACATACGAGGCTTAAACCCTAATTAAACCCTATATATATGACGTGGCTAAGTAATAATATTAATTAGAAAACATATACGGATAAATTAATGAATGTATATATCACTTATAATTAAGATAGACACACATTAGACATTACACATATATGCATGGACCATCACGTGCATGCAATTTTCACGATCATGACATGGACTGATCGCATGCACCACATGGTCGGCATTAAGAACAGACAACAGTAACCAAGACACAAGACATGATGTCTCCACATGCCATGTCTATGTGCTACTAATTCAACATACTTATAGAGACTATATATATGGTCCATATTAGACATAACTTTCAAAATTTAGTACAAGAAAAGCGTGAAAAACAAAACAAAGTAACAAAAAGTTAAAAGAAAAAGAGCTTGAGAGCTTGGCTTGTATGTCAACATTCAACAATAGAAACCTAAATTTTCTAGGGTTGTGCAGCTACTGCAAAGACTTTAAAGGGGAATGGAAGGTGAGAATTATAGTTACTCGAAAGGGTTTGCAGAGACAGTGCGGGACAAAAGTGTTGTGAAAAGCACACTGTCCTGATTGCATTTGATGGGCCTCTTTCTTGAATTTTTCATCTTTTTGCATTGCAAAGATGAATGATTGCCATTTAGAGAGACAACAAAAGTGGGCATCTCAAAGACATACAATCTAATAGGGCCCGTGTTTTGATTTCTTTATATCCTTTTTAGTTTTATGGATGTATAGAATTGAGTGTTTTCTTGGAAATATGGCGAGCTACCAATATTAATATGTGTAAATTTAATAATTGGTCGATCTTGTGCCATATGCCTTCTGGCTACCGCTGTTATGAAGTGATGATTCTACCAACAACCCTTTGGCCTAAGTGGCTAAGTGACTTGAATCGTTTTAATTTCTTAAGTGAGATTTTTTTTTATCAATATACCTAAATATATGGAGATTTTCTATGTTTTTTTTCTTTTTTCATTATTTTTATTTTCTATTATTTTATGACGGGATAAAATATAAATTAGTCCATGAGGTTTACCATAATATGCACTATATAAAGTCATTGTGGTTTCAAAAATATGCATGTTGGTCCCTCTACTTTACTTCTAGTTAATCAAAAGTATCTTTGTGTTACCGTCAAATTAAAATATTATTATTATATTAATTTTTTTTTTATGATGGGGCATATTTGTAAAAGGAATTGGGTGCTTGACAATCAAAATATTAAAGCCATGTCAATTTTCATATTAAAATAAAAAAATGAAAAAAGCTGTGTAAGTGTATGTATACCAAAAAATAAAAAAATGTTAATTAGTAAAATTCTCAATTTTTGTTTCCTATTTACATACACCTTTATCATGTAATTTTACAAAATATTATTGAAGATTATAAATTAGTACATCAACATTAAAATCAAATGCTAATTAATAAGAATATATATATATATATATATAAATGCATACAAAAAGTTTATCAAGAAATTATATTAAAGAAGGTTTGTAAGATAGTTATGATTTAAAAGTATTTGTTCTCTATTTTTTTGTATGTGTCTAGTAAAGGCCCCATTTTATTAACGCAGTTATTTTTAATTATTTTCATATGAGGACGTTATCTCAGACCCACGTGGACGTCGTGTATAGGCTAGGGCACATCTTACTAGGTATATTAGTTTATTTGGTCTATTATATGCTTTATTGAGGTGTTTTATTACTATTTTATTCATTAATGCATCGCATGTGTGTATTTATCTTGTTATATTCGGTAAGTGATGGGTATTCGCCTTGAAAAATGTGTCGACGCGGGTATTGGGCAGGCGAAATACGGGAACACTAAGTCTAAGAAATACTAATTTGAATAAAATGATTAAGGTCAAGGTGAATATAGTTAAAATGAATAATTAAACATTAGGCTAAGTTGCATTTGTCGGGCACACTAGTTATAACGCACCTTGAGATGCATGTCAAGACGTGAGGTACAGAGTGTCGGGTAGTCAGGGGTTAGTGGGATTACCATGTTTCCAATAAATGGCTCTAATTACACTAACCATAAGTATGAAAGTGTCTAAGTGATTTAATTAGTTGAAATTAATCAACTCCTATAGCCGGCCAAAATAAATGGGTGACCTTAATTGGATTCATATAGGGATGATCCTAAAATGAGTAAAACTAGGTGGATTGTGTCAAGTATGTGTGTTCATAGTAATGTAGACAACTCACAATTAGCCTTAGGATCATCCTCGAAATAAGGGGAACACACAAGATGGAAGCTAATCTATATAAGTTAATGTTTATGGGTTTTCTCAACCATAACAACACCAATTTTACATGCAAAAGAAAAACTAAGAGGAAATTCAAAGAATTGAGTGTTTTGAAAGGCTGGTGTAACAACTCAAATCTAATTTGTCGTTATTATGACGTAATTTCAGACGTGAATCCCAGCTCGGACATTTGTGGATCCCGTAGCTAGGTCAAGGCACGCCCGAATTAGGAAATAGTCAGTGGCTCACTGCCTATCGATACCATGGATGGTGCTTTGGGGAGTTTACTTCCTACGGTGCCACCTACGGCACCGTGTCGTGTAAAAAAAAAACAAACTTTGGTTTTTGGATTTATCGATTTGGGTATCCCGGGGATCAATGCCCGGTATAATGTGAATTAAAATGATAGAAATGGGCATAGTAATGTACAATAGGGATTTCTAAGGTTTAAGGAAAATTGATTAATTATCGGATATCAGGTATTTGGTTGATTGACGAGTACTAGACATGCGTTTGGAGGCGTGAGGGGACGAAATTGAATTAGTGGAGTGCGATTTGAGATGTGTAGTAACCCAATTGAAATTCACATTGAGTATTTACTTGCTTGGCTATTTGAATTCTTTCCTTTTTATTCAATGCTCTATTTTTGGATATTTATTTATGGTTGGTTGAGTTTACTATCGTCGGTTATTTTGTTGTGTTTGCTTGTGGCACACTATACCATAATATATGTTTTAAAAGTACGTCGGTGAATAGTCGACCTGACTGTTGTTTTCTATACATATGTCGGTGCACTGTAGTTTACGCCAGCCATTGAGTGGATTCAGGGAGTTCATTAATTTGAGTTTACACATTGACGTGCTGGGGATAGTCCAAAGTATGGTTCTAATCTGACCAGGATCTTGCACGAACATTTGCTTCGTTACTATTTGATATTCATGAGATGGTCCTTTATAGTTACCTGTTTTACTTTCTTCGGCATGTTTATTTAAAAGTATTATAAATTCCAGTATTTATTTCTATATTTACTCGGTGAAGTTCCTTGGGTTTACTTACTCGGGACTCTTCATCTATTTTGTTGTAATGATTGACTCCCTTGAGGACTTTATGTGACTCTTCATCGTATGTTTGTTTACTTTTTCCTCATTTTATGTAGGGTTAGGATTATTGAGAGATACCATGGCATGTATTGAAATATTTTGAGGCACTACAAGAATCAAGGTTTTTGAGGACATTCGTAAATTGAAAAATTTAGTCTACGCAAGCTTGAGAGATTACTTTATCGTCCTCGTATAAACGTCCTCATTTACATTATTTAGGACATTGGTAAATGTAGTCATAAGTGCATGTTATGACGTTTTTGACTCAAAACTGGTATGTTTGTTTACTTTTTTATTAGGTCCTTATTTTATGTTGTAAATGTCCCGTTAGGATTATTTGAGAGATACCATGGCTTTTGTTTAATTGATATTTTTGAGGTAATCTTAATTAAATGTCCTGGTCTTATAGGAGGATTTTGGGTATTGTCCTTATAATGTTAGGACATTGAAAAGTCATTCAAGGCTTGTAGTTTTTAATGTTACCTATAATCATTTTTTCACAAAAAAATGCACAATTCAAAGCACTCACATTGAAATACAAAAAATGTTATATCTTCATAATATGACAAAGTTACTAAATACAAAAGACATAATTTGTGATTCAAACTTGTTCTATATATCTCCAATACCACACAACTAACAAAATGCCTTGTAGAAAGTGACTACTTTGTATCTTTTACAACACTCAAAGAGAAAAATAAACTCTATTTGAGATACAAAACAATAGAGCTACTTCATTAAAATGCAACTTTGAGATAGTAAGTTTCCAAAAGTACTTGGCGTCTCTAAGACCTGAAAAACATAAAGAGAACAAACATGAATAAGGCAAATATACACCTATTATCACAAGTACAATAACAATAATGCATATTCAAAACAACAATAAAGAATTGTACTAAAACTATAACAACAACAATAAAGAATTGTACTAAAACTATAACAACAACAATAAATTAAATAAGACAACTACATATTATCACAAGTAAAACATTACTAATCAACAACTTTGAAAGTAGTAATGTGACTATCATTCATGTAGAAGACATCATTCAAGGTATTGATAATTTCTAATATTACTAAAAACTAATTTACAAGATAAGTTATGAGGAAATGAGATCAAACCCGCTTCACGACATGTGTTTGATTTGCATGATTCTTTTTCTTCGTACGTGAAAGTTGGTTTAGGTCTTGTATATTTCAAACATACATAATAATATAATGAAGAAACTAAATGATGCATATTTCAAACAATCAAGTAACAAAAATAGAAACAAGCATCATATATGCATCTACATGATGAGTTCATTTTGACAGAGTTTCCACTAAAACTAAAGGTTCCCAAAAATTACAAAACATGACATAAAGTTATTGCATTTTTAACATGTATAAAAAAATACTATAAATGGGTCGCAACAAATCGCAAGTTGTGTAGTTCATTAAAGCATTCTCACATGATGAGTTCATTTTTCCATTTCCTATCTTCTATCAAAGACCTCTCCTACATAGCATGAATAGTATAATGTGATCAAATAGTACTTATCAAACAAAAAATCTAATCTAAAAGAATAATGAGTTTTATATGAGTACTACATACAAAGTAAAACATACCTTAAGTTTCATATAAGAATAACATATTTTTTGGGCCAAACGACATTTGTTCCTTCTCTTCTAGCCATATAGTCTGATTCTATGTCTGGCCTATAAAGAAGGGTTGTAGAGTCAATGACACGTTCAATCCAAATTTTCCAATTGCCAATTCCCAAAGGGATATGATGTACAATTTCGGTAGGGTCAACACATGCGGTAGAGAACCTCGCAACCGCAACAAGAATGACTTTATCACTAATGCCATCAAACTTCAACAATTTGCACTTTCGATGAAGTACACATGAACTACCATCAACAACTTGTTGTGTCTGCACCAAGAAATTCAATATATATAAACAAAACATAACAAGTGTTCAACTACTTATGAATTGAATATTACCTTAGGTGCTTGAGTTGAAGTCTCCATTATATCCTCGAAGCTTTTATCTTGAGTCTAAAATAGAATGAAAAATAGTAAGTTTTAATTTATATATAAACGTAACAACTTAATTGAATGGAGGCTTTAGCATGAACATTCTCCAAACTATATTTATATAATTTACCTGATTAGTGTTTTGGAGAAGCATAGATTTTAAGAGTTCCATTTCTTCTTTAAGAGCTTTGAATCCTTTAACTTCCTCTCTTAATATCTTTATTTCTTGAGCTTGACTTTGAGCATTGTCTTCAAGCTCTTTCACTCTCCCATTTGTGTAAGCATTAGCATTAAGACTTGAAAGGGTAACACCATGCCCAAGACCACGTACGCGCCCATGTCGTTCCTTGCCAAGTACTCTAGCAATTGCATCTTCCTTTATATCATCTTCTAAAACTGGATTTGTCGTGGATTGGTTGCATTCCTTAACTTTCTCCTATGAAACACAAGTATTAAGGATGTTTAATCATTTATAAGAGAGCACTATATCACATACAATGAAAGAGAGTACAAATCTTGCTCTTATTACTACCAGTATATCCCTAGTGGCTTCATTTGCAGGTTGACCATTCTTCTTAAGGTGCCCCAAAGTCCGAGTTGGGTCCTTGAAAGTGGTGGTGCTTCCTGGATTTTCCATTGCCTTTAATTGTCACAATTTAATACAAATTAGCTTGTGTTGCTTCATTCATTTTCGACATGAAACTAATATATATTCAGGAAATAAGAGTAACCAAAAAGTATATATATACTTACAATCTCATGTTCTTTGCGAGCATAACCCTTTCGGCTTAAAGTATAGATTAGTTGACTTGTCTTTCTAATCTTCTTGAACTTGTTACTTTTAGCCTTAATAACACAAACCCAAAATATGATCATACAAATATAAATCTCTACAAAAAGAAAAAGATATGATCAAAAGATAAACATCAATAATAGAGTTACCTCAACCTCAGGAGATGTCCTCTTCTTAACATAAGTTTCCCACTCTGTTTCAGTGAATAAATTTGATGGACGAAGTTGTTTGTATGACATCCCTTTGTAATTCTTCTTCTTTGTTTTCATCAAAGCAACAAATCAATCTAGATTTATATTGTCTCCAACTTCGTCCCATCTTTTGAAGCATGAGATACTTATGTGAATCGTCAATTACGAACTTTTTCTGCATATATGTAACTAAATAAATACATCAAAAACAAAATTTAAAACCAAACACACACACACACACGCTCCAAACATCGATATGAAATTGCTCCCACCGTAACCATTTCCCACAATCTGTTTTTTGTAAGTGCATCGACTTTCGTCCAACTGGAAAAATCTAATGATGCATGCTCACGTGCAAGAACTCCCATATACGATGCAAGTTTTTTGAATTTTCTCCAACCATTTGACCTTTGTCATTAAACTCAATTTTTAACTTAGGGGTAAGGCTGTTAATTGATCCCATCAATGTGCGACCCCTCTTCCTTTTCTCCTTCACAATTGTTGAAGTCGCTTGTTCATTACTTCCATTGCCCTCGGATGTCGTTGTTTCACGAGATCCCTCCTCGACATACTTTGACTTCGCTCCGAGCTAATGCAGCAAGAATCGCCTCACGTTGTTGTCCTCTAACATTTGATTTTGTCTTACTTGAAACCTGCAAATTAAAATTTAATGATTTATTATAAGAAAACACCCGAAAACAAAAGAAGTATTTATTATAAATAAAAAAGAATGTACTTACTTTGCTTTTTTTCATCTTCTCCTAACAGAATGCAATACAAAAATCAATTGGAAGAATATAAGTGAGGCACCTGTAAAAGTAATGAATAAATACATACAAAATTCTTTATTTTAAAACATTAATATGATAGAGTAAGAAAAGGAAAACATATCCTATAGCAATAATGCTCATCGAAGCATCATTCTTACATTTAATAATCCACAAATATTGAACCATCAACATTAAGTCTAAACATCACATAAGATACAAAATTCTAACAATCTATAAATGTCATTCTCCCATCTATGCATCACATAGTGTACCATCAACATCAACTCTTAAATAAGGTTCCTCATCCACAACATTAATTGGAGAACTTAAAATTGAAGAGCTCGAAAAAATGTCAACGTTCTCATCATTTATGTCATAATGGCCACTTGGAGGAGCTTGCAATACAACATACCAAGGAGACGAATCATTTTCTCTAGAATAAAATACTTGCTTAGCTTGTGATGCCAAGACAAATGGATCATTTTCAAATTGATTAAACCCATTATGGAGGTTAACCAATATAAACCCATCATCATCTTTATTTGTTACATTCGTTAGATTTGGCCAATCACACCAAAACACCGGGATATAAAATTGATTATAATCGAGGAGTATGATTTCCTTGATGACGCCGTAATATACAACATCAGTGGTGACATGTGCAGGGTCTTTGGAACTTGCTCTGCATCTAGTGGTAGATTCAACAGATACACCACTATTTTGACGAGTATTCTCAACGCCTTTAGTGTGAAATCGAAAGCCATTTATAACATATCCAAAGTATGACATCACTTGCTCCCTTGGCTTTTTGATAGCCACCATAAGGTTGATGATATGCTACTATCATTTCCTTGATCTTTAATCATGGAGGTGCATTTGCCTAGTGATATAAGTAATTAATTTGACTAGACAATGACAACAATAAATCTATTTGGATCCACTAACCTTTTGACGTATCCATGCACTAAAAGTTTCGCTTTTCTTATATAACAAACTATCATTATTAGCAAGTCGCTTACTTGAAGCCCTCGGTTCATCCAAGTGCATCCTAATAAGAAAACGTGTTGGACACTTCATTTAATATATATTTATACATATTTATGAATTAAATTATATATATGAAAAAAACGTACTCTATATAAGGTTGAGTTTCTTCTCTATTGAATAGAACATAACGGTGTGCAGCTTCAAGCATATCATTTGGGATAGTAGTTAACTTTCCTCCAGACACCGGATAACCTTCGAGACCGACTATATCGATATCTATATTTCTAGCAGGCCGAATCCCAATTTGAGATGCATTTTCAAAGTACTTGCAACAATAGAATGTCGACTCTTCTGCTAAATACCGTTCACCTATACAAACCTTTCGGTTTTTGCACGATTGTTCACGTGTTCCTTGAGCACTTTCATAAATCTAGAACAATAATAGAAAATTGGTTGTGTCAATAAATAAATTTGTAATAAAATTAAGTATGATAAATATTTAATCTAAAGAGTACTTATGACCTTTCAATCGGATACATCCATCGAAATTGTACTGTCCGCCTAAACGAACTTCCCGTCAAGATGAGTTGTTAGATGAATCATAACATCAAAGAAAGAAGGAGGATAAAATCTTTCAAACATGCGCAACGTTTCAACAACTTCTTCTTCCATTTCTTCCAAACGGCATCGATCCACTACTTTAGAGCACGAGTTGAGAAAAAAAGCACATAACCTCATAATGGTCTTTCTTATCTCAACTGGTAGAAGTTTGCGCAATGCTACTTGGTAGAAGATGTTGCATCAACATATGACAATCGTGCGACTTTAGACCAATTAACTTACATTGTTGCAATTCTACACAATTCCGTATGTTAGAACCATAGCCATCAGGCAACTTTAAGTTAGCAAGTCGCTTACAAAAGACTTCTTTTTCTTCTTTTGAAAGAGTGCAACTTGAATGTGGCAAATAAAATTTATCACCTCTACGCTCTGGATGCAGTTTTTTCCTAATGCCAATACTCTCCAAATCTTGTCGTGCATGGAGTCCATCCTTTGTCTTTCCCTTAACATTCAAAAGTGTTGAAATAATGCTATCACAAATGTTTTTTTCAACATGCATCACATCCAGATTATGACGAACTAACATGTCCTGTAGTTTAACAATTAAACATAAAAATTATCAATTAATCATTAAACATAAGAAGAAAGCGTAAATAGACTATCAAGATAATAATTGGTATACCTTCCAATATGGCAACTCAAAAAATATTGATTTCTTCTTCCAAATATTTGTCACATCTTCTTTCTTCTTTTTAGTACCTTTCTTCTTCTTCCTCTTCTTCATTTTCCCTTTTCTTTCGTTTGGTACATTTGTATCCTTCTTTCCAAAATCATTTACCATATGCTCAACTTCATTCAATATATCTTCCCCATCTGCTATCGCGGGCCTCCTACGATCTTCAACTTGTCCATTAAACCATGTTTTCTTGGTTCGAAGTAAATGATTACGAGGGAGAAATCTCCTATGGCCCATATAGCAAGACTTCCTGCTATGTGGTAGCCATTTAGAACATGTGTCGAGTCGACATAGTGGACAAGCAAATTTCCCTTTTGTAGGCCATCCAGACATATTTCCATAAGAAGGAAAATCATTAATTGTCCATAATAAAATTGCCCGCAAGTTGAAAGTTGACTTGGTAAATGTATCATACACTATCACTCCATTTGTCCATAATTCCTTTAAATCTTCTATCAAAGGCTGCAAATATACATCAATATCATTTCCTGGTTGTTTTCGCCCCGGGATTAATAAAGATAACATCAAATTTTCCTTTAACATACACAACCATGGAGGCAAGTTATAAGTAATTAAGATGACTGGCCAACAACTATATCTTATGCTACGATCTTGGAAAGGGTTAAAACCATCTGTAGCAATCCCAAATCTAATGTTTCGTGAATCAGATGCAAAAGTTGGGTATGTTACATTTATTTTACTCCATGCAACAGAATCGACAGGATGTCTCATTTTGCCATCATTGCTTTGATTACTATGATGCCATGATAGATCTTTTGCAATCTCAGCAATACCAAACATCCTCTTAAGTCTTGGTATTAGTGGAAAATAACGCAAGACTTTTACAGGAACTTTTGAACCCTTAGTATTCCCTTCGTTGACATCTTTCCATCGCGACTTTCCACATTTGGGACAATTTTCTACTTGCTGAAGATCTTTCCAAAATAAGCAACAATCATTTCTACATGCATGTATTTTATCACAACCAAGACTGAATTTCTTCAATAATTTCTTTGTTTCATAGAAATCTTTGGGTAAGGTGTTTTCGGAAGGAAGAATATTCTTAACAACTTTGAGAAGTTCATCAAAGCTACTATCTGTTAGTCCATGGGTGACTTTCAATCTAAATAAAGCAACCGTAGCAGACATTCTTGTGTGCTTTGTATCACCAGGATATAACGGAGTTTCACCATCTTTCACTAAAGTTTCAAAGTCTTCTTCGCGAGAATGTGTTGGAACATCTTCAATATCTTCATCCATACTAAAATGGACATGATCATTATACATCTTGTATGTATTTGTCATTTGCATGTCATCATCAATTACCGGTGGTCTAACATTTTCACCATGAAGGACCCAAGTGGTATATGTAGGATCCATGCCCTTTATCACCAAATGCTCGTAAACAATCTCGGGTCTTTGACGATCCAAATTCTTGCATCTTTGACATGGACAAACTATAGTTTCAGGATTTTTAGCTTGTTTTTGTGCCATAATCACAAAATTTTGAGCTCCATCCTTATACTCTTGTGAAAATCTATAAAGAAAAAGTAAACTTAATATTATAACTAATTAAGAAGCTTAAGTAACTGCTAGGCATTAGATGTTGAATAAACCTTAAAAAGTGTAGCCACTCTTTATCCATTGCAAGCATCCAATTTGTCAACTCCTAACCTGTATATCAACTATCATGTGTAACTATTGAAGAAAGATTTACTTACAAGTCTATTAATTTATTTAATTTGTCAAGCTACAGCTTCAATCGTAGTGAAAGAAAAAGTACATGTAATAATAACTTTTTTAACTAATAACTAGGAGATGCTCTGTTTTTGCCTTTTAGCCTAATCTTCTTAAGCTTTGGTATGCAAAGAAATAGTTGCCCTTCCATCTTGGCAATGGTTGTACTTCATTAAAGAATGAAAACATTTTTAATAGTTTTGTTTTTCAAATACACAAAAGGCACAATGTAATTAACTAAAAAGTGCTTCTCCACAACAATCCAGTACATGGTATCACACAATCACTAGGGGTGGTCAAACACTTGTGCGCACGAGTGCCCGCGTTCTATCCCTTCTAGTGCAGGTCGCATGTACCTTCGAGACACACATATGCCAAGAACACACATACAAGGAATATGAAATGGAATGCCAACAAGTAGATAATAGCAAACACAACGGAATGAAAATGAATCACATGGTATATTTTTAACTGGCTTACTAACGTACACAAGCTTTAAGGCAAGTGTACTTACCTGAACTATCGAGACCTGCGTAACAAACTCTCCCGCGAATCCTAACGGGTATCCCCGAATTTCTTGCTACCTGACAAGGTCGGAAACTCGTGTTATTAGGTCAAGTCGTTAACTATAACACATGTAAGCCTACTCATAAAATCGTAAGCTCGGCTCGGTCATGTGTGGGGTCACGTCATGGTCTCAAGGACCGGTGGCGCGACCACGACGTCATCACCAATAACCAAGTCGAATCATTAAAGCCAAATAGGAAAACTTAAAATAGTTTGTCATCAAGAATCAACAAAACCTCCATAACCAAACACCGATTAATAACGAAACTATCACGGCTACAAGTTGGTATTGTCCGACGTTGGGAGGGGGTTTCCTTGGCATGGGATGGCCGGAAACACCTTACCTAGTCGGAATTTAAACACACCCACACCAACAAAACTTAAACTCAACATTTACATAAAAACATAACAATTACTCTAACATAATAAAATCTTGGACACAACCAAGGGTTGCGAGACCTCAACAAAGGTTAGGTGAGATCCCCGACAACCTCCACTGGTGGTGGTCCGGCCGGTAGCACCGCCAAGAGAGGCGGTTTCCGGCGAGGCTCCACCACACATTTCACATGAAATGACGACATTTTGCACTCGTCTAAACTGGTTTGACCACTCCGGAGGGCTGTGGGACCCAAGTAGGAGTATGGTGGGGTCCCAGCAGCGTCCCAGTCACGGTGGTTCGGCGGTGGCGCCGCCAGTCGCGGTGGTGCTCCGGTGAGAGGGTAAAACACTATAAAATCAACCCAAAACGTACATGACCGATAGCAACACCACATGTACCGTGAGGGGTGTGCTCCGGGAAGGTCCGATCTCCGGTGAGTCACCGTAGGTCGTCCACGACCGGTCCCCGTCCCGGCAGCCACCCCAACAGTGACGAAATATACAAAAAAAACGAGAAAACAGTGAGCAGAAAGAGAGAAAAAGAAAGAGAGAGAGAGAGAGAGAGAGCACGAGAGAGGGGAGGAGAGAGAGACCTCCTCCGGCGAGCTACCCCGCCATCCCTAGACCTCCGATGACCGGCGGTGTGCACAGCCAGGCGGAGAGGATGAGTGTACCGAGAGAGAAGGAGAGGAAACTCAAGAGAGAGAAAAACCGAGAGGGAGAGAGAGAAGGGAGAGAGGCTCACCTCCGGCGTCTCTGGTCCGTCGCCGACGATGGGGAGGACGGTGGTGGGATGAGGGAGGCCGTGAGTGAGTGAGGGTGAGAGGGAGTGACGAGAGTGAGGACAGAGACGGTGAGGTGATAGTGCTGAGTGAGAGACCGTGAGGTGATAGGGTGTGGGGGTTTTTTTTTTTTTAAATCAAAGTGTGAATAGTGGTAAATAGTATGTTAGGTAGGGTGTTGTCTCAATTATGTCCACCCATCTCCACCTAACCACGCATCTCGAGGTTGATCCAAGGGTTCTCCATTATTGGACTGTATCCCTTTAACAATCCTACACCATGGTCCATTTGTTGTGTATTTACCCAACACCCGCGTTTTTCAACAATTTTCCCCGACCAGTCTTGCCTCCTCGGTCCGTATTTCCCTGTCACGTGCATACTTTCGCCATGTCTCGTACAAATAAATAATTAAATCATTAAATAATTCTTTTAATTACGTTTTTACTATATTTTCTCACCCGCTTTACCTAGGCGGGACCTCACTCATTAAAAATTGTCTGAACGGCCCGTAACACGTATTAAACTAAAATACTATCACACACATCAAAGAATCATAAAATTACCTTAGTGTCGACACACAAGGTTCGAAATACGGTCCAGTATCGCGTAGTCGGGTCACGGTCCTGACAAGTATCATACAAGTCGGGTTAAAATTTCGTCCTCGAAATTAAACTAATAAGTAAACTAAACTACAAACTTACCTAATCAAATAGATAGGGAAAGTGCTCTCGCATGTAGGACTCTAACTCCCAAGTTAGCTCCTCGTTCCCGTGAAATTGCCATTTCACGAGAACCGAAGGAATTTCCTTGTTCCTCAGTGTCTTGACCTTGCGGTCAACAATCTGCATGCTCTCAACCTAGTTTTTTTCCATTCGTAAGAATTGAACTCGAGACCTTGCCTAAGGGGCCAATTAAACCAACCTATTGTTGGTATATATTAAATTATTTATTATAATTAGTTCTTTATAGATTATATGCCTTATTTTTACTTTTTAAAACTTATTATTTTTAGTGTGTTAAATTTAACGAACTAGTTGTAGAAAAAAATGATCGTGTAATTGGAGTAGCTCTCCATCCAAGTGGCTATCGATCTCCACAAAAATTGTTTAAGACTTGTTGAATGAAATATCTTGTGGACATCGTGTATATGTCAAAACATCTCGGGTTAGATGGTAAAGACATCACTTGCCAAAAAGGCAAGACCTCCGGAGATCGTGTTTCGATTCCCATCGAAGTAAAAAAAAATATTGTGTCTATATATATTTAAAAGTGTTTGTACAATATTTCAATCCATATTAAAACGTATTTTAACAAAAATATTTAACAATAAATAAATGTATGTGGTATATGTATACAACAACAATTAACAACAATATAATCGCAATACCAAATTAGTTATGGTCGGATACATGGATAAAAAATCTATCATTTGCACTCGTCTTGGTGCAGTCGACAACATGCTTTCCAAGCCATTTAATCAATGAATCAATTTAAATTAAATTAGATTAATTCAATTCATCCTTGCATTGTTTATTTTTCTTCAACTATATATTCTAGTTATTGAGTCGTGTTCTCTAGCGGGGCATTTATATGATGTCAATCACTGTTGCTCCAATTTTTTTTTATTTCTTTTATCTCGATCTTTAAGAGTTTTACCGCAGATCTACCAAAATATCATCGATTCCCTTATATTCACTTCCATAAAAGTAAGGTCTAATTATTTTCTTATAAAAAATTTCTTTTACTTCGGTAGGAGTATTTCGATTAATCATGATAAGTTTATTTAATATGTCAATTTATTCAAAATTTGAGCCAAATTTATTTTTTTACAGAAGCCAAGTTTATTATACCCATAATTGAGAATTTATTTTGGTTTCCATCGTAAGATAATAATAATAATAATAATAATAATAATAATAATAATAATAATAATAATAAGTATTTCAATTTTTTATAAGACTTTGGTTACAAATAAACCAACTTAATGAATGTTATTTGACAAAAAAAATCAATGAATGTTAAAAAAAAAGTATATATTGTCTTAGGACATTTTTGATAAAAATATTGTAAGGTTTAAAAGGTAGACCACCCAACCTAAATTTATCAGGACACTTGCCAAAATGTCCTAAAAACCTTTATATTTAGGACATTTGGCTAAAAAGTATAGTAAAATCATTTACAAAGGACATTTATAAGTAAATGTCATCATTAAAAAGAGGAGATTGCAATAAAACATCCTAGTAAAACTATTATATTTAGGACATTTAGATTAAAGCGTAGTATTATTACTTGACAAGGACATTTAAAATGAAACGTCATGACTAAAAAGAGGTCATTGCAAACAACACATCCTAAAAACATTTATATTTAGGACATTTAGGTAATAACATAGTATTATACATTTATGAGAACATTTACATAAAAACGTCCTGATTTAAAAAATGACATTTCAAATAAAATGTCCTAAAAGAAATTGGTGGGAAACTGATATTTTGGCGGGAACTGATACTACGACATTTTAGGAATGTTTTGAAAGTAAATTATTTAACGACTATTGGAAAACGTCTTTAAACATGTATTTGAGGACATTTTTATGTTAACGTCATACATTATACTTACAGACGCTATATTAAGGACATTTTTTATACTCAATGTCCTTGTATACTATTATTTAGGACGTTCTCGTATAAACGTCTTTAATAAAACGTCCTCAAAGCCCCCTTTTTCTTGTAGTGAGGTACCTTTGATATTTTGGATAATTATATATATATATATATATATTTGGCACTTTTGGATGGGTTTCCACACTAGGCAATGCTATCATGACATGTTTTTACGGTTTCATTTTGATTAGACATGATAAGTCTTCTACTAAAAATTTGGTGTTAAGTTATGATTTTAAACATATGAAATTGAATCTAATAGCTAACTTGAATGATTTAACAATGAAAATAATATAAAAAGTCAGCAAAAAAAAATGAGGATAAATGGTGTGTGATGCGCGTGGAACACGACTGAGTTGTGATGCGGCAGGGTTATGGGTCCGGACGCATGAAATAGTGGCCTCGAGTTTTGGGGTCGTTACAGCTAGGAATTTGAGAGTCTTAAACTAGGAGATCAAATCAAGGGATCTAGTCAAGGTAATCATGTCCATCTCTTTCAATTTTCTAATGTGAGCTCAATGTGGTGGAATTGTTGGTGAAAAGGAATTGAATATTGTAATCTTTTGTTTTGTTGTTGAAATTGTGGTATTTATGAGTCTATTACATCATTCACTTGATGACTTTTACACTAAATTTTTTGGACATTGTGTTTTTGAATGAAAGGGATGAAATGCATGAATCTTTTAAAATTGATCTATATAATTGATGATATGTTGTGCCTCTGACTTTTTGGGAGTTTTGTGATCCCCCACGAGTCGAGGATAGGGTTGACAACGTTTGGAGAAGGCCACGTGCATCGAAAATTCAAAATTCCAGAATTTGTAATTTTTATTTTCGACTCTGGTAGCACGCTAGTCAGGGTGGATAGAGCGCTACGGTGGATAGCGCGCTACTTGTTTTAGGTGTCATGTTTTTCTTCATCACAAAGAACAACAACGCGTTAGGGAGACCCATAGCATTCTAGGACCACCTAGTGCGCGAGCACAATTCCTTAGTACACTATGACAGTTGACAACATGAAATTTATTAAGGGGTTGTTTTGAATTCTAGACTTAAACACTTAACCCAACCTACTATAATTGACCTAAAACACCTGTAAATGAGTCTAGGAGACTCGAGGGACTATAATGCGATAGTTGGGAGTGTGTTAGGGTGGACCGGGGTGTTTTTGGGACTTTTGGAATGCGATTTGAGGTGTGTAAACCCCTTAAGAAACACATTTTAGTAATTATTGCTTGTTATCAATTCCTTACTGTTTTATACTCCATTCCATGTTGTGAGTCTATCGAGTAACGGTTGGTTTAATGGTTCACTGCCGATTATTAATCTTAGTGTAACTTGTGACTACACTTAGATGATAACATGCATCACCCGCACCCTCGGTGAACTACAACCCGAGGTGTTATCCTCATTGGTGTGCGTGTCGGTGGGCCATGATATGGGACCGACCACCGCGAGGGCTTAAAATATGGGCCAGCAGGCACTTTCCACTGAGAACATCTAGTATACCGTAGTATGGTCTAGTCTATTAGGATGATTACATGCTTAGTTGGTTTTCTCGGTGTTATTTATTCATGCATGTCATTTACACTTGCCTATTTATTTTGCATGTTTATTTGACATTATTATTGGCTTATGTTATAAATGCTTTATGGTTTTCTTCTGGGGATTTACTTACATGACTCATTATCTATTTTGTTGTGATAACTGAGTGCGCATCCTAGTACCAGTAGAGGTAAGGGGATCCTAGCGACTATCTCTGATTGTATATTGTCTCGAGACATTACTTGTACGTGTTGCTTTTGTTATTTTGCTTTATATCGGGTATCATAGGACTTATGAGAGACATTGTACATTTATATATTACTTTTGAGATATCATATTGCCTTATGTACAATGTACTTTTTATTGGGTTTTCCAAATTAGTGATTGGTTTTTGGAGTTCAAAACACAACAAATGTGTAAAATTTTTATTTCGAAACCCCAACTGGATGAAATCTGAGTTCCATTAAACTAATTGACGAAACTTAAACCTTACCTCAAACGCAAGTTTCCTTCTCTATGTTGAACGATCTACAAGACGTTGCCAAAGACGAACGCCCACTATCAGAAATTCACATACGAACGATGGTTGAGATTCCGAGTGCTAGCCCATGAGAGAACACGAAAATAGTTTTCTACTCTCCCAAAACTCAAGAACGGCTGAAAAATTCCAACTCGTTTTTTCAAAACAAAAATTAGAGACCAACCATAATTTATCCCGTAATATGAATTAACTTAACATGACTATTTATACAACCTCTTGTATATAGTCAGGTAAGCGAATTACCATTATACCCCTACTTAAAGTGGTATTAATACGTCACGTCATATGGACTTTTATGTTATGAATTTTAACATATAAAATCCATTGTTCCTAGTTATTTAAAATCTCGTAAAATCATTCTTTATGTGCAACCCAATAGGTTCATGCAATGTTAGTAGTGAACCAAAACTATTATGGTACACAATTCATAAGTGGTCTTTAGAAAAACATTATGACTACCCAAGTTGCTTAAAGATCAAAATCGATACAACCTATTCAATAATGGATATCATATCCTTTTCTAGTAGGATATCCTTTGATCAAACATAAGACACAGAAAAGTCATCCTTAATGTTAAATCGTACTAGTGTCGATCTCTACGTATACTAAAAACATCCAAGTGACAATGATCATATCAATTCACATGAACTTGGTCATTATCAGTCTAACATATCGAGGGATCCACTGATATCTCTTTCTTTATGAGAGAGACAAATTCTATCTCGATTACACATCTTAACACATTATTCACATAGTAAACCAATCACAACCTTTATAATCGTCCGGTTAAATATAACATTTGATTATATCAAATCACTATAATCGTAATCTCAAGTCAGAGCTTAAATGATATACGTATCATGAGTAACACCTATGACTTAATCCATGTTCCATTCTCATAGCGGGTCGGTCCAGTACTCATGATCTTGATTCGTATCCTTATACGTATGATCATCACATGACCATTAATCAAGACTCATACTTGTCTTAATTCATTACAGTTCCCAGTATAATGATCGATTAAGGTCATTTATGATATTTCAGTAAACATCTATGAATCCTATTATAATGTTTACATGCAAACCAATTATAATAATGAACAACAAATGAAATCCTCTATTTTATTAACTAAAATAATGATAGAAACAATGTTTATAAGATTGACAGGGCATATGCCCCAACAATTAGGATTGATGCTCTATATGACATGACTCCCATATATTATTACTGTTTTCATGACATTAAGTATTCCACTTTAAATTAATATTATATGTTATAAAACTATGTAAAACACAACCAAGTCTAAATGAATAATCAAATCGAATAACTAGCGAACCCGAAGTGAATAAAAGGCTAACTGATGAAATAACAAATAATTGGTTAACTATAATTAACTCACGACAAGTTAGCACGAACTTTAAGAAATTTGACATGACATCGACGTCAACGGCGTGTGGGACACAACGGGACAGTGACGTGGCAAGGTTGCGGGACCCACAGCGCACCATGCCACGGCCTCGAGATCGGGGCCATTACATGTCTCTTTAGTAAGGGTAAGTTAGTTTTTTCACATACTCAACCATAGTTTAGAAAAAAGTTGGTGGGAGGGATCAAAGTGCATATTTTTAAAACTACATGGACTAAAAGACATTATGGTAAACCTCAGGGACCAATTTCTATTTTACCCTTTTATGACACACGTAGGTAGGAGTGGCAAAAAGTGTCGAGACTCGTTTGTTCGCATTTTTCCGAACCAACTTTTAACGGGTTCTGACATGATTTTCTCAAAACAAATACGGGTCTGAACATGTTTTCTTGATCCGTTTTAAAATATGGGTATGGGTACAGACAAAATCTTTTAAAAAATGGGTACCCGTTTAATGATTAATTCAAATCATATTTTATTTATGTATAGGGGCATTTGAAAACGTTCATAATGATTGCATTGTAATTTTACTAATGAAGATGTTATTTTTATATAGAAACTTGTAAGACTTTAATTTTGAATATATTACATGTCTTTATGTACGTACTAATGGAATGCATTGTAACAAAAAAATCATGTATTTTTGTGAATAATTAAGTGGAAAAATATTATTATATTAAAAAAAGGTCCGGACAAAAAATGGGTCTTGTATGTTTTAAAAATATACTGGTTTGGACAAAAAAAAGTGTCCGCTTCAAAAATGAGTACGGGTCCAAACACTACTTTTAGTTGTAATTAAGAGGGATGTTCGGACTCCTTTTTTTGCCACCCCTACACGTAGGTACGGACTATCACATCAAACTTAGTATATTTGTCAACTTATTTGTTTTGATAGAAATATTGTCAACTAATTAACCAAGACAAAAACATGGTTAATTAATTTCTTTTCGGTGAATGCATTATTTTATTTTCTTTACTTTTCTTTTTCTCCAAGAGGTTATTACATTGAAGTTTTTTAACCACTTAAAACCTAGCTAAATCCTCTTCATCGTCAAAGATTAACCATGTACGCAAATGTACATATTTTTTTTATTTGAAAGAAACAACTTATCACATCAGAATTTGAATTCATAACTTTTTACTCCTGAACCCATACCAAATCATTGGACCACATCAGAATTCAAACCCATAACTTTTACTCCTGAACCCATACCTAATTATTGAATCATCCAATTAATTGATACGCAATTAATTGATGCATGTGCCCATCGCTATTACAAACTAATTGTTGTTAGACTTTAGCCAACTTATAATATACTAAATTTTATAGAACTGGCTAAGTGTTTTTTTTTTTTTTTTTTTTTTTTTTTTTTTTTTTTTGTGTGACGAAATACAACTGGCTTAGTTAATTTGACATGCACCTCAAATTGGCCACATAATTAAACTCCCTCAATATAAAAGGGGGATAAATGACCACCATTTCCCCTTACAAACAATATGCATGATTATATTATATGATTCTGCCACCCTCGATGATCACTTGATGAAGGCTAGCTACCACCAATTAATAGATCACATTATTACTTTCTTCTTATAAGTGTTGGTTCCTTAAAATGAAATCATCTGAAATCAACACCACGTTAATCATTTGAAAGGTCGAGGCCGCCTATTACCAACCTCCAATATACTCCTCCTGTTACAATCTCTCTCTAATCCTAGTTAGGTTTCATGTGTAATCTACACGCGCACCAACCCTTGTTGTACAAGTTTAATTTATAGCTCATCATAATTTTGGTATGCTTTTTGACGGTCTAATACATGTAATTTTATTTCCCACTTTTGTAAACCTCGACCATAGAATCACGAGTTCAACTTAGTTGATTCGGTGTGAACATGAAACCGTAAAGAGCTATGTTTCCTTAATGACACACTTTGAAACAGGGGATCCAAAGGTTTAAAACGGAACGATACGTTTTTTCTCTGCTACACTGGATAAAATTTTTTTTAATTTTATTTATAAAAAACACAATGTTCCTCGACTATACTTTGCACACCATCACAATTGTGTGTAATTATTGGCCTATATATAATAAATAAAGATTTGTTCCTATAATGTCAACAACGGCTTAATTAATATATTAATATATAGAAATAATGCTTATATTCATTTAAAAAGAAAGAAAATCACCAAAAAAAAAAAATTCTTATGGTATTCGAGTCTTATTCGGCTTGACCTGGTCCAAGCCTGCTGGAGTCTGGTTATTTGACAAGTGGACTTGATTTTGCATAAAATATTTTATGATTTTGTTCACTAACTTATAAAATACTGTTTTATGATTTGTTTACTTATGAGCCGATCGAAGTAATATTGCACATATATATACGCAAAATTTACAGTTTATTACTACATTGTCAACTTTTTTTTTTATCTTTAGTTGCAAAAAGGTCATGAATAGTGTATAAAACAGTACTTGTAAAATATACAGTACTATATTTTAAAACTAGTCAAGATGGAGTGTCTACATATTAGATAAAAATGAATAGGAGAAAAATGTTGAATTTTTAGCTCAAACTCTATGTTTTAATTTAATTAGAAATTAGTGTTTTAATTTATGTTGAATTAGTAAGTTTAAATTTGAGTAGGATTTGATTGTATTAGAAATATTTGTATTTGAGTGGAGTTTGAGAGTGATTAAAAGTTTGTGGTTTATATAAAGGACTTAGTAAGTTAGTTTTGTGTGTGTTTTAAGTGTGCACTCGTGATGTATATTTGGAGAGTTTGATTGTTTAATATTTTAGTATTAAATAAAAATTGTTAGTTTGATTGTGTTTTCAATGCTTTAATGTGAGTTTATTCCTAACAAAAAATAATCTTGATGTGAATCTCCTATGGACTCAACCAAGAATAAAATTATTCAATTTCCCATTAAGAAAAGGAGAATATATATATATATATATATATATAGAAAATAATTTCTAGGGAGCCAATGTTTAATTTGAGAAATCCAATATCCTCCCGAAAACCACTAAACTATTTACTTCATCTTCAAAAGCCTAAAAGCACAAAAATAACAATTAATAGTACAAAATCACACAATTAGAACAAAAACATGTAGAAAACTATCTAACATGTTCAAAGAAAAGTGTACTTATGTTGGAGCATTGTTTTGGAGTGAATTACTAAATTATGTTCAAACTTTGTTATATTAATTTGATGTAATCCTGAATTTTTACTTCAATAAAGTTATCTTTGAGATAAGAAAAGGAAGAAAACTGTAGGCTAAGAACAATACCATCCAATTCCCCTATAAAAAACACATATATGTAAATAAGTAAATAAAAAATATATTCTTACCAAATATTTTATGTTTTTTATAACCAATGTTTGAAACCAAGACGTTTGGTTTAGGGAGAAGGAAGTAGAATACTCAACAATAGTTTTTTTAAAAGATTTTAGATAATTATTATAGGATAATCATATTCTAATTAGAAATCGGGTTAAAAGTTTGTTGTTTTTTGAATCTCCTTGCCTATATATTTTCCTTAAACTCAATCTCCATCAAATTGATATTTTAGAAAGTAGTTACAAAAATCCAGAAAAATCGAAGATTAATACAATCTTTATAATACATAAACACAAACACACATATTATATACAAATAAAATAAATAGCTAATCAATAATTATTCTGATTAAAAGTTATTATTATATAGGTCTCGTTTGGTTCGGGGAGAAGTTGAAGAAAGCAAGATAATTTTCAGGGAAGTTCCAACTAACCTTGTTTGATTAAATACTTTCACAAAATTCTTTGAAAGTTTGAGCTACCAACTTTTCCCACATAAGGGAAGATACTCACTTAGGGGGGTGGGTGAGTTATCTTCTTGAGGGGATGTACATTTTTATCCTTATTTAATGTTCTCTCTCACAAAAACAGTGTAAATGGTATTTATGTCAATTACATTATTTTACTGTTTTTAAAATGTGAACTTCACTCAATCGTGAAAAATACAACTTCCTTAGTAGTTATCTTTCCAGGAAGTTAAGGTTCATTAGAAGAAAACTTTCCTGAAAGTTAGTAAAATAAACCAAACGAGACCATAATGAAAAAAAAAGTACGTAGCTAATTAAAAACAGCTATTAAATGGTTTAAAAAAACAGCTATTAAATATAAAAAATAGCTAGGAAAGGATTGGCTAATGAATTTTTTTGTTAATTTTGAAATTCTAATTATATTAATTAGAATTATTAGTTTTCACAAAAATTTTATTAGACTTAGTATTCATCTAATATATTTTTGTCAAAAAAAAGTACGACTTCTAACACATTAAATGGGAATCTGTTAATAAAAAGTAGTATTCATCCATCTGAGACACAAAGATGTTGCCATTAAATAGTTAAAAAAAAAGAAAAATGATAATCTAACACACTTTGGACGCAACACACTTTATTTTTTAACATATTTATAATGTTTTGTTAGATGTGGGACTACGTTTAAAGAGACAAAAAAATTATAAATGACTAAAAAATAAAGTGTGCACCTAAAGTGTGTTAAATTATTATTTTCTAAAAAAATAGCCCATGTCGTGCCTAAAAGATATAGCTAATATTATTTGACTAAAAAACCAAAAAAAAACTTTAATTATTGATATCACAGTGTCAAAAGAACAAAATAGCAACGTGAATCCTAATACAAATTAGTCTAAAAAATAAAAAAAAAACAAAGAAAACAAAAATAGAAAGTGTGACATCATCATGCCACACTTGGTAAGAGATCCTCCCAAAAACATATCTTATATATATACATGCATATGATACTTCTACCATGGAAACCAAATATATATTCATGTCATGAATATACTATTTAGGACCATTAGATTTAAATTTAGCACATTAATCGAGATGACATATATGTACAAAATATTTAATGCATAACACATTTTGAAAAGTTCTTATGACATATGTATATATTTGGTCTCCATTATAAAATTATATATATATATATATTACATAAAAAAGACAGTTAAAATTAAAATTCATAGTTAAAAAAAAAAATTCATAATATATAGGTCCTGCTATTAGTTTGTAAATTAATTACTACAACAATAATATATAGGTCCTGCGATTTTAGAATTACTACGTTGTCTACAGATATCCGCAACAATCAATCGTCTTTTTTATTTTTTTATTTTTATCCAACATCTACAACAACAACAACAATATAGCCTCAGTTTCAAATTAATTGACTACATGGATCGAAAATTTTCATTATACTTAATTTAATACAATTGATGATGAGCATTCCAAATCATTCAAATTCTCCTAATTAATATATCCCAAGTTAACTTCAGTCTATTCCTAAACTATTACATACCCTTTATATATAGGCTTTTAATTAAACAAGAAATAAAGCTTCTAACTCCAACTAAAAAACGTTACATTAAAATAATAAACTTCCTAATCAACGTCTTACTAAAAGACTCAACTTTCTAATTAAACTTTAATACTTAATTGGAAACTCTTATTTATACAACTACTAGTATTAAAAATTTCTAAAAAAAAAAAAAAAAATACTAAAACACATAGTTTAGCTAAGCTAGCGAAATTGTATGTTACTCTCTTTGATTGGTTTGAAGTACCACCAAATGTAGGGGTGCTCATATCCTCATATGTAATCACTGATATTGAGTAATCAAATCAATCCAATATTTTTCTCAAAAAAAAAAAAGAACTAAAAATTTATAATTAAATGAGTTCTTTTCCTTCAAAGATACATCACTCTACGCAATGAATAATTATAGAAGCTACACTAATTACTTAGATATGTAACGCCAATTAACCATCCTAATTAATTGACTACTCTCACAATAATGCTTGCCACTATCTTCCATCAATAGCCTTGTGATTTGCATTGATACTTCCAACCACACATGTATCACTCTACCTCGTCAAATTTTTCAGTTTCTATTAAGTCGATCAAATTTTCTAGTAGGAGAGTTTGTAGGCCTTCTTTACAGGTACCTAAACAACCGTAACCGCTCTTTCATAATCTTTTGTGTCAGTTTTTGCTACTCATATTTTTTTTTGAATTTTTGTATTTCTTATTTTTTTACCACACATCCAACTAGGCATCCTCATTTTTGTTATATGTTTCATTTTATGTAATTGTTGTTACTTCACCACCCAACATTCACTTCCATAGAGCATATAGTTTGCCTAATTTTGGTCATATAAAATTTTCTTTTTAATTTGGTAGAAATATTTTTATCATATATCACACTGTTGCACTCATCCATTTCTTTCATTCAGTTTGAATTTTCTATGTGACAAATATGCTAATCTATTCTAAACTTTGCTTAGAGTCTCAGATATATCACGAACAAAGAATTGTCCCAAATATATATATTCTAAACTTCACTTTTTAATCTCAATTATATTACACCTAAAATTATAAAATACTTTTCCTCATGTGGAAGAAAAAATTGATAAAATGAGCCAAATTAAGTATTATATAGAGGTGCTTCAAATTAATTTCAACAAAATTTATTGAACTCTGTATAAAACATCAAAATTTGTGTTTTATAAGTACAAATCTTTATATTTTTGGGTGAGGAAATTGAGACTAAAAAGTAAAGTTTGGAATAGATCTAATACAATTTTTTGTTTGAGGTAGATCTACAAACTTCAAGCAAAGTTTGGAATAGATTAGTTAGACTATTTGGCCTTGTATTAACAATACAAACGTACAGTTGATCCAACTTTTATCATTGAAGAATTTGATTGAATTAATTGTTACACAATGATCTTACACATTTTTATTTGTTTTTTGGATAAGAAAGAAACAATTGCTTCCACAAAGTTTTGAATAATGATCTTTCACTCTTAAACACTATATATATATATATATATATATATATATATATATTAAATTATATTGGACCACCCAATTGATTTAAGGTTTTACATGTGCTCCACGAAATAGTTTGAATAGTCAAACTTTAAGTTGGCCTTATATTAACGATTATGAAATGGGTTGCAGTTGATCCAACTTCGATCATTAATTGAAGAATTTCATTGAATTAATTGTTGGACAAAGGTCTTACACACATGCTCGACGAAATAGTTTGAAGGATATTGAGTCAAACTTTAAGTTCTGGTCAAATCTTTTGGTTGCTTTTTCTGGGATCAAATTTGTTAGTTGTATCATGTTATTAACTCAAGAAGAAGGTAAAACAATAATTTATTACAATGTGGATAATATATCTTACAAAGCTCTAATATTCAAAAGTCGACATCAACCCATAAAGGGGACAATAATTTCATAAAGAGGGCAACAACGTTCATAAAGAGAGATAACAACCTCCTAAAAAAAACAACAACCCCACGAATGAAACAATAAACCCACACAAATGAAAGAAAAAAACCTTAGATCTCTAACAAAGTGGAAAAGAAAAATAAAAAAAAAAATGTCTTAACTTAAGCCATATCACGACAAAAAATGTTTTAAGACGCCGCTCGATACCACATACTTGTAGTCGGTTGTCAACACCGGCACCACAGACTTGAAAGACCACCTCCATTTCGTCTTCCTTTCACCTAGTTAGACTCTAGGCGTAAAAAGGGCCATCGATGTGCACCGTTGGAAACCACCATGTTAGAAGTGTTTTGGCTGCATTCCATAGTTCATATTCTTTTAACAAATCTAGCATTAATTGCTAATCCCGTGCAAGTTCGATCCCTAAGTATATGGAATATATATAAAATGGGATAATGAGTAATTATAGAATGGAGTTCAAATATATATGCAAATATCATTGAAAAAAATGTTTAGTATCGATTTTTTTTATATTTCATATTAATCTTTCATTTAGAAGCTTCACTTATATACTTCATTTAGAAGTTTTACTAATTTGATGTGGGACTATTATTTTAGTCCACATAACTCAACATTTTGTACATTTAAGACTTGTAGATTAAAATGTGTGGTTAAAATTTAATAGTTGTCAATGATGTTCTCATGACGTGAAAATTTTCTATAGTTCCAATGGTAATAGTACTAATATAATTGTTGTCATATATTTACTCTTTACTTCTTTTGTTTTGTTCACAAATCAAGCTCATTTTACTTTTTCAAAATCTCTCTGTTATACTTTTTAATTGAAGGCCATAATTTTCTTTTTAAAGACTAATCACTTGTTTCGCAAGCAACAATAATTATATAAGCACACAATAATTGGAAATGCTTAACACATTTCCTTCGGGACAATTGTCATTAGTTTTCTTAGGCAATTTCATACTTTGCTTCATTAAGAGGTAATTTTTTTAATTACAAGAGAAGCAATTACAAGTTTATTAACGCTCCATAGACATATCTAA
Source organism: Stephania japonica (assembly GCA_039657345.1). Classification (NCBI taxonomy): domain Eukaryota; kingdom Viridiplantae; phylum Streptophyta; class Magnoliopsida; order Ranunculales; family Menispermaceae; genus Stephania; species Stephania japonica. The sequence continues at coordinate 12,909,466 of CM077558.1, read as the reverse complement.
TCAGTCATAGTAAACTTACAAAACCAAGATGAGTTGACATAGTGAATCCATAGAGTTGATATAGCGAACTCATAGAACCTGAGTGAGCCTAGTGACCCTAAGGAACCTTCATAACTACTAGGATCCTTGTGGACCTGAAGATCTATCATGATCTATAATTTATATTATTTACCAAGATCTATAATGGACTTGGACTAAATCTGCAAACAGGTGGAGATAAAACCCTAACTAAGATTCTAACTAGACAACAAAAAAACTTAAAGCACTAGTTACATATGGAAGATCACCGGAAGACAAGTTGCGTCGCACTAAAGAAACTCGCTATCATTTACCACCACTAGTCGAACTCATTGTCGCCACCGCCACTCGCCGAACACTACTACTGGCTATATCATCATTTGCCACCACTATTTGTTTGTAGCCACTGATTGTTCACCAATGTTGGACAAAATTTAATTTAGAGGACCTAACGCTATCTTACCACTCCCCTCTATACGTACTTGTCTCTAATTCATTCTCTGCCAAAAAAGAGAAATAATAGGAAGAAAAAGAAGGTAAATCAATCAATGGAGGAAAGAAGCAAGAAGGGAGAAGGGAGGCAAAGTAAAACTACTATGGAAAGTGTGTCGGCCAGTGCCATGGGCCGTCGACCGTTTATGAGCGGAACTAGTGTGTTGCGGAGGCACTGGGGGTGTGTGAAGTTCATAGTTGGTTGAAGGAGAGGAATGGCATAAAAGTGTCTATTAAGGCTAGACTGTTTAGATTCGTTTTATTTTGGTTTATTAATGAGTAATTGCAAGTCTTTGTTAACCGATATAAGGTCTTATAATGTTTTTTATGTGTGTAGATCAACGAATTTAGTGGTCATGATTGTTGCTAGGGAAGCTAAATCTTTATTTGGTCGAGTGATCTGTTTGTACCCTAATTTCTTAAAGATGTACTTGATAATTATTTGAAATAAAGTAGGTTTGGTTTTTTTACAAAAAATAAAAAATAAAAAATAAAAAATAAAGAGGTATAGTAACCTTGTGTATACACTCGTCCTAATTGGAAATATACTCATGCAATTATTTTCATATCTTTATTACTCTTTAAAAAAAAGTGAAAAGGGATAGGGATTAGGGGGGCATGGAGGGCAGCTGAAATTGGTGGTGGACCAAATAAATCCATGTCCAGCTCAGGAGGGAGAGAGACTTGCGGTGGCAGCAGCTGGAGACAAGTGCACGTGACCATCACATCTTTTTGGTCCAACACTCAACACATACAAAACTCCATTAATTATAATTATACTAACTAAAGCGCAGTGTAGATTAAGCAACTAACGTAAAATTAAGTAGTACTAATTAAAAAGAGCAGATTTTATTAATGATACAAGTGTATAAAGTTCATGGTGCTTGGCATGTTAGTAACGTAACTCCTTTAATTAATTAATTACCAGAATTAAACAAAATAAATCAAAACGTGGACCTCATCCTCCTCCTTAATTGCACTAACTTTTAAAACTTCGTAAGACTCAAGACTTAATCACCCCACCTTAAGTTCAGCTACCAGGCATCAAATATCCTCAATATTTTTTATTTATTTTTCTTAAGAAAGAGACAATATCCTTAGAATTATTTCAAAATAAAACCAAAAAACACAAATTATTTATGTAAGATAATTTCAACTTTTTTATTAGAACGTAATAATGATTAAATACCAACTTTTTTTAATTTAAAAAAATACCAACTTTTTTGATTTCGTATTAATTTATATATATTCTTTTTCTTTATGTTAATATATTTTTTTTTTTTTGAAGTCTGAACAAAGACATTGATTTGTATCGATAGTTTATACGTATTTTTTAATTTAGTTATTATTTTTTTGTTAGCAACCGTTTCACTATTACATTAAAATTGTTTAATCACTGAAATAGTTAAACTCATATTCACATCGTAACATGATTTTAAAAATGACACAAACAACAATATAATAAAACAACTATACATAAATTCCTCTTAATTCTTTTATATCGTGACACGAAAAATTTAAACTAACAATATATCATCCCACAACTTGAATTGAACAAATAGCTAGTTAATTATACTTATAAATCGATTCTTAAATATTTTGGAACAACTTTTTGTAATATACTATCATTTTTTTTGGTGAATTTATGCTATCATATTTTGACGAGTTTACTCAATTTTCTTTATTTTAATCAATTTTTTCAATAATAGGATTATTTTTTTATAGGCTGTATACTATATTCCATACACAATTGATTTGATCTACATACATTATTGATGCATACTTATAACGGAACAGCAACGCTTCATGTGTTCAGTTCAACACTTTGCCATTTAACGCTTTTCATTTAATTTTCCTCCTCCATTAAAGATGAGTTTTCGAGGTCTCAAATCAATGCTGCCGTCCATTCTCAATTTCCTCTCTTAAAATCCTTCGCTTTGTTCCTCAAATCCACACCCAAAACAGAATCTGTCGCTCTACGAGTAGTCTGATTTCAAAAGTGGGCATCAAAGCCTTTGATTTTCCGTCTCCAATGCATGTGGTCTTGTCAGGTAAAGCCAACAAGGGCCTCTACTATTTGTATAGTTAAATCGAAAAAGAAGAACAATGGGACGATTCCCTTTGCCCCTTTTGTTCTGGAGAGATTTGGTGTTGTAGAACTGGCAATTTCAATGACACCCATTTGCTGGTTTGTTCATCTGAGCCTTCTTTTGTGATTTCTTGGTGACTTGAGCAGTCTTTGTCACTAATACTTGTCAATCCTGATCTGGGTATTGCTTACCTTTTTTGTGTTGTTTGGTTGGAATCTGTGTTGGGTTGTGTTTGAGCTGGTTCCAGTAGGGTTGATGATGCTTGAAAGTGAAACTAGTCCGTCCTTTTGTCTCCTTGTCTTGAACTTGTTTAATTGTTAGTATTGTTTTGGTTTTGTCACTCTTGTTACATTTCACAAAATTGTCCTAATTTGACGGGGGGGAGGGAGGTTGTCTTGTCTGACTTTCTCTCATGTTTTTTGGTTGATTTATCAGTCATTTAAGGTACCCAGATCAAATTGAGTTTTGGGAATCAATTTATGAAGAATTTGGGATATGGGTAATTGAGTTTGGTGTTAATTGGTTTGTGCTCATCTTTTTTGGTATTTGTTGTATTTGAGTTTTGGTTCAAAATGAGAGACTTCCCTTCTTGTTTTGGTGAGAATGGTGTCCAAGTCGCGGATGCATCCTCCGGTACTAGTAAGAATGCTCAGAATTTGGTTACATGTGTCTATCAGAGTAGATTACATGGAAAACCTTGCTTGATTAACATCACATGGTTTAAAAATTTGATGGGTCAAGGCATTAGTGTTGGGATCGATGATTCGACGAACCAATGCCTGTGTAAAGTCGACATCAAGCCATGGTTGTTTTCCAAGAGAAAAGGGTACAAGAGTTTGGAGGCTGAAATGAGTAAAGTTGATGTGTTTTGGGACCTTACATCTGCTAGATATGGATCCAGGCCTGAACCGTTGGAGGGATTTTACTTGGCTATTGTTTTTGATCGGGAGATGGTCCTTGTACTTGGAGATTTGACCAAGGAGGCATTCAAGAAGACTAGTGCAACTCCTAGTTCTTCTTCTGCTATTTTTATTGCAAAGAGAGAGCATGTTTTTGGGAAGAGATTTTATGGCACGAAAGCTCAATTTTGTGGTAATGGGCAGATCCATGACATTGCAATTGAGTGTGATATTGTTGGTCTTAGTGATCCATGTCTCTCAGTTCGAATCGACGGAAAGATGGTGATGCAGGTGAAGCGTCTTAGGTGGAAGTTCCGAGGCAACCAAACCATTTTGGTTGATGGGCTTCCTATTGAGGTTTTTTGGGATGTTTTCAATTGGCTCTTTGGTTCACCTCTAGGAAATGCAGTTTTCATGTTCCAGACTTGTCTATCAGCGGAGAAGTCGTGGGCAAACAATACCTCCTCAGATCTCTCTTCGTGGCCTTGCACACGCTCGCAGAGTTTCAGAGAATCCCAAGCTCAGGGTCTTGGTTTCTCACTCATTATGTATGCCTGGAAGCATGAGTAGAGCTGTATTTACCCTCTTTGGGTGCTAACAAACATTTTTCTTGAGTGATGATTTTATTAAAGATGTGTTTGAAGTACAGAAATAGTGATTTTGTAAGTGGATCTATTTTTTTTTTTTTTTCTTTTTTCCCTTTTAATGAACTCATACAAGTTAGTATTATTTGATTTTTTTTTCATATACTCGTTCTTCTATATACTTTAATGCAGGCATATATTGCATTGATTATCTGTTTTCCACTGAAAATATATCGACGAACATTATTAAAGATATATTTTAAACAATTCTCAACATATAATGTAGATGCATCAAGCAATTACAAGGTATTGAGATGACACTCTCTGGCTTGAACGTTATGTTTTATCCTTTTAAGGCTGAGTTTTTCTTTTGAGTGACTTATCTCATTTTCTTTGGTAATTTTTGCTAATAATGGACATTAAAATGATTATGCTAATGCCAAATTATTGCCATATTAACTCTAATGTTGTTGTTTCAGGGGTGCAACCTATACGATCGATGGGACTACTTTCTTTTGAATCCATGTTGTGGCTCTTATTGTTAGTGATCAATTGATCATGTATCTAGCAGCAGCCTAGCAGGTAATTCTCCATTATCTCTCCTTTCTCTGTCCCCATATTAAGTTGTGGTATTTGCTGAAACTTATAGAAGCTAACGTAACTCTAAAGATAGTTCATCTTACAAATGCATTTCATCTTATATTTATTTGTTAATTGTCATTGAAGCTGCAATTTGTTGGAAAAGACGTAAATTGTAGCCTCATTTAAGTTTTTTCCAGTTGTGTATAGTCTATTTTCTGTTCTGGGATTCTAGCTGTGTGTCTAACAAGTTTTTGGATATTAACGAGGGAATGAAACATGCAAATGTAAAATAGATCAATTGGTCCATTCCATTAGATATCAAAAGAAAAAGTTTCTCGGAATGCTGAGAAAAAGCAAACCACCTTTCCCTTGAATCAACTAGGTTGAACCAAGGTACGGATGTCACCCCAGATTCAGCTAGGCTGATCCCACGGATGGAGCGAGAAAAGTACTCACCATGAGGAAGCTCAGATAAGGTCAATGCGCCTAAAGTGTCCAGCTCTTTTTTGATCTCAGCATATGCTATTAATTAGAGCCTTGATAGCCCTCCATCAAAACTCACCAGCACTCGTATGTCGTTTATTCACATCTCATTCATTTGATTTCATCTTCTATCAGCAAAATCTTTATTTTGACACCCATATCTCTACATTCCACTTAATACCATCTCGCACTTAGTTCCAATCTTTGGCATAATCTTTGAAGATATTATTTCGCTCAAGCCATATGCCTTAAAAGTACTGCCAAAACCCTTGTTTTCAGCATATGCGCTTTTGCCCTGGGCATTGCGCAGCAAAATCAAAGGCAACCTCCAACACCATTAGGGAAGCTCCAATAAAGTTGTAACTCGTCCAGCAGTCATGCCCATAATGTCATAGCAAATAGGCACAAAAGAATAGAAGGTTAAGTGTTTCGCCCTGTTGTTTGCAAATTACGCATTGTGATGGCTGCATACCATTGAGACCTTCTTACTTGTATGGTGTCATTGGTGTTAACCTTTCTCATCCAAAGCACCCAAGAGAAAAACCAAACTCTACGGGCAGTTGCATTGTCCCAGATTGTGTGTCCACTCTCATGTTTTGTTGAAAAAAAATAAAAAACTGTCTACACTTAACGATTTATACCATCTCTCAACGCTAGACATAGTTACAGTGGAGCATTGAGCGTTAGTATGTCATTAACCTTAGAATAAGAGCTTACATTGAAATATAAACAAATAGAACAATATTTTCTGACGAATTTTGATAACTGACTAAATAAATTCAGAGGTTTCTGTTTGAAGCTTACTGAAAAATATGAAAAATAGTGGGACTTTTAGGGTTAAGAACCTGTTCTATATTGGGACTGGCCTTATTGGCATTGAGTCTTATCTTGCTTGGAAAATTCATTTATAGGCATTTTCAGAAAGAAAAGGCTCATTTGAAGTATGCAATTACATCAAGAATGATTACAGTTTCCTGTATCTGAGTTTTCTTGTTGAAATCTAACTTCCTAGCTTGTCGCAGTCCTACAGAATAGAATGTCTTACAAGTCTGCGGCAATTTAGTACTACAATGTAGATCCAACAGAAAATCAAATTCATATTGTTTAATGCAGCTGCTACATGAACATTGATGTGTTCTATGCTTGATTCAGAATCTCATATGTGCTTCATGGGCTCTAGCAAATAAGTGATTGGTGTTCATGTCATCTTCATTTTATACAAAGGCAGCCATCAGCAGTTTTTGGAGCATTTGAATCTTTTTAAGTTTGCTTCATAGAGTTGAGCTGTTTCCCCAACTGTTTTGTCATCTGAAACCCATGTCCCTTGCCGACAACACATGTTCCGTTGCATAAATTTTTTTTGTATTTAGCTCTGAACAGATTGTAGACCCACACAAACAAGTAACTGCTACTCCCCTTCCCCTTCTCCTCTCCCCCTCTTCTCTTGTTCTTTTTGTCTTTGCAAGTCACCAGTACCATCTTGGGCTTTTCTGTCTCCAGACTTCAGCTTGTCTTTCCAATCCCAACCAACTACCTAAATTTTCAACATATCCATTATATGTCGATACCTGAAAAACATTGGTTATGACTTCTATCCTCTCTTGAGAAAGAATGTTCTTTTTGTGTAACTACGTATCATTGAACGAGTGATTAGTATGCGTGGGCTGCTCTATTTGATGATTGTTTGTGCAGTATTTTGGGTCTCATGGGCGTGTTACTGATCAAGCTCCTCGTAGTCCGATTTAATTAGATTTCTCAGTGAAGTGTTGGAACTTCTGTTGAACTAATTTTATAAGATTTCCATTATTGTCTTTACTGAATAAAGTGAAATGCATTGTTCTGGTGTTTTTGTCATACTCGAAACCCTGTTATTATTTTCCTAGTCTTCTGTTTTAATTCTATGTGCCCAGATATCGTGATTTATTGTTGTTTATTGGATTAGCTCTTTCTACTAATCCCTCAAAAAAGTCAAAATCCATCTCTAGCACAAGGAACAGGATTAGCCAACTTCCTTAAAAATCCTTCCCCTCTATAGGTTTATGTAATTTGTTAGGCATCAAATTCTTGTAATAGCTGGTGTTCATTTTCTATGCTGGCGAGATCACAATTTAATTTCTTTTCAATACAGCCAAGGATTTTCTGTTTGGTCTAAGCATCTGTGCCGATGCAGCATAGTTTCTTGCTTGATCGCTCAGCACAAATGAAAGTTGTTGCAGGGAAAAGGGAGCTACACAAAAAGGAGGAGGATCAACTGTTCTCCACCAAAATGCAGGCTATAACCCTGTGCATTCTCTAATTCAATATATTAGACCATTCCTTGAGTCAGTCGGCCATACTATAGCCTTTACACCATTTCGTTCGCTGAAACCCTTTCAGCAGCTACTAAACCAAGTTTAGCATTGGGTCAACATTTGTAGATTTTGTAAAATGAGATGAAACATCACTTCTTGAAGATACATGTATTAATTAAATATTACTCTAATCTATAGGGAATTAGATGGTGCATTAAATTAAGCATCATAAAAGAAATTGATCCATGTAGGTGTTGTTGATCCCAATTATTCTAGGATTGAGGCTTTGTCATTGTATCTATATGGAATCGGAGCATGTAGTATTTGTAATCCAGATGATGAGTAATAGAAGTCTGAGAAGCTTATTTAGATAAAATACCTAGAGAAGGGATTTAATAGATCAATTGTTTTTTTGAAGGTGAGCCTAGCTTGAGTAGTTGCAGACTTACAGTGAACAATGCTGGTAATGCTACCCATATATATATATATATACTAGTTTCATTACGTGCTTCGCATTGGTTAATCTAACTTATTTTTATTTATTATTTAAACTGGGTGACATTTGAGAAGAGATTTTGCATCAGTTAAAAAACAGTAAGGGCACTTTGACACAGCTGCTGACATGCACATGAATTAAAGAATCAGGGGCATGCCATTTACAAGTTCACCAAAATGTGGGTCATATGACAAAAGAAAGGAACTCATCCAAAGAAATCTCCAAGCTAACCTGTACCATGAGGTCCTTCAAAAGCCTCTTGTATGAGTGATGGTCATGGCTAACAGGCAGGAGTTCGTTTGCAGCTGCCTCCTTCATGGAGCTAACCAAATCATCTTGCGCGACGCTCTCCTTCTTCACATAAGCGAAATCATCATTTTAGATGGAAAAAGTAAAAGGGAAAAGACTCGGTCCCCTTTTTAAGGTTTTACCACGTGGTGTCCAGCACCAGCCACACTGACTAATCCGCGCTCATGTATCGTCTGACATAATCAACAAACCAAAACTACTAAATATAGTCAATAAAAAAATGAATCCACTCTAATAAAATCAGATAGCTCAGTCCTAATCAATGGACTCCAATAACTATTTTACAGTTGTAGAGGTTCAAACACTTAATTGAAATCCCATTCTTCATCAATTTCTTGACATCTTAGATAAGCTGATAAAAACGTAAGATTCTCTTGAGTCTTGACATCCTTTCTTTGTCGTTTGAAGTCTCTTCAACTTCTTCAAAAAGCTTGTAGGACCTGCATAAAAATCCTGTAAGATCACCACCTGATTGATCTTTGACAATACACTTAAAACTATGTGCAGTCCAAAAAAAAAAGAAAACTACAAATATGTATTACATCATATAGATGAGAAAATTGGAAATGATTATGGGATCAAGACAATACTAAAGAATAGGGTTGCAAGTGGGGCGGGCCAAGGCGGGGATTGAAGATACCGTCCTCACATCCGCGGGGTGCAGGGCGGAAATTTTTTCTCAAAAATTCTCCTCGGGGCAAACATTGCCGGCCCACGCCCCTGCCCCTGCCCCGTCGGATTCCCTGCGGGGCACGGGGATCCTCGCGCCCCACTGGTAAAGAGTGATACATTGGTCGTTGACCGAATTGTTAGGCAGGAGTTCGATACTTCGATGGTGTATATGAGAATCTTGTGCGAGACATATGGAAGATGTTGCAGTCATTTAATGGTCTATGTTTGACATTTTTCTAGAAAATAGACTATTGAATGTCCTTTCTTTATTAATTCAGAATCACTTGTAATGACATATTTACCACATCAATAAAGAAGTTACATTTTAACTTTGAACACAACTAGAAAATGGACTTTGTCCTCAAAAAAAAAAATAGTAAATACAAATAGATTAAACTTTAAACACAAGTAAAAAGCTTCATTTCATTCAAAACAACAAACACATAAATAAGAACGTCCTGGTATATTGTTAAAGTATAAACCAGGTGGCATATATATACAAAACCCAAAAGTATAAACTATGTAGCATATAAATACAAAATAACAAACTATGCAGCATATAGGTACAAAATAACAAACTATGCTAACAAGCTACAACATGTTTTAATGCTTTTTCTACATATTGAGAATATATATCTTCCAACGCATATTCATTATTGTCAAGTTTCTACTTTTCGTTTTGATTCTAATTTTTTTTTTGTTTTCATTTTAGGATTGAATTCAAAATTCTAATAACAAAATGGTTAAAGAAGTGATATGTATTTGTTGACAATCTCTGGTAAGTGTTGCCTAGATCTATGCTCTCCAATTTTAAGTTTATTTGACAAGATCATATGTTTTTATTATATATCCTCACTGTCTCAACAAAATTTATTTGTACATTTGAAATTTCCTTATGTCGCACTTTTTTACCATAACATTTTTTATTTTTAGTTGTTTTTCAACTTCTTTTTTTTGCTCTTTTCGACTTTTTGATAGCTATTTAGTTTTCGATATTTTTTATATTCAGATTTTTACCTTTGAGTTTTTATTCTGATCTCTTTTTATTTTTCTTTTCAAGAGCAAACAAAAATATTTTAGAAATGACATATACTGATCGTCAATCTCTGTGTGCATTGTTTAGATCAATGACCTCTATTTTTTTAGTTTATTCAACAAGATGTCAATTTGTTATATATTTTTTATTGTGGCAACAAAATTTTAATTAATCATTTTTCAAAATAAATATAGCTTCTATTTATAAAGTATTAAATTGGGATTTCACCAATGTTTATATAAGTTTTTTTTTCTTTTTATCACTTCCTTTTTCTCATCAAATTAATTTTATTAGGATTATATTTTTGTATAACCATATGCAAAAAGTTTTTAAACTTTCAATGCATATATTCCCTAATTTTGCAACAAAAAAATTAAATGATATTATTCTTCACTTAAAATTTATTCAAGATTATGTAGTAAAGATTATTTTTTTAGTTTTTTTTTCTCATTGAGTTAATTATTTTTTAACTAATATATTGAAATTTAGCCTTACCCATGCGTGAAGCGCGGGATTTCGACTAGCTTTTTAAAATAGATTCCTCGTGGGACGGGGTACATGGTGGGGAGACGAGGATTCCCCGTGTGGCGGGGTATGGGGCGAGGTGGCGGGGCGGGGATTCTTCTTGGGGCGGGGCGGGCGGCGAGGATTCCCTGTGGGGCAGGGCACGGGGCGGGATGCGGGGCGGGGCGATGGGAATTCCCCGTGGGGCAGAGCCACGGGGCAGGGTATAGGGCGGGGCGACGAGGGTTCCTCACGGGGCAGAAAATGGGGCGGTTCTACGAGGAAAACCGCGGGCAAAGGCATACCCCGCCCCCCGCCTCACTTGCAATTCTACTAAAGAATACACAAGTGTGTTCCATATTAAGGCAAATTATAGATTTAATTATGCAAGTAATTTACACTTGTAACATTAAATACATGCTCAACAACAAAAAACTTGTATATAGATGTAGCCAACAAAAATTGATAACTTGACAGATTCATTAGAAATTCATTTAGCAAGTAATATTGTAAGTGCTTCATCGCAACAATTAAACAATATATCACCAACCAATTGGGTGGGCCAATGGTTTGATATGAGATTTGGAGGTAAGAGGTTATGGGTTCAAACCTTGGTGGGTGCAAAAGTAGTCTCTTTATCATAAAAATACAATTAAACAGTAAATCTGGTTCAAGTGGCTTCATATCTTGAGCAGTATGTACTAACCATATTTTGTTTTTATTATAACACAAGAGTCATGCTAAGGGCACCTCACAATCCTCTCAGGGCACCCCACCAATTTTAATTAAAACTGGTTTTATAACCAATTGACAAAAATGCCCTCATCCAACCCAACAATTCACATACCCATTCAAATGCCCTCTCAAGTCAAGTCGATCCGTCGCAGCGGACATCGCGTTTGTCGATTAAAGAGTGCGCACTAGCCCTTGTCAATCACGTTTGTCGATCTGTCGCCGCTCGGAGATTTGACGAGTTTTAAGTGTTTTTAGAGTCTAATGGTTAAAAAAAATGAGTGGGAGGCGGACGTCACACATGACAAGTTAGTTTTTAAGGTTTTTGTGGAGTTTTTTTTTTCATTTTCGAAGGTGAACCACATACGCGAATTTATAGGTCACACAGGACCGAGACATGTTGTAGTGTCTCAGTACCTATAACAGATAACTAACAAAAGGTGTCGATTATTACAAACCAAGTTTAATCTCAAACGTAGCTTTTTATTATAATTCGATTGGAAGCAACTGAAACATAGCTTAATTTATCAAAACCAAAACCAGTAGTCTCGGTGACACAACCACGTGGTCTAAGGGTTTTTCTTACTTAGGTGTCGATTGATATAAAGTGACACTTAAATAATGGTATCGGCAATGAATGTCCGAGACTAAAAGACATATCACGACCCTGTATGACTGAACACTACGAGATTGAAGTTAAACATATTGTCCAACAAAAATAAAAACAACAAATCTACCTTAAACAAACAAGAAAGTGAGAGGATTTGGTATATTGAGGCCTTGATGTTGTGATGAAAGGGAGAAAAAAGGATTTTCATTCAATTTGATGGTGGGGGTGCTTGCACTTCAAACGAAAGAGTATTTTAGTAAAAGTACTGGGGTGCCCTGATAAATTGCTGTGGTGCCCTAATCAGCGGGTGCCCTTAGCGCGATTAACACAATATATGTAGTTTCAAATCTTCAAGTGGTTCAAGTGCCTTCAAATCTTTTCTATTATGACACAATATATGTAGTTTGCTTGGATACATGATGTAACAACCCAAATTAATTTAATGAAGTATTTATGTTAATCACGAGTGTAATTCGAGCGTTACGTGGACAGCTGAGTGAACTCAGATGTGGGAACTCAGGTTATACTCATGATATTTGTGCATGGTGTGATGCCTATTATGTCGATGTTGAGTGTATTATTTATCAATTATGTATATAAACATCGCATGTGTGAACGTTTACATCGGGCAAGACAATGAGTCGGGTATATGTCCCGAAGTGCGGGTCAGGGATCGGGTACTAGGTACCGGATAGCCAGGGTATGGGGCATTGGTCGCCGGGTAGTTGTGAGTTAGTGGGACCTCACATATGATTTTATGAAATTATTTGGTGATCTAGCCTAAGGTTTGTAAGCTAAATCAATTCATCAATTAAATTCCTAAGGCAATTGATGTCATGATAAGTATTTGGTAGTTGACCGACACAGGCTGTTCAAGAATCCATTAGATAGTCCTTAGGATGCGCGCACAAACCAAATTAGAACCACACCTATATAAACTACCCGATCAATGGAACACATGCAAAAGCCAATCTTCCACAACAATTTTGAGAGCCATGTGAAAAGAAATCTAGTGTTGGAGGAGGGAAATCAATCATTAGAGAGTGAATTCGAGGAGGAACAACACACATATAAGGTAATCTACTTGTCATAAACTTGAATTTTGAAGGAAGTACGTGGGTTGTTAGGTTTTTGAGGTTTAAACTCGATTTTGATGAATTTACAACTATTGTTGATGAAATTGATGATTAGAGGTTTAATATGACAAAATATAACAGTTTTACTCGGATTTGTGAGGATTTGGTGACAAATTGGTGAATTTTTGGGTTTATATACATGCATGTTGATCTGAGAATTTGTTGTTGTTTTCGTAGTTTTGAGGTGTAGTTTTGGTGCCTTGAGGGTCTTCAATGGGTTGAGACGTTGAAGAGGAGTAGAGAAGAGAGAAGAGGAAGGGCAACCAAGAGAAAAAAAAAAGAAGAGACGAACTTGAAAACCTATCTTACATGGACTCGGCTGTTAGAGTCTTGTCTTTGGTGAAAAATTTGGACAAGACCATTCCACAAACAAACATTGATAAAGTTGAGACCAGGGAGAGTAGACACGTTCTAGTCAAATACTTCTTCTCCAAGTAATAGAAGAAAGAATGGAGAAAGATAAGACAAGAGTCATATCAGCATGATTTTGTTTGTCTTATATGGAGTGAAGCTGTACAATGGGTCAATGGCTCACAAGCATTTGGTTAATATGCCCTAAGTGAATTAATATTAAGAGTGTAAATTAGCATTTTTATTAATTAAACTTTGAAGTACATAATGGATACACATATTTTTCTTGCCGTGTCGCACTACCCGTGTCTAAAGTTTTAGGTACTTCTAGCCGAGTCCCCGTATCCTTGAATTAGAGAAAAGCCAAACCCGACATCTAGATATGTACCCGCACCCGACACCCGTATCCGAGTCCAGGTAACCTAGGTGAAAACCAGAGATGAATTTGTCTCTAGAGGAAGGGGATGCACGCACGCCTTGACCCGGGCCGGACCAGTACCGATCCAGGTGGGCCCCTTAAATTTTTTTAAAAAAAAATATTTTTATATATTATTTCTGGAAAATAAAGAAAATAGTTAGAAAATTCCAGAAAAATTGGAAAAAATCATAGAAAATATAAGAAATTGAGAAAAATGGAGAAAAGTGGTTTTGAGACTTTTCGGACATTTTTGGAACCCCGACATAGTCCTGAAGAGGTACTACAACTGAAAAATAGAAAATATGATATAATATCATAAAATTACATAATGAGTTTTTAAATAATATAAAACACTATAAATGGACTTCAGGGACTGGGGAACCATAACTGTGACGGCCCCGCTTCTAATCTAGGGCACCGTCCGGCCTAATCCCGTAATTAAGCCCTAATCACGACACATAGGACCCGATTACGAATTAGTCAGCCTTTACTACCTGTGTTCACTTGTTTAAACAATTATTTTATTTAGCGGAAGTCTTTAATATTTTAGCGAAATTTTTTTTTTTTTAAATATGTTAGTGGAAGTAAATCTTATAATTATAAGTGTGGAAACCAGGAAATAACAATCACCATATATATATGCATATAACGACGAACATATATATAACGAAGTGAAAGCCAAAAGTCGGGTGATCTAACGTTCATCCCAATAATATCCCAAAAGATAAAGACATAAGTAAACATAATACAAAAAGTACCCTACGTGTACGGGCGCTACGCGCTCGGGCTCGAGGTAGTCGCCGATCTTCTCCTTGCCCGACTGGTGTCTTGCTCGACGGATCTACACCCACCGTCACAAACTAGACGGTGAGTATGATGATATTTAAGTGATAACTGGGGAAATCTAATACTACATTTCAATTTAAACAAAAGGTATTTAAAAGCACATGTAGGCTGAAGAAATGCTGAATAAATAATGCAAGTAAATACCAACGTTAACAGATACCCATAAACTGACACAGGCTAAGTCGAGATGATCTACGTCCGGTCGGCGGCGAGAACTATCACCTAGCCTTTTCCACTACTATATGGAGCTATGCTCAACATATGATAATAATCTCTTTTTTTTTCTATTTCCTAATAACCTCAAATTGCGGAGCTGTGCTCGGCGTATTTAAATCATTTATACTTGCCGACAACCCCGTGATCCATGTCACGTGTGCCGCCCAAGTGTAGTGGCAAGTGCCGGAGACCCCGAAAGACCGAAATCCTCGTGAATCCGCGCATCTCATGTGCAATGGACACTAGATAATCCCTACTTTAGTTTTCAAGAATATATATCCTAAAGTTGTTACGATTTCAACATAAGTTAGGCTACAAAGCCCCAAGGGAAGTAGAAGATAATTCCAACATAACAGATAACCCTATAGCATGCATTTTCTAAATATCCATTAGCCACATTCCAAGACAAACATTGAGCATATAAGGAAACATGGAGTCAATGATATAATAAACAAGGCATCATGCTATATCGATATTCAATATGAGTAGAAACAAGGAAAGCATGATGTGGGAAATAAATTAGCTAGTCTACAAATAGACTGAAAATTTATAAATGACTGGAATGAAATAAAGTAAAGAGTTCCCACAGTTTCACTTACAAGTCAACGCAGTAGTCCTAGCTATCCGGCCTCTCGACACCTCGACTCGTGCACCCGAACTTCCAAGAATTCCCTTTAATTCCTGAAGTTCATTTTATATCATTTTAATTGGTTTAAAGTCACAATAAGTGGATTCATGATATTTAACCAAAATTTAGAATTTTATGTCAATCTTTAATTTTGGCACATTTTTCGAGTTATTTCGGGGTACCAAAAATACTCGAGAAGTCCCTAATCATTTTTTCTACCTTTTTCAAATTTTCTATATTTTTCTAGAATTTTTCCCAATTTTTCTGATATTTTTTTTTCCTATTTTTCCTATTTTCCAGCAAATTAAAACTGTTTGTTTGTTTTTTTTTTTTTTTTTTTTATAAATAAAATATTATTTAAAAATATTATTTAAATAATATATAGGTGGGTCCCCCGAACCGGGTCTGACCCGACCCAATCGGGTCGGCCGGTTCGGCCCATATGGCCGGTCCGGGTCGGGCCGGTCCCAGCCCAGCCCACCCGAGGTTGGGCGGGCCGGTTTGGCCGACCCACTGGGATGGGCTGGCTGCCGGCCGACCGCCTGGGGGTGGCACACGCACGCACGCACGCACGCGCGCGTGCCCCCCCCCCCATCTTCTTCTTCCTCTTCCCCCGACCCGGCTCTCTCTCGTTCAATTCCCATTTTTTTTTTTTTTTTTTTCCTTCCTTCTCTTCTTCTTCTCTTCTCTCCATTTCCCTTCACTCTCCACCCATTGGAGACCTCTAAAACCTCAAAATTTCTCCACAAATCCACCAAAACACACCCCAAAATTTCGGATCAAAATTCATGCAAATAACCCAAATTCCACAAATCACCGCAATTTTCCACCAATTTGATCTAAATAGATAAGATTCATCAACCAAACCTCAAGAACACCAAATTTATCAAAATCAGTGACCCAAATCTCTCGAAATTTAAATTTCACTCCAACATCCATTTTAATGGAAAATCAACAAAAATGAGGGTATTTGTTACCTTGTATCTCCGTGTTGACGCCTAGATCACCTCTCCAAAGCTCGAATCTACTCTTTCTCCAACCCGATTTCTCTCACAGATCCCTCAAATTGTTTGAGCAAAAATGGGATTTTTGCATGTTAACAGTGAAAGGTTGTATATATATGTTGATGGGATATAGTGTGCATTGCGCATCTCGAGGTAAATCTAATGGCTACTAACTAGGCAGTCCAGCCTCTCATGTGACACAACTTGGGTGACTCCCATCATGGGAGTGTGTGGCGGCACGGATCTCGAGGTATGTCCTAAGGTTAGTTTAATTCACAACAAACTATAGGATATTAAAATGTAATTTCTTAATAAATAAACCATAGGTTAAATCGATTAATGTACATTAATCCCATATGGACCATAATTAATTGGTCACACAAATTTGTAAAATTCATCTAAGTGGTCACACCGACTCTCAACTACCCTAAGACTCGGTGTCCCGACTATTTCCTAACTCTCGGGCATCGGGGAGCTAGGCGGGTCATTGACGGGTTCGAGAAGTCGAGTGCGTATTTGCAAAAAAAATGGAC
This sequence comes from Stephania japonica, assembly GCA_039657345.1. NCBI lineage: Eukaryota > Viridiplantae > Streptophyta > Magnoliopsida > Ranunculales > Menispermaceae > Stephania > Stephania japonica. The sequence goes on along the minus strand of CM077558.1, from coordinate 12,892,536 downwards.
TTAATGTAAAACCTTTGAGAATGTTACACTTTAATTCATGTGTGGCTTGTCCATGTAAACGCGTGTTTATTCATTTATTTATTTATCATTTTGTTTACTTAAATTAGAAAATGTCATGCATATAACTCGTGATCATGTGTTGGTCGGTGTTTGATTTGTTCACATTGTCTTTGAGATTAATTTAATGGTCATGGTACGCGTGTTTATTCAATTTATTGATCATTTTGTTTACTATATCGTCATGCATATGCGCGTGTACTTTGATTTGCGCACATTGTCGGAGATTAATTGGGAATAGCTACGAAATTGAGTATATCGCGGGGTGCACATGTCCCGTGGGTTATGATGTGTTTCCAGTCATCGGTAGTGGTTCGGGTGTAGTCTAGGCTTGATGTGCTCAGCCGGGGCATCCCAATCTACGAAGTATGATATAGTTTTGTTAGACTCCGTCACACCCCTATCTAGTTTTAATTGATATCGTTGGTTGAATCGAATTACTTGAATGATGCTTTATATTCACTGTGTGTGATTGTATGTTTGTTGTGAATGTTATTTACTGCTAGCCATGAGAATATGATTCTTGTTGCCAAGGTCATATTCGCATGTCTCGCAGGTATTGGGATGTATGGACCGAAAAGAATAGTCCCACATTGGTTATCTATGACTTCTTGAAGAAGTTCATAAGAATGGATGTTTCATCTCATAGTACCAAGGCATTTTGGAGTAAAACCCCACACCTAATATTGAGGTGGTTAAGTTTGGGATAATATCGGTACTAGCGGAGATCCACGTGTCCGTGCAGCGCACGCGCGGATGGGGTCCAACAAAGTGGTATCAAAGCCGATGGTGCGGCTAGGACAAGACATGTTTGTTGGTGGTCGTATGTGTGCCTCGAGTTGTGCTCTCCCTCGAGATGGTAGCGACGGTGGATCATGCGGTGTGCCCATCTTGGATAGATTTCGGTCTAAGGTAGAGATTGTTGGGATGTGTGGTCCGAAAAGTTTAGTCCCACATTGGTTATCTTTGGCTTCTTCAACTTTGCAATTCTCGAAACATTCCTGCTAACAATCAACATATCATCAACATAGAACAACAATATAATGACATCATCATTAGAAAATCTTTGCACGAAAACACAACGATTAAAAGTAGTCTTATGGTAGCCTTGATCCCCCATAAGTGATTCAAACTTCTTGTACCACTGTCTTGGGGCTTACTTCAAGCCATAAAGAATTTTCTTCAACTTGCATACATAATTTTCTTTTCCATGCACTTTGAAACCCTCTAGTTGTTCCATATAATTTTTTTTTATCTAAATCACCATGAAGGAAAGCAGTCTTCACATCCATCTGCTCAACTTCTAAATCAAGACTTGCTGCCAAACTCAAAACAACTCGCATAGATGACATCTTGACTACCGGCGAGAAGATTTCATCATAATCGATGCATTTCTTTTGACTAAAACCCTTAACAACCAATCTAGCTTTATATCGAGGTTGTGAAGTGTGCTCTTCATACTTCACTTTACACACCCCACTTATTCTTCAAAGCTTTCTTGTCATTAGGTAACTTAACTAACTTAAAAGTATGGTTATCATGCAATGATTTCACCTCATCATCCATTGCCTCAACCCATTTCTCCTTATGCTCATCTTACATAGCATCTGAATAACATTCAGGTTCTCCCCCGTCACTAGTAATACAAACTCGCTAGGTAGATATCGACTAAAAGACATTTTTTGTCTCTCAGATCTCTTAGGTGGAATAATAGCAGGAGCCTGGCACTACTAGTAACTGCTCATGATGATGATCATCATCATCACCTAACTCGACCTCTGGCGGAATATTAACATCACCACTATCATGTTGATCATCATGAGCTGCATCTGAGGTTTGTGTCTAAACACGCCGCGGAGCAAATGACCCAAAATCAACCAAATTACCACTGACATTGGGCACTGAACTAACTGTCTTCCCTATGTCCTCAATGATCTGATCCTCCATAAACACTGCATCTCTGCTTCTTACAAGTTTCTTCCGAACTGGATCATAAAATCTGTAGCCAAACTCATCTTGTCCATAGCCAATGAACACATATTGTCTAGTCTTGACATCAAGCTTAGATCTCTCATCTTTCGGAATATGAACAAAAACTTTGCATCATTCAAACCAATCATTTTGTTTGGTTGAGCAAGTCATTCTCCTTGAAAGACTTGGGTTTGGCAAAACAAATTCTTGGTATCCGTATATTGCGAGACAGAAGTTCCAAGAAGTTGACTATGTCACAAGAGCAATATATAGCGAAGTTCTTGAAAGGTTCAACTTGAACAAGGCTAAGGTAGTGAATGATCCTTTAGCTAGTCACTTTAAGTTGAATGCCAACAGTGTCCTTTTACAGATGAAGAGAAACAAGATATGAGAGAATTCCATATGCTTCTGCAGTGGGAAGTTTGATGTATGCTATGGTGTGTACTAGACTAGATATAGCATATGCAGTTGGTGTGATTAGTAAGTTCTTATCTAATCTGGGACGAGAGCATTAGGATGCAGTCAAGTGGATTATGAGATATCTACGAGGTACTACTTCTTTGAGACTCACTTTTGGTAGCGGAAAGCCAGTGTTGATTGGTTACACGGATGCAGATATGGCCGGTGATTTGGATACTCAGAGGTCTACTTCAGGTTACTTGATAACTTTCTCTGGTGGGGCAGTATCATGGCAGTCCAGGTTATAGAAATGTGTTGCATTTTCTACCGCTAAAGCCGAGTTCATTGCAACAACCGAAGCATGTAAAGAGTTGTTGTGGTTGAAGAAGTTTCTCAAGAAATTGGTTTCAAGCAAGAAAGATATGGTTTTTTTTGTGACAATCAAAGTGTCATTCACATGAGTAAGAATGCTTCATTTCACTCGAGGACTAAACACATTGATGTAGGGTATCATTGGATACGAGATGTTCTCAATGAAGGCTTACTTGAGATTGAGGAGATTCACACTGATAGTAATGGTTCTGATATATTTACAAAAGCATTGCTAAGTGAAGCTTGAAGTATGTTGCGACATAGCGGGATTGGTGATCCCTCCTACATTTAGTTGAAAAAGGGGGAGATTGTTGGGTTTTTCAACTCATTAGTAAAGGGCAAATTAGTCAATTTGCTTGCCTCCCATTTAAAACACTTGCCTTATTTTGGAGAGAGAGAGAGAACGACTTTGATTGAAGAGAAATTTGTGGAGAAATTTGTGTTCTTCAAGCCTTAACTTGGAAGCATCATTTAAGTGTTTGATTGAAGGTCAAAATGGACTTCGTTTGAGGTGAGATTGGAAGGGGAGATTAGCGGCGTTGAGCTCTACATCACAATTAGTAGAGATTTCATTTTGCCCTCTTCTATGTGACATCCTCCACATCTCTTGTATTAAGTTCTTTGGCCAAGATATGCTTCTATGCTTGATGTCTTGGTGATTTATGATGTTCATACCTCTAACTAGTGTTAGAGAAGACTTTTATATTCTCATTTTAATAGTGGAGAGTTTTTCATAGGTGTTAGTCACCTCGTGGTTTTACTTCTCACTTTGAGAAGGTTTCCACGTTAAAAGTCTTGTGTGTTGTGGTTTGATTCTTGCATTTCCATTGTTCTTTACTTGTTGGATTGCTCATATTGTGGTTGTGATCTTTATTTGGTGACACAAGAGGGGTAGATTATTTGTTCGTGTAGGTTCACCCCAATAGCAGGTTACTGTGGCTTTTCATGGTTATAGTGTAGACTTCTCTTGAGAATTTATTCACTGGGACTCGTTGTTGTATGTGTTGGACAATTGAGCGCAGATCCCGGCACGAGCAAGGGCAAGGGAAAAGAGGTACTAGGCGACTATCTCTGAGGCCGTTGCTGCTGATAGCTTATGTTTTGACTACCTAGTATGTATATATTTACTTTTGTTGGGTTTTAGGAACTTTAGAACTCTGTCACATGTATATGGATTACTGTTTATTTCGTCTTACTACATACATGGTGTTTATTTTCGGGTTTTTCACTACTTAGGTTTAATAAGTTCTTATAATATATGCATTAAAGGCTTCCGCTATTATTATTAACTAACTTGCTAGATGTTTAGGAAAATTAAACAATTCAATATGGTAGGATTAGTTAAACGGAGCGTCACTTCCCATAGCTGCAGACGTGGCAGTAGTGATAACGTGTCCAATGACGTGAAGAAAGACTTTACCAGTTTTGTAAAACCAGGACGCTAAAAAACGTCATAACATGCACTTATGACTACATTTACCAATGTCCTAAATAATGTAAATGAGGACGTTTATACGAGGACGACTAAGATCTCCTTATTTGTAATAGACTTTCTACTACATCGACATCTAGGACGTAGACTAAATTGTCCTAAAGGCGCTAAGAGGACAATTTACGAATGTCCTCAAAGACCTTATTCTTGTAGTGTGGGCTTGAAAGCGGAGGGCGTGGGTCACAGGACGACCTCGGAAATTGGGGTTGTCTCATAAGACCCAAAAAAAATGTAAAGAACTTAGAAATATAGAGTTAGAAGCCTTTTAAAATATAAATAAAAACATTACTCCAACCTTAAAAAAGTCTAGATAAGAGAAAAAAAAAACACTATATATGTAGTTCAAACACGAAATTTAATTTATAGACATAATTTTAAAGAATAACCTCTCTTTCTCTCTTAAACAAACATCAACACACACCAAGCACAAACACCCTCAAACCCATCATAACAAACAAGTACAAAAGTTGGTGAAATCAAGCTCAAAATTTGAAATTAGGTCGAAAAAATTCAAAACATATGTTGGGATAGATGATGTTTCACGAGTATCACAAGACCAATTTCAGGCAAGGGAGTTTGAAAGTTCACATAGAGCAAACTCTAGAAGACCAGTAAAATCTAGAGAGTCAAAATAGGTCAATTTGTGAAAATTATATCTATGGACAATAAGTCCATTGTATTGGTTTTTTAATTAAAATGCACTTCCTAATAACACCGTCAACAAAGGAACCCTATATCCTATTACAACCTACAAACAACAACAACAACAACAACAACAACAACAACAACAACAACAACAACATAGCCTCTCTTAGTCCCAATTATCTTAGCATGCAATTAATGTTACAGTCTTAGAGTTGGGGAAATCACCACTAGTAGTACTGCTTACCCTAGGGTAAGCAAACATCTCATCCCTTAATTGCGGTAATTGCATTATGTCTTGAGGATAACAAATCAATGACTATTGATATGCCCGTCTAGGAAAACAAACTTTTTAGGGAGCATTGAGAGCTCTCACACAGCTATCAAACTAAATCCCTCTAAGAAAAACAAAACCTAAAAAGATAAAAAAGCAGAAATTAAAAGAAGGAGCTCCTGAGAAACCAATCGTGGTGTCCGTCACCAAATGCCCTCTTTCTCAAAAATCCATTCTCGACTCAATCCAACAACTGCCCTTCCATTCCGACCAAGAGACCTCTCGAACTCAAGGAAAATAATCGAATATGAGATGGAGTGATGCGTGATGCGTGATGCGTGATGCGTGAGATGGATTTGAGACCAACTGAAGAGGGGGTTCATGTCTAAACAAAAATATCGAACTGAAATGCAATGGTGTGATTGAGCCGTGTGTGCGCTGATTTTGTGAGCGCAGAAGACGTGAACGACCATATATGATGATCTTCGTGGTGTGTCCCACCCTAGGCTGTGTTTTGATGTAATCGGTTTTTGACATGTTGCCCCCTTCTTTCACAAAAAAAAAAGTCATAAAACACAACTATTCTGGGAGGTTGAAACCAAAGTTTTAAGGCAAAATTAATTAAAAAGAAACACAAAATTAAATAAAAAGGAAAGGGCAAATCGGTATTTTTGCTTACCATTCAGGAAATAAAACACAACTATTCGGACGTTGAAGACAAATTTTCAAGGCAAAATTAATTAAAAGAATCGCTTAAAAGAAACACAAAATTAAATAAAAAGTGAAGGGCAAAATTGATATTTTTGCTTACCACTCAGAAATCATATTTTGTACTTTTATATAGTTGATATATATATACTAATTTCATATGCATGCTACGCACGAACGAGCCTGCTCGTTACGCCTGCGGGAATTTTAAATTTGTAGTGCAGATGAATTATATTATTTTAGATCTCTATAATAATTAGATTATGAAAAATTATTTAAATTATTCAAGAAAATTAGTTTAAAATTTGATCCCTTCTAGCTTTTCTTAATTGAAATATCGGAGGCTTCAAAAAAAAAGTTAAATATCGGAAACTTGCTAATTTGGAATATATATAAATTGGGGATATCGATAATGATAGGTTAAACAGTTAAATTTATCACAACATAATAAAGAAATTTCTTTAACTATAGTTTTTCTCTAATATATGATTGAATTGTAATACAATTGTAAAATACATGAACTTTTTTGATGAACTGGCATTTATGTAGAAAAAGGTTGCTTTAGCTTCCCTGGCAATAGCTTACTTTCCCTACCATTGTCTTGTTGGTCCCCTAGGAATCAACTGAGGAAACAAACAGAATTTTAATGCAAAATATACTCCAAAGTAACACGTATCATTAGGAAGTAAATTTTAAGTATGAATGCTTTAATTTAATCAACTTTGATGTATTTCCAACAAATTGATCACAATTTTAAAAGAGTGTTCTCTTAAGCTGCTCTAAAGGTTTTGAACATTATTGTTAGAATTACCTTTACATAACGCCATGTTTTCTTGAAATTCTTTACAACAAACCTAGAGTGACCCCTCGCAACAGACCTAAAACTAAATGAATTCGCTTCATGCACTTCCACAATAGAAAAGCTATTGGACGTCCCAGTAATCATTTTAAATAAGCGATTAATCGCTTCATGTTCAAAATATAACAATATCAAATCATGAATAGTAGCATCTAAGAAAAATACCTCTTGAAGAGAAATACTATAAATCACAAAATGGGATTATGGAACAACAGCTAAACTAATGAAATGTAGACATCTCCTACCCACAGTGAGTATTCCTAAAATTCTTCACAAGAAATCTAGAGTGACCCCTTGCAAAAAGACCTAGGACTCAATGAATTCACTTCATATACTTCCACAAAAGAGAAACTATTGAATATCCCAGTAATTATTTTAAATAAGATATTAATTACATTATGTTCAAACAAAAACAACAACAATAACAACAACAACAACAACAGAGCCTCAGTCCCAAATTAATTGGGGTCGGCTATATGGATCAAACTCTTTCATTGTGCTCGGCCTAATGCAGTTGATGGTAAGCTTTCCAAACCATTCAATTCTCTCCTAATTAATGCATCACAAGTTAACTTCGGTCTACCCTTACCTCGTCAAATTTCTTCAATTTTTATTATGTCAAGTTTTCTAGTGGGGGCATCTGTAGGCCGTCTTTGCAAGTGACTAAACCATCGCAACCGCCCTTCCCTAATCTTTGAGTCAATTAGTGCTACTCCTACTTGTATTCTTAAAGCCTTTAGATTCTAATGTATTCCTCCAAAGTTCTAATTTTCTATTTCACTTCATCTATTGCTTCGTCCACTAAGACAACAAAAGATAATAATATTTAATCAAGAAATGAGATTGGGGATTCAGATATTAATGACGCTCCCTAAAACTCCCTAGAACAAGTGTAACATGAATTTTGTAGTATTTCCTTTTGCAAAACCATTAGGAGTCGATACCAACGAACCATAATGGATTTAATGATGGATGAATTAGCACTCCATTAAATACCCATCTCTGCATAAGCAAACTAATTATTGTCATGGGCAGTTCATCAAACACCTCATATACACTATGGAACCGTCAACACATACTTATCTCAATGTAATCAAATCAATGCTCTCATGAGTATTTGAGTTAACAAACTTCTAAGTTCTCTATGAACCAATCAGAACAAACCCATTTCAATATACTCGAAACAAAGAAAAAAACTATCTACCAAATAGCCAATCCTTCCAGTCTTTGGAAATCAAATTAACTGAGAGTAAAGAATCTAAGAACTGTGAGGCCAAAGACTTGGGTTCTTTACTAAGCGTAGAGGAGCTGTGAGGCCAAAGACTCGAAGAGAAGGTGAAACGAGAGCCCGCGAAAAGAAAAATGAAAGAGACAATAGAAAATCCAAAAAGACAGAAGGAAAAAGAAGAAAAATTGGAGTTGGAGTGGGAGACTGATAGAAGTCGAATTTGTGCATTGTGATATGTATAACAGCTAGGGCAGTGAGGAATTGGGGAGTGAGATACGTGAGAAAAGAGAGAAAAGGGAGCGAGCGTTTGACCCGAGAGAGAGAGAGAGAGAGAGAGAGAGAGCTGATTATACGAGAGGGACAAAGCAAAACGAATACTGCAAGAGAAAGAAATCAGGGGCACTATAGAGAATTCAAGTCATAGTCGATGGATCGATGGATTGATAGTTAGGAGCAAGATGTTGAATCGATGCATTGATAGTTCAGAGCAAGATGGATCAAATTGTTGATGAAGAGGGATTTCGTTGGTGTTGTCCAACAAAGAGTAGAAGAAACTGGAAGTTTGATCCATCGTAAAAGGGATTTGGGATGCATGTAAAATAATACAAAAAATAAGGACAAAAAAGACTTTTTGTTTACCACTCAAAAATTGAAGATTAATTGAAGATTTGTGCTTTTATATAACATAGAAGAAATTTAGAGATGCATGTAAAATAACACAAAAATAAAGGAAAAACTTTTTACTTACTACTCAAAAATTGAAGATTCGTGTTTTTATATAGTTGATATTATTGTAAAATAAATTGGAACTTGCTAAGAGCTAGATAAGGAAATAGAAGACTAAGAACTTCTACTACTACAAACTACTACTACAAAGGAGAAGAGAAGAAATGAGATAGTTGGAATGAGAAGTTTTCATTCAACTTGGTGTGCTCTTATAATGAAGTTAGTATCCTTTATATAGGCCATTTGGTATGATGACAAATGTGCCTTAGCAATGTGGGACTAAAACATACACCCCATGTACATTGAAATGGTTACAAAGAACATGACAATACATGGACTATGGGAAGTACATAACTACACAATATGTTGGTGTACATGCATGGTCATCCACACTTCATAACACTCCCCCTTGGATGACGCTTGCTTAGAGATTGTGCCTCGTTAAAACTTTTACTAAGAAAGAGTACACTATTCTCATAAATATTAAGATGGGTATAATATTGTTAAGATTGTCTCATTAAAAACCTTGCATGGAAAACCCAATGGATAAAACCATAGCTAAGGGAAAAAGAGTGCAATACATTAATCAATAACTCCCCCTCATGTGAACATGGGTGAAACTTGTTCAGTTTCTTTACTTGCAATGTCTTTAAGTTTACGCAAGCCAATACCATATGTAAGCCTTTTAAATGTCGTAGTTGGTAAGGCTTTTGTGAATAAATCAGCAAGATTATCACTCGATCGGATTTGCTTGACATCAATTTCACCATTCTTCTGAAGCTCATGCGCATAAAAGAATTTTGGTGAAATATGTTTTGTTGTCCCCCCTTTATGAATCCTTCACTTAATTGTGCAATACATGCTGCATTATCTTCATATAATATGGTTGGAGAATCTTTTATTGAAGGCAATCCACATGATTCTTGTATATGTTCAATCATGTTTCTCAACCAAACACATTCACGACTTGCTTCATGAATTGCAAGTACTTCAGAATGATTGGAAGAAGTGGCAACCATAGTTTGTTTCTATGACTTCCATGATACAATGATATTACCACAGGTGAATACATATCCCGTTTGAGAGCGGGCCTTATGGGGATCGATAAAAATCCAAAGATCAAGCATAACCTTGGAGATTCACTTTTACCCCTCTCGAGTAAAATAAACCCATGTCACTTGTTCCTCGAAGATATCGAAAAATGTGTTTAACAACATTCCAATGTCTTCGAGTTGGTGAAGAGCTATATCTTGCAAGTAGGTTGACAGCAAAAGCAATATCGGGTCTTGTACAATTTGCAAGATACATAAGTGCACCAATTGCACTTAAATATGGTACCTCCGGACCAATTAGCTCTTCATCACTTTCTTGAGGTCGAAATGGATCCTTATCCACTTCAAGTGATCTGACAACCATTAGAGAGCTCAATGGATGTGCCTTGTCCATATAAAACCTTTTTAATAATTTTTCAATATAATTTGATTGATAGACAAGTACTCCACTTGAAAAATGTTCAATTTGCAAACCAAGACAAAGTCTTGTTTTTCCAAGTTCTTTCATCTCGAATTCCTTTTTCAAGTATTCGGATGTTCTAACGATGTCGTCGTGGTTTCCCACTATATTTAAATCATCAACATATACAGCCATTAACACAAATTCTGTTGATGATCTTTTAATGAAGACACATGGGCAAAGCGGATTATTTACATATCCTTCTTTCAGTAAATAATCACTAAGACGTTTGTACCACATTCGTCCGGATTGTTTCAACCCGTACAAAGACCTTTGTAATTTTATAGAATGCATGTTATGAGGTTTTGATTTTATTTCATCGGATATTACAAATCCATCGGGATTTTCATATATATCTCACTTGTCTAGAGATCCGTACATGCATATCTTTAACGACATCCATTAAATGCATATCAAGCCCTTCGAGAGACTGCAAGGCTTATCAAGAACCGAAATGTGATTGCATCTATAACAGAGAATATGTTTCCTTATAATCGATGCCAGGTCTTTGTGAGAAACCTTGAGCTACAAGTCTTGCTTTGTCCCTTGTAACTTCATTTTTTCCATTTCTCTTTCGTACAAATACCCATTTATATCCAACAGGCTTTACGCCATCTGGCGTTTGGACAATTGGTCCAAAAACCTCTCGTTTCCTTAACGAGTTTAGCTCTGCTTGGATAGCATCTTGCCATTTTTGCCAATCAGGTCTTTTTTGACATTCGTCCACTGATCGTGGTTCTGGATCATCATCATTTTCACATATTTCAAAGGACACATTGAAAGCAAATATATCATCAGGAACAATTTCATTTCGATCCCAAATCTTACCAGAGTTTAAATAATTTATTGAGATCTCATTATTTTCATCTTTTTCCTCTTTTTCTAGAGGAAGTTGTTCCTCATCAGAATCAACTTGTTCTGACAAACCCTTATCAAAGGATTCTTGTGCTTTCTCAGGAGTATTTTGATTTGTATTTATTTTTACTCCCGTTTTTCTCTTTCGAGGAATTGTATCCTTTGAACCAACCGGTCTTCCACGCTTTAAGCGTTTCGTTGGTTCTTGTTCATTTTGTTACACAGTGACATCAATTCTTGCAGGAGCATTTACAGCTGGAATATGTGATTTTGTCCCTTGTTTTGCATCATTAAATGCATCTGGTAATTGATTTGCAATTTGTTGCAAATGAATGATCCTTTGAACTTCAAGTTCACACTGATTTGTTCGTGGATCATAATGTGATAAAGTTGATGCATTCCAAGCAATTTCGCGCCATTCCTTTTGAATTGACTTATTATCTCCCCCTAATGGTGGGAAAATTGCTTCATCAAAGTGACAATCAGCAAAACGTGCAGTAAATAAATCCCCTATTAAGGGCTCAAGGTATCTTATAATGGACGATGAGTTAAATCCAACATAAATCCCAAGTTTTCGTTGTGGACCCATCTTAGTTCTATTGGGAGGTGGTATAGGAACATACACTGCACAACCAAAAATTCTTAAGTGTGAAATATTTGGTTGTTGACCTAAAATGAGTTGTATGGGGGAATGTTCATGGTATGCGATAGGCCTATAACGAATGATAGATGATGCATGAAGGAATTTGCATGTCCCCAAACCGAAGTTGATAATTTAGTTCTCATGATTAAAGGTCCGCAATTAATTGAATGCGTTTGATTAGAGATTCTGCCAAACCATTTTGGGTATGCACATGTGGAACAGAATGTTCAATGGTAATTCCTATAGACATGCAATAATTTTTAAATGCTTGAGATTGAAATTCCCCGGCATTATCAAGACGGATGGTCTTGATTGGGTTGTCATGGAATTGTGCTCTTAACTTAATGATTTGCGCTAAAAGTCTAGCAAATGCAACATTGCGGGTCGAAAGCAAACAAACATGTGACCACCTAGTTGATGCATCTATCAAAACCATGAAATATCTAAATGGTCCACAATGAGGATGAATAGGTCCACATATGTCTCCCTGAATGCGTTCTAAGAAAATCGGGGATTCCACAACAATTTTACTTGGGGATGATTTAACTATCAATTTACCTTGAGAACAACTAGCACAATTATAATCACCAGCTGAAAATATTTTGTGACTCCTTAAAGGATGTCCATGCGAATTATTAATTATTCTTCGCATCATTGATGATCCTGGATGACCAAGCCGGTCATGCCATAAAATGAATGTCTTTGGATCATTAATTTTCTTATTTAAGACGACATTCGTTTCGACATGCCTTATATGAGTAAAATATAATCCAGAGGATAAAGCTAGGAATTTTTCTAACACTTCTTTTTTCCCATTTGAAACCAATGTGACATAGAGAAATTCTCTATTATTTTCGTTCATGGTTTCAATGTGATATCCATTTTGTCGAATATCTTTAAAGTTTGAGTAAATTTCTTCGAATTTTTCGAGTATAAGGCATTGTCAACATGAATTGTTGTTCCCCCAGGCAACATAATATTTGCTCTTCCGAGCCATTAATCAAATTGGAGATGCCAGATATTGTTTGAACATTAGCATCGCTAAGTTCAAATTGGAGAAATATTCTCTGTTTTAAGAATTGTGTGCGTTATAGCACAATCAAGAAGGCACATATCGCTCTTATTTGGTTCATGACTTGAACACATGATTTGTTGATCTATCTGGACAAATAATGTTTGACAAATCGAAAAAGAGTCATGATAATATTCATAATATTTTGCCTTTGATTTTAAAGGCATGGTAAAGGTCACAAAAATACTCGGGCATATATATGACAATATTTAGGCAAAATAGCCTTTCATATATGACTAAAAAAATGTCACAATTATGAGCGCTCATTGTCAATAATTATTTGCCCTTTGTAGTGGTGCACCACTTTTATTCCAAAGTTTGGTGGAATTGTCAATACGACCTTTACCTGATATTTTTACCTTTTCCACGTCCATAAATTTATTGCGATCATGATCATTATATGCAACATATGCTTCTTAATTTGAAGCTGAACTAATTGGATGGGAGTGATATTATATTTATAATATCTCATCATTTTACTCAGCTACCATGAGACAAGAAATCAATCCTTAATATTTATTGGATTGACGTGCGCACTCGATATTTGTTGCAACAATAAATCGAGGCGGGCCACGTGACCTTCCTTTTATTGTCTCATCAGTCATATTTTCACATAGCCTCAACATAGAGGTAATTAAAATTGTGGAATTATAATTAATATTTGATCGATTAAATTTTGTAGCATGAGACCCAAATTAGCTCATTTTTGAGCTTTTTGGAGCATTACCCTTTTGGTATGTATAACTCCATAAGGTGAAAATATATAAAGTGAAATATTCACTTTTCAAATCTCCAAAGAGAAATTGACGAATGATTATGTATAACACACAAATTGCATAGAATTATCATGACAAGAATTATAATAAGGTAACAAAAACAAACTATGGTTGAAAAGAATTTTGAAAATAAATTTAATATAAAAGAGTTTTCCCTTTTTTTATGTAAAAACATAACATATGATTAAATATATGTTCACAACTTGATTATTAGTATGCAAAATGTATTACTTGTATGAGTTGGTGGGACAACCTCCAGGTTGGGTGGTAAGACGAAGTCTACTTAAAACCATGCCTCCTCGAACTGGATAACCCGTCTCCCTTTCAATGTTTAGCTTTACCGGGGACAAGGCTTACCCACTATCAACCCAAACTCATAACACTATTTGCAATATAAAAAATCAAGAATTGAGCATAATTAATCATTTGTAGTATAGCGAGAAAACTAGTTATGTCACATATTGACTTTTGATTTCTGATGTAGAAGATCGTACAAGACGCAACTACAGAGCATACTTTCGCAATCGGTGACGTTATAATGGTATATGAATAAAGTATGCATATAGGAGTTATGCATGTAATAAAAGGAAACAACCATGGTAATTCATAAATAAATTGAACTTATTTAAATAACAAAAGTTATACCTTCTTAGCTTTTTTTCCTTAACAAGCCTTCTTGAACTTCAAGATCTCCTTAATGCTAGAGCAAGCTCGTGCTGATAACGTGTTGTAAAATAAATTGGAACTTGCTAAGAGCTAGATAAGGAAATAGAAGACTAAAAACTTCTACTACTACAAACTACTACTACAAAGGAGAAGAGAAGAAATGAGATAGTTGGAATGAGAAGTTTTCATTCAACTTGGTGTGCTCTTACAATGAAGTTAGTATCCTTTATATAGGCCATTTGGTATGATGACAAATGTGCCTTAGCAATGTGGGACTAAAACATACACCCCATGTACATTGAAATGGTTACAAAGAACATGACAATACATAGACTATGGGAAGTACATAACTACACAATATGTTGGTGTACATGCATGGTCATCCACACTTCATAACAGATATATATATATATATATATATATATATATATATATATATAATCATAGTAATCAATGTCAGGCTATCTATTCATGGCCATGAGCACTTTGACTTGCTATTGATTCCAAAATGCTCACCTAGGTCTACCACTACGCCTCTATAGCTTTATTGTTTTATTTTTTAATGTGGCGTTTCTTTTGTTTCTTTTATGCCTGAAATACTTATGAAATAGAAATCATCTCCCAAAAGATCCAGTTTTCTCAGAATATATCATTAGTTATGTCTTTTGACTGATAATCTTAATATTTACTGTTAAATCTTATCAGTTCTTTATCAATCAGGTCTCTTTCTCATGCAGATTTCTTTATTTTCATAATAGACACTACAACATTAATGTGTTTTTATAACATATAACCATTAATGACGGTGTAAAAAAACCGTCATAAAAAACAGGAATAGATAACAATTACCGTTATTATAGTGATTATATATATATCATCATCAACCCGTCTTCGACTTTCGACTCTCCCACTTCGACTCGGCTATCAAACCCTTCTCGCGAATCTCTCTCTCTCTCTCTCTCGCTCTCTCTCGCTCGCTCTCGCTCGTTAACTCTCTCTCAAACCCTAAACCCTTTTCGACCTTACCAGATCTTGTTTTTCTCTCGCCATCGCCAGATTTCTCTCTCGTGCGATCACTCCTTATCTTGGTTTCCACTATTCGGATTTTTGCAGTTACAGGTATGGATTTGTGGTTTTCGTGTTGCTTTCTAGGTTTTTTTTTGTGTGAATTAGGGTTTGTGTGATGGATGATTTGGGGGTTTAGCAAATCTTTTGTTGTTTTGGGTAAGTTTTTGGTTCTAATTGTTGGTTTCTGGTGAACAGAATTCAGAGAGCTTGCACTGTGTTAGGCAACCATAGTGGCGAAGACATGTCTCTTTGGGAAGCCCTATCGATTGTCGTCGTCGTTGGAGGACAAGTACCTAGCTAGGTTTTCAATTTCCATTCTCTCCATTGATTCTTCTATTCAGATCTTCGATTGATTGATTGATTTTGTTGAAATCAGAGTTTTGAAAAATCATTGGTGCTGGAGAGCATCGGCGAGAGAGATTTCCTGCCTCGTGGATCTGGTAATGTTATGATGTTAGTGAATTGGATCTGTGATTTTTAATTGGAATTAGGTATTGTGACGAGGCGGCCGATGGTGTTACAATTGTACAAGACGAATGAGGGGCAACAGGAGTATGCAGAGTTTCTTCATGCGCCGAAGAGGCGGTCTGCTGATTTTGGTATGTGGAACTCGATTTGGGATTCATTGTTCAATGTCTTTCTATGTACATTGTTGTTTTAGTTTTTGAAGAACATCAATCTTAATCTTTTTGTGATTACTTGTGCTGTTTGTTTAGTTTTTGATTTGTGGTCTGAATTGGTGAATTAGGGAAGAAAAGGTGTGTTTTTGTGGTTGTGGTTGATGAATTTATTGTCCTGTGCTAGGTATGGATGAGAATCCAGCATTGAGATTTTAGTTGTTTCTTACTTCCTATGTACCAGTAGTTCACTGTTGCAAATACTTTCATTGTTTGATTTGGTTTGTATTCTTAGACCTTTTGTTGTGGTCATGGATCAGTGTTTTCATATATAGATGACCCAATCTGGGCTTTTTGGCTTTGGGATCAGTTTTCGTTGTAAATTGGTTTGATAGATATTACATTTCTATCAGATTCTTTGTTTGTCCCCTTTTTTCTTCTTTTCATTGACTGTTGAAATTGAGAGATGTAAGTCAAGAATAATTTTTGTTTACTAAATGGGTATCTTTCTTACATGGCTTGATGCTTAACTAAGATGAAGGATTTTTGCGGAAATCCTTCCAAATCTAAAATCATTTCAAACTTAGAAGCCCCATTTGGTGGGACTACCTATTGATGTAGCAGATTGCTTGGATGCCTAGATAGGTAACTATTTGCCTTTTGGAGATGAGACTGTCGAAGAAATATAGGTTTCTACTCACTTGACGCTTGGATTCTGCCATCCATGTTGTTTACAAAGCTCAAGTTGTAGACCAAGTGATTAGAATTAGAAGCTTGAAGCCTCAAAAGAAGCTGTTGCTGTGTTACCGTGTATGGATATAAGTTTTGCTTGAGAAGAATCAATCCCTTGAAGTTATTTTGTATTATGGTTTCAAAATGCAATGGAACTAATTATGCTTCACTTCACTGTTGTGAAATAGGTAAGCGTTGTGAAGAGCTAGTTTTTTCAATATCAATTTCTTTTAAAGAATATATACATGATTTGAATGTAAACATATCCTTATTTGCTGACATAAATTGATAATAGACCTATATATATGTCAACTTCGTATCTTCTGTGCTATGTAACATGAAATAAAGAGTCTTAACTAGCATTTGGCCTTGTGCTTATCATTGAATCATGTGCCACCCATGAAATTTTTGGCAGTAGCAGAGAGAATTAGGGACATCTATTGCTCAGACTCATTTTTCAAACATCTATCTACATTATCCTGCAACAGGATTGTAATATGTATGCTCAAGATGAAATATCTTTTCTTCGTGGAACAAATTGAATTAGTATTTTTCATCTCATGGTACAGAAGTATTCAAGTTCAAATCCGTATCTTCCCTTACAATTTCCGCTAAGACGTCACTAATACAAATATACAATGCAAAGCTATTAGTATGCTGCATTGTCTATGGACATGGACCACCCCTGCCCACCCCACCCCACCCCACCCCACCCCACCGCACCCCACATATGCTTAAGTGCTTACAGAATAATTATCGATAAACAAGCGACGGCTCAAACTTACCTTCCACTGATGTCCTCCCATGTGAGGCATTCTTTATCTAAGCCATAGTAAAGGCGTATGATATCTTGTTCACATGCTCCAAGCGTTGAGCTTAAGAGATCATTAACTTCATCCTGAAATTAGATTTGCTGAGAAGTTTAGAAGCTGTTCTAGAGGGGAAAAACATGGAAAACAAAAATGCCAAAAGTTGATCATATATGAAAATTTTCCCTCATTTACCAAACATGAACTTGATTATAATTATTTACTATTATCGATATCAGTGTAGTAACTGCAACAGTTCTTTTAGCAATGGTAATCTTCTTTTGCATTTTTCTTTTATAGCAGTTTAAACCAACCGGTGCATGCATTAAAAATTTTAATCCCCATATCAAGGACAAAGATATATTTGTTATTGCAGGTGTAATCACTTATCAGAGTAATAAGATCTCCTCATTGATTGAATAATATTTGATCATATAATCTACATGATCAGGAAGCACACTCAATTCAATTTGGTTGTGCTCCTTCACCCTCCTCACTAATTTGTGGTTTATATATAGAACACCTTGCCACTGCTCTTGTGCCATCTTCTATTGATTTGGGAGCATTTCTGCTTACAATTACAGTGTTCCTCATAAAAGGGTAGAACTACATGGCTTGCAAGTTTCTCCGTCGAGCTCTAACCGCAACAAAAAGGTAAAATTCACATTTCTGCTTACACTTACAGTGATTCCTAAGCTGTGTAGAATGTTTTTCCAGGACTTAGCATTTCCATCTGAACTCAATTGATCAGTTGTTGCAGTTTCAGCTTATCCTAGTTGTGAAACTCCCTTGGTGATTGAATTCTTTGTGAAGAGGAGGATGAAGCACATTTACTAAAAGGAGTCAACTTTATTTATGTGGCGGGACGTGTTTATACTTTATATGCTGTAAGCGTTAAGAAGATTTGTCTATTTTTGGATACTATGGCAATTGGTCTCGTAATAGTTTCTTATTGTTGATTGATTAGGTGGAATGGTTCTTCGCAAAGGAGAAATTACTGAAATGAGGACTGGAGAAGGGAAAACGCTTGTTGCTATTTTATCAGCTTACTTGAATAGGGTACGTTACTTTTGATAAGTTTTATTATGTAATATTACTGTTGTACGGATGAATGTGTGGACTAGAGAAAGTAAGAAGAATTGGTCGTAGGTTTTCCCTTTTTAATATTTCTTACCGTGTTTATGAGTGCTAAGGTTATTGAGAAACATGTTGTACAACTCTGTGTACAAGCTGAGGATTGCGATCAAGCAGACTATGCCAAACTTGTTAAAGCTCTTTGTGCTGACAACAATGTTAACTTGATAACAGTTCCTAGTGCAAAAACTCTTGGAGAGTGGGCTGGCTTAAGTGTTTCAATAATATTACTATTTCTTTCTTTGCTCAAAATCTCCAATATAGTTGTCTTACTCCTGAATGTAGTTGTAGTCTCTGCTGGTGGTAGAACTGATTATTTGGGCCAAATTTGACTGCTAATGTCTCTGCTATATGCTTGTACTAGAACTGGAAACTAACACCTAAACTTTTAAGTGGGAAGCTTCCATCTGACATAAAAAATAAGTAGAAAAAAATGGAAAGTTCCCATCTAAACTTGATGTTATGTGTCGTCAATTGAGTGTACAGAACTGATATCCCCTTCTATGAAATTGCAATATGGTTAACTTTTAAGTTTATAGTCTAAAGTGGACATCCTAAATTTTACTGTGTAATTGTGCAAGATGGACTTTGAAGGGAAGGCAAGGAAAGTAGTGGGCTGCTCATGCATTGTTGTGAAGGTATGAAACACACTAAGAAGCTTTGCCAAAGCATGTCCTTGAATCCCAGGATCTGTAAGTGCATTGCACTTATCCTGCACAATAAGATATGATGTAAGATTGTTCATACTTCAGAGTCACACCTATTATAGCTATTGAGTGTAACTTTTCCTAGAAATCCATCTAATAACTGCTTTTTGATTTGTAGGACTATGGGAAAGAATCTGAGGGTCTTCATATCGTCCAGGAGTATGTGAAGTCTCACTTGGGTATGTTTCTATTCCAAATTTCTATGGCTGCCTAAACTGTTTTGGAGTGACTTGTAGGAGTGGTGAAATGTCTACAAAACATTAGTGTTATGTTCTTGTCTGTAACATGCTTAGTTCTTTTTCTTTTTCAAAAGATAAGAATGGAACAACTTGACAATCAGTGAATTATGAGAACTTTCTTTGAATACTTATGAGTACAACAACAAAGCCTCAATACCAAATTAGTTAGGGCCAGCCATATGGATCAAACTATTCCATTCGCCCCAATTCAATGCCCTTGAAAACTTATTGACGCGCGCCGAACGCGTCAATAAAATATATAAACCTAAACCAACTATTTTGTAGATAGTGGTAAAAGGTCGATCTCACAGAGATTGGTTTCTTTCTTAGTTAAGAAAAATACAAAAAAAGGAAATTAAGGTTTTAGAGAAAATATATGAATATTTTAAAAATAAAGAAATTAAATGGAAAAGAATCTAGGTATTCAGTTTCACAGTCTCGCTGAGACGACCCGTCTCCGACCTAGGGTCGGATTGCCCGGCCCAGACTGCCATTTAGACCCGATACCTGAACCAGGCCCAAATTACGGTCTGGCACGCCTAAACAAATAAACCTGCGGAATACATATTGACTAAATAAAGGATAATAATTGCGAAAAGAATATAAAAAGATATCATAAGCCAATAGATTTAAGTTCATAGAACATTTATAAAAATTATACATCTGTTCATGCTCCTTTAAACTAAACAAGTTTATTATAATCTCCGAAATGGATCAACTAAAGATAACTAGGATTCAAGCTACCCAAAGATCTATTTTAATTTTAACCTCAAGTTGAATAGTTTCAAAATCAACTATACATAATATATATTAACAAAGACTCACATCAAGAGGAGACTTCAAGCTCGTCTCTCCCTTGCCTCAACCTAGCGCTGTCGTGGATACCTGAGATGTAAGTGGGGTGAGCTAAAAGAACCAACGGAGCTCAGTAATGCGGAAAACCCGCTCAACCATCAAATATGCAAGTAATACCTAATAAGCATGCAAAGTCTAGCATGTATTTGAAAAACAAATAAGGATTCATTGAATAGTAGCATAGTAACAGGATTTCATAAGAGATAGACTTATAATTAATCATCAAGTACTATCATGGACTTAAGGTTTGTAAGCCACAAATAAATATGAATTCATCCTTTCATAACAAATACCACGTATTCATAAGCCATAAATTGTAACAACAATAATCATGAATAATATTAAAGAGATTGACAAATCATTTCATAATTTCAAACTTTCATACAAAGGAGGGGGTTTCGCGAGATTATGTACTATAAAATATAATAATACGATAAGTCGATGTTCCATTCAATGCATACTAGGTATTGGCAAGAATCCGGTAACCGATTCTCCTACTCTCGAAGTGATGGAAACAACTAGCTAGCACACAGGCCTTATGTGTTCTATCGTTTGTCCCATCAAATCAACAGTAGGTTCGTCCAAGCCATCACCGATGCACATCCCTATGTCTCAAGAGTACAAGAGAAGGAACTCCAACTCATGTCCCTACATGACATACTTATGAATTCAATTAGTCAAGTAAAGCCCTCGGTGATAAACTCCACAACATCCTGAGGTGTTAACGACCCTCGGTGGTACCACAACATTCTGAGGTATTCATATAGATTTACTTGCTAATAAGACCTTCGGTGGAACTCCACACATTCTGGGGCCATGAATAACAGTGCATTCACATTTCATAGATACGTAGGTTCGAGTCAATACCACGACGCAACCCATAAATCCCAAGTCTTTAATTCAAATTATGAATCCTAAGCATAACTAATAATCATGCCATATTTGATAATTGAGCAAGCTCCCCACTTACCTGCACTCGCCGCAAATCCTAATCTCGATCCTCTTGCATTTGGGCTCGATGTGAACCGTCTCGCAAATCTAGACAATTTGAAAGAATAATTACTTTATGTATCTACAACCATACAAATTTAACATTAATTGTCTAGACCTTAGAGATTCACCCTATTTTATAGCTGACTTCGTTAAAGGTCATTCACGACTTTAAAATCGACACTTAAAATTAGAATCGATGATTCGAGTAAAATAGGAATGCGGTGATGTAAAACAAGAAAATCCGCTAAGACTTAGTTTTTCCAACATAAATCGAAGACGTTTGATTAATTATAATTAAAAATATTCAAATCACCATACAAGACTCAATTTAGACTTTAAATTCCCAAATGACAATATTCAGTCAAAGTCCACAAATTTATCGAATAAGTTTATTTCCCAAAGAAAATATTCAAAGTCCTTTTTTAAATCTCAACTCAACCTTAAATGCCCAAACCATATCAATAAACTTCAACCGCGTTCAATTTGCTAAAATCATGGGAAAACTCTTTCATGTACCATCAAACTATGAAAAACAAAATTGATTCATCCATAATTCTCGTTATCATAAGGTTTAAAATTTTCTATAACCCATTTCAAGACTAGATCTAAGAAATATTGAATAAACTTTGAAAATCATCAACTCTCATTGCCAATACCAACACTAAGACAATAAATCTAGAGAGTATTAGAGTCTCACCATGCCTTCAATGGAGTCTTTGACTCAAAATCCTTTCCAAAATCTCATTCTAACATAGATCAAATCTTTCTTTTCTTATTTTCTTTTCTATTTTCCTCGCATGCTTGCCGCTGTCGATGCCATCGACCCTTTGGTCTTCAAATCTTCAATAAATAATAAAGAAATCAAGGAGGGAAGTGAGGTTGTACCTCTCTTAAGCTTGAACTCTCCTCTTGTTCTCCTCCTCTCCATGTGGGTGTTTTACAAAATTGGGGCTAGGGTTTTCTTTGATTTGCTTAAATAGCATAAGGGTTAGGGATTAGGGTCATGACTATTTACAACTTATCTAAAATGCCCTTTTGGGTCATAATCTCAATTGGGCTTTCTTATTTAAAATAAAACTTTACTTACTCCCTAACTCATATTTAATTTGACAAGTTTAAAATTATATTTTCACATCAAACACCCAACATATTTTTATCATAAAATTACCAAAATACCCATAGGTTGGGTCATGGAGAATTTGGGTCGTTACACTCGCCATACAACTTAGGATTGAATTTATTAATTGTCGGTTTATAAAAAGTATGAACTAGTCTATGATTTAGTGCAACTATAGACCCAGTGACGCACTCGGTTCCTCGCACTTTCTAATCTCGATAGTCAAGGTACGACCGTTGACTACTTCCCTAACCAAACACGCAACCTGATCGCTAGTGCTCCAGATTTAACGCATTGGCCGCATTATTTCGATTTGTGAATGCACTACACTTAGACGATCGGATCGCTAGTGCTCCTGATTTAGCTTAGATCCCTAAGGTATTTAACCAGTCTCAAAAGGTTCTAATCAATTGGTATGATCAATTGCCACTAGTGTGGTCTTATCGCACAAGCACGGGTGCTTACGACTCACTGACATATAAATTAAGGTTTAAACTAGTGTTTAACCTCAATTGTTCAAATAATACCAAAGAAAATAAATTATATAAATGAATCAATAATAATTAAAAATAAATAAACCAGATAAAGGAATCCCAAGTTGTAGGCTTAACTGATCCACCTTCAACCTAGAGGAAAAGCTACCTAGACATAATTAAAACTAAACTGAAAGAAATAAAAATAAAAAAGATCTTCCTCCTCTCCCTAATCTAAGTCCTAATATATATTTATAACCCAAATTTGGTCTCTGAGGTGAGAAAAACCAATTTTCGTAATTTTAGGGAGTTTTTTGGCGTCCAGGACACTTGGCAGGCTGTGATTAGTGGAGAAACTGGAGTCACTGAGGTGTCACGCTGTGATTGGAGGAGTTTGCTGGAGAGGCTGACGTGGCGTCGCCTCATTGGATGGAGGGACTGTTGATGACGCGCTGGAGTGCTGATTGGGCGCCACGCGGCTACGGGTGAGTGGCTGAGCAGCTGACTGTAGACACGGTGGACGAATGGGAAGCTGCCACGTGGCGGTCGAGTTGGCTTGGAAAATCGCGCGATTATCACCGAAATTCTGGGAGTTCGTACTGATGTGCATCTCGAGGCAGATCGAGCGACTGAGGCGAGACGATGAGCTGTGAGGGAGGCGTGGTGCACTGCAGTTGGTGGAACTGGGCGACGTGGCGAACGCGGATTGGCTGGAACGTTCTGTGTGACGCGGCTCGGCCAATGACAGCGTGACACGTGGCACTGCATAACTCCAATTACCCAACTCTCGCGTATACTCCGAAACAAATCCTCCGGTGTCCGATTTCTTCAAGTAAATACTCTATTTTGAGTATTTTTCTGCCCCGGATCCAACTGTGCACTCCATTTCTCCTAAAAACGAAAATTAAATATAATTAGATATATATTCTCATATTATTCTAATAAATCTCTAATTTCTTAAAATATGCATTTATCACCATAAAATAAAACAAATATAGTCCAATTAATCCTAATAACTTATACTAAATTATGCATAAATGAACACTTATCACTTATGAATGCATTTTCTTTTTCGTTTTTTTTTTCTGGTTAAAATTATATCTCATTGTGAAAGAAATGAATCTCTTTGATTTTCATTGACAATTCACGACCACTCAAAATTCATGTTACTATACCACTTGTAATATTTGGGTGGAAGCATTTTTCCCTGTCTACTTTTTCTAAGAGCGCTTCTGCTTGCAGGGATGAGTATTATGCTTGGGATTGCGCCAAATTGCTAAAGCTGTGAGCTTTTTGAATAACGATTGCAAACTTGTAAGAATTTGGAACTTGAGGCACTGTTTCTACTGTTACATTGACTTTTTACAATTGAAATATCGTAGACAATCTCCTAACTAGAAACCAGCTTTTTTACTTTGGTTGTTTCAGGTTCATGGTAATGTGTGCATGGCCAGAGTGTCGTTGTGACTCAAAAATTAGACTGGAAGCTGTATGCTTTTGATGTGCTTTCTGAGTTTGATGGAACAGTCAAGCTTTAGGACCAATGATGGTAATCTCACTTTTTGAATTGGTTTTGTTGATGGGATTTAGTTTGTTGTGGTTAATGTTATATTTTCAGGGCATTGACGCAATTATGTTATTGACATTGTTTTACCAAGTCGTTGTTACTTGATTTTTTCTTAACACCCTCGCATAACTTATGAAAGTATGTTGCTGGTGATCAGGGTAGAGCTTACTTTTAAATTATGTTCTTTTTGCAGGAATATCTTTTCATACAATTGGTGTTATTTTAGCAATTGTTGTTCCCATTACCTTTGCGATCTTGTGGTTGTCTTTCTCTAGTTACGTAATGAGCCGGTATTGTTCCATTTGTAAGTATTTGAGCACAATGAAATTGGCTGATTCCATTGAAAACTTCAAAATTATTAACATATTGTTGTTTTTTTCTAATCCTTGTTGGTTTATCCATGCTAATGATGATGAGCTTGTATTTGAGCACAATGAAATTGGCTGATTCCATTGGTCT
Source organism: Stephania japonica (assembly GCA_039657345.1). NCBI lineage: Eukaryota > Viridiplantae > Streptophyta > Magnoliopsida > Ranunculales > Menispermaceae > Stephania > Stephania japonica. Next base: position 12,867,514 of record CM077558.1, on the reverse strand, counting down.
TTATGCGCATTCATTAGAAACCCTTGTTTCCTAACCTTGACATTGTCATTTCAGGTTAATTTCTCATACTCACAACATCTCTTGGTTGGATAGTGCAGGCCTACAAGGGATCAGCTGAATAAGAGAAGAGAAGAAAAGAATGTGATACTGCAGCCTTGCCCTGCACTTCATTCGATGACATGAGCCATGGTAACCAAGAGCACCACCCATGGTATTAGCATCTTAGTCAAGGCACCAACTTTCATTGTTTTTCTCTTGGTTGTTTTAATTCTCTGTGATTGGTTTTGGATTTTAGCTAAATTTGGATTACTAATGAGTGTGTATTTATATGTTGTAAGAGAGAAGCCTAAACTCATTGTACATTGCCAACATTGGTGAAGGATATGCAGAGGTTCAGATTAATCATTCGTAATTTGCTACTTGTTGCAAGAAACAACGTTCATTTTTTTTAAAAAAAATTGGAAACCATTTCGTGACGGTTTTAAACCGTCACAAAAGAGTTTTTTAGTTGTTTTGGTTTTAGATAAGATGATGGTTTTTAACCGTCACGAAAGGCCTTGAGCTTTTCTGATAGTTTTAAACCGTTACAAAAGCCTTTCGTGATGGTTTAAAACCGTCACAAAAGATCTTTTTTGTTGTAGTGAGATATAATGACAGTCATAGTTTATATGCACTACTGTACGTCGTTGTGATCTTTGATTTGAAAGAATGTTGATTTTGTCGATGGAGCTCTTTTCTTTAGTAAAGCTAAAAAGAACTGTGATTGAATTGTCTTTGTCTTATAGTCTCTCTTATGTTGCTTTCTCATTATGATTTCTGCATTTCTCCATCTTTTTTACTTTTTATTAAGTCTTCGCATGATTGACTGACTTGCCACAACCATGAGATCATTTAAAGAGAGAAATTTATTTCTTGTTTCATCCCATAGAGTAACAGCCATGGTTCCATACATGAACACCCTCCTCTTAATCTCCTCACTTTTTTCACCCTCCTCTCTGCCACCTTCCACCACCACCCATTAGATCCGCTCAATGCAGCGGAGTTCACCCTAGTCCGAACCATAGTCGAAAGGTCTCACCCCGGTTTAGCCTTCCACTACATAGGCTTAGCTGAGCCAGACAAATCAACCATACTCTCATGGCTAGCAGCCTCATCAAACCAATCTTGTACCACACCACCCCCTCGCCAGGCAATGGCCATAATTAGGCACCACAACCAAACCAATGAAATCACTGTTGACTTATCGACAGCCGCCGTTATATCCGACCGAGTTTACGCAGGATTTGGGTACCCCTCGCTCTCTGACATGGAGGTAACAACGGCAATGGGACTCCCGCTAACGTACCCTCCATTTGTGATGTCAGTTAGCAAGCGAGGGCTAAAGCTGGATCAAGTAGTGTGCCAACCTTACACCGTAGGGTGGTTTGGCGTGCAGGGCAAGAGGGAGGTGAGGCTTGCTTGCTTTTACTTGGAGGGGACTGTTAACATGCATGCTAGACCTTTGGAGGGGATCAGTGTTGTAGTTGACTTGGAGAAGATGCAGATCAGCGAGTACTTTGACAGGGTAAGGGTTCCGGTGCCAAAAGCCGATGGAACGGAGTATCGGCCGTCGACTGTTGGAGCAACAACGGTTAACCGCATAACTGTCGTCCAACCTGATGGGCCGGGGTTCAAGATAGATGGGCACATCATCAGGTTAGTTGTTAAGACACTAATTTTTTTCTCCTTAAAATACAATTTGAGAAGGGAACTGATTATGGTCCAAGAATTAAAACTTGCTACATTTCTGACAACCAAGTAGATTTTGTGTAACATACTGTTGATACTTACAATTGCTACTACAAAGTTTTTGGAGCCTTTTCGATTGTGCATCGAAATGTGTACGCGTAAACCTCGATGTCTCCAAAGGAGCCTGGAAACTTTGTAGCAAATGTAGATATCTAAAGTATGCCACCCTATTGTCCTCTAATGTGTGTGGTGCAGTGTAGAGGATAGACTTACCCGGATTTAGTAGATTTAAAGAGCCTTGATGTGTGATCGATAACAATCCCATAGAGATTAGGTGATCATGTAGTAGGGTCCAACGGTCCATATATAACTGTTATGATTTATAGTGAAGTGTTCTTTTAAGATTAATAATAGACTTGAACTGCTGAAAAAGGTAAAATGACAAGACCTTAGAGATTGTGGTTCGATTCACACTAAAGTAAAAAAATAAAATAAAAATAGACTTGAACTACTTAAGGTCTTTGATCCAAAATACTCTATTTGAACACTTTTCTCCATGTGGATAACTAATTCTGTAGATAACTTTACCAACTTACTATAGATTATTCAATTCTAACTATGGAATAGTTGACCATTCATTTACTACTCCCTCCAGTCATTTATATAAGTCGTTCTATAAAAAACAATTCTTTTAAAATTACAAGTCGTTTTCGGAATTCAAGAACGTAGTTATTATTTTTTTTTACCCATTTTACCTTTATACAGCTCAAACATTTATGATTATTCAAATTTTCAATTCATTTAATGTCAAAGGTCATATATATATAAATTACACTCATAATTAAGACTATCTTAATTTGTGTGTTTTTGTCAAAATGACTTATATTATTGAGCGAAGGGAGTATGTAGTGAGTCATATATGCAAGTTGTTTAAGGATAACACACGAGATTTACGAGGTCCTTTAATTACTTATTAATATTATTAAATTACCCCATGTACTAAAAAGATGTGTAGTAATGTTTTTGGGCTTTAGTGACAAGGAGAGTGTGGTCGTTTTTTTTTTTTCTTTTTTTTGTCTACCCGTTCTGTCGTTCATAGATAGAGCGCCCCTTCTCCTTCATCAATTTTCAAGATTTGTACTAAAATATCCATTGAAGCAGGAGAAATTGGTAGTGAAACAAGAGTTGGCGGCAGTGGTGCGTTGACAGTCGACAACGATCCTTATATCTCTAATCAGCCTCTCGGCCTGAGACAACTTCTCATTCGCCACCGCCACCTCCTACATCCCCCACATTTTCTTCTCCCCTTTTGATCTCTTATGCATCCACAAGATTTCCTAATAAAAAAAGAGCAAAAGAAGAGAAAGAAACAACTTGGGGATTCAAGGAATCTCTTTGGGTAATTTTAATCCCAACCCTATTAAATTTATTTCGGTTCTTGTTAACATCATAGCTATGCTTTAATAACTAAAAAAAAAAAAAAAAAAAAAAGGTATCCCGCTTTATAAAATTAGGATTTGATTGATTTTAAGTAAATTTTTTTACTTTCAACTTCAAAACCTCATTTGTACTAATAAAAAAAAATAATACCCTTTAAATTCTGTAGTAGGAATTGATTGATTTTCAAGTAAAATTAGTAGCATGATTGAGGGTTCTTGTTCTTCAAACATGACAAAGTTTGATTTAAACAGTGAACCATTCGTTAAAGAAGACAATCCATTATCGCTCTATGAATCAAATTTCGGCATGTTCTATTTGTACTTTTAATGTATTTGAACCGAAGCATTTGATGGGTAGGAGAGGCCTTCATAGGTAGGTGATTTTGGATCATACACTTGTGGTTATGACCTACTAGTACTAGAGGCAACACACTTCAGGAAAGTACCTTTAGGTGATGCTGAAGAAACTTTGCATGGTGTTGTTCGCACAAGAAGAGAAATGAGTGATAGGATTGTATGACAACACTCTATTTCTTTGCTTTTTTTTTTTCTTAATTACTTTAAAGAGAAGAAACGCATTAGCTCTACTTTTTTAATGATTCCAGTCCAAACAAGGGAGAAAAAGGGTGGTTGTGTAGTTAGTACCCATATAAGGATAACCTGCAAATACCTTAGTTTAGTGATTTGGAAATTTCTAACTTAGGCCTTGTTTGGTTGGGAGTGGAGTTGGAGGTGTGAGATAACTTGGAGGAGAGTTGGAATTAATCTTGTTTGATTGGTTTTATAAATCTAACTCCCCTCCAAGTTATTTCCCAAGTCACAGTTTAGAGTGTGAGTTATCTCCTCACCCCCTAGGGGAGATATCTCCCATTGGCTAGTGGACACAATTAACCTTCATTAATTACCTCTTTGTTACCCACATCTCTCTCGTGTCTGAATGGTATTTATGTCAATCCATATGTTGTATTATTTAAAAATTTTATAACTTCCCTGTTCAAAGTTGAACCAAACATGAAAATATAATTAAAAAAGTAGAACTAATGTGCTTCTTCTCTTCAAAAATGAACCAAACGAGGCATTATTTTTTTTTGACAAATGTTTTCCTATGTCATTAAACTGAGATATTTGTATGTTATCCTTATAAGGTACCAACTAGTGAACCACTCTTTTTCTCTCCTGTTTGTACTGAAATCATTAAAAAGTTGAATTAATGTGCTTCTTCTCTTCTTGTGCTAACAACATCATTAAAAAGTTGAATTAATGTCTTCTTGCGCTAACAACATCATTACAAAGTTGAATCAATGTGTTTCTTCTCTTCTTGTGCTAACAACATCATTAAAAAGTTTATGATCCATGCAAAGTTTCTTCAGCAGCACCTAAAGGTGTTTTCCTCAAGTGCCTTGCCTGCTAGTGAGTCTAAACCACAAGTTTATGATCCAAAATCATCTTCCTATGAAGGCCTCTCCTACAAATCAAAATATCAAATGTTTTGGCTCAAATAGATTAAAAATACAAATAGAACATTAATTCATAGAGCAATATTGGTTCACTGTTTAAATCAAACATTGCCATGTTTGAAGAACACTCAATCATTCTTTCAATTTTACTTAAAAATCAATCAAATCCTACTAGGGAATTCAAAGGGTTTTGTTTTATAATTAATGCAAATGGGGGTTTTTGAAGTTGGAGGCAAAAAACTTCACTTAAAAATCAATCAAATCCTAATTTTATATAGCGGAAAACCTTTTTTTGTGTTATTAAAGCATAAATATGAGGTTAACAAGAACTGAAATAAATTTAATAGGGTTGGGATTACCCAAAAAGATTTTTTGAATTTTTGAATTTTTTTCTTCTTCTTCTTCTTCTTTTTAATTAGGAAATCTAGTGGAGGCATAAGAGATGAAAAGGGAGAAGAAAATTTAGGGGACGCAACAGGCGGTGGTGGCGAAGGAGAGGTTGTCTCAAGCAAAGAGGGTGATTACAGACATAAGGATCGATGCCAGACTGTCACCACACCACTGTCGTCAACTCTCGTTTCACTACCAATTACTCTTTCTCCTGCTTCAATGAATTTTTTTAGTGCAAATGTTGAAAATTGATGAAGGAGAAGGAGCATGCTAACAAATTAAATATTGATGGTTGCTCTTTCTTCTCCTGCTTTCATCTTCAAGGAGCGACCAATGCAAGTATACCAACCAAAAAAAAAAAAAATCAAGACAGAATTGCTCTATCTATGAACGACTGAACGGGTAGACCCAAAAAGAAACACCCAGCTCTCTTTTTCACTAAAACCTAACTCAAAAACATTAATGAACATCTTTTAGTATGAGGGGTAATTTAGTAATATTAATATTTAATTAAAGGACTTCTTAAATCTCGCGTGTGTGCCTCTAATGGTATATGGAACTAACGACCTCGACTAGTTCGAGGTCATTAGATTCCTGTGTTTATTGTAAGAAGAAACGGTTCTCTGCATTATAGATTCCTGTGTTTATAATGATCATGAATCCTATATATGGTTGGAAGGTGTCAAGTCGTCATGACCACTCAACTCAATCTTTATAGTGAGACATACCTTGTAAAGTTGCACTAATTTCTCTTTCTCCTTGGAACTCTGAGCTTTTCCTTGTGGCCAGCCCATTGGAGTACTATATGTCTATCCAACTTCATGTCTTTATCAATACAACATGGCCAGCCCATTCGAGTACTATATGTCTATATAACTTCATGACTTTATCAATACAACATTTTGGTTCAAACCAAAAAAGAAAAGATAATTGTTAAAGAAGTGAATTTCATTAGATAAATAACTAAGTATATACTACTTGTATATATAAGCATCTAAGATATAAAAAAACTCTTTGAAAAAATAAAGACGACAATCATATAATCATATCTAAGATAACTATTAATATCATATCAATCTTAACACCCTTTCTCAAACTTAAGATGGTCAAATACCCTCCCTTAAATTAAAGATGGTTCAAAAAAATCAACTTGAGGTTGCAAATCGAATTTGTAAACCCAACAAATCTAGGGTTCGTTGCAGAGCAGATCAACGACCACTTAGGGTGGCAAAAACAGATTCAGATGCGGTAGAGTCAGAAACTCTAGACAACGAACAACTAGCAGAGGCCGAGTCGATGGAACGACTATCGATCAGAGTCTACTAAACGACTATCGAAGTAGAATCGACGGAATGACTACCAGACAGCTGAGTTGACTGAGTCGACGGCAAGTAGAAAAACAGACAACGCGTAGGCTCCACATGATCAAAACGTGGAAGTATCAATTTTTTTTTTTTTTGTCAAACTTTTGTCTTTACACAAAAGGATGAAAAATAAATAAAAGAATATAAGAACTCTAATGGGGCGCTTTGAGAGTTGAGTAACTAAACAACTCCAAACTTCTTCTCCAATCTTATTCAATGCTCTGCATAAACGCACGAAAGCGTTCACACACAGGCTCGATTGGAGGGGCTGTAGCAGATCATTCTGGATAGGTTGGACTAATGTTATGTGGCGGACAATAGGACAGACGGAGGGACGCCTCATGATGAATGCGCAAGCCAGCTGATGTCGGTGACATCGCGCACACTTCATAGAAGCAGGGTGGGTGCATGGAGATACGGTGTGCAAGGCAGGCTTACGGGCTCACGAACTCACGAACTCATGAGCATCGGTTGGTGCGTGATGGGCGAACGAACATAATGGATTTGATGATGTGAACAAAGCAAGCATAGTGACGGTGTTGATGCATAGTGATGGTTCAACATATTGCAAGGATGTTGGCTTGCACACACGGGCACTTGATGTGTAGAATATCAGAAGGCAAACGGACAGACGCACGAGCGACAAGGCAGGATGCTTGCACACGAACCACCAGTTGGAGACAACTTAGACAAGTAACAGAAGCGGAGAAACTGAAAAAATAACACAAATGGAAGCGCAAATGGCAATGCAAAAGGGAGCATGCAACGAACAAATGTTAGTGAGCACAAAAAGAAGATCAACACAAAGTTTTCTCACCGCAAAACATCATGAAGTCGAGGAAGTCGGCCAAAATAAAGGAAAAATAAGAGATTACTCATAATCAAGCTTTGATACCATGTTAATTGTAACGCCCGAGCCGCCCCATACCCACAGTGTTCCCCTCGCCTCGTGACTATGGTGCCACCAAGCGTGCCTCATGGGCGGGTTGAATATTACATTAATTTTCAAAGAATTGAATTTCATTAGATAAATAACTAAGTAAATACTACTTGTACATATAAACATCTAAGATATAAAAAACTCTTTGAAAAGATAAAGACGACAACCATATAATCATATCTAAGATAACTATTAATATCATATCAATCTTAACAATAATTAGTTGAATGGTTAATTAGTATGTAACATTCCCTAATCTCAATTAAGGAATATTCGACCTAAAACCTTAATTAAGCCCCAGTAAATCAAATCGAACCCAATTAGAGCCAGCAACCTTGTATCTATTCATGACAACAACCTATATATATATCTTAATATTTAATAAACAATTCAAATTAAAATGCAGCGAAAAATTTAAAACTTTTTCAATAAATATAAGATATACAAAACTGATATAATCATTGGTATTAAACCTCTATTCCCACTTGATTATTACAAAAATATAATTCAATAAAATATATGCTAATAACAGAATCATCATTACCTTGTTGAGAAGACAATAGACTAATAATCTTCTCATTTCCTATGTTCCAAGTCCAAGTGCACGCCCATTACCTAGAATTGTTAAGGTAGATGAGCTCCTACATACTCAGTAAGTAACTCCCATAACATTCATCAATTATCAACTAATATCAAGACAGTGTATAACAACATGAATTCAATGCATATCTATAGGAGCATTTGAATCAATATAAACAATATATAAACAGATGCAAGTTCATTGGTCGATTGCAATGTATCCGTGATTTGTATTTTCAATTTTAGCATTTCAATAGAGTCGCCTTCTCATATTATCAAAAATCAGTCACTGGAGCATCTGACTAATTCCCAACGATGTGCCGCCAACTCAAATCAATAGAGTCACACTCCCACATTGTCACTAAACCAATCACTGACCATCTGATTGGTTTATGATCGATGTGCTGCCAACTCAATAGGAAAATATTGATCGAGATATTTCCTAAGTCACTGGGATGCAGTGATGGAAGGCCACCCTATCACAGTTCCAAACCCCAAGCCAATCCGTCCCACTAAACCTCTTTCTGAATTCCGTTTTCATTTAAAAACATTTTTGTAAAACCAAAGCCAAATCCACGGTACATTGTCCCATTCCCAGTCCAACATTATATGCTCTAATAATACTAATTTACATTACATAATTGATAAAAGATACGAGTCACACTTACCTAAACTTTTATCAACTTGTACGACTCCCCGGAGTCCTTAAACCCTTTCCCTTCGATCAATTACCTAAAATAGACCAATTTTCATCAACTTAAATCTAATATTCATTTATTAATACTTGTAAACTAGTCCCATTCGAATCTGGGATCTCGGGACCTAATTTCTAATTTATTTTGACCGTTTCATGCTTTTCGAGGTAAAACTCCAATATAAAGTACCTCTAATTTTCGAATTCCTCATTTTCTATTGGTATGGTCAAAATACTATTTTTCCATTTTTTTTAGATTTTTCATAATTTCTTTTCCTTTTTTTTCCTTCGATTGGGGTTGGCTCCTAACCTAACCCCAATCACCAAACTTCTTCAACCTCGACCATGGCCGAGCTCCTCACCATCAAAGCCGAACATACAACAGTCAATCAACCACCACAACATCAATAGTTAACAACATTAACAATGATCACCTTACTCACCTTGACGTCGCGTGCTCAAGTTATCTCTCCTCCTCTCTTTCTCTCCCTCTCCTGATCGTCTCGGCTTTCCTGATCTCTCCTTGCATTTTCTTTTCTCACTTTCTTTTAATTTTTATTTATAAACAATGATGACAGTTGGGCTTAGGAAATACCCAAAATGTCCCCAAGCCTATCTTTTTTCCTTCTTTACCCCAATACCCTTAAGGGTAATTTCACATTTTCTGATTTAATTATATATATATGTCGATATTATCACACCTACCATTCCGTTATGTGCGCCAATGAGCACCCTCGGACGAGCACAATACCATATGACCAACGTGTGTCACCTTTGACCCCGCGTATTACTTGGTGCCCCAACAATGCACCAGTATTTTATTTATTTTTCATTGTAATATATATTTATATATCCACAATATATATAAAATATATATTCATGTCTATAATTATATAATTCATGCCAACGAGCATTCTCAGTGTCAATGTTATCCCATGTCTCATGTGTGTCCTCTTTGATCCACACATGATATTAGACATTCCCTCATTTGTCCGGTTATTCATTTATATATATTAATACAATTCATACAAACATAATACAACATGTCAATCCACACGCGTTAATTAAGACAAATCGGCTTAACCACGAACCTAAATAACTCGGATTAATTAATATTCGGATTAACACTAATCACGTGTTTAAGGTAATGGGTAGTTACAATCTCTTCAATTTAGTAACAATTTCGTCCTCGAAATTAAAAGGTATGTACAAGTCACCAATGATTTCAAAGAATAATGGAATTTACTCTTCCATTATAATTCTCGTTCCTTTGTTTTCTCATTCTTCGTTTATGTAGTATATGTGGTTACACCACCATATCATTAGCACAAACCTTCTCTCAACTTTACTTTGAAGAATAATTTAGTTCAATCCGAATCTACCAAGCTCGTTCATATGTGAGATTTTCCAAAATATACTATTTATCTTTTGATACCTCCAACAACCTATGATATTTGTCACGTTTTCTCTTTTCTTAAAGATTGTTGTAGCCTAAGCATTGAAAATTTCACTAAGTATCAACAATATCGTGTCTCTACCTCTGTTCATATCATGATTGAACGACAAGATCGACAATCATCATGTCTCCTACCTCTGTCCATTACAAATGAACAACAAGGTCAACATATTTGTGTCTCCTACCTTCATTTCACCCATAAGTAAATGGCAAAGTAAATCACACAACATTCTCATCAATCTCTTTCGATACTTGCTTGAAACTTGTAGATTTCGTCAATCTATACACTACAACTTATAATTTTTTAACCTCATATTATTCATTTTTTTATATTGTAGTTATATATTACCTAATCTGCTCTATTTACTTTGTGTGTAGCACTTTATTATCTCATTTATTCTATGACCCCTCGGATTACTAGGATCATTAACAAAACTCACACAGGTAAATCAATTCTTTCAGTGATTAAACATGAGGAGATACAAGCTCACATCATACTCTTTGAATTAGGATTAACAACTCAATTTTCTTCGTCATCATGTAAGAAAATATACTGTATTGAGATTGAGAATGATTTTCAACTAGATCAATAACTTCTTCCTTCAATAGAAGCAAATCTTGGATCTCTATTTGAAAATTTAAATATCATACAATTTCTTATCTCCATATTTATATTTTGCTTAATTTTTTCAAGCATAACATATGCTCTCATTAACAAGAATCTTGCATACTAGCTTCCCTCATCAACTACAACTCAAATTATCATTGTGTTGACGTCTTATCATATCATATAATATACAATCGTGTTTCTTTTTCTTTTATCAAGTATAAACAAGAATCTACCGAATTCTTTAGATTTCACTATTCAATATCGCATACTAAATACATCTCATATCTCTTTATAATGTCACTATATAAATCATCATTTCAAACAATTAGTAGTTTGTTTGTATACCTAAATATGATATGACATTGCATATATCAATAATATAAAGAAATCCATGAGATATTCAGAATGATTCTTGCCTAGCCTTCCACCCGAATCAAAATTTCATTTCAGAATTTAATAAATCTAGTACAATTTCCATTAGAACATCAAATATGAACACTACTCATTCGATCATAATCAATTTCTAAAATATTAGTAGTTCCAATTAGATCTTTTCCTCAACCTCATCACCCATTAATTCATTCATTCACTGAGTTTAGTCTCTTTCTGAACTCCAAATAAATGGACTGGGAATTATCAATTCCAACCTCTCAATTGATGATATGCACAGTGCAGGGCTTAATTCATTCATTAATACTATCTATCTTTCTGAAGAGAAAATACAGAGAAGTTCTTATTATAATTACACCTCATGTCCCTTTCTTTTATTCCAAAGTATTGATCAACATCAATCACTTTGCATGGGTAATTCCTCAGAGTGAATATATAATTTCTCCCATTCTAGTAACTCATTACATCTCAAATTTCATTCACTTTGGCATAATTATACTCTTCAATCTTTCATAGTTTGAAGTTTTCTCAAATCACATTACACCAGTTTCACTAGTTTCCATTTTTCTCCAGTGTCTTTTAATGATTCCTCTAAGATTCTCAAATCTTATGAATAACTAAAAGACCTTCAAACTCTTCAAACCTTTTCACATGATACAACTGTACTTCAAACCTTCTAATAGATGAATGAACTTGCATATCTATTCAATTAATTGGTTCATACTCATACTGGAATCCTCATCCTTATTTTATCATTTCCAGTCTTTCTTTTAAAACTTATTCTTGCAATTCATTTCATCCATCGTTTGAAATACGTATTCTCAGCTTTTCATTATCAATGGATGCCTTACAATAGTTTGGAACTCTTACCAACACCTTTATTTCATATTAGTTCCTCTTGAACTACATCAAATGTATTTACTACAATCTCTTACTTTATTGTGTCAACAAACAACTACTTGGATAAAAGTATTAAAATACACCTCTAACTTTTCCATACTCCAAGTATAATCAAACAACAATTGTAGTTAAATTATATTTCAATTCTCTTTCAAGGCCTCCATTGTATCATGTATGACTTATCTCCATTATTTTTTAAATTAATTGAATATACAACACAATGATACTACAACTCTCTATATACCTTGTTTATATTATTTAATCATTCCATATTTCACCATTTTTCTATCTTTGTGTTGAATATAATACAACTCTCCAATCGTCTTAACCTCATTCAAACCCCTTGACTCATAATTTCAATTCAATACATATCCTAGTGGATTATAGTTGAAACTTAACATTTGCACTTATAACTTTTGGTATACACCAATCTATCGTCAGAATTCACGTAACTCTACGATAATGCTTGTGCTTTTGGTATGTTTTCAACTCTTTTTGCATTCGTCATCATTGTCAACTTAATGATAACTTGTTTCAATAGAGTTCAACAACTCTACATCTTTGCATTATTAAACATAACATGAGCTCTAGTGAGTTTCTATGGTTTACACCATAATCTTTCACATTATCTAGCCATCGCTTGACCATATACTCCTAGATTATAATCTTTACTCAATGACAACTAAATCTCAGTCAACTATTGAGAAATATTAGTTTCATTTAGTTAAACACTTAAGTTGTCAATTCTGGGAAATCACTATTTCTTCAGGATTCAATTCAAATTAACTTATCACTCAATTGAGTTTTCAAACTCATACAATTCTCAAAATACATCAAAGTAAAATGAAATTGATCATTGGTTGGATATTGAAAATTAAGTAACTGATGATTCCTCTAACCTACATTGTGATAAGATTTGAAGCAATTCTAATAAACACATTACTTGAAACCTTAAATTCACAATTTTACATTCATTAAGCTTGCTTTTCCATTACTGAACTACTACTCTTTATCCAAACCATTTGAATTTCGAGTGATTACTGTATTTCTACGAATCATCATTCGTAGAATTTATAATTTTTTTTATAAGTAGCAACTAATATCAACCTCTTGATATCTTGCTCATCTATTCATTCCCAGTATCACACCTCATTCTCTAAATTCTCAATCATTAACTTTATTGATAACTCATTCTTCCCAATTTAGACTGAACCAGTCTAAAAGATCAGATTTCACACCTCACTAGCTCATTGCCATGTTTTTCTCAACTACATAAGTTTTTTTACAAGTTTCAATTTCAATTTAAAATTACCATCAAAGTGATAGAGATCCAATAGTTAAGATAGAGTTGACCAGTCACTCAAATTCTCTATAATCTATCAACTCTTATCTGTTGCTGTGAGTTTTCACTTTTAGTGTAACTTCATCATTTTCATCTTTCTTACTATTCCAATATTGATCTACACATCAATCTGCTATTCTCACATTTCACTTCCTTACATGTGAATCTACCACCTTCTCATTGCTTACCCATTATCATACTATTAGTATGTGCGGTATACCATAACAACACTAATACCCTCTTTCTTACTTTACTTTTAGTTTGTGTGGCTACACCACAACCATACTGATAAATTTCTTTCTCACTATTCCAATATAGACTAGCACTATATCTGAAATTTCATACTTCATAATGATTCATGAAGTATGATTAACTAGTGGTTATCTAACCTCAACTAGGTTCTCATCATCATTTACCACTAATTTTCCTCCTTGCATGACTTTTAACCTTAGTCAACTAGTTTCAACACTAGTTACATTTCCTACTCAAAGTGACTCATCACCTTTGAGTTCCATTGTAAGTCATTCCATGTTTTATTCATCTTTTAATGTCACTTCATTTGACATCTGTCTTTAAGTCCATAACCTATTGCTCCTTCTACACTGACTATTTCTCATCAGACAATATCAGTGATAATCAAGACCATTAAAGACTATTCAATGAGAGAGTTATTTATAACTCATCTCCTTTCCATCTTTATATTATTAAGATTCAGGGTTCCACAAACCCTAACCCTCAATATATATACATTCTCATCTCATTAGAAATAGATGGATACAAACCATCTTATTATCGTTCTATTGTCTTCCTTTAGTTCATTATCCTTGAAGTCCACGTTCCCAAGAGCCCTTACCATCAATCCTCTTTGACTTACCAAATCATAGATGTGAGATAAGACTTCAGATTTATTCCTAGGCAAGACAAGACAACTATACCTATAGCATAGATATAATATCAAGCTCAAAAATACATGTCTCAAGATTTTATCTTTCATTACCCCCCCCCAAACATTCATAAAAACTATTCATTTAGTTTTAGGCTATCCCTGACTTGAGAACCTATCTCCAAGTCAGTTAACCTAAATTTCCATTTGATATACAAGTACAACTTGAGGTTTCAATCCCTCGGTATGAGAGTTATTACATGATTCAAACCCATTCGAAAGTGATAACCTCAGTCTATGATACTCACTATATCATACTTATTCCATTGACTTCACAGTGGAATAACCAAGCCAAGCTTTACCAGTTAGGATTTGATACCAACTGTAACATCCCCTAATCTCCATTAAGGAATATTTGGTCTAAGCCCTCAGTAAATCAGATCGGACCTAATTAGAACCAATAGCCTTGTACCTATTCATGACAACAACTTGTATATCTTAATATCGAATAAACAATTTAAAACGCAGCAGAAAATTTAAAACTTTTCGATAAATATAAGATATACAAAACTGATATAATCATTGATATTAAACCCCTATTCCTACCTTGATTATTACAAAAGCATAATTCAATACAATATATGCTAATAACAGGGCATCATCATTACCTTGTAGAGAAGATAATAGACTCCTAATCTTTTCTTTTCCTACGTTTCAAGTCCTACTGCACGCCCATTACTTGGAATTGTTAAAGTGGGTGAGCTCCTACATGCTCAGTAAGTGACTCCCATAACATTCATCAATTATCAACCACTGACCATCTAATTGGTTTATGACCGATGTGCTGCCAACTCAATAGGAAAATATTGATGGGATATTTCCTAAGTCACTGGGCGCGGTGATAGAAGGCCACCCATCACAGTTCCAAACCTTAGGTTGATCCGTCCCGCCAAACCTCTTTCCGAATTCCATTTTCATTTAAAAATATTTTTGTAAAACAAAGCCAAACCACGGTACATTGCCCCATTCCCAGTCCATAACACTACATGCTCTAATAATACTAATTTACATTCCATAATTGATAAAAGATACAAATCTCACTTACCTATACTGAGCTTTCCTAACTTTTATTGACTTGTATGACTCCCCAAAGTCCTTAAACCTTTTCCCTTCAGTCTATTACCTAAAATAGACTAATTGTCATCAACTTAAATATAATATTCATTTATTAATACTCCTAAACTAGTCCCATTCGAATCCAGGATCTCGGGACCTAATTTTTAATTTATTTTGACCGTTCACGCTTTTTGAGGTAAAACCCTGGTATAAAGTCTCTCTGACTTTCGAATTCCTCATTTTCTATTAGTTTGGTCAAAATACTATTTTACATATTTTTTCCTATTTTTTTGAATTTTTTCAGAATTTCTTTTCTTTTTTCTCTGTTTTTCTTTTTTTTCCCTTCGATTAGGGTTGTCTCCCAACCAAACCCCAATCACCAAACATCTTCAACCTAGTCCATGGCGAAAGCCATGGCAGAGCTCCTCACCACAACAACCAAACACATAACAGTTGATCAACCACCACAACATCAACAGTAACAACAACAACAATAATGATAAACTCACTCACCTTGACGTCGCATGCTCAAGTGATCTCTCCTCCTCTCTTTCTCTCTCTCTCCTGATCGTTTCGGCTCTCATGATCTCTCCTTGCGTTTTCCCTTCTCACTCTCTTTCAATTTTTATTTATAAACAATGATGGCGGTTGGGCTTAGGAAATATCCAAAATGCCCCCAAGCCTATCTTTTTTCCTTCTTTACCCCAATACCCTTGAGGGTAATTTCGCATTTTCTGATTTAATTATATATATATAAAAATATTTGTCGATATTGTCGCACCTACTTTTCCGTTATGTGCGCCAACGAGTACCTCGGGCGAGCACACCACCGTATGACTCACGCGTGTCACCCTTGACTCTCGTGTATTACTTGGCGCTCCAACAATTCACCAGTATTTTATTTATTTTCTATTTTAATATATATTTATATATATCCACAATATATATAAATATATATTCATGTCTATAATTACATAATTCACACCTATGAGCATTCTCAGGCGTCAACGCTATCCCGCGTCTCATGTGTGTCCTCCTTGACCCACACATGATATTAGACATTCCCTCATTTATTCGGTTATTCATTTATATATACTAATACAATCCATACAAACACAATACAACATGCCAATCCACACACGCATTAATCGAGACAAATCGGCTTAACCACGAGCTCTAACTCGGATTAATTAATATTTAGACTAACACTAATCACGTGCTTAAGGTAACGGGTCGTTACATAGTATGTATATGTATTGGTACATGGTGGAATCTATAGATTGTACATCGATTCATCTCTATAGGAACTATCTCGATTTGCATCCAAGGGAGCCCAACACAGCAACAATGTAGTAAATGCACCTATTAAAAGTATGCGACTCGTTCTCTTCCCCAGAAATCCATCCTTCTTTCATTAACTGACTAGCAATATTGCAACTACGTACGTGCATTTAAAACCATCGTTTTCTCTCATTTCCCAAATCACACAATACACAACAATGACTTCACCCTTCAGTACTCTAATATTATTACTACTTCAACTACTCATCATCACTCTCTTCACACTCACCATATCCTCCTCCCCACCACCACCACCGCCACCGCCACCGCGGCCACCCTCTAGACTCCCTCACCCCGTCAGAGTTCGTCCAAGTGCGATCGATAATACTATCGTCCCGCCCCGCCTCAAACCGCCACAGCCACCGCGACAACCTCACCTTCCACTATGTTGGCCTAGACCCCCCTCCCAAACCAACCATCCTCTCATGGCTCTCCTTCCCCACCGCCACCCCTCCTCCTCGCCGCGCGTTTGCCATTATCCGTTTCGACAAACAAACCTTTGAGATCACAATCGACTTGTCGACCAACTCCATCGTCTCCGACCAGCTCTACAATGGACCCGAATACCCGTTATTCACCGGGGAAGAGCAAGCCGAGGCGACATTGCTACCGCTATCGTACCCGCCGTTCTTGGAGTCTCTTAGGAAGAGAGGGCTGAAGGCCGACGAGGTCGTATGTGGGGCCTACTCGGTGGGATGGTTTGGAAGGAGAGCCAAGGCTAAGAGGGAGTTGAAGGCTTTGTGCTATTACTTGGACGGGGCCGTTAATTTGTACGCTAGGCCGTTGGAGGGGATAACGGTGGTAGTTGATTTGGACGTTATGGAGATAAGTAGGTACTATGATAAGTTCACTGTTCCGGTGCCGAAAGCCAACGGAACGGAGTTTCGGACGTTAAACGTCGAGCCGCCGATGGCTTACGGCGCAACGGTTGTCCAACCTGACAGGCCGGGGTTCGTGATGGATGGCCACTTTATCAGGTCTGTCTTTAATTTTGGATTCAAGAAGTTGAAAAATATACATTAATTTTGTGAATCATTTGATAGTATAAGTTCATGAGGTATTCAAATTAATACTTAAATAGGAGTAGTCACCTTTGAAGAATGTGACATCTATATATATATATATAAAGAGTTTAGGGTTCAGGGTTATAGATGTTTCAACCATCTTGTAAATGGTGTGCTAAAAGTGTTTGACTTTCTTGACTCAAAAGAAACTCTTTTTATTTGACTTACTTTCACACGTACATTCATACACATGTTGAAATCATTTAGATATACATGATTGTCGTGCTTGCAAATATTAATGCCAAAATCAAGGGACAAAAATAAAGTGCATGCCAAATGTGAGGGTGAAAATTGTCATAGTAAATCTTCTTGTTTTCTTCAAAGGATCTTCTATTAATTTTTCCTCCATAACTCTCACATTGGGCACAAAACAAAAAAAAAATGCAATCAAGATTTATTTTATAAAATTTCTTTTTTGTACGAAAAACAACAACAAGATTATTTTACCGTATAAGGAATATAAACAAAGAATACATTATTTGAGTTTCAGATATCAAGATTTTTAAGTTCTATGCTAATAATGATGATATTGTATGTATTGTGTCAAAAGCTGAATAATTCTCTAAAAAAAATTTAAACAAAAATGTTGTCCGTTGATCATTACTACATACATAGTTTAAATATCAATTCTTAAATAGATAAGTGAATTGCATTCATTGATTCTTATGCATTTTTTCTCGAAAAAAACTACAAGTTAAAATTAAGTTCATGCGAGCGTAGCAAGCGACTATATTGTGCGTAGCACGCTACAAAACTAGTATTAATATAAGTTTTTGATGCGTTTGATGAGCCGTCGCCTCCAAACCCTAAATTCAATTTTTTTCTCTTTTGATGAGTACCCCACTTTTTTGAAATTTCCAAAATACTATTGTTTCTATAACCCTCACCTTAACACCATCGCCCCTCAATCCTCTCAATTTCTCGATTTTGGCCATAAAGAGCACTTGTACTAGGTCAAAAATGCAGTTGTTTTTTTTTCTTCGTTGAATAAAGTTGGATTTAGTCTCACTAATGCCCTAAAAGTGAGGAAGTGTCGCTCGTTAGTTTAAGACACACAAAGCCTATAAAAAGGTCTCGACTAGACTTGTTTATTAGGTG
Organism: Stephania japonica; assembly: GCA_039657345.1. NCBI lineage: Eukaryota > Viridiplantae > Streptophyta > Magnoliopsida > Ranunculales > Menispermaceae > Stephania > Stephania japonica. Next base: position 12,848,723 of record CM077558.1, on the reverse strand, counting down.
GGTCTAGGTCAGGCCTAGGCAAGCTTTTCTTTTAAAAGTTGTCCAGACCCGCCCAAGCCTGCTTTATATTTGACGGGCCCAAGCCCGCCCAAGCCCAATAAGAGCCAGGCTTGGGATGGCTATGACAGGCCTAAATGTGGTTGTTTATATTTTTTAAAACTAGATATATTTAATAAATATTGAAAATTACAAACAAGAAGGTGGTGTGGTGGTTAAGATGTTTAATACCATGAGGTCTTGGGCTCAAAACTTACCAACAACATTTATTTTTACATGAGAATATATAAAAATTGCAATAATCTAAATTGCGGGTGGGGCTTGGGCCAAATGCCCAAACCCAAGCATGACTATTAGTTGGTCGGGCTTTTGCGGGCATGAGCCTAGGGATGTAAATGGGGTGGGGAATCCCCGTTGACCTGGATTACACACAACGGGTACAAGTATGAGATTTTTAAATTAGGATGGGGATGGGGACAAAATCTGATGGGTAATAAAATATATCCACGAGGATCCCTATATATCAATTTATACATCATTATACACAACAAACAAACTTTAATGAGACTTATAATTTTAATTAATTTATTTGGTTAACTATATGTTTTGTTTTGAATTATTTTCAACTACATTTATATTTTACAATTTTAGAATCAAATATACTGAAAAAAACCTTATTCTACAAATAGGATCCTCCAAATCTTTTTTTTTTACTTTAGTGGGAATCGAACCACGATTTCCCGAGGTTTTGCCTTTTTGGCAAGGGATGTTTTTACCATCTCACCTGGGAGGCTTTGACAAGATCCTCCTAATCTTTTCTTAAAAGGTCGATCAGATTTAAATGCTTCATTTTGCCATTCCTCATCCAACAATGATGAAAAAGTTGATGCTTGGTGGTTTAAAGAGATACATATATGGAGTGACTTTAAAAATTATTTTGAATTTGAACTTTTTTTTTGCATATTATTGCCAATGATTTTGTCAAAATTTAATTACAAGTGTTAGCACTTAGAACTTTCATTGCATGATATGTTGATACTTTATTTTTGTTGGAATCTCCAACAATTATGTTGCCATGTATGTATCTTTGACACCTTTTTTTTATAATTAAGTAGGAAGAAATATTTTCTCCATAATGATTCCTCATCCTCGCAAAAATCCTCGCAAGGATTCCCAATGGGAATGAAATGGGAAAAAAAATTCTCCACATGAATTCTCCATCCTCGCAAAAATCCCTATGAAAATCCCCATGGGGAATAAAAAGGGGAAATTTTTTTCTCCATGAGGATCTCTCATCCCCATAAAGATTAAACGGGTATGGGGATGTGTATGAAAATTCATTCCCGAATGGGTATGGGCATGAGTACGAGTATGGGGATAGTTGAAGAGTTCTTAAGTGAGGATGGGGATGGAGATGATGTCCTCATCCCCTACCCTACCCATTTGCATCCCTATCTGGGCATATATTAAATTTTAAGACACAAGCTCGACCCATGTTAGTTGGGTCTGAGCCTGGCAGGCCCCCGACTCATTGAACAGGTCTAGTCTCAATTGACTCTGACTTCTATAGAGGTATCAACCGGCTCCTTCGGTCTTTGTGGGAGTCAGTCAAGACTGAGTCAACTGAGATCTTCTTAGAGGTTTCGACCATGTTTGTCCAAACCCAAAGGCGACAAAAACGAAAAAAAAAAATTGAAACTCCAAAAAAGTATATGAAAGCGTCAAAAATTACTGTGTTTTGCTCGAAATCTCTAGATATTCTCAATTCTATCGACCTTTTGTGCCCTAAATGCGAGATTCAAGCTCTAAATCGAAGCATAAACCCAACAACACAAAAATCAATTTAAAAACTACGAAAAGACCCAAGAAAACCTAAAAATGGACACGAAAAAAGTGGGAAATGCACTTACAACATCAAATCGTTGTGGTTTTGTTCGAATTTCGTTTGATTTGAGTTGGAGGTGAGAGTGCGATTTGAGAGAGGGAGAGACAATGATGTGACTAGGGTATGGTGGACGGGGTGCGCAGGGTATGAGAGAGCAAACAATCTTTTATATAGAGGGCAGTTAGGTCATTTCATGAATGAATTAAAAAAATTTAAATAATAAAATATATTAAGCAAAAAGTGGGGTCCATTCAACGGCACCTGTAATTAATTGGTACTATATGAACTAAAGCAGTTTTCCTTTATTTAGATGCATCGAGGTGCGTTATATTCGAATTCCCACATGTCCATATATAACCATGTAAAGTTAGCGCTACATGATTGTTAATCATTTTGTGTTTTTGTAAAATCAAGGTGGGCTGCTTGACAGGGATTTTCTCTCGGCTCAGTCATTTGGAAGAATATGTAAGAGTTAGAACACGAACCAAAAGTAAATATTTCGTGTTCTTAAGATGTTCCACCAACTACGTTGAAAAAAAAGGAAATAGATGTTCCACCAACTGCTTTGACAAATCAAAAAAAGGAAATTGATGTTCCACCAAATCTATATGCATCACATGATTGGTAGAGTCAATTAAAGCTCAATTCATTAATCATACACCTTTATCACATGTTCTGAGTGAAATCGTTTCACTTTGAAGAAAGAAACACAATCAATACAATTTTTCTACAAAAAAAAAGAAAAAAAAGTTTTTTTTTTTAAAGTGAAATAGAAATTTAATTAGTTATAAGGCTCAAGACATTTAATTGGACATGCCTAGACATAGAATCAATTACCTTGATAAAAGTATATTGATATGCTAATCCTAATTATTTAAAAAAACATTCAACTGCTACAAGATTAATTTTGAAGAATCACGACAGTACGATTTTGAAGAATCACGACAGTACTTAATGGAACAATGTAACAATTAATGACGGTTCTTTCGGCAAACATGTTGGATACAACAACATATAAACATAATACTAGAGCCATAACGATAAATAATTAAAACTTCCGATGATTAGGGAAGACAAACAAAAATTCTCGACAAGAAGAAAAACAAAAATTCTAACAAAGACAACTACTTATTGAATAAGATAACTTAATGAAAAATCTCAAATTAGTTACTATAAGTGCAGATCCATGCGGTATCATACATAAATGGGGATGAAATTGAATAATGGAGGATGAGCTAGCGTCACCTTTTTCGTAAATAATATACATGATTACTTGTTGCCTAGTTTTTTTTTTTTGTTTATATTTTTTGTTCTTTTCCTTACGAAACCATCATCATACTCCACAATAACTACAACCATAACCTTTTCCATAACCTTGCCTTTATGGCGAGTGATGCCTCATCATCTCACTAGACATACTAAATTTGGCGCTTCGATTGTCAAGTTAGTCTAATGCATACTTTATAATTATCTTACTTTTGTGCATAACCAACCAGGTGGGCTAATTGGAACTTTCACCTGGGCTTCGATGTCCGAGCAGGTGTTGTAATCTCTTTAGCATCTATCTTTGATGTACAAAAACAAGAGTTTCGAAGGGTACTCTACAAAGCATATGTATCAGAACTTTTTGTGCCTTACATGGACCCTACTGAGGAGTGGTACTACAAGACCTTCTTTGATGCAGGAGAGTTTGGTTTTGGCCTCTGTACCCTGCCTCTTGAACCCTTGAGAGATTGCCCCGCAAATGCCGTCTTCATAGATGCTTTCTACGCCGGGCAAGATGGAAAGCCCATCCGAATATCTAATGCGCTTTGCGTGTTTGAACGGTATGCTGGAGATGTCATGTGGCGGCACACTGAGATCGGCATTCCTGGAGAGTTTGTTAGTACCTTTTCTTTTACGTGCATTTTAACATAGTATCAGAGTGGCCAACTTAATTAGTATAGCTCTTGAAATTGTTTGGTTTTTGTTTTGTAGATAAGAGAAGTTCGACCCGAGGTAACATTGGTTGTAAGAATGGTATCTACCGTAGGCAACTACGACTACATTGTTGATTGGGAGTTCAAGCAGAGTGGTTCCATTGAAGCCAAGGTACAACTACAACTCTTGCTTTTACTTTCTAGGTTGATATACCACGATGTGTGTATTTATATAATAAGGGTTTTAAATTATGTGGTACCACATAAATATCTTCCTTCTTATAATTTAAGGGCTTTCAGAGTAAAACTTTACTCTGAAAATTACTAAAGACAATTTTAGAAAAGCCATGAGCCCTCTAAGCACAATTTGTATTTGTCCAAAAAAAAAACAAGGGAGAAAACAAATTTTTGGTAGTTGTGGTATTTACGAGTAATGCAAATGATATTAATTTAGTTAGGTCGGTGTAGTTGGCTCCAATATATATATATATATATATATATATATAGGGCAAGGAGCACTATAAGCCCCTAATTATTGCATGTTTCATTTGTGTTGTAGGTGGGACTAAGTGGTGTCCTAGAAGTTAAGGGCACTGCATATACTCACACAGATCAAATAAAGGAAGAGGCCTTTGGTACACTATTAGCAGAAAACACACTAGGCATTTACCATGATCACTTCCTAAGCTACCACATTGATCTAGACATAGATGGTGAAGCAAACTCCTTTGTGAAAAACAAGCTAGTAACTAAAAGGGTGAAAGACAACAACTCTCTAAGGAAGAGTTACTGGACAGTTGAGAAAGTCACTGCAAGAACTGAATCAGAAGCAAAGATCAAAGTTGGTGCAGAGGCAGCAGAGCTGGTTGTGGTGAACCCTAACAAGAAAACTAAATTAGGCAATCCCATTGGATACCGTTTGATCCCGAGATCACCACCGGCAAGCTCGCTTCTATCCGACGATGATTACCCTCAAATTCGTGGTGCCTTCACCAAATATGATCTCTGGGTCACCCCCTACAACAATTCTGAAAAATGGGTTGCTGGGCTGTATGCAGATCAAAGCAGGGGAGATCACACCATAGCCACTTGGAGTGAGAGGTAAACATATTTTTTTTTGTTCCAACATGTTTTAATTGAAATTGAAACTTTTTTCTTTTCTCACATGATATAACCGACGTGAGTTTGACTAATTCATGCTTGGATACTGTCAGGTTCTGGCCCTCCCAATCCAATTATGAAGAAATGTATACGATAATTGTTTGATTGAATTTTTGGTGTTGATGTGGTTGCAGGGATAGAGAGATTGAGAACAAGGACATAGTGTTGTGGTACACAGTGGGATTTCACCATGTGCCTAGTCAAGAAGATTTTCCAGTGATGCCCACACTTAGTGGTGGGTTTGAGCTAAGGCCAACCAACTTTTTTGAAGCCAATCCGGTTCTCAAAACTAGTGTTCCAACGCCTGTGAATTGGCCCAATTGCACCTCCCTACATAAATAATCTCAGTATACTTATTTGGTTAGTTGATATATTTGGTCCGTTAATACAGATATCAAAATAACTATTAGATCTTGATCAAATGATCATAAATGCTATCATTATCTTAAAGTGACTTTTTTTAATTACCACGGTAGAACTATATATACTTCTACAATGAACCTCAAATATATAATATTTATTACCTATTTAATGCAAAACACATTAAATGCACAAGGTCACTCACTATTTAGTTAAGATTCAATGGTGAAAATACATAGTTTACATGGCATGGTATATATTTGAGCTTCATTGTATAATTACTGTAACGACCCAATTATAATTAAGTCGTTATTATTGCGTATTTTCAGACGTGGACGTTAGCTCATATTCTCGTAGATTCCGTAGCTAGGTCAGGGACGTCTGACTAGGTAAAATGGTTATTTTGTGTGTTGTTTTGCCTAATTTGCGATGTGTATATTCAATTGTGTTAATTTATATCGCAATGTGTGTATTCATATTGTCATTAACGAACGAGATACTATGATGGGTATTTGCCTCGAGTAGTATGTAGATGCAAGTACCGGGTAGACGAATTACAGTACACTAGGTTCAGGGAATAATACATATGATGAATAAATAAAATATATTAAATAATTAATAGAAAACGTTGTTTAGTCAATTAATGGCGCGAATGTACGCGAATGTTGAGACTCACGGTGCGGGGCTGAGTACCGAAACGGCCGAGTATTCAATTTTTGTCGCTAACAAAGGATAAGAACAAGGACCAAGTCACGCATTAGAGTCACATTGGTGAACTATTGACTCAATCAAGGCCATATAATGAAGCATTGGGATCAACACAACACCCAAGATGAGGACAGGACTATAGATAGGTTGATTTTCCCATCTTCACCACCTTATCTCTCTCCTCCAAACAAAAAATCCAAAAATTGTGATAGTGGTGAGGGTTTTGTGAGCTTTTGGAGGTGATTTGGAGTAGCAATCGACAATCCGAGGTTAGATTTACGTTCTACTCATCATTATCTAACTTTCGGGTATAATTTTTTGGACTTTGATGCGAGTTTTGGGGATGTGAGTCGAGCTCACTGATTTGAGTAGTGTTGCTATAGATTTTGAGAATGTTTTGAGCAACTTTCGGAATACCTTGTTGGTGTTTTATGGTTTTTGAGGTTTTAACGAAGTTCCGACAAGATTTATCGGGGTTTCATTTTAGATGAGTTTTGTCGAGGTTTATGATTCCCTATGGTTGTTTTTAAGAGACATAGGAGGTTGGAATGAGTTTGAACTGCTGCGATGAGCCAAAGTGTCGAAAACCTTAGTAGTGCGTTTCTGGTAGGGACGCCTCTAGAGACGCCGTAGAGGGTTTTCCCCACGAAGTCCAGGCAGCAAGCCACCCCAGTTGCACGTTTTATGTGGCATCGTGGCCTTCTTCTTCTTGGTGGCACCACTCGTGACATGATGTCCAAGGTTCTCACTACATGGACGTTTTGAGGGACATTGTGGGGATTAACCCACGACGGCACCAGTCACGGTGTGAAGGGCAGTACCTTACTACTGCCTTTGGCACCGTGAGCATTTTCTCACGATGGCACCACCCACGACATCCAGACATAAAAATAAAAATAAATTTAAATTAATTTTACATCTTTATTTAATTAGATTGGTGTATTGAGGGCCTAACTCGGGGATTATTACTGTGAAGGCCCCAAATTCCCAATGCATTTGGGTACGCCCGGCCTAGACCCGTGCAAGCCCCGAGTCAGTTCTCAACGACCCTGACGAGCCTAGTCAGCCTCAAAACATCAAAATTTCACGTTTTATGAAAGAGTTATTGCAATTATAACACAGCGGAAGCAAATTACCTACTACTCAAGAATTGGGAAATAACTCAATCAAAGGAAATTAGGAATCTATATAAATGTGGAAAAACCCAATATGTTCAATTCTAAGTCAACAAAATGGATTGATGAAATCCACTTCAAAACATATTCCCCAGTTCCAAAACAATCATATATATAAACGTCATACAAAAAGAAATAAACATGAGCCTACATCTCGGTACCTCAAGTCCATTTGCTCACAAAAAGTCTCCTAGGCAAGGTCCCTTGCCCCTATCTCTCCGTCCTATCTGCACCCACCGTCACAAACTAGACGGTGAGCAAGCTGGAGAAAAATGAATGTAATGCCAATGAGAAAACAACAAGAATTCATGATAATACAAGTAAAGCGATCTAAATATCATGCGGAAATAAAAGACAGGAAATTAAATAGACAAGATGCATGATAAATAGACTAATAGATATCAATCGAAAGTTAAGTGTGTTCCAAGGAATCAAAAGAGGCTCATAAGTGGTCTAAACCATAGCATAACGGCGAAGACCTCGCGAGGTCTTCCCGAGCATCGACACAAGCGAAGGCACAGCTATGACTGGAAAGGGACTCGAACCCATCCACCCAGTACTCTGTGTCACACGGTCACTAAGGGTGGTCACACACTCGTGGCCACGAGTGCCCACGTTTTATCCCTCTAGTGCAGGTCCTAGTACTTTCGAGACAAAACACTTACGTCGAAAAACACACAACAAGAAATGGAAGGGAATACCAATAATAGATCATAACGAAACAAAATGAAAGATAATGAATCACATGGCATTTTCTTACTGGCTTACAAACGTACAAATGCTTGTGGCAATTGTACTTACCTGAACTATCGCGACCCGTGTGACAACTCCGAGATCCTAACGCGACTTCCCGATTTCCTATACCGCACTCCAATTATCCAGTCCAGCTTGAATAAATGCCCAACAAATCAAAATTACCACCCGAATTATACCTAAGATCATTTGTCATTAAATTAGCTTCAATTTGATATATATCATTTTTTTTACGTTTTTCGAGGCTAAAACCCCGACTATATCTCGCCAACATTTCCGAGAGAATCCCAAAACTCATTTATGAACCCATTTCCTAATTTATCATATTTTTCTGAATTTTTCAATATATATATATATTTTTGCTATTTTTCTTCTATACATATACATATATATACATATATATATACATACATATATATAGATACATATATATATATATATTATATTTATATACATTATATTAGAGAATGATGCACGTGTGCATCTTCTCCATTTCTTCTCTTTTTGACCAGAGACGCTTGCGTCTCTGGTTTCTTTTTTTTTTTTTTTTTTCTCGTTGAGAAGGAGAGGGAGAGAGAGAGAAAAGTATGAGCAGAGACCGAGAGGATGAGAGAGACCACTGACCTCCGGTGAGGGTTCCGGCGAGGTCGTGACTGGCCTGACGAGGGAGAGGGGCGGCGGTGGTGGGAGAGAACGTGAGGTGCGGTGTGATGGAGAGAGAGCCCGAGACCGAGAGAGAAGATTAGACAACCGAGAGTGAACGAGTGGGAGATGTCTTCCCCGTCGACGGTGGCTCCCCGGTCCACCGCTAACCTCGTCGGGATCGGTGGTGCGGTGATGGCGCTGGGAGGAACGAAGAGAAGAGGTGGCGTGGTGTTTTGATAGAGATGATGAATAGTAGGGTTTGGTTATGAAACGGTTTGTATATATATAAAATCAAATGACCTTTTTGCCCTTCTCCCTTCTCTTCACACATTTAAACACAGCTACCCTTATGGGTCTTTTACCACATCATCTCATCTTAGCAAACACACACAACTCTAGGCCAATCTCATGGCTCCTCACCATTAGGCTGTGTCACTTTAACAATACTAATCACATAGTCCGCATGTTACATATTTAACTAACTCCCACGTTCAAACGACGTTCCTCGGTCCATTTTTCCTTGTTCCAATTCCCGTAACGCGCGTAGTCTCGCCTTGTCTCGCCAACTAATTAATTAAATTAATTAAAAATTCATTTATTTGTATGTTTTACTTGTTTTTCTCCCCCGTTTAACTAGTCGAAACCTCACTCAATTAAATACCGCCCGAACGGCTCGAAACCCGTAAAATACTACAATACTAATACACACAATCAAAAAATCATAAAATCACTTCGGCGTCGACTCCCGAAATTCGAAATATTGACCAGTATTCACGTAGCCGGGTCACAATTTTGACAATTGCCGTACAAGTCGGATTAAAAATTTGGGGTTGTTACAATTACTGGGTATAATTAGGATGCAGGTCGGGCGGGATTCTCCGCTTAAAACTCCTTACCGGAGAATTTTCGACCCCTATTTCCCACCTGGCGGGGACCCCCAACCCGAGGGAATTTCCCATCCCCACTATTTTTTTGATGTAATATGTAAAAAAAGATTAAATAAATTATAGATACAAAATGTTTTCAAAAAAAATTAATTTAATTATTAAAATCTCTTTCTTCACTTACTCTAAGTCACTTTTTAAAGCTTTTGAATCTATACAAATACTTTAAATAATATACTTACATTATTATATGTAAATTTCAAGTTATATTAGTTGTTCCTTGATAAACTTAGTTGTATTTGTTTAAAGTTGATAAATTTAGTTACATTATCTTCGTAGGGAATCCCCATATTAAGGCGGGGTGGGGAATCCCCACGGGGTGACGATTAATACTACCCCGCCCCGCATGGTGGGAACAAAATCCCCCCATTCCACATCCCGTGGGGGATGTTTGGCGGGGAATCCTTACCTCATTAGGGCGGATCCCCGCAGAGAATGGGGATTCCCCGCTCCACCTGCATCCCTAAATATAATGTGATAAAAAAATGATAGAATTGACATATTAATGGGAAATGAGAATTTTTGAGGTTTTAGGAATTAAATGGATTATTCAGAAATCAGGTATTTAGGATTGATTGACGGGGATCAGACACACGATTGGACGCGTGAGGGGACTGTTTTGAATTAGTTGGAGCGCGTTTCGAGGTGTGTTGTAACCCAATTGAAATTCTCTCAAGTATTTACTTGTTTCTTATTTGCTTTCAATTCCATTTATTTAGTTATTCAGTTTCCGTTATGGTTATTTAGGCGGTTAGTTGAGTTTACTCCCCCCGAGTTATTTTGCGTGTACATGTCTCTCTAGACCATAACATGTGAACCAGGGGTCTCGGTGAATAGTACGACCTGAGTTACCATACTGATACATGTATCGGTGCATTATAGGTGCCACGTCGACCACCAAGAGGATCAGGGGATCAACCATGTTGGAGTTTACTCACTGGCAGTGCCTGGGGATTGTCCGAAATATGGTGCTAGTCTAACTAGGTTTTGACACATGTTTGAGCTTGTTTATTATATATTCATGGGATGAGCACAGTTGTCTGTTTACATTCTGCGTGTTTATTTAATAGCTTTATGGATTATTTTATTTAATTATGTAATTACTCATTGAATTTCTTTAGAATTACTCACTTTGAACTCGTTATCTGTTTGTTGTTGTGGCGGCCCCAATTTCCACATTGGTCCGCCACGGGAGGCCACGCGGGCCCACAACTGTCCACGTCACCACCAGTTGTGTCCCACGCCCAATTTATCTATTATCGATCAATTCATCATTAAGTTTGATTCAGTTAATATCATATAACCTCAAATTAACAGCGGAAGCTTAAATGAACCATATGAAAATTCATCTCGTGTTTTATTAGCAAAATGCCTAAGTGGAAACCATATCAAATATACATGTCCTTTGAGATCCACAAAATATCAAGAAGCTACAACCTATCTCTCTCAATAATCCCAAAACCCAAAGATAAAACAAATAAATATAAACATACGTACGAGTAGGGCTAGAGCTATCAATCAATGTAGTCCAAGCTTGCCCTTCCTCGACTCGTACCGGATCCGCACTCGAGCCACCATAAAAAGACAGATGACGAGTCCAGAGTGAGTAATCCCAAGGAAATTCACTAAGTAATTACGGAAGTAAAAGTACTGGAATTTAAATACCATAAATAAACATGCGGAACAAAAGAAATACAGACAACTGTGAAAGGATCATCGCATGTATAAATATAGTAACGAAGCAAAGTACGTGCACAGTAAAAATCAGACTAAGTCATACTTCGAGCCTCTCCTTGGGCACAACCCTCAAACACACCAACAGTTGTCCCCGGACCCTCTAGGTGGCGGCGTAGACCCACGACGCACCCACACGAGCCTACCATACCCGGGTAGCCTATTCACCGGTATATGCATAGACAAGTGCTATGACTTAGTGGACTCTATGGCCGTAACGAATAAACACCAGGTGGGGAGTGATCTCAACACCGTAAAGACACCAGGTAGGAGTACCCTCAACTACCGTAAAGTCACCAGGTGAGAGTACTCAACCACCGTAAAGCAATAATGAAACGAAGTAGAGAATAAATGGAACAGAATTCAAATAATTCAAGCAGTAAATACTTAAAGTGAAGTTCAATTGGGATACTACACACCTCAATTCGCACTCCTTGTTCCACAAGTCAAACCCCGGCTCAAAACCTCCAAATCCCCGATATCACTCTCGGTCCGATTCCTGACTAAACCCCCGACTCCAATTACTATTTCGAGACTCCTGGAATTCATTTATGAGTATTAATAATCAACTAATGGGTTCATAATGTTGGTTTGACTCATTTTGTCATTTTCCAATTTTTGGAGTCCAGAGAATAATTAATTACTAATGAGATAAATTAGCGCGCTAATTTATCTCAATCACTATTCATCCTCATCATTACTCAGCGTGATTAGCGCGCTAACTTCTCCAATTAGCGCGCTAATTTCTCCAATTAGCGCGCTAATTGCTCGCTGTCCAGAAAATTTTCAAATTAAGAATTTGAACTCCAAATCCATACATTCAATTTCCATGTTTCCATAAAACATCAATGACCTCAATTACACCATTTAAGCCTTAATTACCATAATCAAACACCAAAATCCACAATTTATGGAAATCACATTTTCAAACCCATTTTTAGAAATCCATCAAATTTCTCTCAAATTTACTCAAAACTCACAACCACTTCATGTCATTCTCACACACACTCACTCTCAACAAAAACCAAGTGTATATTCCCCAACAAATTCGAATTTCCACAAGCTCCAACCCACACCAAAAATTCCACAAAAATCCAAGTTTAATGTGTCCATACCTTAGGTTCTTGTTGTAGGAAGCCACCAATCACCTTCTTCACACCTTGTTGGCTGTTTTTCCTCTCCTCTTCTTCCCTCCAACGATTTCTCTCTTCCTCCAAGCTCTCTCTTCAATCTCACACTCTCACTCTCCTTTGTGCCGATCGATCAAGCATGTGTATATATATTTGGCATTTGATCAAGTGTGTGCACGAATCTCGAGAAGCATCCAAGGGTTCATGGTCACCCCGTGTCACTCCAACTCCAAACACCTTATCATGACACCAATGACTCTGTTGAGCATCTCGAGAACCATCCAACTCATTATTGTTTTATTCAAATTTCAACTATATGACTTATTGATTTCCAATTGATTTAGCCCATAATAATTATCTACCCTATTCAATAAATTACCAAACTTTATGGGTAAGCTCACCTTAGTTCTCTCGACTACCCGGCACCTCGTGCCTCGTGTCTCGCGTCCGCACGCACCCCGAGGTCATTCCTCACTCGTCAATCAACTACATTAGCATACATATTGTAATGGATTTAGTTAATTTATACCTTTCCATCACAATTTACCACAACAAGCATACAATACGGACTGTATACCTAGTTCGAGTGCGTTCCAGTCTCGCTGTGGGACCCTCGACCGTCCTCATTGGCATCCACATCTGCAAAAATGTCATAATTAACGGCAATTTAAAATCGGGCCGTTACAATTCTTCCCAACTAATTCGAAATTTCGTCCCGAAATTTAAATCTTTATCAACACTCACCCGTAAATAATTGAGGATATCTCCGCCTCATAGTCGACTCGAGCTCCCAGGTGAGTCCCTCAGTTCCGTGATGCTGCCATCGAACCAGCACTTTCAGAATCTCTCTGTTCCTCGTTGTCGAACTCTACGATCCATGATTTCCACAGGTTGCTCTTCATATGAAACATCAGGACGAATCTCAATCTGTCTAATATCCACCATCGGCCTTGGTCCCGTCCTTGCTAACCTCAACATAGACACGTGAAACACTGGATGAACGCCTGCTAGCTCTGCTGGCAACTCCAATCTATATGCCACTGTCCCAACACGTGCTATAACTCAGAAAGGCCCAATGTACCTTGGTGCTAGTTTCCCCTCGATCCCAAACCTCTGATGACCTTTCCAGGGCGAAACTTTCAAATATACCAAGTCATCCACATTATAGTTCAAACCCTCAAGGTACCTATCAGCATACTTCTTTTGCCTATCTTGAGCTGCTTGCAATCTCATCCTAATCTGCCGAATCTTCTCGGTGTGGTCAACAACAACTTGAGTCCAATCACCGCCACATCTTCAAAGCCGCCCAACAAGCTGGGTGATCTGCAAGGTCTTCCATACAAAGCCTCAAATGGTGGCATACCAATACTCGCTTTGATAGTCGTTGTTGTACGCGAACTCGCACAACGGCAAATACTCTTCCCAAGCACCTCCAAATCGCAAAATGCATGCCCTAAGCATGTCTTCCAATATCCGTATCAATCTCTCTCGACCGACCGTCCGTCAAATCGAGGATGATAAGCCGTACTAAATCGAGCCTCGTCCCAAATCGCTTTCGCATACTCTCCCACAACTTCGAAGTCAACCAGGGTCTCTGTCGACACAATAGACACTTTGGTACTCCATGTAGTCTAACAACCTCTCGCTCAAAAATGATACTCAATCGAGCAAACGAATACTTCATCGATATAGGGATGAAGTGAGCGACTTTCGTCGATCTATCAATCACAACCCACACATCATGACGTCTCGCAGATCGTGGCAATCCACTAACAAAGTCCATCGTAACATGCTCCCATTTCCACCATGCGAATCGGTAGTGGATCAGTAACAATCCAATTCTCTCTGTGCTCGACCTTAACTCCGCGACAAACATGACAAGCTCTCACATATGCACCCACATCGGCCTTCATCCCAGGCCACCAAAACAAACGTCGCAAGTCATGATACATTTTAGTCCCGCCAGGATGAATCGTATACCGCGAACGGTGTGCATCCTCAAGAATACTATCACGTAGTTCCCGCACCTCGGGTATCCACAACCTACCTCTCGTGTCTCAAGCACCGGTCCGAACCACTAGACCAATCTGTGCAACCCGGATCCCGAGCCAGACAGTGAAGCGAGCAAAATGTCCGTCGACCCTTTGCCACTCAAATACCCTCTCTAACGACACCACAGAACACGCATCGGCCACGATATGAACATCAAGAAAAGCATCTAACAAACACAACACCGTCGCGCCTCCAAGAATCCATGCTCATGTGTCATCTCGCCGCAAAGACACGATCGACTCTCTACCCCACTCCGCTCAATGCATCGGAACTACATTCGCCTTCCCAAGATGGTACTCAATCGCGAAATCGTAGTCTTTCGCAACTCGAGCCACCGTCTTTCTTTGCATATTCAGATCTTTCTGAGTGAATAGATACCTCAAACTCTGATGATCTGTAAATAACATAAACCACTCCCCATAAAGGTAGTGTCGCCAAGCCTTGAGTGCAAACACAACTGCAGCTAGCTCTAAATCATGCACCGGATAATTCTCCTCGTGAGGTCTCAATCGCCTCGATAAATATGCAACTGGGTGTCCTTCCTGCATCAATACACATCCCAACCCAGTCCCGGAAGCATCTGTGTAGACCGAAAAGCCTTTCCCTGTCTCAGGTAGAACCAACACTGGCGCAGAAGTCAACCTCCTCTTCAACTCTAAAAATGCTGCCTCACAGCCTTCAGACCATTCAAACTTAACATTCTTCTTGGTCAACCTCGTCATCGTGCGCGCAATCAAAGAAAAGTCCCGCACAAATCGCCGGTAAATAGCCCGCAAGCCCCAAGAAACTACGAATGTCTGCAACTGTCTCCGGTGTCCTCCAATCAATTATCGCTCGAACCTTGTCTCCATCAACAGATATTCCTTGACCACTGATGACATGTCCAAGAAACTTCACCTCACTCAGCCAAAAAGCACACTTGCTGAACTTAGCATATAATCGGTGCTCCTTCAACGTCATCAAAACATCTCTGAGGTGTCTCTCGTGTTCCTCACGAGTCTTACTGTATATCAAGATATCATCAATAAACACAATCACATAACGATCCAAAAATGGCCTCAATACTCGGTGCATCAAATCCATAAAGATAGCCAGCGCATTAGTCACCCCAAATGGCATGATCAGAACTCAAACAATCCATAGCGCGTGCTAAACGCCGTCTTCTCGATATCACTCTCCCGAATCCTCAATGATGGTATCCGGATCGTAAATCAATCTTTGAGAAAAACTTAGCACTCGCTAACCGATCGAATAGATCGTCAATCCTAGGAAGTGGATAACGATTTCGAATCGTCACCCGATTCAAACTTTCCCGTAATCTATGCACAACCTCAAGGAACCATCCTTCTTCTTAACAAATAGTACTTGGTGCGCCCCAAGGAGACATACTTGGGATGAATAAAACCCTTCGCAATAACTCCTCTAATTGGGACCTCAACTCTCCTCGCTCCGACGCCACATCCGAGTCACGGCCGATCGTATATCTGCCGTCGTCCCCGAAATCAACTCAATCATAAACTCAATCGCTGCCTAAAGGTGGTAAACCTGCAAATCGTCAGGGGAACACCTCGGGAAACTCACACACTACTTGGGACATCCTCTAATCTAATCTCTGGTCTCAAGTCTGGTTCAACCACCGTCCTAAACGCCTCCATCTCCTGAGTCGTAGCTAATCGACCTCTGGTAATCGGTAAGTCTAACGCCGTCCCAACAAAAGTAAATACTGGAATGCCCTCAATATCAAATACCACCATCTTACCGAAACAATCAATGTGTGCGTGATAGGTCGCTAGCCAATCCATACCCAATAACGCGTCAAACTCTAAATACTCTAGGACACGGAAGTCGACAGGTAACTGGTGTCCCTCAATCTCTACTACACAATTTCGGCATATCCGGTTAGGGTAAATCTTATCCCCAGCAGCTGTACTGAGGACAAGATGTGGATCTAAGGTCTCAACCTGTAATCCTAACTGTCCGACCATGTGTCCCGATATAAATGACAATGTACTGCCGGAATCAAATAATACATGCATGAAGACATCGCATATAGATAACATACCCTCTACGAGTGACGAGTCGCATCACGCTCCGGCTCATTGTACGGTAGTAGGTGTAGCATTTGCATGAGCCCTCTCCCTAACCGCGCTCAATCGTGGTCGTGAAGATGAAGTTCGACATCGGACAATCTCTATGTATATGCCCGACCCGATGACATCGAAACATCGTCGTGTATCCCGCCGGGATCCGATCGTGACACTATATGCACTGAGAGCCTGTCACGACCCCGACCTCTCTCGTCCTCTACCACGACCTCCTCCATCTCGCACATGGTGTCGAGGTGCTCACCGGTGCGAGTACGAACGTACACCACTCGCCTCTCGTCTCCTCTCTGATGCTCGGAACGTCTGTCTCGTCGACCCTGATAATCATGTCTCTGTCGATCAGACTGCTCTCTCGGTCTCTTCGGTCTCTGATCTGACCGAGAACTCTGTCCAGACCCATCTCCAAGCTCACCCCGGTGTCGTAAATACGTCTCGCGAGCCAATGCTCTGTCAAAAACACTCTGTAGGGTCTCCGCACCGGTCGCAACTATCACACCACCAATCCTCTCATCCAGGCCTCTGATGAAGTAGTAAATCTGTAACCTCTCCGTGTTAGCCACATCCATGGCATACATCATGAGATATCTGAATCGATCCATGTACTGTGACACAGACATGTTACCCTGTCGTAGTCCCAAGAACTGCTCCCTCAGTCGTAACTGCACCTCAGTGGGAATGTACTCATCGAGAAATAACTGTCGAAACTCTGCCCACGTCGACGGTGTAGAATGTATGTCAGTGTAAGTAGTCCACCATACCGCTGCCTGACCTCTCAAACAATACCCCGAGATACGCGCTGTCCGCCGGGTACCTCTAATAGTTTGGTGTAGTCGTCGATGTGTCATCAACCACCGGCCGGCAACCTCGGGATCACTGACTCCCGTGAAGTACGTAGGGTTAAACCTCATAAAGTCTTTCACCATCTTCGCTGCCTCGGACATCCTACTCCTAGCAGTCGAAGTTCCTACCTGCTGCTCCGTAGTGGTGGGTGTCACCACTGTAGTCTCTGCTGGTACCACCACAGGCTCAACCCTCTCTATAATCGTTTCGATCCAGTACTTTGTGTAGCAATAACCGGTGCTAATGTGGTCCAGTGGTAGCGAGTGTAGCACGCTCGGCGATCGGTGCTTTGCTACCGCCGGGCGTCCTCGAGCTCCGAATGTACTCCATCGCCATCGCCATCGAGCTCTCTTTGCAATAGCTGCTCGCTTCTCTGTTGAATCAATCTTCGCTCGGTCGGCCTACAGTATCATAGCTCGCATATCAGCCATGTCACTAGTGGTACGATCACTAGTATCTCCAACCTCTGGCTGAGTAGTGGGCGGAGTAGTAGGAGTCTGTCCGTCCATCCTAAACTGCACAACCAACGTGCAATGGATCAGACTCAGTACATACGCGTATAATATGTAGTACACAATCAAAACATACACGTATATATAACTTCCTGAATCTACCCGCCTCACATCACTTCCCAACTAAAACTTAAATCATTCGCTTGTGGTTTCCACATCTAAGATTTATTCATCAAGTTTATGCATTTATTCAATCTCCCAATCAAGCCTAAGGTTTCATAATTGTGGCGGTATCAGAATCATCAACAAACCCACAATTCATTCCCTAGTTTCCTCAAACCTAGATTCCTCAAAACTAGGCTCTGATACCAAAATGTGGCGGCCCCAATTTCCACATTGGTCCGCCACGGGAGGCCACGCGGGCCCACAACTGTCCACGTCACCACCAGTTGTGTCCCACGCCCAATTTATCTATTATCGATCAATTCATCATTAAGTTTGATTCAGTTAATATCATATAACCTCAAATTAACAAATGGAAGCTTAAATGAACCATATGAAAATTCATCTCGTGTTTTATTAGCAAAATGCCTAAGTGGAAACCATATCAAATATACATGTCCTTTGAGATCCACAAAATATCAAGAAGCTACAACCTATCTCTCTCAATAATCCCAAAACCCAAAGATAAAACAAATAAATATAAACATACGTACGAGTAGGGCTAGAGCTATCAATCAATGTAGTCCTCAAGCTTGCCCTTCCTCGACTCGTACCCGGATCTGCACTCGAGCCACCATAAAAAGACAGATGATGACGAGTCCAGAGTGAGTAATCCCAAGGAAATTCACTAAGTAATTACGGAAGTAAAAGTACTTGGAATTTTAATACCATAAATAAACATGCGGAACAAAAGAAATACGAGACAACCGTGAAAGGATCATCGCATGTATAAATATAGTAACGAAAAAGTACGTGCGTGGTAAAAAATCGACTAAGTCATACTTCGAGCCTCTCCTTGGGCACAACCCTCAAACACACGAACAAAGTTGTCCCCGGACCCTCAGGTGGCCGGCGTAGACCCACGACGCACCCACACGAGCCTACCATACCCGGTAGCCTATTCACCGGTATATGCATAGACAAGTGCTATGACTTAGTGGACTCTATGGCCGTAACGAATAAACACCAGGTGGGGAGTGATCTCAACACCGTAAAGACACCAGGTAGGAGTACCCTCAACTACCGTAAAGTCACCAGTGAGAGTACTCAACCACCGTAAAGCAATAATGAAACGAAGTAGAGAATAAATGGAACAGAATTCAAATAATTCAAGCGAAATACTTAAAGTGAAGTTCAATTGGGATACTACACACCTCAATTCGCACTCCTTGTTCCACAAGTCAAACCCCGCTCAAAACCTCCAAATCCCCGATATCACTCTCTATCCGATTCCCGACTAAACCCCCGACTCCAATTACTATTTCGAGACTCCTGGAATTCATTTATGAGTATTAATAATCAACTAATGGGTTCATAATGTTGGTTTGACTCATTTTGTCATTTTCCAATTTTTGGAGTCCGAGAATAATTAAAGCGCTAATGAGATAAATTAGCGCGCTAATTTATCTCAATCACTATTCATCCTCATCATTACTCAGCGTGATTAGCGCGCTAATTTCTCCAATTAGCGCGCTAATTGCTCGCTGTCTAGAAAATTTCCAAATTAAGAATTTGAACTCCAAATCCATACATTCAATTTCCATGTTTCCATAAAACATCAATGACCTCAATTACACCATTTAAGCCTTAATTACCATAATCAAACACCAAAATCCACAATTTATGGAAATCACATTTTCAAACCCATTTTTAGAAATCCATCAAATTTCTCTCAAATTTACTCAAAACTCACAACCACTTCATGTCATTCTCACACACACTCACTCTCAACAAAAACCAAGTGTATATTCTCCAACAAATTCGAATTTCCACAAGCTCCAACCCACACCAAAAATTCCACAAAAATCCAAGTTTAATGTGTCCATACCTTAGGTTCTTGTTGTAGGAAGCCACCAATCACCTTCTTCACACCTTGTTGGCTGTTTTTCCTCTCCTCTTCTTCCCTCCAACGATTTCTCTCTTCCTCCAAGCTCTCTCTTCAATCTCACACTCTCACTCTCCTTTGACCGATCGATCAAGCATGTGTATATATATTTGGCATTTGATCAAGTGTGTGCACGAATCTCGAGAGTTCGAGTGCGTTCCAGTCTGTGACCCTGACTCATTGGCATCCACATAGAAAAATGTCATAATTAACGTTTAAAATCAAGTAATGACTTGCAAGATCTTGGTACAAGTAATGGCAAAGGAAAGCTTGCAGATTATTTGTGATTCTAGACATTGAGGCCCAACTCGTACGTTTGTTCACTCTTATGTTTTCAGTTGGGATAGGGGATACACTGTGAGACACCTATGACATGTAAATTTATACATTTTGAGACTTTCAATTGTAATATATATATATATATATATTATAATGCTTCTATTACGAGTTTTCCACATTAGTTTGATGCTATTATGACTTGAATTCATTTATTTTTACTGATTTATCAAGTTTGATAAGTCTTCCGCTGATTTTTGAAGTTCAATTACGATTTTAACAAATGAATTGAGTCCAATGGTTAACTTTGAATTGAAAATGATATGAGTTAGCCTTAGTTTGAGTTTTGAATGAGGTTAAATAAGTTGCGCGTGGGACACAATAGGGCCGTGACATGGCAAATACTGTGGGCCCACGGGGCATCACATGGCGGTTCTCAGATTTTGGGGCTGCTACAATTACCCTATAGGTCGATGCTCAATCAATATAGTTGATGGCGTATGCTTTCATAATTATTTAAATCTATAATATTAACTAATTGCCAAGCTACCTTTAGTGTTTTTTGTGTTTTTTGTTTCTTTTTTTTTTGTACTAACTCTTGGAAATGCCCCGTGATTTGTAACCATTATGCTTGAAGATATTTTTGGTGTAAGGTTACCAATAAAATTGTGTGATTTTATTTCGTAAAATTGATTAACTCTATCCCTTTCAATTGAAAAATTATCTGTACAAAAAGCTCTGCCCCGTAGATTGGATAGCAGTAAAAAGTAATTTCTTCTTTACGAAGATATGTGGGATTTTGGTACAGTACATTGTGCCACTATCCTCCAAGAGAATAATATCATTTGTTAGCCATTATGGCATATCCTATATAATTACAAAAGAGCTTGGAGTAATATCAATTTGAATCACAGCAACTAATTAGGTAGGAATTTGGGATTATGGCATGATGCTCAAGTATATAATTACGAAAAAGGGAGCTTGGAGTGTTGAATGCAAATTTGTCATGGGGTGAAACCAATCACACAAATTGCAACTAATACATGCATAGGTAGGAATTTGGGATTATGGCATGATGCTCAAGTATATAATTACGAAAAAGGGAGCTTTGAGTGTTGAATGCAAATTTGTCATGGGGTGAAACCAATCACACAAATTGCAACTAATACATGCATAGGTCCTTGCCCTGCTTTTTCTCCGCTGTCAATTGTCATGGGGTGAAATCAATCATACGGACCACATCTCCAATATGTATTTGTGGGTTGTGTTGTGAGTATGCATCACATTTATCGGTATGGTCATTAAAGTTCCATTCATTAATAATACACCTTTTATCACATGTTCTAAGTGAAATCGTTTCACTTTGAAGAAAGAGACGATCAATAAAATCTTTCTAAAAAAAGAAAAAAAAAGGTTTTTTTTTTAAGTGAAATAGAAATTTAATTAATTATAAGGCTCAAGACATTTAATTGGACATGCCCAGACATAAAATCAATTACCCTGATAAAAGTTTATTGATATGCTAATTATAATTGTTTAAAAGAATATTCAATTGCTACAAGGTTGATTTTGAAGAATCACGACAGTACTTAATGGAACAATATAACAATTAATGACAGTTCTTTCGGCAAACATGTGGAATACAATAACACATAAACATACTACTAGAGCCATAAGGATAAATAATTAAAACTTTCGATGATAAGAGAAGACAAACAAAAATTCTAACAAAGACAACTACTTATTGAATAAGATAACTTAATGAAAAATCTCAAATTAGTACCTGTAAGGGTAGATCCATGCGGTAGCATACATAAATGGGGATGGAATTGAATAATGGAGGATGAGCTAGCGTCACCCTCTTTCGTAAATAATATACCTGATTACTTGTTGCCTAGTTTTTTTTTGTTGTTTATTTATTTTATTTTATTTTTGTTCTTTTCCTTACGAAGCCATCATCATACTCTACAATAACTACAAACATAACATTTCCATAACTTTGCCTTTTTGGTGAGTGATGCCTCATCATCTCACTCATCATCTCACTAGATATACTAAAGTTGGCACTTCGATTGTCAAGTTTGTCTAATGCATACTTTATAATTATCTTACTTTTGTGCATAATGAACCAGGTGGGCTAATAATTGGAACTTTGATTTGGGCTTCATTGTTCGAGCAAGTGTTGTAATCTCTTTAGCATCTATCTTTGACGTACAAAAACAAGAGTTTCGAAGGGCTCTACAAAGCATATGTATAAGAACTTTTTGTGCCTTACATGGACCCTACTGAAGAGTGGTACTACAAGACCTTCTTTGATACAGGAGAGTTTGGTTTTTTTGGCCTCTTCAACCTGTGAGAGATTGCCCCGCAAATGCCATCTTCATAGATGCTTTCTACGTCGGGCAAGATGGAAAGCCCATCCGAATACCTAACGCGCTTTGCGTGTTTGAACAGTATGCTGGAGATGTCATGTGGCGGCACACTGAGATCAGCATTCCCGGAGAGTTTGTTAGTACTTTTTCTTTTACGTACATTTTAACATAGTATCAGAGCGGTCAACTTAATTAGCATAGCTCTTGAAATTGTTTGTAACACTGGTTGTAAGAATGGTATCTACCATAGGAAACTACGACTACATCGTTGATTGGGAGTTCAAGCAGAGTGGTTCCATTGAAGTCAATGTACAACTACAACTCTTGCTTTTGCTTTCTAGATTGATATACCACATTGTGTGTGTGTGTATATATGTATGTATGTATAAAATAATGGTTTTAAATTATGTGGTACCACATAAATATCTTCCTTCTTGTAATTTAAGGACTTTCGAGTAAAACCTACACTGAAAATTATTAAAGACAATTATAGAAAAGCCATGAGCCCTCCTAGCGCAATTTGTATTTGTCCAAAAGAAAACTAGTGAGAAAACAAATTTTTGGTAGTTGTGGTATTTACGAGTAATACAGATAGAGCTAGCAATTTTGGTCATTAAACATTAATCATGATACGACACGACACGTAATAAACATGTAATGGATTTAGCATAAGTGAGTTTGGGTCATAAACATGTTAACCTGTTTATACACGGTTAATAAACAAGTTATTAACATGTTAACCTACATGACTCGTTTATGACTTGATTAAGGAATGACGTATAAATAATAAATAAATTATTACAAAATTCACCTATTTGAGTATGTATTCACTTATTTGAATACATGTTAATAATATGATTTATTTTTTATTTGCAGACATCATTTTCCATACTTAACTTTATTTTTAGTGGAAATATTTATTTTACTTTTAATATATTATTCAGGTTTAAAATTTTATTAATAATTATTTGTTAAAAAATATGAAAATTTACATGTTTTTTTAGAGGATTATTGTTGTCATGTATATGTTATTTGTTACGAGTCATTTTCCCTTCATTATTAGCACAAAGAAGTAAAGATTTGAATGAAAAAGTAAAGTAAAACTTAAGACTACATCTCCATTATATTTTATTATCTATTTAATTATGTTCATTTAAATTTATTCATATAGATATTTTTAAAAATGTAGTAAAAAATTATAAAAAATTAAATAAATTAAAAAGCTTAAATAAAATATTTAATAAACATGTGACACGAATATCGACATATTTATGACACAACTTACTTAGACACGAAAACGATTAACACGATTAATAAACATGTCATGTTATGGGTTTGTATTATATGTGTCACAACTTGTTTACGACATGACATGTTTACGACTCGCCGACATGAATTGCCACCTCTAAATGCAAATGATATTAATTTAGATTAGACGATGTAGTTGGCTCTACATATAGGGCAAGGAGCACTATAAACCCCTAATTATTGCATGTTTCATTTGTGTTGTAGGTGGGACTAAGTGGTGTCCTAGAAGTTAAGGGCACTGCATATACTCACACAGATCAAATAAAGGAAGAGGCCTCTGGCACACTATTAGCAGAAAAAACACAAGGCATTTACCATGATCACTTCCTAAGCTACCACATTAATCTAGACATAGATGGTGAAGCAAACTCCTTTGTGAAAAACAAGCTAGTAACTTAAAGGGTGAAAGACAACAGCTCTCTAAGGAAGAGTTACTGGACAGTTGAGAAAGGGACTGCAAGAACTGAATCAGAAGCAAAGATCAAAGTTGGTGCAGAGGCAGCTGAGCTGGTTGTGGTGAACCCTAACAAGAAAACTAAATTAGGCAACCCCATTGGATACCGTTTGATCCCGAGATCACCACCGGCAAACTCGCTTCTATCCGACGATGATTACCCTCAAATTCGTGGTGCCTTCACCAAATATGATCTCTGGGTCACCCCCTACAACAATTCTGAAAAATGGGTTGCTGGGCTGTATGCAGATCAAAGCGGGGGAGATCTCACCATAGCCACTTGGAGTGAGTGGTAATTTTTTTTTTTTTTTTCGTTTCTTCCACATGTTTTAATTAATTGAAATTGAAACTTTTTTCTTTTCTCCCGTGACATCTGTCACCGACGTGAGTTTGACCAATCCACCAATTATGAAGAGATGTATACGAAATTGTTTGATTGAATTTTTGGTGTTGACGTGGTTGCAGGGATAGAGAGATTGAGAACAAGGACATAGTGTTGTGGTACACTATGATGCCCACACTTAGCGGTGGGTTTGAGCTAAAGGCCAACCAACTTTTTTGAAGCCAATCCGGTTCTCAAAACTAGGGTTCCAATGCCTGTGAATTGGCCCAATTGTACCTCCCCACATAAATAATCTCAGTACTTATTTATCTCAGTACTTATTTGGTTAGGTCACATGTCTTGTATGGTCCAAACTTTCCACTTGATTTAATATATTTATGGTGATTTTTCTTTTTGTCCATTAATACAGCTATCAAAATAATCATTAGATCTTAATCCAACAATTATAAATGCTATTATTATCTAAATTGACTTTTTTTAATCACTATGGTAGAACTACTCAAATATATAATATTTATTGCTTATTTAATGCAAAATACATTAAATGCACAACATCAATCACCATTAAGAAAAGATTCAATGGTAATTCAATGGTGAAAATATATAGTTAAGATGATATGGTTATATATTTGGACTCCATTGTATAATTACTCTAGAGGTGGTACTCAATCAATATAATTGATGGTGTATGCTTTCATAATTATTTAAATCTATAATATTAACTAATTGCGTGTTATCAAAAACAATTTACTAATCAATAATTATAAGCTATGACCAACCAATTTTTTTTTTACAATGTAAACCAAGCAAATAGTTTTTTTTTTTTTTTTTTGTCAATTAGCTTATTGTTTTTTTTTATGTTTTATCTTTTAACAAATGGCTAAGCTACCTTTAATGTGTTTTTTCTTTTTGTTTCTTTTTCTTTTCTTTGTACTAACTCTTGGAAATGCCCCCTGATTTGTAACCATTATGCTTGAAGATATTTTTTGTATAAGGTTACCAATAAAATTGTGTTATTTAATTTTGTAAAATTGATTAATTCTACCCATTTCAATTGAAAAATTATATGTACAAAAAGCCTTGCCTTGTAGATTAGATAGTAGTAAAAAGTAAATTCTTCTTTACGAAGCTATGTAGGATTTTGGTATAGTACATTGTGTCACTATCCTCCTAGAAAAAAAATATCAATTTGAAGGTTAGGAATTTGGGATTATGGGATGGTGCTCGAGTATATAACTACAAGAAAGGGAGTGTAACAAAAAAAAAAAAAAAAAAAAAAAAAAAAAAAAAAAGTATATAACTACAAGAAAGGGAGTGTAACCAGAAAAGCAAAAAAACAAAAACAAAAAAACAAAAACTGGAGTTTTGGAGCGTTGAAAAAGCAAATTTGTCATGGGGTGAGGCAATCACATATATTGCAACTACTAATACATGCATAGGTCCTTGCCCTGCTTTTTCTCCGCTGCAGTCAATTGATTAACGCAGACCACAAATAAAATTGAATCAGCCTTTTACTGTTCTACATGTCTTCTTGTGGATTGATTTTACATGTATTGTCCTTCTTCTCTGTAGTCTCAATCAGTATTACAAATTATTTCTTCAAGTAACAAAACAAAAAAAAAGAGCACATATCCAAAAAAAAAAAAACAGCAAAACAAAACAAGTACTTCATCGTGTCACATGTGCCATTTTTTTTTTATTACCAAAAGACCAAATTCGGTCTACATTATAACTGTAACTGTAGGATATCCTGCTCTAGCAACATAAAAATATGATTGAGAATATGTTCCCAAATCTTAAAATCAACATCACATTGAAAAGCTTCCTTGGCCATGTGGTCTGTATAAGCATTATTTTCTCTAAATGTGTGTATGAAAACTACACTCCACTTCCTGTCCGTCTCCATTAGAATATCATGAATCAATGAATCTCGAAATTGGCTTTGTATTGAGTTCAAAATAAGATCAATTACTTCCTGCGAGTCTAGCTCCACAACGAGTTTCCTAAATCCTTTATCACACGCCAGTTGCAAGCCATATTTAACTTCCCATAGTTTGACGCAAAGAGGTGAACACCGACCCAACTTTGCTTGAAATGTTACTCGAAAATCACCCTTCATCCCCATATAACTCCTGCCGCTGTGGCTTTCCCATCATCCCCTCGTACCACCCCATCACAATTTATTTTCAGCCACCCATCCTCTGGTGCTTACCCAATGACAATGCTTTCTTCTTGCTAAAGCCTGGATCGAGGTCGACCACAAACCTTCCAAATGAAGGATTTCATTAGTTCTGTAAATAATGGATCGCGTGACCTCATATCTTATATCAGATCAATTTTCAAACATAGTGTTATTTCTCCAGGACCACAGCTTTCAATAAGAGACACCAAACATTACCTTCTTGCGATGGTCTTTCTGACTGAGGTTCGACACTAGTCAATCCATTAATGTTGAAGTATAGAAGAGTGGAGATGATATCATTTGGGGTAGGGATTTCCTAACTTGGCGAGCTAGTTGGCAATCCCTTAAAACATGTAAGGTTGATTCGTCATCTTCACGACATCGATCACAAACTCTCTTATATTCCTTTTACAGCACAAGACATATGTAGCCAGTCGATTGTATAAAACAAGTCATATGAAGTTACGAATCCATTATCTTGATGTTAATTAGTAGTGCGTCTCCGTGACTAAGGCATATATTTTTGCAACTGTAAAAACACCATTTCTTATCATACATCCAACTGATCCGGTCGGGTCCCCTCCGCTGATTAGGAACTGAGATAGCTCTGATATTTTCACATACCTCCAATGGCAAATACCAATGTAATCTGGCAAAGTCTCAGGTCCCGAACTTGTAATGAAGCTGGACACATGCTCCGTCCAATCGGATTCTTCAAGGTTATTGATGGCGTAATGCGAGAGTTCTACTAAATTCTCCACCCACTTATCCTTCCAAAACAAAACATCATGTCCATCCCCTAGGCTCCACTTGAGTCCTGATTTGAATACCTCCCAATTATTTCTCATGTTTCTCCAAACCATTAACGTTGGTCGAGCCTTCAAGCCATTCGGTTCCCTTTCCTCCTCTCTGCAATATTTTCCTTTTAGGACTTGAGCCCAGAGACGTTCCTCCTTATTGTAAAACTCCCAGCACAATTTAAGTATGAACGCCTGATTTTTTATCCTGAGCCTTCCGTAGTCCCAGTCCTCCTCTATTCTTAGCTGAGCATAAAGTATTCTAATTGACGAGATGCATTTTTTTTTCAGCTGAAGATCCTCAAACAAATGCCCTAGGCAATTTATCAATCTCATCGCATATGTGTGTCGGCAAGCGAGTTGATTGCATAAGAAAACTTAGTATCGCTTGTAAACACGCCTTCACCAGTGTTAATTATCCTGCTAACGATAATTGTTTCACCTTCCAACTCGATAGTTTGCTTCGCACCTTTTCAATTATTTCCTTGTAAGTGTCTTTGCATACTCTATCATGTAACAGTGGGGAGCCTAGGTATTTACCCAAGTTATTTGTCATTCCAAAATTGAATCCTTCACTTATCTCCTTCCTCATATCGTCTGATACATTCTTTGAGAAATATATCTTGGTCTTTCGGTGATTGACTCTCTAGCCTGAGCTTGATCCAAAAGCCTACAAAATTCCTCTTATGACACCAACTTGAGCTGGGGTGGCCTCCGCAAAGAGGAGCATGTCATATGCGAAGAAAAGATGAGATAGTTGGCCCCGATCTTCCCATACATATGCCTCACCATTGACCATTGTTCACTAATCTCGAAATGCCCTGCGATAGAACCTCCATACATAAAATAAAGAGGTATGGAGAAAGTGAATCTCTTTGCCTGATACCACTTAAACGGATGAAATACTCAGATAAGCACCCATTCCATAAGATCTGCATCATACTTGATGAAATACAAGTCATGATTCTTTGTTGTAAGCTTTCAAGGATAGGGAGCTTTGTTGGTGTTTGTTTGATGAAGAACCACCTTAACCGATCGTACGCCTTTTCAAGATCTATCTTTATGGCCATCCATCTGCTCCTTCCTGTCTTGCGCCGCATTGAGTGTATCACCTCTTGAACGATGATGGTATTGTCTGTGATGTTCTGACCAGGTATAAAACTAGATTGCATCCTTGATATCCATCTCTCCATTTGCGGCTTAAACCTGTTGGCAATGAGTTTTGTGATAGCTTTATAGACTACATTGTAAATACTTATTGGGCGAAGACCTGCAAAACAAGTTGGAAAGTGAGCTTTTGGGATTAGTACAAGTAGAGTGTTATTCAATGAAATCGGGAGAATGCCATGAGTGAAGAATTATTTCACACACTCGATGACCAACTCGTCAACAACATTCCACTGCTTTTGGAAAAAAATAGGGCTCCATCCGTCTAGTCCTGAAGCTTTAAAGGCTTTCATCTCTAACATAGCATCATGGACTTCTGTTGGGTCAATTTCTTTGGCAGGGTGTATCCTATCATCATTCGACACCACTGAGAACAATATTGGCAAGGGGACCCCCTGTAAATGCAAATTCTTCTTGTGTATAGATTCTTGTAGAACTGCAAGGCCGATTGTTAGAAGAGTAGCTGATCTGTTACCCAGTGCCCATCGTTGACATATAGACCCTCAATATAGTTTTGTCTCCTCTTATGCAACGTACTCAAATGGAAGAATCGTGTATTCTTGTCCCCTAGTTGGAGCCATTTGGACCTAAATTTTTGGAACCAAATCATTTCTTCTTCGTCTAGCACTTCCTAGAACCTCCATTGGATACCCTCCCTTTTGGTGTATAGAGCTTCTGTAGGGCCTACTCCCAGTTTGTGCTCCACTACTTCAAGTTCCTTCTGCAATTTCTTCTTTCTCCAAAAGATATTCCCGAACACCGATTTATTCCAGCCTTGTAATTTCAAAGAGAAATTTGACGCAGCCAAGGTATAAGTTTCCTCTTTATTCAATTCAATTGAACAAATTCTGAGAAACATTCATGGTTGATCCAACTTACCAAGAATCAAAAGGGTCTTTCTTGATATGGGAATTCTTTTATCCTCTTCATTCGCAATAAAAGAGAGCGATGATCAGACTTCATCATAGGGAGGTGTGATATAGTGCTATTCGAAAATCTCAATCTCCAAGCTGCATTAAAGAGAGCTCGATCAAGTCTTTCCTTAAGGCGCCCACGAATCAAAGTGAATTTAGGCCCAATAAAGTCCATATCCTACAGAGAGCATGCTTGCATAAAGTCATAAAGTTCTTTACATTTCGATTGGTTTGCCTGTGCTCCCCCACTCTTTTCATCAGCTGTCAAGTACACATTCAGATCGCCAATGATCACCTAAGGACAGTCATCCAGGATCTGAAGGTTTTCCATGTCTGTCCACATGCTTCTCCTCAGGCTTACTGTTGGCGATGCATACACTACAGTACCCAATCCTTTTTCAATTCCTTGCTTCCATTTGAATAAGATCCATTGCTTTTATGATTTTATTACTTCTACTGAAATAGAATGGTCATTCCATAAAAGCCATATGCCACCAAAAAAACCGATCACATTCTCCTTCCAACACTTACTAAACCCCAACTTTCGAATCACCGCATCTGCCGTATCACCACTGATTCTCGGCTCAAAAACTAATACGATGTCTGCCTTATTTTGCTTCATTATCCCCTTAAAAACTATAATAAAAAGAGGATTTTTGGCCCCTTGACAATTCCAAGATAGTAATAACATTGATAACAAATATAAAAAGTAACTAAGAAACCGATAGCTATTGACCACCACCATTCGAACCTGGTTAAATAGTTACTCCATTATCTAAGATCATATGCTCAGATGTTTTTTTCTCTTGTGCTTCTATTTCCTGCCTCTGTGACTCCCATTTTGCACTAACTTCGGCGAGTTTTTTTACCATTGTTGACAGCGCTCTGCATCATTCCTGATCATTCCTATTCGACTGTGTTTTTTACCCATATCAACTGCAAATTCCTCTGTTGAGATACATTAGAATGGTATAGAGGCTTTTACTCTCCTCTGTATCCCTTCTTTATTTATGAGGTTCTGGAAAGGAGGGATCTTCTATGCATTCCCTTGGATTGAGAATTTAGATGAAATATCCTCCATGTTAGGCCCACTTGCCTTTAAGGTAGATGCAGGCCCTGATAGACCTTGGTTTATTTTAGGAGATTCATTCTTGGAAGGCCCATCTCATTTTGGCCCATCGCCCTTAGGCCCATTCATTTTTGGGACATAAATCTGGGTATGTGTCACACTCTTAGGATTCTTTTTCTTTTCTTTCCTTTCATTGACTATTTTGGAAGCTTGACCTAGATTGGTTAAGGTTTTCTTTTTTGTAGAGAAAATTATGGTTTGACTTTTGCCGTTATCTTTTAAATTCTTGACTTCCAAATCATTTAATTCACTTGAGTTGACTAATAATTCAAACTGATTTTTTTAGTTTCCTTGTTTGACACCTTGATGTTTCCTTCCATTCAAATCCTCATATTTATGCTTCTCTTCCCTTAACTCTCGCCCTAGATTCTCTCTTCCCCCTTTTGGCAATTTCTCCATTCCAACGAGGCTTTCTCTGAGCAATCATCCACGACCCAAAATTAGAATATCTGGCACCTTGCGGAGGCGGCACACCACCTCCCGTGTCATTTGAACTCTTCTTTTTCGTGACTACAGACCACTTAGGGATCCTTAGGAGCATTAAGGGGGCATGCAATGTTACTGTGCCCCACCTTTCACAACAAAAGTATATGTAGGGAAGCCCTTCATACTCCACCTTTAGCCAAAAGTCTTCCACTCTAAATCTTGACATAAGAGGTTTGAGAAGTCCAATTCCACTGCCACTCGAGCAAACCCCCCTCTGTTAGATGTAGTAGTACTTGAATCCACCATAAGCAACCGTCCCACTACATTTCCAAGTCCCCAAACGATAGAATCATGAAAATACTCATGAGGGAGGTCTGGTAAACGAATCTAAATCGTTTCTTTCGATATTGATACAATCACCACTAAAAAAGATGGCCCCCATTTTTGCACATAAAAGGACATGGCCAAGAATTTCATATAGCCCTTCAAGTAAAGCTCTATCCATATCTCTTGTACACATAAATTGAACCAAATAAATATCATTAGAGAGATTCATAACTCTGTAGTCCCCTTCAGGGTGCCACATTGCTACAATTCTATTGCATAATATCCTATAGCCTAACGATTTTCCCATCAGTTTCACCACCACAACATTCTCTATTTGTTTATCTAACTTGCTATGCAGTTTAGAAGAAAACTTCACCCAGGGACCTAGAGCATCCGAAGTAATACTCATATCCCCTGCCTCCAGTGCCACATTTTTGAGAATCTTCTGTTTTTGGCATTGACTAGACGATCCCCGTATGTTTTATGAGTATCCAGATCATCATCGACCTCCATTCCTTTTTCTTCTGCTCAACGAAACTAACGCGAGTCATATGTGCCATTTCACTAAACAAGTAATTGTCCTTGTTAGGAAACATATATTATGTTTCCATATTGAGACGACTCAAATTCTTTGTCATTGATTTCTCCATTGTTTTTATTTCCCTAATGTGTATATTTCCTTGTATTACATTGTAACCTCGTATTGTAAGTCTCTCTATATATAGAGCATAAATCTTGTACCATTAATATCAATTGAACATATAATTCATTCAGTTATATAGAACTTATTATGGTATCAGAGCCATACGGTGGTTTAATCTTATTCATATGAGTGTTGCTTCTATCATCTTAAATCTATTGTTTGATCATAGCCCGTTTGCGTCTACTATCTGCTCTTCACGCTATCCACACGTTCTTGTTTGTCCGCACATTCCTACACGTGCTTGCCTCCTACCTGCGCGAAGTGCCTTACCCACATCAGTTTGTCCGCATCCAGTCGTGCCTGCTCATCCCCATCAGACATGTCTGCATCTAGTCTGTCTGAGTCTGCTCAGTCCGACATGTCCGTGCCTGATCGACACGTGCGTCCCTGCCCGATTGCTGACCGCACCTGACTTGAGTGCATCAACCCATTGTGCTTGTATGTGTGATTGCACTTGCCTACCCATGTCGAGCACACGTTAATCGTTCTGTGCTCGCTCATGTTGTTGGTGTTTGGGGTTCATATGCAGCAGAGATTACAAAACAATTTTGCGAAAAACCCAACAGGATCCGAATTTGATTCCATTAAAACGTTTAAACTATGAAAACTTAATCATACCTCAGTCGCAATGTACCTTTCTAAAGGTTAATCAATCTCTAAGGCACTGCCAATGACGAACGCCTTCTATCAGCAATCCACACACGAACGACGGACGAGATTTGAAGTGCTAGCTTCGAGAGAATATCAAACCTTTTTGTTTCTATCCAAAACAATCCAGAGCATACCAAAATCCCTAAGTCATTTCTTAAAACAAAAATAGAGTTTTGGCCTTTTAATCTTTTGTACTTGTATTCTAACTCAATCTATTTATACAACCCTTGTATATAGACGGTTAAGTAAATTACACATATACCCTTACGTAAAGAAGTATAAGTGTAATACACTACAAGGACGTTTCTGTCATGAATTTTATCATATAAAATTCGTTTTTCTGAACCAGCTTAAAATCTCGCAAAACCATTCTTAGTGTGCGACCCAATAGGCTCATGTTGGCAGTGCATCAAAAACACATTTTGGTATACAAGTCATAAGCGGCCTCTAGCAAGACATTATGACTACCCAAGTTGTATGAATATCAAATCGATACAACCTAATCAATAGTGTATATAACATCCTTTTGTCACACGATATCCATTTGATCAAACATAAGGCATGGAATTTTCATCTAACATGTTCAATCATACTAGTCTCGATCTCTAGGTAGACTGAAAACATCCAAGTGACATTGATCAATATCAATTCAGTTAGACTAGGCCTTTTAACAGTCTAACACATCGAGGGATCCACTGGACAAATCTTTCTATATGAGAGGGACAAATTCTATCTCGATTACACAACTTCACCACATTATTCACATAGTAACCAATCACAACCTTTATAATCATTCGGTTAAAGATAACGTTTGATTGTGTCAAATCACTGTATTCCTAATGTTGAAGTCTCTGGTAATCTCAAGTCAGAGGACTGAATAATATACATATCATGAGAAACAACTATGACTTAATCCATGTGGTGTTCTCATAGCGGGTCGGTCCAGTACTTTGTTCCCTAACAAGTACTCATGATCTTAATTCGTATTCCTATACGTATGATCATCGTATGATCATCA
This sequence comes from Stephania japonica, assembly GCA_039657345.1. Taxonomy (NCBI): domain Eukaryota; kingdom Viridiplantae; phylum Streptophyta; class Magnoliopsida; order Ranunculales; family Menispermaceae; genus Stephania; species Stephania japonica. Next base: position 12,814,689 of record CM077558.1, on the reverse strand, counting down.
ATCAAGACTCACAGTAGTCTTAATTCATTATAGTTCCCAGTATAATAATCGACTAGGGACATTTAGGATATTTCTGTAAATACCTATGGATCTTATTATAATGCAAACATGCAAATCAATTATAATAAACAACAAATGAAATCCTTTATTTTATTAACTAAAATGTATTCATAAAGACTATTAATGGATTGACCTAGGGCACATTTTCCAACACATGTGTCACCCTGACCCATATGCATCCTTGCACATCATCTAAACACTGATTTTGTTAATTCGTACCTTGTTTATTTGAAGACACATCTCAAGCAATAGTATGGAGACTATAATATTGTCAATGCTCTCTAAAAACTTTTGGTATCTCTTCAGTTTGGTAACTCTAAGACTTGTAATTCTAAATTTTATGCATTGTCTACACTCTAGGTACTTCTTCCCATTGGTATCTTGATTTTGCATGTTGCAATCATATTACCTCACAGTCATCTCTATTTTCACATAAACAGTTTGTCTCTCACACACCTGTTATTTACACAATCAACAACTCTGCATTACCAGTCAGTCACTTAGGAACAACATCAACTTTTAATTTGACATTACAAAATACTTTTTGTCCCCAATTTGTCACTTTATCTTGCATCTGTTGGCCAATTATATGATCTTGGCCTTGAAGTTCACTTTTCTGCTCATGGATGTTATGGGCAGGATCCAAAGACGAGACAAATCCTTGGGACAGGGCGTAAAGAAGGAAGATTATTTGAACTGACATCTCTTCAATTGTCTTCAAACAAGCCTATATGTGGTGCAGTTGTCACTTTTGGCACTCGCGTCTAGGTCATGTCTCCTTTCAATGTTTAAATAAACTGATTTTCTAGTTGTGTGCTAGGTTCTGTTTTGCAAGAACATGTTGACTGTGTTTCTTGTCACTTAGCAAAAGATCATGCTTTACCTTTCACACTTAGTGATTCTTAGTCATCTTCCTTGTTTGATCTCGTTCATTCTGATATTTGGGGACACTCCCCAACTGAAACAATGGGTGGTTCAAAATATTTGTTTATCTTTGTTGATGACTTTTCTAGATTTACCTGGATATATCTCACACATAGAAAATCTGAGTTAAAAGACGTATACATTAAATTTTCTCAAATGGTCAAAACTCAGTTTTCAAAAGTCATCAAAGTTCTTCAAACCGATAATGCCATGGAATATAAAGATTCATCATTTCTTTCTTTCCTATCCATGAATGTAACCATTGTTCATCAATCTTGTCCAAGTACATCTGTACAAAAATGGAAGAGTTAAGCGAAAGCTTAGACATATTCTTGACACTATAAGATCTCTTCTTGTCTCTGCTTCATGTCTTAGGCCTTTTTTGGGGAGAAGCTGCTCTAACCATTATCTATACCATCAATTGGATTCATTTTCCTACCATCGATAACCAATTTCCTTTTGAACAACTTTATGGGCACACCCCTGAGTACAATCTTCTTCATGTTTTTGGCTCTACTTGTTTTGTTTTCCTCCAGCCCCATGAACGTTCAAAACTTAAACCTCGTGCTCGTTTGTGTTGTTTATTGGAATACAGAATTGAACACAAAGGGCATCGATATTGGGGTCCCATCTTAAAACGCCTTCGAATATCGAGGCATGTCACATTTTGGGAGCATAAAATGTTTACATCGATATCATCATTTCAAATCTCTTCTTCTATGTCATACTTCATTGATTCATCAATTGACCTATTTCCTGATACCGTTGAATCGAGCAGTTCCTCTCAGTATATTTCAGGTAGCATTGATGCTGCAGAACATTCGCTGACGCACGCCGAACGTGTCAAAGAAATTTACTCGATTAAAAATCAACAGAAATTGAACTATAGTTGTGGCAAGTTCGAGGTCGAACCACAAGGACTGGGTAGTTCAGCTTAAGTTTTAATGGTAGGGTAAAGAAGAACGGGATTGCATCATGAAAATGTGGATTAAACTAATTCAAATTATGAAGAATGCAATGAGAACAAGTTCTAGACCTTCAGCTTCACGAGTTCATTCAAATTACTGGGAGTTTGACTCATTAATCATTGGTTCACAAAAAGTATATGAACACCTTACCTTTGACCTAGTGTAGCTATAGACTTGGTGACGTACGCAAGTCCTCGCTCTTCCAAATCTCGATAGCCAAGGTACGACCGCTGACTATTTCCCTGACCAAATGCACAACCTGATTGCTAGTGCTCTAAATTTAATGTGTTGGTCGCATTAACTCAGTCTGTGAATGCTCTACACCTAGGCAACCAGATCGCTAGTGCTCTCGATTTAACCTAGATTCCTAAAGCACTTGACTGGATGGCCAATTGTCACTAATCCGAGTCTACCGCGTAAGGACAGACATTTTAACTCGGTGACAATAGGTATTCAACCTAATAAGCATGCACAATACTTTACACACATGAAGATCTAACCATGTTTATGAAAATAAAACCAAAAGAAATAAATCTATGGTAAGAAATCATAAACAAATAAATAATCAGAACCTCATATTAGTCTCCCAATAAATGACGAACCCATTCCACCTCCAGTCTATAATATGGAGATTAGCCGAACATGGTGAAACATGAAAACCAAAGTTCTATGTTCTCCTCTTAAAAACCCTAGTTCCTATTTACATCCCTACCCCAAGAGCGGATTACAATCAAATAAATCGAATAAAACAAAAAATCCCAATTTGCGGAGTTACTGTGCAAGACACTGTGAAGGCACCGTGATGAGAAATGAGAGCGGCGGCGTGTTGGTGACGTCTTCTCGCAATATGAATCTGACGACGTCTTGGCGGTGAGTTCACGGTGTCTAGAAAGCAGATTCTCGGTAGGCCACTGGTTTACTCGTATGTGACAGACGTCGTAGGTTCTCCTTAGGGACGACATGTTCGCGGCGTCATGGCAGCGGGTTCACGACGTCTCATCCTTAAGCCACTGGTTCACTCGTATGCAGGTGACGCCGTGGTACTTCCTTATGGATGGCGTTTTGGCGGCATGTTGGCCATTCCTCTCTGGTTCACTCATGCTTGAGTGACGTCGTATGTGTAAGCACGACGTCTTGGCAGCACAGGTCTTATGCTTGAGATTCTGCCTGCCTTGTCCTGCGATTTTGAGCCATGTCGAAGCCGAGTTTCCTGACACTCACAAAAGATGATGTGTTCGTCTCGAAGTCCCCTTTCCAATACGACCAACGGTAAGTCTTTTCGGCTTATGATGCAAAAGTTGTGTCATAGTCTCAACAACACTCGAATGTTTCCCACTTGAATATTTTTGGGTTTCCCACACTTGTTTCTCTCCCATTTCATATTCCAAGCCCGTAGCACCTGTTATACATATAAACGAGCATTTGTCGCGATAAATTGTGAGAATACAAGTCCTAAACATGAAATACATAATGCTATATGATGTATGATTATACACTTATCACTCGCATGTCCCTAATGAGAGTATTGTCCAGTCTGAAGATCCTGCTAGTCATGTCCTTGTTGCTCCAACTGAGTCCAGTCTACCTATTCTACCTAAGACTATCCAGTCGTTACGTCGTGAAATTAAGGTACCATCCCATCTTGCACTTTATGTTATTAGTCTTCCTAATCTCAAATGTCCCTCTCTGAATTCTACCATTATATCACTTTACGAGCCTAACACTTATAGGGAAGCTAGAACTAATCCTTTGTGGCAACGAGTTACGGATGATGAATTACAGGTTTTGGAGAAAATAAAAACTTGGGACTTTGTGCCACTTCTTCTTGGCAAGACTCTGATCGGCTGCAAGTGGGTCTACAAAATCAAGACTACTACTAGTGGCACAATTGATCGATACAAGGCACGACTAGTTGCCAAAGGATTCGCTCAAGAGTACAGAATTGACTATGAAGAGACTTTTGCTCCAGTAGATCGATTAACCTCCATTCCTAGTCTTATAGCTGTCGCAGCTATTAAGAAATGACATTTATTTCAAATGGATGTTAAAAATGCATTTCTTAATGGTCATCTGTCAAAAGAAGTTTACATGCAACCCCCTCCTGGATATACTCATACTCCAAATACTGTTTGTAAACTGAAGAAAGCTTTATATGGGTTGAAGCAAGCTCCCCTGCCTGGTTTGCCAAATTTAGTTATGTTATTCATCAGTTTGGTTTCACTTCTAGCCTACACAATAATGCCTTGTTTGTTCGCAAGACTGATTGTGGAAATGTGCTTCTATTTGCATATGTTGACGATATGATCATTACTGGCGATGATTGTGTTGGTATCTCGGATCTCCAACAATACCTTAGTCAGCAGTTTGAGATGAAAGATCTTGAACAGCTCTCTTATTTCCTTGGTTTGGAAACTTCAACCTCTAATGCTGGATACTATCTCTTTTAAGTCAAGTATGCATCAGATTTGTTGTTTCAAGCTTGCATCTCCAACAATAAGGTTGCATCTACTCCTATGGAATATAATGTACGACTCACACCTATTGATGGCATGCCTTTGGAGGATCCTACTTTATATCACCAGTTGGTAGGGAGTTTAGTATATCTTACTGTCACTCAACCTGACATAACTCAAGCTATCCACATTGTCAGTCAATTCATGGCTGCTCCTCGCACTTATCATTATACAGTTGTTCTTCGTATTTTGTGTTATATCAACGACACACTGTTCTATGGAATGCATTTTTCTAGTTCTTCATCCTTAACACTTCGAGCATATTCTGATGCTGATTGGGCTAGTGATCCGATAGATAGACGATCAACATCTGGTTATTATTTTTTTTCTGGGGATTCACTCATTTCATGGAGAAGTAAGAAACAAACAGTTGTAGCTCGATCTAGCATTGAGGCTGAGTATCGTGCACTTGCAAATACTATATCTGAACTTTTATGGCTCCTTTGGTTGTTACACATCGTGAGTGTTGCTCATTCATCTCCTACTATCATTCATTGAAATAACCAGAGTGCCATTTAGATTGCTCATAATGACGTTTTTCACGAGCACACTAAACATATAGAAAATGACTGTCATTTCATTAGACAACATCTTCAAGAAGGGACCGTCTCTCTAACCTCTATTTCTTCTCATGATCAGTTGGCTATCTTTACTAAAGTTTTGCCTCCAGGCCACTTCACTGAATTAACCAACAACCTCAAGTTGGTTTCTCTACCACCACCTTGAGTTTGAGGGGAGATGTTAGGAAACATATATTATGTTTCCATATTAAGATGACCGAAATTCTTTGCCTTTGATTTCTCCATTGATTTCTCTTCATTGATTTTGTTTTCCAAATGTATATCTTTCCTTGTATTACATTGTTGCCTTGTAATGTAAGTCTCTATATATAGAGCATCAATCTTGTACCATTGATATCAATTGAACATGCAATTCATTCAGTTCTATAAAACTTATCAGCCCTATTCCTTTTAATTTGATTTCAGTTCTACATAATGAAAGAAAGATTTTAGGTGACATTTGCTACATAGTCCGCCAGTCTATTGGATCGTGCATTGAGATGTGTGGTTGCACATCTCCAACATGTCCAAAGTACTCAACAACTTTGTTACAAATGTAAATGTAAGAAATACACATGTCTCAATCACTGATATTATGTACCTCCTTTGCATGCATGTGACGTTTGCTACATATAAATCCACAATTAATATATGTCTCTCTAGCTATGAACCGCTTTGATTATTAGTTTGATTCAGGTTTTAATTTCCTTTTCTCATTTTATTTCTTTTAGTGAATCTTTTTTTCATTTTTTAAATCTGGTCATGCATAACCTTTTTTTTTTTTTTTTTTTTTTTTTTTTTTTTTTTTAACTTCAGTGGGAATCGAATCACAATCTCTCGACGTTTTACCTTTTTGGTAAATGATATCTTTCCCATCTCACCAGAGAGACTTTGACTGCATAATCTTATTTTTTACTAATTAATTACAAGAATTTCCACAACTCATCCAAACATATTGATCCTCCTTTTTGTGATTGGAAAATTTTTTTGTATTAGTAATGAAATTTCATATCAGATCCTCCTACGGTTAACTAAGTGTATTTGAAGTTTGGATAAAGGATAAGGATTTTACAATGGATTGACCACCAGTAAGAAACATTTGTCGCTCTATAAAATGAATCAAATAAATATAAATCTGGAGCATTCCCATAAATTCAAAAAGATGGAAGAACATGATCCATACAATTAACTCCCAAATTGAGACATAATTGTTGTTGTACAAGGCTGTCAACTATCAACGCCGGCCTAGCTGGGACTTTATTTTCAGATCGCATCATATATTATCTTAATTCCTCGTTGAACTTCATTTAGCACAACTTATTGATTCATATAAGAACAATAATTAAATGCAAACTGTACAAGTTAGGATTAAATCTTTCTCAAAAGTGGTCCATTTACGTTGCGAATTATAGGACAAAAATAATTTGAAATACATCTGCCAACATATATTTCATTTTCTTTACCGTACTTTCAGGCCGAAATTATAGAAAAGGAAAAAAAGTAAACTTCATCAACAACTCTCACATCACATTTTGAATTAAATTAGGACTAACATTATTAAGTACTCAAACCATATATATCCATCCAATTATAAATATAGATTGCTCATTGATTACACAAGTATTCATCACACATTCCTATATGTATAACAAAATAATTGATATCTATGTCTAATGAGCTCAACAAAAACCATGTCCATCTTCTCATTCCTCTCTCTTCTCCTCCTTTGCTTCATCAAGACCTCCCTAAACCACCCCTTAGACCCTCTCTCTCCCTCTGAAATCAACCAAATCACTCGCATAGTTCACAATCAGTACTCCAAAACAAGTAGTACTTCTCCTTCCCTCAACTACACCTTCCACTACGTCGACCTTGAAGAACCCGAGAAGCACCGCGTTCTTCAATGGCTCTCCCCCGATCACCCTACAACGCGGTCAACCACATCCCCTCTCCCACGCCTCGCCAAGGCCATTATTCGAGCCAACGGTGCCACCCACGAGCTCGTCATGGACTTAACCGAATCTTCGGTTATATCCGACCATGTCCACGCCGGCCATGGATACCCTCCTCTAACCATAGAAGAAATGAATGCAGCCTTAGACTTGCCCTAAAGAGTCCTCAATTCCAACACTCAATACTCTCAAGAGGGCTCAACCTCTCTGAAGTCTCATGTATTCCCTTGACAACTGGATGGTTTGGCCAAGCCAAGGCCAAAAGGGCAGTTTATGTTGTTTGCTTATACAGAGGAGGGACAGAGAACATCTTCTCAAGACCCATTGAAGGGATCACCATTTTAGTTGATTTAGAGGCTATGAAGATCACAGAGTACCTTGATAGGTTTAAGGCACCATTACCTAAAGCAGAGGGCACAAGGTACAAATCTTCAAAGAAAGATTTCATAGTGATTAGTGACTTCAAGGGCAAGTGGGCCCAGCCCAAGACCCATGGGTTCAGCATAGATGGGCACATGGTCAAGTGGGCCAATTGGGCTTTCCATGTTCAGTTCAATACTAGAGCTGGTGTGATCATATCCACTGCCTCATTTTTTGATTCTGAACAAGGGAAGTATAGAAGTGTGCTTTATAGAGGGCATGCTTCAGAAACATTTGTGCCCTATATGGATCCATCAGATGAGTGGTCTTTTAGGGCATATTTGGATATTGGGGAATACGGGTTCGGGCGAACCGCTTCCCCGCTCGAACCGGGGCTCGATTGCCCGGGGAATGCGGTTTTTTTAGACGGGTATGCAGCCAGGGCGGATGGGAAGCCGTATAAGATCCCTAGAGCGATTTGCATTTTTGAAAGGTACACCGGAGATGCTGCCTGGAGACATACTGAGACTTACATTAAGGGTGAATTGGTAAGTGATTGTTATTTGTTGCCGTCAGATTCGTCTTGAAATATATAAACGAACGATGCATGCATTTTTTTCTTTTTTTTTTTTTTTTTGTCAAAGGCACCATACATGCATTTAGATGCAGGGCCGGTTTTGTTATTTTGGAGGCCTAGGGCGAAATAAAAATTTGAAGCCTTTATATTTGACTTCTTAAAATAATTTTTTTGTGAATATATATAGTTACAACAACAAAACTATAATTAGTTGGGTTGGCTACATAGATAAAAAAATAAAAAAAAAAAAAAAAAATCCTCCATTCTGTTTGATTTTTAGTGTAATTGATAGTGAGTTTTTTTACTTATAGTTAAGTTTACATATTGTGAAAAAAAAATTACATATATTGCTAACTATTCTCCAACTCAAATTTAATTTTTAAAAAAATTGTTTTGATTTGGTTTTATTAAATTTAGTTGGTGGAGATGTAAACTTCTTTTATTTATTATTATTTATTTATTGAGACCAAAACTTTATTTATTTTGAGATTGTAGAAAAAATGTATTTAAAGGAGTAGACATAACATATAAAAGAAATTATTGTGTTACAAAAAAAAAAAAAGATTGTGTGACATTCAACATGCATTCAATGATTTAGTTATTATGATCTAACTCAATATACATTGAGATGAGTACTTATATATTACAATGAGTTTTCATGAATGAACTCCAATAAATTTGAAAAACAAAGATCATACTTTAACAATATCTTACTAATGCCCAATCTCATAAAAAAATTGCAACATGGCTAAAAATATAGAGGGCCTTAGGTGTGGGTGGGCCTGGGGCGGTCGCCCGCCCCGCCGACCCTGTTTGGATGGACATAAAATGTGTCGCTAGGGACCTAGGGTCTATCACATATTCATGTTAAATTAATGAACTTTTTCTTTGTGCAGATTACAGAAGTGCGCCCAGAAGTGAATTTGGTGGTGAGAATAGTGTCTACTGTGGGGAACTATGACTACATTGAGGACTGGGAATTCACACAAAGTGGTACCATGAAAGTTGGAGTAAGTACTAATTAATCAAGTCAATTTTTTCTAAGGCAAAACATACTTTTTAGTCCTTGAACTTTGAGTATTTTATGCTTTTGGTCTTTGAACTTTTATTAGTGTACATTTAGTCCCTGAACTTTCATTGTTGTACATTTGGTCCCTGAACTTTTGAGTTTTTATGTTTTTGGTCCCTAAACTTTTGAGTTTTTTTTGTTTTTGGGGTAAATTAATTTTTTTTTTCAACTTTTGTTGGTCGATGCGAGTCGTTTGGTTTAGTAATATAAACCACTTTACTCTTCTTGACTAGTCACGCGACACTTTTGTTACTCACGTTGGCGGAATTTAACACTTTAAATGATGGAGGACTAAATGTAGAGCTTTGTGAAAGTTTAAGGACCAAATGTGTAGTAATAAAAGTTCAAGGACCAAAAGCATAAAAAACACATAGTTCAGGGACCAAATGATGGGTTTTGCCTTTTTTTAACATAAATTAATCAAGCCAAATTTGAAAACAAAAATACAGTAACTAATTAATAATGGCACAGTGTTGTCAAAGCATCTTTGGTAAGATAGTAAAGACATCACTTGTCAAAAAGAAAGACTTTGGGAGGTCGTAATTTGACTCCAACTAAAGTAAAAAAAATAATAATGACACGACGCTGCAATTAGGCACTTCCCCAAGTGTGTTTTTTTTTTATTATTTTTTAAGTAAAACAGAAATATCATTAATTATGATGGTTAAATACATTCAGTCAAAACAAAAACAAACATATAATCAATTATCCTAATAAAAGTATATTGATTTGTTACATAATTGTTCAAATGAGCATTCAACCCTTTGAGTACCATGTATTTGTGTATAAATATATATATATATATATATATATATATATATATATATATATATATATATATTCTACCATGGGTATCAAAAAGATACTCATGGCATGAAAATCTATTGACAACCATTAGATGAATATCAAGAGAGAGAGAGAGTGTAGTATTAGTTTTTTTTTTTTTTTTTTTTTTTTTTTTTTTTTTTGTCAACCTCTACTATTAGTCTGTTTAACAGTGAACAGGTGAACATTTTGAAAAAAATAAAAAAATAAAAAAAAAAAAAAAGAAGAAATAAGAGTAGTGCTACTTGGACTCTTAGAGTCTCGATTCTTGAGAATTTTCAAGTTTTTTTATTTCAAAATTATCCTCCAACAATAAATGACTTTAAAATAATAACTTGTAAAAGTCTTTTGATATTTGTAAAAATTTAAAAAACTCCTTTAACAATCCAAACTCTAAAAATTTAAATAAATTTTTTTAAAAAGAAAGTAGGTGAACATGTATAGCATTAATGACATGTAGGTGTAAAGATAGATTCTATCTCTTTCCAAGAAAAACCACCTGATTATTTCTTTCTCTCTCTTGTTAATGGGGAATCTATTCTGACCATTACCATAAAAAAAAGGTTGACTCATTAATGGTGAAAATTAGATCTGTTTTTTTTCTTAAAGAAAAAATAAAATTTTTATCGGCTTAAATGTTCTCTTGCCTTAATACTTGAAATTAAAAAAAAAAATAAAAAAAAAAAAACAAAGTTATGTTACAAGTAACAAATAGTTCTCTTCCGTTGAATTCAAAAAAAAAAAAAAATAGTTCTCTTTCATCTTCCTTATTTTTAGTAGAAGAAACAAATAGTTAAATAAAATTAAGAAAACAATTAGTACTTTATTTCCATAAAAAAGAAAATAAGCATAGCCTTCAAATAAATTTAAATTAATCATCCACCAAAAAACTTAGAACAATTATATTACATATATATATATATATAAAAGATGTTACAATAATACCTCAAAGTACACTGGGGTGGGGTGGCATACGTGCGGACCCATGTTAAAATGGATATACGCATATAATTCTCGATGCATAACACGTGATGTGGTATATATGCCGAGGCGCTCACGGGTAACTCTAAGAATATGAACTCGTACGCCACATCACCCGATTTGACTTTGGGGTGTTATTGTAATGTTTTCTTTATTTATAACAATACATGACTAAATAATTTAAAAAATCTATATAATATTTAAGTAATCATGAATACAATGGTAATTTTGCAAAAAATGAATATAATAATAGTAGTAGTAATAACAATAATAATAATAATAATAATAATAATAATAATAATGATTTATATATTTTTAAAAAGTGTAGTAATCAATCTAACAAAATCAAGTATTCATCACTTAAAAATCAAGTATTTTTTTAAATCAACTTCACTAAAACACCCTAAACTCCAACACAAATCCAACCCGACTTAAGTTTAAGTTTTGTCAAGTGATGATTAATTTGCATAGGAATTAATAATGATAATAAATAATTAACTATGTGATATAGGTATCATGACAAATATATAATTATGTAAGGAGAAAATGGTTTGAGTCTTATGTATGGATGACACAATAAAAATATAAAATTTAATAATTTGAAAAGTTTCCCTATTGTGCACTTTTTAATCTGCTAATAATTTTTTTTAATCTAAATCTATATAAAAGAAGATCTTTTGTGAGGAGCACTATGGTCATGACACATGATATACTTATTATTTTTTAGTTATTTTAATTTTTAGAAACACTAATTAGGCATTCTATTGTCGATTCTATTTTTAATGAGACCATGTCATGTGGCGTATTTTTTTGAGTGCTTTTACTTTTTTATTTTTTAGCCTATTTTGTTTTTCAAAATTTTATTTCTAACTTCTAATTTCATTTTTTTCCTTTTGTCTTTTGTATTTGTTGTATTTGGATAGAGATATGGACTTATGAGTGAATAGTAACTAAACTCTTTTTTTTTAGCAAAAAACATAAGCCTCTTTTTTTTTTTTTCTCTTTTTTATGTTATATACGTCTTCCCCTTCTTTCTCATAATCCATCTCCTCATAGCCGGACTAGATTCATATATTCAGGTTAATAAAATATATACGATTCTAACTAGCTTTTTTTTTATTCTTTTCAAGTAAAAAAAATATTAGCTATTTTTTCTATCTTAATAATATCAATTCTAGTTACCTATTTTTCTATATATAGCTCTTTTATATGTCTAAAAATTCGAGTCTCATTTATACAACATACAATATTAGAATATTGGAAACTTGCTATTCTTTTTAACCCGTCTTGGTTTTCAATTCAAAAAAGTCGGGTATGTACATTGTCCATACTCAATTTACTTTATAATCAAGTTGTCCAATTGTCTGGATTAATTTGAAGAGTTTTTTTTTTGAAAAAATGTTTTATCTGATCGTTAAATCTTTTTAGATGATAAAATATTTTTTGAAAAAATATTTTATGCGAATGATAGGCATTGCTAAAACAATAAATATTTCTAATTTCTAATTTATTTTTTTAGCATAAACTAATTTATTTTCTTATTTAGAGAAAATAAATGGTTAACATTTTTAATAAAATCAAGTATAACTGTAAAGTACGTATAAGCATACTAGTTCATGAAACATTAATATACTGCATGCCGTTATTTATACATATATGTGTATTTTTTAAAAAGAAACCCACTAATTAAAAAAACTAAACCTATATGACATTAAAAAAAAGATTAATTCCCCACCAAAAAAAAGATTAATTTATTAATTGCTCCAAAAGATTAATCTATTGATTGACGATTCTTTTTTTAATGATATATATTGATTGATGTGCATTATGTGCTCCAAACAATCATTAATTATAAATTAATGCAAGTGAAACAAGGGGAATGGGTTACCATGTAGAATCTAGACTAATTGTGAATATGGATGTTAATCCAACGGTTACTATGCAAGTACCCATGCTATGGGTATTTTCTTGATTCCCATCATAGAAACATCCAAAGTTTTTTTACTATGAGAACCAAATATATACACATGTCATGGGTACACTATTTAGATTCATTGGATTTAAATTTAACACATTAATCGAGGCGACATAAATGCATTGTATATTTAATGCACACGTTTTGAAGGGTTCTCATGGACATGAATATATATTTGGTCTCCATTATAGAATTTTTCATATATATTCAAGATAGGAAATGTTAGATGTCCAAGCATGGACACGTGAGAGGGATACATACACGTCGTTTGTCCTTTAATATACCTCAGAATAGTATACACTCGAGAATTAAGGGCGACTAAACTAGTACGTGTCCAAAAATTGAAAGGTGCCAAAACAAAGACCAGTGTGTGTCCAAAAACCTGCGTATCCATAATCTGCGTAGCCATGCGGAGGCACCAAAACACTTTCCTTCAAGATATATTTATTATTAGTCAACTTAAAACTGGCACGTTTAACTATTTGACTAAACTACCATAAATTATTGATTTAATATATTTTTTTTGAAGAATTCCTAAATTATTGAATTCATTAATTATGTAGGCACCAAAATATTTTCCTTCAAGATATAATTATTATTAGTCAACTTAAAACTTGACAGTGTATAATTGTAGCGACCATTTAACTATTTGACCAAACTTCCATAAATTATTGATTTAATTTTTTTTTTTTTGAAGAATCCCTAAATTATTGAATTCATTAATTATGTATACTTTTCAGGTTGGTTTATCCGGTATTCTACAAATGAAGGCCACCTCATACACACATAACGACCAGATAACAGAGGATGTTCACGGAACCCTAGTTGCCAACAACACCTTAGCCATATACCATGACCACTTCATAACGTACCACCTTGACTTGGACGTTGACGGTAACGGCAACTCATTCGTTAAGTCCAAAATGAAGACCAAGAGAGCGACCAAACCAGGCTCACAATCTAGAATGAGTTACTGGACGGCTGTGCAGGAAACAGTGAAGACTGAAGCCGAAGCGAGGGTTCAGCTCGGCTCCGAGCCGGCTGACCTTCTAGTGATAAATCCAAATAAGAAAACCAATGTGGGTAACTACGTTGGTTACCGGCTAATGTCGGGAATGTCAGCGACTTCTCTTTTGTCTGATGATGATTATCCGCAAATTAGGGCAGCTTATAGTAAGTGGCCATTGTGGGTGACCAGCTATAACCGGTCAGAGAGATGGGCTAGTGGCTTCTACACAGATCAGAGCCATGGTGATGACGGCTTGGCTGTTTGGAGCCGAAGGTAACAATTATATATATATATATATATATATATATATATATATATATTTTTTTTTTTTTTTTTTTTTTAACGTAAGAAGGTTACAATATAATTTAAGAATGGAACCTCTTAAATGGACTCACTTAGATTATCTAGTTAGGTTCATCGACATGGTGTCAAATGATGCACCGTTTGATATACCTTGATATACATGTTCAAGATGTATTAAATGGATTAATGCGTCTAATTAGGTAGCCAAATTAAAGTGGGTCTTTCCATATGGTAGGGTACTACTTTTTAGAATCAGCTAAACGAACCACAAAACTTGCTTAACGTACTTCATTACTCTAAGAATACTATGTTTTTAAATTTTAATTGTTAAACGCACCTCACTTTTTTCTAAAAAGAAAATCTTCAAAATACTCTTGTTCATCTCATCACCCTCATCCCAACACCCCTCGATCCTTTCTATTTCTCGGTTTTGACTATTGTAGAGCACTTGTATTAGGTCGAAAGTGTCATGGCGTATGAGTGTTTCTTTTTCAACGAACAAAGTCGGATTTGGTCTTGTCGTGCCCTAAAAGTAAGGAAATATCATCTGTTGGTTTTGGACACACATGCAGAGACCTCTAAAACGATCTTGCTTAACTCCTAGCGAGACCTCCGTCTCCCATTGAGACATTTGAAAGGTCTTGATCACCTCCCACTGAAACTGTAAAAGGGTATCGGACTTGGTGGAAGATGGAGGGAGTCGCTCAAGACCTTTAAACAGGACTCGGTGGAAGTTAACTAAGACCTCTTTAGGCAGGTCTCGACTTTGTGTGTCTGAAACCTGCGGGCGACAAGAACGAACAAAAAAATTCTAAAACTTCAAAAAATACATGAAAAAGATAAAAAATAAAAGATTCGGTTTTGCTCAGAATCACTTGATTCTATCAACATTTTTTGTGTCTACATGCAAGATTCAAGTCCTAAATCGAAAGCCTTAAACCCAACAATAAAGACACAAAAACCAACTCAACAACAACAAAAAAATTTAGAAATCAACATGAAAAGAGTGGGGAATGCAGTTTTGACATCAATCGATATAGTTTCATCCTAATTTTATCAGATTTGGGTCGAAGGTGAGTATGTGATTTGAGAGTGGGGTTCGATTGGGGGCATAGGGAGCACGGGTGAGCGAGGTATGTATGAGCAAAAATCCTTTTTATATGGAGAGACAATAATGTCATTTTGTACATGGCGGAAAAAGAAAATTTAAATTGATCCTTTGAGCAAGTTTTGGGGTTGGTTTAGCTGATTTCTATTCTTTTGGCACAGCCTAATTAGACATGACGCTGTCAAAAGCCCTTTGATTATGCATTGAGATATGTCCTAAGGTCAATTGGGTCACCAGAATGACAAAAGGATGTCGCACTAACATATTTTATAAAAAATAAAATAAAAATCATTCATTTCATTCCAATATAATTAAGAATATTGTTTGACTATTTAGTATTGCTTCTTCTCCAAGTAGGTGTATATGAATTGGATCCAATGTGATTTACGTTAATTTGTAATCTAATTCAACTAAATCTAATTTATAAAATGCAGATCGAACTTGATAAGTTATAGAGGATGATAATTATAAAATTAATATTTTATATTAAAACTTAGACAAATTTTAATAAATAACCACGAGTGTGTTTTCACAAAAAGAAAAAAACAAAGGATGTTGTGATCAGGGAAGAAAATGAAGAATACTACTTTTAGTCCAAACAAATTAATTTAAATTTTTTTCGATAGCTTAAATTATGTATTTTTTTGAGAAAATTTAAATTGTGTACATATTTGTCTTGCAGGAACAGAGAGATAGAGAACAAAGACATAGTGGTGTGGTACACGGTGGGCTTCCATCACATTCCTTGCCAAGAAGACTTTCCCGTCATGCCCACAATACGGAGCGGCTTCCAACTTCGCCCTGCCAACTTTTTCAATCACAACCCTATGTTGCCACCACTCGCTTAATTTTCTTTTTCAAACATTTAATTTAAGTGCGATCAGCGGCTAAAAACCCTAAATTCTATTTTTTATCTCTTCTTATTTCTTTTGTGATTCCTTCGTGATCCACTAACTATCTTCTATTTGATCAGCGATAGTTCCAATAAAAGTGTTTAATGCATGCATTTTCTTCAATAAAAACATATGTATTCAAATTTGAGAGTTTCAATCTTGCAATAGTTATCAGATTCATTATTGGCGCCAACACTTGCTCCCTCCATATGTAAATCTATCATCATTCAAATTCCATCTCCACTTCTATTGCATGTACGTGGATCTACGCTTATAGTTGTTGGTTTGATAATTTATTAGGTTATCATTTTCAATAAGTATTTGTCTTCCAATGTTGAAAGTTTGTATTTGTCTTCCCTTGTTGGAAGTTTTATTTTTCGTTTTGGACTTAGTATGTTTGTGTACTTGTTATGTTCCAGACGTTGTGTCAAGAGAACTGTCACTGATTGTCAAACTGTTCCATTGTTATAATCACAGTTTTTCAAAATCAACTCTATGACAGTTGAATGTTCTGATGAAGAATTAAGATTAATGAATTCATGTGCTTTTATCAAGGTAATTGATTATATGTCTCGTCTTGTTCTACCGAATATATTGAGCCATTGTGATTAATGGAATTTCAATTTCATTTCAAAAAAAAAAAAAACTGCGATCAACGGCTCCAATTAAACCTTAAAATATTTTTCTATGGCTCTCTTTCATGATTTTAGCTAGGTTGATCTTCTCTTTTGATCAACTGGATTTAATCACATCTTCTAAAGTTACGGACCGTAGGAGGAACGTACTTCTTGTCAAACTTCTCATTGAACTCAGTCTAGTCCTTGGGCTTCCCCTTCGTAGCCATCATGCTACATCACCGAACATCGACTTCTCCAAACAGTGAAGCTAATGAAATGCTAGGCCGCATGTGCTCCGGTGTGGCCAACACATCATGTATCTTCTCGTGATTCCGCATATACTTATTTGCAACCTCGAGGTAAGTACCCCAATGGAACTTCTCTGGATGATGTTATTGAAACTCATGAGCCTGCCTCGCCTAAGCTATAACCTTAGTACCCATATCGGCTTACTCGGCGTCTCCTCAGCTGTGTATCAGGCGTAGGTGGTACTATCTTAGCCTGAATCGGTGCCTTCTTGGCTATCGTGGGTCATGCCTATACTTTGGGTGCTGCGGGTGTATCCTACATTGCAATGACCCATTACTTTAAGCATATGATTAGTGTTAATTTGAATATTAATTAATCCAAATTAGGCTCGTGGTTAAGCCCAATTTGTCACGATTAATGCATGTGTGGATTGGTGTGTTGTATTGTGTTTGTATGGATTGTATTAGTATGTATAAATGAATAACCGAACTAAAGAGGGAATACTTAATACCATATGTGGGTGAAGGAGGACACATATGAGACGCGGGAGAGCGTTAACGACCGAGTGTGCTCAGTGGGGTGAATTATGTAGTGTAAACATAATTATAGGCGTATAATGATATATTTATATATATTTTGATATATAAAATAGATATTAAGTGGAAATAACGGGTATTGCGTGATGTGTGGGTCACGAAGTAACACACAGGGTTGATATGGGATACACGTATGCTATAAAGACGTGTACGTAGCGAGTGAACTTGGTGGTGTGCATGGAAAGTGAAGAAAAACCAAGAAATAGTGCCTGGCGTGCAGCAGCGCGCTGGATAGTGCTTTAATAAGATAAGTTTGAAGAATCCTCGAGATGATGAGATGTGCATCTCGAGGCAGGTTTAACCACCTTCCTCGTTGTATATATATATATATATATATATATATATATATATATATATATATATATATATATATATATATATATATATATGACAACGAGAGAAAGAGAGAGAAAAAAAGCTCGACAGAGGTGGTCGAGAGGAGGCCAAGAGCTGCGGAGGAGAGCGTAAGCTCGGGAGATAGAGGAGCTTGGGGACATCGGGACCATGATGGTGAGGTGAGTTAACCCTCGTTGTTGTTATCATTGTTTTAGTTGTTGTGGTTATTGTTGTGTGTGTTGTTGTTGTCGAAGTTGTCGTTGTTGTTGTGTGATCTTGGTCATGGTGTGTGGTGATCCATTGGGGTTGAGATCAAACACACATGTTGTAAGTACTCATGTGAGACTCTCCTTGAAGTTGTAGGACGATTGGACGTCGTTTGGGTAAGATTTGATCAAGTCGATCTCTGCTGGATTGCTGAAGCGAAGTCTTCCAGCGTGTCATAGGCTTGGCCGAGCTATGGCCTGTGAAAATGAAACACTTGAAGTGGGTGTGAAATGAAATACTAGAGGTCCTAGCGCGCTGGCTAGTATAAACAATAATAAACTGTTAGGATATGAGGATGGTTGATGAGAGTTTTGGGGTTAGTTTGAGGGTTTCAATTAATGTATGGGAGACCCAAAATGATATCAATGGATGTGGTATAGGTGTTCGGACATTGGGAAGCGTGATGGAACCCGAAAAGCTAGGAAAACCTTAGGAAAGCTCATAACAAGTAAGTGGGACTCGTATTTTTTTTATCAATTATGCAATGTAAAATAGTATTATTAGAGCATGTAGTGTTCAGGATGGGGAATGGGGCAATGTACAATGATTTGGTTTTGTTTTACATAAACTGTTTTAAAATGAAAAATGAATTCGAAAAGAGGTTTGGTGGGACAAATCGGCCTGGGTTTGGGAACTGTGGTGGAATTGCTACCCATCATCTCCCAGTGACTTAGGAATTATCCTGGTCAATGCTTTCCATTTGGGTTGGCAGCTCATCAGTTATAAACCAATCAAAAGAGCAGTGATTGGTTTAGTGATGACGAGGAAGTGTGACTCTATGTTTTATGAGTTGGTGACACATTGACAAGAACTGGTTAGATGCTCAGTGATTGGTTCTTGAAGATATGAGAGGGCGACTCAATTCAAATACCGAAAATTGAAAGTACAAATCATGGGTACATTGCAATAGACCAATGAACTTGCATTTGTTTATGTATTGATTATATTGATTCAAATGGTCCTTTAAATATGCATTGGTTGCACGTTGTTATATATTATTCTTTGAATATTAATTGATAATTGATGGTTAGTATAAGAGTCACTTACTGAGCATGTAGGAGCTCACCCACCTTAACATTTCTTGGTATGAATGTACGCTTAAGACTTGAAACTCAGGAAAAGAGAAGATCGGGAGTTTAGTATCTTCTCTACGGTGCAGTGAGTTTCCTGTTGTATATATATATATATATTTCATTGTTTTATGATTTTGTAATAATCAGGGTGGGAATGTGAGTTTAATATCGAGAATTCTATTGGATTTGTATATTTTATAATTATTGAAAAATTTTAAATTTTCGCGGCATTTTGTTTTATTTCATTTATTTAATATCAAGATATACAGGTTGTTGCATAAATTTTAGTAAAACTACTGGCTCTAATTAGGTTCGATCTGGTTTACCAGGGCTTAATTAGGGTTTCAGGCTAAATATTCTCTAATTGAGATTAGGCGATGTTACAATTGGTATCAGAGCCCAGTTTGTAGAGCTTGAGTTAATATTCCTTAATGAAGGTTAATGGAAGGATTATGATACGATGAGTATCATAGGTTGAGGTGATCACTTTCGATTAGGTTTCGAAGTGATGTAATGATACTGATACCGTTTGGATTGAAATTTTAAGTTATACTTGTATATCAAATAAAAATTAGGTTAATCGACTTGGAGGTTGGTTCTAAAGTTAAGAGTAACCTAAAACAAAACAAAAGATTGGTTTTATCGATGTTTTGGGGGGTAATGAAAGATAAAAACTTGAGACATGTATTTTTGAGTTGATATTATATCTATGCGATAGATATAACTGTAATGTCTTGCCTATGAATGAATCTGAAAGTCTTATCTCACATCTATGACTTGGAAAGTAAAAAAATTGATGGTGAGGGTTCTGGGAATCTGGACTTCAGAGATAATAAAATAAAGGAAAACAATGAAACGATAGTATGATGGTTTGTATTCATCAAAAATCTCATGAGTTGAGAATATATCAAGGATTGGGGTTTGTTGAAACCTAAATCTTGATAATATGAGTGTGGAAAGGGAAGAGTTTAGAGATAAATCTCCTATTGGATAGTCTCTAATAGTTTTTATTCACACTGATATTGGCTGATGAGAAATAGTCAGTGTTGAAGGAATAACAGGTCTTGGACTTAGAGATATATGTCAAGTGAATTGACCTTAAATAAAAAAAAGTGAAATGAATGACTTATAATGAAACTCAAAGGTGAATAGTCAATTTGAGTAGAAAATATATTAGTGTTGAGACTAGTTGAGTAGGATGAAAGGTTAATCAATGAGGAAAATAGTGGTGAATGATGATAAGAACCTTGTTGAGGTTAGGTAATCACCAATTATTCATACCTCATGAGTGATAATGAAGTATAAAATTTCAGATATGGTGCTAGTCTATATTGGAATAGTGAGAAAGAAATTTGTCAGTATGGTTGTGGTATAGCTGCACATACTGAAAGTAAGGTAAGAAAGAGGGTATTAGTGTTGTTATGGTATAGCCATACACACTAATGGTATGATAATGAGAAACAATGAAAATGTGGTAGAGCCACATGTAAGGAATGAAATGTGAAGATACCAGATTGATGTGTAGATCAATGCTGGAATATAAAGAAATGAGTTGAAAGTAATATTACACTAAAAGTGAATAGCTACAACAAGAGATAAGAGTTGAAGGATTTTAAAAAAAATTCATGTTGTTGGTCAACTCCATCTTGTCTGATGAACTATAATCACTTTTAGAGTAATGGTAAATTGAAAATGGAAGTGAAGGATAAGTTGCAAATACGTAAGCCTAAAGACTGGTATGGTTAGGGGTAGAGATTTAACATCCACTTGTTTAGGAACTTTTTGGACATGGAGGTAGAAAGATTTATAGACATGACACTCTTGTCACCAGAGATACCAGATATATACAAGTAGTGTATTGTTTGGGTAAGTTGAGAAAAATATAGCGTGAGCTAGTGAGTTGTTTTAATTTGATCTTTTGAACTGGTACAGTTTAAATTGGAGAGAATGAGTTGTCAATAAAGTTACGATTGAGAAATTAGAGAATGATGTACGATACTGGGAATAAATAGGTAAGCAGTATATCAAGAGATGGATATTAACTACGATTTATAATGAAAAATGTTGAAATTTGTAAATTCTACGAATGATAATTTGTAAAAATACAGTAATCACTTGAAATTCAGATGGTTTGGGTTGTGTAAACTGATAATAAGTCCAAAATGGGAAATCAAACTTGATGAATGAGAGTTGTGTTATTAAGGTTTTAACAAGGTTATTTATATGAATTGATTGAAATCTTATCACAACTTAAGTTAGGAATTCATCAATTACTTGATTTTGATACCAAACCAATGATAAATTCTATTTTATTTTGAGGTATTATGAGAATTGTATGAGTCTGAGAAATCAATTTAAGTGATGAGTTAACTTGAATAAAAATCATGAGTGAATGGTTGTTATTTCCCAAAATTGACAACTCAAGTCGATAACTGAAATGAAACCAATTATTCTCAAGAGTTGACTGAGATTTGGTTGTCATTGAGCAAAGATCAAAATTAAGAAATACAATGTCAAGTGGTGATTTGATAGTATGAGAGATTATGGTGAAGATCATAGAAATTCACTAGAGCTTATACTATGTTTATAAATAGAGAAAATAGAGTTATTGAACTATATTGAAACAAAATCATCATTAAGTTGACAATGATGACGAATGCAAAAAAGTTGAAACTTTACTAAAAACACAAAAATACTATCGTAGAGTTATGTGAACTCTGACGATAAATTAGTGTATACCAAAAGTTGTAGGTGCAAATGTTAAGTTTCAACTGTAAACCACTAAGATATGTGTTGAACTGAAATTTTGAGTCAAAGGATTTGATGGAGGTTAAGACAATTGGAGAGTTTTCTTATATTCAACACAAAGATAGAAAATGGTGAAATGTGAAATGATTGAAGGATACAAACAACTTATACAAAAAAGCTGTGATATAGTTGTATTGTATATTCAATTAACTCTAGAATGGAATGAGGATAAGTTGTACATGATACAAAGGATGCCTTGAGGAAATTGAAATGTAGTTTGACTACAATAGTTGCTTGATTATACTTGGATTTGGGAAAATTTGGAGCTTAATCCAATATTTTCTCTAGGTAGTTGTCTATTAGCACAATTAAGCAAGTGATTGTAATAAATACATTTGATATAATTTAGAGAAACTAATATGAAATAATGGTGTTGGTAAGAGTACCAAACTATTGTAATGCATCAACTGATAATAGAAAATTGAGAATATGTATTGCAAACGGTTGATGGAATGCGTTGCAAGAATAAGTCTTAGAGGAAAGACTTGAAAATGATAAGATAGGGATGAAGATCCCAATATTAGTATAAATTCAATTGATTGGATAGAATGTGCAAGTTCATTCATTCATTAAGAGGTTTTGAAGTATAGTCGTATCATGTACAAGGGTTTGAAGGGTATGAATGTCGTTTAGTTATTCCTAAGATTATAAGATCTTAGAGGAATCACTAAATGATAGATGAAAATTTTGAAAAACCAGTTAAACTGGTAACATGTGATTTAAGAGAAGCTTCAAATTATGAAGAGTTTGAAGAGTATATTTATGCTACAGAGTGAAATAAATTTGAGATGTAATGAGTCACCATAATGGAAAAAAAGAAGGATATATTCACTCTGATGAATCACCCATATAAAGTGATTGACGATGGTCAATATTTGAATGAAAGAGAGGGGCAAGAGGTGTAGTTATAATAGGAACTTCTCAGTATATCTCATCGAGAGATATTGATAAGATTGATGAATAAAGGAAGTCCTGCACAGGCATATCATCAATCGAGTAGTTGGAATTGATAATTACCAATCCATTTCTTTGGAGTTTAGAAGAAGACTGAACTCAGTGAGTGAATGAATTAATGGGTGATGAAGTTGAGGAAAAGATATAATTGGAACTACTCAATGTGTTAGAGATTGGTTATGAATGAGTAATGTTCAGATTAGATGTTGTAATGAAAATTGTGCTGGACGTATTAAATTCTGAAATAAAAATTTAATTCAGGTGGAAGGTTAAGCAATAATGATTTTGAATATCTCATGAATCTCTTTATATTATTAATATATGCAATATCATAACATATTTGTGTATATGAACGAATTATAAATGGGTTGAGATGATGATATATAAGGAGATTATAAAGAGATATGAGATATATTCAATATGTGATATTGAGTAATAAAACCTAAAGAGTTAGGTAGATTTTTGTATATACCTGATAAAAGAAAAGAAATACGATTGTAGATTTTGTATTGTGAAATAAACGTTAGCACAATGAATTATAGTTGATGAGGGAATCTAGTCTGCAAGATTCTTGTCAGTGAAAGCATATGTTATGCTCGAAAGGATTGAGCAAAATAGTTGTATGGAAGATGTGAGATGGTATAATATTATAATGTTCCGATAGAGATTCGAGACTTGCTTCCACTTAAGAGAAGAAGTTATTGATATTAATTGAAAACCAGTCTCAATCTCGATACAATATATTTCCTTCGTGTTGACGAAGAGATTGTGTTACTAATCCTAATTCAACGAGTATGATTGAACTTGTGTTTCATCATGATAATCATTGAAAGAATCGATTTACCTGTGTAAGTTTCTTTAATGATCTTCGTAATCCGAGGGGTTACAAAATAAGGTATGCTCCTTCTTATCCTACTATAGGGGTAAGAGATAAGAATGGGAGATACTGTACTAGAGTGAATAAAGTAATAAAGAACTACACAGAGGAAATAGAGCAGACTAGGTAAAGTATAACTACAATATAAAGGAAATGAATAATAAGAGGTTAAAATTTATAAGTTGTAGTGTATAGATTGATGAAATCTATAAGTTTCAAGCAAGTATCGAAAGAGATTGATGAGAATGTGGTGTGGTTGACCTTGCCATTCACCGATGGGTGGAATGGAGGTAGGAAACACACATATGTTGACCTTGCTGTTCATTTGTAGTGAACAGAGGTAGAGAGACATGATGATTGTCATCCTTGTTGTTCAGTCATGGGATGAACGGAGGTAGGAGACACGATTATGTTGATACTGAGTGGATTTGTCAATGCTTGGACTATAACAATATATTAAGAAAAAAATAAACGTGACAAATATTATAGGTTGTTAGAGGTATCAAAAGATAAATTGAATCTTTTGGAAATCTCACCTATAAACGGGCTATATAGATTTGATTAAGCTAAATTTATGAAATGGTGTTATTCACATCCATTAAATAGAAAGAGAAGAATGAAACGGTAAGTTGGTTACGTTTATTCTTCAAAGTAAAGTTGAGATAAGTTTTGTGCTAATAATCGGGTGGTGCAACCACAGATACTAGACAAGCGAGGAATGAGAAAGCTAAGAAATGAGAATTATAATGGAATAGTGAATCCCATTACTCTTCAAAATCATTGGTGATTTGTATGTACCTTTAATTTCGAGGACGAAATTTTTGCTAAATTGGGGAGACTGTAACGACCCGTTACTTTAAGCATATGATTAATGTTAATTTGAATATTAATTAATCCGAGTTAGGCTCGTGGTTAAGCTTAATTTGTCACGATTAATGCATGTGTGGATTGGTGTATTGTATTGTGTTTGTATGGATTGTATTAGTATATATAAATGAATAACCGAACTAATGAGGAAATACTTAATACCATGTGTAGGTTAAGGAGGACACACATGAGACGCGAGAGAGCGTTAATGATCGAGTGTGCTCGGTAGGGTGAATTACGTAAGTGTAAACGTAGTTATAGGCGTATAATGATATATATATATATATATTGATATATAGAAATAGATATTAAGTGGAAGTAACGGTATTACGTGATGTGTGTGTCACGAAGTAACACACAGGGTTAATAAGGGATACACATATGTTATAAAGATGTGTGCGTAGCGAATGAACTTGGTGGTGTGCATGGAAAGTGAAGAAAAACTAAGAAATAGTGCATGGCCAATAGCCAACAAAAGTCCTAGCGCTGGATAGTGTGTTAATAAGATAAGTTTGAAGAATCCTCGAGATGATGAGATGTACATCTCGAGGCAGGTTCAATTGCCTTCCTCGCTGTAAATATATATATATATATATATATGACAGCGAGAGAAAGAGAGAGAGAGAGAGAGAGAGAGAGAAAAAAGCTCGACATAGGTGGTCGAGAGGAGGCCAAAAGTGCTACGGAGGAGAATGTAAGCTTGGGAGCTTTGGGGACGTTAAAACCACGATGGTGAGGTGAGTTAACCCTTGTTGTTGTTATTGTTGTTTTAGTTGTTGTGGTTGTTGTTGTGTGTGTGTTGTTGTTGCCGAAGTTGTCGTTGTTGTTGTGTGACCTTGGTCATGGTGCGTGGTGATCCGTTGGGGTTGAGATCACATATACATGTTGTAAGTACTCATGTGAGACTCTCCTTGAAGTTGTAGGACATTTGGACGTCATTTGGGTCATATTTGATCTAAGTCGATCTCTCGTTGATTCTTGAAAGAAGCGTCAAAGCACGTGGCGGCCTAGCACACGCGAGTGCGAGGGTGTGAAAATGAAACACTGGGCAGTGTGTTGGGCATTAGCCCTAACGCTCTGGCTAGTGTAAACAATAATAAACTGTTAGGATATGAGGATGGTTAATGAGTGTTTTGAGTTAGTTTGAGGGTTTCAATTAATGTATGGGAGACCCAAAATGATATCAATGAATGTGATATAAGTGTTTGGACATTGAGAAGCGTGATGGAACCCGAAAAACTAGGAAAACTTTAGGAAAACCTTAGGAAAGCTCATAATAGGTAAGTGAGACTCGTATTTTTTTTTTTATCAATTATGCAATGAAAAATAGTATTGTTAGAGCACGTAGTATTCAGGATGGGGAATGGGGCGATGTTCCATGATTTGGTTTTGTTTTACATAAACTATTTTGAAATGAAAAATGAATTCGGAAAGAGATATGGCGGGACGGATCGGCTATGGGTTTGGAACTGTAGGTGGAGTTGTTACCCATCACCGCGCTCCCAGTGACTTGGAAATTATCCTGATCAATGCTTTCCATTTGGGTTAGCATCTTGTCAGTTATAAACAAATCAAAAGAGCAGTGATTGGTTAAATGATGATGAGGGAGTGCAACTCTATGTTTTATGAGTTGGTGGCACATTGATAAGAACTGGTTAGATGCCCAGTGATTGGTTTTTGAAGATGTGAGAGGGCGACTCAATTCAAATGCCAAAATTGAAAGTACAAATCATGGGTACATCGCTATAGACCAATGAACTTGCATTTGTTTATGTATTGATTATATTGATTCAAATGGTCCTTTAAATATGCATTGGTTGCACGTTGTTATATATTATTCTTTGAATATTAATTGATAATTGATGGTTAGTATGAGAGTGACTTACTGAGCATGTAGGAGCTCACCACCTTAACATTTCCACGTATGAATATATGTTAGGACTTGAAACTCAGGAAATGAGAAGATCAAGAGTTTAGTATCTTCTCTATTGTGCAGTGAGTTTCCTGTTGTATATATATATATATATTTCATTGCTTTATGATTATATAATAATTAGGGTGAGAATGTGAGTTTAATACCGAGAACTCTATTAGATTTGTATATTTTATATTTATTGAAAAAGTTTTAAATTTTTGCTGTGTTTTGTTTTATTTCATTTATTTAATATCAAGATATACATGTTGTTGTCAGAAATTTTGGTAAGGCTGTTGGCTCTAATTAGGTCCAATCTGGTTTACTGGGGCTTAATTAGGGTTTCAGGTTGAAATATTCTCTATTGAGATTAGGGGATATTACATACACTGTAGGAGCACTCCCAGCTTGCGTAACTGGTGCTACAGAAATAGAGGTCGCCTGAGCCCTCAACAGTCGAATAATCTCCTGAAGTTGTTGATCATGCGATGTAATCATCTGGGACATATCATTTAGTCTCCCCTGTACGTCCCCGAACTTCCATCGCTGGTATCGGGCAGATCGTTCATCGCTATCTGAAAAGAATGCGCTTTCATATCAGGACATAGCTATCGATAGTAATATATACAATACATCAAATAGTTCATATAATCCAATTTTAAATTCCCCAACTCTCCTCACTTCCCAACTAAAACTTAAGTCAAGATCATAGGGTTTCACTCTAAGTTCAACCATTTTCCTAACTTCAGTTGGTTTATGTATTAATGGATTGTGATTTAAATCAAGAGTCGAGTATTTAAAACTTTTTGCTCTAATACTAACTGTGATGGCCCCAGTTTTCATAATTCAAAACTGGGCTCGCCCAACCTAGTTAGCCTTCAATGTCATTTACCATTATTAAACAAATTAAAAGTTGAGTTATTCAAATCAGTTTCGCGAAAGCAATAAAACTCAAACTAAATGAAAACAATAAGACACTAGTCAGGACAACCTAGAGTCTGAAAATCTCGTATATGTATATCATCATCAAACAAGTTAGAGGAGGGTTACATCGAGATATACAAGTCCCAAGATCTCTCATAAACCCATATCCCATGTTTTAAAACATAATAAACAATAATACAAAATCACCTACATCAGTCAAGAGGAGAGCAACTTTGGTATCCTAAAATTAAATCACTAAATGAAAAGCCTTCCCCTTAATGGATTGCGGATATGCACTTCGTCAAACACAAGAATGACGAGCCCAGTAAGTAACACCAAGCAGGATATATATACAATATCTTGAAATAAATAAAGCAGTTTAATTCATGCTGATAGAAAGAAAGGTACAAGGTAACTTATGGATATATAAAAAGAATGTAAATAAATCAATCTAAAAGTGAGGGTCCATAATACATATCCAAAAATAGCAAGTAGTCCCGACTAAAAGGTCGTTGATTCGCGACAAATGCCTAGCAGACTCGGGTTTCAAGATGAGAACACAGGCCTACCAGGCCTAAGCCCTTGCGACTATGAGATATTCATGGTGCTTGGATAAGAGTCCCCCAACGTACACTCAATTGGGAGATATCAATAGTACCCATATAAGAGCTCATATCACATACAAATTAGTAACTATGACTCACTTGCCATTGAACCACTCAACTAACAGGAATTCCAAAAAGTAGAATATACAGGGCAATAACAATGAATTAAAGCTCAATGAAATAACTGTAAAATTTCTCACTAGTTTACTTACCTGTATCTAAGCTAATACACACTCACATGTCCCGACTCGCCTCCTACGAATCCCCGTGTGTCTTGTTAATGACTAAAATTTCCTGGTAGTCATGTAATTTCAATTTACTATTAATTATTCTTCAAATTTACCCAATTCTTTGTATTTTATTCATTAGTGTAATTGGGTCGAATTCCCAGATATTGGGTCATTTTCGGACCCATTTAGATACCTAAGATATCCCTGAAGTTTTTTTTGAAATTTCTCAAAAATCAGTCCATGAACAATGTCACGCCGCAGGTGGCGCCATGGGGTCATAGCCCTGTGGGCGTCACTTAAAACGTGAAACCTAAGACCCTATGTCTTGGATGTCGTGAATGGTGCCTGGGGGTATTCCCCTCCACAGTGTCACTTAAAAGCGTGACTTCCCAGAGCCTTTGCCTTGGGCGTCGTGATCATCGTCGTGGGGCTTTGAGCTCTACGACGTCCCTCGCAGCGTGCAAACCAAAACACCAATCCGGGGTTTTGGAAAACCCCGGCTCATGTCGGCGTGTTTCGCCTTATCCCAAACTCATATGAACGTCTAATACTATTCAAAACCATCGACAAACCACGTCGAAACATCTGAAACCCTCAATACTAAAATCACGTCTAAAATCTCCAAAAATTCTCAAAAAATGCACAAAAATCCAAATCCTTAAAATCACCATAGCAATACCCTCAATTCATTCCCATAATCACTAATTCATCAACACACACCTCATCAAAATCGAAACTCTACACAATGGTTCGAAAAACATCGTGACAAAACCCTCAAAATAGGCGTCAACACATAGATATTCACATAGGGGAGTCGAGATCTCACATTTTTACATGTTGTTGGTCGATCCTCGATGTCGTTTCGAGCCCGAAAACACCAAAACCACGACGCCCAATTCGATTCTCACGTTAAGAGAGAGAGAAGAAAGAAAAAGAAATGAGGAGAGAGAAAATGTAACCAACCTTTATAGACTTGGCCCTCATCATCTTTTACGCACGTATCTCGATGCACATTTTATCTCTTCACACACCAGCCCCACCAACCACACACTCACTTGTGTGACTTAATTAGGTGACTCTCACTCTTACTTAGCCATTTCTTATTCGAAACCTCGTGTTTTTGGACCCTTATCGCACCACGATTCGCACGTCGTGTGCTCCCGGATGCACTAATAATCAAAACTCGTAAAACATTGATTAATTATTAATTATTTTTATTTTTTAGCATTTTAATTCAATTAATCCCCAAACTGCTAATTATCTGTCAACCGCTTAGCCCAAAACCCGTAACTCACGTTTTTCTCGAGCCGAACCCATTTCTCAGCACCAACGCTTATATACAAACGTCCTCACATGTTTGAAGAAATTGGAATTTGCATTCGAGTAATAAAATATATAATTCAAACACCGAACAAAAATAACATACCTCGGCGAAATACCGAGAATTTCACATTTGTATCACGATAAGTGGGCCCCGTATAAAGTAGTCTTAATATCTAGGTCCATTCCTCGATCGAGGTATGCGCGACTCACGGGGTTATAGTCATAGGGATGTTGGTACATGTTACTTTGCTGTGTGTGCGATGCTTAGTTGTGTGCGATATACCGGGGTTAGAGTCCCTAGTGATGCTTGGGTTATAATCCCTTATGATGTTACGACAATTGAGTTGGTGTGACGCGCTCATTACCAACTAGACCTAGATCACTACTACTTAGCTAAGTGTCAGTATCACTTGTTTAACTCTAGTATTTCCTTGCATATGGTTAATCCTTCAGTGTTTCATATTTATATGTTTTTAAATACCATTAGAATATTTGAAAATGCGAGATAAATGTATCATCGGGGATTACTGTTATTTTATTGTACTTCACCATCCTTTTTATGACGGTGAGTGTAAGACCATCGACCAGCAGGCCGAGCAAGGAGAGGATCGACGACTACCTCTTAGCAGTGGCGTGATCCTGCTTTCGACATTGTAGGTCTTTTGTTATTTTGTTGTATTATTGTACGTTATGTATTTTGATACTTTCTGGGTTGTATATATTGGGTTGAGCGTTAGTTCCCTGGCCTGACTTAGATTATCACACAATTTACTACATTTTGAGGTTATATACATATAAGGTATTTGCCTGTTTTCCACACTTAGTATTTAATTTAATTACTTCCACATAAATTACTAAATCGTTTCTGCATAATCGTTAAGAATTCTGCTAAATAACTATTTTAATAAAAATTTTAATTACCTCTGAATTTCAATAACTGGTAGGACAAGTGTATTACTTATTCGGTGTATCAACCATCAAATTTAATTGGTGATACGTGTTGTGTGTTTTCGTGGCTGCAACTTACCCATCGTGATTTTTTATATTATTCAAACCTCGGGAGTTTACAATGAGGTATATTTTATTTTTCTGTGATAGTTGTATTATTATTTATACCGAATGTGAACATTGGATGTCCTAGTGTGTGGTTTTATGTCATTAATCGCCATAGATTTTTGTGTGAGATTCGCTTAGGAAAATGGGAATTTTAGGGTATAACATGGATAATTAAACATCGACAAAATGGTAATTAGTGAATTATCAAAAATAATAAATAATTAAATAAAATGTGGGAACGAGGTTGTGAGCTAGAAAAGGGTTCGAGAACACTTGTTGTGAGCTAGAAACGACTTGGTATTGAAAGTGAAGCCACCTATTGAAGTCATGAATGTATGTGAGAGTTGTTGGATGGGTGTAAATGAGACACAAGATGTTCCTCGAGATTCATGTGTGTGATGAGATGAATGGGAAGTATAAATATTAACTTTTCTCTCTCCTCTCAACTCATTTGTTCATTTCGATCCAACAAGAGAGAACGAGGAGATGCGGGTTTCGGTGTATTGCGAGCTTGTTACGACGCGGGGGATCAACTAATCACATGTAAAAATGTATGATCCCTACACCTCTCGTGTTGGTGCACAATTTGGAGTAAATTTTGCGGGTTTTTGTCACGACGATTTTGGACAAATTTTTTGGAAAATGTTGTAAATTGAATTGGATTGATGATTTTGGAATCAATAGGATATTTGATTGGTGTTTCGGTGGTTGGTTTGTAGATTATAAGCTATTTGGGATTTTTGGGGATTTTTGAAGAAATTTCGTGTAATTTTTGAAATCGAAGTGTTTTGTTGGGTTTTAACGTGAGCCGAATGTCACTTAAAGTTGTAATGAAAGTTTAAACAAAGTTGGAATAATCTCGGAGCACGGTGACATGAGTCGGGGGCGTGAAAAACCCTCGACAGGGGACGACTGGTTGGGACGCTACGAGCGATGTCGTGAAAACAAAAGCTTGAGGCGCCACTCCATAGCGTCTCGGGTAGAGGCCCTAGCGCCCACGCCGTAGGGTGCCGCCCGGGTTGGAACCTTACGACGCCACTCCACGGCGTCTGGGGTAGTGAGCCCCAGAGTCACGTCGTGTGGACGCCGCCCCATATCAAATGTCACGACGCCTCGGCGGCGTGACACTGTTCACAGAGAGTCGATTTTCTATAAAATTTCAAAAATTTTGGGGACCTCTCGGGTATCCAAATGGGTCTGAATACGATCCAATACCCCAAAAATCAATCTAATTACACTAATTTATTAATTATGAAAAATTGGGATAAAAATTAGAAATTTATATTTGATTTATAAACTTTGAAATTCGAGTGAGATAGCTTATAGGTACGCGAGGATAGGAGGTTTACAATTGATTGAGGTATGTTATCGTATGATTGTAAGCCAGTTAGAAAATATACACTAATTCATTTTTCCATTTTTGCTATTTATATTTGTATTGAGCTATTATTGAAATTTTTTTATATATTTCTTGGTTGAGTGTCTTGGCATGTGTTACGATGGTACTCCTGGTCCATATTAGTGGGTAAGCATGAATACTCCTGTTGGTGTATTGTCGCACCCCACTGATAGCGAGTTATATCCCAAGTACTAGATTGTTTGGGCACTATTGTGTCTATGGTTTGTTGGTCACTGTTGTGACTATAAATGTGGTATTGTTGTACTGCATTGATTTTGACCACTTATGGGCTTCTATTGACTCTTTGGTCTTTTTATCATGCAATTTGTTACATTTTCTGTTTTTTAATACCGCATGATAGTTGGATTGCTTATTTGGTAAATCATGAATTATTGTTTAGTTTCTTTTGGCATTACTTTCAATTTTTCACGCACTCACCGTATAGTCTGTGATGTTAGGTGCAAATAGAGATAGAGTTGAGACGAGCAAGGGAAAGGAGCTAATGCTAGGTGATATCCTCTAAAGACTCTCGAGTGATCATTTCCTTTACTCGCAGTAGGTTTTTGTTCTTTTGGTCGTGATTATTGTATTATATGTTTTCTTAAACACTAGGACATGTATCAAGGATTGAGAGACTAGGGATATCATGTATGATTACTTTGTTTAGCTTTGATCACCAGACATACATATATTTATCAAATTCTTAGGGTTTCTACATGATAGGTTGTCTATTGTTCTTTATTTCGTTATTAGTTATAGTTGATTATAGTAATTCTACTTGTGAATTTCCTAATATCTTTATAATCTTATAACTTACACATTTAAATGATGAGTTAATAACGTATATGAGGATTTGAGGCTGACTAGGATGCGTAGACTTCGCGAGTAAGGGCTCGGTGGTCCACGTAGGTCTAGGCCTGGCGGGACCCAATTTTATGAGGAACTCACATCCTCAACGTGTGTAGAATGGAGTATAAGATGTAAAGGCTGACTAATACGTGGTTAAGTCTTATGTGGCTGGGATTATGGTTTCATTTCGGGATTAAGTCGGGCGGTGTCGTGTTTAGGAGAACAGGCTGTCAGAAAAATGAGTTCAACAATAAAACATACTAATCCATAATGAATCTCAACTACTACCAAGAACAAAACCTAATATTCTCTTCATGAAACAGACAAAACACTGGAAAGAAAATACATCGACTTTAACAAAAGATTTGACGAATCACTCATAAGAAACAAAAGAGTATGATAGTGGTCCTTTTCTCACCTTAATAGGAATGAGATTATTTGCTCTCCCAATGTCAAACCAACCGAGTCGAGGATGAATCAGTCAATTGTTCCGACTGTACCTTCAATCAATTGCCTACCTGTAATGACCCAATAATTTATATTATTTTCTATGTGATGACGTGTACTATCGATGTATACTCGTGTCTGCGTGATAGGACGGTGACATCGAGTTGCGAGTAGAGTTCACATTGAAGAACATTGACGAAAGAATTACGCGTACACGGGTCGAGAAAATGAACTTGGTGCACGACCGAGAAATAAAATATAATAATAAATTAATTCGAGAAACTTACGGGTCGTTAATAACTTCGTTCGCGAGTGATGGTGTGAGTCGTGGTGCAAGCTGGGTGCAAGAATGCCCGAGGAAATTCAATTTATTGGTTAAAATTGGATAAGAACAAGAAGGTAGTCACCCACTAGTGTCACCAAAAAGGGTGGGCTGGAGTGAGGAGAGACCACAAGATGTGCCTCGAGATGTGGGTGTGAGCCAAGATGAGGCCCACACTATAAAAGGTGGTCAACACCTTTCTTTATCTCTCTCTCTCTCTCTCTCTCTCTCTCTCTCTCTCTCTTCCTCTCCAAACAGCTACCAGACTGGTTGGGCCGGAGGGGCGCCGGTGGCGGCAGTGTCAGACGATATAAGGTAAGATCCTTCATCTCCTTGTCATTTCCTACGCGTTGGTGTAGGTTTTATTCGCGTTCGTCGCGACAAAAGTTGGACACCACGTCGAGATTTTAGATTCGATCAAAACTCTTGACGTTTTGGTGATCTTCTCGACGATCAACTTGAGTTTTGTGAAAGTGGTTTTCGATTTGGAAAGTTTCAGGATTTTTGATGAATTTTTTGGGGTTTTCAAATGATTTTCTTTTTGGGTTTTCTATTGAGGATTTTGGACGTTTTGGAGTGTGTCGGGGATTTTTTGGAATGGTATTGAGTCCCCAAAGAGAAATGGACCAAATCGGCGTAAGGTGGCGCGAGCCGAGGGTGGTAAACACCCCAAAAGTCCCACAACCCCACGATGTTAAGCACGGTGCTTGGGGACACCGTAAGGATAAACCATCATGATGTACGCTACATACGACTGGGGCAGAGTCCCTCTTTACCCCATAGTGAAGGCGTCGTTAGGTATAACACCCCTACGGCGCGCTTTCAGCATCTGAGGCAGAGGCACCCTATCCCACGCCGTGGAGACGCCGCCGAGGGTAAAACCTTCACTATGTCTTAACGGCGCCCATAACCCAAAATTTTCCAAAATTTTGTGAAATCTAAATATTAAACATAAATATTTAACCCCGGGAATTGTGGACTTCTCGGGGTTACCTAAATGGGTCCAAATACGACCTAATAACCTGGAAGTTGACTAGGAAAAATATTAAACATAAATATGAAAATTAAAAAGGGATTTCAATTACACTCGGAATAAAACACTAATACTACTAAATTGCAATAAAAATGCTTACCAGCTATTTAGTGGATCGGTGACGGCTTGCGAGGACGTTTGGTAGC
Organism: Stephania japonica; assembly: GCA_039657345.1. NCBI lineage: Eukaryota > Viridiplantae > Streptophyta > Magnoliopsida > Ranunculales > Menispermaceae > Stephania > Stephania japonica. Next base: position 12,779,722 of record CM077558.1, on the reverse strand, counting down.
ATGTGAGAGTCATGAGTATAGAGTTTCTCACGGTATTTGTGAGTAAAATCAACCGAAGTATTTATATTATTTCATTTGTGCATTTATGTGAGCTATTATATTTGTTGAGCAATATTTCATCGTGGACTATGAATTATTGAATTCTCTTTGGCTATATCTATCTTTGGTGGTTTATCGGTGTGGTTTTTGCTTCTATCCCTTGAGTTGTCCCAAGGCAAGTGTGTCACGCGTGATCCTTGTAGAATTTCGGGCTTGTGATGTATTATACCGAAGTTTACGACTGGGGATTCGTAATTGTTGTCATGACATGTACGGGGTGAGAGTTTACACCAGATTACTGGGGACTCTACACTCGCGTAGGGGTCTTAGAAGAGACTTTGTCCTCGACTCCTAGCCTTTGAGGAGATTCTATCCTCGGCTCAACGACTTGGATTGGTCGGGACCACTTGTGCCTTTCTCTTGTATTCCGGGACACTCAACTTCGATTGATCATTCATTTGTTTACAATCTTTATATATTCATGCGCTCCCTATCTTTTCTTTCTATCTACATGAATTGATTGCTTAATTTATGTGACATTTGAAATGTTGTTAAAACTCTATTGGTATTTTACTCTTTACATCATTGTACTCACCGTCTAGTTTGTGATGGTGGGCAGACCGACGAGCTGATAAAGGCAAGGGACTAGCGCTAGGCAATTGAAGTCAAGAACCACGAGGTGGTCTCCTCTCGTATTGAATAGGTTCTTGTATTATGTATTTATTTCATTTTAAAACATGGTTTATGGGATTATTGAGAGATCTTGGACTTGTATGACTTTATCGATACTCCCTTTTGATTAATATTGTAGATATGATATACGAGGTTTTCACGCTCTAGGTTGTCCTAACTTGTGGTCTTGATGTTTATTGATTAGTTTAGAGTTAAATTGTTTTTGCTATATTTGATAATAACTCACTAATTGATTAACTTCACATGTAAATGCATAATAAATAGTGAAGGGCAAGGAAGGTTGACTAGGCCTGCGTGACTCAGCGAGACTAGCTCGGGGTTCACCGAAGTCTAGGCCGGGTGATGCCCAATTATAGGATTATGGAATTTGGAGCCGTCACACTCCTTCTAAATGAGGATGAACCAATCAGGTGTTCTGATTGTGTCGATGAGCACCAGAAAGTCAATTAGTCCCTATTGAGATAGTCGAACTGAACAAGCTTCGTGAAGAAGACGAAGAGCAGGGGCGCTCTTGTAACGACCCAAATCTGATTTTCCATTATTTAAGACGTGGTTGCAGACATGGACAACAGCCCGAACGCGCGTGGGCCCCACCGTTAGGTCAGAGCACACCGATATAAGTATACAATTCTGTTCTTGTATGCTCTTTTATGAATTTATGATGTATTTGTTCGAATTAGATTATTCGCATGGCCATGTTCTGTGCTATTTTCTATATGCCAATTGAGATAGTATGACGGGAATTCGCCTTGGGTAGCGTGTAGATGTCAAAATTGGGGAGGCGAATGGTTACGACACTAGTCGGGGGTTAATATACATACAATAAATAATAAAATACGCTAAATAATCAGTACAAAATGACGTATACACGTGAGGAACGCATGAGTGTACGCGTTGTACCGATAAAATAGTTCGGGACCAGTGTCAGAATGCTTGAGAGTTGGCTTGGTGGTTGTGAATAAGGTTAAGTGTGAGCTCAAAGTCACACATATAAGTCAATTAAGGGAGACCAATTGACCACATCTTGGCCATCAAAACCTGCCTTGAGATTGGGTGGTCACATTTGATGAATAATTGGGTATAAATATCTTGGAAATCACTCTCTCAGTACCTTTTCTCTCTCATGTTATATACATGGACGAAGATTTGGAGCTATGGCTAGGGTTTGTTGAGTGTTTGGAGATCATTTGGAGTACTACAAAGCTTGGGAATCGAATGAAAGATTAGATCTTTGATCCTCATTTCTTTCTCTACGTATCAGACCTAATTTCTCCGATTTTGACAAGGTTTCCAAGAGTGTGTGTGTTAAGCGCACTAGCTAAGTGTGTTGCTATTGGTTTCAATGTGTAAGTTTTGGCAAACAAGAGTATTTTGGTGTTGTTTTGCTTGGTTGATATGGTTTTTATACGAAATTTCACGGTTTTGTCGAGAAAACCCGGGGTTTACATCTCGAAGGTTTTAGTAGAGGGGTTTGGATAAATTATGATAGGTTGAATGTTTGAGGAGTGATTTGGATGAGCGCGGACCACGACGATGAGCCGAGGTGGTTCGAAAACCCCATAAATTGTTCCCTAGCTCGGACGCCACCAGGCGTGCCATGGGCGTTTAAGGCCACGACATCCAGACTAGTAACGAAATGCCACCCCATGCTTTATATGGCGTCGTGTGGGTAAGAAACATGACGACGTCTGGTCACGACATCCTGACGCTGTGAAGTGCTCCGTGGAGGCCTTGTGCACGGTGGCGCCTCAAGCAACGTCCAGAATAGTGCATACCTTAAATTTTAAATAAAATGTGGAAATTTTGTGGGTATATCTAGGGGTTTATACAATATATTCAAATGGTTTAATGGGTGTTTTATCGAGGGTTTGGGATTTAATTATGATTTCTAAGGTTTAGTAAATTGATTAGATTTATTGGGAATTCAGGTTTAGGCTGAATTGACGGTAGTGACACGCGTTGTGAGTGTGTATTATGATATTGGCATTAGTCGAGCACGATTTAAGGTGTGTAGTAACCCAACTGAAATTCATTTGAGTATTTATTACTTTGATTATTTGAATTATTTTCCAGTTGTTTCATTTACTATGCTTTCCAGTATTTATTTACGGTCGATTTAGTTTACTCCCGCCGGTTTATTCTATTGCGTTGGCATTGTGGCACACTAGGTCATAGCATGTGGTGTAGGGGTATATCGGTGGATTGTCGACCCGACTCCTAATTTTTCCTATTCACATGTCGGTGTGTCATTGTCTACGCTTGCTACTCGAGCGGATAACAGGGATTTCAGTCAGTTTGAGTTTACTCACTGGCGGTGCTTGAATAATTGTCCAAAGTATGGAGCTAGTCTGACCTAGATCGTACACACACTTTGATTATTCACTACTATTAGATATACATGCGAGGTCCTTCCAATTTTCTGATTCTTTTTCTTCTCTATGTTTATTTAATAGTTTTTTGATTCCAGCATTTGTTTATATTATTTAATCTATGAATTTCCTTGGGATTACTCACTATGGACTCGTCATCTGTTTTGTTATGATGGCTGAGTGCAGACCCAAGAACGAGTAGATGGAAAGGCAAGCTAGAGGACTTCCTTTGATCGATTTGCTATTTCCCTACTCGTATGTGTGTTTATATTATTTTGTTTTATGATGGGTTTTAGGAGTTTGAGAGAGCTTGGACATGTATTATGACCTTTGAGTTCCTTTTGATGTTTGACTTGGACATGACTATTATATGTGATGATGATTGTAATTTAGGGGATTTCCACATTAGGAATAATGCTCTTCATATAATTACCAGTTCATTACTATAATGATTTACTAAATCTAAGTCTTCTACTGAATATATTAAGGTAAAAATAGATGATTTGAAGTTCGTAAGCTAAACCTATCTAAATTATTTGATTAACTTGAGGAAATTAGCTATAAATTCGATTGATAGATGATTTGGTACGCGTGGAACATAACTAGGTCGATATAGGTATTGTTGTGGGTACGACGTACGATGTGGTGGGCTTCAGATTTTGTGGCCGCTACATTTGGTGTCAGAGCCTAGGTTTATGTAACCTAGGGCTTGGTTTGGAGTTTAACAAGTGTATAAACTTCAATAAACTTTATAAGTGGAAACGCAAAGTATCCTAGTTGGGAAGTGATGTGATGTAACAACCCCAAAATTTTTAATTGACTTGTGATTTCACTTGTCAAAATTGTGACCCGGCTACGTGAATACTGGACAGTATTTCGAACTTCGGGAGTCGACACCGAAGTGATTTTATGATTCTTTGATTGTATGTATTAGTATTTTAGTATTTTACGAGTCTCGCGCCGGTCGGGCGATATTTAATTGAGTGAGGTTTCGACTAGTCAAACGGGGGAGTAAAACATATAAATAAATGAATTTTAATTAATTTAATAAATTAGTTAATGGGGTGTGGCGAGAAAATGGACACGACGAGCCAATTGACGGGGAAATACGGACCGAGGAACGTCGTTTGAACGTGGGAGTTAGTTAAGTATGTAACATGCGGACTATGTGATTAGTATTGTAAAAGTGACACAACCTAATGGTAAGGAGCCATGAGATTGGCCTAGAGATGTGTGTGTGTGCTAAGATGAGATGATGTGGTAAAAGACCCATAAGGGTAGATGTGTTTAAATGTATGAAGTGAAGGGAGAAGGGCAAAAAGGGTCATTTGATGTTATAAATATATACAAACCGTTTCATAACAAAACCCCACTATTCATCTTCTCCTTCGTTGGAAAACCGCCGCCCCCTCCTTCTCTTCCATCTCGACCCCTTCACCACACCACTCGGTCTCTCTCTCTCCCTCTTCATTTCACTCTCGCTGTTCTCTCTCGATCTCCCTCCCCACGCTCGTCGTCTCTCACGCTCTGGTCATTCCCTCCCTCTCGGCCTCACGCCCTCTCACGCTCTCGGTGGTCTCCTCTCCCATTTGGAACAGTCCACCACCACCGCCTACGTCACCGAGGTAAGTGTGTGTGTATCTCTCCTCTCTTGATCGATTCATATGGAGAAAAATGATGAAATGAGAAAAAAAAAAAAAAAAAAGGCGCGTAAGTGCGCCTCTCGTTGAAAAAAACTTGAAGAAGATGCACACGTGCATATTATATATATAAATATAATATATATATATATATGTATGTATATATATATGTATAAATATGTATATGTATAGAAGAAAAATAGCAAATATATATATATATTGAAAAATTCAGAAAAATATGATAAATTAGGAAATGGGTTCATAAATGAGTTTTGGGATTCTCTCGGAAATGTTGGCGGGATATAGTCGGGGTTTTAGCCTAGAAAAACGTAAAAATTTATATAATGTATCAAATTGAAGCTAATTTAATGACAAATGATCTTAGGTATAATTCGGGTGGTAATTTTGATTTGTTTGACATTTATTCAAGCTGGACTAGATAATTGGAGTGCGGTATAGGAAATCGGGAAGTCGCGTTAGGATCTCGGAGTTGTCATACGGGTCACGATAGTTCAGGTAAGTACACTTGCCTTAAACAAGCATTTGTACGTTTGTAAGCCAGTTAGAAAATGCCATGTGATTCATTTTCATGCCATTGTGTTTGTTATTATTTACTTGTTGGCCTTCCATTCCATACTTCTTGTATGTGTGATTCCCGGCGTAAGTGTTTTGTCTCGAAAGTACTAGGACTGCACTTAGAGGGATAAAACGCGGCACTTCGCGCGGCCACGAGTGTGACCACCCTTAGTGATCGTGTGACACCGAGTACTTGGGTGGATGGGTTCGAGTCCCTTTCCGATCATAGCCGTGTGCCTTCGCTTGTGTCGATGCCGGGAAGACCTCGCGAGGTCTTCGCCGTTATGCTATGGACTAGACCACTTATGAGCCTCTTTTGATTCTTTGGAACACACTTAACTCTCGATTGATATCCATTAGTCTGTTTATCATGCATCTTGTCTATTTAATTTCCTGTCTTTTTATTTCCGCATGATATTTAGACTACTTTATTTGAATTATCATGAATTACCGTTGTTTTCTCACGTGGCATTACATTCAATTTTATTCGATTGCTCACCGTCTAGTTTGTGACGGTGGGTGCGATAGGCGTAGAGCGAGCAGACAAGGGACCCTACCTAGGAAATCATGTTGTGAGGATTAGCGGTGAGTTGAAGACTATTTTATAGGTTTTTATTATGTTTTGCTTTTATGTACACCGTTTTATATATACATGCTTTGGGATTATTAAACTTGGCAAATTTTGATGAGATTGGTATCATGTACCTTTGCATTTCGAATTGTACATGAATGCCCGGGGTTTCCACACTTATAGAATTCCTTTACTTCCATTTGATAGAGTTATTTCCCAATATTTGATTTGAATTTGATTTTTGCTTCCGCTGTGTTATAATTGCAATAACTCTTTCATAAATCTTGAATTTTTTGATGTTTTGAGGCTGACTAGGCTCGTCAAGGTTATCGAGAACTGACTCGAGGCTTGCACGGGTCTAGGCCGGGCGTACCCAAATGCATTGGGAATTTGGGGCCGTCACAGTTGGTATCAGAGCCTAGGTTTGAGGAGCCTAGGGATGAGGTGTAGGTTATTCTTTAACCTGATACCAACATCACGCTTGGTATCGAGCTTAAGGTTATAACGACCGACTCTCAAGTTAAAACACAAACCATTAAGACAATGGAAGTTAGGAATGGTTGAACTTAGAGTGGAAAACCCTATAATCCTTTTAAAAACTTAGATGGGGGAGTTTGGGATAAGTCAGATTTAACTTTGTACATATTATGATTGTTGTGTGTATTATATCGTAGCGGTAGCTATGTATTGATCCGAAGTATCGCTTTATTGGTTCAAACGAATGGCGGATCAAGCCGGTCCGAGCGACGACAACGGGACGACCGATTCTCGATTTGTCACTTTGGAGGAGTTTCGCGCTTGGGCACGAGAGATTTGAAGATCTAGTGCGGTCGTTGACGACACCCGCACCGATTATCGCGACACCATCAACCCCGACCACTCCTATTCCACCCGTTCCGCTAGGTTACTCGGGGAATGGAGACTCCGATGTAACTACGACGATTCCACCGCCCGATTCCGTTAGCGGCGGTTCCGAAGGAATAGTTGATGCGACAAGTACGCCGATCGAGGCGGAGACACCTCCATTACGGACGGAGATAGTACAAACGACGGAGACGCCGACTATGCCGATTGTTGCTTTGCAGAGACTACTCCGATTACTACTCCGGTCACTACTCCTGAGAAGAGCACTAAGGCCACCGCCGAGGCGAGGCGGTGGAGAGAATTCAGCGACACGATCCGGTCAAGTTCTTTGGTGGTACGGCGTACGTACAGAGCTTTTCCGAAGAATCACGAGAAGATTCATACTATCATCGCGACCGAGGATCACATGAGAGATTGGAGGTTCTCGTAGTCACTACACATTTTTGGGTTGCGTACGAACGTAGTTTAGCGAGGAGAGTTACTTACTCACGCATCCGGATGAAGTTAGGGCGAACGAGAGCGGAGACCGATCGATAGTCACTATCGGCGGGACGGGAAGAGAAAAAGGAGCGATGGGAGAATCGTGAGCATCGGGCAGAGTGTAGGATCTCGTTGCACACGACAAACCACACGTTTGGTACAAGCCGTTCCACCGTGCCAAGCTTTGCCGATCATTCACCGAGTTTGTTGTTAGTGTTCGAAGCCTTGGTTGGCGCGAATTAGGTATAAACATTACGTGCGTTGTTTGGTGGATACGAGAAGATCAACATTGTTGTTGATGCATTGCACTTTAGTCGGTGTCAAAGAACCTATGAGCGTGGTTTACGTGAAGCGATCAAGTTGATGAGTTCAGGCGGACGTGCCGATGATTACCAGGACCTAGATACGTGGTGAAACGATATTGCAGACCATCTCATTTGGCATTGTGCGCGAGGGACAAGAAGACGATGCGTCATACCGGCGTTACATTTGCTTGCCAGTATGCGACATTCTTTTGGTGGCCAGGGGATGATTTCCGTATCGACGACTGGAGGATTACTACGGCCTTACCCATTTCTCGATGGAATTGGGTACATATTGATATGGATTTCGTTAGTGGTTGCCCCGATCTCCTCGTGGTCATGATAGTCGAGCCTAGGTTTATGGACATGCGGACTATGTGATTAGTATTGTAAAAGTGACACAACCTAATGGTAAGGATGAGATGATGTGGTAAAAGACTTGGTTTGGAGTTTAACAAGTGCATAAACTTCCTCTCTTGATCAATCAACTTTATATGTGGAAACCTAAAGTATCATAGTTGGGAAGTGATGTGTTTGTTAGTTGGTGTGATTCCGACGTAAGTGTTTTGTCTCGAAAGTACTAGTTTTAAGATTATTATTATATACCATTAGTCTGTTTATCATGTGATATGTTTTGATTGTATAATACATATTGTATGTGTATATACATGCTTTGGGATTATTAAACTTGGCAAATTTTGATGAGGCCTTGATCCGATGTACATTTCTTGCATGAATGCCCGGGGTTTCCACACTTATAGAATTCGATTAAGATGGACATAATTGCAATAACTCTTTCATCAATTTTTTGATGTTTTGAGGCGACTAGGCTCGTCGATGACTTGCACGGGTCTAGAGGTCGATGAGAGTAGTAATTCCATATACGGAGGCATTGTCTCTGCGATCGTGCGTTTTATCCCAAAGGGTTAAACGGCGAGCTTAAATAGTAACCCCTTTAGAGAGATCCTAGAGTATATCAAGGGTCAAAGGGTGTCGACAGCTGCATCGACCACATTATCTGCGCCTACCACACTGGCAACATTAGCACCAATAGTTACAACACAGACAGTAGGTTCTGAAACCTTAAATGAAAGGGTTGTGCCATTGGTTGCACTTGTGGATACGACAGTGATCACACCTACTACGACTGAGCAGACTGTTGTAGCTTGCACGTCAGGCAGTGTTATGTTAGTTAAGGAGAAGAGGGTTAAAGAGTTTATAAGGTTTAATTGTGGTTATTTCTATAGAGTTAGCAACTCGAGTTGGTTGGGCGCTGTTATTGACATACAAGCGCTTCACAAGCTATTGAAGATCGAGAGGTAGATCAAGCATGACTTTCCAGTTACTGTCCGAGAGAAAGGCGGCTGTTTGGTGGACTACCTATATTGACATACATCCCAAGCCTACGACTTGGGTCGAGTTTAGGCAGCTATTCTTGAATGAGTACATCACTATAGAGGTCCAGTTGAGACTTAGGGAGAGATTTTGGCGATGAGACAAGGCATTATATCAGTTTTGAAGTATATGGATAGGTTCAAGTATATGATTCAGTATGCTATTGATATGGCGGGTACTAGAGACTTCAAATTTACTACTTCATTAGAGATTTGGACGAGAGGATCACAAGTGCCATTATGTCTAGTGGAGCTCGGTACATTACAGGATTTTTATGATCAAGCATTAACCCACGAGACTTGTTGCAAATGTCTGATAGACTTAAGGTTTCAGCCTATCCAAATTAGTCAGGTCAGAGTTCTCGACCTAAGTAGAGGCCGAAGAGGCAGCGGGATCTGTCTGATACATAACGATAGGATCAGAGAGGTCGTCGGGGTGATTGACAGTTTGATCAGGGGCATCGAGGTAACAGAGATAGATGCGATGATCAACTAATTATATACGTCGTTGCACCTGCACGCATTGAGAAGCCACGATAATAGACTAGGGATCAGGAAGGCAATTACGGAGGAAAAGTGGTCAGGGTCAAGGTCAGGGCCGAGGTCCGGGTCAGATACATGAAATGGCACATACGGGTTAGTAGGAAATGCGACAATGCTTAAGGTGCCATCAGATTGGGCATCTAAAGTTGATTGTCCGACATCATCACCACCAACACCAACATTGACTAAGTAAGCCAGGGACGGGGCTTATGCTATAGCTTATACTATTGCTCAGTCGGATCGGGACGCGACAGTTGGTGGAGGGTACGTTATTTATTTATGGTGTTTTGATGCATGTTATGTTTGATTTCGGTAGTACTCTTTCATTTATTGCGGGACCCATGGTAAGACAGTTAGGGCTACAGATATAGACATTAGACACACACCTTATCCTCAGTACGATTGTTGAGGATAAGATATACCCTAACCGGATATGTCGCGATTATGTATTAAAGGTTGCGGGACACTATTTACCGATTGATTTACGAGTATTGGAGTACCTAAAGTTCGATGCTTTACTAGGCATGGATTGGTTGTCAGCGTATCATACGTAGATTGATTGCTTTAGTAAAACCGTTACTTTTGATATATAAGGGTATTCCGATTTTTACATTTGCCGGAGTCGCGATAGCTCTACCTATTACTAGAGGTCGTTTGGCGATAGCTCAGGAAATGGAGGCATTTACGACGGCAGTTGAGCCAAAGTCGAGGGCAATGACACGTGTTGTGGATGTCCCAATCTTTTTTAAGTTTCCTGAGGTTTTCCTCGATGATTTTTCAGGTTTACCACCACCTAGAGCAGTTGAGTTCATATTCAAACTGAAATCGGGGACACAGCCGATCTACATTCGACCTTATAGGATATCAACATTCGAGCATAAGGAGTTGAAGACCTAGTTACAGGAGTTGTTGCATAATGGTTTTTATACATCCCAATATGTCTCTTTAGGGCGCTCCATCCCTTTTTGAGAAGAAAAAGGATGGTAGTATGCGATGTGTGTAGACTACAGGAAGCTGAATCATGCGACGATTCGAAATCGTTACCCACTTCTTAGGATTTTTGATCTATTCGACCAGTTGGCATGAACCAAGTTCTTTTCGAAGATTGAACAATGCTCAGGCATAGCAGGTGAGTACTTGAGAAAGTGACATCGAAAATATGTCCTTTAGCAAACGTTATGGCTGGTTTGAGTTTATAATCATGTTGTTTGGGCTGACTAATGCGTTGGCTATCTACATGGACTTAATGCATAGAGTTTTAAGGCCATTTCTAGATAGATATGTGATTGTGTTTGTAATGGCCTAAATTTAAATTGTTGTTATTTATGATGTCATTGCAGACGTGGAAACCAGCGGGGACATTCATGGGTCCCACAGCGAGGCCGGAGCACGACCAGATTAGGTATACAGTCCGTTTTGTATGCTTTTTGTTGTGTAATTGCGATGTATATATTCAATTTATTTAAATTGCATCGCAATATGCATGTTTATATTATTCATTGAAGAGTGAGATGGAGTGACACGTTTTCACTACGACTTGCGTATAGGCGCGTGTACTGGGTGGCGAATAATTAGTACACTAGGACAGGAGGCTAGATACACATAATAAATGATAAAATTCATTAAATAATTAATATAAAATGATGTTGAGGCGGTTGGTACCGTCATTGTGCGTGAACGACACGGGTCGAGGTTTGGAGTCGGGTATTGGAGCGCCCAAATGCACATAATTGGTGCCATATGTGTGGGTCAAAGAGAACTATATGGGTCAATTTTTTCACATTAAAGAGAGTATTTGACTTCATCTCCACCTTCAAATGAAGGCCTAGAGATGGGTATGTGAATTTGGATGGAAATCTCATATAAAAGACACATTTTTCACTCATCCTCACCAACTTCTCTATTTCCTCTTTTGCAAGTCCAAAAATCTAGTGAGGGTTTGGGGTTTTGGAGATTTTAGGTGATCATTTAAAGTGCTTAAGAGGGTGGAATAATCAAAGTAAGGTAAGATCCATGATTCTCTCTCTTCCTCTTTCATTCAAGTGTGGTGTTGTGCAAGTTGGTGATGAATCCGTGATTAGAGTGTGTACCACTAATTTTATTCAGTTTTTGGTGTGTATTGAGTGTTATGGATGTAGAGAATGAGTTTTAGTTGTTAGTTTTCAAGTTTGGTTGGTTTTCATGAAAATGGATTTTTCAAGTTTGATATTTGATCTGAGAACTTTGATGCATGTTTGATGAATTTGATTATGCCTCTGGCTTTTGGAAGTGTTATTTATGTCCCCACGAGGTGTGGATATGGTCGACAACATTGGTGGAGGCTTAGGGATCAAATTCAGCAGTTTAGCAGGGAAAGCTGAACTGCTAGAATTCGATTACCCATCGGGCTGGGTAATATGGGCAGTTAGTGTAATGACGATGAACACTAACATGCTGGGCAATCCTCCAGCGCATTGGGTGTTCATCAGATAGCCATTTTTGTCTGTTTTGTTTGTTATGGTTATGATGCCTATAATAATTGACATAATATACAAACAATTGACCATAAATCAATGATAAATGGTAATGGGTCACTTTATACGGTAAATTATTGGATATCGGGGATTCAAAAGTATTGGACCGGGGTTTACTTTACAGGACAAGGAGTGCAGTTTGAGGTGTATAGTATCCCAACTGAAATTCACTTTAGTACTTACTGCATGATTATTTAAATTATTTCTAGTTTATTCAATGTTCTTATTTCCTGTTATTGCTTTACGGTGGTTGAGTTTATTCCCACATGATCTTTATTCATTACGGGGCATAGGGTCCACTAAGCCATATCATGTATTCTAGTCATGCACCGATGAATATGTTACTCGGGTGTGCTAGACATGTGTGGGTGCATCGTGGTCTACGCCAATCACCTAGAGGGTCCTAGGCCACCCATTCGAGGTATCCTCACAAGTCGTGCTTAGCGTATAGCTTGAATTATGGCTCTAGTATGATTTTGATTATGCACGCACTTTGTTTCCATATTATTTATATTCATATAATATTCCACAATTGCATGTATTCTTTTTTGCCGCATGGGGTTATTTAGAGTATTTTGATTTCAGCAGATTATTTATGTATTTACTTGGTTAATTTCCTTAGGATTACTCACTCTGAACTCATTATCTACTTTTTTATGATGGATTGAGTGCAGATCCTAGTACGAGCAGATGGAAGGGCAAGCTTGAGGACTACATGTGATTTACTACATTTGCCCTACTCGTACATTTGTTTATATTTCTTCATTTTATGATGGTTTTGGGGATGTGAGAGATAGACTTGACTTGTATATGACTTTGAAGGTTATATTTTGATATTTTGAGGATTACACTTTATATGTATATGTTGTACAGGATGAGACTTTAAACCCACATCATGTCCTCACTACGGCTACTGGGATAAGATTTACCCTAACAGGATATGCCAAAATTGTGTAGTAGAGGTCGCAGGACATCAGTTACCAGTGACTTATGTGTTTTAGAGTACCTAGAGTTTGACATTTTATTGGGCATGGATTGTGTAACGACTCTTAAATTCTAACTTGTATCAAATGTCAATTTAGGTCGTACGTGGGCCCATTTATCATGATACAAGTCCAATTCTCGGTCGTCGACGCCGAGGTATGTTATTTGTGTTCGATGTTTTGTATTATATTGTATTATCCGAATATTTAATTTCAATGTCCCAAACGTGTGATGACATTTGAGTGTGAGCGTTGGTACGGGCAATGGTTTAGCTCGAGTATTTTGTGAAGTAACGAGGTTTCGGGCGAACATTAGTCGGGTAATTAGTAGTCCGAGGACTTAAATAAATTAAAAACACAAAAAAATAGAAATAAATAATAATTAAAAGTTGAAAAATGCGTTCGATACGTGGATATGTCCAGGGCGACGTGACAACAAATTTGGTGTTCGAAATGAACTCGGAAACGCGAGTATGCTGCGAGAAATCACTAAGTTAGGAGATTGAGTCACGTATTTAAGTCATGAGTTGGTGTCACAGTTGGTGTCTAGAGTGAATGGTGGTCAAAGGATGATCCTCGGGATCCGTGTATGAAAAAAAATGATGGGGGAAGTGTATATAAGACACCCCATCACCTTTTCTTTCTCTCATTTCGTTCTCTCATTTCACTCTTTCTTCAACGATCACAACGAAAGAACAAGGAGGGTTTCGTGATGATTCGATGCCATTTGATGCCACGAGATTGACCAATCACAAATTCTAAGGTGAAAGTCTGATTCCCCACATCATTATCTATGTTTTAGCGGTATTTTTGTGGGTTATTATCGTGATGAATTCGAACAATAAATTTGGGAAATTGATTTTTATAGTTTGTTGTTATGATTGGGAGTCAATGAGATAATCAAAACATGAATTGTGAAGTGGTGTTAGTGTTTGGGAATTTTTCTGAATTTTTGAGATTTTTGGGAAATTTTGTGTGATTTTGGAAAATCGATGGTTTGGTCAAGTTTTGACTCGAGCCAGGGTGTATTGGTGTGTTGTTGGACGTTTAGTCAAAGTTGGTATAGGCTCGAAGCAAGATGATGCTAGTCGGGGTGTCGAAAACTCCGTTTCAGAGGCGTTCTGCAATAGACGTCGTGGCGAACGTCGTTAGCATTCCAGCTCACGACATCACCCACATACATCTTGGGCAGGAGCTTTAGGGGCTCACGCCACGAAGACGCCACCACAACCAATAAAGGTCACGATGTCACTCACGTACGTGTTAGGCAGACAACCTCATCCTCATCTCCACGTCATGGAGACGTCGCCCAATCCATTGGACACCACGGTGTCCCGACGGCGTTACACTGTTCATTATGGCTAATTTTTATAAAATTTTCAAAAACTTTCGAGGATCTCTTGGGTATCCCAATGGATCTAAATACGACCTAATACCCGAGTAATCGACCTAAATGAGTGAACGAATAAAATTGTGGAAAATTGGATTGAATAAGGGTAATTAATGTGAATTTCTATTTAAATGTATATAAGTGATTTTGAACGTTGACGGGACACGAAGGTCATAGGAGACATGTCGGGGGTCAATTGAGCGCGTAATTAGTTGGATTACAGGTAAGTAAACCAGTGAGAACTTTTATAATTATTTCTTGAGCTTTAATTTGTTGTTATTACTCTATTTATCAATATATTTTTTAAATCTCTATTGGTTGAGTGGTCACTGGCAAGGGAGTTATGGTTACTTTTATTTGTGATATAGCTCTTATCTAAACACTTTTGATATCTCCCGGTTAAGTGTATGTTGGGGGCTCTTATCTGGGTTTATGGATATCTTATAATCGCAAGGTTAGGGGTTGGTAGGTCGTGTTCTCATCCTGAACTCGAAACTTGTAGGTTTTACTTCAACTCAACAACTATTGTCGGGACTCCTTGCTATTCTATTTCGTAACTCGGACACTCACTTTTCGATTGATCTATTTACAGTCATATATATTTTATAAATTCCTTATTCCTTTATTTCTATCAGCATGAATGTGGACTAATGTTTATTTATTTCGAAATGTTGTATTATTGTTCTGTTTGGCGTTTCTTACCTGAGCTCGTCATTCTTGTTTTTGACGGAGTGTAGATCCATAGTCCAGCAAGGGGAAGGCTTCAAAGCTTAGAAATTTTCTTTGTGTATATATATGTTATTTTGGAACATGGTTTTGGGTATGTGAGAGATTCTGGGCATGTATATATATTGGGTTGTTCTCCGTTAACTGATCATTTATATGATATACATATGCGTAGGGTTTCCACACTCTAGGATGTCTTATCTTTATATGATTGTGATTATTTGATTAGTTTGACCTTTTGCTTTCATATATTGATGATAACTCACTAATCAATGTTATGAACTTGTAAATGAATGGTAAATGGTAATGTATGGCTAACTAGGCTTGTGTGACTCGTCGATACGGGCTCGGAGTTTCAAGTAAGTCTAGGTCGGATGGGGCCCAGTTTAGGTTTGAAAATTGGGGCCATCACAGACTGGTTAGCGGCATATCATGCACACATTGATTGCTTCAAAAAGACTGTGGTATTAAATATTGAAGGTATTCCAGTATTTACCTTTGCAGCTACTGCGTTAGACCTACCAATTACTAAAGGTCATTGGTGACGATTTAGGAGATGGAGGCATTTATGGCAGTAGCTGAGCCAGAACTTAGACCAGTGATTAGAGTTGAGGATGTTCTGGTGGTGTAAGTTTCCTGAGGTGTTCCCCGATGATTTGCCATAGGTTTACCACCTCCTAGGGCACTTGAGTTTGTTATTGACTTAATTTCGGGGACGCAACCGATATACAGTCAACCGTACAAGATGTCAGCATTCGAACATGATGAGTTGAGGTCCTAGTTAAAGGAGCTATTGCAAAAAGGTTTCATTCACCCCAGTATATCTCCTTGGGGCACACCAGTCCTTTTTGTTAAGAAGAAGATGGTTTCATGATGATGTGCGTAGACTACAGAAACTGAATCAAGTGAAAATTTAGAATCATTACCCACTTTCTAGGATCGATGATTTGATCGATCGGTTGGCTTGTGCCAAGTTTTTCTCGAAGATTGATTTATGATCTAGTTATCACCAATTGAGGATTCGGGAGAGTGATATCAAAAAGAGTGCCTTTAGCACGTGCTATGGATTGCTTGAGTTCATAGTCATGCCATGTGGGGTGACTAATATGCCATCTATTTTTATGGATTTGATGCATAGAGTTCTGAGGACATTTTTGGATCGGTATGTGATAGTGTTCATTGATGATATTTTGATATACAACAAGACTAGTGTGGAGCACGAGAGACATCTTATGGAGATTTTGACGACACTAAAGGATCATAAGCTATATGCCAAGTTCAGCAAGTGTGATTTCTAGCTAAGTGAGGTGAAGTTCTCAGAGATGTCATCAGTAGTCAGAGGATATCTATTGATGGTGACAAGATTCGGGCAATAATTTATTGGAGGACACCTGAGTCGGTTTCTGACATTTATAGTTTCTTAGGGTTTTGTGGGCTATTATCGGTGGTTTGTATAGGATTTTTCTTTGATTACAGCACGATGACGAGGTTGACCAAGAAAGATGTCAGATTTGAGTGGTCCGAGGAGTATGAAGAGGCATTTTGGGAGTTGAAAGGAAGTTGAATTATACGCCGGTGTTGGCTTTACCTGAGGCGAGGAGAGGCTTCTCGGTTTACACTGATGCTTCCGAGACCTTGGGTTGGGATGCTTGTTGATGCAGGATGGACATCCAGTTGCTTACTTATCGAGGCGATTGAGATCCCATGAGGGGAATTGCCCAGTGCATGACTTGGAACTTGCAGCAGTCGTGTTTGCACTGAAGGCATGGAGGCTCTATGTTTATGGAGAGCGGTTCATGTTGTTCACCGATCACCAAAACTTGAGGTATCTATTCACTCAAAGGGATTTGAACATGAGACAAAGACGATGGCTCGAGTTACTGAAGACTACGACTTCACGATTGAGTACCATCCTGGGAAGGCGAATGTGGAAGACGATGTGTTGAGTCGAAACGGTGTTGAAAGTCAGATTGTGTTGCGGCAGATGACAAATGAGTATGGATTGCTGGAGGCTGCGACGATGTTGTGTTTGTCCGATGCTTTTACTGATGTTCATATCTGTTGCTAAATGTGTGATCTTATTATGTCGTTAGGGAGGGTTGCTGAGTGGCAAAGGGCTAACGGACATTTTGCTCACTTCACCGTCTGGCTCAGGATCCAAATTACACAACTGATCTGGTTGTTCAGACGGGTGGTTAAGACATAGGGGCAGGTTGTGGATACCTGAGTTGCAGGAACTACGCGATAGCATTCTTGAGGACACACATCATTTACGGTATACAATTCATCTTGGCATAACCAAGATGTACCATGATTTGCAACGTTTGTTTTGGTAACCTTGCATGAAGGCTGACGTAGGTGCATATGTTAAGGCTTGTCATATATGTCAGCAGGTCAAGGCCAGAGCACAAGAGACCAACAGATTAATGCAGTCACTACCCATTCCACAATGAAATGGGAGCATGTTACAATGGATTTTTTCAGTGGTTTGTCGTATACTACGAGGCGTCACGATGTTGTTTAAGTTATGATTTACAAATTGACGAAGTCTGCACACTTCATCCCCATCTCGATGAAGTATTATTTTCCCCAGCTAAATATTATTTTTGAGCGAGAGATCGTCAGGCTACATGGAGTGCTAGTATTGATTGGATTTGACAAAGATCTTAACAAAGATCCTAGCATTTGGCACTAGACTTTGAAACTCATCCTCGACGATTCGAGCATGCACATGTTTAGGGCATGTATTTTGCAGTTTTGAGGTTATTGGGAAGAATATTTACTAGACTCCAACAACAGCTTCGAAGTAGAGTATTGGTATGCCACCATGTAGGTCACCAGCTTGTTGGGCAACACTTGAGGATGTGGCAGTGATTGGGCCTGAGGTTGTTGTTAACCATACAGAGAAGATTCATCAAATTAGATTAAGATTGCACGCAGCTCAAGACAGGCAGAAGAAGCATGTTGATAGGTATCTTGAAGGTTTGAGTTATATTGTAGATGAATTGGTGTATCTAAAGGTTTAGCCCTGGAAAGGTCATCAAAGGTTTGGGATCAAGGGGAAACTAGCACCGAGGTATATTAAACCATTCAGGGTCATGGCACGCGTCGGCACAGTGGCATATAGGTTGGAGTTGCTAGTAAAGTTAGCGAGGGTTCACCCAGTGTTTCATGTATCTATGTTGAGGCTACCTAAATCAGGACCAAGGCCGATGGTTGATATCAAACAGATTGATATTCGTTCTGATGTTTCTTATGAGGAGCAGCGGTGGAGACTCTGCGAACAGGGAGATCCCGAAGGTATTGGTACGATTGCAGTGATCACAGGACTGAGGGACTTACCTAGGAGCTCGAGTCTACTATGCGACAGAGATACCCTCAGCTATTTACCGAGTATTTTAATTGGACTTAAATTTCAAGATGAAACTTCAAACTAGTTGGGAAGAAATGTAATGACCAAAATTATAATTGTCATTATTTATGACGTCATTGTAGACATGGACGCTCCATCGGGGATGTTCGTAGGTCCCACAACAAGGTCGGAGCACGACCCGATTATGTATACAATCCATTTTGTATGTTTTTTGTTGTGTAATTTGATGTGTATGTTCAATTTATTTAAATTGCATCGCAATATGCATGTTTATATTGTTCATTGACGAGTGAGATGGTGTGACGCGTTTCCGCTACGATTTGCGCATAACTCGTGTACTGGGAGGCGAATAATTAGTACACTAGGACAGGGGACTCGATACATACAATAAATGATAAAATTCATTAAATAATTAATATAAAATGATGTTAAGGCAGTTGGTACCGTTGTTGTGCGCGAACGACACGGGTCGAGGTTCGTAGTTGGGTATTGGAATGCCCTGAATGTACATAATTGGTGCCATATGTGTAGGGTCAAAGAGAATCATATGGGTCAATTTTGTCACATTAGAGAGACTCTTTGACTTTATCTCCACCCTCAAATGAAGGCCTTGAGATTGGTGTGTGAGTTTGGATGGAAATCTCATATAAAAGACACATTTTTCACTCATCCTCACCAACTTCTCTCTCTCTCTCTCTCTCTCTCTCTCTCTCTCCTTTCTTGCAAGTCAAAAAATCAGTGAGGGTTTGGGGTTTTGGAGATTTTAGGTGATCATTTGAAGTGCTTAAGAGGTGGAATAATCAAAGTAAGGTAATATCCATGATTCTCTCTCCTTCCTCTTTCATTCAAGTGTGGTGTTATGAAAGTTGGTGATGAATTCGTGATTTGAGTGTGTACCACTGTTTTTATTCGGTTTTTGGTATGTATTGAGTGTTATGAATGTAGAGAATGAGTTTTAGTTGTTAGTTTTCAAGTTTAGTTGGTTTTCATGAAAATAAGTTTTTCAAGTTTGATGTTTGATTTGAGAATTTGATGCATGTTTGATGAATTTGATTGTACCTCCTGGCTTTTAGAAGTGTTGTTTATACCCCCACAAGGTGAGGATGCGGTAGACAACGTTGGTGGAGGCTTGGGGAACAAATTCAACAGTTCAGTAGGGAGTTGAACTGCTGGAATTTGTTTACCCAGTGCGCTGATCAGAGGCCCCAACGCGCTGGGTAATATGTGCAGTTCGTGTTGATGATGAACACCAGCGCATTGGGCAATCCTCCAGCGCGCTGGTTGTTCATCAAATAGCCATTTTTGGTTGTTTTATGTGTTGTGGATATAATGCCTATACTAATTGACATAATATACAAACAATTGACCATAAATAAATGATAAATGGTGATAGGTCACTTTGTGCGAGTAAATTGTTGGATATCGGGGATTCGACAGTATTGGACCGGGGTTTACTTTACAGGAGGAGGAGTGCGGTTTGAGGTGTGTAGTATCCTATCTAAAATTCACTTTAGTAGTTACTGCATGATTATTTGAATTATGTCCAGTTTATTCAATGCTCTTATTTCCTGTTATTGCTTTTACGGTGGTTGAGTTTACTCCCACCTAGCATAGG
Source organism: Stephania japonica (assembly GCA_039657345.1). Lineage (NCBI taxonomy): Eukaryota > Viridiplantae > Streptophyta > Magnoliopsida > Ranunculales > Menispermaceae > Stephania > Stephania japonica. The sequence continues at coordinate 12,759,651 of CM077558.1, read as the reverse complement.
GTCCATTAGGCCATAACATGTGTTCTAGTCATGCGCCGGTGAATATGCTACCCGAGTGTGCTAGACATGTGCGGATGCACCGTGGTCTACGCCATCACCTAGAGGGTCCAGGGTCACCTGTTCGAGGTATCCCACGGGTCGTGCCTGGTGTATAGCTCGAATTATGGCTTTAGTCTGACTTTGATTGTGAAACACTTTTTTCCATACTATTTATATTCATGCGCCTGTTTTCTTTTCTTTCGCATGGTTATTTATAGTATTTTAATTCTAGCAATTTATTTACGTATTTACTTGGTGAATTTCGTTGAGATTACTCACTTTGGACTCGTCATTTACCTTTTTATGATTTCTTGAGTGCAAATTCTAGTATGAGCAAAGGGAAGGGCAAACTTGAGGACTAAATGTGATTGACTACATTTGCCCTACTCGTATGTTTGTTTACATTTCTTCATTTTATGATGAGTTTTGGGGATGTGAGAGACATACATGACTTGTATATGACTTGAAGGTTATATTTTGATATTTTAAGATCACACTTGATATGTATATGTTGTACATTTTGGTATGGTTTTCACATTAGGTAAAATACTCATAACACTTGCTCTAAATATTTATTTTGGTGATTTAAATTATCCGCTTCGTATTTTAAGGTTAAATGATAATTATGATCATTACGCTAACTTGACTCAACCATTATTAATAAAGAATATAAGTTAATGAGATTTTGATTGGTATTAAGGTTTGAGTGCTCGTGGGATACAGCTGGGATGTGAGTTAGCTAGGTTGTGGGCCTGATGCATGTCGTAGTGGTCGATGGATTTGAGGTCGTTACAGTGTTTATCGATGACATCCTGATATACAACAAGACTCGTGTGGAGCTCGAGAGACGTATCAGGGAGGTTTTGTTGACACTGAGAGAGCACAGGTTGTATGCTAAGTTCAGCAAGTGTGATTTTTGGCTGAGTGAGGTGAAGTTTCTCAAACATGTCATCAGTAGTCAGGGTATATCTATTGATGGTGATAAGATTCGAGTGATCATCGACTGAAGGACACCTGAGTCAGTTCCTGACATTTGTAGTTTCTTGGGACTAACGGGTTATTATCGACAGTTTGTGCAGGATTTCTCTACGATTGCAGTCCGATGACGAGGTTGACCAAGAAAGATGTCAAGTTTGAGTGGTATGAGGAGTGTGATGACATATTTTGGGTGTTGAAGAGGAAACTAACTTATGCGCCAGTTTTAGCATTACTAGAAGCGGGGAGAGGTTTCTCAGTCTACACTGATGCTTCCAATTCTTAGTTAGGATGCGTGTTTATGCAGAAAAGACACCCAGTTGTGTAGTTTTTTAGGCGATTGAGACTCCACGAAAGAATTATCCGGTGCACGACTTAAAGCTTGCGGTAGTCATGTTTGCACTGAAGGCCTGGAGACACTATCTCTATGGAGAGAGGTTCGTACTATTAACGGATCATCAGAGCTTGAGGTATCTATTCACTCAAAAGGATATGAACATGCGACATAGGCGATGGCTCGAGTTGCTAAAGAACTATAAATTCACGATTAGTACCATCTGGGAAGGTGAACGTTGTAGCTGATGAGTTAAACCGAAGCGGTATAGAGAGTCAGACTATGATATGGTAGATGACACATGAGCATGGATTACTAGAGGCAGCGTTGGTGATGTACTTGACTAAAACTATGTTTGAGCTACAGATTTGTTGTCGACACGGGTTCCTACTATGTCTCTAGAGCGGGATGCTGAGTGTCAAAGGGCTGACCGACATTTTGCTCGCTTCACTTATCTGGCTCAGGATGTGGGTTGCACAGATTGGTCTGGTTCATCAGACGGGTGCTTGAGATACAGGGGCATGTTGTGTATACCTGGGGGTATAGAAGCTACGGGACAACATTCTGGAAGAACGCACACTGCTCGGGATACACAGTTCATTCGGATAAGACTAAGATGTATTATGATTTGTGGCATTTGTTTTGGTGGCTAGGGATGAAGGCATGCGTAGGTTTGTACGTTAGAGCGTGTCATATTTGCTAGCAGGTTAAGGCCAAGCATAGGAAACTAGCCGAGTTACTTCAGTCGTTGCCCATTCCATAGTGGAAATAGGAACACATCATGATGGATTTTGACAGTGGTTTATCGTAGACTGCGAGTCGTCATGACGCAGTTTGGGTGGTAATTGACAAGTTCACAAAGTCTGCACATTTCATACCTATCTCTATGAAGTACCATTTCCCCAGTTGAGCATTATCTTTGAGCGAGAGATCGTCCAGTTACACGAGTGCTGGTATCAATTATTTTTGACAAGGATCCCAGGTTTATATCGAAGCTTTGGGAAAGTATGCAGTAGCAGTTTGGCACTAGGCTTCAATTTAGTACAACATATCATCCTCATACAGACGGTTAGTTGGAGATGTTAATTCAGATCCTAGAGGATATGCTCAGGGCTTATATCTTGCAATTTGGGGGTTCTTGGGAAGAGTATATGTCGATGTGCAAGTTTACGTATGTTAACAGTTATCAGGCGAGCATTGGCATGCCACTATTTGAGGCATTGTATGGTAGCATATAGATCAACTGCTTGTTGGGCGGCACCAGAGGATGCGGTGGTTATTAGAGCTTGAGGTTGTTGTTGACCACACATAGATGGTTAGACAGATTCGATTGAGATTACAGGCGGCTCAAGACAGACAGAAGAAGTACATGGAATAGGTACCATGAAGGGTCGAGATATGAGATTGGTGACTTGGTGTATTTGAAGGTTTCACCCTGGAAAGGTCATTAGAGGTTTGGCATTAAGAGGAAACTAGCACCAAGGTTTATTGATTCATTTAGGGTCAAGTCACGCATCGACATTAGTGGTTCATAGATTAAAGTTACCGCCATAATTAATGGGGGTTCATCCATTTTTTATTTATCTATGTTGAGGTTAGTTAGGTTAGGACCGAGACCGATGGTTGATGTGCGACAGATTTAGGTTCGACCTGATGTGACCTACGAGGAACAACCGCGAGAGATTATGGATTGCAGGATACATAACTTTATGGAACAGAGAGATCCCAAAAGGTATTAGTGCGATGGCAACATCACGGGACTGAGGGGCTTACCTGGGAGCTCGAGACTACAATATGGTATCAATACCCTCAACTATTTGTCGGTGAAAATTTCGTTTGACTTGAGTTTCGAGATGAAATTTCAACTAGTTGGGAAGATTTGTAATGACCCAAATCTGATTTGTCATTATTTAACATATGGTTGCAGATGTGGACGCCAGCTCGGACGCACGTAGACCCCACCTTAGGTCAGGACACGCCGATATAAGTATACAGTCTGTTCTTGTATGCTTTTTGATGCATTTGCGATGTATTTGTTCGAATTAGATTATTCGTATCGCAATGTTGTGTGTTATATTGTATATGCCAAGCAAAGTAGTGTGACGAGAATTCACCACGGGTAGCGTGTAGACGTGCGAGCCGGGAAGCAAATGGTTAGTACACTAGTCCAGGGGGGTTAATATACACATAATAAATGATAAAATACGGTAAATAATCAATATGAAATGACGTATACACGTGAGGGACGCAAGTGTACCCATTTTACCGATCAAATGGTTCGAGACCGGGTGTCGGAACGTCTGAGAGTTGGCTTGGTGGTTGTGAATAAGGTTAAGTGTGAGCTCAAAGTCACACATATAAGTCAATTAAGGGAGACCAATTGACCACATCTTAGCCATCAAAACCTGCCTTGGGATTAGGTGGTCACATTTGATGAAGAAATGGGTATAAATATCTTGGAAATCACTCTCTCACTACCTTTCCTCTATCATGTTATACATTTGGACGAGAATTTGCAGCTTGGGAATCAAATAAACGTTAGATCTTCGATCCCCATTTCTTTCTCTACATAACAAACTAAATTTCTCGAGTTTTGACGAGGTTTTGGGTGTGTGTGTGTGTTGAGCATACCAGCTAAGTGTGTTGCTATTGGTTTCAATGTGTAAGTTGTTGTATTTTGGTGTTGTTTTGTTTGGTTGCTATGGTTTTTATACAAATTTCACAGTTTTGTCGAGAAAACCCGGGTTTACGTCTTGAAAGGTTTTCGTCGAGGGGTTTGGATAAATTATGATAGGTTGAATGTTTAAGGAGTGGTTTGAACGAGCGCGGACTGTGACGACGAGCCGAGATGGGTTCAAAAGCCCCATAAAATGTTCTTTGGCTCAGGCACCGCTAGGCGTGCTTTGGGCATTTAAAGCCACGATGCCACCTGCGGCGTCCAGACCAGTAACAAAATGCCACTCCACGCTTTATATGGCGCCGAGTGGGTGGGAAACATGACGTCATTTGATCACGACGTCCTGGACACCGCGAGGCGCGCCGTAAGGCCTTATACACGGCGGCGCATCTAGCGACATCCAGAACAGTGCATACCATAAATTGAAATAAAATGTGAAAAATTTATGGGTATATCTAAGGGTTTATACAATCTATTCAAATGGTGTAATGAGTGTTTTTATCGAGGATTTGGGATTTAATTATGATTTTTGAGGTTTAGTAAATTGATTATATTTATCGAGAATTTAAGTTTAGGCTGAATTAACTGGTAGTGACACAAGTTGTGAGCATGTATTTGGATACTGGCGTTAGTAGAGCGCGATTTGAGGCGTGCAGTAACCCAACTGAAATTCATTTGTGTTGGAAAATGTGCCATAGATCAATCCATTAATAGTCTTTATGAATACATTTTAGTTAATAAAAATAGAGTATTTCATTTGTTATTTATTACAATTGATTTGCATGTTTACATTATAATAAGATCCATGGGTATTTACAGAAATATCCTAAATGTCCTTAGTCGATTATTATACAGGGAACTATAATGAATTAAGACTAGTGTGAGTCTTAATTGATGATCATATGATGATCATACGTATAGGAATACGAATCAAGATCATGAGTACTTGTTAGGGAACAAAGTACTGGACCGACTCGCTATGAGAACATCACATAGATTAAGTCATAGCTGTTTCTCATGATAGGTATATTTTTCAATCCTCTGACTTGAGATTACCAGAGACTTCAACATTAGGAACATAGTGATTTGACACTATCAAACGTTGTCTTTAACCGGACGATTATAAAGGTTGTGATTGGTTACTATGTGAGCAATGTGATGAAGTTATGTAATCGAGATAGAATTTGTCCCTCTCATATAAAGAGAGATATCTAGTGGATCCCTCGATGTGTTAGACTGTTAAAAGGCCTAGTCTAAGTGAATTGATATTGATCAATGTCACTTGGATGTTTTCAGTCTACCTAGAGATCAAGACTAGTACGATTGAACATGTTGGATGATAATTTCATGTCTTATGTTTGATCAAAAGGATATCGTGTAACAAAAAGATGTTATATACACTATTGATTAGGTTGTATCGATTTGATATTCATACAACTTGGGTAGTCATAATGTTTTGCTAGATGCCGCTTAAGACTTGTATACCAAAATATGTTTTGGTACACTGCCAACGTTGTATGAGCCTATTGGGTCGCACATTAAGAATTGCAAGATTTTAAGATGGTTCAGAAAAACGAATTTTATATGATAAAATTCATGACAGAAATGTCCTTGTAGTGTATTACACTTATACTTCTTTAAGTAGGGATATATGTGTAATTTACTTAATCGTCTATATACAAGGGTTGTATAGATAGACACTTTAAGTTAGAATACATGAATAAGAAAGATTAAAAAGGCCGAAACTCTATTTTCATTTTAGAAACGACTTAGGGTTTTTGGTATGCTCTGGATCGTTTTGGAGAGAAACAAAAAAGTTTAGTATTCTCTCGAAGCTAGCACTTCAAATCTTGGTCATCGTTCGTGTGTGGACTGCTGATAGAGGGTGTTTATCGTTGGCAGCGCCTTAGAGATCGATTAACCTTCAGAAAGGTACGTTGCGATTGAGGTATGATTAAGTTTTCATAGTTTAAACGCTTTTAATGGAATTAGATTCGGATCCTATTGGGGTTTTTTTCAAAATTGTGTTTTGTAATCTCTGCTGCGCATGAACCCCAAAAACCAACAGTGGTATTAGAGCCTTCGAGTTTGATTCCATTAAACTCATTGCATGTTTTCTTATGATATATGATTGAAAGCATGTTAATATTTGATGTATATGTGATATACATAAGTTTTCTGTGAGACTTATTATCATGTTTTGTGTATATGATACATATATTCGTGATTTAATTGAAATTAGTTTCGTAGATGCTAGCGGGACTGCCGTCTAACTAATCCTAGCGCACGAAAATTTTTCTATTAGTGAATAGCATAAAAATTTCCTAAATTGTTTAGTGGTTCTACAAATCAATAAAATATATGATATTTCATTGTTTACTTAAAAATCACTAAAACTGAATAAAATCGCTCTATTAAATCTTAAGTCTTGTGCCATCTAATTTTAAACACTTATCAAGGCTTCGATCGCACTAATATAGTTTCAGCCATAGCTGGGTGTATTGTGTTATCTTGGTGAGACAAGTTGGGTAAGAGTTACCTAAATGTTTAAAAATGGTCCGACTTAATAAAGCCATCAAAATAGTTTTGAGCTTTATGCAAATGATGAGATAAAAAATATGCTAAGACATAAGATGTCCCATATCTCATAAAAGGATCTAAAAATTACATAAGATGTAATTGGTAACTATTACCTACCTAAATAATCTAGTTCTGTGTTTCATGACATAGCTGTCATAGAATTAGGTGAAATATGGATTTTAGTCCCCTAAATAAACAGTATGATTTAGGAGGGTTGTTAATTTAGTGGGAGTCTATTCATTTATACTAAAATAAACTCTGCATAATCTTTATTGTAGATCAATGGCCTCTTCAAGTAACAATAATCCCTTGTCACTGCTATCTATTCTTGAAAAGGATAAGCTATCTGGGACTAACTTTCTTGACTGGTTCAGAAACTTGAGAATCGTTCTCAAGCATGAACGCAAGTTGTATGTTCTGGATGCTCCGATCCCTGAGGACCCACCATCCAATGCTATGAAAGCTGTGAAGGATGCGCATAATAAGCATGTCAACGATTCTACTGATGTTGCATGCATTATGTTAGCAACTATGGTTCCTGAACTTCAGAAGGATATGGAACTAATGGAAGCCTACGACATGGCTGTAACGCTGAAGGAAATGTTCCAACAGCAAGCTAGGTAAGAAAGGTTCGAGATAGTCAAGAACCTGCATTCTTGTAAGATGACTGAGGGTGCGTCAGTTAGTCCTCATGTTCTGAAGATGAAGGGCTATGTTGACCAACTTGATAGACTTGGATTTCCCATAAGCCAAGAGTTAGCTACGGATTTGATCATAAATTCATTACTGGAAAGTTACTCACAATTTGTGATGAACTACAATATGAATAATATGGAGAAATCAATTTTAGAGTTGCATTTGATGCTCAAAACTGCTGAACAAAATATCAAAAAACCCTCTAGTAATGTGCTGATGGTCCAAAAGGGAAAGGGAATGAAGAAGAAAGGCAAAAGCAAAGGCAAGGCTAAAGTTGCTAAGGCTGCTGCTGCACCTGTCGCAAAGCCTGTGGAATAAGTCAAGCCCCAGCCAGTTCCTGCTTCAAAGCACCAAAAGGAAAAGGAAGGAAATTTTCATTTCTGCCATGCACCTGGACATTGGTTCAAAAATTGCAAACTCTATCTGGAAGATCTAAAGAAGAAAAAGGGTAGTGCGACTACCACCTCAGGTATTTATGTTATTGAAATTAATTTATCTACTAGTGATTCTTGGATATTGGATACCGAATGTGGATCTCACATTTGTATAAATGTGCAGGAACTCACCAGAAGTAGGAAGCAAAAAAAGGAGAAGTCATCCTACTACAGTAGGGAATGGAGCAAGAGTTGCTGCCCTGGCTGTTGGATCATATGACTTAGTCTTACCTAATGGACTTATTTTAACTTTAAATAATTGTTATTATGTGCCTTCCTTGAGTAGAAACATCATTTATGTTTCATGTTTGGATATGGATGGTTTTGATTTTATTACTGCGAATAATAGATGTTCCATTTCTCGTAAAGGAATATTTTATGAAAATGCTTATTTGTATGATGGTCTTTATATTCTAAGCATGAAAAGGTTCACTGATACTCCAGTCTTTAACATAAATACAAAGAGATTTAAGTCAAATGATTTGAATCAAACCTATCTTTGGCATTGTCGCCTCGGCAACATAAATGAAAAACGCATAACGAAGCTCCATAAAGATGGACTTCTAGATTCATTTGATTTGGAATCATATGAAACGTGCATATCTTGTTTACTAGGCAAGATGACCAAAAGTCCCTTTACTAGACATAGTGAAAGGGCAAGTGATTTATTGGGTCTAATACATACTGCTGTATGCGGTCCTATAAACATCATGGCTAGAGGAGGTCATCAGTACTTTATTACATTTACTGATAGTTTCAGCAGATATGGTTATATATATCTTTTGAAACATAAAGCTGAATCATTTGAGATGTTTCGAACGTTTCAAAATGAAGTGCAAAATCAACTTGGTAAAATTATCAAAGCACTTCGATCAGATTGAGGTGGTGAATATTTGAGCCAAGAATTTGATGATCATCTTAGAAATTGTGGGATTGTCTCCCAATTGACTTCACCAGCAACTCCACAATGGAATGGAGTTTCTTAAAGGAGAAATCAAACCTTATTAGATATGGTTCGATCTATGATGAGTCATGCGGATCTTCCATTATCCTTTTGGGGTTATGCATTACAAACTGCAGCTTTCACTCTAAATCGAGTTCCTTCTAAAGCGGTTGATAAAACACCATATGAGATATGGTACGGGAAGAGACCTAGTTTGTTTTTTTCTTAAGATTTGGGCTTGTGAGGCTTACGTAAAGCGACAAGTCTCAAAAAAACTAACACCTAAATCTGATAAGTGTTTATTTGTGGGGTATCCTAAGGAAATAAAAGGATATTAGTTTTATAATCCCGCTGAGAACAAAGTGTTTGTTGCTCGGTATGGTGCCTTTATGGAAAAACAGTTATTTCAAAAGACACTAGTGGGAGAGAAATAAATCTTGAAGAAGTTCAAGGATCACAGATAAACACTGAACCGCTACTGGAAGTTCAACAACATTCTGAACCAATTGAACCTCCGCAAGTGACACAAGGCCCACGTATATCTAGTAGGGTAAGACATGAGCCAGAGAGATTCAGATTTCTCATTACTAATAGTCGTGATGTATTGCTTATGGATCAAAATGAGCCCACCACTTATCAGGAGGCTATGTCTGGGCCAGACTCAGATAAATGGCTAAGTGCCATGAATTCTGAGATGCAATCCATGTATGATAACCAAGTTTGGTACTTGGTTGATTTACCTAAAAGTGGTAAGACCATTGGATGTAAATGGGTTTTCAAGAAAAAAACTGACATGGATGGCAATGTGCATACTTTTAAAGCAAGACTTGTAGCAAAAGGTTTCAGGCAGACTCAAGGTGTTAATCATGGTGAAACTTTTTCGCCAGTAGCCATGCTTAAATCCATAAGAATTTTAATTGTCATTGTTGCACATTATGACTATGAGATATGGCAAATGGATGTAAAAACAAAATTTCTTAATGGAAAGCTTCTTGAGGACGTGTATATGACACAACCTGAAGGTTTTGTACATCCTGAGAATTCTAGGAAGGTATGCAAGCTTCAAAGATCCATTTATGGATTAAAGTAAGCTTCTCGGAGTTGGGATCTTTATTTTGATGAAGCAATCAAGGATTTTGGTTTTAGTAAGAACGAAGATGAGCCTTGTGTATACAAGAAGGTCAGTGGGAGTGTAGTTGTTTTTCTGGTACTGTATGTTGATGATATATTACTCATTGGAAATGACATCCCAACATTGCAGAGTGTCAAGTCTTAGTTAGGGAAGTGTTTCTCAATGAAAGACTTAGGAAATGCAACCTATATCCTAGGAATAAGGATGTATAGGGATAGATCTAAGAGGCTAATCGGTCTAAGTCAGAGTGCTTACATAGACAAGGTATTGAATAGGTTCAGTTTGCAAGACTCTAAAAGAGGATTGTTGCCAATGTCTCATGGCATAAGTCTCAGCAAGACTCAATGTCCTAAAACAAATGATGAGCGAGACCGTATGAATAAGATTCAATATGCATCTGCTATTGGATCTATCATGTACGCTATGCTATGCACTCGGCCTGTTGTATCATATGTTTTGAGCACTACAAGCAGATATCAGTCAGATCCAGGTGAGAGTCACTGGACAATAGTAAAGAACATCCTTAAGTACTTAAAAAGAACTAAGGAAGTGTTCTTGGTCTATGGAGGTTTTGAAAATGATCTAGTTGTAAATGGTTACACAGATGCAAGTTTTCAAACTGATATAGATGATTTTAGATCGCAGTCTGGATGTGTGTTTACTTTGAATGGGGGTGCAATAAGTGGAAAAGTTTGAAGCAAGAGAGAGCGTGGCGAGATTCTACAACGAAAGTGAGTATATTGCGGCGTCCGATGCAGCAAAGGAGGCAGTTTGGATCAAAAAGTTCATTTCTGAACAAGGTGTGGTTCCAAGTATTACTAACCCTGTTTGTTTGTATTGTAACAATAACGGGGCAATAGTACAGGCGAAGGAACCTAGATCACACCATAGATCCAAACATATACTCAGGTGTTTTCATCTCATCAGAGAAATCATTGAGAGGGGAGACGTGAAGATTTGTAGAATACCTACTGAAGACAACATTGCAGATCCATTGATAAAGGCTCTTCCACAAGCTAAACATGATGGTCATGTTAGATCATTAGGCATCAGATGCATGAATGATTGGCCCTAGAGCAAGTGGGAGATGTTGGGAAATGTGCCCTAGGTCAATCCATTAATAGTCTTTATGAATACATTTTAGATAATAAAATAGAGGATTTCATTTCCTGTTTATTATAATTGATTTGCATGTTTACATTATAATAAGATCCATGGGTATTTACAGAAATATCCTAAATGTCCCTAGTCGATTATTATATTGAGAACTATAATGAATTAAGACTAGTGTGAGTCTTGATTGATAATCATATGATGATCATACGTATAGGAATACGAATCAAGATCATGAGTACTTGTTAGGGAACAAAGTACTGGACCGACCTGCTATGAGAACATCACATGGATTAAGTCATAGTTGTTTCTCATGATAGGTATATTTTTCAATCTTCGGACTTGAGATTACCAGAGACTTCAACATTAGGAACATAGTGATTTGACACTATCAAACGTTGTCTTTAACCGGACGATTATAAAGGTTGTGATTGGTTACTATGTGAGCAATGTGATGAAGTTGTGTAATCGAGATAAAATTTGTCCCTCTCATATAAAGAGAGATATCAAGTGGATCCCTCGATGTGTTAGACTGTTAAAAGGCCTAGTCTAAGTGAATTGATATTGATCAATGTCACTTGGATGTTTTTAGTCTACCTAGAGATCGAGACAGTACGATTGAATATGTTAGATGACAATTTCATGCCTTATGTTTGATCAAAAGGATATCATGTCACAAAAGGATGTTATATACACTATTGATTAGGTTTATCGATTTGATATTCGTACAACTTGGGTAATCATAGTGTCTTGCTAGAGGCCGCTTATGACTTGTATACCAAAATGTGTTTTGTTACACTGCCAACGTTGTATGAGCCTATTGGGTCGCACACTAAGAATGGTTTTGCAAGATTTTAAGATGGTTCAGAAAAACGAATTTTATATGATAAAATTCATGACAGAAACGTCCTTGTAGTGCATTACACTTATACTTCTTTAAGTAGGGATATATGTATAATTTACTTAACCGTCTATATAGACGCTTTGAGTTAGAATGCATGAATAAGAAAGATTAAAAAGCCAGAAACTCTATTTTCGTTTTAGAAACGACTTAGGGTTTTCGATATGCTCTGGATCGTTTTGGAGATAAACAAAAAGGTTTGGTATTCTCTCAAAACTAGTACTTCAAATCTCGGTCGTCGTTCGTGTGTGGACTGCTGATAGAGGGTGTTCGTCGTTGCCAGCGCCTTAGAGATCGATTAACCTTCAAAAAGGTACATTGCGACTGAGGTATGATTAAGTTTTCATAGTTTAAACGTTTTTAATGGAATTAGATTCGGATCCTGTTGGGGTTTTTCTCAAAATTGTGTTTTGGAATCTCTGATGCGCATGAACCCCAAAAACTAACAATTTGAGTATTTATGGCTTGGATTATTTGAATTCTTGTCCAGTTGTTTCATTTACTTTGTTTTTCAGTATTTATTTACGGTCGGTTGAGTTTACTTCCGTCAGATTTATTCTATTGCATTGGCATTGTGGCACATTAGGCCATAGCATGTGGTGTAGGGGTATGTCGGTGGATTGTCGACCCGACTACTGATTTTTTTCTATTCACATGTCGGTGCGTCATGGTATACGCCTACTACCGAGCGGACAACAGGGATTTCAATTAGTTTGTGTTTACTCACTAGCGATGTTTGGGTGATAGTCCGAAGTATGGAGCTAGTCTAACTTAGATCGTGCACGCACTTTGATTATTCACTACTATTGGATATACATACGAGGGTCCTTCCTAGTTGCCTGATTTTTTTCTTCCGCATGTTTATTTAATAGTATTTTGATTCCAACATTTGCTTATATTATTTACTCTATGAATTTCCTTGGGATTACTTACTCTGGACTCGTCATCCATTTTGTTGTGATGGCCGAGTGCAGACCCCCAATACGAGCAGAGGGAAGGACAAGCTAGAGGACTTCCTATAATCAATCTGTTATTTCCCTACTCATACATGTGTTTATATTATTTTGTTTTATGTTTTGGACATGTATTATGACCTGTTGAAGTCCTTTTGATGTTTAGACTGGACATGACTGTTATATATGATGATGATTGTTGTTTAGGGGTTTTCCACATTAGGAATAATGCTCTTCACATAATTTACAGTTCATTACTATAATGATTTACTGAATTTAAGTCTTCCGCTAAATATGTTAAGGTATAAACAGATATTTGAAGTTCATAAGCTAAACCTATCTAAATTATTTGATTAACTTAATGAACTTAGCTATAAATTTGATTGACAGATGATTTGGTACGCGTAGAACATAACTAGACCGGTATAGGTAGGGTTGTGGGTCCACAGCGTATGACGTGACGAGCTTCAAATTTTGGGGCCGCTACAGCTCTACCCTTTCTTTTGTTTCATTTTCCCTAATTGGGAGAGAATAGGATTTTAGAGCTTTTTTGAAATCTTTTTTGGGGGAATTCAAATTTCAGTTACAGTAAAAATTCAATTCTTTGTTAGGTCATACAGTTAGTGTCACGACCCAAATTTCTAATCCTTAGATATTGGTCATAATCAGGCACACCGTCCCGTGACGTAGGGCCCACATCATGATGCGCATGTCGACCGAGGCCCATGGCCGAGGTATATAGTATTTTTGTATTGATTATATGCCTAGTGCTATGTATTGTGTAGACTTAATAAGTCGGTTTGTACAGTCGTAGGAGTTGAGACGAGAGCGGGGATATGCCTCGAGTTGCATGCCAGTCGAGGAAACGAGTAGTAACACTTTGGTAAGTCTTGAATAATATTAATATGAATTTATAGAATATTATTTGACTTAAGAAATTTATTTCAAATGCCTATGGTTATATGTATTAATGCAAATCAAATTAGAGCCTTATAGTTTGAAGGAAAAATCAACAAACCATAGGACTTACCTCGGGATATGTGCTACCACAGACTCCCATGAATTGGTGTCAATATGTTTTGTCACATGGCTATTAGAAAGTTAGTGGGTGCAAGAGTTGATTTGAAGCCTTGGATCAACCTAAAATCAAGGGAGGGCAAACTAAATGAACCCATTACCTATATAAACCCCTCTTGTCTTGTTTGCTTCATTATGCATGCTTTATAAACTCAAAAAAAATCTAGAGCTTGCTGGAAAATTTGCAAACAAACTACAAGAAAGTGAAGAAATCACAAAGCAAGGGAAATCAAGCTAGGAAATCATCCACACAAGTTAGGTAATGTGTTTATTCATTGTTCTTCAACTTCGATGCAACTAGTTTTCAAAAGATTGGGGTTGTTGTACCCGTACCCAAACAATTTCAGAGAGTCTTTTAATTTGTTTGAAGTTAAATAAAATTATCAATTCGAATTTTAAAAGCCAATTTTCAGTTTTGCAAGTTTTTGATTAAAAATACAATTTTTGCATGATTTCGATTTTTGTTGATTTTGAGCTATTAAATGATGTTGTTTTCGAAATCTAAATTCATATTTGGATTCCTTATAAAAAATCACTTGGGACAATGTCTATAGTTTCAAAATTAGAGGTGTTCTCATAACAAAAAAAAAGAGGAAGATGATAAACAGTTTCAAAAACGTGCGTGTGATCCTTGGACCAGTCGGGCCGGCCCAGTTTGGCCAAACCGGGTTGGACAAAAAAAAAAACAAAAAAAAGTTTTAAATATGTATATATAGGAAAACTATAGAAAATTAGCTTGAAATTTATAAAAAAAGTTCTGAAAAATATAAGAAATTGGGAAAAAGATAGAAAATTGGTTTTCGGGACTTTTCAGACATTTGACACCCCGGTGTTACCCGAAAAATGTGCCACATTAAAAATTGGAATAAAATTTTAATTTTTGGTTAAGTATTATAAACTCACTTAATATGGCTTTAAATCAATTAAAATTATATAAAATGAACTTCATGAACTAAAGGGAATTCTCAGGAGTTTAGGTGCACGAGTCGGGGTGTCGGGAGGCCAGATTGATTAGGAAATTTTGTGAATTGTGAGTAATCCAACTTGAATTATTTATTTTCATTTCATTTCTATTCCACTATTATTGATGGTCTAATTGACTATATTATGCCTTGTATTCTGAATATTATGAATTGTTGTGGAATCTCCTCATATTGAGACTTGTTATCATGATATCTCATTTCCTTAAAGTTCATTGATTCTTTCCATACGCATTTATCTGCCTTGTGGTTTTTGATAATTTGTCTTACAAATAGCATTCTATTAGGATTAGCTAAGTTTATAATTGTATTAGAAACTTGTACTCTCGGTCTATTTGTGCTTTGTAGCATAGCAAATTATTGGAATCCTTTACCTAGTCTTTTATTGTCTTTAATAGTAGTTTTAGTATCTAGGGTCTATTGAACATGATAGGTGAGCGGCTCACGGGGTCACGGGACTTCGGGCATGTCGGCAATCTCCACTATACTTGCGCGACTCACATGACGTAATGAACCAGGGTGTTCGGCGAGATTTGCGGTAGATGATTTATGCGCGTAGCACAGCTCCGCCATTTGAGGTATTAGAAATGATGATATGTAAAGTATAACTCCATAGAAATAATGGAAAAGGCTAAGTGATAGTTCTCATCGCCAACCGGACCTAGATCAGACTGCTTAACTTGTGTTAGTTTCATTTGAATTTTTGGTATTTTCTATCATGTTTATTTGGAGCATTCTTTGGCTATCATTATGCTTTTAAATACCGTTCATTTATTTTGCAAATGTGAGTAAATAAGTCATTTGGGAATTATTGTTATACTTTTGTACTCACCGTCCTTTTTATGACAGGTGGTGCAGATCCGTCAAGCAGTAGACCCGGCAAAATGAAGATTGACGACTACTTCTGAGCTTGGGGGAGCGTGCTATTGTTTGACTATAAGTTTTGATATTTTTATATTACACATATTATGTCTTTCATATTGTTGGGTTGTATATATTGGGTTGAACGTTAGTTCCCCGACTTTTGACTATCACATTGTTTATATATATATTGCGATCGTTATTCCTGCTTTCCACACTTAGGATTATTAAATTGTTTAAATTTGAAGTTTTATGACTTTTGCTAAAATTTTGTTAAGACTTCCGCTAAAATCATGTTAATGAAGTTCACCCAAGAGGGGGATGAATTGGGTTACCGAGTAGTTATCGCCTTTTTAAAACTTTATACACAAATAATAACGATAATGCACACACCAATGATAAATGTCAATGCTATGCAATCAAGAAGGGGGTAGAAGAGATGGAAATAAGACACGTGATTTATAGTGGTTCGATCCAACCGATCTACATCCACTACCTAACCTCCCCGGTTAGGATTTTCAAACCCCACTTATATTATCAATAAGTATTACACCCTAAGCCAACTAGTCTAGTGAATGCCTAGCCTCAACTAGGTTTTTTACACGATGTCTTATCGCAATAAGGTCTTATACAACCACCTAGCCGCAACTAGGATTTTCCCACCTAAACCCACCTAGGACTTTTCCCACCTAGCCGCAACTAGGATATATGCCTAGCCTCAACTAGATCTTCTCTTTCGACTTAGATCTCACTAAGTCTTACAATCAAGATTTGAATACAATTGAAATATACTTTACAAAGTAAAGTGATATCAAATTCAAATACAAGCAAGCCTCCTAGAGCCTAATCACTCTTATGCATGCAAGTATAAAAACAATTGAGAAATGCAAGTATAAAACTGATTTTATGCAAAACTCAAATATGAAACCGTTTTAAATAGATTGATGAGAACAAAAACGGTTTCAAATCCAAGGAACAAGAAGTTTGATAAAAATCAAGTTTAAGCACAAACTCCTGTTTAAATCAGTCCAAGGGTTTAATGAATCAAGTTTAAGTGCAAAACTCAATACAAGTGTGTTTAACAACACAACAAGTAATTTCCCAAATCAATCACACAAGAATATATAATTTAAGCACAAGAAAAGCTAGGGAATGGACTTTCTTACAACCCTAAGAAGATGACTTGAAAATCAGTTCTGGAGAGGTTGTTGTACTCCTTAAAGTGCCTCAAGAGTGCTGGTTTTGATGTTGAATGAACAGCCTCTAAGTGTAACTTGAAAACCCCAAGCTCCTTCTCTTGAAAAATTTAAGCACAAATGTTTTTCTTTGACTTGAAAACCTAATTTGTGTGCCCTATGTGTTTGGGAGTGTTGTATATATTTATAGACCAGTATATGACCGTTGTGTGCATCCAAGGGCTGAGATTTGATCAAAAATTCGAATTAAAGTGAATTTTTCAGCTTTATAAAAAAGTTTGTCAGATCGCAATTAGCGCGCTAATTTTATGACCTAGCGCGCTAACTCGCACATAGCGCGCTAATAACGATATTAGCGCGCTAACTGCAGGGACCTCAGAATAATTAATTCTGTCCATTGTGTTAGCGACCCTTTACATGTCCTAGACCCAATAAACCCTCATATAACATATAATACATGTTTGTTATGGGTCATATGGCCTATTTGGATGGTCCGGATATTTTCACAAATCCCAAAAATGGAAAATCTCGGTTTCATGATTTGCGAGGGACTTTTCTGCAAATATGCAGTTTTCTTTTCAAAGACCTTTCAAAAACAAGTTTTTCTTTTTCAAAAGCTTTCACAATGATTTTCAAAATGCGATATTAACATACACATATAGTTTAACATAGTTTAGACTTATAGGACCGAAATCTTCAAGTAATCACTTGACATTTGAAAATTCATTTTAAAATCACGATATGCATGAACTAATGCAATAGGCTTGCTTAAGTGAACTTGAATACCTTACATCAATTTTACAACTCGTGGCCTTGATCTTTCGTCTTCATTCCTTTATGTATGTCGAGTCTTGAACTTGTATAGCTTGAATGCTTGAATACCCATGATGTGATGTTTCGCAACCTTTGACGAAACTGAAATACATTTGATAAAATTTATTAGTATATTTTCACCTTGTTTGTTTTCATCAAAATTCCGGTCGGAGTTAGAGTGACTAACCACTTAGTCCAACAGTTAAGACTTCTGCTAACTAAATTAACTGTTAAATATTTTAAACAACTCTAAGTTATTGAAATTGGTAGGGTTAGTGTATTATTTATCCTGAACGTGATCAAGTTGGAAATTATGTTGAAAAGGCTGACTAATATGTAGTTAAGTCCTACAAACTAAATGAGGGCTCAATTACAGGATTAAGTCGGGCGATACCCTAAATTATGAAACGAGTCGTCACAGTTAGAGCATAGACGGTCAAACCAGCAATCTCGCTTTACAGTTAATTTTATTTTAGCGAAACTTGAAAATTGATTTTATTTTATTTTATTTTATTATTATTTTTTTTTCTAAAAGAAAACAGGCGGTTGGACTCACTATTCCAGCTCAGGTGCACAAGTCGATGCCCATTCTGGGTTACTGAAGCATTCCATGATTTAATAGCTAGCTTTTCGCTTTTAAGTTCTGAGTTTTGAAATGGATATAATACTCAACAATTAATATCATATTGAGTTATGTTATTTGTGCTTGCCTTTTGCATTGGAAGAAACCAATTATCTAAAAAAAAATGGAATTAAGCGATGGGCAATCGTGAAAGTTGCCACAAACCTTGAAAATGAGGCGTGACTCATGTGTATCTTTATTTTTTATTTTTGTCAATAAACTCACTTATATCTCAATGATATATTACGGGTCACATGAATTAATTATAAGGTGCCAAATGTTTGAATTAAATATATGTTAGTCAATTTCATAATAATAATAATTAAACGGGACAAAATTTGATGCTTCAAATAAAATGAAAAAGAAGAATAAAAATTTGAAAAACTATTAAGCAATGCGTCAAGATACAGCATTTATATTGCTTATTCTGTATGACGCGAGCTAGATATATATAAATAAAAACGGCATTCTCCATACCGCACGGTTATTGAGAAAAAAAAGGCAATTCTGCCCCTAAATTTACAAAAATGCTATAATAATTAACTAAAGGGAAATGCTAGCGTGCCCCCGCACAAGACACACGTGATGCGCCTCACGCATGTATCTCAAAGCACATTGATGGCACACGTCGAGGGTGACGCAACAGAGATCTTCTTAACTGATTATTCGACACTACAATAATTCAATTCAAGGTACAAAAACTTAATCAAAGTTTAAATTTTATTCAATAATCAAAAAAGTCAAATTACAACAAAAATAATGTTTTAAATAACAAAACTTAAAATTTGTTAAAAATAGCAAAAGTTTAAAATACCTTAAATTGAAAACTAAACGAAATAAAAAAGTCAATGCCACAAACGGCATACAAAATAAAAATTCTTACTAAAAATTGTAATCAAACTAAAACTTATTAAAAATAGAAAATTGTTAATTTATAGGTTTAAATGAAGAAATTTAACTAAAAACACTGTAGTCATGACAAAGAAATTTTATAATTTTATAGTCAAACCTTCTGAAAGTTAACTAAAATTAATTTTGTTCGAACTTAGTATTTAAAAACTTCTTAGACTGCATGCACCTAACATTTTCCATTAATCAAATCTATTTTATTTGCTATTTACGCTATTTACCACCCACAAATGACGCACGTCATCAACATGTGTCTTTGTTTGCTTGTGCGCGGGTAGTTGTACGATCGTGTTGATATCAAATCCAGCGCAACCCATCGCCTTGTTAACAAGGAATACCTCTGTTATTAAAAAAAAAAAAAAAATCAAGGAATATTTAACGAGTCAAGTAGTTCAAGTGGCTTATTAGTACTAAGCTTGTTTAAGTAGTGACTCATATTTGAGTCATGTTTGAGAGCCAATTCTCTTATGGGTTAATTACAGCTCTGGGCCGAAGTAATTGATTAGTTCATATACCATGTGATTTACAATAATAAGGAATACTTCAAATATACAAAAAAAAAAATACTAAAAAAAGAAAAGAATATTTTAAAAAATGTTTTCAACTTTGGCACTATAAATTTGAAGCAGATTGAAGTAATTTGACACAAGTCTCCAAAAGTTCCATTACTTTCTGAATGAAATGGCTCTACTTTTGGAAGAGGAAAACATTTTCGACTTTGTTGTCAAACAGGGCAATGGAGTGAAGGGCATGGTTGATTTAGGCCTGTCCAAGGTTCCAGATCGTTATGTCCAACCCTCAGATGAAAGAATTAACAAGCTAGAAGCGAAGCAACATGTGATCCTCCCCATTGATCTTTCCGAGCTAGAGGGTCCTCGGCGCAACCAAGTGGTAAAGAGTATAGTGAAATCTGCGGAAACGATTGGTTTCTTCCAAGTTGTGAACCATGGTTTAAAAATTGAGCTGCTGGAGAAGCTCAAGGATGCGGCCCATAAGTTTTTCAACCAACCCCCGGAAAAGAAAGCAATTTATCTTTCCGGGGTAAGTCCGTCTCCATTATTAGTGAAATATGGGACAAGCTTTTTGCCAGAGAAGGAGGAAGCATTGGAATGGAAGGATTATTTGAGTATGATCTATACCAATGACAAGGATGCTTTAGAGCATTGGCCGAAGCTATGCAAGTAAGTCTCATTTACTATAGGCAGAGGCGATGCTAAGATTTCAAGCTAGACCAAGAGTAGCTTAGGCATGTTATCTATAATTTTTTTAGTGATCCAACTACATGTGTTTGGCTCTGCTCTGACCATAAAATTTTTCTACTAGCTAGCATCCACAACCAAATTAAGTTAATTCGCTAAGAGCATCCACAACCCCCATACAATTCACGCCCTCATTGTGGGGCGTGAATCTCTCGCGCAGTGATAGAAACACCACATGCAACAATGCGTGTGGGCCCACCAATCTTTTATTATTATTTAAAAAAATCAGTTTTTGTATTTTTGAAGGGGTTTTAGTCAACTTTTTTTTTTACAAAAATGTGTTGAATTTTTTAAAAAAATGGTGTGATGTGATTGTGGGTCCCATGAAGTGTGTAGTGAAGAGTTTAAATGATTATAGGTGTGAAAAGTGTAGTAGAAGAGAGTGTAATGAAATGATGATGTGACACTCTATTACACCCACAACACATCAAACCATTGTGGATGCTCTAACTCACATATAAGTAGATATGAATCTGTGATGCACACTGAAATTATACGATGGTGTTAATGGATGCTGCATATGTCTATCTTATACAAATATATAGAGATTTATATATTAACTAATTATGTAGGGAAGTGGCACTAGAATACCTAAAGACATCAAGCGAAGTTGGAAGGAGAATTCTTGAAGTATTGATCTCAGAGCTTGGAGTAACTTATGAAGACTGGATGGCTGAAGCTTACATGGGAACAAAGTTTGTGAACATGAACTTCTATCCGACTTGTCCGAACCCGGAGCTAACTGTCGGCGTTGGTAGGCACTCCGACATGGGCACCATAACTGTACTGTTACAAGATGGTATCGGAGGGTTGTACGTGAAAGTTGAAGAGGATGAAGATTCTGGAAAGAGGGAGAATGGGTGGAGATTCCACCCATCTCTGGGGCCTTGGTCATCAACATTGGTGATACTTTGCAGGTTGGTAATCTCACAAATAAATACACATGTATAGATACGAAAAGTGCACAACTCAATCTATATATCCAATTTTTACTTTTTTTTTTAAAGAGGAAAGTTGGGTAAGTATAAGTTAAATATACGTATCTTGTTTCGATTCCCCTATGTGTTAAGCTTCGACGGGCCACTGGTTAAACTAACATGGGTGAAGAGCAACAAGGACCCCCTTGGGGGATTAGTCAAGCGAAGCTCAGCACTCCCCTAAGGTCATAAAAAATAAATAAATAAATAAATATCTATATATCCAATGTTAGCTATGTGTTGTTAGCTTTATATAATAAGTCCTTTTTTTTTCGAATTAGATTAAGTCGTTAGACTGTTTTATTATTAAGTAAAAAATAATTTTTTCTTTAATTATCTATGGCTCAATCCATTCAATAGAGAACCTATTCCGCTAATAAGAGTAAATAGATTTGCTAATCACATAAATGCTCAAAAAAATAACATCCAACTATTATAAAGTTTGGCTTTAAAACACGGTAACATATGAATGATGATTAAATGTGTGCACTACTAGCACCAAAATAATATATATAAAAGGCTGTTTATTAACTTCTTAATTTTTCAATTCATGGTTGTCTCGGTGTATCTCAGATATTAAGCAATGGGAGGTACAAAAGCGCAGAACACCGGGTCCGGACTACGAGTACAATGTCAAGAGTGTCCGTGCCTTTATTTTTGATACCAAGACTAGACGAGAAGATTGGACCACTGCGTGAAGTTGCAGCAAATGATGGGAAAGCACGTTACAAGGAATTCTTGTTTGAGGAGTACAAGAACAACTTCTTTGGCAATGCTCATGATGGAAAGAAGTCCCTCGACTTTGCAAAGATTACTACCCAATTACTTTTTTCTTTTAGTTTTTCATTTGTAATGACAATCTTTATACATGAAATAGACATATGCCACTCATGTGACGGGCACCGCCCGCCTAATCCCGCAATTAGCTACATCTGACGTTTATGTCACCCATGCGTGCATAGGGATCTTTAATCATTTAATACGGAAATAAACTAGAATATTATGCAAGTCAATTGAAAAATAACCTAAGTGTGGAAAACCAAGTATGACATCATAAACCTAAAATGTAGCA
Organism: Stephania japonica; assembly: GCA_039657345.1. Lineage (NCBI taxonomy): Eukaryota > Viridiplantae > Streptophyta > Magnoliopsida > Ranunculales > Menispermaceae > Stephania > Stephania japonica. The sequence continues at coordinate 12,737,108 of CM077558.1, read as the reverse complement.
AATCGTCTAGTCGGGAACTAACACTCAACCCAAATGTACAACCCAATGTAATAAAAGACATATGATATTACATACAAAATATCAAAAATGGACTTACAACAAAAGTCGCGCCGCGCCGCTACTCGGGGAAAATCTCCTATCTTCTCCTTGCCCTACGGCTAGTAGATGGATCTCACCCACCGTCATAAAAGGACTGAGTACAAAATAAACGGTAATCCCCTATGACAAGTTTAAATTTGCATTTCCAAATATAATCGACCGGTATTTAAAAGCATATAACTAAGAAAGCTGAAAAAAATAAACCATATGCAAGTAAATACCGTAGTTAAACAAGTGAAACCGACACTCGGGCTAAGTAGTGGTGAATTAGGTCCCAGGTGACGGTGAACGGAATCACCCGACTCTATAATGATAAATCACAAGGGACTCTAACCCAAGTGAGTCCAGGGACTCTAACCCCTGGTGTGTTGACTACATCAAGGACTCTAACCCTGAGTGTCATATAGTGTTAGGTAATATGTGTCATCAACCCCAGGGACTCTAACCCCGTGAGTTGCGCACACCTCGATCGAGTACGGGACCTAATTACTAAAACTACTTTTTAATTTCAAGGAAGACAAAGTATGGAATGTCAAGGCATAGGCAAATCTACCATCTAATCAAATAGAGAGTACAAATCCATATAATACCTTTTTAATATATATACTAGCCTAATAGCATGCTATTTATCCTTTATTTCACATTTAAACAACAAGAATAGACATAGCATGGGATGGAGGCAATGAATCAAATCAACAAGTAAATATCATGCAAAACTAGACTCACAAGTGAGCATAGAACACCAAGAACACATGATATTAGAATAATACTCACTTTCACGCAAAATTTCTAGTCAATTCGGCCTCCCGACACCTCGACTTGCGCTCCCAAACTTCCGGAAGACCCCTAGGTTCCTAAAGTATCATTTTATATCATCATTCATGTGTTTTTATTTATTTATTTATTTATTATATATTTATGTATATACATACATATATATACATATATATATATATATGTATATGTAAGTGTATATATATATATATATTTATTTTATTTTATTTTATTTGTTATTTTTTTATTTATTTTTTTTTTGGGGTTTGGACCCTGAACCGGGTCTGACCCGACCGAACCGGGTCAGACCCGGTTCGGTCCAACCGGTCCGGCCCAACCGGACCGGTCAGACCGGTCCACCACGCAAATGCGTGCGTGCGTTCCCTCCCTCCCCCATCCCCCATTTCATTTCACAAAGGCACCCTTTTTGATTTGGGAGGGATTGGGAAGGGGAGACGACGACCATGTCGTCTCCCTCCTCGGACTTAATTATCTATTAAATAACCAATTAACTCTCTCTCCCCCCTCTTTTTGTGTGTGGTGGTGGTGATTTTGACTTTTTCTTATCCTCTTTCTCAATAAGTTTTCATTTCTCTTTTTCTGATTTTATATTATATATATATATATATATATATTTAAATTATATATATACATACATATGTAAAGATAGTCAATCTTTATACATGTTTGAAATAAGTCTACACACTTATCATACCTGGTGACTCACATTGTATCCTAATTAAGGTCAAAACGGAGTTAGAGATTTGGGCCGTGACATCACAAATCAGAGTAGTCTTACCAATTGAGAAAGAGGCATATATTGATGCAGTCCAAGAAGTGTCGAATACTTTTTGAAAAAGTTTGACCAAAAATAATTAATTTTGGATGACTTTTGGAGGGTTCGACTACAAAATTCAGCAATTTTGAAGACATGGTTTTATTGAAAATGGCGTGGTGATTAATACCCACCACTAATATTGTGACTACAATTTTTTTGGCCAAATTTTTCGTTTATGCCTTCGAATTAGTAATTTTTCTATTTTTAGTAAGTTTTAGTTTGATTACAACTTTTAGTAGGAATTTCGTTTTGTATGTTGTTTGTAGCAGTAGCTTTCCTATTTTTCTAGTTTTCAATTTAGGGTATTTTGAACTTTTGTTATTTTTGACAAATTTTAGAGTTTTTCTATTTAAAGCACCATTTTTGTTGTAATTAGGCATTTTTTTTAATTATTGAATAAGATTCGAACTTTGGTTAAGTACTTGTGTATTGAATTGTATTATTTGCGTAGTGTCGAATAATCAGTTTGGAAGATCTTCGCTGCGTCAAGTGGTATCAGAGCTTTTGTAACGACTCAAATTTAATTCGTTATTATTAATGACGTATTTGCAGACGTCGTGGATAGTTGATGCTAGTGGGATCCGCAGCTAGGCTAGGGGCGTGTCTGGAGTTAAGTAAATAGCTATTTTGTATGTTGATTTGTCTAATTTATGATATTTATATTGAAATATAGTAAACGACATCATGATGTATGTAATTACGTTGTCATTGACGTGTGAGGTTGTGTATTAAGTATTTGCCTCGATGTGCATGTCGAAGCAAGTACCGGATAGGCTAAAAGATGAAATGCTAGGCCGGGAAATAATACACACATGAAATGAATAAAATGAATTAAATAATTATTTTAGAATGCCTATATGGACTTAGTAGCGTGGTAGTACGCGTAGATCGCGTGTTAGGACGTGAAATGGGCTTTGGAACGCCTGAAATGCGACTTATTGAGTTGCATACAAGGAAGGTCACACAAGAGTGTCTCATAAGTGAGTCAAAAGGAGCTCGAATAGGACCAATTATTGGCCAAATGTACGCCGATTGATGAGCCTTGAGTTGGCTAAGTGTTATGAGATGAAACAAAAGTATAAAAGCATGGGTTGACTTTCTCCAACACACATTTGTTCTTTCTCTCACTCTAGATCCGAAAATTGGGAGTAAAGAACAAGGATTTAGTGATAATTTGGTGGTGATTTTAAGGACACGGAGGAGTAAATTCATGAAAGTAAGGTGAGATCTTCACTTATTTCTTCTTCTGCTCTCTTTTGGTTAGGGGTGGGCAGCGGTTTTCAAAAAATCGCCTAAACCGCTCAAACCGATCAAACCGCACGGTTTGGTTTGGTTTTTGAAGCTCGCGGTTTGGTCACGGTTTGGAAAACGACCAAACCGCAGATTCGCGGTTTGGTCGCGGTTTTCATTTTGAGAAAACCGCGGTTTAACCAAACCGATGGCATTTTGGTAAATACAAACTAAAAACCCTAAAAATAAAAAAAAAAAAACCACAAATTGGACATCTTTGTGTGATTCAAACCAGATTGGGGTTTGTAGATCACTAATTTTGGTGTTTTTGGTTTTTTTTTTTTCGTGTTGTTTTTTTTTTTTTTTGCTTGTCATGAAAATGTTGTAAAAACCGGAGGATGTATTGGGGTTGATGGTTTTCCAAGTTTGAGAAGTTTTTGGTGGTTTTAAACCATGAAATGGGTTTTTCAATCTTTTCATTGATCTTGTGATTTGATGTATATATGATGATTATAATTGTACCTCTGGCTTTTTGGAGTGATGTTTATCCCCCACGAGGTGAGGATGGGGTCGACGGCGATGGGGATCGACCATGGGAGTGATTTCAGCAGTTCAGCAAGGAGCTAAACTATTGGAAATCGACTACCCAGCACGTTGGGCAGTCTGGGTGTTGGTGACGATGATAAGGATGAACACCAACACACTGGCTAAAGGCCCAGCACTCTGAGTGTTCATCAAATATACATATTTAAGCTATTTTAAGGGTGGTGAATCTAATACTTATACTAATTAATATAAAATACATACAATTGACTAAAAATCAATTATAAATGGAAAATATGTCATTTGATGTGTATAGTATCCTAAATGAAATTACTTGAGTATTTACTTCTCTTGGCATTCGAATTTAATTTTTATCATTTCAATATTCTACTTCTAGTTACTACAAAAAACAGTGAATTAGCAATGAAAATAGCAACGAAATCTTATTCTGTTTCTAATTAGAAACGGAATATTGACGAAATGTGGTGGGAAACTGTTTAAGTATTTAGATACGGAATAGCGACAGAATAGAGACGGAATAAAATTCCGTTGCTAACAAATTGGCGCCAAATTTCCCACCAAAAGTTGATATATTTAGGTGACTTTTAGCCGTCCATCTCGCCTCGAGATTCGCGGACAAAGATATGTGGATGAGAAGCATTGGACCGGTCCACACTATGTCATCTCTAGCATTGCATCCCCTCTCACTTCGTCCGATCCCCCCATCGCCTCCCCTCTCTCTTCACTTCGACCGTAACTGCTCCACTTCCTGGTTTCAGATCTCTCTCTATATCTCTGATTTTGCATTCCCAATCGCTCACTTCCTCACCTCCTCCCGAGCCCTAACCCTTGTCGTAGCCAATCACGCATTTCGTCCCTCTCGCTCGATCAAACGCTCCAGATTTCGAACTCCTCTCTTCGTGAGCGAGCATCCTCATCATTTTGATCGATCAATCCATTTCGATACGTATATGCTCTTCATCGTCTCTGTTTTGTGAGGTTCGTAATAGCTCGGTGGATCGATTGATCAATGTGGTTGTTGTGTTATTGATTGTAGGATTTCGGCTGAATAGGTTGAGGTCTGCAAGCAATTGATCTCCTCTCTTCGTGAGCGAGCATCCTTGGTCAATCGATCTGCTTAAGTACGTATATACACTTCATCATCATCGTCGTCGTCGTCGTCATCCTCATCTATATGTTGTTTTGTGATCTTAGATTGGTGGATCGATCAATCTATGTGGTTAAGTATTATGTTTTGTGTCATTGAATGTAGGATTTTGGCTGAATAGGTTGCGGTCTCTCTATCCCACCACCGCCCTTCACCATAGGCTCTCTTGAACATTGAAGTGAGTAAAAAAGTTCTTGGTGCTTTTGCCAAAGAATTTTATTATTTTGGCCAATATTATATGATTGATTTTAGGCTTATGTGAGCATTTTTTGCGCAATTTTGCTTCATGAGCACTGTTTTGGGGACTCAATCTCAAATTGGTATGGTTGATTTGTAGTTTCCTACCTTATTTTTTGTATCTCAACAGGGTGTCTTGAATTCAAGGCATGTTTATTTAAAAATTATATATAAAAATTGATTTTAATTGAAATAAATTCAAGAAAAATAGGAAAAATTCAGGAAAAATTCTAGAAAATTATATTTTCATCAAATAAAGAGAAATTTGGGAATTTCTAAGAAAAGTGAAATATTCAAAATTTTTACGGGACGTTTTGTCTGGGGTTTTACCTTGGAAAACGTGAAATTTGGCAAAAATAGCTAGAAATTTGGAAAAATCATAGGAAATTAAGGAAATTGATATAAATTGCATTATCAGGATTTTTGTACACACGGGGACCGTAAGGGGCGTGTCGGAGTCCGTGTTAGTGCGAAATAGCTTGGATCGAGGTAAGTAAACCAGTGAGGAACACCACAGTATTTCTTGAGCTTTTAAATTATTTATTGATATTGTTCAATGCTTTCTTGTTATTCCATTCATATGAGTTGTCCTAAGGCAAGTGTGTCAAGCGTGATCCTTGCAGAATTTCGGGCTCGCGGTGTATTATACCGGGGTTTACGGCTGGGGATACGTAATTGGTTGTAATGACGTATACGGGGTGAGAGTTCTCCACCCTATTGCTGGGGACTCTGCACTCGCGTAGGGGTCTTAGAGGAGATTCTGTCCTCGACTCCTAGCCTTTGAGGAGATTTTGTCCTTGGCTTAACGACGTTAATTGGTCGGGACCACTTGTGCCTTTCCCTTGTACTCCGGGACACTCAATTTCGATTGTTTATTTATTTATTTACGCTTTATATATTAATGCGCTCCTGTCCTTTTCTTTCTATCGGCATGAATTATTTGTCCATTTATTTAATTCGAAATACTTTGTATTTCATTGTTGTTCCCTTGGCGTTACTTACCCGGGCTCGTCATTCTTGTGTTTGACCGAGTGCAGATCCGCAGTCTAGCAAAGGAAAGGCCGTGCAGTTAGGTGATATACTTTGAGCGGTCCTCCTCTGCTGGTATAGGTGACAATTTTTTGTATTAGCTACTTATATTGTTTTTGTACATGGGGTAATGGGTTGAGAGATCTTTTTGGATATTATGACTTAGATGATTCTCTCCTTGCTTTACATGATATATATGATATACGGGTTCCCACACTCTAGGTTTTTGTCCTAACTTGTTGATTTATTAGTTGAGATTAATGGCTTCCGCTTATTACTTTGATAACTCGCTAATTAATTGACTTCACTTTTAAATGATTAACAAATAATGGAATGGTAAGGATAGGCTCATATACTCGTCGGGATTGGCTCGGGGTTCGCGGGTCCAGGCCGGGCGGCGCCGATTCTAGGGTTGTGGAATTCGGGGCCGTCACAGTGGTAGTGTCCAATTAATTAAATAGATTTTCTTATCCTACCAAAAAAAAGATTTTCTCATGTAAAAATTCTAGTTGTGGCAATGTCTAATTAATTGATCAGTGCTCTTCTATTCATCTTGATAATCAAATGTACATGTGAATAATTAAATAATGGTGGTTGGACAAAAGTCACAATATAAAAATGAAATATCTGGTACATATTTATCCAGTTTGGATCTTTCTCTCTTTTGATTTATTGTTGATGGTAACGCTTTAATTTTAATTAATATCTCCTTTTTAGAATGAAAAAAAATGTTTTTTGACTAATAAAACTATAGCCGTCAAGATAATGTTTCACTTTCAAATATATTTTGTTTTATGATAAAAAAAAACAAGTAGTTAAGTTATACATTATTGTTACTGCATATGTACTTTAATCATAGTTATTTGTAAATTAATTAACCCCTTCATCACTTTCAACGAAAAAAAAAAAACAAATTTACCCCTTCATCACTAATTGTATAATCCTCCAATTAATTTGATGATCAGTTTATCAACTTTAAACAAAAAGTTGTTGTCAATCTCTGTCTCCACTTGCTTAATGCTTAGTGTTACTTTGATTTTCATTTGAGAGTGACAACTAGTGATAGTTTATGTTTGATCCAGTAGTACTAATAGTTTTTTTCAACTATATATTAGTATTTTGAGGAGAAGAGCATTTTTTCAACTAAATTCTAAATCATAAACCCTATATATATAGGTATCATGGCTAGTATTGGTGATAGTAGTAGTAGCAAAGTTTTTGACAGTAGATTTTTTTTTTTTTTGATATTATAGGCTTGTTCAACATGTTTTTACATCGGAGTATCCTAAGGTTGACTAGTTCATTGTGCATTTGATGCATTTGGAGGTTTTGTGATTTGGTGTTTTAGGATTTTGAGAGATTGAGTTGTTTTTAAGAAGATGAGACCAGTGAAGTGGTGGATTCATGTGCTTTTAATGTATATTTCTTATCGTGATAATATATTAAGTCCTATACACATGGTATAAGAGTATTTTTTGGAGTATTTACAAAATTGTAACATTTGTATTGTAGTTCACTAGACAAGTATTTAATTGTATTTTTATTGTGTTTCTCTATGTATTGTGGCATTCCAATGATATTATATTTGTTATGTTTTAACTCTTTGTACTCAGACTATGTAAATAGGTTGTACAATATGTGCTTATTTTCCATTTAGGATCTATATGCACTAGAGGGATTTGTAATGGCTCTTCTTGAACTATTTGATTCCATTCATACTTAGTAATGCAAACAAATGAAGCTTCGATCCATATATATATATATATATATATATATATATATATATATATATATATATATATAATTGAACATACAACTCGATATGTAACAATTGAATGTAAATGTTTTAGATATATGATTTTTTATACAATATTGGAATTGCATTCTAATGAGGCATAGGCACATGAAAAAGGAAAACTTATAAAGATGTTGTACTAGTCACATAAAAAAGCACAAAGCAAGGCATCAATAATGGTTAAATGGAACAAAAGTTTAATGTCAATGCCGCCTCAACTTTTTTTCAAAATTTATTGAACCCATAAATTATTAAACTATCTAGTACAATGGCTATCCATTTTTTAAGGGTAACCATAACATTTAATTGCATTGTTTATTTCTGCCAGCTTAAGAAGCTTGAAAACCCCAAGGCACATATTAGTTTTTTTTTTTTTTTTTTTAAAAAGATATTAAGTTAATGTTTCATGAAGCTAAGGTGATACATATATGTAACATACTAGTTTACTTATCGTGTCCTCTATGTCACACTATGCCTCTAAACTTAAATAATATGAGAAGCTTTAAAGAAAATGTAAGAAACCTAACATTGATTAATGAATGACGATCAACTTTTGGAAAAGTGTAAAAAAATTAACCCCTTGATAGGTTATATAAAAACTTTTGATTTTAGTACAACATTGATGGGAAATAGGAAAAGCTTAATAGCATTTCATTGTCTCTTATAGTCCATTCACTCATCATTTGTGAATTGTGAGTTTGATGTATTTTTCTAACCCCTTCCATTTTTTTATTAACAAAATCTAGATGTTCAATCAGCAAATGAAAGGTATTTATGCTTATAAACATGAAGTAGGTGGAAGGAAGTACTAGTATATCTGTTTGTCAAAAAGTGGAGGAATCAACTACTTTAAATAATATGATGGTGTTTGGGCATTAATTCTGCATTGTTAGAAAATTCTATATACTTTTAAATAATAGCCTAAATTTCATTTTTATTGGGATTGATTACATGGATCAACTGATTCTACTCAACTCATATATATTAGTACCTCAATTATAGCTAGTCTCGTGTGGAATCTAAGAGCATCTCTACTAATGTTGTTTTGATATTGCTTCCTTGTATAGATGTTTATTATGTTTACTTTACAAAATTTGCATTCAATTTCTACTGATGTTGTTTAGTAGCTTGTTTTGCATTCAAGTTCTGCTCTTTCTTTAACTTTCTTAGGAAGCTATAACCTATGTAGTTGTGTTGCGCCTAGCAAAACTTCTATAGGACCAACTCTCATGTACAAGTAATAGCCCAAACAAAAGCACTAGTTAGGAAATTGAAAACTAGATCACGTGTGCATAATGGGTCTTAATTTTTATTTGGCACTGACCCAAATAGTGAAAGCATACTTTTGTAACTTTGCTTAATATTTTTTTAATTGTCTATTCTAATTCAATGTTGTCCAAAATTTATAGTTGAAGCGAAATCAAACTCAACAACTAATTACTCAAACACGAATAAAATAACACTTAATTGTGAACTTTTGTGTCGAAATTAAGTTAGCGTATTTTGTAAGAGATGTCGATCGTGGATAGAGAGTGGATGTACAATCGGCTCAGTAATGACCTCATTTGAAGGAGTTTGTTGCAAGTGTAAAAAAATTCATAGAATTTGCGAAGGCACATTATACCACGTATAAAATCGAGAATAGGATTAGGTGCCCATGTAATCGTAGTAAATGTCAACTTCTACCTTACTTTGACGTTAAAATTGTTGAGCATCACATATGTAGATTAGATGCCCATGTAACAAAAGCCATATGTTCCTTTTTTTTGGGCACTTTTTTTCACTTCCTCTATTTTCATGATTTTGCATTTGTTTTTGTTGCATTTATTTTGTTGTATTTTTGTTAAACTAGAGCCATGTGTTCCTTTTTTTGGGCACTTCTTTTTCACTCCCTCAAGGACTAGTAAAAAATAATATGAAAGTCTTATAATACTTAAGTAATTACCATATTTTTCTTAAAGATCTATACAAAATTACTAAATTACAAAGGATAAAGGTAATAGTTTAGTTTTTCACCTTATTTTTCTTATTATGTTAAAATAACCACTTCTTGAGGAGAAAAAATTTTATGAAGACTTTGTGTTTGCTATATAACATCCATGCTTTCATGTTCTTTAGGTCTTAGCTCATTTTGTGGTGTAAAACTTTGATGACTTTGTTTTTGTGCAGGCTAAGATTGAGAGGAGGCACGAAGAGCTAACTCATGCTACTCCAAACCAGCCTATAGATGAAATGCAACTCTAGTTTGATGCATTGGGAGATTGCCCTAAGGGGCGTGTTTATGAACTCGGGTCCTATTGTAGCAAGAAGAGGAGATTTGGAGATCCGATGCCAGCACATCCCAGAGGTCGAGTCCTTCAAAGATTGTGGTTCTCCGTCAGAGGCTCGTGCAGTTCAGGCTATCATTGAGAGCCATTTGCGAGTGCGCATTGACTCTGGAGTGAGCACATCTCGCGCGTCGCCACCACCACCACGTCCACCTCATGAGCAGCACCAGCAGGTAAGGATGGATCCGACTGATCCACCAGAGCAACACCACCACGATGGCAATGATTGGGACATCCACGAGCGGATGGATGAGGAACGCTTGGTGATGAGTGTTCGCTAAGTATTTTAGTTGGTTGGTAGAACTTTTTGGTTTGCAAACAAACTTTAAACTTTTTGGTTTGGAAACAAACTTATAACAATTTTTGGTTATGTCAAAATTTGAACAACTGCTTGGAATAAATTTTAGATCAAATTCACATTTTGTTTTGCTCATTTTGTTCAATATTGGATATTATTGTGAATGGATAGTGCTGAATATACTTTTGGGGGATGTTAGCACCCCCAAGGAGTCGTTGTACGGTGTGCATGGCGTTGGAGAAGGCCAAATTATACTGATGCAGGTTGTGTAAAGGAGACTCCCAAAACAGAATTTTGAGAAAGAACAATTTTGAGCACAATGACGTGTTTGAAGATGTGTAGTGGCTCGAATTTAATTCGTCGTTATTAATGACGTGTTTGCAGACGTGACGGACAGCTCAAACACTCATGGGACTCGCAATTAGGTTAGAGCATGCCTGGAGTTAAGTAAATAGTTATTTTATGCATTGATTTATCTCATTTGCGGTGTTAATTTTCAAATAGGCTAAACGGCATCGCGATGTGTGTAATTATTTGTCATTTACGTGTAAGATTGTGTGTTAAGTATTTGCCTCGATGTGAGTGTCGACGTGGGTACTGGATCAGCGGAAAGATGAAATATTAGGCCGGGGGAAATAATACACACATGAAATGAATAAAATAAATTAAATAATTATTTTGGAATGCCTATATTGGGATTAGTATCGAGGTAGTACGCGTAAGTCTCGTGTTGAGTCGCGAAACGGGTGCCGAAATGGCTGTTTGGGGACTTTAAATGATGCAAAACCAAAGAGAGTTCACAAGTGTGTCATGTAGTGAGTATTATAGTGCTGGAATAGGACCAATTATTGGCCAAATAGAGACCTTATGATGTGCATTGGGATGGCTATGTGATAGGAGACGCAAATCAAAGTATAAAAGCAATTTTTGACTTTCAAACACACTTTTATCTCACTTCCTCTTCTAAATCCGAAAATCAATAAGTGTTGGGGAGGGTTTGATCCATTTTTTGTGGTGAATTGAAGGACATCAAGGTGGGAAATCATCAAAGTAAGGTGAGATCTTCACTCCTCTCTTTTTCTTCTCTTTGGATGGTGAATTTGGGCATGTGGGTGTGAATCCGGGATTTGGGGTGTGTGGAACTGTTTTTGTTGAGCCTTTTGGTGTGGGTTTTGTTACTTGGTTGTGGAGAATGAGGTTGGGTTAATGGTTTTTAAGTTCGTGGAGTTTTCATGAAATGTGGTTTTTCAAGTTGATCGTTGATCATGTGTTTTGATTAATGAATGATGATTATAATTGTCTCTGGTGTTTTTGGAGTGTTTTTTATCCCCCACGAGGTGAGGATGGGGTCGACAGCTTTGGTGGAAGCTAGGAGATCAAATTCAGCAGTTTAGCGTGCTGGGCAAATCGTCCAGCGTGCTGGGTGTTCATCAAATGGGTATTTTAAGTTGTTTTGGGGAATTTGAACCTAATGCCAATACTAATCAACCTAAAATACATACAATTGACTAAAAATCAATTATAAACGGAAATAGATTATTTCGGGTGATATTTTGGATATCAGGGATTAGGAGGAGCCGGGTCGGGGTTTATTTGCGGGATGAGGAGTGCGATTTGAGGTGCATAGTATCACAACTAAAATTACTTGAGTATTTAATTCTTTTGGCATTTGAATTCAATTTCTTTCATTCAATATTCTACTCTGGTTATGGCTATATGGGCAGACATTAAACGAGGCTCCCTCTGTTCCATTCCTGTGTGTATGTCCACTACACCATAGCACGTGCTACCAGATCGGTCTCAGTGAATAGCACGACCTATGTGTCGTAGTGTAACGCCACCATCGAGCGGATTCGATCGTCTCGCTTGAGTAGGACTCGCCGGCAATATTCTGTGGAAGAGTCCTAATTATGGTGGTAGCCTGACCCTAGGGGCTAAGAACACAATTTGAGCTTTCCCTATTATCTATTCATGCGATGGGCGCAGTTGCTTGTATTTATTTCTGCATGTTTATTTAATAGCTTTATTTAAATTTCAGTATTTACTTTCATATTGCTCACTTAATTTCTTTGGGACTCTGGACTCATCATCTGCCTTTTGTGATGGCTTGAGTGCAGATCCTAGTACGAGCAGGGACAAGGGCAAGGGCAAGCTACCAGAGTACCGTTAATCTAAGATTGCCTGACTCGTACGCTTATATTATATATATTTTGTTTCATTTTGGATTTCGGGATTGTGAGTTATCTTGAAATACCTTGTATATATTGATCTTTTGTGACTTTGGAGGTATTTATGGTTATATATGGGTTTTCCACATTAGGTTTATGGTTTATGTCACACATTTATAGTATCATTATCCGAGTAAATGTGGTAGTAAGGCTTCCGTTGTGTTAATTTCAGGATGACTTAACATATAATTTGATTTCAATACAACTTAATCAGTAAATTGACAATTAATAAGGTTTAAAAAGATAAAATGGAGGATATAATCCAATGTAGAGCACAACTGTTTCTGGTAAGACAGACTGTGGGTCCGCATTGGCCCCCGTGGCAGTCTATTTGGAAAATGGGTCGTTATATTCTGTCTCTAATTAGAGACGGTCACAAAATAAAAATTCAAATTATGAGTTTATAAGTTGTGTTCCATCTCTATTCTGTCTCTAATTAGAGACGGAATATTATGAAGTTCGTCTCTAATTAGAGACAGAAATACAACCCATAAACCCATATTCTATTATGAAGTCCGTCTCTATTATGTCTCTAATTAGAGACGGTATAGAAACAGAACACAACCCATAAACCCATATTATGGGTTGAAGATTGATGGTATTTCGTCTCAATTTCGTCTCTAAATAGAAACGAAATCAAGTTCCGTTGCTATGGAATTTAGCATCGACGATTGTAGGAATGAATTCTGTTCCGTTGCTATTCCATCGCTATTGTTATTTTCATTGTTATTTCGTTGTTATTCCGTTGTTAATCTGTTGTTTTTCCATTGCTAATTTACTTTTTTTTGTAGTGGTTGTGGTCTTAAATGGACAAACATTGAGCGGGGTTCCCTCCATGCCATTCTAGTGTGTATGCCCACTAGACCATAGCACATGCTACCAGATTGGTCTCGGTGTATAACACGACCCGAGAACCACGTCGTGGCATGTGTCGGTGTGTCGTAGGTGTAACGTCGGCCATCGAACGAATCCAAATATTGGCCCTGCTTGAGTCGACTCGCCGACAGTACTTTATTGAAGAGTCTGAATTATGGTGCTAGTTTGGCCCTAGGATTTAGGAACACACTTTGAGCTTTCACTATTATCTATTTATGCTATTTATTATTTATTTCGCATGTTTATTTAATAGCTTTATTTAAATTTCAGTATTTACTTTCGGTATTGCTCACTTCAGTACTATGTGGAATAGTCTGAATTATGGTGTTAGTCTGGCCCTAAGATCTAGGAACACACTTTAATCTTTCACTATTATCTATTCATGCGATGAGTGCAGTTGCCAGTATTTATTTCCGTATGTTTATTAATAGCTTTATTTAAATTCCAGTATTTACTTTCAATATTACTCACTTAATTTCCTTAGGAATACTCACTTTGGACTCGTCATTTGCCTTTTGTGATGGCTTGAGTGCAGATCCTAGTACGAGTAGGGGTAAAGACAAGCTTCCAGAATATCATTAATCTAGAGACAGATTGCCTAACTCGTACGTTTGTATTATATATATTTTTTGTTTTCATTTTGGGATATGGGAATTGTGAGATAATTTGGTATACTATATTTTTATATTTTGATATTTTGAGACCTTTGAGGTATATTTCTTGATATGTGATGATCATATGGGTTTTCCACATTAGGTTTATAGTTTATATCATTCACTTCAATTATTAATATATGAGTTAATGTGTTTATAAGACTTCCATTATGGTAATTTGAGGTTTAAATGATGACTTGGCACATAATTAGAGTTCAATACTAGGTAATCAGTAAATTGTTATTTAATAAAACTTAAAAGATAAAATGGAGGATATAATCTAATGCGGAGCACAAGTGTCACTGGTAAGACAGACTATGGGTCCACATTAGTCCTTGTGGCGATCTGTTTGGAAAATGGGCCATTACAGCTTTCATCACGCGTGATTTGACATTAATCATGGCTTCAGCAAAAAGAATTAGAACCACCAACGAGTTGAAGATATTTATCAGAGAGACATCCAAGCCCATAACGAACAACATGTCACTCAGCTTTCGAGACGCAAAACTAATTGCATCAAATACTTGATGAGATGTATGCACTCTCTCGTGAGTTGTCCGCAGGATGGCGAAGCTATTACATGCTCATAGGAACCCGATTCCTAACCGTCAAAGGGAACCTCCTATTGAACCTTCTATTGCAGAGGAAATGGAAGGAGATGTTTCTTCGAATGGGGAGGATGAATTACTATGAGGCTACACGAGGCTTCATAGACCACATGCAGTTGATGACGACCGTAGGCAGTGGGAGGTTGGATGAAGCATGGTTCCAAAACTCCATGGTACGCTTAAGGAATTCTTGGATTGATTGGCAATAGTTGAGGAAGTCATGGAGTTTAAGGACGTACTAGAAAAACATCGCATGCAAATGGTGGTAACCAAATTTCGCAATTTCATCATGGCTTGGTGATAGTAACAAAAATTAACACAAACATTATGGGTAAAGGAAAAGTTACCTCGTGGGAGAAGTTGAAGAAACATCTGCTGGTTGAATTTCTACCCTATAATTTCCAGTGCTTGATGTATCAAAGATTGTGGAACTTGAGGCAAAGGGCAAAATCTGTTGATGAGTACACCAAGGAGTTTTACTAGTTTGTTGCTAGAAACGACCTATAGGAGACTCATGACCAATTGGTGTCGAAGTATATCTTTGGCTGCAGCATGTCAAAAGGCAAAGCAAGTAGAGCAACAATGACAACGTGGTGTTAATTTTATGCCTGTGAATGTTGGTGGTGGACCAACTAATATTGGTTGAGTTAGTGTTGGAAGAGGAAACGTTGCGACAAATCTCGTTGTTGGTACTACAAACAGAATTAAGTATTTTGATTATGGCGAAGATTGGCCATCGAGTTTCAGATTGCAAAGGGAATAAAGTCCTCTTTGTTGACAACGAGGAGGTAGACGACGACATGGATCCAACATACATCACTACAAAACAAGTTTTTGATACATCTACTAACAATACGCAGGAGGAGGTTGTGACCAGAGATGTCAGTACCGCATTAGTTATGAGACGATCTTGCATGACACCAAGGATGGATCGCGATGATGAATGGTTAAGGAACAACATCTTTCAGTCAAGTGCACCATATTGGGCAAATTTGCAAATTCATGATTGATGCAGGTAGCTGTGAGAATATCATATCTACCAAGGCGGTTCATAAGTTAGGGCTTGCAATAGAGAACATCTTAACCCTTACAAATTGTCATGGCTGAAAAAGGTAGTGAGGTAACAGTTTCAAAACGTACTTTGGTGACTTTCTCTATTGGTGCTAAGTATAAATATTTTGTTTGGTGTGATGTTGTTGTTATGGATGCGTGTCACTTGTTGTAAGGGCACCCTTAGCAATTTGATAGAGGAGTTTTGCATGATGGGAAGACCAAAAGTACACTAATGTTTAAAGGGGTGCGAATTGTTCTTCTATCTACAAAGTATTTTGATGATGACAAGCCGATGAAAGAGAATAGTAGTTTGCTGACACTGAACAGATTTGAAGTAGATTTGCGTAACTCGAAAATAGTTTATGTGCTACTTGGGAAGGAAATGAGTAGTGATGTTGCAATTCCATAATCAGTGGCGCCTATGTTGGCTGGATTTTCTAATGTCTTTCCTAATGATTTACCGAAGATTGACTTCGAGCCTGGTGCGGCTCTTCCCAAAAGGCCACATTTTAGAATGAGTCTCACTGAACATAAAGAATTGCGGCGACAAGTTGAGGAGTTGATGTGTAAAGTATTTATTTGTGAAATCATAAGCCCTTACGTAGTTCTAGCCCTCTTAAATCCTAAAAATGATGGCTCCTGGTGGATGTGTAACAAAATTACTGTCAGATATCGTTTTCCAATTCCTCGACTAGATGACTTGCTTGATCAATTGAGCGGCGATAAGGTGTTTACGAAACTGGACTTAAGAGTGGGTATCACAAGATTCGTGTACGGATTTTCGTTGAATGAAAGACAACTTTTAAGACCCGAAAGGGGTATATGAATGTCTAATGATGCCATTCGAGTTGTCCAATGCACCTAGCATTTTCATGAGAGTCATGAATCGAGTTTAAGTCCTATAATAGGTGTGTCATGAATTTCGATGACATTTGATTTACGTGTATTTCGATGACATTTTCCTAATCTTACTATTTTTTGCTTGTTTTACTCCATGAAGTTCACTAGTTTTGGGTTTCATGGATTGGCTACCTTTTATAGGCGGTTCATTCCACATTTCATGGATTGGCTACCTTTTATAGGCGGTTCATTCCACATTTCAGCAGTATAATGGCACCAGTCACAGATTGTATGAAAGGTGCAAAGTTTGTATGGAGCGATGCGACAGAGAAGGTGTTTCAACTGATCAAAGTGTGACTCACTATTGCACCTATATTAGTGTTGCCAAACTTCCATCTCCTTTTTGAGTTGTATTGTAATGTTTCTAAAGTGGGCATTGGGGCTGTTTTGAGTCAGAATAGTAGACATGTAGCATATTTTAACGGGAAGTTATCAAGGCTAAGTCGCGTTACAGTACCTACGATGTGGAGTTTTATGCAGTAATGCAAGTAGTAAAACATTGGTGCCATTACTTATTTCATCGTGAATTCGTGTTATTTACTGATCATAATGCCTTGCAACATTTGCACGGGCAAGATAAGGTATCGGTTAGGCATGCTTTGTGGGTGGCGTACTTGGAGTGCTTTACTTTTATGCTAAAACACAAATCTGCAGTTACAAAAGGGTCGATGATGCTTTAAGTAGAAAACGAATTCTATTGAGTGGGATGACTGTGGAGGTGTCTGGCTCTCATATTTCTCTAATTTATTTGATACATATCATTTCTTTGTTGGTATTTTGACAAAAGTATGTAGTGGTGAATGTACAGATTATGCACTATATGGGGAATTTCTATTCAAAGGCAACCAACTCTGTGTTCCTAATTGTAGAATAAGATTGCACATCATCAAAGAGCTACATTGTGAGGGTGCAGTGTTGTCAAACTTGTCAAGTCTTGAAGGGTACAACAACTAATGCAGGTCTTTATATGCATTACCAGTTCCAGAGCAACCATGGGTTGATCTTAGCAAGGATTTCATGTTGGGATGTTACCTAGAACACAATGAGGCCACAATTCTATCTATGTGGTGGTTGACCGTTTTCTAAGATTGTACATTTTATTCCATATAAGAAGACAGCAGATGTTGTGAATGTGGCTCAATTGTTCTTTCGAGAAGTTTATAGGTTGCATGGTTTACCTACTTCTATTATGTCAGATAGAGATATTCGGTTCCTTAGTAGTGCTTATCATTCGCAGACAGATGGACATACTGAAGTAGTCAACTGTTATCTAGGCAATCTTTTGAGGTGCTTAGGGGGTGAAAATCTCTCAAGTTGGGATATAAAGTTAAGTCAGGCAGAATTTGCACACAATCATGCAATTAACCAAAGTACGGGATTTAGTCCTTTTCAGGTTATTTATTCCTTAGTTCCATAGTGTCTTCTTGATCTGATGTCATTACCAAGTAAATCGAGGTTGCATGGAAAAACAAAAGACTTTGTACTTGGTTTACAGGAGGTTCAACAAACTTTCAGGGATAGCTTGCATACGGCTATGACAAGTGCAAGAAGCTTATTGATCAGAACAGATTTCATATGCAATTTGAAGTTGGTGATTTTGTTTAGGCGGTCCTTACAAAGGATCGTTTTTCAGTTGGTGGTTAAAACAAGCTCTCGGCAAGGAAGATTGGCACGATATAAGTTATTGCAAAGATAAATCCTAATGCCTACCAATTAAAGTTACCGAGTCATATTTGTACACCTAATGTGTTCAATGTTAACCATTTTATTCCTTTTTCTGGAGATACATCAGAGGATGAAGATTCAAGGGAAAATCCAGTCCACTCTGATGAGAATGATGTTGTCTAAGAAGTATCAAACACTTTTTTGGAAAAAGTTTGACTAAAAATAATTTTGGTCACTTTTGGAGGTTCTGACTATGGAATTCGACGAGTTCTGAAAACATGGTTTTATTGAAAACGGCGTGGTGATCAAAACTCACCACTAATGTCGTAATTATGACATTTTTAGGCCAAATTCTTTTGTTTAAGCCTCTGAATTAGCAATTTTTCTATTACTAGTAAGTTTTAGTTTGATTACAAATTTTAGTAGAAATTTTTCCGTTTTGTGTCATTTATGACATTAGCTTTCCTATTTCTAGTTTTCAATTTATGGTATTTTGGACTTTTGCTATTTTTGACAAATTTTAGGATTTTGCTATTTAAAACACCCTTTTGGTTGAAATTAAGAATTTTTTTACTATTGAATAAAATTCAAACTTTGGTTAAGTTCTTGTGCCATGAATTACATTATTCGCAGTGTCAAATAATCAGTTTGGAATATCTCCACCGCGTCACATATCAATTGAAGAGTAAAAGGCATACCAATTAAAAGGCATACCAATTGAAGAGAATGCTAGGGCATGTTTGGTTAGGGCAATAAAGAAATAGCAAGAAAATGATAAAGAGAAAGAGTCATGAGAATAGAGTTTTCTAGGGCATACCACAACCGAAGATTTAGCGAAAAGTTTGTGAGCGAGAGATTCAATGAAAAACTTCTTGTAAGCGCATGACAATGAGTTCAGCGAAGAAAGCCAAAACATTTGTATGCAAGAGAGGTTCAATGAAGAACTTATGAACATGTGACAATGATTTCAGGGAAGACAACAATTTTAGCAAAGTAACGAATTGCGTCTAGGGAGAGAGAGAGAGAGAGAGAGAGAGAGAGAGAGAGAGAGAGAGAGTGAAAGAGAGAGATGAAGGGGAGGCTAGAAGACACGGTTTTTAGGAAGTTCATTTTAGGAAGTGAAAATGCCTTAAACGAATAAAAACTCATGAGGGTAGAATCGAGAAATCAATTTACGAAG
Source organism: Stephania japonica (assembly GCA_039657345.1). NCBI lineage: Eukaryota > Viridiplantae > Streptophyta > Magnoliopsida > Ranunculales > Menispermaceae > Stephania > Stephania japonica. Next base: position 12,717,607 of record CM077558.1, on the reverse strand, counting down.
GAAAATTCGAGGATTCCCACTTATTTTATAACTTTTTTAAGGAAAATAGAAGTTTAATTAATCATTAATGGCTCAATACAAAGCTAAACATAGAATAAAAAGTACATTGCTTTGCTAATCCTATTTGTTCAAAAGAATAACTATTAATTTGGTTATGAATGTGATTGTAAAATTGAAAATAGTTAGAATGATAAGAAGATGGTTTATGTCCATTAATATCTCAGGAGTTAGAAAATATTGAGGATTAGGGTTTGTAAAAACCTAAATATCAATGTCATACGCATAGATAAATATAATTAAATGTGACAAATAATTGATATAGGAACGTAGTGTAGTTTAATAGTGTCGTCCAATTTGAGTATGGCAGGTCAAGTTGGCGAGTGATAGGTATTAGAACTCCCAAGGAGCAAATGTTTGGTGTATTAAAAGGATAAGACTAAGAGACTAAGTGACCATTTGTGTCATTAAGGGAGGACTTTTTGACCATGTCATGCCATGGGATGGGCCTTGAGATGGACATAACACAAGAGATAAATCTTGGGCTATAAAAAGTTGATTTTGATCATTTTTACCAACTTTTCTCTCTCTACTTTGAGAAATTCAGTTGTTGGATAGCTTTTCTTGGTGATTTGAAGAGGATTGAAGATAAAAATCAAGCATCTAGAGGTAAGATCCGTAATCATCTCGTCGTTCTTTATCTTTCGGACCAACTTTTGCGGTTTCGACACAAGTTTTCGTGAACCAAGCTCACTAGATTTGGTGTTGTTTATATGGTTTTTATTGTGGTTTTGAGCATCAAATTAAGGATTTATTGAAGTTGTTGTCGAAGAAAGATGGGTTTTATCGGCATTTTGACTAGAAATCACCCGATTTGTAGATTCGATCATGATTGGTCGAGGTTTAAGTCATACTATATTGTTTTGGAGAGCCATAGGAGTTTGGAACAGGTTCGACCGCGACAACAAAGTTAAGGGGTCCAAAAAATGACCCAATCTGAAATAGGGAGGCGCCGCAACAGCATCGTGGAGAGTAATTTTCCACAGCTTCACCCATGGCGTCATGCCCAGGGGCCAAACCTGGACGTTTTCAACCATGAAGTGGGTAGTAACCTACGGCGGTGCCAACCACGGCATAAGGGGCTATGTCCCACTATTAGGGGCTAAAACCCTAAATTTGCTCATGGCGGCGCCTCCCACGGTGTAAGAACGATAATTTGAAAAACAAAATAAAAATTAAAATAAATAATAAATGGTTGAATTTATGAGTTTTAAATATTTCAATGATTCATTAGGACATCAAGGACTCGGGATACCATAATCGGGTATCGGGCACGCATCCCAAGGCAAGAAGAGGATTTGGACCGGGGATTATTTCGGGCATTAGAGCGCATATTGAAGTGCGTAAAACCCTTGAGAATGCTTTACTTTATTCATAACGTTGTTTTTATTGAAAATCATATAAGTTTCATGTGTGACTACTAATGGTCACGTGGGGGTTTTTATCCTTAGTTATGGCCAGATCTCTTACACGGGCTAGCTTGTGACAATGACCATGTCGATGGTAGTTCTATAACTATCATGAGGGATTAAAGGTTCCCTTGACTTGAAATAGTATTTGGAGGGGTTCCCCATTTATTGAAGTTGAGGTTTAGTCATTGTAAGTCTGTATTCATTAGCGTGGGAAAACGTTGGATTCTTGTACTTATTTTATCGTACGACCGAATTAGGTCAAAGATTTATCGTGGTTAATCATTTGGTGATTTATTTACTTTTTAACGTTGAACCAGTTTATTTAATTATTGATGCTTTTGAAGTATTTTGTAATGCTTTGTATTTCTTGCTGGTATTTTATAATGATGTTTGTTTCTTACAGCCATAAGAATATGGTTTTATGTTGCCAGAGGTCATATTCACATGTCTCGTAGATTTATTAGTTTTATTTCATGATTATTGTGAAGACTTTTCTTAGAAATTTACTCATTAGTCTCGTCACTATATTTGTTAGGTACTAAATGCAAATCCTTCGTCGAGCAAGAGCAAAGGCATAAAAGTACTAAGCTACTATTTATGAGTTTGTTGCTGTTTTGGCTCGAGTTTTGAGATATAATATGTATTTATATATTATTTTTGCTTGGTTTTTGAAATTGTGGAACATTGAATACATGTATATAAATTCTTGTTTATATTCGCTTCAATTATATGTATGGTATTTTTTGAGTTTTCCAGATTAGGTTAATGTTTTGATTACCATGGATTTTATATTTATTTCATGCATTTCATATCTATTAAGTCTTTTGCTGAATTATTAATTATAAATGAATAAAACTCTAAGGAATGAGGAATAAAAACGTCGATTGCGCGAGGGATACAACAGGGCGGTGATATGGCAAGGTTGTGGGCTAGCGGGGCGTCACGTGGTGGGCTTCGGGAAATAGGGCCGCTACAGATTTCATGTTTATTGTTTTCATATTTTATTGTATTTTTATGTATAACACGTTTCCCGGACTCAGTATCTCGTTCCTCGTTCGCCCAGTACCTATATTAACATGTTTCCCTAAGCAAACTAACGTAAATCTAACGTGTTAATGCACACGTCCTCACACATTTGGACAACTAGACTTTACATTTAGGTATAAATACATAATACAACCACCATACAAAAATAAAATACCTTAGCGTTGACTTCTGAGAGTTGAACAAGTACACCAAGGCTATTGGGTCCTAGAATACGACCTTGAAATGACACGTGACACGAGTTAGAGTTATAGAGTCGTTACAACTTTTACCCCTCATACCCATTCACCCCACTCACCCATACCGCTAGTTACCCCATTTCAAATCGCATTCTCACCACTAACCCAAATCCGATGAAATTCGAATAAAACCACATCGATTTGACTTTATGGGTGCATTCATCATCTCTTTCAATGTCAATTTCTAGGTTTTTTCTTGGGTTTTTTGTCTTTTTTAAGTCAGTAGTGTTTGTGATTTTATTGTTGGGTTTATGACTTTGATTTGGGGCTTGAATTTTGCATTTTGGGTATAAAATGTTGATGGAATCGAGGATATCAAGTGATTTCAAGAAAAAAATCACTATTCCTTTGTTCATTTTTATCATTTTTAGGAGTTTTGAAAACAAAATTGTTCGTTCTTGTTACCTACGAGTCTCAGAAATATAGGGTCGATACCTCTGAAGATGTCTCAAACATACAGAGCAAACATCTTTAAAAAGGTATCGACTTGATCTCTCTGTCGCCCACTAAGACAAAGTCCTTTCAGAATCTCAGTGGGAGGCGGATCAAAGTCGATCGAGACCTCTTCAGAATCTCATTAGAAGCGATCGGATCGGAGTCAAATGAGACCTCTAGAGTGGTCTCGGTCAGAGCCAAGTGAGAGGTCTCAGTCGAAGCCAAGGGAGACCTTTTTAGAGGTCTCGACCCTATGCGATTGAAACCCACAAGGGTGACACTTCTTCACTTCTAGATTACAACGTGACCACGTCCAACAATATTTGACAAAAATAACACTCCTACAACACTTGCGACCTAGTACAAGTGCTCTACAATGGCAAATCGAGAAATGAAGAGGATTGAAGGGTGTTAGGTATAATGGCCCCAATTTTCAAACCTAAACTGGGCCCCACCCGGCCTAAACTTATGCAAAACCTCGAGCCCGTCTCGACGAGTCACACAAGCCTAATCAGCAATTAAAATTTCTTTACCAATTTATTACATTGATTAGTGAATTATCATCAATATAGCAAAAGCAAAAACTCAAATTAATCAAGTAATCATAACCATATAAAGATAAGACATCCTAGAGTGTGGAAACCCCGTATATGTATATCATCATAAATGATCAGCTAGAGGAGAACAACCTAGTGATATACATACCCAAAATCTCTCACATACCCAAACACATGTTTCAAAACAACATATATATATACAATAATACAAAAAAAATCACCTACTTAGCCAAGTAGAAAGGCATGCTCTAGTATCCTCAAAGTAAATCTCTAAGCTCTTGTGCCTTCCCCTTGCTAGACTGTAGATCTGCACTCCGTCAAACACAAGAATGACGAGCCCAGGTAAGTAACGCCAAGCGAACCCCAATTTCCGAGGCCGCCCGTGACCCGCGCCCTCCGCCCCCGCATTGGCGCTTCACGTCACACGTCAACGATCATTATCACGACCACACTAGCTTACACATCTAGCAAAAAGTTAGTTGATAATTACAATAACATCATTAGCTAAGCATTTAATTTGTATTTTATGAAAATTTAATCAAGAACCATGTATAAAGATAAACAAGTCCATATACATGTGATAAAGTTCTAAAGTTCCCAAAACCCAAAGAAAATAAATATATACATACATACTAGGTAGTCAAAACACGAGAGCCGCATCGTCGCAAAAACCTCGAGATAGTCGTCTAGTACCTCTTTTCCCTTGCTCTTGCTCGTACCGGGATATGCGCTCGGTTGCCCAACACATACAAAGAACGAGCCCAAAGTAAAATTCCCGAGAGAAGTCTACACGTTAATCATGAAAACATTGATAACATAATCATCACGATCACATTATTCACACATCAACCGTAAATGTAAACATCCGTAAATGGCTCGAACGTATCATAAATCATCACTCGAATCACGATAAAACCATGACCCGCATTGGGTCATATGATAACAAAACGGAGTTCTCGGCAGAAAACAACTTCATAACAGCTTACATGATCTACACCTCAACTCAAAATGGGCGTTAGTCAAGACTTGCAAAACAAGATGAAAAATACGTGATATATATATAAGATAATCAATAAATACACACCATGAAATTAAAGTGTAACTTTCTCAAGGTTTTACGCACTTGAAAATCGCTCTCCGACTTACTTCCCCGATACCCGAGCTATGGTTCACCATCCTTGAAGTCCATTTATAGTGTTTTTATACTTTTTAAAAACATATTATATAATTTTATGTTTTTATAACATATTTTCATATTTGAGTGTATCTCTCTCATACTATGTCTTCCAAAAATACCTGTCCCGAAACTCCTTTTTCTTAATTTTCTATATTTTTCTAGAATTTTTCAATTTTTCTGATATTTTTCAACTCTTTTTCCTATTTTCCAAGAATAATGTATATATATAATATATATAATATATATTATTTAATTAAAAATATTATTTTTTTTTAATTGGGGGGCCACTCCGGTCCGGTCCAGGCGGTTGACCGGCTGGCCTCGTTTGGCCGGTCCCGCCCAGCAACGCGCGCGTCTTCCATTCGTCTCATGCAGTGAACCGAGACGAATCCGTCTCGCTCGTCGCAATTTTTTTTTTTTTTTTTTTTTTTTTTTTTTTTTTTTTTTTCTTCTTCTTGATTCCTCTCATTCCCTCTTCTTCACTCTTCTTCTCTCTCAATCTCATTGGAGACCCTCAAAACCTCCAAATTTCACCACAAATCAACACAAAACCAACCCAATTCCCGAATTACATGCATGTACCAAAAATTCGAAATCCACAAATACATCTCAATTTTCCACAAATTCGATCCCAATTGACAAGATTTCATCAAACTAAACCTCAAGAACACCGATTCTCACAAAAACAGCTTGTATTTTTACTCAAAATCCGAATTTTTCAACAACCTATTTTAATGGAAATTCAACCAAATAAGAGTTTATTACCTCAAATTCCTTCGTTTGATCGCCCAATCTAGCCTTCAAACCCTCGGTTGTATTCCCCAATCAACAATTTCTCTCCTCAAGATCCCACAAATTTGTTGAAAACATTTTCATTCTTTGCATGCTCGATCGATCTATGTGTATATATAGTTGTGATTTTAATCTAGTGTGAACACAACAGCCACTGATCACCTCGTGTCACACAGATTCTTCGAACAACCTATCATGACACCATCTATCTCGAATTTCCTCGTTGTGCATCTCGAGGATTATCCTATGCATGCTTTGATTTTTCCTATCAAACTATAGGACTTCAACTAATTCATTAATATTAGGTTAAATCTAATAAATTATATAAAATCCATAGGATCCCATTAACACTCAAATACCAAACACATGAATCCCGACGAGCCTGGGACATATACCCTACTCGTAGCCTATGTCAACTTACACACATGTGATGTTTATAAAAATAATAAATTCCCACATCACAATAATAGACATACAACATTTCAAAATAAATACACATTAGTCCGCATTCATGTAATCCCGATAGATTAAGAAAGAACGATATAAACAAAAATAAATACGCATGAAATGTATAAGAACGCATGAAATGTATAATAGAAATAGATCAATCGAAAAATGAGTGTCCGAATTACGAAATTGAATAGCAAGGAGTCCCGACAACAGTCGTTGAGTGGAGGTAAAACCTATAAGACTCGAGTTTAGGATGAGAACACAGCCTACCAGCCCTAACCCCTGCGACTATGAGATATCTATAGACCCCCAAATAAGAGCCCCCAGCGTACATTCAACTTGGAGATATCAACAACGTCTAGATAAGAGCTCACGTCGTAGATAAAAGTAACCATAGCTCATTTGCAGTGGACCACTCAACCAATAGAGATTCCAAAGGATATAATGATAAACAGAGCAATAACAAAAATTAAAGCTCAAAAAATAAATGTAAAATTTCTCACTAGGTTTACTTACCTATAATCCAACTAATATACACTCAACGGATCCCCGACATGCCTCTATGACCTCCCATATCCCGTCAATATTCAAAACCCCTAAAATACATTTAAATTGAAATTCTCATTAATTATCCTTATTCTATCCAATTTTCATAATTTATTCGTTCAACTATTTGGCTCGATTTCCCGGGTAATAGGTTGTTTTCAGACCAATTGGGATACCCGAGATATCCCTAAAAGTTTCCAAAATTTTTTTATAAAAATTCACCCTATGAACAATGACATGCCACCGAGATGTCATGTCGTCCAATGACTTGGATGACGTCTCCACGGTGTGGAGGTTAGGTCGTCTACCCAACTCATACGTGAGTGACGTCGTGAACTCATTGGTCGTGGCGACGTCCTCACGGCTTGTTCCCCTAAGGTCCTGCCTAAGACGTACGTGGATGACGTCGTGAGCTGGAATACCATGGCGTCGCCACGGCAACTTTTTCAGAACGCCTCTGAACTGGGGTTTTCGACACCCCGGCTCGCGTCGCCGTGCTTTGAGCCTATCCCAACATTGATTACATATCCAACAACACACCAATCCACCTTCGCTCACGTCAAAACCCGACCAAATCATCGATTTTCCAAAATCATCCAAAATTCAATAAAAATCCCCAAAAATTCAAAAATCCTCAAACATCAACACCACTTCACAATTCATATTTTGATTACCCACCCAATATACTCCCAATCCATCAAAACATCCTATAAAAACCAAATTTCCAATTCATTGTCCGAATTCATCGCGACAAAAACCTACAAAATATTGCCAAAACGTATATAATGACATGGGGAATCGACTCTCACCTTAAAATTTGCAATTGGTAGATCCCATGACGTCAAACCACGTCGAAAACCCTAGAACCTCGTCGTTTTTCAAGTGCAAATCGGTGAGGAGAGAGAGATAGAGATGAGAATGAATGAGAAGAGAGAGAAAAGGTGATGGGGTGAGCTTATATACCCCCTCTCATCCTCTCGCACATACGAATCTCGAGAATCATCCCTCGGTCTCAACACATTTTAGCCACCAACCATAACACACATAGATGACTCCAATAGGTGACTTTCTCATTTAACTTTGTGATTTCTCATGCAATACTCACGTTTTCCGAGTTTGTTTCGAACACCAAACTTGTTTGTCACGTCACCCCTAACGTACTAACATATTAAACGTGCTTTACAACTTTTAATTATTATTTATTTGGTATTTGTTAGTGTTTTTAATTCATTTAAGTCCTTCGAACCGCTAATTACTCGACCAACATTCACCGAAACTCCATTATTTCACGTAATGCTCGAGCTGAGCTATTTTTCGTACTAACGCTCACACTCAAATATCTTACATGTTTGGATATTGGAATTAAACATTCGGGTAATACAATATAATACAAAACACCAAACACAATGACATACCTCGGCGTCGACGACCGAGAATTGGACACTGTATCACAACAAATGGGTCTAGTACGACCTAAATCGACACGTGGCACAAGTTAGAATTTATAGTCGTTACAATTTTCCTAACTAATTGAAATTTCGTCCTCGAAATTAAAACAAGCTAATGGAAAGACTTACCGAATTAGAAGAGGTAGGAATAATACTCACGCATATAGAACTCAACTCCTACGCCAGCTCTTCATCACCGTGATGTTGCCACTTGACTAGGACTGACGGGATCTCCTTGTTCCTCAAGATCTTCACCTTCCTGTCCAGTAACTGAATAGGCTGCTCGTCATAGGTGATGTCCTCCTTCAAATCTATCTGGCTCAGGTCCACCATCGGCCTCCTACCCTCCCTCAACCTATCAAGTCTGAGCATTGATATATGAAATATAGGGTGAACTCCAGATAACTGAGGTGGCAACTCCAACTCATATGTAACTCTGTCTATCCGCTTCCCAACTCTGAATGGACCAATGAATCTCGGCGCAAGCTTCCTTCTAATCCCGAACCTCTTGTGACCCTTCATCGGAGACACCTTTAGGTACATATAGTCCCCGAAATTGTACTCGAACTCCTCATGATACAAGTCGTAATATCTCTTCTGTCTTTCCCGCGCATCTTTCAACCTATGTATGATAAGTTGTATCTTCTCTGTATGATCCACAACAATCTCTGGCCCAATAACTGCTACATCCTCTGGCTTTGCCCAACAAAATGAAGATCTGCACGGCCTCCTGAATAATGCCTCAAATAGTGCCATACCAATACTGGCCTAATAACTGTTGTTGTAGCAAACTCACACAAGTGAAGATACTCCTCTATGAACCACTATACTCCAACATACACATCCTAAACATATCCTCGAGTATCTGTATTAGACGCTCTGATTGTCCATCAGTCTGTGGATGATAGGCGGTGCTGAGATCCAACCGAGTGTTGAACTGTGCATGCATACTCTGTCAAGTCTATGACGTGAACTGTGGCCCTCAGTTAGACACAATCGATAAAGGTACACCGTGCAGTTGAACTATCTTACGCTCGTACAATAAAGCCAACCTATCCACCTGATGTGTGGTCGAAACTGGTAACAAGTGTGCAGACTCTGTTAACCTGTCCACAATCACCCAGATACAGTCATGATCTCGCTAAGACCGAGGTAAACCACTAATGAAATCCATCGCTAGATGCTCCCACTTCCACCGAGGAATGGGAAGTGACTGTAGTAACCGCTAGGTGTGCGATGCTCAGCCTTAACTCACTGACAAATCTCACACCCTCAAACATAATCAGAAACAACGATCTTCGTCCCCGACCACCAAAACAGACGACGCACATCAGCATACATCTTGGTCCCACCTGGATGAACCGTAAAACGTGAGTGGTGTGCCTCATGAAGTATCTCATCGCGTAGCTCAGTCATTGATGGAATCCACAATCACCCTCTAAATCTCAGGCATGAGTCTGTCGACTGAATCCAATCTGGATGATCTGAACTCTGAGCGAACTCCAAAAATCTTTCATACTCCTCGTCAACTCGCTGACCATCTAGTACACTATGAATAGAGACAGTCTGAGTCCTCAACTGGCTACAAATCAATACTCTAGTGCTGGTCGAAATATCAATTGAAAACAACCTCTCGACTGCCTCGAGCAAACCATACTCACGTGTCATGTAGCAAGTAACAACCTCTAAATCTGACCCTCTACGGCTCAACGCGTCTGCAACCACATTGGCCTTCCTCGGGTGGTACTCTAAAGAGAAATCATAATCCTTGAGGAATTCCAGCTAATGTCTCTATCTTATATTCAAGTCCTTCGGAGTAAACAGGTACTTCAAACTCTTGTGGTAAGTAAACAGCACAAACCTCTCTTCGTAAAGGTAATGGTGCCAAATCTTCAGTGAAAACACCATCGCCGCTAACTCCAAGTCATGCGTAGGGTAGTTCTTCCCGTGAACCTTCAGCTGTCATGAAGTGTAGGCAATCACTCTACTGTCCTACATCAAAACACAACCTAAATCAACTTTTGAAGCATCGATGTTCACCTCAAAACCCTTCCCTGACTCAGGTAATACTAACACTGGCACGGTAGTCATACGTTCCTTCAAGGTCTAGAACGCCTACTCACAACTGTCATTCCATTAAAATCTCAAGTCCTTCTTCGTCAATTGCGTCATAGGTGCCGTCATTTTCAAGAAGGCACGTACAAATCTGTAACAACCCCAAATTTTTAACTAACTTGCGTTACTCTTATCAGGATTGTGACCCGGCTACGTGAATACTGGACAGTATTTCGAACTTCAGGAGTCGACACCGAAGTGATTTTATGATTCTTTAATTGTGTGTATTAGTATTTTAGTATTTTACGGGTTTCGAGCCGTTCGGGCGATATTTAATTGAGTGAGGTTTCAACTAGTTAAATGGGGGATAAAAAGAAGTAAAGAGTACAAATAAATAAAATTTTAATTAATTTAATTAATTTGTTGGCGAGACAAGGCAAGACTACGCGCGCTACGGGAGCCGGGGCAAAGCAATACGGGACGAGGAACGTCGTTTGAACGCGGGAGTTAGTTAACTACGCAACATATGGACTACACGATGGAAATTGTTAAAGTGACACAACTCCAATGAGGAAAACCATGAGATTTGCATTGAGATGTGTGGGTGTGCTGAGATGTGATAAAAGGACAAAAGACCCATAAGGGCAACTGGTTTAAAATGTACAAGTATTAACTTAAAGGGTAAAAGGGTCATTTTATATTTACTCCATATATATATACAAACAAAAACCCTACTATTCATCATCTCCTACCACATACACCCTATCTAGTCTTCTCTCACCAACCCGTCTCTCTCATAGCCGAGCTCCTTGGTGACCGGAAGTTGACCCTCGCCGGCGGTCACCCTGCTCGTCGGAGCTCCGTCACAGCCTCTCCCTTTCTTGCACTCTCGAGTCATCTCTCTCTTTCCCTCTCTCTCGGTTTCTCTCTCTCTTAGCTTTCACTCTCCCTCTTGGTCGACACTCCTCTCTCCCTTCGACCTCGTCGGAGACCTCACTGGAGGTTAGTCATCTCTCTCCCTCCCTCAGCTGTCACGGCCCAATTTTGCTAATCTTGATTAACTGCTTAATCAGGATTACCGACCCGTAACGTGGGGCCCGCATGAGATGCGCACACAGACCGAGGTATGTGGCCGAGGTAAATTTTATGTTTGTTTTGACGTATTCCTAGTGTTTTATATGTGTGTAGGCGGTCTAAGTCAGTATTGGCAGTTATCGACGCCGAAACGTAGTCGGGGACGCGCCTCGAGTTGCGTGCAAGTCGGGGTATCGAATAGTGAGACTTGCGGTAAGTCTAAACTTAGTAAAATATAATGTAATCAAATTAATGTACATTAGATCATAACTATAGCCCTAAATTAATTAAATTGAATTAGACATACATACATATATATATTTAAATATATATATATATATATATATAAATATATATACATTTTATAAATAAAAAAAAGAATGAGAAATGACAATAAGGGGCATTGGTTTATATAGAAAAGGATAGGGTTGGAGGGGTAAAATGGTCATTTGACCTCCAAAACTCCAACAAAAACCCACACCGCCGCATACAAGGAGGGGAGAGGAAGAAGAGAGTCCGGGAGAGAAAGAGAGAGAGTTCAACGGAGGAGGAGATCGGAGGAGATCGAGACGACGACGACATTGGCGAGGTGAGTTTTTGGTTGTTAATGTTGGCATTATTGTTGTAGATGTTAATGGTGATGTTGATGAAGTTGATTGATTTTGAAATCAATGTGTTAGTGGAGGATTGTTGATGCTATGGTGTTATTGTAGTGTTGTTGTTGTGTTGATAGATTGAAGAAGTGAAGGAAGAAGAAAAGATACCAAAATTTTAAAAAAAATAAAAATAAAAATAAAAATAATATAATAATAATAAATAGTAATATATATATGTAATGTATATACATACATGTATAAATGTATATGTATATATATACATGTATGTATATTTATATATACACATACACATGTATATATAAAAAATAAAATAAAATAAAATAATAAAATAAATAATAATGATAAATACATATACATATATATATACATATGTATACATACATATACATATATATATAAATACACATATACATATACATATATATATATACAAATACACACATATATATACAAATACATATACACATATATGTATATATACGTAAAATATATCTATGTAACAAAATATTAATAAATAAATAAATAAAGGATATGAAATAACTTTTCAGGGACCTAGGGGTGTTACGGGAGTTCGAGAGCGCTAGTCGGAGTGTCGCGAGGCGGATAGCCATAGCTATCCCGTGACTTGTAAGTGAACCGCTGTGGGAACTCCCTACTTTATTTCATTCATATTAATTCCTCTTTCGATCACTTTGATGACTTGTTATTAGTAATATCTACCATCATGCTTTCTTTGCTCTATTCAAGTTGAATGTTGCAATAGCATGATGCCTTGTGATGATTTCATTGACTCCTTTCCTAATGTGCCATATTTGATTATAAATAATGTTATAATTGATGTTAGAAATGCATGCATTAGGGTTACTGTGGTAATTGATTTGTATTCCATTTCCTTTGAGGCTTTGTAGCCTAACTTATAGTTGATATTGTAGAATCTTAGAAATGAAATCCTTGAAACAAAAGTTGGAGATTATCTAGTGTCCATTGCACGAGAGATGGGTGGATTCACGGGGTCACTAGACCTCGGGGTTTCCGCACTCACCACTATTACTTGGGTGGCATCACGTAGCTTGAACTACGGGGTTGTTGGCAAGTTCTATATATATATTCAAAAAAATTTACAAAGTATGTTGAGAGTATCTCCATACGATAGTGGACAAAGGCTGGTTGATATTTCTCACCGCCGACCGGACGTAGATCATCTCGACTTAGCCTGTGTCAGTCTATCTAACTTGGTTAACTGTGATATTTATATGCATTACTTTCTCAACACCTTTTCTGCTTTATTATGCATTTAAATATCTGTCTTTAAATTGGAAATGAAGTATAGAATTCCCCGGTTATCACTTAAATATCACTATACTCACCGTCTAGTTTGTGACGGTGGGTGTAGGTCCGTCAAGCAGCACTAGACCGGGCAAGGAGAAGATTGGCGACTACCTCTGAGCTCGTAGCGCGTAGCTACTGTACATGTAGGTCACATTTTTGTATTATGCTTATATATACGTCTTTTGTTTGGGTTGTTTTTGGGACGAGAGTTAGTCTACCCGACTTTTGACTTTCATTTTGTCTATATGCTCGTCATTTATTGCATATTTAGATTGTGATTGTTATTTTCTGGTTTCCACATTTAGGATTTATATAAAATGCTTCCGCTAATACATTAAAAACTACCGCTAATTTGATAATTCTTATAAAATGATGAATAGTACTGATAGGGATTTTCTTATACCTGAACCCAATTTACGAGATAATAGGTAGTACAGGCTGACTAATACATAATTAGGTCCTACGTGGTGTAATTAGGGCTTAATTATGGGATTAAGCCGGGCGGTGCCCTAGACGAAAATAGGGGCCGTTACAGTTGGTATCAGAGCCTAGGCTTCAGAGCCTTAGGGACAAATAAGGAAAAAACACGAACTTGCATAAAACATAAATCTTAGAAGTGGAAACCAGATGAACATCACCTAGGAACTATTTTGTTGGGAATCGAGTGAAGGTGAGCTGGGATTTTTAAAGTATATGTGTTAATTTCATTATGTATATATATACGCGATACACTTCATAGTGACTGATGCGAAGTCGCTATCAACATGCAGACTATGATGACGGACGCACGTGATACAGGTGACTCGGATGCTAGTGGCAGTCAGCCTCCTACCACATCTGATGACGACCAGCAGAGGCTGTCTGACCGGGTGGCTGCTCAGGGGCAGCAGTTGGTGGACTTCATGGCATACGTCATCGCGAGATCACCGCACTCACACAGTAGTCGCCGACACGTACGTTATCACGTCTCCGACGACAGAGCCCACTATACCACAGGGCACCATTCCAGTGACTACGACTGCCACCGCTCCGTTTTCCGTACCAGCCTCCATTCCTGCGGCCACACCCGTAATCGAGACGCCTACTGTTCCGGCTACCACTGTGATTCCTATGGCACAGGCTCTCCCAGCCGCCACGGTTCCGACGACAGATATAGTAGTCGCGACGACTTCTCGCACCTCCACATCATCTGACTCAACAGTGGGGATCAAGCTGATTAAGGACTTCATCGGCTTCAGTCAGAGTATTTTGACGGGACTCGAGACTTTCAGATGATCGAGAAGTGGGTGCTATCTCAGGAGAAGCTTCATAGGATATTGGGCATTGAGGATAGGCTACGCCCCGAGTTATCATCGTATACATTGCAGAGGGATGCTGATGTTTGGTGGCGCACGACGATAGCGAAGGATGGGGACTTCACATCATGGAAGATGTTTAAGGACAAGTTTTATCAGCAATACTTTCCGCGAGCAGTTAGGATGAGACTGAGGCGAGACTTCATGAGTTTGAGACAGGGACCGGATGAGACAGTTATGCAGTATCGAGACAGATACGGCTACTTGCGATAGTTTGCTGGGGATTTAGTCAGAGAGGAACTAGAAGATGTGCACTACTTTGGGGTTGGATTAAGAGCTGATATTGGAAAGCATGTGGTCGGCACGGGAGCCCGGACTCTTGGTGACATTTATGGGCGCGCCCTCGCCCATGAGACTTACCATCTGAGTAGAGTAGCTAACAGGGCAGCTCCAGGTCAAACTTGGTTGTCTGAGCAGATAGCAGAGTATGAGAGTAGGCGACAAAGGGGTAAGGCACCTAGGGGGTGGTACCGAGGGGCATCAGGATCAGGGACGACCTCACATCACTCGGTCGTGCCCCAGGCATCATATGCTACCTTCGCGCAGAGTTCAACAACACGGATCTTGCCCCCACCGCAGTCCAGACCCGCACTACCGGCACCGGAGAGATTGGCACTTCCGGCACCACCGAGACGCGTCACCATCGCCAGCAAGGTGGCGAGAGGCGAGGCGAGAGCGAGGCGAGGCGAGAGGGATCTCGTCGGGGACAGAGACAGACTCAGGGTCAGTGTTATCAGCGACAGCTCGGTCAGCCTAGACTTGTTACATGTTTCAGATGTGGGCAGACAGGACATGTAGTCAGGGAGTGCTAGCGACCACCATGATACATCCACCACGGGCCTGGGAGCGGTACATATGGTCACGCAGCCGACCAGCACGACGCCGGCGCACACGAGTCTCATTGAGGGTACGATTTCTATCGCTGATAGAGACTCTTATGTTTTATTTGATTCTGGCTCTACCATATCTTTCATTTCGGGTCGCATAATAGACGTCTTAGGATTAACTCTGGTGAAGCTTAGTGTACATTTGATGTTGTGTACCGCAGCTGGGGATAAGGTTTATCCTAACAGTCTAGTTGAGAGAGTCCCAGTAGAGATTAGCGGGGTTGAGTTACCTACCGATTTTAGAGTCCTCGAGACGTTAGAGTTCGACACACTTTTTGGGATGGACTGGTTATCAGCATACCACGCACACATTGACTGTTACGGTAAGTCAGTAGTATTTGAGATTCCTAGACGTCCACTATTTGTACATCGAGGTAGTACACCGAGAATTAGTACCACGAGAGGTCGATTAGCGTCTAGTGAGGAGATGGAGACTCTAGTAGCTTTGTATGCCATAACGGAGAGTCATGGACCCCGACTTGAGGACATACCAGTGGTCCAAAACTTTCCTGATGTTTTTCCGGAGGACCTACCTGGACTACCACCACCTCGAGAGATAGACTTTGTCATTGATCTTATGCCAGGCACCAGACCAATCTCAATACCACCCTATCGCATGGCACCGAAAGAGTTGGAAGAGTTGAGGGATCAGCTTCAGGATTTGGGAAATAAAGGATTCATTACACCATCAATGTCGCCATGGGGAGCACCAATTCTGTTTGTAAAGAAGAAAGATGGTAGTCTATGACTATGTATCGACTACAGACAATTGAATAAGGCCACCGTCAGAACCAGTACCCGTTGCCGAGGATTAACGAATTATTTGAGCAGCTGAGGGGAGCACAGTTTTTCTCTAAGATAGACCTGAGATCGGGGTATCATCAACTTAGGATCAGGGACGAGGATAGGTCTAAGACGGCATTCCGCACCAGATATGGACATTACCGGTTCACGGTCATGCCTTTCGGTGACCAATGCCCTGCTTGTGTTTATGGATCTTATGCATCGAGTTTTGAGACCATATCTTGACCGTTTTGTGATAGTTTTCATTGACGACATTCTCATTTATTCGAGGACACGAGAGGACCACGAACAACACCTCGAGGAGATGTTGCGGACTTTGAGGAGCACGGGCTATTCGCCAAGTTCAAAGAAATGTGAGTTCGGCTTGCGAGAGGTCAAGTTCTTAGGTCATGTGGTTGGGGCGGCGGGGATTGCGGTAGATCCGGCTAAGATTCAAGCAGTCATGGATTGGCCGACACCAAAGTCTGTGACGGAGATTAGGAGTTTTCTAGGGTTGGCAGGCTATTACCGAAGATTTGTGAAGGAATTTTCCAAAATTGCTTCACCGATGACTAGGCTGACACAGAAAGACGTAATATTTAATTGGACTGCGGAGTGTGAGAACGTATTTGCTCAGCTGAAGAGATTATTGACTACCGCCCCGTGTTGGTGTTACCAGAGGCCGGTCAGGGATTTTTAGTGTACACTGATGCTTCATACACATGACTTGGATATGTATTAATGCAGGGTATTGGAGTTGTGGCATATGCTTCAAGACAGCTGAAGATACATGAGAAGAACTACCCTACACATGATTTAGAGTTAGTAGCAGTAGTATTTGCTCTGAAAATTTGGAGACATCATCTGTATGGGGAGAGATTCACACTCTACACTGATCACAAGAGTTTGAAATATCTCTTCACGCAGAAAGAGCTGAACATGAGGCAACGTAGATGGTTAGAGTTTTTAAAGGACTATGACTTTTCTCTGGAGTATCACCCAGGAAAAGCTAACGTAGTTGCAGACGCGCTGAGTAGGAGACCGGTTGGAGATGTGGAGACGACCAATTGTCATATGACACGTGAGTATGAGATGTTCGATGTAGCGGCGACATCAAGTCAGATAGATATTCCTACGGATGTTAGAGTTGAGATTTGCGCGCAGTTGAGAATACAGACCGTGTCCACACACAGAGTGGCAGATGGTCAAAGGACCGACGAGTCGTATACGAGATTCAGTGAGTTAGCGCAGAGTTCAGATTGTGTTGATCAGGCGAGAGACAATGAGATCAATGTCTCATGGTATAGGGCGGTCGTGGGATACCTGAAGTGCCAGAGTTAAAAGACGAAATCCTTCAGGAGTCACATCGTTCCCGATTTACCATTCATACAGGCAGGACTAAGATGTACCATGATATGAAGAGACATTTCTGGTGGCCTGGGATGAAGGCGGACGTGTCAGAGTTTATCAGGAATTGTGGAATATGCCAACAAGTGAAAGCGGAGCATCGTAGGCCTGGGGGACTCTTACAACCACTTCCCATTTCGAAATGGAAATGGGAAAACATGGCCATGGACTTTATTAGAGGTTTACCGAAGACTGCCAGGCGACACGACTCGATATGGGTTATAGTCGACAGACTAACTAAGTCTGCTCATTTCCTACCAGTGGCATCACACTACACATTTGATCAGTTGAGCGTGTTGTTTGAGAAATAGATCATCAGGCTGCATGGGGTACCATTGACTATTGTATCAGACAGAGATGCTAACTTTACATCCAGGATGTGGCAGAGTATGCAGGAGCAGTACGGTACACGCCTACATTTCAGCACGGCCTTTCACCTCAGACTGACGGACTGACTGAAAGACTCAATCAGGTCTTAGAGGATATGTTACGAGCTTGTGTGCTAGAGTTTGGCGGATCATGGGCGGAATACCTACCGTTGTGTGAGTTTGCATACAACAACAGTTATCAGGCTAGCATCGAAATGGCGCCTTTTGAGGCTTTATATGGCAAACCTTATCGCTCGCCATCATGTCGGGTTGAACCAGAGGACAGATTGTCTGTAGGACCTGAGATTGTTGTTGATCATACAGAGAAGGTACGACAGATTCAACTGAAGCTTAAGGGAGCCCAAGAAAGACAAAAGAGGTATGCAGACAAGTATCACAGTGATCTCACTTATCCCGAGGGAGCCTATGTCTACCTTAAGGTTTCTCCTCGGAGAGGTCTGTAGAGATTTGGTGTAAAAGGCAAGCTTGCACCGCGTTTCATCGGGCCATTCAGAGTTAGGAAACAAGTTGGAAAGGTTGCGTACGAGTTAGAGCTTCCTCCGCAGATGTCAGGTGTTCGTCCTGTCTTTCATATATCGATGCTTCGACTGGCTGAGTCGAAGGCAGGCGCACGACCGACAGTTGACTTGAGTCAGATCGACCTGAGAGAGGATTGCTCATATGAGGAGCAACCTATCCAAATCCTAGACCGAAAGGTATAACAGTTAAGGAACAAGTCTATCCCGAAGGTACTAGTCAAGTGGCAGTTCCATAACGAGTCGGAACTCACTTGCGAACGGGAAGATTATATGCGAGACCGTTTTCCGTACCTTTTTGAGTCAGGTATACCCTAACCTAAATTAATTTCGAGGACGAAATTTCCATTTTGTTGGGAATATTTGTCACGGCCCAATTTTGCTAATCTTGATTAACTGCTTAATCAGGATTACCGACTCGTAACGTGGGGCCCGCATGAGATGCGCACATAGACCGAGGTATGTGGCCGAGGTAAATTTTATGTTTGTTTTGACGTATTCCTAGTGTTTTATATGTGTGTAGGCTGACTAAGTCAGTATTGGCAGTTATCGACGCCGAAACGTAGTCGGGGACACGCCTCGAGTTGCGTGCAAGTCGGGGTATCGAATAGTGAAACTTGCGGTAAGTCTAAACTTAGTAAAATATAATGTAATCAAATTAATGTACATTAGATCATAACTATAGCCCTAAATTAATTAAATTGAATTAGACATACATATATATATATATATATTTAAATATATATATATAATATATATACATTTTATAAATAAAAAAAAGAATGAGAAATGACAATAAGGGGCATTGGTTTATATAGAAAAGGATAGGGTTGGAGGGGTAAAATGGTCATTTGACCTCCAAAACTCCAACAAAAACCCACACCGATGCATACAAGGAGGGGAGAGGAAGAAGAGAGTCCGGGAAAGAAAAGAGAGAGTTCAACGGAGGAGGAGATCAGAGGAGATCGAGACGACGACGACGACATTGGCGAGGTGAGTTTTTGGTTGTTAATGTTGGCATTATTGTTGTAGATGTTAATGGTGATGTTGATGAAGTTGATTGATTTTGAAATCAATGTGTTAGTGGAGGATTGTTGATGCTATGGTGTTGTTGTAGTGTTGTTGTTGTGTTGATAGATTGAAGAAGTGAAGGAAGAAGAAAAGATACCAAAAAAAAAAAATTGTGTAGAGGTTGCAGCGTCTCTGCAACAAGAGATGGGGGGAGGAGACGCACGCACGCGTGTGCGTGCGTGCGTCCCCGCAACCGGGTCCGACCCGGCTAGACCGGGTCAACCTGGTCTAGGGGTCCAAACCCCACAAAATTTAAAAATAAAAATAAAAATAATATAATAATAATAAATAGTAATATATATATATATATGTAATGTATATACATACATGTATAAATGTATATGTATATATATACATGTATGTATATTTATATATACACATACACATGTATATATAAAAAATAAAATAAAATAAAATAATAAAATAAATAATAATGATAAATACATATACATATATATATACATATGTATACATACATATACATATATATATAAATACACATATACATATACATATATATATATACAAATACACATATATATATACAAATACATATACACATATATGTATATATACATAAAATATATCTATGTAACAAAATATTAATAAATAAATAAATAAAGGATATGAAATAATTTTTCAGGGACCTAGGGGTGTTACGGGAGTTCGAGAGCGCTAGTCGGAGTGTCGCGAGGCCGGATAGCCATAGCTATCCTGTGACTTGTAAGTGAAACTGTGGGAACTCCCTACTTTATTTCATTCATATTAATTCCTCTTTCAGTCAGTTTGATGACTTGTTATTAGTAATCTACCATCATGCTTTCTTTGCTCTATTCAAGTTGAATGTTGCAATAGCATGATGCCTTGTGATGATTTCATTGACTCCTTTCCTAATGTGCCATATTTGATTATAAATAATGTTATAATTGATGTTAGAAATGCATGCATTAGGGTTACTGTGGTAATTGATTTGTATTCCATTTCCTTTGAGGCTTTGTAGCCTAACTTATAGTTGATATTGTAGAATCTTATAAATGAAATCCTTGAAACAAAAGTTGGAGATTATCTAGTGTCCATTGCACGAGAGATGGGTGGATTCACGGGGTCACTAGACCTCGGGGTTTCCGGCACTCACCACTATTACTTGGGTGGCATCACGTAGCTTGAACTACGGGGTTGTTGGCAAGTTCTATATATATATTCAAAAAAAAATTTACAAAGTATGTTGAGAGTATCTCCATACGATAGTGGACAAAGGCTGGTTGATATTTCTCACCGCCGACCGGACGTATATCATCTCGACTTAGCCTGTGTCAGTCTATCTAACTTGTTAATCGTGATATTTATATGCATTACTTTCTCAAGACCTTTTCTCGCTTTATTATGCATTTAAATATCTGTCTTTAAATTGGAAATGAAGTATAGAATTCCCCGGTTATCACTTAAATATCACTATACTCACCGTCTAGTTTGTGACGGTGGGTGTAGGTCCGTCAAGCAGCACTAGACCGGGCAAGGAGAAGATTGGCGACTACCTTTGAGCTCGTAGCGCGTAGCTGCTGTACATGTAGGTCACATTTTTGTATTATGCTTATATATACATCTTTTGCTTGGGTTGTTTTTGGGACGAGAGTTAGTCTACCCAACTTTTGACTTTCATTTTGACTATATGCTCGTCATTTATTGCATATTTAGATTGTGATTGTTATTTCCTGGTTTCCACATTTAGGATTTATATAAAATGCTTCCGCTAATACGTTAAAAACTTCCGCTAATTTGATAATTCTTATAAAATGATGAATAGTACTGATAGGGATTTTCTTATACCCGAACCCAATTTACGAGATAATAGGTAGTACAGGCTGACTAATACATAATTAGGTCCTACGTTGTGTAATTAGGGCTTAATTATGGGATTAGGCCGGGCGGTGCCCTAGACGAAAATAGGGGCCGTTACATCGGCCTCTCTCTCACTCTCGCTGTTCTCTCTCATTCTCACAGTTTCTCTCTCGGTCTTTTCTCTCTCTCGTTCATCCTCAGTGCTCCTCGCCCCTCTACACTGTCTGAGTCCGGTTGCCACTACGGAGATTACTAGCATGGATAGTGGTGGTCAGGGATGTCATCACAGTCCCGGAGCACTAAACATGTGGCGGATGTGGAGGTGTTAGCCGAGTCACTGTTTTTATTTTATTCATTATTTGGTCTCTTGTTTTTGGCTGGCTGTCACGTCTGGTCGCTGCGTCGGCGATCAGCGGTGGTCCGGGGCGGTCAGGGGTAACCCTTGGTGGTCCACCAAAACTCCCATGTCCCTGGAAAATTGTTAACATGTGGTGTTGTTGTCTGTTTACACTGTTTTAATTGAAGTGTGCCCTGTTTGAGTCCTTGCCGGAGTTTCATGTTTTGGGCGACATTGCCATTGACGCCATGACCTAGGGGACTGTCGGAGACCTCGCCATGTCCATGAGGGTGTCTCACAGTCCTCCGGAGCGTCCAAATATCAGTGGTGTCTTAGGTCATTTGTACATGATTCTATATGTTTTTGTTTGTCTTGATCGTATTGTCATGGTTTGCCGAGTTGTGAAGGTGTCTCCGGTTTCCCCATGCCGAGGTGACTCCCTCTCGACCTCGGACAACATTTGTAAGTGGTTGTAACGACTTTGTATTGGGATATGTTCCGATTTGAGTAATTATTTCCATTCTTTCTTGTCGATGCCAATGGTTTGAATGTCTTAAGTTTTGGTTTATCGATTTGGACCTAGTATGTGATCATGGTCTCCATGAAAATGAGATCTTATACTTGTGGTTCAAAATTTGAGTTCTTCCAATTTGGCTTTTACGACGTAGAGAAGTGTTGTAATATTTAATTGAGGTTCTTCATTGGTGTTGTCATTTCATGTGATCCCATTATCGAGTCGATTGACTTGATTTTGATTAAATGACTAGACTCGTTGTAGCTTCTTATTGATGTTGAATGGTTTCGAGTTTCGGTCATGGTATTATAGGTGAATATGGTTTTGGTTTGAAGATGTCACAGCACGTCCACGTTATGGTGATTCCAGATCCATTGCGAGACATAGTATTGGTGAACTATTGGTTGTTTAAGGTATAGTCAAACGGTTATGACGTCATGGTCACGCCGCCGGTCCTCGAGACTATGGCGTGACCCACATACGACCAAACCGAGCCTAAGATGTATGATTAGGCTTACATATGGTGCGGTTTTCAAAATCCAAAAGAGTTGTGTTTTGTTTGGTTTTCAGTCGATTTGCATCGAGTTGTTCGAATCAGCAAAACATTGGGAAAACACTAGGGTATTCAACCTAGGTTTAGTAATGAGCCACTAATTAGAGGTTCTGACCTTGTCAGGTAGCAGGAAACTCGGGGATACGTGTTAGGAACGCGAAAGTGTCTACGGGTTACGATTAGTCAGGTAAGTACACTTATCTTAAAAACTTGTGTATGTTAGTAAGCCAGTTAAGAAAATACCATGTGATTCATTTTAATTCCGTTGTGTTTGCTATTATCTACTTGTTGGCATTCCATTCCATATTCCTTATATGTGTGTTCCTAGCATATGTGTGTGTCTCGAAGGTACATGCGACCTGCACTAGAAGGGATAAAATGCGGGCACTCGTGCGCACGAGTGTTTGACCACCCCTAGTGATTGTGTGATACCATGTATTGGATTGTTGTGGATTGTTGTGGTATTGTTGTGGAATATAGACCACTTATGGCCCCTCTTGACTCATAGAATACGTATGTTTCGATTGTTATTATTTCTGGTCTGCCTATCATGTACCTTGTTTATTTAACTTCTTGTCTTTCAATTCCTGCATGATATTTAGACTGCCTTATTTGATAATTCATAAATTACTGTTATATTCTTCTGGCATTACTTTCGATTTCTCTCAGTTACTCACCGTCTAGTTTGTGACGATGGGTGCAGATAGAACAGAGTGCAGTAGAGGCAAAGGACCTTGCCTAGGATACTTTATGTGGGTGGCTGGACTTGGAAACTATTTAGTAGGTTTTATGTTTTGCTCATTTGTATATCGCTTTATATATGTATGTTGGTTTATCGAATTGTACATGAATACTCGAGGTTTTCTACATTATAGAATTCTTAATTTCCCTTTGATTGAGTTATTTCCCCTTGTTATTTACTGTTTAGTCTTCCGCTGTGTATTATTGCAATAACTCTTTCATAAATTACTAAATTGAGTAAATAGGAGGCTGACTAGGTTCGTCAGGTTGCTGAGAGATGACTCGGGGCTTGTATGGGTCTAGGCCGGGCATACCCAATTGCACGGGGAAATTGGGGCCGTCACAAAATCGCCTATAATATCCTGCCAAACCAAGGAAACTGTAAATATTTGACACTAATCTCGGTGTAGGCCAATCTATCACTGTTCTGACCTTAGCGGGGTCTACTGACACTCTGCCTACTCCGACAATGCGTCCTAGAAATTCGATCTTCGTAAGCCAAAACTCGCACTTACTAAACTTGGTGAATAACCCGTGCTCTCTCAGAATCTGCAACACCAATTTTAGATGTTCCTCGTAATCCTCACTAGTCCTGGAGTAGATCAATATATCGTCGATGAACACGATGAAAAAACAATCCAAAAAGCTGTCTCAACACTCGATACATCAGATCCATAAACATTGCAGGTGCATTAGTCAGTCCAAAAGGCGTAACTGTGAACTGATAATGCCCGTATCGAGTGCGAAAAAATAGTCTTATCCCTATCCTTCGCTATAATCCTCAGCTGATGATACCTAGATCTCAAGTCTGTCTTAGAGAACCACTGTGCTCCCGTTAGCTGATCAAACAAGTTGTCGATGCGCGGAAGTGGATACTTGTTCTTCACTGTCACCCTGTTCAACTGTCGGTAGTCAATACACAATCGCAGGTTACTGTCCTTCTTCTTGACAAACAGAACTGGTGCTCCCCAGGGTGACATGCTCGAGTAGATGAAACCCAACTCTAGTAACTTATCTAGCTGACTCCTCAACTCCTCTAGCTCTCTCGGAGCCATCCGGTACTGCGGAATCGAAATAGGTTTGGTCCCCGGGACCAAGTCGATAATAAAGTCGATCTCTCTAGGCGGTGGTAACCCTGGTAACTCTGTTAGAAAGATGTTAGGATACTCACATACCACTGGTACCTCCTCCAACCTAGTTACAACTCGCTCCATCATACTCAATACACAGCAAACGTCTCAATATCTACGCTAGTGGCGACTCTACCTCTAGTGAAAGGCAAACTGATCGAAGTCCCCTGAAAACTAAACTCATGATGCTCTGAAATCTGAAATATGACCCTCTTACTAAAGTAGTGGATCTGTGCATGAGACGCACCCAACCAATACATGCCCAGTAATGCATCAAACTCGATGAACTCCAACACTCTTAGGTTTGCTGGCATGACATGGCCCTTTATCTCTACCGAACAATTAACACACAACAAGTTCGGGTAAATCTTGTTCCCAGCAGCTGTGCTAAGGATCAAGGGTCTCTCTAGTCTAATAAGTCTCACACTCAAATCATCAACCATACGACCCGAAATAAAAGATACGGTAAAGCCTGAATCAAACATAACATGCATGAAATGTATGCAAATGAAAACCCTACCCCAATAAGACTACGGCTGGCAGTCGGATCTGGTGTAGCAACCGCATGAACCTACTCTCGGCTCTGCTGTTGTTGTTGTCCTCGACTCAATTGTGTACACGCATTGATAAAGTGACCCAGTTGACCACATGTGATGGCCCCAATTTCCGAGGTTGTCCCGTGACCCGCGCCCTCCGCTCCCAAGCCCAGCAGCGCCTATCACGTCACCGGACACATCATCACTGCTGCCACGTCAACAGCTCTGTGAAGTGATGCTCCATTTGACTAATCCTACTATATTAAGTTGTTTAATTTATTTAAACATCTAGTAGGTTGGCAAATTTTAATAACAATAGCGAAAGCGTTTAATTCGTATTTTATGAGAATTTATTAAGCCTAAGCAGTGGAAAAACCCGGAAATCACACCATGTATATAACTGAGACGAAAAAAAAGTAATCCATATACATGTGATAAAGTTCTAAAGTCCCCAAAACCCAACAAAACAAAATATACATACATGATATCAAAACACAAACTATCGCAGCAACGGTCTCAGAGATAGTCGCCTAGTACCTCCTTTCCCTTGCTCTTGCTCGTACCAGGATCTGCGCTCAGTTGCCCAACACACAGAACGAGCCCATGTGAGTAAATTCCCAAGAGAAGTCTACACGATAATCATGAAAACCACAATAACCTGCGAGACATGTGAATATGACCCTGGCAACAGGAATCATATTCTCATGGCTGGCAGTAACCAACATTCACAACAAATATGATGATCACACTAGTGAATATAAAACAACATTCGAGTAATCCAGTTCAACCAACGATATCAATGAAAACTAGATAGAGGTGTGACGGAGTCTAACAAAACTAGATCATACTTTGTGAATTCGGATGCCCCGGTTGAGCACATCAAGCCTAAACCACACCCGAACCACTAACGGTGACCGAAAACACATCACAACCCACCGGACACGTGCACCCCGCTACTCGGTAGCTATTCACCAGCTGCGCCAAGTACACGCGCTACAATCTAGCCTGCTCAATTCCGTACCACGACCATCCCGATTAATCTTCGACCATGTGAACAAATCAAACACCGACCAACACATGATCACAGTGCATAAACATGGCAACCAGATAAGTAACAAAGCGATAAATGAACAATTTGATAAACAATCATTTACATGGACACACCACGAATGAATTAAAGTGTAACATTCTCAAGGGTTTTACGCACCTGTAACTACGCACTCCGACTTCCAGACCCATCAATTTGACCCGCTTAGCTCTCCTATGCCCAAGCTATAGTTCCCTAGTCCCTGAAGTCCATTTATAGTGGTCTGCATCGATTTTCTTGTTCGAATCAGTTCCCAATATACGTATGCGTATAGTATATACAAATACAACAATACATATATCACATAACAATCCCAACTCTACCCGCTTCCATTGCTTCCCAACTAAAAGTTCTAGACAATTCATCGGGTTTCCACATCTATTATTTTTTGTTTAAAGTTTATGCTCTTTCCTTAACTTTGTTAATTCAAGGCCCTATCAACCTTGCTCTGATACCAAACTGTGACGGCTCCAATTTTCGAGGCCGTCCCCTGACCCATGCCCTCCGCTCGCAAGCCCAACAGCGCCTGTCATGTCACCAGACACATCATCACTGCTGCCACGTCAACAGCTCTGTAATCCTACTATATTAAGTTATTTAATTTATTTAAACATCTAGTAGGTTGGCAAATTTTAATAACAATAGCGGAACTGGGTACTCCTATCCGAGTCCACCCAGCTGCCCACGTAACGCCCGAATTACCCGTTAATCCTTGTGATTAACACTAATCCTGATTAAATTAATTTGGGCAATTACACCACAGTTCCAACAGCGTCCCTGATATCCTGACCCAGGCATCGTGTCCTCTGTCCACGCCCGTGCCCGTGCTGACTGCACCCCGTCCCTGTCTCTGCACCTAACTGGAACTTTGACCCTGTCTCTGGCTAGTGCCTCTACCATCAGTCCTTTGATAAAACAATTTTTGAGGACCTGACTGCGCTGGTTGTTGAGGTGAACTCGCGTAACTCCTCGCTAGAGCAGCTGGTACTATCGCAGTAGACGGTGAAAACGCAACTAATGCTACGCTTTGAGCTCGATCACCCTACCTCCACTGTCTAGCTCTCTTCCACCTCTTATCCCCTCTAGACCCTACAACTGATTGTGAAGGTGCTGATGACGTCGCCAGTGTCTCGGTGCATGTGCTCCCAAAGCTCTCACTAACCATAACCTTATCTAGGCATCCCGTAACCTACTCAGAGTCGTCTTCACTACCACAGAACCGATCGAATCCAGTAGACCGTGTACAAAATAGTAAGCCTAGTTGGCATCAATATCGGCTGCGCCATCGACATACTCCATCAGACTCAAGTACTGATCCATATACTGCATAACAGACTCTCTTGTCTGTTGTCTGATCGTCTGAAACTCGGCCCTCTTCTGATTATGGACCGTAGAAGGAATATACTTGTGAAATCTCTCTCTAAACTCAACCCAGTCCTTGGGCTTACCCTTCGACACTACCGTCGTGCGCCACCAAATATCAGCCTCGCGAAACAGATATGTTGAAGAAATACTCAGCTACATATGCGCCGGTGTAGTCAAGACCTCGTGGATCTTCTCGTGGCTCCTCATAAACTTCTTCGCTACCTCCAAATTAGTTCCCCCGTTGAACTTCATGGCTGGTGTCTCATAAACTCTCTCGCTGCCTCGCCTCAAGCGTCACTCTAACACCAGTATCCGTCGGTGTGCTCGGCATATCCTCTGTCGATGTCTCTGGTGTATGAGGTACTATCTCAGTCTGTGCATGTGCCTCCTCAATCACCGCGGTTCTTACAGCCGTGGATGCTGCTGGCGTATCCTGAACTGTTGAAGCACTCCCAGCCTGAGCAACTGGAGCTGCTGATGTACTAGGTGATCCTGTCACCTGAGCTCTTAGCAGTCTAAGAATCTCCTGTAACTGTTGATCATGCAATGAAATCCTCTGCGATATGCCATCTAACTAGCCCTGTACGTCACCCGTACTAGGCTGATCAGCTATCACTATCTGAAAAGAAAGTGATTCTCACGATCAGGACATAGCTATCAATAATATAATATACAATAATCAAATAGCTCATAGTCCAATTTTTATTTCCCCAACTTTCCTCACTTCCCAACTAAGATTTAAGTTAGATCCATAGGGTTCCACTCTACGTTTAACCATTCCTAACTTCCGTTGATTAATTTCTTAATGGCTCGTGATTTAAATCTAGAGTTGAGTATTTAAAATTTTGGCTCTGATACCAACTGTAACGGCCTCAGTTTTCAAACCTAAACTCGGCCCTGCCCAGCCTAGACTTACGTGAAACCTCAAGCCTGTCTCGACGAGTCACGCAAGCCTAGTCAGCCTTACATTACCAATTAAAATTTCTTTACCAGTTTATAACATTGATTAGTGAGTTATCATCAATATAGCGGAAGCAAAAGCTCAAACTAATCAAGTAATCATAACCATATAAAGATAAGACATCCTAGAGTGTGGAAATCCCGCATATGTATATCATCATAAATGATCAGTCAGAGGAGAACAACCCAATAGATATTCATGCCCAGAATATCTCACATACCCAAAACCCATGTTTCAAAACAACATATATATATAATAATAATACAAGAAAAATCATCTACTCAGTCAGGCAGAAAAGGCATGCTCTAGTATCTTCAAAGTAAATCTCTAAGCTCTGGTGCCTTCCCCTTGCTGGATTGTGGATCTACACTCTGTCAAATACAAGAATGACGAGTCCAGGTAAGTAATGCCAAACAGAACAATAATACAGCATTTCAAAATAAATACACATCAACCCACATTCATGCTGATAGAAAGAAAGGAATAAGGAACGCATGAAATGTATAAGACTGTAAATAGATCAATCGAAAAGTGAGTGTCCGAGTTACGAAATCGAATAGCAAGGAGTCCCGACAACAGTCGTTGAGTCGAGGTAAAACCTATAAGACTCGGGTTCAGGATGAGAACACAGCCTACCAGCCCTAACCCTTGCGACTATGAGATATCCATAGACTCGGATAAGAGCCCCCAGCATACACTCAACCAGAAGATATCAACAGCGTCTAAATAAGAGCTCACATCGCAGGTAAAAGTAACCATAGCTCCCTTGCAGTGGACCACTCAACCAACAGAGATTCCAAATGATATAATGATAAACAGGGCAATAACAACAAATTAAAGCTCAAGAAATAACTGTAAGAGTTCTCACTAGTTTACTTACCTGTAATCCAACTAATACGCACTCAACGGACCCCCAACACGTCTCCTATGACCTCCCGTGTCCCGTTAATATCCAAAACCCCTAAAACACATTTAAATTGAAATTCCCATTAATTATCATTCTATCCGATTTTCATAATTTATTCATTCACCCATTTGGGTCGATTTATTGGGTATGAGGTTGTATTCGGACCCATTGAGATACTCGAGAGATCTCCGAAAGTTTTCGAAATTTTTTATAAAAATTTACCCCTGTAAACAGTGACACGCCGTTGAGACGCCGTGTTGTCCAATGACTAGGACGGCGTGGAGATTAGGTCGTCTTCCCAACTCATACGTAAGTGACTTCGTGACCTCATTGGTCGTGGCGGTGTCCTCATAGCGTGTTCCCTTGAGGTCCTGCCCAAGACGTACGTGGGCGACGCCGTGAGCTAGAATGCTCACGGCATTGCCTCGGCATCTTTTACAGAACACCTCTGAACCAAGGTTTCGACACCCGACTCACGTCACCATGCTTCGAGCCTATCCTAACTTCGATTACACATCCAACAACACACCAATCCACCCTCGGCTCGCGTCAAAACCCGACCAAACCGTCAATTTTCCGAAATCATTCAAAATTCAATAAAAATCCCCAAAAATTCAGAAAATCCCCAAACATCAACACCACATCACAATTCATATTTTGATTACCCAATACACTCCCAATCCATCAAAACATCACATAAAAACCAAATTTCCCAATTCATTGGTTGAATTCATTGTGACAAAAAAAACTCACAAAAATACTGCCAAAACGTAAATAATGACGTAGGGAATCAGACTCTCAATAATGCGCACATCGAGGCTATACGAAATGTATTGCTCCGATTATGTGGTATGTGCAAATATATATTGATCTCTTGCACCACATGTTGTCACTTTCCAAGCATGTTAGAGCTTCTCACCCCTATGTCACACGTAGGAAACTTTCCTATACAAAGTGTTCAACTCGTGGGCCCAGACACTTGCAAACATGCATTGCACTTCCCACTCTAATCGTTTGGTTCGTATTTTGTCAACTTATTGGAGATATGTTAACTCACAATGTAAGTTTATATTTCATGTTTAGGAGTTACATATTTTAAAAAATTATAAAAGGAGAGAATTGTCATAAATACCATTCATATATAAAAAAAGAAATTCAGATTTTAAGAAACAAAAAATGGATAAATGGAAATTTGAGAGGGGCAATTGTGTCCATACAACTCTCAAGAGTTATCTCTCGAAAAGGAGAAATATCTAACACCCCTCCCTATGAGTTAAAAGATAACTTACAAGAGAGTTAGACGATTAGATTACTTTATAAATCCCTATAAGTTATCTCTGAGATATATCTCCTCTTCCAATCAAACAAGGCCTCGATCAAACACGATCAAGCTGCCATTCCTCATCATATATTAGTAGCATGACATCATGATGACATCACCACAGATCATTCATGCAACAAACACATTTTTATGCACGACTCTTTGTGCGTCTCCAATCTCATGCAATGCAAGTTCAGTCTCACACGTAGCACGACTTTCAATGCAACTCATCACGGGTCTCCAAAATACTTTTGTTTCGTGCCCTAATTTCGATCCAAATCCTTATAAACCTGTAAATTACAAATTATAGCTATTAATATAATATTTCAGAGACTTTTAAACTTAAAAAATATAATAAATACACAACTAAAGTTAACATAAATACCGACTTATCAGTGATTAAGGGTATTTTTTAAATGTTGAAACAAAATTGAGGTAAATAAAATAAAAAAATTTTAATTTGGGATACATCGAAGTAATGAGATCCGAATAACAAAAGTGATGTCCGAATAGACACTTCCTAAAATTATAATGCATTAGTCACAATTCAAAATTTTAAAATAATTACTTTTTCAATACAACATGCAAATCACTAACTACTTCCATTTCAAGGTGTTAGTTTTATTTTAGAATAGTTTCAGTACATTATGCAAAATTTTTTGAAGACTTCCATGAAACTCCATAAACTTTTTCTAAACTTCCCCGAATTATGTCGAGTATTTTGGAGAATTTTGATTTTTTTTCATACACTAGGATTTCACTTCCCTTCTTTTAAAAATCAACATAATTCAAAGAAGTTTAAGGAATTTTGTTTTTTTAAACCATGTATGCTAGTAATTGTAATAAGGGTGATGAGTAAAGTGTATGCATATAAGTATCGAGTTTGGAATAAGTACATTTATTTGTATTATAAACGAGTATAGATACACAAATGCTTTGCTAATTGTGAGTTGAAGCGCTTGTTGTTTCTTAACCAATGGTCTCAAGTTTGAGAATCAATATTGGGAGGCAGGAGGACTTTCCCCCAACTAAAGGAAGCCACTTGAGGCAAACTCAAAGTAGTCGAACAGTGTGGTCGCCGACCAAAAAAAATGGGTATAGCTCCATGCACGTATGAGAAATCTCATTCATACCCTGGTCGTTTATATTTTTTTTTTTATATTCGTAGGTATCCAGACAAATTTCGACTATTTTTTTAAACTCCACAAGTTTGTTGCAAATCTATAAACCAAAAGAACGTCACCAATCCCTATGCTTATCAGAACCCTTGGATGAAACCACCTATCTTCATCGAACGGTCATCAATGAATCTGTACCTGTGTACATGTCATACCAACAATGTTCCAATTTTTTTCGACAGCAGATACGCTTAAACCTGTTCTTTCGCTCTGCTTAAACTAAACCCCACATGGCCTTGTCGATCTTCCCTCTCTCGATCCCTCACTTTCTGAGACACCCATTAAAAGCCCATCTCTCAAACGGGTTCTCTCGCCGAGAATCGCTTCAAACGAGCTTAATTTCTCCAACTTACGTAGGAAATCGACTGCCCTTCGAAGCAGTCAAAATGAGTCCTTTGAGTCCAAGTTCATGGACGAAAATGGCGCTGTTGATGATATGGATGGCTATCTCAACTACCTCTCTCTTGAGTACGACTCCGTTTGGGACACCAAACCTTCCTGGTGAGATTTCTGATAATGGGTATCTTCCAATTTGTTAAGATAATGGGTATGACTCGATTTGTGAGTTTTATTGTCCAGTTCTCTATGTGATTTGCTTTGTGTTTCTTGGGATTTGTGTTTTGTTGTTGTTGATGTGATGGGTGTGTTGGTGTTCTAAGAGGGGTAGAGTTGAATTTGGGATTTTTGGTTTCATCTCCTTGTTCTTAGGACACATTGATTAGAAGGGATTTAAATGATTTGACAAAATGTCATCAATTGCACTAAATCAAGCACAATGGAAGTGTTTGATCTGTTTATCTGACCTGAACTAATTTGGGCTACATTGTTGTTGTTGTTGTTTCCTGCTTTTTGGGTTTCAGTGCATTAATTGAATTTAGGGATTTGTGTAATGTGAAGAGGTGAAACCCCATTATAGTTGATGAAAATTATTAGAAATAGCACTGACAATGGACTTATTGAAGCGAATTGGAATCGTCTTTGACAATATATGGAACTTTTGAATTTGATAGAGTTACATGATAGAGCAATGTATAAATCTGTAATTATGAAACCATGCGCTTATGGAGGTGAATATTATGGAACAAACAACATTTATTTATACATAATCTCATCGTTTCTTTCTCAATAACAAATGTTATTGACAAACGGATGAGTTACATAGATGAGAATGTTTGGCTTATTTGAGAGGATTAGTCCTGATACATTACATCTCAATATTCCCCATACACCTTGATGTTCAATAGAGTCATATTGAGTGAAGAAACTAAGAGAGTTCCATTTAGACTTGATTTAGACTTCCTAGGCTACACGTGAACGGGATGGGTTATAAATGGAGGACTGGGATTAGATGCTGTCTTTAGTATTCAGATATACGTATAAATGGAAGATTGGGGGGGAAAAATCAAGACTTGTAAGAAACGAAACAGGGAGATCTTATATTGCCATTTTGTTCACGTGGTTTGCCCATGTCCTTGGAAGAGTAATGGATGAAGAGGTGGCTAAGAGTTCTTAAGAGGCATTCTCGCTTGGAACGACAATGTGAAAGTTTCCCACTTGCAATACCCGGATGATACCGTTTTCCTTTTGGAAGGAGAAATCAAATTTGGTGACCCTATGTTGAAGATGTTGCAAGAACTTTGTGAATCTTCTAGTTTGCCAGTCAACATGTTTAAGAGCCACTTGGTAGGAATCAATTTTGAGGATCAAGTATAGCATGTGGCAAAGTTAGTGGGTGAGATGTTCAGAAGGCAAATAGCCATTTAATACCTTTGTCTCCCATTTGGATGAAATCCCTGCAACTATATCAAGGTGTCGTTAATTTTTATCTTTGTCTCCCATTTGGTCTGTACTTGAGGTCATTCTTACATTCTACTCGTCTGTCTGTAAACTATCAAAAAATAGATTTTTCTATTGAAAAGAAATTTGCACACTTTGTACGGAAGGTATGGAGGAATCTAAGGAGCAAACATCTTATAAAGAGGGAGATAGTTCAAAAACCTTGCTGAAATCTGTAAAACAAGGAATAAAGCTTTAGTATAAAAATAGTTATGGAGACTGTAGTCCAGAGAGGAAGTGTGTATGAGTACAAGGCATTTCGAATTTTCAAGCCCTTGGAAATTCATCCACGCAAAAATGGGATCGCGACTCATTAGATTTCCTCCATTCCATCCCAAGAAGAAGAAAGTCACTTTTCTCTTTTTATTACTAGCCAAGGGTATCCGACCATAGCTGACACCAGATCTGATAGTGAACCCGACTAAGCCCTCGGGAGTCCTTAGTTGCCTTCCACCAAAGAACCCAAGGAAGAAATCAAAGGGAAAAAGGATCTTTAGAAGTTGAATTCCATCCCTTGTTGAGATGTCTGCCTAGATCAACTAAACACCCAAGAGAAGCTTCAAACAGTATGTAATCTGTGAAATTCCCCATATTGCTGCCCCTTGTGCATAAGTTCAGGAGAATACATGGATAACCTGTTTATATCAATGTATAGCTTTTCTAGGCAATTCTGAATCACTGAAGCATTTCTATTAGAGTCAATAAGAACATCAATCTGTTGCAAAATCTGGGCCTCTTCCCGAAGAGAGCAGATGGAGATTGTAGGAAATCTCGTGTGGTAACAACTTTTTGGGTAATTTGGAGAGGATCTGATCTTTAAAGGTAAAATCAAGCAATCATAATTCATCATTCGTTTGGAAATCTTTCAGGTTGTTTAGCATTTAGGTTCATTGCTTCTAGCGAGCTCTTACCTTGCTATTGTTTTCATCATTAGAATCTGGTTTAATTGTTGTTTGGTTGCATAGTGTTTGTTTTAGTAGTTTACAAAGACCTTCTATTTGACATATAAGCTTAGTCCAGTTTCTGGTCTCATCCGCGTTCGTTTCCTAATGTCCAGTTTCTTCTTCCCTGTTAGAATGGCTGTAGATAATTGATGGTTGGCACCAATTGAGTAGAAATGTGAGGCCGTGGGCTAGATAGTTGAGGCATTTGGTGAAAAAGTCCGGTTTCCATATATGTTTTTTAACTTAAGAGCTTAGCAAGAAAAACATTAGTTGGGATTAATAAATCTAAAGCAACAAAAGAAAATCACAGAAATGGAAGATGGCGGTACAAGAAGAACTCTAAAGTAGCACCTATAAAATTCTACTTTTATAATAAAATAAAAAATTGATAACTTGAATACCCAAAAAAAGTGATAACTAAGATACTTTTCATGTGTTTCCATATGTTATTTCCAAATGAATCGATGCCTAAATTTTTTATTTAATTTAGTTTCCAGAGAACAATTATGAATGGTAGCAAGGAACCCTTTTTTTAGGCTTTCTAGGAAGAAATTTCTTCAAATAATCAAAGAAAAATGAATAAGTGTACTGGGTTTGCCAGTATCCTAGTATTAAACTTAGCCCTCTCACTTAAATTAAGAAATCTTATTGAACATTCATATAATTATAATTCTGTATAGTTAATTAACAAGAACTTTAAAGTACAGGAATGTTTCTAGCCTTTGGCCTCTTCTTGATGAACTCCATGCAGTATGCTTGAATTTGTTGATTTTTTTTTTTTTTTTTTTTTTTTTTTTTTTTTTTTTGAGGTAATAGGGGACGAGCTCCTCAAAGTTATATAAATGCACAAAGTAAATACATGGAAGGACTGCGTACCTTCCAACAAATATGTACAAGAAAGAATGCAAAAAAATAATATGTACACACATCGCATGGTAATTCTCCCCAACCGGCAGCAGTGCCCACACAACTGGCGAAGAACACAACAGTAGGCCAAAGCCAAAATGAAGCAAAGCTTCAACCTTCTAGCTCTCCCTGGCACTCGATATTTGCCAATTATCTATATTAAAACCGTCTTGATGACAGAGAATTTATTTTCAACTTCTAAAAACAATACGGACAAAATTCACCTCATTCAAGGGAAATCATAGGCCTAAGATAAAAATGTAAGTCCTTGCAAGAAAATGTACTTCATGGTAATTACATGTCTAATCATGTCTTCATGGTAATTACATGTCAAAAGCAAATTCAAATCTTCTAAAGATGCATCTGATTTTCTGTATCTAACCAAATGATTGCTGAAACAATCTAATCATGTCTTCATAATTAGCCGAATGAAAAGGGTCTGTGTTTTTGGTTTTCGGGATCTTTTACTCTATCTCTGAAGTTTTACTTTCCTTTGTAGGTGTCAGCCATGGACAATAGTGCTTACAGGAGTGTTAGCAATCGCTGGGAGTTGGGTGATCTTGCAATCAGTAGTTATCACAGGAATCATTCTCTCTCTAATTAGCACTTGGTGGTACGTCTTTCTCTATGCATATCCCAAGGTATGAAATCCTCTCTTATTTCTGCTTCTTTTATATTATGTTAGTAGATTGATCAAGCCAAGAGTGAATTCCAAATGAGTATGCAGAGACATCTTATGATATGCCTTAAAAAACTGTGGAACAAAAATGCTTCAAATATAGACTTTTTTCAATCGCTTCAAATATAGATTAACTGTTAGACAAAATATCATTCGTATTTCTTGACAAGCAATTAGTCTCTTTTTTGGAGAATGATAATTAACACATTTTAAGTGCACACTTTATTTTTTAGCCATGTGGAGCCCACATCTGAAAAGACAAGAAAGAATCATAAATGGCTAAAAAATAAAGTGTACGTCCAAATGTATTAGATTATCATTTTCCTTCTTTCTTTTATGATGCTCAGAGAGTAAATTTCTATGATTATTGGAGCATCTTTGTCCTAACCATTCAGCAGATATACCGCGCAGACTAATCAAGTATTATTGCCTTCTTCATTGACAGTCGTATACAGATATGATTGCAGAGAGGAGAAAAAATGTAACAAGTGGGATTGAGGACACTTTTGGTGTAAAAAGGAGACAATGATCAGCGCACATTATAGTGCCTTTCGTGGAAGAAGCTTTGTTTCTCTTTTTTCTCATTCTAACATGTATTTTGATGAATATCAACACATTTTGGCAAGTAATGAAGATTTACGTTGTCTTCCCTCACAACAACAAAGCTTCAAAATTTCAAATTAGTTGAGACCCGATGTATGAATCAAACTCTTTCATTTTGCAACACAAGGTAAAGCGTCTGAATGCAAAAAAAAAAGTAATGTTGCACGCAAAGTAAAAAGTAAGTGTTATAAACGTTTGGTGCTTCTATGTCAGTGCTTTTTTTTTTGAAAAATGCTAGTGCATGCCGCAGCACGGACACTCCGCCTAATCAACACTTGTTGGTTCCACATAAAAGTTGTTTTCTTTTATTTTTTTTTTTTCTTTTCTGTTTTAATTTGTTGTCTAGTACAATTGTAATGTTTTAATTGGCTATTTGATATAGCCAATTGACTTAAGTCAACTGCATTCTCCGGCTAGGGCATTATAGAATTTTCCTTTTTTTTTTTAGTACGATTTCAGTGCTTTGACTGTTCATGCAATAACTTCCTTGTAATAAGATTGATAGGAACCATTGGGAAGCTATAGGAGGAATACACATCCGATGAACTGTAATAGCAATTTTTGCAAGAACAAATCAAAATGCTATTGGATCATAGTTTATTTTTAGTGCATAACTAGCAATTTAAAGCGAACTTTCATCAACCTCCACTCTTTCAATGGCGATCTCACCTCCACCTAGGGTTGCAAGTAAGGCAAGGCGGGGCAGGAATTGAAGATATCGTCCCCACATCCACGGAAGTGTAGGGCGAAGATTTATCTTCAAAATTTCCTGCAGGGGACAAACTTTGTCGCCCCATGCCCCACCGAATTTCCCGCGGGCGTAAACTTTATATAAGTTTATGTTTTGATCCGCAATCTTTAGTCTTTTTTTATGTCCTTATTTGATGCACATACAACGCGTCTCTACTAAGTACTACTAGTTCTAAATTTTATATAATTAGTTAAAATAATTCAATCATACTAATTAACAATTGAATATCTATCAAACAAATTTTTTAATCAATTGTATGCTAATTGTATTTCAAGGGAAGACTTAATTAATCAACGTTTGTTCTAGAACATTATTGAAAACTACGGACTAATGATTAATTGATTTAATTCGCTTATTGATTATTATTATATAATTGGTTTCATATGTAATTTCGTTCATGCACCTTATGTTTTGATCCTTACCTTTAGTCTTTTTTTGTCACTTGGCTACTTTATCAACTATTTTTTTTTTCTCTTTTCGACTTTTTGATAGCTATTTAATTTTCGGTGTTTTTTATATTCAAATTTTTATGTTTGAGTTTTTATTTCGATCTCTTTTTTATTTTTCTTTTCAAGAACAAACAAAAATATTTTAAAAATGACATATATAATTAATCTCTGTATGCATTGTTTAGATCAACAACCTCCTTTTTTTTAGTTTATTCTACAATATGTCAATTTGTTATATATCCTTATTGTGGCAACATAATTTTAATTAATCATTTTTTTAAATATAGCTTCTATTCATAAAGTATTAAATTAAGATTTCACCAATATTTACATAAGTTTTTTTTTCTCTTTTTATCACTTCCTTTTTCTCATCAAATTAATTTTATTAAGATTATATTTTTGTATAAGCACGTGCAAAATTTTTTTAAAATTTCAAGACACATTCCATAATTTTGTTACGAAAAAAATAAATAATATTATTCTTCACTTAAAATTTATTCGAGATTATGTTGTAAGATTATTTTTTTAATTTTTTTATCATTAAGTTAATTACTTTTTAACTAATATATTGACACTTAGTCTTTACCGTGCCCGAAGCACGGGATTTCGACTAGTTTTTTAAAATGGATTCCTCTTGGAACGTAGTACGAAAATTTTCCGTTAGGCGTGCGATGGGGATTCCCCATGGGGCGAGGCACGGGGCGAGGTACGACGTGGGGCGACGGGGATTCCCGTGAGGCGGGGTGCAGGGAAAACCTGCGAGGCAAGAGTAATCCCTGCTTCGCCCCGTTATGCGTGGCGAACTTTTGCCCTACGCCCGGCCCCGGCGGGGACAAAAATGCGAGGAATCCCCACCCCGCCGGTGCAGGGCCCCACGGGGACGGGGATTCCCCACCCCACTTGTAACCCTACCTCCACCACATGAATGTCAATGTCAAAAGAACCCAACAACGATGAGAACCACCGATCGATCTAGATCGGAACATGAACTACAAAACAATATTAATCCCTCCATCGAGCCATGTAATCTCTCATTCAAGAACCAAATAGTACACTCGGGGACTACAGACCTAAATGCAGTTCCTTAAGATTCCTGCAAGTTAGCATACGACGTTTTAGAGTGCGACTCGGCAAACTACCAAAATGAAAGAATTTGTGAACAATTAAACATACTTGCATGATTTTGCAGTTGGGTTCCTCTCTCTTTGAAGTTTCATGCATCTTGAACCCAGATCCTCACTGTTCTATCATTATCGAGCCCAGCTGAAGCAATTATGTTCTCCGTGGGGTGGCACGATACACAGATTACCGTATCTGAATGGCCTTCAAGCTTCTGCATTAAAGCTTTTGATCTCACATCCCAGATATAGACACCCCGATCCTCCGAACCGCTAATAATGTACTTCCCTGATAAAGAGACCGAGAATGTGGCAGTTATGCAGTAGACTCTGTTGACATGACCCGTGTAATTCTTGAGTACCTTCCCCGTTGAGAAGCTCCATAGCTTCTGCAAAGATCAAAGAGGTTACAAGAATTAACAAAGCAAGTTTTTTCAAAGATTGGTGTTATGAGCAGGCAAAACATAACCGCAACAATTACCTACAAGAGGCGCAACAAAGAACTAGAGGTCGATTGGTTCTCTCTAATAAATCCATAATTTGATTCCAACATAGGTTAACAAGAAAGGAAAACCTAGAAACTCAATTCCCTCTCGGAAGTAAATTAGATAGTTAAACAGACCTCAAACTAGATAACAGGTCATGGCCAGTAAAAATTGGACTCACAATGAATGTCAATCCTCCAAAAGAACTGGGTTTTTCATTCAAATGACCTACTTCATACATGAGCATAGAAGCGAAACACTTGTTCTAGACGGGCAAAGTTCACAAAACCTCACTCATTCTTATCTATCTATCAATACAACAACAACAACAACAACAACATAACCTCAATTCCAAATTAATTGGGGTTGGTTACATGGATCAAACTCTTCCATTGTGTTCGATTCAGTGTAATTAATGATGAGCTTTCCAAACCATTCAAATCCCTTCTAATTAATGCATCCCAAGTTAACTTTGATCTACCCTTACCTCGTTGAATTTCTTCAGTTTCTATTGAGTATGGTTTTTTAGTGGGTGCATTTGTAGACCATCTTTGCAGGTGATTAAACAACCACAACCGCCCTTCCCTAACCTTTGTGTCAATCGGTGCTACTCCTACTTGTCTTTAAATTTCTTTATTTCTTATCCATCTATCAATAACCAACAAAAATACCAAAGATTGGGTTCAACCGGCAGACCCTATACAAATTTAAGGAGAAAATAGCATTGAAGGACCTCACCCCTTAAACCACTACAAAAGGTAAAAAATCATCATATCACATTGATCACAACACCAAAATATATTTTTTCATTATCATGGGTGATCTG
Source organism: Stephania japonica (assembly GCA_039657345.1). Classification (NCBI taxonomy): domain Eukaryota; kingdom Viridiplantae; phylum Streptophyta; class Magnoliopsida; order Ranunculales; family Menispermaceae; genus Stephania; species Stephania japonica. The sequence continues at coordinate 12,676,902 of CM077558.1, read as the reverse complement.
AATCGCCTCAGCCCCTCCTGATTAAGGCCTGACTAATCCCATCCATAGGACTATCTGAGTGGTGGAAGGAGAAATAGTAAAGTTGCTTCTAGTTACTAAGCCCTCTTGGAAACAACAACACCACATCTCAAGCAATTACGAGGGAGTGATTAGTTCTAGTTGGTCAATGGTACTAAAAGAAATTGAAAGATGAATGAATGAACGAATGAAGAAAGTCACTGACCAGATTACCATCAAGAGTCCCAACAAGTATGTACTTCCCATTGGGCGAAAAGCGGGTAAAGGAGACCCCCGGGCCGGGCGCACCCTTGTCATCAATGAGCACTTTGAGGCAGGCCCCGGTCACGGCATCCCACACCTTGCAGGAGCCGTCATGACTCCCGGAGACAATGCTGGAGCCGTCCCTGTTGAAGTGCACGGCCGTGACGGGCATGGAGTGGGCCCTGATGACGTGCACGCAGCGCCCAGTCTTGGCATCCCAAACCCTAACCGTCTCGTCGAAGGAGCCGGAGACGATGAGGTTGGCGGGAGGGTTGAAGTTGACGCAGAAGACCAGGGCGGAGTGGCCGCGGAGGGTCTTGATGGACTCGCCGGATCGTGCGGCCCAGATGCGGAGGGTGCGGTCGTCGGAGGCGGAGCAGATGTAGTGGGAGTCGAAGGACCAGGCGAGGTCTGAGACGCCGTCGGAGTGGCCGACCAGGGTCGAGAGTGGGGCGGCGGGGTGGACGGAGTACACGGCGAGGGTCTTGTCCAGGGAGGACGTCGCCAGGAGGGTGCCGTCGTTGGAGAATTTCACGCAGGAGATCGCGCGGCTGTGGGGAGTTAGGGTTTTCAGATGCCGGTACGGCTTGTATGCCGTCGGCGGCGACGATTCTTCCGCCATCGACGCCTCAGGTTATTGCACCTTTTTGGGGCGATCGTTTTCTTATTTTTTATAAAAAATGCTACATTACTCATTACTCACTACTCAGTCACGGCACTTATGTGGAACACGGATTCGGCATCCCTGGCAATCAAATCCCACCATCTTGCCGATTGATTGACTATTAAACAATCTCATATTTATAGTAACGGCCAATCATTATATAAGAATATTACTTTAGTAAGTTTTTCGCAATTATCAATCAATAAAAACACACTCTCTTTATTAAGTTTTTGTATTTTTTTTTCTATATATAATTTTACTTTTTTTTTTTTTTGCATTTATTGATTAGGCGGGTAGGCGGGTAAAATTACCTGACCTACCAGTCGGGTAATGTGTTGGGCAACAACCCTCTTCCCTTAACATTTGAGTAATTGCGAGTCCGTCAAGTGGGGCAGGAAAAACAGTTGGGTAAGGCCCAACTAACAACCAATGTCCACCCCTACACTTCCCCACACACAAACAACCACCACCACCACCACCACACCACCTCAGCCCTCTGCCACCACCAATGCCCACCAAACTTCACATATAGATAAGTCAACCTTACAATCTTGTCATTTTCAACCTTAAAAAACTGAATCCATATACTGACTATGGTGTTATGCACCTCGTGATAAGCAAGCTCATATCATGAGTGAGTGTTGTCACGGCCCAAATCTCTTACCCTGTTTTGATTTCTTTAATTTGGATCACCAACCCGTTATGTGGGATCCACACCGTGATACGCACACTGACCGAGGCACATGGCCAAGGTATATTATATTTTTGTATTGATTGTATGTTTATATGTATTATGTAGACTTACTAAGTTAGTTTGTACAATTGTAGGCATCGAGACGAGAGCGGAGACGTGCCTCGAGTTACGTGAACCATTTGTCGTGATACAGTTGTCCAATTATCGGTCGTCGACACCGAAGTATGTTATTTTTATTCGGTGTTTAGTATTATATTTTATTACCCGAATGTAAATTCCAACGTCCCAAATGTGCGAGGACGTTTGAGTGTGAGAGTTGGTGTTGGGAAACGGGTTCGGGCGAACAATTGTCGAGTAATTAGCAGTTCGGGGATTTAATGAATTTAAGACACTGACTAAATACAAAATAAATAATAAATAAAAGTCGCATATCGCGTTAGATACGTTGATACGTCTGGGATTACGCGACGAGCGAGTCGTAGTGCGGAGCAGGTCCGAAAACTCGAGTATTGTGCGAGAAAACGGTGAAGTATTTATGTGAGTTACCTATTGAAGTCACAATTGTTGTGTCAAGGTGGTTGGATAGAGTAAATAGAGGCCAAGGGATGTGCCTCGAGATTCGTATGTGGGTAGATGATGGAGTGGTATATAAAGAGAATTACCAACTTTTTTCTCTCCTCACATGTTATTCTCTCTTCCTCATCTAATGAACACAACGAAAACGATATGGTTTCCGGAGTTTTCGATGCGATTTGACGCTAAGGGATCGACCAATCTTAAATTCTGAGGTGAGATCTTGGTTCTTCACGTGTTTATCTACATTTTGGCGGTGATTCTTTGGGTTTTCATCACGACGATTTCGGACGAATATTTCGAAAAATGTTGGAAATTGGTTTATGTGATGGATTATTGATCAATTGGATGTTTTGTTGATGATTTGTGAATTGGGTTGTTGATTAGAGAAGTGGTGGAATTTTTGGGAACTTTTGTATAATTTTTTGAAATCGATGGTTTGTCGAGGTTTTGACGCGAACCGAAGGTGGTTTGGGATAATCACGGACGTCCCTACGAGTCTGGGATAGGCTCGAAGTGTGACAACGCGAGTTGAGGTTTCCAAAAACCCTGGATAGGGCGTGCAAGGCCCACGCCGCGAGGGATGCCATGGGCATTTACTGCCCACGGCGGATGGGGCAGTGAGCCCCACTCCGTGGCGACATCACCACGAGTTGAACTACACGGCACCATGGCTGCTTAACACTGTTCAAAGGGGCATTTTTACAAAAATTAAAAAAATTTGGGGATCTTTCGAGGATTTAAATGGGTTCGAATACGACCCAATACCCCAGAAATCAACCTAATTACACTAATAAAATAATTATGAAAAATTAGATAAATTAGAAAGTAATTAATAGGATTTGTTATTTAATTGAATTATCAGGGGTTTTAGGTTTTGACGGGTCACATGGGATTCGTAGGAGGCGAGTCAGAGGTCGTGTGAGTGCGAATTAGCTTGGATACAGGTAAGTAAACTAGTGAGAAATTTTACAATTATTTCTTGAGCTTTAAATTATTATTGTTATTGCTATATTCCCATTTTGGAAATTTCATTCCTTTGAGTTGTTCAAGGGCAAGTGAGTCAACGTGATCCCTGCGAGTTTTTTGGGCCTTCTGAGGTAAAATGCCAGAGGTCAACGACCTGGGATGCACTGTAACGACCCTAAAATTTAGGGTCATGCCACGTGTCAATACAGGTGGCACATGGACCACGCCGTGGTACAGTCATCAATTCTCAGGCGTCGACACCGAGGTATGTTATATTTGTTAGGTGTTTGTATTATACTGTATAGCTTTAACAGTCATTTTTAATGTCCAAACATGTAAGGACGAGTGAGGAACTAAAGTCACCCAATTGAGTCACTTAAGTAGTTGGGATAAAGTGATTAGGGACCATTGGATGAGCCTAGAGATGGGTGGGGTAGGTCAAGATGAGGTAAAGTGGTATATAAGCCCCACACCCCCACCTCCTTCTCTCTCTTCTCTCTATTTTCTCTCTCTTCTTTCTCTCGTTCCTCTTCCTAATGTCTCTCTCACGCTATTGACGGACAGTGGTGGTCGGAGCAGCGTGACAATGGCGGTTTCTGGCGATCCGAGGTAAGATCCATAATCTCCTCGCCACCCTCTACGCATTAGTATAAGTTTTATTCGTGTTTGTCGCAATGGAATTTGGACACCACGTCGAGATTTCGAACTCGATCAAAACTCTCGACGTTTTGGTGATCCTCTCGATGATCACTAAGAGATTTGTGAAGGTGGTTTTCGATTTGGAGAGTTTTGAAATTTTTGATGATTTTTGAGGATTTTCAAATGATTTTGTAACGGCCCAAATTAATTTAATCGGGATTTGTGTTAATCACGAGGATTAACGGGATATTCGGGCGTTACATGGACAGCTGGGTGGACTCGGATAAGAGTACCCATGTTATATTATGTTATTTGTGTTTGTTGTATGTCTATTATTGTGATGTGAAAAATTTATTATTATTTATATAAATATCACATGTGTGTAAGTTGACATCGGGTAAGGATACGAGTCGGGTATATGTCTCGAAGTGCATGTTAGAGACCGAGTACCGAGTACGGGATAGCCGAGGTACGGGGCATGGGTTGCCAGGTAGTTGAGTGTTGGTGTGACTAACGTATGAATTTTATATGATTTATTAAGGTGATTTAACCTAAGGTTGAATAAATGTATAATAGATAAATAGAAATCCTATAGTTTGATAGGATTAATCATGGTGCATAGGATGATTCTCGTGATGCACAACGGAGTGAAACGAGGCATGTGTTGTTAGGATAAGGTGTCAAGAAGTTGGGTGACATAAGGTGATCAGTGGTCGTTAGATCTTCCTTGGGATGCACGCCCACGCTAGATTAAAACCAACTATAAATACCCATGATCGGGTTTAACATGCAAAAAGAGAAGAGAGGAAGATTTCGAGTTCTTGAGGGGAATTAACTACTGGAACCGGATCTTTGGAGCTTGGAGAAGAGATTTAGGCGTCAAAACGTGAGATCAAAGGTAATCTATCCCTTAGAAACTTGGATTTTTGTAAAAAATGTGGGTTTTGTGGGTTAAGGTTAGTTTGAATTTTTGAAGGATTTCATCACTGATTTTGATGAATTAGATGTTCTTGAGGTTGGTTTTGTGGTATTTTGTTGATTTGGATCGAATTTGTAAAAAATTGAGGTGATTTGGTAAATTTTGGGTTTATTTACATGTAATTTGATCCGAGAATTTGATGTTGTTCTTGGGGTTTTGTGGTGGAATTTTGATGTCTTTGAGGTCTTCAATGGAGAGAGAGTGAAGAGAAGTCGAGAGGAGGGAAGAAGAAAGGCAGGATCAATGATTGAAAAAAAAAAAAGAGACGATTTCGTCTCTGGGAAGGGGACGCACGCGCAGCGTGCGTGCGCGTGCGTGCGCATGCGTCCCCGAACCAGGCTGGTCCAGGTGGGGCCCGCCGAAAAAAATAATAATAATAATATATTATATATATTATTTGCTGGAAAATAAGAAAATAGTTGAAAAAATAGCAGAAAAATTGGAAAAAAAATTCTAGAAAAATATAGAAAATTAGAAAAAGGTAGAAAAGTAGTTTTGGGACTTTTCGGTATTTTTGGAACCCCGACATAGTCCGAGAGAGGTACACAACTCAAATTTGAAAATATGATATAATATCATAAAATTTGATTTATGTGTTTTATTAATAATATAAAACACTATAAATGGACTTCAGGGACTGGGGAACCATAGCTCGGGTATAGGAGAGCTAAGCGGGTCGGATTGACGGGTCCGAGAAGTCGGAGTGCGTAGTTACAGATGCGTAAAACCCTTGAGAATGTTACACTTTAAATTCATGCGTGGTTTGTCCATGAAAATGAATGTTTATTCATTTATTTATTTACCGCATTATTTACTTATCGGATTGGCTTGTTTATGCAAATGTGATCACGTGTTTGTCGGTGGTTGATTTGTTCACACAGTTGGAGGTTAATCGAGATAGTCGTGGTACGGAATTAAGCAGGCTAAATTGTAGCGCGTATATCTGGGTGCTACCGGTGAATAGCTACCCAAGTAGCGGGGTGCACATGTCCGGTGGGTTGTGATTTGTTTCGGTCACCGTTACTAGTTCGGACGTGGTTTAGACTTGATGTGCTCAGTCGGGGTCATCCGAATCTACGAAGTATGATCTAGTTTTGTTAGACTCAGTCACACTTCCATCTAGTTTTAATTGATATCGTAATTGAATCGGTTTACTCGAATGTTGTTTTATCTTTTAGTTTGTTTTGTTTTCACTGTGTGTGGTCATCATATTAGTTGTGAATATTGTTTACTGCCAGCCATAGGAATATGATTCCTGTCGTCAGGGTCATATTCACATGTCTCGCAGGGTATTGTGGATTTTCATGATTAACGTGTAAACTTCACTTGGGAATTTACTCACTGGGCTTGTTGTATGTGTTGGGCAACTGAGCGCAGATCCTAGTACGAGCAAGAGCAAGGGAAAGGAGGTACTAGGCAACTATCTCTAAGACCGTTGCTGTTGATAGTTCGTGTTTTGCTATCATGAACGTATATTTTCTTTTGCTGGGTTTTAGGGACTTTAGAACCTTATCACATGTATATGGATTACTGTGTGCTTCGTCTCAGTTATATACATGGTGTTATCTCCAGGTTTTCCACTACTTAGGATTAATAAATTCTCATAAAATACGAATTAAACGCTTCCGCCATTGTTATTAAAATTTTCCATCCTACTAGATGTTTAAATAAGTTATAAGATTAGTCAAACGGAGCATCACTTCATAGAGATGTTGACGTGGCAATAGTGATGATATGTTCGGTGACGTGACAGGCACTGTTAGGCTTGCAAGCGGAGGGCGTGGGTCACGGGGCGGCCTGGGAAGTTGGGGCCATCACAGTTTGGTATCAGAGCAAGGTCGATAGGGCCTTGAGTTAATAAAGTTAAAGAAAGAGCATAAACTTTAAAACAAAATTAGATGTGGAAAACCGATGAATTGCCTAGAACTTTTAGTTGGGAAGCAATGGAAGCGGGTAGAGTTGGGATTGTTATGTGATATATGTATTGTTGTATTTGTATATACTATACGCATACATATATTGGGAACTGATCCGGACACGAAAATTGATATCATACCACTATGGACGGACAGACCCCTACCACTACTTCTCCGACAACATAGCAGGAGGCTGGGGAGACCAGCGATCATACCACCAGAGAGGTAGCCGATTTGCGAGCCATGGTGCTGAGAGTTACGGATCAACAATTATTGCAACAGTCACAGATGACTGAGCTCATGGAGTACATACGGAGCTCGAGAATACCTGTAGTGGCACCGACTGGTGAGTTAGCTCCACCTACCCCTTCGGCTGCGATTGCACCAGCAGTGGACACACAGGTAGCAGGGGCTGAGATATTGAGAGAGAGAGTTGAACCTGTTGTGGTACCAACTGTTGCTACTGAGGTGACGCTTGCTACTATGGAGCCGCAGGGTGTTACTTCGACTGCCAGGAGTAAGATATCAGAGACAGCGAAGATGGTGAAAGATTTTATGAAGTTCAACCCTACCTACTTTACTGGCGTCAGTGATCCAAAGGTTGCAGGACGGTGGTTGATGACACACCGGCGCTTACATCAGTTATTAGAGCTACCGGAGGCGAATCCGGCACATATTTCAGGGTACTGTTTGAGAGGACAGGCAGCGATGTGGTGGACGACCTACACGAACACGCATTTCGTACCCTCTACATGGATAGAGTTCAGACAGTTGTTTTTGGATGAGTATATTCCTACTGAGGTGCAGTTGCGACTTAGGGAGCAATTCCTAGCATTGAGACAGGGTAACATGACGGTGTCACAGTACATGGATCGATTCAGGTACCTTATGATGTATGTCATGGACGTGGCGAACACCGAGAGACTCCAGATCTACTATTTCATCGGGGTTTGATGAGAGGATAGGTGGCGTAATAGTTGCGAGTGGAGCCGAGAATTTACGAGCTGTATATGATATAGCATTGTTTCGTGAGACATACCTACGACCTAGGGGTGAGCTGATAGACAGGTCTGGGCAAGGTTCTCGGTCTGATCAGGGACCGAAGAGACAGAGAGACCCGTCGGATGGAGATAGTGGGAGTGATCACCACGGCAATAGACCACGATATGAGGACAGACCACGAGAATGACAGCACCGAGGTGATGACAGAGACGATAGGGCATATGCGATGTCAACACCATAACAATCTTATACACGGGATCAAAGAGGTAGAGATCGAGATAAGAGAGACCGGAGTTATAGACATCACTCTGAGGACTGACAGTCTGGAGGAAGCAACAAATGTAGATGTTATAGGTGCGATCAGAGAGTTCACATCAGTGTGGATTGTCGTAGAGCCTTTCCAGCACCAGAAATTTCATAGACAGATGAGAGAGTTCATGTCGTGGCACAGCCAGTTAGAGAGACGACCCGACAGCATGAGCAGGGTACGTTATTATTGTATTTTATATGCCTGTGTTGCATATAGGTTAATGTGTTCATTATAATTGTTGTTTTGTTGCATTTCCATGCATTCGTTGTATCTAGGTTGATTAGTTCACTTAGATTAGTATGTCCTAATCGATTCATACACTAGAGGATTGTGGGAGACTGGTTGACGTGGTTCACCAGGGACTGGTTAATGTGTTCACCAGAGATTGATTGATTGGTACATCAGGTTTTAGTAGGATACTGGTTGATTTGTTCACCAGGTTTCAGTGGAGTACTGGTTGATTTGTTCACCAGGTTTTAATTGAAGACTGGTTGATTTGTTCACCAGGGCCAGGTTGATTTGTTCACCAGGGCCAGGTAGATGTGTTCCCTAAGAATTTTAGTTGATTCGTTCACTGAAGGGTTAGAGTTAAATTGTTCATCTAGACGACGGGTGTCGGTTTAGTTAGTCTAACGAGTAATTGCATTTGTGTTGCGACCCTTGAGAAAAGGTATTGGTTATCTTAAATTTCGGGGACGAAATTCTCCTAGTTGGGAAGAATTATAATGGCCCAAATTAATTTAATCGGGATTTGTATTAATCACGAGGATTAACGGGTAATTCGGGCGTTACGTGGAAAGCTGGGTGGACTCAGATAAGAGTACCCAGGTTATATTATGTTATTTGTGTACGTTGTATGTCTATTATCGTGATGTGGGAAATTTATTATTATTTATATAAACATCACATGTGTGTAAGTTGACATCGGGTAAGGCTACGAGTCGGGTATATGTCTCGAAGTGCGTGTTGGAGACCAGGTACCGGGTACAGGATAGCCGGGGTACCGGGCATGGGTTGCCGGGTAGTTGAGTGTTAGTGTGACTAACGTATGAATTTTATATGATTTATTAAGGTGATTTAACCTAAGGTTGAATAAATGTATAATAGATAAATAGAAACCCTATAGTTTGATAGGATTAATCATGGTGCATAAGATGATTCTCGTTATGCACAACAGAGTGAAACGAGGCATGTGTTGTTAAGATAAGGTGTCAAGAAGTTGGGTGACACAAGGTGATCAGTGGTCGTTAGATCTTCCTCAGGATGCGCGCTCACGCTAGATTAAAACAAACACATATAAATACCCATGATCGAGTTTAACATGCAAAAAGAGAAGAGAGAAAATTTGAGAGGAAGATTTCGAGTTAAGGAGGGGAATTAACTGCTGGAACAGGATCTTTGGAGCTTGAAGAAGAGATTTAGGCGTCAAAACGTGAGATCAAAGGTAATCTATCCCTTAGAAACTTGGATTTTTGTAAAAAATGTGAGTTTTGTGGGTTAAGGTTAGTTTGAATTTTCAGAGGATTTCATCACTGATTTTGATGAATTAGATGTTCTTGAGGTTGGTTTTGTGGTATTTTGTTGATTTGGATCGAATTTGTGAAAAATTGAAGTGATTTGGTAAATTTTGGGTTTATTTACATGTAATTTGATCCGAGAATTTGATGTTGTTCTTGGGGTTTTGTAGTGGAATTTTGATGTCTTGGAGGTCTTCAATGGAGAGAGAGTGAAGAGAAGTCGAGAGGAGGGAAGAAAAGAGGCAGGATCGATGAATGAAAAAAAAAAGAAACGGAGACGAAAATCGTCTCGGGCCGATCCAGGTGGGGCCCGCCGAATATATATATATTTATATATATATATATTATTTGCTAGAAAATAGGGAAATAGTTGAAAAAAATATCATAAAAATTGGAAAAAAATTCTAGAAAAAATAGAAAATTAGAAAAAGGTAGAAAAGTAGTTTTGGGACTTTCGGGTATTTTTGGAACCCCGACATAGTCCGGGAGAGGTACACAACTCAAATTTGAAAATATGATATAATATCATAAAATTTGATTTATGTGTTTTATTAATAATATAAAACACTATAAATGGACTTCAGGGACTAGGGAAACCATAGCTCGGGTATAGGAGAGCTAAGCGGGTCAGATTAACGGGTTCGAGAAGTCGGAGTGCGTAGTTACAGGTGCGTAAAACCCTTGAGAATGTTACACTTTAAATTCATGCGTGGTTTGTCCATGAAAATGAATGTTTATTCATTTATTTATTTACCGCACTGTTTACTTATTGGATTGGCTTGTTTATGCAAATGTGATCACGTGTTGGTCGGTGGTTGATTTGTTCACACGATCGGAGGTTAATCGAGATGGTCGTGGTACGGAATTGAGCAAGCTAGATTGTAGCGCGTGTATTTGGGTGCTGCCGAAGAATAGTGTGGCGGCCCCAATTTCCAGGGTCACCCCGTGCAACATGTACTTCTTCAGCACACACTCCAGAAGCACATGCCACGTCACTCATTCATCCATCTCCTCACTATATCCACATATACTCTGTGAAGTGATGTTCCTAAATTTCATACTATTTTATCTATATATTACCATTTCACAGCGGAAGACCTTAATACAGTTAAACACTTTAATATAGTATTGATTAGTGCACCTATAGTGGAATCCCGAACTGTACATGCATACATGCGATTAGCTGAAACAGTGTTATATACAAGTACAATAATAACAAGTTTCCCATCCCAAAATACTACAAAATATCAAAACCATATATGTACCAGCACACGTACTAGCAAGTCTTGAAGTGGTAAGTCAGATGTAATCGCCAACGACCTCCTTACCCTTGCTGGTACTAGGATCTGCACTCAGTTATCACAAAAACCAGATAACGAGTCCAGTAAGTAAAACACCAAGGAAAACCACCAGGCATTTCAATTTATGAACATAAATGGAAACCAATAAACAGTGTCAAATAATCATGCAATAGCAAGGAAATAACGCAGTCAACTGCTCAAAAGGAAATGCATGAATACCAACACGAAGATAACAAATGTGTGTGCAATAAATACCGCCAATGAAGCTAGGATCAGTGGCCCGGTCTATACCCCTAATTCAATGACCCCGCTGATTGTATCCTAGTCACCAAATACATTTGAGAATACCAAACCCCACACACCGAAAAAACGCCGAACGCTACCGTTCCCATCACAATCGGATTTTGATTGACAAAGAAATAAAGCTCAACGAATAGAATAAGTAAATGCAATAGTGGTGTTCAATTGGGTTTTACATAACTCAATTCGCACTCCAACAACCCCAAAATCCAAACTCGGCTTAGCTCCAATAACACCCGACAAATCAAATTTATCACCCCAAATGTACCTATTACCATTTATCATTAAATTAGCTTCAATTTAATATATTATGTCAATTTTACATTTTTCGAGGTGAAAACCCCGGTATAAAGTCTCCTCCGACTTTTGAATTTCTCATTTTCCATAGAATTTCCTCAATTTCTATTTATTTGGAAAAAATTACTTTTTTTTCATATTTTCCCTATTTTTCTAGATTTTCTTTACCATTTTCTCTTTATTTTCTCTCTTTTTTTTTTTTTTTGACCCAGAACCGGGCCGAACCGAGTTCGGCTCAACCGAGCCGAACCGGCCCGGTTCGGGGTCATCTTCTTCCCCTGGCCGAAACAGAGCAGCAACTGTATTTTTTTTCCTTCGATTCTCAATTGCTTTCCTCTCTTTTTCTTTCCTATGGAATTAGGAGGAATGGGAGACCACACGTTGTCCTCCTCCTCGACTGATTTCAAATTCTCGACCATGGCCACCACCTCCACCACCACACAACACAACGCCACAACAACGAACACAACACAACTCACCTTATTCTCCTCAATCCTACGAGCTCACCTCCTTCGTTCTCTTTTCCTCCTCTTGGCTCTCTCCTCGACTCGTCTCTCCTCTTCTTCTCTGTTTTTTTTTCTTTCTTTTGATTTATCAAGAGAGAAGCAAAGGCGGTTTAGATAGTGAAAATGACCAAAATACCTCTCCAATATTATCTCCTTATTTACTTCAATACCCTTTATGGTAATTTCCCATTTTCTATTTTTATTTTTTGATTTAATATATATATATATATATATATATATATATATATATATCAATTTACCTATATACATATATAAATATATAAACTCACCTATATTTCCACGTTTATAATTTCGTCATGCGCGCCAACGAGCGTACTCGGCGTGCACACTACCGTACCACCCACGCGTATCGATCACGACTAAACCTCGGCTCTCAACCTTGCCCGAACCAAAATAACATACATACACACCTGTGATGACTATAATATCAATTACATCACAGAATTTACAACTAACATACATAAAACACCTAGATGCGGTCTTGCGCAGCCTACCCACGACTTCTACGTGCCGTCCCAGCTGGCGTCCTACTCGAAAAATGATTAAATAACGGCGTTATAAAATAACGGGCCGTTACAATTCTTCCCAACTAAAAGAAATTTCGTCCCCGAAATTTGCATAGACCCTTTCCTCAAACCATGAACTGCAACACTAGAAGAATTTAGCTGCCCTCACCATTCCATCCGTGACCCAGTCCTAGACCATACTCTGGTACGTCGGGATCCCCACTAATGTACGCATCACCTGGCCCATTGCCCATAACTCATCCCTCTGGGAATCCGCCAGTGATAACACTCAATCCTAGTCCGTCACCCGATAGCCCTCGCTATGGCCTAGTGTATCGCGTGCTCAATCAATTTTTCAATCAACATCCCCCAGTGAACGCATCAACCATTTCTTGTCGCATAAGTAATAAAACAATAATACACCTACAAAATAACCAACAAAATAATATAACAACTCGTCGCCTCCTTCCGAATCGCCAGCAAAATCGCAACCTCGGTGCCAAATCGCTCTCCCGCATCGCGTCTCCCAAAATCTCAAAGTAAATCTGTGATCTCTATCAGATATTATGGAAATCGGTACCCCATGTAATCGAACAATCTCCTGTTTGAATAATCTGCTCAACTGAGTGAACGTATATCGCATCGAAATGGGTATAAAGTGTGCCGATTTCGTCAGTCTGTCTATTACCACCCAAATTGCATCATGTCGTCTGGAAGTTTGTGGTAACCCACTAATAAAATCCATAGTAACATGTTCCCATTTCCACTAGGAATGGGTAACGGCTGTAACAATCCACCAGGTCGCTTGTGTTTCGCCTTCACCTGCTGACATATGTGACATCCCCGAACATACTCTCCAATATCAGCCTTCATCCCTGGCCACCAAAACAATCTTCGCAAATCATGATACATCTTGGTTCTGCATGGATGAACCGTATATCGTGATCGATGAGCATCCTCCAGTATACCATCCCGTATCTTTGGCACCGCAGGTATCCACAGTCTTCCCTGGTATCGCATGCATCCATCAGATGTTTCTGACCAATCAGTGCACACGGGATCCCGTGCCAACCCGCCGAACCGCTCATAGAGCCCATCAGCCCGCTGACACCCGATTACCCGCTCCAGTGACACTGTTGGTACTCTCATCTGACCACAAATCTGTACATCACTCATTGATGTACCCTCTACCATGCTCATAACCGATGCTATCTCCAACAGTCTCATATGATGATTACTAGTTTGACTGTTGACTCCGCACCTACTCAGAGCATCTGCCACCACGTTGACCTTGTCAGGGTGATATTCAATGGTGAAATCATAATCTTTCAACAACTCTAGCCATCTCCTCTGACGCATATTCAGATCTCTCTGCGTGAAGATATATCGTAAACTCTGATGGTCGGTGTAAAGTATAAATTTTTCCCCATACAAATAATGTCTCCAAGCTTTGAGCACAAAAACAACAGTTGCAAGCTCTAAATCATGTACAGGATAATTACACTCATGTGGTCTTAATTTCCTGGATAAATAAGCCACAGGTCGTCCCTCCTGCATCAAAACGCATCCGAGTCCAGCCTGAAGTGTCAGTGTAAACAGTCAAACTCTTCTTCGCCTCAGGTAACGTCAATACTGGTGAAGAAGTTAACCGCTTCTTCAATTCCAAAAATGCGTGTTCACACTCTTCAGACCACTCAAAAGGAACATCCTTCTTTGTCAACCTTGTCATTGGTGATGCAATCATAGAAAAATTCCGCACAAAGCGACGATAATAACCCGCTAGACCCAAGAAACTTCGTATCTCAAAAATAGTCTTTGGTCTCTTCCAGTCAATCATCGCTCTAACCGTATCTCCCTCAACAGAGATGCCCTGATCGCTGACAACATGTCCTAAGAACTTCACTTCCCTCATCCAGAATTCACACTTACTGAATTTTGTATATAGCCGGTGCTCCCTCAACGTCGTCAACACTGATCGAAGGTGACTCTCCTGATCCTCTCGCGTCCAACTGTATATCAATATGTCATCAATAAAAACTATCACAAATCGATCCAAGTAAGGTCTTAGTACTCGATGCATCAAATTCATGAAAACCGCTGGAGCGTTCGTCAATCCAAACGGTAATACCGTAAACTCAAACAGTCCATATCTGGTACTGATAACAGTCTTCTAGATATCTTCTTCTCGAATCCGCAACTGATGATATCCTGAACATAAATCAATCTTCGAGAAGAATTTTGCACCTTTCAACTAGTCAAATAGATCATCAATCCTCGGAAACGGGTAACGATTCTTGATTGTTACCTGATTCAACTTCCGATAGTCTATACACATCCTTAATGATCCATCTTTCTTCCTTACAAATAATACAGATGCTCCCCAGGGTGACATACTAGGATGAATGAATCCCTTTGCCAACAGATCCTCTAGATGTCTCCTAACCTCTTCCTACTCCACAAGTGACATCTGGTACGGTCTGCTAGAGATAAGTTGGGTCCCTGGTATCAACTCTATAATGAACTCTATCGCTCGAGATGGTGGTAATCCGGGTAAATCATCAGGAAAAACATCAACAAATTCTCGGACTACGGGTATTTCCTCAATCCGGGTAGCCACTCAGTCTCAGGCTCAACTACCGCTGCGAACTCCTCTATCTCTTGAGTAGTCACTAATCTACCCCTAGTAATAGGTAACTCCTACGCAGTCCCGGTCAATGAAAACTCCATTAAACCAGGAATACTAAAGTTTACCCTTTTCTCAAAATAATCTATCCGTGCATGGTACGCTTACAGCCAATCCATTCCAAAGAGTGCGTCAAACTCTAAATACTCCAATACTCGTAGATCGGCTGGTAACTGATGTCCAGAAACCTCAACTATGACATCACGAACTATCCGATTAGGGTAAATCTTATCCCCAGCAGTTGTGCTGAGAACAAGATGGGTCTCAAGTGTATGTGCATCTAACCCTAACTCCCCAACTAACCGTCCAACAATAAAAGAAATAGTACTACCAGAATCAAACATGGCATGTACAAGTCTGCTACAAATATACAACATAGCTTCCACAAGCTGGCGGGTAGCTCCTGAATCTGGCTGTGCTAATGCATGCACTCTCCCTATTAGGACCTTGTTCCTGTCGAGGTAACGATGCTCTACACTCCCATCTCAAAGGCCCTTGCTAGCCACATCTATAACATCTGCGCGGTTCTTGCCTCCTAGCCCGCCAATCACCATATCCCTGACCCTGACCCCGACCCCGATCTCTCTTACCCCAGTCACGGTCATCATGATGCCTCTCCTGATGCTGCAGCAGAGGGTGTCGTTGTTGTTGCTCATTCGGAACTACCGCATGCACAGGCTATCTAACGTCCCCTCTCCACTGCTCTGACGTCTATCTCGTCTACCCTGATCCTGCCTCGGCCGATCAAAGTGATCTTGTCGTCTCTTCGGCCTCTGGTCTGAACGTGAACTCTGACCAGACCTGTCCCCAAGCTCATCCTGATGTCGTAAGTATGTCTCACGAGCTAATGCCCGATCATAAACAATCTACAATGTCTCAGCTCCACTTCCGACAATCACACCTCCTATCCTCTCATCCAAACCTCAGATGAAATAGTAGATCTGGAGTCTTTCAGTATTTGCCACATCCATGGCATACGGTATAAGATATCTAAATCTGTCCATATACTGCGACACCGTCATATTACCCTGTTTCAAACTCAAGAACTGCTCCCTCAATCTCAATTGTACCTCCGTGGGAATATATTCATCGAGGAATATCTGCCTAAACTCCGCCCACGTTACTGGTGAGTATGTGTGTCTGTGTAGGTGGTCCACCAAACCGTCGCCCGACCCTCAAGTAATAACCGGATATACGTGGTCGGTCCGCTCCGCACCTCTAAGCATGGTGTAAACGTCGATGTGTCATCAACCATCGACCGGCAACCTCAGGATCACTAACTCCAATGAAGTATGTAGGGTTAAACCTCATGAAATCTTTCACCATCTTCGCTGCCTCAGACATCCTACTCCTGGCAGTCGAAACTCCTACACGTTGCTCAGTGGTAGCTGGTATTACTTCCGTAGTCTCAGCTATCGTCCCAAGAGGCTCAGTTCTCTCTCTCTCTATCTCCCATCCCAATTTGCTCGTATGTCATCAACTGGTGCAATCACTGTCGGAGTGATAGGTGCAACTAACTCAGCAATGGGTGCTACTGCTGGTACACGCGAACTCCGTATATACTCCATCAGCTCAACCATCTGAGTCTAATGTAGTAGTTGTTGATCAGTCACCCTCTGTACCATAGCTCGCAAATCTGCTAATTCCCTACTAGTATGATCACTCGACTCCCCAACCTCCTGCTGAGTAGTAAGAGAAGCAGTAGGGGGTCTGTCCATCCATGATGATCCGCACCAATTTGAGTAAACTACTTAGTTTCCAATATACGTAAACGCATAATATGTACTTATATCCAACAAATACATATATCAAATAACAAGCCTGATTCTACCCACTTCATTCACTTCCCAACTAAAGTTCTAAGTAATTCATCGGGTTTCCATATCTAATTCATTTAAAGTTTATGCTCTTTTCCACTCCCCTATTTACTTCAAGGCCCTATCGACCTTGCTCTGATACCAAACTGTGGAGGCCATAATTTCCAGGGTCGCCCCGTGCAAAAGGTACTTCTCCAGCACACACTCCAGAAGCACCTGCCACATCACTCATTCATCCATCTCCTCACTATATCCACATATACTCTGTGAAGTGATGTTCCTGAATTTCATACTATTTTATCTATATATTACCATTTCACAGCGGAAGACCTTAATAAAATCACACACTTTAATATAGTATTGATTAGTGCAACTATAGTGGAATCCCGAACTGTACATGCATACATGCGATTAGCTGAAACAGTGTTATATACAAGTACAGTAATAACAAGTTTCCCATCCCAAAATACTACAAAATATCAAAACCATATATGTACCAGCACACGTACTAGCAAGTCTTGAAGTGGTAAGTCAGATGTAATCGCCAACGACCTTCTTACCCTTGCTGGTACTAGGATCTGCACTCAATTATCACAAAAACCAGATAACGAGTCTAGTAAATAAAACACCAAGGAAAACTACCAGGCATTTCAATTTATGAATATAAATGGAAACCAATAAACAGTGTCAAATAATCATGCAATAGCAAGGAAATAACGCAGCAACTGCTCAAAAGGAAATGCATGAATACCAACACGAAGATAACAAATGTGAGTGCAATAAATACCGCCAGTGAAGCTAGGATCAGTGGCCCGGTCATACCCCTACTTCAATGACCCTGCTGACTGTATCCTAGTCACCAAATACATTTGAGAATACCAAACCCCACACACCGAAAAAAAAATCGCCGGAACGCTACCGTTCCCATCACAATCGGATTTAGATTGACAAAGAAATAAAGCTCACCGAATAGAATAAGTAAATGCAATAGTGGTGTTCAATTGGGTTGTACATATCTCAATTCGCACTCCAACAACCCCGAAATCCAAACCCAGCTTAGCTCTAATAACACCCGACAAATCAAATTTATCACCCCAAATGTACCTATTACCATTTATCATTAAATTAACTTCAATTTGACATATTATGTCAATTTTACAATTTTCGAGGTGAAAACCCTGGTATAAAGTCTCCTTCGACTTTTGAATTTCTCATTTTCTGCAGAATTTCCCCAATTTCTATTTATTTGGTCAAAATACTATTTTTTCATTTTTTTTTCCTATTTTTTTGGATTTTCTTTTCCATTTTCTCTTTATTTTCTCTCTTCTTTTTTTTTATTTTTGGATTGACCCAAAACCAGGCCGAATCGAGTTCGGCTCAACCGAGCCGAACCGGCCGGTTCGGGGTCATCTTCTTCCCCTGGCCGAAACAGAGCAGCAGCTATGTATATTTTTTTTCCTTCTATTCTCGATTGCTCTTCCTCTCTTTTTCTCTCCAATGGAATTAGGAGGATGGGGAGACCACACGTTGTCCTCCTCCTCGACTGATTTCAAATTCTCGGCCATGGCCACCACCTCCACCACCACACAACACAACGCCACAACAACGAACACAACACAACTCACCTTATTCTCCTCGATCCTGCAAGCTCACCTCCTTCGTTCTCTCTTCCTTCTCTTGGCTCTCTCCTCGGCTCGTCTCTCCTCTTCTTCTTCTCTGTTTTTTTTTCTTTCTTTCGATTTATCGAGAGAGAAAGCAAAGGCGGTTTAGATAGTGAAAATGACCAAAATACCCCTCCAATATTATCTCCTCCTTATTTACTTCAATACCCTTTATGGTAATTTCTCATTTTCTATTTTTATTTTCTGATTTAATATATATATATATATATCAATTTACCTATATATATAAATATATAAACTCACCTGTATTTCCACGTTTATAATTTCGTCGTGCGCGCCAACGAGCGTACTCAGGCGTGCACACTACCGTACCACCCACGTGTATCGATCACGACTAAACCCCGGCTCTCAACCTTGCCCGGAACAAAATAACATACATACACACCTGTGATGACTATAATATCAATTACATCACATAATTTATAACCAACATACATAAAACACCTAGATGCGGTTCTGCCCAGCCTACCCACGGCTTCCACATGTCGTCCCAGCTGGCGTCCTACTCAGAAAATGATTAAATAACGGCCTTATAAAATAACGGGCCGTTACAAATAGCTACCCGAGTAGCGGGGTGCACGTGTCCGGTGGGCTGTGATTTGTTTCGGTCACCATTAGTAGTTCGGATGTGGTTTAGACTTGATGTGCTCAGTCAGGGTCATCCGAATCTACGAAGTATGATCTAGTTTTGTTAGACTCCGTCATACTTCCATCTAGTTTTAATTGATATCGTAATTGAATCGGTTTACTCGAATGTTGTTTTATCTTTTAGTTTGTTTTATTTTCACTGTGTGTGATCGTCATATTAGTTGTGAATATTGTTTACTGCCAGCCATAGAAATATGATTCCTGTTGTCAGGGTCATATTCACATGTCTCGTAGGGTATTGTGGTTTTTCATGATTAACGTGCAAACTTCTCTTAGGAATTTACTCACTGGGCTCGTTGTTGTATGTGTTGGGCAACTGAACGCAGATCCTGGTACGAACAAGAGCAAGAGAAATGAGGTACTAAGTGACTATCTCTGAGACCGTTGCTGCTGATAGTTCGTGTTTTGATATCATGTACGTATATTTTGTTTTGCTGGATTTTGGGGACTTTAGAACCTTATCACATGTATATGGATTACTGTTTGCTTCGTCTCAGTTATATACATGGTGTTATCTCTGGGTTTTCCACTGCTTAGGATTAATAAATTTTCATAAAATACGAATTAAACGCTTCCGCCATTGTTATTAAAATTTGCCAACCTACTAGATGTTTAAATAAGTTATAGGATTAGTCAAACGGAGCATCACTTCATAGAGATGTCGACGTAGCAGCAGTGATGATATGTTCGGTGACGTGACAGGCGTTGTTGGGCTTGCAAGCGGAGAGCGTGGGTCACGAGGCGGCCTGGGAAGTTGGGGTCGTCACAGATTTCGTTTTGGGTTTTTCGTTAAGGTTTCCTAACGTTTTAGAGTGTGTCAAGGATGTTTTTGGAATGGTGTTGCGTCCTCGATGAAAATGGACCAAATCGGCGTAAGGTAACATGAGCCGGGGTGGTACACACCCCGAGAAATTCCACAAATAGGGGCGTCGCGACTGACGTCGTGGGGCTTTAGCCCCACAACACCAAGCGCGGCGTTAGGGACAGAAAGGGGTCTCTCTGTCCCCACACTGTGGGTTCGCCGTGAGGGATAAACTCTCACAGCGCACCCTACATACGACTGGAGCAGAGTCGATCTCTACCCCACGGCGCTGCCCACGTCCGCCTGGGGTAGAGTCAATCTGCCCTATGCCGTGGAGATGCCGCCGAGGGTAAGACCCTCACGGCGTCTAAGCGGCGTCCAGAACCCAGAAAATTCCCAACTTTTGTGGAATCTTCGGAAAGAATTGGGGTCTTCTCGGGTATCTAACGGGTCCAAATATGACCCAATAACTCGAAATCTGACCCAAAAACATAATAAACATAAATAAGGAAAATGGGATAAGAGTTAATGGGAAATCACAAGAATTGTATTATCAGGAGTATTAGTACGCGGGATTACGTAGGGACGAGTCGGAGTCCGCGAAAATGCGATTAGCTTGGATCGAGGTAAGTAAACCAGTGAGGAATACTACAGTTATTTCTTGAGCTTTGAATTATTTATTGATATTATTTCGATGCTATCTTGTCATTCCATTCTATTGAGTTGTCCAAGGCAAGTGTGTCAAGCGTGATCTTTGCAGAATTTCAGACTCGCGATGTATTATACCGGGGTTTACGGATGGGGATACGTGTTTGGTTGTGATGACATGTACGGGGTGAGAGTTCTCCACCAGATTGTTGGAGACTCTACACTCGCGTAGGGGTCTTAGAGGAGATTTTGTCCTCGACTTTTAGCCTTTGAGGAGATTTTGTCCTCGACTCAACAACTTTGATTAGTCGAGACCACTTTTGACTTTTCCTTGTATTCCAGGACACTCAATTTTAATTGCTCTTGTATTCATTCACAGTCTTTATATATTCATGCGCTCCCTGTTCTTTTCTTTATATCTGCATAAATTAATTGTTTATTTATTTAATTTGAAATGTTGTATTTATTATTGTTCTTGCTTGGCGTTACTTACCTGGGTTTGTCATTCTTATGTTTGACCGAGTGCAGATTCGCAGTCCAGTAAAGAGAAGGCCGTGCAGTTAGGCGATATAATTTGAGCGGCCCTCCTCTGCTAATATAGGTGGCATTTTGGGATATTAGCTACTTATATTATTTTTGTACATAGGATGGGTTGAGAGATTGTATGACATTTATGATACTCTCCTTACTTTACATGGTATATATGACATACGGGGTTCCCACACCCTAGGTTTTTATCCTAAATTGGAGCTTTTGAAGTCGATTGATTAGTTGAGGTTAATTGCTTCCACTTATTACTTTGATAACTCGCTAGTTAATTGATTTCACATCTAAATACTTGATAATTGATTGAATGGTAAGGAAAGGCTTACTAGCCCCACGGGACTTGACGGAATTGGCTCGGGGTTTCGCACGGGTCCAGGCCAAGCGACGCTTGATTATACGATTTTGGAATTTGGGGACATGCACGATATTGTTTCTAGTTCTATACGGGGTGAGTGTTCTTACCTGGACTACCAGGGAATCTTATCCATGTGGACATTAGGACAACGTGAGTCTACCGCGTCCTAAACATCGAGTCTTGAAGGTGTTTACCTCGACTCAATGATTGTTTGGTCGAGACTACTTGCGTCTCTTTATTGTTTTAGGGACACTCATTTTTTGATTGCTCAGTTTATTTATTTACAGTCTTATTTATTCATGCATTCCCTGTCATTTATTTCTATCAACATGAATATGGACTGGTCTTTTATTTATTTCGAAATGTTGTAATTATGTCTTGCTTGGCGTTACTTACCTGGGCTCGTCATTCTTGTGTTTGACGGAGTGCAGATCCACAATCCAGCAATGGAAAGGCTCCACAGCTTAGAGATTTGATTTGAGGATACCAGTGACGACCCCAAATTCCCCTTGCATTTGGGTACGCCAGGCCTAGGCTCGTATAGGTTCCCGAGTCGGTACTCGGCGAGCCTAACGAGTCTAGTCAGCCTCCAATCAATAATTATACAATTTATGAAAGAGTTATTGCAAGTTTTACGCAGTGAAAAGTAAATAACTAAACATAAGGGAAAATGACTCAGTTAAAAGAAAATTAGGAATCTATAATGTGGAAAATCCAAAGTATTCATGTACAAACAGACATGAGAAATGGATAAGTACATGATACCAATCTCAAAATAATCCCCATTTCAATGATAAAAAAACATATACATAAAGTGTCATACAACCAAGCAAAAGATATACTAGACCTACACTAAAGTCTCCAAGTCCAGCTTCACAGTCCTCACAGAAAGTCACCTAGGTGGGGCTCCTTGCCTCTAGACGGTGAGCAACTTGAGAAATCGAATGTAATGCCAAAAGAAGATAACAATAATTCATGATATATCAAGTAAAACAGTTTAAATATCATCCGGTGATAGAAAGATAGGAGTTTAAATAGATCAAGTGCATGATAAACAAACTAATAGATATCAACCGAGATTCAAGTGTGTTTAAAGTATTCAATGGAGGCCCATAAATGGTCTGAATCATAGCATAACGACGAAGATTGTGCAAGGTCTTCCCGGGCATCGACGCAAGCGAAGGCACAGCCATGATAGGAGGGACACAAGTCCACCCACCCAGTACTCGGTGTCACACATTCACTAAGGGTGATCATAAACTCCTGTACAAGAGTGCTCGTATTTTATCCCTCTAGTGTAGGTCCTAGTACTCTTGGGACAAAACACTTACGCCAAGAACATATACAATAAGGAATGGAATGGAGTACCAACAATAGATCATAACAAATCAGAATGAATGATAATGAATCACATGGCATTTTCTTCCTGGCTTACAATCATACATAAGCTTGTGGCAAATGTACTTACCTGATAAATCGCAACACAGTACCCAACTCCCGCAATCTTAACGTGTTCCCATAGGTTTCCGACTATCTAGCAAAGGTTTGAACCCCAATAAATAGGACTTATGGTCAATACACAGACCCTAGATAAATCCCCAAAGTTTCTCAATTTCTTAAGTTTTTCAGAATTTTTGTTCAAAAATTGCTCAAGACGCCGTGGGTGACGTCGTCCATAAGGACGTCACCACAACGCCTTCACGGTGTCAAAACTCCACACTTGGTCGACATGCCGCCAGGCCATTATAGGCCACGGCGTCCTCACGGCGTCTGATACATTCAGACATTGGGTGACACGTCGTGTGAAGTTTCTTCTTCACAGCGTCTCGGTGGCGTGTTCACCATTTTAAAAAAATGCCTCTGCTGGAAACGTACGTGAGACCGCCGTGTGTGCATTGGCCCACAGCGTGTTCACGGCGTCCTGAAAAAATTCGATATCACTGTTTGAGACACAGCGAGAGACGTCGTCATGAACACGGGTCTCACGGCATCTTCACAGCATGACTGAAAATTCATATTGTCTCTGTTAAGGACGTATATGGGAGACGCCGCCACGCCATAACATGCACGGCGTCCCCACGTTGTCTGGTAAAAATCCAAAAATCTGAAATATACGGAATACCCAAAAATGAAACTCCTTCTTGGGGTTTACTCTAAATATCATTCCAACTATCAAGAATAACATAAATCATCACCAATCATCAAGAAAATAACGGTAATATTCGGGGATTCGAGATGTCCCAAATCAAACCTCAAAACCTAACAAAAATGGCAAAACCCAACATCCATCAACAACACCTTAGTATTTGCTCCGGGGTTGCCAAGACACCAGTAGAATACCAAGATTGTCTCTGGCAAACCACCCTTGATCGTAGCATGGGTTTAAACAACAACTATAAATTCCAAACAAAAATCCAAATACAAAAGCAACAACCACTGAATGAAGGGAAGAGAAAAGAGAGTAAGGTTCTCACCTAGATTCCAGCGAGAAGAGGACTCCGGCGAAGGTTTTTCGGTTATCCAACACCACCCCTTGTGGTGGCTTGCTCTCTAAGCAAAGAAAAATGGAAGAGGAAGAGAGGGGAGGAAAGAGAAAAGAAATATAGAAATGAGAAAAAAAAAATGGGGTGCTGACCCTTATATAGGACCCATTTTCATCATCTTACACCCACCCATCTCTAGGTGGATCCTACATCTACCCTTTAAACTATCCCACAACCCTCCTAACTCCACATGTTGACTCCTTTAAGTGACTCGGGTGTCACTTAAAACTATTCATCTCCCATGTTGATCCCACGCTCCTCAACCTGTATCGTAACTCAACTTGGCCATTTCGTGTCTGTCGCCTCGTCCACGTTTTGACTCATATTAAATATTATAATTATTAATCGAACTTTCATTTATTACTGTTTTTCTGTGTTTATTTCCCCCGATTACCTAGGCGAAACCTCACTCACGCTAAACACTCGCCCAAATGGCTCGAGACTTGTATTGTACTACAATACTAATACAAACATCACGGAAACATAAAATTACCTCAGTGTCGACTCCTGAAGTCTGAAATATTTAATGTATCACGATAGCCAGATCACGCTCCTGACACATGTAGCACAAGTTGGGTTAAATTTTGAGGGTTGTTACAATACCGAAGCAGGTCTTTTCGTTTGTCTGTTATAGATGACATTTCTTATATTATTGTATGTATTGTTTTTGAAACATTAGGACTTGGGGTTTTTGAGAGATCTTGGGCATGTATATCGATATGTTGTTCTCCTCTAACTGATCATTGATGATAATATACATATGCGGGGTTTCCACTCCTTAGGATCTCTTATTTTAAATAGTTGTGATTATTTAGATTAGTTTGAGGATTGATTGCTTCTGTTTTAACTCACTAATCAATGTTTTAACTTAAAAATGATTTAAAATGGTAAATGGTAAATGGTAAAGGAAGGCTAACTAGGCTTGCGTGACTCGGCAAGATTGACTCGAGGGTTCGCATAAGTTTAGGCCGGGCGAGACCCAGTTTAGGATTATGAAATTGGGGCTGTCACAGTTGGTATCAAAGCTGAAGTTTGAAATACTCGACTCCTGATTTAAATCATAAGCCATTAAGACATTAATCAGTGAAAGTTAGGAATTGATGAATTTAGAGTGGAACCCTATGATCCTAACTTAAGTCTTGGTTGGGAAGTGAGGAGAGTTGGGGAAATTAAAAATCGGACTATATAAGCTATTTGATGTATTTTATACTACTACTATCGATAGCTATATCTTGATCGAGAACTCGCTTTCGTTGCGGAATGCGATCGCTTATTAGTCCAAGACCCAAACAGTAGGGTCGGAGAGAGCGAGCTCATAGTGTAGGATATGTTGCATCTCCAACTACTACACCGATAGTACTATCTGCTCTAGCACGAAGTTATGCTAGTTCACCACAACAGCCGGCATAGTCAGGTCCTCAGAGACAGCAGTATTAGTGGGCTGAGGGTAGTGGCAAGGACAGAGGCATAGGTAGGGTCAGAGTTTCGGTCAGTCACAGAGATAGGACAGAGCAGTCAGTCTGGAGCAACTTGTGACTAGGTTGGAGGAGGTACCAGTGGTGTGCGTGTTTCTGATGTTTTTCTAGCAGAGCAACTAGGATTACCACCATCTAGGGAAATCGACTTTATTATTGACTTGGTCCCAACGACTAAACCTATTTTGATTCTGCCATACCGGACAGCTCCGAGAGAACTAAAGGAGTTATTATAGTTGGGTTTTATCTACCCGAGCATGTCACCCTTGGGAGCGCTAATTCTGTTTATCAAGAAGAAAGACAAGCAGCCTACAATTGTGTATCGACTACCAGCAGTTGAATAAGGTGACAATGAAGAATAAATATCCACTTCCGTGTATCGATGACTTATTTGACCATTTGACAGGAGCACAGTGGTTCTCGAAGATAAATTTGAGATCGGGTACCATCAGTTGAGGATTAGAGCGGAGGATAGGGAGAAGACTGCATTTCGCACTCGATACGGGCATTATCAATTCGCAGTCATGCCTTTTGGGCTGACTAATGCACACACGATGTTTATGGACCTGATGTATCGAGTGTTGAGACAATACTTGGATCGTTTCGTCATCATTTTTATAGACGACATTTTGATATACTCCAGGACTCGTGAGGATCACGAGGAGCATCTAAGGTTGGTTTTGCAGCTTCTGAGAGAGCACAGAATATTTGTCAAGTTCAGTAAGTGCGAATTTTGGCTTATGAAGGTTGGCTTTCTTGGACATATCATCGGAGCAAGCGAGTGTCAGTGGACCCTCAGTGATTGATTGGCCTACACCGAGATCGGTATCAGACATTCGCAGTTTTCTTAGCTTGGCAAGATATTACAGGCATTTTGTACAAGACTTCTCGAATATTGCAGCACCTATGACGTAGTTAACGAAAAATGACGTTAGATTTCAGTGGACAGGCGGTTGTGAACGGGCTTTTCAAATTTTGAAGGAATGTTTAACTATCGCGTTAATGCTAGTATTGCCTAAGTCAGGGAAAGGTTTTAAGGTGAACACCAATGCTTTGAAGGTCGATTTAGGTTATGTTTTGATGCAGGATAGTAGAGTGATTGCCTATACGTCGCAACAGCTGAAGGTTCACGAGAAAAACTACCCTACGCATGACTTGGAGTTGGCGGCAGTGGTGTTTTCACTGAACATTTAGCGTCACTATCTCTACGGAGAGAGATTTGTGTTGTTCACTGAGCACAAAAGTTTGAAGTACCTGTTTACTCAAAAGATATGAATAGGAGACAGATGTGTTGGATTGACTTTCT
Organism: Stephania japonica; assembly: GCA_039657345.1. Taxonomy (NCBI): domain Eukaryota; kingdom Viridiplantae; phylum Streptophyta; class Magnoliopsida; order Ranunculales; family Menispermaceae; genus Stephania; species Stephania japonica. The sequence goes on along the minus strand of CM077558.1, from coordinate 12,649,942 downwards.
CAAGGATTATGATTTCTCTTTGGAGTATCACTCGGGGAATGCCATTGTGGTTGCAAACACGTTGAGCTGCAGAGGAGGTTTTACTTGCCACATGACATACGAGTATAGTTTGCTCAAGGCGATCGAGAGGTTGTATTCTATTGATATTTCGATCAGCACTAGAGTATTGATTTGTGGTCGTCAGCAAGTTGACGAGCAGTACGAGAGATTTTTGGAGTTCGTTCAGAGTTTAGATCATCCAGATTGGAGTCAATCGACAGACTCATGCCTGAGGTTTAGAGGGTGGCTGTGGATTCCATTAGTGGTTGAGCTACGTGATGAGATACTTTATGAGGCACACCGTTCGCATTTTTAAGGTTCATCCGAGCAGGACCAAGATGTATGTCGATGTGCGTCGTCTCTTTTGATGGCTGGGATGAAGACCGATGTTTGTGATTACGTTTGAGGGTGTGAGATTTGTCAGCGAGTTAAGGCTGAGCATCGCAAACCTAGCGGGCTATTATAATCACTTCCCATTCCTCGGTGGAAGTGGGAGCATATCGCCATGGATTTCATCAGTGGTTTACTTTGATCTTAGCGCGGTCATCATAACATCTAGGTGATTATGAACAGGTTAACGAAGTATAGGCACTTTATGCCGGTTTCGACCACACATTGGGTGGATTGGTTGGCTAGTTTGTATGATTAAGAGATAGTTCGACTGCACGGTGTATGTAGTGGCCCCAATTCCATTGGCCACTACAGCGTGCACCGCGGGCCCACAGTCTTGCCAACTCATCATCCGATTGTGTCCCACGGCCACTCATTTCTCATTTACCAATCAATTTCCTATTAACTTTGTTATTATGTGTTAATAATTATTGATTCAAGTTAACTCAGGTTTCTTTATTAACTTTTAATCTCAAATTACGCAGTGAAAAATTAGATTCAACAATATAAAGATTTATCATATGTTTTATGAGCATAATGCCAAAGTGGAAACCATACCAAAATGAATCATACATAAATCAGATACGGTTCTAGTATATCTCTCAAAATTTTCAAGCCCAAATAAAAACAATATATATATATACATTCAAACAAACAGGCATACAAGAGGAGTAATCCACGTCTTCAGTCATGGATAATCTTTACATGTATCCTTGTCCCTGCACATATCAAATCCTGCACTCAAATCACCCAACACATACGGTGACGAGTCCAGTGAGTAAACTCCCAAAGAAAACCATCGATTAAATAATAACAGATTCAGAAACCAATAAACAACGTTAGCTACACATGCAAAGATTTTGGGCAGCCATAAATCCCTGCATGTGTAGGTAACAAGTACACAAGATGATCGACAAAATAATCATGATGTAAACAATATGCTCCACAACAATTATGATAAAACCAGACAAAAGTAGAATGCAATCTCACATACTATATCATACTTTGTAGATTCGGATGACCCCGACTGAGTACATCAAGTCTAAACCACATCCAAACTACTAATGGTGACCGGAACAAATCACAAACCCACCGAACACTTGCACCCCGCAACTCGGGTCACAATTCACCGGCGGCGCAAGTACACATGCTACAATCTAACATGCTTGATCACGTGCCACAATCGTCCCAAATAAACTCCAATAGTGAAAACAAATCCAACACCCATTGACAACCAGACCAGCACATGATCCCATGTATAGCAACAACAACAGTATATAAAAGAATTGAAAAAAAAATTAAATACTCAAATGTGTTTATGTTGGGGTTTACGCACCTATACCGCTCTCCAATTACCCGGTCCAGCTCAAATAAATGTCCAAGAAATCAAAATTTTCACCCGAATTATACCTAAGATCATTTGTCATTAAATTAGCTTCAATTGGATATATTATGTCAATTTTACATTTTTCGAGATAAAAACCTCGACATCTCGCCAAAATCCCGAGAAAATCACAAAACTTATTAGTGAACTCTTTTCTATTTTCTCATATTTTCTGGATTTTTCAGAATTTTTTCATAATTTTTTAACTATTTTTCCCTATTTTTCTGTATTTTAGTTTATTTAAAACTGTTTTTATTTTAATTTATTTAAATAAAATAATTAAATAAAAATATTAATTAAATAATATGGGGTGGGTCCCCTGAACCGGGTTTGACTCGACCCAACCGGGTCAAACCCGGTTCGGTCCACCTGGACTGGGTCCGGGTCGGGCCCGGTCCAGGCCCACCAAGTCGGGCCAGGGCCGATTTGGCCCGACCACCCGAGATGGGTCTGGGCCAGTCTGGCTCGCCCCAGGGGGTGCACGCACGCACGCACGCGTGCGTGCCCCCCCCCTCTTCTTCTTCCCAGAGGCATGTACAACGCCTCTAGTTCGTCTTCTTTCCTTTATTTTTTTTCTTCTTTGGATTGGGAGGGAAGGGGAGACGACACGGGAGTCGTCTCCCTCCTCAGACGAACTGCTCTTCCTCGGACGAACTGCAAGAGCAGTTCATCCGAGCTCCCGAAGCCGCCGCCACCACCACAATCAAACCATCACCACCACCACTCCTGCCAACAACACACAATAACAACAAAAACAACACAACAACGTCAACGACTCACCTTGCCTCTTCCTCGATCTTCCTCTCGTTCTCCCTTCTCCTTCTTCTCTCCTTCCTCCTCTCGATCGAATAGTGATGGCGGTGAGCAAAATGAGGTGTCGATGGTGTTATCAACATTTTTGAGTAAAATGACCAAAATGACCCTAAGTTCTTATCATTTTCCTTAACAAACAAATATCCTTTTTGATCATTTCACAATTATTTATTTATTTTTCTGATTTTAATATATATATTTATATATATATTAAATTACTTATATACATATATATAAATATATATATATATATATTCGCCTATACTTTTGCACCTAAAATTTCATCGTGCGCCAACAAGCATACTCGAGCGTGCACACTGCCGTACCACACACGCGTGTCAATCACGACCCCGCGTGTCCCTAGGCGCCCACCAATTTACTATTTTATCACATTTAATTCATTTTATCTATGTATTATTTCCCCTCGGCTTAAATTTCATCTCGTAGTTGCTCAGGTACCCACGTCGACACGCATATCGAGGCGAATGTTTAACACACAATCTCATCCGTCAATGGCAATATAAACACACATATTACGATGCCATTTAACTAATTTGGACCTATACATCGCAACTTCACCACCAGAGCACACAATACGGACTGTAAACCCTATCCGGTCGTGCTTCGTCTTCACTAGGGACCCACGAACGTCCCCGCTGGCGTCCACGTTGCAATTTCATCATCAATAACGGCCATTGAAAATTGAGTCGTTACAGTTCTTCCCAACTAATTTGAAATTTAGTCCCGAAATTTGAGATAACTAACATCTCTTCTCAGGAACCGCAATACTGACGCAACTACCCATCAGGTCAACAAACCTAAATAAACGTTGGTGAGCTAAACAAAGAAGAATCCTGCACCAACCGCTAGTAATAGCTTGCAAGTCCCAAAAAACTACGAATATCTGAAATCAACTTAGGTATCCTCCAATTAATAATCGTTTGAATCTTGTCCCCATCGATAGATATCCCCTGACTACTGATGACATGTCCGATAAACTTCACCTCACTCAGCCAAAAAACGCACATTAACTGAACTAATCGAACTCAAATCTAGGTGAATAAATCAACCTGTCACTGGTGAACCGATCAACCAGTCGTCCACTAACTCCTGGTGTACAAATCAATCTCTGGTGAACTCATCAACCAGTCCCTGGTGAACACATCGACCAGTCCTTAGTGAAAACATCAACCAATCTCACAACAACCAGTTGCAAATGGACTCCTGGTGAACTAATCAACCAGTTTCACAACCACCTGGTGAACACATCTACCAGTTTCACAACCACCTCCTGGTGAACACATCTACCAATCTCACAATAACCCTAATGAACACATCAACTAGGACATGTTGGTTCAAAAATAAACCAACCATCCTATATGGAACGAATGCATAAAAAAATAGAACAAGCGAAAATATACAATGACGACGTACCCAGAGCGTGTTGTCATGTCGTCTTTCTGACATAATGTGTCTTTTCATAAGCTCTCTCCCCGGTCGGTGGAATCTCTGATATTGGAGAAGCTCCACGATAATTCACACTGATGTGACCTCTCTGTCCGCACCGATAACACTTACGTCTGTCCTTGACTTCAGACTGTCGGTCCTCAGAGCGTTGACCCCAACTCCGGTCCCTCTGATCTCGATCTCTGCCTCTCTGGTCCCGTCGGTAAGACCGTCGTGATGCTGACATCGCATATGCCCTATCACCCCTGTCATCACCTCTACACTGCCGATCTCGTGGTCTATCCTCATATCGGGGTCTACTGGCATGGTGATCATTCCCACTATCTCCACCCGATGAATCTCTTTGTCTCTCAGGTCTCTGATCAGACTGAGAACTTTTTCCAGACCTGTCCGTCAACTCACCCCGATGTCATAGATACGTCTCGCGTGCCAACGCCCTATCATAAACAATATATAGAGTCTCACCTCCACTCGCGACAATCACACCTCCAATCTTTTCATCTAATCCCCGGATGAAATAGTAGATCTGGAGTCTCTCAGTGTTCGTTACGTCCATGGCATACATCATAAGGTACCTGAATCGGTCCATATACTGAGAAACTGACATAGTACCCTATCTCAGTGCCAAAAACTTTCTATCAACCTCAACTGTACTTCCGTGGGAATATACTCATCCAAAAACAGCTGTCGAAACTCTGCCCACGTCGATGGTATTGAGTGAGTGTCGGTGTAAGTAGTCCACCAAATCGTTGTCTGACCCCTTAAACAGTACCATGAGATATGTGCCTGATCTGCCTCGGGTACCTCTAGCAACTGATGTAATCGTCTGTGTGTCATCAACCAACGTCCTACAACCTCAGGATCACTGACTCCAGTAAAGTATGTAGGGTTAAACCTCATGAAATCTTTCACTATCTTCGCTGCCTTTGACATCCTACTCCTGGCAGTCGAAGCCACTACCTGCTGCTCTGTAGTAGGCGTCACCTTAGTAGTCTCAGCTGGTGCCATAATAGGCTCAACCCTCTCTATCACTGTCTCTATCACTGATGCCTGTGTGTCAACTACCGATGCAATCACTGCCGGAGTAGTAGACGTAACTAACTCAGCAGTGGGTGCTACTGTTGTATCCTCGAACTGCGAATATACTCCATCAACTCAGCCATCTGTGCCTGCTGTAGTAACTAATGCTCCGTCACTCTCTGCACTATGGCTCGTAAATCTGCTACTTCGCTAGTAGTAAGACCACTAGTCTCCCCAACCTCCTGCTGTGTGGTCGGCAGAGTAGTAGGGGTCTATCCGTCCATCATAAACTGCACAACCAACGTGCATTGGATTAGACTCAATATATACGTGTATAATATGTAGTACAAAATCAAAACATACATATATATGTATTCCTGATTCTACCCATCTCACATCACTTCTCAACTAAGTTTTTAGTCATTCACTTGTGGTTTCCAAATCTAAATTTATTAAAGTTTATGCTCTTATTCAGACTCCAATCAATCCTAGGGTTTCACAAACCTAGGCTCTGATACCAAATGTAGTCGCCCCAATTCCATTGGCCACTACGGTGTGCACCGCGGGCCCACAGTCTTGCCAACTCATCATCCAACTGTGTCCCACGGCCACTCATTTCTCATTTACCAATCAATTTCCTGTTAACTTTGATATTATGTGTTAATAATTATTGATTCAAGTTAACTCAGGCTTCTTTAATAACTTTTAATCTCAAATTACGTAGCGAAAAATTAGATTCAACAATATAAAGATTTATCATATGTTTTATGAGCATAATGCCAAAGTGGAAACCATACAAAAATGAATCATACATAAATCAGATACGGTTCTAGTATATCTCTCAAGATTTCCAAGCCCAAATAAAAACAATATATATATATATATACATTCAAACAAACAGGCATACAAGAGGAGTAATCCATGTCTTCAGTCACGGATAATCTTTACATGTATCCTTGTCCCTGCACTCAAATCACCCAACACATACGGTGACGAGTCCAGTGAGTAAACTCTCAAAGAAAACCATCGAGTAAATAATAACAGATTCAAAAGCCAATAAACAACGTTAGCTACACATGCAAAGATTTTGGGCAGCCATAAATCCCTACATGTGTAGGTAACAAGTGCACAAGATGATCAACAAAATAATCATGATGTAAACAATATGCACCACAACAATTATGATAAAACCAAACAAAAGTATAATGCGATCTCACATACTAGATCATACTTCGTAGATTCGAATGACCCCGACTGAGCACATCAAGTCTAAATCACATCCGAACTACTAACAGTGACCGGAACAAATCACAAACCCACCGAACACGTGCACCCCGCGGCTCAGGTCACAATCCACCGGTGGTGCAAGTACACGTGCTACAATCTAGCATACTTGATCACGTGCCACAATCGTCCCGAATAAACTCTGATAGTGAAAACAAATCCAACACCCATCGACAACTAGACCAGCACATGATCCCCATGAGTATGTATAGCAACAACAACAGTATATGCAAGAATTGAAAAAAAATTAAATACTCAAATGTGTTTCTGTTGAGGTTTACGCACCTATACCGCTCTCCAATTACCCGGTCCAGCTCGAATAAATGTCCAACAAATCAAAATTTTCACCCGAATTATACCAAAGATCATTTGTTATTAAATTAGCTTCAATTGGATATATTATGTCAATTTTACGTTTTTCGAGGTAAAAACCCCGACATCTCGCCAAAATCTCGAGTAAATCACTAAACTCATTTGTGACCTTTTCTAGTTTCTCATATTTTCTGGATTTTTCAGAATTTTTTCATAATTTTTTAACTATTTTTCCCTATTTTTCTGTATTTTATTTTATTTAAAACTGTTTTTATTTTAATTTATTTAAATAAAATAATTAAATAAAAATATTAATTAAATAATATGGGGTGGGTCGCCTGAACCGGGTTTGACTCGACCCAACCAGGTCAAACCCGGTTTGGTCCACCTGGACCGGGTCCGGGTCGGGCCAGGGCCGATTTGGCCCGACCCACCCGGATGGGCCTGGGGGTCGGTGGCCTGGCCCGGCCCGGCCCATGGGGTGCACGCACGCACCCGTGCGTGCCCCCCTTCTTCTTCCCAGAGGCGCGCACGGCGCCTCTGGTTCGTCTTTTTTTTTTGTTCTTTGGATTGGGAGGGAAGGGGAGACGACACGGGAGTCGTCTCCCTCCTCGGACGAACTGCAAGAGCAGTTCGTCCGAGCTCCCGAAGCCGCTGCCACCACCACAACCGAACCATCACCACCACCACTTCCGCCAACAACACACAATAACAACAAAAACAACACAACAACGTCAACGACTCACCTCGCCTCTTCCTCGATCTTCCTCTCGTTCTCCCTTCTCCTTCCTTCTCTCCTTCCTCCTCTCGATCGAATGGTGATGGCGGTGAGCAAAATGGGGTGTCGATGGTGTTATCAACATTTTTGAGTAAAATGACCAAAATGCCCCTAAGTTCTTATCCTTTTCCTTAACAAACAAATATCCTTTTTGGTCATTTCACAATTATTTATTTATTTTTCTGATTTTAATATATATATATATATATATATATATTAAATTACTTATATACATATATATAAATATATATATATATATTCGTCTATACTTTCGCGCCTAAAATTTCATCGTGCGCGCCAACGAGTGTACTCGAGCGTGCACACTGCCGTACCACCCACGCGTGTCGATCACGACCCCACGTGTCCCTAGACGTCCACCAATTTACTATTTTATCACATTTAATTCATTTTATGTATGTATTATTTCCCCTCGGCTTAAATTTCATCTCTCAATCGCTCAGGTACCCGCGTCGACATGCATATTGAGGCAAATATTTAACATACAATCTCACCCGTCAATGGCAATATAAACACACATATTGCGATGCCACCAGAGCACACAATACAGACTGTAAATCGTAACACACAATTTGGACCTATAAATCGTAACTTCACCACCAGAGCACACAATAAGGACTGTAAACCCTATCCGGCTGTGCTTCGTCTTCACTAGGGACCCACGAACGTCCCCGATGGCGTCCACGTCTACAATTTCATCATCAATAACATCCATTGAGAATTGGGTCGTTACAGTGTACCTTTATCAATTGTATTTGACAAGGGCCACAGTTTACATCACAGATTTGGCAGAGATACAGGCTCAGTTTGGCACGCGGTTGGATCTCAGTTGCTTATCATCCATAAACTGATGAACAATCAAAGCATCTGATTCAGATACTTAAGGAAATGATGAGGATGTGTGTGTTAGAGTACGGTGGGTCATGGGAAGAGTATCTTCACCTGCGTGAGTTTACGTACAACAATAGTTATCAGGCCAGTATTAGTATGGCACCATTCGAGGCATTATATAGGAGGTCGTGCAGATCTCCATCTTGTTGGGCGAAGCCAGAGGATGTGGCAGCTATTAGGGCCAGAGATTGTTGTGGATCACGAAAAGAAAATACATTTAATCATACTAAGGCTGAAAAGTGCGCAGGAGAGACAGAAGAGATATTATGACTTGTATCACAGGGAGTTGGAGTACAAGGTTGGGGACTACGTTTACCTGAAGGTGTCTCCGATGAAGGGGTCACAAGAGTTACGGGATTAGAGGGAAGCTTGCACAGAGATTTATTGGTCCATTCAGAGTTGAGAAGCAGATAGGCAGAGTTGCATATGAGTTAGAGTTGCCACCTTAGTTATCTAGAGTTCACCCTGTGTTTCACATTTCTATATTCAGAGTGGATAGGTCGAGAGAGGGCATGCGACCGATGGTGGACCTAAGCCAGATAGATTTGAGGGAGGACATCACTTATGACAAGCAGCCTGTTTAGATATTGAATCGAAAAGTGAAGATTTTGAGGAACAAGGAGATTCCGTCAGTCCTTGTCAAGTGGTAGCTCTACGGGGATGAGGAGCTGGCGTGGGAGCTTGAGTCCTACATGCACATATTTTCCCTACCTTTTCTGATTTGGTAAGTTTTCCTTTAAGTTTTGTTCTAATTTCGAGGACTAAATTTCAGTTAGTTGGGAAGACTATAAGGACCCTAAAATCTAACTCGTGTCACGTGTCAATTTAGGTTGTATGTGGGTCATTTCTCTCTCCTCACATGTTATTCTCTCTTCCTCATCCAAACGTATACAACAAAAATGGTATGGTTTCCGGAGCTTTCAACGCGATTTGACACTAAGGGATCGACCAATCTTGAATTCTAAGGTGAGATCTCGGTTCTCCATGTGTTTATCTACATTTTGGCAGTAATTTTGTGGGTTTTCATCATGACAATTTCGAACGAATTTTTCGAGAAATGTTAGAAATGAGTTTATGTGATGGATTATTGATCAATTTAATGTTTTGTTGATGATTTGTGAATTGGGTTGTTGATTTGAGAAGTGGTGGAATTTTGAGAGTTTTTGAGAATTTTTGTATGATTTTTCGAAATCGATGGTTTGTCAAGGTTTTGACGCGAATCGAAGATGGTTTGGGATAGTCACGGATGTCCATACGAGTTTGGGATAGGCTCGAAGTGCAGCGACGCAGGCCGGGGTTTCAGAAAACCCCGAATATGGCGTGCAGGGCCCATGGTGCCACCCACGGTGGATGGGGCAGTGAGCCCCAATTCCACGCCGTAGGGACACCACCAGGAGTTGAACTACACGGCGCCACGGCGGCGTGACACTGTTCGCAGGGGCATTTTTACAAAAAATTCAAAAAATTTGGGGATATTTCAGGGACTTAAATGAGTTCGAATATGGCCCAATACCCCAGAAATCAACTCAATTATACTAAGAAAATAATTATGAAAAATTGGGCAAATTAGAAAATAATTAATAAGATTTGTTATTTAATTGAATTATCAGGGGTTTTAGTTGTTAGCGGGTCACACGAGATTCGTAGGAGACGAGTCAAAGGTCATGTGAGTGCAAATTAGCTTGGATACAGGTAAGTAAACCAGTGAAGAATTTTACAGTTATTTCTTGAGCTTTAAATTATTATTGTTATTGCTCTATTCCTATTTTGGAAATTTCATTCCTTTGAGTTGTCCAAGGGTAAGTGAGTCAACGTGATCCCTGCGAGTTTTCCAGGCCTTCTGAGGTAACATGCCAGAGGTCAATGGCCAGGGATGCACGATACTGTTTCTGGTTTTATACGGGTGAGTGTTCTTACCTGGACTACCAGGGAATCTCATCCACGTGGATGTTAGGACAACGTGAGTTTACCACGTCCTAAACGCCGAGTCTTGAAGGCATTTACCTCGACTCAACGTCTATTTGGTCCGGACTACTTGCGCCTCTCTATTGTTTCCGGGACACTCATTTTTTGATTGCTCAATTTATTTATTTACAGTCTCATTTATTCATGTATTCACTGTCCTTTCTTTCTATAGGCATGAATATGGACTGGTCTTTTATTTATTTTGAAATGTTGTAATTATTTCATGTTTGGCGTTACTTACTTGGGCTCGTCATTCTTGTGTTTGACGGAGTGCAGATCCACAGTCCAGTAAGGGAAAGGCTCCACAGCTTGGAGATTTGATTTGAGGATACCAGAGCAGGTCTTTCTGCTTGTCTGTTATAGGTGACATTTTCTTGTGTTATTGTATGTATTGTGTTTGAAACATTGGGACATGTGGTTTTTTAGAGATCTTGGGCATGTATATCTATATGTTGTTCTTCTCTGACTGATAATTGATGATGATATACATATGCGGGGTTTCCACACTCTAGGATGTCTTATTTTGAATGGTTGTGATTATTTCGATTAGTTTGAGGATTGATTACTTCCGCTTTAATAATGTTAACTCACTAATTGATGTTTTAACTTGAAAACGATTTAAAATGGTAAATGGTAAAGGAAGGCTAACTAGGCTTGTGTGACTCGGCGATATTGGCTCAGGGGTTCACTTAAGTTTAGGCCGGGGGGACCCAGTTTAGGATTATGAAACTGGGGTCGTCACAGGTAGTTAGTACTTTGGTAAGTCTATTTAATATATTAATATGTCTTAAAGAATTTATTTATAAGCCTATGGTTGTAGTTATTAATGTAAATCAAATCAAAGTCTTATAGTTTGAATTAAAAATCTACAACACTTGGACTTACCTCGGTATACACGCTAGCAAACACTCCCATGTGTTCGTGTCATGTATGTGTGTCACCTAGCTAGAAAATTAGTGGAGGTTGGAGTCAATTTGAGGACTTAGATCAACATAGAATCAAGGGAATGCACACTTAATGAAAATAAATAATATAAATACCATTCTTTCTCATACTTTGCTTCATAATGCATGTTTTTAGCTGGAAAAAAAAAATCAGAGTTGGGGAGGGCTAGATTTGTTGGAAATTTGGGAGATTAAGGGAGTGTTTTCATCCTTAAGAGTTGGAGAATCAAACACCAACAATAGCTACAATTCTAGGTAATGTTTCTACACAAAAATGCTTCAAATTGGTGGGTTCATGACTATAAAATCATAGGTGTTTTTCCATGAAATGATTTTTATAGCTCTGTGGAACTGTTTTAAATCAACATGAAGTTTTTTTAAAAGCAGTTTTCAAAGTCTCAAGTTGGAATTTCTGAAATTGGGGGGTTTTGCCCAAAGTTAGATTTTTTTTATGAAACTGAAATTTGGGATTTTAGGTTTCAAAACATGTTTGTTTTCAAAATCTAATTTCATTTTTAAACTCCTTGTGGAAAACCACTTGGGACAACATTAAAGTTTCGAAAAATCAGTGTTGCTTTCATTAATTTGGAAAATCAAATGTTCTTCATGTTTTTCCTCTAATTTCTGAAATGCATGCTTAATTACTTAATTTAATTGAATAAATGATGAATATAAAAGTGTCTAGTGTATGTTTGTTGTATGGAGGAGATGTTGGGTCTCTGGTGGAGGGAACAGAGGCTCAAGGCAAATGGAGAAGGCATTTAACTTGGGGAAAACTCAGAATTCTGGTTGCAGAACTTTAGGTTTCCCAGAAGCTAGAGCATGCTCCACTCTCAGAGGAGTGCGTTCTGTGTACCCAGCGCGTTAGGTAGCTTGAACTGCAGGAAAATTCCTGCAAGTTCTTAATACTTCCTACAACCACATAATTACCCTTACACCTACACCAATCAATCAAAACCCACACTAAATCATGTCTAACCACCCCAGGAGCCTAGGGGAGTGTTCTGAGAGTCCGGGTGTGCATGTCGGGGTGTCGAGAGGCCGGATAAGCTAGGAATTTGCTTGCATTATGAGTATACCCGTTGATAAATTTACTTAGCATTTCATTTCCATGACTTGTTGTTTCTTGCTTAGTCTTCTTGGACTATTTTGCTTTGTAATCAGATAATGTGTTTTTGGTGTCTATGCTCACTTAATGAGTCTAGTTTGCATTATATCCATTTCTTTGATTTGCTTCATTGACTCTATCTCACACTATGTCTATTCTTATTATTTTTAAAAAAAAATAGCATGCTATTAGGCTACTGAATATCTCATAAATGGTTAAGTGGACTTGTATTCCTTATTTGTTTTGATGTGTAGATGTGCCTATGCCTTGACATTCTATACTTGATATTTATTGAAAATGAAAAGTAGTTTTTGTAATTAGGTCCCGTACTTTATCGAGGTGTGCGCGACTCACAGGGTTAGAGTCCCTAGGGATGTCAGCACATGTTACTTGACATTGTATGACACTCGAGGTTATAGTCCCTGAGGTGGTCTACACACCAGGGTTAGAGTATCTGGCAACACTTGGGTTAGAGTCCCTCGTGCTATATGATATTGAGTCGAAGTGACGCGGTTCACTGCCGACATGACCTAATTCACCTTTACTTAGCCCAGTGTTAGTATCACTTGTTTAACACTGGTATTTACTCGTATATGTTTTATTTTTCAGCTTTCCTATTTATACGCTTTTAAATACCAGTTGATTATATTTGGAAATGCAATTTAAACTTGTCATCGGGGATTATTGTTTTATTCTTGTACTCGCCGTCCTTTTTATGACGATGGGTACAGAGCCGACTACCAGCAGGCCAGACAAGGAGAAGATAAAAGATTATCTCTGAGCCAGCAGCGCAACAATGCATAAACTGTAGGTCTTTTTGGTATTTTGATTGTATAAGTTATACATGTCTTTCATACACTATTGGGTTGTATATTTGGGTTGAGCGTTAGTTCCCCGAACTGACTTATACTATTTTACTACTTTCACTGTATTTTAGGTTCTTATATATATTCATTTCCTATTTTTCACACTTAGGGTTATTTTAAATTGGCTTCCACATAAACCACAAATGACTTTCGTATATTATTAAAAGCTTCCGCACTAATCAACAAGACTTTTGCTAAATAATTAATTTAATAAAAAGTTTTAATTAACTTTAAATTTTCATGAATTGATAGGACTAGTAAGGCTGACTAATACGCGATTAAGTTATACATGGATAGGATTAGGGCTTAATTATGGGATTAGGCCGGGCAGTGCCCTAGATTAGGAGAGGGGTCGTCATAAGTGTTGCATAAGCAAGTGTTGTGAATTAGGTGTGACATTTTCCAGTAGAATGAAAATGCCACAGTGCCCTAGGTAGGGCATGTAGATGCAACATGCACTCGTCCAACCGCTTATGATTCTCAAGGCGCACATGTAAATTGAGGTGTATTGAGGCCAGATAAAAAGTGCATGTCATATTTGGGCATCCTACCATGTGCCTAATATGATATATTTTTTGATATACACTTCTTTTTTTAGTGGGAGTCGAACCATAACCTCCTGAAACCTTGCCTTTTGACAAACGATATTTTTTTTAGTATAGAAAGTATTTTTCTTTCTATATTACTATACTAGTTTAAAACAATGAAATTAATTTTTAGTTTTTTTATAGGAAATACTAATTACATCTTCAAGCACTAACAATCCATAAACAACATCTTGTCACACTGGCGTATCAAAACTAAAAATATATTTTTATGGTACAGAAAACTAAAAATATTGAGAAAGCAGTCTCATCAAAACTATGATATTATATGGTAAAAAATTTTAAAAATAAAAATTGGAAGTCGTCTAATAGTCTCACAAACAAAATCACAATTGTTTCTCTAATGAATGCTATCAGCACAATTACTACTTTTTACATAGGCAAGAGGCAAGAGGCGTAAATCAAGCTACCACAAATAGCGTATGTAACAGCCCATTTTATTAACGTCATTATTTATTATTATTTTCAAACTAAGACGCCAGCTTAGACCATACGTGGACTCTGCAAATAGGCTAGGGGCACGCCTGACTAGGTGCTTGTGAAATTCTTGGTGATTTAGTGAGGATTTGATCAACAAATCAAGAGATTAAGGTGAGCATCAACCTCTTCTATCAATTCTTTATCAATTGAGCTAAGATTTGTGGGTTTTAGTGCAAAATTGTATTTGTGAGTCAAGCTCACTAATTTTTGGGTGTATTGATGTGTTTTTGGAAGAGGTTTTGGGCAAGTAAGGGTGTATGGATTGATTGTTGTTATGGTTATTGAGGATTTTGTGGAATTTTGATATTTATTTGCAATTTTGATGATAAATTGTGGATTAATTGATTTAATTGTATAAATGGTTGTTTGAGGATGTCCTATGGTAGGTTTGGAAGCCCATAAGAAGATGAAATAGGCTCGGATCAAAGCGACAAAGCTGGGAGTTTCAAGAAACCCCCGACTCACATTCGGCCTGGCGCCACCTACTGCGTCAGGGACTAAAAAAAAAAAAAAAAAAAAAAAAGCAAAGAAAAGAAGGAAATTTGACAATTGTGTCAAATTTGCCAATAAATATCAAAATTACCTTATAAACATGAATTTGGATCCTCGGACTATTGCGAGCCTACCACGGGGATCTCCGCCAAGTAAAATGTGAATAAATATTTTAGTATTACCTTATAAACATGAATTTGAATTTTTGAGGTTTAGGGAATTAATTGTTTATTCGGACACCAAGGATTTATGAGGCTATATCCAGAGTTGTCGGACACGCATTTCGAGACGAGAGTGTGTCATTTCAAAGGAATTTGGAGCGCGATTTGAGGTGTGTTGTAAACCCAATTGAAATTCATATGAGTATTTACTTGCTTCAATTATTGTTTCTATTTTCTTTATTTCAGTCGATTCATATCCATTGTTATTTATTTAGACGGTTGGTTGAGTTTACTCCCGTCGAGTTATTTTGTTATGTGTTCATAGCATGCTAGACCACAACATGTGTACTCAGAGTCCTCAGTGGATAGTCGACTCGAGTTTAATTTGGTCGTAGGCGTTTCGATGCGTCGAGGTACTACGTCGGTCATTGAGAGGAACAGGGATTGTACCAGTTGAGTGCGCTCACTGGTGGTACCTGGGGTAAATCTGGAGTATGGTTCTAGTCTGACTAGGACAAGCACACAAGTTTGACCTTCACTATTACTTATGCATATGATGTTCAATCTACAGTTGCATATTTACTTTCCGCATGTTTATTTAATGGTTTTTATGGATTCCTTTACTTTATTATGTAAATTGCTCAGTGAAGTTTCTTGGAATTTACTCACCTTGACTCATCATTTGTTTTATTGTGATGATTGAGTGTAGATCTTAGTACGAGCAAAGGCAAGGGGATCCTTGGCGACTACCTATGACTGCCCACTATCCTGATTTGACTCGTACATGTTTGATATTTTGTTTATCATTTTCATTTTGGGATATTGGGATATGTGAGAGACTGATACATGTATATTCTTTATTTTGAGTCATGTTGCTATCTCGTATACCTTGTACATTATGTCGGGTTTTCCACTTTAGGTTGATGCTCACCATGACATGAACTTTACGTATTTTACCATGCTATTCATGTTTGATAAGTCTTTCGCTAAAATGATTAATAATTATGTTTAAAACATATGAAATGGTGACTAAACAATCTTAATAGACCGTAAGGCTAGCTTAATGTACAACAATGAAAGTTCGGGGATCAAATATACACTATTAAAAGTTCAAAGATCAAAAGTATAAAAGACTCAAAGTTCAAAGACCAAAAAATACGTTTTGCCAATCCCTTACCATAACATCATAGCTAGTTCACTGCATGAAACCAACAACCAGCTGTTTCTATTGGTTACTTCAATTTCATTGTAGAACAAAATTGATTAAGAATCTTTGGTCCTGATAGACTAACCCTTTGGGAATTCAAAAATAGAGAGTCATACTCTACCAAAAAAAATGGAGAGTTATACCAATTGAGATACAGCGGACGTAGAGGGCAATTGAGAGTAACGAGAGAGAAATCAGAGTAATGTGACTTTAAGAGATCAACATATAATTGAAAGAGGGTTGTGCTTGTGTACACTCAATGAAAAGGTCTCCAATTAAAGCCCGGATTCAATCCCCAACACATTAAGAGATCAATCCACCAATAATTTTAGTGTAATCTACCAAGTCACTCCAAATTCTGAACAACCTTTTAAGATTTCAACGTAAGATTTAGACTAAATTGAGTTGTAGTCCGAAACCTTAAGATATAGATAACGAATTACCTTGTTGGAGAACTCAATAGTTATCGAGAGATTCAACAAAGAGAGTTTGTGTGCGAGAGATTCTGTCATATTTATTAGTTGAGAGATAAGGCAAAAGAATCATCACATGTGTACAATTATCATCAATAGGATGGAATATTGTATCACTTGATTGCAAAAATATAATTAAATAAATAAAAAAAAATTGACACGCTCTGCTCTAAATAATATTTTGGTGAAACTTTAATGGAGTCATGGCCTCGGAAACTAATAAAGCAATAAGCAATATAGGAAAATGATAATCTAACACACTTCAAGGGCACATTTTATTTTTTAGCCCATTTATAGTGTTTTGTTATGCCTGGGGATACAAGAAAGAGTCATAAATGACTAAAAAAAATAAGTGTACGTCTAAAGTGTGTTAGATTATCATTTTCTATTCGAAAAAGGTAACAATTTGGGTGGTACAACATACCACTCACTTGACCATAAAACCATGAAAGAGCAATAAAACAGTAAGCACATTGGAAAGCAAACGACACTTAGCTTTTGATAAGTTTTAGAGAATGACGCCAAATCATCAAAAATAAAACTTATCCAAATAAGAGATTTCAAACACTACCAAATTCATTAAAAATTATATATTGGCTAGTGTATCACCAAAATAAAATAAAAAATGTGTCAACAGTATCTGTATATTCATATATCAAACATGACATATATGACTATGGGCCGAGTTTCGTGAGCGTCAAATGTGTGATCGATGCATGTGAATGATACGTTTCATCATGAGATTGACATCAATTAACAACGCATGCAACCCAAAACTCATACAAGAAACCATAGTACCAAAAATGAGATTTAAGGTAAAAATTATACCTCCCAAACTTTATGTTCTTAGAAAGTCTTCTCGGTATTCCAAGACTCTTCAATCAAAGCAACTTCGTGTTGATAACGTGTTATGAAATTAATTTGTACAAAACTAGAAAAGTAAAGTAAAGAACTAGAAAGAGAACAAGCGAAGAGACAGGGGAGAAATAGAGAGAAGTTTCATTCCATCATGGTGTACCTCATTACATAGATAGGACCTTTAAATAGACCTTTAGTTATAATAACTAGAAGGCCTAAGGTCATACGTTACATTTTACATATAATTATAAGAATAAATAAGATGAAATTACCACACATAAATGGGTGTTACATAATGTAAGTGGAAGAGTCATCAACATCTAATTACATTTACATGGGAATTTATTTTCATCAAGTTTTGCTAATTGTCACTTTGATGAAGCAATGTTCCCACCATTAGGGGGAGACATAAGCCAATTCAAAAAGGGATGGCGTGAAATTGCTTGAAATGCATCAAATGTGTTGCATTATGATCCATGTATAAATTAATATGAACTTGAAGTTCAAAGAATCATTGATTAGCAACAAGTTATGAATCAATTACTTGATGCAATTACTAATATAAGAGAGTGACAAAATCATATGTTCCAGCATTAAAAGTTCATTTAGGAAATAATGTCCATGTGCAACAAAATGCATAAGAACCACCAAGATTCTTAAGGTGTAAAAGACCAGATATTATATTTTTAACTTACTTGCAATGATTTGTTGCAATCTAATATAAGATGTCTCACCCATGTGAACATGGGGGGGAGAATCAAAAGGAGTTATTGATTAGTGCATTGCACTCTTTTTCCCTTAGCTAAAGTTTTATCCCACTGGGTTTTCCTAGCAAGGTTTTTAACGAGACAAACCTAACAATATTAATACTCCATATCAAAATTGATTAGTGAATTGTACTCTTTTTCCCTTAGCTAAGCTTTTATCCCAATGGGTTTTCCTAGCGAGTTTTTTAACGAGGCGATCCTATCATATCATATTGATCCATATCAACATTGATGAGAACAGTATACTCTTTCTCCCTTCCTGGATTTTTTCTCACTGGGTTTTTTTCTAGTAGAGATTTTAATTAGGCATATTCTCTCAACAAGTGTTATTTAAGGGGAAGTGTTGTAAATGTAATTAGATGTGGATGACTTTTCAAATAACATTATGGATCACCCACTTTATGTGTGGTAATTTCATCTTATTTATTCTTGTAATTATATGTAAAGTGTAACGAATGACCTTAGGCCTTCTAATCATTATAACGAAGGGGTCTATTTAAATGGTCTTATCTATGTAATGAGGTACACCATGATGGAATGAAACTTCTCTCTATGTCTCCTCTATCTTTTCTCTTGCTCTCTTTCTAGTTATTTACTTTACTTAATTTCCTAGCTTTGTTCAAAGTAATTTCACAACATATTGGAGAGATTAAGGGATTAATTAGGTTGATTTGAGGGTTAAGGGTTGATTTGGTCAAGTTGGAGGTGGAGGGGATAGATAATATAATTGAGATAAACAAAAAAATAAAGAAAAAAGAAAAAGAAAACAGAGAGACGTGTGTATCATCTCTCCCACCTCCCAACAGAATATCGGGGAGAAAATGTTTTCTCTTGCTCAAATCTAATCACTCTCTCTTTCTTCATTATTCCAGTGTTCGCACATCTCCATCTCGATTTTCGAAATATGCATGTTGTGTTTATCAAGTACTGAAGATAGGCTTTTGGCCTTTAACTATATATATCCGACTGATTTTGTAATGGCCCGAATTTAATTCGTCGTTATTTGTGATGTATTGCAGGCATGGCGGACAACTCAAACACCCGTGGGACCCTCAACTAGGCTATAGCGCGCCAGGAGTTAGGTAAATTGTTGTTTTGAGTGTTGTTTTGACTAAATTTGCTATGTTTATGTTAAAATAGGTTAAATGACATCGCGATGTGTGTAATTATATTTCAATTGACATGTGAGATTGTATGTTAAGTATTTTCCACGATATGCGTGTTGACACGGGTATCGGGTAAACTAAAAGACGAAATATTAGGCCAAGAAAAATAATACACACATTAAATAAATTAAATGTGATAAAATAGTAAATTGGTGGGCGCCTAGAGACATGGGTTCGTGGTCGACACGCGTGGATGGTACAGTAGTGTGCACGCCCGAGTACGCTCGTTGGCGTGCACAACAAAACTATAGGCGCAAAAATATAAGCGAATATATACATATTTATATATATATATGTATATATATAAATATATATTAAAATCAAAAAATAAATAAATAATTGTGAAATGGCCAAAAAGGGCATTGGATTATGAGGGATGATGATAAGAACATAGGGGCAAAATGGTCATTTCACCCCAAAATGTTGATAAACAACACCACCGACACCCATTTTTCTCACCATTTGATTGAAATCGAAAGTGAAGAGAGGAGAGAAATCGAGAGATCGTGAGAGTGGAGAGAAAGAATCGATAAGGAGGAGAGGCAAAGCGTGGATCGAATGTGAGTTTAGGTTTGTTGTTGTTCGTTGATGTTGTTGTTGTTGTTGTCTCGCTGAAGTGGTGGTGGTTATGGCGGTTTCGGGAGCTCGACGACCTGCTCTTACAGTTAGTCCGAGGAAGGAGATGACCCATGAGAGTCATCTCCCCTCCCAGCTGATTAAAATCAAAGAAAAAAATTGAAACAGAGCAGTTAGAAGAAGACCCAAATGGGTGGGGCCAACCCGGTCTTGTCATGGGCGGGTCAGGCCGACCCATTGGCCAATTCGGTTGGCCAAACCCAATCCGGTTCAGCCCAACTAAAAAATAAATAAATAAACAGTTTAAAAAAATCTAAAAAATTAATAGAAAATTCATATAAAATAGAAAAATTTTAGAAAAATTATATTTTGATCAAATAAATGAGTTTTGAAATTTTATCGGAATTTCAACGAGATGTCGGGGTTTTTATCTCGTAAAACGTAAAAATTGACATAATATATCCAATTAAAGCTAAATTAATGACAATGGTATTAGGTACATTCGGGTGATAATTTTGATTGTCGGGTGATTATTGGAGCTAGACGGGGGTTTGGATTTCGGGACACAGAGTGCGGATTTAGGTGTGTAATATCCCAACTGAAATTACTTGAGTATTTACTTCTTTTGGCATTTGAATTCAATTTCTTTCATTTCAATACTCTACTCTGGTTATGGTTATATGGGCGGACGTTGAGCGGGGCTCCCTCCGTTTTATTCTTGTTTGTATGTCTACTACACCATAACACGTGCTACCAGGTCAGTCTCGGTGAATAGCACGACCCGAGTATCACGTCATGGAATGTGTTGGTGCGTCGTAGGTGTAACGTCGGTCATTGAACGGATCTAGATACTTGCCCTGCTTGAGTAGGACTCGTCGGCGGTATTCTGTAGAAGAGTCTGAATTATAGTGGTAGTCTGACCCTAGGGGGCTAGGAACACACTTTGAGCTTTCCCTATTATTTATTCATGCGATGAGCACAATTGCATGTATTTATTTCCG
The DNA here is from genome assembly GCA_039657345.1 of Stephania japonica. NCBI lineage: Eukaryota > Viridiplantae > Streptophyta > Magnoliopsida > Ranunculales > Menispermaceae > Stephania > Stephania japonica. Next base: position 12,628,877 of record CM077558.1, on the reverse strand, counting down.
CATGTTTATTTAATAACTTTATTTAAATTTCAGTATTTACTTTCAGTATTGCTCATTTAATTTCCTTGGGAATACTCACTCTGGACTCGTCATCTGCCTTTTGTGATGGATTGAGTGCAGATCCTAGTACGAGCAGGGGCAAGGGCAAACTACTAGAGTACTGTTGATCTGAGATTGCCTGACTCGTACGTTTGTATTATATTTATTTTGTTTCATTTTGGGTTTAGGATTTTGAGATACCATGTGTATACTGATCTTTTTGTGACTTCAGAGGTATTTATGGTTATATATGGGTTTTCCACATTAGATTTATGGTTTAGGTTACACATTTATAGTATCATTATCCGAGTAAATGTCTTAAAGGCTTTCGTTGTGTATGAATTTGAGGATTCTATGATGATTTAACATTTAACTTGATTTCAATACAACTTAATCAGTAAATGGATAATTAATAAGGTTTAAAAAGATAAAATGGAGAATATAATCCAATGTAGCGCACAACTGTAACTAGTAAGACAGACTGTGGGTCCATATTGGCCCCCGTGGCGGTCTATTTGAAAATGGCCCATTACATTTTGGTATTAGAGCCTAGGTTTAGGAAAACCTAGGGCTCGAATTTGAGAAAAACCTGATCATAAACCTATTGAATAAGCTTTAGATGTGGAAAAGAATTGCCTAAAATCTTAGTTGGAAATCAATGAGAGATGGGTAGAAATCAGGGATATATGTGTTATGTTTTTATTTGTATATTGCCTACGTTACATGTATATTCGTATTAAGGCACGTTCTTCGATGCAGATACCGATGGACAGGCAGCCTTCAAGTACGACTCAACTAGAGGTTGAGGATACTAGTGATCCCGCTAGGCTGACATTGACGTTAGAGTCGTTAATGCGGACAATGGATGATAGGTTCGCACAGTTGTTGGATTTATTAAGAACTCCTGAGACTGTGACAGCTCCTTCTACAGTTATAGTTGCACCATTGGTTACTACTCCAGCAGTTGTTGCTCCTACTACTGCTGAGACTCAAGGGCAGGCTGCAGTATCCGAGACACATGTCGAAAGGGCTATACTAATGGTTGTTCCAGCAGAGACTACGTTAGTTGTGACTCCTTCGACTCCTGAGTAGCCAGCTGTAGCATCTTCATCAGGGAGTTTAATGATAATGGAAGCGAAGAAGTTGAAGGATTATCTTAGATTCTCTCCAGGATACTTTCATGGAGTCGGAGACCCAGAGATAGCCGGGAGGTGACTATTGGCTCATGAGAGATTACACGATATGTTATTAATTAATGAGGTTGATAGGCCGAGATTGGCTAATTATTGCTTGAGATCTGCTGCTGCTATATGGTGGACCACCTATAAAGCGACACATGCTGTGATTATTACTTGGGTTGATTTCATAGCAATGTTCATGGATGAGTATATACCTATGAAGGTCAGGATTCGATTGAGAGAGGAATTCTTGACACTGGTTCAGGGCGATATGTCTGTTACCAAGTATATGGAGAGGTACACATATTTATTATCCTACTCTATGGATCTGGCAGGGACTGACCGACTATAGATATATTACTTTGTTCGAGGACTGGATGAGAGGATACCTGCCACAGTTGTTTCCAGTAAAGCGACTACTTTGGCTCAGGTATACGACAGGTCTCTTTCTCAAGAGACTTATATAGTACAGAGTGCTAGTAGATTGGCTATTCAAACTGCGTGCTACGGGCTCAACAAAGTCATCCAATTCAGAGTTCTCGATTTGATCAGAGGCCAAAGAGACAGAGGAGAGATAGGGCCGACAGGGACAGGGTTAGAGACCTTGTAGAGGTAGAGGTGATTGGCAGTAAGATCAGGGTTGCAGAGGCGACAGAGATCGTCAAGATGATCAGGATTGACGCAATGAACGTGATGTAACGTATTCTGCAGCCTCTACATCAGTTGATCGGCGAGACAGCAGCAGAGGCAGGATAGAGGTCAGGGTTAGAGAGGTCGAGGTCAGAGTCAGGCACACAGTTAGAAGACTACTGGCAGATCAGACACTCGGGCTTGTTATCGTTGTGGTCAGATGGGACATCTTGTGGCGGAGTGTACCAAACTGGCACCAGTACCATCATCAGACTGATCAGGCCAGAGATAGGTCCCAGACAACTGCTTTTGGGGTTGCACAACCAGACCGGGAGGCGACCAAACAGCTTGTTAAGGGTATGTTATCTGTCTGTGATACTTTTATGCATGTTATGTTTGATTCCGATAGCACACATTCCTTTATATCTAGACGTATGGTAGGATTGTTAAGGTTAGGTGCACAGACTTTAGATACACATCTTGTTCTCAGCACGGCAGCTGGGGATAAGATTTACCCTAACCGGATTTGCTAGGATTGTGTGGTTGAGAATGAGGGACATCAATTACCAGCTGACTTGAGAGTATTAGAGTACTTGGAGTTCGACGCGATATTTGGTATGAATTGGTTATCGTCGTATCACGCACAGATCGAGGGGATTCCAGAGTTTTCATTTATCGAAACTACGTCAGCACTACCTATTACTCGAGGCAAACTAACTACGTCGCAGGAGATGGTGTCGTACGCGGCTATGGTGGAGCTAAAGCTTAAGACAGTGATTAGGGTTAAGGATGTCCCGGTTGTTTGTGAGTTTTCCAACGTGTTTCCTGAGGATTTACCAGGATTGCCACCACTGAGAGCTATTGAATTCATTATCGAGCTCATTCCGGGGACTCAGTCGATTTACAACAGGCTGTATAAGATGTCAGCATCGGAGCAGGTGGAGTTGAGGACCCAGTTAGAAGAATTACTACAGAATGGATTTATTCACCCTAACATGTCACCTTGGGGAGCTCCAATCCTTTTTGTGAAAAAGAAGGACGGCTCGATGCGAATGTGTGTGGATTATAGGAAGTTGAATCGGGTGACTATTAGGAACCGTTACCCACTTCCCAGGATCGATGACTTGTTCGATCAGTTGGCAGGAGCCAAATTCTTCTCGAAGATTGACCTCGAATCAGAATACCATCAGTTGAGGATTCGAGAGGGAGATATCAAGAAGACCGCTTTCAGTACGCGATATGGGTTGTACGAGTTTACAGTCATGCCATTTGGGTTAAATAACGCACCGACGATCTTCATGGACTTGATGCACAGGGTGCTTAGGCCATTTTTGGATCGGTACGTCATAGTTTTCATCGATGACATCCTGATTTACGGCAGGACTCGGGTAGAGCATGAGAGACATCTCAGGGAGGTATTAGCGATGCTTAGAGAGCATCGACTTTACGCCAAGTTCAGCAAGTGTGCTTTCTAGCTGAGTGAGGTGAAGTTTCTTGGACATGTCATCAGTAGTTAAGGAATATCTATTGATGGAGACAAGATTCAAGCGATTATTGATTAGAGGACACCTGAGTCGGTTTCGAACATTCGTAGTTTCTTGGGACTTGCGGGCTATTACCGACGGTTTGTACAGGATTTTTGTTGATTATAGCGTCGATGACGAGGTTGACCAAAAATGATGTCATATTTGACTGGTCGCAGGAGTATGTGGATGCTTTCTGGGAGCTAAAAAGGCAATTGACTTATGCGCCAGTTTTGGCATTACCTGTGGCAGGTAAGGAATTCTCGGTTTATACTGATGTGTCAAGCACTGGGCTGGGTTGTGTGTTGATGCAGGACGGACATCTAGTGGCTTATTTATTACGACGATTAAGACCTCATGAGGAGAGTTATCCAACGCACGATTTGGAGCTTGTAATAGTCGTGTTTGCATTGAAGGCTTGGAGGCACTGTTTGTATGATGAAAGGTTCGTACTGTTTACCGACCACCAGAGTTTGAGATATTTTTCACTCAGAGGGAGTTGAATATGAGACAACATAGATGGCTCGAGTAACTGAAGGACTACGATTTCGCTATTGAGTATCATCCAGGCAAGGCGAATGTCGTAATTGATGCGCTGAGCAGGAGCGCATCGAGAGCGAGACAAAATTGTGGCATATGACACGAGCACGGGTTGCTTGAGGCTGCGTCGGTGTTGTGTGTGACAGAGTCTATTGCTGAGCTACACATTTGCGGCCAGATACGAGTTCCTACGATGTCTCTAGAGCGGGTTGCTGAGTTGTAGAGAATTGAGGGCTAGTATTTACGAATCAGTGGACTGGCTCAAGATTCGAGGTGCGCAGAGTGGTCTGAGGGTTCAAACGGGTGCTTGAGACACGGGGTCGTTTGTGGATACCGGAGGTATTGGAGCTCAGGGACAGTATTATCGAGGACACACACCGGCGCGATTTACAGTTCATCCTAATTGAACCAAGATGTATCTCGACCTTCAACGATTATTTTGGTGGCCAAGGATGAAGGCTGACGTTGGGAGGTACGTCCGAAGTTGTCATATTTGCTAACAGATGAAGGTTGAGCATAGAAAACCAGTTGGGTTATTACAGTCGCTGCCCATTCCTTAGTGGAAATGGGAACATGTAACCATGGACTTTGTCAGTGGTTTACCGCAGACTACGAGAAGACACGACGCAGTTTGGGTAGTTATCAACAGGTTGACGAAGTCGGCACATTTTATACTGATCGCCATGAGATATTCAGTTACACAGCTGAGCACTATTTTCGATAGAGAGATTGTTAGATTGCACGGTGGACCGGTCTCCATTGTTTCTAACAGAGATCCGAGGTTTACTTCGAACTGACGGGAAGTCAGAGCGGTTGATTCAGATTCTCGAGAATATGCTCAGGGCGTGTATTTTACAGTTTGGTGGATCGTTGGAGGATTATCTGTCATTGTGCAAGTTTGCATACAACAACAGCTATCAGGCAAGTATTGAGATGCCACCGTTTGAGGCACTATATGGTAGGCCCTGCAGGTCACCAGCATGTTGGGCGGCACTGGAGGATACAACAGATATAGGACCTGAGGTTGTTGTAAATCACACTGAGAAGGTGAGGCAGATTAGACAGAGACTTCAGGCGACGCAGGATAGACAGAAGAAATATGTAGATAGGTATCATGGGGATCTGAGCTACGAGGTTGGAGACATGATGTACTTGAAGGTTTCCCCCTGGAAGGGTCATTAGAGATTTGGCATTAAGGGGAAACTGGCACTAAGGTTTATCGGACCATTCAGAGTTGAAGAACGTGTCGGTAGAGTAGCATACCGTTTAGAGTTATCGCCACAGTTAGCAGGGGTACATCCGATGTTTCACATATCTATGTTGAGGCTAGCTAAGTCGGGGCCGAGACCTATGATTGATGTACGTCAGATTGAGGTGCGACCAGACGTGTCATTTGAGGAGCAACCTGTGGAGATCATGAATAGGAGGATTCAGACTTTGAGGAACAGGGAGATCCCGAAGGTTTTAGTTCTTTGGCGGCATCATGGAACTGAGGGACTCACCTGAGAACTCGAATCTGCCATGCGATGACGGTATCCCCACTTATTTGCCGGTAAGTATTTAAGTTTAATTTAAATTTTGGGATAAAATTTCACCTAGTTGGGAAGAATTGTAAAGGCCCGAATTTAATTCGCCATTATTTGTGACGTATTGCAGACATAGCGGACAGCTCAGACACCCGTGGGACCTGCAGCTAGGCTATAGCGCACCTGGAGTTAGGTAAATTGTTGTTTTGAGTGTTGTTTTGATTAAATTTGTGATGTTTATGTTAAAATAGGTTAAACGACATCATGATGTGTGTAATTATATTTCAATTGACGTGTTGACGAGATTGTGCGTTAAGTATTCACCTCGATATGCGTATCTACACGGCTACCGGATAGACTAAAAGACGAAATATTAGGCCAAGAAAATAATACACACATTAAATAAATTAAATGTGATAAAATAGTAAATTAGTGGGCGCCTAGGGACACGCGGGGTCGTGTCGACACACGTGGGTGGTACGGTAGTGTGCACGCCCGATTACGCTCGTTGGCGCGTACGACGAAATTATGGGTGCGAAAATATAGGCGAATATATATATATTTATATATATATATATGTAATTTAAAATATATGTATATATATATATATAAATATATATTAAAATCAGAAAATAAATAAAGAATTGTGAAATGACTAAAAAGGATATTGGATTATGAAAGAAGATGATAAGAACATAGGGGCAAAATGGTCATTTCACCTAAAATGTTAATAAATAAATAAACTCCACGTATGCATAGGCATCATGCTGATGTAAAGCTGACATCACAAAATGTGGGTCCAACCCAAGTGATCAAGGTGGGACCCAAGTGACAAAATGGATCACCCACACGTGGAAAATACTCCACGCATATTAAATTAAATTAAGGATATATATGAACACTACATATGGGCGAGAGACAGAGAGTTAAGTTAAGTGATGAGTAAGGTTAGGGGAGACAGGGAGAGTGATGAATAAAGATTGTGGTGTGGGGAGTGGTGATGAGTGCGCCTGGCAACATTAAGCAGGCAGGCACGCCGTTTGTTGCTGAGGAGTGAGGAGTGAGGAGAGAGCAGAGAATCTCAATCTCTGTGTGCATGGTGGTGATGATGATGTCCATCATAATGCCCACCGCACGCTCTCAACAATTAATACAAATTAATAAAACAACACAAACACACACTACTCCCAAAATATATTTTAATAAATCTATTTAGACTTATAAGTTCAGATTTATAAAGAGATTTTTAAATTTTTTGTATATATTTAAGGGGTATAATAAGAATTTTACAAGTGATTATGCTTGTTTCATTAATTGCTTGAGGGTGTATTTAAAATTAAAAAAAATTTGAGTATGAACTCATGAGTCCAAATAGCACTACCTATTGACATACTTGGGATACATATATTTGATGTACAACTAGTTTAAATTTAAAACTATTTTATTAAAATATGTGTAGTATAAATTTAAAAAAATCTGAACCATTATATATGAAATGTATGCACTCAGACTATGTCTAAATGTCATTTTCTCAAAATATATGTATAGATAGTTAGCTAAAATATATGTATAGATAGTTAGCTAGCTAGAATCAAATCACTTCGTATATGCATGATGTCCCGCCTTGATCTTCGGTATTTGTCAACCTACCTCATCATCATCATCATCTTTTATCTTTTCTGCCCTTCTGTCCAGCAGAGCCCTAAGGACTTGTTTGACTCGTTTTTGTAAATTTACAATGGTGCAAGTTATCTCATAGTATAACATCATATTTTTATATTTGATTTAACTTTAAACTTGTAAAGAAGTTATAAATTTTATTTTTTTATTATAAAAGAAGTCGTTAATTTTTAAATAATAAAATATATTAATTGACATACATACCCTTCAAACAAGAGAGATAGATGTGTTGAGAAATATGTCCTAAGTTAATCCATTAACAGTCTTTATAAATACATTTTAGTTAATAAAATAGAGGATTTCATTTGTTGTTTATTATAATTGATTTGCATGTTTACATTATAATAAGATCCATAGGTATTTACAGAAATATCACTGGGAACTATAATGAATTAAGACTAGTGTGAGTCTTGATTGATGATCATACGATGATCATACGTATAGGAATACGAATCAAGATCATGAGTACTTGTTAGGGAACAAAGTATTGGACCGACCCGCTATGAGAACATCACATGGATTAAGTCATAGTTGTTTCTCATGATAGGTATATTTTTCAGTCCTCTGACTTGAGATTACCAAAGACTTCAACATTAGGAATACAGTGATTTGACGCAATCAAACGTTGTCTTTAACCTGACGATTATAAAGGTTGTGATTGGTTACTGTGTGAATAATGTGGTGAAGTTGTGTAATCGAGATAGAATTTGTCCCTCTCATATAAAGAGAGATATCCAATGGATCCCTCGATGTGTCAGACTGTTAAAAGGCCTAGTCTAAGTGAATTGATATTGATCAATGTCACTTAGATTTTTCAGTCTACCTAGAAATCGAGACTAGTACGATTGAACATGTTGGATGACAATTCCATGCCTTATGTTTGATCAAAAGGATATTGTGTGACAAAATGATGTTATATACACTATTGATTAGGTTATATCGATTTGATATTTGTACAACTTGAGTAGTCATAATGTCTTGCTAGAGGCCACTTATGACTTGTATACTAAAATGTGTTTTGGTACACTGCCAACGTTGTATGAGCCTATTGGGTCGCACACTGAGAATGGTTTTGCAAGATTTTAAGATGGTTCAGAAAAATGAATTTTATATAATAAAATTCATGACAGAAACGTCCTTGTAGTGTATTACACTTATACTTCTTTAAGTAGGGGTATATGTGTAATTTACTTAACCGTCTATATACAAGGGTTGTATAAATAGACGCTTTGAGTTAGAATACAAGTACGAAAGATTTAAAAAAGGGTTGAAACTCTATTTTCGTTTTAAGAAACGACTTAGGGTTTTTTGGTATGCTCTGGATTATTTTGGAGAGAAACAAAAAGGTTTGGTGTTCTCTCGAAGCTAGCACTTCAAATCTCGGCCGCCGTTCGTGTGTGGACTGCTGATAGAGGGTGTTCGTTGTTGCCAGCGCCTTAGAGATCGATTAACCTTCAGAAAAGGTACATTGCGAGTAAGGTATGATTAAGTTTTCATAGTATAAACGTGTTTTAATGAAATCAGATTCGGATCCTGATGGGGTTTTTCTCAAAATAGTTTTGAAATCTCCGCTGTGCATGAACCCCAAAACCCAACAAGATGTGGGTAATAAAAAGGTAATTAATGAAGGGTAATTGTATTCACAAACTTAAGGGAAATAACTCCTCTAGGAGGAGGTGGGGGGGCACCAAACAAGATTAGTTTTAACTCCCTTGCAAGTTATCTCCAGGAAAATAACTCCACCCCTAACCAAACAAGGCCTAAATATTGAGTTGGTCCATAGGTTCATTAAGACTTATATCTAAGAGATAAAAAGTTGAATCTCTTACGGGATGAGTAAGTGGCTATCCTCCTTCATCCCCTTGGTGACTTCAAACCCTAAAATTCTTTTTTGATCTTCTTTTGTAATTATAGATCTAAAACTACCGCCGATCTTCTCTGTTGATTAGCAATGGTTTCAATCACATCTTTTCATATTTAATTCATTCAATAAATTTATAAATATGTTCAGTGAAGATTGACTCCTTTTTTGCTGCAATCACCTCTCTCGACTATTATTCGTGGATCTCTGTGGCTGCTAGATTGGTGGTTTTCTTCAGGTTTTTGCATTTAGTAGGTAATTTGTCTTTCCCTTGTTGGAAGGTTTGATTTTGTCTTCCCTTATTGAAAGTCTTTAGTTTTTCTTCCCTATGTTAGAAGTTTTGTGTGTCATTATGTGGCATTGTTATAGTCGCATTCATAGCCGAATTCATGGTAGATAAATGTTTTTTTTTGAAAAATAGGATTAACGAATTAATATACATTTATTAGGACAATTGACTCTATGTCTAGTAGTCATATATCAAGCCATATTAATGATTAATGAAACTTCTATTCCACTTCAAAAAAAAACATAGTTGAATCTCTTAATTTAAACTTAAAAAAACTTAGAACTTCTACTTTTTTATGGAATGGTTTTTTTTTTGATAAAAACTCCAATTCTTTTATTCCAAATCTGTTAACAAAATAGTAGCAAGGAAAGATGATACATCACACCATTCTTTCCGACCAGATATAAAATAAACTTCCCTTGCAATACGATGGGTTGTTACATTCGCTGATCTACATACAAAAGACACAGAGTAGGACATCATATCCTTTGACAATTTAATGCAGTCCCCTATCACCATTCTGAAATTTGAATTATCAACCGATTTCGTTTGGACTGCCTGAACAACTACTAAAGCATCCAGTTCTAATAACACTCGTTCAATGCCCTTCTCTTTCAACCAACTTAGCACTTCTCGGAGACCAATTGTCTCGGCAACTTTTGGTTCATAGACACCTCGTGATATGCTACTACGAAAGTTCTCAAGTCATCTCTGATAATTGCTCCAAATGAGCTTTTTCCAATAGATTTGATGACAGAGGCATCGATGTTACACTTTAAGAATCTCCTTCTCGGCCTACACTATCTCTGGCCATTCAAGTTCGATCCAGCCGAGTTTGATTGAGTCTCCTTCTTCATTGCTTCTTTCCATACCTTCAAGTGAGATTTGGCCGATTCCACAATATCAATCGGTATTAGTTTCTTTTTCTTTCATATCCACGAGTTGCGGTTATTCCACAAACTCCATGCCACCATAGCAATGACCTACAGTGCCTCCTTGTCATTATTCTCAAATAGACCTTGCATCCAGTGATCAAAGGTAAAACTGATATATCTACTAGTGCCAACACGCATGGAGGTCTAACATTGCAAAGCCGTGTTGCAAATGAGTTATATGCATCATCTAAAATAGTTACATTCATTTTATTTTTTAAATCCGTGTTCGAAACTTTTTTTTAGCTCTACCTACTTAAGTATTTCGCTAATAAGTTATGAGATTGAATTTTTCATCCAACTTTAAAAAAAATATTAAACCTAGATAGGTGTGGCCTAGGTGGGTTAGCGCACAACCTCAATTTCAATTCTCCACGACAACCAAATGTCGGGCTACTGGCAATCTCTTTCGGCAATCTCAGGACCCATGGGACTAGTCAGATAAAGTGTCTAGATACCCTTAGTTACTCAAAAAAAAATAAATAAAATAAAATAAAACACTATATATAGATAACAACATAGTATATGTTAATTGGGGTCCATCCTCCGATCCAATGGACATGCATGGTTGTACACGCTTGGCTTAGGATTAACATCGTCGAGATTTCAAACCAACACCCTAGTAATTGGTGCAAACGACATATATTGCTCTGTTTAAAAGGAAAACCAAGAGTCCCGACATTGTGAATTTGTGAGAGAAAATAAAGATAAAGATGGATTAGAAGTCTTTCTTCTTTTTTTTGATGAAAAAGAATTTCGACAATCTTTTCGACTTCTTAGTGGGAAAGTTTGTAGACCGATCTACTTTTACTACTTGTGCAAAAATTCATTATAATGGTGGGAATAATTAAAAAGAAATTAAGAAAAGTTTCGTTTTCCTACTTGTATAATGGAAGAGTAAAACTTTATGATTTTTTTCTAAACAATGTCAAAAAAGAGTTATTTCAATAGAATTGGTGCGATAGCAAAATTTTCGAGATGTTTTTAGTGACCAATTACGTCATAGGATCAAACTTGTCATCCAACTTCAAACTTCTTCTCAAATTAAAAGATTGGGGCATTTGAGTAACTATATATTATTATGAGATTAGTGAAGCCAAAATAGGTAGGGTCTAAAAAGGAGGGGAGAGTTGCTGGTCTTTGTGATTTTGCATCCTTTTCATTTTTCCTTTTTCAATATATATATATAGGAAAATTCTACAATAGAAATTAAATATATACCCATGTCATGGAAATCCCTCAAAATGCGTTGTGCATTAAATGCACAATACATTTATAGAAGTACTCATATATATATATATATATATATATATATATATATATATATATATATATAAATTATATAAAAGCACGAATCTTCAATTTTCGAATGGTAAGCAAAAAGTCTTTTTTGCCCTTATATTTGTGTTATTTTACATACATCTCCAAATCACATTTTTTTCCCTTTTTTGCGTTCATATAATTCAATGTATGTGAATTGCACATTTTTTCCCTTTTTGCATTCATATAATTCAATGTATGTGAATTGCATCACCTCAATTCTCTCTCTCTCTCTCTCTCTCTCTCTCTCTCTCTCTCTCTCTCTCTCTCTCTCTCCTCTCTCACTCGCCCTGTTTTCTTCGTTTTTTATGTTTTGATTTTTCACCCTGTTTTCTCTGTTTTCATGTTTTGATTTTCTCTCTCACTCGCCCTGTTTTCTTCGTTTTTTATGTTTTGATTTTTCGCCCTGTTTTCTCTGTTTTCATGTTTTGATTTTTTGCCTAGGTTTGATTCTTATGTATCTTCAATTCATAAATTGTTTTGTTACGTCTCCTTTAATTTGTGCACTATGTGATTCACATTATAAATTGCATACTTGTAACCTTACACAATTTTAAGCTTTGCACGTAGTATGAACTCAATAAAGTCTTGTTATAAATTTTCGCGAGCGTAATGAGCGAACTCATTCGTGCAAAGCACGTAACGAAACTAGTATATATAAAAGCACGAATCCTCAATTTTTGATTCGTAAGCAAAAAGTCGTTTTTGCCCTTTATGAATATATCCTTTTTTTTCTTTCGATTTTGTGTTGTGCAGTTATTTTTGCAAATAATAGTTTTTATAGCAAATAATCCCTAAAAAATAGCATGCTTTTTGGATAATAATTAAATTGTTAGAATCTTCAATTTTCAAGTTGTAAGCAAAAAGTCTTTTTTGCCCTTTATGGATATATCCTTTTTTTCTTTTAGTTTTTGTGTCGCGGTTATTCTTGCAAATAATAGTTTTTTTATCATAGCAAATATATCCCTAAAAAATAATATGCTTTTTGGATAATAATTAAATTGTTAGAATAATTGAATTTCCACAAGCATTATTTGAAAAAAAAAAATCCACAAGCATAGAGAGTGAGCTTATTTATGGAACTATTATTTATATAATATTAGCCAATAAATGTACTTTTATCGGCAATTGAGTTTATAGCTAATCTTGTATTGAGTCGTTGATGATTAATAAAATTTTATTTCATTTCAAAAAAAAAATTCAAACCATAGCACCAGCGTATAAAGTAAAAAAAAAAAAAAGAAGAAGAAGAAAGAAGAAGATAGCACCAGCATATTTGGAATTGAATGAAAGATCGGTTAAAGGAACATTACAGAATACATGGAAAAAGATCACTAAAGCAGTGTCCATTGCCAACTCTTTTACAAGTGACGCAAGTAGCATATATACCATACATATCCATCCCTTTCATGAAAAACAAGATGATGGCCTTCTAAACTTGATTAAAGATGTGGAGCAAAGATATTTCCATAAAGATTGAATTGGTGGTGGTCCAAGTATCTAACTTGGCACACACATTTGTTTCCATGAATGCATAAATTAATGGTCCCAAATGCATGTAAAGAAGGTTTGATGATATTAATAGGGCAGGATTGTGGACCAAATATAAGCAGCACTTCATCATGGAATTCTAGGCATGCCTCAAGCACTTAATTGTAAATGGTACTTCCACTTCCATGATCTTTTGTAATGGTTGGTTCTCCAAATAGAATGGATAATAGCGATTGGGATATGTGTTGCTCATGCATGTTTAAGTTGTTTTCCTCTCTATGATGTTTTCATTTCAATTCAACATGCTATATAGCTAGCTAGTTATATTGATTTGGTTTGATGTTTTCACTAAACATGAATTGATGAAATTTTGCTTCATCCTTACCATTTCCAATTTCTTTCTCTCCACGTGGCCTTGGTCGAGCTCACAATTTGAGTTGAACTTTGCCAAACTTTAAAGTTGTAAAATTCACTCTCTATTTGGTAATAAATTCTTCAAAAATATGCACTATTTTAGTTTCTTCGACCTTATTTTAGCTAGGTGAGCTCCTCTAAATAAAGATAAAGTCTAGAAGGTCATGAATTCGAATCTTGTTGAAGTTTAAAAAAAAAGCCAAATAAATAAAACAAAACAAAATGCTAAAGTTACACCTACTTGAAAACTATTTAATCGAAATATTATAAGTCTTTTCAACAGAAGAGTGACAATATTAGTTTGTGTCAATACAGCATTTTCCACTTTCATTTGCTAGTGAATATCCACGTTTAAATTTATGATGGCCTTAAAGACCATCCATCCATCCAATGAAATGCATGCAATAGGGCATCATGCGCAATGATCATACACACATAACATGATAAATGACCGCCATGTACGTCCACCCTCTACATCATTTCCATCATTTAACTACATAAACTATACATATAACCAATACATATATCCATGAATCTACAAAGACATGTGCACATAATATTGGCTAGATATGAAAACCTTGTTCGATGACACATGGGAATGTTGCACCTAAAAGAAAAGACACGGTGGGATATATTATATGTGTTTCTCACAAGACGACAACAATCCTTCTTCACGCGCCCAAATCATCCTTAGAAATCCCACTCTGCCCATCCCTTCTCTCTCTCTAATGAGAACTCCATCCATCACAATCATGGTTTTGGATTACAACACCAAACCTTCAAATCTCTCTGTCTCTCTCTCTCTCTACTCTTCATGATCTCCACTATCTCTCCTTATAAATACTAGCCTTCGTTGCTCACTTGGTATCCCACAGTTTCACCACAAGCACTTGAAACTCTTTATTTTCATAACTTGATTTTTTTTTTAGAGCTCTAGAGGCAAAGTTGCTCTGTTTTTGAAACTTTGAAGAAAATGGCCACCATTAATGGTGTAAATGGTGTAAATGGTGTCAATGGCGTCAATGGTGTTAATGGGGTTAATGGGAATGGGCACCATCACATTGGAGAAGAGCGTAGGAAGAGCTGCTGGTATGAAGAAGAGATTGAAGAGAACTTGAGATGGTGTTTTGCTCTCAACAGGTGCATCTAGTTCATTAATTTCTTATACTGTTTTAATCTTCCTATATAATATGATGATGTGATTTCCTTAATGGGATTTTGTGTTTTTTATTTTCAAAAAAAGATTTAAGTATAACAAAAAATCTAGATAGCCCATGCCTTCGAATTTCCTAACTTTTCAAAGCATATCTCTCTAAAATGTCTCCCAAGTGGTAAGGGGTAATATTGAACCCTACATTTTTTTTTCTTCATAGTATTTCTTAATGTAACTTTAAAAAAAAGAGCTAGATAGAAACTGGTTTAAATGGTGTGTTAGATGGAAAAGGGCTAGATAGAAACTGGTTTAAATGTGTACTAATCTTTTTTTCTTCCATAATATTTCTTAATGTAACTTTTGTCACTAAAAAAGTGTGTACTAATCTTTTTTTTTTTTCTTCATAGTATTTCTTAGTGGAACTTTTGTCACTAAAAAGGCAGACAAGATATTAGTGTAGTGGTCTAGTGGAGGGATTTTAATTAATGTTGAGACAAATGAAGAACGTAATGATTCTAAACATCTAGTGGTGCTATGCATTTTGGTTGCAGTATCTTGCACACTGGAGCAAGTCAGTACCAGGACATCACTTTGTTAGATACAAAGCCCTTTGGAAAGGTCTGTTATAAAGTGGAGCAACTTTGTAAAAAAATTTAAGTATTAAATATATTATTTAAAACATACATTAGTGATTTTTTTTTTTTTATTAAGTGCAGACCCTGATCATTGATGGAAAGCTTCAGAGTGCAGAGATAGATGAATTCATTTACCATGAATCTCTTGTTCACCCTGCTATGCTTCACCATCCCAAGTAAATATTTCTTTCAAGTCTCTTTCTCTACACATATAATATAATACATAATACATGTGCGTATACATACAACTTCTTCTCTTAACTTGCTTTTGGTTTGCACTACCCGGTATCCGAAAGTCCACCAGCACAGGATTTGAAACCAAAACCTCTACTTCTACTTAAGGGATTTGAGTGTCGAACCACTCTAACCAGTTTCTACATACACTACACATTTTAAAATATTTTCAAATTAAATATCCTCATCTCTAATTTTTTACAGTCCAAACACTATCTTTATCATGGGAGGAGGTGAAGGTTCCACAGCAAGAGAGATATTAAGGCACAAGACAGTAGAGAAAGTGATAATGTGTGACATTGATGAGGTAAATTAACTACTAATTGTATCAGTTAGCTTTCTAGTCCCATGTAAGCTTTGCTTTAATGTTATATGTGTATAAAGACTTTGCACTAAAAGTAAATAAGATAAATTTGGGTTAGGAAGTGGTGGACTTCTGCAAATCATACCTAGAAGTGAACAAAGAAGCTTTTGGGGATTCAAGGCTTCAACTTGTGATCAATGATGCAAGAGCAGAGCTTGAGAGCAGGAAAGAGAGTTTTGATGTGATCATAGGAGACTTGGCTGACCCAATTGAAGGAGGCCCATGTTACCAACTCTACACCAAATCATTCTATGAGTCCATTGTGAAGCCTAGGCTCAATGAGGGTGGCATTTTTGTCACTCAGGTATTAAAGTTAATATAAATGATTAAAATCTGAGCTTCTAAGATCAAAAATCAAAATGGGTGTTTGAGATTTTTGTGTTTTGATTTGATTTCCATTGCAGGCAGGACCAGCAGGAGTGTTCAGTCACACTGAGGTTTTCTCATGCATATACAACACACTCAAACATGTTTTCAAGTGTTAGTAAAACATAACAAAATCAAAATTCTCTTTTTGTGTTTTTACATAAATTTTGAGCCAGATTGATGAGAAACAAATGGGATTTTCTGCAGATGTTGTGCCTTTCTCAGCTCATATTCCTTCATATGCTGATACTTGGGGATGGGTCATGGTAAAAAAAAAAAAAATTACTGATTTACTTTATTTGATTTCTGAAAACTGAAAAGAGAGATTATAACACGTTTTCATTTTTTTTTTTTTCTTATTTTGGTTAAACTACATACAGGCATCTGATGCTCCATTCACAGCAGAGGCAGATGAGATAGACATGACAATCAAACAGAGGATCAAAGGGGAGAACAGATTTCTTGATGGGAAGACTTATGTGTCTGCTTCCACACTTTGCAAAGCTGTTAGACAAACGTGAGTTTTACTGTTTTACCCTCACAAATATGTTCTAATTTTCTGCCTAGATTGCTATTCACTGCCTATCTTAGATGAAAGATACAAAAAAACCTACATTTAAATCTATACTATTATAAAAGCAAAAATTAGAAAATGTTTATTAGTATAATCTTAGCAAAATTGCTCTGACGATTTTGTTTTTGTGCCTGTTCTTGACAGATTAAACAAGGAAACACAAGTGTACACAGAGAAAACAGCAAAGTTCATATATGGACATGGGGCTGCTCATAGGGCCCTCAATGCTTAGAAAGAGAACCAGAGAAATGGGGCCCCAGTACAAGCAAAGACAAACTGGAAAAAGTTTTTCTTTCTTTTTTTTTATTTTTTTTTTTATTTTTTGTTAATCTCCTGTTCTTTTTGTTCTCTTCTCTACTTCTCTTCTTAATGGTATCTTGAAATTTACAAACAACTATATAGTTATGTTTTATGTGTTACTGTTTTATTTTTCCTTTGTTGTATATGCTTATGCTATGGTTTGGATATGGAGAAAGTGTTATACACATCTTATGTGTTCAAAGTCTTTCAGTTTATGAACAGAAAGTTGTGATGAGCAGTATACTCTTGATACACGCATTTGTGATGTTGAAATTACACAAGACATGATGCTGAGACACACATTGATGCATGATTCTATCAATTATAACAATTAGCAAATGCACATTTGACAAAAATAAATGATAAGAAATAAAGTAAACATTAGCAAATGTACACCCAGTCATTTTGCAATAAAGCATTAAGCCTAAGAAGAAACTTTAGGGAAAAAAGTTTTAAAAGTAAGAACTGCAGGTATGTGAAAATATGAGTAGTAGTTTCTTTTTCTGATATATAATAATTGAAAATTATTAGCGTAGATTTTTTTTTAAATAAACTGCACAAAATCGAGCGTTTTTTTTTTTTCAGAAGCAATGGAAGAGCTTGTTCCATTTATATCCCAACAACAAATTTGAGATTTAGGCTTTGTTTTTATTGTTATTGTTGTTGTGAAGGCTACTTGCAAAGCTCATTGGAGTTTGAATGATGTAAGTTTAAGTCGAGTTGGCTCACAGAGGGGTAAAGCTCCCCTAGCTGAAGCGACTACATTTGCACGGCTTGAAACTGAGAACTATGCTCAAGGAACCTGGTAGAGTCGGCTACTTAGATCAATAGAAGTTGATCTGGTTGAGAAATGTTTAAAAACTTTTCACCCATAGATTATGAGCTAAAACAGAGAGTGCCTAAGATATAAGAGTATCTCAATTATAACCTAGAATTATACCTATAAAAAAATAATCTTGAACCATTAATCCTATGGTAGGATTTAGGTTTATCTACACAAATTGCTCAACATTTCAACATTTTTTGCTTAATTCACATAATAATGAATTAACTGTTCTACAAATAAAATCCTAACTAACTGGCCTTAACCCAAGTCAAAGCTTTGTGTTATCAGTTATCAACCTTGAGCCGACGAGATTTTGCCCACAACTCTTTTGCAACACAACCTAAGTTTAACCAACTCCCAAATAGATTATGCTTCCTCATATTGTACTAAAAAACCCTTGTAGCAGAGCCGTTAAGTTAAAGAAATAAAATAAATTTAGAACTGACACCACAACACAACAACAACACAACAACAACAACATAGCATTCTAAACCATTCAAGTCCCTCCTAATTAATGCATTCAAAGTTAATTTCAATTTACCCCTACCTCGTCAAATTTCTTCAGTTTCTATTGAGTCGAGTTTTCTAATGGAGAGCATTTGTAGGACGTCTTTCTACGTGTCCAAGCCACAACAGCCGCCTTTCACAAATCTTTATGTCAATTAGTGTTACTCTTACTTTTCTTTAATTTTTTATGTTTCTTATTCTATCTTTACAAGTTTTACCACACATCCACCTAAACATCCTCATTTCTGCTTTGATCACAAAATTCACTTCCATAAAGCATTATAGCTAGCCTAATTGCGGTCCTATAAAATTTTTCTTTTAACTTGGTAGAGATATTCTATCACAAATTACACTTGTTGCACTCTATTTTTTCCATCCAGCTTGAAAACTATGTGGGACATCAAGTCAAATTAATCAAAACATTTGTTTTCCTAACAGTTATAATTAATTTTAAGTGTAGTGATACCAAGCTGTTACATGATTTGAAGGCACTCTAACATTTTCCTATGCAAACATGATTAGTAGGAAAATATTTAGGATAGAAGGTTATAAACAAAAAACAAAAAACATAGAGCACTAACAATTAAATTTGTGTTTCTCCAAAAAAAATAAAAAACAAATCTGTTAATAGAAAATATCAAGTTATTAAATGGTAATTCCCCCACGACACAGGATAAAATTGGAGACTTTTCTTATCAAAAGGTGACAAGATAAAAAATCGCAGATGAAGCAACATCTTGCTAAAACACAATTATTTCACATTGCATATGCAAGGGACTGCTCGTAAAAACACAATTACTTCACTTACACTTAAAATAACAGAGAAAGTTTATTTCTGAATATTTAGGATGTGCTTCATTGCTGCAGCTGCGCCTTTAAACAGAAGATTGTGCCTTTGAGCGATACAAGTGATACTTGATAACCATATCCGCCGTCCATTTTGTGGAGTTTAAAGAAAGCCATGGCTCTCCTAAAAAATTAACAGTAAGTCAATATAGAAGAATTACGAGTTCATAACCACTATTAATACCAAGAATTGAAAATCTAGAAGTCCAATTCAATCCTGGGACTTGAGAGTCAGCACAGTAAAAGAACTTCACACGTTTCTTCTTTCATTAACAATTTCTAGACCAATTTGCTAAGCCATTGTTTTGGTCAATTACATGGGAAGAACACAAATGTAAATGCCAGACACCAAAATGGTAAGTGTAGAATTGCAAGACACTTTAGGGTTACACAGCAAAACTAAGTGCCATTACTTAGACCCATCATCCATACCAATTCGGCCTCCCAATGGCTCATAACCTGCACCTAATCCCCGGTGATCCAACCTCTAGGTCCTTGCGGTCCATTTGTATGTTTTTATGTGTTTCAAACCTCTAAAATCTAGTCTAAAACCAAAACCAAAACCAGTTATTTCTTTAGTTCAAATTAGTCCTCAAATGGTGGCTATGTTAAAATCTAACTTAATACAAAAAAAATGGTTTCTATGCACTGTTTGCAGGCTCATTTCGACCATGAAAACTTCAAGACTTTTCAGGTCCCAACTAAAAATTTTAAAAAACAAAGAGAGAGGAAGAAAGAAACCTTAATTCCTCAGTTGATGTGTAGCCATTTGCCCGTTTCACTAAATTGCTAAAAAATCATCCACCTCATCTGAGCTTTCTTCATAAAATTGGAAGTTTAAATGGTGACCATCCTCGTTGCCACTACCCTGATCGCTATTATAGCTACTTTCTGATGAAGTCATAAAAGATGAAACATCTGAAGATGGACTGCTTATCTGAGAAGGGGAGCTACTATCACTGTTCACCTCGCTATTGAGCATATGTTCTATCTCAATTGAGCTACAAGAATGTCATGGACAAAATCATTTACTCTAATTCCAAGCATTATAGGCATGCCTTTCAAGATTTACAGAGTAAACAACACACCTCCCCTCTGGAGGAAATTTAGCTAGCAACTGGATCTCAGGCCTCTCTACTGCAAACCGGTCCATGGGAATACTACTGTGAATTGTGTACCAAACCGTGAGTGAAATGAAACATGGGAATAGTAACAAATATCTGAAAGGAGAGTAATTACCTTGGACTATAGCACCTATCGTACCAATCACTGTCAGATGCCAAACCTTCTTTATTAGATATATCCTGTTAGGAGAACAGGAGGGCAGAAACAAATACAAAGACTAAGTACATGGTAATAAATAACAATAGTATTCTACTAAAAATAAGATTCCGGTATAGATATACATCATATATAATATAGGAAAAATATAGTTTCCTCCACTTACAAGATGTCTAAGGAATTTAAGATTCCCAGCAAGAACGGCATGTAAAAAGGGAGCAACTTCTAACTGCAAATTATTTCGAAATGAAACAACATTACAAAACCATAGGAATGAGGGGCCGCAGAAAAGAACATCTACCTTTACAAACAACAACAACAACAACATAGCCTCAATCCCAAATTAATTGGGGTCGGCTACATGGATCTAACTCTTTCATTGTGCTCAATTTTGTGAATTGATGGTGAGCATTCCAAACCATTCAAGTCACTCCTAATTAATGCATCCCAAGTTAACTTCGGTTTACCTCTACCTCTTCAAATTTCGTCAGTTTCTATTGACTCAAGTTTTCTAGTGAGAGCATTTGTTGGCCGTCTTTGCAGGTGTCCAAACCACCGCAACCGCCCTTCCTTAATCTTTGTGTCAATTGGTGCTACTCCAACTTTTCTTTGAGTTTTTGTGTTTCTTATTCTATCTTTACGAGTTTTATCACACATCCACCTAAGCGTCCTCATTTCTGCTATGTTCATTTAATGTAACTGTTGTTGCTTTACCGTCCAACATTCACTTTCATAGAGTATAGCTGGCCAAATTGTGGTCCTATAAAATTTTCCTTTTAACTTGGTAGGGATATTTCTATCACAGATCACACTTGTTGCACTCCTCATTTCTTCCATCCATCTTGAATTATATGTGTACCATCATTCTCAATATTGATATCATTTTGTATGATTGATCTTAGAAATCTAAAGTGTTTCACTTTAGGAACTTCTACTTCCCCTAATTTTACCACTCCATCTCTATGTTTAGTATTTCTAAACTCACAGCGCATGCATTCGGTCTTCATCCTACTCAGCCTAAAGCCAATAGATTCTAATGTATTCCTCCAAAGTTCTAATTTCCTATTCACTCCATCTCTTGTTTCGTCCACTAAGACAATGTCATTTGCAAATAACATACATCATGTTACATCCTCTTTAATATGCCTAGTTAGTTCATTCACAACTAGAGTAAAGAGATATGGGATTAAAGTCGATCCTTGATGTAGTCTTATCGTAATGGAAAATTCTTATGTAGTTCATCTAAATGTCTTTATACTCGTTACTACTATCTTATACATATCCTTAATAGTGTTTATGTATCTAGCATGCACTCATTTTCTTTCTAGAACCCACCAAAGAACATCTCTATGAACCTTATGCTTTTTCTAAATCTACAAATACCATATGAAGATCTTTTTTCTTTTCTTTATATTTTTCCATCAATCTTCTTACAAGGAAAATGGCCTTCATAGTTGACCTTACAGGCATGAAACCAAATTGATTATCTGATATTGTTGTTTCTTTTCTTAGTCTATTGTCAATTAACCTCTCCCAAAGTTTCATAGTATGACTCATAAGTTTAATTCCCAGTAGTTTGAATAACTTGGAATATCTCCTTTGTTTTTGAAGATTGGTACAAGTGTGCTTCTTCTCCATCCATTGGCATCTGTTTTGATTTTTAAACTTTGTTGAAGAGTTTTGTTAACCAAGTCAATCCAATTTCTCCTAAGCATTTCCAAACCTCTATAAGTATTTCATCTAGGCCATATGTTTTCCTATTTTCATCTTTTTCAATGCCTCTTTTACTTCCGAATTATAATATTGTGTGTATAGTTTACATTTCTTTCTTGGTGTGGTCATCCACTATGATATCAACTTGGCCATCATTAAATAAACTATCGAAGTAGTTTCTCCATCTCTCCTTAATATCATCTTCGCGCGTTAAAACATTTTGATTTTCATCCTTAATACATATTACATGACTTAGGTCTTGTTTCTCTTAATTTGGCTAGCCTATAAATATATTTTTCACCATCTCTATTACCTAATTTTGTATATAGATCTTCCATGAAGTTTGTTTTAGCTTGAAGAACTACTTTTTTAACTTGTTTTCTAGCTTCTCTATATTGATTGTACGCATCTTCATCTTGACACCTAAGTATCTTCCTACACATCTCTCTTTTAGTTTTAATTGCTTTTTAGACATCCTTGTTCCACCAACATGGTTCCTTCTTTGGTGGTCACAAGTCTTTAGACATACTAACACGTTTGACGCTACTCTCCTTATGCAACTACTCATTTCTAGCCACATTGTATTAGCATATAAATCAAGATTCCAAACGTTTTCTTTTAGTAGTTTTTCTTTAAACTCTACTTGTTTACTATTTTTTAGGTTCCACCACTTTATTCTAGTGTCATTGTCTCTTTTACTCCTATTAAGTTGTCGTTTTAGCTTAACATCTACCTTTACAAAGAGAACAGAAAAAAAAAAAAAAAAAAAAAGATGAAAAACACACTTAGATGGTTAGATAGATAGATAGAGAACAGTTACTTCTTTGAGATGCATGCAATCTCGTAAAATCAGAACCTCCAGTAGATTTCCAGTGGTACCACTACCAAGGTTCCTAAAAAGAAAGAAGAGTTACAAGGTATTAAGTTAGAAACAAGGATTCAAATGCAATAGATAAAATATAAACGAATTCACCAAATTAAAAGTGCCATAAAATATCAATGCAAATATAAAATTGAAATTTGCAAACCTTAGAAAACTCCCAGTAATTGAATATGATGTAGAAAAGTCAGCAACTTTCAGCTTGCGAAATCCCTATGGAACAAGGGTATGTATCAATGAGATTATGCGACTGACATAGGAAAGCAGCAGACAACGAAAATCTAAGGCAAAAACAAGACAATCAATAAGAAATGCGTCAATAAAAGAAAACCATGTCCTCATCATCAGATGATATCTAGTATGAATAACAAAACTAACAATAAAAAAATGCGCCGTCAGCTAAGATGTGCTTCCACATATTGAGAGAAAATGATTCCACAAACAGATAACAATTACAACAACCCTCAGATGATACCTTAAGAAGTACACGAATCTTATAATCCAGCAGCTTGAAACCTCTGAGCGACAATGAAGTCACAAGAGGACAACCATTAACTAGATCCACACAAGTCTGTGACTTCAAACTGTCATCTCTACCTGATAAAAAATCAAAAGTGAGTATGAGAGACTTGGTTGCAGGAGGGTAATGATGGAATAGGGATGAGAATGATCTACCTGTTTTAGAAGACTCACAAAACAAACGCTGCAGAAGATGACAATTTGCACTCAGAGACTCCAATGTTTGCTTCAGTTCGACATGACTGTTCATAAGAGCAATGTTAAGGGTCTGAAGCCCCATGCATCCCCAGTTATTCATCAAGAAGAGAAAGACATATACACATGCAATTATGTGCAACTCAACCAAGGCCTGAACAAAGTGAAAACAAAATCAAAGGAAAAATAACCACCTTTTAAAAGCCATGAATGCATAGTGCAGTTATGTCCCCATTGCATACTTCTATGATTTTTAGATCAGTTCCATAACATTTTTGCAGGCCACTTAAGATAGATAAGAACAGCTGCTACTTGTTTAATGAGTCATCATGCATTGTACAAGTTACTAATCTTACTTGAACATTTTCATTTTACACCTAAACAAGTTCCAAGTATGTAATCATGATTTAGGACACCTTATACCGACATGGTCTTCCCAATATTAGCATTAAAATTCTCTAAACTTCTCTAATGGGACGATTCTTTAGCTTTACAGAAATCCTACAGTTTGAATTCAATTTCCCTAAGTAATTCCCAACCATTAAGTGCCAAGTTAATGCAAGGACCCCAAAGTGAATACGTAACCCAAGAAGAAGACCATGTAATGCAGGCAACTACATAATCGCATCCATCAGAACCCTCTTTATGATAGTGAAGCCAAACGAGAAATAATAGGTGCGCTCATATAAAGTGGAACTTACAGGCCAACAATTTCCAAATCAAGTAGAGATGGACAGGCTGATAACGTTGCAGAGAGTGCAGCATTGTCCATCTTGTCAATATTATAGAGGTATAACTTCCTCAGCATAGCCCTGGAAATATTGATAAAAAAGCATTAAAAATTGATGAAGAGGAAAAGAAATTCCAGACTTATATGGAATAGGAGGATAATTTCAAGCATACCCAGCAGAACCACCATCAGCACTCAATGATGCTAAACAGGACCTAGTTAGAACATATGATTCTTTTCCTTGCCTAGATCTCCTATCATTCCATGAAAACCTAGCCTCCGTGGAATTCCTAAATGTATAAACAATGGGACGGGAAGATCCTTGTGATGCATCAGAAACAGGCAACACACCAAGCTTGAGTGACCTAAATTAGAGGTAAAAGAAAATTCTGATCAACATATAATAAAAATAAAAGATAATAAATAAGATATATTTGCAAGAAGAGGACAGAAATCAAAAAGAAACTTCAGGAACAATGAATTAGCACAACATTATTGAACTCAGGAAAACGAGCACAAAGGGGAACATGAATAGATAAAACTCTGCATAAAGACAAAGAAGAGGCATGTTACTTACTTTCAGCATGTTCCTTCAAATTCATACAGATATAAAACAAATTATAAAGTACAAAACTACAAATCAAAAATAAATAAATTAATGTAACCCTGAAAAATGCTGGAAAACTAACAGTGGTATCACTTCTATTATTCTTCCACTATCACCATTATGAACCTTAAATTTATATTTTCATCAAAAAGTTAGGTACAATTAGTTATATAAGGGAAGATGGTAATGTACATATGTCTTCCACTGTTTTTTTTTTTTTTTTTTTTTCCCCATCTTCACTATAGAATGGGGATCATTACCATTGAAGTCACAATCCACATTGTAAAAGTCTCCAAATTAGAAAGAGAGGCAATCTTGGGTTCTAAACCCATTACTTGCCTATCAAAAGAAGAGGCATTGAAACCTAGTGATGGAAGTGTAAAAGCAACAGAAATCAAGAACAAATTTTAAGGCTTGCAGCTCAAAAAGTCCAGAAGCACAGTTACAATAAAATTTCCTTGCATTCAATCCTTTGTTAGTTCTTACTATGCTGATTTCCATCACCTGCTCACTTCTGCATATGTTGTTCTCAAAGCCCAACATTCAGCTCATCAAAGCGTTAGCATAAGATGAAGCAACACTTGCAAATATAGACTTATCAAGCATTCAGTGTTCGCCTGATATACTAACTAAGCTACATCAGTGTGTCAGGAAATTGGTAACTATAGTAGCTAATACTTAATACCCATTATTCTTGAATGGGTTTCATACAAATGGAATCCATTAGAATGACCACGTGATCAATTCTGAATAAGCAAAGTTATTGTTCAATTATAAGACTCATACTATGGTCAAATCTCCTCTAAAAATATAACAGACAAGAACGGGCATACTCAAAATTCAAATAGGAAGATGCAATCATGTTGTAATCAGAATAGAATTAGAGTGGAAGAGGGAAGAACTAGAGGCATTTTTACCGAAGGTTCTTCCCTGCACGTTGGACCATAGTGTTCACAATTGCGTTATTCACTTTTGGGAGTATCGATCTTAAGTCAATTTCCGCATAGCAAAGCGAGTCCATGGCACATTTGTGGAACATTGAACAAGCCGCCGCAGCATGGCAAAGGCTCTCAGTGTCAAGCATGGAGAACACCTTTAAATCACAGAGCAAAAATAAAACCTTAATCAGGAATTTGAACCCTACAATTGCAAAGCCAAAAAAATTCCTTCTTTTCTTTCTACAAAACACCAAATCCAACACCAACCAATCCATTTCAGCAAGTCAAATTGAAACCATACAATCGAAAAACAAAACCACATAGCAAATACAACGCCTGCCCATGCTCATCAATAAAACAATCACAAAATTTCATTTTTCTCAACAAACAACAACATGGCCTCAATCCCAAAACTAGTTGAGGTCAGCTACATGGATCAATCTCTTCCATTTTAATTGACGGCGAGCTATGAAACACAACCTTGCTCATTTTTCACCACATCCAGGCTCCGATGCAACACGTGGCTAGGTGGACCACCCCAACATTTATATATCTTTGATCCATTTTATGAAGAGTGACAAATTAGTCGTCGACTACATGGATCAAAAAACTCTTCAATTAAGCTCGATTTAGAATTGGAAAACATAACCACATAGCAAACACAACATCTTTCCATGCTCATCAACAAAACAAAGACAAAATTTCATATATTTTTTTCCAACAACAACAACGACGACTACGCCGCCGCGTCAATCCCAAACTAGTTGCGGTCGGCGACATGGATCAAAAACTCTTCAATTGAATCGGAAAACACAAACACAAAACAAGAAGAAAACCTAAGCAATCAATCGACAAAATGAGACGAACCTTGACAGTGAGATCGTTGGGGAGAATCCAGGCGAGGGAGTTGTGATCGGAGAAGCGTTTGCGCTGAGAGTGGTTGGCGGCCTTGAGGAGGAGAGATCCGAGGGTGAGAGCGCCGTGGATGATGCGTTCCTGATCGGAGGAAGCCCTAGATTCGAGGACGCGCTCGAGAGAGGGAGAGAGGTCGAGAGAGGGGTCGGTGGTGGAGATGAAGAGCCCTACAAAGGATCCAAGAGAGCGTCCATTGAGGAGGAGGAGAGATGCGGAGGGGGTCGGTTGGCGTGGGACAGCACGGTCGCTTTGGGAGCGTCGCGTCGGCATCATCCATATCGAGTGGACCGGAACAAATGCGCGATCGCTCGCACAGCCTCTCTCTCTCTCTCTCTCTCTCTCTCTCTGCGTGTGTTGGTTAGAAGCGTATCGAACTGTATGCGGTACACACTCGTCTAACCACACCAGCATATTTGGCACAATGAAATACGCCTCGTGACGCCTAAGTTCGCATCTCAAGAATTTCCACTGTGTTTTAAGTAAGGCCTTGTTTGGTTCATGAGCTCACTTTGCTTTGGTTTGATATTTTTATAAAATTTCTTTAAAAGTTTGACCTACATTTATTCTTTACTATCTCTCTCTCAAAAATAATATAAAAGACATTTATGTTAATTATATTATTTTATTATTTTTAAAATGTAAAACTTTCCATAAAGTTCAAAATTGAACCAAACGTTAAAAATGTAACTTCCTTAATAGTTAACTTCCTTACAAATTAAACTTCCTTAAAAGAAAACTTTCCTAAAAGTTTGTAAAATGAATCAAACAAGGCCTAAGTGTAGCATTTACTCGTACGAAGAGGTGAGAAATTGTTAATCACAACTGTATGTGTTATTTGATGGTGAAAATAAAATAAGGTGTATCTCTTAACTTTTTAATTACATATTTATCATCATTATTAAGCGACGTCCTCTCTCTCCTTTTCTCTATAGGAGAAAATGCGTGCAAGCCTACGTCTTTAAAGTTGTCTATGAGCGTTTTAAAATGTACACCTTGTGTGTTATGCATCAAGAACAATGTGCTCACACTTCAAGTCGCGGTCACTTTCATGCATATCCGCACCTAAAAATAATAGAAGAAAAGACGTCACTCAATAGTGATGGTAAATACTAGAAAAGTTAAAAGATATATTCTCTTTTGTTCTCTCTATCAAATGACATATACAAGTACATTGTCATTGATAAAATTACTAATTGTATAAAAGCCATTCGTCGAAGAGGTGAATCGGGTGATCGGTGAAGTGATTGGTGCGTCGGATTCAAGTTCAGGTGAGGGTGGTGAGTATACGGATCTTTATGTATATCGGGCGGAGTACAGACCGAACTGTGCGTGTGTCGTTATGTTGACAAGTTACTGTGCTAGAAGAAGATTTGTTGTCTCGTGTCTGGTTTTGTTTTGCAGTCATTGGAGCTTGCGAAATGATGAGATGCGTATATATCGATGCATTGATCGACGGACTTAGGTGAATGTCATATTTATTTACCCTTTTTATCAAAAACCTACTTCTTCTTTTTCCTTTACCATTTTGATTGTATTTTATACTATGACTCAAAAAAAATATGTATTATATTATATTATACCGTTAGAAAGAAACAATTGGCACCTATAGTACAAAAGTTTTCCTAAAAATTTAATTAAAAATAAAAAAATTGATAATATAGAGCAGAGCAAAGATAACATGAGATTCATTAGTTAAAAAGAATTTAAAAGATTTGAAAAGCACGTCATCAATTGCACTAAATCAATCATAATTGAAATATTTAACCTTATAATAATCGAGCTCAACTAATTTGAAATTAAAACTTTATTATTGTTGTGTTCCTTAATATTTAACATTTTGTTAATAAGAAAGTAGTTTATTATAATATATATATATATATAGCTCTTATTATAAGTACTCAAACTCTCTTAAATTGTAGAATCTGAAACACACGTGTAAATTCTTCAAAAGCTCTTACAGATAACAATATAATTTATAACACAAAAGAAACGAATAAATTACCAACAACTTGTTGGTCCAAGTGATATGAGAATTGGTTATCTTAAATTAGAGTTTTGAACGAGTTTAAGTCTTGTGAATAAAAAAATTGAGTTTGGAGGGTCTCCCCTTATACTACTTAACATCAGTGCTCGAAAGCATGGATTGATCGATACGATTTTGTAGGACAAAAAAAGAAATCGAAAAATTTACATTTTTTTATTAATGATTGAAAGTTCAACAAAAACCAACTTAATTATTTCAACTAAAAAATATTAATTTATAAAGAAAAAAAAAAAAAAAAAAAAAATTCCACCCAAGTCAAACCCCAACTCGAGATGCTATGACACACATTCCATGGATTTGAACCTTGGTATCCAAATGATTATATGCATATTTTTATTTTATTTTTTGGCAGCTCAAGCAATCGCTAACATGGAGAGCGATACCATCCAATGTCCACGAGACGAACGAGCCTCCCTTTCCATTGCCTTCTCTTCGGTAACCTCTCCGTTCCTCTCTCTTTTCTATTCACCAATTTCCTCCAAATCCATCCAAAATCCCAATCAATCAACTTCTCATTTCAGATCTCAACGGCACGCTGTATCCTTCAATCACCGGCGTCGCAGACGCCATGGAAAGAAAAATGGAAGGTCGGCCGGCGGACTGACTGATCGATTTGTGTTATGTTTGTGAATCGAGCGGTGATTCATCTCATATTCATCTCTGCAGAGTTTCTGGTCCTCAACTGCGGATTCGCGGAAGACGAAGCTTCCGACGTGCGCGAGCGTCTCTACTTGACCTACGGAACCACACTCGCCGGGTTAAAAGTGCGTTCACTCCGTTGAGGTTGAGTCCATGATCTTCAAAATCGAAGAAAAGAGACTATTTGATCAATTCATCTTTGTTTTTTGGTTTGATTGCAGGCGTTAGGGTTTGAAGTGGACGACGATGAGTATCACGAGTAAGATTTGTGGATAGATAATTGGAATTCCTTGCCTGTAGCATGGACACTTAGTTGACTTAACACTGACACAGTGAGTCAACTGTTCAGCTGATAATCAATACAAACACATAAAAAAAAAATAAAAAAAAAAAAGAGAGTAATGTTACAATAATACTTTAAATGACATCTCTATGACGTGACATGTGAGCTCACGTGAAAATAGGTCTTATTACGAACGTAATTTTCGGTACATAACACGCAGGGTGTGTATTATGAGGCATGCATGGATGGCTCCAACGATGTGAACATGCACACCACGTCATAGGGGTGTCACTTAGATGTCAATTGTGGTATCATTGTAGCATTTTTCAAAAACAAAAGTGAGGAAAAGCTGACAGTCAGTGTTGATAGTCAATTGACTGTGAGTAATGACTCCGCTGCGTGTTATTGCTGCGTGCCCATACCATTTTCCTTCCAAAAATTGTAGTGTTGTTTTGTTGATTGATTGATTGATTGATTTTTTTCTCGAAGTTTCGTGTTGCCAATCGAGTTGATTGAAGAGGATCCTAATCTAAGAAGTCTATTGCAAAGCATCAAACAAAGGAAATTGGTGAAATTCAAACCTAATCAACTCCTGCTGATTCAATTTCTTCAAATTTGTTGAGTACAATTGAGGATTCGACATTTTGAGACTGATTTCACTCTTTGTTTTGCAATTTGTTGCAGCTTTTCACTGATTCGCGATTGCGAATGGCAGTTAAGATTATGCAAAAGCTTGGAGTGGAAGATTGTTTCCAAGAGATAATTTGTTTTGAAACTATGAATCGACATCTACCGGAAACCAGTATCTCCAGCGAGATGTCGGGTGTCGTTATGAAGCCGTCAATTGAGGCTATGAAGATGGCTATCGATGTGGCCGGGGTTGATCCTCATCGTACAGTAAGCTGAGAAACACTGACATAACACCTATTCTTTACCATGGAATTCAACTTGCTTAATTGATGATATGTTGGATTTTATGTGATTTCAGCTGTTTTTGGACGACGAGGAGGATAATGTGTCCGCCGGAAAAGCTGTTGGGTTTCACACTGTATTGGTAAGCTAGATTGGATTTTGATTGCATATACACTCAAAATCTTACATTATTGATCCGTGTTTGGTGTTTTTTCTTCTGCAATGATACATGTAAAACTAGTGTAGCATTTGGAGTGGGATTTTAGTGGTAACAGAGCAACAACAACGGCAATAGCAAAACCTTGCGGCTACATGGATCAAGCACTTCCACTCTGCTCGATTTAATGCCAACAGAAAAGATTGGATAAATTAAATCAATTTTAAGGCTCAGTTTGGTTTAGAAGTTCAGGATTCAAAAGCAAAAGTAATTCTTGGTCCTTAAACCAATAGGAATTCTATTCCTTATAAAGATTTGAACTTTCTTCTATGATAGTCTTGTTGGGATGTGTGGACCGAAAAGTTTAGTCCCACATTGGTTATCTATGGCTTCTTGAAGAAGTTTATAAGAGTAGATGTTTCATCTCATAGTACCGAGACCTTTTGGAGTAAAACCCCACACCTAATGTTGAGGTGGTTAAGTTGGGGACAATATCGATACTAGCAGAGATTCACGTGCCAGCGCACACGTGTGCGCGAATGAGTCCCAACAAGTCTTCCAAGTTTTTTCACTTCTCTAACTATTCTTTCTTGGATGGTTTGAAGTAGAAAAGAGTAGCGTAATCAGATCTTTCTACACTATTTCATATTCCTGGTTTTTTTACTCTTTGATAGATTTAGAAACAAAATCATTTCCAGATTCTAAACCAGGCCAATAAAAAACTGCTTGAGTTCCTCTTCCTCGTTGTCAAAGCCTAGATTGAAATAAAACAATCTGCATTTCAACTAAAATCATCCATGTAGTTTTTTTCTTTTATTTATTTATTTTTATTTTTTTGACTTCAGCGGGAGTAGCACCCTAAGGAAGTACCGTTTAAGATTTTTTTTTTTTCCTGTGAATGTTGTGAACGTGAAGGTAGGGAAGAGGGTGAAGAGCAATGAAGCAGATTTTGTGGTGGAGAGACTGGTCGAGCTGAAACAGGCGGTACCCGAAATATGGGGTCTATCAGATGCCTGAGATGCAATCTCAACTTTGTAAGTGTAGCAGCTAGCAAACCTATTTCAACCTTCAAATCAACATTTTCATTGCTACTTGTAAGAAATTATGTGATGCATCTATCTATGCTTTATGATCTTGTTTAATTGACTCATTGAGTTCACTACTCATCATTTCTTACCAATGTAAGTTTCCCCGTTATCATGAACAATGACTTCCAGACTTTTAGGGAGATAGATAGATATTCTAGATGATGACCCCCCAAAACATCAAGCAATGATCATAACAATGATAGACAACAAGCAAGACATGAAATAAATTACACATAAATACAGGGCAGGTTTCAATTGTATCTCTTTAGCAAATCTCAGAAGGAAAAATATTACAATAACATTCAACAACTGCTAGAATACAATAACATGGTGGTCATCACAAACACATCAACAGGTGACTGACTCACCTTACAAATCATAAACTTGCTTGCCAGTGAACTTGACCTCAATAGGGTTGATGTTCTTCCCAATGGACCTGAAGTTCACCCCAACGCCTTGGCGGCCGGGGTTCACCTTCTCGGGGTACACTCCATCTTTAGGATGTAAGTACTGCACCTCTCCATTAGGGAACACCCTGTAGAACTGATAGTTAATCTTGTACTTGGACCTCAACCTAGTCCCCAGTGCCAAGCACTGCTCTTTCCTAGCCAATTTCAGCAAATTAGGCCCTTGTCTCATGATAGCTGCACCTCCAGTAGGCATCTCAAAAATTTGCTCCTTTGGTGAGTCCCATGTGATCACATAAAACTCCTCAACCTGAGCCTTCCTCAGCAGCCCCCCAGTGCTCCCCCCAAAGATTGGAGATGGAGTGCTTGGGTCCAGCTGTGGAGGGGTGAACCCGACCGGAGCCTCCTTCGTCGCGGCCTCCTCGGCCATTGCCGTGACCTTGAATGATCTGGGCTTGGAGCTGCTGGAGAAGGAGAGTGATGTTGATGAGGATTGCTTCCATGGGAGGAGAGCCCGGTTGCTGGAACTGGGGGTGGAGAGGGTTGGAGTTAGGAGGGCTGATTGAGTTGCCATGGCCATGGAAGAGGAGAATTGATGTGAGTGAATGAATGAATGGTTTGGTGTGATCAGAGAATTGCAAGGATGGATTAATGTGGGATCATAGATGGGGAGGAGTTTGTGATTTAGGTGGGTGGTGGACATGGGAGGTTTGGATTGATAGTGGATAAGGTGATATGCGGTTGGACCAATGGGAGAGTGAGGTTTTGATACGTTGGCCTAGTAAGACTATGATTGTTTTCTTATCTATCTGTTTTTTGATCCATACACCTGGTTCATACTCCTGATTCTTGCTGTCTGTACAGGATGCAAATCTGCTCCATCACTGCAGGGGCACATAAGAATTTTGGGAAATAAAGTAAGAGTTCGGCTAAGTACACCTCAATTTTTAGAAAGTGCACCCTATTTTGCGTGGCACCCCAAATTCAAATTTCAATTACTAAGTGCACCCACATTTTTACCAAAATACCCTTTCATTCGAATTGAAGCACCCAATTTCAAAACCTTGATCGAGACATCTATTTTAGGTTCAACGGCGTATAGCCGAGACTTATCAACTAGACTCAGTGTTGCCCAATCGAACCTCTTTGGTAAGTTGACAACTGCTGACCTAAAGGTTCGGTGGGTTCCGACCAACTCTCCAATTAAAGGTTCAGTAAGCAGTGACCAACACTCCAACTAGAGCTTCGATGGGCTCCGACCGACTCTCCAACAAGAGATTCAGACCTTGAGGCCGAACCCCTTAATGATGCTTACAAATCACAAAGCAGAGAATGTGTGGGTGCACTTAGTAATTGTAGTGAGGTGCACTAATCACAATGAGCATAAGGGTTATTTTGTAATAGGATTGATTTTTTTTAAAGTTTGACTTTTTTCAGAGTGTATTTCTAAAAGTCGGGGTGCACTTAGCCGGACTCTAAAGAAAAAAAAGGAGCAAAGAAAAGTTTAGGCAGGACATTTGATTAATTCAAGCTCGAGTAATGTCGGGTCTCATACGAGGCCTAGGGGCCATCCTCCCAACTCAATTTTTTTTTATTTACAAGATTCGAATTTAAGAGATCTTACTTAAGAGCAATTGAGTTCATTATAATTCCAATCAACCACTTGTTGGTCATGTATAAGATAATTTGCAATTTGATCAACTTGTTCAGTGGTAGACAGCAGAGTAGAGAAAGGTTCGATTGGTGCTAATGTTGAATCTAATTACTGCAACATTGTGAAACCATTCATCGATCTCAAATTTAAATAGACCTATTTCATTTCAAGCCTACAAGTAGATTTGTTTAATTCGAGCCTAAAACTTGTCACAAAAGAAATTAGATCCACTTTTTCGTTTTATAGTACTATTTTTTATTTTTCTTATTCCTTCAAACAAGAAATTCTTTTTCACTTTCGTGTGGTACAAATACAATAAAACGAATATAGACATGGAAATGCTTTTGTAAACTAGGGAAGATACACTCACTGTTATCCCTTGATTTTTGCCGACATGTATGCGCACACGCATCCCGATGGACACAGTGTACATGATGATGGTATGAGAAGTTTTTTTATTATTTATTTATTTTACGAACTGCAATGTGTCATAACACGTCTTGGGGTAAATCGTCTTAGAGAACCTCGAAGAATGATAATGTATCTTGAAGGTGCCTTTAGTATGTTTTCTCGAGTACCATCAGGCCATACAAAGGGCAACCCTCCTAATCCAATTTTTTCAATCTACGAGACTCAAATTCAAGACCTCGCTTAAAGATAACAGATCCCTTTTCAAGTAAGGAGAACCGGAACGCAATTCTATGAGATGCAATTTAACAATTAAAGTGTTTCATTCTTTAAATTTAGAATGAAGAAAACACTAAAAAAGAAAAAGAAAAAGATAAATTGAGTATAGAACCTTTTCGTTTCTGATATATTTCTTGTTTGTATCAATTTACTACAAATTCACGTGTTTTCCTTGTTTTCAAGATTTCAGCTAGGACTAGGAAGTGACATGAAGCTGGGTTTAAAGAAGGTACCCAATTTCTTAAAAGTAAACAAGTATACATTCATCAAGAGGTTATATTGTTTCCACGATTGCACTGATACAAATTTTTTTGTTTTTTTGATAATTGTTGGATCGAAGTTATTATCCTCACTAATCCCACAATACTCTGGTCCTTATTGACCAGGAGATGGCCCCAATGGCCCAAACATGCTTGCCACACGAAGGAATCGAACCCAGGATCTGTGCTTAATTCACACAACCCCACACTCCTCTTACCGTTGTACCAACCAGGTTGCATGAATACAACTTTTGAAGCACTTAAAACTAAATCCACAACATTGGACAACTTCACTAGCAACACGACATGAAGTATGACTCACGACATGAAGTATGACTCACGATACGTTACCCCAACTCTAGAGTAGCAATCTAAATAGTATATTTTACCCAAATAGCGTAACACCACCTCAACGAAATAGATTTCATCTCAATAATACTGCGGCAAAATCTATTTGTTTTGAAAAGCATCTCAAATGTAGCCACACAAAAACCCATCTAAATGTTATGAGGAAAGGTTGCACACAAAAACCTCTTGGTTGAAGGTCCTCCCTAGGTTCCATTAGACTAGTGGTGCAAAAGCTCTAATGTATTGATTTAAAAGTCAATCACACCAATTGGTGAGGTAATCTGCACTCCCAAGTCCAGGATCATCGGACCCCAAGGAGTGCAAATACTAGCTTGCAGAACACAATATGTAACAACAAATTAGTTTACTGACAAACAATGAAAGGCAATACATACTTAAAAATTGAAATAAGCAAGCAAGAGAATCAACTATTAAGTTAGTGAAAGTTAGAAATACACCTCTTTATTCAAGATCACTAATCTAACGACGCTATGAGAAGGAGCTGCCTCATTTCTCATGGTCACCCTTTCCTTCGTTTTGGTACACAGGACACAACTATAAAGTTAGAAACGCAAATCAAAAGAGGGATTTAAGTGGAAGAATTTACATTCAAAGAGATCCATTAATAAGGTTAGGGCTCATGTTGCTCCGATTTCATGGGTGGATTTAAAGTAGCCGCGCCTGAAGAAGAAGAGCAAGTGCCGTTTTGATGGTAGAGACTGCCCACAACAAGAGAATCACTGACCAGGCCAACATCGTCAAAATTGAGCCTGCTGTTGACCTTCTTTCTGGGATTGTCAATAAAACAAATACTGAGTTTAAGTTTAAAATAAATGGATATAGAAGAAAGTGATGATCTAAAGATTCGGCACATTGATTGCAAGTTTGCAAGTACGAAACTAACCCATTCAAGCGGTCGTTAATGGCAGTCAAGTCTTTGGATGGACTTTGGTATGCATGGGTGCTCTCACCAACACACGCGTAATAGCTTCTAGAACTTTGAGTGATTAAAGCATCCATCTGCACACATAATTGAACCACTGTAAGCAATAAAAATTTCCCCGAGAAGGATTTGACAATCAAGATCAATGATCTCACTCCAAGATCAATAGCTTATAAAGTAACAATTAGTTAAAAAAAAAAAAAAAAAAAAAAACTGAATTCTATAAAAAAGCTTTAAAAAAAAACTTTCAAACAACCAACCAAAATAATAAACAAATTACAATGCGGACTTTTTTTTGTCAGGTTTGTTGCATTGACGTTCCTAACACTCATAACAGGTACAACAATCTATTACAACATGGATAATAGACATTACACGACGTTGAAGCTCGGAACAACATCCTCACGGGGAGGGCAACAACCCCACAATGGAGGACAACCACCTCCAAAAAGGAAGGCAACCACCTCATAATGGGGACAACTGCCGCACTTAGGCAGAAAAACCATCGCACGTAGGCGAGGAAAAGCCTAAAGAAACAAACTGCATGCCTTAATCAACAAGAAACCAAACACAACTACACAACTACTAATAATATACAGAGCAATAATCAGTAACAAGAGAGAACAAACAGATACGTCGACGGGGAAGCAACAAACCAAATCTGACGAGAACCGCAACGCTAAGACAAATCATCATCTTAGCCGTGATCGCTGGCCATTGATTGAAGATGTCCGAACACTGGGGTACTCACGAAGAGGCAACTGAAACACCATCAAACTCCCAAAACCTCCTCTCAACTCATAGATCTCCGTTGCTCAGATCGACAAAAAAATCCGCTCAAAATTTACACAACCCAAGAACTACAAGGAAAACCCATAAATCTACGTTTTTAGGAGGAAGACGTTAGGCTGCCGACTAGATTCGCGACTGTCGCCGCTTAATCACTGGAACACCAAAAGAGCGATCAAAAGCGTAGTCCCCCAAAATACTAGATCTAGGCGTAGCCCTGCAAACGAGTATTAGATCAAGTATAGGAGCCCCAAAAGGGTAGATCTTGAGTAGAGTCCCCTAAAAGAGTAGATCTAGAGCAGAACATCCCAAGAAGTAAGCTAAACCAAGATCTAGGAGTGTTACATTCTCATGGTCGCGCCACATCGCTAGCACCGATACTGTTCCCAACTTAACCACCTTCAACTTTAGGTGTGGGGTTTTTTTTTCAAAAGACTTTGGTACTAGTTGGGAGGAGTTAATCAATTATATACTTCTTTATGAAGTTGTATTTGATCAATGTGGAACTAACTTTTGGTCCACACATCTTCAATACCCCCCATGGACTGAAAATCACATGAACCTTTTTTCTCTCAAGTCCCATTTGAACCATTACCATATTAAATTCTTACGGTCGCGATGCACACGCGCGTGGATCTCCTCCACTAGCACTGATATTGTCCCCAACTTAACCACCTTCAACTTTAGGTGTGGATTTTTTTCTCAAAGCGCATCAGTACTAGTTAGGAGTTAATCAATTATATACTTTTTTATGAAGTATTTAATCGATGTGGGACTAACTTTTGGTCCACACATCTTTAATAAGATAAGAAAAGGGGGAAGGTCGTCAACAACACGCCACCGCTCGGAGGAGGCCACGTCGCTGCCGACGACCCAAGCAAACTACAGGTCTAGCGGACTAGCGGATGTCTTGCTAGGGAAGGAAGGAGAAGAGTCGGCCGTGCCTTGTTTTTGTTTTTTTTTAATTACAATGTGGACTTGAATCACTTTCAATGTTATCCAGATTATAAATCTCCAACGATACTTTTAAGAGTGTGTGTGGACTTCACATTCAAGCTGTAGTCTCCACACATGCATGGTGAAGCTGGAAGTGAAGATCAGCTAATGCATTGGCATTCATGAAATCAGCCGCTAGATATGTACTAACTAAACCAATACAACCTTTAACTGCTTTCAGTTCTTGTATGATGCACAATATGGTCTAACTAATATGACCATATCAAGTCATTATTATTGCATAATATTTATGGAGTACGGTACAGGGTTTATATAATCAAGACAAACTAAAAGGTAAGCAGCACACTTTCAGCAGCACCACCTCATAAAAAGTGAGCATAACTGCAAAACTAATCTTCAGCGTTTTTCTTTAAGTTTTTAACTCTAACCTACATTTCTTTCTTCACAATTCAATTCTTCAGACGAGAAATTTACAACAGAGCATACTAATGGCCTGTTTGGTTGGAGTTATGTGTAAGGTGTAGGGATTGGCTTAGATAAGCCTGGTCTTTGTGAGAGATAGGAGTTTTATGTGCATCCGTTTGGTTCAAGTATAAACCCACAAGGAAAAGTGAGTGAAAAGTCTAAAATGCCCCTATTTAATGTTGGCTGACCTACCACCACCCACCATATTCAAATCATGAGGGTATTTTCGTCATTTCACGTCAAAATTGGATGGGCTTATGTAATGACAGGGTTCCCCCGTCATTACATAAGCTAGTGTATAAGTGCTTAGGTAAGCCTGTTGCTTACCTAACACTTCAACCAAACAATGGTCTTATCTCTAAGCCCAGGCTTAAATAAGCCAATACTCCAACCAAACAGGCTGTAAGAGTAATTTGGCTTAAGCAGTAACTTCATGCAATGTTTTAAAGGCATCACCTAGGCCATTGATTATGGCAGGTGGCACTCCTCTAACTAAAATAAAATAAAAGATAGGTGGTCTTTTTCTCGGTTTCCCAAGTGGTGTCTGGCCCCAAACTACACCGACTAATCCATGCTCGGACATTGTCGGGCTCCATATGGAGACAGCCCTCGCAACCCAATTTTTTCCATTCCCGCAACTCGAACTCGAGACCTCGTTTAAGGGGACCAAGTCACTTGAGGGGACTGAGTAAAATAAAATAAAAAGTAGGTGGTCTTTGCAAATATGACAAAATGCTTTATATACACCCTATTCAACCCTACAACGGCCACCTTTCACCCTACACCTCACCACCCTCAACTCCAACAAAGACCTACCTCAGGCGACTCGACTTTTTATGCCTTCCGTATGATGCAAGTCATATTGTGCTTCTTAAATTCGTGCGATTAATTTTTATTTTAAAAACGTAGTTGAATATGTGAGCGAAAATATAGAGGGGTCTCTAAAATCTAAATAAATTATATAATTTCTTAGAAGGGTCTAAGTAATTATTTTTTTTGGTCTGCCTAAACTCCATCTACGCCCCGCCTCGACGCCGTGAAAAACACCAACGTCATGTAGGAAATGAGAAACGAATTGACATTTATAAAATCATCGGGGGTGCTCTTCATAGTGGTGTAACCGTGTAAGAGCATGTTTGACTAGGCATCGCTGAGGAAAAAACGTATCCAATATAGAAAAGTTGGCAACAGACTAAGTTCACGGTTGCTTACCTTTGATGATCTTAGCGGGGAGACATATACATTGTGTACTGCAGAAACTTTCTTTGGAGACATGTCAGGGACACTTGGAAATGATGAGACACGAGGGGATCCAGGAGATGGTCCTATTAAAGAAGGGAAATAGTTGAGTCGGTGAATTGCCATCACAGAAATGAATTGAAGATACGAGACAGAAGATAAGTGACAAACCATCAGGACGATTACTACTTTCAGGAAACCGATTGGGTTTTGGAGATGCACCTCCAGCCCCAAGATTTACTAGCAAAGGCTTTACAGTTGGAATAAATACATCATTGTAAAATGTAATGATGTCAACATGCTCCTGCCCCATTCTCTGTTTCAAATAAGAATAGATTGATTTCCAGTAAAATTACTAAAGGGAAAAAAAAAAAAAGAAACATAAAAGAGCATAGACCGGGCAACATACCACATTATGGCGCGAAGAACCATCAACAAAGACACTGCGGAAAACTTGTGGTTTACACTGCGGTTGCTTCCTATAGTTATAAACTATTTCCCGGAAGGTCAGGTTTAATTGAGATATCTGCAAGGGGCATGAACTCAGATAAGAAAGCAAACAATCAACCAGGAAATGATAAAAGACCCCAAAGTGCTGCGATCAAACCTTAGCAACTCCATATAGACTGCAGAGGATAATCTGGTCAATATGCCGATTGAAGAAAAGGGATGTTCGCTGACTAAGAATTTGTTGAAAAAAACAGTAAACCATCTCCCTCACTTGTTGAGTCTGTTTCAGCCTTTCAACCAAGCCATTGATTCTGACAGCAGCCAATTTCATTATCTGCAAAGCAAAATAATTGACACGATTAATAGCAAAACAATTGATACAATTAAAAGCAAAACAAACTATGAATAATCAATAAAAGTGTAGAAATTAACTTAAAGCCTATACATACAAGCATGACAGAAAATAGAGCGTTAGTGTAGAAATCGGATAAAACTTTAGCTACTACTAAAGTCAAAAGAAGAAATGACTCAGTTCTCAAGGACACATGCCACAACAAAGTGAAGAAATTGGGTGACGCATCTAATGAGAAAGCAAATAAGAAAACTTTTCCACATCAATACTTAGTTCAACATATTGAGATTAACGTGTATCTCTCCATGAAAGTAATTCTATTCAGGCAAGACATACAAGAATTTTCTAAGAGTTTATCTCTCCACGAAAGTAGCATAATTAGTCTTCGTTGGTCGACAACAGTAAGGAGCAATTACTAGATATAAAATTTCTTATTTCAAACATAGGATTGGGTGAGACCTTGAATTGATTTTACATTTTATTATTTTCTGAGTGTATCTATGTGTGCATATGGACCGTTTTCAGGCAAAGAGGATTATACCATGGGGGTATTAAGGCTGCTTGTAGTTTGGGAGGTCAATGTCTCTCATTTGCAGTAAACTATCCTTCCATTCTCCTCTATCTTCT
Source organism: Stephania japonica (assembly GCA_039657345.1). Classification (NCBI taxonomy): domain Eukaryota; kingdom Viridiplantae; phylum Streptophyta; class Magnoliopsida; order Ranunculales; family Menispermaceae; genus Stephania; species Stephania japonica. Next base: position 12,587,570 of record CM077558.1, on the reverse strand, counting down.
CAGTTCTTTTTTTGTGCTTTTCTCTAGCCTTTTCAAAATTCAAAGCTCTGAAATATACAATTTTCCTTATTAAATTCCTAAAATTTTAATCCACCATTCTGGAGATATTAAAAGTCAAAAACTAAAGTTTTGCTTTGTCTATTCTATACTTCTCATATTTCTAAATTTTCTTCATGTCCTCCTTTGTGTATCCCCTAATGTTTAATATCTAGTCAAACCTGCAAACTTATTCTGGACATCCACACAATTGAATTGATTTATAAAGATCAGCTAACATTCACACACGCGTTGGCTACAGAGTTGTAGATCACAAATTGGGATGTACATGCACACACATTCCAATTTATATCCAAGAAACACCAAGGTTTGTGTTGCGTGTCAAAAGTACTTTTTTAGCCAATCACTACCTAAATTGATTTAGAACTTCACTAGTTCATGTTACGCTTTTCCTGCGCAAATTTTAGCTATAGAATTAAGCTATCAAAAGCAATTTCCTAACCATAAAAGACTCTTTTAGAAAATTCAAGAGGGAAATGACAACCAGCTATCAGAAATTTATGTATGACCCACCTTACTAAAGAAAATGTTGATCCCTGTCTCAGCACAGGTTTCCCCCCCTCCTGCAGGATTTGGCCGCGTTGGGCTGCAAAATGCACCAAAATGTGAAATACAATATGAGACAAAGAATCTAGCAATAAGACAGTACCATGGCATCCTTGCCAAATCTGTAGACTTTTTACCTAGCAAATACAGACTGTAAAGCAGCTGGCGGATACTTTGATTTCAGGCCATTTAATAGGCGATCCTTGACAGGAGATGTAAAGGAGTTCCGCTCTACCAGTGCACTTCTAAGGTCATGACACACTCTCTTAGGCGACCGGATATCACCATTCCATCCTGTAAATAAAGTGATGAATTCAATAAATTTTAGAATCAGAGCATGTGGCCTTGTGGAATGCATGTACGGAACATTAAATAGTCACCTTGTGGAGTTTCGTGCTTATGCACTGAAGGCAAAGGAGGCAAGCTTCCATAGGCAATATTATTGTGCACTGCAATTGAATCTAGTGACATCATGGGTTCCGCTAATAGCCCCAGACGGTTAATTTCGGCAGAAAGGGCTGGCCTAGCGACAATTAAAGAATTATACAATGATGATCCTTTCTCCCACACCATGCTCTCCAACAGTCGCTCCTCCAAAGAATTCAGATGTCGCCTCAACTCTCTAGGAAGTGATTCTTCATGTCTAATGAAACTCTCTATCACCTTACTCAAGTCAAAAGCAGTAATGCTAGTTCGCTCTAGAACAACAGGAAACAACATGGTAACAGTCTTATGTGTGGCTAAAACCAATTCTGCTGAACAAGCTAACATACATCGATGAAACCGCTCATTTGTTAACAAAGAAGTCAAGTTACTAGCATGCAACATCTGGGCTTCTGCTCTACACATTGCTTCCAAAACCCTATAGTATAACTTTAAAGCTTCCGTTCTTCTCTGTTCTGCCCATATGCTATCCATTAGATTTGCACTCTGAAGGCTCCCAGCAATACACCGCTCTCCAAGTGAACCTCTTGGGAATATGGCTTCCAATATAATGTGTGCCCTTCGTATTACATCATTAGATATGTCCTTGTCACACAAAGAAAGAAAACGCTCCAATTCAGCTGACGGTTTTGAAGGAAGTGGAGATATCACAGTTCGGAGCCACTTTGCAGTTGTCATTGCTGTGGTTACTGGTGTAGGAGCAGCCATCTTCCCATTAACACCAGGAAGAGAACCATTTGCTGGTGATGCAGGAGAACGTGGTGGAGAGAGTGGACTTGTAATTGTCTTCGCAGGGGAAGCTATTGCATCAACCTTACGCTAAAGAAGGGAAAAAAAAGACCATAGATGATTTTTTGTTAATTAATAATCAATATTCTAAGAATTTACTAAATCAAGTTACAGCGAGGCTCACCTTGGCAGAAGTTAAATTCACGGTACCTCCAGACAAACTTCCTGTTCCAAGTAGGCTATCTTCATCATTAATAAAAACCCTTTCATCCAGTTCGCACTTATCATGCATGGCATCATCATAGTCCCTCTCCAAAGTAGCCAAACTTAAAGGCAATGATGATTCTTCCAACAAATCCTCAAAATAGGTCAAACCGTCTGGCATCCAAAAGACAACCCAAAGAAAAGTTGACAATGAGAAATAGTTGCTAACCTCCCTTATGTTGCAGAAAGTCACAAAAAAAGTAATAAAGAGGAAAAGAATTCTTACCTGTGACAATGTTGTCCAAGTTTTTAGTGTTGATTTCAGATGCTGAACAAGGTTTCTTCTTCAATATTTCCACTATTAAACCATTTGCTTTCTCCATTGTCTTCCGCAACTCATCTTCAGATGTGTCATAAATGTTACAAAGAGATGCTAGAAGGTCCACACGTCTGTCATCTTTCCTAACTGATTGACAAATTGGTTACATAACTAATCTAAAAGTAAAAATAAAAAGATGAAATAATTCCAAAGAGAAACAAAGCGACACATTAAGAATTCCCTTCACAAATTTAAAAGACTATTACCAAAACGAGGGTGCTCACGGGTTGAAAAGTTCCTAAACTGCACAGGGACATGAAGAATCAGGATAGCCTGCCAAATAGATGAAATAAATTAAGACCATTTCATGTTTCTTTGTTCAAATATGCCTAGGTACAAGAAACAATGTGTACATGGGTAACTATAATTGCTCAGGAGAATAAAGTGCAAGGGACATTGCATGATCTTTGTCATAATAAAGGCACAATAAGAGAGTGGGAGGATGAACATAATGAGGTGGAACCTGTGAAAGTGACAACTTGAAAAATCAATAATCCCTACAACAGAATTTCAAATGCCAATTGCTTCCAAAAGAATTGCGATTTTCCACTTTCTAGATACAAGAAACCACAGAAATAAGGCCTCGTAATTGTCTTTTTCCAGTCCACTGAACTAAGGAGCTTCAAATTCAATCTGTTATCAAGAAAGATTTGAAAAAGGATCACAAATCCTAAATCATAGCTTATGCAGCTACCATTCAATATAATTCTAATCTATCAACTGGCAACTCATAATTGATGTGAAGCGTGCAAGTCACCATTTAAAAAACAGGCACGCAGATGAAACTCAATGTTGTCATTGATGAAATTTCAACAGAGAAGACAAAATTAAAAAAAAGGATCAGCAAATGAAATAATTAAAATTAGTTAAAATAAAAATAAAAATAAAAATAAATGTTTGAAATCAAATTACATGAAGTTAACATAATTGTCGGTTCGATTTTAAGCTAACATGCATAAATACTAATCCAAAAGAATAAACTAACCAAAAACTTTTCCTTTTCTTTAAAACGAATGTAAGTGTAACTAACCAATATTGAAACCACTCCATTAGTACAAGTCACTAAGTCCTTGAATCGGCTGAAAGAATGAACACGTAGAGCCAAGAACAATAACCATCCAAATCGGTGGTAATCTGGCACAGCACTCGTAGTTCCTTAGCGGATGAATCAACACTCAAAAAGAGTTCTTGATAAGCACGCTTGTAGTACCTATTTTCCATTGTAAAATAAGAAATGTGGATGTCAAGATCGTATTTTTATACAACGAAAATGCTTGAATATTAAAGCTTAACTGTTTAAGTTACATGTACTTCCTAATAAAAAAAAAACCCCAACCAAGTGCTGAGTCTGCTGACAAGGCATGAATGCAGCAGATACGTCTAAGAATGTTTTACGATGTAGCAGATACATTTAATAATATTTTGCGAAGTATGTAGCAGATACTTTTGAGAATAGCTCACAAAGTTCTCTTACAAACGACAAGTTCATTTGATTTGGATACAACAAAAAAGATTCACTTTCTCAGGTAAGTAAACAAATTTCGAACTGCCACCAAATACTGACCATCATCAAACAAATGAAACACAAATTCCAACATCTCTTACTCGGCATTTCCAATATTTTACTTTGATGCTTAAGTGATGATATTTAGGGTTCAAATTGTTTTCTCTCAAGGGAACTTATAATTATATGTCGTTCATTGATTAAATGTGTTTCTTGTAAGATAGGGACAAAGGTACAGTAATAGTATTCATTTCCTAAGGGTCTACAGAGCTCTTTCATCAGTTTGTGATTTTAACTAACAAGTTCTAGCAATTAAAATTGATTGCAGCATTACAATCCATTGCAATTATACAACACCATATTTTATGCAAAAGAAAGTTCTAAAAAGTTCTAATCGTGGATATTGCACAACTTACAGCCCGTTTGGTTGGAGTGTTAGGTTATGTAAGCCTGGGTTTAGAGGTAAGGCTATTGTTTGGTTCGAGTGTTAAGTAAGACATAGGCTTACATAAACACCCATACACCATCTTACCGAATGACAAGGGGGACCCTGTCATTAGATAAGCCCACCAATTTTCTGAGATGAAATGTCGAAAATGCCCTCATGATCCAAACAAAACCCACACGAATGAGGCCGACGTCATCATCTTCTTCACATCGTTCTTCACATCGCCGACCTTCATCATCTTCTTCACATCGTGCGTTTCATCATCTTCTTCACATCGTGCGTGCCAGGGAGCCGAACTTCTTCATCTTCTTCACATCGTGTGTCATCTTCTTCACATCGCGTGTGGCAAGGATTCGAGCTTCATCATCTTCTTCACATCGTCGACGCTGAAATATGAAGCTCACATCTGCAATTCAGAGAGTGAGGAGGTCGATCTACACTTGAGCAACTTGACGAGGTAACATTTATGTTGGTTTTTGGTGTTTTTTCTCTCGATTATTGGAGTTTCGGTTTGTACTTGTTTTGTGATTATTGGGTTTTGGTTTTTTTTTTTTTTTGAATTCAACAAAATCTTCTAATAATTATCGGTACTTCTTTGCATTCAACCAAATGTAGGAAATTTCAACCATCAAAAAAAGAAGAAAAACAGAGATCGAAGATCTTGCAATCACAAAACAAAAAAAAAAAAAATCAATAAGACAGAACGAAGAGCGACCGAGATGAGTAGCTGGTGTGGACGATGAAGACGACGGAGAAGACAATCGGGAACGAGCCGGTATGTGGATGACGAAGTCGACCGAGAAGACCAACAGACTCGATGACGAAGACGACCGAGAAATGGGGGTGAAACTAGGGTTTTCTTGTTTTAAACGTGGTGGGTGTGTTAGTTGATGTGGAATTAATATGGGCATTTTAGACTTTTCACCCACTCTTCCTTATTTTAATGACCAATATACTACTAAGTTTATACTTGAACCAAACGCCTTTAAACAAAACTCTCATCTCTCACAAAGACCAGGCTTATCTAAGTCAATTCCTACACCTTACACATAACTCCAACCAAACGGGTACTTAATCCCTTACCCAAATCAACCTACCAAGTGAAGAACCATAAATCGTGTATATTTAGTACATGAAGTTGTCAAAAGCAACGCCAATATATTTCGTTATCTGGCTTCCCATGGCAAAGCTTGCTGGCTATAATCTTACGGTATCAGATTTAGAATGTAATGAATATCACCACTTTTTGAGAAAGATATAACCCCTTGACTAAGCAGTTGGTAGTTGGTATGCCACTTGAGCATTCATCAGACCTGTCCAAGTTCGTTCATTGTACTTAATTTTCCCCAAAAAAGCAGATAGTGATGAAGAAAACCCTTTATTCTCCTTCACAGTTAGTTTCAGGATGCAACAAAAGTCCTTATGTATGATATAATGTCCACATATCACACGAGCTTCAATGGCGGACCCTATTGAGATCTGAAGGCCCTGAAAATTCCAAGATGGCAAATGTGCTTTCATTGGCTTCAACTCAGAACCCGCTTTTCTAGAATGGAGTTCAATAAAGCACAAAAAGGCAGTGAAAACCAATTCTCAACATTAATTCTCTACTTCTTTTCCCTATCTCTAAAATCTCCAACTTGGTTACCCCTTCAAATTTAGCCAATTATCTCAAGCATCCTCGCAAGAAATTATGAGTTTCAATATACGCATTAAGTTATAAAATTGGACATGTCCAATCTCATCGCCAATCTAAAAAGCACATTAACCTATCGCCAAACGTCCAAAAAACATACTACTTAGGCTACAAAACTTGTAAGAGTTTAATTTCACATAACAGAAGAGAAAAACATTGCTTGTTCAATTGAAGTGCATCTCAACTGTTTCTGTTATAAAAATTTGACATGGCTCGGTCAGATTTAAACTATCGACAGATGAAGGAAATTAGACAGCCAGTATACTCACTTGCTTAGAAGGCTCAAATGCACAAAATTGGCCTGTAATTCCTTTGCCTGATTTGTGAAAAACAGAGCACAGTCAGTGATGCCTCCAACAACTACAACTCCAGTTCAGGCAATAAGTCAAAGTCAAATACCTCTAGTCTCTTCTCCCAATCTGGCCCATACAAGTTGCTGATAATTGGCCCAGCCTTGAGAAAGAACTGCGGCATCTCCTTAAAGAAATCCACAGCGCTGCAACAAAAAAAATAATTATCATTTCATATTCCATAACAATCAAGTTCACATCAAATAAGATAAGAATCAAAAGCACCCACTTCAGTTTTGTGGCTTTCAGTATATGACATAAACTAAACTTATTGCGATCACTCCCCGATGTTTCTTTTGCCGCATTCCCCTCGTTCAATCTCTTCACCGCAAACACAACGAACGCAAACCAAAATCTTTCAATTTCTTCCGGCTGAAATCGTAAAAAAGAAAAAGAAATTGAACCCATCAGTCAATTAAAGAACTTACGCCATGTCACAGTCACAATGTAAAGAAGTAAAATTCAAATCCACCAATTACGCAGTTGAAGTTACCGTTCCGCTTCCAATCACAGACATGTTAGACATGAGAAGATGCTTGCTTTCTCTAAACAAATTCATAGCTTGTCCAAACAAGTCCTCATCCAACAACAATCCAGTCTATAAGCAGATCAAGATCCAAGATCAGTCGAATCGGCGCCAAGATTACGACAAGTCAACAAACGATTTCAACTCATGCGAATGAAAAAACAGCCTAACAAACAGAGAGGAACAAGAAAAAACCTTGCAGAGCTCCGCAAATCGAGCTTCTATCGCGTCAGCGCCAGCGCCGCCGCCGCCATCGTCGCTCCGAGAAGTACTCGCCGAAATCGAAATCTTTACCTCCTCCATTCCTCAACCACCTCAACCACAACGCGAGATCAACCTTTCAACCGAACCTAATCCAGTCCATCGCCATCAGATCTATCCACGAAGAACACCAACAACTTCACAATTCAACCAAAAACCCAATCTTGAAACCCCAACCTAGTCGCCAACCCAAATCGAACCCCAAAAACCAAAAAATCGAACCAAATATCAGATTTTGCGGATCGAGAGTTCAAACGGCGTCGCTTTTCGAATCGGTCTCTGTGTTTTGGAGTCACGCTTCGCGGCGTGAAATCTTCAGCTGAGATCGATGAGAAACCCTAATTTGTGGACGGTTTGGCGACGGAGAGAGGCGGATTTGGATCGAAAGGAAAGAGGGTTTGAAGAGGAAACCCTCAGAGAGAGAGAGGGAAAGAGAGGTTTTCGGCGGTCGCGCGGGAAAAACGACATGGATGACATGGTTTGGGTACATATAGCCGACCATCACATACATCGAGGTCCAATGAGGGGACGACACGTTTGGAAGAGTTGGTACTTTTACCGCCAAAATTTCTATCCATTGTGAAGAACTGGAGATCCACCGTTGAGGCTTCCCTCCATTGTACGTCAGTGGATAATGGGGCCTACTTCTCCGTGAAATTACTTGTGTGCCATCGTGTGATCATCGACTTATCGAGGGGACAATAAGTGTCTAGACCAATTTTAAACGGATTTGGACATAATTTTCCTTAAATAAATAACATATTTTTCTGTCTGTTTAAAAATTGGGTATGAGTATGAACAAAATTTTGAAAAATGCAGGTGTTTGTTTAGCCATTAATTCACATCACAATTTATTTATTTATTGGTATATTTAAAAAAATTTATGATTTTGTATTGTAATTCACCAATGATGTTTTTACATAGAAACTTGGAAGACTTAAATTTTAAATATATAATATATTTTTTTTGTGATAATGGAATGTATAGTAACATAAAAATCATGCATTATGTAAATAATTAGGTGAAAAAGATTATTATATTATATTAAAAAACAAGCCTTGTATGTTTTATAAACATACGAGTCCAGACAAAAAAAATGTCCGTTTCAAAAATAGGTACAAGTCTGGACACTATTTTTAATCATTATTAAGGGGGTGTCTGGACCCCTTTTTTTGTCACCTCTAATCACATGCCAATTTCACACGATCATTAATAAGAGCCCTTTTGATGCACATCAATTAACACAACAACCTATATCTTGGTCTTGTGAGTCCGAGACTATAGGTTCGATTAATTCCCATTAAGATTTGAAATGTAATGTTAGTTAATGTAGTGTCGTGTTATGGGCACCCCACCGATTACTTAAGGCACCCCAGTAGGCACCCATTCGATTACTCTGGGCACACAAGGGCAAAATATGTCATTTTCTTTTAGAACCAACATAAATAAAAAAAATCGAGGTGCCCTGAGAGGATATTGTGGTGCACATAGTGCACTTTTTTTTCATTCGCATATCGATGCAAAAATCTACAATGCTATGAAGTCAACGATATATTTTTTCTTTTTTTATTAACCGTGAGTATTCAAATACTTATCTAACTAATTCTATGCGCCTTGAGATTATAAAGAGACCAATTGTGGTCCAACATATGGCGGTCGTGGCAAAACATTTTTCTTTTTGTTTGTCATTTATTCTTCTTTTATCCATTGACATTTGACATCATCTGTAGCGGTCCATTTTCCAAATGAACCGCCACAGGGGCCAATATGGGCCCACAACCCAGCCTACCAGTGCCAGCTGTGTCCCACATGCAATATCATCCAACATTTATATCATTATTAACCTTAATCAACACAATTTACTGTTTAAATTGTTCATGAACTTAAATCATTTGTTATAATATCGTTTTAACCCCAAAATTTACAACTGAAGCTTTAAGAATATGACAATTCAAATATAAAAGCATAATCTTGTCATTAACTTAGATACCTAGTATGGAAAACCCATATATATTATCATATAACAGGAATAAACTTCACTGCCACAAAATATCAAAAATACAGTCCCAAGATGTCTTACAATTCCAAATCCTCAAAATGAAAACAAAATACATATAATACAAACGTACAAGCCGGGCTAAATGTCTTTGAATCATAGGTACTCTGCAGCTTGTCCTTGCCATGACTCGTACCTAGATCTACACTTAAGCCATCACAAAAGCCAGATGACGAGTCCAGAGTGAGTATTCCTAAGGAAATTAAGTAAGCAATATTGAAAGTAAATACTGGAATTTAAATAAATATATTAAATAAACATGCGAAAATAAATGCAAACAACTGTGATAATCGCATGGATATATAATAGTGAAAGCTCAAAGTGTGTTCTTAGAGCCTAGGGTTAGACTAGTGCCATACTTCGGACTCTTCCATAGAATACTGTCAACGAGTACCACTCAAGCAAGGCCAATATTTAGATCCACTATGTGGTTGGCGTAGAACCTACGACACACCTACACGTGTCCCGACGCGACTTTCGGGTCGAACTATTCACTGAGATCCCTGACACACGTGTTATAGCCTAGTGGACATATACACATAAAATGGTATAGAGGGAGAGCCTCAACTCTGTCCATTTAAAACCACAACCCATAATATAATATTGATAGACATAATTTGAATTCAAAAGCCAAAATAAGTAAATACTCGAGAAATTTCAGTTAGAATACTACACACCTCAGTTCACACTCCAACTAATCTCAATTACGTCCCAATCACGCCCAAAGTGCTTGTCAAATCACCTGTCAACCAATCCAAAGCCTGATAATTAAAAATACTATTAATTCCCCATAAATAAATACCCTTAATTTTTCTCCTAATTGAGTCCATTTCTATCAATTTAAATCCTCATTTAATTGATAATAGTCCTCAAATAAAATTCCAATTAAACCCATTTCAAAAAAATCATTTTAAAATTTTTATTTTATTTTTCTATATCAGATACCGTAGGTGGCGCCGTCGTGGCCCACGCCGCCACAAACACCACCCCGTCGACGTGATATAAAACGTGGGTGTGTGGTGGCTCTATGGTTTGGACGTCTTAGGAGTTTCCTCCCCACGGTGTCCCTAGCAGCGTCTGAACCAGTGACGCCCTATTAGGGTTTTCGAGCCCTTAGGCTCGTCACCGCGGTCATAACCCGTCCCAACATCTCATATAACCTCGTACAAACCATGCATTCACAACAACACTGCCCAAATCCAGTGTGCTCGATTCACAAACCCGAAAACCACGTCAAAACCTGAACTTTTATACCTGAAACATAGGAAACAAAGAAAGGATCGAGGATCTCATCTTATATTGTCTATAACTCATCATTTGGTGCTCCAAATCTCCTCTATAAATCTACAAACACCACTTGCTCCAAATTCGGATTTGTTTTGGAAGAGAGAGAAAATATGGTGAGAAATGTTAGAAAATTGCTATTTATATCCCAAATGTCATCTTCCCTCACTAGTGCATCCCAAGGCACTATCTTATGGCTCAAAATGAGTCAATTGGTTTAGCTTATAATGACTTAGGTGAGTAACTTGCCTCCCTTGACTTATCTTGTCTATAAAACACACAAACCCTCAAGCATTCCGATACTCAACTCCTACGCGTACACTCGTGTCTCTCGCGTACTCTTGTTCCATGAACGCATATACGACGTTTATTATTAATTATTAATTGCATTTTATCATTTTTCGTGTGTGTATGACTATCCAACCTAGTGTATTGTCATTCGCCTACTCGGTACCTACGTTTGCACGCTAATTGAGGCGAATATCCGTCACACTATCTCGCACGGTCAATAATAAATAAAATACACACATCGCAAAGCCAATACACCTAGTTACATATGAACATTGCAAATTAATACAAAAAAACACAAAACTACTATTTACCTAACTCCGGACGAACCCTAGCCTATCTGTGGGGTCAACGGGGTGCTGATCTGTTATCCACGTCTGCACACATGTCATAATTAACGACTAATTAAATTCAGGCCATTACACTATCATACTCTTTAAGAGACATAGTGATCCCCGCCTAGATTATTATATTCACTAGAGCCGAAATTGAAACCTCGTTAAAAAAGATGGAGTCCTTTCCCATTACGGAGTTTTAATTTATGGGGATTGATTTGATAAAATAAAAAATCGCATGTGGCGGCCCCATACCCCGAGATTGCTAGTGGGTCCTACCCTGTGAGCCCCGTAACATTGCTACGCCATGGACTATTTGGTTCGGCCTTGGCGGTCGTTGTACATTTTTTAAGAGCCATCATCACGCATGATTTAGATGAATCATGCAACTGAAATGGAGTATTCCTATTCCGATGACGAGGAATTTGTATCCAAAGAAGAAATAGATGGGGTTCTTTTTCTTTACAATGACGCGGGACGAATAGATCCATTCTTCTTTGGGGAGGGCTCCGACAACTTTGACAAAGAGCTAAAGTTTGACAATGATGGATACGACTTCATGGAAGACAAGTTAGTTTTTAGGAGGATGACTTAAGTCATCGAAGTGGTTTCATCATTGTTTAAAGTTCCTCAAGTGCTTGAAGAGGTGATTTGTGATGTCGACGTTAACAATAACTCCCTTGGCCTCGTTACAAAAGCAAAGGTACTCAAATTTGTAACCAATGACGACGTATGCGTTGATGGATATTTGCACGACTTTTTCGATCTGAATAGTGTCCTATTTTATCTTTTCAAGCACGTTAAGACTAGTTTTGATGATTTCGTCGTTAAAGCGGGGAAGACACGTGAAGGAATAAAAATTTGAGGGCGGATTTTTTTCAACAAGGGGAGTATGATGCAGCCATGGTTTGAAGCATTGGTGAATATCATAAGGATGGTACATGGGCACATAGAAATTAGGGTAGATATCAAGAAATTAGCAATTTTATGTATATTAATATATTTAGAATTTTTAGTTAGTCAAGAAAGTTTTTCGTTATTTTAGTTATCTTAGGATTCTAGCTTGCTATGTGTCTTGTTTTTATTGGAAGTTTAATAAGTGACGTTGGAGTTCTAGTAAGAGTTTATTATATTCTTTTTTCAAGCCTATAAAAGGCCAGACGTCAATAATTAAAAATGATTTGGGATTATATTAATAAAATTTTTTTATTTATTTTCTTGAGAATAATTTGGTATTAATTCTCTAGCCCTAGCTTGTTTTGAGCCAATAATTTTTCAATTTCCTAATAATTCCTATCAAAAAAAATTCCCATTAATGATGTCCTTAGCCAATTATGCTTACATTGGTGTGATTACTAGTTTAGGTGTGTCATTTAACTAAGTTTACCATACTTAGAAGTATTTTGGTCAGGTTATAAGAGTTATTCAAGTGATTTGCAAGTAAATGACAATATAATCAGCGGAAGACTTCATTATTAGTAGAAAATAAACACAGTGAATCAGTATTTTCAGTGCATAACATCATCAACCTTTAGTGAAAAACTCGAAAATATAGTGTACCACACATGCCAAGGCGACAAAGACAATCGAAAAGTGTATACATGTACCCTAATATCCATCAAAAGTAGTATGAGTCGTTGGACAACTGGTGAACTCAGAGCTAGTTGTCGAGGATTACCTTGCCTTACCAGTAGACGGATATGCAATTCGCAATTAAACAATAATGAGTTCCATAAAGTAAAATCCCTGAGAAAACCACAAAACATTCATAATGCCAATAAATATGTCTATAATAAATATGCAAAAATGAAAAAAACAAGAAAAGAAAAACAAAGCATCGTGTGAATATAAGACACATCCAAGCAAAGGAGTGTGTGTGTACCCATTATGAACCGACTTAAATTGTACTACGGTTGCTAGAATCCTACCTATGGGTGCCTTCACTGGCCTATCACATTATTGTCCTCCGGCTAGTTCGTGCAGTCACATGACCACCGACACATGCATAAAAGGCAAGCAACTCGGGGTAGCAAGCCAACGAGTGCGCGGGGTGCACTTGGTAGGATCTAAACCATCATACAACCATACAAAAAGCATGCAAGCATAAATGAATAGAAATAAAAAAACAAAAATACTTAAAAGTGTGTTTTTTGTGAGTTTACTTACCTTGCACAGACACAAAACTAGGGATGCAAATGGGATGGATAGGGTAGGGTAGGGTAGAGGATGGGATGTGGACGTCCCCATCCCCATACCCACTTAAAAATTCATCACCCATACTCATACCCCATACCTATACCCATACTCATTTGGAGATGAATTCTCATACTTATCACTATACCCGTCGAATCCATGCGGGGATGGGGAATCTCCATAGAGAAATTTTTGTCCCCATTTCATTCCCCGCATGAATTTTTGTAGAGATTTTTGTGGGGATGGAGAATCTCTGTAGGGAAATTCTTTTCCCATTCCACTCCCCATTGGATCCCCACGGGGATTTTCATGGGGATTTTTGCAAGTATGTAATGTCACGTAGGGAAACAATAATGTCAATAAATTACAAATTCATAACACGTGCACATAAAATATAAACTATATATAAAATCAATAACACCTAGGGGCCCAAAAAAAAATAGGAGGATCCTATAAAAGAAGGTTTTGCAATTTTTCTCATTTGATCATAATTTTTTTTTTAGTGCATGTGATCCTAAAACTGTAGAATATAAACATAGTTGCAAAAAGATTTAAAACAAAACATATAATTAACCAAATAAATTAAAATTATAAATCTTATTAAGGTTTTTGTTATAGGTATAATGAGCGTTTTAGGGTGAAAACTATGTATTATTATATTATATTATATTTATATATAAATATCATATAGTGTATACATAAATAATAAATATCATATAGTATAAATTAATATATATGGAGATGTTAACAATAAACATATATATATATATATATTTATACACACACAGAGAATCCTCATAGGTATCCAATATCCTGGTGGATATATTTTAGGAAAATGATAATTTAATACACTTTTAACGCATACTTTGGATGCACACCTTTGTCGTTTAGCAATTTATAAGCTCTTTTTTATCTCCCCAGGCGTGGACCCCACATATAACAAAACATCATAAATGACTAAAAGACAAGAGTATACGCCAAAATTGTGCCTTGAGAGCATCATATTATTATTTTCTAATATTTTATTACTTATCTCCGTACCCATACCTGTGTGGGTATGAGATTTTATATCCATCCCCGCCGTCATACAATTTAAAATCCTCATACTCTACCCGTTGAGTAGTAAATCCCCCCAGCCGTGGAGATTACCCAACCCATTTGGGTCTCTACACAAAACTAGACGGACCCAACTCGCTCTCGACACCCGTAATACGTCCCTTAGTCCCCCGGGGGCAATTCAACGAAGTAACATGCGACTTCCTCATCTCAGAGCTTCAAATTTGCCGTCTCCCTCCTCTCCTCACCTCCAAATCTAGGGCTCTGCGGGTAATCTCTCTTCGATCGTCCCATCTTGTCTTCATTTCTTTCAATATTTCATCTAAATCGATCCGTCTTAAGCATTTCTGTGTTCAGATTACACGGTTGGTTCTTTTTGTCTTGTTTTCGAATCGTGTTTTTTTTTGGATCTGGCTTCAATTTGTTCGTCGATCTGCCAAATGAAGTTGCTTTTCTTTTCTCTTTCGCTCGTTTAGGGTTCGTTTTTCATTGATTTTCGTTATCGTGTTCTGGATCTGTTGCTTGGAATCGCTTTCCATCAATGTTTAATGAGGCGATCTCACCTGGCACTGTTTTGATTTGTATTTCGTTCTCTTGTCTTGGATCTGTGGCCTGAAGTAGAGAAACCGAATCTTGTTCTTGAAGAATTAATGTGTTTGCAGTTTGGAGGAAGCTCCTTTACGGTCGCGCCCTGAAAGATACGATGGCTGGTGCGGCGGGCGGCTTCCTGATTCGTGCATTCGAATCCATGCTCAAGGAATGCTCCCCAAAGAAGTACTGGGAACTTCAGAAGGCTATACAGTCTTATTTAGGTAAGGTCACTCCTCTAATCATCTTCTCATTCCACTTTTTCTATGATAATAAATTGTTCAAGTTTTACATTCTCTTACGCCTCACGCAAATTAGATACTATTGCAATTGCCTCCCTAGTGGATTTCGTTGAATTGTTTGGATCAATGAAGAATTTGAAAGTGAAGTCGTTATATCTTGCATACTGTGTGTTATCTTAAAGCATATTATTCGCTAGGGTTAACTTTTTCATAGTCATATGGTTTTAGAGTTCACGTCGAAGAATCCACTGAATGAACAATGTGCTCCTTAACATCCACCAATTGGGCCTTCTCCATTGACCGAACAAGCGGCACGGCACTGAGTGAGAAAATAATTAGCCCCATGACCAATTTGTTATTTTCTTTTCATGGTTCAATGGAGAGTTAGTCTATATGATGAGTTGGCTTTAACTCTACCAATTCTTTTTCGCCACGTTGGTTAAATACCACCATCAATTTGTAGTCATGATGCAATCTGAACACATTTTTTGACTTTCACAACATATCTGATAAAAAAATAGTTCATGACAAATTTGAAACTTCTGGGAAAGTTCATGATTTATGTGTCTGTTAACTCTTTGTTTTATGATTGAGGATATCTTGCAGTTAAATTTTCATTAGTTTGTTTGATAACCATATCTCAATACTTTTGATAGAATAATGTTGGAGTTTGTGCCTCAAGAGCAGGTAGTCCCTTTTAAAATTGACAACAAGAATAAGACAGGCATATCATTTTCCTCCATCTTGCAGATTTGAGGCCTTTGTGTTGTATAGATTTGGTTAATGCTTTTATATGTTAATTTTAGTTTTCTGTATTCATTGCAACTATTGGTTTTTTTAATATATTTTTTTATTGTCATTGTTACTTTGCACTTTGAGTAAAATTTCAACATATCGTTCATTGGTGGTAGCTTTCTAATTGCTTGACATTGGCTGCAGACACTGCAAAAGAGATCAATCAGCACTCAAGTTCAAGTGACAAAGATCAAGCGGCCATATTGGATCAGAGGTACTGGCTATTGAAAAATTATAGTTTTATTTGTCTTTAACAAGATGGGCTTATTGATTTGAATTTTCAGCCAGGAAAGTGTGACTGGGCTGCTGCAATTTGTTTGTTTACAATTGGATTGTGTTCTATGTGAAGAAGATTGTATGTTTTTGACGTGCGCCGACACGTCAATAAAATATAAGTTTCTAGACCAACTATTTTTCATATAGTGGTAAAGGGTTGATCCCACAGAGATTGGGTAATCCTTGCTCTGGTTTGATAGGGGTTTTCAAGAGGGAATTATCTAATTAACTAATTTGACTAACAAGAGAACAACTAATTTAAATTTTAAGAGAGTAAGAAAGTATGACAACTAATTTTGATAAAGGCAAAACCCAACTTTGAGGTTTTTATGCTTTAGGTCCCTGAACTTTTAAAACTTTACATTTGGTCCCTAAACTTTCAAAAGCGAGCATATTTGGTCCTTCTGCTATTGAGACCATTAAGGCCGTTGATGTGGCTAATAGAATTGGCCACGTTTGTTTTGTATAGAATTACCAGTTTAATCGTCACTTGGATTGAACAAACCTCAAAAAACCCCCAAATAATTTTCCCCAAAACAAAAATCGTCAATTCACTCCCCCTGATCGTGCGAGCCCTCAACCCCCATTCCCTTCTTCCTTCTTAACTTCCTTCACTTCGATTCTCTCTCTTCTGCAATCCTCAACTCCCCATTTCATCAAAAGAGTGTGAAACCTTTGTCTACAAAGTAGTAGTGCTTGTTGGTTTGGT
Source organism: Stephania japonica (assembly GCA_039657345.1). Taxonomy (NCBI): domain Eukaryota; kingdom Viridiplantae; phylum Streptophyta; class Magnoliopsida; order Ranunculales; family Menispermaceae; genus Stephania; species Stephania japonica. Next base: position 12,570,604 of record CM077558.1, on the reverse strand, counting down.
CCAACCTAAAACGTGAAATCCTAAATGAGACAATTACTTCGGTTTGAAATTTAAGCAAGTTATTTATTGATTGAGATTTTGAGAATGACCAACTAGATTTTATTAAATTATCTGAGCTGAGTTATGAATGTTGGCGAGCTTGCAACATCGACTCAATTTTGTAGAAAATAGATCTTTTTTGCAATATTTTGTACAAAATAGATTTTGACTTAGCTTAATTTCGAGTGTCGAATGATGGATGGTGGATGCGTAGTGAATTTAAACTTTTTTGGCAACAAAACAGTAGATTATTTTACCTAATGCTTTGCCATTGAATTTACTGAGTAATACTGGCCACATGGTCGGTTTTGTTAGCCACATCAACGGTCCCAATAGTGGAAGGTCCAGTCGTGCTCCCTTTTGAAAGTTCAAGGACCAAATGTGAAGTTCTAAAAGTTCAGGGACCAAAAACATAAAAACTTAAAAAGTTCAGGGACCAAAAGATGGGTTTTGTCTTTGATAAACAAATTAATTATGTGAACTACCTAAGTTGAGAATGACAAGTTTGATTCGACATAAGAATTTGGTCTTCGATTCTACGAAAGTATGTTTATTTAGTTCCAATAGACTAGCTATAGAGTTTGGCATCACACCAAAACTTCTTGATTTTCTAATTTTGTCAACTAAAGCAAAGCCATTACGTGCTACTCTAGCCAACATGCAACCCTAGACGCAACACCATTAGATTTATCATATAACTGCATTAAAATTCATGAAATCACTAACCCCAGACAACTGGGACAAATACCATGTTCTATTTAGGCTTAGATTCTCTTGTTATGTGAATAGACCAAGGGGGAGCTTCCAATTGTGTTCAAGGTTCGAAATTTCAACTTCGCCCCCTTAAAATTCGGAAATAATTTGAGGAAGTTTAATTCAACAGGGGAAGTTGTGCAAAAATTCGTCGGTACATGAAAATCCATTGATTTTCATTCTAAATGCTAAAAACTCAAATTTCGCTTTAAAGGTGTTAAAAATACATATAGTTATACAATTGTAATTCATAAAAGTCACAATACCACGATTAAACTTGTTATTTTTCAATACAAGATGCAATTTGCCAGCTACTTCTCTTTAGAGATATTAAGGTTTCACTTTATACTGGTTTTGATACATTTTGCAAAATCTCATTGAAACTTCTATGAAACTTCCATAAACTTCCTTAAAACTTCCACGCAGTAATGGAAGCTTTGCAATTCTTGCCACTATTTGATAGGATTTTCCTAAATTATGTCGAATTTCCCCGAATTATGTCGAGTTTTTTTGGTGAATTTTGACATTTTTTTCCATGCACATGGATTTTGTTTTCTCGTTTTTGAAAATTGCCATAATTTGGGGAAGTTTGGGAAATTTCATCCATTTTTCAAACCATTATTGGGTTATCCACTTTCCACTTAGGCCTTGTTTGTTTCATTTTGCCAAACTTCCTTGGAAGTTCATTTTTTTGAATTGGTTCAACTTAAAACTTCCATGGGAAGTTGCATGATTTATAAATAAAAAAGTATGCAATTGACAAAAATACCCATTAAAGTGTAGAGAGACATGAGAGAAAGGGCTTTAAGGAGGGGCAATTGGGTCATAAGTCATAACTCCCAATTTTCCCATAACGAAGATAACTCCTTATTGAAGCTTGATCTGGCGATTCTTGAAGCTCATGTGTCACTCTGCCTCTAATTTGTGATCAGATGTAGTGCGTGTTTCGAGATGCATCTGATGGATACTGAACCACCCCATGATTACTTGCATACTTGCCATTTTTATTGATTTTTCTTCAACTTTAACACCATCTCCTTTGCAAACCAACCAACCACCATACTAGGCCATTGTGGGTCCCGCTAGGTTGCCTTGAAATGCGTGCAGACACACGCTTTTCGATGTAAAACACCAAAAAGCTTCCAATACACCCGATTTTATGCATTTTCAATCTAACACCACCAAGAACCTACAAGCAACAAAAGTGAATATTTACAAAGGCGAAACATCAAAAAGCATTCAAAACACCATAGTTTTATTGCCTTTTGATCCAACACTACCAAGCACCTATAAGCAACAAAAGTGAATGTTAAGGAACTAGTTTCAGAGACTTTGGCACATTAAAATATAATAAATACACATAAATAGGGCACAAATACATACTTGTCGGTTTTTAAGTTTATACTGTTGCAAGCTCCTTAGTTTATTTCCATTTGCATTTTCTTGCAATCGTCAAGTTTTTTTCTCATTCTCTAGAAACTAGTTCCAAGAAATCGCTTTTGCCTAACTGTTGATTCATTTCTCTTGGAGTTTCTTTCTTGGTAACATAGATTATTACAATCATTTGGACACTTTCTTTACAGTTAGGAATGAATTGGAAAATTCTTTTGGGGCCCATTTTGTTCGTGATTGAAGAGGTTTTCGACAACAATATATAGGCCAATTGGTTAAAATATCCTAACATATCACAAGTTTTATTATTGTATCCTAATCTCTTGAGAGTTGTCAATATATCCTAACCTTTCTAAATTGTTTGATTTGTATCCTAGGTCACTTTTGAAATCCAAATTTGATGATGTGAACCTAAATAATAAGTTTAAATAATGACTAAACTAATTATTTTAGTAATTATGGGTGATGAGGTACTTTTTAAATTCATTATTTAGTTAAAAGAGTTTTTCTTCAAAATTCTTTTTCAGAATTCTAAAGATATTTTTTTGCCTTTTTGGAATTGAGAATTGTTTTTGCATCATCCAAAAACATCCGACCTAACTATTTACGGGCAAATGTTCTTTTCTCATTTTGTTGGAATTCTAGATTAGACTGGCCTTCAATAACTTGTCCTTTTGTGCTTGCATCACAATCACTATATTTCTACTTTCAAGTCTGCCATTTATGTCAGATGTCCTTGGTAGACTGGTAGTTATACATTCTTGTGTCCTTTTAATGTGTATTATGAATATAGTTTCCTGAAGCTGATAATATCTTTCCAGCTCAATCAAGTCTGAAGGTGTGGAAGGCATTGAAGATGGTTCCGTATCAAGTCCAAACATAACAGAAGAGGCAGGAAACATTGATAAACCCATAGGCATTGGTGGAAGTATAACAGTAGCATTAGCAAGTGCAGGGCAGACTTTAGGTAAGGCTCAAGCAGAGCTTGTTTTGCAGCCGCTCCGACTTGCTTTTGAGACCAAGAATTTAAAGCTTGTAGAGCCAGCTCTAGATTGTCTTCACGTAAGCATTTTTCTTCTAATTGAAATTTTAAATTCCTTATTTTTGAAATTCTTGTTTACGATTTGGCTTTTGTGTTTTTATATTGTTGATTATATTTCGTAGTATTAATGTAGAGAACATGATTCCTTGCCAATTCAATCTTATTAAATGTCACAAGTGCAGAAACTCATTGCTTATGACCATTTAGAAGGTGATCCTGGTCTGGACGATGGTCAAAATGCTCCATTATTTACAGATATTCTCAATAGGGTTTGTGGCTGTGTTGATAATTCATCATCTGATAGGTGAGTTATTGTAAATGTCGGTAATCATTCCCCAAAACTGCAAATGCTAGTAAGTCATAATTCTTTGGAAATGCTTCTGTAATTTGCAGCACTATTCTACAAGTGTTGAAGGTACTTCTTACTGCTGTTGCGTCAACTAAATTTAGAGGTACTTCTAAACTGACTAGCAAAAGCTGTGGCTTTGGTATTCACAAAAGTTTGTATTGCATCTTTCTGGTGGTCTTTTTAACTTCTTATTTTTCAAGGATCCTGTAAAATAGTTTAATGTGGAATAAACTGTAAGGTACAAATGACCATATGCGTATTTTTTTTAAGACATAGTATGATATTTTTAATATGATGATTGGGAATTTGGATATCTAAGGCGCTAAAATGTGATATTAATTGTCCATATAAGACTAAAAATGGTTTTGACTTTTGACTAATTCAACGAAAATCCATTGTGCATAGCTTTAATTTTCTGATTCTTGTTCTGATACCATTTTTTGTTTTAATGAGAAAGTTAGAGCAAAATAGTGACCAGCGACAATTAATCACTATTAGTAAATCATGGAGCTACATTTGTGGTAGCTTTTGCTTTGAAGTTCATACATGCAAAAGCAAAACTAGGGGTGTGCATGGTCTGGTTTAGACCATGCATGCCCCTCAAACTGCATGTCACTTCAAACTGTCCCCAAATCGCTTGCAAAGGAGCGGTTTGGACGATTCAGGTTTGCTGTATTTATACAACAAAACGTCAGACTACGTATAACTTATAATTTATGCCGCATCAATTTTCATATTCGAAAGCACATTTTCAATTACTTACAACAAACCATGCATAAAATTAAATCCACATATATCTATTCATTAAGAATTCACATTTGCAATACTCTAAATAATCAATGTTTTAATAAGTTCAAGAGTTACGAAGTGTAAAATGTATAAATGATATTGAAATTCGATTCGGTGTGGTTCACGGTTGGCTTGCAAAGCGAATCTCGAACCAAACCAAACAAATCTTTTTTAAGACTTCTCTAAACCGCTACAACTAAAAATCGCACTAGACCATCACGGCTTGGCCGGTCATGGTGCAGTTTTGCAGTTTTATGGACTTCACACCTCTATTGGAAACTTATTATGCATAACTTAGCTGAAAAGAAACTTCTCTGTTTCTTACATCACATTTTATGTGATGGTCTAGCTAATTGTTTGCACTTCATGTACTGTGTTAAGGGAAAGCCATGTGGTATTTATCTTTTAAGGCAGCATATGAGATGTATGAATATGCTTACTGTAGGTGTCTATGGATGAACACATTAAGGAACCTACTTTATGTAATATAAGGACATATTTGCATGAGGAATAACTGTAATTAATTCACTGCAGTGCATGGAGAGCCTTACTGGGAGTCATCAGAATATTCTGTATCAATTTTCATAATTAAAAAAAAAAACACAATTTCAATGCCTTGCAACAACCAATACATAAAATTAAATCCACATATATCTATTCATTAAGAATCCAAGTGTGCAATACTCTAAATAATCAAGTTTTAATAAGTTCAAGAGTTAAGAAGTGTAAAATTTATAAATGATATTGTACTTCGGTTTGGTGCGGTTCACGGTTGGCTTGAAAAGTGAACCTCAAACCAAACCAAACACCTTATTTTTTAAAGACTTCTCTAAATTGCTACAACTAAAATTCACCCTAGACCATCACGGCTTGGCCGGCCATGGTGTTGTTTTGCGGTTTTACGGACTTCACACCTCTAGTGGAAACTGATTATGCATACCTTAGCTGAAAAGAAATTTCTCTGTTTCTTACTTCACATGTTATGTGATGGTCTAGCTAATTTGTTGCACTTACTTCATGTACTGTGTTAAGGGAAAGCCATTTGATATTTATCTTTTAATGCAACATGTGAGATGTATGAATATGCTTACTGTAAGTGTCTATGGATGAACGCATTAACGAACCAACTTTATGTAACATAATGACATTTTTGGATGAGGAATAACTGGAAATTAATTCACTGCAGTGCATGGAGAGCCTTTACTGGGAGTCATCAGAATATGCTATAACATTGCTCTCAACAGGTATGTCTTCCATCTTAGGTTTTTCATCAAGATCTGGAACATGAAGTTCTAATGTATGATCTAATTGGATATTTAGCAAGAGTCCTATAAACCAGGCAACATCAAAGGCAATGTTGACCCAAATGATCAGCATCATATTCAGAAGGATGGAATCTGACCAGGTGTGTTTCCACATATTCTTTTCCTTTTTTAAAGTTTCTCGGCAACAAGTTTGACAACTTAAAAGTCATATTGACTCCTATATGGTCATTTGCTGCTTTTGGTTGATTAACCCAAGGATGAAGGTAGATCATTGGTTTTCAGTTTTAAAACAGATGGGTCATTAAAATCTTCTGTATTGGTATGTTCTTTTATTAGTACAATAAGTGACTTGTGAAAAATTGAAGAGGTTGTCGAGTATAAATTAAAACATAGAAACAAGAATAAGGAGATATCACCGATTAGCTTGAAGCCTACAACTCTTTTAAACCAAAACTTTTAGTCTTGATCTGATTGCTACTTTACATGAAAGCCCTGACAGTTTGGTAGGGCGCCAACAATAAAATGTCAGACCATTCAGATAAGTATTGGAGTTATTAAATAGTGGAGGGTTTTTCTAGAGTGAAATTTTACTTCCTTTGCTCTTATCATGGTGATCTTTGTTTCCATTTGGGGTTGCCAGTTCTGAATGAAGAGTCATGCTGCCTGCCAAGTATTTTATAAATACACTAGCCTCTCAAAATTGCAGTCCAATTCCTACCTGCGTCTCATTTTTGTGTACCATTTATTAGAGTTCTGTTTGGCAGAACGAGTTGATAATCTAGCTGATAGCTAATAATCTAGTTGTTGATAGCTGATAGCTGATAATCTAGCTGATCAATAAAAATTGTTCGTAAAGACTAGCTGATTGAATAGTTGATAAAAACAAAATGACATAAAAGGATATATACTTAATTTGTTATATATGTTATTTGTTATAAATAATACTTATTTTTATGGAAAATGATCCCAGGTCAGTTGTACTTGACTTCAAACTTTTTAATTAGATATATTACATAGTACATTTTTTTTTATTCCACATGTACATTCATAAAGTTTACTATTAGTCTATTACAAGTTATATTTATTTCAAAAAAGAAAACTATTACAATTATATAACTAACTATTGCATAAAAATAATCGACTCAATAAAAGTTATCACATAAAAATAATAAATTATAATGTAATAATAATTTTTGAATTAATTTCAATATAGTTAATAATAATACATGGGTGATGAAATGAGACACACCGTATTAATGAAGCAGTAGATGTGATAGTAAACATGTGTCACGGGATGGGGACATCACCTTATTTTCACTATCGAACGACAAATTATATTATGGTGGCTCTTTCGTGTTATTTGCATAAAATACAAAGGGTAAAGCGGAGACAAAATTAAATCTGTCGTTTAGAAAGGCAAACACTACTCGTAGTAGCGTTTCACATTTCAACGTTTAATCTAGTTGATGCGCTAAATTATTTACTAACCAAACACAACTTATTTTTTAAAGTAGCTTATAAACTAGCTTATATGCTAGTTTGTGCTTACCAAACAGAGCCTAAATCTTATGGAAGTGAAATTGAGTTTGTGAGTCGAACCAATCAAACCAAGACATGGCTCTCTTTTTGTGTGTCCAAAACCTCATGACAAGAACAAAATAGTTGGGATACTTTGTTATATTATTACTTCATCAGAATGTACACATATATAAAAGTTTCGGAGTCCTATTATAGGGAAAAAAGACAACTAAGCTAATCACATCCCTATGAATAAGCAATCCCTACAAATTAGCATATATACACTTTCCTAATTAGCTATTTACAGTTGTAAAACTCCCCCTCAATTGGATCATAAATGTTAATCATGCCCAGCTTGTTACAAAGATAATCAACACGATTCTCATTTAGAGCTTTTGTAAAGATATCTCCTTACTGCTCTCATGTCTTCACATACTTTGAAGAGATGAGACCTAGCTGTATCTTTTCTTGAACAAAGTGACAGTCAATTTCTATATGTTTGGTCTGTTCATGAAAAACAGGGTTAGAGGCAATATGGAGGGCAACTTGATTATCATACCATAATTATGTTGGCACACAAGGTTTAAGACCAACTTTAGTTAAAAGCTGACTTAACCACATGATTTCATAAACTGATTGTGCCATAGCTCTATATTCTGATTTTGCGCTCGACCTTGAAACCATATTTTGCTTCTTTCTTCTCCATGAAACCAAATTCCCTCCACCATACTCAATATCCTGAAGTTGATTTTATTTCAACCTTAGATCCTGCCCAATCTGCATCAGAATATGATGCGGATTGTGTGGCAAGATCTTATGAACCATGTGAAACAACAAAAGTTCAAGAAGGAAACTCCACAACTCCCAGATAAGATACTACTATTTTTTAGTGTTTCTTATTTGAAAGCTACTAATTTATGCTAGTTAAGTTATTAATTTATGTTAGTTACTATTTTCATATTAGTAGGATTTCTTTCCTTGTTCTATGGATGTCTTTTAGGCTTCTTATTTATGGAATTAGAATATTTTTTATTAAGAAGTTTTCAATTTTGCTTGCCATTAGGAAGTTTTTAATTTTGTTATTTCTTTCTATTTAAGTGTGTTTATGACACTATAAATATGTAACCTATTCTATAGTTTCATCATGAGTTGAATTATTGAATAAAAATTAAGTTTGTCTTCCTTTGCTCAAGTTGAGTGTTAGGTTTCGGTGTGGAAACTTGTTATCTTCTTCTTAAGGCTTAATGTAGTGTTAGCCTTGTTTATTTTCACTATAATTTTTTAGTGTTTCTTATTTGAAAGTTACTAATTCATGCGAGTTATTAATTTATGTTAGTTACTATTTTCATATTAGTAAGATTTTTTTCCTTATTCTATGGTAAGTCTTATAGTAGCTTCTTATTTATGGAATTAGAATATTTGTCATTAGGAAGTTTCCAATTTTGTTATTTCTATCTATTTAGGTGTGTTTATGACACCCTATAAATATGTAATCTATTCTATAGTTTCATCATGAATTGAATTATTGAATAAGAATTAAGTTTGTCTTTATTTGCTCAAGTTTGAGTGTTAAGTTTCGGTGTAGAAACTTGTTATCTTCTTCTCAAGGCTTAATCTAATAAGAATTAAGTTTGTCTTCCTTTGCTCAAGTTTGAGTGTTAAGTTTCGGTGTAAAAACTTGTTATCTTCTTCTTAAGGCTTAATCTAGTATTAGCCTTGTTTATTTTCGCTTTATTCGCTGCGTCAGAATAACATTCAATAAAAATGTGTCCATGGTTCTTGTATACAATCCTGCGCCTAGGTGTGCCTTTCAACTAACGTAGGATTTGCTCTAGGACTGGCCAATGTTCGACTGTAGGAGATGACATAAACTGATTGACAACACTGACCAAATATGCAATATCAGGACGTGTTATTTTGTGATATTTCAACTTCCCAACCGACCTTCTATATCTCTTAGGATCTTCAAACAATTCTCCTTTAGAAAGTTGTAAATTTGTAGACATTAGAGTACTACCTGGATTTAGACCAGTTCATGCCCTTTTAGACTCGAATTTTGATGGGACGGACCCTAGTCCCGCCCAAACTCGGTATGGGCTGGTCTTGGGCAGGCCTAAATGGCTTGTTATTAGTTTTAAAAAATCAAATATATTTATTAAATTTGAAAAGTTAAACAAAAAGATTAGGTGGTGAATTGGTAAGATCTTAATGAGATGAGTGTGATGGTGTAGGTTCAAACCTCACAAAGTCACATTTAACATTAATTTTTATACAAGGTATTTATAAAAAATACCATTCTTATTCAAAGCAGGCCGAGCCTGGGTCACAAGCATAAACCCAAACTCACCCATTAAAGTGGTTGGGCTTTGGCGGGCCGGGCTCGGGTTCGGGTCCGATTTGTCTTACAAATGTAATACCAAGCTCAACCCATACTGGGCGGGCTGGCTTGGTGGGCCCCCGACCCATTGAACTGGTCTCCTTGGGCAATCACCTATCTTCCCTTTTTCTGTTGGCAAATCAAGTACATATTTTCTTTGAGGCAAGAAGATACGGTGCTTACTCCTTATACCTTCAACTCCTAAGAAGTACTTTAATGCCCCTAAATCTTGTCTGGAACTTTGTATGTTGAAAGGCTTTGAGATATGAGATTGAGGAAGCATTGCTCCAAGTGATAACAATATCATCTGCATATACTACCAACAAAATGATGCCACTGAGATATTGTCTATAGAAAACAGATGTGATCAGACTTACTTTTCTTCAACCCAAAAGCTTCAACCGCGTGAATAAACTTGCCAAATGAAGCACGATGACTTTGCTTCAGTCCATATAACAGTTTTTGAAGACAGACTTTCCCATTCTCCCCTTGAGCAACAAAACCAAGAGATATACCTCTTCTTGAAGATCACCATGCAAAAACATATTTTTATATCCAATTGGTGTAAGGCCAATTCTCAACTCCAACCATAGAGATAAATAACCTGACAAATGATAGGTTAGCAACATGAGAAAAGGTGTCAAAATAATCAACCCATATGTTTGTGGATAGCCTTTAGCAACAAGACGAGCTTTCAAACAAGCTATTGTTCCATCAGGGTTCACCTTTATTGCAAACACCCACTTACACCTAGACCAGTTCACTGGGCCTGGGGTCCACCAAGCCCTTCCAGTATGGGCCGGGCTTGTTCTTGCATTTGTGAGACAAGCCCGACCTAAGCCCGAGCCCACTAAAGCCCGCACTTTAATGGGCGGGCCTGGGGCTTGGGTTTATGCTTTTGACCTAGGCTCGACTCGTTTTGAATAAGAATGATATTCTTATATATACCTTGTATAAAAATTAATGCTAAATGTGACTTTGTATGGTTCAAACCTACACCTTTACACTCATCTCATTAAATTATTATCAATTCACCACCTACTTTTTTTGTTTAACTTTTCAAACTTAATAAATATATTTGATATTTTAAAACCAACTAGTTGTCTTCCATGCACGTGCTATGCACATGAAGCACAACACTAACAACATTTTCGATTTGAATTGTAACGATAATTTTGAGATTATTCAGTGGTAGGGATTTTTATATAGGCATTGAAAAAAACAGTCACATTCATCTAACCTCATAATTCTATGTGAACTAATACACTAATGTTTTGCCTCGACATGGGACACGTTTAATTCGTGCGCGCATACACACCAAAAAAAATAGTCCTATTTCAATATAAAAGATTAATATAATATGTAAGCCAAAAAATTCTGGTAATTAGGAAAACAAATTGGGATAAAGGAAGTTGTATTCCACCATAAAAATATATAAATATTATGTGGTAATTATCTTTACAATATATATACACCCCAAGTCAAAAAAGAGCCAGATAGTCCAAAAGGAAAACAAAATAGTAGTATTGCCATCCCTCACAAACCAAATTTCCATACATAGAAAAAGCCATTCCTTGCGCTATTGATCAGCATTACCATGACAAATCTTCGAGCCTTTCTTCTTTCTTACCCCCACATGGATCGCACCACAGCTTGCCATGGCTCGTGAGTCCGTGAGCCATCTTGTTATTAGCAATTATTGCTTTTCCAAACAGTCCACCAAAATATAGCACAATGATAAAATAAACACAATGAGAAAGAGAGACAATTTTTTTTTTCTTTTGATAGGAAAGAGACTATAAGTATATCATGATTCCAAAAGAATTGGTTGGGAATTTTTGTTCCACAACCCATTACAATTTACAACTTTGTATGTACAAAAAATATGGTTCATAACAGTTTTACCAAAATATACCAACAATAGCACAACCCACCTAATGCAACCTAATTCCATACCCGATCAGTAGACCCAAAACAAAAAGTTCATTGGAAGTACCCTATGCAGATGTGCCTCCACCCGCCATCCACTCCCTTTTATTGTCCGCCTGGTGTGACACCCACCGTGTGAGAGATTAATGAGTGAGCGAGAGTGCAAGAGGCGCGAGGGGGAGAGGATATAACTTCTCAATATTTTGAAAATCTTGAAACGATGCCCCCCATTATTGACTTAAAGATTTGCTTTGGAAGTTTTTTTTGGTTATAGAAAAAGATTTGGAAAAAGAAAAGATTAGGCGTTCCTTATTTTTTGCCAAATGCAAAAATCATATTTGCCCTTTTTATTTATAGGACAGAAGATGGAAAGCAAAAAGTGCAAAGAGTTTTTAAGAGGGTAGTTTTGGAAATAAGGTTATTTTGGCTTCAAGAAGATCCTAGGGGGTATTGCCATTATATATAAGATAACAAACCCATTTAGGCTCGCCCAAGACCGGCCCATACCGGGTCTGGACGGGCTTGGGCCCGTCCCATCTAAATTTGGGCCTTGGCGGGCCTGGACATTGATTTGAATAAAAAAGCCTACCTGGCCAAGCCTTGGGAGCGGGCCCGCCTAGGTCCGCCCGTTGAACTGTTCTACTTACACCTAATGCTTTCTTTCCTGGAGGTAAGTTTGCCAAGTTCCAAGTATCATTGTCTTCTAAAGCATTCATTTCCTCTATCATAACATCACACCAACTAGGGTGAGATAAAGCTTCAAGAACATTCTTAGGAATGAAAATAGAATCAAGAGATGCAATAAAAGAACAAGAAGATGGAGACAAATGATTATAGCAAACAACGGAAGAAAATGGATAAGTACATTGGCATTTACCTTTTCTAAGGGCAATGGGATGGTCATCACTTGAGACTATGGTTTGAAAATTCACCAAACTTTGGCTAACTTCGGTGGAAATTTGTCGATAATGAAAATGGGGAAAGTGGAATTACATGGCGTTGTAAAACTTGCAAAGTTTCGCTTGAAACTTCAACATGTTTCGCCAAACTTTGATCGACTTCGATGACTTCCATTGAATCCATTAAAAAAGAGACAAAAAATGCAAAAATTCGAAGAAATCAACGATTTTTTTGGGGAAGTTATCGAAGTTACATCTAAATAAAATAAAATTTTAAAACTAACTTCTTTTCAATCAAGTAGCAAATAAAGTCAAAACTTATCATATAAAATAATATAAAAACAAATACTAATATCACGTGTGTTGCAAATTGCGTGTTTATTGCAAAATAACTATTTTAAACAACTGTATTATGATTATTATGTATCATTGTTGTATGGTTAAGTATATTTCTAACATCTTTAAGAAAAAATTTGAGTTTTCTAGCATTTAAAGAAATTTCATAAACTTCCGTACATCGGCAATTTTTTGTAAAACTTTCTTGTCGAAGTTAACTTCCTCAAATTACTTTCGAATTTTGAGTGAGCGAAGCTTAAGGCTAAGTCGATGTTTCAAACCTTGCTTGAGACAAAATCAAATGACGAGGGAATTGGTGCAGGACATGATTAAGGAAGAACTTTTTGTGCTGATAAACATGAACAATGTGGGGCTTGACTGGAGTAGGAACATAGGATGTGATAGTGTATATCAACAAATCATCATCCTCCCCCTGAATCATGAGTAGAGGTTGGATATAAAGAAGTATTTTCTAGAAATGACACATCATTAGAGACAAGATACCTGCTAAGATTGGGACAATAACACCTATACCTTTTTTTCATCATGAGTAGTCAAGGAATATACATTTCAAGTATTTGGGTCAAATTTAATAACATGAGGGTGAGCATCTCGAACAAAAAAGTACACCCAAATATCTTTGGTTCAAGAAGAAACAATGGCTTTGTGGGAAAAAGAATATTGTATTGAGTTTCCCCATTAAGAACAGATGAAGGCATTATGTTGATTAGGAAACAAGCAATTGATACAATATCAACCCAAAATATTTGAGCCGGGTTATACGCACTCTACCTTTTACATAGGGCACCCCATTGAAAAAGTCAAACTTAAAAAAAGTCAATTCTATTGCAAAATGACCATTATGCCCCTCACTGCGATTAGTGCACCCCGCCACCTTTTCCACTCGTTTTGTGCATGCCATCATCATCCCTCCACATTCTCCTCTCTGGTGATTTGTAGGTCATCATCGAGTGGCTCGACACCGTAGATCCGAATCTCTAGTTGAAGAGTCGGTCAGAGCCAACCGAACCTCTAGTTGGAGAGTCGGTCAAATCCTGTCGAACCTTTAATTGGAGAGTCGGTTGGAACCCACCAAACCTTTAGGTTGGCAGTTGTCAACCAAATTTCACTAAAGTGATTCGATTGGACAACACCGAGTCCTAGAAGATAAGTCTCGACTATATGCGCCGAACTTAAAATAGATGTCTCGACCAAGGTCTTGAAGTTGGGTGCTTAGGTTGGGATGAAGGGGTATTTTGGTAAAAATGTGAGGTGCCCTCATAAATTGAAATTTGAAGTTGGGGTGCACTCAAAATCTGGGTGCCCTTATGGAAATGTCGGGTGCGTATAGCCGTGCTCAACATTCATTTGGAATAATTAATGACAACTAGTTGAGCAGACTAGACTTATTGATTGAGGACAAATTAGAACGAAATATAATTAATAAGGGGAGATGACAATATTGATGCAAGGCTTGTGTTCGTAGGCGCATGTGTAGATTGAGGAATGTATGGGCAGGTACATCAACATTGACAATCTAAAGGATGTTAATGCTGATGACACGAGAGTTAAGCAGGTTGGTGTTGGTGATGAATTTGGTGCAACCATCACGTCACAACACGTATAGGTGAGCATCAACAAACCTAAAGATAGGCTGCAACCCCGATACGTGAGACAAACAATGCACCTTCCTTTCTTCATATTGAAAATCAATATTGATTTGGAGATCAACACAGGTGTTGAATGAGATTTGGGGATGCTCGAAGATTCACGGGTTGTTGAAGATGTATAGGGACATATCACGAACAACTGATAGATGGGACCACAAACATGATGAATGACGTGAGCACAAGCAAAGGGGCTATGTGTGCGATGGAACAAGGTAGGTGTGCGATGGAGCAAGGTAGGTATGCAAGGCTAGGATGAGGTGAACAACGGCAGGCTTGTGCGACAAGGTTAGAAATGTGTGTTGAAAGCATAGTGGTGGTAGACTTGGTGCAAGTGTGGGTACGCATGCGAGAGCCGATAGATTAGACAAGACGACTAGGTAAGCAAAGAGAATGGGAAGAAAGGAGCGCCACGAAAGTGAGAAAGCTAATACATGAATGCGAGCAACACAAAGCGTCATTGTCTTACGCGAATACACGAATGCGAGCACCATGAAGTGGTCATCGACTTAAAAGTCGACCGACCTAGGATTATGGCTTTGGCTCTGATACCATGAAAAGATCTATTGATCAATGTATTAAGAGAAGAGTATGCTTCATTGTGTACATAAGATCCCTATTTATAAACATAGGGTTAGATACAAATTAGGAAATACACCATTATGGAAATTACATAAGTTTACTAAACACACATATTTCCTTATACACAAGTTACCATAATAAAAGATATTTATTTCCTTAACACAATCGTTGAATTGTAGAATTCAAGATACCTATGTGAATCATTAGAAACTTTATTTTTCACATTTTAATTGTATTGATAATAAGGTAGGTCCGTGATTAATATTAGGAAAATTTAGAGAGATGTCATAAATGTAGGAATTGAAATTAAATTGGAAGTACACAATTAGTATCAAAAACCTAACAATGCTAAAAAACCATATACAAATTGAAAGAGTTGTCACAAATGTAAAAAATTAAAATCACAATATGTAATCATTATAAGTGCAACTATGCTAAAAAAACTATCTATAAATATTAAAAAAGTGATGTGACAACCTCCAACTAAATCCAGGGCACCACTGGACACTTAATCGCTAATAGCCCTTGGTACACTATATCATGGCTAAATAACGACTTATTTAGCTTTACAATTTGTTCTTCAATACCTATTAGTCCATACAAGATACAACAGATTATATTTCTTTGAAAATGACATGCTATGAAATTTAAAGTCGATAGAACCTGGTGGTAGCAAAAATAAAACATACATTGAATCCCAAGTAGTGGAAAGTTGGAAGTATAGATCACATGTAACCAAGTGGTGACAAGAAGGGAATATACATGTATCTCCAGTGTCTCTCATCTCAACCCTTGTACTCATATACAAAATAATAAGTATAAATACACAATTTGCCTACAAATGCAACAAAAAAGTCATCTTCAAGCTCACAGATAGTCACCAATCGCCTTCTAGCCCTAGCTGTTGGTAGGCTCTAAAATTGCCAACAAGTAACTATTTCAGGTAATAAGTAAATTCCAGAGGTGGTCTCACGATATTCCAAGAATCGAATGCAAAGCAACTCAAGATCATACTAGTAAAAGCAACGGAAACATAAGCAACAACTTATGTTCAATTCTCGACCAAAAAGACCGTGAGCTACGTCACATCAGCTCAAGATCATATGACAACAACATTGCCTCAGTCCTAAATTAATTGGGGCTAGCTACATGGATTTCTATTGTGCTCAATTTAGTGTAGCTTAAGATCATACTAGTAAAAGAAATAGATAAAGAAATGCAAGTATGAAAGTAAGCTACCACGATCAACAAGGATAAAGTGAGTGCAATGGAAACAAAAGCAACAACCTATGTTCAATTCCCGTCCAAGAAGGCCGTGAACTACGCCACATCAGCTAGTAAGTGTACAATACAGTGAGCTACGTCACATTAGCTAATAAGTGTATCGTAGCCGTGAGGCTATGTTACATCAACTAACCGAGTTCCCAATAGAGATTGAGGTTTCTCTCACGCGTCAACTTGTACACATGCATCTAGCTTTGTAAGCACTCACATGGAATTACAAGAAAGATAGCATGCTCGATGATGATGACAAGAATGTAAAGAATCCAAATGATAGAACCTGCTGGTTTTACTTGCAACACAAACACGGATTTCTATTCAAATACCAACCTCCGACTCCTCAAAACACGCATCCGAATTCCAACATCACAAATCCTAGGTTCTGGTGGTTTACTATAGTCCTACATATGTTAGTAATAAATGAGGTTAATAACTTCCTAGTCACTTGATTAATGGTTAAGCAGGTTTAAGATTTTTGGGCCTTTACAAGTGAAATTAGTAAACCCCAAAATCTAATGAGAAAGAAAATTCTAGATTATTGGTATAAGGTTCAGATTCTGAATCGTTGAATTGTATGAGATTTTAGATCATGAATTGTCAAGAATCATAAGATTCATGGGCATTTGGATTCAGTTCAAGGAATCAAATTGTTGAGCTAACATTCGAATCATGAATCATGGGATTAAAGGATTTGAACAAGGATTATGATCACTATGATCAGTTGAGACTTAGTCACTTGAGAGTCTTCTTGTATTATTAGGCAGTTCTGTGTTTGTTGACTCATTTTCCATAGCTTCCTTTTCTTTTTAATAATTTTGCAGCCCAATGTTGTATTTCCTTTATTTATATTGACGTGGAACATGTAGCGGAAGTGTTTATGAGTTGGGCCGAATTACTAAAGTCCAAGAAGAAAGCCCGTAAATCATAAATAAGAAACCACTAAATTTTAGTGTTTCTTATTTGGAGGTTTCTAATTATGCTATACACTAATTTATGATAGTTACTATTTTCATATTAGTAGGATTTCTTTCCTTATTCTATGGTAAGTTTGTTGGTAGCTTCTTATTTATGGAATTAGAATATTTGTCATTTGGAAGTTTCCAATTTTGCTTGTCATTAGGAAGTTTCCAATTTTTTATTTCTTTCTATTTAGGTGTGTTTATGACACCCTATAAATATGTAACCTATTCTGTAGTTTCATCATGAATTGAATTATTGAATAAGAATTAAGTTTGTCTTCCTTTGCTCAAGTTTGAGTGTTAGGTTTCGGTGTAGAAACTTGTTATCTTCTTCTTAAGGCATAATATAGTGTTAGCTTTGTTTATTTTCACTTTATTCGCCGTGTCATATATGGTAAAACCCTTTTACTAATCTAAGTGATGTTTCTTAGAAAAAAAGAAAGTTGTCTGAAACCCGTTGATTAGAGGACAATTTAAGTTGACATTAAAAAATAACTTGATCTTTGAATTGCCTCATACATATCAAAACATCAATCACTCGACAACTTCACTTGTTTGATAAACGTAGTCATAAAGATTCAATTTCTCGTCTTAGTAGCTAACTTTCAAAAGTATACAAATGGAAATACCTTGGTTCAGTTTTTATGTGAGCAATTATCCCAAACAAGATCGATCCTCGGAACCCATATGTACTAAGATGTACTCCTTTTAGGTATAGTTGTTAAGTAACTTCATTCAATTGTTATCACTCTCAAATTCCCTAATTAGGCCTTCCATGCATCAGAATTTTAAAACTTATTTCTCATTTCATTCATGATTGAATAGCAAATATGAAGATTTGAAGAAAAGGAGTACCACAAATCTATGCCAAAATTAGAGAAAGTCGGTTGTGGCGGTTTGAAACAAATACCCCAATTAAACTCGACTTAATAGATTTTGAAGAAATTCGACAATATAGGGGTAGACCTAAGATAACTTGAGACCTATTGATTACGAAGGATTTGGAAAACACACCATTAAGTGCATTTAGGGGTGGCAAAAAAGGACTCCGGATGGGTACAAGTATAGGTCCTGGACACTATTTTTAGTTGTTATTAAAGGGGGTGTTCGGACCCATACCCGTTTTTAAAATAGACACTTTTTTTGTCCAAATTTGTATGTTTTAACCCTTTTTTTGTCCGGATTTGTTATAATAAAATAGTTTTTTTCACTTAATTATTTACAAAATGTTTGATTTTTATGTCACCATGCATTCCATTACTACAAAAAAGACATGTTATATATTCAAAACTCAAAGTCTTACAAGTTTCCATGTAAAAATAACATCATCATTAGTGAAATTACAATGCAAACATCATGAATAAAAAATTTTCGAATTAAAAATACATGTTATATATTCAAAACTCAAGTCTTACAAGTCTTACAAGTTTCCATATAAAAATAACATCATCATTACTGAAATTACAATGCAAACATCATGAATAAAAAATTATTCGAATTAAAAATACATGTTATATATTCAAAACTCAAGTCTTACAAGTCTTACAAGTTTCCATATAAAAATAACATCATCATTAGTGAAATTACAATGCAAACATCATGAATAAAATATTATTCGAATTAATCACTAAACTGGTACCCTTTTTTTAAAAAATTTGTATGTACCTAGACCCTTTTTTTAATATGGACAAGAAAACATGTCATGACCTTTATTTATTTTGAAAAAATTATGTCCGACCTATTAAAAGTGGGTCCGAAGAAATGTGGACTAACGGATCCGGACACTTTTTGCCACCCCTAAACTGTGCATTAAATAGTGTGGAATTAGAGAGTTTGATTCATGTAACCAACCCAACTAATTTTGGATTGCCTGCCTTGAAGTTATGCAACTTAATTTGATGATTAATGGTTTTGAAATCTACTCTATTTAAAGCAAAAACCTGTCCCTCATTGAGACTATGAGGTCTTGCATAAGACAGTTTCTGTTCTAGAGTTGTTGGTTTTTGTGGTTGTGTCAACTTAGAAGAATATACTATTGTCTATATCCTTCAAAATATCAATAATGTTTCACATGGTGTTCAGGATTTTCTTCCATCCTCATCTTCCAATTTGGTTGATAAGGGAGATTCTTCGAAGTTGAAAAATGAGAATACTGCTTTGGATGACCAAAATGAGAAGGAAATTGTTCATGGTGATGCTTCTTCTACAAACTGGGATAAAGATGCCCCTATTGCATCTGTTGAGGAGCTTCAGAACCTGGCTGGTGGTGCTGATATCAAGGTACTTTTATTTTTAAATATCTTTTTTTTTGTTGAACTGTTTTTCTCCAATGTGCGTTGTTTCAAGTTACCATGAGTTTTAATTCTTATGTAGTCTATGTTGCTGTACTTCTATGGTCTTAATTCATTTTTGGTTTTGATATGTAGGGCTTGGAAGCCGTACTTGACAAAGCTGTAAATACTGAAGATGGGAAAAAGATATCAAGGCATGACAAAAGATCTAACTTATATGTACTTTATGATTTGGTTTGCCCTCATAAGCTCTAAAGCTTGACTGTCAGTACTTATTTTTCAGAGGGATTGAACTTGAGAGCATGAGTATGGTGCAACACGATGCTTTGCTTCTATTCCGTACCTTATGCAAGGTCAGGTTTCATCTCCCTGTTGCGTTACTGCATATGTTGAGTTTTAGTGTCAAACTTCATCAGTTGTCATCAATGATTCAATGTGTTAAGTACATGGATTAGTTGACACAAATCCTGTCTAGTTAGTTTCATTGAAAGATGTGTTAAAATAAATGCTTTAGGTCTACACTACAGACTTTATTTTAGTTATTTGATGTTTTGTTGGTTATGTGCACAATTTTATCCTAGTTTTTAGGAACTACTATCTTGTGTGGGAACTTTTAGTTGTGTTACACACGTCAGTTCTAGTCTTCTGGATCACAATGTTTCTAATTTTTGGTTGTCTAGATTAGATTAGAAGTAGAATTCTATCTGTTTTGGGATTTCAGTTTTATTTCCTATTTATTCTGTACGTTAATAATCAGAAGTGAAGCAATCAGAATTTTGTTTTCAGTTTTGTGTGTTCGACATAAAATTAGTGAGAATTGAAACAGTTTAGTTTGGTCTCAATTGTCGATTTCTTCTGGAGAAACTTTCAGTTTTCTTCCTTTCTCTTCATTGTTTTCAAACCTACAAATTGATGGCAGAGATGTACTCAAGGGATTTGTGGGATGAATTCTGAAAAGAGTTTCAACAAGATATCTCCGCCAATCTTTGATGGAGAAAACTGCCAACTTTGGGCGGTGAGGATGGAGATTTACTTAGATGCTTTGAAACTATGGGAAGTAATAGAAGAAGACAATGAAATCCTTCTGTTGCCAAACAATTCTACATTGGCTTAGATAAAAAGCTACTAAGAAAGAGAAACCAAAAAGTCAAAGGCCAAAGCTTATTTATTCGCTGTTGTCTCGACAACCCTTTTCACCTAAAGTGTATCTCTCAAATCTACAAAAAGATTTGGGATTATTTGAAGGAAGAGTGTGATGGAGATGAAAGGATTTGAGGCATGCAAGTGGCAAATGCTAAATCTAATAAGGGAATTCTAGTTGGAAAAGATAAAAGAGTCTGAGACATTTAAAAAATCTGAGATAGATTGCTTGTTGTCGTCAACAAGGTGTAACTACTTGGCACGAAATTTACCGATTGGAGAATCGTAGAAAAGATTTTCCTCAATGCCAAAAAGATATGAAGCATCAATCACCACTTTAGCGAACACGAAAGAACTATCTAACATCACTTTGGTGGAGTTGTGAAATGCTATGCAAGCACAAGACCAACAAAGGTTTTTGAGGAAAGATCGTGTTGTTGAAGCCTTGAAGGTGCTCTACAAGTCAAACATCAAGAAGACAAAAAACAATTACAGAAATGGTCCACCAATTAGCGGCAAAAACATTACAAGCGACAAAGTCCAAAGCAATGGTAGAAACTCAAGAGAAGCTATCCATGATGTCAGCACTGTGGGAGAAAAGGTCATTCACCATACAAGTGTTGGTAGAGACTGGATGCAAAGTGCAACAAGTGTAATAAGCTTGGACATGAAGCTATGAATTGCAAAAGTGAATGTAAAAGTAGTGATGCAGAGGTCCAAGTTGTTGATCAATATGAAGAAGATCGAATTTTTGCAGCAAGCTGTTATTCAACCAAAGATTTTCGCAAAAGTTGGTTGATTGATGGTGGTTGCACAAACCACATGTATTGCGACAAAAACTTAGTCAGAGACTTTAAGCTGGTTGAAATCAAGAAAGTCAGAATTGGTAATGGTGGTTACAACCTCCTTGCAAAAGGAAAATATACCGTTGCAGTTGCAACAAGTTCATGTACACAATTAGTTGCAGATGTTCTTTACACACCTAATATAGATCATAATTTGCTTAGTTTGGTATAGTTGATTGAAAAAGGATTTAAAGTATCCTTTTGAAGATTTGCAATGTGTTATTTTTGATGCGGCTGGTTGTAATGTTTTTAGGGTTAAATTGAGAGGTAAAGTAGAAGCTTCTCATTTGATCCAATTGGGGAAGAGCAGAAAACTTACAATATTGAAATGAATACTGCAGAAGCTAGGTGCAAGAAACTTGGCCATTGTCACCTTCCAAGGACGCTTAATATGAAGATGAAAGGCATGACAAAAGGCTTCATGCTCGTTGATCATTTACTAATTTTCGATGCTTGTCAATTAGGGATGTTGTTTACTAAATTGAATTGGTGAGTCTCTCAGAAGGTTTGTTAACTCATACAGATTTTGCAAGATATCCAAGAAGGCCATCATTATATGGAAGAAGTTTACTATCATTTAAGCTCCTATCGATGATGTTTCAGAATGTGAGGTACTTTATTGATACTCCATTGGAAACGAGGAAGCTTTATTTCAACCATGAAAATTCTCAACTTCTTCATGACCAATTCTTTCGTACTCGGTGTTTTTACAACATCCCTTGGTGTTACCGTGTTAGTGGAGTTGGAAAAATCAACTCATTGAATGTTATTTCTAGAAGGAAAATTGGTGGTTCAGTTGGAGGAGATGTAAGAATTGGCGGCTATTCTAAAAGTCAAGAAACATTGCCTAGGATTTTACATTATAGTGATCATGATCTCATATTTCTCTGCAAATTAATGTGGAAGAATCGGTGGTATATTCAGCTTGGCTTTGTCGTCTTCCTGATACCAATTGGGATGCCTTGTTTGTTCCACAAATTATGTTCAGGGTCATGGTTGGTTACTCCGAGACGAGAAGTTCGAGTTCCTCAGTTTGAAGATTGAAGTTTGTAGATCCTAAAGCGAGAGAAGTGTTAAAATTAGTGCTCTAGGTCTACACTACACAAATTTTATTTTAGTTATTTGATGCTTTTGTGTGCAATGTATTTTTCTCCTAGTTTTAGGTATTAGATCTGCACAGCAGTTCTAGATTGTGTGAGAATTTTCAGTTGTTTTACACACGGTAGGTCTAGATTACAATGTTTCTAATATTTAGTTGTTTGGTTAGATTAGAAGTAGAATTCTATTTGTTTTAGGATTTCAGTTTTATTTCTTATTTATTCTGTATGATAGTGATCAAAAGTAAAGCAATCAAAAATTTCTGATGGGAAGCAAGCAATCGAAAATTCCGTCTTCAGTTTTTGTGTGTCCAACAGGAACAATTTAGTTTGGTCTCTATTGTTTCTTCTGCAGAAATTTTTAGTTTTCTTCCTTTCTTCATTGTTTTAAAACCAACAAGCTGTACATTTACTAAAGGCTTTAGATTGCCTTGTTGAATCTTTCCTTGTGGTGATACTTGTTATTTTGGACTCCTATCATTAAAAATTAGCACTGAATGATTTGTTATATTTACAGATGGGAATGAAGGAGGAGAACGACGAAGTTACCGTCAAGACGAGACTCTTATCTCTTGAGCTTCTGCTGGTTAGATCTATAGATCTTTTTTTTTTTTGTTGCGATATGCACATGAATTCTAATTCTGAATTGCTTAGGTGTGATTATTACTTGATTGTTACTCATGGATGCACCAATCAACCTTCACATGTATTTATGCATCACTTGCAGGGCTTATTGGAAGGAGTTAGCCACTCATTTACCAAGAATTTCCATTTTATTGATTCGGTTAAAGCATATCTTTCTTATGCTTTGTTGCGTGCATCAGTTTCTCAATCCCCTATAGTATTTCAGGTAGTCATAACTTTCCACTTTCCTTCTTATCCTGATTGTTGGGAAAAAAAAAATCCCGTTCTTATTTTCTTCATCTTTTTTCTTTTGTTTTTCCTTGGACAGCATGCAACTGGAATCTTCAGCGTGCTTTTGTTGCGCTTCAGGGAAAGTTTAAAAGTAGGGGGCTTTTTGTGAGTTTTAAAGGGAAAGGTTTTCTTTTTCTGATCATCATTCTCACCTTCTTTTGTTTATCATCAAAATCTATTCAGGGTGAAATTGGAGTGTTTTTTCCTCTAATAGTTCTTCGATCCTTGGATAGCTCAGATGGTTCTTTGAGCCAAAGAACAAGTGTCCTTAGGTATGGTTTTCTTTCTTTATATTTAAATAATATATCAAAATAAATGAACTTGCTGTACTCGGTTAACCCTATGAAAAAATTATATTCATCTAACATTTATATTCTATGACCTTTTGAAATCATATCATTGTTAGTTTCTGATCAAGTTCAAGTTGGCAGAATGCTTGATAAAGTATGCATGGATCCTCAGATGCTTGTAGACATATTTGTGAACTATGATTGTGATCTTGAGGCACCAAACCTGTTTGAGCGAATGGTATGTTATCAGTGGTTATTCCAACATAAAAGGCCATTGAAATTTCTCTGTGTTGTACAATGACATATTATTTTCCTTCTCTAAGGTCACTTCTTTGTCGAAACTAGCACAAGGGTCTTTAAATGCAGACCCGAATAGTGTTAGCACATCCCAAGCAACCTCA
The DNA here is from genome assembly GCA_039657345.1 of Stephania japonica. Lineage (NCBI taxonomy): Eukaryota > Viridiplantae > Streptophyta > Magnoliopsida > Ranunculales > Menispermaceae > Stephania > Stephania japonica. The sequence continues at coordinate 12,546,448 of CM077558.1, read as the reverse complement.
GTTAAGGGTTTAGCTCTTCAGGTAATCTAATTTTTATGTGGTTCCTAGCAGTTTATTATTATTATTATTATTATTATTATTATTATTATTATTATTATTATTGATGAGAAAGAGACTAGGTCCCTAGCAGTTAATTGCTTCTAGGAACCAATTGTTCAAACCATATTTTGAACCAATTGTTCAAACCATATTTTGTTGTTGATTAATATTTATGATTGTTGCAGTGTCTTGTAAGTGTGCTAAAGTCATTGCTTGATTGGGAGAGGTCGCACAGAGTGTCTCTTAAGCAGGCTAGAACTCCTGATTCTACAGAACTGGAGAATTCAGTGAGGGATTCACTCGAGTCAAAGGTTAGAGATGATGTTCCCAGTATGTTTGAGAAAGCCAAGGCTCATAAATCAACCATGGAAACTGCAATATCTGAGGTAACATTTATGCATGCAGTGTTTTGTTTGACTCCATTCTTAAGTGGGTCATTCCCCTTTGAATTTTTTAATGTGTTATAAAGGCAGTTTAGTGCTATTTAAAACTCAGATGTCATTTAATTGTATAGACAATGAACAGAGATACACTGTACTTTATTTCATGTGCAGTTCAATCGAAAACCTGGAAAAGGAGTGGAGTATTTGATAGCAAATATGTTGGTAGAGAACACACCCCTTTCGGTTGCCCAGTTCTTGAGAAATTCTCCTGGTTTAGATAAGGTGGATTTCTTTTCTTTTTCTTTTTTTTTTTTAAATAAAAGTATACCATTTGACCTTTTCATTTGAAAACCCAATGTTACTCTTTCATCTTTGCAGGCTATGATTGGTGACTATTTGGGCCAGCATGAGGACTTCCCTATTTCAGTAATGCATGGATATGTGGACTCCATGAACTTTTCAGGAATGAAATTTGATTCTGCTCTTCGTGTATTTCTTCAAGGTTTTCGACTTCCAGGAGAAGCACAAAAAATCGATCGTATCATGGAAAAATTTGCTGAACGGTAAAGTCACGTGTTTAACATGACCTCTGCATGATTGATGTCCCATGGTGGTTTTATTTTCATTATTTTTCTTTCTTTTCTTGTGGCCCTTCAAATTCTCCTCAAATTGTTCTCATACCAATATTTTCGTTCAAATAACTTTATATTTTTTGTAAGCCTTCCAATTTTTTGAGCATATCAAAGTTAATTTTCATCTTTCTTGCTAAACTAATTATATTCTTTAAATAGACAAAGCAACAGATATGAGATATCTTAAATAAAAAATTAAAACTTTGGAGGAGTGCATAGAGTATAAAGGCTTTAGGTTAGGTAGGTCTAAAACTGAGTATATGTATTGTGAGTTCACTAATAGTAGGAATCAATATAATTGTAGTACAATTAGGTGAAGTAGATGTTCCAAAGGTGAACGAACATTTTCAATATTAAGATTAATCATATGAAAGGTTGATCGTATTGAAGATGATATCACACATTGAATTCAAGCTAGATGGTGAAGTGGAGTACGATAGGTATGACATGTGACAAGGATACCCTTGTTAAACAACAACAACAACAACAACAACAACAACAACAACAACAACAACAAAGCCTCAATCCCAAATAAGTTGTGCTCGGCTACATGGATCAAACTCTTCCATTGCAATCGATTTAGTGCAATTGATGGTGTGTTTTCAATACCCTTGTTAAACTAAAAGGAGAAATCAATGAGACTTCGATTTGGCTAATTATGCTTTATGGGAGTGAATGTTGGGAGGTAAAGACAAATGTAAAAATGTAAAAATTAGAGAAGGGCGATGTGGTTTGGACACATCCAAATCTGAAGTGCAAATGCGGGTAAACCTTTGATAATTTTGAATCCATTAATTCTGAAGGATTTAGAAGATTATGGAAGTGCAACATTGACTAAACTAAATCAAGTTGGTGGAAGCATTGGATCCATGTAGTCGACCCCTACTAGTTTGGGATTGAGGCTTTGTTGTCGTCGCATCTTCTAAGAAGCAATTTATTTCTCTATTCCTGATGGTATCAATTGCATCTTAGGATGCTGAGCTTCCTATGATAGTTGCATAATCTTTTAAGCTAACTTGAATTTATCAATAACTATTGCTATAAGTCATGATGTTGAGTAATCACACAAATTTGTAGAAATCATGAAAATAAACATTTTCTTTCCAAAGTGTTGGATGGGCCTTAAGGGTCATAGCAAGCATCTTGGTGTATTTATCAACCAAGAACCTTATTATAAGTTCAAGCTCTTTCTGGCTAGGGCACCTTTGAGTAAAGAAAAAAAGGGTTCCTATAACTATTGTGGTTGCCATTTAATTTGTAGATGCTGCACATTACTTTTGTAGCTTGATGACATTCACTGTTGTCTTATATATGTATTGCATTTAGAATCTCTCCCCCCCACTCTCACACTCTCTCTCTCTCTCTCTCTCTCTCTCTCTCTCTCATTCAAATAATTATGTTGTTACAGTACATAAAACATAATGGTGGTTGCTAGCGTCATATAGTCTAAGCTTTTTCCTTTTTTATGTGGCATTTGTAAGTTTAGAAAATAAACTATGGAAATTGAATCCGTGTTTAGTTGTTTTTACACTTTGTTTATAAATGGGAGAGAAGAGGATATGTAAAATTTGTAGTGAAAGAGTTGGAAAAATCTGATATTGATCTAAAGGAAGAAACACACAACTCATGCTCTTCATTCTAGTCTTTTATATAGAAGACTTCTTACACAAGACGTAGGTAACTTTTTACACAAGTCATAGTAGTACTTCTTACCCAAGACATAGTTAATAAACTACTATCAAACCACAAAACAGTTTTGTCTATACCTATTTAGATGAACCACTAGACGTACATATAAACTACTAATCGGTGTTATCGTAGGCGAGAGGTGGACTTAAGGCAATGGTTGCCTAAACTGCCTGAGGCGCAAGGCGAGGCACACGCCTAAGTGAGACCAATTATACTTAATTATTAATATATAATAGAAACAAATTATGCATATATTTTATATAATATTGCATCTTATCAAAATTACGAATTGCTAAAAAATTTATAAGAGAAAAAAAAGACCAACAAACCTGAAAAATCAAAGTATCACACATTATGTAAAAATAAAATTATAAGAACATAATGATAGGAAAAGAAAATTATGAAAATATTATATCATTGTTATAAGTAATTTTCTTTCCTCGTTCTTCCTCTTTTTTCTTTTGATTGAGGCTTTGTTGTTGTTGCCGTTGTTTCTTTTTTTCTTTATGCAAACTTTTCTTCTTTTATGGATTTTGAAATGCTCACCCTTTTTTCCTTCTTTATGCAAACTTTATATCTTCTCTTTAAGTTGTTTTTTATGAAAATTGTCTAATCAGCTTTCTCCGTCCTTTTTTAGTTTATAAACCCAAACAAAAAAGCAAATAAAAGTGATTTAATGTGTCAGGCGTGCGCCTTGGTGTGGCTCCCAAGCGCAGTGAAGCGTGCGCCTCGGTGCGCCTTATTGAAGCCTCTTCGCCTTAGTGCTATTGAGGCGTAGAGGTTGCGCCTTGCCTCAAGGTGCGCCTCAGTTCAGTGCGTCTCAATAACACTGCTACTAATGAACCGCAAAACATACATATTAACTAACTTTAGAATGTCTAAAAAATTATTAATTCTAGCACTCTTCCTTGAGAATTTTCTTCAATAATCCAAGCTTCGATCTCAGCTCTTCGAACTTTGCCTTTGGAAGAGCCTTTGTTCATATGTCTGCAACCTGATTTTCTATACTACAATGCATAAGATTGACTTCACCATTCTTTTCAACTTCTCTGATTGCATGAAACTTCACATTTATATGCTTAGTTCTTCCATGTTGTACTAAATGCTTTGCAATAGCAATGTCTGACTTGTTGTCAACCCAAATTGTAGTAGCGTCAACCGGATTTTGCCCCAAATTTATCAACAATTTCCTTAACCAAATTGCTTGGTTTGCTGCCGCTGCTGCAGAAATGTATTTAGCTTCTGCTGATGATTGAGCCACCAAATCTTGCTTTTGAGAATTCCATGAAAAAACTCCACTTCCAAATGAAAAAGCATCACCTGAAGTGCTTTTTGAATCATCGACGCTCCCTGTCCAATCACTATCTGCATCCTAGGAGTTTATTGCTTTCTTTTTTGAAGAACCATATGTCATAGTCAATTATGCCTTTGATGTATCTCAAAACTCTTTTGGTTGCATTGAGATGAACTTGACTAGGTGATTGCGTTAATTCTGGCCTTGTAGCAGATAAGTAAAGCAAGCTCCCAATTAGATTTCGATAAAACGAAGCATCTACCTTGTTGTCAACTTCATTTTTTGATAACTTCTCATTCACAACTAATGGAGCCCTAGCTTTTTCCTCTTCATGAGACTTGATTTGGTTGAGAGTTGGATTATCTCCAAAAGGTGGTACTTGCTTCTCAACTTCAACCCATTTCCACAAACCAAGGTCTCTCAAGTGAGCCTTCATCTTGACAGCCCAAACTTGATAATTTTCTCCATTGAAAGTGGGTGAAAGAGCTAACATGTTGTTGGAGGCCATATTAACTGAAAATCTGAGCTTTCTTTGCGTCTGATCATTCGGAGAGGAAGCCCTTGATGATGTCTTCGCTCTGTCTTCGCTCTGATACCATGTTTGTAGATGAGAGAAAAGAGGATATGTAAAATCTGCAGAGAAAGAGTTGCATAAATTTGATATTGATCTAAAGGAATTAGCACACAACTCATGTTCTTCATTCTAGTCTTTTACATAGAAGACTTCTTACACAAGATGTAGGTAATTTGGTTCAAAGTCATAATAGTCACTTCTTTCCTAAGACTTTTGTCTATCAAAGCACAAAACACTTTTGTCTATACCTATCAAGATGAACCACTAGACATACATATAAACTACTAATGAACCACAAAGCATACATGTAAAATAACTTTAGAGTATCTAGAAAATATTATCAATTCTAACTCACTTCAACATGCAAGTTTGAAAATAGTAGTTCAAAACAAACTTATTCCCTATAAAAGTTAATATATTGTATAAAATGGCTTATTGATCTAATTTAAAGTGATGTTGAGAGGATCTAGAGAGGACGAAAGAAGAATAAACCAACAAAGTAGAAGAATACATAAACGGAAACCCAATCCAGGAATTTTCAACTCTATTCTTTAATTCATTTGACAAAAACTACCTATTGTTTTAATAGATGAATTAAGCTATGGAATATATACGAAATTAGAACTTTAAAAAGAATATGTTAAGAGCTTTGAGTTGAGTAAGATTGTGACCGAACATATGCGTTGCGAGTTACAAATAGTAGAAATTAGGATAATGGAGTAGTGCAATTAGGAGAAATAGAAGGTTAAAGGTGGACCATTTTAGATATTTACGATCAATCATTTACATGATGGACATATTAAAAAGGATGCTACACATATAATTCAAGCTGGATGGAAGTAGTGAAGGAGAGGTGCGGCGTGCAATTGCAATATCCCTATTAAACTAGTGTAAATTCTAGACGACCATCATTCGGCTAGCTATGCTTTATTTTGGGTGAACGTTTGGTGTTAAAGAAATGAGACACGTGAATGGGCAAAGATAAGATGCTTATGTGGACTTGTGGTGGAACAGATAAGGATAGAATAAGAATTTATTTTTTTTTTTTTATAAAAAAGAAACAAGGATAGAATAAGAAATATGAATGCAAATAAAAGTAGGAATAGCCTCAACAACTACAAAGTCTCAATTCTAAATTAGTTGGGGTCAACATTAAACAATAACAACAATAACAAACCCTTAGTCACATATTAGTTGGGGTTGACTACATGGATCCAACATTTCCATTTCACTCGATTCTTTGGATCCATATTCATATAAAGTGACAATTTTTTTTTTTGGCTGTTAACCTCATGCTTCCCTCTTTTATCTACGTATGAATAGCGCCAATGGAGGGAAAAAATATGACAATGGCGGTGTGGTTTTGACCAGTGTTTTCAATGTGCTGCCTAGGCACCAAGGAAATCAAAATAAGGTTGGCTTTGTTGTTGATGTTGATTGAAGTTACATGGTTAAGGGGAGAATTGATTGAATGAAATCACATCCCTGACCAAGTGGGACTTGACCTATCTGTTTTGATTTACCCGTTATTTTCTAATATTTATTGAAATGGTTTGCATGGTCTTGCAGTTAGAATTGTTTTTTGCACCACAAGGTACAATGTAAAATCTAAATGGCTTACATACGTTAAAGCCACCTCTTGGTCTACCCCTCCATGAAAGGGAAAATATTCTTGCATAGCGAATGAAAAAAATCAAATGAATCAATGGCTAAGAATCTTGATGATTGTGTTTCCTGAAGATGGAGGTTGTATGAAGCTTTTAGCCTGTTATCGTAAAGCTGAGTTGTTCGGAGAGGGCTCATATACCAATACTTTCTTAAAGACTTGGTTTATGTATGCTTGGGTACCTGATGCTTTCCATAATTATTATAGTAGTCATTGTCTATGCATGATTGGTTATTTCAAGTTGTTATAAGAGTTATGCAGCCATATGGTACATTAATTACTCATTGGTACGATTGGTTAGCTATTTTACTTTTCACAACCTTAATAGTTCATTAGTGAAGGAGAAGTTCAGGTTCTAAACAAATAAGAGGCATTGGTCATTATCGCATTGGAGATAAGTTTTGCCTAAGTCAGCCCAACGAATGTCTTGTAACAACAACAACAACATAGCCTCAATCCCAAATTAGTAGGGGTCGGCTACATAGATCAAACTCTTCCATTGTGCTCGATTTGGTGCAATTGATGGTGTGCTTTCCAATTCATTTAAATCCCTCCTAAACAATGTGTCCCAAGTTAGGTTCAATCTACCCCTACCTCGTCGAATTTCTTCAGGCTCTATTTAGTTGAGTTTTCTAGTGGGGGCATTTGTAAGCTGTCTTTGGAGGCGTTCAAACCACTGCAACGCCCATCACATGTCTTTTAAGAAATAGGCTATATGAAAAGCATTTGTCACTTTCTTGTTCTAGGTGTTATGTATGAATTTTTTTTTTGGTTTTTTTACATGCCTTAAAATGGTATTTTGGCTCTTTTTAGTTTAAGGAATGAGATTGCTAATACACCAAACAAAGCCTCAATCTCAAAGTAGTTGGAGTTGGCTAAATAGATCAAACTCTTCCATTGGGCTCGATTTAGTGCAATTGATGGTGTACTTTCCAAGTCCTTTAAATCCCTCATTATCAATGTGTCCCAAGCTAGCTTCTGTCTTTCTACCCCTGCATTATCAAATTTCTTCAATTTCTATTGAGTTGAGTTTTCTAGTGGGGCATTTGCATGCTGTCTTTGGAGGTGTCTAAACCACCGCAATTGTCCTTCCCTAATCTTTGCCTCAATTAGTGCTACTACTTTACTTTGAGGCTTTTTTCCTTTTTAATTTGTTATTATATCTTTACGAGTTTTATTACACATCTACTTAAGCATTCTCATTTTTGCTGCATTCATTTTATGTAGTGGTTGTTTCTTAACTGCCCAACCATTCACTTCCATAAAGCATAGCAGACCTAATTGCAGAATTTGCAATTCTACAAAACTTTCTTTTTAGCCCAAAGGCATTTGCTAGTGTATACTTGAGGAAAAATATTTACTGACCAGAATCATTGAAAGTAGACATGAAACAGTGTGGGTTTATGTTAATGGTTGTTCCATTTAAGCTAAATGTATGCTTGGGAAAACAATTTCTTTTTCTGTTCAAAAAACTCTTACTGAAGAGAACATTTTTTTTTCTGTTCGAGAAACTCCTACTGAAGAGAACATCTTCGTTCCCAATTCTGGCGATTTGATATTTTGCTTAGCATGCCACGTATGAGATCTGCTTTCTACAAGGCCAAACCTGTGAAATAGTTGGACATACTCACTGCTGATGCTAACTGTTTGGAAAGTCAAACATTTTCATTCATAGGCATGATTCTTATCTATTGCATAAAGAAATTGTTAAGATTTGGAGTTCATACGCAGCAGAAAATACAAAACAATTTTTGAAAAACCCCAACAGGATCGCAAATAAGTTCCATTAAACTAGATCTACAAAAGTAAGTCATACCTTGATTAGTGATTTTCTTCTCTGATTGTTCGATCTTCAAGACGTTCAAGTGCGTGTCCTCTATCAGAAATCCACACATGAACGGTGACCACAATTTGGAGTGCTAGCCCCAAGAGAGATTGAAAATGTTTTTCTTTCTCTCCCAAAATCTAGAGAGTTCAAAATTGGAAAAACGAAATTCTTATATTATGCTTTTGGGTATCACCCTTTATTTATATGTATAGATAAGCTCTCACTTAAAATCCTATTCGTAATACAACTATTGTATTTATGATGTTTAAGTAAATTTGAAATACAACTATTGTATTTATGTTGTTTAAGCAAATTTCACATATACCCTTATTAATAAGTTATCATATAACAAATCATGAGGGGTTATATACTATGAATTTTATCTTATAAAATTCAATACTCTTGACCATTTGAAATTGCGCAAAGACATTCTTTGTGTGCGACCCAATAGGTTCATGCAACGTTGGTAGTGAACCAAAACCATTTTGGTACTCAAGTCATAAGCGGTCTCTAGCAAGGCATTATGACTACCCAAGTAGCGTGAATATCAAAATCGATACAACCTAATGAATAACGTATATCATATCCTTTTGTCGTGCGATATCCTTTGATTAAATATAAGGCATGGAAAGTCACCCTTAATATTCAATCGTACTAGTCTCGATCTTTAGATAGATTGAAAATATCCAAGCGACATTGATCATATCAATTCACTTGGACTTGGCCATTTAACAATCTAACACATCGAGGGATCCACTGATATCTCTCTCTTTACGAGAGCGACAAATTCTTTCTTGATTACACATCTTCACATATTGCTCACATGATAACCAATCACAATCTTTATAATCGTCCAGTTAAAGACAACATTTGATTGTGTCAAATTACCATGCTCTTAATATTGAAGTCTATGGTAATCTCAAGTCGAAGGACTAAATGATATACCTATTAAGAGTAGCACCTATGACTTAATCCATGTGGTGTTCTCATAGCGGGTCGGTCTAGTACCTTGTTCCTTAACAAGTACTCATGATCTCGATTCGTATCCTTCATATGTATGATCATCACATGACCATCAATCAAGACTCATGCTAGTCTTAATTCATTATAGTTCCCAGTATAATGACCGACTAGGGACATTTAGGATATTTCAACAAATACCCATGGATCTTATTATAAGGTAAATATGCAATCACTTAGAATAAAACAGCAAATGATAAACCTCTATTTTATTAACTAAAAAAAACTGTAAGATAAACAATGTTTGTAGATTGACCTAGGGCACATGCCCCAACAGAAATGCGCTCTATGTTTGTTTCATATGAACTCCCTATGTTTCCTTTCCTATATTACTAATCAGTTGACCTGTTTTGCAGTTATTGTGCTGACAACTCAGACCTTTTTAAGAATGCTGATACCGCATATGTCCTTGCATATGCAGTTATTATGTTGAATACTGATTCACACAACCCAATGGTATGGCCTAAAATGTCAAAGTCTGATTTCATACGCATAAACACAATGAGTGATGCTGAAGAAAGTGCCCCCAAGGAGCTTCTTGAAGAGATTTATGACTCTATTATTAAGGAGGAAATCAAAATGAAAGATGATTTTACAAGTATAGGCAAAAGCAGCAGACAGACAGAAGAAAGAGGCCGTCTTATCAGCATTCTTAATCTGGCTCTCCCTCGAAGAAAGTCAGCAGCTGATATTAAATCAGAGAGTGATAATATAATCAAGCAGATGCAGGTTTTTTTCAAAAATCAAGGGGCTAAACGTGGAATTTTCCATACTGCACAGCAAATTGAACTTGTGAGGCCCATGGTTGAAGCTGTAGGATGGCCATTGCTTGCAACATTCTCTGTTACCATGGAGGAAGGAGATAATAAACCAAGGGTTCTTCTCTGTATGGAAGGATTTAGAGCTGGCATACATATCGCGCGTGTTCTTGGGATGGATACAATGCGATATGCATTTTTGACATCTTTAGTTAGGTAATATACATTTCCCTGAAATTTGAGTCTATTATTTTAAAGTCCTTATCCAGTATGAACTTTGATATGCATTTTTGACATCTTTAGTGAGATACTCCCTCCGTTCCTTATTATCTGTCACATTTTGACTTGTGCACAAGAATTAAGATGATGATTAATTACGATTAAGGTTTTATTACAAAGACTAAATTGCCCTCTGATAAATAGCTTCATTAATTTTGAGTTTCGAGTAAAGTTTACAGTTTTTATTCATTATTACCTGAATGCATTTTGGTTTTCCAGATTCACCTTCCTGCACGCTCCAAAAGAAATGCGTAGCAAAAATGTTGAGGCATTGAGAACTTTGCTAGCCATATGTGATTTGGAGAAAGACTCTTTGCAAGATACTTGGAATGCTGTCTTAGAATGTGTTTCTCGACTTGAATTCATTACTTCTACACCGGCTATTGCTTCAACTGTCATGCTAGGGTCTAATCAGATCTCTAGGGACGCTGTTCTTCAGTCTCTGAGAGAGTTGTCAGGGAAACCATCTGAACAAGTTTATGTGAACAGTGTGAAATTACCCAGTGATTCTGTTGTAGAATTTTTCACAGCTCTCTGTGGCGTGTCTGCTGAAGAGCTGAAACAAACACCTGCTCGTGTTTTCAGCTTGCAGAAACTTGTTGAGATCAGCTACTACAATATGGCTCGTATTCGGATGGTAATCCATAGTCAATTGATTGGAAGAGTTGTTTGTAGAAAAAAAAAACTAATAAAAAAACCTGGGATAGAATTTGTTCACTGTGCTTGCATGCTGGGTAAAAGTAATTGCATCTACTGTTAACTAAACTTGTATAGTTGTATCATCATCGCCATCCATCCAAATGAATAGCCAGCTGATTCTGCTCGTACATATTGAATTAATTTATTTTGGTGAATCCATTTAACTTTGATGAACATACAATTAAGAAAACGTAAAACTATGAACGCCTTCAGGAAATTCTGGTCTGAATATTGTTAAATGCGTTGTGAGATATTTTCCTGTTGCGTATCTATTCCTTGTTTTAGCCAAAAAGATAACAAAAGTTCATAAGTTTGAAAATGACTAAGAATATCATAACTTGTTTATTTATTTTCTATTTTATGGCCATTCAAAGATATTTGCTTTGGTAAATTTAATGATTCTGGCGCCGATTGTTTTCTTTAAGTGAATCTTTTCTTTAGATATCTAAACGTTAAAATTTTTAAAGGTTGCTGTTTAAATTTAACCATTATGGTTCTCTGTAAAAGTAATTGATGCCACAACAATGGAGTCTTTCTCAAAGTTGAAAGGTTTCACTTAGCAGTTTCATTTACAGGTCTTAAAATTTTGTTTTCATGATACTCAGAGCTCCTTTGAAAGCTTGGGTCTCTGTTCAACTTTTTACCAACCACTTAGCATCTTCAAAAACTAATTTATGTATGGTGCCTTGCCTTTTGATACCTTTTTATTATTTTCATTTTTTTTTTTTATATTTTGATGCTTTTCAGGTCTGGGCTAGAATATGGTCTGTTCTGGCAAATCATTTCATTTCCGCTGGGAGCCATCATGATGAGAAAATTGCCATGTATGCCATTGACTCGCTTAGGCAACTTGGTATGAAGTATCTGGAGCGTGCTGAACTCAACAATTTTACATTCCAGAATGACATTTTAAAACCATTTGTAGTTCTTATGCGAAACAGTCGAAGTGAATCTATACGGGGCCTAATTGTTGATTGCATTGTTCAAGTATGGTATTGGTTCCTTTTTTACCCTTGTTTCATGTCTGGTCATGACCATGTGCATATTTATGCAATTTAAAGTTTAATTGTATTTGGCTTGTACTCGATGATTTCAGATGATAAAAGCAAAGGTTGGAAGCATAAAATCAGGTTGGCGCAGTGTTTTTATGATCTTCACTGCTGCAGCCGATGATGAGTTGGAATCCATAGTTGAAAGTGCGTTTGAAAATGTTGAACAAGGTAAGCACCTTAGCCTCCTAAAGTTCACATTTCTAACCATTAGTATTTTCTTGTGACATAACTTGTGCTTGCAGTTATCTTGGAACATTTTGATCAAGTTGTTGGAGACTGCTTTATGGATTGCGTAAACTGTCTTATTGGGTTTGCTAACAATAAGAGCTCCCACAGAATAAGTTTGAAGGCTATTGCTCTCTTGCGTATATGTGAAGATCGTCTTGCAGAGGTTGGTTTTGCATGGTGTCTTTTTTTTTTTGGTTTGGTTACTTTAGATTTTGTTTTTGTTAGTACTCTTTTTTGTTTTTGTTTTTCGATAAGCATTTTCTAAGAGTCTACTTATGCTTCTAAAAATAACTTAAAGTCTAAACAGTAATATTCTTTGATATTTTATTTCTTGAGTTTTCTCTTTTATGAGGTTTAGTTTTTCGGTTTGACTGGGCTCGTTTGTTTCAGGGACTAAAAAACCATATAATCATTTTACTGATTATGTCAAGCATTAATTATTTTAGTCCCAATTCATTTGGGCTGGAGCCTGTTGTCATTGTTGTTGTACGCCAAGCACTAGTTTTGAAAGTAACTAACTTTTTTTTTTTTCTTGAGAGGAAACTGGATGGTGTATATTAATGTAAGAATGAAAGTTACAAAAAATGATCACATCAGGGTACCAAATATGCCAAGGAGAACCAACAGTTCTCCCATCTCACCTTCTCTTCTATTCTTCTATAGTTGCACACTACCTGTCTACATTTTGTCAACCCAACTGCTCAACCAATATGCTAACGGATATCTGCTCACCAATTTTAGGAAATTTAGAGAGTTGTCTCCAACAACAAATTGTTGCAAATTTAGAGATTTGTGTCTACAACAATAACAACAACGCCTCAATCCTAAATTAGTTGGGCTTGGCTACATGGATCAAACTCGTCCATTGCACTCGATTTAGAGAGTTGTGACAACTCTTAGTAGTGGCTTTCATAAAGTTGTATCTTGCAACATGTATCCGCAAGCGGCGTGTCTGCATCACTTTTTTGCAGCCTGTGGATCTTTGCCAGTATTGATAGTGTCTCCAACTTAACCAACTAAACTCACAAGACTGGGGTTTTACTCCATAAAGGCCTTGATACATCTTTGCCGGTATTGATAGTGTCTCCAACTTAACCAACTAAACTCACAAGCCTGGGTTTTTACTCCATAAAGGCCTTGATACTATCGTTCTTAAGGCGGTGCCTAGTCAGTGTTTAGGGGTGCCCATTTCCTAGTCCTTAATTAGGCAAGGGTAGTGGCTTGAAAATATTTTTCAAACTTTTCATGGAGGTCTCTGTAATTTTCAAAACTTTTATTATTATTTTATTTGTTTGAAATATTTTTTATTTCAAAATGTGTGAAAAAGTGTGGAGGTGAAAATATATTTATGAGAATGCGTAAGTGAAAAAATATGCCACTTATTGTTGAGGGGTCTCTAAATAAGTTAAATTATTTCTTAGGGAGGTCTATGTAATTATTTTTTGTCCGCCTAGGCGTTGCCTAGACTAGGCGGGACTAAACCACCTAACACTGCCTCGCCGCCTTGAAAACATTGGTCGATACTAATTGGGGGGAGATCCACTTACATGCTTCATTATAAAGTTCACTATCTGATGTGGAGTTAACCTTCGATCTACATATCTCCAATACTCCACCATGGATCGAAATCTATCCAAAATGTCTTTTTCCTAGTTGAAGCATTGGCTTCATGCCATGTTGTTAGGCCCACTTGTTGCATGTATCTGGAAGTAGTTTGTGTGTGACATTTTTCCACGAGCCCATAGATCTCTGTCAGTATCTATGTTACCCGGACTCGGATACGGGTGTCGGGTGCGGGTATGTGTCTAGAGGGTCGACTTGGTTTTTTTTTTTTTTATTTTTATTTTTTAGGACTCGGGGGCTCGGTAATAAGTGTCCAAAATTTTAGACACTGGTACTTGGACATGGCTAAAAATTGTAAAATTTAAATATTACTCTTTAATTTGTTGTTTTATTACAAACATTTTAAATAAATAAAACTATTTGTTTTTTCTAAAATAAGATAAGTTAAAAAATCATTCTTTTCAATCAAATAGCAAACAACCATTAAAACTTTGTTTTATGCAAATTATAGGCTGTAACAACACTATTGATGAAGAGAGAGAGAGAGAGAGAGAGAGAGAGAGAGAGCAGCGTGACACCTCTTCTTCTTCCTCAACAACAGCGCGACACCTCTTCTTCTTCCTCGACAACAACGATACCCTGCTTCCTCTTTTTTCATCTTCTTTCTTCTTCCTCTTCTTTTAGGGTTTATTGAATAATCAAAACAGAGCAACAACAATGTCTCTCTCCTTGTTTTTTTCTTCCTTTTCTCCTTCTTCTTCCCCTTAATCTACGCGTCCATCCTTGTCTTCCCAAGATCCGACACATATCCAGGGTCGATGTCCGTGTCGAGTCATGTCGACACAAATACTCCACCCTGAAATGCGAGTCCGGGTATCATAGGTCAGTCCTGATACTGGCTTCAACTTAACCACATTTAACTCACTGGTGCAGGTTTTACTCCAAAAGCCTCGATATTAATTGGGGGGATATATGCACTTATATGCTTCATTATGAAATCGCACTATCTGTTGGGATCTAAGTTACATGGGCTCGTATACGGGTATCCAACACGGGTATGTATCTAGAGGTTGGACATGCAATTCTCTGAATTAAAGGATACGGGGACTCGGCTAATAAGTGTCTAAATATTTGGACATGGTACTTGAATAACATATATTTTGATCATACATTAATTTATTATAGGTAATGTGTAGATTATTTGACAACTTTTTATATATTTTTTTTTATGGAAGGCGGGCCAGATGTGGGTCATGTGGTCCATATCTTAATAAAGCAAGAAAAGACACAACATTGATGGTACATGGGCCCATACATAATGTGCTCATGTGTGTTGTACTCATCAGTTGTTAATAAATAAGCATGTGGGCCATTTTGATGACAAAAATCTCTTCTCCTCTCTCTCTCTCTGTTTCTCTCTCGATGGATTATGTTTCATCTTCTTCCATTTACTGCAACTTCATGGCGGCTCCGCATCCTTCTATCAGATCTGATCTGCATCTCTTCCTTTCATCGATGCATTTCTCGCTATCAGATATGCTTCTCTCGCTATCATATCTACATCTCTCCTTGGATCTGCATATCTCTCTCTCTCTCTCTTTCTCTTAGATCTGCCGCGTCGATATGTATCTCGTGTCCGGATCCGTGTCGGATCATGTCGACGTGGGTACTCCAGCCAAAAGTGCCGAGTCCAGGTATCCAGGTTGGGATAACCTTTGATCCACTCATCTCCAACATTAAGCGACACCAATGTGTCTATAAATTTGAAATTTGAATGTCATTTTAATTGCTTTTTATTTTTGTGAATTGAGAATAACATTATTTTTTGTGCGGATCATTACTTAAAGAGTTTTTTTGGTTGGTTTGAGCATACACACTCAAAACCTAACAACAACTGATTAAAGTTTTTTGGTTGGTTTGAGCATATACAAACTCAAAACCTAACAACAACTGATTGAGTTTTGATTGTATCCTAAAGGCTAGCTCGTGGAGAAATCTTGTCTAAAAGTGTTAGCCCCCACATCATTAGGTGATTGATTATTATTAATTACTTTAATCTTCTTAATTAATTCCTTACAACTAATCAAATTTCTAAAATCCTCGAGATACGCAACACTCTTAAAGTTAAACTCAAGTTCTTAATCTCATCGAGTGGATCAAATTGGGAAATCATTTAATAAAGATTTCCATTGCTAGTAAAATTTCGGCAAAGTTTCTCCAATAAATATGGATGGTGGAAATCCAAAGTACCTATCAACAACAGTGGGAGAATGCCTAGGACTCAAATCTCAACCAATATCCATAACAGTTCATATATCAAATTTCTAATTAAAAAACAATCCACTTGAACCTTTGGTGTTGGCCTTAGCCCTTTTCATATAACCTTTTAACCTCAAACTCAGGTTTAACTTCATCATTACTGTAAATCATAACCTCAAGTTATCATAACACAATATAGTCTTAATACTCAATACCTGAGCTTTAAATACAATAATAATCAAAACCAGTATATAGTAAAGAGAGAATAACTTAAAAGAAATCACCAAGTTTCCTACGCTTGCTCTTTTACTCAAGTCTCCACTGTATGCATCAAAAATGATTTGAGGGTGATCTGTGCTCCCACAATGTTAAGTTTGATACATGGAGATGTAATTTCATTTCCAAACAAAATAACAAAGCAATTAACATATATAAACTATATGTATCCCTCCATTTTCCTTTTCCTAACTATATTCAGACGTCGACTTCAAAATATAGTACAAAAATGGTACTAGGAGTTAAATGCATGCTTCCCGGAATCGATGATCGCCGCTTCAAAGCTTTATTCGAATACAATCTGTCTCACTTATACTAAGTACCTTGTCTCGACTAACTTTACTCGTAGCTAGGCTGTTTCACCTAGGCAGGACACCTCCCTGAGATCGAGCATGGAAAACTCTATTCGTATGACATGAATGCATGATCGACAATATGTGAAATGCAATACAAACAATAATACAAATGCATGTACGAAGATAAATCAATAAACAATAAAGGTCATTGTAGGGTTTACTTACGTCTTATGCACTCCAAACCTATGTCCCGAGGGTCATTCCTAGTGTTTTTAGGATTTTCAACAATACGTAAAACCATTGAGAAATCCGGATAAGATTACTATTCGAATTCCTTAAGTTTCCGGTAAAATTCCGAATTATTTCGGTGTTCTCAAGTCCTAAAAATTGGAAAATCAATTTTAAAATTTAAATCCCAAAGTCCCAATACCATTTGCAACACCAATAATTTCAATTTCCATCACTTAATAAGTTTCAACATCTGTTGAGCTTAATTCCTCAATTTTACACAAATTTGGGGATTCTAGCATGCTTTTTGAGGCACAAATCCTAATGTAAAGCACAATAAAATCCTAAAATCTATTTTGAAAATAATTTGATTTTCTTTTATTTTTCCCAAAATTCCAATTTTTAAATTTTTTTTTGAGGTCAGCCGGTACTGGCCGAGCCTAGCATTGGGCCAGCCCTGGGGCACTGCCCAGGCCGACTTTGCTGAACTGTCTATTCAGCAACACTGCTGAACTTTCCATTCTCTTCTCCTTTTTTTGGGTCAATCTCTCAACACTCCCATCTCTTCCATTAGAACTTTAACATTTTAAACAACATGATCGATCTAACCCTTGTTCATCAAATTCCTGCCTAATAACCCACAAAAGTTGGTGTTAACTGTGAGAATATTTACCTTGAAACAATTTTGCATAATTTTCCTTAATGAGCGCGCCTACTTGTCGCAGCTCCAACTTGACGTGTAGGTCTCAACTACCTGTGGTAAAGTGTGGAAATTGAAGGTGGGTAATGTGGGGAAGAGGTTAGAGTTGAGAGGAGTCGAAAGAATGAGAGAAAAGAGAAGAAACCAACACCCCACCCATCTCACCTTGTTTAATGGTCTTGCTGTCACAGTTCAGATGTGAGCTGATATGATTTGAGAATCTCCAAAATCATTACCTTGAGCTCGATTTGAGGTGAGGGTGATGAGATTCACACTTGTGTATGTTGGGAAGAGGTAGAAATCAAGAGTTGGCCAGAGAGTGTGAGGTGAGTAAGAAAACTTACTTCTAACTTCCCTTGTTCAACTGTTTTACTGTCAATCTAATTAACCTTCGAACTTGCTGTCATGGGTTTCATAGCCTTCAAACTCAAGATTTCTTGCTCAATCTGAAGTGGAAAATGACGAATTTCACTGTTGGAGGTGGAGGGAATGTGAGGAAACCAAGAGAGAGTCGAGAGAATGGCTAGAGAAGGAGGGAGAGAGAGAGAGAGAGAGAGAGAGAGAGAGAGAGAGAGAGAGAGAGAGAGAGAGAGAGAGTGAGAGAGAGAGAGGAGAGAGAGGAGAGAGAGAGAGAGAGAGAGAGAGAGAGAGAGAGAGAGAGAGAGAGAGAGAGAGAGAGAGTTAGAGTTACAGTTACAGTTACAGTTGACTTAAAGTTAAAGTTAAAAGAAAGTTAAAAAAGTTAATTTAGGTTTATAAATAGAGGGCTGCTTTTCAACTCTTCCAAGCTATCTCACCCAATTTAATTAACCACCCATTTAATTAACCACCCAATTATTTTCCAAAACACTCTAAGCCCACGCAATGTTAATATTGAAATCCCTAAAGTAAACCTAATTAACTCCATCCCTCTTTCTCATCCCATCCCCTCTCATTGCCCAAATCGATCCTTCACCCTTTCGTTTCCACTCTCATCCCACCATCCTTCCTCATCACATTTTTGGTTGCATTCAAAGCTTTTTATTGGCTTGTTGGTTGTTTGTCTTATGAGTTTTTCAAAGTCTCTCTCTCTCTCTCTCTCTCTCTTGAATAGGATTTTCTCTATCTTTTTTCATTTGGTTTATTGGTTGGAGAGAACAATTGATCAACAAATTACTGCCCAACTAGCAACAATTGCTAATTAAGGCTAGGAGTGATGAATTTGCTAAAAATACAATAAACTAAAGTCCCTTTTTCATTTTTTAACTCAGTTTTATTTTGGGTATTGTAAATCGGGGCATTTGATGCATGATTGAATCGATCTGAAACTATAAAGGGGTCAAAATAGATCATAGGGCATCATCCCCTTTGCTTGGGCTCTGCATATCAATTTAGCTATAAATGATTCTGCCATTCAGGAAAATGTGCTTTCCATGCTTATTCTTGTTTATGAATGGTGTTAATTGGGAGGAGAGCAAGAGTCCTACAAGTTTCATTTTTGAGGTTCTGCCATGCCATTATAACATAGACACATAGTTCGTTAAAGAGATTATTATATATAAGAAACAAAGCTGGTCATTTAATTTGGTTGTTTTACCGATTCGTTGTTTAACAGAGAACAAAAAGAACATGAATAGGTTCAAGAAGGGGGAGATTGGTTTTGCACAAGGATAATATGGTCATTAACTTAATGGATATTTTAGTCAAGAATTTTAATTTTAAGATTGGGTGGGAAGATACGTTGGAAGGGTTAAAATAGGAACCCTCTATAGATAAACCCCTCCAAATCACTACTTTACTTAATTTAACTTAATACTTCTTTTTGACTTCACCATCCCATTGACATGAAATTTGACTCACACCATCCCATGAACATTGTGGAAATGCTCGGCTACCTCGAATCCTGACCACGCTAATCGAGGCAAATTTTGCGCATTGATAGTCAAAGGACAAAATCACCATCTTAAGTCAAAATGACTTAATTTTCAACTAGAATTAACACTCTTTAACACGTAAACCAAGATCAAACCACAAGTCATTTTCACATTAGACTAATTTGACACGCATCTTGAGGTTGTGACCTGTGAAACCCAAAATTACCGGCATGACTTGAAATTTTTTAAAATAAGATATTGCACACACTAAGCAAAGCATCACGAAAATATAATGTTTTCCTAGAGATTCCCTTTTTCACTGATCCGGTCCTAATCCACAACACGTGTCGTAATTACTTGTAATTTACTTCTACAGATTTAAATCAGGGACTCACAAAAAGACAACCATTATGTGCCTTCAATCCAAACTACTTCAAACGCTCTTTCCTAATCTTTTGTATCAGTTGGTGTTGCTCCTACTTTTCTTTGAATTTATGTATTTCTTATTCTATCTATACGAGTTTTATCATACATCCACATAAACATCCTCATTTCCGCACGTTCATTTTATGCACTTGTTTCGTTACTGTCCAACATCGACTAATTTAAATTTGATTTAAAAATAATGTGCTTATCATAAGATGAAAAAGTTGGTCCTGTGATTACCATTTTACCATTACTATTATCTTCATCATAATATTCATTATCATTATTTTGATTTTTCCAACAAGCTTGGAAATTGAAAATATAGAGAAAAGAAAAGGCATCATATGTTTATAAAAAGCATATTATGGCACTGCAAAAAAAACATATGATAAGGTTCCTATAGATGTTCTATGGTGGATTCTCAAAAGAAAAATGAGCTCATGCTAGGTACATAGACACTATTAAAGATGTGTACAAAAGAGAAGTAACAAGTATAAAGACATTTGGAGGATGACCCACAAAAGAATTTTCCATTACAATAGAGCTACATCAAGGATAGGCCATAAAGCCCGTATCTCTTTAGTTTATTGATAAACTAGCTGGGCATATTCTAGAGATGCCTCTTTTGCGAATATTATCATCACTTAATTTGACACCCATGGTTGCCTGGTTATTAAAATTTCTAAATTATATTTTTTAAGTTAATAATGATCGTTGTTTTAAGATGTTCTTCCTTGTATGAGCCTGCCTAATCTTTTCTTCTCCTTTGTCAGGGACTTGTACCAGGTGGTGCATTGAAGCCCATTGATGTTAATGCTGACAAAGATGCAACTTTTGATATGACCGAGCATTATTGGTTTCCGATGCTTGCTGGTTTGTCTGACTTGACATCGGATCCCAGAGCAGAGGTTAGAAACTGTGCCCTTGAAGTGCTGTTTGATTTGTTGAATGAGAGAGGCCGCAAATTCTCATCTGCATTCTGGGAGAGCATTTTTCATCGGGTCCTTTTTCCAATTTTTGATCATGTTAGAGATGGGGAAGGACCAGCTTGGTTTCTTCTAATGATGAATGGCTCCGTGAAACCAGCATTCACTCGCTTCAGCTTCTGTGCAATCTTTTTAATACCTTTTATAAGGTTAGTGCAAGTTTATGTTGCTTACTAGTATGTCTTCCTCTGTCAGATAGGATAGATAATATAAGCCTCCGCTTGAGTATTCTTTGATGAAGGCAGGCTTTTTAGTCTTTCACTCCCAGGAGATCTTTGCTAACTTCATCTCATTTTGGAGAACTCCATTCGTCATACTTGAGGATAAGACTGAGAAGATTGTTGATAATTCCATTGCTTGACGTAACATCTTGGATGCTCCGCATTCCTTTTTCTACTTGCTTGTTTATATTTTGCCGATTAAAGGTTGTCTTCTCTTTTATTGGGGAGTGTCATTATTTGTTCTCTTTTTTTTATGTTAATTTCAAAACAGCAGAACACTATTGATTTCTGATTTATATTCATTGTATGGATTATGTCTGTTTGATGATTTATTGGGGGCTAAGTTGAATTTTTATGACATTTTCATACATCGTAGGAGGACATGATTGAGTGCACTAGGGAGGGGCTTAAATTGTATGAGGTTAGGAAGTTTGATGGATTTCTTCATCAACTTTCATGTTGACTGCTTGGGTAGAGAGAAACAGTAAGGCCTTTGAAGAGGAGTTCAACGTCAAGCATCTTTTGGAGTTGTTCAATTTAGAGCTACTGGAAAGTTAGCAGGGTTGGGGGAACATCTAGGTTTACTATTTTTGGTTTGGGTTCATGTTGGTGTGATTTGGAAGTCCTATTTTTTCTGCCTTTGGTTTTATGAAGTACTTTTACATATATAAAGTCTCTGCTTTGTGTAAAAAATACTGATATTTGGTTTTTGAACATTACCACATGATTGCTGTTTTAGTTCCAGTAGGAGGTAAATGTATGCTGCTTGACTAATTGTGGTTAATTTCACCCCTGGGCATCCAACTTTATGATTTGTAACACTTTGGTCACTGAACTTACGTTTGTAACAATATGGTCATTGAACTTTGCGATTTGTAACAACTTAGCCACTGAACTTTATTTTCTGTAACATGAAAGTCATTTCAATGGCTTTCTGGTCAGACATTTCAGCTGGACTTTTGCCTCACATTAAGTTTAGTGATTGTGGGTTCAATGCCACTAGGTGCAAAGTCATCAGCATAACCGGACCTCGGACCGAAAAACCATCAGAATGAGTTTCGTGTTACAGAAAATAAAGTTCAGTGACTAAGTTGTTACAAACACAAGGTTGAGTGACAATATTGTTACAAACATAAGTTCAGTGACCAAAGTGTTACAAATCATATAGTTGGATGACCATGGGTGAAATTAATGGTACTGGGGAATCACCTTGAGGTCATGTTACCAAAACCCACATATTTCAGCATGCTTACAACAACAACAAAGCTTCAATCCCAAATCTGTTGGAGTGGGCTACATGGATCAAACTCATTGCGCTCGATTTAGTGCAATGTTTCAGCATGCTTAATCACATAAAATTTTACTGTAGCGTGAATTTTCAGAGTTTAATTAAGCTCTTAAGTGGATTGATCCTTGTCAGTAGTGAGGTTATATTTGATCAGAGAATAGTGAGGTTATATGAGTGATAATATATAACTCATTGCATGTTGTATATATGTATATGATACTTTCTACAATGAGAATAAAAAAAAATTAAAAATAATTAATACTCATGCCATGATAACTTTATTTTGGTCCACTAGGTCTTAATCTAATGGTCAGTACACTTGTACATTTATTGCTTTACATGGGTATATTTATTGGCTCCATATAATATTGGTCTGTGTTAAAATTCGTAATTATGGAATAATATCATTGAAGTTATGTTTCTATTAGCATGATCAAAACTTGCTAATCACTGTATAACTCTGTTCTTCCTCACTTTTGATGTTCAGGAGGTGTGTTTTATGCTGCCCCCCCTATTGGGATTGTTATTAGACTGTGCCAAAAAGATGGATCAAAATGTGGTTTCAATCTCTCTTGGCGCTTTAGTACATCTCATAGAAATTGGAGGCCACCAATTTAGTGACAGGGACTGGGATACTCTACTGAATAGCATAAGGTAAGACTTCAAGTTTTAATTTTTTTTTAGGAGCTTGTTATTGGGAAAAAACTCACGCACAATGGGAGCCAATCGATCTTACAAAACACACAAACTCACAAATGTCATTCAATCAACCAAACTTGTGTACAAACTAACCTTGGGGTCTTTATACAGACTTCTACATATGACATTGTAATTTAACTTAAAAACACATAAAATGAATTGTCCAAAAACAAACATAAAGATACAATTGGAAGTTCTCTAAACACAAAGCACAATTGGAAACTTTCCTAAAACACTAGATGTTTAAAACACACTAAAATGGAAAGTAAAAGTTTAAGCCGAAAATTCCAATCCAATTGTCACTGCCGACTAATAGCCACGATTTGCCAGCCATACATCCAATCAGCACGTGCAATCGATCGTCCAACCATGATCAACTGTCTCGACCATTAACTGTGTAGCAACACACTAAATCTCATCCAATCTATCTAACAAAAACAAACATCCAAATGGTTGGCCAACTAACAAAACAACAATCTTAAAACACATACTCGCAAACTTTCCACCAAAAAAAACCATGCTAAAAAAGTCTCCACTATGGGCCTAAGATATTGTTGCAATGTTATCTTCTCCTTTGTTGGCAGTAGTTTTGTAGTCACTCTGTTGCTTCGACAAAATTTGATAAGATGCCCTTTCTCACCATAATAGAAGCAAACTGATTGGGTTAATATCACATACCATCATCCAACTTTAGAATTTGTAACACTTTGGTAACTAAACTTATATTTGTATCAAATAAGTCTCAAGTTGGTTCACAAAAGTCACTTTGGTCAAACTTTGGTCACTAGTTTTATTCTTAGACAAATTTGTTGTTTCATTAAAAGAGAGGGAGATAGAATTGGGCCGCGGCTTTGATGGAAGGGGAGGTGACTGTAATTGGATGGGTGGGAAGTGGGGGTGGTGGCAGAGACAGGGGGAAGAGTCGCAGGGAGATTTCAAATTTAATAACATGTTATCAAAGTAGACAGACTCTCATCACTGCAAATCAAATTTAATAACATGAAACTGCTATGCAATTAGGAACAAAATCAGGAAAATGAACCCAAAACGAATAGATTTCAATGCCACATTAACTCAATTTCCATCAATTCACACGCCCATTTCAACAAACAAATGGTTTGCACTCAAAATCAACCTACAAAAAGCCTCTTCAATCAACCATTATTTGTGAAACATCATAATTAAACCCAACTCGCAAAATCACAGACTACTCAGAAACAAAAACACCAAAAAGGAGAGAACTGATTGATCATACGGAGCAGCATAAGTCAGAGAAACTTGAACCCCAACAGCCTCAACGCCTCCTCTTCTCGCTGATCCCCATGTTGCCCAATCAATCCAAACCTCTTATTCCAATTCCGCTTCGCTTGAAATGAGTCTGAATTCATGGGAGAGGGCATTTGACATTGGCATGTTAACCCCTAATACACTACAGCACAAACGAATCAAACTACTTGTGACAGCCCCTAGTTAAATCCAGGCACCGCTCGACACAAAACCCCTATTAACCCATAATATACCAGAGCAGGGCTAATAAAGGCTTAGTCAGTCGTACAATCTAATCATTGGTGTCGAATAGTACACATAACAGAGTATACATCTTTGCAAAAGACATGCCGCGAAATTTTAAGTCGATAAAAATCGATAGCACTGGAAATTAAATCATGCATCAATTCCTAAATAGTGGTGACTTGGAAGTATAGATCTCACGTAACTAAGTGGTGACAAAAGGGAATATGCATGTATCTCAAGAATCTTTCAACCCATATACCCATGTGCCAAAAATAATAATATAAATACACAAACCACCTACAAATGCACCAAACAAATAGTTCTTGAGCTCAAAAGTAGTCTCTCAAGAGTCTCCTGCCTTAGCTGCAGGTAGGCTCTGAAATTGCCAACAAGTAACAATTTCAGGTAAGTAAATTCCAGGTTTTATCCAAATTTATTTCATATTTATCAAAGGCATGTAGCTTAAATTCATGAATGACGAGAGCAATAGGATGATGAAACAAAGCACTTATATCAAAGCACTGTCACTTGCATTTAGGGTCCTCGAAAGATCCAAGTTCCAACTCATGTTCGCTTCACCAACGAGGAACCTAGCCCCAGTTAGGACATGCAGGAGATATCAATAGATCTTGGTCCCGACTTCGTCTCGGGTTCACCATCGAGAATCAATCTTGACAGATCCTAGTCCCTACAAGTCATTGGGTTCATTATTGACACGATCTATCTCAACCGAAATCGACCGAAGCCATATGTACTTTTGCAAGGAATATAATAGGGACAAGAGCATGCAATCCTAACTATTATGGTTGTTTTCGCCTCGAATTGCGTTCCCAAATTGATATAATCCAAACTCGATCTTCCTATAGTTCATATTAGAGTTTTAGGAGTGTTAGAATCCATTAGAATCTAGCTTAGACCCTTTAGAGGTGTAGAGCCTACTAGAAATATTAAGCATGTTCTTTGAGCGTAGTGTGCTCGATGTGGTCATCGGGGAAATGCTCTAGAAGCCCATAATTCTTGTGGTTTGTCATAAAATCTCAGCCTTTTTGGCCTCGAACGCATACAACCCTGTTGAGACTTGTTCGTACACCACTTATAATCACCATACAACACGACCACAACAATAAGCTCAATCCCATGCAATAGATACCAAATCACCATTAATTATAATCATTATTTATTATCTTCCTCACACAACCACTACCCAACAACGACCTTTTAAATTATCCCCAACAAGGGATTTCCACTCATTGATGGTCGATAGACTCCTATTGACCTCCTTATACAAAAACCCATAGAGAAAACAACTTAGAACAAGAATTTGTAGAGATCTGGTGAATGGCTCATCTAGGGCTTTACTTAGTTCCTCAAGCTTGCTTTTTTTGCTTCATGAGCGTCTACTATTGTCACGAATCTTCGTGAAAGTCCCTAGATTGCATACACACGAATACACCCAAAGGTAAATAAATACAGAGAAAACAAAACACGCGGATTTACGTGGAAAACCCCAAAATCAAGGAAAAAGACCACCAATAAACAAGGTATTCCATTATCAATAATTTAGTACACAAAGGAAATCCCTCCTCTATCTAAACCCCAAGAACAAGTTTCAATCTCACAACTTAGTGTGCCATGTACCTGCAATCAAGCCCGTATGCAAAACCACATCTACCTAGGTCACTTGGTTCTCAATGCAACACTCTAACACTATCAATCATGTGTGCACAACCTAACACAATGTGTTGAACGCACGCACATCATGTATTTTTTTCAATGGTCACACTATATATATATATATATATATATGTTTGCGTACGATTACAACATTAATCAACACAACATAACCTCAATCTCAAATTGATTGGGGTCGGCTTCATGGATCAAACTCTTCCATTGTGCTCGATTTAGTGCAATTGATGGTGAGCTTTCCAAACCATTTAAATCCCTCCTAATTAATATATCTCAAGTTAACTTTGGTCTACCTACCTCGTTGATTTTTTTCAATTTCTATTGAGTCAAGTTTTCTATGGGGGCATTTACAGGCCCTTTTTGTAGGTTTCCAAACAACCACAACCACCCTTACCTAATCTTTGTGTCAATTGGTGCTACTACTTTTCTTTGAACTTTTGTATTTCTTATTCTATCTTTACGAGTTTTACCACACATCCACTAAGCATCCCTATTTCTGCTACGTTCATTTTATGTAATTTTTGTTGCTTTACCACCCAACATTCACTTCCATAGAGTATAGCTGGCCTAATTACGGTCTTATAAAGTTTTCCTTTTAATTTGGTAGGAATATTTCGATCGTAGAATCACACCTGTTGTACTCCTCCATTTCTTCCATGCAGCTTGAATTATATGTGTGACATCATTCTCAATATTATCATCATTTTGTATAACTGATCCTAGACATCTAAAGTGGTTCACCTTAGGAACCTCTACTTCCCCTAATTTGACATTTCTATCATCTTGATGTTTAATATTTCTAAACTCACAGTGTCCGTATTCAGGCCTACTCAACTTAAAGCCTTTAGGCCCTGTTTGGTTGGAGTTATGTGTAAGTTGTAGGGATTGACTTAGATAATCCTAGTCTTTATGAGAAATGGTGTTTTACTTAAAGATGTTTTGTTCAAGTACAAACGTTTTGGTATTGTAGTCATTAAAATAAGGAAAAGTGGGTGAAAAATCTTAAATGCCCATATTAATTGTTCAACAACCAAACGTTTTGGTATTGTGGTCATGGGACGAGGGCATTTTTGACTTTTGTCAGGACCAAACATTGGGCTTATCTAATGACATGGTCTCCCCTGTCATTTGGTAAGGTGGTGTTTTAAGTGCTTTGATAAGACCATGTCTTGAACATTCAAACCAAACACAAGCCTTATAGTTAAGCCTAGGCTTAGATAAGCTAACACTCCAATCAAACAAGGCCTTACATTCTAATATATTCCTCTCGAATATGCCTAATGGCCCTAATTAGTTCATCCATAACTAAAGTAAAGAGAGAGTAGCAAAAGTTTTACGTTGGTTGTCAACCTATCACAACCCTCCCCCATTTTGAAGAATGAAAATGAGTTTGGGGCCTCCCTCCCCTATTTTTCGGGTATAAAAAATGAGTTTGGAACCTCCTACTTTATTCGCACTTGAGACCGGCTATGTAACGCATATAATATTCTACATAGGTGGAGTTGATTGTAGCATTAATAATGATAATTAATTTCCGAAGTCAAGCTGCCATTAGTTATAGCAAATACTAAAATATCTCTATAATTTAACATTCAAGTTTATTTGAATTTGAGCCACCCACTTAACTCTTGCACCTGGATCTAGATCCAAAACCAAAAATTTAACCTTGCTCCAACAATTTCCCAAGCTCCCCTTTACTTCCCTATACCCTCTCAACGTGTTCTCTTTTTCTCTCGTTAGGAGCATGGGAAAGAGAAGGGGATGAAAAGACTGGTGTTAAAATTCTTTTAACCCTCTTCTAGATCCTCAAATGTGAATCACGAGAAGCACCTTGTGCCTACCTACAAGCACCGTACCACATTTTGTGGTTAGAAACCACTTTTACATTTTTGTGGCTTAAAATGAACGACACGCACGCCTACACTATTCTTTCTAAGATTCCTTTTTGTGTGCATCTCAAGGAAATCTATCGGTCCATACTTTAATACACCACTCTCCATTTGGAGAGCACTATTCCACTTAGTTTGACTTTCTCACATGAATCATGAGACATATCGAACCTTTTCAAACAACTTTAACTTGACCTCAGGAAATCAACTAGTTTATTTGAATTTAGAATAACTTAATCACTTTCTCAACTTTGGCCAACTTATTAAATTTCTACAAAAGTAACAAAACACATGTAACCATAGTATGTCCAATATACAATCATCATCCAAAAATAACATGTCGTGGGTTCCACGCCCAAGTTCTCACCGAGGTTTAGTCATTTGGCAATTTATTTATGGTCATTAGTCACGTAGTTAATGGTTTAACACATGTCAAAATTTTAGGGTCTTTACACTGCTAGCTTTCGAGACCATTGCAATCCACTTCTTTGCATTAATCTCATTGGGTTTTTCCTCATTCAACACGGCCTCCAAACCTTGTTGAATGAGCATATCCTTTGTCCTCCATTACCTTACATTGAAGTTTTGTATGCCGTCGAATCTGTCCATGACTTTGTTAACTTCATTGGAGGATTTAGCAGGCTAGCAACCATCTTTTAAACCAACTTCAGTATTTCAAGATCAGTTTGTCTTTGATCTCACAATTTCCAAGCAAATATGCAAGTTGACAAGTCATGCCACATCATCAACAACAAGATCACTATCCCTTGACACACACTTAGAGATAACTTTCGTCAAACTGTGTATAAGAAATCAAAGAGAAAGAACTTATCTTTTTTTTTTTCTTATCACGACAACGGAAGTTTGCACCGTACACGACTTTGCAATTCGAATACTAATGATCAACTCACAACCTTTCTCTTTGATACCAATTGTTGGGAACCCACACACAACAAAAGACAATCGAACTCATAAAACACACAAACTCAAAAACTTTATTCAATTAACCAAAACTTATGTATTACAAATTAACCTTGGGGTCTTTATATAGACTCAGTCCCACACATGACATACTTGCTAATTTAACTTAAAAAACACGTTAAAAGGAATTGTCCTAAAGCAAACATAAAACTCAACTAGAAACTTTCTAATAAATACAACGATTGGAAACTTCCTAAATACTGGACTTTCTAACTAACATCTAAAATAGAAAGTAAAAGTTTGAGCCAAAAACTTCCTACACTTGTCATATAATTTACATTTTTAATGGTATTTTTATTTTTTGCTTTTGCCCTTGTTTATAAGTGACATGTTTTCAAATTATTGGTGATAATGTTTTGGTTGAGTTGTGGCTATATGATGTAATTTCTAATTGTTGAATAAATATTTGCCATTAAGAAGAGTGATAAACTGACAATGAATGCTAATTGCAAGGAAGAAAAGGAGTTAAAATGGTATTAATAGAGATAGTAGAAGTGACATTCCTACTTGTAACACTTTCCATCAAGCCCAAGATTACAGACTGGAAAAAGATAACTTACATAATCAAACCCTGGTAGTTTGGGTAGGATTTATTAAATGGAGTGGTATTTCCATGCCTTACTTGTTTTGGGACTTAACATTTTTATTTTGATTCTTAGGGATGCTTCATACACAACCCAACCTGTTGAGCTCCTCAACTCTCTAGGTTTTGATGATTCTAAAAGCCATTCAGTCCTAACCCAAGATTTGGAGGTCAATACAGATGTTAGTTGTTCCCCAAGCTCTACTGATAATGCGAAAGTGGACAATCAGCAATTTGAAAACAGGGAAAATGTAAAGTTATTTCGTGGTGCGCCTACTCATGTTGGTAATGATAGCCCTAGAAAGAACCAAACCATGGCTACCTTGCAGGATGATGGCTATCGGAACATTGATTTGATTCCCAGTTCTGAAGAAGTTGAAGGTTTAGTTACATTTTATTTCATCGAAATGGATTATTCAATGATTCATTACATGTTGAGAACAAGATTCACAAATTAGTTGGTATGTATCTGACTTTCCTGTTGTTCTTTTTTTCTTTCTTAGGCTTGGCATCTCCTTCTGGAAGGGTTCAGAAACTTACCGAAGCTGGCAGCCTCCAACGAAATCAAACCTTAGGTCAGAGAATTATGGGAAATATGATGGACAACCTCTTATTGAGAAGTCTTACGGCTAAATCAAAAAACAGTCTTGATGCTGCCATTCCTTCCTCTCCAATGAAGGTATTGAAATGAGAGAACTAGGAATCTTAAACACAAACTTCTTTTGCAGTTTTTTCATCATATTTGTTTTCATATTGAACAAAAGGGGGGTGAAATATGCATGGCACTGAATGCTGTTACATCATCCACTGTATCAGATGACTTGATACATGGTGTTGAAGGCTCTTGGGTCTTCAACTTGGCTACATTGTCATTTCTCTAGTGATATCAGTTTTTACATGATCAGTAACAAGACTTTTGCCACCAGAAATGTATCTAATCAAGGTCTTCTTCCGACATGCAATCAAAAGTATTTTCAATGTTTATATGTAATTAGTGTAGCAAGCATATCAGGAAGAACATGGGAAACGCTTTTCCTTTCGTGTAATGTTATATATTTGAAGCATCATCTAGTGGATGGTTTTGGTTGAAACTTGAATCAAGATCAAGATATTTATTGTGAGTTGCCAAAGAATCTTAGTTAGATGGATGAGGCATCACTTGCCGATGGCAAGATTGAAGGAGGTTGTGGGTTCGAATCATATTGGAGTTAGGTTGTTGATTTCTTATAAAAAAGGATATTTATTGTGAGTTAATGAACTGTAATGATCAAGACAATGGAATAGTACAATTAAGAAAAGTAGAAGTTCCAAATGTGAACCATTTTAGATATTTAGCATCAATCATATGAAAGGATGAATATATTAAGGACGATATCCCTCATATAATTCAAGCTGGATGGAGGATGCAGTGGAGTGCAACAGGTGCGATATGTGGCCGAAATATCTGTCTTAGACTAAAAGGAAAAAATCTATAAGACTCCAACATGCCAGTTATTATTTGTGGGAGTGAATGCTAGGGGCGAAGAAACAATGGCATACGTGGAACTTCAAAGGAAACCATTCTTTTTGAATGCCCTTTATATGATCTTTAGGTGCCCTTTATAGGCCTTTTTTTCCTTTCCAATTTTGTAAAGATGTGCCTAAAACTTTCTTCTTTTTAAACTGTTCTACTCAATTATTTTAGTGAGAAAATTGGTTGTTTCTCAGACTTCCAACAACTCTTGATTGTTGACATATTGTGACTGATTTATTTAATTTGAGGAATTTTGTTGGGCATTTAAGGATAACTTTATATGAGGGAGACATTTTCTTGAATGCACAAAGTGATAGAATTAAGGTGAAAATTAGAGAAATATTCAAGTGTTGGGCAAGCATTTGGGGCCAGTATCATCTTTTTTCTTTAGCTTACGCATCCATTTTTTGTGTAGAATGAGTAAGCATTACTTTGTTAGTGATAGAAGGCTATATGGTTGATTTTTGTTTCATTGTTTAGTTTTGCTTCATAGTGGTTGGCCCACAAATGCCCCTGCTAGAAATCTCGATTCCGTGGAAACTAAAGAAATTAGACGATGTAGGGGTGGGCCGAAGCTAACTTGGGACACATTAATTAGGAGAGACTTAAAGGATTTGGACAACACACCATCAATTGCACTAAATTGAGCGCAATGGAAGAGTTTGATCCATGTAGCCGACCCCAATTAATTTGGAATTGAGGCTTTCTTGTTGTTTACTTACCATTGGGAAGTATGAATTGTTGGGTTTATAAGACTAGAGGATAATAGAAAAATCTTTGAAGAGTGATATTCTAGCCTGATGGAGACATGGGAAGTGGCAAAGCTTAATTCAGCCTTATGAATATTGGCAGTGGATAAATCTTTTTGTATTAGATGACTAGAAAAGAAATGGGAGTGACAATTTTTAGTGAATTATGTATATCCTTAGTAAAATATGAAGCCCTGATTCTTATTTTTTGGGGAAAAGTGAGGCTGCAACAACTTCTAAGCAACCTTGTGAATGGCTGCCTGCAGTTTGATCTAGAAGAATATATAAATGAGCATAAAAGGGAAATATTTTTGTTATAATTAAAAAACTAAAGAAATTCCTCAAAAAAAAAACTAAAGAATAAAAAGATAAACACAATGATTTATGTGGTTCGGTTCTAGAACTACATCCACAGGAGAAAGGAGAGGGTATGATTTCATTCATGCTTCTCTTCTTACAATAGCCCCATATTTATAGAGTTACAGGGATAGTGACAATTATGGATACTTCCAACAAAATCTCCAACCAACCAACCAACCAACCAACCAATCAATCA
The DNA here is from genome assembly GCA_039657345.1 of Stephania japonica. NCBI lineage: Eukaryota > Viridiplantae > Streptophyta > Magnoliopsida > Ranunculales > Menispermaceae > Stephania > Stephania japonica. Next base: position 12,514,040 of record CM077558.1, on the reverse strand, counting down.
ATCAATTATTTCCTTCTTTCCAACAATTTTAAATCATACCAATCTCTTGGTGTTTCCCACCTAATATTTTTCTCCTTTGGGGTGTGGGAAGATGCATTTTTTTGTGAACTCCCAAGTCTTAAACTGCTTTTTTGTTTCCTTATTCTAATTATATTGTTTCCTGAGACTGAGTGAAGCTTGTAAGTTTTTGATGGAAAAGACCTTTACTATTTGCCAGTTGCCACAATGAGATTGGACTCACTTTCATTTAGTTATATTGGTTAAAATGCCTAATGGTGGAAAGTTTGTCTATTCAGATGAGGAATAAGTCATGTGCTTCAATAGAGGTAGAGTTCAGCACATCAATAGGTTTTGAACTTTGAAATCGCTTGCAAATCTGGGCTAGTTTGTCCTCTTTTAACAAGACTATTCCAAGAACTGATTAGGTGGCCCAATGGTTTGGTATGAGATTTGGGAGTAAGAGGTCATGAGTTCGAACTCTGGGGGGGGCCAAGTTGTTTCTTTATTATCAAAAAAAAAAAAAGGATTATTCCAAGGTGTCAAATTTGTGTTGGATGTTCTTTGGGAAAGTAACGGATTTGAACACTACGACTCTTGCTATTTGTGGAAATTGTCAGTTGGTGACTTGTATTGGTATGATTGTCCTTTATATGTTGTGGTGGATAATTAGCTTGTTCTTTCTACATTTTTTTCTCCAACCTTGTGCATTGTTCCTTGCTCCTGCTCCCTTGTTTTGCTTGGTAGATTGAATCACAAACTAAAAATACTTGATGACAAACTTTTTTTCATGATTTGTAAGGATCCCCTGCGCATTATTACCATCTTATTCTTTTCTTGATTCGGTGTTTATTTGTGTGTATTTTCGGTGTTTCCCTGTCTATTGTGGTGTTTCTTTTATTCAATTAGCATATTAACAGTCAAGAGTGCAACTTATAGGGTCTTGAGGGAGGGATCACAGATAATTTGTTTTGTTTGTGTTAAATGATACTATTGAAGAAAGATGGATAAGGAGCAAAGTGCTGCATTACTCTTTATGTCAGGGGGCGTGCAATCTCTGTTTTAATGGACTGTGTTGCTTCATGTCTTATGCTGACTGCATTTAACTCAGACTCTTGAAAATTGCAGCTTAGTTGGAAATCAGGATGTGGAAAAATGATGCAGATCATTGTCTCAGAACATGATAGCTCACACTTCTAATAAATAACATTTCTTGTTTTAGAATTTTAACAATTAGTTTGTTTCTAGCATGTTTGTTGATTGAAATTATTTCGGTAAATAGTGATTTATCTGTACTTAAAGATGCTTGGCAATTCCAGGTTCCTGATTCCGTGGAGCTTGATTCTAAGGACGATGATGAAAGTCCACTCATGGGAACAGTCAGGGGCAAATGCATCACTCAGTTATTACTGCTACGTGCTATTGATAGTATTCAGGTATTAGTTGTTAATAATGAGTTCAGACTAATATACATTAGTTTTGAATTGCTGGTTTAATTATCCAAGATTGGTGGATGAACCATCTTGGATGAACAAACACATTTACTTTCCTCTTGGAAACAATGTGCAGTAAGCGTTAATAGTTGATCAGGCTAAAGAGAAACCAGCTAAACCAAAGATGGCAGCTAGCTGTTTAACTGACACTCGTCACTAACACATCACTTGAATCACAGAAAAAATACTGGAGCAAGTTGAAGTCCCCACAGAAGGTTATGATGATGGATATATTGCTCTCTTTGTTAGAGTTTGCTTCTTCGTATAATTCATATTCCAGCCTTACAATGAGGATGCACCACATCCCTGCCGAAAGGTTAGCCACATGTACTATTACTTCATTTTCTTTCTTTTGTGAACCCATTCCCAAATCTTGTGTTCATCGTTTTCCAGGCCTCCTTTGAATCTTCTTCGACAAGAATTAGCTGGGACTTGCATTTATTTGGATATATTAGAGAAGACGACATCAAGAACAAAAAGTGATGGAGTGGGACTTGTCCAAGATGATATTTCCCATGTTGATGAGCCTTTAGCCGATGATCCAACCCATGCTGAAAATTCCATTGGGGATAAGCAACTTGAAGGGATAGCAGAAGAGAAACTTGTTTCTTTCTGTGGACAGATACTAAAGGAGGCATCTGATCTCCATTCTGGTGTAGGAGATGCAGCCAATGTAAATATTCATCGAGTTTTGGAATTGCGATCTCCCATTATTGTGAAGGTATTTCTCTTTCTCTCACTCCCTCTGATACATCATTATTTAATTAATAGATTACCTTTAACTTTTATTCTTAACTTCTATTTAAATCACGTTATCTTTTGTTTGTTAAATCCAACTTAGGCTTTTCATTTGAATTTGGTTTTAATAAACTTTTAGCTATGTTTTTCCTTTCTTCGTCTTCTATGCCAGATGGACTTCATTTTTGCATTGTTTTATATATTTTTATCGTACTTGTGTTAAAAGTTGACACCAGCTGTCATTACTTTTTTCCTTATAACGTTGCATTTAGAACAAAAAACATAGGGTTTTTGGAATGTTGTGCATTCTCGCTTTTTACTTAATTTCGATTAGGATCTTTATAAAATTTTGCTGACATCTAACTCATGATTCAATGAATGATCTGATTAGTGTGTTTAAGATCTGTCAACTAGAAAATTATCTTACTATGTTAGTATGATCATTATAATGAATGTAACAGTAACATAATTTTAAGGGGTTTGCCTTCTTTTATAATGCCTTTGTTCACTTAACCTCTTTGGTTGAGTTTGATTCAAGAAATTTGAGAATAAGCTTCTACGTAATACTCTCATTCTTGTTTCTTTTTAAAACTTTTGGAAATAAAAAGAGAAATTCGTCCCGTTTTCTCTTGCATATTTTTGTAATCCAGATAATATTTTAATTTACTTCGGTTTCTCAGGTTCTCAGAGGGATGAGTAGAATGAATCAACAAATCTTCAAAAGGCATTTGAGGGAGTTCTATCCCTTGATTACAAAGCTTGTGTGTTGTGACCAGGTAATTCTCCAATTCAAGAATATCTGCAGCTCTGTGAATGACATGGACCAACGTCCTGATTGTTTGAGAGTCCAAGTTTCTCCGTAGAAACAACTTACCTGAAGCTTTATTTTATGGATGGAGAATAATTTTCGAGGTTTGTTGGTTATTCTGATTATGAGTTGTTGTGCTTCAGATGGATGTTCGTGGTGCTCTTGGTGATCTCTTCACCATGCAACTGATCACGTTGGTTTCTTAGGAAAGAGGGCGTTCAGTGCCCGCCACCTGCCTCCTCTCCCCTCCTTTGCAATGTGGAAGCTTTTTCAGCATTGCCGCAGACTGGCATGCAGTCCTGTTTTTGGTAGGAACCTATGTCTTCGCAAACTTCAGATATCAATTCTTCTTGATCCAATGGCCTTCAAAGCAGTCTTGCAATACCTAGTACAGACGCGCGCACTTGCTATCATCTCTTGCAGACGTACTGATGTGCCATGAAGCTTTAGGGCGTCTCTAGCAGTCCTGATTTGTTATGAAGCTTTTTCTGGTGGTGTATTGCATGATAGGTTGAGTTGTGTATGAAACTTCAATTGTAATTTTTCAACTCCCTTAGAGATATTGAGGTTTAGTGCTCAAAGAAATTCAGTACTATTTTGTTATGCGTTGCATTCTGGGGGACTACCAGCTAAGGAATGGACATTACACTTTGATGATGCCCAGGAGCTCCGATGTAAGGACAACTTTATTACGGCCAAAGTAGCATATTCTTATACTATCTTGACTTGCATACTTGAAGGTTTAAAGCGCCGTGGTCTGATTGATGCATTGAAGGTTAATGATATCCATATTAACTAGAGTGTTCCTCAAGGTTATAAAATTAATCTGATTGCAAGATTGGGAAATCAGTACCATGTCGCAAATGTCAACCTTCCTTCTGGTAGCAGAGCTTATGGCTTAAAACCTTGAGAAACAGAGGGGATGTCGAGCTCTTTAAAGCTTTGGCTAAGAAAATGGGTTGAGTCCTCGACCAATTCTCATAATTGAAGTTTGCACTTGAGAATTGAGTTGATGAAAAGGATGAACAATCCTTAAGTTAGCATCCAATAAACTTAGTTGTTTCGAAATCCATGACGTGGGGTTTTGTGAGCAAAGACCGTTATGTTTCCTCTTTTACTAGATACGTAGGAATGAGATTTGTGATATAGGAGGGTGCCTTGCTTTTACTCCACGACCTAATTAAAATGATCTATAACTTGTTTGATTCATGATGTGTGGGTGATGGAGGAAAATTGGATCAAGATGTACTTTATTGATGTATTGCACTAAGCTGAGCACAATGGAAGTGTTTGATTCATGTGGCTAACTCCAACCAATTTGAGATTGAGGTTATGTTGATGTTTGTTGTTGTATGTACCCTATCGATGTATCAACACATTATGAAGGTGACGACAAGTCGAACTTATAAAGGAACTGTTTATTTTATATGTCCGTAGAGATGGCAGTAGTGTTGCCTATAGACTAACTCAATTGGCTATAGACAATAATCTTAATTGTAAAAGACACGCTAAAGGCACTCCAGCTGTTTATAAGGGCACGCCAACGTGTATATTTTAGTGAAGCTGTCCCTCTGATCATCTCTTCCTATGTAATCAATGATCTCCGTTGATGAAATAATATGTCTGTCTGGGCATCAAAAGAAAAAAGCTAAAATAAATTAATTGTTGATAACTACAAGTTGTTAATCTGATTAACCTAAAAGTAAACATGACATTAATGCTGTTGAGATTTGAAATCGATATTACTATGAATTTATGATTATCAATTAACAAAATTAATAATTTTTGTTCTTAGTTCATACCTTACCATTTTTTTTTTCTTTTTTACGTATTTTGTTGGGAATGTGTGGTCTAAAATCGAAATCCCACACTAGTTAAGTGTGACTTCATAGAGAAGCACCCTGATAAAAGAAAAGATGGGCAATTTGTCTTTTCAGAGAAACTAGTAGATTGAGATAGGAAGCAACGTAAAATAAACCAAATTTTATACCTGAATATTCGGTTTGGATCCGTGAGAATTCACCTATCCTAATAACAAAGAACAATAATAAAAGAACTTTGAACTTTAGGAATAAAAGGATGTCGGGAAACACAAATGGGAAATTCATGGAAAATTGCAATCGCTTTTGGGCAACCCTCTCAACAACTAAGAGATCCATTCGAGGAACACGGGGACTAGTTGAAGTAATGAGCCTCCCAATATGGGGGGGAGTATCAACACTAGCGAGATCCATGGGTACAGGTGTGTGCGACAAACTTAATTAAAAATTTCATAAATTACATAGAAATAGATTTTGTGCCATTCTGATAATATTATTGTCTCCTCTACACGACCATGTTTGGTTGGAGGTGAGCAGGAGGAAGCACACTTCTCTACCTTTAATTGGTTGAAGAGACTAAAAAAGTGTGCCACCTTGGATAAATATACTTTTAAAACAAGTATACTTGAATTCAAAAATAAAATTAAATAAAACAAAACAAGTATACTTTTTCCAAGATAATATAGTCAATGCTTACAACATATGTAAGATTATAAATATTCAACTTCGTCCTAAGTAGAAAACTCAATCAAACACGTGCATCAGCGTCGGAAAGAAGTTATCCAAATAAAACCAAACAAGAAAGAAAATATGTCAGAAAGAAGGAACCTCTTCATTAATTTCTATAACGCAACCAAATTCTCCAAGTAATTGATTCTCACATATCAAAAGCGGGTGTTTCAATGCATTAAAAACAAACATAATTACATTGCCAGACTAGTTTGAATAACTGGGAAACAATCTTGCAAGGTTAAATTTATAGAACAAACAGAGCTACATCGCCTATGAGGCAGGCATCAGTCTCAGTTTTACATCAGAACCTTGATTTTTGTCAATCCCATTTTCCTCAGCTAGAAGGGATTGCAAGTCACTTCCATTTGCCAAGCTATTGAACTCGACTGCTTTTGAGGGCATGGCTGGGTACTTGCGCTGGCAAAATGTCATCAGTCTTTTTACAGACTGAAGATACTTTCTAGTTGTTTCATCGTTCATGATGTGCGCGACACTATTAGTGTAAATCTTCTCCCGGGCAGAACGTTCATGAATACCAACCATAGTCACACCAATAGGCCAGGGTGCATTTCCTATGGCAAGCTTAATATACTGATCCATTGCAGCCAAGTAGTCCCGCTTCATGCAACACTCCACAACCACCAGTAATGCTTGTCGAATGTCATCAGGAAGGATCTATAGCACAAATATAGAATCATTATCAGTTAATGCTCCTAAACTACTAAGCAACATGGAAAAATAACAAAGAAATTGATTAGAACAAAACGATTAGGATGCTGGATGTGCAATCGTGTAATTAATCAAAAGCTTAATTGTTATGACAAACACAACTAATTCCCCAATCACTTAACCAAGAAGAACACAAGAAACTACGTAAAGAAAAAAAAAAAATGGGCTAGAAACAAAATTCCACTATCAATAGTTTTATAGACCAATATCAGATGGTAACCCCAAGAACAGGATTCAATCATTCAAGGCTATCTCCCCAACCAACTCCCCAATTGACGCTTTTGTACTTACGTATCCCTATTAACGTGACTCACTCCAAGTTCTTTTTTATTTTTATTATTTTTATTTTTTATATTGTGGTATCTATGATTACCCCTGATTGATCCATTGGAGCCATCCAACAAGAGATGTGCCTTGGAAAATTAGGATATTCCAACATGAAACCTTATATAGAGGCCCAAGTGAAACCTTATAGATTAAGTTTCAACTTTAAGATTTTACATCCAGGCTTACACGACTACCACTTAACAAATTCTCAATAAAAAAAAACCACTGTCAATTTCAAACAATAGAGACAGAGAAACCTAACCCCAAGCAAGATTTTAAGAATCTAAAGTCCTAGACAACTCAAGCATACTCCACAATACTCTAACATACTACAAAATGTAAATATAACAGATATGATGAGAATCATGAGGTGAATGACCACCAACAATAGAACCACAAACCAAAGTCCCTGTGAGAAACTAATTGGTGTAACAATAACATTACTACAAATTCGGAGTTCACCAATCAATGAAATTCAATCATGACAAAATCAACAACTCAAAGTAGACCTCCCCAGTGAGCAACAATGATTATTTATAGAACTTGTCCAACAAAAAAAAACTTAACCTTTCATAACAAATAGATCTATTGTCATAACATAATTTTTTCACAGATTCATACAGATTTGTTTTAGTTAAACCATAATCATGAGCAAGGACATAAATACACTCCTGCCAAAAATAATTGGATATAGGAAGTCCTTTTCTCTAGATCAATTTATTTCCAAATTAACTTGTAATTGCTCCATTTGAGATTCCAATTGCAACAAAGGCATGGGATTTCTTGGTTATCAAACCTCGAGATCTATTTATATTTCGAATAAACTTTTAATTCTTCCTTTTCAAATTCCAATTACACCAAAGGCAGGGGATTTCTTGGGTTATCAAACCTCAAGAACTATATATTTCGAATAAACTTGTACTTCTTCCCTTTGAAATTCCAATTGAACCAACGGCAGGGGGGATTTCTTGGGTTATCAAATCTCGATATCCTTTTATTTCGAAATAAACTAGTAATTGTTCCATTTGAGATTGCAATTGAACCAAATGCAGGGGATTTCTTGGCTTATCAAATAATACTATAGTAACGAAAGATTGGATATCACAAGTGACAACAAAGACACACCTTTTTCGGCAAAACTTGAACAGCGGCGTCAAATAGCGCGCGCACTGCTTAAAAGTAGCGACAATCTGCTTCCCTTTGGCAGTCCTCTTCTGCGCCTCGGTGGTGGTGTCATCCAGCTCCTGACTCCACTCATTCAACAGCCTCTTGAAGAATACCAGTATCCTATCCTCCTCGCACAGGTCCTCGAAAGCCGCCTTCATCCTCTTCGAATCCTCCCCATCATCCTCCTCATCCCCCCACCCCCTCCCCCCGCCGCCCCCCCCCCCTCGCCACTCCCCTCCCCACCCCCATCCCCCCCCCCCACCGTCCTCCCCACCGCCCTCCTCCCCCCTCCTTCCGCCCCCTCCCCCTCCTCCCCCTCTCGCTCACTATCCCGCTCCTCTGCCGCTTCTTCAGCTCCACGATGTCCCTCAAGAAATCGTTCGTCTGCCCCTCCGTCATGTCCCTGTCGTCCACCTCGAACGCCCCCGCCTTCAGCACCGTCTTCAGCCGCTCCAGCCTCGCCGCCTCGTCCTCCCCAAACAGCGTCACCGGCTGCTTCAAATACCGGAGCCTCCTCACCACCTCCTGCCTCGGGAGCACCAGATCGTCGATCCGTTGCTCCTCCGTCTTTTTCGGGGCCTCCGGGTCGCCTTTTTTTGGGGGGGATGACGATGATGCTTTCGGCGGTGGGGGGTTTTGGGAGGGGTTGTTGGTGAGGGATTTGAGTTGGGATTGGCGTTTTTCCTCTTCGCGAAGCTTCTGGATCCGTCTCTGTTCCAGTTCCGACCGCTTGAAGACCTTCTTGCCTCCCGTTTCGGACGCCAGGGCCTCGCGCTTTCGCTTCACTTCTTCCCTCAACAGCTCCATCGCTTCCGATCGATTTCGAGATGGTTTTTTTTTTTTTTTTTTTTTTTTTTTTTTTTTTTTTTTTTGGGTTAGATCGTTGTATATGGTGGGGACAATTAATTTGGTGCCCTAGGTCTGCCGTCAATGCCAATTCATATTCAGTTGGGTTTGTGGTGACAAGTTTTAAAAAAGAATGGGTAAATCCTTACATAGCTTAATATACCCCCTATTGTTTAAGGTCTTTTTTTTATAAAGGATAGCAAAAGTGTAAAGGTAAGCCACCGAAGAAAAAAAAAAAAAAAATAATAATAATAATATTTGGCCCCTTATGAAAGTACCAGCTTACCCTTGACAAATCTAAAAATTTCTCCTAGTCCCCCTCACTCTTTCCCCGTTGCCTCTTACAGGTAATTTGTGCATCCCACACACGAATTCCTCGATCACCACCGACACCAAATTGATTTCGAGTCCAAAGGTTGTAAAAATCGTAGTAATATGGTTTCCTTTATGTTTGATGCACGAAAATGAGCTTTGAAACTGTTTTGAATAGATGGAGTTTGAACAAGTTTGTTTGGTTATTTAGGGCTTGCGCATTTGGCATGATAGTTGGTTCTTGACGATCAAAAATAGAGGATGAACATGTAGGAGATGATGATGTGCAACATGGAGAGGTAGATGTTTCAATAGTGCCTTGGTTTGTCATTTTTTTTTAAGAAAAAAAAACTCTGTTTCGCCCTTTGGTTCGGCCTCGCAGGACCGAACCTTGTGTGTACGTTCGGTTATTAAAAACCTTGTGTGTATGTTTTGGGGTTTACCAGCCGAACCAAACCTAATCAATATGGGTTAAACTCTGGATCGGCCTCTGGTTCGGCCTATTAAGACCGAACCTTGTGTGTATGTTCGTTTAAAAATAACCGAACATGGGAACAATCTATCGGCTGTATCTAACCGAACCTACACTACATTTTTTATTTCGGTTATTTCGGCTGAACCACACCTAATCAATATTGGTCTAGTTCAACCTCTCAGATCGAACCATGTGTGTATGTTCAGTTATTAGAAACCGAACACGTGATCAATGTTTCGACTGTATCTAATCGAACATACACTTTTTTTTGGTTATTTCGGACGAATCAGACCCAATCAATATGGGTTTAACTAGTCAAACCTCTATTTCTTTGAGACTTTTATATTTCCATTTTAGTCGTTACTGAAGTTCCCCACCTGATGCTTTAATAGTACCATTTTTTACAGGACATATTGCATTCTAGTCATTGTATGGACTTTACTAGTGATTTCACCCCGAAAACACCATTTAGAAGTAGGGATGATGCGGTGAATTGGGTACAAAGACAAGGATGTAATAGACGGTTTGTTATTGTTATGAAGAATTCTGACACAGGAGGGGATGGTCGTCGGAGGGGAAGGGTGAACATGGCGTGTGAGAGGTCTGGGTCTTATAGGGCTACTGTTCAAAGAGTTGGGAAAATGAAAGCTCGCAAGGTATTGAATATAGTTAAAAAAGGTGACGAGATGGATGACAAAGGTAAGAGGGAGAAATCAAGGAGTAAAACCGGCACCAAAAAGTGTGGGTGCCCGTTTGCCATAAATATTAAGGAATGTGAAGACTATTTATGGCTGTGACCATAGTTTGTGGACGGCATAACCACGACATTAAGTCTTATATGGAGGGTCATTCATACGCCTGTCAGTTAGATCCGGAAGAGCATGTTGTGTGGATTCAGATGACGAAAGGCAACATCAAGCCTTGAAAGATTTTGGACACTTTAAAGGAGAGGGATAAATCGAATGCATCAACCTTGCGCACAATATACAACGTAAGGCAACAACATAGGTTCGTTGAGGTTGGAGGGAGATCACAAATGCAACAACTTATGCATTTGTTGGACACACATGGTTATATTTCATGACATAGGAAAGATGACCAAACTGACAAAGTCACAAACCTGTTTTGGGCTCATCCTAAATCCATCAACTTATTTCGATGTTTTCCATTGGTTTTGGTGATAGATTGCACGTACAAGACCAATAGATATCGTATGCCATTGCTTGAGATCATTGGTGTGACATCAATCGAGCTCACTTTCTCTGTTGGGTTTGTATTTATATCAAGAGAGACGGAAGAGAACTATATTTGGGCATTGAAGACCTTTAAGAACCTCATGGATGGATGGTCTAACCCACGTGTGATTCTTAGCGACAGAGATTTGGAATTGATTAAGGCAATCAAGTTTGTTTTTCCCTCATCAACTCACCTTCTATGCACATGCCATATCAATAAGGGTGTGGCAGGACATACGAAAAAATATTTTGCGAGGAACGAAGAGTTCAACCTTTTCTTGAGTAGGTGGAATGTCGTGATGGTTGCCACTTTTGAAGGTGTGTTCAATTCAAGGATGACGCACTTGATCGCCCAATATGCTTTGTGTAAATGGATTGCTAGATTATTTGACGGATACTTGGGTTAGAGATTATAAGGAATGATTTGTGCGAGCATGGATAGACCAAATATTACATCTTGGGCATAATACAACTGGTAGAGTTGAAAGTGTACACAATACCTTGAAAAAACATATTGCAAATTCTCAAGGAAACTTTGTGACTATATGGCTGGCTATTCACAGCATGGTTGAGGGGCAACACAATAAGATCAAGGCGTTTTTTGAGAAGAGTTTGAATGCTGTGCAACACAAATTTGTCGATACATTGTACCGTATATTGCAAGGATTTGTTTCACATGTTGTGTTGGAGAAAATTCGCAAGGAGTTGGATATGAAAGAAAATATTGGGACTGATTCCATGAGGTGTGGTTGTGTATTGCACATGACCCATGGCCTTCCTTGCGCCCACGAACTTGCAACTCATCAATTAGCAGGTTCACCTATACCACTTGACGATATCCATGTACATTGGCAAAGTTGAGCATGAATCCTGAGCAAGCATTGAATTGGACGGAGTATAACTTCAGAGAGGAAATTCAAAGGGTAATTGAAAGGTATGAAAGTGTCGAGAGTGAGGATTTGCACATGAGGATTGTGCAAATACTTCGAGAGATTAGTTGCCCCTCATCCGTGTTGGTTATTGCCTCGAAGGAGAAAATTAAGACAAGGGGAAGAAAGCCAACGAAAGTGGGGAAGGGAAAGGTGTTGCAAATGGGGAAGAAGAGGAAGGTAACTAAGGTCGACATATTTGATGCATCCACCAAGAGAAATTCATCCCACTTTGAGCATGTCCTTCATTCGGATAAGATACCAAACTTGGCTTGTAACGCCGGCCATCGAGCAGATCCAGATACTTGCCCTGCTTGAGTTGGACTCGCCGGCAGTATCCTGTGGAAGAGTCCGAGTTATGGTGTAGTTTGATCTTAGGAGCTAGGAACACACTTTGCATTTTTCCTATTAATTATTCACGCGATGAGCGCAGTTGCCTGTATTTATTTCTGCATGTTTATTTAATAGCTTTATTTAAATTCCAGTATTTACTTTCATTAATGCTCACTTAACTTCCTTGGGAATACTTACTCTGGACTCGTCATCTGCCTTTTGTGATGGCTTGAGTGCAGATTCTAGTACGAGCAAGGGCAAGGGCAAGCTGCCGGAGTACTGTTGAGACGAGACAGCCCGACTCGTACGTTTGTATTATATTTACTTTATTTTATTATGGGTTTGGGGTTTTGAGAAACTTTATATATATTGAACTTTTTGGTGACTTCAGAGGTATTTATGGTTGCGTAGGGGTTTTCCACACTAGGTTTATGGTTTATGTTATACCTTTAAAGTATCATAATCCTAGTAAATGTGATGACAATGCTTCCGCTGTGCTGATTTAAGGATTTCAGGATAACTTAATATAACATTTAATTTAAGTACAACTTTATCAACAAAAGGATAATTTACAAGGTTTAAAATTATAAAATGAAGGATGTAATCCAATGTAGAGCACAGCTGTAGCTGATAAGACAGACTGTGGGCCCGCATTGACCGTTGTGGCGGTCTATTTGGAAAATAGGCCGTTACATCAACAAAAGGACAATTTACAAGGTTTAAAATTATAAAATGAAGGATGTAATCCAATGTAGAGCACAGCTGTCGCTGATAAGACAGACTGTGGGTCCGCATTGACCACTGTGGCGGTCTATTTAGAAAATAGGCCGTTACAATCTTGGTATCAGAGCCCAAGTTCTGGAAAACCTAGGGCTCGAATTTGAGGAAAACCTGATCATAAATCTATTGAATAAGCTATAGATGTGGAAACCCAAAGGAAATTGTCTAAAGTCTTAATTGGGAAGCAATGAGAGATGGGTAGAAATTAGGATATATGTGTTATGTTTTTGTTTGTATATTAGTTACGTTACACGTATATTCGTACTGAGGCGCATTCTTTGATGCAGATACCGATGGACGGGCAGTCTTCAGGTACGACTCAGCCAGAGGTTGGGAATACTAGCGATCCTGCTAGGTCGACTGTAACGGCCCAATTAAAATTGTAACGGCCCAATTAATATTTGCTGTTATTTTATGACGCATTACAGACGCGGATGCCAGCGTGGACGTTCGTAGGTTCCACAGCGAGGCTGGAGTGCGTCCGGATTAGGTAAATAATATTTTGTGTATTGTTTTGGTTAATTTGCGATGTTTATGTTAAAATATAATTACACACATCGCGATGTCGTTAACCTATTTTAACATAAACATCGCAAATTAACCAAAATAATACACAAAATACTATTTACCTAATCCGAACGCACTCCAGCCTCGCTGTGGAACCCACGAACGTCCACTCTGGCATCCGCGTCTGTAATGACGTCATAAAATAACGACAAATATTAATTGGGCCGTTACATCGACATTGACGTTAGAGTCGTTAGCGCAGACAGTGGATAATAGGTTCGCACAGTTGTTGGATTTATTGAGGACTCGTGAGACTGTGACAACTCCTACTACAGTTATAGCTGCACCATTGGTTACTACTCCTGCAGTTGTTGCTCCCACTACTGTTGAGACTCAGGGACATACTGCGTTAGTTGTAACTCCTTCGACTACTGAGCATCCAGCTGTAGCGTCTTCATCAGGGAGTTTGATGACAGTGGAGGCGAAAAAGTTGAAGGATTATCTTAGATTCTCTCCAGGATACTTTCATGGAGCCGAAGACCCAGAGATAGCCGGGAGGTGGCTATTGGCTCAAAAGAGATTACATGAGATGTTACTAGTTGATGGGGTGGATAAACCGAGATTGGCTAGTTATTGCTTGAAAGCTGTTGCTGCTATATGGTGGACCACCTATAAAGTGACACATCCTGCAGTTACTACTTAGGCTGAGTTCAGAACACTGTTCACGGATGAGTATATACCTATGGAGGTCAAGATTCGATTATGAGAGGAGTTTTGACACTGGTTCAAGGCGATATGTCTGTGACCGAGTATATGGAGAGGTACAGATATTTATTGTCCTACTCTATGGATCTGGCAGGGACTGACCGATTACAAATATATTGCTTTGTTCGAGGACTGAATGAGAGGATAACTACCATTATTGTTTCCAGTGGAGCGACTACTTTGGCTCAGGTATAGGACATGTCACTTTCTCAGGAGACTTATATAGTGCAGAGTGCTAGTAGATTGGCGATTCAAAATGCACTACGAGGTCAACAGAGTCATCCAGTTCAGGGTTCTCGGTTTAGTCAGAGGCCGAAGAGACAAATGAGAGATCAAGGTCAACGGGGACAGGGCCAGAGACCTCTTAGAGGTAGAGGTGATTGGCAGTTAGATCAGGGTTGCAGAGGTGACAGAGATCGTCGGGATGATCGAGATAGACGCGATGATCGCGAGGTAACGTATTCTGCGGCCTCTACATCAGTTGATCGGCCAAGACAGCAGTAGAGACAGGATAGAGGTCAGGGCCAGAGAGGCCAAAGCCGAGGCCAGAGTCAGGCACAGAGTCAGAGGACTACTGGCAGATTAGAAATTCGAACTTGTTATCGCTGTGGTCAGGTAGGACATATTATGGTGGAGTGTACCAGACAAGTGCCAGTACTATCACAGATTGATCAGGCCAGAGATAGGGCCCAAATAGCTGCTTTTGGGGTTACACAGCCAGACCAGGAGGCGACCAGATAGCTTGTTGAAGGTATGTTATCTGTCTGTGATACTTTTATGCATGTTATGTTCGATTCCGGCAGCACACTTTCCTTTATATCTGGACATATGGTAGGATTGTTAGGATTAGATGCACAAACTTTAGATACACATCTTGTTCTCAGCACAACAGCTGGGGATAAGATTTATCCTAATCGAATTTTCTGGGATTGTGTGGTTGAGATTGAGGGACATCAGTTATCGGCTGACTTTAGAGTATTAGAATACTTGGAATTCGATGCGATGCTTGGTATGGATTGGTTATCGTCGTATCACGCACATATCGACTGTTTTAGCAAGATGGTAACATTTCACATCGAGGGAATTCCAGAGTTTTCATTTGTCGGAGCTGTGTCAGCATTACCTATCACTCGAGGCAGACTAGCCACGTCGCAGGAGATGAAGGCGTATGCAGCTATGGTGGAGCCAGAGATTAAGACAGTGATTAGGGTTGAGGATGTCCCTGTTGTTTGTGAATTTCCCGACGTATTTCCTGAGGATTTATCAGGATTTCCACCACCGAGAGCTGTTGAATTCATTATCGAGCTAATTCCTGGAACTTAACCGCTTTACAGCAGGCAGTATAAGATGTTAGCATCGGAGCAGAGGGAGTTGAGGACCCAGTTAGAGGAGTTATTGCAGAAGGGATTCATTCACCCTAGCATGTCACCTTGGGGAGCTCCAGTTCTTTTTGTGAAGAAGAAGGACGGCTCGATGCGGATGTGTGTGGATTATAGGAAGTTGAATCAGGTGACTATTAGGAATCGTTACCCACTTCCCAGGATCGATGATTTGTTCGATCAGTTGGCAGGAGCCAAATTCTTCTCGAAGATTGACCTCAGATCGGGATATCATCAATTGAGGATTCGAGAAGGAGCTATTAAGAAGACCGCTTTCAGTACGCGATATGGATTGTATGAATTTACAGTCATGCCGTTTGGGTTGACTAATGCACTTGCGATCTTCATGGATTTAATGCACAGGGTGCTCCGACCGTTTTTGGATCGACACGTCATAGTTTTCATCGACGATATCCTGATTTACAGCAAGACTCGTGTGGAGCATGAAAGACATCTCAAGGAGGTGTTGACGACACTGAGAGGGCACCGACTTTATGCCAAATTCAGCAAGTGTGCATTTTGGTTGAGTGAGGTGAAGTTTCTCGGACATGTTATTAATAATCAAGGGATATCGGTTGATGGAGACAATATTCAAGCAATTATTGATTGGAGGACACCTGAGTCAGTTTCAGACATTCGGAGTTTCTTGGGTTTGGCAGGATATTACAAGCGATTTGTACAAGATTTTCCTGGATTGCAGCGCCGATGACGAGGTTGACCAAGAAAGATGTCATATTTGATTGGTTGTAGGAGTGTGAGGATGCTTTCTGGGAACTGAAGAGGCAGTTGACTTCTGCACCAGTTTTAGCAGTACCTGTGGCAGGAAAGGTTTCTCGATTTACACTGATGCGTCAGGCACTGGGTTGGGTTGTGTATTAATGCAGGACGAACATCCAGTGGCCTATTTATCGCGACGATTAAGACCACATGAGGAGAGTTATCCAGAGCACGATTTGGAGCTAGCGGCAGTCGTGTTTGCACTGAAGGCTTGGAGGCACTATTTGTATGGTGAAAAGTTCATACTATTTATTGATCACCAGAGTTTGAGATATTTGTTCACTTAGAGGGAGTTGAACATGAGCAGCGGAGATGGCTCGAGTTACTGAACGACTACGATTTCGCTATTGAGTATCATCCGGGGAAGGCGAATGTCGTAGCTAATGCGCTTAGCAGGAGCGGCATTGAGAGTCAAATGGGCCTGCGACATATGACACATGAGCATGAGTTGCTTGAGGCTGCATCGGTGTTGTGTGTAACAGAGTCTATTGCTGAGTTACATATTTGCAGCCAGATACGAGTTCCTACGGTGTCTCTAGAGCGGGTTGCTGAGTTGCAGAGAACTGATGACCAGTATTTACGGATCAGTGGACTGGCTCAGGATCCGGGGTGCACTGAGTGGTCTGAGGGTTCAGACGGGTGCTTGAGACACAAGGGTCGTTTGTGGATACCGGAGGTACCGGAGCTCAGGGACAGTATTCTCGAGGACACACACCAGTCACGATTTACAGTTCATCCTGGTCGGATCAAGATGCATCACGACCTTCAGCGATTATTTTGGCGGTCAGGGATGAAGGCTGACGTGGGGAGATACGTCCGGAGTTGTCATATTTGCCAACAGGTAAAGGCTGAGCACAAAAGACCAGTTGGGTTGCTACAGCCGCTGCCCATTCCTCAGTGGAAATGGGAACACGTGACCATGAACTTCGTCAGTGGCCTACCGCAGACTACGAGGAGACACGCCACAGTTTGGATAGTTATTGACAGGTTGACGAAGTCGGCACATTTTATACCGGTCGCTATGAGATATTCAGTTACACAACTGAGTACTATTTTCGAGAAAGAGATTGTCAGATTGCACGGTGTACCGGTCTCTATTGTTTCTGACAGAGATCCGAGGTTTACTTCAAGACTTTGGGAGAGTATGCAGGAGCAGTTTGGCACTCGACTACAATTTAGTACTACGTACCATCTTCAGACTGACGGGCAGTCGGAGCGATTGATCCAGATTCTCGAGGATATGCTCAGGGCGTGTATTTTACAGTTTGGTGGATCGTGGGAGGATTATCTGCCATTGTGCGAGTTTGCGTACAACAACAGTTATCAGACGAGTATCGGGATGCCACCATTTGAGGCACTATATGGTAGGCCCTGCAGGTCACCAGCATGTTGGGCGGCACTGGAGGATACAACAACTATAGGACCTGAGGTTGTTGTGGATCACACTGAGAAGGTGAGGCAGATTAGACATAGATTTCAGGCGGCGCAAGATAGACAGAAGAAATATGCGGATAGATATCACGGGGACCTGAGCTACGAGGTTGGAGACATGGTGTACTTGAAAGTTTTGCCTTGGAAGGGGTTATCAGAGATTTGAAATTAAGGGGAAACTAGCACCGAGGTTTATTGGACCGTTCAGAGTGGAGGAACGTGTTGGCAAAGTGGCATATCGTTTAGAGTTATCACCACAGTTAGCGAGGGTACATCCAGTGTTTCACATATCCATGTTGAGGCTAGCAAGGTCGGGACCAAGACCTATGATTGATGTACGTCAAATTGAGGTGCGACCAGACTTGTCATTTGAGGAACAGCCTGTGGAGATCATGGATAGGAGGATTTAAACTTTGAGGAACAGGGAGATCCCGAAGGTTTTAGTTCGTTGGCAACATCATGGAACTGAGGGATTAACCTGGGAGCTCGAGTCTACCATGTGACGACGGTATCGCCACTTATTTGCCGGTAAATATTTAAGTTTAATTTAAATTTCGGGACGAAATTTCACCTAGTTTGGAAGAATTGTAACGGTTCGAATTTAATGCGCCATTATTTGTGACGTATTGCAGACGTGGCGGACAGCTCAGACACCCGTGGGACTCGCATCTAGGCTAGAGCGCGCCTGGAATTAGGTAAATAGTTATTTTGTGTGTTGTTTTGTTTAATTTGTGATGTTTTTGTTAAAATAGTTTAAATGACATCGTGATGTGTGTGTAATTATATTTCAATTGACGTGTGAGATTGTGTGTTAAGTATTCGCCTCGATATGCGTGTCGACGCGGGTACCGAATAGACAAAAAGATGAAATATTAGGCCGGGGAAAATATTACACACATTAAATAAATTAAATGTGATAAAATGATAAATTGGTGGGTGCCTAGGGACACGCGGGGTCGTGATCGACACGCGTGGGTGGTACGGTAGTGTGCACGCCCGAGTACGCTCGTTGGCGCACGACGAAATTGTAGGCGCGAAAATATAGGTGTGTATATATTTATAAATATATATAGGTAATTTAATATATATATATATATATATATATATATATATATATGAAAATCAGAAAATAAATAAATAATGATGAAATTACTAAAAAGGGTATGTGGTTGTTTAAAAAAAGTGGATAGACACAAGGGTATTTCGGTAATTTTCCACCATCACCACCTTCTTCTTCGTTAAATCGAAAAGAAGAAGAGAAAAAAAAAACAGCAGAGAGAGACCGAGACGAAGAAGAGAAAGAGGAGGAGAGTTCGAGGAGCTCGTGAAGTCGAGATGTCGAGGTGAGTGGTGTCGGTTTGTTTTTGTTGTTGTGGTGCGTTGTTGTTGTTGGTGCCGTGGTGGTGGCGGTGATGGTTTGGTGGTGGTGTGATGTAGCTCGAGGGCTCGGACGAACTGCTCTCGCAGTTCGTCCGAGAAGGGAGAGTCGTGTTTCATCTCCCCTTCCCTCCCAATCTAATAGAAGGAATGAGAAAAAAAAAGAACCAGAGGCAGAGCCTCTGGTTTTGGTATGAAGAAGATGATGGGGGCCGGGGGGGTGGGTGCACGCACCCGGACCCGGTCCAGGTGGGTCATGGTGGACCGGACCGGGCCTGACCCGGTTCAGAGGACCCACCATAATATTTAAATAATATTTTATTTTATTATTTTATTTAAATAATTTAAAACAGTTTTAATAAAATAAAATATAGAAAAATAGAGAAAAATAGCTAAAAGTTATGGAAAAAATTCAGAAAAATCTAGAAAAATATGAGAAATTAGAAAATGGGTTAACAAGTGAGTTTTTGGAATTTTCTTGGGATTTTGGCGAGTTGTAGTTAGGGTTTTTACCTCGAAAAATGTAAAATTGACATAATATGTAAAATTGAAGCTAATTCAATGATAAATAATCTTAGGTACATTTGGGTGATACTTTTGGATTATCGAGTGATTATTGGAGCTAGACGGGTTTGATTTTCGGGACGCGGAGTGCGGATTGAGGTGTGTAGTATCCCAACTGAAATTATTTGATTATTTATTTTTTTTGGCATTTGAATTCAATTTCTTTTATTTCAATACTCTATTCTTGGTTATGATTATATAGGCGAACGTTGAGCGAGGCTCCCTCCATTCCATTCTTGTGTGTATGTCCACTACACCATAGCACGTGCTACCAGATCGAACTTGGTGAATAGTACGACCCGAGTGTCACGTCGTGGCATGTGTCGATGCGCCGCAGGTGTAACGTCGGCCATCGAGCGGATCCAGATACTTGCCCTGCTTGAGTTGGGCTCGCCGGTAGTATTCTGTGGAGGAGTCCGAATTATGGTGTAGTATGACCCTAGGAGCTAGGAACACACTTTGAATTTTTCCTATTAATTATTCATGCGATGAGCGCAGTTACCTGTATTTATTTCCGCATGTTTATTTAATAGCTTTATTTAAATTCTAGTATTTACTTTCATTAATGCTCACTTAATTTCCTTGGGAATACTCACTCTGGACTCGTCATCTGCCTTTTGTGATGGCTTGAGTGCAGATTCTAGTACTAGAGTACTGTTGAGCCGAGACAGCCCGACTCGTACGTTTGTATTATAATTACTTTGTTTTATTATGGGTTTGGGGTTTTGAGAAACTCTATATATATTGAACTTTTTGGTGACTTCAGAGGTATTTATGGTTGTGTAGGGGTTTTCCACATTAGGTTTATGGTTTATGTTATACCTTTAAAGTATCATTATCCTAGTAAATGTGATGATAATGCTTCCGCTATGTGAATTTGAGGATTTCAGGATAACTTAATACAACATTTAATTTCAGTACAACCTTATCAAAAAATGGAGAATGTAATCCAATGTAGAGCACAGCTGTCGCTGGTAAGACAGACTGTGGGTCCGCATTGGCCCCTGTGGCGGTTTATTTGGAAAATGGGCCATTACATGGCTACTCGTCAAGTGTGACAAAAAATCCATAGAAGGCGTGCATGTTTGCATCGTATGTCTAACGATGGTTATAGTGGTGTAGTCCCTATAGAATGGATTGATCACATTGTGAGGGTTGATGAAGTTAGGGGAGATGGTAATTATGGATACCGTATTGTTGCAGCCAGTCTTAGACACAAGGAAGATGATGCATGAAAACAAATCCGCAATGATTTGTATTGGGAACTTCATGGATACAAAGATCTTTGGCGCATAATCCTTGATAATGATCACTATGATACAATTATACTATCTGTGCGGTACTACGAGAAAGAGGACGCTCAATTTCAAAAGTGGATGTCTATGCCTGATATAGGATTCGTCATTGCTACATGTTACAAGGTCTTGTTAGTGTCCCTATCATCGAGTGGTAGTATGACATTCCCTCTACTTAGGGGTGCATCACCAGAGTCGATAAGTGACAGGGTCATAATTGGGATGACACATATTAATGGCAACCATTTTATGAGGGTAAAGTGAACGACTTCTTAAATTCCAAGTTGTACTTGTATACTTATTTCTTTTTCTTAAACAGTTCATCTATATTTTTTAGGTTTTATTTAATGTCGATGCCCCTTTTCCTCATTTGTATTTGGGGTGGCGAAGAAATTCACAACCGGAGGCGATGGAATAGGTTCAGAACTTAAATATTAAAGAGCCACCGCAGTTTGTTAGTTCTCAAGCCGGGACTCCTATTACCGTTGACTTTTGGACACACCTTGACCTCACTTCAAATTGAAGTCCGTTTTTGAAATATTTTTTGTGTATATGGCATACTTTACTGTCAATTTTTGAAATAAATGATATCATCATTGATGTATGACATACTTTTATAGTAACATATGATTCAAGTTGTTTTATACGGGCAAAAATGGATGAAATATTATAATTTTTTTGCGTTGAATCGTACTATTTCTTATTTTGAATGAATTATGGATTTGAGTTTTCGTACTCTGACATTTATTTCTTCACGAATGATGTAATGCCAACTCATTTGATGTTGTCTTTCCTCCAAAATAACTAATGGTCGGTCGCAAAGTATCGAACATATCGACAACGTTCGGTAGAGGGCAGCCGAACATCTAGTGAATGTACTGTTGTTACTAACCGAACATTTAGAATTTATGAAATGTAAGGTTGGGTCATAAATATCTGAACATAGAAGAAATGTTCTGTCATATCAAACCGAACCAAAAATGTTCAGTCCGGGATGCTCAACCAAACCTTTCAATACAGAATTTGTCAGATACTAGGTTCGGGCACCTCTAACCGAAAATCAATAAAAAGTTTGGGCATTAGTAACCGAAACTTAGATAGACATTCGGTCATGTTCAACCGACCCTCTGTATAGGTATTTTTAACCGTACGGTTCAGTTATGCAGGCCCAAACCTTATTTGTTTGTTTTAGCCTGCATAACCGAACCTTCTATATATGTTCAGGCCTGCATAACCGAACACACGCGTTCATATATGTACAACACATAATTTGCATTCGAGTCTCTATAATCGAACACACACATATTAAACATCAAAACAAATCCAAATAATAATGAAGGCAACAAAATATATTAAATTTGAACCAACAAGATATATACCAAGATTAGTGACTACCATCGACATGCATTCCGGACTAATAACAACCAAAAGAAATTTAATGTATAAAGTCAACATAAATCCAATATTACAAATTATAATCACACATAAGTAGTCACTCATTTGTTTTGCTCCGTTTCTTCTTATGTTGTAGCTTGCCATGTTCCCCGTGCTTCAATGAACATGACTCATTCGCATTGGTGTGAGATTGGGACTGCGTGGCATGGCTATCATGCTTGAACTTCCTTGCTGGCTCGTTTCCACCTGATGTAGTGGTGGCGGATGAGGCAACCCCTTTCCCCGTTAATGCATAAGCACATCGTCTGCTATCTTAAATGCAGATGCCATGTCAGCTTCACCTGGTGGCAATGATCTCCACTTTAACACTACGTCCACCGTTCGTCTTAGGCACTATACACAACACAAGGAAAAAAATCATCTAGTTAAATAAACCTATCCTAAGTTCATAACATAATACAAGACTCTAAAATTATAAAAGAATGATCTATAAATACATCATCAAGTTAAATAGACAACTTACATCGAGCAAGTCATCTCCATCAAGGTTGCCGCCAACGTAGTACTCGGGATTTTCAATAGTTGGGTGTTATATCTTGAGGAACCAAGGAATATATTTCGGTGCAGCTTCACATGCATATGTTGCTCTATTTCCTCTTGATCTAGCTGACAAAACATGATCTTACCACCTCTCCCACATCTCCGTCTGAAAATTGTACTTGGCAATATAGCTCGTCACGGACTTGCCTCTTTTCACTCGACTGGGCTTATAGGGAGGTAAAGGGATGTGTTGTATATAGCCCATTTGTCGTAAAAACCTATCAGGCTGATACGACTCAACAATACTCAAAAACTTGAGGGTCCCAATATAGAAACACTGTGCACAGCAGGAACTTATCCATATATATTAGGAACTTTTTATTTTTTAATGCTTTGTTTAGATAAGGTAGAATTAGATAAGGATAAGGAATCATAGTTGGCTTAAGAATCAGTTTTTATTCCCTATATATGTGTACGCAAAATTAAGTTTTTTAAGCAATTAAAATCTATTTTTAGTTTAGTGTAGGTGTACTGAAAATTTAGACACAACATAAACAATTTATTCTCTCTCTTCCTTCCTTTTTCTTAAATTGTTTTAAACCTTCAAAAACTGAAACATCAAGATAAATTTGTAAAAAACTTAAAACGTTAGGATATTTTATTTTTTAGGAACTCCTTATGTGGGCCCCATATCTAACAAAATACCATAAATAAGCTAAAAGACAAAGTTTGCCCCCAAAATGTGTTAGATTATCATTTTTCAAGATTTAATACCAAGGACTGCCCCTAACCAATAATTTTAAGTTTCCAGTCATTAAAGCATCCAACTTCTTATAGCTTATAGGTTAAGTTTCAACTTTAAAATTTTACGTCCAGGCTTTCAACTACCTATTTCGATAAAAGAGAAAATCCTATAATTTTGGACAAGAGATAAGACAAACCCAAACACCAACCGAGAGAATGGCTCACTGGTTTAGTATGGGGTTACTTAGATAAGAGGTCGGATAAGTTGTGGTTTCTTTCTTATCGAAAAGAAACAATATCTTCACTATAGATTCGATAGACGCACCTTTAACAGATCATTCTCTATGGAAAGGATTGTGTTGTTGATTGTTAGGGCTATACTATTACTTATAGAGAGAGGGCCCCGTTTGGACGGACCGGGTGAAACCAAGCACTATACGAACCGGACTGGTTGGGTGGTTTTTAATTATTTGAGTCTAATTATTTAGTAAAAGTTTAAGCGCCTTTAGGAAAGTTCATTATTTGAGTCTATGTTGGATTGATGTTAGTTAATTTGAGTCTAATTATTCATGATTTGTGTTTGTTGGTTGAGTATAATTAATTAGGATTTAGATTTTTTTTGGATAATGTTTTTAGTGTTTTAGTTGGATTATAATAATGGTTTATGGGATTTTCAATAAATAACCCATAGTTATTATTATTATTATTATTTTTGAAGAAATAAGAACTTCATTAATTATTAATGGCTCTTAATACAATTGATAGAACATGACGAGTAAATTTAATTATCGTAGCAAATTGATTAATTCGCTAATCATAATTATTCAAATGAACATTTAATCGCCATAAGGTCGGTTTTTAAGAAGTGCGACTGTAACTATAGAATAGTTTGATAACGAGTGATTATTCTCTTGACTAATCCTTCCAACATGAGAAGGAAACAACTCCCTACGAAGCAAAACAATACCGACCCCATAAACGTAAATTTACGCACAGTCTTCAAGAAAGATGCAATCGCAGAGAAGTGAATGTTGTCAATAGTGAATATAGTGGTTCGCAATGAGGATGAAATTAATCATCTTAACATCATATCTAAACAGATTTGAGAGTTTATTTGATTAATAAAAGGCAAACGAGGTTATTGGAACTATTGCCGATCGAAAGAGAGGATCGGTGGTGCTTTAAAAGGTAGAATCAAGAAGACGAACCAGAGGAGTTACGGTTTTTGAGCTGTTGGGGTAAATGTACTTAAAAAAAAAGTCGACCTTGTTATACTTAATTTTTTTAAAAAAAATCCTTGTTATACTTTTTTTTTTTTTTTGAAACCAACCTTGTTATACTTAATTAACAAGTAGTCCAACAACATTACGACAAAACTGACTTGTTTAGTTGTTTGGAACACCTCAAAGAAAATAGACAAACCCCCTCGATTATGGTAAATATCTAATCAATTCCCCTAGTTAATCTTTGGTAGCAAACGTTATCTAAGCAGTCCAACAACATTAGGAATAAGGTGGATATTTTGAATTAAAAAGACTGAAGCGTACATTAATTATGGCAAATTTCTAATCAATTCCTCAAGTTCATGTAAGCTTTGCTTCTTGTAATACATTTACAAGAAGTTCAGACTACTCTGTCAAAGAGTACCTTGTCTATGTGAAGTTTCATAGTTTCGGTTTCAATAAAGGTAGTGTAGTAAAAGCTTTTTGCAACAGCCATGAATGCTTGCTTAACATAGCCTTCAAGGCCATCGTTGGACTGAACAACACATTTTAAGAGCTCTTCCATTTGTGACTCAATTAATGTTTTGTTTAGCCTGATTCCCGCTTCTTCGTCGCAGTCTTCTTTTCTACCATCCTAGAAAACACAATATCAATATAAACTTTTAGCTCCACTGCTACTAATTAAGTAACTAAATCGAGTTTAGAAGGCAAACTTAATTACTTCAGCGTTGTGCAAGCACCGAAGATTGTAACATAGTTTGTTGACTAGTCTGGTTAGATGAACATAGGCAGGTTGATGCATAAGATTCTCTGAAAAAGGGACACTGCTGCAAATGTTTATTGTGTTCACTAGAAGCTCCGCTTCGTCAATTGGGATGCTTTGCATGTCATCATCTACATTTCTCCATTTTAGCAACCACGATTCCCACTGCAATGACATTGAAGTAAAGAAAAACTGATGTCTATCGCTTTAGTGTTCGGTTAGTTCACAATTCAAGAAGCCTATATCTAAGCACTCACAAAGAAATTCCAGGCGCTTTTGCACTTCTTTTCCGTGCACCCTTTGGACCTCCGTCGAGATGATTTGCAAGGTTTTGAGTATTGCATTGACAAGCCTAGGTTTAATGTGCATTGCCCTGGGTCTCCTACAACAAAAAACAAGTATCTTAATTGATCATTAAACAATTGCTTAAAGAGAATACAAATATATGTTATGGTTTTCACATACACATAAAGGGTACTAGTTCTGAAGGACACGAGAAAGCTGCTTTTCTGTTCTGGTGTTTTAACCTCGTCGTAGAAGCAGAAAGTGACTGCTTCAATCAATGCCATGGTCTGGGCCCAGGCTAGACGTTCAGTTGCTCTTTCCGGCTCAAATATGCTTGACATTGCGACAAAATATGCTTTAAGCAACTGCCCTTTACTAAAGCCGAATTCTTTCAAGTTGCAGTCTTTGTACCACCTGCAAAACAAACCTTATACTATAGGGAACAATTTGTTTTTCCACATAATATTATTCAACGTTTAATCGTTAACATAAGGCATAGGTTTCTAAGTCGGTGACCAACCTTTGCATATCAATCCATTCCAACTGATGCAACTTTTGACAATGGTTGTAGTCGGACTTGGCAAGTTCGAGATAGAGGTTGTTGCTAACATTGTACATCCTACAAAAAACAACTGATAGGCAGTCAAAAACTTAACCGCCATTTTTCTTTTTCTCTGTTTACTCTAAATTTCTGCATTGATTAGTGACTAAGATACAAAAGCTGAGGCGCATATGGATCACCGTTACCTAGATTTATGAAAATCACAGAACTGGACTGCTCGGTGAAAGCTAGAGTATTGTAATCCTACTTAATGCAGTTCCCTATCTGTTTATTAGGAGTCATGGAACTGATGAATCAACTATATCTATAGATCGATAAATTTCCAAGAATTGGAACCAGAAGTAATAAAGATTTATAAATGCTACATGAAAGGAAATTTGTAAATTAAATTGAGCTTAACGGAAGAGCATGATCCATGTACTAGAAAGGAATTTAGTTGCTCACTAGCTAATGGAGGGATTAGTCTATCTATTTTACTCTTTATGTAATAGAAACAAGTGAAAAAAATCAGTTACCTATACAGAACTTTCCCGATCCACACATCGCTGTCTCCACCATACTGGTCTATGTAGTATATGGTCTCTATATGAGGCAGGCAAGCGTGGAATGGAACCTCCAGATAATATTGTACCTAATACATTTCAGTTCAGGCTGATCAATTCACTTAAAGTCATAGACGAAGAGCATGTAGCGACGAATATTTGTTTGCTAACCTCTACCCCCAAGTCTTTGGTGATTATCCATCGATCTGCCATTTGACCTGAAGCAAGTTTAGTCTTTAGGAATTTATATGTGAATTCCTTTGCTTCTTGAATGATCTTCTCTCCAGGAAACAACACTTGAGAAGCTCTATACAAACTCAGCATTTCAGTGACTCCTTGGCTTGATTGTCCAACAAAACAGAAGAACTCACCTCCTCTCTCAAAATGTTTAAATGCATCTGCATAAAAAATTAATGAAATGTTCAGACAAGAATATCAGATATGGCATACGTTCGTGTGTTAAAATTTTGCTCTCACCAGCATTAACATCGTAGCCATGCAATCTAAGAGCCCTAAAAGCCATAGAGGTGTCGTCGATGTCAAGCTCAATTGTATCTCTAGACCAACTAACTCCATTAGGAGTCCAATATCTGAAATGCAGGGTTGTTAGAAAGAAGCACTACAGTTAAATAATCAGATATTCATTTAGTTAAACTAAGAGCAACTTCTGATCATATATACATCTAAGTTAGTTTACCTATAGACATAATCAAGACATTCTTTGATCTCTGACTTAAAGTATTGAGATATCCCAAGGCGTTCCAAGCGATCAACAACCCAAAGACGCTCAAATATATCGTTTGGGTAGGTATGTGGTACTAATGAACAAAATTGTATCCATCAATATATAGCTGTGAAATTGAAGACCAGGAAAAAAAAAATATAGCTTTTCTTTGGCTTTACCTCCTCCTTTGAATCTCTTGACTATATTCTCTAGATACTTCAAGCATTTCTTGTCTTTAGTATGCTTGAGGGCATATGCAGTTGAAGCCGGCGAACATAAGAATGACCCGTTTGGGTGTTGCAGCTTTAGAAGCTTTTCCCAGTCCAAACCTGGCATTCCTTCCAAACTAAAGAGCAATGTAGTTGGCTTGATGTGAAGCATTTCCCTCGGAATCCTAGATTAAAAATATAAAGCATAAGAGCAAAACAAAAAACTTTATTGCACATTTAACTGACGTTGAGTTTGTCCATAGGGCCAGGCTATTTGGAACCCATTTTTTTTCTCCCTTTTCCCCATTACTTCGTTGTACTACAGTTTTGAATTTTTTTTTATTGCTTTTACCCCATTTTTTTTTGTAAATTATTCCAAAACTACCCTCATCTTCAACACACCTACCCAACTCACATACCCTATAACCAAACTTGTCAACACCCTCATTGTTTAATTTTTCTTGACTTATTGAACACTCGTTTGAGGTTGTCGGTGCATTAGGAGTGTTTTAGTGACTCGAAACCCACCGGATCTACGCGAGGGACCACCGCGATGATTTTCGTTTTCTTTTGGTCTTTTGAATAACTTTTTTACCCTAAAACTTTGTAGGTTTTGTTCCCCATGAGATTCTCAGTGTATTGGTGACATTTTTGTCAACTTTGTGGGTTTCCTTGGTTTTCAATTGAAGGAATCGAAATGTACGACCACAGGGTTGAGACCTTATAAAGGGCGTCAATCAGGTTTAACCGAAAGGGCTGAAAAGGTATTGACCACACTCAACTGACATGCTTTTATTAGCATCGGTTCATCAAAACTGAGACTTATGAATGCCTATCGGTCATGTGCAGCCGCTACGCTAATAGATATTATAACGACCCTCAAATTTAATTGGTGACACGTGTCGTGTTTCAGGACTGTGACATACCCGTCGTGACTTGTCATATTACTCAAGCCTTGGGAGTCGACACTGAGGTATATTTTATTTTCTGTGATGTTTGTATTATTATTTATACCCGAATGTGAACACTATATGTCCTAGTGTGTGATTTTTTTTTAGTAATCGCCACAGATTTCTGTGTGAGATTCGCCTAGGAAAAACAAGAATTTTAGGGTATAATATGAATAATTAAACACTGAAAAATAGTAATTAGTGAATTATCAAAAAATAATAAATAATTAAATAAAATGTGAGAGTGGGGTTATGTTCGGGAACGCAAGCGGTGCGAGTCGTGAGATGCTATTGGTCCGATAACGCGACGTATGAGCGAGAATAGGCTAAGTGATGAGGTTAGAGCCACCTAGTGAAGTAACACAAGTGAGTTGGAGTAGTTAGATGGGTTGAATGAGGGACACAAGATGTGCCTCGAGATCTGTGCATGAATGTGATGAAGTAGAGGTATAAAAGGTTATCACCTTTTCTCTCTCTTCCTCTCCATTTCATTTTGATCAAACGTGAGAACGAGAGAAAGGAGAGGGTTTTTGGATTTCTCAAGCTCATTGCGACGTTGAGGATCGACCAACCACGCGTAAAAAGGTAGGATCCAGACTCCTTTCGTGTTTATCTACGGTTTGACGTTAATTTTGTGAGTTTTCGTCACGATGATTTCAGACGAGATTTTTGGAAAATATTGGAAATAAGTTTGGGTAGTGTTGTTGGAATCAATTGGTTAATTAAGTGATGTTTTGATGATTGTTTTGAGTATTTGAAGTTGTTGGAAATTTTTGATGAATTTTCGTGTGATTTACGATCGGGGTATTTGTCGAGGTTTCTATGCTAAGTGAGGTGGGTTTGATGTTGTTTTGGAAGTCCTTAAGAGTTTGGGATAGACTCGGAATGCGGTGACACGAGCCGGGGTTGTGGAAAACCTCGAAAAAGGTGTTCTGTGTGCCATACTGTGAGGATTTTCTCCCGTGACGTCGGTCACGACGTCCGAGACAGTGAGCAAAACACTATACACGCTTTAAGTGGCACCGTGGGTTTTTGAATTGGCGGCGTCGTGACGGCGTGGGGAACGGTAAAAACAGATAAAGTTTAAATAAATTTCTAAAATTTTGGAAAACTTTGGGGGACTATCTAGGGTCACGGAATGACTCTACTTGAACCAAATTTGAGTTAAATGATTGCCATACTTTGAGAATTCGAGTGGGACAACTTAGATGGTTACACAAGGATCGGAGTTTTGCAGTTATTGATGTACGTTTTTCGTACGATTGTAAACCAGTAAGAAAATACACGTTAATTCATTTTCCATTATTGCCATTTCTATTTGAATTGAGATATTGTTGGAATTCTATTATATATTTCCTTAGTTGAGTGTCTTGGCGTAAGTGTGTCGTGAAGGTACTCCTGGGGCCATATTAGCTGGGCAAACGTGAGCACTGCCTGCAGGGGTGTTGTCCACCCCTAATAGTAGGTTACACCCCGAGTACTGGATTGTTGTGGACTGTTGTGATTATGGATTGTGGTACTGTTGTACTACATGGAAATTGATCACTTATGGGCCTTTTTTTTACTCTTTGGACACTCAAACTTCGTTGCTATGCTTGTCAGTCTGTTTATCGTGTAATTTTTTGTATTTTCTATTTTTCAATACCGCATGATATTTTGATTGTTTATTTAGTAACTCTTGAATTACTATTTAGTTTCTTCTGGCATTACTTTCATATTTTTCACGCACTCATCGTCTAGTTTGTGACGGTGGTGCAGATAGAGCAGAGACGAGCAAGGGAAATGAGTTGATGCTAGGTGATATCCTCTGAGGACTCTCGGAGCTGTTATTTCCTTTACTCACTTTAGGTCTTGCTTCTTTTGACTGTGATTATTGTACTGTATGTTTTGTAAAACACTGGGACATGTATTGGGGTTGAGAGACTAGGGATATCATGTTATATCGTACTGTTTAGCTTCGATCACCAGATATGCATGTATTTATCCATTTCTCAGGGTTTCCATATGATAGGTTATCTATTTTTCCTGATTTTCCTTTACTAAGTTATAGTTGATTATAGTGATTTCCACTGCGAATTTCCTGATAACTTTATAATCCTATAACTCACACATTTAAATAATAGATTAATGACGTATATGAGGTTTTGAGGCTGACTAGGATGCGTAGACTTCGCGAGCAAGGGCTCGGGGGTCCACGTAGGTCTAGGTTGGGTGGGACCCAGTTTTATGGGGAACTGGGGCCGTCATAGATATTGCGGTTTCATTCCTTCGATGCTTTAGTATAGAATAAGTAGACTATTATGGGGTGCACACAACAATTTGGTGGGGTATGACTAGCATATCGACGCCTAGAGTACGAAGTTATGAGTGTATATCGTAGATCTTCGACCGAAACACTTGAGTGGTTTTGAGTGGTGTCTGTTAGGGTGGGGTACAAAGAGTAATTTGATGGGGTATGAGCATTATTTCGGCGCAACAGGGCCGATACTTACAAGTGCTTCGCGGTCACACAAAGCTGATATGAAACTATGGGTCTCGACCAACATACACTGCTATATACTATATATTGTCGGACACACAGGACTGAGACGCATGTTGTACATCTTGGTCCTGTGTGTACGCACAGTCATAAAAACAACAAAAATTATCTCACTTTTGGTGATTCTTTCAACATTTTCCTTCCTACAATGAGGCAATCAACACCAAACTCAAAGCCCTAAATATTAAAAAAAAATTGCGATAACCCTAGAATAGTTAAATAACCACCAAATGTCCCAAAAAACCAAACGATAGAGAATCGACTAGAGAACAAAGTTATCGAGTTTATTTTGTGTGGTTTCACACTTATTTAGTCAGTTAGCAGTTGAGTGTGGGGGGTGGAGTTCGTAGGTTTTCTGCAGAGTGTTCTTGGTTCAAAAAAAATTTATGGGAGTAGTGGGGTATGAGGGAGTAAAGCATATTTATATATGGGGCATAAAAAATGGGGTATAAAGAGCAAAAAGTGTGGTCCAAATAGCTTGGCCCTAATTATATCTACCTTTTCAGCTTTTGTTCTCTTCTGTCATGTAAATCTTGCAAAACAGGAGAATTGCTTGGACCTTCAAGTCCCAGTTTTTGAGCCATTTCAACAAGCGATGGAAATCGAACTTCAAATCCACTAGGCATATGTTCCGGGTCTTCATCTTTTAGTTTGTGCAAGTTTTGTCTCAAAAAGGACAATCCTATAGCAAAGCAAAGCATTACGTTTAGGCAAGTGGCTGCTGGTGATACCGAAAGTAGCGATCAAAAGTGCTGATCTTCTACCTTTTATGCATTTTTCGGGATATAAATCCCAAGACTTCAAAGCAACTACACAAGCCAAAGTGTTTATCAATCTGTCATAAGGGGAGAAGAAGTCCCGATCACCCCATGAGCCATCGGGCAGCTGATTTTTAGCAATCCATTGAATACTAGAAGGGAATTGAGGAGCATCACTTCCTTGAACATCTTTTACCATCGCAACCCAAGCAGTGTCGTAAGCTGAAATGCTTAGTGCTCCGTCATTGACAGTATGCAGCTTTGCCTTAACAGCTTCTACGCTTTTCCCTATCTCATGCAACTCAAAAACCTTCAAAACTTAAAATACTAAATTTGTACAGTTATGCATACTTCGCTGATGAATCAAAGTATACAAGCGAAAAACTACCGCTTTTCTATTGTTTGTCACCTTTTTTTCTGTTGAAAATCGAAAATGCTTCGATGAGGAGCCCTGTGAATGCTCTACGGAAGCTGCTTCAACAACGTTGCACATTTTGAGTCACTAGCTAGGATGACACTCTTAACAATAAACATGAGTAACAATCTAGGAAGACTTTGTGTGTGAAATTCAATTATCCCCAGAATATATAGGCTATGTTATCTATTATTAACCTTTGATGCATCTGGAAAGGAAACCCAGTATCTTAACTCCCCACCTCGTGCCTGCACAAAGAGAAGATATTAGACATACTGTTGTTCAACAACAACATACAATTCTGTTTCGAGGTACAATTAATTTGATCTAATAAACTCAGCTAGATTTTGTAATGGAACTGTCAAATGTAAACAAAGATCTAGAACATAAATTAGGAGTGTGTACAGTAGATGTCGTGGATTGAAGTAGCTAATGTGGTCGTCGGAGGGAGGGAGAGATGCCGATGTTGAGATACTATAAAAGAAGCCATTTAATTTCTTTTTCCACTGATGGAGAAAACTAGACCAGTATGTACTATACAAATACATTTACATAGGCATACTGCTTATATACATATATGTAAAGAGAAGAAATGTTTGTAGCTCCAGTACTAGGTGGCACAGCCGGCATAACAGTTGCTATACATGTGTACGAGTGAGAGTGAGAGGGACAAACAAAACTAACCATTCCAAGATTCATTTAATTTACATTGTTGACGCAATGAACCAGTAACTAACTAGTGTTAGACATTTTCAAAAGAATTTGTTGTAATTAAGTGGGTAGTTAATAGACCCAATAAATGAGCAGTTATGAAACCCATGTTAGATATTTTTAAAAGAATTTGTTGTAATTAAGTGGGTAGTTAATACATCCAATAAATGGGCAGTTGATTAGTGTTCATTTAGGCATGATTTAATATAAGTTATTAGGAGTTAATTGACTATATTTATCTTGTTTTAAATTGATAAATGCTTGTTTTATGTGTTTCAGGGATTTTACATGAGTCGGACGTTTTTGGAGCAAAAGACGTGTTATGAACTTAATTGAGTGATGTTTAGTTCTCAAGCCATAACTTTCACATCCGAAGTCGGAACGACTCACCGTTGGCCTTATTGGAAAGAAGACTTTGAGACGGATATTTTCATCTTTAACAAATATCATGAGATACGGATTTGAAGTGGCTCAAAAGAGCAAAATAATGGTGGCAAAGTTTAGCCAAGTTTCTTAATAGTATAAAAGGCCATAACTTTCTTATCTCAAATCCAAATGACTTTTTGTTTCCTTTTTTCAAAATTAGACTACAAGATGAACATTTTAATTTCTCACAAGCTTCTTTAGATTCGGCCTCTAAGTGGTCCAAAATCGCGTTGCAAGGCAGAGGAAATCTTCACGTCGTGATTAACAAATTCTCACGGCGTGACTCACATACGTCTGAACCAGAGAGCCCAAAAAAGACGTCGTGAAGACACTGCCAACATGCCGCCGCCCTGAAGACTCAATATTTCGAGATTTTACCTACTTTTTAGGATATTTAGGTTTTTAACCCACTTTGGGGTGTTCATATAAATACCAATAAACTCTCAAACGAAAGAATCCTTTGTTTTACTCCCGTTTTGCATTAGAATTAGGTTTTTGATTATGTCTAGCTAGTTTCTCTTCTAAGTTGAAGGTGGATCGGTCAAGTTTACGACTTGAAATCCTTCATGAGGTTTATTTATCTTTATTATTATTGATTCTTTTATATGAACTATTTCCTTTGGTTCTGTTTATAATATTAAGGTTAGATTTAATTATATGTAAATGCTCGTGCATGCATATTAGATTGATTACTCTCTGTCATTGAAGTCGAAACGTCCATCCTTACGCGGTAGACTCATGCTTGTGACAGTTGGCCATCTGGTTAAATACCTTAGGGATCTAGGTTAAATCGGGAGCACTAGTGATCCGGTTGTCTAGATATAGTACCTTCACGGACCGAAGTAATGCGGTCAACATGTTAAATCTGGAGCACTAGTGTAACGACCCTAAATCCATCAGCCGCTACGGCGTGCATCGAGGGCCCACAACCTAGCCAACTCACCTCCCAACTGTGTCCCATGAGCACTCAAATCTTAATACCAATCAAAATCTCATTAACTTATGTTGTTTATTATTAATCATTGATTCAAGTTAGCTTAGAGCTCGTGATTATCATTTAATCTTAAAATACGCAGCGGATAATTTAAATCATCAAAACAAATATTCAAAGCAAGTGTTATGAGTATTTTACCTAATGTGGAAACTATACCAAAATGTACATCATATACATATCAAGTATGATCCTCAAAATATCAAAATATAACCTCTAAGTCATATAGAAGTCAAGGTTGTCTCTCACATCCCAAAACCCAGCATAAAACAAAGAAATATAAACAAAAGTACGAGTATGACAAATGTAGTCAATCATAGGTAGTCCTCAAGCTTGCCTTTCCCTCTGCTCGTACTAGGATCTGCACTCAAGTCATCACAAAAAGACAGATGACGAGTCCAGAGTGAGTAATCTCAAGGAAATTCACCAAGTAAATACATAAATAAACTGCTAGAATCAAAATACTATAAATAAACATACAGAACAAAAGAATACAAACAACTGTGGAGGATCATCGCATGAATATGAATAGTGTCGAGAATATTAACATAATTATTAGGATTGTTATTTAGTATATTTATTTTATTTGAATTAGAAGTAATTAGCTGTATAATAGGTTTTTAATAGCATTTACTCTGTAAATCAATTAGGATCAATTAGTTGCTAATTTTATGTAAAGCATTTACTCTGTAAATCAATTAGGATTAATTAGGATCAATTAGTTGCTAATTTTATGTAAAGCATTTACTCTGTAATTTTCTATTTAAACACGCCAAAATGGCTGAATAAAAATTATTCCATTCTGTCATTCTTTTCTGACTTTTTGGTATCAGAGCCTAAATGGCTAAACCTCGATGATACCTCTCAGTATCGATTCTATGAGCTCTATTCGCTCACCCTCAATTCCCTTAACCACTGAATCTTTCCAAAACCTTTCCATCACTTCTCACAAGCTGAATGGAAACAATTTCCTACAGTGGTCCCAATCGGTGAAACTGTTCATTCGAGGCCGTGGAAAATTCGACTATCTTACAGGTACCAATGCGAGACCCACTGAGAAAGATGAAGGTTCTGCAAAATGGGAGGCAGAGAATTCGATGATCATGTCTTGGCTCATAAATTCTATGGACTCGAGTATAGGAAGAACCTATCTCTTCCTACCTACGGCTCATGACATTTGGACTGCTATGAACGAGACTTATTCTGATCTCGGGAATGCAGGACAGTGGTTTGAGCTAAAAACTCGGTTATGGAGGCTAAAACAAGGTGAGAAAACTGTCACTCAATATTATACTGACTTAAAAACCTTGTGGCAAGAGGTAGATATGTTCAGCGATTATGAGTGGAGCTGTGCGAAGGACAGGGGCTTTGTTTCGAAAAATGGTGGAAAAAGAACGTGTCTTCGAATTCCTCGTCGGCCTTAATAAGGAATTAGATGAAGTGAGAGGACGCATTCTTGGTCGTGATCCACTACCGAGTACTAGAGAAGTCTTTGCCGAGGTCGAAGAGAGAGAGAGCGGCGGACCGTCATGCTCGGAGGACACTCACCACTCCCACCGAGCCTTCGCCTGTTCTCTAGTCACCACCACGCCGCAACGACCGACGCAGACGATAAAGACCGCCAATCTGCGAGCATTGCAACAAGCCAGGGCATGTTAAGGCCAAATGTTGGAAGCTTTGCATGGAAAGCCAATGAGAACCCATCTAACCGAATCCTCGTGATTCAAAGGGTTTTCATGCCTCATCCGAAGACACTTCCAAAGAGCCGAAATCTGCCTCAGAGACGTCTGCCTTCAACAAAGAACAGCTAGAGCAATTGTATCAACTAATGAGTTCTCATTCAATTGTATCCAACACTCCTAACTCATCATCCTACATTGCCTCTTCTTCTTTAGCTCAAAAAGGTACTTACCCTACAACTTTCACAGCCGGCTCAAAATTAAACCCTTGGATCATAGATTCAGGGGCAACCGATCATATGACTGGTAGTTCCTCCATATTCTCTTCATATTATCCTTTATCTGGAAATTTGAAAGTTAAAATTGCCGATGGTTCTCTAACCTCTGTTGCTGGAAAAGGCTCTATTATTATGTCTCCATCTCTTACATTACTAAATGTCCTGCATGTTCCAAAGATTTCTTGCAATCTCATCTCTGTTAGTCGTATTATTCATGATTGCAAATGTATTGCTACAATAACATTTGCTGGATTTGAATTTCAGGACCCTTGTTCGGGAAGATGATTGGCAATGCTAAGGAAGTTGATGGACTCTATCACTTGGTCTCGAAAAATCCTTCAGATGAACAAGTTCAAAAACCAAGATGTTTTACTACCTTGTCTTGCGAGAATGACATAATGTTGTGGCATTATAGGTTAGGCCATCCCAGTTTTAATTACTTGAAATATTTGTTTCCAAATCTTTTTAAAAATAAAGACATTTCATCTTTTTGTTGTGAAGTTTGTGAGTTGGCAAAACATCATAGATCTGTTTATCCTTCTTTGAAGTATATGCCATCAAAACCTTTTTTACTCGTGCATAGTGATATTTGGGGCCCTTCAAGGGTAAAAATTGCCTCAGGTTCTAGATGGTTCATCACATTCATTGATGATCACACTAGAGTCACATGGATTTATCTTCTAAAGGAAAAATCCGAGGCCGCAAATGTTTTCAAAAAATTTCACTCTTTGATTAATACTCGCTTTCATACTAATATTCAAGCTCTTAGAACCGATAATGGTGAGAATATTTTAATGCAATCTTAGGTGATTTTTGAAAGAAAAAGGAATTATTCATCACAGTTCTTGCGTTGATACTCCCCAACAAAATGGAGTGGCTGAGAGGAAAAATAGACATTTATTAGAGGTGTCTAGGGCGTTATTATTTGCTATGAATGTTCCTAATCGTTTTTGGAATGAAGCGCTCTTAACTGCAGCTTATCTGATTAATCGAATGCCTACAAGAGTTCTTAATTACATCACTCCTTTGCAAGCACTAAAGAATATGTTTCCTGAAAATAGATCGTTCACTGATTTAAAACCTAAAATTTTTGGTTGCATTGCTTTTGTTCATATACACGGCCATAATAGAGGAAAGCTTGATCCCCGGGCACATAAATGCATATTTCTTGGTTTTTCACCAACACAAAAAGGGTATAAATGTTTTGATCCAAAATCTGAAAAATATTACGTAAGTATGGATGTCACTTTTTTTGAAAAACAACCTTTTTTTGAAAAAAACTCAATTCCGGGGGAGAATGATTCTGAACTGAGTTTTTGGGAACAAATATCTTTGCCAAAATCGGTTGAAAATAGTTCAGTGGAATCAATTATTTCTGTAACTAATCCTAGGATTTCACAACCTATAAATTCACAACCTCGTGAGACCCAGGCAGAAAACAACTTGGAACCACCTACTGAACTTCGTGTTTATTCTAAAAGGAGGACTCAACCAAGTAATATTCCACCAGCTCTCGAGGTGGGCCAATCATCGGACTCGACCGAGGTCCAAGGTACGACTGCTCTCTCTCCTACTTCTCTTCCAAATTTAGAACCTTCTACAGATTTCTTTGAACCCATAGCCTTACGCAAAGGTGTCAGATCATGTACCACAAAACATCCAATATCCAATTTCATATCTTATCATAAGCTCTCACCAGATTTCAAAGCCTTTTCCACCAGGATTATGGATGATGAACTACCTAAGTCGATACATGAAGCTCTAGAGGTTCCGAGATGGATGAGAGGCGGTCTTTGAGGAGTTGAAGGCCCCGAAGAAGAATGACACGTGGGATCTTACCTCTTTACCCAAAGGAAAAAAATGTGTAGGTAGCAAGTGGGTGTTTACCATAAAATACCATGCTGATGGCTCGGTTGAGAGATACAAGGCTCGACTTGTAGCACGAGGCTTCACTCAGACATACGGCCTTGACTACGAGGAAACCTTCGCTCCTGTGGCCAAACTAAACACCGTACGTGTTCTTCTCTCGTTAGCCGCTAATCTGGATTGGCCTCTCAGACAGTTTGATGTGAAGAACGCGTTCTTAAACGGCGAGCTAGAGGAGGAGGTGTATATGGAAGCTCCACCAGGCTTTGATGAGCTAAAGAAGGATGGCAGAGTATGTAAGCTAAAGAAATCCATATATGGATTGAAACAATCTCCGAGGGCATGGTTCGAAAGATTCACAAGAACTGTGAAACAATGTGGTTACACTCAAGCTCATTCAGATCACACGATGTTCTACAAACACAATCATGGTAAAATTGCTATTTTAATTGTGTATGTAGATGACATTGTGATGACAGGAGATGACATAGTAGAGTTGGAGTCACTGAAGAACTTCTTATCCAACCAGTTTGAAGTCAAAGATCTAGGACAGCTCAAATATTTTCTTGGAATGGAGGTGGCTAGATCCTCAAAAGGAATAGTTATCTCACAAAGAAAATATGTTCTTGATCTCTTGAAAGAGAGCTGGATTACTCGGATGTCAACCGGTGGCAACTCCTGTCGATCCGAATCGAAACTCGAAAAAGAAGATGGTGCTTGAGAGGTCGTGTGGACAAGAACCGGTATCGAAAAGTGGTGGGGAAGCTAATTTATTTGGCGCATACAAGGCCGATATTGCGTTTGCGATAAGCTTGGTTAGTCGGTTTATGCATTGTCCATCGAAAAAACACTACAAGGTCAGTACATCGAATTCTTCATTACTTGAAAGGAAGCCCGGGTAAAGGAATTATGTTTTCAAAGAATGGGAGCCGAAGAGTGGAGATCTTCACGACGCCGATTGGGGCGGAAGTTCTACGAGATAGGAGATCTACCACCGCTATTGCTCCTTTGTGCAGGGCAACTTAGTTACTTGGAGGAGCAAGAAACAACCGGTTGTTTCTCGAAGCGATCGAGTCCGAGTTCGAGCTATGGCTCAAGGAGTATGTGAGTTGTTATGGCTTCGGAAGATCTTAGAGGAGCCGAAGGTTGAAGGAGATAAACCGATGAGGTTGTCTTTGCGACAACAAATCGGCAATCAATATTGCTCGAATCTGTGCGAAGATGACCGGACAAAACATGTCGAAATAGATCGACATTTCATCAAGAGAAACTGAAAACGGCGATATCTCGCATACCGTTTGTTCCATCATCTGAGCGTACTCGATGTTCTTACTAAGGGACTTTTTGATAAGTTCGAAGGGTTTCTATCCAAGTTCGGGAATGATCGATATCTATTCTCCAAATTGAGGAGGGGTGTCGAGAATATTAACATAATTATTAGGATTGTTATTTAGTATATTTATTTTATTTGAATTAGAAGTAATTAGTCAGATAATAGGTTTTTAATAGCATTTACTCTGTAAATCAATTAGGATCAATTAGGATTAATTAGGATCAATTAGTTGCTAATTTTATGTAAAGCATTTACTCTGTAAATCAATTAGGATTAATTAGGATCAATTAGTTGCTAATTTTATGTAAAGCATTTACTCTGTAATTTTCTATTTAAACACGCCAAAATGGCTGAATAAAAATTATTCCATTCTGTCATTCTTTTCTGACTTTAAATAGCATGGAAACAAAATGCATGCACAATCAAAGTCAGACTAGAGCCATACTTTGGGCTATACACCAGGCACGTCCTGTGAGGATACCTAGAACGGGTGACCCTGGATACTTTAGGTGGCTGGCGTAGACCACGAAACACCCATATATGTCTAGAACACTCGGGTAGCATATTCACCAGTGCATGACTAGAACACATGTTATGGCCTAGTGGACCCTATGCCCCCACAATGAATAAACACCAGGTAGGAGTAAACTTAACCACCGTAAAGTAATAGGAAATAAATATTATTGAATAAACTAGACATAAGCAGTAAGTACTAAAGTGAATTTCAGTTGGGATACTACACACCTCAAGCCGCACTCCTCGTCTTGTAAAACAAACCCCGGCCCAAGTCCTCCATATCCCTGATATCCAAAATATTGCTCGAATTAACCTATTACCATTTATCATTGATTTATGCTAAATTGTTTGTATTTTATGTTAATTAGTATAGACTTTATGTCCACAACACTCAAAACAGTCTAAAATGGCTATCTGATGAACACCCAACGCGCTGGAGGATGACCCAACGTGCTGGTGTTCATCCTGTTCATCTTCATCATTGACCCAGACTGTCAAGCGCGCTGGGGCCCGTGGCCAATGCACTGGGCAGTTTTTCCAGCAGTTCAGCAGAACAGAACTGCTGAGAAAACATCACCAAAACCTCCACCAACGTTGTCGACCCCATCCTCACCTCATGGGGGATTAAATAACACCTCTAAAAGCCAGAGGAACAACAAAATATATCAAAAATGCATCATATCCCGAATCCAACATCAAACTTGAAATTTCAAATTTCATGAAAACAAACCCAACTTGCAAACCAACCACCAAAGCTTATTTCTCCACATCCATAGCACTTTATATATATCAAGAACTGAATAAAAACAGTGGCACACACTCAAATCACGGATTCATCGCTATCACCTCCTAAACTGCATTCAAATGAAAGAGAATGGAAAGAAGATCATAGAACTCACCTTGCTTTGATAATCCAACACCCAAAAACACTTCAAATGATCACACAAAAGGCTCCAAACCCTCACTTCTTCACTTCAATTTTCGGATTTCATAGGGAGGAGAGAGGGAAGTTGGTGAAAAGAATGAAAATGTGTCTTTTATATGGAATTTTCAACCAACCTCACACACCCATCTCTAGGCCTTCTTTGATGGTGGAGATAAGGTCAAATAGCCCTCCTAATGAGACAAAACTGACCCACCTAAGTCTCTTTGACTTTACACACATGGCACCAATTATATGCACTCTCAGGCGTTCCAATACTCGGCTCCAACCCTCGACTGGTGCCGTTCGAGCACAATGACGATATCAACCATCGCAATATCATTTTATATTAATTATTTAATGAATCTTATGTCGAACGACCCCAACAAAATGCAGTTGTTGAACGAAAGCATCAACACCTTTTGAATGTTGCACGTGCTCTATTTTTTCAGTCTTGAGTATCATTAAGATTTTGGTCAAACTGCATTCTTACAACATCATTCTTAATCAATCAAACTCTGACACCTTTGTTGCAAGGTAAAACACCTTATGAGGAACTTTTCAAAGA
Organism: Stephania japonica; assembly: GCA_039657345.1. NCBI lineage: Eukaryota > Viridiplantae > Streptophyta > Magnoliopsida > Ranunculales > Menispermaceae > Stephania > Stephania japonica. The sequence continues at coordinate 12,472,285 of CM077558.1, read as the reverse complement.
ACACTTTGATTATTTCTCTTTAAGATCATTTAGGTGTCTCGTTTTTGCATCCCCTCTATCTGCTAACAGGAAGAAATTTGATCCTTATGCATGCCCTTGTGTTTTCATGGGTTATCCCACAAGATTAAGGGATATTGATTGTATGATTTGCAAAATGGAAAATTATTTATTTCGCGTGATGTGGTTTTTCAGGAGAATATTTTTCCATTTAACAATAAGCCTATTAATGACATTGCTCCAGATCCCTTTCCCGATTTAGTGCTTCTTTCCGTACCGGTGGACTCTACTATTGATGAGGTTCCTCTTTCCATTAGCGATTCTCTAATGCCAAATGCTTTGGAGCCTACTTTGTGTCGCTCCAATGGGACCTCTCAACCTCCTTATTTGAAGGATTTCTATTGTAACATTGTTCAAGTAGAATCCACCACGACACATCCTCTTTCTAAGTATTTATCTTATGATCGATTGTCAGTAGCCCATCGAGTGTATGTGTTGAACATTTCATCTATTTATGAGCCCCAATTTTATCATCAAGTGGTCGTACAATCTGTATGGCGTAATGCAATGAAAACAAAAATTGATGCACTTCACCAACACTTGGTCTATCATGCCTTTACCTGCATGTAAACAGCCTATCGAGCGCAAATGGGTGTATAGAATCAAACGCAATCCAAATGGTACCGTTAATAAATATGAGGCGCATTTGGTGGCTAAGGGTTTTACACAACGTGAAGGAATTGATTTTCTTGACACCTTATCGCCAGTTGCTAAAATTGGCACAGTCAAATTGCTTCTTGCTTTGGCAGCAATCAAAAAGTGGAATTTGATTAAGATGGATGTTAATAATGTTTTCCTTAATGGAGACTTATTTGAGGAAATTTATATGGATCTACCTCTTGATTATCGAGCAACAATTATGAGACAGGGGGAGTCGAGCTCTAGTAAGTTGGTTTGCAAATTGAATAAATTTTTATATGGCCTTCGACAGGCGTCTCGACAATGGTATACAAAATTTTCTCAAAGTCTACTTCAATTTGGATTACGACATTCCAAATTTGATTATTCTTTATTCACTATGGGATATGGAGATGATTTTGTTGCTCTATTAGTCTATGTTGATGACATAATAATCACCGAGTCTTCCTCTACATTGATTTATAGGCTTCAAGAATTCTTGCATGCACATTTTAAACTAAAAGGACCTTGGAAAATTGAAATATTTTGCAAGCCTTAAGATTGCTCGCTCTTCATCAGGGATTGTTTTATCTCAACAATATCACACACTACAATTATTGGAGGATACGGGTTTTCTAGGTGCTCGTTCTGCCACCATTCCAATGGATCCTAAATTATCATTGCTGCTCTTCAGGGAGATTTATTAGATGACCCATCTCAATATCGTCAACTGGTGGAACGATTGTTGTGTCTTACATTAACTAGGCCAGACATTTCTTATGTGGTAAATCGACTTAGTCAATTTGTCTCTAAACCATGGGTTCCTCATCTACATGCAGCACACTACATGTTACGTTACTTAAAATCTACATTGGGTCAAGGACTCTATTTTTCCGCTTCTTCATCGCTCCAATTGCAAGCTTTTGCAGATGTTGATTGGGTTTCTTGTGTTGATTCTCGTCATTCTACAAGAAGTTTCTGCATTTTTCTTGGAGATTCTCTCATTTCTTGGCGATCAAAGCACCAAACTATTGTTTCTCGCTCTTTTGCTAGGGCTGAATATTGCGCTCTTGTCGTCCTTGCTAGTGAGTTGACTTGGGTCCAACAACTATTACATGATTTTGGGATCAAGCCACCAGATCCACCTCTTGTATTTTGTGACAATGAGGTTGCCATTCATATTGTTTTGAATTCAGTTTTTCATGAGTGCATCGCACATCGAGATAGATTATCATTTTGTCCGTGATAAAGTAGTTTCTGGAGCTCTCAAGTTGCTCCGTATACGTTCATCTGGACGATTAGCTAACATGTTCACCAAGCTGTTGGGTGCTAAAGACCACACCAATCTCACGTCCAAGATGGCTGTGAAAAATATCCACAATCCATCTTGAGGGGGTGTTTTACCTTTTATAGTTTGACTTTCCTAATATATTCTTATGTGTACAAGGAAACCTTAGATATAAATTACTTTCCTTTTGTATTTATTTGTAATTCAAAATTCCTTGATTGAAGCCATTAATCATGCTCTGTACAATGTATGAATATTGGTTGATTATTCAAATGAAGTAAGAAGAATTACAAGAAATTCTTCTTCCTTGTTCTCAATTAATACATTAGAATGTATTTGTAAAAATTGAAACGTTAGAATAAATTTGTAAAAAATCTAAAACGTTAGGATGTATTTATAAAAATTGAAACATCAGGATAAATTTGTAAAAAACTTAAAACGTTAGGATATATTATGCTATTTGTCCAATTTTATTTTATTGGCAGTCGTTTTCTTCTCATGTTTGAAGGTTTAGATTGTCTTCTCTCATTGAAAGTTTTGCGTTTGCTTACCTAGTCAAAAGTTTTATTTTTCGTTGAAAGTTGAAGAATTAATTAAATATTTTATGAATTAAAAAAAAAGATTTTGTGCCATTCTAATGGTATTGTCTCTTCTACTTGGCCATGTTTGGTTAGTGGTGAGCGAGAGGAAGCACACTTCTCTACCTTTGATTGATTGAAGGGGAAGTGCGCCTCCTTTAAATGAATATACTATTTAAACAATAATATAAGCAATAGAGCAACGTATATAATATTAAATATTCTAATTTGGAGCAAGTAGAAAATTCAATCAAACACATACACAACAACTCAATTTCATCAAAAAAAGGAAAAAAAACTTCTCCAAGTTGTTATCCAAATGAACCAAACTAGAAAGGAAATATGTCAAAAATAAGGAACCTATTCATTAATATCTACAACGCAACCAAATCCTCCATATAATTGGTTGTCACATGTCAAAAGTGGATGTTTCAATGCATCAAAAAACATGCATAACTACATCGTCAGATTAGTTTGAAAGAAAAATTGAATAAACTAAAGCTGGGAAACAATCTTGCGAGGTTACATTTACAGTAACAGAGCTACGTCGCCTATGAGGAAGGGATCAGTCTCAGTTTTACATAAGAACCTTGATTTTTTTCAGTCACATTCTCCTCGGACAAAAGGGATTGCAAGTCACTTTCATTTGCTAAGCTATTGAGCTCGACGGCTTTCGAGGGCATGGTTGGGTACTTGCCCTGGTAGAATTGCAGGGAAGTTTCAAATTTTTTTTTATTTTTCTGATTTCAGGAAGTTTCAAATTTAAACAATAAAAAAATATGAATTTACATGAATAACCTTAAACAAGAGAGGTGTAATAAAATAGTCATTAGTGAAGGGTAATTGTGTCCACAACTTCTGGAAGATAACTTCTCTAGGGGGAGATATCTCGCACTAAAGGTGTAAGTTGAGAGATAATTTGTAGGGAAGCTGAACAACCAAACAAGATTAGTTCCCAACTCACTTTAAGTTATCTCCAAGGAGATAACTCTACCTCTAACCAAATAGGGCCTTAATATAAAAGGTTGTAAATGCTCTACACTAATTAGTTTTTTCTATGTTACCCAAACTTGGACACGGGTGTCGGGTACGGGTACATATCTAAGTTAAAACACATAAAACCCTAATTCTAACCCATCTCATACTTCTCAATCAAGTCGGCGCTCAACAATTCTCCTCTCCTCTCTTGCAACCTCAATTAACCCTAACGCTATTTCTCCTATCAAGTCGATGCCAACACATCTCTCGCTTCTCCTTTTTCGCGACCTCGTCGACGTTAAGCACATATACATAACACTTCTCATCTCATCTCTCTCTCTCTCTCTCTCTCTCTCTCTCTCTCTCTCTCTCTCTCTCTCTCTCTCTCTCTCTCTCTCTCTCTCTCTCTCTCTCTTACCTACTTCTTAATCTTTCTCTCTTGTTACCTGCTTCTTAACTTCTTTGTTCTTCTTTGTTGGTGAGCCCCAGATCTTGATCCCTACTTTAATACTCTCTCTCTCTCTCTCTCTCTCTCTCTCTCTCTCTCTCTCTCTCTCTCTATTTTTTGAAAATCTTGGTCCAATTTTGCAGCTGCATCCGTAGTTGTTTTGCAAGGTCGGACACAGTCGGTGTCTGTGTTGTGTCGACACAGACACTCGACCCTAAATGGACGAGTTCGAGTATCATAGGTTTTTTTATCAAATGAATTGAAAAAAAATGAGAGTTGAAAACCTAGATTGAGTGTTATTGAGTTATTTTCTTCGGTGTTCATTTCCTTCCAAACAAACTATGCATCTAAGGGTCTGCACTCCCTGGTCATTGACAATAGAGCGGGTTCCATCTTTTCCACTTTCTGCCATTAATGGATGCTACATCGAGCCCTGATACCATTGATATAGAGAGTTTATTTGGAAGGAAGGAACAACGAAAAAAATAACGCAAGAACACCCAATTCAAGGTTTCAACAATCAATTTTGATAAAAAAAGATACCTATCGTGGTGTCTTTACAACCTTTTATACTAAGACATCAAAAGCCCTAGACTCATATACCCTCATTATATAATAAATTATAATTCTTATAGTAGGTCCATATAGTTACTACATCATTGTATGATATTGCATATTTTTCTATTGATGTTTTTGTGCTTGCAGAATTAACCATGAGAGCTGGCAAGTTGCACGACCATAATATACCAATGACTGCCCCAACCAAAAATTTCAAGTTTCCGATCATTAAAGCATCCTTCTTATAGCTTATAGGTTAAGTTTCGACTTTAAGATTACAAGTCCAAGGCTTTCAACTACCTATTTCAATAAAAGACGAAACCCTCTAATTTTTGACAAGAGATGAGACAAACCCAAACCCTAGAACACTCCCCAATGAGCAACAACATTATTTCTAAAACTTGTGCAATAAGAATCCAAACACAAGAGGCACCTTTTTCCGGCAGGTAAGTACCGCCCACACAGCTTAAAAGTGGTCACCATCTGCTTCCCTTTCCTCCGCCTCCGTCTCTGTATCATCCAACTCTTAACTGTTAGACATTTTTAAAAGAATTTGTTGTAATTATGTAGATAATTTATAGGCCCAATAAATGAGCAGTTATAAAATTCATGTTAGACATTTTTAAAAGAATTTGTTGTAATTAAATAGATAGTTAATAGACTCAATAAATGAATAGTTACAAAATCATTCAATAAATTAAATAAATTAAAGTGAAGCAGGTACAAATTGATCACTCAATTAATGTAGAGCAGTTATCATTTGACCACTCAATTGATAACGGTCCACAATTCTACTTATTTCTTTAACTATAAGAAGAGAGCCATGAGAGTAAAAAAAGACAATACAAACGCCAAAAACCTCACAATATTTGCTCTGGTTCGATTTTTACTATTGTTAGTGCAAATCGAGACTTCATTGTATGCTATTGGATTTTTGGTGGACTCTTGCAATATGGGTGCAAAGTTTCCTTTAAGAAAGGGCAAAACCTTTTATTTGGTCCTTGAACTTTATGTTTTTATGCTTTTAGTCCTTAAACTTTGTTTACTACACATTTAGTTCTTCAACTTTCTCAAAAATTTACATTTAGTCATTCATCATTTTAAATGTTAAATTTCGTCAACGTGAGTAACAAAAGTGTCGCGTGACTAGTCAAGAAGAATAAAGTGTTTTATATTACTAAATCGGAGGACTCACATCGACTAACAAAAGTTAAATTTTTTTTTTTTTTAATTTATCCCAAAAACAAAAAAACTCAAAGGAACCAAAAGCATAAAAACTCAAAAGTTTAGAGACCAAATGTACAACAAGAAAAGTTAAAGGACCAAATGTATACTAATAAAAGTTGAGGGACCAAAAACATAAAAAACTCAAAGTTCAAGGATCGAAAAGTATGTTTAAGGTTTAGGGTTGACATTGTTACATGCTATGAAGTCATTGCTCCTCACTCTGTTCTAACACTGACTCCACTCATTCATCAACCTCTTCAAGAATAACAGTATCCTATCCTTCTCGCCTCGCCATTCCTTTTCCTCCTCTCGCTCACAATCCGAGGAGGTAGGGGGGTTGTTAGGGTTTGGGGAGGGATTGTTGGTGGATTTTGTGGATTTTTTTAGCGGGATTGGCGTTTCTCTTCTTCGCGAAGCTTCTCGATTCATCTCTTTTCGACTTCGGAGCGCTTGAAGAGCTTCTTCCCTTCTTCTTCCCTCAACAGATCCATCTCTATAAGAAAGGATTGTGTTGTTGATTGTTAGGGCTATATTTATAGAGAGAGGGCTCGGTTCAGACGGACCGGGCGAATCACTATAGAAACCGGACTGGTTGGGTGGTTTTTATTTATTTGAGTCTAATTAATTAAAAGTTTAAGTGTGTTTAGGAAAGTTCATTATTTGAGCCTAAGTAGGATTGATGTTAGTTAATTTGAGTCTAATTATACATGATTTGTGTTTGTTAGTTGAGTATAATTAATTAGGATTTAGAATATTTTTTTTTTGGATAATGTTTTTCATGTTTTTTTTGGATTACAAGTATGGTTGGATTTCAAGTATGGTTTATGGGATTTTATATAAAGAACCCATAGTTTTTTTTCATTAAACATATTTTTTGGTCCTTGAATTTTGAGTCTTTTATGTTTTTGGCCCATGAACTTTCATTAGTGTACATTTGGTCCCTGAATTTCATTGTTGTACATTTGGTCATTGAAGTTTGAATTTTTTATGTTTTTAGGGGAGATTAGTTTTTTTAGGGCTTTTGTTGATCGATGTGAATCGTTTGGTTCAGTAATATAAACCACTTTACTCTTCTAGGCTAGTCACGAGGCACTTTTGTTACCCACGTCAATGGAATTTAATACTTTAAATGGTGGAAGGACTAAATGTAGATCTATAAGAAAGTTTAAGGACCAAATGTGCAGTAATAAAAGTTCAGAGACTAAAAGCATAAAAAACATAAATTTCAAGAACCAAATGATGAGTTTTACCTTTTTTTTTTAAATTTTATTTAAAAAAAATAAAAATTTCATTAATCATTACTGGCTCTTAATACAATCGATAGAACACGACGAGTAAATTTAATCATTGTAGCAAATTGATTAATTCTCTAATCAAAATTGTTCAAAGAAACATTTAACTGTCATAAGGTTGGTTTTTAAGAACTGCGACTGTAACAATAGAATAGTTTGATAATCAGTAATTATTCTCTTGGCTAATCCTTTCGACATGAGAAGGAAACAACTTCCTATGAAACAAAATCTAATAACGAGTACTAACCTCATAAACGAAAATTTATGTACAGTCTTCAAGAAAGATGCAAACGTAGAGAAGGGAATGTTGTAAATAGTGAATGTAATGGTCACAACAGGGATGAAATTAATCATCTTAACATCATATCTAAACAGATTTGACAGTTTATTTGATTAATAAAAGGCAAATGAGGTTATTAAAACCACTGCGAATCAAAAGTGAAGATCGGCGGTACTTCAAAAGGTAGAATCAAGAAGGAGAACCAGAGAAGTTTGTTAGGGTTTTTGAGCTGTTGCGGTAAACGTACTAAAAAAAAAAAGTCGACATTGTTATACTTATTAACAAGTAGTCCAACAACATTACGACAAAACTGACTTGTTTAGTTGTTTGGATACACCTCAAATAAAATAAACAAACCCGATCGATTATGGTAAATTTCTAATCAATTCCTCAAGTTAATCTTTGGCAGCAACCGTTATCTAAGCAGTCTAACAACATTAGGACTAAGGTGGATATTTTGAATTACAAAGACTAAAGTGTACATTAATTATGGTAAATTTCTAATCAATTCCTCAAGTTAAATCTTTCTTGGTACAGCTACTAGAAAAATGATCAATATGTTAGACCAGGGGAATTGCAACGTGTAATTTCCTAAAGGAAGTTTTGCTCTCTACACTGCAAGAGTCAGCAAATATCCTAAAGGATACGATGAAGTATACTCACCTTTCACTTTGCAGTAGTGAAAGATGAAAAACAAGAGCAATTGCTGGTGAATTTCGAGATTATTTCTTCCTCCCCAAACCTCCCCTTTTATAGAGCACTGGTCATGACCAGTTAGAGTGAAAATGGGGTAGTGGAGTAGTGGAATAGTCAAGCATTGATGCAATGGAATAATGGAGTAGTCAAGCATTGATGCAATGGAGTAGTGGAGCAGTAATTCCTTAATGAAGAGCAGTTTTAACTGCACCCACTAAGCTACTCTACTAACAACCCATTTAATCTCGAAAATGGTAAAAATTAATGGAAAAAGTTTTTACCCATGGTTAGCTAACACACATATGCACGCACACGCACGTGCCTCGTGCCAAGTGCTAAGTGCGCCTAAAATGCGCCGCGCCGAGCGTGCGTGCGTGTGGCTCACCGAGCATAACACTTGTATTTTATTTTACACACACTATGGTGCAAGAGTACATATATACTCTTTAAACTTGAAGTTCCTAACCAATGTGGGACTAAACATTTAATTTGAAAATGTTCAACAATCCCTCGCCATTTTCAAAATACTCAGATCATTCAATCCACGAAATCTCAAACATTATATGTATAACTAATGGTATCTTGCGATTTGAACCACTAACTTGTGAAAAGTTCATTACATCATATCAGAATTACATGGTAGATATACTTTGAACCAATGATTTTATTCGATATGTAGCATAAACATATCACGCATATAACTTACACCAGCAAACAGCCATAAATATCCTGACACATTCAATATTGGCCTTGTGTCCCGTATCTTCTCGTGAATGTCTTTGGAGCCAAGCCCTTGAACTCCTTGAAGCAGCCGCACTTCACATCCACAGAGGTAGTCTCCATTCTAGTACCCCCGTAATTTAAGCACCTTTAGAAGACTATTAAGAGATCATCTCAACCTCCTCTCTTTACATGCAGGTACCGAGCACTAACAACCTTAGGATGGTTATTAAAATTTAGTGCTCACAGTCACACCTATAATGAATTTGACTGCATTGAACTCAAGACTTAACGTAATGTTAGGCGTCGAGTTGAGTTTTCACTATTGGTGACCTATAATTCATGAGCTTGAGACCCATCCCCCTTGATATTTTATTCACCAAGTCTCTTGGCAATCCTTTAGTAAGGGGATTTGTCAAATTTTGACTAAATTTCACATAGTCAATCGTGATAACTCCTCTTGTTATCAATTCTTTGACACAACTATGTCTCAGTCCAATATGTCTGGACTTACCGTTGTACATTTGGCTATAAGCTCTTGCTAATGTGACCTGACTATCACAATGGATAGAGATTGGAGCTACCGGTTTAGGCCACAATGGTATCTCGTGTAATAATTCACGTAGCCATTCAGCTTCTTTTGAAGCTGAGGCCAACGCAATAAACTCCGATTCCATGGTAGAACCAACCATTAAAGTTTGCTTCTTTGAAGCCCACGAGATTGCTCCTCCAGCAAGTGTGAAAATCCACCCACTTGTGGATGCATGATTTTGATCTTTTACAATCCAACTTGCATCTGAAAATCCTTCTAATACCGAAGGATATCCACTATAGCATAAACCATAGTTAATTGTTTTCTTCAGATATTTCAAAACTCTTCGAATTGCAAACCAATGCAACTCGCTTGGATTAATTGTAAATCTACTCAACTTAGCTACTGCCAAGGCAATATTCGGCCTAGTGCATGTCATTGTATACATTAAGCATCCAATTAATCTAGAATACTCCAGTTGTGAAACTGGATTGCCTGTATTTTTCACTAGCTCAATACTTGAATCTAGTGGGGTATAAACTGGGGCACAATTTAAGTTATTGAATCTATTGAGAACTTTCTCAATATAATGAGATTGAGTTAGAATAATACTCCCTTCATCTCTTACAATCTGAATTCCGAGTATGACATCAGCTTGCCCCATATCTTTCATTTCAAACTGGCTTGAAAGAAACCTTTTAGTCAACTGAACTTGTTCCAAGTCAGTTTCAAAAATCAGCATGTAATCTACGTAAAGACAGATAATGACACCATTGCCTTTTCCATCAAACTTGCTATATACACATTTATCAGATTCATTTATTTTGAATCCAAAAGAAAGTACAACCTAGTCAAATTTTGGGTGCCACTGTTTTGGTGCTTGCTTTAAACCGTACAATGATTTTCGCAATCTACACACTTTATTCTCATGACTGAGCATAATAAACCCTTCAGGTTATTCCATGTATATTTCCTCATCCAACTCTCCATTTAGGAACGTTGTTTTAACATCCATTTGGTGGATGACCAGCTTGTTTATGGCTGCAATTGCAATAAACAATCTGATAGTAGCAATTCTAGCTACTGGTGAATAGGTATCGAAATAGTCTATTCTATGCTTTTGGGTGAAACCCTTAGCAACCAGTCTCACTTTGTGTTTTTCAATGGATCCATCAACTCTTCTTTTCCTTTTGAAGAGAAATTTGCATTTAATGGGTTTACACCCGGAGGTAGATCAACTAGCTCCCAAGTGTTATTTCCCATTATTGAATCCATCTCATCATTTAATGCCTCTTTCCAAAAAGCTGCATCTCTTTCTTTCATTGCCTCCTCTACTGTTTGAGGATCAACATCCGTATTAAAACAATACGGAATTTGTCTAGTTACTGTTTCTCTACTTCCTTCAACTAGGAATGTATAGAAATCAGAACTAAATGACTTAATTTTCCGAGCTTGTTTGCTCCTTCGAAGTTCAGGAACTTCTACTATTTCTTTGTCATTTTCAATTTCTATGACTTCCTTCCCTTTTTGGTTTTCTTCAGGAATACTTTTAGTAATAGATTTAAATCTTGTCTCATCAAATATTGCATCCCTTGATTCAATTACAGTGTTTACTGAAATCGAATTATTAGGCTCAATTACCATGAACCTATATGCCTTACTGTGTTGTGCATATCCAATAAATATGCACTCCACTCCCCTTTCACCCAATTTCCTCTTTTTGGGTTCAGGTACTTTTACTACTACTCTACAGCCCTAAACTCTTAAATAATTAAGATTTGATTTTCGCTTATTCCAAAGCTCATATGGGGTGACTTTATTCCTCTTTTGTGGAATTCTATTCAAAATATGGCATGCAGTCAACAATGCCTCTCCCCAAAATTCGCTACTCAAACCAGAGTTTGATAGCATAGCATTAACCATTTCGGTTAAAACACGATTTTTACGCTCAGCCACACCATTTTGTTGTGGTGTAAAAAGGGCAGTAGTCTCATGGACTATTCCAGTGGATTTCTAGTTATTTTTGTTTTCATGCATGTATTGCAATTTCCTTCATATTTATCAAAATAAGGCAGTAACTCCAGATTTACCATATCATATAATTTTCTGAAATGAACATGTCCTAATCTATGATGCCATAAAAATGAATAAGACTCAACAATATATGCAGAAACAACATTCTTATTAGATAAAGTGATTACATTGAGCTTAAACATGCCCTCATAAACATACCCCTTCCCTACATATACCCCTCCTTTGGAGAGTACAAACTTGTCAGCCTTAAAGACAAGCCTAAATCCAAAGTTATTCAAAAGACCACCCGACACAAGATTCTTCCTCACTTCTGGTGCATAATACACGTTAGTGAGTGTTACAATTTTGCCAGGAGTAAACTTCAGATCAACACTACCTATGCCTTTAACAAGGACAGTAGCATCATTTCCCATGTATAGGACAATATTTTCATCTACTGCCGCCATGGTCTTGAAGAACCTCTTGTTCTTGCAGACATGTCGAGTAGCACCAGAATTAACCCATCAAGCCATATCATTTTCAACGACGTTGATTTCAGATATCATAGTAATGAGATCATCATTGTCGTTATCTGCACCTTTGCCAGCGCTAGAGGAAGCATGATTTTTTCTTTGCTTCCTCTTCCAATGATGACATTCGGACTTGAGGTGGCCATCTTTCCTGCAGAACCAACAAGTGACTTTCTGCTTCCTTTGATTCTGGTTTTGATTGTTCGGTTTTCCCGAACCATTAGGCTTTTTGAAACCACTAGGCTTGTTAGGCCTGTTCAGCAGGAGCTTTTTGAACTTAACCGCTTCCATCACATGCACCTTTGAAATTTTCTGAGCATTCTGCTCTTTTATTTTCCTGCATGCAACAATCCTCTTCAACACGAAGATGGTTAGCAAGTTCATCAAGAGATATGTCCTCTTTTTTATGCTTAAGAGTTCGTTTGAACTCCTTTCAAGATGGGGGCAGTTTATCAATAATAGAAGACAACAATTGTTCCATCCATAACAAGATTGTGTTGAGAGAAATTATTTCTAATCCTCTCAACTTCACGGAATTGTTCCATGACAGACCTTTCATCAACCATTTTAAAATTAATAAACTTTTATATAAGGAATTTCTAACTTGTCGCATCCTCCTTATGGTACCTTGCCACCAATTTCTCCCACAGCTCCTTGGCAGAGAGGACGTCATGGTAGAGGTCGAACAGTGAGTCCTTCATGGCATTCAGAATGTGACCTTTGCAGGTGTGGTCATCCGTCTCTCATTTCTGCCTCTTCCTTATCTGCTCAACAGTTCATCGTCGGACTCCATAGGTTTTGGTGTATCCAAAATATACACCAGATGAAGAGCCACCGGTAGGAAATGTACTCGCTTCTGCCACCTCAGGAAATCGCCTCCATCGAAGCGATCCAACTTCACAATGTTAGCCGACAGTTCTTTGATTGAAGCCATTGCAACGACAGACAAAAACTTCTTTTAGATTGTCAGACCAGGGAATTGCAAAGACTTCAAAGTGTGTAACACTGCCACTTTCCTAAAGGAAGTTTTGCTCTCTACACTGCAAGAGTCAGCAAATATCCTAAATAATACGATGAAGTATACCCACCTTTCACTTTGCAGTAGTGAAAGATGAAAAACAAGAGCAATTGCTGGTGAATTTCGAGATGATTTCTTCCTCCCCAAACCTCCCCTTTTATAGAGCACTGGTCATGACCAGTTAGAGTGAAAATGGGGTAGTGGAGTAGTGGAACAGTCAAGCATTGATGCAATGGAATAATGGAGCAGTCAAGCATTGATGCAATGGAATAATGGAGCAGTCAAGCATTGATGCAATGGAGCAGTAATTCCTTAATGGAGAGCAGTTTCAACTGCACCCACTAAGCCACTCTACTAACTACCCATTTAATCTCGAAAATGGTAAAAAACAATGATAAAAATTTTTACCCATGGTTAGCTAACACACATATGCACGCACATGCCAAGTGCTATACGCGCCGCGCCGCGCGCGTGTGGCTCACCGAGCATAGCACTTGTATTTTATTTTACACACACTATGGTGCAAGAGTACATATATACTCTTTAAACTTGAAGTTCCTAACCAATGTGGGACTAAACATTTAATTTGAAAATGTTCAACACAATACAGGATAAACGCACCATTTGCTTTGTTAAGTTCATGTAAGCTTTGCTTCTTGTAATACATTTACATCTGCAGCTTGTGCTACATGCATGTACATTGTTGAGCAAGGAGTTCAGACTACTCTGTCAAAGAGTACCTTGTCTATGTGAAGTTTCATAGTTTCGGTTTCAATAAAGGTAGTGTAATAGAAGCTTTTCGCAACAGCCATGAATGCTTGCTTAACATAGCCTTCAAGGCCATCGTTGGACTGAACAACACATCTTAAGAGCTCTTCCATTTGTGCCTCAATTAATGTTTTGTTTCGTCTGATTCCCGCTTCTTGGTCGCAGTCTTCTTTTCTACCATCCTAGAAAACACAAGATCAATATAAACTTTTAGCTACACTGCTACTAATTAAGTAACTAAATCGAGTTTAGAAGGCGAACTTAATTACTTCAACGTTGTGCAAGCACCGAAGATTGTAACATAGTATGTTGACTAGTCTGGTTAGATGAACATAGGCAGGTTGATGCATAAGATTCTCTGAAAAGGGGACACTGCTGCAAATGTTCATTGTGTTCACTAGAAGCTCTGCTTCGTCAATTGGGATGCTTTGCGTGTCATCATCTACATTTCTCCATTTTAGCAACCACGATTCCCACTGCAATGACATTGAAGTAAAGAAAACTGATGTCTATCGTTTTAGTGTTCAGTTAGTTCACAATTCAAGAAGCCTATATCTAAGCACTCACAAGAAATTCCAGGCTCTTTTGCACTTCTTTTCCGTGCGCCCTTTGGACCTCCGTCGTGATGATTTGCAAGGTTTTGAGTATTGTATTGACAAGCCTATGTTTAATGTGCATTGCCCTGGGTCTCCTACAACAAAAAACAAGTATCTTAATTGATCATTCAACAATTGCTTAAAGAGAATACAAATATATGTTATGGTTTTCACATACACATAAAGGGTACTAGTTCTGAAGGACGCGAGAAAGCTGCATTTCTGTTCTGGTGTTTTAACCTCGTTGTAGAAGCAGAAAGTGACTGCTTCTATCAATGCCATGGTCCGGGCCCAGGCTAGACGTTCAGTTGCTCTTTCTGGCTCAAATATGCTTGACATTGCGACAAAATATGCTTTAAGCAACTGCCCTTTACAAAAGCCGAATTCTTTCAAGTTGCAGTCTTTGTACCACCTGCAAAACAAACCTTATACTATAGGGAACAATTTGGCTTTCCACAAAATATTATACTACATTTAATTGATAACATAAGGCGTAGGTTTCTAAGTCGGCAACCAACCTTTGCATATCAATCCATTCCAACTGATGCAACTTTTGACAACGGTTGTAGTCGGACTTGGCAAGTTCGAGATAGAGGTTGTTGCTAATATTGTACATCCTACAAAAAACAACTGATAGGCAGTCAAAAACTTAACCGCCATTTTTTTTCTCTGTTTACTCTAAATTTCTGCATTGATTAGTGACTAAGATACAAAAGCTGAGGCGCATAAGGATCACCGTTACCTAGATTTATGAAAATCACAAAACTGGACTGCTCGGTGAAAGCTAGAGTATTCTAATCCTACTTTATGCAGTTCCCTATCTACGTATTAGGAGTCATGGAACTGATGCCTCAACTATATCTATAGATCAATAAATTTTCAAGAATTGGAACCAGAAGTAATAAAGATTTATAAATGCTAAATGAAAGGAAATTTGTAATTTAAATTGAGTGTAATGGAAGAGTTTGATCCATGTCTAGAAAGGAATTTAGTCGCTCACTAGCGCTAATGGAGGGATCAGTCTATCTATTTTACTCTTTATGTATGGAAACAAGTGAAAAAAAATCAGTTACCTATACAGAACTTTCCCGATCCATACATCGCTGTCTCCACCATACTGGTCTATGTAGTATCTGGTCTCTATACGAGGTAGGCAAGCGTGGAATGGAACCTCCAGATAATATTGTACCTAATACATTTCAGTTCAGGCTGATCAATTCACTTAAAGTCATAGATGAAGAGCATGTAGCGATGAATATTTGTTTGCTAACCTCTACTCCCAAGTCCTTGGTGATTATCCATCTATCTGCCATTTTTCCCGAAGCAAGTTTCGTCTTTAGGAATTTATATGTGAACTCCTTTGCTTCTTGAAGGATCTTCTCTCCAGGAAACAACACTTGAGAAGCTCTATACAAACTCAGCATTTCAGTGACTCCTTGGCTTGATTGTCCAACAAAACAGAAGAACTCAACTCCTCTCTCAAAATGTTTAAATGCATCTGCATCAAAAATTAATGAAATGTTCAGACAAGAATAACAGATATGGCATACGTCCGTGTGTTAAAATTTTGCTCTCACCAGCATTAACATTGTAGCCATGTAGTCTAAAAGCCTTGAAAGCCATAGAGGTGTCGTCGATATCAAGCTCAATTGTATCTCTAGACCAACTAACTCCATTAGGAGTCCAATATCTGAAATGCAGGGTTGTTGGAAATTAGTACCACAGTTAAGTATTCTGACATTCGTTTAGTTATACGAAACGCAAGTTCTAATAATCTAAGTTATTTTAATTACCTATAAACATAATTAAGGCATTCTTTGATCTCTGGCTTAAAGTATCGAGATATCCCAAGGCGTTCCAAGCGATCAACAACCCAAAGACGCTCAAATATATCGTTCGGGTAGGTATGTGGTACTAATGAACAAAATTGTATCCATCAATAGCTGTGAAATTGAAGACCAGGAAAAATAAATATAGTTTTTCTTTGGCTTTACCTCCTCCTTTGAATCTCTTGACTATATTCTCTAGATACTTCAAGCATTTCTTGTCTTTAGTATGCTTGAGGGCATATGCAGTTGAAGCCGGCGAACATAAGAATGATCCGTTTGGATGTTGCAGCTTTAGAAGCTTTTCCCAGTCCAAACCTGGCATTCCTTCCAAACTAAAGAGCAATGTAGTTGGTTTGCTGTGAAGCATTTCCCTCGGAATCCTAGATTGAAAAACTTTAAACATAAGAGAAACAAAACTTTTCATTGCGCAATTAACTGACATTGAGTTTGTCCAATAATTATATCTACCTTTTAAGCTTCTGTTTTCTTCTGTCATTTAAATCTTGCAAAACTGGAGAATTGCTTGGAACTTCAAGTCCCAGTTTTCGAGCCATTTCAATAAGCGATGGAAATCGAACCTCAAATCCACTAGGCATGTGTTCCGGGTCTTCATCTTTTAGTTTGTGTAAGTTTTGTCTCAAAAAGGACAATCCTATAGCGAAGTAAAGCAACTAAGTTTAGGCGAGTGGTTACAGGTGATACCAAAAGTAGCGATCAAAAGTGCTGACCTTCTACCTTTTATGCATTTTTCGGGATATAAATCCCAAGATTTCAATGCAACTACACAAGCTAAAGTGTTGATCAATCTGTCGTAAGGGGAGAAGAAGTCTCGATCGCCCCAAGAGCCATCGGGCAGCTGATTTTTGGCAAGCCATTGAATACTAGAAGGGAATTGAGGAGCACCACTTCCTTGAACATCTTTAACCATCGCAACCCAAGCAGTGTCGTAAGCTGAAATGCTTAGTGCTCCGTCATTGATGGTATGCAACTTTTCCTTAACTGCTTCTACTCTTTTCGCTGTCTCATTCAACTCAAAAACCTTCAAAACTAACAATAACAAATATGAGTGTAAGTTGAATAAAATGTTCTGGCTAAGCTAGGGGAATCAGCAACATCACAATCACCTCTACATTTCCTTCGTGTTGCTCCTCTTCCTCAACAGCAATGTCATTCCATTCAATGGTGTGTAGAATATGCTGTGCCACACCTATATATATATATATATATATTAAGAGTACATTAGTGTTGTTATTGTCTTTCAATTTACATAGCACATATGTAGTACTGCTACTCTTCAAGCTTTTTCTTCTTCAATTTTAACTGCAAATTTGTACAGTTATGCATACTTTTCTGATGAATCAAAGTATAAAAGTGAAAAAATACCGATTTTCTTTTGTTTATCGCCTCTTTTTTCTGTTGAAAATTGAAAATGCTTCAACAAGAAGCCCTGTGAATGCTCTATGGAAGCTGCATCAACATTGCACATTATGAGTCACTACCTATGTTAAGATTAATCCCACACCAGGTATATAAATACAAAATAAATGGGTTATAAGTTTGGATTGAAGACACCATCTTGCCTTGGCATGTTGGTGAAGCCTCCACTCCAAACCTTAAGCCTTCATTCATTCACTCTCCCTCCTATGTAAACTTGGACTTGGGAATTTCATCCTACAAATTCTAATATGGTATCAGAGAAATAAAATGTGGGTGCCCAATGTTTCAGTCCAAGCAATCTATCAAGTAGGCTATCGCCCGTTGGACTTGAGGAGGAGTGTTAAGATTAATCCCACATCGGTATATAAATACAAAATAAATGGGTTATAAGTTTGGATTGAAGACACCATCTTGCCTTCACTCATTCACTCTCCCTCCTATGTAAATTTGGACTGGGTAATTTCATCCTACAAATTCTAATAACCTAGGATGACACTCTTAACAATAAACATGAGTAACAATCTAGGCTAATCAATCTATCATCAACCTTTGATGCACCTGGAAGGGAGACCCAGTATTTTAAATCCTCGTCTCGCACCTGCACAAAGAGAAGATTTTAGACATACTTATTCCCTTTGTTTTGTAACAACATACAGTTATGTTTCGAGGCATAATTAATTTGATCTAATAAACTCAGCTATGAGTCTGTACTTGAACTGTCAAATGTAAACAAAGAGAACATAGAATAGGAATGTGTACAGTAGATGACGCGGAGTGAAGTAGCTGATGCAGTCATCGGAGGGAAGGAGAGATGCCGATGATGAGATACTATAAACGAAGCCATTTAATTTCTTTTTCCACTGTAACCGAAAAAAAGAAATTTTCCTTTTCCACTGATGGAGAAAACTAGACCAATATGTACTATTCAAGTACATTTGCATAGGCATACTGGTTATATTCATGTAAAGAGAAGAAATGTTTGTAGTATTAGGTGGCACAGCCGGCATGACAGTTGCTATTCATATATATATATATATATATATATATATATATATATATATATATATATATATATATATATGTATGATTGAGAGAGAGAAACAAAACTAGCCATTCCAAGCTTCAATTAATTGACTTTGTTGACGTAATGGACCAACAGTTAACTAAGTAGTGGTTGATGGCTCCGTCAGTATATATACTATATTCCAAGTTATAAAATGCATCTGAGCTTCTTCTTCTCTATATGTTACATCCATATTTGACTTCACTATTTATGCTTGGACTGCTTATCAATTAATCAACCGATTACACATAATTTGCAGGTTTTGTAAAAACTTAATTCAGTGCACTTTGTTACCTTAATTTGTTCTTAATAATATATATAAGAACTTTCTGTCGTTTTTGTTTGTCCTTGCAATCACACCGCCCATGCACAAAAGTGGACAGAGGTGAAATTCGTTTGATTTCTCAATTGCATACATTTTTTTGGTGTGAACCACGCGCTATTCAAACCTAACGGATTACTTTAGGCTCAAGTGTTGGAATATATAATTTCATATTGAAAATATAATAAGAGTTGGTGTAGTATATATCAAAAAAAAAGTGGTGTTCATTTTTATACAAATGGGGTTGAACCCATCTTGTATAAAACCAATTGACTTGTGCTAAGGTCTACACCAACTCTTATTATATTTTCAATGTGGAATTATATACTCCAATATCAAGCCATAATTCACTATAAGGGGCTTTTGCTCTCCTAATGGGGGAATTTGATTTCTCACGACAGGCTTTGCTCGTGGTGATATGATTTAGTTTCTATCACTTCCAAAACTAATATAAGTAATCTTTACAATTTTGAGCCCTTTGTAAATTATAGAACGTAATAGCTTCTATCAAAAGTTAGAGCTTGTATGGTGCAACTTTTACTTGTGCTTATCACTGTCATGACCGTCGATTTTTTGGCAGCTGATTTACCTAGGTGGCCCTTCCCACCCTCATCAGTCCAAGTTAGAGTGTTAAGATGTCTGGACCGAAATAATAGTCCTACATCAGAAAGAAAAACTTCTAAATGAAGTATATTAGAGATTATCTCTCCTCTAATAGTATTGAGGCATTTTGAGATAAAACCCACATCTAAAAGATGAAGGTGGTTAAGTTGGGACAGTAGATCAATGGCTGGCGGAGAAGTGCTGCGGGCATTGGAAAGAAAAATTTCTAAATGAAGTATATTGGAGATTATCTCACCTCTAATAGTACCGAGGCCTTTTAAGATAAAATCCCACACCTAAAAGATGAAGGGTGGTTAAGTTGGGGACGGTATTGGTACTGGGGAGATCAATGGCTCGCGGAGAAATATCGCGAAAGGCCGCTTGCGGGGAATCGACCGCAAGACGGAAGAAAAACAACACAGAGAAATGGAAGTTAGTTTTTCCTCTCTTTGAGGAAGTCTTTGATTTTTCCTCTCCTTGTAGGAAGGCTTCTCCTTATTGTGAGGCTTTTTGATTTTTTTTAAGGAGAGTTCTTTTGAGTTTTTTCTCCAACAGACAACATAAAAACATTAATAATGTAGCATTAGATCGACAAGACTCGTGGAGCATGCAAGTAAGGAGTCAGTGAATGGCATGAACTATCATGGGCTTGGTAATCCTCGATCGATTCTTACTATAGGAATTTAGTTAGGTCGAATAAGCCATATGTTCTTTTTTAGTCTATTGTTATAGAAGAAAAATAATTACAATTATATAGAATGGTCAATCCAACACCTTTGACGATAAACGTATAAATTGTACATACGTTTGCAACCTTTCACGATGTCACTTTGACCTCAAGAAATATGAGAGGTTGCTATGGATATAATTTCATTGTAAAATTAGATGTAATAATGAACAATTTCTATATATTTTTTCGGAAAAAAAAAATGGCACCCAAATTACCTAAAACTGCTTAAAGCTACCCAAACAATTTTCATAAGGTAGCGGCTATTCAGACCTCACTTTTTGCTTCTCGTACCCCATTTTTGAATTTTTTTTATTTCATTTACCCCACTTTTTACTTAATTTATCTCAAATATTTTTCAAAATTCTAAAAGTTCCCTTGCTTTGTTGCTCACCCCATCACCCTCACCCTTACTCCAACACCCCTCAAACCTCTCCATTTCTCGATTTTAGTCATTGTAAAACACTTGTACTAGACCACCAAGTATCGTAGGAGTGTTTTTTTACGTTGAACAAGGTCAGATGTGGTCGCATCGTGTCCTAGAAGCGAAAAATTGTTGCTCGTGAGGTTCGGTCACACATGACCGACACCTCTGAAGAGGTATCGACCAACTTTGACAGAGACCTTTGAAGGGGTAATGGTTGAATCTAATCGAGACATTTAAAGAGATGTCGGTCGAATCCGACTGAGATGGTGAAGAAAACTCAGTCTCAGTGGGTGTCGAAGGGATCCAACCAAGACCTTTTTAGAGGTATCAACCTTGTGAGTATCAGACCTGCGTGGCCGACATCTCTTAAAAGTTGTCAGCAATGTGTGTCCAAACCCCGTGGGCAACAAGAATGAACAATTTTTTTTTGAAAACTCCTAAAAATACATTAAAATGTCAAAAAAATAGTGGGTTTTGCTCAAAATTGCTTTATAATTTTTATTCCATCGAAACTTTGTACCAAAAATGCAAGATTCAAGACCCAAATCGAAGCCCTAAACCCAACAACAAAACCCTAAACAATACTAACTCAGAAAAGAAAAAAAACCCCATAAAACAACAAAATCGATACTAAAAGAGATGAGGAATGCACCTACGATATCAATGGGGTTTTACTTAGATTTTGTTCAATTCGGGCCAGAGGTGAGGGTACGATTCGAAAGAGGGGTGACTGGGGTATGCATGATTGGGGTTACTGTGGTATGCATGAGTAAAAAACTTTTTATATGGAGGGGTAGTTTGGTCATTTCACAAGAGTGGGGTACCAGAAGTAAAAATTAGGGTTCGAATAGTAGTTGCCTATTCGTAAACGTCTTGTTCTTTACTTTTTATATGAAGGGGTAGTTTGGTCATTGATCAGGGCACCCCATCAATTTATCAGGGCACCCCATCAATTTATTAGGGCACCCCAGGACTTTTACCAAAATGTCATTTCATTTGAAGCACGTGTGCCCCACCACCAAATGGAACAAAACCTTTCCTTTCTCCCTCCCATCATGCCATTAAGGCCTCAATACACTAACTCCCCTCATTTTCTTGCTCGTTTAAGGTAGATTTGTTGTTTTTAAGATCGGATGAGTGTTCAATGTGACGGCCCCAAATTCCCCTTTCATTTAGGTACGCGCGGCCTAGGCTCGTACAGGTCCCCGAATTGGTACTCGGCGAACCTGGCGAGCCTAATCAGTCTCAAATCAATCAATTATACAATTTATGAAAGAGTTATTGCAAGTTTTACGCAGCGAAAAGTAAATAAACTAAAATAAGGGAAATAACTCAATCAAAGGGAAATTAGGAATCTATAATGTGGAAAGCCCCGAAACATTCATGTACAAACAGACGTGAGATATAAATCAGTACATGATACCAATATCGAAATAACCCCAAGTTCAATGATCAAAAGCATATATATATATATATAGTCATACAACTGAACAAAAGATATAATAGACCTAGACTAAGGTCTCTAAGTCTAGCCGTTAATCCTCACAAAAAGTCGCCGAGGCAGGGCTCCTTGCCTCTACTGCACTCCGCTCTATCTGTACCCACCGTTACAAACTAGACGGTGAGCAACTTGAGAAATCGAATGTAATGCCAGAAGAAGATAACAGTAATTCATGATATATCAAGTAAAGCGGTATAAATATCATGCGGTAATAGAAAGATAAGAATTTATATAGATCAAGTGGATGATAAACAAACTAATAGATATCAATCAAATTTCAAGTGTGTTCTAAAGAATCAAAAGAGGCCCATAAGTGGTCTAAATCATAGCAAAATGGCGAAGACCTCGCGAGGTCTTCCCGGGCATCGACACAAGTGAAGGCACAACTATGATGGAAGGAACACAAGCCCACCCACCCAGTACTCGGTGTCACACGGTCACTAAGGGTGGTCACACACTCCTGTACAAAAGTGCCTGCATTTTATCCCTATAGTGCAGGTCCTAGTACTTTTGAGACGAAACACTTACGCTAAGAAACACACAACAAGGAATGGAAAGGGAATACCAATAATAGAGCATAACGAATCTGAATAAATGATAATGAATCACATGGCATTTTCTTACTGGCTTACAAATCATACATAAGCTTTAACGCAAATGTACTTACTTGACTAATTGTAACCCGTAGACACTCTCGCGTTCCTAACGCGTATTCCCGAGTCTCCCGCTACCTGACAAAGTTGGAAACTCTAATTAATGGGTCGAGTCATTAACTAACCTAGGTTGAAACCCTAGTATTTTCCCAACATTTTAAATGACTCGAACAACTCGACAATTCAATAGAAAAATGAATACTCGCTCTTGGGTTTGAAAACCATAACGTATGTAAGCCGAATCACACATCTTAGGCTCGACTCAGTCATAAATAGGTCACGCCAAGGCCACGAGGACCGACGGCGTGACCACGACATCACAACCATTTAACTCGTTCAAAGGAAGTGTAGTCGAACAAGTATGACAATAAATCAAACCACTGAAACGTAACAACACGTTTTCCTACAAACCGAGAAGTACACGAAAAACCAAAACCCTAAACCATAAGTCCTTATACCTCTCACACACGTCGTGTAGTCATCGAGATAAACAATCACCCTTGATAGGTTGAGAAGTAAGTTCACCATATAAAAACGGAAGCCTCAAAACAGTTTGGATAAACAAATAAGAATCACCATGGCCAAACCCTAATCAAAACCAATTAACAAATACAACCGTGACCTCCATGGTGTTTCACTTGTGTTGTTCGATGTCAAGGAAGAGTCATCCCGATATGGAAAAGCCAGAGGTACCCTCCCCAATTCGGATTATATCAATCGAAAATAACAAAAGTGTCCCGACCTCATCACATGAAATCAAAGAAACAATATACCTTCACCACCATTGTTTTGAACGCTCGGGGGGTTGTGAGACACCAACATGAATGTGATAGGGTCTTTGATAGCCGCCATGTCATTTTGTCGATGACAGTGCCACCACGACGGGTGGTTTCCGACGAGAAGGTTACATCACGCATACAACGCATAAATGACATAATAAAAACAATAACGCCACTGTTTTAGGCCACTCCGAAAGTCGCGAGACACAAGCATGGACTTAGCTTGGTACCCGACTTCCCCGGTCACGGTGGCACAGCAGTGGCATCGGCCACGGTAGCGGATTCCGGTGAGGAGCATAACGCACATGAAATGTACATAAACATGAAATTAAGACCAACCAGTCCAAACGCAACTGATTCGGACACACCGAAGGGCAGCGAGGTACCAACAAGGGCAAGCCATGGTCCTTCATCTCAACACACATACGCATCTCGAGTTCAATCTCATGGCTATTCACCATTGGGCTGTGTCACTTTAATAATCCTATCATGTAGTCCATATGTTGCATAGTTAACTAACTCCCTCGTTCAAACGACGTTCCTCGGTCCGTTTTTCCTTGTTCCGACTCTCGAAATGCACGTAGTTTCACCTTGTCTCGTAAATAATTATTTAAATTATACAAACATTCATTTAATTGTATTTTTTAATTATGTTACACCCTCGTTTACCTAGGCGAAGCCTTACTCAGTCTAACGATCGCCCGAACGACTCGAGACTCGTATAAGACTATAATACTAATACACAAATCATAGAAACATAATATCACTTCGGTGTCAGCTCCCAAAGTTCGAAATACTATCTAGTATCACGTAGCTGGGTCACGTTCCTAACCAGTGCAACACTAGTCGGATTAAAATTGAGGGTTGTTACATTCAACTTCAATTCTGTAGTGTTCGGCCACACAAGGCTGTGATCTGTCTTTTGGTCTCAGACATCAATTGTCGATACTATTATGTAAGTATCGGCTAATATCAACCGACACCTAAATGAGAAGGACCCTAAGACCATGTAGTTGTGTATCACTAAGACTATTGGTTTGGTCTCGGTAATCTGTTACTGAGACATTAAGTTATGTCTCGGTTACTCCCAACCAAGTGTAATAAAAAGCTACGTTTGGGATTAGACTCGGCTGGTAGTAACCGACACCTTTTAGTATTTATCAATTATAGGTTATTGAGACAGTACAATATGTCTCGGTCCTATGTGACTGATAAATTCGCATCTGTGGTTCACCTTCAGAAATGAAAAAAAAAAATTCACAAAAAGCCATGAAAACTAACTTTGTCGTGTGCGACGTTCACTTCCCACTCATTTTCCATTAGACCCTAAAAACGCTAAAAACTTGTCGAATCTCTGACCGACGATGAATCGATGAATGCGATCGACATGGTTAGTGCGCACTCTTTGATTAACAAACGCGGTGTCCGTCCGACAACGGATCAACTTGACTTGGTAGAAAAATCAAGTTTTCGAGAGTGGGGTGCCCTGAGAGGGCATGTGAATTGTTAGGTTAGAAGGACATTTTTGTCAATTGGTTGTAAAACTAGTTTATAATTAAAAATGGTTGGGTGCCCTGAGAGGATACCAGGGGTGTACATAGTGTGACTCTTTATTTTTTATAGGCAAAACATACTTTTTTGTCCTTGAACTTTGAGTCTTTTATGTTTTTGGTCCCTAAACTTTTATTAGTGTACATTTGGTCCCTGAACTTTTAAGTTTTTATGTTTTTGGTCCATTAACTTTGAGTTTTTTATGTTTTTTCGATAAATTAAAAAAATCAATTTTTTTTTATTTACTTGGGGGTATCCGGGCTTCGCTGGAGTAATCCCACCCAAGAGGGCGTTGTTGCCCTACCCATGTTAGTTAGGCCAGTTGCTCGTCGAGGCGTGATGCAACAAGGAATCGAAAAGTTTAGAAACCAAAAACATAAAAACTCAAAAGTTTATGGACCAAATGTACAAAAATGAAAGTTAAGAGACCAAATGTACACTAATAAAAGTTCAAAATTCAAAAAGGCAAAGCCTCTCAAGTGAGATGGTAAAGAGATCACTTATCAAAAAGGCAAGACCTCAAGAGATCGTAGCTCAATTCCCACTAATGTCCAAAAAAAAAAAAAAAAAGAAAAAAAAAAGGGTTCACGACCAAAAGCATAAACAACTCAAAGCACCAAAAAGTATGTTTTGCCATTCCATTAACCAAGTCTTGAGCCTCTTGGTTAACGTGTGTAGGGTAGTTAAGAAACAGAGAAGAGTGAGACGAAGCTGCCGCATCTTTGTTCTTGCGAGTTGAACATGACGAGAAGTGTAATTTTGGATCTCAATCAACAAGTTTTCTCTTCAGCATTGCTGATTCTTGGGCTTGTTTTTTTGGGTGAGTAATTTGTGAATTTTGTTCATTCAAATTCATTGTGAAGTGTGTACCATTAAATTTGGGATAGATTGGTTTGTTTCATATTTTGTTTCATTGTGGACTATTAAATTAGAGTTTTGTTTCGTTTGTTTCTCTTAAGAAGATCAATACATGCAATAGCTTTCATAGGAGATTACCTCTTCTCTCCATTTCCCCTCATCGGTGTATCATTTGTTGGGAGGGATTGAGGAAAACTTACTATTGGAGCTCCTATTTCTTGATTGTAGCTATACAAAAGGAGTGTGGAGTGCAATTAATGCTACTGGATTTCGGCAAGACAAATGTGATCATGTGATGTGACTATCAATGATTGGGATGATACTCTTTCTAACAGAGATATCCATCGATAGTATCCAAAATATTCAAAATTGCTTTGAATGCATCTATTTTGGCAGTATTGCGGTATGTGTGGATTGAGAGAAATAGAAGAATGTTATTTGAGGATAGGTGACATTGAGGGAGGAACTATGGGATTGCATCAAGTATCATGTGGCAACTGTTGGAACAAAGTTCTTCGGATTGGAAAACAAGAATGGAATGGGAACACCAAACAAAGACTTGAGGCGTGTGATCGCTCTTTTTTAGACAAGATTTTCTCCATGAATTTTTCGGAAAAAAGTGATCAATGATGAAATGAACTCGATTCTATTAAATCATATTTAGGTTTAATTGATCTTTCATTGAGATCAAAGGCAATAGGGTGCAAATGAGTATTCAAAAAGGAATTAAATGCCAATGGAACTATAAATAAGTTCAAGGTTTGTTTAGTGGCTAGGGGCTACAAACAAAAATATGGCATTGATAACTTTGATACTTGAGTACCGGTTGCAAGAGTTACATCCATAAAAGTTGTTGATATGCTAGGAGGAACAGTTGTTGCTTGGGGGTCCAAAGAAAAATCGATTCAAAGTTGAATCAGAAATTATTGCCCTAGCAGATACATACACAAGGAATTGGAATGACTTAGAAACTTATTAGTGGAAATACCATTATGGAACAAGTCATGTCCAGATATAATGATCAATTGTGATAACAAGGAAATATTGATAAAGTCGAGATCAAGACTTATAATGGAAAGTCTAGACATATAAGTCTAAGACATGATCTTTTGAGACAATTACTCAAAAATGAGGTTATCACAATCATTTATGGAGAATCTAACAAGAATTTTGATGGATCCATTAACAAGGGGTCTTGTTAGAGATGTGGTGTCTAAGACATCAAAAGGAATGGGACTTAGGTTTGCCTAAATAGATCGTCACTTGATGAGAACCCAACTTAATTCTTGAAAATACAGAATAAGTTCAATGTGGTAATAACAAGTCAAGTAAAGATTACGGAACATTAGAAAATAAAATCTCTAGGTCCCTTCTTGGTCCTAGTGTTGGTTTTGCATGACAGAGGTTGACAATTTGGTCTTAATAAATTGAATAGAGTGACTCGTAGAATCACTTAAGTAGATTTACCTATAAGAGTGTCAAAGTGTGGCCACTTCTATGAGCCTAATCGATTCTAGAGCACTCAAGAACGACAAGATTTGCACAAGGCCAGAATGTGCAATCAACATAACACTCTTACTTACAAGAAATTGGTATGTGTGACATTTTCGGTTTTGTCGCATGGGTACTTGGTTCGAGGTCCGTTCACCATAGCACCTGATGAAACTTTGAAGTATTTGCACTAAGTGAAAAGTTCAAGTCCAAAAGACACTTCTCATATATGTACGGATTTCGGAATGATGCTATATGTTTTTTGGTCATGTTATTTTCCAAATATAATTTTCAATTTATATGTCCATATAATTTGAAAATGAGGAAAAATTGTAGAAAATAATGTGACACTAGAGTCTGGTGCTGCAGCACCGGGTGCCAGAACCCACTAGTCTCGGGCGCCGAAGCGCTAGGCCGATGCCTTAGCGCCCTGATAAGAAACAATACAACTTTTGGGGCTTATTTTGTCCGTTTTTAGTCCATTTCTTCGCACCAAAAGTTACATCATTATGGATAAACACCAAGTCCCTTAATTTTCTATAAATTAAAGGGTTCAAGAACGTGTTAAAACACATTGAAAAACATTGAAAACAGATTGAAACACAAAAGGCTTTTGATTCAAAGTGTGTTATTGAGTCATAGCATCATTCTCTCAAAATTCCTCAAAGAGTGTTCTTGGTTTAAGTTTTGTTACACACACATCATCCAACACCCATTAGAGACTTGATTGTATAATGAAGGCAAGCTTCGATTAAACCCAGTGTGTATATGCGGTTTCGACTGGTAGGGTGAAATCTTGTCTAAAAGAGAGCGATCACGCGCCTCATGTGACGACCCGCCCCCCGACCTAGGGTCGGGTTGCCCGGCCCAGACCGCCACTTGGACCCAATACCTGAACCAGGCCCAAATAACGGTCTGGCACGCCTAAACAAATAAACCTGCAAAATACACATTGGCTAAATAAAGGATAATAATTGCGGAATAAATATAAAAAGATATCCTAAAGCCAATAGATTTAAGTTCATAGAACATTAATAAAACTATACATGGGTTCATGCTCATTTAAACTAAATAAGTTTATTAAATCTCTGAAGTGGATCAACTAAAGGTAACTAGGATTTAAGCTACCCAAAGATCTATTTTAATTTTAACCCCAAGTTGAATAGTTTCAAAATCAAATATAGATAATATATATCAACAAAGGCTCACATCAAGAAGAGACTTCAAGCTCGTCTCTCCCTTGCCTCAACCTAGTGTTGTCGTGGATACCTGAGATGTAAGTGGGGTGAGCTAAAAGAACCAACGGAGCTCAGTAATACGGAAAACCCGCTCAACCATCAAATATGCAAGTAATACCTAATAAGCATGTAAAGTCTAGCATGTACTTGAAAACAAACAAGGATTCATTGAATAATAGCATGGTAGCAGGATTTCATAAGAGATAGACTTATAATGAACCATCAAATACTATCATGGACATAAGGTTTGTAAGCCACAAATAAATAGGAATTCATCCTTTCATAGCAAATACGACATATTCATAAGCCATCAAGTTGTAACAACAATAATCATGCATAACATTAAAGAGATTGACAAATCATTACATAAATTCAAGCTTTCATGCAAATGAGGGGGTTTCGCGAGATTATGTACTATAAAATATAGTAATACGATAAGTTGATGTTTCATTCAATGCATACTAGGTATTGGCAAAATTCCGGTGACCGATTCTCCTACTCTCGAGGTGATGGAAACAACTAGCTAGCACAAAGGCCTTATGTACCCTCTCGTTCGTCCCATTAAATCAACAGTAGGTTCATCCAAGCCATCACCGATGCACATCCCTATGTCTCAAGAGTACAAGAGAAGGAATTCCAACTCATGTCCCTACGTGACATACTTATGAATTCAATTAGTCAAGTAAAGCCCTCGGTGGTAAACTCCACAAACATCCTGGGGTGTTAACGACCCTCGGTGGTACCAAAACATTCTGAGATATTCATATAGATTTACTTGCTAATAAGGCCCTCGGTGGAACTCCACAAATATCCTGGGGCCCTGAATAACATAGATGAGAAAAACAGTGCATTCACATTCCATAGATACGTAGGTTCGAGCCAATACCACGACACAACCCATAAATCCCAAGTCTTTAATTCAAATTGTGAATCCTAAACATAACTAGTAATCATGTCATATTTGATAATTGAGCAAGCTCCCCACTTACCTGCACTTACCGCGAATCCTAATCTCGATCCTCTCGCGTTTGGGCTCGATGT
The DNA here is from genome assembly GCA_039657345.1 of Stephania japonica. Lineage (NCBI taxonomy): Eukaryota > Viridiplantae > Streptophyta > Magnoliopsida > Ranunculales > Menispermaceae > Stephania > Stephania japonica. Next base: position 12,442,568 of record CM077558.1, on the reverse strand, counting down.
AAACCGTCTCGCGAATCTAGACAATTTGAAAGAATAATTACTTTATATATCTACAACCATACAAGTTTAACATCAATTGTCTATGTAACGGCCCGTTATTTATTAACGTCATTATTGTAATTATTCAGATTAGCACGCCAGCTCGAACGACACGTGGATGCACGGATAGGCTAGACTGGAGACTGACCTAGGTGACTGACTTGTTGTTGATGGTTTGTAAATTCTGTGATGTATATTTATATCATTGATGTACTATTCATCACAAGTGTGTATTTACATTATTTTGTCAGTCGAGTTAAGAGTCGGGGTTTTAGTTCGGGAAATGCGCCAAAGCAAGGGTTTATAGCTGTGAGGCCGAGCGTTGGGGTTCAAATAGATTTAAACAATATAATATGATCCTAATTTAGGAGTTAAGTATAATGAAATTTAAATATAACTTTAGGCTAAGTTATAAAAATTCAATTAGGTACACTAAGTGTGGGACCACCTCGGGGTGCGTGCCAAACACGGGGCACAGGGTGCCAAGTAGTCGGGAATTAGTGTGACTTTATTTACAACTTATGAAATTTAATTAAGGGCTTAGATAATTATTATGAGTTGAATCAAAGGATAAATACAAATCCTATAGTTGGAGCTGAATAAATCAGCATCCTTAGGATTATTCTCAAGATGCACAATAGAAGATTTGAGACAACTAGTGTCATGATAAGGTGTCAAGAAACTAGGATGACACAGGGTGATCAGTGACCACAGGACTTGTCCTCGAGATGTGTGCACACACTTGATGAAAAACCAACTATATATATGGGTTGATCGGTCAAAATGGACAACCAAAGAGAGGAAAATTGAGGGAGAAATCCGTGAAGGAGAGAAGATCATTAGCTGAAGTGGGAGGAGTGTGATTTTTAGGCAATCAACAACAAGATCAAAGGTATGAATTCATCAAAATTTAGTTTTTATGGAAATTTTAGTTTCATTGGATGAATTGGGTTCAAACGAATTTTTGGGGATTAAACACGGTATTTTTAAAAGATATTATGCTCATAAGGTTAATAGTATGTGATTTTGATTGATTTGAATCAAATTTGAGAGAAGTTTAAGTAAGTTGATCAAATGGGTTTTGAAATGTGATTTTTATGATTCTTTGATTTTGGGGTTTGATCTTGATAAATTCGTGTTTAATGGTGTATCTGAGGTCATCGAGGTATGTGGGAAGTGTGGGAATGGATTTAATGGGTTTGTGGGGTGTTTGGAATCCAGAAATTTAAATCTGAAAATTCTGGACAGAGCGCTATTAGCGCGCTAATTACATTCTGGGAAAAAGATGAACAATGATTAAGATCAATTAGCACGCTAATGATCCTCTGGATTTAATTAAAAATGAAATTGAATTTAATCAATTATAAACTAAATTAATTGACTAATAAACCTCAGAATTAGGTCCCAGAAGTTCCAGGACAGTAGTGGAAGTAGGGGACTAGTCGAGGGTTGGATCGGGGGTATTTTCGAGGTTTTTGAGCGCGGATTGAGGTACGTAAAACCCAACTGAACACCATTATTGCATTTACTTATTGTATTCCATTTGAGCTGTAAATTTATTTATAACCCATGAGTCATTCTTACTGGGACAGTTTAGCTTCCATCTATGTATCCTAGATTGTGTGGTCGCTTAGTAGGTGTGTGGTCTAGGACACAGTTGTAGAGTGGATGGTGTAGGCCACGACAGGGCTCCTAGTCCTCAGTACACATCTTGGATAGCTGGTTCACTCCCATTTGATTATCTTTGTGTTTACATTCATGCGATGAGCTTTGAGCAGTCGTCTGTAATTTCCTTCTATTTCCGCATGTTTGATTCACACAATTTATTGATTGGCATTTATATTTTATTAAATTATAATGCATGGTAGTTTTCCTTGAGATTTTACTTACTGAACCCGTTATCTGGTTTTTGTGATAACAGAGTGCAGATCCTAGTACCAGCAGAGGTAAGGAGATTCTTGACGATTATATCTAACTTACCTATGCCGAGGCCTGCTAATACGTACGCTGGTAGTTATTTATTTTTAAATATCTTGTATTATTTTTGGGATAGGAGACCATACTCATTTATGTACCTGTATATATTACTACTATAGTTTTATCGCCTATATGCATGTACAGCCAGGATTTCCACGATAGGTTGAACAAGATAAATTAATCTAGCACATTTTTGGGTAAACACAAGACTTCCATTTTTTTTATTGATGGATAAATGGTATGAAATTCAAAATTATTAGATAAGGGAGGGATGAGTGACGTGGCAGGTACTTCTGGTGCATGGGCTGGAGAAGTATCTGTTGCACGGGGCGACCTCGGAAATTAGGGCCGTCACAGTCTAGACCTTAGAAATTCACCCTATTTTATTACTGACTTCACTAAAGGTCATTCACGTCTCTAAAATTGATCCTTAAAATTAGAATCGATGATTTGAGTCAAATAAGAATGTGGTGATGTAAAACAAGGAAAATCCGCTAAGACTTAGTTTTTCCAACAAAAATCGAAGACGTTCAATTAATTATAATTAAAAAGATCCAAATCACCATACAAGACTCAATTTAGACTTTAAATTCCCGAATGACAATATTCAGTCAAAGTCCACAAATTTATCGAATAAGTTTATTTTCCAAAAAAAATATTCAAAGTCCCTTTTTAAATCTCGACTCAACCTTAAATGTTAAATCCATATCAATAAACTTCAACCGCGTTCAATTTGCTAAAATCATAGGGAAACCCTTTCATGTATTGTTAAATTATGGCAAACAAGATTGATTCATCCATAATACTCGTTATCATAAAGCTTAAAAATTTGTATAACCCATTTCAAGACTAGATTTAAGAAAAATTGAACAAACTTTGAAAATCATCAACTCTCATTGCCAATACCAACACTAAGACAATAAATCTAGAGAGTATTAGAGTCTCACCATGCCTTCAATGAAGTCTTTGACTCCAAATCCTTTCCAAAATCTCATTCTAACATAGATCAAATCTTTCCTTTCTTCTTTTCTTCTCTATTTTCCTCGCATGCTTGCCGTTGTCGATGCTATCGACCCTTTGGTCTCCAACTCTTCAATAAATAATAAAGAAATCAAGGAGGGAAGTGAGGTTGTACCTCTCTTAAGCTTGAACCCTCCTCTTGCTCTCCTCCTCTCTACGTGGGTGTTTAACAAGATTGAGGCTAGGGTTTTCTTTGATTTGTTTAAATAGCATTAGGGTTAGGGATTAGGGTTGTGATTATTTACAACTTGTCTAAAATGCCCTTTTGGGTCATAATTTCAACTGGGCTTTATTATTTAAAATAAAACTTTACTTACTCCCTAACTCATATTTAATTTGACAAGTTTAGAATTGTATTTCCACATCAAACACCCAACATATTTTTATCATGAAATTACCAAAATACCCATAGGTTGGGTCGTAGAGAATTTGGTCGTTACACCTCAAGTCTTTGTTTGGTATTCCTATTCCGTTCTTGTTTTCCAATCCAAAGAAATTTGTTCCAACAACAACTTGGTTGTTGGCCTCTAAAAAACTTATAAATGATTGGAACACAATTGTCGGATGAGAAAGTTTTCATAGGCTATGTGTGGTGGGAAACATAGCATTGTATTTGTCAAAATTTGATCTTTTCCTTGCTTATGTATTTGTAAAAATCTTGTTGCTAATACAAAAGCCATTTTTGATAAAAATAAATAAATAAATAAATAAATAAAAAAGATTAACAACACCATAATTAAGTAAAAGAATAACTTAGTTTTTCTGAGGGAAATATTCACAAACTCCAATTCAATGTACTCAAATCTATATGTACATGAATGAACTGAAAACATAAATAATCACCAATCCGATGCATCCAAATACTTTTCCAATTCCAAAGTGCAGCATAAATTACTTCCCAAACGTCTGATTTTGAACTTTTGTTACATAAAGTTTATTCTTTTATTCATAATCTAGTATGAGAACTTCAAAGGCCTCTTATATTGATGTGAATTCCTTCTTAGACACCTTATATGCCACTGCAACAGATTCATTAATCACTTCTGAAGCTTTAAAGGTTGTTCATGACTTCATATGGCCTTCTTTACAAATATTCCATCAAAGAACTCTTTCAAAGAGCACTTTTTCAATGTGCAGTTTGATGGTCTCAGCTTCAATATATGTAGCATAGTAGAAGCTCCTAGCAACAGCCATAAATACTTGCTTTGCGTTGCTTTCAAGGCCATTGCTTGTTTGCACAACATGTTGCAAGAGCTCTTGCATTTCTTCTTCTACTAAGTCGTCAATGCGCATTTCTTCACTTTTACTAACTTTTCTTCCAGCCTAAACACATGAAACAAGATTTTAGATCCCAGGGCTGCATTGTTATTCACATGATTAACCTAATAACTTGTACATAATCAAAATATGTCTGATTAATGCTACCTTGAGATTTTGTGCACAACGGAGATTGTAGCATATTATGTTGGTTAGGTCAATAAGATATGAGAAGGAAGGAGAAATTATGTGATCTTGCGAAGAGAGGAGCTTGCTACTCAGGTTTAAAGTGTGCACTTGAAGCTCGGCTTCGCCTTTAGGGACGGATTGCATATCTTCTTGATTTTGCAATTTTAGCAGCCATGATTCCCACTGAAATAACATAGATGTGAAAAGTTAATGAAAAAGTCTAGTGACAAGCCCTCTTCGTAGTCTTGCATGAGTTTCAAATTTTAATATAGTTCTGTGCACTTACAACATGGTTTAGGATCTGGTGCACGTCCTTGCCATGCACCCTTTTGACCTCTGATGAGATTGCGCTTAGGGTTTTAGGTATGGCTTTGACAAGACTATTTTTAGCATGTACTGTTTTTGATCCCCTAACACAATAATTTCTTGATTTCTTAGATAAGTTTTATTTGAGATGTGGCAGGAAAAAAAAAAAAGAAACAATACATATAGTTGATATAGATCACATACCTGTCAGTATCATAGGCAGTATTAGTTCTAAAAGAATGAAGAAAAAAGCTTCTCTTTATAGAAGTATTAGCTTCATTGCAAAAGTAAAGGGAGACCGCTTCCATCAATGCCATAGTTCGAGCCCAGGCAAGTCGTTCAGTTGCCTTTTCTGGCTCGAAGAAGTTTGACATTGCAACAAAGTAAGATTGAAGCAACTTCTCTGCACTCAAACCAAATTCTCTCAAGTTGCAGTCATTGTACCACCTGCAACTCAAAACACATAAATCCAAATTTGATAAAACATGCATATATCTATGACATACGAGATTGCATAACAAAGGTTTCTTAACAAATAATTGTGGACTAACCTTTGAATATCAATCCACTCCAACTGATGCAACCTCTGACAGTGGTCGTAATCTAGTTTAGCAAGTTCAAGGTAGAGATTGCTGCTTACATTGTACATCCTAAACAGAACAATTGTTTGGAACAAATTAAGTTACTCCTATTTGCTCAAGTCTGAACAACTATTTCAGTACAAAACTCATTCAAAATTTGTAGATTTATTGGCTAAATGAATTGCATCACGATCTTGAACAATCCAATAAAACAATTATTACCTGTACAGAACTTTTGCAATCCATACATCATCATCTCCAGCGTACTCTTCGATGTAGTGTCTAGCCTCTATACGTGGTAGCATAGCATAGAACGGAATCTCCAAGTAATTTTTCACCTAATAGATTTCAAGTTGCACTTCTCAATTAAACTTCAAACAAACAACACTTTTTCTCTTACTTCTGTTTAACACAAAAAATCTATGTGCTAATAGTTTTTTTGTTTTTGAAAGTGAGAATTTTTATGAATGTGTATTAAATAATTTACCTCTCCTGCTATGTCTTTGGTGATTACCCATCTATCTGTCATTTGTCCTGAACTGTGTTTCTGCTTAAGGATCTTGTATGAGAATTTCCTTGCCTCTTCAAGGATAGTCTCTCCAGGGAACATCACTTGAGAAGCTCTGTACAAGTTTAGCATTTCAGTTACTCCTTGGTTCAATTGCCCAACAAAGCAAAAGAATTCTCCTCCTCTCTTAAAATGTTTATATGCATCTGCATCAATTGAAGACATATACGGTCAAGTAGGAAAGGTACATGCATTACCATTTGCGTAGTCTTTCTTCTATAACTTTTGAATTTGTTGATGAGTTAGTTACCTGCATTAACCTCATAACCATGTAACCTTAAAATCCTAAAGGCCATCGATGTATCATCAATATCTAGCTCAACTATGTCTCTCGCCCAACTAATTCCATTACTAGTCCAATGCCTGAATTACAATGTAGGGTACTAATTAATAATTAGTACTACAAAAGTACAAAGGAATGTATTTTAACTTAACTTTGTTATACATATGTTATTCCCGTACCGGTAGACATAATCAAGACATTCTGTGATTTCTGATCTGAAAAACCGTGAAATCCCAAGGCGTTCCAGCCTATCAACCACCCAAAGACGCTCACATATATCTTGAGGGGAGCTGTGTGGTACTGACGAATAAAACAGAATTAATTATCAATACATAGCAGACCAGAATTGAATAACACTTTTAAAGCTTAATTTTACTTTACCTCCCCCATTGTATCGCTCAACCAATTTCATTAGATATTGCAAACATTTCTCATCTTTAGTCTGCATAAGAGCAAATGCAGTTGAGGACGGCGAACATAAGAATGATCCGTTCGGGTGTTGCAGCTTGAGAATCTTGTCCCAGTCTAGCCCAGTCTCTAGCCCAGTCAGGCCTTCCAAACTGAATAGCAATGTTGTTGGTTTACTGTGCAGCATTTCCATTGGAATCCTACTCAACATAAATTATTTTTCACATGTTAACACATACATGTTGTGTCTAAATTTAGGTTTCAAAGGCAAAGAAGTGCAATTAAAAAGATCAGGAGGCCACCTTTTCAACTTTCGTTCCCTTTCCGAGTATAGTTCTTGCAAAACTGGATCCTCTTCAGGTACTTTCAGTCCAAGGTTTCGCGCCATTTCAATTAGGGTCGGAAATCTGACTTCGAAAGCAGTTAGCATATGCTCTCGGTCTTCATACTCGAGTTTGTGCAAGTTTTGTCTTGCAAAAGACATTCCTAGCAAAGAACATAAAAAAAAAAAAAAAGAAGAGTTTCTTGTTGTTGAACTAAATTGTGACTATATATCTACAAATGTGTTTGAAGTTAAGTTGTTACCATTTTCGCATTTTTCAGGACACAAGTTCCATGTCTTCAGCGCAACCACGCTAGCTAAAGTGCAGCATAATCTATCATAAACGGAGAAGAAATGAGGGTCGCCCCAAGAACCATCAGAGAGCTGGTTGTTTAAAATCCATTGAATTGCTAAAGGGAACTGAGGCGCAGCAGTACTGCCGCGAATATCTTTCACCATTGCCACCCAAGCTGTGTCATAAGCAGAGGTGCTTAATGCTCCGTCTTCAAGGGACTGCAACTTTGCTTTAACTTCGCCGATTAGTTTCTCCATCTCAGTGTGTAATTTATGTGATCAGTTGATGTTGAAATAGATTGAAAAACTGAGGTTTTGTTCATCAATAATATCTGTGGAAGTTGGTGCTGTTAATCCTTATTTATATCAATAACTATGCCTTCAAGAATCAGGTCTATAGCTTTGCAGACTGTTTATTTTCATGCCTGCATTTCCAGAATTGTAGTGTACTCATTTATAATTATGTTGTGCATATAACTTCCTTGGAAAATCATTGGGTGACCCATTTTGGGATACCCGGTTGTTGGTGTCCATCGATTTGTTATAGATTAGGAATTTTGTAAGGCTAGTTTGAGGTGCTCTTAAGTTAACTAATTGATTTTGTTGCAGTATTTAATCCTCAATTATTTTGTTGGTTTCAAGTGTTTTAAAAGATTCAGTGAAAAAAAAAAAAAAAAGTGTTTTAAAAGACGTATCATCATATGGGAAAGAATTACTACCTAATCTATAAAATACATTTCCAATAAAAAAACCCAATCGATCAATTACAATGAAGTACTAATTAATTAGTATATTGATCGATCATCATGTAATTTTTTTTTTTGAAGTAAAATAGAAATTTCATTAGTCATGATGGTTCAATACATTCATACTGAATAGGATGAGATATAGAATCAATTACTTTGATAAAAACACATTGATTCGCTAATTCTAATTGTTCATCAGAATATTCAACTGCCATAAAGTTGACTTTGAGAAACTACGATTGCAACAATGAAACAATTTGACAATCAGTGACTGTTCTCTTGACAAACGTCTGAAACACAACAGTATACAAACGTACTAAGACTAAAACGGAAAATGAAACTTCTAATAAGGGAAGACAAATACAAACTTCCAATATTGAAAGACAAATACTTATTGAAAAAGATAATATAATAAAACTATCATACCAACAAATATTTATTGAAAAAGATAACATAATAAAACTATCATACCATATCCACACAAGAGCAATAGAAGTGGAGATGGACTTGAATGATGATAGATACACACATGGAGGGGGAGGGGGAGGCAAGTGGTGGTGTCAATGATGAATTTGATAATCGTTGCAGGATTGAAACTCTCAGATCTAAATAGATCTGTGTTTTATAGAAGAAAATGCATGTAGTAAACACTCTTATTGGAATCACCATCGATTAGATAGAAGATCGATGATGATTCACATAGGAATCACAAAGAAAATCAAAAGAGAAAAATATTGAAATTTATCTTGCCTTCTGCATTTGTTTAGCAACCATCGATCATCATGTAATTAAATAATTAATTAGTCGGTTTGGCGCGGTCGGTACCAATTAATATTTTTATGCCCCCCGCTTATAAATATATATATATATATATATATATATATATATATATATATATATTTTTAATGAATGTAATATATTTTTTTTTGTCAAACCATAATGTCATTGCTCAGTCAATTAATTAATTTTTTAAAAAATAAATAAAACTTATTTACAACTACCTTGCGAAGACAAATTTACCTACTCTCAAATTTTAAAAAGCTTTTCTTACCAAAAAAAAAACTCTTTCTAAAAAAAAGACACAATATTGATAATAAAAAGCATAAAACTCATGATTGCCGTGGGAACCATATTTGCGACCTCCGTTGCCGATGTGTGTGCACGCGTTTTGAGGTGCATTGCACAGCTTTTGACTGAATTGATGTCCAAAGTCAGTGCTCAAAATGCATTATCTAATTTCTTTTTTTTTTAGTAAAAGTTATCCAATTATTTTCCTTACATAAAATATGAGGTGAAAAGGCCTCTTCAGCACTATTTGAGGTATATATGGGTAAGAAATAATTAATGAGTACTCATTAAACTAAATTTCTTATGTATGCCTTTTTTCTTTTTCCTTTATTGGAATTTCAATTTCATTGCTTAGCATTTGTAATTTATTAATTCTAAGGTATGAATTTGCCATCTTCTTGTACCCTATTATTATACAATAGATCAAGTTTGGATGACAAATATGTGCATGAAGACTATTTTTTGGTGTCCGGCGCCAAGCGCATCGACTAATCCTTACTTGAGCGATGTTGGGCCCCATATGAGGGCGACCCTCCCACCACAATTATTATTATTATTATTATTATTATTATTATTATTATTATTATTATTATTATTATTATTATTATTATTTTTGGTAGGACATATTTCTATTCATGAGAGTCGAACTTAAGTCCTCACTTAAAGAGATTAAGTCCCTTGCCACTTGGGCTAACCGGTTGTTGGTATACGTATACATTTCATGTCATTACTAATTTAGAACAATAAATTTAAATTTACTTTGTATAGATTCTCATAGCTGGGAGGTATGTGCTCTTGGATGGATGTTATAACAATTAAAGATTAGCGAATTGATGTAATTTTATTAAGGTAATTACTTTTATGTATAGTCTTGTTCTATTGCATATATTGAGCCATTTATAAATAATAATGATAAAAAATTTCCTTTTTACTTAGAAAAGTTCCCTAAATCACACTTATTAATCTACATTTAGGTACTATTGGGCCTCATCGATAGACAACCCTCCCAACCTAATTTTTTCAACCCACGAGACTCAAGACGTTGCTTATAGCTCACAGAGTCCCCCAGACCACTTGGTGTTCAGACTATACCGACTACTAGGTGCTCACTCTGGATCGGTCGTAATTGGGGTAAAGAGTTGTCATCGATCTACACGCGCCTCCATCTCTAGGACTTGAACTCCAGGACTCGAAATGGAGGACCCAAAATAGACGACCAAAGTGAGCTTTGTTAGGTGAAACTTTAAAGGTCCATAAGGGCTGGAAGAGCCCACACAGGCCGAAAAGACAAACAAGCCGCATACGATCTTGAGATCGATGTTGTTCGTGATCCGATGCGATAGATTGATAAGATAATTATCGGCAAATCATAAATAAGGTCAAATTATAGGTTATCAATCATGCAATAAACCATTACAACAACAATATAGCTTCAATCCCAAATTAGTTGGCGTCGGCTACAACAATCACACTCTTCCATTGCGCTCGATTTATTGCAATGATGCAATTGATGGTACGTTTTCCAAGCTCTTCAAATCTCTCATAATCAATGCATCCAAGCTAGCTTCGATCTACCCTGCATAGTCTAATTTCTTCAGTATCTATTAAGTGGAGTTTTCTACCGAGAGCATTTGTTGATCGTCTTTGGAGGTGTCAAAACCATCTCAACTTGTTTTTTCCTAATCTTTGCATCCATTGTGCTACTCCTACTTTTATTTAAATTTATATATTTCTTATTCTATCTTTATGAGTTTTACTACACATCCACCTAAACATCCTCATCTCCTATATTCATTTTATGTTGTTGTTTATTTGCCGCAAAGCATCTACTTCCATAAAGCAATAAACTGTTATATGTATAAAAAAAAGGAAAATGATAAAGTGACCCACTTTCAACGCACACTTTGGCACATACTCTTGTCTTTTAGTCATTTATGACAACTTTACAAGTCCCTTGTGTTGATGTGAAATCTTCCTTCGACACTCACACCTTACATGTTGCTGCTGCATACTCATTAATCACTTTGAAGCTTTAAAGGTTGCTCATGTTCCCTGTTATCCAACTATTTCATCAAAGTGCACTATCGAAAAGGACTTTGTCAATATGGTTTTTGATGGTATCAGCTTCAATATATGTGGTATAGTAAAAGCTGTTGGCAACAGCTATAAATGCTTGCTTCACTTTGCTTTCAAGGCCATAGCTTTTCTGCACCACATATTGTAAGAGCTCTTGCATTTCTTCTTCTACGGAGTCACGAATGCACATTTCTTCTCTATCTTCCTTTCCATCCTTCAACACATGAAACAACATTTTAGGTTCAGGGTTACATTTCACATGATTAAGCTAATAAAGGATAAACAAAGTATTTACAACGACGATTGCTACCTTAAGATTTTGTGCACAACGGAGGTTGTAGCATAGGTTGTTGGTTAACTCGATAAGGTATAAGAAGGAAGGACAAAATAAATGATCTTGCAATGGAGGCAAATTGCTACTCAAGTTTATAGTGTGCACTAGGAGCTCGGCTTCGCCTTTAGGAATGGATTGCTTGTCTTCTTGATTTTTCCATTTTAGCAACCATGACTCCCACTGAAATAACATAGATGTAAAAAGGTTAAAGAAAAAGCTTGGTGACAACTGACAAGTCATCTTCGCAGTCTTGGATGAGTTTCAAATGTAAGTATAGCTGTATGCACTTACAAAATGTTTTAGGCTCTGGCGCACTTCCTTGCCATGCGCCCTCTCGACCTCTGATGAGATGATGCTTAGGGTTTTAAGTATGGCTTTGACAAGACTACTTTTTGCATTTGCTAGTTTTGATCTCCTAACACAGAAATGTCTTGATTTCTTAAAATTTCTTTTACTGTTATTTGAGATGTGGAAAAAAAAAAGATTTTGTTGATATCAATCACGTACCTGTTAGTATCATGGTCAATGCTAGTTCTGAAAGAATGAAGAAAAATGTTTCTCTGTAAAGGAGTGTTAGCTTCATTGCAGAAGTAGATAGAAACTGCTTCCATCAATGTCAATGTTCGAGTCCAGGCAAGTCGTTCTGGTGCTTTTTCTGGCTCGAATAAATTTGACATTGCCACAAAATAAGATTGAAGTAATCTCTCTTTACTCAAACCAAACTCTCTCAAGTTGCAGTCATTGTACCACCTGCAACTCCAAAACACAAAGCCAATTAGAAGGGGCATTCTATATAACATACATAATTCTATGAGATTAAGGATTAGTTAATGAAGATTTTTTAACAAAAACTAGAGACTGACCTATGAATTTCAATCCACTCCAACTGGTGCAGCTTTTGACAATGGTTGTAATCCAGTTTAGCAAGTTCAAGGTATAGATTGCTGCTCACATTATACATCCTAAACAATGCAATTAATTGGACCGAATTAAGCTACCCTTAGTCAATCAAGTTTGAACTTTTTTAGCGCTAGATTTAATGATTTATTGGCTAACCGAAGTGCTTCGTGGTAAAACAAGACGGGTACCTGTAAATAACTTTTGCGATCCATACGTCATCATCTCCACCATACTGATCTATGTAGTACCTTGTTTCTATACGCGGTAGCATAGCGTAGAATGGAATCTCCAAATAATTTTTTACCTGTTAGATTTCAAGTTGCAAAGTTCAAGTAAACTTCAAACAAGCAAGACGCATTGTTTTACTTCTGTTTAAAATCTAAAATCTATTGAAAACTGAGAATTGTCATGAATGTGTATTGCGTAGTTTACCTCTCCTGCCAAGTCTTTGGTGATTAGCCATCTATCTGCCATTTTTCCTGAACTATGTTTATGCTTAAGGAACTTATATGAGAAATTCTTTGCCTCTTCGAGTATAGTTTCTCCAGGGAACATGACTTGAGAAGCTCTGTACAAGCTTAGCATTTCAGTAACTCCTTGGCTCAGTTGCCCAACAAAACAGAAGAATTCACCTCCTTTTTCAAAGTGTTTATATGCATCTGCATCCAATATATTGAAAACACATATATATATGGTCAAATAGGAAAGGTACATTACTGTTTGCGCCATCTTCCTTTTATAGTTTTTTAATTTGTTGGCAAATTACCTGCATTAACATCATAACCATGCAATCGTAGAATCCTGAAAGCCATCGACGTATCATCAATGTCTAACTCAACTGTATCTCTTGCCCAACTAATTCCATTACTAGTCCAATGTCTGAATTGCATAGCCGGGTATTAGGACTACAAAGGAATGCATTCTAACTCAACTTTGTTACAGAAGGTTTACTTATAAGTTATTACCGTACCGGTAGACATAGTCTAGACATTCAGTGATTTCCGATCTAAAATATCGCGCTATCCCAAGGCGTTCTAGTCGATCAACCACCCAAAGGCGCTCAAATATGTCTTTCGGTGAGCTGTGTGGTACTGAAGAATAAAACCCGCATTACAAATATATATAGCTACTACAAAGTGAATTGCATTTAATGCACAATTTGCATTTACTTTACCTCCTCCATTGTATCTTTCAACCAAGTTCATTAGATATTCCAAGCATTTCTCATTTTTAGTCTGCATTAGAGCAAATGCTGTTGAGGATGCAGAACATAAGAATGAGCCATTCGAGTGCTGCAGCTTAAGAATCTTGTCCCAGTCTAGGCCAGTCAACCCTTCCAAACTGAATAGCAATGTCGTTGGTTTGCTGTGCAGCATTTCCATTGGAATCCTATTCTCCACATATATTTTTCGCATGTTAGCTAATTTACACTAACATATTTTGTCTCTATATGTAGGTTTGAAAATGCAAATAAGGGCAATTAAGAGAAGATAAGGAGGCTACCTCTTCAACTTTTGTTCTCTTTCCACGTACAATTCTTGCAAAACTGGATCCCCTTCAGGTATTTTCAGTCCAAGGTTCTGCGCCATTTCAGTTAGAGCCGGAAATCTTACTTCAAAGGCAGCTAGCATGTGCTCGGGGTCTTCGTACTTGAGTTTGTGTAAGTTTTGTCTTACAAATGACATTCCTGGCAAAGAAAATTAAACTAAATGTTAGTTTATTCTTGATCTAGATTAGGACTATCTACAGATATGCACATTAAAGTTAAGTTGTTATTACCTTTATCGCATTTTTCAGGACATAAGTTCCATGTCTTCAATGCAACGACACTAGCCAAAGTGCAACATAATCGGTCAGGAACGGAGAAGTAATCAGCATCACCCCAAGAGCCATCAGAGTGCTGGTTATTTAAAATCCATTGAATGGCTGAAGGGAACTGCGGCACACCAGTGCCGCGAATATCTTTCACCATTGCCACCCAAGCAGTGTCATAAGCAGAGACGCTTAATGCTCCATCGTCAATGGATTGCAACTTGATTTTTACTTCTGTGGTCAGCCTCTCTATCTCCCTCAACTCGAAAGCCTTTAAAAGTTTTAGTTGTAATTAATGTGATGAGTTGTTGCAACAAATTGAAAAACTACTCAAATTGATCATGTTGAAAATTGAAGCTAGCTACAGTTCATCATTACATGTGGAGGTTCTTGGTGCTGCTGATCCCTATTTGTACCAACAACAATGTCTGCAACTTGAGAGCTTTGTTGACAATGTATTTTCGTGCCTGCATTTACATAATAATTATTATCTTTTTTTTTTGAAGAAATAATTATTATTATCTTGATGCCTCTAACGGCCTCAGGGCTTTCCCTGCTTGTTATTTGGCTTCTTTTTTTTAATTAGGGTTTAGAATAAGAAATACATAAATTTAAAGTATAGTAGAGGACTTGGAAAGAAATATTGGGAAAGGGTAGTTGCACTAGTTTGGACACCTCGAAAGTCAGCCTATAAATGCCCCGCTAGAAAAATTGACTCAATAGATTTTGAAGAAATTAAACAAAACATAGATAGAATGAAGCTAATTTGAGACGTATTAATTAGGATGGAGTAAAGTATACTATTAATTGCACTAACTCATGCGCAATGAGGATTTGTTGCTTTAATTAAGAAATAAGTAGTGCTATTTGGACTTTTAGAGTCCGAACTCTTAAGGGGTTTTTAAAAAAATTTATTTCAAAATCATCCACAAGTAATAAATGACTTCGAAATAACTTGTAACATTCTTTTAATATTTGTAAAAATTTTAAAAACCCCCATTTCATGAATTTGGACTTTAAGAGTCCAAACAAATTGTTTGTTACGGAATTTCATGTAGGACTAATTGCCTAAAACTTTAAATAATAAGGCCATCGACTCACTTAATTTTCATAGTAGTCATGTCAAATAATGTTGCTAGGGTTTACAATCGATCTTTCATTGAAACCACTTAATTTCTATGTAGGGCCTAAAACAATGTTGCTAGGGTTTACAATGGATCTTTCATTGAAACCACTTAATTTCTATGTAGGGCCTAAAACTGACATTTTAGGGACATTGAACCCACTTAATTTCTACAGCAGTCATGTCAATAATGTTAACACTATACATGCTTATCTTTATAATAAAGTATGGTCTTGTTTAGTTTATTTTTGCCAACTTGCAGTGCGAGTGGAGATAACTCCCTAAAGTTAACTCATAGTGTAAGTTCATATTTCATGTTTGGTTCAACTTTGAACTTATAAGGAAGTTATAGATTTTAAAAAACAGTAAAATGGGGGAATTGATATTAATACCCTTCATATATAAAAAAAGAAGTTCAGATTTTAAAAAAAATAGTAAAATAGGTAAATGAGGATTTGTGAGGGGATATCTAACATCCCTCCCTATAAGTTGGGAGATAACTTACAGGGGAGTTGGGCAACCAAACAAGATTGGTTTCCAACTCCCTATAAGTTATCTCCGAGAAGATATCTCCACCCACAACCAAACAAGGCCTATATATACAGAAGATCGACCATGTGACGATTAATTTAAAAGAGGAAGAAGATTGACTATGAGAAAGATGGCTGCGTTGTATATAACCATGTGAAAATTATGTGAAATTTTACTATGTTGTAAGTATTGTATATTTTGGTCCTTTGCCAAAAGCATCTTTCAATAAGATATTAGACAAGTTTTTGGAAAGTTGTCAAAAGGAAGAGTATTGTGCATTTTTTTTTTCTTGGTAACTAGACGAAACTAAGTTCTTGAGTCAGACAAGTCATGCTCAAGTAACAAAGCAATACTATGTGGTACTTTGTCAAACACATAGACGTTATGACCACTTCCTAAAGCCTCCTTGGCGATTTTATCTGCATAAGAATTATTTTTCCTATAGGTCCATTGTAACCTTATTTCTCCTCTTCGATTGAGAAGTTGTTTAATCGCCCACACCAGCTGGTCACAATACACCTGAGAGACAAGTTTTCCCACCAGATTGACCACCTCGTGAGAATCAACCTCCACGATCACCCTTTTAATCTACCTCTGCTCCACAATCTCCAAGCCCTTTTTTTATCCCCCACAGTTCTGCTACTAATGGTGAGCAATTTCCCGGTCGAGCCATGAAACCCCACAAAAACTTCTCTTCCTCATCGCGCATAACCCCTCCAATCCCTGCAACACCATCCTCTTGCCTCACAACCACATCATAATTTAGTTTACACCATCCTCGAGCCGATATTTGTCATCGAATGTCCTCTCGGCATCGACTCCCTAACCTTGAATTGGTGATCAACCCCAAACTATGAATGATCTCCTCCACTCGGATCCCAGTTTTTACTAAACGGTTCCTAGTTTTAAATTTTTACATCGTGTAACCCACTTTTTACTTAGTTTACCCACTTTTATTTTTAAAATTTCATAACTATCCTTGCTCAACCCATTACCTATACCCCACTTTTGAAGAAATGTCGACCGCAGGTTTCGAACTAATCCAGAGGACACCTCTGAAGAGGTGTCGAACACACAGGGCCAACACCTCTAAAGACATTTTCAGACACAAAGGGTCAATACTTCTTTAGAGGTTTCGGTCGACTCTAGGTGACTGAGGGATCCAGCTGAAACATCTTTAGAGGTGTCAAACATGTTCAATTTTTAAATTATAAGGCTCAATCCAAGGTGAGGAGAGTGTGGTAACTAATTTTATGTATGGAGAAGTAGTGTGAAAGTGGGGTTCACTCTAAAATGTCAAGGCAAGATGAAGTGTCCACTCTACACTTATAAAACTTTCTTTTTCTTTCTAAGTAATCGATGTGGGATTATCCCAACATCTCCAACACTCCCCCCTCAAATCCAATTAGGACTTGGTCGTATAACATCAATCAACCATTTTTGTTGGATGTCTACAAGGCCCTTGGACAATGGACAATTAAGCCAACCATCGGTTCTGATACCATATTCAATTTTTATATTATAAAGCTCAATCCAAGGTGAGGATAGTGTGATGACTAATTTTATGTATGGACAACAAGTGTGAAAGTGGGGTTCACTCTAAAATGCCAAGACAAGGAGTGTCCATTCCAGACTTATAAACCTTTCTATTTTCTTTTTAAGTAGTCGATGTGGTATTATGCCAACAACTCTAACAAACTTTGTGTGTTCAAAACCTCTTCAGATGTATTTGCCCTATGTGTTAGACACCTCGTTAAAGGTTTCAACATTGGAAGTCTGATACCCGTAGACGATCAGAATGAACAAAAAACTTCAAAATTCTCGAAAAATATATGCAAATTGTTAAAAAAAATAGTGGGTTTTGCTCAAAATCGTTTAATATTTGTGATTCCATTGAAGCTTGTACCAAAAATGCAAGACTCAAGCTTCAAATCGAAGCTCTAAACCCAATAGCAATTTCAGAAACAAAACAACTCAAAAGAAAAAAACCCCTCAAAATCAACACTAAAAGATGTGGTGAATCTACCCATGGCGTCGAATCCATGTGGTTTTGATCAGATTTCGTCGGATTTGAGTTATTGATGAGTGTGATTTGAGATAGAGGTGAGTGGTGTATGGGGGTGATTAAAATTTTATATAGAGGGGTAGCTGAGTCCTTTTAGCCGTTGCCTTTTCTTTTGGCAATATATACAAGCAAAGGTTGACCACCCTCCACCA
The DNA here is from genome assembly GCA_039657345.1 of Stephania japonica. Lineage (NCBI taxonomy): Eukaryota > Viridiplantae > Streptophyta > Magnoliopsida > Ranunculales > Menispermaceae > Stephania > Stephania japonica. The sequence continues at coordinate 12,424,517 of CM077558.1, read as the reverse complement.
TGATGATGGCTCGTCTCTACTCTAGCGAAGTGAATTTCTATCTTATCTTCTACTTCTAGATAGAAGCTTGCTACTTGCTAATGTAAATGTGAATTGTAGGAATGAATTGATGTCACGTTAGCAACGTGGAGAGGATGTAAGTGGCTTGAATAAACATTAAAGTTTAAAAGTTCTCTCTAATAGTGAATATGGATTGCACTTATATTTTAAAAATCTATTATTTTTATATATATTTTAGAGAGAGTTGTTGATGTGGCTATGGATTGCAACTTCTCAAAATAGATGTCTTGTTTGGTTGGAGGTGGAGTTATCTCCCGGGAGATAACTTACAGAGAGTTGGGAACTAATCTTGTTTGGTTGCCTAATTTCCCTGCAAGTTATCTCCCAACTTCCATGTAAGTTATCTCCCAACTTACAGGGAAAGTTGAGAGATATCTCGCCCCCTAGGCAGTTATCTACCTGGAGTTGTGGACACAATTACCCTCATTAATGACTCTTTTATTACCCATCTATTTCTCATATTTGAAGGTTATTTATGTCAATTCATATATTTTATTGTTTAAAAATTTACAACTTCCCTGCAAGTTTTAAGTTGAACCAAACATGAAAATATTGACTCTAATGAGATATATTCGAATTAACATTGTAAGTTAGCAGAAATGAACCAAGCGAGGCTAGACATTCTAAATAGCAATGTATATCCATGGCAAGACATTCAAAATGTACATTCTCATTGGAGAGGTTTTTTCACCCAATGTCTATTTAGTTTTAAGTGGTACACATTGACATTCAATCTACATCCCACATCTCCAATATGAATGTGGATTTGCAAAAAAAGAGTGCCACAGGATGAAATGGACATTAGAACCAAAAAAAAAAACTTTTCAATGCAAATGTCTATTAACGTGTGAGCTGACATAATAACAATAATTTCAATATGAGTCGCTCTAAGGGCACCCGCAATCTTCTCAGGGCACCCCGCTATTTTTAATTAAAACTGATTTTATGACCAATTGACAAAAATGTCCTCATCCGACCCAACAATTTACATACCCATTCAAATGCCCTATCAGGGCACCCCACTTTTGAAAACTCAATTTTTTTACAAAGTCAAGTCGATTCGTCGCAAGCTGAACATCGCGTTTGTCGATCAAAGAGTGCGCACTAACCCTTGTCAATTGCGTTTGTCGATCCGTCGCTGCCCGGAGATTCGACGAGTTTTAAGTGTTTTTATAGTCTAATGGTTGAAGAAAATGAATAGGAGACGGACGTCACACACAACAAATTAGTTTTAATAGTTTTTGTGAGGTTTTTTTTTCATTTTTGAAAGTGAACCACGAACACGAATTTAACGGTCACACAAGACCGAGACATGTTGTAGTGTCTCAATACCCTATAATCGATAACTAACAAAAGGTGTCAGTTATTACCAACCTAGTTTAATCCCAAACGTAGCTTTTTATTACACTTCAGTTGGAAGCATAATGTCTCGGTAACAGGCCACCGAGACTAAAACCAGTAGTTTCGGTGATACACAACCACATGGTCTAAGTGTCCCTCTCACTTAGGTGTCGGTTGATATTAATCGACACTTATACAATAGTTTCGGTAATGGACGTCCAAGACCAAAAGATAGATCACAACCCTGCATGACAGATCACTACGGGATTGAAGTTAAACATATCGTTCGACCATAAAAACAATAAATCTACCTTAAACAAGTAAGAAAGTGAAAGGATTTGGTATATTGAGGCTTTGATGTGTTGATGGAAGGGAGAAAAGAAATGTTTCATTTGATTTGGTGGTGGGGTGCTCGCACATCAAATGAAAGCGCATTTTGGTAAAGTTACTGGGGTGCCCTGATAAATTGCTGGAGTTCCCTAATCAGTGGGGTGCCCTGAGAGGATTGCGAGGTGCCCTTAGCGCGACTCTTTCCATATTTAATGTTCAATTCTTGACATTGTGGATAGAGGAGGATGGATGCAAAATGTTAAGCATTGACATTCAATATAGACAATATTCTTGATGTCATGTCAGCTCACGCTCACAAACATTTGCATTGGAGAGTGTATTTTAGGTTTCAATGTCCATTTCAGCTTATGAGGTACTCATTTTTGTTCAGTTCACATTCCCATTGGAGATGTTCTAATGTGGATTTTGGGTGTGAATTCATGTTGCGTCATCACCTTGGAGGGACACCCATCCTATTTGGCTTAAATAGATATTGAAGTCCAAAATTGTTCTTTAATGCATAATGTGGATTGCCTCTTTCTATTAAAAAATTGACAATTTTTTTAAACCTTTTTTTTACCTAAATCATATTTTTATTCAGATCGATTATATTGTATATAAAGCTTGCATTGAAGATAATTACACATTAAGTAAAGGGAGTGGCTAAACAGACCTCAGTTTTTGCTAAACACACCTTGTTTACTGGCCGTACCCCAATTTTTGAATTTTAATTGTTAAACGTACCATACTTTAAAAAAAATCCCCAAAATACCCTTGCTAAATGTACCCCAGTTTTTGTATATTATTTCTAATAAGGTATCGGATGACCCCCACTGATACATCTTTAAAGGTTTCGACCGACTTCATCTAAATTCCATCGAGACTTTTGAAAAGGTCTCAGTCTTGGTAGAAGGCAACTAGGTCTCGACTGACTTCTATCGAGATCTCTTTTTAGGTCTAGGTGGCAACCGACTGAAAAGAAGTTTCGGCTTTGTGCGTCCACAACCCATGGGCGACAGAAACGAACAAAAAATTCAAAACTCCTAAAAGTACATGAAAACGACCAAAACATTTTTGGGTTTTGCTCTGAATCGTTTGATATTCTCGATTCCATTAACATTTTTTGTCCAAAATGCAAGATTCAAGCCCCCAAAATAAAACCCTAAACCCAACAACAATAACAACACCAAATCGACTCAAAAACGACCAAAGACTCAAAAAAAACCCTAATATCAACACAAAAGATATGGGAAATCCTGCTCACAACATCAAAACAATGGGGGTTTTGTCTGGGTTTCGTTAGATTATGAACGAAGGTGGGTGCAATTTGAGAGTGGAAGAGATGATGGTGTGACTGAGTATGGATGGATGAGACGAGTGGGGTATGGGGAATGCAAAAAACCTTTTATATTGAGGGTAGTTGAGTCATTTCATATTTTTTAAAATAGTGGGGTGTGTTTAGCAAAAATTGGGGTTTGTTTAGCTACTCCCTTAAGTAAATGCATGTAACTTACAAGCTAATTAATTAAGGCCTAATTATAAAAAATATCCGAACCTTAATTTACAAGTTGTATCAATTATATCTTAACATTTAAAATTAATAAATTATATACTAACCTTTTCGATTTACTATCAATATTATCCTTAACTAATTTGAGACACTTTTTCTTTGAAATCAACTTAATCTTCTAACTTTTTTTTTCATGATCATCCACATTCATTAATTTACATCAAAATATATCATTTAATTCATCAAAATCATTAAGCATCATGTTTAAAAATTAAATGTGCAAGGACTCACAAAAATAATAATTTTTAAATCAATGATATATAGTGATGCTCTAACTTAAATTTAGTTATTCATAAATCACCAATAGTGAGTTGATAATTATATGTGTATACATATAAAAATGGATAAAAACTTAATAGAAAGTTCTCCATAGTTGTTTGATTTAACAAAATAATTATGTACTTAGATTATTTATGTGTTTGAGTGGTATATGTACACACAACTATGTATTATATACATGAATAAATTAAAAAAAAAAAAAGAATATTGAGCTTTAATGCATATGTATATGTATGAATAAACTACTAAATATTTAAATAGTATGACAAGAAAGTTGAAGAGAATGACGTTTGAGCACATATTATGAAAGAATAAATGGGTCTAAATTAGTTGAGGATAAAATTGATGGTAAATCGAAAAAGTTAGGATATAATTAATAAATTTTAAATGTTATGATATAATTTATACTACTTGTAAAGATTTTCATATTTTTATCATTAGGCCATTAATTAAATACACTATATATGTGACTGTTTTTTTCTTGACTTGATATGTGACTGAGTTAATAATAATAAAATATAATATAATTTTTTTTACGAAAACATATAATATAGTTTTAGTTTATAATAAAACAGTTAAAAGGGAGATATAGTTATATATGTGTATAGAAAAATAAAAGATATATATATATATATATATATATATATATATATATATATCCATGGCTTGTACCCAAGAAAAAAAAATGTATACGACACTTTTTTCAACGATCTAATTTTAATGTTTGGCCTAATAGTCAAATATATCTTTAACATTTTAAAGTTTTTACAAAAATATTATAATGTTTTAATTTTTACAAAAAATATTCTAACATTTTGATTTCAATCAAATTGTATCCTTGCTTGTAGTTATTATGTGTTAAACCATAATTAAAATGATAAATGATCATTAGATTGCATACACATTACATTACATGAAATAACATTCTTAATTGTGTGCATAATTTTTTAAATTTTTAAGTGTAATTTACTTAAAAATATGAAGTGAGGATAAAATTTACAAGAAATCAAAAGGTTAATATATTTTTGCCAAAATCAAAACGTTAGGATATTTTTGTAAAAACCTTGAAACATGAGTTAGGATATATTTATCTATTAGGCCTTATTGTTTTGATTAGGGGTGCACACGGATTGGATCCAATCCAATTAGGGTTAATCCGTAATCTAATCCAATTATTGCGGATTAAAAAATTACAATCCAGTACAGTTCAAATAATTCATCAATCCAACTCAATCCAATTTGCAAAATGCAGATCTAACTGGATCAAGTTTCACGGATTGACATTTTCTCATCCAAAGATTCATGATATTAAACTTAGTCAAATGAATTACAAAAATTATACATATCATAAATGACAAATTTACAATGTAAATCCCACAAATTTATATATAACGTATTTCTCATAAATTTGTCATCACAAGAACCTTCAAAGTGCAAGTTCCTACATAAATAAAAATGTCATTCACGAACTCTACTACCCAAATAGAAGTACAAAAAAGTACACATTGTAACATACAACCCACGAAAAATATCTAAAGTGTAATAAAAGAGGTAAGAACAAGCAAAGTATTTGAGATACTATATAGATTAGAGTTGATATTTTTCGAGATGCTATAGCACATATGATGATATATATGTATTTGTGTTGATGTAATAAACGAATTGAATTAGATTGGATCCGCAGTTTTTAAATGTGGAATTCGTAATCTGATTTAGTCCAACCGAATTAGTGATTTTTCAATTCAATCCAATTCAATGGATAAAAAAATTAATCTAATTAGTAATAATTAATCTGAATTAAATTGAATCCGCAGATTAGTGCAATCACCGTAGTTTTGATGTATTCCGGTTTTTCATAGTAACTTGGCACACCTACGCTGTGTACTGCACTCTGCACCATGTATTTTTATAGCAAGTCTAATCCAACACCACAATGACGATAAGATGTTGGGTTGGCCCTACAGTGGTAGCTGGTGCGCCAATATGGTGCAAATTTTTTTTTCATGAATTGATTGGAGTGGGACCCACTTAAACAAATATAATAAGATTAAAATATTTAAATTGGATTGGATAGAAAATAATTTCGTGGGTTCCAAAAGATTTGGTGCAATAACGGGCGATAAGGGGTGGAGAAAGGGAATAGCATTTTTTGTACTTTTGTATTAAAATGGTGTAAATTTTTACACCATTTTAATACAATGCATTGGAGTAAGGGGTAAAACTGATTCTCTTACGCCATATTTGGCGCAAGGAATAATATTTTTATATAATTTTTTGTTAGGTATGGGGCACACAAACTAACATAAAAATATTTAAGAAATAAAAAAATTCTCAGATAAAGTGGTTTAATGTAAAATTTTAGTATTTTTGGGTTGGAGATGAAAATGGTATTTTGTATACTTTGTGCATTAAAATGGTACAATACATTGGAGATGTTCTTAGAAGGTGCAATAGATAGTGTTGATTTTTTTCATGACACATCAACAAGACATTACAAACCCACAGTTGCATTGGAGAAGAATTTTTTATGTCGATGTATATTCTCTCCTATGTGGCACACATCTTCCTCAAATCCACAACTCCATTGGAGATGCTCTAAACACACCTATAATATATATAGGAAAATGATAATCTAACAAACTTTGAGCGCACACTTTATTTTTAGCCATTTATGACTATTTTTGTGTAGGCCCTACATTTGACAAAATACCATAAATGGTTAAAAACAAAGTGTGCGCCCATTTTCCATATATATATATATAAATTCTACAATGAAGACCAAATATATACTCATACCATGGGAACCCCTCAAAATGTGTTGTACATTAAATGCACAATGCATTTATGTTGCCTCAATTAATGTATTGGATTTAAATCCAATGGTTCTAAATAGTGTATATATGACATGAGTATATATTTGGTTCTCATAGTAGAAGTACCCAAATATATACGCATACACCACATTTTTTTATATTTTGACTAAATTACTCTGATCTCCCTCACACACCACCCACCGCACCACCAACAGTCGATTGCCATTGATTGCCACCGTCCACCCCATGTAATTTGATCCAATCCAGCCGGATTAGTGATTTTTCAATCCAATCCACTTCAAGGAATCAAAAAATTGATCCAATTAGTGATAATTGGTTTGAATTGATCAGAATTCGCTGATTAATGCAATCTGTGTGCACCCCTACCCCCACCTCTCTCTCTTTCTCTCTCTATCTGGGGTTATTTGGTAAAAAAAATTTTGGAAAATTGTGGAGTGTAGTTTGTGTGGAGTCTGAAAGACCATTATGAGTGTGTGTTTAGGAAGCCCCTCTATATGGTGTGGTTGAATATTACTTATTTTGTCAATAGTGCATGCCCGCGCCAAAAAGAAACTGTGATCACTACAACATTTAATAGCATCTCAATCTTTCTCTGCCGGTGGGTGGAGTAACTTGTAACTAACTATTCCCTCCGTTTATTTTTGTAGGTCGTTTAAAGATTAAACACACTTTTTAAGAAGTCATTAAATTATGGGTTAACATTACTATAATACCCTCCTATTAATAACTTTATTAAAACTGATCTATTTTTTGAGGTCAATAAATGATTCTTTAAATGAGAGTAAATTGGGTAAAATTGATCTTGAAATTGGTAAACGACTTATAAATTTGAACAAAGAGAGTTGACTTAAACGACCTACAAAGATGAACGGAGGGAGTAGTATTTATTTTCCAATTCACTTTTTTGGCTTAAAAGAAAAAAAAAGTATATGTTTTCCAATGCTTCTAGCAATGTAGTATCATAATTACCTTGATAGCATTTTATTCTTGAGTTCTTCCTCGTACCTGCGCGCGCACACACACATATATATAAGTCGTCCAATTTAATTAATTAAAAATTCTCTTGCGCTTAGAATCTCAAATGATAATGATTAATTAATAAACAAAAGAAGGATATATGCATGCTTATATAATTTATGACTGTAAATAAAAATGACAACACAAACACAATTAAACTTTGAAGAAAAAGAGTAAATGAGCATATATCCATTTCAATATATAGCAAGCTTTCTGATCATGTTTACGTGACATATAAGTACATAACAATAGTTAGAGAAGAAAACACCAAAACAACAAGTATGTGTTTTTTTATGTGAAAATTTTTGACATAACCCTGAAGAGTCATCCATCTGCGCCTAAGATGTGTACATCGCGTGTTATGTACGGCAATATTCAAAATTTGGAGCGCATATATTTTAAGGTGCGCATGAACAGATTATATATAAAAAATTCACGAGTCCTGCCAAATACAGTACTGAAAGATGGCCTGATCAGAAACATACCGTTAAAAGGCGTGGCATTGAAATAAATCGTTTGAGGAAGGGCAAAACCGAGATGGGCGGCAGCCGGAAGCATTTTTCAGTGTATGTTATTCGATCTAAATGTATATGAATGGAAGAAGAGAAGTGGAGGCTTATATTTTATATATACTATATAGTTATAGTCTATTATATAGAGAGAGCAATTAATAATGAAACGCCAACACCAATCATTCATGCAGGAGTACATACACACACTTTTATGTGCAAGAAAAATACATCTAACATGTGGTACACGCGGATTTAATTTGTCCAGTTAGAATAACTCAGTAGTCGTCAAATTTGACCAGTTTCGGATTCAATTAATCCAGTTAGAATAACTCAGTTATCAAAAAATAAAAATAAAAAAAATAAAAAAATAGGGAGGGCAAGTTAAAAGGAGGATAAACATTCTCCCCTCTTAGCGGTTAGCCTTAACCGTAAAAATTACTTTTTAAAATTTTTCTCTCTTGATTCAAAACCTTGAACTACCACCGATCTTCTCTTTTAATCGTTGGTGGTTATAATTTTTATCTCTTCATATTTTATGTGTTTAATAAAGTGCAGATCTTTTCAAATTTAAGAAGATTGGATCTACTTATTGCGATACATCTTTCTCAACGCTCGTTTTTTGATCTGTGCGGCTATTAGAATGATCTTTGTTTTAGTTGTATTTTTAAGTAGTTTGTCTTCCTTTTGTTGGAAGTCTTGATTTTGTCTTTTCCTTGACAAAAAGTTTTAGCTTTTCTTCTTCTTGTTGGAAAGTTTTGCTATTTGTTATGTAGTTCTAGCGACTTTTTATGTATTGTAATTTGTTTCTACGTTGTAGTGAACATTCTCTGATTGTCAAACTGTTTCAATTTCACAATTGCATTCACAGCCAAAGTAATGGCAATTCTTTTGAACAAATAAGATTAGTGAATCAATGCACTTTTTAAATTTTATGTCTGATTCTGTATCGAGTCATTAATGATTAATGTAACTTCAATTTTTCTTCAAAAAAAAAAAAAAAACCTCAGTTATCAAATTTGACTTTTTTTTTTTTTGGGGTATATCTCTTTTATAAAAACTATGTTTTTTCTTCTTTTATCCAAAAGTGGGCCACACAATATCCAAAACAGTAAACTTGAAATTAAAAAATTAAAAAACGTTTTGAAGTATAATGGCTCCACCTTTGGAAAATAATAATCTAACACACTTGGATCATATTTTGTCTTTAAACTTATTTATGGTATTTTGTTAAATGTGGGCTTCACGTTATAGAGACAAGAAAGAGTTATAAATAGATTAAAAGATAAAGTGCGATTAAATTGTCATTTTTCTATACTAGTATAGCAATAACAGGACCAAAGATGGGAGTTTGAGGAGTTGATGCGGCAGTGGTGTAAAGAGATCAGTGTTAAGGCTCGTGGTGGCCGATAGTGGGTCTGTGCTCACTCCTTTGCTTCTCGGCAATGGCAAAGTTCGGTTTTCAGCTTTTATTGATTTGTTTGGTAATTATACATTTATACATTTATGCTCTTTCTCTCTCTTTCTCTCTTTTCACAATATTGCTCTTCCAAAAATTCTGCCCAAAATTCCCCCTATCTATCTCGACGATGAAGGTTATCTCTGATTCATCCCTAGATTCTTACAATTGTCTCATTTTTATTAGTAACTGTTTGCATATTATGATGTTTGTACATGCAGAACTTTAGATATCAAAAACAAGCAAGGAATTCTTGGTGGAGTTCTGAAGCTTTTCCATACAAGTGTCTAGCACTCTTTAGAGTGAGTATCAATTTGATGAATTGCCTCAATCAGTCGAGAATCAAATTCTTGCTATTTTTCTGTTGGCACCTCTTGATTTCTTTTTTCGCCTCCTACTTTTGATCAATAGGTGATAGATGCAACAATAATTAGCATAACAATGTTTTTGGATTGTTCTTTTACTTGGGAGTTTAGAGTGAGATCCCGTACAAGACAATTAACATAGCATATGTTCTCATTGTTTATGTATTGAATTCTATGTAATAATTTCTTGTTTTCTTTTTTTTTTTCGAGAAATATATAATATGAGTTTCTTGAGGTAGCTAGACAACTTATTAGCTTTTAGAAGTTATAGAAACTTATCTATTCAATTCACAGTAATGGAGAAATTTTGAAGGATGTGTGCATGCATCATCACATAAGTATTGACCCAAACTTGAGTGTATAACCAATTGACGGTTTGATTATTATTTCCTAATAAATATATATACCAAAGAGTTTGATATCTCTAATCAACAATGAACTTCTCGAGTTATCCGATAAAAAAAAAATGAATTTCTCGAGTTCTTTTGTAATGATCAATATTGACATCTCCATGGGTATATAGATTGATTCATTCTTAAAGAACTAATGAACTTCATTGGTGATTTGCGATCCACACCTTTTATAGCTTTCATCTAAGCTCACCGCTACTTGGAACTTAGAAGCATCATAAACTATACTTGTGTGTAATCAAAAAGTATATGGACCTACCAAAAAAAAGGAAAGGAAGTGTACGAGTGTTCTGCAGCTGTCCTGTTGAAGATACTCAACTATGTGTTGTGCTCTTAGCTTCCTTTAAAAGTAAAATTGATTACATATACAGGAAGGTGCTTTGCATTTGAACTGATGTTTTATCATCATTTTATAGAAACTTATATCATTATATATGTATTACCTCTATATCTTAGGAGAATCATCTACATGAGTGTGCAAGTATGAATAAGACTATCTCCCTATGTTGTAGACTGCAATTTAAGATAGGTGGTTTTTTTTTTTTTTTTTTTTTTTTTTTTTTTTTTTTTTTTTGGCTCACCTATCCATTAAAATGTCAACATAAAGCATTTTCCAAATTCATGATTTTTTTAAAAAATGTGAGATTGCCAATCATAGAGGAACTTGATGTAAACATTTCAAACTGCATTGTGCACAAGATTTTGAACCTGTTTATGTCAATTTAACAATATAGATGAACTAGTCAATTTAAACATATATCTTCTCTTAGCAATATGGACATGTTGATTTAACTATATCTTCTATCTAAGAGATTGATCTAGTATAAAAAAAAATCATCAGAAATTGATCGAGTAATGAATGATATGCATAAAATTAAAATTACAAAGCATATGAATTGAATGATATAGACAATATATAGATTGATCCACCAAACTCAAATGAGAAGTTGAACTACAAAGTAGCTTGATTTATATCCACGAAATATCAACATTTTAACTTCTTTCAGAATTCAACATAGATAATTTCAAATATAATTCAGTACGTAATTTTCTACATAACCATACAACAACAACATAGCCTCGGACCTAAATTGATTGGGGTCGGCTATATATATGGATCAAACTCTTTCATTGTGCCGATTTTGTGCAATTGATGGCGAGCATTCCAAACCATTCAAGTCCCTCATAATTAATGCATCTCAAGTTAACTTCGGTTTACCCCTACCTCGTCGAGTTTTTTTTAGTTTCTATTGAGTCAAACTTTCTAGTGGGGGCATTTGTAGGCCGCCTTTGTCGGTGTCCGAACCACCGTAACCGCCCTTCCCTAATCTTTATGTTTTTTGGTATCACTTTGTAAAGTACTTAGACTTTTCGTTGATCATATTTACTTAAAAAAAATAGTCATTCAAAGTAAGGGTATTTTGTTTTGAGAGAATATAGAATAGGGTAAAGTTCTATCCATGCTTAATTGGTTACTGCTTTTGTTGTTGTTTGGGTTATTTTGAGTGAGGAAGTTTTTTTGGTTCACAGTTTCATCACTGAAAAGTAATCACCATGTCTAACTTCATTTTGTTCTTGTAAGGGGAGTTATATATGCAGTGAATGCAATTGATACAGTTGCTTCCCTATCTATGATTATACCCTTGTTCTCTTCTCTTTTAAGTTGTATCATCATTTTCCGAATGTTAAAGCAAAAGGAAATATGATCTTAATGTACGTTTTCAATAGCAATCAATGTTCTAAAATCAAGATTTCAAAAAAAAAGAAACTAAGCTTCTAGTTCATGACCATTAATAAAATATAAGATTAATTAGCCAAAACGATAGCTTGAGAGGTCTATTAAGATATCAAATAACTTAAAACCCCTTCAATAAGTGTCTTTCGTGATGATGATCGATGTGGTAGTCACAGACATGGCGACCGCGTCCACAGCCGCCATGTCTGTGACTACCAACTCATCCGCCTCCACCACAGTCATTGTCACCATGGAAAACCTCACGTTCGCCCCCCGTACCTACCCATCCACATTCCTTCCATCTCTCCGTCTCTTCCTTCTTCTTGTTGAGCATGTTGCATGTATCAATTTGGTTAAAGGGTAATTTAGATATTTCATAACTTTTGAGCTATTTTTCATCAGGTCATAAAAAAGGGTTATTTTTCATTAGGAAAATGATTTGTTGACATTTCTGATGATTTAAACCGGTCGCACCAACGCATGTGTTCAATTTTAAGTGGTTGTTAGTTGGGCCTACCATAGACAAAAGTTGAATACGTGTGCGCCACATTTGCCATGTGACCGATTTGTGTCACAGGAAATGTCCATATCATCTTCCTTTTCATTATTGGCTAGACTTTTGGGCTATTTGTTAAATTTCCCTTCGCAGTAGCTTAATCCAGCGTGTTTTCCTTACTCTGCAAGATTTCACCTTCGTTGCTCCCAACCTTATGCACATTTCGTTTCCTTACGAACTCGCTCCTTGAATTCCTTTTTTTTTTTTTTTCTTTCATTGCTCCCATTCTCACCATCAACGCAGTCCTTATTTCATACAGAATGCTAACAATTGGGAGGGTCCTTGCTTTTACAATGAATTTGTTGAATGTCTCCGCAATATTATTATTGTTAAGGTACATTGGGTATTTAGGGTTTGGCCCTTTGGACCCATTACGTGTAACTATATATATTGACCTATTGGTCATTAATAAACGCTTTAGTCTTTTTCTCAAAACCTAACATGGTATCAGAGCCTCCATTCGGTTATGGGTAATCTCTTGTTTCTCCTTTCTTTTAGTCGACTTCCTCGACTTCGATTGTTGCCCTACTCTTTTGTGTGCATGTTGTTCTTCTTGCTCGTTCTCGTTTTCGATCTCTTTTTCGTAGTAGTTTTCTTCACGTCTTTTCTTTTCGTTGATGCTCATTGTTCGTCCTCTCGATTTTGTGGTTTTATGCATTATCTTCTTCACGGTTGGCTCCTCTATTTTGTAATTCCTTTATGATGCCTCTTGTTTGTTATGCATCTCATCACAAGAGAAAGGTATGTGTCATTTTTTGGTTTAATGTTTCTCCTTTCTTCATGTTTTAATGTTTCTCCTTTCTTCATGTTTCAACTTCTTTGTTTATCTGCAAGTCCCTCTTTGCTTCGACTCTCTTCTCTGCTTCTCCATCTTCTTCGTTTCTTGCATCATAGTCCCCCTTTGTTGATGCTTGTTTCATTCATTCTTTTAATTTTTTTCATGGTTCTGATGCATGTCCTTCTTTAGATCTGTGCGTTGCGGATCTGATATTTATTTATTCTCCTTTGTTATGCATTCATCAGCTGTTGTCTCCCCTGCGCGTCATCACCACTCTGCTTTTGTTGTGCTTGCTTTTTTTTGTGTTACGAGTTTAGGGTTCTTTATTTGTTTAATTTGGTGGTGTCTCTCTTTACTCATGCTCACCAACATCTTGCCCTGTATCTTCTGAACTTGTTTGGTTTCAAATTGCATCATCAGTTTATATTACCAGTTCACCACCAATGTGTCCATCATTGTGCGACCATATTCTCCCCCTTCTTAACTTTGTCTTATCGGACGAACCTTTCGCAGCAGCGCTGTGTGAGTGCTTCTCATCGATATGTCGTCGTTACCGGCTTGTCGTTGCCGGACCGTCACCACTGTTTGCCGGATGAACTTTTCGCAGCAGTTCTTGTGTTCCTGTGTGCGTGCTTCTCATCGGTCCTTCTTCATCTTTGTCTTTCTGGACGAACTTTTCGCAGTAGCTTTGTGTGTGTGCTTCTCATCGGTATGTCGTCGTCACCAGCTTGTCGTTGCTAGATCATCGCCACTGTTTGCCAAATGAACTTTTTGCAGCAGTTCTTGTGTTCTTGTGTTCTTGTGTCCGTGCTTCTCGTCGGCCCTTTTTCATCCCTTTCTTCGTCGTCATTCTTCGTTGGACGGTTAAATTCGTGGTGCTCACTGCTTCTATTCATCATCGTGTCTTTGTGCCACCAAAGTCATTATTATTATTTTCGTTCTAGTAAGTTATTATTATTTAGTCTATTTATTTTAGTGCATTAGTTGCAAACTGAAGAGTTGATCTACCTTGAGTTTGAGGGAGGGTGTCAAGGTATATTGGGTATTTAAGATTTGACCCTTTAGGCCCATTATGTGTAAACTATATATATTAATCTATTGGTCATTAATAAACACTTCAGTCTTTTTTACAAAACCTAACAATTATTATCGACGTTGTCACATGTGGTGATAGTTCTAATAAACGCCTTGCAAAACACGTGTGGTCCTTGAACCATGAAATCTTTACTTGCATTGGGATCTTATTTCTTGAGTGCTTCCATGTGCTGACTGAACTCTGCCACCAAAGTTGCATTAACACATTTCCAGAATAATGTCTTGTACTCTTGCCCTTTGTATTTTTTCTTCCAATTGGCGTAAACATGGCGCGCACAATTTCTATGTTCCGCATAGGGCAGCAAAGTATGAATGGCATTCAATAATCCCTGCATGGTGTGCGTAATGGTCTGAAATCAATAAAAAAAAAAGGAATTTCTCTACCAAAAAAAAAAAGAATTTTTTCTAAACCCAAAAAATAGAAATACCTTAATTATAATGCCAATTGAAGAAAAATAAGTAACATGAAAAATACTACCTTTTGTTGGTTTGAAATCAAAGTGTACCCAAGACCATCCACTATCCCCAAGTCATCAAACAAGTTTTTCAAGAACCAACTCCAATTGTTTTCATTCTCGCTCCTCACCACTGCCCAAGCTACTGGGAACATTAGATTATTTCCGTCTCTACTAACTGCCGACAGCAAAGCCCCTTTAGTAGTAGTTTTCAAGAAACAACCATCGAGGCACAAAATTGGCCTACAACATAATTTGGAATGGGCTTTGTTTGTGAATGGCAATGAAGATGGGCTCTGTTTGTGGGTAGTGTTTTAATCGACATCTGTGGAGATTTTGGATCTGTTAGAGGTGCATTCAAAGTGATTAAGAAAATGCCCAAACATAATTTGGAATTGGGATTGAGTAGTTAATGTTGAACAAATGTGTTGGTTAATAACTTGATAGCAATTTAGAATTCGGATTGATTAAGGTTAAGGGTATTAATGTTGAACAATGTGTTAGTTAATAATTTGATAAGATGTAACAAAAAAAATAAAATAAAATAAAATAAATAAAAATTGATAAGCTATAAAATGTGGGTATAAATAAGAAAGGATTATGTTGCAACCCTAAACTTTTTCATGTTTCTGATCCATTGCATACTAATGTGAGAAAGGTTTTTGAGATGCTGTTGGGACCCACCTCAACACGGGTGGATCTAGGAGGGGGCAGGGCAGTCCCCTCCCAAAGATTCGACACCCCTATAGTACCCTTGTTTTCACTGACTCTCGTCCCTTTGTGCCCCCTTCCCACCCCTCTTATAGTCAACATATGCCTTCTATATATAGTTAAGATTCGTCCCCTTAACAAGATTTTCTGAACCTGCCACTATCTCAACTGCCACTATCTCAACACATGATGCTCAGATGAAAGATCCAGCTGGTGTGAATGTCAGAGGTATGAAAGAAGTGGTGTGATCTCTTTATATAGCAGATCAGTTTTTGTGTGTGTGTGTGTGTGTGTGAGAGAGAGAGAGAGAGAGAGAGAGAGAGAGAGAGCTGTGAAAGATAGAGAAGTTTTAGGTGTTCTGAAAGGGTTGGAGTCTTGTTGAGTTTGAGTTAGCAGATCGGTTTTCTTGCCACTCCAACTCTTCTCATCAAGTTTTGTAATCTCTTTGGTTGTCAATAGAACTCCTAGGAAGAAGATCGAGTTTCATCTCTTCCTATTTTCTCTCATCCAATTTGAGAATGTTCTCTGTGTTGGTACACAACAGTTTCTAAGTAAGCCAACCCAATGGATTGTTATTTTTTCTAGGCAAAACCTATTATTTAGTCCTTGACTTTGTGTTTTTAATGTTTTTGGTCCTTCAACTTTTATTACTACATATTTAGTCGTTAAACTTTCACAAAGATCTACATTTAGTCCTTCCACCATTTAAAATGTTAAATTTTACCAACGTGGTAACAAAAGTGTCGCATAACTAGTCAAGAAGAGTAAAGTAGTTTATATTACTAAACCTGACGACTCACATCAACCAACAAATACCCAAAAATAATTTAATTTCCTCCAAAAACATAACAAAACTCAAAGTTCAAGGATCAAAAACATAAAAATTCAAAAGTTTAGGGACCAAGTGTACAAAAATGAAAATATTGGACTAAATGTACGCTAATGAAAGTCCAGGGACCAAAAGCATAAAAGACTCAAAAATTCAAGGACCAAAAAATATGTTTTCCCTTTTTTCTAAGACCAACCATTAATATTGTTCGAAAGGCTAAAATGAGCCAACCCAATTGATTGTGATTTTTCTAATATCAATGTTTGAGAGACTAAGTTTTGAAGTCTTTTTTCAGGAAAGAACAGCTGCAAATGTTATCAGTGAAGCCCTTGCATTGATGTTCTTTGATCGATGAATGAGCCTTGGAAGGTAAGTAGCAATACATAATTAATATCGAAAAAGAATTACCATTAAATTGTAATCTATACTTCTTGTGCGTCTTAAAAATCAACCCAATAAATTGTGATTTTCCTAAGACCATCCATTTGAAAGGAAAATGTTTACGAGTTCAAATAATTTAGTAGATCGAATGCAACAATAAGGACTGTGCATTGTGTTTGCTTATTATTTGGAACTTATGGAAAAAATGTGGAATAACTTTGAATTAGTTGCCAAGATGATTGAGTAATTGTCTGGTTTAACTGCAAGATTATCATTGAATATTACATACTATTCTGCTTCTTTCAAATGTTCAAATACTAAGCAATAAATGTGCATCTGATAATATAAAAGTGGAAAACACCATATTATAATGCTTTCGTTCTCTGTCATTGTTTGGCAGGCAAAACATTCGTTTTGTATTATTCACTGTCAATAAGCAAATCACATGAACTGTTGTACATTACCTTTCTTTGTTAAGGCAGACTTATAATGCTTGGAATGGTTAATTAACTTCACGAGGCAATGAATACTAAAATAGTTGATAAAGAATCTATGCCGGAAATGGTGCCCAGATATGATTCAGAAAGATATGATTCTTGTGGGGGATCCTAGAGGTGGATTAGGTGTTTCAAAGAAAGGCAAGGTGCTCTTTTTTTTTTTTTTTTTTTTTTTTTTTTGAGAAAAAAACAAGGGGCTCAAGGTGCTCTTGACGTGTGCCAAACGCGTCAATAAAATAATTACCCAAACTAATTATTTGCAAAATAGTGATAAATCTATCCCACAGAGATTGGTAGTCTTTCTAAGGTCGAAAATAACAAAAAGGAAAAAATAGATTTTTGAAAGTAATTTAATCAAATAATTTTAATTACTAAGAAATTAAATAAATAAAAGAAATAACTTCGCAAACAATTAATTAAAATACATAGGTCTAGACATACGAGTTTGGTTCAACAAAATATTGGATTTGGTCTTCGATCTATGCATATATATAATCAATTATATTTTAGTGTAGCTATAGACTTGGTAACATACACGGTTCCTCGCACTTTCTATTCTTTATAGCCAAGGTACGACAATAACTATTTTCCTAACCAAACACACAATCTTAGACTAACGTGAATTGGGTTTAATGCGTTGATTGCATAGGACTTTGTGAAGGCACTACACCAAGACAACCAAATCGCTAGTGCTTCCGATTTAGCCTAAATTCCTAAGGCACTTGATCGGTTCCAAAAGGGGCTAACCAATCAGTAGGTTCAATCATTACTCATGAATCCATTAATATTAGAGGTCGAATCTCTCCTCGTAGTTTTGCCTAGGCCAGGAGATTATTAAATTAAAGTATCGAGAGTTCTATTAAATTAAGTCGGCCCTAATTTTTTCTGATTTTTTCTTGTAGAGATGCGCAAATCGAGGCAGATCCAAAAGCCTTCATCCCATTCACATAATCATTAGTATCAGCTGAGTTATGGCCTCTCTTCAAAAAAACACATATGTAACGTATGCTAAGAACGCATACACTTGGTATGCAGTATGCACCATATTAATTTCTTCTGATGTGCATTAAGCTTTCCATGGTATGGCATCATAGTGATGTGATCTTCCACCATTATAAGAAACAAATTTTGATTCATGCAATGCTTGCAAATTCAAATTCACGTATGAACCGCGTGTAAATCCCACTGCATAATCAAGTCTTCCTAGAGATCCGTGCTTGCACGCTTTACAAGATAAAACGTCACCAAACTCTAAAACACCTATTTTACACGCTGATTTTGATTCAAATCCTCATGACCCTGCAAATAAGAAATAAAAGTCATTAGATAATTATTTTAGAGACTTTCCATGTAAAATACACTTGACACACACAAATACAACTACATAATTATGGACTTATCAGCTCCTATTATTGTGAAGGAGAAGTTGCAGAGAATGATATGATTTCATAATGCAATGTCATTTTTTCCTTAGGTTGTACACTATAATTTATTTATTTTTACTTGCTGCTCTTACTCATTTTTTTTTTTCTTTTTTTCATTTTACAGGAGTGTTTGGCTTGATGATAGTAAAGGTGTTGTACAAGTTCTACTTCAAGCAATATGTGTGCTTTTACAAATGCAGATGATTAGAAGTATTTAGTGAAAAAAAAAAAAAAAAAAAGTTTAAATCCTTACATGGTCAACATCATTTGCTTAGCTCTTTTGGTTATGACACGTTTCACAAGCAACTTAAATGTGTGTTTGTATAACTATTTGCTTACGTATAGGTGGGTGACCTTGTTATCTATTTGGTTTTGTTTTGTTTATTTTGTGGCCATTCATTCAAATATAATATCCCTTACCCCTGCAAATTGTTCGATTACTAGATGGATGTGGAGCACTGATGCAACTTAAAATTTGACAATTATTGCCTAATGGATGGTGAATAATATTGAAGTCGACAAAGTCTCTTTGAAGCCCTTCTCCTTTGTCGCAATTCCAATTTCTTGAAGGTAAAAACTTTGGTGTTCTCTATGTATTTCCTTGAATTCATGTATTGATGAACAATGTGGAAGACGTGTCAATTATGCATGTAGAAACTGTTATATATACTCAATTTAATTATATTGTAAAATCACATATTATGCTTCCCGAACTTGAAAACTTGACATGGTAAAAATTGATTATTTTGGCTATATAAGGGTAGACCTAACTAAGATAACTTTGGATTTAGGATTGAAGTTTTATTGTTATTCTAACCACATTTTATGTATTAGAATCTGATTTGTATGATCAATAGTTTAAAAGTAATAAAATATGAACTAAGTTCCTTTTTATAAATAGTCGTTGATCTCCTCTCTTGAAATATAAATAGCTTTTAAAATTATATTTCAGGAATGGGTACAGTGGGAGCACAAGAGAAAATTAAAAGAGAGAATACATGCCTATGGACATGATGCACACGTTACCATGCTCTTTGGTGTTGCAAGGATACAGAGCCTAAAAACCATATATGTTTTCCTTTTTAAAATTAAAGCTTGCTGGTTCAAAGCTTTGCATTCCTGCTTATCTTGTTATCCAATATTCGTCAGTATTTAACAACGAGCTTTTCATTATTCATCATGGTTTGATATTGTGGAGTCTCTTCAATGATATATTTAGTTTTGTTTGTGGGGCACTTCAAAAATTTATTAATTTCATATGTTTGTGTTGTTTAGCATGTTCTCTTAATTCTAAATGTTTCACAAGAATCACAAGTAATTGTATTGTCAACGGTTTGTATTTACTTGTAAATTCTTCCCAATTCAATTTCAGTTCTGTTAGACCAATTTGAACCACGACGTCTCAAAACTTTGCCTTTTGGCAAGTGATGTCAATAATTAATATTTTTAATTTTGACTTAGATGAAATAATAAACATGTTTTAGTTTGTATGAAAATACATTATTACACTTGTTTAGACTGAAAAACATAAAATCTAATTGCAATTTCCAATTGTTTACACTTGTTTAGATTGAAAAATTCTTTATAATTCGTGTGTAGCACGCTATCAGTAGTATAAGACCCAGATGAGTGTGGCCTAGTGGTAAGGACGATAACGGGGTTGTATTAGTTAAACATGCGCTTCGGTATTGATTCCCCATGACAGCCAAACATCGGACCACTAGTGGTCTCGTACAAGAGTCTGGATACCCAAGGTTACTCAAAAAAAAGGAGAATGTTGCATAAGAGGGGGGATCGATCGACTCCTAATCGGGGCAAATTAAATAAGAAACAAACCGTCTTTCCCTTCCTTAGACCAAGTGGCGATGGTGGACAACAATAGGGCATCCCCAACTTAGAACATCTCCAATGGTAAACATGGATTGTGGCTGTGGATTCTTGCCACATCATCAATGTGGAGGGGATGTCCAATCCAGTTGGCATCAATACACATTCAATGTTTAAAATAGTCTCCAATGGGTAATGTGGATTGCACCTTCTATCCATGAGGTGACAACTTTTTTTTTAAAATTAATAATTATCTAACCGATTATTATTTTTTTAGTAAGTATTAAACAATTCTATATTTTTTTATTAAACTATTATACAAATATTATTTTATAAAATACGATTGTTATTAATATATAACGTGCAACATCTAAAAAAATAGCTTGTTTGTGTTTATCCTTTTTTCTAAACTTATTGTAATTATCTTATCCTATGATAAGTACAAAAAAACTAAAGAAAATAAAAAACGGAAAATATGTTTATTAAAAAAACAAAACGCAATGTATATTAAGAAAAATTCAATTACGTAAAGTGTAGTTCCGATTCTCTTTTTTCTCACTTTTTGTATTTTTCATTTAGTTTTTTATGAGGTGGCATACAGTACACTATCTATGGCACCCTCTAGAAATAGAGAGTGTGATAGACAGTGAACGGTTATTTGTGTCACATCATCTTCACATTGTGAATCTATATTACCATTGGAGAAATTTTTTTGGTTGGAATGTCTATTCTATTGAAGATGCTCAAATACTCCCTCCGGACAAAAATATAAAACTTTTTGTTCAAAAAACACATATTAAGAAAGCATTAATTATGAGTTTAAATTACATTCTTATCCATATTTAATTCCTAATTTCATCAAATGAAAGAAAGACAAGTGTTTTATTGTAATTAAATATTTGAGTTAAAAGAAGGGTAAAATAAGTATAAAAGGTACAAAGTTTTCTCGAATTTTAAAAATGTCTTATATCTTTTAAAGCCAAAAAACTTCAAAACGTCATATATTTTTTACTGAAAGAGTAATAAAGTAGATGAGAGTAGTATCCATTTCAATATCATGCAAGTTCTGAAAAAACAAAATCTAGTCAAGGACTCTGATTATAATACTATATATATGAATGGCAGATAAAAATTAGAGATGGAGACACCAATCAACAAATATATGTGCGCGCGCCTTTGCTAGCTAGTCCACGTAGTGAAAAAAGGCCTTAGAAACTTACGTTCGAGAGGTCTCGGAGCGACGCTTAAATGAGTCGTCGGAGAGAGGGCGAAGCCGAGATGGTCAGCGGTTGGAAATGGCATTTTTTATTAGTGAAGTTCGAAATAAATATCCATGAAAGAAGAGAAGTAGTGAAGGTTGTTATATTCTGTCTTCCCTTGCAGACATATAGAAATTTTCAATCCAACACTATTTTAGCATTGAATTGAAGGTTTGGCGCTGGAAAGAACTAATCCAACGCCAATCTCTACATCAATTTGGCGTTGAGCAAGTGTAGCTCCATGCCAAATTGGTAATGGAAGGTTTTTGGGCTCTTTTTTGTGGGGCCTATAGTATTAATGTTACATTCAAGATTAATTCTTTGATCACTAAAAGTTAATATATTTAACACGAATAAATGTTCTATTTTTAGTGCTATTTGGACTCTTAGAGTCCAGGCTTCTAGGGAGTTTCTGAAAATTTTTTATTTCAAAGTCATCCTCAAGCAATAAATAACTTTGAAATAACAACTTATAACTCTCTTTTGATATTTGTAAAATTTTTAAAAACCACCTTATGAATCCAGACCCTAAGAGTCCAAACAGATTTTTTGGTTTTTTTTTTTGGTAGGAATGTTCTATTTATTCAAGAATGTGAATCAAGTCACAATCAAAATACTATAATTAAGATGTTGCATTTGGTGGTGAGTTGTTGAGTGTACGGACAAAGAGATGAGGAGGGGTGTAGAGATTAGAAAGTAGAAGAGAAAATGAGATGAGTTTATTGTCTAATTTGAGGTGGGGTAAAGAAAGTGAAAATTACGTAGAAGTGAAGGGGTGAGTTTAATTTGGAAAAGGTGCATCGCATGGGATAGTATTAGTGTAACTCATTGTCTCATTGTCTGTAAGTGTGTATGTAATGTGTCTATCATAGTGTAGGTTGTGTGTGTATAAAATGAGTATATGAAATGGATGGTTCAGATAATGTCTCGAATAAGTAATGTAACGAGAGATTAGATGATCATCATGTAATATTGAGTTTACTATAAATAACAACATAACTCACTCCTCTCATTATCGAGAGAGAGTGAGACATTTCTCTCGTTTTGGTCTTCAACCATCAACTCTAATTGATCTTCTCTGGAGATCAAACATATAGGAGTTGGAGATGAGTTTCAAGGTTTCATTTAGGGTGGGGTGTGTAGATAGAAAATAAAGTTGAGGAAGGGTGTAGAGAGTGGAAAGTAGAAGGGAAAAAGAAAATGGGTTCATGATTTAGAATGGAGTTATTTATGTAATTTTGCCTAAAGACATTTTAGTTTAAAAATGTATTAAATTAAATGGAGAATGCTAGCGTGCTCCAACACGGACACGCAACACCAACACATACTTGTTTGGTGACGTCGATGCACCTCGAGATGCATGCACGAGGTGCATCGCATGGGCGCAAGCTATGTGCTTGTGGTGTTGCGAGCTCGTGCTAGGGCACGCTAACATTTTCCAAATCAAATAGGGGCTGATATAAGGTATTGGATTGAATAAAGAAATAGTATTTTTGTACTTTTTACACTAAAATGATGTAAAAATTGCACCGTTTTGAACTTCCTCCCAGCATTGTTGTAACATGCTCGAATCAAATCCTTACAAAACGGGAAAAGATTGCTTTCACTAAGAGGAAGACGAGGGTTTGCTCAGACATTCAATTATTTGCTGTTTGGGGGCATTTCTTAGTGTTCTGGTCTTGCTGATCTGAGATGGAGCTTTTTCTGCATGATGTGAGTTTTCTCTCAAACGTCTTGCAATCTATTACTTCTTTGGAGATTTTTTTTTTCTTTCTTTTTTAAGGGTTTTATTTATGAAATGATAAATCTTCATTAAATGATTAATCACTCAAAAGTTTGAAAGGTACTTGTTCATGATGTGCCCTGTTCTACTATTATTTCATCAAAGTGCACTGTCAAATAGGACTTTGCCAATGTGAACTTTGATGGTATCAGCTTCAATATATGTAGTATAGTAAAAGCTCTTGGCAACGGCTATAAATACTTGTTTCACTTTGCTTTCAAGGCCATTGCTTGTCTGCACCACATGTTGCAAAAGCTCTAGCATTTCTTCTTCTACTAAGTCATCAATGCGCATTTCTTCTCTATCTTTCTTCCCAGCCTTAACACATAAAACAACATTTTAGGTTCAAGGCCACATTGTTATTCACATCATTAACCGAAAAATCGCACAATACGTCATACTATTTATGACTAATATTACCTTAAGATCTTGCTCGCCATGAAGATTGTAGCATATTTTGTTGATAAGGTCGATAAGATATAAGAATAAAGGACAAAATAAGTGATCTTGCGATGCGGGGAGACTGCTACTCAAGTTTATAGTGTGCACCAAGAGCTCGGCTTCTCCTTTAGGGATGGACTGCTTGTCTTCTTGATTTTGCCATTTTAGCAACCATGCCTCCCACTAAAATAACATAGATGTAAAAAAAAAGGTTTAAGAATAAAAACCTGGTGACAAATCCTATTCAGCGTCTAGGATGAGTTTCAAGTTTCAGTATAGTTGTATGCACTTACAATACGTTTTAGGCTCTGGTGCACTTCCTTGCTATGCGCCCTCTCGACCTCTGATGAGATGATGCTTAGGGTTTTGAGTATGGATTTGACAAGACTATTTTTTGTATTTGCTGGTTTTGATCTCCTAAAAACCGAAGTATCTTGATTCCTTAGAATTTTTCTTGTGTTATTTGTGATGTGGAAAGAAAAAAGATACGGTTGATATCAATAATGGCATACCTGATAGTATCATGGTCAATGCTAGTTTGGAAAGAATGAAGAAAAATGCTTCTCTGTATAGGAGTGTTAGCTTCATTGCAGAAGTGGATGGAAATTGCTTCCATCAATGCCATAGTTCGAGCCCAGGCAAGTCGTTCTGGTGCCTTTTCTGGTTCGAATAGATTTGACATTGCCACAAAGTAGTATTGAAGTAACTTCTCTTCACTTAAACCAAACTCTCTCAAGTTGCAGTCATTGTACCACCTGCGATTCCAAAACCAAAAAGCCAAATTAGAGGGAACATTTGATATAACACGCATAATTCTATGGTACTCAAGATTATGTGACGAAGATTTGTCAACAAAAGCTTGGGGACTAACCTTTGAATATCAATCCACTCCAACTGGTGCAACTTTTGACAGTGGTTGTAATCCAGTTTGGAAAGTTCAAGGTAGAGATTGTTGCTCACATTATACATCCTAAAAAAAGCAATTAATAGGACTGAATAAGCTACCAAAAGGCGCTCTAGTTTGAATTTTTTTAGCACTAGATTTCATGGTTTAAGAAATCAAAAAAATTCCCCGAACTTCCCTGAATTATGTCGATTTTCAAAAGAGGGGAAATGAAGTTCATGTGTATGGAAAAAAAAGTCAAAAATCCCTGAGAAATTCGACATAATTCAGGGATGTTTGACATAATTCGAGGAAATTCTACCAAATTGAAGTAAAAATTGCAAAACTATCATTATTATGTGGAAGTTTTGGAGAAGTTTATTGAAGTTTTACGGAAATTTTGCAAAATGTAACAAATCTAGTATAAAATGAAACCTTAACACCTTAAAAGGGAAGTAGTGGGCCAATCGCATGTTTCATTGAAAAATAACTATTTTAAACAATTTTATTGTGACTCTTATGCATTACAATTTACAATTGTATAACTATGTGTATTTAAACACCTTTAAAGAGAAATTTGAGTTTTTAGCACTTAAAATGAAATTCCATGGCCTTCCATATACTGGCAAGATTTTGCACAACTTCCCCTTGTCGAATTGATCTTCCCTGGATTTTTCCAAATTTTAAGTAGGCGAACTACAAGGCGACATTGAAGTTTCAAACCTTGCTAGATTTAATGATTTGTTGGCTAAGTTAAGTGTCATTCTGATTAACAATGCTAAACAATGAGTACCTGTAAATAACTTTTGCGATCCATACGTCATCATCCCCACCATACTGGTCTATGTAGTACCTTGTTTCTATACGAGGCAGCATAGCGTAGAATGGAATCTCCAAATAATTTTTTACCTGGTAGATTTCAAGTTGCAAAATTCAAGTGAAACTTCAAACAAACAGCACATATTCTTTTACTTCTGTTTAAAACAAAAATCTGTATGTATATATATTGAAAAGTGAGAATTGTCATGAATTTGCAATGTGTGATTTACCTCTCCTGCTAAGTCTTTGGTGATAAACCATCTGTCTGCTATTTGTCCTGAACTATGTTTCTGCTTAAGGAACTTATATGAGAATTTTCTTGCCTCTTCAAGAATAGTTTCTCCAGGGAACATGACTTGAGAGGCTCTGTACAAGCTTAGCATTTCAGTAACTCCTTGGCTCAGTTGCCCAACAAAACAGAAGAATTCACCTCCTCTTTCAAAGTGTTTATATGCATCTGCATCCAATTGAAGACATAACTTAAATAGGAAAGGCATGTTGTCATTTGCGCCATCTTCCTTTTATAACTTTTGAATTTGTTGATGAGTTACCTGCATTAACCTTGAAACCATGCAATCGCAAAATCCTGAAAGCCATTGACGTGCTATCAATTTCTAGCTCAACCGTATCTCTTGCCCAACTAATTCCATTACTAGTCCAATGTCTGAATTGCAGTGGCAGGTATTAGCACTACAAAGGAATGTATTTTTACTCAACTTCATTGCAGTAAGTTTATACACATGTTATTAGTTACCATACCGGTAGACATAGTCAAGACATGCTCTGATTTCTGATCTAAAATATCGTGCTATCCCTAGGCGTTCCAGTCGATCAACCACCCAAAGACGCTCAAATATATCTACCGGGGAGCTGTGCGGCACTGAGGAATACAACCAAATTACCAATAATAGCTACTTAATTGAAAGTGAATAATACTTAATGCACAATTTGTATTTACTATACCTCCTCCATTGTATCTTTTAACCAAGTTCATTAGATATTCCAAGCATTTCTCATTTTTAGTCTGCATTAGAACAAATGCAGTTGAGGATGCAGAACATAAGAATGAGCCATTCGAGTGCTGCAGCTTAAGAATCTTGTCCCAGTCTAGGCCAGTCAACGCTTCCAAACTGAATAGCAATGTCGTTGGTTTGCTGTGCAGCATTTCCATTGGAATCCTATTCTCCACATATATTTTTCGCATGTTAGCTAATTTACACTAACATATTTTGTCTCTATATGTAGGTTTGAAAATGCAAATAAGGGCAATTAAGAGAAGATAAGGAGGCTACCTCTTCAACTTTTGTTCTCTTTCCACGTACAATTCTTGCAAAACTGGATCCCCTTCAGGTATTTTCAGTCCAAGGTTCTGCGCCATTTCAGTTAGAGCCGGAAATCTTACTTCAAAGGCAGCTAGCATGTGCTCGGGGTCTTCGTACTTGAGTTTGTGCAAGTTTTGTCTTACAAATGACATTCCTGGCAAAGAAAATTAAACTAAATGTTAGTTTATTCTTGATCTAGATTAGGACTATCTACAGATATGCACATTAAAGTTAAGTTGTTATTACCTTTATCGCATTTTTCAGGACATAAGTTCCATGTCTTCAATGCAACTACACTAGCCAAAGTGCAACATAATCGGTCAGGAACGGAGAAGTAATCAGCATCACCCCAAGAACCATCAGAGTGCTGGTTATTTAAAATCCATTGAATGGCTGAAGGGAACTGCGGCACACCAGTGCCGCGAATATCTTTCACCATTGCCACCCAAGCAGTGTCATAAGCAGAGACGCTTAATGCTCCATCGTCAATGGATTGCAACTTGATTTTTACTTCTGTGGTCAGCCTCTCTATCTCCCTCAACTCGAAAGCCTTTAGAAGTTTTAGTTGTAATTAATGTGATGAGTTGTTGCAACAAATTGAAAAACTACTCAAATTGATCATGTTGAAAATTGAAGCTAGCTACAGTTCATCACTACCTGTGGAGGTTCTTGCTGCTGCTGATTCCTATTTGTATCTCCAACAATTTCTGCAGCTTGAGAGCTTTGTTGACAATGTGTTTTCATGCCTGCATTTACACATTTAATTTATTTTTCGAGAAATTGGAGTCAAGCTCCAGAACGATATATTAATTCTCAAGGTTGAATACACAAGAGGGAGTATTTGCCCTCCATGCAATTTACAAAAAATATATGTACATTAAAGAATGTTTGGAATATATCATGGCCACTCCTATCAAAAAAAAATATATATCATGGCCACTAAACGTCCACGTACCAAACCATACTAGCACCCGACTGGCCTAAACATCGCCACTCTCCAATAGTACCGTTGCCAAAATAGAGTCAAACTCTTTACCTTCTAGCCCTCCCGGCAAGCACACTGGGACTTGTTGTCAAAACTCAACTAGAGGAGCTAGGAACGTGGCCGAAGCCCACAAGGGAAATCAATCCCATAACCTAAAGTAACGTGTCCCGTGGACAAACGCGAACAAGGCGGTCTTAATAGTGTAACGGGCCAATGTTATTAAACCGTTATTATTATTTATTTTCATACGTGGATGTCAATTTAGGTTCACGGGGATGCTTCGGATAGGCTAGGACACACCGGATTGGACGTAAGTAGTCATTTTTTATTGATTGGGTGCGCAACGGTGATATTAATTCCTTATTTTATTCACTAATGCATCGGATGTGAGAAATCTACTGGCTATATCGTGTGAGACAATGTGACGAGTAGTTGTCTCGAAAAATGTGTTAGTTCGAGTACCGGACAGGCAAAATTTGAGTACATTAAGTTTATGAAATGATTAATATAAACGAACAAAATAATGCGGCAAAATAATAAATTGGTGGGCACTTAGTGACACGCGGGAGTCATGGTCAACACGCGTGGGTTGTACAATAGTGTGCACGCCCGAGTATGCTCGTTGGCGTGCACGACGGAATTGTAGGTGTGAAAGTATAGGCAAATATATATATATATATATATATATATATATGTGTGTGTGTGTGTGTGTGTTTAACTTAAAATATATATAGATATATGTATTAAAAATCAGAAATTAAGAAAATGAGAAATGACCAAGAAGGGCATTTGGTTTAGAAGGAAGTTTGGATAAGTATGGGGGTATAATGGTCATTTGACCAACCCCTGAAATATCAAAATTCACCACCGACATCCACGTTTTTCACAAAATCGAAATCAAGAGGAGAGAAGACCGAAAGAGAGGGCCGAGAGACGAGTGATGATCAAGGTTAGTGTGTTGTTGTTGTTGGCATTGTGTTGTTGTTATTGAGGTGGTTGTTGTTAATGATGTTGAGTTGATGTGGATGTTAATGGTGATGTTGGTGTTAAGGTTGTTGTTGCGTTGATTGATTGTTGAAAAATAAAATAAATAAAATAAAATAAAAAACAGAATCGACCCGACCCAACATATATATATGTATATATATATAAAAGCGGAAATAAAAAATCTGGAAAATGTAGGAAAATTTCCAGAAAAATGGGAAAAATTTCTGAAAAATAGGAAAAATTCAGAAAAATGATAATTTGACTCAAATAAATAGAAATTTAGGAATTTTAATGAAAAGTGAGGTATTCGGGATTTTGACGAGATATTATGTCAGGGTTTTTACCTCGTAAAGTGTGAAATTGGTAAAAATTATCAAAAATTAGAGAAAATTCAGAAAATCTCGAGAAAATATGAGAAATTTGAAAAGAGTAGTTAAGTGGATTGCGAGACTTTTTCGGGCGTTTGACACCCCGGTGTAACCCGAAAAATGTGTCACAACCAAATATTGGAATGAAATTCTAATTTTTGTTGTAGCAATATGAAATCAATTAATTTGACACTAAACCACTTAGAATGGTTTACTTTGACACTAGGGACTTAAGATACCATAGTCGGGTGCCTTGCGCACATCTCGAGGCGATAGCGAGATTGGACCGGGATATTTCTAGGGATTTGAACGACTTTCAATGTGAGTAAAACCCTTGAGAGCAATTTACAACATTCGGTTCGATTTATTTTATTCATCGAATGTTGAATGATTGCTTACAATGATACGATGTCAAGATTTATTTATTGTGTGATTTTTTTTATTGTACTTACACATTGATGTATTGATTGTTTCATTGTTTATGGTAAATTGACTCATTATTATGGTTGATGGTATGATATACAATTGCGATGTCTTCTTTTATATTATGATATCCATACATCAGCCACCGAGAAAACCAGAGAATCAGCCATGTTTGAGATTACTCATTGGTAGTGCCTGGGAATTTGTATTGTTTATTTTTATTTGGTACTAACTGTAGTTTGCAAAATATTATGAAGGACGGGTCGATTGAGGTAACACTCGTCCGGGTTATTTTGAAGGATTGGTCGATTGAGGTAACACTCACCCGAATTATTTTGAAGGATGGGTCGATTGAGGTAGCACTCACCCGAGTAATTATTGAGATAATACTCACCCGGGTTATTGAGAAGACCAGGGTTTCAGTCAATTTGAATTTACTCACTGGCGGTGCCTGGGAAAATTCGATTGTTTATATGGGTCAATTGAGTTAACACTCACCCAGGTTATTGAGAAGACCAGGGTTTTAGTCAATTTGAGTTTACTCATTGGTGGTGCCTGGGAAAATCCAATTGTTTATACGGATCGATTGAGGTAACACTCAGTCGGGTTATTGAGAAGAACAGGGTTTCAATCAGTTTGAGTTTACTCAGTGGCAGTGCTTGGGGAAAATTCGATTGTTTGTACGGGTCGAATAAGGTAACACTCACTCGAGTTATTGAGAAGACCATGGTTTCAGTCAGTTTGAGTTTACTCATTGGTGGTGCCTGGGAAAATCTGAAGTATGGTCTAGTCCGCCGCCTTGCTTCAACGGATAAGTCACTAAGGGTACAGTATTATTTATATGTTACTAACCCCTTGTCTTACAATGTTTAGTATATACATATCTGTTGTATATTTACCTGCTACTATTCCCTTGTTTTGCAGAATTTGTTGGTTCTTAAATAGTTTGTTTATAGTCTTGATGAGTGGTTATGATTAATGATATAGCTGATTTATTTGATGCTTGACGATTTTCAATTAAGTGTTGCTATTATGGTTTATCGGATGTTATAATTTCTGGAATCGTACTACATTCACGAGAGTATATTATTCAGTTGCCAGTTAACATACTCTTATGAATAGTAGATTGATTTGATTTATTGTTGAACATTGTGTGGATTTCTCCTGAGAGTTTACGCACTGGACTCATCACTGTATATGTTGAATGGTCGAGTGCAAATATTGCTACGAGTAAGGGCACAAACATCTGCATCAACAATCTTTTGCCTATCAGCTATCGAGAGCATACTCGTACTGTAACGGCCTCAAATCCATTGGCCGCTACGGCGTGCACTGCGGGCCCACAACTCTGCCAACTCACCATCCAGCTGTGTCCCACGGCTACTCATAACTCATTACCAATCAATTTTTGCTAACTTAATATTGTTTCCTTAAATTATAGTTCAAGTTAGCTTATGAACTCGTTATTATCATTTAACCTCAAATTATGCAGCGGAAGTCTCAAATCATTAAATGATACCAAATGCAACACGTTTAAATATCAATTAATCTAATGTAGAAACCATACCAAAATGTAGTCCATAAATATATATCAAGTGTAATCCTCAAAGTCATAAACAAACTAAAATGTAACTCTCACAACCCAAGCCCAGCATAAAACAAATAAATACATACAAACAACCAGGCGTATAAGAGGAGTAGTCCCCGTCATCAGTCACAGATAATCTTCAAGTGTCTCCTTGCCCTCTGAGCATATCAAATCCTGCACTCAAACCACCCAACACATACGGTAACGAGTCCAGTGAGTAAACTCCCAAAGAAAACGATCGAGTAAATAATAAACAGATTCAGAGGTCAATAACTAACGTTAGCTACACATGCAAAGCGTATGGGCAGCCATAAAATCCTGCGTGTGTAGGTAACAAGCATGCAAGATGATCAACGAATAATCATAATGAAAACAATATTCTCAACAACAATTTCGATAAAACCAAACATAAATAGAACGCAAGCTCACAAACTTAGATCCTATTTCGTCAATCTTAGTGCCCAGAGGAACACATCACACCTGGGATCCACCCAGACCACTAACGGTGATTGGAAACACTCACAAATCCACCGGACACATGAACCTCGCAGCTCGGGTAGCTATCCACCGGCGGTGCAAGTACACGTGCTACAATCTAGCATGCTTGATCACGTGCTACAACCGTCCCGAATAAACTTCGATCATGAAAACAAATTCAACACCGACCAATAACCAGACCAACACATGATCACAATGAATATGAATTTCAAGAATAATAAACGCAAGAATTTAAAGAATTAAATACTCCAAATGTGTTTCTGTTGGGGTTTACGCACCTATACCACACTCCGATTACCCAAAACCAAACCTCAGTCAGCTCAATAAACATCCGACAAATCAAGATTATCACCCAAATTGTACCTAAAACCATTTGTCATTGAATTAGTTTCAATTGAACATATTATGTCAATTTTCCGTTTTACGAGCTAAAAACCCCGACAATATCTTGCCAACATTCCAATAAAATCCCAAAACTCATTTATTTGATCAAAGTATATTTTTTCTACATTTTTCCTATTTTATCTAAATTTTCTATTAATTTTCCATATATTTTTTTAAAACTTTTTTTTTTTTTGGGTTGGGCTGACCGGTCCGGCTCGGTGACCGGTTCGGCCCAACCGGACCGACCAGGTCTGGGCCGACTCGGCCCGACCAGTTTGGGGCCAGGATCAGGTCGACCCGACCCGGTCCCTCCTCCTTCCCTAACGAACCAGGGCTTCCTTGGTTCTTTTTTTTTTTTTTTTCTTTCTTTCTTTCTTTCTTTCTTTCTTCTCTAATGGAATTGGGAGGGTGGGGAGACAACACATGTGTCTCCCTCCTCGGATCGATTTCAATTCTCGGCCATGGCCAAGCTCATCACCACACCAACATACAACAACAACACACACAACAACAACAACCGAACAACTCACTCACCTTGCCTTTCCGCGACAACCTCGTCGAGTTCCCTCACTCGGCCTCTTCTCCTTCTTCTTCCTCCCACAGTTTCTCTTGATCGAATGGTGATGGTGGTGAGCAAAATGGGGTGTCGATGGTGTTATCAACATTTTTGAGTAAAATGACCAAAATGCCCCTAAGTTATTATCCTTTTCCTTAACAAACAAATATCCTTTTTGGTCATTTCACAATTATTTATTTATTTTCTAATTTTTAATATATATATATTTATATATATATATATATTAAATTACTTATATACATATATATATATATAAATATATATATTCGCCTATACTTTCACGTCTAAAACTTCGTCGGGCACGCCAACGAGCGTACTCGGGCATGCACACTATCGTACCACCCACGCTTGTCGACCACGACCCCGCGTGTCCCTAGGCGCCCACCAATTTACTATTTTGTCACATTTAATTCATTTTATGTGTGTAATATTTTCCTCAACTAATCTACCCGGTACCCGCGTCAACACGCATATCGAGGCGAATACTTAACACACAATCTCACACGTCAATGACAATATAAACACACATATTGCGATGTCATTTAACTAACTTGAACCTATACATCGCAACTTCACCACCAGAGCACACAAAACGGACTGTAAACCCTATCCGGTCGTGCTCCGTCTTCATTATGGGATGTTCGTGGGTCGTTGCAGCCATTCCACGTCCGCGCTGACGTCACCAGTAACGGCTATTGAAAATTGGGCCGTTACACGTACGAGTACTTTCCTGTGATTTGAGCCACATTTAGGTATTAGGGGAGTGTTGAGAGAGATCAATACAGGTATGTAATTTACCTTAAAGTAATTATCGCTAAATATACGTTGTACTTTATACCAGGTTTTCCACACCAGGTTGATGTTAAAATGATTTAAATTTTATGTGGTTTTGTAATCATTGTAGTTTAAAACTTCTGCTAAATAGTTGTTATTAAATGATTAGAACTCTGATGAACAAGGATTGAAGAGGTTGGGTTTCGAGTGGGACATAACAGAGGGGTGACATGGCAAGACTATAGGCCCAAGGGGCATCACGTGGTGAGCCTCGAATTTTCTGGTTGTCATAGTTGGTATCAAAACGAGGTTCGATTGAACCTCAGGGAAAAGTTTGAAGAGAAGAACCATGATTTATGGAATCAAAGAAGTTTAGGGAAAGATAATATAACTTAATAAATAAATCTTAGTTGTGGAAACGTAATGAATTTGCCTTAGAAACCTAGTTAGGAAGTGACTATGTGAGGCGGGTAGAGTCTAGAGTATATATACATTTTTGTGATATTTATACTATATGTGTATATACAGAGGTTGATACGGCGCGAGTGTCTTGTACATATTCCAATGGGCAGACAGCCTCTAATTATTCAACAAGAACTTAGAAATACTAGTGGTTTAGCTATGCATACAATGACATTACACTCGTCCGCTCAGAGGATGGATGATCGATTCGATGCATTTTAGGCCCAGTTTAAGGAGTTCTGACAACTGATGACGCTCAGATAGCTACGATATCTGCCCCAGCTGCACCTATCCCACAGGCAGTCGTTGCCTTGATTACATCTCCGTCACTGATTCAAGCAGCGATTTCAGAGACACTAGATGAGAGGATTATGCCGATAATTGCATCAGTTGAGTCTATTACGATGACACCTGCACCATGCTCGATGATGGTACCGACCGATTATAGCACTAGTGATGAGTATATGAGGACCTGACAGAGGACACAGGAGGCTTATGTGTGACGGCCCCAAATTCCACAATCCTAGAATTGGGCACCGCCCGACCTAGACCTGCGCGAACCCCCGAGCCAATCCCACTGAGTCACATAGGCCTAGTCAACCTTCCTTACCCTTTACCATTTATTATGTATTTACATGTGAAGTTTACCAATTAGTGAGTTATTATCAGATAAAACGAAAGCAAATCAACTCCAAACTAATCAATAGACTTCAAGACACAAATTAAGACAATCCTAGGGTGTGGAAACCCCGTAACTCATGTCCACCATATGAATCAAAAGAAAGTATCAATAACATCATACAAACCCAAGATCTCTCAAAAATCCCATAACCCATATTTTAAAATGAAATACATACGTAATACAAGACGTACTCAATATGCGAGAGGAGACCGCCTCATGGTCCTCAACTTCAATCACCTAGCACGTCCTTTGCCTTTGTCTGTTCGTCGGTCTGCCCACCGTCATAAACTAGACGGTGAGTACAGTGATGTAAAGAGTAAAATACCAATAAATTCTTAACAACATTTCAAATGTCAAATAAATGGCTAAACTAGTATCATGCATGGACATCACAAAGATTATAAAAGACAGCATGATAAGTGAAATCACTTAGATAACAACGATGAATGAGTGTCGAGATCACAAAGCAAAAGAAAAGGCATCTAAGAGTCCCAAGTCCACCAAGTTGCCACACTTAGTTTACAACCTGACTTCCAAGACAGATTATGGACCTACACAAATCCAAGGCAATCTAGAATAAGGCACTTAGCCCCATGTCACACTTAGTTCGCATACGGGCACCGTAGCGTCACACACAGTTCAACATACGGCCACCGCAAATCCAAACTACGGGTTTAACCACATCCGGAGTTCGTGTACTCCTGGTATAGACTGTTAGCACCATATTGTCCACTTAGACCCTATAGACCACTCATTAAGGAATCAAGCCAATAAATCACCAAGGATAGATATAACCAAAGAGAATTTAA
Source organism: Stephania japonica (assembly GCA_039657345.1). Lineage (NCBI taxonomy): Eukaryota > Viridiplantae > Streptophyta > Magnoliopsida > Ranunculales > Menispermaceae > Stephania > Stephania japonica. The sequence goes on along the minus strand of CM077558.1, from coordinate 12,389,011 downwards.
CAAATCATAATCCACAAGGAAGTACTACTCAACAAACATAATAGCTCAATTAAATGTACAAATGAAATAATGTAAGTACTCTGGTTGTTTTTACTCACAAATACCGAGCGTAACTCCACGCTCGCGGCTCTCAAACACTACCAAAACGTCTCTGCAAACCTGTCACCGGTTCACTAAGTACCTGGTAAGCATTTTCATTTTAATTTGGTAGTATTAGCGTTTTGTTCCGCGTTTAATTGAAATTCTTAACTATTTTTGCCAATTTCATGCTTTACGAGGCTAAAACCCCGACATAACGCCTCATAAAAATCCCGAATACTTCACTTTTTATAGAAATTCACAAATTTCTATTTATTTGGTCAAATATAATTTTTCCCTAATTTTCTAAAATTTTCTTGAATTTTTTTTTTTTCAATTTATTCCCTTTTTTCTCTTTTTTATTGGGGTGGGGTTGATCCCTGAACCGGACCCAGTTCAGTTCGATTTGGAGGATCAAACCCCCCTTCGTCTTCACAGGTTTTTTTTTGAGTTTTATCCCAACCCCAACATCGATCTAAACAGGGGAGACTACTCCCCTACCGTCGTCGTCCTCGGACGTCTGAGCTCCTCTTCAACCTTACAACAACAACAACAACAACAACGACCCAACAACAACGCCTACGACAAAAACAACAACACCAACAATCACAACGTCAACACTCACCTCACCTCGCCTACGCTGCCAACACCGCTTCCCCGAGCACTCAGCCTCGAACTCTCGCTTTTTCTTCTCCTCTCACTTCTCACTATTTTGATTTTGAGAAAAACGGGAGTGTTGGTGGTGTGGTGGTGTTTTTGTTGATATTTTTGGATCAAATGACCAAAATACCCCTATCTTTATCCTCTTTTTCTTTACAAAACCAATACCCTTTTTGGTCATTTCACATTTTTGATTTTAATATATATATATATATGTATATATATATATTTATATATATATATATTATATATATACATGTGTATATCTGCACCTACAATTTCGTCGTGCGCGCCAACAAGCGTACTCGGGCTAGCACACTATCGTACAACCCACGCGTGTCGACTACGACCCCGCGTATCACTAGGCGACCATAAAATTTATTATCATTATATTTTATTTTTCAGTCGTCCACCAAGTTCATTTCCCCAACCCGTGTACCCGTACCTCGCCCGTCAAAACCCATTCGACACATTTTCTCGAGGCGATCACTACTCATTTATCGACGTCACCGCCCTGTCACACAGACACGAGTATAACTCGATAGTACACATTGTGACGGCCCCAAATTTTCAATGCATTTAGGTACGCATGGCCTAGACCCGGGCAGGTCCCGAGTCGGTGCTCAGCGAGCCTGACGAGCCTAGTCAGCCTCGAATCATCAAATTTCAAGTTTTATGAAAGAGTTATTGCAAGTACAACACAGCGGAAGAAAATTTAATACTAATCAATTATTGGGAAATAACTCAATCAAACGGAAATCAGGAATCTATATAAATGTGGAAAACCCTGATATGTTCATGTCCAAGTCAGCATAACAAACTCATGGTATCCATCTCAAAAATGATCCCCAGTTCAAAAACTACTACCATATATATAAAACATCATACAAACAGAAATAAACATAAACATACTCTCAGGTTCCTCAAGTCCAATCACTCACAAAAAGTCTCCTAGGCAAGATCCCTTGCCTCTACTGCACTCCACCCTATCTGCACCCACCGTCACAAACTAGATAGTGAGCAACTGAGAGAAATCGAAAGTAATGCCAGAAGAATATAGCAGTAATTCATGAATTATCAAACATGGCAGTCTAAATATCATGTGGGAATTGAAAGACAGAAACTTTAATAGGCAAGATGCATGATAGACAGACTGGAAATAATAGCAATCGAAACAAGCGTGTTCTATGAGTCAAGAGAGGCCATAAGTGGTCTAAAATCCACAACAAATCCACAACAGCGATGTCATAACATCGAAATCCATAACAATCCAGTACATGGTATCACACAATCACTAAGGGTGGTCAAACACTCGTGCGCACGAGTGCCCACGTTTTATCCTTTCTAGTGCAGGTCGCATGTACCTTCGAGACACACACTTATGCCAAGAACACACATACAAGGAATATGAAATGGAATGCCAACAAGTAGATAATAGCAAACACAACGGAATGAAAATGAATCACATTGTATTTTCTTAACTGGCTTACTAACGTACACAAGCTTTAAGATAAGTGTACTTACCAGAACTATCGCAAATCGTATCCACTCCCGCGAATCCTAATGCATATCCCTGAGTTTCCTGCCACCTGACAAGGTCAGAAACTCTAATTAATGGTCGAGTCAATAACTAATCTAGGTTTAAACTGTGACGACCCCAAATTTCCAATGCATTTGGGTACGCCCGACCTAGACCCGTATAGACCCTGAGTCGGTACTCAGCAAGTCTGACGAGTCTAGTCAGCCTCCAATTAATCAATTTAACAATTTATGAAAGAGTTATTGAGATTATACGCAGCGGAAAACTAAACAAGTATTGGGAAATAACTCAGTTAAATGAAAATCAGGAAATCTATATATGTGGAAACCCCAAATATTCATGTACCTCAAATGGAAACCAAGTAAAATTGTACATGATATAAAATAACCTATGACCCCAAGTTTAAACTAACATGATGTAAATATATAAAGAAATCAACATACAAGCAAAAGTCAAACATAACCTAGGCTAAGGTGCTCGAATCCGACCGCAAATCCTCACAAAAAGTCTCCTAAGTAGGGTTCTTTACCCTTTGAACGCTCTGGTAATTCTGCACCCACCGTCACAAACTAGACGGTGAGCAACTGAGAGAAAATTGAAAGCAATGCCAAAAGAAAATAACAGTAATTCATGAACATCAAATAAAACAATCTAAATATCATGCAGTAATTGAAAGACAAGAGATATAACAAAATCGAGGTGCATGATAAGCAAACTATCAGATATCAATCGAAAACATGTGTGTTCTAAGAAAACAAACGAGGCGGTAAGCGGTAAAAATCACAGCATACGGAAAGAGGAAGCTGGCTCTTCCCGGGCAATGTTGCAACACTAGCGCAGCATTAGAGGGACACGGGCCTCCAAGCATACGAAAAGAGGACGCTGGCTCTTCCCGGGCAATGTCACGACACTAGCGCAGCTTGATAAAGAGGGACACAGGCCTCAAAAATCACATCGACACGCTCATGCCAAGAACACACATACCAAAGAATCGACAAGATAGGAATGCCAACAAAGGGAATCAACAAGCAACAATGAATGAAAATGAATTACATGCAATGTTCTTACTGGATTACTTTCGTACACAAGCTTTAGGGCAAGTGCACTTACCTGAACTATCGCAACCTGCGTAACCATACTCCCGCGAATCCTAACGCGCATCCCCGAGTTTCTCGCTATCTTATAAGTTTGAAAAACTCTAATTAATGGTTCAAGTCATTAACTAAATCCTAGGTTAACCTTAGTGTTTTCCCAAGTGTTTTAAATACTCAAACAACTCGACAAATCGATAGAAAACTGAATACTCTCTCTCGGGTTGAAAACCATAACATATGTAAGCCTAATCACACTTTTTAGGCTCGACTCAGTCGTAAATAGATCACGCCATGGCCTCGAGGGCCGGCGACGTGACCACGACGTCACAACCTTTTAACGTCGACGTATAAGCAACATAGACACAAAACCATAACCACAACTCATTACGAACACAAACCAACTATGTACCAGCGAGCATGGATCCTCGCTGGTGTTGTCCGACGTTGGGAAGGCACCACTGCGACATGGGAAATCCGGAGGCACGCTCCACAGCTCGGAATTACGTTAACACACGCAAATAGGGACTAGACATCGACACCACATGAAATCACAACGATACACATTAACAACGTTATTTCAAACACTTCAGAGGTTGTAAGAAACCAAACATAGCTTGGTATGGTCCCCGGCAACCCCCCACGAGAGGTGGTCCGGTAAACAGCGCCACGGAATGTGGCGATTTTCGACGAGACTCAAACAAACATAACATATGAAATGACGATATCTTGCACTGTCAACACTAGTTCGACCACTCCGGAGGGCTGTGGGACTCAAGCAGGAGCTTGGTGGGGTCCATGACAACGCTCCAGTCACGGTGGTCCAGTGGTGGTGCCGCCAGTCACGGTGGTTCTCCTGCGAGCAACACAACAACACACATACATTGGATAATGAACAACAACATAAACTGACATCCCTATACTAATGTCGTGAGTGGGGGGTGCTCCAGGTCCGTCAGGGCTCCGGTGGTCCACCGTTCATCGCCTCTGACCAGTCCAATCACGGCAGCCCATCATCATAGTGGCATAAATCGAAACAGTGTAAAAATGATAAAAAAAAACTAGTATACAACTCTCACATCAAAAATATCTGTCCGCCGCGTTGTTGAATGCTCCGGACTATGAGGACTTCGATGAGCCACCGTACATTATCCTCAATCGTCCCCGGTCTTGGCAGCAACAGCCAAGCTGCAACAAACATGAACAGTGCGAGTGCAACAGTGAGAACGAGAAAAAGAGTGAGACTGAGTGTGTATGAGGTAACCTCGACTTCGGTGACCACCTAGGACCGCCTCCGACGGTCGTGGCCACCATCCCAGTCCGACAACACGTGGACAGCCACACAACAGAGGAGATGTGCGTAACCGAGGGAGGGAGAGATTGAGAGTGAAGCCGAGAGAGAGAGAGAGAGAGAGAGAGAGAGAGAGAGAGAGAGAGAGAGAGATAGAGACGGGATTGAGAGTGGGCGAGTTTACTGCTCCGGTGAGAGGTCCAACAACGGCGGTCGGTGGTCGACGGTGGTGAACCAGGGAGAGAGGTGTGACCATGACCGTGAGAGGAAACCGAGAGAGTAGGGAGAGAAACCGAGAGGGAGAGGGAGAAACCAAGACCGAGAGAGAGAGAGAAAGAGATAACGGATCGTCGGTGAGTCGGTTCCGGTGAGGCCGAGTGGAGAGAGGAGGGGTGGCGGCAGTGAGCTTGGAGAAGAAGATGAATAGTGCGTAGGGTTTTTGGATAAAACGTTATATATATATGACTAAATGAGTCAAATGACCCTTTTGCCCTCAACATCCTTCTCTCACTCTTCAAAACAGTTACCCTTATGGGTCTTTTACCCCTTTATCACATCTCAACATACACACACATCTCAATGCAAATCTCATGGCTTTCCTCATTTAAGTTGTGTCACTTTAACAATTTCCATCCCATAGCCTGTATGTTGTGAAACTATCCAACTCCCACGTTGATATTACGTTTCTTCGGTCCGTATTTCTCCGTCACGCGCGTAGTTTTGCCTTGTCTCGTAAATAATTACTTAAATTATACAAAAATTCATTTAATTTGTATTTTAACAGTGTTTTAAATCCCCTGTGTACCCGTAACCCAATTTTCCTACTCGTTCACCGACTTAATCGTCCGATCACTCAAATACGAGTATAAATATATAATACACATCATCATTCACAAATAGCCAAATTTTTGGGCATTACATAAACCATGGTATTTTTCCAATGTTTTGATGACTCGAACGACTCGAACAACTCGATGAAAATCGACTGGAAAACTAGACAAAAACACCACAACTCGTTTGATTTTGTAAACCACACCATATGTAAGCCTAGTCACACAACTTAGGCTCGACTCAGTCGTATATGAGTCACGCCTTAGCCTCGTGGACCGGCGGTGTGACCACGATGTCACAACCATTTGTCAAACCTTAAACACGATAAAAAAATGTAAAACTAACGTTCATGAAAACAACTTAAAACACCAGAACATGAAAACAAGTTCCTCAATCCATGATATCCACTACATTTCGTACACGCATGAACACGATTTCACTTAATCAAAACACCACCAAAATGAGAACACAACTCATAGCACAAGTCTCTCTCACACATTGTATGTTCATCGACATAATCAAGCAACGATAAACCAATTCACACCCAAGGTCGAGACCTTCACTTCGACTTATGAGTATTGTCCCGCATTGGGAGGGTTTCCTTGGCATGGATTGGCCAAAAAACACCTCGCCTACACGGAGTTTAAACGCAGACACACAAATAAGAAATCCACATTTGAGATTCACATAAAATCATAAAAATCACACTATCACACTACTGTTTCGGACATACCAGGGGTTGTGAGACATCAACAAAGGTTAGGTGAGATCCCCGACAACCTCCACTTGTGGTGGTCCAGCCAGTAGCACCGCCAACAGCAACGGTTTCCAGCGAGACTCAAACAAACATAACACATGAAATATCAAAAGTTCGCGCTCGTCTCACTGGTATTGACCACTCCGGAGGGTATGGGACTCAAGTAGGAGCTTAGTGGGGTCCCTGATAGCGCTCCAATCACGGTGGTCCAGCGGTGGCGCCGCCAGTCACAGTGGTTCTCCGGCGAGCAACACAACAACACACATACGTTGAATAGTGAACAACAACATAACTGACATATAAATGTTGCTAGTGGCGATGCCCCAGGTCCATCGGGGCTTCGGTGGTCCACCGTTCATCGCCTCCAACCAGTCCAATCACGGCAGCCCATCATCATAGTGGCATAATTTAAAACAAAAAAACAGCAAACAATCATGTGAAAAAAAATAGTAAGAGAAGGAGAGAGAGAGAGAGAGAAAGAGAGGGAGAGAAGATCTCCGTTGAGGGAAGTGAACCCCGGCCACCACTAGCTCTGCCAAAGACGGTGGTATAGTGAGGTCGTGGAGCATGACCGAGAAGAGAGGGAGAGCGAGATCGAAAGAGAGACACTGAGAGAGAGAGAGAGAGTACAAGAGAGGGAGAGAGAGAGAGAGAGAGAGAGAGAGAGAGAGACAAACCTCTAGCGAGCTACCCAGCCACCTCTGGACCTCCGACGACCGGTGGTGTGCTCGGCTAAGTTGAGGGAGAATTGGACCAAGAGAGAGGGAGAGAGAAGGAGAGAGAGAGACGGTGACAGATCTCTAGTGAGTTTGGCCACCGCTGGGGTCCCAGGAATCGGTGCTGGTTCGTCGATGGCGAGAGGAGGAGGGTGGCGGTGAGAGCGAGAGAGATGAAGAGAGACCGTGTGGGAGATAATGGTGTATTTATATAAAAAAAAAAGGTGTGAATAGTAGGTAAATAGTAGGTGTGAATAGTAGGTGAATAGGTGAATAGTAGGTGTGAATAGTGTGTTGTCACATGCCTAGCCCTTCATCTTCACCTACACACACATCTCGAGGCTGATCTATGGGCTCTCCATCATTGGCTGTGTCACTTTAACAATCTTATCTAATGGTTCGTTTGTTATGTAATTATCTAACTCACATGTTCAAATGACGTTCCTCGATCTGTTTTGCCTCCTCGATCCGTATTTCTCCGTCACGCACATAGTTTCGCCTTGTCTCGTACAAATAATTATTTAAATTATCCAATAATTCATTTAATTATGTTTTTATTGTATTCTACTCCCTCGTTTACCTAGGCAGAAACTCACTCATATTAAAAATCGCCCAAATGGCTCGAGACACGTATTAGATTATAATACTATTACACACATCAAAGAATTATAAAATCACCTCGGTGTCGACTCCCGAGGCTCGAAATACTGTCTAGTATCACGTAGCTAGGTCACGGTCCTGAAAAGTGTCATACAAGTCGGGTTAAAATTTGAGGGTTGTTACACACATCATCACACAAAATAACATAAATTTTCGGGCTATTGCAGTATGTGTTGGGATTTGTTGATCCTCAGGCAGACTGGGAACGCGATCCACTACACCCACCTCTGATACATAGATGAGAGGAGATGGGGGCTAGGAGACGTTCGACCAGGAGACAGGACATACAAAGATGTTATTGTTGCAGTCAACGGGGACATTTGGTTGTAATATGTCTTTTGAGACCAGTTACTCCTACTACAACATCGCTTACGCCAAAGCCAGATCAATAGAGCAATGATGCTGAGTCATTTGGACCGGAACGTTTTTCGAGGTGTTCACATTGTGGAGAGCTGGGCGAGCATCATTTTAAATGCCCACTGATCTATATCCCACCGATAGCAACGAAGCTGTTAGGGGTTAGAGCCTCAAGTTCAGACTATGTTTGGTCAGCACGCTAATAGTATGAACCAAACCATGTGGTCTTTTTGTTGTAAATTATGAAAACCTGATATTTTTGCTAAGATATGTAATTAGTTTTGTTTAAGGGAATCGGTGGAAGTTATGGTTTTTTACTATGTGTAACGTACATCTCGGCACAACTGTCAAGGGTATATTATTTTAAATTCGGTAAGTACTGGATACCTAGTTTTACACTCGACAAGACATGGGGAGTATGATGATGAGTTCATGCAAGCCATGGGCGACATGGGGGGCATGGTGATGATTTCATGCAGACCATGGGCGACATGGGGGTATGATGTTGATTACACAGGCCATGGGTTATAGTTCAAGGGTATGATTAGTTTAGATAAGCTAATAAGGTCCATAACTTGTTGTACAGCTGTCATGACCCAAATCTATAATCTTGTTTTGATTCCTTAATCAGGATCACCGACCCGTTACGTGGGACCCACACCGTGACACGCACACTGTGACGACCCTCCCCCGACCTAGGGTCGGGTCGCCCGGCCCAAACCGTTACTTAGACCCGATACCTGAGCCAGGCCCAAATAACGACTTGGCACGCCTAAATAACCTGCGGAATAATCATTCTAAACAATATATATAATAACAAGTGTGTGATAAATAATCACAACAAAACCATATAACCTGCATATCATACTAATATCAATCATCTTTAATATTAAATATCTCATACAACCTCAGAATAATATTATAAAGGTTCAAAACTACCCATTAACTAATTCTCAAGCTATAACCCACGTACGAGATTTACAAAACGATTAATATTAATAATAAACTAGTATTATATGAGTCTCACATATGAAGGCACTTCAAGATAAATCCTTTCCCTTGCCTTTCTTGTCTATCGCGCTGGTAGAGGGACCTGTGGGGTAGAGTGGGGTGAGCTAAAGAACCAACGATGCTCAATAAGAGGAAAGATTCGCTCAAACATTAAATACGCAAGTACTACCTAGTACTCATGCAAATTCTACATGACATCCAATCCATACGCATAACACAACATGTAATAACTGAATACATGTAAATTCAAAAACAAACTTATAAGCATAATCATTTAGCACATATTTCGAACCAATTAAATATATGGTTTATGCTCATCGTTGTTATGAAAAGTGGAATTATATTCTAAGAAGAAATGTCTAAATATTATTTCCATATCTAATTTAGATATTCAATAATTCTATATCTCAATATTTCAATTCGTATTCCAATCACTATACTAAACATAAAAGCCTAACAGTTTTACAACACATTTGATAAACATTCATATATGTCATGCATAATAATATTCATCACTTTTCACTTATAAATTTACACATGTCATACAAATAAATTCAAATGAAATATTTAAATTAAAATGCGATAGATATAAATATTAATATAAGTCGTTGTTCCATTCAATGCGAACTAGATATTGGTAAGGATCCGGTGACCAAATCATCTATTTTCGAATTGGTACAAAGATCAGTGGACACGCAATGGCCATTACGCCCTCTAGATAATCGCACCAAAACAAAAATAGATTCATCCAAGTCGTCACCGCTACACGTCTCAAAGAATCATCAAATAGCAAAGGATGGTAACTCCAAACCCTTACCCTCGAATAATTCATCTTATGCATTCGATTAGTCAAGCAAACCCTCTCGTGGTTAACTACCACACACTCAAGGCGTCCAAGATATAGACCACTTGCTAATTTGGCCCTCGGTGGTTAACTACCACACACTCTGGGGCACCGAATAACATAAAAGGCAAGACAATGTATTCACAATTTCATAGATAATAGAGATCCAAACCAATATCACGACGCAACCCATTCCCAAGTCGTTAAATTCAAAACATGCATTCCTAATTATCTAATAATCAAGCCATATTTAATGCATGAGCGAAGCTCCCCACTTACCTGGACCCGTCGCGACGCCTATACCGACTCCTCGTACGTTTGGGGTCCCACGTGAACCGCCTCGCGAATCTAAACAATTCATATAATACTACATAAGCATTTTACTCATTTAAAGTTGAGTATTTTAATTTTAATTCATATTTGGAAACCCAAATGGTGTGGGTCCCACGTGATGTGTCATTTAAGGGCTTTGTCGAGGGTGTCGACGCCCATCGTAAGTTTATCCTATTTTATTTTATTTTATTTTATTTTTATATTTATTTATTTGTTTATTTATTTATTTATTTATTTTTTTTTGGCCAGGGACCAATTTGGTCCCTGTTTATTTGTCCAGGGGGCTGTCTTCCTCGGGACCGAAACGCAGGGCGACGCCCCCAGGCGTTTCGGTTCCATGGGGTGGGGAAACCCCCATTTCCAACCCTCGGATCTTGATCCGGGGTGGTCCCCGTGCTCGCCGAAGATCGGGGACCCCTCCATCATGGCCGACCAGGCCGCGGTGGTGAGCGGTGGTGGTGGTGGTGATGGAAGAAGGGGGGGCAATGCCACCCCCTTCTTCCTCACGGCTTCATGGGGGTGGCAAAGCTCACCCCCCCTCCCTTGCTGGTGGCGGCGCCGCTGCTCCTGAGCGGCGCCGCTGCCCATCTCCGGTGGCGCCCTAGTGGCGCCACCTCCACAGTCCGGCGGCTCCACAAGGAGCCGCCACCCCCTTCTCGTACATTCCAAATTAAATCAAACAAGAAGAAGAAGAAAAGGAAGAAAAGAAAAAGAAAGAAGAAAAAAAATCACAACAAGAGATTACCTCTCCTTGATTGGTGTTTCCTCTTCTTCTCCTCTCTCTCAAACTTGTTGAAACAACAAAATGGGTGACTAGGGTTTGCAACCTATCCTTATATAGTTAGGGTTTTTCACCAATTTAACCCAAAATTACGTAAATACCCCTATGGGCCCAATTTCCTTGTGGAGCCCATTCCATCTATTTTCATTAAATCCAAGTCTTGTTAAGATTAATTTTGTGTAACAATTTCATTTGTTCACAATACTTTAATATAAAATTAATAAAATACCTTGAAAATGGGTCGGAGAATGTTTAGGTCGTTACCGAGGTTTATTGTATTTTTGTAATGATGTATGCCTAGTGTTACGTATTGTGTAGGCTTACTAAGTCGATTCGTACAGTTGCAAGCGTCGAAACAAGAGTGGGGACGCGCCTCTAGTTCCGTGTGAGTTGTAGGACCGAGTAGCTAGGCAATGGTGAGTTTTATGTAATTTTAATATGAATAAATGAATTATTTCATCTAAGTGAAGCAAATCAAATTGAAGACGTATAGTTGGATTAAAAGTCTACAACACACAGATACGTCTCCAAATACACGCAAGTAAGGAACCCTAGAAGTTTTAAGAAATTTGTGTTAGAGTGAGAGAGTTAGTGGAGAATGATGGAGTGATTATGGATCACTAGATTTCCTAGAGATGGGCTCAGTACACTAGATGAAACTCAAAATTATATAAGTCACCACTTCAACTCTCTCTCCTTATTTGCTTCTCATTGCATGATCAAGAAAAATCAGAATTTGGGGGATTCATGAGCTTCTGGAGATTTTGGGCTAGAGAGAAAAAACTCAATTAAAGAATCTAAGCTTTATGTGGAGACTTCTCAAGTTATGAGTGAATGAGCCAACAATAGGTACAACTTCTTGTACTCTTTCAAACAAATTGCGAGTTTTGGCTTTTGAATCAAATGGGTTTTCAGTTATAAACTGTTTCAAAATCTAGTTTCATTAATTTTAAGCATGTTTTCGTATTTAGGTCTCGTACTCGATCGAGGTATGCGCGACTTTCAGGGTTAGAGTCTCTGGCGACACTTGGGTTAGAATCCCTTGTGTCATATGATTATTGAGTTGGAGTGACGTGGTTCACTGCCGATCGGACCTAAATCACCACTAATTCTAGTGTGAGTATCACTTGTTTAACTCTGGTATGTACTCGCATATGGTTCATTTTTCAGCTTTCATATTTATATGCTTTTAAATACCATTTATTATATTTGGAAATGCGAGATAAACTTGTCATCGGGGATTACTGTTATATTCTTGTACTCACCGTCCTTTTTATGATGATGGGTGCAGAGTTGTCTACCAACAGGCTGGGCAAGGAGAAGATTAGTGATTATCTCTAAGCTGGTGGTGCAACACTGCATCAACTGTAAGTCTTTTGATATTTTGATTGTATTAGTTACATATGTCTTTAATATACTATTTGGGTTATCTATTGAGTTGAGCGTTAGTTCCCCGACCTGACTTCGACTGTTCTACTGTATTTTGAGGATTACATATATGTGATATCATTTCTGATATCATTTCCTAGTTTTCCACACTTAGGATTATTTTAATTGGCTTCCACATAAATTAATAATTGCTTCCGTATATTATCTAAAGCTTCTGCATTAATCAATAAGACTTCTGCTAAATATTTAATTTAATAAAAAGTTTTAATTAACTCTAAATTTCATAAATTGATAGGACTAGTGTATTACTTATCCTGAACACGAGTAACGAGGCAAATAAGTTATAAGGTTGACTAATACGTAGTTAAGTCATGCGGGATAGGATTATGGCTTAATTATGAGATTAGGTCGGGCAGTGCCCTAGATTAGAAGGGTCATCACAACAGCATAGCAAGTATGAGTAATTAGTACTCCTATGTATTCAAATGTCATGAAATATGTTTGTTACTCCTCAAGTGTTGAGTTTTGTTGTTGTAGTATTCTATCGATTGGTTTTCGTTGAACTCTTTCGTATGCTACATGTCTATTCTTGTTGTTTTGAAGTATATTGAGTTAAAAATAGCATGCTATTAGGTACTTATTTTCGGTGTATGTTGTAGACTTGAACTTGTGAATAATGTGTTTTGTATAGCACTTAGATTTGACTTGAAATCCAAATCCCGAGTCATTTATTGACAACAAAAGTAGTCTTAGAATTTAAGGTCCATTGCACCAATCAGAGATGAGCGACACACGCAGTCACTGGACTTCGGGGATGTCAGCACTCTCCATTACGCTCGCGCGACACATGGCATAATGAATCGAGGTATTCGACAAGAATTGATAGACTATGGATGTAAATGAGGCGTTTGAGAGAGCTCTCGTCCTATACCAGTGGAATAAGCCTAATGAGATGTAACTCACGGCTGACCGGACCTAGATCATTACTACTTAGCCTGTATCAATCTCGTTTATACATACCGATATTTTCTAGCATATTTTATTTAGAGCAATTCCTGGCTATTTGCTATGTTGTTAAATATCGTTCTTTTCTTTTGGAAATGTGGATACATATATCATTGGGATTATTGTTATATTTTTCTACTCACTGTCCTTTTTATGACGGTGGGTGCTGATGCGTCGAGCAGTAGGTCCGACAAGGAGAAGGTTGGCGACTACCTCTGAGCCTTGAGCGTGCTACTGTCCTGACTTGTAGGTTTTTGATATTTTGTATTATTATTGATATTATATTTTTTATACTGTTGGGTTGTATATTGGGTTGAGCAATAGTTCCCCGACTTTTTATGACTTTCACATTGTTATTATTCGCCACTTCACTATATATATATATATATATATATCATGTGATCGTTATTTCCACATATAGGACTTATTTAACTGCTTACGTATAAACTACTTCCGCATAAACTATTAGGACTTCCGCTTAAATCCATTAATTGTTTAAAAGTTTTAATTAACACTGAAAATCGTATAATAACTTGACAAGTGTATTATTTATCCTGAACGTGTGTAAATTGGAGAATAAGTTGTAAAGGATGACTAATACGTAATTGGGTCCTACGTGGTTGTAATTAGGACTTAATTACGGGATTAGGCCAGGTAGTGCCCTGGATTATGAGAGGGGCCGTCACAAGATCCCAGATTAACGTCTAGGCTCTAAAAGAGCATGCAGGAGCAGTTCGGCACTAGGCTATAGTTTTGCACAGCATACCTCCCTCAGATAGACAGTCAATCAAGAGGCTGATTCAGATCTTAGAGGACATGCACAAGGTTTTTTTTGCAATTTGGCGGTTTGTGGGAAGATTATCTACCATTATGCGAGTTTGCATACAACAACAGCTATCAAATAAGCATTGGCATGCACCATTTAAGGCACTATATGGTTAGGCCCTGCAGGTCACCTGCATGTTGGGCGGCACTAAAGGATACATGTGACAGCCCGCCTAATTAATTATTAATTAATTGTCTAATTTCACACTAGGACCCAGCTCAGACCCACGTAGACGTTGCGGATTAGTCTAGGCACGCTTGCTGAGGTATTATTTATTTTATATTTGCATGGTGCTTGATTATATGGTTGTTATTCTATTAAATATAGCATAATGCCATATGTACCGTTGATTTCCGTGCCTTACGCTAGTTGTGAGTACGATGAGTAACACTCGAGATGCGTGCAAATGTGGGAACGGGTATGAAATAGCTTAAATGCACCTGTTAATTATAAACAAGAATAACCTAAGCTAAGGAATTAAAACAACTTGACCTAAAAGGCAAAATATGTCGAGGATATACCTGAGGTGCCTTGAGATGCGCGAAGGCATTGGGTATGCGAGTGGGCAAAACTTAGTCTAACCTTGGAGTGTAAAACATTAATGGATCATAGGCTGAGTTAATGTGATTATATAATGAGCCTATGATATGAAATTGCCTAAGTATGGGAATATGCTACAAACCCTTAATGGACTTGATGAGTGACACAAAATGGACACCAATAGTTGGATGGACCTAATTAGGACCCTTCATGAGCCTTGAGATGAGAGGTTTGGTTAAGATAGAGTAGGTTGCATGGATATATTACATTCCTAGGATTTTACATGTACGACACTTGTCCATATAGATGTGCAATGTGTCATTGAAGTGAGATGTGTTAAATGACACACTTTAGATACAACATGGCTGGCTTAAATGAGATCCCTTAAATAGACCTCGAGATATACGCCAACTTGATTAAAATCTATTAAATATAAATAAAAGACTTGGTCACTTTTGCTCATTTTGTATGAAAATTTCAGCACAAATGAGAGAAAATGAAGGTTTAAGTGTGCTGGAAATTCAGAATCCCGGCTACTGATAGAAGAATTTTTGTGGCTAAATCAAGCATTCAAGCTAAGGTAAACAAGAACCCATCTCATTCTTTTCATTTTTGCTCTAATGGTGTTCTTGTAATGCAAGGGAGATTTTGGGTTTTCACGCATATAAATGTTATTGTTTCAATTGGGATTCAATCTCTGTTTATAAGTTCAATGATTGAGTTAGGCTTAGATTTGTATCCATAAATTGATTTAGAAATTGATTTTGGGGAAATCTTTAGTGTTCTTGATGGTGCATGATGACATTGATGAATGTGATGGATTTTTGATGAAAAATCTTGCAATTGGTTGTTGTTGTTGTTGATATTGTTGTTTGGGTTGTTGATGATGTTGAAGATGAGTAAAAGAAAAAAAGAAAAAGAAGTTAAAAAAAAAGTTGTTGTTGGCAAGATGCCAAGATGAATTGCCAAAGTTGGCAATTCGTCTCTGCGAGAAAACGAGGCAAGCAACACGCGCTGTGCGCGCATGCGTGCGTGCTTGGGCAGGGCCGGCCCTAGCCCAGCCCAGTTGGGGCGAACCAGGCCCAGTTCAGGTGGGCCCAACCACTATAAAAAATAAATTAAATATTTTTAATTAAAATAAAAACATAAAAAATAATATAAATTATAAAAAATAGATAAAAATTATGGAGAAGTTCTAAAAAATCATACAAAATATGAAAAATTGGAAAAGAGGTAGTAAATCGAGTTTTGAGGCTTTTCGGGGGACTTGGAACCCCGTTATAACTCGAAAAATGTGCCACAATTGGAAATTTAGAATAGAATTCTAAATTTTGATTTAATGTCATTAATCAACTTAATGTGGCTCTAAAATAATTAAAATGATACATCTTGACACCAGGGACTTAGAAGTGTTTAGTCGGGTGTCGGGTACGCAGTTCGAGGCGTGAGCAAGACATTTTGAGGGTGATTTACGATTGCTTGAGGTAAGTAAACCCCACTAGAAAAACACTTGGCATTTATTCTGCTAAGAATTCAGCTTTGTTGCCTTTAAGTTACCGATTTGGTATTGTTGACTACTCAACTCTCGTGGGTAATGACCCGATTGTTGCACGGTGTTGTTCTTGCTTTAGACTTCGCGCGAGAGATTACTCCGCAAGTTGATGATTTGAGAGTACATGCTCGTGATGGCTTGCCTCCAACGTAGATTCCTTTCCTTAGAGGTCGTTGGTCGAGAGTTTTAAATTCCCAACCAACAGTATACCTCATTGATCGTGGTGCGGTGGCAGGAGTTCCTCGTCACCAGATTCTCCTCGATTCAATGTTGATACTCCCAAAGTTCGGCAGTACATATACCACACTCGCGTCCATTATTATTGATTCTTAGTGATTCCTCTTCATGCTATTTCCTGTCCTTTTCTATTGTATTGCTCTTGACTAGCATGACTTGTAATCACTTTATTTACATATCCTTATTTAAATGTGAATTGTGGTTCTTCTGGGTTTTACTTACTGGATTCATCATCAATTTTCTTGCATGAATGGCCAAGTGCAGACCCTTCTACAAGCTGCAGGAAGGGTAAGCTTGGCGACTACATCTGATCTCAGAGAGCTCCCTTCCAGCAAACCCGTAGGTGCTTTATTTATATATTACTACTACTTTGGGATGACTGGGAGACTTTTACACACTGATACATGTATATTGATCATCATTATACATTTTGTCGCCTTTTATATACATGGTATCCTTTTGATGGGTTTTTCCACTACTAGATTTGTTAATTCATTGAAAAATCATGATAATCACACTCTGCATGTTAATTTTAAGACTTCCGTTATTAAAACACTTGTGAACTATAACGCATAAATACTTAGTCTGAAAAATATGAGAATTCATTAAGACACTTGTTGAAACAGGACTAAGTAACACGAATTAGTCTAAGTTAACCGATTAATGCAAAATGGCATAAAACACTTGAATAATTGGTTTAGTTAGACTAATAGAAAAGGATAAGTAGAAAGTTGCGGGCCGTCATGGACAGGTGTTCAAGTGACGTGGCACAACCTAGTGACGTGGCGGGTGACGTGGCGAAGCCCGGTCAGCCTAGGGATTTGGGGTTACCACAATACAGTGGCTGTAGGATCTGAGGTTGTTATTGATCATACTGAGAAGATTAGGCAGATATGGCAAAGGATTCTGACGGTCCAGGATACAAAAGAAATATGCGGACAAGTATCACGAGGGTCTGAACTATGAGATAGATGACTTAATGTATTTGAAGGTTTCGCCTTGGAAGGGTCATCAGAGGTTTGGCATCAAGGGGAAACTGGCTCCAAGTTTTATCAAACCATTCAAAGTCGAGGCGCGAGTTGGCAGTGTAGCGTACAAGTTAGAGTTGCCGCCACAGTTAGCTGGCATTCATCCGATATTTCATATCTCTATTTTGAGGTTGGCTAAGTCAGGACAGAGAACGATGATTGATGTCAAACAGGTAGAGGTTCAGCCTAACATGACTTACGAGGAGCAGCTGGTTGAGACCACGAATCGCAAGATACAGATTCTGCGGTACAGGAAGATCCCGAGGTATTAGTTTGTTGGCAGCATCACAGGACCAGGGACTCGCCTAATAGCTCGAGTCTATAATGCGAAATCGTTACCCTCAGCTATTTGTTGGAATGAATTAGTTTGATTATTTTCAATTTCGGGACGAAATTTCCCTTAGTTGGGAAGAACTGTAACATCTTTATTCTAATTTTGTCATTATTAATACATAATTACAGATGTGGATGCCAGTTCGGACTCTCGTGGACCCCACGGATAGGCTAAGGCACGCCATACTAAGTAAATAGTCCATTTTGTTTGCTATATTGCCTAATTTGTGATGTGTATATTCAATTATGTTAATTTACATCATGATGTGTGTATTTACATTGATAATGTCGAGCAAGATAGCGTGACGAGTATTTGCCTGGAAAACCGTGTTGACACGAATACCGAGTAGGCAAATTACTGGTACACTAGGTTGGGGAATAGTACACACATAATAAATGAATAAAATGCATTAAATAATTAATATTAAATGTTGTTTAATTGTTTGGTGGCTCATACATGCACGACGGCATGAGGCGAGGTATGGATGTCGGGTATCGGAACACCTAGGAACCAATAATTATAACCAACTAAGGATAAGTCCAAAGGACGAAGTCGCCATTAGGTGGACCTTTTGACCACATCCTAACTATTGGAGAAGGCCTAGGGATGGACCTAACACACTTGATGAGATTTGGATATATATAAGCTCATTTGACTCATTGTTGTCACCTTTTCTCTCTCCTCCCTTATTCAAATCCAAAAATTGAGCTCAAGTGTTAGGGCTTTAGTCACTTTGGTGGTGATTTTGGAGGAGCTAGGCTTGGGTAATTTACAATCAAAGGTTGGATCTTTATTCTCCTTCCTTTATCTTTTGGTTATAATTTTAGGGGTGTTAATGGTGGTTGTTGATGGTTTTCGAGTTTGGAGAAATTGGTATTTTATTGGTGAGTTTGGAGACATTGGTATTTTAATTGGTATTTTAATGACCGAGGAACTCACCTAGGAGCTTGAGTCTACGATGCGTAGACGATATCCTCAGCTATTTGCCAGTAGGAATTAAAGTTAGTTTTTAAATTTCGGGATGAAATTTTCCCAAGTTGGGAAGAACTGTAACGGCCCAATCTTAATTAGTCGTGATTTTTGTGTTGTTGTGCAATTATTTGCAATGTTCATGTTTAATTAGGTTTATTGGCATCGTAATGTGTAAATTTTATTTATTATTGACCTTACGAGACAGTGTAACAGGTATTTGTCTCGATTAGCGTATAGACACGGGTACCGGGTAGGAAAATGATAGCATACTAGCTTGGATAGTAATGCACACATGGAAATGAAAAAAAGTAATTAATAAATAATAATTAACACCGTAGAGTCGTGCGAGACGCGAGGGTACGCACAGGAGTCAGGTATCGAAACGCCCGTGGGTTTGTTTGTTTGGTGAAACAAGATAAGGTCAAGGGATAGTCACCCATGAGAGTCATATTAAACTGGGCTATTTGACTCATTTGGAGCCATGGGATTGTGCCTTGGGATGCACATGTGAGGGGAGATGTGTTGGGACTATCAATATCAATATTTCTTATCTTCTCACCACCTTTTCTCTCTCTTACCAAGACAAATTCGAAAATGGAAGTGGTGAATAGGGTTTAAGTGATTTCTATAGCTCATTTGGAGGTTCAAACGAAGTGTTATCGACGATATAAGGTGAGATTCTCTGTCTCCTCTTCATTCTTTACGTTTAGGGTGTGATTTTGTCAGATTTAACGAAGGTTTTGGGGATGGGTACCAAGCACACCAGCTTGGAGGGTGTTGCTATGGTTTTGTTGTAGTGATTTGGTTGTGGATTGAGGATTTGTTGGTGTTGTTGTTGAAGTTTTAAGGTTGAGTTGGAAAAATAGGGTTTTTATCGGGTTTTATCGGGGTTTTGATTTCGGACGAATTTTGTCGAGGGTTTATCGCTAGAAATGGTTGGTATGTGAATATATGAAGTGTCGAGGCGGGTTCGGACCGCGGTGATGAGCCGGGGGGCTCGAAAACCTCAGGACAACGTCTCTGGTTCAGACGCCGCCAGGGACGTCATGGGGAGGAAACCCCTATGGTGACACCTGCAGCGTCCAAACCAAAGAGCCCCCACACACCCATGTTTTTATGTCACATCGTGGTGGAGTTCATAGCGACGTGAGCCATGGCGTCGAGGATGTCGTGACTGCTCACGGCGGCGCCACCACGGCGTCTAAGACAGAAAATTAAAAATAAAAATTTAAAAATGAATTTTCTGATTTGGTTTAATTGGGGGTTTATTTAAGGGTGGTTAATCGATATATAATGGGATTAAAATGATTAATGTGATGGGTAAATGGGAATTGGGAAGAGTTATGAATTTGAGAAAATTAATGGGTATTTTTGGATATCAAGCTTTGGATTGGCTGATTGGTGATTGGGCATGCACTTAGGGCATGATTTGGACGGGATTGGTTAGTTGGAGTGCGGTTTGAGGTGTATAATATCTCAACTGAAATTACATAAGCATTTACTCATTTTTGACAATTTGAATTCAGTAATGTTGTTTCATTACTTTATTTTCTGTTGTGGTTTCTATATGGACGGACGTTGAGGTTCTCCTTCCGTGCCATTTATGAGTGAAAGTCCACTAGACCATAGCACGCGTGTCAAAGAATCTCGAAGGATAGTTCGACCTGAGAATCGCGTCGGGAAACGTGTAGGTGCATCGTAGGTTCTACGCCGACCACCTAGCGGATTCAGATATTGGCCTTGCTTGAGTGCTACTAGCTGGCAGTATTATGTGGAATAGTCCGAAGTATGGTGCTAGTCTTACCCTAGGCTCTAGGCGCATTTTATGAATTTCACTATTATTTAATTCATGCGATGAACACAGTTGTCTGTTTTTAATTCCGCATGTTTATTTAATAATTCATTTAAATTTCAGTATTTACTTTCGTGATTGCTAATTTAATTTCCTTGGGAAAACTCACTCTGGACTCGTCATCTACTTTTTGTGATTGCTTGAGTGCAGATTAGAGTATAAGTCATAACTTCAGACAGGCCAGACTTGTATGTGTGCTTATACATTATTTCGTTTCCATTTTGGGGTTTGGGACTATGTGACATTTTTGGGACCTATATATGGATGTTTTGTGACTATTTTGAGGTTATTTCACTAATATATGATGACATATGTGTTTTTCACACTAGGTATATGATCAAATGACATATTTTGATGCTATTCAATATAAATTGTCATGATTTAATTCTTCCGCCATAATTTGAGGCTTTAAATGATCCTGATAAATGATTAAGTCCATTATTGAACATAAACTATAATTTATTAGATTAATGAGGTTATTAATGAAGATTTTTGAGTTGATGATTGACGTGGAACACAGCTGGCCTTGGCGTGGCTGGTTGTGGGTCTGCATGGCCCCGTGGTGGTTCATTGGGGAAAATGGGTCGTTACAATACAGGCAACTGTAAGTGGATAATCGCATGCATAAATAACATTGATGATAGCAAAAGGATGTGCGACGTGTAGCAAACTAAACAATACCCCAGATACAAGGATCTCTCCAGTGAGCTTCTCCAACCCCCTCCACTGTTCCGTCACCTTAGTCCATGTAACGACCTAACATGCCCAAGTCTGTGCACACACCACGGATTAAAAACCTGGCGACGAACCAAAACAACCAACCGTTAAATCCAAGCAAATGTAAGGATAAAGTACAAAATGAGCAACAAGAGTGGTAAATCAATCAACGGAAATGAACAAATAAATCCTCAAGTGTGATTCTTAATGAATTTACGCACCTCAAACCGTGCTCCAACGTCTCGAAAATACCTCGGTCCGATCCCGCTCACATCTCGAGAAGCGCGCCGAACACCCAACTATAGTCTCCTAAGTCCCTATTGTCCAAATAAACCATTTTAAGTGATTTAGTGTCAAATTAATTGATTTTAAATTGCGAAAACAAAAATTGGAGTTTTATTCTAATTTTTTGTTGTGGCACACTTTTCAGGTCACACCAAAGTACCATAAGCCCGAAAAAAGTCTTGAAACTCTGTTTTCTCATATTTTTTTGAATTTTTTCATAATTTTCTAGCTATTTTCCATATTTTTCAGTAATTTATTTTATTTAATTTATTTTGTAAAAAATAAAAATATTATTTAATTAGAGGGTAGCCCTGAACCAGTACGACCAAACTGGGTTGGGCCAAGGCCGGTTCAGCCCGGCCCAGTGGTTACACACACGCGTGCGCAAGTGTGCGCCTTCCCCTTCCAATTTCTAGAGACGATTTCAATCGTCTCTCTGCCTCTTTTTTTTCATTTCATTTCTTTCTTTCTTTTCTTCATTAACAACACACAACAACATCAACACAATAATATCAACAACTACCAAACCACCATTAAAGCCTTATTTTCTCCAAATTTGACAAAACCATCAACCACACCATTAAACCAATGTGAGCTTCATTTTAATGGAAAATTGAAAGAAAGTGGAGTTGTTCACCTCACCTCCAAATCCTCCAAGATTTCTCAAATTCCTCTCCCTTCTCTCCAAATTTTTGGACTTAGTTGTGTGTGTTGTGAGAAATGTGGTCAACCTAAAATATCAAGTTGATATTTATCCTAAAATCTCATCAAGTGAGCATACACATATCTCAAGGACATCCAATAGCCACTAATTAGACCATCCAACTCACAATAGTGACTCCAATAGGGCACTCAACCCCTTAGTCTTATCCATTTACACCCCGGTTTTTCGGTGTCCGGCACTTCGACTCGCACCGCGACTCATGCCATAGCATAATATTTCGATAATATGGCCTAGATGTGGCTTAATGTTTATTATGTTTACAAATTTACTTTATTTGTAAATATAAATTGTTTCCCTGACTTAGTATACCCGTATTTCTCCCACCCGGTACCTGCGTCGTTACACCATCTCACACGATTTATCAATATAAACACACACATGCGATACAATATAAAATAATAATAAACATTGTAATTATGCAACCAACAAACAAAAATAACTATTTAAGCCCAACAGGCGTGCCTTAGCCTATCTGAGTCGTCCACATAAGCCTGAGCTGGCGTCAAGTCTAAAACTAAACTAATTAACGACGTCAATAATTATTAGGGCATAACAATTCTGCCCAACTAGGGGAAATTTCATCCCGAAACTTAGGTAGACCACCATCTCATACCATGGAACTGAAACTGTAGCGGGAACAACCGACATCGCCATTGATAAGTCGTTTAATATGCATTATTTACCATTTGTTTATGTGTGTTTTTATGTCAAAGTCTCCAAAATACTACTAAATTTATACTCATCTCTCATTTTTAGGTGAATCCGAGGTCACGGTTGAATCCAGTGCGAAAAAATACTCAAAATGGAGTATTTACTTGTAGGAATCGGATATCATAGGGTCTGTTTCGGAGTATACACGAGAGTTGGAATCTTGTGAGCCAATAAGAGAGCGACACGTGTTGCGACAGCAGCAGCAGCCAATCATGCGACGACACATGGCAGTGTTGACCGATTCAAGCGACATACGCGCACACTGCTCCCGCCAATCACGCGACACGTGTCGCTCCAGCACGCTGCTCCCGCCAATCACGTGCCACGTGTTGCCCAGCCAACCCCTCACTCGCGCGTTCTCCTCTGCACAACTAACCAGCACACGACACGTGGCGGTTTTCCCACGACACGTGGCGGTTTTCCCTCCCAAGTCAACACCAGCAATCAATCTACCAAACGTCCAAAACGGTCTCATATCCACAAATCACGCCATTAATCATAAAAAAACATTCAAACGAGCATAAATCACTCCGATCGTTACAAAGACACATCTATAAATTGGGGTTGAGATATTAGTGGAGGCATCCTTTGTTCAGGGAAGAACACACGAAAGCGAGAAGCATCTTATTTTAGGGTTTTTGTGTTTTTTGTGTCTTTTTTAATAAAGGGAACGCAGTGTATTACTTCAATTATGTCCGATTAATCCCTCGAGGATTCAAGCCGGAGACCGATCGTGGCTATTCTATGACTTTTTAATCGCTGTAAGATCTATTTATTCTTTAATTTCACTGATTGATTGTTGTTTTCTAGTTTCTTTGGTATTGTTCTTATTATTATGGTCGATTACTTAATTGATGTGAAGGACCCTCGCATAAGTTGTAGTTTGAGACCTATCGCCATCGAGTCGAATGCATACGCAATCGTGTAATAGACTCGTATTTGTGGCAATTGGTTGCTCTGGTTGCGTTAATCCTCTCACAGAGTTTTAGACCATGTACCTCAGAAACATAGGTTGAATCGGACACGCTTGTTATACCGGTTATCTAGATAGTGTTCTCATGAATCACGAATTAGAGCGGTCATCATGTTGAACCCAAGGTACGTGCCTAAGGTTATGTGAATTGACTAGGGTAGTAGTTAAAGGTCTTACCCTAACTATCGGTAATAGGAGAAGGAGGAATTCACGTCTTACAGGATTCTATAGCTACACTAGATCGTGACATTCAATCTATCTTTGTTTAGGTCAATTATCAGTGTATTTGTCAAAGGATAGTCGTGTGAAGTTGATGGTTTGGATCACTTTTCTCACTGAATTCTCTACTTCTTTATTTGTTATCCTTGCTTGCTAGCTTTCTTGTCTTCCCTTAATCTAGTTCACTCTTAAAACCCCCGATTTTCCCTTTCCGCACCTCCTAAAGGAATAACTTGGTTCTTGTGGTTCGACCTCGTATTTACCGCTACTATAAATCCATTGTAGGATCCGGTATATATTAACGGGATATATATTTGGCACGTTCGACGCGTGACCAAATTTTGGCGCCGTTGTCCGGGACCAAGTCCCTTTCCTTTAGGATTTTCTTTTTTTATGTATCGGAGTTCGACTCGGTCTAACCCCGCTGGACTACTTATACCTTTCGATCCGGAGATCGAGTGAACTAAGCGCCTTTAACGAGAGTTTAGGAGTCAATAAGCCTTAAGCTCGTCTAATTCTTTCCTAGCAATGGATAGTAGAGATTCACCCCCTGATGATCGTCTTCGCGATGATCGTCCACTTGCTAATCGCCCTCATGGCAATAATCCACCTTTAGACGACCCACCTCGAGGTGGCAATCGTCTTGTTCCTGCACCCGCTGTAGTTCTTGATGCACGAAAGGATCGTCCCCTCACACTTGGAGAAGCCTCTCTTCATTAACCTTTTGCCGACCTTCTACGGAAAACCTGGTGAAGACCCCATATCCTTCATCAAGGAGTTTCAACAGAACTGCGATTCATTGAAACCTTCGAATGCCAACAGGGAAACTGTCGTGCTTAGAACATTTCGTTTTGTTCTTAAGGATAAAGCCAAGGATTGGCTTTACTCCCGGATCTATCCATACTTGGGCCGATATGGTGTTTGTCTTCACAGATCACTACTTCTCCAGTTCACGAGCTTCACAGATTATCCGGCATGTTGTTGGCATTTCTATGGATGATGATGAGCCCCTCTACCAGTAATGGGAGTGCTACCAACGATTACTCGCTAGTTGCCCCCAACATAACCAGACCAACATCAGCATTTCCCGTTACTACTATGATGGTTTGACTTACTAGAAACGGAGAAATGTTGATAATGTGTGTAGGTCACATCATGCATAGAACAACCCGTCAGATGATGGAGCTTTACGAGATTATGGCCAATCAATCTCGACATTACGGGCAAAGTGGGGCAAGTCCGGTCAGAGTAGTTCTGATGGAGGAAGGTCTAACTTCGCCATTGAGAAACTGACGAGATTGGTGGGATTTCTTATCACCCACCAGTCGTCGCAGCATGTTAAAGTTTGCGACATTTGTTCAGTTACTGCGCACACTACGGATGCGTGTCCTACATTCTTCGAGAACCCGCCACACACTAATGCTTTGGGTAATAGTTCCATGAAAACACTAGGGGTCCATACGGTAACACGTACAATCAGGACATGCGGAACCACCCAAACCTCAGCTACAGCCCACACAACAAAAATTACTAGACTATCGTGCCGAGGGGGCAACCATTACCAAAGTCTTCTAGCACCTCTTCTCTCGAGGATTTGATGAAAAATCTCTTTGCTCAGCATAAACAAGAGATAAACAGGACGCTGATCGCCAGATTAAACATCTTGAGACTCAAGTAAGTCAAATGGTACAGCAATTGACAAGGGAAAATGAGCCTGGACGGTTGCCCTCGCAACCGTATCCCAATCCAAATGCTAACGCCAGTGCAATCACTTTTAGGAATGGAAGAGAGTTAGAAGTGCCTCGATCCAGGAGTGAGCCCTCAAAGGCCAATGAGGAAGAACATGAGTTTGAAGTTCTTCCATCTCGTTCTAAACAAGCGGAAAAGCCCGGAAAGGAAGCACCACATTCCTTCACTATGAGACCTCCATTCCCTCAACGCTTAATCTTGAATAAGAAAAAGGAGGAAGAGAAGGAAATCATAGAAACCTTCCGAAAAGTGGAAATCAATATTCCGCTTTTGGATGCTCTAAAGCAAGTATGGCGTTACGCGAAATTCCTTAAGGAACTGTGCACTAACAAGGGAAAGCTTAAAGGCAATAAGAAAGTCCAAATGGGGGAATCTGTCACTGCTATCCTTCAGAAAAAGTTGCCTCCCAAATGCAAAGACCCCGGGATGTTATCGGTGCCTTGCATAATTGGGAACGTGAGCATAGAGAAGGCCATGTGTGACCTGGACGCTTCAATTAATGTTATGCCTTTGTCTATCTACGAGAATCTAAAGGCAGGCCCACTCCACGAGACTGGCATCATCATATAATTGGCTTACCGTTCAGTAGTGAGACAAGAGGGTGTTCATGAGGATGTCTTGGTTCACGTGAACGAGATTGTGTTTCCCGCTGACTTCTATGTCATAGACATGAGAGAGGAACCGTTCTCGCATTCGTCCTCGGTGTTGTTGGGGAGGCCATTTCTTAAAACGGCGAGAGCAAAAATTGACGTACATGATGGCTCTTTGACTATGGAATTCGATGGCAAGGTAATCAAATTTAACATCTATGACGCCATGCGACTCCCTAGTGATGTCTCCTCAGTTGTTTGTTGTTTGGATTCTGTGGACTCGATTGTTGATGCTGCATCTGTCACGAAGGAGTACGATGAGTTGCGCGTGGTATTAAAGCATCATCTTAACACCACTTCTTTAGATGAGGGTATCTTCATCCTTGATACGTGGTAAGAGATTAGAGCATCATCCCCATCACTGCTTAGTTGCACACCTCCATTATTTTATTTTTGGTTAAAGCACCTACAGGAGCTTAAACCACTTCATCACTTGAATATATGTTCTTGGACGAGAATGACACACTCCTAGTAATTATCTCGACCAAGTTATCTTCATTAAAGGAAGAGAAATTCATCCGAGTTCTTCGGGAATTTAAGGAAGCAATTGGGTGGACTATCACGAATATCTGGGGTTTAAGCCCTTCTACATGCATGCATCATATACATATGGAGGAAGGGGCCAAACCTTCGAGAGAAGTCCAGATGAGGCTCAATCCGCCAATGATGGACATCGTGAAGAAGGAGATCCTGAAACTCCTTGATGCCGGCATGATATACCCTATCTCTGACAATAAATGGGTAAGCCCGGTGCAAGTGGTACCTAAGAAAATAGGCATCACTGTTGTCACCAACTCTCAGGGTGAGCTAGTCCCAATCCGTATCCAAAATGGATGGCAGGTGTGCATTGATTACAGGAAACTTAACGCTTCTACATGTAAATACCATTTCCCTCTGCCCTTTATTGATCAAATGTTTGAGAGGTTGGCTAGCAAATCACACTACTGTTGTCTTGATGGTTACTTAGGGTTCCACCGGGTGCCTGTGGCTCCCGAATACCAGGAAAAGACAACCTTCACATCTCCATTTGGCACTTTTACCTACCAACACATGCCTTTCGGGTTATGCAATGCACCAACCACTTTTCAAAGGTGCATGATCAGTATCTTCTCAGATTTTGTCAAGCATTTCATTGAGGTATTCATGGACGATTTTATCATTTACGGTGATTCATTCGATGGATGTCTTAGCAATCTAATAAAGGTACTCAGCAGATGTGTCGAGAAGAATCTCATCCTGAATTACGAGAAATGTCACTTCATGGTCGATCAGGGCTTCATTCTAAGACACATTGTTTCTTATAGGGGGTGGAAGTCGATCCAACTAAGGTCGAAATCATTCGTAAGCTATCGTCCCCCACCAATGTGCGTGAAATCCGGTCTTTCCTCGATCATGCCGACTTTTATCGCCACTTCATTAAGGATTTCTCAAAAATCACACAACCCCTGTGTTATCTCTTATAGAAAGATATGCCTTTTGCCTTTGATAAGGCATGCATGAGTGTTTTGAAGCACTCAAGTCTTCCCTCACCTCTACTCCGATAATCCAGGCTCCCAATTGGAGCTTCCTTTTGAGATTATGTGCGATGCTAGAAACCATGATATTGGTGTTATGCTTGGGCAGCGAGTCGGAAAGCTTCTCATGTCATCTACTATGCTTCCCAAACTCTGGATGACGCACATGTTAACTACACTACGACCGAGAAAGAGCTTTTAGCCGTTATTTTCGCACTTGAGAAATTTTGACCGTACCTACTTGCCACAAAGTGAACGTTTACTCGGATCACGCAGCATTGAAATATCTTAAGGCGAAGAAGGATGTGAAACCTCTTTCATCAGATGGATACTCCTGCTCCAGGAGTTTGACATCACCATTAAAGACAAAAGTGGTGCAGAGAACCTTGTTGCATACCACCTCAGCCGTATCGAGTGTGGTGAGAGTCCGAGCCCATTGCAAGACGTGTTTCCTGACAAGCACATCCTAACTGTCTCTAATGAGCTTCCTTGGTATGCCGATTTGGTTAATTACCTCACTACCATTCTGTTTTCTCCCCATATTTTTGCGTGCTCAAAAAGCAAACTTAGGAGCGACTCTAAGTATTATGTTTGGGACGATCCGTATTTGTGAAGTTTTGCTTCGACCAGATTATCCGGCGCGTGTCTCAAATTTTGAAAGTCATTCCATTCTCACCTTTTGCCACACCTATGCATACGGCGGAACACTTCGGACCTCGCAGGACGGCAAGGAAATTCTTAGAGAATGGGTTATATTGACCCATTATCTTTCATGATGCCTACATATTCATTAAGACTTGTCCTTGTTGTCAGCAGACTGGAAATCTAAGTCACCGGGACCAGATGCCACTTTCCACCATTATTGTTTATGAGATCTTTGATGTATATGGAATTGATTTCATGGGCCCATTTCCACTGTCACACGGATTTACTTATATTTTGTTAGCAATGGACTATGTGTCCAAATGGGTGGAAACTCAAGCCACTCGAACAAACGATTCGAAAGTGGTTTATGATTTCCTCAAATCGAGGATTTTCACAACATTTGGTACCCCTCGAGCATTGATTAGTGATAGGGGGACACACTTTTGCAATCGCACTGTTGAGAGCCTCTTGAGGAAGTACAGTGTCATTCACCGGGTTTCCACTACATATCACCTGCAAACGAGTGGCCAGGTTGAGGTCTCAAATAGAGAGATCAAATCCATTTTATAGAGAACCGTTAACCCTTCGAGGAAGGATTGGAGCATGAGCCTTGAAAACGCAGTTTGGGCCTATCGAACGGCGTTTAAAACACTTATCGGTATGTCCCCATGCCGGTTGGTCTTCGGCAAAGCGTGCCACTTACCAGTCGAGTTGGATCATAGGTCTTATTGGGCTGTTAAACAGCTCAACATGAGTCTCGATCACATTGGTAAGGAGAGGATGTTGGACCTCCAAGAATTGAAAGAAATCAGGAATGAGGCTTATGAAAATGCGCGAATCTACAAAGAGAAAACCAAAGCATTCCATGACCGCAACCACTCACGTAAATCCTTCCGAGTTGGTCAAAAGGTTTTGCTTTTTCACTCTCGCCTGAAGCTATTTCCAGGAAAGTTGTAGGGCCTTTTGTGATTACTAATGTCTATGATCATGGTGCAGTGGAGGTACAAAGTTTTGAGACAGGGAAGGTATTCAAAGTCAACGGCCACAGGTTGAAGCCGTTCTATGAGGATTCCTCACAGCAGGAGTTGGACAGTCATTCTTTGACAGACCCGGAATATACTGGTTGAGGTGAAGTTGAATTAAGTCTAGCCAACGACGTTAACCAAAGGCGTTATTGGGAGGCAGCCCAAATTCTCATTTCTTTTGCTTTATTAAGTTATTTCTTAGCTCTCTTTATTCGAGTCCCTTTGTTTTCCCCTTACTCTTCGCTTCTCTTGCAGGTTTGAGTCATTACAGTGTCATTCTTTCATGAGTGGACGCCCAGCGTATCAGGGTCTTTTGATTGGAGACTTAAACATTTTGCATTTGTTATTACGTCATTCTATTTCTTTGTGGATTGTCACCTTCTCTCTTATTTTAAACATCTTGAGGACAAGGTTTGGAATAAGTTTGGAGGTGATTTTAGGGACTGTGGACTACTTTCGGTTGGTTGGTATGGAATTTGTGCAAGACATCAGGTATAATAGTTATATTTTTTCGAGTATTGCGTATTCTATGAGATGGTATGTATGGTTGTGTTTCTCTTTTTCTTGTCTCATTCTTATCATTTTGCATCTTCATGCATTTCATGACATCTCATATAGTATGTTATCTAGGATCATGTTGTTTATCGTTGTTTATGTTGCATGTGTTTTGCATATGTTAGATGCATTTAGGATCATTTAGCTTAGGACATTTAGAGCTGCCTAAAACCCTGTTAAATGCCTTTGGTTATGGATGAGTTGCATAAGCCGCTTTTAAGACTTGATATTTTTCGAGGTTTTGGAGACATCTTCACTTTGGTACGATGTCCAGTGTTGTTGAGATCACATAATAGGAGGCTAGACCTTTATTTAGGCCTTGTGCTAGATACCAAAGAGGGTAGATGGTCAAACTTTTGCCAAGTTTGATTTCAAGGGTACTAGAACGAGGGTGAAACCTACTTGAGGCGTATTTCTTGTGATCGAACCACCATTGAGGGAGTGATTTAGGCCGTCTTTGATATAACCCTTAGCCTTTAGCCTACCTAATGCAATTACTCTAGTTAACCCCTTCGAGCCAACCAAACTTTAACTTCCTTCAACCTAACATTAAACCCACACCTTTAGCCTTATACTATCCTTACCTAATTGGAAGCTTGGCTTAGACTTGAAATCTTTAAAAAGAGACATGAACAGAAAAATGAGATTGAAGCGTTGTTTATATACCCGAAATAAGGGAAAATTATTCATGATGAAAAAAATTAAGTCATGAATAGAGAGTCCCACATAAAACGGTATCCGCAAGAAATGGAGCAGGGAGCCGGGTGGTTGGAAAAAGGTGAGGATTGCACACAATTCAAAGAAAAATAAGTTAAGTGCATTTGTAATCCTTCATGTTCTCTTATAACTTATCTTTTGAGAGTCTAAGTTTTCAGCTTTCCAATGCTTCGAATTCCCTATATCCTTTCCTTTATACCCCACCCCAGCCAAGCCACAACCCATGAAAGTCCTATTGACCCTCATTGGTGATAGATCCACACTAGTGGAGAGTATGGTTGCATTTCTCGCCTATGGTACACTTAAAAGCTTTGATGCGGTATCATGAAGAGATCATTCTTGTGCGCTTTCGTGAATTGACCTAGAAAACCTTTGAGTAGTTGATGGTCTTGGTTTAGGCGGGCTCTAGTTTCTGAAAAGTGTGATTTCTATCAATATCCGGACTCCAATGCTGAACAAATCATAACTCCTGGCTTCATTGAAAAAAATTGTGACGGCCCCAAATTCCACAATCCTAGAATTGGGCACCACCCGGCCTAGACCTACGCGAACCCCCGAGCCAGTCTCGCTGAGTCACGCAGGCCTAGTCAGCCTTCCTTACCATTTACCATTTATTACGTATTTACAAGTGAAGTTAATCAATTAGTGAGTTTATTATCAGATACAGAGAAAACACTTAAACTCTAAACAAATCAATAACGTCAAGACACACCAGTTAAGACAATCCTAGGGTGTGGAAACCCCGTAATCATATCCACCATATGAATCAAAAGTGAGTATCAATACTGTCCTACATGCCCAAGATCTTTCATAACCCATAATCTCATGTTCAACGAAACAATATAGATACTTAATACAAAACATACTCAATATGCGCGAGGAGAACGCCTCGTGGTCCTCGCTTTCAATCACCTAGCGCTAATCCCTTGCCTTAGTCTGTTCGCCGGTCTGCCCGCCGTCACAAACTAGACGGTGAGTACAGTGATGTAGAGAGTAAAATACCAATAGAGTCTAAACAGTATTTCAAATGTCAAGTAAATGGCTAAACTAGTATCATGCATGGATATCACGAAGAATATAAAAAACAACATGATAAGTGAAATCACGGAGATAACAACGATAAATGAGTGTCAAGAATATAAAGCCAAAAGAAAAGGAATTTAAGTGTCTCAAGTCCACCAGGTTGCCACACTTAGTTTACAATCTGACTTCCAAGACAGATTCTGGACCTACACAAACCCAAGGCAGTATAGAATAAGGCATTTAGCCCCAGGTCACATTTAGTTCGCATACGGCACCGCAATACACACACACAGTTCAACATACGGCCACCGCAATCCCAAACTGCGGGTTTAACCACGTCCAGAGTTCGTGTACTCACGGCATAGACCGTGAGCACCATGTTGTCCACTTAGACCCAAATATGTCACTCATTAAGGAATCCAATCAAAACTAAGCCGATAAATCACCAAGGATGGATACAACAAAGGGAATTCAACAATTCATATAATCCACAAGAGAATACTACTCAACAAACATAATAGCTCAAATAAATGCACAATTGAAATAATGTAAATACTCTGATTGGTTTTACTCATAATACCGCACGTAACTCCACGCTCGCGGTTCTCACATGCCACCAAACGACTCCGCACGCTTGTCACCAATCTACTAGACACCTGGTCATTATTTTTTGATCCATTTACATCATGTTATGGCCTTTTTGGAAAATTTTGGATTTTTAAATCCATTTCCCATATTTTCCTTAATAATAAATTTTTTTCTAAATTTCTTGGCTATTTTTGCCAATTTCACATTTTTCAAGGCAAAAACCCTGACATAATGCGTCATAAGAACCCTGAATACTTCACTTTTCATGAAAATTCCCAAATTTCTCTTTATTTGATGAAAATATAATTTTCTAAAATTTTTCAAAATTTTTCATGTATTTTTCCTATTTTCTGGAATTTTATTTCAATTAAAATCCTTTTAAATATATTTAATTGAAATAAATAATTATTTATTAATATAATAATAGATGGGTGGATCGCGGGTCGGATCATACCCGACCCGACACGTTTAGGTCATCTTCTCCAGCGAACAGCGCTGCAACACCCTGTTTTTTTTTTTTTTTTGCTTGCTAATCTGAGATGGGAGGGAAGGGAGATGACGACCATGTCGTCTCCCTCCTCAGAAGAACTGCAAGAGCAGTTCATCCGCTCCCCCCGTCACCACCATCGTCAACAGCCACATTCATCAACAACAACAACACCAACAACACAAACTCACCTCCGCCTTGACGTCGCTGCCGCACCTCTAACTCTCGATCTCCCCATCTCTGATGACTCTCTCTTCCTCTCTCCCGGACTCCCTCTCTCTCAGACTCTCTTTCCCTCTCTTCTTCTTGATAAATTGTGTGGTGGTGGTGGTGGTTTTGGGGTTAAATGAAAATGGTAGCCAAATTACCAAAATGTCCTTCAATCTTATCCTCTTTCTTAATAAGCCCAAAGCCCTTCTTGGTCTTTTGCATTTTAAATTTTTGATTTTTTTAATATTTATATATATATATATATAATTACATACATATACATATACAAATATATATATATATATATATATATATATTTGCCTACAATTTTGTCGTGCGCGCCAACAAGCATACTCGGGCGTGCACACTACCATACGACCCACGTGTGTCGCCTATAACCCCGTGTATCACTCGGCGACCATTAATTTATTATTTTGTCAGTGTTTTATTTAAATGTATTTTCCCCAGGACACCGTAAACCTGTAATTCGTCCGTCGAACCCATTTGACACATTTTCTTGAGGCGATCACTACTCGTTTATCAACGTCACCGCCCTATCACACAGACACGGGTATAACTCGATAATACATGTCATCACACAAAATAACATAAATTTTCGGGTCGTTACAAAAATAGTCGATTTAGTGGCTATGTAAACCAAAAGTAAATCATTTGACTTGGAATTGGGCAAAGGATTGGTTAAGCATGTCTGCCATCATGCTTGGTTAGTATTGAGTCATTGTAGTATTAGGAGTCTTAGTTTGCATTGTGTATCATCTACTTCTTTGCTTGGGATATGCAAAGTCCTAAGTTTGGGGGTATTTGATAAGTCGTTTAATATGCAATATTTACCATTTGTTTGTGTGTTTTTATGTCAAAGTCTCCAAAATACCACTAAATTTATACACATCTCTCATTTTTAGGTGAATCCGAGGTCACGATTAAATCCGGTGCGGAAAAATTCTCAAAATGGAGTATTTACTTGTAGGAATCGAATATCGTAGTCTGTTTCGGAGTATATACGATAATTGGAATCCTGTGAGCCAATAAAAGAGCGACACATGTCGGGACAGCAGCAGCAGCCAATCACACGACGAAACATGGCAGTGTTGACCGATTCAAGCGACATACACACACGCTGCTCCCGCCAATCACGCGACACGTGTTGCCCAGCCAACCCCTCACTCACGCGTTCGCCTTTGCACAACCAACCAACGCACGACATGTGGCGGTCTTCCCTCCCTCCAGCAAGTCAACACCAGTAATCAATCTACCAAACGTCCAAAACAGTCTCGGAGGCACAAATTAAGCCATTAATCATAAGAAAAAACATTCAAACGAGCATAAATCACTCCGATCGTTACAAAAACACATCTATAAATTAGGGATTGAGAGATTGGTGGAGGCATCCTTTGTTCGGGGAAGAACACACGAAGGCGACAAACATCTTATTTTAGGTTTTTGTATTTTTTGTGTCTTTTTCAATAAAGGGAATGCGTAGTGTATTACTTCAATTATGTCTAGCTAATCCCTCGAGGATTCAAGCCAGAGACCGATCGCAGCTATTCTATGACTTTTTAATCGTTGTAAGATCTATTTATTTTTAATTTCACTGATTGATTGTTGTTTTCTAGTTTCTTTGGTATTGTTATTATTATGGTCAATTACTTAATTGATGTGAAGGACCGTCGCATTAGTTGTAGTTTGAGACCTATAGCCATCGAATCGAATGCATACGCAATTGTGTAATAGACTTGTATTTATGGCAATTGGTCGCTTTGGTTGCATTAATCCCCTCATAGAGTTTTAGACCATGTACATCAGAAACATAGGTTGAATCAAACACACTTGTTGTACCAGTTATCTAGGTGTAGTGTTCTCATGAATCACGAATGAGAGCGATCATCATGTTGAACCCAAGGTACGTGCCTAGGGTTATGTGAATTGACTAGGATAGTAGTTAAAGGTCTTACCCTAACTATCGGTAATTGGAGAACGAGGAATTCACGTCTTACGGGATTGTATAGCTACACTACATTGCGACATTCAATCTATCTTTATTTAGGTCAATGATCAGTGTATTTGTCATAGGATAGTCGTGTGAAGTTGATGGTTTGGATCACTTTTCTCACTGAATTCTCTACTTCTCTTCCCTACTTGTTATCCTCGCTTGCTAGCTTTCTTGTCTTCCCTTAGTCTAGTTCACTCTTAAAACCCCCGATTTTCCCTTTCCGCACCTCCTAAAGGAATAACTTGGTTCTTGTGGTTTGACTCCGTCTTTACCGCTACTATAAATCCATTGTAGGATCCGGTATATATCAATGGGATATATATTTGGCACGTTCGACGCGTGACCAACCAACTTATTCTCAAATCCCACTAGACCATACTTTAGTGTGTTGGGATCCCACCAGTGAGTGCACCCAATCGAACCATCAACCAACAACCCTCACATTGGGAACCCACCAATGAGCACACTGTCATGACCCAAATTTCTAATAATGGATTTGGCGGTAATCGCGGTCACTGATCCGTGACGTGGCCTGAGAGCGGGTAAGCAAACCAGAACTTAACCCGGGGACCGAGTAATATATTATATTTGTTGTGGTGTATGCCTAATGTTATATAAATGTGTAGGCTAATTAAGTCGATTCATGCGACGCGAGCGGGTCGCGCCTCGAGTTGTATACGAGCCGGGAAACCGGGTAGTTGGACTCTTGGTAAGTCTAAATTTATTTAAATATGGTCCAAATAAATTACTGCATAGCCTATGGGGTGGTTAGTTTAATTAAATCAAATTAGAAGTTCTATAGTTGGAATTATTATTCAATACACATAGATGCACCTCGGGATACATGCTAGCATACTCCATGAAGGCATGAGTTAAGTGTTGGTGTCACTCTGGCTGATTTAGTGGAGTGTTATGAGCCATTTGAGACCCTTGGATTTACTAGTGATGTGTGAACACACACTTGATGAAGTTGAAAATCATATAAAAAGAACACTTAACTCCATCCATGCTCATTCATGCATGTTCAACAAAAAAATCCATAGCTGATTTGTTGGCTAGAATTTAGAGAAGAAGGAAGCAAATTAAGAACCAAGGTTGAAGGATCAAGTTCTACTCACTAGCTACAACCTTAGGTAACACATCTACAACTCTATGCATTTCAAATTTTGGAGTTTGGGGGTTTGAATGTTGGGGTTTTGCTACAAATCGATTTCAAAGCATTGGAGATATGGTTTACAATCTATTTGAAGCCTAAAAGGTGTTTCCTAAGTTGTATTTTTGGATTTCACAATTTTTGCTCAAATTAGGGTTTTAATACATGAACTGATCTTCGGGATTTTAAGTTGTAAATCATGTTTGTTGCAAAATCTAATGTTGTTTTTGAATTCCTCATCGAAAAACATTATGAACCAACATTAACATTTCTAAAATCAGTTTTGAATTCACCTAAGTGATGGATTTTCAATTTTTTATGTTTGTTTTGTGTTGTACACTTTTTTGTATGAAAATGCATGTTTAAGTCTATGTTTAATGGAAAATATGAAGTGTTTGGTGTATGTTTTTGTTAGAGGATGTAATAGACCTTAGTGGAGGAGAACAAGGTCTACGGGCGATAGAGTAGTGATTCCCGAGTGAAGAACCCAGAAAATCGAATGCAGATTTTCTGGGTTTCTGCACTCAGCGCGCTGGGCAATCCAGTCAGTGCGCGTTGGGTGTTCAAGACAGACATTTTCCAGCAACTTCCCCAATTTTCCTGCAACTATTAAACACACTCTAAACCCACCTTAACTAACCTAAAACCACCCTAATACATGTCTAACCACCTCAGGAATCTAAGGGAGTATTCCGGAGTCCGGGTGCGCTTGTCGGAGTATCGGGAGGTTAGATTTGACTAGGGAATTTGCGTGCTAGGTGAATAATCCCGTTGATGTCTTTATTTACATTTCATTCTATCTAATACTCCTTGATGCAAGTACTTGAACTGTTTGGTCTATTCAGTTATGCTATTACATTGGCTTTCACTTTCATTAATATGTTCATGGGATGGTTCATATTCTTTAATTCATTGTGAATGAATCTTTGACAAGCTCTGACTAGATATTATTTGTTTAAGTGTAACTTGTGTAATGTTGCGATCCGAGAGGAGCGATGTTCCGGTAAGACGGACCTATCGGGCACGTTCCACGAGGATGTGTGGAGATGTGTTCATAGTTAACACCATTATGGGTAGAAATGGGTTCCTTAATTTGTCATAAAGGACTTCTACCGGACTTGGGCTCGCCATAGGAATGGGTTCCTTACGAATAAATCATTATGACTTCTATGGAGATAGGGATGGGTTCCTTCATGTGGTCTGAGGAACCTCAATAGGTCAAGATGTGTTCCTCCATGTAGGCCGAAAGACCTCTGCTGTTGAGTCTAGGACCTCCCACGTGTTCGAGCTTAGTATCACTCCTATTACACCTTCAATCTTTGTTCCGCACTTAATGACTTACTAGTTTTACTATGGTAACTTCTTGCAAATGTATTTTTGTACTCACCATTTTTTTATGATAAAAATTACTGCTAACCAACTTAATTATTGAACTAACTTATCAATTAGATTATAAGCTAGTTTGTGCTTACCAAACAGAGTCATAAAGATATTAATGAAACATTACTATTTAATAAAATGTTATATATATATAATCAAATACAAATCTTACTCTCTTTTGGATATATATTAATACTCCTATCAATTTGTTATTGATTTCATGATGGATGAGTCGTGTATCTCGTGATAAGTTTTATCCTTATCTTTTTTTAGATTAAAAAACCATTGTAACATGTGTACACACTTATGCGTCAAGTTTATGTATATAAAGCGAGAAATGAGACTCTTTGGCTATTATAGCTCTCATCAGATCCGCTGCTTAGGGCTCACTTCAGTGAATGTGAGTGTCCCAGGTAGCCCCACTCATTTTCTTTTTTCTTATTTTTTTCTCTTACTCTTATGGTTAGATCTAGATGATGAAGATGACGCCTAGATCCTCGCATTCAATGAAGGCAATTGACCAATGGCGATGAGCCACTAGTAGCAGGGGCAACATTCAATGACAGTGATCTTGATTGAGGCGACGCTTTCGGCCAATCTATTGTCCTTCACTCCTTTGGATCAAAGTCATAAGTTTTTATTGTTTATTAGATTTGGTTTTTGTCATGTGGATTTAGTCTAAACCCGTTATGTATTTTGGTAGAACAATCCAAGTTATAGATCCTGGTAGATCTTCAGGTCCACATGGATCCTGGTAGGTATGCAGGTCCTTCAGGGCCACTAGGCTCACCTAGGCTTTATGGGTTCGTTGTATCGACCCACCTAGGTTTTATGAGTCCACTTTAACCAATTAGGTCTGTCCATTAAGCGTCAGTAAGTCAGTAAGCTTGTAATTGTTCTTCGTGAGCTTGTAATTGAGACAAATTGTCTCTTAATGAAGCAAGTATGAAATTGCCTATTTAGGCTTTAAAAAAGAAAAG
Organism: Stephania japonica; assembly: GCA_039657345.1. NCBI lineage: Eukaryota > Viridiplantae > Streptophyta > Magnoliopsida > Ranunculales > Menispermaceae > Stephania > Stephania japonica. The sequence goes on along the minus strand of CM077558.1, from coordinate 12,350,010 downwards.
AAAATGGAAATATTTGGCTATTATTAATTTCTTACCGAACTAGCAAGATTTTGGCTATGAGGAAACCGAATAATATAATGTGACGTTTTAAAATTTAGACACTACCTAATATAGCGTTCCAAATTTAAGATTTTCATCTAGCTTATTTTTAAAATAAGCAACTAATCAAATACCACTTTTTTTTGTACAACAAACTTATAATCTAGCTTACAAGCTCGTTTATGTGTGTCAAACAGAGCCTATGTTAACATTGATTTATTACCTAACTAAAATGTATGAGTAATTTGAAATAAATAGTCGAATTAGGCGTGCGTTGACTTAGCATAGGTTACTAGAGACCCCGCCAGGCCCAGTTGGGACTAAACTCACAACTCATGAAGTGTTGCGCTGTTGAGACTTGTAGGCACTTACACTCAGAAAAAAAATGGTGTCTCTTCGGTTCCCATTCTTGTTCTCTCCGCCCACCCACAAAGCCCTCAACAACAATGTCTCCTCCTCCGCCATGGCCGCCTCCGCCGCAGCCGCAGCAGCAGTAGCTGGTGTTGTTGTTGTTGGGATCCAAATGCATAAGAGAGAAGACCCATTTCTCCAAACAGATTTCAATTTCTTCCTCTCCCATTGCCCACCCACCAATTCGAATTTGCCCATGTGGGGGTCTCTCTCTTTGGCTGACAATTCCGCCACTGAAGAAGCAGCTGTGGTGGAGTCGAAAACTGGGGCTTCATTTCCCACCCTTTTGGGGGAGACTCGGAGATTGCTTGGAATTGGGTTGCGGAAGAAGTGCGTTTTGGGGTTGAAGAACATCGATGTCTACGCGTTTGGTATTGATTTATCTCTTGTTTGGTTTCTCATTTTTCCCAACTAGAAAACTCAAGTCAATAGAAACTGAACAAATTCGAGGAGGTAGGGTAGACTGTAGATAATTTGTTGATAATTTGAGACACATTAATTATGAGGGATTTGAAGGATTTGGAAAGCACGCCATCAATGGCATTGAATTGAGCGTAATGAAAGAGTTTGATCCAAATAGCCAACCCCAGCTAATTTGGGATTGAGGCCGTGTTGTTGTTGATTTCTCCTTTTTAAAACTTTAATGGGTGGAAGTGTTTTTTCAGTTTTGAAATTGGTGGTGGAATTCACTTGTTTAGTGGCACTGCTTATCATTGAATTTTCTGTTTGTTTGGGTTGAGGTTATAAAAGTTTTAGATTATTTGTTTAAAGGGTTAGATTTTGAGAGATTGAGTAATCAAATGACACATTTCGTTTGGGTGGAAGTTGTCAACTCGGCTCAATAGAAACTGAAGAAATTCGACAATGTAGGGGTAGACCGAATCTAACTTGGGACTTGTTAATTAAGAAGGATTTGGAAAGCACACTATTAAATTGCACTAATCAAGCACATTGGAAGAGTCTGATCCATGTAGCAGACCACAACTAATTTGGGATTGAGGCTTTGTTGTTGTATCCTACTAGCTCAATGTGCACTTAGCCTGCAAATACATCCGGTTCAGTATGAGCTTAGCCTCAGTAGGCTCTGCTTCTTCATCTATTTGTCTTTACCTTTGATCACGCTTAGAATTTGCTGGTTTTCAATTCTTTTTCAAGTACAATCAATTGAGGTTTGTAGCAGAAGTATCAGGCTCGCGCTTAGAATTTGCTGTTATAGTTGCCATATGCATATCCTATCACTAGTAGTACCTATGCTTGTAGAGAAAAAAAAAAGTATTAGAACTGTGGATTCTTTGAGATTTTGTTGAGAGTGTAGTTGTACTGGAACAGCTACATGAGGAAGGTTGAGATTGTTAAGCACTTTTAAGCCCCAGGGACCTCCCGCTTGAATTGATAATTTCTATTAATGTCTGCCCTTATTTCCTTTTATTTTGTTTGATAAATGTTCTTTGTAAATACTTGCCACGTATGGTGTTTGATGAGCTTGTTAGATGAGAACACTTCTCACACTATGGCCACACCCTCCACTCTAAATCTTAAAAAGTTGTCGTTGCAGTAATAAATGCTTGTTTATTACAGGGGTATATGCTGATGAGGCTAACATAAAGAATATGTTCAATGAAAAATACGGCAAACTTTCAGTTTCTGAACTTAAAGGAAATAAGCAGTTTTATGAAGATGTAATTGACAACGATATAAGCATGACTGTCAGGCTTCAAATTGTCTATGGAAGATTAAGCATAGGCTCTGTCCGTAGTGCTTTCGAGGAGTCCATTGGGAGCAGACTCCAAAAATTTGGTGGAGCACATAACAAAGAACTACTTCAAAGGTAAATTGTTTTATTTTCCCATCTTGAATTAATTATTTGGCCTTTGTTGTTTCTTAACATGTATATATTTCACTAAATGGCCCTCCTGGTCCAATGCAATGGTTAGTGTTTCATATTTGAAAGTCAGGCAACTGAATAAGATATGAGAATAATGACCTGTTCTTCTAGTTTATATTGAGTAAAACATATCATCATCTCTTTCACTCTAATTCAAACTTGTGTTCATCATTGTAGGTTCACTTCCATGTTTAAAGATGAATACAAGATACCACGAGGATCTGTGATAGAACTTTCAAGGGAACCTAAGCATGTGCTTCGCACCACAAGTGAGTTGATTTTCTATGCCAAGGAAAAGTATAGAGAAGTATAGGTTTATTATTCAAAATGAAATAATGGTCTTTCTTTTTAAATATTGATAAAAGAGGAAACTTGGGTGTACTACGCATACTTCATATTTTGGTCTGCATAATTTTGTTCATTGCCTAAAATGAACGTGATGACACCCATAGATTTACTACCACATGTTGCACCAAGCACGTCTTACACACGACCTCTTATGTGTTTCATGATTCCCTACAGTTTTAGCGAAATGTGCCCTGAGTTTAACATTATTCCAGATGATTAGTTAATCATTTTGTTGGCAACTTCTATCATCTTCTCTCTATTGGACAGCATCCAAATAGTTAGTTTTTATTCGAACGATCTGAGCGATGAACCAACTACTTCAGCTCCAAGTAGATGTGTCTGTTCCATAAATGCGTCTCCTGCAATATGATTGCTTCAGCTCCCAGCCTATGAGATTTAGATACTGTTCGGATTATACATGTCAAGCGCATTTTGATTTATTTTGATTGTATCCAATTAACTGGAGTTTTCTTGCTCATTTTCTGTTTTCATTATGTGTTTTTATAGTCAATGGGAAGGAGATCGGAAGTATCCAGAGCAAACTACTGTGCAGATCTGTTTTAGATCTTTACATTGGTGAAGACCCATTCGATAAAAGAGCAAAAGAAGATGTAGAGGCCAATTTGGCATCTCTTTCTAGGTAAAGATGCAATTGGCAAGAAAAAGTGTGGAAAAACTCACCTTGTGAAAATATGTATGTCTAACTTCTCAACTATAAAGATATCTTCAACTTCAATAGTTTCCAATAGCCTTTATGCTCATCGTTTTTTGTTCTCTTTGGTTGTGTGTTTCTAGTGTCTACCTTGTCATTTCATTTGATAAAGCAAAGAAAACAGCTCTTTTCCAATAATAAAATAAATATAACCTTTTTATAGAAACATTATTTTGTTTCTTGCTACCGCGGTAGTTGGATTACTCTAACTACTCTTAGTTTGAGTGTTGTCAAACACGCATTGTGGGTAGTACTTAAGGGACATTCGGTTCCTTACTAACCCAATATCGGTTGGTTATAACATTTTTTTTCTCTTGCAAAGTGTATGAAGTCACGTGTTTTATTTTCAAATCAACCAAGTATAACACGCACCAAAAGAAAACACAGTGTACATACTACATAACACAAAAACATGCAAATTTCACAAGCAACTGTAATACCTACCAGCATCAAATTGTGACACTATTGGGGATCCCTCTCCCAGTGAGCCCACCAATCCGAGAATGATCAGAAGTGTTGGGATACAACAATGTGTAAGGCATCTTGGCAGGCCCATACCTATTCTTCAACTTCTTGTCTTCATTCCTCTCTATAATCCTGTTTTCAATCTGCACAAGTTCATGCCCAAACTCCATGAAGGCCTTCAATGCTTCCTTATCTGATGTCCAATCTGCAGTGTCTCTCTGACCCAAATACACCTCATCTGAGGCATGTTTGGACAAAATCTCAATCAGGGTAATCCCCAAAACTGTCTGAAACTGGTTTGTTATAGTCTTCAAGAAGGCCTTCTCTGGGTTCAATCCCAGCTCATCATGTTCAGGGGTCCCTGGTTCGGGGATTAAGCGTCTACTGATGGAGGGCCTGTTTGGGAGGTACCCTCCATAAGGGTACTGCCCGAAATTGATGGCGGCGTGGAGGGCGGAAGCGACCCATATAATGGTGGTGCAGGAGAGGGTCAGGTCTTTGAGGGTCTGCATTTTAGGCCACCATGGCTCATCCTTCTTGTCGCCGTGGCCTACAGTGACTATCTCTGACCACCATAACTGGAGTTCTGTGTCTGTTTGGATCAGTTCGTCGGATGGGTAGTAGAGGGAGCAGTATTTGTGTACCCATGTCTCTATGGCTGACCAGACTTCTAGGCCATCGACGGCGTAAGGATAGTCTTCGATTGTTAGGCGCAGCCCGTGTTTTTGGTCTGAGGTCTCGTCTGGGACTGCCATTCCTCTGCATCAACAACATTTTATGGACACATTAAAAGAATGAATTGAATTGTGCTTTAATGTGGTGCTTTGTGTTATCTGGGCAGTCACCTTTTGATGAGGTCTGCTGGGAGAGCTTGCTCAGTGAATACCCAGTTCTTGTAACTTGTTGAGGATATTTCCACTGAGTACCTTCCTGGGAAGACGGTTCTCTCAAGGGCGCCGCCAACATTGAGAAGGGTTTGTCGAGCTAGAGCATTTATGTTCATGGTGTCCTTGAAGTGTGGATGGAGTAGTTTGTTGATTGGATGAACCACACTCAACTGTCGGTTTGTTGCAATTATGAATGGCTCCATTGTAGCATGTGTGTGAAGCCTGTAAAAGCAATCAAGATCATGAACAAAGGCCATAGTTTCTATTGAGTAGTGGAAAGCTTTTGTTTAACAATTACCAGTGGCTGATGAGTTGGTGAATTCCAGTGTCGACGACTCCAACATAAGCTTTTGCAAGCTGCCAGATCGAGCCTTCAACACCATCTTCTGCTGGCATGTAGATTTTACTTACAGCTCCAAGATGTTCGCCATCTTGGTTCGGCAAGCTCAGCTCAATCGCTAACAGCTTCAGGGTCCCATCTTCTTTGAGGAAGAGAAATGTTCTGGTGGCGTAAGTTTTTGTTGAGGTGTTGCTGTGTATCCGATTGAGGTATGTCATCGTTATATCATGGTTATCTAATATAAATAGCTTTTTGTTCTGGAGAGCCTGATCACACAAAAAACACATTTTCAGTCTATCTTATACATTCTTAGGAGTAATGATGTATTATCACTTGATCATTTGACAGTGAAAAGTTGAATCCCATCCTTGTTTGTATGTACCTCTTCCACTGTTAATCCCTCCAGCTTCTCTTCGATGTGTTCTCTGGTTATCTGACTGTTCTGATCGCCATAGATGTCGGGATCAAGCTTGCTAGTTGGGGGAAACTCCTAAAGATTTATAATGACATGAGCAAAATTTCAAATGCCCAAGTGTTAGCCGAAATTATCACGGTACTGAACTTACCTCAAGAAGGCAGATGCAAACAGGATTCAGTCCAGCCAGCATTTCGCGGGCGAACTCCTCATCGGTCCTCCAAGCAAGCTTATCCTCTACAATAAATTCATTGTTGTTATTCTCAAAAAATAAATTTCACTGCTGTTCACAGAAGTGAAGATTACTTTTTTTTTTTGTGGTGTTACCAGGTAAAGGTGTAGAGAGTGGCTAACATTCATTTTTACCTTTGATCACTTGAGGGATTGGGAATCTGAAAAGATTTTCTCCATCTGTGCGAAGAAGCTCCCTAATTGTCTCCGAAGGCATGTAGTCTCTGACCGTGCTGCGCAGACCAGCAGGTAGTTTAAATCCTTTCTCATAGAGGTCAGTTACATCTTGGATGTTGTCGAATTCATTTGGTGTTGAGTCGATGTTTGTACCCTCTGGGACTAGAAGCTGAACTAGTGCTTTAACTGCATATCCAAGGAAATCTGCCACCCTCAAATGACCAAACCGTTCATCTCTAGGAACATAAATGTCCACTCTATAAAGAGGCAATCTGCTCTCTGAATCAGGATCTGCCATGACAGTACAAATAAATTAGCTATGACTCATTATATCTTATTTAGAAGTATCTTATTCTTGCCACTAGATCATTTTTTTGTATCAAAACTTAGTGGTAATAACAAAGAATTGTTTGCTTGACTGAATTCAAATTTGTGACCTGTCTTTGTAGGTGGCCGGCCGGTTCTTCCTCTTCGAGGGTAAGGGTACTCTGCAGACCCTCCAGGACAGGACGTGCTTGCTCAGGACCCTTATCTGGGTCACCAAGGTCATTATAAAGAGCATAGTCATAGATTCGATCCCACTCTTTTCGTTCCCCAGTCCCATCTCCTCTGAGAATCACAAGTTCTTCTTCCCGGTACTTACGTAGAGGCTCTGGAGTATTGCATGGAAGATAACTCTGCAGCAACCATTACATTGAATTAAAGTCTCTTCCGCATTAAGTAAGATCAATTTATCTTCAATGGAGGTTTTTTTTTCGATCGACAATTTCACTACTGGCCTACATATCCTTTTTTAGTGTACCTGGTTGGTGAAGAATATTCGATCATGGTTGTAATGCTTTGCAGGGTAGACCCAGGAATTACAGACAAAATGGAGTCGGCCAATTCCTGGAACACATTCGAGGATAAGGGACTTGAGGTAGAACTGGCTGTGGTGGAAGTTCTTGATGATGAAAGCTCCAGGAACTCCATCTGCTTCATCCCACTCAAAGGTGACTTTGTATGCAGAATCACCAGCATGAAGTGGTGTGATCGTTGTGATCCATGCTTCCAAGTAAGCAGGTTCTCCAATTTTCCCCCTCATTTCATTTTCTATATGTGGAATTCAATTATAATTTAGAAAGTTAACCTACTTGTTATCAGTGCAATACGCAGAAACTTCATGTAAGATTGGAATAATAAAAATCTTTAAAAGTTCATGTTTCATTGAAATGAAGCTTAGTTACAAATAAGTTTTTTCAGTGATAATCGATGCAAGTGCAAGGTATAGTGTGATTGATGGTTAGACAATCATTTCAACAATCTTGTTAAGATTTTTAAGGAAAAAGTTTTTGAACCTTAAAAGGAGGAGAAATCATAGACTTTAAACCTTTTAAGTGATAATCTTATTCATGAAAAAATTTTCACAAATTGAATTGCAATGAATAGTTACAGCCAATTGTGTGATTTACATATTTTATCTGAATGTAACATGTTGAAGCAGGATTTGAGCAATTTTTTATCAGCAATTCAACTCGTCCAGAACCAATTTTCTCATTAAGATGCAACAGCAGATTTAGTAGAATGAACTGAAATTGATTGACACTGAGAAAATTAGAGAATTTGTCTGAAATCAAGCTTTCTCTTAATGCCTTGAAAAGGAAAGGAATAATACCCCCACTAATGCTAATCAAAAAATAAAACAAAAGCTTTAGAATCTTCAATAAAGCTTGCAAATCAATCAGAACTTAGAATAAATATGTGCAAAGAACACATATAAAGAGCATAGAAAGAACAATTACTAAAGTGTTGAAGCCAAATCAAATGAGAACAACAGTACCAAAAGCAAATCATATAACTTAAATCAATCTGATCTATGTCATGGACTCTAAAATTTGACAGAATTTCACTAAGTTGGATCAAATTAAGCAGGAAAACTTGCCCGGATCGCCATGAACAGCACTGATGAGCTGCAGGGACACTCCTTTCCCTATCAACTCATAAACTCTATCAAGCACCGACGATTTGAGGTCGTTGAAGTCCAACACATTCTTCTTCATCAACACAACCTTTCCTTCAATCTTCATCTTGCCCAGTTCACCTCTCACAGCAAATTTTTCTCTCTCTCTCTCTCAGAAAAAAAAAATATCTCAACAACACTGCTGGCGTGCCATGTAGGAATTTTTAACAAGCTGTGAGAGAAAAAAGTAAAGACGGCAACTATGAATTGATTTTAAGTCTTTAATGGTGTATTTATAGGCAAAAATATCATAGTTTGTCTACTTTATCATGGAAAATTGTGAAGTTTCAAATCTGAGATTATTCTTGCCTTTCTTATTGTTCTTTGTTCTTCTTTGTCTTTGTTTAGGAAAAAAAATTCTGTTATCATCAGAAGACCAACCATATCTTTTACTAAAAAATAATGGTGGGACCTAAAAAGTTCCTTCTATATTGATTAATGGCTGAGAAAAGCCAATACTGGCACTTGATTTAGTAGTGGTTTAAGTAGGAACATGATACTCAACATTTTATATGGTATTGATATGCTGTCGACCCACATTAGTTTGACATCCTTTTGCAGTGATTCCTTATGTTTTGTAATTATAAATTACAAGTTTAGGTTCACAATAAGATTTTAGAAGGGTAAATAGACTGAATAATCCTAAACTCGCTTGTTTTTTTATTTATCCTAAACTGAAAACTTTATTTTGTCTCAAATTTATCACATTTTCATTTTGGAGGAATTGTATTTTATGTGATAGAAATGGCAACAAATTGGCAACTTGTTATCTCCTCCCATCTGCTAATTCACAAGAAGTTTAAATTTGCCAAAATAAATTCGTTGCACAAGAACATATTGTCCTCTAAAATTGAAATGGCATAAAATTGCAAAAACAAGTAAAGTTTGGGATATCTCGGACAATATTTGTAGTTTAAGATAAATAACACAACAAGCATAGCTTAAGATTATTTAGTCTATTTACTCATTATAAAATGATTTGCACAAAATCGAGCACAATGGAAGAATTTGATCCATGTAGCCGACTCTAATAAATTTTGGATTGAGGCTATGTTACTTGCTACTGTTGTTGTTGTTGTACTCATTATAAAATGATGATCTATGCATCCCACATCAGCAAATACATAGATGCGGTTAACTGTAGCATAGTTTCAAACAAGATACAAGTAATGAACTTTATTATAAACTAGGCATATACGGTAGCATTGTCTTAAATTATTACTTTGATTTTATATACTTTAAAGTTGATCTGTTACTATCAAGTGAAAAGTAAATGGGTTTTTAAGTGTCTTGGTGATTTGAACAAGTAAATGGAGTTTTCACATAGATTGGACCTAGACTTGATTTGTTTTATTAACCCTTTTAAATAGAAGAAAATAACAAATACATGAATTTATATTTTTCATAACCACTACGTGAATTTATATAAACAAGTGGGCTTGTAATAACAATAGAGAAAATATTAGGGTGGAGCATGAATTATATATACTACTTAACGATGGATTGAAGTTCTCTTTTAAATATTTTATTAACTTTTTAAATAGAAGAATATACTTATTAAAGCAGATAGATTAAGTAGTTTCGACTCAACAACTTCTACTAACTAAAGGACTCAAGTTCTGTGATAAAATTTGTTGAGACTAATTGAGATATTATTTTTTGAGATATTGAAGATTTGATGCTTACTAAAAGAATATGGAACTGGCATTGAGCATTGTCTGTAAAATTTTGCTTTCATGGTATTGATTTAAAAAAATTTATGGCACACAGACTGAAAGAGTGGACCCCTTTTTTTTTGTTTGTTATTATCAGCAAAAGGACGCTGAAATTAATGTTGATGGACCCGTATTTTGTTGTTATCATCATCTGCCGTCAACATCTAACATGTTAAATAAGGTCCTCCATGTATATATAGGTAGGCTATGTTGTGAATTGAATTGGGACTTGCTAGAATTAGAGAAAGAAAGTAGAAGAACTAAGAACTTCTACTACTATAAAGAACTACAACTACAAAGTAGAAGAGGAGAAATGAAAGAGTTGAAATGAGAAGTTGTATACAGCTTGGTGTGTTTTTACAATGAGGTTGATACCCTTTATATAGGCCCTTAGGTGATGATAATAAATGTACTAAGACAATGTTTACAAGTTACACATACATCACATGCCATACAACTTTTTGCAAGTAATGTTGACAATACATAAAATAATGAGTACATTGGATAAGGATGCAAGTAAGAGCCATGCTTGATATTACCACTCAATGTAAGAGCCATGCTTGACAATGATTAGTCATACAAAGTCTTGATCAATTGTTCATCCATATCATAACACTCCCCCTTGGATGACAATTGTTGAGAGAATGTGTCTCGTTAAAACTTCTAACTAGAAAAAATCCTGTGGGAAAAAAATCTAGCAAAAGAAAAAGAGTACACATTTCTTATTAATTTTAAGATGAGTATAATATTGTTAGGATTGCCTCATTAAAAAAACTTTGCTAGGAAAACTCAATGGGATAAAACCATAGCTAAGGAAAAAAGAGTGCAATACACTAATCAATAACTCCCCTCATGTGAACATGGGTGAAACTTGTTCAGTTTCTTTACTTGCAATGTTTTTAAGTTTACACAAGCCAATACCATATGTAAGCGTTTTAAATGTCGTAGTTGGTAAGGCTTTTGTGAATAAATCAGCAAGATTATCGCTCGATCGGATTTGCTTGACATCAATGTCCTGAAGCTCATGTGCATAAAAGAATTTTGGTAAAATATGATTTCTTCTATCCCCTTTTATGAATCCTTCACTTAATTGTGCAATACATGCTGCATTATCTTCATATAATATGGTTGGAACATACACTACACAACCAAAAATTCTTAAGTGTGAAATATTTGGTTGTTGACCTAAAATGAGTTGCATGGGGGAATGTTCATGGTATGCAGTAGGCCTATAACGAATGATAGATGTTGCATGAAGGACTGCATGTCCCCAAACTGAAGTTGATAACTTAGTTCTCATGATTAAAGGTCTGCAATTAATTGAATGCGTTTGATTAAAGATTCTGCCAAACCATTTTGGGTATGCACATGTGGAACAGAATGTTCAATGATAATTCCTATAGACATGCAATAATTTTTAAATGCTTAAGATTAAAATTCCCCGATATTATCAAGACGGATGGTCTTGATTGGGTTGTCAGGGAATTGTGCTCTTAACTTAATGATTTGCGCTAAAAGTCTAGCAAATGCAACATTGCGGGTCGAAAGCAAACAAACATGTGACCACCTAGTTGATGCATCTATCAAAACCATGAAATATCTAAATGGTCCACAGTGATGATGAATAGGTCCACATTATGTCTCCCTGAATGCGTTCTAAGAAAACTGGGGATTCCACAACAATTTTACTTGGGGATAATTTAACTATCAATTTACCTTGAAAACAACTAGCACAATTATAATCACCAGCTGAAAATATTTTGTGACTCCTTAAAGGATGTCCATGCGAATTATTAATTATTCTTCGCATCATTGATGATCCTGGATGACCAAGCCGGTCATGCCATAAAATGAATGTCTTTGGATCATTAATTTTCTTATTTAAGACGACATTCATTTCGACATGCATTTTCAAATAAAATCCAGAAGATAATGCTGGGAATTTAAATTTTCAGATGAAACAAATCATACTGAATAACTTCTATATAAGACATTGACATCATTATAGTTGTATCAGATATTGCATAAACATTAGCCTCTGCTAAGTTTAAATTCGATAAATACTCTTTATATTACAATGTACATGTAGTACAATAAGCAAGACATGCGTTATTCGCCTTTATTTAGCTCATAATTTGAACACATCTTAATGTGTCAATACTTAATTGAGCTATTTTTAATGGTAAAATTCATAATTTTGCCTTGATTTTGAAGGCATGGTAAAAGATCAAAAATATTTGGGTATGTATAAGACAATATTTAGGCAGCATAGCCTTTCGTATGTGACGAAAAAATGTCACAATTATGAGCGCTCCTTGTCAATACTAATTTACCCTTTCTAGTGGTGCACCATTTTTATTTTATCAATGGAATTGTCAATATGACTTTTACCATATCTTTTCACCTTTTCCACGTCCATAAATTTGTAATTGCGACCATGGTCATTATATGCAACATATGCTTCTTAATTTGAAGCTAAACCAATTGGACATGAGTGATATTATATTTATAATATCTTATTATTTTACTCAGCTACCACGAGACAAGGATTCAATCCATAATTAATATTTAATGGATTGACGTGCGCGCTCGATAATTTGTTGCAGTAATACATCGAGGCGAGCCACGTGGCCTTTATTTGTCTTATCAGTCATATTTCCGCATAGCCTCAATATAGAGGCAATTGAAATTGCAGAATAATAAATGATATTTGACTGATATAAATTTTGTAGCGTGAGAACCAACCGCTCATTTTGAGCCTTTTGGAGCATCACCAATTTTGGCCTTGATATAGATAGCTCCATGAGGTGAAATGATAATATAAAGTGAAATATTCACTTTTCAAATCTTTAAAGAGTCTAAAGAGATATTTGACGAATAAATATTTATACGCATAGCCTTGCATAGATACTTTATATATAATTTGAGCATCCCGTTGCCTTGACAAGTAATTATTGTTGTCAATATTATTAAGGCAATTAATTCAATCAAGTATAATAAAAAATAAAGACATCATAAATAGTTCTCATTTTTATGAAAAAAATATGATTAAATGAATGCTCATAACTTGATTATTTTATACATAGTACTACTTGTATGAGTTGGTGGGACAACCTCCAGGTTGTGTGGTGAGACGAAGTCTACTTAAAAATCATGTCTCCTCGAACGGGATAACCCGTCTCCCTTTCAATGTTTAGTTTTACCAGGGACAAGGCTTGCCCACTATCAACTGGGGGTGGGCAGCGGTTTTCAAAAAATCGCCCAAACCGCCCAAACCGACCAAACCGCACGGTTTGGTTTGGTTTGGTTTTTGAAGCTCGCGGTTTGGTCGCGGTTTTCATTTTGAGAAAACCGCGGTTTAACCAAACCGAGGGCATTTTAGTAAATACAAACCAAAAACCCTAAAAATTAAAAAAAAAAAAAAAAAAAAAAAAAAAAAAAAAAAAAAAAAACCACAAATCTCACATCTTGGTAAATACAAACCAAACCGAGGGCATTTTGCTTGTCGTTTTTTCATTTTGGCTTGCTGTTTTTTCATTTTTGCTTGCTTTTTTTTTTTTTTTTTTGGCTTCTTTGCTTTTTTTTTTTTTTTTTGGCTTGCTTTTTTTTTTTTTGCTTGCTGGTTTTTTTTTCCTGAAAATAAATTGCATGAAAACCGCGAAACCAAACCGACCAAACCGCGCAAACCGCGGTTCGGTTTGGTGCGGTTTTGGTGATCTGCGGTTTGGTTGCGGTTTGAAAAATCACCAAACCGTAGACCCTCGGTTTGGTCGCGGTTTGGTGGTTTTCCAAACCAAACCGCGGTTTGCCCACCCCTACTATCAACCCAAACTCATAACACTATTTGCAATATAAAAAAAAATCAAGAATGGAGCATAATTAATCGTTTGTAGTATAGCGAAAAAACTAGTTATGTCACATATTGACTTTTGATTTCTGATGTAGAAGATCGTACAAGACGCAACTACAGAGCATACTTTCGCAATCGGTGACTTTATAATGCATAGTATATGAATAAAGTATGCATATAAAAGTGAAGCAACCAAGATAATATAGAAATAAACCGAACTCATAAAAGTTATACCTTCCTAGCTTTGTCTCCTTAACAAGCCTTCTTAAACTTCAAGATCTCCTTAATATTAGAGCATGCTCGTGCTGATAACGTGTTGTGAATTGAATTGAGACTTGCTAGAACTAGAGAAGGAAAGTAGAAGACTAAACTACAACTACAAAGTAGAATAGGAGAAATGAGATAGTTGAAATGAGAAGTTGTATATAACTTGGTGTGTTTTTACAATGATGTTGATACCCTTTATATAGGCCCTTTGGTGATGATAATAAATGTACTAAGACAATGTTTACAAGTTACACATACATCACATGCCATACAACTCTTTACAAGCAATGTTGACAACACATGAAATAATGAGTACATTGGATAAGGATGCAAGTAAGAGTCATGCTTGATATTACCACTCAATGTAAGAGCCATGCTTAACAATGATTAGTCATACAAAGTCTTGATCAATTGTTTATCCATATCATAACAGGCCACCATTTTTTTATTTTTTTATTTTTGGTAAGGAAATATGCCACCATTTCAACACATCAGTATAATTTGCAGATGAGATTTTTGAAAATGAATGTCAATGCCATATACTATCACATTTCTCAACTTCAAAGATACATATATAAACACCTGCACAGGCTAAATTAAGGTTTGAATGGGTGGATCAAAAAAGAGAAGGATGAATGAGAAGTATCAAAATAAGATGATAAAGTCATTTTTTTAGATAAGAAAAAAACCAACTTCTTTTGTCACCTTAGGGATTCCTTACCCTCAAATACCATTAAGATGTGATGATAAAAAACATTGTTTTGTTTTATATTGAACCCACATGTTTCCTAAAATTAAGAAAAAGAATATTTTAAAATTACTCCTTTTATATCAAATTTTTTGATATAAATATATTTAAGAATTTATAAAATATAAGTCCTAAGATTTCAAAAAAATATATATAAAGTCCTAAGATATGGATGGATAGGTTTTTTCTTTTTTGACTTCAGACGAGATAGAGTTATATATCATGACTTAGGATAGCGTTAATTAGTAAATATTTAAAGAATTAGGAACAATTTATTTAAATTGAACTGAATTTAAGCATTTAGGCTTTTTTATAAGTTGGAGATCTGGCTCTTGTTGCTTCAAAAAAATAAAAAACCAAAAAAAGAATTTAAGTCGTTTAAGGCAGTTTAGTGAAAAGGACAAAAAAGTTTAATAGAAAATAGCAAGAAAATTTGATCTTTATAACGTTTCTTGTGATTGCCCCAATTCCCACACATATGGACCTCGAGTCCGCCTATGTAGACCTCCGATTCAGCCCTCGCAAAGTTAGTGCAGGCGTAGTCAGCCTTCAATAGTTACATTCTTGTTAAAATTACAATTTTATTGTTGAGTTATTAGGTTATGCCACTTTGTAGTAGATACACAGTGGAAATAAACTCTAACAAGTTTAAATAACTCAGTAAGTGTAAAGTCAGGATAACCTAAAGTGTGGAACCCCAAAATAAGAGGATAAATATGCATATCTAATGACCAACAATGTACAAAACGATAATACAAGATATCATAAGTCACTCGATCCTAGATGTTCCCAGTGTTATCAAAAACAGTAATGTACAGTAATCATAAGAAAAAAGGCATAACATACAGTGATGAAAGAAAAAGAAACCGCTCCAGTGTCCTCAAAGGAAGTAACCAATCATTGGCTCCTTTCTCTGGCTAGTCTCTGTCCGATCTACACTCCACCATCACAAACTAGACGATGAGTACAATAAAGTAGAAAGTAATAACTAGAAGGATATAAAGAGTAATTCATAAACCATTTAAAAACAGTCTAAATATCATGCGGGATTTAAAGACAGATAAATAACGAGAAAATGCATGATAAATAGACTAACAAGTAATTCCAATGATATTTGAGTACGTAGGAATCAAGGGAGGCAAACTAAGTGATTTTATATCCACAACAAACCACGAGAATCCACAACAATCCAGTACTCGGGAAAATTCACATTTGGTTGGGTAGTTGCACTTCTACAGGTGTGTTCACATTTGTCCAACTAGCTATAATCATCCAACCAAGAAATACATAATGGAATTCCAAAAGATAGTACAATTCAACAATAACAAGGAAAATGGAAAATGAATTACTATGCATTTCCTTAACTAACTTTACTTACCTCAATCGACGAGAAAACCATTCCTCGCGGAGCTCTAATTCGTCTAAATTTAATTTCTTAAACCCGTGGTTTTCATTTAGACCCAATTTGGTTGTATTAGGTTCATATTATGTCCCTACATATAATCCCCAAAGTTTCCTAAAAGTTTTGAAAAATTTTAAAAAATATCAACTGTTACTGTTTGGGACGTCGTGGGTAACGCCGCCGAGCTCAGGCCCCGCGACGTCACTTAAAGTGTGAGACTAGGGGTCTCACTGGATTAGACGTTGTGAGTTACACCGCCAAGAGAAATTGTTCACAGTGTCACTCAAAACATCTCATGTATTTCTCCACTGGTTTAGACGTCGTGGTCGACACCGTGGAGATTTATACTCTACAGCGCCACTCACGGCACCCTTCGCAGGAATTGAATTCCCGAGTTTTGAAAACCCCGGCTTGTGTCGTCGTATTTTGAGCTTACCCCAACGTCTTTGGAACCTCGGATACTAACCAAAATCTCATTCAAAACCCATCAAAAACGTCACCCATCCATTTTCCAATATTCCCAAAAATTAACAAAAATACCAAAAACTCATTAAATACTACAAACAACCACAACCATCATTAAACCTCAACAATGATCACAAACACTCACAATAAATATACAACAACAGTGTGCTCAACTTCAAAATTCAAATTTCCAACAAAACCCTCATAAACCACATTCAAAAAGCCCAAAATCGAAAGGAAATGCTAAATCTTACCTTTTTGAGGTGTTTGATCGATTTCTCACCTTCAATCCATCACAAAATCGACAAAAACACCTTCCTAATCTCCTAATTTTTATTCAATCGATGGTGTTTATGAATGTGAGTTTGTTTTGTTGAGAAATATGGAGTCAACACACATCTCCTCTCTTTTATACTTGAGTTGTCATCTCTTGTGCAGCACGGATCTCGAGGCAAATCTATGGCTTACCACAAAAGCTGTTCACCAACTCTTGCGACTTGTTTTAGTAACACAAACCCATATTTATCTTGTTTGACTTTGAAACCCCGAGTAAAATGTTCGACAATTCGACGTGATTTTGGGTGAAACCTTAAATTCTCGACCCGAATATTCTCAACAATTGTTTTAACTCATTTTCCACATTTTATCATTTCCTAATAATTTTCATTACATCATTTTCATGTGTTTAAAATACTCAAAATTTACCCAATCATCCGTATCGACATATTTTCTTAGGCGAAACCTCACACGCAAATCCGATGCGATAAACAAAATAAAATCACGCACTAGGACATTCGATATTCATTTTTTGCGTATAAATAGTAATACAAACATCACAGAAGAATAAAATAAACCTCGGTGTTGACTCCCAAAGCTTAGACACTATGACAAGTCACGACGTCAGGTCACATTCCTGAAACGTAATACGTGGCACGAGTTAAATTTGAGGGTTGTTACGTTTCTTAACTAATTTTTTAGTAAGATTTTGATCTTTAAAACATCTCCAATAGAGTTGTGGATTATAGGTGGATGTGTGCCAACTAGGATAGAATAAACATTGGGTTAAAAAAAGCTTCTCCAGCTGAAAATGTTGATTTACACTGTGTTAATGACATGGCATGGAAATGTCTATCGCACCCTCAAGAAATAGAGGATGTAATAAACACTGTGATAACCCTAATTTCCCATAAAACAGGGTCCCACCCGGCTTAAATCTACGTGGACAACCGAGTCCTTACTCGCAAAGTCTACGCATCTACTCAGCCTTAAATCCTCATATTCACCATTAACATATCATTTTAAATGTGTGAGTTAATTATCAAGGAATTCACAATGGAAATCAATTATAATCAACTAATAACTCGGTAAATGGAAAATCAGAAATACAAACTATAAAGTGAAAACCCTGAGGATGGATAAATACATACATATCTGGTGATCGGAGCTAAACAGTACAATAATACATGATATCCCTAATCACTAAATCCCAAAATATATCCCAGTGTGTTACAAAAACATAATGTACAGTAATCACAAACAAAAGACAAAAACCTACTGTGGAGTAAAAGAAAGAACCGCTCCGAGAGTCTTCAGAGGAAATCTCCTAGCATCCGCTTTTTTTCCTTGCTCATCTCTGCCCTATCTACACCACCATCACAAACTAGATGGTGAGTGCATGAAAAATTGAAAGTATAGCCAGAAGAACATAAACAGTAATTCAAGAATCACCAATAAAGCAATCTAAGAATCATGCAGTATTGAAAGGCATAAAATAATACAAATTGCATAATAAACAAATTGACAAGTATAACAATGATATTTAAGTGTCTATAGAGTTAAAAGAGGCCCATAAGTAGTCAATTACCACATCATATCCACAACAAACCACAACCACATTATCCACAACCATTTTCACATCCACAACAATATCCATAATAATCCAGTACACGGGGTGAAACTCAATATAAGGTGGGTGGACAATACTTCTACCGAAGTGATCAATTAGCCCAGCTAAGATGAACCCAGAAATACATTCATGACACACTTACGCTAAAGACACTTAACCAAGAAATATAATAATGGAATTCCAACAAAGAGTTCAATTCAAAAGAAATATCAATAATGGAAAATGAATTAATGTGTACCTTTTTACTGGCTTGCTAACGTAGAAATGTATCTCAAATACCATAAAACATCGATCCTCGCGCAACCCTCTAACTCGTTTCAATCCGAATTCTGAAAGCCTAACAATCATTTAATCCAAATTTGGTTCAATTAGAGCCATTCTGTAACCCTAGATAGACCCCCAAAGTTTCACCTAAAGTTTTAAAAATTATTTAAAATTTTCATGTTTTTATTATTCCAAACACCACCAGTGACGCCGCCAAGGGTAAATCCCACAACGTCACATAAAGTGTGGGTTTATGGAACCTCTTTGGTTTGAACGTCGCAGATGACGCCGCTAGGGTTTTGGCCCACGGCGTCATCTAAAGTGTGGATTCCCCAAACCAGTTATGGTTTGCACCTCGCAGCGTGACACTCTACACTCATTTCCGATGTTTTTCGAAACCTCGGCTCGCGTCGCTGAATTCCGAGCCAATCTTAAACTCTTAGAGACATCCAAAACTATTCAAAAAAACCTTATCTTGTGTCAAAATCCCGACCAAAGCCCCGATTCGAAAATCGTAAGAAAATTCACTAAAAATTTCAAAAAATTTACTAACTTGTTCAAATCATAAAACAACTTCACAATACCTTAATAGATCATTCATTTGATCACAATTCATCACTCAAACTCATTGGAAATCAAAACCCGAAAATCTCACCCGAATTCGTCGCGACAAAAAACCCACAAAATTAGTACCAACTTGTAGACAAACACGAAAGGAGTCGAGATCCTACATTTTTATACGCAGTTAGTCAATCCCCGACGTGCACTGAGCTCGAAAAATCCAAAACCCTTGTCACCACATTTGTTCAATTGAAAACCAGATGAGATAGAGGAGAGAGAAAAGGTGGTGGCCTTCTATACTTCTTACTTCATCATACACTCGCACGAACCTCGAGGGTGCCTTGTGTCTCTTAGTTGTTTCATCCAACAACTATAACTCAAATGCATAACTCCAATAGGTGACTCATCCTCACAACTTAACGATTTCCCGCTCACAACACGCGTTATCGGACCGTATCATTTCACGACTCGCACGTCATCCGTCCCCAGACACAACAACGCTCTCACATTTTAATTAATTATTTATTATTTTTTGATAATTCACTAATTATCATTTCTCGGTGTTTAACTACCCGTATTATACCTTAAAGTTCTTATTTTCTAGGCGAATCTTACACACAAGTCCGTGGCGATAAACAAAACAAAATCACGCACTATGACATACGGGTTCACATTCGAGTATAAATAATATTACAAATATCACAGAAAAATAAAATATATCTCAATGTCGACTCTCGAGGCTTGAGTAATATGACAATCACGACTGTCAAGTCACGGTCCTGAAACACGACATGTGTCACTAATTAAATTTGAGGGTCGTTATAGTCTTTCCCAACTTATTAGAATTTAGTCCTCGAAATTAAACTAAAAATTGCAAAAATAACGACTTACCGGAATCAAAACAAATGAGGAAAATACTCGCGCATATAGGACTCTAACTCCCAGGTCTACTTCTTGTCTCCGTGGTACTGCCATCTAACGAGTCCTGACGGCATCTCCTTTTTCCTCAGAATCTTAACCTTCATGTCCACAATCTGAATCAGTTGCTCCTCATAAGTGATATCATCACGCAAGTCAATCTGACTTAAGTCTACCGTCGGTCGCCATCCTTCACTTGACTTGTCTAGTCGAAGCATCGAAATATGAAAAACTAGATGAACACCAGCGAGCTGAGGCAGCAACTCTAACTCACAAGCAACCTTGACGACTCCTTCACAATCCTGAATGGACCAATAAACTTAGGTGCAAGCTTTTCCTTGATTCTGAACCTCTTGTGTTAAGAGGTGAAACCTTCAAATAAATATAGGTTCCCTTCATCGTAGTGTAACTCGTTGTGATACTTGTCATAGTATTTTTTTGTCTCTCTTGAGCACCCTTAAGTCGTTGACGAATCTGTCGTACCTTCTCAATATGATCAACATCAATCTCTAGCCCAACTGTCACTGCATCCTCTGGCTCCACCCAACACGATGATGATCTACAAGGCCTGCCATATAGTGCCTCAAATGATGTCATGCCGATACTAGCCGAAAACTATTGTTGTACGTAAACTCACATAGATGAAGGTACTTTTCCCAAGACCCTTCGTACTCCAGTACACACATTATGAACATATCCTCTAACACCTGAATTAGTCTCTCGGACTATCCGTCTGTCTGTGGATGGTACGCTGTACTCAAATCAAGTCTAGTGCCAAACTGAGCCTACATGCTCTGCTATAACAATGAAGTGAATTGTTGTCCTCTATCTTTGACACAATCAACAACGAAACTCATTGCAATCTGACTATCTCACGCTCATAGAGAATATTCAATCTATCAACCCTGTGTGTAGTGGATACCGAAATAAAATGCGTAAATTTTGTCAGTCTGTCCACAATCACCCAGATATTGTCATATCTAAGAAGAGATCGAGGCAAACCACTGACAAAATCCATAGCAATATTGTAATGACCCTCAATTTAATTGGTGACACGTGTCGTGTGTTACAGGACCGTGACCTACTCTGACGGACCCAATTTCTCCATGCAATTGGGTACGCCCGGCCTAGACCCGTACAATCTCCGAGTCATCACTCGGCAAACTGACGAGCCTAGTCAGCCTTCAATTTAGTCAATTTAGTAATTTATGAAAGAGTTATTGCAATAGTAAACAGCGGAAGACTAAACAATTAAATAACAAGGGGAAATAACTCAATCAAAGGAAGTAGAGGAATTTTATAAGTGTGGAAAACCCCGAGTATTCATGTACAATTCGAAATGCAAAGGTACATGATACCAATCTCATCAAAATTTGTCGAGTTTAATAATCCCAAAGCATATATCTATATATATAACGATATACATAAAATCAAAACATAAGGAATCCTACAAAATAGTCTCCAAATCCAGCCACTAATCCTCACAATAGATCATCTAGGCAGGGTCCCTTGCCCTTGCTGCTCTTCGCCCTATCTGCACCCACCGTCACAAACTAGACGGTGAGCAACTGAATAAAATCGAATGTAATGCCAGAAGAATAAAACAGTAATTCATGATAATACGAGTAAAGCAGTCTAAATATCATGCGGTATTAAAATGACAGGAATTTAAATAGACAAAATGCATGATAAACAGAATAATAGATATCAATCGAAAATCAAGTGTGTTCCAAAGAATCAAAAGAGGCCCATAAGTGGTCTAAACCATAGCATAACGGCGAAGACCTCGCGAGGTCTTCCCGGGCATCGACACAAGCGAAGGCACAGCTATGACGGGAAGGGACTCGAACCCATCCACCCAGTACTCGGTGTCACACGGTCACTAAGGGTGGTCACACACTCGTGCACTCGAGTGCCCGCGTTTTATCCCTCTAGTGCAGGTCCTAGTACTTTCGAGACGAAACACTTACGCCGGGAAACACACAACAAGAAATGGAATGGAATACCAATAATAGAACATAACAAGACTGAATAAATGATAATGAATCACATGGCATTTTCTTACTGGCTTACAAACGTACAAATGCTTTTTAAGGCAAGTGTACTTACCTGAACTATCGCAACCCGGTATCACTCCGAGACTCTAACGCGTTCCCCGCGAGTTCTCGACTACCTGATAAAGGTTTAAATCCCAATTGTTGATTTAGAGTTAGTTTTTTTTTAATCTTAGAGTATTCCCTATAAGTTTTGTTTACAATAATTGGTGAGATTAACTCGAACAGTTGTGGAATGTCCTCAACTTGGGTTGTGTTATTCGCTTGAGTTCGTGGTTTCATGACGCAAATACGGTGGTTTTCTTTTAATGACATAACCCATATACACTAAACCAATGAACCAACACATTCACACCAAGAACATACACATTCACAAGGTATCTATGTTCCATACTCAAAATAAAACTACTTATATACACTTCATACTTGAAACCCTCACTGTTATGGACACCCACATATTATCACGCACCTCGCGGTGGTGTGTACACTACACCCCATTTGTGTGCACCCCACTGTTGTACATACATATACATCTTTTCACTGTTCACACACATATACACATTTTCACTATACATACACATAAAATAATACCATTTGTAACCACACACCCCACAGTCACATAGCACAATTTATAATCACTCACCCTACACATAGTACCCCCCCCCACACACCCCAACTGGGGTGTCCAAACACACTGTCATACACCCCACAACTGTTCCAACCCAAAACAGTTCAAACCAACATCATATTCATTAAAACACCCACCCACCAATAACGTGACTGTTGAACATGGAGGAGGGGTCATTAACGGAGTCGTCGAAGACTCCACTCCGATCAGCCGTGACCGGGGATGGTCCCACTAGCCACGACAGCCTTAAATAGTAGGCAAAACTGTCACCAAAACAGCCCAAAAATGGCAAAACAGTAAGCATGGAAACCGAGAGTGAGAGTGAGTGAGAAAGAGAAGGAATAGGAGAGAAACGGAGAGCACATACCTTCGGTCGACAGCACCCTCCGGCAGCCCATTTCGGTCATCGGCGACAAGCTTGGGGCGGTGGTGAGGTTGGAGAGTGAGAGAGGCCGAGAGAGAACCCGAGACCGAGAGAGAGATGAGAGGCCGAGAGTTCGAGTGAGAGAGGAGAGATCGAGAGAGAAAAGCGAGAGTGAGATGGAGAGGCCGAGAGTGAGGGAATGGAGGAGAGAAGAGAGGCGACGGTGGGGTGTTGAAGAACCATGGAGAAGAAGGTGAATAGTGTAGGGTTTTTTTTTGTTAAAACGTTTTTATATATGTTATTTAGTCAAAATGACCATTTTACCCTTCATCTCACTTTTACACATTATAAAACAGCTACCCTTATGGGTCTTTTACCACTTTATCATATCTCATCATACACACAAATCTTGATGCAAATCTCATGGCTCTCCTCATTTAAGTTGTGTCACTTTAACAATTTCTATTTCATAGCCCGTGAAATGTATAATTAACTAACTCCCGCGTTCAAACAACATTCCTCGGTCCGTTTTTCCTTGTTCCGACTCTCGTAACGCACGTAGTCTCGCCTTGTCTCGCCAACTAATTAATTAAATTAATTAAAAATTCATTTATTTGTATGTTTTTACTTGTTTTTATCCCCGTTTAACTAGTCGAAACCTCACTCAATTAAATATCGCTCGAACAGCTCGAAACCCGTAAAATACTAAAATACTAATACACACAATCAAAGAATCATAAAATCACTTCGGTGTCGACTCCCGAAGTTCGAAATACTGTCCAGTGTTCACGTAGCCGGGTCATAATTCTGACAAGTACAACACAAGTCAGTTAAAAATTTGGGGTTGTTACACCTACCATCATGATCTGTCATATTACCCAAGCCACGAGAGTCGACACTGAGGTATATTTTATTTTTCTGTGATATTTGTATTATTATCCATACCCGAATGAGAACACTATGTGTCCTAGTGCATAGTTTTCATTTGTAAATCGCTAGCTAGGAAAAACAAAAATTTAGAGTATAAAACGAATAATTAAACACCAAAAAATGATAATTAGTGAATTATCAAAAATAATAAATAATTAAATAAAATGTGGGAGTGAGGTTATATCCGGGAAGGTACGTGATACGAGTTGAGAGTTGAAACGGGTTTAAGAATGCATGTTTTGAGCGAGAAATGGAGCGGTTTTGATATTGAAGTCACCCATTGGAGTTAATTGCTTGTGTTAGAGTTGTTGGGCAACAAAAAAATTAGCCTCGAGATTCGTGCATGAGGGGTGATGAAAAAGTTGTATAAGTATCAACTTTTCTCTCTCCTCAATCCATTTGGTTTTGTTTCAACGTGAGAGAAGGAGGAGACAATGAACAGAGAGAGAGAGGGTTCGGTGGGTTCGTGGACACGTTATGACGTCGTGGAGCGACCCAATACGTGTAAAAATGTGAGATCTTCACACCTTTCATTTTTATCTACGCATTGGCGTAAATTTTAGGGTTTTCGTCATGACGATTTCGGGTAAAATTTCTGGAAAATATTGGGAAATGGTTTTGATTGATGAATTTGGTATCAAGTGATGGTTTTATTGAGGAATTGGTGGTTGGTTTGTGGATTTGAAATGAATTGGAATTTTTGAAAATTTTTGAAGAATTTTGAGTTATTTTCGAATCGGGGAGTTTTGACGGAAAGGGAGTTGAGTTTCAAGTTGATTTGGATGTCCCGAAGGTTTTGGTATAAACTCAGAACGCGACAACTCGATCCGGGTTTCAAGAAACCCCGGAATGAGTGTTCTGCTGGACACACCACGAGGGACGCCGTGAGAAGGGTCTCCCATAGCTTCACTTACGGACATGTTGGGCAGACTGAAAACAATGAAAACCAGGAAAGACGTTGCAAGGGACACCGTGAGAAGGATCTCCCACGGTGTTACCCACATACGAGTTGGACAAATATGTTTTTTCTCTACGCTGTGGAGACGCTTGTCCAAGCAAATGGTCACGATGCCTGTGGCGGCGTGACACTATTCATATAGACCAAATTTTTTGAAAATTTTCAAAAAATTTTGGGGATCTCTCGAGTATCCAATTTGGTTCAAATATAATTCAATGCCCCGAAAATCAACCCAATTACACTAATTTGATAATTATAAAAATTGAGTAAATTAGAAAGATATTAATAGGATTTGTAAAATTGGTTAATTGACAGACTTTGGGAATTCGAGTGGATTAGTAGAGGTACGTGAGATCAGAGATATACTATTAACAGAGGTACGTTATCGTACGATTGTAAGCTAAATAGAAATATGTATTAATTCATTATTCATTTATTGTCAATTGTATTGAATTGAGCCTTTGTTGGAATTCCATTCTTATTGGTGTTGGTTGAGTGTCTTGGCGTAAGTGTGTTACAAATGTACTTTTGGGTCCATATGAGTGGGTACGAGTGAGCACTTATGCGGTTGTGTTGTTCCACCCCACTGATAGCGGATTATACCTAAGTACTGTATTGTTTAGACGCTGCGATGTCTATAGTTTATTAGTTGTTGCGATGACTATAAATGTGATGTTGCGGTACTGCATTGATTTTGACCACTAATGGGCCTTCTTTGATTCTGTGGACACTCAAATTTTCGTTGCTCAGCTTGTCAGTCTGTTTACCATGCTATTTGTTATTTTTTCTATTTTTCAATACTACATGATATTTGGACTGTTTATTTGAAGTCTTGAATTATTATTTAGTTTCTTCTAGCATTACTTTCCTTTTTTCAAGCACTCACCCTCTAGTTTGTGACGGTAGTGCAGATAGAGATAGAGATAGAGGTGAGACGAGCAAGGGGAAGGAGTTGATGCTAGGAAATCTTCTCTGAGGACTCTCAGAGCGATCCTTTCCATTACTCAGTGTAAGTAATTGTTCTTTTTGTTGTGATTATGTATATTATGTTTTGCTAAACTCTGGGACATGTATTCGGATTTAAAAGACTAGAGATATCATGTATGATCTATTTGTATAACTTTGATCACTAGGCATGCATGTATTTATCTATTTCTCAGGGTTTCCATAATAATTGGTTGTCCATTATTTCTGATTTCCATTATTATAGTAGTTGATTATAGTAGTTTTTGCTGCGAATTTCCTATAACTTTAGAATCCTATAACTTACGCATTTAAATAATTAACTAATGATGTATCCGAGGATTTAGGTTGACTAGGATGCGTAGACTTCACGAGTAAGAACTCGGGGGCTCACGTAGACCTAGGCCGAGCGAGATCTAGTTTTATGGGGAACTGGGACCGTCACATGCTCCCACTTCCTTTGTGGAATGGGATGAAGCTGCAACAATCCTCCGAGTCGTCAATACTCAGCCTTCACACATTGGCATGTCTCACACGCTCGTATAAACTCTGAAACGTTAGTTTTCATCCCCGACCACCAGAAGAGATGTCGCATATCAGCATACATTTTGGTCTGACCTAGATGAATAGAAAAACATAAACGGTGAGGCTCCATAAGTATCTCGGTGCACAAATCAGCCACCAATTGAATCCACAATCGCACTCGATACCTCAAACATTCATCTCACTAATCGT
The DNA here is from genome assembly GCA_039657345.1 of Stephania japonica. Lineage (NCBI taxonomy): Eukaryota > Viridiplantae > Streptophyta > Magnoliopsida > Ranunculales > Menispermaceae > Stephania > Stephania japonica. The sequence goes on along the minus strand of CM077558.1, from coordinate 12,323,373 downwards.
TGACACAACTCATTAGTCTGTTGTCCCTCAAGAACTACCTAAAGTGAAATAGCATGCATCCTCATCTGACCAAAAATTTGTGTCCTAGTAGTAACCGGTATATCAACTGAACTCATTATCTCGACAGCCTTCAAGTAACGCATACTCGTGAGTCATGTGACACACTACCACATCAACACCAGATCCTCTCCTACTCAAAGCATCACCACCACGTTGGCCTTCCCAAGATGATACTCAAGTGAAAAATCATAATCCTTCAAGAATTCTAACCAACGTCTCTGTCTTAGATTTAGCTCCTTATGAGAGAATAGTACTTCAAGCTCTTGATCAGTGGATAGATCAAACCTAACACCATATAGGTAATGTCTCCAAATCTTCATCGTAAACACCATAGCAACCAACTCTAAATCATGCGTCGATAATTCTTCACATGAACCTTAAGCTATCGAAATGCATATGCAATCATCTTACCCTCCTGCATCAGAACACAACCCAATCTAACCTTTGACGCATCACTGTAAACCACCCAGTCCTTCCCTATCTTCGGGCAATGCAAGAACTGGCATAGTCGTAAGCTTCTCCTTTAGAGTAGAGAATGCCTGATCACACCTTTTATCCTAATCAAACTCCACATTCTTCTGAGTCAGTCTAATTATCGATGTACCAATCTTGGAAAAGTCCTGCACAAAACGGCGGTAGTAGCCATCTAATCATAGAAAACTGCAAATCTCTGCCAGTGTAGTCGAAGTAGGCCAGTCAATCACTATTTTAATCTTCGCGGGATCAACATAAACACCGCTAGCTCCAACAACATGACCCAAAATCTGACCTTTGGAAGCCAAAACTCACACTTACTGAACTTGACATATAATTGGTGGTCCCTCAAAGTCTGTAGAACTATCCGAATATGTCCCTCATGCTCCTCATGAGTCCTGGAGTAGATAAGGATATAATCAATGAACACAATCACAAATCTATCCAAATAAATTCATAGTACTTTGTGCATGAGATCCATAAACATAGCTGGCGCGTTAGTTAAACCATAATGCATGACCATAAACTAATAATTGTCGTATCTCGTACTAAATGCATTCTTCTCCCTGTCTTCAGCCCTGATCCTGAGCTGGTGATAATCTGACCTCAAGTTTATCTTCGAAAACCATTGCACTCCCATCAACTGATCAAACAAATCATCTATACGATGAAGCGGATACTTATTCTTCACCGTTACCCGTGTAATAACCCTCAAATTTTAACTCGACTTGTGTGCACGTGTTAGGACCGTGAGCTAGCTATGTGATACTAGACAGTATTTCGAGCCTCAAGAGTCGACACTGAGGTGATTTTATGTTTCCATGATGTATGTATTAGTATTATAGTCCATTACGTGTCTCAAGCCGTTCGTGCAAATATCAGTCTGAGTGAGGCTTCACGTAGTTAAACCGGGGAGTAAAACACCGTCAAAATACAAATAAATGAAATTTAGTATAATTTAAATAATTACTTAGAGAGACGAGACAAGATTACGAGCACAACGAAGAAATACGAATCGAAGAATACAAGGTTTACGTGGGAGTTGGTTAACTAAATGACTTACGAGTCAAGTGTTGGAGAACATATTAGAGATTGTTAAAATGACATAACTCCAATTTGTTGACACATGGGATTGACCTCGAGAGGTGTGGATGTTTAAGAGGAAATATAGAGGGGATTATAGCAAACTCCAGGGGTAAAATGGTCATTTTGACCAACCGATATATATATATATATATATATATATATATTTAGGGTTTAGGGTTATATATATTATTAAAAAAACCCTAGCCCTTCTACCCCCATTTACCGTCGCCCTCTCTTCTCTCCCTCTTCTTCTCCCACTTCGGCCTCTCCATCACTCTCGGCCTCTCCTCCCTCTCACTCTCACGGTCTCACTCTCACTCACGACTTCACCCTCCTCTCTTCCATTCACTTACGATCTCACTCTCTTCGTTCACCGTATCCGCCACCCTCCTCCTCCTCTCGCTGTCGACGAGTTGCACGGTCCCCAGGAAGCCGAACTCGCCAAAGGTAGCTTACTCTCTCTCGCTCTCACACTCTCTCTCGGTCTCGCACACCAATCACCTCACGGTTTATCTTTCTCTCCCTCTCTCGATTCTCTTTGCTTTTGGGGTTGTCGTGGCCGTTGGGACCATCCCCGGTCATGGCTGATATGAGGTGACACCCCGTCGATCCTGCTGGCCGGAGAAGGCTCCCTCCATGTGCAACAGTTGTGAAACTGTGGTGTATTGTGGACCGTGATGGTGTGTGTGCACCCATGGTTGGGGTGCGTGATGGCGTGTGCGTACCCCACAGTTGGGGTGTGTGGTGTGGGCAGTTTAGTTGGGTGTGTATACAATTGAGTGGAGTGCATGAAGGTGTGTGTTTTGGTTTGGGCAGTTTGGTTGGGTGTGTACACCCCACGGTTGGGGTGCGTGCACGGTTGGGGTGCGTGATGGTGTGTGTGCCCCCCATGGCTGGGGTGTGAGGTGTATCATGTATAGGGTGTGATCTATGTGTGGGGTGTGATATATGTGTGTGTATATTAAAATAAAAAGTGATGTGCATGGATAATTTAAAATAATGTTAAGGGTATGTAAATGGGCTTGTGTTAAGACCCAATAAGGGCCCAACATAACAACTATATAATAAGGCCCATAACAAGTATATAATTTTATGGAAATGATCTTAAGTATTTAAGCCCAATAAGAGTCCAACAAATAAAACATTAAGGTGTATATGAAGTTAGCGTTTGGGCCAATAAGAGCCATAAGAGGGACAAGATTATGTTAAGGCCCATAACTTATGAAAATATGGATATGTTTACTGTATCGGAGATTTTTCCCACCGGTTTGGGTGGCTTTAACAAAGGTTTTTTTAAAATAAACTTATGCACATCACATTAAGATTAAATGCTAAGCCTTAAACTAATATTCGGGATTTAAACCCCTATCAGGTAGTAGGGAAGTCGCAGAGGACGCGTTAGAGTCTCGGAGGTTGTTACGCGGTCGCGATAGTTCAGGTAAGTGCACTCGCCCTAAAACTTTTGTACGTTAGTAAGCCAGTAAGTAACATTGCATGTAATTCATTTTCATTCATTGTTGCTTGTTGATTTCCATTGTTGGCATTCCCATCTTGTTGATTCCTTGGTATGTGTGTTCTTGGCGTGAGTGTGTCGATGTGATTCTTGAGGCTTGTGTCCCTCATTTATCAAGTTGTGCTAGTGTCGTAACATTGCCCAGGAAGAGCCAACGTCCTCTTTCCGTATGCTAGGAGGCCAGTGTCCCTCTGATGCTGCGCTAGTGTTGCGACATTGCTCGGGATGAGCCAGCGTCCTCTTTCTATATGTTGTGGCTTTGACGGTTTATTGCCTCGTTTGTTTGCTTAGAACATGCATGATTTCGATTGATATCTAATAGTCTGTTTATCATGCACCTCGATCTTGTTATATTTCCTGTCTTTTAGTTACTGCATGATATTTAAACTGCTTTATTTGATATTCATGAATTACTGTTATTTTCTTCTGGCATTACTTTCAATTTTCTCTCAGTTGCTCACCGTCTAGTTTGTGATGATGGGTGCAGATTTACCAGAGTGTTCGAAGGGTAAGGAAACCTGCTTAGAAGACTTTTTGTGAGGATTTGCGACTGGATTTGAGCACCTTAGCCTAGGTTAGGTTTGACTTTTGTTTGTATGTTGATTTCTTTATATATTTACATCATGTTGGTTTAAACTTGGGATCATAGGTTATTTGATATCATGTGCAGCTTTACTTGATTTCCATTTGAGGTACATGAATATTCGGGGTTTCCACATATATAGATTTCCTGATTTTCGTTTGACTGAGTTATTTCCCTATATTTGTTTAGTTTTCCACTGCGTATAATTGCAATAACTCTTTCATAAACTCTTAAATTAATTAATCGGAGGCTGACCAGGCTCGTCAGGCTCGCTGAGTATCGACTCGGGACCTGCACGGGTCTAGGTCAGGCGTTCCCAAATGCATTAGAAATTTGGAGCCGTCACAACCCAGTTTAGTTGTCTATAGTCAATGCACAACCTTAGGCTACCGTCCTTCTTCTTCATGAATAACACCGGTGCACCCCACGATGACATGCTAGGATTAATGAATCCCAACTTTAGCAAATCATCTAACTGAGTCATGAGCTCCTCCAACTCTCGAGGTGTCATCCTATACGATGGTATAGAAATAAGTTTAGTCTCTGGTACTAAGTTTATGATGAAATCTATCTCTCTCGGTGGTGGCAGTCCTAGCAGATCCTCAAGAAAAACGTATGTGAATTCACACACTACTAGTACATCTCCTATACTGACCTCCAGTCTCTAAGCACTGCTCGTAACACTCGCAAGTATTTCAATCTTAGTACTAGTAGCCTCCCTGCCCTTGGTGATCGGTAATAAAGTAGTTGTACCCTAAAATCTTATCTTCGTGCCATCTGCTAATGGAATTGTGATAACCTTCCCATAACAATTAATATAAGCATGATAAGTTCCTAACCAATACATGTCTAACAACGCATCAAACTCTAGGAACTCTAGTACTCTCAAATCAGCAGGCAAATTAGTGACCCTCTATTGTTGGGTTTTGGGGTTCATATGCAGTGAAAAATTCAAAACAATTTTAAAAAAACCCCAACAAGATCGCAAATAAGTTCCATTAAACTAGATCTACTAAAGTAAATCATACCTTGATTCGAGATTTCTTTCTCTGATTGTTCAATCTTCAAGATGTTCAAACACGCGTCCCCTATCAGAAATCCACATACGAATGGTGAACATAATTTGGAGTGCTAGCTCCAAGAGAGATTGAAAACATTTTCTCTCTCCCAAAATCCAAAGAGTTCGAAAATTGAAAAATGAAATTCTTATATCACGTTTTTGGATATCACCCTTTATTTATATGTGTAGATAAGCTTTCACTTAAATCCTATTCGTAATACAACTATTATATTTTTGATGTTTAAGTAAATTTGAAATACAACTATTGTATTTACGTTGTTTAAACAAATTATACACATACCCTTATTAATAAGTTATCATATAACGAATCATAAGGGCTTATATACCATGAATTTTATCTTATAAAATTCACTACTCTGGACCATTTAAAATTGCGCAAAGCCATTCTTTGTGTGCGACCCAATAGATTCATGCGACGTTGGTAGTGAACCAAAACCATTTTGGTACACAAGTCATAAGCGGTCTCTAGCAAGGCATTATGACTACCCAAGTAGTATGAATATCAAAATCGATACAACCTAATGAATAATGTATATCATACCCTTTTGTTGTGCGATATCCTTTGATTAAATATAAGGCATGGAAAGTCACCCTTAATATTCAATCGTACTAGTCTCAATCTTTAAATAAATTGAAAACATCCAAGCGACATTGATCATATCAATTCACTTGGACTTGGTCATTTAACAATCTAACACATCGAGGGATCCACTAATATCTCTCTCTTTACGACAGCAACAAATTCTTTCTTGATTACACACCTTCACATATTGCTCACATGATAACCAATCACAATCTTTATAATTGTCCGGTTAAAGACAACATTTGATTGTGTCAAATTACCATGCTCACAATATTGAAGTATATGGTAATCTCAAGTCGAAGGACTAAATATTACACCTATTAAGAGTAACAACTATGACTTAATCCATGTGGTGTTCTCATCGCGGGTCGGTCTAGTACGTGTTCCTTAACAAGTACTCATGATCTTGATTCCTATCCCTATACGTATGATCATCACATGACCATCAATCAAGAATCACGCTAGTCTTAATTCATTATAGTTCCCAGTATAATGACCGACTAGGGACATTTAGGATATTTCAACAAATACTCATAGATCTTATTATAAGGTAAATATGCAATCACTTATAATAAAACAGCAAATGATAAACCTCTATTTTATTAACTAAAAACTGGAAGATAAACAATGTTTGTAAATTAACCTAGGTCACATGCCCCAACATCTATAACTACCGAATAATCAACATACAAGAAGTTCAGGTATATCTTGTCCCCAGCAGTTGTGCTAAGAATCAAGGGTCTGCTAAGCCTAATGGGTCTCAACCTTAATGCATCTACCTGCGTCTAGAAATAAATGAAACTATAGAACCTGAATCAAACATGGTATGCATCAAAGTACTACAAATCAAAGACATGACCTCAACAAGGTTACGAGAAACTCCCTGGTCTGGCTCAACAACAACCTGGACTCTCTCCCGCTACTACTGATGATGTTGTGGCTGAGCTCTCGTCAACAATGGACATTGAAACTATAAATGACCAATCTGACCATATCTCCTGCAATCCAGATGATATCTGACCCTATGTCTGACCCAGCCCACATCCCTATGGAGGTCTCTGATTCTGACCATACCTCTGAGTCTACGCTTATCCAAACCTTTATGTCTGTGTCTGGGTCTGTGTCTGTCCACCTCCTCCACCAATATCCCTCATCTTAGAATATTGTCTCTACTACTGAGGTGCAGGTTGAGTAACTTGTGGTGGTCGTCCAGTAAAACTCTGTGCAGGCACTGGTGCAACAATTATAGTTTGTACAAGTCGTAGTGGTGGTGCAATTGAACTACTTTGGGCTCTACTATCCCCGAAACCCTGTCTATTCTTCCTCCTTTTCTGTCTTGTCAACCCTAGGAGCGTATCTCTTGTATAACAGGTCTAACCTCCTCTGGATGTGTATGCAAATAGTTATCTCTAGCCAAGCTCTGCTTGTAACGGCCGGTTATTTATTAACGTCGTTAGTTAATTTATTTCATATTAGGACGCCAGCTTGGACGACATGTGGACGCCGCGGATAGGTATTGACTGTGTATTGATGTTTCATGAGTTCTGTGATGTAATAATATTATTTTTATTATCAGGAGGTCTTATTCATCACAGGTGTGTATATATATAATTACTTGTAGGGCGAGGTTGAGCGTCAGGGTTCGTTTCGTAGGACATGCCAACACAGGGTTCGGTAGCAGTGAGGACGAGCGTTGGGGTTTAATTAAACTTAAATTATTTAAACATGCTAAGGTGGAGGATTTAATTTATAATGAAATGTAAACATAACTTTAGGCTAGGTTATAAATTAAATTGGGTACACTAAGTGTGGGACTACCTCGGGAAGCGTGTCGGACAAGGGGCATGGGGTGTCGAATGATCGGGGAGTTAGTGTTACTCTATTTACAAATTTATGGAATTTATTGATGCCTAGAATAAATTATATAAGTTAAATCAAATTGGAATAAATAGAATCCTATAGTTTGAAATGAATAATCAGCATTCTTGGGATCGACCTCGAGACATGCAATGAAAATATACAAGGAAATTGGTGTCATGATAGGGTGTTCAAGAACTATGTGACACAGGGTGATCAGTGGCGGTTGGATTGTTCTCGAGATGCGTGTACACAGTAGATTAGATAAGCACCTATATATACATTGATCGATCAACATGCAAAGAATGAAAATGTTTTCTCCAAATCGTTGGGGAGATCTGTGAGAGAAATCGAGGTTGGAGAAGGTGAATGTGGGAAATTGGAGAGTGAATTCGAGCTTCAAAGTACGGATCCAATGTAATATTTATATTCTAAATGGAAGTTTTTGAAAAAAAAAAAAAATGGGGTTTTTGTGGGTTAAGGTGAAAAATGGATTTTTAGATAATTCATCACTATTTTTGATGAATATGGTGTTATTGAGTTTGGTTTTGATAAATTGCATCAATTGAAATCGGATTTGTGGAAAATTGAGGTGTATGTTGTGATTTCGAATTTTAGGGTACATGCATGTAATCAGGGAATTGGGTTGATTTTGTGTTGATTTGTGGTGAAATTTGGAGGTTTTGAGGGTCTCCAATGGATTGAGCGTGAAGAGGGATGGAGAGGAGAGAAGAAGAGGGCAAAGATTGAAAAAAAAAAAAAAAAAAAAAAAAAAAAAAAGAGACGACACGTGCGTGCGTTCCCAAAACGAACCGGGCCGGACCGGCCCAGGGTCGAACCGGGCCGGTCCGGGTGGGGCCCGCCCCAAAAATAAAAATAATAATAAATAATATTATTATATATATTATATATTATTTTCTGGAAAATAGGAAAAATTGTTGAAAAATATCAAAAAATTTTGTAAAAATTCTAAAAAAATTTAGAAAATTTAGAAAAAGGTAGAAAAGTAGGTACGAGACTTTTTGGGTATTTTTGGAGTCCCGACATAGTCCGGAAGAGGTACCACAACTGAAAAATTAGAAATATAATATAATATCATAAAATTATATAATATGTTTTCAAAAAGTATAAAACACTATAAATGGACTTCAGGGACCGAGAAATCATAGCTCGGACATCGGGGAGCTAGGTGGGCGTATTGACGGGTCCGAGAAGTCGGAGTGCGTATTTTCGGGTACGTAAAACCCAACTGAACACCACTGTTACATTTACTTATTGTTATTCACTTTGAGCTGTTATTATTGATAATCTTCGAGTCCATTCTTACTGGGACGGTTATGGTTCCGTCTATGTATCCGGGCTGTGTGGTCGCTTGCTGGGTGTGTGGTCTAGGACACAGTCGTAGGGTCGATGGTGTTGGCCACGACAGGGCTCCTGGTCCTCAGTTCACACCTAGAATTAGCTGGTTCACACCCATTTGTATATCTTTGTGTTTATAATCATGCGATGAGCTTTTGGGCAGTTATCTGCATTTTCCTTCAATTCCGCATGTTTATTTAACACTATTTATTAATTTCATTTTACATTCTTAAATTATGATGCATGGTGGTTTTCCTTGAGATTTTACTTACTGGGTTCGTCATCTGTTTTTTGTGATGGCTGAGCACAGATCCTAGTACTAGCAAGGGTAAGGGAATTTTCGGCGATTACATCTGACTTACCTACACCGAGGCTTGTTGGTACGTGTGATGACAGTTATATTTTGATATTTTGTATAATATTTGGGAAACTGGAAGACTATATTTCACACTTGTACTCGTATATATTAACTGATATAGTTGATCGCCATATGTACAGTACTTCCAGAATTTCCACTATAGGATAAATCAGTAATTCTAAATATATTTCTTTTGGTTAAATATAGACTTCCGCTGTAAAATTTTAAAGTATTGAGTTAATTAGCATGAAACTCGAGAATGTCAAGTAAAATAGATAGAGAGTGACGTGACAAAAGTTTCTGATACACTAGCAGGGGAAATAGGAAGCCACGGGGTGGCCTCGGAATTTGGGGCAGCCACAGTTTGATATCAGAGCAAGGTCGATAGGGCCTTGAATAAAATAAGTTAATGAAAGAGCATAAACTTTAAGAAAAAATAGATGTGGAAACCCGATGAATTGCTTAGAACTTTTAGTTGGGAAGCAATGGAAGCGAGTAGAGTTGGGATTGTTATTTTGATATATGTATTGTTGTATTTATATATTATACGCATACGTATATTGGGAACTGATCCGGATACGAAAATCGATGCAGACCACTATGGACGGACAGATTCCTACACCCATCCCCTGACTACTCAGCAGGAGGTTGGGGAAACTAGTGATCACACCACTAGAGAGGTAACCGATCTGCGAGCCATGGTGCAGAGAGTTACGGATCAGCAATTATTGCAGCAGGCACAGATGGCTGAGCTCATAGAGTACATACGGGGCTTGAGGACACCTGCAGTAGCGCCGGCTGCTGAGTTAGCTCCACCTACCCCTTCGACTATAATTGCACCAGCAGTTGACACATAGGCAGCGGGGACAGAGACATTGAGAGAGAGAGAGAGCTGAGCCTGTTGTGGTACCAGCTGATACTACTGAGGTGACGTCTGCTACTACCGAGCCGCAGGTTGTTGCTTCGACTGCCAGGAGTAAGATGTCAGAGACAGCGAAGATGGTGAAAGATTTTATGAGGTTCAACCCCACCTACTTTACTGGGGTTAGTGATCTAGAGGTTGCAGGACGGTGGTTGATGACGCACCGACGCTTACATCAGTTGTTAGAGGTACCAAAGGCGGACCAGGCACGTATTTCAGGGTATTGTTTGAGAGGTCAGGCAGTTGTATGGTGGATGACTTACACCGACATTCATTCCGTACCAACTACATGGGTGGAGTTTCGATAGTTGTTTCTAGATGAGTATATTCCCACCGAGGTACAGTTAAGGCTTAGAGAGCAGTTCCTGGCATTGAGACAGGGTAGCATGACGGTATCACAGTACATGGATCGATTCAGGTACCTTATGATGTATGCCATAGACGTGGCGAACACCGAGAGACTCTAGATCTACTATTTCATCAGAGGTTTGGATGAGAAGATAGGTGATGTGATTGTCGCGAATGGAGCTGAGACGCTATAGATTGTTTATGATAGGGCATTGGCTCGCGAGACATATCTTCGACACAGAGGAGAGCTTATGGATAGGTCTGGGCAGAGTTCTTGATCTCATTAGAGGCCGAAGAGACAGTGAGATCAGTCTGACCGACAGAGGCAGGATCAGGGTCGACGAGATAGACGTCCAGAGCAGCGGAGAAGAAATGAGAGGCAGGGGGTGTATGCTACTACATCTGCACCTGTTGAGCAGCAACTACAGCAGCCTCAGTAGCAGTATCAGGACAGGGATCAAGGCGGCCATGACAGGGGTCAGAGAGACCGGGGTCAGGGTCAAAGATCTGATGATGGGCAGACTGGGAGGTGACAGACACGTCAATGTTTTAGGTGCGGTCACAGAGGACACTTGAGGCACGAGTGCAGAGCACCATCGCCACGACATGATCAGGGTCTGAATAGAGACAGAGTGCATGCAGTGGCACAGCTAGATTTGGGAGCTACCAGGCAGTTAGTCGAGGGTACGTTATCTATTCACAGTAGACTAGTTCATGCTATGTTTGACTCAGGTAGTACATTATCATTTATTGCTAGACGATTAGTTGGGAAGTTAGGGTAGTTGCACACACACTTGAGACACATCTTGTTCTCAACACGGCTGTTGGGGATAAGATTTACCCTAACCGGGTAGTTTCGGGACTTTTCGGGTATTTTTGGAACCCCGACATAGTCCGGGAGACCACAACTGAAAATTCAATATGTGATATAATAAATTACATAATGTGTGTTTAAATAATATAAAACATTATAAATGGCCTTCAGGGACTGGGGAATCATAGCTCAGACATAGAGGAGCTAAGCGGGTCGGATTGACGGGTCTGAAAAGTCGAAGTGCGTAGTTACAGGTGCGTAAAACCCTTGAGAATGTTACACTTTATTTCATTTGTGGTGTGTCCATGTAAATGATTGTTTATCAATTTGTTTATTTAATGTTTTGTTACTTAACTGGTTGTCATGTGTATGCATTATGATCATGTGTTGGTCGGTGTTTGATTTGCTCACATAGTCGGAGGTTAATCGAGATGGTTGTGTTACGAAATTGAGCAGGCTAGATTGTAGCGCATGTGCTGGGCTCAACCAGTGAATAGCTACCCGCGTAATGGGGTGCATGTGTCCAGTGGGTTGTGATTTGTTCCGGTCACCGTTAGTAGTTCAGATGTGGTTTAGACTTGATGTGTTCAGTCGGGGTCATCTGAATCTACGAAGTATAATCTAGTTTTGTTAGACTCCGTCACACTTCCATCTAGTTTTAATTGATATCGTAATTGAATTGGTTTACTCGAATGTTGTTTTATCTTTTAGTTTGTTTTATTTTCACTCTGTGTGATCGTCATATTAGTTGTGAATATTGTTTACTGCCAGCCATAGGAATATGATTCCTGTCGTCAAGGTCATATTCACATGTCTTGCAGAGTATTGTGGTTTTTTATGATTAACGTGTAGACTTCTCTTGGGAATTTACTCACTGGGCTCGTTGCTGTATGTGTTGGGCAACTAAGCGCAGATCCTGGTACGAACAAGAGCAAGGGAAAGGAGGTACTAGGCGACTATCTCTGAGGCCGTTACTGCTGATAGTTCGTGTTTTGATATCATGTATGTATATACTATTTTGCTGGGTTTTGGGGAGTTTAGAACTTTATCACGTGTATATGGATTACTTTTTATTACGTCTCAGTTATATACATGATGTTTATATCCGGAATTTCCACTACTTAAGTTAAATAAATTCTCATAAAATACGAATTAAATGCTTCCGCTAATAATGAAATTGTAATTATTAACTAACCTGCTAGATGTGTCAGACAACTTAATATAGTAGGATTAGTTACACGGAGCGTCACTTCACAGAGCTGCGAACGTGGCAGCAGTGATGACGTGTTGGTGACGTGACAGGCGCTGCTGGGCTTGCGGGCGGAAGGCGTGGGTCACGGAGCGACCCTGGAAGATTTAGGGTCGTCACACCGCTCATATGCCCTATGTAGTGTCTCTGGCTCTATGGAGACTACAAACCCTCCAATTTCAGGCAGTAAACCCTCCGTGAAGTAGTAGACCATGTCAACATCTCTATATGCTGAACCCCCAATATAAGGTAGCAAGTGTAGGTACCGTCCCATATATGCCAAAATAGACTCCTCAGTGAATTTTCTAATAGTAGAAAACTCACTCCTCTTCGCTCTCAGAATTGTAGGAGGAAAGTATTTCAGGTTGAACTGGGTCTTGAACTCTATCCAGTTCTTAGGTACCCCTCTGGGAGAAACCAACGTAGTCCACCAGTCATCAGCCTCCACTAACAACATCGACGATGAAATGGAAGCTCACATATGCTCCTTAATAGCAATAATGTAGTGGACCTTTTCGTAGCTCTTCAGAAACATCTCAACCGCCACTAGATCTGTACCCCCAAAGAACTCCTTCAGGTTATATCTCTTGAACTCCCTCAACTGCCTAGCCTCAATTGTCGCCCTAATGCCTATCTCTGCTGCTGGAGCAGGCACTATATCTATTGGATCAAGAGGTCCAACCGGCACTACCTCAGCCTGTACCGGAGGTAACACAACAGTCTCCGATATCACTGCAATCGTCGTAGGAGCAATAGATGTAGCAACTATCGGTGTATCCAACTCTTGAGTAGCATGCACTCCTAAGGTAGATGGTGGTGATGTCGTAGCTGTAACAAGTGTCCTCAAAATCCTCAGGTCTCCTCCAGCCTCTGATCCTGAGACGCGATGCTCTATGTCAAGGCCTGAAAATCCTCAACATTGATCACTCGAGGACTAGCAGCCCCGCTGTCATCACTAGTAAATGGAAAATCAACTATAATCAACTAATAACTCAGTAAATGAAAAATCATAAATACAACATGTAATGTGGAAACCCTGAGAGATGCATAAATACATGCATCTCTGGTGATCGAGCTAAAAAATACGATAATGCATGATAACCTTAATCACTAAATCCCAAAATATATCCCAGTGTGTTACAAAAACATAACGTACGGTAATCACAAACAAAAGACAAAAACCTACTATGGAGTAAATGAAAGAACCGCTACGAGAGTCCTCAAAGGAAATCACCTAGCATCGGCTCTTTCCTTGCTCGTCTCTTGCCCTTTTTGCACCACTATCACAAACTAGACGGTGAGTGTGTGAAAAATTGAGAGTATAGCCAGAAGAACAAAAATAGTAATTTAAGAATCACCAATAAAGCAGTCTAAAAATCATGTGGTGTTGAAAGGCTGAAAATAAAATAAATTGCATGATGAACAGATTGGCAAGTATAGCAATGATATTTGAGTGTCTATAAGTGAAAAGAAACCCATAAGTGGTCAATTACCACATTATATCCACAACAAACCACAACCACATCATCCACAACCATTTCCACATCCACAACAATCCAGTACTCGGGGTGAAACTCAATATTAGGTAGGTGGACAACACTTCTACAGAAGTGTTTACGTTAACCCAGTTAATATAAACCCAGAAGTACCTTCACGACACACTTACGCCAAAGACACTCAACCAAGGAATATAAAAATGAAATTCCAACAAATAGCTCAATTCAAAAGAAATATCAATAATGTAAAATGAATTAATGCGTACCTTCTTACTGGTTTACTAACGTATAAAGCGTACCTCAAATACCGTAAAAATATCAATCCTCACGCAACCCTCTAACTCGTTTCAATCCGAATTCTCAAAGCCTGACAATCATTTAACACAAATTTGGTTCAATTAGAGTCATTTCGTGACCCTAGATAGACCCCCAAAGTTTCCCTAAAAGTTTTGAAAATTATTTTAAAAATTCATGTTTTTACTTTTCCAAACGCCGCCAATGACATCGCCAGAGCTAAATCCTATGGCGTCACATAAAGCGTGGGTTCCTGAAACCTCTTTGCTTTAGATGCCGCAGATGACGCCTCCAGGGTTTTGGCTCACGACGTCATCTAAAACGTGGATTCCCCAAACCAGTTCTGGTTTGCACTCCGTGAGCATAAATGCTCCACGGCGTCCCTCGCGACGTGACACTTTGCACTCATTTTTAGGGTTTTTTGAAATCTCGGCTCATGTCACCTGTGTGTTGAGCCTATCCCAAATTCTTAGGGACATCTAAAACTATTCAAAAACAACCTCGCCTTGTGTCGAAGTCCCGACCAAAGCCCTGATTCGAAAATCACATAAAAATTCACTAAAAATTCCCAAAATCTTACCAACTCCTTCAAATCACAAAATAATTTCGCAATACCTCAATAGATCATTCATTTTATCACAATTCATCACTCAAACTCGTTGGAAATCAAAGCTCGAAAATCTCGCCCGAATTCATCGCGACAAAAACCCACAAAATTAGTACCAACTCATAGACAAAAACGAGAGAAGTCGGGATCCTACCTTTTTACATGCAGTTGGTCGATCCCCGACGTCACACTAAGCTCAAAAAATCCAAAACCTTCGTCACCACGTTCGTTCAATTGAAAACCAAATGAAATAGAGAAGAGAGAGAAAAAGGTGGTGACGTTTTATACTTCTCGCTTAATCACATGCCCGCATGGATCTCGAGGCGTGTCTTGTATTTCTCACTTGTTTCATCCAACAACTCTAATTCAAATGCATAACTCCAATAGGTGACTCATCCTCACAACTTAACCAATTCCCGCTCACAACATGCATTATCGGACCCATATCGTTTCACGACTCGTACGTCGTGCGTTCCTGGACACAACAACGCTCTCGCATTTTAATTGATTATTTATTATTTTTTGATAATTCACTAATTATCATTTCTCGGTGTTTAACTACCCATATTATACCCTAAAATTCTCATTTTTTCTAGGCAAATCTCACACACAAATTTATGGCAATAAAGAAAACAAAATCATGCACTATGACATACGGGTTCACATTCGGGTATAAATAATAGTATAAACATCATAGAAAATAAAATATATCTCAGTGTCGACTCCCGAGGCTTGAGTAATATGACAAGTCACGACTATCAGGTCACGGTCCTGAAACACGACATGTGTCACCAATTAAATTTGAGGGTCGTTACATACACTGTCCATGATGTCACGTAATGTGAAACCAAAATAACATAACAAAAAAAGGACGAAAAAAATAAAGGAACGCGTAAAAAATAGAAAAAATTTAAGAACCACCTAAAAACATGGAAAATAAACCTAAAACATGGAAAAATAACTTAAGAACACCTAAATAAAATGGAAAGTTGTGGGTTTATTTTGCGGAATCTACGTTAACCATTGGAGATAGTTTTTGCGTTAAATGTGTATTCACTTCCACAGCCCCTCAATAATGATGATGTGGTAGCAATGGACAGCCCCAATCCATATTTACCATTGCAAATGCTCTTAAAACTCTATTTGAGAAAGAGTTGTTGGTTTAGTTTTGGTAGTTACATCATTTTTTTTCTTAGGTTATGTGATTGGACCGCTAGACTATTCTTTTTTCAGAATTATTCGAACTAAATTAGAAAAAAATTTTAAACTCCTAAGGACATCAAGAAAAAGAAAAAAAAACAAGCAACTAAATGACACCCCCAAACGCACACCAAAATACATATCCTGACCACATCTGTTGTTCATATTCACCTTGAGATGCAAATGGGTAGGGTAATCCCCACGGTGATGGGGATTTGATGAAAATTTAACCTAACAAGTATGGGTATGAGAATTTTAAATGGGTATGGGGGCAAAGAAGGGTACAAAATCTCATACCCAAACGGCTATGGTACAGGGATGAGTAATAAAATATATTCTGTGATGGCCCTAATTTCCCGTGCAATTGGGTACGCCCGGCCTAAACCCGCGGGCCACGAGTCATCACTCGACAACCTGACGAGCCTAGTCAGCCTCCGATTTAATCAATTTAACAATTTATGAAAAAGTTATTACAATAATACACAGCAGAAGACTAAACAAGTATAATAAGGGAAATAACTCAATCAAAGGGAAATGTAGGAATCTATAAGTGTGGAAAACCACGGATATTTATGTACAATTCTATATGCATAAATATATGATATCAATCTCATCAAAATAGCAAGTTCTATAACCCAAAACATATATATGAAACGATATATAGATAAGCAAAACATAAAAACCTACTAAATGGTCTCCCCGGTCCCGCTGCTAGTCCTCAAAGTAGGTCACCTAGGCAGGGCCCCTTGCCCTTGCTGCTCTCCACCCTATCTGCACCTACCGCCACAAACTAGACGGTGAGTAACTGAAGAAATCGAAAGTAGTGCCAGAAGAATATAACAATAATTTATGATTTAACAAGTAAAGCAGTCTAAATATCATGGGGAAATAAAATAGCAGGAAAGTAAGTAAATCAAGTGCATGATAAATAGACTGATAGATAAACAATCGAAATTTGCATGTTATAAGATTCAAAAGAGGCCCATGAATGGTCTAATTTCACAGTAATACGGCACGGATCTCGCAAGATCTCCCCGGGCAATATCGCAACATTAGCGCAGCTTGAAATCGAGAGGCATCGCAACACCTCTCGAATCCAGTACCAGTACATGCACACAACACTAGGGGTGGTCAGTTACCCTTGCAAGAGGCACCCTCGTTGTCCCAGCTAGTGCGGGACCACATGATACCTTCGAAACACACACTCATGCCAAGAACATACAACAAACAATATGGAATGGAATTTCAAACAAAGGCTTAATTCAACATTATCAATGAATAAAGGAATGTATAAATCACATACTATCTCCTTACTGGCCTACTAACATACGCACATACAAGGCACGTATGTACTTACCTGACTAATCGCAACCCGGTACCCCTCCGAGACTCTAACGCGTCCCCCGTGGATTTCCAACTACCTGGCATAGGTTGGAACCTCAATTAATGGGTTTAGGGTTAGTGTATGCCTTAGGTTCATCCCCATAGTTTGATTTAAAAATAGTCTTGAAACCGACTCAGATAGTTGTGAAAAGTCTATTAGTTGAGTGGTATGCGGGTCATGTCGTGAGCCCATGGCCCTAGGGTGTGAACTGCGGCATTTTATAATTAAAATCCGCATACACCACACCCAACACTTACATTGTACTGTAAAAGATTCAAATTTGATCTATGACGGGTTTTACTCTAGTACAAACCCTCACACCCCACAAGTTCATGTACTCATACCAAAACGCCCACACATACTCGAAATAGCCACGTTCCATGCACAAAGTAAAACTACTTGCACACACACGCACACTTTGAATCACACATACATATGATGGGCTTTTTATACACACTATGTAGTTTTGCAACAAAAAAACTTATATATATGGGTTGTTCTTTAAGTATAGGAAGTTAGTGGGCCTCTATTGGGCCTTCACTATTGAGGCCCATGAATAACCTTCATCTTCCTCCTCAAGATAACACCATCTATTTGGGTCCCCGACTTAGGGTCGCTCAGCTGTTCTTTATTTAGACCCGATACCCGAACCAGAAGTAACGATACACCTAAACAAATAAACCTGCAGAATACACATTGGCTAAACAAAGGATAATAATTGCGAAAAGAATATAAAAAGATATCCTAAGCCAATAGATTTAAGTTCATAGAACATTTATAAAAATTATACATCTGTTCATGCTCCTTTAAACTAAACAAGTTTATTAAATCTCCAAAGATCATCAACTAAAGGTAACTAGGATTTAAGCTACCCAAAGATCTATTTTCAAATTTAACCCCAAGTTGAATAGTTTCAAAATCAAATATACATAATATATATATATATCAACAAAAGCTCACATCAAGAAGAGACTTCAAGCTTGTCTCTCCCTTGCCTCAACCTATAGTAGCATAGTAGCAGGATTTCATAAAAAATAGACTTATAATGAACCGTCAAGTACTATCATAGACATAAGATTCGTAAGTTACAAATTGTAACAACAATAATCATGAATAACATTAAATAGATTGACAAATCATTTCATAATTTCAAACTTTCATACAAATGAGGGGTTTCCATGTACTATAAAATATAATAATACGATAAGTCGATGTTCCATTCAATGCATACTAGATATCGGCAAGAATCCGTGACCGATTCTCCTACTTCAAAGTGATGGAAACAACCAGCTAGCACACAGGGCCTTATGTGCCCTCTCGTTTGTCCCATCAAATCAACAAGTAGGTTCGTCCAAGCCATCACCGATGCACATCTCTGTCTCAAGAGTACAAGAGAAGGTAACTCACATCCCGGGGTGTTAACGACCCTAAGTGGTACCATAACATTCTCTATTCTTATTGATTTACTTGCTTATAAGACCCTCTATGGAACTCCACACATTCTCATAAATAATAAGTGTATTCACATTCCATAGATACGTAGGTTCGAGCAATACCACGATGCAACCCATAAATCTCAAGTCTTTAATTCAAATTATGAATCCTAAGCATAACTAATAATCATGCAATATTTGATAATTGAGCAAGCTCCCCACTTACTCCGCACTCACGCCTAATCTCGATCCTCTCGCGTTTGGGCTCGATGTGAATCGTCTCGCGAATCCTAAAATCGATACTTAAAATTAGAATCGATGATTCGAGTAAAATAGGAATGCGGTGATGTAAAATAAGGAAAATCTGCTAAGACTTGGTTTTCCAACATAAATCGAAGACGTTCGATTAATTATAATTAAAAAGATCCAAATCACCATACAAGACTCAATTTAGACTTTAAATTCCCAAATGACAATATTCAGTCAAAGTCCACAAATTTATCGAATAAGTTTATTTCCCAAAAAAAAGATTCAAAGTCCCTTTTTAAATCTCAACTCAACCTTAAATGTCAAATCCATATCAATAAACTTCAACTGCGTTCAATTTGCTAAAATCATGGGAAAAACCCTTTAATGCACCATCAAACTATGGAAAACAAGATTGATTCATCCATAATACTTGTTATCATAAAGCTTAAAAAATTTATATAACCCATTTCAAGACTAGATCAAAAAAATATTGAACAAACTTTGAAAATCATCAACTCTCATTGCCAATACCAATACTAAGACCATAAATCTAGAGAGTATTAGAGTCTCACCATGCCTTCAATGGAGTTTTTGACTCCAAATCCTTTCCAAAATCTCATTCTAAAATAGATCAAATCTTTCCTTTCTTCTTTTCTTCTCTATTTTCCTCGCATGATTGCCGTCGATGCCATCGGCTTTGGGCTCCTTCAATAAACAATAAAGAAATCATGGCGTGCACCTCTTCATACACGGGGTTCAAGATTGAGCGATTGCAATAGGTATACACTTGGCTAAAGACTTGGTGACACTTCTTGAATGAGTTCACCAAGTCGATAAGATGCAAACCGAGACACCAAATATGCAGTTGTGAGTCTTAAATCGACAATGCCATGTTCCACCCTCATTGCCCACATATCCGAGACTCGGGAGTCCAAGATAGTCACCCTTCATAACTTGTATCGGACACCCCAAAGACTTGGTGACACTTGTTGAGTCATAGAATCCCCCACATATACTGGATATTCACTCATTTATACCATAAATATGAAAACAGGGGACACAAAAAATCAAGCCATAAAATCGATGCACCAGTGGGTACCGACCCTATAGCCGTGTATTGGTTGTTCTCTGGATCGCCGAGCACCGGTGGTCCGATGGGACTGACTCCGGTGCAGCGTTCGCGATCATCGCAACAACAAAAATGAAAAGAAAACAATGATGTCGGGATCGGACAGAGAGAGAAAGAAGAAGAAAAGAGAAAAAGATAGAGAGAACGGGAGGGGAACCTACTCCGGTGACTAAAGACTCTCCGACCACCAAAGGACTCATCGATGGTTGGCGGTGCTTCGCCGAGGTGGGGGAAGAGAGGAGGAGAGGTGAGGGAATCGGTGAAGAGAAAACCGATTTGGGGAAGGAAATGAATAGTAAAGTTAGGTAAGTTCCTTTTTATACCTCTTTTGATTTCATCAACACATGTCTACACATCTCAAGGCTAATCCCCCGTCCTTATAAACCCAGTCCCAAACTTCAGTGACACCACAACTATGACACATCTTCTTGAATTACTTCATGTTGTACATCCCAAGGTTCATTCTAAGCTTATTGAATTTCTCCACTCAACTATAGGACTCATGTTGATTAATATCAAAATAAATCATATAACTTATGTTAGGCCATTAATTGAACTTTATAAATTAGTGCCCGAGGTCATACTAACTCCCGTCTATTCGATACTCAGTGCACCGCGTTCGACACGCTTTTGAAGGCAGTCCCACACTTAGTGTTCAAATAAATTATTTATGCCTAAGTTATACTTTATTTGATAAAATTATGTTCCTCAACTAAGGTCATATATTCGATTTGACTTAGTTTACCACCTCTAATACCCGCTAAAATGACTACCGAAACCCGTTTACCTAGGCGAAGCCTCACTCAGCTTAATATTTGCCCAACTGGCTCGTGACCCATATTATACTACAATACTAGTACATACATCACAAAATCATAAAATTTACCTCGGTGTCGACTCCCGAAGTTCGAAATACAGTCCAGTATCACATAGCCGGGTCACAATCCTAACAAGTGTAACACAAGTCAAGTTAAATTTGAGGGTTGTTACATATCCACGTGGATCTCCATATATAATTTTACACACCATATGATATTTATTATTTATGTATACATCATATGATGTTTATATAAATATAATATAATATTACATAGTTTCCATCCCGAAACACTTATTATACACATAACATAAAACCTTAATGAGATTTATGATTTTAATCTATTTGGTTAACTATATTTTTTTTTTGAATTGTTTGCAATTATATTTATATTTTACAATGAGGAAAATTGTGAAACCTTATTTTATAGGATTCCCCTTTCTTTTTTTTTTTTTTTTTTTTTGGGAGGGGGTTTGAATTACAAGTTGTATCAATTATATCCTAACATTTTTGTTTTAGTATCAATTCTATCTTCAAGTAGTTTTGAACAATTTTTCCTCGAAATCAACATAATCTTCGAACTCTTCTTCTCATGATCATCCATTTGATCAACTTACAAATCAAAATCTTTCAAGCCTCGTGCTTAAACTAGTGTATGAGAACTCACAAAAAAAATTATCAATGATACATTAATACTTTAATTAAATGTTTTAGCTATTCATAAACCACTAATAGTAAGTTGAAATCACTTGTATATATATAAGAAAATGACCTATAAAACTTATTAGAAGGTGCATATAGTTTTTAATTTAACAAAAGAATTATGTACTTAGATTATATACATGATTGATAAGCATATGTACACATACAACTATATGTATATTATATACATGAATACATAAAAATATTAGATTAAACTCTAATGCATATGTATGAATAAATCTTTAAATGGTATGATAAGAAATTTAAAGAAAATGATGTGAGGCACATAATATGGAAGAAAAGATATGGATGAAAAATAGATCTAAATTAGTTGGGGATAGAATTGATACTAAATTCCAAAGGTTAGGATATAATTGATAAATTTCAAGGTTCGGATATAATTGATACAACTTGTTAAAGTTAGATATTCTTTTATCATTAGGCCTATATGTATATATACATGTTATGAATTTGTTAAAACTTAATTATAAGTGTTAGTACTTAGAAGTTAGAACTTTCATTACATGATATATTGATACTTTATTTTTGTTGAAGGCCTTGTTGAAACTCTAACAATTGTGTTGTTATGTATGTATCTTTGACACCTTATTTTTTATAATTCTTTTTTGAGAAAAATTAAGTTGGAAGAATATTCTCTCCATGGTGATTCATATCCTCGCAAAAATCCTCATAAACATCCTCGCGGGGATCCTCAATGGCGAATGGAATTAGGAATGGAGATTCCACATCCCCACAAAAATCTCCACAGGGATCTCCAATAGGGAAAAAATTCATGGGATTCCACATCCCTACGAGGATTAGATGGGTGTGAGAATTCATCCATTAAATGGATATGGGTATGAGGATGGGTGATGAATTTTTAACCGGGTATGGGTATGGGTATGGGTATGGGTATGGGAATGAGGTCCTCATCCCCTACCCTACCCATTTACATCCCTAAATGCAAGCTTATGTATCTCAAGATTTAAAACACAATTAGATAAGGGGTACGGGTTCTAGTATGCCTTTAGAAACATCAATCTAGCATTTTATTTTGAAAAAAGAATGGCTAAACGAACCCTAGTTTTTGCTAAATATACTCTCACTTTTTTTAAAAAAAATGTGAAATGGCTCAACTGCCCTCCATAGAAAAGGTTTTGCTCATCTTATACCTTGCTCACGCCATTCATCCATACCCCAGTCAAACCAACACCTCTCCCTCACTCAAATTGCACTCACATTCTGCTTGAATTCGATGAAATTCGGACAAAACCACATCGATTCGACATCGTGAGTGCATTTTTCATCTCTTATGTATCAATTTTGGGGTTTCTTGGGTTTTTAGGAATGTTTTTAGTTGATTTTGCATTGTTATAGTTGTTGCTTAGATTTGGAGCTTCAATTATATCTAGCGATTCCAAGCAAAACCCAATAATTTTTTGTCTTTTTCATATATTTTTTGGAGTTTTTTTCTTTTTCATTCTTGTCGTTTTCAATTGCAAACACACAGGTTTGTGACCTCTAAAGAGGTCTCGATCTCAGTATGAGTGAGCCAAGGTCTTGGTTGCCTTCCACCGAGACCAAAACTTTTTTAAAGGTCTCGATGGGAGTCAGTCGAGACTTCTTTAAAGGTTCAGACTTGTATGGTCGAAACCTACAGGCCGGGGGCAGACAAAGTTATGTTTGAGTAATGGGTAAGGTTGCAAGTGTGGCAAAGCAAGGTAGGGATTAAAGTTACCGTCCCCGTCCTCGTCCCCGCAGGGTGCGAGGCGGAATTTATCCTTAAAAATTCTCTGCGGGGAGAACTTTGTCGCCCCATACCTTGTCCCATAGGGATTCATGCGAGGCAGGGAATCCCATGCCCCATCAATTATGTGAAAATATTCATTTTGATATCCACTCCTTAGCCTTTTTACCACTTGACTACTTTCTCAATTTTTATTTTATTAAGAAAACTATCTTTCTCAAATAGAATAATTTGATTTTGTTTATAATTATTTTAAAGCCTAAAAAAGCATATTCATTGTTCCTAACCCAATAGGGTAAACTAACCTATTACAACATTTCAATAAGTGAAATGCAATAGATACTACATTATATACTAAAGCACGAAACTACCCTAATAAAATAGAGAGAACTACCCCCACAAAAGGGAAAACTTCCCCATAAAAGGGAGACATCTACCTCAATTTGATGAAAGATTTGCCTGAGGAGATAAAACTTAAATTAAACAAAAATTAAACCTAGAACAAAACAAACATTAAATCCTAACGGAAGAAGAATTATATAAAGAAGGAGACCACCCGAATACTTTGTCCAGGATATTGTTAATTCCCTCGTAGACGAAACTCCGCCACCACAATGATGTTGCAAGATTTTGCTTGCTTTGCTACTACCCACCATCATCGTTGTCCGTGCACCGCCGAGAGTCATTAACTACCCCTAAATACCACATAAAAATCACAAAATCTCTCGTCTTTATCTTCGCTTGATCTCACCTTCTTCCACCATTACTACACCATCTGTTTCTATCTCATTGAAAAGTCATAGATCTAACAAATATCTTTAGATCTAAGAAACAAGGAGAATAAATAAAGAATAAGCAACGCGAACATACGAAGAAATATGAAAAGACAAAAGCAATCGAAGCATTATTTTATTAAGAAGGTTGGTTGGACATAGATGTCGTTATTGTTGAGAAAGGTCGGACGACGGCCATTGCGGTCGCCACCAAACAAGGAGTGTGAACGAGAAGAAAACTAGGTTTTGCCTCTCTTTTGTTTCTTTTTTTTATTTTGTTTATGATATTGTTATGTTGATTGATGAGTTACGAAATTATCATACTTAATTAAATATAAGAGATTTCTTAAATTAATAAGAAAATTATATTTCAATGTTATAACTATACTTTAATATAGTAGAATTGATTAATGTTACAAGTTATGTTTTAGAGTTGGAGATCTTGAATTTCATTTCATACAATTACATAAGTTTTTAATAAAAAATAATATAAATTTTTAGTAAAAAAAATTATGTAGGAGCGGAGAGCTTGAAAGTAGGGGATCCCCATGAGGCACGGGGCAGGGAATCTCCACAGGGCGAGTGCCATTCTTATCCCCGCCTTGCCACGCATGATAAAGCAAGATTTTGCCTCATGCCCCACTTTGTGATGAGCAAAAAGCGGGGAATATTTGCCCACCAAGGTGGGGCCCTATGGGAATGAGGATTTTCTGCCCCACTTTCAACCCTAGTAATGAGATATTTTAAGCAAAAAATGGGGTACATTTAGCAATAGTATTTCTGAGATTTTAGAAAAAGATTGAATACGTTTAGTAATTAAAATTCAAAATTTAGGGTATGGTAAGTAATTGAGGTATGTTTAGCAAAAAAAAATTGGTGTCGTTTAGTCACTCCTATACCTGTTTATAGGCCAAGCCCGGCCTAAAAACCTTAGCCCAAGCCCATTCCACCATATATATGCGAGCCTACACATAGGCCCAATAAGCCCGGCCCATGTAAAAAATACAAAGCCCAAGACCAACCTACAAGCTCATATATAAATATTTAAATATTTAAAATATAAAAATAAATTATTTATATTCAATTGATAATTTTTTTATAGACTTTTTCAACAACTTTTGTGTTTTTATGTATATATTATATATTTTTTGTTATGCATAGAAAAAAAAAGTGACTCAAATGGTAAAGATCACTAAATGTGACCATTGTGTCCCAAGATCAAATCTCACCTATAACACTAAATATTTTTAAATTTTTAATCACTAACTTGTATTTGGGTCAAGCTTAGACTGGCCTTGGACTTTTTAAGGTGGCCCAAGAAGCCCATCTCACTTGAAAGCGGCCTAACTGGGCTTGAACCCGGGCTGGGCTTGAGTCCGGCTGGACTTTTCTTAAAAATGACTACCAAAGCTCGATTACTTGTTCATGGGCTTAGGAGGGTCGGGCGGTACCCAAGCCCCTGATTAGGTCTAGTCGCTCCCATTGAAAAAATAGTAGGGATGGCAATCGAGCTCATGGGTATGGGTACCCAAGGGTATCTGACCTTAATGGACAGGGTAATAGCCGACCCGATATACATTGAGTAAGGGTATGATTTATAAATGAGATACTCAAATGGATATGAGTAGGATAAGGGTATTAACATCTACCTGCCCATTTACCTAATTACCCACCCCATACATCCATTTATATTATATTATATATATATATGGAAAATTCTACAATGGAGACTAAATATATACCCATGCCATGGGAACCCCTCAAAATGTATTGTGCATTAAATGTTTTGTACATTTATGTCACCTCGATTAATGTGTTGGATTTAAATTCAATAGTTATAAATAGTGTACCCATGGCATAGATATATATTTGATTTTCATAGTAGAAGTACTCATATATATATATATATAACTTGGTTTTACTTTTAGGATATCGAACATTGAAAGTACATTATTCTAATTTTTAAAGATTGAAGTTGTGACGGCCCCAGCAACCACAAACTGGGCCCCGCCCGACCTAAACCTACGTGGACCCCCGAGCTCGTCTCCAACGAGTCAACGCAGGTCTAGTCAACCTTAACTTACCAATTACTCGTTACATTATTCACTCACTCACCCTGGATCACTCTTTTTGATTCACCTTAACTCTATCTAATCTTTTATCCTCAATTATAGTTAGGTGTGCAAATGGAATTGTTTTTAATACCAACTTATACAACAAGCTTTACAACTCATTCAACCTAGATGTGGAAAATCATGTCCAAACAACATCACATGTATATAACTGATCAACTGAAAGCCCAAAGTAAACATATACATGTATCGACAGTCAGGTTCAACTTTCCAAAGTCCCAAAATATCAAAACAAATGGATACATAGCCAAAATATACAACAAAAGACAAAATACCTACAAAGTGAGAGCAAAGCTAACGGCTCGAGCGTGCCTCGAGAGGATATCGCCAAGCATCGGCGCCTTGCCCCTACTTGTCTGTGGATCTGCACCCACCGTCATAAAAAGGACGGTGAGTACAAAATATAACAAGAAAACAACAACAATAGATATCTCAACATAATTTACTTGAATTTTCAATAACCACAAGTCTATAAATCATGCAAGTGTATAACAAGAAACCGAAATAGATAGCAAATCGCATGATAAATAGATTCAACAAGTACAAACAACGAAAATCAAGTGACCGAGAAACAAATGGATAGGAGAATAGATAGTCCCAATCAAACCGCGAGTCTCAAGACCTCATCGACTTGCGATCGACACGAGAGGCCCAAAATCGCCTCCTGCGCTCAATCCACCCCGTACGAACCAGGTGGGCCCGAAGGTCGCCTCCACCGAACGCACACTCTGTTAGGAAAAGCCACGACAAAGCCGGGTGCTAAATTCCTAACACACTACCGAAAAAAAGAAAGCCACGATCACAAGTGGATGCTAAATCATTTCGATAGGCTCCAACGAGAAGCCACAGTCTATGCCGGCTGCTAAACTCGTTGATACTTCTCATCACAATCGGACTCCCTAACCCCTAGGTCACCTGAACTAGAATGGAATACAAAGGGCTTGCATTTCAAGAATAATTAATCAATAAATAGAAAAGCAATTATGTTGATTCTATTGTTGCCTTTACTCACCTCAACTTCCGCTAAAAAGGCCCTCGCGTAGCTCCACACGTTCCCCAATTAGTTTCCAACACTTCGCTCATCACCTGACAATTATTTCGACCAATTTTCGTTAATTTTTCCCTAATTATTCCAAGTATTCCTCAATTTTTTTCAAGTTTAACTCATTTTCTACAATTTTCTAAATTATTGTTCCTTTGCGCAATTTGGGTCGCTTACCCGGTATTGGGTTCCATTTAAACCCATTAATTATTTTCATTTGTAAATATCAATGTTTTTATTTCATTTTCGTCCCACGGACTCTCAAATACTCGATTAACACGTTATTTTCGTACCGAACTCGTTCAACGGTACCAACACACACACCCACCACGTCTTCACACATTAGGGATATTGAATTTAATGTTCGGTAATAAATAAATAATACAAATCACCAAACAAACATAACATACCTCGGTGTCAACTCCCGAGGACTGAAACAAGTACACCATGGCTAGTTGGGCCCACAATACGACCCTGAAATGTCACGTGGCACGAGTTAGAATTTTAGGGTCGTTACAGAAGTTGAAGACATTTTTTTAGCTTACATAAAAGCCTTTAATATTTTAAATTGTAGAGTAATTATTAGAGACAACATACATTTATTTATGTTTTATAATAATTGTAGAAATAATATAGTGTGTGGATTTTATTGACATTTTGCTCAAAAATCTTATTTCACTCTTTTTAAATTTTAAATTTTAAATTTTTATTATATCATATTAATTAATAATGGAAATTGATATCTACAGGTACCCTGCTATCCATAAGGATAATACTCATACTCACCCCACTAAAAAATAAAGTAAAAATATAAAGTATAAGTAGGACACTCATATGATGGGGGATATAGGTATGATGTTCCCGCCCCATACCTTACCATTGACACCCCTAAAAAGGAGAGGGACAGAAAAGGCTAGAATGTCACTATGTCAGCGTGTCCGCAAAACTCCAACAAGTTGGTGCATGTGCTTGTGCAGCATCACTCACATGCGAATAAATAACTTTAAAACCATGTGGTTCGTGCGCTTCGACTCCTACACGTGGCCGCCTACTATTCGTTGGATTTGGTTGACTTTGACAATAATCAAATAGCGCTGTCGCTGATCTAGATTCTTTATCAGATCGATAGTGTCGGATTATTAGTCGCTAAAACGGCATTAACGGCTCTTATCCGTTCTCATCAATGATAATACCATATCATATAGATGAAAAATATTTGGTTATATTTTTTATGCACAACCTTCCCCATTTTTTGTGGAAGCAACTACTCAAGGAGTTTTAATTAGTCTGATTTGCACAATTAGCTAATTGTTAATTGAAAATTACGCTTAAGCAAGGCATAAAATTACACATTTAGATGAGTTGTATGCATCTCGATATGTATCTAATAAATTCCAATATTTGTGTTGTGGATAATGCATATCTATCAATCTATATAAAAGAATCAATCTTTAATTTTTGAGTGGTAAGCAAAAGGTCTTTTTTGTCTTTTTATTTTTATTTTGTTTTTTGTGTTTCGTTTTCAAGTCCCAACTCTCATTAAATTACGTTTTTTGTGTCGTGTATGTCTCAGATTCTTTCTTATCAGCTTCGCTTCAATCATCACCTCTCAGGCTTCCATTATAACTCCAATTTTCTTCAGTCGAGCATATAGCTAGGGATGAAACAAATCATTACTTGGTATCAAAACATCTACACCTAAGTATATATGACAGGGAGATATGCGGAACAGATTCTTTGAGTAAAGCATTAACCAGCTGAATAGGGCAATTTTCACCAATAAGTTGCAACTAACATTTAAACCTAACAAAGATTCACATGGAACACCCTGTGAATTCATCATTCGTCTATGTGTATTGGCATGTAGGTTACAATCAATCAGTTCCAGCATGAACTATCCAAATTACATAATACTTATTATAATTTTCATTTTCAAGTTCGTAAAACATACTTTTGCCCTATACTTTTGCATCAGTCAACACCTAACTCAACAATTAAAATGCATGTTTTTTTTTTGGGAAATGGCTAGCTTCATTTGTGCATCAATTAACCTAAAAATTATTAGTACTTTATCATTCCATATATTACTACCATGATCTTGATCAATCAATTGCTTGCATTCCTTTTAGAAAACCATAGCATATTAGTTCGACAAACATATTCTCTGCATCTTTGTATGGTTTAATTTTCCTTCTAAGTGGTTATGAAAGTAGACATTGGAAGAGTAAGCATATGTTTTTAATTAGTTTCAACTTTAGTAATTACTTGATCCCACAATAATCAGGTCCACTTTTTTCTTAATCTTTTTGTTGGGTAATTATGCACTCAAAAATTTATACTGAAAACACATATACACTTGAATAATTTTGGTCTTTAATAGAGGTTTCAAAACCCTTGTTAAAGATGGATGTTATTAAATGTCATGTGATGAGATCCTACCAAAAAAAATGTCATGTAAGAAATGTGTTTGATGGGTCATGTTTTAATTAATACTCTCTCCGTTCCATTTTTATTATTTTTTTAAGAGAAATAGAAAGTTTATGAATCATTCATGGCTCAATACAAAACTAGACATAGAATCAAGTACATTAATTCGCTAATCCTATTTGTGCAAATAAACTGTCATTAATTTGGCTTTTTTTTCAAAATTGAAACAGTTTGATAATCAGGGACTGCTCTCTACAATGTTGAAACTCATGACATCACACAAAAGTACTAGAACCACGAAACAAATAACAAAACTTCCCAATAAGGAGAAAACCTAAAACTTCTCAATAAGGAGAAGACCTAAAAACTTCCCAACAAGAGAAGACAAATTAAAGACTTCCAACTAGGGAAGAAAACTAACTATAAAGTAAAAACTAAAGATAAATTAATACAGTGTGCCGCACAAATCCACGCAACACCATTATGAAGATGCACCGCAACAAGGATGGACCAATTTTACAAATCTGATTTAAATCTGTTGTTTATTGAATGAACAAAGAGCAAAAGAGATTTGATTGGAACCACCGCGGATCGTTGAGAGGATCGGCAGTGGTTCAAAAACAAAAATCACAAAAGTAAATCAAAAAAGAATTTTAGAGATTTGAAGAGAATGAGAGCGCCTTTTTTTAGACCAAGTAGATTCTTCCCCTCCGTTCCATATTATCTGTCACATTAGGGCTTTTTTTTGTTCCACAATGTCTCATTAGGAAATCAAAAAAACATTAAATATTTTATTTCCAATTCTAACCATATTGTATTTAGTTAATGACACCACCAATCAATTTTTTCACAATACATATAATAAATGAAGTCATTTATGGGAGGGTAATATAGTCTTATTATAAAATCTTAATGGTAATTAATCATCACCTTATTTCTTGTGCACAAGTCAAAATGTGACGAATAATATGGAACAAAGGGAGTAGAAGAGTTTTGGCATTTAATAACACTTAATTGATAGGGGTTTTAAGCAACCTCTATGTAATACCTGTATCAACTATTAAAACATGACCAATTGAACATGTTTTTCACATGGCAGTTATAACACTTATATTTAATAGGGGTTTTGAAACCTCTATTAAAGGCAAAAATTGGTCTAGTGATCGATAGTTCCAATGATATGGGTATATATATATAATTTACTATCTTAAAATGATTTTTTCAGAGTTGATGTATTTTTTTATACATTTGCAGAATCACATTTTTCAAATGATAAAATATATCAATAGATGAATTAACGCCCGTGAGTGCAACGAGCGGGCCACTAAACTAATATATATATATATATATGAGAAATTTTACAATGAAGACCAAATATATACTTATGCCATGGAAACCCCTCAAAATGTGTTGTGCATTTATATCGGCTCAATTAATGTGTTAGATTTAAATCTAATGGTTTTAAATAGTGTACCCATGGCATGAATATATATTTGGTTCTTATAGTGTTAGATTTAAATAGTGTACCCATAAATATATATATATATATATATTTGGAGAATAAAATGTCTAATGAAATAGAAACATAACCATAGATAAAACTTGCAAAGTTGCAAGGCTAGATATGAATGAAATATGTACCACCAGTTCTTTTATAGTGCTTAGGTATTTATTTTTAAAAAAATAATAAAATGACTCACTTTCAACGCACACTTTAGACGTACATTCTTATCTTTTAGTCATTTATGACTCTTTATTATTTCCCCAGGTGTGAACTCTACATCTAAATACCATAAATAATTAAAAGATGACGATGTGCGTTGAAAGTGTGTTAGATTATTATTCTCTCTTTTTTTTTAATCCTCATGAAGCAAACCGTTGCTTCTTTAATTGCGATCGAGATTTAAAGTCAAGCGCCTACCTATTCCAGTTAATGATTGATCATTGATCACATCATTGATTAAGAGATTGAAAATCAGTTAATCCAAAAAAAAAAAAAAAAACTGGTTAATTAATTAGTAGAAAGGGATTGCTAAACAGTATATACTGTTGATGATATCATGAAATAATATCCCCAATATTATACCGTGGAAGTGTGGAGTATGGACTAATCATGTTGATGACGTTTGTTGGAGTATATAATCTCACGTAAGAAATATAATAAGAGTTGGTGTAGTATATAAATAGTGTAGATTGAATTTTGTATAAGCCAATTAATTTTATGCTAGATGGACTCCAACTTCATTTATATACCACATGTGTATGTGCGGCCCAACACTCTCCGGGCCTTTGAATTTCTATAATCTCCCTTTGAATCACATGGTGGTACATCTGATTTAAAATTAGAAATAATTTTTTATTTATAACAGAAAAAAAAATAGTTTTCTAATTTATTTTTTTTTTTAGGGTTGTTATTTCAACCCCTTTTATGCTATCTTCCCACCCTTTTTGAATCACACTCAATTATTCTTGAAAACACTATAAACCTTTTCACTGTGATGTTGATTTTAAGATTTGAAAACATATAAGGGAGACCGACAAGGAGTGGAGTGTAATTTTCAGCTACACATTTAGATAGAATAATGCCTCTCCAGACCACATGGCCAAGGAAGTTTTTTACTGTGATGTTGATTTTAAGATTTGGGAACATATTCTAAATCATATTTTTATGTTGTTAGAGCAGGATATCCTGTCGTTACAGATGTAACCTAAACCGGATTTGATCTTTGCTAATAAAAAAAAAAACACTATGAACCCACCCAATAATAAATTTGGAATTCCTAAATTACCCGTTTAACCCACCAACCGTTCGCCCAAGTCTGCGCCACCACTCTCTGTTCGGTCCAGTGCCACCTATATTCCCACCTCATCCACGAAACAAGAAACATGAGATAGAAAGAGAGGGAAAAAATCTTCTTTGCATCTATGTGTGGCAGATTCATATCCATCTCTTCTTTTTTTTTTTTGAGATAATCTTTGTTTCAATCTGTTTTTTTTTTTTTCGACTTTAATGAGAATCGAACCATGATCTCTCGAATTCTTGCCTTTTTGGTAAGTGATGTCTTTACCATCTCACTTGAGAAGCTTTAAAATCTTTGTTTCAAACTGTTTTTTGTATAGGTTTCAAACAAAATCTGTTCTTAATATGCATTTTCGCGTGGCAGATTTACATCCATTGTGACCAAACAACACCACCAGAAGATCCTAAAATGTCCTAAAGGCTACCCTGTTGTATAAGAAAAAAAAACCTATGCAGATCCCAATTCATGCGGTGAACTCAACGTTAAAAATCAGTTGAGACTATTTCGAGTTTATCAATTGATCAATTAAATCTCTAGGTATATCTACGTGCAAAATCGACTATCATCCTCTATGTCTTGTTGACACCCAAACTGCCTGCCTAGAGACAATGAAGGGGCCGGTTTGGGCGGTGAGAGAAGTTAAGTGGATTTACTAAAAGGTTATTTTGATAAAATAAAATTATTTTTTCACATTGGATGGGAAGATAGTATGGAAGGGTTGATATAGCAACCCTCTTTTTTTTTTTGGTTAGAGTTTTTCAGTTTTTTATATCAACAAGAAGCTGAGAAAAATATAAGTTCAAGGACATTTTTAACTGGTTATACAAGATCAGAAAAAAAAATAAAAATAAAATAAAATCAATTCAATTTCTTAACAAAAAAAGTAGGAAAGTTAAGTTGTGTGGTTGGTAGCTCAAAATATAATGAACACTTTTTTTTTCTCAATTTCAGTTTAAGAAAATAAAAAAAAAACAAAAAAAAACAAAAAGTAAAAGAGCAAAAAATTGTCTGTGTATCTTTTTAAGTTAGATTATTCGAGACTCCACATGAAACATATATTGAATCTTCCTATATGTGCGTCAAAAATATTAGCTTGTAGTTTGTTCATTGTTTATTATAGTTTTTAAATGATTCTTTTTTTTGAAAATGCTAGACTAACACCCTTAGAATGTACAACCCCTTTATCCAAACGTGATTTTAAGCTCGGGAGTGTATAAGCTTGCATTCCAATGTGAACACAAACAATAGATATGGCACGGATGTGTGTTTCGATGTGTTTAATGTGTCATTCTAGTACTGTCCTCTTTTTTTTTTTCTTTACTTTAATTGGAGTCGAACTTATGACCTTCACAAACCTTACTTTTTGAGTTACGAGGAGTGATGTCTCTCCATCTCACCAATTGCTATGGCAGTTTTGTATTGATGTTTTAAATTTTTTTTAATCCCAAGTAGATAGGTCGATTAGAAAAAAGAAATTATTTAATATGTAGTTTCTTTTTTTAGAATTTGAGCTACAATATTTTTTTTCAAAAAAAGTTAATTTCAAAGTATAGTGTGTAAATAATCAAGAGAATTGTGTTAGGTTGAAATCAATCGAGACACCAACAAGAAGATTTTTCACCTTGCCAAAAGAGAAATAAATAAATAAAAATAATAAACAACAAAATTTTTCCTTAATTGGAGTGGACCTCGAATTACATGTCTCACATGATAAAATCAGTTCGTGTGCCAACCAAACATTTTTGTAGGGAAAAACTAGAATGACCGATGACGTCAATCCCGAATGACCGATGACATCAATCCCGAAAATAGATTGAATGCAGCCCTGAGAGCATCTCCAATGGAATGTAGATTGAAGTGAAAAAACCTTTCTAATGGAATATGCATTTTGAATGTCGAGCTGGCGTAAATAGATATTATCTATTTTAAATATCAATTATAGACATTCAAATTGACATCCAAGTTGGATGACCAATCTTCTTTAAATATTTACTTATTTTATTTAGATTTTTATTTTCACGTTTTAATTAATATAATTACAAAATGTCACCTCATCAATTAAGTCACAAATCTACATCTACTATTTAAGATCTATTTTGAAGTTCAATGTCTATTTAAGCCACATGATATGAATATCCTCTTCACATCGAAAATTCATGCCCACGGTCCATAATTACCATTGTAGATACTTTAACAACGGTGTTATATAATTCGAGATGCATAAGTTTACAACTCGAGGTAAATACAAACAATCTGTATAAATCAAAGTGTGATTTCTATATTTGAAACGTCATTGTAGAATTACTCTTTTATATATATATATATATGATTGGGATATAGCAACTGTATAAATAAGATTATAGAGCATCATATTATGGATTTCAACGAAAATGAACGAGAATTCTGAAATTTTTAAAAAATTTAAAAAGTTAAAAAAATAAATAAATAAATAAATGAACGAGAACAAACGAGGAGGCCTGACTCCAAAAATCACAAGACAATTAGTTGACTCTCTCTCTCGTGGTGGCAATGAAGTCATTGAAGTATTCGGTAATCTCGCGTGTGAGATAGCTTATGGTGGGCCATTGATGGATGCCGTCCAATCATATCATTTAGAATGTCAAATCGTATCGTCAAGGCTTGCGTGGACCGCAGCAGGGACCACATGGAGTGGGTAGCTGTCACGTTGTCATGCCAAGTCACCCAAATTTAGCGTCGACATTCAACTTTCACTCTTGAGGTTATTGACAGGAATTTGACTGACATACTTTTTTTCAGATTCATGGCCCGTTTGCTTCGAGTGTTAACAGAATTGAGCTTTGGCTTAACTTTAAAATTGATATTTGGTTCGGGTGTTAGCTAGCACTTTATCTTATCTAAACATTAAGGCCCTATTTGGTTGGAGTGTTAACTTATCTAAGCATATGCTTAGCTGTAAAGCCTGCGTTTGGTTCGAGTGTTAAGTAAGACATGGCCTTGACAGAGGTGACCCTATCATTAGATAAGCCCAACATTTGGTCCCGTCCCATAACCACAATACCAAAACATTTGGTTGTTGAACAATTAATATAGGCATTTAAGATTTTTCACCCACCTTTTCTTATTTAAATGACCGCAATACCAAAACGTTTGTACTTGCACCAAACACCTTTAAGTAAAACACTCATCTCTCATAAAGATCAAGATTATCTAAGTCAATCCCTACACCTTACACATAATTCCAAGCAAACAGTGCCTAAAACTCCTTATCAAAAGACACCTTCCCTTATCTTCAGGTAAGTCCTCCTTTTTTTATTAATGAAAAGGTAAATCTAACTTAAAAGGACAAAAAATATATATTACTTATTTATTTTATTATTATTACTATTATTTTTACTTTAATTTGAGTCAAACTCATGACCTCTTCAAACTTTATCTTTTGATAAGTGATGTCTCATTTTATCTCACGTGAGAACCCTTATTTATTATTTAATTAATTAACTAATAAAAAATTGTGGCATTTGAAAATCAGGAAAAAAAAAAAAAAAGGGAGAAATTGTGGAAAATTCTTGGGGAAAAAGTTAGCATCGCCATTACTAGTTTCATGCAAAAATGCTGTGGATTATTCATTACGGAAGGCCCACGACAAATATTGAAAGGCCTTGAGTGAAAATGTTCATTTATTCTACAGACGAGACAAATAAGAGAGGATAAGTCTAACATCAAAGAGTAAAATCTAAGGGCTCATGTTTGGGTAATACTTGGAGGCCCATATCGATGATTTTGCTTGGAGGCCC
Source organism: Stephania japonica (assembly GCA_039657345.1). Taxonomy (NCBI): domain Eukaryota; kingdom Viridiplantae; phylum Streptophyta; class Magnoliopsida; order Ranunculales; family Menispermaceae; genus Stephania; species Stephania japonica. The sequence goes on along the minus strand of CM077558.1, from coordinate 12,287,077 downwards.
GTATCCATATGGAGGAGAGGCCCGCAGCATCGAGATCCACAAGGCTATATGTGCAGTTGTGCACGGACGCTACTAGCATCGCGTGGTGGTTTCTGGACAGTGGCGGTGCAAGTCATGCATGTCTGTGAGTCTGACAATGTTGGTTTCATGGCTGTGCTTCGTTTAGGAGGCAGTTGATACTTAATAGTCTTTTTTTTTTGATAACCCTGTTATTCGCGCTTTTTCCGACTAATTTCAAGGGACCCGAAAATTGACCCGTTTAAAACTCCAGTGCCCGAACACTGAAGATTATATGTGGTATTGCAGGGTAGCTTGTTCCTAGGACATTTATGTAATTACATTAGTAGACCCACTGGCGTATAGCTCATGTACATTGATAATTAGGAGTTAGTTGTAGCTGGTGCGTATTGTACACTCTGTACTAGCTGCCTATAAATATTGACACTGTACATTGTAAACTTAATTTTGGGAATAATATGTACACACGTTTTGTGTGTTCTAAAAAAACATTGTTCAAACACAGCTTGGCATAAGCGGAGATCAAACTCGAGACCGTGCGCCTACCACATAATCTGAAGTACGCCCTTACCGCTAGGCCAACCCGTCCGGGTTAGGACGCAGTTAATAGTTTATGGGGTGGTGATATCTTTTTAATTCATATTCTATTATGATTTTAGTTTGTGTTTTGTTTAGGTTAAGGCTTTAAGCTGGTGTTTTAGTTTTTTCCTAGGTTTCGTCTCATCTGACAAAAGGTTTTGCCAAATAAAGGTAGGTTTTCAATTTAATGGGTAAGTAGATGTTTCGGGCTTGATTATGTTATGTGGTATCTATTTGGATTAAGAACAAATCAATGTGGTTATTTAGGCTTAAAAAAATACATAAAACAGTAACAGTGAAGATCCAATATTTGGATTAAACTTTTCAATTATTAAGTTGTTACAATTTTTTTTTTTTGATAAAAAGTTGTATTCATATTTCAATTATTAAGTTGTAACAATAATAACTGCAAAGTCTCAATTTCAAACTAGTTAGTGTCTAATACACAGATTAAACTTGTAACTAATTTCTCTCTTAGCAGTGGTGACTCCGAAAACCCTAATTCCTAATTGTTTTGATTATCTTTTAGGCTTATAGATCTTGAGCCACTGCCGATTTTTTTTTTTTATCAGCGGTGGTTCTAACCACTTCTTTTTTTATTGTGTTTGATTCATTCAATTAACTACATATATGCGAAGATTATTATCATTCTTGTTGTAGTACATCTTTTTCGACGCTTGTTCGTGGATCTGTACGGCTGTCGAATTGGTTGTTTTTTAAATTTTTTGTTTTTTTTGCTTTTTTTTTGGTTAATTTTTTTTTTTTTTTTTTGTATATAGTAGTTAGTTTGTCTTCCCTTGTTGGAAGTTTGAATTTTGTCTTCCCTTTGTTGGAAATCTTAGTTTTTCTTCGCTTTTGTTAGAACTTTTGTTTGTCATTATGTGGTTCTAGTGGTGTTTGTATACTGTCATGTGTTAAAGATGTTTATAGAGAACAATTATTGATTGTCACATTGTTCAATTTTACAGTCGCACAACCAAATTCATAATAGATAGATATTCTATTAAACAAATAGAATTAGCGAATCAATGACGATTCTACGTCTGGTCTTGTATTGAGCCCTTAATGATTAATAAAATTTCTATCCTACTTCAAAAATAATACACAGTTTAAACTTTTTCATTCAACTTATTTTTTTCATTTAATTTATTTTAATATATGTTAACTGTTTAAAAATTACAAAGACGACAATATTTGGTCAACCATGCTTCATGACAACAAATGTTGGATAGTAAAAAACGCAATCATAAAAAGAGAGTGGTAAAATAAAAAAGTCTTTAATGCACAGCTCAAGAAAAAAAAAGTTTTTACATATAGATGTTTGATAAGATCCATAAATATAGATCGAATAATAATTTTTGAATTTTTAAGTCACGCTATAGGCACCAATCAGTGTCGGCCTTGTCAATTTTGGGGCTTGGGGCAAGGTAAATAATTGGGGCCTTTATATTTATTGACTTACTTAAATCATCATATATATTATTTTAATATTAAAAAAGAAATAAAATTAAACAATTTAATTATGAGTAGAATTACACAAAAAGATCATGTTTATCACTTAACTAAGCGCAGAAAAAAATGATTCGATCACTTGCTGCCAACATGTGCATTTCACTGTAATCTGCGGGACATGAATTACAAGATTTAGTTATTTTCAGAAGTAGCTTAATTAGAACTGTTAATTAAATTCTTTAGGTGATGTTTAATTAATTTTACTAAATGTTCATGTGTCGTACTTCTGGGACAGTGAACGTTCATCTTCAAATAATAATAAAGTTTTATTCTCTTGTTATGGGGCATCAATGCATATGCTTTTTCAATTGACAAAAAAGGCTTATATATTTTTTAGGCATTAAGCAACTGTGTAATCCAAAATATTTTTTAGCGTGTCTTTTATTTTGCATCAAATATCAAGTAAGGTCAATAAAAAATGGGTGTCACGGTCAAAGGCCTATAAAAGGGCCTTGTTTGGTTCGAGGAGAAGTTGAAGAAAGTGAGATAACTTTCAGAGAAGTTCAGGGAAGTTCCAACTCACCTTATTTGATTGGTATTTTCAAAAAACTTCCATGAAAGTTTGACCCCGAACTTCCCCCACATATAAGAAGATAATTCACGTAGGGGGTGAGTGAGTTATATTTCTGAGGGAGAATGAACACTTCTATCCTCATTTAATGTGTTCTCTCTACCTTTATTCTCTACAATTCTCTCTTAAAAATAATGTAAAGGATATTTATGTCAATTACATTATTTTATTATTTTTAAAAGGGTCAGGCCATTCAGACCCCACTTTTTGCTCTTTATACCCCATTTTTGAATTTTTTTAACCCCCTTATGAAATGTCTTTGATGCCCCCATATATAAAGATGATTCACTCCCCTGCCCCACTACTCCCACGAAATTTTTTTGAACCAAGAGCACTTTGCAGAAAACCTACAAACTCACCCCCATACTCGACCTCCAACTGACTAAATAAGTGCAAAACCACACAAAATAAACTTGATAAATTCGTTCTCTAATCGATTTCCTTTCGTTTGGTTTTTTTTGTCATTTGATGGTTATTTGACTGTTCTAGGGTTATTGCATTTTTATTTTTTATTTTTAGGGCTTTGAGTTTGGTGTTGATTGGCATATTGTATGGAGGAGAATGTTGAAGGAATCAGCAAAACGAAGTAAACTCGATCAGGATGAGATAATTTTCGTTGTTTTTCTTGATTGTGCGGACACACAGGATTGAGATGTACAACATGCGTCTCAGTCCTATGTCCGACAATATATAGTACACAGTGGTGTATGTTGGTCTAAACCCATAGTTTCATGTTAGCTTTGTGTAACTGAGAAACACTTATAAGTATCAGCCCTGCTGCGCTAAAATGATGCTCGTACCCCATCGAATTGCTCTATGTACCCCACCCTAACAAACACCACTCAAGCCTACTCAAGTATTTCTGTCGAAGATCTTCGATATATACTCATAACTTTGCACTCTAGGCGCCGATATGCTAGTCATACCCCACCAAATTGTTATGTGTACCCCATAATAGTCTACTTATTCTACACTAGAGTATCGAATGAATGAGACCGTAATATCTATTAAAGTAGCGGCTGCACATGACCGATAAACATTCATAAGTCTCGATTTTGATGAACCGATACCAATAAAAACATGTCGGTTGAGTGTGGACGATACCTTTCTAGCCCTCTCGGTTAAACCTAATCGAGACCTGTATGGCTGTACATTTTGACACCTTCAACTGAAAACTAAGAAAACCCACATAAGTTTACAAAAATGTCACCAATACACTGGAAATCTCATGGGGAATAAAACCCACAAAGTTTTAGGGCAAAAAACTTATTCAAATGACAAAAAAAACAAAGAAAATCACGGTGGTCCCTCACGTAGATCCGATGGGTTTCGAGTCACTAAAACAATCCTAATGCATCGACGACCTCAAACGAATGTTCGATAAGGCAAGAAAAATGAAACAATGAAGGTGGTGACAAGTTTGGTTATGAGGTAAGTGAGTTGGGTAGTTGTGTTAAAAATGAGAGTAGTTTTGGAATAATTTACAAAAAAATGGGGTAAAGTAGTCAAAAAATTTAAAATTGGGGTACAACGAAGTAATGTGGTAAAGGGAGCAAAAAGCGGGGTCCGAATAACCGCTGACTTTTAAAATGTGGAACTTCCCAGAAAGTTCAAAGTTGAACCAAACGTGAAAAGTGCAACTTTCTTAGTGGCTAACTTTCTAGGAAATTATAAGCTCTCATTCTCTCCAAAACCCTAAAATTCTTTTTTTGATTCGCTTTTGTGATTTTTGTTCTTGAACCACCGCCGATTCTCTCAACATTCGACGATGGTTCCAATTAAATCCCTTTTACTCTTTGTTCATTCAATAAACAACATATCTAATCATATTTATATAAATTGGTTCATCCTTGTTGTCGTGCATAAGATCAACGATGTTGCGTGAATTTGTGCGGTGTGCTGGATTGATTTATCTTTAATTTTTACTTTATCATTAGTTTTTTTCTATAGTTGGAAGCTTTTGATTTGTTTTCTCCTTGTTAGAAAGTTTTTAAGTCTTCTTTTTGTTGGGAAGTTTTATGTCTTCTCCTTGTTGGGAAGTTTGGTTATTCGTTTCGTGGTTCTAGTACTTTGTGTATTGTCACGAGTTTCAACGTCGTAGAGAGCAATCCCTTATTGTCAAACTATTTCAATTTAAAAAAAAAAAACAAATTAATGACAGTTTGTTTGCACAAATAGGATTAGCAATCCTTCAAAAAAAAATAGGATTAGCGAATCAATGTGCTTGATTCTATGCATGATCCTGTATTGAGTCATGAATGATTAAGGAAATTTTGATTTCTCTTAAAAAAAACTTCTCAGAAAATTAAAATTCCCTAGAAGAAAATCTTCTCAGAAATTTAGTACAATGAACTAAACAAGACCAAGGTTTTTCAATGAATGAAATGTAAGTTACGTAATTAACATAAAAGAGAAGAGAAACTTTAAAAAAAAAAAAAAACTATTGAGGGCGTTTTTGAAACTTTTGGTTGGCTAATGGACTGCACCAAATCAACCCAACTTTTTGTTGGCTAACTAACGCGATTGAAAGAGAAAATTTAAGAAGTTTCACTAAGCAAGCAGGGGTCGAGCTTAGAGAAAAAGAATCAAATAAGGCTGTCATAGTAATTTAAAGTTGCATGCATCACAAATAAATGTTTTTCGAAACTTGTGTTTTTGTTTTGGTGGATACAAGGCCCAATCAGTCACGTTGGGTCTGCTGGCAACCACCGGATCCTGGTTGGTTCAAGCTAAATATTGATGGGGCAGTTAAGGGTAATCCGGGTCGAGCATCAGTGGGCGGATTGATACGTGACTACAAATCTAATAGTTGATACACAAATCCGCGATCTAATTGTAGAGTCTGACTCACTGACAGCCATCAAACTTATCACTAAGGAATTTCCAAGCCTTCATCCAGCAGCAAACTTAATTCAAGAGTGTGGGGATCTCCTAGCACGTCAATGGCAAGCAAGGTGTCAACACGTTGATCGATGTGCGGACCATCTAGCAAATTAGGCTAGTCGTTCTCAAGAACCATATACTGTGTTTGAAAGCTTCTCATTGGAGTTGGCCCATCTGTTATTTGGTGACGCCATGGGCACTGTATACTTAAGAATCTAACGTAGGTTACGAAGTTGAAGTACCAAGAAAAAAAATCAGTTTGTATCAGTTACTATATGTGTGCATAGATAAAAATGGGGCATTTAGTGGCCATGGGGCATGGGGCAGTCGCCCACCCTGCCCTGCCCCAGAGTTGGCTCTGACACTAGCGCTTATTAAGGGCAACCCTATTTTTTGAATTAGTTTATGCTCCCAATAGAAATGACATATTTGCCCCTCTCAAACAATAGTGGTGCCCTTATGCAAGTCTGGGGCGCCTATAGTGTAACATTACGTTTTAGACATATGATGTTGTGTTAGTTATCATCAATTGATATTATGTTTTAGGTATCGGTGGAAATGACCGAACCTATAGTCTCGAACACACATGACCGTGACATAAGCTGTTGTGTCGGCTGGTGTTAACCGAGAATACACATATGTCTTAGCACAAGGCCATCGAGACACTTGTATAGTCTTGGTGGTCACCCATCGAGTTGGGTGTCTGATCACCTTATTTGGGTGTCAGTTAGTATAGACTGACACTTCAATAAGAGTCTTGACAAGACATGAATGAGACCACTTTATGACTCTCAACCTTGTGTAACCGAACAACATGGAAATCACAAAAAAAATATCTTGTGATGGTTAAATTTTAATGAATAGGGATTTGAGAGGAATTAGACTTTGTTATGTAAGAGAGACATATGACATGAAAGAGGAGAACAAGGATTTTGAGTTTGGTTTGATGTGTTTTGGATGTTTAGGTGTGATGCTTGACATAAGGGCCATTTGCTAAAAAGTCGGGATGCCCTAAGAAAATCGATGGGTGCTCAAAAAAATAAACTACACTCAATAAAAGTTGGGGTGCCTATAGCGCGACTCTAATTTTTTCATATTCAAATGTTTTAAAAAAATTGCCCCCAAGGGTTGTGGTGGAGTTTTTATGAACAGAGCTTCAATACTCCTACTAAGGTAGAGGTGGCGAGTTCAATTTTGCAATAGGTGCACCATTTTTTTTGACATTTAGTTTGGTAGTAGGGGCATATTTCTAACTCCTATGGGATTAATCAGGCTTTAATTGGAAGGGGTTGAGGTGTTTAGACACCTCATACAAAAATGTTTAAGAAAAATATTGATATTCAAATAAAAAATATTAGTAGCTATCCACATAAATATTAAGAAACGATAGTTACACCGAGTTAGTAGCATTTGAGCTCCAAATGCACCAATTAAGAAACTTGATACAACAACAATATGAACATTAAAACTTGACACTATTTTAACAAAAGGAAAACTATAGAAATGAAGGAAATTCAACAGTAACAGGGTTGGTGTCGATTTTGAAAGCATGTCATTACTGGTTCTATTAAATCAAGTGGAATAAAAATTCTGATCGGTGTTGTTGATTCCAACCAATATATACATGTACCCTTGATGCATAAGCTCCATTAAACACTGAAAACAAACTATTTATTTAATTTTAATTTTTTCTAAAATAGTCTCTCATTTGGTAATTGATGCCCAATGTCAACAATTGGTTGACCCAAGTCGCTTGACAAGGGACTTGATCTCCTTAAATAATTTTTTTTTGACTTCAGTGAGAATCGAACCATGATTTTTCATGATCTTGCCTTTTTGATAAGTGATGTCTTTACTATTTCACTGTTGGAGTCTTTTGAATGAAAAGATTGAATTGGGAGATCGACTTCCTATATGGGTTTGATAGGGCCAAACGTGAATTAATCGGTGCAGTTTGAGTGAGACACCCCTTTGGTTGCTTATCCTCACTGTTTCCCATCCACTCATTCAAACACACGCGTCTGCATGCCTTATTGAGGGGACCTCCATCAGAGCTCCCCTTTAATGGCGACCTCCTCCTCCTCCTACTCCTCCTTTTCGTCACCACCAACAACAACAATGTTTCCACTCCGCCACACCTCCAAAACCCTCTCCGCGGTCTCCATGGCCGCCTCCCTCTCAATCCCTCCCCCCTTCACCACCAATCCCAAACCCTACCGTTCGATCCAAAGACCATCAATTCCCAACAACCGATCTCGTTTGATCGCCCGGTGCTGCGGCTCGATCGCCGAGAAGCCCTTGTTCGATTTCCGGAGGAAGCGCAAGGACTCGGCCTCCCCGCCCGACGAGAAGCTCCGCGCGCTTCGTGATTTGCTCTCCAAGCCTGAGATTGGGATCGACGCTTATGTTGTTCCTTCTCAGGACGCGCATCAGGTTCGGTTTTTTCGAGTTTTGGATGGACGTTGAGTTAGGGTTTTGATAAGTATTGTTGTGGGATTGGTGTTTGAAATTAGGGTTTTAGGGGTTTTGGGGGTGTTGAAGATTTAGTACATTTTTGGGCATTCTCTTGTTCATGATTGTCTGTTGTGAGAGTTAGTGTTGGGTGATTATGGAGTTTTGGGTTGCTAGGGTTTTTGAAGATTTACTGTAGAAATGTGATTGTTGACAACTTGACATGTGTTTTATGCTGATAATTGTTATGAGTTGTCGACAAGAAAAGTAGGATTAGTACCAATTGACGCAAAGATGAGGAAAGGGCGGTTGGGGTGGTTTGGACACATCTAAAGACAGCCTACAAATGCTCCTATTAGAAAACTCAATTCAGTAGAAACTGAAGAAATTCGACAAGGTAGGGTAGACCAAAGCTAACTGGGATGCATTAATTAGGAGGGAAGTATTTGGAATTTGGAATGCAAACCATCAATTGCACTTGATAATGTGCTACGGAAGAATATGATCCATGTAGCCGACCATAACTAATTTGGGATTGAGGCTTTGTTGTTGATGCTGCAATCCTTTGGATACACATTGAAATGTGTGTGTGCGCATATTGATGTGGAAATTCGAATGACTACAAATAGCTAGCAAATGCACTATTATGATTACATCATTTACGTATTTTCTGTATATGTATACTAATGTTGGCTAATGTATTGGGATAAACTATGTTCAAATTACCTACCATCTGAAGTTCGAATGAATTAAACCTGTTAGCTAGATTTTTTAGCTTATTGTGATGTTTGACCACCTGTATATATATATATAACCTTGCATGTGTCAATCACTGTGATGGCTCGTCAGTAGTCACATTAGCAGTGAGAGAGAGTGCTTTGAGAGAGGATATGGTTGGCGGGTATCACAAGCCTATGCGCACATGCAACGTAGGGGTGTGTGTTCGATCATGTGTCTTTCCTATGTACATCTAGACTCTAGAGTTGGTGTATTTATCGGACGAATGTTACTCAATCTTGGTTTCTTGAGTCGAGTAGAGAGGTGTAGGCTGAATGTTGAATTGGCTTAAAAAATTCTTGACAGGGCAAAGGTTATTGAGTCTTTTTTTTTTCATGTTTGTGATGCATGCGATATACATGGCACATTTAGGCATAGTTTTTCTTTTTTGGTTGTTGCTAATTTTTGCCTATTGGCATTTGGCTCCTACAATTGCAAATTCTCACTGATTTTATGAAGCTGCTTATTGCTTGTTTTATTGCCATAAGCAGTCACTGTACCAAAGGCTGTTGTTGGAGTATTGGTTGAATTGGTCTTTAAGTCAATGTTGATTTTCACTGTTGATACGCAGAGTGAATTTATCGCAGAATGTTTTATGCGAAGGGCATATATTTCGGGCTTTACTGGGAGTGCTGGCACTGCTGTTGTTACAAGGGACAAGGCTGCACTTTGGACTGATGGTAGATATTTCCTACAGGTACGTGGGAACACAACTCTAGATATTTCTGTTGATTCTGTGAAATTAGTTGACATAATTAGGAGGACAAAAATGTGTATGGATGGTTGGTTAATGAATGGTGTTTCATTAGGCGGAGAAGCAACTGAACTCAAGTTGGACTCTTATGCGGGCAGGCAATTTTGGAGTTCCCACAACAAGCGAATGGCTTAACGATGTTCTAGTTCCTGGTTGCAGAATCGGCATTGACCCGGTGAGTTTATTTCTTTATATTCTCCATATTTGTGTCCTGAAAGATGTAATTCTATTTTGCCTCTGAAATTTCAAGATAGAGTTTCACTATTTATATATGAATGTCTGTTGGGATTTTGGTAATGTGAATGAAATTGTGGTGGGAACAATAAGAATAGGTTTGTTAGTCTTCATAAAAAAAAAGAATAGGTTTGTTAGTAACATTTGAAGTCAGTGATATTGGTATGGAAAGACAGATCCATTTGCACAATAAATAAATAAATAAACAAAAATTAGAAGAAAAGTTAATTGATAATGATGTACTGCTGAGGTGAAGTCTTTGAAATCTTAGTACTCTAGAACTGGTTTATGATTTGAAACTCATGAAATGCAATTCTTCCTTGTTCTTCTTTGTTTTTGCCTTGCTGCAATAGAACTTTGTGCTGTAAATTTGCATGATTTTGATGCCATCTTTTTATTGATTTTGTGAAGGGAGCAGTTTCTTTTTTCCTATGATTCAGCGGAGGAACTTAAGGAAGAAATCTCTAAGAAAAACCATGAGCTGGTTTATCTATATGATGTGAATCTTGTTGATGAAATCTGGAAAGAATCAAGGCCAGAACCTCCAAGAAAACCAGTTAGAATTCATGATCTCAAATATGCCGGCCTTGATGTTGCATCAAAGTTAGCTTCCTTAAGATCTGAGCTTAGTAAAACTGGTTCTTCGGCTATTGTTATCTCAATGCTTGATGAAGTGGCCTGGCTGTTGAACTTGGTATGTTTTAATTGTCAAATCAACTTGCTTGCGCATGCTTTATGAGCTAGTTTCTCAAGTTTTTTATTTATGAACTAATTTTCTTAATCTTATATGCTTTGGTAGAAAGTAGAAACATGGAAGGAGGTTTTCGAAAAACAGAAAAAAAAAAAAAAAAAAAAAAAGAAGAAGAAGAGGAAACATGGAAGATTGCAAGTTGACACTGATTTTATTGAAGCTATGGAAAAAGATTAGTCTCACTTTTCATAAATGCATTTGCTACGGTTGTTGTTAGTCTTTTGAGTTATTCGTTGAGATGTGTGCACACGGGTTCCTATGAGCACCCAAGGACTTCAACAACTAGGTAGCAAATGTTTGTATCGAAATTATGTCACCTTGTCACTTTACAGAAGCTATTTATCTAGGTTGTTGCTTAGGTAGCTGTCAATCAGACCTAGATGATTTGCCAAGTAACCATTGTATTCTGATGGAGAGAAGGACCTACAGTTAGCTTTTTAGGAAATTTTCAAATTAGAAATTTCTATGACTTTTCAATCTATTTGAATGTAATATTTCTAGGGAATTAATGTGTTGTTGTTACTTGCAAGAATGGGAGAAAGTGAGTAGCAACCAAAACTTAGTGAGAGTGCCTTTTATTTTAGAATTGAAATTTCACTTAACAAGAGGTAGGGAAAATCTGGCAAACTGATGCACTTACTTATAGACCAAAGTCACAAAACCTAAGATTGACTGACCTTTCTCTTATTTGTGGAAACTTTAGTTCTTCTACAATGTTATTCCATCTCATACACTTGTAAGTACCAGCTCAAATCCTCAATTCGGTGGACTCTTGTCTTTAATATAAAGAAAAAAAAATACTACTTATATCTTTAATGGATGTGAAAATCGAGCGCTCCAAATTCATCCAAGTTCAATCTTTGTTGTCATAATGGCATTAGGTAGAAGTTGGTTATATTATCTATCTTTAGGATTAAAACTTAGTTATGATGTACGCTATATGAACCTATTCTGTGATACTTCTGCTAATAATTATGACGATGGCGTTTAGTGTGGTACTTGTTAATTAGGAGACTCTCATTTCCATTTTAAAATTAGATTTCATTGTGGCGTCCTTAAACTCCACCTATGCAGAACACTATGTACGCAACATAGCAGGTCCCGAGTCTGGATAAAGGACAGTGGGTTGCGATAGGTTGACAATCAACATAAAACCTTTGTCACTCTTCATGAAATGGATCAAACACATAGAGCACAATGGAAGAGTTTGATCCATGTAGCCAACCCTAATTAATTTGTGACTGAGGCTATGTTGTTGTTGTTGTGGCTTCCTTACTCTATCAAGTTTTTTAAAATAGTAAAAGAGTTATTCTAAGGATAAATGAAAGTAAGTTTATTGCAAGCCTACAACTTCTCTTATTCCCATTTTTAATTTTTAATCATTTAGTCCAATACATAGTTATTCTCCTTGATTTTGTTTTTGTTATTGTTATTTTTATACTCCAAGAGAATTTCTATTAATTTCAGATGTCATGTTTTGCAGAGAGGAGATGATGTTCCCCATTCACCTGTGACTTATGCCTACTTAACAGTGGAGATTGATGGAGCTAAATTGTTTATTGATAATTCTAAAGTAACACCAGATGCTGCTGTTCACTTGAAGAGCTCAGGGGTAGAATTAAGACCATATGAATCGATTCTTTCAGAAATTAGAAGGTAAACTGTTGGAACATTTTCCCTCTATTTGAAATGGAATCACTTTAGGCGTTCTTTGAATATACTATTTTGCTAGTTGTTTATATTTTCTCAAGTTCGCCATTTCTATAGTCCACATGGATTTTCGTTATTGAAGTTATATGGGTTTACTTTTTAGCAGAGCTTGTTCCTAGTCCTACTCACCAAGTCAACCTAAAATAAAAGTAAGGTGGTGCATTTCCTACCAGTTTGGCTGAAGTAAACATTCCCTTTTTAAGTTGGATATTCTATTTCTACGTTGAAATGAGCAAATGAGTCCAATTAATATTTTTTATTTTTATATCTAGTATATTCTGACTCAAGGTAATCCTACCAGTTTGGCAGCGAAAGGCACACAACTCTGGTTGGATACATCTTCTGTAAATACTGCCATTGTCAACACCTACAAGTCTGCTTGTGATAAGTATATTGCAAGTCATGGTAATAAAAGTAAAAATAAAAGTGAGGCGCATGAAAGAACTAATGGACAAACTGTGAGGCCGACTGGAGTTTACAAGACTTCTCCTGTCTATTTGGCAAAGGCAATTAAAAATCATGCTGAAGTGGAAGGAATGCGAAATTGCCATTTGAGGTAATCAATGTCATCTATTGGAACTTGTATTTGTTGTTCTCAAAAAAATGTCATCTATTTAAACTTGTATTGGAGAAACTTTGCAGCCATTCGATTTATGTCCATTTCTCTTTTTTTATTCTTTTGACTAGAATCAAGTCTGTCAAATATTCAAAGTATATAGGATAAAAGATGTAACTGTGCCTCTGTGGATGAGTCAGTTTTCAACATGAATTTGCTGGTTTTAGGATAATTGTTACGGATCATTGGTACTTGTCTGATCTTGAGTCCCTCTATTAATACATCATTTAATACTAGCATTAATTTTCAGTATAGGGAAAACCATGTCTGCTTTTTGTGCATTTATTTTGCAATATATTCTGTGATTGTGATCCATCAGAGACTTTAGTGGAACTCCTTTTCTTAGGTTTAGCCATAGAAAGTTTAGAGAGGTTATGCTTCTAGGTGCTCCTCTAATCTTGAACTAGTCATAGTAGGAACCTTTGTTTCATGGACTATCGTTCTGACAATTTCTTGGAAGCTTTTGCATGTGAAAATTGAAATCTGTCTTCCCTTTAGTATGGCATCCATAATGGACAGTACTATATAAAGGGGGTTCATGAAACTTAATTCTTTTTCAATATATGTTGAAAGATGTAGTAAGATTTCAGACGAAGCGTGGAAGAAAAATATTTGGTGCCGTACCTAAGTCAATGTTTTATTCTCATGTATCCATTTTGTATTTGTTCATTCAATTTTAACTTTTATGAAGTGAAAGAAGTTGTTGTCGTCAGTGGTTAGTTAATGAGTGGGAATTCAGCAGGCCCACACACTTCTTCATTCATTTATCTGTTGTACAAGTCTGTATTTGTTTGGTTTCCAGAATCAGCAAGTCGTTTTATTTTGTTGATAAAAAGATTTTGTATGGTTTGTAGACATTTGAAAGAGATATTGAAGCTTAACTTCGTTTAAGACATTGACTTGAATTAGTGATTATTCAATTGAAGGGATGCAGTTGCTCTAGCACAGTTTTGGTCTTGGTTAGAAGAGGAAATTAGTAAGAATTCAATAATGTCTGAGGTGGAAGTTGCTGAAAAATTGCTTGAATTTCGAGCAAAGCAAGATGGTTTTATTGGTACAAGCTTTGACACTATCAGTGGTAATGACATCTTCAATTTTGTTGTTGCATTTTACTTGGATATGACTTGAGAATTTTGTTTGCTGCTTTCAATGCTTTTATGTAAAAAATTAGAATTTTAGTCATCCTATGCTTGAATGATTTCTCCCTGAACCTTGGTTACTTAAAATCAAGATTGATGGGAAACACTTAATTCACATGGGGATTTTTCACAAAAGTTTGACATTGAGTAAAAAAAATCTTTTCATACTTATCAGTTATTACATCTTTCAAGATAATGCTAAAACAGTTTAAGCTGAATTGGATTAAAGAGAACAGTTTCTGATGAGATTTAATTTATTTAAATCTAAAAATTATTATGGAATGACAAAAATACTAGACAAAGAATGGGCAACATAGATTAAAGACGAGAAATGAAATTCAAGGATTTGATAAGGCTCCACCACTTATGCAACTACAAGTTCATCTAGTATTATTGTTAGAAGTATTTGTCAGTGGCGTAAGTGCATCTTGTATACCCAACGTTATAAACCCAAGTTGTTTCTTGCTTTCATTTAGTTGTTAGGGCTATTAGAGCATCTGCTTGTTCCTTTGGTGTATGCATGAAACTCGTTATTGTCACTACTGAAAGCTCCCTTGAATTGAGCTTCAGATTTTGCAGTCTTGCTTCCTAACTTCAAGTTGGTGTATGAGTAGAAACTTTTCAAATGTTACTTGTGTGCGTTTAATCTTTAACTTCTGAGAATTAACACAAGGGCATATATGCAATTTGAAGTCTCTTATTCCCTATGCATAATGTGAATGTGATAGATTACCGAAATAGATTGATTGATTTGAGAAGAACTACAAAAATTACAAGATCAAACACACATGGAAACCCCAAAGAAGAGTCTGAAAACTTTCTCAAATCTATCGCTCCAAGAGTGCCCAAATACATACAAATTCCCAGATGTCCAAACAAACTAACACACCTCTATTTATAATGCCGCTTGATCAAACACTTGGTGTGCATTACGAACAGGGCAAAGGGAGACTAACACAAATCCACAAGGTGCATATTTGAAAGCAAACCATGCTAAGATCCTAAGAAACCTTGTAACATTAGGGAAAGCAATGCACCAACGGCCAAGACTTGAAGACAAAACCAAAGTCGCCAGATTATTCTCAAATAACATACACCTGAAGTGGTCCAGCTGCCAACCTAGCAGTGGTAAACCTCCCATCATTTGATGACCTCGAATGACACTTCTACCCTTATGAAGCATCTTCCCCAACGCAATTGCCTCAATCGAGCGAAAATCGAAACTATAGACAGAAGTCGCACCATCAATGGATGCACTTGCCGAGCGAGGAGAAAGTGGAGGTGGCCATGGTGGTAGAGGGATAACAATGAACTCAATTGAAATGTCGCAGAAATCCATCGATCGTGTTGTTGATCTCAAAATTTGCAACGAATGCAAGGGGGTGATTGAATCTGTTTTGAACAGATCGATGATCATGAAATGGAGAACGTGTTGGCGATGTGATAAGAATGGGAATGGAAGTGGTACTGCTAACATCGAGTATGACCGTGGAGGTGGCCGAGGAGGCAAATCAAGAGAGGAATTAGTTGAACCCTCCTTGATTAAGGCCAGATCTGATGGATCTGGGGGGTGGCTCATGGTAGTGGATAGATCTGGCAGTCGCGGCGGTGGTGGGGGATTTGGATCCATCCTAAAAGCTCAAATCATCCACCAAGAACACCAGATCTAGCGGATCAGAGAGTTTAACTTCACTAGCCTCGTTGGTGTGTTGAACAATCGAGACCATCAACGAGGTAGCACAAGGTCGAAGGAAAGGCTTTTCAATCTTCACCACTAGGACTTGGATCTCTGATTTCGCCTTAGATTCGAGGTCAAGGGATTGTTTCTTCACCAGATTTGGTTCAACAACTATGGAAACCACCTTCGACGCCCCTAGATCTGCAACACTAGCAGTCAAAGACCCCTCCATCGGCCCTGGATCTGGGGTCCCCATTGATCGAAATCAACTCGTAGGCCACCAAATCTGCCGGATCTTGGGTTTTCCAGTCGCTTGGCTCCTCGAATTGCTGCTCTCCCATGTCAGGTAACACAATCCCATAATGAAGAAAGAAGAGTTGGTCGAACCTCCGAGACAAGGCGTTGAACGCAGTCTCCATTTCCAAACTGAAAACCCTAATGTGATTCTTCATTTCCTCGAGTGACTCCACCATTGGTCACTTTGATCCACTCGAACGTCCATATTTGAAGGTGTGCTATGATACCAATGATAGATTACCAAAATAGATTGATTGATTTGAGAAGAACTACAAAGATTATAAGATCAAACACACATAAATACCCCAGAGAAGAGTCTTAAAAATCTCTCAAACCTATTCACTCCAAGAGTGCCCAAATACTGAGGATCAAAATCAGGCGTTCATACTTAAATTGTGCTGGAAGTTTTACACTGAGGAGGAACGTCTCTGGGTCCAAGTCCTAAAAGGAAAATACTGCAGAGGGGAGGAAAGAGAACCGAATGGCCCGAAGACTCGACCAGCGTCAATGGTTTGGAGAAACATTAGAAATAATTAGGAGATCTTCAAATCAGGACTCACGTGGAGCCTAGGGGATGAAAATGATGTTTTGTTCTGAAATGATTAGTTGGTGGAGAATTTAGTAGAACTTTCGCATTACGCCATCAATAACCTTGAGGAATCCGACTAGACGGAGCATGTGTCTAGCTTCGTTACGAGTTACAGTGGCAAAAGCATATGCCTTTGCCAAATTACAGTGCCAAATTACATTGGTATTTGCCATTGGAGGTATGCGAAAAGATCAAAGCGATGCTAGTTCCTAATTAGAGGAGAGGACCAGACCGGATTAGTTGGATGTATGATAAGAAGGGTGTTTTTACAGTGGCAAAAGCATATGCCTTAGTCATGGAGATGCACTACCAATTACCACCGAGACATTGAGATTTCATCTGGAAGTGGAATGACCCTCAACAGATTCGTACCTTCCTATGGCTTGCTCTACACAATCGACTGCCTACGAATGCCTTGTGTTGTAAGAGGAATATGAGAGAGAATGGGATTTGTGATTGATGTCGTGAAGATGACGAATCCACCTTACATGTTTTAAGGGATTGTCAACTAGCTCGCCAAGTTTGGAAATTCCTACCCCAAATGATATCATCTCCATTCTTCTATACATCAACATTGATGGATTGGCTAGTGTCGAACCTCAGTCAGAAAGACCATCGCAAGAAAGTAGTTTGGTGTCTCATGTTGGAAGTTGTGGTCCTGGAGAAATAACACTATGTTTGAGAATCGATCTGATACAGGATATGAGGTCAGGCGATCCATTATTTACAGAACTAATGAAATCCTTCATTCGGAAGGTTTGTGGTTAACCTCGAGCCAGACTCTAGCAAAAAGAAAGCATTGCCATTGGGTAGCACCAGAGGATGGGTGGCTGAAAAAAATTGTAACGGAGCGGTACGAGAGGAGGATGGGGAAGCCACAGCGGCAGGAGTTATACGGGGGATGAAAGGAGATTTTCGAGCAACATTTCAAGTAAAGTTGGGTCGGTGTTCACCTCTTTGCGCCAAACTATGTGGAGTTAAACATGGCTTGCAACTGACGTGGGATAAATGATGTAGGAAACTCATTGTGGAGCTAGACTCACAGGAAGCAATTGATCTTATTATGGACTCAACACAAAGCCAATTTCGAGATCCATTGATTCATGATATTCTAAGGGAAACAGACAAGGAGTAGAATGTAGTTTTCAACCACACATTTAGAGAGAATAATGCTTGTGCAGACCACATGACCAAGGAAGCTTTTCACTATGATGTTGATTTTAAGATTTGGGAACATATTCCAAATAATATTTTCATGTTGCTAGAGCAGGATATCCTGCAATTACAAATGTAACCTAGACCGAATTTGGTCTTTGCTAATCAAAAAAAAAAAGGTGTCCAAATACATACAAATTCCCAGACGTCCAAACAAACTAACAAACCTCTATTTATAATGTGTCCCTCTAACTAACTCTAGAAGACTCTAGAGGACTCTATGAGAGATCCTATCAGAATGCTACTCAACTGTAACAATAAAAGGGATCTAATTAATGCTAATTGGCAAGCATAAAGTTAATTGAAGTAACTCTAGCCCCTAGTAACATAATTATTCAAGTAAGAACATAATAACGTGTTTTTTGACTTTTAGACCTTCAACCATAGTAATCTGTCTTCTTTGATAAACTTTGGACTCCAGTCTCCACATAACTATTGTCCTTGAAATCCATGAGCATCATGGAGCATGAACTCTTATGTATTTGTATACTTGTATTTTGCTGGTAATATATTTGTATACTAGTTAGGTGAATGTCAGTACCCGTTAGTTTGTAAATTTTGTATGTTCTTATTTGATGTTTTCCGCCAATGAAAATTTACTTTCTTGGAAGTGTTTACCTTTGCTTCGCCTCTGATTTTGTTTGCTACGATTATATTTCCATACATGTCACTTGGGTCAAACTTTTTACTGAAAAACATATAGCTTTCAGCTTCAGGTGCCAATGGAGCTATTATACACTACAAACCAGAACCAGAGAGTTGCAGCTTGGTGGATGCTGAGAAACTCTTCTTATTAGATAGTGGTGCTCAATATATTGATGGTACTACTGATATTACAAGGACAGTGCATTTTGGTGAACCTACTTTGAGACAAAAGGAATGCTTCACCCGCGTATTACAAGTATGTAGTTTTTATGAGATGAATTTATTTCTCGTCTTGTGATATAATTACTTTTCAAGTTTCCAAATGCTTGCACCATGATTTGTTTGCTTATAACATTTTTTTTCCGATTGATAAGTAGACGTAGGGGTGCACATGGATTGGATCCAGTCCAATTAGGGTCAATTCGCAATCTAATCCAATTATTGCGGATTGAAAAATTGTAGTCCAATCCAGTCCAAATAATTCATCAATCCAACTCAATCCAATTTGCAAAATGCGGACCGGATTGGATCAAGTTCCACGGATTGACGTTTTCCTATCCAAAAATTCATTAAATTAAATGTAATCAAATGAATCACGAAAATTATGCATATCATTATTGACAAATTTGCAACGTACTTCCTACAAATCTATATATAGCATATTTCCCACAAATTTGTCATTATAAGAACCTTCAAAATGCAAGTTCCTACATAAATAAAAATGTCATCTACAAACTCCACCATATACCCAAAGAAAAGCACAAAAAAAGTGCACATTGCGACATACAACCCACAAAATAATGTCTGAAGTGTAATAAATGAGGTAAGAACAAGCAAAATATTTGAGATACGATATAGTTTAGAGTTAATAGTTTGAGTTGATGCTCTTCGAGATACTATAGTACATATGATGAGATATGTATATGTGTCAATGTGATAAACGGATTGGATCTGCGGTTTTTAAATGTGGGATCTGTAATTCGATCAATTCTAGCCGGATTAGTGATTTTTCAATCCAATACAATCCAATGGATCAAAAAATTGAACCAATTAGTGATAATTGGTTCGAATTGGACTGGATCTGCGGATTAGTCCAATCCGTGTGCACCCCTAAGTAGACCAACTACCTAAACTCTGTTTTTCAGCTTCTGCATACTGTGACTAGTATAATTTAGTCAATAGCTACAGAACATAAACAACCCATTTTTTTTTTTACTTTATTACGCTCATTGATCTTGCACTGGGAGCCATGTCGATGGTGAATTTACGTATCAATGGGATCAGATAAAGTCACTTTCGGTTTAATTGTGTTAGGAGTATGGGTGTACAAATTGCAAAATCTCTGCTAATTTGTGAATGTAGTTGAATTCGTGTGGATAGGATCCGATTTTTAGTTAGTTGGTTGGATGAAAATGTCAAATCTACAATCCATGTGGATTGGACCGGATTGCGAATTTTATACCTTCAATCTGTGGTTCGAATCTGGTCCTGTTTAATCATCATTAATGTATATAATTGCACAGTTTTTAGATCTCAAGGTATATCATTAAGCTCACTCTTGCGGTCTTGCTGCTTGCATCTCTCGAATGTATAGAATGCACCTTTTATCTCTCTATCTCGATTCTCTAATCTTTCGTGGTCAAACAACTGCTCTCTCTCTTGAGTCTTGTGCGCAAACACATTCGTAACCTTCAGCTAGGTATCCTAAACCCTAAACCCTAGGTTTCCTAAGCTTAACTTTACTGGAAGTTATATGTCCATTTTTATTTTATTTTTCTTTTTTGAGAAAGAAACTATATATATGCATTTGAATAGCCTGCTATTCAATGATGCACCCTTGCTAATATCTTTGTCGTGAATTAGTGCTCTAAAATGGTATTAGAGCTTTGGTTTGTGATGAATCAAAGTTAATGTTCTGTTTGTTAACATCTGCGTTTATTTTTTCCTTATTTCCGTGTTTGGAACTCTTTCCTGGCCATGTGAAAAAGTAAGTGCCTGTTTTGTAATTTTAAGTGGTATAATAGTTTTTCAATTTTGTCATTTTTGACAGTTTGGATGAGGTTATCTTTTGTTTTTCTCAAAATGTTATTGGTACTCAAGGAACATTTTCTTAATGAAGATGTATATTCATGATACATTTCCTGTCTTAGATTGTTGGGTTTCATCACTTCATGAATACAGGGTCATATAGCTATTGATCAGGCCGTGTTTCCTGAGACCACGCCTGGTTTTGTACTGGATGCATTTGCTCGTTCATCCCTGTGGAAGGTTGGACTTGACTATCGCCATGGTGATTATCTTACACGCATAACAAATTCTTTTTATGGCGGATAAATTATTTTTAAGTGTTGGATTGCCTGGTTGTAATTTTTTCTTCCTTTATCTGCTGGTTTTTAGGGACTGGTCATGGTGTGGGAGCTGCATTAAATGTCCATGAAGGCCCACAAAGCATAAGCTTCCGCTTTGGGAATTTGACTCCTTTGCAGAGGGGGATGATTGTTAGCAATGAGCCTGGCTATTATGAAGATCATTCATTTGGCATTCGGATTGAGGTATTGATTATTCTATTCTATTTATCCTTACCATCTTGGAACTAAACCTCTTGAAATGGAAAATGATAAATCTTATTAAAGTATTCTGACAAGTGCACCTATATACATGAGCCTTGCATTTTAGCTTTTCTGAGGTCTCTTCAGTGTTGGTCTTTTGTTGCAAGCTGAATCTCCTTTGTTTATCTGATCATGTGATTAGGCATTATTATGGGGAAACTAGGATGCCCTTTTCCAGGCTTTTGTAGATTGAAAGTATTTTTCATTTCTACGCATGCTCTGTGCATGTCACTGGTTTGTGAATGCTTATATTATTATTATTGGTTTGTGAATGCTTATATTATTATTATTCTTCCTGCAGAACCTTCTTTTTGTGAATGAGGTTAATACACCTAACTGTTATGGAGGAATTGGATACCTGGGATTCGAGAAACTTACTTTTGTTCCTATTCAGGTGTGCATATCTTGCCTTCTAGATTATTTCTTTTATTTATTTATTTTGTGTGGGATGGAATGGGTTGCTAAAGACTTAGTCAATTGATATACAATTTTTATTGTGCATAATCCAAGTTAGTGTCAACCACAAATGAACTTAATGGCATCAGTGAAGTTCGGTGTATGATGATCTGTACAAGAATTCGAAGTTGACTGAAATTATAAAGTAAGAAGTAGCACACTAATGGAGTTGTAACTCGACTCTTTATGAAGAACTGATCAAATTCTTTACTAGGAAGCCCAATCAAACTTACTAAATTATGAGAATTGAATCACAATAACAGGCTGTTCGAGAGAACCAGAACTCTCCCTAGTCTTGCTTTCTTCCAGAACAAGAACACGTCCAAAACACAAGAGAACTTGGTTCTTACTTTTTGCCCACACTCCTGTTGCTTTAGCTTAATTTCCTGCTCCATAAACTGCATCAGAGACTTTCAGATCAGCTGCCATGTATTTACTGGTCTCCACTGTATCTGGGTGGAATTTCCTCACATACCCTCTACTCTTTATTCTTCCTCTGATAACTAACTAATACTGGTGGCCTATTGAATAATTCTTGCTCCGTAAACATTTTTTAGCACTTTCAACTTGATGGCATTAATAATACATGGGCAGTTGAAGTTTGGGTCTGGTTGTGGTTCTCTACTTAGTCTCTGGCTTGTATTCTACGATATAACTCTGAAATGTTTGAAAATATCTCAAAAATATAAAACAAAATGAAGGACATCAAAAAAATGTATGGCTCCAATCCAGTAAGTTATGATATTAGAATTCATCACTGGGTTTTGACAATTTGACTAGGGACCTAGCCATCCCATTTTCATCAAGGATTGCAAATTTAACTTTGCCCTCTATTTTTCTCATTGAAAATTTGGAATTAATTAAGGCAAGTGTAATTTTTTCACATATATTGTAAACAGAATAGTTTTGCATCGACTAGTTGAGAAGAAAGACAATGGCTTATAAGTTTGGAGTGGGAACTCCAACTTGCCTTGGTTTTTTGGAGAACCCACCCACTCTCAAACTAAAGCCTACACTTGAAACCACTAGTGTCTCCCACATTCTCATGATTTGGGTTGGACTAGGGATGCAAGTGGGATGGGGATTTCCCGCAACAGGGACGAGAAATTTAAATGGGGATGGAGGCGGGGATGAGGAGAAAATCCCATACCCGCATGGTTACAGCTATAGGGATGGGGAAAATACGAGTGTTAGAACTTTCATTGCATGATATGTTGGTACTTTATCTTGTTTGGAAGTTCCAACAGTTGTGATCCTATTAATGTCTTTGGCACCTAGCTTTTTGTAATTTTTTTGAGGAAAATTGACATTTTATTTTTTAATTTGGGTAAAACTTTAAAAACATATTTGTATAGAAATCTTTGATTTATAGTGGATGTGATGTTAGATAGAGAATTTGATTATTAGATATTTAAGTAGATTGTTTTATTAAATGTGTGACATGGGGGTTATTCCTCTCGGGGAATTAAATGAAAACATTTTCTTCATGGAGATTCCCCACGGGGAAATGGTACGAATTCCTCGTGGGGAATTAAATGGGGAGCAATGTTTCCCATGGGGATTTCCAGTGAGGAGTTAAATGGGGAAAAAGATTTCCCTATGGGGATTCCTTATCCCCGCGGGGATTCGACATTGATAGGGATGAAGATGAAAATCTATCCATGTATGGAGATGGGTATGGGGAATGAGGGTGAATTCTTAAATGGGGATGAGGATGAAAACCTTATCTCCATCCCGTCCCCATTTGCATCCCTAGATCGAACCTAGTGGTGTCAATGGGGCGAGGATGGGGACGAGAATAGGGTTACCATCCCCATCTCCATTTAGGAATTCACCCCCACCCTCATCCCCACCCCCACGTCTACGCGGGGATAGATTTGCATACCCATCCAGTTCCCCGTCTAATCCCTGCGAGAACGGGAAATGCTCGTAGGGAAACATTTTTTCCCATTTAATTCTCCACTGGAAATTTGTATCATTTTCTCTTTGGGGAATCCTCAAGAGGAATTTTTTAAATATAATTCTCCGCGGAGAATAATTCCCATGTCACACAATAAAACAATATAATTTAAAATGAACTAATAATCAAATTATATATTAAACATACAAATTCACTATAACTCATATTTCTAATAAGGTCTATTTTGTAAGTCTAAACCAAGTTAAATTAAGGTGCCAATTTTTCTTAAAAAAAATAGAAATAAAAAGAAAAAGTAAGGTGCCAAAAACATTTACATTACAATTGCTGAAAGGTTAACCAAAATAAAATACTAACATGACATGCACTTGTAATTAAGTTTCAAAATAATTTTTTACTATAATATGGTAGCACACTAATATATATACCGCGGGGATCCATGTGGGGATATTTTTTTCCCCATCCCGTTTTCTCCCTATCCCCGCCTCCATCACCATTTAAATTCCCCATCTTTGTTGCGGGAATTCCCCGTCGCATTGACAACCCTAATGGACCCGTTCGGATCACTAAACTAGACTAACTAGTGTGGTGTTAAGGTTTAAGTAGTCCTTCACATCACATGACTCTTTAGTGAGTCAAACTACATAATCAACTACCATACCGATTAAACTAAGTGACCTCATTCCCTCTCGTTAGTTAATCGGTCGATGTTATATTACCAAAATACCGCCATTTTTATATACTCAAGTAAAGCCCTAACCTTTCGATTTCGCAGTTGAATTCAATATTTGACTTCTCTCCAACTCTCTACGAAAACTACATCCTTTCCAACTCGCGCTAGAGTTCATCTTTGATCAGTTTATGGGTCTGACTCGGCGTATGATGGCGTTGGAGTTTGGGGTTCCTCATCAATGGCGGTGGCAGGATAGTTGTAGCCCAAGCCGAAGGTTAACGAGCAATCCGGATTTGTGATAGATTTGTGTGTGCGTGTGATGAAAAAAAAAGATTATGCTTATGAAAAAAGGGATTATGCTTCTCTGTATTTGGTCTTCTTCTTTGTGTGTGTGTGTGATAGATTTGTGATAGGTGAGCAACTGACAACAATTGAAAAAAAGAGATTATGCATATGAAAGTGAAGATCTGTGTGTGTGTGATGAGGGTCTTGCTTGTAAGCTAATAGTTTGGTGTGTGTGCTCTTTGTTGCTCTTTTGTTCAGTAGAACAGATCTTGAAGATGATGGACATTTAAGTAATTTAGTAGTCTCCTAATTTATTAGCAACAAGTTGCACTTTTGGGATTAACTCTTTAAGTCCAGGATTTTTACGCCTCTCATTCCATAATCCGCTATCCGGCTATTAGTAAATTAAGGAAGCAAACGACTATAAGATTCAGACATAGTAAACCATTAAAGACTCAAAGTCAAGTCATTTCAAGCATAAGAAAAATGAATGGAGAGGCTAAAGAAGTATGGGCGACCATAAACAACTGATAAGAGCTAGACCCAAAGTTGAAGGCTTGTGGCCTTTAAGGTTCTAGAGTACGTGCTAATGGGATTAGCAGAGTTTAAGGAAGGAAAATCTTTTCTTAATGTGCAGACTTTGGTTGAAGAAATCAAGACATTTCTGTAAGGAGTAGGCTCTTAATTTCTTCAATCTCAATCGATTTTTGCACATTAAGGAAAGAAAATCTTTCCTTAATTTTTGCTAATCCTAATATGTGCCCAAGAGGAAAAAAGGCAGGCTGAGACTTGAAAAAATACAAGCCTAGACTTATAAAACAAGGCCTCCAAGTCGGCAGGTAAAGACAAGTTATAGTTGGTGAGTAAAGAATAATCTCACATCAACTAGTTGAGAAGAAAAAAAATAATTCCTCATCGACTAGGTGAGAGGAAAGATAGCGACTTGTAAGTTTGGAGTGAGAACTCTAACTTGCCTTAGCATTTTAGAGCACTTATCCTAGTGATTTAAATGGGGCGGGGCGTGGATGCAAAATGTGGTCACCATCCCCATTCCCACGAGGAACTCGTATCATTATTTTTGTCAGGATCCCCATGGGGATTCCCCGTCCCTACCCCTACCCCTACCCCTACCCCTACCCCTACCCATACCCCGTGTACGATCCCTAATCTCTTTAATTCTCTAATAAAAAGTTAAAAATTTTGGGATTTAACTTATTGCCATCAACTCAACAAGCACCTTCTCTACCTCTATAGTCCAACATTATGTGTCATAAGTATATATATAGAATATATTTGTATTTAATATAATAGATATCACACCTCTAAAACTATATAGCGCTAGAGTTTAGTGGTGGAACATATATTGATAATATGAATATAATAAACTAGTTTTAAAATTGGGAATCCCTGTAGGAGAATATCCATGGGGATATTTTCATCCCCATTCTATCCCTATCCCGACGTGGTGAATCAATTCTCTCCCGTCTCCTTCCCTTTGTAAATTTTCCATCTTCGTCTTCGTCGCAGGGATTTCCTGCTCCCCGTGGAGATTCCTCGCCCTTATTTACATCTAGTGATTGCAAGGCGTCGCCTAGACATTGCCTAGGTATTTTGGGGAAAAATCGCCTAGGCGGAGTCTTAGGCGAGGGATGTCCTTCTAAGTAATATTAAGGGGATATTTACTATTAAGTTTGATAACAAAAAGATCTACCCAAAATAAAATCTTAGCACAATTAATATTGCATTAGGACATAAAGACTTATTAGTATTTTTGAAGTATATATTGAATAAGAATCACATTGACTAATACACAATTATTGTTACTTAAGGGCTTATATAAATAAATTAATACTTATCCAGGTGCCTCTAAATCAATATTATATCATCTGCCAGGCACCTCCTCGCCTAAATCAGGGAAATCACCCCGGGATCGCCTTAGAAATTTTAAAAAACGTTATCACATCATCAATACAAGGTGCAACCCACATTGTGCATTGGGTGTACTTTTGGAATAGAATGTCTATTTATGCTAAGTGGGATGGACATCCTCGTCACATTGATAACATGACGCCAATCCTCAGCTACATGCCTACAATCCACGTTTGTGTTGGAGATACTCTTTGGTTGTGGGAGGAGGTATATGTCATGCTCTTAAGCATAAATTTGGGACACACTTGCCCTATCCCATCTCGTGTCACATAATCGAACACTCTCGCCAGTGCTATTCGAGTGCTACACATGTAATAAACACCTACATTACCTGGACCCTTCACTTTAACCCAAAGTACCATTCTCAAAATACTTGAAACAAGTTCGACACTTATATGATTCGGATACTCAATTCTAAATCTCTTTGTATAAAAAGATTCAAAATGTAAAAAAACTTAAAGAAAAATGTAACAAGAACCTCCTAATGTAGAATAAAAAGTAAAAAATAAGAAAAAATTATTGGTTTATAAGGTTATTATATCTACGTTATTACATATAACTAAGCATAAGTGCCTTAATCTTTGGACATTTTTTGTTGAGTCCCCCGTCTCCTTAAATTAGAGAATAGAATAGGCAGGTCTGACTTAGTTTTAGACATATACCCGTACCCCACACCCGAGTCCAGGTAACATAGACAAGCACACCTTTATGGTTAAAGAGTGCGGTTTCACTTAGTGGACCCTACTTTTCTCGCTGCATTATCTATTTTGCACAGAGAAAATGTTAGGATGATCCGCTGGGGGCACCAAGGGGGACACCCACTGACGTGGCGGGTGATGGGCCCCCACCCCCCAAAGCACAACTTTGGGGGGCAGGTGTCCCCTCTGGGTGTTCCCTAGCGGGTCATTCTAGCATTTCCCTTTGCACAGATCAATTTGTTTCAGATCTTAGTGGTTCACGGGTTTCCATGGCTTCTATCGACGCCTAATATGTAGTTTACGGAGATGTCAAGTTGTGCATATTGGAAAAGTTCATTATTTTTCTTCCTAAATTAATGATAAAAGTCTAACCATTTTGTTGTGCAGAGTAAGCTGATCGATTCATCTCTGTTGTCCACTGCTGAGGTCAATTGGCTCAATGACTACCATGCACAAGTTTGGGAAAAGGTAAGTTGGGTTGGACAAGGCTAATTTATTTTGGCTATTACTTATTATGTGTTTAGATTAATTCCAAAGCACATGAAGCACACATCCTATGTTATGATCCTTCATGATGTAGTGTAATGAGGTCTTGAAGGCTGACTGACTACGTTTTGTCTTGTGTCAAGATGTTTCAAACCTTCTAGGCTTCTACTGGCAATAGGTTGAAAGTAAGTTGATCAAAATCTTGAAATGGAACTGTACTTGCTCTAGCTGCCTATAATTGCTAGGTCATCCATCCCAAATTCCCCAAGTGTCAACGTCCTTGCTCCCTGAGACTCCTGAGAATTGCTGCACTTTAAGAAGATATGGTTGATGGTCTCACAATCATTATAAGCACAACATTTAAAATTAGGAGACAAATCCAAGTGACGTAATCTTCTTTGGAGATTCTCAAAATTGTTTATTTTCTCGAGTGCTCCCAAACCTTGATTCTGTGAAGTATTTGAACTTTCCAAATAAAGAAAAATGGAGAAAGAGGTTAGTCATTGGAGGATACAAATTTAGCATAATGTATTTGCAGAAGTGGAGGCCAATTTTCTCGAGGGACCTAGATCTCTTATCATTATTATTTGACAGGGCAGAAGTTCAAAAGAGCTGCATCTTGATGGCTGCTCCCAAAACTTTTCATACATTCATCTTGTCCAAGTACTGTAGTGCATGTAAAACCCAAAGATGATATTGTATACTGTATTAAATTATTCTCAGTAGCAGAAGAATAGCAGCTATACCTACAAATTGCCAGAATTTACTGTTGTACGAGTCTAGCTCACCTTTTTTTTTCTTTGTTGCTGTCATGTCCATCTCGAGCGCAAGAAAAATGTTACTACAATTATCGAATATTCTCTTTTTTCTTGGGTATGTGAACTTTGTCCTTTATGCTAAAACTAATCCAATTTATCCAATTTCAGGTGTCACCATTGCTTGAAGAAGGCCCAGCTCGTCAATGGCTTTTTAACAATACGAGACCTCTTGCGAAACAGTAACTCTTTAGTCTGGTACTCCGGTTTACCAAACTATGCGAATCTATAGTTCTTTGTAATGTAATGCTGAAATTTATTGTAGTTGCAGTGATCTATGACACTTTTGATGTTAAATGTACATTTTGAAGGGCTGTACTGTACATAATAAAACGATTTAAGCCAGTCGCTTGGCAAGTGCGTCATTAGATTAATTCACTTGTATGGTGTTCAGGATTCGAGATGTGCGAACTCAAAGCATTATGAGGTCTAGAGTCTCTTGCATGATAAGCATTCATTCATAGAAGTAGGAAAAAAAAAAAAGCTTTCCCTTCAACCATGAACTTGAAACTGTTACTCATTTTTTTTCCAAATTTTGGGCATGTCTTAAACAACAGTAACAACAAATGGCACTGTTGGAAAACTGACAGCAGAAATTTAAAATTTTAACTATATAGTTTATATAGAGGTAGACTTGAGATAACTTTGAATGCATTCATTAGGTATTATTTAAGGGCTACGAAAGCATGTCATTAAGTGGATTAAATTGGAGGAAGTGAAAGTTTGATCAATGTAGTTGGTTTCAACAAATTAGACTATATTGGAGAGAGAAATTTTCCCGTTGATTGGTTGCCGTCACAAGTTGGTTCATTTAACTTTTTGTCTCTTCATTGCATATCAAGTGTCAGATTTGATTGTTAAAGATGCAAGAGGTTTTGTTTATAAACGTATATTCTAATTTTATAATTTTTTTGTTTATTAATATAATTTTACTTTACCTTGCCAAAAAAAAAAAAAATAGACTGTTGTTTTACTAGAACTTCACTTGAAATCTAGGTCATCAGGTTCGAGCTTAGAAGGTTCCGGACTTTACTTGTTTTTAGTGTTTGGAGTTGGGGAAAAAATATTTTTCTCCAGACCCGGCTTAGTTTTACAAAAAATTGTTTGGACCTTTTTAAATTTGGGCTAGGCAAATACGGCTAGCATGTGAGACAAAAAATTGTCACCTTAGATGTACCATTATATTTTCTCAACTTCCAAGTTTGTAGCCAGAGTAAAGTAGACACTTGCATCATAGGGCTTGGTCTTGAGATAAACCACCTTTGGCAAAAAAATTTAGAAACTAAAAGTCTAGAAGAAAACAAAGGGTTGTTGAGAATTGATGAGTGTACAGACCATTTGGCTATAGCAAGTTAACACTTGTCTAGATTATGACTTCACAGTCCACCAATAATACATGTGTATGGTTTCATCTGGTGCTAAGTAGGGACTCTTGGTGAAAAAAAAAAAAAAAAAGTAGGGACTCTTGAGGTCATGGCATAATTTAGTGGAGAGGTCATTTGTTGATCTTCTAGTTCAATCTAAATATCCTTTTTGAAGTGGAAAACCCTTGGGAATGGGAAGTATGGATTATCATTTGACTTTTGCAGTTGAGTGTTCCCTAATTCAAAAGGCATAACAACCAACAAAGTCTAGTTCTTTATAATCTTTCCCAACTTTGTCCAACTAATCAATTGATAGATAATGGTTTGGCAGGTTTAGCTACTTCTTTTTCGTCATCATAAGTTTAGCTAAGCTACTTTAGGGTTAATTGCCGCTTAATTAAAAATTTGGAGCTCAAGCCCTAAGCATGGAAAATAACAACACCAGGAAATCTCACCTCTTAATGGGTTAAGTTGAAGATCGGTTTAGATTTATCAGGCGGATGGCTTCACATAGTGCGAACTGCAACTAATTTAGGATTGAGTCTTTATTATTTTTGCTATTTATGAGCACAAAAAGTTGGTTATGGCTCTCAAGAGATGTAGTGTTGTGGCAATAAAGAAACGAGCACCATAACGCTAACTGAGGTAGCAGTTGTGGTTCGATTCTTGGTTGTTATTTAGATTTTCTCGAGATATAGGGTTTGAGCACGTAACTAGCTCTCATGTGATTAATCAAACTAAGGTTAAAGAAAGACTGAAAAATGTTGCGGATGAACATTTGTTGGCATTGGCAAAATCAAAATGAAGCAACTTTTTATTTTAAAGATTTAAGAAATTGGGAAATTGCAGCTTGTTTGAGGAAGAAAATAAGTTGTGGATGGAAATGTGTTGGCATTGGCAAAATCAAAATGAAACAACTTTTTATTTAAAAGATTTAAGAAAATTAGGAAATTGCAACTTATTATTTGAGGAATATGGGTGAAAATGTAGTGGTATAGCTTTTTTTAAATTCGATTGGTAAATAACAATATATTGTTACTATTGAAAATGGGGCCATTACAATCATAATGCATATTACTTTACAACTCAATATCAACTAGTGTTCACAACCATGAGACCTTTTCTAACAGGAAGTGTGATCTAAATTTGCAACACTTGATAATGGCCTTGATTGGGTACAAATATTGACCTCATAACAAATTGGAAAATGTTATTGTAACCCACAAGCTTAACTCACAAACGACGCGCACAACACATCGTGATGCATTCACATCAAAATACAAAATGCACAAACAGGTGCGTATGGTTTCTGAGTTAAGTTTGTAGTTACAATGGCTAGCTTCTAACAAATTAGCGCATCAATCATTCAAGTCAGAAGCAGGCAACATCACATACACCACTTATTTTGTTAAGAGTTTAATAGAATTCATGCATCTTGTCCCTGGATTGATTATTTTTTAAACAAGGTTTAAAAGACACATTTGGTTCAATAAGTTATTACAGCTTCTTATGTTGGACGCCTCAAACTATCATCTAGATAGATGAATCCTGGCATAATAGTCCAGGTCTAGTGGATTCCGACGGTTATGCACACCGTACTAGTCGAGCCCATTAACCTTATTTATGCTATATCAGTTCATTGTATTCTACTTAAATTTTAAGACAATGCTAAGGTGATCTTTTTGAGACATCCAGAATGGACACTCAGTTGTTAGTGTTCATTCAATACATATCGATTTGTGTGTGCATAAAACATCAATGCGAAAATCAATGGACACTAACAATTTAGTGGCCCGTTCATGTACCTAAATAGGTCACCAAATTATTTTTCAAGATTTTATGAGTTTATTATGACCAGTTAAGTTAGTCCATAAATGTCTGTAATCTTATAAGTACTTGTAAATAGGATAGAAATGCTTTTTAATGGAGCAGAGATTGCTCCTCGTAAGTTGTCGACAACAATATAGCTTCAGTCCTAAATTAATTGAGTTGGCTACATGATCAAACTTTTTCATTGTGCTCTATTTAATACTGGGCAAGATTTTCAAACCATTCTTGCAATAAAAAGAATATATTGAAACGAAGAAAGTTAGCACATAAATTCATCATCTTAATGATTGAAATATAGTTTACTATTTCACCAAAAAAAAAAGGAAATATGGTTTACTAATGCACTCCACGTAATGTCTTGTCATTTTCTAATGATCATATTACGCAGTAAACATATTGGTTTTATACCCCCTGATTTGACTAGTACCCTGTTAGATTAATTTATTAATAGCAACCTAGAATTATTTTTTTATTTTTTTATTTTTGTAAACAACAAGAGAATAAATTAAAGATGGAACTAATGACAGAGAACCTTTACGATGAAAAATGCTGCCTGATAACGATGTACAAATAAATGGATAACAAATATCTACATAAACATGGTATGTAAAAAAACCAACAATCAGTTGGCTTAAGTGATAAGAGATTTGGTTCCTTTAAATAAGATCTCGAGTTTGAGTCTTGTGAATGAAAAAAATTGAGTTGAGAAAGCCACCCTATATGGGCCTGATAGTTTATGAGTGTGAATTAGTCGGTACGGTTAGTGTCTAATACCACGTTAAAAAAAACTAAGTAAAAACTGGAGCACCTTCCGGGGAACCCATACATATGCTAGTATAACATGCGGGTTAAGCATGTACTTGTATGCATTCCTTCATTTTTGTCAAAATGTATATGCATACGTATTCCAAGGCGTATCGATCGGATGCACACAAACATATCCCCGACCAAAGTTATTTTAGCGGTCTCCTTCAACAAAACCATTCTAGCTAGCTATACTTTTTCAGCAGACGAAAACATTTTAATTATACTTTTTTCTCTAATGTTGTGGTGTAGATTATACACACATTACTTCACAATATACAATATAGCCATACCACGCGAATCTCTCAAAATGTGTTGTGCATTAAATATTTTGTGCATTTATGTCGCCTCAATTAATGTGTTAAATTTAAATCTAATGGTTTTAAATAGTTTACCATAGCATGAATATATATTTAGTTCTCAGGGTAGAAGTACCCTATATATATATATATATATATGCTAGAGTAACCCACTTTGGGCACCTGGTGGGCTCAAGTAGGTATCCCTTCATGTGATACATCTCGAGATACGTGCACACACTTCTCGAGGCATATAAAATGGAGAGACACCTACTTGAGCCCACTTGGTGCCTAAAGTGAATATCCAAAGTGAGTTACAAAAGCATTTCCGCTCGAAAAATTAGGAGTTTTGAATATGAAACCTCATAAAAGCCACTACACCAAAGCAATAGATTGTACATGACTCATGACTCATGAGTATACATGAGTTAATCTGTGGGGTGACTTTCTTAGCTGAAATTATCCATTAAATTTTTTATTTTTTTTGAAAACATTATCCATTTAAAATGAGTTAATCTGATGTTCGGCTGTAGGATTAGAGAATCATTCGGATTAATCAACGCACAATACTGGCGACTATTTTAAGTGACCATTTTGAGCTCGCTAGTTAATCCAAACATGCTTGCATAAGAGGGTGTAATAAAATTACTAATAAAACACTCCACTAAATCAGGTGTTAATCAAAGCGTTAGACTTAGGATAGTTGGGTACAACGCAGCGAACACACATCCTAGTCAACTCGGAGTCTCGGACCACTTTTCAGGGGTATTATCGTCCAAAGCATTTTATAGCGGAGAACAACACTTCGTTCTCGCACAAACGAAACTAGGGTTTTGTCGAACTGAGACCAACTCTGCAACCCTAGCTTTCGCTGTCGCTCGAATCTCCTCTCTCTTCAGATCCTTCGAAGCGATTCTCGCAATCATGGCGAACCGTACGCAAAAACCCCTCTCTCGCAATCTCTGTTGTGGATTTTGTTTCGTCTGAAATGGTTTCGAATTCTCTGATTTCGTTTCGTTTCCATGTTTTGCAGCACCGATGACTCGATCGTTCCTTCAAGTCGCCGCGACGGAGGAAGTGGCGCCGCCTCTCAGAGTAGTCCAGATCGAAGGGCTGGTGAGCGATATCTCTTCGTCTCTGTTTTTGTTGATTTGATAGTAGTGGCTACAAAGCAGTTTGGATTTTGAAGTAGTTCCCTTTCGATTAGGTTGATGTTAGGGTTAGGTTTTTGTTCTTGACTGTTGTTGTTTGTGGAATTTGTGTGAAAAATTATAGATTTTCTTTGGCGGTTTAGTGATTAGGGTTTGGAAGCCCTTTCGGCTGAATATCTTGCTGAGGTTCTCCGTGATGAATGTGGTGTAGAAATTTAGGAGGAAAAGGGAGCGATTCGGAGTGGTGTATGTTGAAGAAGCTGATTTGGGGCTTTGGATTATGGTTTGGGGTTCAAGGAGAAGTGTTGAAATTAATGCTGCCTGATTGTTGAGGAGATGAATGGGCGAGGGAGGAGAAGAGAAATGTTATCAATGAGAGTGGTGCATTATTGGGTCTAAACACTTTCATGTCCTTACCATTGTTTATGTAGATTCTGGAAGTCCATAAAAACAATGAATGTCGGCATGGAACGATTAAGATGCTTTTATTATTAAACAACTGCGTGTTTCTGATAAAATTTACTTACTCATAATATCTTTTTTTTGGTTATAGTCAAACCTTAGGCGTGGAGCACTTCTAGTAGAATGAGTTGTTTAACGCTATTGCATTAGTAGCTTTATCAGGTTACTCGACTGAATGAACAAGTTCGCTTCAACGGATTTTTAGTTGAGCGTTTCCTGTAGTTCTTATGTCATTTTGGGTTTTTTGGTGCAAAAGCGTGATATATTTCCAATTTGTAGTTTCAAATCATAAATCAGTTTGAGTCACGAGTTTTTTTTTTGCTTATTTTATTTCTCTTCTTGAGCTCCTTGCTGAATATCGAAAAATGTTTTTGTTTTTGTATTGTGATTGAAGTTATATGTTATTATCTTAAGATGCGATGCACTCATCATTGTTGACTCTTTAATTGAACAGGTAATATTGAAGATAATCAAACATTGCAAAGAGTTTTCCCCTGCAGTTGTCACAGGGCAACTTCTTGGTTTAGATGTTGGTAGCGTTCTTGAAGTCACCAACTGTTTACCGTTTCCAGTATGTCAAGATTTCGATCTTATACTTATTTTACTGGCAAGATTATTACAGCTTGCAGTTTAGTTTTTGAAACTTTGAGAAGCGTTCTTGTTCATGTTCTCATTTAATTTTTCTTGATACATGTCAATTACAGGTTAGAGAGGAGGATGAGGAGGTTGAAGCAGATGGGGCTAACTATCAGCTAGAAATGATGAGGTGTTTAAGGGAGGTTAATGTCGATAACAATACTGTTGGATGGTATGTCTGAAACTTTCTTGACTTTCAGAAGAATGAAGATTAACTGCTTTGGGCAGATTTATATCTGTTAATTCATGTCTTTATGGGGATAAAGTGGTGATATGATCAGTATTGATTTGCACACATTGTTGTTAAACTTACAATTATAAAAATCAGAAGAATCAAAACCTTAAACATAGTCAGTGTCATATCTGTGGTTATTTCAAACCTTTTTGATTAAATATAATAGTCTACACCATATCATTGTGGAATAGACCATTGTTGAGATTCACTTATTCGACTACATATAGACTTTAAACCCAAACTTTTGCCCAATCAGATATTAAAAAACCTGAATAAACTGTAAAAGCTGCAAAAGTTAACTATAGTCTGAGACGCCTGTTTCTTGGAATTTGCTTCATAAATAGATAAACTTCTTAAATTAGGAGTAGTGTGTCACATTAGTGGTACAGTCATACTATGTATATGAAAGATATAATTCTATTAGTAAGAGTGGAATTTTGAGAATGGCTTACAATTAAGATGTATAGGTATTACTCATGAAGATTGATATAAAAATCAGCTTATAAATTGCATCTGAGGTGCAAAAACTTGGTATGTTTGATTGTAATCTACAATTTGGCAAATAGTAATGGATATAGAGCTCTAAGGTTACAAGGCGTTAAGGCGATCCCGAGGCAATTTCCCTAGTCTAGGCGAGGCGTTGCCTAGACGGCACCTAGGCGATGCCCAGGCGAATGAAATAATATTTATTTAGAGGTCTCCTTATAAGTATTTATTTATTTATAGGTCCTTAAATAACACTAATCATCTATTAATCAATGTGATTATTACTTAATATACACTTCAAATACTAATAAGTCTTTAGATCCGTATGTAACATTAAACGTGTCAAGGTTTCATGTACGGGCAGGTATTTTGTAATCAAACTTGATTGTAAATAGCCCCTTCAAATTTCTAATAATTACTTAGAAGGACACCACCCACCTAGGCAATTTTGTCCCAAAATGTCTAGGCGATGCCTTGCAATCACTGGCTAGCACCATGTGCAAAAGATCATTTTGAATGGTTAGTCACCCCATTTGGATGTAAAAGTTGCTCTGTCAGCTTTTCGAAGAAAGATGGACGGGGAAAGAGAAGTTTTTTCTAAAATTTAGAAGTTCGTTTTTCTTCTTTTTTTGAAATTCTTTTTTACTCAAATTGTTCTCTTCATAGGATTAATTTCA
The DNA here is from genome assembly GCA_039657345.1 of Stephania japonica. Taxonomy (NCBI): domain Eukaryota; kingdom Viridiplantae; phylum Streptophyta; class Magnoliopsida; order Ranunculales; family Menispermaceae; genus Stephania; species Stephania japonica. The sequence continues at coordinate 12,250,845 of CM077558.1, read as the reverse complement.
TTTGCTTTTGTACGACAATATCTATTTATTTGTTGTTACTGCATAGTGAGAAAGGATTGCATCTATTATTATGTCATAATAATATACTTGTTTCTGCAGATATTAGCTTTTGTCCTTCTCCTAAGTCCTTCATGTAAGATTGTAATCTTTTCCTTTTTTTTTTTGGAAACATTGTCAGGTATCAGTCAACTTTACTAGGATCTTTTCAGAATGTTGAACTTATTGATACATTTATGAATTATCAGGTAACTATGGGTTTACTTAATATATATTTTATTTTATCCAATTTGAGTTGCCAAAAAAATTGGGTTTCTTCTGGTTTCAGTGATTGTTATGACGACGATTATTGATGACGCGATTATTGATGCATACATTATTATATTGTTACACTTTATGTTGCAGGAAAACATTAGACGAAGTGTGTGCATTATATATGATCCATCAAGATCAAACCAAGGTGTTTTAGCTCTCAAGGCTTTGAAGCTTTCAGATTCTTTCATGGATCTTTACCGCAACACCAATTTCACTGGAGAGAAGTACTGGATTTTTCCTCTTTGAACATGATTATGATTGTGATTACTCATTCTAAATATTGATGGTTATTTCATTTTGTTTCAACAGGTTGAGGGAGAAGAATCTTTCTTGGGTTGATATCTTTGAGGAAATACCAGTATGCATCTCATGCTTTCTATTTATTTATTATTTTTTGCTATGGTTGCTTTTCGAGATTTGCACATTAAGGATTGGGATGTAATAAATTCTATCTCCAATAATTACTGAGCCATGTGGATGCTACTCATTATATGTAGAAAACCTCAAGCTGACTATGTTTGAGACATCTCTTGAAAGGACCATCCCCCCAAAGCCTTACAATGAGCCATTCTTCTGATAGGAATGAAGAATTTCTCAAATAGTTGTGAGATTTGGGACCCACCTCTACCTAAAATCAAGGTCACTAGAATTATGATCAGACATAGAGGCACAAGATATCATAAGATCAAAAAGGGATATAAGATCATATTGTCAAATTTTGAGTTGTGTGTTTGAATAGCTGGATCAGATTTTGGCAACTGGGCTAAGAAGTAATCATGGCAAAGGATGATCAGCATTGCAGAAATCTAAGTTCTTATGGTATTTACTGTATCAATGATTAAACATGGTCACTAAAGCACGTACTGATTTTTATTTTCCTTTTCTTTTCCTCATTCTTAGGATAGCATGACATACCTTATACATTGGAAGGCCTTAATCACATAGTTATTCACACACTATACTTTCTTTTTTGCATCTCTGGTCTTTGTCATTCTTTATTTAGTTTAATTACATATTCTGCAATTATTAATTGTTTTCCCCTGATCCAGCTTTCGCTTGTTGAAGAAATTTTTTCCTTGCACATCAAACTGTACCTTTTATAGTGTTGACTGTTAGATATTTGATAATTTTTGGGCATACTTTGTAAACTAAAAAAATTCGGTTCTTTATTTTCAAAAAAAAAATCTGGTTCCTTAAGGACTGCAACAATTTATTTGTCTAATTTATAACCATGTTCTGTTTACTTGCAATTTACTGGGCTTCTTGGTGAGTATGTATTTATATTGAGGGTTCAGGTTATGTGTACCTAGCAACTTCGCTTTTTGAATATTATGAAAAGCATAAATTTGCTACACCGCTTGTTGAAATGGTGTTTATGGTAAATGTTCCCTCTTCCAGATCAAGGTTTCAAATTCTGCTCTTACCAGTGCATTCATGACCGAGCTAGAAGCTGATTCTCCCGTCTCCCAGGTTTTATTCATAATGTTTCTTTGTTGGATTTTTAAGTGATTTCCCTTACCCTCTTCCCTTGGTATTGGTGTTCTTAGTTCTATTTATTATCATGTCAAACTGTTGTGGCAGTGCGATTATGATCGTCTAAAACTGTCAACAAGACCATTTATGGAGAGGAATGTTGAATCTTTGATTGGATGTATGGACAGTCTTTCCGCCCAACAGCAAAAGGTTAATATTCTAATAAATTTTTTGTCCTTACCTTAATTCGACCATCATCATGCCATTGCTCACCGAAACTTGCTTTTTTCAGTTCCAATTCTACTACAGAAACCTTTCAAGACAGCAAGCCCAACAGCAGGCTTGGCTTCAGAAACGTAGGTAAGTAATTGTTTCATGTTCTGGTCTTACATCAATCTCTCTGCTAAGAAGTGTTAAATTATTGTCTTTATGTGATTAACTTTACCCTTCTTTGGTGGGTTCTAGAAAGAAAATGAGTGCATGCTAGGTACATATATACTATTAAGGATATGTATGAGGGAGTAGTAACTAGTATAAAGACATTTGGAGGTACTACAAAAGAATTTCTCATTATGATAGGATTACATCAAGGATCGGCTTTAAGCCCATATCTCCACTCTAGTTATGGATGAACTAACTAGGTATATTCAAGAGGATATACCATGGTGTATGTTATTTGCAGATAATATTGTCTTAGTGGACGAAACAAGAGATGGAGTGAATAGGAAATTAAAACTTAGGAGGAATATATTAGAATCTAAAGGCTTTAGGTTGAGTAAAACGAAGATCGAATACATGCACTATGAGTTTAGAAATACTAGACATAGAGATAGAGTGGTAAAATTAGGGGAAGTAGAAGTTCCTAAGGTGAAACACTTTAGATATATAGGATCAATCATGCAAAATGATGGCAATATTGAGAATGATGTTACACATAGAATTCAAGCTGGATGGAAGAAATGGAGTGCAATAGGTGTGATCTGTGATAGAAATATCTCTACAAAGTTAAAAGGAAAATTTTATAGGACCGCAATTAGGTCAGCTACGCTCTATGGAAGTGAATGTTGGGTGGTAAAATAACAACAATTACATAAAATGAGCGTAGCAGAAATGAGGATGCGTAGGTGGATGTGTGGTAAAACTCGTAAAGATAGAATAAGAAACACAAAAATTCCAAGAAATGTTGGAGTAGTACCAATTGACATAAAGATTAGGGAAGGGCGGTTGTGGTGGTTTGGACAACTGCAAAGACGGCCTACAAATGCTCCCACTAGAAAACTTGACTCGGTAGAAACTGACGAAATTCGACAGGTAGGGGTAGACCAAAATTAACTTGGGAGACATTAATTAGGAGGGACTTGAATGGTTTGGAATGCTCACCATCAATTGCACAAAATCGAGCACAATGGAAGAGTTTGATCCATGTAGCCAACCCCAATTAATTTGAGATTGAGGCTATGTTGTTGTATGTGACTTTACCTGCAGAATTCCAATTGGTAATTTTTTGTAATGGTGGTGTTATTTTTTGATCAATTTGTGAAGGTTAATAAGTCAATATCATAGAGTGCTTTCTCCACCAATGCAATCCACAAAATGCCTGTTTTGCATTTCTTTTCGTTCAATCTTTTGTTTTGTGAGCAAAGTTCTGATGACAATTTATCTGCTTTTAATTTCTCAATCAATTTCATTCTTTCTCGATTGAATGTTTTCTATGGTTGTAGTTCGTTTCCTGCTTACTCAATGTATTTGTGGTTCTGGTCTTTTTGTCTTAATAGGGCTGAGAATATGGCACGTAAAGCTGCCGGAGAAGAACTGTTGCCTGAGGAAGATCCTTCCAACCCCATTTTTAAGCCCATTCCTGAGCCTTCACGTCTTGATACCTATCTCATAACAAATCAAATATCCAACTACTGCAACCAGATTAACGGGTAAATGTGAAGTCTTTTTGAATATTCGTGGGCTTTGAATGCTTTAATTTTGAAAATCATATATAGCTAGAGATATCGCTCTGACTCTGAGGATAAAAAAGGAATTGGTAAGATGGGTAGTGTACAGCTCACAATGTTCAATGCCCGTGCACAACATGATTTTTTTCCTTTTTTTAAAAAAATTATTTCGCCCTCCGTTATATCATTTGGTCTAGAATGGTGGTTTTTAATGATCAAGAATATTGCTGTTATAAGAGAAAATTCGCAAGAAATATTGGTCTAAATGACAGCTTTTCCTGATCCAGGGGACACTGATTCTCCATCGAGGATTATATCTTCTGTTGCCTATTTGTTGAAATTGTCTGATAAACTATTTGTTGAAATTGAACTCTATAAGTAGATGGTTATATGTTCTGTCTTCTAATTGGTGAAATTGATCTCTACAGGGCTGCCGGGCAGAGCTTCAGTCGATTATATCTGATGAAGGCTTTGCATGAGAATTAAGACTGCAATTCGAAGGCCTCTGTTTGGTATTATTTCGTTTGGAGGGAAGCCGACCCGAGTTCATTGTGGAGCTATTCATTCTTGTATTAGAACGAGAAATTTCTCAGTAAAATATTTTCAGCAATGTGTTAATTGAGTTTGAAGAATTATGCACGGCATTTTGTCTGAATTTTGGCACATATATAACTTATTATTGTTCCTTTAGTAATTATACTTGTTTAGATGGTGTCCAATATGAGGTTCCTCTACAAGTTTCTACTTGCATATTGTGTCTATGCTCTAATCAGTCTCATTCCTGTTCCCTATAAGCAGTAGGGAAGAGTCAAGAGTCTACGTTTATGTACTGAGACTTGAAATCAAGATTTTGCTTAAGGAGAATTGAATTCTTTGCCATTCGGATCAAATATATGTCCAAACCAAAAAGGAAAATGATAATCTAACTCACTTTGGGTGTACATTTTGTTTTTTTTTGGCTATTTATGGTGTTTTGTTGGATAGGCTCACACTTAGGGACACAAAAAAGAGTTATAAATGGTTAAAAAATAAAGTGTGCGCTTCAAGTATGCGTTTAAAGCGTGTTAGATTATCATTTTCCAAAAAACTAATGGCATAACTGTTAACTCTGTAGGTATGTATACGGGCAATGTGTTCTAACCAGAATTTTAGTAGTACTAAGTACAAACATGCTTCTTCATGCCAAAGAATCTCTAGTGAGATGGACTAGGTATCATTTTTTACTTCAGTAGTATGACTTCCCTAAGCCTTGTATTTTAACAAGTGATGCCTCATCCATTTCATTGGACGTGCTTTGGCGGTCTAGATATCACTTGTTAAAAGACAAGATAATAAACATAAGTGTTGAGTGTGGCTAAATTTCTAAATTAGCCTTTTCACACGCAAAGGTGCTCTTGTACTTCTAATTTTCTAAATAAAAAAAACATAAGTATTGAGTTTTGCTATTGGCTACTAAACAAAGATAATTTATCTACATTTTAAACGTCATCGGTGGAAATCTGGCGACGTTCAGACTCAGGAAACTAGCTGGTCTGAAATCAAGAAAAAAATGTGGCAACTATATAATTTTGGTGGCACACAATAATATCATCCTACTAAACATATATAATTTATCTTCATCTTTTATTTATTTGTTTGTTTATTTTTCTTTGATAATTTTGGGTAGAATTTTTTTTTCATTAGTTCCTCCTTTCTTTTTACCAAAGTTCCTCTTTATTTAGGCCCGACTAGTTAATCTCAAGAGAGGCAATTAGGTGTCTCAACCCTATGACTTAGAGAAACTAACATATTTAGAGTTAAACGATAAAATATATGCCGCAACCTTTTTTTCGTAGGAACCAAACCTAAGTGAATCCTACCTACGTACGTATACATGCACCAGCGACACTCCAGCTACACTCTTGTGTTATATACTTCATTAATTCTACAACCTTATATATCATGACCAAGTGCATCTCAACCTCTTTATCACCGCACTACTTCTATTGGAGCTATTCTAATTAATCTAGTGATCTTCTAAACCTCTGTCCTCTATGTCACCTCAATAATTTCATTTGGGAGCTATTAATTATAATCTTTAAGAATGACAGTAAATGAGATTGAGTAACGACTTGTGTTCATTTCCATGTTTATACTCTATCAAAAAATCTGTTTGGACTCTTAGAGTCTGGACTCATAGGGAATTTTTGAAATTTTACAAATATCAAAGGAGAGTTATAAGTTGTTATTTCGAAGTCATTTATTGTTTGAAGATAACTTTGAAATAAAAAAATTTTCAAAACTCTCTAGGATGCCAGACTCTAAGAGTCCAAATAGCATTACTCATACTCTATTACTCTATAAAAAAATATTCCATTCTGTACAGTCTTAATTTTTCTCAATAAATTTACAAGTTGAAAACTATGGCTGCCCATCAATTTAAGCACGACAAGTTGAATTCTTGCGGAGTAACGTGTGGTTGAATGACCGACATGTCTTCTATCAGAAAAACAAGAGGAAGAAGATAGTGTCAATCTGAAATTAGTTTGGATCCTTCTATTATGCTTGATTTAATACAACTAATATTGTTATTTCCAAATTATTTAGATCCCTCTTAAGTCTTAATTAATGCATCGATCCCAAGCTAGTTTCGGTCTCGTCCTACTCCATTGAATTTCTTCAATTTCTATTCAGTCAAGATTTCTAATAGAGGTATCAATTTATAACTCGTCTTTAGAAGTGTATAAGCTACCACAAATGCGCCCTTCCCTAATTTTAATGCCAATTAATGTTACTTTTACTTTCCTTTAAATTTCTATTTTTCTTATTCTATATAAATTAATTTTACTGCACATCCATCCACAAACCTACTATGTACGTTCATTTTTAGTACTCTTTCTATCATAAAAGTTTATGCTAGAGTCCCACCAAATACATTTCTCATCTCAACTTCCATCACATTCACATCCAGCAACTTGAGCAGTCAAAGTGTGTGTACAAACCCAACAAATTAAATGGAAATCAGTCAATCACCTGGGACGAGTGATCCGGTGTTCCAGCACGTACAGTAAGTCAGAGAAGACAGGCATGCACAAGTTTGTGAAAACAAAGCGACGTGTCACTCGTTGCTTCATTTGGTCAATTGTCAACGTTTTGTTTGGTCGTTGATGCGGTAGCGAAGTCAAAGTAGATGAGCACACAAAAATGATCTGAAAATGAGTTACGTTTCAATATAATATTACATGTTATTTCAATGGAAAATGATAATATAACACACTTTTAACACATACTTTAGACACATACCCTTATTTTTTAGCTATATATGATATTTTATTAGATGTGATGCCCACACTTGGAGAGATAAGAAAGAATCATAAATGGCTAAAAGATAAGGGGGTGCGCTCAAAGTGTGCATTGAAATTCCTACAAAAAAAATGTGCGTTGAAAATGGATCATTTCATCATTTCCTTATTTCAATATATAAGATTAAAAATGCTACTTTCTCCGTTCCACAATATCTGTCATATTTTGACTTGTGTATAAGAATTACAATTAATTTCTTTGATGGTCACCCAACTTTATGAATTATAATATTTTGGTCACAATAATTATCTTTGTAACACAAAAATCACAAAACCTTTAAAAAATCTTACAACAATAGTCACCAAGCCTTTTTTCGGTCATTTTTCTAGCGAATTTGCTAACGTGGCAATGATGTGACACCACATTGGCAATTAAGGGTTGAAAATACCCCTCGCTCTAAATCAAACAACTAATTTTTTATTTCTCAATCCCCACAATCTCATAACATTATTCACCCCAAACAAAAATGAAAGAACTCAAGAAAATAAAGATGACATTTTAGCTTTGGTGCCGAACTCTGATCTCTATATCATCCTAAATATCATTTTACTTTTCTACGAATGTGATCTATCTCTGTAGTTTTTTGGTGTAACAACATAATTAAACATTTTAAAAGAGTATGAAAAATTATAATTAACAAATATAGACAAACCCTTTTTACCTGAAATAACAAATTCTACAGATTAATCTGCAACAACATATCACCTATAATGTTTAAGAAAATAGAAAAAAAATTACAATCCAATGCAAAAAGATATCAATTATAAACGAAATGATTAATTAATTTCAAAATGTTAAGGAATACTTATGAATCGATCTAGCACCCTCGTAATAATAAGTGTTCCTAACAAGTTTAGTGCTCTTCAGGAGCGTTGCAATTAGACCCTACTCGTCTAGTCGTCTTAGTCGTCTACTATTATTGTGGATTGCCAAATTAATGTCCATCTCGAAGTACACGGAGAACGTCCTGTGAATCAGTGTATCACAACTCTAAAAAATTTGTCTTGCTATCTTTTTTTTTTTTAAATATCTATTTGGACTCTTAAAGTCCAAACTCATAAGATATTATTGAAAATTTTTACAAATATTAAAAGAGTTTTGTAAGTTTTTATTTTAAAGCCATTTATTGCTTGAAGATAACTTTAAAATAAAAAAAATTTAAAAATCACTTTAAAAGTTCAGACTTATGAGTCCAAGCAGTACTACTCCCCCCTTTTTTTTTTTCGAGGCTTTGGTAAAATTAGTTTTAACCATATTATCCATATTCTAATTACCATAGTTTGGTGGGTTGGGTGCACGTGTCAGGTGCGAGGGCTAATATTTATCCGGACCAACTACTAAGCAACAGTTCCCGCCCATTTATTACCACACGTTTTTATTTATAACTTATAAGTAACTTTTCAAGTCAATTAAGTAACCAAATCCTTATCCCTAATATTTTCACCCCTTTTAGCGCGATTCCACGTCACCTAATTATCAAAGTCCCCACCAAACAAACCCCTCAAAATCCCAAAAACCCATCTTATCCGTCACTTACTACGAAAAATCAATGCCGCAGTTCGTTAACGAAAACTCCGCTCGACCCACCCGATCAACTCTCCTCAAGTGGTCCCCGCATCATCGCTCACGCTAGCATTACTGTCAAACAAAACGTCCCCAGACCGGGCACTGACCACCCTTCGATATCATTGACTGCCAGAAATCTTGAACCCAAACGGCTCAGATTGAGACAAGTGTCACCGTTTCTGTTACTTCTCTTCCGTTGTGTCTATAAATACGTGCTCGTGTGGTGAGTGGTGTGTGGTGTGTGGGTTCTTCGCTTCTCTGCTCGAACACAGCAACACACACACTCACTGTACACAGCTCTTGAGAGAGAGAGAGAGAGAGAGAGAGAGAGAGAGATATCTGATCTGTGTGTGGGTTGAGATTCATCGGACGGAGTAGCGAAGATGCCGGCGGGGGGATTCGGTGCTCCGTCGAACGGCGGAACGGTGTTCGAGGCGAAGATCACGCCGATCGTGATCATTTCCTGCATAATGGCGGCCACCGGAGGCCTCATGTTCGGTTACGACGTCGGTGTCTCTGGTGAGCGCTCAGTTTTGATTTCTGTTAATGCGTTTCGAGGAATCACAGTCGTTGATCTTGTTTGATCTTTCGTCATGGTTTCATGTACAGATGAAGATGATCATCATCGGTTTTAATTTGTTGATTCTGTTTGGTTAATTAATTAAGATTTTTCTTTTTTTTTTCTTTAAAGATAAAGAAACGTTTTGAATAATCGTCTCTTTTGATTTTCTGCATTAATTTGTCTGATCGGAGAGGATCTGTCGAGAAGGCAACAAACGCGTTTTGAATGAGTGTCAGAGCGACGCATTTCACGTTTTCATATCCTTATTTGGATAAACTTCTTTCATCTTTATGTTAGAACAGATCTTAATATATTGAGATAAGAGCGGTTTTAGTATGAAAAAAAAAAATACTCCATTAAGTACTAAATGAAGCGTAATGAAAGAGTTTGATATATATGTGGTTTTGAGATTGAGGCTTTGTTGTTATTGTTGTTGATGATGATGATCTTAGATAAGCTTATCTTTATGTTAGAACAGATCTTCAAAATATTGTGCTAGTTACGATTTTATTTTAAACACGTCATCAACAGCACCAAGTTGAGCGTAATGGAACAATATGATGCGTGTAGATGACCCTAATTAATCTAGGATTTGAGTCATTGTCGTTGTTGAAATAATCGATTTCATTGTTTTTGGATTTGTGGATTATTGATTTGAATATTTGGTTTGATTTGTATGAGTAATTAGAGGTGCCACATAAAAGTAAAACTTTTTTCATAGAACGAAAGTTTTTGAGCTCTCGTGATCATGATGCCGCCGAATTTCCTATTTTGTCACTGTGAAAGAGAAGTCGAAACGTATCTTGACCTATTTGTGAAAGTTGAGGACTATTAATTTGGTTTAATTTCATCATACCAAGATGGATATTGACATTCCTCGAGATGCGCATCACTGCCAAACCTCTTTATTCTTATCCAATTGACTAATCCACACTTCATGTTTTGGGCCTCTCATAACTAAGATGCCCCTTTCATTAGACTCAAAACTGAGACCTTGATGAAAAGGGACTCCGACCCGAAATATTTTTTTAGGACGACTTTATTAAAAGGAAGACGCGCAAACACACACTAATAACATGCACCTTTTTGGTCTCTTAGTGTTCACATCGAGATAAGGGTGCACATATGGCACCAAGTGTGCCTGCTATCGTATATGTGTGATTGTCGGGCACATTAGTAGATTCATAAAAAAGTTAAATCACAATTTTTTGGGTTTTTTGACTTAAGCGGGAATTGAATTACGATATTTTGATGTCTTTTTTTTTTTGGCAAGTGATATTATTAACCGAGGCTTTGATAAAAAAGTTAAATCGCAGTTTTATAGCCTTAATTTAGTAATTTGATGTTTTTTTTTTAATAGGGGGTGTGACATCGATGGACCATTTCCTGGTGAAGTTCTTCCCAGTAGTGTACAAGAAGAAACACGAGCCTAAGATCGACAGCAACTACTGTAAATACGACAACCAGGGACTTCAGCTCTTCACATCCTCCCTATACTTGGCGGGCTTGACTGCCACCTTCTTCGCCTCCTACACCACCAGAAAGCTCGGCCGCAGGCTTACCATGCTCATCGCCGGCTTCTTCTTCATTTGTGGAGTTGTGTTGAACGCCGCGGCACAAGACCTTGCAATGCTCATCGTCGGCCGAATCTTGCTGGGATGTGGAGTTGGGTTCGCCAATCAGGTCCGTCAACTTAATTTTGTTCGACTCGTTACATGTCATAATTAATCTAGAGACGCGCTAAAGACAACCAAACGATTTAATATTTTTAAAACCTCATTGAAAACGACTTGCCATTATACTGATACATAGTTGAAGTAACTTCAGTGCGTCGTAATACTAATTGAAAAAAAAGTTAAAAATTAAGTATATTCATGCACTAAATTATGGGCTATGTAATATTATATTTATATATGTAGCCGACTCTAATTAATTTAAACTTAGGGGGCATCGCAGTTGTTGTGGTCATGGTGGTCCCGGATCCAATAGTTTATCGAAATTTTGATATTTTTTTCTTGGTAGGAATGTTTAATTTTTAGTTTGTCTGTTAGTTGGTAAAGAGATTTTAAAACCCACCGGAAGAGAAAATTTGGGATTGGTGATTTGTTGTACTTAAAAGGAATATTGTGGACCCAAGAATGAAGTGCCTTGTCATGTGCCCACTGAAGGGAGGGGTTGTGCCCACTGAACGTTTTGGTCACTCCTCATGATTGTTTCACTAATGACATTTGGAGGGTTGTGGGTGGCCCTTTGTGGGTCAGATTCTGTAATTATTTTCCTTTTTAAAAAAAAAGAATTTCCACACTTTTCTTCATTTCGATTTACTTATTCTCTTGATTTTGTTTTAATTTTAGGTAAAAAGAGGTTTTGAACTATTTTCTTTTACTATAACTAGCTCCACGTATATATATATGGTTGTGTTTTGATAAGAATGTCTATTTGTGGTCATTTAAGATTAGGATGACCATTCAAAGTTTCCTACATCTTCCTCTCAAATACAATTTATGAATGAAAAAAAAAGTAATGGTCATTTGCCCCCAAAAAAAAAAAAAAAAAAAAAAAAAAAAAATTGGTCGACATACATTTGATATAGGAAAATGTTGGAGTGAGTAACCCAGTTTTGGCATCGACTCAATCGGATGGTTCTTTTCTACCTCGAGATGCGCGCACACATCTCGACATGTTTTGAACGACATCTGACTGAGTCGATGTTCAAAGTCAGTGCTAAAACTGGGTTACTTAATCAGGCCTCTTTGATATATGTGCATTCGTAGTAGTATTGTTGGATTAATTTGAATGTAGTTTTTTAATAGAGCCCACATCTTGATCTGTTATATGTTATACATTACATGTGTACCATAAGTATGTCCTAGTCACTTTTGATTTTTTTATTTTTCAAAAAGAGCTTTTTTTTTTTTTTTGAAGCAAACAAAAAAAGATTATGTTCCTTAAGAAAACTAATATTCTTAAGTAGATTTAATTTCACTCAAGTGTTTGTGTAACGATAAGTGTAATTGAGTGAGAGATAAAAAGTGATACATGTGTCTCATCCTCCCAACTTTCATGAACTAACTAGTTAGTAGTGACTTTTCTTTCTATGCTGTCCACTAGATTCAGGAATCATTTTTGCTATAGGCCTTTCCTTTCAATGCTGTCCTTTGATGCTTGAAAGGCAGATTGTACAGTCCATCAAGCTTTCTACTTTGATGTTCAAGTTATCTGTTCGGTCTATTAAAGTTAATTTATGTGTCTTTTCAAAAGCCTCCTTAGAGAACCTGTGTTTGTGTAAAACTGGGTTGTTGGTTTCAATTTTTCTAGCGCTTATCAGGCTCTTTCCTTTTTTACATTCTCATTCCAACCTCGTGCCACAAAAAGTCAAAATGATTCTACTTTATCTCATTGTAAGAGCATAGCGGATTCTACATATTTGGCTTACTTTTGCCCCCAACTTTTCCAGAGTTGATATGGATTTGTTCTTTATTTTATGCACTAATAATTGAGGGCCCCAAATTATTATTTTGCCCATGCCCCTAAATACTTAAGAACGGCCTTGGGTGTGTCCATGAAAAGGGTTAACCAATACCATGAATGTTTAATTGGATTATCATGAGTGGATTTGTAGTAGAATCTAGAGTCTTTGAGGGATTATATATGAAATACCATTAGAAATTCTGAACCGGGTGTTTGGATTGCTTAGTTTTATTATCTTGCTGATGATTTGAAGTTTGATTCTTGGTCTTTTCAATGTTTTTCAATATTATGGATTGATTTTTTTTTTTTTTTTTTTTTTTTTGTCAAGATGGATTGAAATTTTGTTACTTTCCTAGCAAGTGGCAAGTCTAAATAAGACATTGCAAGCCCACTGCCTTAGTTCTCTCTTTGGTTGTTTACATCAAATGTTCTCACTATTTCTGTTACTTTGTATAAAACAACAGGCAGTTCCGGTGTTCCTTTCAGAGATTGCTCCCACAAGGATACGTGGAGGATTGAACATATTATTCCAGTTGAACGTTACTATCGGCATCCTATTCGCCAATCTTGTCAATTATGGAACCAACAAGTAAGTTCCTTTCAAAGAATCCCCACCATGTTTTGTTCTTTTGCTGGTTTTCTTAACTGTGAACCAACAAAGTCAAGTACGTTACCTTAAGAAGCAAATGAAGCCATCTTTGATAACTTGGCTGTTGACATTTCTACTCGTTTGGCATCAGCTTGATGCATTTTGTTGACTGATAGCAGTCGTAAATTTGGTAATTGAAACTCTCTAGCTTAATTATATCAACATCATATTGAGTTAATCTCAAATGGACAGCGGGTCTTTTTTTTTGTTTTTACTTGAAAGCTAAAATACAACACCACACCAACTGAGCCGAACTCTGAACCTTATTTGCCTTTGGCATATGATGCCTCATCCCATCTTACTAGAAATGCTTTTGGCGTGGGGAGGTCTGCCTTTAGACGATGAATCTATATTCTTTAAATGGGAACCTTTGCAAGTTCATGTATTGTCGATCAGTGAGTGATTTTGTATGTGATGTGAACTCATCGTATTTCTCACACTCCAAAACGGTCGATTAATGCCAAAGGCGCAAACTCTATCGTTTTAGACTATAAAAAGGGAACTCTATTCGGACACTAGACTCACACCACCATATGCACGCTATCAATGGAACCATCATCAAGATATGTGTGTGCATACCTTGATGCGTATCGCATGGACTAAGGCATTAGATTCTTATGATCTTTTTGTAGTAGGACTAGGTGTCAATGTGGCCTAATTGAACTTTCTATTCGGATAATTCTTAAGGGCTTTAGGTTTATGATTTTCAGTTGCTATTGCATTTTAGTATTTCTCTTGTTTATGCTATTAATCCTTGGATTCCAATTTCAGAATTAAGGGAGGATGGGGTTGGAGGCTCTCACTGGGTCTAGCTGGCATCCCTGCAGTCCTCTTAACTGCAGGAGCCCTGTTTGTGGTGGATACCCCTAACAGTCTCATTGAACGAGGCCGCGTAGAAGAAGGTAAGGCTGTGCTGAGGAAGATCCGAGGCACTGATAACATTGAGCCAGAGTTCTTGGAAATCCTCGAAGCAAGTAGGATTGCAAAGGAAGTGAAGCATCCCTTCAAGAACCTAATGAAGAGGAAAAACCGCCCCCCGCTGATTATTGCAATTGTCATGCAGGTCAGTTCACCATATATCAGTTACAGTATTAGACAATTAAGATAGTTTGCATTCCAACATTTTGGCATCTAATCTTGCTCTAATTAGATTAACATTAATTTGAAGTTGAACAAGTTTTTTAATCTAATTAACTTCATTCTTTCTACTGCTTTTGTTTCAACAGATCTTCCAGCAGTTCACTGGCATCAATGCGATTATGTTTTACGCTCCAGTACTCTTCGACACACTCGGGTTTGGGAACGATGCATCACTGTACTCAGCCGTCATTACAGGAGCAGTGAATGTTCTGTCAACCCTTGTCTCCGTCTATTCGGTCGATAAGGTTGGTCGTCGTGTGCTTCTATTGGAAGCAGGTGTCCAAATGTTCATCTCTCAGTCAGTTATAGCTGTTGTATTGGGATTCAAGGTGAAGGATCACACGAACGATCTACACAAAGGCTTCGCAATTCTTGTTGTGGTGTTGGTGTGCACATTTGTATCATCATTTGCCTGGTCATGGGGGCCATTGGGGTGGTTGATCCCTAGTGAGACATTCCCATTGGAGACAAGGTCAGCAGGGCAAAGTATCACAGTGTGTGTCAATCTCCTCTTTACCTTCTTGATTGCTCAGGCCTTCCTCTCAATGCTATGCCATTTCAAGTTTGGAATCTTCATATTCTTCTCCGGGTGGGTGCTCATCATGTCGACCTTCGTGAAGTTCCTGCTCCCGGAAACAAAGAATGTCCCGATTGAAGAGATGACAGATCAGGTGTGGAAGAAACATTGGTTTTGGAAGAGATTCATGCACGATGATGACAATAACTACCATGGTGTTGCAGCTACTACAGATGGGAAGAATTATGGCTATGATCCTGCTTCGCAATTGTAAACTGCGTAGCAGAACCGAGTAAAATTGCTGACTATTAGTTTACATAGTACAATTGGAACTTTTTACAATAGATCTTCTCAAGCATTTTGTCTCTGCGCGTGCTTATGCTTGAAGGAGAGTCCTTTCTGAGTTTTTCTTAGGTTGTTTCTGTATAATGTGGTAATATCAATGTAAGTGCAGTGCATAAGAAAATCAACATTTTGTCTCTTTTAATGAAAATTCTCAACTTCGCCATTTCAAGTTTGTTTCAAACGCCTTTACATTGTTCTATTACAGAAAAAAAAAAAAAAAGCGATAGTGATTCATTCACATAAACAAAATTAATCAAACAGGATGACTAAATAATTTAGGATGTTGAATCAAAATCGATTACGAGGTCGAAGGTCGTATTTCCTTGTTATTGAAGTGGTTGCAGTGGAGTTCTCTCCCACTTCTTCTTGCCACACATAATCTGGATCTTCATGAACATCTACATCCTCCGGCAACTCCTTGTCAACCCACGAAGAAAAGTTTATCTCACTCTCCATCTCCAATTCCGTTTTGTTCCCTTCCATGATGTTCAGTTTCTCGAGTAGAGTCAATAACATCTTATGGTTTAACACTTCATAGTCCCTGCGAAAATAGCGAAAAATACTTCTACGTCAGATACAACTCTTATTGATTTCTCCTCTTGGTAAGCCTATGGAGCAACGCAGTTGACTTACCTGTAAGTGAAAATGGAGAATATTATTTGAGTTGAAGCAACAAGTGCAAAAGCTAGTCTGGCCAAAGACGCTGCCCAAGCTTGCCGTTCGAAATTGGTTCCAGATCGGAAAATGAAAAACTCGACAAGGAATGTAGTTGATAGACCTGACCAAGCAGAGAACTATGAGTTTTTTGGTGCTAAGTAGTGACTCTGCTAAATCCTAACTAGTTCAGTAGAAGAAACATACCGAGAAATAGCCGTGCTCTAACGCAGTATGTTTGCTTTGCACTAGTGAGCATGTACAAGACAATGACAGAAAAAGAGTAGAAGAAGAAAGCTTTGATCGATCTTGATTCTCGCAAAATAGCGTTGTGCAAGGCAAAGAGCTTATCTAGAGCCTTAAACATGTTTGCTTGCTTCACTTCAAAGGCTTCCTGCGGTAGCAAACCGATTCATTAGTATAATAAGTGTACAATAGTTGCAAGAAATTAATTAAACAAGAGATTAAAGGTTACATGCAAAAACCTGAGCATCCAAAATAGATTTGGAATTTCGAACTAGATCATCGTGTGCGCATTGAAGCTGTTCTTGTCGTTGAAGGAGCTCCTCTTGTTGTTTCTTTCCAAACTCAACTAGCTTTTGCAAAGTAGACCTACAAGTGAAAAGAAAAGCAGATCTTACATTGGAAATCAAGTCACCGAATTTGTTAAGTACAGAAAGAAAAATATGTTATAGTTAGTCCTTTTACCTGCTCTCTTCAAGTGCTCTAGATTGAAATTTGGTGAGAAATTCAAGGCCCTCAAGAGCAGTGGATTGGCCATCTAATAGTTGTCTTTGCTTATCTAAGGACTCTCCGACAATGTCGCCAATGTTGTCGGCCTTGCTCTGAAGGTGCTTCATCTTCAAAGACATTGCATTCCCGACTTCGTTTATCTCTGTCTCTATCTTCTCGGTCTCATTCCTCAATCTCTCCATGTCTCTACCTAAGTTTTCGTGAGACTCGTGAAGCATTGCGATCCCCTCTTGTAACTTCTCGGACATCTCTCTTTGCCCCCCTTGGAGTTCTGTTTGAGAAGCTGCTATCTCCTTGGATTGATCAAAGATGACCATGGAATAGTTCATGACAACATCAATCTGTTCCTCGACGCTCTTTGATGTTTGAGCCACTTGTTCAATTTGTTTGTCAACCGATGCTATCGACTGAGAGATTCGATCCGATTCTTGTAGAATCTGCCCTGATCTCTCCTCTATGTTGTCCAACTTGTCATCAGCAAAATGAGCAGATCTTCTTAGATCATTCACTAGTCTCTCAGTTTCATGTTTAAATGCATCAGCCCTGCAATCAACATAACAAAATCAATGCATGGAACAACAAAAGTATGCAAACAAACTTTAAGTTGCTAGCTAGGATTTAGAATTACTGTAATTGATGGCATATAGAGTTGGTTTCAAGGAAGAACTCTAAATATACTGTATGTGCATTGTTGTCCAAGTTCTTGAGACATTTCGTCATCGGACCGCGAGCATCACAAGAAGGGAAAGGCGTTCGTCCTGATTCCTTTTGGAAGCAATCACTAAGGTCCCATGCTAGCCTAGATTGCTTCTCTTTATCAGCAATGATTTCTGAGCATGCAGTGAATAGATTCGCATAAGCTTGTCGCCAACATGAATAAGGACCAACCATCTTTAGTTTAGCATTTTCGACAAGTTTCATTCCCTTCTGGTTTCCAATAGTTTCCATGGAGAATTCTGGCACGGCGCCATCAATAATCTCCGAATTCTTTGAAAACTTCCCGATTGAGTTGGGATCGGATGCAGGAGAAGAAAACCATCCCCATGAGTGTGTGAGGCTTGCTTGAGAAAGAGAGACCAAAACTAGTGAATATAGAAACAGATGAAGACGGCACATTTTGTTCACCAATTTGAAAACCTGTGAAAAAAAAAAAGAAAAAAACATTGCAAACTTAGTTACTATATAAGTCTTTCAAAACAAAACTCTATAATGCTTTCATTAATAAAATATCTTTCAAAATCAAAACTCAAATTAAAAAAATGTACATTGTAATTTTTTACAATATTTTTTTATTAAATCAGTTCCTTTATATGGATTGAATTGTTAAAACCCAAATAACTATATTGACAAAAGGAAAATACTAGTATGACAATGGTAATTCACATCTAAACACAAAATGGCTTACAAGAGCTATTCATGCGACCTCGACTAGCATGCTATGCATCGGGATCTGTGTGCCCATATTTGGAGGTGGACATGGATGGCTTTTGTGGGTTGTATGCTGTCGTGTGACTTCCATTATCATTGTAGCACTTCTCTTGCCAAAATAGTAAATTTCTCAAACACAATATCTCATATTACTAAACTTAGACTTATTTGTATTAACTTATGTCCTGCACTCTACTCAACACTTAATATTCCTGTGGTGTCCGAGACTCGAGGCACTTCGATTGGTACAACACATATAAATTGATCATCGCAGAAATCAAACCAAATTCATGGATGATCATGGTAACTGCCCACATACCCATGAACACCGTTCAATTCTTGAAAGTTGTGATACCAATTTCATCAAAACTAAAACATATTCTACATATAACCAACAAAAAAGACCATCAACAATTATTAAAACAAAGGTTTCTAAACATGGGTTTTTGAAGAAAACTCATTTTTCTCAAAAAGAAATGTTGGAACCAAGCCTTGAATGAGAAGAACCAAATTTGAGCCCAAAAAACAGAAGAGAAGACGAGAGAGGCTTCAAAGGAGAAGAAATCTGTCTTATATATTGTTTGTAAGTGTGAAACTTGGGGCCCAACCAAGAAACAGGGGATAGACTGTTTTTATATGTGACGTTGCGTGAAGAATTGTTGGTAGAAATGGAAGTTTAATAACTTGTTTAATGGGTGATTGGGTTTTGGACATAAAAACTGAAATGGAAACCAAACGAAGAGACGTGATGGCTAATTAACAAACCAAAACGTTTTGTTCATTGAATCATGAAAACAGACGAGATACAAAGAATGCATATCATCTATACTAGTTTGGTATTTGTGCTATGCACGTTCGAGAGCGCTCGCTACATTTGCAGAAAATCAATTACTAATACTTTTATTTTCATCAATAAAAAAAGAATGTAAATGAAGTATACATATTTAAAATTTTTTAATAAATTAATTATGATAGACGTCCATCTTACTCAAGGCTTTTAGAATTCTTTCTCATTTTAGTTTCTAATTCAAAAAAAAAAAAAAAACAAGAAAAATATACAAATCTATGTTAGCAATTTTTATTATTATTATTATTATTATTATTATTATTATTATTATTTTGCAAACAATCTATGTTAGCAATTATATACTTCATTTTGAAGTTGTATTTAATCAATGTGAGACTAACTTTCAGTCCACACATCTTCAACACTTTCCCATGGATCGAAAACCATATGATCCGGGGGCTTTTCTCTTAGGTAGATCCAGTCCCATCAAAGCGTGGTATCATCAAATGAAAAGAAATGGTGTTCTTCAAATGCCAGTTTGTCTAAAGGCAGAATCCAATGAGACTATCAATAAAGTTATAATGCTCCCAACCAATCATTTATTGAGAGGTTGATGCCCAAATATTAAGTCTCCCCTAGTGAACCAAAGTTTTTAAATCTGATGGGAATCTATGTTACACCAATTCACCTTTCTCGAGTTAAGACCTTCAATAATAATGATTTACAGGATTGAAATGTTATTCTTAAAACTCAACAACAATTATAATGAATTCTCAGACGCGTTTTTAAGTATTGAGACAAAGTAGCAAGTACAACAAAAAGCATATGACACATAATCCAATAAAACCCAACATAACATAAATGTGAACTAATAAAAGAAATGCTAAAAGCGAGGTCGAGCATGCAATGTACAGGGAGACATTCAGTTATGAGAGTTTTTACCAAACAATTTACTTTTTACAGGGGAAACATGAAACAAGCATTTCTATTTGCTCCGAAAGATTTTGAAGCCAAACAACACTAACTTTCCTGCTTAATTTGACACTCGAGTAAAGAGAACTGTTTTTATTTTACAGCAACGCAATTACAACCGTTCAATCATAGTCTCACACAATTCAAGCTTGTCCAAAGTTTTTGGCCTTGTATAGATCTTTAGCAATAGAGAGAGCAGAACACAACACCAACAAAAGAGGCTGCCATGGTTGCTCCAACAAACATTTGTTAAAACCAAGTTCCGAGCACAACAATGTGGTTTGGTCATCAAAGGCTGATTAATATGCATTGTTCGATCATCTTCAATTGAACAGTGCTCTGTCATCGGTCCTGTATCACCGATCGAGCGTCGACCATCAACAACGCACAAATTGACCAACATATTAGATAAAAAACAATTACAAACACATAACCAACTACCAAACTTGTTCAAAAACAGTAAAAAATTAATAAAACATCCATATTAATGAAAACAACCCTAAATTGACCAAGTTTAATCGTTGATTGAGTGGCTACCGCCTGGAAGCAAGACCCAGGATGAAAACGAAGATAAACAGAGGTGAATCAAAGATCAACCGTGTTGATACGAAGATGAACCACAACTGTGGGATGACCGAGAAGATCGACCTAGGACTCAAGTGTTTTCTCCTTCTTCTTCGTGTTGTTGGGAGTAGGGGTGCACAAGAGCAATGACATTTTAGAAAAAAAAAAAAAAAAAAAAAAAGAAAGAAAGTGGTTTGCCTTTAGTAAAATGTGATTTGCACATAGCCAAGCCGAAACAATATAATCATTGGTGAATTACAATGCAAACATCATGAAGATTTTAAAATATACTAATAAATAAATAAAATATAATGTTAATTAATCACTAAACGAGTACCTGCTTTTTTGAAAATTTTGTCCGAACCCGTACCCGTTTTTTGGGGTAGGACCTGTACCCATTTTTTAAATGGACAAGAAAATATGTCTGGACCAGTTTAAAGCAGTCTGGACAAATGCGGACAAACAGATCCGAACGCTTTTTGCCACCCCTACCTTTGACCCATAATGAGTTGAAAAACAGAAAAAACTTAATTGAAATAAATGTTTCATTGTTTCATTTATATAAGGATTGAATGTGTTAAAGAAATAAATACTCTTTCAAATTCCTAAAATGACTTATAATTTTGGAACAAATCTTTTCCAAAACTACTTATAACAATGTACGTAGGGTGTATGTTATAATTTTTTTTAACCTAAAAAGGCACATTCATTGTTTCTAACCCAAGAGGGTAAGCCAACCTATTACAACATTTCAACGAGTGAAATGCAATAGATATTACATTGCATACTGAAGACCGGAACTACCCTAATAAAATAGAGAGAACTTCTCCATAGAAGGGGATAACTATTCCCATAAAAGGGAGACATCTGTCTCAATTTGATGAAAGATTCGCCTGAGGAGATAAAACTTAAATTAAACATAAACTAAACCTAGAACAAAACAAACATTAAAATCCTAACTGAAGAAGAATTATATAAAGAAGGAGACCACACGAAATACTTTGTTAGGATATTGTTAATTCCCTTGCAAATGAAACCCCGCCACCGCAACACCGTTGCAAGATTCCTCTTGCTTTGCTACTACCCACTATCATCGTTGTCCGCGCACCACTTGAGGGGTCATTAACAACCTCTAAATACCACATAAAATCCCAAAATCTCCCGTCTTTATCTTCGCTTGATCTCACCTTCTTCTACCATTACTACACCCTCTGCCTCTATCTCATTGAAAAACTATAGATCTAATAAGATATCTTTAGATCTAATAAACAAGGAGCATAGAAGAAGAATAAACACGAACGTACGAAGAAAAATAAAAAGACAAAAGCGATCGAAGCATTGTTTTATTGATAAAGTTGATTGGACATATATGTCGTCGTTGTTGAGAAAGGTCGGCCGATGGCCATTGCGGCAGCCTGCCGAACAAGGAGTGGGAACGAGAGAAAACTAAGTTTTGTTGGGGTGTACGTTATAATTACTAATTAGTTTTGTTGTTTGTTGCATATCGTCCATTTATAAAGACGATGCTTTAATTTCATAAAAATGGACATATAGATGAAGGTATGTTCTTTCTAAGGTTGTTCATATTAGTAGCACTAGCAAACTTTTGATTATGTATTATTTATGTTATTAGGATCATTAGAAAGAAAAAGAAAAAGATGAATACCTGAAACCTCAAAAATGAGCCTTCGATCGATAAAATGAGCAAGAAAGGAAATAAGAGTGAAAACGGTTTGACAGACGTTGTTGAGACTTAATCAACCAAAAGCCGCGCGAAGGATAGAAACACCCAATCAAAGCGTCGTCTGAATCGATGAGACTTGAATTGAAATAGGGAGATGAAACGACAAGATCAACGAATGATCTTCGCATGGGGATTAGGTAACTGAAAAAAGCTGAAATTACTACTTTACCCCTGCTTAAACAAAACACCTTTTGCTCACTTCGCGCGAAGACAAGTAGAGAACCAAGACCTCGAGAGCTCGCCTCCAGTCGTCTGGTTCGATCGATCGATTGTGCCTTCAACAATAGCCCTTCGTCGCAACGCATTCACATCAAGCTTCGATCGATTTCTTACATCTCTTTTCTTTCATGATTCCTTCATTCAATCAATGACTTGCATAGAATATAAAATTAGCACAACAAAAATGTAGTTATGCATACACTTAAAGTAGAGAGCCATAACCTGCATTAATTAGATTTAATAAGTACGGACAAAATGAGAAGAGAATATAAGTTAATCGACATACCTAAAAAACACATCCACTGCAAAAAAAAAAAACATACAACAGTACTAGAACATAAGAAAACATACAAAGTGACAATAAAGTTCAAAAACAAGGACAGTCATTGCTAACATGTGAACATCTCTAATGGTGAGGAGCCCTATAGTCATTCCACAACGACATTGTTAGCTCATCTCGAAATGTGGTCCAAGCATTCGTTGACCTAACGGTGGTTTTGGGATGCTCATTACTAGCATCGTCATTAGCTCCTAATTCTTGACCTTCTGAAATTATAGTGTCCAACAAGTCATTTGGCACCTCCTTAGTAAGGAAGTTATGAAGAATCGCACTTGCGTGGATGATGAATGTCGTCATCTTCACATTATAGTAACATGGACTTCGTAGGAAAGCCCATCGTTGTTTCTATGCACCAAAACCTGTCTCAATAATATTTCTCACTTTCGCATGTCGCATGTTAAATACTTCTTCAGGTGTTTGGGTCGGTCGTTGCTCGATGCTCCATTATGAGAGATGGTAGCGCTGACCGCGGTAAGGTGCAAGGAAACCTTCGTTGTTCGCGTACCCTGCATCAACCAAATAATAGGTCCCTAGCTGAACTTTCAAACCATTGGGACGGGAGACTGCATCTTTCAATACTCTTCCATCACCTGTCGATCCTTCCCAGCCAGGAAGGATGTACGTAATTAACTCCTCTGGCGTACAAGCAGTCAAAACATTTAATGTTGTGTGGCCTTTTTGATTTCTGAATATTGGCTTTTGGAAGTTACGTACAATTATTGGTATGAATGTTCCATCAATAACACCAAGACAACCTCAAAGAATTAAGCAAAACATAAGTACATAGTTAGAAACAAACAAATGTATAACCAAAATAATTATCAAATGAAGTAGTCATACTCCAATCACCTGGAAATATTTCCATCTAATATCTCTAGACTCTATGCCAATTGGTTTTGGGTGCTTGGGTAAGATCGGATGCAACTGGATAATGGCTCGAATAGTTCTCCTAAACACCTTGCTAACAGTATCGCCTGACCTTTGGGACCATGTGCTTATAACACGATTGCATGCGTTGTGCGCCGGTATGTGGAGAGTAATAGCCAAGTGTTCATCTTCTAGTACACATTTTTTGTTCCTCAAATCCCCATGCTCGTACAACATATCATGTGACTTGTTGAATCTCAGTCTATACATTCGTAGCATATTATAGCACTTATCATCCGACTTGTAGACAAGATGTCCAACCACCATTCGACCCATTTCAAAATCTAATTTATAATGACACTCAATTCTCGCACTTGCTCGTGCACCCGCATTGAACATATACATCATGGCCACGGCAAGCTTCAAAGAAATTAGAAAAATATTAATAAGCAATCGAACATTCCTTGTGTTCTGATCCACTCGCAGAAAATTCGAATCCATTTATGCCACCATGAAATAAAACGTAGATATCTGTTTACGTAGATATCTGTTTAGAGTTTGAAAAAATGAACCCTTGTATTTTTTCTGTGTGTTACTGTTCCATTTCATACCTATGATTGCAAAAGCCATTATGTTATGCCATCACTTTCTATCATTGTATTAAAAGTAAGCTCAAAGCATCTACTTCAACAACTCCAATTTCCTTTTTGACTCAATGACTTTGTTAATAGTACATTATGTAATACATTTTGATTTCCTCACCAAAAAAAAGTAAATCATCCCCACTTCTTAATAACTTACGAAAACATCTACTTCAAGTAGAAGATGTAGAGCAATTTTTCCATTGTTTGTATTTAATGGAAGAAGAACTTTATTTGGAGTACCACGTTTTAAATAAGTGTGTAGCACTCTAGGACTTGTGAGGCATCAATTAGAATTACTTTCAATTTTTCTTCTATATATACTTAGTTACCCTCATTTGATTATTGTAACCAAAGCCCTGAGAAAGCTTGCCTTGGTCTTATTTGAGTTCACTAAGGAGACTTTATATAAAGAAACAAGGAAACATGGCTTTCTCTTTGAGTTCTTTCATCATTGTCTCATTTGTTCTCTTAACAGCCATGCCTTGCAGTTGTGCAGTAGTGCAGTAGTGCCTCTCTGTCTCATGTGTTGATATTGTTGCTATTGCTGCTAGAGACTCAGTTGTTTTGGTACATTAATTACCTATGCATTCATGTCACATTAATTTTAGAACAAAATTAACCTTCACAGGTAAAACTTTTAACTATACAATGAATAAACATATACTTCTTTTATGGTGATCTTTTTTTTTTGGTGTAGACTGGGGGTCCAAACTGGGAGGTTCCATTGGGAAGAATAGACTCTAACTCTGCAAGCATAAGTGCCTCTAACAATGGAATTTTTGCCCCAAACAACACTTTCCAGACCATTCTCGATAAGTGGCAGCAAGTGGGGCTCGACTTAGCTAATCTCGTCTCGCTTTCGACTAATGAAGAGAAGTTCCACTCTTGAATCAAATTTTTTGTCTTAAAATCGCTCCAATGTGCGCATTAATAACTCTATTGTTTACATTTGTCCTGCAGGATGTCACTCCATCGGATTTGTATGGTGCACCAGTTTTTGACAATTGCTACTTCAAGAACATATTGGTTTCAAAGGGTATATTGAACCCTGATGAAGTTCTGTTCACTAAAAGCAAGGCCTTAGCAGACTTGGTGAAAAAATATGCAGAGAGCATTGAAGTCTTTTTCGAGCAATTCGGAAAGTCGATGATCAAGATGGGTAACATCTCTCCAACAGGTTCTAAGGGTGAGGGCAGGAAGAATTGCAGAAGAGTTAACTAATTAAAACTTAATAGGGGTTGGATTTGTTTTCGTTGTGTCAATGAAAGATGTGTTCAGTTTCTTTTGGTTGTGTTTTTCAATGTGTGTTTTTAAATATCCTAACCTTTACAAGTTGTATCAATTATATCCTAACTTTTGAAAATTATCAATTATATCCTAACTTTTTTGTTTTAGTATTAATTCTATCATCAACTAATTTTGGACATTTTTTCTTTGAAATTAACATAATCTTCGAACTTTTCTTTTCATGATCATCCATATTGATCAATTTACACATTAAAATTTTATAAGCCTCGTGTTTGAATTAATGTACGAGAACTCGCAAAAAAATAATTTATAAATCAATGATATGTTAATACCTTAATTAATTTTTTTTGTTATTCATAAAACACAAATAGTAAGTTGAAAATCTTGTGTATATACATATAAAAATAACATATAAAATTTACTAGAAGGTACCCATAGTTGTTTAATTTAACAAAAGAATTATGTACTTGAATAGAAGTATGTACTTAGATTATATGTATATGATTGAGTAGCATATGTACACACACTGCTATATGTGTATTATATACATGAATACATAAAAAAAAAAGAATATTAAGCTGTAATGCATATATAGGGATAAATCTTTAAATGGTATAATAAGAAAAAGAAAATGATGTGTGGGCAAAAAAAAGGGTCTAAATAAGTTGAGAATAGAATTGATACTAAATTCCAAAGGTTATAATCTAATTGATAAATTCCAAAGGTTAAGATATAATTGATACAACTTGTAAATGTTAGGATATTTTTTATCGTTAAGCCCATACGTAATGTGATGTACAAACATAGACCTTGTCACACAAACAAACAAGTATATAAGCATTTCCTTTATATTCGCAACATAAAAAACAACATATGTTCACAAACCCTAACATACCCATTGCTAAATTGTTGTTCACAAACCCTAACATTTGGGCAGATTCACAGATCACCCTAAATCCAAGAAAGCAAAAAAATCAAAGAAATAATTGGGAGAAGGAAAGTATGAGAAAAAAATGGATTTTTAGGTTTTGTTCTATAATGAAGGCTGGGGTATTATCGTCATTTGGTTATCTCCACTATCCCGACTAATAGTGATGCGGGAATTGGTGGGATATTTTAATCGGTATGGGTACCGATTAATTTGTACTTCGCATTAATTTGTGTCCAACGCGAACACCAGCCTTAAGCCTTATCTCGGGATTAATTGATTTAGTCTAGCGAAGCGAACAAACTAGGAGGAGAGAGAAAGTTAAGAAGCTACCTCCTCTCACCATTCTAATTTTCTATTTTTCACTTTTTCTTATTTTTTGCTATTTATTTATTTATTTTTATTATTGGTTGTTCTAAGATATATAATTATATTCTATCATACGACATGCCAACCATCAGATTCACTGAATTAAGTATGTGTGCATCTATTTTTTTATATAGGAACGAGACTTTATTATACATATCCAAATATATACAATATATACAAAAAAGAAATGGCGAGAAACAATGTGTTTCCCTAAAATAAAATAAAAAAACCCCCTACCAGTATTGTAGGGGAAAAATGTGTCGTTCCTCTAGAACTTCTCCAACCACCCCGCATTGAGTATAAGTCAGTGATGCAAACTCCAAACTCATGTGGTGTCGTAGTTTCATCGAATCAACTAGATTGAACTCGTGATCGTGCTGCCTGGTGAATACATTATGTGTGCATCTATTAATAATTAATAATCGTTATCTTATCATCGAATGAATTAATAGAATGAGAGTGTTCAACTCAAAACTATGAGCAGATATATGGAATGGAGCGTAGTGCAAGTTCTATCATACGACACGCCATGTAACGACCCTAAATTTTAACTTGTGACACGTGTCAATTTAGGTCGTACGTGGGCCCATTTGCCATGTCCAATTCTTGGTCGTCGACGTCAAGGTATATTATTTGTGTTTGGTGCTTTGCATTATATTGTATTACCTGAATGTTTAATTCCAATGCCCCAAACGTGCGAGGACGTTTTAGGGTAAGCATTGGTATGGGAAACAGTTCCGCTCGAGGGTTTCGTGAAATAATGGGGTTTCAGGCAAATGTTGGTCGGGTAATTAGTAGTCCGGGGGACTTAATTGAATTAAAAACACTGACAAAATACAAAATAAATAATAATTAAAAGTTGTAAATGCATTCAATACGTTGGTACGTCCGGGGCGACGTAACGAAGAAGTTTGGTGTTCGAAACGAACTCAGAAACGCAAGTATTGTGTGATAAAACGGCTAAGTGTCATGGTTAGTCACCTATTAAAGTCATGAGTTGGTATCACAGTTGGTGGCTAGAGTGAATGGTGACCATAGGATGGGTTTCGAGATCTGTGTGGGAGTTGAGATAGAGGGGGTATATAAGCCCATTACCACATTTTCTCTCTCATCTATCTCTCATTTTACTCTCTCTCTTCACCGATCCAAACGAGAGAAGGATGGGGTTCCGGGGGTTTTCAATGCAGTTTGATGCCACGGGATCGACCAATCGCGAATTCTAAGATGAAGGTCAATTCCCCACGTGATTATCTACGTTTTGGCGGTATTTTCCTTGGTTTTTGTCGCGATGAATCCAGACAACGAATTAGGAAATTCAATTTTTATGGGATGTTTTGATGGATTTGGAGTGTATTGGGTAATCAAAACATGAATTGTGAGGTGGTGTTGATATTTATGATTTTTTGGGAATTTTTATTGAATTTTTGATGATTTCGAAAAATCGACGGTTTGGTTAGGTTTTGACGTGAGCCGAGGGTGGATTGGTGTGTAGTTGGATGGGTAATCAAAGTTGGGATAGTCTCGAAGCATGGCGAGGCGAGCTGGGGTGTCAAAAACCCTTGTTCAGAGGCGTTCTGCAAAAGACGCCGTGAGTATTCCAACTCACGGCGTCACCCACGTACGTTTTGGACAGGAGCTTCAGGGGAACACGCCGTGAGGACGCCACCACAACCAATAAGGTCACGACGTCACTTACCTATGAGTTGAGTAGTGAGTAATATCTCCACACTGTGGAAACATTGTCTAAGTCATTGGACGCCACGGCGTCCCGGCGACTCGTTACTATTCACAGTGGTGAATTTTTATAAAATTTTCGGAAACTTTCAGGGATCTCTCGGGTATCCTAATGGGTCATAATACGACCTAATACCCAGGTAATCGACCCAAATTATGTAAACGAATAAATTATGAAAATTTGAATAGAATAGGGGTAATTAATGGGAATCTCAATTTAAATGTATTTTAGGGGTTTGGAACATTGACGGGACACGAGAGGTCATAGGAGATGTGTCGGGGGTCCGTTGAGTGCTTATTAGTTGGATTGCAAGTAAGTAAACTAGTGAGAACTTTTTACAGTTATTTGTTGAGCTTTAATTTGTTGTTATTGCTTTGTTTATCATTATATCCTTTGGAATCTCTGTTGGTTGAGTGGTCCACTGCAAGGGAGTTATGGTTACTTTTACCTGCGATGTGAGCTCTTATATAGACATTGTTGATATCGCTCGATTGAGTGTACGTTAGGGGCTCTTATTCGGGTCTATGGATATCTCATAGTCGCAAAGGTTAGGGCTGGTAGGCTGTGTTCTCGTCCTGAACCCGAGTCTTGTAGGTTTTACCTCGACTCAAAGACTATTGTCGGAACTCCTTGCAATTCTTTTTCGTAACTCGGACACTCACTTTTAGATTGAGTTATTTACAGTCTTATACATTCCATGCGTTCCTTATTCCTTTCTTTTTATCAACATGAATGTGGACTGATGCTTATTTATTTTGAAATGTTATATTATTGTTATGCTTGGCATTACTTACCTGAGCTCATCATTTTTGTGTTTGACGGTGTACAAATCCACAGTTCAACAAGGGGAAGGCACTAGTGCTTAGAAATTTGCTTTGAGGACATTAATGCACGTGTTTCCACTTGGCTGAGTAGGTGATTTTTGTATTATTGTATATATATATATGATGCTTTGAAACATGGGTTTTGGGTATGTGAGAGATTCTGAGCATGTATATCTATTGGGTTATTCTCCTTTGACTTATCATTTATGATGATATACATATGCGGGGTTTCCACACTCTAGGATGTCTTATCATTATATGGTTGTGATTATTTGATTAGTTTGAGCTTTTGCTTCCGCTATGTTGATGATAACTCACTAATCAATGTTATAAACTTGTAAATGAATGGTAAATGGTAATGTAAGGCTGATTAGGCTTGCGTGACTCGTCGAGACGGACTCGGGGTTTCACATAAGTCTAGGTTGGGCGGAGTCCAGTTTAGGTTTGAAAATTGGGGCCGTCACACGACAACCTATCAAATTCTCTAAATTAAGTATTATGTGTGCATCTATTAATAAAAGTCAGCGGAGAGAGAACGTTAAGAAGCTACCTCCACTCACCATTTCAATTTTTTGTTTTTTTCACTTTTCTTATTTTCGGTTATTTATTTATTTCTATTATCGGTTGTTTCAAGAGATATAATTATATTCCATCATACGACATGCCAACCCATCAGATTCACTGAATAAAGTATTGAGTGCATCTATTAGTAAGTAATGATTAACAGTTATTTCATCAACGAATGGATTAATAGAATGAGTATGTTCAACTCGAAATTATGAGCAAATATATGAAATGGAGTATAGTGTAAGTTCTATCATACGACGCGTCAACCCATCAGATTCACTAAATTAAGTATTATGTGTGCATCTACTAATAATTAATAATGGTTATCTTATCAACGAATGGATCAATAGAATGAGTACGTTCAACTAAAAATCATAAGCAGATACATAGAATGGAGTATAGTACAAGTTCTATTCCCCTATAAATTTCACCTTCCATCTTGCAATCCACTTAATTTTTTTCCCTTCTCCCTTTAAAGAATCAGAAGAAAAAAAACATAGTACAATATCTCTATTTAAAAAATAACATATTTTTAAGGGTGTAAAATAATTTAATAAACCTTCTATTGTATAGTTTCAATAACATCCACGCGGAGCGCATGGAAACAACTAGTGTATATATAAAAGTCGGAGGAGAGAGAAAGTCAAGAAGCTACCTCCTCTCACCATTCTAATTTTCTAATTTTCTCACTTTTCTTATTTTCTTCTATTTATTTATTTCTATTATCAGTTGTTCCAAGAGATATAATTATGTTCTATCATTACAACACGCCAACCAATCAGATTCACTAAATTAAGTATTATGTGCACATCTATTAATAATTAATAATAGTTATCTTATCAAGAGAAAAACAATTAATGTTCAAGCGTAAAAATATGCGTACTTTTTTTTTGGTAGGAGAAAAATATACATACCAACACAAATATGAAAAATCAAGTTATTTGCTTAGTGGTAGACAATTGCAACTTTTTTTTTGGTTAATTCTAACATCAATTCCCAACTTTGAGACTAAGTTTTCAATTTTTGCTATCTCTCAATCTTAATATATGTTGAGTTGTAGATTGGGTCTGTCCCCATTTATTTATCGTGTTCATAGATATAGCTTTCTTTCAAGTCTTTCTATAATTGTATATATATTTTTTTGAAAATGGTTTGCATCTATTAATAATTAATAATGATTATCTTATGAACAAATGGATGAATCGAATGAGAACATTCAACCCGAAATCATGGGCAGATACATGGAATGGAGTGTAGTGCAAGTTCTGTTCCCCTATAAATTTCACTTCTCATCCATTCTTTTTGTAATCCACTGAGTTTTTTTCCCTTCCTCTTTCAAAGAATAGAAAAAAAAAAAAAAAAAAAAAAAAGAGTGCAATTTCCCTATTTAAAAATTAACATATTTTTAAGGGTGTAAAATAATTTGATAAAACTTCTATTGTATAGTTTCAACGATATATTGGCAAGAGAGTCTAGCTTATTTGCTAATGAGGACACTTTTTGTTAAGGATATCCTGGTGCACGGACAATTAAAACTGTAGACAACGAAAAAATTTTGAACTGACTATCGATTATAAGGCAGAGGTGTTATTTCATGCTATATTCACGTGGATGTTAAACTAGTCAACTAATAGTTTGGACTCGAATTTCAAGAGCTTCAATATACTCGTCTGCAAACAACAATAGCCTTCCCCACTCAAACAGATACTTCACCTATAACTGCCCTTACAACCTTTCACCAAAACCAGTCCACGTAAATGTTTTTAGCTCCTATATATGTATAGAAGAAAAAATGTGTTTGGCCAAAAAAAATCTTCTGTCAGAGGAAAGAGTTCAAAATCTCTTTCACAATCTCTTTCACCCCAATAGTTTGTGTCATATAGGGTTCTCTATAGAACATAAATCTTTAAATTAAAATGGGAAGTTTGTATGGACAATTTCTTTTTACAATGAAAAAAAGGGACAGACTTCATTGAAAATCAACTTTCAATTGCAAACCATGCAAAGACTTAGAATGGAAAAGGGCATAGTGAAAGAAGCATAATTAATACCGCAATGACACTTAATGTTACGGCTTGAAGTCACACATTTACTTAGAGATTATGCAAATATGCGTCGTGCATACACTTCGACGTTTTAAGCATTAGATTGTTGTTTTCGAAGCCAATGCAAGTAGTTCAGGATCACTTTCGAATTCAACCATATCATCTTCCAACATGTTCATCCAAGCTTCAATTCCATCTCCAATCCTTGTATCCATCAATATTACAATATTAATTGAGACTTACAGTTGCAGTACTCACCCAAACAGGCCACCCCCACCCAAAATCTGCATCATAGAAACCAAGCTTGCACCAAAAACAGGGCAAGTGCAATAGTTACACACTTTTAGTGAGTAATAAATTACCACATCACTAACTCACTTCTACTACACTTATCTCTACTATAACTAAATATTTACTACACATTTTTTTATGATCCACGATCACTTCAATTCAAATATTAAATAGACTTTCTTGTTTAAAAAAGTATTTTTTTAAAAAAGAATGTTGTGGGGCCCACATGCACAAAAGTTGTGTGTGGGCCCCTGCATTATGCGGTAATTAGATCGAGCCGTCTAGGGCTTTCTCTCTAAGCCCTGAAGCATTGAACAAAAGCCTCTTTGTCACAATCTTATTTTTCTTAGTCCCTTCATCTGTACCCTCAAATTCTTGATCCATGTCTATTTTTCCTAAAATAAAATTAAGGGAGTTGCTAAAAGGACTTCGCTTTCTATTAAACAAACCTCATTACTCTTTGGGAAAATGCTAGAATGATAGTAGATATCACACGTCCTAAAAAATGCTAGAATGACAATAGGTATCACACGTCTCAATATGCATTGGCCCACAAGAATCCTCTATACGGCCTCGACTTGCGTGTTAGCAACAGGATCTATGTGTGGCCTGTATCTCGAGGTAAATATGGATGATTATTGTAGACCAATATGTGTTGTGATGTGACTTGTCATTGTCATTATAGTACTTTTCTACTCTTTGTGCTTCTAATCTTTATACCCCATATTTTTACTATACAATAGATAAAATAGAAAAAAATTATAGGAAAGGGGTAGTAACGCTAAGGATATTCTCTCAATTTTAAGCAATGTTAAGGAAGAAGATATAGTATAAAAAGGGGGTACAAATAATAATTGAGTCCTTTTAACAAAAAGCGGGTCATCAGTTGTCAAAGTAGACCCACAAGACACGTGGAGAGAGGTCATTACATAGTACATTTGTAGAGTAGTACTGCAATGGAAGTACAGCGCTACTTTTCTTCTCTAACTCCATTGTGTACTTTCGTACTGCACTTTGTATTGCACACTTTCGCACTTCACTTGTTCTTCACTCGTATAAATAGTTCAACTCACATTCATATCATCACCTCATTATAAGCAAATCAAATACACGCTCCTCTCTTATCTCGTCCGTCCGATCAATCTGCCAATAGGATGATCAAGCCATCTCGGCCGTCGATCCCCCTGACCCATCATGGATAGTCAACGCTCTCAACGAAGAATTAGGTATGTTGTTGACTAATTGAGTGTGGTAACTTTATGTGTAGAGATTTGTTTTTTGGACGGTGCTAGAATAGAATGACACCTCTAGAAGACACCCCTACTCAATGATAATCCTTGATTTCCACCACTAAATGGAAGCTTACATATCTCGATATTCAAAATATGATTAGATTAGGAGGTGTGTGTATACTTTTAGTATTTTTCTTTTTTTTTAATAGAGGACCCTGGTAGGATAACTCGATATGACACACTTATGCATGTCTTTTAATTTGACATGCCTCGTGATGTGTGTGCATACACATGTTGGCAAAAACTAACATACAAGCACAAATGGTGTGCTATCAAAGTTAAGCTAGCATTTTTATTTAAAAAATACCAAATGTTAATGTGTGCCTATTGCCGTGTACAGGAAGAGTCAGAGTATTGTGTCCGTCACCGAAACCCAGCGGGGGTCGCCGAAGTGTGGAAGGTACGACTTCAAAGAACTCATCATCTCATTTACTTGGAATATGCGCTGACGCACATTTCTGACACAGTTACTACTTTCCGTTCGACTAGCATAGAGAATAAATCCGTATCATTTTGGATTTCGGATAGCCCAACCCATATGTATATATTGGGTTGGGCTTTCTATTATATATTACTAGTGATCAAACAAATTAATTAGTCTCATCTAGACCCGATCGACCCGTCCATTATGTGTCGGGCTTAAGCTTGACAAGGTTTTCTTTAATGGGTCGGGCTTAATTTTAATAAGGTTTTTTTTAGTTTTCCACGTGATGTCGAATGTCACTGCACTGACTTATCCAAGCTCAGACACTATTAGGTCTCATATGGAGGTGGCACTCTAGTCTATTCACGAAGCTCAAACTAGAAACCTCTCTAAAAGGGTTTTTTTTTTCATATAGAGATAGTACCTATCATAAATCTTAACCATTAAAGTCCATTTGCATTTAAATCTTCTATTAATTGCGGGCCTGAACAGATCTTTAACAGATTAAAGATCTAGCAGTAGTCACATTTGATGATGATTTTATCAACATATTCCTTAAAAAAATTTCAACATCAAAATTTGACGTGTTAAAGAGAATCCTGTATTTTGCACAGTTCATTCCTCAGAACATGGGCAACTTCCACACTGCTGCACGACACCGCTGCTCTATTTACCACTCCATCCTTAAAAGGATAGAGAAAGCATGGTGAGACTTCATCGACCGATGCTTCTCATGCTCTTTGACGCCTTCCAAGGACAAAATCACGGAGCTTGTGAGAGTGAAGGTTCGAGAGTCGTCTCAACACTATCAACAACAATAAAATCATTTTGAAGCTTGATATTATCTTATCATTTTCAACCATCCAAATTCCTATATATCTCATGTTTTTAGATGTTTCGATCTTATTTTCAAATTTGTCGACATATAGAGCCCACGTTCGACATCAAGTGTCTAGATCAATTGTAATAATTTTGTCTCTATTTGAATTAATCAAGTTTAATTTATGATACAAGAAAATCTGATATGCCCATACAAAATTGCACATTTCACAAAAGTGATCATGAAGTTTGTTTGAAAAGAACAAAACAATAAAAAGGGGAAGTTGTTGGGGACACGCTCACAAAATTGACATGATTTGTTGTCACATAAAATGGGTATGTTAGTACTGAGCACTACTAGTAGTGATCAATTTGTAAACTCATCAAATTAATTCCTCTGCTTCTTAGAATTAAAGTCCTTAGTGAAATTTCACGCTCTTCTCATGATCTAGTTTGTTTAGTTACTTTTAAACTTCATTGTAAATATACAACAACAACATAGCCTTAGTACTAAATTAATTGGGGTCGCCTACATAGTTCAAACTCTTCCATTGAACTCGATTTAGTGCCAACTTCATTGTAAATATATAGCAGTAATTTTCTAGAGGTTCATATGAACATTGTACATGAATCCGTATCCTGAAAATTGCATCACAAAGCCAACTCGTGTACGTTAATCCTTTTTTACTTGTTCTTGAACCACTAAGTGTACATCAACCATTTAGGGTTTTCAACTAATCTAAAATCGAGCGAGATTTGACCTAATAAGGATGGTAACACGACCTCTTAATATATGTTGTTGCTCTACACGCAAGACTCGAACATGAAACTTTGCTTAAAACTTTAAGGCCAAGAAATTACTCTGGTTAAACTGCCCTTTTTACATTAAGCCCGTTTGTTATACTACCTCCCATTGTAAATCTATAATTAACCTTAGGCTTGCGCAAGTTCGAGCCTTGACACAATCATCTTTCTTAGAAATGTTTTGCCTTGCAACCTTAAACAGTCCCAAGAGACACTTGTAGGATTAATTCTATTAGTAAAAACTATAAGTTTGACAATATTTTGTTAATTTGATTTTTTATTTTTATTTTTTTTCGAGCTCTTGCCCTTTTGAACTTAATTTAAAAAAAAAAAAAAAAAAAAAAAAACCTTTTGAACTTAATTTTATGTTCAAAGAATGAAACGTTGAGTCCATATGCTCAATAAACAACTGCTTTATTCCAACACTTAGGGCAACTTTAGCTCTCTTTTTCTAAACAAATATCAACTATCAAGCCCCAATAGACATAAAGGTGAAGAGGCTCCTTCTCACCATTTTCCATACTTAAAGGCACCTTTTGCTCTTGAGGCCACTTTTTAATTCTGTTCAAACACTGACGATTCAACAACTCTGCATGTGACCACACATCAACTAAACATTAATTAGTTCTGTTCAAATATAGAGAATGAGACTTCCACTATCCATCTCTCTTAAGGTATGCCCTTATTTAAAAAGGACTTGTGACCTTAATTAAAAGGTATGTATTGGACATTATAAAACAGTCTTGATTTTCAAATATACAACTACAAGTTCGAAAATGGTAGGCAATTCAAACATGGTAGTCCCCACAAACACACTACACTTTGATCCAAAGTTACACACCCACTTAGCCTTCCCTTTTAAGTGTTTCAACCTTAAATCCTATTTTGGCAGCATTATTATTCTAATACAAACATGCATGTGCTACTAATATTATGAGAAAGAGAGATGTGACGTTTTTACTAAGTTCTTAATTAATACATAGTACTCTTCAAAAGAAAAAGAAAATAACCTAGACGAGTGTAGCCTAGTGGTAAAAGCGATAATAGAGTTGTGTGGGTTAGACGGACGACCTCGATATCGATTTCCCACAAAAGCTAAACGTCGGGCCACTGGTGGTCTCGTTGTGCAATCTCAGAGTTCATGGGACTAGTCAAACAAAGAGTATGGATACCCACAACTACTCAAACAAAAAAAAATCACCTTAATTAGTTTTCTTTGTTCTTCTTTCTTTGTTTCTTCTGCTAATAGGAAACATGTTCTTACGTCATTTTAAATCACAACTCAAAATTTCAGCACATAGGAGACTTTTTTTTTTTTGATAAAAGCACATAGGAGACTTAAACTCTTAAATTTAGACCTTGTATATTTTTTTTTTGAAAACATTTAGACCTTGTATTAGATTTTGGAGTGTTATTTTTTTGGATCAACGTGTCTCTTGCGTCCAATATTATCTTTTCACAAATAAAATTTAAGAATTTTTTAAATATAATCATTTATTATTTTTTTGGTGGCCATATAATAGCTTGACATATATCCCAATCATATATGAAGTATATATTAATTTGTATTTTGCCAAAAAAAAAATTAATTTGTACCAAACTACCAATCATGACAATACCTATAACATGAATATATATAATTGTTATTATAAGAATTTACAGGTATACTTTTTTTTTTGGTACATTACTGGTACTTTATGAATTAAAGTTGTAAATCACCTAATTTTTTGGAATAGAGGTTAACAATAATGAATGATTATTGAGAAGCAATTACACCAAATCTTGGTAGATTTTATAGCTAAGTAGAATTAATAGTCTGACCAAACTAGTACTGTAAAACTTAAGGCCACCAACACTAGAATCACCTAAATATTTTGACTTCATAACTCTCTTACAGTGCCATAAATATATATGGAACACCCACTAGTTGTGGCCTTAAATCAATGTCATCTGATGGAATATGAAGTTATGAATGACCTGACAAGCATGTCAATAAATTATACATGCGTGTGACATCTATTTTGTGAAAAACACACTTTTTTGATGGCATGAAACATACAGCACGGGAAATGAATGGATCTATGTGACAATATTATTATTTTGTCAAGTAGCAAGACTTTATTCTCTTCCAAAAAAAAAGCATATATGTACCTTGAGTAATACTAACTTATATAAGAAAAAATAATGGCATTATGGGCTACATTAATTTATTTTTTATATTACTTAATTCCAATTCATAATTGATAAATTTAGTCTTGAAGAGGCATTTTTATTCTAAATATTGGATTTCATTCTTAGTAAAGTGTAATGGACAAGATCTAATTAGTCAATGTAGACTATATAACTTAATTGAGCCTAGTGAGCCACAAAAAGCCGTTAGCACCAGCAAGATCCATATGGAGCACAAATTTTGTGGCTAGGATATATATAATGAACTTGATCCCCTATAAATACCTAGACATTGGCTACTGTAACTATTGGACATTGATCTCTTTGAGTCTAAAGAAAATACTACTATCAATTAAATGTACTAAACATATATTGAAAAATCTCTGATTTCGTCCAATTTGCTACATAATAGTAATAGTAATTGTTATTGTTAAAGTGAAAAAAAGGTAATTGTTTTTTTTTGGAAGAAAAATGGAAGTTTTATTGATCATTAATTTGGTTGTGAAGAAAATACATGACCAGACATAGAATCAAAAAGTACATTGATTCGTTAATCATATATATTTGTTCAAAGAAATTGTCATTAATTTGGTCGCGAATGCGATTGTGAAAATGAAATAGTTTTGACAATCAAGAATTGCTCTCTACAACGTTGAAACACTTTACAATACACAAACACCACTAGAACCACATAACGAATAATAAAACTTCCCTGCAAGGAAAAAAAATTTAAAACTTTCTAATGAGTAGAAGACAAATAAAAAACTTTCAACTAGGGAAGACAAATTAACTATGAAATCAAAAACTAATTAAAAAAGAAACCAACTCAAGCGTCACACAAAAACTACATACAACCATTAAGGAAGATGTACTATGACAAGAATGGACCAATTTTCATATATTTGACTAGATTCGTAGCTTATTGGTTGAATAAAATGTAACCAAATGTGGTTTGAAACATCACCAATCAAAATGGAGGATCGGCAGTGGTTCGAGATCAAAAATAACGAAAGAAAATTTAGGGATTTTTTGGAAGTGGCGGATCTTGATCCCACTGTTGTTTGAATTAAAAAAATGGGTCGAGAATAATACATGTGCAGATCACATGACCAATGAAGCTTTTTCAGTATGATGTTGATTTTTTTTTAGTAGGAACACGGCCCAAAAAAAATGGGTCGAGAATTACACTATACTATCGCACTTATCTTGTGCTAACAAGAGGGAAATACAATGAGGCTCTATGTCTAATCTATGAGCTTCATACTGCAATCTGAGCACATTTTTCGCTAGGAAGTCTGCACAAGCATTAGTATATCTGGGGATGTATCTAATGTAGCTACCCTCCATTTGATAAAGAGTCTCTAGAATCTCTTCGATCTAATAGTCCATGAAAACCAGAGTATGACGAGGATCCATGAATGAAACAACTTCTAATGAGTCTGTCTCGATCACCACCTTAGTGAGTCATTTCTCCTTTGCCATGTGGACTTCGTACCATAACGTCCAAATCTCTATTGATAAAGGTGGACAACTATCCAACTTGACTTGAAAACTAGAGATGAACTCTCCTCTGTCATCTCGTAACAACCCTGCAGTGGATGAGCATGCGAGGTCGTTCGTTACTGCCCCATCACAATTCAGCTTTGTCTAACCCTCATCCGATTTCCTTCATTGTGTCTCCCTCTTAGCTTGCCCTTCAAGACCAGCGGTGCGTATTCGAGTGCCACATCTAATTATCTCATCTATTCTATCTCGAGCTTGAGAAATCACCTCCATAACTGACGTTTGAATACCCTTGAAGACAAACACGTTTCTTGTGAACCAAAGAACCCAGCACGTGACACCAAATAGGATCTTTAGATTAGAGTCCAACCATTCTCTTTGGCTATCACTAAAGAAGTTAGGACTCTGCCTTCCCATCAAAAGATTTTCCCAGACCATCCTTGCTATAGGGTAGTCCCTAAGGGCATGAAGAACTGACTCTGATTCTGCATTATATCTCCTACAAACATCGGAGGTATTAATTTGGAGTTTACAACACAACATGTTAGTAGGGAGGCAAATTTTCATGTTGTTAGAGTATGATATTCTGCAGTTACAGATGTAACTTAGACCAAATTTGGTCTTTGCTAATAAAAAAAAAGGTAATTGTTGTTACTATACTTAAGGAAACAAAACCCGGATTTAATCATATATAAACCTAAAATGGTGAAATCTTTTTTTAATGTCACTATAAATATTAAACTTTAAGTACTGATAATTAAGAGATACACGTACATGGTTCCAAAAAAAAAAGATTTGCATGTATATATGGTAGTTGACCAACTAATTTAAGACTAATGTTGTCTTCTTATCAAGAGGTTTGGAGTTTGGGAGTTGCCAGGGTGACC
Source organism: Stephania japonica (assembly GCA_039657345.1). NCBI lineage: Eukaryota > Viridiplantae > Streptophyta > Magnoliopsida > Ranunculales > Menispermaceae > Stephania > Stephania japonica. The sequence continues at coordinate 12,210,645 of CM077558.1, read as the reverse complement.
CATTTTGGAACACTCGGATGGACACCCCGTGATGGTGTCCATCCATTGCGCATTAAGATTTGTGCACACATATATCAATGCGCGAATGAATGGTGCCCCCAAAAGGGTCATCCTAGTATTTTCCTTTGAGTTTTCCTCTTCTTGTTGAGAGTAATGAGTTTTCCTTTTCTTGTTGAGAGGTTTGAGTTTTTCCTTTTTTCAAGAGCTTTCTTTATGATTTTTCTGCAGTTTATCTTTCACCAATTGCATGTCAACAATTTGAATCTTTTCCATGATGAGGAAGAAGAGTTGGAGTTAATTCTGGCTTCGACTCCATCTCTACCTAAGTTTTCCCTAGGCTATTTGGAGAAGTTTTGCCACAAGACTTTCGATCCCTGGGTTCTAAACTCAAGACTTAATGAGGACCTTGGCTAAAAACCCTAAGCCGAAACATGGATTAGAGTGGAGAATGGTGGTTGCCGGGGGTACTAATCAAAGCGATCAATCATGAAAAAATTGGCGACTTTCTTTAAACGGTTACTGGCGCCAATCGATGCAGGAATAGAGGAGGATGGAGGACTTGACTGGAAGTGTAATAAATGTAGTTCATAAGAAAAATGAAAGTTTTAGTTTTTCCAAATAACAACAGTAACAAAGTCAGCCTCTTTTTTTCTTCTAAAAAACCCTGAAATTTTTTATTGATTCTCATTTTTGATCTTGAACTATTTCGATCGGCGGTGGTTCAAATCACATTCCTTTACATTTTATTTATCCAATAAGCTGCAGATCTAATCAGATTTGTGAATATTGGTCCATCCTTATCACAGTACATCTTCCTTAATGGTTGTGTGCGATTTTTTTTTTTTTTTGTTGGGTTAGTCTTTTCTTTAGTTTTTCATTTCATAGTTAATTTGTCTTCCCTAGTTGGAAGTTCTTGATTTATCTTCTCCTTGTTGAAAAGTTTTAGGTTTTCTTCTCCTTGTTGCGAAGTTTTATTATTCGTTATGTGGATCTAATAGTGTTTGTGTATTGTAATGAGTTTCAACGTTTTAGAGAGCAGTCCCTAATTGTCAAACTGTTTCAATTTCACAATCGCATTTACAATCAAATTAATGGCAATTCTATTGAACAAATAAGATTAGCGAATCAATATACTTTTTGATTATATGTCTGGTCATGTATCGAGCTATTAATGATTAATGAGACTTCTATTTGTCTTCAAAAAAAAAGGAAAGTGAAAGTTTTGAAATCCAAAATCTTGGTGGGTCGAAAAATTAGACGAGGTGGTTTGGATCTTACTATCGAGGATGGAATAAAGATGAAGTAAATCTAATAGCTAAAAATACTTTATCTTTTTTGTTGAAATCCCCAAAATACCCTTCTCTCCCAATGCTCAAACTCCATCTTCCTCTCACTCTTACCCCATCACCCCTCAATCCTATCTATCACTCGGTTTTGGTCATTGTAGTGTACTTGTACTACATTAGAAGTGTTGTAGGAGTGTGTTTTTCATCGAACAAGGTTTGATCTAGTGTTGCTGGTGCTCTAAAAGTGGAGAAGTGTCGCTTGTGGGTTTTAGCACACAAGTCTGAGACCTTTTCAAATGTCTCGGCTAGCTTCGATCTTGATTTTGGTCTCGGTGAAAGTCGATCGAGGCCTCTTTAGAGGTCTCGCTCTTATATGATCGAGACCTCTAAATGGTTTTCAAGCCTGTGAGACCGAGACTTTAGAGGTCCGGCCTGTGTGTTCAAAACCCATGTGTGACAAGAACGAATAAAAAAAAATAAAAATAAAAAATACATGAAAATGACTAAAAAGATTATTAGGTTTTGCTCGGAATTGCTAGATATTCTCGGTTCTATCGATATTTTTATGCTCAAAATACGAGATTCAAGCCCCAAATCAAAACCATGAACCTAATAGCAACACAAAAACTGACTAAAAAATAGGAAAAAAAACCTATACTTAGAAATCGACACGAAAAGAGGTGCGGAATGCACAATCGATGTAATTTTTATTGTACTTTGTCTGGTTTTGGCGGAAGTGAGTGTGATTCAAGATAGTGGGGTTCGGACCGTTCGGTTGAGTGACTGGGTTATGGTGAACTTGGTGGGTGGGTGGGGTATGTGTGAGGAAAAACACTTTTATATGGAGGGCATTAAGGACATTGCGCATGGTGTAACTAGAATGCCCAAAAAAATTTACTAGAATATGTTTAGGAAAAGTGTGGTACATAGGTTTTCCGGCCCCCTAAATAAATGATCAAATATAAACTTACTAAAGGTTTAGATATCAAGATTCCAAATTGAGTCCAGCTAAACAAAAGCTAAACAAAACCATATTCTTGTTGTAACACCCAATATTATAAGCTCAACCACCTATTTTCTTAATAAAGTTGAATGCAATATTTTTAATAAATTACTTTTCAAATTTCAAAGAATAGGTAAGAACTTATCATAAGAGTTGTTCCAAAACAGACTGTTTTGTTTGATTAAACTCTTTCAATTTTTATTTTTTTTGGTGTGAAGATGCACACATATCCTTGAATAAATTATTTTGACTTTATAACGGTGGGAGAGAAGACCAAAAAAAAAAAGAAAGAAAGAAAGAAAGAAAGGTTGCCTTGTTTAGAGGGGTACACGTTAAGGGAAGGTTGCATCGACATAACAAAGCATTTCCCCAACTTAAAGGAATCGTGCTTCACGTTTAGGTCAAGTGCTCATTCCAAACATACCATACCAATAAGTTAACATGCATTAGAGGCCATTGAATGATTTTGTCGAGATATTCATATGCATTTCGAGGCAATCTGACAATGCTCAAAGTGTGACTCAAACAAATAAATAAATGAATAAAAATTAAAAAAATATAAGAGAATAGAAAAAATAATATAACACATTCTCAACATATACCCTTATCTTTTAATCATTTATGAGGTCAGATATGAGGTCCACATCAAAGGACACAAGAAATAACCACAAATAATTAAAAAATAAGGCATGCGCCCAAAGTGCGATAAAAATGGATCATTTTATTATTTACCTAAGAAAATCTCCCCAGCAATTCACTTTCCTCTTTTCACTCTTCTTGACTACTAGTTGGGGCCCTCCACTTGTTTTGTCTATATAAAACAAGACCCCCACACCCCACACATTACAAACACCACAACTCCCTCTCTCTCCGCACAAAAAAAAAAAAAACTTTTCTTTGAAACTAGGGAGCAGTGCTTGTGTTGTTTCCATTGTGGTGTGTGTGTGTGTGTGTTAGCCATGGCGTCGTCACTGAAGGTTGTGTCCATGGCTGCCCTTGTTGTTGTGCTTGCTTTCATGGCTGCTGTTGAGGTCTCCATGGCCGCTGTGTTCAAGGTGGGTGATTCCACCGGTTGGACCACCATTGGCAACCCTGACTACAAAAAATGGGCCTCCTCCAAGACCTTCCATGTTGGAGACACCATCCGTAAGCCCTCCTATATATTCTCTTTTTTTTTTTTTTTTGGTAGAAATATATTCTCTTCTTTTCATTTCGACATATATATTTTCCTTCTAGATTTACCATTTTGTTTTCCTTTGTGGGCATGTTGTGTGATTTTTTTCTCAAATAATTCTTTTTGTACTTGTTTCTCTCCAAGATTTATTTGCTTTTGTGTTCTTTGAAATATATATATATATATATATATATATATATATATATATTTGGGACTTTTTTCTTTTTTTTTTCTTTTTTTCTCCCACAAACAAATAATTCAATTCTCCACCCACCTTAAAATTCTATGTTCCGTAGGGTCACATATTTTTTATTTGAAACCATAACTTTTTTTATTTTCTAAAAAATAAGATAAAATAATTTCTGTACTTCCAAGTCTCTTGTCAATTTTTTTTACATGATTTTTAGGGTCGCATATAATTAACTATTCATTATATTATTCTTGCAAAAAAAAAAAACTATTCATTATTCAAAGTTTCTCTAACCCTAAGTTTTTTTCTGCTACACGTGTCTGTTTTTTTTTTTTGGTATAAAAGTGTGTGTTTCTTTAGTTGTTCCTTCTCTTTCCACGCCCTACTTTGCAGCTTCTACCGACACTTCTTTGCGGCACAGCTTGCATGCTGCGCATGCCAAACACATCGACCACGTGCCATTGTACTATTGGCTCCAGACTTTCCGTTATCGGTTATCCCACTTTCTTCAACTATTTCTTTTCAAAATTCGAAAATCTTTCCGTTACGGGCAGTTCCCCGTTATAACGGTGACGACAGCGCTTCTTCTCCTTGCCGTTTCACACGTCAGAGTCGCGTCATTCTTAGCTAATTATTCGCCGTTATAACGGGTCTAGTGTAGAACAAGTATCCGGTGCTCACGGACGCACCCGTTCCGTTCGGTAGGTTATTCGAACTGGAAGTACACGTGGTTTTCTTTTTTGACTTTTTCGGGGGCACCTTTTTCGTGTCGGTAGTGGACATCGAAGTTGATGGGTCTTGTACATTGTGCCACGTGGCAAGGGGACACAATAAGAAGAACGTGGCCTTGGTTGTTAGTGATCTCCTCGTCTTACGCGTCAATCAATTGTGACCGTTGGATTATTCATTAAGTCGGTCTTTCATTTTTTATTTTTTTTTTAAAGTCAAACTTTGTGGCCTTGTGGGTATGGTTGTTTTTTGTTGACTTTTTTGGGGGACACATTTGTAGGTAAATGTAGAGTTCACACTTGTATTAATTAGATTGTTTTTTAGGCCCCTATTAATTAGATTGTTTGACCAATATGTAAGAGATCTATCTACAGATTCTACACAAATCCTAATTTATTGTTAGATGCATCAAATCTCAAATTTTGCGTGATTGAGGGGCATTAGATGTGATGGCTAATTTTGTTTGTTTGATGTCCTATTGACGTGCCTTGACAAGACTTTTTAATGTACATTGTTGTCCGTGGGCAAAAAAAAAAATGTGCTGTATTGTTTCAGTGCCTACTTTAATTGCCATGATCTTATATAGCAGTAATTAAAACAAAAAAAGAATCTGTTTGGAGTCGGGACTTATATTAAGAGTTTTTTTTTAGGGTATTGCTATTTGGACACAAGAGTCCAGATACAATAGATTTATTTATTTCAAATTCATCCTTCAAAAAGTTGGTGTTATTGTTGAAACACCCCAGAGAAATTGGTGCTTTCTCTTTAACTTTTGTAAAAATTATTCACACATCCTTATGAGTCTAGACTCTTGAGTTCATATAGATTAATTGTTTTATAAATATCAAAATTGATGTTGATGTTGATGTTGAAATTGAAACTAATTGTGTATTTTTTTAATGATCATGGTTGCCTAGTTTTCGTCTACAATGCGCAATTCCACAATGTGATGCAAGTGAACCATGCGGAGTACCAATCTTGCAACACTACGGCGCCAATTGCCACCCACACCACTGGCAACGACTCCATCGTCATCAAGAAAATCGGTCACTACTATTTCCTCTGCGGAGTACCCGGGCATTGTCAATCCGGTCAAAAAGTCGATATCAGGGTTCTTGGCTCGACCGGAATGGCACCCGCCTCGGCCCCCGGCATGTCTCCTGCCGGAGCTCCAGCCTCGCCCGGGTCCATTACTGGACAGACACCAGCGGCATCTCCTAAGAGCAGTGCTCCTGCCCTTGCTTATAAAGGTGTGTTGGGCTTTGCTGCTATGGGATTGGCCATTTTTGCAGGTTTTGCTTACTAGGTTTATGTGTGAATTTGAGAGGCTGGATGTTATTGATTATGTTCATCTTTTTCGGATTATATTATTAGACAACTATGTAATTTGTTCTTTTTACTGTGTTACACTTGTTGTTTTTACCCTATAGTATGAATTTAGTCTATCCATTTTGTTAGAAATTATGTGAAAATATGTCTTTTTCTTTTGAATTGTTTTTTTTTCTTTTTTTTTTTTTGATAGAAAAGAAACTTTAACTTGCGGAACGAATCCTCAATTTCTTACATCTATAATCTCATATCATACTATTGGACCATTCAAATGGTTGGTTTTTTGAATTGTTTTTATGGACCCTTTGTTCTTGATCAAAGCATGTATGTTAGTAATTTGTTAGGTTTTGGTTGAGTGGGTGAGAGTCAATGCTATTTAGCTAGCTAGGTCCTCTTCTCTATATGGAGCCTTGTTATGGATATGTTTAGATTAGTTGAGGTGATTGGTTTCAAACTTTAAACTTAGGCACACATTCATAGTAGGGAGTGTGAGTCTCTGTTCTATCTAATCTTTTTATGGTCCAAAACTATTTCATTGTTGATGTTTATTGAGAATATATTCATAGCGAAGAGAAGGAAGCGTCTTAATTAATAAAAAATTTCTCATTATATTCTCCTTAAAATTTAGTACATGTCAAAAAATGGAGCATAGATGTGAAATTTAAAGATGACAACCTGTAAAATCATGAAGCTCAAAAGTAGAATATATTAGCATTATTAATTGTTTTCCCTTCTTTGAGAATACAATTAATTTTCCTCACCTACTCTTTGATAGAGACCTCATCAAGAAGTCACCTCTGATGAAATATTGACATCAGTGTATGATAATATTTATGTTTTATAAAAAAAAAAAAATGGATCAAGAGCTATTAATTTTTTCATATTTTTTGTTTTATATTAAGCGTAATTATATATATAAATACGGTACTTATATCATGAGAACTAAATATATACTTATGTTATGGGTATACTATTTAGACCTATTGGATTTAAATCCAACACATTAATCTAGGCGATATAAATGTACAGTACATTTTGAGAGGTTCTCGTGGCATGGGTATGTATTTGGTCTCCATTATATAATTTTCCAATCATATAACCTAAAATACTCAAATTCTTGAAAAAAAAAACACTAAAATTCTAAAATGAAAATCGAAGTTACCAGCTTTATTACTTGCACATTCTAATAAAAAAATATATTTTCAGATTTTTTTAAGCACATTAAAATTTGACAATTGACTGATTGTGTGAAGTTGCTAGCTAGACCAAGCAACGAGGAGGAAGCTAATTAAAAAGATGATAGAATAAATGCAACTAGTATATCATTTGGCCCTGAACTTTCGCGTTTTGGTTGATTTGATTCTCAAATTCTCGTCACTTTCATTTTTGGTCTTTGAACTTTTATTTCCCTCTACTTTTGGTCATTTTGTTAAATTTAGAGAATAACGAATACTAACAAAACGGTTCACAAATCGATTTCTTAAGTTGATGAATCAATTGTGAACCACCTGTGAATTGTTTGTGAAGTATTTTGTTAGCGACCGTTGTTTTTCAAACTTAACAAAAGGATCAAAAGTGAAGGAAAATGAAAGTTCAGGGACAAAAAATGAATTGATGAAAGTTTGAGGACCAAACAAACAAAAACTTGAAAGTTCAGGGACTAAAATACACTTTATGCCTGGAATAAATTGGTCAGCAACTGCCCTTCTTCCAAAGTACCAACAACAGCAATAACAACGACAACAACAACCTTCAATCCTAAATTAGTTGGAATCGAACTCTTCCATTGCGTTTGATTTAGTGTAATTGATAGTGCGTTCTTCAAATTCTTTAAATTCCTCAAAATCAATACTTCTCAAGTTAGATTCAATCTACACCTATATTGTCGAATTTCTTCATTTTCTAGTTAGGGCATTTGTAGGAGTTCAAACCATCACAACCGCCATTACCTAATTTTTGTGTCAATTGGTACTATTATTACTACTCTTCTTTGAATTTGTGTATTTTTTATTCAATCCTTACTAATTTTACTATACGTTCGTTAAGCATCCTTACATCTACTATGCTTAATTTATATACTTGATAAAAATATTTCAATCGCAAATCATACGTGTTGCACTCCATTTCTTTCAATTATAAAGATTAAATGATAATTGATGATACTAAGCACTTTAATTAGGAAGTCCCTAATTATTATTAATTTGACACCTTTTCATACTACAAATGCCTAAACAATAAGCAACGCACTCAATTAACACTACTTAAAGGAATAAGTTCAATTTTTCTTTATATTCGCTCTAGTTGGTGTTCCTAAATGATACAATTGAGAAGAGATCAATACTTAAGTAATTTTTTATGAAGTCACACTTAACCGATGTGTATATTTTGGTCAACGCATCCCCAACAGTTAGTTAGCGAGTCGTAGAAATGCTTATACACCTTAATGAAAAGTGAGTTATAGATCTTAATTAAGGTATCAGCTAAAACGTTCCTCTTAAAAATTGGTAATCAAGAGAGCCCTTGCCAAGGAAGCTATCGATCCAAAAACATTAGTAATGTTCCAAGACATGATATTTATAATTGAAAATTTTCTCCAAAAAAAAATCAACTATTAGGACATTAACATATAACTTCCATCTATCTAGATGATGGTCCAAATTCAGTATCTTTTCCCTTATAATCATCTAAATTATCATCATCATCTTCATCAGCCATGTATCTCTTCCAATACCAATGTTGCTTCCATACTCTATCGGCAATCATGTCGATCGGCACACCTTTAGTTTCGGGCAGTAGAAATTGAACGAACAATCCCATCACCAAGATCCACGCCGCAAAGAAGAAGAAGATGCCAGCCCTCATGCCACACATCATTGACAAGAATGCTTGTGCTATGATGAAGGTGAATAACATGTTTGTGCTCACTGCAAATGCAAACCCTGCTGACCTTGTCTCCAATGGAAATGTCTCACTAGGAATCAACCAACCTAAAGGTCCCCAAGACCACGCGAACCCCATCACGAATACGCAAACGAGTATCACCACAAATGCCGCTTCGCCTTTTCCGAGGGAGCTAGTAGGTGTCATGTCTGCCATTAGAACAATCCCTATTATAACCTGCATCACATTGAGGTATCAAGTTGATCAAGTCAGTTCACATGACTCTTCATTTTGTGTGAAATGTTATGTTTTGTATACAAGAAAAATGTATTGATTAGGACTAGTTAGGACAATTTGGTACCTGGGTGATGAACATTTGAATGCAGGCTTCGAGTAGCAATTTCTTTCTCCCAACCTTATCGACGGCGTAGATTGATACCAATGTGCTTAGAACATTAACAAGGCCGGTAATGACAGCAGACAATAGCGAACCGCTGTTCTTGAACCCTATTGTTTGAAACAGGACAGGTGCATAGAACATTATGGCATTGATCCCTGTGAATTGCTGGAACACTTGCAATAATATGGCAATGACTAGAGGCGGTCGACTCTGAGGCTGCATGAGTTTCCTGAAAGGGTCCTTTACTTGTCGGGCTAGTACACAAGCCGCAACGATCATATCAAACTCCTCGTCAATGTTCGTAGTACCCCTGATTCGCATAAGCGTGTCCCTCCCTTCGTCGTATTTCTCTTGCTCTATTAGGCTTGTAGGTGTCTCAGTTATAACCAAGGATCCCAAGCATAGAATAACAGCTGGTACTCCTGCTAGTCCTAGTGACAGCCTCCACCCCCATGGATGCTTGTTTGAGGCAATGTAGTTTATGATATTTGCGCAGAAAATCCCGATTGTAACGAATAGTTGGAAAAGAATGTTCAGCGATCCTCGAACTTGAACCGGAGCGATTTCTGATAGGAATAGAGGGACTGCCTACAACAAGTTTTAAGCCCTTAATTAGTTTTAACTAAAATATCCTTCTGAGCTAGGAATTCAGCATTTTTCCTAATTAGTAAATCATGACTTGATTAAACCAAAAGAACTAGTTTTATGTATAGTTGAGATATATATACCTGATTGGCGAATCCGACTCCCATGCCAAGGAAAACTCTCCCAATGATCAGCATGGTAATGTTAAATGCTAAAGAAGTTAAGAGGACTCCAATAATAAAGAAACAAGTAGCTATTTGCATGGTTGGTTTTCGTCCTAATTTAGTGCAGACTTTCGACGCTCCAAAGCTCGCTACAAGTGCCGCGAGATACAAGGAAGAAGTGAAGAGTTGGAGGGATTGGTTATCATACTTGCAGTAGTTGTTTTCATGAGCTTTGAGTTTCTTTTCATATACACCAGGGAAGAACTTTATCAAGAAGTCATCCATTGCTGTCACCCCTCCTAATATCCACACAAATTAAGACGATTCAGTATATATATATATATATATGTTCTACATGTGACAATGAATTTTAAGAACAAAAGACAACAATGCAAATAAGAGATTTAGATGCCGGCCCGTTCGGGTCACACTATTGTTGGCTGAAAGTCTGTTGATGGATGTCGAGCTCGACTGTAATGAGATCCGAATATAACCATGTAAACTATCAAATTACAAACAATATGACTGAGGCAGAGGTTGTAGGTTCTAATCGTGGTAGCTAGTACATTATTTATATATCTCCTTAGTTTCTCCCGTGTTATTAGATTAATGCGCCCGACTGACTCCCTCAGGACTAGTAAAATCTAAATAAGGAGCTGAAAAAGGTTCAGACCATCACGGATATAAAAATGAAATGAGAGATTTAAAGATTGAAAGATCATGACCTGAAATTCCAATGTCATAACCAAATATGAACCCTCCAAAGGCTGCAATGATCCCACAAATTATAACATAAACAGTTGTTTTCCCTTTAAATTGTGGCAAACCACCATTTGGTGCTACCACCACCACACCAGGCATGTTGCTCTACTTTCAATTGCTCAATCAACTCAACAGATAAGATTGGATTGGATTACAAAACCTTTTTTAATTTGTAATATCCAAAACAAATGAGATCAAAAGGGAATATATAAGAAAAACAATACAAACAAATTAGTTTGTGCAGTTTAAGATGCACTGTTTAAGAGTTTAAATAGGAATAATTAGTTTATATGTTAGTATGTGTTGTCGAAGAGATTTGCTAATTATAGATTAAGAGTAGTGTTCGGATATGCATGGCTTGGCCAAGCTGTGAGAATGAATGAATGATTGGGTCTTTCCATATTCGTAGCTCCTCTTTTCATTCTTCCAAAGTCTGTCAGCAAATCTTTCCCTTTGCAGCATTTGACCCGGTAATTAATCACCCTCTATGTCTTAATAAACCAGTTTCAGCCACTAATCTCACACACTCGCATGACAGTTTGTTAAATGTGTTAAGCTATATAACTCTTAATTAGTACACTTGTACCTTTTATGTAGCTCGATCTAGTAATATAGTTTTTCTAAAAAAAAATATAGTTAGAGCAATATATTGCTACAATCACACACTAAAGTTGCACCTGCATATCAAGCAATTCAATGTAGGAAAATGCTGAGGTGACTCACCATGGACACTCATTACGAGCATGCACCTTGATTTTTATTTTTTACTGTTTTTACAATTTTGTAGTTAAGGAAAATGTTAAGGTTATACCCACTACGAACACTCACTACGACCACAAAATTGTTAAAAAAATAAAGTAAAAATAGAAAAACAAAGTGCGTGCTCATAGGATGAGTGTCCGCAGTGGGTCACCATAGCATTCTCCTTCAGTTTATATTGCATAGTCTTAAAGTAAATTCACTAGAACATTTTTAGTTTTTAATAGAGGTTTCAAAACCCCAATTAAAGATGTGTGTTATTAAATACACCTGACCTAATTGATAGGGAAACACCTCTATGTAATATATGTATTAAAAATTAAAACATAACACATCTTATATTTAATAACACTTATCTTTAATAGGAGTTTTAAAACTTCTATTAAAGACAAATAATGTTTTAGTGATTGTATACGTGTAACGTTAAGATTCAACAGCAATGTGTCTTGAATATATATACATAGCTTTTGGAATGTAATTATATATAACTATTTATTCTATATTATATAAATGTGTATATAATAAAACATCAATTATGCTCTCAAAAAAGATTGTAACATCAATTACATTGTCAGTGCTGTGTAATAATATTGGTATACACAGTATAAAAAATCTCATATAAGTTCCAGAATTTCTAGAGCCTATGGTCGGAGTTTTAGCATATATAACTTCTTCGTATTTGTGCACACATTATATATTGCGCTAAAAGTTATTTTACAATTTCACTAAAAGGACTATGAAATTTTATTTTAGTAGAGCTAAAGCCATCGAAATTATATGCACACTAAACGCTTTTCTTTGCTTATATTATCAAAAAAAAAAAATTTAATCTAACATTCCATTTTTTTTTATGGGCAAATAACATTCCATTGACTAAATGCTTTTTGTAGATAAGATATTTACGGTAATGAAAGCAAAAACTAGAGATACTTATAAGAAAAATTATCATTTTCAATCTTAGTGATAGTTGACAAAATAGTCAAAAACTATGCTGTTAAATACTATGTTATTAAAACTAATTTAATATTTAATTGATAACTAAAAAATACAAATATTTTTTTTATTATTTTTTGGTTAATGGGACGGCCTAATGCCCAGAGGCGGATCCACGTTTTGGAAGCCCAGTGCAAACTTGAAAATTTTCTTTATTAGTGGTAAGGTCTACCTATTAAAGCCAACTCTCAAAAAATGGTGTGGCCCACCCCAATATATATATATATATATATATATATATATATATATATAAAAAAAAAGAAGAAGAAGAAGAAGAAGAAGAAGAAGATGAAGAAAGAAAGAAGAAAGAAGAAGAAGAAGAAGAAGAGAAGCTCCAATCACAAAAAAAGAGCTCGAGCCTAACTTCTTTTAGCGATGGACAGTTTCATTAAATTAATAAATTACTTTTGGTACACATTTGCCACAAATCAACATCAATATAGCCCTAATCTTAAAGTAATTAGGGTCGGCTACATGAATCAAACTTTTTTATTGTGCTCAATTTAATGCACACATTTGTCACATAATATTTAAAATTAACTTATATAGAGATGTAGTCAAAGCCTCTTAGGAGATCGTGGTTCGATTCTCACTAAAGCCACAAAAAAAAAAAAAAAAAAAAAAAAACTTACATAGAGATGTATGCACAATATCTCTATACATAAAGATTAAGGAGTCTAACAACTCTGTAACCATTGTATTATGAAAATTTGTTAATTTTTTTTTTCTCTTCACTAATCAATGTACTTGTATTAAAAAAAAAGTAAGCATATCAAACAGGTCATAGGTGCAATTATAATAATGATGTCCTCCTCATTTGTTTTTATTACTATTTTATTTTATTTTCCCCCTAATATATATACACATATATATTCTATAATAAAAATTCTGGGGGCACTTTCCACGGTGAAACCATTTTGGCAACTCACTTTTCAAAAGTGCCCATAAAAATCTTTTTTTATTGGTTTAAATAAGATTGGCAAAGGGCAATCAAGGAATTTAAGTCCTTATTCCCCAAAAAAATAGGCTATTGAAAACAAATTGAAAGAGTTTTTTTTTTTTTTGACTTTAGTAGGAATCGAACCATAATCTCCCGAGTTCTTACCTTTTTGGCAAATGATGTCTTAACCATCTCTTCTGAGAGGCTTTAACAAATTGAAAGAGTTAATTGTTAACTAACTAGAAGAGTTTTTTTTGAAAACGTTAACTAGAATACTTAGTTTCCTTAAAAAGTGGGTAGTTGTTGATTTTGGTTTCCAAAACTAATGCACTAAATCAGTTTCCAAATCACTCTGCCCTCATCGTTCCCTTCAACTTGCACAAATCTTGTATATAATGAAAAATGCTAGAATGACAATGCCTAGGTCACACCTAAAGTTACATCGGACACATGAACCATCGACGCGGCCTCAACCTGCATGTTATGCACTGAGATTTATGTATGTCCTTATCCCAAGACGTGCATGCATGACTCTTGTGCCCAATGTGACTTTAGGTAGGGAAAAATGAAAGTGTAGTAGTTTTATTATAGCCCAAGGCAATTGAAAATCCTAGATTCGCCCCTGCTAATGCCTTATATTATTAATTGGTAATATTGTTTTTGTAATCAAATTTCAAAATTTTGATGTAATGATATCAAAAAAAAAATACGGTGCATAAACAATTTGGTGTCGCTAAAGTCTTTTTTTTGCCCTAATATCCTTGCAAAGTTTGGATATTCTAGAAACCCAAGAATTGCATCTAGTTAAGGAATTGAACAGGTAAAAAGTAAAACTATAATTGTAATAAACTATTTTTTTATTTTTATTTTTGAGATCAAGGAATCAATTTTCATTACTCAATTGATCAATTAATTCGGTTACATTCGATGATATGAGTGCATCTAAATCAGATGGAACTTCATACCAAATATATGGTGTGGTGTACATTTTTGCTATTTGAGCCAAATTATGAGCTACCATGTTCGCACTTCTCCTAGCAAATTGTACCTTCCATGAACCTTGACGTTTAAGCACTAACAAACAGTCGTCAAGTAAACCTCCATATTATGACCTATTTTGAAAGGGTGATCACAACCCTTGAGCCACCATTAGAAAGTCAATCTCAAATATCACATTGCTTTTGTTATGCTCTTGCACCCAATGAAGGGCTTCCCATAACGTAATAGCCTCCGCCTCGTGTGAAGGGATACAACCAGCCAACTATTTGGTCATACCCTGAATTAGAGTCCCATTTTCATCTCTCAACACCGCGCCTATACCAATCAACCCTTCAGCATTACTTGTTAAAGTATCCACATTGCATTTGCACCAACTCATCGGCGGTCGAGACCAAGCAACAAGGCTCGAGGTCCCATTGTTCCCCTGGATCTACTCCCCCACCTGTTTCTTATGGGATTCCTTCCATTCAGCCCACCATGCGAGGCTCTCCTTACACACCAGATGAGAGGTTTTGTATCTTTTCCCCAAACAAGATTGTTTGAGGCTTCATACATAGACACACCAGATTGTTTGCCCATAGTTTCATGCATATACATTCCAGCTGAAAACCCCTCGCCGACCTCCCCAAGAAAAAAACCATTTTTGAAGCTCCTCGTGAGGAGTAAAACTCCGTCCTTGCACTTCTTGCCTCACCATCTCCAACTTACCAGAGGACTCTGATATGAGATGAACAAGTGACTCTGCAGGGCCCTTACAAATTTCACACCTCCCATCAATTTCCAACCCTTTGTCCCACAACCGATTCCTCACATGCAGGCAGTCTCTTAGCAGGTGGCACATGAAATGTTTGACCTTCAAAGGTATCAATAACCCCCATAGTTTCCCCCAATCCCCTTCACTGCCCCCCAATCCCCTTCATTGCCCTGGTCCCCATCTCTTCCTAAAGCCTTGGCTACCCAATATCCCGATTTCACTTAGCAATCCCCACTCTTAGTAAAATACCAAATAAATTCATCACTGCCCCCTCTACTTAGTGAGACTTTTGCAATTTCAGCACAGTCCCTATCGTTAAGAATATCCCTCAACATCTCCATATCCCATTCTATAGAAATCAACGGGCTCAAAGAGTGTTGGGCCACATACGCACATGTAGGTATACTAATGGGGTTGGATCCCATCTTGCACAAAACCAATTGGCTTGTGCTAAAATCCAATCTACTCCACTTATATACCATACCAACTCTTATTATATATTCGATGTAGGATTATATACTCCAACACTCCCCCTCAAATGCAATTAAGCCTGAACTAGTTGTCACTTTCCAAATGCGGAACTACTATTAGAGGTCTGTACAAGCATGCCTAAACCTACTCTTATAGGTTCTAGGTCAACAAACGGGTCTAGACTTCATCGCTAGCCCAACCGGGTCTTCAAATACGAGTCCAGGATCGTTCCGCTCTAATACCATATAGAAATCCATAAGCTCAGAGAGTGTTTGGTCACACATACACACATGTGGGTATACAAAAAGGGTTGGAGCCCATCTTGCACAAAATCAATTGGCTTGTGCTAAGATCTAATTTACACCACTTACATACCACACTAACTCTTATTATATATCCGATGTGGGATTATATACTCCAACACATTCCCTACGTATAGGTATCATCAACTCGTATGCCGTGACATCTTCCATCCCCTCTATACAGTCTGTGGTAACCATCATATTCCCATCATTTTGTAACCAAGGATCCCTCCACATGTTGATTGACCTTCCATCCCCCACTCTCTATCTACACCCCTTCTCTATGATTTCTCTCTATGCAAGGATCCCTCTCCAAGTGAAACTTGGATTGTTGCCTAACTTGGCGTTCAAAAATGTCCCTCTCGGATAATATCTAGCTTTGAAGACTCTCGAGGCTAAAGAACTAGGATTAGACATTAGCCTCCACCCTTGCTTCGCGAGAATCGTCATATTGAAGCTATGTAGCTAGATTTTTGAAACCCAACCCCCCACACTCCTTTCATGGACACAACCGATTCCACGACATCCAATTCAGGCTCTTCTTTCCATTATCTTTCATACCTCACTAAAACGAATTCTTTATTTTCTGCAATGCATCACAAATTACCAATAGAACCATAAAGGTCCCCATACAATATATAGGCTGGCAAAGCTTGTGCAATTGATTTGAGGAGAATTTTTTTACCTCCTTTCGAGAAGAATTTATAGCTCCAAGATGTTAGGCGTCTCCACATATGATCTTTAACTAATGCAAAGATCTCGCACTTATGCCTCCCCACCAGAGAGGGAAGACCCAGGTAAGTGTTATTAGTGATGTCAGACTGAACTCCAATCCTGTCTCGAATTTCCTTCTCCAAATTTTCCTGCACGTTAGAAAAGAACATCATAGCAGATTTAATATAACTAGCAGTTTTCAAAATGTGTAATTGTAATAACCTATGAACTTCAACAAAATGTTCATTTCAAATTATCTAATAAATCACTAGCTATTTTTTAAAAAAAATAAATCACTAGCTATATATAATTGCAATTTAATTTAATCGTGTTCTTGGCTCTCAAAAAAGTCGCCTCTCCTTCTCTCCAATACCCTAAAAAAAAAATTTGATTCACTTTTGTGATTTTTGTTCTTGAACTACAACTGATCCTCTCAACGATCGACGAAGGATCGGCGGTGGTTCAAATCAAATCCCTTTTGCTCTTTGTCCATTCAATAAACAACAGATCTAATCAGATTTGTAGAGATTGGACAATCCTTGTACACTATAAGAAGATAATGGAATAGCAACAAACCTTAGCGACAAACCTAAATCTATTGCTATATAGCAACAAATTAGCAACAAATCAACAATAGAAATCAAGTTTGACCCGTTTGACCAAAAAGCAACAAATTAGTAACAGATATGTGACATAACATTAGTGACATACCACAAGTGGTAGCAGATCTGTCGCTAAGCTTAACAACGACAGCTTAACAACAACAGGTAGTACTTCAAGATACTCATCCATACACGTGTTCGTCAATCCGGCCTTTGATGTAAAAAAGAGTGTAAAACAACTCTTTATAGCATATTTTAGCATATCTAAGTGAAAAAAAAAGTGTTTTCTTCTCCATTTAAAGCCCTCACCAAACTCTTTGTTCGCCTAATCCTCCTCACCATTGTTGATCTTCCCATTCCCTAAACCACCACCCCCACATCGACCTTTCAGCACCATCGCTCCTGAGGGTATGCGCAGGACATCCCTCACCATCTTCACCAACACCAACCTCCTCCACCATGCCAACGTCGACACCTTCATCATCTTCCGCTCCCTCACCCCCCCTCCTCGTCGCCCTCGCCGACACCGCCTTCTGCCACCAGCCCTTCCCCTCCAACCACACCTTCGTCTCCCTCTTCATCATCCTCGCCGTCGCCACTGACTCTGCATTCACTCTCACTGCCTATTCATGGGCATTGGCCTACTTAGTTACCATTACTACTGAAATGGTCTATATCAAGTACATGGTCACCAATTTGGGCCTCAACACCTAGGGCTTTGTCTTGTACAACAATTTGTTGTCTTTGATCATCGCGCCATTCTTTTGGTTTCTCACTGGAGAGTATGCCGATGTGATGGCGGCGCTCAGTTCGACTAATTCGACTTCTGGGGATTGGATTAAGCCCGGCTCCGCCATCGCGGTGTCGTTGTCCTGTGTGTTTGGCTTGCTCATTAGTTTCTTTGGGTTCGCCACGAGGAAGGTTGTGTCGGACATCCCTCACTCCCGGACCCTCGCTACCGTGCGTCCTCTTCGCCGTGTACCCTTGCCGCCCTACGCCTTCGTTGCTACTACTCCAGCAAGGTACTTCGTCGTCTACACGTCCTAGCTTTTTTTAGGGTTTTCTCAGTTGTGGTCAGATGGGTGGTGTTGTTTGATTCTATTTGATCAAATGATCTTCTTTTTGAATCTTTTGGTTGTGCGTTTGATTGTCGATCTGTGGAAGTTAAGGAAATCAGTCTGAATGTTTTTTTTTTTTTTGCTAGGATGAAATTTGAGGATTTATAAGAGGTGGAAGGTTATTGAATTCGTGATGCATAATTGATGATGAGAGTCAAAACAAGAGCAATTTTGAAGAACCCCTAATGTCCATCTCCTCCTCCTCTCTGCTCGCCCTAAACCCTTAACCTTTTTTCCATTTTTGAGCTCATCACCAACCATCATCTTCTCTGCTTTGGTTGCTTAGTCGCCGATGCCTCATCGTTGGAGCCGAGTCTGTGTCCTTCATCTGCCACCCTCTTATCTGTAAGATATTTTTTGGGGTTTTTTTTTGTTTTTTTAAATGGTGTTTTGTTGTAGGTTTTGTTTTGAAATGAATATTTTATGTATTTTTTTAATTGTGTGTTGTTTATTAGGGATTCCCTACCTCCACCACCACGTGCCACAACCGTCATTGACACTGATGTTGGGTGATAATTTTTTTTCAAAAATAATATTTGATTTAATTGTTGGATGTTAGTCTTTGTTTTTGTAATTTTTTATTTTTGCTATTTATCTTTGTTGTTTATTGTTTTCTTTTTGGTAGATTGCTTTAAAAAAGGATTGAAACCATTGTTGCTCTTGTGTTAATTTGCCGATTTGATTATTAGAATTTAACGGTTTCTCTTTTAACCCATCTAATTTGGGATTGGATTTGTTCTTATTGTTGTTTTAGCCCAACAAAAATGAAATGGGATGCATTTGGTAGCAAATATACATTTTTTAGTGGTAATAAAGTCTATTATGATTCAATAATGCATGTCGTCTTTTTCATGATTTTGCTGAGGACTTGAACTCTTTGGAGTACTGGTACATTCTACCTTTTTGTAGAGAGCCCTTTTCCCAACAAAAACATAAAATAATTTTCTTAATTTATCATAATAGCATCATGAAGTATAAACTTAACTTCATAAATAAACTCAACTTCATAACAAGCATGTATCACTTGATAACCTAATCATGGAATTTGAAAATTCATCTTCAGTTGTGGTGGAGTTCTTATGGTCGTTTTGCTTAAATTTATTAGCTTTGAATTTCTTTGTTAGGAAAATGTGTCAAGTTGAAGCAGTTAGAAATTTGCAAGATACTTTAATACATTAACATTGCAATATGCGACTGAGACGTTAGAAACTTAATTTTTAGTTAATATTTATACATGTCATGGAGTACTTAATGAAATAATCAAATGAGAAGTTTGTTTTGTTTAAATATCGATGGTTCATTTTTATTGAAAACCTTGGTTTGGAAGCTTGGAACCATGTTGTTGGCATGTAAGCATGTTTTTATAGAAGCTAATTGTCATGTTCATTGTCTCCCTCTTGTATGAGACTTTATGATGATAGGATTGGGATTACTTAAGGTTCCTAGACACTCTTTTGGTACCGAATTTTATTATTGTTAGAAATCAATGGCTTATCTTTTACACGTTAGTCAATTAGAATCACTTCACATGTGGTACAATATTTCATTAATGCAATTAAACCAAGCTTATCTTGATATACTTTATAGACATTTTGTAGTTTTTTTTGAAACCAGACATTTTGTAGTTAAGTATTCAAAACCATAAGTTCATCTTTGATAGAATCTTTCAATATTGAGATGCTCTAACAACGTGACAAAGACAAGATTGTATATTTTGTTTGTTATGGTTGTGTAGTTACAATAAAGGTTGAGTTCAGCGACTGAGATCGTGTTCATGCATGCGCTTTGTGTTTTTTTCTTAAGAAAATCCAATTGTATGAGACTATTTACGTGCTCCCCACCGTGAATAGAGACCTAACAATCATTTAGTTCGTTTTTGTCTTCCTTGGCCTCTTATGCTATCCTACACGCATATAACACAAAATAAGGTTTAATCCCCTCATGAATCTTAGTTGTTGTAGATTATAATTGTAGATTATAATCATGTTTTAACGTAATCTACTAGCTTATATTATGGGGGCATTTTTTAATGTCATAGGAAGAAAGAGATAAGTCCACCTATGTAGTCCACTTTGTGCGCTCCATTTTCATAGTTTGTCCTACTTCTTAGTTCCCAGAGGAATACTCTAGACTTATGTTTTTAGTTGACATAATTAGTCTGAGGATTTTATGAAAAATATTGACAAATAGTGTGGTTATAATGTTAACTCCAAGAAGGATAAAATCATAAAAAGTACCAGTGAAGGAATGTTATGGAGCTTGGATGAATTTGAGGAATTGGAGGTTTGGTTTCTAGAGTATACTTGATCTCTAGTGAATCAATTGATTTGGTCAAATTGGGAAATGGGGGTTGTTTTGGTGATATGAATTGTTCAACTTTTGGTCTTTGAAGTCGAAAAAAAACTCCTTTTTTGGTTTGATTGATGGATTTGACAAGGAAATTGTGTTGATTTGGGTTCAATTTTAGGTCTTTGAATGTCTAATGTGTTTAATCATTCACGGTTCATTTATCCATTTGAGATCTATCTTTGAATTTGATTTTCTTCGAAGAACTTAATTTCAAGAGTTTTCAAGGTTTCCCCTCTTAGATTTATTTGTGTTTTCAATTTTTGATCTCGATTAAATTTTGTTCATGTTTGATTATAGAATGGTTGTTGTAAAAGAAAAAAGGTCAAATCTTGAGAACTAGTGCAAGTTGAACTTGATTGGAACGTACCTTGAAAATGCCACTTGAAAATTCATTGTATCTCATCAATAAGCTAACAAAAGTGTAGTTCATTTGGTGTGACTTTTTTTTATTGCTTCATTGCAACTTTGCTATTGACGACTGACACTAAGCTTATGAGATTGTGAATGAGATTGCAATGGGGTCCTTTTTGCAGGTTCAAAAATCATTTTCATCTTAGATTGATAAAGTAGGTATTTGTGTTTAGCATATGGATAGATTTGAAAATACTACGCTTTTTCTTTGTTGCATTTCCAACTTATAATTTTAATTTGACCATTTTGAATATTTGCTAATATTGCAGTGGAATTGCGAGAAAACTGAACGAGAGTATGAGATTGATTCTAACAACTTTTGTTGGAGTAGTATTTGGCTTTTTCATTGGAGTCTCTTTTTCATCAATTTCTGTTAGTAAGGTGGGGTTTTTTCTCTATCTTTCTAAGTTACTTTTACGGCTTAATACTTGCAACAATATCTTCAAGATTTTTTTTTAATTGAAATTTGAGCTATGTAGTTCAACCTCCCATCCAACTTATCAACGCAAAGCATTGTTGCACCAGGTTTGGTTATCTGTTACAGGCAAAAATAGTTTAAGCTAATTCCAAACACAAATACATGATATATTAAAGGTATTGCTCATTGATCATATGATTTTATCCTAAGTTTTTTTATACTCTAGAGATTTGTTTTTGACCAAAATTCATTGTGATGTTGTATGTGTTGGGATTTGTTGAATACTATTGAATTTCTTTGTACTTTTCAGGATTTAGATGGGATACATTCTGCTAGAGAAGTTGTTTGGTGAATATCTAAGTACCAGTGGAGAAATGCTATGTATGGGAGTCGTTGAAACTGATGCATATATCATGGTAGACTTTAGTTTTTGGTGGACTATTTTTGTAGTAGAAATTATGATATGTTAGACCCATTCTTTTGTACATAATGTATAATTGGGTAGTGATGAGATGCGAAGATCTTTACCTTATTTATTTGAAATTATGATACTATACAAATATCTTTCCTATAAAAAAAATGTTACCATTTTTATACTGTTTACTGTTTTGTTTTACTTTCTTTACTTTTTTTTATTATTTTTATTTAAATTTATTACTGTTTGCTGATCATTTTTACTTTTTTACTGTTTTTAGATTTACTTTTTAAAAAAATCATTTTTAAATATTAGCGACAGCATTGTGCTGTCACTAAATGCTCGTTAATCACGGAACTGACAAGAATCTTGTCAGTTTCTCGTCTACAACAGACTCGTAGTGTGTCGCTAAATAGAGACAGATTTGCGAGAGAACACTTGTCGCTGATTAGCGACAGACCTGTAGTTTGTCACTAATTTCGATCAGCGACATACCAATTTTGTCACTGATATGTTGTAATATCCTATTGCGATAAATTCGTACCAATTTAGTGACAGATTGAGTTGTTGCTAAATGGTTTATTTTTGTAGTGACGTTGTGGTGCATCTTCATCAACGGTGTTGCAAGGATATGTGCGATGCACTGGATTGATTTATCTTTAGTTTTTACTTTATAGTTAGTTTTCTTCCCTATTTTGAAGTCTTTGATTTGTCTTAGAAGTCTTTGACTTTTCCTTGTTGAGAAGTTTTTAAGTCTTCTCCTTGTCAGAAAGTTTTAGGTCTTCTCTTTGTTGAGAAGTTTTGTTATTCGTTTTGTGGTTTTAGTATTTTTGTGTATTGTCATAAGTTTCGACGTTGTAGAGAGCAGTCCATGATTGTCAAACTGTTTCAATTTTGAAAAAAAAAAAGTCAAATTAATGGCAGTTTGTTTGCACAAATAGGATTAGTGAATCAATGTACTTGATTCTATATCTGGTCCTGTATTGAGCCATGAATGATTAATGGAATTTCGATTTCTCTTCAAAAAAAATTGCAATTTAATTTAATATCTCAAATTTAATTTGTTTTGAACGCTTTAAAAAAAATGATCGCTTTTTTTTATGAGTAAAAATGATAACTTTTTGAGTGTATATTATTGTACTGGAGTACTATGATAAACTAACATTATCATGATCTAGATATGATCCAAGATGTATATGACAACGTGAAAGTAGTTTTACTATAATAGATACATATATACACATATGTACGACTTTATATGATCACTTTCTTAAATGACAATTCATCTAAAGCTTTTAAAAAAATATATGAAAAAATAAATAATTCAATATGGTTTTTTTTTCTTACCAAAAATAACTCACTACAGTTAAAATCAGTGTTTTTTTAATATAGTACAGATATAGATGTATTTCTAAAAAAAAACAGATATAGATGTATAATTCTAATAAGTTTTTTAGATATGTAATAAATAATGAGATTCTTGGAAAGAGAAAAATCCAAGGCTCTATAATTATAATTCACAAATTGCATTCTATAAGTCAAGTTTGTCAATTTTGATAATATATCATTTTTTGGTTGAATTCAACACTCTATAAAATGGCTTCGAAAAAAAAAAAACTATAAAATTATCTACATTTAGTAAATTAATTAATCAACTAAAGAAAATGTTGATGGACATCACCTTTCAATACAATACAATTTCATAGATTTGAAATTACCAGAAGTAGTGCAAAAGATTTAGAAGTACTGACTTCCAATTGCTCTCTAGTATATGAGGCATTACGTTAAATATAGAGTTGCGCTAATGGCACCATGCCATTTTTAATTAAAACTAATTTTACAACCAATTAACAAAAATACCCTCATCCAACCCAACAATTCACATGTCCATTCAAATGCCCTCTCAGGACACCCCACTTTTGAAAACTCAATTTTGTTATGAAGTCAAGTTGATCCATCACGGGCTGGACATCGTGTTTGTCGATCCGTCGCCGCCCGGAGATTCGACGAGTTTTAATGTTTTTAGAGTCTAATGATTGAAGAAAATGAGTGGGAGGCAGACGTCGCACACAACAAGTAAGTTTTTATGATTTTTGTAGATTTTTTTTTCTATTTTCGAAGGTGAACCACGGACGTGAATTTATCGGTCACACAGGACCGAGACATGTTGTAGTGTCTCGGTACCCTATAACCGATAACTAACAAAAGGTGTCGGTTATTACCAACCGAGTTTAATCTCAAACGTAGTTTTTTATTACACTTCGGTTGGAAGCAACCAAGACATAACTTAATGTCTCAGTAACAGGTCACCGTGACCAAAATCAGTATTCTCGGTGATACACAGCCACGTGGTCTAAGGGTCCTTCTTACTTAGGTGTCGGTTGATATTAACTGACACTTACACAATGGTATTAGCAATAGACGTTCGAAACCAAAAGACAGATCATGACCTTGTGTGACTGAACACTACGGGATTGAAGTTAAACACATCGTCCGACCATAAAAACAATAAATCTACCTTAAACAAACAAGAAAGTGAAGAGATTTGGTATATTGAGGCCTTGATGTCATGATGGAAGGAAGAAAAGAAGGGTTTCATTCGATTTGGTGGTGGGGTGCTCGCATTTCAAATACAAGGGCATTTTGGTAAAAGTACCGAGGTGTCCTGATCAGCGGAGTGTCCTGAGAGGATTGTGGAGTGCCCTTAGCGCCACTCTAAATATATGGTGTTAAAAGTTGTGTTCGATCATCCGACCTCACATAGATTGATAGATAGGAACATGCCTTTTCCAATACTTAAAGTTGTGTTGTTAGAAAATTTTTTTTTTTTTTTTAAAGGATTCGATCAACCGAAACTGAAAGTTTTTGAAGTGTTAAGACCTCAGTTTAAGACCTGATCCACCTCTTCAAAGAGAGTTTGACAAGTCGTTTAAGTAAACTTTTTCTTAAAGAAGTTTAATGACGGCTTTTAGTTAGAGAGTGGATGTGTATAGAGTACGTTCCCACTCCAAACTCAAATGCCAATGCCAAGGCAACCCTTTCTACTGGAGGACACTTTTAAAATATTGGGGATATTGGACCAAGCGTTTGTTACTTGTTAGTGAGTTTAGGTATCTATTGATTTAGCTAACCATACAATGACATATATCTAATTCAAAAAGATGTTTTAGGGGCAGCAACACAAACTCCCTTTTATGCTACACAAAGCAACACAAACTCCCTTTTATGCTACACAACCACACTCATAGGTAGACATAATAAATTAAGGGAGCGGCTAAACAAATCTCACTTTTTGCTTAGAAGACCCCACTACCTAACTTTTGAAGTATTTTTACTAAACACAATTTTTTTTTGGAGCCCCAGAACACCTCCATCTTCAACCAACAAAAAATCATCTCCCAACCTGTTCCCAATATTCATACTCCAAATCAAAACCTTCACAAAATTCAGAAAAACCACACCTTCGTCTTTCACGGTCACTGAAGCTGTGGGAGGGTCTATTTGAGTTGAGCCCCGACGGATTTGCCATCGACGGAGCAACAGACATTAAATTTGAATATACAGTCAAGTGGGGCCAATGTAGTAAATTGGTTGGGTAGACAGGTCATTATAGTGCACAAAAACAACTTCAATAGTATACGATACTATCGGTAGTATGTCAGCATTTTATCTCCGTTCCATGTAGTAATTTGATGGGGTGTAAGTAAGAGTACGATCTACAAAAACTGGAACCTCCACAGGCATAACGGTTTTTATTAACCGATATTGCCAGTAATATCATGGACTTGTAATTCTGACAGCTAACTAAAATTGCAATATACAATTGAGTGGGTCTGTGAAGTAAACTGGTGGGGTATAGATATGATTACAATGTATACTAACCGAAACTTTACTGGCCTTACGGTTCGTAGTAGACGATAATGTTGGTAATATCGCAATAAGCTTTGTCCGACACTTGAGTTAAAATTTTGAATATCTAATCGGGTGGGGTTCAAGTAGCAACTATGTGGGATATGTACAATATGTCAGTCAAACAAAGCCAATACGTAACTATGTGTTTCGGTTGACAGGCGTCGAAATATTAGGCAATAATGTCGATTTAAGTAAACCAACACTTACTCATAGCTATCAGTGTCTATTTGTCGAGACGAGTATACATGTCTCAGCCCTGCACAACACAGGGACAACAATAAAAAATGAAGGTTCTTCCTCGATGAAAAACCCAATAAAAAAAAACCATAAAAAGGCCTCGTCGCTGTCAGGGTGGCTTCGTTTTGATGACTCCTTCGACATTTTGCACCAAAAATGTGAAAATCAACAACAAATCAAAAGCCTTAAAAATCAAACCACCAACATCAATAACAATTAAATTATGGTCAAACATCTCCAAAAAAACCCACCAAACAAAAGGAAAGGAAAGAACAGACTTACAAAGTCGATTCTATGTGGATTCACATGTTTTTGGTTGCCCGGAGTCGAGAGTGTGGTGGCAGGCAGTGGCGGACCTAGGTGTTAGCTCACCCAGGCTGTAGCCCAGGGCATGTTAGGAAAATCACATGTACATGTAGTCTCTCATCCCACCAGAACTTAGGAAAAATCTTTGATTTTCTTATCGACATGTGGCAGAACTAAGTGTTAGCTAGCCCACCCAACCAAATTGGAAAATGATTAGATGAATAACTTCTGATATTTAATTGTTCTAGCCCTTTGATTTTTGCATGCACATGCGTGAGTACATGTTTCAATATGTATCCAAAACACCACACCAACCAAGTGTGAAAAGTGGCTTACCTATTTTCCTCCACTAACCTTGTCTTTTCTTTCTTCAATTAGAGAGATGCTTTTCAAGTTCTTAAGATTAAATTACTATGAATACTTCTTTTAACCACCATTTGAATTCAATGATTGGTCAATTATTTTTTCTTTTAAAATATTGTTATTTGTTCTTGTTTGATTTGAGATTTGCTCATAATAATTCTTTGAATTTTGAATTAATGTGTACATGCTTAATTTTTATTATATAAATCTATCGGTTTATTTCCCTTATTGTTTTTTGAAGTCAGTGTAGCAACATGTGCCAGAGTTAAAGAGTGTAATACAACTTCACTCAATATAGCATTTAAGTTTTGGTCATGGTAGACCTTACTTCAAGTTGCCGAGGACATACCTCCAGAGGTGCACACAAGGTGCATCGTGAGGTACTGCGCCCATCTCAATGCACATAATGAGTAAGAAAATCATTTTCCTTAAAGAGAAAATGCAAATTAAATTATTAGTATAGCTATAGCCTGGGACAACTCAAAATCTTGCGTCCGCCACTGGTGGTGGGTTTAGGGTTTTTGCGTTGAGGACTCGGTGATGGAGAAAAGAGGGTGAGGTTTGGAGAAAAAAAAACCGTTTTATATAACAGGCAACTTATACATTTCCTCTATGAGCAGATTTGGAACTCATCAAAAAATTGACACAGGGTCCTCTAAGCAAACACTGGGTTCATTTACCCGCTCCCTAAATTAATTGTCACGGACTTACATGCAAGTAAAACATGAGAGTATTTCAAAGATTAACAAACAAAACCGGAAAAATAGAAAACAATGCTAAGCATATAAGCACACACATGGACTTGACATCCATGAAAAAATATTATAAGAATTAGATGCTTGAACACGTGATTTTTTTTTCCCTTCACTTCAGTCTCTGCCTCTCTCTGTCCTTTGTTTTTTCCCATTTTTCTTCCTGGGAAGTAATATTACAATTGTACAGGAAATGCTGTATTCTGCCTCTCGTATTATCCTGCTTCATTGCTTAAACTCACAAGCAGCATCTGATACAGAAATAAACTCCATGCATGCAGTGCTGGAGAGGCTCGCTTTGTTGAAAATATACTGGTCATTCTGTCATATCCGCAATCGACTGCAGCAAGAATTCTGTACATTAGTGCTTAATCCTGAATAAGTAAACCATTGAGGAGGGGGCGTTCTGCCTCAGAATTCCTTGTAATTACATTGTTGTCGCGCCTAGGATCTCTGCTCAACAGAGAATGGAAGAATCAGAAAAAGGTGAAACCACCAAGTCCCTTGAAAAATGTCACCAATCTAAACCATGTGCCAGACCATAATATTTAGTATCAACGATTTTCAATATCAAGCGCATATAAATAATGCGTATTGGCATTTTTCCGGATATTATGCTATTTTCAATCTAAACCCTAAAAAAGTTCAGTTTTGGCAATCTCTACAAGTTTTTTGACCCGTCAACTTACACGGCAACACCAATATGAATCCGGAGAAGAATAAATTTCAGACACAAAATAGCATAACATCAAAATGTTTGAACAATTCTAAGAGATCAAAATGCTCGTCCAGATTTTCTTTTTCAAATTTCCTCAATCAAATTGTATCGGTTCACCAATGGAAGTATTTCCAATCGTTATGTTAACAAAGGATATTAACTCCCAAGGTTCAAAAACACGAACCAAGAAAAAGAAGGGAAAATGGAGAAAGAGGACGTTTTGGCATAATCTGACACTTGCAACTGGTGCCTAAACTTCCTTTTTGTCAAACCAAATATGTTATCAGTGCACTCAAATTTACAGAAACCGAGGCACCAGACCATCAAGTAGAACTAGTGCAAAGGCTGAGTTGATTTAAACATCTAGGCAAATCCAAAAAAAGAGAACTTTTAAAGATATCTCTACAAAAAAGGACTGCCGACACTTTGGTCACTAATTCATTGGCTACAGCGTTGTACCGATGGGCGACGGCATGGGATCTTCCATAGCCAACCGGATTTGACTAAGACTTGTCATGGACAATTGCAAGTAACAGACTGGTGTTCATCAACTAAGCATCATAACGATAAGCAAAACTTTTGGCTATATGAATCTCAGACATTATGGGTACCAAAGTGAATAAAAAAGAGTAGGGAGTGAGAGCATTCATGCCAGGACCTTACACTCGTTGATTGTAGTTCCAGTGTAGCAGGATCCTCATTTTCCTGCAATTCCAACCGTTTATATCAACCACAAAGCATATCATCAGAGTCAAGTACATATATTTCATTCAGTTACTTACCTCAAGAAGCAAATCTTTCCTTGTAATCATGCCTGTAACACGGGAAGGACGAGGAACAACAAATATATGCCTCAAGCCAAGCTGCCGGAAAAGGTTGTACACCTGTATGATTGGTTAAACACAGAAATATGCAAGAATTCAATGGTTTTTAATCCTTGAGAAAGATAAGTATAATCAAACACCAGAAATGAGAATAATCACCTTTGACAAAGACGTATCTTCAGGGACTATGTAAGGGGAGGGATTCAAGAAAGGGGCAAGATCTATGTGCATTTCCAAGTCATCTGAGCTTAAATAAATGTCTTCTATGGACAATCCTTTACTAGAGACAGGCTTGACGAATTCGCTAAAGTTGTGCCTGCATATTTTGTGCTACATCATTAGCCTTTGAGCAAATAAAAAAAAAAAACTGAAGATCAACATGACCGCAACTCACCTTATGGGTACGGACCTACCTCCTAGATCACAAGGCAAGGGACCATGCTGGAAGTCTTTCTTAGACTGCAGAAGTACCAATAAGTAACTGCATGAAGGACCAATTTTTATAATTGTTTAATTCACAGTTGAAATCTATAAATCTAATACATGTGAGTGAAGGCTTGAAGCATTGTAATAGTTCAACCCAATAAGGAAAGCAATGAAAAAAATAACTCACAAACATGTACCTACGAAGAATGAGTCCAAGGACAAGGGCCTCTCCATTCCGTGAATGATCAATCACCTGAAAGATGGAGTAAAATGGAACTTACATAGAGAAACCAGGAGTGTCTATAATATACAGTAAAAAGAAAAGTCTACTTTTAAAAAAAAAAGGAAAAGACTAGAATTCTTACAGGGAAGCCATTATGCTTGGTGCTACGCAGTATAGAAACCAAATCTTCAACTTTGACAACACGAGGGAAATAGACAACCTTTCACACAAAACAACCAATTCAAACATGACGCAAATGGCAATCAAGAGCAGTAGAAAGTACAAAGGTTGATTGAAAAGCAGTATCGTACAAGAATTTGTATTTTAAGAACCCATGGGCTTAGTTATTATTTTACTTATTTTGGCTGGCAAATTTTGTATTTTTTAAATATTTTTATTTTTTTGATTTGGAAAACAGACCATCAATTACACTAAATCGAGTGCAATGGAAGAGTTTGATCCATGTATTTTACCCAACTAATTTGGGATTGAGGGTACCTTGTCGTAGATATTTTTATTTTTTACTATAAAGAAAGTCCATGTCTTTCTAAAAGAAAGGTATGAAGAAAAAGTTCATAAAGAAATTAACCTTTTGATTCCGGCATGCCTCTTTTGCAGTCATATTCCGCATGTGGTATTTGGGTCTTGACTCAAGTAATGGAATGCCTCTCAAGCGAGCCTGCTCCTCATACAGACCATGATTGAAAGCATCGCCAACAGCCTGTAACATAAAACTTCAAATATTAGGTTCACTTGGTTTTTTTCACCAAGTATGGGATTGGGTTCATTTGACTGTAACCTACATCATACCTTTGAAATGAGAAGTACAAGCATGATAAGAGGTAAAAGCTGTAAATTGTTAGTGATTTCCACCATGATGACACAAAGTGAGACAGTCATTCGCATTGAACCTCCCAAGAAAGAAGCAGCACCAAGAAGAGCATACCTGCAAATAGGCAACATCAAGAGTAAAATGCTATCACTGTTGAACATATGGCACCAAGAAGTCCTAGTTTTTGCAAATCTAGAACAAATTAAAATTTTCTTCACAAATATCCTAAATTTCCTACATTGTTTCTAGTTTATCCCAACACAGAATAGAGAATGAAATTGCACAGATGTGACACGAAAAAAGAGGGAAAGTGAGTGAAACGAGGGAGGGGGCTGCTTTGTTTTTTCTTTGCAATTAGTTAACTACGGACTTTTACAATATTATTATGAAAATATGTCAATTATTTTTTTTTCCTAAAGAGCCTCCTTTCAAGGTATGTTCTTTGTTTTTGGTTTTTAGTTTGTATGTTTTGTCTAAACATTGAAACTGGCATCCTCCCTGCATCCCCTCCTCTTCACTTCTTTTTTGCACCATCACCATCTCTTTGAAGCTGAAAAGGATCTTCTGCATGCCCCTCCCTTCATAGTACCCTCACATCTCATTTCTCTCTTTCTTGCATGCCCCCTTGTTCCTCTTCTTTTCTCTCTTCATTTCTCTAACTATGCTCTATCGTCTGATTCATCCATCATTCTCTCGTATTTGTATTCCCTCTCATAAAGTCTCTATTGGTTCAATAAGATTTCATGCAAAAACACCTTTAAAATTAATAGAAAAGAAAAGCAGAGTATAGAGAGAAATAAGAGAAATACAAAGTTGCCAGACAGCTTTAGTTCAATATTTGAAAAGCTTCTTCACTTTGTTAAACAACACAAACACATATTTAGTTCATTGACTGCCTTTTCTAAATTGCTACCTAAACATGGCAACGCTTATGGGTTAGTTACTATGCGGTTACCGTGTACGGAATACCCATAATAAAGATTCACATTTCTGGTTATTCGACTTTCTAAAAGGTTGGTAACTTATGAATTTCAAAAAGGGAATAAAATACCCTCAACGAACTCAAGGAACAACAACTTTGGAAGCTTCCCCCCCCCCCACCTATACGGTGCGTGGCACGGAGCGATTTAGACCAAAATAAACTCGAGGAACACAAAAAGCATTTACAAAAGGCACCTTTGTGTGTTTAAAAATAACACGCCCTCATAAAAGGCAATATTATTGTGTTTTTCTAAGCAATTCCGCCACTTGTGAATGTGTTGTGCCATTTAAACAAATGAAAAAAAAAATGTTGGGAAATTTATGATTAAACTTTACACTTTCCCCACGGATATAATTTTTCCCAATATAATGAGAAACAAAGGTTTCTTTTTTATGACCTAGCTAGACACACTAGATGGCAAAGGACATCAAATCAAACGTCAAGGGAATGTTGACTTCATCTTTACTTCCATCAAAAACAAAGATTTGTGCCTCGTGGCCAGTGGCACCATGTGTCACTTTTCCAAACATTTTTGCACCACATGGACAATTCCGCCTCTACTGGGTCTTAGGATAAAATGGAAACAATGTAATGTCAAAGTTTGGGCTTTCTGGGTAAGAAGTATAACTCTGTTTACATAAGTAAATTATTTTACTTGTGTTGATGATGAACAAAATAAAAGCAGAAGGCAAAAAACCAACCCGTTTAAGATACAACAAATTCAAAGAACATGGTCAAGGCAGATGAAAACAACAAAGAATTTGCAACTAAGGCAAAAGGACAAGTCCATAACGAGCGAAGAACAGAACGACGTTGTATGCCATTAAAATGTGTGAATTTTAATGCTCAAAGAAAATTGAGTAAAAGTCTCTAATCAAATATAAAACAACCCATCATGAATATGTTAGGTTTTGGGAAAAATACTGAAGTGATTATAATAAGACCAATTAGGTCAATATATAGTTACAAGGCCATTAGGCCAAACCCTAAATACCCACATATATACCTTAACACCCTCCCTCAAACTCAAGGCGGATCAACAATCTTGAGTTTGCAAACTAATACATCAAAATAAATAGACAATAACTGACTGTAACTAGAGAAAGAACGAAAAAAATAATAATAATGGCGACGACGTTAACGAAGAGGTAGACACAAATGCACGCATAACATCGTTTGGCAATATTGACGACGATAAAGGGCCGACGAGAAGCATGCACACAGACTGCTGCGAAAATGATCATCTGCCAACCAATGACGAGGGATTGGCAATGACAAGCCGGCGACAACAACAGACCAACGAGAAGCACGCACACAGAGCTATTACGAAAATGATCGTCCGACAAACAATGATGACGATGCCCATGGATGATGCAGCACATTGAGTGCCAAACAAAGAGAAGATGCACGAGTGAACAACGTGCGCACGGGCAGAGTGCAGATTTGATGCACGCATGGGTTTATGGGTGATGATGCATGACCTCAACAACAAAACAAAAATTTTCAATGACAGGGTGATGTAGTAGTCACATCATTCAGCAGCAAAACATGTTGAGGAAGCAAGAAACGCAACAGATGGCAAAAATTCTCACACAACAAGTAGGTGGCAGACAAAGGCGGAAGCGGACAGAACATAGGTAAGCCATGAGACCAAAAAGAAGCACCACAGAAGTGAGATCGCAAATACAAGAATCAAAGAAGACGAAGAAACAAAGAAAGTCGTTCGAGCATCAATAGAATAAAGAAGGCAAAAAAAACAAAGAAGCAAAGAAGACGACAATGATCAAAGAACCACGCAGTAAAAGACAAACACCACGAAACGGTCGCCGACTCGAAAGTCGACCGACCAAGAATTAGGGTTCTATCTTTGATACCATGTTAGGTTTTGAAAAAAGTATTTAAGTGATTATAATAAGACCAATGAGGCCAATAAATAGTTACACATAAACGGGCCCAATGGGCCAAACCCTAAATACCCACATATATACCTTAACAGAATATAGTAAACACCTAACCTTTAATTAAGTCCACCTTGGACAAAGGATTCCTTAATTGTTGGTGCAATCAAAATAAAATATAAAACTAGGAAAAACTATCAGATCCAAATTTTTACCAAGATAAGGTTAAGATTATCACTCAACAAACTATATTAAATTATTACTACTCAAAAGATGGTTAAGTAGCTGCAACCCACTTCCACCGTGTACAGAAAAACAAATTGGGTACACGAAATAGTCGAGACAACAAAAAACCACAACAAAGCATTAGTCCCAAATTAGTTAGGATTGCCTAACAAGAAAAACTTGTGACGCAATAAAAGATTTGTACGAAAATTAAACACGACTTGATGGATAAGGTTTGTTTATATCTAACATCCCCACAGGTAATCTAACTAAAACAATGATTAAAAGTGATTGAGGGATTGAGGTATTTTGTTTATGTGAACTTGAGGCAGTATGAGGCGTAAGCGTCAATTTACTTTAAGAAAATGCTAAAAAATGCGAAAGAAGTTACAAATAATATTAAATTAATCAATTTTAGATTAATATTCAATTGACTTAACGTTTAAAAATTAATAGAAAAGATATTAAAAAAAATTACTTAAAAGCACTTAGATTAATATGTTAGGTCAATCCTCAGAAGAAATCAAATTTTTTCCCGTGCGTGCAAATTTGACAATTTCAAATTAGTATTCTCAAGAGACCAAAAGTAGTTTCAAATTTTTTTGAAAAATTAATTTGTCAAAAGTTCCATATTATCTGTTGACCCTTTCTTCAATTACAACTTCAGAAACAAACTGGAACTTATGCTTGGGAATTCGAACATCATCATCTAGACGTTTTACTATAGTTGTATGTAGAAAATATATCATGTGTTCATTAGTGACAGGATGATAAAGCTCAATACTCAAGCTTACTTTGAAATTCTTATCCAAAAAATCCTCCCTCTATCAACCAAGGCTTGTAATTCCGCACTTGATTTTTACGAATGATTGCATGAATCAAAGTTTCCTACAATAATACATACAAATAATTAATGATCGCACCATAAATATGAACAATGGACATCTTCGATGAAGACATAAATATATTTGTTAATCCTAAAGTATATGTATATACTATAGTGTGATCATTAATTATTTGTATGTATTATTGTAGAAAACTTTGATTCATGCAATCATTCGTAAAAATCAAGTGCAGAAATATAAGTCTTTGCTGATGGAGAGAGGATTTTTTTTTTTAAGAAATTTCAAACTAAGCTTGAGTATTGAGCTTTATCATCCTGTCATTAATGAGCACATGATATATTTTCTACATACGACTATAGTGAAACGTCTGGATGATGTTGTTGGGATTCCCAAGCATAAGTTCCACTTTATTTTTGAAGATGTAATTGAAGAAAGGGTCAACAATATGGAAGTTTTGACAGGTTAATTTTCCAAAAAATAAATTGAAACTACTTTTGGTCTCTTGAGAATCTAAAATTGACAAATTCGCATAAACAGACAAAATTTTGAAACTACTATTGGTTTCTTCCGAGTATTAACCTAATATATTAATATAAAAGCTTTAAAGTTATTTTTTTGAATATCTTTTCTACTAATTTTTAATCATCAAGTCAATTGAATATTAATCTAATATTAACACTTGGTCTCTTCCACGCTCAAAGCGCTAGATACACAACCAACCATTCCCAGACAACAATGAGTCAATTGAATATTAAAAAATATCATAATTCGTTTACCACTATTAAACACAAGCTACAAAAAGTGATTATCACAATCCATTAAAAAGACAAAATTATTCTCAATACAATTGGCAAAAATAACTTGTACAAAAGTCAAATTGCCGAAATAAATCATTGTGTGATGAATAATACATTAAGCAATATAATTACGCAGCTTAACCAAGAACATTAAATTTTCATCAATGTCATGAATGGTATTGAGGCTTTGCCATGAATGGTATACTTTTATTTTGGCCATTCTAAAGAAATGTGGCCAAAACAATAGTTTATAATGATGCAATTATTGCTTGAATTAGCGGCGCTTTTGTTATTTTGAGAAGAGAAAGAGAAGAAAGACGAAAGGGTCTTCCTTTCTTTGCCCCTAATGCTGATGCATGTGCCAATGTGCCGTATCTCAAATGAAGATTTTTTGGACATGTGAAGTTAAGATATGGAACTTAAAATGCAAATATGTTTTAATGTTGAGAAATGCAACATAAATGAAAAGTAAAAAACTGGAAAATAAATATTCAAATCTAGAAAAAAAAAAAAAGGCAAAAAACTTAGGTGTAAGCCACCCTCACTTGCATCTCACAGAAGAGTGAGCCTAACTTGAAGGACGCTTAAGCCTCACCATGCATAAATTAATAAAGGCTTAAGCCTCGATATGTTCTTCAGTACAAAACTGAGATAAGCATTAAGTGCAAGCCCAAGTTAACTTTTTAAACCAGTGAACTGGGGATATTTTGCATGTCTTCCTTTCCTATTTCAAGGGAAGAGAGTTGACTGCTTTACAGTACATAGTAGATGCCTTTATACATCTGCATTTATCTTTTCATATTTACAAAGACAATTTTACACTAAGAATTATAAATTCAAAGTGAGAACTTCGTCTTATTTCTTGTGCAGCACAAAGGACAACACATACATGTAAAATTGTACATTTACCCAACTGCAAATGCGCATAAACACCTGGGTTTATCTGCGACTGTGCATAATATAAATTCATTACAATTTGCAACCAAACAACATTGATAAATTACATGAAACAAAACCAATTACGCAATTCCATGAAAATGTAATCCACAAGAGAAAACAAACACAAGAAAGTTTCCCAAAGACGTTTTCTATAAAATAAAAAAAAAGCGAGTTTACCAAGGACAAAGAATAGAAGAAACATAAAAATGACAACCAAATAAAAAATAAGGAAACAAGTCATATGTTCTATACTTTTAGTTAAATAAATAAACTTACGTTCCTTCCTCAACATTCAACTTCTTGTAATGCTTGACTACAAACATTCCAACGAGCCTCCCATATGTTGATCCTATCATTATCCCAGGTACAAATTGACCAGCAGGAACAGCAGTACCAAATGTCACAACTGCTAAAGTATAGAACATAGCCTGAGAGTACACAAATTAATCATGGAAAAATTGATTGGGCAGAGAACCAAAACAACAAACCATAAATTTTCTAACATTAAAAAATAAAAATAAAAAAGTTAATCAGGGAAAAATTAAAAATAAGAAAGCCAAGAAATCGTGCTCGAAAAAAAACGAAAAAGAGCAACTATATATCCTTTTGAATATCGTGGATTACTCCTCACTCTTTTTTCACATGATTCAACTCAGCTGCGAGAGGCCTTTCCTTAAAGTACATCAGATATTCAAATAACATCAGAACGACCAAGTACATACGACAAAGGGCAAAGCATGAACAGAAGAAACTTACTGTAGGACACGGTCATTTCTAGTACCAAAGTGATGCAACACACTAGGAATTCTTTTGTTCCGACAAATCTAAGGGGCTACAATCCTAGAAAAGCGACTTATGGAAAAGTATGAGAGTAAAAGTACAAAAATGTTCCATCATTTTACATTCTCAAGAATCTCAACAACAACCCCTCCAAGCTCCTTTGCTTTCGACATTTCGTGTTTCACGCCAAATGAAGATTTTGAGCTTCTTCAGCCCCGTGTCACCGAGAATTTCTAATGATTCTTATTATTACGTCATAAAGGAACCCAAACTTTTTAAAGATAGAGATAGAATCACACTCGAGACCAATTGAATGAGGGAAAGTTTGCGATCTCCTGATAAGAGAAATCCTTTCATCCTAACTAGTTCCCTAAATTTCCCCTTCATTGATTGCCTCCCAAAGGAAATCCCAAATACCTCATTAACCACAAAGCACAAGAGAATTCAATTGATTGTTCACTGAAATCTCTCCAATCCTATCCTTTTGCATTGCAATAGTAACCGCTTCACTCTTCTCCAAAATCACCTCAAAGCCGATATTGTGCAGAAACATTTGGCCTCCTTCGTTAATTGCTTTCATCCCCCTCTAACATGAGGTATCATTAGCGAATTGGATACAAGGGAGCTCAATTTTGTTTCTCCTAAGCTTCGTGCCTTTTAGAAAAATCATTGCTCTGGCTCTCTCCATTGTATTCATGACATCCATGAGCAAAACGAACAACAAAAAAAAGAGTTGCTTTTTTGGGTATTTCTCATCAACTTCACACTCTTCACTAGAAATTATATTTGGGCTGCGAACAAAATTTGCTTTTACTTTGCAAAAGAAAACTGAGTCTTCTAACATCAGTTTTGGTGAACTCGTGGAGCACTCTTCTTTTTAAAAAAAATAAAAATAAAGGATAAATAGTTGATGTAAGAAGCAAATTGGACATCATTAATAAAATGCTCTCAATCTCATAGCATGCACTCTGCAATTATAAACGAGAGAATTGTGAGTTGCGAGTCTTGTGACTGAGATATGCCTGAAAACAATATCCAAATTTCTTGACTAAGTACGAAAGCAAACTAATCATGCTTTCACTGTGAAATTCAATCATCAACTACATAAGATCATCTTTTGTCACCTTCTATAATCCCTGGAAGCAGACCACAGTGAAATCAACCACAAAGTTTTAGATCTGTTCATCTCTAAAACTTCTTTTCTTACTTCTTCAAAGGCAAATTCCAATCACTAATTATCCTCACACCCATGGGTAATTGGGTTTCAATTTAAGCCTTCAAAGTACATAAAAATTTTAGATTATAAAATTATAAATCATCTGAAGGAGGAGAATTTGTGAATAACGACAATATCGCCAATCATAAAAGTCCTTTCTTCAATCTATGCTATTGCCCTTCTCCTACTATAATTGAGATGTTTCGAGGGTACTTTGAACTCACTTATTCTTTATCCACTCCCGCTCGTCTTTTTCCAAGCACATCTCATACTCTTGCAGCACAACCCCATCTTATTCATGCATCTTCCGTCTTCTAAACAGGTCAAAGGACCTGCTCTAGCACTAAACATGAAGCATCCTCTAAGATCTTATATACTGCAAAAAAGTCTGTCTCATGCCAGAAATTAAGGTTTTATGGGTGAAGAAACTGGGAGTAAATTAGTGTTAATTATAAAATGAACGTCAACATGGAATGAGTTCCAACATTGCTTTTAGAAGGCGTGGTTTATGGGTTTTAAAATCTAAAACTGGGAAAAAAAAGTATAGATGAAGAATGAAATTACTCAAAATCTCAACTCTTCAACCCCATTAATTGAGCATATTACAACATAAATTTACAAAACAAGTTTAGACCTTCACCAGCCTAACTATGTTACGTGAGAAGAAAATAGAAAAAGAAAAACTTTCACAAAAGATGGGATTAAAGAGGTAAGAAAAATGCACAAATACGATATCAAGATTACTAAAAAGGCTTTAGGTGCCTCCATAAAATAGTTCAGCAGAAACTTAGTCTATCCTACATGATCACAGCTTGAATGTGTGCATTGACTTTCACAATGAAATTGATTAATTAGCACTAAAGTGAAATAGCTTTACATACCAAAAATGTTAGAAGGCTTTTAGCTGTATATTCATGAAATGTTTTCGCACTAAATAAGTTCCGTATTGCATCATCCTGCAATCAAAAAATCTTCATCCTTTAGACAAACATATTGGCAAGAGGTCGAGAAAGACATTATTTACCCAAAAAAAGGATCGAAATGACATTGAACATATTCTCATGAGAACCTGAGTGTTGAAAAAGATAGTCGCGAGATCATTATACTCTTTTTCTTTGTGACAGTAAAACTGAAAATATCATAAAAGGATACATTAAAAAAAAAACTAAAGGAATTAGAGATGGCAATTACCAAATAATATTTATATAAATACAAACACACATGAACACACATATGAATGCAATCAAACAACAAGACCAGTAAAACCTTAGTCCCAAAGTAGTTGGGATTGGCTACATGGATTCAACATTATATTCCCTTGAATTAATGCAATTGATACCCTCATTGATTTGGTACTGTACAATGACCAAATATTCACTAGAGTTCATTTCATAATCATAAAATATACAGCGATAACACGTAAACAACAAATCCTATGAAATTTGGGCTTTACACATATAGCCACATCAAATAGATCATGAATAAGTTGGCAACAATCACCTCATCAGATAATGAAAGCAAGGTCAATACACACAACTAAAGGCCCTATTAATTAAAAAATTTATAAAGTGATGCATATTGATTTAGGTTGTTTCAAGGAGAGAATTGAATGGTAAATGGCAAGAATAATAATAAGGGTGGCAAGAAAATTAATGCATGCTGTTGAAACGAAGGAATAAGAGAACCAACATGGGCCCAAATAATTTAAAAGATTGTGTGCTTATAAGACAGTAACATGAAAAATTATTAAATAGATAAAAAAAAAAAAAAAAAAGTATTGTAGCATATGTAAACAACTCAAACAGAAACATGGTACGCTATTACAATATTGTCACAATCCAGAACTTCTCGTCAATCAAAAAGTAAACCAAAAAGATCAGAGGAAGGAAAACCTGAAATGCTCACCCTTAACCAGTCAAGGCATAACATAGAAGCGGGGAAAATGAATATTAAGAAAAAAAGCATGAGAATCGTACATTTACATAATTTCCATACATCCCAGGAGGTCTAGGGCACTTCATGTCAGAATTTGCTTCCATCTCTGGACATGGACTGCATTTTCTTAGAAGTGGCAAACCAAACGAGATAGCAGAAGTAAGCAACGAGATAAGACATGCTTCAATTATCTGTTATAATGAATCCACCGGGTCAGAAAATCTTTGAAAAATAATATTATAAGTGACAAGTGGTCATAAAAAAAATTGCAAGTAATGAACTTTTGGAAGTGCTTCTCTAGGGCTAACCTTGACTTTGCTCCCTCTCTTATGTAAATATTTACGACGCCAATAAGTAATAAGAAATGTAAGATGATTAAATAAAGCTCCTGAGAGAGCAGAAAAAAAAGAACAAAAGAGGAAAAGAAATCAAAAGAATGTAAATTGGAAAAAACATCTACTAGTTAATATGAAAAGGTGCATTTAAAAACTAGAACATTAAATCCATACCAAGAAGGCCTCCAATTATACCAATAATAGCCATTGGAAACAATTCCTCAAAAGAGTAGTCATCTTGACCACTGAAAAAAGAAAGCAGAAAGGGATTAAAAACAGCCAATAATATGAGATTAGATGGAAAAAAAAGGGATTCTAACCCTGATATGTCCCAAATTATGAAGCCACCAGAACCAAAATGTCCACATTTTCCACTACTACACCAACGCATTGCAGTTCGCACCACAACAGCCACAACAGCAGATGTGAAAAAGACACGCCACATGAGTTGACTCCTCCACCTTCAATCCATTATTAGCATAGTTTAGAAAGACCAAAAGAAAGTTATTGGATCGTAATGTGGGTCATCTGGATGTGATTTATACCAGGATGTAACTTCTTCGAGTGCAAATAACACTCCACCAACCGGAGCTCGAAAAGCAGCAGCAACTCCAGCTGCACATCCACAGGTCACCTTTACATTGTTTTCAAGATATTAGACAATATGTAACAATCAGGAATCTAGAAAAAGGTGACCCAGCACTAATAGCAGTTGAAAAAACAAGGATGGAGATATCATGAAGTGAGATATTATCCAAAGGTTATTATTACAACGACGACACAGTTGAACAATGAACACAAACATTTCCTACCATGGGAATTAAAGCAGATACAGCACAACCAAATTTGTAAGGGTTGACTACATGGATAGACTCTTCTACTCGACCCAATTTAATGCAGTTGATGGTTAACAACCAAAGAAGAAAACAATTGAGTTACAATAACAACTAAGATCCACGTAAATATACGCCGCAATCCCTCAGTGAAGAGAAAATCAAACACATCTTTTTTTTACATCCACAATATCTTTATCTTATTATATTGATGTAAAATACAAGGAAAATGAAAAGAAGATAGAACTAAACAAGAAGGTAAGGACAAAGGAGCACAATAAATGGTATTCTCCTATGCCCTAAACCACCCTAAGGGGGAATAGCCTTCGGACAATTTCCGTTGAACAATCCAAAAGAGGCCCCAAAATGAAATATATCCAAAGTGCCCCTCCACATAGCTCTATATGCTCGTCCTCAAAAGTTCTTTTGGTCTCTAATGTCCCACTCTGACAAGATCACTAATAAACTAAAAACATTGCTGCACAACCAATTGCAAACCAACAACAAAAGGGACAATGACGAGCTACATGACACTCATTCTCTGCAAGACAACCAGTTGAAACAGATAGATCAAGAAAATCAAAAGATAAGAGTGGAAGATACTGAAAAATGACAGAATAACAAAAAGGAGAGAAGAGATAAGCATGACAGTCAGCAACAACAAACATCAAAGTAAAAACAAGCAGTTACACAATGCAATTCAAGAAAAATACCAAACAGGCACAGAATGGAAATACAAGAATCCGAACCAAGAAACAGCACCGTGATCAGAATCTTGAATTAGAATTATAATAAATGTTTGTAAAATGAGGTGGGATCCTGATTGACGATAGTAAGACTTAGTGCATTATCTAAGTTGCATTGAGCAGTTCATGTGCATTATATACATATGGGGCAACTTCAAATGCATGGATTTCATTCTGGGTTTTCTTTCCTTTTCTGATTAATATCCATAATGGACTAATATCTTTCAGAGGATGATCCCCTTGCTAAGGAAACTGATTTCTACCTACAAATCAATTCTACGGTTCCTAATCTAACCAAATTATTCTTCAAACTAAAACTTAAAAACGAATAGCTAACCATCTTCACATGTTAAATAAATTAATAGTGATTAAATTCTTAGTTCAAATGTCTGACATCACAAAAGCATGTTTGAGCTTAATATTTTAAAACAAACACTTCATTCGTACTTTTATACTAACAAATGATAATAATAAAGCTATATATTCATTTCAAATTAGTAGAAGTTAATTCACACGAGTCTAACATGCGTTCATGTCTATTTACAAAGCACACAATACTAGCCTAACTTAACCTCATGTTAAACCCTCAAGTCCAACTAGGACTTGACCGCAATCCATCATCAACTTGGAGAATGGATCTAGCTTTATCTTTTTACTAGCCTATATTAACCTCATGTTAAACCATCCATTTTTCTTGGATGTCTACAGGGCCCTTGGATCTTATAACCATGGGCTCTAATACCATGTTCAATTTTGTAATATAGGCCCAAATCCAAGGTGAGAAGAGTGTGGTGACTAATTTATGTATAGGCTTAACCGCTTAAGTGTGAAAGTCGGGTTCACTCCAAAATGCCAAGGCAAGATGGAGTGTCCACTCCACACTTACAAGCCTTATTTTTTCTTTTTAACTAGTCGATGTGGGATTATTCCCAACATCTCCAACAATGTTC
The DNA here is from genome assembly GCA_039657345.1 of Stephania japonica. Classification (NCBI taxonomy): domain Eukaryota; kingdom Viridiplantae; phylum Streptophyta; class Magnoliopsida; order Ranunculales; family Menispermaceae; genus Stephania; species Stephania japonica. The sequence goes on along the minus strand of CM077558.1, from coordinate 12,167,824 downwards.
ATAATGTATGAGAGACATTTAGCAGAATACTACCTCAGGATGCTTGAAATAATTAAAACAAGATCTTTTAATTACCGAATTGATTCTGATTTATTTGCATCAAAGCTAAAAAATTAAATCCTGTAATAATTCCAATTTATTGGCCATGTAACTGAACAACGTCATGTTTCCAATCAAGCCCGTTTTACAGTCCTCATTAGATCTTGTCCAGCACAGTGCAACATATCAAGGGGACTGAGTTAAACCCAGAAAATTTTCTCCAGTCTCCAGCACTAACATCTTCAAGGCTAACCCATAGATATTTAAGAAAGTGATTGCTGCAATATCCTTGAGGCTGCCAATAATTAATACCAATTCCTTCATCGTCCTGCAGTCTAATTCTCAGTAACAGGATTCAGAAGTTGTGGCCTTAAGCAGGCAAAAGTTTACAATTTTCCATTCATACTTGGAAGAATCATGAAATGAATAACTATAGCTATTGGGAATATAACCGGAAGCTCAACCATCACTGTTTTTGTCATACTTCAGGCAATTCCGACGGCAATAACTTTTACTTTTCATCTAAACGTGCTCATTTCCATGCCACTATAGATCACAAACCCAGTTCCTCACCTTTCTTTATCACAATAATCAATAATGATACGAGATAATTTAGTATCATCCACCAACGCAACTGTTTTTAATTATTGATGTCACTAAAGTCAGTTTGACTAATCAGACTTTGTTCCGAAGCTTTAGCCGGCCCCAATTAATTTGGGACGGAGGCTATGCTGTTGTTGTACTACTGACTGAACTTAAATAAAAATTAATGGGCTACATGGCCTCCAGACAACCATTAAGATGTTGATTGATACTTTGATGAGCATGAAGTTTCAGTTAAAACAACCGAATCCTAGCGGAAAAAAAAAAAAGAAACATACCTACCAAGCTGAGTCAAACTTTTTTAGGCCAAAACAGGCAATATGAGTCAATTTCTAAGTCAAAGTATCAGTTTAATATGAAGTACATCAAATATATTAAAGACACGAATTATTTTATTATAATACAACAAATGTCTTTTGAATCTTCCGACATAAAAACGAAAAAAATAAAAATATAAAAACAAACAGATGTAAGAATGAATCTTTTTCTAAAAAAAGAACCAATACTGGACGAGATTACCGCAACTAACACAACACCCACAATATCATCTAGTAGAATTTTCGAGAAAGAGTCACTCACAAGATCACGGCGGTCCCTATCACTCTTAAATACTTGTAGCCACCTTAAGCTTAGATGATACTTTGTTGATCCACCCTGAGAGTGTTTGCATGATTAAATGTTAGTTCAAGATGTAGACAACAGGAATACAGCAACTGCACATCGCCATGTAAAATCCCTGAGATGAAGCACTACATCATCTCATACTGAAAACTAGGTTTAGTAGTGGTGGATTTGTGGGGCGGAAAATATAAATTTATTCGAACAGAAATTGACTGACAAGACAGAAGAAAGACCAATCACTACATAAATCAAATTAACAGTAGAAAGTTCAAACTGACTTGGGTTACAGCAGGGAAATAATCGTGCGGCCACAAAGTAGAAAGGGAAAACAAACAAACAAACTAAATCATAAATTAAGAGAAATGAGAAAGGCCCAAGATGCCCTAAATGTGCATCTATAAATAATTTTGTTGAGATAGTAACTAATGCCAATGCATCTATAAATAATTTGTTGAGATAGTAACTAATGCCAACGCCACAGTTAAAAGCACCGTGCAAAATAAACCACTGCTTTAAGATTAACTTCACGTAAAGACAAGGGTACAAGGAAAAGGATATTTAAACTGGCCACCCAAAATATTCTAACCTGACCAAACAGAGAAGCAATACAAGCACCAGTGTGAACAAGGGGGCCTTCTTTTCCAAGTGCAAGCCCGCCGCCCACCGAACCAATGCTTCCGAATATCTGCATAACAAAAAGTGTACTGATGCTAATAACTAAGAAACAAGACATTTCTCAATAAAATATAATAGAGTCCCTGAAAATAAAATCCTACCTTTCCAATCAAAGTTCTGAACAGAAGGATACCACGAGTATCAATTCCTGCATATACGCATCTTATCAAGATTTTTCCAAAATCACAATGAAAACTAAGGAAATTTCCCCAGCAAATCTTACCGTTCAAATAACCCTTAATTTCAGGAATACCAGATCCGGCTGCAGCTGGTGCAAACTGTGTTACAATAAAAGCAGAAGAAAGTACCAATGCCAAGTTTATCAACGTGTAAACCAGGAAGCCCACAAAGTATGAATGCTGTATCAATGAGAAGGTCGCAGCAAACTTCCAGCCAGCAAAGTTCTCAACAGCAAGATTAATAAAAACAGCTGCTAGTCCAGTGCCTGCATTAAACCAAATCCCAAAGATAATGAAGAAAAGGAAAATGTCACAGTCCATACATCAACCAAATAGGAGACAAATAGAAAGCAATGATCTTAAAAAAGCTTTCACGAACCAAAAGGGGATGGTTACGTAAATCTACTTTTAGCAGGGATAAATCTATGATAAGTAGACTTGGCTCGTATTACTTTACATACTCCTCCTTCATTATAACATTAATTGACAAGAGATAAAGCTGTGGGTAAATTACAAGCACAATTTACTCCAGATGACTCATTTTAAGTATCCATCTTCTGAAGTGGTGTGAATCTAATCGTTTTAACCAATCTTTTCACCCAACTACTAAATATTTCAGGCAGCCACCACATATCGAAGACTTTAAGTGTGGTGACCCAACTAGTCGTTGTAACTTAATAGGATGAGTTGGTCATATAAACACTCCTGCATGACTCCATAGCCACAAAAGCAACTTTACTTTTATTCTCATTGGTTTGAATCATCTCCATCGCTCTAATAGAATAAATAAGCCTCGATGCCTAATGATATGTTTCCTTTGTAATTTACCAACATTTTCCTTAATCTGATCAAAAAGCATTTGGGAACTCTGGCAAGAAGACAAAACTCTTTCCTTAAAAAGGGTAAAAGGTTGTTTCAACAAACACATTTCTAATTGCACTTGCTCTTAATTTGAAACTGAGAAACACCCAAAGCCCTTACTTGTACATATCATATGACCTTCAATTTTCATTGCCATACAGCTATACTTTAAGAAAGCAAGCATGCATGCAACTTTGAGTAATATATTATGTATAGAATACATTCCATTCACATATATAAGAACAATAAATAAGATTAAAAATCCTATCAAAAAATGAAATTAAAAAATAAACTAGGATTCTTCAGTTGGAATACAATATTTGCAACCGAATACATGCGCACAAGCACACATAACACACAGAAATCAATGCCAAATTGGTATATTCACAAAATCAAGCTTTACGAGAAATCCTATTTTCAAGATTGAAACAAATTGAGGAATCGATAAAGAAGAGGGAAACAATGAATATAATAAAAAAAAATGGCTCAACAACGCAGCTTGAGAACAAGTCAATCAGATTTCTTTCCATCGAAGTCGCCATATTCCAATGCTCTTTATTTTGGGTTATCTAGTGTACAATGAAACTAATGTCAGCATCAATTCCCTCAAACAAATGACCCCAGAATACTATTTCAAAATTGTAGCTCCTAGAATTTATATAAAGCACTGAATTTCGCACAACCCTAAACAATTCAAATCATTCGACTCGAATAAACATAGCAATTTCAATCCAAAATCAACTCACCAACACCAATCAGCAACGCAAAGAACCACTTCACCGCCACGGTATACGCCACATAGACCGCTCCTCTCTGTGCCTGTTAAATCACACAAAATAATTCCAATCATCATAACAATAAACAACATACAAATTCCTCCTCTGACTCCACCAAAAACTTCACAATTCAAACCTGCTCTTCCCTGTAGGCGCAATTCTCAATGACCTCGTAATCGAGACTCTCCGCGGCGCCGCCGCCATCGCTCTTCCTAGTGGAACTGGACTCCTCCGACTCGCCTTCCTCCGCAGGCAACCGAGACCACACCAGCTTCGCCGTCTCCAATCCGTTCTGTATACTGCTCGAAAACATGATTTCGAAAACCTAGCGCGCTCGCTCCGCCGAACCCTCCGAAACCCTAACGACCCGAAGAACAGCGAAGGATTCGATATGCGAATGGAAGAGCCGCATCTGAGAGCGGATCGGTGGAGAGGCGATTGGAGATTTGTGAGAGATTGATTGACTGTGTGTGTGTGTGAGAGAGAGAGAGAGAGAGAGAGAGTTAGAGTTTGATTTGATTTTTTTGTTCGTGTTTTGGGCGGATTGAGAGTTTCTATCGAGAAGAGAGAGAGAGAGAGAGACAGAGACAGAGACAGGGAGACGGGTTGCTTGCTTGGTCTCTCGTTGCTTGTTTGGTCTCTCGCTCTCACTGTCGGAGCTCTGTTTGCGGTTCTGTTGGGCTAGTTGATGTGGAAATTTTTACATCCGTCCACTAAATATACCTTTAAATCCGTAAAGTACTGTGAATTTTCTTTTTATTGGTAAATTAAAATATTTTGTCTTTCGAAAAGGTGAAATTAGAGAAGCAAAATTCAAGTACACGAATGATACATTTTGTAAAGGTGACATTCGTGTTACGTGAATCCACGTAGGATTCACGTCACACGAATAGCGCATTTACAAAATGCGTCATTCGTGTTAACACACGAATAGTGCTTTTGGAAAAGGCACTATTTGTGTAATGTGGGCGATGGCCAATGCCACGTAGACTTGTATTGAGATGTTGATGCGCATGGGACACAGTTGTGTAGTGTTGTGGCAAGGTTGTGGACCCGCGACACATGACTTGGCGACCAACGGATTTTGAGGCCGCTACATGTACGCAAATTTTCAAAAGCCACAATACATTTTTTTTTTATTTTAAAGAAATCAACTTTATTTGATGAATTTAAAAAAAAACACACACACACACATTGGTGTTGAGTTATCTATACGCATCTCGATTTAGTGTGGAACACACCCAATATGTATTTTAGTATAGTTTGAGTTAATGTATGTGTAGTATTTTTAATATAGGCGGGCAAGGGTATGAGTGAAATATAAGTTGCATACATTTCATATTTTGTATGAATGACTCATTTACAGAAGGAGTCATTCATACAATTGAAATTGCCACATCACACACCCACCGCCATGTCACACTTAATAACGCCTTTAGTAAAGGCTATATACATTAGTTTTTTAATTTTAAAGAAATTTACTCAATTTAATGAATTTTAAAGTAAAACAACCTTACTTTTTGAAAAACCCCTGTTGATGTGTGCTAGAGGACACGCGTCAGCCCCTTTTTTATTATAGTTAGTGGTGTGCACGGTCTCTACAAAATCGTCCAAACCACCCAATCCGTGATGGTGAATTTGCGGTTTGGGGGTGATTCAGAAAACTCGAAAACCGCGGAATCGCGATTTGGTGACAGTTTTCATTTCGAAAAAACCGCGGTTACCTTTATTTATTCTTTTACTATCATCTAATCCTACTACATTTTGAAACATTGTTTAGGCATTTTGGACCAACTTGTTCTAGATGATTAGTTGAGATGATTAGCAAAATGCGTTGAGTCATTGACTTGGTAAGTAAATCTTATTGGTATTTTTAGTTCTTATTAAACTCTTATCTTGTTCCTAACTTTATATTTCTAATTGTTGTTTTATTGTAGAAACAAAGAATGAAAATAGAACTTGGAAGAATGGAGTTGAAGGCTTTCATGTTAAATCTATTTACTTTTGTTGTTTTAACTTTTGAAATGAACTTGAATTCATAACTTTGTTGTGTTTCAATGTATTTTTGGTGGATGATTGTGTATGGACATGTTTTTTGTTGTATGTTTTGTTGATAGACATGTATGGAATGTATGCAGTTTTTTTTTTGAAAATATTGCAGAAAAACCGCGCAAACCACGGTCGGTTTGGTCGTGATTTAGAGGATATGCGGTTTGGTGGTTATTTGCTAATTGATCAAACCGCGAACCCTCGATTTGGTCGCGATTTGGTTGTCTTAATTATAGTAGTGGTAATGTTGCGTTTGCCTCAGCCATTGAAAACCATTTTGTTCCTAACAAAAAAAAAAACGGTTGCTTTTGTTTATGGAAGCCTACTTTGAGCACCTAGATATAGCACGGGGACCATAGCTGATGCTCCTATTTTTAGTCAATCCACCTGTCGTTAAAAAGGAACGTGTTGGAATAGCACCCTCAATTCACACCTCGAGATGTAGGCTTATGTATCACGTAATGTAATACACACACAATGGATATGGAGCATTGTGTATTTTTCACTTAAAAAAATCAAATTTCAAGTTAAAAAGTTGGTATCCCCCTCGCATCCAGCAGTCAAATCAATCAATTGATCTGATCGACTAACAACATGCATGCAATCAAAGACATGTTGTGACGGCCCCAAATTTCACAATCCCAGAATCGGGCACCGCCCAGCCTAGACCCGTGCAAACCCCCGAGTCAATCCCATCGAGTCGCGCAGGACCAGTGAGCCTTTCTTTACCATTTAATCATTTATCAAGTATTTAGATGTGAAGTCAATTAATTAACGAGTTATCAAAGTATAAAGCGGAAGCAATCAATCTCAACTAATCAATTAACCTAGAAAGCTTCAAGTTAGGACAAAACCTAGGGTGTAGGAACCCCGTATATCACATCTGCCATGTAAATCAAGGAGAGGAGAGTATTATCCAAGTCATAAATATCCGACAATCTCTTAACCCATAACCCCATGTACAAAAACAATATAAGTAACTAATATAACCAAAAAGTCACATATACCAGCAGAATAGGGTTGCTCAAAGTATCTTGCCTAACTACATGGCCTTTCCCTTACTGGACTGCGGATCTGCACTCAGTCAAACACAAGAATGACGAGTCCAGGTAAGTAATGTCAAGCAGGAACCATAAATACAATATTTCGAAATAAATAAATTAAAGCAGTCAATTCATGCAGATAAAAATAAAGGACATGGAGTGCATGAATATATATAGACTGTAAATAAATGAATGAACAATCGAAATTAAGTGCTCCGGAATACAAAGGAAAAATACAAGTGGTTCCGACCAATCAAAGTCATTTGAGTCGAGGATAGAATCTCCTCAAAGGCTCGGAGTCGATGACAAAATCTCCTCTAAGACCCCTACGCAAGTGTCGATTCCCCAGCAATTTGGTGGAGAACTCTCATCCCGTACATATCATCACAACCAAATCACATATCCCAAGCCGTAAACCTCTGGTATAAATACACCAAAGGCCTCGCTTGACTTACTTGCTTTGGGACAACTCAAGAGAATGGAATTTTCAAGATAGCGTTGAACAATATCAATAATGAATTTAAAGCTCAATAAATAATTGTAGTGTTCCTCACTAGTTTACTTACCTCGATCCAAGCTAATCACACTCTCGCGGACTCCGACTCGTCCCTACGTAGTCCTGCGTACTAATAATCTTGATAATACAATTTATTGTGATTTTCCATAAATTTTTATCCAATTTTCCTTTTTTATGTTTATTGTGTTTTCGGGTCGAATTATGGGTTATTGAGTCATATTTGGACCTGTTTAGATACCCCGAGAAGTCCCCGATTAATTCTAAAAATTTCCACAAAATTTGGAAAATTATGGGCTCTAGGCGCCACCAAGACGCTGTGAGGGTTTTACCCTCGGCAACATCTCCACGGCATGGGGCATAGGCCTCTCTTCCCCAGACGCCATGGGCAGACGTCTGTGGGGTGCATCGTGAGGGCTTATCCCTCATCTCTTTGTCCCCAGTGCCGCGCCTGGCGCCACCACCTGAAAGACTGCCAGGGGTGTTTTCCCACTTCGGCTCACGCTGCTTTGAGCCGATTTAGTCCGTTTTTCTTCGGAGACTCAACACAATTCCAAAAACACCTTCGACACACTCCAAAACGTCCAAAATCCTCAATGGAAAACCCAAAACAAAAATCATTCGAAAATCTCTAAAAATTCATCAAAAATCCCAAAACTCCCCCAAATCGAATCCGTCTTCATAAAACTCGTAGTGATCATTGTGAGGATCACCAAAATGTTGAGAGTTTCGATTGAGTTCAAGATCTCGACGTGGTGTTCAAATTTCATTGCGACGAACACGGTTAAAACCTATAGTGATGCGTAGGGAATGACGAGGGGATGAAGGATCTCACCTCGGATCATCCGAAACGGCCGCCGTCGCGTTGCTCCAGCCACCACCATTCGCTAGTTGGGTGAGAGAGACGTTAGGGAAGAGGAAGGAAGAGAGAGAAGAGAGAGAAGAGAGAGAAAAGAGAGAATGGAGTAGTGTGGGGTTTATATACCCTTTACCCAATCTTGGCCCACACACCCATCCCTAGGCCCATCTATTGGTTCATAATCACCCCATCTTACCTACTTAAGTGACTCAATTGGGTGATTTTAGTTGACTTGCTCCTCACTCTAGCCTACCACCTCATTCCTTGTGCAACCGGACTTGACCCGCGCCGCACTTTGCATGTCTTACGCACTTAGTCGAATCACGTACCAATTATTTCGATAAATTAGAGTTTGTATTTTATCAGTATTTTTAACTCCCTTTTTGGCCCTCAGTCCACTAAACGTCGCCTCGCACAACCCACACTTGCACACATAAGTCCTCATACGTTTGAGACATTAAAATCATTGCTAAGGCTATACAGTATAATACAAACATCAACCAAATATAACATACCTCGGTATCGACGTTCGAGAATTAATGACTGTACCACGACGGAGGGCCCACGTACCACCTGTATTGACGCGTGGCATGAGTTAAATTTTCAGGGTCATTACATGAGTCTTCTATGCTAGTTGCACATTGTGGAATCTTGGTGCTTAGAGCATCCACAATGGTATGACTAGTTTTGGGTGTAATAGATTGACACATCATTATTTCATTACACTCTCATCTACTACACTTCACACCCACAATCATTTAAACTCTTCACTACACACTTTATGGGACCCACAATCACATCACACAATTCTTTTTAAAAAATCAACACATTTTAAAAAAAGTCACATCACATATTCTATATAATTAATCAATCAATAAAATAACTATTATTTATACATAACTAAATATATTTTTTGAAATTAAAAAAATAAAATAACTACTTAATTAATTTTTTAAATAAGAAATAATAAAAGGCTGGCATAAAAAAGCCATATCACAACGCCAAATGTAATTTTTATGAACAAACATAAAATTTAATCTATTTAAATAAATTCGACAATTTTTAATTAAAAAAATAAAACCCTAAACCCTAAACCCTAAATAAAACTTCTTAATATATCAAAATATCGATTTATTAATTGACGTAAAAAAGAAAATTAACAATATAATAAAAATTAGAAAATTTGCAATACAACATATATGGAAAATAATTGATTCAAAAATCATACTAAATGTCATCATTAACATTTTCAATGTGGTTCCATATATGCTCGACCAAGTCTGCTCGAAGATGTTGATGCACTTCTTGATCACGCAATGTTGCATTTCTTTGAGGATATTGATTAAAATCTTGAGTGAGCCCTTAAGTTACGACAACTAGAGGTTCTTCTTCATCGTAATCCCAATTGTCAATCGTGTCGCCTTCATCTTCAACAATCATGTTATGTTATGTTATGCATGCATACATTATAGCTTTCAAATGTTCTCTGTACCATAATCGGGCAGGCCCACGCATGATTGCCCAACGAGATTGAAGTACACCAAATGCTCATTCGACGTCTTTCCTTGCAGATTCTTGCATTTTTTTGAATTTCATTCGCTTTAAATCTCCCGAGTATGATAAACTTTTTACGAATGTTGCCGACTCTGGGTATATGCCATATGCGAGATAATATCTTTGTGTGTATGTTGTGCCATTCACGGTGAACTTAATTTGTGGTGTCCTTGCAAGACGTCATTAAATAAAGGAGATTGATTTAATACATTTATGTCACTGTTAGACCCTATGACTCGAAAAAATGTATGCCAAATCCATAAGTCAGCTGAAGTAACAACTTCTAGCATGATAGTTAGAACCCCTTGATCACCTCAAGTGAATTGTCCTTTCCATGCCACCGGACGGTTCTTCCATGGCCAATGCATGCAATCAATGCTTCCTAGCATGCCCGGAAAGCCATGACACTCAGAATGCAAGCGAAGTAAACGTTCAATATCTTTGCCACTTGGTCTTCTTAAATGCTCATCTGAAAATATTTCAACAACATATTTGCAAAAATTTATTAAACAATCAAGTGCAGTATGTTCACCAATCCTTACATATTCATAGAATTGGTCAGCTGGTCCTCCACACGCTAATTGACAAATGGCAGTTGTGCATTTCTAAAGTGAAGAAAGTCCTCTTTACCAGTTGCATCAACTCTCCATTGAAAATATTTAGAATGATTTTCAAGAGCTTCAACTATTTGCATAAACAATGTCTTCCTCATCCGAAATCTTCAATGAAATATATTAGCAAGATAAACTGGCTCGTCGGCAAAATAGTCTTTGAAAAGTTGCTCATGCCCACATTCATGATTTCAATTAATGAATCTTTGAGTCCTCCTAGAAGGATTGGAGGTTTCACCAAGTAAAACTTTTGTAGTTTCTTGCAACAACGTAAACACTTGCACATCTGAATCATCATTCATCAATTCATTTCCTATATATTCTTCCATTGCTTCTATCCTCTCATCGATGTCGTCCATCTTCGTAGGATGCAAGTGGTATAGATTGCAAGAAAATGAATAGTGGATAGGTTAAATAGTATGAGCTTGAGTGAGTGAAGCTTGCATATGTTGAGAAGTATGGACCAAAATAATAGTCCCACATCGGATAAGTGAAACTTCTAAATGAAGTACATAAGTGATTGTTTCTTCTCTAACAGTATCGAGGCCTTTTGGGTTAAAACCCCACACCTAAAAGATGAAGGGTGGTTAAGTTGGGGACAATATCAGTACTGGGGAGATCAATGGCTCGCGAAGAAGTGTCGCGGGCGGTCGTTTGTGGGTATCAGACCAAAAGACAGAAAAATTCAACATGGTATCAGAGCACAAGCCGTTTGTGGGTATCAGAGCACGGGTCGTTTGTACGTATGGTAGATATGTTATGATTAAAAAACCATTAGACTTGACAAACAATAAAGTCCTTGACACGTTGGCTAGGATAATATGTACTCGAACGCGATTTGTGTTGATATTTTGGTATAATTAGGGGGTTATGAGTCGTCAATAGACATATGAGTACTGGAGTCGAATGAATTCGATGCCTTGGTTGGTGTGAACTAGTTTTGAGCATTACATGTTTTGCTCGATTGATACGAGAAGAAAAATTGGAGACCTTCGTGAGTGGCATGCGTGCTAGAGCGAGACAGAAGCGTCAGCTTGAGTTCTTAGAGGACTACGACTTCTCGTTTTGGATACCATCCGAGGAAGACCAATGTTATTGTTGATACTTTGAGTCGCAAAGGATTTGATGCCTAAATAATCTTGTGTTAGAGGATTACGTGAGGCAGCTGAGTTGAGGAATTCAGTGGACGTGTCGACGATTATCAGGGCATGGATACGTGGTTAGACGATATTGAAAACCATCTCATTTGGCATTATGCGCGAGGAACAACAAAACGATGCATCATATGAGCGGTACGACGAGATGACGGATAGTTCAAATTGCCCAGATTAGAATCGGTCGACAGACTCATGCTAAAGGTATCGCGAGCGACCGGGGTTTCCATTGTTAGCTGATGTGCGTGACGAAATACTTCAGGAGATTCACCACTCTTGTTTCATTGTATATTCGGGTTGACCTAAGATGTGCACTGACATGTGACCTCTCTTTTGGTGGCCAGGGATGATTTCCCAGGTGTCGGAGTTGTTCGAGCGGGAGACATGTCATCGCGTGGAGGCTGAGTGATCGATAACCTGAAGGACTGCTACACCACCTACCCATTCCTCGCTGGAAGTGGGAACGTATTGATATGGATGTCGTCAGTGGTTGCCTCGATCTTCTCGTGGTCATGATAACATCTGGGAAATTATGGACAGGGTTGTGGAATCTGTAGTACCTTTACTTGCACGAGGTTGCACAAGCAAACAGTTGTCAGACAAGTATCGGTATGTCACCGATTGAGGCGCTTTGTGATAGGCCTCGTAAAAATTTCTTTCCTGCTGGACTGAGCTAGAGGATGTTAAGGCAGATGGATTAGAAACTGTTGATGATTATGCTGAGAAATTATGGTAGATTCCTTTGAAGCTTTTGAGTGCCCAAGGGCAGCATAAGAAATACCTGTCGAGTATCATGATATAGAAAGACTAAGTAGACTTGAAGGTCTTTATATTAAAGGGTCACAACCGGTTCGAAGGCAAGAAAGACTCGATTCGAGGTTTAACGATCTCTTCAAGATGGTGAAAAGGTTTAGTGTAACCGTTAATTTTTAATGTACTTATTAGTGAAATTTCAGGGACGAAATTCTAATAAGTGGGGGAGACTGTAACAACCCTCAAATTTTAACTCGACTTGTGTCGCACTTGTTAGGATCGTGAATCGGCTACGTGATACTAGACAGTATTTCGAACCTCGGGAGTCGACACTGAGGTAATGTTATGTTTTTGTGATGTGTGTATTAGTATTGTAGTTCATTACAGGTCATGCGCCGTTCGGGCAATTCTTAGACTGAGTGAGGCTTCGCCTAGATAAACGGGGGAGTAAAACACTATTAAAATACAAATAAATGAATTTTTGGATAATTTAAATTATTATTTAAAGGAATAAGGCGGGACTATGCACGCGATGAGTCGAACCAGACAGAAAAACGTTGTTTGGACATAGGGAGTTGGATAATTACGCGACATACAGTCTATGTGATATAGATTGTTAATGTGACATAACTATAATTTGATGAGCCTTACGATTAACCCCGAAATGCGTGTGTGTTTGGAGATGAAACATAGTGGAAGATATAACAAAGATCAAGGGGTATAATAGTCATTTTGAACAAAATAATGGGTATATATATGTATTTACAAGGAAAACCCTAAATTTATTTTCATACTCTCACTCTCGCCGCCCACTCTCCTCTTCCACTTTCCCTCTCAGTCAACTCGTCTCCTCTCCCTTGGTCACCGAGCTTAGCCTCGCCGGAGGTCCCTCAGCTTACCGGAGGTGCGTTTCTCTCTCCCTCTCGGTCTCTCTCCCTCTCTCTCTCGGCTTCACTCTCGATCTCTCCTTCCCTCGGTCACGCACGTCTCTTCTCCCCACTATTGTGTAGTTGTCCACGTGTTGCCGGACTGGGATGGTGGTCACGACCGTCGGAGGCGGTCCAAGGTGGTCACCGAAGTCGAGGTTACCTCACACACACTCGGTCTCACTCTATCTCGGTTTCTCTCTCTCGATCCCTCTCTCTCAGTCACACTCTCTCCCTTTCTCGATCCATTCCTCCCTAACTTGGCCGAGCACACCACCAGTTGTCAGAGGTCCAGAGGTGGCTGGGGTTCACCTCTCTCGCCGGAGATCTTTCTCTCTCCCTCTCTCCCACTCTTTCTCTCTTTCTCTCTCGTCTTCTCACTATTTTGCTATTTTTTGGACTGTTTTGGGCACTGTTTTGGCCTGTCGTGGCTGGTGTGTTATCCCCAGTCGAGGTTGATCGGAGGTGACTCTCCGACGACGCCATTGGCTGGAAGTGGCTCCCCTCTCATGTGCAATCGTGGTGTATGTCGTGGACAGTTCGTTTAGGTGTGTTGATGTAAACCGTGATGTTGGTGTGTGTACAGTTCATGTGGGGTGCATGATAGTGTGGGGTGCATGCAATGTGTGGGTGTGTACACTACAGTTGGGGTGTGGGGTGTGTCATGTGTGGGGTGTATTATTGTGTGTTGGGTGTGTCACTATGGGCATGCATTTTCTTAGTGTTGTAATGGTTAATCGAGATTCTTTATTCGTGTCGTCATTTCATGTGATTTCGTTGTCTAGTTGATTGACTTGATTTTGATTAAACGATCAGACTCGTTGTAGTTTCTTATCAATGCTGCATGGTTTCAAGTTTCGATCATGATGATTTCATGTGAGTCTATGCATTGTAAATGGTCGTGACGTCGTGGTCATGCCGCCGGTCCTCGAGATTATAGCATGACCTATTTACGACTGAGCCGAGCCTAAGATGTGTGATTAGTGTGACGGCCCCAAATTATCAATGCATTTGGGTATGCTCGGCCTAGACCTGTGTAGGTCCCGAGTCGATACTCAGCGAGCCTGACGAGCTTAGTCAGCCTCCAATTAATCAATTTAAAAGTTTATGAAAGAGTTATTGCAATTATACGCAGCGGAAAAACTAAACAAGTATTGAGAAATAACTCAATCAAACGAAAATTAGGAAATCTATATAAATGTGGAAACCCCAAGTGTTCATAGTATTCATCTCAAAAGTGATTCCCAGGTCAATAACCAACATTGTATATATAAAAAACATAATACAACTAATACGCATGAAACAGATCTAACCTAATCTTGAAGTCGCGTACTCTGAGAGGTCCTCAGAAATAATCACTGAGTAGAGGGCTCTTGCCCTTGTCGCACTTCGGGATATCTGCATCCACCGTCACAAACTAGACATTGAGCAACTGAGAAAGATTGAAAGTAATACCAGAAGAAAATAACAGTAATTCATGAATATCAAATAAAGAAGTCTAAATATCATGCGATAATTAAAAAACAAGAACAATAAATAGATCAAAGTGCATGATAGGTAGACTGAGGAAATAACAATCGAAAACATGCGTGTTCTAAAGAAACAAAAGAGGCAGCAAGCGGTAAATCCATAGCATTCGAAAAGAGGACGCTGGCTCTTTTCGGGCAATGTCGCAACACTAGCGCAACATCAGAAGGACACAGGCCTCCTAGCATACGGAAAGAGGATGCTGGCTCTTCTCGAGCAATGTTACGACACTAGCACAGCTTGATAAATGAGGGACACAGGCCTCAAGAATCACATCGACACGCTCATGCCAAGAACACACATACTAAAGAATCGACAAGATAGGAATGCCAACAAAGGGAATCAACAAGCAACAATGAATGAAAATGAATTACATGCAATGTTCTTACTGGATTACTTCCGTACACAAGCTTTAGGGCAAGTGCACTTACCTGAACTATCGCGACCCGCGAAACAAACTCCGAGACTCTAGCACGTCTCCCGCGATTTTCCGACTACCTGATAAGGATTTAAGTCCCAAATATCAGTTTAAGTCTTTGTATTTAGTCTTACGGTGAGTCTTTATAAATTAGTTTTAGGATGATTTGTTTAGGTGATTCAAACCGTTGAGAAAAGTTTCCCAATATGTGAATATATCCCTACTTTTATAGGTTACGAGCTTTACCGTCATTTTTGTCTATATTTGGGTTCTTGTTGGGCCCCATTATCAAGTCCATAATCATTTATATATTTTCTTTGTTGGGCCCTTGTTGGACCTAATTAATTAAGCCCATCTTTATATATTTTCCTTATATATTATATGTCTTATTATATATTAGGTTTGTTGGGCCCTTATTGGGTCCCAACTCAAACCCACTTACGTCCACTTATAGGTGTCATGGGTCCTTATGGGTACTGTGTGCATTGGGCCTCTATTGGCCTTACACAAGTCCACAATTCATTTCTTTTTCTTACTTTTTTTAGTTCACACATATGGTACACCCCACACCCCAGCCGTGGGGTGTACCACCCCCATTATGCACCCCAATCGTGGGGTGCACACACCCCAACAGTGGGGTGTAAACACCACATTATTCATACACACACCAGTAGTCTAATGCACACTACACCCATTACATTGTTCACTGTCAAACCCCTCATGCACCCCACTAGTGGGTGTACATAGACCTACACCATACACACAATCCACATCACACCCCATCGTGCACCCCCCAGTCATACCCACACACATACGCACACACTTGACTGTCCACACTACACACCAGTACGCACCCCACCAGTCACCACACACACACACACACATACACCACAAGTCCAATCCACCAAACAGTCCAAACCCCTATCCAACCCACACCCCAACAGTGGTGTCGCCTCCAATCGACCGTGGCCGGGGACGGTCTCACTGGCCACGACGAAGCCCAACGCCGAGTAAAGCACCAGACGAGAGGGAGGGAGAGACACCGTGAGGGAGTGAGTGCCAAAAAAAACCGAGAGAGAGAGGAAGAGAGAGGGTTTACCTTCGGCTCATCGACTCCGTGAACAGGAGAGTGGCGGTGATGGTGATCCCCGGGAGGAGAGTGACTCGAACCATGAGAGAGAGATGAAGCCGAGAGTGAGGAGATGGAAGGAGAGGTCAAGAGAGAGAGTGGTGGAGAGGAGGAGAGACCGAGAGGGTGAGGCCAAAAGTTGGAGAAGAAGAGGGAGACTGAGATGGAAGAGGAGGGGGCGGCGGTAGAGAGTGTAGAAATGTTAGGGTTTGTTTGCAAACAATATATATATATATATATATATATATATATATATATATATCAGGACCATTATACCCCTAGAGTTTGCTATAATTCCCTCTATATTTCATCTTAAAACATCCACACCTCTCGAGGTCAATCCCATGGTTCATTAAATTAGAGTTATGTCATTTTAACGATCTCTTATATGTTCTCCAACACTTGACTCGTAAGTCACTTAGTTAACCAATTCCCGCGTAAACCTCATATTCCTCGATCTGTATTTCTCCGTTATGCGCATAGTCTTGCCTCATTTCGCCAAATAACTATTTAAATTATACAAAATTTCATTTATTTGTATTTTGACGATGTTTACCTCCCCGGTTTAACTACGCGAAGCCTCACTCAGACTAGTATTGGCCCGAACGGCTCGAGACATGTAATGGACTATAATACTAATACACACATCATGGAAATATAAAACACCTCAGTGTCGATACTGTCTAGTATCACGTAGCCGGTTCACGGTCCTAACAAGCGCGACACAAGTCGAGTTAAAATTTGAGGGTTGTTACAATTAGGCTTACATATGTGTTGTGATTTCAAAACCCAATAGAGAATTTATCTTTACCGATTGATTTATTGAGTTGTTGAGTCATTAAAACACTGGGAAAATACTAGGGATTCAACCTAGGTTTAGTTAGCAACTTGACCTATTAATACGAGTTTCCGACCTTGTCAGGTAGCGGGAAACTCGAGAATACGTGTTAGGATTCATGAGAGTGGTTATTCGCGGGTTGCATTGTCAAGTAAGTGCACTCGCCCTAAAGCTTATGTACGTTAGTAAGCCAGTAAGAACATTGCATGTAATTCATTTTCGTTCATTGTTGTTTGTTGATTTCCGTTGTTGACATTCCTATCTTGTTGATTTCTTGGTATGTGTGTTCTTGGCATGAGCGTGTCAATGTGATTCTTGAGGCCTGTGTCCCTCATTTATCAAGTTGTGCTAGTATCGTAACATTGCTCGGGAAGAGCCAGCATCCTCTTTCCATATGCTAGGAGGCCTGTGTCCCTCTGATGCTGCGCTAGTGTTGCGATATTGCCCGGAAAGAGCCAGCGTCTTCTTTTCGAATGCTATGGTTTTACCGCTTGCTGCCTCTTTTGTTTCTTTAGAACATGCATATTTTCGATTGTTATTTCCTCAGTCTGCCTATCATGCATTTTGATCTATTTATTGTTCCTGTCTTTAAATTTTCGCATGATATTTAGACTGCTTCATTTGATGTTCATGAATTACTGTTATTTTCTTCTGGCATTACTTTCAATTTTCTTTCAGTTGCTCACCGTCTAGTTTGTGACGGTAGGTGCAGATTTATTAGAGCATTCAAAGGGTAAGGAACTCTGCTTAGGAAACTTTTGTGAGGATTTGCGGTTGGATTCGAGCACCTTAGCCTAGGTTATATTGGATTTCTGCTTGTAAGTAGTTTTCTGTTTGTTTACAACAGGTTGGTTTGATTTTGTGATCATAGGTATTTAATATTATGTACACTTTATTTGGTTTTCATTTGAGGTATATGATTATTCGGGGTTTCCACATACATATATTTCCTGACTTTCCTTTGATTGAGTTATTTCTCAATACTTGTTTAATTTCTTCTGCTGCGTATAAATGCAATAACTCTTTCATAAGTTGTTAAATTGATTAATTGGAGGCTGATTAGGCTCGTAAGCTTACTGCGTATCAACTTGGGACTTGCACGGGTCTAGGTCGGGCGTACCCAAATGCATTGAGAATTTGGGGCCGTTACAAGCGTTATGGTGGCGGTGGATCGATTCTCGAAGTATGCTACATTCATTGTTGCTCCGAAAAATTGTGATGCAAAAATGGCAGCAAAGTTGTTTTTGAAACATGTGGCAAAATATTGGTGGATTCTGAAGGACATCATAAGTGATCGGAATACGAGGTTCACAGGGCGGTTTTGGACTGCCTTCTTCAACATGCTAGGATTGGAGTTGAAGTTCTCGACAACCAACTATCTTCAAACGGATGTGCAGACGGAGAGGATCAATACATTGTTAGAGGACTACCTCAGACACTATGTGAATGCAAGCCAGTCCAACTGGGTGGACTTGCTTGATTCGACCCAATTTTGCTACAATCTTCATAGAAGTTCTACTACGGAGATGTGTCCTTTCGAAGTGGCAACGAGACAACAACCAACTACCCCACACAAGGTAACAAAATCAAAGTCGATGGGATCATGCCCAGCGGCTTATCGCTTTGCGAGGTTCAAGTAGTAGTTGCGGGAGGCGGCTCAAGATAGCTTGGCTAATGTTGTTCAGCAGATGAAGAAGTATACTAACCAGAGTAGGAGACCCTTGGAGTTCCAAGAAGGAGACTTGGTCTTGTTAAATCTCACTCCTCAAATTCTGAAGAAATTCAACAAGAAGGAGACACATAAGGGTCGAGTTCAGCGATATGAGAGACCATTTGAGGTGGTCAAGCGAGTTGGAAGGGTAGCTTACAAGCTCAAGCTTTCAGAGAGGTTGAATGTACACCCTACATTTCATGTCAGTTACTTTAAACCTTTCCACTCAGATCAGGCGGATCCGGGGCGAAGTGCAGCCAGACGGGCTTCACCCTTGGTAAGAAAGGAATTTGCTGGGGAAATCGAGCAGATTATAAATCACGAGGTGCGTGGTCAGAGTAAGAAAAATAGGTGAATTTTCTACTTGATCAAGTGGGTTGATGTGGTGGAACCACTTGGGAGCGGGACACTACCCTATGACAGTTTGAGAAGGAGATAACGGACTACCAGAAACGACAGGAATCGAGCAGTTCGATAAGGGCATCGAACATTTCGACCGGGGGAGGTTTGTTACTACCTCAATAGCTGGACCGGAGCATGCTGGGCTGGGCAGCATGATAACTCAGCAAATGACCGAGTTTCGGTGGACTTGGGAGACTTCAGGGGACGGATTGAGGTTCAGTGCATGACGCATACCTAAGTGGGCACAGTGTTTACCTTAGTGGGCACGGTGTTTACCTAAGTGGGCAAGATGTGGCACGACGCGTACTTTAGCGGGCACGGAATAGCACAGCGCATACCTTAGCGCACACAGTGTGGTACGATACGTATCTTAGCGAGTACGGTGTGGCACGATGTGTACCTTAGCGGGCATGGTGTGGCATGACGCGTACCTAAGCAGGCACGGTGTGGCACAGTACAGACCTTAGAGGGCAAGGCACGCTTACCTTAACGGGCACAACGCGCGTACCTAAGTGAGCACATGCGCTGGCAAGGCGCTCTCCCTGGGGCAAGCACAACAGTGACTTGGGGAGAGCACAACAGCAACTTGAGGCGTATTTTAGCGAAAGCTTGGCACGAGCAAGGTCATGCCTTAGCACGGGTAAGACAAGACCTTGACATGAGCATAGTTGACTTTTTTTGACTCTGGCGTTGACTAGGTCAAAGTATGATTGGTTTTACTTTTAGATGTTTCCTATTGGAGGGCCAGGAACGGCTCAACATCTACTATAGGGGAAAGACCTCTCTTGGGGGTGGTATGGGTAGGAAGGCAAGGGTGACCCTAGAGAAGGCCTTGGGTGTGCATGCCACGGTCTTGTCCAAAGACCATCATGCAACCACCTCCGAGCCGGTAAGACCCAGACTAGGTCAGGCTCCGGCACGCACCCAAGGGAGCTTAGGCTCAGCTAGGCACGACCAAACAAGACCCTAAGATCAATGAGCATTCCTAGGCTTGGATGGACCAAGTCAAGCATGACAGTTCCTAGGCGGTTAGACAACTACCTTGGTCATGGCTTGGAGCATGGCCAAGGCACGTCCAAGCAAGTCCCTAGCACATTGAAGATGTGCCTATTGACCAGGTGGTCATGACAGTTACTAGAGGTGGCAGCAAAGGAGACAAACAGTTAGACAACTGCTTGATTACATTGGAGTGTGGTGTGGTTTACTTAGTCTTTGATACTTGTAAACTAGGACATGTGTCCATTCGGTTATATAACCACTTCATGCTGTTTTCTATAAAGCCAACTACTTATACTTGGGGAAGCATAAGGTGGTAGAGTTGTAACCCATCAATCAAAGATCAGTAAAGCTCTCCTTTGTACCTATTGTTGCTTGTTAGTATGAAATTTATTGGTGTACTGTACTAAAATAGTCCTTAGGCACCACGTAGTGATATTGAGTGAGAAAAATTTCTTTAGGGTAAACCCTCTCATCCGTGACCATTGCTGGGCTGGGTTGCGAGTTGAAAGCAACGTTGGACCTGTGGCGATGTAAAGTGTCTAGTGTGTGAAGCACGCACTCCAGTTCTCGACTAACGCCACGCGCTCGAATCGAGTGTAAATCACCGACTCGACGATGCCCGAGTCGAGTGAACTGAAGAAGGGTTGTTGGTGGAGTCGCTGGAGTGCAACAATGGCGGTGGAGATAGGGGCCGTGAAGCTCGACTCGGGATGGCTCGCGGCGCGGTGCACCGACGTGGGTTTCACGGGCTCCGAGCTCACCACCAATCACGCCCCCGCTGGACCTTCGGCGCCATGGATGGAAGCCGCGGTCCCCGGAACGTAAGTCGCTGCCGTTGTTTTGTTTTGTTTTGTTTTGTTTTTTTTCTTATATGCTAAATGACATTGATTAGATGTTCGGCATTGAAGTTGATGGTTCGGTTCGATTCGATTCAGATTCGGTCGTGGTTGGATGATCAGAGGTGTTTTCGATTCGATCTCTGGAAGAAAACAATTTGTCATTGTTTTTCATGAAATTAGGAGCACTAGTCTTTGAAACAAACTGAATGCACAAATAGAGGGATACCGGATACTCAAACAAAATAGTAGGGGTGAGAGAACATAGAAATGAAGAATCATGTATAAAGTATTCAAAATAAAATGGAAGATGGTGATTATATCTACATTCGCCATCCATCCAAATTCAAACTTATGCCTTGATCCTATTTGATGGAGATAGGACAGATTTTGCACAAGCAAGGCTAAGCTTTGAACCCTTTAAATAGTTCGTCCATCAAGAGCAAAAAAATTGTTGGTATTATCTATTCAATTGTAAATCCGTAATGGTCTTATTTAAGACCTTTGTAACTGTTGGAAGATTAATAGAGTGAGCCACTACTCACAATAAAGTCGAACAATCACCCACTTGGCTCACTAATGAATAATTAACTTTTACTTTATATTCCATAAGTTAGCCAACTTCAACTTTTACTTTTAAAATATTAAAATTGAATCATGGCTGTTGAGCTCTTTGGACAAACATTTCCTTCCATGTATTACAATTTTAATAATTTGAAAATTAATGAACTCTATATGAATGAACTTTTTTTAATAATGGAATTTATGTGCACACAATAACTTTATTTCACCGACTGAAATGCAATTAACTATTTACAAAAGCCAAAAATTAAGAAAATCAACTAACTGATTTTTGAATTCCCATGTTAGCAACATGATCCCAGTACAAAGCAATCGACAATCCTTTAGTCATAGGATTTGCTAACATAAGATGAGTCCCGATGTGTTCAATAACAACTTCATCTTTCTTAATGTGATCTCGAACAACCAAAAACTTTATCTCGATATGTTTGCTACGACTGCCACTTTTGTTATTCTTAGAAAAGAAAATTGTAGCTCCGTAATGCCCTTTGCATGGTTTCGGCAATACAAAGATTTGAGATAAAATTTCTCAACCATAGGGCTTGTGTTGTAGCTTCATAGCATCCAATAAATTCTGCTTCCATAGTGGATGAAGCAACTATTGTTTGTTTAGTGCTTCTCCATGATACAACACCACTAGCAAGTAGAAATACATAACCCAAAGAGGACTTTCTAGTATCGGCGCATCCAACAAAATTAGAGTTAAAATATCGCACCACCTCCAAATGGTTAGAATATCTGTAGGTTAGCATAAAATCTTTCATTTCTTGAAGGTACCTCATCACCTTTTTGGCATCCTTCCTGTTGAAAATGTGTGGACCGAAGGTCCACAAGTTCGCACGCATGTGCGGCGCGGCCATGAGAATTAACATGGTATCAGAGCCCATGGTTTGAATGAGACCTGGGAGAAAAAAAGCCCCCCCCCGAATCATGTGACTTTCGGTCTATGGGGGAGTGTTGAAGATGTGTGGACCGAAAGTTAGTCCCACATTTATTAAATGAAACTTCGAAATGAATTATTTAAGTGCTTTAACTCCTCCTAACTAATATTGAGGTCTTTTGAGATAAAACCCCACACCAAAGTGTTGAAGGTGGTTAAGCTGGGGACTATCGGTGCTAGCGGAGGAGGTCCACGGACGTAAGAATTAACACTTCCAATGCTCCATTCCTAGATTACTTTGACATCTACCTAATAACCCTACTGCAAATGCAATACCGGGTCTAGTGCAGACTCGATCGTACATTAGGCTTCCAACAGGTGTAGCGTAACGTGTGTTCTGCATTTGTTCTCGCTCCAAATCATTTTAGGGACATTGATCATGACTTAATTAGTTCCCTTTAATAACTGGTGCTGGTGTAGAGGCACAATGTTCCATTATGAATCTTTTTTAAACTTTTTCAACGTAGGCTTTTTCAAGAAAGTCCTAAGATCCTGTTGGACCTATCTCTGTGAATCTCTATGTCAATGACATAAGAGGCTTCTCCCATATCCTTCATTTCAAAGTTTTGTTTCAGGAACTCTTTTGTCTCATGCAATAGTCCCAAATCACTACTAGCAAGTAGACTGTCGTCTGCATATAGCACTAAGAAAATGTATTTGCCCTCACTGACCTTAAGGTACATACATTGATCAACAATGTTTCCCTTAAAACCGTATGAGGATATAACATTGTGAAACTTGAAATACCATAGTCGGGATGCCTGTTTTAGTCCATACATAGATTTCTTAACTCTACAAACTAGATGACTATTGTGTTCATCACTAAAGCCTTGAGGTTGTTTCATGTATTCTTTCTTTTCCAATTCACCGTTAAGAAAAGCTGTTTTCACATCATTTTATGTAACTCTAAATCAAAATGAGCTACTAAAACTATGATTATCGGAAATGAATCCTTTTTTGAAATTGGAGAAAATGTTTCATGATAATCAATGCCTTCTTTTTGTGTATAGCCTTTGGCCATAACTCTGGCTTTATATTGTTTAGTGTTACCAGATGTATTTCTTTTGGTCTTGTAGACCCATTTACAACCTATGATTGTTTTACCTGATGGTAACTCAACGAGATCCCAAACTTGATTAGAAGCCATAGAAGCCATAGAAGCCATTCGTCCTCCATGACATTGTACCATGCCGAAGAATTTTCTCCATTGATGGCTTGTGAAAATGATATTGGATCTTGATCAAGTCCAATATTAATGTTGGACTCTTGAAGATATACAAGAAAGTCACTAGAAATTGTAGGTTTTTTAATTATGGAGAATCTCCTTAGAACTTCAACATTTTCATGGTTTTGCAAAATTGAAGTTTTTGCTGGTTCAATGAAAAGTGGAGAATCTGAAATTGGTTCGTCTTCAATTAAATTTATTCCTTGTAAGGAAGTAGAAAAGGAACCAATAAGAGTTTCTTGAAACTGAAGGTTTCAAAGAAAATCACTCCCACTAACTCCAAGATCCTATAGAAATTTAGCATTTCTAGCTTCAACAACCTTGATTGGATGTGAAGGGCAATAAAACCTGTAGCCCTTGTAGTTAACTGAATAGCCAATTAAAAAATCACTAATTGTTCTAGGATCCAATTTCTTTATTTGAGGATGATATATTTAAACCTCAACTTGGCATCCCCAAACATGTTAATGCTTTAAACTGGGTTTCCATCCAGTCCAAATCTCAAAAGGAGTCTTAGGAAACTTTTGATGGAACCCTATTTAAAATATAGACAACAACTTTCAATGATTCACTCCATAAAAATAAGGGAAGACTTGAATTGCTAATCATGCTTCTCACCATGTCCATTAAAGTTCTATTATGCCATTTTGTTGTAGTGTATAAGGCATTGTATATTGAGCTAGTATGCCTTCTTCTTGGAAAAATTTAGCGAATGGACCATGCATTTGACCTTTTTCTGTGTACCTTCCATAATATTCTCCGCCCCTATCAGATCTTACAATTTTAATATCTTTGCCTTTTTGTTTCCAACCTCTGTTTTGTAAATCTTGAAAGCATTTAATGCTCCTTATGATTAATTAGGTATGTGTGTATATATATATATATATATGGAAAATTCTACAATGGAGACCAAATATATACCCATGCCATGGGAACCCCTCAAAATGTGTTGTGCATTAAATGCTTTGTGCATTTATGTCGCCTTGATTAATGTGTTGGATTTAAATCCAATGGTTCTAAATAGTATACCTATGACATGGGTATATATTTGGTTCCCATGGTAGAAGTACCCTATATATATTTGCTATGGTCATCAATGAATGAGATAAGATATCTTTGACCATTCAAGCAAAGCAAGGGGTGGAAAATGGTCCACAAATATCTGTGTACAATCTCAAGAATATCAGAACTCCTTTTACCACCTTTTGTGGACTTGTTTGTCTGCTTACCCTTGATGTGGTTTATCCAAGTTTGAAAGTTAGAAAAGTTGAGAGTTTGTAAAACTCCCTCCTTTACTAATCTTTTCATTCTCTATGGAGATATGACCTAATCTCCTGTGCCACAACATATATGAGTTCTCATTAACAATACATCTTTTTGTGCCACTAATATCATGCGAGGACAATAGATCGCATTCATAGTTAGGAGATAAAAGCAATTTGAACAAACCAGCCATAATGACTCCATTACCAAGTAAAATATTGTGCCGAAATAGCTTAAAAGCGGAGTTCTCAAACAAAAAGGCAACAACTTGGAAATAGAAATAAGGTTCCTACTAAAAGACGGAACATAAAAGGTATTTTCAAGAAAGAACTCAAAACCGGACTCTAAAACTAATTTAAAAGTTCCAACGCCCTCGACTTACGAACACATCTTGTTGCCAGAATAGATGTTACATTCATTTGGCTTCGACATCCTTAGGCTTCGGAAGCCTTGTATGACATTAGTAATATGAGTTGTAGCACCTAAATCAATCCACCATGTATTGTTTGGTACATCAATTAAATGCCACAAAAGAGAAAGACATACCTTTCTTCTCAAGCCAATTTTTATACTTTAGACAGGCTTTCATAACGTATCCCTTTTTCTTACAGAAGAAACAAGTGATATGATGCCCTTTTTTCTTCATGGGCTTCTTGTTCTTCTTAAAAGTTCTACCTTTTCCTTTCTATGCATTTCCTTTAGCATGAACTGCAAGATGAGCACTTTCAACCTTCGCATTTTTTAGCCTCTCTTCCTCTTAAACTTACATAGTGAACAACTCATTCACACTCCACTTTTCCTTATGTGTGTTATAGGATATTTTGAAAGGATCGAATTGTATAGGAAGAGAATTCAATATGAATTGCATGAGAAATTGCTCAGACATGTCAATCTCCAATTGTTTCATTTGAGCAGCAAGATCTTTCATTTCCATAATATGTGACCTCACATTTTTGTAATCTTCAATAGTCATTCCAAATAACTTCTTAATGAGTGTGTTGGCAAAGGCTTTATTCGAGGTAGTAAATTGCTCCTCAATAGCCTTAAGATAGTTCTTGGCCTTAGGACAATCTGGAATGGATCCCTTTATACTTTTCGAGATGTGTGGCTTAAGCACCATAAGACTTAGGCGATTAGATCATTCCCATTTGTCATATGTTACTTTATGGGCATCCGTACTAGATTCTATAACCAGTGGAGGTTCATCGATACGGAATGCCAAGTCAATATCCATGCATCCCAAGTACAGGAGAACTTTATCTTTCCAATCAGGAAAGTTGTCACCCTCAAGAATAGAAACGCGAAGAGATTCAAACTTAGGAACATATGATGATATCACTGCATAAATATAAATTAACATTAATTCTATGAAAACAAATTTTATACTAAATTAACCTATGTCATATTCGGTGCATATAAATTCTAACCTTATGGGTAGAGGTTGTAAAACATACATGAATTTATATCTATAATAATAAGACTAATAAATAAATATGAAGTATAAGAACTTTCTAACCTGTGGGTATTTAAAAATTCCTAATGTAAATATTTATTTATTTCCTTATTCCAATTAAAATACAAATTAATTATTTTTTCTATGGGGCCAAATAATTAATTAATATTTTAATTACAACTGTTCAACGACACAAATTTTAAAAGCCATAAAATTAAATTAAAAGATGCTTTGGCTACTCTTTTAGATTTAAATACATGAAAACTTTATATATGACGTCAAACACAAAATATGTATCAAGATACTAATAGATCTCTGAACTTTAAATGAACTGAACTAACAAAAGAAAGATAAAACAAGAGAATTGAGAGAGAAGAAGAAGATATATTGTTGAACTGAACCACATAACAAGCAATCCCATAACATTCAAGAGGTTGGACTCTCTAAGAACTTACATGAGTTTCTAAACCAAGACAAATGTATTGAATCCCTTTACAAGAACTCTCTACCACCTATTTATAATATTTCCCTCTAACTAACTCTAGAAGACACTATTAGGGATCCTATCATTACTCCCCCTAAAACATCCACCTTGTCCTCAAGGTGGAAAGAACAAGAAACATACAAAGATCATGCTAGGATCCATATGAGTGAGCCCCAAAGCAACAGAATGAGGGACACCAAAGTGTGAATGCACCATGAAAAAAAAACCCACCAAGCCAGGATCCAGATGAACATCGTAACGGAAGGTGAGACAACATAAGCCACTGCATTGCACTCCTAGTCATGTCATCATTTGAAGTGTTAGGAACTCCTACTGGCCGACGCGCAAGCAAACAATGACAGGGAGCGTGAAAAGAAATGGAAACCATTGGAATCCCATATACTTCCCCAATAGCTCTACTACCTACTTGTTTTGCTAGCAATACTCCGAGACTAATTGCAACGAACACATGCAACTCAACTACTTCCAAATCAGAGTCCCCATTGCAGATATAGCCAATATAAGATGAATGTGACGTGTTGCACAATGCACCAAGCCAATTGACCGTATGAATGGAATGAAAAGTGAAAGTTGGGACATCAACACCATCAACAACAAAAATAACTTGCTGATCTGAATCATCGATGAAGACAAAGCCAATAGCCCCACTTGCCACATTGTGCCACAATGTTTCATAAAGCAATGCAAATGCCATTTCAATGTACTCAAATGTCACACATTTCCACAGTTGCAGCAACAAAACTCGATGGGTAATTCAAGGGCCAAACCCTTGCAAACAGGGAGGCCTCTGAAGTGAACCAACCGATTTTCGATGTACTTGTCCATACATTATAGAAACGCATCTCCACATCTCCATAAGTTGAGTCACCATTAGAGACATAGTACCTCTTATAAGGAGGGCAATCGACATCCGCCATCAACAGCAATGCGAACCAAATAACAAATAAGGTGCCCAGGTACTACCAAAAAGTCAAATTGTCACAACAAACAAGTGAGAAGTCTGATTCAACCCACCTGAAGGAATGCATAATGCAATTTGGAGTATCCCACAAGTCCTTGTGAAAAGAATCACAAAAGATTGATGAAGAAACCGAGTAGAATAACGGCAATGAGGCATTCATTCGAACCATAAAGCAAAGAAGGAATGCAAACTTGAGTGTTGTGATGATCCTTGAGCTAAAGAGGAAGCAAGTGGTCTAACCACTTAAAATTTTGATAAAGAATGCGCTAGTCGAGAAAGATCAAGGGCGACAATATAACCCACTACAATTTGGGAAGCATGTGCATAGCAAGAAAGAACAAACCTATGCGTGTGCGTTGTTAATGTTCTCACCTTCCAAATGCCTCGAGATTCGCACATCATCAACAAACCCTCTGTTCCTCTTTGTCCCAAATTGATTGACATAGTGAAACATGAGCCTGAGGAGTTGCAATGGAGGCGCTAGGAGAAATGTCACCACGATAGAGGAGGAATGCCAAATCGAAAATGGAGAACACCAATGGAGGAGTCGATTGCGGTGGCCAGGGAGGTGGTTGAACAATCGAACTTTTCATGAACACTTCCAAATCTGGTGGATAAGAAGATTACGACACCATACATAGCTCTGGATCTGGAGGATTTGAGAGTTGAATGAAAGCCTCTTCGATCTGCAACGCCCCTCGAAACTCTGATTTCCCTTCAGATTTGAAGTTGAATGATTGTTTCTTCGCCAGATCTGGATCAACAATGGCCCGAATCACTTTAGACGCCACTAGATCTGCAACCTTAATAGTCAGAGTCCCCTCGGCCGGCACTAGCACTGGATCTAGATTTGGATCACCATTGATCGGAATCAACTTGAATGCCATTGGATCAAGCGGATCTGGTGATTTTGTGCTACACGACTCTTTGATTTGTTGTTCCTCTGTGCTAGGTAATGCAATTCCATAATGAAGGAAGAAGAGCTTGTCAAACCGCTGAGACAAGGCTCTGAACGCCTTCATTTCAGATCCAAAATCTCTTATTTGATTCGTTACTTCCTCGATCGACTCCACTACCAACAAACTCTTATGTGGCTCCCTTTCGATGGAATTGATTCGCAAGGCCACCTTTGAATGCATTCTGCACAATAGTGATGCTCTGATACCACTGATAGATCTCTGAACTTTAATTGAATTGAACTAACAAAAGAAAGATAAAAAACAAGAGAATTGAGAGAGAAGATATATTGTTGAACTGAACCACAAAATAAGCAATCCCATAACATTCAAGAGGCTGGACTCTCCAAGAAATCACATGAGTTTCTAAACCAAGACAAATGTATTGAATCCCTTTACAAAAACTCTCCACCCCTATTTATAATATTCTCCTGTAAGTAACTCTAGAAGATTCTATTAGGGATCTTATTAGATACAAACCATGTGCCAACTGTGATAATTTATTTCAATTTAATAGTGCACATGACTAGTACAAAAGAAGATTCAAAATGCATGATATATTGTATATACAAGTTATTTGTATGCATGCATTAATAAAGTATATAATACATATGGATATATGTATTCCAGATTGCATGGATTACTTAATTAATTAGCATATTCCTTATATATTACACCATGGAATATAATACACATCCATAAAAATGATATGTAACAACATACACGAAAATAAGGTCTTACCAAAATTGAGTTAACAACATAACATATATGCACATCATGCAGAAATCATGGTTAGCCACATAAATATTCCATATATATTGTGCTTGCCAAATTAAGTGACCAATATATATGCAAGCATATTTAATGATTTGATACCATAAAAATCAACTAATTATTTTAATATATTTTCAAATAAAATTTCTTAAAATGAATGGTACAACATGCACGTTTGAATAATTATAAAAAATTATTGTAGCTAATTGTGCATGTTTACACATATAAGAAATTACCATAAATAGTGTCTATTTTGGAAGCTAATTAAAAATTTAAAAATTGTCAACAAATTTTAAATTTTTATCTAGTTGTAATATTCCTTAATTTAGGCGAATATTCTTTGGATCTTTTGCATGATTTAGTTGTAATTAAGGAAAACCAGAATAAAATATGTCCAAATACATCATGCTAAATAAAAGAATATATCCCTAAATTAGCATATATAAAAAATACCCTTAAATCAATTTATAGAATTCTTTAACTCCAAAAAGCACAAAACTAGTAAGCTAACCTTCAACATTTCTTCAACAATATGTCGGTGAAACACCATATACATGGCAAGAAAAACTCATTGTTTACAACAGTGCTTTGATGACACCGACAAGTTGTGAAGAGTTAGGCACCCATATTCCATCAAAATTAATGGGTAAGATCTAAAAATCTTGTTTTGTATTTCTGTGCCTTGTATAATTTCGGAAGAAATCATGAATATGTACAGAAATACTAGACGCACGAGATCTTACAGCTCTGATACTAAATATAAAATAAATGGAAGATGGTGATTATACCTTCATTTGCCATCCTTTCAAATTCAAACTTATGCCTTGATTCTATTCGATGGAGACAGGACAAATTTCGCACAAGCAAGGCTAAGGTTTGGACCTTATAAATAGCTCGTCCATCAAGAGTAAAAAATTGTTGGTATTCTCTATTCAATGGTAAATCCATAACGGTCTTATTTAAGACCTTTGCAACTGTTGGAAGATCTATAGAGTGAGCCACTACTCACAATAAAGTCTAACATCATGTTGCAAAACGAAATGGAGCAGTTTAACATAATTCTCAAGCATGTAAATTCAAAAGTAAATTGAAAAGATGGCGATTTATTTATACTTTCATTCTCCATTCTTCCTTATCCAAACTTATGCCTTGATCCTAGCAATGGAGATAGGATAGATTTAGCACAAGCCAAGGCTAAGCTTGCTTAATTTTTTGTAATATAAGGCCCAATCTAAGGTGAGGAAAGTGTGGTGACTAGTTTATGTATGGGATATAAGTGTGAAAGTGTGATTCACTTCAAAATGTCAAGGCAAGATGGAGTGTCTACTCCATACTTATTAGCCTTAATTTTCTTTCTAAGTAGTCGATGTGGGTGATAGGAGCTTCCTAGGATTTAGGGTTTTAGAAATGAAAACAAGGAAAGAACAAAAAAACAGATAGAGTTAAATTTTTTCTTGTTGTTCCATTAGTTTAGAGGGTTTAAACACAACGCCTTTGATTCATGCCTCATTGGGCTACTAATACTTTTGGGTACTCTTAACATTTGGGCTTAATTACATGATATAATCCGAAGTCCCTGCGGGCTTCCTAGTGGTGCGATTGGGCCTCGAGTCCAATGATCGAACTGGGCTAGTGGTTGTTTCAGGCCTAGAGTCCCAAATAGCAAGTCGGTCAAAGGGTCCTATCGTATCAGTGGGACTATCCAGACATCTTCAAACACCTTTTAATACTTGTCCATGAAGAGCGATAAATTAAGAAAATCAACCAACTGAATTTTGAAGTCCCATGTTAGCAACATGATCCTTGTTTAGAGTAGACGACAATCCTTTAGTCATATGATCTGCCAACATAAGATGATATGTTCAATAACAATTTCATCTTTCTTGATGTGATGAACAACCAAAAACTTTATGTCGTTATGTTTGCTACGACTGTACTTTTCATGGACAATAAATCCGTAGTGTTCTTTGTATGGTATCAACAATACGAAGATTTGAGACTAAATTTTTCAACCATAGGGCTTGTGCAATAGCTTCATAGCATCCAATAAATACTGCTTCCATAGTGGATGAAGCAACTATTGTTTGTTTAGTGCTTCTCCATGACACAACACCACCAGCAAGTAGAAATACATAACCCAAAGAGGACTTTCGAGTATCGGCACATCCAACAAAATCATAGTCAGAATATCCAACCCCTCCAAATGGTTAGAATATCTGTATGTCTATAAAATCTTTCATTCCTTGAAGGCACCTCATCACCTTTTTGGTAGCCTTCCAGTGCTCCATCCCTAAATTACTTTGATATTTGCCTAATAACCCTAATGCAAATGCAATATTAGGTTTAGCGCAAACTTGAGTGTATATTAGGTTTCCAACAGTTGAAGCGTAAGGTATATGCATTTGTTCTCGCTCCAAATTATTTTAAGGACTTTGATCCTGACATAATTTGTCTCCTTTAATAATGGGTGTTGCTGTAGAGGCACAATGTTCCATGTTAAATCTTTTTAAAACTTTTTCAATGTGGGCTTTTTGAGAAAGTCCTAAGATCTCGCTAGACCTATCTTTGTGAATCTCTATGCCAATGACATAAGAGGCTTCTCCCATATTTTGATTTCAAAGTTTTGTTTTAGATACTTTTTTGTCTCAAACAGTCTCAAATCACTACTAGCAAGTAGTATTTTATCTATATAAAGGACTAATAAAATTTATTTGCTCCCATTGACCTTAAGGTATATACAAACAATGTTTTTCTCATAACCGTATGGGATATAACATTGTGAAATTTGAAATACCATTGTCGGGAAGCCTATTTAATCCATATATAGATTCCTTTAGTCTACAAATCAAGGATTGCAAGGCGTCAAGGCGATGTGTAGGCGTTTTCCTTGCTAAGGCGAGGCATTGCCTAGGCGCTAACTAGGCGACAAAAGAATATTTATTAAGAGGCCCCTGAAATTAATTAATTTTCTATACCTGTCTGTTTGCCTATAATACGACTACTCACTATTTGTTTACTACATCATAAGTATTAATATTAAAGCTTCATTCTTGAGAAAAATAAAAAATAACAATAAAAATAATTCTTCAATAAACACAAAATAAATGACATTACAACTCATACAACAATGCAATTTCAAGTTTCAACAACAAACCAAACAACTTATTATCTAGCACAAAGTTTCTTAAAGTCTTAGCACAAAGAAGAAATAAGCTCATTAACAAACAAAAGTAAAAATAAAATAAAAAATTAGAAGTAAAATACATAAGTTAAAAATAGAAATTTTATTTTATTTTTATTTTTTAAATTAAAGAAAATATTTTTTTTAAAATAAGTAAATAATAAAAAAACAGAAGTAAATAAATTAAAAAAACAATTTTTTTTTGGAGTTGTTGGAGAGTCGTTGAAAACTTGTTGGAGTGTCGGAAGCTCACCGGTATCCTTGCTGGAGATCGAAAAATGGATTGTGGTAGGGAACAACAAATGGTGAGGAGGGGAAGGGTTGTGAAATTGATGGAGACTAGGGCTAAATCTTATTGTTTATATACATAAACATTTAATTATAAAGTGGTTCCTTATCTTTATAGAAATTTAGTTAGACCTCCCTCAAGACTTTATGTGCTAAGAAACCCTTCCATCGCCTAGGCGATTTTGCCTAGAAACGCCTAAGGCGTCACCTAGGCATTACCTAGGCAACACATTGCAATACAAATTAGATGACTATTGTGTTTATCACTGAAGCCTTGTGGTTGTTTCATGTATGCTTCCTCTTCCAATTCTTCGTTAAGGAAAGTTGTTTTCACATCCATTTGATGTAACTCTAAATCAAAATGAGCTACTAAAGCCATGATTATCCGAAATGAATCCTTTTTCGAAACTGGAGAAATGTTTTATCATTTCATGATAATCAACACCTTATTTTTGTGTGAAGCCTTTGGCCACAAGTCTGGCCTTATATCGTTCAATGTTGCCAGATGCATTTCTCTTGGTCTTGTTGACCCATTTACAACTAATGATTGTTTTACTTTATGATAACTCAACGAGATCCCAAACTTGATTGGAAGCCATAGAAGCCATTTCTTCCTCCATAACATTGTACCATGCTATATTTTCTCCATTGATGGCGTGTGAAAACGATATTCAATCTTGATCAAGTCCAACATCAATGTTAGACTCTTGAAGATATACAAGAAAGTCACTAGAAATTGTAGGTTTTTTAATTATGGAGGATCTCCTTAGAACTTCAATATTTTCATGATTTTGCAAAATTGAAGTTTTTGCTGGTTCAGTGGAAAGTGGAGAATCT
Source organism: Stephania japonica (assembly GCA_039657345.1). Classification (NCBI taxonomy): domain Eukaryota; kingdom Viridiplantae; phylum Streptophyta; class Magnoliopsida; order Ranunculales; family Menispermaceae; genus Stephania; species Stephania japonica. The sequence continues at coordinate 12,133,782 of CM077558.1, read as the reverse complement.
GAAATTGGTTCGTCTTCAATTAAATTTATTCCTTGTAAGGAGGTAGAAGAGGAACCAATAAAATCTTGAGTTTCTTGAAACTGAAGGTTTCAAGGAAAATCACTCCCACTAACTCCAAGATCCTCTAGAAATTTAGCATTTCTAGCTTCAACAACCTTGATTGTGTGTGAGGGGCAATAAAACATGTAGCCCTTGGAGTTAATTGGATAGCCAATAAAAACCACTTATTAATCTAGGATCCAATTTCTTTATTTGAGGATTCTATATTTTAACCTCAACTCGGCATCCCTAAACATGTAAATGCCTCAAATTGGGTTTCCATCCATTCCAAATCTCAAAAGGAGTTTTAGGAATAACTTTAGATGGGACCTTATTTAAAACATAGATAGTGGTTTTCAATACTTCACTCCATAAAAATAAGGGAAAACTTGAGTTGCTGATCATGCTTCTTACTATGTCCATTAAACTTCTATTTCTCTGCTCTGCTACACCATTTTGTTGTGGTGTACTAGGCATTGTATATTGAGCTACTATGCCATCTTCTTGGAGAAATTTAGCGAATGGGTGGGCATTTGATCTGTTTCTGTATACTTCCATAATATTCTCCATCCCTATTGGATCTTAAAATCTTAATATTCTTGCCTTTTTCTTTCTCAACCTCTACTTTATAATTTTTGAAAGCATTTAAATGCTTTTTCCTTATATTTAATTAGGTAAAGATACATAAATCTGCTATGGTCATCAATGAATGAGATAAAATCTCTCTGACCATTAAGGCTAGGGGTGGAAAATGGTTCACAAATATCTGTGTATACAATCTCAAGAATGTCAAAACTTCTTTTAGCACTTTTTGTGGACTTGTTTGTTTGCAGTCAATACAAGTTTGAAAGTAAGAAAATTCAAGAGTTTGTAAAACTCCTTCCTTTACTAATCTTTTCTTTCTCTCTACGGAGATATGACCTAATCTCTAGTGCCACAACATAGATGAGTTCTCATTAACAATACGTCTTTTTGTGCCTCTAATATCATGCGAGGATAATAGGTTGCATTCACAAGCAATTTGAATTAACCATCCAAAATGACTCCATTACCAAGTGAAAATATTGTCTGTAACAACTTAAAATGGAGTTATCAAAAGTTCAAAAGCAACAACTTGGAAACAAAAATAAGATTCCTATTAAAGAACGGAACGTAAAAGGTGTTTTCTAGAAACTACTCAAAGCTAGACTTTAAAACTAATTTAAAAGTTCCAACACTGTCAACATGCGTACACATCTTGTTGCCAGAATAGATGTTACGTTCATTTGGCTTTGGCGTCCTTAGGTTTTGGAAGCCCCGCATGACATTAGCAACATGGATTGTAGTGCCTAAGTCTATCCACCACGTATTGTTTGGTACATCAATTAAATGTGTTTGAAAACTCATAAAAGTGAAAGACATGCCTTTCTTCTTAAGCCAGTTCTTATACTTTATTCAGAGAAGCTTTCTTAATGTGTTTTTTTTTTCTTACAAAAGAAACAAGTGACAGGATGCCCTTCTTTCTTCATGGGCTTCTTTTTCTTCTTAAAAGTTCCACCTTTTCCTTTCGTGACATTTCCTTTAGCATGAGTTATAAGGTGAGTGCTTTCTACCTTCTCACTTTTCAGCTTGTCTTCCTCTTGAACACACATAGTGAGCAACTCATTCCTACTCCACTTTTCCTTGTGTGTTATAGGATATTTTGAAAAGGACTGAAATCCTTAGGAAGAGAATTTAGTATGAAATGCACAAGAAATTACCCAGACATTTCAATCTTTAATTGCTTCAGTTGAGCAGCAAGATCCCGCATTTCCACAATCTGTGACCTCACATTTCTGGAATCTTCAATTGTCATTCTAGAGAACCTTTTAATAAGTGTGTTGGCCAAGGCTTTATTTGAGGTAGCAAATTGCTCCTCAATAGCCTTGAGATAATCCTTGGCCTTTGGGACAATCTGGAATGGTTCCTCTTATACTTTTCGAGATGTGTGACTTAAGCACCATACGACAAACAATTTGATCATTTTCATTTGTCATATGCTACTTTTTAGGCATTCGTACTTGATTCCATAACCAATGGAGGTTCATCGGTACGGAATGCCAAAGCAACATCCATACACCCCAAGTACAGGAGAACTTTATTAGTTTTATCTTTCCAATTAAGAAAGTTGTCACCCTCAAGAATTGGAATACAAAAGAATTCATATTTAGGAACAGATAATGATATAACTGCATAAATGAAAATTAATATTAATGCTATGAAAGCAAACTTTATATTGAATTAACCAATGTCATATTTGGTTCATATAAATATAAATTCTAACTTTCCTATGAGTCGAGGTTGTAAAATATACATGAATTTATGGAATAAAGATGAGTTTTTTTTTTTTTTTTTTTTTTTTTTTTATCAAATACCCAATGCCATATCCATGAGAACTTTTATCTTTCCAATCAGTAGTGTAGTTGATGAGTTTTTTCTCGTCATATATATAGTGTTTTACCGACATATTGTTGAAGAAGTGTTGAGGGCTTACTGGTTTGAACACATGACTTTTTTGTGCTCTTTAGAGAAAGGAATGAAAATTCGATAAAATTAGTAGAATTTTAGGCGAAGTTTATCGATGTTGAAGGGATCAAAACGAAGTTCACGAGTAGTTTAAAAATTACAAAACTTCTCTGAAGTTTATGTTAAAAATCGACAACTTTTAGTCAAATTGATATGGATCGCTAAAAACAAGGAGAAATTGCAAACTTTTTGGTCGAAAAATCGAATAAGTGTATAGGGCAGTGAAGGTTTGTAGTTACTTCACATTAGTGAGAAGAATCAAGTGAGATTATCATACTTCTACATCTATTATCGAATCTTAAACTTCTACATCTATTATCTTATCAGACATATTATTTATGGTAATTTTTTATATATGTGAGCACGCACAATTATCTATGAATAATTTATTATTACCATTCAAAAGTGCATGTTGTACCATTTATTTTATGAAATACTTTAGCATGACTTTTCTTATGGTATGAACTTATAAAATGTGCTTGCATAGTGGCCAATTAATTTATATATGGTAAGCATAATATATATGGAACATTTATTTATATGGTTTTTTTTGAAAACTTATTTATATGGTTAATTATGCTTAACCATGATTTATTCATTATATCATTTATATGCATATATGTTATCTAAATTTTAGCGATACCATGTGATTTCATGGGTGTTGTTACATATCATTTTTATGGATAATGTATTACATTGCATGGTTTGATATATAAGGAATATACTAATAAATTAAGTAGTCCATGCAATTTGGAATATATATTCATATGTATTATATACTTAATGTATGCTTACAAATCAATTATATATGTAATATGCATGCATTTTGGATCTTAGGTTTCTATTAGCCATGTGCACTATTTAATTGAAATAATTATCATTGTTGTGACATGGTTTATACATTGATATATATATTTTGTGTTTGATGTATTTAAATCTTAAGAGTAGCCAAAGCATCTTTTGATTTAATTTTATGGTTTTAGAATATGTGACGTTAAACATTTGCAATTAAAATATTAATTTATTTGGCCCTAGGGAAAATAATATTTATATATTTTAATTGGAATAAGAAAATAAATGAATATTTACATTAGGAATTTTTGAATACCCACATGTTAGACAATTCTTGTACTTTATATTTATTTATTAGTCATTATTATGGATAATATAAATTCATGTATGCTTTACAACCTCTACTCATATGAACATTATAATTAATATTTATATGCACTGAATATACATTGGTTAATTCATTATAAAGTTTGTTTTTGTAGGAATAATGTTAATTTTTAATTTATGCAGTCATTTCATCTGTTCCTAAGTATGAATCTCTGTGTTTCAATTCTTGAGGTGATAACTTTCCTGATTGGAAAGATAGAGCCCTCCTGTATTTGGAGTGGTATGGATGCTGACTTGGCATTCCGTATCGATGAACCCTATTGGTTACGAAATCAAGTACGAATGCCCAAAAAACAACATATGACAAATGGGAACAATCTAATCGTTTAAAGTCTTATGGTGCTTAAGTCACGCATCTCAAATAGTATAAGAGGATCCATTCTAAAGTGTCCTAAGGCCATAGACCACTCTTTATTTAAGTTGAACATCTAGAGACTTTCAAACACTAGATTTCGAAATTGCTTAAGTATTATAGTGAAACTTGCTTTTCTATTAGAGCAAATATTAAGTCTTAGGACATTGCATTCTAGGGAGTCTTTGATATCTCTTTATTTTCTGTGATACATGTTCATATATATATATATATATATATATATATAGGGTGTTTCTACAATGGAGCCCAAATATATTGCATTTATTGCGCATTTAATGCAAAACACATTAAGTGTGCAACATTGTTCACCATTTGATTAAGATTCCATGGTAATCCAATGGTGAAAACACATAGTTCCCATGACATGGATATATATATATATATATATTTGATTTCATATAATTAGATTGTATGCTCCAACACATCAATCTGTCCCATTCCCTCGCCGACTTCAATGCTAGCTCATTTACAATTGTGAACCCTCCTTGGACTCCTAGCTTGTAGATGTTGGATTCAACCAACATTTACGGTCTCAGTCTTAAAGTCCTCCTTGAAGATTAAGTGTGACCCACATAGCGTTTCTTCAATCTTCCATTTTTCCTCTTTTGTAAGATTTGTTGTTGTTATTGACCTTTAAGTTCTTCACACGTATAGCTTCAAACTTCTTGTTGTAGTTATTGATAAACACTGCTTCCTCGTGCTTCGCAGTATCTATTTTTTTTTTTTTGTCAAAGCAGTATCCAAGTCCGACATTGTTTCTGATTGTCTCAGGTATATGACTGGATGTTTTGAGTTTTACTCGGTCTTAGAGTTGTATCTGCATTTTTTTCTTCATCTTGTTGCACTGGAATAGGGATGACACTTCTTGTCTCAGTCTATCTTGAACTCCCTAATTGTTAGAATCCTAGTCTAACTCTAATTTGTCAAATTTATGCCAATCTAAATTAAATCACACCAATAGTGATCTAATAAAAAGTTTAGAAAGAAAATTGTGGATCACACCACAATCGATTAGGGTAGTCATCTCCCTTGAACTGAGCAAACCTTTGACTTTCACAGTGTCAAGAAAATTGAGCCACATTACCGAGTTTGATGGTGTTGGACAAAGGGTAGTGGTTCTTGCACAGTATCAACCGTATTCATTTTAGCCTCTTCTTGTTTTGCATCATCGTCCTACACCAACACAATTTGCTATACTTTCTTGCAAATGGCCCTTGCCGGTACTTCTCATCACAAGAAAACATAAATTAAGAACTTTGAGATTAGTTACCAGTAGGAGTATGGTTAAGATGTGCTTCCCAACATCTTTTACAGTCGTTGAAGAACAAGAAGAAGTCATTTGATGAGTAGAAGGCGACTTTGTATTAAGTGTAACAATACACGATGGTGTACATGCTGAGGAGAAAGATGGTTGAGTGACATTGTGACAAAGGACTCGTGGATTTCGAAGATTTGAAAATCCCATTGGATTTAGACTTGTTTCCTTAATGATTTTGGTTGTTTCCAAAGTCGCAAACCCAATGTGGTTAAGGATTCGGACCTCGACGTGAATATCAAGATCCAACCCTTTAATGAAGCGCTAACACCTCTAATAACCCTACTATTGAAACAGCTAGCATCTCAATGCCGTGACGGTATTCCACGACCTACCCAGTCTCTTTTAAATCCAAAAGTCGTTCACAAAGGCTTCTACTCAATGCTTAATTGATGAAAAAGCTGTAACTTGAGGTTCGCCCAACTCCTAAAAGGTGATCAAGTGTCCATCCATCAAAACCAAGCCAAAACATCTTCTTCAAAGCATACCCCTACTACAAGGATCTTCTTTGCTTTAGAGAGTTTCGTCATCTCAGAGTGACATTAGCTCTAAACTCTTCTATTATGTACTTCAGATCTTCCATGCCAAAAACTCTTCTATTATGTACTTCAGCTGCTGCCAAGTATCCCCTCATGCTTCTTGTGCCTTCTTGAGTACCTAACATAAATGGAGGGCCTATCTACTCCCCCAGGATAGTGTGCACTGTGACAGCCCTAGTCCCTATAAACTGAGCCTCACCTAGCACTAGACCTACATGGACCCTCGGTCAACCGTCAAGTCAACGTTTGCCTAGTCAACCTATTTTTCAAGTCATTTATTCCTTAGTTGCTTATTAGAGTTGTTATTTTTCTTTATAAAAGTCTTAAATTCTTATCGTGTAGCCGAAGCAATTTAATATATAAAGCAACTTAATTACACAATTTAAATTCAGGACAATCCTACATTTTTGGAAATCCTGTATAAGTAGATGGCATGCATATAACTAGTGATAAGAGTGCAAAACATCCATATACATGTATATAAGGTGTCTGCAACCCAAGTATTTCTAAACATCAAATATATATGGTAAATACATACAAAATATCAAAACAACCTACTTGGTAAAAGAAAGGAAGCCAACTCTGAGGGTAGCTCAGAGGTAGTCACCAAGTACCAGCTCCTTTTCCTTACTTCTTAAGGGACCTGCAACTCTCAGTGATGAAAACAATTCCAGTGAGTAAAATCAGATGAGATTCAACAATATTTCTGAATTAACAAGTAATAGTCTCTCAATCATCTTGGAAATTAAATAACCGGAAAGTAAATAACGAAGTGCATGATAGACAGACTGTTCATAATCCAACGAGATGAACGAGTGACAGGGGAAACAAATAGATAGGCGAATAGGTAGTTCGGGCCAATCTGTGGGTCTTCAGACCACAACACAACTCGAAGTCGGTATAGGGCCTAAGACCACTTCCAATTGCCCCAACAATAATTTCTTGGCAATGTGGACTCAACGAGTCACTTCCAACAACCCAATTAACTTCCAAGGAAAGCCACGGTGCCTCTGGATGCTTAATCCAATGGAAGGTTCCTACGAGAAGCCACGGTGACTCCAGATGCTTAACCCATGAGACTACGCAACAGGTGGACCACCGAGACCCTAGGCCACTTAGATAGGTATAGAGTTAAAGTACGACACAAATTTCAAGAATATAGTATCAAGAACTGGAAAAGAAATCATGTTGACACTCTTACTTACCTCAAATGCAACAAAATCTGTGGTATAAAGGCTCCCACATGTCCTGCAATACTCTCTCGATACCCGCCACTAGTCCCCTAGGTCCCTGGCATCATTTTGAGTTGTTTTATAAGTGTTAGAGCCTATCAAGTTTGACTATTTTGATTCATTAGCAAAACAGTCCATATTTGTAGTTATATCGTATTTTACACAACTTAGACTTGATTTTCGACTTAAATCTGTCTAATAAGGTTCCTATTCTTTCCCTGGGGTCCCTCGACACTTCCCTTTAGTGTTTTAAAGGTTCTAGTGCTATTAAACTCAGAATAGAACACCCTCATTGTTGATTTATGGTTTACGTTTCAAGTTTCCATGGTATAAGATTTTTCAAGAAACTTAGCTAGGATTTTACTCAAAAACCCATTTTAAAATGCCCGAACTGTATTTCCTTAACCCGGGTCTCAAGCCTACACTAGTTCAATGGTTCTAAGGTGAGTAAACCCAGAGAAAAGCCACATCGAGCCATTTAGACCTTAAGTTGAAAAACAGTCCATGTTTCAAATTCTCATTTCTTACTTTAAACTTAAGTTGGAAAACCCCTTTAGAGATTTCGGATTCACCCCAAACTCCTAGGACACCTAATTTATGGTATTATAAGGTATTCTAGAAAGTTTGCTCCTAATTTGACCCCTGGAGACCCCCGAGAATGCCGCTGCCCAAGGGAAAAGGGTTCGGCAGGCTTGGCAGCACGCTACTCTGGTCGGGCAGACCCCAATTCTGCACTGAGCAGAATTGGGTTTTGCCACCCGAACTGAGCCTCAGCCATCTCCTAAGCTTCCTCGGACCCTCGTACACCTCCACCAAGGGTCTGGAAACTTCCTTGATGAAAAATTTCAGCTTACACCAATAATTCCATCCATTGAATCAAATTAAACATGCATTCCATCATTCATCTTCAACAATTCCATGAACATCAAAACTTCAATTCATGGTTTCATTTTCACCCCAATTCTGTCCAGCATTGAAACCCATTATAAAAACATGTTTCAAGAGTACAAGTCAAAGGTTTTAAAGACTCTTTGATGATCAATTCAGCCCATAACCCCAATTGAGACCCAAAACATGTCATTCTTTCAAAAACTCAGCAACATAATTGGAACTTCTTAAATGCAAATGAAACAATCAATTTATAACTCAAACTCTCATGCATGGATGGAGATTAAAGCCCTAGAAATTTCAGAACCAAGTTTGAACTAGCACAACCAATTTCTTTGAACATGTCAGAGTGTTTTGAGCTTACCTTAGTGCTTAGTGGTGGATCTTAGTGCCTCTCCTAGCAGCTCCAACACTAATTTTCTCCTTCAAATCCTCAATTCTACAATTTACAGCTAGCCTTCTAGCGTTGGTTTTCTCCTCCAAATATTGCTGCTGCTATTTTGCTCTAAAGAGTTTGTGCATGTTATTTGAGACAAGGACCCCTTTTTATATACTAAGCCTTTAATTTCATGCCTTAAAATCCATCTAGCATCTCTCCCACCATACATCTCTAAGAATCTATGGCCTCTATGGTTTAGAGCACGAAATCCATGGATCTCCATTAGCTCTTTCTTAGATTTTAGTATAAGTTCTTCTTTCGGTTTATCCAAGCTACATAGACTAACCCATACAATTTAGGTATAATCTTATAAATCACCATTGATATTATGCTAACTTAGCCTTTCATATTTCATTCTAGAACTTGGTGAATCAAATAAATTTATTAGCCCATTTAGATCATACTCATTATTTATTAGATTCACATTAGGCTAGTTTGGGCATTTTTACATCATAAGATTCATTTCAAATCTTAGCCTTGCTTATTCATTTAAATCCATAGACTTAGGCTGTCAATATAAATTAGCAAGTTGTTTTATCAGGTAACTTAGGTTTTCAACTATTTAGCCTAAATTCTAAGTTACACTAGTCCATCAAATACGTCGACCTACCCATTCCCACGCGCACACATCTCGACGCGATTCTAGCTCACAAGCTCAATGCTAAAAATTCTTGAAATTCACTCTAGCAAGTATAGATAGATATAATACAGGCATCAAACACAAATAAAATAATTTAAATTATTTACTTAACGTCGACGCTTGAGTTCTTTCTGAGATCGCCTCGTAGGACTAGCCACCAGGTCACTGTCCTACAAGGCGAGTGACTAGGATTAGAGTTATTTGAGTCGTTACATGCATACACACCCATGATCAACTAAACAATTCAACTTCATAATTTATACTCATGTGAAATTTAGTTTGACCAACTAATTGTGTATTATTTATCTTCTCATATAAAACATTCAATTATGACCTAGTACCACTCGAAATCAAGGATATGTCTTGTTTAAATTTCACCACTAGTATTGGTGAATGGTCATATCTAGAAATTGGTTTCAATCTAATTTTCAACCCCATATGATGCCATTAAAATATTAGTTTTTGACCTTCAACTTTCTGACAAAAACCTATCTCAACCATTTCATATTGAATCAAGAGAACACAAGTTAAAGATAGAAGAGCCTAATGAATTTTTTGTTAACAAACTCAAGGAAAAACAGAACAAAGCGTAGGGGATGAAGAATACTTCACTTTCTCCCCTAATACAACCCGTATTTAGAAAAATGTCTTCTACAAGCATCTCACCCCTTATAACTCTCACTCATGTGCTACTCTATTTTATCGACATGTGGCAATCTTATGAATGCTTATGAATGCCATCTTCTATTACATTTTGTTGGTGTATATAATCTCACATCGGAAATATAATAAGAGTTGGTGTGGTGTATACGTGGTGTAGATTGGATCCTAGCACAAGCCAATTGGTTTTGTGCGAGATGGGCTCCAACACCATTTGTATACCCACATGTGCGCGTGTGGCCCAACAGTCTCCGAGCCCATGGATTTCTATATGGTATCAGAGTGGAACAATCTTGGGCTCGTATTTAATGACCTGGTTGGGCTAGTGGTGGAGTCTAGACCCGTTTGTGGACCTAGAAGCCTATAAGAGTAGGCCTAAGTATGTTTGTCTGGACATCTAAAAATAGGTCTATGTTTGGCAAGTGACAACTGGTCTAGACCTAGTTGCACTTAAGGGGGAGTATTGGAGTATATAATCCCACATCGGAAATATAATAAGAGTTGGTGTGGTATTTAAGTAGTGTAGATTGGATCTTAGCAAAAGCCAATTGGTTTTGTGCAAGATGAGTTCCGACCCCATTTATATACCCACGTGTGCGTGTGCGGCCCAACACTATCCAGACCCATGAATTTCTATATATTTAAAGTCAATAAACATGCTATTTCAATATGCCTTGACAAAACATAGGTCTCCATAACGCTTAAATGATGTTATGCATATTTTTCTAAATCTCAAAACTTTAACTACAATCCCCTTAATCCAATTAGACTTGCCAGAATTAATTCTGAATTCGAGTAATCTGAGTGAATGCTCAACCCTAGAAAGGTACTCGACTAAAAGAAAAGGCAGCCTGTGGATTGCAGTACAAGAAGATGTCCTGGAAAATTGAAAGAGTATTTCTTTACATCCTTTTAGTAAACATCCAACATGAACTAGTTAAGTTGCCACACATGCATTCTTCTTGTTTTGTATTGTTTGAACTATCAATTGATGAACTTTGCCTTGATTATTTGGTTTTTTTTTTTTTTGAAGCCCTTGATTATTTGATTTGGGTGCAAATGTTTGATGCCATTTACTGGTATCATACTATCATATGTTGCATTTGCCTTTATATGTAGTTAAATAAAGTTCCTCATATCACCTTTACTTTTTCCATGCATAATTGTGCTCTTTAACAAAAAAATACACTTGAGTGACACAGTAGAACAACATTTTTTGTATTGGTAATAGTGAATTCTTGATTTGTGTGTGCATGCGTTTGTCTATGTTCTCTCTTACTCAGGTATTGAACTGATTATTATTTGGTTTGAAGTGTCCTAGGAACATTGTTAAAGAACAAACTTATCCCAGACCCATTTTATGGAATGGAAAATGAGGCGATCATAGACATAGCAGACTCTGGGAGAGAATACTATACATTCTGGTATTTCACTGCCTTTCAGTGCGCACCGGTATGCCTCCATCTTTCATTACGTAGTAGTAGCTCTTTGGGTTTCCATTCTTTGAGCTCGGAATAACTTTTGTGTTTATCCTAAGTTGTAATGTTACCTCAAGTTACATTTCGAGTAATATTTCTTCTGAACGAGAGACATTCCTATCATTTATATGTTTTTGAATGTTAAATTCTGGCTTTCGTTGTCTCCATTTTTTTTTTATCACTTCTGATGTTATTGTGGATTTTATTCTTCGATGTTCATTTTTTTTCTTTTAGTATATTATATAATTATCACAACACATGCTCTGCAACCGGATGGATGGAAGAACTTCTATTCTTAGGTAAAGAATGTTTCCCGTCAGCAGAATATTGATATATTAGGAGTCTCTAAATGGTGTCAGGTCAGCTGCTTTGTTAAGAGTTTTATTTGGGATGTGTATGGTAACAGAGAATGAATTCTTGCAAGTTAAAATGTTTATGACTTGTGACTGAGGCACAAATCAAGATAATCTATTTGTGGTTCACCGTTTAATTATTTCTGTAAAATATGTAATGAATCAAAGAATTAAGACGTGTTTTATAATTTCCATTGTGATTTTTTCTTCCAAAAATATAGGCATCACTTCTTTTCGTTTTTCTTTCTTTTTTTTTTTTGCTCTAATATAGTCTGCTGAGCTTTCACTGTAATGAGGTTGAGGTGTAATTCTTGGAGGACATTGTCACTGAATGTTTATGAGGGATATATATTAGAAACTGTAAGAGGCGCATCTACTGTCTACATGGCATGCTTAATTCTGAAGGCCATATTATATTGCCTAAAAAGCTTTTTAGGATAATAACGATCAGGAGGGACCTTTGACCCAGACAATGCTGAGAGTTAAAATAAAGAGCTTGCTAATTGTTTTTTTCTTATTTTCAATTTTTTGTGTCATTTGTCTGCTTTTTTCTTACCAGCATTTTTTACAAGAAACATTGCTCATATATAAGTAAAGAGGTTTTACATACAAGAACATGGTTAAGAGAAAGCACATAATACCACATCAACAGGGATATCGACAATCCTTTTCTTCTTAAATATCAGATTGTCAACCTAGGCCTTCAGTTTTTGTCGTGTATGTTATCTTTTTCCCTGTTTTAATGATTCATCTCGTCAAGAAGTCTTCAATATCTTGATAAGCGATTTTTCTGTCTTCTAAATGCAAGTTTCCCATCCACACGAATATGTTGTGACTCAAATGTACAGATTACTCATCACATGTTAAGTGGACCAAACTTTGACAGATCAATGCTATTAGTTATTATATAACAAATTGGTGGTGACTGGAAATTCACTTTACAGTCTGGAAGTCACCATGTGGATCTGAACTTCCGCGCAATTAATTACTCTGCGGAGGTTTATTTGAATGGACATGAAAGGTTCCTGCCTAAGGGGATGTTTCGAAGGCATTGTCTTGATGTTAAGGATATTCTTTATCATGACAGACAAAACTTGCTAGCTGTTCGAATTCATCCTCCAGATCATCCTGGAAGAATTCCTCCGCAAGGTGGCCAAGGTGGCGATCATGAGGTAGCTATTCTTATTCTTGTCTTTCAGTGTTATTTCATTTTATATATTCTTTTCTTTTTTGTGGAAAATGCTAAGTTGACTGCTGTAGATGCATTTTTATGCAACTAAACCCTAGACCCTTAACCATTTTATGCAACAAGAACAATTATGACCATTTGATAAATAATGATGTGTATCTCGAGTTATGTATCTCATTCATCTAACTGCCATTAATGCTATGATTGCATAAAATTTCAACTACAGCAGTCATTTTAGACCTCCTTTCCCCCCCTTTTAGTTTTGTGTCCTCGACTCCTCGTCAATATGGAAAATGTTTCGAGGGCTGCAAGGGAAAGAATAGGAACTTGTATGCAAAATGGTCCATGAATAGCCCACATTATGGAGGCCTTACAACTTGCAAATATATGAGAAAACTTTAGAGTTAATAGGTTCAACACTTTTTTATGCCTTTCTTAGTTGGATTTTTTTTTAAAGAATAAATATGACTACATTAGCCATAAATTTTTATATTTCTTCTCCTTGCTTACTATCATTTGTCTTTTTTCGTATCTAATTAAGATAAGATGATACATCCAGGGAGCTTTTTTGCCTCCTGTTGGATTAGTCTAGGCAATAGTTGGGACAACTATGGTCATAAAATAAAAGTAAAAAATAGATAAATAAAAAATGACAGACGAGCCACGCTGTACCCTTATTTGTTATCAAATAAAACAAATTTCACACTTGTTTGCCACTTTGGAGTTGGTTTGGAATTTCATCACATTCCCTCTAGGGGTTGCTAGACGAGCCACATTGTACCCTTTTTTGTCTTTTGAGGTTTTAGTAACAAGGATAATTTAAATGGATTTGATGGGATTTTTCATATATAGTTGCTAATTGCTAGTATCCAACGCTTCTTTCACTTGAAAAAGTAGTTCTGGAATCAGTGGTCAGGTCGGAACTTGTCATTGTAGATGGATGAGGATTTTCTGCTATTTGGAGAAAACTTGTTGGATCTATTTTTGTAGTTCAATATATTGTCTTGGAGGAACATTTCAATGTAGTCTTTTATTCATAACTTGCACATGTATTGTAAGTTTGTAACCATATCTAATTATTCTGCTTGTAATTTTGTTTATTTTCTTGCAGATTGGGAAGGATGTAGCAGCACAATATGTTGAGGGATGGGATTGGATGACTCCAATAAGGTGAGATTTCTATTGTTGGGAAATTTGTACCCATAATTGTGGTGCTTTATTATTTCTGCTGGGCTTCTTATTTGAATTTGTACTTCAATTATGTATTGGCCTTTTAATACTGTCGAAATCAGATCTAGTGGTTACCCTGTTCCAAATGTCCATACTTGGCATAGAGATGAGATTGTGCTTTCATCAAGTCTTCATTGTCAAAATATTAATGGAAATTTCATTGAGTTTTTTACAGTGGTTGTAAGGCGTCGATTAGGCCGCCGCCTTAGGCGACAGGCGGTTTAGGCAAAAAATGCCTAGTCGTTCCTAAGGCGGGCGGTGGGTGCATTTGGACATATTTGAAGTCTTTAGGGAGGTCTTAGTAAATGTTTTAAGTGTATAGGAGCCTTAAATAATTATATATACATATATAAATAAACTTAAACCCTAATAGAATCCCCATTCTCTACTCCATCAACCTTATCCACTCCACCCAAACCCTTCCAACAACTTTCCGATCTTAGGCCTCCGGTGAGCGGCTTCCGACGAGGTTACGGTGCGTCTTCGACAAGCTTCTGGCGTGTCTCGAAAGGTAAATTTTCACTTTCGGCAACTCCTTCGATCTCTCGACGACTCCTCCAACCTCTGACAACTAATGCCGCCCCACTTTTGAGGTCGCGGTGGCCATTAATAGCCTCGCGACCTCTGTCGCAAATGTCGTGAGGCCAACAATAATTGTTCATTGAACAGAGACTATTTTAAAAAAAAATCTTTTTGAGTTGTTTTAAATTTGTATTTTTTTAATACATTTCCTTTTTCTACGTGCACTTTTATGATATTAAAGAAGAATTTGACTATGCTTATCCTGAAACAAATAGAGAGCCAATGAAATTGATGAGAGAACTCTCAGAGAGGCAATTGATGATGATGATGAGTTTGATGATTAGAAAAAAATTGGGTGTTTGACAAAGAAAACTTGGATGACTTAATATTTCTTGAGTGATTTTTTTTTTTTGTGAATTTGATGATTAATGATTAGCTAGTTACTTGTTTGAATTTAGATGACAATTGAATGCAATATTACTTATTAAAACTTGATGACAATTCAATGCATATTTTGTACTAAAGAATTGAACTAGGATGTTTTTTGGGAAATTTTATGATGGATGGATGATATGTATGCTTTATTTAAAATCCTAAGGTGTCTTTAATAAATTGTTTTTGAATTTAACTATATTTTTTGAAGTATTGAATTTTTTTTTTAACTTACAAGTATGAAGCTTCAATATTAATTATTATTATTATTAATGTAGTAAACAGACTGTGAGTAGTAGTACTAGTAAACAAACAGGGAGTTAAAAATTAATAATTAATTTTTCAGGGGCTTCTTAATCAATATTTTTTTTATAGCCTAGGCGACGCATCGCCTTTGACAAGGAAATGCCTAGGCATCGCCTTGACACCTTACAACCACTGGTTTTTTATTTTTATTTTTAACTCAATAGATAAAAACCTTCATTTTCTTTTTGATTAGTAAAAGGTCCCTGTTTTATTTTGGCCTATCCACTTTGTGTGTACCTATTTTATGTCCTTCACGTTACTCCTAGTGGAGTACTCTATCGATCAATTTCCTTAGTGCTTTCATGACACTGGTAATTGTAATTCGGAAAAAAGAATCGGAAAATGGCGAATTATGATTTCTTGATTTTGAACCATTGCATTTTTGTATTGTAGGATTTAGAATGGACTATTAGTTGATTTCTTAGTTATTGTTTCTTCTCATTGTTTTTGTTAATGCTGTACATTCTCTTGCCTCCTTTAAATATTTTTAATGCAGTAGGTTACCCTGATGTAACCATTATGATTCTGTTTGCTGGCATTGTGAGGCAATTGAAACATCATAAGTCCAATGCAGTAGTTGTCTAGCCTAAAAGCTTTTCCTTGGTGTTTTTTTTTTTTGAAGGATAATCCATTGATTGATGAATAATTTGGTACCAGCAAACTTGAATCGGTGATCCTTGTGGAATCAATTGGTGTTGTAATTTGCAGACTTGTAGTATTTACTTACTCTTCTTGTTAAGTTGCAAGTTCAGTGCTAATGAAGAAATTTGCTTAAGTTGGTATGAGGCTTAGGCATTATATACTCGTAATGCAAATGTACTAATCAAGGAATTGTTACAAGGTTGACTGATCCTCAATTAACATATATAAGAATTGATCGTCGATCTGGTGGATGTAGCCAAATGTTTAAGGGGTGCATGAAGAAAGAACTATGAAAAGACTAATACCCTTAAAAAAAACTCGAAATTGAAGTGGGCGCGGAAAAAAAAAATGTAAGGAAAAGGCAAAACGACTAAAAGGCCCATGCTCTTCTGTCATTTCTATAAATAAATAGCTTGGTGCTGTTTTTTTATTATCTTTGCATTTCACAGCCTCAAGATCTACTCTCAATATCTTGAAATAGAATGATGAAGAAAATTGTGTTAATCCATGATGAAGATATGGTTTGAAGCATGGATGCGTATCACGAGGCAGTTGTGTATGTAGATGAATCCTACATATATGTGGACGTGCATTCAAATAAACGTTAAATAGAATGTTGAGTCAGTTGGTTATTAGGCGTCTTTTTTTAAAGTTTTTAATTTAGTCGCTGGTTATTAATAAGGAAATTAGGTTTGTTAATTAAGAATTTAAGTTAGATTAGGAAATGGGGTTATTTATCTTTCATATGTTAATGCAAATTAAAAAAGTTTTTATAAAGTTGTTCAGTCACAGTTTTAATTTGAAGTTAGGTTTTAATACAATTTGATTTGTATTAGAATTTATAGTATGTATTAGAAACTTTTATTTTCGTTTAATTGAAAGCTTATATATGTGGCTACAAGGGAGTTTGATTGATTAAGAGAGTATTTGAGCTTTTGTTAAAGTTGTGTTCCTAGATTGAACTACTCGTGTGCAATTGTGGTTAATTTGGAAGACTTTTGCTGCGTCAATCCATGTCATGGTTTTTATTGAATCATGCATTGCGGGTATTTCTTATATCTATACCTGTAATATATCTCAGTTAATCACTACTGGGCTTGAGGCAGTTGTGAGTCGTTTAAGGGTTCTGATTCACCCAAGGAACATGGAGTCTGGTTTGATCTGACTGACTTGAAGCCAAATAGTCACAGTATGTATTTGATGTTTTTTTATACTATTCATAATTTCTGATATGTTTGTAAATGACTTGTTGATAACTTTCTATTATTTATACCAGCCTAAGAAAATTATTGTGACCCACTAACCATTAGTTATTCCTCCTACTTTTCCATTATATGATTCTAGTATATGGGCTGTAGAATGTGAACCTTAACAACTCCTCTGCGGCTCAACAAGGTTGACTTCTAATGATGGTTTAATGAATTTCAAGATGTCAACTTGATGCAATGACCAAAGATATAGAGAATTCTGTCAGATTTTTTCTGCTCCCTTTTTTGTCCTTGATTTTGCTTTACCTTGACATCTCTTTGCCAAACTTCCTTCGTAGGGAGGAGAAAATTTCAAAATGCAGACTCTACTGATGCCTCATCTAAAGACTATTTTTTTCTGACATTTTTTCAGCATTTTTTCCCTTTATTTCCCTTTATCTTGATCCTTCTTTGTCAATCTTTATTGGGTGGGAAGAAAAACTCCTTGAGTAATCTTTTTGGACCCCTGCAGGGATAGGAATACCGGAATCTGGGATGAGGTATCTATTTCTATTACTGGGGTAAGATCCATCTGGAGCACCATTTTTTCATGATGAGCTTGATACTTCTGCAATATAGCATTAGCTTTGCAATTTATCATTTTCCAATCATTATACCTAACTATCCTTTATAATGATTTTACAGCCGATAAAAATAGCTGACCCTCATCTGGTTTCATCATTCTTCGACGATTATACGAGGGTATATCTTCATGCTACAACTGAGTTGGAGAATAGAAGTGATTGGACCACTGAATGTACTTTGAATATTCAAGTTACAACAGAACTTGAAGGTAGTATATGCTTGGTTGAGCATTTGCAAGCTCAACATGTATCTATCCCACCAAAATCACATATTCAATATACTTTTCCTCCGGTTGGTACTGCCTTCTTTCTTTAATTTAGTTCCTTTTTTGAAAATTAATATTGGATATTGCTTTATCTTGAGTTTCTTGACAAGCGACAACAAATTAAGCTTCATATTTCTTGGAGACTCTTATGACAACGTTTCTTTTGTTTTTATCTTTGCATCCTTTATGTTAGTTGCCTTATGATCAAATCCATCTTTAGCTGTAAGTCAACAATGTGACTGCTTTCTATCCATTCTTGATGGAGATCTTGTGACCAAAGGAACTATTCATGCTTGCATACTTTTGTTGCTAGATCTTGGTTTCAGAACTATTCAATTCTCATCTTTTCATTACAATTGCAGCAGGATAGAGATGATTAGGTGCTTGGTTCTGTTCAGGAATAAATTTTTGTATTTTGGTCACGAAGCTTGCTTGTAGAGGATATTTTGTGTGGAAAGAGC
Organism: Stephania japonica; assembly: GCA_039657345.1. Lineage (NCBI taxonomy): Eukaryota > Viridiplantae > Streptophyta > Magnoliopsida > Ranunculales > Menispermaceae > Stephania > Stephania japonica. The sequence continues at coordinate 12,115,224 of CM077558.1, read as the reverse complement.
TAGTGCTTTGGTTGTTCTGGCTATGCCCTATTAGGGACAGAGTAACTTGTACTAGAGTAACGAGTGACACTTAGCGGACTAGTCTGTCTTGGTTAGCACTTCATGAGAGTTTTCTTTTTTTTATCAGAAACAACTTTTGCATTAGTCATGGGAATCACAAATTACAAAAGCATAATATTTCTATACAAAATTAAACAAAAAAAGAGAACATATTACTATAGTTTTCCAGTTTCTGATCCATTCATTAAGTAAGAAGCCAAGGTTCTTCGAAGCCACCATCCATGTTGCCACCTGATATACTATGAAGTCCGCCTTCTCTTCCATAATAGAGTCTTTACCCTAAAAAATGCATATATTCCTCTCAAACCACACGTACCGCAACACAGCATGGCCCGCTGTTGTGGACTAGAACACTAGAACTTTCCTGCATGCTTTTATATTTCATGGGAGCTGTCTATGACTTGTGTGATGAAAGTCTCAAACTTTTAATGCTCTGTGGCAATAGTATTTTTTAACAGTAAAACAAGGATGTTTTTTTTCGGTTGTAAAATTATCTGCTACATCATCATGTTGCTTATTAGCCGATCCCAACTAACTTTGGGATTGAGGCTATGTTAATTGTTGTATATCATCAGTTGCTTATGCTTAAATTATGGGAAAATAGTTTTCACAGTTGGTAATGATAAATGATCTGCCAGCTTCTCTTTAACAAGCCGAATTTGTGGTGGCCAAATGGGATGGGCAAGCAATCTCTCTATAACGTTGGGATAACTGTTGATGTAGAAGGATATGGTGAATCTGATACTTGGAGCAGTTTGTTTGGATTTCGCAAAATTGAGAATACTATAGACAGTGCTACTGGTGGAAGGTACAATGGTGTTTTTACACTCTGGAAGATATAACTTGATTCTTTTATCAGGCAGCGGTTATTTTCCAATGATTGTAACATACATCCCCATTTTTTGAAGACTCTTCAAGGTCAATGGACAGCCCCTTTTTATTCGCGGTGGTAACTGGATATTGTCTGATGGATTATTAAGGCTCTCAACGAAGCGTTATGAAACAGATATTAAGTTTCACGCAGATATGAACTTTAACATGCTTCGCTGTTGGGGAGGCGGTTTAGCTGAGAGGCCAGAATTCTACCACTATTGTGATATATATGGTTTGTTGGTAAGTAGTCTTGACTTAATTCCGTCTCAGCAATTCTATTATTGAGCATGCTTGATATTTTGTATTTACACTAATTCAGTCCTTTGAATAGCATTTCCATGTTTAGATTTCTGGTTCTGGTGTCTAAAACTTTCTTTCATTGTAGGTTTGGCAAGAATTTTGGATAACAGGAGATTGTGATGGACGGGGCGATCCAGTGTCAAATCCCAATGGTCCTCTAGACCACGACCTCTTCTTGCTATGTGCGAGGGATACTGTTAAACTACTTCGGAATCATCCTAGTCTTGCTTTATGGGTTGGAGGAAATGAACAAGTACCCCCTGTCGATATTAACATGGCTTTGGAAAGCGAACTAAAGCTCCATCCGTATTTTGAAATTTTAAACAAAACCAGCAATTCGGTTGATTTAATCTTGTCATCGGATGACCCAAGCCGATATCTCGATGGCACTCGTGTTTACATCCGGGGTTCAATGTGGGATGGGTTTGCAAATGGGAAGGGTGACTTCACTGATGGCCCATACGAAATCCAGAATCCAGAGGACTTCTTCAAAGATGACTATTACAATTATGGGTTCAACCCGGAGGTTGGTTCTGTGGGTATGCCCGTCGCAGCTACCATCAGAGCAACAATGCCTCCGGAAGGGTGGAAGATTCCACTTCTTAAAAAGCTCCCTAATGGTTACATAGAAGAGGTTCCGAATCCCATATGGGATTACCATAAGTACATTCCTTATTCAAAACCAGGAAAAGTTCATGACCAAATTGAACTCTACGGATCTCCAATGGACCTTGACGATTTCTGTGAAAAGGTAAAACCGAATTTCGACTTGTATGCTTCTTAGTACAAATTTCTTTGTTTATTCTTCTGTTCTTAGTTTTTAACTTTTTTTGTAGGCACAACTTGTTAACTATATTCAGTATAGAGCTCTGCTAGAAGGATGGACTTCTCGAATGTGGACCAAGTACACTGGCGTTCTTATTTGGAAAACTCAGAATCCCTGGACTGGTCTTCGCGGCCAGTTCTACGATCATCTCCATGACCAAACGGCAGGATTCTATGGTTGTCGCTGTGCTGCAGAACCAATTCATGTGCAGCTCAATCTGGCAACATATTTTATAGAAGTAAAAATTTGTTTGTCACTGTCAAATTTCTCACTTGCTAAACAGAACTGATGGTTTTGGCTTCTTGCAATGGACAGGTGGTGAATACAACATCAGATGAAATATCTAATGCAGTGGTGGAAGCTAGAGTGTGGGATCTTGAGGGAAACTGTCCATACTACAACATCACCGAAAAATTTTCCGTGCCGAGAAAAAGAACCCAACGTGTTTTCGAGATGAAGTATCCCAAGTCAGAGAACCCAAAACCAGTTTACTTTCTCCTTTTAAAGCTCTTTGATGCGTCGAACAAGACCATGCTCTCAAGAAACTTCTACTGGTTGCATCTCCCTGGGGAAGATTACAAGCTGTTGGAGCCATATAGGAAGAAAAAAATACCACTCAAGGTAACATCAAAGGCGGTCGTCAATCAGTTTGGTTACGAAATCAAAGTGAGCATACAGAATACTTCTGGCAACCCGAACTCCAAAAGCCCATGCAGCGACGCTAATGTTACTTATAGATCAAACAATGGTGATCATGTTATGGGTTCATCAAAATCAAACGGTAGAGTGGGAGGGGAAAATGATGTTGGGCTGCTGAGGAGGATGTGTAGATTCTTCCATTCGAGCGACACCGATGATTCTTTGAGGGTTGTGGAAGTGAAAGGGCCTGATTCAGGAGTTGCTTTCTTTCTCCATTTGTCTGTTCACGCTTCCAAAAGCCTGCAACAAAATGACCAGAAGGACACGAGGATTCTCCCAGTCCATTACTCGGATAACTATTTCTCGTTGGTGCCAGGTGAAACCATGAACGTCGATATTTCTTTCGATGCGTCTCCAGGAGTCACTCCTAATGTCATGCTCCATGGCTGGAACTATAGCAGTGGTTTCCGCGTTTATTGAAGTGGAGCAACAGTTATCCTTGTACATAAGACTATCCATGAAAAAATGTCTCCAACATGAAGGGCTGAGCGTTTGATGTTGGAGTTGTTTATTTTGTTTCATTTATGAAATTGTGTTCCACGATGTTTTTTTCCCTAAATGTTTTCTTAAAAGTTAGGTGGTGAGAAATTGTTTGGCTGTTTTTTTTTCTTTTAATTTAGAGAGACTAGTTGTAGTGTTTGGTTTTGGGTTGGACAGTGGTGTGTAATGTATAATGTCAATGTAAGTTGCAGTTCTACGTTGAAACTTATGTTCCTTTTGTATTATTCTTTTTCTACTTTTTATGGGTTAATTTCACTCATGGTGACAAAACTCTCTCTTACACTTTGATAATAATAATTTTTTTTTTAAGTTACAAAATTTTTCAAAACTTTCAATAATAGGCATTCCATCCATTTTTCGTTAATTGTCATTAAGTAACATTATCATGGCACTAACTTCAAAATGACACGACGCTAATGCAGTTGGAACATCAAATTTAGTCAATGTCAAAATTATTTTTTTTAAATAAAATAGGGTAAACTTAAATTATATTTTTTTTTCGAAAAACTCTATTAACCAAATAAAGAAAATACATAAAATGTTCCCCCACCAAAATTGTTATTAAAAAAATAATTCTCAAGAACTCCATTGTTTATTTTGTTCCAATTTTTTTTAAAGAATGTCAAAATTGGTTTTTTCAAAGTTAGAGTAAGTTTAAATTATTTTGTTGGCCAAAAAACTCCATTAACCAAATAAAAATAGAGGCCAGCTATGTGCACCCCAGTCAACACTCAGGGCACCCCATTTTTTCAATTGTATGTGTAATGACTCATGTGCCCTCCAACCTAAATCTACAACAAAAACCCAAAAAATCAGAATTACCAAGGCACCCCACCCCCATTTTTAAGCTTGGTTAATCCCGTTCAATCCTTATACCTCGGTCCCGTTGATGATCGGTCACGACGTTATTGGCTGAAAGAGTTTATACAAGGTCGGTATCCTCATCCATTGTTCAGTTTTTGAGTGTTTGAATCTTGCGTTTGGTGTGTTTTGGTGTTGACAATGGTGGTGTTTGATGATTCTCGTTTACTTAGGGTTTGGAGCAAATCGTTTGGTGTTTTAGTGTACAATGGATGAACAAAACCCAAGTGCGGATGAATCGAGGCAATTGGAGGTGAGTTTTAACGTTTTTTTTAGGTCTAGGGTTTCTCAATATGCAAATGTACCACGTACACGATTGTTTCGGCCATATAGGATCGAAATATCTGTATATATATCGGCGACACACAACCGATACTTAAACATAATTTTCGGTAGTAGATAACCGAACATTTTATGTAAAGGGTTGCTAGTGGACTCGGTGGTCGTGTACCGAGATATATTGAATGGTCTCGGTTGTGACCTACCGAAACTATCCTTTATGTGTCGGACCTGTACTATCGAGAATTGCATTTTTAAGGATTTTCTAACTTTTAACACCGAGTACTTAATGATATTTGAATTTTTCTTGCAGGAAGTAACATCGACAGGTGCATTTGAAGATATCTCTTATTTTTTCAAACGGGAGGCACCATTTCAAACTAGAAAAGAGGCACTCAAATGGGTTCAAGAGACAAGACGTGCTAGAAAGTTTGTCCTGGTTACAAAGAAGTCTGATGCCGGAGGGAATGGCCGTAGGGGAAGGGTTACAATTGCGTGTTAGAGATCCGGAACATATAGGGGTATTTCCCAAAGAGTTGGAGTTGCTAAAGCTGAACTAATTGAGAAGATGCCACGTAAGTTGACAAACGTAGAGGAAGAGGACAACACAAAACCAAACACCGGTACGAAAAAATGTCAGTGCCCTTTTCTTATTCAACTCAAGGAACACCCAGACTCATATTGGTATGTAAGTGTGGTATGTGGCATGCACAACCACAACTCTGCGAATTCCTTGGAATGGCACTCATATGCTGGAAGATTGACTCAGGATGAGGCAGCTATTTTGGATCAGATGAGTAAGGCTAATGTTAGGCCACGACAGATCCTAAACTCTTTGAGGCAAAGGGATAAGAACAATGCTTCAACATTGCGGACAATATACAATGCACGACAAAGGAATCGAATTAAAGAAGTTGGTGGGAGAACTCAAATGCAACAACTCTTACATTTATTGGAAGACAATATGTATCTGTCATGACATAGGAAGGACCCCGAATCGAATGTAGTTACAGGCTTGTTTGGTCCCATCCTGATTCCATCAACTTATTGAGGTCTTTTCCATAGTTCTTCTAATGGACTGCACATATAAGACCAATAGGTATCGATTGTCGTTGTTAGAGATTGTTGGGGTCACTTCGACAGACATTACATTCTCGGTTGGGTTTTGTTTTTTATCTTCAGAGACTATGTCCAACTACATATGTGCATTGAACATTTTGAGAGGTTTACTAGACGGGTGGCCTACACCTAGTGTTTTTGTCACTGATAAAGAATTGGGCCTTATTAATGCAATCGAAGAAGTTTTTTCACAATGTTCCCACCAGCTTTGTACATGGCATATCAACAAAATGGTGTTAACCAACACCAAAAAGATGTTCGCACGAAATGATGACTTTCAACTCTTCAATAAGAGGTGGACGGATTTGATGTATACTACGATCGAAGCATCATTCGAGCTTATGTTGGCTACCTTACGTGTTGAGTATGCGATGTGAAAGGTCTGCTTAATTATTTGGAGGATACTTGGTTGCGGGATTACAAGAATAGATTTGTACGTGCATGGACAAATCCACTTTTTCATCTTGGAGAAACCACAACGCAAAGGGTTGAGTCTGCACATTCCACTCTCAAACAACATCTCGGCACATGTACTGCAAACTTCGAGGCGTTGTGGAATGTAATTCATGGAATGTTAGACATACAACATAACAGGATTAAATCATCGTTTGAGGTTAGTTTGAATGTTGTACAACATGGATATATGGATGGATTGTATCGCCGTTTGCGGGGTTATGTATCCCTGAAAGCGCTTAAGTTGATTCATAACGAGGTTGAACGTGGGGTGAATGTTGGGATAGACCGGAGCTTATGTGGTTGTGACCTACGTACCACTTGTGGGCTTCCGTGTGCACACGAGCTTATTGTACATATTTTAGCTGGTTCACCTATACCACTTGAAGACATACATGTGTATTGGCAGAAGTTGAGTACGGTACCTGATGCATCAGTGAATCGAACTGCCTATAACTTGAATGACGAGCTTCAAAGAGTTGTGTCTAAGTTTGAAACATTCGTTGATGAGGATTCGTGTGTTAGGACTATTCAACAACTAAGAGAGATTAGTTGTCCTTCCTCGACGTCATGTATTGCACCACAGGCAAAAGTGAAGACAAGGAGGAGACCGAGTCTTGATAGTTTTGGTAATTATGTTATAGGGAGCAAGAAAATGAAGAAAGGGAAGAGAGGGATGAAGAGGAAAGCCGAGGAAGATGATACTTCTACGACGAGAGATCCAAGTGGCTTTGAATATGTACTTACACCCGCTGAGGCAGCCAGTGCCCGAAGGAAAGTAAAACAAGTTAGGAATAAAGTACACCGAACACGTGGGGCATCTATAGGAGTATCTGAGATTGGATTCATTCACACTATACAACCGGATTGGATTCAACATGTTGAGACTACAGTAAATGTGGATAGCGATGGAAATTGTGGCTTCCATTGTGTTGCCGTCGGTCTTGGATTCTCAGACATAGATGGTTGGAAAAGGGTTAGAACAGCTATGGTTAATGAACTACAAGAGAACCAAGAGTTTTGGAAGGATTTGCTTGGAAGTTACTTCGACCAAGTTAAGGGAGCTGTGCAATTCTTTGAAGGTAAGGATGTCGGGTCCGACAAGTGGATGACCCTTCCAGACATGGGACTTCTAATTGCAACAACATTTGACGGTAATGCCCCTCCGCCTATGAAAGATCGGGTAGTTATTGGCGTTACAAATGTCAACGACACTCATTGGGTTAGGGTAAGTTTTTAGCGTTTGTTTCAAATTTTGGTTAATATGTCAATGCACGTTACTTATTCTTTCTTTTATGTTGCTCCTCCATTTGACAGGTCATATTCAAGCCTAATGCACCAGTTCCCCCTGTATTCTTGGTGTGGAAGACCTTCGCGAATGCTGATGCTCAAGGGTGGGGTTTTGGTGTTAACATCCAAGCACAAGTCCCGATTCAATCTTCTCATCTACACACGCCCTTCGTGGTAACTTAGAGTCGCCTTAAGCAAATCACATAGTAAATTATTTTTGGAATGTTCGGCAAACTTGAATTGATGTTGTTGAATGAATATTATGTCTTCGAAACTTGGCATGATGCTTTTGTGTACTTTTGTTGATGTATGTAACTTGAATTGATGTTTGTTGAATGGATAAATTCATGATATGCCAAGTTTGTACTCTCAATTAAAGGATCGGTTACAGAAGGTCGAAAACTACCCCCAAGTCTCGGACATACAGAACCGTGACACCCATTGTAATCTCGGACATTAAGGTTCGTGAGCAGCCAACAATGGGGTGCTCTAAATACTTCGGTTACATGACATCGAGATTCTTGCTAAATTACGGTGATAGATGACCGAAAAGTAGACCATAGTAACAGAACATTATAACCGATTTACTGCAAATAGTTGCAGTAGTATGTGGCCGATTCAATGTGTGTTCCTTGCATGTGAGCATCGGTCAAATGCAACCGAGACCCTTAATTACCAATCGGTTGTGCATCGTCGAGACTAATTCATGAATTACGGAATGATGTAACCGATTTTATCTGCAAAATTGTGATAATAGGAGGCCGAGTCGTTATGTGTAATCGTTGCGTAATAATCTCGGTGATGAACTACCGAGACCATACATAAGTTTCGGTACCATATGACCGTAATTTAGACATTACTTGCGGGTGTGCATGACCGAGACTATATAAATTTTGGCCAATATGACAGTGTTCGCATGGAGGCGACCAAGCTCAATGGACCAATCACGGTCATGCATAACCGATAATTCTCGGTAGTTCTCGTTCCTGCGTGGCCGTGGATTTCTCTGTGGTAACTTATTGCAAACATGGCAGTGACAAAAATAGAACAACAAATAGTAGTAGTAGAACACATCAATTCAAACATGACCAACAAGTCAAACATTATCAATTCAATAGAACAATACCGAAGAAGGTAAACAATACCAAATTAACAAGTTAAACATCATCCATCATCAAATACCAAACAAGTTAAACAATACCAAATGAACAAGACAAACAACATGTTTTTTCACTTGAGCCCTTTTTCTTTCTTCGCTTTGCGACTAACATATGTTGTCGTGGGGGGCTTCCTCTTAGGTGGCTGGCTAGAACTTGGGGTGGGCAGAGGGGCATTCTTTCTCACCAAAGGCTTAATAGAACTTGGGGTAGGCACACTTTCGGTTGGGGTACTGTCATGTTGTGAAGGAGCAGTAGGTGCACTCGGTGTTGTGGTGTTGGTCGTGGTGGTGGTGGTACCTGTACCAAGACCCCTACCCGTCAAGTAGTCCACGACATCATTCGCCATTTTCTCAGCAGCCTCCATCTTGGCCATACCTGCCGGCAAGTCTATCCATGCCAATACGCTATCCAATGCCCGTCGATTACGCTGTTCAAAACCAATAGAGAAACTATGAATAAATAATACAAAAGAAATGTGATAAACTAACTTAAATTCAAATGGTTGCAAAACTCTTACCTCCAATAACTCATTATCACCAACCGTATCAGGGAAGTCGTCACTGTGCGCTGGGTTCTCAATGGTAGGATGTGAAACTCGTGTGAACCATGGCAGATATTCTGGTGCAGCCATGAACTCGAACCTCACCTTTTCCCCTCGATCTTCAACAGAGAGTGAATGGCTACGCCACTTTTCCCAATTCTCTGGTTGGAATGAGTACTTAACTGAGTATTTCAATGCAGTGCGGCCTCGGTTTGCTTCGAGGGGGCGATATGGAGACGGCGGTATTCCTTGAACATGGCCAAGCTGTCGAAGGAACCTCTCCGGACGGTATGGCTCCACAACTTCCATGTACTTCAGATAACCAGAGTAGAAGGCCATCGGTAGAACAATACCGTCTGTCCTGATGCCACTGTATGGGTCCCACGTCACCTACACCAATGAAACAAACAATTTATATTAAAATATGAAGTTTGATAAATTGGAATATCAAACTCAAAGTAATAAAACAAAGTACCTCACTTGGCCGTAACCTATCAAGGGTCCTACGAATACTACTTAGCTTGTCCACGTTAGCTACCGTCTCGTGTTTCTGTACCCACCTCGAGACACGTGGCTGAAGGTGGTCCATGTATTTCGCATTCGACGCAGCAAGCTGGAGTAGGAAGTGCTTGTATACCCATCCCTAAAAAAGAATCAACAAAAATAAAAAAGTACTGAATTTGTATTGGCCGATTCACAAGTAATGCACAAGAAATATGTACCTCGAGCAAAGTTAGGTACCCTGCAATCTGCGACACTTCTACCCTGGTGGCTGACCCGAGATGACGATAAAGATAAGCTAGAGCAGCGGCACCCCATGCGTAAGTCCCGACCTCATCCAAGTTCTCCAGAAGCTTCAGTAATGAAATTGAAACTCGTGACCCACTCTTATAGGCGAATAGGGTGCAAGAGAGCAAGTACAAAAAGTATGCACGTGCAGTGCATTCCACTGGAGGGTACGTAGTAGGAGAATTGGAAGTACTGGAAGACTTGGACTTGGGTGGGCAAAAACGACTTTTCAGCCAAATTACTCGCACTGTGAGACCATTCGTAATGTTAACCTCTTCCTCTGCTTCGTCAGGAGAAACCCCGAGCAGTTTTGAAACTAACTCAATTGCATCCTTGCGGGACTCCTCTGTGTACCTTGAAAAATTCTCAACCGCCACCAACTTGCACGTCACTGGGATCTTCAGTAAAATGCTCACGTCCTTGAGCGTGATGGACATTTCACCAAATGGTAAATGAAATGTATTGGTCTCCGGCTGCCACCGCTCGACAAAAGCTGATATCACCTCCTTATTGGCCTTCCGATAAGAGCAGTCTATTAGTGGAGCCAAACCTGACCTCTGAATGATTCTTTGGAGTCCCTGGGTGTCGGGGTGACAAGATTGCAAATCCTATTCAGCTATTTGAGTCCCGTGGTTTATGCACTTAAGCAACGGTCGATGCTACAAAAAAAACATAATTCATAAATACATTATTGTATATGAATAGCAAAAGTAATAATTTGATTGAAAATGAATTGATATTTTGCTAAAAAAAAGGTTACATACCTCATTATTCCAAATTGCTGCCGCAACATGATCATTAAAACTCTTCAACAAAGAGCGGTTAATAGGACCGCCAGGGAAAGGAGCAGTGGGTCATATTCGGGCTCCACAACATTCTCACCAACAACACAGCTACTACTCCTAGTTACTTGTGGTTGGGATGTGGTGGTTTCTTCCATTGCTGCCCTGCAGGCCTCATCCCCATCGGCACCACCCCGACTACTGCTCCCCACAGGGACATGAGATGCCTCATCCTCGACGTTATCCCTCACGGTCTGCGTCCACGTACACTTTCAGCAGCTTGCACTTTCGCCTTTCGATATGATGCGATCGTGCCTTCCTCTTACCTCACCACGGACAACACAAGCGAGAGGGAGCAAAGAATAACGGGACCAAAAGGAGCGAGCAAGAAGCGAAGCGACGGGAGCGAAGGAGCCTGCAGGGAGCGAGCGGATCGAAGGAGCAGCAGCCACGACCGACGCTCGTTGTGCTCTCGTGGGCTCTCCATCGACATCCTCTCTAGAAACAGTACATTTTCCTCGAGCCATATCTGATAGAGAAAGACATTGTAACCATATAATCTCTTATGCAGCAAAAAAAAAATCCAAAAAAATATATTTTCAACACTGAATCGGTATGGCATAACCGATAGCAAAACAAAAATGTCGGTATACCATAACCGAAACCTAAGGCAAAATTTCGGTATGACGAAACTGAGATCTATCACAAAGTATCGGTATTTATCTCCGAGACTAAACATACGTATAAGTAATATACGAGCTTCGGTTTCCTGGCACCGAAACAAAAATAAGAATATCGGTTACTTGTGTCCGAAATGTAATGAAATTTTATATGGGCTAAGTGTCGTTTGGATACAAACGAGAAGTACTCATAAGTCTCGGTATGGTATTTCTGAGATTAATGACTACATCACGGTCCTGTGTGGCTGAGTATTACGGGTTTGCAAGAAAACCCAGATATTGAAGCATTTTCATAGACGACTAAAAAGAAAACGAACCAAATGAACATAAAATCAAACAAAAACTCAAACGTACCTTACTTTCCCTCTCGATTTCACAATGAACTCAAATCCGAACCTGTCCCTAGCCACTGACCACTTCAATTGGGCAAAAAAACCTGTCTAACTCGAAAAAACCAGGAATATGTGGAAGAGAACGATGAAAAATATGAGATTTAGTTGATTTCGCCTCCAAATCACGATGGCAATGAGAGCTTTTGTAGGAAATGAGGTTTCGAAAAAATGGAAACCAGTTCTAGGGTTTAGGGTATAGCCGAAATAGGTGGGTGCCTCAGCCTTAGGGTTCACGGGCATTTTCGTCCAATTTGGGGGTGCCCTGATAAATTCGATGGGTGCCCTTGTAAATGGGGTGCCCTGAGTGTTGACTGGGGTGCACATAGCCGGCCTCTAAAAATAATGCATAAAGTGCCCCAAGCCAAAATTATTATTTTTTTTTGTCGAAAAACTCCATTAACCATTTACTCAATTTCTTTTTCTACCTTTTATGGGTCAATTTCACTAAGTAACAAAACTTTATCTTTCTTACACTTTGATGACGGAATTTATTTATTTATTTTTGAATAGTTACAAAATTTTTCAAAACTTTCACTTATAGGCATTCCATCCATTTTTTGTTAACTGCCATTAAGTAATGTTGGTGTGGAACTAACTTGGCAATGACATGACACTAATGTGGCTAGGACATTAAATTTACTCAATTTCTTTTAGAAAAAGAAAAATTAAATTTGTTCCTTTCTTTTTAAAAATAATTTGATATATTTTTTAAATAGAGTAAATTTTAAATTTTTTTTGTCAAAAAATAGATACCTTTAATGAGTTCTCCGTTGTCTCCCACTAAGACCTCTTCAAAGGTCTCAATGGAAGCCGACTGAGACCTCTAAAAATGTTTCGGCCTTGTGTGACTAAGACACACGGGCAATAAGAACGAAGATGAAATTTTTTAAATCGTCCAAAAAATGGGTAACCATTAGGTGGTTTGGTTATAAATGTCTTACCCCTCGAATTCGTCCACTTTTCTGCCTTGAAAACCAAGACTGGAGTCCAAAGTTAAAGCCCTAAACACTACCAACAATAACGCAAAAAATGGCTCTAAAGATCGCCAAACAACCTTGAAATCGAACCCAAAATGGTGAGAATAGTTCCACCGATGAAGAACCAACACGAGTTTACTAGAATCACGCCAGTCCGAATCAGGGGTGAGTGAGCTCGGTCTTGAGAGGGTTTGGGAGGTGGAGTATGGGTGAGAAAAACCCTTATATGTGAAGGGTAGATTGGTCATTTTGGAGAGGGGCAAAATTAGAAGGTCAAGAAAATTGGGATTCGGATACATTTAGTAAAAATTGGAGTTCGTTCAGTAGCTCCCTTTAATTATTAAGGTTCTTATTTTTCTATTAGGTTTTTCAAATCCTAAATTAATTATTTTAATTAGTATATGACTTTTATTTCAAATAATTAGTTTATGATTTATAACAATTTAGCACACCATGCACAATTAGCATGAAATTATGAAAATACCATGACTTGAGGCAAATTAAGATTTAGGTCGTTACATTACCTTTTTCAATACATCTAAATAAGAATTTATTCTTTCTCTAAAAAATATAAGGTGTGACTATTAGCCCATCTTTACCCTATATCAACTCCCTATTAACTCAATAGTATGAGTAACCCCCAACAAATTAAAAAAATATAATAACTGCTCCCCCGACAACTTATAGTAAACTTCCCAATATACTCTCAAGCTAAGCTCACTCAAACCCTATCTTGCCCTATTACATAATTGCCCCCCCCTCATGCTCGATCCCATGTTGAAAAAAAAAACTCGGTCATCACAACTGGTGCTCGAATAGGCTCAGGGTTTTCAATTTCACCCTCTCCATGCACACAAAAATCTTCTTTCTCAACTCCTCTCCCTCTTGAAAACTCCACGCATGGACTCTCTCAAAAACTCAAAGTCTGAAGAGTCTAATTTTTCCCAATTTGATTTCCTCAACAACTCAACTCGGTTTCCTCATAAATAAAAGAATTTAGAGGTTAAGATATTTTTATTGAGTCTTCACATGTATATATATATGAATTACATCCGATTGTTATTCCATCAAAAATGGAACAACATTGACTAGAATAACAATACAACCACCTTTTGAATTTGGGATAATAACAAATATTCAAACTCAAGATAATAACAACTATTTGAACTTGAATTTAATTAGACTTGATTAACTTGAATCACGTGTGATTCTATCATGCCCCAGCAAGATGGAGGAGCCATTGCGAACACCAATCTTGAAACGGTGATGTAAAAATTGTTGGCGAGACAACGGCTTAGTCAATGAATCAGCAGTTGATCGGCAGTATGAACGTGAGATGCACCCAAGCGGTTATCGGCTACCTGTTCGCGAACAAAGTGGAAGTCGATAGAGATGTGCTTCATCCGAGAGTGGAAAACTGGATTTGCATATACGTACGTGGCCCCAACATTGTCACAGTAAATTGTAGGAACTTTTATGAGTGGGATGCCAGCTTCATGAAGCAAATGTTGAACCCAATTAAGTTCGGCAGTAGTTGAAGCTACTGATCTATACTTTGCCTCGGTTGACGATCTAGCAACAATTTTCTGTTTCTTAGAGCTCCAACTGATGGGTGTAGTGCCAAGAAAAACAACATAATCAGAGGTGGAAGTACGATCATTGACATCACCCGCCCAATCGGCATTAGAGTATGCATGTAAGGTGAGAGGGGTAGCTTTATTAATGAGGATACCATGAGCAAAGGTACCTTTAAGATTGTGAAGTAATCGCTTAACTGCAGACCAATGATGGGTGGTAGGCTGATGTATGAATTGAGATAGCTTATTTACTGCATAAGAGATGTCTGGGCGAGTCAAGGATAGGTACCGTAATGCACCAACAGTTTGCCTGTACTGTGTTGCATCAGTTGATGCACTACCATCATTGAGACAAAGTGTGTCTGTTGTGGTCATTGGTGAGGCTACTTCCTTGGAGTCCAACATGTTGGTGCGTTGGAGCAAATCTCTTGTATATTTTTGTTGAGACAAGAACAGTCCATCACTAGTTGATTGAGCTTCAACACCAAGAAAATGATGGAGATCTCCTAAATCCTTGAGTGAAAAGCGGGTAGAGATGCACTTGATAAAATGATTAAGCAGCTCTTGAGAATTTCCTGTAACAAGTATGTCATCAACATATACAAGAAGATAAACAGTGAGTGAGCCTTTAGAGTAAATAAATAAGGATGCATCTGAGCGGGCATTTTTGTAGTCAAGTGACAGTAGATAATTTTGAAGCTCATGAAACCAAGCACGGGGAGCCTGTCGAAGACCATAAAGAGCCTTGTTGAGACGACATACATGAGTTGGAAAATTAGGATCCATGAATCCCTGTGGTTGTTGAATGTATACTTCATCAGAGAGAGAACCTTGAAGAAAGGCATTATTGACATCAAGTTGACGAATAGACCAATTCTTGTGAACGACAAAAGTGATAATAACACGAATAGTTGTGGGCTTGACCATTGGACTAAATGTGTCATGAAGATCAATGCTTGGGCGTTGATGAAAACCCTTGGCAACTAGTTGGGCCTTGTAACGAAAGATGGAGCCATTGGGGTGCCGCTTGATCCTGTATATCCACTTGCATCCAACAATATTTTGAGGTCTATGTGAAGGCACGAGGGTCCATGTGTTATTTCGAACTGAGGCATCAAACTCTTCCGACATTGCTTGACGCTAGATTGGAGATTTTTGGGCTTGGGTGAATGTAGTGGGTTCAGTATGGGTAAGGGAAAGTTTTGATGTAAGATAAAATTTTGGATTCTTTTTAATTATGTTGTTTGTGGATTGGGTAACCATTGGGTGTTGGATTGTTGTATTGGACTCATTGGATGGTTGAGGTGGAGTATGATTATTTATCGGTGGTGCAACTGTAGAGTTTGGCAAAGGTGTTGGAGATGGAGTAGATATGGGAGGAGGGTGTGGTAGCAAAGGCGTGGGAATCGAATAATGAATGGGAGAGTCAACAAGAGCAGCCCACTGTTGGATGTGATTCTCGGTGGTGGGAGTTTCTGTACGAGTTGAGTAGGGAAATACACACTCGACAAACACAACGTGACGTGAGACATAAATGCGTTGTGTTTGTGTATCAAGACAACAATATGCATTATGCTCAGTAGAATAACCAACAAACACACAAGGGTGAGACCGAGGTTGAAGTTTATGAGTAGAGTAAGGTCTAAGCCAAGGATAGCACAAACAACCAAATGTACGTAATTTTTGATAATTGGGAGATTTACCAAAAAGTAATTAATAAGGTGAGTGATGCGATAATATTGGAGTTGGTAATCGGTTGATCAAATAGACCGCAATGCGAAAAGCAAGTGATCAATAACGTAAGGGCATAGACGAGTGATGGAGAAGGGTGATCCCAGTCTCAACTATTTGTCGATGACGACGTTTAGCAGTACGGACAAGTTCAGGCGTGTATGGTGGGGATTTAAGATGTTGAATACTGAATTGTTGAAGGAGAGGTGATAAACCAGTGAATTCACCACCTCCATCAGAATATAAAGTGGTTATTTTGGTGCGGAAATAATTTTCAACCACTGCTTTAAATTTTGAAAAGATATTGCAAAGATCAGATTTATTTTTCAATAAATAAATCCAAGAGTACTTGGTGTAGTAATCAACGAAAACAACATAGTAGCGAAAATTATCAAAAGAGAGAAGCGGTGCTGGACCCCACACATCAGTGTATATCATTTCTAATGGCCTAGAACATGAGACAGTTGATGTGCCAAATAGCAGCTTGTGACTTTTATTGGAAAGACAATAGTTGCAATGACCCAAGGTAGATGTCACCATAGGTAGAGTTGATGTAGAGATGATGTAGAGATGACTTTATTGAGAACGGGAGAGGACGGATGTCCAAGCCGAGAATGCCACTATTGAAGAGAAGCTTTCGCAACAGACAAGGCAAGAATGGGTGGATGTTGAGACTAGGATGGCCACTTATATATTTGTGCACTGGTCGGGCCGCGCAGAAGAATTGCCCCCGTATTCAGATCCTTCACAATAAAAGAATCAGAGAAAAAACTCAATTGAAGTGTTATTTTGTGAACAAAATTGAGATACGGAAATGAGATTATGCTTACTCTGAGAAGAGTGAAGAACATCATTTAACATAAATGAAGAATGAGAAGTAAGAGTAGTGGAACCAGTATGAGAGATAGGAATAGTATTACCATTGCCAACAATAATGTCGTCATTACCACCATATTCAGAGTGCATCGATAAATTGTTCAAATCAGATGTGATGTGGTTTTATGCACCGAAATCCATTATCCATTGTGGGTTGCTTCCATAGGGAGAGTTTACTTGAGATAGTAGTGCTTGAGGTTTGACAGGTTGTGGAGGGAATAATGATCGACAAGTTTTGGCAGTCTGGCCAGTTTTGTCATAAAATTGTCAGGTTGTGCAGGTGATTGGCTCCATTGTTGGCTAGAGGGTTGGGTGGGAGCATTTGTTCGAGAACATGACTGACGGGATTGAAAAGATTTGTTGCTTTAGCGATAAAAATTGAAGTTTTTGGATTGGGTGGGTTGCGTTGGTGACTTGAGCTGTGATTGATGTCTTGTCAGAAGAGGATGACTTACGTTTCGAGGTGACTTCGAAGTCGAGCAATTTGTCATGGAGCTCCTCAAATGAGATGAGTGTATCACAAGCCTGAATAGCAGCAACGACGGTGTTGAACTTAGAGCCAAGGCCCTTGAGAGTGGTATAAATGAGTTCTTCATCTAATATTGAAGAGCCAACAAGAGAGAGAGTCTCAGAGATGTTCTTAATATTCTGCATATACTCTGATATGCTTAAGTTCTCGGTGGTGGTGTTGCCCAAAACTTCACAAAGGCTCATGACTCGGGTATGTGATTTGCTCGCATATGTGCACTCAAGACGTAGCCAGGCTTCAGCTGCAGAAGTAGCAGAGGTGATGAGTGGCACAAGAGTGTTAGTCAAGGAAGCAATCATAGCATGAAAGAGAAAACGATCTTGTCTCTTCCAAAATCGATGAGATGGGTTGGGAACGATTGCTTGAGTAATGGGATCCACAGTTGTAGGTGGTGGGCATGGAAGATTTCCATCAATATAGCCTTCAAGATCATAGCCGAAGAGTAGAGATTGACATTTGGCTCTCCAAGATGGATAATATAGCTTGGTGAGCTTCAATGGTAGTTGGGTAGCAGCATTGATTGCAATAATTTGATGGTGGGGAAAGCTATTGGTGGCTGAAGAAGTGACAATAGGAGTAGAATTGGTTGGTATGACATTGAGAGTTGGGTTCTCAGAAGTAGAGCTATTAGAGGCCATTGATTATTTGGCTAATGATGCTCTGATACCATAAAAGAATTTAGAGGTTAAGATATTTTTCATTGAGTCTTCACATGTGTATATATGAATTACATCCGATTGTTATTCCATCAAAAGTGGAACAACATTAACTAGAATAACAATACAACCACCTTTTGAATTTGGGATAATAACAAACATTCAAACTCAAGATAATAACAACTATTTGAATTTGAATTTAATTAGACTTGATTAACTTGAATCACGTGTGATTCTATCAATAAAGGAGTGAACTTGGGTAGTCTATGTTTCTAGTCTCGCCTAAGCTTGTCAGAATCGTGAATTGAAAGTGAATCGTTAAGGGCTGAAGTGAATCGAATCGGGATTTGGATCGATGAATCATAAGATTTTGGATACATTACTAAATCATATAAATATTAAATTTTTGTTTTACAATTTTCATACATTTTAAGTTTTTTTGAAGTTAGATGTGCTTAAGTTTTTAAAGAATAATGTCAGCCAATAGACTAATTTAATATCTATTACTTTTTTTATACATAGCTCGAACCTCACAAAAAAATTTCACTTCAAATAATTTTTTTAAGTAACTATGGGTATCTAGTCTCTTTGTTTGACTAGTCCCACGAGCCCTTGCGTAACGAGACCACCAGTGGCCCGATGTTTGGCTGTCATAGGGAATCGATACCGAAGTCGTGCATCTAATCTAAACAACCCTGTCATTTCCTTTACAACTAGCCACACCTGTCCGGGTTACTTCAAATAAAATAAGAAAGCAATGAAAAAGTTAAGGGCATGTCACGCATCTGATGTGGAGAAATGTACATGATTATTAGCATGCCATCAAATAAGTGAATACCCCAAGTACACTTACAAGTATAACAAAAATATGTGATTTGGGGAAGGAGATCCAATTTTTTTAGAATGAATTGTCTGAATCATGCGATTCACATGATTCACCGCGATTCCTTCAGAGATTCAAGAGCATTTTGATTCATATATTGTAGTGGCCTATATTAGTGGCCATTATTTTTTATGGCAGCGGCCTACTCTGATATAAGTGGTAGCGAAAACCTCTTTTAACCACTGCATTGTACGATAACGACATATCTCTATTGCGAGAAATACCCATTTTTTTAAACAAAAAAAAACCAAAAAAAGGTATAAATGTGTTAATCAAGTTGTTACCATATGCAACAAATGAAAATAATGTGTTTTTCCTACCGAAAAAAAATGTGTTTTGAAGTAAGGACTTACCACACTTTGCAATTAGGATCCCAATATTGTTGTGGGGAGTTGTTGAGTGGAGAGAGAAGGAGATGAGAGAGTGTAGAAAGTAAATGGTAGAAGAGGAGAAGAGATGGGAGGGGTGTAGAGAGTAGACAATAGAAGAGGAGTTTAATTTAGGGTGGGGCGTAGATATAATTTTGGGGAAATAATGAAGGAAGGGTGTAGACAGTAGAATAAGGGCTTATATATAATTTAAATTGGAGTATTTTAGTCTAAAGAATTATATATTAAGATAATAGGGGGCTGATATAAAGTGTCATACTTAAAATATATGAAGGCGACGAATGCGAAAATTAAAAAATTGCATCAACATAAAGACAATAGTTTATCAAAATTATTATTTTCATTTTAGTTGCATAAGCTCATAAAATATATAAGTATAAATGTTGTCTCACATATGCATGACATAATTTATTTTTATTTTTTTCTTGTCAAAAGACATCATTTATTTATTTGATAATGTAAATGACATATTTAATCAAGAGGTGTTTGCGGTGGATTGATAGGCACTGATGGTCCTGATAGCGGGTGGGGAGAGCCCTTAGGCAGCACATGAAAAATAGGCGGAGCAACTTCAAACTTACTGATCGCAACACCGGGGATTTCAGATAACATTCTTGCCGAACAATTTGTAGAAGTACATGTGAGAACAAACACCAAAAGAACAACGAACAAACACATAGGCTTCGACATTGCTAATAAAATTATTTTCTTCTTCTTTTAGGTTGGCTTATTTGCTTTCCCTTCAAGTCAATTTATAATCTTCCATCTTCAATTTTATGTTAAGTGATCAAGTTTGTATACGACTTTGATGAAGCAAATCCCTAGAAATTTGTAATGTACGTAATCTTTTCATTGATAAAAAAATATTTTATTTTAACTTTTTTAAGGTTTTTTGTGATAAATTTGATTTGTTAACTTTTATAGTAATATCTGAGTCAGTTTTCATTTATGATTGTATTAATGTCTTAGATGCTCTCACTGATGTTAATATTGAGTATGCGTAATCTTCAAGAAAAACCCTATTCCGGCCCAATTAGACCTGCTTTTAGGGACGTCCAAAACTATTCAAAAACACCCTCGTCTTGTGTCGAAACCCCGACAAATACCCGATTCAAAGATTACACCGAAAATTACCAAAAATTTCCAAAAATTACAAACTTTTACAAATTGCTAACCTAATTCACAAAACACCAATAGATCATTCCATTGATTACCAATTCATAATCCAAACTCATTTACAAAATTTTCCTAAAATGTTGTCCGAAATCATCGCAACGAAAACCCACAAAATTAGCACCAAATTGTAGACTACCATGAGAGGAGTCAGGATCTTACTTTTCATGCATAGTTGGTCGATCCCCGATGTCATACTGGCTCAAAATATCTGAAACCCTCACACTCACCATGTTCGTTCAAGAGGAGAGAAAAAAAATGAGATAGAGGAGAGAGAAAAAATGTCTCCAACATGAAGGGCTGATCGTTTGTTGTTGGACTTGTTTATTTTGTTTCATTTATGTAATTGTGTTCCACGAGGTTTTTTTCCTAAATGTTTTCTTACAAGTTATGTGGTGAGAAATTGTTTGGCTGTTTTTTTTTCTTTTAATTTAGAGAGACTAATTGTAGTGTTTGGTTTTCTGTTTGACAGTGGTGTGTAATGTATAATGTCAATTTGCAGTTCTACTTTGAAACTTATGTACCTTTTGTATTATTCTTTTTCTACCTTTTATGGGACAATTTCACTCATGGTAACAAAACTTTATCTTTCTTACACTTTGATAATAATAATTTTTTTTTTAAAGTTATAAAATTTTTCAAAACTTTCACTAATAGGCATTCCATCCATTTTTCGTTAACTGTCATTAAGTATTGTTATCGTGGCACTAACTTGACAATGACATGACGCTAATGTAGTAAGAACATCAAATTTAGTCAATTTCTTTTTTTAGAAAATAAACTTGTTCCAATTTTTTTTAAATGTCAAAATTATTTTTTTAAATAAAATAGGGTAAACTTAAATTATATTTTTTGTCGAAAAACTCCATTTAAGAAGTAAAGATAATACATAAAATGTTACCCCACTAAAATTGTTATTAAAAAAATAATTCTTAAGAACTCCATTGTTTATTTTGTTCCATTTTTTTTTAAAGAATGTCAAAATTGGTATTTTCAAAGTTAGAGTAAGTTTAAATTATTTTGTTGGCCAAAAAACTCCATTAAACAAATAAAGATAATACATAAAGTGCCCCCAGCCAAAATATTTTTTTTTTGTTGAAAAATTCCATTAACCATTTACTCAATTTCTTTTTCTACCTTTTATGGGTCAATTTCACTCATAGTAACAAAACTTTATCTTTCTAACACTTTGGTGACCGAATTTACTTATATATTTTTAAATAGTTACAAAATTTTTCAAAACTTTCACTTATAGGCATTCCATCTATTTTCTGTTAACTGCCATTAAGTAATGTTGGCGTGGAACTAACTTGGCAATGACATGACGCTAATGTGGCTAGAACATTAAATTTTCTCAATTTCTTTTCAAAAAAGAAAAATTAAATTTGTTCCTTTCTTTTTTAAAATAATTTGATATATTTTTAAATAGAGTAAATTTTATTTTTTTTGGTAAAAAAATAGATACCTTTAATGAGTTCTCCGTTGTCTCCCACAAAGACCTCTTCAAAGGTCTCAATGGAAGCCGACTAAGACCACAGAAGATGTTTTGACCTTGTGTCACTGAGACACACGGGCAATAAGAACGAAGATGAAAATTTTTAAATCGTCTAAAAAATGGGTAACCATTAGGTGGTTTGGTTATAAATGTCTTACTCCTCGAATTCATCCACTTTTCTGCCTTGAAAACCAAGAATGGAGTCCAACGTTAAAGCCCTAAATACTACCAACAACAACACAAAAAATGGCTCTAAAGAGCGCCAAACAACCTTGAAATCGAACCCAAAATGATGAGAATAGTTCCATCGACGAAGAGCCAACGCGATTTTACTAGAATCACACCTAAATTCGACCGGATTAGACAGTCCGAATCAAGAGTGAGTGAGCTCAGTCTCGGGAGGGTTTGGGAGGTGGGGTATGGGTGAGAAAAACCCTTATATGTGAAGGGTAGATTGGTCATTTTGTAGAGGGGCAAAATTAGAAGGTCAAGAAAATTGGGATTCAGATACATTTAGTAAAAATTGGGGTTCGTTCAGTAGCTCCCTTTAATTATTAAGGTTCTTATTTTTCTATTAGGTTTTTCAAATCCTAAATTAATTATTTTAATTAGTATATGAATTTTATTTCAAATAATTAGCATATGATTTATAACAATTTAGCACACCATGCACTATTAGCATAAAATTATGAAAATACCACGACTTGAGGCAAATTAAGATTTGGGTCGTTACATTATCTTTTTCAATACATCTAAATAAGAATTTATTCTTTCTCTAATAAATATAAGGTGTGACTATTAACCCCTCTTTACCCTATATCAACCCCCTATTAACTCAATAGTATGAGTAACCACCAATAAATTAAAAAAATATACTAATTGCTTCCCCGACAACTTATAGTAAACTTCCTAATATACTCTCAAGCTAAGCTCACTCAAACCCTAACTTGCTCTATTACTAATTGCTCCCCCCATGCTCGATCCCGTGTTGAAAAAAAAAAAAACATGGTCATCAAAACTGGTGCTCGAACAGGCTCAGGGTTTTCAATTTCACCCTCTCCATGAAAACACGAATCTTCATTCTCAACTCCTCTCCCTCTTGAAAACTCCACGCACGGACTCTCTCAAAAACTCAAAGTCTAAAAAGTCTGATTTTTCCCAATTTGATTTCCTCAACAACTCAACTCGGTTTCCTCATAAAGGAGTGAACTTGGGTAGTCTATGTTGCTAGTCTCGCCTAAGCTTGTCAGAATCGTGAATTGAAAGTGGCTCGTTAAGGGCTGCAGTGAATCGAATTGGGATTTGGATCGACGAATCATAAGATTCAGGATGCATTACTGAATCATATAAATGTTAAATTTTTGTTTTACAATTTTCTTACATTTTAAGTTTTTTTATAGTTAGATGTGTTTAAGTTTTTAAAGAATAATGTCAACCAATAGACTAATTTAATATCTATTACTTCTTTTACACATGGCTCCAACCTCACTACAAAATTTCACTTCAAATAATTTTTTTTTTTAAGTAACTATGGGTATCTAATCTCTTTGTTTGACTAGTCCCACGAGCCCTTACTTAACGAGACCACCAGTGGCCCGATGTTTGGCAGTCGTAGGGAATCGATACCGAAGTCGTGCATCTAATCCAAACAACCCCGTCATCGCCTTTACCACTAGCCACACCTGTTCGGGTCACTTCAAATAAAATAAGAAAGCAATGAAGAAGTTAAGGGCATGTCACGCATCTGATGTTGAGAAATGTACATGACTATTAGCATGCCATCAAATAAGTGAATACCCCAAGTACGCTTACAAGTATAACAAAAAATATGTGATTTGGGGAAGGAGATCCAATTTTTTTTAGAATGAATTGTCTGAATCATGCGATTCACATGATTCACCGCGATTCCTTCAGAGATTCAAGAGCAATTTGATTCATATATTGCAGTGGCCTATACTAGTGGCCATTATTTTTTATGGCAGCGACCTACTCTGATAAAAGTGGTAGCGAAAACCTCTTTTAACCACTGCATTGTACGACAGCAACATATCTCTATTACGAGAAATACCCATTTTTAAACAAAAAAAAACCAAAAAAAGGTATAAATGTGTTAATCAAGTTGTTACCATATGCAACAAATGAAAATAATGTGTTTTTCCTATCGAAAAATTATGTGTTTTGAAGTAAGGACTTACCACACTTTGCAATTAGGATCCCAATATTGTTGTGGGGAGTTGTTGAGTGGAGAGAGAAGAAGATGAGAGAGTGTAGAAATTAAATGGTAGAAGAGGAGAAGAGATGGGAGGGGTGTAGAGAGTGGACAATAGAAGAAGAGTTTAATTTAGAGTGGGGTGTAGATATAATTTTGGGGAAATAATGAAGGAAGGGTGTAGACAGTAGAATAAGGGCTTATATATAATTTTAAATTGGAGTATTTTAGTATAAAAAATTATATATTAAGATAATAGGGGGGCTGATATAAAGTGTCATACTTAAAAATATATGAAGGCGACGAATGCAAAATTTAAGAAATTGCATCAACATAAAGACAATAGTTTATCAAAATTATTATTTTCATTTTAGTTGCATAATCTCATCAAATATATAAGTATAAATGATGTCTCACATATGCATGACATAATTTATTTTTATTTTTTTCTTGTCAAAAGGCATCATTTATTTTATTTGATAATGTAAATGACATATTTAATCAAGAGGTGTTTGCGGTGGATTGATAGGCCCTGATGGTCCTGACGGCGGGATGGGAGAGCCCTTGGGCAGCACATGAAAAATAGGCGGAGCAACTTCAAACTTAGTGATCGCAACACCGGGGATTTCAGATAGCATTCTTGCCGAACAATTTGTAGAAGTACATGTGAGAACAAACACAAAAAGAACAACGAACAAACACATAGGCTTCGACATTGCTAATAAAATTACTTTCTTCTTCTTTTAGGTTGGCTTATTTGCTTTCTCTTCAAGTCAATTTATAATCTTCCATCTTCAATTTATGCTAAGTGATCAAGTTTATATATGACTTTGATGAAGCAAATCTCTAGAAATTTGTAATGTACGTAATCTTTTCATTGATAAAAAAAATATTTTATTTTAACTTTTTAAAGGTTTTTTGTGATAAATTTGATTTGTTAACTTTTGTTGTAATATCTGAGTCGATTTTCATTTATGATTGTATTAATGTTTTAGATGCTCTCACTGATGTTAATATTGAGTATGCGTGATCTTCAAAAAAAACCCTAACTGAGCCCAGTTAGACCTGCTTTTAAACCCTAACTGAGCCCAGTTAGACCTGCTTTTAAAAGGGTTGAGCTCGGGTCACATTAAAAAGCCTGAGCCCAACCTTAAAATAAGTTTATAATTAATATATTATAAAATAATAAGTGTTGTAAGAAAGGTTTGAACCTATGACCTAATGCACACATTAAGTGATGCTTACCATTTGAGCTACTCCTCATTTTTCCACAATATATGAATATACAATATACATATGGAAATACATATGTTGTTAAAAAAATCTATAAAAAATTATTAAATGAGTAATAATTTATTTTTCAGATTTCTTAGTATTAAAATATTTATCCATGGGTTTGATTGGCCGTGTAACGACTCTAAAATTCAACTCGTGCCACATGTCATTTAAGGGTCGTACCATAGGACCGTGTTGTCTTGATAGTCATGTCCAGTTTTCGGTCATCAGCACCGAGGTACGTTATTTTTGTCTGGTGTTTGTAGCAGTATTTATTACCCGACATGAATCTATTTGTCCAAACATGTAAGGATGTGTTTGAATACGCGTTCGAGTCGTGGATTAGTTTGACCTAAGGAAACGTGTATGAACGAGTACCGCGCGAAGAAAAATATGGGTATACGGAATCCCGGGGGATTATTAAATAAAACAGACATTAATGAAATTAAATATGATAAATAATTAATTTGAGAATGTGTCCCAATCGATAGTATGGTCATTGGCATACGACGGTGCAAGTCGTGGTGCAGGCCGAGTAAGGGAACGCCCATGAGAACCAACAATTTGTGTTTAAATAGGATAAGACCAAAGGACCAAGTCCACATTGAAGTCACAATAGTTAGTGGATGGTGTGGATTGAGGCCTTTAGATGGGCGTTAGGATGGTGTGTTGAGTCAAGATGAGAAGGGGACTATAAAAGGGTTATTAAAGTTCAGTTTTTCACCTTTTCTCTCTCCTCTCTCAACATATCCAAAAATTTGAAATGGGTTTTGGTGATTGGTGAGTGGTAATTGAAGCCAAGAGATTGATCAACAATGCAAACAAATGTGAGATCTCAGTTATTCGGTTAATTCTCGTCATTTTGGCAGTAATTTTATGGGTTTTTGTCGAGATTTGCGATCATTACTTTGGTCATTGATTTTTTGGATTTTGGGGAGTGTTTGGATGGTTTGAGTGATCAATTATTGGGTATATTTTGTGGTTTAAGTTAGTTTTTGAGAAGGTTTATGAATTTTACCATATTTGTTGGATTTTTTTTGGATTTTTGAGACGGTTAGTAACAGTTTTAATGTGAATCGATGGTGATTTTTGTTGGTGATCGAGGTCCCTACGAGGATGAGATAGGCTCAGAACACAGAGATGCGAGCCGGGGTTCCAAAAAAATCTAAAGTTTAAATTTGGCACAAGAGACGCCAGGGGCACCGTGATGGTCATTCCCTCACGACGTCAGTAACAGCACCAGGGCAGAGGGGCTACCTTGGTTAGACTCCCTGATAGGCGTCGTGTGGAATTGCTTCCTACGGCGACACCCACGTCGTCGGGGTAGAAAGCACCTTGAGGCCATATTTTAGGGGACGTCGTGTGGGGATGAACCCCACAACGTCGACCCTATTTTTGAAAAATTTTCTAAATAATTTCAAAAACTTCAGAGATTTTTATACGGGTATAAATATGACTCTAATACATCCAAACTTGATCAAAATGATTACCAATGAGTGTAATTCACAGACGAGAATACGATATTAGTTTGGTGGCGCGTAGGGGCCGATTGAGTGTTTGTTAGCTTCTAATACAGGTAAGTAAACCAACTAGGAAATGGACAGTTATTTCAATTGTGTTTTAATTTGATGTTATTGCACAATATCTATTCTTGGGAATTCCATTCTGATTAAGTTGTTCAAGGGCAAATGAGTCAATGGTGGTCACTGGTAGGAGTAGTTATCTGAGGTAATATGGCAGAGCAATGACCTCTAGATGCACTGCACTAGTTACTGGTTTTATATGGGGTAGGAGTTCTTAGTTTGATTACCAGGAAGTCTCTCATCTGCGTGGGTTTAAGGCTTGTTGGGTTTGCCACGTCCTATTACCCGAGACTGATGGGTTTTCCATGACTCAACGACCTTTTGGTCTGAACTAATTGTGCCTCTCTGTTTTGATTCTGGGACACTCATTTATCGTTGTTCATTGATTTATTTACAATCTTTTATTATTCATGCGTCCTTATGGCTTTCTTTCTATCTACATCAATATAGATTGTTTTATTTATTTCAAAATATTGTTTAGATCCTACGGGCGTTACTTACCTGGCGGGCTCGTTATTCTTGTGTTTGACTGAGTACAGATCCGCAGTCGAGTAGGGGAAAGGCTCCATTACTGGGTGATTTGCTTTGAAGACATTGCAGCGGCCCTCCCTCTCACACTTTTATAGGTTTTCTTGTACTTTTGTATTATATATAGATGTTTTGTCACGTGGACATTGGGATTGTGAAATATATCGGGACATGTATATGATTTATTTCACTCTCCTTTACTTATTATACATGTTAGTTGTATATATTCGGTGTTTCCATACTCTAGGTTGTCCTAACTGATTGATTTAGAGTTGTTTAGTTTGTTTTGAGGTTTTGAAACGCTTCCGCGTAATCGTTAATAACTCACAAATTTTGAATAACTCAACTTAAATTATTAAATCCTTTTCTTAATTAATGGATAATGGTAATGAAGGCTGACTAGGCTTACGTTGACTTCACGAGAGTTGAACTCGGGGGTCCCACGTAGGCCTAGGCTAGGTGCGATCTTGTTTGGCTAGGAACTGGGAGCCGGGCTTGGGCTTTGCATTTTTTACATGGTCGGGCTTGGACCTATGTATAGGCCTGCATATATAGTGGGTCGAGTTTGTGCTAAAGTTCTTAAGACCGAAGCCAGTTGGCCTGACCTAAACCTGACCCATGAACAGGTTCAGATACCACAACTTCACTACTTTAGTTTAATTTGAATCTATAAAGTTGTTTCATAGGCGAGACTTTTAAAAGCACAATAAAATTGTCCTTTGAATTCTCCAATAATCTATGATGCTTGACTCTTCAACATTTTATTTTCATCAAGTTGTAGTTATATATTACCTAGTCTACCATACCCTTTATGTGTAGCTCTTTACTATCTCATTTTTTACAACCCATTTATCTTCAATCATTATCCCATAAAATTGTGACGGCCCCAATTCCCCATAAAACTGGGACTCACCTGGCCTAGACCTACGTGGACCCCCCGAGTTTTCACTCGCAAAGTTAACGCATCCTAGTCAGCCTCAAAACTTCAAATTCATCATTAACTTATCAATTTAAATATGTGAGTTATATGATTATATAATTATCAGGAAATTCGTAGCGGAAATCAACTATAATCAACTAATAACTCAGTAAATAGAAAAATCAGGAAACACAACCTATAATGTGGGAAGAAATGGATAAACATGTAAATCTGGTGACAAATGTGATAATATGATAGTACATGATATCCCTAATCACTCAATATCAAAATATATCCTAGTGTATAACAAAAATACAACATACAATAATCACACAAAAGACAAGACCTAATGTGGAGTAAAGGAAAGTTCCGCTCCGAGAGTTCTCAGAGGAAGTCACCTAGCATCGGCTATTTGCCCTTGCTTGTCTCTGCTCTATTTGCACCGACCGTCATAAACTAGACGGTGAGTACGTGAAAAATTGAAAGTATTGCCGGTAGAACATAAACAGTAATTCATGAATAACCAATAAAGTAATATAAGAATCATGCGGTATTGAAAGGCAGAAAATAACACAAATTTTATGATAAACATGCTAACAAGTATAGCAATGATATTTGAGTGTCTATCGAGTCAAAAGAGGATCATAAGTGGTCAATATCGACAACATTTCCACAATATATCCACATCCACATCCACAACCATTGCCACATCCACAATATATCCACAACAATCCAGTACTCGGAGTGAAACTCAATATTAGGTGGATAGACAATACTTATGCAGAAGTGTTCATGTTAGCTCAACTAATACGAACCCATGAGTACTTTCACGAGACACTTACGCCAAAGACACTCAGTCAAGGAATATAAGAATCAAGTTCCGACAAATAGCACAATTTCATAGAAATATCAATAATAGAAAATGAATCAATGTGCACCTTCTTACTTGCTTACTAACGTACAAATGTACCTCAATCGTCGTAAAAAATCGATCATCACGAAGCTCTAATTCATTCTATTAGAATTTTCAAAGCCTAAGAATCATTTAAACCCAATTTGATTCAATTAGAGTCATTCTATGACCGTAGATAAACCCCCAAAGTTTTCCAAAATTTTTAAAAATTATTTTGAAAAATAATCTGTTTTTACTATTCCAGATGTCGTGAGTGACATCGCCAGGGTATAAGTCCCATGGCATCACATAAAGCGTGGATTTCTCGAGTCACTGGTTTGGACGCTGCAGATGACGCGCGCCAGGGTTTTGGCCCACGATGTCATCTAAAGCAACGATTCCTAAAACATCTCTGTTTTTCACGTGACGTCGTAGGAGAAAAGTCTCCATAGCGTCCCTCGTAGCGTGACACTCTGAACTCATTCTCGGGGTTTTTTGGAACCCTGACTCACGTCGCCGCGTTCCAAGCCTATCTCAAACTCTTAGGGACGTCCAAAACTATTCAAAAATACCCTCGCCTTGTGTCAAAACCCCGACAAATACCCGATTCAAAGATTACACCGATAATTACCAAAAATTCTCAAAAATTACAAACTTTTTCAAATTGCTAACCTAATTAAAAAAACACCAATAGATCATTCCATTGATCACCAATTCATTACCCAAGCTCATTTACAAAATTTTCCTAAAATATCGTCCGAAATCATCACAACGAAAACCCACAAAATTAGCACCAAATTGTAGACTACCACGAGAGGAGTTGGGATCTTACTTTTTTACGCGTAGTTAGTCGATCTCCGATGTCATACCAAGCTCGGAATATCCGAAACCCTCACGCTCACCATGTTCGTTCAAGAGGAGAGAAAAAAAATGAGATAGAGGAGAGAGAAAAAAATGTCTCCAACATGAAGGGCTGATCGTTTGTTGTTGGACTTGTTTATTTTGTTTAATTTATGTAATTGTGTTCCACGATGTTTTTTTCCCTAAATGTTTTCTTACAAGTTAGGTGGTGAGAAATTGTTTGGGTGTTTTTTTTTCTTTTAATTTAGAGAGACTAGTTGTAGTGTTTCGTTTTTTGTTTGACAGTGGTGTGTAACGTATAATGTCAATGTAAGTTGCAGTTCTAATTTGAAACTTATGTAGCTTTTGTATTATTCCTTTTCTACCTTTTATGGGTCAATTTCACACATGGTAACAAAACTTTATCTCTCTTACACTTTGATAATAATATATATATTTTTTAAAAGTTATAAAAATTTTCGAAACTTTCACTAATAGGCATTTCATCCATTTTTCATTAACTGTCATTAAGTAATGTTATCGTGGCACTAACTTGACAATGACATGACTCTAATGTAGTTAGAACATCAAATTTAGTCAATTTCTTATTTCAAAAAATAAACTTGTTCCAATTTTTTTTTAAATGTCAAAATTATTTTTTTAAATAAAATAGGGTAAACTTAAATTATATTTTTTGTCGAAAAACTCCATTAACCAAATAAAGATAATACATAAAATGTTCCCCCAAGAAAATTGTTATTAAAAAAAATAATTCTTAAGAATTCCATTGTTTATTTTGTTCCAATTTTTTTTAAAGAATGTCAAAATTGGTTTTTTCAAAGTTAGAGTAAGTTTAAATTATCTTGTTGGCTAAAAAACTCCATTAACCAAATAAAGATAATACATAAAGTGCCCCCAGCCAAAATTATTATTTTTTTTGCCAAAAAATTTCATTAACCATTTACTCAATTTCTTTTTCTACCTTTTATGGGTCAATTTTAGTCATAGTAACAAAACTTTATCTTTCTTACACTTTGATGACGGAATTTACTTATTTATTTTTAAATAGTTACAAAATTTTTCAAAACTTTTACTTATAGGCATTCTATCCATTTTCTGTTAACTGCCACTAAGTAATGTTGGCGTGGAACTAACTTGGCAATGACATGACGCTAATGTGGCTAGGACATTAAATTTACTCAATTTCTTTTCAAAAAAGAAAAATTAAATTTGTTCATTTCTTTTTTAAAATAATTTGATATATTTTTTTAAATACAATAAATTTTTTTTTGTCAAAAAATAGATACCTTTAATGAGTTCTCCGTTGTTTCTCACCAAGACCTCTTCAAAGGTCTCAATGGAAACCGACTGAGACCTCTGAAGATGTTTCGGCCTTGTGTGACTGAGACACACGGGCAATAAGAATGAAGATGAAAATTTTTAAATCGTCTAAAAATAGGTAACCATTAGGTGGTATGGTTATAAATGTCTTACTCCTCGAATTAATCCACTTTTCTGCCTTGAAAATAGAGACTGGAGTCCAAAGTTAAAGCCCTAAACACTACCGACAATAAAACAAAAAATGACTCTAAAGATCGCCAAACAACCTTGAAATCGAGCCCAAAATGATGATAATAGTTCCATCGATGAAGAGCCAACGCGATTTTACTAGAATCATGCCTAAATTCGGCCGGATTAGACGGTACGAATCAAGAGTGAGTGAGCTGGGTCTCGAGAGGGTTTAGGAGGTGGGGTATGGGTGAGAAATACCCTTATATGTGAATGGTAGATTGGTCATTTTGCAGAGGGGCAAAATTAGAAGGTCAAGAAAATTGGGATTCAAATACATTTAGTAAAAATTGGGGTTCGTTCAGTAGCTCCCTTTAATTATTAAGGTTCTTATTTTTCTATTAGGTTTTTCAAATCCTAAATTAATTATTTTAATTAGTATATGAATTTTATTTCAAATAATTAGTATATGATTTATAACAATTTAGCACACCATGCACTATTAACATGAAATTATGAAAATACCACGACTTGAGGCAAATTAAGATTTGGGTCGTTACATTATCTTTTTCAATACATCTAAATAAGAATTTATTCTTTCTCTAATAAATATAAGGTGCGACTATTAGCCCCTCTTTACCCTATATCAACCCCCTATTAACTCAATAGTATGAGTAACCACCAATAAATTAAAAAATATACTAATTGCTCCCCCGACAACTTATAGTGAACTTCCTAATATACTCTCAAGCTAAGCTCACTCAAACCCTAACTTGCCCTATTACTAATTGTTCCCCCCATGCTCAATCCCGTGTTGAAAAAAAAAAAAAAAAAACATGGTCAACTCAACTGGTGCTCGAACAGGCTCAGGGTTTTCAATTTCACCCCCTCCATGAACACACGAATCTTCTTTCTCAATTCCTCTCCCTCTTGAAAACTCCACGCACGGACTCTATCAAAAACTCAAAGTCTGAAGAGTCTGATTTTTTGCAATTTGATTTCCTCAACAACTCAACACAGTTTCCTCATAAAGGAGTGAACTTGGGTAGTCTATGTTGCTAGTCTTGCCTAAGCTTGTCAGAATCGTGAATTGAAAGTGACTCGTTAAGGGCTGCAGTGAATCGAATTGGGATTTGGATCGACGAATCATAAGATTCAGGATACATTACTGAATCATATAAATCTTAAATTTTTGTTTTACAATTTTCTTACATTTTAAGTTTTTTTGAAGTTAGATGTGTTTAAGTTTTTTAAAAATAATGTCAACCAATAGACTAATTTAATATCTATTACTTCTTTTATACATGGCTCCAACCTCACTAAAAAATTTCACTTCAAATAATTTTTTTTAAGTAACTATGGGTATCTAATCTCTTTGTTTGACTAGTCCCACGAGCCCTTACGTAACGAGACCACCAGTGGCCCAATGTTTGGCTGTCGTAGGGAATCGATACCGAAGTCGTGCATCTAATCCAAACAACCCCGTCATCGCCTTTACCACTAGCCACACCTGTCCGGGTTACTTCAAATAAAATAAGAAAGCAATGAAGAAGTTAAGGGCATGTCACGCATCTGATGTTGAGAAATGTACATGACTATTAGCATGCCATCAAATAAGTGAATACCCCAAGTACCCTTACAAGTATAACAAAAAATATGTGATTTGGGGAAGGAGATCCAATTTTTTTTAGAATGAATTGTCTGAATCATGCGATTCACATGATTCACCGCGATTCCTTCAGAGATTCAAGAGCATTTTGATTCATATATTGCAGTAGCCTATACTAGTGGCCATTATTTTTTATGGCAGCGGCCTACTCTGATAAATGTGGTAGCGAAAACCTCTTTTAACCACTGCATTGTACGACAGCAACATATCTCTATTACGAGAAATACCCATTTTTTAAACAAAAAAAACCAAAAAAAGGTATAAGTGTGTTAATCAAGTTGTTACCATATGCAACAAATGAAAATAATGTGTTTTTCCTATCGAAAAATTATGTGTTTCGAAGTAAGGACTTACCGCACTTTGCAATTAGGATCCCAATATTGTTGTGGGGAGTTGTTGAGTGGAGAGAGAAGGAGATGTGAGGGTGTAGAATGTAAAATATATGAAGGCGATGAATGCGAAAATTAAGAAATTGCATCAACATAAAGACAATAGTTTATCAAAATTATTATTTTCATTTTAGTTGCATAAGCTCATCAAATATATAAGTTGTCTCACATATGCATGACATCATTTATTTTTATTTTTTTTCTTGTCAAAAGACATCATTTATTTTATTTGATAATGTAAATGACATATTTAATCAAGAGGTGTTTGCGGTGGATTGATAGGCCCTGATGGTCCTGACGGCGGGATGGGAGAGCCCTTGGGCAACACATGAAAAATAGGCGAAGCAACTTCAAACTTAGTGATCGCAACACCGGGGATTTCAGATAGCATTCTTGCCGAACAATTTGTAGAAGTACATGTGAGAACAAACACAAAAAGAACAACGAACAAACACATAGGCTTCGACATTGCTAATAAAATTACTTTCTTCTTCTTTTAGGTTGGCTTATTTGCTTTCTCTTCAAGTCAATGTATAATCTTCCATCTTCAATTTATGCTAAGTGATCAAGTTTATATATGACTTTGATGAAGCAAATCTCTCGAAATTTGTAATGTACGTAATCTTTTCATTGATAAAAAAAAAATATTTTATTTTAACTTTTTAAAGGTTTTTTGTGATAAATTTGATTTGTTAAGTTTTGTTGTAATATCTGAGTCGATTTTCATTTATGATTGTATTAATGTTTTAGATGCTCTCACTGATGTTAATATTGAGTATGCTTGATCTTCAAAAAAAACCCTAACTGAGCCCAGTTAGACTTGCTTTTAAACCCTAACTGAGCCCAGTTAGACCTGCTTTTAAAAGGGTTGAGCTTGGGTCACCTTAAAAAGCCTGAGCCCGACTTGAAAATAAGTTTATAATTAATATATTATAAAATAATAAGTGTTGTAAGAAAGGTTTGAACCTATGACCTAATGCACACATTAAGTGATGCTTACCATTTGAGCTACTGATGCGTGTCGAGCGCGTCAAAATAAATTTATATCCCGATGAGATTACCAATAACTACAAGAACTGCAGTAGTGGCAAGTACGGGGTCGAACCACGAAGACCAAGTTTCTAACTTAGGTTACTAACTTAAAACTTACCTAGAATGTTCAAGAAAATGTCTCTAATTTTACTAAAAATAATAATTAAAATATAATGTAAATAAATTAATCAAAATGGAAAAGAACAGTCCAAACCATCAGTTTCACAAACCTCTTCAATTTGGCATAATTCTAAATATAGTACTTGATCCAATTAAAGCATGCAATTCACAGTAATTTAGTGTAGTTATAGACCCGGTAATGTACGCGGGTCTTCACGCTTCCTGATGTCGGTAGCCAAGGTACGACCGTTGACTACTTTCCTGACCAATTACGCAACCTGATCGCTAGTGCTCCAGATTTAACGCATTGGTCGCATTACATCGATTAGTGAAGGCACTACACCTAGACAACCGGATCGCTAGTGCTAGATCTCTAAGGTATTTGACCGGTCCCAAAAGGGTCTAATCAATTGGTATGGTCAATTGCCACTGGTGTGGTCTTATTGCACAAACATGGGTGCTTACGACTCACTGGCATATGAATTGAAGTTTAAACTAGTGTTTAACTTCAATTGTCAAAATAATACCCAAGAAAATAAATTACTATGAAAAACAAATTAAATAAATAAATAAATAGATCTCACATATGTTTTATGCCAAAAAGAATGATTTGATCCACTTCCGGTTCAGACTGATGAGTTTAGCCGGCCATCGACGTCATAAACTCCATTAAAATCCAAAAACAAAGTGTAGAAAAAGAGGAGGGAAAATACTAGAAAACACTGAGAAAAAAGGAAAATAATGTCTCTCCGACTCTCCGTCCAAAAACCCTAATTAATACCCCTAAATTTGGGTCCCGGATGTCTATTTTTGAGTTTGGTACTTGACACGTCCGCCGAGGACAATCTGTGGCTATTTTTTGTTGTTTTTCTGGACTCTGCCATGTGTCACAATGTGATTGGCTGGAAAACTGGAGTGTGCTGACGTGGCGGGCGCGGATTGGAGGAGAGGAGAACGCGTGACGTGCTGGACGTGAGGCGCTGAGCTGTGATTCCGCGTGGCGCGCTGCACGTGCGGACGGCTGACGTGTCTGGCGCTGATTGGTCGGGCGGCTGTGTTGACGTGATCGGTCCAATGGGACGCCGCCACGTGGCACTTTCAAATTATATTTCACCTATTCTTGTGTATACCCAAAACAACTCCTCCGGTGTTCGATTTCTTCAAGTAAATACTATATTTTGAGTATTTTTTCGCTCCGGATCCAACCGTGCACCCAAAAAGTCCTGAAAATGACAAATAGAGATAATTAGGCCCATAATTCGGAGAATCAACACTAAAATCTATAAATAAACTATATATTATGCATAAATAACAACTTATCAAATACCCCCAAACTTAGGACTTTGCACGTCCCGAGCAAAGGTGTAAATGACACACAAACAAACAAACTAGACTCCTACAAACTATACCTGATTCAAAAGTTCATGGAGTTCCTTTGGTTTACATAGTTGCCAAGTTAACAAGCCACTCAAGAAATTTCGGAGTTATGATATGTCAAGACTCGCAACTCAAACACAATTAAGATCACACTTTCAAGACAAAGATGCAATCAAGACAAATGCCATCAACTACTCATGGGTTTTCTTGGTCTATACATTAAAGCACGCAAGTTTAAAATCCTACTTAATTTTAGTGAAAGCACTCGAGCTATATCTTTTTTATTTGAGGAGTTTTCATAAACTTCCGCCTTTATTCTTTTTTTTTCTATTCCTTTCTCCATTTTTTTTTAAGTAAAACGGTCCCTGCTCCATTTCCTATGGACCGATTTTCTCACTTTTTCCCACCACAAGTTTCCCTGCTCCATTTCCTATGGAAACTTGTGGGACTCTCAATATTAAGAAAACTCCTGATAGCCCTTCTCACTTTCACTATAATCAAGCAAATTCCTCAATGTGGGTTAAAATACTATCACTTGCACAATTTTGACCGTCTACCCATTTTGGTATCTAGCACAAGTTCAACCAACATACTAAGTCTCTAATCATTAATTCCTAAGAATGCTGGGCTACGACTTGATTGAGTGTTTCTCCTAATTTCTCCTAAGTTTCAAGTCAACAGGCAACCATAAAATACTCATCCATAACCAAAGGCATGAAACAAAATCTCGGGTAACTCTAGACCATAAAGATTACACTGAAAACATGCATGAATGTGTATTAACTCCTAATGGAATGAGAAAGTGTGATATGGAGTGAAAAGAAATGGAAGAAATGAATGAGCAATATATATCAAACACCACCAATACCATCCTACAACCGCATGTAACCGCATATATATAAAAAATTTAAACGATCTCACCTGCGGTCTTTCGCATAGAACACCATCCAACTCAATCCACAAGTCCTAAAGTACCCCCAAACTTATTTCGAACCTTGTCCTCAAGGTTCAAGATAGGTTAGGAAGCATACATGAACATACACAATATGGTAAAAGAACATGGTAGATATAGAAGCAAGGAAATGATACACAATCATGCATAAAACTGACACTAATCCTAAATCCACAAACGAAATGAAGATGGGTAACCTTACCAGATCGCAATGTGACTAACCATACGTACAGACATGTGAGGAGCCATCAGAGCAATACCGAGCTCTCAAAATCCAGTGTGCAAGGTAGAGGTCGCAACACCTGTAAAAAGTCACAATGAAATAATAGTAAGAATACCACAGAAAAGACTAAAATAAAATCAAAGGGATAGAAGCTTGGGGTGCCTCCAAAGAGCGCCTTTTTTTTAACGTCGTTGGCTCGACTCAGTCTGACTCTCTCTCAGTCAAGGTACTCTACAACTGCTAGAGTCTCGCTCTCGATCTCGTGCTGTGGGAAGTTCTCATAGAACGGCTTCAGTCGGTGCCCATTCACCTTGAAAACTTTCCCTGTATCCTTGCTCCTGATCTCAACTGCACCATGTCCAAACACATTAGTAACAACAAAAGGACCGAGCCATCGTGACCTCAACTTCCCTGGATGGAGAGTTAATTTAGAATTATAAAGCAAGACTTTTTGACCGACTACGAAAGTCTTACGAGATAAGTTGCGATCGTGGAACGCCTTGGTTTTATCCTTATAAATTCGAGCGGACTCGTAGGCATCGTTCCGGATCTCCTCCAATTCTTGGAGGTCCAACTTTCTCTCTTTATCGGCTGCGTCGAGTTCCATGTTGAGCTGTTTGACAGCCCATAGAGATTTATGCTCTAACTCGTCCGGCAAGTGGCACGATTTGCCAAAAACTAAGCGATACGAAGACATTCCGATTGGCGTTTTAAACGCCGTTCGATAAGCCCATACTGCGTCATCAAGGCGCGTGCTCCAATCCTTCCGTGACGGGTTTGCAGACTTCTCCAAAATGGCTTTAATCTCCCTGTTTGACACCTCCGCTTAGCCACTGGTCTGAGGATGATAGGCCGTAGACGTACGGTGTGTAACATTATACTTACGCAGGAGATTTTCAACCATGCGGTTGCAGAAATGGGTACCTCGATCACTGATCAAAGCCCGTGGAGTGCCAAAAGTTGAAAAAATTCGTGATTTCAGGAAATCACATACAACTGACGAATCATTAGTGCGAGTGGCTTTGACTTCCACCCATTTTGACACGTAGTCCACCGCCAGTAAGATATAAAGAGAGCCATGTGACGGTGGAAATGGCCCCATGAAGTCGATCCCCCAAACATCGAAAATCTTACAGAATAGGATCGAGGTCAGTGGCATTTGATTCCTGTGACTCAGGGTACCAGTCGACTGACATCTAGCACAGGTCTTGGAGTATATATATGAATCATGAAAAATGGTGGGCCGATAGCCCCCACTCTCCAAGACCTTCATAGCGAGTCCTACGTGGACCGAAATGGCCGCCGCAAGCGTATGAATGACAAATGCCAATATAGATTGCGTCTCCGTCTGGGAAACACATCGACGAATAACCTGGTCTGAGCAAAACCTCCACAAGTATGGGTCATCCCATACATAGTATTTGGAATCACTCCGAATTTTATCCTTTTGGGCTCGCGTAAGATGAGGTGGAAACTCTCGTGTAACAAGGTAGTTTACCAGATCTGCAAACCAAGGGAGTTCCTCAGCAATTGCTAAGAGATGTTCATCAGGAAAATCATCTCGTAGCGGGACAGGTGCTTCACCATTCTCGATACGACTGAGATGGTCAGCAACAAGATTTTTGGCACCACTTTTATCTTTAATCTCGATGTCAAACTCTTGTAACAAGAGTATCCATCGAGTGAGACGAGGCTTAGCTTCCTTTTTGGCCATAAGGTGTTTTAAGGCAGCATGATCAGAGTAGACGACCACCTTAGTTCCTAAGAGATAAGGCCGAAATTTCTCCAAGGCGAAGACGACAGCTAGAAGCTCCTTCTCTGTAGTGGTGTAATTCAGTTGGGCAGGATCGAGAGTTCGGGAAGCGTAGTATATGACATGAGAAGTGCGCCCGACTCATTGCCCAAGCACAGCACCCACAGCGTGGTTGCTGGCATCACACATAATCTCAAAAGGTAGCTCCCAATTAGGAGCTCGAATCACTGGAGTAGAGATGAGAGAGTCTTTGAGCGCATCGAATGCACTCTTACATGCCTTATCAAGATTGAAAGGCACGTCCTTCTGAAGAAGGCGACAGAGGGGTTGTGCAATTTTGGAGAAATCCTTAATGAATCGCCGATAGAAACCGGCATGGCCAAGAAATGATCGAATTTCTCGCACAGTCGTGGGGTAAGGCAACTTTTGAATTACTTCAATTTTTGCTGGGTCTACCTCCACACCCCTAGCAGATACGATGTGACCCAAGATAAGACCCTGATCCACCATGAAGTGACATTTCTCGTAGTTGAGGATCAAGTTCTTTTGGATACATCGGTGAAGAACCTTAGTCAAGTGGCTAAGGCAAAGATCGAATGAATCACCGTAAACGGTGAAG
Source organism: Stephania japonica (assembly GCA_039657345.1). Lineage (NCBI taxonomy): Eukaryota > Viridiplantae > Streptophyta > Magnoliopsida > Ranunculales > Menispermaceae > Stephania > Stephania japonica. Next base: position 12,075,444 of record CM077558.1, on the reverse strand, counting down.
TCATCCATGAATACTTCGATGAAGTGCTCAACGAAGTCAGAGAAGATGCTCATCATGCACCTCTGGAATGTAGCAGGTGCATTGCACAGCCCAAATGGCATGCGCCGGTAGGCATAAGTACCAAAAGGACAGGTGAAGGTGGTCTTTTCTTGATCCTCAGATGCTACGGGAATTTGGTGAAAACCAGAATACCCATCCAAGCAGCAATAGTGAGACCTACCTGCTAAACGCTCTAACATCTGGTCAATGAAAGGCAATGGGAAGTGGTCTTTCTTAGTGGAAGCATTGAGCTTCCTGTAATCAATGCAAACTCGCCATCCGTTTTGGATGCGAGTTGGGACTAACTCACCGTGTGAGTTTGTGACCACTGTGATCCCCGTTTTCTTGGGAACCACCTGAATGGGACTGACCCACTTGCTGTCGGAGATCGGGTAGATCATCCCAGCGTCAAGGAGCTTCAGAATCTCCTTTTTATCCACATCCATCATTGGTGGGTTCAGTCTCCGTTGTGCTTCTTGTGAAGGTTTAGACCCTTCTTCCATATGTATCTGATGCATGCATGTGGAAGGGCTAAGACCTTTGATGTCAGCAATCGTCCACCTAGGGCTTCTTTGAACTCTTGAAGCACATGAATCAACTTCTCTTCCTCTGGTAATGTGAGTTTGGTAGAGATGATCACTGGTAATGTATCATTCGCACCTAAAAACACATATTTGAGGTGGGTGGGCAATGGTTTGAGCTCCGGTGTGGGTGCTCGCACCATAGAGGGAGAAGTGTAGAGTTCGAAGTAGGTAAGTCTAGATAAGCTAGGGTGGGAAAATAGAGTGGAGCGAGTCCAACTCGAGAGATCGCTCCTCAATTTCGATCGAGGACGAAACATTGCTTTCGCAAGGAATTGGTGTCAAGATGGTTCTCTAACACCACTTTCACATCATCACCTTTCATGAGAAAGGTATCCTGAACAAGTGAGTCTACACTGTCCAAGGCAAACACCATAGAAGAGGCATCGCAGGGATGACGCATCGCATCATAGATGTTGAACTTAATAAGTTCACCATCAAACTCCATGGTCAGAGCACCACTGTGAACATCAATCTTGGTCTTGGCGGTCTTAAGGAAAGGCCTGCCAAGCAAGACTGAGGAGAAATGGGAGCATGGCTGAGTCTTCATATCGATGATATAGAAGTCAGCAGGAAAGATGAGCTCACTAACCTTCACCAGGATGTCTTCCAAGACACCCACAGGACGAACGACAGATCGGTCAGCCAAATGTATGACAATGCCAGTATCCTTTAGAGGGCCAGCCTTCAATGTCTCATATATAGATAGTGGCATGACATTGATAGAGGCGCCGAGGTCGCACATAGCTTTCTGGATCTCAACTTCACCAATTGTGCAAGGGACAATGAACATGCCCGGGTCCTCACACTTGGTGGGCAACTTTTTGCGTAGGATAGCTGAGATGTTCTCACCTACAGTGATTTTCTCGTTGCCTTTGAGGCGACCTTTGTTGGTGCATAGGTCCTTGAGCAACTTAGCATAGTGGGGCATATGTGCGAAGGCATCAAGAAGTGGGATGTTTATTGCCACTTTCCTCAAGATTTCTAGAATTTCCTTCTCTTCTCCCGCCTTTTTATGTTGATTGAGGCGTTGAGGGAACGGGGGTAGAATCTTAAGAGAAGGTTGTGCTTCTTTATCCAAGTCTACCGTTTCAGTGTGAGACAGTTGAACCTCGAGTTCCTGCTCGACTTCCTTGGATTTAGGGGCGGCCTCTTTAGGCTTAGGGTCTTTAGGGGCTTCCTCCAACTCTCTACCGCTACGAAGGGTGACTGCATTAACATTCGCATTTGGATTTGGGAGCGTTTGAGAAGGCAACCTGCCTTTCTCATCCGTCCGCCCAACTTGTAGGGCCAATTGCCCTAATTGCACCTCGAGACTTTTAATGCTAGAAGCATGACTCGTGATGGTTTCATTTTTGAGTTGGGTCAATTCTTTAAAGAATCTGTCTTGATTAGCAATGAGTATCCTCATCATTTCCTCTAAAGACCCCGAATTGTGAGCGGGTTGGGGTTGTGGAGGGAGGGGTTGTCCCCTTGGAACATACTGTGAGAAGTTCTGATTTTGTGGCCCATAACTTAAATAGGGGCTTTTAACGGCATGATTGTAAGTGTTATTAAAATTGTTTCCGTATTGATTCCTCGGTGGTCCTTGGAATCTGCCACCTAAAGCGTTCGCTTGCTCATTCTCGAACAAGGTAGGACATGAGTCAGTAGAGTGGTCCTTGGCTGTACAGAAGCCGCAAGCTTTAACTTGAGCTTTTCCCGAGGTGAGGAATCGCTCCATGAGATCAATGAGTTTATCAAGCTTGCTATTGGCAGAATTTGACCCTACTCCATCAGAAAGACTTCGTGAAGGTCCGTCATCCTTGTCATCAATGTAATGACGTGACTGACTTGCTATAGAGTCGAACAGATCAAACATTTCCTCAGTGGTCTTACATCTGTAATCGCCTCCACAGGCATCGTCAATCATCCGTTTCTCCAGGGGTGTGAGTCCCATATAGAAGAAACGAATAATGGAGAGGTTGCTTTGGCCATGTTGGGGGCATTTACAAGTAAGCGCTTATAACGACCCCAATAATCGCTAAAAGATTCGCCCCGTTTCATTTTGATACTACATATCTCTCTAGTAAGTTGGGAAGCTCTAGATTCAGGGAAGAACTCTTTGAGGAATGCAGAAATCATGTCGTTCCAATTTGTAATGGAACCAGGGGGAAGATAGAAAAGCCAGTCTTGAGCTTTATCCTTTAGACAGAAAGGAAAAGCTGAGAGTTTGACTTCGTCTTCATCGACTCGAGGGGGAATCATGGTCCTACATTTAGAATGGAAGTCATTGATGAAGGTGACTGGATCCTCACGATCCAGTCCATGAAAGACGGGGAGCAGGTTAATGAAACCTGATCTGAGCTCAAAATTGCCCCTGTGGGTGGATATGCGATGCAGTGTGGATGATGGGCTAGGAGATCCTGTATCCCATCATTCGCCATCCCAATGGTAATGCGATGGTCGGCTTGAGGTTGTGCCCAAGGATTAGCTTGTGGCCTTTGTGGATGAGGATCAACCACTCTTTGGTCGAATGGTTGATAGCGGTGTGCTGCAGGTCTTTGTTGTTCCACTGGTGCATGTGGTTCAGCTGGTGCATCAAACTGTTGGGGAGGAATAACTAGGGGTTCCTCCCGTCCCTCACGTGGTGCAACGTGTGCATGTGGGCTCCCGATGTGGTCAGCCATCGGAGGGGTATGCTCGTCGTTCAGTTGAACTCTAGAGGATTGGTTCCTCTGCCTAGTTTCTTTTGAGTTCCGACGGCAAGTCTTCTCGATCTCTGGATCAAAAGGGAGTAAAGATCCAGCGGACAACGATCGACGAAGACTGTGGGACATAAAAGTGAACACAAAAGAAATAAGAGAAAAGAAAAAAACCTAAGTAAAAAAAAGAACTTGGTCCCCGGCAACGGCGCCAAAAATTTGATGCGTTGTCGAGCGCGTCAAAATAAATTTATATCCCGATGAGATTACCAATAACTACAAGAACTGCAGTAGTGGCAAGTACGGGGTCGAACCACGAAGACCAAGTTTCTAACTTAGGTTACTAACTTAAAACTTACCTAGAGTGTTCAAGAAAATGTCTCTAATTTTACTAAAAATAATAATTAAAATATAATGTAAATAAATTAATCAAAATGGAAAAGAACAGTCAAACCATCGGTTTCACAAACCTTTTCAATTTGGCATAATTCTAAATACAAGATTTCATCCAATTAAAGCATGCAATTCACAGTAATTTAGTGTAGTTATAGACCCGGTAATGTACGCGGGTCTTCACGCTTCCTGATGTCGGTAGCCAAGGTACGACCATTGACTACTTTCCTGACCAATTACGCAACTTGATCGCTAGTGCTCCAGATTTAACGCATTGGTCGCATTACATCGATTAGTGAAGGCACTACACCTAGACAACCGGATCGCTAGTGCTCCCGATTTAGCCTAGATCTCTAAGGTATTTGACCGGTCCCAAAAGGGTCTAATCAATTGGTATGGTCAATTGCTACTGGTGTGGTCTTATTGCACAAACATGGGTGCTTACGACTCACTGGCATATGAATTGAAGTTTAAACTAGTGTTTAACTTTAATTGTCAAAATAATACCCAAGAAAATAAATTACTATGAAAAACAAATTAAATAAATAAATAAATAGATCTCACATATGTTTTATGCCAAGAAGAATGATTTGATCCACTTCCGGTTCATACTGATGAGTTTAGCCGGCCATCGACGTCATAAACTCCATTAAAATCCAAAAACAAAGTGTAGAAAAAGATGAGAGAAAATACTAGAAAACACTGAGAAAAAAGGAAAATAATGTCTCTCCGACTCTCCGTCCAAAAACCCTAATTAATACCCCTAAATTTGGGTCCCGGATGTCTATTTTCGAGTTTGGTGCTTGACACGTCCGCCGAGGACAATCTGTGGCTATTTTTTGTTGTTTTTCTGGACTCTGCCACGTGTCACAGTGTGATTAGCTGGAAAACTGGAGTGTGCTGACGTGGCGGGCGCGGATTGGAGGAGAGGAGAACGCGTGACGCGCTGCACGTGCGGACGGCTGACGTGTCTGGCGCTGATTGGTCGGGCGGCTGTGTTGACGTGGTCGGTCCAATGGGACGCCGCCACGTGGCACTTTCAAATTATATTTCACCTATTCTTGTGTATACCCAAAACAACTCCTCCGGTGTCCGATTTCTTCAAGTAAATACTCTATTTTGAGTATTTTTTCGCTCCGGATCCAACCGTGCACCCAAAAAGTCCTGAAAATGACAAATAGAGATAATTAGGCCCATAATTCGGAGAATCAACACTAAAATCTATAAATAAACTATATATATTATGCATAAATAACAACTTATCAGCTACTCCTCATTTTTCCACAATATATGAATATACAATATACATATGGAAATACATATGTTGTCAAAAAAATTTATAAAAAATTATTAAATGAGTAATAATTTATTTTTCAGATTTCTTAGTATTAAAATATTTATCCATGGGTTTGATTGGCCGTGTAACGACTCTAAAATTCAACTCGTGCCACATGTCATTTAAGGGTCGTACCATAGGACCGTGTTGTCGTGATAGTCATGTCCAGTTTTCGGTCGTCAGCACCGAGGTACGTTATTTTTGTCTGGTGTTTGTAGCAGTATTTATTACTCGACGTGAATCTACTTGTCCAAACGTGTAAGGATGCGTTTGAATACGCGTTCGAGTCGTGGATTAGTTTGACCTAAGGAAACGTGTATGAACGAGTACCGCGCAAAGAAAAATATGGGTATACGGAGTCCCGGGGGATTATTTAATAAAACAGACATTAATGAAATTAAATATGATAAATAATTAATTTAAGAATGTGTCCCAATCGATAGTATGGTCATTGGCATACGACAGTGCAAGTCGTGGTGCAGGCCGAGTAAGGGAACGCCCATGAGAACCAACAATTTGTGTTTAAATAGGATAAGACCAAAGGACCAAGTCCACATTGAAGTCACAATAGTTAGTGGATGGTGTGGATTGAGGCCTTTAGATGGGCCTTAGGATGGTGTGTTGAGTCAAGATGAGAAGGGGACTATAAAAGGGTTATTAAAGTTCAGTTTTTCACCTTTTCTCTCTCCTCTCTCAACATATCCAAAAATTTGAAAAGGGTTTTGGTGATTGGTGAGTGGTAATTGAAGCCAAGAGATTGATCAACAATGCAAACAAATGTGAGATCTCAGTTATTCGGTTAATTCTCGTCGTTTTGGCAGTAATTTTATGGGTTTTTGTCGAGATTTGCGATCATTACTTTGGTCATTGATTTTTTGGATTTTGGGGAGTGTTTGGATGGTTTGAGTGATCAATTATTGGGTATATTTTGTGGTTTAAGTTAGTTTTTGAGAAGGTTTATGAATTTTACCATATTTGTTGGATTTTTTTTCGGATTTTTGAGACGGTTAGTAACAGTTTTAATGTGAATCGATGGTGATTTTTGTTGGTGATCGAGGTCCCTACGAGGATGAGATAGGCTCAGAACACAGAGATGCGAGCCGGGGTTCCAAAAAAATCTAAAGTTTAAATTTGGCACAAGCGACGCCAGGGGCACCGTGATGGTCATTCCCTCACGATGTCAGTAAAAGCACCAGGGCAGAGGAGCTACCTTGGTTGGACTCCCTGATAGGCGTCGTGTGGAATTGCTTCCTACGGCGACACCCACGTCGTCGGGGTAGTAAGCACCTTGAGCCCACATTTTAGGGGACGTCGTGTGGGATGAACCCCACAACGTCGACCCTATTTTTGAAAAATTTTCTAAATAATTTCAAAAACTTCGGAGATTTTTATACGGCTATAAATATGACTCTAATACATCCAAACTTGATCAAATGATTACCAGTGAGTGTAATTCACAGACGAGAATACGATATTAGTTTGGTGGCGCGTAGGGGCCAGTCGAGTGTTTGTTAGCTTTTAATACAGGTAAGTAAACCAGCTAGGAATGGACAGTTATTTCAATTGTGTTTTAATTTGATGTTATTGCACAGTATCAATTCTTGGGAATTCCATTCTGATTAAGTTTTTCAAGGGCAAATGAGTCAATGGTGGTCACTGGTAGGAGTAGTTATCTGAGGTAATATGGCAGAGCAATGACCTCAAGATGCACTGCACTAGTTACTGATTTTATATGGGGTAGGAGTTTTTAGTTAGATTACCAGGAAGTCTCTCATCGCGTGGGTTTAAGGCTTGTTGGGTTTGCCACGTCCTATTACCTGAGACTGATGGGTTTTCCATGACTCAACGACCTTTTGGTCTGAACTAATTGTGCCTCTCTGTTTTGATTCTGGGACACTCATTTATCGTTGTTCATTGATTTATTTACAATCTTTTATTATTCATGCGTCCTTACGACTTTCTTTCTATCTACATCAATATAGACTATTTTATTTATTCAAAATATTGTTTAGATCCTACGGGCGTTACTTACCTGGCGGGCTCGTCATTCTTGTATTTGATTGAGTGCAGATCTGCAGTCGAGTAGGGGAAAGGCTCCATTACTAAGTGATTTGCTTTGAAGACATTGTTGCGGCCCTCCCTCTCACACTTTTGAAGGTTTTCTTGTACTTTTGTATTATATCTATAGATGTTTTGTCACATGGACATTAGGATTGTGAAATATATCGGGACATGTATATGATTTATTTCACTCTCCTTTACTTATTATACATGTTAGTTGTATATATTCGGTGTTTCCGCACTCTAGGTTGTCCTAACTGATTGATTTAGAGTTGTTTAGTTTGTTTTGAGGTTTTGAAACGCTTCCGCGTAATCGTTAATAACTCATAAATTTTGAATAACTCAACTTAAATTATTAAATCCACTTCTTAATTAATGGATAATGGTAATGAAGGCTCACTAGGCTTGCGTTGACTTCACGATGGTTGAACTCGGGGGTCCCACGTAGGCCTAGGCTAGGTGGGGTCTTGTTTGGCTAGGAACTGGGAGCCGGGCTTGGGCTTTGCATTTTTTACATGGGTCGGCCTTGGGCCTATGTATAGGCCTGCATATATAATGGGTCGAGTTTGGGCTAAAGTTCTTAAGCCCGAACTCAGTTGGCTTGACCTAAACTTGACCCATGATCAGGTTTAGATCCCATAACTTCACTATTTTAGTTTAATTTGAATATATAAAGTTGTTTCATAGATGAGACTTTTAAAGCTCAATAAAATTGTCCTTTGAATTCTCCAATAATCTATGATGCTTGACTACTCAACATTTTATCTTCATCATGTTGTAGTTATATATTACCTAGTATGCCATACCCTTTATGTGTAGCTCTTTACTATCTCATTTTTCACAACCCATGTATCTTCAATCATTATCCCATAAAACTTTGATGGCCCCAATTCCCCATAAAACTGGGCCTCGCTTGGCCTAGACCTACGTGGACCCCCGAGTTCTCACTCGCGAAGTTAACGCATCCTAATCAGCCTCGAAACCTCAAATTCATCATTAACTTATCAATTTAAATATGTGAGTTATATGATTATATAATTATCAGGAAATTCATAGCGGAAATCAACTATAATCAATTAATAACTCAGTAAATGGAAAATCAACTATAATCAACTATAATCAACTAATAACTCAGTAAATGAAAAATCAAGAAACACAACGTATAATGTGGGAACCCTGAGAAATGGATAAACATGTAAATATGGTAACAAATGTGATAATATGATAGTACATGATATCCCTAATCACTTAATATCAAAATATATCCCAGTGTATTACAAAAATATAACATACAATAATTACACAAAAGACAAGATCTAATGTGGAGTAAAGGAAAGTACCGCTCCGAGAGTTCTCAGAGGAAGTAACCTAGCATCGGCTCTTTGCCCTTACTTGTCTCTGCTCTATTTGCACCCACCGTCATAAACTAGATGGTGAGTACGTGAAAAATTAAAAGTATTGCCAGTAGAACATAAACAGTAATTCATGAATAACCAATAAAGTAATCTAAGAATCATGCGGTATTAAAAGGAAGAAAATAACACAAATTTTATGATAAACATACTAACAAGTATAGCAATGATATTTGAGTGTCTATCGAGTCAAAAGAGGCTTATAAGTGGTCAATATTGACAACATTTTCACAATATAACCACATCCACATCCACAACCATTACCACATCCACAATATATCCACAACAATTTAGTACTCGTAGTGAAACTCAATATTAGGTGGATAGACAATACTTATGCAGAAGCGTTCACGTTAGCCCAACTAATACGAACTCATTAGTACTTTCACGACACACTTACGCCAAAGACACTCAGTCAAGGAATATAAGAATAAAATTCAAACAAATAGCTCAATTTAATAGAAATATTAATAATGGAAAATGAATCAATGTGCACCTTCTTACTGGCTTACTAACGTACAAACGTACCTCAATCGTCGTAAAACATCGATCATCACGAAGCTCTAATTCATTCAATTCGAATTCTCAAAACCTGACAATCATTTAAACCCAATTGATTCAATTAGAGTCATTCTGTGACCGTAGATAAACCACTAAAGTTTCCCAAAAGTTTTTAAAATTATTTTGAAAAATAATCTGTTTTTACTATTCCAAATGTCGTGAGTGACATCGCCAGGGTATAAGTCCCATGGCGTCACATAAAGCATGGATTTCTTGAGTCACTGGTTTGGACACCGCAGTTTACACGCGCCAGGGTTTTGGTTCACGACGTCATCTAAAGCATCGATTCCTAAAACCTCTCTGTTTTTCACGTGACGTCGTGGGAGAAAAGTCTCCACAGCATCCCTCACGGCGTGACACTCTGAACTCATTCTCGGGGTTTTTCGAAACCCCAACTCGCGTCACCGCGTTCCGAGCCTATCTGAAACTCTTTGGGACGTCTAAAACTATTCAAAGACACCCTCGCCTTGTGTCAAAACTCCAACAAATACCCGATTCAAAGATTACACCGAAAATTACCAAAAATTTCCAAAAATTACAAACTTTTTCAAATTACTAACCTAATTCACAAAACACCAATAGATCATTCCATTGATCACCAATTCATCACCCAAACTCATTTACAAAATTTCCCTAAAATGTCGTCCAAAATCATCGCAACAAAAACCCACAAAATTAGCACCAAATTGTAGACTACCATGAGAGGAGTTAGGATCTTACTTTTTTACGCGTAGTTGGTCGATCTTCGAAATATCCGAAACCCTCACGCTCGCCATGTTTGTTCAAGACGAGGAGAGAAAAAAAAATGAGATAGAGGAGAGAGAAAAATGTCTCCAACATGAAGGGCTGATCGGTTGTTGTTGGACTTGTTTATTTTGTTTCATTTATGTAATTGTGTTCCACGATGTTTTTTTCCCTAAGTGTTTTCTTACAAGTTAGGTGGTGAGAAATTGTTTGGCTATTTTTTTTTCTTTTAATTTAGAGAGACTAGTTGTAGTGTTTGGTTTCTGGTTGACAGTGGTGTGTAATGTATAATGTCAATGTAAGATGCAGTTCTACTTTGAAACTTATGTACCTTTTGTATTATTCTTTTTCTACCTTTTATGGGTCAATTTCACTAATGGTAACAAAACTTTATCTCTCTTACACTTTCATAATAATAATTTTTTTTTTAAGATATAAAATTTTTCAAAACATTCACTAATAGGCATTCCATCCATTTTTCGTTAACTGTTATTAAGTAATGTTATCGTGGCACTAACTTGACAATGACATGACGCTAATGTAGTTAGAACATCAAATTTAGTCAATTTCTTTTTTCAGAAATTAAACTTGTTCCATTTTTTTTTTAAATGTCAAAATTATTTTTTTAAATAAAATAGGGTAAACTTAAATTATATTTTTTGTCGAAAAACTCCATTAACCAAATAAAGATAATAAATAAACTATTCCCCCACCAAAATTGTCATTAAAAAATAATTCTTAAGAACTCCATTGTTTATTTTGTTCCATTTTTTTTAAAGAATGTCAAAATTGGTCTTTTCAAAGTTAGAGTAAGTTTAAATTATTTTGTTGGCCAAAAAACTCCATTAACCAAATAAAGATGATACATAAAGTGCCCCCAGCCAAAATTATTATTTTTTTGTCGAAAAATTTCATTAACCATTTACTCAATTTCTTTTTCTACCTTTTATGGGTCAATTTCACTCATAGTAACAAAACTTTATCTTTCTTACACTTTGGTGATAGAATTTACTTATTTATTTTTAAATAGTTACAAAATTTTTCAAAACTTTCACTTATAGGCATTCCATCCATTTTCTGTTAACTGCCATTAAGTAATGTTGGCGTGGAACTAACTTGGCAATGACATAACGCAAATGTGGCTAGGACATTGAACTTACTCAATTTCTTTTCAAAAAAGAAAAATTAAATTTGTTCCTTTCTTTTTTAAAATAATTTGATATATTTTTTAAATAGAGTAAATTTTATTTTTTTTGTCAAAAAATAGATACCTTTAATGAGTTCTCCGTTGTCTCCCACCAAGACCTCTTCAAAGGTCTCAATGGAAGCCGACGGAGACCTCTGAAGATGTTTCGGCCTTGTGTGACTGAGACACACGGGCAATAAGAACGAAGATGAAAATTTTTAAATCGTCTAAAAAATGGGTAACCATTAGGTGGTTTGGTTATAAATGTCTTACTCCTCGAATTCATCCACTTTTCTGACTTGAAAACCAAGACTGGAGTCCAAAGTTAAAGCCCTAAACACTACCGACAACAACACAAAAAATGGCTCTAAAGATCTCCAAACAACCTTGAAATCTAACCCAAAATGATAAGAATAGTTCCATCGATGAAGAGCCAACGCAATTTTACTAGAATCATGCCTAAATTCGACCGGATTAGACGGTCCGAATCAAGAGTGAGTGAGTTCGGTCTCGGGAGGGTTTGGGAGGTGGGGTATGGGTGAGAAAAACCCTTATATGTGAAGGGTAGATTGGTTATTTTGCAGAGGGGCAAAATTAGAAGGTCATGAAAATTGGGATTCAAATACATTTAGTAAAAATTGGGGTTTGTTCAGTAGCTCCCTTTAATTATTAACGTTCTTATTTTTCTATTAGATTTTTCAAATCCTAAATTAATTATTTTAATTAGTATATGACTTTTATTTCAAATAATTAGTATATGATTTATAACAATTTAGCCCATGCACTATTAGCATGAAATTATGAAAATACCACGACTTGAGGCAAATTAAAATTTGGGTCGTTACATTACCTTTTTCGATACATCTAAATAAGAATTTATTCTTTCTCTAAAAAATATAAGGTGCGACTATTAGCCCCTCTTTACCCTATATCAACCCCCTATTAACTCAATAGTATGAGTAACCACCAATAAATTAAAAAAAATATACTAATTGCTCCCCCAACAACTTATAGTAAACTTCCTAATATACTCTCAAGCTAAGCTCACTCAAACCCTAACTTGCCCTATTACTAATTGCTCCCCCCATGCTCGAGCCCATGTTGAAAAAAAAAAAAAAACTTGGTCATCACAACTGGTGCTCGAACAGGCTCAGGGTTTTCAATTTCACCCTCTCCATGAACACACAAATCTTCTTTCTCAACTCCTCTCCCTCTTGAAAACTCCACGCACGGACACTCTCAAAAACTCAAAGTCTGAAGAGTCTGATTTTTCCCAATTTGATTTCCTCAACAACTCAACTCGGTTTCCTCATAAAGGAGTGAACTTGGGTAGTCTATGTTGCTAGTCTCGCCTAAGCTTGTCAGAATCGTGAATTGAAAGTGAATCGTTAAGGGTTGCAGTGAATCGAATCGGGATTTGGATCGACGAATTATAAGATTCAGGATACATTACTGAATCATATAAATATTAAATTTTTGTTTTACAATTTTCATACATTTTAAGTTTTTTTGAAGTTAGATGTGTTTAAGTTTTTAAAGAATAATGTCAACCAATAGACTAATTTAATATCTATTACTTCTTTTATACATAGCTCGAACCTCACTACAAAATTTCACTTCAAATAATTTTTTTAAGTAACTATGGTATCTAGTCTCTTTGTTTGACTAGTCCCACGAGCCCTTGCATAACGAGACCACCAGTGGCCTGATGTTTGGCTGTCGTAGGGAATCGATACCGAAGTCGTGTATCTAATCCAAACAACCCCGTCATCGCCTTTACCACTAGCCACACCTGTCTGGGTTACTTCAAATAAAATAAGAAAGCAATGAAGAAGTTAAGGGCATGTCACGCATCTGATGTTGAGAAACGTACATGACTATTAGCATGCCATCAAATAAATGAATACCCCAAGTACCCTTACAAGTATAACAAAAAATATGTGATTTGGGGAAGGAGATCCAATTTTTTTAGAATGAATTTTCTGAATCATGCAATTCACATGATTCACCACGATTCCTTCAGAGATTCAAGAGCATTTTGATTCATATATTGCAGTGGCCTATACTAGTGGCAATTATTTTTTATGGCAGCGGCCTACTCTGATATAAGTGGTAGCGAAAACCTCTTTTAACCACTGCATTATACGACAGCAACATATCTCTATTGCGAGAAATAACCATTTTTTAAACAAAAAAAACCAAAAAAAAGGTATAAATGTGCTAATCAAGTTGATACCATATGCAACAAATGAAAATAATGTGTTTTTCCTACCGAAAAAAAATGCGTTTTGAAGTAAGGACTTACCACATTTCGCAATTAGGATCCCAATATTGTTGTGGTGAGTTGTAGAGTGGAGAGAGAAGGAGATGTGAGGGTGTAGAATGTAAAATATATGAAGGCGATGAATGCGAAAATTAAGAAATTGCATCAACATAAAGACAATAGTTTATCAAAATTATTATTTTCATTTTAGTTGCATAAGCTCATCAAATATATAAGTTGTCTCACATATGCATGACATCATTTATTTTTATTTTTTTTCTTGTCAAAAGACATCATTTATTTTATTTGATAATGTAAATGACATATTTAATCAAGAGGTGTTTGCGGTGGATTGATAGGCCCTGATGGTCCTGACGGCGGGATGGGAGAGCCCTTGGGCAGCACATGAAAAATAGGCGGAGCAACTTCAAACTTAGTGATCGCAACATCGGGGATTTCAGATAGCATTCTTGCCGAACAATTTGTAGAAGTACATGTGAGAACAAACACAAAAAGAACAACGAACAAACACATAGGCTTCGACATTGCTAATAAAATTACTTTCTTCTTCTTTTAGGTTGGCTTATTTGCTTTCTCTTCAAGTCAATTTATAATCTTCCATCTTCAATTTATGCTAAGTGATCAAGTTTATATATGACTTTGATGAAGCAAATCTCTAGAAATTTGTAATGTACGTAATCTTTTCATTGATAAAAAAATATTTTATTTTAACTTTTTAAAGGTTTTTTGTGATAAATTTGATTTGTTAACTTTTGTTATAATATCTGAGTCGATTTTCATTTATGATTGTATTAATGTTTTAGATGCTCTCACTTATGTTAATATTGAGTATGCGTGATCTTTAAGAAAACCCTATCCGAGCCTAGTTAGACCTGCTTTTAAAAGAGCTGAGCTTGGGCCACCTTAAAAAGCCCGAGTCCGACCTGAATATAAGTTTATAATTAATATATTCTAAAATAATAAGTGTTGTAAGAAAGGTTTGAACCAATGACCTAATGCACACATTAAGTGATGCTTACCATTTGAGCTACTCTATTTTCCACAATATATGAATATACAATATACATATGGAAATACATATGTTGTTAAAAAATCTAAAAAAATTTTATTAAATGAGTAAATAATTTATTTTTCAGATTTCTTAATATTAAAATATTTATTCATGGGTTTGATTGGTCGTGTAACGACTCTAAGATTTAACTCGTATCACGTGTGATTTTTGGGTCATACCGTGGGACCCAGTTGTCGTGATATTCATGTCCAGTATTCGGTCATCGACATCGAGGTACGTTATTTTTGTCTGGTGTTTGTAGCATGTATTTATTACCTGAATGTGAATCTATTTGTCCAAACGTATAAGGATGTGTTCGAATACGCGTTCGAGTCGTGGATTAGTTTGACATTAGGAAACGTGCATGAACGAGTACCGAGCAAAAAGAAATATGGGTATACGGAGTCCCGGGGGATTATTTAATAAAACAGACATTAATGAAATTAAATATGATAAATAATTAATATGGGAATGTGTCCCAATCGATAGTATGGTCATTGGCACACGATGGTGCGAGTCGTGGTGCAGGCCGAGTATGGGAACGCCCGTGAGAACCAACAATTTGTGTTTAAATAGGATAAGACCAAGGACCAAGTCCACATTGAAGTCACAATAGTTAGTGGATGGTGTGAATTGAGGCCTTTAGATGGGCCTTAGGATGGTGTGTTAAGTCAAGATGAGAAGGGGACTATAAAAAGGGTTGTTAAAGTTCAGTTTTTCACCTTTTCTCTTTCCTCTCTCAACAAATTCAAAAATTTGAAAAGGGTTTTGGTGATTGGTGGGTGGTAATTAAAGCCAAGAGATCGACTAACGATGCGAACAAATGTGAGATCTCGGTTATTCGGTCAATTATCGTCGTTTTGGCAGTAATTTTATGGGTTTTTATCGAGATTTGCGATCATCACTTTGGTCATTAATTTTTTGGGTTTTGGGGAGTCTTTGGATGGTTTGAGTGATCAATTATTGGGTATGTTTTGTGGTTTAAGTTGGTTGTTGATAAGGTTTATGAATTTTACCATTTTTGTTGGATTTTTAGTTTTGGATTTTTGAGACGGTTAGTAACGGTTTTAATGTGAATCAATGGTGATTTTTGTTGGTGATTGAGGTCCCTACGAGGATAAGATAGGCTCAGAACACGGAGACACGAGCAGGGGTTCCAAAAAAACCCAAAGTTGAATTCGGCACAAGCGACACCAGTGGTACCGTGAGGGTCATTCCCTCACGGCGTCAGTCACAGCACCAGGGTAGAGGGACTACCTTGGTTGGACTCCTTGATAGGTGTCGTGGGGAATTTCTTCCCACGGAGACACCCACGTCGTCGGGGCAGTAAGCACCTTGAGGCCACATTTTAGGGGACGTTGTCCCCACAACGTCGACCCTATTTTTAGAAAATTTTCTAAATAATTTCAAAAACTTCGAGGATTTTTATACGAGTATAAACATGACTCTAATACAACCAAACTTGATCAAAATGATTACTAGTGAGTGTAATTCACAGACGAGAATACGATATTAGTTTTGTAGTGCGTAGGGGTCGGTTGAGTATGTGTTAGCTTCTGATACAGGTAAGTAAACCAGCTAGGAAATTGACAGTTATTTCTATTGTGCTTTAATTTGATGTTATTGCATGGTATCTATTCTTGGGAATTCCATTCTGATTGAGTTGTTTAAGGGCAAATGAGTCAATGGTGGTCTCCGGTAGGAGTGGTTATCTGAGGTAATATACCAGAGCCATGACCTCGAGATTCACTGCACTAGTTACTGGTTTTATATGGGGTGGGAGTTCTTAGTTGGATTATCAGGAAGTCTCTCATCTGCGTGGGTTTAAGGCTTGTTGGGTTTACCACATCCTATTACCCGAGTCTGATGGGTTTTCCATGACTCAACGACCTTTTTGTCCGAACTACTTGTGCCTCTCTATTTTGATTTTGGGACACTCATTTATCGTTGTTCATTGATTTATTTACAATCTTTTATTATTCATGCGTCCTTACGGCTTTCTTTCTATCTACATGAATATAGATTGTTTCATTTATTTCGAAATATTGTTTAGATCCTACTGGCGTTACTTACCTAGCGGGCTTGTCATTTTTGTGTTTGACTAAGTGCGGATCCGCAGTCGAGTAGGGGAAAGGCTCTATTACTGGGTGATTTGCTTTGAAGACATTGGAGCGGCCCTCCCTCTCACACTTTTGTAGGTTTTATGGTACTTTTGTATTATATATATATGTTTTGTCACATGGACATTGGGATTGTGAGATATACTGGGACATGTATATGATTTATTTCACTCTCCTTTACTTATTATACATGTTAGTTGTATATATTCGGTGTTTCCACACTTTAGGTTGTCCTAACTGATTGATTTAGAGTTGTTTAGTTTGTTTTGAGGTTTTGAAACGCTTCCGCGTAATTGTTAATAACTCACAAATTTTGAATAACTCAACTTAAATTATTAAATCCTTTACTTAATTAATGGATAATGGTCATGAAGGCTGACTAGACTTGCGTTGACTTCACGAAGGTTGAACTCGGGGGTTCCACGTAGGCCTAGGCTAGGCGGGGTCTTGTTTGGCTAGGAACTGGGGTCGTTATAGACCGGGCTCGGGCTTTACATTTTTTACTTGATGTTGTTTAATGTCATCTTGCAAATTCTATTCTCATGAGTCGTTCTAAGGCAAGTGTGTCAGCGCAGCCCTTGCAGAATTTTTGGTTTTTGGTGTATTTATACCGAGGGTTTACGGCTGGGGATACGTGAATGGTTGTGATGATATGTACGGTGTGAGAGTTCTCCACTAGATTGTTGGGGACTCTGCACTTGCGTAGGGGTCTTAGAGGATATTATGTCCTCAACTCCGGGCCTTTTATTTGCAGTCCTTATGTGACGACCCGTCCCCGACCTAGGATAGAGTCGCCCGGCCCAGACTGCCACTTGGACCCGATACCTGAACCAGGCCCAAATAACGGTCTGGCACGCCTAAAAAAATAAACCTGCGGAAAGTACATTGGCTAAACAAAGGATAATAATTGCGGAATAAATACAAAGAGATATCCTTAAGCCAATAGATTTAAGTTCACAAGAATATCTATGAAACTATAAATGGGTTCGTATTGAGTTAAACTATTAAAACTCCCAAGTGGATCAACTAAAGGTAAGTAGGTTTCAAACTACCTAAAGACTTATTTTAATTACAACCCAAGTTTAATAGTTTCAAAATCGAATATACATGATATATATCAACTCAAGGCTCACATCAAATGAAGACTTCAAGCCCGTTTCTCCCTTGTCTCAATTCTAGCGCACTCGTCGATGAACCTGTATTGTAAGTGGGGTGAGCTAAAAGAAACAACGGAGCTCGGTAATGCGGAAAACCCGCTCAACCATCAAATATGCAAGTAATACCTAATAAGCATGCATAGTCTAGCATGTATTTGAAAACAAACAAGGATTCATTAAATAGTTGCATGGTAGCAGGATTTAAAAAAATAGACTTATAATGAACCATCAAGTACTATCATAGACATAAGATTCGTAAGTCACAAATTGTAACAACAATAATCATGAATAACATTAAAGAGATTGACAAATCATTTCATAATTTCAAACTTTCATACAAATGAGGGGGTTTCGCGAGATTATGTACTATAAAATATAATAATACGATAAGTCGATGTTCCATTCAATGCATACTAGATATTGGCAAGAATCCAGTGACCGATTCTCCTACTCTCAAAGTGATGGAAACAACCAGCTAGCACACAGGCCTTATGTGCCCTCTCGTTTGTCCCATAAAATCAACAGTAGGTTCGTCCAAGCCATCACCGATGCACATCTCTATGTCTCAAGAGTACAAGAGAAAGTAACTCCAACTCATGTCCCTACGTGACATACTTAAGAATTCAATTAGTCAAGTAAAGCCCTCGGTGGTAAACTCCACACATCCTGGGGTGATAACGACCATCGGTGGTACCACAACATTCTGAGGTATTCTTTAAGACCCTCGGTGGAACTCCACACATTCTGGGGCCATGGATAACAGTGCATTCACATTCCATAGATACGTAGGTTCGAGCCAATACTACGACGCAACCCATAAATCCAAAGTCTTTAATTCAAATTATGAATCCTAAACATAACTAATAATCATGCCATATTTGATAATTGAGCAAGCTCCCCACTTACCTGCACTCGCCGCGAATCCTAATCTCGATCCTCTCGCGTTTGGGCTCGATGTGAACCGTCTCACGAATCTAGACAATTTGAAAGAATAATTACTTTATGTATCTACAACCATACAAGTTTAACATCAATTGTCTAGACCTTAGAGATTCACCCTATTTTATAGCAGACTTCGCTAAAGGTCATTTACGACTCTAAAATCGACACTTAAAATTAGAATCGATGATTCGAGTAAAATAGGAATGCGGTGATGTAAAACAAGAAAAATCCGCTAAGACTTGATTTTTCCAATATAAATCGAAGACGCTCGATTAATTATAATTAAAAAGATCTAAATCACCATACAAGACTCAATTTAGACTTTAAATTCTCAAATGACAATATTCAGTCAAAGTCTACAAATTTATCGAATAAATTTATTTCCCAAAAAAAAAGATTCAAAGTCCCTTTTTTAAATCTCAAATCAACCTTAAATACCAAATCCATATCAATAAACTTTAACCGTGTTCAATTTGCTAAAATCATGGGGAAATCCTTTCATGTACCATCAAACCATGGTAAACAAGATTGATTCATCCATAATACTCGTTATCATAAAGTTTAAAAATTTGTATAACCCATTTCAAGACTAGATCTAAGAAAAATTGAACAAACTTTGCAAATCATCAACTCTCATTACCAATACCAACACCAAGACAATAAATCTAGAGAGTATTAGAATCTCACCATGCCTTCAATGGAGTCTTTGACTCAAAATCGTTTCCAAAATCTCATTCTAACATAGATCAAATTTTTCCTTTCTTATTTTCTTTTCTATTTTCCTCGCGTTCTTGCCGCTCTCGACGCCATCAACCCTTTAGTCTCCAAATCTTCACTAAATAATAAAGAAATCGAGGGAAGTGAGGTTGTACATCTCTTGAGCTTGAACTCTCCTCTTGTTCTCCTCTCCATGTGGGTGTTTTATAAAATTGGGGCTAGTGTTTTCTTTGATTTGCTTAAATAGCATTAGGGTTAGGGATTAGGGTTGTGACTATTTACAATTTGTCTAAAATGTCCTTTTGGGTCATAATCTCAATTGGGCTTTATTATTTAAAATAAAACGTTACTTACTCCCTAACTCATATTTAATTTGACAAGTTTAGAATTGTATTTTCCACATCAAACACCCAACATATTTTTATTATGAAATTACCAAAATACTCATAGGTTGGGTCGTGGAGAATTTGGGTCGTTACAATATCCCCAATTTTAAGAACTTTCGTCCTCGAAAGTAAAAGTAAAGTACAACGTAGTTTGGTGTCTGTCCAAAACGATTTCTTTTCGACCCATTGTTTAACTGAGGCCACCTTCACCTGCATGCTCTGCCTGTTTCCCCACGTGAAATAAAGTTTTACTCATGACTTTAATATATCTCATTTTTTTATTTTCATCTTGCAAACTAAAATTCATAAATCCCACCTCATGTAGGTCATCAATAAAGCTTTTATACTTAGCTGCATGCCAATTCCTCATATCGCTACGCATTTATGAGGTATTCCTTTGTAAGCTCCACCGAAGTCGTAATGTGCACTCGAGTCATTCACACAACAAAGAACAATACTGAGATGTGATATGGTGTCTATCTGTGTCGAAAAAAAGTATCTCTGCCTATCTGGCAATACAAACATACCACCACCTGGTAGTAGGAAAAAAAATAAGGATAGCCATCCATCATATCAAGAACACTAGCACACCATTTCAGTCACCATCTCCTTTATACATATCAACGTGTGACTCATCATGTCATTGCGACTTATCTGTGGAGACTACAAATGAGCAGATTTAGCATTCCTTTCAGAGATATGCATTAACATCATTGTTCATTGTACATTTATCGACATTCATTCTTGTAGGTCATAATTCAAGTCAACTCTTTACTGATGATCCACTTTGCAACACCTCTGTCACACTTAACTGTTAATTAACGTAAACAAGCTTCCACCTTTTAAAATCTTGTGGAATATTTTTAACATCGTCATTATTTGTAAGTAGGTTTCATCATTCATCTGAATGCGCTCCATTGCATCACCATTTTTTTAATTTCATACCAAGATCTCTTATCACTATATCTCGATTTTCAGGAGATCTATCATATTGCGTCCTCGCACTGATCAATTCTCACGATCCTGGGTGACTATTTTAAACATTGTTGACTTAGTTATGACCCATTTTTGGTATACAATGGTCCCTTCTCATCTTTCTGAGCTAACTCTTAGCTCTTATAATGTGTTTAGTACCTCACTCTCTGAGAAACGAAGGTGATTTAGCTTTCATGTTTTGAACCTGACATTTCATGTCGTTTCTAGGGAGTTACATAATCTATGCTCCAGATGTGGTTATTAAGAACTCGTGTCATACTACGATCTAGTTATTTCAAGTTCATAACTCAAACTTATATTTCAATATATTACACTCGTGCATTACTACTGTCGCATTGCATATACGTTTTGTTGGATACTTCAACCATAAAGTACAAATCTGTGTACATAAAACTCATATAGGTTTATCTTGTACGACTTAGGGCACTCCAACTTATATTTACACCTATTTCGAGAAGTATCTTGCACTATTTAGCTTATGATTCATTACTTATATTTAGCACAAAACCATTCATAGTGTTCTTCATTTTCTCAAAATTCAATGATTCTTGAAAATAAAAATATCAACTGATTTCTCATGGGATTGATTTAAAATGACCTCATGCTTAGGCAAACCTTTACGTCACATAATTTGCTTATGCTTGTCACCTGTTACGGTGTCGACCTTGATTATTCGAGCATTATCTCCATGTGTTGATATCCTTAACACTTAACCAATTGCAAATCTATTGCTTACCCATCTGGGTTGCAACCTCAAATTCTCCTATGCTATCAAATTAAGGCTTTCACTTTTAAACTTATACTAAGCCCTCAGGTTTTCAAGTGTAAACTACACATTTTGTTCAACAATTATTAACGGTATGAAAGTTAAGAAATTTGATCTTTACTCATATATTCATGTTTCATTGCTAGTTTAGGGTATTTCCTCTCCATCCTTAATTGTTTCGTACGTATTGTACAGTATAAATCTTATTGGGGTTCGATCCTAACCTAGGATCCTCACTTTTAATAGTCGACCTATCACTGATCAGATCTTTCATCTTTCCTTTCAACCATTTAGTTTGGTAGTGTATATGTTTAATGAAATCTTTGACTTTTATCAAAAGATCACAAGTTACTTCCCACAAGTGATCAACATGATTCTTCGTGACGTCACCATTTCGATTACAAGTTTTGTTCTTGAATATGGTACTATTGCAATACATATTGTCTCTCTTGAGTTCGCAATTCTTCTCATCACCAAATTACTTATTCGTTTTTCCATGGGTCGATCCTATTCTAGGATACCCAATTTTAAGAACCAAGTCATTATTGACTAAGGTTATGTAACAATCCTTTGCCTCAATTACTCTTCAACTTCATTTTTTTCATTCAACTATTCCCTACCAATCTGGTTAGGTTTCATTTTGACTCAAAAGCTATGAGTCAACACGACTAATCATATCAGAAATATTCTTTTTATTGGTGTACCCCCGATTTTAATGATTCACTTATCATCGAGTTCATTATAATATAATTAACTGCGTCGTACACTCTTTAAAACCTACTAATATGACTCATACATATCGTTTAGTTTGGGGTTTCCCTTAATTATTCAGTTATGGTACTGCTATTACGTACTCTCCATTCATTTCGAACACAATTTATCAATTCCTAGTATCCCCAACTTTATGAATCAACTCACTTCTAATTATGTTAGAATAATTTCTTTGTTGCAGTGGTTACCTTTGATTTATATCATTTTAACCTTAGATCTTGAGTCTTTACAATATCTACAAATTTTTTTTTACTTGGCAACACGATCTTCACACATGGCTATTTCACTGAAATAGTCTTTGACTTTGGATTCCCAATTTTAGTAACTCACCCCTCTTCGAGTGTACTGATTTGACATTTTTGTATTCACTAGATTTTTTCATTGAGTAGTTTTCAATGTATTCCTTAATTTCTCATTCGCCATCCCGTACATTATTGATAAGTGTTCATTTATGCGTAATTTAGTATAGGTTATTAGGTGTAATTGGACTATATTTATTCTATTTTATGGTGATAAATGCATATATTAGGAAATTAGTGATTTATTGGAATAATATGAGAATATATATCTAATTATATTTAATTCTCGTTTTTAGGAGAAACGGAGTGCACGGTTGGGTCCGGAACGAAAAAATACTCAAAATAGAGTATACACTTGTAGAAATCGGACACCGGAGGGAGTTGTTTGGGCACACACAAGAGAGGGAAAAATTGGAATTTAACGTGACACGTGGCGGCGTCCCATTGGACCGACAACGTCACATACAACCCCAACCAATCCGCGCTAACCACGTCGGCAGCTCCCACGTGAATCGGCGCCACGCGTACTCACGAGATCATCGCCTCGGTCGCCGCGCGCTCGATTCGCCTCGGGATGCGTGCTCAACCGCACTCCCGTTTTCGCACGACTCTTGTGCGAATTTTCCCGCGTCCGGCTCGCCACGTGGCCTCGCCTGGTTGGTCCAAAGACACGGCGCGCGACAAGACTCAAATAACCAAGACTCCGCCACGTGTCGAAGCCTCCTCTCTCTCACGTCATCGCCAAAGCAATGTCCTCCAATCAAACGCCGCCACGTCGGCGGACCACACCACTCCGCTTAATCAAATGCGACACGTCGAAGAAATCCCAAATCACCCAATCCGGTTACGCACGTGTCAAGGCCGAAAATACACTTCTCACATCTATAAATAGGGATTGAAGTATCCGGGATCGGGGAGAAAAATGTATCCAATTTCATTTTTAATTAGGTTTTCAATTATGTCTAGGTAGTTCCTCCATCTAGGTTGAAGGTGGATCACCAAGCCTACAACTTGGGAATCTTTTATCGTGTTTATTTATTTTTAAATTATTATTGATTCTTTTATGTGATTTATTTTCTTTGGTATTATTTGAACAATTGAGGTTAAACACTAGTTTAAACCTTGATTTACATGTCAGTGAGTTGTAAGCACCCATGTTTGTGCAATAAGACCACATTAGTGGCAATTGACCATACCAATTGATTAGAACCTTTTGGGACTGGTTAAATACCTTAGAAATCTAGGCTAAATCGGGAGCACTAGCGATCCGGTTGTCTAGGTGTAGTGCATTCACGAATCGAAGTAATGCAACCAATGCGTTAAATCTGGAGCACTAGCGATCAGGTTGCGTGTTTGGTTAGGGAAGTAGTCAACGGTCGTACCTTGGCTATCGAGATTAGGAAGTGCGAGGAACCGAGTACGTCACCGGTTCTATAGCTGCACTAAATCATAGACTAGTTCATACTTTTTATAAACCGACAATTAATAAATTCAATCCCAAGTTGTATGGCGAGACTGTGAAACTGAATACCTAGACTTCTATCCTCTCATTAGATTTCTTTATTTTTGCAATATTTATATTTCCTTATTTTTTGTATTTTTCTTACCTGAGAAAGAAACCAATCTCTGTGGGATCGACCCTTTACCGCTATCTACAAAATAGTTGGTTTAGGTTTAATATATTTATTTTATTGACGCGTTCGGCGCGCGTCAATTTTTGGCGCCGTTGCCGGGGATTGGTTTTTCTTTCTTTGGTTTTTGTTGTATATTTATTTTTTTTTATTTTTGTATATAGTCCCTTGTTTCTAATACATTTGCAGGAAATTTTTCCATGGCCTCCTACTACCATAATTACGATCAATTCGAAGACTCATACTATCATGGTATGAATGGGGTAGGTATGTCACGTAATGGACATCAATTTTCTCACTCGCAATCTTTTATGCAACAGGTCGAGGCTTGTGATTTTTGTGGGGAATCCTTTCATCCCACGTATGCTTGTCCTTACCATCCGAGGTATGGAAATCATCACAGTCCTAGCTATGCATCGCCACAACCCGACTTCTGTATGTCTAGGCCAAGTCCACGAGTCCTCAACAATAGAACGGAGAACCATTGAAGACATGGAGAAGGACATGATCTCTGATCGGCTTTCTCCAAGTACAAAAAAATATCCCTTTGACGACCGGAGTAATTCATCATATCAATGCGGGACACATATAGTTCCATGCGGAATCAGCCTTCAAGGGATATAATAAGGTTTCTTCTAGAGACTGAGCAAGACATGAACCTCACCGAGCAAGAATTGGACCAATGGATGGAACAAAGGGATCAAGAAGCTGAAGAAGAAATAAAGTCAATTCTCCAAAAAATATCAGCTGAGACCATGAGTGCAATCCCATTGGAGAGTGTCGAGGTAAATGAGGTTACACCGACTGAGGACTATTGGAGTGAACGAGAGGAAATAATAGAAGTTTCCTTACATGAGCCGGACATTAGCATTGCGCAGAATGAAGCGGATGAAGCCGAGAAAGAAATTGATGTCATTTTAGAAAGGCCGGAGAAACCGCAAAAAGAGAGCAAGGAAGACCAACCTCTGGTGTTGGTGAAGCCACCCACCCTCCCATGCATATTTGTTAAACCTTACAAGGGGGTGGACATAAAGGAGCGTTCGCAGATCTTCTACGCGACTGACACCTTTGTGTCAGTTGATGATGATGCGATAGATTCATATGTGTTAGAGGTCCCGGATGAGCTCCTAAATCTGAACGAGGGCATGTCTGATGAATTGCCCAAAGCTATAGATGCGCCATTCGTTGTCGACATCTCGAAAGGAGAGGGCATCACGTGATCAATCACGATGAGTCGAGCTAACGACTTTAAACAAAAGCGCTCTTGGGAGGCGACCCAAGTTTTATTTATTTATTTATTTTATGTTTTTTTAGCTTGCTTATTTTTATATTTGTTTAGTGTACTCACCATTATCCCATTTGTGACTATTTTCAGGTGTTTGATGCACTTTTGTTGACACACCGGAGTCGAGAGCCCGATATTACTGCTGAGGTTCTTCGGTATACATGGTTAGTCTGACTGGGATCTAGTAAGTTCTATGTTTTAGATTATTAGGTTAGTTTTTGCGTCTGCTGGAGGTAATTAGATGTATATTCTCTATATTTCCTAAGTTGAGCATTTTTATCACCGCGCTTCATATTTCATGAGATATTATAGTCCATTAGGTTTTGCATAATCATTTTAGCATGTCATTTCCCCGTTGTTTCTTTCACCTCCATATTCTTTTCATCTCTTTTCTCTTTATTTTGTAGTTTGATATTCTCATCCTTGTTTTAAACCTTGAGGACAAGGTTTGGGATAAGTTTGGGGGTGTTTCAGGTATAGTGGAATGTGGGATGAATGGATTAGCGCATGATGCAGGTATGATCGTTTTATTATTTTTATGCGTATTTATGGGTTTGGTAAGTTATGGTGGTGTTTTTCTACTCTTTTCACATCATTTTTTTTTATGACATGCTATGCATTGCATCATTTAGATTAATAGTTGTTTATATTAGTTTATACATTTTTGTAGTTATTTAGATGCATTCTTGTGTCTATGCATGTTTAGTTGCATTTAGAGTCACCCGAGACTTTGTTCATGCCTTTGGTTATGGATGAGTACTTTATGGTTGCCTGTTGACTTGAAACTTAGGAGAAATTAGGAGAAACACTCAATCAAGCCGTAGCCCAGCATTCTTATGACTGCATGATTAGAGACTTAGTATGTTGGTTGAGGTTGCGCTAGACACCAAAATGGGTAGACGGTCAAAATTGTGCAAGTGATAATATTTTAACCCACATTGGAGAATTTGCTTGATTATAGTGAAAGTGAGAAGGGCTAACAGGAGTTTTCTTAATATTGAGAGTCCCACAAGTTTCCATAGGAAATGGAGCAGGGAAACTTGTGGTGAGAAAAAGTGAGAAAATCGGTCCATAGGAAATGGAGCAGGGACCGTGTTAAAAAAAAAAAAAAAAAAAAAAAAAAAAAAAAAAAAAAAAAAAAAAAAAAAGGAGAAAGGAATAAAAAATAAAAATAAAAATAATAAAAAAAGAGAGAATAAAGGCGGAAGTTTATGAAAACTCCTCAATAAAAAAAAGATTTAGCTCGAGTGCTTTCACTAAATTATGTGGGATTTTAAACTTGCATGCTTTAATGTATAGATCAAGAAAACCCATGAGTAGTTGATGGCCTTTGTCTTGACTGCATCTTTGTCTTGAAACTGTGATCTTAGTTGTGTTTGTTTTGCGGTTCTTGACATATCATAACTCCGAAATTTCCTGAGTGGCTTGTTAAGCTGGCAACTATGTAAACTAGAGGAACTCAATGAAATTCTGAATCGGGTATAGGATTAGTTGAGTCAGCACATATCTATATCAGTAATCTAGTTTAATTGTGTTTATTTCATTCATTCCTTTACTCGGGACGAGCAAAGTCTAAGTTTGGGGGTGTTTGATAAGTGTTCATTTATGCGTAATTTAGTATAGGTTATTAAACCTAAACCAACTATTTTGTAGATAGCGGTAAAGGGTCGATCCCACAGAGATTGGTTTCTTTCTCAGGTAAGAAAAATACAAAAAATAAGGAAATATAAATATTGCAAAAATAAAGAAATCTAATGAGAGGATAGAAGTCTAGGTATTCGGTTTCACGATCTCGCTCGCCATACAACTTGGGATTGAATTTATTAATTGTCGGTTTATAAAAAGTATGAACTAGTCTATGATTTAGTGCAAATATAGAACCGGTGACGTACTCGGTTCCTCGCACTTCCTAATCTCGATAGCCAAGGTACGACCGTTGACTACTTCCCTAACCAAACACGCAACCCGATCGCTAGTGCTCCGTATTTAACGCATTGGTTGCATTACTTCGATTCGTGAATGCACTACACCTAGACAACCGGATCGCTAGTGCTCCCGATTTAGCCTAGATTTCTAAGGTATTTAACCAGTCCCAAAAGGTTCTAATCAATTGGTATGGTCAATTGCCACTAATGTGGTCTTATTGCACAAACATGGGTGCTTACAACTCACTGACATGTAAATCAAGGTTTAAACTAGTGTTTAACCTCAATTGTTCAAATAATACCAAAGAAAATAAATCACATAAAAGAATCAATAATAATTTAAAAATAAATAAACCTGATAAAAGATTCCCAAGTTGTAGGCTTGACTGATCCACCTTCAACCTAGATGGAGGAACTACCTAGACATAATTGAAAACCTAATTAAAAATGAAATTGGATACATTTTTCTCCCCGATCCCGGATACTTCAATCCCTATTTATAGATGTGAGAAGTGTATTTTCGGCCTTGACACGTGGCAGAACTGGATTGGGTGATTTCTGGGATTTGCTGACGTGTCAGCATTTGATTGGCGGAGCTGGTGTGGTCCGCTGACGTGGCAGCGTTTGATTGGAGGACATTGCTGGCGATGACGTGCAGAGAGAGGAGGCTTCGACACGTGGCGGGTGCTGGTTCGCTGAGGTGCTGTCGCGCGCTGTGCTGGACCAACCAGGCGAGGCCACGTGGCGAGCTGGACGCGGGAAAATTCGCACAAGAGTCGTGCGAAAATCTGGGAGTGCGGTTGAGCACGCATCCCGAGGCAGATCGAGCGGCGGCGACCGAGGCGATGATCTGTGAGTACGCGTGGCGCTGATTCACGTGGGAGCTGCTGACGTGGTTAGCGCGGATTGGTTGGGCGGCTGTATGTGACGTTGTCGGTCCAATGGGACGCCGCCACGTGTCACGTTAAATTCCAATTTTTCCCTCTCTTGTGTGTGCCCAAACAACTCCTCCGGTGTCCGATTTCTACAAGTGTATACTCTATTTTGAGTATTTTTTCGTTCCGGACCCAACCGTGCACTCCGTTTCTCCTAAAAACGAGAATTAAATATAATTAGATATATATTCTCATATTATTCCAATAAATCACTAATTTCCTAATATATGCATTTATCACCATAAAATAGAATAAATATAGTCCAATTACACCTAATAACCTATACTAAATTACGCATAAATGAACACTTATCAATTATGCACTTACGCTTCGAGCTAACTCTCAATTTGGGTCCTCATATTTAATATTCAACCTATCAATAACTAGCTTAGCTATATTTTTCTTTTACACAGGTTTGATCGAAACTTGAATGTCACAATTCAATCAATCGAAAAGTTAAATCCAAATCAAAACCTTTTGTAAAAAAAAAACTATCAAGTTTTCATCAAAACCACTTTTCGAACCGAGCTAGGCTTAGTTTATAGAAATCATTTGAAATTCTTCTCGTATTTTCTAACAATTCGTAAAACTCATTTCAAATCTATTTAGTCGATATAATTCAAAAGTAAACTATAACGGTAAGTAAATTTTGTGTTCCAAACACACAATGGTGACATAGATCCAAAACATACGTTGCATTTTTTATCAAATTAAAAACTTTAAAATTCAGTAAAACTCTTTATGTAAGGATCAAAATTACGACATCAAATTCTTGAAATGATTATGAGTCTATTCGTTTTATCTTTTGAATACCAAGGAAAATAAACGATTTCCTTTTTGTACTTGTTTGCCTTTTTAAAATTTTGTAAAGACACGTGGAATCCTTCCATAAAAACTTCAATAAAATGCGGCAAACATCAACTCGAAGACAATACAAAAATCATAGTCCAATATAGTCGAAAAATCATTTTTCGATAAAAATAGATCACCTGAAACAACATAATTTGATATATAGTAATAACCTTCAAATCGAATTTATAGACCAATGGTTCACTCTTAATCGATCATTTGAAGTTTTAAGTGTATATGTATCCACTATATCTTAAATTAAGTTCAGTCACCTGGCCAGACTAACTTACTTATCATTGTTTGAAATCAAAGATTCATTTACATCCTTACTAGGATTGTTAACTTCCGTTTTCAACAAGATATCGTTAATTTTAATTATCCTAATATAGTTTTCGGCGTCAGAGTTACTTCTCTAAAATGTGACCACGTCACAATTCCATCTTGCATATTTAACGTGGCGTCTCATTATCCTTTCAAGTCTATCGATTCTTGTTTAAATCTTTATTTGCCACTCTATCGTCAAGTATAGGCGCATCTCGCCATACAATTTTCACTCTAAGTTTAGTCGTTCTATCAGAACCATTCTTGCAACAAAGCGTTGTAGACTTCCTTGCAACGCATGTGGAACGTTCGGCGGACTTTCCTTCAACTTTCTTGTGTCGTTAATTGTCATTCCCAACTTGTGGAACCATGGTTTCACGTCTTAAGGAAAGACATTTACCTATATATCTAACGATATATTTATATATACAAAGTAGCAAATAATCATCACATTAAATCTTTTTCAAATTTCTTTTATCCCATCCCATCCTAAGATTTATCATTATTGCGTGTTAAGTCAACTTTGAACCAATGTCCCATACCACTGATTTGTTCGACTTAACTTGACCTTTAAACTTAAAGGCCCTACATCTTAGGTTTCTCTAACCTAACGTTTCCCTAGGTTCTAATCCCTAGCTCTGATACCAACTGTGACGACCCGTCCCCGACCTAGGATCGAGTCGCCCGGCCAAGACTGCCACTTGGACCCGATACCTGAACCAGGCCCAAATAACGGTCTGGCACGCCTAAACAAATAAACTTACGGAAAGTACATTGGCTAAACAAAAGATAATAATTGCGGAATAAATACAAAGAGATATCCTTAAGCCAATAGATTTAAGTTCACAAGAATATCTATGAAACTATAAATGGGTTCGTATTGAGTTAAACTATTAAAACTCCCAAGTGGATCAACTAAAGGTAAGTAGGTTTCATACGCAGCGAAAAAATCAAAACAATTTTGAAAACCCCAATAGGATCGCAAATAAGTTCCATTAAACAAGACCTACAAAAGTAAACCAAACCATACCTTGATTCATAATTTCTTTCTCTAATTGTTCGATCTTCAAGACGTTCAAGTGTGTTTCCTCTATCAGAAATCCACACATGAATGGTAACCACAATTTGGAGTGCTAGCCCCAAGAGAGATTGAAAACATTTTTCTTTTTCTCCCAAAATCCAGATAATACAAAAATTGAAAAAACGAAATTCTTATATTATGTTTTTGGATATTACCCTTTATTTATATGTGTAGATAATCTCTCACTTAAAATCCTATTCGTAATACAATTATTGTATTTACGATGTTTAAGTAAATTCGAAATACAACTATTGTATTTACGTTGTTCAAGCAAATTACACATATACCCCTATTAATAAGTTATCATATAACGAATCATAAGGGCTTATATATTATGAATTTTATCTTATAAAATTCAATACTTTTGACCATTTAAAATTGCACAAAGTCATTCTTTGTGTACAACCCAATAGGTTCATGCGGCGTTGGTAGTGAACCAAAACCATTTTGGTACACAAGTCATAAGCGATCTCTAACAGGGCATTATAACTACCCAAGTAGCATGAATATCAAAATCGATACAACCTAATGAATAATGTATATCATATCCTTTTGTCGTGCGATATCCTTTTATTAAATATAAGGCATGGAAAATCACCCTTAATATTCAATTGTACTAATCTCGATCTTTAGATATATATTGAAAACATCCAAGTGACATTGATCATATCAATTTACTTGAACTTGACAATTTAACAATCTAACACATCGATGGATCCTCTGATATCTCTATCTTTACGAAAGCGACAAATTATTTCTTGATTACACACGTTCACATACTGCTCACATGATAACCAATCATAATCTTTATAATCGTACGGTTAAAAACAACGTTTGATTGTGTCAAATTATCATGCTCCTAATATTGAAGTCTATGGTAATATCAAGTCAAATGACTAAATGATATACCTATTAAGAGTAACACCTATGACTTAATCCATGTGGTATTCTCATAGCGGGTCGGTCCAGTACCTTGTTCCTTAATAAGTACTCATAATCTCGATTCGTATCCCTATACGTATGATCATCACATGACCATCAATCAAGACTCACACTAGTCTTAATTCATTATAGTTCCCAGTATAATGACCGACTAGGGACATTTATGATATTTTAACAAATGCTCATAGATCTTATTATAAGGTAAACATGCAATCACTTATAATAAAACAACGAATGAAAAACCTCTATTTTATTAACTAAAAACTTCAAGATAAACAATGTTTGTAGATTGACCTAGGGCACATGCCCTAATATTATCTACTTATATTGTTTTTGAACATGGGTTCATGGGTTGTGGGATTGATTGGGATATGTTTGACATTTGTGATACTCTCTTTCGGTTCACACAATATATATGATTTACGGGGTTTTCACACCTTAGGTTTTGTCCTAACTTGGAGCTTTAAAGGTTAATTGATTAGTTAAGATTTATTGCTTCCATTTTATACCTTGATAACTCACTAATTAATTGACTTCACTTTTAAATGCTTAAGAAATGATTGAATGGTAAAAAAAGACTCACTGGGCCCACACGACTCAGCAGGACCAGCTCGAGGTTCGGGCTGGTCCAGGCCAAGTAGCGCTCGATTCTAGGATTGTGAAATTTGGTGTCGTCACAAACACTATATGAACTAAATATATTAATTTACAATGCATAATTGATAAAAGTATGAGTCTCACTTACTTGTACCAAGCTTTCTTAACTTTTGACCGACTTCTCCGACTCCCGAAATCCTCAAACATGTTCCCTGTCGATCAAAAACCTAAAATTGACCAATCGTCATCAATTTGAGTCCAATACTCTAGGTTTAGAGCATCTAAATTGGTCCCTACTCACTAAAACCCATGTTTAAAACAACAAAAATGTTATTTTTAGTGTAAGTAGCGTAGTAGGTATCCTAGGTAGTGCGTTACCTACACTTGTGTTCATCCTCTCTAGATTGAGTAGCGCGATATGCATGCTACATAGCGCGCTACTTGCGCTTGCTCTGCAACAACAGCAACCCTGCAATACTCTAAATCCAACTCAAATCCAACAAAAACCTTTACAAACAGCTAAGGAGGGCCTCTAACGAGGGCTTACATCATTTCCAATCATCAGAAACCATAATTAACCACAATTATCACAGATTCATCATCCATTTCATCAAAAATACTAAAAACCCACATAAACACAAAACCATGAATTAAACTCATTTAATCCATGAATTATTAATTACAAATGGTTCTAGTGAACCCTCTTAGTTCCCCAAACACTACCAAATCGATCACCACAATCCCCTGACTAAATTCTCACCAAAAACCCCATGATTTTCCAATTCGAAAGTGAAGAAAACGGATGAAAACTCACCAAACTTGATGATCGAATTCATCAATTGTTGCTTCATCTTTCGACCTTTATTGGTCGATTCCTCTTTCTCTCCTCCTTCCTCGATCTCTCGAACCTTCTTCCCTTTTCTATCTTCTCTCGATCGAACAGAGAAGAAAAAATGAATAAGGTTGTGATTTTTGATCATTTATATATAATTTCCTCGATATACGCACAGACAAATATCGAGGCTGATCCAATTGTCATGAGCTTAAAGTGACGGAAATCATGACACACTTTACATTTTCTTATTTTTAAAAAGATACATTTATATATTTAATTTATATATAAATAAGCATATATCGATGTTTTCGCGCATATAATTTCGTTGTGCATACCAAGGAGCAAACTCGAGCATGCACACTATTGTTCAACCCACGCATGTCACATATGACCTCGCGTGTCACTAGGTACCACCAATTTATTAATTATTTATTTATTTCTAATATATATATATATATATACATATATATATATACAATATATAAATATATCTATGCCTATATTCATGCGCCTATAATTTAGTCGTGCACGCAACGAGCACACTAGGGCGTGCACGTTACCCCACTACCTATGTACGTCACCATTGACTCACACACAGTATTAGACGTCCCATAATTTGTCACTAATTGATTTATAGGCCAGTTATTTCAATTATTTTCAATAAATAATATAGTACAGTCCATACAAACATCATAAAATACGTAAATCTACGCACATACTAATTCAGACAAGCCGAAATTAACCATAAGCCTAACTCGAATTAATTAGAATTCAGATTAACACTAATCATATACTTAAGGTAACAGGTCGTTAAACTATTTCCATCTTCAACCCTTCACACCAAATCTCACACTAAAAATGGGCTTCACCCCAAACTCCCCCTCTTATTCACTTAAAAACCACATCATTTTTTTATTTAAAAAGGTGGGGCCACAGCATTTTCTCCATACAAATTGACAATGCAAATTTGGTGTTTGCGCCATATGGAATAGTATCATAGCGCAACACCAAATTGGTGTTGTGTTTAGTGTTGAATAGGAGGTCGGTCCAGTGCCAAACATCCAACCCAACGCTATAATAGCGTTGGGTTGGAGATTCTCTTATTGTGGCTCAACCTGTAAAAGTCATATATACTTACCACATAATTAAACTATACCGTCACTCATGAGGTTTTTTTTATAAGAATCGTTACTCACGAGATTGAGAGTTCGAGTCTCCCTAAGTGTTGCTAAAAAACACAATTACGTGTGATCTTGATTAATCAAAGACCAACACGTGTCTGAACAACTGGACTAGGGATTAGCTCCCGGTGACTAGTACTTGTTGGACGAAGTAGTCCTAGCTGGATGGCTAGCTTGCTTAGTCGACCGTTGTAGGTTTGCTAATTATAATTAAGAGTAAGTGGAGCTAATAATAAGGTACTTAGGGAGGTGCCTCGATCTCGTAAGGAGATTACACACTTTAATTACATAACATAATTTTTTTTATTTTGAAAACACTTAAATAATATATCGGTGTATGTGTTTAATGTGCTAGGCTGCTAGCTAATATTGGGTTTTAGGGCTAATTAATCCTAAATAAAACACTCACTCACGTGATAACTGTCGCTCTGGGATCTGTCGCTCAACAAGTATGTGGTCCCTCCCTCGGTGCTCACACTAGTCTGTCCGCATCGCACGCGCCGTCCACGTGATTCTAAATCCCGCATGCCTCCCACGTCACTTATGATCCTACTATAGTACTATTCCACTGTTACCTTGTTAAATTACAAATTCTTTCTTGAAAAAACTTTTGTTAAATTACGATTTTTTTCATGAAGTTAAATTAGTTAATTATAATAACTACTTTACACCTTTTATTCTCTTTATATTGCTAAAAATAAATAGTTCAATCTTTTTAGTATACTATTCACGACGTTAACAATAAATTGAAAAGAAGAGTTTGACCCAATTAGTTGACCTCTTAGTTGAATGAAAAATTTAATCCAAGCAACTGATATAGCGATGGGCATGGGGGGCGGACGACCGCCCCACCCCCACCCCCACCCCCGGCCCCCTAGATGATGCAGCTTAAGTTTGTTGAGATATTGTTTTTTCTTTTTACTTTAATGAGAATCAAACCACGATCTTCTGAGGTCTTTATCATTTCACTTGAAAGGCTTTGACTTGTTGAAATATTGTTATAGTAGCATTTTTTGTACGTATTTGTTGGGGTTGACTAAAAATTCACTGTAAATGTATGTAAAAAAATAGTTAACTATAGTGTTTTTTAAAACTTAATTATTAATTACAAAAAG
Organism: Stephania japonica; assembly: GCA_039657345.1. Lineage (NCBI taxonomy): Eukaryota > Viridiplantae > Streptophyta > Magnoliopsida > Ranunculales > Menispermaceae > Stephania > Stephania japonica. The sequence continues at coordinate 12,040,261 of CM077558.1, read as the reverse complement.
CACACTATGAATGGTCTTAAATCATTCATATTTTGTGAATGTCACACAATAATTTCTTTTATATGTTATCTTTACTCTTTTAAATGCGGTTCTTTCTATAATCTCAAAATAAATAAAATTTTTGTATCAATAAATAAATGAAGTTTAGAATATTTTCATCAACTAAATTTAATAAAATCAAAATTAAAATAAAAAATAAATCTGAGTAAAATTATAGTTAACTATATATATATATATATATAAACTTAACTGTAAGTACAAAAAACACACCATATAATTGCACTAAAGAGAGTGAAATGGAGTTTGATCTCTGTGGCTAACCCAACTAATTTGGGATTGCAGCTTAATTTGTTGTTCTAACTATATACACAAAAAAAAAAATTTAGGAAGTCAAATATAACTCCTAAAGGAAAAAGTAAGTCCAATATGAAGGCCTCAAATTTTTAGGGTCACGCTATATGCACCCCATTTTCAATGGCACCCAACATTTTTATTAAGGCACCCTGGAAATGGGTGAAATTTCCCTTGCCCTTCAATAGAATGCACCCCACCATTAAATCAAATAAAAATCGAATCAAACCCTCCTTTTCCCTTCTTCCGCCCTCACTACAATTATAAATCAAGGCCTCAATCCACAAAATCCCTTCATTTTCATAAAAATGTACTCATAATTGGGTTTAACCGCAATCTCTTAGTGTTCGGCCACACGGGATCGTGATTTGTGTTTTGATCTCGGTCATCCATTGTCGAGACCATTGAGTAAGTGTCGACTAAGCTCAACTGAGTGTCGTAATAAGGTATGTTTGGGATTAGTCTCGGTTAGTAGTCACCGAGACCTTTTTAGTATCTTTAGGTCGTACCATACCGAGACGTTGATTGGAGCACGGTCCTTAGAAACTGAGACACCATAATATGACTTGGTCCTGTGTGATCGAGACATTCGTGTACTTGGTATACATTCGGAAATGGAGAAAAACATTAAAAACCATCAAAACTCACCTTCTCGAGTGTCGCGTCCATCCCCTTACTTTTTCTTTATCCATTAGATTCTAAAAACTTTCAATAAGACGCTCATAGGGTAGGGTGCACGGAAATATGAAGGAAGAGTCAGTTGTTTGGGTTGAGAGGAATATTTGAATCTTTTTATATTAAAAATAAAATAAATAGAGTACTCTAAATAATAAGTGAAGTGCACGTAGCGGGCGACCCAATTTTTATTTTGCCTTACCCCCAAAGTGACAGACGCGACCCTCCAACTGATCTCTCAAAAATGAGTGAGTCGTGCTAGGTAACACTGTACGCAACACAGTTTGACAAAGCTGACATGGTTGTAGCCAAGTCACCCAAGTCACTCAAATGTGTCAAAATTGAGTTTGACTACACAGTTTCCCAAGCAAACCACAAAACTCTTTTGTCTTTTTCTTTCTCTTCTTTTCGTCGCATTTTCCTAAATATAATATTAATTAAAAAAATCATTCTAACAAATTTTTTTTTTTTTGTTGATTATTCTAACAATTCTCCAGAAACAAAGGAAAGCCATTTTGTTTTTATTGAGCAAATTAAGGAAGCTCAAAACCAGTTTGAGCTTACATGCAAATCTACGTCTTAATGACTTCGATTCACAAGTTTCCTATGTCGAAAATTAAAGTTAATCAAAAGCCTGACCCAATAATCAGTACACCTCAGCAATTCTTTATATACACAAAATGAGGACCAATCATACGATTCACACTGGCCCTTGGCCCTTGACCATCAAGCAACCAAAATAAGATCCATTTTTTTCAAAATAAGATCGGTTCTCTGCCATTGATTTCTTTGATTCTGAATCATCTTCACATCATCAACAACTACTACAACAACAACTGACCTCCTCTGCTTCCATTACGATTTCGTCGTCGCCATCGGAAAGAACTAGAGTATACAAACCCAAAAGCTTCAACAAAATAAAGAAGCTTTTGAGACAAATAAATCACACCTACCTTATTTGTCAATGCCCTGTCAACTATGTCAAAGGTGATGTCAAATAAAATGTTAGAAAAACATTTTTCAATTGAGATTAAGGCATATTCTTTTTAATTACCATATAACATGACTTACATTACAGATGTGTTGATGATGTTTCTTGTTGGTGCATTTAATTTAAAAGGAAAAAAATTATTCCATTTTTTTCGTTTTAAAATAATTATATGAACAAGTTTTTCAAGAATATACGAGTTGATTGAACAAAAAGTGGGGTGGACAGAGAAGAAATGATTGGTCCAACATTATTTGCTAATTTTGCTTTGTTAATATTCTATGCAATGAACCATTTTCAAAATATGTGTATGTATTGAGGAAATCCATTTAAGTTTTTGTATATAATTTATATTCTATATACGTAATAATAACTCAATAATAAAAGGTTAATTTATTGATGAAACACGTTGTAATTGTTAAGATCGTATCAATATTTCGTATATAAAAACCTCATTTCACAAATTTGACTAGTTGATATATAATAATATTTTATCTAAAATGTTAAACTTGGTACGTACTGACAATAAAACTACAAAATATAGTTGAGGACAAGTTTGTTTTTGTTGTGTTATATACGTATATTAATATGAACATGCACTACATCTCATGTGATTACAATCATCTCATTCAGTTTGATTAAAAAGAGTTAACAATACAAAGGACCCATCTTTGTCTGTCTACTTCACAACATGTGTTGTCGCCATTTCTTGCTCCAATCATAGTTACAGTTCACAACTTCATCCTTCTTTTTGCTACCCTCTTTGCATGCATCAAATTATAAAGTTTTAAAGTTCATGGCATACATAAGTGATCTAAGTTGAGACTCTATCTGTAAAGATACATACTCTTCATCACCATATATATCTTGACCCCTCAATGCACTGACCCACCTCGTAAATTATTGTATTATATATATCATTCATTGCCTATATACAAGTGCTTTTATAATCTATCTATATATGTTTTCAAAAAAAAATCTATCTATACATAGCTAGCAAGTTTGCTACCAACTTATGCATGGCCATAAAAATATAAATTGGGTAAAGTACAATGCTCACTAGCATACTTATCATCCAAATCCCTAAAATTTCTTAACTTTAAACTTAAAGCCTGAATATGATATCCAAATATCGTTTTTTTTTTTTTTTACTTTTTTTTAATAAGTAACTACAACATAAGTTTGAACTTGGAACTTCCCCTAACCTATATATATATATATATATATATATATATATATATATATATATATATATATATATATATATATATATATATATATACATATATAAGAGAGATGGCATAATATATATATATGTGTGTGTGTGTGTGTGTGTGTGTGTGTGTGTGTGAGAGAGAGAGAGAGAGAGAGAGAGGAAATTCTACCATGGTGATTGGAAAAAGTCACCATGAATGGTGATTTTAGATTTTTGACCATTGAATTTGAAATTAATGATATTTGTAATTTGCTTTTAAGTTAATACATCCATACAATTGTCAGAAATATTTTTTCCAGTAACTAAAGTGCATATTGACCCACTTAGTGGGTAACTCACTGATTTGGTATAAGTCATTTGAATAAAAAAAAGTAGGGGTTCACTCATGATATAAGGAGAGCAAAATGATTTTCTTTTAATTAAAAAAAAGTGCATACTGTGACAAACCTCACGAGGAAATTCGCATTGTATGGCCCAATAAACAATTAAGAAAAAAAAAACAAAAAACAAAAAACAAAATGACCTAAAAAAAAAGAAAAGGACACTAAGATAGGCATGATCTAGTTTGCAATTAATTAAGTCCCTTAATGATAAAAGTACAGAATTTAGTTATTTTAATCATAGCCTAATACACTACTGTGGATTCGAGATTCTCTAAAAGGCACCCTTTTTCTCGTTCATAGCACGTGAGATGAAGCAAGCTTAGTGAGAAAATTAAGGGTCACACATGACTGCGACCAGAGACATTTACAGAGCAAGTGAGAAAGTACAACTAGAAATCTCAAACACCCATGTGACCCTCTCTCGAATCTCTCACTCTATCCAACCATCATAACTCTCTTTAATTCAGCAACCCATCAAACCCCAGATTTTGATCTCTTTTTCCTACTTGATAAGTCCCAATCTTGTGCTCATTGCATGGACATCCTATATGGGTATATGCATGTGATTTAGAAATGTAAGCATTGGAGAGATGGGTAGGAGGAGAAGAGAAAATGAAGTTAGAATCTCATCATCATCTCCAACTCACTCACTCTCTTCATCATCTTCATCAGATTTTGAGTTTAGAGTCTCATCTTCTCCTAACAATTGTAACAAGTCCTCATCTCATGTTGATATTGATCTATGCCCAGCTGATGACCTCTTCTACAAAGGCCAACTCCTCCCTCTCCACCTCTCCCCTCGACTCTCAATGGTTAGGACTCTCCTCCTAGCCTCCTCAACAAGCACCACGTCGTCCTCCTCGCCCCGCGACTCCACCGGCAGCTCCAACGACTCCACCGCCAGTTCTTCGCTCTACGGTGACTTGGTCCTCCTACCAGACGGTCCTCATCAGTACTGCGACTCTTCTCGTCAGAGCTCAGTCACTGAAGACGACCATGTTGGTAAAAGCTACGTTGTCACAACTTATAATACTTGCCAGCATAAGAAGTACTCCAACAGGTACTTCTCCTCGCTCGCAAAATTCTCTTCGGTTTTTCGGAGAGATCATCACAACAAGATCAAAGAGCAACAACAACATGAACAAAATGTAGTGGAGGATAGATCTAATTGTTCAGTGAAAAGGGTGAGTGCATCAGCTAAGGAAGTGATTAGAAAGTATTTGAACAAAGTGAAGCCTTTTTGTGACAAGTTGTCTAATCATCACAAACAAGAGGAGAAGATTGAAATGAAGACGACGACGACAACAACAACAACTACCATGGAGAAGAGAAGTGGTACAACCATTTTGAATCCTAGTGGGGGCAATGGTGGCGATCATGTTAGATTCTCTCACTCATTCTCTGGCAATATAGTGATGTACCCACAAAGGAGAAGGTGTGTTTCGAGCTGCCCGTCGTCGATGAGGTCCTCGCCAAGCCACTCTCAATGCTCAATTCTTCATAGAAATGTTAACAACAACAGGCCTGCTGCTGTGACAGAGAGTTTGAGTTCTAGGAGGGTCATTAACGGAGGCATTACTTCAAATTCTTCATCGATGGAGGAGTTGCAAAGTGCAATTCAAGGGGCCATTACTCACTGCAAGAACTCTATGATTCAGAAAAATAATGGGTCTGTGATGAGTAAGGAAATTTGAGAGCTATTTGTTCTGTTTTTTTTTTTTTTTTTTTTATGATCACCTGTTAATTCTGCTCTGTTTTTCTCTGTTTTTTGAGGTCATGTACCTTTTTTTTTCTCAAGCTTTAATGTTTTTGGGGGAGGATGAACTGATTTTTTTGTAATTTTTGGTGAAAAGCCATCTTGATTTTCTCTCTAACTTCTCTAAATTTCGTTCAAGAATTCATGTTTTGTGGAATTTGTTTGTTTGTTCAATGTCTACTTTTTCTTGTTTTCATGCATCTTTTGCTCTGCTTTTCATTCCCGTTTGTCTTTTCTTCTTTTGCACTTTAAAAACACTTTCTATTCCTACCTAAAAAGAAAAAAAACACACTTTCTACCTCTCCACGAATTTCCATATTCGAATAGTCTAACGGTCAATGCAAGGTCAGTTAGTGCCCGTTGGATCAGTGGATTCTTTGACTAGATTGACGGCCAGATATATGCCACGTCATCCACTTGTCAACACCAATGGAGGTTTGTATGGAACTATGGTGTGTTGATGATCTAGGGTTGAGTTTGGGTTCCGCTCAAGAAAAAAAAAAGTATATTGGTAGTCTTAATTTTGAATTAGTAAACAAATAGAAAAAACATAGTTGAGCATTCATTACAAAAAATCTATTTGGACACTAAGGGTCCGGACTCAAAGGGAGGTTTTTGAAATTTTTGTAAATATTAAAGGAGTGTTACAAGTTATAATTTTGAAGTCATTGATTGCTTGAGGATGACTTTGAAATAAAAAATTTTCAAAAAACCCCCTAAGGGTCCAGACTCATGAGTTATGTAGCACTACTCCATTCATTAATAGTGGCAAGAAATTTCAGTTTAAAATTAGTTGACATCGAGTGCATGATCCATTATGCCTAGCTTTTTTTTTTTTTAACTCAATATTACTTCTAGAGTGATTTAATACAATTGATGAGTTTCATGGCACCCGTTCTACTTATATTTTTGTGGATTAAATGATAGGAAATGATAAAATGACCCACTTTCAAACACATATTTAGGTGCACACTCGTCTTTTAGTCATTTATGGTTCTTTCTTGTCTTCTGTCGTAGGTCTCACATCTTACAAAACACCATAGACAGCTAAAAGACAAAGATGTGCGTCCAAAATATGCGTTGAGAGTGTGTTAGATTATCATTTTCCTAAATGATAATTCACTTTAATTTATAAGATTTTTTTGCTCATATAATTTATAAGATTCATCTTTTTTGTAATATTGTGTCATCACTTGTTAAAATGATCTGAGTTCAACTTTCGTTGAAGTAAAAATTAAAAAAAAAAAAAAAAAAAAAAGGCTTAGTGAAAACCTAATGGACATGTTAGTAACTTTCACTTATTACTCGTAAACTCCATAATTTAAAAATTAAAAATTAAAAATTGAACCAGCTTGAGTTTGGATTGATTGAAATACATTAGGCTTTTAGGATACAGAGTGGTGCAAACATAAAAAAGGTAAAAATATGAGATTCTACAAAAGTCTGAAAATGTGGTTGAAGAAAATCACTAAGTTATTGTACAAAAATTGAACAATGATGATGAAGAGGAAGAAGAAGGAAAGCGCCAAGTGAGTTAAAAATCTGAGATTTGGGTGACTGTGCCCAAACTATCTTTAGAGAATTCAATGTGATGGAAGAGAACACTTAAATTTGTTTGTTTGTTAGTGTTTGTCTTTCGCTGCATCTCCTCATTAAGAGAACAGACTACAGACCAGAGCTTCTCTGGAATTATTTTGAAATCTTACACTTAAATAGCAAGGCATCATCAATTAAGCAGAGTACTGAGAGAGCAGTCAGAGAGAGATCTGAAAACAAAAAAACGAAAGAATTTAAGTAAGGTGAAGTGTTGTTTCGGTGGCTAGTTGTGTAGCTGTGACAGCAGAGGAGGCCTTGGAATTCACATATGATATTGATTGTTCATCACCTAATTCCAAAGCTTAGTTACATTAATTAATGTCCAGATTAAGCCACTAGATTATCCTATACAATAAATCTACTTGGACTAATGAATCCGGACTCATAGAGAGGTTATTAAATTTTTTATACATATTTAAGGAGTATAATAAAAATTTTACAAGTGATTATGGTTGTTTCATTAATTGCTCGAGGGTGTATTTGAAATTAAAATAAGTTTTGAGTCCGGACTCACGAGTCCAAATAGCACTACCCTATCCTATAAACAATGTTGATTAGTCCTAGAAACCCACTTGAAAATTTGTTGTGGGTTTTGAGTAAAATATGGGGAGAACATGATCTAACAGTGTTTCAAGAGATTGGTTAAAAAAAAAAAAAAAAAAAAAAAGTTTCAAGAGATGCATCAATGTTGGCCCTTCATACTAATGAGACGCCTGAAATGTTTAATTTAAATTTTAAAAAATAGTACACTTGAAAAGAATAAACACTGTTTTTTGAACACATTCAAAAATAGCCTGCAAAAGCAACTTAAAAATAGCCTCAATCATGTTGGTACAACTATAGGCCTAAAATAACTTGAGATACATCAATCAAGAGAATTTCAAGGATTATAAAAGCAATTGTCAACTATACTCAAATAATTTGAGATTGACGGTTTGTTATTATCTTTTTCATCAAAAGCTTCCCAACAAGTCTTTTTTTTGTCAATTACCTACATAGTATTCATTTCGAATTCTTGAACAAAGAACCCCCGTTTCTTTTCTTTTTCCTTTTTTTTGGTGCTTTTTCTTTTTTTTTTTTTTCATTTACAAGGAAAAAAAGTACCACACAAGGCTTTTAAAAAAAGTGTTGCAACTTTAGTCATATATCAAAAATACAGTTTGGCATTTTGACAAAATGGAAATAAGAAAACTTTGGCTCTGCCTAATGGATGGAAATATCCAATGAAAAGATAAAATTTTCCCAAGAAAACTTTCTTGAGGAGATGCTTTTCAGAGAATTTTATCATGCCCCTTTGATTGTCCATCCACAAGTTCCCAATAGCATTTTTTTACGATGAATGGAAAAGGAGATTGAATTTCTTCCATAAAGATCCAATTTTTCAAGCTAAGGCAAATCAGCACTGCTGTAGAGGATACCCATAGTATTAAACTGTTACAGCATCTAATCGATCATGCATCTGGTTCTCATAAAGCATGCAAGATGGGCAACAATCAAATTGAAAACTCACAATCTCGGCTCTTCAATCTCTTCTATCTTTTCGAAGCATCGTCCCCTACACTTATCTGGCTCATTTAGATACAAGTCTCCTCTCTGTCTGCAAGAGAAACATAGAGCAACATAAGCAATTTCGTCCAATCAGTGACATGGAAAAAATAGCAATTAGTGAGAGACCATAAATCTCAAATTTCAAGTTCCCTTGATACCTTTAAGTACAAAGGCTTTGACTAAAAAATTCAAAACAATTAAGACTTATAAATATCGAAGCAGCTCAAATGGTTTAATAAGAGGAGCATGAAACCAACAAACTGAAACAGAATCTATCCAAGAGAAGAATTAGTAATCAGTAGTAGCAATGCTCCTAAGTAACCACGAGTGTTTTACCAGTGGTTTCACTATGAAGATGCTCCAGGATCATTGATGACACCTAGGAAATCATCTTTAATGGTGCCAATGCAAAACTGCAAAGAAAGTTAAAATTATCAGAACAGAGTTACAGAGACGTGGAAAGAAGTTCAGCATAATGCGTGCACTAGCAAAAATGGAGGCCATGGTGCAATGTACACATGTATCTCTGTGAGTTTAAATAATATATGGAAACAAGAGTTTTCAAAAAGTATGCTAGCACTCAGCTCCACTAATTGAGTTACACCCCAGGATAGTATCACAATGGTTGAAGAAAGATCGTTGCTCATCTAATCTGTTTCAAGTCTTTCGACTCTTTTCTGCAGTCTTCAGATAGGCTGGGTAATCAAGTTTAGGAACGTTTGTTGACAAGGCTTTTTAAGGGTACAGCCACCCAGCTTTTTATGGCTATGTTATGGAAGTAATACAATATACACTTTGTTTTTCTCCGTAAAGACTAAAGAATGAAAAGGATTCTAACACTCTATAGAGCTAAGAGAAACGCTCAGAGAAATGCCAACTGAGCACAAGACATTAAACACTACAACTGAGATATCTTAAGTTAAAAGGTTCCTGTTCAGAAATTATATCTATATACTCCTTGATTCAATATTTATAAGGGCATTAGTTTACAGATCGTAGTGCAAACATTTCCTGCATCAGATGGTCTTAGCATCAAGATGCAATTACCATGTTAATTCACTTTTTTAACATCTTGATTTGTCGTAAGAGAAAGGGAACATTTTCCAAGGAGAAGTTAGTAGACAGTGTGATATATTGCTCTGCACATGATGCGCAATTTTTTTTTTTACCGAAACAAAATGCAGTTAGCAACTTTCTGATTAATTGAAGTGATTGGTCAGTGGAACTCCATAAGTAGTTAAGGATTCTGCAAAATGTTTAGCTTCTCATTGAGTTCCAATCAGCAAGATGGCAATATATCACACTTTCTGATTAATTGCAGTGATTGTTCAGTGGAGCTGCAACATTTTTTATGCATAAGTAAGCAAGCAGGAGCGATTTTTGTTTCTTCTATGTTGGATTCTTATGACTTCTTCCCTACACTTCTGTTTATCTGTAATATATAATATCAGTTTTTTCTTAAAAGATTTGCTTCAACCTCCAACAGTACGAGGAGATATCATAATTTACAATCATAAGCTAGCTCAATGCTTAGACGACTAAATAGGAGCCTGTTCACGTGAGAGACATTTAAATGGTGACAATTTAGCCCATCAACCGATCGCAATTCCCATTGCAATGGAGCATGTCACAATATTATTGTTTCTCTTTTTTTTTTGGAGTATTGAAGTAAGATATTTCCAAAATGAAACTTAAATGAAGCTATGCAATTAACAAACTTGAAGTTGAATGGAAGGAAGAAAATAATAAAAGGACATACAATTTCTGTAGCATCCACACGAGTTCCAATTATCTTTAATCGTACTTCACTCTCCTTTTGAATCTTAACCTACAAAAAGCACGAATATCACTTTCAACTCGCTTTGCAAATCAAGGCAACACTTGCATCCAAACATTTAGAGTTTAGTTAGGACTCACTGATCCATCTGATGTTGTATAGTTTGGTACATCTCCAGCTTGGAACTCCATATCATCTGGTATAAGCTAAAAATGCAGAAATACAAGTACACGGAAATCATGAGAGCTATTCATCAACCCTTAGCAGTAGCAATCCTTAGCAGTAGCTTATGTTACCATTGCACATTTCAATTACCAGTGAAGCAATCAAATCACCTTTTTCATGTTCCTTGACTGCCTCAACAAAATGCAGTCAGCAAATTCCAAACAAATCATGCTTGCTTCATAACCATCCCTATCTTACTATAAATGGTAGCACTTCTTCAATCTCAACCTAAAAGTCTTTGTTCCAAATTAGTTGAGGCTGGCTACTTGGATCCAACATTTATATTCAGCTGATGTAATACAATTGACATTGTCACTAAGTAATCTTTTTTTTTCTTTTTATATTACAAGCTCACGAGAAGCCTAGTGGGCCCGTATAACTACCAAGATCCATATTGACCTGATTATTCTACCAAGGTCCGTGGTGGGTTTGGATTAAGTATCTATATATGTATGAAGTGATCAATGGAAGTATATTTTAAGAAAAAGGAAGTGAGTATATACTTACATCTTCATCAAACAATATCAAGTCCAAGCTGAGTAGATTCCCATCGTTCATATTGACGGACTCCCAAATCCTACATACTCGTACCCGTATGTTGTAGTCATCTTTTGACGGATTGAGCTCAACAATTTTTGCGTAGATTGCCATTGTATGATTCGAATCAATCAGTGTGTTTGGGCAAATGATCAAGTTTGAGGAACGAAATTGTATTTATAGATTACAATTGTGCAATGGTAGAAACCTATAATTTAAAAAGTTACATTCTCTTCACTAAACTTTCAGCATCAATTCCAATACATTAGATAATTGCGCAGTGTGTAATTAACCTACATTCATGTACAATATTCTATAAGTTAAATATACACGGTGTAAATGATATGTTCTAACTCAAACAAATTTTCTTTCATTTCAAAGACAAATACAAATCTCCTTAAGATTTTAAATGTTTCTTTAATTAAGGAATAATTAGATAGTTGTGTCATATACATATATATAGTAGAGTGAATTTTAAATAAGGAACATCTTTGGTGTGCCACGTGGCTCATCGAGAAGGCTCGAAAACGCAACGTGGCACACCCTTTATGTTGGCTTATTATATATATGGATACATAAGCCAACATCTTGGGTGTGCCACGTGACGTTTTCGAGCTTTCTCGACGAGCCACACCAAAGATGTTCCTTATTTTAAAACCCACTTTACTATATATATGGTACAACTATTTAACTATTCCTTAATTAAAAGATTAATTATTCTTTAATTAAAGAAACGTTTCAAATCTCAAGGAGAATATAGAGTTGATTGGTATTTGTCTTTGAAACGTATGAAAACGTGTTTGAATTAGAAAATATCATTTACACCATATATATGTAACATACAGAATTATGTATATGAAAGTAGGTTAATTACACACTGCGTAATTATCTAATGTATTGGAACTGATGTCGAAGTTTAGTGAAGAGAATGTAACATTTTAAATTATAGGTTTCTACCGTTACACAATTGTAATTTATAAATACTATTCATCCTCAAACTCGATCATTTGCCCAAGCACACTGATTGATTCGAATCATATAATTGCAATCCACACAAAAATTGCTTAGCTCAATCCGTTGAAAGATGAATACAACATATGGGTACAAGTATGTAGGATTTGGGAGTTCGTCAATATGAACAATGGGAATCTATTCAAGTTGGACTTGATATTGTTTGATGAAGATGGAAGTATATACTTACTTCCTTTTCTTTGTTTTCTTTTTTTAAAAAAATATACTTCCAGTGATCACTTCCTAAGTATATACTCACATTTTCATTTTGACTATACAAGTTTACATTAATTTTCTCAAATTAAAGTCACATTATGTAAGCAGTAAGCAATGTAAAACAGCAGTAAGCAATGTAAAACAGTTATTTAAATTAATGTAATTGAATGGAAAAGAGAGTGGTCTCACCATGAACACTTTTAATCACTTTTGTTTTTGGTCTCTTGATCTCCTTAGACATTGTTTTTAATCTATTGATTTTCATATGCAACAGTTATTTAAATTAATGTAATTAAATGGTGAAGAGAGTGGTCTCAACACTAAATCCTTCATTTATGGTCTCTTTATCTCCCCATGCATTATTTTTGGTCTCTTGGTTTTCCTACGCAAGTACATACGTAACATAGCATTAATGCCTTAATCATTATCTCATTCATATAAGCTAGAGCTTCTCAATCACTCATTCACCTCTTAATCTTTCTTTCAATATCTAATTTTTCAAGCATTTGTAATTACTCTAACCCTTCACAAGCTAGCTCTTCTCGTGTCACTTATGTTGCATGTCATGGAGCCTTTGACATCAAAGTTGCTCTTGAAGCCTGGGTAGTAAGAATTATATATACAATGAAAATCATCCAAGACGGTTGTGGTGAGGCCAAAATAGCCTTATTGACAAAAACGCCCTCCTAAAAAACATTTGAACTTTTCGATTTCAATGTGTCCTTACCAGGAAAGGAGGGCAAACATGACTTTTTGTTAAAATGTAATTTAATTCTTCGATAATAGAAAATCGATTTCCATAAATGAAGATGGGAACAAAAAGTCGATGGGTTCTTATGAACGCAATATTCTCCATGATTTTCTCACATTCCTCATCACCACGTTTCCTTATGAACTCAATATGGGCCTCAAAGTAAAGATAACTAGAAATCCGTTTCAATAACTGATCAAAATTGGAACAAAAAGTCGACGCAACATTCTCCATGATTTTCACATTCCTCATCAACACGTCTCCTTCTCCAGCCTCCAATTTCAATTGTTTGATTTCCAATCTCCACACAACACAACATTAAACGTAGATGGTGAACCAAGGTATACCGATTTCCAAGGAATTTATTTGCTTATCTTAATTGGTTGGTTTTCTTTAGGTGTCAAGTATACTGTAAAACTAAGCAATTAGTTGAGTGCTCAACATATGATGAAAGGCATCTTAATTAGAAGAGTGTTTCGTGTCATAGTTGTGACTGCCATTCATAGATTTTTACAAAAGGTTTTGGATTTTAGATTTTAAACATATTCTTGAGGGTCCAGGTGCTATAGGTATGGGTGTCGATCACAGTTGCGCTCTATTGGATCACCAAGAAAATTAAGAGTTGTGTTATTTCCTTATCTATTCTTTAGGTTGACATACATAGTTTTTTACCGCTTATATTTTGGGTCTGAAGCTATATTGTTGTTGTTGTACTGCTTATATTTTTGGTGAACATTTTTTTTTTTTTTTTTTTGTGTGTATAGGGAGCATAATACGATGAAGATTGAAGGGAGAGTGAAAGATTATACATTCATCATTTTTGCTAGGAGTATGTATATAAAATTCATGCAATTCCTTTTCTTTAGATGGATTCTTTCTTCGTTAACAATGGTTGTAGTTATGTTCCTGACATCAATCCATTGCAGTGAGGACAAAAAAAAAAACTAAAGTTTGACACCACGCATACGCCTAGGACTTGGTGGTGCGAGGCAACAATCTCACTATGAAGGACAACCATCCTAAGAATGGACAATAACATCTTGAGGACAACCCACAAATGGGCATTTTGGATGAATTTTATTTTTTATTTTTATTTTTTTGTCAAATTGGCTGAATATTAATTAAGAGATGCAACAAATTCAACATGTAGGGAAACCAACTGTTTATTTTCTTTCTTTGTTTTTGAAAAAAAAAATGTCTTTTTTATGAATTGTGTGTTACTGTAATATTATTTTCAGTTGGATGAGAGTTAACTAATTATTTTGAAGATAGTTTTCTATGGTAAAAAGCATAAGGTGGTACGAGAGACTGCGATTCATTCTCTATGGGTGAGGAGTTGGGTACGAACATCAATAGGACCTCTGACATGCTTGGGATCATGGTAAAAGAAGAAAGTATCTTAGTAAATGAGGAATGGAGGAACTATTGTTGATGGTGAATAGGTAAACCTGCTGACCTTTAGTGGGGAACCATTAACTGTATAAAAAAAAAAGATTTATACACAAGTTTGCGAGTTTTTTTTTTTGTTTCCAATGTGTTGTTCGATGCCAACCACACCGACTAATCCACGCTCAAGTATTGTGGGGATTATAAAGTTTGTGTATTTTATACATGAAAACATCGTCAAGTACATTAACTTCCAAATATAAAGTTTGTGGGCTTATAAAGTTTTTTCATGTAGAAACGACCACATTAGCTCACCCTTTAAAAATGTGAAAATCTTAACACTGAGATAGCTGATTAGTGGGTTACTGGGTTACATCACATTTCTCTATGCATTGGCTCTTTCCATTTTTTGGATTTTCCATGTAGTATTCACGCATCAATTAATATCGTTTTATTTTTTGTGCATCCTAAACACCAAAAAAGAAAAGGAAAAAGCTAAAAAATCATCTATGAATATCGATCTAATTTGTTTCATTCAAAAATTATGTGCATCACGTGCGGAGCACGTACCGATTGACTAGTATGTATGTATGTATGTATGTATGTATGTGTGTGTGTGTGTGTGTGTGTATATATATATATATATAATTTTGATGACTACTAACCATAATCTATCTGATTTGTCATTTGTCACACTTGCACTCACGACTTCTCAGTTTTGTTCTGTTTTTTTTTTTTTGAGTAATTAGTTTTATTTTTATTTTCTAATGGAAATTGAGAGATTAATTTTGTTTTTTAATTCACATTAAATAGGAGATCTCAAGGCTTGAGCCTACTTAGCTATCTTGTGTGCGTAGCAATGTTGATCACTTATATTGAACAAAATAGAGATCAATGACTTTTTTTTTTGCTAGTGAGATCAATGATTCAATAGCACAAGATTGCGTAGTTAGAATGTGGAAACATACATGACAATTCATAACATAAAATTTTTAGGAACTACTATGGAATACATTTACATTTTTATATATCAATTTGCTTTAAGTTGTATATTCTCCTTTTTTTAAGGGAATTTGGGTGATCATTAATTGTTCTATGTTTCGAGTCCATTGAAGACTACATAAAAAATTCGAATATATATAATTGACGTATAAAATTAAGTTCATATATATATCGATGCTTGATCTTGCCCGCGCACAAAACGTGGGACACTGACTAGTTTACTAACTAAAGGTCCATTTATTTTGCATTCCACAAGGCAGTCGAGACTTGACCTTGTCCATACTGGTGGAAATGCTAGACCTTGACCACCGCTACAGCGCTACTATGCAGTGGTTGTGACTTAGTAATTTGTCAAATCGCTTATGATTTATCGAATAAATTCATTTTCCTAACTACGGCATTAGTTTTCTACCACAAAAACATGATATAATTGCATAATTGCATTGACACAAAGAAGGTAGCAACAAGAGGGGGGGGGGAGCAATGGAACTCACATGATTAGATACAAAAATCTGAACCGGTCCCGCCTCGGCGAAAAAACCCATCTACAAAAACCACAAAAAAATCCCACCCTAATCAAACCAAACCCTAATAAACCACAAAACAAAACCAATCAAACCAACAAACCATGCAATTCCCATCAAAATCAAACCTTGTTAACCATAGTAACCACAGCTTCCAGTATCTCCCCCTTGAAGGGCCTGAAAACCACACATTGATACTTCACAGGGAACGTCACGAACCCCGTCCCGTCTCGAATCAAGCCTTTACCAATGTTGTCCACGCCCGTTATCGCCACCACGAATCCGTGCCGCCCACTTCACAAAACAGAACAAACAATAAAAAAAAACCCTAATTTCTTCTCTCAAAAATTGAATCCCCAATTCGATTTTCTTGAAAAATTTAGCACTTCAAACAACAAATTAGCGATTCAAAACAAACAAAACCCAATTCAAATTCTTTTCTGAAAAACTGAATTCCCAAATTGATTTCATGAAAGATTTGAACTTCAAACAACAAATTAGATAATCCTAACAAACAAAACCCAATTTTTCCTGCAAAACTGAATTCTGAAATCGGTTTCTTGAAAATTTTGGTTCTTCAAACAACAAATTAGAGAATCAAAACAAACAAAACCCTAATTTTGTTCTCTGAAAAACTGAATTCCTAAATCAAAACAAGCAGAGCCCAAACCTGCAAGTGCCCTCGACGTCCTTCATGAGCTTGGCGACGAGCTTGTCGCGCAAATGGGGGCCGAAGTGGCGAGGGTGCAGTTGCATGTTTCGCTCCAACACTATGTGGAAGAACATCGTCTCGACTCGTGTCACCAAATGCGCGTCGCTCACTCGCTCTATTGTTAAGACCTAGCGAGAGAAAAATAGAAATGAAAGTGGTTTTGTGATATAACTTCGTACCTAAATAGCTACCTACTTGTTGGTGTCTTTGGATGTTAATTGAAAAGTATGAAAACGCATCTCGATGAAGAGTAGTTGCAATGATAATCTAACACACTTTTGGCGCACACTTGGAGCGCGCACTTTGTATTTTAACCCATTTATGGCTATTTTTTGTCTCCCAAGGTGTGGACCTACATCTAACAAAATACCATAAATGAACTAAAAGACAAAGTGTGCATCCCAAGTGTGCGCCCAACGTGGGTCATTTTATCATTTTCTGAGAAAATAAGAACCAACGTTACCAAAATGATTTTGTGACACTACTCTGCTTAATTAGCGCGATTAACTTAAAAGGAAAGTTTTATAGAATCGTAATTAAGTCAGTTATACTCTGTAGAAGTGAATGTTGATCGGTAAAGCAACAACAGTCGCACAAAATGAATGTAGTAGAAATGAGGATGTAATTAACACAAAAATTAGAGAATGACAGTTACGGTAGTTTAGACACTTACAAAGTCGGCTCACAAAATGCTCCCACTAAAAAAATTTGACTCAATAGAAACTGAAGAAATTCGACGAGGTAGGGGTAGACCGAAATTAACCTGTGATGCATTTATTAAGAAGGATTCAAATGGTTTGGAATGCTCACCATCAATTGCACAAAATAGAAGAGTTTGATGCATGTAGATGGCCTTAATTATTTACTTAATTATTTTGGGACTGAGAGTATGTTGTTGTATTCTACTTAATTAGCTACGGTGTTGTTCGTGTCCTTTGAATATAAATTGAAATGTGAATTCACGCATCTTGATGAGTCTTTCAAACAAAACCTCACCGAACTTTTTCGAGTTTCATGGATGAAAGCGAGATGGGCATCAATCGGATTCAATTTTCAGAATCTCTGCTCCATCATTTCAAAACACAATCATCTTATACACACTCTGGGCTCGAATTCTCATCTGGGTTATGTAGATTTGAGTCTCCTCCTCTCCAAATGTGGAAAGGAAGGCCAATCCCGCATTGGAGCTTCAATTCATGCTCAAATCATCAAGAATATTGAATGCTTTGATCCCAAATGCCAACCCAATTCACGGAATTGCGTTGCTGTTTGGAATTCTCTGCTTTCAATGTACTCCAATTGTGGGCAGTTGGGCAATGCAGCTAAGGTGTTTGATGAAATGCCTCTGAGAGATACAGTTTCATGGAACTCGATGATATCGGGGTTTTTAAGGGATGGGAGGTTTGAAATAGGTTTTAGGCTTTTCAAACGAATGCGTATCACGGGTAGTTTTTTATTCGATCAAGCAACGATAACGACGATTTTATCGGTTTGTGACGATCCTGAGGTTCTACATTTGTGCCAGATGATGCATTCACTGGGTTTTAAAAGTGGGTATGAGAGGGAGGTTTCGGTTGGGAATGCGTTGATCACTAGTTACTTTAAATGCGGGTGTTGTGCGTCGGGGAGGTTAGTGTTTGATGAGACGGTTGAGCGCAATGTGATCACTTGGACGGCTGTGATTTCGGGTCTTGCACAAAGTGAACGTTGCGAAGAGAGTTTGTGGGTATTCTTGAAAATGCGTCGTGAATCAGTTGATGCTAATTCATTGACTTACTTAAGCTCACTCTTGGCATGTTCTGGTTTGGGAGCATTGTGGGAAGGTCGACAAATTCATGGACTAATCTTGAAATTAGGTTATGAAGGAGATTTACTTCTCGATAGTGCATTAATGGATGTTTATTCTAAATGTTGGTGCATGGAAGACGTGTGGAGCATCTTTAATTCCGTTGAGGAGCGTGATGAGGTTTCCTTGACTGTGATTCTTGTCGGGTTGGCTCAAAATGGATCGGAAGAAGAAGCTATCCAAATTTTTACCAAGATGGTGAAGGCTGGCTACACCATCGACTCGAATGTGGTTTCGGCTGTTCTTGGCGCATTGAGTGCCAACATGTCTTTAGCGCTTGGTAAGCAAATTCATTCAATGGTGATTAAGAAGAATTTTAGTTCCAACCCATTTGTTTGTAATGGGCTTATTAACATGTACTCCAAATGTGGGGACTTGGAGGAGTCTATCAAAATCTTCAATGGAATGTCTCAAAGGAACTCAGTCTCGTGGAATTCTATGATTGCAGCTTTTGCGCGCCATGGTTATGGCTTTGAAGTGCTTAAATTATTTGAAGGTATGAGATCAGAAGGCTTAGAGCCAACTGATGTTACTTTCCTATCATTGCTTCATGCTTGCAGTCATATGGGATTAGTTAAAGAGGGAATGGAGTTCTTAGAGTCCATGACCAAGGTTTATGGTATTACCCCAAGAGTGGAACACTACGCTTGCGCGGTTGACATGTTGGGAAGAGCAGGAAATCTTAACGAAGCGAAGAATTTCATTGAAAGTTTACCTATTGATCCTGGTATTCAAGTATGGCAGGCCTTATTAGGTGCTTGTAGCATTCATGGGGATTCCGATGTAGGCAAGTATGCTGCAGAAAAGCTGATCTCGGCATCTCCTGGAAGTGTTACTCCATATGTTTTAATGTCGAACATATATTCTTCTGAGGGAAGATGGCAAGAGAGGGCAAAAGCTATTAAGAAAATGAAGGAGAGTGGAATGAAGAAGGAACCTGGAATGAGTTGGATTGAGATTGAGAAGGAGCTCCATAGCTTTGTTGTCCAGGATAGATTTCACCCAAAAACCAAGATAATTCACAATGTTTTGGTAGAATTGACTAACCAAATGAGAGACGAAGGATATGCGCCGAACACAATGTATGTGCTCTATGATCTTGGATCACAACGACGAGACAGCAGCGCAAGAATTCCCAAAAGCATCAATTAATCCTTTCTAAATCAAAATTGAGATCGTGGTCAGGTTTACTTCAACAACTAATTAAGTTAACTTGATTCGATTGACTAAATTCTCTATACATTTGTCGAACTGCTGGGATTCGCGGGTGATTCAAAGGGGTTTCGATGATTTGATGGCAGGAAGAGAACAAAATCTTAGTATGTTAGTTGAGTTGAGTTCATGAATCCTCCACAGTTATTCGTGTTCTGTTCAACTTAACTCAGACAATTATAACTTCAAAGCAATGTATGTCTGTTCACAAAGCTTCACTCTAGTACCACAAAGAAAAGCTTCACTCAAGCACCAAAAAAAAAGAATCATTTTGGGGTCTATTTGGATTGGGACGAAGTTATTATTATTATTGATTAGAAAGAAACCAAACCAGTCTGAATCCACTTGGTTGGTGATTGGGATGAAGTTATGAATATGAATAGAGCAAAAAACAATTGTAACAATGGATTTAGTCTCTCATCATTCGCGAAGGGGGTCCATGCATGTTTCACCAAAAACTGTGTACACCAATGCTAACAAAATGGAATCAATTGCTTCACTTGCTCTCAAGATGAACCCCATAATAATTCAAGAACTACTCGACGCGCTCTTTTTTTTTAAAAAAAAATGAACACTCTACGTACTTTAGAACTCCTTTTTTCTTATCAAACTTGACTTGCTCACATGCAACTCATCTTCAATCGCGGTTCAAACATTTAAGAACCAACAGGACCTTTAAAGTCATATAAGCTCGAAATAATCAAAAGTAATCTCACATCGCCAGAAGCATTTCTAGCGAGATGAATAAGGCATTGATTGGAGTTAAATCAAGGGATTGTAATTGTTCAATTTTTATATTATAAGGCTCAATCCAACGTGAAGAAAATGTGGTAACTAATTTTATGTATGAGCCAAAAGTGTGAAAATGGGGTTCACTTTAAAATGCTAAGACAAAATGAAGTATTCACCTCACACTTATATAAGCCTTATTTTTCTTTTTTAAATAGTCGTTGTGGGACTATCCCAACATCTCTAACTCTTGACAAAAGAAAAAAGAGTAATCCCATTTACATAGTTGAGCAAATAAAATAAGTTGTAAGTTTAAGTGGATATTTTGCTTTTGGTAAATGTTCAGGTGGATATTCCAAAGTATGCTGAATAGAGTTGAATGAAAATATTAGATCTACTTACCTTGTGTTTCTGATTATTGTGTAAAATCCATATACATTTTTTTATAAGAAAAATCCATGTATATTGGATCTATGCAAATGCTCCCTCCGTTTCTAAATATCCAATATGTCACATTAGTCCTAAAAATATATGTGTGTATATATATATATATATATATATATATATATATATATATATATATATATATATATATATATATGTCCCATTAAGAATTCAAGAAAGCATTAGTTATTGCTTTATTTCCAATTAACCTCATACCATCTAGTTTTTCCGACTTCAGCTGGAGTCGAACTCACGACTTCCCTAGACCTACTTTTAGCAAGTGATGTCTTATCCATCTCATATGAGGTTTTTTAGCGGCTCATACTATTTAGGACAACATTAATTACTTTTCTTCATGATACCCAAAATAAAGAGTCCTTTATGAGGAGTAATTTAATTTTGTTATGAAATTTAAATTGTAAATCAATCATGAGTCGCGCTAAGGGCACCCCGCAATCCTCTCACGGAACCTCGTCATTTTTAATTAAAACTGGTTTTATAATCAATTGACAAAAATGCCCTCATCTAACCCAACAATTCACATGCTCATTCAAATGCCATCTGACACCCCACTTTTGAAAACTCGATTTTTTTACGAAGTCAAGTCGATCCGTCACAAGCTGGACATCGGGTTTGTCGATCAAAGAGTGCACACTAGCCATTGTTAATCGCGTTTGTCGATCCGTCACCACCCAGTTTTTCGATGAGTTTTAAGTGTTTTTAAAGTCTAATGGTTGAAAAAAATGAGTGGGCGGCAGACGTCGCACACGACAAGTTAGTTTTTATGATTTTTGTGGGTTTTTTTTCATTTTTGAAGGTGAACCACATACGCGAATTTATCAGTCACACAGAGCCGAGACATGTTGTAATGTCTCGGTACCCTATAACCGATAACTAACAAAGGTGTCGGTTATTACCAATCGAGTTTAATCTCAAACGTAGTTTTTTATTACACTTCAGTTGGAAGTAACCGAGACATAGCTTAATGTCTCGGTAACAAGTCACTGAGACCAAAATCAGTAGTCTCGGTGATACACAGCCACGTGGTCTAAGAGTCCTTCTCATGTAGGTGTCGGTTGATATTAACCGACATTTAGGATTTATATACAATGCTTCCGCTAATATATTGAAAACTTCCGCTAATTTGATCATTCTTATAAAGTGATAAATAGTAGTGATGGGGAATTACTTATTCCCGAACTCGATCTACTAGAATATAGGTAGTACAAGCTAACCAATACGTAATTAGGTCTTACGTGTTGTAATTAAGGGTTAATTATGAAATTAGGTCGGGCAGTGCCCTAGATTAAAATAAGGGTTGTTACATGGACGTTCGAGACTAAAAGACAGATCACGGCCCTGTGTGACCAAACACTACAAGATTGAAGTTAAACACATCGTCCGACCATAAAAACAACAAATCTACCTTAAACAAGCAAGAAAGTGAAGGGATTTGATATATTGAGGCCTTGATGTCATGATGGAAGGGAGAAAAGAAAGGTTTCATTCGATTTGGTGGTAGAGTGCTCACATTTCAAATGAAAAGACATTTTAGTAAAAGTACTGGAGCACCCTGATAAATTATTGAGGTACCCTGATCAGCGGGGTGCCCTTAGCGTGACTTACCAATCATTTTCTCAATTCTTGTACAAAAAGGAAAAAAGATTCAGACCGACATTTAAAACGGAGGGGAGCAGTTATTTTTTTAACTTAAAAAAAAAAAAAAAAAAATGGAGTAGTTTTTTTTAACGTTGCTAGGACCTGCTGTACCAAGACAGGCGCACCAAGTTGGTCCGTGCCACACGATGCATCTCGAGATGCGCATCGTACACGTGCACCCACTCGGTGCGCCTATCATATGCCCCATGTGCCATGTGGGTTGAAAATCATGTTCTTTTTTCTTTTTTATCAATGATGTAGTTCTAGTGTACGAAGTTCACTACTTCTCAATCCATAGATATATCCACATGAAAGTACGCATCTCTAAGCACATCCTCCTGGCCAGAGACAACTGCATCCCAGTACAACCCGCCTAACACAAAAAGAAGCAATACACGTGTCAGTTTTTGGACTGCGTACTCCGCAGGAAACAGAGATCATCAGAGATTCATCAGAAATTGGACGGTCATGATGGAGCCAACAACTATACTAACAGACAACAAAAGGACAAATTAAAGCAATTCTGGGAGTGGTCCTAGTGGAGCGTGCCTTACATAACTAAAACGGAGATACTAATCATGGCTGCTCTATGACTCGGGGCCCACCACCAGCAGCATCGCTCAGCCATTGATTCCACTTTATCTCCTTGTGTCCCACCTCACTGACACTCTCCATGTGTCTGATTTGTGTCAGACTCTCACTCCTGTCTGCTTACATCACGACCGCTAAGATGATGAATCTCGAGGATCAACGGCTCCGCTTCGATTTGCAATTTCTGATACAAAAATGGTTGTCGGTCCCACTTCCTAAATTCAAACTCTGATGATCGTAGGTGTTTGTGCATATCTCGATGGACTATTGATTTTTTTTTCATAAAATTCACGGAAAAAAAAAAAAAACATACACACATTATAGAATGACAATGAATGAACATTTTTACAAAAAAATAAAAATAAAATGAAGAGAGAGAGCGGTTAAACGGACCATTAACTACTAAACATACCTCAATTTTATAAAATTACTCAACTACTTCATCATATAAAGAATTTTTTTACTTACCATACCTACTAATTGTTAAACGTACCTCAATTTGTGAAATTACTTAACTACCTTCCGAATAAAAGGATTTTTACTTACCTTACTCCACTCAACTCACTCGCTCCATACCTCAATCGCCTCTCTCAAATCGCACTCACCAAAAACCAGCAAAATCCGACGAAATTTAAGTAAAACTGTATATGGATTCAACGTCATGGGTGCATTCATCATCTCTTTTAGTGCTGATTTCGAGGGGTTTTTTTTTTTCTCTTTGAGTCGTTTTGTTTGTGAATTTATTTTTAAATTTAGGGTTTCAATTTGAGGCTTGAGTCTTGTATTCCAGGTACAAAAGTTTCAATGAAATCGAAAATATTAAGTGATTTTGAACAAACTCCACTATTTTTTTGTCATTTTCATATATTTTTTAGGGTTTTGAAGTTTTTTTATTCATTATAGTCACCTGCAGGTTTTAGACTAGCAAAGTTGAAACCTTTGAAAAAGTATTGGACGAACAAATATGGTCGACACCTCTAAAGAGGTTTCGATTAGATATCCCCTCATCACCCAGTGAGACCGAGTTATTTTTGCATTATCGGTTGGAGTCGGTCGAGACCTCTAAAGAGGTGTCACCCCTGTGTATCTAACACCTCTTTAGAGGTATCAACTATGTTCGTCCGATACCCGCGGGCAAAGGTATTGGGGTAATGGTGAGGGTGAGGTGAGGGTGAAGGTGATGTGATACACGAAGTAAAAAAGTGGAGTACACTAAACAAGAGTATTTTTTAAATTTTAAGGAAAAAAGTGAGGTACACTAAGTAAAAAGTGGGGTACAAGAAATAAAAATTTAAAATTAAGGTACGTATAGCAATTAGTGGAATCGGTTTATCCACTTCCAAAAAAAAAAAGAAGAAGAATGATAATGAATGAACATATATTGAAGAATTAGTTTTGACAAATATATATATGCAAGAATTAGTGGGATGACGAAGTTGGGCAATCAACCTATGTACATTTGTGGGGCATTGCATAGAGAAAATCCGCCATCAAAAAGTACATGTGCATAACCTTTCTATTGGACTCTCGCACACTCAAGTATAATTGATATCAATCGGTGCGGATTACTCTATATGTAGAACCTTATTACATGAAAAAATGATAAAATGAACCATTTTTAATGCATACTTTGGACGCACTTGTTTGTTAGTTATTTATGAATTTTTCTTGTCTCTTCATACATGGGGCCCACATCTGACAAAATACCATAAACGACTAAAAGATAAGGGTATGCGCCCAAAATATGTGTTGAGAGTGTGTTAGATTATCATTTTCCTTATTAATTATATATATACACTACATAGCTGGTCCCAATTACGAATAAAGCTAAAAGATGACTTCGAAGTCTATTTTCTATATATACCAAAAAAATAAAGGGAGATCATGTACCCAAAAAATAGGGAAGGGGTTCGAAGACGTGCCCCATTTTCAATTCCTGAAAATTGGAGGATCAATTGCGAATCTTGTGATAGGTTAACAATTAACGTGAATTAATTAACTTTTCTCACTCTTTATGAATAAATCAAACAAATAAAATAAAATGTTGGGGCGTTCTAGCTTAGCAACGTGCTACATCAGAGCTCGGATGTGGTAAAAGTTGAGCAAGGGGTGTTAATTAACTTGGGATCAATGTATACTAATTAAAAGGGATTTAAATAATTTGGATATATAGCGCACCATCGATTGCACTAAATCGAACGCAATGAAAGAGTTTGATATCCATGTAGCTGGCCCAACTAATTTTGGAATTAAGCTAAGCTATGTTGTTCTACTAATTGATATGAATGGATGCCTACAAAAGAAGACCTACTTTGTTTTTTAATAGGAGTTGCTAGAGGTACCCACTTGTTACACCTAACAATCAATCACCGTCAATACATGTTGAGATACGTGTTCAGGTGTGTCGGACGACGCATCGGACGACGCACAGTTGCTAGGTGTGACAAGTATGTACACTTAGCCTTTTCCTTTTTTAATTAGGATGTCAGTCTTTTTTCTTATTTTTTATAAAAAAGAAACCAATATTTTATCTTGCTCTTGGGGCTCGAACTCTCACCCTCTTATAATGTTTATCACACATCAAATCATTAAGTCACCCATTTGGTTGGTAGTCCTATTTTCTAGATATGAGTCCAATCCTGCGTTTCATCAATCTTAATTAATAATTAGTTGATCAAAATTTACAACTTGAAAATCCAATTAATTCAGACTTTTCTTTCTTCTTAGTGTTGGCGAAGCTTATTCTCACATTGCAATCACTACTAATTCTTCCAAGTCCATCCTTGGCATTGATTCCTCGATCTTCAAGTCCTTAAAGGTCGACATTGACTTCTCATCATTCTTCACTTTTTGATTTTTCAATTTTGAATACGTTGTTGTGTAGTTCCACCACACATAACGAGTTACGTGCACGCTTGATCCCATAACTAGAGCCTTAATCACGTACCTTAGCAATGGATAATGGATTAATGTTAGTATACCCCACATAATCATGCATTATTCCAAGCATGCATGCAACTCTTTGTATTCACGTGTACGTAATTGGATTGATAAAATTAAATTCAATGTAACGAAGATCAAATTCAAGCAAGTAGCGTTCCGTCTCATCTTTAACATCATGCAGCAATTATAGGTCTCGTCACGCAAGTTTTGTCTTGTCCTTATCTTGTGTTTTTGGCATACAACGACCTAAATTCAATCACGCATTGACCTAACATTATGTCACATGATCCTATCATTTTTCTTATCCATTGCCTTGGAACTTAATTTGTAGTATGAAATTATAACGTTCATTTAGATGAATTTTGATTTGCACAACTAATGCATCGGGGAAGCGATTTTGGTTGACGATGGATCGACATACCTCTTATAAATATATATACATGCATATATTTGCTAGTCTGTCAAACTATGCATCGTAATATATATGTACGCGTGCATGTTATTTATGTCATGACGTGTGTCCTAACTCTAACGTTGCATTGAAATATTTGAATCGAAAGTAAGTCACTCCATCATTGTTCGACTCCTAAACGCATTGATTCCAGCACTAGTTCGATTAAATTAAAATCAATTCTTAATCAAATTAATTATATGAATTCAACGTCTCGAGTACTACCTAAAGGAGGCTGTAAGTGCGCTTCCTATAATCATTTCCCTTATTGTTTTGGTTGAGATTTTGGTCTTACTTTTAGAGAACTGAAATTCTTTTTCAAAAAATCTATTTGGACACTAAGGGTCCGGACTCAAAGGGAGGTTTTTGAGATTTTTGTAAATATTAAAGGAGTGTTACAAGTTATAATTTTGAAGTCATTGATTGCTTGAGGATGACTTTGAAATAAAAAATTTTCAAAAAACCCCCTAAGGGTCCGGACTCATGAGTCCAAGTAGCACTACTCATTCTTTTTAGATGTAACAACTTCTACTCTAGCTATACACAAAATTACTCCTTTCACGCACTCTTTTAAAGAGTATTAAATACTCCGTATTATTTGAAGTACAAAAAAATATATTATTTAGTAAATTATAATAATTTATCCTATTTTAAATCCTGACAAGTGTAGCCTAGTGGTAAGGGTAAAGATGGAGTTGAGTGAGTTAGGTGCAGGACCTTAGTTTTGATTTCTCATGACAGCTAAATATTGGGCCATTGATAGTCTCTTTTTATAATTTCAAGGTCTATAAAATTAGTCAAACAAAATGTATGGATAACCATAGTTACTCAAAAAAAAAATTAACAACTTTTCAAGAATCATACTTAAAAATTGTGAAAAATGAATCAAAGGAGGTCGTGGTACTTGACACATAACTCACGTGGTGAAGCACGTGATTGTAGTGGTGGCAAGTGGTCCTCACAAGTCCGGCCAAATAACAAAAAAAAGGCACAAAACGAAGGTGGTCTTAATATGTGCACAGTTCCACTGATTGGCCTATTCACGCGCTTCGCCCTAGAAATATGTGGTCCCAAAACAGGTAACAAAAATAAACAAAGCAAACACTCGAAAAACTGACAGCTGGCAATGATAGTCACAGGTCAAATCTCTAGTCTTAAAGCCCAAAGTAAGTGCCAACAAGACAACTATGGGTTTAGTGTGGATGTGTGTACATGCATGGGCAACCATTGGTTTTCTTACCTATGTAAAAGAAATTTTATGACCAATTTTGATGTGTTTCTCAAGTTAGACGTCTGCTTTATTATAGGTATGTATAGGCGTTGCCTAAAAGCATTTGTTAGGTGGAGGTTGATGCCAAAGCACCTAAAGCAGTGATGTCTAGCTCGTTTTTTGGTGATGTGGATTGAGTTTCAAGAACTTTAGTAGTTTAAGAGTCTATAAAAAGTGTTTAATTTTTATTATCTTAATTATTAAATTAAACTTCAATTAAACTTGAAAATTGATTTCACACCTTTATTTTTTTCCTTTCTTAAAAACATTTGAGACCGACAATAAAAAGTGTAGTTTATTTATTTATTATTATTTTTGTCAAAGTGGTTGTTGTATTGAAGTTCCTAGCCCAAAGGGCAAGCCAATCTATTACACAGATATTACACTGCGAATAAAACACGAAACTAAAATTTAAGACAATACACACTCAATGCATTGAGTGTGCAGCCCCCAATCTAAGAAGGGGTCGGGCAACCCCTAGACGAGCAAAAGGCCCCAACAACGGGGACAAACTCCTCACGTAGGCGGGAAACAAACCCTAACTAACTAGAATAAACCCTAGACAAACTGCAACTAAACAAAGCAAACACACTACTCTTATTCATGCAAAAACGAACAAGTATATTGTAGTGAGGAGGAAAACTACGCCAACCGAACTCAACTATCCAAAAAGAGATTGATTTTAGCTCTCAAACACACTATCCTCTTGGCCACGACTGCGGTCGCTGATCGGTGATGCCTAGATGTCGACGAACCTCCTGGTGTGTCGAATAGTGAAGCACCATAGTCACTCCCAAAACATCCTCTTAAGACTTCGTATATGGCTCGCTTGGATATGCCTTCCCCTTCATCTTCTCTTAAAAAGCCCCAACAAAACAAAAACAAAGAGACGGAGAAATGGCAGAAGAGGTGAGAAAGAAGAGAGACGTGGAGGGAAAAGATGAGAAAACATGGAAAGAAAGGTGAGAAACATGGAAGGACAAGATGAGAAACATGGAAAGATGAAGGGGAAACAAAAAGTAAGAAAAGGCTGAGACCTCAGAGGCCACCGACGACACTCATGACTGTCGGAAGCCCCAATGCACAGTGGATCTGGGAGGGGAGTTTATGGGAGGAAGAGGGCGCTAGTTTTATGTAGTCTTCACGCGGATGAGTGGTCTCGTTCAAATATGTCTACAAAAAAAGTGTAGTTCATAACGTATACACAAATGTGGGGGCCTTTTTGGTAGGCTTGACTTTTCAAACTTTGTCATCTATTTAATTATTTTTATAGAAAACTATATATATTAAGTTTTTTTGTCAAGGCGCAATAAAATTGCATTAATAAATGAGAACCCTTACATCTGTGATATAATAATAATGCTTTGTCTCAATGAGAAAAACTGAAGCAAAGAAGCCTCAATACAACCACTCATCTGGGGCCTCTAAGACACAATTGATGGGGAGAAAAGTCAGATACGAGTTGAGAGTTGAAACGGGGTCGAGAAAACATATTTTGAGTGAGAAATGGAGTGGTTTTGAAAATGGAGTCACGTATTGGAGTCATTCTATTGTGTTAGAGCTGTTGGATCAATTGAAGAGGAGAAATAAGATGTGCCTCGAGATCCATGCGTGATATGGGATGGAGTGGTATATAAACTAACTTTTCTCTCTCCTCTCATATCCATTTCCATTTTTGTTGTACGTGTGAACGAGGAGGAGAAAAGGGTTTCGACACTTTGCGACTCGTTGCGACATCGTGGATCAACTGAATACACGTAAAAAGGTAGGATTTCTACTCCTCTCATGTTGGTGTACATTTTGGCATTAATTTTGTGGGTTTTCATCGCGACATTTTCAGATGAAATTTTGGGAAAATGTTGGAAAATGAATTTGACTGATCTTTTTGGGATTACTTGATGGTTTGATTGTTAGTGGTAGATTTGTGGATTGGAAGTGAATGAGAATTTTTGAGAATTTTTGAAGAAATTCAGGGTATTTTTGAATCGGGGTGTTTTGTTGGGGTTTTGACGGAAAGGGAGTTGAGTTTCAAGTTGTTATGGATGTCCCGAAGGGTTTACGATAGACTCGGAACGCGGCGACTCGAGCTGGGGTTTTGAGAAACCCCGGAATAGGTGTTCTGCTGAACATTCCATGAGGGATGCTGTGAGGGTTATTCCCACTGTAACGACCCCAGTTTTCAATCATAAAATGGGCCTCGCTCGGCCTAGACTTATGCGAAACCCTAAGCCCGTCTCAATGAGTCACGCAAGCCTAGTCAGCCTTAACCCTTACCATTTACCATTTATAACATTGATTAGCGAATTATTATCAAAATAGCGAAAGCAAAGCTCAAACTAATCAACTAATCACAACCATAATAAACAAGATATCCTAGCGTGTAGAAACCCCGCATATGTATATTATCATACATAATCAGTCAGAGGAGAACAATCCAATATATATACATGCCCAGAATCTCTCACATACCCAAACCTATGTTCTAAAACAACATATATATAATACAAAATCACTTACTCAGCTAAGTGGAAGGACGTGCTCTAGTATCCTTAAAGCAAATCCCTAAGCTCTGGTGCTTTTCCCTTGCTAGATTGTGGATCTGCACTCTGTTAAACACAAGAATGACGAGTCCATGTAAGTAATGCCAAACAGAACAATAATATAACATTTTGAAATAAATAAAGATCAGTCCACATTCATGCTGATAGAAAGAAAGGAATAAGGAACGCATGAAATGTATAAGACTGTAAATAACTCAATCGAAAAGTGAGTGTCCGAGTTAACGAAATGGAATTGCAAGGAGTTTCGACAACAATCGTTGAGTCGAGGTAAAACCTTCAAGACTCTGGTTCAGGACAAAAACATAGCCTACTAGCCTTAACTCTTGTGACTATGAGATATCCATAGACCCGGATAAGAGCCCCAAACGTACACTCAACCAGGAGATAACAACAATGCCTAGATAAGAGCATATACCACAGATAAAGTAACCATAACTCTCTTGCAGTAGACCACTTAACCAATAGAGATTCTAACAGATATGATAATAAACAGAGCAATAACAACAAATTAAAGCTCAAGAAATAACTGTAAAAGTTCTCACTGGTTTACTTACCAACAATCCAACTAATTACGCACTCAACGAATCCCTAACACGTCTCTTATGACCTCCCATGTCTCGTCAATATTCAAAAACCCCTTATATACATTCAAATTGAAATTTCCATTATTAACCCTCATTTTAACCAATTTTCTATAATTTCATTTGTTAACCCATTTCGGGTCGATTACCTGGGTATTAGGTCGCATTCGGACCCATTTAGATACGAAGATACCCCCGAAAGTTTTCAAAAATTTTATAAAAGTTTTCTACTGTGAACAGTAACACGCCGCCAAGACGCCGTGGGTCCAATGACCAGGTTGATGTCTTCACGGCGTCGAGACTACCCTTCACTGCCCAACACATATGTGAGTGACGTAGTGACCTTATTGGTCGTGACAGCGTCCTCACGGCGTCTTCCCCGGGGTTCCTACCAAAGACGTACGTGGGTGACGCCATGAGTTGGAATGTTTACGACGTCTCCACTGTCTTTTGCAAAATACCTCTGAAAACGGGGTTTTTCACAACCCAAATCGCGTCGTCGTGCTTCGAGTCTATCCCAACTACAACTAATCATCCAAACTCACACCAATCCACCCTCGGCTCGCATCAAAACCCGACCAAATCGTCGATTTTTTGAAATCACACAAAATTCATCAAAAATCTCCAAAAATTCAGAAAATTCTCAAACATCAGAACCACTTCACAAATCATATTTTGATCCTCCATTCCACTCTCAATCAATCAAAACTATTAATAAAAAACATTTTTCCAATTCATTGTCCGAATTCATCATAATAAAAACCCACAAAACACTGCTAAAACATAGATAACGACGTGGAGAGTTGGATTCTCACCTTAGAAGTCGAGTTTGATGGTTCTTTCGACGTCGAATCGGAACGAATTCCCCCCGAAACCCACGTCTTTACGTTGTGTATGTGTCGATGAAGAGAGTAATGAGAACGAGAAGAGAGAGAAAAGGTGGTAATGGGTTTATATACCACCCCTTAATCTCATTTCACACACAAATCTCGAGGATCATCCTTTGGCCCTCATTACTTCCATCCACCAACTGTGACACGAAATTGCAACTTCAATGCATGACACAACTCTTTTTCCAAGTCTTTTCTCGCACAATACTCACGTTTTCGGTCCCATTTTGAACACCAAACCTGTTCGTCACGTCGTCCCGGACGTACCAACGTATCGAACGCGTTTTACAACTTTTAATTATTATTTATTTTGTATTTTGTCAGTGTTTTTAATTCAATTGAGTCCCCTGAACTACTAATTACCTGACCAGTGTTCTTCCACAGAGGAATGGGAAGTGATTGTAGTAACCCGCTAGTTCTGCGTTGCTTAGCCTTAACTCGCTGACAAATCTCACACCCTCGAACATAATCAGAAACAACGATCTTCATCCCCGACCACCAAAACAAACGACGCACATCAGCATACATCTTGGTCCTGCCCATATGAATCGTAAAACGTGAGCGGTGTGCCACATGAAGTATCTCATCGCGTAACTCAGCCACTGATGGTGTAACGACCCTAAAATTCTAACTCGTACCACGTGACATTTCAGGGTCGTATTGTGGGCCCTACTAGCCGTGGTGTACTTGTTTTGGTCCTCGGGAGTCGACAACGAGGTATGTTATGTTTGTTTGGTGATTTGTATTATTTATTTATTACCGAACATTAAATTCAATATCCTAAATGTGTGAGGACGTGGTGAGTGTGTGTTGGTACCGTTGAACGAGTTCGATACGAAAGAACGCACCAAATGGTTATTTGAAAATCCGTGGGACGAAAATGAAATAAAAACACTGATAAATACAAATGGAATTAAATAATAAATTATGGGCGCCGAGTGATGCGCGAGGTCGTGGGCGACACGCGTGAGTCAAATGGTAATGTGCACGCCCGACTGAACTCGTTGGCACGCACAACGAAATTGTAGGCCCGAACTTACAATTATATATATGTATATAAATGTGTATATAAATATAAATAAAAAGAAAATGTGAAATGACCATGAGGGGTATTAAGTTGGTAAAGAAGTGGATAAGAATTAGAGGGGCAAAATGGTCATTTGACCTAAAATTTGATCTAAAGCACCACCGACACCCCATTCTCACATTTCGACTGAGAGAGAGAGGAAGAGGGAGAGAAGAAATTGAAGAGAGGAATCGATTTGTTGAGGTGTGGGGATGTTGGAATCGTTGAAGTGAGATTGAGGAGTGGGTTTTCGAAATCGAAGGGAGGTTGAGCATCGTGTTGGTGAGTTTTATTTTTCTCCACTTTTGTTTATTATTTTCAAAATTTTTGTGTTGATGATGAAGATGGTGTTGGTGTTGGTGTTGTTGATGTTGATGATGTTGTTTGTTGGAAAAGAGAAAGAAGAAAAGAAAAAGAAAAAAAAAAAAAAAGGTTCTTTGGAACGAACGAGAGAGCATTTTGCTCTCTGTTCGTTCATTGAGAAGAAGAGAATGGGGTGGGCTGGGTCGTGGTGACCGCTCGGCCGACTGCCGGCCAGGCTGAGGCCGGGCCGACCCGGTGGGTCGGCCGGTCTCTGTCCCCAGGTTAAATTGGTGGACCGGGTCGGACCGGTCCCGGGGACCCACCATTATTAAAATAATAATATATTTATTTATTTATAATAAATAAATAAATTAAATATGTTTTATTTTTGTTTTTTTTAAATAAATATTGAAAAAAATCTGAAAAATTCAGAAAAAAATAGAAAAAAATTCTGAAAAATTATATTTCAACCAAATAAATAGAAATTTGGGAATTTTTATGAAAAATGAAGATTTTGAGATTCGCGACGAGACTTTTGTCGGGGTTTTTGTCTCGTAAAGCGTGAAATTATTAAAAATAGCCAGAAAAATATTGAAAAATATTTTTCTAAATTGTATAAAAATTGAGATTTCGCTCGGGTATCCTGATGGGTTTAAATGGAACCCAATACCGGGTAAGCGACCCAATTTTCGTAAAGGAACAATAATTTAGAAAATTGTAGAAAATGAGTTAAACTTGAGAAAAATTGAGGAATACTTGGAATAATTAGGGAAAAATTAACGAAAATTGGTCGAAATAATTGTCAGGTGACGAGCGAAGTGTTGGTAACTAATTGGGGAACGTGTGGAGCTACGCGAGGGCATTTTTAGCGGGATTTGAGGTGAGTAAAGGCAACAATAAAATCAACATAATTGTTTTTCTATTTATTGATTAATTATTCTTGAAATGCGAGCCCTTTGTATTCCATTCTAGTTCAGGTGACCTAGGGTTTAGGTAGTCCGATTGTGATGAGAAGTCTCAACGAGTTTAGCAGCCGGCATAGACTGTGGCTTCTCGTTGGAGCCTATCGAAATGATTTAGCATCCGGCTTGTGACTATGGCTTTCTTTCGGTAGTGTGTTAGGAATTTAGCGGCCGGCTTTGTCTGTGGCTTTTCCTAACAGAGTGTGCGTTCAGTGGAGGCGACCTTCGGGCCCACTGGTTCGTACGGGGTGGATTGAGTAGGGAGGCAGTTTTGGGCCTACTGTGTCGATCGCAAGCTGATGAGGTCTTGAGACCCGCGGTTTGATTGGAACTATCTATTCACCTATCCATTTGTTTCTCGGTCACTTGATTTTCGTTGTTTGTACTTGTTGAATCTATTCATCATGCGATTTGCTATCTATTTCAGTTTCTTGTTATACACTGCATGATTTATAGACTTGTGATTATTTAAAAGTCAG
This sequence comes from Stephania japonica, assembly GCA_039657345.1. Lineage (NCBI taxonomy): Eukaryota > Viridiplantae > Streptophyta > Magnoliopsida > Ranunculales > Menispermaceae > Stephania > Stephania japonica. The sequence goes on along the minus strand of CM077558.1, from coordinate 12,005,620 downwards.
TAATTTATGTTGAGATGTCTATTGTTGCTGTTTACTGTTTTATTTTGTACTCACCGTCCTTTTTATGACGGTGGGTGCAGATCCACAGACGAGTAGGGGCAAGGCGCCGATGCTTGGCGATATCCTCTGAGGCACGCTCAGAGCCAGTAGCTTTGCTCTCACTTTGTAGGTATTTTGTCATTTTGTTGTATATTTGGCTATGTATCCATTTGTTTTGATATTTTGGGGCTTTGGGGAGTTGAACCTGACTGTTGGTACATGTATATGTTTATTCTGGGCTTTCAGTTGATTTGTTATATACATGTGATGTTGTTTGGACAGGATTTTCCACATCTAGGTTGAATGAGTAGTAAACTGTTTTAAGTTGGTGTTACAAACAATTCCGCTGCACACCTAACTATAATTGAGGATAAAAGATTAGATAGAGTTAAGGTGAATCAAAAAGAGTGATCCAGGGTGAGTGAGTGAATAATGTATTGAGTAATTGGTAAGTTGAGGCTGACTAGACTTGCGTTGACTCATCAGAGACGGGTTCGGGGGTCCACGTAGGTTTAGGCCGGGCGGGGCCCAGTTTGTGGTTACTGGGGCCGTCACAGATGGAATCCACAATCGCCCCCAAAACCTCAAGCATGAGTTTGTCGACTGACTCCAATCTGGATGATCTGAACTTTAAGCGAACTCCAAAAATCTGCCATATTCCTCATCAACTCGTTGACCATCTAGTACACTCTAAATAAAGATAGTCTGAATCCTCAACTGACCACAAATCAATACTCTAATGCTGGTCGAAATATCAACTAAATACAACATCTCGACCGCCTCGAGCAAACCATACTCGTGTATCATGTGGCATGTAACAACCTCTGAGTCTTACCCTCTATGGCTCAATGTGTCTACAACCACATTAGCCTTCCCTGTGTGATATTCTAAAGAAAAATCATAATCCTTGAGGAACTCAAGCCAATCTCTCCGTCTCATATTCAAATCCTTCTAAGTAAATAAATATTTCAAACTCTTATGGTCAGTAAACAACACAAAGCTATCTCCGTAGGGGTAATGGTACCAAATCTTCAGTGAAAACACTACTGCCGCCAACTCTAAGTCATACGTAGGGTAGTTCTTCTCATGAACCTTCAGTTGTCGCGATGCGTAGGCAATCACTCTACCGTCCTGCATCAAAATACAGTCTTAACGGACTTTCGAATCATCGATGCTCACCTTAAAACCCTTCCTTGACTCAGGCAATACTAGCACTAGCGCAGTAGTCAAACGCTCTTTCAAGGTCTGGAATGCCTGCTCATAACAGTCGGTCCACTAAAATCTTACGTCCTTCTTTGTCAATTGCATCATTGGTGTCGCAATCTTCAAGAAGTCACGTACAAATTGCCTATAATATCCTGCCAAGCCGAGGAAACTGCGAATATCTAACACTGATCTCGGCGTAGGTCAATCTATCACTGCTCTGACCTTAGTGAGGTCCACTGACATTCCGTTTACTCCGACGATGTGCCCTAGAAATTCGATCTTCGCAAGCCAAAACTCGCACTTACTGAATTTGGTGTACAACCTAAGCTCTCTCAGAATCTGCAACACCAATCTGAGATGCTCCTCGTGATCCTCACGAGTCTTGGAGTAAATCAAGATATCGTCGATAAATACAATAACAAAACGATCCAGAAACTGTCTCAACACTCGATGCATTAGGTCCATAAACATCACAAGTGCATTAGTCAGCCCAAAAGGCATGATTGTGAACTGATAATGCCCGTGTCGAGTGCGAAAAGCAGTCTTCTCCCTATCCTCCGCTCTAATCCTCAACTGATGGTACCCAGATCTAAAGTCTATATTCGAAATCCACTAAGCTCCTATCAACTGGTCAAACAAATCGTCGATGCGCGGAAGTGGATACTTGTTCTTTAATATCACCCTGTTCAACTGCTGGTAGTCAATACATAAACGCAGGCTGTCATCTTTCTTTTTGACAAACAGAATTGTCGCTCCCCAGGGTGACATACTCAGGTATATGAAACCCAATTCTAATTACTCATCTAGCTGACTCCTCAGCTCCTCTAGCTCACTCGGAGCCATCCGTGAAGGTCACCCAAGAGGGGGTGAATTGGATTACCGAGTGATTATCGCATTTTTAAAACTTTATGCGTAAATAACAATAATAATGCATACATCAACAGTAAATATCAATGCTATGCAATCAAGAAGGGGGTAGAAGAGATGGAAATAAAACACGTGATTTATAGTGGTTCGATCCAACCGATCTACATCCACTACCTAACCTCTCCGGTTAGAATTTTCAAACCCCACTTATATTATCAATAAGTGTTACACTCTAAGCCAACTAGCCTAGTGAATGCCTAGCCTCATCTAGGTCTTTTACACAATGCCTTATCACAATAAGGTCTTATACAACCACCTAGCCACAACTATGATTTTTTCCACCTAGACTCACTTAGGATTTTCCCCACCTAGCCGCAACTAGGATTTATGTTTAGCCTCAACTAGGTCTTCCCTTTCGACTTAGATCCCACTAAGTCTTACAATCAAGATTTGAATAAATACAATTGAAATACACTTTACAACGTAAAGTGGTACCAAGTTCAAATACAAGCAAGCCTCCTAGAGCCTAACCATTCTTATGCATGCAAGTATGAAAACAATTGAAAAATACAAGTATAAAACTGATTTTATGCAAAACTCAATATGAAACTGTTTCAAATAGATTGATGAGAACAAAGTCGGTTTCAAATCCAAAGAACAAAAAGTTTGATAAAAATCAAGTTTAAGCACAAACTCTTGTTTAAATCAGTCTAAGGGTTTAATAAATCAAGTTTAATTGTAAAACCCAAGACAAGTGAGTTTAACAACACAAGTAATTTCCTAAGTCAATCACATAAGAATATATAAGTTAAGCACAAGAAAAGCTAGGAAATTAAGACTTTCTTACAACCCCAAGAAGATGACTTGAAAATCAATTTTGGAGGGGTTGTTGTACTCCTTAGAGTGCCTAAAGAGTGTTGGTTTTGATGTTGAATGAACAGCTTCAAAGTATGACTTGAAAACCCCAAACTCATCCTCTTGAAAAATTTGAGCACTTGTGTTTTTCTTTGATTTCAAAACCTAATTTGTGTGCTTGTATGTTTGAGAGTGTTCTATATATTTATAGACCAATTTATGACCGTTCTAGAGGATCTAAGGGCTGAGATTCTATCAAAAATTCAAATCAAAGTGAATTTTTCAGCTTTATAAAAAAGCTGTTAGGAATGTAATTAGTGGGCTAATTTTATGACCTAGCGCGCTAACTCTGCACATAGCGCGCTAATAACAGTATTAGTGCGCTAACTGCAGGGACCTCAAAATAATTAATTTTGTCCCTTGTGTTAGCGACCCTTTAACGCGTCCGAGATCCAACCAACCCTCATATAACATATTATACATGTTTGTTATGGGTCATATAGCCTATTTGGGTGGTCCGAATAGTTTTACAAATCTCAAAAACGAAAAATCTCGGTTTCATAACATCCGAGGGGCTTTTCTGCAAATATGCAGTTTTTCTTTTCTAACACATTTCAAAAACAACTTTTTCGAAAACTTCAACAATGATTTTCATACACATAGTTTAACATTGTTTAAACTTATAGGACCGAAATCTTCAAGTAATCACTTGACATTTGAAAATCCATTTTAAAAACACGATGTGCATGAACTAATGCAATAGGCTTGCGTAAGTGAACTTGAATACCTTACATCAATTTTACAACTCGTGGTCTTGATCTTTCGCCTTCATTCTTTTATGTATGCCGAGTCTTGAACTTGAATTGCTTGAATGCTCGAATGCCCGTAATGTGATGCTTTACAACTTTTGACGAAACTGAAATACACTTGATAAACTTATAAGTATATTTTCACCTTGTTTGTTTCCATCAAAATCCCGGTCGGAGTTAGAGTTACTAACCACTTAGTCCAACAATCCGGTACAGCAGAATCGAAATAGGGTTAGTCCCCGGGACCAAGTCGATAATAAAGTCGATCTCCCTAGGCGGTGATAACCCTGGAAATTCTACTGGAAAGACGTCAAGAAACTTGTATACCACTGGTACCTCCTTCAACCTAGTCACAACTCGCTCCGTCGTACTTAATACACTATCAAACGTCTCAATATCTACGCTAATGGTGACTCTACCTTTAGTAATAAGCAAACTGGTCGAAGTCCCCTTAAAACTAAACTCGGGATGCTCTGGAATATGAAATATGACCCTTTTACTGAAATAATGGATCTGTGCATGATATGCACCCAACTAATCCATGCCCAGTGATGCATCAAACTCGAAGAACTCCAACACTCTCTGGTCCGCTGGCACGACATGACCTCTATCTCTACCGAACCATCAACACATAATAAATTTGGGTAAACCTTTTCCCCAATAGCTGTGCTAAGGATCAAGGGTTTCTCAAGTCTAATAGGTCTAAAACCCAAAACATCAACTATATGACCTAAAATAAAAGATACGATAGAGCCTGAATCAAACATAACATGCATGAAATGACTAAAAATGAAAACCATACCCTCAATAAGACTACGGCTGGCTGCCAGATCTGGTGTAGCAACTGCATGAACTTGCTCTTGGCTCTATTGCTGGTGCTGGTGTTGTCCTCGACCCAGTCATGGACATGCATTGACAAAGTATCCCAGCTGACCACACTCCCAATAACCTCTCTAAGATCTTGACCCAGACTATGTCCATTGTCCCTGTCCTTATGCCTGACCAGACCTCTGTCCCTGTCTCTACACCTGACTATCTCTGGCCATTGACTTTACCATTAGTCCTCTGATAAAACTGCTACTGAGGATAAGACTGTACTGGCTGCTGAGCTGAACTCGCGTAACTCCTCACTAGAGCAGCTGGTATAATTGCATTAGACAGTGAAGACGCAACTGATGCTGCGCTTTGAGCTCTATTGTCCAGCCTCCACTGTCTCACTCTCTTCCTTCTTCTATCACCTTTAGACTCTCACTAGTTATAGCCCGCTCATAGGCATCCCGTAGTGTGCTCAGAGCTGTATCACTACCACATAACAGATCAAATCCAATAGACCGTGTACGAAATAAGCCTGATCGACATCAGTATCGACTGTGTCATCGGCATACTCTATCAAACTCAAGTACCGATCCATATACTGCATAACAGACTCTTTCGTCTGCTGTCTGATCGTTTGAAACTCGACCCACTTCCGATTACAGACCGTAGGAGGAATGTACTACTTCTGAAACCTTTATTTGAACTCAGCCCAATCCTTGGGCTTCCCTTCAACGCTACAGTCGTGCGCCACCAAATATCTGCCTTGCCAAACAGACATACTGATAAGATGTTCGGCTGCATATATGTCGGTGTAGCCAATACCTCGTAGATCTTCTCGTGGCTCCTCATAAACTTCTTCGCTGCCTCCAGATTCCACCGTGGAACTTTACTGGCTGGTGTTTCATAAACTCTCGTGTCTGCCTCGCCTCAGGCGTCGCTCTAACACAAGTGTTAGTCGGTGTGCTCGGTGCATCATCTGCTATGTCTCTGGCGTATGAGGTTTTATCTCAGTCTGTGCAGGTGCCTCCTCAGTCATTGTGGTTCCTACAGCAACTGTGGGTTCTGCTGGTGTATCCTGAACGATTGAAGCACTCTTAGCCTGAACAACTGGAGCTGCTGACGTACTAGGTGATCCTATCGCCTAAGCTCTCAGCAGTCTGAGAATCTCTTGTAACTGCTGATCATATGATGAAATCCTCTGCGACATGCCATCCAACTGGCCCTGTACGTCACCCATACTATTCTCGCCTATACTAGGCTGATCGGCCATCACCATCTAAAAAGAAAGCAATTCTCACGATCAGGACATAGCTATTGATAATATAATATACAACAATCAAATAGCTCATAGTCCAGTTTTAATTTTCCCAACTCTCCTCACTTCCTAACTAAGACTTAAGTTAGGTTCATAGGGTTCCACTCTAAGTCAACCATTCCTAACTTCCGCTGATTAATGTCTTAATGGCTTGTGATTTAAATCAAGAGTCGAGTATTTAAGACTTCGGCTCTGATACCAACTGTAACGGCCCCAGTTTTCAAACCTAAACTGGGCCCTGCCCGACCTAGACTTATGTGAAACCCTGGGCCCATCTCGACGAGTCACGCAATCCTAGTCAGCCTTAACCCTTACCATTTACCATTCAATTACCATTTATAACATTGATTAGCAAATTATTATCAAAATAACTGAAGCAAAGCTCAAACTAATTAACTAATCACAACCATAATAAACAAGACATCATAGCGTGTGGAAACCCCGCATATGTATATCATCATACATAATCAGTCAGAGAAGAACGACCCAATAAATATACATGCTCAGAATCTCTCACATACCCAAACCCATGTTCCAGAAAAACATATATATAATTATACAAAATCACCTACTCAGCTAAGTGGAAGGACATACTCTAGTATTCTCAAAGCAAATCCCTAAGCTCCGATGCCTTTCCCTTGCTGGACTATGGATCTGCCCTTCGTCAAACACAAAAATGACGAGCCCAGTAAGTAACGCCAAATAGAACAATAATATAGCGTTTCAAAATAAATTAACATCACTCCACATTCATGTTGATAGAAAGGGATAAGGAACGCATAAAATGTGTAAGACTGTAAATAACTCAATCAAAAAGTGAGTGTCCAAGTTAACGAAATGGAATTGCAAGGAGTCCCGACAATAGTCGTTGAGTCGAGGTAAAACCTTCAAGACTCGGGTTCAGAATAAGAACACAGCCTACCAGCCCTAACCCTGTGACTATGTAACGACCAAAATATTCTCCGACCCATTTTAAAGGTATTTTATTAATTTTATATTAAAATATGGGAGCAAATCAAATTGTTACACAAAAATTAATATTAACAAGATTTGAATTTGGACTATGTGAAAATAGGTGGAATGGACTTAATGAGAGAATTGGGCCCAAAAGGGGTATTTACGTAATTTTGGGGTTAAATTGTGAACAACCCTACTTTAAAACCCTACCTATATAAACCACTTATAAGATTGAAACCTCTTTTGTGTTGAAACCCTAAACTTGGAGAGGGAGGAGAAGAGGAGGAGGCTTGAACAACAAAGGGGGAGGTAATCCTTTGGTGGGTTTTCTTTATTTTTCTTTTTCTTCTTTTCTTCCTCTTTGATTTGGTGGTGGTGGTGATTCTTCTTTTTCTTTTCTTTTCTTTCTTCTTTTTCTTCTTCTTTGGTTTGTTTTATTTTTTGAAGAAGGAAATAGGGGTGGCGACTCCAAGGGAAGCCGCTGGTTTGGGGGCGGCGCTTGGTAGCGCCGCCGGAGAAGACAACGCCGCCGCCTAATATGGGGGTGGCTTTAGCCACCCCATTATGGTGAGGAAGAAGGGGGTGGCAATAGCCAATTAAAAAAAAACTTAATTTATAAAATAAAATAAAAAAAATAGGATAAAACCTACGAGGGGCGTCGATACCCTCGACAAAGCCCTTAAACGGCACATCGCGTGGGATCCACACCATTTGGGTCCCCAAATATGAATTAAAAAAAATAGAATATACAACTTTAAATTTAGTGAAATTCTTATATAGAATTGTATGAATTGTTTAGATTCGCGAGGCGGTTCACGTGGGACCCCAATCGCGCGAGGAGTCGGTATAGGCGTCGCGACAGGTCCAGGTAAGTGGGGAGCTTCGCTCATGCATTAAATATGGCTTGATTATTAGATAACTAGGAATGCATGTTTTGAATGTAAAGACTTGGGAATGGGTTGCGTCGTGATATTGGTTTGGATCTCTATTATCTATGGAATTGTGAATACATTGTTTTGCCTTTTATGTTATTCGGTGCCCCAGAGTGTGTGGAGTTCCACCGCGGGCCAAATTAGCAAGTGGTCTATAGCTCGGACGCCCCAGAGTGTGTGGTAGTTAACCACCGAGGGTTTGCTTGACTAATTGAATACATAAGGTGAATTATTTGAGTGTAAGGGTTTGGAGTTCAATCCTTTGCTACTTGATGATTCTTTGAGACGTGTAGCGGTGACGGCTTGGATGAATCTATCTTTGTTTTAGTGCGATTATCTAGAGGGCGTAACGGCCATTACGTTTCCACTGATTATTGTACCAATTCGAAAATAGATGATTCGGTCACCGGATCCTTACCAATATCTAGTTCGCATTGAATGGAACAACGGCTTATATTAATATTTATATTTATCGCATTTTATTTAAATCTTTCGTGTGAATTTATTTATATGTCTTGTGTAAATTTATAAATGAATAATGATGAAAATTATTATGCATGACTTAAATGAATGTTTATCGAATGTGTTGTAAAATTGTTATGTTTATGTATAGTAATGTGAATGGGATATGACATAAATTATTGATCTGAAGATTATTGGATAATAAATTTGGAAATAGAAATATTAGTTATTTATTCTTCTTGGAATATGAATCCATTTTTATAATTGCTATGAGCATGAACCATATCTTTAATTGTATCGAATTGTGTATTCAATTAATATGCTTATAATTTTGTTATGAATTACATGTATTCGGTTATTACATGTTGTGTTATGCGTATGGATTGAATGTCATGTAGAATTTGCATGAGTACTGGTAGTACTTGCATATTTAATGTTTGAGCGAGTCTTTCCTCTTATTGAGCATCGTTGGTTCTTTAGCTCACCCCACTCTACCCCACAGTCCCTCTACCAGCGTAATAGACAAGAAAGGCAAGGGAAAGGATTTATCTTGAAGTGCCTTCATATGTGAGACTCATATATTACAAGTTTAACATTATTATTAATCGTTTTGTAAACCTCGTACGTGGGTTATAGTTTGAGAATTAGTAATGGGTAGTTTTGAACCTTTATTATTATTATGAAGCTGTATGAGACTTTTATATATTTAAGATTATAGATCTCATTATTATATTCAGGATTATATGATTTTTTTTTATGATTGAATTTTACACTCATATTATCATATATCTTGTTAGAATGATTATTCCGCAGGTTTATTTAGGCGTGCCAAGCCGTTATTTGGGCCTGGTTCAGGTATCGGGTCTAGGTAACGATATTGGGCCGGGCGACTTGACCCTAGGTCAGGGAAGGGTCGTCACAGACTATGAGATATCTATAGACCTAGATAAGAGCCCCCAGCGTACACTCAACCGGGAGATATCAACAGCATCTAGATAAGAGCTCATATCACAGATAAAGTAACCATAACTCCCTTGCCATGAACCACTCAATTAATAGAGATTCCAACATATATGATGATAAACAGAGCAATAACAATAAATTAAAGCTCAAAAAATAACTGTAAAAGTTCTCACTAGTTTACTTACCTGTAATCCAACTAATTACGTACTTAACGAATCCTATGACCTTTCGAGTCACATCAATGTTCAAAAACCCCTAATATATTCAAGTTGAAATTCCCATTATTAACTCTCATTTTAACCAATTTTCTATAATTTCATTTGTTAACTCATTTGGGTCGATTACCCTGGTATTAGGTCGTATTCGGACCCATTTTGGATACACGAGAGATACCCCAAAGTTTTCGAAAATTTTATAAAATTTTACAACTGTGAATAGTAACACGCTGCCGAGACATCGTGGGGTGCAATGGCCTGAACGACGTCTTCACAGCGTCGAGACAACCCTTCACTGCCCAACACGTACGTGAGTGATGCCATGACCTCATTGGTCGTGACGGCGTCCTCACGACGTCTTCCCCTTGGGTTCCTGCTAAAGATGTACGTGGGTGACGTCGTAAGTTGGAATATTCATGGCATCTCCACAGCGTCTTTTGCAGAACACATCTGAAAACTGGGTTTTCATACTCCAACTTGCGTCACTGTGCTTCGAGCATATCCTAAATACAACTAATAATCAAAACTCACACCAATCCACCCTCAACTCGTGTCAAAACCTGACCAAATTCTCGATTTTTCGAAATCACATAAAATTCATCCAAAATCCCCAAAACTTAGAAAATTCCCAAACATCAAAACTGTAATGACCCGAAAATTCATGTTATTTCTGTGTGATGACGTGTACTATCGATGTATACTCGAGTCTGTGTGACAGGACGGTGATGTCGAGTTTTGAGTGAAATTCACCTCGAAAAACGTAATGAACGTGTATAGGCGAATGAAATACGTGTACACGAGTTCGAGAAACTATTTTCATGGACAACCGAAAAATAAAATGTAATAAATTAATTAATTCAGAAAAATGTTTGGGTCGTTTGGACTTATATTCGCGCACGACGGTACGAGTCGTGGTGTATGCCGGGTGCAGAAACGCCTGAGGATTGTTCAATTTTTAGTTAAATTGGATAGAGGCAAGGAAGGAGTCATACGTGTGTGTCCCATAGATGCAGAAGTGGGCCAAGATGGGGACTCGCTTATAAATAGGTGAGTCAACCCTTTCTTTCCTCTCATTTCTCTTTCATTCTCTCTCTCTCTTCTCTCATCCTTATCTAGGAAGAACGAAAAGAAGAGGAAGGTTTCGACGATTCTGAGCTCGAATCGACAACGGGGATCGACCAACTACGCGATTGGAGGTGAGTTTTTGACTCTCTACGCGTTACTATACATTTTGACACCTATTTTGAGTGTTTTCGTCACGATGACTTCGGACAACGATTTTGGAAAATCAATTTTTATAGGATATTTTGATTGATTGGGAGTCAATGGGGTGATCAAAACATGATTTGTGAAGTGGTTTTGATATTTGGGGATTTGCTGAATTTTGGAGATTTTTGGAAAATTTTAATGATTTCGGCAAATCAGTGGTTTGGTCAGGTTTTGACGCAAGCCGATGGTGGTTTAGTGATGTGTTGGACGTTTAGTCGAAGTTAGGATAAGCTCAAAGCACAACAACGCAAGCCGGGGTGTCAAAAACTCGGTTTATAGGCGTTTGGCAAAAGACACCGTGGCGACGCCGTAAGTGTTCCAACTCACGGAGTCACCCACGTACGTCTTAAGCAGTGCCTCAAGGGAAACACGCCGTGAAGACGCCATCACGACCAATAAGGTCACGGCATCTGTAACAACCCCAAATTTTTAACTGACTTGTGTTGCACTTGTCAGAATTGTGACCCGGCTACGTGAATACTGGACAGTATTTCGAACTTCGGGAGTCGACACCGAAGTGATTTTATGATTCTTTGATTGTGTGTATTAGTATTTTAGTATTTTACGAGTCTCGCGCCGTTTGGGCGATATTTAATTGAGTGAGGTTTCGACTAGTTAAACGGGGATAAAAACAAGTAAAACATACAAATAAACGAATTTTCTAATAAGTGTAATTAATTAGTGTTGAGATGTGGCGAGAAAACGGGCGCGGCGAGACAATTTACGGAGAAAATGGACTGAGGAAATGTAAAACTGATGCGGGAGTTGGATAATTTTGTAACACACGGACTATGGAATTTGAATTGTTAAAGTGACACAGCCCAATTGTGAGGAGCCATGAGGTTGACATTGAGATGTGTATTCATGTCTAGATGTGATGATGAGGTAAATGACTCTTAAGGGCAAAGGATTTAAAAATACACAAGTGTTAGTCCAAGGGTAAAATGGTCATTTGAGTCCTATATATATAAAACGTTGAAAAGAAAACCCTACTACACTATTCATCATCTCTCCCAACTCACTGCCGCCACTATTCATTTGCTCCACCCTCCTCTCGCCACTGCCACGTCCCACCGGCGACGCTGACTCCGACGAGGTGAGATTCTCCTTCTCTCTTGGTCCCTCTCTCTCTGCCCCTCCCTCTCAGCCTCATGTTCTCGTTCGTCTTGCGCTTCTCTCCTCTCTCTCTCTCTCACAACACCACCCGCCTCGCCCGACCTTTGGACGGCGGACCCTCACCGGACTCGTCACGCCGAGGTCCGTGATCCTCTCTCTCTCCTCTCTCTCTCGGCCTCTCTGTTTTTTCTCTTCTCTCTCTCTCTTTGCTCTGCCTTGTCACGGTTTTGCAACATGTTAGGTATGTTGTGGTCGGAGACGACCCTGCTGGGGTCACCGGAGTCTTCATAAGTCCTAAAAGAGTCCAATATGTGGTGGAGATGCAATGGCAGTCCTGATTTGTCGAGTTGAGTGAACTGTGTGTGTTGTTCTTCTTCATCGAGTCCGCCCCTCACAGTGTGCAACTCGTCCTCACTGTCGAGGTTGCTGTCGCTACTCCGGTGGGTGTCAAAGGTCGGGGGTGACCCCTAGTGGTCCACCAGAACCCCCACATCCCTGAAAAATCGTTGATTTGTGGTGTAAACCAATGTTGTCCGAACTATCTCTATTTATTTATGTATTGACTGGTTGGTCGGAAACCACCACTGTCGGCGGCGCTGTTGGCCGGACTGCTGTTCGGGAGGTTGTCGAGGACCATGCTAAGCCAATGATGGTGTCTCGCAACTCTCCAATGGGTCTGAGCTAGTGGTGACGAAGTACAATGACGTGATTTCGTGGCTTTTTGTTCGGTTGTTCTTGTTTATAAGTGTGCGTTTGAGCTCCGATTAGGCGAGGTGTTTTTCAGCCAATCCATGCCGAGGAAACCCTCCCAATGCTGGACAGTACTTATAATTCGAAATGAAGGTCTCGACCTTGGGCGTGATTAAGTTTATCGTTGTTTGATTATGTCGATGAACACACAATATGTGTGAGAGACTTGGTTTATGAGTTGTGTTTTCGTTTTGGTTGCGTTTCGACTAAGTGAAAATCGTGTTCATGCGTGTATGGTCATGTTAAGTTTGGTATTGAGTCGTAATTTTTGGACGACATTGAAGTTGTGTTTCAAGTTGGTTGAACGGTAGTGACGTCGTGGACACACCGCCGGTCCTCGAGACTATGGTGTGATTTCACATACGACTGAGCCGAGCCTAAGACTGGGCTTTTGCCACACTTATGTGATTTCACCCTAAAGCCAGTTAAGAAAATACCATGTGATTCATCTTCATTCCATTGTGTTTGCTATTATCTATTTGTTGGCATTCCATTCCATATTCCTTGTATGTGTGTTCTTGGCATAAGTGTGTGTCTCGAAGGTACATGTGGCCTGTACTAGAAGGGATAAAACGCGGGCACTCGTGCGCACGAGTGTTTGACCACCCCTAGTGATTGTGTGATACCATGTACTGGATTGTTGTGGATATTGTTGTGGATTTTAGACCACTTATGGCCTCTCTTGACTCATAGAACACGCATGTTTCGATTGTTATTGTTTCCAGTCTACCTATCATGCACCTTGTTTATTTAACTTCCTGTCTTTCAATTCCTGCATGATATTTAGATCTTTGTTTGATAATTCATGAATTACTTATATTCTTCTTACGGCATTACTTTCGATTTCTCTCAGTTGCTCACCGTCTAGTTTGTGACGGTGGGTGCAAATATATCGGAGTGCAGTAGAGGCAAGGGACCTTGCCTAGGAGACTTTATATGAGCGGCTGGACTTGAGGAACCCTAGAGTAGGTTTTATGTTTTGCTCTTTTGTATATCGTTTCTTACTTATGTTTCTGGGATTATTGAACTTGGTGTTTTGGTGAGACTGGTATCATGTATATATGCTTATCGAATTGTACATGAATACCCGGGGTTTTCCACATTATAGAATTCCTAATTTCCCTTTGATTGAGTTATTTCCCCTTGTTATTTATTGTTTAGTCTTCCGCTGTGTATTATTGCAATAACTCTTTCATAAAGTACTAAATTGATTAAATTGAAGGCTAACTAGGCTCGTCAGGTTACCAAGTGATGACTTGGGGCCTGCACGGGTTTAGGCCGGGCGTACCCAATTGCACGGGGAAATTGGGGCCGTCACAACGTCACTCACATACGTGTTTAGCAAACGGCCTAATATACACGCCGTGAAGACGCCGTCCAGGTCATTGGACCCCACAATATCTCAGTGACGTGTTACTGTACACAGGAGCGAATTTTTATAAAATTTTTGGAAACTTTCAGGGATCTCTAGGGTATCTAAATGGGTTTGAATAAGACCCAATAGCTGAGTAATTGACCCAAATGGGTGAACGAGTAAAATTAGAAAATTGAGTAAAATAGTGAAATTAATAGAAATTGCAATTAAAGGGAAATAAAACTCTAACACGACCAAATTAGATCGATAATGATCACCAGGTGCTTAGTGAGCAGGTGACGAGCGTGTGGGGTCATTTTGGTGGCTTGTGAAAGCCGTGAGCGCGTTGTATTGTGAGGAGGTAGCGTTGTACTATGAGTACAACCATTGGGAGTATTTAGATTATTTCATTTGTGCATTTAAATTACGCTGTTGTATTTCTTGGTGAAATATGTTTCCTTGAATTATGTGGTGGATTATTGGCGTTGTGTTTCGTGGATTTTCGAGTGAGTAGTCCAAAAGCAAGTGAGTCATGGTTACTATTTATCTGCGATATAAGCTCTTATCTGGAAGTTGTTGATATCTCTCGATAGGGTGTACGTCGGGGCTCTTATCTGGGTCTGTGAATATCTCATAGTTGCAAGGGTTAGGGCTGGTAGGTCATGTTCTCGTCCTAAACCCAAGTCGACTGGGCTTTTGCCGCGACTTAACAACCTGTTGGTCGGGGACTACTTGCGTTTTCTGTGGTTTTCTTGGACACTCAATTATCGTGGATTTTTTTTGTGATTTACTATCATGTAGTTTTGTATTATCTTGTGATATTCATGCATGATATTAGTTTAACTATTTATTTGACATTTGAAATTGTATTGAAACTCCCCTTGGTTATTACAGCTATTTTCTATACTCACCGTCCTTTTTATGATGGTGGGTACAACCCCGTCATACTGCAGGGTCGATATGAGAACATGACCTGAAGTAGGCGATTGAAGTTGAGAGCTGCTAAGCGACTCCTCTTGCCTACAGTGTAGGTTTCTTTGTATTATATGTTTATGATTTTGATACATTAGGACATGGGTTTTGTGAGTGATTTTTTGGAACATGTATACCGT
Organism: Stephania japonica; assembly: GCA_039657345.1. NCBI lineage: Eukaryota > Viridiplantae > Streptophyta > Magnoliopsida > Ranunculales > Menispermaceae > Stephania > Stephania japonica. The sequence continues at coordinate 11,990,583 of CM077558.1, read as the reverse complement.
AATTGATTATCCTCTGATCGGGTATACTTATGAAGGTATACATATGCGAGGTTTCCATGCTCTAGGCTATTCTAACTTGTGTCTTAGAGTTGTTTTGGGTTAATTTGAGATTTTGATACTTCCCCTATGACCTGATAACTCACTAACTGAAATAACTCACTTAAATATATTTCAAATGGCTTAATAACTAGTAAATGTTAAGGAAGGTTGACTAGGCTTGCGTGACTCAGCAAGACTAGCTCGGGGGTTCGTGCAAGTCTAGGTTGAGAGGTACCCAATTCTAGGGTTGTGAAATTTGGGGCCGTTACAAAAACCACTTCACAAAATCATGTTTTGATCCTCCATTTCACTCCCAACCAATCAAAACTATTCATAAAAACCAATTTTCCCAATTCGTTCTCCGAATTCATCGTGACAAAAATCCACAAAATACTGTCAAAACGTAGATAACAACGTGAAGAGTTGGACTCTCACCTTAGAAATCGAGTTTGATGGTCCCTTCGGCGTTGAATCGCAACAAATTCCCTTCGAAACCCACGTCTTCACGTTGTGCGTGTGTCGACGAAGAGAGTGATGAGAACGAGAAGAGAGAGAAAAGGTGGTAATAGACCCCTCAATCTCATTTCACACATGGATCTCGAGGATCATTCTTTAGCCCTCATTACTTCCATCCACCAATTGTGACACGAAATTGCAACTTCAATGTGTGACATAACTCCATGCCTTTTCTCGCACAATACTCGCGCTTTCGGTCTGTTTCAAACACCAAACCTGTTTGTTACATCGTATTGGACGTACCAACGTATCGAACTCGTTTTACAACTTTTAATTATTAATTATTTTGTATTTTTTCAGTGTTTTTTATTCAATTGAGTCCCCCGGACTACTAATTAGCCGATCAGCGTTCGCCCAAAACTTCGTTATTTCACGTAATACTCGAGCTGAACCGCCCCCTGTACCAATGCTCACACTCAAACGTCCTCGCATGTTTGGGACATTGAAAATTATACATTCGGGTAATACAATATAGTACAAAACATCGAACACAAATAACATACATCAGCGTCGACAACCGAGAATTGGGCTTTATATCAAGGTAAATGGGCTCACATACGACCTAAACTGATAAATGGCACAAGTTAGAATTTAGGGTCGTTACATCTACAACGTCACTCACAGACGTCTCAAGCAGAGGGAACCAACAAAAATTTGGAAAAACGTCGTGGGGACGCCATCTAGAACAACCGAGTCACGGTGTAACGACCTAAATTAATTTAATCAGGATTATTGTTAATCACAGGGATTAACGGGTTAATTCGGGCGTTACGTGGACAGCTGGGCTGACTCAGATATGAGTACCCAGGTTATATTATGTTATTTGTGTATATTGTATGCCTATTATTGTGATGTGGGAATGTATTATTATTTATATAAACATCACATGTGTGAACGTTGATATCGGGCAAGGTTACGAGTCAGGTATATGTCCCGAAATGCAAGTTAGGTACGGGTACCGAGTGTCGGGTAGCTGGGGTACGAGGCATTGGCTGCCGGGTAGTTGAGGGTTAGTAGGACATAAATTGAATTAATTAAAAAGGTCTATATACTAACTATGGGTATTAATGTGACTAATGTATAGTTGAATTAAATAGATAAATATAAGTCCTATAGTTGAAGGAAAATAAAAAGAGCCATAAGATAAACATGGAGATGGGTGTATGAGATCTCAAGATAAATGGTGTCATGAAGTTGTGTCAACAAGGCAGCTGGAATGGAAATTTAGACCAATGATATAAATATGAGGATGGATGAACAGAACTTCAAAAAAATACATGCAAATCGATTATGTAGGAATGGAGCTGGAGCTGGAGGGAGTGAGGTGAAGAAATTCAAGTTAGGATTGAAGAATTCAACCAACACAACAAGGTAATCATTCAAAACTATATGAGTTTCCATTAAGGGAGCTTCAAAAATGGGGTTTTTCCATTAAAATGAAAATTCTAGCGGGGTTACTGTTTTGATTGAACTCTTTGTGAATTTGAGGTTTGGGTAATGCTAATTGAGATTTAAACTGGTTGTAACGAGGTTTTACTGAAAATTCGGGTAGTTTGTGTAAGTTGGGAAAATCGGACATGAATGTTGAATCTGAGAAATTTATTGTTATTTTTGTGGTTTTTTATGTTAAAATTGGTCTCTTTGATGTGTTATTGGATCAGTGATTGAGAGAAGAGGGAAGAAGAAGAATAAAAAAAGAAAAAAAAGAGATGATTTCGTCTCTGGAAAACTAGAGATGAAATCGTCTCTGGGAAGAGGATGCACACGCGCGCTCTCGCGTGCGTGTGCGACCCTGGGCCAGACTGGACTGGTTCATGTGGGACCCACTCATTTAAATTAATTAAATAAAATTATATATATATATATTATTTTAGATATTATTTTTTGGAAAATAAGGAAAATAGTTGGAAAATATCAAAAAAATTGGAGAAAATTCTAAAAAAATATAGAAAATTTAGAAAAAGGTAGAAAAGTGGTTTCGAGACTTTTCGGGTATTTTTGGAATCCCGACATAGTCCGAGAGAGGTACCATAACTCAAATTTGAAAATATGATATAATATTATAAAATTAGATAATGTGTTTTATTAATAATATAAAACACTATAAATGGACTTCAGGGACTGGTGAACCATAGCTCGGGCATTGGGGAGCTAGGCAGGTCGAATTGGCTGGTCCAGAAGTCGGAGAGCGTATTTCAGGTGCATAAAACCCTTGAAAAAGTTACACTTTAATTCATGGCGTGCATTTTATCGATTATCTTATCGTATGCGGTGACTGCTGGTGGTTTCGCATGGTTTTTCCTCTTGGTTATACCTACACACTTAAGCATGGGCTAGTCTGCGACGACGACTATGTAAATGAGAGTAGAATGTATCTACAACTGTCTCGAGGGGATTAAGGGTACTCTTAGAACTAAAAAACTTGGAAATGGGTACGCCCGTTTCCTGAGTTGAGGTGTAGTCATTGTAAGCCTGTTATTAAGCACTGGTTTGTGCTAAAAACTCCGTTTTACTATCGTATGACCGGCAGGTCATGGTTTTATCGTGATTAAACGAGTGATGATTTATTTACCTGTTGATTTTACGTTCGAGCCCATTTAGTTAATTATTTGTTGAACTTTGGATGTTTTACATTTCCAGTTGATGTGTGATTGATGTGGTGTTGTGATAGTTGTTTACTGCCAGCCATGGGGATATATTCCTGTTGTCAGGGTCATATTCACATGTCTCGTAGGTTATCGATGTTTTCATGATTATCGTGTAGACTTCTCTTGGGAATTTACTCACTGATCTCGTTGCTGTATGTGTTGGGCAACTGAGTGCAGATCCTGGTACGAGCAAGAGCAAGGGAAAAGAGGTACTAGGCGATTATCTTTGAGGCCGTTGCTACTGACAACTCGTGTTTTGACTACATAATATATATATATATTATTTTATTTTGCTGGGTTTTGGGAACTTTAGAACTTTATCACATGTATATGGATAACTATTTACTTTGTCTCGGTTATATACATGGTATTTATTTTCGGGTTTTCCACTACTTAGGTTTAATTAATTCTCATAATATACACATTAAAGGCTTCCGCTATTATCATTAACTAACCTGCTAGATGTTTAGGAGAATTAAATAATTCAATATAGTAGGATTAGTTAAACGGAGCGTCACTTCACAAAGCTGCTATGTGGCAGTAGTGATGGCGTATCCTGTGACGTGACAAGCGCTACTGGGCTTGCGGGTGGAGAGCGTGGGTCACGGGGCGACTTTGGAAATTGGGGTCGTCACACATGGTGTCACCCACATTCGAGTTGGGCAGAGTGTCTCATCTCCACGCTGTGGAGACGCCGCCCAAGCCAAAGACGTCCAGTGTCTTGGCGGCGTAACACTGTTCACAAAGACCAAATTTTTTAAAAATTTTGGAAAATTTTGGGGATCTCTCGGGGATCCAATTGGGCTCAAATACGACCCAATACCCCAGAAATCAATCCAATTACACTAATTAAATTATTATGGAAAATTGGATAAATTAGAAAGATATTAATAGGATTTGTAAAATTGGTTAGTTGACAGACTTTGAGAATTCGAGAGGATAGCTTAGAGGTACGCAAGGATTGGAGATTTGCGGTTAATCGAGGTACGTTCTCGTACGATTGTAAGCCAGATAAGAAGTATGCATTAATTCATTATCCTTTTTATTGTCAATTATATTGAATCGAGCCTTTGTTGGAATTTCGTTATTATTTTGGTTGGTTCAGTGTCTTTGCGTAAGTGTGTTGCGAAGTACTCTTGGGTCCATATGAGTAGGTAAGCATGAGCACTTCTGAGGTTGTGTTGTTCCACCCCATTGATAGCAAGTTATACCCTGAGTACTGAATTGTTTGGACGATGCGGTGTCTTTGATTGGTTGGTCATTATTGTGACTATAAATGTGGTGCTTCAGTACTGCATTGATTTTGACCACTTATAGTCCTTTGATTCTGTGGACACTCAAACTTTGTTGCTCAGCTTGTCAGTCTGTCTATCATGCAATTGGTTATACTTTCTACTTTTCAATACTGCATGATATTTAGACTGTTTATTTAAGAAATCTTGAATTACTATTTAGTTTCTTCTGGCATTACTTTCACTTTTTCAAGCACTCACCGTCTAGTTTTTGACGGTGGTGCAAATAGAGATAGAGGTGAGATGAGCAAGGGGAAGGAGCTGATGCTAGGTGATCTCCTCTGAGGACTCTCGGAGCAATCCTTTTCTCTACTCAGTGTAGGTTTATGTTTTTTTTACTGTGATTATTGTATATTATGTGTTGTATAACACTGGGACATGTATTGGGATTTGAGAGACTAAGGATATCATGTATGATCGCTTTGTATAGCTTTGATCACCAAACATGCATATATTTATCCATTTCTCATCGTTTCCACATGAGTAAGTTGTCAATTATTCTTGATTTCCATTTTTATAGTTATAATTGATTACAGTAATTTTCGCTATGAATTTTCTAATAACTTTATAATCCTATAACTTTCACATTAAATTAATAATGTAATGATGTACTTAAGGATTTGAGGCTGACTAGGAAGCGTAGACTTTGCGAGTAAGGACTCGGGGGTCCACGTAGGTCTAGGCCAGGCGAAATGCAGTTTTATGGGGAACTGGGGGCCGTCACACCTCTTTCCTTAGCAGCCGTCGAGGTACTTGGAGGGGAGAAGTGGGGTGAGCAAAATATCAATGGGCTCAGTAAAGCGGTAGTCCGATCTACCATGAATCATCTAAGTAATACTTAGTGCAATATAACTAACATGATCAATTAATTTGAGAAATTCCTACTATCACATTGGCATCATTGGTATCATAGCAAACATATACATAATAATGCAATGAGAACAAAAAGGAAACATGCCCAAACCATGATATAACAAACAAGGGATACAACGACACATAAATGCCTTTGAGTCAAGGGAGTGGAACTCGGTCAGTGTGGCCGATACAAGTGGGGATGGCGTCGGTTGCTGCCAGCCCGCACTATCCCCATGTATTAAACATGAAATAGTATTCTCCCAATGTCCTTCCACAAGGTATTAACTCGCAAGGAGATACAAGTGGGGATGGCATCAGTGACCGCCAGCCCGCACTATCCCCATGTATTAAGCATGCAATAGTATTCACCCAATGTCCTTCCACAAGGTATTAACCCGCAAGGAGATACAAGTGGGGATGGCACCAGTGGCCGCCTGCCCGCACTATCCCCATGTATTAAGCATGCAATAGTATTAAAATATCTAAAAAGTTATATATCTAAAAAAGAATATAAGTTAATTAAAAAGGCAGTTCTTTTGAACAAATAGGATTAGTGAATCAATGTATTTTTTATTCTATGTCTGGTCCTGTACTGAGCCGATTTATATATTTTGACCAATAGCTAGGTACACAAGCCTAAAACTAAACTCTCAAATGTACCAAAAACAAACTCTCAAATTCATATTTCGGACAATGACCCAAAATGGGCACACGCTTTTTTTAATAGGAACAAGACTTTATTTTATATAGCACACAATGTAATGTATGGCGCGAGAAACAATGCATTCTCTAAAACAAAGTCGAAAAAATCTTATCGATATAGTAGGGGAAAAACATTGTGAGAATGCATAAATTAAATAACACTGACAATAAATTCAACTAAACATCTGTTTAATCGCTTTGAATTATGTATCGAGATGTGGAGACTTACAAACACTTTAACACCAATTCGAACTTAGCATGTGGTACTTCGTTGAGTCTTTTTTTAATGAGAATTTTTTCTAAAAAGGAAAAGAAAAGTAAATGAAAAAAAAAAAGAATTGGAAGGGCCGCCCTCATATGAAGCCCAATATTGTTTGAGCATGAATTAGTTAGAAGCACCCAACATCACATAAGAAACCAAAATAAAATAACACACATGAGTCGAGCCAACTAACATAACCCATATATTGATCCATTAGGCATCTTGTCTATGCTGAGTTTGAGTTTAATAAGAAAATAAATGCACCTCTCCGATGCCTCATCAAGATGTAAAGTGTTACAATCCAAAGTTTTTTTTGTTAATAAAATGTAAATTAAATACTACCATCGGTGGCTCAAAAACCCTAATTTTTTTCTCTGGTTCCCTCCTTGATTATATCTTTTAAACCGTCATCGATCATCTTTTTTGATCGGCAGTGGTTCCAATAACCTCGTTTTCCTCTTATTAATCAAATAAACTCTTAGATCCATTCAGATCTGATGATGATTAGTTTCATCCCCGTTGCAACTATCAGATTCACTATCAATAATAGTCACCTCTCTACGTTTGCATCATTCCCAAAGACCGTGCATGGATTTGCATTTATGTGGTTGGTACTAGTTATTAGGTTTTATTTCATAGGTAGTTGTTTCCTTCTCATGTCGGAAGGTTTAGTTCGTCTTTTCTAGTTGGAAGTTTCGTATTTACTTCCCTTGTTGGAAGTTTTATTTTTCGTTGTGGTTTGAATGTGAACATGCATATTGTCGTATTCTATACGTTTGTCAAGAGAATAATCATTTATTGTCAAGCTATTCTATCGTTACAATTACAGTTTTTGAAAGCCAACCTTATGGCGGTTGCATGTTCCTTTGAACAACTAAAATTAGTGAATAGATTTGCTACGGTGATTGATTCTGTGTCTCGTCTTGTTCTATCGAAAGTATTGAGAGCTATTGATAATGATTGAAATTTCTATTTCTCTAAAAAGAAAATAAAAATTAATCACTAGTATTTTGCTAACTCACTTTGAACATCGACCAAGTAGCATTGTGCTATGCACCTCGAGATGCATTGCACTCACTGCTCGAGATGTGTTGCGTGATGCCCACTTGATTCGTGCCCATTTTGTGGTGCCAAAGCAGATTACTTTAGCAAGGCCTTGTTATAACCGTTTCATGTACGATACCATGCATTTGAGGTGCCACTGTACTATTTTTCTCTAGGATGCTTTTTTTTTCTTATAGTCGAGAAGGGTATCCGAGCAAGGTTGGACCCAAAGGTAGCAATCTCTGGCTTGAGCAATTTAATCGCAGCTGCATCCGAAGGGAAGACTTAAAAGCCTAATACCTTCTGAAGTGAAGTGTAACCCGTGCCATCATACGAAGTGGCCCGGGTTCCCTAGGATGCTTTAAATTGCTCGAATCCTTTGAATTACATATCGAGATTTGTTTTTATCTTTGTTTATTGGCTAATGTCTGTCTACCGTAGATTTGGGGTACCCTAATCTAATCTTAATGCAGGTTTTTTTATTTTAATAAGACAGGTCATTATATCTACCACTTGTAGTTTCTCCAGTAGTGGACGAAAACACCCTTTATTCATAGCGAGTTTTGTAAAAGTTTGAAGCAAGCGATGAACATGGTCAAAGGGTAGTATGGTCTCATGGAGGAATATGTTCCAAAGGCAATTTAATCTAGTTGGGAAAAGAGAAAGTCACATGGCAGGAAATTTCTTTCATGTGATCAGATGCCTTGGAATTGCCCCCTAAAAATCTAATTATGATCTCACAACCATGTAGTGCAATACAAGCTTTTCAAAAACTTATCTTCTTGCCCATTAGGGCCATTTTCCTACCAAAAGAACAAAAACTTATCTGTCTTTTTGACTGAACTTTTTTTAATTTCTTTTTATTTTTATTTCTAATTGTTAGAGAAAAGGCCCTTAGGACAAAAATTAGCTCTTTCGGAAGCAATTACAATCAATGATCTAAGAGAAATTTCAAGTTCTCTGTTACTCCGTCCTCTTATTTTCATTCAAGCTCCCTTTATTATAGGGTTGTTGTACCTATTGCTGAGGTTATGTTATTCCTTGTCAAATAGTAATAGTTGTCTCAATCTTAAGGTTGTAAATGCACGACTAAATGAAGTTTTGGACTCCGAATTCTAGGGTATATGGGTTATTATATGTTATCCGTTTGACTTTGGAATCTGTCAATTAATTACCGTTGATAAAAAAGAGAAATTTCAAGTGATTAGGAGATCCCAAAATACTTCTCTTAAAGAAAACAATAAATCTACTTGGACTCATGAGTCCGGACTCATAGGGAGGTTATTAAATTTTTTATACATATTTAAAGGGTATAATAAGAATTTTACAAGTGATTATGGTTGTTTCATTAATTGCTCGAGGGTGTATTTGAAATTAAAAAAAGTTTTAAGTCCGGACTCACGAGTCCAAATAGCACTACCCTAAAGAAAAACATCTTCACGCGGTATTTGAAACTAATTAACCACATTGATTAATTCACGTATGTTATCGAGTTTTATAAAGGGTCAATTCGTGATAACCACAAAACTCGAAGCTGAGTCCTTAAGAAAAAAATAATTTTTTTATCGTTGACCGAGTCCCCTATTACAACATTTATTAGCAAATAATAATGAGATGGAAAGTAGATGAATTACTTTCTTTTGAGTTTCTTTGAATAAAAACAATTGCAACAAAGTTTTTGAAGTTCTTATTCCACATCGATATGTCTCTGACTAAAGGATTTCAAGAATTGTGTGACAAATACATGAATAAGAAACTACGGTGCTTGTGTGAAAAGAAAAATACTACGGTGCCTTTTTCAAAAAAAAAAAAACTACGTCGCTTTCTTAGTGTTCTAGCAAGATAAAGTTTTTCAATCACCCAACCTCACGGAGGTGGAATCATGCATTTTCTACTGGGCTGCAAGTGTGGTTGGGGTCCTAACAAGATAAGGTTAATTAACCAAAAACACTTGTAATTTTTTTAATCATTGTAATGGTTTCTATTCTAAGTTTTTTTTTTGTAAGAAAGTGAAACCAAAAAGAAAAAAGTTTTTGCTCAGGGGTTTTGATGTTGGACAGGCTTGAAAGGTGCACTTGATAGGATGAAAACAGCTTCATAGTTGGACCAAAAAAAAAAAAAAAAAACAGCTCCATATAAAGATTTGGAATTACAAAGAGTCAAAACAAAGTACATTTTGTACCAACAACAAAGACCACCTAATAGTTGTGACATGAAAGCAAACAAGTCCAAATTATTAACTTCAAACTTCACAACTGAACAATATGTGTGGGGCTTTTTTTTGTACATCACTGTGTAGGGTTTAAAAAGACAGATTGGCACATTCAATTCCAAGCAGCAGACAGCCTAATAACAACTTTAATCTTTGTTTCACCCAACAATCAGAAGTTTAGTTAACTTTGTTTTATGTAGCGGTAAGCGCTAATCGAATCTTAAATCACTGTTTTATTCGCCTAAAAGGTGATTTCTCTAACTTAAACACAATTAGAATACAGTATTAATATAACATGAACATTGACCTGTAATTTGTCACTCTGAACATACATTTAATTAGTTCTGCAATTAATAGACATAAAGTTCTTGTTTTTTGCTTCCTATGGGTTTCATGTGCTGTCTCCATATCCTAAAACACAATCTTAAAGTCACTAATTGTTTTGGATCCATTAGAGCACCTAATTAATTTAATAATCTCACATGCCCTTTATTTACTATCCAAAAATTTAAGATCAAAAGAAGCCAAAAGAGCAACATATTCCCTTTTATATAAACACCAAGTCATGCATGCCAAAACATAACATATCCCTTCTCTTCACCTCAACAAGAGCAAACACAAGACACTAAACATCACCACTAATGATCTCCTTAGAGCCTGCTCATGATCGAGCAATGTCGAGATCGAATATGGAGCCGATGACGTCGAGCCCTGCTCGGATCTCTTTCTCATCGGAGTTTCTCGACGATGGTGACTTCATCTCCATCACCCCAAGCTCCCACCATGAGATCCACAAGCTCATTGACATGGAAAGAGATCAATCTCCAAAGGCGGCGCGAAATGCCGCTGAGTTTGAATTCCTATCTAATGGTAATTCTTCGACTAATACTATGTTAACAGCAGATGAGCTCTTCTTTGAGGGGAAGCTACTTCCATATTGTCAAATGGAGAGACTAAACAAACTGGCTATAAAGCCAAAAGAGGAAGTAGTAGTAGATGTGTTTGATAAAGAAGATGAGAATAAGGAAGAAAGGAAGGAAGAGATCAACAAAATGAGTTGGTTCATTGATGAAGACCCATCTCCTAGGCCTCCAAAGTGCACTGTCTTATGGAAAGAGCTGTTGAGGTTGAGGAAACAGCGCGCTTCGCCCTTGTCGTCGTCGCCTTCATCTTCGAGTTCCCTCGCCGATACTGGCACCGAGGGGCCTTGGAGTGGGGAGAAGCATGTGAAGAGGATAAAGCAAAGATTGGAGAGAACAAGATCAGCTAGTATAAGAATAAGGCCTGTGGTGAATGTGCCTATTTGTACACAAGTGAAGAGTAGTGTTTTGCCTCCTTTGTTTTCACTTAAAAAGGGGAATGTGGAGAGGTAAGTTATGTTTGTGAATGAGTTGAATCCTTTATAGGATCTGAATGCCCTTTCTTTCTATCTTTCACTTTCAGAGCTTTTTAGTTTTCATATTTGTTAGAGCGACCTTCTTTTTCTTTTGGATTGTGTTGGCTGTGACTCATTTTTATTGTAAAGCTGGTTTTCTCATCATGCTAAATGACATCTAACAATTCTCACCATTCTCTATGTTTTCTTCATGTCTAAATTGTAAAAAAGAAAAAAATTCAAAGCACTCAGCCCTACATTTTCTGAGTATTATGGGTGATTTGATTTTATAGCTTCAAAATCATATGGGTTTGGTCATGTTTGACCTCCCAAACAGTTGATATGCATCAAATCCATCAATTTTCTTGAATGACTTCAGATAGAACAGAATGAGCAGAGTTAAAAATGTAGTACGTTAGTTATTGGAAGCTCTTTTGCCCTTCTCCTTCTCTCCAACACCCTAAAATTCTTTTTTTAATTCACTTTTGTGATTTTTATTCTTGAACTACCGCCGATCGTTCCGATCCTCTCAACGATCGGCGGTGGTTTCAATCAAATCCCTTTTGCTCTTTGTTCATTTAATAAACAACACATCTAATCAAATTTGTGGAGATTTGTCCATCTTTGTTGCAATGCATCTTCATCAACGGCGTTGCGTGGATTTGTGCAACGTGTTGAATTGATTTGTCTTTAGTTTTTACTTTATAATTAGTTTTCTTCCCTAGCTGAAAGTTTTTGATTTGTCTTCTCCTTGTTGGGAAGGTTTATGTTTTCTTCTTCTTGTTGGGAAGTTTTGTTATTCGTTTTATGGTTCTAGTACTTTTGTGTATTGCCATGAGTTTCAACGTTGTAGAGAGCATTCCCTGATTGTCAAACTGTTTCAATTTTGAAAAAAAAAACTAAATTAATGGTAGTTTGTTTTCACAAATAGGATTAGTGAATTAATGTACTTGATTATATGTCTGGCCCTGTATTGAGCCATGAATGAGTAATGAAATTTCGATTTCTCTTCAAAAAAAAAAAAAAAACAGAATGAGCAGAGTTTCCTCATATTCCCTCTCCATAGCTTCAAATAATTAAACCAATCAACAAATTGAGTTTGATTTTACATAGAACACATCAAGTGATTGACAGTTGGTGCAAAACTAGAAAATCCAATACGAAAGGAATTGAAGGAATTTCACGTTACAGGAGTAGACCTAAAATAACTTGGGAAGCATCACTTAGAAAAGATTTAAACGACTATAGAATCACATTATCAACTGCATTAAATCAAGCTGGGTGGCAACATTTAATCCATGTAACCGATCCTAATTAATTTGAGAAATTTGGGATTGAGACATTGTTGTTTTATTAGATGCAAAATAGGAGAAACAAATAATTAGGGTTATTGCATACAACCGTTTTAAATTTTTGGGGGGCCTAAGCATGATTATTTAGGGCTACAGTGTCCCCTGTAACCTCTCCCAATAATAAGACCCTTCAATGGCTCTAAAAGATTAACTTTTTATTATGGCTTTGTTGTTGGGAGGTGAGCACTAGACCTGTGGCTTATAATTATGCTCCTTAGCTCAGAGAATTAAAATTGCATGTTTTCAGAAAAATATGAGCCATGTACTGTAGCACTGCTGAGGATGAGGTTCAGCATCCTAAACAAATAATGGGCAGACCTACTTATCTTTTCTTCTGAGAAAATCATGGGTCACTAGTGCCTTGGTCCTATCACACCATGACTGTTGATGTCTAACAGGTCAGTCAGATGCTTGGATCACAGAATTCATTCTTACTAGAATTGTCTTCAATAATTTGGTTGAGGGACCATCTACTGCTTAATTGGGCTGAGCATGGTAAGTACATTGGCAATGTCATGAGCTGGTTTTCAGAGCTCATTTCAGTGCAACATACAAGGAGGTGAAGTTGCCCGACATAAATTGTCTTCAGGCCTAACTCTCAAAGTTGTGACGTTCACGCAAGGAGCGCATTGTGCTCCAACGACTGAACTTTCGTTGAAGATGGGTCCAAACAGTCAACAAACATGCTTTTGTTGTGGATTTCAGCAATTCTTACTTGGGGATTAATGCTGATCAGGGCCGCCGTAGCTAAACGATGACGGTGCTAAAAGATGCTCTCAAAAATTCAGACCAAATATGAAGGACTCGAGACGAAAAACAAAAAGAAGCTCTCAAATGATACAGTATTTTTACATGTATAATGTAGGTATGTCAAGAAGGAAGATGATATGGTGATATTCCCCGTGGCACAAACTGGATGCACGGCACACATGGCGCACGCATGTTGAACTTTTGTCTGCGGTAGGCCCCACCAACAACCACTTAAAATTGAACGCAGGTGCTACCATTTTGTGTCACCAAAAATGTCACCAAATCATTTTCCTATCAATATTGAGATTGTTTGAACAGAAACTGGAGCTGAAACATGTTAAACTACAACCTGAAGACTTGCAAATAAAGCAAAACTTCTTTCTACCTTCATAGGAAATTAAAGTAAGGCAGAACTTCTGTGTGATCACTTACCAAAGTGGTTGTAATACCCAACAGAAGTGGTGTAGCCAAGAGCACAACTCGGAAACTGCCCATGAAAATTACATGGATTCCTCTAAATTGTAGTCACCTGGATAAGCGCCCGACAACATTCATCAGATGGTTCAAGAATCATAAGGGGGAGTTCCTGTATTTTATGTATTAGTATTTGTACATAAAACTGTGATAGACTAAGACCATTTCATTACACAATGCTTTCATGGGATTAATTTCACCGGCATGGCCAACTGCAGTATCATTCAATGACGAAAACTGAAGTTCCTTTACAAAATGGAATTATATTTCAATCGTGGTGGTGGTACATATACATTTCAATACAATAAAAAAATATGATTGAATTTAGGAAAAAAAAATACTGACTTCCAGAAACATCAGTTAAACATCTTGTAGCACGCCTCAGCAGTTAAAATATTGAAGAGCTCTTATTCCGCAGTCTAACCCAAATACAAAACTTGGAGAACTTACTTTCCTTGTATAAACAACCTTTCGATCAATAATTTTGGGGCGTGATATCCACTTCTGTAATAAGTAGTTACAGTTATGAGTGAACAGTTAAAATATCTAATCACTTCTATTCACAACTTATCAAACTACATCACCTCAAAAACAAACTATGTTGCGGAAGGCGATGATGGAAATGAGAAGTGGTTTCCAGGAGAAAACCTAAAGCAGTGATCAAATCAGTCGATTGTATTCAAAATGGGAGAAAAACAGAACTTAAGCATGCGTTGAGGATGTCCATCTCACTGAAGTTTTAATCCAGGCCTCTCTCTTAGGCTTTTTGGGACTTCGCCAGTCAGATTATTATTTTGAATATAGCTGTAAGAATTCAAAGTATCAAATTAGTGATAGATCAATATGAAAAGTAAAGAGATGAACAAATCTTAGCAAGCATGCTAAGCATGACAATGGAATTTGGAGCCTTGAACTCGATTGTTAGATTCTCAGCGACATATCAAAACCAACAGCCAAAGTTTTTGAGCTCCAGGAGCCCAAGGCCCAGCTCGATATAGGCCTTTGTTGTTGTTGCAAACCTTTGGCGGAAAACCAAGTTGATGTAATAGTCACAGAGTATTATGGGCAGAAAAGAGACTAAAAGAACATCGATTGTATTTCATACTTTTGGAACTCTTTCGAGTTTGGAGAGAACCAGCCTCTCGAAAGCTGTGTATTGAATATTGGCTCACTTAATTTCCCTCTTTTCATCAATAAAAGTCTCCCATCTCTCTCATGTTGGTCTGTTGTTTCTGATTTCTGTGTTTGAATTGTGTTTATGCCGTCAATTCTTTGATTAAGATCCTTAATAGAACAAGTGCTATATCAGATTTTTCTCAGCGTGACCTATAAGGGACTTAGTGTGAAGATCAACAAGTCAGCTTCTCAGATAAGGTGGTAGGTGTTATTGAGATTCACTCACTTAAATTTCAGTTCTTTAAAATTGAAATCGGATTTAAGACACTGCCACATTGCATTAAGAGCAGTAAAACCACACTTTTCCTCAAATGTAGAAGCAATGGAGTTCAATCAAACATTACTTCCTTCTCAGTGCATAAATGGAAAAGGACCTCTCATAAAGATACACAATCTAAGCTCATGCAAATATTCAATTATGAAATCCCAAAGTCCACTGTTCATGACATTCAAAATCTAGATTCCTTTTTGTGCCCCAGTGAGACAAAGCACGGCGCAACTGTCTTATTATTTTTTTTGCAGAATTTTCAACGGCAGTATGAAGGTACATTCTCCAATAAAATATATAAGGAAAAAATGATAATAAGAGAATCATGTCAGAATTTTCCCATGTAATTTCTCAACAAAAAAGAACAAGTGAATGAGAGAACATAGCAATATGTTACTATTATCAGCACAAAAAAGCGAGATAGTTAGAGATTGTGCTACAATTGATCTAAAAGAGCGAAACTTACAGTTCTTGAAGCGAGCTAATAGCCCCAAGTGAAACAGGGATCTCTCCACTAAATTGATTGTTCTCCAAATGCCTTCATAAAAGAAAATAATCACATAATAAGGGTTTTGAGTGCTTATCATGTTAGTCATGAAAAGATATAATAAACTAACACAAACTTAGTGGAACTCACAATGTCTTCAGCATCCTCAAAGAGCTGAGATCTGGAATTACACCTGACAAATTATTGTTCCCCAGCCAGCTGTACAAAATGTAAATTAAAAAAAAAAAGATAATATAATGTCCAGTTACAGAAGAGAGAATTAATTTAAGGATGTAAACCAACATGTCCGTCAGTGCAGTAAGATTGGCAACAGCCGGAGAGAGAGATCCGGAAAGACCCATACTTGATAGGTTTCTGCAAAATGAGAAATTTAAGGTAAAAATAAAAGAAGTAAAACAAGAAAAAAAAAATGTAAGCTCCATGCAAGAGAGAACCAGGCACCAAGGCTACAATTTAAAAATCTAAAGGATGAACTCACAGAGCAACCACTCGTATCCGAGGTCCTTCAGAGCATGTAACTCCAGTCCATGAGTATTTGTTAGGTTGACAAGGATCACCATTCCAATCAAGAGGGGTATTTTGTAGACTCTTCTTCACCTTCTCTATAGCAATTACTGCAACATAAACAAGAGTCTTTTGTGAGAGTAGATCAGAAAAGTTTAAACTTCGTTACACTTCTTAAGCAAGAAAGGCTCAACAAATTTCCCAACAACCACTTGAACCCATTATGAATGAAACCTCTAAACTATATATATCTACTAGATGAGCAGCTTTATATGCTATCACATTTTTCTTAACGTTTCTGCATAGTCAAATAACTTAAATCATATGAGAGTTGTGTGGTTAGTCGGAAGGTCACTTTCTGAATTGGACTTAGCCAACTTATCCAGCACGGGCATATAATACTATATTTTAAAAATGCACAATCAACAGAAACCCACAAGTAAAACATGTCGAGCATTTTCTATGAGGCATATAGGTCAGTAGGAAACAAACCATCTCGAGTGAGTGTTCTTCCTCCAAGGAGCAGTACATCAAAGATTTCTCCACCATTGATCACAGGGCCAACATCTGATCCAGCAGATGGAATTAGTGTTATATTTGTAGACCCAGTGAGAGGCCAACGAGTAGCGAAGACAGAGACACCAGGAGTAGTCACATTCAGACTGCTGTAATACTCTATTCCATTGACAACAACACTGAAGGCCCTTGATGTCACCAGTGAGGAATCACGGTTATCAGCAAAGTACAGAGAAATGTAGTAAAAGGAGTTTGGAAGAGAAACTGGAGGCCACTGTAGCACCATAGGTTTTGCTTGATCAGTTGTCAACCCTGTATCAAATAACTTCGAAGGGGGCAGATTCCAGAAACCAGAAGCACTGAGGTTTCTAACTCTTTCTGTGATAGAATTTTTATCCAGATAAGGCTCCCAGAAACGATCAAATGGATCATCAGGATATCTGTTGTATAAAGTTCACGGACAAACAACATCAGATTTCGCATTGGCAAGAAAGAAATGCCACCAAATCAAATTAGCAATGTTACTATCCTAAAGCAGTAAAACCACAAAATAATAATTAAAAACTCCATCAACGATATGTTTCCACTTCTTTTCTGAACGAATTCTTTTTCGTAAAGATATGACATGAAAAATCCTAGAAGTTGCACTTCTCCTAGCATTTGCTAACTTTAGCTGAGAGTGGATATAACAGACAAAATAAAAAAACTACAGGGACTTAGTACTGTTTCTCGGCCTCAATTTCTTTTCCTATTTTCCCAAGCCGCCTAAACCAATATCAAAACCTAAAAGGTGTTTTCATTACATTTATTTAGATGTATCAGAATCAGAGCCAGCTGAGAGATGTCGTCAAAATGAGAGTCATCCAAAATAGGACAACCATAGCAAAATGAGTAGTCAAGAATCAAGATGTTAGCCAAATACCCAATATATCTTAAAATCATGTTAGGTAAATCTTGCCATAAAATCTATAGAAGGGTTGGTAGTATCCTAAAAAATTGAAACATCATAGAAAAAATTCAGTCAGTTCTATAACTCTTAAACACTGATGACAGTATCCAACAACTTTAAAAACTACCAAACCTAATACTAGTTACAAAGAAGTTCACTTATATATAAATAAAAAAAATCTAATTGTCGCTTAATACCCTATAGGCTGCAAACACGACACTAGTGAGAGCTGGTGCAATCGGCCAAGGCATAGCCCAGTGGCCCGACCCTGTTACCTCGGGCAGGATTCGAACTCGCATCCCCCCAATTACAACAACTTCTCGTGCTCTCCTCCTACCATCCTGGCAACCCAAGCCAGGTTTAAATATCCATTTTTTCTGGTGGGGAAGCCGTAAATAACACCAAGATCACCCACAAAAAACAAAAAGGGGTAATTGCTATCGTTTCAATTGCGAAATCAATTTTTTCATAGTATCTTCTTCAATTCAATTCTAGGATCACAATCAGCTCTACAACTACTAAACCCTAAACCCTAAACCAATATCCAACAAGTTGATAATCATCAGTAACGGATCACTCGTGAAATCTATGAAAATGACACCAAAGACGAAATCACACAGCTTTAGAACTATTAAACACTAATATCAGTATCAAAAAGCTTACTTTGATCAATCAATTTAAATTAGACAATGAAAACCACACAAAAGAATTGAAAACCAGCTGAAGAACCACTACAAAACTCTAATAGCACAAAATCCCAAATCCAAAACACTTACTTGACAATCTCTCCATCATACCCAAACAAGTTCCTCGCCACCAAACCGAGCCCGTACTTCCGAAAATCCGTCGAATTATACAGCGAACCCCCCAAAATCAAGACCTCCAAAGCAGACATAAACGGGTCCGAATCCGTATACACATTCGTCGCCACACACACACTCATACTCTTCCCCATCGCCATGAACACCCCCTCGTAATACGCCGAAAGGCCCCTCGCATTCTCTTCCGTCGTATTAACCACACTCCACAGAGTCCCATCAACAATCTGATCAAACACGGGCGGAGGGGAACCCTCCCCATTGACTCCACCGTAGTAATAACTAGTCCTCACCAGGTATTTCGCGCCGCGGTACACCGGAAGAACGTAGCAGAACTTCCGGCGCGGCGCGGCGGGGTCGCGAGGGAACGACCTGACCGTGGCGAGGATCGGGACCAGATTAGAGGCGTTTATGGTTTTGGGGGTTCCGGAGGATACGTAATTGGTGTCCGGGAGCCATGTCCTGCCGTCGATCACCGACGCCTCCGTCGCGCCACAGTTGATCCTGATACCTGCAGGGATCAATTAGGAGAATGATGTTAGTAGTCAGGAATTGGAGAGAAACTGGGGGAAATTGGAAGGGGGATTGGGAGGTGACCTTTGGGAGGGGGGATTGGGAGAGTGTGGGGAGGAGATTTAGGAGGAGGAGGGGGAGGAGGAGGAGGGGGGAGACATTGGGATTGGGGGAGATGTGGAGAGGTAGTTGTGTTAATTTTTCTGATTTGTGGGCACAACATCCGAACATATCCAATCCAATCCAACAAGTTTGAAATGGTCGTTAAGAAGTTAAGGAAGGAATCTAGAGATAGAGAGAGAAAGGGATGGGGGAGGTGGAGTTGGGGAGGGGGAAGGAAGCGTGACGTTAGAGAGAGAGAGAGTGGGGGAGTTGGGGGGAAACGCGGGAAGGGACAGGTCAGATGATATGGTGGCAGTTAGGTAATTTTAAATGGAGCTGTTGTTTTCGGACAAGTGGTGTTTTGGGTAACTATAAAACAGGAAAAACTTTAGAATGACGTGGCAAAATCATGCGAGAACCTCTATTGGGGCCTCTTAGTTTATTTTTGCCAAACTTACGGTGTAAGTTCAAAGTTACCTCCTTAGACTTCATATTTTTATATTTGGTTTAACTCTAATCTTGCATGTAAATTGAAAATTTTTAAACGATAAAAAAATGAATTAACATAAATAGCCTTTAAACAAAAGAGAGATAGAGTAATAAAAGAGTCATTATTAATGAGAAGTAATTATATCCACAGCTCCTGAGAGATAACTCTTCTTGAAGGAGATGTCTCTCACTCTAAAGTGTAAGTTAGGATATAACTTGCAGACAAGTTAGACAACCAAACAAGATTAGTTTCCAACTCCTTATAAATTATCTCCCGGGAGATAACTCCACCCCTAACCAAACATGCCCTGAGTCTTCAGGCGAGTTATACATCAATATTTGTGTATTTCCATATCTTGAGGCATTCATAGACAACAAGTGTAGTTTGTTGTGGATTAGTGATGTCATTGTAGCAGGGTCCTTAAAAAAATTAATGCATTACCAGGGTCCTTATAGCAAACAATCTCTCCATTGCTAAGTGTAGTAGATTGAAAATTTTCAATTCGATCCAATTTATTTAATTTGTTAAATTAGTTTGATCCAATTCATAAAATGCGGATTAAATCGAACTAAGTTTGTGGATTGTCATCATATAGTTCTCTTATAATTAAGAATATACACTTTGGTTAAGAATAATTTTATAATCTCAAATAAACATAACATTCAAATATGTCATAATAAACATTGATTAAAAAACACAAAATAAAGTGCATGATAAATTAGATTTAAATCAATTTGATACACAAATTATATTATATAACCAAACCAAAAATTGGACTTTAAAGACTAAGTAACACAAAAAAGTAGAAGATAAAACATTGGTTGACAAAGCAACCACTAAGCTTGAGTTCCAAAAACTATAAGTATAAATCTCTCTCTCTCTCTCTCTCTCTCTCTATATATATATATATATCCATGTACATGTTGACACATCTTACATAACTTTTGAAATTAATGTTGGCCTACTTAATATCAATAAATTAATTAATAGACTAAGTATTCCGACCTAATTAATAGTCTAATTAATATTAGTATCATAATTAATAGCCTAAGTACATTATTTTTAATTTTTTGTTTTCTCTTTTTTATTTTTTTACACAATAACACATGTATTATTATTCTTCATATATTTTTTTTAAACAACTTTTATTTATAAAAAAATATAAATTCAAAGTATTTCGGGACTATGTTCGGGTCTAAAACTAGTTATAATAAAAATGCATTTGATTTTTTTAAGGAATCATGGGCAAAATTACATTTTAATTAATTATAGGGTAAATAGGCAGAATAATCTCAAACTTTCAAGTTTTTCTCAAAATAATCCCAAACTTTGAATTTTCTCAAAATAATCCTGAACTTTGCTTTTGATCTCAATTTTATTACATCTACTTTTTTACTTTGTTTTATTTGATTTCTCCATAGTTTGTTATAAATTTTAAAATTCAAAAAGAGCCATTTTTTCTTCTATTAATTTGACACTTTCTCTCTATCAACAACTTTATTAATTTAATGTGCCACTTCACACCAAATTAAACTAAAAAAAAATGGAATAAAATTGAGACGAAAAGTAAAGTTTTGAATTATTTAGAGAAAATTGAAAGTTTGGGATTATTCTGTTTATTTACCCTTAATTATAGAAATCTAAACTAAGTAATATTTATCTTGAGTAGATGACACATGCAAAAAAAAAATTTTAAGTAGGAGTCAAACTCACGACCTCCCTGAACCTTGCTTAGGCCAAGTGACGCTCTATACCATCTCAACAAAGATGCTATGGCTGCAAAAAATAAATTGATGATTAGCTTCTAATATATAAAATAAGTTACACATATATAAAAAAATAAAACATTTTTTAAAAAACTTATCTAAAAAAATAAAGTAAAATCTTTAAACAAATTGGATTTGCAAACCAGTAAAGTCGTATTGC
The DNA here is from genome assembly GCA_039657345.1 of Stephania japonica. Classification (NCBI taxonomy): domain Eukaryota; kingdom Viridiplantae; phylum Streptophyta; class Magnoliopsida; order Ranunculales; family Menispermaceae; genus Stephania; species Stephania japonica. The sequence continues at coordinate 11,969,292 of CM077558.1, read as the reverse complement.
GTGTTCAATTGTCGCAAACTTAAAGTCTAATGGGAAAAAATTGTATAAATTGTATATTTCTTAAAGTCTAATAGTAAACAAGTAGTATATTTCTTTTAGTTAAGGAGATTTTTATTTTCGGAAAAAAAAGATAGTTTAAGAAACAAGATAATGTTAGATAAGATATACTATACATCGGATTTTTCTTCAATGCTAGGGAGCATGTTTAGATGTATTACTTATTTTTTAAGAAAATATACAAAAGAAATAAATGTTATATCTGTTTCTAAGGATATATATAATCTCATGTCGTAACTGTGAGTGGCATTATAAATTTTAATTTTGCTTAAACAATTAAGGTGTTATTTTTTATGACAACGTGGTGCTATTTTTTTTTAAGAAATGTAGTGTATCGAATTTATGCTTATAAATTTATTAAAGAAATAACTTACAATTAAGTTTGTTAATTTCCTTTCTTATAAAAATGAATAAATTTGTAAAAAATAATAAATAAAATATTTTTTTAATGTCGTGGGTGTTTGAACTGCCTCGTCCCCTCCCGGTTGAGGCCCAACTAATCCCACTAGGGTTAGGAGGATGCCCCTACGTCACTAACCCAGAGGGTGAAGATTAAATGGTGCAGTTGTTGCGAATTGAACTCATCACCTCTGTCTTAATCAGAGTATTAAGACCCTCTTCGCAACCATTCCACCATATCCCCTTAAGGATACAATAAATGAAATGTAATTATATTATCTTTTAACTATTAAATTTTATATTTGGGACAGAGATGTTGTTCATATTAAATTTTATATCATGCTAAATAATTGTATCATGAAATTGAATTTATCAACACATTTTGATTTTTTTTCATTAATAAAACATGAAATGAATAATTAAATTAAACTTTTTAATCTCAAATTAACTGGGGTTGGATACATGGATCAAACTCTTCCATTATGCTCATGTTACTAGGTGATAATATAATTTAAATTTAAATTTATTCATGCATATATTTTGTTTATTAAAAAAGTTGACTCAAATGATATAATTGTATGAATTGACCAAACTATATTTTAATTTTATATTGTTGTAAGTGATGCCGCACTTAAGTAAGTTGGTCATTTTGCATAGGATAGTATTATTGATTTAAATAGTATTTTTTTGTAAACTTCAACTACTTAATTGTATATTATTTCATTGTTCCTAAAAATATATATCTCATGACAAAAAACACTTGTAATTAATTATTGAGTTTTTTTTTCATTATCGTACTTATTTTAAAAATTAAATGAATAAATTGTTATATATTACTAATTTAATCTCATAACATTACAACATATATATAGTATAATTTAGTTCACCATATTTAATGCATTTACTTTTTTTCTTAACAAAAATATCAAATGCGACATTGATCAATGTCATTATATATTGATACATTTTGTTGATAATTCGATTCGTGTAAGATTTTTAATTAATTAAATATGTTTTATGCTATATAAGTAACCTCAAACTATTTCCATTTATTTTTTTTTTGTAAATATAGATGCAATTAAATTAATTTTAGTCCGAACTCCTAGAGTTTTTTTTTAATTTTTTTTGTAAAACTTCCTTGATATTTGTAAAAATCTCAAAAACAACCCTAAGGGACAAAACAAATTTTTTGTAAAAAAAAAATTGATTAAAAAAAGATGTATATATATGGAGTATATCTAAAGGTTTAAAACATGGGGCAAGGAGTGTAGGAAGTGGCTATTGGTACTAAGAATGGAGAAGCCAAATGATTAGATATATGTGTGTTTCTAACTGTATGTGATACATACATTGGAACTTACACCACGAGTTAAGTTGTGTTTCGATGCAATTAACTTTTCATTAATTGTAATGTGACTCGCACAAGAAGTTTCCACTTCTAACTAATGTGAAATATAGATCGTTGATTAAATCCAACGATTCTCATTTGAGTCTCCATGCCATGAGAATTTATTTGATTCCCATAGTAGAAGCATCCTATATACTTATTCCATTTAAAAATATAAGTCTTTGTTTTAAAATAAAATAAAATAAAATATAAATTTTTTAAGGTAAGGACACAAGAATTAAGACAGTCTTAATTACGAGTGTAATTTACATCTACGTCTTTTGTTATTAAATAAATTGAAGAATTATAAATATTTGAATTTTGTAATGGTAAAATAAGTAAAAAAACAATAAATAGTCTCGAATTCCGAAAACGATTTACAATTTTGTAAAAAAAGTTTTTGCTATAACAACTTATATTGTTAAATGGGGGAGTACATAATAGTATTGTGGATCTAATTGGATTGGATTCACAAATTCTACGTGTAGAATTCGTAAGTCGATTTGATCTGTACGGATTGACATTAAGTTTTGCAATTCAATCCAGACTAACTAGTTATATATAGAATTCCATCTAACTCATCACAATAATTGAGTCGAACTAAATTGGATCCGCGGTTTTCCGATCCATGTTTATACTCCTAGCAAAGGGTGATTTTTAAATTACTAAAGTTCTTGAAAATCAAGTTGCTAACTGAGCACGGAAGCTTTGACGCCACTTCTATCTACCTAATCTTGGACATTATTTTAGTCATAACTGCAATAAACAAGTTGGGTAACACACTTCAAATTAAGTATTAGAAATTCATTTTGTGAGGCCGAACCCCTTCTACTGAGATGGGGTAGAGCTGACATTAATTACTTATCACCCAAAAAAAAAAAACTCATTTTGTGAGAAGTGAAAATTGAACCCACATATCACCCAAAAAAAAAAAAAAAAAACCACAACTATGAGGCCGTAAATTGAATTGTCATGCTAACACTTACCACGCCAAGTGCTCTTTAATCGGTGGCTTTAAGTTAAAAGGGTAAATTTACAAATTGGTCCATGAAGTTTACTATAAGGAAATGATAAAATGACACACTTCCAATGCACACTTTGAGCACACACCCTTGTTTTTTAGCTATTTATAGCACTTTCTTGTCTGCCCAGACGTGGACCCCACATATGTCAAAATACCATAAACGACTAAAAGATAAGGATTTGCGCTCAAAGTGTGCGTTGAGAGTGTGTTAGATTATTATTTTCCTTACTATAATATGCACTTTAGTCCCTGAGATTTCAAAAATATACACTTTAATCCTTGTAGTTTACTTTTAGTTAGTCAAAAACATCCTTGAGTTAGTGTTAAATTAAAATATTATTATTATATTATTTTTTAATGATGTGACATATTTATTTTACTAACATTACTCTTTAAGTTTTAAAAAATTATCAACTTTAGTCTCTACTATATAAACATAACTATATTTATTTATGTGTTTAAGAATTATTCATATATTTTAAATTAATAAAAATCATATTTTGCAAGAAATAAATAATAATAAAAATGTGAGTATGCTTATTATTTAATAATAAAAAAATTAATAATCTATATTTTGTAATATGATAAGGTGTGCTTACAATTAAAAAAAGTAAAGTCATGTTTATTCCTACATAAAATATAAAAAAATGTAAAAAGGTGTGTAAATTTATGTATACCCAAAAATAAATATTATTAATTAAATTCTCACATTATTTTTTTTCAATTTATACCTTTCTATAATTTGTAAAAATAAATACAAAAAATACTATTAAAAGCTATAAAAATAGTTGATCAACATTATATTAAAATCAAATGATAATTAATAAGAATATATATAAATACTACAAAAAAAGTTTATCAAAAAGTTGTTTTAAAAAAGTTTATACAAAAGTTATAATTTGAAAGTATTGGGCCTCCATTTTGTCTCTTTTGTAATGGTAGAATAGTCTTTTCACTCCTAAAAAAAAAAAAGAATAGTCTTTTTACACTAACTCAATCATGATTTAGAAAAAGTTAATAGGAAGACTAAAGTATACATTTTTAAAACTTCGAGAGCTAAAGTGCATATTAAACGTACCTGAAGGACTAATTTGTATTTTACTATGCGTGTTGCCATTTAACTATAAAGGTAGACTAGGTAGTGATATTTTGCACGTTAAGGTGATAAGGTCCCACGTACGTAATTTCAAAATATAAAATATATTTAGAGAGATTTGTTTGCACGTATTTCGACATACATATATATATATATATATATATATATATATATATACTAGTTTCATGATCGTGCTACGCACGACTATGCCCGCTCGCTTCGCTCGCGAAAATTTAATTAAAGAAATAAATAATGTTAATTACTTATAAAACTATCAAAAAAGAAAAAAGTCACCATAATGCACATCCCCATCCAATTGTGTTTTGAATCTCGAGATGCATAAATGTGTTACTTTAGCATAGTCCTTTAACAAAAAGCATAAAGTAAACACTCGCGCGCAAAGCAGGACGTCGAAACGAGTGAAAATAAAGAGTGCATAAATAGTTCGAACAACAATTAGTTGCAGTTATGCTTGAGAAATTGTAATTCCAGAATGTTGAGCTCTATCATTCATTGATTAATGAAAGAACAATACCATTCCATTGCAATCATTTATGTTAATCGAGAACTTGTTGTGCCGCCACTGCATCTTGTGGGTCATTAGGTTCGGGTGTAGAGAGGAGAGCTTGTAAATATAGCATTGTTGTCTTCACCGTAAGGACAGGGCTCCACTAATCCTTTAAGATGTCTAAGCAGATTGCTCCATTTTGACTACTGATGTTAGGATGCCTTCCATCACAAGAAGCATGGAACTCAAGAATTGTAAGAACATAATTTAAAAGTCAAGCCCAACAATCAATAATATAGTGAATTTTACTCTGAATTTAAAAATAACGGTAACACCGTTCCTTGTCTCAAATGCATGTAGAATAACAATAAAAATGACCTTATTTCCTTATGGGCCTATGGCACACCACAAACCGTCAACATAAGTCTAAGCCTCCAAGGAAAACAGTAGAAAGTGAGGTCTAAACAAATTGTAGTGTTGGCATACTTGAGCAGGAAACACAACGCAGATAATAGAGTAATATTGATTATAAGGATACATCCACAAATGTTTGACCTTGAAAAGGGAATCTCAAGAATCAACTCATAACACAATGTTCATTGTTAATGTATCGTTTGCAACAAAACATCTTTTTTTTCCTTCGAAGCCAAAAAGGGTTTTTTTTTTTTTTTTAAAAAAAAAAAAACGTCTTAATTTACCTTGTTATCATGTTTAGCGAGATTTGGCTCTTTTGTTTTTTTTTTGCAAGAAATTAAATTAAATCACGTCCAAGTATTAGGGTCAAAGAGGCAATGGGTTTAGGTTGGGAACATAATTGAATAGAAAGATCCGTAGTTCTAAGTTCTAAGTTCTATGTAGGTAGGTTATAGTTGTTGCGAGATTCTTTATTGAATTTTCATTCAAAACTACAATAGTGATGAATAGTGTGACGATCCTTCCCTGACCTAGGGTCAAGTCGCCCGGCCCAAACCGTTACTTAAACCCAATACCTGAACCAGACCCAAGTAACGGCTTGGCGCGCCTAAGTAAACCTGCGGAATAATAATTCTAAATAATACACATAATAATAAATGTGTGAAAAATAATCACAACAAAATCATATAAACCTGTATATCATAATAAGATCTATCATCTATAATACTTAAAAGTCTCATACAACTTCATAATAATAATATAAATGTTCAAAACTACCCATTAACTAATTCTCAAGCTAAAACCCACGTACGTGGTTTACAAAACGATTAATATTAATAATAAACTAGTGTTATATGAGTCTCACATATGAAGGCACTTCAAGATAAATCCTTTCCCTTGCATTTCTTGTCTATCGCGCTGGTAGAGGGACCTGTGGGGTAGAGTGAGGTGAGCTAAAGAACCAACGATGCTCAATAAGAGGAAAGACTCGCTCAAACACTAAATATGCAAGTACTACCTAGTACTCATGCAAATTCTACATGACATCCAATCCATACGCATAACACAACATGTAATAACTGAATAAATGTAAATCATAACAAAATTATAAGCATATTAATTGAACACATAATTCGATACAATTAAAGATATGGTTCATGCTCATTGTAATTATAAAAATGAATTCATATTCCAAGAAGAATAAATAACTAATATTTCCATTTCCAAATTTGTCATCCAATAATCTTCGGATCAATATTTCATGTCGTATCCCATTCACATTACTATACATAAACATAACAATTTTACAACACATTTGATAAACATTCATTTATAAATTTACACATGACATACAAATAAAGTCAAATGAAAGATTTAAATAAAATGCGATAGATATAAATATTAATATAAGCCGTTGTTCCATTCAATGCGAACTAGATATTGGTAAGGATTCGGTGACTGAATCATCTATTTTCGAATTGGTACAATAATCAGTGGAAACGCAATGACCGTTACGCCCTCTAGATAATCGCACCAAAATAAAGATAGATTCATCCAATCCGTCACCGCTACACGTCTCAAAGAATCATCAAGTAGCAAAGGATGGAAATCCAAACCCTTACCCTCGAATAATTCACCTTATGCATTCAATTAGTCAAGCAAACCCTCGGTAGTTAACTACCACACACTCTGGGGCGTCCAAGATATAGACCACTTGCTAATTTGGCCCGCGGTGGAACTCCACACACTCTGGGGCACCGAATAACATAAAAGGCAAAACAATGTATTCAAAATTCCATAGATAATAGAGATCCAAACCAATATTACGACGCAACCCATTCCCAAGTCGTTACATTCAAAACATGCATTCCTAGTTATCTAATAATCAAGCCATATTTAATGCATGAGCGAAGCTCCCCACTTACCTGGACCCGTTGCAATGCCTATACCGACTCCTCGCGCGTTTGGGGCCCCACGTGAACCGCCTCGCGAATCTAAACAGTTCATATAATACTACATAAGTATTTTACTTATTTAAAGTTGAGTATTTTAATTATTAATTTTATATTTGGGGACCCCAAATGGTGTGGGTCCCACGTGATGGGCCATTTAAGGGCCTTGTCGAGGTTGTCGACGCCCATCGTAAGTTTTCCTATTTTATTTTTTTTATTTTTTTCAATTTATTTTGGCCAGGGACCAATTTGGTCCCTGTTTAGTTGAACAGGGACCAAATCGGTCCCTGTTTGGGTTGCCCAGGGGATCCCAGCCCTGGTCAACGGTCCACCAGCCCCCCTAGGGGCCAAACGGCCCTTGGAAAGGTCCAGGGGCCTGTCTGCTCCTGGGACCAAACCAGGGGCAGACGCCCCTGGCGTCTCAACCCCCCCTTACGGGTGGGGTTTCCCCCACCCCACCAACCCTCGGATCTATGTCCGAGGGTGGTCCCCAGTGCTCGCGGGCACTGGGGACCCCTCCATCGCGGCTCACCCGCCGCGGTGGCGGTGATGGAGGAAGTGGGGTGGCTATTGCCACCCCCTTCTTCCTCACTGATATGAGGTGGCTATAGCCACCCCCTCCCCCCCATATTGACGGCAGCGCCGTTGCCCCTCTGCGGCGCCGCTGTCTTCTCCGGTGGCGCCGCCCCCAAACCAGCGGCTCCAAGAGAAGCCGCCACCCCCTTTCCTCATCTCCAAAACACCAAACCAAAGAAGAAGAAAAGAAGAAAAAGAAAAAAGAAAAAAAAAAAAAGAAAAAGAAAGAAAAATCACCAAAAGATTACATCCCCCTTGGTTGTTCAAGCATCCTCTTCTTCTCCTCTCCAAGTTTAGGGTTTCCATACAAAAGAGGCTACAAACTTATACAAGGTTTATATAGGTAGGGTTTTAAAGTAGGGTTGCTCACAAATTTAACCCCAAATTACGTAAATACCCCTATGGACCCAATTTCCTCGTTAAGTCCATTCCAAACATTTTCACTTAGTCCAAATCTTGTTAATATTAATTTTGTGTAACAATTTCATTTGTTCACAATACTTTAATATAAAATTAATAAAATACCTTTAAAATGGGTCGGAGAATATTTGGGTCGTTACAAATAGGATGAGTTTACTTCTGTTTGCAAGAATTCTGTGTACTGCTTATTCTTTTTTCAGTCGATTAGCAGATCACACAAATGTAGCCTAACCTATTTTCATCAGACATTCCTCAAAATTCGAATTCCTGCTTGGAGAAGCATTTGATGGATGGATAGAACGTTTTATCAAATAATCATATGTTTGTTTTAAGTTCATGCATCAAAGAGATTGATATTAAAGAAAAAAAAAGCATTAAGTTCTAAAAGTGGAAAGATTAGCATATAAGAATCAAAATGGCTTTGGCCAAAAAATTCTGAAAAACATTATTTGAGCATTGCTCAGGGACAACTGCCTCTACAAAATCAATAATTTATTTCCATGCCCTTATTGGGTGGCTATGCTTTAATGGATCTCAATTTATTGTGGGAAACTTATTGTGTTGATGTTCCTAGCCACTGGAGAATCTCCCCTGGTACTCTCAGATAACTCGAAAGCAAATTTGTTTCTGCTTCCTCCCATATCAAGTAGTACATGCTGAAAAATCGATGTAACAAAATTCAAGAAGATGAATGATTAGTTGACGCCGTAAACCCATTTCTCTGCATTGCTGGTGTAACTGACCAACTCCTCTGGTTTAAACCACATATTTATTTCATCCTTGGCCGTCTCAAGACCATCACTGCCATGTATGATATTCCTACATGTAAAAGCCATGTCAGTGCAAAGGGCACTTGAATAAACTAAAACAAATAGGATAAGATACTTCAAGAGCAAAGGGGATCTGGTGAATCATTTGACTAATAACTTGACTATTAGGAGTTGCTTGAACTAAGAGTTGGGAACTAAGGAAGAGAGACTAATAAAATTTTCATATCAACAACTACTGGAAGCACTTGGGAGGGTTTTCATCAAGCATTTAAGCCAACTTGAGTCTCGTTCTCTTCAAGTACCTATGGAACTGCATGCATCTTCTCCGTTCTCAACTCGTCCTCTTTGCAGGATCCCCCCCTCTGGGCTCTTCTTGTCCTCTACCTCTTCGCGATTGACCTCATTCATCATCCCTACTCACCACAAATTCAGTTCCCCAAAACTGTATTAAAAAAATAATCAACTCTAATCACCAAAACACACACACACACACTCAAATAAAACACACACAATTGCATAACAAAGGCCTAACCCCAACTTCGGAAAAAAAAAAAAAGTAACTTCAGTTTCAAAACAATCCTTCAGGTTGTTCTCATTACATCACCTGAGTATTCTCCGAAAATAAAAAAATAAGCAAAGGAACCAGAATGTCAGAAAGCAAGAATTTTGGGCTAAATAGTGTTTTGTTTCCATTGCAGTCATCACGATGTTCAACTCCTACGAAAATTACTTCCAAATGAGATAAAGATCTTTTTTTTTCTTCTAAAAAAATATCTATTAGGTTATAATCAAGTTCTTTAAATTTTTCCCCTTCCTCAAAGCATTTCCTTTTAACCCTCCTCAACACTTTGTGGAATTACTTTTTCATGTATAGAAGTTAACTTTCACTATTTCCTTTCTATTTTTGAGAAAGTTTCAGTCACGTATAAAACAATTGAAGAGCAATGGTTCTTTTATTGGTGACATGTTTATAGGAAGCATAGCTTTATAGAATTATGTAATGTCTTGACCTTCTTAGCTTTGGAGTTTTTGACAACAGAGAAATCACTGAAACCAGTTTCCATTTTGCAGAGACATTTGAAATCATGCCAGGCCTACTAAGCGTACTTTATTCAATCAAACTACGAAAGTATTATAGAAGAAAATACAGTACCTCAAATACGTCATCAGGAGTAAGAAATCCACGACCTCTGCAAACATAACAACAAGTGAGTGCAATGAAACTCAACATACCTCATAGACCAACACATACAAATTGTCTCAGACTTTTCAAGAGTATAAAAAAATTTTCATCTTAAGTTAATAAGGAAATAAATATGAAAGTGATCAAGGGCACAAATATGTAACATTTATGTAATAACGAGCCAAAAAAAAGGTAGTTTACACAAAAGTGACAAAACCACTCCAATAGATTTTCTCATTCAAAGGCTAGGTACGTGTACATCAAATCAACATAGCCTTCATAAACCGTTTTTCGTGCTCATGAAACAAATTGATAGTAACTTGACTGTATTTGATATTTAAATATCGTCTTTTACTCTAACAAGTTGGTAATTGGTTAGCACCCTTGTGGAATTAGGCTGGCTCTTTGAAATTAATAACAACCTGTTAAAAAATATTTTTTTAAATACGGGCTATGCAGTTAGATTCTCCGACTGCTTAAATTTTCAAAGTTGACTTAAAGAAAGGTATATGAATAAGTTAGTACGTCTTTTAAAAGTTAAAATAGTATTAGAGTCAAACTAACTACGAGAAGAAGTTATATTATTTACCTTCATTTTCATTGTGAAGTAACTCAGAAGGTGAATTTATTAAACGAGGATCAAGATTAAAATTGTCATTGTACTTAGCATGTACTCCGGTAGAGCCTTTTCTCTTAATGCCTTGATGCCAACCCACATCTCCATAGGGGAACAATAAAGGATATTGTAAAGGATCATAGCACCCGTAATGATAGTAGATTCTATTACCTTCTCCAGAATGGTTATATAAAAGGATATCCCGCTTAGTTGGTTGCGCACATAAGTCATCATCTACCCAAATAGCCGCAACTTGACTAACAGAAGGCTTGTTGAATCGTCTTTGATTAAGATTGACACTTGAAACTATCTCAACAACATGATTGTCCAAGATTTTCGTACTTAAATTACTGAAAAACTTTGCATATGGGTTATCACTCATCATACCAATTAATAGTTTTAAAATTTTCTCATCCATCCTATCCGAGCCACTGCCACACATTCGGTTCTGCACTTCATGTTCAATATCATAAAAGTTCAATTGCAAAAAGGAGGGTTCGTCACTGATAGGGCGCAAATTATTTATATAATGATAAATCTGCCCTTGCACTCTAAATGTATATACACCCATATTATTTCTTGAAAGTGTCTTATCACACTTCATACCAAATGATGTAAATCCAAAATTATTGTTATAGGTACGAACATAGTTCAAGAATTCATCTGTTTCTTTAGTTTTTGATGTGAACGAGTTAAACATTTGTTGGAAGACAACATTGTCCATTTGAACAACAAAAACCCTTAGCTTCATGAACGAATCTTCGAGCACCACAATTTTGACAAGAGGCTATAGATGGTAATATATCTACTGAACATACTATATTATCAAAATCCATTGCCACAGAACGTCTTTGTGTATTTCTTGATCCTATATTACCAACAGAAAATGTCAAAGCAGACTAAGTTTCTAATTGTTGGATAAAGATGTATTACTCTCTAACCAATAGTCACAACCTTTTGTAACACTTATGTATGATCAAGTGGCATAACATTTTATAGAAGTTACACTAATACATTTTTTCTAGTTAAAGATAATTGGCACATACCCGTTGCATTCGCCTCTTTTTTTCCCTATATAGTTGTCTTTGACGTGATCATCTCCTCTGCTTTTCCTCTTCTGTCATGGACAAACGGTTTGACCTATCTACCTCTCTACGCAAACTATTTTTAGCCTTTCTCATAACTCCACTGTGTTAAATAGATTAATATAATATACAAAACTTAGTTAGATTTACGTGTTTACAAAACACATATAAAAAGTATATAATGAATTCACAAATAATAAGACAGTATTGTTAGGAAGTTGAGTAACCTTGGATCAACATCTTCGATAGCCATTCCAGCCAATGATTGCATTGTCGGCTTAATAACACTAAACAAATGATTACAAAACAAACATAAGAAATGAGTGACTAACATCAAACAATTTGCATTGGTATATCTTCTAAAAATTCTAATGTTCTTATTTATTACCATCTTATTCTCTAAATTCTTATAAGAGTACCTCATCCAAAATCTCACATAAGAGTTCGATTTTTACGTCAAGACAAACCAAGACTTTATTCATCTGAATCAACATTTATTCTACCAATTTTTTCAAAATTTGAGTGCAGTTAAATCTCCGACCATCCCACATTGCTCATCTCACCCAAATTCAAGAAACTCAACAAAAATTTTGATAACGTTAGTGTTCTTTCTAATTACCTATATTAAACATAAGTAGGACGTCAAATAAGAAATTAAAAGGCACCAATAAGAAATACAAAAGCTTTTTATATTTGACACTTGTATATATCCCTTTGTATGATTTAATTCAAAGAGTAATATGTATAACTTCCTTTATCAAGAGAAAATATCAATATTTGGATATTTAACATACATCACTAAGTCGGTGTGTGCATTGTTTTAGTTGAAACACATTGTTTTTTTTGGGCCTGAAGCTGAAACACATTGTGCAACACAAAGAGAACATAATAAGTTTAGAGTACATTGGGTAACTGATTCAAGGTGTGAGTTAGTGAGTCAAGTCCATATATACATATTTTGGATAGCTGAAACACAATGGGTACAATCTAAGCTAAATTCAGTAGTTGCTAAGTGTGAAGCTACTTCAACATGAGAACTGCTCACATTCATGTCACTGATTATTCCACAACTGCACTACCTACATATATACATAAATTTTTCTACCTTTTTTATTTTTGTCTTTATACTTTTTGATTTCCCTAATACATTGAATGATATTGTTTGGGGGTGACAGCGACTTGGAATCTGTGTTATTGTAGCATTTCCCTTTTGTTTTGGTTAGATTCAGCAGTATTAATATTCCTATGATTATTACATATATATTATCACTTCATGATACACTAATAAGTTTCTTTATTAGATGATCAACAAAGAGTATTTTTTATGAAACAGAAAGCACAATCAAATTCATTACTTGTGAACTGCTACAGCCAACATAATGTCTTCGGTTTATCGAGGCATTTAATCAAACAATTGATACTCACTCTGAATAGTGCTAGTAACTGTTGTGGTCTGAAGTGCAAGAATTTTTTGGAATCTAATAGTACATATCAAGACAGACCATAAGAACATGGTTTATATTATCATATTTGTAGAATAGAACAAATTAAAACCTAACTGAAACTCTTAACATTACCTTAGCATTACCTGTACGTAGTGGAGAGCAAGCTATTTTAATGAGACAAGAGCAAGAAAACTGGTTGTAATTGAGTATAGAGATAGCAGCTTTGAGAGAGATAAGAGTCGTCGGAATTGTTGTTAAAGAGGAAGGGTAACCGAATATGAGAGTTGGGGGAGAACTTGGATTGATGGAGAAGAAGATAAATCGGCCAAGCATCACACTCGCCGCCCAAGAAACCTCTCGAGGAAGTGAAATATTTTTGGATTCTTCTACTCTCTACTCTATATATAAACCACCAAAAAAACCCACCTTGAATCCTCAGATCTCCACACCCAAAACCCCAAATCCCGATCTCGAACGCCTTGGACTCGAAATCCATTTCCATTGAAGGCGTGAGGTTTTCCATTGAAGGGCTCAAATTGTTGTTGGACTTGGACGGAGAGTTGGTTGTTGTTTTGGGGTTGAAGACAGAGAGTTGATTTGGGGGTTGGGTGTCACGGCCCAAATTTTCTAATCTTGATTAACTTGCTTAATCATGATCATCGACTCGTGACGTGGGGCCGCATGAGATGCGCACACCTACCGAGACATGTGGCTGAGGTAAATTTTATATTTGTATTGATGTATTCCTAGTGTTTTGTATGTGTGTAGGCTGACTAAGCCAATATGTGCAGCTATCGGCGTCGAGACGTGGTCAGGGACACGTCTCGAGTTGTGTGCAAGTCGGGATACCAAATAGCGAGACTTGCGATAAGTCTAAATTTAGTAAAATGCAATGTAATTAAATTAATGCACATTAAATCATAGCATATGGTTATAAATTATTAAATTGAATTGGAAATATATATATATTTATATTATATAAGTATATAATATAAATATATATACATTAAAAAAATCAGAAAAATCAGAAAAAAAAAATTGCGAAATGACAAAAGGGGCTTTGGCTTATTAAGGAAAAGATAAGGTTGCAGGGGTAAAATGGTAATTTCACCCCCAAAAACACCAACAAAACCACCGCCGCCGCCGCACACAAGAGGGAAAAGAGGAAGAAGAAGAAAGGGAGAGAGAGGAAGAGAGTCCCATGGGAGAGAGAGGGTCACCGGAGTGGATCGAGGCGACGACGACATTGGCGAGGTGAGTTTTTGTTGTTGATGTTGGCATTGTTGTTGTAGGACGTTAATGGTGATGATGAAGTTGGTTTTTTTTTTTGAAAGCAATGTGTTTAATGGTGGATTGGATGATTGATGGTATTGTTGTTGTGTAATAGATTGAAAAAGGAAATAGAGAAAGAAGGAAATCAAAAAAAAAAATAATAATAAAAGAAATAATAATATGTATATATATATATATGTATACATCCATATACATTTATATATATACAAATGCACATATATGTATATATCTACATATACACATGTATGAATATATACATAAAATATATTTATGTAACAAAAAAATAAGTAAATAAGTAAATGAATGATATGAAATAATCTTTCAGGGACTTAGGGGTGTTACGGGGGTTCGAGAGCGCTAGTCGGAGTGTCGCGAGGCCGGATAGCCATAGCTATCCTGTGACTGGTAAGTGAAACTGTGGGAACTCCCTACTTTATTTTATTCATATTAAATTCTCTTTCAGTCAATTTGATGACTTGTTATTAGTAATCTACCATCATGCTTTCCTTGTTATATTCAAGTTGAATGTTGAAATAGCATGATGCCTTGTGATGATTTCATTGACTCCTTTCCTAATGTGCCATATTTGATTATGAATAATGTTATAATTGATGTTAGAAATGCATGCATTAGGCTTACTGTGGTAATTGATTTGTATTCCGTTTCCTTTGAGGCTTTGTAGCCTAACTTATAGTTGATATCGTAGAATCTTAGAAATGAAATCCTTGAAACAAAAGTTGGAGATTATCTAGTGTCCATTGCACGAGAGATGGGTGGATTCACGGGGTCACTAGACCTCGGGTCCGGCACTCACCACTATTACTTGGGTGGCATCACGTAGCTTGAACTACGGGGTTGTTGGCAAGTTCTATATATATATATATTCAAAAATTTACAAAGTATGTTGAGAGTATCTCCATACGATAGTGGACAAAGGCTGGTTGATATTTCTCACCACCGACCGGACGTAGATCATCTCGACTTAGCCTGTGTCAGTCTATCTAACTTGGTTAACTGTGATATTTATATGCATTACTTTCTTAGCACCTTTTCTGCTTTATTATGCATTTAAATATCTGTCTTTAAATTGGAAATGAAGTATAGATTTCCCCGGTTATCACTTAAATATCACTATACTCACCGTCTAGTTTGTGACGGTGAGTGTAGGTTCGTCAAACAGCACTAGATCGGGCAAGGAGAAGATCGACGACTACCTCTGAGCTCGTAGCGCGTAGCTGCTGTACATGTAGGTTATATATTTTTTGTATTATGTTTTATATACGTCTTTTGCTTGGGTTGTTTTGTTGGGACGAGAGTTAGTCACCCGACTTTTGGCTTTCACTTTGTTATATATATGTTCGCCGTTATATGCATATATATATGGTGATTGTTATTTCCTGGTTTCCACACTTATAATCATAAGATTTACTTCCACTAAAATATTTAAGAATTCCACATTAAATTTGTAAAGACTTCCGCTAAATAAATTAATTGTTAAATATAGAGAAAAATAAGTAGTACAGGCTGACTAATACATAATTAGGTCCTACGTGTTGGAATTTGGGCTTAATTATGGGATTAGGCCGGGCGGTGCCCTAGACGAAAATAGGGGCCGTTACATTGGGGGAGTTGGTTTGTGAAAGGGGTTGGGGGAGTTGGTTTGTGAAGTGATCTTGGGTTGAAGACAGAGAATTGATTTGTAATTTGTTGAAGACGGAGAGTTGAAGAGTGTTGAAGTTGTTGTTGAAGATGGAGAGTTAATTTAGAGGTTAGGAGTTCGTGATTTTATCTTGGGGTTGGGGGTAAAACAGGAACTTCAAGTAACGAAGGAAAGGAGAAGTATTCTCACTTTTATTATATTGATATATATATATATATATATATATATATATTGCATGATTTTTTTACTAATTAAGGGATAAGATTGGTTGTTTCAACCCATTGATTTTGACAATAGTTACCGTAATCCCGAATTGAATCCTTGGATTAAATCTAGTTCTTCATAACTTGTTTTGCTATAGCTAGTCCTTTTTTAGCCTTCATTTTTATTTAGACTTCAATTATTTGAACATCTCAAATGAAAAGTGAATTAGATGTCAATGTGTGTCATCTAAAACTAAATACACATTAAACTTAAAAATTTCTCCAATGGAATGTGTATTTTGAATGTCAAGCTGACATGGATAGACATTGTCCATTTTGAATATCAATTCTAGACATTCAAATTGACAGCCATGTTAGATAATCAACTTTTAAAAAATATTTACTTACTTTATTTAGATTTTATTTTCACATTTTTAATTAATAAAATTACAAAAAGAAATGCTACCTCATCAATTGAACTACAATCCACATCTACCATTAGAGACCTATTTTGAAATCTAATATCTATTTAAGCCACATGGGATGGACATCCTCTGCACGTTAAGAATTCACGCCTACAATCCAATTTATCATTGGAGATGCTCTTAGATCAATTATGGACAACTAACCATTTTGGACTCTAATAACATGTAAAGTTTTGGAAGCACGCATGTGTTTGTATTAGGGGTGGCCAAACGGGTCAGCGTGTCATATCCGTGTCAACCCGTTTATGACACTAACCCAAATAAGCTCAACCCTAACGTTAACTCGTTAATTTTCTGTCTTATCATGTCAATCCATCAAACCCATTTACTTAGTATATATATTATTAAATTTATTATTTTATAATTCGATATTTGTAATATAAAATATAAAATTCTTTTGAAAATAACACCGTATTCCTAAGATCTAATTCAAATGATTATTGAAACTATGCAAATTGTTACTTTCTAAAAAATATGTACACTTTATTATGTTATTTGAACTCTTAAAAGTGTAATTCAACCATTAATATAATGAAATAATAACACATATGCATTATATAATTATTTTAAACGAATTACATTGGTCATAAATTAGTTAGCGTGTTTAGTTGTACGTGCTAACCCGTTTATGACACTAATTCATATAAACTCAACACTAACCCGCTAATATCTCGTGTTAGCCGTATCGTGACCATTTTGCCACCCCTAGTTTATATAGTCCAATTCTTACAAGAGTGGTAGAGACTAGAGACTAGAGACTAGAGTTTATAAAAGAAAGACAAAAGTTTAATTATAATTAAATATTTAATTAAAAATGGAGTAAAATATGTATAAGAGGTACAAAGTTCTCTTGAAATCTAAAAACGTCATATTTTTTTGAAGTCAAGAAATTTCAAAACGTCATATATTTTTGACTGGAGGAAGTATCTAATTACAAGAATAAATAACATTAATAGTAAGTAATTACATGCATGAAGTAAAGTGGGTGTTACAAGAAGAGATGGAATATAAAGAGATGTGCATCCACATTATCTACAACAGGGATTATTAATTTTACTATTTTTCAATTGAATTGCATTAATACGGCGCCGCTTCTCTTTCTTCCCCTAAAACTTTTAATTTTTTTTTATTATCCTTTGTTATTTTTTATCTTGAACCACCATCGATTTTTATTTTTTTCGTCGGTGGTTCCAATCACATCTTCTTGCAATTTATCATTCAATAAGCTACAGATATAGCCAGATTTGAAAAAGTTGGCTTCATCCTTGTTGCGGTACATCTTCCTCAATGATTATGCATGGATATGTGTAACAGTTGGTTAGGTTGGTCGTTTCTTTAGTTTTATATATATATATATATATATATATTTTACAGTTAATTTGTCTTCCTTAGTTAAAAGCTTTTGATTTATCTTCCCTTCTTGAGAGTCTTACGTTTTACTTCCCTTATTAGAAATTTTATTATTCGTTATGTAATTTTGATGGTGTTTGTGTATTGTCACCATGTGTTTCATCGTTGTAGAGAGTAGTCACTGATGTCACACTGTTTCAATTTTACAATCGCATTCACAACCAAATCAGTGACAGTTCTTTTGAACAAATAGGAGTAGCGAATCAATGTACTTTTATTAAGGCAATTCATTATATGTTTGGTCTTGTATCGAGCCATAAATTATTGATGTAATTTCTATTTTTCTTCAAAAAAAAATTGAATTGCACTAATAAAACATTTTTCGTCGATTAAGCCAATACTAGACGTAATATTAATTTTTTTTATAAGAAAGAAACAATTGCCACCAACAAGACTTGAACTCATGACCTTGTACTCTCAAATACCATATCAAAGCATTAGACCACCCAATTGGTTGGTATACTAGACGTAATATTGATCCTCTACTTAACCGCCAAATGTGGAGTTTTAATTCAATTGGTTTAGAGACACAACAATAAACTTATATTAAACTCATTATTTACAACTATGGGGAAACTATTATTTAAAGACACACAAGCTCTAATCAAATTAGAAACTACTTCCTCCGGTTAATAATATAAGTTGTTCTAGCAAAAACCTCTTGTTCAAAATTGTAAGTCGTTTTCAGAATTCGAGAGTGTATTTATTGCTTTTTTACCTATTTTACCGTTATACAATTCGATGATCAATGATCACTTTTATACTTCTCAAGGGTGTTCTATTTAGAAGGAATTTTTTTTGACAAATAGCACTACTAGAATTTGGGCTTTTACTTACAGATGTATTAGTAACAAAATAAAAATCGTAAGTAAAAGTCCATTTTTACTTACGACCTTGAACATTCATAAGTGAATATTGTGAATTTCGTTACCAAAAAATTATTTTCACTTACAAGTCGCGTGTTGTAAGTGAAAATAAATCATTTGTAAGTAAAAATTGTAAATTTCGTTAGTAAAAGTATATTTTCTCTTGCAAGTGTTGTTTCATAAGAAAAACATGATTGTTCGTAAATAAATAACCAAATATACTTTTTTTTGTAGGAATAACCAAATATACTTTTAATAACCAAGGTCGTTTGTTTCTTCAAAAAAAAAAACCAAAGTCGTTTGTAATTAAAATATAAACTTTTGCCTATAATCATTGAGTGTAAGTATCTATTTGTTTCGCATCACTCGGATGTACAAAAAAGTTTCCTTATGCTCTAGCTAATAGAGTTTGAGCCCATCACTAAAAAAATAGAGTTTGAGCCTTATGAACATCTACTATAAGGCAAGATCACGTGCCTTTGTTTATTTCTCAAGCTGTAATGGCAAAAGTTGTCTCTCAATAATTTTTTTTATTAACCACGGGTATCCTGACAATTTTGTCTGACTAGTCTCATGAGCCTAGGGATTACGGAAAGAGTTCACCAATGACTCGACGTTTGGTGAACTCGAGACCGTGTGCTTAACCTGCACAGTCTCACTTTCTCCTTTACCACTAAGCCAACTTGTTCAGGTTTGTCTCTCAATAAATAAAATTAGTCGAAATCCCGCGCTTCGCGCACGGGTAAAACTAAATGTCAATATATTAGTTAAAAAATAATTAATTTAATGAGAAAAATTGAAAAAAAAAACTAAAAAAAATAATCTTACCTTATAATATCAGATAAATTTTAAGTGAAGAATATCATCTAATTTCTTTGTAGTAAAAATAGGGATTATGTGCCTTGGAAGTTTAAAAACTTTTTGCATATGGTTGTATGAAAATATAATCCTAATGAAACTAATTTGATGAGAAAAAGAACTTCTTAGGTTTTGTTTTTTCAAAAGAAAGGTATTTATTAGTGATGTATTCTCCAAATAAAAAAAAAACCTAATTTCACTTGTCCATCTTTTTTCTCTTAGTCTAGACCACTAGATTAAAAAAAAGCAAAGAAAAAGAAAAAGAAAGGAAAAAGAGAAAATATTTTTTTGAAGTAAAAATTAACTTTACGTTTCTATCTATATTTTGGTTTTTTTAGTATGTTACTTGTGTCTTCTCTTATAAAAGAAGTCTTTTGAATGTGGTATCATAATGTGTGAACATCTCAATGTCTATCCATTAGACTTAAATGGTTGTATGTGAAGAATATTAAAATTTTATGCCCTCAAATCACAAAGCAATTGAAGTCACCACATGTGAAGAAACATGTGGGCCCCACACGTGGGACCCACATGCAAGGAAAATGCACTAAACGCGTCCACAAATTTCTCCATTATCGGTGGACGCGTGAGACGCGTTGACCAACGCGTCTCACGCGTCTTTGACCAACGCGTCTTTGACCAATGCGTCTCACGCGTCTTTGACGCGTCTTTGGTTGCCTATAAATAGGCCCAACGCGTTAGAACAAAATGTAGAGTAAGCGAAGCTCCAGAGCACAAGATAGCAGTGCAATGTGCAAGTGTGCTCTGTTGTGAGCAAATAGAGAGTGAGTGTTTCTCCTATTATAAAGAGAGATATTTTCAGTGTTTCTCCTTTATAAATAGAGAGATAGTGTAACACCTACTATTTTTCTCATAGTAAATTCTTCTATCCTTGCCCGTGGTTTTTACCCTAATTTGTTTGGGGGTTTTCCACGTAAAAATCTCTGTGTCCATTTTTCTTCACTTTTATTATCCCAAATTATTTGTCGTGGTCTTGCTCTATTCGGTCTATTTTTACAACAAGTGGTATCAGAGCCTAATTGAGATAATTTGTGATAGAAGCAATGGCGACAAAGTTCAAGATTGAGAAATTCAACGGGAGTAATTTCTCACTGTGGAAATTAAAGATGAAGGCTATCCTGAGAAAGGATAATTGTTTGGCGGCCATCAGCGAAAGGCCAGCTGATTTCGAAGACAACGCCAAATGGAATGAGATGGACGAGAATGCTATTGCAAATCTTCATCTGTCACTAGCTGATGGAGTTTTGTCAAGCATTGAAGAGAAGAAAACTGCCAAGGAGATCTGGGATCACCTTGGAAAATTGTATGAGGCCAAGTCACTCCACAACAAAATTTTTCTGAAGAGGAAATTATACACTCTACGGATGGCGGAGTCTACTTCAGTGACGGAGCACATCAATGCGATGAATACACTATTTTCTCAACTCACATCATTGAGTTATAAAATAGAATCGCAAAACGTCTTGAACTTCGCTTCAAAAGTCTACCAGATTCGTATGATCAACTCATCATCAATCGACAAATAATCTCTTAACGGATTGTTTAGCCTTCGATGATGTTGCATTTCTTGTTCTAGAAGAAGAAAATCGGCGCAAGAACAAAGAAAGACAGACGAGCCGAGTTCACAACAAGTGGAGGCCACGATCGTGATGAGAGGAAGATCAACGAACGTAGCCCCGATGGGAGTCACAATCATGGTAGATCAAAGTCAAAAAGCAAGAAGAATTTTAAATGCTACAAGCTGTGGCAAGAAGGGTCATTTGAAGAAAGACTGTTGGAGTTTGAAAAACTTCGATCCTCAAGGAAATGTGGCTAGCACTTCAAATGATGGAGCTGCATTGTGTTGCGAGGCGGCAACAACAACTAAAAGCGGGAAAAGACTCTCTCGATGTCCGGATTATCGACTCAGTGCGACGTATCACATGACCTCTCGAAGAGAATGGTTCCATCACTATGAACCTATTTTAGGAGGATCGTATGCGGTTGTAATGACCATGCTCTAAAGGTCATTGGCATTGGAACCATCATGTTGAAGATGTATGACGAGTGCTTGTTCGCACTATCCAAGAAGTGCGACATGTGGAAGGCCTCAAGAAGAATCTGCTATCTTTGGGACGATTTGATGATCTTGATTTGTGAAATCAAAGTCAAGAAAAGGGATCATGAAAATCAGTCGAGGAGCGCTTGTACTTATGAAGGGAGAAAAGGTTGCTGCAAACTTGTACCTGCTCATGGGAGAGACTCTTCAGGAAGGCGAAGCACCAGTTGCTTCAAGTTGTTCAAGTGAGAGATCTGCAATGATCTCGGCACCGAAACTTGGACACATGTCCGAACAAGGAATGAAAATCCTTGTTGAGAAGAAGCTACTTCCGAGCTTCACAAAGGTGTCACTACCCTTTTGTGAGCATTGTGTAACAAGCAAACAACATCGGTTGAAGTTTAACACATCAAATTCTAGAAGTAAGGCTATTCTAGAATTGGTCCACTCGATGTATGGCAAGCACCGGTCACATCAATAGGAGGAGCAAATTATTTTGTGTCCTTCATTGATGATTACTCCAGAGATGTTGGGTGTATCCAATCAAGAGGAAGGCGGATGTGTTCGGAATCTTCAAAGTATTCAAAGCGCGGGTTGAACTTGAATGCGGGAAGAAGATCAAGTGTTTGAGGACCGATAATGGAGGAGAATATACGGCAATGAGTTCGATAGCTTTTGCAAACGGGAAGGCATCAAAAGACAGATTCACTACAAAGATACACTCCTCAAAAAATGGAGTGGCGAGAGCGGATGAAACAGAACTCTACTAGAAAGAAAAAGAGCTATGTTGAGTACTGCAGGGCTTAGAAAAAAAAAGTTTTGGGCTGAAGCAGTCAACACCGCTTTGTTACGTGATAAATCGGGCTCCATCAACGGCAATTGAGTTGAGGACACCGATGGAAATGTGGACTGTAAACCGGTTGACTATTCAAACGTCCATGTATTTGGAAGTCCGATGTACGCTATGTACAATGCCCAAGAAACTACAAAGCTAGATCCAAAATCCAAGAAATGCTTATTCTTGGGGTATGCTGACGGAGTAAAGGGGTATCGCCTGTGGGATTCCACTACCCACAAGGTTGTAGTCAGCAGAGATGTTCTCTTTACAGAAGACAAGGTACAACAAATAGAGAAAGATGATAGCATTTCAGAAACTACAACAATACAGGTGGAATGTGAATCTGAACGAAAGGATTCTTCTGAAGCTGTACTAGAACATGAGGAGAATGAACCAGGTGAACCTGAAGTTCCAGAACCTCGTAGATCATCTCGCACGAGAAACGCACCAGAATGGCACTCAGAATATATTATGGAAAGCAATGTTGCATACTGTCTTCTAACCGAGGAAGGAGAACCATCAACTCTTCAAGAGGCAATGCATGGCTCGGAAACATCTCAGTGGACGGCAGCAATGCAGAAGAAATCGAAGCTCTCCATAAAAATAAAACATGGGAGCTAGTGCCATTACCAGGAGGCAGGAAGCCCATTGGCAACAAATGCGTTTACAAGATCAAACGAAACAGTGATGATCAAGTGGAGCGGTATCGTGCAAGATTGGTGGTGAAAGGATATGCTCAGAAAGAAGGCATTGATTTCAATGAGATATTTTCCCCTGTGGTTCGACTTACAACAGTTCGAGTAGTTCTAGCGATGTGTGCTACTTTTGATCTACATCTAGAGCAGCTAGATGTTAAGACAGCTTTTCTTCATGGAGATCTTAAAGAAGAGATTTATATGCTCCAACCAGAAGGATTTGAAGAACAAGGAAATGAGAACTTGGTTTGTCGGTTGAACAAATCTCTGTATGGTCTAAAGCAGGCGCCGAGGTGTTGGTACAAGAGATTTGATTCCTTCATAATGAGCCTTGGTTACAACAGACTAAATGCGAGACCACTTGCGCATATTGCAAGAGATTTGGTAACAATGATTTCATTGTTTTTTGTTGTATGTAGACGACATGTTGGTATCGAGCCCCAACAAAGATTGTATTCAAGAATTGAAGGCTCGGTTGGCTAGGGAGTTCGAGATGAAGGATTTGGGACCAAAGAAACAAGATTCTAGGGATGCAAATTCATCGAGACGAAATAATAGAAAGATTTGGCTTTCTCGGAAAAATTATTTGAAGAAGATCTTGCGTCGTTTCAACATGCAAGACGTAAGCCAATTTCTACCCCACTTTCTATTAATTTCAAGTTATCCTCAAGTATGAGTCCTAGCAGTGAAGAAGAGAGGATGGAAATGTCTCGAAAGCCGTATGCATCAGCAGTGGAAAACTTAATGTTCGCGATGATTTGTACACGACCAGACATTGCACAAGCAGTGGGAGTAGTTAGTCGGTACATGGCGAATCCTGGCAGAGAGCATTGGAATGCTGTAAAGAGGATCCTACGATACATCAAGGGTACCTCAAATGTTGCATTATGTTACGGAGGATCAGACTTTATTGTCAGTGGATATGTTGATTCTGATTATGCAGGAGATCTCGATAAAAGCAAATCCACCACTAGATATGTGTTCACACTTGCTGGCGGGACAGTAAGCTAGGTTTCAAAATTGCAGTCAGTTGTGGCTACGTCAACAACAGAAGCAGAATATGTCGCAGCTACACAAGCTAGTAAAGTAGCAGTATGGTTGAAGATGGTGTTGGAGGAACTCGGGCACAAACAAGAGAAAATTACTTTGTATTGTGACAATGTCGAGTGCCTTGCATCTCGCAAGGAATCCAGCCTTTCATTCAAAAACAAAGCATATACGAGTTCAGTATCACTTCGTTCGTGAGAAAGTGGAAGAAGGAACCGTGGACATGCAGAAAATTCATACTACAGACAACCTAACAGATTTTCTGACGAAGACGATCAATGCTGACAAATTTATCTGGTGTCGATCCTCATGCGGCTTGACAGAAATGTAAGCAACATGGAAATAGCAAGGAAGAAAGAATGGTGTGAAGATCTGATTGATTCTCAATCAAATCTTCAAGTGGGAGATTGTGAAGAAACATGTGGGCCCCACACGTGGGACCCACATGCAAGGAAAATGCACTAAACGCGTCCACAAATTTCTCCATTATCGGTGGACGCGTGAGACGCGTTGACCAACGCGTCTCACGCGTCTTTGACCAACGCGTCTTTGACCAATGCGTCTCACGCGTCTTTGACGCGTCTTTGGTTGCCTATAAATAGGCCCAACGCGTTAGAACAAAATGTAGAGTAAGCAGAAGCTCAGAGCACAAGATAGCAGTGCAATGTGCAAGTGTGCTCTGTTGTGAGCAAATAGAGAGTGAGTGTTTCTCCTATTATAAAAAGAGATATTTTCAGTGTTTCTCCTTTATAAATAGAGAGATAGTGTAACACCTACTATTTTTCTCATAGTAAATTCTTCTATCCTTGCCCGTGGTTTTTACCCTAATTTGTTTGGGGGTTTTCCACGTAAAAATCTCTGTGTCCATTTTTCTTCACTTTTATTATCCCAAATTATTTGTCGTGGTCTTGCTCTATCCGGTCTATTTTTACAACACCACAAACCCTAAAACCCCAAGTTCAAACGAGTCGAGAGTTTTGAGAGAGAAAAAGTGCCTCAATCCAAATCCTAACTGATACCATCTATCAAAATGGAGGGATTGCTACCCACGATCTTCCAGTTCTCACTACTTCGTTATCCTCTCCCGCGTTCACGTCGATCTTCCCGGGCTCACGACTTCATTGTCTTCTCTCGCCTCAAAAACTGCTCACGACTTACAAAACTCTCTCTAGAGCGCGATTCTTCTTGACTGAAAGTGAAAAGTCGATTGAGGTTAGTTATTTTCTTTTTCTTCACATGATTTAAGTTTCTTTGGGGTTGACCTTCTGTTTCTTAGTTCTATTTGATTCTAGTGCGTTTGTGTGTGGAATTCCTATAGGATTCTTGTGCATTTTTTCTAAGTCAAATTCCTCTTAGTATTTGAGTTTCTTTTTCTGTATTTTCTCATGCTTTGAAATTTATTATGAGAATAAAAATCAAAAAATCAAAAAATGCCCTAAGTAAAGAAAACGGATATGATTTTTTTTGGATTACAAAATAGGATATAATATTTATGCCCTTAATGCAATAAAGTTTACTTAGTACTTGATCTTGAACATCAAAATATTAATGCCTTTTTTATGTTCATTAATTGAAGCTTGATTTTTCAGCAATTATGTTAGCAAAATTTCTTTAACTTTTAATAAGTTTCATTAAGGGACAAGTTTTTAAAATTACATTTTTTTTTGAAGAATTTTTTTTTTAAAAATTACTATTGAATGTCTTAAAAAAGAAAGAAACGGAAGGGGAAATGAAATTCTATTTTACTGTTTTACAATAGCTTCCATAAGCATGCACCTTGCTTGAAGAGATTTATTAGTTCAATTAAATCTATGATAGAGATCATTAATTAGTTCAATTGTTTATATTTGTTTCGTATTAACTAGCTATGTTCTCTCTTATGAAAACTTCTGTAGTGGCGTGAGTAAAAATGTAGTTAGGTTGGTGAATAATAGTCTTTTTTACTCTTTTACTAGTCTTGTTAGCTGCTATTTAGCTGGAAAATATCCCTTTGTATTGCAGTTAACTCTTACATTTTCTAATTATATTACTTTATGAATGTCTTAGTCATATTTTATTCACTTGGGTCCTTTGTGAAACAGTTATTTTTTATTATTGCAAATGGATCGAAGTTGGATATTGGAGCAGAATCATATTTCAGCAAAATATGTTATATGAATTAACAACTTCTTACAAGTAGCAAAGTGTCACGTGAATGAAAATGGTAGAACTAGATGTTCGTGCTCGAATTGTTTGAATCTTAAGTGGCACGAAATCAGTACTATCGAATTTCATTTCATGAAGTACAGATTTTCTAGGTCGTATACAAAGTGGATATATCATGGAGATCCTAATGAAGTGCACCTCTACCAAATGCAGTTGTTGAAGATACTAATATGTTTACGGGAGATGTTAGAGTAAGAGATGAGTGCTTTGAAATGTTAGAAGATGTCACAGGAAGAAACTATGTGGAAGTAGGTAGTTCAACTGAAATAGGAGATGAAGAAATAATTGTTGAGAATCGACCTCCACATAAATTGTTTGATGAACTTGAATGCGAGTTGTATCCCGGTTGCTCCAAACATTCTGCATTAAATTTTTTGGTAAAGTTGTTGCATATAAAGTCATTGAATCTATGGAGCGATAAATCTTTTAATATGCTCTTAGAACTATTAAGAGATTCATTTCCGGATGGTGCTAGAATTCCAAAGAATTTTTATGAAGCGAAAAAAGTGATGCACGAGTTAGGATTGGGGTACGAATCAATTGATGTATGCAAATATGATTGTGCCTTGTTTTGGAAGGAGAACTCCAAACTTCTAGCTTGTCTAGTTTGTCATGAATCAAGATATAAAATAGATAAATCACGTGGAAATAGTAAGATACCTCATAAGAAACTGCGATACTTTCCGATAACACCTCGATTAAAAAGGTTATACAATTCAAGATATAGTGCCAAAGATATGAGATGGCACAAGGAAGGAAGGTTAGAAGAAGATGGTATCTTAAGGCACCCTGCAGATGGATCCGCGTGGAAGCATTTTGATCAAACTTATCCTAAATTTGCAAGTGATTGTCGAAACGTGAGATTGGGACTTGTTTCGGATGGGTTTAATCCATTTGGAAACATGTCAAATGCTCATAGTATATGGCCAGTAATATGCGTACCTTACAACTTGCCTCCATGGAAGTGTATGAAGGAATCTAGTTTCATGATGACACTGCTTATTCCTGGTCCAAAATCTCCAGGAAAAGACTTTGATGTGTTCATGAAACCTTTGATAGATGAGCTAAAGGAACTGTGGCACAATGGGGTAGAGACGTATGATTCTTACTCTAAATCGAGTTTTAATCTACGATCAGCGGTTATGTGGACTATAAGTGATTTTCCTGCTTATGCATACTTATATGGCTGGAGCACTAGAGGATATATGGCATGTCCTGTATGTCTTGATGATACCAAATCAATACGATTGAGAAACCGGATCTCGTACGTAGGTCACAGAAGATTCCTACCGAAGCGACACCTTTGGAGAAAAGATAGTGAATTTGATGGGTTCCCTGAATATGCAGGTCCACCAGTGCAATTATCTGGCAAGGAAATACTACAACAATTACGTGATTTACCGGTGCATGTACCTGGAAAAGCTCCTCATGATGTCGATGATGACAACAAGTGTGCTAATTCAAATTGCAATTGGTCAAAGAAAAGCATTATGTTTGAGTTAGAGTATTGGTCAAATTTGAAGTTGCGACATAATTTGGATGTTATGCATATTGAGAAAAATGTTTGTGATAACATTTTGGGAACTCTTCTTAACAATGAAAAGAAAACAAAGGATACTGACAAAGCTTGTAAAGATTTAGAGGACATGGGAATTCGTAAAGAGTTATGGTTAAGAAACTCGGGGGGTGGAATGATAAAGCCTCATGCTTCATACACATTATCAAAAGATGAAAAAAAGGATTTTTTGGAGTATCTTAAATCAATTAGAATGCCTGATGGATATGCTTCAAATATTGCTAATCGTGTCACTGGTGATGGCAAGATACTTGGTATGAAGACACATGATTGTCACGTGTTACTACAACGACTTTTACCTCCTGGTATACTTCCATACTTCAATAAAGAGATTCGGAACACATTAATTGAGTTTTCAACATTCTTTCAAAAAATATGCTCAAAGACCTTATATGTTAAAGATCTCGAGGACTTGAGAATGGGAATCACTCTTATTTTATGCAATTAGAGAAGATATTTCCTCCTGCCTTCTTCACAATAATGGTGCACTTATGTGTGCATTTGGTTGATGAAGCTCTACTAACTGGACCAGTTCAATTGAGATGGATGTATCCGTTTGAAAGGTGTTTGGGTACATACAAAAAATATGTTCGAAACAAGGCACGTCCAGAAGGGTCAATTGCCGAGGCTTATGTTGCAAATGAAGCATTGACATTTTGTTTATTGTACCTCAAAAGAATCGAAACAAAGTTCAATCGGCCTGAACGAAACTATGATGTTAACGTCGATTCAAAAGAACATGATATCAATGTCTTCAAAGAAACAAGTCGATGTTATGGTGGGAAAAAAATAGGATTCTTTACAATCAAATTGTGAAATCGAGCCCACTGGTACATAATCAACAACTCGCCAGAGCTTCAGCCATATATAGAGTAAGTATTTAGCATGCTTCTACAATTAAGAACATGTTTAAGAAATGCACAAGTTAAAATACGTCTAATTATACATTTATGATCACGTGCAGTGAACACATGATTATATTAAGACGAGACCATTCTCAAAATTTAGAAAAATTGCAAGAGGAAGCTTTTCCTCGTTGGTTCAAAGCACGAGTAAGTACAATTAAAATTATCATTGCTTCTCTAATAAACGTTGCAAACAATTAACTGAATTCCATTTGTATTGCCCAATTTAGATGGAAAAACTGCGTTTTGAGAAGTCTCCGGAAGCTACTGACGACTTGTACTCACTTGCTGAAGGACCTACAAGAAGTTATAATAGTTGGACTGGTTGCATTGTGAATGGTATTCGCTTTCGTTGATAGTCCCGAGATGATAAGTTGCGAACTCAGAACTGTGGCGTGTTGGTTCCTAGTAGTCATCAAGGAGAACCAATGGAATTTTGTGGGGTGTTGAAGGAAATAATTGAACTAAGATACTTACATCAACGAAAAATTATTTTGTTCAATTGTGATTGGTACAACTCCAATAGAAGACAAAAGAAAACAATCACCGAATGTGGCATAACAAGCATTAATGTCAGTTCGCATTGGTACAATAATGATCCATTTATTCTTGCAACTCAAGCTCAGCAGATATACTATATCGCTGATTATAAGCATGGATCCAATTGGAGAATTATTCAAAAGGTCAATCACCGACACATATGGGACATCCCACTAATCGATGAAGATGACCAACAATTGGTTGAAGATGTGTATCAAGACCAAAATTCATTCGAATCGATTCTCACTCCGGAAGTGCCAAACATAGAAACAGAGAATTTGGTCCGAAATGATGTTGAGCCAACAATAGTTTTGAATGTAAACTTATCGAAAGAAAATCTGGAAGATGGAGAAAATGATTTTATTTGTGACGGTACTTATGAAGATGTTGAGGAGAAAATAAATAGTGAGGAGGAAACATGCAGTGAAGATGACTTTAACAACGATGATGATGATAGTGATTAATAATGTTGTATGTAATTTTTTGAGTTCTTTTGAATAGTTAATTGTATGCGTTTATTGAAAACAAAAAACTCATTGTTAGTGTCCTTTCATATCCTATTTTTGTAATGGTTCACTTATTTTTTATTTTTTTTCTGTTTGGTTAATCATGTCAGAGCAAGACATTGTATCGTCACCAACAATACCTTCTGATGTAGCATCTCCCCTGGTTTGTGTTTATTAAAAATCATATTTTTTTTTCTATTTGCAAAATTAACTGTTTTATATTTAGAGTTGCAGATATCATCATTTATTATTATCTTAATCATTTCCATTAAGGACTAGTAATATGCTAATGTGATTTACTTTATCTGTTTATGTTTTATTTATAGAAGAAGTCCAGGATGCTGCTGAAAAGAATGTTCGTGGAGTCACTAGAAATTTAGAGCTACAAAAGGAATTTGAAGACAAAGGGCCGTTACCAATTCAAATCACTCCTGAACTTCAGCAAGCAACTGGAAAAAATGCTTCTTGGTTTAATAATCTTTGTGGGGCTGTTGTACGCGAGCATGCACCTCTTGATATTAAGGGTTGGAAAGAAATACCTCTTCAACAGAAAATGCCTATGTATCAAAGAGTCATGGTATGTAAATACATAAGACTTTAGTATTTTTGTAATTGTTAGCCTATCTTAATTCACATCAATATCTTAAAGTATTATTTTTCTCACTTTTGTTTTGCAGGAGAAGTTTCAAGTTAATCCAAACTCAAGGCATGTTCGCAAAGTAATTAACCACCAAATGGGCGCTTCCTATAGAACATGGAGATTTCAATTAAATAAGCACTTTAAAAAGGTAGGAGGTTATAGTGATTTGGAAAGTGCTAAAAGTGAAAAATACGAGACAGTTGAATCAGAAGAAGAATGGAAGAAGTTGTGTGATTACCTTGCATCTGCTGAATTTCAAGTAAGTTGTTGAAATTTATCATTGTTTAAGAACAATTTTTATTGTATGTGTTTTATTTTTCCTTGTCATTGTTGGGTGTGTTAGTTATTACATTTTTTTCATTAGCTTTTGATTTATTTTTCTTACATGTTTAAATTAAAATCAATTGCTAAAATGAATGTACTGATTGGGTAGTGTGATGAGGGGGTTGTAGTGCATTGAATACCTGAGTGTTTTGGGCATTATATTGCCTTATATATGTAATGGAGCACCGCTCACTGCATATATTAATTCTTAAAAATTCATGTGCACAATACTTGTATGGAATTGCTGATATGATGATATTATCTCTATTGTAGAATATGTCAGCTGCTAACTTTGAAAACCGTTCGAAAAGAAAGTACATGCAAACGAATGGATCAATTTCAACTCCTAATCATCAATTGCGTTTGCACAATGAGCTTTTTTGTGGTGTTGGCCATATAGAAACTTTTAAGAGGAACCACACTACTAAGAGGGGCGAATGGCTGAATGATGAATGCGAGAAGGCTTATGTGAGTAGTTCAAGCATATGTTTCTAATAATATTTTATTTCTCTTCTAACTTCTACATTCTGATGCTTATTTCTTGTGTGGTAGTTAGAGATGGTAGAAAAGAGGCTTAACAACATGTGGCCTCCTCCTTTAGATCATGTGGATGAGCCATTTGTCTCGGACTTGAACATATTGAAAGATGTACTTGGCCAGAAATCTTCATATTTGCGCGGATGGGCTAGACTAGCGACTACGCAGAAAACTTCAAATAGAAACAGGGATGAATTCAATAGTGAACCTGATGAAGAATCAGAAATTGCATTACTGAAGCGTGAAGTAGAAGGCTATCGTGAGCGGTTTGAGACTATTGATGAGATGAAGCAACAAATTGCCCATTTGGAAGAGATCATACGACGATATTCTCAAGGAGATACTCCACCTTCTGTTGATGCTTCTTGAAATAGGCCTATTAGATGCTACATACTAAGTACTTTAGGAGTTCATTCTAATATGCTTATGCATGTTGCATACTAGTACTTGTAGTAAAAGACTTAGTGCAGTAAAAGACTCAGTGCACTTCATTAGTTGTTGTTGTTGTTGGTGTCTTAGCTATGATTATCATATTTAGGTAGGTCATGTGGTGATTGGTCAAACTTCTTGTGTGGTTAAGTTGTGTGGTTAAGTTGTGTCATTTCTTTTTAATGTTGTTGTAATATGTTTATAGTTGTTTATATGTTGCTGAATAGGTGGATCCATTGTTATCTTATGATATGCACTACAGATGGTTGTATATCTGATTACCTGTAGGGGTTAGTCTTTGGGATGTCTTCTTTGGAAGAGAAGATATCCCTGCATTTCTTTTAATTAAAAAAAAATGCAGCCATGCAGGGATATTTGTTATTTGCAAGGAATGTTGTTGCTATTCAAAGTTTGACAGCTACCTTTCTAACTAGTTGGATGCTCTGATACATTTGCAAGTAAAAATGTACTTTTAGTAACAAGTTCATTATCTTTAGTAACCACGAAAATTGGTAAGTAGTTATAGCTTTTTTACTAACAATGTACTTCGTAAGTAAAACTATGCTGCATTACGATGATAATTCTTTTTACTTACAATATTCTCGTAAGTAATAACAAATCTTTACTTGCAAGTTGGATAATATTACCAACAACAATATATTGTAAGTAAAAGTAATGTGCTTTACTTACGACTTTTATTGTAAGTATAAACTTTTAGCGACGAGCCTGTACTTACAATGCCTTTACCAACAACATTTCGTAAGTAAATGTTTTTACTTACGATTTTTAGAACTTTCACTAACAATCATGTTTGTAAGTAAAAGCCCATTTTTTTGTAGTGTAGTTTGGCAAACACTTATTTACTTTAAAATCTAGAAAAAACTTCTATGACTTAAAAAATAATTTGTACCTTTTAGTGAAGTAAAAAAACCAAATATTATTTGGCAAGATGAATTAGACTTAGTTCAACTTGATTCAAAAATTACATGACCAAATCAAAAGTTGGACTAAAAAATTAAAAGTTAGACTTTTAAAATTAAGTAATACAAAAAAAAAAAAGATCAAATATTGGTAGACAAAGCAACCATAAGCCAAATTTAGATCAACCAATTTCAACTCTTTAACCAACATATCGAAGCTCCTCATACTAGATGCATGATGACAGCTTGCCTTCTCCCCCATGAGCCTAGTGACATTGAAGTCCCCTGCCACACACTATCTTGATCCACACACCCCATTCAAAGCCCCCCATAGTGGAGGAGACTAGTTATTTACGTAGACTTAAATTAAAGAGTGGGCGTGTGTTCTCCATAATGCCAAGGATTTTTGAGCGAGTTGTCTACGTATCTTCTTGGGGTTTTAGAGAAATCAAAACCCACGTAGTTCTCTTATATGCATGTGTATATACAACAAAATGACCCCTTTACCATTACAAACCACCATCTAATCTCTCTGTCGTCTTCTTGTTGTGCAAAATGTCCTACTGCCTAATCAACATCGAACTTGTGAGACATGCTTGTTTGATTTTCAAATAGATCATGATTCAGATATTCGCCGAATTACCATTGTGCCTAGCTTAAACATTGCACGCTAGTTGCCTTGCAGAAGAGCAGTCCTTTGCGTATGAATCAAATTAGGTGTATGTTCAGTTTCATCACTGTCCTGGAAGTGAAATGCATAGATCTGAGATGTGCTTTCATAATTGAACATGCTCCTTTTCTAAAGCCTTGAACATGTTCTTCTAGGATAAGTTATTTGTTCTTCATGTGGAAGCTCTGTCGTTGGAATTGGAGGTATTGGCAACAAGCATTGTTGCACTGCTAGTGATTGTGGCGTTGGAATGTTGTCATTTGAATTTACACAGTTGTTAATTGCAAAAACAAAAATAAAAAAGAGAACACAGCACATACCACACGATTGGAGAGATCCCAGGCAAAAAAAACCCGGGCAACCTCTCCAACCACCACATGGTCCGTTTACGAATCTGGAAGAAGCAAATAAAATCTTAAACGACCGGTTTCGCTCCAACTTTGCCCCTACATACTTCAAGCACTTCATTCTCCAAACCACACAAGACACACATGATACACACCAACAAAAAAAATAAAACTACTAACAAAAATTATACACAGTATATGTGACTGATGTACATGCCACTCATGAAAGATAGAAGTGGGAGCATGATAAAATGCTAATAAGAACGGTTGAAAAAGAAAAGTCTTAGATAATCAACTTTGAGCATTAAAACTGAGCAAGCGATACACTATGAGACGCTTGCGTGCACATCTAGAGGTGTATCTCAATGGACACCGAGCCACCCCAAAGCGTGTTAATCTAACAAATTTTGGTTGAAAATATATATAAGGTTTAGGGTTTAGGGGTTAGGGTTGAGAGTTTAAGTTTTAGGGTTTAGAGTTTAGGTTTTAGGATTTAGAGCTTAGGGTTTAAGATAGGGTTGCAAGTGGGGCAGAGCGGGGCGAGGATTGAAAAGATTGTCCCCACATCTGCGGGGGTGCGGGGCAGGGAGTTATCCTCGAAATACCCCGCGGGGCAAACTTCACCACCCCACGCCCTGCCCCGTCAGATTTTCAGCTGGGCGCTAGGATCTCTATGGGGCGCAGACTTTATATAAGTCTATGTTTTGATCCGCAATCTTTAGTCTTTTTTTATTTCTTTACTTGTTGCACAAACAATGCGTCTCTACTTAAGTGCTACTAGTTCCAAATTTTATATAATTAGTTAGAATAAGTTAGTCATACTAATTAACAATTGAATATTTGTCAAGCAAATTTTTTAATCAATTGTATGCTAATAGTATTTCTAGGGGGAGACTTAATTAATCAACGTTTGTTCTAAAACATTATTGAAAACTACGTACTAATGATTAATTGATTTAATTCGCTTATTAATTTTGATTATATAATTGGTTTCTTATGTAATTTCATTCGTGCACCTTATATTTTGATCCTTATCTTTAGTCTTTTTCTTGTCACTTGATTACTTTATCAACAATTTTTTTTTGCTCTTTTCGACTTTTTGATAGCTATTTAGTTTTTGGTGTTTGTTATATTCAAATTTTTACGTTTTTGTTTTTATTTCAATCTCTTTTTTATTTTTCTTTCAAGAGCAAACAAAAATATTTTTGAAATGACATATACTGATCGACAATCTCTGTATGCATTATTTAGATCAACAACATCCATTTTTTTAGTTTATTCTACAAGATGTCAATTTACTATAAAACCTTTATCGTGGTAACAAAATCTTAATCAATCGTTTTTTTTAAATATAGCTTTTATATATAAAGTATTAAATTGGGATTTCACCAATATTTACATAAGTTTTTTTTCTCTTCTTATCATTTCCTTTTTCTCATCAAATTAATTTTATTAGGAATATATTTTTGTATAAGCATATGCAAAAAGTTTTTAAACTTTCAAGGAACATATTCCATAATTTTACTACAAAAAAATTAAATGATATTATTCTTCACTTAAAATTTATTTGAGATTATGTAATAAGATTATTTTTGTAGTTTTTAAAAAAAAATCTTTTTCTCATTAAGTTAATTATTTTTTAACTAATTAATATATTGACACTTAGTCTTACTCGTGTCCGAAGCAAGGGAATTTTGACTAGTTTTTTTAAAAAGGATTTCTCATGGGACGGGATGCGGGTTGGGGAGACGAAGATTTCTCGTGGGGCGAGGCACGGGACGGGATGCAGGGATTCTCCGTAGGGCGGGTATGGGAAAAACCTATGGGACAAGGGTAATCTCCACCCTGCGGGTGGGGTGGGGTGGGGTGGGGTGGGGCGGGGCAAAAAATGCAGGAAATCCCCTTCCTGCTGGTGCGGGGCCTCATGGGCGACAGAAATTTCTTGCCCCAATTGCAACCTAGTTTATGGTATGTGTGTTTGTGTGTGTCTTTTGTGGTTTGAAGAATGTGGAGTGCGGCGAGGGCAAAGTTGTAAGAAACAAAACAAAAATCACCGTCTTATTGTTTTAAAAAAGTAGACACGCTTCTTAAAAAAAGAAGAAAGAAATAGACACGTGGAGGCATAAAGGAGTGATGACTTGAAAAACTGAAAAAAAAATGGCACTGGATGTAAGTCGCTTTCCCTAATAACATGTTGCATTTTTTATTTTTTTTTTGTCGAAGCAATATTATAAAAACAAAATAATATTATTTGATACGATCAAGTAAAAAAAAAAATTCTTGGAAACCCAAATTTGTGTGTACGATACATATAAAATAACTATAACTTATACAAAATTATAAATTTAAAATAAACTAAACTAACGAATGTTTAAATCACTATTATTTGTATATTTATAATGTAAAACTTATACAATTGTAACAAAAAAAACTTATGCAATTTATTATTGAGAAATAAGTAATTCGCTATATTAAACTGTGAGAAAAAATTGGAATTATTAATCTCACTATTTTAAATAGAATTGCAACTTCAACTTATACGTGTGGAGTTTTAACTTAAAAGTGACTTAAATACTAAATTATGAAGTTGCATTATTATTCGATGCGAGACTAACATTCGATCCACACATCTTTAACACTCCACCTTGAATCAAAATCCATTTAAGGTGTGTCTTTTCCTAGGTCCCGGACGAAACCTCCGCTCTGATACTATAATAGGTTTAGGCTCTGTTTGTATGATAATTATAAGGTAGCTAGCTTATAATTAATCTAACTTATAAGTTAGTTTAACAAAAAAGTTATGGTTAGTTGGTAGCTTATTTTGTAAGTAAGCTAGATGAAACGCTAAATTCTGCATGTTATATAGACTAGCATTTTCTCTCTTAAACGTTGGGTGATAATTTTTTTTCTCAATTTTACTCCTAAATTGCTACATCCACGTAATATTAGGCAAATTTTTTTTTTTTTAAAGTCTAAAAGGCACATTGATTATTTCTAACCCAAGATTGTAAACCAACCTATTACAACATTCGAGTGAAATGTAATAGATATTGCATTGCATACTTAAGACCGGAACTACCCTAATCAAAATATAGAGAACTACCATACAAAAGGGGAGAACTACCCCCACATAGAGGCCCCCAATGCAATAAAATCATTTTTTATTAATTGTATTATTTTCATTGTAATTTATATTTTACTTTAATTTCTGTTGGTGAATTCATTGTATTTTAATTACTTGTACATTGATACTATATATTTTTTTATCAATATCTTTTAATACATTATGCTTATGTGTCTACAATTATTTTTTGAAGTAAATGTCTGCAATTATGATGTTCGCATAATTTAATTATGTCATTTGAAAACAAATGTAGTAAATATTGTTAAATTATAAATGCAATAAATGTTTTGTGACATTATATATAATAATGTGGCAATTTTTTTAGATTTGCCACAAATAATAATGTCGTAGAAATATGTTGCAAATGTTTTTGTCACATGAAAAAGTGTACTAAAAGCTTGTAGTAAATAAGTGATTAAATACTTTCTAAAAAAAAGTGATTAAATACGACAAATATATTTGCTACATTAGAGAAATTGTTGCAATAGTTCTTTTACTACACTAATTATCGTCGTAAAGTTTTAGAGATGCTGGTTTGTTGTGACGGTGGAAAAATTGTTGCAGAGACGTCGCAAATAGGCATAGGTTTTGACTACGATATCAATGCCTTTTGCAACAATTTTATTTTGTCACAAAAAAGAAATTTTCACGCAGTGAAAAGAGGTAAGAAATAAAGAAGTAGACTACCACAACATCACCATGGAACCACCATGACCACTTGCTGTCAGAACACCACTTCACTTGAATTACCTTTCGAAAAAGGTGAACCCTATAATTTTTCAATGTTGTTTTAGGGTTTTTAAACTCATTATTTACAACTATATATAGAGAAAACCCTCATTTAAAGCCACATAAACCCTAATCAAATTACAAACAACTAAATTTAAAAATCCTACTACTGATTTAAATTACAACTCTTACATGTGATATCAAAAAAAAGATGATCCCTTTGTATGAATTCATGGGTGTTCTCTTTGGCAAGGACTTTTTCTTTGACAAATAGTTTGGTAAGCGCATTATTTAGTTTAGGATCTAGATGAAGTTTCTTTCCCTTAAATTTTTTTTTTGTAATATATGTTAAAATAGTGTGACAATAAGGGATTGTTCTCTATAAACAACTTAAGTAAATGACTGTACACAAACACCACTTGAACTACATAATGAAAAATAAAATTTTGTATGAAAGAAAACCTAAGACTTCCAACAAGAGAAAATAATAGTATAGTGATGTAAAAAATATTAGAACAAGAGCACATACTATATTATCTTTTGGTGTGTTTTTTCTTTTTGGTGAAACATTGTTTATTTTTATTTTTTTGGGTAATTATTCTTTTTTCTTTTTTGTTTAAAGAATTATCGATTTTTTTTTTTATCTATACATTATCAATTTTAGTTTTACATTATCCAACATTTGGGAAATCTTGGACGGCACGTGGCACGCGCGTGGATAGTAAATGGACGAGTCGGTGCGCTTTGCGGAGAGAGGCAGAGAGGTTGCGATGCGAATGCGATCGAAAAGTGGAACGTTCCAGATTTTGTTGTGCTTCAAAGTTTCGCAGACATTAGACTATGGAGTTGAGCGGATTCACGCAATTCCCACAGATCGATTTAGGTTTCAATTCGGCAACGCATTTCTTGATGAAAGGCATGCATTCTTGATTGTCTGCTTAAACCAAGGCAATTAATTCGATTTCTTCTTCGGTTTAATCTGGTTTTTTTTCTTTTCTTTGATTCTGAATCGAATTAAGTTTTCATAATTGCTTAATTTGATCGTACGTTCATGTGTTCTCTGTTCTGTTTCGTCTATAAATCAAGATCATGTTGATCGTACATTCATATGAATCTCATTATATTTATATATTGTTGATCCGGAAACCGGAATCGAGAACAGAAAGAACAGTCTTGATCATTGATCACAAGAACAAAACATCGATCAAAACCAATTAAGGTGATTGATTCCACTTCTTCATCTTTATCTGGTTTGTTGTATTCTTTTCTTTTCTGTTTCTGTTTCTGTTCTGTTCTGTTCTGTTTCATTATATTTATATATAGTTATTATAGTTATTCACATATTCTTGATTGTGGCTAGTATTAATAATTGTATAATTACTCTCAATTGTTTTGGAGTTCTGTAGTCATAGATTTGTAGGTTAATTTGTTTGAATTCAACGCAGATATAAATCTTGTTTTGTTATTATAGTTATTCAACATATACTAATTAATCTTGCATTAGTTTAGTTTCAAACTAAATCTTCTCATCAATCTTGTGTATTCCTTAGCTAATTAAGCCTTTGTTTTGGTTGTTGCTCAGATTCATCATCAGCACCATTGCTAGCTGCAGATCTTTGACTCCAACGGAGGGACCCTTGTTGGTTAATTAGATTGTTAATTAGCACAAGTGTTTTTCATAGAATTAACCATGATGAACGATGTATTATTTAGCTTTAATTGGTTAGCCAAAGATGATTAATGAGCTGCGCATATGCAGTGTGCACAATTGTAATAATCCGACCTTTGCCATGTTGGGTGCGCTTGCTTGGCAGGTCAAACCTCTTAATAAAAGCTCATTTTTTGTGGTGTTGGAGAGGTCGCACGGGGTTTGTTTGCCCGGGGTCTCTCCAATAGTGTGGTGGTTGGCGAGGTTGCATGGGATTTTTTGCCCGGGATCTCTCCAATGGCGTGGTCTGTGGTGTGTGCTCTCTTTTGCTTTTGTTTTTGTTACCAACAACTGTGTAACGTCAAACTACAACATTACAACACCGCATTCGCTTTTCGCTAGCAGCATTCGCTATTCGCTTGCACCACAACAATGCTTGTTGTTGCCAATACCACCAATTCCAACAACAGAATTACAGAGCTTCCACTTGAAGATAAATCAAAGAACTTATCCAAGAAGAACGTGTTCAGGGTTTCAGAAAAATAAGAACAGGTTCAGCGTTATGCAGCATTTCAAGAACTATATGTGCATTTCACTGCAGTGATAAAAGCTAGACATCATGAAACCTAATTCGATTCAGTATCAAAGAACTGCTCCCGCGAAGCGACATGATCGATCTATTTAAAGATCTAACATGTGTCTCACAGGCTCGACGATGATTGGACAAAAGTACACTTTGCACAACGAGAAGATGACGGGGATTAATTATTAGATGGTGTTTCCTAGTTGAGTTATATTAAAGGGGTAATTTTGATGTATATACATACACATGTAAGAGAACTACGTGGGCTTTGATTCCTTTAAAACCCCGAGAGGATACGTAGGCAACTCACTCTAAATGAGTACAAGCCCTTCTTTAATAAATTTTAATTTTTTGGCCGAAGAAGACTCTGATGTAACTGACTCTAAATGATATTGTCATATGCTTACTCAATTTTCTCAGTTAGGTTGTTTGGGATGTTCTTACTTTTTCTTATTTGAATGTAAAAACAAGTATTGATCCACAGATCCCAAAATCATCGTAATATCATTAGAAGTATCATAAGTTTAAGGTTTTTCATTTTCTTATTAATAAAAGCTTTGTTTATATACTCTATAAATTAGATACATATAGTTTTCCTGTTTGTTATTTTTCCAAAACGCAATCCGACCACAAAATTAATTTATAGAACTTACGATTTTCTTAGGTCATTGGGCTTATGATTTGAGATTTTTACCAGTTAACGTTTCAAATGTTGCTAAAAGTGTCTCTTAATTAATAGTCTTAGAAATTTTTTTACTAGAGATAATTGGTGAGTAATTCCTTGTACACCCATAGTGAGAAGTCTCATGTGCGGCACAATATATTAAGAAACAAAGAGACAATCGTTAATAAGGTAATAACTCTATTTTGGTTTCTACTAATTTGGATCGACCTTCGACAAGATGCAAAAAGGAAGCCACGTCATGATACCTGAAAGTGTTTTACATTGTGCCGGAACTATTTAACCTAACATCAATTCAAGACAATGTTTATCAACCATATAGCAAACTATAAAGTTACTTAGATAGTAGGTTAAAGGTTGGAGTCCCTGCTTCTAACCAAAAAAAAAAGTTGGAGTCTCAGAGACAAAGTATTGGTTTCCCTTACTCCTGCAAATATTAGTCTAATACATGGAGAAATGTAATTGCATTTCCAAATGATTGAAAAATATAAATACAATGTGAATCCCTTCATTCTAGTTCAAAGTTTACAAATAGACAGCGTAATCCAAATGTGAACCTAAAACTGTACTTATGAGTTCAAATGCATCCCTCCCGAAATCGACATTGCTTGCTTATAGTTTTACTCACATCTAGTTTATTTCACCTAGACGGGATACCTAGTCTCAACTAGATTTACTCGCACCTAGTCTTTTTCACCTAGGCGGGATATCACATTGAGACCGAACATGACAATGCGAACCGTATGACATGTATGCATGACCAACAATAATATCAAATGCAATGCCGACTTAATACAAAGCAGGTACAAAGATAAATCATTTAATAGTAGAAGTCATTGTACGGTTTAGAACCAACCAACTTCATTGTACGGTTTAGAACCTACCAACTTTGAGCCAATTTTTTGGGATTCTCAGACCGTCGGATAACCTTGAAAATGGTTACAATAGCTTCTTTGCATACCTAATTATATTATGGGTCAAGGTTCAAGTGAAACTGAATCATGAAACCCAATGGAAATTGCGGCCAAAGTACACTCGAGAGAACTATTTCCAAAAATTACTATTTATGAATCTCATTATATATAGTTATTACGTACAATTTCAGTCTATTCTTGATTGGCGTTTAAGTTTGTTAGATTATTTGATACAAAGAAATTCAAGTGCTATAATTGATTGCTTTACTTTTTATGATTCTTTAGAATAAGTAGTGGCCGGTACGTGTTATCTGTACCGCATTAAGCATTCATAATTGCTTAATTTGATTGTGTCCATAAATCAAGATCATGTAGATAATGTATAGGGTTTGAACTTTGAACTAACCCTTAATTCTTTCCGTTTTCTGTAGTCATAGATTTGTAGGTTTTTTTTTGAAATCAATGCAGATATAAATCTTATTTTGTTATTAATTAGTTATTAGCACAAACTACCAACAGATACGTACTAGTTATTCTTGCATTAGTTTTAAATTTCATTCTTGTGTATTTCTTAGTAGTTGATCAGGGTGTTTAATTTTGGTTGTATGCAGATTGATCTTCAACGACACTACCATTCCTGCAGATCTTCAATTCTGATGGAGGCCGGGGATGCTTGTTGGTTAATTAGATTGTTAATTACTAATTAGTGTTTTTCATAGAACCCATGATGATCGATGTATTATTTAGCTTTAATTGCTTAGCCAAAGATGTTTAATCCGCTGCGCAGGGCCTAACAATTGAGAAATTGTTAGGGCTATGTAGTGTGCACAATTGTAATAATACGACCTTTGCCATGTTGGGTGCGCTTGCTTGGCAGGTCAAAACGTCTTAATAAAGCTCGATTTTTGTGGTGTTGGAGAGGTCGCACGTGGTTTGTTTGCCCGGGATCTCTCCAATGGTGTGTGGTGTGGTATGTGCTTTCTTTTGCTTTTGGTTTTGTCACTAACAACTGCGTAAACTCAAACCGCAACATTCCAACGCACCATTCACTAGTAGCGCAACAATGCTCGTTGTTGCCAATACCTCCAATTCCAACGGCAGATCGAAGAACTTATCTTAGAACATGTGCAAGGCTTTAGAAAAAAAAAAGAACATGTGAAGTTATGCAACATTTCAGGAACTGTGCATTTCACTTCCAGTGCAGCGATGAAATTAAGCTGGACATCATGCCGACACCTAATTCGATTCAGAAGCAAAGGACTGATCTTCTGCAAGGTGACTAGTGTGCTATGTTCATCTCAAGTAAGCTAGGCATAATGGTGGTTTGGCGAAGATCTGAATCATGATCCGTTTGAAGATCAAACATGCATGTCTCGCAGATTTGTTGATGATTGCCCAAAAACACATTTGTACAATGTGGAATTATATTAAAGGGGTAATTTAGTTGTATACACATGCATGTAATTAAGAGAACTACGTGGGCTTTGATTTCTCTAAAACCCCAAGAGGATACGTAGGCAACTCGCTCTAAATGAGTACAAGCCCTTTCTTTAATAAATTCTGTTTTTTTTGGCTGAAGAAGACCGTGTGCTGAACTGAATCCAAATCATATTGTTGTATTCGTACTCAATATTCTCAGTTAAGGTTCATTGTTGTTGATTTAGTTTATGTTTGGGTTTTTTCTTCTGGTTTTTGTTGTTCCTTCTTTTCTTACTATTACTAATTTGATTTCTACTGATTTGGATCGACCTTCCACAAGATGCAAAAAGGAGGTCAGTTTAATTTGAAAGTGTTTCATATTGGGCACCAGCTGTTTAACCCAACACCAATTGATCAAGACAATGTTTATGAACCATTCTGCAAACTAGAAAGTCACTTAGGTAGTAAGTTAAAAGGTTGAACTTGCTAATCAAAAAAAAAAAAAAAGTTGAACTCAGTGGAAACAAATTGGTTTCCTTATCAAAAAATATAAATATTACAAACTAGAAACATTGTTCATACATTCATCACTATTTGTGTTCGTGCATTTTGACGTCTGATAAGTGTTTTATTATGCATTATATAGACTAATATTTTATGTACTATTGGACTCCAATTCTATCATTTATGGTGACAAACTCTCATTTTTGTTGATTTCAGGTAATTTGGACTTAGAACGTGAATATGAGGCGAAATCGGGACTTGAGGGTGAAAATGTGTAGTTTGGGATTGCGCGATAACTTCTTCATTTC
This sequence comes from Stephania japonica, assembly GCA_039657345.1. Taxonomy (NCBI): domain Eukaryota; kingdom Viridiplantae; phylum Streptophyta; class Magnoliopsida; order Ranunculales; family Menispermaceae; genus Stephania; species Stephania japonica. Next base: position 11,925,436 of record CM077558.1, on the reverse strand, counting down.
AAATTCAAATGACTTTCCGTTTTTTCCATTGGAAAGTACACTTAGATCCGAACATTTTCACGTTCGAGTATCACCAACTTCAGACTCTAAGTGCCTTGAAATCGCATTGCAAGTCGGAGCAGTAGTGTCGCGTTGTGGGAGCCGTCGTACGTGCAAATCACCAAAACGCCAGCCATGGCGGGAGTGAGGCAATGGGCATATCTTCGTCGCATCGTACACCACACCATGAATCATGCGGTATTGAAAGGAAGAAAATAACACAAATTGCATGATAAACAGACTGATAAGTGATTCAATAATATTTGAGTGTCTATCGAGTCAAAAGAGGCCCATAAGTGGTCAATAGCCACATCAATCCACAACCATTTCCACAACCACATCTACAACAATATCCACAACAATCCAGTACTCAGGGTGAAACTTAATATTAGGTGGGTAAACAACACTTCTGTAGAAGTGTTTACGTTAGCCCAGCTAATATGAACCCATGAGTACCTTCACAACACACTTACACCAAAGACACTGAATCAAGGAATATAAGAATGAAATTCCAACAAATGACTCAATTCAATACAAACAACAATAATGGAAAATGAATTACTATATATGCACCTTCTTACTAGCTTATATACTAACGTACCTCAACCCAATCACCAAAATCCGATCCTCCCGAAACTCTAACTTGTCAAATTTGAATTCCTAAAGCCTAGCAATCATTTAAGTTCAATTTGGTTAAATTAGAGCCATTCCATGACCCTAAATAAACCACCAAAGTTTCTCAAAAATTTTGAAAATTATTTAACAAAAACCAGATTTCACTGTTCACGACGACGTAGGTGACGCCGCAACGTTCAAAACCCCACGACGTCATTTAAAATGCCAAATTTTCAAGTCCCTGGTTTCGATGCCGTGAGTGACGCCGCTAGGGCTTTTGGCGCACGGCGTCATTTAAAAGTGTCTATTCCCCAATTATTTCTAGTTTGCACGCCGTGACTGATGTCATGGGAGAAAACACTCCACGGCATCCCTCACAGCGTGACACCCTGAACCTATTTTCGGGGTTTTTCGGAACCTCGGCTCACGTTATTGCGTTCCGAGCCTATCCCAACTCTTAAGGATGTCCAAAACCATACAAAACCACATTCGCCTTATGTTGAAACCATGACACGATTCGAAAATTACACCAACAATCCTCAAAAAATACCACAAATTTCAAATCATAAAAACTATCAGTAAAAAACCACTTGATCAACCCTATGATCACAAATCCATCACCCAAAATCATTAAACTGAAACCCTAAAATGTTGTTCGAATTCGTTGTGTCGAAAACCCACGAAATTACCACCAAAAAGTAGGGAATCACGAGAGGAATCGGGATCTTACCTTATAATGTGTAGTTGGTTGATCCTCGTCGTGAATCCAAACTCAACAATCACCAAAACCCTATGCTCCAAATCTGTTTTTCGTTGAGTGAGAAAGTAAGAAGAGAGAGAAAAGGTGACATCTCCCATTTTATACCAACTTTTCTATCATCATACACGTATCTTGAGGCGTATCTTATGATCTTCCTTCAATACAGCCAACCATTATAACTCACACTTGTGACTTCATTGGGTGACTTGGATTTTACAACTTAGCCATTTCTCACTCACACCTTGTGTTATCGGACCATACCACCTCACAACTAGCACGTCGTTCGTTCTCGAACACAACAACGCATTCGCAATTAATTAATTATTTATTATTTTTTGATAATTCACTAATTATCATTTTTCGGGGTTTAAATACCTGAATTATACCCTTTTGTCCGAAAAATCCTGTTTTTCCTAAGTGAAACCTCACACACAAATCCGTAGCGATAAACAAAACAAAATCACGCACTAGGATTTACAGAGTTCACATTGGAGTATAAATAATAGTACAAATGTAACAACCCTCAAATTTGAACCGACTTGTGTAGGACCGTGGCCCAGTTACGTGGTACTGGACAGTATTTCGAGCTTCGGTAGTCAACAACAAAGTAATATTATGTTTTGGTGATGTGTGTATTAGTATTTAAGTCTGATTCGAGTCTCGTGCCATTCGGGCGATTTTTAGACTGAGTTAGTCTTCGCCTAGGTAACCGAGGGAGAAAATACAGTGAAAAACATAAATAAAGGAATTATTTAATAAATTAAATATTTATTTGTACGAGACAAAGGCGAAAATATGCCTGTGATGGGGAAAAACGGATCGAGGAAACAAGATGGACCAGGGAAAAATTGTTGGAACATACGGGTGTTGGGTAGATACACAACAAATGGGCTATGGTGTAGGATTGTTAAAGTGACACAGTCCAATAATAGAGCACCATGAGATTGACCTCGAGATGCTTGTGTACGTGAAGATGAAGGGCCATGCATGAGACAAGACACTACCTAATTCACTATTCATCATTGTTCATCCATCATTAGTGTAAAAAAAACATCTTCTCTCTCACCCACATATATATCTCACGGCCTCCCTCATCTCTCTCAATCTCACTCACGAGCTCCCTTCTCTCTCCCACCTCACCACCGTCTCTTCTCGTCACCGGTGACCGGGCTAGACCGTCGAAGATCGTTGTTGACCGGAGGTAAGCTTCTACTCCTCACGCTCTCCCTCTCGGCTGTTTTCTCTCTCTCGGTCACACCCTCTCCCCTCTCAGCTCCCTTTTGGTGAGCAAGACACCGACCCTGGCTGGACCAGCAATGGTCGGAGGTCACTCCCTCGCCGGAGCTCTCTCTCTTTCTCTTTCTCTTTCTCTCTTTCTCTCTTTCTTTTCTCGGTCTTTTTCTCTCGTGACTATTTTTTTTTACTTTGCAACTGTTCTGGGTGGCTGCCGTGAATGGACTGGTCGGAGGCGATGAACGATGGACCACTGGAGCCCTGACGGACCTGGAGCACCTCCCTCGTGGCGGAGCAGTGGTGGGTTAAGGTTTTTATTTTGTTTCTTTCACTGTTTTGCTGTGGGTTGGGACGGTTGCCGGAGTGGTAGCCGGTTGTCGAGACGATCAAAGGTGGGCCTTTTTGGCCTACCAGAGACCCTACACCCTTGGAGTGTCACTGGTTCAATGTCGTTAAGTGTTTGAGTCGTGGTTTCACCATGTAGTGTTTGTTGCATTCATGTTGGACGGTTTTAAGTCACCCCGTCGAAAAATGCCCTCACGGCGGCGCTGCCACTGGACCACCAGGACTGGAGGTTGTTGGGGACCCCATTGAGCCTTGGCTTAGGTCCCACAGCCCTCCGGAGTGGTCAACAACAGTGAGGCGAGCTCAAACTTTGATATTTCATGTTTACGTTGTTATTTCATGTGACATAAAGTGGTGGAGTCTCGCTGGAAACAGCCACTCTTGGCAGTGCTACCAGCTGGACCACTGCTAATGGAGGTTGTCGGGGGTCTCACCTAACCTTTGTTGAGGTCTCGCAACTCTTGGTTGTGTCCGAAATTTTAATGTGTTGAAGAAATTGTTATGTTTTTATGTAAATATTAAGTTTGAGTCTTGTTTAGTTAATGTGTTTAAATTTCGGTTAATTAAGGTGTTCCCGGCCATTTTATGCCAAGGGAACCCCCTCCCAACGTCGGACAATACCAGTGTGAAACCATGAAGGTGTCTTTATTGATTGGTGTTTGGTTATGGATTTTTCGTGATACTTGATGACCAAACCACTTTAAGTTGTCCTATTTGGTTTTAATGATTCGACTTGGTTATCGGTGATGATGTCGTGGTCGCGCTGCCGGTCCTTGAGACCATGACATGACCCACACACGACCGAGCCGATCGTACGAATTTATGAGTAAGCTTACATGTGCTATAGTTTTTCAAACCCGAGAGAGAGTATTCATTTTCTATTAAATTGTCAAGTTGTTCAAGTCATTTGAAACACTGGAAAAATACTAGGGATTCAACCTAGGTTAGTTAATGACTTGACCTATTAATATGAGTTTTCGACCGGAAACTCGGGGATACGTGTTAGGATTCGTGGGAGTGGATACGATTTGCGATAGTTCAGGTAAGTACACTTGCCTTAAAGCTTATGTACGTTAGTAAGCCAGTTAAGAAATTCTCATGTGATTCATTATTATTTATTGCTATTCTTACTATTATCCATTGTTGGTATTCAAATTCTCTTAATTGCTTGGTATGTGCGTTCTTGGCATAAGTGTGTCGATATAGTATCATATGGCCCGCACTGGTTGGGGAAACTTGGGTATTTCCTATCGAAATTATTACTACCCACAGTGTTGTGTGAACCTGGGTACTAATTGTGAAGGTGTCATGTGGCCCGCACCAGTTAGGGAAACACGAGCCATTATCTGCAGGAGTGCCTGATCACCCCTAGTGTTGTGTGAACCTGGGCACTAGATTGTTGTGGTTATTGCTGGGAATATTGACTGCTTATGGCCCTCTTTTGACTCTTAGAATACACATGTTTTCGATTGTTATCATTTCAGTCTGCTTATCATGCACATTGATCTATATATTCATGTCTTTAAATTACCGTATGATATTTAGACTGCTTTATTTGATATTCATGAATTACTGTGAAATTCTTCTGGCATTACTTTCGATTTTTCTCAGTTACTCACTGTCTAGTTTGTGACGGTGGGTGCAAATATCTCGGAGTGCAGCAAGGGCAAGGTTCCTCTACTTGGTGATTTTCTCTGAGGACCTCTTAAAGTACGCGACTTCAGGATTAGGTTAGATTGACTCATGTTCATTGCTTTTTGTATGATGTTTTATATATATGATGTTGGTTATTGAACTGGGGGTCACTTTTTGAGATGGATGCCATGAAATTCGAGGTTTCCACATTTATATAGATTTCCTAATTTTCGTTTGATTGAGTTATTTCCCAATACTTGTTTAGTTTTTTCGCTGCGTATAATTGCAATAACTCTTTCATAAACTGTTAAATTGATTACTTAGAGGCTGACTAGGCTCGTCAGGCTCGCTGAATATCGACTCGGGACTTGCATGGGTCTAGGCCGGGCGTACCCAAATACATTAGGAATTTGGGACCGTCACAGTTGGTATCAGAGCGCAAGGTTCTAAAGACTTTGACTCTTAATGTAAATTCATAAAACACAAGCCATTAAAACTAGCAGAAGTTAGGAACGGTCGAACTTAGAAGTGGAATCCCTATGATCCTGTAGAAACTTAGCTGGGGGAGTAATGGGTTGAGTCGGTTAATTTTTATACATATTATGATTGTTATGTGTATTATTATGGTATATGGTAGCTATAGACTGATCCGAGAAGTTCGTTCTCTTGATTTAGACGACGATGGCGGATCAGACTGATCCATGTGACGATAGCAGCACGTCCGGCACACAATATGCTAGCGCAGACAATAAGATTGGTTGTTTCAACCCATTGATTTTTTTACTAATTAAGGGATAAGATTGGTTGTTTCAACCCATTGATTTTGACAATAGTTATCATAATCCCGATTTGAATCCTTGGATTAAATCTAGTTCTTCATCACTTGTTTTGCTATAGCTAGTCCTTTTTAACCTTCATTTTTATTTAGACTTCAATTATTTGAACGCCTTGGAACATCTCAAATGAAAAGTGGATTAGATGTTAATGTGTGTCATTTAAAACTAAATAGACATTAAACTTAAAAATTTCTCCAATAGAATGTGTATTTTGAATGTCAAGCTGACATGGATAGACATTGTCCATTTTGAATATCAATTCTAGACATTCAAATTGACAGCCATGTTGGATAATCAATTTTTAAAAAATATTTACTTACTTTATTTAGATTTTATTTTCACATTTTTAATTAATAAAATTACAAAAAGAAATGCTACCTTGTCAATTGAACCACAGTCCATATCTCCCATTGGAGACCTATTTTGAAATCCAATATCTATTTAAGCCACATGGGATAGACATCCTCTGCACGTTAAGAATTCACGCCTACAATCCAATTTATCATTGGAGATGCTCTTAGATCAATTATGGACAACTAACCATTTTGGACTCTAATAACATGTAAAGTTTTGGAAGCACGCATGTGTTTATATTAGGGTGGCCAAACGGGTCGACGTGTCATATCCGTGTCAACCCGTTTATGACACTAACCCGAATAAGCTTAACCCTAACATTAACTCGTTAATTTTCTGTCTTATCATGTCAATCCATCAAACCCATTTACTTAGTATATATATTATTTAATTTATTATTTTATAATTCGATATTTGTAATATAAAATATAAAATTCTTAATTTTCAAAATAACACTGTATTCCTAAGATCTAATTCAAATGACTATTGAAACTATGCAAATTATTAATTTCTAAAAAATATGTACACTTTATTATGTTATTTGAACTCTTAAAAGTGTAATTCAACCATTAATATAATGAAATAATAATACATATGCATTATATAATTATTTTAAACGAATTATATTGGTCATAAATTAGTTAGCGTGTTTAGTTGTACGTGCTAACCCGTTTATGACACTAATTCATATAAACTCAACACTAACCCGCTAATATCTCGTGTTAGCCGTATCGTGTTATTGTGCACGACCATTTTGCCACCCCTAGTTTATATAGTCCAATTCTTACAAGAGTGGTAGAGACTAGAGACTAGAGACTAGAGTTTATAAAAGAAAGACAAAAGTTTAATTATAATTAAATATTGAATTAAAATAGGAGTAAAATATGTATAAGAGGTACAAAGTTCTCTCGAAATATAAAAACGTCATATACTTTTTGAAGTCAAGAAATTCCAAAACTTCATCTATTTTTGACTGGAGGAAATATCTAATTACAAGAATAAATAACATTAAGGGTAAGTAATTACATGCATGAAGTAAAGTGGGTGTTACAAGAAGAGATGGAATATAAAGAGTTGTGCATCCACATTATCTACAACAGGGATTATTAATTTTACTATTTTTCAATTGAATTGCATTAATACGGCGCCGCTTCTCTTTCTTCCCCTAAAACTTTTAATTTTTTTTATTATCCTTTGTTATTTTTTATCTTGAACCACCACCGATCTTTATTTTTTTCATCGGTGGTTCCAATCACATCTTCTTACAATTTATCATTCAATAAGCTGCAGATATAGCCAGATTTGAAAAAGTTGGCTTCATCCTTGTTGCGGTACATCTTCCTCAATGATTGTGCATGGATTTGTGTAACAGTTGGTTGGGTTGGTCTTTTCTTTAGTTTTTTTTTATATATATTTTACAGTTAATTTGTCTTCCTTAGTTGAAAGCTTTTGATTTATCTTCCCTTCTTGAGAGTCTTACGTTTTACTTCCCTTATTAGAAGTTTTATTATTCGTTATGTAATTTTGATGGTGTTTGTATATTGTCACCATGTGTTTCATCGTTGTAGAGAGTAATAATTGATGTCACACTGTTTCAATTTTACAATCGCATTCACAACCAAATTAGTGACAGTTCTTTTGAACAAATAGGATTAGCGAATCAATGTACTTTTATTAAGGCAATTCATTATATGTCTAGTCTTGTATCGAGCCATAAATTATTGATGTAATTTCTATTTTTCTTGTCACCAACAAGACTTGAACTCATGACCTTGTACTCTCAAACACCATATCAAAGCATTAGACCACCCAATTAGTTGGTATACTAGACGTAATATTGATCCTCTACTTAACCACCAAATGTGGAGTTTTAATTCAATTGGTTTAGAGACACAACAATAAACTTATATTAACTCATTATTTACAACTATGGGGAAACTATTATTTAAAGACACACAAGCTCTAATCAAATTAGAAACTACTTCCTCCGGTCAATAATATAAGTTGTTCTAGTAAAAACCTCTTGTTCAAAATTGTAAGTCGTTTTCGGAATTCGAGAGTGTATTTATTGCTTTTTTACCTATTTTACCCTTATACAATCCGATGATCAATGATCACTTTTATACATCTCAAGGGTGTTCTATTTAGAAGGAATTTTTTTTTGACAAATAGTTTGGCAAACACTTATTTACTTTAAAATCTAGAAAAAACTTCTATGACTTAAAAAATATTTTGTACCTTTTAGTGAAGTAAAAAAACCAAATATTATTTGGCAAGATGAATTAGACTTAGTTCAACTTGATTCAAAAATTACATAGACCAAATCAAAAGTTGGACTAAAAAACTAAAAGTTAGACTTTTAAAATCAAGTAATACAAAAAAAAGTAAAAGATCAAATATTGGTAGACAAAGCAACCATAAGCCAAATTTAGATCAACCAATTTCAACTCTTTAATCAACATATCGAAGCTCCTCATACTAGATGTATGATGACAGCTTGCCTTCTCCCCCATGAACATAGTGACATTGAAGTCCCCTGCCACACCCTATCTTGATCCACACACCCCATTCAAAGCCCCCATAGTGGAGGAGACTAGTTATTTACGTAGACTTAAATTAAAGAGTGGGCGTGTGTTCTCCATAATGCCAAGGATTTTTGAGCGAGTTGTCTACGTATCTTCTTGGGGTTTTAGAGGAATCAAAACCCACGTAGTTCTCTTACATGCATGTGTATATACAACAAAATGACCCCTTTAATCTAACTCCATTACAAACCACCATCTAATCTCTCTGTCGTCTTCTTGTTGTGCAAAATGTCCTACTGCCTTATCAACATCGAACTTGTGAGACATGCTTGTTTGATTTTCAAATAGATCATGATTCAGATATTCGCGGAATTACCATTGTGCCTAGCTTAAACATTGCACGCTAGTTGCCTTGCAGAAGAGCAATCCTTTGCGTATGAATCGAATTAGGTGTACGTTCAGTTTCATCACTGTCCTGGAAGTGAAATGCATAGTTCCGAGATGCGCTTTCATAATTGAACATGCTCCTTTTCTAAAGCCTTGAAATGCATAGATCTGAGATGCGCTTTCATAATTGAACATGCTCCTTTTCTAAAGCCTTGAACATGTTCTTCTAGGATAAGTTATTTGTTCTTCATGTGGAAGCTCTGTCGTTGGAATTGGAGGTATTAATTGGCAACAAGCATTGTTGCCCTGCTAGTGAATGCGGCGTTGGAATGTTGTCATTTGAATTTACACAGTTGTTAATTGCAAAAACAAAAAACAAAAAAGAGAACACACCACACACCATACGATTGGAGAGATCCCGGGCGAAAAAAACCCGGGCAACCTCTCCAACCACCACATGGTCCGTTTACGAATCTGGAAGAAGCAAATAAAATCTTAAACGACCGGTTTCGCTCCAACTTTGCCCCTACATACTTCAAGCACTTCATTCTCCAAACCACACAAGACACACATGATACGCACCAACAAAAAAAATAAAACTACTAACAAAAATTATACACAGTATATGTGACTGATGTACATGCCACTCATGAAAGATAGAAGTGGGAGCATGATAAAATGCTAATAAGAACGGTTGAAAAAGATAAGTCTTAGATAACCAACTTTGAGCATTAAAACTGAGCAAGCGATACACTATGAGACGCTTGCGTGCACATCTAGAGGTGTATCTCAATGGACACCGAGCCACGCCAAAGCGTGTTAATCTAACAATTTTTGGTTGAAAATATATATAAGGTTTAGGGTTTAGGGGTTAGGGTTGAGAGGTTAGGTTTTAGGGTTTAGGTTTTAGAATTTAGAGCTTAGGGTTTAAGGTAGGGTTGCAAGTGGGGAAGGGCAGGGCGGGGATTGAAAATATCGTCCCACATCTACGGGGGTGCGGGGCGGGGATTTATCCTTGAAATACCCCGCAGGGCAAACTTCACCACCCCCGCCCCGCCCCTTCGAATTTCTAGCTGGGCGCTGGGATCCCTACGCGGCGCAGACTTTATATAAGTCTATGTTTTGATCCGCAATCCTTGGTCTTTTTTATTCCTTTATTTAATGCACATACAATGCATCTCTACCTAATTACTACTAGTTCTAAATTTTATATGATTAGTTAGAATAAGTCAATCATACTAATTAACAATTGAATATCTGTCAAGCAAATTTTTTAATCAATTGTATGCTAATGGTATTTCAAGGGAGAGACTTAATTAATCAACGTTTGTTCTAGAACATTATTAAAAACTACGTCCTGATGATTAATTGATTTAATTCGCTTATTAATTGTGATTATATAATTGGTTTCTTACGTAATTTCATTCGTGCACCTTATATTTTGGTCCTTATCTTTAGTCTTTTTCTTGTCACTAGGCTACTTTATCAACAAAATTTTTTTGCTCTTTTCAACTTTTTGATAGCTATTTAGTTTTCGATGTTTGTTATATTCAAATTTTTACGTTTTAGTTTTTATTTCGATCTCTTTTTTATTTTTCTTTTCAAGAGCAAACAAAAATATTTTTGAAATGACATATAATGATCAACAATCTCTGTATGCATTGTTTAGATTAACAACATCCATTTTTTTAGTTTATTCTACAAGATGTCAATTTGCTATAAATCCTTTATTGTGGCAACAAAATTTTAATCAATCGTTTTTTTTTAAATATAGCTTCTATACATAAAGTATTAAATTGGGATCTTACCAATATTTACATAAGTTTTTTTTTCTTTTTATATCTTCTTTTTTCTCATCAAATTAATTTTATTAGGATTATATTTTTGTATAAGCATATGCAAAAAGTTTTTAAACATTCAAGGAACATATTCCATAATTTTGCTACAAAAAAAAATTAAATGATATTATTCTTTACTTCAAATTTATTTGAGATTTTGTAGTAAGATTATTTTTTTAGTTTTTTTTAAATTTTTTTCTCATTAAGTTAATTATTTTTTAACTACTTAATATATTGACACTTAGTCTTACCCATGTCTGAAGTGAGGAATTTCGACTAATTTTTTTAAAATGGATTTCTTGTGGGATGGGGTACAAGTTGGGGAGATGGAGATTTCCCGTGGGGCGAGGCACGGGGCGGGATGCGGGGATTCCCCTGGGGCAGGGTACTGAAAAACCCATGAGACAAGGGTAATCCCCGCCCTACCCGTGGGGCGGGGCAAAAAATGTAAGGAATCCCCTTTCTGCTGGTGCGAGGCCCTGCAGGGGACAGAGATTCTCTACCTCACTTACAACCCTAGTTTATGGTATGCGTGTTTGTGTGTGTCATATGTGCTTCGAAGAATGTGGAGTGCGTTGAGGGCAAAGTTGTAAAAAATAAAACAAAAATCACTGTCTTATTGTTTTAAAAAAGTAGACACGCTTCTTAAAAAAAGAAGAAAGAAATAGACACGTGGAGGCATAAAGGAGTGATGACGTGAAAAACTGAAAAAAAAAATGATACTGGATGTAAGTCGCTTTCTCTAATAACATGTTGCATTTTTATTTTTATTTTTATTTTTTTATTTTTTGTCGAAGAAATATTATAAAAACAAAATAATATTATTTGATACGATTAAGTAAAAAAAAAAAAATCTTGGAACAAATTTGTGTATACAATACATATAAAATAATTATAACTTACACAAAATTAAAAATTTAAAAGAAACTAAACTAACGAATGTTTAAATCACTATTATTTGTATATTTATAATGTAAAACTTATACAATTGTAACAAAAAAAAAACTTATACAATTTATTATTGAGAAATAAGTAATTCGCTATATTAAACTTTGAGAAAAATTGGAATTATTAATCTCACTATTTTAAATGGAATTGCAACCTCAACTTATATGTGTGGAGTTTTAACTCAAAACTGCGTTATATACTAAATTATGAAGTTGCATTATTATTCGATGTGAGATTAACATTCGCTCCACACATCTTTAACACTCCACCTTGAATCAAAATCCATTCAAGGTGTGTCTTCTCCTTGGTCTTGGACGAACCCTCCGCTCTGATACTACGATAGGTTTAGGCTCTGTTTGTATGACAATTATAAGGTAGCTAGCTTATAATCTAGCTTATAAGTTAGTTTAACAAAAAAATTGTGTTTGGTTGGTATCTTATCTTGTAAGTAAGCTAGATGAAACGCTAAATTCTACACGCTATATAGACTAGCATTTTCTTTCTTAAACGTTGGGTGATAATTTTTTTTCTCAATTTTACTCCAAAATTTCTACATTCCCGTAATATTAGGCAAACAAATTTTTTTTTTTTGAAGCCTAAAAGGCATCTTAATTATTTCTAATCCAATAGGGTAAACCAACCTATTACAACATTTTAACGAGTGAAATGCAATAGATATTACATAGCATACTTAAGCCCGAAACTACTCTAATCAAAATAGGGAGCACTACCCTAGAAAAGGGGAGAACTACCCCCACATAGAGGCCCCCAATGCAATAAAATTATTTTTTATTAATTCTACTTTTATTTTCATTGTAATTTATATTGTACTTTAATTTCTGACGGTGAATTCATTGTATTTTCGTTACTTGTACATTGATACCATATATATATATATATATATATATTTTATCAATACCTTTTAATACATAATGCTTTTGTGTCTACAATTATTTTTTGAAGTAAATGTCAGCAATTATGATGTTCGCATAATTTAATTATGTCATTTGAAAACAAATGTAGTAAATATTGTTAAATTATAAATACAATAAATGTTTTGTGACATTATATATAATAATGCGACAATTTTTTAGATTTGCCGCAAACAATAATGTCGTAGAAATATGTTGCAAATGTTTTTGTCACGTGAAAAAGTGTACTAAAACCTAGTAGTAAATAAGTGATTAAATACTTTCTCAAAAAAAAGTGATTAAATACGACAAATATATTTGCTACATTAGAGAAGTAGACCACCATAACATCACCATAGAACCACCATAACCACTCGCTGTCAGAACACCACTTCACTTAAACTACCTTTCAAAAGAGGTGAACCCTATAATTTTTCAATGTTGTTTTAAGGTTTTTAAACTCATTATTTACAACTATATATTGAGAAAACCCTTATTTAAAGCCACACAAACCCTAATCAAATTACAAACAACTAAATTTAAAAAACCTACTACTAATTTAAATTACAACTCTAACATGTGATATCAGAAAAAAGGTGATCCCTTTGTATGAATTCATGGGTGTTCTCTTTGGCAAGGACTTTTTCTTTGACAAATAGTTTGGCAAGCGCATTATTTAGTTTGGGATCTAGATAAAGTTTCTTTGCCTTAATTTTTTTTTTTTTAGTAATATATATTGAAATAGTGTGACAATAAGGGATTGTTCTCTATAAACATCTTAAGTAAATGACTGTACATAAATACCACTTGAACTACATAATGAAATACGAAACTTTCAAGGAAAGAAAACCTAAGACTTCCAACAAGAGAAAACAGTTCAAAAACTTCAACAAAGGAAGACAAACTACCTATAACCTATTATATGAAAAAACTCAAAGAAAAGTACTAGCCCAATGACACAAATCTACGAACGATCGTTAAGAAGATGTACCACAATAAGATTGGAACTTATCTCCACGAATTTGAATAAATATGTAGTTATTTGATAAATTAAACATAAAAATGTGATTGAAACTATTGCTAATCAAAAAAGAAAATCAGTGGTGGTTTGAGATCTAAAATCACGAAGAAAATAAATTATTTATTATGTAAATGATGCAAATTAAAATTAATTAAAATTTAGATTTTCTTGGCTGATAAAATTTAGAATTTTAAACGCTACTGATTACTTCACCAATTTAAAATTTAGAATTTAGAATTTAGAATTTTAACTAGATAATCATCAAGTCCTAAAAAAAAGAAAGATAAGCATCAATTAATTTCGGCAAATAATATCAGACAATAGCATATTGCTGTAAAAAATATTATAACAACAGTACATACTATATTATCCTTTCGTGTTTTTTTTATTTTTTTTTGGCGAAACATTGTTTATTTTTCTTTTTGTTTGGGTAATTATCCATTTTTCTTTTTTGCTTAAAGAATTATCGAATTTTGTTTTACATTATCCAACATTAGTTTTGGAAATCTTGGACGGCACGTGGCACGCGCGTGGATAGTAAATGGACATGCGTCGGTGGGCTTTGCGGCTTTAAAAGGCAAGATAGCGCGTCGCGGGTTTAGGGAGTTGGAGAGAGGCAGAGAGGTTGCGATGCGAATGCGATCGAAAAGTGGAACGTTCCAGATTTTGTTGTGCTTCAAAGTTTCGCAGACATTAGACTATGGAGTTGAGCGGATTCACGCAATTACCAGACTCAGATCGATTTAGATTTCAATTCGGCAACGCATTTCTTGATGAAAGGCATGCATTCTTGATTGTCTGCTTAAACCAAGGTAATTAATTCGATTTCTTCTTCGGTTTAATCTGGTTTTTTTTCTTTTCTTTGATTCTGAATCGAATTAAGTTTTCATAATTGCTTAATTTGATCGTACGTTCATGTGTTCTCTGTTCTGTTTCGTCTATAAATCAAGATCATGTTGATCGTACATTCATATGAATCTCATTATATTTATATATTGTTGATCCGGAAACCGGAATCGAGAACAGAAAGTACAGTCTTGATCATTGATCACAAGAACAAAGCATCGATCAAAACCAATTAAGGTGATTGATTCCACTTCTTCATCTTTATCTGGTTTGTTGTATTCTTTTCTTTTCTGTTTCTGTTTCTGTTCTGTTCTGTTCTGTTTCATTATATTTATATATAGTTATTATAGTTATTCACATATTCTTGATTGTGGCTAGTATTAATAATTGTATAATTACTCTCAATTGTTTTGGAGTTCTGTAGTCATAGATTTGTAGGTTAATTTGTTTGAATTCAACGCAGATATAAATCTTGTTTTGTTATTATAGTTATTCAACATATACTAATTAATCTTGCATTAGTTTAGTTTCAAACTAAATCTTCTCATCAATCTTGTGTATTCCTTAGCTAATTAAGCCTTTGTTTTGGTTGTTGCTCAGATTCATCATCAGCACCATTGCTAGCTGCAGATCTTTGACTCCAACGGAGGGACGCTTGTTGGTTAATTAGATTGTTAATTAGCACAAGTGTTTTTCATAGAATTAACCATGATGAACGATGTATTATTTAGCTTTAATTGGTTAGCCAAAGATGATTAATGAGCTGCGCATATGCAGTGTGCACAATTGTAATAATCCGACCTTTGCCATGTTGGGTGCGCTTGCTTGGCAGGTCAAACCTCTTAATAAAAGCTCATTTTTTGTGGTGTTGGAGAGGTCGCACGGGGTTTGTTTGCCCGGGGTCTCTCCAATAGTGTGGTGGTTGGCGAGGTTGCATGGGATTTTTTGCCCGGGATCTCTCCAATGGCGTCGTCTGTGGTGTGTGCTCTCTTTTGCTTTTGTTTTTGTTACCAACAACTGTGTAACGTCAAACTACAACATTATAACACCGCATTCGCTTTTTGCTGGCCGTTGTTGCCAATACCACCAATTCCAACAACAGAGCTTCCACATGAAGATATATCAAAGAACTTATCCAAGAAGAACATGTTTCAGAAAAATAAGAACAGGTTCAGTGTTATGCAGCATTTCAAGAACTATATATGCATTTCACTTTTGCAGTGATGAAAGCTAGACATCATGAAACCTAATTCGATTCAGAATCAAAGAACTGCTCCCGCGAAGCGACATGATCGATCTATTTAAAGATCTAACATGTGTCTCACAGGCTCGACGATGATTGGACAAAAGTACGCTTTGCACAACGAGAAGATGACAGGGGGATTACTTATTAGATGGTTTTTCGTGGTTGAGTTATATTAAAGGGGTAAATTTGTAGTATATACAAATGTATGTAAGAGAACTACGTGGGCTTTGATTCCTCTAAAACCCCGAGAGGATACGTAGGCAACTTACTCAAAATGAGTACAAGCCCTTCTTTAATAAATTTTAATTTTTTGGTCGAAGAAGACCGTGATGTAATTGTCTCTAAATCATATTAATGTCATGCTTCCTCAATTTTCTCAGTTAGGTTGTTTGAGATTTTCTTAATTTTTTTTCACTTAAATGTAAAAACAAGTATTGATCCAATGATGCCAAAATGATCGCAATATCATGAAAACTTTGGATAAGATATTGTGTTGTTGGTTGTATTAATGTTGATTATTCTTTTAGATCTTCAGTATCATACGTCAAAGCCTTTTAGGTAAGATGGTAAAAATATCACTTGCCAAAAAGGCAAGACTTCGAGAGATTGTGGTTCGATTCCTACTAAAGTCAAAAAAAAAAAACTTTGTTTAAGAAGTCTCAGAGACAAAGTATTGGTTTCCTTTATATTGAACTGTACTCCTCCAAATGTTAGTTTGATACATAGAGACATGTATAATTGCATTTCCAAATAAGCGACAAATATAAATAACAACGTGAATCCCTCTATTCTAATTCAAAGTTCACAAATAGACTGTGCAATCCAAATACATACGTATGAGTTTAAATGCATGCTTCTCAAATTCGACATTTTTCGCTTATAGTTTTACTCACATCTAGTCTGTTTCACCTAGATGGGACACCTAGTCTCAAATAGATTTACTCGCGCCTAGTCCATTTCACCTAGGTGGGATACCTCGTCGAAACCGAACATGACTATGCAATCCATATGACATGTATGCATGACCAACAATAATGTGAAATGCAATGCAAACTTAATACAAATAAAGAAGGTATAAAGATAAATCATTTAATAGTAGATGTTACTATAGGGTTTACTTATAACTAACCAACTTTGAGCTAACTTTTCAAGGTTCTCAAAGCATCGGATCGCCTTGAAAATGATTTCAATAGCTTTCCTGTATACCCAATTATCTTATGGGTCAAGTTTCAAGTGAAATCAAATTATGAAACCCAATAAAAGAGGACAACAACCTAGAGATATTAAAAAAAAAAAGACAACTTGCCTATAACCTATTAAATGAAAAAACTCAAAGAAAAGTGCTAGCCCAACAACCACACAAATTTACGAATAATCATTACTGCAAAAAGAATGGAACTTATCTATACGAATCTGAATAAATGTGTAGTTATTTGATAAATTAAACAAAAAAAAAGTGTGATTGAAACCATCATTGAAGAGAAGATTGGTGGTGGTTGAAGATCTAAAATCACGAGGAGAATCAAAGAAGAAATTTTAGGGTTTAAAGCCAGGGTTGGTTCTGTCATTTGGAGGGCGTAGGGCGAAATAAAAATTTGAAGCATTTATATTTAACTTCTTTAAATAATCATTTTTTTTTGTTCATATAGTTACAATATTAAAGCTGCAATCCTAAATTAGTTGGGTCAGCTACATGAATCAAACTCCTCCATTTTACTTAGGGTGTACACAGATTGGATTCAGTCCAATTAGAGTCATTTCGTAATCCAATCCAATTATTGCGGATTGAAAAATTACAGTCCAATCTAGTCCAAATAATTCATCAATCCAACTCAATCCAATTTGTAAAATGTGATCGGATTGGATCAAGTTCCATGGATTGACATTTTCATAACAAAAGATTCATGAAAGTAGACTTAATCAAACGAATCACAAGAATTATACATCTCATGAATGAAAAATTTATAACATACATTCCACAAATTTATATATAACATATTTCCCACAAACTTATCAACACAATAACCTTCAAAATGTAAGTTCCTACATAAATAAATATGTCATCCACAAATCTTCACCATAGACCTTTACAAAAGCAAAAAAAAAAGTGTACGTTGAACATACAACCACTACAAGAAAAGGGGTTTTTGAGGACGTTTTATTAAAGACGTTTATACGAGAACGTCCTAAAAAATAGTGTACAAGGACATTTAGAATAAAAAATGTCCTTAATATAGCGTCTGTAAGTATAATGTATGACGTTGACATAAAAATGTCCTCAAAGACATGTTTAAAGACGTTTTTCAATAGTCGTTAAATAATTTACTTTTAAAACATTCCTAAAATGTCGTAGTATCAGTTCCCGCCAAAATATTAGTTTCCCACCAATTTCTTTTAGGACATTTTATTTGAAATGTCATTTTTTTAAATCAGGACGTTTTTATGTAAATGTTCTCGTAAATGTATAATACTATGTTATTACCTAAATGTCCTAATATAAATGTTTTTAGGATGTATTGTTTGCAATGACCTCTTTTTAATCATGATGTTTTATTTTAAATGTCCTTGTCAAGTAATAATACTATGTTTTAGTCTAAATGTCCTAAATATAATAGTTTTACTAGGATATTTTATTGCAATCTCCTCTTTTTAATTATGACATTTACTTATAAATGTCCTTTGTAAATGATTTTACTATACTTTTTAGCCAAATGTCCTAAATATAAAGGTTTTTAGGAAATTTTGGCAAGTGTCCTAATAAATTTAGGTTGGGTGGTCTACCTTTTAAACCTTACAATATTTTTATCAAAAATGTCCTAAGATAATGTATACTTTTTTTTTTAACATTCATTGATTTTTTTTTTTGTCAAATAACATTCATTAAGTTAGTTTATTTGTAACCAAAGTCTTATAAAAAATTGAATTACTTATTATTATTATTATTATTATTATTATTATCATCTTACGATGGAAACCAAAATAAATTCTCAATTATGGGTATAATAAACTTGGCTTCTGTAAAAAAACAAATTTGCGGCTCAAATTTTGAATACATTGACATATTAAATAAACTTATCATGATTAATCGAAATACTCCTACCGAAGTAAAAGAAATTTTTTATAAAAAAGTAATTAGACCTTCACTACAAGAATCATATAAATGCCCCGCTAGAGAACACGACTCAATAACTAGAATATATAGTTGAAGAAAAATAAACAATGCAAGGGTTAATTGAATTAATTTAATTAATCTAATTTAATTTAAATTGATTCATTGATTAAATGACTTGGAAAGCATGTTGTCGACTGCACCAAGACGAGTGCAAATGATAGATTTTTTATCCATGTATTCGACCATAACTAATTTGGTATTGCGATTATATTGTTGTTAATTGTTGTTATATACATATACCACATACATTTATTTATTGTTAAATATTTTTGTTAAAATTAAATACGTTTTAATATGGATTGAAATATTGTACAAACATTTTTAAATATATATAGACACAATATATATATATATATATTACTTCAGTGGGAATCGAACCATGTTCTCCAGAGGTCTTGCCTTTTTGGCAAGTGATGTCTTTACCATCTCACCTGAGATGCTTTGACATATAGACATATATAGTATTTCATTCAACAGTCTTAAACAATTTTTGTGGAGATCGATAACTACTTGGATAGAGAGTTACTCCAATTACGCGATACATTTTTGTCTACAACCAGTTTGTTAAATTTAACACACTAAAAATAATAAGTTTTAAAAAAGTAAAAATAAGGCATATAATCTATAAAGAACTAATTATAATAAATAATTTAATATATACCAACAACTGGTTGGTTTAATTGGTCCCATTAGGCAAGGTCTCGAGTTCAATTCTTACGAATGGAAAAAAACTAGGTTGAGAGCATGCAGATCAGTTCGGCACCAAATTAGGTTGAGAGCATGCAGATTGTTGATCGCAAGGTCAAGACAGTGTGGAACAAGGAAATTCCTTCGGTTCTCGTGAAATGGCAATTTCACGGGAACTAGGAGCTAACTTGGGAGTTTAGAGTCCTACATGCGAGCACTTTCCCTATCTATTTGATTCCGGTAAGTTTGTAGTTTAATTTACTTAGTAGTTTAATTTCGAGGACGAAATTTTAACCCTCAAATTTTAACCCGACTTGTATGATACTTGTTAGGACTGTGACCCGGCTACGCGATACTAAACCATATTTCGAACCTTGGGCGTCGAAACCGAGGTAATTTTATGATTCTTTAATGTGTGTGATAGTATTTTAGTTTAATACGTGTCATGGGTCGTTCAGGCAATTTTTAATGAGTGAGGTCCCGCCTAGGTAACCAGGGAAGAAAATATAGTAAAAATGTAATTAAAAGAATTATTTAATGATTTAATTATTTATTTGTACGAGACATGGCGAAAGTATGTACGTGACAAGGAAATACGGACCGAGGAGGCAAGATGGGTCGGGGAAAATTGTTGGAAAACGCGAGTGTTGGGTAAATACGCACAACAAATGAACCATGGTGTAGGCTTGTTAAAGTGACACTGTCCAATAATGGAGAACCCTTGGATCAACCTCAAGATGCGTGGTTAGGTGGAGATGGGTGGACACAATTGAGAAAACACCCCACCTAACATACTATTTACCACTATTCATACCATACCCATTTGATTAAAAACAAAACCCCACACTCACCTCACGGTCTCTCACTCACCACTATCACCTCACGGTCACTCCCTCTCACCCTAACTCACTCACGGCCTCCTTCATCCCACCACCGTTCTCCCCCTCGTCGGCGACGGACCAGAGACGCCGGAGGTGAGCCTCTCTCCCTTCTCTCTCTCCCTCTCGATTTTTCTCTCTCTCGAGTTTCCTCTCCTTCTCTCTCGGTATACTCATCCTCTCGGCATGGCTGTGCACACCGCCGGTCATCGGAGGTCTAGGGATGGCGGGGTAGCTCGCCGGAGGAGGTCTCTCTCTCCTCCCCTCTCTCGTGCTCTCTAGATCTCTCTCTCTCTCTCTTTCTTTCTCTCTTTTTATCTCTTTCGACTCACTGTTTTCTCGTTTTTTTTTGTATATTTCGTCACTGTTGGGGTGGCTGCCGGGACGGGGACCGGTCGTGGACGACCTACGGTGACTCACCGGAGTTTGGACTGTCCCGGAGCACACCCCTCACTGCACGTGGTGTTGCTATCGGTCACGTACGTTTTGGGTTGATTTTATAGTGTTTTACACTCTCGCCGGAGCACCACCGTGACTGGCGGCGCCACCGCCGGACCACCGTGACTGGGACGCTGTTGGGGACCCCACCATACTCCTACTTGGGTCACACAGCCCTCCGGAGTGGTCAAACCAGTTTAGACGAGTAAAATGTCATCATTTCATGTGAAATGTGTGGTGGAGCCTTGCCAGAAACCGCCTCTCTTAGCGGTGCTACCGGCAGGACCACCACCAGTGGAGGTTTTCGGGGACCTCACCTAACCTTTGTTGAGATCTTACAACCGTTGGTTGTGTCCAAGATTTTATTATGTTAGAGTAATTGTTATGTTTTTATGTAAATGATGAGTTTGAGTTTTGTTGGTATGGGTGTGTTTAAATTCCGACTAGGTAAGGTGTTTCCGGCCCATCCCATGCCAAGGAAACCCCCTCCCAACGTCGGACAATACCAACTTGTAGCCGTGAAAGTTTTGTTATTAATCGGTGTTTGGTTATGGAGGTTTTGTTGATTCTTGATGACAAACTATTTTAAGTTTTCCTATTTGGCTTTAATGATTCGACTTGGTTATTGGCGATGACGTCGTGGTCGTGCCGCCGGTCCTTGAGACCATGATGTGACCCACATACGACCGAGCCGAGCTTACGATTTTATGAGTAGGCTTACATGTGTTATAGTTAACGACTTGACCTAATAACACGAGTTTCCGACCTTGTCAGGTAGCGAGAAACTTGGGGATACACGTTAGGATTCGCGGGAGAGTTTGTTACGCGAGTCACGATAGTTCAGGTAAGTACACTTGCCTTAAAGCTTGTGTATGTTAGTAAGCCAATCAAGAAAATACCATGTGATTCATTTCATTCTGTTGTGTTTGCTATTATCTACTTGTTAGCATTCCATTCCATATTCTTTGTACGTGTGTTCTTGGTATAAGTGTATGTCTCGAAGGTACATGCGGCCTGCACTAGAAAAGGTAAAATGCGAGCACTCGTGCGCACGAGTGTTTGACCACCCCTAGTGATTGTGTGATACCATGTACTGGATTGTTGTGGAGAAGCACTTTTTAGTTAATTACATTGTGCCTTTTGTGTAATTGAAAAACAAAACTATTGAAAATGTTTTCATTCTTTAATGAAGTACAATCATTGTCAAGATGGAAGGGCAACTATTTCTTTGCATACCAAAGCTTAAGAAGATTAGGCTAAAAGGCAAAAACAGAGCATCTCCTAGTTATTAGTTAAAAAAGTTATTATTACATGTACTTTTTCTTTCACTATGATTGAACTGTAGCTTGAAAAATTAAATATATTAAGACTTGTAAGTAAATCTTTCTTCAATAGTTACACATGATAGTCGATATACAGGTTAGGAGTTGACAAATTGGATGCTTACAATGGATAAAGAGTGGCTACACTTTTCAAGGTTTATTCAACATCTAATGTCTAGCAGTTACCTAAGTTTCTTAATTATTTATAATATTAAGTTTACTTTTTCTTTATAGATTTTCACAAGAGTATAAGGATGGAGCTCAAAATTTTGTGATTATGGCACAAAAATATGCTAAAAATCCCAAAACTATAGTTTGTCCATGTCAAAGATGCAAGAATTTGGATCGTCAAAAACCTGAGATTGTTTACGAGCATTTGGTGATAAAGGGCATGGATCCGACATATACCACTTGGGTCTTTCATGGTGAAAATGTTAGACCACCGGTAATTGATGATGGCATGCAAATGACAAATACATACAAGATGTATAATGATCATGTCCATTTTAGTATGGATGAAGATATTGAAGATGTTCCAACACATTCTCGCGAAGAAGACTTTGAAACTTTGGTGAAAGATGGTGAAACTCCGTTATATCCTGGTGATACAAAGCACACAAGAATGTCTGCTACGGTTGCTTTATTTAGATTGAAAGTCACCCATGGACTAACAGATAGTAGCTTTGATGAACTTCTCAAAGTTGTCAAGAATATTCTTCCTTCCGAAAACACCTTACCCAAAGATTTCTATGAAACAAAGAAATTATTGAAGAAATTCAGATCTTGGTTGTGATAAAATACATGCATGTAGAAATGATTGTTGCTTATTCTCGGAAAGATCTTCAAAGAAGCGTAAAATTGTCCCAAATGTGGAAAGTCACGATGGAAAGATGTCAACGAAGGAAATACTAAGGGTTCAAAAGTTCCTGTAAAAGTCTTGCGTTATTTTCCATAATACCAAGACTTAAGAGGATGTTTGGTATTGCTGAGATTGCAAAAGATCTATCATGGCATCATAGTAATCAAAGCAATGATGGCAAAATGAGACATCCTGTCGATTCTGTTGCATGGAGTAAAATAAATGTAACATACCCAACTTTTGCATCTGATTCACGAAACATTAGATTTGGGATTGCTACAGATGGTTTTAACCCTTTTCCAAGATCGTAGCACAAGATATAGTTGTTGGTCAGTCATCTTAATTACTTATAACTTGCCTCCATGGTTGTGTATGTTAAAGGAAAATTTGATGTTATCTTTATTAATCCCGGGGCAAAAACAACCAGGAAATGATATTGATGTATATTTGCAGCCTTTGATAGAAGATTTAAAGGAATTATGGACAAATGGAGTGATAGTGTATGATACATTTACCAAGTCAAATTTCAACTTGCGGGCAATTTTATTATGGACAATTAATGATTTTCCTGCTTATGGAAATATGTCTGGATGGCCTACAAAAGGGAAATTCGCTTGTCCAATATGTCGACTCGACACATGTTCTAAATGGCTACCACATAGTAGGAAGTCTTGCTATATGGGTCATAGGAGATTTCTCCCTCGTAATCATTTACTTCGAACTAAGAAAACATGGTTTAATGGACAAGTTGAAGATCGTAGGAGGCCCGCAATAGCAGATGGGGAAGATATATTGAATGAAGTTGAGAATGTGGTAAATGATTTTGGAAAGAAAGATACAAATGTACCAAACGAAAGAAAAGGGAAAATGAAGAAGAAGAAGAAAGGTACTAAAAAGAAATATTTGGAAGAAGAAATCGATATTTTTTGAGTTGCCATATTGGAAGGTATATCAATTATTATCTTGATAGTCTATTTACGCTTTCTTCTTATGTTTAATGATTAATTGATAATTTTTACGTTTAATTGTTAAACTACAGGACATGTTAGTTCGTCATAATCTGGATGTGATGCATATTGAAAAAAACATTTGTGATAGCATTATTTCAACACTTTTGAATGTTAAGGGAAAGACAAAGGATGGACTTCATGCACGACAAGATTTGGAGAGTATTGGCATTAGAAAAAAATTACATCCAGAGCGTAGAGGTGATAAATTTTATTTGCCACATTCAAGTTACACTCTATCAAAAGAAGAAAAAGAAGTCTTTTGTAAGCGACTTGCTAACTTAAAGTTGCCTGATGGCTATGGTTCTAACATACAGAATTGTGTAGAATTGCAACAATGCAAGTTAATTGGTCTTAAGTCGCACGATTGTCATATGTTGATGCAACATCTTCTACCAAGATAGCATTGTGCAAACTTCTACCATTGAGATAAGAAAGACCATTATGAGGTTATATGCTTTTTTTTCTCAATCGTGCTCTAAAGTAGTGGATCGATGTCGTTTGGAAGAAATTGAAGAAGAAGTTGTTGAAACATTGTGCATGTTTGAAAGATTTTATCCTCCTTCTTTCTTTGATGTTATGATTCATCTAACAACTCATCTTGGACGAGAAGTTCGTTTAGGCGGACCTGTACAATTTCGATGGATGTATCCGATTGAAAGGTCATAAGTATGTTTTAGATTAAATATTTATCATACTTAATTTTATTACAAATTTATTTATTGACACAACCAATTTTCTATTATTGTTCTAGATTTATGAAAGTACTCAAGGAACACGTGAACAATCGTGCAAAACCAGAAGGTTGTATAGCTGAACGATATTTAGCAGAAGAGTCGACATTCTATTGTTGCAAGTACTTTGAAAATGCATCTCAAATTGGGATTCGGTCTGCTAGAAATATAGATATCGATATAGTCGGTCTTGAAGGTTATCCTGTCGGAGGAAAGTTAACTACTATCCCAAATGATATGCTTGAAGTTCGCACACCGTTATGTTCTATTCAATAGAGAAGAAACTCAACCTTATATAGAGTACGTTATGTTCATATATATAATTTAATTCATAAATATGTATACATATATATTAAATAAAGTGTTCAACATGTTTTCTTATTAGGATGCACTTGGATGAACTGAGGGCTTCAAGTAAGCGACTTGCTAATAATGATAGTTTGTTATATAAGAAGCAAGCAGAAGCTTTTAGTGCATGGATACGTCAAAAGGTTAGTAGATCCAAATAGATTTATTGTTGTCATTGTCAAGTAAAATTAATTACTTATATCACTAGGCAAATGCACCTCCGCAGATTAAAGATCAAGGAAATGATACTAGCATATCATCAACCTTATGGTGGCTATCAAAAAAGCCAAGGGAGCAAGTGATGTCATACACTGGATATGTTATAAATGGCTTTCGGTTTCATACTAAAGGCGTTGAGAATACTCGTCAAAATAGTGGTGTATCTGTTGAATCTACCACTAGGTGTAGAGCTAGTTCCAAAGACCCTGCACATGTCACCGCTGATGTTGTATATTACGGTGTCATCAAGGAAATCGTACTCCTCGATTATAATCAGTTTTATATCTCGATGTTCTGGTGTGATTGGCCAAATCTAACAAATGTAACAAATAAAGATGATGATGGGTTTATATTGGTTAACCTCCATAATGGGTTTAATCAATTTGAAAATGATCCATTTGTCTTGGCATCACAAGCTAAGCAAGTATTTTATTCTAGAGAAAGTGATTCGTCTCCTTGGTATGTTGTATTGCAAGCTCCTCCAACTGGCCATTATGACATAAATGATGAGAACATCGATATTTTTTCGAGCTCTTCAATTTTAAGTTCTCCAATTAATGTTGTGGATGAGGAACCTTATTTAAGAGTTGATGTTGATGGTACACTATGTGATGCATAGATGGGAGAATGACATTTATGGATTGTTAGAGTTTTGTATCCTATGTGATGTTTAGACTTAATGTTGATGGTTCAATATTTGTGGATTATTAAATGTAAGAATGATGCTTCGATGATCAATATTTTTATAGGATATGTTTTCCTTTTCTTACTTTATCATATTAATGTTTTAAAATAAAGAATTTTGTATGTATTTATTCATTACTTTTACAGGTGCCTCACTTATATTCTTCCAATTGATTTTTGGATTGCATTCTGTTAGGAGAAGATGAAAAAAAGCAAAGTAAGTACATTCTTTTTTATTTATAATAAATACTTATTTTGTTTTCAGGTATTTTCTTATTATAAATCATTAAATTTTAATTTGCAGGCTTCAAGTAGGACAAAATCAAATGTTAGAGGTCAACAACGTGAGGCGATTCTTGTTGCATTAGCTCGGAGCAGAAGTCAAAATATGTCAGAGGAGGGATCTCGTGAAACAACAATATCCGAGGGCAATGAAAGTAATGAACAAGCGACTTCAACAATTGTGAAGGAGAAAAGGAAGAGGGGTCGCACATTGATGGGATCAATTAACAACCTTACCCCTAAGTTGAAAATTGAGTTTAATGACAAAGGTCAAATGGTTGGAGAAAATTCAAAAAAACTCGCATCGTATATGGGAGTTCTTGCACGTGAGCATGCATCATTGGATTTTTCCAGTTGGACGAAAGTCGATTCACTTACAAAAAACAGATTGTGGGAAATGGTTACGGTGGGAGCAATTTCATATCGATGTTTGGAGTGTGTGTGTGTGTGTTTGGTTTTAAATTTTGTTTTTGATGTATTTATTTGGTTACATATATGCAGCAAAAGGTTGTAATTGACGATTCACATAAGTATCTCATGCTTCAAAAGATGGGACGAAGTTGGAGGCAATATAAATCTAGATTGACTGTTGCTTTGATGAAAACAAAGAAGAAGAATTACAAAGGGATGTCATACAAACAACTTCGTCCATCAAATTTATTCACTGAAGCAGAGTGGGAAACTTATGTTAAGAAGAGGACATCTCCTGATGTTGAGGTAACTCTATTATTGATGTTTATCTTTTGATCATATCTTTTTCTTTTTGTAGAGATTTATATTTGTATAATTATATTTTGGGATTGTGTTATTAAGGCTAAAAGTAACAAGTTCAAGAAGATTAGAAAAACAAGTCAACTAATCTATACTTTAAGCCGAAAGGGTTATGCTCGCAAAGAACATGAGATTGTAAGTATATATATACTTTTTGGTTACTCTTATTTCTTGAATATATATTAGTTTCATATCCAAAATGAATGAAACAACACAAGCTAATTTGTATTAAATTGTGATCCTTAAAGGCAATGGAAAATCCGAAGCACCACCACTTTCAAGGACCCAACTCTGGACTTTGGGGCACCTTAAGAAGAATGGTCAACCTGCAAATGAAGCCACTAGGGATATATTGGTAGTAACAAGAGCAAGATTTTGTACTCTCTTTCATTGTATGTGATATAGCGCTCTCTTATAAATGATTAAACATCCTCAATACTTGTGTTTCATAGGAGAAAGTTAAGGAATGCAACCAATCCACGACAAATCCAATTTTAGAAGACGATATAAAGGAAGATGCAATTGCTAGAGTACTTGGCAAGGAACGACATGGGCGCGTACGTGGTCTTGGGCATGGTGTTACCCTTTCGAGTCTTAAAGCTAATGCTTACACAAATGGGAGAGTGAAAGAGCTTGAAGACAATGTTCAAAGTCAAGCTCAAGAAATAAAGATATTAAGAGAGGAAGTTAAAGGATTCGAAGCTCTTAAAGAAGAAATGGAACTCTTAAAATCTATGCTTCTCCAAAAGACTAATCAGGTAAATTATATAAATATAGTTTGGAGAATGTTCATGGTAAAGCCTTCATTCATTTAAGTTGTTACGTTTCTATATAAATTAAAACTTACTATTTTTCATTCTATTTTAGACTCAAGATAAAAGCTTCGAGGATATAATGAAGGCGTCAACTCAAGCATCTAAGGTAATATTAAATTCATAAGTAGTTGAACACTTGTTATGTTTTGTTTATATTTATTAAATTTCTTGGTGCAGACACAACAAGCTATTGATGGTAGTTCATGTGTACTTCATCGAAAGTGCAAATTGTTGAAGTTTGATGGCATTAGTGATAAAGTCAAGTTGTTGCGATTGCGAGAGGTTCTATTGCATGTGTTGACCCTACCGAAATTGTACATCATATCCCTTTGGGAATTGGCAATTGGAAAATTTGGATTGAACGTGTCATTGACTCTACGACCCTTCTTTATAGACTAGACATAGAATCAGACTATATGGCTAGAAGAGAAGGAACAAATGTCGTTTGGCCCAAAAAATATGTTATTCTTTAATGAAACTTAAGGTATGTTTTACTTTGTATATAGTACTCATATAAAACTCATTATTCTTTTAGATTAGATTTTTTGTTTGATAAGTACTATTTGATCACATTATGTTATTCATGCTATCTAGGAGAGAAATGAAATTTTATTTTGGTCTTTGATAGAAGATAGGAAATGGAAAAATGAACTCATCATGTGAGAGTGCTTTAATGAACTACACAACTTGCGATTTGTTGCGATTTATTTATAGTATTTTTTTATACATGTTAAAAATGCAATAACTTTCTCTCATATTTTGTAATTTTTGGAAACCTTTAGTTTTAGTGGAAACACTGTCAAAATGAACTCATCATGTGGATGCATATATGATGCTTGTTTCTATTTTTGTTACTTGATTGTTTGAAATATGTATCATTTAGTTTCTTCATTATATTATTATGTATGTTTGAAATATACAAGATCTAAACCAACTTTCACGTACGAAATCATGCAAATCAAACATATGCCGTGAAGCAGGTTTGATCTCATTTCCTCATACCTTATCTTGTAAATTAGTTTTTAGTAATATTAGAAATTATCAATACCTTGAATGATGTCTTCCACATGAATGGTCACATTACTACTTTCAAAGTTGTTGATTAGTAATGTTTTACCTGTGATAATATGTAGTTGTCTTATTTAATTTATTGTTGTTGTTATAATTTTAGTACAATTCTTTTTTGTTGTTGTTATAGTTTTAGTACAATTCTTTATTGTTGTTTTGAATATGCATTATTGTTATTGTACTTGTGATAATAGGTGTATATTTGCCTTATTCATGTTTGTTCTCTTTATGTTTTTCAGGTCTTAGAAACGTCAAGTACTTTTGGAAACTTACAATCTCAAAGTTGCATTTTAATGAAGTAGCTCTATTGTTTTGTATCTCAAATAGAGTATATTTTTCTCTTTGAGTGTTGTAAAAGATACAAAGTGGTCACTTTCTACCAGACATTTTATTAGTTTGTGTGGTATTGGAGATATACAGAACAAGTTTAAATCACAAATTATGTCTTTTGTATTTAGTAACTTTGTCAAATTATGACGATATAATATTTTTTTTTATTTCAATGTGAGTGCTTTGAATTGTACATTTTTTTGTGAAAAAATTATTATAGGTAACATTAAAAACCATATCCTTGAATGACTTTTCAATGTCCTAACATTATAAGGACAAAACCCATAATCCTCCTATAAGACCAGGACATTTCCAAATTGTCTTTGTTGAGTAAGATTATTAAGGATGCATAACAAAACTCCTAATAGACTAATTTAGGACATTTGCAAGAACATCCTTGTTGTAAAATATAGTGTTTTAAACTGACCTAATAGACAAGACATCAACAACAACATAAAACGTCCTTAACAGATAATCTAAGACAATACCCATAATTGTCCTAGTAGGAAACGAGGATATTAAGATTATGTCGTTTTAATAGAAGACTTTTTAGGATGATTGAACAAAAGTCTTATAGAGTATAGGAGGACAGTTTCAAATAAATCCTTATTATTATACAGGACATTTACAAAATCGTCCTTATAAATGTGACTTTTAACAACAACAATAAAATGACATCATAAAAAAATAAGGACAATTAGAAGATATCCTTGAAGAAAGACTTTACCAATTTTGTAAAACCAGGACGTTCAAAAATGTCATAACGTGCACTTATGACTACATTTACCAATCTCCTAAATAATGTAAATGAGGACGTCTATACTAGGACGACTAAGATATCCTTATTTGTAATTGACTTTTTACTACATCGACATCTAGGATGTAGGCTAAATTGTCCTAAAGGCTCTAAGAGGACAATTTACGAATATCCTCAAAGACCTTGATTCTTGTAGTGAACCTACAAAAAAAGGTCAAAAGCATAATAAAATAGTTAGGAACAAACATAATCTTTTAGATATATTATAGTTTAGAGTTGATAGTTTGAGTTGATGCTCTTTAAGATACTATAGTACATATGATCAAATATGTATATGTGTTAATGTGCTAAACGAACTGGATCGGATTGGATTCGCAATTTTTTAATGTCAGATCTGTAATCCGATCCAGTCCAACTGGATTAGTGATTTTTCAATCCAATTCAGTCCAGTCCAATCCAGTCCAAGGGATTAAAAAATTGATCAAATTAGTGATAATTGGTCCGGATTGGACTGGATTCTCGGATTAGTACAATCTGTGTGCACCCTTAATTTTGCTAGATTTAGTACATTTTGACATTGTGCTTTTTGCACTTATATATAGTTGAGTTTAAAAATAATATTTATATATGTAGTTAACTATTTTTACATATATATTTACTACGCAATCGTTAGAATCCGCTCAATATGCACTGATATGAGGGAGCAAAGATAACAATATCCCAATAATACTCAAGTTGCATCTCGTTAAAAAAAGGGGGCAAAGCATATAGCTTATAACATTGCTAAAATTTATGGGGCCTTGGGTGGGGGTGGGGTTGGGGCGACCGCTCGCCCCGCCCATGCCTAACTCTGGGCTTGTTTAGAGCCGTCAACTTTTGTTCACTGCTCGGATGAAAATAAATTATTTATTATATAAATGATGCAAATTAATTAAAATTTAGATTTTTTTGGCTGATAAAATTTAGATTTTTAAACATCATTACTGATTACTTCACCAATTTAAAATTTAAATTTTAGAATTTTAACTAGATAATCATAAGTCTTCAAAAAAAAACTAGACAAACATCAATTAATTTCGACAAATAATATCAGACAATGTTATAATGGAGTAAAAAATATTATATTATCCTTTGGTTTTTTTTTTTTGGCGAAACATTATTTATTTTTCTTTTTGTTTGGGTCATTATCCATTTTTCTTTTTTGTTTAAGGAATTACCTATTTTTCTTGTTTTTTTTACTAAACATTATCCATTTTTGTTTTGCATTATCCATTAGGTTGGGAAATCTTGGATGATATATGGACATGAGTCGATGGGCTTTGCGGCTTTTAAAAAGGCAAGACGCGATTGACAAAAGCCAGAGAGAATTGCAATGCGAATGCGATCGAAGAGTGGAACGTTCCAGATTTAGTTGTCTTCGATCGAAGTTCGCATACATTATTTGTAGACTATGGAGTCGATCGGCAACGCATGTATTGTATTGAAAGAAGCATTCTTGATTGTCTGTTTAATTAGGTAATTAATTAATTCGACTTCTTCTTCGATCGGTTCAATCTCATGATTTGTTCTCTTTTCTTTGCGGTTTGAATTCGGCTCATCAACAAGTCTTAATTTCTTTGTCTAGATTCTAATTAAGATCGTACATTCATATATATGAATCTCATTATATATAGTTATTACGTACAATTTCAGTCTATTCTTGATTGGCGTTTAAGTTTGTTAGATTATTTGATACAAAGAAATTCAAGTGCTATGATTGATTGCTTTACTTTTTATGATTCTTTAGAATAAGTAGTAGCCGGTACGTGTTATGTGTACCGCAGTTAAGTATTCATAATTGCTTAATTTGATTGTGTCCATAATTCAAGATCATGTAGATAATGTATAGGGTTTAAACTTTGAACTAACCCTTAATTGTTTCCGTGTTCTGTAGTCATAGATTTGTAGGTTTTTTTTTTTTTTTTTTTTTTTTTTTTTTTTTTTTTTTTTTATCAATGCAGATGTAAATCTTATTTTGTTATTAATTAGTTATTAGCACAAACTACCAACAGATACGTACTAATTATTCTTGCATTAGTTTTAAATTTCATTCTTGTGTATTTCTTAGTACTTAATCAGGGTGTTTAATTTTGGTTGTATGCAGATTGATCTGCTTACCATTGTTGCAGATCTTCAATTCTGATGGAGTCCGGGGACGCTTGTTGGTTAATTAGATTGTTAATTATTAATTAGTGTTTTCATAGAACCCATGATGATCGATGTATTATTTAGCTTTAATTGCTTAGCCAAAGATGTTTAATCCACTGCGCAGGGCCTAACAATCGAGAGATTGTTAGGGCGTGTGCACAATTGTAATAATCCGACCTTTGCCATGTTGGGTGCGCTTGCTTGGCAGGTCAAAACCTCTTAATAAAGCTCGATTTTTGTGGCGTTGGAGAGGTCGCACGTGGTTTGTTTGCCCGGGATCTCTCCAATGGTGTGTGGTGTGGTATGTGCTTTCTTTTGCTTTTGTTTTTGTCACTAACAACTGCGTAAACTCAAACCACAACATTCCAACGCACAATTCACTAGTAGCGCAACAATTCTCGTCGTTGCCAATACCTCCAATTCCAACGGCAGATCGAAAAACTTATCTTAGGACATGTTCTAGGCTTTAGAAAAAAAGAACATGTGAAGTTATGCAACATTTCAGGAACTGTGCATTTCACTTCCAGTGCAGCGATGAAATTAAGGTGGACATCATGCCGACACCTAATTCGATTCAGAAGCAAAGGACTGATCTTCTGCAAGGCGACTAGTGTGCTATGTTCATCTCAAGTAAGCTAGGCATAATGGTGGTTTGGCGAAGATCTGAATCATGATCCGTTTGAAGATCAAACATGCATGTCTCGCAGATTTGTCGATGATTGCCCAAAAACACATTTGTACAGTGGAATTAGATTAAAGGGGTAATTTTGTTGTATACACATGCATGTAATTAAGAGAACTACATAGGCTTTGATTCCTCTAAAACCTCAAGAGGATACGTAGGAACTTCGCTCTAAATGAGTACAAGTCCTTTCTTAAATTCTAATTTTTTGGCTGAAGAAGACCATGTGATGAACTGAATCCAAATCATATTTTGTTGTATTCGTACTAAATTTTCTCAGTTGAGGTCCATTGTTGTTGATTTAGTTTATGTTTGGGTTTTTTCTTCTGTTTTTTTGTTGTTCCTTTCTTTTCCTACTACTACTAGTTTGGTTTTTACTAATTTGGATCGACCTTCCACAAGATGCAAAAAGGAGGTCTGGTTGAAAGTGTTTTATATTAGGCACCAGCTGTTTAACCCAACACCAATTGATCAAGACAATGTTTATGAACCATTCTGCAAACTAGAAAGTCACTAAGGTAGTAAGTTAAAAGGTTGAACTTGCTAATCAAAAAAAAAAAAAAAAAAAAAAAAATTGAACTCAATGGAAACAAATTGGTTTCCTTCTTATCAAAAAACTAGAAACATTGTTCATACATTCATCACTATTTGTGTTTGTGCATTTTGACGTCTGATAAGTGTTTAATTATGCATTATATAGACTAATATTTTATGTATTATTGGACTCCAATTCTATCATTTATGGTGACAAACTCTCATATTTGTGGATTTCAGGTATTTTGGACTTAGAACGCGAATATGAGGTGAAACAAGGACTTGAGGATGAAAATGTGTAGTTTGGGATTGCACAGCACCAGGTTGGCGAAAGTTCAGTCAAGTTTCACACCGACCTACCTTCACTGTAAAAGCGATAACTTCTTCATTTCAAATCCAAATGACTTTCCGTTTCTTCCATTGGAAAGTAGACTTAGATCTGGATGTTTTCACGTTCAAGTATCACTAACTTCAGACTCTAAGTGCCTTGAAATCGCGTTGCAAGTCGGAGCAACAATGTCACGTCATAGGAGTCGTCTTATGTGCAAATCACCAAAGCGCCAGCCACGGCGAGAGTGAGGCAGTGGGCATCTCTTCGTTGCATCGTACACTACGCCATGAATCATGTGGTATTGAAAGGAAGAAAATAACACAAATTGCATGATAAACAGACTGACAAGTGATTCAATGATATTTGAGTATCTATCGAGTCAAAAGAGGCCCATAAGTGGTTAATAGCCACATCAATCTACAACCACATCTACAACAATATCCACAACAATCTAGTACTCGGGTGAAATTTAATATTAGGTTGGTGAACAATACTTCTACAGAATTGTTCACATTAGCCTAGCTAATATGAACCCATGAGTACCTTCACAACACACTTACACCAAAGACACTCAACTAAGGAATATAAGAATGGAATTCTAACAAATGACTCAATTCAATACAAACAACAATAATGGAAAATGAATTACTATGTACTTTCTTACTGGCTTACTAACGTACCTCAATTCAATCGCCAAAATCCGATCCTCCCGAAACTCTAACTTGTCAAATTTGAATTCCCAAAGCCTGGCAATCATTTAAGCTCAATTTGGTTGAATTAGATTCATTCCATGACCCTAGATAAACCCCCAAAGTTTCTCAAAATTTTTGAAAATTATTTAAGAAAAACAGATTTCACTATGTAACGGCCCAAATTTATTTAATCCGGATTAGTGTTAATCCCAAGGATTAACGGGTTAATTCGGGGCGTTACGTGGATAACTGGGCTGACTCGGATATGGGTACCCAGGTTATATTGTGTTATTTGTGTATGTTGTATGTCTATTATTGTGATGTGGGAATTTATTATTATTCATATAAACATCACAAGTGTGTAAGTTGATGTCGGGCAAGGTTACGAGTCGGATATTTAACTCGAAGTACGTGTTGGGTACAGACACCGGGTGTTAGGTAGCCGGAGTACGAGCATTGACTGCCGGGTAGTAGGAAGTTGATGAGACTAAGTATAGGTTAGTAGATATGAGAATACATAAATTTAATAGGTAGTGCCTATAGTTGGTAGATTAAATAAAAAAATTAAATCAATATAAGTCCTATAGTTGAAGGAAAATAAAAAGAGCCATAAGATAAACATGGAGATGGGTGTGTGAGATTTCAAGATAAATGGTGTCATGAAGTTGTGTCAACAAGGCAGCTGGACCTAGTGAACAGAAACCCTTAGATCTTCCTCGGGATGCATGCATTGAGGGAGATTAGACCAAGGATATAAATATGAGGATTGATGAACAGAACTTCAAAAGAAAATATGTGCAAATCGATTATGTAGGAATGGAGCTGGATCTGGAGGAAGTGAAGTGAAGAAATTCAAGTTAGGATTGAAGGATTCAACCAACACAACAAGGTAATCATTCAAAACTATATGAATTTCCATTAAGGGAGCTTCAAAAATGGAGTTTTTCCATTTAATCAATTTTTGGGTTTAGATTCTGTTTTTTTTACTGGTTTTGATAAGAATTGAAGTCGGGTAGGATGAAATAGAGTTTTAAAATTGATTCTACAGTTGAATTTTGAGTATTATGTACAAATTGGGACTATTTCACATACATGTTGAATCCAAAAATTTATGGTAACTTATGTTGTTGATGTTGAAATTGGCCTTTGGAGTATGGAGGTTGAAGATGGTTTGGGAGAGGAAAGAAGAGAGGAGGGAAGAGCCAAGAAGAGAAAAAAAAGGGGGGGAGACGATTTTGTCTTCGGAGAACTAGAGACGAAGGCGCGCGTGTGCGACCCTGGGCCGGACCGGACCGGTGGGAGCCCACTCATTTAAATAAAATAAATTAAATAGAATAATATATATATATATTATTTTAGATATTATTTTATGGAAAATAGGAAAAATAGTTGGAAAATATCAAAAAAATTAAAGAAAATTCTAGAAAAATATAGAAAATTAAGAAAAATGTAGAAAAGTGGTTTCGGGACTTTTCGAGTATTTTTGAAACCCCGACATAGTCCGAAAGAGGTACCACAACTGAAAATTAGAAAATATGATATAATATCATAAAATTTCATAATGTGATTTTAAATAGTATAAAACACTATAAATGGAATTCAGGACTGGTGAACCATAGCTCGGGCATCAGGGAGCTAGGCGAGTTGAATTTGCAGGTCTGGGAAGTCGGAGTGCGTGTTTACAGATGCGTAAAACTCTTGAGAAAGTTACACTTTAATTCATGACGTGTATTTTATCGATTATCTTATCGTATGCGGTGACTGTTGGTGGTCACACATCGTTTTTCATCTTGGTTATGGCTACACGCTTGAGCATGGGCTAGTCTGCGACAGTTTACGTGTAGATGAGAGTAGAATGTATCTACCACAATCTATAGGGATTAAGGGCACTCTTAGAACTAAAAAGCTTGGAAATGAGTACTTCCGTTTACTAAGTTGAGGTGTAGTCATTGTACACCTGTTATTAAGCACTGGTTTGTGCTAAGAACTCCGTTTTGCTATCGTATGATCGACGGGTCATGGTTTTATCGTGATTAAACAAGTGATGACTTATTTACCTGATAATTTTACGTTCAAGCCCATTTAGTTAATTATTTGTTAGATTTTGGATGTTTTACATTTTTCAGTTGATGTGTGATTGATGTGATGCTGTGATGGTTATTTACTACCAGCCATGGGGATATGATTCCTGTTGTCAGGGTCATATTCACATGTCTCGCAGGTTATCGATGTTTTCATGATTATCGTGTAAACTTCTCTTGGAAATTTACTCACTGGGCTCGTTGTTGTATGTTTTGGACAACTGAGCGTAGATCCTGGTACGAACAAGAGCAAGGGAAAAGAGGTACTAGGCGACTATCTCTGAGGCTGTTGCTGTTGACAGCTCGTGTTTTGACTACCTAGTATGTATGTATATATTACTGTTTACTTCATCTAAGTTATATACACGGTGTTTTGACAGCTCGTGTTGGGAACTTTAGAACTTTATAATATGTAAATGAATTACTATTTACTTCGTCTAAGTTATAAACACGATATTTATTTTCGAGTTTCCCAATACTTAGGTTTAATAAATTCTCATAATATACACATTAAAGGCTTCTGCTATTATTATTAACTAACCTGCTAGATGTTTAGAAGAATTAAATAATTCAATATAGTAGGATTAGTTAAACGGAGCGTCACTTCACAGAGTTGCGGACGTGGCAGTGGTGATGACGTGTCCAGTGACGTGACAGGCGCTGCTGGGCTTGCGAGCGGAGGGCGTAGGTTACGAGACGACCTCATGAGATTGGGGCCGTCTCGCACTGTTCACGACGACGTGGGTGACGTCGCAACGTTCAAAACCCCACGACGTCATTTAAAACGCCAAATTTTCAAGTCCCTGGTTTGGATGCTGTGAGTGACACCGCCAGGGCTTTTGGCCCACGGCGCCACTTAAAGTGTCTCTTCCCCAATTATCTCTAGTTTGCACGCTGTGACTGACGTCGTGGGAGAAAACACTCCACGGCGTCCCTCGCGACGTGACACCCTAAACCTATTTTCAAGGTTTTTCAGACCGGCTCGCGTCGCCGCGTTTCGAGCCTATCCCAACTTTTAAGGATGTCCAAAACCATACAAAAACATCTTCACCTTATGTCGAAACCCCGACACGATTCGAAAATTACACCAAAAACCCTCAAAAAATATCATAAACTTCAAATCATAAAAACAATCACTAAAAACCACTTGATCAACCCTATGATCACAAATCCATCACCCAAAATCATTAAACTGAAACTCCAAAATGTTGTCCGAATTCGTTGCGTCGAAGACCTACGAAATTACCACCAAAACGTAGGGAATCACGAGAGGAATCGGGATCTTACATTATAACGCGTAGTCGATCGATCCTCGTCATGAATCCGAACTCAACAATCACCAAAACCCTACGCTTCAAATCCATTTTCCGTTGAGTGAGAAAGTAAGAAAAGAGAGAAAAGGTGACATTTCCCATTTTATACCGACCTTTCTATCATCACACGTATCTCGAGGCATATCTTATGATCTTCCTTCAATCCAGCCAACCATTATAACTTACATTTGTGACTTCATTGGGTGACTTGGATTTCACAACTTAGCCATTTCTCACTCACACATCGCGTTATCTGACCGTACCACCTCACGACTAGCACGTCGTGCGTTCTCAGACACAACAATGCATTCACATATTAACTATTTATTTATTATTTTCTGATAATTCACTAATTAACATTTTTCGGTGTTTAAATACCTGAATTATACCTTTTTGTCCAAAAATTCCCGTTTTTCCTAGGTGAAACCTCATATACAAATCCGTGGCGTTAAACAAAACAAAATCACGCACTAAGACTTACAAAGTTCACATTCGAGTATAAATAATAGTAGAAACATCACAGAAAAATAAAATATACCTCAGTGTCGACTCCCGAGACTTAGGCAATATGACAAGTCACGACAACCAGGTCATGGACTTGAAACACGACACGTGGCATAATTTAAATTTAAGGGTCATTATAACACTCATCACCAAGGTGGATACCCTCTCTAAAGATGTGTCATCCCTTTAAATATGTGTCGTAGTACAAAGTTGAATATAACGCTACTGTACGAAACATGAAAATCCAAATGAGTCAAATGGCTTTACAGCTAGGGAGACTCGAAGATCAAGGGAGGTTGTTGGTACAATCAGTTCCAAATCCAAAAGCACGTGTGAATGCCACATCATCGACGACTGAGACTGAACCGAGGGAGCCTAAGGTTGACAAAACAACACATCAAATGCCACATGAGCACGATGAGGCTTCCTTGATGAGACGAAAGCGTAAGATCATGATGAGGGCTTCTTTCCCAAGAAGACTTTTACCCGGAGATGTTTACGAATTTGGGATATTCTACAAAAATAGTGGAGACTCCTCCACACTAGCCTGAAGCACATCAGGTGGATACTCAAGAGAAGTGTAAAGAGGTCTATTAACTTCTAGAGCCCAATGAAGTGAGCAAAAATGAGTGTGCAGATGAGGAAAAGGTAAGTTTAGGGGAAAACGTCGCTCCGACTCAGAATAAGGTACCCCCTAAATGTCAAATCCTGGCATGTTTGTTGTTCATGCAAGATAGTTGATACTTTAATTAAGAGTGTCATTTGTGATTTGGGTGCATCCATTATGTCATGTTCCGTGCTCTATTTTAATCTTTACATGAAGGTCCACTTAAGGACACACAGGTTGTTATCCACCTATCTAATAGGTTAGTTGTACTCCCGACTAGGGTCATAGAGGATGTCCCAGTAAAAGTTCATGATTTGGTTTTTCCTGCAGATTTTTATGTAATGGATATGGGAGACAAACCTTTTGATTGCATATCTCCCATTTTGTTAGGTTGACCTTTTCTTCGGACTGCTCATACAAAAGTCGACGTCTTTGAGGGCACTTTGTCTATAGAGTTTGATGGTGAGATCATAAAATTTAACGTTTTTGATACCATGAAATCTCATGCTGATATACCTCGTTTGTTTGTTGTACATGTTTCCAACCCTCTATTGCAGTATGATATTAGGTTAGACAAGCAGGACGGTTGTGACGGCCCCAGTTCCACAAATCTAAAACTGGACCCCACACGGCCTAGACTTACGTTGACCCCGAGTCCCTCTCGCACAGTCAACGCAAATCTAGTCAACCTTACCTTACCTTTTCCATTCATACAATAATTTAATATGAGATCATTCATATTAGTGAGTTATTCAAAGATATGCGGAAGTATTTAACATCTCCAACTAATATAATTACCTCCAGACATAAGTTATGATAACCTAGAAATATGGAAACCCAGCAAATATATACATCATTACCAATCGTCCTATCACATAAGAGAATATCATCATATACAAAACCCAAGATCTCTCATTCTCAAAACCCAGTTTTAAAACATATAGCATCATAATACAAAACAAACCTATATCGAGTCCAAAGATAGAACAGCTCTGCTATCCTCAAAGTAAATCACCAAGCTGAGGAGCTTTCCCTTTGCTCGATTGTGGATTTGCACTCAATCAAACACAAGAATGACGAGTTCCAGGTAAGTAACGCTAAGCAGGATGTTTACGGTATTTCACAATAAATAATAGGCAATATTCATGTTGATAGAAAGAAAAGGATAGAGAATGCATGAATAAATAAAGATTGGAAATTAATCTGAAAGCAATCGATAATGAGTGTCCAGGAATCAAAAGGAAAGGCGTAAGTAGTCCCAACTTAGTGAAACAGTCGTTTGAGTCAAGGAGAAATATCAATAAACTCTTTTAGAGTCACGACAATTCACCATCCAACTCAGAGTTTAGGACGTGATATATCACATAGTCCTAAATCTACGCGAATGTAGAATTCCTCAGCAATCTAGTGAAGTAATTCTCACTCCGTATATATAGGAACCAAAAGATCAACTCGTGAATATCAAGTTCCAAAAAAAGTAACGTGTATCCCCCAAATCTCAAGGATCACGCTGACTCACTTGCCCTTAGACCACTCAATCAGAATAGAGTTCCGAAACAGGACAGAGCAATAACAAAAATAAATTAAAGCTCAAAGAAATAACTGTAAATTTATCCTTTGGTTTACTTATTCGTGTTCAACGCTATTATGCATTCACACGCTTCCAATAACTACCATGCATACCCAATTACTTCAGGGTCAAGCTCTAAGTGAATCAAATCACGAAACGTCGTGAAAACTGCGACAAAATACACTCAAGAGCTAGTTCCAAAAATAATTATTTATAATTTCAACTAACTTCAACTAGCTAATTTGAGGTAACTTTTTAACCTTGAAAACCTCAATATTTGTCATATTGAACAACAAGAAACTTGTAATACGCATTTCATACTTTCCATAAATTTCTAGAACACTCAAATCAGATAAAAAATAAAGGAGTTATGAATTTTCTCATATGGTCTGTTGACAATGCAAACTTTATTTGTTTTGAAATGACAAAACTTCTCCAAATCAATATTTTCACAGTTAAATCCTCAAATCTCGCCAACAGATACCACAAATCATTCGATACCAACTTTCAAATATTTCCACAACTCATTGAGTCAATTTAAATCAAAACCAATATTTAATTCATCCAAAATCTCAATATAAATCACTATCAACTACAAAACATCTTCAAATTTTTTATCAACTAAGTTGCATCACTTCAAATCACAAAAAACTCTATCCCACACCGGTGGAATTTATCTTAAATTGACGCAAATCAACTCAATACATCAATTCACAACCACTGATACCAATTCCTACGAAAACCCCGTGAAAGAAATAAAAAAAATCACGAAATTTCTAATTGACTTGAGGAAAAACACCCTGAATTAAGATTTTACCAAACTTCAGGTCAAATCCCTTATTTCCACCATGATAACTTGGCTCAAATTGACCGTCTCGAGATGCTCTACTATTTTGCAGAGAGAAATCAGATGAAAATCGGACGTACGGAGCTCCACGTGCTGGAAAAGAAGACGAGGGTTTTAGAAACATCGAAGCATATTTGCTTCTGTTGAAAACAACGAATCGATTTTTTTATATATGTATAAACCCTCAACTGCTTGTCAGTAGCTTAATTTTTTTTCATTTATTAATTCTCATAAATCTCTATTTTGACGATTTTTAACTTTCGATGCCTGTTTTGAATTCGATTTTTAACCAAATTGAGCCAAATTCTTAGTAAAATAGTCCATTTTCATAAAACGTCCATAACACTAGCCTTTGTCACACCAAAACCCCATATGTCTTAACTTTGTCCATGACATACCAAATTCTTATGGACCAATTTTCTTGTCATACTTAACCAAACTTGTCTACCACATTTTCTTATGGGCGTGCGTGCGTGCGTGCACCCCTGGGCCAGGCTGGGCCAGCCCAGGCCAAATCGAGTTGACTCGGTTGGGTCGGGTCAGACCCGGTTCAGGGGACCCACCCCATATATTATTTAAATAATATATTTTTTATTTTATTATTCTAATAAAAAAAAACAGTTTTAAATGAAATAAAATAGGAAAATAATTGAAAAAAATATCAGAAAATTGGAAAAATTCTACAAAAATATAAAAAATTAGAAAAAGGTAGAAAAGTAGGTACGAGACTTTTCGGGTATTTTTGGAACCCCGACACAGTCCGGGAGAGGTACCACGACTGAAAAATTAAAAATATAATATGATATCATAAAATGATATAATATGTCTTCAAAAAGTATAAAACACTATAAAATGGACTTCAGGGACCAGAAAACTATAGCTCGGACATTGGGGAGCTAGGTGGCGCGTACTGACGGGTCCGGGAAGTCGGAGTGCGTATTTTCGGGTACGTAAAACCCAACTGAACACCACTACTGCATTTACTTATTTATTTCTATTGAGCTTTATTTCCTTGAAAATCTGTGATTCAAATTACTACTGGGACGGTTTTGGTTCCTTCTATGTATCCACGGGTAGTTGAGGTTGCTGGCTAGGTGTGTAGCGCGTGATCTAGGAACTCGGTAGACGATATTCCGAGTTGGACTCCATTTCACGCGTTCGATTAGCCCACTAGGGCTAATGTCGCTGGGATACAGTCATAGGGTCGGAGGCATGGGCCACGACTAGGGCTCCTGGTCCTAGTACACACTTAGTACATGTGTTCACACCCCTTTGTCTATCAATGTGTTTATATACATGCGATTAGCTTTGAGCAGTTGCCTGCATATTTTCCTTCCTTCCGCATGTTTATTTAACACTACTTATTGGCTCTGTTAATTATTTCCATTATTTATGCACGGTGGTTTTCCTTGGAATTTTACTTACTGGACTCGCCATCTGCCTTTTTTGTGGTGGTTGAGCGCAGATCCTAGTACTAGCAGGGGCAAGGGGATCATCGACGATTTCATCTGACTTGCCTACGCCGAGGCCTGCTGGTACGTGTGATGTCTATATTTTGATATTTTGTATTATCTTTTGGGTTGGAAAACTGGATATACACTTGTACTAGTATACATACTGTTATAGTTGATCGCCTGTATGCACAGTACAGCCGGGTTTTCCACTATAGGTTTGATCAGTAAAACTTTTATATATATAAATGAATGCATTTTGTTAAGCTTTAAATTCTTCCGCTGTTAATTCCTTTAAAATGATAAATTAAGTGGCTTTAATGAATTACATGATAACTACTTAAAATACGAAGGCATAGAGACACGTGGCAGAGACTTCAGGTGTTGAGGCGGGGAAGTAGCTGACCACGGGGCGGCCCGGGATATTTGGGACCGCCACAGCTGGTATCAGAGCGAGAGTTTCGAGAAATAATTTGTTAAAAAGTTTTACAAGATCATAAACCTTAACAAACTAGATGTGGAAACCTGATGAGTCTTCCTAGAACTTTAGTTGTGAAGCAAGAAAGCGGGTAGAGCTAGGATTGTTATGTGATATATGTATTGTTGTGTATATATACTATACGAATACGTATATACGAGGCTGATCCGGACACGCATCACGATTAAGGACACGATGGATGGACAGTCTAGTGATACCGCGAGGGCTTCCGGATCGTCAGTTCCCTTAGAGGACCGAGTTACGGCGCATGAGACTCAGATAGTTGAGATCTTACGACTATTGAGAGAGCAGGCCGTTATGATGGTTGTATTGGCTATGTCAAGGGATGCAGTGGCGACTACGGGACCCATAGAGACAGTTACTCTTACTCAGGCGGTGGTACCCGAGGTTCAGGCAGTCGATACTACACCGGTAGTAGCAGCAGTGGAGACACCGATTCCTACACCTACCGCAGCAGTAGAGATTACCCCGACGGTAGTGTCAGAGTATGTGATGGATCCGCAGGCCAGGTGGTTACGGGATTTCCTCAAGTTTCAGCCCGCTTACTTTTATGGAGAAGGAGACCCTGAGGCTGCAGGAGATTGGATTTTATCGCACCATCGCCTACACAAGGAGTTGAACACGGAAGAGAGGTTTAGAGCGAGACTATCTGGGACGTGTTTCAGATCAGATGTCGTAGTGTGGAGGACTAACTACCAGGAGACGCATGCTGATCCCGCGACTTGGGCAGAGTTCCGATAGATATTTTATGACCAGTCCCTACCTATGGAGGTGCGATTGAGATTGAGGGAGGAGTTTTTATCCCTGAGGCAGGGAAACCGGAGCATGATGCAGTATATGGATAGGTACCGATACCTACTGCAGTTCTCGATGGATATCGCTGGCACAGAGCGATTACAGATCTACTACTTCATTCGGAGAGTGAGGAGGACATTGCCAGCGCGATCGTATCGTCCGGGGCTCCGACAGTTCAGGCGATGTTTGAGCGAGCACTGACCTACGAGATGTTCTTGATGCAGAAGAACGGTCTTCCTATGACAGCA
This sequence comes from Stephania japonica, assembly GCA_039657345.1. NCBI lineage: Eukaryota > Viridiplantae > Streptophyta > Magnoliopsida > Ranunculales > Menispermaceae > Stephania > Stephania japonica. The sequence goes on along the minus strand of CM077558.1, from coordinate 11,881,185 downwards.
TCGGCCGAGGTGGAGGTTGGGCAGAGCTCTCGACAGGATAGGAGGCCGAAGAGACAGCGGGACCAGTTTATTAGAGGTCGCTGGGATGACCGCCGGGATGGCAGAGACAGACGTCAGGATGGCAGGGATCAATATAGGGACAGGCAGCCTGTACACACCATAGCTCCAAAGACCACAAAGCGCGCGAAATTCAAGCGACACCGGATAAAGATCAGGGTGGCCGAGACAGGGGTCAGAGAAACCGGGGTCAGGAGCCGAGATCGAATGATGTGCAGACTGGGAGATGGGAGACATGCAGATGTTTTCGGTGCGGTCGGAGGGGACATTTGAAATTGGATTGCCGGGTGCCATCTCCACGACGGGAGCAGGGTCGGGAGAGAGACAGAGTACATGCAGTGGCACAACCAGATCCAGGAGCTACCAGGCAGCTAATTGAGGGTACGTTACTCATTTACAATAGACTTATTCATGCCATGTTTGACTCGGGTAGTACATTATCTTTTATTGCTGGACAGTTAGTGGGGGAGTTAGGGTTAGACACACACACACACACTAGAGACCCATCTTGTTCTTAGCACGGCTGCTGGGGATAAGATTTACCCTAACCGGATAGCTCGGGACGTCATGGTTGAGGTTGCCGGACATCGATTACACCGTAGATCTCCGAGTACTGGAGTACCTAGAGTTTGATGCACTCTTTGGTATGGATTGGCTGTCAGCTTACCATGCACAGATAGATTGTTATGGGAAGAGGGTAGAGTTTCATATTCCGGGTTTACCAGAGTTTACGTTGACCGGGAACGCCTCCGAATTGCCTATTATGAGAGGTAGATTAGCGACTGCTTAAGAGATGGAGGACTTTGTAGCGATCGTTGAACCTGAGACCGGAAGATCTGTTATGATCGAGGACGTACCTATAGTCCGAGAGTTCGCGGATATTTTCCCAGATGATTTACCCGGATTACCACCACCATGGGCGATAGAGTTTATTATAGAGTTGTTACCAGGGACCCAGCCTATATCTAGCAGACCTTATCGTATGTCGCCTATAGAGCAGGAGGAGGTCAGGAAACAGCTAGAGAAATTGTTGGCGAAGGGATTCATTCAACCGAGTATGTCACCGTGGGGAGCGCCAGTGTTATTTGTGAGGAAGAAGGATGGATCGATGATGATGTGTATGGACTATCGGAAGCTGAACCAGGTGACGATTAAAAATTGTTACCCGCTTCCGAGGATCGACGATCAGTTTGACCAGCTGACGGGTGCACAGTTCTTCTCGAAGATCGATTTACGCTCGGGATATCACCAGTTACGGATTCGAGAAGAGGATATCAAGAAGACTGCTTTCAGTACCAGATACGGGTTGTTCGAGTTTACGGTGTTACCGTTTGGGTTGACGAACGCTCCGGCAGTTTTCATGGATCTGATGCATCGAGTGCTAAGACCTTATCTGGACTGATACGTGATAGTCTTCATTGACGATATACTGATATACAGCCGGACGCGAGAGGATCACAAGAGTCATCTTCGATCGGTATTGACGACGTTGAGGGAGCATCGGCTATATGTGAAATTTAGTAAGTGTGAATTCTGGATTAGGGAAGTGAAGTTTTTGGGACATGTGATCAGCGGTCAGGGCATTTTTGTTGAGGGAGACAAGATTAGAGCGGTGATTGACTGGAAGAGACTGTTTTTGAGATACGGAGTTTCTTGGGTTTAGCAGGTTACTACCGCCGATTTGTACAGGATTTCTCCGCGATTGCAGCACCGATGACGAGGTTGACGAAGAAGGATGTACCTTTTGAGTGGTCTGAGGAGTGTGAGTAGGCATTTCTAGAGTTGAAGAAGCGATTAACTTCTGCACCGGTATTGATATTACCGGAGCCAGGGAAGAGTTTGACAGTTTACACTGATGCATCGGGAACTGGACTGGGATGTGTTCTGATGCAGGAGGGACGACTAGTGGCGTACTTATCCAGGAGGTTGAGACCACATGAGTGTAATTATCCAGTACATGATTTGGAGCTTGCGGCAGTTGTGTTTACGCAGAAGGCTTGGAAACACTACCTCTACGGAGAGAAGTTTGTGCTTTACACTGATCATCAGAGTCTACGCTACATTTTCACACAGAAATATCTTAATATGCGTCAAAGGAGATGGTTAGAGTTGTTGAAGGATTATGATTTTACGATTGAGTATCATCCCGGAAAGGCTAATGTAGTGGCTGATGCATTGAGCAGATGCGGGGTTGACAGTCAGACCGAGACTCGACACATGGGACTGTTGGAGATAGCGTCAGTTATGAGCATGTCGGACCTTTCGGTTATGCGGATCTACGATTTGTGGTCGGATGAGGGCAGACGACAAGTGTCACTGAACGGGTATCGAAGTGTCGATGGTCGATGGGCTTTATGAGCGGTTCGGTGGATTGGCACGGATCCCGAGTGCACCGCACGATTGGGCGGAGACATCGATGGATGTTTGCGGCACCGAGGTCGACTATGGGTACCAGCCGTGTCAGAGATACGAGATAGTATATTAGAGGATGCTCACTGGTCACGATACACAGTTCATCCGGGAAGAACCAAGATGTACCATGACTTGCGGAGATTGTTTTGGTGGCCGGGGATGAAGGCTGATGTTGGTGAATATGTTCGAAGGTGTCACATATGTCAACAGGTGAAGGCGGAGCATAAGCGTCCTGGAGGATTGTTGCAGCCGTTGCCCATTCCTCAGTGGAAGTGGGAACACATCGCTATGGATTTTGTTAGTGGATTACCCCAGACTTCGAGGCGACATGATGCGATTTGGGTGGTGATAGATAGATTGACAAAATCTACACACTTTATACCAGTTTCGATGAGGTACACATTTCACCAGTTGAGCAGACTGTTCGAGCAGGAGATCATCAGACTGCATGGGGTACCAGTCTCCATAATATCTGACCGGGATCCCAGGTTCACTTCGAGATTTTGGGAGGCGATGCAGGAGCAGTTTGGTACTAGGTTGAAGTTCAGCACGGCTTATCATCCTCAGACAGATGGCCAGTCTGAGAGATTGATACAGATTTTATAGGATATGTTAAAAGCTTGCATTTTGCAGTTTGGAGGCTCATGGGAGGATTACTTACCACTGTGTGAATTTGCCTACAACAACAGCTATCAGGCTAGTATCGGGATGCCACCTTATGAGGCGTCAGATGGGAGGCTCTGCAGTCACCGGCGTGTTGGGCGAGCCGAAGATACGATTACGCTATTGATCAATGGGAGATAGTTGTTGATCACACAGAGAAGATTCGACAGATTCGTCAGAGGCTTCGAGCAGCACAGGACAGGCAGAAGAAATACGCAGATAGATACCACGACAGTCTGAGTTATAAGGTTGGCAATATGGTTTACCTGAAGGTTTCTCCTTGGAAGGGCCAGCAGAGGTTTGGGATTAAGGGGAAACTGGCGCCGAGATTTATCGGACCATATCGAGTTGTAGAGAAGGTTGGCAGTGTGGCGTACAGATTAGAATTACCGGCGGAGTTAGCAGGGATTCATCCTACCTTTCACATTTCGATGTTGCGATTAGTTAGGACTGGGCCACGACCCATGGTTGACGTGCGACAGGTGGAGGTTCAGCCTGACGCAACTTATGAGGAGCGGCCATTAGCGGTATTAGATCGTAAGATCCAGACTCTCAGGAATAGGGAAATATCGAAAGTACTCATACAGTGGCAGCATCACGGTACGGAGGGACTTACCTGGGAGTTGGAGTCGACCATGCGAGAGCGTTATCCCCAGTTATTCCACGATATGGTCTAAACTAACTCAAATTTTGGGACAAAATTTCTTTTAGTTGGGAAAAATTGTAACGGCCCGTTCTTTATTAACGCCGTTATTTACCTTATTTTAGATTTGGATGCCAGCTCGGACGCCACGTGGACGCCGCGGATAGGCTAGGCTTACCTCGAACCTAGGATACTAACAGTATACTGCTGTGAGTTCTTAAATTCTGTGATGCATTAGTATTCCTTTATCATTATTAGTATGATAAATTAGTCATCATAGGTGTGCATTTAAAATATACTTGTCGAGCGAGTTGTGAGTCGGGGTTTTAGTTTGGCGAACGCGCCAACGCAAGGGTTGTAGCAATGAGGCCGGGCGTTGGGGTTTAATTTGATTTAAAATTTTTTAAACATGCTATAGTTGAGGATTTATTTAATTAAATGTGGATATATAACCTTAGGCTAAGCTAAGGAAATTAATTTGGGTACACTAAGTGTGGGACCGCCTCGGGAAGCGTGCCGGACATGGGGCACGGTGTGCCGAGTGGTCAGAGAATTTGTGTGACCATATTCACAAATTTATAGAATTTATTGATGACTAGAATAGGTGTTACGAATTAAATCAATTGGATAATAATAAAATCCTATAGTTTGAAATCATTAATCGGTACACCTTGGATTATCCTCGAGATTGACAACGGATAAAAAACTAGGCAATATGTGTCATGATAAGGTGACTAGGAGTTGAGTGACACGGGCTGGACAAGGACCGTCTGATCAACCTCGAGAGATATGTGTGCACTTTAGATTAAATTATCACTATATATATACCACCGATCAAGACATGCAAACCACATTCACACCATTCTCAACTAAAAGATTTCGGATTTTGAGAGAGAAATCAGTATGGAGATCTCAGCTAGGGAGTTTTGAGGCTAGATTTGATCATCAATCAACAAACTTGAGGTAATCCACTCACCTATTTCTTGGATTTTTGATGAAAAGTGTTGCATGTTGTGGTATATATGATTTCAACCAAAAAATTTGTGCAATTGCCACTGTTTTTACTAGATTTGTGGACTTTGAAGTTGGTTTTGATGATTTACATTGATTTGGTTCGAATTTGTCGAAAAATCAAAGTGATTTGATAAATTTTGGGTTATTTGCATGTATTTTGATCTGAGAATTTGGGGTATGTTTTGGTGGATTTGTGGAGGAATTTTGAGGTTTTAGAGGTCTTCAATGGAGTGAGAGTGAAAAGGAATTGAGAGGAGTGAAGAAGAGAGCCAATAGAAGAAGAAATGAAAAAAAGGGGGGGCACGCGTGCGTGCGTGCACCCCTGGGCCGGGCTGGGCCAGCCCAAGCCCATCCCAGGTGGACCGGGCCCGACCCGGTTGGGTCGGGTCGGACCCGGTTGGGTCGGGTCGGACCCGGTTCAGGGGACCCACCCCATATATTATTTAAATAATATATATTTTTTTATTATTATAATAAAAAAGCAGTTTTAAATGAAATAAAATAGGAAAATAATTGAAAAAAAATATCAGAAAAATTGGAAAAAAATTCTAGAAAAATATAAAAATTAAAAAAAGGCAGAAAAGTAGCTACGGGACTTTTCGGGTATTTTTGAAACCTCGACACAATCCGGGAGTGGTACCACAACTGAAAAATTAAAAATATAATATGATATCATAAAATGATATGATATGTCTTCAAAAAGTATAAAACACTATAAAATGGACTTCAGGGACCGGGAAACCATAGCTCGGACATTGAGGAGCTAGGTGGGGCATACTGACGGGTCCGGGAAGTCGGAGTGCGTATTTTCGGGTACGTAAAACCCAACTGAACACCACTACTGCATTTACTTATTTATTTCCATTGAGCTTTATTTTCTTGAAAATCTGTGATTCAAATTACTACTGGGACGGTTATGGTTCCGTCTATGTATCCACGGGTAGTTGAGGTCGCTGGCTAGGTGTGTAGCGGGTGATCTAGGAACTCGGTAGACGATATTCCGAGTTGGACTCCATTTCACGCGTTCGATTAGCCCACTAGGGCTAATGCCGCTAGGATACAGTCATAGCGTCGGTGGCATGGGCCACGACTAGGGCTCCTGGTCCTAGTACACACTTAGTAGATGTGTTCACACCCCTTTATCTATCAATGTGTTTATATACATGCGATTAGCTTTGAGCAGTTGTCTGCATATTTTCCTTCCTTCCGCATGTTTATTTAACACTACTTACTGGCTCTGTTAATTATTTCCATTATTTATGCACGGTGGTTTTCCTTGGGATTTTACTTACTAGACTCGCCATCTGCCTTTTTGTGGTGGCTGAGCGCAGATCCTAGTACTAGCAGGGGCAAGGGGATCATCGGCGATTTCATCTGACTTGCCTACGCCGAGGCCTGCTGGTACGTGTAATGTCTATATTTTGGTATTTTGTATTATCTTTTGGGTTGGAAAACTGGATACACACTTGTACTGGTATACATACTATTATAGTTGATCGCCTGTATGCACAGTACAGCCGGGTTTTCTACTATAGGTTTGATCAGTAAAACTTATATATATATATATGAATGCATTTTGTTAAACTTTAAATTCTTCCGCTGTTAATTCCTTTAAAATGATAAATTAAGTGGCTTTAATGAATTACATGATAACTACCTAAAGTACGAAGGCATAGAGACACGTGGCAGAGATTTCAGGTGCTAAGGCGGGGAAGTAGCTGACCACGGGGCGGCCCAGGATATTTGGGACCGCTACAGCAAGAGGTCTACATACGACCTAAAATGACACGTGGCACGAGTTAGATTTTAGGGTCGTTACAATGGTCGTCAAGTACCGAAAGTTGGTGAGATTCTTTCACCTCCAACATTGGCATCAAGCATTACTTTCTCCCATAATAGAGCTACGTGGATCAAAATCACTCGAGACCTGATCGAGTGGGACAACATCACCCTGGACACAAATTTATGAAGTTGAGCCAACAACTTTTACCAAAGGCACTCTTTGGAGGCAACCCAAGTTTCTACCTTTATCTTTTCATTTGCTAGTTTTTGTATTTTTATGATGAACTTATCATTATCCCGTTTTGTGACTATTTACAGGTACTAGGTATTTCTGTGTAGCGTCGGAGTTCAAAGAACCCGATATCCCTCTTATGGCTCACTATGACAATCTCATTATCCACAGTTGCTCTAATAAGGATTTGGTAAGTTCTTACATTTAGGTTATTTGATTTTTACTGTTGGGTCCAATGGGGACGATGATGCTCACAGTTGAGCGATTTTTTGAGTGTGGGAGAGCACTTTTGTTTTTTCATGTTAATTTGTTTTGAGAGACTTGAGTCCAATAGGTTATCTGTCTTATTTGGCATGTTATATCTTACTACTTATCATCTTCACTTTATTATCTGTATCATGTTCCATTTCATTTCTCTTCTCTTCTCTTATCTTTGTTACTTCACATTCATATTCTTGTTTTAAACCTTGAGGACAAGGTTTAAAATAAGTTTGGGAGTACTTTCAGGTATTAAGGTATTGTGGAATGGATTGGTTTTTATTGGAATTCATGTACATCAGGTATAACTGTTTCAATTTTTATGCGTATTTCATGTGTATGACTAGTATGGTATGGTTGTGTTATTCCTTTTCACCTCATTTTCGCTCATTTCTATTCTACCATTTCATATCATTCATCATTCCTAAGACACCTGCACCACCCACTGGTGGGGACACCGCTTTGCTACAACAGATCTTGTAGTACCAGAGCCGTGTCGAGACTAGTTTGGTGGAGGTAGAGAGACAACATCGTCAGCTAGCCAGGTACCAGAGGAGACGTGTTTGCATTCTACGGGTCATACAGTTCGCTTCCTACGAATCATACAGTCGCTTCCCAGCACCCCTGCACTTCCTCTTGGCGTAAGGAATGGTTGACTTGAGTACGTATGAGACTCCTTTGACTCCTTTTGATGAGGGTATAGCTGGGACCGATGGTGGGGATGAGGCTAAGAGTTGAGTGCTTTTCTGAGTGTATAAGAGCACTTTTATTTTGTCATGTTACTGTATTTGTGAAAACTTGAGTCCCGTACTTTATTTTGTAATATTTTGGCATGTTATTCCCTGTACTTATCATTATCACTTTATTATATATATATATATTCCGTTTTATTTCTTTTCTCTTCTCTTTGTTGCTTCCCATTCGCATTCTTATTTCAAACCTTGCAGACAAGGTTTGGGATAAGTTTGGGGTGCGTTCAGGTATTGAGGTATTGTGGAAATGGTTAGTTGTTTCTTGGAATTCGCACATATCAGGTATAACAATTTTTTATTTCTGTGTATTCCATGGGTATGACTGGTATGGTATGGTTGTGTTATTATTTTTCACTTCATTGTCATTCATTTCTACTATATCATTCATCATTTATCATTTTGTTATGACATGTCATGTAGTACATTATTTAGGGTAGTATTATTTATAGTAGTATATGTATGTTTTAGTCTTCAGTTAGCACCATTAAGCATAGTTTAGAATCACCCAAAACTTTGTTAAATGTTTTTATTGTGAATAAGTTCATTTAAGCTACTCTTGAGACTTGAGCCCTTTTGAACATTAAAAGATATGCTCAATCTGAAGTGTTGTCTGGCGTTATTGAGATTACATATAAGAGAGCTAGGTTTAGGCTTTGTGTTAGATACCAAATAGGGCAGACGGCCTATTTAGCAAGTAATTAGATTTTGGGGGTATTAGAATGAGAATGTAGCTCACTTGAGACGAAATTCATATGACTAAACTACTTTTGGGAAATGATTAGGACTAATAATATTTGAATTACATTGGATGACTTGCTTAATCATAGTGAAAGTGAGAAGAGTCAACAAGAGTTTTCTTTAAAAAAAATTTAGTGCATAGGAAATGGAGTAGGGAATCTTGTGGTGGGAAAAAGTGAAAGAAAAAATAATTTTCACAGGAAATAGAGCAGGGACCGTACTACTTAAAAAATTTTGGAGAAAAAAAGTATATAAATAAGTAAAGGCGAAAGTCGATGAAAACTCCTTTAATAAAAAATTTTGGTCGAGTGCTTTTAGTTTAACGACACAAATTTCTAATAATGGATTTGTCCGTAATTAAAGGTTAATGATCCGCGACATGGCTTGACGCCGAGTACACAGTCCTAACACTCAGCTCGGGGACCGAGTAATATATTATTTTTTGTGTGATGGATTCCTAATGTGATGTGTGTGTACCTTATACCTAGAGTTATCTAGTTCGATTGTTTTGTCGATTCGACGCGCGCGAGGATGCACCTCGACTTGCATGCGAGTCGTGGGACCGGGTAGATAGTCCTATGGTTAGTCTTATTTATTTTTAATATGATTTAAATGACTAAGCACATAGCCTATGGTGTTTTTTTAATACAAATCAATTGGGAAACCTATGGTTTGAACTTGAAAATCAACAACTCATAGATATGCCTTGGGATGTATATAAGCACACACTCGCGTGTAATTTGTGTCAAAGTATGAGTCACTTGAGCTGAATTAGTGGAAGGTAGGAGTGAGTGTATACCATTAGATGGACATAGAGATGTGATGTGCACTTAGATATGAACCCAAACTATAAATGTGACGGCCCCAGCAACCACAAACTAGTCCCCGCCCAACCTAAACCTATGTGAACCCCCGAGCCAGTCTCTGACGGTTCAATGCAAGTCTAGTCAACCTTATCTTACTAAATTATTTAGTACATTATCCATTCACTCATTGTGGTTACCTTTTAGATTTGCCTTAACACTATCAAATCATCATTCATACTCAACGTTAGTTAGGTGTGCAGCGAAAACTTTTAAACACCAACTTAACAACAAATTAAAACCAGTTTACAACTGAATTAACCTAGATGTGGAAAATCATGTCCAAGCAACATCTCATGTGTGTATATATATAATCAACTGAAACCCAAAACAGGTATATACATGTGTTATCCAATGTTTTTACTCCTCAAATACCCAAAAAATACAAAACGTATGAATACATAGCTAACATATACAACAAAATACACACCTACTAAGTAAGAGCAAAAGAACTGGCTCTGAGTGTGCCTTAGTGGATATCACCAAGCATGGGCGTCTTGCCCCGACTCGTCTGTGGATCTGCACCCACCGTCATAAAAAAGGACGTTAAGTACAATAAATAACAGTAAACATCAACAATAGATATTTCAACATAAACATTGAATCCACAATAAGCAACAAGTCTATGAATCATGCGGTATATACAAAAACTGAAATAGATAGCAAATTGCATGATAAATAGATTCAATAAGCTCAAACAACGATAATCAAGTGACCGGGAAACAAACGAATAGGCGAATAAATAGTCCCAATCAAATCGCGGGTCACAAGACCTCATCAGCTTGCAATCGATATAGTGGGCCCAAAACTACCTCCCATGTTCAATCCATCACGTACGAACCAATGGGCCTAAGGCTCGCCTCCACCGAACGTACACTATGCTAGGAAAAGCCACAGACAAAGCCGACTGCTAAATTCTCAACACACTACCGAAGGAAAATCATAGTCATGGGTCGGATGCTAAATCCTTTCGATAGGTTCCAACGAGAAGCCACAGTCTATGTCAGCTGCTAAACTCGTTGAGACTTCTCTCCACAAATAGACTCCCTAAACCCTACGTCACCTGAACTAGAATGGAGCACAAATGGCTCGTATTTCAAGAATAATCATTCAAAAAATAAAAACATTCATGTTGATTCTATTGTTACCTTTACTCATCTCGAATCCGGCTAAAATGCTCTCTTATAGCTCCACATGTTTCTTAATGCAAATCCCCAATTGACTAATCAATGCTCCGTTGGCTGCCTGACATCCATTTAGGTCCATTTTCGTTAACTTTCCCATTTAATCCAATTTTACATAATTTTATTCATTCTCGTACTTGGGTTGATACCCGGGTATTAGGTAGTATTAGGACCCATTTGGATACCCGAGATATCCCCGATGTTTTCCGAGAATTTTCTAAAAATTGGACTGGTGAACAGTACCACACCATAGGTGGCGTCATGGGGGTCAGAACCCTGTGGCGTCACCATTCCCTCTCCGTCCCGAATGCCTTGAGTGGCGCCATGGGGTTTTCCCTCCACGGCATCACTTAAAGGGTGACCTTTCCCAAAGCCTCTGCTCTAGGTATCGTGACCGACGCCGTGGGGCTTTGTGCTCCACACCGTCTTCCGCGACGTCGAGACCAGAACCTTAATAATCAGGGGTTTTTTGGAACCCTGACTCGTCTTGTCGTGTTCTGAGTCTATCCCAAACTCTTAGGGACACCCAACCAAACCCAAAACCATCAACAAACCTCATCAAAACATCTGAAAACTTCTGATTCCAATAATTCTTCGAAAAATCCAATAAAAATTCAACAAAACCTTAAACCTCCACAAATATCATAGTAACTCATTCAAATACCCTCCTTGATCATAAAAACCAACACCAAACCCAGGAAAAATCGAACCCCATGTCATGTTGTTCGAAACCCTCATTACAAAAACCTGCAAAACACGCGTCAAAACGACGAGAATCGAAAGATGATTTGGGGTCTCACATTTTCTCATGTAGATGATCACTTCCTTGGTGCCGATTCACGTTTGAAACCCACACCCTTCTCACCGATTTGTTAAGAATGAGAAATGATAAGAGAGGGAAAATGTGGTGGTGAATATATATATATATTCATCCTCATCATTTCCTTTCACACACAAATCTCGAGGCCATCCTAAAGTCCTCCTTCACACCAACCCACCAACCTCTCACTCAACTAGATAACTCCATTTGATGACTCTTTTGACTTGGTCTGTTGACCTTTCAACCAAAAATACCCAATTTAAAGGTGTTTTCACTCCCGGACTGCACAACGACTCATAACGTTGTGTGTTCACAAACGTACCCCTGTACTGAACACATTACACAACATTTAATTATTCTATTTATTTGTATTTTGTCAATGTTTTAGTCTATTGAGTCCCCCGGACTCCCAACTACCCGTCATTATTCGCCTGACTCTCGTAACTCACGTTTTCCCGAGCCGAACTCGTTCCTCAATGCTATCGCGCACTAACAAACATCCTCACATGTATGGACATTGAATTTAACATTCGGGTAATAAACAAATAGTATAAAATACCAGACAAACATAACATACCTCGGTGTCGACTTCTGATGATCGAAACAAGTACACCACGGCTAGCTGGGCCCACACTATGACCCTAAAATGACATGTGACACAAGTTAGGATTTTATGGTCGTTACAATAAAAGCCAACACTTAGGTTGTAGCTTCACTTTGTGCCACGGCCCAAATTTGATCATTTTGGATTTTTGTCGTAATTGGGGTCATCAACCTGTGACGTAGCCCAAGAGCGGGCCCACAGTACTGAAACTCGGCTCGGAGACCGAGTAATATGTTATTTATATGTGATGGATGTCTAGCATGGTGTATGTGTGTACATTATATTGATTTAATGTTCTGTTCAACTGTACGGTCAATTCAACGCGAGTAGAGACACGCCTTGGAATGCGTGCAAGTGCAGGTATCTGGTGGAATTACCTGGGTTGCGACACTAGGCTAGAAAATATTAATTGATGTATAACTAACCTTAGCCTAAGTCGAGTTATATAATTAAGTTGGAAAATGTGAAGTTTGGCGCGCGAGGAAAGTGCCTCGAGTTACGTGCGGGTCGAGGCATCGAGTGTCGTGTAGTCGAAGGTCAATGTGACCGCTTGGGTAAATTTTATAAGTTAGTGTGATCATTTAATTATGGTCTATATAAATAAAGTACCTAAGTTTAGTTAATTAAAATTAAATAGGAATTAAATGTCCTATAGTTTGGGAGGAAAATTCACGAACCCTTAGATGGACATTGAGATGGATAAGTTGATGAGAATAAGACAGATGTGTCACCATTCTATGTCACTGGAAGTATTGTACTGCTTGTTTAGGAACCCTTGAATTAACCTCAGGATTCATGCACGCACCAGATTATAAGAACAACTATATATATGAGAGATGAACGGGTTTCTCACCGAATCCAACAAAATTTCACATGCAATTCGAGAAAACCAGAGTGTTTGGAAGAATTCTTGAGTTCTAGAGAGGGATTTGGAGCTAGAGTTAGGAATTCAAGCTTGTTAATCACACTACTCATCTTATTTTTCGTTAAAAGTGTTTTAAAGTGTTTTTTTAGCATATTGGTTTAAAAGTGTTTTTATAGCATATTGGTGTTGATTCGACTGTTATTTAAAGTATTGAATCGGGATTTCGAGAAATTTGAGGTTTTGATAAAAATTTGTGAAAATGGACATGCATGACTTTGATCCGTAAATCCATGAATCTTTATGTTTTTCGAGTGTTTTTGGTGTTGAATTATGTCTCCAAGAGTCATGCATGGATCAGTGGTAGTTTGGTGGTCTCTAGGGCGTCCAAAACACCAAAATTTCCTCTGGAATTCTGGGTTTCGACGCAGGTAGCGCACCGAACACATCCCCCAGCGCGATGTCTGTTCTAGGGAAGACGACATTGTTAACTCAAGAACAGTAGCGCGTTGGACACTGTTCACAGGGGTTTTTTGAATTAAACTGAACATAGGACCTACCTAGTCAACATATATAGATCCTAATTTTTATTAAAACGTACCAGGGACCTAAGGAAACGTGCCAAGAGTTCGAGTATGCGGGTTTGGGGTGTCGAGAGGCCGGTTGGACTAGGATTTTTGCGTGAAAAGTGAGTTGACAGACTGAACACTTGTTTTACATTTCATTTCTGAGTTTTTCTCCTTCGGCTTATTTATGTATATCATTGTGATCTAAATACCATGTTTGTTGTTACAAATTTGCCATTTTGTAGGCATTTGTTGTGGCATTCCTTATGTCCTATTTATTGATGTTTAGTTAAGTATGTTTTATTGAAAATCCAGATATAGATGTGCGCGGCTCACAGGGTATGGAACCCGGGGTGTTGGGATCTATTCAGTTGGTGCAAATAACAATTACATGATGTTGACTAACAAAATCCACGGTCAATAGGGGTAATACTGAGGTAACGTGTACGATCCTATCACATGATGTCTATGTGCAGCTATAGGGTAGTACTCCGTGCACGTGTATCGAGCTATTACCTGAGGTCGTTGGGAAGGTAGCCCTCGACTAATAGGGTAGTACCGATGTACACTACTAGTTTGTTCTAATACCCAAGTCAATTTTACTTGTTCTGTGATATTTACAAGCATGTTTTATTTTAAGCCATTTATCTCTGCTTTATTGCTTTACATACCTGTTATTGTACTTGGAAATGCGGATTAGTGTTCCTTTCTGGTCGACTGTTATTTTCTTGTGCTCACCGTCCTTTTTATGACGGTGGGTGCATCATCTAGCAGACTAGGTAAAGAGAAGATTGGTGACTTCTTCTGAGGCTTTGTCATTCATCTGTCTGACGTAAGTTTTTTTCTGGTATTTTATTGTACATATTATACTTACGTCTTTATATACATTTTGGGTTGTATATTGGGACGAGTGTTAGTTTCCCTAACTTTCATGATTATCACACTAGTATTATCGCCACCATGTTATGTATTTGTGTGATCATTATTTCCTGGTTTTCTACACTTAGGGTTTCATTTGAAATGCTTACACTTAACAATAAGACTTCTGTTGAATTAAAAATGGTGTAACACGTGTATTACTTATCCTGAACGTGAATATTTAGGTGTGTAAAGTGTAAAGGCTGACTAATACGTAGTTAGGTCCTACGTGGATGGGATTAGGACTTAATTATTGGATTAGGCTGGGCGATGCCGTGATTAGGGGATCGGGCCATCACATTTTGCATGCTTAAACTTAGAAAAAAAATTCATAGCTGAGGATTTGTTGCTAGAAATCCTTGAGGAAAAGCTTTGGAAAAATTGATCTTCGTCAATCAAGAGAAGTGCATGTGTTAGGAACCAAGCTTAAGTCCAAGGTAATGGTTTCTACAACTTCATACTTCCAAATTCATGAAATTGGTGTTCAAATTAAAGGGTTTTTGTGTTCAAATGGTTTTAAAGTCTTTTTATTGTTGAATTGATCAATTTAAACACCTTACTTGAGTTCCTTAAGCTTAATTTTTGAAATCATAAGTTTTTGCCCAAATGGGGTTTTGCTCATGAACAAAATTTTTTATTTTTGACTTACAAAATGAGTTTATTTTTGAAATTTGATGCTGGATTTGAATTCTCCATTTCGTTTTAATAATCCAGCTGCTAAGAAGTATCAAAATCGATATTGAAATCATTAAGTCATGAATTTTCAAAACCATGGTGTTCTTGAGTTTCCTATGAGCGTGCATGTTGAATCTTTGGTTTTTTATGGTTTTGATGATGAATATGAAGTGTATGGTATTGTTTGTTGTTGTGGAGGGTGTATTGGGTCTCTGGTGGAGGGGAACAGAGACCCAAGGCGTTGGAGAAGACCATCTCCATGGGGAGAGCTTGGAATTCTGCAACTGGTTGCCGAATTCTGGTTCTGCCAGTACCCAAGGGAATTTCCCCAGCACGTAGGTGATTCTGGCAGCAAGATTTTCCTGCAACCCCCTTAAATTTCCTACAACTTCCTTAAATTTCCTGCAACTCCTAAAGCACAAAAAATATCATATAACTTGGCCTAAACACACTGTAATTCATGTCTAAACACAGCAGGAACCTAGGGAAGTGTACCAGGAGTCCAGTTTGCAGTGTTGGGAGGCTGGTCGAAGTAGGAATCTTTGCGTGAAATGTGAATGGTCAGACTAGACACTTATTTTCGTTTCATATCCGCTTTAATTTCTGAATTTTTAGTTGTTCATTGTGTGTTAATCCTTGTACTCGAAATGTCATGTTTATTATGTGATTTTCTCATTTATGGAGTTATTTTTTATGGCATTCCTTTTGAGTTACTTACTTGTTCTTTGTCAATATCTTTCCTTGAATACCTACATAGATGAGCGCGACACACAAAGTATGGGATCCAGAGTGTTAGCATCTATTCAGTTAGTGACACAGACCTACTACATGAGGTTGTTTGATGAAATTCGCAACCAAGTAGGGGAATACCGATGTGCATGTGTACTGACCTATTACATGAGTTTCATGTGTGGCCAAGTAGGGTAATACGAAGTGTACGTGTATTGTCCTATTTCTTGAGGTCGTTAGGACGGTGGTCCTTAACCAATAAGGGTAGTACTGATGTGCACTACTAGCATATTTATATCCAAGTAAGTCTTACTAGTTTTCTTGTGGTATTTACAAGCATGTTTCTATTTTAAGCAATCTTTCACTGCTTTACGCTTTTAAATGTTTATTTCTTGTATTTAGAAATGTGGATAAATGCATATCTTGGTTTACTGTTATTTTACTGTGCTCACCGTCCTTTTTATGAAGGTGGGTGTAGATCCGTCGACTAGCAAGCCAGACAAGGACAAGATTGGCGAATATCTCTGAGCCTTCGGCATACCACTATCTCTGATTTATATAGGTTTTGATGCATTTATTTATTTATGTCTTTCTATATGCATTTTGGGTTGTATATTTTGGGTTGAGCAATTAGTTCCCCAACTTTTGATGACTACCACTTTGTTTATATTCGCCACCTTATTATATATTCATGTGATCGTTATTTCCATGTCTCCACACTTAAGGTTTAATTTAATATGCTTCTGCTAAATTGCTAAGACTTCCAATGTGTTTAATATATCGTAAAAAAGTTTTAATTAACTCTGAAAATCACAAACAATGAGAATGAGAAGTACTTATCCTAAACGCAAATAATGAGGAGAATAAGATGTAAAGGCTGACTAATGTATAATTTAGGTCCTACATGGCTAAGATTAGGACTTAATTACGAGATTAGGCCGGGCGATGCCGTGTTTAGGAAAATAAGTCGTCACTTATAGGTAGGTTAAGTGGTTATTCCAATGCTTTGAATCCAATAATATCCTACTTAAATTTCGATTGTTTCCTTTTAGTGTTAAGTCTACAATAGTGGAGAGTGTGGTTGCATTTCTAGCCTGTGATACCTTTTGAGTGTTGATGCACTATATTTTTAAAGAAATCGCGAACTTGCATACTTGAGTGTAAATGCCCTGAAAAATCTTGAATAGTTGAAGGCATTTGTCTTGACTGAGTCTAGTTGTAACAACCCTCAAATTTTAACCCGACATGTATGGCACTTTTCAGGACCGCGACCTGGCTACGTGATACTGGACAGTATTTTGAACCGCAAGAGTCGACACTGAGGTAATTTTATGATTCTTTGATGTGTGTAATAGTATTTTAGTCTAATGCGTGTCATGAGCCGTTCGAGCGATTTTTAATATGAGTGAGGTTCCGCCTAGGTAAGCGGGGGAGAAAAATACAATAAAAATATAATTAAAAGAATTATTGAATAATTTGATTACTCATTTGTACGAGACAAGGCGAAAGTATGCGAGTGACAGAGAAATACGAACTGAGGCAAGATGGATCGGGAAAAGTTGTTGGAAACGCGGGTGTTGGATAATTATACAACAAATGGACCATGGAGTTGGATTGTTAAGGTGACACAACCCAATAGTGGAGAGCCCTTAGATCAGCCTCGAGATGCGTGGTTAAGTGAAGATGAATGGCTACAAATGAGACAACATATCACCTAACCTACTATTCACCACTATTCACACCATATTTTTTGTTTTTTTAAATACATCACACCCCCCTCACTCTCACTCTCACTCATGGCCTCCCTATTCTCTCTCACTTTCACCGTCACCCTCCTCCTCCTCTCGCCGTCGAACGAACCAGCACCGGTTCCCGGGATCACAGCGGTGGCCGAACTCACCGGAGATCTGTCACCCTCTCTCTCTATCTCTCAGTTTTTAGTTCTCTCTCGAGCTCTCTCTCCCTCTCTCTCGATCCACTCTTCCCCCAACTTGGCCGAGCGCACCACTGTTGATCGGAGCTCCAAAGGTGGGTGGGTAGCTCGCCAGAGGTTTGTCTCTCTCTCTCTCTCCCTCTCTTGTACTATATTGATCTCTCTCTCTCTCGGTGTCTCTCTTTCGATCTCGCTCTCCCTCTCTTCTCGGTCATGCTCCATGGCCTCGCTACACCACCGTCTCTAGTCGAGTTAGTGGTGGTCGGGGTTCACTTCCCTCACCAGAGATCTCTCTCTCCCTTTTTTCTCTCTTTCTGTCTCCCTCTCGTCTCACTGTTTTAAGTTTTTTTTGTGTTTAGGCGGCTGTCGCGTCCTAGCCGCAGCTAGGGTAACTGGTGGTTGTCGGAGATGGGCCCTTGTGATCCACCGGAGTCTCCACGTCCCTGGAGGACCTCTGATTCATGATACATATGGTGTTGTTGTCCATATTTAGTGTTATTACATGTGTTGATGTTTTGTTGATGTCTTGCTAGAAACCACCCACTAGGGCGGCGCCGTCGTTAGACATCGTGACTTGGGGAACCCTTGAAGACCTCGCCATGTTCATGGTAGTGTCTCACAAGTCCCCGGAGCATCCAAAACTGTGCCGGTAACATGAGTTATGATTTCATGTGGGGTTCATGTCGAGTTTTTATTCGCGTGCGTGGTAGGTTTTCAAACTGGTGGAGGGCTTTTTTGGCATTTCCATGCCACAATGACCTTTCCCCGACGTCAGACGGTACTAACATGTAGCCATGGAGGTCTCGATTATGGTTGTTATTGGGTTTTGGTTGTGATTTGCCTGGCCGTTGCCAATTTGGTTGTTTAAGTTACGGTTTTGTTGGGATTTGGCGGTGATGATTCTCATTTGGTTATATCGAACTGTTTTTTATTGTTCATGGAGTTGGTTTGGTGAAATTTATGAGTTGTAGTATCAATTTTATATGTGTGTTGAACGTTGTGTACAATTGAGTATTTCATGACAAGAGTTTATGTATGGTTAAACGGTTGTGATGTCGTGGTCACGCCTCCGGTCCTTGAGGCCATGGCGTGACCCATGTACGACTGAGCCGAGCCAAAGTTGTGTGATTAGGCTTATATATGGTGTGGTTTACAAAATCAAATGATGTGTGGTGTTTTTGTCTAGTTTTTCTGATCGGTTTTCATCGAGTTGTTTGAGTCATCAAAACATTGGAAAAACACCAAGGTTTAAATCTAGGATAGTTATTGACTCGACCCATTAATACGAGTTTTCGACCTTGTCAGGTAGCGGAAAACTCAGGGATATGCGTTAGGATTCGTGGGAGTGTTGTTACGCGGTAGTGATAGTTCAGCTAAATACATTTGCCCTAAAGCTTGTGTACGTTAGTAAGCCAGTTAAGAAAATACCATGTGATTCATTATCATTCTATTATGTTTGCAATGATCTACTTGTTGGCATTTCTATTCCACATTCCTTGTATATATGTTTTTGGCATAAGTGTGTGTCTCAAAGGTACATGCAGCCTGCACTAAAAGGGATAAAACGAGGGCACTCGTGCGCATGAGTGTTTGACCACCCCTAGTAATTGTGTGATACCATATACTGGATTGTTGTGGATTTCGATGATGCGACATCGCTGTTATGGATTTGTTGTGGATTTAAGACCACTTATGGCCTCTTTTGACTCGTAGAACACGCATGTTTCAATTGCTATTATTTTCAGTCTGTCTATCATGCATCTTGTTTATTTAAATTCTTGTCTTTTAATGCTCGCATGATATTTAAACTGCCATGTTTGAAAGTTCATGAATTACTGTTATATTTTTCTGGCATTACTTTCGATTTTTCTTAGTTACTCACCGTCTAGTTTGTGACGGTGGGTGCAAATAGAGCAGAGTTCAGCAGGGGTAAGGAACCTTGCTTAGGAGATATTTTGTGAGCTGCTGGACTTGAGGTACCTGAGAGTAAGCTCATGTTTATTTCTGTTTGTATGATATTTTATATATATGACTGTAGTTTTTGAACTGGGGATAAATTTTGAGATGGATATCATTAGTTCGTTATGTTGACTTGGACATGAGCATATCAGGGTTTTTCCACATTTATATAGATTCCTGATTTTCGTTTGATTGAGTTATTTTCCAATAATTGATTAGTATTAAATTTTCTTCCGTTGTGTTATACTTGCAATAACACTTTCATGAAACTTGAAATTTGATGATTTGAGGCTAACTAGGATCGCTGAGCATCGACTCGGGACCTGCACGGGTTTAGGCTGGCGTACCCAAATGCATTGGGAATTTAAGGCCGTCACACTAGTTCTTGAAAGTGTGATTTCCACTAATATTTGGTCTCTGTTTCTAGATAAATTTTAACTCCAAACTTCTTTTCGGTGATGGTCAATTTAGTGGAGTGAAGATCAAAAAGGAACTCCATTTAACTTGGTGATAGGCATAGAATTATTAGAACTAGTTAGTATTATGAGTTTAGATATTAGGAGTACGTGTGTCATCATTCACTCATTTGCTCGGAACGTGCAAAACTCTAAGTTTGAAGGTGTTTGTTAAGTGTCTATTTATGCATTATGTAGTATAGTATTTTAAGTGATAGTAGACTCTAATTCTCTCATTTGTGGTGGCAAACTCACTTTTGTAAATTTCTGGTATTTTAAGCTTAGAATATGAATATGAAGCAAAACTGAAGCGCAATGAAGAAAATGTAAAGTTTAGGATTGTTCGACCCAACTTCAGTACAAAGCCTACAACTTTTTCATGCCAAGTTCGAATGACTTGTCATTTCTTCCATTAGAAACTAGACTTTGAACTGGGTGTTTCTCTCACAAGCCTCATAAAATTTAGACTCAAGGTGTCTCTAAATCACGATGAAATATGTCAAAATTACCACCACAGGTTGCACGCCGCCACAAACATCGCACGTTCAGACAAGGCCACAGTGTGACCTGCGACGTACAAACCAGCAAACATGAGGCTATCACGCCGCCAAGTAATGGAGTAACGGCTCCTGATCAGAAGCTCACTGTTTTGCATGCTTTATTTGACGTCGTGGTCTCTAAAGGGCGCGACGTCATGCATAATGTCCAATCCAGAAATTTGAGAATTCCTTATTTTTCAAACTATTTAGATTGAAACCTACTTTAGGAGTTTCATATAAATAGAAGTTAAGTTGGTTTACGAATATCTATCTCTTGTTTACACGAGAACTCATAGGAAAAAGTTGTTTTTGCTTGACAATATCTGACTAATCATCTTGATCTAGGCCGGGGGTGGATCGAACAGAGCCTTCAACTTTGGAATTCATCGTGAGGTTTATTTAATTTATTTCACATTGATTTTCTGTTATGACTTATTTCCTTTGGCATTGAATTTCATCTAGGGTTAGATTTAATTGTGTGTGAAGGTCCCTTGCATGCATATTACGTTGACTACCCTTAGTTATTGAGTCGAAGCGTCCGCCCTTACGCGATAGACTCAACCAAATAACAATTGGTCATATTGATTGTTCAGCCCCTTTCGGAATCGATCAAGTTCCTTAGGGATCTAGGCTAAATCGGGAACATTAGCGATCTGGTTGTCTAGGTGTAGTGCCTTCACAAAGCCCTATGCGATCAATGCAGTAAACCTAATTCGTGTGAGTTTGGGGTTGTGTGTTTGGTCAGAGAAGTAGTTAATGGTCGTACCTTGACTACCGAGACTAGGAAGTGCGAGGAACCGAATGCATCACCTAGTCTATAGCTACACTAGGTCATAACTAAATCTCATATATTTGCATAAACCGAAGACTAGTGAATTACATGAGTTGACAAATTTTGAGATGTTGAAAGCCTAAGTTACTTCTCTCTATTGAATTCACTTCTTAAAACCGTTTTCATTCTCCAGTTTCTTTTAGTTCATTCAAGCATTCCCATCGATTTCCCTTTATGTTTACAAACCTAGGTTAGAATACTTGGTCTCTGAGGATCGACTCCATACTTGTTGCCACTACAGTTCTTGTGGTATCCGGTAATACATCAAGATTTACTTTGAGACGTTTGGCACGCATCAATTACTTATTCAAAAGGATAACATAAAATCATAGCAAAAAAAAGATAACCTAATGAAATTTATTAATAAATTGGCAATGAACGGGGATCCCCGTGACGTGGTGAATGGAGGAAGCAAACTTCTCCCATGCAAAATTTTAAACGTCAAATGTAACAACCCAAAAAATATGCTATGTTTGTGTGATGATATGTATTACCTATTTATACTCGTATTTATGTGATAAGACAGTTACATCGATTTGCGAGTAAAGTTTACCTAGAAAAACGTGTCCAATAGATATCGAGTAGACGAAATAAGAGTACACAGGTCTGGGAAATGATTTTCGTAGATGACCGAAAAATAAAATGTGATAATTAATTAAAGTGGGAATATGTTCGAGTTGTTAATATTTCCATTTGCGCGCAATGGTGCGAGTGGTGGTAAATTTCAGGCACAAGGGGGAGTCACAAGTAGTGGTTAGCTGGTGTGATTAGAGGCCACAAGATGTGCCTCGAGATACATAAACACCTCAAGATGATGGATCAATATATATAGGTCAATTCTCTCTTATTTCTTTCATTTCTCTCTCTCATCTCATGTGAGAACAGATTGAATGAGAGGTTTTTTGTGATTTTTTAGCATGAATCGACACCAAAAGAGCACACAATGACGCAAACGGAGATGGGATCCCAACTACTTGTTCAATTCTCGTCGTTTTGACGTAGATTTTGTGTATTTTTATTTGAGTTTTGAATCGGTACTTGGTCGATTTATCTAATTTTATAGTGCTTTTGGATGAGTATCGAGGTCCGTACGAGGTTGGGATAGACTCGGAACACGGCGACGTGAGCCGGGGTTGCGAAAATCCCCAATAGTCACATTCTGGTTGTGATGTCACGAAAGACGTTTGGGGCAGGGGTTGTCCTGCCCCGCGCTTTAAGTGATGTCGCAGGGTATCAACCCCTATGGTGCCACCTACGGCGTGGCACTGTTCGCAAGACCAAATTTCTAAAAAAAATTTGGAAACTTCGGGACTTCTCTCGTATCCAAATGTCGAATACGACCCAATACCTAGGTAATTGGCCCAAAATAGTGAAAACGGGTAATGTTTGGAAAATTAACAAAAATTACAATTAAATGTAAAATAACTCTAACGGGATCAAATTAGATATAAGCTAATGCTAAGTGCTTAGTGGACTGGTGGCAAGCGCGCGGGATTGGTTTGGTATTCCGTTGCTAATTTTGGCGCCAAAGTTTCCCCCCAAAACATTTCGTCGCTATTTCGTTGGTAAAGTTCGCACCCAATTTTCCCTCGTAATATTTTGTTACTATTCCATCGCTAAGCCTTAGCAACGGAATAGCAACGGATTGCATTACAAATGTGGAACTATATTTAGCAACAAAATTAGCTATTTTGTTGTTAAGCCGTTACTAAGTTAGATTTAGCAACAAAATTAGCTATTCCGTTGCTAATTTAATTTAACAACGAAATTAAATCCATTGTTAAACTCTATATATATATACCCAACTCAACTTCCCCATTGGTCTACCCTATTTTTTAAACTCCTCCCTCTCTTGTTGTCAGCTACCATTGCCCACCGCCGTCGTGCCCCGCCACACCGTCTGCCACCGAGCCCCGCTGCGCCGTCCGCCGACATACCTCTAAGACACATGTTATGGTCTAGTGTACCACTATGCCAACGCAATAGAATAAACTCAGCGGGAGTAAACTCAACCGACCCTAAATAAATACCAAAAATGAGATTAAAACACTACAAAAATAGGCAGCATTAGCGAATTTCGTTGCTAATTAGCAACAGAATAGCAACGACAGGTGGTTTATGGTTTAGACACGGAATAGCGACGGAATATAGCAACAGAATCAATTCCGTCGCTATTCCGTTGCTAATTTTGGCACCAAAGTTTCCCTCTAAAACATTCCGTCGCTATTCCGCCGGTAAAGTTCGCACTCAATTTTCCCTCATAATATTTTGTTGCTATTCCATCGCTAAGCCTTAGCAAAGAAATAGCAACGGATTGCATTACAAATGTGGAACTATATTTAGCAACAAAATTAGCTATTCCATTGTTAATCCGTTGCTAAGTTAGATTTAGCAACAGAATTAGCTATTTTGTTGCTAATCTGTTGCTAATTTAATTTAACAACGGAATTAAATTCGTTGCTAAGCTCTATATATATATATATATACCCAACTCATCTTCCCCATTGGTCTACCCTAATTTTTAAACTCCTCCCTCTCTTGTTGTCAGCCGCCACTGCCCACCACCATCGTGCCCCTCCACGTCGTCCACCGACCCCTCTCCCTCCTCCTCCTCCCCCTCCCCCTCCCCCCCCCCCTGTCCCCACTCCCCATCCCCACTGCGGTCCCCACCCGCCCTCGCCATGACAACCACCACCACTCGACCCACCCACCACACTAAAGGTATTGTTTTCATTGTTTTAAATGTTTTTTTAACTTAACTTTTTTACTGTATTTATTTTATTTACAATTTTTTTTGTGTTTTTGTTATTTTTTGTGAGAATATATTAATTAATTCATATATTGTTGTTTTTGGAACTATGTTGTTAGTATTGTGGTCGTTGCCGCCACGCGTGGAGGAGGGACTGATATTAATTGTGTTTAAAGGTATTTATAAAATTTTCTAAATAGTTTATTGAATTTATTTTTGCTGAATTAATTTATCTTTTAAAATTAAGAATTAAAAAAAATGTAATTATTGTGTTATTTTCTTATTAATAATTTATTGCATAGAATAAGTGAAATTAATAAATACTTAACTCTAATTCATTTAGACTATAATTTATGCCTTATTTAGCTTAATTTTATTATATTCGATATGTGTCACGATAATATAAAATACAGCATGTATAGATCCAAAAAGTAATAAGAAATGAATTACTATTATAGATAGAGTTATCTACAAAATATATATGTATTACCTTTTATGTTTCAATTAAATTCACACACTTTGATGATTACGTACATCTCGATGCATAAGAAAACAGTCAAAATAATATGTATGTAAGTTTAAAGTACAATTGAATGATTGTTGATGCATGCAAATAAACAATGTTAATTAGTAATCATTTTTTTTTACTATCTTGCTAAGGTAAATCAATTTTTTTACTATCTTGTTAAGGTAAATCAAAATAGCGATTTATTCTCTTAAAACTCGACTACAGTTGAACTTAGGTGACAAAAACTCGTTCAACTATCCAAACTCGACCTACAAAGTACAATCAATGACAAATGTTAAACAAACAAACTTGTTTTTCGTAGGACATGTCTACTCCAAATAGGAAATGGATGTACAATCGTGTCCAAAATGGTCTACTGCGCCATGAGTTTATGGAAAAGGTTAAAGAGTTTATAGAGTTTGTAAAAAACAAATGTTACACTTATAAAAGTAAGAAATTGATAAAGTATTCGTGTGACCACACCAAATGTCGTCTTCGTAATTATCGCGACTTGGAGACAGTTGAGTACCACATTTGTAAGCACGGTTTTGTTCATGACTACTACCTTTGGTACGAGCATGGAGAGTGTAGAGATGATATTCCTGAGCCACCGACATTTGACAACCGATCACATGAAACTTTTCACGAAGAAGATTCTCAACACTTCGAAGTTTCGACATCCTACCACGAGATGTTATACAACGCAATGGGATCAAGCTTTGACTGGACGCACATGGAAGAGTCGTCGAATCGTGAAGTGCAACAAATTTATTATATGGCAGATGCGGGATATGAATAATTATGGATGGGGTGTAAGAAAATGACTAAGTTGTCTACAGTGACGAGATTAATGGCTTTGAAAGTAAAATTTTGTTTTTCTGAACGAGCTTGCGACGACATCTTACAGTATTGTCATGATATGTTGCTAGAAGAAAATTCGCTTGTCAAAAACTTCTATGACACTAAGAGAATTATGCGAGGATTGGGTTTGCCAGTTGAGCAAATTGATTGTTGGGTAGACAATTGCATGATATTTTGGGGTGTAGACTCTGAGTTGGAGTGGTGCAAGTTTTGTGGGAAGTCCATATACGATGATTGGTAAGTATCATTTATTAAATAACTACCACTGTAAAATATTTATATGCTTATTATAGTAATTAACTTATTACTGCTATTTTCAACTTAATTTTTGTAGGATAACGTGGCGGGGGCTCCAGTGGGAGTGAACGTGTTATTTAATCACACCCATACACGCCGTCATGACTGAGTCATGTTCGACGATGAAAGGTCTTGCAAGTTAAATGTAAGCCACTATTTTTATTTAATTTTATTAATTTACTATCACAAATTTGGGTCGATCATTAGTTAAACAACAATATGCATATTAAGGGATTGAAAAGAAAACAAAAAAGAATGATATAGAAATTGCATTCATATATATCAAAAGTATAGGTATTTTTTTTGTACATTGTTGCTCAATATTGTTCTCTATGATCATTTATAGTCCAGTTCTCCTCCATATTCTCATTGTTGTCCTTGGGGATTGTACCTACTTCTTGATGCACATAACAAAGAAAATGCAACAAAGACAAAGAAAAATATTATTCATGAAAAGAGATATTTTTTTTTCTAACCAACTAATGGCTTTCAAAGTGTATGTACAAGTCTAGAAGATATTGACATAAACTAACATAACTTTTGGTGGTGCTACCTCCACTTCTTGAATAACTAATAGCTTCAAGGCTTCCAATAAATTATTCAACCATAAAGACAACTTAAAGAAAAACATGATCAAAGACATGTCTTGAAGCGGATAGAGTGGAAAGGATGGAAGAAAACTGAGTAGAGTAATTAGTAATAATCTAAATGCTAATTAACCTGAGTTAGGCTGATGGTTAAATATGATTTGTCTTAATTAACGTGTGAGTGCACTTGTTGTGATGTATGGTGTATAGTTTGTATAGTTTGTATGTGAACCAATTATAATCAACTAATTTTATAAGCTTCTAGAAAGTGAGGTAAATGTTTTCTTTATTTTCATTATTTTCCATTTAATTGTAAGGACTATATGTGGGAAATGTTATAAATGACTTAGCATTGTGATTCTAGACTTAATTAGACTCATTAGAGCCTTTTTTTAAGTTCAATTCATGATAGGAAATCTATGGAGTGTGGATGTCCAACAAGATTTGAATTAAAAATGAAACTATCCTCTCTTTTCTTTATTTATCTTCATGAATATTTAACCCCTTAAAGTCGTCACTTTTTCTCTTTTTAATTCCTACATCTTTCTTCATATGATTTTATGTATAAGATGTGCAAAAGATGAAAAGGGACTAGGGAAATATGTGATCTTGATCAAATTGAAGGATGGAATGCAAAGAAAAATCAGTTAATTGATTTCAAAAGAAATCAAGTTCAACTGATTTTATAAGCTTCTAGAAAGAGAGGTAAATGTTTTCTTTATTTTCATTATTTTCCATTCAATCTTAAAGACTATATGTGGGAAATGATATAAATGACTTAGCATTGTGATTCTAGACTTAATTAGACTCATTAAAGTCTATTTTAAGTTCAATCATGATAGGAAATCTATGGAGTGTGGATGTCCAACAAGGTTTGAACTAAAAATGAAACAATCCACTCTTTTCTTTATTTATCTTCATGAATGTTTTACCCCTTAAAGTCGTCACTTTTTCTCTTTTTTATTCCTCCATCTTTCTTCATATGATTTTATGTATGAGATGTGGGGGTTATGGCCATGAGATGAAAAGAGACTAGGGAAATCTGTGATCTTGATCAAATTGAAGGATGGAATGCAAGGGAAAATCAGTTAATTGATTTCAAAAGAAATCCAGTTCAACTGATTTTATAAGCTTCTAAAAAGAGAGGTAAATGTTTTCTTTATTTTCATTATTTTCCATTCAATTTTAAAGACTGTGGGAAATGATATAAATGACTTAACATTGTGATTCTAGACTTAATTAGACTCATTAGAGCCTCTTTTAAGTTCAGTTAATGATAGGAAATCTATAGTGTGCGGATGTCTAACAAGTTTTCAACTAATTAATAAGATGAAGTCAAGGAAAAAATACTTGAATTTATGTGTTGATTTCATGAAGTTGATGTTTGTATGGCTTGAAGTTGATATAAGACCCCTGGAAGGGTATTTGAAATTGTCTTTGAAACCCCGAAGGGTGGAAATGGTGGCAACTCAATTTGCGGAGTTTAAAACTCCATTTCACAACTATATATATTCCCAGTTGCAACTACAATTGAAAATGTTGCAATTATTATTGCTATAGGCCTAAAGTCAACTTTGAAAAAATTAAGAAAAGTAATGTTTGGGTCGTGGGCTCTTAATGAAGAAAAATGGAGAAAAACATGCGTTTTGGGTTGCCATTATGTATAGTTTAGATATGGATCGATATAGTATGGTTGTACATGTTTTATTATATATAGATTGATTTGGTTGTAAAAGTATGTAAATGAATTTTCGTTTTACTTTTTGCAGGAGGACTATCAGAGGAGGCTTGAGGAGATGACTCAGGCATCTCCCGACGTGCCAGTGGATAAGGATGAAGTTTTCTATGAGGTTTCAAGCAGAGATGAGAAAGGGCGTGTTTATGGCTTAGGGTCATATGCAAGATCACATCAAGTCAATGGAGGAGCTACCACTTCACAGGCACAGGAGGTATTGAGGTTGACTGAGGAGGTCACCATTCTTTAGGAGGCATAGCGGAGGCACGATGAGACGATGCGTCATCTCTTGGCATTTATAAGACAGCAATATCCTGGTGTAGTCTTTGGCCATACCGGGCAAGCACCTCTCATGCCTCACCTCATCAAGCCCCACTTTCTGATGCCACGCCTTCTCGAGCCACGACAGATCATGACAATGTTATGGGCTACTATGCAGAGGACGGTGTCGATGATGACTTGGATTAGTCGTAGTTGGTATTTAATTAGTTTGATATAAACTTAATTTTTTAAGAACTTTTATTGTAAACTCTTAATATTTTTATGAATATATCTACTTTTGGACCAATTTATTCTATTATTTAAATTTTATTTTTTAATTCAAAATATTTATTTATTAAAAATAAATATTTAATACTTATTTAGCAACGGATTAGCAACGATTTTTTTAAAAATAAATATTTAATATATTCCGTTGCTATTTAGGGTTTAGTTTAGGGATTAGGGATTAGCAACGAATTTGAGTTCCGTCGCTAAG
This sequence comes from Stephania japonica, assembly GCA_039657345.1. NCBI lineage: Eukaryota > Viridiplantae > Streptophyta > Magnoliopsida > Ranunculales > Menispermaceae > Stephania > Stephania japonica. The sequence goes on along the minus strand of CM077558.1, from coordinate 11,852,201 downwards.
TGACCTAGTGATAAGGGTTTTAGCGACGCTTCTTTTTCGTTGCTAATTCCGTCGCTAAGTCGTTTAGCAACGGAAAAATAGGGTTTAGCAAGAGAATATTATGTTGCTAAATCTGCCATTTTTTGTAGTGAAATGAACAGGACATGAATTCAAATAATCAAGCAGTAAATACTCGAAGTGAATTTCAGTTAGGATACTATACACCTTAAACCACGCTCCACTAGTTCGCTAACGCCAATGCACGCCACCAACACTCCACTAGTTTGCTAATGCCAATGCACACACTAACCGCGTGTCAACTACTCGTCAAACAAACCTAAAAACCTAATTTTCGATAAACCTAATCATTTCCCAAACCTTGAAAATCCCCCATTCCATACCAATCCTCGTCAAATACACCCATTAAACCTTCCACATGGGTTATATAAACCCCTAGGTGAACCCCCAATAGGCCCATTTATTTTATAAATTTATTTTTTTGAAATTCTGTTTAGGACGTTGTGGGAGGCACCATCCTTGGCGTCGTAACCCACACCACCAAAGGTCCACCTTCACGACGTGATTTAAAACGTAGGGTGGAGGGTGGCCTGTGGTCTGGACGTTATGGGTAACGCCGTGGGATTTAACCGCCACGGTGCCCCTGGCGGCGTCTGAACCAAATACGTCTCTTGTGGTTCTTGGACCCCCTTAGTTCATCGTCGTGGTTCGCGCTCGTCCCAACTTCTCATGAAACACCAAACCATCCACGAGAAATGAAAAACCTGAAAGTCACCCAAGAGGGGGTGAATTGGCTTATCGAGTGATTATCGCCTTTTTAAAACTTTATGCTTAAATAACAACAATAGCACACATACAAACAATAAATATATATGCAATGCAATCAAGAAGGAGGTAGAAGAGATGGAAAATAGACACGTGGTTTATAGTGGTTCGATCCAATCGATCTACATCCACTACCTAATTAACCTCCCCGATTAGGATTTTCAAACCACCCACTTATATTACCAATAAGTGTTACAACCTAAACCCGCAAGCCTAGTGAATGCCTAGCCTTAACTAGATCTTTTACAAGATATCTTACCGCAATAAGGTCTTATACAACCACCTAGACTCACCTAGGATTTTCTCTTACCTAGCCTCAACTAATATTTATACCTAGCCTCAACTAGGTATTCCCTTTTGACTTAGATCTCACTAAGTCTTACAATCAAAGTTTGATAAATACAATTAAAATCTTATTTTACAAAGTAAAGCGGCAATAAATCCAATTCTTACAAGCCACCTAGAGCTAAACCACTCCTATGCATGCAAGTATGAACTCTAACTAAGATGTATATAAAATCAGTGAGTATGTGCAATACTTAGTTAAGAAACTGGCAAAAGAGTATCAATGAAAACATGTGCGGTTTCAAATCAAGTGAACAAGTGATTTTGTCAAAAATCAATATTAAGCACAACAACTTGTTCAAATATGTCTTAAACTCAAAAAGATCAAGTTTAATTTCAAAACTCAAGACAATAATGTTCAAAACACAACAAATAATTTCCAAACATTACTCCAATCAATAAGTATAGATTAAGCTCAAAAAAAGTAAGAAATCAAGAAATCTTACAACCCTAAGTGTGCAATTAGAAAATCAGTTTTAGAGTAGTTGTTATAAGCCTTAGAACACCTCCCTTATGTTGCCTTGACCGGCGAATCGATAGTTCCAAAAATCACTAAGTGTATGTGATGAAAAATCTAGCCCAAAAGTGTGTAAAACTTGGATTTTTGAAAGTGTTGGAGCACAAGTTGTGGCTTTGGTGTTCTCAGTTGTTTGAGCAAGTAGTCTAACCTTTATAACCCCATATGACCGTTACATATGATCCAAGAACCCATAATGATCTCCAAATTTAAATTAAATGTGTGGATCAAAGCTTTAAAAAAGTTGTCAGGATCATGCACAGCGCGCTGACTAGGTGTCTGGCGCGCTGGGCAAAAGTCAGAAAAATTTTGCCCATTTACTGCACAGCGCGCTAGACATGAAAATTTTCAGGGGCCTAAAAATAATTAACTTTCTGGTTTTTCAAAACGATCTCCTAACACCTCTACAACTCTACTAAACATTTGAAATCACTTTATACATGTTTAGTGGGGTCTTAAAAACATGTCTAAACATCCCGAATGATTTCACAAACCACGAAAACCAAAAACTCCAATTTCATGAAAACATAGGGGCTTTTCTACAAATAATTTTAATGTCAATCCAAAAGTCATCTAAACACATACTGGTGCATTCAAAATCAATTCTAACAGTTCATACACCTTAAATACATATTGTAAAACATGTTTGCATTATTTAAAACATGTTAAAAGCTACAAGATTGAAAATCACAAAAATCATAACTTTAAGTTCTTTAAAAACCAAAATTCACAGAATGCATGATTCTAATGCATTTGGCTTGTATGAATGAAATTTATATACCTTACAAATAATGTACACATGATTGTCTTGTCTTTTTGGTCCTTGCTTCCTTGTATGAGCCGATTATTGAACTTGTTCGGCTTATCACTTTTTTACTTGAACTTGTGCATAACTCAACTTTCCTTTTGAACTTGAATTTCTAACAAGATGTTGTATTCTGAAATACTAAATGAAATTGTTAGTACCATTTCACATTGTTTGTTAGTATCAAAATTTCGAGTGGAGTGTAAGTGATAAAAACACTTAGGCCGACAAAACCTTTCCGAGATGAAAACCCTGAGATTTCTCATCCAAAACCCTAAAATCCAATTGAAAACCAAAACAACCACAACAACTCTCCCAATCTAGCCATACTAGCTTCAAACCAAACAGTAAAATTCATAGCAACACCTTACAAACCAATGCGCTCAACTCACAACCCCGAAACCCTCGTCAAAACCAAAGAAATTATGCCCGAAACGTAGAGAATGAGATGGAGAGCCAGGATCTAACCTTGTTTGTGGATTGGCCGTCGATTGCTACTCCAATTGCGCTCCCAAAGCTAAATAAACCTAGCTTTACCTCCCAATTTTCATCCAAGAGTGTGAGATGAGAGAGAAAAGATGATGGATTTGTTGAAAACAACATATAGATATATATAGGTCAAACTTCATCACTTGTGTCAACACATCTCAAGGCATGATTTTAGGGTATTTGTGAAATCAAAAAGTCATCCAAATGTGACTTAAATGTGGACTTGGTCTCTTAGTTATTATCCTTGTTCTCAACACCAAGTTATCTTCGGGCGTACCAATACTATAACGGCCCCAGTTCCCCATAAAACTGGGTCCCGCCCGGCCTAAACCTACGTGAACCCCTGAGCCCTTACTCGCAAAATCTACGCATCCTACTCAGCCTCAAATCCTCAAATATACAATTAGTAAATCGTTTAAATATGTGAGTTATAGGATTATAAAGTTATTAGGAAATTCACAATGAAAATTACTATAATCAACTATAACTATAAAATGGAAATAAAAAATAATAGACAACCTAATCATGTGGAAACCCTAAGAAATGGATAAATACATGCATGTCTGGTGATCAAAGCTATACAAAGCGATCATACATGATATCCTTAGTCTCTCAATCACTAATATAAGTCCCAGTGTTTAACAAAACATATAGTAAAATAATCACAATGAAAAGATCAAAAACCTACTGTGAGTAAAGGAAAGGATCGCTTCGAAAGTCCTCAGAGGATATCACCTGGCATCGACTCCTTCCCCTTGCTTGTCTCTGCTCTATCTGCACCACTGTCACAAACTAAACGGTGAGTGCTTGAAAAAGAGAAAGTAATGCCAGAAGAAACTAAACAGTAATTCAAGATTTCTCAAATAAACAGTCCAAATATCATGCGGTATTGAAAAGCAAAAAATGTAACAAATAGCATGATAAACAGACTAATAAGCTAACAACAAAATTTGAGTGTCCAAAGAGACAATAAAGGCCCATAAGTGGTCAAAATTAATGCAGTACAGCAGCACCACATTTATAGTCACAACGGTGACAAACAAACTATATACACAGCAGTGCCCAAACTATCCAGTACTCGGGGTATAACTCGCTATCAGTGGAGTGAAACAACACACCAGCAGGAGTGTTCACGATTACCCACTAATATGGACTCAGGAATACCTTCGTCACACACTTACGCCAAGACACTGAATTAAGAAATATAGAAAGGAATTCCAATAAAAGCTCAATTCAAATAGAAATGGCAATAAATGGAAAATGAATTAGTGTATACTTTCTACTTGCTTACAATCGTACGATAACGTACTTCATACCGCAACACTTCGATCCTCGTGAATTCTCTAAGTCGGTCCACTTGAATTCTCAAAGTCTGTCAATTAACCCAAATTTGTAAATCCTTTTAATAATTTTTTAATTTACCCAATTTTCTATAATAATTTAATTAATGTAATTGGGTTAATTTTCGGGGTATTGGGTTATATTTGGACCCAATTGGATACCCGAGAGATCCCCGTAATTTTCTGAAATTTCTAGAAAATTGGTCTCTATGAACAGTGTCACGTTGCCAAAACATCATACCCTTTTTTGTTTAGACAACGTCCCGACGACGCCTTTTCTTGTTTTCATTTTTTTCCCTTTGCTCGAGATACTGTGAGTGGCACCATGGGAGATAACTCCTTACGGCGTGCTCAACAGAACACCTACTCCAGGGGTTTTTTGAAACCTCGGCTCGTGTCGTCATGTTCCGAGTATATCCCAAACCCTTAGGAACGTCCACGACAACTTAAAACCCAACTCTATTTGCATCGAAACCCCAATAAAATACCCCGATTAAAAAATAACCCGAAATTCTTCAAAATTTTTCAAAAATTCCAATTCACTTCAAAATCATAAGCCAATCACAAATTCCTTAATGAAACACTCCATTGATCCAAAAACTATCAATCAAATTCATTTTCCAACATTTTTCGAAAATTCGTCCGAAATCGTCGCGATGAAAACCCACAAAATTTACGCCAAACTATAGATAAACATGGGAGGAGTGAAGATCCTACCTTTTTACGCGTATTGGGTCTATTCACGGCGTCGCAACGTCCCAAACCCCCCTCCCTCTCCTCCTCTCTCACGTTAGATCAAATGAACAAATGGATGATGAAAGAGAAAAGTTGGTTTTTATACCAATCTTTCATCTCATATCACACGTGAATCTTGTGTCTCCTCTTTATGCCATCCACTAACTCTAACACAAGTGAATGACTCTAATGTGTGACTTAAACTTCAAAACCGCTCTATTTCTCGCTCAAAACACTCATTCTTGGACCCATTTCAACCCTCGACTCGCACCGCGTACGTTCCCGGACATAACCGCGCTCCCACATTTTATTTAATTAATTATTATTTTCCATAATTCACTAATTATCATTTTTCGGTGTTTAATTATCCGTATTATACCCTAAATTTTATTTTTCCTAGCCGAATCTCACACATAAATCTATGGCAATTAATAAACACAATAACCACATACTAAGACATACAGAGTTTACATTCGGGTATTAATAATAATACAAACATCACAGAAAAATAAAATATACCTCAGTGTCGACTCCCGAGGCTTGAGTAATATGACAAATCACGACAGGTAGGTCACGATCTTGTAAAACACGACACGTGCCACCAATTAAATTTGAGGGTTGTTACAGATACCCAGTCCCGCACTATGTTGCGTACCAATCGCTTACACTCACGTTACTAACGTCTATACGACATTATATTTTAATTATTTATTATATTTTATCATTTATTATGTGTGTATAAACCCTCCAACCTAGTGTACTAGTCATTCACCCACCCGATACCTGCGTCTACACGTTACTTGAGACGAATATCCGTCACACTGTCTCGTTCGATAATTAACAATATAAACACATATATTGCGATGCAATTTAACTAAACTGAGCATATGCATCGCAAAACAAATCAAACAGCACACAAAACGGACTGTATACCTAATTCGGGCGTACTCTGGCCTAGCTGCGAGGTCCACAAGTGTCCGAACTATTGTCCACGTCTGTAATAATGTTATAAATAACAACAAATTAGAACTGGGCAGTTACAGTGTTGCATGTAAAATTTTATATGAAACAACTCAGACGGGTAGGCCTAATGGTTAGGGCGAGTGTGAGATTGTGCGAGTTAGGTGCACGATCTCGGATTCGATTCCTCGATATGTCAAGTTCATTCGAGTCACTAGAGCCCTAAATTATTTCCAATCTATGAGTGCTCTGCGGCTTGCCCCACATATGTGTAGATCCTTGCCCTCCACACGTGCGGCCTGCCCCACATACGTGTAGATCCTTGCCCTCCACACGCGCGTGCTTTCTACAGTGCAGAATTAATTTCTTTTTTTTTCTACATTGCAGAATTAATTTCCTTTTTTTACAATGCAGATTTATTTATTTATTTATTCATTTTGGTAGGAATTGCAGATTTAAATGGACATTAAAATCACGAGTATTTTTTGCAAAAAAGATTATGAATATTTGAAACACGTGCAGGTTAGTCATACGTATTATTATCATTCGCAAGGCTATTATCGAGATTTAACATGGAAAAAAAAAAAAGAGCGGCACGTAAAAACGCAATCCACCTTTGGCGCCATTGATTTTGGCGCTCTAAATTAAAAAAAGTTAAAAACATTTTAAAAATTTTTAATGAATAGAATTTCGCCGCCCCGTTGATTCAAATTTTCAAATTAATCTCAGCCGTCCATCTCCTTGATTTTGCACTTAATTTTTGTCATTTGAACGAATAGGGGTGTCATTTCTTTGACCTAGTTTGCTTACACGGTTTGACTTTGACCAGAAGCTTGGTTTGAGTTCGATGTAGTCTCAACTGAATGGATAGTAGTGATAGAGCTATATACTTATCAAACTTTGATAGGTACGCTGTTGTTGGAGCCCTTTGGATATACTTAGAGATTCAATCTCATCTCGATGCGATAATCAACAAGCATGTATACCGTATGTATGTACAAAAAAGATATCACCCTATTATTTTCCATAAATGCATTACAGCTTGCATGGTTTTCACTTTTCATGGATATACTTTAACCATGCTCCTTGAAAATTTATGCTAACTTTGACATAAGTAGGGCATACTTTTGAGACACGCGTTTAATATATCGCCATTGATATTCTTTGGATGGACATTGATATACTTCAATATATAGTTTTTCTTTACGAGAGTATCTTCAAGACTTCAACAGTTTTGGACAAAATATTCTGAAAAGGGATAGAATAGAACATGTAGCGACCCCAAAATCTGAGGCCCGCCACGTCATGCTTTACGAGCCCACAACCCTTCCTAAATCGGCATAGTTGTGTCTCACGCGCACCGTAATCATCTGTCAACCAATTTGTTGCTTACTTTCCTCAAATTCATTAAATAGTTAGCCAATTAACTTATTTATCATTTGTTTACACCTTAAAATGTTCAGCGGAAGACTTAAATCAGTAAATCATTATAATATGAAATGTAGATTATGTGAAGAGCATTTATTCCTAATGTGAAAAACTCATCAAAGTAATCATCATATATGTATATATCAATCCATGTTCATCAAAACATCAAAATGGACCTCAACGGGTCATATACAAGTCCAAAAGCTCTCATATCCTATAAAACCCAACAGAAAACAAATAATATAAACAAACGTACGAGTAGGGAACAACTATAAATCACAGGAAGTCCTTAAGCTTGCCCTTCCCTCTGCTCGTACCGAAGTCTGCATTCAGTCATCACAACAAAACAGATGATAAGTCCAGAGTGAGTAATCCTTAGGAAATTTACTGAATAAATAATATAAATAAATGCTGGAATCAAAAATACTATTAAATAAACATGCTGAAGAAAAGAAACAGACAACTAGGAAAGACTCTCGCATGTATATCTAACATCACTGAAATCAAAGTGCGTGCACGATCTAGGTCAGACTGGCACCATACTTCAGACTATCACCCAGGCACTGTCAGTGAGTAAACTCAAACTGATTGAAATCCCTGAGTCTGTTCGGTAGCCAGCGTAGACCACGACGCACCGACATGTGTATAGGAAAAATCAACAGTCGGGTCAACAATCCACCGACGTACCCGTAAAACACATGCGATGACCTAATGTGCCACAATGCCAATGCAATAGAATAAACTCGGCCGGAGTAAACTCAACCGATTGTAAATAAATTCTGTAAATACGAATAACTGAACAATAAGATAAGAATTTAAATAATCCAAGCAATAAATATTCAAAATGAATTTTAGTTGGGATACTGCACACTTCCAACCGTGCTCTACTAATGTCAATGCCAAATGCACACCTCAACCGCGTGTCAACTACTCGTCAAATCAACCTAAAACTTGAATTCTCGATAAACCTAATCAATTTTTCAAACCTCATAAATCATTATTCAATACCAAATCATTAATAGAATCACCTATAAACCTTCCATATGAGTTATATAAACCTCTAGGTAAATCCACAATAGGCCAATTTATTTTAAAAATTATTTTTCCATTATTGTTCTAGATGTCGCCAAAGGCGCTTCCATGAACAGACGTCGTCACGTTTCCACACCCACGACACCATATAAAAGCGTAGGGTGGTATTTTTGTCTCTAATCTGGACGTTGCGGGTGGAGTCATGGCCTCAAACCCCCACAACGTGCCTAGCGGTGTCTAAGCCGGGGAAAGTTCTTGGGGTTCTCGGACCCCTCGGCTCGTCGCCACGGTTCGCCTTTGTCCAAACCACTCATCAAACGTCCAAAAACCATAAACAATCAAAATCTCTCGACAAAACACTCATTATTGTGTGTATATGAACCATCAGCCTAGTGTACTAACCATTCGCCTCCTCGGTACCCACGTCTATACGTTACCCGAGGCGAAAACCCGTCACACTGTCTCACTCTGCATACACAATATAAACACACAACATTGCGATGCAAATAACTTAGTTTGAACAAATACATCGCAAAATATAGCAAAAAACACATAAAACATACTATATACCTAATCCAGACGTGCTGCAACTTAGTTGCGAGGTCCTCGAACGTTCGAGTTGTTGTCCACGTCTATAATGATATTATAAATAACGACAATTAATAATTGGACTGTTACAAAACATATCCAAATCCGTAGTTTAGTGTTAGAAAATTAGATAATACTTATTTGTGACGTAATTTCTAAATCGAGTTCCTTGAATAGATATTATCATGATAAGGGGTAGAGCCAGGATTTAATGCTCCCTGGGCTAGACCAATGACTAAAGACACAATCGTGTTGATCTTGATTGATTTATGATCGAGGCCTAATTGGATTGAGAAAATGCCTCTAAAATATGTATTGGCACATTCTAAATCATAACTAAATGTCTCCACAATTGTCTAGCATATTTTATTAGTGAAAGTATACATGTCACTCCAACATTTTTATAAGAAAACCAAAATTCAAGCTACAAAAAAAAAAACGTTATAAAGTACAATAAACAAGCAAAAAAATAAATAAAAATATTAACCTATAGAATATCAACTTCAAGTTTTAACGGATTAATTTGATCTCATGAGATACATAAAAACTTGTTGGGTACGGCGAAAGGCACTCCAAAATCTTGGGGTTCCTCACCCAACATGCGTGTAACAGGGGCTTGCCCTTACAAAAAATTAGAGTGTCTATAGCATCGCCAAAATTGGTTATACTTTTCAAATAAAAAAAAAGATGTGCATCTCAACTGTGTACAAGGGCATACCAACATATATATATTTTAATAAAGCGCATAAGAGTCGTTTTTAAACAGATTAAAAAAAATTATATTATTTGCGTGCCCTTATACATAGTTGGGGTGTCTTTAACATGACTAAAAAAACATCAAACTAATTAGAATTTGAAATATGAAAAAAATGAACTTTTCACCAAAAACAAGTCTAACAACTTTGTAGCAAATTTATGTACCTAATAAATGTATAACACTAATCACATCGACCGATCTATGCTTGAAGACTGTCCAATCCTTTACCCTTTTCACTTAGGATATTAGTGGTGGTGGGCTTGAATAAATTTGTCTTTTTTTTCTTGTTGACTTTATTTAGGTGTTTTTTTTTGTTTGAGAAGTGCTAGAATGACAAAGGAAAGTCACACCCCAACAAAATATTGGCTCACAAGAGCAAAAATTGGCTTCAGGAGCCGTACGTCTGTGTGCACCTCAAGATACGAGCAGATGCATATCTCGATGCATAATTACACATAGGGAGAGGCTGCGTGGATGTCTCATGTGGGCCAATGTGTATTAGGGTGTAATTTACTTGTTGTCATTCTAATATGTTCTTTTTTTATTTAGGTACAAGTAGAAACTAACTCTGATATGTTAGACAAAAAAAGAAAACACTGAGCTAATATAAATATTCTCTAATTTTTCAATGAAATGAGCACATACATACAATTCAGAGGGTCCTAAAATACTTGCCCTGGGCTACTGTAACTTGGGTTCGCTCGTGGTAGTGGGGTAAAAAAAAAAAAAAAAAAAAAAAAAAAAAAAAAACCGCATGCATACATATCATATTATCCTCCAAACGTTTCCATAAAAAGACATATTTTTATGAACCAGGTCAAAAAACTGAAACGATGCATCCAAAGCAAAATCGACACAAAATGCCTGCTCACTCACCAGTCACCACAGAAATGTAAAATCGAAGCGATGCGTCCAAAGGCCAAATCGACGCAAATTCTCACACTCTCCCACACACACACCCTTTAACAATCACACAAATCCCCAAACTGCCCCTCCTGGGCATCCTCTTCTGATCGTCAAAACTAGTCCTCCACATCTCTCTCTCCTCACATAGGTCCCTTTTTACTCATCCGAGTCATCTCTCTCTCTCTGGTCTCCTCTTCTTCAATCCATGGAGCACCAACAAAGCCAACAAGAGAGGAAAGGCCAGAAGCGCAAACACGAAGAACATCATCAACAACAGCAACAACAACAACAACAACACCAATCATCACCGTCGTTGTCGTCGTCGAAGCCTCTACCGATCGATCCACAGCGCGAGCGATCTCGATCTCGGTCGCCGTCTCCAGATCCTCACGAGGTTCTGTCCAGCGAGGTTGCGGCGCAGGTGGCGGTACTCAACTCCTCCTTTTCATGGAGAGAGAGCGACCGCGCCTCGGCGAAGCGCGCCACTCACTACCTCGCCGAGCTCGCCAAGAACGGTACGGTTCCGCGATCTCAGATCGGTGAGTGTTAGGGTTTTTGGTTGGTTTGTGTGAGGGATTTGTGTTGTTTTGGTTGGTGCAGAGGATGTGGTTGGGTTGATTGTGGAGGGAGGAGCGGTGCCGGCTCTGGTCAGGCATCTTCAACCGCCGCCGCCGCCGACGGTGAGGGAGATAGAGAATGGACAGAGGCCGTTCGAGCATGAGGTTGAGAAAGGCAGCGCCTTTGCTCTTGGACTTCTCGCCGTCAAGGTGTGTCTTTTGTTCTTGGTGCAATTCGATGTTGTTTTTGCTGGATCTATCGAATTTTCTTCGCTTTAAGTTTGAATTCCTGTTAATTTTGCTTGATTTTCTGTTTAAATTGTTGTTTCGTGCATGCACGCGCGTTCTGTTTATCTTAAATTGGCAAGATCGTCACGAACGTCAGGAGTTTGTAAATCCAAATCAAGTGTTCAATTTGTGGCTGCTGTTTCCGGCTTTTCCTTTTTTAGAGAATTCTTCGTTTTGATGTATGTGAAGTGAAGCCTGTGCAAGTTTTGTGATTGTGTCGAATTGATGAATTCTTGGTTTTTTAGTGAACAGGTAGTTTAAATTCTAAATAGAGTCCTTAATTTCTAATTAATATACATATCTTTGCTTAGTTCAGGAACTATTAAGATCTTGTACTTGACAATTTGAGATTAATAAACATTAGGGACTGAAATTGTAAGCTAAATCAAAGAGTGTACACTTGCATTCATTGTGATGTGTGAACCTAGTCAAAAGTTTTGAGCTCGTTAGTTCTCTATATGGAAATGATGGATCCTCAAGCAGAGAGCCAATTATAAACATTTTCTCATGCATTATCATATGTCAATTGAGGTAATTAATGACGCAAGACAAGCATAAGTTAGTTGTAAATACTTCTTGATGTCGTGCAAGGTGTGATCTATGAAGTTCAAAAAATGCATATTTAAACATTGGTATGATACAAAGAAGATATGTTGTTTGTACTTTGATATATAGGACTTAATATCAATATATTTGTCACTACTCACTGGTCTTTCTTTTAAAAAAAATTATCTGTATTTTCTATTCCTTCGCCAAAAAGAAGACGAGGTATGAAGATAAAGAGTTTTTCGACTCTGTTAACAGCATATATAAGCACAACAAACTCATGCAGCAATGAGATTAGCAAAGTATGCATGTTCTACTTAATAAGAAGTCATTGCCATCGCCAACCCAGAATTGTTACTATACCTAAAGAAACATTGATTCTATACTCAATGACCACCCATGGTCCATGTTTGCTAGAATCGTGGCATTAAGTAATAGAATCACTTGAGAGCATTGCACCAAAGACCCTAAACCCAATTAAACCATAACGTTGCCTCATGGCTTGCAGCATGAGTAAAAACCTTGAACCCCTAGCATATAATCTGCAAAAGCATTGTGCCATAAAAGTTTTCAACGAACTGACAACCATCTTTTCCCATGATAGTTTGCATTTTATGGAAACAAAAACCTGTCGCATATGGTGCTTCAAAACATTGACGAAGCAAACGCATGACCTAACTAACAGCAAACTGTGACAAGCAAATCTTCACATTTTAACTATGTTTGAAAATTCTAACTATTATGCTTTTGTTTTGGGGATTTAGTTGATATTTGATTGTTTGGAGTTTCTTATTAGTCTTTGTTCTTGAGTGAGAACTTATTTTAGTGTGAAAGGTCTTAATAATCTCTTTTAAAATAATTTTTCTCATTGTGGCTGTGTGTGCGTGTGTTTTCTCGCGTTTTCTTGCTATTTCATCTGATTAGTTGGCCATCTTCTTTTCTGTCAACAGCCTGAGCACCAACAGTTAATTGTTGACTTTGGTGCATTATCTCATCTTGTCGATTTATTAAAGAGGCATAGAGATGGATCCAACTTGCGTATAGTCAATAGCGTTGTTCGAAGAGCAGCTGATGCAATCACAAATCTTGCGCATGAAAATAGCAGTATCAAAACCCGTGTCAGGTTCGATTGACTAGGGGCTCTGACATTCCTTTGTGACTATAATTTTTTTCATTTTTCTTTTTTTCAATTTCATTATTTGTTTCATAGGATTGAAGGGGGGATTCCACCACTGGTTGATTTGCTTTTATCAACTGACCCAAAGGTGCAGAGAGCTGCTGCTGGAGCACTGCGAACTTTGGCATTTAAAAATGATGAAAACAAGAATCAGGTGGGACTTGTTCTTAATTATAAGATAGTATGAATGCTTGCATTTCAAGTTCTAATTGTATTGAAATTTTAAAAATGCAGATTGTTGAGTGCAATGCACTCCCGACTCTCATTTTAATGCTTCGATCTGAGGATGCTGCTATACATTATGAAGCGGTAGGTTGAATCAGTTCATAAATTAAGGATGAGATCAGTGTCGAAGTTTGTTATTTTCATTGGCCAAGACATCAGATCCTTTGATGCTTTCATCAGGTTGGTGTAATTGGGAATCTGGTCCACTCTTCGCCGCATATAAAAAAAGAGGTTCTCCAGGCAGGAGCTTTGCAGCCTGTTATTGGATTGCTCAGGTATGATGCATTTTTCATCTTGTAGTTGCATGATTTCCAGAAAAAATATCTAGGCAAAACTGCATTTTTTATGCCTATTGTTTGTAACAGTTCCTGCTGTTCAGAGAGCCAAAGGGAAGCAGCTTTGTTACTTGGGCAATTCGCCGCTACAGATTCAGATAGCAAGGTGAAATGTTACCATGTATTCCTTCTATTGTTCAAGAACTGAGTTTAACTTAGATTGGTTTGATAGTTTTCTCAATTTAGATAGAATGCGTTTCAGGTGCACATTGTACAGAGAGGGGCTGTCCCACCTTTGATTGAAATGCTTCAATCTCCAGATGTCCAGCTCAGGGAAATGTCAGCCTTTGCACTGGGGAGGTTGGCTCAGGTTTGTCATTCTAAACTCTCTTATTTTATTTTTCTTTGATGGGATGTTACATTAGAAAATTTCAGTTTGATCTCTTTTGTACTGATGAACTTTCTGGATTGTTATTGCGTTGTTTGAGTTTTAAAATTGGAACGGGCTTGCTGTGGCTTCTTTCTCAAAGACTTTAAAGATGTTATGGTTTTGGCATTTATCTTTTTGAATATTGGTCTTTCTTTTTAGGTTCTCGTTCTGTTCTCTTGCTATTCTTTTTGTTGCTAATGTAGCCCTTTTCTAATTTTGTTGGTTTCAACTTTTTTTTTTTTATTTGTATGCTATATATTGTAATTATCTTACTTAAAAAAAAAAAGAAATTTAGTTGTGGAATGTCCTTTATCTGATCAAGAATACACTTTTTAGGACACGCACAACCAAGCTGGGATTGCACATAATGGTGGTCTTATTCCACTATTGAAGCTTCTAGACTCAAAAAATGGGTCTCTGCAGCATAATGCTGCATTCGCCCTTTATGGCCTTGCAGACAACGAGGTACCATTTGCTAGTTTTCAACTTTCACTTCAAATTAGCAATTACTATGATAATTCAGTTTTTTTTAATAAGATATTCAATTCTGATAAATGGAACTTTTCCTTCTGGTAGGATAATGTTTCCGACTTCATAAAGGTTGGAGGTGTCCAAAAGCTGCAGGAAGGAGAATTTATTGTTCAAGTATGCCAGTTTTTGTTTTATTTTGTTTCTCTTTAATTTAATGTTTATATGCATAAGGTTTTGGTCTATCTATGGCTTTAGTGGTTGTTCCAGTGTAAGCATCAAATGCCATGACCTATAAATTTTCTATGGCTTGATTATAGTTTGTTTTGACTATTTCTTTTTTATTATGTCCATGGTGTTAATGCATTTACAGGCAACAAAAGATTGTGTGGCGAAGACTTTGAAGAGATTAGAAGAGAAGATCCATGGGAGAGTAAGTATACTGTTGTGTCTTTCACTTTGTTTTACCCAAATGATGGGATGCATGTTGTGTTGGAACTTGTGCATTTGATTGTGGTGCTTTCCTTCAATATCACTCTTTTTCTTGTTCAGTTTTATGAATTATCTATCAAAGCCTAGTCATAGTTAGTGTATTTGCTGAATGACCTTGTTCCTTGTAGGTATTGAACCATCTGTTATACATGATGCGTGTATCTGAAAAAGTTGTTCAACGTCGTGTGGCACTGGCTCTTGCACATCTCAGTTTACCTGACGACCAGAGAATCGTATTCATTGATAACAATGGTAATAATTCTGCTCCCAGGTTCACATGTGGCAGACTATTGCTATTCATCATTACCCCCATATTTTGTTGCATAGGAAGCAAAAAGGACAGTTTATATTGCATTATGGTAATGCCATAACACCATTTTTGAGATAGAATAAGTTTCTTATGCCTGGAATTATGTTGCATGACATCCACAGGATTGGAGTTACTTTTGTCACTTCTGGGTTGTTCCCATGTTAAGCAACAATATGATGGTGCTGCGGCCCTTTACAAGTTGGCCAACAAAGCCTCATCACTGTCTCCTATTGATGCAGCTCCTCCATCTCCAACACCCCAGGTTAGCGTACTTGGAAATATTTTCAATTTATTGTTTACGTATTTGGCTTTGCATTTTACGACCAGTGAAATCAGTATGTTCTAACTTTAAAGCTCTGTTATACTTTGTATTCTTGGTTTGGATGTGTGTGAAGTGGGAATGGATTTTCTTCTTTTTTCTTATATATATATATATATATATATATAGATTTGCAAGCTTTTCATTCTTTTGAAAAAAACTATGCCTTTTCTTCTCAAGAAATATATCCTTTCCTCTTTGCAATTTAATCCATTGTTACCGGTTGTATACTTTCCTAATATATGTAGAAGATAGTATAAGGATAGTTGATTACAAAGGGTTTAAAGGATTTATTTTGAAAGCATGCCATCAACTGAATTAATTAAGCTGAGTAGAGGAATTTGATCCATGTATCTGACTCCTACTAATTTGAGATTTAGGCTTTGTTGTTGTTGTAAGTAGAAGATAGTTATGGACTGTATCACTTAGATTTGAGCTGTGTGTTGGGTATAGGTATGTGTCTAGAGTTTGGATTTGTCCATTCTCCAATTGTGAGGATTATGAGGGGTACTAATTTTTGTCAATTGTGTAGTTTTGCTAGCTAGTAATTTTACTTTGAAATCTTCGTATTCTTGATTTGGTTGATCTAGAAAACCTTACGAGTTAGGACTAGTTTTCTTTTTCGAGCTTATTGCCACTCTCATAGGTGCTTGGCATTTTCTTCATTTTGAGAAGTATCATTTCTATATTTGTAAAGAAAGAAGTTTTTGACAAAAAAGGGGGCAGAAGTGTCTTTTTTGATACTACTAACTTTGCCAAATGCAGGAGGATCCTGGTGAAATAAGCTTTTGGTTCATAGTATATTGTAATGTTGTAATGATTCAACTTGAGTTTAAGAGCAAATTTTTGGAGTGGTAGAAATGCTAAGAATAAAAACTTGTGGTTGATAATTTTTAGAGATAGCAATAGGGAGCGCTAGATCGAGTGCAATGGAAGAGTTTGATCCATGTAGCGCACCCCAACTAATTTGGGATAATTGGGATTGAGGCTTTTTTGTAGATCATAAGGAAAGTAAATGATCAAACCCCACAACGGTATGATCTACAGTAAAACCAAGTGAGACACAGATGAATGTTACAAGCCGCTAGAGTGATGGAATCACTTTGGTGGAGGTGTGGCAGTGAGACTAACCAAATTGATAGACATCAGTACATCACTCACCCAGGTAAGGGAAAATGATTTGTCAGATTTAACATATATGATCTACAACTAGCCTAGAGCCAGTGAACCAACAAATTGGATGTGAAAAGGATACTAATTGTGAGAGGTGGAACAAAGGATGCAAGCTTAGAAACATTTCTTTAGGTGGATGCATTTGTTTTGGTTGTGTCATTTCCTCTCTAAATAGAGCATTACTAGCTAAAATACTACTGTGTAAATGCTAAAATTCATTTCTTTAGGTGGATGAGTTTGATCCATGGCAAACTAGACCTTCATTTATAAGTTGTACAATAGTGGACACAATTTGCCAATCAACTCATAAAGCCCCGACTACCCATGGAACAAAAAAAAATTTACTAGTGGATTCCTAATGCTTAAGAATGATATGGTGATTTCTTTTAAGAAAAAAATTATGTACCATTTCAGATGAACCAAATATGATATTATTCCTTGTGCTCATTCTATTCCTTAAAGCTCTTTGATGAAGCGTCATCCTTTCCAAAAGAAAATTAGTGTTTTGAAGCTTCTAGTGGGATGCAAAAATAAATTCGATGAATTTATAAGACTTGTTCTATTTATAGAGCTTTGTTGGATTTCTTGTCTTTTCTCTGGTTTACTTTCTTATCCATGACCAGAAGCTAATGGAGACCTGCTGTTCCTTTTGCAGGTGTATTTGGGAGAACAATATGTAAACAATGCTACATTGTCTGATGTTACTTTTTTAGTTGAAGGTAGTTTATTTTTCTTTAGAACGCTTTTGCAAGTTCATCCCATATACAGATTCTTATTACTACTTACTGGTCATAGTTTAACACTTATGAAAGTCAATAAAATGCCCTCCAATTGTGTCTTTCAGGCAGACGGTTCTATGCTCACAGGATTGCTCTCCTTGCATCTTCGGATGCATTTCGTGCCATGTTTGATGGTGGCTACAGGGTTAGTATACTCATTTTTTTTTAAAAAAAATTGCATGTAGTTTCGTTTACAGTGACTTTCTAAACATTCGTTAGACAGTTGTCTTGTAGTTTACTTTACTAGCATATTTTGTGACAGCATGAATTTCGTTGAGTTCATAATATGCTTAAATTGCAGGAAAGAGATGCAAGGGACATAGAGATTCCTAATATCAGATGGGAGGTTTTCGAGTTGATGATGAGGTTTGTCATTTCAACTGTTGCCTTCAAGTTTGTATATTTAAATCTTAGAATAAGATATTGTGGAAAGGAAAAAAGTGATGACTGACGAATGATGAGGATTTGAACGGCTGAAACATGCGCCATTAGATAATGATTTTTGATGTTGAAATGGCCATTCACTCACTGGGTTAGAAAGCTTTTAATGATTTTTAGTTAAGAAGAAATATAAGAATAGGAACATTGAAAAAGGTTAATGTACTCTTGTCAGCGTGCATTGTTTTATGAATGTGTTAGTGTTTTGCCCCCTATCTTTGTACCTTCAGACACTTGTCACAAAAGTCTTTATGTAACCATGCTTTCATTTTTTTGAGAAAACACATAGCAAGGGATGATAATGTATCCTTTGCAAACAGATTCATATACACAGGATCAGTGGCTGTTACTTTAGATATAGCGCAAGACCTTCTCAGAGCTGCAGATCAATACCTCTTGGAAGGACTGAAGCGTCTTTGCGAGTATGCCATTGCTCAGGTAGCCAATTATATCTTCTGCGAATTGTAAACATTTCTCTTTTGGTTTTCTTTAAAATTGGTCTACTTATGATTAGTTAAACTGGATTCATATATTTGGACCCTTGTTTCCTTTGTTCAGGATATATCTCTTGATAATGTCTCGAGCATGTATGAACTATCAGAGGCGTTCCATGCCATGTCCTTGCGGCACACCTGCATCTTGTTTGTTCTAGAGCAGTATGATAAGTTGAACGATCGAGCAGGGTACGCTATATCTGACTTGGATTACTTTCCTTGTCGTTTATAGTTGCTTCTCTTAAAGTCACTTGCATTTGCTGTTTAAATTTGCAGGTGTTCTCATCTTATCCAGCGCATAATACCTGAAATTCGCAACTATTTCTGCAAAGCACTTACTAAGCATGCTCAGTGTACCTCCCGGCAATAGGCAACGCTAAAACTGACTGTACTTGATGCATGTACTCCACGCCGTTAGCTCCTGTGCTGACCAATGTTGTCTAACACCACGCATAGGGATGCAGGTTGTATATTCTTGTCTTCACGATTAATCGTCAGATTGTAGTTGTGCGCGCTCCTCTCCCTACTCATGTAAGCCAGTCAATTCTGCTACTGCTTATTTGATCTGAAAGTTACGCTTCCACTTTTAAATGAAGAGTGTGGAGGCGCAACGATTGCCGATGAATTCGATTTCTGGGTGACAGTCAACTCCCCGGCCTTCTCTAGAAATTGTACTAGTTGTTGGTCTAATAGACTGATATGGGCCATTTGTTGAGATTGCTGTGTTTAGGTCAGACACGTCAATATAAACACTCTTTTTACTGCAGTGCCTTTGTTTTTTTTTGATCTCGAATGATATTAGTGTTGCGTCCACGCTATCATCTAATTTAGGACTCTTCAACTATAACTCAGGAAAGACGTACAAACATTTCATATTTGTGTGTAAACATCAAGGGCCGCTAGATAGGTATGTGTGTGTGTCTTTGTTGGGTCACAGAAGCGTTTTCCAAGTTAGTTTATAATAATATTGGACAACTTCAAAGCATTCCGCCACAACCAATTCAAAACTCCTATAATTTCTCATCTGCATGCAACATTTAGTTAACAGCTAACAACACCGCGATTATCCACACAAAATCTCCCAACAAAAATATATAAAAAATTATGACTATATTAATAGTTCTCCCCTTGGAAAATACTCTCATTGTCTGTTCTTTCTCGTTCTGTTAATGGCTACAACTAATGATGAAATTGAATTGGAGCTCCTCCCCTTCCTCCGCGTCTACAAATCCCACCGCGTTGAGCGCCTCTTGGGTTCGCCCGTTGTCCCACCCTCTCCAGAAGGTGATTCACAAACTGGGGTCTCCTCCAAGGACATCACCCTAAAGTCTCCCTCCTTATTATCAGCTAGACTCTTCCTCCCAACAACCACCACTACTACCCAAAAGCTCCCTCTCCTCCTTTACTTTCGCGGCAGTGCCTTTTGCCTTGAATCCGCCTTCTCCTTCATCCCCCACCGCTACCTCTCCCTTCTCTCGGCCCGAGCCTTTGTCCTCATCGTCTCTATTGAATACCGCATCGCCCCCGAACACCCCCTCCCCGCCGCGTACCATGACTCATGGGAGGCCCTCCAATGGCTCCTCTCACAGTCTTCCCAGGTAAATTCACTTGATCATGCATGAGACATCCAATTACGTACAATCTTATCAATCAATTCAATTTTATCAATTTGTCATACACATGAACAGGGAAGCCTAACAACCTCATCTAATGCCGATCAACCCCAACAATTAGATCAATGGATCCTCGACCATGCCGACTTTGACCGCTTCTTCATAGGCGGCGATAGTGCCGGAGCCAACATCGTCCACAATGTCGCCATGAGGGCCAGCTCCGCTGGGCTTACATCGAGAATTCGAGGCATGTTCTTGTCGCAACCGTACTTCTGGGGTTCAACTAGGATTGGGTTTGAGGCGGGGAGACCTGACGTCGACTTGATTTCGAGGATATGGGTGTTCGTGTCAGGAGGAGCCGGGCTTGATGATCCGAACATCAACCCGTTGGCCAAAGAGGCGCCGAGGTTGGCCGGGCTGGGGTGCTCTAAGTTTGTGCTGGTGTGCGTTGCGGGGGAGGATACGTTGAAGGAGAGAGGGAAGGCTTACTATGAGGAGTTGAAGAAGAGTGGGTGGGATGGAGAGGTGGATTTGTTTGAAGTTGAAGGAGAGGGTCATGCATTTCAAACGCTTGATACTGAGAGCGGGAATTCCAAGCTCATGATTGGCCGTTTGGCTTCCTTTCTCAATCAGTAAGGTGGTGATGCTGCTGCTGCTGATTTGTTTTGTGTTATTAGTATTTTTTATTTTTAAGATGACTCTAACATAAGTCCAACACCCTAGTCCTTTGGATCTTGCCTTTTTAGCAAGTGATGACTCATCTATCTACCATAGATGCTTTGGCTATATATAGCTTATTCCTCAGATCGATCCAGTACTCTACTGAGCCGATAATGAATTGCATATATAAACCTAAACTTCACATATTACACGAACAATATAGGATATCATGTCAACTCATAAATATGGAAACATGAATATGCGGAACGCGCGTACTTGTGAAAATATAGCCTAGTTTTTCCAAAGTGCTCTCTTAACAGCAACAAAGAGAAAATTGCACATTAGAGCATCTCCAATGGAGATGTGAAATTAGTGTGAATGTCAAGCTAATGTGACATATAAGTACGTAATAGACAATTTCCATTTTTAAAGTCTACTTCTAGACGTTGCAATCCATAGCCATGTCAGCGATTCTCTCTAAGATATATAGAAAAAAAAAAAAGAAAAAAGAAAGTGCAATCCGCATAACATCACTGTCTATCTTAGGATGGACATCCTCGCTGTTAGGCTACGTATATAAATTGTTATGTTTATATGATTTCGGTATTAAGTACTACTATATTTGTGTCGTAATTATCTTCTTTATTTATACATTGCAAAGCTCTATAAATAAGAGTACCTTAATATTGTATTCAATTAGATCTGATTAATTAATACAAATTCATATCAAAGTGGTTCGATTGAGACCTAAAAGAAGACATTTAGATGAATCTTGGTGTGAAACTTGGTAATAAAGTACATAGGTATGAATAAGTTGGGGACCGAAATAATAGTCCTCAACTAGCATCAAGGCCTTTTGAGTTAAAACTCCATGAGCTAGAAGGGGTTAAGCCAACACTTAGTGCTGTGCTTTCATTTGCATGTTCTTTAAACAAGGAAAAGAGAGAGGGGCTGGAGAGAAAATTCAGAGCATCTCTTGCTGAAATTGGGGTGAGAGGGAAGTTTTTTCATCAAAAAGAGAATTCAAGTGCTAGGAACAATCTACAACCCTAGGTATTGTTTCTTACACCTTCTATGCTTTCAATCCTTGAAGAGTTGAGCTTAGATGATGGGGTTTTTGATCAAAATGTGTTTGAAACTTTAATTCTTTATTTTTATGAGCATTCGAAAGCATTAGTTTGAATCTAATGTTTTAAATTTTGAAATTGAAGGTTTTTGCTCAAAGTGGGGTTTTTGTACATAAAAATAAAAATTTAAAATTCAGTAGTGAAGATGATTTTGTATTTGAAATCAAATGGTATATTTGAACTCCTTGAGTTTTTTTAATAATTCAGCTATCAAGAAGTTTTAAATTTGGATTCCAATTCATCAAGTTATGATTTTTCAAAACTAGGTTGTGTTCTTGAGGTGTTTGATGAAATGCATGTTTGAATCTCTTCCAAATAATGATTTTGATATGGGATTAGTTCTGGGTTGTTTTGGTGATTGAAGTAGTTCACTAGGAACCAAATTATGTTACGAAAGATCAACAAGAGCTGTTGTCATGATTGTTATAGATTATTGAGTTAATTGAACAATTCAATTTCGTGAAACGAGCCTAAATTGCAGTCGTTAGAGCAGTTCAAATAACTTTGTATATACTTATCCAAATCGGCTGATTTTTGGATATGTTGTTTATCAATATGTTAGGTAGTTTTGCATCAAAAACCACGATTTTTGAGTTTCTATTTTGGGAGTTATGAATTTTCTAATTTGTTGTCCTAAACTAGCTATTAAATGGAGGCTAGTTTGTTGTTTCTTGTGTAACTCCTTTAATTCTCATTGAAATTGAGCAAACCTTACCATTTCAGAAAGCTAAGAAGAAGGTCTTCAATTTTTTCGGAGGCTGTGTTCTCCAAATTTTGAGCTTTAGAGGCTAAAAAATGGCCTGCAACAGTTCAGTTTAACTAAACACCTTTTACTTAGAAAAATTAGTGAAAAAAAGGGGAGCTCGAGTCGCGAGACTTGGGCTAGTATTCTAGGATGATACTAGGAATAGCCTAGAATTATAATTGATCAAGATTATTTAATGTCCTAATGTAGATTCACCCGTAAGTGCTTTAGGAGTCTCAGGAGTCCGAGTGAACTAATTGGGGAGCCAGGAGGTCGTATTAGCTAGGGAAATTGCTTGCATTGTGAGTATACCCGATGATGGTGTGACGGCCCCAAATTCTCAATGCATTTGGGTACGCCTAGCCTAGACCCGTGCAGGTCCCGAGTCAGTGCTTAGCTAGCCTGACGAGCTTAGTCAGCCTCAAATCATCAAATTTTAAGTTTTATGAAAGAGTTATTGCTAGTATAACACAGCAGAAGAAAATTTAATACTAATCAATTATTGGGAAATAACTAAATCAAACAGAAATTAGGAATCTATATAAATGTGGAAACCCCGATAGGTTCATGTCCTAGTCAACATAACAAAATTCATGGTATCCACCTCAAAATTTATCCCCAGTCCAAAACTACAATCATATATATAAAACATCATACAAACTAAAATAAACATGAGCCTACATCTCGATACCTCAAGTACAACCGCTCACAAAAAGTCTCATAAGCAAGGTCCCTTGCCTCTACTGCACTCCGTCCTATCTGCACCTACCGTCACAAATTAGACGGTGAGCAACTGAGAGAAATCGAAAGTAATGCCAAAAGAATATAACAGTAATTCATGAATTATCAAACATGGCAGTCTAAATATCATGCGAAAATTGAAAGACAGGAATTTAAATAGGCAAGATGCATGATATACAGACTGGAAATAATAAAAATCAAAACATGTGTGTTCTACAAGTCAAGAAAGGCCATAAGTGGTATAAAACCCACCACAAATCCACAACAGCGATGTCGCATCATCGAAATCCAAAACAATATCCACAACAATCCAGTACATAGTATCACACAATCACTAGGGGTAGTTAAACACTCGTGCGCACGAGTGCCCGTGTTTTATCCCTTCTAGTGCAAGCCGCATGTACCTTCGAGACACACACTTATGAGAAGAACCCACATAGAAGGAATATGGAATGAAATACCAACAATTAGATAATAGCAAACACAACGGAATGAAAATGAATCACATGGTATTTTCTTAACTGGATTACTAACATACACAAGCTTTAAGACAAGTGTACTTACTTGAACTATCGCGACCCACGTAACAACACTCCCGCGAATTCTAATGCGTATCCACGAGTTTCCCGCTACCTGACAAGGTTGGAAACTCGTATTAATGGGTCGAGTCAATAACTATCCTAGGTTTAAACCTTGGTGTTTTCCTAATGTTTTGAATACATCAAACAACTCGATGAAAACCGATCGGAAATACTAGATAAAAACACCACAACTCGTTTGATTTTGTAAACTACACCATATGTAAGCCTAATCTCACAACTTAAGCTCAGCTCAGTCGTACATGGGTCACATCATGGCCTTGATGAGTCGGGGACGTGACTACGACGTCATAACTATTCATCGCCACGCGATGTTTCAATACAAACCAGCACTCAACCATAACTCATCATGAAAACCGAATCGACATATACCAACAAACATGGAACCTCGCTGGTGTTGTCCGACGTCAGGGAAAGGTTGTCACGGCATGGGAACGCCAAAAAACCCTCCACCAATTCAGAATCACGTCAACACACGCAGATAAGGACTCGACGTCGACACTACATGAAATCATGACAATACACATTAACAACGTTGTTTCAGACAACCTCAAAAAAGGTTAGGTGAGATCTCCGACAACCTCCACTGGTGGTGGTCTGGCCGGTAGCACCGCCGGTAGAGGCGGTTTCCGGCGAGGCTCCACCACACATATTACATGAAATGACGACATTTTGCACTTTTTCTAAACTGATTTGACCACTCCGGAGGGCTGTGGGACCCAAGTAGTAGTTTGGTGGGGTCCCCAACAACGTCCCAGTCACGGTGGTCAGGCGGTGGCGCCGCCAACAGAGGCGGTTTCTGGCGTGCCATACAACAAAACACATACAATAAACAATGAAAAAAAATAGTGA
This sequence comes from Stephania japonica, assembly GCA_039657345.1. NCBI lineage: Eukaryota > Viridiplantae > Streptophyta > Magnoliopsida > Ranunculales > Menispermaceae > Stephania > Stephania japonica. Next base: position 11,827,169 of record CM077558.1, on the reverse strand, counting down.
GAGAACGAGGGAGAGAGAGAAAGAGAGAGACCTCTGGTGACGGTTTGACCTCCAACCACCACCAGTTCAGGTAGGGGTGGCGGTGCAGTAAGCGTAGAGGGAGAGACCGAGATGAGAGAGAGAGAGATACCAAGAGAGATAGAGAGATCTAGAGAGTATGAGAGAGGGAAGGAGAGAGACCACCTCCGGCGAGCTACCCCGCCATCCCTGAACCTCCGATGACCGGCGGTGTGCACGGCTAGGTGGGGAGGATGAGTGTACCGATAGAGAAGGAGAGGAAACTCGAGAGAGATAACAACTGAGAGGGGAGAGAGAGAAGAGGAGATGCGTACCTCACGCGTCTCTGGTTCGGTCATCGACGAGAGAGAGAGAGACAGTGGTGAGATGAGGGAGAGGGGAGGAGGCCGTGAGTAAGTGAGGGTGAGAGGGAGTGACGAAAGTGAGAGACCGTGAGGTGAGAGTGGGTGAGAGGGTGGGGGTGGGTGTGTTTTTAAAATCAAATGGGAATGATGTGAATAGTGGTGAATACTATGTTAGGTGGGGTATTGTCTCAATTGTGTCCACCCATCTCCACCTAATCACGCATATCGAGGCTGATTCAAGGGTTCTCCATTATTGGACTGTGTCACTTTAACAATCCTACACTATGGTTCATTTGTTGTATATTTATCCAACACCCACACTTTCCAACAATTCTCCCCAACCCGTCGTGCCTCCTCGGTCCGTATTTCCCTGTCACGTATATACTTTCGCCTTATCTCGTTCGAATAAATAATTAAATTATTCAAAAACTCTTTTAATTATATTTTTATTGTATTTTTCTCCCCCGTTTGCCTAGGCGGAACCTCACTCATATTAAAAATGGTCTGAATGGCTCGTGATACGCATTAGACTAAAATACTATTACACACATCAAAGAATCATAAAATTACCTCGGTGTCGACTCTCGAGGTTCGAAATACTGTCCAGTATCACGTAGCCGGGTCGCGGTCCTAATAAGTTCCATACAAGTCGGGTTAAAATTTGAGGGTTGTTACAGATGACTTACTTTGCATTTCATTTCCATTGCTGTAACGACCCGTTACTTTAAGCACGTGATTAACAGTAATCCGAATCCAAATTAATCCGAGTTAGGCTCGTGGTTAAGCCTGAATCGTTACGACTAACGTGTGTGTGGAATTGCGTGATGTATTGTGTTTGTTTGGTGTGTACTAGTATGTATACGTGAATAATCAGACCAATGAGAGAATGCCTAATGCCATGTGTGGGTCATGTAGACACACATGAGACGCAGGATAACATTGACGCTCGAGTGTGCTCGGCGGTGGAAATTACGTAATTATAGGCGTAATTATAGGCCTAAATATATATATATATATATATATATATTTTTATATATATTATGGACCTATATAAATATATATTAGAAATAGAAAATAATAAAATATAGCAAATTGTCGGGGGCAGTGTGATACGTGGGGTCACGAATGACACGCGTCGGACATATGGTGGTGCGCACGCCCGAGATGTTCTCGTTGGCGTGCCAACCGGAATTTGAGGCACAATATGTGATAAATAAATATATTTATATATATAAATCGGTATATATATAAATATATATAATATATTGGAAAAATGTGAAATTACCATAAAGGGTAATGGAGTAAAGAAAGAAATGAGATAAGCCAAGGGTATTTTGGTCATTTCCCCACCTTAATCGCCTCATTTCTTCTTTAAAATCGAAGAAGAAAGAGAACAGAGAGATCGAAGAGAAAATAAGGAGAAGAGAAGAAGAGAACGGAGAGGAAGAGAGGGAGAAGGCGATGGCGAGATCGTGGAGTCGGGTTCGCGTGACTGAGGTAAGTTGGTTGGGTAGTTATCGTTGTTTGTTGTTGTTGTGTATGGTGTGGTGATAAGCTCGGCCATGGCAGAGCCATGGCCGAGAGTTGAAACTGAACCAGGAATGGCCAAGAGTGGGGAAGGCAAGGGAGTAGTCTCCCTTGCCAGTTTGAGTTGGGGTTGAGGTTGAGAGCCAACCCCAACGATGAATCAAAAAGAAAAAAAAAGAAAGAAAAGAGAAAAAATGAAAAAGAAAATTCAGAAAAATAGGAAAAAATATGGAAAAATAGTATTTTGACCAAACAAATAGAAATTGAGGAATTTCTATGGAAAATGAGAAAATTCGAAAGTCGGATGAGACTTTACACCGGGGTTTTACCTCGAAAAGCGTGAAATGGTCAAAATATGTTAGAAACTAGATCCCGAGATTTCGAATTCGAATGGAACCAGTTTAAGAATGTTAGTAAATGAGTATGAGACTTAAGTTGATGACAATTGGTCTATTTTAGGTAATGAACCGATGTGGAAAGGTTTGAGGACTCCGAGGAGTTGTACAAGTCGAAAAAACATAGAAAGCTTAGAACAGGTAAGTGAGACTCGTAGCTTTTATCAATTATGCAATGTAAAATAGTATTATTAGAGCATGTAGTGTACTGGACTGGGAATGGGGCAATGTACCGTGATTTGACTTTGGTTTTACAAAATGTTTTGAAATAAAAATGGATTCGGAAAGAGGTTTGACGGGACGGATCGGCCTGGGGTTTGGAACTGTGGTGGAGTTGTTAACCATCACTGCACCCAGTGACTTAGGAATTTTCCCGATCAATGCTTTCCAGTTGAGTTTAGCAGCTCATTAGTCATAAACCAATCAGATGAGCAGTGATTGGTTAGTGATGATGAGTAAGTGCGACTCGGTGTTTTATGAGTTGGCGGCACATTGACAAGAACTGGTTAGATGCCCAGTGATTGGTTCTTGGATATGTGAGGGGGCGACTCAATGCAAATACGAATATGTGAAATACAAATCACGGGTACATTGCAATGAACCAAAGAACTTGCATCTGTTATATATATTGTTTATATTGATTCATATGCTCCTATAGATATGCATTTGATTCATGTTGTTATACATTGCCTTGATATTAATTGATAGTTGATGGTTAGTATGAGAGTCACTTACTGAGCATGTAGGAGCTCACCCACCTTAACATTTCTAGGTATGAATGTACGCTAGGACTTGGAACACAGGAAAAGAGAAGACCAGGAGTTTAGTATCTTCTCTACGGTGCAGTGAGTTTCCCGTTATATATATATTGTATTGCATTATGATTTGTAATTAAATGGGTGGGAATAAGAGCTCAATACCGATGTTCATGCCGGTATTGTATAACTTGTGTTTTATCTATAAAGTTTTAAATTTTCTGCTGCGTTTGTTTTATGTTATTTATTTAAATTAAGATATACAGGTTGTTGTCAGGAAATGTGGTAAGGCTGCTGGCTCTAATTAGGTCCGATCTGGTTTACCGGGGGTTTCAGGCCAGACATTTTCTAATTAAAATTAGGGGCTGTCACAGTTGGTATCAGAGCCAGGGCTTTACAAACTTAAGTTTATTATTGGTCTCGAAGTAAGAGACAGTTTTGATATAGATTGATATAAGAGACTATGTTGTAAAGCTTGGTTTGATTATTCCACTAAGAAGTCAATGGAATAACTCTGATATAGATTAATATCAGAGACTGATGTTATCACTTTCGATCAAGTTTCGAAGTGATGTGATAATACTGATACCGTTTGGATTGAAATTTTGAGTTGTACCTATATATTAAAATTAAAAATTTAGGTTAACTGACTTGGAGATTGATTCTCAAGTCAGGGATAAACCAAGATTAAATGAACGATTTTATCGATGTTTTGGGGGGTAATGAAAGATAAAAGCTTGAGACATGTATTTGTGAGCTTTATATTATATCTATGCGATAGATATAGTTGTACTGTCTTGCCTTGGAATGAATCTGAAAGTCTTATCTGACATCTATGACTTGGTAAGTCAAATGAAATTGATGGTGAGGGTTCTTGGAAATCTAGACTTCAGGGATATTGTGATAAAGGAAGACAGTGTAACGATGATAAGATGAGTTATATCCGTCTATGTCTTATGAAATGAGAATGTATATATGTTGAGGGTTAGGGTTTATGGAACCTTGAACCCAAATGATATAGATATGGAAAGGAGATGAGTTATGAATAACTCTTTTATTGAGTAGTCTCTAAGGGTCTTGATTCTCACTGATATTTTCTGATGAGAAATAGTCAGTGTTGAAAGAATAATGGACTCGGGACTCAGAGACGTCAGATGAAATGACCATATAAGGTAAATGGAATATGAAATGATTGACAACGAAACTCAAAGGTGATGAGTCACTTTGAGTAGAAAATATACTAGTGTTGAAACTAGTTCAATGAGATGAAAAGTTATTCAATAGGAAAGATTGGTGGTAAATGGTGATGAGAACCTGGTTGAGGTTAGTTAATCACTATATTATTCATACTTCATGAATGATTATGAAGTATAAAATTTCATATAGGATGCGGATCCATATTGAAATAGTGAGAAGAAATTTGTCTATATGGTTGTGGGGTAGCCATACATACTGAAAGTCATGTAAGAAAGAAGTTTATTAGTGTTGTGGTGTTGTAACTACAAACACTAATAGTATAATAATAAGGAAGCCTGTCAGTATAGTTGAGATATAGTTGTATATACTGAAGGTAGAATAACAAGGGCTTATTAGTGTTGTTGTGGGTAATCACACTCACTAATAGAGCAATAAGAGAAATGAATGATAATTTGGTATAACCATACATAAAGAAATGAGACGTGAGTTTACTATATGGATGGGTAGATCAATGTTGAAATGTAAGGATACCTGATTGAGGTATAGATCAAAGATGGAATATACAGAAACGAGCTGAAGGTAACATTACTCTAAAAGTGAAGAGTTAAAACAAGAAATGAGAGATGAAGGATTTGAGAAAAAATTGTGTTCTTGATCAACTCTATCTTGTTTGATGAAGTAGAATCATTTGTAAGGAAATGCTAAATTTAGAATAAAGTAAAGAATAAGTTGCAAATATATACGCTGAAGGACTGGAAGGGTCAAAGTTAGAGGCTTAACATCAAAGTATTTAAGAATCTTCTGAGGCATTAATACATAAAGATTCATAGATACGACACTCTTGTCATCAGAGACATCTGATGTAGATAAGAGGTGTACTGTTCAGGTAATTGAGAAAAACATAGCAGTGAGCTAGTGAAGTGTTTAATGTAATCTTTTGGACTAGTACAGTCTAAATTGGAGAGAATGAGTTGTCAATAAAGTTAAAGATTGAGAATCCAGAGAATGATGTACAATACTGGGAATGAATAGGTGAGCATCATATTAAGAGGTTGGTATTGACTGCAATATATGATGAAAAATGTTGAAATTTATAAATTTTGGGAATGAGAATTCGTAGAAATTCAGTAATCATTCGAAATTCAAATGGTTTGGGTTGAACAAATTGATAATAGGGCAGTAAGGGAAAAGCAAGCTTGATGAATGTAAGATTGTGAGATTAAGGTTTCAAGTAATGTGAATATTAGAAAGGCTTGAAATCTTATCACAATGTAGGATAGAAGATTCATCAAATTATTTGGATTGTTGACACCAAACTACTGATTAATTCTGTTGTACTTGAGGTATTATGCAAATTGTATGAGTTTGAGAACTCAAGTGGAGTGACAAATTAACGTGAAGTGAATTCCAAGGAATAGTGATTTCCAGGATTGACAACTCAAGGGTGTAAATCAAATGAAACCAATAGTTCTCAATAGTGAGTGAGATTTGATTATCGTAAAGTAAAGATAAGAATTTAAGTGTATATGATCAAGCGATGGCTTGATAAGGTGGAAGATTATGGTGTAAACCATAAAAATTCATTAGAACTCACACTATGTTTATGAATGAAGATGTAGAGTTGTTAAACTCTATTGAGATAAGATCATCATTAAGTTGATAATGATGACGAATATGAAAATAGTTGAAACTGTACCAAATGCACAAAGTACTGTTACAGAGTTATGTGAAACTCTAATAATAGGTTGGTATATAGCAAAAGTTGTAGGTGCAATGGATAAGTTTCACCTATAAATCTTAAGATATGTGTTAAATTTTAAAGTTATGAGTCAAAGGAATTGACTGAGGTTAAGACAATTTGAGAATTGTCTTATATTCAACACAAAAAATGGAAAAGTGATGGAACATGGAATGATTGAAGCATACAAACAACGTATATAGAGTTGTAATATAGTTGTATTGTATGATCAATTAATCTAAGAATGGAATAACTTTATAATGGAATGAGGATGAGTTGTACATGATACAAAGGATGCCTTAAGGAAATTGAAATGTAGTTTTACTACAATGGTTGCTTGATTTTACTTGGATTAGAGAAAGGTTAGAGGTGTATTGTAATATTTTATCCAAGTAGTTGTCTATTGATACAATGAAGCAACGGATGGTAGTGAATACATTGAATATCGTTTAGAGGAACTGATAAGAAACAATGGTATTGGTAAGAATGCCAAACTATTGTAAGACATCAACTGATAATGAAGAACTGAGAATATGTATTTTAAATGATGGATAAAATGAATTGCAAGAATAAGTCCTAAAGGAAAGACTCAAAAATGATAAGATAGGGATGATGACTTTCGTATTGTATACATTCAGTTGATTGGATGGAATGTGCAAGTTCATTCATTCATGAAGGAGTTTTGAAGTACAATTGTATCATGTACAAGGGTTTGAAGGATATGAATGTTATTTAGTTATTCCTAAGACTGAAAGATCTTAGAGAAATCACTAAGTGTTAGATGGGAAAAACTTTGAGAACCAGTGAAACTGGTGAAATGTGAATTGGGGGAAGTTTCAAAAGACGAAAATAGTGATGATGTGGTGAAGCCGCACACACTAAAATAAATGGGTTTTAATCACTCTGAGAAATTACTCACACAAAATGATTGACGGTGGTTAATACTTGAATGAAAGAAAGAGGCATGATGGGTAATTATAATAGGAACTTCTCAATATTATCTCATCAGTGGGATAGATAATAATTGATGAATGAGTGAAGTCCCGCGCAGACATATCATCAATTGAGAGGTTGGAATTGATAATTACCAGTCCTTTCTTTGGAGTTCAGAATGAGACTGAACTCAATAAATGTATGAATTAATGAATGATTGAATGATTGGGTTAAGAAATCTAATGGAAACTACTCAAGGTATTAGAGATTGACTATAAATGAGTAGTGTCCATATTAGATGTTTTAATGGAAATTGTGCTGGACGTATTAAATTCTGAAATGAAAATTTAATTCAGGAGGAAGGTTAGACAAGAATGATTATGAATATTTCAGGAATCTCTTTATATGATTGATATATGTAATGCTATACTATATTTGGGTATATGAACAAGTTATAAATGGATTTAGATGAGGATATATAAGGAGATTATGAAGAGATATGAGATATGTTCAGTATGTGATGTTGAGTAATGAAACATGAAAAGTTAGATTCTTATCTATACCTGAGAAGAGAACAAAATACGATTATAGGCTTGTGATGTGAAGTAGACGTCAGCACAATGAATTATAGTTGATGAGGGAATCTAGACTGCAAGATTCTTGTCAGTGAGGGTGTATGTTATGTTCGAAAGGATTGAGCAAAATAGTTGTATGCGAGATGTGAGATGGTATGATATTAAAAAATATTTCGGATAAAGATCCGAGACTTGCTTCCACTGAGGGAAGAAGTTATTGATATAAAATGAAAACCAGTCTCAATCTCGGTACAATATATTCCTTCGTGTTGACGAATAGATTGTGTTACTAAGCTTAATTCAACGGATATGATTGAGTTTGTGTCTCATCATGATAGGCACTGAAAGAATCAATTTACCTGTGTGAGTTCTTTAATGATCTTAGTAACCGAGGGGTTACAGAATGAAGTATGTTTCTTTCTTATCCTACCATGAGGGTGAGAGATAAGAATGAGAATTATTGTACTAGAATGAATGAAGTAATAAAGAACTACACAGAGGAAATAGAGCAGACTAGATACTGTATAACTACAGTATAAAGGAAACGAATAATATGAGGATAAAGTTGTAGTGTATAGATTGACGAAATCTATAAGGTTCAAGCAAGTATCGAAAGAAAAAAAAATGAATGATGATGGTGAGAATGTTGTGTGATTGACCTTGCCATTCACCGATGGGTGGAATGGAGGTAGGAAACACACATATGTTGACCTTGTTGTTCATTTGTGGTGAACAGAGGTGGGAAATGTGATGCATACATATGTTGACCTTGCTGTTCATTTATAGTGGACAGAGGTAGGAGACATGATGATTGTCGACCTTGCCGTTCAGTTATGAGATGGACGGAGGTAGGAGACGCGATACTGTTGATCCTTAGTAGATTCGTCAATGCTTGAGCTACAACAATCCTTAAGAAAAGAGAAACGTGACAAATATCATAGGTTATGGATGTATCAAAAGATATATGAGATCTTTTAGGAATCTCACCTATGAACGGGCTATAGAGATTCGGATTAAGTGAAATTAATGGAATAGTGTTATTCGCATTCCATTAAATTGAAAGAGAAGAATGAAACGGTAATTTAGTTACGTTTATTCTTCAAAGTAAAGTTGAGATAAGCTTTGTGCTAGTGATATGGTGGCGAAATCACATATACTAGACAAGCGAGGAATAAAGAAAAAAAACTAAGGAACGAGAGTTATAAGGAAAAAAATCCATTTATCTTCGAAACTGTTGGTGACTTGTACGTTGCCCTAATTTCGAGGACGAAATTGTTACTAAATTGGGGAGACATCTAACCAGTTCTTGTCAATGTGCCGCCAACTCTTAAAACACCGAGTCGCACTTACTCATCATCACTAAACCAATCACTGCTCATCTGATTGGTTTATGACTAATGAGCTGCTAAACTCAACTGGAAAGCATTGATTGGGATAATTCCCAAGTCACTGGGTGCGGTGATGGTTAGCAATTCCACCACAGTTCCAAACCCCAGGCCGATCCGTCCCGTCAAACCTCTTTCCGAATCCATTTTCATTTCAAAATATTTTGTAAAACCAAAGTCAAATCACGGGTACATTGCAATGAACCAAAGAACTTGCATCTGTTATATATATTGTTTATATTGATTCATATGCTCCTGTAGATATGCATTTGATTCATGTTGTTATACATTGCCTTGATATTAATTGATAGTTGATGGTTGGTATGAGAGTCACTTACTGAGCATGTAGGAGCTCACCCACCTTAACATTTTCAGGTATGAATATACGCTAGGACTTGGAACTCAGGAAAGGAGAAGACCAGGAGTTTAGTATCTTCTCTACGATGCAGTGAGTTTCCCGTTATATATATATATATTGTATTGCATTATGATTTGTAATTAAATGGGTGGGAATAAGAGCTCAATACCGATGGTCATGCCGGTATTGTATAACTTGTGTTTTATCTATAAAGTTTTAAATCTTTCGCTGCGTTTGTTTTATGTTATTTATTTAAATTAAGATATACATGTTGTTGTCGGTAAATGTGGTAAGGCTGCTGGCTCTAATTAGGTCCGATCTGGTTTACCGGGGCTTAATAGGGTTTCAGGCCGGACATTCTCTAATTAAAATTAGGGGTTGTCACAATTGCTCACGTTATTTCATATTCCTTTTAACCATATATCCTTTGTATTCTAATATCACGTGCTTGTTGATTGTTTGCTCACTTGTTGAGTCTTGATTTCATGATATCTATTCCCATATATTGGTTCATTGACTCTATTTCCAATGCTATGTTTGTTCTTGGTTGTTTTATGACTTGAATTGTATATGGATAGCATGCTATTAGGGTAGGAGTACTTGTGAACACATTGAGGAACTTGTAATCATTTGTTTAGGTTGTTAGCTAGATCCCCCACCGCGATACTCTACACCGAGTCATTCTTGAATACATAAAGTAGTTTTTAGCATCTAGGTCCCGTCCTCGATCGAGATGTGCGCAAATCATAGGGTTGAAGTCTTTGGGGATGTCGGCACATATTACTTGACATTGTATGATACTCGGGGTTAGAGTCCATGAGGTGGTCTACACACTGAGGTTAGAGCCCCTAACAACACTTGAGTTAGAGTCCCTTGTGCTATATGATTATTGAGTTGGTGTGACGCGATTCACTACCGACCGGATGTAGATCACCACTACTTAGCCTAGTGTGAGTATCACTTGCTTAACTCTAGTATTTACTCGCATATGGTTTACTTTTCAGTACTTCTTATTTATATATACTTTTAAATACCATCTTGAATATTTGAAAATGTGAATTAAACTTGTTATCAGAGACTACTATTATGTTCTTGTACTCACCGTCCTTTTTATGACGGTGGGTGCAGAGCCGTCGACCAGCAGGCCGAACAAAGAGAAAATTGACGATTACCTCTGAGCTAGCGGTGCGACACTGTTATCGACACTCTAGGCCTTTTGATATTTTGTTGTATTAGTTACTTTATGTATTTTCAGATATATTTTGGGTAGTATATTTAGTTGAGCGTTAGTTCCCCAACTGTTCTATGACTATCACACTATTTATTACATTTTGAGGTTTATATACTTGTGATATCTTTTCCGAGTTTTCCACACTTATTATTTTAAAATGGCTTCCGCATAAATTACTAATTCGCTTCCACATAATCGTTAAGACTTCCACTAAATAACAATCAAAATTAAAGTTTTAATTAACTCTATATTTCATTAATTGGTAGGACTAGTGTATTACTTATCCTGAACATGAGTATCGAGGCAAATAGGTTGTAAAGGCTGACTAATACGTAGTTAAGTCCTCCAAGTTTGAGATAATGACTTAATTACGGGATTAGGCCGGGCGGTGCCCTATATTAGGAGAAGGGCCATCACATACCGTGTGGGATAGTATGACAGGTATTCGCCTTGTAAAACATGTTGACTCTGGTGTTGGGTAAGCAGAATACTAAGTCTAGAATTACAAATGTACATAAAATGACTAAGGCCAAGGAAATATGACTCAAATGTAATAAATATACCTTAGGACTAAGTCATATAATTGGATACGCTAAGTGTTGGCATGCCTCGAGATGCGTGTTAGACTCGGGTCACTGGGTAGTCTGGAGTTTGTGTAACCTTAAAACACAATTTTATAAATTAATGTAAAGGTTAATATGCTCAACCAAGATTTTACTTGTGCAAATCAATAGACTACCTATAGTTTGTGTAGTAAAAATTTGGAACCCTTGATGGGTATTGAGATGATCCTAGGAATGGAATGTAGAGGCTGACGAGTCATAATTTGGTGTCACTGGACATTGAGACAGCCCAAATGAGGACCTTAAGGCCATTCTCGAGATCCGTACGGCACATATGATGATGAGTAGATTATATAAGCCATTCTTAGTAGGTTTTCTCAACCACGACTCTACCAATCTTTCATGCAAATCTAAGATAGAAAAACAAGGTTGTTACTTGAAGATTTCAAGAGCTAAAAATTGGATATTCAAGCTAGGAACACCAAGGGATTTGTGTTCAGACATCAAGGTACTCATCTTCTTAACCTATGCTCTATTAAAATGAGCTCAAATTTGGGGGTTTTCAATTAAAAATGAAGTTGTTCAATTGCTCACAGTTTTATGGGATTTTAGTAATCAAACAAGTCTATTCTAGTTGCAAAGGAGATTTTAAAATTGATTTTTTTAAACGAATTGCATGAGTTGTGTTCTTAAGCTTATTTGGTCAATGCATGGATTTCATGAATTAATATATACCTCTGGCATTATTATGGAGTTGTTTTGGTATTCTCTACGAGGCGAGGGTGGGTCGACAATGACGGAGTAGGCCTCGGAGCGTGGGGGAACAGAATTCTCGAACTAGGAATTCTACTATTCACGCAGGGGACATGCTTCTGGGAAAAATAGGAGCGCGCTCGCCATCTTATAGCGCGCGATCCACCCCTATTGACAGAACTAATAACTTACTGATTTAGGAAATTCGATTAAAACCTACTCAAACACATTCAAATTAATCTAAAACACCAATAATTGATCCCAGGGGACTCAGAGACTATAGTACAATAGTTGGGAGCATGGCAGGGTTTGGCCTGTAGTAGGTATTTGGTTCACTGCGTTAGGTATCAGCACCATGGCTTTCAACCTAAATGGTTTTAATTTCAACCAATCTGTAGTTGATAGTCAAGGTCGTGTAATTAACACTTGGGCTGATATCATCAACCGCGCTAACCTTGGTATGGAAGTTATGCATGAACGTAATGCTCACAACTTCCTCTCTATCTAGTCTGCATTGAAGATCTATCTACAAATGGCTAAGATTTTTGTCTTAGTGTATATGAGCCGTTGAATTTGAAGGAGCAATACCCAATTTTTTGTTCTGTCAGGGGGGCGGGTATTGCTCCTTCGGTTGGGGTTAGGTTGGTCTTGTTTTGTTTTACTCACATAAGTATTTTTTCCATTTATGAATTACGAAATTCATAAAAACAAAATTAAAAAAAAAGCATTAATACGGATTTATTTATTGAATATTCTATTATGCTTTGATTCTTTACTAATTAATTAAAAATTTCTAAATATTATTTACATAATATGTTTCCCGACATCCTTTTATTCCTAAAGTTCAAAGTTCTTTTATTATTGTTCTTTTTTCTTTTTTTTGAATATTTTTTTTCTAGTTTAGTAAAAATGAAACTAATATAAAGAAAACAAAGGATTACCTTACGGATCGGAGTTGTTTACAGGGCTTCAGAGTGCATTTTGAGGTGCATAAACTCCAACAAAAACATATCTAAAGTATCTAATTGTTTTCGATTCATTCATTTACTGTGTTTACTTATTTCTTTTCGGTTATACATTTTTTTATCATTGGTTGGTTTAATTATTGGTCGGTAGTTGGTTGGTTTTCGCCAGCGGAGGTTATTCGGGGTGGTGTGGTACGGGTTCTAGCACGTGAGACTGTAGCACGTGTGACTCGACCCTCAGTGAATAACAACCCAAGCTGCTTCTGGTGCACGTGTTTAGTGGATTGAGATTCGGGCCAATCCACTACTAGTAATCCGAGTGTGACCCATGCGTGAGATGGGCCGCTGGATCATTCGAATTGACGAAGTATGGTCTAGTCTGCTACGTGTCATACATTCGTATGATTTTATCGATATTATAGCGTAATTTCTTGGTTGTTTTGGTAATATAATGATGATTTACAATTGTATGTTGTTACCGCATGTTTAGTTAAATTTATTTATTGGCTTCTATTATTAAATACTTGGTAATTTTCTTTGGGAGTTTACTCACTAGACTCATCATCTGTATTTGTTGGGATGACTAAGTGCAGATCCGAGTATGAGCAGAGTCAAGAAGAAATTGGGCGACTACCTCTGATTGTCTATAGTCCAGGACCTACTTGTATGTGCTACTTTTTGATATTTTGATTTACTTTTGAGTATTAGGGGACTTTTGTGTGACCATGTACATGTATATATTTATCTTGTCGCCTTATGTATAGTGTATTATTTCGGATTTCCACATAGGACCGATGTTCTAAACTGACATGAATATAAATGTTAATTTTTACTTTAAGTCTTTCGTTGATTTTATTGATATACAACTCTGGTAAAATGATGAACAATGAATAAATGGAAAATTTAATATCGGGTCATGAGATTGCACGAGAATCGAGGAATCTAATATGGCGAACAGACATCAGCGGCACATGGAATGCAGCGGGGCTGTGACATGGTAGGGCTGCGAGGCCTATGGCGCACCACGTGGCGGCATCGGGATTTAGGGCCACCATACTTAGGCTCCTCTCTTTTGACTCTACACTACTCTTTATCGTTGTCTTTACTTTTCAGTCTTTTATCATGCACTTGTCTTTACTTCCAACTCATTTATATTTCCCACATGATTCTAAGACTATTATTTATATTCTTGAAGTACTGGTAATATCTTTCAGGTTTTACTCACTGGAATTGGCTCCCTTGGTGACAATTATAGATCTGCAGTCGAGTAAGGGTAAGAAACCAGTGATCGGTGACTTCATCTGAGGACATCAGAGAGTCCCTCCATTTGCTTATTTAGCAGTTTTTTGTTTTGTATTTACTTATATATATTGTTTTGTGAACACTTATTTTCGGGCGTTGAGCGACATTTTCATGTATATTGCTATTTTCCTTGTACTCGATCACTACATATACATTTTATCTATATTTGCAAGTTTCCACACCTTAGGTTGTCCCCACTTTACTTATTGAGTTATTTAATTGCTTAAGTTTACTGTTGCTGAATAATTATTAACATTTGCAAAATGTAATAACAACTTTAAATCACCGAATTAATAATAATAATAATAATAATAATAATAATAATAATAATAATAATAATAATAATAATAATAATGGAAATGTAGGTTTACTAGGCTTGCATTGACCTTGTGGAGGTTGACTCGGGGATCCGCACAGGTCTAAACTGACTAGAGCCCAATTTGTGGGGACTAGGGTCGTCACAAATTTGTTTAGGTTACTTTAATTAAGTAAGCTACTTATTTAATAAAGGCTCTAGGTTAGTGGTAAAAAAAAGGCTCTAGGTACTTAGCTTACTTACTTAACTTAGGGATTTAATAATATAAACCTAAATTAGTGTAGCTAAGTCACTTAAATACCCCCAACCATCGACCTACTTGATACCTGCACTAGCATGTATCCTGAGGCAAAACACCCGTTGCATAGCAACTTTTGTGAGACAGGAAATTAGCACACATGCAATGCAAATTAACTTAAATAGCATAAATGCATCAAACAAAAATAACTATTTATTATCTAGGTAAGCATGTGCCAGACTTATTCGTGACGTTTACGTAGGTTTGAGCTGGCGTCCTAGTCTGAAATTGACAAACATATTCAAATTAATTAATATTAGGCCATGACATAGACTAAGGGCAACCTAGGCATTAATTTAAGGGTGGGCTAATTTAAGTGAATTTTTTTCTTATTAATCCTAATGTAAATAATGAGGATCGCATGCAAGTTACCTTGGGCTATAGCCTAGAGCCACCATGTATGTAGCTCTACCCCTGTCTATATTCCCCTAACAACAGGGGCAAATGCAGATTGAGAGATGGATTAATTCTTGGTCCTTTCCCTATGGGTTGGATTAAATTGAACATGGATGGTGTGGCAAAAGTTAATATGTGGCTTACGTCTTATGGAGATTTGCTCAGGAATAAGTATGGTGAATGGATAGGGGTACGTTTAAGGGTTTTTTTGTAGTAGTATGGGTCGGGCTACAAATCTAATTGCAGAGCTATATAACATCTGATATGGGTGGCAAAAAGTGTTTGGACCCGTTTGTTCTGACCTGTTAAAAACGGGTTCATACATGATTTTTCCTAAATAAATACGGGTCCGGACATGTTTTTTTATCTGTTTTAAAAAAATAGGTCCAGGTTCAGACAAAATTTTTTTAAAAACGGTACCCGTTTCGCAATTAATTTGCATGCTATTTTATTTATGCATGGGGGTATTTGAAAACTTGCGATGTTTGTATTGTACTTCACTAGATATGATGTTATTTTTATGAAGAAACTTTAACACTTAATTTTGAATGTATAACATGTCTTTTTTTTATGAAATGCATGGTGAAATGAAAATTTTGTATTTTGTGAATAATTAGGTGAAAAAAATATTTTATTATATTGAAAAATGGGTTCGGACGAAATATAATACCAACCCAAACCCAAAAATATGCTCGTTTTAAAAATGGACACGAGTCATGGACACTAGTTTTAGTCGTTATTAAGGGGGTGGTCAGTACCTGTACCTGTGAGAAGGGCTTTTCCGACGGATCAACTACAAATCACAGTCAAAGCCTCTTAAGTGATATGGTAAAGATATTAATTGCCAAAAAGATAATACCTCAAGACATTTTTTTAAGTAAAAAAAACAAAAATAACTACAAACAAAGAACGTATTACCAATCTGACTCTACTACTGCTCTCTCTTTGGTCAAGAAGAAGAGAACGATCACCACCCTTCTGGTGCCCACATCCAAGATTAATTGCAAGCATTTGACCAGGCATTTTAAGCATATAGCTTTTAGGCACACTCTCCGTAAAGGGAACTTCTGCCCTGCCAGCTGGCTGGCAAATTACGGCTTAATTACTCTGGGACAACTCAGTGCTGGTTCTTGAAGCAAGTGGTCTACCGAATTAGGTGGCCTTAATGGCACTAGTTGTCCTTCCTTACCAAAAAAGGATGACAATGTGGTGGCGGACGAATAATGCAATATCTTCCATCAATTATTATATAAACTAGCTAAAAGTTACTATTAAGTAATAAATATCTATATATTTATGATGGCGTGGACTTTGGGTTTAATTAGAGTTTAGGGCGAAATCTACAGAAGCTTTCATTAATTTAATTGAGCCCGACTAAGTGCACTACATGGACCCACTATTTACTAAGTGCACTCCAAAAAATTAAATTTTAAAAAAGGTCAATCCTACAACAAAATGATCCTTATGTCTCTCAGTGTGATTAGTGCACCCTACTACACTTTTCTTTTGTTTTGTACACCCCATCATCATCCCTCCACACTCACTTCTTGCGATTTGTAGGTATCATTGAGTGATTTGACCTCGCAGGTCTGAATCTTTTGTTGGAGAGTCAGTCAGAGCCCATCGAATCTATAGTTAGAAAGTCGGTCACAGCCTGCTGAACTTTTAATTGTATAGCCGGTCGGAACCCACCAAACTTTTAGATCGGCAACTGTCAACTAAAGAGGTTCTATTGGACAGCACCGATCCTAGAGGATAAGTCTCAACCATATGTCGCTGAACCTAAAATAGATGTCTCGATTAAGGTTTTGGAGTTAGGTGTTTCGATTTGGATGAAGTGGTATTTTGGTAAAATTATGGGGCACTGATAAATTGAAATTTAAATTTGAGGTGACACATATAATCAAGTGCATTTAATAAACAAAAAAATCTATTTGGACTCTTAGAGTCCAGATTCATAAGGTGTTTTTTGAAATTTTTACAAATATTAAAGGAGTTTTGTAAGTTGTTATTTTGAAGCCATTTATTACTTGAGGATGACTTTGAAATAAAAAAATTTTAAAAACCACCATTGGAGTCAGAACTCATGAGTCCAAGTAGCACTACTCTTTAATAAATGGAGGGGTGCACTAATTTATTCACAACCGTGCCCAATAGGTAAATCAATCATACATTACATCAGTACAGCAAGTTGACACTAAAAATTACACCATGCATGGTGCGACATGAACCTTAAAAGGACGACGATTATCCCACTAGAAGGGTGAACAGCCCCTCGGGACATTGCATACAAATAAGGAAAATTCTATAATGACAATAATGATACAAGTAACACCACGACACATAATACATTGTGATCTGCGTGTGCTCGCATCTTAAGGTAGACATAGATGTTCTGGTGTGATTTCATTTCCATTGTCATTTTAGCACTTATTATCAACAAACAATCCAAACACTTTCAATCAAGAGAAGTACGGAACTCTTACCCCAACACAAAATGACTCACAACAGCCATCCATGCTTACCTCAGAATATGGGCACACAGAGATTCCGATGCGTAGCACACGAGTCGAGGGTGCATAGGTGACTCTTGTTGGTCATTATAAGTTGGGACGTGACTTACCCATTATCATTCTAAAATTTTCCTCGAGTTACTTTCCTTATTTTCGTTGACATTAAGACTTCATCAATGAGCCTAACAAAGTTGGTCCATGAGGTTCCGCCATCCGAAACTGCCTCCTCGGCCTTCTCCTTCCACTCCACAGCTCTCTTCTTCATCTCCCTCCCCTTCTCATCCCCACCCACCAACTCCCTCACAAGCCTCTCCACTTCCCCCCTCTTCACATTGCTATCAATCTCCATCCCAACCCCCCAATGCCCACACGACGATAAGTACCTACAATTCATGTGCTGCTCCGCGAAAAACGGCCAGCAGATCATCGGCACGCCGCTGCTAATGCTCTCAATAGTAGAGTTCCACCCGCAGTGTGTCAGGAACCCCCCGACCGAAGGGTGCTCCAGCACTCGCTCCTGCGGGCACCACTTCGCCAACATGCTCCTCTCTTTAGTTTGGGCTGCAAATTCACGTGGCAGGATGGCGGAGTCACCTGTAACAAGGTCTGGTCGGATGACCCATAAGAAAGGCCGGTTGCTGTCGGCCAATCCCCAAGCGAACTCGACCAGTTGTCGCGGCGATATCACGGTGATGCTGCCGAAGTTCACGTATACGACTGAGTTGGGGGGCTTGGAGTCGAGCCAGTCGAGGCACTCGGTCTCTTCTTTCCATAGATTGGAAGCTATGGAGGCCATGGGGGTGTGCTCGGGGATGTGTTTGAGGAGGGAGTGGAGGGAGCCTATGGTGTACAATGGTGGTTTTATGATCGATCCGATTGCGCCCGCGACCTCTCCTTCGAGATCGTCGAATGTGTTGATGATGACAGCTGAGGCTCTGTTGGTTCTGCTGAGCTCGTTAATGATGTATTGAGGCATGAACTCGTCGGGGTTTGTTGTCCAGATGAAGTTGGGGATGTCTTTGAGACGGATGTCTTTTAGCCCTGGGATCCAATCGATTGCGGTCTCAAGATACCCATTTGTCAAGTAACTCGAATCTGTTTCATATCAATCAATAAAATCAGATTGATAAACCTAAATCAAGATCGAATTTATACTTGTGTTACGATCAATCAAATATATATAAGAAATGTGTTTTGACATTTAATAACACCTAATTGATAAAGATTTTAAACAACCTTTACGACAATTAAAATATGACATGTCAAAGCCTCTCAGAAGAGATGGTTAAGGCATCACTTGTCAAAAAGGCAAGAACTCGAAAAATCATAGCTCGATTCCTACTAAAGTCAAAAAAAAAAACAATTAAAAGACGACCCATCGAACGCGTTTCTTACACGATATTTAATAACACTCATTTTTAATAAGTTTGGATATCCACAAATATATTAAAAAATGAGGAATATAAGAGCGATCGAGTGAAAAAAAAAAAAAAAAAAAAAAAAAAAAAAAAAAAAAAAAAAAATGAATTGGCGTGATGAATTAGGTACCTTTAAGGGGGGCAAGGCCTCTTTGAAATAAATCTGAGTAGTGCCAATACCCCATTAAACCACAAGCACTAGCAGTCCATAGAAACACATGTGGAATGCCCAACTCTTCGGAGACTTCTACAGAGAAGCTCATTACTGAATCGGAAACAATGCAAGTTATAGGATTAGTATGATTGAGCCTGTTCGCTAGATCTCTAAATGGACCCAAACAAGTTTTGCTTGTGTAGTAACATAAAGTAGGAATGTCTTGAGTGACATCGTCATTCTCCGACGGCGGGAGCCCGTCGGTGATGGTCTCGAATCGAAAACCGGGCAAGCCCTTGACGGAATCAGGGCCTCTGGACTTCATTAGACGTTTGTGATTGTACTCGGTGTTGACAAACGTGATGTGGAAACCTTTGTAGTGAAGGAGCTTTGCTAGCATGAACATTGGGTTTATGTGGCCTTGTGCTGGGTATGGGATGCACACCACATGAGGCTTGTTATTGGAATTTTCAGCAACCTCTAAAGAACCCATGTCTCTTTACCTCTCAATGGATTGAATATTTTTTTTTTTTATTAAGAATTGAGATAGTGTTCTATGTTGTATGTGTTCTGTGTTGTATGTGTATATATAATTGAGTACGAGGAGACATGCACGGCTATTCTATAAATGCTTTGCTGATGGCGTAAATTAAAGGGCACACGATTTTGACTCTTTTTTTTTTTTTTTTTTTTTTTTTAAAGAAATAGAAATTCCCTAAATCATCAATGGCTCTCAATGCATTCAATGGAACAGGACGAGACAAAGAATCAATCACCATAGCAAAATGATTCGCTAATTCTAATTGTTTAAAGAAACATTCAACCGCCGTAAAGTTAGTTTTCAAGAACTGCGACTGTAACGATGAAATAGTTTGACAATCAATGACTATTCTCTTAACAAACGTTTCAAACATGACAATACACAGATTCATTATTCGAACCACAATGAAAAATAAAACCTCAAAGAGAAGTAAATACGAAACTTCCAACGAGGGAAGACAACCTAAACCTTTCGACATGAGAAGGAAACTACTACCTATAAAACAAAATCTAATAACTAGTACCAACTTCATAAACACAAATTTACGTACAGTCTTTCGAAAGGATGCAGACGTTGAGAGGTGATTGTTGCCAATAATGAATTTGATGACTGCAACGGGGATGAAAATAATCATCTCATTATCAAATCTAACCGGATTTGAGAGTTTATTTGACTAATAATCGGAAAACAAGGTTGTTAAAACCACCACCGATCAAAATAGAGAATCAACAGTAGTTCAAAAGGTGGAATCAAGAAAGAGATCTAGAGAAGAAATTAGGGTTTTGAGCTGCCCAGACAGTTTGTCACATTACAATTACACGATTTTGACTTGAAGCTAGAAAAATGAATTTATTTTAGAAAAATACTAGAATGACATCTCGGTGATGCAAGGCCGCATCTATAGGAGTCGTCCGTGTGTGCTTAGAGATACACACCATGCATGTTATGCACTAAGTTCTTATGCACATCTATTTTCACGTGAGGCCCGCACGTCACACGCGCGGGTGTCACTCTAACATATTATTTTTTTTCGATTAAGATTTAAGAAGAAACCTGGTTACAAAATCCACACTCTTAGGAACATTACACCGTTTACACGTGAGTAGACCTGTTCACGGGCTTGGGTAATCGCTCAGCCTGCCCAAGCCCGTGACCAATGGGTAGAGCTTGGACGAGTTTTCTTAGGCCCAACTACCCGAGCCCGCCAAGACCCGATTTAATTTAGGTTGGGTTTGGGTTTACTTATAAAGCCCAAGCCCGACCCGCCACTAAATTAATATCTATAGTTTCAAAAAATTATGTTGGAGATAAGACAAGGCTTGAACTCCAGACCCTCTAACATTGATGATTGTTCTTTACGAACATGCTACATCATCTTTTGTGTTTTATTTGTATGTTAATATAAATATATACAAAACCTACAAAATACTACACTTTATTTTAATTTTATGGAAGAAAGTTTTATAAAAATATTTATTTTTTTAAAAAATATAATTATTTTTATTAATAAAAAAATATACATGGGTTTGATGGGCCGGGCTTGGGTTTTGTATTTTTTTTGCATAGATCAGACTTGGGCCAAGATATAGACTTGAACATAGGTGGTGGGATGGGCTTGGGCCAAGATACTTAGGTCTAGGCCCGATTGGGACTGGCTCAAGCCTAACCCAAGCCTCACCCATGAACTCTTTACACGGGAGATATTCTATCTTATACCCTCTAACAGAATTGATTTGTATGTTAAAGATGTGGGGGCGAAAGGTTAGTTCCTCATAGTATGACTTTATAATGAAGTATAAAGTGTGGATTTTCCCTCAATTACCTGAGTTAAAATTAAACCCAACACTTATATAGGTCGAAGATGGTTAAGTTGAGAACAATATCCGTAGATCCACGGGCACACATAGGTCTAGCATAAGAATAACATTGCCTGAACATTGCAAACCTTGCAAAGTGGGAAATGATATTTTGAAGGATGTCTAACAGATATTCCGATCAAGAAATTATGGTAATGGTGTAAGTTGTGTGGGCGTACCTGCAAGTGGCCGGGCCCTGTTTTTTTCATTCAAGATTGCATTTAGCTGAGAATGTATACATATATCTTTTTTTTTTAAGATAATGTATAGATATATCTTCTTATTAGACAATTTAATGAAGAAAATTAATAAGCGCCCACACTATAGCCCAACTACATGACGCCATACTATCGGCAAAATTATTGGAGTCCCATTAAAACCAAATAAATTTAGAGAGTACTGCAGGGATCAACATCCACAAAATTATTGGAGTCTCGTTAAAACCAAATTTTCTTTTCTAGAAAAATAGAGAGATCGACATCTACCGAAAATTAAGTTCTATTTAGGTAGCCTAATATGGGTGGATGGAAGGTGGATTAAGGCTAGTTTGGTTCATTTTGCCAATTTGGAGAAAAGGCACAAATAAGCTCATGAGGTTTCACCACATGTATGACTGGGTTCCTATAGTTAAATACGCAACGACTCAGCCCTCAAATTAATCTCCCCTACCGTTTGTTTTCTCTTCAACGTCGTTAGTTGCTATTTCAATTTTCTTTTTCTCTTTTGAACATCTCCAATGATAAATATGAATTGTGAGTCTAGATTCCCAACGTAAAGAGAATGTTCATCCTATGTAACTCAAATAGACAATGAATTTTCAAATAGGTCTCTAATGGTAAATATAAATTTGTGACTTAATTGATGAAGTGACATTTCTTTTTATAATTTTATTAATTAAAATGTGAAAATAAAAATTTAAATAAGATAAATAAATATAAGAAAAAGATCAATTATCTGACGTAGACGTCAATTTAAATGTCAATAAGTGACATTTAATATAGATAATATCTATCCACGTCAGCTCGATATTCAAAATGAAAATTTCATCAGAGTTTTTTTTTTTCACTCTAATATCTATTTAGCCCTAAGTGACACACATTGATATTCAATTCATATTCCATTCTGCATTCCCTTCACGAAATCGAAAAAAAAAAAAATCGCTTTTCCGTCCACATCCTCTTACGGTAAAAACCAACAAACTCACGTGTCCGCCATTTGAAGAAGTTGGAAAGCTTTTTAAGATTGTTCTGCTGTTAGTGAGACCGTTTATTTTATTTTTATTTTTTTTGAGAAGTAATATTGTTAGTAGAATTTATTGTGGCCTTTCATATGTTTGATAAATTGATTTAGAGAAGTAAAATTAACTCTTCCTGTAAAATTACGGCTGAAGATTTGGGGGAGCACATAAAAAGAGTGTGAATTACATTACATTGTTTATTAATATCCTCCTCTGTGATATGGAACAAAATTGTTTTTCATTTTTGTGGTTCTTGTGGCGGCCCAACGCACCGGGCCGCCACGTGATGCGTCATGGCCCTGCAGACCTATCATGTCACCATCCTGCTATTCGCCACGCGCCGTTCATCTCCAGTACCACGTCTGATTCTTCGAAGTCCGTGCTAACTTGTCTTGTTGTACTATATAATTGTCATACTATATAATTAACCAGTTATTCGTTATTTCATTAAGTTATTAAACAGTTTTCGATCTAATTTTGTCAGTTAGCCTTTTTCATCACTTGGGTTCGCCAGTTATTTGGTTAAGTTATTCGAAAAATATTTGGTTGTATTTTATATAATTTTACAACATATAATAATAATTTAAAGCGAAAAACCTAGTTGACATGAAAGCAATAATAATATATAATAGTTATGTCACATAAAGCAAAAGTCATAATGTGGAAAACCCGAAAAGATTACACTGTATATAACGCGACAGGTGAATCTCAAAAGTAATATATACATGTACTATGCTCTCATCAGTTCCCTAATACTCGAAGTAAAGAAAATATCAAAAGTAAACTCGTACTAGTAGTGTCTCAAACAACAAGCAATCAGAGACAGTCGCATAGGATCTCCTCGCCCCTACTGGAACTAAGATCTTGTAGGTGTCGTTAAAAAGCTAGTTCTTCTAAGAAACATAGTAACATATGAGATGAATATATTTAAAAGTTTAGTTCTTCTAAGAATGTTTATCTTGTTAAGACTACTATTGTTGATGATTCGATGGGAGGTGATTTTGTTATGATGGCTAAGAAGTTCTCAAAATTTCTCAAGAATTATAAAAGAAATTCTATTGCACCTACCTATAAGAAGGGTAATGACAACAATAAAGCTTCTACTGATATTAAAAAAATTGATGCTAAGAATAAACTTAAAGGCATTAAGTGTCATGAGTGTGGTGGATGTAACGAGCCCAATTCCACAACCTAAAATTGGGCTCCGCCCGACCTAGACTTACGTAGACCCCGAGTCAACACTCGCACAATCAACATAAACCTAGTAAGCCATCCTTACCCTTTACTATTTATTAAATTATTTAAATTGAGTTATTATATATTAGTGAGTTATTCAAAGTATCAAAGTATAGCGGAAGTAAACTGAACTCCAACTAATATAAATACTATTAAGATACTAGTTAGGACAGCCTAGAGTGTGAAAATCCAGCATATGCATGCCAACATCAATTAAGAGGAGATACATCATAGTATACATGCCAAACCTTTCTCCCAAACCCATATCCCATTATTCTCAAAACATATACATATAATACAAGAAACCTACCTAATAGGCGAGATTAAAACCTCAATATCGCCTATCTTTGGTCCTTTTCCTTTATTAGCCCTAGAATACGATGAGTCTGCACCCAACGTCATAAAAAAGACGGTGAGTACAGAAGTAGAACAATAATAACCAAATAGAGTTTTAACATAATTTCAAATGTCAAATAAACAACTAATTAAACATCATGCGTAGATATCACAAAATAATGAAAGACAACATGATAATGAATTACTGAGATATCAACAATAAATAAATGTCGATGAAAACAAATGATAGGTGCAAGTAGTCCCAACTTAGTGAAACAGTCGATTGAGTCGAAGATAAACATCTATCAAACTCTTGCGGAGCCAAGGCAATTCACCATCCCAAGTCGGAGTTAAGGACGTGGTACACTTACACAATCCTAAAATCCATGCGAATGAAGAACTCCTCAACAATCTAGTGAAGTAGTTTCTCATCCTGTATAGAACCAAAATAGTATCGTGCATCCCAAGTTCCTGGCACCGAGGCATGACCTCAGGTAATCCATCCTCCCAAGGATCACGTTGACTCACTTGCTCTTGGACCACTCAATTAGAATAGAGTTCTAAACTAGGATATAGCAATAACAATAACAATATTAAAAGCTCAACAAGGATAACAACCAAGTAAATGCACAAATGAATTAATTTTAAAGCTTTCATTGGTTTTACTTACAGTACACTCAGTACAACACGAAACCTCGTGTTCGCAGCTCTCGAACATTCCCAAATTGACCCCGTATGCTTATCACCAGCACCTAGACACCTGATAATCATTTCAATCCAGTTTGGTTGCGTTAGAGTTTTATTTCCACTTCCTTATAATTTCCCTCGTTTTCCATAGTCTTATCCATTTTCTCTTTATTTTTTGTCAATTCCCTGGGTTTTAGGTCATATTCAAACCCATATGGCTACCTGGGAGAAACTCTTAAGTTTTCATTAATTTTTAGAATTTTATTGTTGTGAACAGTGTCACGCCATAGGACACGTCGTAGCCAATTTTGCTGGCCGCGTCGTCTAAAACGTCCCATTTCCACTATCATTGTTCTAGACGTCGTAAGTCACGCCATGGGAAAAATCTCTAGCGGCGTCACATAAAGCATGAACATTACCATGTTATCTGTTTTGGATGTTGTGACTGACACCGTGGCTCACAGGCTCCACGGTGTCCCTCGTGGCGTCACTTCCTAAATGTGTTTTCGAGGTTCTTCTACACCCCAACTCGTGTCGCCGTGTTCTGAGGCTATCCCAAACTCCTCGGGACGTCGTTACTAACCCAACACCACCAAAAACACTCAAAACCACTAAACACCGAAATCTCAACTCGACCAAACCACCCGAAACCCACTTCAAACAACGAGAACAACGTGAGGAGTCGAGATCTTACCTCAACTCAGTGTTTGTCGTATCTCCGTTTCGTTGTGAGCTTCTGAAACCTCGCTAGAACCTCTGCTCTACGAGAAAAAAGAGAGATGAGAGAGATACAAGAGAATGAGAGAGTAAACAGTGAGGAAAGAGAGACGATTTAATACAAATCCTCTTCATCGGCCCCCCCATCACATATCCCGAGGCACATCCGACTGCTCCTCTCCGCTCCAGCCGCTTCAACCGCCTCAACTCACTAACACCAATCAATGACTCCACGTGATGCAACACATTCTCGACCACATTTCCACCTCTGAATTGCACCACGACTCACCCTGTCTCGTACGAATAGAATATTGACGACCCAAACCCTTTCCCGAGTTAATTAATTATTATATTTTATTTGTCGGTCGCCCACAAATATCAATTCCCCAGCACCGTGTGCCCATATCTTATTCACTCGACCCCCGTTTAACACATTTTCTAAGGCAAACCCTACACGTACACTGACGTCACCATCCTGTCACACATACATGAATATAAATAGGTACAACACCTAGCCAAGCCATATAAACATATCACATTTTTTGAGTCATTATAGTGGAATTGAACATATTCATATTGAATGTCCAACTTTAAAAAAAGAAGTCTTTAAATACTTCTTTAAGTGATGATGACTCAGATAACAGTGATAAAGAATCTGCTATTGCACTTACTGCTATATTGACAAAGTCAAATATTGTCATTTCTTCTACATCTACTGTTGATATTACTGAAGTTGATTTTGTTGTTTCCAATGAAACTGGCTCGAAAAAGATTACTAAGAAAACATGAGATGAAAGTGATGTTGTTAAAAGTAAGGATCTTTAGGTTTCCTATGATATGTTGTTTGCATATTAAACATCACTTTATGATCAGAATTTTGACTTGAAGATGAAATTGTTTTCTGTTAAATTGGATAATAAAACTCTTGAGAAAGATCACAGTGATTGTATGACGCTGCTAAAAGAGTGAAAGGTTGAAATATCTACTTTGAAGAAAGTTCTTTCTGATTATGAAGCTATTACTGCAAAATTAAATTTGAGATCCCAGAAACTGAACACAATGCTGCAAACTGGTCAATTATCGCAAGTCAAGCATGGTTTTGGTTACACTGGAGGTTCTTCAACTGCTCATACTATCTTTATAAAAAGTGAAGTAATCAACAAAATTCATGTTGATAAGACTTTAGTTGCTAAGACAAAGGCAAAAAAAGAAGTGTCGCAGAAGATTGTTGCAAGTAAGAAGAATAAGTCTATTAATGTTGCTACAACAGAGCTAATTTACGATGTGTATATTCAATTATGTTAATTTACATCGTGTGTATTTATATTGACATTGTTGAGCGAGATTGTAACGACCAAAAAATTTGGTTATTTGTGGATGATAATGCATGTATTAGTATATTAGTATTTTACGGGTCTCGAGCCGTTCGGGCTATGTTTTAATGGAGTAAGGTGTCGCCTAGTTAAACGGGGTTTTCGGGAACCGTATTAATGGACATTATTAATAAACAAAGTCAAATGAAAAACATGACCTAAGTTGAGGAAATAAAATTCTAACAATAAAGTATAACTTAGACATGAGGAAACTTATTCGAATATCAAGTGTGGGACCGCCTCAAAAAGCGTGTCGAACGCGGGGCACTGTGTACCGAGTAGGCGGGAATTTGTGTAACCTTATTGGTAATTTAATAAAATTAATGGGGTTAATTTAATAGGTTAATATGGATAGGATTGTTAAAATGACACACTTGAGTGAGGAGGACCATTGGATGGTCATAGAGATGTGTACATGGGTTAGATTAGGGGGATGAGCCAAATGACTCATAAGGGTAGCTGTCTAAGGGTTGGGCAAGTGTAAACTCAAGGGAAAAAGGGTCATTTCACCTTAAGTCACATATATAAAACAAACCAAACCCTAAAACCCTAACACACTATTCACCTTCTTCTCCAACTTGGCCGCCACTATTCACCCCCCACTCACTGCCCCACTGCCTTGCACCGCCGACCAGGCCAGAGGTGGCCGGAGACCAGGACGACGTCTCCCTCCTCTTCTCTCTCGTCTCCTCACTCACGCACTCTCGTTCTTCTCCTCTCACGTTCACTCTTTCGGCCTCACTCTCGACTGCTCCTCCCATGGCTGGACAGCCACCACCGCCGCCTCTTACCTCGCCACCGGAGCAGGTGAGTGTGCTACTTCCTCTCTCAGTCCGTGCTCTCTCTCTCTCTCCTCTTTCTTTCTATGGCAGTTCACTCTTCCTCTTTTTCTCATGTTTCTCGGCCTCCACGGTGACAGATCACCCCTGCCAGAACCGCCACGACCTTCACCCTCACGGCACTGGAAGCCTCGGA
This sequence comes from Stephania japonica, assembly GCA_039657345.1. Classification (NCBI taxonomy): domain Eukaryota; kingdom Viridiplantae; phylum Streptophyta; class Magnoliopsida; order Ranunculales; family Menispermaceae; genus Stephania; species Stephania japonica. The sequence continues at coordinate 11,799,077 of CM077558.1, read as the reverse complement.
CATCACCTGAGACACCAAGGTGAGCCGCCCTTAATCATCTCTCTCTCTCCACTGTTTTGTGCTCTTCTCACTGTTTTCACGTTATTTTTTTGAATGGATTGTGGGACTGTTATGACGTGTTTCACCACTAGTTTTGGGGGGTGCTGATCGGAGGTCGACCTCCGGCGACGCTGCTGGCCGGAGGTGACCCCATGTGTGGTGTGTTGGAGTGTGTAGATGTAGTTGTGTGAAGTGTATGTGGATTGTTTTGGTGCATGTGGGTGACAATTTTGCTTAATATGAGTGTGGGGTGGCTGCTATATATGTATAGGTGTGTGATTGTGTATGTGCACACCCCAGTTGGGGTGTGGGTGTGTGCACTATAGTGGGACTGTTTATGAGATGTATAGTTGTGGGTTTCGTTTTGCATGGAAACTGTATGTAGGTGTGAAGGTTGTGTGAGGGGTGTACACTGTGTGTACACCACAATGGGGTGTACACAACAGTGGGTGTGTACACCACAGTGGGGTGTACACAACAGTGGGTGTGTACACCACAGTGGGGTGTACACAACAGTTGTATATGGTGTGCATAGTGAAAATGTGTATATAACATAGTTTTAAGTAATAAAGTAATGTACTAATGCATGTGAACATGGTAAATCACAGTGGGGTGCACACCAGCGGGGTGTGTGTGCACAAGACAGCGGTGTGTGAAGTGTTAGTGTGCACACCAGTGGGGTGTACACATCAATTGTGTGTGTGTGACCATAATGTATATTATTGAAGGTTGAAAATAAGTAAACAAGATTATAAGTATAGACATTTGTTTTAAATGAATATGGACTTATAATAAGGCTCAACAAGGGCCCAAGCCACTCATTTTAATATAAGTCCATAACACGTCTCGATTGGTGTGTATATGGGTTGTGTAAAACCCAATAAGAGTTTAATATGATAAACACAACTTAAGGCCCAAAACAAATACATAAAATGTAATAACGAGCCCATATGTCCAGGCCTAATAATTAGCCACATATCGAGCCTATTTAGGTGGATATAGGCTTAATACATGGACCCACCAAGAGCCTAACCAGTGTAAAAGGGCATCAACGATAGTATGGGTTGCATTAATTGAAGGAATTCAAACCAGGTTTATGGGAATCACCCTAAAACTAAACATGAAATCTAAAACAACATTCGGGGTTTGATTCGTTGTCAGGTAGTCGAGAAACACGGGAAGCGCGTTAAAGTCTCGGAGTGAGTACCGGGTCACGCTAGATCAGGTAAGTACACGCATGCCTCGTATGTATGTACGTTAGTAGACCAGCAAGAAAATAACATGTGATTTATACCTCCTCTATTTATTGTTATTGTTGCATTGATCCTTTGCTTGATATTCTATTCCGTTTCCTTGGTTGTATGTTCTTGGCATGAGTGTGTGTCTCGAAGGTATCATGTGGTCCCACACTAGATGGGACAACGAGGGTGCCCTCTGTAGGGGTAACTGACCACCCCTAGTGATGTGTGTACTGGGTACTGGATTCGAGAGGTGTTGCGGTGCCTCTCGATTTCACGTTACGCTAGTGTTGCGACATTGCCCGGGGAGATCTTGCGAGATCTTTGCCGTATTGCTGTGAAATAGGCCACTCATGGGCCTCTTTTGAATCTTAGAACATGCAAATATCGATTGTTTATCTTTCAGTTTCTTTATCATGCATTTGATTTATTTACTTTCCAGTTATTTCTTTTCCGCATGATACTTAGACTGTTTTTCTTGTTATAATCATAAATTACTATTACATTCTTCTGGTACTACTAGAAATTTTATTCAGTTACTCACCGTCTAGTTTGTGACGGTGGGTGCAAATAGAGTGGAGAGCAGTAAGGGCAAGGGGCTCTGCCTAGGTGATATACTTTGAGGAGTTGCAGGACATCTGAGAGACTTTATAGTAGGTGATTATATTTTGTTTGCTGATGTGTATATCGTTTTATACTTATTTTGTTAGGATTATTGAACTTGGTATATCTTTTATGAGACTGGTATCATGTATATATGCCTATCGATTTGTACATGAATACCCGGGGTTTTCCACACTTATAGAATTCCTAATTTCCCTTTGATTGAGTTTCCCTTTATTATAATTGTTTTAGTCTTCCGTTGTGTATAAATGCAATAACTCTTTCATAAATTACTGAATTGATTACATCGAAAGCTGACTAGGCTCGTCAGGTTGCCGAGTGATGACTTGGGGCCTGTACGAGTTTAGGCCGGGCGTACCCAATTGCACGGGGAAATTAGGGCCGTCACAGAGATAGTGTGACAAGTATTTACCTCGAAAAGTGTGTCAACACGGGTACCGGGTAGGCGAATTACAGTACACTAGGTCGGGGAACAATGCACACATAATAAACAAATAAAATGTGTTAAATAATTAATATAAATCGTTGATTAGTCGCTTAGTAGCTTAGTAGCGTGAACGTTCGCGAATGGCATGCGTTGCGATGCGGGGCCAGGTACCGAAATGTCTGAAGATCAATTAATGGTGCTTAGGATGGATAAAACCAAGAGACCAAGTCACACAAACAAGTCATTATCATTGGAATTTTTGACCCAATATTGGTCTTTAGAGAGGCCTAGGAATCAACACAACACATTAGATAATCATGAGGGTATACATAGGATGAATTACTCACTTTCATCACCTTTTTCTCTCTCCTACTTGAACCAAATCTGAAAATTGGAAGTGTTGTGAAGGTTTTGTGAACTTTGGTGGTGATTTTGGTAAAGCAATTGGCTAGGAATTAAAAAATTAAGGTTAGAACCACCTTCTCCTTGTCGTTCTTTAACTTTCGGGATATACTTTTGCGGGTTTTGATGCAAGTTTCAATGAGCGAGTCGAGCTCACAAGATTGGATTATATTGTTATGGTTTTGAGTTTTGATTTGAGCAACTGTTGTGGGTTTTGTTGGTTTTTGTGATTTTTGAAGTTTTATCAGCATTTTCGACGAGATTCGTCCGGGTTATTGAATTGGTCAATGTTTGTCGAAGTTTGAGGGTGTCTTATGGTTGGTTTGGAGAATCATAGGAGGATGAAACAAGTTCAGATCGTAGTGACGGCTGGGGGTTCCGAAAAACCCCCAAAAGAACAGGGTTGTTGGCGCGACGGCGCTAGACTTGCCGTGGGTAGTAAGCCCCAAAGACGTCACTCATGACGTTTGGGCAGTGACATGCTACCTAGCATGACGTTGTGGCTCCCCATACATAGCGACGCCACTTACGAGGCCCAGGTAATGAAATACTACTCAGTTGACACCGTGTGGATTAACCCACGAGTACCATATTGTCCACTTAGACCTTATAGACTATGAGCACCATATTGTCCACTTAGTCCCAATAGACCACTCATTAAGGAATCCAAACAAAAACCAAGCCGATAACCACCAAAGATAGAAATAACCAAAGAGAATTCAACAAGTCATATAATCCACAAGGCGGTATTGCTCAACAAAAATAATAGCCCAATCAAATGCACAAATGAAATAATGTAAATACTCCGGTTGGATTTTGTGACAGCCCCAAATTCCACAACCCTAAAATCGGGCGCCGTGTGACGGCCCCGCTTCTAATCTAGGGCACCGTCCGGCCTAATCCCGTAATTAAGCCCTAATCACGACACATAGGACCCAATTACGAATTAGTCAGCCTTTACTACCTGTGTTCTCTTGTTTAAACAATTATTTTATTTAGCGGAAGTCTTTAATATTTTAGCGGAACTTTTTTTTTTATAAATCCTAAGTGTGGAATCCAGGAAATAACGATCACCATATATATGCAAGTAAACGGCGAACATATATAAACAAAGTGAAAGCCAAAAGTCGGGTAATCTAACACTCATCCCAATAACAACCCAAAAGATAAAGACATAAGTAAACATAATACAAAAAGTACCCTACGTGTACGGGCAGCTACGCGCTCGGAGCTCAGAGGTAGTCGCCGATCTTCTCCTTGCCCGGCCTGGCGCTGCTCGACGGATCTACACCCACCGTCACAAACTAGACGGTGAGTATGATGATATTTAAGTGATAACTGGGGAAATCTAATACTACATTTCCAATTTAAACAAAAGGTATTTAAAAGCATATGTAGCTGAAGAAATGCTGAATAAATAATGCAAGTAAGTACCAACGTTAACAGATACACAAACTGACACAGGCTAAGTCGAGATGATCTACGTCCGGTCAGCGGTGAGAACTATCACCTAGCCTTTTCCACTACTGTAATGAGCTATGCTCAACATATGATAATAATCTCTATTTTTTTTTTCCTAATAACCTCAAATTGCGGAGCTGTGCTCGGCGTATTTAAATCAATTATACTTGCCGACAACCCCGTGGTCCATGCCACGTGTGCCGCCCAAGTGTAGTGGCGAGTGTCGGAGACCACGAAAGACCGAAATCCTCGTGAATCCGCGCATCTCGTGTGCAATGGACACTAGATAATCCCTACTTTAGATTTCAAGAATATATATCCTACAATGCTATGATTTCAACACAAGTTAGGCTACAAAGCCCCAAAGGAAATAGAACACAAGTCCAACATAGCAGATAACCCTATAGCATGCATTTTCTAAATATTCATTAGCCTCATTCCAAGACAAAAATTGAGCATATAAGGAAACATGGAGTCAATGATATAATAAACAAGGCATCATGCTATATCGATATTCAATATGAATAGAAACAAGGAAAGCATGATGTGGAAAATAAATTAGCTAGTCTACAAATAGACTGAAAATTTATCAATGACTGGAATGAAATAAAGTAAAGAGTTCCCACAGTTTCACTTACAGTCAACGCAGTAGTCCTAGCTATCCGGCCTCCCGACACTCAAACACTCGCACCCGGATTCAAGTATATCTCCCGAAGTTTTCTGATGTCAATCTAGGTTATATTAGATGTATTTAATCTTTAATTAAGAGCTAAAACTATCAGGCACCTAAACGACATCAAAACAACTATACAAATGACCATTGTATAAACAAACCTTTTCTTTTGACCCATTTTCGAAAAACCATATGTCTTAATTTTGAAAAACTAATGATTCTAGGTTGTTCCTCTCTGTCTTAGCTTTCCAACGGTATATGGAGCGTCAAAATCCGAGTTAAAATAAGAAAGTTATGGTCATTTTACGAAGAGAGGTAATGTTGTCTCATCTGCAGGAAATCTAGCGCGCTAATTCCAAATCTAGCGCGCTAATTGTTCTTGAGTGAACAGTTCTTCTCCCCAAGAACATCTAGCGCGCTAGGTGGTGTTCCTAGCGCGCTAACTACGCGAACCCAGCACTTTCAGAGCAAATTCTGGCATTTCGGCCACTCAAAACACCACCAAATCACCACCGATCCATACATGACTCATTTTGACATAGATTAACACCGAAATCAACCAAAAACATCAAAATCCCCAAAATTTCAGAATCAAAGTCATGCATGTCATTTTTCAAAATTTTCACCAAAAAACCTCAAATTCTCGTAAATTTTTGATTTGAACTTCAAACAATACTTAGATCAACCTTTTACAAAGATAGAGACACTTCCCAAACCAGAAATCTCGGGTCAAATCCATTTTCAAACAAAAAACCCAACTTAAGCTCATTTTAATGGAGAATGAGGCAAGAAGTGTGATTACCTTGGTTAGATCTAGTGGCTCTTCACTCCTAGCTCAAAAATCCTCTCTCAAATCCCTCTAGAATTCTCTCCTCTCTTCAGTTCGGATTCATTTTGCATGCAAATAGTGTAAGTTTTCTCATCAAGTTGTATATATAGGTGTTGTTGAGATCTAGTGTGTATTGCGCATCTCGAGGTAAATCTAATGGCTTCTAACTAGGCAGTACAGCCTCTCATGTGACACAACTTGGGTGACTCCCATCATGGGAGTGTGTGGCAGCACGGATCCCAAGGTCCATCCTAAGGTTAGTTTAATTCATTACAAACTATAGGGTATCAAAATGTGATTTCTTAATTAAATAACTATAGGTTAAATCCATTAATGTACATTAATCTTATATGGACCATAATTAATTGGTCACACAAATTTATAAAATTTATCTAAGTGGTCACACCGACTCTCAACTCCCAAGACTCGGCGTCCCGACTCGCACGCAACTCGAGGCGTTTTCCCCGTGCGTCGAACGTCGTATTTTTCAACTAAATTAAATAACTTAATTTATGTTAAGGTAAATTTGAAATAAATTGTTATTTCCTAGCCTAGTCTCGCTACCCCGGTAATTCCACTAGGCACTCGTACTTGCACGCACTCCAAGGCGTGTCCCCGCTCACGTCTACTCGACATCTATATATGGTTTGAAAAAAAATTGACTTAATTAGTCTACACACATACACAACACTAGGCATACACCAGTACAAATATAACATTTACCTCAGCCACGTGCCTCGGTCAATGTCGCATCTCATGCGGGCCCCACGTCACGGGTCGGTGATCCTGATTAAGCAAGTTAATCAAGATTAGGAAATTGGGTCGTGACACGCCGCCCGGCCTAGACCCGCGCGAACCCCTGAGCCAATCCCGCCGAGTCGCGCGGGGCCAGTGAGCCTATCCTTACCATTCAATCATTTGTTAATCATTTGAAAGTGAAGTTAATTAATTAGCGAGTAATCAAAGTAATAAGCGGAAACAAATAAATCTCAAATAATCAACCAACTTCGAAAGCTCTAAGTTAGGATAAAAACCTAGGATGTGGGAACCCCGTATATCATATATATACCATGTAAAGCAAGGAGAGTATCATCTAAGTCATAATATCCAAAAAGATCTCTCAACCCATAACCCCATGTACAAAAACAATATAAGTAGCTAATACACCAAAAAGTCACCTATATCAGCAGAGGAAGGCCACTCAAAGTATATCGCCTAACTGTACGACCTTTCCTTTGCTGGACTGCGGATCTGCACTCGGTCAAACACAAGAATGACGAGCCCAGGTAAGTAACGCCAAGCAGGAACAACAATAAATACAGTATTTCGAATTAAATAAATGAACAGTCAATTCATGCAGATAGAAAGAAAAGGACATGGAGCGCATGAATATATAAAGACTGTGAATAAATAAATAAGCGATCGAAATTGAGTGTCCAGGAATACAAAGGAAAGGCACAAGTGGTCCCGACCAATTAAAGTCGTTATGCCGAGGACAAAATCTCCTCAAAGGCTAGGAGTCGATGACATAATCTCCTCTAAGACCCCTACGCGAGTGCAGAGTCCCCAGCAATCTGGTGGAGAACTCTCACCCCGTACATGTCATTACAACTAATCATGTATCCCCAGCCGTAAACTCCTGTATAATACACCGCGAGCCCGGAATTCTGCAAGGATCACGCTTTACACACTTGCCTTAGGACAACTCAAACGTAATGGAATGACGAAAAGGTATTGAAACAATATTAATAAATAAATTCAAAGCTCAAGAAATAACTGTAGTGTTCCTCACTGGTTTACTTATCTCGATCCAAGCTAATTCGCGCTAACACGGACTCCGACACACCCCTTACAGTCTCCGTGTGTACAATAATCCTGATAATGCAATTTATATCAATTTCCTTAATTTCCTATGATTTTTCCAAATTTCTAACTATTTTTGCCAAATTCACGTTTTCCAAGGCAAAAACCTCGACATAACGTCTCGCAAAAATTTCGAATATTGCACTTTTCATAGAAATTCCCAAATTTCTCTTTATTTGATGAAAATATAATTTTTTGGAATTTTCTAAAATTTTTCCTGAATTTTTCCTATTTTTCTGGAATTTATTTCAATTAAAATCAATTTTAATAAATTTAATTGAAATAAATAATTTTTATTAATAAAATAATCTGTGGGTGGGTCGCAGGTCGGGTCAGGACCGGCTTGACCGAGTCGGACCGGGTCAAACCCGGTCTGACCCGGTCAACCCGGGTCAGACCCTGTCTAACCTAAACCGGATCGGGTCACCTTGACCCGGCCCAGTTCTCTCTTCATCTTCTTCCGTTGTTTGCTGGAAATTTCCAACAAACAGTAGCGTCCTTTTTTTTGACAACAACAACACAACAACAATCACACACACCTCACCACCATCATCACCACCATTTTCACCATTTAAATCCACCATCCCCTTAACAACAACCTCGACAACAAATTCGAAAATAACCACAACGACAACACCCACAACGAAATCTATAACTTCTTACCTAGATTTCACCTCGACGTCGCGTCTGCGCTCTCTGCGAATCGCAGCTCCCTCTCATCGATCTCTCCTCTTAGTCGATCCTCTTCTTCTCTAATTTTTTTTTCCGAAATGGAGAATGTGTGACGGTGGTATGTTGATATTTGGTATTTTGGTCAAATGACCAAAATACCCCTCACCCTTATCCATACCCTTTACAACTTTATTGCCCTTTTGGTCTTTTCACCATTTCACCTACCAACTTTGATAACTCAATTGGCTGACTTAGTTGACTTTTGGTCTTTTGTTCTCATCTATTTCAAACAACAATCAAAGTTTCTCTCGGGTATTCTCGCACCCGACTCATAACACTAACTTTGTTCGTCGCATCACCACAGACGCACCGACGTAACAAACTTTACAACCTTTTAATTATTATTTATTTAATATTTTTGTCAGTGTTTCTAATTAAATTTGTTCCCCGAACTACCAACGCTCGTACACAACGCCTTTACCTGTTAAAAACTTAAAATTGCACAAATGAAATATAATATAATACAAACATCATACAAAACTAACATACCTCGGCGTCGACGTCTGAGAATTGATGACTGTACCACGGCGTGGGCCCACGTATCACCTATTTTGACACGTGGCACAGGTTAAATTTTTAGGGTCGTTACAGATTTACTCACAAATACCGCGCATACTCTGCGCTCGTGGCTCTCACGCTACCATAACGTCCCTGCATGCCCATCACCGACCCACTAAGCACCTGGTGAGCATTTTTCTTGCAATTTGGTTGTATTAGCATTTTGTTCCGCGTTTAATTGAAATTCCTCATTAATTTTCCAAAACTTTATTCGTTTTGTTTTCAGATTGATTTCTCGGCATTGGGTCATATTTGGACCCGTTTAGGTACCCTGGGAAGTCCCCAATTCATTCCAAAGATCCACAAAAAATTTGGGAAAAACTGGGTTCAGGGCGCTGCCAAGGTGCCGTGAGGTTTCCATTCGGCGACGTCTCCACTACGTAGGGCAGAGTAGTCTCTGCCCCAGGTCCTGTACGGTGCGTCATAGGGGTTTCCCCCCACGGTGCCCCCACGGCATGGGGACAGAGACCCTTCTCTATCCCTAGCGCGCCTTGCGCAGCGGGGCTAAGGCCCAGTACGTCAGTTGTGGCGCCGCCACCTGAGGAACTATTGGGGGTGTTTCCCACCCCCGGCTAGCACTGCCTTGAGCCAATTCGGTCCATTTTTCTTCAGGAACTCAAAACCATTCCAAGAACACATTCAACTCACCCCAAAACGTTCGGAATCATCGGTGGAAAAACCTAAAACGAAAATGTTTCGAAAAATTCCCAAAAATTCATCAAAAATCTATAACTTTCCCAAATCGAATACCGCATTCACAAAACTCGTGTTGATTGTCGTGAGGATCACCAAAACGTCAAGAGTTTCGATCAAGCTCAAAATCTCGATGTAGTGTGTAACGACCCAAATTTAATTCGTCGTTATTTATGACGTATTGCAGACGTGGTTGACAGCTCAAACACTCGTAGGACCCGCAGCTAGGCTAGAGTGCGTCTGAAGCTAGGTAAATAGTTATTTTGTGTGCTGTTTTGTCTAATTTTGCGATGTTTATGTTAAAATAGGTTAAACAACATCGTGATATGTGCAATTATATTTTTTATTGATGAGTGAGATGGTGCGATGCGTATTCGCCGCGACGAGCGCGTAGGCGTGTGGACTGAGTGGCGAATAATTAGCACACTAGGACGGGGGGCTAAATATACACAATAAATGATAAAATCTATTAAATAATTCATAATAAATGATGTCGAGATGGTTGGTACCATCGTTGTGCGCGAACAGCATGGGTGGAAGTACAGAGCCGGGTATTGGAACGCCCGAAGTGTATATAATTGGTGACAAGAGGATAGAGACAAGAATGGACATGAGAGTCAATTTTGTCCCATTTGGAGAACTTTTTGACCTCATCTTGGCCATCAAACAATGCATGGTGATGTGTGTGTGTGAGATGATGACATATATATATATAGGTTTTCCCTCATTTTGACTAACTTTTCTCTCTCCTCTTAAGAAAATTCGAAAATGAGAGAGAAGTATGTGTTGGAGTGCTTTGAATGATTATTTGAGGAGCTTGTGGGTATTGGATCAACAAACAAAGGTTAGATCAATTGTGACGGCCCCAATTTTCTCGTGCAATTGGGTACGCTTGGCCTAGACCCGTACAGGCCCCAAGTCATCACTTGGCAACCTGACGAGCCTAGTCAGTCTTCAATTTAGTCAATTGAGTAATTTATGAAAGAGTTATTGCAATAATACACAACGGAAGACTAAACAGTAATAACAAGGGGAAATAACTCAATCAACAAGTGTGGAAAACCCCGAGTATTTATGTACAATTCGATAAGTATATATACATGATACCAGTCTCACCAAAAATGCCAAGTTCAATAATCCCCAAAAAATATAAGTATGAAACGATATACAAATCAGCAAAACATAAACACATACTATAGAGTCTCTCTGATCCCGCTGCTAGTCCTCAAAGTAGGTCTCCTAGGCAGGACCCTTTGCCTTGCTGCTCTCCACCCTATCTGCACCCACCGTCATAAACTAGACGGTGAGCAACTGAAGAAATCAAAAGTAGTGCCAGAAGAATGTAACAGTAATTTATGATTTAACAAGTAAAGTAGTCTAAATATCATGCAGAAATGAAATAACAGAAAAATAAGTAAATCAAGTGCATGATAAACAGACTGATTGATAAACAATCGAAATTTGCATGTTCTAAGATTCAAAAGAGGCCCATGAGTGGTCTAATTTCACAGCAATACGGCAAAGATCTCACAAGATCTCCTCGGGCAATGTCGCAACACTAGCACAACTTGAAATCGAGAGGCATCGCAACACCTCTTGAATCCAGTACCCAGTACACACAACACTAGGGGTGGTCAGTTACCTCTGCAGGAGGCACTCTCGTTGTCCCAGCTAGTGCGTGCGGGACCACATGATACCTTTGAGATACACACTCATGCCAATAACATACAACCAAGAATATGAAATGGAATATCAATCAAGGGATCAATTCAACAATATCAATGAATAGAGGATGTATAAATCACATGTTATTTCCTTACTGACCTACTAACATACACACGTACAAGGTACGTATGTACTTACCTGAACTAGCGCAACCCGCGAACACTCCAAGACTCTAACGCTTTTCCTACGGTTTCTTGACTATCTGATAAAAGTTTAACCCTGAATGTTGATTTAGAGTTAGTTCCTCGTCTTAGGGTGTTTCACGTATGTTTAGTTCAAATACATTTAATTAAGGCGACTCAAACCATTGTGGATCATTCCATCTCTATGGTTAGTGCCCTTTTCACAAAACATAACTCTCTTTAGGCTCTTGTTAAGCCTATTTAATTAAGGTTATACTCACCTAAGTAAGCCTTTTGTGTGGCACTTATTGAGCCTAGATATATAGGCTCATTCTTACATTTTATGCATTTGTTTTGGGCTTTAAGTTGTACCTATTGTATTGAATCCCTATTGGGCTCTACACAAACCATGTACACACCATTTGTAATTTGATATGGACTCTTATTAAAATGTGTGTATTGGGCCCTTATTGGGCCTTAACACGAGCTCCTAATCATTTTTATTTATTCAAAACCATACAATAATACACATTATGGTCACACACCCTACATTTGATACACCCCACAATTGGTACACCCTACTGTTATGTGCACACAACACCCCACTGTTGTGTGCACCCCATTGTTGTGCGCACCCCATACACACATGCCCTAAAGATATCACACATTAAATACACCCCAACTACACACACACACACTAGTTTATTCTCACAATGCACACACACATAACTGTTGCGTATACCCCACTGTGGTGTATGCATACACACTACTGTGTACACCCTATTGTGGTGTACACATACACAGTGAGATGTACACCCTATGTACACATACACACTCCAAACCGTCACCCATACACACACATCAAACTGTCACACATACACACACCAAATTGTCACAAATACACCCACATAAACGTCACACATGGGTCACCTCAGGCCAGCAGAGTCACCGGAGGATGACCTCCTGTCAGCCTCGACCGGCATTCATCCAAACTGTGGTACCCACATCAACAACAGTTCAAAAACATGGAGAACAGTGAGCAAGTAAAACGAGAGAGAGGGACAATCGAGGAGCTCACCTTGGTGTCTTCGGTGGGTGGCCGAGGTTTCCAGTGTCGTAAGGGTGATGGTGGTTGACGGTCTAGGGAGGAGAAGCCACTGTCACGACATGGAGGTCAAGAAGAATGAGAGTGTGAGGGAGAGAGAGTGAACTACCGAGAGAGAAAGAGAAGAAAGAGGGAGGAGGAGCTCACCTAAGCGTCTCCGGTGGTGGTGGAGAGGTCAGCTTCGTGGTGGGTGGCGGTGGTAATGGTCCAGCCGAGAGTGAGAGGGAGAGGGATCTTGCACAGTCGAGGGAAGAGTCTCACCTCGTCGACGGCGGCTCTCCTGTCTCGCTGGCCTCGTCGGAGTCGGCGTCTCCGGTGGAACATGGTGGCAGTGGCGAGAGGAGGGAGGAGGTGAATAGTGACGGCTGTGGTGTTGAGAAGATGATGAATAGTGTGTATTAGGGTTTTCTTTGTTTTTATATATATGTAACAATGTGAAATGACCCTTTTGCCCTTAATTCAACACTTATTCATTTCTCTCACAGTTGCCCTTATGGGTCTTTTACCTCATCATCTTGGCTCAACACACATACACATCTCAAGTCTAATCTCATGGCTCTCCTCATCATGTTGTGTCACTTTAACAATTTTTATCCTATATCCCGTATGTTGCGAGACTATCCGACTCCCGCATTGATCTTGCGTTCCTCAGTCCGTATTTCTCCCAAATTTGGTTCGTCATGCCCGTTTTCTCGCTACATCCCATCAACTAATTATTTAAATTATTAGGAAATTCATTTATTTTTGTTTTTTTATTGTGTTTTTATCCCCCGTTCAACTAGACGAAACCTCACTCAACCAAAAGTTGTCTGAACGGCTCGAAACCCGTAAATTACTAAAATACTAATACATACATCACAAAATCATAAAATTTACCTCGACGTTGACTCCCGAAGTTTGAAATACAGTACAGTATTCACGTAGCCGAGTCACAATCCTGACAAGTGTAACACAAGTCAGTCAAAAATTTGGGGTTGTTACATCAATAATCTCCTCTACTTTTCCTACATTTTGATACCAATTTTGTGGTTTTCATTGGTTGTTGATAGTGTAATGGAGTTTGGTGAAATTAGTGTTTTCAATAGTGAATTGGTTATTATGGTGGTTTGGGTTGTTTTTGTTGTTGATTATTGTTGTGACGGCCCCAATTTCCCCATGCAATTGGGTACGCCCGGCCTAGACCCATACAAGCCTCGAGTCATCACTCGGCAACCTGACGAGCCTAGTCAGCCTTCAATTTAATCAAATTAGTAATTTATGAAAGAGTTATTGCATCAGTAAACAGCGGAAGACTAAAATAATTATAATAAAGGGGAAATAACTCAATCAAAGGAAGTAGAGGAATTCTATAAGTGTGGAAAACCCCGGGTATTCATATACAATTGGAAATGCAAAGGTACAAGATACCAATCTCATTAAAATTTGCTTAGTTTAATAATTCCAAAGCACATATATATAAAACGATATACATAAAAGCAAAACATAAAGAAACCTATAAAATAGTCTCCAAATCCAGACGCTAATCCTCACAATAGATCCCCTAGGCAGGGTCCCTTGCCCTTGCTGCTCTCCGCCCTATCTGCACCCACCGTCACAAACTAGACGGTGAGTAACTGAATAAAATCGAATGTAATGCCAGAAGAAGATAACAAGTAATTCATGATAATACAAGTAAATCGATCTAAATATCATGCGGTAATAAAAATGACAGAATTTAAATAAACAAGATGCATGATAAACAGACTAATAGATATCAATCGAAAGTCAAGTGTGTTCCAAGGAATCAAAAGAGGCTCATAAGTGGTCTAGTTCATAGCATAACGGCGAAGACCTCGCGAGGTCTTCCCGGCATCGACACAAGCGAAGGCACAGCCTATGATCTGGAAAGGACTCAAACCCATCCACCCGGTACTCGGTGTCACACGGTCCATTACTAAGGGTGGTCACACACTCGTGCGCACGAGTGCCCGCGTTTATCCCTCTAGTGCGGTCCTAGTACTTTCGAGACGAAACACTTACGCCGGGAAACACACAACAAGAAATGGAATGGAATACCAATAATAGAGCATAACAAGACTGAATAAATGATAATGAATCACATGGCATTTTCTTACTGGCTTACAAACGTACAAATGCTTGTGGCAATTGTACTTACCTGAACTATCGCAACCCGTGTACAACACTCTCACGTCCCTAACGCGTATTCCCGAGTTTCTCGCTACCTGACAAGGTCGGAAATTTTAATTAGTGGGTCGATTCATTACTAAACCTAGGTTGAATACCTTAATGTTTTCCCCAATGTTTTGATGATTCGAACGACTCGATGCAAACCGACTGAAAAATCAAACGAAACATAACTCTTTTAGATTTTTGAAAACCACACCATAACTCAAAATAACCATGTATTCGAACACTCAATACACATCTATACTAAACAAATACCCGACCCTTGTATATTCTCACGTATGCATGAATTCGAATCACCAAATCATGTATTCATGCCATGAGTTTTGAAATGAAATAAACTCAACACAAAATAATGAAATCCCGATGACAAAAACACATGAAATAACACATTCACGTTTAACAAAGTTTAAGCCAAATGGATAAACGTCTTTTCTCCTTGAGATCTTTGTCCCTAAATAAGAATAATGTACAACCTAAATTTGGCAACAAAATATACAATTAATATAATTGACTATACAATTAATGTATTTGACTATACAATTAATGTAATTGACTATACAATTAATGTAATTGACTATTGCTAATAATTCCTTAATTAGTGTCATAAATCAATGCCATTAATATCGTTTACTACCGCGAGGAAACCATGCATGAGCACGCAACTCTAACATAAATTCGTTCTCACACACGACGTGTTATTAATTCAAGTGATTTCAATAGAACATTCAACCTAGATTGATAAAACCTTGACTGAAAACTCAACACCAACGTCATCAGCAAACAATGATCGAAACACAAAACCACGCAACATTGATAAGAAATTACGACAAATCCGATCATTTACTCAAAATTAAATCAATAAACTATACAACGGAATCACATGACATGATGACACGAATAAAAAAAATCCTCGATACGATGAATACATTTTCACTTTCATAGATTATTTTTTTAACATAAACTTTTCTTCTCTTTCTTCTTTTCTCTTCTTTTTTTTATATGGTACACCCCATCATGCACCTCATGTACACCAACCCACCACCAAACCGTCATGCATACACCCAAAACAATTACAAAAATCCACCTAAAATCATGAACACATGAACCCGAGAGACAAGAGAGGATGAGTGGTTCACCTAGGGTGGGACGTGGGGTCTCCGACGGTGAGGGAGGTGGCGGCAGCGACGTGAAGCCGAGAAGAGGAGGGGAGATGTGAGGCCGAGAAGAGGGAGAGATCCGAGAGAGGCAACGAGAGTGAGAGAGAAGAGATCGTGAGTGAGAGAGAGATCGCGTGGCCAAGAGAGAGAGATGGAGAGGCCGAGAGTGAGGGAGATGGATAGCCGAGATGAAGAGAAGGAGGAGAGGAACGAAATGAGAGAGATGAGGGGGCGGCAGTAGAGGGGTAGGATTAGGGTTTTGTTTTCAACAACCTATATATATATATGTAACAATGTGTATTTACCCTTTTGCCCCTTTAAGTTACTTTTTACCTAACTCAAACAATTGCCCTTATGGGTCTTTGACCACATCATCTCATCTTAACATATATACACATCTCAATGCAAATCTCATGGCCCTCCTTATTATGATGTGTCACTTTAACAGTTTCTATTCCATAGCCCGCATGTTGCAAGATTATCCGACTCCCACATTGATCTTACGTTTCCTTGGTCCGTATTTCTCCGTAAATTGGTTCGCCGCACCCATTTTCTCGTCACATCCCATTAACTAATTAATTAAATTAATTAAAAATTCATTTATTTGTACTTTTTACTTGTTTTTCTACCCCGTTTAACTAGTCGAAACCTCACTCAATTAAATATCACCCGAACAGCTCGAAACCCGTAAAATACTACAATACTAATACACACAATCTAAGAATCATACTCACTTCGGTGTCGACTCCCGAAGATCGAAATACTGTTCAGTATTCACGTAGCCGGGTCACAATCTTGACAAGTGTAACACAAGTCAGTTAAAAAAATTTGGGGTTGTTACAGTCTCCCCCACTTATTAGAATTTCGTCCCCGAAATTTATCTAATAAGTAAGCTAGATTAACGACTCTTCGCAACTCCTAACGGGACCGATAAAAACTCAGAGTGAATCATTTCTTGACTCCGAACCGTTCGTGACCCTTCAGTGGAGAGACCTTCAGATATTTAAAGTCTCCTCGAATCATACTGAAGCTCATCGTGATACTCGACAAGTATTTCTTCTGCCACTCCTGGGCACTCTTAAGTCTCAAACAAAACTATCCACAATTACCCAGATGCTATCGTGACCACGAGGAGATCGGGGCAACCACTAACGAAATCCATATCAATATGTACCCAATTCCATCGAGAAATGGGTAGGGCTATAGTAGTCCTCCAGGTCGTCAATGCCCAGCCTCTACGCGCTGGCATGTCACACGCTCGAAAAACTCTGACACCTCGGAAATCATCCCTGGCCACCAAAAGAATGTCGCATATTGGCGCACATCTTAGGTCGACCCGGATACACAACAAAACTGAAACGATGAATCTCCTGAAGTAACTCTTCACACACATCAGCCACCAATGGAAACCCCAGTCGCCCGCGACACCTCTAGCATGAGTCTATCGACCGACTCGTCTGGGCAATCTGAACTATTCACCATCTCACTGCACCGCTGGTATGACGCATCGCCTTGCTGTCCCTCGCGCACAATGCCAAATGAGACGGTCTGCAACATCGTTTGACCACGTATCTAGGTCATGATAGTCATCGGCATGTCCGCTGAACTCATCAACTTGACTGCCTCACGTAAACCACGCTCATAGGTTCTTTGACACACGACTATCTTCGCATTCAATCCTTTGCAGCAAAAAGCATCAGCAACAACGTTGGTCTTCCTCGGATGCCACGCAAAATGAAAAGGTGTAATCCTTCACGAACTTAGACCAAGGCTTTTGTGTCAGGTTCAGCTCCCTCTGAATGAATAGGTGCTTCAAGCTCTCAGGATCATTACGTAACTCAAACGAGCATCGTACCGGTGACGTTCTCATATCCTCAGCACGAACACGATCGCAGCTCACTCCAGGTTGTGGGTTGGTCAGTTCTTCTCGCAAACTTTCAGATATTCGAATGCATAAGCGATCTCACGGCTTAAATCTTCTCGAAATCAATTGCATCACCGTTTGCTCTAAACACGTGTCCTAAAATCTAACCTTGGGTAACAAATACTCGTACGTGATTCAATATCTTAGCAGCATCGACATCCTGTTTCGCTCTACCACATACACTACCCACAAGGGTCTCAATTTCGTCTTCTCGTATTATAACCCGAACATGAAATGCACCAAATCAGTTCGTACTAAAGGAAACATTGAACCCTAAACTCCATCACGGACTCGCCTGCGCTCTGCCTCAACGCAATGAACTCGTTCCTTTTCGCTCGAAAAACAGTCGTCGGAAAGTACTTCTAACTAAACTGGGTCTTGAAGTCAACCCAATCTCTCGAGATGCCTCGGTAGCAACGATTGTCGTTCACCAATCGTTCGTCTCCCTTGCAACATTGACAAAGAGATCGTCGCCTTCATGCGTTCATCAGTAGCGATGATGGTGTGAACCGTCTCGTCATTCTTCAAGAATAGCTCGGCCGCTCTAACGTCGGTACCACCATAGAACTTCAACGGGTCGTGCCTCTTAAACTCTCTCCACTACCTAGCCTTGGTAGTGGCTCCCGAACTCTTTCCTGGAGTCGTTACTGAAGTAGTCTCAGCATTGGCCGCGGTGTAGCTAATGTAATAGGTATCTCCTTTGCTTGTGCTATCGGCGGTGTTTCAGCCTCAGTTTGCGCAACTGACGCAACAACAGTTCCCTCAGGTATCGCTGCTAACAAAATCGGAGTCGCGAACGTCGCAGCAATCGGAATCTCGACTCCTCGAGTAGTATTCGTAGGAAGCAACGTAGTCGGGGTAGATGGCGTCGTAGTAGCCTGTGCGGGTGTCCTCAGTGACCACACCAACTCCTCAAATCTCTAGTCCTGCGTCGCGACTCTCTGAGATAATGTACGTATTTCCTCAAGGCATCGTGACAAAATTATGCCGATATCGTCGCTCGGACCTGGTTGATCCGCCATCGTCGTTTGAACAAGAAAACAACTTTCTCAGATCAATGGATAGCTACCGATACGATATAATACACACAACAATCATAATATGTACAAAGTTAAATCCGACTCCTCCCCGAACTCCCCCAACTAAGTTTTTAAAAGGATTATAGGGTTTCCACTATAAGTTCAACCATTCCTAACTTCCGCTGTCTTAATGGTTTGTGTTTTAACTTGAGAGTCAGGTCGTTATAACCTTAAGCTCTGATACCAACTGTGATGTTGGTATCACAATTTTTAGACAACTCTAAACTCTGTGTCTAAGGTTATAAAACCTATGCTCTGATACCAACTGTGACGTTGGTATCACAATTTTTAGATAACTATATACCATGTCCCTAGGATTCTAAAATCTAGGCTCTGATACCAACTGTGACGTTGGTATCAGGTTAAAGAATAACCGACACCTCATCCCTAGGCTCTGATACCAACTGTGACGGCCCCAATTTCCCCATGCAATTGGGTACGCCCGGCCTAGACCCATACAAGCCTCGAGTCATCACTCGGCAACCTGACGAGCCTAGTCAGCCTTCAATTTAATCAAATTAGTAATTTATGAAAGAGTTATTGCATCAGTAAACAGCGGAAGACTAAAATAATTATAATAAAGGGGAAATAACTCAATCAAAGGAAGAGAGGAATTCTATAAGTGTGGAAAACCCCGGGTATTCATATACAATTGGAAATGCAAAGGTACATGATACCAATCTCATTAAAATTTGCCTAGTTTAATAATCCCAAAGCACATGTATATAAAACGATATACATAAAAGCAAAACATAAAGAAACCTATAAAATAGTCTCCAAATCCAGCCGCTAATCCTCACAATAGATCCCCTAGGCGGGGTCCCTTGCCCTTCTTTGCTCTCCGCCCTATCTCGCACCCACCGTCACAAACTAGACGGTGAGTAACGAATAAAATCGAATGTGATGCCATAAGAAGATAACAGTAATTCATGATAATACAAGTAAATCAGTCTAAATATCATGCGGTAATAAAAATGACAGGAATTTAAATAAACAAGATGCATGATAAACAGACTAATAGATATCAATCGAAAGTCAAGTGTGTTCCAAGGAATCAAAAGAGGCTCATAAGTGGTCTAGTTCATAGCATAACGGCGAAGACCTCGCGAGGTCTTCCCGGGCATCGACACAAGCGAAGGCACAGCTATGACTGGAAAGGACTCAAACCCATCCACCCAGTACTCGGTGTCACACGGTCACTAAGGGTGGTCACACACTCGTGCGCACGAGTGCCCCCGTTTATCCCTCTAGTGCAGGTCCTAGTACTTTCGAGACGAAACACTTACGCCGGGAAACACACAACAAGAAATGGAATGGAATACCAATAATAGAGCATAACAAGACTGAATAAATGATAATGAATCACATGGCATTTTCTTACTGGCTTACAAACGTACAAATGCTTGTGGCAATTGTACTTACCTGAACTATCGCAACCCGTGTACAACACTCTCACGTCCCTAACGCGTATTCCCGAGTTTCTCGCTACCTGACAAGGTCGGAAATTTTAATTAGTGGGTCGATTCATTACTAAACCTAGGTTGAATACCTTAATGTTTTCCCCAATGTTTTGATGATTCGAACGACTCGATGCAAACCGACTGAAAAATCAAACGAAACACAACTCTTTTAGATTTTTGAAAACCACACCATAACTCAAAATAACCATGTATTCGAACACTCAATACACATCTATACTAAACAAATACCCGACCCTTGTATATTCTCACGTATGCATGAATTCGAATCACCAAATCATGTATTCATGCCATGAGTTTTGAAATGAAATAAACTCAACACAAAATAATGAAATCCCGATGACAAAAACACATGAAATAACACATTCACGTTTAACAAAGTTTAAGCCAAATGGATAAACGCCTTTTCTCCTTGAGATCTTTCTCCCTAAATAAGAATAATGTACAACCTAAATTTGGCAACAAAATATACAATTAATATAATTGACTATACAATTAATGTATTTGACTATACAATTAATGTAATTGACTATTGCTAATAATTCCTTAATTAGTGTCATAAATCAATGCCATTAATATCGTTTACTACATGAGGAAACCATGCATGAGCACGCAACTCCAACATAAATTCGTTCTCACACACGACGTGCTATTAATTCAAGTGATTTCAATAGAACATTCAACCTAGATTGATAAAACCTTGACTGAAAACTCAACACCAACGTCATCAACAAACAATGATCGAAACACAAAACCACGCAACATTGATAAGAAATTACGACAAATCCGATCATTTACTCAAAATTAAATCAATAAACTATACAACGGAATCACATGACATGATGACACGAATAAAAAAAATCCTCGATACGATGAATACATTTCCACTTTCATAGATTATTTTTTTTAACATAAACTTTTCTTCTCTTTCTTCTTTTCTCTTCTTTTTTTTATATGGTACACCCTATCATGCACCTCATGTACACCAACCCACCACCAAACAGTCATGCATACACCCAAAACAATTACAAAAATCCACCTAAAATCATGAACACAAGAACCCGAGAGACAAGAGAGGATGAGGGGTTCACCTAGGGTGGGACGTGGGGTCTCCGACGGCGAGGGAGGTGGCGGCAGCGACGTGAAGTCGAGAAGAGGAGGGGAGATGTGAGGCCGAGAAGAGGGAGAGATCCGAGAGAGAGAGCAACGAGAGTGAGAGAGAAGAGATCGTGAGTGAGAGAGAGATCGCGTGGCCAAGAGAGAGAGATGGAGAGGCCGAGAGTGAGGGAGATGGATAGCCGAGATGAAGAGAAGGAGGAGAGGAACAAAATGAGAGAGATGAGGGGGCGGCAGTAGAGGGGTAGGATTAGGGTTTTGTTTTCAACAACCTATATATATATATATATGTAACAATGTGTATTTACCCTTTTGCCCCTTTAAGTTACTTTTTACCTAACTCAAACAATTGCCCTTATGGGTCTTTGACCACATCATCTCATCTTAACATATATACACATCTCAATGCAAATCTCATGGCCCTCCTTATTATGATGTGTCACTTTAACAGTTTCTATTCCATAGCCCGCATGTTGCAAGATTATCCGACTCCCACATTGATCTTACGTTTCCTTGGTCCGTATTTCTCCGTAAATTGGTTCGCCGCGCCCATTTTCTCGTCACATCCCATTAACTAATTAATTGAATTAATTAAAAATTCATTTATTTGTACTTTTTACTTGTTTTTCTACCCCGTTTATCTAGTCGAAACCTCACTCAATTAAATATCACCCGAACGGCTCGAAACCCGTAAAATACTACAATACTCATACACACAATCAAAGAATCATAAAATCATTTCGGTGTCGACTCTCGAAGTTCGAAATACTGTTCAGTATTCACGTAGCCGGGTCACAATCTTGACAAGTGTAACACAAGTCAGTTAAAAAAATTTGGGGTTGTTACAATTGTTGTGGAAGAAGTGAAAAAGAAATGAAGGAAAAAGAAAAAAAAAAAAAGAGAACAAAACAGAGATGCATTGCATCTCTGTTGAGAAAGGGGAAGGGGCAGTGCACGCGCGCGCGTACCCCTGGGCTGGGCCCAACCCGGTTGGGTCGAGTTAGACCCAGTTCAGGGGACCCACTCCAAATTAATTAAATAATATATTTTTAATATTTATTTAAATAAATTAAAAACAATTTTAAATATATAAATATATATTCTAAAAATTTCAGAAAATTGGAGAAAAATTGCTAAAAATTATGGAAAAACTCAAAAAGTCAATAAAATATGAGAAATTAAAAAAAGGGTTCATAAATGAGTTTAGGGACTTTTTTGGGATTTTGGCGAGGTGCTGTCGGGGTTTTTACCTCGTAAAGCGTAAAATTGATATAATATACTCAATTGAAGATAAATCAATTATAAATGGTAATAGGACATTACGGGCGATATTTTGGATATCGAAGATTTGGAGGAGCCGTACCGGGGTTTATTCATGGGACGAGAAGTGCGATTTGAGACGTGTAGTATCCCAACTGAAATTACTTGAATATTAACTTCTTTTGTTATTTTGAATTCAATTTCTTTCATTTCAATATTCTATTCTTAGTTGTGGTTATATGGACGGACGTTGAGCTGGATTCCCTCCGTTCCATTCTAGTGTGTACGTCCACTACACCATAGCACGTGCTATCAAATCGGTCTTGGTGAATAGCACGACCCAAGTATCACGTCGTGGCATGTGTCGATGCGCCGTAGGTGTAACGTCGGCCATCGAGCGAATCTAGATACTGGCCTTGCTTAAGTCGGCCTCGCCGGCAGTATTTTGTAGAAGAGTCCGAATTATGGTGGTAGTCTGGTCCTAGGGGCTAGAAACACACTTTGAGCTTTTCCTATTATTTATTCATGTGATGACCGCAGTTGCCTATATTTATTTCTGCATGTTTATTTAATAGCTCTATTTAAATTCCAGTATTCATTTTCAGTATTGCTCACTTAATTTCCTTGGGAATACTCACTCTGAACCGTCATCTGCCTTTTGTGATGGCTTGAATGAAGATCCTAGTACGAGCAGGGGCAAGGGCAAGCTGCCAGAGTACTGTTGATCTGTGATTGCCTGACTCGTACGTTTCTATTATATATATTTTGTTTCATTTTGGGTTTGAGGATTGCGAGATATTTTGAGTTACCTTGTATATATTGATATTTTTATGACTTCAAAGGTTTTTATGGTTATATATGGGTTTTTCACATTAGGCTTATGGTTTATGTCAAACATTTTTAGTATTATTATCTGAGTAAATGTGGTAGTAAGGCTTCCGCTGTGTTAATTTGAGGATTTCAGGATGACTTAATATATTATTTGATTTCAATACAACTTAATCAATAAATTGACAATTAACAAGGTTTAAAAAGATAAAATGGAGGATATAATCCAATGTAGAGCACAACTGTCGCTGATAAGACAAACTGTAGGTCCGCATTGGTCCCCCGTGGCAATCTATTTAGAAAATGGGTCGTTACATGGTGTCCAAATTTCATAACGACGAACACGAATAAAACACACACCAACGTGTAGGGAATGACGAGGATATGGTCTCGTTACCGCCTCGCCGAAGCTGTTTCGGTGACCTCCACCATCACCTATTTGTTTGCTTGGAGAGCAAGGGAGAGAAGAGAGAGAAGAAAATGAGATAGAGAAAGGTGTTGACCCACCTTTTATAGTGTGCATCGCATCTTGGCTCACATCCACATCACGAGGCACATCTTGTGGTCTTCTTTCACACCACAACCACTCTTGGGCACTCACTTGTGTGACTCCCCCTTATCCTTGTCCTTTTTTTGACTAATAATTAAGTTTCCTCGGGTGTTCCTGCTCCCAGCATGCACCACGACTCGCACCATCGCGCGCGAACGAAGTTACTAACGACCCATAAAATTTATGTAATTAATTTATTATTACATTTTATTTTTTTGGTCGTCCACTAAGTTCATTTCCCTGACTCGTGTACCCGTAATTCTTCCGTCAATTCTCGTTCGTCACGTTCTTTAAGGCAAACTCTACTCGCAACTCAACGTCACCAAACTGTCACACAGACACAGGTATATATCGATAATACACGCCATCACACAAAAAATAATATAAATTTTTGGGTCGTTACATCCCCTCTCTCTCTTTACCGACCTAACCCCTCCTCTCCCCTCTCTTTGCCGAGCCATCCATCGCCTACCTTCTCTCTGTCTCTGCACCGAGCCTAACCCTCGCCTCCCCTCTCTTTTCCAAGCTTAAGCCTCCCCTCCCCTCTCTCTCTTCGCTGACCTAACCTGTGACGACCCTAATTTTTGAAGCAATTGGGAACGCCTGGCCTAGTCCCGCATAGGCTCCCAAGTCGTTACTTGGTGAGTCTATACGCGTCTAGTCAACCTCAATTCGTTCATTTACAGTGCAATTTATGAGTTATTAGATTATAAAGCTTATCAAATCAATACGCAGCGGAATTCAACTATAATCACTTAATAACTTAAAGGAAATCAGGAATATTACTAATAATATGGAACCACGTATACAAGATAAACATGTAAAGCCTGGTGACCACAGTATGATGGGGGCAAATACATGATATCCAAGTCTCACAACCCAAGTCTATCCAAAATGTTTCAAAACAACATATGTAAATAAAAACAATTACATACTACGCAGTAAGGAAAGAAAACGTCCCCGAGGAGCGCTCGGAGGAAGTCACCTATCGTCGGTCCCTTTCTCTTGCCTTTACTTTTCCTATCTGCACTCACTGTCATAAACTAGACGATGAGTAACTGAGAAAAATTGAAAGTAATACCAGAAGAATATAACAATAATTCACAAATACCAAGTAAAACAGTCCAAGAATCATGTGGTAATTGAAAAGGCAGGAAATATAACAAAGTGCATGATAATCAGACTAACAGATAACAATCGAGATTTGCGTGTTCCAAGAATCAAAAGAGGCCATAAGTAGTCTAAATCTACAACAATATCTACAACAACGATGTTGCAACTTCAATAACCACAACAATCCAGTACTTGGTATCACACAATCACTAGGGGTGGTCACACACTCCTGCAGAAGTGTCCACGTTTTATCCCAACTAGTGCAGGTCGCAAGTACCTTCGAGACACACTTACGCCAAGAACACCCAACCAAGGAATAAAATGGAATGCCAATCAAAAGGTCAATTCAAAAATCACAACAACAAAGGATATAGAATCGCATGGTATTTTCTTACTGATTTACTAACTTACCTGGTACGTCGAGTTCCCGGTGCACTCTCGCGATACCCTTTGTTCGGGTTCCCAAACTACCTGTCAATAGTTTGAACTCCAAATAATGGGTTTATGGTCAATACATAACCTAATATAAACCCTTAAAGTTACCCAAGTCCCTTAGTTAAAATCAGTTTTTAAGAATTTAATTTGTTTTCTTTCTGGCTAAGACGTCGTGGGTGGCGCCGTCGCACCTACGCCCCCATGGCGTCATTATAATGCTTTCTTTTGAAAACATGCACACACACACACACTGGTCCTCACGTTGTGAAGTGTGCGTGCCTGTTTGGAGCCACAACACCTCCATGGCGTACAAACGAATCACACCATTATTTGTTCACCCCGTGGGGACGCCTTCATGTTCTGAATTGGAGAGCGTCTCCATGACGTGAGTTCACTTTGCTTCTGATCCTCATGTACACACTTAACGTCGTGACCCCAAACTTCGATAATGTCTTTCATGGTGTGAACTCATAAATCATATATGTATCACGCCGTAAAGTAAAACAACGAAAACGCGACTTGGGGCGAAAATTGAGAACGCGTTGTGAGAGACGCCACCAAGGTTTTGTACTCCACGACGTCCTCCACATACGAAATCCCGAAATCTATATCTCTGTTATGTATGCCTTGGGAGACGTCGTGTATCCATGACTGGGGCGACATCTCCACTACGTCTGGTCAGGAAGTCAAATCTAAAAATCACAGAACCAAATCGACTCTACTCACAAACCATACTTGGTCAATTATCGTCGACACGTTTCGGGGCATCAAGACCAACCAAAATCAACTTCGGATCATCGTGGGATGCCCGGATTCAATTGGAAATCCAAGAAAAGCAACTAAATCCGAAAATCCAACAAAATTAATAAAACTACTTCCTACAGCAACACTGGCATCAATGCCATGTGTTGATCGCTCCGGAGGTTGCTGAGACATTGGTGGTTCACCAGATTTGTCCCCAGCGAGGCACCCTTGGCCATCACAATGTAAATTTACGAAGAATAACGGTTAAAACGTAAAGGAAAGACATAGAGGGTTGAGATCTCACCTTCTCCGGTGGGGCTGAGTCTCCAAGGGTTGTCCACAAGTTTCTTGCTCCAAGGGTTGTCCACAAGTTTCTTGCTCACCAAGAAGAGAAAGAGAGGAGAAGAGAAGAAAAATAGAGGAGAGAAGGAGAGAAAAAGAGAGATAAGTATGGGGTGGGACCTTATATAGACCCACATCTCATCCCCACACACACAAGCATCTCGAGGTCAGTCCAACTAACACCACTTTAGTTGTCCACTTATTCTAACACCTCTCAATATGACTCCGCTAGGTGACACGCTCACCACTTAACTAACCAACTCTCTAGTCCATTTTCACGTTCTTGCACTCCAAACACACCATGACTCGCGAGTCGCTTGTTTTGGTCTCTCCGACGCTCTCTCGTCGTCAATTGGATTAATTATTATTTTAATTGGCTTATTTATTAACATTTTCAATGTTTTAATGTTCCGTGTACCCGTAATCCATCTGCCGATGCCCGTTCGGCCAGTTTTCCTATTCATTTACTGACTTCACTCTCCGGTAACTCAAATATAAATATAAATACATAGTACACATCATCATTCACAAATAGTAAATTTTTTGGGTCGTTACATAACCGGTCGCCTCCCCTCTGTTCGCAACTTAACCTCGGTCGCCTCCTCTCTCTGTTTGCAACCTAACCCTTACCTCTCCCCTCCTCTCTGTTTGCCGAGCCCCCCACCGCCTACCTTCTCTTCGTCTCTTCGCCGAGCATAGCATTCACCTCCCCTCTTTTTGCTGAGCTTAGCCCTCCCATCACCTCTCTCTCTTCGCTGAGCTTTAACCTTGCTTGCTCCCTCTTCGCCCGAGCCCTGCCCTTGCCTCCTCGCCTCTACCGTAGCTGCTCCACTTCCTAGTTTAAGATCTCTCTCTATATCTCTGATTTTGCATTTCCAATCGCTCACTTCCTCACCTCCGCCTGAGCCCTAACCCTTGTCGTAGCCGATCACGCATTTCGTCCCTCTCGCTCGATCAAACGCTCCAGATTTCGAACTCCTCTCTTCGATCATTTTGATCGATCAATCCGCTTTGGTACTTATATGCTCATCATCGCCTCTGTTTTGTAATGTTCATAGTAGATCGGTGGATCGATTGATCAATGTGGTTGTTGCGTTGTTGATTGTAGGATTTCGGCTGAATAGGTTGAGGTCTAGAAGCAATTGATCACCTCTCTTCGTGAGCGAGCATCCTTGATCAATCGATCTGCTTAGGTACTTATATACACTTCATCATCATCATCATCATCATCATCATCGTCGTCCTGGTCTCTATGTTGTTTGATAATTTTAGACTGGTGGACCGATCAATCTATGTCGTTAAGTATTATGTTTTGTGTCGTTGAATGTAGGATTTTGGTTGAATAGGTTGCGGTCTCTCTATCCCACCACCGTCCTTCACCAAAGGCTCTCTTTAATATTGAAGCGAGTAAAAAAGTTCTTGGTGCTTTTGCCGAAGAATTTTATTATTTTTGGCCAATATTATATGATTGATTTGAGGCTTATGTGAGCATTTTTTGCGCAATTTGGCTTCATAAGCACCATTTTGTGGACTCAATCTCAAATTGGTATGCGTTGATTTGTAGTTTCCTACCTTATTTTTGTATCCCAGCAGGGTTTGTTGAATTCAAGGCATGTTTATTTAAAAAAAGTTGAGTTTTTGATGAATCAGTTATGAAGTTGTTAGAGTTCTCTGAATTTGCATTTGCTTTTTCTCTTCACTAATTTGTGTTCATTGAAGGGAAATTTTGATTAAATAGATTTTCTTATATTAAAATCCGAGTTGTGATAGTGTCTAATTAATTAAATAGATTTTCTTATCCTACCAAAAAATAGATTTTCTTATATAAAAATCCTAGTTGTGGCAGTGTCTAATTAATTGATCAGTGCTCTTCTACTCATCTTGATAATCAGTTGAACTTGTGAATAATTAAATAATGGTGGTTGGACAAAAGTCACAATATAAAAATGAAATATCTGGTACATAATCCAGTTTGGATCTTTCTCTCCTTCGATTTATTGTTGATGGTAATACTTTAATTTTAATTAATATCTCCTTTTTAGAATGAAAAAAAATGCTTTTTGACTAATAAACTATAGCCGTCAAGATAATGTTTCACTATTAAATATATTTTTATTTTATAACAAAAAACAAGCAGTTAAATTATACATTATTGTTACTGCATATGTACTTTAATCATAGCTATTTGTAAATTAATTAACCCCTTCATTACTTTCCTCAATGAAAAAAAAAAACAAATTTATCGCTTCATCACTAATTGTATAATCCTCCAATTAATTTGATGATCAGTTTAGCTACTTTAAACAAAAAGTTGTTGTCAATCTCTGTCTCCACTTGCTTAATGATTAATGTTACTTTGATTTTCATTTGAGAGTGACAACTATATAGTGATAGTTTTTGTTTGAGGAGAAGAGCATTTTTTCAACTAAACTCTAAATCCTAAACCCTATATATATAGGCACCATGACTAGTATTGGTGATAGTAGTAGTAGCAAAGTTTTTGACGGTAGATTTTTTTTTATTATTATAGGCTTGTTCAATATGTTTTTACATCGGAGTATCCTAAGGTTGACTAGTTCATTGTGCATTTGATGCATTTGGGGGTTTTGGGATTCGGTGTTTTAGGATTTTGAGAGATTGGGTTGTTTTTAAGAAGATGAGACCAGTGAAGTGGTGGATTCATGTGCTTTTAGTGTATATTTCTTATTGTGATTATATATTAAGTCCTATACACATGGTATAAGAGTATTTTCCTTGTAGTATTTACAAAATTGTTGCATTTGTATTGTAGTTCACTTGACATGTATTTAATTGTATTTTTATTGTGTTTCTCTATGTATTGTGGCATTCCAATGATATTATATTTGTTATGTTTTTCTTTGTACTCAGACTATGCAAATAGGTTGTACATTATGTGCTTATTTTCCATTTAGGATCTGTATGCACTAGAGGGATTTGTAATGGCTCTTCTTGGACTGTTTGATTCCATTCATACTGAGTAATGCAAACAAATTAAGCCTCGGTCCATATATATAATTGAACATACAACTCGATATGTAACAATTGAATGTAAATTTTTTAGATATATGATTTTTTATACAATATTGGAATTGCATTCTAATGAGGCATAGGCACGTGAAAAAAGAACAACTTATAAAGATGGTGTACTAGTCACATAAAAAAGCACAAAGCAAGACATCAATAATGGTTAAATGGAACAAAAGTTTAATGTCAATGCCGCCTCAACTTTTTTAAACCATAAATTATTAAACCATCTAGTACAATGGCTATCCATTTTTTAAGGGTAACCATAACACGTAATTGCATTGTTTATTTCTGGCAGCTCAAGAAGCTTGAAAACCCCAAGGCACATATTAGTTTAATTTTTTTTTAAAAGATATTAGGTTAATGTTTCATGAAGCTAAGGTGATACATATATGTAGCATACTAGTTGACTTGTCATGCCCTCTATGTCACACTGTGCCTCTAAACTTACACAATATGAGAAGCTTTAAAAAAATGTAAGAAACCTCATATTGATTACTTGCCAATGAATGACGATCGACTTTTGGAGAAGTGTAAAAAAATTAACCCCTTGAAAGGTTCTATAAAAACTTTTGATTTCAGTACAACATTGATGGGGAATAGGAAACGTTTAATAGCATTTCATTGTCTCTCATAGTCCATTCACTCATCATTTGTGAATTGTGAGTTTGATGTTTTTTTCTAACCCCTTCCATTGACCTTATACATGTTAGGTTTTGGGAAAAATACTAAATTTTTTTATTATAAGACCAATTAGGTCAATATATAGTTACATAAATGGGTCAGACATGGGTCAAGACCTAATACCCACATAAATACCTTAACAAGGTTTTGATATATGATGTATGATTTGGCTGTAGTAATCTGGATGCAGTTACCTGTTCTATTAATTATTGGGTCTGTTTTAGATAATACCCCTTGTTTTGTGCATTTTACTATTCTAGTTCTGAATTTTTTATTATGATCTTTGAGTTATGTAACTTGTGACTTGTGTACCTCTTTTTCAATTATACTTCCCCATCCATGTTTTAACTTTCATGATCAGAGAAATCCAGGTCGACATGATATTCTCTTAATTATTTGCGCATTTTGATCTGGTGATGGTTCCTTAGAATGCTAGATATATCTACTATAGGTACCGGATACAACCTTGTTATTCCAAATCCCTGAACTTCATTTTTGGGTTGCAGCTAGGTGGATAGACTAAATGATGGTAATGCTCATGTTTTTAGTGCTCATTAGAGTAGTTTTTGGGCCTTTCCAATGGTCGCTAAACTCGTCCAAACTTCTGTAGTCTATGCGTGTGAGTGCACGTTTCAATGTATCTCACATACTCTAATTGTAAGTGTGACTTTAGGGTGCGACCGTGTGAGAATAAGGTGTCGACATTGCATTTATGTGGAAGAATAATCAAATATGGTGTTAAATTGTGGATTTTTTTTCTATGACCTAATACCCACGTTTTATCCCATTAATTGGATTTAGGTAGTTACCATAACTACCTTTTAACTCCTAATATTGTGGCTTATCTAATCACAACATCCATCCTAATTATTCCCTTACCCCTCTTCCTTCCAAATCTCTCGACATTAGCAAATCTATATGCATGAGAAGAATTTATCAGGGGAGCTCAGGCAGTACCGTTTTACTTCCAGTCTTCATTACTTTGTTGTTAGTATTTTTTTTATCAGTTTATTTCTTACATTGTGCCATTTAATATTATTGCATTGTACTTAATTAACCGCCTTTATTTGTATGCCTACCATTTTTTAGAGAAATTTGTATGCCTATCATTTGTTTGCTTAATATGTAGTATACAATAGGCATTGTTTTGAGTGGTGTTGTTATGTTCTTCCTCCAATCATTTTGGATGTTAGGGAATCTAAGAGTTTGAGACCACATTTTATGGACAAGAAAAGATGGTTCATGCATATGAATCCTGAATCGAAGGTTTTTTTGCAATAAGGAGAATAGACCAGCATTTTCCTTCTTTGTTCCTTAATTGGGTGATTTTAAAAAGATCCAAGATGTGAAATCCATCGACTAGTAATAATAATAATGAAGGATTGAGAAATTGAATCATGTCACATGTGATTATTGAAGTCATACTTTGATTCATCACTTACACTTAGCTCTATTATTTCTAGTTTGTTTATTGTGAGATGAATATTAGGGAACTTAGGATGAAAAAATGGGTAAGTTGCAGGTTCTTCATTTTGAAAGACACCTTGGACAAGATCTTTAAGAAAACACAGTGATGATCTGATTTGATGTCTAATAAAGACCCCTGGATTAGATCTACAGTAGTCATGGTTTATAGTAGATTATTAGCTAGCTAGTAATTTCCTAGGTAGACATGCCAAGTATTCAAGGGTGTTGTGGTGATTGTCAAATTTCGGAGAACTTGCAACCTTGATGGCTAAAACTTAAATGATCACAATGCAATATGTCTTCTTCTTTTCTGCATGTGTTGTAACACGTTGTTATTAACAAAAGCCATATGTTCCTTTTTTTTGGACACTTTTTTTCACTTCCTCTATTTTCATGATTCTGCATTTGTTTTTGTTGCATTTATTTTGTTGTATTTTTGTTAAACTAGAGCCATGTGTTCCTTTTTTTGGGCACTTTTTTTGTTAAACTAGTAAAAAATAATATGAAAGTCTTATAATACTTAAGTAATTACCTTATTTTTCTTAAATATCTATACAAAATTACTAAATTACAAAGTATAAAGGTAATAGTTTAGTTTTTCAACAAAAAGGGTAGTAGTTTAGTACATGACCAAACTAATTATGTTACAATAAACACTTCTTGGAGAGGAGAAAAAAATTTATAGACTTTGCGTTTGCTATTTAACATCCATGCTTTCATGTTCTTAAGGTATTAGCTCATTTTATGGTGTAAAACTTTGAAGACTGTGTTTTTGTGCAAGCTAATATTGAGAAGAGGCACGAGGAGCTAACTTAGGCTACTCCAGATCAGCCTTTGGATGAAATGCAACTCTACTACGATACATTGGGGGATTGCTCTAAGGGGTGTGTTTACGGGCTCAGGTCCTATTGTAGTAAGAAGAGGAGATTTGGATATCTCGGTGCCAGCACATCCCAGAGGTCGAGTCCTTTAGAGATTGAGGTTTTCTGTCAGAGGCATGCGCAGTTCGAGGCTATCATTGAGAGCTATTTGGGAGTGTGCATTGATACTGGAGTGAGCATGTCTAGCGCACCACCGCCACCACCACGACCACCTCAGGAGCAGCAGCTACAGGTGAGGATGGATCCGACTGATCCACCAGAGCAGCAGCACCACGATGGCGATGATCGAGACATCCACGAGCAGATGGATGAGGAGACTTGGGTGATGAGAGTTAGCTAAGTATTTTAGTTAGTTGGTAGAACTTTTTGGTTTGCATACAAACTTAAAACTTTTTGGTTTGCAAACAAACTTTTAACAATTTTTGGTATGTCAAAATTTGAACAACTATTTGGGATAAATTTTAGATCAAATTCACATTTTGTTTTGCTCATTTTGTAAAATATTGGATATTAATGTGAATGGATTGTGCTGAATATACTTTTGGGGGATTTTAGCATCCCCAAGGAGTCGTTGTAAGGGGTGCATGGCATTGGAGAAGGACAAATTATATTGTTACAGGTTGTGTATAGGAAAACCCTCCCAAAACATAATTTTGAGAAAGAAAAATTTTGAGTACAACAACGGATTAGGGACTGATTAGAGACGGAATTTTTGAAATCCGTTTCTATTCCGTCTCTAATTAGAGACAAAATAGTGACGATCACAAAATAAAAAATTTAAATTATGAGTTTATGAGTTGTGTTCCATCTCTATTCCGTCTTTAATTAGAGATGGAATATTATGAAGTCCGTCTCTAATTAGAGACGAAATAGAAACGGAATACAACCCATAAACCCATATTCTATTATGAAGTTCGTCTCTAATTAGAGACGGAATAGAAACAGAATACAACCCATAAACCCATATCTTGGACGAAGATTGATGGTATTCCGTCACTATTTTTGTCTCAATTTCGTCTCTAAATAGAGAAGGAATCAAGTTTCGTTGCTATGGAATTTAGCATAGACAATTTTAGGAACGAATTCTGTTCCATTGCTATTCCGTTGCTATTGCTATTTCCGTTGCTATTTCGTTGCTATTTAGTTGCTATTATGTTGTTATTTCGTTGCTAATCTATTGCTTTTCTGTTGCTAATTTACTATTTTTTTGTAGTGTCTCCCATTCTTCCCAGTAGACCTGTTCATGAGTCGGGCTTGGGTCGGGCCCAACCAAGCCCAGACCTAAGTACCTAGGCCCAAGCGTAGCCCACCACCTATGTTCTGACCTATATCTTGGCCCAAACCCAACCCATGCAAAAAATACAAAACCCAAGCTCGGCCCATCAAACCCACATATGTTTTTTATTAATAAAATAATTATATTTTTTTAAAAAAATTCTTCCATAAAATTATAATAAAGTGTAGTATTTTCTAGATTTTGTATATATTTATATTAACATACAAATAAAACACAAAAAATGGATGTAGCATATTGGTAAAGAATAATTATCAATGTAGAAGGTCTTGAGTTAAAGCCTTGTCTCCAACATATTTTAGGGTTTAGGGTTTAGTGGTGAGCCAGGCCGATTCTGACTTGGGCTTTACAAGTATGCCCAAGCCCGACCCAAATTAAATATAGCTTAGGCGAGCTCGGGCCTAAGCAGGCTTGGACCTAAAAAAACTTGGGCAGGTCGGGCGGGTACCCAAGCCCATGAACAGGTCTATTCCTAGGTAATGATCATCCATCATGCGAAATAGTAGTCTAAGTAGTCTAATCCATCACAAATTTTGTTAGTCTCAAATCCATCTCCAACAAAAAAAAAAAAAAAATTGACAAATTTATTCCAAACTCATCTACTATTTAGTTTCAAATTTATCCCCACTAGAAAGATTTAGCTAGGCTAGTTTGAATTATTAACTAGCAAAGTGCATGGTCTCAAAAATGCTGTACATCAAACTGAACCCATTCTCAATTGCAATAGATAGTTGCACTGGGTTTAGGGTTATTTAATTTGAGAAGAGGGACAACTTGATTTATTGGGATAAAATTAATTTATAAAATTAATTTTATTTAGTCCCCCTACTTTGTGACTACCCAATCCAGCAATCCTCCCCAACATCACTGATTTTTTTTATGCTATATTGTCATAGTAATATAGTCAACCACTCACCCCATAAAAAGCAATATATCCTCACACATGCAATGCAATTTGATAAATAATAATTTTTTACATCGTAATATAGTCAACCACCATACACAAACAACATTTACCCTCGATTCTCGTGTTCGAATTAACCAAATTTTTTCACATAGGCCCGAATTACAGCTGTTAATCTTTGAGATTAGTACGAAATCCAATTTAATTAATTCAGGCCGTTACACAACAACATCCTTCACTTTCCTTCTTTGTGTTGATTCGAATCAGCCAAGGAAAATATCTGTGACATCTCATACGTTCCTTTCTTGACTTGTCTTTTGAATTGAAGGAATTGTCTTAACGAATCTATCCCACTAATTGTGTGTGATACATTTGCTGGCCAAGCACGAAATATACTCGCAAGATGTTGTCCAATATTCTGATAATCTCTAAAATATTCTGCTGATCTTGAGATATCTGTTGAATCTATCATGGATACTTGCCTGTGCCCAGAGTCTGGAAACAGCTTGTGGGCAGGCTTATAAAGGAAAATCATATATTCAAATGTATAGTTATATTTCCTTTATTTAACTAACCCGATATTGTGGCACAAGGTAGAGAATTTACGTAAACAAATTTTGATGTTGCATTTAAGTCTGCCTCCATGATTAAACAATAGATTGTTCAAATTATTATATTAGATTGTTCAAATTATTTTAGTTAGGATTAATTTTAATTATTTAGTTATGATTAATTCTGTCAGTCAATATTTTCTTTTCTTTATTTGTAAAAAAAAGTTGTTTTGTCAAGATGAAGAAAATTGGAAAATCATGAAAGACAACCCACTTTCTTAATACGTGTGACGCGCGTCGAACGCGTCAATAAAATATATTACCTAAACCAACTATTTTGTAGATAGTGGTAAAGGGTTGATCCCACAGAGAGAGTAGTAGTCTTTCTAAGGTAAGAAAATAACAAGAAGGGAAATCGGGGTTTGAGAATGATTCAATTAACTAATCTAATTACTAAGAAATTAAATAAACAAAAGAAATAAATTTTCAAACAATTAATTAAAATACCTAGGTCAAGACATACGAGTTCGGTTCGACAAAAGATTAGATTTGGTCGTCTATCTATACAAAAATATGCAATTCAATTATATTCTAGTGTAGCTATAGATCCGTGACGCACTCTGGTTCCTCGCACTTCCTAGTCTCGGCGACCAAAGTACGACCGTTGACTACGCCTAACCAAACACGCAACCTGATTGCTAGTGCTCCAGATTTAACGCGCTGGTCACATTACTTCGATTCGTGAAGGCACTACACCTAGACAACCGGATTGCTAGTGCTCCCGATTTAGCTTAGATCCCTAAGGTACTTGACCTGGATGACCAATCATCACAAGTATGAGTCTACCGCGTGAGACGAACGTTTCGACTTCAATGACTAAGGGTAGTCAACCTAGTATGCATGCAATGGCCCTTTACAAACAAATAGATCTAACCCTAAGAATAAAAACAGTACCAAAAGAAATAGAACACAAAAGAATAACAATGAAATTGAAATAAAATAGACCTCACAAACCCATTAATAGTGGTGGTCGAACTCCCTCGTAGTCTTGCCTAGGCCATGGACTTAGTGTCTTGAAGAACACAAAATACAAAGAAAAGTGGAAAAAGGAATAGAAGTCGAAAGAGCAAAGAGTCCCCCTAAAAAGCCTAAAGTTTATTATATATATGCTCCGCGTTTTCTTGATTTTGTGATTCGTTTATTGAATTAGTGCGCACTTCGAGGCATATCGAATGAACTTAATAGATGCAAGTTATCTTTTGCGTACATTTTCTTAATAAGAAAACCACTTATGAGCTCCACTTGTCATAGAACACCCAAATTCCAAGTCATGGAATGTATAGGACCCAACTCCACCCGAGAGATACTCTCACCAAAGCACGTAAAAATACAATGTAGACATTATGTTGGATGATGTCATCATCCACCAATTAAACTTAGTACACTTGCTCGTATGTCTCTACTATATATATATGCATGCGGTTACACATACACACAAGTAACAAGTGCCGCTCCAATGATATCTCAGATATGCATCAACACCTTTTACCAGATGACTTGCCACCTATCTCCAAAACACTCCTTTCACGTCCTTTTTGCCTTTGATTTCGATCATGCACCCCCACAAATCTATAATTACAAATAAGAGCTATTAAAAGTATTTTAGAGACTTTTAATATTAAAAATATATTAAATATATATATACAAACCTAACGCAAATACCGACTTATCAAATGTGGTAGAAGCCCCAACTTCCTCAACCCTAATTTTATAGCAACAGTGGCCAACTTTCACTTCCTTGAATCAATTCATCGATGGCCTAAAAAGAATCAATTTGTCACATGTTTGAAAGACCACAAAAGAATCCCCAAAATCACTAGAAAAAAACACCAAATCTCTAACAAATTACACATCAAAATTAAAAAAAGTAAAAAAAAAAAAAAAAAAAAAAAAAAACAGTTAGGTAGTCTCAGTAGCATAAGGAAAAGTGATCTTCAAAAGCTTTCCAACTTCTTCAAATGGCGGACACACAAACTTTTTAGTTTTTTTTTTTTTTTTTTTTGGTTTTTTAGTTTTTTAGTTTTTACCATAAGAGAATGTGGACTGAAAAGAGAATGTGGACTGAAAAGTGATTTCGCTTTTTGATTTTGCAAAGAGAACGCGAACTAAGGGCATGTGCAATAGTTACACTTGTCTCCACTATAACACTTATTAAACACTTTTTTTGAGACTTGCAATCGTATCACATCTTTTATCGATCACCATTTATTCGACAAGTCACATCATACTTTCTATAATTATTTTATAACAATTATTGGAGTGAATTGTGTAGGATAGAGAGATGAATGTAGATATTTATATAGGATTGAAGTAGATTTTGTTTGAAAAAAAAAAAAAAAAAACCCCAAAACGTATAGAAAACGGGCAAAAAAGGGTAAAAAAGTACCAAACAGTAAAAAAAAAAATGAATCAATTCAAAAATCAAAGGTCCGTTTGTTTGAAAAAGTTTTATTTAAATGAGTTTTGTGGGGCTCACGTGCAGCTTTTTTGCACATAGCCCTTGCAGACTACCGCGCAGTGCACTCTCTGCGCTCCCGAGCACTCTATTTTTTGCATTGCAAGTGCCCCAAGAGAGAAACAATAAAGGGTGGCGCTATGTGCATCCTATATATTTGTAAGGACAAGCCACAAAATCTTTGGCACCCCAATTTCAATTATGCTCCATAAGAAATTACCTACTTACCCTTTACAAACCCCACAATACCTCACATGCTCTGGTTGTGCACCCCATCCCAAATCAGTTATACACCTCTGACTCCGACGACACCCTTCGACCATTAACAATGCAACCTTGCAATCTTAGATTCCAAAAATCTTTCCAACTATCGTAAGTGTCAATTTCAACAAGGCTCGTTTATGTTGTTTTGGTGATAAGGTGCCCTTGTAAACCAAAAGGGTAGTTTAAGGCACTCAAACATTACAAAGGGGTGCCCTAATAAATACTTGGGGTGCCCAAAAGTGGTGGCTTTTGTTTTTAAAGAGAAAATGAACGGAAGGGGAGATTAGTTTGGGTTCTCAAGTTTGAGGGTTGAGTCGTTATGGATTTGACTATAGGGACCCAGTCAAACTTGTGGTGAGATCTCAGGGGGCGTATTTATACCTTTTCTCGCCAAACTTCTATAAAAATTTATATTCTTATAAGAGTTACCTTCAGTTTTTTTTTTTTATGAAATTTATATTTTTATACTACCACAATTAAACTAGCTACGCTCTATGAAAGTGATTGTTAGGCGGTAAAGCAGCAACAACCATATAAAATGAATATAGTAAAAATGAGGATGCTTAGGTGAATGTGTGGCAAAACTCATAAAGATAGAATAAAAATATAGAAATTCAAAGAAAAGTCAAAGTAACATCAATTGACACAAAGATTTGAAAATGACGATTGCAGTAGTTTGGACACCTTCAAAGATCAAACTCTTTTTTTTGAAACCAACCTTCAAAGATGAAACTTAAAGCCTTTATATTTTAATATCCTCTAAAGTTTTAATTTCTTATTCACTTTGTCTCAACAAAAATAAGTAATGTACTCTCAAATTTTAAAATGACTTATAACTTTGAAAGAGTTTTTGCCGAGACCACTTGATATTTCATTTTTTTAGTGCACGTGGAACAATTGAGTTAAATGAATGATAAATTTTTGGAACCGACAAAAATGATGTGGATTGGTGTTCCATCCTTCATTTTGTTTTCTATCTAGACTCCAGGCATAAACAACTTCTTAAAAGTTCCGGAAAAAAAAAAACAAAAACAAAATAAAAAACAAAACAAAAAACTTTTGAAAAGCATCTCTCGAGACTCCATGTATATTAGAGTGGGCTAACTTTTTTTTTTTTTTTTTTTTTTTTTCATTAACGTTCAATGATCAATGACATTTTCTTGTATTTTTTTTTGAGAAAAATGACAGTTTATTGTTTTAACATACTCCCAAATATTTATAGTATTTTAGGCACAATAATTAAAGAAATGAAGCAATAAGTATTTTCTTAATTTTATAATATGACACATTTATTAGAAGAAAACAAAACGTGACAATTTTGGACATGGGAATACAAGCTAACATGAAGTGAACGTGTTTTTTTATTTTTTATGGTTCCATGAACTTCAATAAATTACCTACCTTAGAGACAGACTGTTATCATCTTCTTTTATTTCTTGTTCTGTAAATGGCTACAACTGATGAAGATGGTGAAATTGCATCGGAGCTCCTCCCCCTCCTGCGGGTTTACAAGTCCGGTCGCGTCGAGCGCCTCTTTGGCTCGGCCATCGTCCCACCTTTTCCACAAGGAGATCCACAAACTGGGGTCTCCTCCAAAGACATCACCCTGAAGTCTCCCTCAATCTCAGCCAGACTCTACCTCCCAACCACCACCACCCACAAGCTCCCTCTCCTCCTTTACTTCCGCGGCAGCGCCTTCTGCATTGAATCCGCCTTCTCCTTCATCCCCCACCGCTACCTCTCCCTTCTCTCGGCCCGTGCCTCCGCTCTTGTCGTCTCTATTGAACACCGCATCGCCCCCGAACACCCCCTCCCCGTCGCCTACCACGACTCCTGGGAGGCCCTCCTATGGCTCCTCTC
This sequence comes from Stephania japonica, assembly GCA_039657345.1. Taxonomy (NCBI): domain Eukaryota; kingdom Viridiplantae; phylum Streptophyta; class Magnoliopsida; order Ranunculales; family Menispermaceae; genus Stephania; species Stephania japonica. Next base: position 11,758,908 of record CM077558.1, on the reverse strand, counting down.
CCACTCTCCCCAGGTAATTCATTTTATCATGCATAATGTATGTATAAACTACAAGTGTAAAAGTAGGGCTCACTACAAAATGTCAAGATAAGATGGAGTGTCCACTTTACATCTATAAGCCTTATTTTTCTTTCTAAGTAGTTGATGTGGGGCTATATATCCCAACATCTCCAACACCTATCAATCAATTTAATTTGATCAATTCCTCACACGAACGGCCCTGGACTAGGGTGAACAGGGCAACAACCCCATACCCCTTTTCTATAGGGGGCACTTTTTGAAATAGAATTACTCCCTTCGTTCTATATTATCTGTCGCATTTAGAGCTCTTTTTTTTGTTCCACAATATGTGTCACATTAGAAAATTAAGAAAGCATTAAATATTTTATTTCCAATTCTAACCTCATTCTATTTAGTTAATGATATCATCAATCACTGTTTTTATACAATACATATAATAAATGTAGTAATTTATGAGAGGGTAATATAATCTTGTTATAAAATCTTAATGGTAATTAATCATCACCTTAATTCTTGTGCAAAAGTCAAAATGTAATAGATAATATGGAATGGATGAAGTATATGTATAGAGCATGTAAAGTATTTTTTTTAATTTTTAATTTGCACTTTATGTAAAGTACATTAGTACTATGAAAAGTAATTAAGATTTTTTTACTTTTAATTAAGTATAGAAAGTAACTAAACATTTTAAGAAATGTAAAAGACGCATGTTTAGGAATTTAAATTTTCTTTAATTATCTCAAGGTCAACATGGAAAGTTGAGATTAAATGGAATTAATAACCAAAGGAGGCCACTTTTAAATCAAATCAATTCAAAGTCATGATTGTTAATAAAATCTCAATTACCTTATTTATGTATATTAATATTATAAATCAAATGGCATATGAGTTCGTCTACTTAGACTATCACAAAAAAAAAAATAAAAAAAAAAAGAAGAAGAAGAAGAAGAAGAAGAAGAAGAAGAAAGAAGAAGAAACAGTGATCCCATAAAAACAAAAATTCTGATTTGGCAATATTTTTTACATCTCGTAACTAAACTTGCTTGACACCTAAAATTTTTTATTAAACCTTATAAATTTAATTCGATAATTGTGATTTCAAGATTCTTTGTCATCTCAAATTTTGATTAAATTATACTTTTAAACATTTCTCTTATTTGCACTATATTATAATACTACCAAATAGTAAAACACATGACATATTATTAATATTCAAAAATTAAGAGATCAAAAATAAATTGGGTGAGGTCAATTGGTCAAATTCTGAGTCTCGTGGATAAAGCAAAATAGTTAGAAGGGTTAACCGCATCAAGCTTGAATGGCGTCTAAATATAAATTATATAGTTGGTGTGATTGACATCAAATATCAAGTTAAAAAACAAAAATCTATATAATTTATATAAATTATATAGTTGGTGCAATAAAAAAAATTTGGGCCCATACTAAGGTTTACCCTAAACCCTAAATATTTAGGTCCAGCCCTGATTTCTCATACACATGAACACATGAACACATGAACAGGAAATCCTAACAAACTCATCTAATGCCGATCACCCCCAACAATTAGATCGATGGGTCCTCGACCATGCCGACTTCGACTGCTTTTTCATAGGCGGTGACAGCGCCGGAGGCAACATCGCCCACAATGTCGCCATGAGGGCCGGCTCCTCAGGGCTAACATCGAGAATTCGAGGCGTGTTCTTGTCGCAACCATACTTCTGGGGCTCGACTAGGATTGGGTCGAGAGGCCGGGAGGCCTAATGCCGACTTGATGTCGAGGATATGGGTGTTCGTGTCAGGAGGCGCCAGGCTTGATGATCCGATGATCAACCCGTTGGCCGTTAATGCGCCAAGCTTGGCCGGTCTGGGGTGCTCTAAGTTTGTTCTGGTGTGTGTGGCGGGCGAGGACATCTTGAAGGAGAGAGGGAAGGCTTATTATGAGGAGTTGAAGAAGAGTGGGTGGGATGGAGACGTGGAGTTGTTTGAAGTTGAAGGAGAGGGTCATGGATTTCATGCTCATAACATTGATAGTGAGAAATCCAAGCTCATGATTGGGCGTTTGGCTTCGTTTCTTAATCAGTGATATTGGTAATGTTGTTGTTGTATTGGGTTTTAATTTGTTAATGGGTAAAATACAAAATACTCTCTAAGGTTTTGTTGAAATATGCACTTTAGTCCTTGTGTTTTTATAAATATGTCTTTAGTTCCTCTAGTTTGCTCTTAGTTAAGCAAATTAAATCATCCTTGTGTTAATGTTGAGTCAAATACTATTAATATGTTACTTTTTGATGATGTGATAATTTTTTCCTACCAATAATGTTATTTTGTGTTTTTATAAATATGTCTTTAGTTCCTCTAGTTTGCTCTTAGTTAAGCAAATTAAATCATCCTTGTGTTAATGTTGAGTCAAATACTATTAATATATTACTTTTTGATGATGTGACAATTTTGTTCTACCAATAATGTTATTTAGGTTTTACATATTTTCTCTTATCTAAAAATAATATATATGTCTTGAATTAATAAAATCACAAGTGTGAAACGAAAAAACTAATAATCCAAATGTAAATATATTTATCATTTAATAATAATAAATTGATAAATCGTGTGTAATAAAATGGCATACCAACCAAAATAATAAACTCACATTGATTTTTACCATAAAATGAATAAATATATAAAGATTTTTTTAATATCAAATATATAAAAGTTGTTATACCAAAAAGTAAAAAAATAATAATAATAATAATTAAATTCTTACTTTTGTCTTCCCAATTTACACCATTTTATAATTTTTTTAAAGAAACGCTTGTAACGGCCCAAATCACTAATAGTGGATTAGTCCGTAATTAAGAGTCAATGACCCGTGATGTGGTCTGACGATGGGTGTACAGTCCTAACACTCGGCTTAGAGACCGAATAATACATTAGTTTTGGTGTGATGGGTGCCTAGTGCACACTACAAGAAATAAGTCTATCAATGACATTTGAAAACTGTCATTAAAAGTAAAAGATGACAGTTTTTGACGGTCATAAAACGGGATTGTCGTAGAAAGTTAACGTTTTAACTTACAATGACAACTTTAAAACTGTCATCTTTAATGTTTAATGACATTTTAAAACTATCATCTTAACAATTCAATGACACTCTAGATATATCATTTTAACTATTTAAGGACAATTTTTAAATATCGTTAAAGCTATATGATATTATTAAAATTATTAAAAAAATTAAAAGAAACTATCTAAATGCATAAAAAATTATTAAATAATCAAATACATTGCGCTAAAATTTATATACCAACAAATAATAATAAACAAAAAATAATGATCTTTTAATTCAATCAACAACATTCAAGTTCGTCTACATTTTAACATCCTATAAAAAGATGAAACATAAAATTATAAATTCAAGCAATTGAGAACTTGTCTTCATTATGAATGAAAAGATCCATTCATATATTGATTACACCCTTCAATATCTGCAAAAATATAAAAGAGAGACAATTAATAATATGTAGACATGTTAAAATGTAACATCAATAATAATAAAAAGAGCTTTGGAAGTTGGAACCCAGTAATTTCAGAACTACAATGCTTAAGAAAATATTTTTAAACATAATCTCAAGTTGCGCAAAAGTCAACACAAAAGAAAAATAAAATTAGATAGACCAAACTATATTTTCTCATTACGTTGTTAACGACAACAACTGCAATAATTAGTCAAACGACAGAACAAATAAATGAATGGAATTCAAATTTGAAATTTATAGAAGACAACTTTCAATTTTTGTTTTTGAACTCTCAACCACAGATTTTTAAATCATCAAACTAACCAATCCAAACACTGATCAAGAAAGTTGTGCTCACTTCACCACCACGTCATGTCCAATTTATTCTCAAGAAGAAAAGAAAAAATAAAGAAATAAATATAAAGCAACCATAGCTTTTCCCTCTAAATACATAACAAGCCATCAAACTTCAAGATTTGGAATGCTGACGCCCTTAAGCTTAAACCATGGAAGTAAAAATTATCACAGGCATGCTCTCTTCACACACACATATACATTGACAAAAAAAAAGATAATGAAACACGTTTTTTTAACAATGGTCAACAAACTGCAGCTTGAACACCAAGGTTGGTTGAGTTTACTCCCGCCGAGATTTATTCTTTTGCGTATTTATGACACACTAAACCATAGCATATGTATCAGAGGTAGTCAATGAATAGTCGACCCAATGTTGTTACTATACATATGTCGGCGCGTCGTGGTCTACACCGCCATCATCAGCAGATTTAGGAATTTCAATCATGTTTCAGTTTACTAACTGACGGAGCCTGAGGATAGTCCGAAATATGGTTCTAGTATGACTAGGATCCTGCACACACAATTGAGCTTCACTATTTTATATGCTTGCGATGATCAATTTACAGTTATTTTTTACTTTCCCCATGTTTATTTAATAGTCTTTATGATTTATTTATTCATTTATGTAATCACTCAGTGAAGTTCCTTGGGATTACTTACTCTAGAGTTTAGACTCATCATCTATTTTGTTGTGATGGCTTGAGTGCAGACTTGGCAAGGGGAAGCTTGATGATTATTTGTGACAGCTTACCTTTAGAGATTGACTCGTACATTTATTTTTGATATTTTGTTTTTAGTTGGGATATGGGAAACAATGTGAGACTCCTATACATGTATATTATACAGTTGAGGCTTTTGATCAACGTATATACATGCTACATTTTCTTACGATTTTTTCATATTAGGTTGGTTCTCGTATGACATGAATTTACATCATTTCCTTATTAATCATGTTTAATAAGTCTTACTTCGTTAATTGATGATTAAATTAATACACGACTTGAGTCCATTGGCTAACCTGAAATGAAAATGATAAAAACTAGTCATAATATGAGGTTTGAATGAGGCAAATGACGTTATGATACGTATGGGACAAATAAGGGTCGGTGACTGAGCAAGGTTGTGAGCATGCGGTACATTACGCGATACTTATTAGGAAGTGTGTGCATTTCACCGACGAAAATAATATCCTGTTTTGAAATTGAAATTCAAGAGCAACATGAACTAAAGATCTAATACACAGATTTAGAGGTAGTTCTTTCGGAACGACGCATTTTTCTCCTACTATACTGGTAGAAATTTTTTTACTTTATTTATAAGAAATGAATTATTTCTCGCCTTATGTAAATATCATATCTTTGTACATATTATATTATAGTAAATAAAGTCTCATTCCTAAAAAAAAAAATATCTAGAAACGCTACAACCCATAGTATAAACTTTCTATCATTCAGGTACGAAAGAGCTCAGAACCATATATATATTTGAAGAAAAGTCAAAACTCCACTTTGACAGTTGTAGGGCATATCATTGAAATTGACTCGCGAAAAGACGAGCTAACTAAAGACACACTTTTTGTTTTTTCTTTTTTCTTTTTAAAATGAAACAACCACCAAGATCTGAACTTATAACCTTCGACTTTTAAATTATATATCATTTATTTCAAAAAAAAATTATATACCATAGCTTTAACTAAAAGTATAAATTCAGACCCGTCCATTAAATTATCGAGTTTTGTCGGGTCTGGCCACGCTTTGTAGTGGTCTACATATAAGCATTTTTCTGCAATTTTTTAGTGCTAATTAATGGAACAACTTTTAAATGAATCTGATATGTTTTTGAAACTGACAAAAATAATGTCGATCCTTTCACAGGCATATCTTGACTAATCGGACAACCATATCTTTTCAACACCTTCAACGATGAAGTGAACAGACTTGTTAACAAATCATCTTCTCTTGATCCTTGTTCTTTAATTTGATGGCTACAAATGATGATGAAGTTGCATCGGAGCTCCTCCCCCTCCTCCGCGTCTACAAGTCCGGCCGTGTCGAGCGCTTCTTGGACTCGCCCATTGTACCGCCCTCTCCACAAGGAGACCCAAACACTGGAATCTCCTCCAAGGACATTACCAACATAAAGTCTCCCTCAATCTCAGCCAGACTCTACCTCCCTACTCCCACCAGTACCACTCAAAAACTCCCTATCCTTCTCTACTTCCGCGGCGGCGGCTTCTGCATCGAATCCGCTTTCTCCTCATTTTGGATGTTAGGGAATCTAAGAGTTTGAGACCACATTTTATGGACAAGAAAAGATGGTTCATGCATATGAATCCTGAATCGAAGGTTTTTTTGCAATAAGGAGAATAGACCAGCATTTTCCTTCTTTATTCCTTAATTGGGTGGTTTTAAAAAGATCCAAGATGTGAAATCCATCGACTAGTAATAATAATAATGAAGGATTGAGAAATTGAATTATGTCACGTGTGATTATTGAAGTCATACTTTGATTCATCACTTACACTTAGCTCTATTATTTCTAGTTTGTTTATTGTGAGATGAATATTAGGGAACTTAGGATGAAAAAATGGGTAAGTTGCAGGTTCTTCATTTTGAAAGACACCTTGGACAAGATCTTTAAGAAAACACAGTAATGATCTGATTTGATGTCTAACAAAGACGCCCTGGATTAGATCTACAGTAGTCATGGTTTATAGTAGATTATTAGCTAGCTAGTAATTTCCTAGGTAGACATGCCAAGTATTCAAGGGTGTTGTGGTGATTGTCAAATTTCGGAGAACTTGCAACCTTGATGGCTAAAACTTAAATGATCACAATGCAATATGTCTTCTTCTTTTCTGCATGTGTTGTAACACGTTGTTATTAACAAAAGCCATATGTTCCTTTTTTTTGGACACTTTTTTTCACTTCCTCTATTTTCATGATTCTGCATTTGTTTTTGTTGCATTTATTTTGTTGTATTTTTGTTAAACTAGAGCCATGTGTTCCTTTTTTTGGGCACTTTTTTTGTTAAACTAGTAAAAAATAATATGAAAGTCTTATAATACTTAAGTAATTACCTTATTTTTCTTAAATATCTATACAAAATTACTAAATTACAAAGTATAAAGGTAATAGTTTAGTTTTTCAACAAAAAGGGTAGTAGTTTAGTACATGACCAAACTAATTATGTTACAATAAACACTTCTTGGAGAGGAGAAAAAAATTTATAGACTTTGCGTTTGCTATTTAACATCCATGCTTTCATGTTCTTAAGGTATTAGCTCATTTTATGGTGTAAAACTTTGAAGACTTGTTTTTGTGCAAGCTAATATTGAGAAGAGGCACGAGGAGCTAACTTAGGCTACTCCAGATCAGCCTTTGGATGAAATGCAACTCTACTACGATACATTGGGGGATTGCTCTAAGGGGTGTGTTTACGGGCTCAGGTCCTATTGTAGTAAGAAGAGGAGATTTGGATATCTCGGTGCCAGCACATCCCAGAGGTCGAGTCCTTTAGAGATTGAGGTTTTCTCGTCGAGGCATGCATGCGCGAGCTTCGAGGCTATCATTGAGAGCTATTTGGGAGTGTGCATTGATACTGGAGTGAGCATGTCTAGCGCACCACCGCCACCACCACGACCACCTCAGGAGCAGCAGCTACAGGTGAGGATGGATCCGACTGATCCACCAGAGCAGCAGCACCACGATGGCGATGATCGAGACATCCACGAGCAGATGGATGAGGAGACTTGGGTGATGAGAGTTAGCTAAGTATTTTAGTTAGTTGGTAGAACTTTTTGGTTTGCATACAAACTTAAAACTTTTTGGTTTGCAAACAAACTTTTAACAATTTTTGGTATGTCAAAATTTGAACAACTATTTGGGATAAATTTTAGATCAAATTCACATTTTGTTTTGCTCATTTTGTAAAATATTGGATATTAATGTGAATGGATTGTGCTGAATATACTTTTGGGGGATTTTAGCATCCCCAAGGAGTCGTTGTAAGGGGTGCATGGCATTGGAGAAGGACAAATTATATTGTTACAGGTTGTGTATAGGAAAACCCTCCCAAAACATAATTTTGAGAAAGAAAAATTTTGAGTACAACAACGGATTAGGGACTGATTAGAGACGGAATTTTTGAAATCCGTTTCTATTCCGTCTCTAATTAGAGACAAAATAGTGACGATCACAAAATAAAAAATTTAAATTCTGAGTTTATGAGTTGTGTTCCATCTCTATTCCGTCTTTAATTAGAGATGGAATATTATGAAGTCCGTCTCTAATTAGAGACGAAATAGAAACGGAATACAACCCATAAACCCATATTCTATTATGAAGTTCGTCTCTAATTAGAGACGGAATAGAAACAGAATACAACCCATAAACCCATATCTTGGTCGAAGATTGATGGTATTCCGTCACTATTTTTGTCTCAATTTCGTCTCTAAATAGAGAAGGAATCAAGTTTCGTTGCTATGGAATTTAGCATAGACAATTTTAGGAACGAATTCTGTTCCATTGCTATTCCGTTGCTATTGCTATTTCCGTTGCTATTTCGTTGCTATTTAGTTGCTATTATGTTGTTATTTCGTTGCTAATCTATTGCTTTTCTGTTGCTAATTTACTATTTTTTTGTAGTGTCTCCCATTCTTCCCAGGTAGACCTGTTCATGAGTCGGGCTTGGGTCGGGCCCAACCAAGCCCAGACCTAAGTACCTTGGCCCAAGCGTAGCCCACCACCTATGTTCTGACCTATATCTTGGCCCAAACCCAACCCATGCAAAAAATACAAAACCCAAGCTCGGCCCATCAAACCCACATATGTTTTTTATTAATAAAATAATTATATTTTTTTAAAAAAATTCTTCCATAAAATTATAATAAAGTGTAGTATTTTCTAGATTTTGTATATATTTATATTAACATACAAATAAAACACAAAAAATGGATGTAGCATATTGGTAAAGAATAATTATCAATGTAGAAGGTCTTGAGTTAAAGCCTTGTCTCCAACATATTTTAGGGTTTAGGGTTTAGTGGTGAGCCAGGCCGATTCTGACTTGGGCTTTACAAGTATGCCCAAGCCCGACCCAAATTAAATATAGCTTAGGCGAGCTCGGGCCTAAGCAGGCTTGGACCTAAAAAAACTTGGGCGGGTCTCAAGGGTACCCAAGCCCATGAACAGTCTATTCCTAGGTAATGATCATCCATCATGCGAAATAGTAGTCTAAGTAGTCTAATCCATCACAAATTTTGTTAGTCTCAAATCCATCTCCAACAAAAAAAAAAAAAAAAAAAAAAAAATTGACAAATTTATTCCAAACTCATCTACTATTTAGTTTCAAATTTATCCCCACTAGAAAGATTTAGCTAGGCTAGTTTGAATTATTAACTAGCAAAGTGCATGGTCTCAAAAATGCTGTACATCAAACTGAACCCATTCTCAATTGCAATAGATAGTTGCACTGGGTTTAGGGTTATTTAATTTGAGAAGAGGGACAACTTGATTTATTGGGATAAAATTAATTTATAAAATTAATTTTATTTAGTCCCCCTACTTTGTGACTACCCAATCCAGCAATCCTCCCCAACATCACTGATTTTTTTTATGCTATATTGTCATAGTAATATAGTCAACCACTCACCCCATAAAAAGCAATATATCCTCACACATGCAATGCAATTTGATAAATAATAATTTTTTACATCGTAATATAGTCAACCACCATACACAAACAACATTTACCCTCGATTCTCGTGTTCAAATTAACCAAATTTTTTCACATAGGCCCGAATTACAGCTGTTAATCTTTGAGATTAGTACGAAATCCAATTTAATTAATTCAGGCCGTTACACAACAACATCCTTCACTTTCCTTCTTTGTGTTGATTCGAATCAGCCAAGGAAAATATCTGTGACATCTCATACGTTCCTTTCTTGACTTGTCTTTTGAATTGAAGGAATTGTCTTAACGAATCTATCCCACTAATTGTGTGTGATACATTTGCTGGCCAAGCACGAAATATACTCGCAAGATGTTGTCCAATATTCTGATAATCTCTAAAATATTCTGCTGATCTTGAGATATCTGTTGAATCTATCATGGATACTTGCCTGTGCCCAGAGTCTGGAAACAGCTTGTGGGCAGGCTTATAAAGGAAAATCATATATTCAAATGTATAGTTATATTTCCTTTATTTAACTAACCCGATATTGTGGCACAAGGTAGAGAATTTACGTAAACAAATTTTGATGTTGCATTTAAGTCTGCCTCCATGATTAAACAATAGATTGTTCAAATTATTATATTAGATTGTTCAAATTATTTTAGTTAGGATTAATTTTAATTATTTAGTTATGATTAATTCTGTCAGTCAATATTTTCTTTTCTTTATTTGTAAAAAAAAGTTGTTTTGTCAAGATGAAGAAAATTGGAAAATCATGAAAGACAACCCACTTTCTTAATACGTGTGACGCGCGTCGAACGCGTCAATAAAATATATTACCTAAACCAACTATTTTGTAGATAGTGGTAAAGGGTTGATCCCACAGAGATTAGTAGTCTTTCTAAGGTAAGAAAATAACAAGAAGGGAAATCGGGGGTTTGAGAATGATTCAATTAACTAATCTAATTACTAAGAAATTAAATAAACAAAAGAAATAAATTTTCAAACAATTAATTAAAATACCTAGGTCAAGACATACGAGTTCGGTTCGACAAAAGATTAGATTTGGTCGTCTATCTATACAAAAATATGCAATTCAATTATATTCTAGTGTAGCTATAGATCCGGTGACGCACTCGGTTCCTTGCACTTCCTAGTCTCAGCAGCCAAAGTACGACCGTTGACTACGGCCCTAACCAAACACGCAACCTGATTGCTAGTGCTCCAGATTTAACGCGCTGGTCACATTACTTCGATTCGTGAAGGCACTACACCTAGACAACCGGATTGCTAGTGCTCCCGATTTAGCTTAGATCCCTAAGGTACTTGATCGGATGACCAACTGTCACAAGTATGAGTCTACCGCGTGAGGACGAACGTTTCGACTTCAATGACTAAGGGTAGTCAACCTAGTATGCATGCAATGGCCCTTTACAAACAAATAGATCTAACCCTAAGAATAAAAACAGTACCAAAAGAAATAGAACACAAAAGAATAACAATGAAATTGAAATAAAATAGACCTCACAAACCCATTAATAGTGGTGGTCGAACTCCCTCGTAGTCTTGCCTAGGCCATGGACTTAGTGTCTTGAAGAACACAAAATACAAAGAAAAGTGGAAAAAGGAATAGAAGTCGAAAGAGCAAAGAGTCCCCCTAAAAAGCCTAAAGTTTATTATATATATGCTCCGCGTTTTCTTGATTTTGTGATTCGTTTATTGAATTAGTGCGCACTTCGAGGCATATCGAATGAACTTAATAGATGCAAGTTATCTTTTGCGTACATTTTCTTAATAAGAAAACCACTTATGAGCTCCACTTGTCATAGAACACCCAAATTCCAAGTCATGGAATGTATAGGACCCAACTCCACCCGAGAGATACTCTCACCAAAGCACGTAAAAATACAATGTAGACATTATGTTGGATGATGTCATCATCCACCAATTAAACTTAGTACACTTGCTCGTATGTCTCTACTATATATATATGCATGCGGTTACACATACACACAAGTAACAAGTGCCGCTCCAATGATATCTCAGATATGCATCAACACCTTTTACCAGATGACTTGCCACCTATCTCCAAAACACTCCTTTCACGTCCTTTTTGCCTTTGATTTCGATCATGCACCCCCACAAATCTATAATTACAAATAAGAGCTATTAAAAGTATTTTAGAGACTTTTAATATTAAAAATATATTAAATATATATATACAAACCTAACGCAAATACCGACTTATCAAATGTGGTAGAAGCCCCAACTTCCTCAACCCTAATTTTATAGCAACAGTGGCCAACTTTCACTTCCTTGAATCAATTCATCGATGGCCTAAAAAGAATCAATTTGTCACATGTTTGAAAGACCACAAAAGAATCCCCAAAATCACTAGAAAAAAACACCAAATCTCTAACAAATTACACATCAAAATTAAAAAAAGTAAAAAAAAAAAAAAAAAACAGTTAGGTAGTCTCAGTAGCATAAGGAAAAGTGATCTTCAAAAGCTTTCCAACTTCTTCAAATGGCGGACACACAAACTTTTTAGTTTTTTTTTTTTTTTTTGGTTTTTTAGTTTTTTAGTTTTTACCATAAGAGAATGTGGACTGAAAAGAGAATGTGGACTGAAAAGTGATTTCGCTTTTTGATTTTGCAAAGAGAACGCGAACTAAGGGCATGTGCAATAGTTACACTTGTCTCCACTATAACACTTATTAAACACTTTTTTTGAGACTTGCAATCGTATCACATCTTTTATCGATTACCATTTATTCGACAAGTCACATCATACTTTCTATAATTATTTTATAACAATTATTGGAGTGAATTGTGTAGGATAGAGAGATGAATGTAGATATTTATATAGGATTGAAGTAGATTTTGTTTGAAAAAAAAAAAAAAAAAACCCCAAAACGTATAGAAAACGGGCAAAAAAGGGTAAAAAAGTACCAAACAGTAAAAAAAAAAATGAATCAATTCAAAAATCAAAGGTCCGTTTGTTTGAAAAAGTTTTATTTAAATGAGTTTTGTGGGGCTCACGTGCAGCTTTTTTGCACATAGCCCTTGCAGACTACCGCGCAGTGCACTCTCTGCGCTCCCGAGCACTCTATTTTTTGCATTGCAAGTGCCCCAAGAGAGAAACAATAAAGGGTGGCGCTATGTGCATCCTATATATTTGTAAGGACAAGCCACAAAATCTTTGGCACCCCAATTTCAATTATGCTCCATAAGAAATTACCTACTTACCCTTTACAAACCCCACAATACCTCACATGCTCTGGTTGTGCACCCCATCCCAAATCAGTTCTACACCTCTGACTCCGACGACACCCTTCGACCATCAACAATGCAACCTTACAATCTTAGATTCCAAAAATCTTTCCAACTATCGTAAGTGTCAATTTCAAGGCCCAAGGCTCGTTTATGTTGTTTTGGTGATAAGGTGCCCTTGTAAACCAAAAGGGTAGTTTAAGGCACTCAAACATTACAAACAGGTGCCCTAATAAATACTTGGGGTGCCCAAAAGTGGTGGCTTTTGTTTTTAAAGAGAAAATGAACGGAAGGGGAGATTAGTTTGGGTTCTCAAGTTTGAGGGTTGAGTCGTTATGGATTTGACTATAGGGACCCAATCAAACTCGTGGTGAGATCTCAGGGGGCGTATTTATACCTTTTCTCGCCAAACTTCTATAAAAATTTATATTCTTATAAGAGTTACCTTCAGTTTTTTTTTATGAAATTTATATTTTTATACTACCACAATTAAACTAGCTACGCTCTATGAAAGTGATTGTTATGCGGTAAAGCAGCAACAACCATATAAAATGAATATAGTAAAAATGAGGATGCTTAGGTGAATGTGTGGCAAAACTCATAAAGATAGAATAAAAATATAGAAATTCAAAGAAAAGTCAGAGTAACATCAATTGACACAAAGATTTGAAAAGGACGATTGCAGTAATTTGGACACCTTCAAAGATCAAACTCTTTTTTTTGAAACCAACCTTCAAAGATGAAACTTAAAGCCTTTATAATCTAATATCGTCTAAAGTTTTAATTTCTTATTCACTTTGTCCCAACAAAAATAAGTAATGTACTCTCAAATTTTAAAATGACTTATAATTTTGAAAGAGTTTTTGCCGAGACCACTTGATATTTCATTTTTTTAGTGCACGTGGAACAATTGAGTTAAATGAATGATAAATTTTTGGAACCGACAAAAATGATGTGGATTGGTGTTCCATCCTTCATTTTGTTTTCTATCTAGACTCCAGGCATAAACAACTTCTTAAAAGTTCCGGAAAAAAAAAAACAAAAACAAAATAAAAAACAAAACAAAAAACTTTTGAAAAGCATCTCTCGAGACTCCATGTATATTAGAGTGGGCTAACTTTTTTTCTTTTTTTCTTTTTTTTTTTCATTAACGTTCAATGATCAATGACATTTTCTTGTATTTTTTTTTGAGAAAAATGACAGTTTATTGTTTTAACATACTCCCAAATATTTATAGTATTTTAGGCACAATAATTAAAGAAATGAAGCAATAAGTATTTTCTTAATTTTATAATATGACACATTTATTAGAAGAAAACAAAACGTGACAATTTTGGACATGGGAATACAAGCTAACATGAAGTGAACGTGTTTTTTTATTTTTTATGGTTCCATGAACTTCAATAAATTACCTACCTTAGAGACAGACTGTTATCATCTTCTTTTATTTCTTGTTCTGTAAATGGCTACAACTGATGAAGATGGTGAAATTGCATCGGAGCTCCTCCCCCTCCTGCGGGTTTACAAGTCCGGTCGCGTCGAGCGCCTCTTTGGCTCGGCCATCGTCCCACCTTTTCCACAAGGAGATCCACAAACTGGGGTCTCCTCCAAAGACATCACCCTGAAGTCTCCCTCAATCTCAGCCAGACTCTACCTCCCAACCACCACCACCCACAAGCTCCCTCTCCTCCTTTACTTCCGCGGCAGCGCCTTCTGCATTGAATCCGCCTTCTCCTTCATCCCCCACCGCTACCTCTCCCTTCTCTCGGCCCGTGCCTCCGCTCTTGTCGTCTCTATTGAACACCGCATCGCCCCCGAACACCCCCTCCCCGTCGCCTACCACGACTCCTGGGAGGCCCTCCTATGGCTCCTCTCCCACTCTCCCCAGGTAATTCATTTTATCATGCATAATGTATGTATAAACTACAAGTGTAAAAGTAGGGCTCACTACAAAATGTCAAGATAAGATGGAGTGTCCACTTTACATCTATAAGCCTTATTTTTCTTTCTAAGTAGTTGATGTGGGGCTATATATCCCAACATCTCCAACACCTATCAATCAATTTAATTTGATCAATTCCTCACACGAACGGCCCTGGACTAGGGTGAACAGGGCAACAACCCCATACCCCTTTTCTATAGGGGGCACTTTTTGAAATAGAATTACTCCCTTCGTTCTATATTATCTGTCGCATTTAGAGCTCTTTTTTTTGTTCCACAATATGTGTCACATTAGAAAATTAAGAAAGCATTAAATATTTTATTTCCAATTCTAACCTCATTCTATTTAGTTAATGATATCATCAATCACTGTTTTTATACAATACATATAATAAATGTAGTAATTTATGAGAGGGTAATATAATCTTGTTATAAAATCTTAATGGTAATTAATCATCACCTTAATTCTTGTGCAAAAGTCAAAATGTAATAGATAATATGGAATGGATGAAGTATATGTATAGAGCATGTAAAGTATTTTTTTTAATTTTTAATTTGCACTTTATGTAAAGTACATTAGTACTATGAAAAGTAATTAAGATTTTTTTACTTTTAATTAAGTATAGAAAGTAACTAAACATTTTAAGAAATGTAAAAGACGCATGTTTAGGAATTTAAATTTTCTTTAATTATCTCAAGGTCAACATGGAAAGTTGAGATTAAATGGAATTAATAACCAAAGGAGGCCACTTTTAAATCAAATCAATTCAAAGTCATGATTGTTAATAAAATCTCAATTACCTTATTTATGTATATTAATATTATAAATCAAATGGCATATGAGTTCGTCTACTTAGACTATCACAAAAAAAAAAAAAAAAAAAAGAGAAGAAGAAGAAGAAGAAGAAGAAGAAGAAAGAAGAAGAAACAGTGATCCCATAAAAACAAAAATTCTGATTTGGCAATATTTTTTACATCTCGTAACTAAACTTGCTTGACACCTAAAATTTTTTATTAAACCTTATAAATTTAATTCGATAATTGTGATTTCAAGATTCTTTGTCATCTCAAATTTTGATTAAATTATACTTTTAAACATTTCTCTTATTTGCACTATATTATAATACTACCAAATAGTAAAACACATGACATATTATTAATATTCAAAAATTAAGAGATCAAAAATAAATTGGGTGAGGTCAATTGGTCAAATTCTCAGTCTCGTGGATAAAGCAAAATAGTTAGAAGGGTTAACCGCATCAAGCTTGAATGGCGTCTAAATATAAATTATATAGTTGGTGTGATTGACATCAAATATCAAGTTAAAAAACAAAAATCTATATAATTTATATAAATTATATAGTTGGTGCAATAAAAAAAATTTGGGCCCATACTAAGGTTTACCCTAAACCCTAAATATTTAGGTCCAGCCCTGATTTCTCATACACATGAACACATGAACACATGAACAGGAAATCCTAACAAACTCATCTAATGCCGATCACCCCCAACAATTAGATCGATGGGTCCTCGACCATGCCGACTTCGACCGCTTTTTCATAGGCGGTGACAGCGCCGGAGGCAACATCGCCCACAATGTCGCCATGAGGGCCGGCTCCTCAGGGCTAACATCGAGAATTCGAGGCGTGTTCTTGTCGCAACCATACTTCTGGGGCTCGACTAGGATTGGGTTCGAGGCCGGGAGGCCTAATGCCGACTTGATGTCGAGGATATGGGTGTTCGTGTCAGGAGGCGCCAGGCTTGATGATCCGATGATCAACCCGTTGGCCGTTAATGCGCCAAGCTTGGCCAGTCTGGGGTGCTCTAAGTTTGTTCTGATGTGTGTGGCGGGCGAGGACATCTTGAAGGAGAGAGGGAAGGCTTATTATGAGGAGTTGAAGAAGAGTGGGTGGGATGGAGACGTGGAGTTGTTTGAAGTTGAAGGAGAGGGTCATGGATTTCATGCTCATAACATTGAGAGTGAGAAATCCAAGCTCATGATTGGGCGTTTGGCTTCGTTTCTTAATCAGTGATATTGGTAATGTTGTTGTTGTATTGGGTTTTAATTTGTTAATGGGTAAAATACAAAATACTCTCTAAGGTTTTGTTGAAATATGCACTTTAGTCCTTGTGTTTTTATAAATATGTCTTTAGTTCCTCTAGTTTGCTCTTAGTTAAGCAAATTAATCCTTGTGTTAATGTTGAGTCAAATACTATTAATATGTTACTTTTTGATGATGTGATAATTTTTTCCTACCAATAATGTTATTTTGTGTTTTTATAAATATGTCTTTAGTTCCTCTAGTTTGCTCTTAGTTAAGCAAATTAAATCATCCTTGTGTTAATGTTGAGTCAAATACTATTAATATATTACTTTTTGATGATGTGACAATTTTGTTCTACCAATAATGTTATTTAGGTTTTACATATTTTCTCTTATCTAAAAATAATATATATGTCTTGAATTAATAAAATCACAAGTGTGAAACGAAAAAACTAATAATCCAAATGTAAATATATTTATCATTTAATAATAATAAATTGATAAATCGTGTGTAATAAAATGGCATACCAACCAAAATAATAAACCCACATTGATTTTTACCATAAAATGAATAAATATATAAAGATTTTTTTAATATCAAATATATAAAAGTTGTTATACCAAAAAGTAAAAAAATAATAATAATAATAATTAAATTCTTACTTTTGTCTTCCCAATTTACACCATTTTATAATTTTTTTAAAGAAACGCTTGTAACGGCCCAAATCACTAATAGTGGATTAGTCCGTAATTAAGAGTCAATGACCCGTGATGTGGTCTGACGATGGGTGTACAGTCCTAACACTCGGCTTAGAGACCGAATAATACATTAGTTTTGGTGTGATGGGTGCCTAGTGCACACTACAAGAAATAAGTCTATCAATGACATTTGAAAACTGTCATTAAAAGTAAAAGATGACAGTTTTTGACGGTCATAAAACGGGATTGTCGTAGAAAGTTAACGTTTTAACTTACAATGACAACTTTAAAACTGTCATCTTTAATGTTTAATGACATTTTAAAACTATCATCTTAACAATTCAATGACACTCTAGATATATCATTTTAACTATTTAAGGACAATTTTTAAATATCGTTAAAGTTATATGATATTATTAAAATTATTAAAAAAAATTAAAAGAAACTATCTAAATGCATAAAAAATTATTAAATAATCAAATACATTGCGCTAAAATTTATATACCAACAAATAATAATAAACAAAAAATAATGATCTTTTAATTCAATCAACAACATTCAAGTTCGTCTACATTTTAACATCCTATAAAAAGATGAAACATAAAATTATAAATTCAAGCAATTGAGAACTTGTCTTCATTATGAATGAAAAGATCCATTCATATATTGATTACACCCTTCAATATCTGCAAAAATATAAAAGAGAGACAATTAATAATATGTAGACATGTTAAAATGTAACATCAATAATAATAAAAAGAGCTTTGGAAGTTGGAACCCAGTAATTTCAGAACTACAATGCTTAAGAAAATATTTTTAAACATAATCTCAAGTTGCGCAAAAGTCAACACAAAAGAAAAATAAAATTAGATAGACCAAACCATATTTTCTCATTACGTTGTTAACGACAACAACTGCAATAATTAGTCAAACGACAGAACAAATAAATGAATGGAATTCAAATTTGAAATTTATAGAAGACAACTTTCAGTATTTTGTTTTTGAACTCTCAACCACAGATTTTTAAATCATCAAACTAACCAATCCAAACACTGATCAAGAAAGTTGTGCTCACTTCACCACCACGTCATGTCCAATTTATTCTCAAGAAGAAAAGAAAAAATAAAGAAATAAATATAAAGCAACCATAGCTTTTCCCTCTAAATACATAACAAGCCATCAAACTTCAAGATTTGGAATGCTGACGCCCTTAAGCTTAAACCATGGAAGTAAAAATTATCACAGGCATGCTCTCTTCACACACACATATACATTGACAAAAAAAAAGATAATGAAACACGTTTTTTTAACAATGGTCAACAAACTGCATCTGAACACCAAGGTTGGTTGAGTTTACTCCCGCCGAGATTTATTCTTTTGCGTATTTATGACACACTAAACCATAGCATATGTATCAGAGGTAGTCAATGAATAGTCGACCCAATGTTGTTACTATACATATGTCGGCGCGTCGTGGTCTACACCGGCCATCAAGCAGATTTAGGAATTTCAATCATGTTTCAGTTTACTAACTGACGGAGCCTGAGGATAGTCCGAAATATGGTTCTAGTATGACTAGGATCCTGCACACACAATTGAGCTTCACTATTTTATATGCTTGCGATGATCAATTTACAGTTATTTTTTACTTTCCCCATGTTTATTTAATAGTCTTTATGATTTATTTATTCATTTATGTAATCACTCAGTGAAGTTCCTTGGGATTACTTACTCTAGAGTTTAGACTCATCATCTATTTTGTTGTGATGGCTTGAGTGCAGACTTGGCAAGGGGAAGCTTGATGATTATTTGTGACAGCTTACCTTTAGAGATTGACTCGTACATTTATTTTTGATATTTTGTTTTTAGTTGGGATATGGGAAACAATGTGAGACTCCTATACATGTATATTATACAGTTGAGGCTTTTGATCAACGTATATACATGCTACATTTTCTTACGATTTTTTCATATTAGGTTGGTTCTCGTATGACATGAATTTACATCATTTCCTTATTAATCATGTTTAATAAGTCTTACTTCGTTAATTGATGATTAAATTAATACACGACTTGAGTCCATTGGCTAACCTGAAATGAAAATGATAAAAACTAGTCATAATATGAGGTTTGAATGAGGCAAATGACGTTATGATACGTATGGGACAAATAAGGGTCGGTGACTGAGCAAGGTTGTGAGCATGCGGTACATTACGCGATACTTATTAGGAAGTGTGTGCATTTCACCGACGAAAATAATATCCTGTTTTGAAATTGAAATTCAAGAGCAACATGAACTAAAGATCTAATACACAGATTTAGAGGTAGTTCTTTCGGAACGACGCATTTTTCTCCTACTATACTGGTAGAAATTTTTTTACTTTATTTATAAGAAATGAATTATTTCTCGCCTTATGTAAATATCATATCTTTGTACATATTATATTATAGTAAATAAAGTCTCATTCCTAAAAAAAAAAATATCTAGAAACGCTACAACCCATAGTATAAACTTTCTATCATTCAGGTACGAAAGAGCTCAGAACCATATATATATTTGAAGAAAAGTCAAAACTCCACTTTGAGAGTTGTAGGGCATATCGTTGAAATTGACTCGCGAAAAGACGAGCTAACTAAAGACACACTTTTTGTTTTTTCTTTTTTCTTTTTAAAATGAAACAACCACCAAGATCTGAACTTATAACCTTCGACTTTTAAATTATATATCATTTATTTCAAAAAAAAATTATATACCATAGCTTTAACTAAAAGTATAAATTCAGACCCGTCCATTAAATTATCGAGTTTTGTCGGGTCTGGCCACGCTTTGTAGTGGTCTACATATAAGCATTTTTCTGCAATTTTTTAGTGCTAATTAAAGGAACAACTTTTAAATGAATCTGATAAGTTTTTGAAACTGACAAAAATAATGTCGATCCTTTCACAGGCATATCTTGACTAATCGGACAACCATATCTTTTCAACACCTTGAATTAACAAATCTTCTTCTCTTATTCCTTGTTCTTTTGATGGCGACAAGTGATGATGAAGTTGCATCGGAGCTCCTCCCCCTCCTCCGTGTCTACAAGTCCGGCCGTGTCGAGCGCTTCTTGGACTCGCCCATTGTCCCGCCCTCTCCACAAGGAGACCCAAACACTGGAATCTCCTCCAAAGACATTACCAACATAAAGTCTCCCTCAATCTCAGCCAGACTCTACCTCCCTACTCCCACCGGTACCACTCAAAAACTCCCCATCCTTCTCTACTTCCGCGGCGGCGGCTTCTGCATCGAATCCGCTTTCTCCTCATTCCACCACCGCTACCTCTCACTCCTCTCCGCCCGCTCCTCCGCTCTCATTGTCTCCGTCGAGTACCGCCTCGCCCCTGAGCACCCCCTCCCCGCCGCCTACCGCGACGCTTGGGACTCCTTCCATTGGCTCCTCTCCCATTCTAATTCTTCCCAGGTAATATCATCCAGTTAATTACACTCCAATCAAACTCATCCAACTTTGTGACTGATCATTAATTTGAACCCAGTTCTCCTCAACTGAACTGATTTTTTTATGCCATATTATCATTGTAATTAAATTTCTCTCAAATTTGAGTGTGGATAAAATTGAGACTACATAAATAGATGAGTTTGAAAAAAAAAAAAATTGACAGAATTTCTTGTTTGGAATAGATCTGAAGCTTCTAGAAAGGAGTATTATATTAAGAAAATACTAGAATGACAAAGAACAAGTCATACCTTATCACATTATAGCCTACAATAGCTATTCATGTTGCCTCGACTCGCGTGATATGCATCGATATCTGAATAAAATATGTATCTCGAGGTAGGTATAGATGGCTCTTGTGGACCAATAAATTTTGTGCGTAGGACTTCTCGTTATATAATTATTGTACATTATGTGCAGGAAATACTAACAAACTCATCTATTGTTGATCGCCAACAACAAGAGCAATGGATTCTCAACCACGGTGACTTCGACCGGCTCTTCATAGGCGGTGACAGCGCCGGAGCCAACCTCGCCCACAATGTCGCCATGCAAGCTGGCTCTACAGAGCTAAAATCGAGGATTCGAGGTGTGCTCTTATCGCAACCGTACTTCTGGGGCTCAGCGAGGATGGGATTTGAGGAAGGGAGGCCTGACTCCGACTTCATTTCAAGGCTCTGGTTGTTCACGTCCGGAGGCGCCGGTCTTGATGATCCGATGATCAATCCGTTCGCCGAGGAGGCGCCAAGCTTGGCCGGGCTGGGGTGCTCTAAAGTGCTGGTGTGTGTGGCGGGCGAGGACATCTTGAAGGAGAGAGGGAAGGCTTATTATGAGGAGTTGAAGAAGAGTGAGTGGGATGGAGAGGTGGAGTTGTTTGAAGTTGAAGGAGAGGGTCATGCATTTCAAGCGCTTGATACTGAGAGTGAGAATTCCAAGCTCATGATTGGGCGTTTGTCTTCCTTTCTCAATCAGTCATGATGAGGACCTGCATTCGCGCGTGATTGTTGTTGTTCTTCTTCTTGTTCTTGTTTTGGGTTAATTTGGGAGTTTATATAATTAATTAGGTAGATTGTTACTACTTCCATTCATTGCAGTGTCTGAAAAAAAAAAAGAAAAAGTTGCTGTGTGGGGCATCTGTACTTCCTTGAAAATGGAGGCAGGGGAGAGCCTATAATTATCAATGGTGTAGATGTTGAAGAAGCTCTCCCAAAGTTCTTGTGGTTTATTTTTTTCGTTTCATTAATTATGAGGTATTTGATGCCAATTGTATTAATCCGGGCATTATTGTTCTTTAAGCCACACATGCATTTTTATGTCAAACACACTGCTAGCTAGCTAGCTACTAGCTCAACTGGTTTAGTGTGATGGGGGAGTCTGCAATCTACTATTTGATTGAGATTTACTTAACTATTTTTTGATAATTAAAGTAAGTTATGCTAGGTTTTTTTTTTTTATGATCAAAAGTTATGCTATACATTGGTACACAATGGTTGGGATATTGGCTTGTGATCAGCCATACACTGCTAATGCATGTATGCCGGAAAGATCCATATGGCTGGGAATTGGGAATTGGTAGTTTTGGCTTCGTCCCTGATTCCCATGATGTTTCTCAAGTTCCATTAGATTTATCAATTACTCTTGGGATGTAAATTTCCTCGGACGTGTTGATTGAAAAAATAACTAATTAAAAAGGTTTTTTTTTTCTTTTTTTTTTCTCTGTCTAAACCATTCAATATATGGGCTATCTAACTGCTCTAGGTTCGCCCACACTGTATAAGTGAGGAAAGCTCTCAATGTTAATATTTTTATTTTCAAAACTTGAATTGAGCCACTAATTAAGACAATAATTGATGTTGATTAACGCAGCCGATGTCGTTGTTGTTTTGAACCATATGGGCTATGGCTGGGCTTGTGAGCCACATTTTGGGCCTAAATATATTTGGGCGTGGAGGACAATTTAATGCTTGCATGCACAGTGGGCTTAAACCAATCGTGCTTTCGTTAGTATTTGTTCCAGAAATTCAGCACCATATACACACTCGAAGTAATGCTTGTTTTCGTATAAGTAATGCTTATACCAATTTTCAAAAAAACAAAAAAACCTTATACCAAGCATTACTTTGCAAAAGGCAAGATTTTGGAGATTTAATGTGATCACTCTCATTGAAGACAATAAATAAAAATAAAAAAAATGGAAAAGTAATTGATTGGTCCGAATGGTAAATGATTCGGTTCTCCTTGAAGTATGGAGTTTGAGTCTCATAGATTAATTAAAAATTTTATGTACTCGTTAAAGAGACAAAAAAAATTGATTGTTCCAAGTAGTAACAAACTCAATTCCCCTTAAACAAGGTCTTGTGGATGGAAAAAATGAGGCCCCAGTAGACTTGATCATGGGTTCGAGTACTCGTCTAGCCCGCCCAAGCCCGTGAACAAATAACCGAGCTTACGTAGAAATTTTCAAAAAAAGCCCAGTCTAATCTAAGCTCGACCTGAATACAAATTAATAATTACTATATGTTTAAATAATTAATGTTGGAGATGGGATTTGATCCAAGAACATAATGTTGCTCATTTGATTCTTAACATCTGACTTCTCCTTTTTGCATAACAATTGAATATATAATGTTTAAATAGAAACACACATATGGTACCGAAAAAATCCATACAAATTTTATCAAATAAATAAATAATTTATTTTTTATATTTTTAATATTAAAAATTTTAAACATGGGCATGATAGCTCCGGCTTAAGCTTTATACTTTTTGCATGGGTCTTGTTTGGCCCTGTGTACAAGCCCGTATAGCTAGTAGGCCAGGCTTGTATGGATTAGTCGTGCTACCAAGTGAAAAAAAAAATTATATATATATATATATATATATATATATATATATATATATATATATATATATATATATATATATATATATATCTTGATTTGCCTTTTATGGTGGAAATCAATTTCCAGGAACTCATTTTACAGGCCACCAGCAGAAAATAATGGAGACGTTGTTCTCCTTCTCCACTCCCTCACTAACAACTCCTCAGTTCTCTCGTTTTCGCTCTCCAAGCAATCTCAAAGCCCCAATCTTCTCATCTTCGTCTTCGTCTTCGTCTTCGTCTTCAATCTGTGATCTCTTCTGCAGGTGCAATGGCTCCACTAGCGGGGACCACCAATCCGCCACGGACGAAGACCTCTCGATTTCGTCCGCTTACGACGCCCTCGGCGTCGACCGGGACTGCTCGATCGCCGACCTCAAATCCGCCTTTCGATCTAAAGTAATCGACTGGATTATAATTGCTTACTTTGATTTCTTTGATTTGGTTATGTAAATTGTGGTTTTTATTTTGGGTGCGTAATGTGTTGTTAGGTCAAGCAGTTCCATCCCGATGTCCGGAAGAGCGGTTCGGATTCGATGATACGCCGCGTGATATCGGCGTATGAGGTGAGTGAGTTAATGATGATCGAATGGATTGATCAATTGTAGTGAACTACTGATTGTTGATTGTGTGTGTGTGTGTGCGTGTGCTGATTTTTGTGTTCAGTTGTTGTTGGAGAGAATTGGATTTGGTGCGTATGAGAGGTGGGAATTGGATGGCGGAGGTGTGTGTTTACTTGCGAATTGGTTATTGTTCTTGTTGTTTGAATTGGGGTTTGATTGTGCAGAGAACAATTGGATCCTTTCGACGAGCCGGAATGTGAGGCGTTCGACGTCTTTGTTAATGAGACTCTTTGTGTTGGCAAAGGTAAATCCTATGCCATGTGTTTAAGATTGTATTAGTTGGGCCCTTGATAAAATTGTGTGAAAATGATGATCAACCAATTGAACATTCCCAACCTTTTACATGCATAGAATGGGTATCTCGACTAATAATTTGAAATTACGAGGATATGAGGGATGTGATTTGTAGATTCATGGTGATGATGGGGATCAGTTCAACTGTTAGGGTATATGTGCAGTGAAAAATCTGTGAGTTTGGCAGTTGTGGTATTGTGAATGCAAGAACTGTGTTCTATGTTGTCCTCAGTTAATGTCTTGTTGAGTGTGAGAGAGTTGGAGGCTTGGCATTGGTGTAATATTCTGAATAATAAAATCTCGGACACCCCCTTGGGGGGATTAGTCGGGCGAAGCTCGGACACCCCCCAAGGGCATCAAAAAAAAATTCTGAATAATAAAATCTGTGTTCTCTGTAGTGGATTAGGCACATTGCCGAACCACGTAATTCTTTGTGTTGATTGTGTGCGTTGTCAACGTTGTATGTATTTAATTTGCTTGTATAGGCTCAATATAGGAGTCCTCATTTGGTCTTTTGGTTTAAGCCACTCAACCAACCCTGTGAAATTGCTAATCGTCAATATTTCCTATCTTCAATGGGAAAAGTATACATAATTAGGGTTGCATTACAATGCTATAACTGAATGCATTATCTACTGCTTTAAAATTCATCACACCACTAGCTCTATCAAAGATTCAAAATTGCATTATGTCCCAAGGTGTCTACTACTCAATTCATGATTCTTCTGTCATCATATTGGTCCTTTAGATTGGGTAAACCACCCGAATCGACCTTATTTAGTGATCCAAATACGGAAAAGGATATAAGCCGCAGCAAAGATCTAACCAGTTAGCACAATGGACATAAGGTCTAGTTTTCCTTTTTGTATCATTTGAGCCATTCTCTCCACTAGGTAGCACTCAATGACTGAAGTAGCTGTTAGGTTTTGGGAAAAAGATTGAAGTTATTTATTAAGGACCAGGTCAATATATATATAATTACACATAATGGGCCCAGAGGGCCAAACCCTAAATATCCAATATACCTTAACACCCGCCCTCAAACTCAAGGTAGGTGGATCAACAACTTGAGTTTGAAAACTAATACACTGAAATAAATAGACGAAATAATAATAACTAACTAGAACAATAATAATAATAATAGCAAACTCTCGTAAGCACTAAGACATGACGATGAGCAGAAGCAGTGAGCATCACGATTTTGATTGTCCGACGAAGAATGACGACGAATAAGGGGATGAAGAAGGGCCGACGAGAAGCATGCACATAGGAACACAAGAACTATTGCGAAAAGTTCATCCGACAAATAATGACGACGGTCCAGCAATGAAAAGCCGGTGACGATGACATATCGATGAGAAGCGCGCACACAGAGCTGCTACGAAAAGTTCGTCCGACATGACAAAGGTGAGAGGGGCCAACGAGAAACACGCACACATGAACACAAAAATTGCTGCAAAAAGTTCATCCGACAAACAATGTGTGTGCTTCTCGTTGGCCCCTCTCATATTTGTCTTGTCAAACGAACTTTTTGCAGCAGCTCTAATACCATGTTAGGTTTTGGGAAAAAGACTGAAGTTATATATTAAGGACCAATAGGTCAATATATATAGTTACACATAATGGGCCCCGAGGGCCAAACCTTAAATACCCAATATACCTTAATAGTAGTGATTGTACATATGATAGACATATTGTGGTTTAAAAGACATCGTGAAAATGACGGATATCATAAGTTGGTCTAGAATTAGTAACTAAAAAAAGTATATATAGAGCGTGCAACTTCTACTATCCCAAAAAAAAAAACTATATGTAGAATGTGCATTGGAAGAGTTTGATCCATGTGGCGACCCCAACTAATATGGGATTGAGGCTTTGATGTTGTTGTTGACTATATAATGTGCAAAAAAAAAAAAAAAGAATGAACATTAACTGAGCTTGTACGTCTGCATGCTTTGGAGAGTGGAAATGAAAGGATATCAATCTTGGTATGCACAGATTCAAGTGATAAGTTTGACAGAAAATGGTTTAAACCGTTCTTTTAAGTAATCGTCCCTTTGGTATGGTTCCATCAACTAGCTAATAGTGAAACCAATTTATTTTGTTGACGAAAGACATCCTTATGGGAATTTAGTTATTATTGGCTTGTAATTTGGTAAATACTTATTCAATATCTAATTCTTATGATATGCTTGTATATTGGGTAAAACCATGTCTTAGGCAAGACCCTTGCTTGCACTTTATTTCTTCTTCTCTTCCGGGCTCCTGCACATTTTTTTTTCTTTTGAAACATGCACGTTTTTGCAAGTATTTTATACATATAATTGATTGAAAAAGTGTTCATAGTGAAGAAAATGAAAATTGAATCATTAACTTGAATCCCTTGATCGTTTAATTGACTTGCAATTTCAGCATTTGTTTATCATGTAATAGTCATCTTGATTATTCAAGAGATCTTTCTCTTGGATCTTCATTCATAAATCATCTCTTTAGTTTCATATCAAAGCAAAAGGTCTGTTCTTATTGCTAACTTTTTTTTTTTTCTTTCCCAGTTTGTCCATATTCATGTGTAAAAACTGCACCTCATGCATTTTCTTTTGTTACCTCGACTGGTACAGCACGCACAACTTCTCAAGGTCAGATTACAATCCTCCAGGTCTTTTGGTGTCTTTGTGTTGGTGGCGTTTCAAATGTTTCTTCTTCAATTTAATTTCAAAGTGAGCTTTTTATCTATCAAACTATCACTTCACTATTCTTGAGTCATTAAAATTGCTTCTTGCAAGGAGGGGTGACCCTAGCAGCTGAGTATTCCGGCTTGCTTGGGGGATATCAAATGATGATCTGCATGCCAACCAAAATTTAAGCAAAGGATCAATAAAACCAATAATCCAGTAAATTCTCTTTGATGGGTTAAATTAGGAATCTAATTATCTAATGAATTCAATGCACTGGATATCGTTTTCCTTGCAAAAGTCATTTCAGACTGCTGATGATTTTTTATGCTGGCCTTCTAGAGATGGTAGAAAACATCTGCTCAGTTTTAATCGAAATTATAGTATAACTTCTCACATATATGTTTTCTGTCTAGAATTTCTTTAACTTGTCCTCTTGTTTTCAAATTTTACAATATAGGACATGGCGACGATTATGAAGTCCAACTTGCAGTTGGGCAGTGCCCACGAAGTTGTATCCATTTTGTTACACCTTCTCAACGAGTTATTTTGGAGGAACTACTTGACAGGTTATAATTATAACACGGTCTTCCACATTACAAATAATGAATTGGGACATACAATTATCTTGTACTGTTTTTTTATTTTTTATTTTTTTTTATTTTTTTTTATTTTTGCAGTATCATGAGCTTTCCCTTTGACAATTCAGCCGATGCAGACTACTTGTACTCTCTCATCACTAAAGCGAAGTTTGAAAATAATCGGTATCGGAAGCCCAAGCGACAACCTAAGGCTTCAACAGATAATGTTGATTGGTTCTGACATCATGAAAATGGAAGAAACTGTGTATATATTGCTTAGCACATCAGTTCTTTCAGGGCATGTTACAAGATTTACTAGGTTTAGAGGTTTGTCCTAGTTTGCACTTTAGTTCTAGTAGATTTCTGCTCAAAGTAAATATTTTTTTAGATCTTGAGAGCAAAGAACCATAAAATATTTTTCATTCTCTATGAAATGGAAAGGTAATGGCGGGACTAAAGTGCATGTAATGGCAATCTTCACTATGAATTATGTAATTTGGCTTAAATTGTTGCTCTTACACCAAAATAATGGAATGGCATGGAATTATGGGAAGAATCGCAGAGAAGAGAAAATAAATAAATAAATAAGCGAGCTTACTCTTTTCCTTTTTACTATAATTAACTCTTCTTTTCTTTCAAAAAAAAAAAAAAAAAAAAAAACTCTTCTTAAACTTCCTGCATTATCGAACTATACCAAAATTTAAAGTAATGCTAATGTAAAAATATAAACGCCCCGCTATGTGCAAATCACATTTTATTAAGGGCGAACCATTTAATTTTTTTTACTCCACTTCCAAAAATGCCTTCAAAGGAAATGACATACTTACCTCTCACAACTCTCACAATCACTCACATGCCCTTCTTCCTTCTCATGTTGTGCAACCCACACAAACGCCACCTTCGACTCTGACGATCCTCTCTGACCATCGGCGAAGCGAACTTGCAATTTTGAAGCCCACTACTATCATAAGAGTTGATTTTTTTCATGTTTCTACTGAAAAATCATGTTTCTCCACTGTTTTGTATGCATTTTAGAGGGTTTGAACAATTTTTTTTTGTCTTGCTAGACCATTGTTTGTTTGTGTTGTTCGGTGGTTATTTACCATAACAAATGGAGGATGGACGTGTAGGAGATATGGATGTACAAGGCGGAAAGGTATTTCTTGAGTTTTCATTTAATTTTTGTATTTTTTTTCATGTTCAAACCAAGGATTCCATCTATGGTTCGGCCTCGCAGGACCGAACAAATGGCTTTTGTTCGGTCAATCGTGTTTGATTGAAAAATGTTTGTTTGGTCACTTA
Organism: Stephania japonica; assembly: GCA_039657345.1. NCBI lineage: Eukaryota > Viridiplantae > Streptophyta > Magnoliopsida > Ranunculales > Menispermaceae > Stephania > Stephania japonica. The sequence goes on along the minus strand of CM077558.1, from coordinate 11,729,538 downwards.
TGACCGAACAAATACTTTTTTTTTGTTCAAATCAAGGATTCCTCTGGTTCGGCCTGGCATGGCCAACAAAATGATTTTTTGTCGGTCTCAAATGATTGATTGAAACATGTCTGTTCGGTCATAGGTGACCGAATAGTTGAGTGCCCGTCGGTATCACTAGACCGAATCACCTATTTTCATAGTTTTTTTGAATTTTTTTTGTGGTTCTTGATTGAGGGTCGAATTTGATACTATGATTTACCATTTTACAAAAAAATTTGCGTTTGACTGACTATCTTGACTACACTAAGGACTTTAAGCCCAACAAATATGTACGACCAATCGAACAAAATATTAAATATTAAATCAAAAATTGATCAACTCCAAATCAATTCACATACCAAATTCATCAACTCCAAATCATAACTTCATAGTAAAATTCATCAAGAAAAAACGAATCCAATTCATAGACAACTAACTCCAAATCCATAACAATTCCAAATTCAAAACAAGCGAATCCAATTCATAGACAACTTCATTGGAAGGTCCCGTTGACATTTTCGTTGTCTTGCGCTTTGACAAAGCACCTTCCGCGCTTTGAGAATTAGTCTCCGGATGAATCTGCTTTCAACTGTTGGGCATCGGTCTCCTCTCGAGTAATAGTCTTCTTAGTACGAGTCATATCTATTAAAATGACACAAATATAAGCCCAACATCACCATTCAATAATGACTTCGCCAAAATATAAACCAATAACATAATACTCACATCATTTGTCTATTCGGTTAGGACAAACCAATTGAGATTATTGTATTAGGTTGGAGTCACCCGAGTGAACGACTTTTCACCGGTCAACTATAACCGAACAGAATAATTTAAATCGGTTGTGCGTGACCGACTGAGACTCGACAACCACTAAATACAAAACGAGCATAATATTCGATCATAAACAACAACAAACACATATACAACAACCAAAATTGCTAAAAAACAAGAGAAGATTGAAGAAACATCAACATTCATGGAAACAACATAAATCGACAAATCAACCAAGTTTGACTGTATCACCATAATATTTGTTGATCATCAAATCGAATTACAATAGATTAGAATGTGACCCTTAATTGCAATATTTTCAAAAAAAATTCAATATTACATCAAAATTGGATTGATCGGTCATAACAGACCGATTGAACTTTATTTGCTCGGTTGCTTTCAACCGAAGAGAACAAATTCAATCGACCATGTACCGACCGAGCCTAAACCTACAATACACACAAAATGACCACCCAATTCGATTGTACACATACAAAATAACCACAATCAATCAATAACAACACGGATTTGAACAAATAAACAAAATCTCACCTTAAAATTCGAGTTGATGCGAAAGCCTAGGGTTTGCATTCGAAGCTCCAACTGCACGTTCGTCCACCGCTTCGAAGGAAGACCTAGGGCTCGAGTTGATACGAAGATGCACCCATTGTCACGTAAAGATCGATCGAACAGAGAAACCTAGGTCTTGTGCGTCCTCGTCCTCCTTCTTCTCGTCGCGTTGTTGAGGTTTTTGGGATTTTTATTTAGGGGTGCACAAGGGGCAAGGGCATTTTAGGAACTAATTAGATTTTTTGAGGTGCTCTCATCCATACGTGGGGTGCCCACATCCTTTGGTTTGCCTTTCGTAAAAAGTGGGGGCTTTGGGTACATTTTATATAATTGGTTTTAAGTCCAAAGAGGTTACAGTAAGTTGACAATCAATGTAAAATATTTGTCATTCTCTATAAAATGGATCATTGAATGGAGCAGTGTAGAATTGCTTGATTCGCGAGGCACTTGATCTATGAGGTACAAGAGTAACATCTATGACTAACGAGTGTAAATTTGAATGCTAAAAAATTGCAAGGAAAGCATTCTTGTGAAAATGTCAGTCTCTTAAAAATGATTTTGGTAAGGGAAAAAATCGCAAATTGAGAATTTTTTTTCTTAAGAATTTTAATTATCTTTTTTTAAATGAAAATGGTGTCCAATAGACATAATTGAGGAAGTGGCTAGGGTTTGGAACATTGGTTGTTTTTTTTGTGATTCTTTAGTTTGAATTTTTGATCGGCGATAGTTCCAATAACAATCTTTATTTTTATTTATTTAATAAAAGTCGAATTTATTCAGATCTGAAATGTTTCGTTTCATTCGACCTGCAACAGTTGTCATATTCATTATTGGCACCACTTGTCTTTTTTCCACACATGCATCTACTATCACTCAATTCTGCCCCTGCTTCTATATGTTTGTGTATGGATCTGGGTCAGTTGTTAGTTTGATATTTTTTACTAGGTTTTCTATTTCAGTAAGTTATTGTTTTCCTTTGTTAGAAGTTTGCGTTTGTCTTCCTTTGTTGGAAGTCTGTGTTTATCTTCTCTCGTCGAAAGTTTTTGTTCGTCTGGAAGTTCTATTTCTCGTTATGGTTATATTATTGTAGATACAAAATGCAAGCGTATAAGTTGCATACAAGTTTACAAACTTTCACAACATCAATTTGATCTCAAAGATAAGGAAAATGGCTACTATTGATGTAATTTTATTGTTAAATCAGATATCATAGTGAGCAATTTCTATGAATAGAAATATCATTTTGTCAATAATAATAATAATAATAATTATTATTATTATTATTATTATTATTATTATTATTATCTTTTTTTATATACTGTAATAATTACGTTAATTTATTGTTGGAAATCTCACCCTTTTTTTTTGAGAACTTGAAAATTTCACTTTTAAACCAACACAAAGGGTGACAATTGTCACTTGATAAGAAAACATGTCACGTTGTATAATATGAGTAACTCAACGCGCAATCATATATATAGTGTCTCGATATCATACACATCATTTAAAATCCAGCACAAAATATTCATTTTCTTTTTCTTAAATTTTTATTAAGAAAAATGATACGGTAACCAGAGGCGGAACCATAAAATTTAGTTAGGGTGGTAAAATTTACCTAGACATATACTTATTAGCTCAGTCCACCTAATGTGGGTCAAACTTGATTTGTAAGGGTAGTAAAACTAAGGCCTAATGATCAAAAATATCTTAACCTTTACAAGTTGTATCAATTATATCATAACCTTTAGAATTTAGTATTAATTCTATCCTCAACTAATTTAGACTTTTTTTTCCCACACATCATTTTTTTTTAATTTTTTTATTATACAATTTAAAGATTTATTCATACATATGCATTAAAGCTTAATATTTTTTTCATGTATTCAATGTATATAATATACATATAGTAGTGTGTGTACATATGCTACTCAATCATATACATATAATCTAAGTACATAATTCTATTTAAATACATAATTTTTTTGTTAAATTAAACAACTATGGGTATCTTCTAATAAGTTTTATGTGTTATTTTCATATGTATAAACACATGATTTTCAACTTACTATTGGTGCTTTATGAATAAATAAAAAAAATTAATTAAGGTACTAACGTATCATTGATTTATAAATTGTTTTTTTTGTGAGTTCTTGTACATTAATTCAAACACGGGGCTTACAAAATTACAATGTGTAAATTGATCAATATGGATGATCAAGAAAAGAAAAGTTAGAAGATTATGTTGATTTCAAAGAAATATGTTGATTTTAAAGAAAAAATACCCAAAATTAGTTGATGATATAATTGATACTAAAACGAAAAAGTTAGGATAGAATTGATAATTTTCAAAAATTAGGATATAATTGATACAACTTGTAAAGGTTAGGATATATTTGATCATTAGGCCAATTTAATATAGACTCGACGACCCTATTCAAGATTGCAAAAGCCCGATAATTTAATGGGGTTTAAATTTAGATTTATCGACTTAAACTGTGCCTTAGTAAAATTTATAAAATATTTATAAAATATTTTGGTATTTACTTTTGAAATGAGTTAGTTAGCATTAAAAAACGTTATCAAAAAAATATTGAGCTGAATCAGCCTGGAACTCAATTATAAGCCATATCACACTTGGGTTGGTCACATAGAATAAGGTTTTGTGTCAAATTAAAAAATGTATTACTAAAAAATAATAATCAAATAATACACTAATAATCATAATGACTTGCAATATAAATGACTATGATACAAACAAAATTTGAGAAGAAAGTTAATAATTTTGTAATTTTTTGTTAAGTAAAAAAGTATATATATTAAATCAATTATTTTTCCTCCTCCCAAACTTTCACTTAATTACTTTATGATTTGAAACAATAAAAAGTGATGTTTGAGAGATTTTTAAACTTGATCTTTAATTAAGTGTGTATTTTGACTATAACTTTTTAACCGCAACTCGAAATTGAGTTCCATATTTTTTTGTGAAATTAGACTTCAATATCTTTATGACTTATGATTTTAATAAGTTTTATTTAACAATGTTCCAAAATACATAAAAAAAAATAAAATTTGGGTTTCAAAAAGAAATACATAATTTTTTTTTTGTTTTTTGGGTTTCCACGTATATTATTAACATGATCAATTATTTTTATCGAAAAAGTGTTGATAGTAAGAAGGCGAGAATAAGCCGGAGGCAAAGCATGTGAGGGATGAAAAAGGAGTTCGAGTGGCGTACGCGTGTTAGGGGGGTGAAAAAAGGGAGCGAGGGCATGTAAGGAGGCAGAAGTGGGGTGCCTAAAGGGGGTCCTCCCATTGCATCTGCCCTAATGGTAACTTAGGAAGTTAAACCCAGGAACAACACACAACTGCTTGTGCGTTGTCCCTTTCGATACGTATATATCCCAATGTAACGTATACACATCCTGGTGCCTAAAAGGGGTCCTCCTTGCAACCTGTATACATCTCGATGCGCATTGCATGACACACAAATAGATGCGTGTCATTCTTGAGTTAACTTCTTGAATTACGCTTGCATTTTCTATTTAATTATTATTTTAAGAAAATAAAGCTAAATCTAAATTAGTGTCTATAGGCCCTTTTACAATTTTTTTTTTCACAAATGGAACCAAAAATAGAAATCCACTTAAGAAAAAAAAAAGAAAAAATCTTCCAACGGTTCTTTATTTCGTATTTCAAATTCCAAACTCTCCCATATGACCGTTTGAACAAACGCTCTCTCTCTCTCTCTCTCTCTCTCTCTCTCTCGAGCTCTGCATTTCCCCCAATCGTTCTCCCAAAAAAAAAACCATAATTTGCGATTTCCTGCAACGAAGGCGTCAAAATCATGGAAGGCACGTTTGCAATCACATATCTCCTCTTCGTTCTCTCTTTCATTTCACGTTTTTCTTGACAGATCGTGTGTTCTTGTGTTGCAGATCAAACCACACAAAGCCCTAATTTGACGGACCATACTAGCAGATCTGCGTTGCAGAGAGTCAATTCTTTGACCGAATTAGTTCAGGTATAGTTAGGGGTTCAGTTCAAGATTCAATTTTGGGTTTCATGAGATGCTGAAATTAGGGTTTTTTTTTGTTCAGGATTTAAAGAAAGATCACACGGTGCTGTCTTCGGAAGTGAAGGGCGCGGTGGAAGAGGGGTTTTTGGGATCGGATTGCGTCGCGGCGCTGCGGCTACTCGGTGTGTTTGTTTGTGCAGATTTTGTTTGATGAAATGTTGGTTCTTTTTTGTGGCTTTTAATTGAATGGTTGAGAGGGTTTTTGTGTAGGTAATGAACATGAGGCTCTGAAGAGGAAATATGTTGAGGAGAGTTCGGAGCGTAGAAGGCTTTACAATGAAGTGATTGAGCTCAAAGGGAATATTAGGGTGTTTTGCAGATGTAGGCCTTTGAATGAGGATGAGGTTTCGAGTGGGTCTGGTTCTGTTGTTGAATTCGATGCCGCCCAAGAAACTGATCTTCAAATTGTGTGTTCTGATTCTTCGAGAAAGCAGTTCAAGTTCGATCATGTTTTCGGCCCTCAGGACAATCAAGGTGAGTATAATTCAATTTACTGATGGAAAGAAAATACCCATGTCTTCTTATTTGTGTTTGAGTAGTTCTTGTTGTAGATTTTTTGTTCTGTCTTTGATTTCAATTGAAATTTGAAGGGTTTCTTTGCCTGAAAAAATTGGGAATCGTGGATTTGTTGTTGCTCTACCGAAGATTTGAAGAACCCTCTTCTATTTTCGGCCAATTCCCTGAAAACTCTACTTAATTTCTTGTTCTATCTTTCATTTCAATTAAATTTTAAAGGATTTCCTACCGTGAAAATTGGGATTCATGGAGCTGTCGCTCTGCGGAATATTTAAAGTACACTTTTCTGCTTTAGGCCAAGTCTTTGAAAACCCTAGTTAATATCTTGTTTGGTATTATAAAAACTGCAGAGGCTGTATTTGCTCAAACTTCTCCCGTTGTGCTTTCGGTGTTGGACGGGTTCAACGTCTGTATATTCGCATATGGGCAGACAGGTACAGGAAAGACATTTACAATGGAAGGAACTCCTGAGAATAGGGGAGTTAACTATAGGACCTTGGAAGAGCTGTTTCGGATATCCAATGAGCGTGGCGGTACTAATAAGCATGAGTTGTTTGTGAGCATGTTGGAGGTTTACAATGAGAAAATTAGGGATCTTCTGGTGGAGAATTTGAATGAACCTTCAAAAAAGTAAGCCTGCCCTATTTTCATTGTATAATTTGTATGTACAAGTGGAAATATCATATGCCAATGGGTTGTTTGATTGTTTGATATTGAAATTTGATGTAGGTTGGAGATAAAACAAGCTGCAGAGGGAACACAAGAGATCCCAGGCCTCACCGAAGCTCGTGTACACAGCACAGATGAAGTGTGGGATCTACTGAAGACGGGGAGCAGAATCAGAGCCGTGGGATCAACCAATGCTAATGAGCTTAGCAGCCGCTCTCACTGGTAAATTAGAGTTATTGAAGAAATTTGTTTAAGTATCATATGACTATTGGAAGAAACATAAGAATCTGCCATCCGTAATGGTAATAGAATAATTGAATGAATTCATCAATTTTTTGACAAGTGAGCAATACATCCTTTTATGCAGCTTGTTGCGAGTGACAGTGAGGGGGGAAAGCTTAGTGAATGGAAACAAAACAAGGAGTCATCTATGGTTAGTGGATTTGGCTGGAAGTGAGCGAGTCAGCAAAACTGAAGTTGAGGGGGAAAGGCTCAAGGAGTCTCAGTTTATTAACAAGTCTCTCTCCGCGCTTGGAGACGTTATTTCTGCTCTTGCATCCAAGACACCCCACATACCTTACAGGAACTCTAAGCTCACACATCTGCTGCAGAGTTCTCTAGGTAAGCTTGTCTCTCTTTCCATTCTATAGTAATTTATAACTGGTTTGTCAATCTCTCCATTGTCAATAGTTAAATTAGGAGCTTCAATTTGGTTTGGAACATTATTTACAGGTGGAGATTGCAAGACTCTAATGTTTGTTCAGATCAGTCCAAGTGCTGCAGACTTAGGAGAGACTCTTTGCTCCTTGAATTTTGCCAGCAGAGTTCGAGGGATCGAGCAAGGCCCTGCTCGTAAACAAGCAGACCACTCAGAATTGTTCAAGTACAAACAGATGGTAACTATCTAATTTCTTTCTATTTTAGGCTAGATTACCAGTGTATTCGAAATGCCAACAAGTTTATCATTATTGGTTTGCCTTTCACAATTTGCGTCAACCAACAGGTGGAGAAATTACGACATGATGAAAAAGAATCTAAGAAATTGCAAGATAATTTTCAGTCCTTGCAGTTGAGGCTCGCCGTAAGAGAACAATTCTGCAAAAGCTTGCTTGACAAGGTAAAATGATCATAATCTATATTTGAAGACTGAACTTTTTCGTTTTTTCTTAACTTCTTGATTTATTGGTTAATGTTTATTTCTGAATTTCTCAATAGGTCCGAGATCTAGAGAACCAGCTCGCTGAAGAAAGAAAAGTAAGACTCCAAAGTGAAAGTCGGGCTGCTGCTTCGGCGTCTGCCACTGGATCTCTTAAATCAATGGCATTGCCAACCATAGGGGAAGTTCAGAAAGGCCAAAGCAAGAGGAAACCCCCACTCGGGCCTTCGAGACTGAGACCGCCGTTGAGAGGAATCAGTAACTTCTTGCCGCCACCATCTCCTCTCCCTTCGTTTAAAACTGGACTCCGTTTGACTACATCAACATCGTCAATGAACAAAGAGAACACCTTTGGGTCAAAGAGTGAAAATGGCTTGACAAGAGTGGACAAAGAGAACAACTCTGAGACTGCATCTAAGACCAATGTGAGAGGTCTAATGCGACCGAGGAGATTTTCTATTGCAGTGAAGCCTCCAAAGGTGACGGAACAGATTCATCAGCCCAAGAGGAGAGTCTCGGTTGCAGCCTTCCGCAGTGATTCGCATTCCTCAAGTTCGATGACTCCACTTACCTCCAAAGTTCAATACAGCCGTGGTGCACTCATGCCTCGACGCTCATTTGTGAATGATCCAAGGAGTAGTACTTCAAGGATGTTTCCAGCATTCAATTCAGCAGCAACTGCAGCCTGCGAGGCTACTCCGGTTACAATCAAGAGCAAGTTCTTGGGTAGTCCAGTACAGTCTAGTTCCTTTAAGCTGAGGACGCCCTCCGGCCTTGCATTGCCGAGGCGACACTTCGTTTGGAGTCCACTCAAGCAGAAAGCCCTTAATAATACTAGAAAGTCATTACCACCACCCACCAGATATGCATAGACAAAAGCATCTGTAAACATACATAACATTTTCCAGTTTCTCTGCATTACAATTTGCATCATTCACATTTCATTGACGTTGCGGGATCCGTTCGTGTTGACAGTTTCTTGCTATTATACAGTTATCCTTCTCTCCAGGGATTTTTTTTTGGCCAACACAGGGATGTTGCATTGTTGAAAAAGCAAAACTGTGAAGTTGAATTTTGTGTTTCTTTTTTATCGCGTGAATTCTTCTTAGTTGTGGATGCTTATTCCTTCTTTTGTTGCATGTTTTTTGAAATAAGTTTTTGATATATTTTAGCCTTGCTTAAATTATCTTGAACAATCTAGGAATGAATCAAAGCATCTCTAGTAGATGGTAGTAGATAGTAGAGGCATAACTTGTAAAAGGCAGTGGTGAGTTTAACTACAACTTAAGTCAAAAAAATAAAATAAAAAAATCAAGGAATGCATTCCACATTATCTTACTTGGTCGGTGCATGTTAGTTATTTTTTAATATATTTTAGCCTTGCTTACACTAAATCAGACACAATATAAGAGTTGATTCAAGTGACCGACCTAATTAATTTGAGACTAAGGCTTGTTGTTGTAGTAGTATTTTAGCCTTGCTTAAATTATCTAATTATTAGAACAATCAAGGAATGCATTCAACATCATCTTTCTAGATATTAATTGGTTAAAATATTTTAACATTTCACAACTTTTGTTATTATATCCTAATCTTTTCAAATTTGTTATTATATATTAACCTTTATAAATTATTGAATTTGTATCCCAAATCACACTTTTTTTTTTTAGTCAGGATGGGTATCCCAGCTTTTGCAAGACTATTCCCTCTGTGACTTCAAGGTGGGTAGCAACCCCTTGCCCAAACTTATTTAATTGCTTTTACATTCCCAAGTGGGGATTTTGGTTAAGTGAAGTGCAACACGTGCCATTGCACCACAACGGCCTGGGTTTTCATCCCAATCATTTTTTAATTTCAAATTTGATGATATGGAACCTAAATAATAATTTTTAAAAGCACTTCATCACCTATAATTACTAAAATAATTATTAAATTTATTATTTAAATTTATTACTTAGGTTCAAATTTAGGACTAAAAAGTGACTTTGGATACAAATTAAGCAATCTAAAAAAGTTATTATATAATAAAAAATTAAAAAATGTTAGGATATAATAACAATAGGTGTAAAAAGTTAGAATATTTTAACCGACCTTCTATATAAGAATGCAAGACAGTTATTTATTGATAAATTTTTTTTTTAGTTATTCATGAATTTTTAATCGCAATATAGATATGTAACTTCATATTTTCCTCCTAAAAAAATCATTTCCTTTGGGTGGAAAAAAAACTTTTTTTTTTGGGCGGAAAAAAATCATATTTTTTTTTTGGGCAGAAAAAAAATCATATTTTCAATGTCCATGATTATGACCGGGTCAACATTATTACTCGCCCCGCCCCAAAAACCCGTTTAAAGTGATAACCCGTACCCGCTAGGGTTTGGGCGCTATAAAAGGAGAAAGTGTTTGGACTTCACCGTCGATTCCAGCTTCCGCAGACATGGTTCTCAAGTACGTTCTCTCTTCTTCTCTATCAATCTCATCGATTTCTTCCTTCATCACCATCAATTTTTCAGCTCAATCGATCTTTTCTCTGCTAGATCTCTGAATCGTTCGCAAAAGTCTGTTTTTTTCCGAAAAATTTCTCGTGTTTTGGCCTTAATTTGATGTTTTAGGTTTGATTGAACCTTGTTAGGCTTCACAATTGTTCTTAAAGGTGTTTGCTTCATTGAGTACGAATGGTTTTGGATAATGGGTGGAAATCATTTGCGCCGTTTGATGTGTGATTTGTGTTCGGCGAGGAAAATTAGGGTTAGGGTTAGGGTTAGACCTCGAATGAGTTGAATTAGATTTTGTAACAATGTGGGTGATTTGGGGAGATGGGTTTAGGTTTTGGGATTGAGGTGGGGGTTTATTTGGGGTGATCGATTTTGGTGAGCTGATTTGATGTGGTAGAAAATAGGAGGCGTTTAGTCCCCATTAGGTTTGTGTTTCGATGCGCTCACCGCGGTGTTGAGCGAAAACCAATACTTGTCGAGAAAAAAAAAAATGTGATTATTGATTCATGTATGTTTATTGTGTTATTAATTTATTCTTTGTAGCCTAATTTATTCAGCCAGGATATTTGTTTTTATCGGTGGTTTGAGACTAAGCGACATTTCATGAATGGCCTGGAATTATATTTACATATGCTAATTGTGATATTTTCCTGAATTTTTTCTGGTTTATATATGTTTTGTTATTCACGGGAAGTATATCAAAAACTTAGATATCCTGCTAATTTTCTTTCATGTAAACCATTGCGCCGTGGTTTTTGTTTCTTATTATAGTTGATTAGTTATCAAGTTAGTAACTTTTGCACTGTATGGACTTTTACCGGTAATTATTGTTTCACTTTATTTCCAGTTTACCATAATCTTTGTACCCATTTTTTTATCTGATTTAGTCCCTTATTCAAGTGTATTGGCAATAACAGAATAATAACTTGTTAAAATGGTATGATTACAGAAGAGAAACTTTCGTATGATTTTGGTAGCTGTAATATTTGTTTGTTGTCTTAATTATTGAATAAGATATTTAGATATTCTTCTGGTCCTGACATGTCATTAATTGAAGGGGTTTTTAATACCTACTCTTATAAGAGTTTCCAACTAGTGTTATTGGTGCATCCGATCCTTTTAGTTCGGACTATGTTGGAAATTGGAATATGTTATTGTTGTATCATGGACGAATGACATTTTCTATGATGATGCAATTGTAGGAACTTTTATCTTTTTAATACTAAATCAGCTTCTAATAGATGGCTGCAATATTGCTTGCATTTTGCATTCCATGTATCTTACTGAATACCTGTAGTTGTCAAACCGCTGAATACTTCAGTGCCATTATTCCACCAGTTGGTGTAAAAATGTTTACTTTTCTTTGATTGTCATTTGAAAAATCTATTGCAATTTCTTTTGCCTTCAGGACTGAACTTTGCCGCTTCAGCGGCGCCAAGATATACCCCGGTAAGGGTATCAGATTTGTACGTGCTGATTCCCAGGTGTGTCGTGGGCAATCCAAGCCATCTTTTATTTTTATACCAATGCTCAAATTATCTTTTGGCTGTAAATGAATCTGCTGTGTTTTCTTTATTGAATCGTTTGTTAAAAGAGATTTTTTATTTATGTATAGGTCTTTTTGTTTTCCAATTCAAAATGCAAGCGGTATTTCCACAACCGTCTCAAGCCTTCGAAGCTCACATGGACAGCCATGTACAGGAAGCAACATAAGAAGGTGATTTTTTGTTTGATGGTCAATAATTGTCCTAACTCAATTTATATTGGTAAATTTAATCAAATAGCTGGTTACTTTGTGCAAAATCACAGGATTTAGCACAAGAAGCTGTGAAGAAGAGGCGTCGCACCACAAAGAAGCCTTACTCTAGGTCCATTGTGGGTGTAGCCTTGGAGGTGATCCAAAAGAAAAGAACTGAGAAGCCTGAAGTCCGAGATGCTGCCCGTGAGGCTGCTCTTCGGTATGTTTTATCAGTCCCCTTTTTTTGACATTTTTCAAATTGCGTAGCTGTAGCTTAGATGCTGTATGATTACGTTTGCACTGGAAGCATACTAACTGTTCATTTGTGCTCGCTGTTGCAGAGAAGTGAAAGAAAGGATCAAAAAGACTAAGGACGAAAAGAAGGCAAAGAAAGCCGAGGTTATGGCAAAGACGCATAAGTCCCAGGGTAAGGGTAATGCACCCAGAGCAGCAACGAAGGGTGCCAAGCTTGGCGGCGGTGGTGGAAAGCGCTGAGTACAAATATTTAAGTGATTTTGCTTTTTGACAGTTTTGTAGTGAGACTATTGATTTCATGAATCAGACTTGAATGTATCAGATATCTCATTTCTCTTCTAGCATTTTCAGACTATTGAGTTAAAGTGATTCAATTCTTCCTTGTTTTTATGTTCTCTTAGTTTAGATGCCTGAATTACATGTTTGTGTCGGTTTAAAAGTCTGGACAGGTTAATTCATTTTTTCTACATAATGTTCATTAGGAGGAAGACCACTTATATTCCCATGTGGAACATAGGAGCCTCTTATGTTTTATTTAGCTTGTCTCAAATTTAGATGAATGAGGGGGATAGTTAATAAGTTGGCAATGAGTACAAAACATTTGTCACTGAAATATATCAGTCAAGTATAAGTGTTTCCCTTTTTATTTTTTTTTTGGAAAAGTGCTGGGCGTTCCCTTGCACTGACTAAGGTATGCAAATGGAAGGTTGATACTGGTGAAAGAGCACATTTTTTACTCTAATTTGTGTGACTAAAGAGTAGATGGAGGTAGGAGGCAAATGGTCATTACCCAACATACCAAATGGAAAATGATTTTTTAACGTTCTTTTGGTTTGTTACATAATGGTGTAGATTATTTTGGAAGTCGTGCAACAAGATATGTCATTGTGTAGTAAATGTACGGCTCTTATATTATCATTTTTCTTGATACTTGAATTCTTTTCCTTAAGATCGACAATTCTACTAGAACAAACAATAAAGTAGAATAAACAATAAGAACAATGTGTAGGTTATGAAGAGTCTAGACACTTAAAAACTCTCAATCCTACACTAAAACTATTGAAAATTTCTTTCGATAAAGAGGGGTTACAAACGAGATCAGGACAACAAAAGCCCAATTTTCTCGAAACAAATCTCTTCCATCAAATTTTTTTGGATTTTATTTTTCGGTTGAATTTTTTTTCAAATCAAGTGGTGTAATTGCAAATGGCTCGAAAATGCACCAACAGTTTGAGTCTCGTATATGGGGCTTGGCACCTAAGCATGATTAGTCTGTGTAGTTAGTGTTGAACATCATGTGAGAAACTAAAAAGAAATGACTTGAAAAGGCGGCTTTAAAGAGAAGGAAAATGATAATCTAACACCTGAAAGCATACTTTTATTTTTTAGCTATTTATAACTCTTTCTTGTCTCTTTAGTCGTGGGCCTTATATATAACAAAACACTATAAATGGCTAAAACTAAGGATGTACTCTCAAAGCGCCTTGAAATGAAGTACAAATCATATACTAAAAGGACAAGGGATTAATTATGGATATGCATTGAAAAAATTACATCCGTACGGTTGTTTTTTTTTTTAAATTCGTAAATTATATTGATTTACTTTTTTATTCGTTAATTGATGTATATCGTGTTTTCGAAATGCGAAATTGGGGTGACGTGGCACCCCGCATACAAATGGCGCCTCTTGTAGAGGCGCCATTTGTATGCACTCTCCCACCTCAGCACCATATATACAAATGGCGCCTCTACAAGAGGCGCCATTTGTATCCACATCACCACCACGCATACCACATCACCACACATACAAATGGCGCCTCTACAAGAGGCGCCATTTTATCCACATCACAGCGCCATACACACCACATCACCACACATACCTCATCGCCACCTCACCGCCACCTCACGTCTCCCACGTTACGCCCACACGTATCCACGTTCCACCACGTTCCACCATATGGACACCACGCGCTCCACATACTATGCAACATGCACTGACACCAACTGACACACACATGGAAGCATGGTCATGCATGCATGACCAACTGACCACGCATGCATGCGTGGTCATGCATGCGTGGTCATGCATGCATGACGCATGCATGCATGCATGCGTGACCATGCATGCATCCATTAATGCGTGATCACGCATGCATGAATGTATGCATGTAGTGGGTGGGATGACCGGCGTACACGAGAGTTCACGGGTGCGCAGAGAATCTCTGCAACCACCGCCCCCTACAACCTACAACTCCTATCGACTAGCTAGGGTAATCAATTTCGCGTTGAATGTTTGTTGGGGAGGGTGTGGAGATTTAAAATAGGGAGAGAGAAAGAAGCAGTGAGGTTTTCGTGGTGATAAGAGAGGGATAGAGCGAGAGGAGCAGCAAGAGAGAGAGAGAGGAAGAAAGTGTAGAGAGAGTGTGAGGGAGATCGAGAGAAAGAGTGTGTGGGAGATCGAGAGAGGCAACCGCGATTCGCGACGGTGATCGTTACGCGACGACGGCGACGACGAAGAAGCGGCAAAGTGTAAGTGGAAGTGGGTGTGTTTGGGTTGAGTTTGTGAGCCGAGAGAGAGGGAAAACAGAGAGGGAGAGAGTGTGAGAGAGAGAGAGAGGTGCTAGAGGTGTCGCGAGAGAGAGAGGTAAGGAGTGATAGGGCGAGAGTTTGCCGAGAAAGAAAGAGAGAAAGGTAGAGAGTGTGCGAGAGAGGGTGAGGTGACGTGTGAGAGTGTGAGAGAGGGGGTGAGAGGTGGCGTGAGAGAGAGAGAGAGGAGGGTGAGAGTGCCGTGAAAGAAAGAGAGGGGGAGAGTTTGTGAGAGAGAGTGAGAGGTTGAGAGGTGGTTTGTGAGAGAGAGAGACGAGATAGTGAGAGAGAGAGAGGACGAGATAGTTAGAGAGAGAGAGACGAGATAGTTAGAGAGAGTGAGAGAGTGAGAGAGAGAGGACGTGATAGAGAGTGAGAGTGAGAGAGTGAGAAGTGGTGTGAAAGAGAGAGAGAGTCGAGATAGTGACAGAGGGGGAGAGTGAGAGTGTGTCGAGAGAGAGAGAGAGAGAGAGAGAGAGTGAGAAAGAGGGTGAGAGAGTGGGGAAGAGTGTGAACAACCGAGAAAGAGTAGTGTGTGGGTTTGGGTTTGGGATTGGGTTGAGTATGGTAGGCTTAGAGAGAGAGAGAGAGGCGTGAGAGAGTGTTTGTTTTGATGTATTTAGCAAACGATTCTATGTTGGGAGAACCGATATTTTTAATTATTCTTTTTATAAATATTTTGTTGTTGTTTAGTTTTCATTTCAATAAAATAACTATTTTTTTTTTCACAGGGAATATTAATCTTTTTTTTTGTAGGTAAAGGAATATTAAATTGAAGAACAAATCGGAAGAAAAATAGTAAGAACAAAAATTTATTTATTTATTTATTTAATATATTTATAGTGTAATAGATTTTTTTAAGAAAATGTGTTTATTGCATGGTGTGTGTAATTTAAATATTTTATTTTTAAATAGTTAGTAAAGAATGTGAACATCATAGTTAACAAAATATTACAAATATTAAACCTTATAGAAAAATTAATTTTTTTTTTTAGTGGTGGTCGTAGTTTATTGTGTGTAGTGATAAATGCATGATAATTATTTGGCACATTTTACAAGTGAGTGGCAAATCGACCCAAAGATAAATATTATCTGTGTTATTTATTATCAGTGTTTGATTATTGCGACAAGATATCAATTACAAGTTAGTATTAATGTAGTGTCCGGTGTATACACTATTAGTCGCCTCACCATCTCCAACAACGACAAAAAGGAAAAAATCTTTTATTTACAAATTTAATTTGTAAGTGTTAAAATTGTAAGTAAAAGTTTTTACTTACAAAATGTCATTGGTAAAAACATCGTAAGAATAGAGTCGTCGGTAAAAGTTTACACTTACAAACTTAATTGTAAGTAAAGAGATCCTTTTTGACTTGCGAACTCACCATCATAAGTAAAAGTGTATAATATGTATTAATAAAATTTCTATTCGTTTTCAATAATATTCATTAATATAACTACATTTTTTATTTGAATATTATTTTGTTTAATTTTTGTGCCTTTCATTATTTTTTCACGTTAATTTAATGAGTTTCGTTTTGGTATAAAAAAATTTAATGAGTTAGAGAACTTAAATAAAATACGCTTAAACTTAAATAAAATACGCTTATTTATTCTTGATTATTGTTCTGATCAGTTTTTCATCAATTTGACAAACTTTGTCTTATTCGGGAGCCCAAAGCTAGCTAGAGTAAATTTAGCTGGGTAACCAAACAATGTTCCAAAGCTCATTCAACCAACAACTAGAAAGAGAAGAAAAAATAAAGTTAGACAGTTTAAAATTCATTTATAATTTTCTTCATTAAAAAAATTAAAGAAATTAAAAAAATAGAATACAACCTTCAAAAATAGAATACAACCTTCAAAAAATAGAACAATAGAATACAACCTTCAAAAATAGAATACAACCTTCAAAAATAGAATACAACCTTCAAATAGAATACAACCTTCAAATAGAATACAACCTTCAAATAGAATACAACCTTTAAATAGAATACAACCTTCAAATAGAATACAACCTTCAAATAGAATACAACCTTTAAAAAAATAGAATACAACCTTCAAAAAATAGAATACAACCTTCAAAAAATAGAATACAACCCTAAACCCTAGACTATAGGCGCTGTCCCCGTCCGGATATAGTTATTTCCAATGATTCGGTCAACCATCGTACAATGAAAAAATTATGCCACTACTCATCTTTGAATACGTCAGTCTATTCTTCTCCTTCTGCTCTGGGCACGACCATGAAAGGAAGTAGCTCAATTGCTAACTGTGACCGCAATTGATCATATTCGAACTCACTATCTACCACTTGAAACTTCGATAACTACTGATTAAGAATAATAACATTATAGACGATATATTTAGTAAAAACTATCGTGCCTCAAATCCTCATTTTGATCATTTTTTCGTTTGATATATATGTAATCTTTTTTACATTATCAATGCGGTAAATTATGTAGGTCATGGAAGGTAGGAACATCCCGTTTCAATTTTATGCATTTGGAGAAATTGTTAAGGTTCCGTATGGCATCGAGTACAGCAGACCCCCATCAATGACCATGATTATTAAGTTTGGAACGAGTAAACATGAGTTGATGGATCACGTGTATAACACGTTTGGTATTTCGTCCACTGAGACTCTCATTACGATGACATATCGTCACGTAATAACTCATCCATCAGGTTCACAATATTTTATCCCCGTGTCGTTGCAAGACGAGACCCACTTCGAGTTGATGTGGTCAACAGTGGCGAATCTACCATTATCAGCGAAGGTAGAGATTTATTTAACCTTCGAGCCAATCGAGCCTTATCAAAATTCTACTGTACATTCACAAGTGGTAGAAGAAAATGTGGGCATGACATGCCCTGCATCAATGATGGAAAGATTACGTATGCAATCACCTATAGGTGATGTTGTGCAAGATAGATTTGTTACTTCGATTGATGATGACATTAGTGCCCCCAAAGTGATGACCGTAACGAGGACCACGACAACGACATTGACGACGAGGACGTATGTCCCCTCGAGGATGCTTTGCGCCATCTCGTTAATTGGGAAAGTATAAATGTTGTTACGACGACCCAACCTACGAACCTCCGGGGGCGGAAAACTTGCAAGATGATGAGCAATTTGCAATTGACGAGGAGGAGTGGATGGAAGAAGCAAGCGATGAAGAAGATTACCTACCATTGCCGGTGTATAATGAAATTGATTGGGAAGTGGCTAATTCTACTGCAACCCAACATTCTCATCATTCGACTGGATGGGACATGCCTAATTTTGAGTTGGAAAGAGGAATGTGCTTTGACAATAAGAAAGACTTGCAAAGATGCCATAAAATTGTGGCATGTTAACAACTTTTGTCAATACCTTGTTATGGAGTCAACTACAACCTTATGGGTATTGAAGTGCAGAAGTGCGCCGGAAGCTGGGTGCATGTGGCGTCTCCGTGCTTGTTTGCGAAAGAAGAAACAATTGTGGGAGATCACTCAGTTAGACGAGCCGCACAGCTATAAATCCCGGCATAGAACGCAATCATGCCAAACTCGACGCCAACATGCTTGCACGTGAGATACAAAGCGTTGTCGAAATAGATCGTGCAATTGCTATCAAGGCCTTGAAAGAAATGATTAAGCTAAAATACTCACATGAAGTTCCCTACAAGCGAATGTGGGATGCTAAAAGGAAAGCAATTGCAAATGCATTCGGAGATTGGGACGCGTCATATGCTACGTTACCAAGATGGTTGGCGGCATGTACATAATAAGAGCCCGGGACGAAGATTGAGTGGTCACATAGACAATGGGTCATGCGATGAGATCGGGACGAGCATCCTCAATTTCGTCGTGTGTTCTTCGCATTCGAAGCATCAATCGAAGGGTTCAAACATTGTAGGCCTCTTCTACAAATTGACGCGACATTCTTGTATGGCAAATACAAAGTGGTAAGCTAATGATTGCCCTATCTCGTTGATGGTAATGGACATCTACTTCCGCTTGCATTTGCGATTAGGAAAATGAATCAACCGACTCGTGGGGTGGTTTTTGAGAATGTTGCGCAAACACGTGACCGATAGAGATGGTATTTGTATTATTTCGACCGTCACTCGGCATTCTCGAGGCCGTTAACACACCAAAAATGGTTTTTGTCCACCAAGAGGATACCATCGTTATTGCTGCGACACTTGACCGTAATTTTAACACGCATTTCAAAAATGATTCGTTGAAGAATATCCTATCTCGAGCTGCAATGGTCAACATCAAGTGAGGAAATTTGATGCATGCATGGAGCGTTTTGCTTATTTGTCATCGGGAACTCCTCAGTGTCTTCAATATGTGAATGCCATTCCCAAGGAACTCGGACTCAATCGCACGATGGAGGCCTGCGGTACGGATGGATGAATTCTAACGGGGTTGGTATGTATTCGATAGTAGTTATGTTTGTTATCCTATATGTGTTTTCACTGTGCTGATATTAATGACACGGCATTATCTTACCATTGTAGAATGTTTTAACGGTGTATTGAAAGGGGCACGATTCTTGCCGATAACAACAATGGTTCAAATGATTTACTACAGGTTGGTGACATACACCAACCGACGCAAGGAGGAAATCGATGAAGCAATATCGCACGGCTCAATTACACGAGATATGCCATGGATAAAATTGCATATTATCAACAATCTGCAAGGAGACATTACGTGAAATTGATAAATCGCGACAATGGTGAGTTTGAGGTGCTCACTGGACGTCATGGCGATCGTATGCATAAAGGCAACAATACACAGATTGTTATCCTGAGGAACTGGTATTGCAAATTTGCAATAAATGGCAATCGTTTGGTTTCCCTTGCTCACACGTGTTAGCTGCATGTGCTCATATTCGAATTGATTATACACAATTTATTAAGCAATACTACAGGATGGACGTGTACGCACGATGCTACTCTTCTCAATTCAAAGCCATCCCCGATGAGAAGTATTGGCCGACTTTTACGACGAAGATTTTACCAGATCCTAGGTGTAGACGTGGCCGAGGGAGACCAAAGGGAACACGAAGGCAAAATGAGATGGATCTTCCTAATGTTTCGAGGACCTTGCGATGTGGCATATGTCATCAAGAAGGACATAAACGAAGAACATGTCCGAATAGAGATCGTGCTCGAGTCCCTACTAGGAGGAACCGTTGCAGCGTTTGTCGTGCATAGGGACATAACAAAAAAAATTGTCCATCCATATCTCAACCCCAACCACCCAATCCAAACCAATGAGAGGATTTGTATTTAGTTTGTAAACGGTGTCAGTTGATAATTTCATAACATTTATATTAATATAGTATAACCTTATGTTACGTAAAGTAATAGATACGTATTTGTTAATGTTATAACTCATAGTAATGATTTGTTGTGAGTTTTAAAACTACTCGACCAATTTGTTTAATCACACAGTTGCGCGAGTACACATGGAACCAGGACCATCTCGATCCTTCTCTTCTACGCCTCCAATCTACACACGGGTCATCGCAAGTCCGGAGGGGTCGTATATGCATTTAACATGTATGTGCATAATATTTATGCAAAAACGTTTAATACACATATATATCGACATATTTTTCAATTGTAAGGTACATGATACAATGCGCGTGCGAAGAAGATCGGGTGTTGTTGATCGACGGATTAATTACCATTCTCGAATGATCCCTTACCTACGATCTAGTGGATTTTATGGTGTCTCACGCGTAGGATTTTTAGACTTGATCGGGCTTTGATCACCGCTTTCATTGAGAGATGGCGTCCGAGACACATACGTTCCACATGCGTTGCGGCGAGTGTACAATAACACTCCAAGACGTTGAGATTCAGCTCGGGTTACCAATTAATGGTATGCCTGTGACTGGAAGCACAGATGTCGACTATCTCGCGGTGTGTGAAAGACTACTTGGTGCGAGACCTGAACCACTTCACGTAAAAGGGAATAGAGTTCGTGTTTCATGGCTCGAAGACAATGTGCCACCTATAGAGGATGACAAAGAATGAGGAAATGGTTCGACGTTATGTTCGTTCATACATTCTACAACTTATTGGTGGTTGTGTGTTCGCTGACAAGTCGAATCAATATGTTCATTTGATGTTTCTTCCGTTGCTCGAGGACCTTCAAACAGCTGGACAATATAGTTGGGGAAGTGCATGTTTGGCATATTTATACAGGGAGTTGTGTCGTGGATCTCGCTCAGGGTGCGCACGAGGTCGCTGGTGCGACAATTCTTATACAACTATGGGCCTGGGATAGATTTCCATTTATAGCACCAAGGCGCAAGCCCTGTTCCTAGAGGTCGACCTCGAACGTGTGATGGAGTAGACATGCCCAATGATGTTCCTTTGGGATATCGGTAATAAAAATGTTTCTCATGTTATTTTTAACAATTCATTGGGTCTTTTTAATTTACGACAAATTTATTGTTTTGTATACGAGATGGATAGTTGCATTTTCTCGTAACTAGGACGCCACACACGTTGTATCATCATTTCGTGATGCACTTGACACGCAGAGGGAGAATGCCGTGGAGTGGCAACCATACGCTGATGTCATGGAGTCACTTCCACAATTATGTACTCAAGGTCACGGGAGCTGGCGTTCGACGTGTCCTTTAATTTGTTTCCATATAGTTGAGTGGCATAGACCGGAAAGGGTCATGAGACGGTTTGGGTCATGTCACAGTCGTGCCACCGCACCGTGATTTTGACACACGTCCGCACCGCGTCCAATTGAGAGGACACCCTCAAGAAAATTGGGCAGTGTATCACAGAAGATATATAGAGTTGTGGGAAAATCGTAGTAATACGATAGCCACGATACAACAAGAAGAGGAACACGATCACGAAGAGTACATGAGGTGGTACGATCTATCACCAGGCGATACATTGGACATGACGGGGCACCGCGCGAATTCTCGGTAACGTTGAAACTATAATGCGTTATCCTCATGAGTCATATTTAAAATTGTTAACCAAACACTGCATTTTTTGTATATTAGTCTACATTTGCGCGTCAATTGGAGCGAGTGTTCTCTGATGACGGGGTCGAACAAGGCATGGCTGCTCTACATGAAGGCATTAGAATCTTAGATGAGGATGAACAAGAAAGGACTACTATGTGGAATGATGAAAATGTAGTTGAGCGGACATAGATGACGAAGCATCTCAAGAAGAAGAGGAAGAACAACAAGAAGAGGATCAAAGCCTAGCGAGATAGAGGGAGGAGAAGAAAAACAACGACGACTCGGACTGCAGGTGAGAGCAAGAGACGTTCTTCTCCACCACCTCCAACTCGTCCAACTCCAAGAACGTCGAGACTATTGGTGAGCAGCAGAGACGTTCTCCTTCGCCACCTCTAACCCGCCCTTCTTCTTATGGGTACTCTCCTTTGCCGGCCCCAACGCAATCGAATGCTCATATGTTTTTGCCTATGACACCGAGCATGAGTGTTCATCCATATCATTTTGATCCATATGCTCCTGGGCCATCATCTTCGTACATGGACCATAGAATGCCTACACATTCAATGCATGGTTCATTGCCTCAATACATGCCAAGTCCATTTACTCCGCCATATTATAACTACAATATTCCATATAGTGGAGATGGCTCATTCAGACCCTTATTAGGCATGCCACTTCATGTTCCTTTCACCCAACCACATACAGAAGTCGGATGTTGGAATGGTTCAACCCCTATCTTTGATAGCACTGGTAGTAGAGGTCAATCGAGCCAACACGAGGAAGAAGTTCAGTCGAGTCATCGAGCTCAACAAACTCAAATGCGGACGTACAAGCACGGAGAAATCCACGTCGAAATAGAGTACGACCGGTTTGCCACACACTGAGGAGCAAATGCGTCGACGTCGATAGAACCGCATCATACCTTTGTATGAGTGGGTTGATAGGAGTGTTTAGGGTCTCTTATATGTCATGGAGATGGGGTTGTACATTTGGATGAATGGCAAGAACTATAAATACAAACTCCTAGCCTTTTTGCTTCACATTAGCATGTTGCTTTCAAATAAAAAAATGAAAAAAAAAATTCAGAGCTATTAGGGACTTTTATTTGCTGGAAATTGTAGTCCTTAGGAGGTTATTCATCATCAAGAAAGCGATCTAGTTATATACAATCAAGCATCAACCTTAAGGTATGCTCATATCCACTTATTTGCATAAAAGTGAGTATACCTGATGATACTTTGAATTGCATAATGGTCATTTGTGTAAATGTTTTTAGGTCTTTTTGGTGTCGGATAGTATCAACGTTTAATTTACAGACTAAGTACATCTAATATAACCTAGATTGTCACCAAAGAAACGTCGAGAGATATATATGAGTCCGTTTGCGATAGTTTGGGTGACGAGAGGCCTATTGGACTAGGAATACTTTGCGTGAAAAGTGAGTATACCCGATGATACTTTGAATTGCATTTCATTTCCTTTTATTACTTATTGATTGGCGCTCTTTGTGACTATATGGTGCCTTTGTACTCTAATATAATGATATTTGTTGATAATCTTTACTCTTTGAACTTGTTCATCGTGATATTGTTTTGTTGATGCTTTCATTGTATCATTTCGTGTGCTCTATGTCTTCATTTGATGTTTTTAATGGTAAATGAGCTTTAAATAGCATGCTATTAGGATTAGAGAATTTATGAATGAGACTATGAACTTTGTACTCGACTTGATTAGTCTATTAGCTTGTCCATATGCCTTTACCATTCTATACGGAGTCATTTTTGAATAAATAAAGTAGTGGTTGGTGAAAATAGTGACAACGAACCATGACATACTCACTTAAGTAGGTTTAAGAAATCAAACGTAATTACTAAATTTAGTTACACATTTGTTTATTCATTTCGTAATAATTGATTATGACATTTACATTTGTTTGTAACTTACTCTTCAACCTTAAAAAAGTCATGTCGTGAAATAGTGCATCGTCATCCGGGACGGATCTAGTGGACGATCCAAAGACGATCTGGTGGTCGCAGAGATCGTCCATCTCGCGACGTGGATCGTTCGCTAGTACGATCTCCCGCCGATGATGCTTGAGTCTCAACAAAGCGTCAAGAAGCGGCTCGTTCGTCAACAACTTGCTCACGGCGCTTGCTTACCTTCAACAACTTTTTGTCCAACAACAAATGTTCACACCATCAATCACAATTATTTCAAGAAGATATCCTCGTCCGCCTTATGCGCAAAGACTCCCCATCGTGGCCCTCTCCTTCAAAGAATCGGGGCCATCTTTATTTGGCCATGATGATCCAACCACTCAACAGGCTTACTCCTCTTTTTTGGCATCGCAACTCCCTCTGTAACGGCCCGATTTTCAATGGCCGTTATTGATGACGTCATTGCGGACGTGGACGCTAGCGAGGACGTACGTGGGCCCCACAGCGAGGCTGGAACGAGTTTGGAATAGATATACAGTCCGTTTTGTATGCTTGTTGTGGTAAAATGTGAAAAAAAAAATAGTAAATTGGTGGGCGCCTAGTGACACGCGGGGTCGTGGTCGACACGCGTGGGTGATACGTTAGTGTGCACGCCCGAGTACGCTCATTGGCGCGCACGACGAAATTTTAGGCGCGAAAATATAGGTGAGTGTATATATTTATATATATATATAGGTAAATTGATATATATATATATATAAATATATATGGTAAATCAGAAAAATAAAAATAGAAAATATAATCTTCCGCTGCGTAATTTATGGTTAAATGATATTAAAGGAATAAAAGTTAACTCGTAACATCAAAGTTAAGCGGAAATTGATTGACAATGGATAATTGGGCGTGGGACACAGCTGGCGGTGACGTGGACAGCTGTGGGCCCGCGTGGCCTCCCGTGGCGGACCAATGTGGAAATTGGGGCCGCTACCCAAAACTGCCTCCCTGCTCAATCCACCCCGTACGAACCAGTGGGCCCGAAGGTCGCCTCCACTGAACGCACACTCTGTTAGGAAAAGCCACGACAAAGCCATTTTGCTAAATTCCTAACACACTACCGAAAGAAAGCCACAATCACAAGTTCGATGCTAAATCATTTCGATAGGCTCCAACGAGAAGCCACGCCTATGCCGCCGCTAAACTCGTTGAGACTTCTCATCACAGTCGGACTACCTAAACCCTAGGTCACCTGAACTAGAATGGAATACAAAGGGCTTGCATTTCAAGAATAATTAATCAATAAATAGAAAAGCAATTATGTTGATTCTATTGTTGCCTTTACTCACTATCCATTTGTTTCTCGGTCACTTGATTTTCGTTGTTTGTACTTGTTGAATCTATTTATCATGCGATTTGCTATCTATTTCAGTTTCTTGTTATACACTGCATGATTTATAGACTTGTGATTATTGAAAATTCAAGAAATTATGTTGAGATATCTATTGTTGTCTTGTTTCGTTATATTTTGTACTCACCGTCCTTTTTATGACGGTGGGTGCGAGATCCACGAACAAGTAGGGGCAAGGCGCCGATGCTTGGCGATATCCTCTGAGGCACGCTCAGAGCCGTTAGCTTTGCTCTCACTTTGTAGGTATTTTGTCTTTTGTTGTATATTTTGGCTATGTATCCATTTGTTTTGATATTTTGGGGCTTTGGGGAGTTGAACATGACTGTTGATACATATATATGTTTATTTTGGGCTTTCAGTTGATTTGTTATATACATGTGATGTTGTTTGGACAGGATTTTCCACATTAGGTTGACTGAGTAGTAAATTATTTTAAGTTGGTGTTAAAAACATTTCCGCTGCACACCTAACTATAATTGAGGATAAAAGATTAGATAGAGTTAAGGTGAATCAAAAAGAGTGATCCAGGGTGAGTGAGTGAATAATGTAATGAGTAATTGGTAAGTTAAGGCTGACTAGACCTGCGTTGACTCGTTGGAGACGCGCTCGGGGGTCCACGTAGGTTTAGGCCGGGCGGGGCCCAGTTTGTGGTTGCTGGGGCCGTCACACCCTCCACCTATCGCTGGTCACGTTACTTCTACAGAAGCTACCCACGCATCTCCCTCCCATCGCCAGCACTACCAATGTCCCGATTGCTTCATTCGACTCTAGTATGCATGCCTCCCCATCGAGGAGTCATGATCATGTCGAGCCCGCATCACATTCGTCCAATACTTCAAGCCACCCTTCGAGTGAGCCATCTATTAGTGGTGCCTCCCGTAGATCACAACAAGACGATGAGCCGCCTAGGGCCCCGAGACGTAGAACTAATGATGACCGAGGCGCGGGCGGTGTTTTTGACCGTAAAAACTACGAAAGAATTGTAAGTCAATGAAATATTATTACGTATATATACTTACGTTTAATGAACTTACTATAATATTGGTCTAACTTTTTTTTTTTTTTGTAAAAATGTAGTGGTACTTTCTTGCATCCGTCATCCGAAGTGTCAAAGCAAATAACGCGGATATATAAATTCGCTTTACATAAGGATGGCTATCTTGTTGGGATACGGTTCCTAACCATATCAAGGAGCAATATTTTAACGATTGGGCGGTAAGAGATTTTTAAATAAGAAAATTAAGTTTCGTTTACTTTTACTTAGCATATGTTGAAGACTTGACTTTCTATTACTACGGACTCATTTCGAGTGGAGACGATCGAGATGATGCTATGGTCGGACATTTGTACGACAGTGATTGCCACTCGTTATGCCGACTTTGTTAGTAAGATGGTGAGGAAGCCGACAAAACCATCACATGTATCTCTGGAGGTTTTTGAGCATTACAAGAAGATGCGGTCTACTCCGAATATAAAGCAAAGTCGAACAAGCGAGCCGAAATCGAAGATCGAGAGGTGGGGGACCTGGTTCGGGTTCGTCATCGTGCACGGAGGTGGAGCCATATCCATCTATGAGCATTCGTTGAGACTGTTATGTTTTTGGGCATACATACATAGATACATACATACATATGTATACATTAGATTCATATAAGTTTCAAACTTAAATTTAAGTTAAACATATTTTATAGGAGAAGGAACTCGGTAGAAAGCCGATCGCTTTGGATTTATGTTTATATCTCCATACAAGGAATCATGATAACGTTACTTTCTTGGATCCTAGAGCGAGAGGCGATTGCCGTAAGAAACTACTTGACCATAACTCTTTTTTGTTAATTATAGATATCAATGACTTATATGACTTGTCAATGTTTAAATTCTTAATACAAAGCGCTATACATGAAAGGACCACGAGAAGCTTTCACGGTTGCGACGAATGACACTCCAATTGATGAAACAAATTATATTTGGAGATTGTGCAAAAAAATGATAAAGGCCGGAGATTTGGTCTTGGCCGACACACCGTCGTGGTCTAAGATGCGTCGACATGATGAAGTGGATCTTCTTGTCCTATATTGAAAGATGATGAGTCATTTGACCAATACAATAAGGAATTCGAGGAGATGCAAGCAATAATACTAAAGATGCTTAATGACACGTCTGTTAATCACGATCAATTGCTTGAAATGCAAGGATTCGGTTACAAAATAGCATGGAACAAATGGTTTCATGGAGAGATCACCTGCACAAAAAGGCAAGATGATGTTGATGATGATGATGTTGATGATGATGATGCCGCTCACAATGACTCAACTACCGAGGATGATGAATGATGATTTCTTTTTCACAACATCCAAAAAGGTTAGATTTTTTGGTTCATTTTTTACTTGATACTTATAAGTTTTTTTTATTAGGAACCATTATAAATCTTATTAATTTATTAGGAACCATTATAGAGACATAAATCATGTAAACCATATATTGAGTCGAGATTATTGGAGTAATGTTTGTTATTCGCTAGTTTTTTCTATTTGTATTCTTTATTTGAATATTGAATTGGGAGACTCAAAAAGGTTTTACTTCTAAATAGAATGTTTGTTTTAGGTCTACATTGAACATTTGTTAAGAATGATTTTAGAAGATTGCCCTAATTCACTATTGTAATAGTTTGAATATTTTGCCCTGTGTAATTTATTTTGTTCAATCTTGTCTTTAGTAAACTTAAATCGTCCTTAAAATGGGTCTAGTTACTTTTTAGGCTAAGCGTAGAGCTTTTTTTTCGAAAAAGAATTGAACTTTGATTGTTTGGTGTTTTCCTACTAATTGTGCGTGTCCGAACATTTTTTTTCTTCCCCTCCTACTTAAGATTGAAAATTAGGACTGGTTTGTTGTGTTTGCTAAGATAAGAAGTTGCCTCGTTTACCAAATGTAGATAATTTGATGGAGGCTCTATTATTGTTGTCACACTTTTTCGGGGATGTACATCAGGTTAGTTTCACCCAAAATTACTCTGGAACTCTAAATACTAAGTCAATGATTTCAATAGGGATACATAGAGATGATCTCAAAAACATTGGAGTTACTTGTCGTAGTTTACAGTTTATACTACAACAAAAGGAAGTAGATTTGGGTAATTTAAATTATCTCATTTTTATTTTTATTTTATTATTTTTGGTTTTGTTTTCATTTTTTTTAGCTTTTTCTATTTCTTTCTTATTTTTCCAAACTAAACTCGATCATATCTCGTTTCGATCTATCACTATTTTTTTTTTGTTGCTTCTTGTTCAATTACATGGATTACTTCTCCTAGTTGGATGATCATAATATAACTGTCACATAGTGCTTGTAAAGATCACAAGAATATAGTTCTTTTTCTAGAGTTATATCTTTTTGCGACCCTCTTAAAACTGGAACGGTGAATTTTCACTTTCTTTGGGGAAGTTTTTCATTTTATTAATATGATTAAGTTCAAATTCAGTGGCTCCTTTGCAGATATGGTATGACATGATCATTCACTTCGCAATGAAAGAGTTTTATAACTCTGATCTTGCAACAATGATACACGTAATTCAAAGAGATATTAAGGTATGTCAATGAATTAATTTGGATAGTGTTGGTTCGCCAGTGTATATGTTTTAGCTGCTCCTCTTCAATCTTTTCAATGAGCAAGGGTAGTGAAAAAAAAATTCATATATCAAATCAAGGAGGAACTATACTTTCTCGTAAAGGAGTAGGTTTTACTTTGAAAGGCCTCCATAATATAGTGGGAGAGATCTCATACAACTTCAATCAGAAGTCACAATTAACTAATATGGATTATATTTCGATTTATACATCCCCAAAGTGACTTAACCTCACTAATTACTCATTTTATATTACAGCTTTGATGCATCTTTCTACAAATCGGATTACACAAGCTATTTGTTAAAGGAACAGTTATACTTATCTTTCGCAGGACGATTGGTTCTCGAACATCTCATCATGGAGAGATTGCAACAAAAGTGACACAGTTTGTCCAGACTTGTAAGTCCATACTAATTGTACTCGTTAATATCGATTAATAAGCTTTATATATAGTTTCATCTTTTGTAGAGAATGAATAACATTATAAGTAATTAAGTGAAATATAATACAAACTCTTGTTAGCTCCAAGGAAGTGTTCTCTTGACTCTTGACCAATTAGTTCACTTTTTGCAGGTATGATTCTGAAAGCATTCAATTGGCATGCAAATATGCCTACCCAACTGCCATTGCAGGATGCACTCTTAATGGTATCCTTTATACTTATCTCGGATTCAAAAATGTCACTTAAAGCTAAAGAAAGTAATTACTTCAATTAAAATGGATATACTATTAATGACACCCTTTATACTCTTAATGACATTATTTGCTATGCAACCCATAATTTTTTATGCTTGGACATAAAAATCAATTTAATTCAAAAGGCTGACTAGCCTTCAATAGATACTTAATTATCTTTATATGTCGTAGAGAATGGATCTCCTTCGAGTAATTTCTATGGAACATGATTACCATGAGCACAATTTATGAAAATGTAGCATCAACAGTATGTGCAATGAATGGAAGTTCTGTTTGATTGAATAGTGCTAGCTCAATCTTTAGGAGCGAATTAAAGTTAATTTCCCCGGAGACATCGAGATCAATAAAATAATGAATGCATGTTGATTTATAAGAACAAGCAAGGTTGATAGGATCTAGATCCTATATAGGAGACCCACAAGTGTAGGATCTTATGAATTGCTATGGACTCGAGAAGATTGGATTCTGGAACCTTATCTTCAATTAGAAAAGAGGATTCTTTTGTGTGTGGATTCTGCATATCTTGTTTGGTGTTATGCCTTCACTTTTTTCTGACAGAGAACAAAGGAATAGAGTCAGTATCTCTATTGAAATATATCTATATTCGATTGGTGTAAATTAAGATGCACTTCTCTCAATAATAGTAATAACAAAGGATGGATTCTTCTAGATCCTTTGGGTGTCTACCTGGATTGCATGTGAAAAGTTTCAAATTGATTTTTATATTTAATGCTTAGATTTCTTTGATAATTGAGAAAATTTATCTGTTTTCCATTATGAATAAATATGTTCCTGTCAAATATCTATTATTTGCTGCCATTCAACCATTTATGCAATGAAAGCTTTGAATTTGGTGGACAAAGTACCTTTGTTTAAGTTTTTTATTATTGCCTTTTAATGATTTCGAGGATCAAAGTACATTTGTTTACTACTACTCAAATACTAAATATCTAGTTCAATACTTGATGGCATCCCTTTGTGTTT
The DNA here is from genome assembly GCA_039657345.1 of Stephania japonica. Classification (NCBI taxonomy): domain Eukaryota; kingdom Viridiplantae; phylum Streptophyta; class Magnoliopsida; order Ranunculales; family Menispermaceae; genus Stephania; species Stephania japonica. The sequence continues at coordinate 11,699,031 of CM077558.1, read as the reverse complement.
TTTATTTTTTTCTTCCTTGCGTAAAGAGAAGATCAATCACATAATTGAGAAAGCTATCTTGAAAGCTGAAGAAGATAGAGCGAAGGTGAAGAAAGATATACTACATATATCTTGTTTGGTGTTATGCGTTCACTTTTTTTTTTCTCATTCAGAAGGCCTTATGGAAGAACTTGAAGAGTGTGATAAGCATATGAATCTTTTCATGTAATATTAGAGACTAGTTCTCAAAATCTTTAATATTTTCCATATTTCTTAATAATGTATTGGTTTAATGTAAATGAATTTGTTAATTTAATTGAAGAATTATAGGTTTTGTTCATTAGTTTTTTTTTTTTTTTTATATCAGTTTTTGTTCTTTATTCATCTTCCAATATAAATTTTAAACATTTTACATTCAATTGTATGATATTTTTTAATATATTTGGATAGTCAAGTTTTTATACCTATTACCTGAATTAAACACTAAACCCTAAATTAGCTTTCAATTTTACATTTTTCGATGTAAAACCCTAAACTCTAAAACCCCAGTATAAAGTCTCCCCCGACTTTTGAATTTCTCATTTTTAATATAAAATCCTCAATTTCTATATATTTTGTCAAAATACTATTTTTTAATATTTTTATGGATTTTGTTTCTCATTTTCTCTTTTTTTTTAAAGGGAAATCAACGTGTAACGTGCCACATCAACAACATCACCTAATGTCGCCTTTACCAAACGCGCCATTTATTCCACATCACTTTCCCGCACTCAATGGCGCATTTAGTAAAGACAGAATACATCACTTTTATAATTTTACAAAAATTTCACTTATTTAACGAATTTTAAAGAAAAACAACATTACTTTTTGAATTCACCCACATAAGAATAAGGGAGGGCCTTAAATCGTTATTGCTTCGCAGAGACTTGTTGGTTTTCAAGTAAGTTCTCTTCTTCCACTAAATCACTCTAACCGATCTGTTCGATCTGTTCCTTCATTGCCAGTAACGATTTTTCTGTTCAATTAATCTTCTCTGCTTCGCAATCTCTAATTCTCGCCGAAAGTTCGGTTTTTTTGTACGATTTCTCTTGTTTAAGCCCTAATTTGTTGTTCTGCGACTGATGAAACTGCATAGAATTGTACTACTGTTCTTAAATATGTTTGCTTGATTGATTTTAGTGGTTTTGGAATCTGGTTTTTTTTTTTTTTTTTTTGTGTGTGTGTGTGTTGGAGATTGTTTAGGTTTTTTTTTGATGAGTTGATGGTTTTTTAGGTTTTTGTGGTAATGTGGGTGGTGATGGGGAGATGGGTTTTGAATTTGGTTAATCTTCATTAGATTTATGTATGTATGTTTCTGTAGGATCCCTCCCTGTATTGTGTAGATTAGATCACTTCCAATTGACATAAAAAAAAATGTGTTTATCGATTCGATTCCGGTTTAAACCGCGCTTTATTTAACTTGGTTCTTGCAATTCGACGAAATGGCTTGGTGACTTGATGGCCTAGTTTTAGGAGCAAGCAATGTTGTGGTTGCTGAATGGAGTGGATGGTTGTTTTCAGTTATCATTCATATGGAAAATGTAGAATCCTAGGAAATGATTCTGAATGAAATAATGCTCATTTTTGGTCGAGCGCTCGCATTGTAGATGTCATTCCTGGGCATCGCATAGTGCAATTTGCTTTGTAGCAAACGGTGATGCCAAAATCAATGGAGGCCCATGGGTGTTTTTTTTTCCTACAGTACTAGAGTTGATTGCTACCTGTAAGTCCTATTGAACTATATGTGAGTTTGTATTGTACCCAATATTAGTCCCACATGGGAAAGAAACATTTTTGTTTCTTTCCTTATAAGATATCTTTCACTTACAAGTTTTAGTTAAGTGAATATGGGTTGGAGGCAAAGACCATGGGTATTCCCCATTGATTAATATATATTAAATACTTGATATTTAATATGTCTTTGATTAGGGGCCGAGGGGCTAATGTTAAAATAACTTAGCTAATTCACAACATAAATTTTTTGTTTTAAATTAAGTAATTTCATAATTACTTATTATGTGAACAGTTGTAACGGTTGTGAACAGTTGTAACGGTCGTATGTGAACAGTTGTAACGTTTGTGAACAGTTGTAACGGTTGTATGTGAACAGTTATGTTTTGTGAACAGACACATTATTTGTCTATATATAGTTTGTACGAAATGAAAAAAAAAAAAAAAAAAAAAGTTTTTAGTTGAGAGAAGTTTTACTGTTGCACAAGAAAGGTTCTTTGATTGGTGTGTAATCAAAGATCAATCCAGTTGTATCCTGGAGACGAACCTCTTGAAGCATTCATACACCGAATTGGAGGAAAATTCGTCTTAGGACATTGCTATTGAGTGCAAGCCTCTGGTATGATTTAATTTAGTTCTTTGTAATTGAATTCACATATGATATATATTATAGTTCAGTGATATGCATATAGTATAATTGTTCTAACAAGTCCTTGGTTTGAAAATTCTCCTAAGTTCTCTGAATTAATTAGGTTTTTTGAAGCACCGAATTAAGATTTAGTTGTAAACTAAATTTTACAAAACTTCATCGAAGTTAGAGAAAAATGATAATATTTATCAGTTTTAACGCTTTTTTGTAAGAAAAATGAAATACAATTGGTGCCAATTTTTGTTATAAGATACTCTAAAGAATGATAATATGTTAGAACACACTAAACAACAACTCGGCCTCACTTATTGCCTAATAAACTAGAAAGAAATAGTACCAAAATGATAAATCCCGTCAAAATTGATGTTCTAAAAACTTAAGATTAAGCATAGAAAGAGAAAAGACGTGAAATATCAGGAAAGCATACTTTTTAATGTCTTCTGATGAAAGTTGGATGTTCTCTAGCTTTTAGATAAAGTTATGTATACTTACCCATTATGTCGAAGTTTTGCTAAAGTTCCTCGTATCGAATTACGCTTCCCCGAATTAATTCCGAGTTTTAAGTGAGCAAAATCATAAGTGAAGTTCAAGTTTCGATCCTTGCCTGCAACTAGTTTGGTCCTTTTTTCCTGTTAATTTCTGTTTATGGGTTGTTCGATCTAGAGGAGTTGTGTCGCATTTCTGTTTATGGGTTGTTCGATCTAGAGGGGTTGTGTCGCATCTCTGGGTCATGATTAATGCTCACGTTCACTTTGCGAACTGTTCTCGTCCCAAGTTTCCCAAGTCCCTTGTTTTTAGGTGGTGCGAAAGCCAGGTTCCCACCCATCCATCATGAATACCGCGCAGATTCCACTTAGGTGGAATTCGTTTGACTATGAATGTGAATCCCACTCACGCTGTACTCTAGGAGGAGGCTAGGCGAATGGCGGATTTACTTGTTCGTTTTAAATTTCCTGGCCATGTAGAAGAACATGCTAAATAGGAGTGTAGAAAGAAATTTTGTAAGGTAGGAGTTCTACGTTGTTTGCCTTTGTTCATTCTGACTTGCATTTAGTTGTCTAAATTATTGAATAAGATATTTTGGTCTTTTTGTAGCATGACATGTTAATGGAAGGAGTTATGTGCATACTCTTACGAGAGAGTTCAAATTGTCATTTAGTGCATGCAATCGTTCTAGTGTTAAACTGCATTGGAAGATAAAATTACTTGTTTTAAAATTGAAGTATGGATGTTGTCTTTGTTCCTCGAATGATAGTAGGAAAAGTAAATTCTAATATAACCACAAACCTAACACACAAACGACACAAACTTGTTTTTGTCCCTTGCTTTTACATCGTTATTTGTAATCTCTAAGTAGATGTGTATCCAATGGACACCAACAACTGCGTGTCGCTTGTGTGTTGCAGTCGTGAGTCACCATAGCAGTTCCCAAAAACAAAAACCCTCAACTCTTCACGGCTAAAACCCTTGTTGCTCCGCCTCTTCACGGGAAGAACTAAGAGCTCAATGGGGTGGAAAGCTGCTCAGAAACTTATTCATCACTGGAAGATCCTCAGAGGCGACAATGTAAGAAATTTGAAGTTTAATCAAAACATCAACTTCCATTCTTCATGTTTTTTGTATTTTCGTGGGTCTTTGAGGGAAAGTTTTGATTATTTATGTATTTGTAATTCATGATATTTAGGTGATCGTGACTAGGGGTAAGGATAGAGGAGAGACCGGCATGATCAAGCGAGTGATTCGCTCTCAGAATCGTGTAATCGTTGAAGGAAAGAACCTTGTAAGATTCATCAAATTCTTGTCCTTTTAGCATAATTTGGTTTGCGGCATTGTGATTGTTATTTTCACTTACATTTGTGGATGTTTTGTCCTTGAGAAGTGGTAACTTGGATTCATTTTTTGTGTGTTGAGACTGGTCTAGTTTTGGTCTTGGGCTTTTTTTTTTTATTTGAATTAGATATATTTGATGATGCTTAGGTGGATTTGTGGTAAGCACGTAAAGATAGAGTAAGAAATACGTACATTCAAAGAAAAGTAAGAGTATTATCAATCAACACAAAGATTAGGGAAGGGCAGTTGTGGTGGTTTGGACACCTACAAAGACGGCCTACAAATGCCCTTACTAGATAACTTGACTCAACAGAAACTAAAGAAATTTGATGTAGGGGCAGGCTAAAGGTAACTTGGGACGCATTGATTAGTAGGGATTTGAAGGATTTGAAAAGTGTCCTATTAAAAAAAAAAGGATTTGGAAAGTTCCCCATCAATTGCATTAAATAGAGCACAATGGAAAAGTTTGATCCATATAGCCGAACCCACCTAATTTGCGATTGAGGCTTATTGTGAAATTGATTACTTTAAAGCTAAGGATACGAGCATCATACAGATTGCGTCCATGTTGAACAAATGATGGAACTAGAGTATTTGTTTCCATGTGAAGAATAATTTTTCAATATCAACTAGAAATGGTTTCCTAATTGTTAATTAATTAAGTGCTTGGCTAACTTGATAATTAGTCATTTTAGTTTCATTAATTTAAAATAAGTTTGCATTAAATCGAGCTCTATGGACGATTGACTAATTTGGGATTAAGGCTTTGTTGGAATTTGAATAATTTGGTTTGTGAGATCAATCAAAGAACTATGATGCAGGTCGTTTAGATTGATATTATTAATTTAAGTTTACCGTAAAGAAACTTTTATTTGGCTTGTGCGTGATGCAAGGTCAAAGTTTTTGGGAATCTACCTAGACAGGGGATATTTGCTGGTTGGTGTGCCTCTGGGAGGTAACATGGATCAAAGCCTCAAAATGGCTGGTTGGTGTTAAGGAACTTATAATGTGGCATTGGAAATTGGTCTTTTAGTGTAGAGTTTGTTGGAATTGTTGTTTCTACTTTTTATGTTTTCCTCTTGCGTTTGTTGACTTCTGGTTTTTGGCTTTTTAGCTTGTTTTGAGATTTTTAATGAAAGGTTTACTTTAAATTTAAGAAGATTGCTAGATTGGAGTTCAAAGTTGGTTTCCAAACCACTATGCATAGTAAGATTTGCTTGCACTACTAAAATCTAATGAGAGCATTCTCTCGGGAATGGCATTTATTTTTCTACACCTACTTATGATGGTGGTGCTGGTTTACTAAACTAGTTCGTGTGCGAAAATCTGGCTATTGTTATGGAGAAGCTTCTCTTTTTAGGTAAATAACAGAGGAAAGAGCGTTTCGTCTCATTGCTAACACCTCTTTGAAGAAAAGTATTGGTCTCTAATCTTATTTTGTTGGTTAGTGTTTGTGCCACTTAGAGGCTCTTATGTTTAATAACTTTTCATTGTGTCTCTCCTCTCTCTCTCAAAAAAAATAAAAAATAAAAAAAATCAGTGTATCCTTAATCAGGAAAAAAGAACTTGTTCAAAGTAGAAAAGAGAGATTGCATTAAGTTGAAATGTAAACCCATCTCTAGAAGCTTTTACATCATCAACCAATTTTTCTGTCTGTTTAGTTTCCTTTGACTTCTTTTAACTCTAAAAATACAACTTGATAATCTGTATTACTATTGAGGACTGAAATTGTAAAGAGGGAGCATAATTGAAATTATGAAGCCCATTAAGTTATGTTTTTTCACTCTTTTATCTCTAGAAAAAACAAACAAATTTTACTGAAAAGCAAGAAAAAGTGAAAAACTGGTCATTTTTATTGTAGGGAAATTTAGACAAGAAAAATATTAAGAATCCTGTTATAGTGAGGAATCAACTGCTACTGGAATTCTCTTGTATAATGTAAATTCGTCTGCACACTATATAGAATATTTTTTGTTCAGACACTATATAGAATATGTGCCCTAGAAGAAGAAACTAGCTCGTCAAACAGTTCCCACCCTTGTGAAAACTACCAAGAGATTTATGGAATACAAAAGGTGATTGAAAGCAAATCTGGCTCATAATTCCTGTACAGAAACTTTTTCTGAGTACTGACTCGGGGTCCTATGACAATGAGGATGTTGTACTTTTGATTGCAGCAGTGAATCTTCAAAAAGAATATTGCAAGGTCTAAACATGCCCGATAGTATAACCTTATTAATATTATGTTGTTTTAAGAAATCAAGGAGTGTTTCTTTATGGCTATATCTGATAAGAAAACGAAATCAAATAGTAAAATTAATGTTTATAAAATGAAATAGGATATATCCCTATGCGGATATGCCTATAAAATCCTATCCAGACCCCCTAAAGAAAAATATATCATGTATGGTAAAATAAGTGTTCCATTGATATTGGAACTATTTGATTTAGGCCTGTACTCTAACTCATCTAATGATAATCATCGAGTGTCATTACAGAGAAGCATACGAGCACTACTACTTGTGGTTGAACCGAGAAGTTCAAAAATACTTTCCAAAGTAGGTAGAAAGGTATCTGTTAAAAATTGAAAGTTTCTCAACTCTCCTATGAACATCTTGAAACTCTAGGAAATTGTTCCCTGTTGAGTTTTTGTCGGTAATCGATGTATGATTGATGACGACACTATACATAGAATGATTCATCCTAAAAACAAATGCATATAATTAGTGTAGCATTTATGAGAATGCTTAGGTAGATGGGGAAAGCCCATAATATTCAAAGAAAAAAAAAATAATAGTGTCAACCAAGGTTTGGAAAACCGGCCGAAGTTTGTCGATTTTTCAAGTGGTGAAATCTTGGTGGAGAAATAAAAGTGCATAGTTTCGGCGAAAAATTCGACGAACGTCAACAACTTAGACAAACTCGGTCGAAGTTGAACCAAAATAGAATAAAAAATGCAAAAAATCGTTCGAAGACACTTTGCTTCATCCAAATGTCGAAATTATCCCTATGGCGCGTATGAAGCTCTGAGCATCAATTTCATGCCTGTCTTGATTCATCAAAGAGATGTTAGGGTTTGTAGAGAGTCTACAGGATCTTGAGAGTTGAGATCTGAAGAGGTACAACAGAGAAAAGAAGGAGAGCCAAATGCAGAGGGTCGACGACAAGGAGTCGCAAGAGTGGCAGCAAAGGAGGAGGATGGGGGACAGAGGCAAGGTCTACGAAGAAGAAGGGTGTGCGATTGAGGCTTTGGGGATGTTGGAATTCATCTGAAGAGATGAATCCTTAATTGAGCTTAAAAAAGCTAAACCCTAGAAAAGAGGGACGAGCAGAGAAGTCTGTGGAAACTCATATTCTCATTAATTGATCAAGTGAAGTACATTTACAGTATTTATACAAGACTTTAAACACTCACTATTTACAGACTTATCACACTAAACAAGTTTGTTAACCAACACAACAATAACAGCTCACACAACACGTGTGCACTCAACACAAAACCAACCCAACTGCTAACCAACCATGGTCTAAAGTATTACCATAGTTAGGTTTTCTAACAGGGAATTTTATTTGGGATCTCACAAAGTGACTATTTTGTACACAAGTGTGTACACCAACTCTTTTTAGTCTTTGATTATACATTGTGATGCTACCTTGATGATTGATGAATGGTTGAAAATTGTTATGAACTAAGGGCTTTTTTTTTGTATTTTTGTTCTGTCATACTTTTTTTTTTGAAGTCAAGATCTATGATAATATATGTTTGTATTTTTTGTGTAGTATGTTTTTAATAGACTTTCTTAGTCATTTAATTGATTATGCGTCTCATCAAAAAAATCAATTACAAATCTAGTAAAAAAAGTTAAAATTTATCATATAAAACAATATAAAATTTTATACTAATGTCACACATGTTGCGAAATGCATGTTTATCACAAAATGACTATTTAAAACAAGTGTATGTGATTATTATGTATTATTGTTGAGTAATTAAATATATTTCTAACATCTTTTATAGAGAAATTTGAGTTTTGTAGCATTTAAAGTGAAATTCTACAAACTTCCGTACACCGGCGAATTTTTGTCAAACTTCCCTTGTCGAAGTTAACTTCCTCAAATTACTTCCGTATTTTAAGTGAGCAAAGTTTAAGGCAAAGTCAAAGTTTTGAACCTTGGTGTCAACCGAGGAAAAACTAGAAAGGACAATTGCGATGGTTTGGCCTTATCCAAAGAAAAATTGCAAATGCCCCAATTAGAAGAGTCGATGCTCTAGAATTGAAGGAATGTATAGGGTTGATTTAGGAGAACTTGGGATACGTTAATTATAAAAAAAAGTCTCCTAATCGCATCTTCAATTGCATTAAATCGAGAGGAATGTATAGCCAACCCAACACCAATTAATTTTTGGGCTGAGTCTTTGTAGTGGTTGTAGAAGTTAATTGGTCGATTAAAATTTAGTTACATTGCTGAGCTACACCAGCATGTCAAAATTTAAATTTCTGTTTCTCTGCAAATTTATTTGGTCCGGAATCATAATCACGGTGCCTTCTTTTCACTGTTTTTCAGGTGAAGAAACATATTAAGCAAGGGCAAGGTCATGAAGGCGGAATTTTTACAGTAGAAGCCCCTCTTCATGTATCAAATGTTCAAGTTCTTGATCCGGTAACAGGGTACGTGTCATTTTCTCCTGTTGGCTGTTTGGACACCTTTTACTGGTTGTATGTTTCTTTAGTTATTCTTTGGGTATTGCAGGAAACCTTGTAAGGTTGGTATTAAATATTTAGAAGATGGTACCAAAGTGAGAGTTTCTCGAGGACAAGGTGCTTCAGGTTCCATTATTCCTCGTCCTGAAATCTTGAAAATAAGGACCACTCCAAGACCCACTATTGGTATGTTTTTGACCTGCATCTTGTACCCATATATTTTATTAACAGTTGTTGATAATCTCATTTTTCTTGCAATGGGTATTTTTCAACTAGCTGTTAATTTGGTGGAGGCTGACATGTTGTGTTTGTGGGTCATTCCCTGATATTGTCTGTGCAGTCATACTGAGATCCAATTGACGTAATCGTAGGTTCATGTGCTTACTCAGTTTGTTTTATGGTTACACTACTTAAATTTTAAGCACTAATTTAATAAGACTCTTTATATAAGAGATTATTAAATAAGAGCTTATTGTTAACAGAGTGTTTGGTAAAACTAACTCAAAACCTCTTAAAAGTTAAGTGTTTGATAACCCACTGTTAAGTAACATAATATGTATGAGAGAATGACAGAGATAAGGAATGCTAATCAATTGATCATAATCCTTAAAATGAAGACAATGATCTGGAGGGTACTAGCAATAGAGAAGATGGAGGAGGTATTGAAATCTTTTGAACAATTAAAAAAAGAAGAAAGTGAAACTTTGTTTCTATTAGGCATTTCATCAAACAACACTCGTGCAATCAAATACACCATCTTGATGTGTTTTTGCCATTACACCTTCTCAACCCACCATTATTTTTTCATTCATACATTCATGCCCACTAATAACAAACAAAAGATTTAGTAACAACTAAGAGCACTGCAGTATGTGATAAAAAAATAAATAAATAAATAATAAATAAATAAAAAAATGGTAATAACAAATAAAAGATTTAGTAGTAAATTTTTGTTGCCGTGGAGGATGCAGGGCTGTTTTTTTTTTGGTCAAACGAGGATGTAGGGCTGATTGAAGGCTTGACTCACTTTTTTCTTCTTCTTCACTGCTCTGCAATCACTAAAAAAAAACTTGGAACAGAGCTGACACAATGTAATGTAAGACCACCCATTTCCACATACAACATTTTATGAATTGATCGTGTTATTATTAGAGAGTGGTAACATAACTGTAGATTTGAAGTCGATGTGGAGAAGATAGAGTGGAAGGCGAAGTTTCTCTTTTTCTAAAGAGGAAGGCAAAGTTATTTCGAGAGATAAGTCGACGATGTCGCGCGAAGCCGATGTCGCCAAAACCTCTTACCGCTTAAGAGGATTAATAAGTTAAGAAAATTAACTTATTTATTAAGAGATATTTCCTCTTATTTAGTCAAAGTCTTATTAGAAATAAGTCTTATTGATAACCTAGCCAAACATACTTATTTTTATAAAACTCTTTTTTAATAAGACTTGAGCAAAATAAGAGGTTGGCGTCGAGTTACCAAACACCACCTTAGTAAAGAAATATGCTACCTGTATGAAAGTCTTGAATTCCTGATTTGCATATGAAAAGCAAGACGCCTAAACAATAGTATCTTAATGATTTCTTCAATTCAACAATGGATTGAGTTTTATTTGGTCAAGACCCCCATCTCCAAGGCATTTGATACCTTATTTTAAAGTTTCCTTCGTTTTTTTTTTTGGTTGTTTAGTTTCGTTCTCTCCAAATGTGTTGAATACAACATTGCTGGAGAAAAAACGATCCAATAGTGTATAATCTTGAAAACTGTTGAGTTTGCTGATCATTAAGGCATGAAAGAAGAGGTAATCGCCTTGGCATGAACAAATCAATTAGGGAATGATGAGGAAAAAGGCATGTCAATTTTTTAATATAGAGAGCTTTGACTTGGTTTTCTAAAAATTTACTTGGTAGGCTTTGATGTTGATTGATTGTATCTCAAGGCTTCTAAAGATGGTAATTTCCTTTAACAAGTCATTTGTTTTTCAAACTAATTATAATGCGTGCATGATTAAGGGTTTTGGGTTGAATTTCCATATTGCATTGTTGATCGCTCTTTATTACTCATGTAAAGTTCCATCTCTTTGAACTTTCCATTTGGAACTTCGATATTTGAACCATTTAGCGCATAGGTTATTCGTGAAAATTTGTTAGAAATAATAATGTCCATGCACGGATTAGCCTTGATTACCAACAGAGGACGCTTTCTAGTGAAAACCATTTTAAACTCGGAAAGCTTTCTAATTTCTATTGCAGTCTCTGGGAAATCCAGTTTGGTAGAGTTAACATATCAAATCTATATATATATATGGGAATCTTTATTTCTGATTGATAGGCTGTTAAGTACCCCAACTCCAGTTTGCTGTCCAAAAAATCTTTCATGCAATTTAAATAAAGTTGGAAAGATTATTCTATTGTCGTTGAACATGCATTGTTGCATTATGTGGAATTTGTAGATGTGCCGGTGTTGCGGTTGCTGAAATTCCACAATCTATTATGGAATTATCATTTTTTTTTTTTGATTAGCACAGACCAAATCCGGTATAGGTTACATCCGTAACTACAGAATATCCTGCTCTAGCAACATGAAAATATGATTTGGAATATGTTACCAAATTTTAAAATCAACATCACAATGAAAATCTTCCTTAGCCATGTGGTTTGCACATGCATTATTCTCTCTAAATGTGTGGCTAAAAACTACACTCCACTCCTTGTCCGTCTTCCTTAGAATAGCATGAATCAATGGATCTTGAAATTGGTTTTGTGTTGAGTCCATAATAAGATCAATTGTTTCCTGTGAGTCTAGCTCTAGGATGAGTTTCCTATATCCTTTATCCCACGCCAGTTGCAAGCCATGTTTAACTTCCTATAGTTCCGCGCAAAGAGGTGAACACTGACCCAATTTTGTTTGAAATGCTGCTCGAAAATCGCCTTTCATCCCCCGTATAACTCCTGCCGTTGTGGCTTCCTCATCATCCCCATTTTCACTTAGTTTTAACTTGCTTTTCCAATTAGTTTTCTGATGGGAGGATTTTTTTTTTGTGGGGTGTGTGTGTGTGTGTGTGTGCGCAGTTGGTCCCAAAGACACACCAATTGATCTTGTCGTGGAGAAGACGTACGACGCTAAAACTGGTAAAGGCATGCCTGATCTATAAGTAAGATTACCTGATTCAGTAATCACAGACGTTCCGTGAAAAGTTAAGTGGATAGTTGAATGATGAATTTCTCTGGTGCTACCATATCTTCTGTAGCTAGAAGAGATTCTGTTTGTATCTTTTCATCAAAAAATTTTGCTTATGAATCTGAGCAAATAGTATATGAATGACACATTTTTATTCTCTCTTACGTTTAACGTTTTAGAACTCAGCGACAATTCACTTTTAGTGTGCCATTTTGGCCCCTCTAATGTTTTAGCCTTTCGGGGATGGATGATGAAAGAGTAGCTGCGGAGTAGAAGCGATTGTTTCATTGTCTGGAAGAACTTCACAAGCATGAATTGTTTGTTTGGGACTTGGGAGTGGTCTTGCCTGCTCTTGGTGAAGACTTTCTACAAAGGAAAATGAAAATGCTAGGTTGACATACTTTTTACTGTGTAAGTTGTTACACAGTAGTTCGTTGTTATTTGGCATCGAATTTTCGAAGTGAATTCATAGGTTTTTTTCTAATCTAAATTAAATGTAATAAATTTAAAATGTATAAGAAGTTTTTTTCTTGAAAAAAAAAAAAAAAAAAAAGCTACTGTGGTGGAACGCCTCCATAAATTTGCCAACCGAAGCCCTAAAGTACAAGAACTAATTTGTGTAGGGGAGAATGCTAGGATGAACTCAATTTGGCACTCCAAATCGACACCCCCACGCACAAGGGCGCCCCTGGGTTTCACAAGCAATACAATGCCCTTGTGTGTGGGGGTGTCGATTTGGGGTGCCATTTTAGGGTCATTCTAGCATTTCCCTGTATGTAATTAAGTGGAAGAGTTTATTTCCTTTGCCAAAAAATTAAGAGGAAGAGTTTTTTTTTTTGTTTTTTTGTTAAAGAATTAAGTGGAAGACTTTGATCTTATAAAAAAAAATTGGAAGAGTTTGATCCACGTATTCGAAGGCAATTAATGAGTCCTTCATTTGGTGCCCACCCAAGTGGATTTTTCTTAAATAAACATAGGAGTTTCAAATTATAATTGTCAAATCATTTTCTTTATAGGGAACATACTTTTTTTTATTTGGTTTTCCATGTGGTACTGATGCTAATTGCACTAACTAATCCACGGGGCCGAACACTGTTGTGCCACATGTGGGGACGAATCTCTCAACTTAATTTTTTTTCATTCATGATACTCGAACTCATACCTTGCTTAAGAAAACATACTTTTGCTACATAGTTGAAGTAGTCTGTTGAATGCTCTTCGTTATTTGCATTTAAGTATCTCGATGCAAACATCAAACTTTTACTAACAATTGTGGATAAGAAGGATTTCGCACAAATATTTATTTTTTGAAATTGTATATATATATATATATATATATATGGAGAATGCTACATTGACCCAGATGGGTGCATCGAGTTGGGCACCGTCTGTACAGTCTGGGCCCCACTGCCTGTAACCTGTCAGCTGGAAAAAGAGGTGAAAATCGGTTTGACCGACTTGAATTAGTTTGGCCGATTTTCACCCGCTGAAGCCTTTAAAAAAACGATTTGACAGCCCGTCAGACTGGCTGATAGGGTGTCAGTACGGACTGGCTTTTTGTCTTGACACAGTTTCAAATTCCAAACTTCAAAATTTGAAAATTAAAATCGAGCGGGATCTGAGTTTGGCCCTTTTAGGGGTTTTGGCTTACTGTTCATAGAGGAAGAAAGGGCAGAGCAGGCGAAGAAGAAAGTTCAAAGATCAAAGGAATTGAAACCCTAAACCCTAAAGGGGACCTTCGTGAAGATCAAAGGAATCGAAACACAATCGGTCAGATCGACTAGTTCGTCCTCGTCTCGATTGCATTGACAAAAAATGAAAGAATCTCGTTTCTTTTTAGGCAAGGAAAAGGGACCACAATCACAGTGATATTTGTTTCATGTAAGTGATTCATCGAATCTTTTGTTAAAGTTGATGTATTTTGTTATGGATTACTAGTATTTTGTTTGTTTGGGGAAGGGTTTTGTTCTCGATAGCAGCTGAGATTCCTTTAGGGTTTAGCATGTTTAACTGGCTGAAATAAAATCTATTTACTGGATTTATTTTACTGCCATGTATAGTCTTTGATTTGTCGTTTCGTTTTTAGGGTTGGAATGAACAATTTTTGTTAGGTGAAATCAAACTTTTTACTTGTTTAGCATGTTTAGTTGGTTGAAATCAATTCTTTTTACTAAAATTTTTTTACTGCCATTGATGGTCACTAATTTTTCCTTAGGGATTATTATGTTTTGTTGGCTGAAGTAATTTTTGGCAGCCACAACTTATTGATTTGTTAAGGACTGCATTCCATTAGGCATAACTAAAAAAGAAACCCTTCACGCGACAGACCCCATATTACACATGGACCACTGATGCAACTGAGTAATACGATGGTGGCCTCATTTGATTTGAACGAGCCATTGGAGTCAATAGTTGATTTGGGATCTGATGATGACATCAAATCAACTAATGCAAATATGGGAGTTGAGGAGGGTGGTGCAGTTGCTGGCATGATAGTGTTGACGATGATGTAATTGCTAATGACGAATCGAAGGCCCCTAAGTTAGGCATGGTGTTTGATAGTCCCGAAAATGTTAAAAAGTCATTTCAAGAGTATGCAAATAGGAACGGATTTGGAATAAAAGTTCGATCAACGGATAGGAAAGATGGTGTTGTTTGGAAGTACGTTTTCACATGCTTTAAGCAAGGCTTCAAAAAAACCAAAGGGGTATACCAAAGAGGAGGCCTTAGTACAAGATGTGGTTGTCGTGTCCAAGTAAACGCAAGGTTAATGTCGACTATAAGTGGCACCTCAACAAGGTTTATTTGGAGCATAATCATCCGCTCAGCATCCCAATCAAAGTCCAGATTTTATCGTTGCAATAAGTTCATTTCAATTACAACTAAGAAAAGATTGGAATTTAAAGTGCGTGTTGGAATTCCACGTTGTAAGTCTTTCATGGCAGAGTCAATTCATGTAGGACGGATCGATCGAATGACATTCAATGAGAAAGACATGCATAACCACATTAAGTCTGAACGACGACTCAGAATTGGATGTGGTGATGCAGAGGTAATTGTGAAACATTTTCAAAAGAAGCAAAAACAGAATCCCAACTTCTTCCACCTAATGGCCTTAGGTGAGCATAATGAGCTAAGACATGTATTTTGGGCCGACAGCAGGGCTAGATCAGCTTATCGGTACTTTGGAGATGTGGTGTCTTTTGATACTACATACTTAACGAACAAGTATGACATGCCATTTGCTCTCTTTATCGGTGTGAACCATCACAATCAATCTATTTTTTTGGGTTGTGCTTTATTGGGTGATGAGACGAAGGAAACCTATGAGTGGCTTTTCAGTACATGGCTTGATTGTATGGGGAAGGAGCCGCAAGCCATCATTACCGGTCAATGCCCTCTATTGGGCATGCTATAGCCAAAGTTTTCCCTAATGTGCGACACAGGTTGTGTATGTGGCACATAATGAAGAAGGTGCCTGAGAAGATAGGCAGTCATCATGACCGAGAACACATTATCTCAAGGTTAAAAAGGGTAGTTTATAACTCCCTTACTACAAATGAGTTTAAAGATGAATGGCCTAAAGTGTTTACATACTTCTCCCTTGGTGAGAAATTTAGTACTTAGTTGAAGAACTTGTATGCCATTAGACGGAAATTCCGGCGTACGTGAATTGGGACTTTTGGGTTGGGATGTCAACGACTCAAAGGAGTGAGGGGATGAATCATTATTTTGACGGATATCTGAATACAAAAACCTCTCTTAAAGAATTCATTGGCCAATATGAAATAGCTTTACAGAAGAGGTGGGAGAGCAAGTTGAATGAAGACTTCAAATCATTTCACAAAAAACGTCCCTTGAATTGCAAACAACCATGCGAGCATCAAATGGTAGAAATATACACGGACAAGATATTCGAGATATTTCAGGATGAAGTGTTATGGGGCTTAGACTGCAAGGCGATAATAGTCACCAGCGACGAAGGATACATATACTATGATGTGTGGTAGATAATAGACATACGTGATGATGGGACAGTGATCACAAAGAATTTCAACGTTATTTATGAGGTGGCCACCCAAGAAGTAATTTGTGTATGCAAATCATTTGAGTTTATGGGGATTCTCTGTTGTCATGCGCTTTGTGTGTTTCGTGACCAGGATATCATGTACATCCCACCACAATACATCAAGGACCGTTGGAGGAAAGACTTCACATGCACATATGAAAAGGACCTACACATAGAGGAGTTGGATGCTAGTGCAACGACCGTTATTGAACGATATGACGTAATTGTTACTAGATGCACTCGAGTCGCTGACTTTGGAGCCCAAACAGTTGCACAGTTTAAGCTTGTCCTTGAGACCATGGATAAGTTGAAAGGGCTACTTTTTGACATGCCAGATCGAGAGCCAGGTCCCAAAAATTCTGCAGGACCCCAACAACCTGTGACTGGTACTACTAATGACACAATTAGGAAGCCGAAAAAATCAAACAGAAAAGGAAGACCTCGTAGTAGGTTCAAGGCACTGGCAGAGAAAAAGACAAAGCAAAAGTCTTCCCAACAGGTGATGAACATCAATGATGATCAACCTCCAATGGAATCCCAAGATTTTACATTGCCTTCTCAAAATAATTATCAAAATAAGGGAGCATTAGAAAAGAAGTAAACCACAAAGAGAGTCACAATCTCGAAGAAAGTAATTACCAAATTTTAGTCACTTTATTTATTATTTCATTACCAAATTATTAGTGCTTATTATGAAGTTACCAAGTACATGGTCATAAATGGCAGGGGAATGTGTCTAAAGGGGATGTGAAGGTGTCTAAAGGGGATGACAAGCCCAATTTAAAGTCTTCCCAACAAGGAATGGAAACAGATGAATGGACACTCCTGGTAAAGTTATAGGGGGGTCTTAGCCAACAACACTAATAGTTATCTAACTTCCAAACACTAGTTTTCTTGACCCTTTTGATTGAAGTTAACAATTCATTTTGTTTGAACTAAGTTGTCCTTGTAATGCATTTTTTAGAATGAAAAGGTACCAACTGATGTTGTTATTTGGAAGATGTAAAACTCTTTTTTTTTTACAATATATATTTTGTTGCTCTGATAATGTACGTTGTGACAGGGGATCATTATCTCCAATGAACTTCTACATAGAGAAAAGGTACCACCTTTATATCCTAGACAACCTTGAAAATATTTCTTTACTATTTTTTTATGTTAATGTTAATTGCATTCTTTCCTTAATTTAATGGTATTACACATTTTTTTAACTTAATTTGATCGATGATGTATAAAATAATAGTTCATGTTGTAGGTTGCAGTTTCAGAGAAGTTATAGGGCAGTCTAGTGGGGGGTTTAGTGGAGAAATGGAGAATTGCATGCCCACCAAGTGTCAAAGCTGAAGGTGGGGGGGCTGCAGTTAATGGAGAGTTTAATACGGGATTTCATCCCGTATTAAATGTGAGTTAATAGTGGTGGGTGGGGTACTGCACTTCCTCTTCTCATCGAAACAAATTTACCCTAGTTTACATTCTCCTCTCACCTTCTCTTCTCATCGAAACACAATTACCCTAGTTTACATTCTCATCGAAACACAAATTTACCCTAGTTTACATTCTCCTCTCACCTTCTCTTCTCATCGAAACACAATTACCCTAGAGAAACTCTAACCGCGCCAGGATGACGAAAGCAAGGGTTGCAAGTGAAATTGGTGATCTCTCTAGTCCCTCTACCAAACCAGGTATTGCATCAAAGAAGAAAGGGCTCGAAGAATGTCACTGATACTGTGCTTAGAATCAAAATCGAGAAGGGATCAACAAACAATCCACCCAAACGATCGTCTTCAAGGCTCAGGAAACTTGCTAGGCCTGCTCAACCTCTAAACACTGCAAATACCCCAGTAAAGAAGAATAAGACTACCATTCTCCCTCCGTTGTCGTTGCAGGAGTTTGAGACTCATTTCTTTGCAAGGCAAGTCATCAAGACAAAAAGGTTAGATTTTCCTTACTTTGAATTTGAAGGTATTTATGTGAAGGTATGTTTCAAGAGATTAGGTTGGCACAAATTTATTGAAACTAAGTTGTCATTCAATGAATCCTACGTAGCATATTTTATGCACACTTTGAACAAATCTGAGTACAAATCAAATGCTTTAGTGTTTCAAGCACTATAGGTACCAAGAAGCATGTGAGGTAGCTATTTACTCACATATGAAAGCACTTAAGTATGTCTGTTGGGGGGGGGGGGGGGTGTTACACCAAATGACCCTAAACAACCTTTGATTGTGGAGATGATAGTAGAGGCAAGGTTGGTGCATCGAGTGGTGATACATTGCCTCGTACCTAGACTTGGAGCACATGCTTGGATTACCCACTTCGATGTTTTTATGGTATGGGCAATCTTGACTGCATGTTTTGTGGACTTGGCCTACATTATGACTCAACATATGTTGAAGGCAACTACCCAAAGGAGACCAAGCGCTAAGCAGATAGGATTGTCATATGTCCACCATCTATGCAAATTCTTTGTAGAGAATGGTCTCCCACTACCTTCGAAATATGAGTATGAAGAAATGCTTTGAGACACCCGTGACATGATTGGAGAGAAGAACTTCGACAAGATGGCATACATAAAAGTGGATGAGAAGTGGATATCAAAGGAAGAAATGAATGCCTCACCAAACCCAAAAGAAGAAAAGAATGCCTTACCAGAACAACCAAATGGCAAGAAGAGAAAGAAGTCTAAGTTGAACCGAGACAAATACAACTCTCAACAGGAGGAGGAGGAGGAGGCCATTTCCACAGAGAATGATGGTGAGTCAGAGTACTTGTCGGAGGGTGACTTTGAAGAATACTCTGAGTTTAATGGAGAAAATGATGACATCATGGAAGAATATAGGGAATCACCCCCGGAAAAGAGCCAAAATGAAATGAATGATAACATCCAGGAGAAAGATGTTGAAATGAAAGGTAATGTTTGATATTGATTCAAATTATTTTTTTTTATGTTATGCTAAGGTCTTCATGTTTAATATCTTAGACATGGAGGTGGATGTTTTCCAAGCTGAGAATTTAGGCACTTCTTTACCTATCAGTCAAGAGCACAATGGAAAGGGCACTTCTCCTCCAGCTCAAGAGCATAATCTTCAAGGTAAAATGTTAGATATATCATTTCTTTTAGTATTTCAAAATTGAATCCCTTTAATGTTTTTTAGCACGTCAAAGTTGGTGTTTGTTGTATGTTCTTGTTTGTAATGTCAATTCCTTGATGTTTTGTGTCTTAATGTTAGGCTTGGAGGTTTCATCGGCTGATGATGATCTACATCAGACCCAAGTGAAAGTGGACCAGCCAATTCATGAACAAAATGAGGGTCACGTTGATGAAGTTGGCCATGTGAGTGTCCCGGACCATAACAATTTCATTCCACAAATAGAGACGGGGGAGGTGAATCAACATGTGAATGAGGCCATCTCCAAATCTGCACAAACCCCTCCTTCAAAATTCCAGCAACAACAACTAATTCAGAGGCTCCAAGCCATTGAGGACCTTGAAGAGGTTAAGGTGGTCATCCAATAAACCAGCGCTAGCATGAAAACGGAGGTGTCGGCCATCATGAGGAACGAGTGTAACATGTTAAAGGAGGAAATTTTCAACTTGTTCTGTCAAACTATGGACAAGGTTGAGGATAGGTTTAGTACAAGGATAGTGCACAACTATCACTTAGTAGAAGACCGAATGGTTGCAGTTGAACGACACGTTTCAGAGCACCGGTCCAAAATCAAGAGGGCAGTTATGCAGATGAAGGTGCAACTAAGTGGCTGGAATGTGTTGCCCACTATTGAGCAACCATCAAGCAAGGGTTGTGATAAGTAAGCAGGGAGTATTGATGGGGTCTTAGTAATAGTTTTCGGACGGAATCACATACTTTTTTAACAACTTTATTTGGGCATGTATTAAAAAGTGAAGTATTTCTTGTTCTTGGTTTTGTTTTGGAGACTTGAACTATGTTTTCCTTTTGTCTCCATTTTGGTTTGACTATCGAGACTTGAACTATATTTTCCTGTTGACTCCATTTTGGTTTGGCTATACCAACAGGTTGTGTGCGTAATAGTTATTGTCTTCATTGTGATTCAAACAACTCCCTGAAGTGGGGACAACAATATCCAAAGAACTATGAAACAACGTAGGAATACATAGTTTTATTTATCACATATGACAACTATCAATTACAAACTAACAAACCAACATGGATCCAACCAACAACCAATAAACCAGCCAACAAAATATTAACCAAACTTAGATCCAAATCAATATACATTACATTACAGATAGGACGATAATCCTACTAGAACATCTCTTAAACTGCTTCACTCGTCACCCCCTTTTAATGATTGTTGTTATTGTTCTAGAAATTGTCTCCACACCACTAATTGTCAATCGCTCTTTGAATAAAGTCGATAACTCTATCACAACCTCATTTTCCCACTCCTTGTCGGATGAACATCCATCGTTCCCTTCAGAATTGATCCCTTGCTCCCTTTGACAATTGCAATGACTTCCCCTATCACTTTGTCTCTGCCTTGTGTTTGAATAGGTAGGCATTGTTGGCCAAGAGCGTTAATGGTCATCCCAATCAAAGAATCCACACACCTCCTTCCCAGTATTACAAACCACAAAAGGTCGATTCTTGTTAGGGCACTCCTTCTTGACACGCCTCTTTGCTAAGAAACCAACTAAACACTTTGGGCAAGGCTTTCATAGTGGGCATGAATCTTCAAAGTGGCAGAGGCTACCACAGCTCCAATAACGTTTGTCATTCTTTATTGACATACCTAACAAGAACATCAACATAGCAAGGAAGGAAATTACATAAAAATAAGGAGACAAAGACTTATGCATCCCTAAAACTGTAAGGAAACCAAGCCAATCACTGAACCCAAAAGTTCAAAAATCGTGAAACCACATCCAATACAACCACATCAAACAACATGAAAAATAAGGGGGATACCTGCAAGGAGTTTCGATTGTCGTCTTTAACTGATTGTGTCTCCGTCGTCGCCTGCTCGACCTTTATTCCCTCCTGACCGACTAGTAAGCCAATAATGTAACGACCCGAATTCTACTTGACCCGACTCGAGGGCATTTTGGTAATTTAATATTTTATTTGTGTTTGGTGTACTATCATGTGTATTATATGTTATCACAATTTGGCGAGACTCAACTTGATAGTGTGTGCACAACAACGAAGAACTCAAGTCACAAATTTATTGAAAAATAATTAAGTGAGGGTCAAGACTAGGGTTGTGTACAAAGTGTGTTAAGTTTGGAGTGTTATAAGTTAATAGGACCAAGGGACCCAAATAAATAGGTTTTAAACCCTAAATTTTCCTTAACCAAATAAAAAGGGATGAAACCCTATTTTTTTCTCACAATATAAATGCACAAGAGAATGAGAGTAGGGATGGCTGGA
Organism: Stephania japonica; assembly: GCA_039657345.1. Taxonomy (NCBI): domain Eukaryota; kingdom Viridiplantae; phylum Streptophyta; class Magnoliopsida; order Ranunculales; family Menispermaceae; genus Stephania; species Stephania japonica. The sequence goes on along the minus strand of CM077558.1, from coordinate 11,677,440 downwards.
GTGAGAGCCACATGGGAGGAGAGACCGGCGGCGGCGGCGTACAAGGGACGCCATCGAAAGCATGAACAACCAGGATCTCGACGGCCGTACATCATCGTCAACGAGGCTCAGTCGAGAGGCAGCGGTGGCGGTGGTGGCGGAGGCGATGGTTTCCGCAGCAGCAGCAGCGCGGCTTCGAAAAAAACCAGGGAGGTCCTCCTCCATCATGGTCACGGTTAAGAAGAGGGGTGGTTCCCTCCACCCCTCCGCTCCCACTTTTTCCTCCAAGGCGGCCGGCCAGAGAGGCAGCGACCTCCTGGCCAGCCGCCGGAGGTCCTCTCCATCGCGTGGAAGTGACGGAGGGTTGTAGTCGAGGAGGGGAGCTTGTGCTCCCCTCCACGACTGTCAATGGGGGGAAGATGAACTTCCCCCCTACCAGGTTGACTGGTCAAGGGTCAGTTAACCCTGGACCAGGTGACCAAGGTCAACTGACCCTTAGAATAGTTGACCAGGGGCCAAACTGGCCGCTGGACTCGACCAGGGACCAATCTGGCCCTGCACTGTGATTTAAGGGGCTGAAATGTCCCAGCCCCTCCATGGTTTCATCAGAAGCGCACGCGCTCAACCTATGGGACCCAACGGTGGTCCCACCTCTCAACACACTATGAGGAGATTTCGACAAAAGTTTCGAACGATATGAAACCAGTGGGACCTGCACTAGTGGGTCCCCAAAGACAAATAAATGGAAAATACTTAACTTTAAATTAAGTAACTACTTATGTAATGTTGTATGATTTGTTTAGATTCGCGAGGCGATTTATGTGGGACCCCAAATGTGCGAGAAGTCCGTGTAGGCATCACGACGTGTCTAGGTAAGTGGAAGCTTGCTCAACTATCAAATATGACATGATTATTAGTTATGCTTAGGATTCATAATTTGAATTAAAGACTTGGGATTTATGGGTTGCGTCGTGGTATTGGCTCGAACCTACGTATCTATAGAATGTGAATGCACTGTTATTCATGGCCCCAAAATGTGTGGAGTTCCACCGAGGGTCTTATTAGCAAGTAAATCTATATGAATACCTCAGAATGTTGTAGTACCACCGAGGGTCATTAACACCTCAGGATGTTGTGGAGTTTACCACCGAGGGCTTTACTTGACTAATTGAATTCATAAGTATGTCACGTAGGGACATGAGTTGGAGTTCCTTCTCTTGTACTCTTGAGACATAGGGATTTGTATCGGTGATGGCTTGGACGAACCTACTGTTGATTTGATGGGACAAACGAGAGAGCACATAAGGCCTGTGTGCTAGCTAGTTGTTTCCATCACTTCGAGAGTAGGAGAATCGGTCACTAGATTCTTGCCAATACCTAGTACGCATTGAATGGAACATCGACTTATCGTATTATTATATTTTATAGTACATAATCTCGCGAAACCTCCTCCTTTGTATGAAAGTTTGAAATTATGAAATGATTTGTCAATCTTTTTAATGTTATTCATGATTATTGTTGTTACAATTTATGGCTTATGAATACGTGATATTTGTTATGAAAGAATAAATTCATATTTATTTGTGGCTTACAAACCTTATGTCCATAATAGTACTTGATGATTCATTATAAGTCTATTTCTTATGAAATCTTGTTACTATGCTACTATTCAATGAATCCTTGTTTGTTTTTCAAATACATGCTAGACTTTGCATGCTTATTAGGTATTACTTGCATATTTGATGGTTGAGCGGGTTTTCTGCATTACTGAGCTTCGTTGGTTCTTTTAGCTTACCCCACTTACATCTCAGGTATCCACGACAGCGCTAGGTTGAGGCAAGGGAGAGACGATGCGACGGCCCCAAATTCCGAGGCCGCCCCGTGGCTTCCCATTTCCCCTGCTCGTGCACCGGAAACACCCGCCACGTCACTCGTCTATCCATTAATTTAAAAACTCTTAAGTTTCATGCCACTTAATTTAGTAGTTTACAATTTACAGCGGAAGTTTTAATATATCACCAAAAGAGCATTTTATTATAGTTAACTTATTCAACCTATAGTAGAAAACCCTGAAGTACTCAGTATATAGGCGACAACTGCCATCAGTGCATATTTATATACCAGTACTGAAGATGTAATAACTACAAGTTCCCAATAATCATAAGTAAACAATTTAATACTAATACACCTACCAGTAGCTCCTCGACAATGGACAAGTAAAGATTTTGTCGCCCGTGATCTTCTTGCCCCTACTGATACATAAGGTCTGCGCTCAACCACCACAAAAAGGCAGATGGCGAGCCCAGTAAGTAAAATCCCAAGGAAAACCACCGTGCATTATAATTTAAGATTATAAATGGAACAAGTAAATAGTGTTAACCAAACATGCGGAATAGAAGGTAAATGCAGACAACTGCTCAAAGCTCATCGCATGAATATAAACACAAGATAAACAAATGATTGTGCACCAGCTATACAAGATGTGTACTGAGGATCAGGAGCCCTGTCGTGGTCCAGTACCATCGACTCCACCACCGTGTCCTGACCACACACCTAGCAAGCGACCGCACAACCTTCGGATACATAGACGGAAAACTCGACCGTCCCAAAGAGGAATATAAATCATAGATTTTCAAGGAAATAAAGCTCAATGGAAATAAATAAGTAAATGCGGTAGTGGTGTTCGGTTGGGTTTTACGTACCCGAAAATACGCACTCCGACTTCTCGGACCCGTCAGTACGCCCCACCTAGCTCCCCAATGTCCGAGCTATAGTTTCCCAGTCCCTGAAGTCCATTTTATAGTGTTTTATAATTTTTGAAACATATTATATCATTTTATGATATTATATTATATTTTTAATTTTTCCAGTTGTGGTACCTCTCCCGGGCTGGGTCGGGGTTCTAAAAATACCCGAAAAGTCCCGAAACCACTTTTCTACCTTTTTCAAATTTTCTATATTTTTCTAGAATTTTTTCCAATTTTTCTGATATTTTTCACATATTTTTCCTATTTTTCCAACAATTAAAACTGTTTTTTAATAAAATAATAAAATAAAATAAAAATATTATTTAATTAATAGGGGTGGGTCCCACGAACCGGGTCCAACCCGACCCAACCAGGTCGGCCCGGTTCGGCCCATCTGGCCAGGTCCGGGTCGGGCCCGGTCCAGGCCCACCCGGGTTGGGGGCCGGGGCGGTTGGCCCGCCCACTGGGATGGGCTGGGCCGGCCCAACCGCCAGGGTGCACGCACGCGTGCGTGCACCCCTCCCCTATCTTCTTCTTCCTTCCGCCACCAGAGGCTCTGGTTCTTCTTTTTTTTTTTTTTTTTTTCATTTCTTCCTTTCTTCTCTTCTTCTTCTTCCTCTCGACTTCTCTTCACTCTCTTTCCATTGAAGACCCTCAAAACCTCCAAATTCCACTACAAATCAACACAAAACCATCCCAATTCCCGAATTTTATGCATGTACCCAAAAAATCCAAAATCCACAATACACCACCATTTTCCACAAATTTGGTTCCAATTGAAATGATTTATCAAACCAACCTCAAACACACCAAATTTAAGCAAAAATAGTAGTAAATTCACTCAAAAATTCAAAATCACCACAACCCATTTTAATGGAAGTTTAAACCAAAAACGGAAATTTGATTACCTTAGATCCACGTTTTGACGCCTAGATCCACTCTCCAACGCCCGAATTCTCTTTCTCCAACCCGGATTTCTCTCACAGATCCCTCAAATTGTTTGAGCAAAATGAGATTTGCATGCATTTGATCGATCAAGTTATATATATATATATATATATATATATATATATATATATATATATGTGTGTGGTGTTTTAATCTCACGTGCACACGCATCTCGAGGTAAATCCAACCGCCACTGATCACCCTATGTCACACAGTTCTTGAACACCCTATCATAACACCTTGTATCTCGAATTTTCTTGTTGTGCATCTCGATGAAAATCGTAGGTGTACTGATTATTCATTTTCAAACTATAAGATTCTATTTATTCCAATTTGATTTAATTCATAACACCTATTCTAGTCATCAATAAATTTCATAAATTTGTGGATATGGTCACACTAATTCCTCGACCACTCGGCACCCCGTGCCCCGTGTTCAACACGCTTTCCGAGGCGATCCCACGCTTAGTGTACCCAATTTAATTTCCATAGCTTAGCCTAAGCTTCTATATTTACATTTAATTAAATAAATCTTCAACCATAACATGTTTAAATAATTTAAATCTAATTAGCCCCAACGCCCGGCCTCACTGCTACTAAACCCCGCGTTGGTGCGTTCACCGAACTAAAACCCCGGCTCACAACTCGCCCGACAATAATTTACACACATGTGATGTTTATATAAATATTAAATTCCCACATCACAATAATAGACATACAACATGCACAAATAACATAATATAACCTGGGTACTCATATTCAAGTCGACTCAGCTGTCCACGTAACGCCCGAATTACCCGTTAATCCTCGCGATTAACACTAATCCTGATTAAATTAATTTGGGTCGTTACAATTCTTCCCAACTAGGAGAATTTTGTCCTCAAAATTGAATAATCCCGAGTAACATCCCTGGTTCACCAAACCGCACACTTCACCGTCAATTCCACCACTGACTAAATCCATAGCGAGGTGTTCCCACTTCCACTGAGGAATGGGTAACGGCTGCAACAATCCTTCAGGTCGCCTATGCTCCGCCTTCACCTGCTGACATATGTGACACCCTCGAACATATTCACCAACATCAGCCTTCATCTCCGGCCACCAAAATAATCTCCATAAGTCATGGTACATCTTGGTTCTGCCCGGATGAACTGTGTATCGCGACCGGTGAGCATCCTCTAATATACTGTCTCATATCTCTGACACGGCTGGTACCCATAGTCGACCTCAATGCCGCAAATATCCATCAGACATCTCCGCCCAATTAGTGCACTCGGGATCTCATGCCAATCCACTGAACCGCCCATAAAGCCCATCAGCCCTCTGACACTCCGATACCCGTTCCAGTGACACTGTCGGTACCCTCATCAGACCACAAATCTGTAGATGCTGCATAACCGAAAGGTCTGGCATGCTCATAACTGACGTCATCTCCAACAGTCCCATGTGTCGAGTCTCGGTCTGACTGTCAACCTCGCATCTGCTCAATGCACCAGCCACTACATTAGCCTTTCCGGGATGATACTCAATCGTGAAGTCATAGTCCTTCAACAACTCCAACCATCTCCTCTGACGCATATTCAGATCTTTGCGTGAAGATGTATCGTAAGCTCTGATGATCCATGTAAAGCATAAACTTCTCTCCATAGAGATAGTGTCTCCAAGCTTTCAGCGCAACACAACTGCTGCAAGCTCCAAATCGTGTACAGGGTAGTTGCACTCATGTTATTGTGTTTGAATAAAACAACCTTCTCAATAATATATCTATCCCATACATATACTTTATAGCAAAAATCCTTAGGCTTCATTTAATTATAACCAAAAACAACTTGATAGTCTTCATACATAACACAACTCGCACGTTGTTTTTACCATAATTTACACAAAAATATAGTTGACACTTTATTGTTAGTGCCATAACTTATTGTTCAGATACGATCTGAACTCGGAATTCGAACACGCAACGGCTCTACAAATGTCGGTGCCATCAAGATCAATGAGCACTCCCAATGTATATGTCCCTCAACTCCACAGTGAGTACATCTCTGAACATGTCGCGGTCTCTCCTATGAACCACCGGTACCTGATGTAGCAAAACTAGGCGCATATGGTGTCCTCATCGTGGTCGCTGGTCGCTGCATGCTCTCACTCCTCACCGGTTCGTATTGTCCGTCCCGAACATCTCTAAGTCGTGACTTATTTGCAGCTTGTCGTCGTCGTCTCCTTTGATACTCTACAGCTGCGGCTGCTGGTGTCTGCAAACAACACTCAGATATCCTCTCTGTCCACATCTATAACATTTGCGCCTCTCTCGCCTCCCAGTCTGCCTTTCACTGGATCTCGGCCCCGACTCAGTCCTCGACCCCTATCCGGTGCTTCTGCGATCTTGTTGTCACTTCGCTGCTTTCTCGACAGTGCGGCGCAGAGAACATACACCACCTGCCCCTCATCTCCTCTCTGCTGCCCTGGATGCCTGTCTGGTCGACCCCGCTGAGCCTGTCTCTAACTTCAGTGTGCCACTGCTCTGGTACTGCTCTAGAACTCTGCCCGGCCTGCCTCTTGGTACTCGCGAATCCTTGTCGATCATTTCTCTCATGTAACCTCGGGTAAAGTCGTTGTCGCTCTGATGGCTCAGTCGTGAGTGATGCAGCCATTTCTGAAATCGCGGCGCCCTGGTCCCGTAATATTCGGAGTACTTCTATCATCTGAACTTCCTGGGCTGTAAGTGGATCCTCCAAGCTCACTGTAGCTTGTGGACTCCTAATAACAATGCAAGCTTGTCTCGTCTCTGAGGGTATAGTAGATCGTCCATCCATGCTGATCTGCACTGAAAAACGTGCGTCGTATGTAATCCTCCATGATATATGTATACATATATAGTACGCATTAGAATCATAACACATATATATAAAGCTCTGTTAACTACCCATTTCTTATTGCTTCCCAACTAAAAGTTATAGGCAATTCATCGGGTTTCCACATCTAATTTGTTTTTAAAGTTTATGCTCTTTTATTTACTTTATTTAATTCAGAGCCCTATCGACCTTGCTCTGATACCAACTGCGACGGCCCCAAATTCCGAGGCCGCCCCGTGGCTTCCCATTTCCCCTGCTCGTGCACCGGAAACACCCACCACGTCACTCGTCTATCCATTAATTTAAAAACTCTTAAGTTTCATGTCATTTAATTTAGTAGTTTACAATTTACAGCTGAAGTTTTAATATATCACCAAAAGAGCATTTTATTATAGTTAACTTATTCAACCTATAGTGGAAAACCCTGAAGTACTCAGTATATAGGCGACAACTGCCATCAGTGCATATTTATATACCAGTACTGAAGATGTAATAACTACAAGTTCCCAATAATCATAAGTAAACAATTTAATACTAATACACCTACCAAGTAGGTCCTCGACAAAGGGACAAGTAAAGATTTTGTCGCCCGTGATCTTCTTGCCCCTACGATACATAAGGTCTGCGCTCAGCCACCACAAAAGGCAGATGGCGAGCCCAGTAAGTAAAATCCCAAGGAAAACCACCGTGCATTATAATTTAAGAATATAAATGGAACAAGTAAATAGTGTTAACCAAACATGCGGAATAGAAGGTAAATGCGAGACAACAATCGCTCAAAGCTCATCGCATGAATATAAACACAAGATAAACAAATGATTGTGCACCAGCTATACAAGATGTGTATTGAGGATCGGGAGCCTGTCGTGGTCTCCCATCGACTCTACCACCGTGTCCTGAGACACACACCTAGCAAGCGACCGCACAACCTTCGGATACATAGACGGAAAACTCGACCGTCCCAAGGGAATATAAATCACAGATTTTCAAGGAAATAAATGGAAATAAATAAGTAAATGCAGTAGTGGTGTTCAGTTGGGTTTTACGTACCCGAAAATACGCACTCCGACTTCTCGGACCCATCAGTACGCCCCACCTAGCTCCCCAATGTCCGAGCTATAGTTTTCCGGTCCCTGAAGTCCATTTTATAGTGTTTTATAATTTTTGAAATATATTATATCATTTTATGATATTATATTATATTTTTAATTTTTCCAGTTGTGGTACCTCTCCCGGGCTGGGTCGGGGTTCCAAAAATACCCAAAAAGTCTCGAAACCACTTTTCTACCTTTTTCAAATTTTCTATATTTTTCTAGAATTTTTCCCAATTTTTTTGATATTTTCCCATATTTTTCCTATTTTCCAACAATTAAAACTGTTTTTTTAAATAAAAGAATAAAATAAAAATAAAAATATTATTTAATTAATAGGGTCCCCCGAATCGGGTCCGACCCGACCCAACCAGGTCGGCCCGGTTCGGCCCATCTGGCCGGGTTCGGGTCGGGCCCGGTCCAGGCCTACCCGGGTTGGGCCAGGGCCGATTTGGCCCGGCCCACCCGGATGGGCTGGCCGGCCGGCCCAGCCCCCCAGGTGCACGCACGCGTGCGTGCCCCCCTCCCCATCTTCTTCTTCCTTCCGCCACCGAGGCTCGGTTCTTCTTTTTTTTTTTTTTTTTTTTTCATTTCTTCCTTTCTTCTCTTCTTCTTCTTCTTTTTTTTTTTTTTTCATTTCTTCCTTTCTTCTCTTCTTCTTCTTCCTCTCAACTTCTCTTCACTCTTTTTCCATTGAAGACCCTCAAAACCTCCAAATTCCACTACAAATCAACACAAAACCATCCCAATTCCCGGATTTTATGCATGTACCCAAAACATCCAAAATCTACAATACACCACCATTTTCCACAAATTTTATTCCAATTGAAATGATTTATCAAACCAACCTCAAACACACCAAATTTAAGCAAAAACAGTTGTAAATTCACTCAAAAATCCAAAATCACCACAAACCATTTTAATGGAAGTTTAAACCAAAAACGGAAATTTGATTAGATCCACATTTTGACGCCTAGATCCACTCTCCAACGCCCGAATTCTCTTTCTCCAACCCGAATTTCTCTCACATATCCCTTAAATTGTTTGAGCAAAATGAGATTTGCATGCATTTGATCGATCAAGTTATATATATAGGTGGTGTTTTAATCTCACGAGCACACGCATCTCGAGGTAAATCCAACCGCCACTGATCACCCTGTGTCACACAGTTTTTGAACACCCTATCATAACACCTTGTATCTCGAATTTTCTTGTTGTGCATCTTGATGAAAATCGTAGGTGTACTGATTATTCATTTTCAAACTATAGGATTCTATTTATTCCAATTTGATTTAATTCATAACACCTATTCTAGTCATCAATAAATTTCATAAATTTGTGGATATGGTCACACTAATTCCCCGGCCACTCGGTACCCCGTGCCCCGTGTCCGGCACGCTTCCCGAGGCGGTCCCACGCTTAGTGTACCCAATTTAATTTCCATAGCTTAGCCTAAGCTTATATATTTACATTTAATTAAATAAATCTTCAACCATAACATGTTTAAATAATTTAAATCTAATTAGCCCCAACGCCTACCTCACTACTAAACCCTGTGTTGGTGCGTTCACCGAACTAAAACCCCGGCTCACAACTCGCCCGACAATAATTTACACACATGTGATGTTTATATAAATATTAAATTCCCACATCACAATAATAGACATACAACTTGCACAAATAACATAATATAACCTGGGTACTCATATTCGAGTCGACTCAGCTGTCCACGTAACGCCCGAATTACCCGTTAATCCTCGCGATTAACACTAATCCTGATTAAATTAATTTGGGCCGTTACAGACGAGCTTGAAGCCTCCTCTTGATGTGAGCCTTTATATATATCATGTATATTTGATTTTGAATATATCAACTTGGGGTTAAAATTAAAATAGATCTTTGGGTAGCTTGAATCCTAGTTATCTTTAGTTGATCCATTTCGGATATTATAATAAACTTGTTTAGTTTAAAGGAGCATGAACAGATGTATCATTTTTATAAATGTTCTATGAACTTAAATCTATTGGCTTAGGATATCTTTTTATATTCTTTCCGCAATTATTATCCTTTGTTTAGCCAATGTGTATTCCGCAGGCTTATTTGTTTAGGCGTGCCATACCGTTATTTGGGTCTGGTTCAGGTATCGGGTCTAAATGGCAGTCTGGGCCGAGCGACCTGACCCTGGGTCGGGGACGGGTCGTCACAAATAACCCTAAAAGGGCCAAACTCGGTTCTCACTCTGTTTTAAACTTCAAATTTTGAAGTTCGAAATTTGAAACTGTGTCAAGACATGAAGCCAGTCCGTACTAACACCCTATCAACCAGTTTGAAGGGCTGTCAAATCGTTTTTTTAAAGGCTTTAACGGGTGAAAATCGGTCAAACCGATTCAAGTCGGTCAAACCAATTTTCACCTCTCTTTCCAGTTGACAGGTTACATGCGGTGGGACCCAGACCGTATAGACGGTGCCCAACTCGGTGCACCCATCTGGGTCACTGAAGCATTTTCCATATATATATATATGGTGTTCCAAACTTTTTCTATCCTTCTATACTTTAGTTCGAGTGATTTCGCATAAGCTACCAACTATTGAATTCACCTACAATCTTTGCATTACACCACACCTCTTGGGACGTCTCCCAAAAAATTTTAGAAATCTAGAGAATCAATGTACAGCTGAATTATTATTAAAATAATACTACACATAGCGAACCCAAATGTTGTTGTTATGAAACCAAACATTGTCTTGGAACTTGATGCCGTGATTGAGACCTATTAATTATTCACTTAGGCCTTTAAGTCCCCTCATTTTACAAGATATATCTCTTATAAGATATAATGTCTCCTATGGAATAGTAAGAAACTTACAGGCTCGAATACCCGCCCAACCTTGTTTTTTTTTTTTTCTTTTTTTGACGAAATGCCCAACCTTGTTTGGTGTTGAAAGTAATGTTTAAACCTTATACATCAAAATCAGTTGTTACAACTTGTACCACTAAGACTAAATTTTTCTTTGTTTAATACCCGTTGCCATTGTGAAACGGGCGAAACCTTTACGGTCAGTATCACCCATTTGCCCGACCCAATAATGCCATCTAGGGTTTCAGATACGCTTAAAAAAAAAGCTAGCTAGGGCACGGTTTTCGTTCTTTTGAGTCACTGTCTATCCCATTAACAGCTTCGCAGCCATGGTTCTCAAGTAAGCTCTCACCGATCTGTTCCATCTGTTCCTTCATTTCTGGCATCGATTTTTCTGTTCAATCAATCTTCTACACTTCGAAATCTCTAATTCTCGCCGAAAGATCGGTTTTCTTTTTTTTTGCCCTTATTTGTAGAACTGTTCTTAAATGTGTTTGCTTGATTGATTTTAGGGGTTTTGGAATCTGGGTTTTGTTTCTTTCTTTCTGTTATGGGTTTTTTTTTTTTTTGTTGGAGATTGTTTGGGGTTTTTTTTGATGAGTTGATGACTTTTAGGTTTTTGTGCTAATTTGGGTGGTGTTGGGGAGATGGGTTTTGGAATTTGGTTCATGTTCATTGGATTTATGTATGTATGTATGTATGTATGTTTCAATAGGTTCCCTCCCTGTATTGTATGGATCAGATCACTTCCAATTGACAGAAAAAATAAATAAATTATGAGTTTATGGATTCGGCGAAATGGATAGGGGACTTGATGGCTTAGTTTTAAGCAATTTTACGCAATTTTATGCAATGAGTAGATTTTTGTTTTCAGTGGTTAGAAATGTAGAACCCTAGGAAATGATTCTGAATGAGTGCTCTTTTTAGTCGAGCTCTCTCGCATTGTAATTGGCATTCATGAGGAACGTATAGTTGAATTAGATTTCCGGCCGATTTGCTTCTTAGCGAACTACGCTGTGCTATAACTAATGTATGCTGGATTGCTACCTGTAATTATTTTTGTTCTTTTTTTTTTTTATTCCCGTTTACTGGCGTCATGTTCCCCAACATTGGATTTCACTTGTTTTAGTTTTCTTGGACTTAAAGAAGGACAACATGCTAAACATGTTTGATGATAGAAAGAAATTGTCCAAGTTATTGGGGAAGATATTTTGTCTTCTTCTAGTCGTAACATGTTATTAACAGAAAGAATATTGTGCATACTCTTATAAGAGTGTTCAAATAGTCGTATTAGTACTTATTATTGTTCTATAATTAACGAATGCATTTTACTTAAGCGTGTAAGTGCGGTACTTTATATATTTTTGGTTTTAAATTTTAATTCTACTTCAATACATGGTTGTAGTAACTTTTATAGTTTATTTCAAGCCATTACCTGTGGTTGTTATTGCACGAGCTGGTGTACAATTTAGAACCTTTCTTTCCCTTTTATTGTCAATTGAGATTTTCTTGCAATTTGTTTTACCTTTAGGACTGAGCTCTGCCGCTTCAGTGGTGCCAAGATTTACCCTGGGAAAGGTATTAGATTTGTGCGTGCAGATTCCCAGGTGAGTTATGGGCCTTTAACAGTTCTTGATGGAAATAACCATCTTTCCTGCTTATGCTCGAGCTTTTTGTTAGGTTGAAAGAAATCTACTGTGTTTTTATTGAACCATTCGTGATTTTCAAAGGTTATTGATTTATTTATACAGGTCTTTCTGTTTTCCAACTCGAAATGCAAGCGCTATTTCCACAACCGTCTCAAGCCTTCAAAGCTCACATGGACAGCCATGTACAGGAAGCAGCATAAGAAGGTAATTTTCTTTCCGAATCTCCGATGATCAATATGTTTTCTTAATTCACTCTGTTTAGAAACATTGAAACAAATTGCTGGTGACTGTGCAAAATCACAGGATTTGGCACAAGAGGCTGTGAAGAAGAGGCGCCGCACCACAAAGAAGCCGTACTCTAGGTCCATTGTTGGTGTCACCTTGGAGGTGATCCAAAAGAAAAGAACTGAGAAGCCTGAAGTCCGAGATGCTGCTCGTGAGGCTGCTCTTCGGTATGTTTTCTCATTTTTTTTTTCTTTGTCATTTCCCTAATTACACTTGAAGCTTATTAATTGTTCATTTGCACTTGCTGCTGCAGAGAAGTGAAAGAGAGGATCAAGAAGACCAAGGATGAAAAGAAGGCAAAGAAAGCTGAGGTTGTGGCAAAGACACAAAAGGCACATGGTAGGGGCAATGCATCCAGGGCAGCAGCAACAAAGGGTCCCAAGCTAGGCGGCGGTGGTGGAAAGCGCTGAGTTTTGGCCCATCTCTTTTTTCAGTAAACAATAGCAGTAACCAAATATTTGAAGTGATTTTGGTTTTTGTGAGTCTTTGTTTTAAAAGAGATTTTTTGATTACTCATTCAGTTGTGAGTGTATCAGATACTTCATTTCTCCTTCAACATTTTCAGCAAGATTGTGAGGGTTTTAATATTGATTTGTCAAATCATTGATCTCATGCTTGCTTTATTAATTAATTGCTCTTGTGCGGTAAACTGGTAATGTTGTAATGTTTTTGCTTTCACTCATCCTTGAAAACCATGAAGCAAAGAGAGTAACAAGAAGCTTGATGATGTGTTTAATACCAAATTAGTTAGAGTCAGCTACGTGGATCAAACTCTTTCATTGCACTTGATCTAGTGCAAGTAGAAGTACATATCAAATTTAGAAGCCAAGTAGAACTGCTGAACCGCACTCTCTTCCTGCAAATTTAGAAGCCTTGCACCCGCTGCACTGCTGCCTCTCCTATGGTACTTATGATGAAAAGGAACTACTTTGTTGCAATGAGAAATGATGGCTGTTTGCACAATAGCCATGGCCAACATGAGATTAAAGAAGAAAACATCTGAAGTAGAGGACGTAAATCAAGTAACATTCCTGCATGTGGTTTGTGCTTTGCCACACATTCAAGACAATCCCAAGGAAAAAGTAGCTTATTTTTTACAACAGAAATATTTGATTACACAAGAATCAAGTACAGATCCTACTTCCCAAGAAATCATCATTTAAAAGACAATAAAGACTGATGTTGGTAATCAACCAACTTACATGTATAAGACCTACATAGTGATACATCTAAACAGCGCCGCAGCTGAATCTTTGAAACTTTGCCCCGCCTTCAGCTTCACCCTTGCTTTGCCATCCTTCGTTAAGTCCGCATACATGTATAGGCCGCTCGATTGGGTATGCATTAGAAGCTTCTTTCTCCAACTGTATGCAGTTCCTTCTGAACGCATCTACTGTGACATGGAGTCTGAAATTCAAACTGAACAGGAAATCCATCTCCAATCTGTTCATCTCTGCAGTGCTAACACCTCCCACTTTCGCATAATATGCGTTGTTAAAGAATCTGCATACGTTGCAAAGCATGTTGTTTAATTGCCAAAATCAAATCAGAGCCAAACTAATAAATGAAAACGGGATGCTTCATATACAATGCTTAAGCCTTGAGGTCACCAATTCAAATCCAACAATTTATCCATCATCAATTCAAATCGCAACGATTTATCCATCAGAGCCAAACATGTTGGATATGTATTAAGTTTATTAGTAATGTTAAGCAAAGCAGAGGAGATTGCACGCCCCAATATTGAATACATGTAACTTTCCTCTGCGCATGTGTCGAAAATTAGATCCTTCATGCACTTTTCCACCTAAAGTGATTACATTTCCACATAGAGTTTTGCCTGAAAGGACAATATGAAGTCCAAAATCCATGGTATATTAATATAATCTATTGAAACCCTACCAAAACAAAGAAAATGATTCAACAACATATCATAATTAGAAATTTAAACCTATTGGATGATCACTATAGCGCCCCTCATACATATAAATCTACAACTTTGATCATAATTCAACTATAGAAAATTCTTCATCAATTAAATAGCAACAGAAAGAGAACTTACGCATCATCGACAAACTTGGCAGCAATCATCACACTTGTGATCAGAAGGCGATGAACATTGAGAGATGTGAGATAAACATCACCCCGTTGAAGGTATCTATCCAGGTAAATGTGTGCAACAACAAAGCAGGAAGGACTACAACTAGAATACTTAAAGATGCGCTCGATATACTGTCGAATGCTTAGAGTGGGTGCTCCGAGGCCATGGAAAATAGTGATTGTGCCTCTCCTTTTTGTTGTTTCAATCAGCTTTTCATTCTTTTGGACATATCTCTCAAGAAGCAAAGATACGAGAGATAAAACACGAGGTGCCTCTGGAATCCTCTTGCTCAATTCACTCAGCCCCAAAGCTAAATATATCTCTGAGCCCATTGCATCAGTTTCTAGTGCCAAAGACAACATTTGTGAATTCATCTGCAATAGCAAATGCACAACAAAAAGGACTTAGTCTCGACAAGTTATTTTCTGAATCATTAAGAAAATAAAACAGACCGCGCACATTGATTGATCGAGCAAGAATACACAACTAATCGGAGTTCTTTTTTCTAGTTGACAAGCTCGTTTATCCGTTAATAAGTTATGAATACAAGCTTCTAAATGATTGTTGGAGATGTTGTGATAGTCCCACATCGACTACTTAGAAAAGAAAAAGAAGGTTCATTAGTGTGGAGTGGACACTCCATCTTGCCTTGGCATTTTAGAGTGAATCCCACTTCACACTTGTAGCCCATACATAAAATTAGTCACTACACTCTTCTCACCTTGGATTGGGCCTTATAATATAAAAATTGAACAATTTTTCACCATTAGTAGTGACAAAGATTCGAGTAAATGAAACTTATTTCGTATTCATTGTTCTTTACTTTCACAGGTAAATAAAAATCAAGGGAAAGTGCAGTCGTGTAATTAAACTTCTCGAACGAGATATCTTTCCTTCCCCTTGAAATCTACAATGCTATTCTTTTGATCTAATTTCCATATCTAGTTAGCCATAAAAATCATCTTATATTTGCCACTCTGTGTAAAAAATAGAAAATTTAAGATAAGGAGAAAAGTAAAAATAATATAGGGAAGCAGACAACAAAAGTTGATAAAATAAGAAGAAAATTACTGTTGCAATGGAAGTGAAACTTTGAAGGTATGATTCCAAGGGAAATCTCAATAACAGAAAAAATGTTTATGAAGAGAAGATGTTCTCCTTTATATACAGCAGCATAGAGATACGAATGTGGCCATCTATAGTTTAAATGTCAATGACATGGTAGCAACATAGCAGCATAAGCAGCTATACACAAAAGGGTCAAAAATCTGATATTCGCTCTAAGCCACATTTCCACACAATGCAATGTACATCACATTCAGTAAAAGTTAAATTCCATTGCTCATACTCAGAAAATGAATAGATATAGATGTATGATAAACGAGGGAAGAGCTCCACTTAGTACAATAAGTCGTCATGCATTTGTCTAGGCTTGGATCTCATGGGCTCGTAAGAGATTTTTCAAAGGCCTTGAAACTAAAGCGAGGGAAAGTCGCGCTTACGCTTAATTATTTCCCTTTTGGACTCCTATTCAATTACTACATAGTCAAAAATCTACATATACAAGACATTAATCACACCGACTGCATAGTCCCATGTCAGTGAACAAGTATACTCAACTTGCTAGAAGAAAAACTCCCAATTCACATCAAAATCGAGTAAAAACCCCCAGTATGACTGAAGTAATTCCAGCAGTTACAAAAAAAATCCTACTTTCCAACTACATTACTGCAGTTTTAAGAGTTTTTCTTCCCATTCATTTCTTTTCTGTGTCTTCTAATTAAAATGCCCTCCTGATCACAGTAAGCATCACAATCCTACATAGCAATTCAATTCCTCATTGAAAAACAATACTCAGCAATGCAGTATATACAATTCCCCAACTTCAACACAAATCCAAACATACCCATAAGCAATGCTGCAGATCAGATCTACCCAGATGGGAAACACATGGAAAGTTCAACAAATCAAGCTCAATCTAGTCTCAACCAAAACAAGCACCACCCAAAATAGAAAAAATTAGCAAACACAATCATAAAAGACCAAATTTACAGACAAACTAGGAAGAAACCCAGATACCAATTTGAGGAAAATGCAAAAGAAGGCCACCCAACAATGTCAACAAACTTATAAAACTCAAAAAAAAAAAAAAAAAAAAAGGGCTTACAGCTTCTTGAGAGATCTCTTGGGTTATGTTCATCTTTGAACATGAAGTTCAACCAAAAATAAGGTGAGCCAGGAGAGAGAGAGTCATGGGTGGAGGCCTCACTCTCACTCCTCTCTATGTCTCTCTCTGGTTCTCCTAACTTGCACCAATCATGGCTTTTCTTGTGGAGGTAGTAAGAGAGAATAAAACAATGGATTTAAAGCACTAACCACCATCCAAACTTCTCTCTCACTTTCTCTTCTCTTTAATTTAATTCATCTTAAATTCTTTTTTTTGTTTATGTTATTATTATTATTTTTTAAAAAGTTTATTTTTTTTAGGTGGTTTATGAAGTTGAAATATTAATTTATTTATTTTTTTGGTGGAAATGAAGTTGAAATATTTATGTTTGACGGTGAAGTTCAGCTTTTGTTGGCCTTCCCTTCACATGGAAGGCGCTGTCGGCTTTTCTATTTCTGGGTGGGACCCACTTATCGGTGCTCACATTCTCTCACATTCCCTTCTTCTCCCTTTATTTTTTAGCAGAATCCCTTTATTTTTTAGCCGAGTTATTCGCACTTCACCTCTTACTTTGCACTCAAAAAAAAGTCAAACTTAATAAAAAAAAAAATTAATCATACTACAAAATGATATTTATGCCCTTCATTGTAATTAGTGCACCTCATTACATTTTTCTCTCATTTTATGTACTCTATCACACACTCTCTTGTGATTTGATTTGTAAGGCATCATCGAGTGGCTCGTCTTCGCAGGTCTAAATCTCTTATTGAAGAGTCTGTCAGAGCTCATCAAATCTCTAATTGGGAGTTGATCAAAGCTTTTCGAACCTTTAATTGAAGAGTTAGTCGGAAGCCATCGAACTTTTAAGCTAGCAAATTTCAACTAAATTTCACCAAAGATGTTCGGTTAGACAATACCGAGCCTATAAGATAAGTCTTTATTATATACTGCTGAACCTAAAATAGATGTCTCGATCAAGATTTAGGAGTTGGGTGCTCCGATTCGGATAAAGGGGTATTTTGATAAAAAAAAAAAATAATAATAAAATGTGGGGTGTCGTTGTAAATTAAAATTTGAATTTGGGGTTTGCTCAAAATTGGGGTGCACTAAGTAAAAATTAGGGTGCGGATAGCCGGACTCCTTTTTTTTTACAACATCACCTATCATTTAGTATGATTTATTACTATCCTGTTAGATGACTCATTAACACTAGTTGATAATTGTTGGATTGGGCATTAAACTCAGTAAGATTGTGAAGAAAAAGTTATTACCATCGTAGCTAATAGACTATTCTTACTACAATGCGTAATATTAAAAAGGCATAGAGTTTCAACCATTTAAGTCATTGTTGATTTATATATTTTCACATACTCAAAGAAAAAAAAAATCATAAAATCTTTAAAACATTTTTTGGTATTATGATATGATATGTAAACATTTTTTGGTATTATGATATGTAAACATTTATGTCAAATTATTCATTCAATTTGGTGTCCTGAGTTTTTGAGTCTGTATGTGACCCTTTTATTTATTTCACATTATAATACTCAGTACATATAGAGATTTACGTCTTTTTACTTTTGAAAGGAGATCATGACTCTACTTTTTTATGGGATCAGGATGCTCTATATAAAATTGGTATGGTATTAAGTTATTGATGAGATGCATTTGATGAGTAAAAAGGTCATAGGATTAAATTCTAGCATTGAACTCTAAATATGTTGGTTTATTTGAAATTTTGATAAGTACAATATATATATTTTTTTTTTGTCAAAGTACAATATTACACTTTCGGTGATGTACATACATAAATTGTGTATTGGAAAAAGATTCCTTGCCCTACACATTCTCAAAGAACTGTACTATGGTGGATTACTACTGATCCCGGGGACAATGCGTATGACAGCGGCACATCCGTGTTGAAAGCTACAGTGTACCATACATATTGGCTATAATTTCATTCTGCTTAGTGGTTACCAGCTAGACAACAATACTTAAGCTTGCTTAAACACCTTTAAATTATTATTCTTATTTTTTATTTTCCTTATTGTTTAATATTCAACTCAAATGACAAAAGTAGCCCTAGTACTAATTGTAGAAATGACAAACAAAACTATATTCATTCATGAGTTTCACATGTATATTTTAACGACCCTGCAACTATATGTTTGGAACCCAACACCGACACTAGTGCTGGCAATTTAGTGTATGGAACTGCGAGTTCAGTTTTATTCAACCAAAATAAAAGGGTTGGAATAATGTTTTAATAAATCGAGGTTGAGTCGGGAGAAATACCTTTTGTCCAATTTTAAAATTGAATTGAATTTAGACAAGGTCTAGACCCGACCCAGACCCACTTTAAATTTTAAATAAAGTTAAAAATATCTTGATAAAAGAGTATATTAAACACTTACTAGTTAGTAAATAGATTAACAAATCTACTTTGATGCATATAAAAATTGGAAAATACTAGAATGACAATATTGAGTAAGTCACACCCCAATACACATTGACCTGCAAGAGCCTTTCATGCGGCCTCGACCCCACATGTTATGTAAGCACATCCCAAGGTGGACACCGAAGGCTCTTATGGGCCAATGTGTGTCGAGGTGTGACTTTATGTTGTCATTGCAACACTTCTCATAAAAATAATGTATTAAAGATATTTTTGATTGTAAAATGAATTAAATTTTATTTTTGTATACTTAATTGTTTTCTTGACATTAAATGTTTAATTACATAAATTTGATGTTACCTTTTACAAATTACATCACATAAGATTATATTATGGGTATATTTTTAACATTTGAAGAGGCTTTCAATATAAGAAGTTAGTTTTCAAGATTGCAACAAAATTTGGACAATCAAACAACCTAAATTTTAAGTAAAATGGGTCTAGACGAATGAGTCTTGTCTGAATTTAAAACCAGGTTGAGTCCAGATAATGATTATACTTCTTTATAATAAGGGTTGTCCAGACTTGGACTCATCCGAACCCAAATTTTTGTCACCCCTAACCAACACACAGGACCAACACACACTTATCAAAGTTTATACGAAAATAAAGGGAGCCAACACTACGTGTGGTGTTGGGCTAGCTATACATAAGCATTTTCCATAATTTAAAAGTTATATATATGACTCCACTTTTTTTTTATTTCATATATATGACTCCACTTACATTAAATTGAGTTGAGTATGAGAATTTGATTTTTTTTATATATATATAGGAAAATGATAATCTAACACATTTTAAGCGTACATTTTATTTTTTAACTTATTTATGGCTCTTTTTTGTCTCTTTATAGATGGACTCTACATTTAACCAAACATCATAAATAAGCTAAAAGATCAAGTGCACGCCCAAAATGTGTTAGATTATCATTTTTCATATATTTATTGGTGCTGGGCTAGTTATACATAAGCATTTTCCATAATTTAAAGGTTATATATATATGACCCCACTTATATTAAATCGAGATGAGTAAGAGAACTTGATTATATGTATATATAGCCATCCACTTAGTTACAAATTTACAATTAATTTGATGAAGATGATGATATATCTTTCATTAAAAGATTGTCTTACCAATTTGTAACTTCTTTTCCATTCATCCAATACACTTTTAATTTGATCCAATTAGAACTCTAACAATTAGTTATATAATAATTAAAAAGACTAGATAACTACTAATGCCTAATTGAAAAAAATGTGACTCTCCGAAAAATCAGAGCCGCCTCTTCTTCTCTCCAAAACCTTAAAAAAAAAAATTTTAATTCACTTTTGTGATTTTTGTTCTTGAACCACCGTCAATCATCTCGACGATCTGCAGTGGTTCCAATCAAATCCTTTTTATTTTTGTTCATTCAATAAACGACACCTCTAATCAGTTTTGTGGAGATTGATCCATCCATGTTGCGGTGCATCTTAATCAATAGTGTTGCGTAGATTTGTGCGGCACGCTGGATTAATTTATCTTTAATTTTTTACTTTATAATTAGTTTTCTTCCTTAGTTGGAAGTCTTTGATTTTTCTTCTCCTTGTTAGGACGTTTTATGTTTTCTTCTCTTTGTTCTGAAGTTTCGTTGTTCGTTTTGTGGTTCTAATACTTTTGTGCATTGTCATAAGTTTAAACGTTGTAGAGAGTAATTTTTTATTGTCAAATTATTTCAATTTCGAAAAAAGTTAAATTAATGACAATTTGTTTGCACAAATAGGATTAACTAATCAATGTACTTAATTTTATTTCTAGTTTTGTATTGAGTTATGAATGATTAATGAAATTTTAATTTTTATTTAAAAAAATAAAAAAATTAAAATACCACGTTTCAATTTGTGAACATACAAAAGTGGTCTACATGCAATTAATGTCTCGATTAAGAGAATTAGCTAATCTATGTTATTTTATTAATGCAGTTGGTTCTATATCGAGTCATACTTAATAAAATCTCTATTATGCTTCAAAGAATAAAATAAATAAATAAATAAAAAGATGTGTTGGCAAGTCCAAGTCATCACTCAAATCATGTGCTAATATGCCATCGACAATCCATCCTGGCTTTTAAAAATGTGAAATTAAGATTTCAATTCGTGATAATATGGGTATGGCCACTAGAAAAGATGCGCACGTTATGTGGATCCAATCATAAACCACACAGTACTATAAACTGTCGGTGACTCACGACATACCATGATTACAGTTGTCACGGCGCCATTTCTCATTTTCTTTTTTTTTTTTTTCTTTTTTTCAATCACCATTTCTCATTTTCGTAGTACACAACTACCACGTATATTTTACAAAAATAAAACGACCACGTATATTATTAGTTCCCACCAATTATATATGCTGTTTAATCTGCCATTTGACACTGGCATTGTATGAGTGGGTGGCCTTCTTAACTTAATTTTTCTTATACACCTTATTTAAAAATTAAGAAATTGTTGCGGTGCCTTAGGATGGATACAAATTGTCAATGAGCTTAATTTTGAGGTGGGCTCTGCATCAACAGGGCCACCGATGTCACGTGCCCCAAGTGCTTGACGTCCGTCCTACAAAACGCTAGCTTGATACTCACTTAAAGGTAAGTGCGTCCTTTACCACTGGAATAAATTGATTTTGGTATAAGTGACTGTCTTTTAGTAGGAACTAAAACATCTTTCAAATAGGGTAAGAGGCCAAAAAATATATGGTCTTTGGCTTGCTTTTTATGCATGGAATTTATACTTTCCTCTATGGCCCGAAGGCTGAAGGTTCGTATGGGCTTTAAAACAAATCGAATTTTATACTCTCCTATACTTTACCTTTTTTGATAAAAAAAACTTTCCTTTTCTGAGGTTTAAAACACCCGACATTCGGATTATTTGACTACTCTGGGATCACTTTGAGTTGTGCATCATATAAGTAGGAGGGCTTCCAACATTAGTGTTGTCATTCTCAGGACTCGAACTTGAGTCACTAGTTAAGGTTAGATTACATTAAGTTCACCCTGAGCCACACGCTGTATAGGTAGGGAGAACCTCCAACATTGGTATTTCCATTTCCAAGACTTGAACTTGAGTCGTTGGTTAAGAGACACAATAACCTGCTTTCAGTTGTGGGGACCAACAATTGGTAACCGAAAAAACAAACTTTCGTGCATGGACTCAAATTGTACGGTGATCCAGCTTCAATTATCTCGTGCCCATTAAACATCGTGGGCAGGCCCAAAGAGCACATTATTTTGGGGCTTATGGCCCATCTTCTAAACTGTTGATACATCATACATATGAATCATTTTTTTTAATTTTTTTTGTAAAAACATATGAAGCATCTTCATTACTTCATGATAATGTAGTAATTAATATTGTTTTAGATTTTAAGATCGTGGGTATATAAATATATATAAAGGTTAACTAAGTTGAATATGTATGGGTAATCCACAATTCTGTCTGACCCATGCAGATTGCAACTTTTGCGATCCAATCAAATCCAACAAACTTAAAACCTTAACTAATAAAATTAGGCGAAATCCTGCGCTTCGCGCACGGGTAAGACTAAGTGTCAATATATTAGTTAAAAATAATTAATCTAATAAGAAAAAATAAAAAAGTGATAAAAAGAGAAAAGAAAGTGATAAAAAGAGAAAAAAAGAAAACTTATATAAAAAATTCTAATGAAATTAAATCTGATGAGAAAAAGAAAGTGACAAAAAGAGAAAAAAACAGAATTAAAACCCAAAGGTAATAATATGTGAATATAAGAAACATCAAAAATAAAATAGTTATGAAAAAGTCTCCATAGTTATGACTTGCTAATCGGACAATCCTATAGTATAAAGTCCAACCTTCAATGAAGATGCTCCTTTCAGCTACCAAAACCTTTCATCCTCAGATGCCTAATTGACATTGATGTGAGATGAGATAAACTACGTTTGAGTTCACACAAAAAGAGAGAAGATATATATATATATATATATATATATATATATATATATATATATGTTTGGTGTCGTGAAAGTGAAAACGTTTTTTAGTGTTGAATTATTTTTTTTCTCTTTATTATAGATTAATTGGAATTTGGAAGGTTTTGTGTTGAGAAGTTTTTGTTTTTTGTTTTTTAATGTCAGGAATTTTTTTTTATCTTTATTGTATAATTAATAGGAAGATAGAACATTTAGTAAAGAGGAGGAAAAATGTTGAATTTGGGGTTATATAATTAATGAGAAGATAAAACATTTAGTAGGAGAAAAAGTGAGATTTAGTGTTGTGAAAGCGGAAACGATTTTTAGTATTGGGTCATTTTTTCTCTTTATTATAGATTAATAGGAATTTGGAAGATTTCGTATTGGGACTTTTATGTTTTTGTTTTTAATGTTGGGACGTTTTTTATCTTTACTGTATACTTAATGGAAAGATGAAACGTTTAGTAAAGAGGAGGAAAATGGTTGAATTTGGGGATATATAATTAATCGAAAGATGAAACGTTCGCTAGAGAGGAGGAAAAGTGAGAGAGATTTGATGTAGTAAAAGCGGAAATGTTTTTAAAATTCAAATAACCGTTTCTTATTAAAATTTGAAAAGCCCTAAACTCTAAACCCTAAACCTTAAAAGCCCTTGTAAAGAAATAGTAAAAGGTAAATTTAATTATTATCAAATAGTAAAAGGTCGACGACGTGGCAAAATACTATTGGAAGAAGGTAAATCAAATAGTAAAAGGTTGACGATGTGGCGAAATACTATTGGAAGAAGGTGACACATGGTAACCCAAGATGTTACTTTACTCCAATTAGAGTGAAGTTGATGATGTGGCACTACGAGAAGGTTGGAAATTGCCACATGGATACCCCAAGGTCTTCCCTAAATATATATATATTAGCTAATTGATCTGAATCGGATTGAATTCGCAAATTGACAAATTCCTTAAGCAAGAAATTATCTTGCAGAAAATATATGGCTCCATATCCAGTCTTTCTGTCAATTAATTAAGGGCCAGACTATTCGGACCCCACATTTTGATTCATTTACCCCATTTTTGAATTTTTACTTCATTTACTCCACCTTTTACTTAATTTACCATAATTTTTTTTCAAAATTCTAACAATACCCTTGCTCACCCATACGGGCGTACCCCATCATCCTCAACCCAACACTCTCCCTCAATCATCTAGATTTTTTGATTTTAGTCATTGTAGAACACTTTGTACTAGATCACCAAGTGTTGTAGGAGTGTTTTTTAGTTGAACAAGGTCGGATGTGGTCGCGATGTGTCATAGAAACAAAAAAGTGTCGCCCGCAGAATTCAATCGCACATGGCTGACACTTATGAAGAGGTGTCGGCCGACTCTGACCATAACCTCTAAAGGGGTAATGGTCGGATTCGACTGACACCTCTAAAAGAAGCGTCGGTTGAATAAGACCGATCGACACCTCTTTTTTGAGGTGTCGATTGAATACGATTGATATTGTGAAGAAAACTCGGTTTCAATGGGTGACGGAGAAATCTAACCAAGACCTCTTTAGAGGTGTCGGCCTTGTTTGGCCAACACCTCATAAGAGATGTCGGCCCTTTGCGTCCGACACTTCTTAAGAGTTGTCGGTCCTGTGCGTCCGAATACCGTGGGCAACAAGAACGAACAATTTTTTTTTCAAAACTCCTAAAAAAATACATGAAAAATGACAAAAAATAGTGGGTTTTACTCAGAATCACTTGATATTTTTTATTCCATCAAAACTTTGTACCCAAATGTAAGATTCAAGCCCAAAATCGAAGCCATAAATCCAACAACAAAACCGCTAGTAATATCGACTAAAAAAGAAAAAAACTTAAAAAACTAAAAAATCGACACTAAACGAGATGAAAAATGCACCTACGACATCGAATCGATGGAGTTTCGTTTGGATTTCGTCGAATTTGGATTGGTGGTGAGAGTGTGGTTAGAGAAAGTGGTGACTGAGGTTTTTGAGAGTTGAGTGACTAGGGTATGCGTGAGTTAAAACCATTTTATATGGAGGGGTAGTTGGGTTATTTTACAAGGATGGGATAAAATAAACAAAAAATAGGGTACGAATAGCCGCACCCTTAATTAATCATCTGCAACTGCATGAAAGGTCTTTTCTTGTACTGTTATATATCAAACTAACAATTCCTTCTCTAAACCACTTTTGCTTCAATCCCTTTAAAATTCTGGGTCAAAGGCGTCGTCCCTTAGTGATCCTATCGACCTTGAGTCCAAAACTAATTAGGCCAAAGCTGTGGATACTTGGACGTCGTTAAACCAATATATATATATAGGAAATTTGGTTGTATAAAAGAAATCATAGTAAGTCGTAACCTACATTTTTTTTCCTTTTTTGACAAGTGACTCCAACAAAAGTCGAATTTGTGACCTCCTTCAACTTTACGGGTTTTTACTTTTTAACAAGTGATGTCTCATCCATCTCACCATTCATTACTTGTCCAAAAAGTTGAAAAAAATAGAAAGGGCCAGCTGGTTCAATCCCCATATTTGAAATGCAGAGTACTAAACTCATCTTCACATGTCCTTAATTTTCTCTCTTTTCCACCTAGCTCAATTCTTTATCATTCTTTTATATAGATAGCTGGCTAGACATAAATAACGTACCTAACTTTATCTCACAACACTTGCGTAGCTGGTGAGACTCAAATCCATACCACTTATATATCGATCGGTGGTTAGAATTTTTTTCCTAATAATCAAGAATTATCCATGTTAGAACTATATACCCCTTTAGCCTCTTCCTTTCGCGGCAATCATCTCTATACCTATCATTTTCGATCTAACGTACATAACAATTTCTACAACCATTTTCTCAACTAGTCGGGGCATCCCACGCGAAGAAAAACTGAGTATCAATATATTAGATCAAATTAAATTTAATAAAAAATATAAAAACAACAAAAAAAAGACAACTTATTATTTAAAAGCCTACTAACTCAAAATTTCCCTCTTAAAGATAAATGTGAATTCACCATATTTTCCTTTAATGTAAATCATTGACTATTAAACCTGTACTTAAGCATAATTATAGAAATCATCCTTTACATCTTCATTGAAAATGATTCTAACCCTATATCTATATTCTATTTGACCACGAAAACTAATGTTGCACCTATTGACTCATAATCATGGAAAATCATTCTTTAGATCTTCTTTAAGAACGATTCTAACCCTATTTCTATCTGACCACCAAAACTACAATTGAAACTGAAACGATTACTTAAACCTAAATATTTAAGAATCGAAACCAAATGTTATAATATAACATAAAAAAAAAACAATTACTTAAAAAACAATTGAAGCCTAATTGTATTCCAACTGAAACATCAAATTTTATATAGCATAGTTATGTATATAAAATAGATCTCTAATAAGACTCTAATTTGTAAGACTTTTTATTCAAAGACTCCAAGTTAGCATGCAATTATAACATTGCCTAAGGGGTCTTGTGATGATGACCCAATACTGACATGTACTTATTGGTGCTTGTGATATATATATATATAAAGGAACTGTTTCTATGAGAATCTCGCGCGCGACATATGGCGTGTGAGAATCTCGCGTGCGACATATGGCGTGTGAGAAGCTCTCACAACGTGTCATGTGACATTATGATGTCATAATTGAGATTTTATAAGAATTAAGAATTTTCAATGAGAAGCTCTCACAACGTGACATGTGACATTATAATGTCATAATTGAGATTTTATAAGAAAAAATAAAAAAGAATACAAGCCATTGATCTTTCTCGCACTTAAGTGAGGATAGGATGATAAAACATATAAATATAATTTTGACATCATTAAAGTATAATTTTTATTTTCGTTGTTTTTTTGCTATTTTTTAGGTTATTTTTTTTATATAAATCAAATTTTTTGTTTTAAATTTTTTTTTCCTAATTTTCTAATTTTCATTTTATTTTGCTATTTTTTAGTTTGTGATACAAATAGAATTTTTGGTTTTAATTTTTTTTTCGAAATTTTCTAATTTTCATTTTTTTGCTTTTTTTTAGGTTAGGTTATCTTTTTAGTTGTAATACAAATAAGATTTTTGATTTTAATTTTTTCGTAATTTTTTAATTTTAATTTTTCTTTTGCTAATTTTTATATTATGTTTTTAGTTGTTGTGATACAAATAGGATTTTTAGTTTTTAAATTTTTTTTCGTAATTTCTGTTTTTTTTGTTTTTTTGTTATTTTTTAGGTTATGTTTTTAGTTGTGATGCAAATAAGATTTTTAGTTTTTATTTTTATTTTTTTTGCTATTTTTTAGGTTACGTTTTTATGTTATGTTTTTAGTTGTGATACAAATAGATTTTTTAGTTTTTAATTTTTTTTCCATAATCTTTTTTTTTTTTGCTATTTTTCATGTTATTATTTAGAAAGAAAGTGATATTTCTACAGAAAAAGAAAGAAAATGATATATGATGAGTGTTGTATTTTAGTTTGAGTCAAATTAATTATAAGTACTCATTGTTACTACCTTTGACACTTCATTCATCCTAATTGTTGTATATAACATAAATTATATCAAATCGACTAACAAATTCGGTAGCCCAATAGTATGGTATGAGATTTATGAGTAAGTAGTCATGGGTTCAAACTCCGATGGGGCAAGATGTTTTTTACTTATAAAAAAAATTGTATGAAATCGATCTATATCGTATCTATCTATATATATATATATTTATGCTATTTTTTTAAAAAAATTGTATCAAATTGATCTATATTTTTATTTATTTTTTTTACTATTTTTACTTATTTATTGTATTAAATTGTCAAAACATCTTTGGTGAGATGGTAGAGACATTACTTGCCAAAAGACAAAGTTTTCGGGAGGTCGTGGTTCGACTCCCCTGAAGTAAAAAAAAAACTTATTTATCCTATTTTTAGCTATTTTTTACTTATATATTTGTTGCTTCTAAACATCAAATCTAATTACAAAATAGGATTATCAATTTTCTTAGTCTCTTAATCACTAGCCATCTTTTCGAGAATTACCTATTTCTGATTTCTCAACATTCTTTTTCAAAAAAAAACTGTTCTTTTCACATTGGTTCGATTGTTTTAGTATAAAATTGTCTAGCTAAATTTCTAATACAATTAAAATTTCATTAGTCGATGCCAAAACAACTTTGGTATAGATAAAATGTCATTTGTTAAAAAGTAAGATTTAAGAAATCATAGGTATAAAGTCGAAAGAGAAAAAATTATTAGCTAATTGAACACAAAAATAGCTATTAATTAAGATTACTGACTATTTCTTTGAAATTAATATTAATTTCTTCGATCCATTACCATTTAAAATTATATTAAGGGCTATTTCTATGCAATATTACAAATATTTAATGTTTTTGAGTAGATTTGTAAATATGCATAGTGTTTGCAAATATTTTTTTATTAATTTTCAAAGAACCTAAAAAGAGCGGCTTTGAGTTAATATCATATATTACATAGTCATATTTATTTTTAGTTTTAACTTTATAGTTAGTTTTCTTCTCTAGTTAAAAGTTTTTGATTTGTCTTCTCTTTGTTGGAAAGTTTTTGATTTGTCTTCTCCTTGTTGAAAAGTTTTTAGGTCTTCTCCTTGTTGGGAAGTTTTGTTATTCATTTTGTGGTTCTAGTACTTTTGTGTTTTGTCATGAGTTTCAACGTTGTAGAGAACAGTCCCTGATTGTCAAACTATTTCCATTTCGAAAGAAAAGCTAAATTAATGGCAGTTTGTTTGCACAAATAGGATTAGCGAATCAATGTACTTGATTCTATGTCTGATCTTGTATTGAGTCATGAATGATTAATGAAATTTCGATTTCTTTTCACAAAAAAAAACCTTTTATGCTTTTTTTCAACAGGTTTTTTTTATATAATATTTTGATACTTAGTGTTGTCCGTGCGCCGACTAGTTGAGATAGCAGCGAGAGGCATACTTGCCAAAAGGCAAGGTTCGAAGATATTGTGAGTTGGACTCCGACTCTAAGTAAAAAAAATTGGTTTAAGAAAATAAAATACAGCCAATTACTATAGCTATACAGCACACGGATTGGATCTAGTCCAATTATTGCGAATTGGAAAAATTCAATCCAAATAATTCATCAATCCAACTCAATTCAATTTGCAAAATGCAGACCGGATTAAACCAAGTTCCACGGATTGACGTTTTTCTATCCAAAGATTAATGAAATTAGACTTAATCAAATTAATCACAAGAATTGTACATTTCATGAATGACAAATTTACAATATACATTCCACAAATCTATATATAGCATATTTCCCATAAACTTGTCATCACAATAACCTTCAAAATGTAAGTTCTTACATAAATAAATATGTTATCCACAAATCTTCACTATACACCCTGACAAAAAAGTACAAAAAAGTGCATGTATATACAACTTACAAAAAATGTTAAAAACATAATAAAAGAGTTAAGAACAAACATAATTTTTTAGATGTTATAGATTAGAGTTAATAGTTTAAGTTGATGCTCTTTAAGATACTAAAGTATATATGATCATATATGTATATGTGTTGATGTGCTAACAGACTAGATCGGATTGGATCCGCAGTTTTTTAATGTATGATTCGTAATCCAATCCAGTCCAACTGGATTAGTGATTTTCAATCCAGTCCAATCTAATGGATCAAAAAATTGATCCAATTAGTGATAATTGGTCCAAATTTTATCGGATCCATGAATTAGTGCAATCCGTGTGCACCCCTAGCTATACAAATCGGTTAATTCCCACATGTCTTTAATGCACAAATCAATAGGACTACTCCTACCAAAAAAATAAAAATAAAAATCAATAGGACTGCAAACTTGATCATGATCTAAAGTGATCATTGATCAATTGATAAAAAACAGTAGCTATATAAATCGGAGAATTCCCAACACATGTATATAAAAAGCACAATTCAATGCGACTAAATTTGATCATGAGCTAGCTAAAGTAATCATTAATCAATTGATAAAAAAAAAAAAACAGAAATGCTAATTTGACTTAAAAATCTCCTCCGGTTAAAACACTAGTCGACGTCAGCTCTCGAAAAATGGAGAATTCCCAACGCTAACGTCAGCACCCAATCATTGATCAGTTGATACACAAATCCGAGAATTCCCAACACGTGTATAATGAATTAGCTGATTAGGTTTGTAGTGCTAATTTTGTTTTTAAATACTAAGCTACCAATTAATTCAATTGGCATGCACCGATATTAAATAGATTCCTAAAAAAGAGCTTAAGAATACTTATCTATTATGAGCTGTTTTACCCCGACCTCGCAGGCAATCCTAGGGGACCTTTAGTTTGGTTGTATTTATATATTTTCTTAGTGTAGCTTAGATTAAGAGAGATTGATAGATTCAATAAAAGATGAGATTAGATTCGTCATGACCTTGGGATCAAAAAACATTGAATTAGATCTTTTCATGAACTCCTTTTCTCTATTATCTTTGTTTATATATTTTTGAGACTTAATTTATTTATGTAAATATTTTTTGTTGAATGAATCATGTTTGACTTCATTTCTTGTTCTACTTAATTTTTCTTTTAGTGTTCCATACTTAATGCTTTGATTGCACAAATCATGCAGTCACTGAATTAATTAAGGTAAGATAGTGACCATGACCTTAGGGCTATCGAATCGGAATTGAACACTAGAACTTAATTTGCTAGGTTACACAGACCGATTGCCTAGACTTTGAGAGACCTTTTAAACTTAATGCTTTGAGACTCTTACGCTGCTCGCACAAGCCTGTGGAGCCCGAGAGTTGAAATAGATTATTGCCACCAAGACTTGGGACGAGATGAATTGTTGGATACCTAGTCTATAAATTGAGTTGAACTCATCTTTCAATTTTTTATTGATTTGGAGCACAATGAATTTGATTGGTGAATTCAAGTCTAAAATAAACTTGTTCTTATTGTTATGCTTATTAGGTAGTTAAATAAATCATTCTTATTAATTACTTGTTGTTTGGTTATATGTTCAAATCGCCTAATCTATTCTAGTGATATTTGCAACTATTCCTTGTGGATTCGACAACCCGTTACCAAATTTTCATTCGGTGACACTATTACTGATTTCTCATTAACTCTCATAGAAGATCTTCCTTTTTATATATAGATATTGATATAGATTTAGGTTTTCAACCACAGTCACTCTTCTTATCGACGTTGATTTCAATAACCTATCTTTTGCCTTTTATTTATCAAATAAACTAATTTAAATATGATGAGATGGTTAGTTTCATCCCGTTGCGACTATTAGATAATTCACTATTTGCAAAAGTCACTTCTTTACGCTTGCATCCTTCTCAAAGACCATACATGAATTTGCGGTTATGGGCTTAGTACTCGTCAGTAGGCTTATTTCTACATGTAGTTGTTCTATAGTGCTCTCTCCCTATTTGAATGTTTAGATTCTCTTCCCTCGTGAGGAGTTTTGTGTTTACTTTCATTATCGAAAGTTTTATTTTTGGTTAACTAAGGTTCAAGCAATATATGTGTATTGTGACGGCCCCAAATTCCCAATGCATTTGGGTACGCCCGGCCTAGACCCGTGCAGGTCCCGAGTCAGTTTCTCAGCGAACCTGACGAGCCTAGTCAGCCTCAAATTATCAAAATTTCAATATTTATGAAAGAGTTATTGCAATTATAACACAGCGGAAGCAAAATCATATTCTAATCAAATATTGGGAAATAACTCAATCAAAGGGAAATTAGAAATCTATATAAATGTGGAAAAACCCCGATATAGTCATATCCAAGTCAACAAAATGGATTGATGGAATCCACCTCAAAAACATATTTCCCAATCCCAAAACGATCATATATATATAAACGTCATACAAAAAGAAATAAACATGAGCCTACATCTCGGTACCTCAAGTTCAGCTGCTCACAAAAAGTCTCATAGGCAAGGTCCCTTGCCCCTACTGCTCTCCGTCCTATCTGCACCCACCGTTACAAACTAGACGGTGAGCAACTGAGAGAAATCGAAAGTAAAGCCAGAAGAATATAACAGTAATTCATGAAATAACAAACAAGACAGTCTAAATATCATGCGGGAATGGAAAGACAGGAATTTAAATAAACAAGTTGCATGATAGACAGACTGGAAAACAAACGCGATCGAAACATGTGTGCCTATTCCACAACAATACCACAACGATCTACAACAATCCAGTACATGGTATCACACAATCACTAGGGGTGGTCAAACACTCGTGCGCTCGAGTGCCCGCGTTTTATCCCTTCTAGTGCAGGCCGCATGTACCTTCGAGACACACACTTATGCCAAGAACACACATACAAGGAATATAGAATGGAAAGCCAATAATTTGATAATAACAAACACAAAGAAATGAAAATGAATCACATGATATTTTCTTAGCTGGCTTACTAACGTACAAATGCTTTTTAATGCAAGTGTACTTACCTGAACTATCGTAATCCGCGTACAACACTCCCGCGACTCCTAACGCGTATCCCTGAGTTTCCCGCTACCTGATAAAGTTTAAATCTTGAATATTAGTGTAAGGGTTAGGATTTAATCTTAAGTTGATTTGTATGGGTTTGTATCATTTGTTAGACTCTGGTTGGACTCAAATATGTATGCCCATTTCCACGAAATTATTTACTTGTTATGGCCCCATTTTATATTGGTTATGTTGGGCCTTTGTTGGACCTTAACACAAGCCCATTTACATCATTTTATTTTGTTTATAAAGTGTCCATACTTCTCCTTTATTTTTATTTTATTTTATTTACACACCCACATTATATGACCACCACACCACTAAGTAAACCCCACTGTGAGGTGTACACAACACCCACTGTTGTATACACCCCGCTGATTTGTGCACACAACACCCCACTGTTGTGTGCACCCCGTTGTCATACACGTCTTGTCACGCACCCTAAACTGTGGGGTGCACATACATATTCATGCATGTATCCATATTCATTCACCCACTCACCACATGGTACACCCCACAACCAATAGTGGGGGTGTACAGCTTCATCTCGCACCCCAGCAGTGGGGTGCACAGTGTCACACCCCAAACTGTGGGGTGTTCATGCAAACACATGCATCCATTCACACACCATCATTTTTCCACTACACACTCATGCATGCACATACACCCACATGCACCCACCACCCTATTGCCGAACTATCCTCACCACACTCCCCATCACCTTGACTATCCACCCACACCCCTCACGCACCCCAACAGTGGGGTGCACACACGCACACATCACCTCACACACATACACAAAAAACAGTTTTAAAACAAATAAAACAGTGAGAAAAGAGAGAAAGAGAGGGAGAGAAAAGAAATAGAGAGAGAGTGATCTCCAGTGGAGGAGGTGGCCTCGACCACCACCATCTCCGGTGAGAGAGGTGGTGGCATAAGAGAGCAAGGTGAAGAGAGAACCTGAGGTAAGAGAGGGAGAGAAAACCGAGAGGAGAGAGAGATCGAGTGAACACGAGAGAGGGAGGGTGAGAGGCAACCTCCGGCGAGCTACTCCGCCATAACTGGACCTCCGACGACCGGCGAGAGCTTGGCCAGTTGAGAGGTGAGTGGCCCGAGAGAGAGGGAGGCCGAGAGATGAGAGAACCATGAGGGAGAGTGAACAAACCGAAAGAGAGAGAGAGAAGGTATACCTTGCTCCGGCGAGACGTCCGGCGAGGCGGTCCGGTCACCGGCGAGGACGGGGCTGGTGAGAGGAGGAAGAGGATACCGTGAGGGTTGAGTGTGGAGTGACGAGAGTGAGAGGGAAAACGTGGTGTATATAAGGTGGGAAGTGCTTGTTGTTTGTTTTTTTATATATATATATATATATATTTTTTTTTTCTTTCTTACACCAATGATGAGTGAATAGTAAGTTAGGTGGGGTGTTGTCTCAAGCATGACCCTTCATCTCCACCTAACCACGCATCTCGAGGCTAATCCAAGGGTGTTCTATTTTTGAATTGTGTCACTTTAACAATTCTACACATTTGTCTATTTGTTGTGTATTTAACCAACACCCGCGTTTTCCAACAACTTTTCCCCGACCCGTCTTGCCTCCTCGGTCCGTATTTATTTGTCACACACATACTTTCGTCTTGTCTCGTACAGATAAATAATTTATTCAATAATTCTTTTAATTATGTTGTTTATTGTATTTTTCTCCCCCGTTTACCTAGACGAAAACTCACTCATTTTAAAAATCGCCCGAATGGCTCGTGACACGCATTTAAACTATAATACTATTACACACATCAAAGAATCATAAAATTACCTCGGTGTCGACTCTCAAGGTTCGAAATACAATCCAGTATCGCGTGGCCGAGTCACGGTCCTGACACGTGTCACACAAGTCAAGTTAAAAAAAATCGAGGGATGTTACATGTATTGTCGTGTTCCATATGTTTGTCAAGAGAACAATCATGGATTGCCAAATTATTCCATTGTTACAATCGCGGTTTTTAAAAGTTAACTTAATGGCAGTTGAAAGGTAAATTGCAAATTGGTCCCTGAGGTTTACTATAATATGCACTTTTGTCCATGTGGTTTCAAAAATATACATTTTGGTCCTTGTAGATTTTTTTTTTTGATTAGTAAATACCAAATTCGGTCTAGGTTACATCTGTAACTGCAGGATATTCTGCTCTAGCAACATGAAAATATGATTTGGAATATGTTCCCAAATCTTAAAATTAACATCACAATGAAAATCTTCCTTAGCCATGTGGTCTGCACAAGCATTATTCTCTCTAAATGTGTGGCTAAAAACTCCACTCCATTCCTTGTTCGTCTTCCTTAGAATATCATGAATCAATGGATCTCGAAATTGGCTTTGTGTTGAGTCCATAATAAGATCAATTGCTTCCTGTAAGTCTAGCTCCACAACGAGTTTTCTACATCCTTTATCCCATGCCAGTTGTAAGCCATGTTTAACTCCCCATAGTCTCTGTATTTTACTCATAGTTAGTCAAAAATATCCTTGGGTTAGTGTCAAATTAAAATATTTTGATTATATTACTCTTTGATGATGTGACATATTTATTTTATTAACAATACCCTTTAAGTTTTTTCAAATTCTCTCTTTCCTAATCAACACTGTTTAAAATATTATCATCTTAGTTCCTTAACTATATGTACAATTTTTTTATTTTATTTTTTTGATATCAACTATATCTACATAAGTATATTTATTTATTTGTTCTAGAATTATTCATATATTTTCAATTAATAAATATCATGTTGTGCAATAAATAAATAATAATAAATGTAAGTATGTTTATTATTTAATAATAATAATAATAATAATAATAAATTGATAATCTATATTTTGTGAAAGGAATTTGGTGCTTAAAAATCAAAATTGTAAAGCTGTGTTGATTTTCACATAAAAATAAAAATATGCAAAAAGGTGTACAAGTTTATGTATTACCAAAAATAAAAAAAAACTATTAATTAAATTGTGGCATTATTTTCCAATTTACACCTTTCTATAATTTATAAAAATAAATATACAAGATATTATTAAGGGCTAACAACAACAACAACAATAATATAGTCGCAATCCCAAATTAATTCCATTGTGCTCGATTTTGTGCATATTATTAAGGGCTATAAAAGTAGTATATCAAAACTAAAACTAAATGCTACTTCATTAATAATAATATGCATAAATACATACAAAAAGTTTATGAAGAAAATTATTTTAAATTTTTTTTTGAAAAAAAGTCATGATTTATTTGAAAATATTGGGTCCTTATTCTTTGTGTTTTTGTATATTTTGTAGTGGTAAATTAATTTTTCCACATTAACTCAACTATAGTTTAGAAAAAAGTTAGTAGGAGGGACTAAAATGCATATTATAGTAAGCTTTAGGGACCAATTTGTAATTTACCTACGATTGAATCTCCTTTGAACAATTAGATAATGAGAATCAATTTATCAAGGTGATTGTTTTTATCATTTATGTCTCGTCCAATATATATTCATTTGAATATATTGAAAACTTTATTCAAAATTTTTTAACTTATAGTGCTAATTTATATCCCTTGTTGGGAATTTTACCAACAAAATAATGTGTCATCAGAAAATCAAGAAAGTATTAATTACTTTATTGTATTCTTAACTCCACTCAATTTAATTGGCATTAATCACTTCTTTCCCATTATATATCTATTAATAAATTAATGAAGGCATTTATTTGGTTAATAATTATATTCAATTAACACATGCACTAATATATGTTAGATACTCTTTCTTTTTGGGTTAGACAAAACTTGTCAAAATCGTGAATCGGAAGTGAATCGTTGAGGACTCGAGTCGAATCGAGATTCGCATCGGTGAATCGTAAGATTTAGGATACATTAGTGAATCGTATATATATTTAATTTTTTTAAGATCCATTAATGTTGCACATTTATAGATCAAACTAGTTAATTTCTTGCGCTTTGCGCAGGATTATTAAATATTTTTAAAAATTTTAATAAATTCATTTACATAAACATGTTGTATTTTTTTTACAATTAAGATTGCAATTAATTCACAATAATCTACTCATATTTCTTGCCGATAAAATGTATAATAAAAGGTAAACAAAACACATTATTTAAATAATTAATTAATAAACAAAAAATCAGAGACAGAGCCGTGACTAAAAAAGATTTCATGTTCTCATTGGAAGGAGATGCAAGCTAGTTCAAATTGTCTTACAAGTTGCGCCTAGAAAGCCAAGTTTGTATGGATTGCAAGAAAATGGATGAGAGGTGATATTTATAGGGAAAAAAACTGGCACTACACTCTATTCCATGTATATAGCCATGGTTTGGAGTTCCACACACTATTAATTAGTAATAGATGCATACATTATACTTCATTGCAGGAACTCTTTCCAACTCTATTCCATGTATATATACCGGATATAATAATAATGTAATTTAATAATAAAAATAAATAATAAACAAAAAATATGAAAATAAGAAAACTTAGATAATTAGAAAATTATAAAGATGAGATTATGTAGGTTTTGAATTTCTCTTTCATCCGACTTTTATATATATATAAATGCTTCTAAATTGAAAAAATAAAATAAAATAAAATGGTACAATAAACTAATTTTAATTTTGGAGCATTGCATGTTTTGTACCAAGTAGGGAAGTACACATGTTAAGTATCAACCATCAATCAAGCAAAGTTCAACTTCAAAATTTTAATATTGGATTTTTTTTTGAAAAAAGACTTGAATTGCTGAATCGTGTGATTCGCCTCGTGATTCGCACGATTCACCTTGATTCATGTGATTCACTATGCAATTCATAAGCATACTGATTCATGCCACCAATCAAAGCTTTAGCTCTCGATCTGGATCTGGATCGTGAATCCTACATCACTGATCCGGATTACTATTCTCACAACCATGGGTCATACTTGCAACGTGCACTCATGCACAAAAATTCCTACCCAATTAATTATTAAATTATACAAGTATACATGCATAGAGTATATATTTAATTGCATGACACACATATATATGTATGTTCATCCCAATTTTTTTGTAATTCACTAATTGAAGACTCAAACCATGGTTTCTTCAAGGCCCCATGTCACAAGAATAGCAATTTCTCCATCAGTGTTCAAACTTCACCTCATCATCACATCTCTACTCTCCCTCTCATTGTCTCTCTTCCTCCTAATTACTTACAATTCCACTAGTCCCATTATCACCCACCACATCCCAGACATAAAGTCCTCCTCATCATCAGATCAAAGTAACAAAACCCTCCTTGTTTCGTTCAACGAGAAGTCTAACGTCGTCGAAACTGATCAAAGACTTATCAAGCAATCTCGCCACTCGCGAGTGTTGGAGTTCCTTGCCAAGGAGCTTGGAGGGAAGAAGAAAAAGTTCATTAATGTTGGTTTAGTGAACACACATTATAAAAAGCTAGAGGATGACATTTATGAATGGGAGGGTTTTGGAGAGACAAGTGTGGTGAATTTTGAGGGGGTACAAAAAGAGAGGAGATGGGAGGACTTCTTCCCCGAATGGATCGACGAGGAGGAGAGGTGGAACAAGCCTGCTTG
The DNA here is from genome assembly GCA_039657345.1 of Stephania japonica. Lineage (NCBI taxonomy): Eukaryota > Viridiplantae > Streptophyta > Magnoliopsida > Ranunculales > Menispermaceae > Stephania > Stephania japonica. Next base: position 11,639,171 of record CM077558.1, on the reverse strand, counting down.
TCCGAATATTCCGATGCCTAGGCATGAAGATTACGGTGAATTCGATGTTGTGGTGGCGAGGTTTCCATGTACATCACATGTTAACAAAGTTGGTCATCAAAGGGAGGGAATTAGAGATGTGTTTTTGTTGCAGGTGAACTTGGTGGTTGCTAATTTGGTGGTAAAAAATGGGAGAAAATCATCAAATTATGATGATCATCATGATGATGTTAAAGACGTCTATGTTGTGTTCTTGGGATCATGTGGTCCAATGTGGGAGTTCTTCAGATGCGATGATATCTTGTTCAAACATGAAGAAGGTGAACATTTTTGGATTTACAAACCAGACTCGAAGAGATTGAAACAAAAGGTAAGCATGCCTGTTGGGACATGCCAAATTGCTGTGGCTCATCATCAACAAAAAGGTGAGGACAAGCTAGAAGTACTCTTCATATCAAACTCATGACCTTCAATTAATTCAATATATTAATTGTTTATCTTTTTAATTAATTAGTTGTTCAAAAATTTCATTTAAATAATTAGGATTTAGTAATTAGCCCTAATTAATAATATGTTAGGTGCCCGTTTGTTGGAATATATATATATGTTAACAACCATTTATATCTTCTCTAACAATTAATTGACTTAGATATATATATATATATATATATATATAACAACCATTTATATCTTCTCTAACAATTAATTGACTTAGAAATTTTCTTAGCTAGATAATTAAGGTACGTACATGTTAGGTGCCCGTTTGTTGGAATATATTCTATTATAGGAGGAATGATTTGGTGAACTTGAGATTTGATGTATGAAGTATACAAAGCTTGTATAGATGGTTGATCAAGATTTTATACAAGCTTGTATAGCTTGTATAGGTGCATTTGAGATTTGATGTATGATTAGTGTATTTTATTTTAGTTACTTTTTTCTTGATGAGGTATTTTATAGTTTTAGTGTTTTGCTATTCAAAATATATAGTTGACCAGATAATAAATTAGGTATATGTCGTGTTGTCATTAGCATATATATATATATATGTTCTTAATTTGGTCAATATGCATGTAAGCAGATCGATCGATCTCTTCGTTAGTATACATGATGACCACAATATGGCATTGTTATTAATTAAGTATTAATCTTAAAAATGAATTGTTTCCACTCCTCGTGCATTTTCAACCTCTTATAAATAATTCATTTGTCAAAATCATATTTTAATTAACCCACTTATATTATTTATAACCACTTTTCCTACTTACCTTATTTGACTTTATTAAGATGCAGATGATCAAGACTTCAACTATGACTTCTCAAAGCTAGCCAACTCCATTGACCACCCTAAAGAGGCCTATGTAACAGTTCTTCATTCCTCAGAGGCTTATGTGTGTGGTGCCATAGCTTTGGTTCAAAGCATCATTCAAACCAAAACAACCAAAGATCTAGTCTTGCTAGCTGATGAATCCATTACTAACAAAAGCCGGAAAGCCCTTAGCTTCGCGGGGTGGAAGATCAAGGACATTACTCGTATTCGAAGTCCATATGCCAAGGAAGACTCATACAACAAATGGAATTATAGCAAGCTTCGGATATGGCAGCTCGTGGAGTATGACAAGGTGATCTTCATAGATTCCGACCTAATCGTACTTGAAAACATCGATAAGTTCTTCCGGTTCCCTCAACTATCTGCGAGAGGGAACGACAAGGTGTTGTTCAACTCAGGGATTATGCTGATCGAGCCATCAAAATGTGTGTTCGATACTTTGATGAAGAAGAGACACGCCTTGGTTTCGTACAATGGAGGAGACCAAGGCTTCCTTAATGAGGCTTTTACGTGGTGGCACCGATGGCCCTCGAGGATGAACTATTTGAAGATTTATTATGAAAACTTGAACCACATGCAAAGGGAGATACCAAAGAGTGGTGTCAATGCTCCTTATGCTATACATTATTTAGGGTTAAAGCCATGGGTGTGCTACAAGGATTATGATTGTAATTGGGACTTGTTGGATCACCGTATATATGCAAGTGACTCTGCACATTGGAGGTGGTGGAGAGTGTATGATAGTATTCCAAATAGGTTGCACTCATTTTGTGGGCTTAGTAGGAAAATGAATGCACGAATTAAGTGGTTTAGAGGGAGAGCTAGGGCAGCTAATTTTTCAGATCAGCATTGGAAGATAAAGGTTAATGATCCAAGGCAGTTTCAACTTACTAATTAATCATCAAATGTTTTCTATTTTTGCTCAATTATATATGATGGGAAAAAGGACTTACTTCTTGGTGTGAATATATAGCTCTCTTTTCTTACTTGTTAACCTTGGGGAAATTATTATTACTTTCATTCAATAATTAATGAATGATTGTGTAAACTTATATTGATTTACTTAAGGTCCTTTTTTATTTATTTGGTACATTGATTAGCGAATTCAACAGTACATAATGTAGCTAGATAACCTATATGCACTAGTTTATTTGGTTTGAGCGAGTGAGCTACATACTCCACCCTCTTTTTAACCAATTATTGTTGAACTTTAAAGGTCCATTGAGTTTTTATTATATCTAAGTTTAGTCCCACATGAGAAAGAAACAAAAAATTTCTTTCATTATAAGAGATTTCACACATGAAGTAAGTGGTTAAGTGAATGTGGGGTTGGAAAAAGGACCATGGGTGTACTCTATTGTTTGACACACATTAAACACTTATTATTTAATGTCTTTGATTGGGCCTTGGGCCTTTAGGGTTTAGGGCCTTGGGCCGTTGAGTCTAATGATTAAATGACTTAGCCAAATTCTCAACACAAAATTTTTATTTTTTAAGTTGATCGTTATTGTTAATTCTGAACAGTTGCAATCTTTTAAATTTTAAAAGGTGTGTTTAGTTATTGGTGGTTAATTAACCACTCAACTAATAACTACTTTGAATAGTTACAACTGTTCATAAGAGGTGGTTTTTGTTTATAAATAGAAAGGGTCTAAACCTTATTTTGAAGACAAGAAAAATATTTTCGAAATAGAATTTTGTTTTATCTGGTTATTTGAGAGAGATTTTGGCGGTTGCTGTAGAAGAATTTTTGGTTGATGTGTAATCAAAGATCAATCCAGTTATATCCTGGAGACGAACCTCTTGCAATATTCATACACCGAATTGGAAGAAATTTCATCTTAGGACATTGCAATTTAGTGCAAGCCTCTGGTATGATTTTATCTAATTTTTTATATTTGAGTTCAAGGATGAGATATTTATAGTTCAGTGATATACATCTTTTATATATGTTCTAACAATTATTTACAACTCGCAAATGATTTGAAATGAATTTGATTTAGTTCCAAAAGAAAATAATGGGAGAAAATATTTAAAGATGCAAAGATGAGAATATTTGTGGTTTTAACTGAAGAAAGTAATGTGACATTGAGTCATCATTCCAATTATATAGGTGATTCAAAACTAAGTTCAAATAATGAAGTGAATGCAATGTTTGAACATAGTTGTGTGACCTATAAGAGATCGACGTCAGGCATCTTCCCCTACCCGCTCAAACAATGCATTCTTTCTAATAGTCCGCTATATACAATTTTTATCCTCTAATCTATTTGAGCTAGATTTGAAATTAATTCTAAAGTTCATAATTTTTTGGACCCCAATCAAATTGAGTGCAATAAAAGAATTTGATCCATGTAGCCGACTCTAGCTAATTTAGAATTGAGAGTTTTATTGTTGTTGTCCATAATTTTCCCAATCAAGTTTCTATTTTTTATTTTTTAAATGACTTAAATTTTCAATTCAGGCTTAGAATTTTGAGATACAAAAAAGGAAAATGTTTGGGAACCTAACATGGACAGTGGACAATGGACATGCACTTGTCGAATCTCCCTTAATTCTTGCACATTCACATATCTCGAGATGTATTGAAGGGCGATAGTCGACCAATGCACATGCACATTCTTTTTTTTTTTTTTAACTAAAGTGAGAATCGGGCCATCTCCCGAGGTCTTACCTTTTGGCAAATGATATTTTTACCATCTCACCTGAGAGGATTTGACGACAATGCTCGTCCTTCCTAAGTTACCTTGTCAGGGTCCAAAAAAAGTGCTACGTAATTGGGGTACTACTAATGGGCATGGCTGGTTGGTTTGGATGATTTGACACTTGTGTCTAGGGGTGCACATGGATTGGATCCAGTCCAATTAAGGTCCATCCACAATCCAATCCAATTATTGCGGATTGAAAAATTGCAGTGCATTCTAATCCAATCTAAATAATTCATCAATCCAACTCCATTCAATTTGAAAAATGCAGACCAAACTGGATCAAGTTCCACGGATTGACATTTTTGTTGGGGAATGTGCCCTAGGTCAATCCATTAACTGTCTTTATGAATACTTTTAGTTAATAAAATAGAGGATTTCATTTGCTATTTATTATAATTAATTTACATGTTTACATTATAATAAGATCCATGAGCATTTACAAAAATATCCTAAATGTCCCTAGTCGATCATTATACTGGGAGCTATAATGAATTAAGACTAGTGTGAGTCTCGATGGATGATCATATGATGATTATACGTATAGGGATACGAATCAAGATCACGAGTACTTGTTAGGGAATAAAGTACTGGACCGACCCGCTATGAGAACATCACATGGATTAAGTCATAGTTGTTTCTCATGATAGGTATATTTTTCAGTCCTCTGACTTGAGATTACCAGAGACTTTAACATTAGGAACATAGTGATTTGACATTATCAAACGTTGTCTTTAACCAGATGATTATAAAGGTTGTGATTGGTTACTATGTGAGCAATGTGATGAAGTTGTGTAATCGAGATTGAATTTGTCCCTCTCATATAAAGAGAGATATCTAGTGGATCCCTCGATGTGTTAGACTGTTAAAAGGCCTAGTCTAAGTGAATTGATATTGATCAATGTCACTTGGATGTTTTCAGTCTACCTAGAGATCGAGACTAGTACGATTGAACATGTTGGATGACAATTCCATGCCTTATGTTTGATCAAAAGGATATCGTGTGACAAAAGGATGTTATATACACTATTGATTAGGTTGTATCGATTTGATATTCGTACAACTTGGGTAGTCATCATGTCTTACTAGAGGCCGCTTATGACTTGTATATCAAAATGTGTTTTGGTACACTGCCAACGTTGTATGAGCCTATTGGGTCGCACACTAAGAATGGTTTTGCGAGATTTTAAGATATTTCAGAAAAACGAATTTTATATGATAAAATTCATGACAGAAACGTCATTTTAGTGTATTACACTTATACTTCCTTAAGTATGGGTATATGTGTAATTTACTTAACCGTCTATATACAAGGGTTGTATAAATAGAGCTTTGAGTTAGAATACAAAAACGAAAGATTAAAAAGGCCGAAACTCTATTTTCGTTTTAGAAACGACTTAGGGTTTTTTGGTATGCTTTGGATCGTTTTGGAGAGAAACAAAAAGGTTTGGTATTCTCTCGAAGCTAGCATTTCAAATCTTGGTCGCCGTTCGTGTGTGGACTGCTGATAGAGGGTGTTCGTTGTTGGCAACGCCTTAGAGATCGATTAAACTTCAGAAAGGTACATTGCGACTGAGGTATAATTAAGTTTTCATAGTTTAAACGTTTTTAATGGAATTAGGTTCGGATCCTGTTGGAGTTTTTGTCAAAATTGTTTTGTAATCTCCGCTGCGCATGAACTCTAAAACTCAACAGTTTTTCTATTTAAAGATTCATGGAATTAAATTTAATCAAATGAATCACAAAAATTATACATATCATGAATAACAAATTTACAATGTAAATCCCACAAATCTATATATAGCATATTTCTCACAAATTTCTCATCACAAAACCTTCAAAATGCAAGTTTCTACGTAAATAAAAATTTCATTCACAAACTCTACCATATACTCAAAACAAAAACAGAAAAAAGGTGTACATTGCAACATAACCCACAAAAAAATGTCTGAAGTGTAATAAAAAAGGTAAGAACAAACAAAGTTTTTGAGATATTATATAGTTTAAAGTTGATAGTTTGAGTTGATGCTCTTCGAGATACTATAGTACATTTGATGAGATATGTATATGTGTTGATGTAATAAACGATTCGATCTGATTCGATCCGCGGTTTTAAATTTGAGATCCGTAATTCGATTCAATCTAGCCGAATTAATAATTTTTCAATCAATCCAGCTTCAAAGGATAAAAAAATTGATCAAATTAATAATAATTGGTCCGAATTAGACTAAATCCGCGAATTAGTGCAATCCGTATGCATCGTTATGCTGTGTCCCTTATGTTGTGTTTGAGTCCAAATTCTTATAGACCATATTCTATATTATCGAAAACTTGATCTAGAGAGAGAGAGGGAGCGATTGTTGAAGAAAGCGAAGATGGCTCGATTGTTTGATCCATGGCCGGTGTTCTTCAAGCGAGAGTGGAAGCGGAACTGGCCATTCCTCGTCGGATTCGCCATCACTGGAACCATCATCACCAAGTTCTCTCTCGGCCTCACTGGTATCCAATCCCTCCATCCATTCCTCTCTTTCGATTTCCGACTTCTCTCCAAACCCTAACCCTAATCCGTTTCTGATCATGTTTGCAGAGGAGGACGCCAAGAACTCGCCTTTCGTGCAGCGGCACAAGAGGTTTGTTCGATCTCATTTGATCTCGTTTTGCTCTCATGCTTGATTGCGCAAACCCTAGCCGGACTATAGGTGTCGTTTTGTTTGATATTGATGGAAATGTTCCTTTCGTGCTTGTTGTGTTTGGAAAATTAGTTTTTTTGGTTAATTTGGTTCGTTTAGGGTTTGTAATTATATAAGTTTGCTGGATTTGAAACATTTAGGGCTTGGTTTAGATCATTTTACAGAATTGTGCTTGGTTGGTTTGAATTTGATAGTGATTTCATTGTTGATGTATGAAGCTTGGTTTAGGAGACACAACAAAAACATAACATAGCCTCAATCCTAAATTAGTTGGGGTCGGCTACATAATTAATCCATCCCAAGTTAGCCTTAGTCTACCTTTACCTCGTCGAATTTCTTTAGTTTCTATTGAGTTGAGTTTTCTAGTGGGGTCAAGTTTAGGAGGCACGTATAACCAAAATGGTGATGGTTCGTGTGTAAGATGTAAATAGTGTGCGTTGGTCTCCAGCACAATTCCATTTTTTATGTTCTTTTATCTCTAAGAGCATCTCCTACGCATCACCGTGCGTTGGTACACATACAAATCTTGACACCAAATTGGTGTATTGCTCTCACATGATGTTACATCCGAGATCGAATGTTTTCCGACCATGCACTTTTTTTTTTTTCTATATTCAACTTTTTTTTTGAGAAACAATTCAACTTATTATTTATTCTTATTTAATATAAATAAAAATTAATGATATTTTTGAAAAGTATTGTAATTTTTTAACACACCAAAGTATTAGATGGCTTTCTTTTTTCAAATATAAAAAGTGAAAACAAAGAAGGTTCATCAAATGGTGTATTTCTACACTTGATCACTAATTTTAATGCTCTACTATAGCAGTACAAAATGTACCAACGCATCGCATCACCAGGGATACATCCCTAATGAATGTGTTGGTACAATTGGGATTGTAGATGCTCTAACCCCACACTGATTTCTACATCATGGTGTGTTTGGTATGCATGACTTTTAGGTGAATTTTTAAATTCATGGGAGTTCAATGACAATTTTAACTCGTGGGAATTGAATTATATGGAATTGAAATTGTTGGGAATTCAACTTCATTTGTTTGGTTGCACATGAGGAAATTATGAATGGAATTTGAATTATAATGATAATTAACATAAAAATGTGTAAATATTATAGTTGCAAGTCAAAGAAGAGATTTACATATCAGTAAATGCACATCGTGCATGCTGGATTGGTTGAAAATGTATTTGCATGAGATAAGTTCTAGTAGTTCGTATTTTATGCTTTGGATAAGTGTTAGTAGTTGTAACTTACTGAATGAGTGCTAGTAGTTGTTTTATCATTTAATTAATAAGATCACATGCATAGATGAGAAGTAATCTCACTTTCGTCTCTTTATATTTTCTTCTTATTCCTTCTTTTTCTATGCTCAACTTCTTTTTCCAATTACTATATTGATTTTTCTTATGGAAGGAGGTGATACTCCATTTATTGTTGTTTTTTTTGAAGGACATCTATTGATGTTTATACAAAAGAAGGATACAAAAAAAAAAAAAAAACACAAAACAAAATAAGCATGCAAAGAATGTTCAGAAGCAAAAACAACAATGCAGAAGCCCCATCCCAGCCTTTAACTCTAGGCGCACAACCAAAAAAGACCCCCGGACTCCCCTGGAGTTTCCAAAAAAAAATTTGACCCAACCAAAAATAAAACAGGCCCCATGAAATCAAAATCCCAAAAAAGACCACAGGGCTTCAGCAGTCACCACACCTTCCAATAGCTTCATGCATTCAAAAAGAGGGTCTGTTACCAACCAGATGGCTCATTAAAGCACAATGTAAATCTCCTGCACCTTAGCTTCGTCATGAGACCATCATCTCATGCCACCCGTGCCAGCATAGAAGAAAAAAACCGAACGTACAACACCCTTTCATCGCTCCTTCCTCAAGAATTATACATTATTTAAAAAAAAGTTGAGTCTCCTTAGTAGAAAACTCTCTCCTATGCGCTACGCAAAGGAGACATCTTCATTGCGCTGATGATGCGTGTAAAAAAGAACGGCCTAATGATAAAAAAAATATCCTAACCTTTACAAGTTGTATCAATTATATCTAACCTTTGAAATTTATCAATTATATCTTAACCTTTGGAATTTGGTATCAATTCTATCCTCAACGAATTTGGGTCTATTTTTTCTTGCATAATATGTGCCCACACATCATTCTCTTCAACTTTCTTGTCATACCATTTAAATATTTATTCATACATATGCATTAGAGCTCAATACTTTTTTTTATTTATGTATTCATGTATATAATGTACATAGTTGTGTTTACATATACCTACTCAAATACTTACATAATCTAAGTACATAATTATTTTGTCAAATCAAACAACTATGGGCAACTTTCTAATAAGTTTTTTGTCATTTTTATATGCATATACACATTATCAACTTACTATTGGTGATTTATGAATAACTAAATTTAAATTAGAGTATCAATATGTATCATGATTTACAAATTATTATTTTTGTGAGTCTTCATACACTTAATTTAAACATGAGGCTTAAAGGATTATGATGTAAATTGATGAATGTGGACAATCATGAAAAGAAAGTTAGAAGATTAAGTTGATTTTAAAGAAAAAGTGCTCCAAATTATTTGAGGATAGAATTGATAGCAAAACGAAAAAGGTTAGGATATAATTGATGAATTTCAAAGGTTAGGATATAATTGATACAACTTGTAAAGGTTAGGATATATTTGATCATATGACCAAAAAGAAAAAGAAAAGTAAGAAATCATACTCTAAAAGTTAGAAATCTATTTACCCAAAAAAAATGTCAGAGATCTAGGCTTTTGTGGAGAAGATGATAAGGAAGTCTTTGGCAGATATTGGAATCGTGAGAGAAGAGTGAGAAGAAGACTAACTCATAAAAAAAAAGACCAAACTTAGGAATTGCAATCACCACCAATTTTGGGATTTATTTGAATTCCTAAATATGTGTGAATTAAAATCAGTTAAGAATTAGAATTCCACCTAAATTTAAATTCCATCCCTTCACCAAATGTAGGAAAATGGAATCTTTGAATTCCAATTCTAATTTCCTGTACCAAATATAGGAATTAATTGACTTCCAATTCCACTTCTTAATTCCTACCAACCAAACACCACCTCAAATTTGGCGATCCTCAGTTTTTCATTTTAGAAAACCAATTAATACTATGGTGGGTTACAAACGTTTGAAGTTTTTATTATTTTTAATTACTCCTAATAATTATAATATATAAAATATTTTTTTTGGATTAAGCATCAATATATATATTGCAAAAAAGAAAACCAATGTATCACCATCAACACATTGTTTATGTGAAGCTTAGTTTTGGGACTGATTATTGTTAAGAACATCTCCTATGCATCACCAATTTGGCAATGTATTGGTATTATTGGGATTGGAAATTTACTATTCACATCACCAAATTTAGTGGGATTCCTTTTTTAATTTTTTATTTGAAAAAATAACCAACATTTTTGTTGGTTTAAAATTTATGTTATTTTTATCAAGTTATTTTCATTACTTTTAATAATTCAAATAAATGATTTGTATTGCACAAAAATAAATAATAAAATGGATATAGTGAAAGTTTAAAAATTATTGTCGTGATTTGATAAGAAATGTTGTTTGATGTGACATTTGCATTGGAGATAAGTTTTAGTTGCCAAAATCATCCAAATTTACATTAATTTTGTTATTTTGTCTAATCAAATCTAATTTCTTATCCAACATCATTTTTTGCACAAAATGGAATATTTTCTACACTCCTTTTTTATTTTTATTTATTTTTAATATTATTATTTTTACTACTCATTTTTTGTTTGTATTTAATGATCACTCCAACATTTCCTCTACATAAAGAGCGGGCAAGTGGTGAAAGATGACTTTGTAAATTTTGAAATTTTAACACGTCACCAGATGTGATCAAGGATTGCAAGGTGCCAAGGTGATGCCCAGGCGTTTTTCTTGCTAAGGCGAGGTGTTACCTAGGCGACAAAAGAATATTTATTTAGAGGCCCCTGAAATTAATTTAATTTTCTATACTGGTTTGTCTGCCTATAATACTACTATTCACTGCCTGTATTTTTTTTAAGAAAACTATTCATGGTTTGCTACTACATCATAAGCATTAATATAAAAGCTTCATTCTTAAAAAAAAAACTGAAATAATTCTTCAAAAAACACAAAATAAATGACATTACAACTCATACAATTTCAAGTTTCAAGTGTCAACAACAAACCAAACAATCTATTATCTAGCACAAAGTTTCTTAGATTCTTAGCACAAAGAAGAAATAAACTCATTAACAAACAAAAGTAAAAAAGAAAAAAAAAAGTAGTAAAAGACATAAGTTAAAAGAGATAAATTTTGTTTTCTTTTTAAAAAGCAAAAGTAAATATTTTTTTTTATAAAAACACAAGTAAATATTTTTTAAAAAAAAAACAGAAGTAAATAAAATTTTAAAAAAATGATTTTTTTAGAGTTGCCAAAGAGTTGTCGAAAATTTGCCGGAGTGTTGGAAGCTCACCGGTATATCCGCGTCGGAGACCGGAAAATGGATGGTGGTGAGGCACAACAAATGGTGAGGAGGGGAAGGGCTGTGAAATTGGTGGGGGCTAGGGTTAAATCTTATTGATTATATATATATATAAACATTTAATTATAAAGAGGTTCCTTATCTTTAGAGAATCTTAATTAAACCTCCCTCAAGACTTTTACAATGTGCTAAGAAATCCCTCCATCGCCTAACCCATCGCCTAGGCGTTTTTGCCTAGAAATGCCTAAGCCTAGGCGACGCCTTGCAATCACTGGATGTGACATCAACACGTCAAATTAGTGTAAAATTTGGTGATTTGCATTGGACATATACTATTGCCAAATCTCCACTCCTATAAATTATATCCCTAACAAAGCAACCATCTATGTACCAAAAAAAAAGCACCATCAAATCTTATTTTATTTTTGTTTTCAATAATTGTTCGTTCTACAACTAAAGTCTCAATCAGATACACTATGCTCTCTTCTTTGACCTAATAAAAGATCTAATAGAGCTAGAACTTTGCACTACAAAAATCGACCAAATTAGCTATGGAAAAATTTGTCTTTAAAACCCACTTTTCCCATTGCTAAAGAGATTTGTGACAGATTTTCTATCGCAAAAAAGCTTGTCTCTGATTGAAAATCCGCCGCTAATCCATCGCTAATCTCTTTAGTGACATAAAAAGTGGTTTTTAGCAGTGGATTTTTCCATCGCTATCTGGTCAAATAGGTCAAAACTCACAGCGCCGTTACTGATTTCGTTGCTGATTTTTGTAGCTATTCTTTCAATTTTTTTGTAGTGTTGCAAGAGTTGTGAAGCCCTTGACAGTCAACTTAGACAACTCATGGTTCGATAGGCCCAATCCACATGAGTATGACCTGAAAAGATCATGACTTATCGACAACTATGGGTTGTTTAAGTTGGAATTGTCGAGGACTTGACAACTCCCACACAATCTTAGCTCTATTGTGTCTTATTAGTTCAAACTTCAAAGAAGCAAAGTATTGCCTTTTTAGCAGTAGAATAAAAATTATTGAATTTTTTTAAAAAAAAATTTAATGGTTGTTTTGTTGTTGTTGATAAGATCAGTAGGAGTGGATGTTTGGTTGTGTTATGGTGTGACAAAGACTTGTGCACTTCCCAAATTCCTCTTAGATAACAGTGCCTTTTCTTTTCTTTTCTTTTTTTTTTTTTTTTTTTTTCATTTATGTGGAGAAGTTTGGCTTTCTTATGTTCAAAGTATCAAAATGGCGTGCTATTTGTAAACATGAAGTTAATGGTAAACCAAAAAAAACATGAAGTTAATGGACTAGGTTTTTCACAGTTGTTTTGTGTTATCGATAAGTAAATATAAATTACATTTAGGTGTGCTAGCCGCAAATTTTATTATTTCTCATTAAATATTAATTAGAAGATCGAGATTCTAGATGCCATAAAGTAACAATAACAGGATAACCACCATTTGTACGTTCTAGCAAGAGGTTGAGGATGCTTATGGGTAGAGTGAGATAGTGTGGGTGCAATTGTAAAAGAAGTGGAAGCTAGTCCTCCAAACGTGTTTTCTCTATATTTTTTTTGACATTTAATATAAAATCTAAATACTTTGGATTATATGACCCTTGGTTAGGCATACATTCATTACTAATTTGATTGCATATACCATGCAAATACTTGGACAATTGCCAAATGTTTATTTATTTATTCATTTTGTTTTGTATGGCCTTTTTTACGTTTCTCTTGTCATTTAGACAATGTTTTCTTAATTTTTTATATTTTTATTTTATTCGTTTTGACTTTTTGTAGCTTTTTTCTTTTCATACTTTTCCAAGTCGGTTGCAGTGCTCCAAGTCATGGTTGCATATACTCAATGTTGCTATTTTTCTTTTTTGGAAATATTATGCATTGCAACTTTCATTCAGAGTCTATTGTAGAGGGTACAACTCTGAAACCTCTGTGGTACCCAAAGATTTATTTTACATGAAGATTTTGAAGAACTTGAGTTCCTCTCAAGTGGTTTGTAAATTATTTTTGCTTTTGAATCCTCAACATCTCGATGGTTTGCTAAAGATGGAACATGTCTTGTTTATAAATTATTTTTGCTTTTGAATCCTCGACATCTCCTATGGTGGAAACTAACGATCGGGTTGCATTGGCATGAGCCTAAGCATTCTAATTGCATAGTTCAGTACCGTGATTAACCTTTTAATTGCATAGTTCAGTACCGTGATTAACCTTTTTAAATCATGTGGTAAGAGAGAGCAAATGAGCCTTCCTTGTTTATTGTACGATATATCGGGTCCTTCTCATCTGCAACATGACTGTCTAGCTTATAAGTTCCCAACTTGGAGTTCCTTGACTAAATGCGTCACATATAGTTATGTTGTTGAGTAGATTTCAAATAATTTACAGATATTTGTAGCATGTCAAAGTGGGGTATTGTCCAAAAGTCGAATTCATTCTCTGCTTCTCGAAGCGAAAGTCTTGCTTTAACTGCACCTTATTAGTTCAATCGTAGTTGAATTGATGTGTCGATTGCTCTTTAATTTCATGAGTTTAAATTATTATTATTATTATTATTATTATTATTATTATTATTTATTTTTATTTTATTTTGCAGTTCACAATTGACTTGATGAGTGACATTTTTGTGTTTGCAGGTGAAGTTGTGAAGTGCGAGATGAAGAGTGGCTGCGTTAGGGGCATGCTTATTTCGACAATTGACGATGATGTTCTCCTTTTTGTTCTTTCTCTTTGAATTCCATAATTGACATCCCATGTGATGGGTGGCAATCGCCAGAATTGATGCTTAAGCAACTTCTTATTTGAGATTTTTTTGTGCTTCTATGCTTAGTGTTGTCGAAGTAAACTGCGTAAACTGTTGGGGCACCCTTTCTTAAGTGATTCATCCCATCGTTGTTTAATAATGAGATGAATGGTAGCTTTGCCACACAAGGCTAGTATCATTGTATTGAAGTGTTTCCTTCTTGAAATGGCTTTTTTATGTAAGTATGGCAAGGTGTTAAGGTGATTTCGAGGCGATTTCCTTAGTCTAGGCGAATGAAATAATATTTATTTAGAGGTCTCGGTATAAGTAATTTTTTTTTGAAAACTCCGTATAAGTATTTATTTATTTATAGGTCCTTAAATAACACTAATTATCTATTAATCAATGTGATTATTACTTAATATACATTTTAAAATACTAATAAGTCTTAGGCCCATATGTAACAGTAATTGTGTCAAGATTTTATGTTTGGGAAGGCATTTTCTCATCAAACTTAATTGTAAATAGTCTCTTCAAATTTCAAAAAATTACTTGGAAGAACACTGTTCGCTTAAAGTGTTGCCTAGGCGATTTTTGTCAAGCATAGCTGTCAAAGATATTGTAAATATCTACTTTCCTAAGAATAAGTTATTGTATTTTTAGAATGTGAATTTTAGAATGTGAATAGATATTTTTCGTTGTTGTATTTTAGGATGTGATTAGAGAGTTGACTTACTGAAATTAAGGAGTAAAATATATTGTATAGTGCTATACTTTGTTGTATTTTAGGATGTGATTAGAGAGTTGACTTACTGTAATTAAGGAGTAAAATATGTTGTATAGTGCTATATAACCAAAAGCATGACTCAATGAAAGACAATTTTCATATAAGAATACTTGTCTTGTTATGGTATCAAAGCCCTTGAGGCTTCTTGTTTTTGTTTTCCTCTTGTTTGTGCACTATTTTCTTAGTTGATTATCTCGTTGAGCATTTTTTTTAGTTCTCTTGATATTGTATTCATGGAGAAATTTGAGATATTTTGTGCCAAGCTTACAGGAAGGAATTATTTTGTCTGGGAATTTCGATTCCAAATTTATGTTTAGGGAAAATAATAATGGGGATCATTGACGGCACAGACAACAAGCCTGCTGATCTCGTCCAAAGCCGTCGAGTGGATTACAAAGGATGCTCGTGTCAAGAGTTAGTTGATACAAACTATGGACTCCTCTCTTATTGTCAATCTGAGACCTTACAATACAGCCAAAGCCATGTGGGATTACCTCAAGAAGTTTACGCTCAAAATAGCTCAGCTAGACGGTTTCAATTGAATATGAAATGTCCAACTATGCCCAAGGAAAATTGTCTATTCAAGACTATTATTCTGGTTTTGTGACATTGTGGAATGAATATACAAACATTGTTTATGCTTTAGTGTAGGAGGCATCATTAGAAACTATTATTACTCTTCATCAGATCAGTCAAAGAGATCAATTTTTAATGAAGCTTCGACCAGAGTTTGAAGTTGTGAGATCAAATTTATTACTCATAACACCTCCATCTATGGACGATTGCTTGAATGAGCTACTTCGAGAAGAGCAACGGCTTATGACACATACTACTTTAGAGCAACAAGGAAACTCTGCCAATGTTCTCAATGTTGCACATGCTGCACAAGGTAAATCGTGAGCACGAGACATGACCAACATCTAGTGTTATAGCTGTAAGGAATTTGGACACATTGCGAATCAGTGTTCTAAGAAATTTTGCAATTATTGCAAAGTGAAGGGGCACATTATTTCGAATGCAGAAAGCGTCCACAAAATCATAAACCGAGTGCCTTTCATGCCTCAACTACTAACATGGTGACTGCCACAAATTCAGAATTTGCTCTTCTTCAACAATCAATATCATATCTTACACAAGAGAACAATCAACAAATGGTAGTTTCAGCTCTCTAGGCTCTTGGAAACAATAGTAAAAACATATCCTTATCTAAAACCTGATTTTTGACTCTGCTGCTTCAAACCATATGACATCATCATCTGATAATACGCTCAATGTGAAAAAAATATGATGGCCATTTGAAAATTGAGAACTAGTGGGAATTATATTCCTATTGTTGCTACTTTTCCAGCTTACTGCACCTCCATTCAAAGTAAACACATATCCAGACTGCGATCTAAAATCATCTATATCAGTTTGAAAACTTGCATCTCGTGTAACCATTTACAACTAGATCATTTTTCAAAACCTCCATAGACCAAGAACAAGTCCTTCTTAAGTACTTAAGTCTTCATTGCTCCTAATCTCACCCTGGATCTGGCGATATCTCGCTTGTAGTGCTCAAAGCATATGATACATCGTGAGTGCATAGTATGGCGTATATGATAGATCCAATAGCGAGATGCATATGGAATCTTATTCATACGGTCTCGCTCATCATTTGTCCTAGGACATTGATTCTTCTTTGAGACTTATGCCATGAGACATTGGCAACAATCCTCTTTTAGAGTCATGCAACCGAACTTATAATATATCATCAACATACAAGATCGTAAAAAACAACTACACTCCCACCGACCTTCTTGTATACACAAGGCTCATCTTCGTTCTTAATAAAATCAAAATCCTTGATTGCTTCATCAAAACGAAGATTCCAACTCCGAGAAGCTTGCTTTAACCCATAAATGGATCTTTGAAGCTTGCATACCTTCCTAGAATTCTCAGGATCTACAAAACCTTCAGGTTGTGCCATATACACGTCCTCAAGCAGCTTTCCATTAAGAAATGTTGTTTTTACATCCATTTGTCATATCTCATAGTCATAATATGCAACAATTAAAATTCTTATGGATTTAAGCATGGCTTTTTCATCATAATCAACACCTTGAGTCTCAAGTCTTGATTTGAAAGTATGCACTTTGCCATCCATGTCGCTTTTCTTCTTGAAAACCCATTTACATCCAATGGTTTTACCACCTTCAGTAAATTAACCAAGTTCCAAACTTGGTTATCATACATGGATTGCATCTCGAGTTCATGGCACTTAGCCATTTATCCGAGTCCGGTCCGACATAGCCTCCTACGATAAGTGGTGGGCTCATTTTGATCCATAAGCAACACATCACGACTATCGGTAATGAGAAATTTGAATCTCTCTCGCTCATGTCTTACCCTACCAGATTTACGTGGACCTTGTGTCACTTGCGGAGGTTCAACGGTTCGAACGTTGTTGAACTTTTTGAAATGTTCGAAACATCTCGTATGATTCAGCTTTATGTTTCATAAGATATACATAACCATATCTGCTGAAATCATCGGTAAATGTAATGAAGTACTGATAACCTCCTCTAGCCATTGTGTTTATAGGACCGCATACATCAGTATGTATTAGACCTAATAATTTTCGAAATTATTTATTTATAAATAATTAATTTTTGAAATTATTTATTTATGTTGTTATATTTCATCACATGGATTAAGTCATAGTTATTTCTCATGATAGGTATATTTTTCAGTTCTCTGACTTGACATTACTGAGAGACTTCAACATTAGGAATACATGATCAAACGTTGTCTTTAAGCGGATGATTATAAAGGTTGTGATTGGAGACCCCTCGATGTAAATGAGTCACTTAGATATTTTCCGTTGGATGATAATTCCATGCTCTTTTATATACTTCTCCATTTCTATGAATTAGCCAAACCTTTCAATGTGTTTTCCTTTTCTTTCTGTAATTTACTTAATCGTCTATATACAAGGGTGTATAAATAGATGCTTCTATCCAACTAGCACTTCAAATCTCGGCCGAGTATAAAATTTGGCATGTGAAGGTATTGCGACTCGAGGTATGATTAAGTTTTCATAGTTTAAACATGTTTTAATGGAATCGTTAGTTTTATAATCTCCATTGTGCATGAACCCCATGTTCCAACATCCAAATGATATGACTCTTTCATTCATGTTTTGGAATGTGAAGTTAGGCCATCCAAATGATATGACTCTTTCATTCATGTTCAAATCTGATGTGTTAGGAAATAAAATGTCATCTAAAGATGTTACTTTTGATTGTTCTACTTGTAAATTGGCTAAAAGTAAAACTCTTCCTTTTCCTTCTCGTAATACAAATGTCTCTCATTACTTTGATTTAATCCATAGTGATGTTTGGGGAATTTCACCCGTCATTTCCCATGATCAAAATAAATATTTTGTGACATTTATTGACGATTATAGTCGTTTTACTTGGGTCTATTTTTGTGACGCAAATATGAAGTTTTTGGTCTTTCCAAAAATTCCTAGCCATGAAAAATCAATTTTCCAAAAATATCAAAATTTTACGAGCTGACTCGGGCGGGGAATATATGTCTCGACATTTCCAAGATTTTCTTCAACAAAATGGCATTACTTCTCAAAGAAGTTGTCCTTATACACCCCAGCAAAACGGAATTGCCAAACGAAAAAACCAACATCTTCTCGATGTGGTTCGTTCCTCGCTCATTGAGTCTTGTGTTCCATCAAGATTTTGGGTTGAAGCCTTGTCTACAATTGTCCATTTAATAAGACGTCTTCCTATGCTTACATTTCAAAATAAAACACCTTATCTCCTTCTCTATTAAGAGCAACCTGCATATAATCATCTCCACCTATTTGGGTGTGTTTGCTTTGTTCTTCTTCTCTCTCATGAACGTACTAAACTCACTCCTCAATCTGTCAAATGTGCTTTTCTTGGCTATGCTCCACATCAAAAAGGATATATGTGCTTGATCCTATCATTCAACGAATTCATGTTTCTCGTAATGTTATTTTTTTGACCAACAATATCTTTGTCCTTTATCTATTGTCCATTTTAATGATTCTACTCATTCCCTTCTTCCTGCTTTTTGATGATGTCTCATGTGCCTCCTTCCCATTCTCTTCCTCCAATCTCCAGATTTCAATTGCATCTTGTTTACATACGTTAAACTAGGGATAATGTCCATCATGAAGATTTGGCTCTTGCACTCTCTCATTAACAAATTTGATGAGTGTTCATTTAGGTATGATTTAGTACAAGATATTAGGAGTTAATGGACTATATTTAACTTGTTTTTAAGTGACAAATGCTTGTTTTATGTGTTTCAGGGATTTTACATGAGTCGAATGTTTTTGGAGCAAAAGGTGTGTTATGAACTTAATTGAGTGATGTTCAGTTCACAAGCCATAACTTTCACATCCAAATTCAGAACGAATCGCCGTTGGTCTTGTTGGAAAAAAACTTTGAGACGAACATTTTCATCTTTCACAAGCATCATGAGATACATATTTGAAGTGGCTTAAAAGAGCGACACACAGTTGAAAAAGTTTGGTTAAGTTTCTTAATGACCCTCTTCAGTATAAAGGCCATAACTTCAACATCTCAAATCCAAATGACTTGTCGTTTCCTTTGTTGGAAATAAGACTCCAAGTTGAACATTTTCATGTCTCAAAAGTCTTTTCAGACTCGTCCTCTAAGTGGTTCAAAATCGTGTTGCAAGGCAATGTATGTTTCACGTTGTGATGAACAAATTCTCACGGCGTGACTCACATACGAGTAAACCAGAGAGCTAAAAAAATACGCATGAGGACGCCACCAACACGCCATCGTCGCCCTGAAGACTCAATTTCGGGATTTTACATACTTTTTGGAATTTTTAGGTTTTCAACCCACTTTGGGGTGTTCCTATAAATACCAATAGACTCTAATTTGAAAAGAACTCTTATTTGACTTCCGTTTTACATTAGAAACTAGGTTTTTGGCTTGATTATGTCTAGCTAATTTCCTTCCTCTAAGTTGAAGGTGGATCGGTCAAACTTTGCGACTTGGGATTCTATTATGAGGTTTATTTATATTTAATTCTTTTAATTCTTTTCTATGGTTTATTATCTTTGATATTGTTTTTAATCATAGGGTTAGATTTGATTGTATGTATAGCGTTTTGCATGCATATTAGGTTGACTACCCTTAGTCATTGAAGTTGAAATATCTGTCCTCACGCGGTAGACTCAAACTTGTGACAGTTGGCCAACCAAGTACCTTAGGATCTAGGCTAAATCGGGAGCACTAGCGATCCAATTGTCTAGGTGTAGTGCCTTAACAGACTGAGATAATGCAACTAACGTGTTAAATCTGGAGCACTAGCGATCATGTTGCGTGTTTGGCTAGGGAAGTAGTCAACGGTCGTACCTTGGCTGCCGATAAAAGGAAGTGCGAGGAATCGAATGCGTCACCGGTCTATAGCTGCACTAGATCATAGGTTAGTCTCATATCTTTTATAAATCAAGGATTAATGGAGTTATTACCAAGTTGTATTGCGAAGACCGTGAAGCTGAATACTTAAATTTTCTTTTATTGCATTACTCTAATTCAAAAGTTTTCAAAGTTTCCAAAAGCTTTACAAAATCTCCTGTTTTCTCTTCTCTTCTTTAAACCTAAGTCAGTTACCTAGTCTTTGAGGTTCGACCTCGAGCTTTCCACTACTGCAGTCTTTGTGGTTCCTGGTAATAAATCGGGTAATTTATTTTGACGCGTTCGACGCGCGTCAAATTTTGGCATCGTCATCGGGGACTAGGTCCTACTTGATTTAGATTTTTCTTTTCTTTCTTTTATGTATAAGAGTCTTTGTCGATCACATTCCACCGGATCCTCTCTACCCTTTGTTCTGAAGATCGAGAAGACTTGCCGACGGAACGCGAGAGAAGCGCTCCAACGGAAGCAAGCTTCTGAAGCTACTCCTAGCGTTTCATATTCTCCAGAAATGGAGGATAACGACCACAATCCTTCCTGAGATGAGGGGAGCTATTAAAATCAAGAGGATAATCAAAGATAGGGCACCATTAGGACCGAGGGGGACCTCTAATCCCCCAATTTCAGCCACACGCACCTAATGTGTTCAACCCTGCACGTGCACCAGCTCATGATGAGCCTCGCTTCACTATTGAGATGGAAAACCATAAGATGCAAATTCTCCATGCACATCAGCCCCATTACATTGCATATCTTGCATGTAGGGGAGACTTTAAGCTTAAGTCCGATTTTCTAAACCTTTTACCCTCCTTCCATGGCTTGAATTGTGAAGATCCGATGACTTTCATCAAAGATTTTGATTCCAAATCTTTAATGATGAAGCCACTTAGAACACAGAAAGATGAAATCAAATTGTTGGCATTCCCGTTATGTCTTAAAAATAGAGCGTAAGAGTGGTTGTTTTATTTCCCCCCGGGATCTATCACTTGCTGGAATAACTTGATTTCAGCATTCTTAAGGGAATACTTTCCTGAATCCCAGTCATCTCAGCTTATCTCAGAGATATGTAATATCAAGATGAAAAAGGGAGAGACCTTCAATGACTATTGGGGCAGATTCAAAAGACTAATTGCACGGTGTCCCCAACATGGTCAGAGTAAAACCTTTCTTATCTGATTCCTCTACAAGGGTGGTCTTAGGTCCTTTGAGAAGCGCATGATTGACAACACCTGTGGTGGATCCTATAATAATAGAACAACCGATGAGATGTTCGAGTTGTTTGAATCTATGGCTAGTCAATTTCATCAATATGTTGACGACGATGAGGAGCCTTCTAGACACATCTTCAGTGGAAGTGGGTCAAGCAGTACTGAGAGGAAGCTTGACAAACTCATTGATCTCATGGAGCGTTTCCTTACTTCTGGGAAAGCTCAGGCCAAGACTTGCGGCTTTTGTGGCGCTTCTGGCCATACTACTGATTCTTGTCCCACCTTGTTCGGAGAACAAGTTAACGCTATAGGTAGTGGATTCCAAGGCTCTTCTAGGAATCAATACGACAATACTAATGGTAATACATATAATCAAGCCGTTAAAAGCTCCTATTTGAGTTATGGGCCGCAAAATCAAAACTTTTCACAGTTCGTTCTAAGGGTACAACCCCTCCTTCACAACCCCAACTGTTCAGACTATTGGACCTTTAGAGGATATGATGAAGACACTCATCACTAAGGTGGAAAACCTTACAGTCGACATGACACAATACAAAGCAACTAATGATGCTACTATGCGTGACTTGGCAGTTCAGGTGAGTCAAATAGCTAGAGAGCTAGGTAAACTCACGGACCAGGGTAGATTGCCTGCCCAACCCATCTTTAACCCTAAGGCACATATAAATGATGTATCATTAGCTACTGAGAGCGAGCCTAGGGAGACTGAGGTAGTTCGTAGAGAGCATCACACTACACTTGAGCAGGATGAGGAGGCAGAGGTGACGAGGCGACGTGAGATTTTGATGAGAGCTCATTTCCCACAGAGATTCTTTCCGGAGTTGTTCCAGAAACGTAGAGATCTTGAGATATCGGCAGACATCCCTTCACCTTCACTAGTTGAGCATATTGTAGATATTAAGGATAAGGTTGAGGAGGTTGCACATGTCATTGAGATCGAGGATCCCCCAAAGCAGGTATGCGTAGACGTGGACGAGGTAAGTTTTGGGGTACATGAAGTACCGAGAGTAGATTGAGAGAAAGCTACCACCCAAATGTCCAGACCCTGGTATGTTTACTATTTCTTATAAGGTAGGTAATATTGTTGTTGAGAGTGCCATGTGTGATCTTGGCGCTTCCATAAATGTCATGTTCAATTCTTTATATGAGTCTCTTCATGATGGTCCTCTTAAGGACACTTATGTTGCAATCCACCTAGCTAATAGACCAGTTGTAAACTCGGTTAGGTTCAATTTTCGGCTGACTTTTATGTGATGGATATGGGAGATGATTATCTCCATCTTACCTTTTATTATTTTGGGTCGACCTTTCCTACAGACTGCAAGGACTAAGGTTATGTGTTTGGTGGGACCATGTCTATGGAGTTTGATGGTGAGATCGTTACATTTGATACTTTTAACACTATTAAATTTCCTATTGATGTTTCTTGCTTGTTTGTTATGCATGTTTCTGACCTACTATTTCAGGATGAGATTAGGTTGGACAAGCAAGATGACTGTCAGGTACCTAGAGTTGGCGTGACTTTTCCACCACCCCCATGCTGATACATAGTGTTTCCTTCTCCCCTGGTGGAGCTGCGCATACAAGAACCACTCGAGACATGCTCAAGTGGGACAACGTGACCTAGCACGTATGATTCTGAAGTCGAACTAATGACTCTAGCTTTTGGGAGGCAACCCAAGTTTTTATCCTTTTTCTTTTCATTTAATTATTCTTATATTTGTTTTTTGAACTCATATTATCCCATTTGTGACTATTCGCAGGTGTTTTATTCTCTTTTGTTGAAGCACCAGAGTTAAGAGCTTAATATCACTGTTGCGGCTCCATGGGTGGTATATATAGGTAGTCTATTTGGGATTTGGTAAATTCTTGCTTTAGGTTATTAGGATTAGTTTTCGAGTAAACTGGAGGTATTGGTATGTATATTCTCGTAGTTCCCTGAGTAGAGCATTTTTTATCACCATATTTGATATTTTATGAGATATTTTAGTCTATTAGGTTTTGCCTATTCATTTTAACATGTCATTTCCCTATTACTTATCTCTTTCCTTCCATGTACTTTTCACCTCTTTCTCTTTCATTTTGTAGTTTCATAGCTTCATTCTTGTTTTAAACCTTGAGGACAAGGTTTGGGGGTGTTTTACAGGTATAGTGGAGTGTTGGATGAATGGATTAGTGCATGACATGTATAATCGTTTTATTATTATTATGCGTATTCCATGGGTTTGGTAAGTTATGGAGGTATTTTTCTTTTCTTTTCACCTCATTTTCTTGTTATGACATGCTATGCATTGTATCACTTAGGTTAGTAGTAGTTTATATTAGTTCATGCATTTTTGTAGTTATTTTGTTGCATTATTGAGTCTATGCATGTTTAGAGTCATTTTGTTTTATATAGAGTTGTCAAAAACCTTGTTGAGTGTTTTTTATTGTGGATATGAGTTCAAATTAATATACTTTTGAGACTTGAGCCCTTTTGAATATTAGGAGTTGTACTTAATTTAGAGTGTTGTCCAACATCTTTGAGGTTGCTTATAAGAGAGCTTGTAACAACCCCAAATTTTTTTAATCGGACTTGTATCGCAATTGTCAAAAAATTGTGACCCGGCTACGTGAATACTGGTCAGTATTTCGAACTTCGGGAGTCGACACCGAAGTGATTTTATGATTCTTTGATTGTGTGTATTAGTATTTTAGTATTTTACGAGTCTCGCGCCGTTCGGGCAAATTTTTAAATTGAGTGAGGGTACGCCTATGTAAACGGGAAGTAAAACATACAAATAAAGGAATTTTTATTAATTTAATAAATTAATTGATGGGACGTGGCGAGAAAATGGACACGACGAGCCAATTGACGGAGAAATACGGATCGAGGAACGCAAGATTTACGTGGGAGTTGGATAATTACACGACATACGGGCTATGGGATTGGAATTTTTAGAGTGACACCGTCCAATATAGTGGGGAGCCATGAGATTGACCTCGAGATGCGTGTGTGTTGAGATAGAGGGCCATGCAAGTGACAACACACATCTACTTTAAGGTGTAATAAAAATAAATAAATAAATGAAAAGACCCAAAAGGGCAAATTGTGATGAAATGGATATAATTAAAAGGAGGGGCAAACTGGTCATTTGACCTTTAATGTTTATATATATAAACAAACCCACCACTGTTCATTCTCTCCCTCACCGAATTCGCTCCTCCCCTCCCCTTTTCTCGCCGACCTCTTGCGAGCACCACCGCCCTCGGCGGCCGAGGTGGTCGGACTCCCGCCGGAGAACCTTCAGGTCTCTCTCTCTCTCTCTCTCTCTCTTTTTTCTCTTCGATCTGCTTGTCTTTCTTTTTGCTGCTGTCCGCCACTTTTGGCCGTGCTGTGATGGGGGCGATGACCGGAGACTGATCGGAGGTCACGCCTGGTGCCTCACCAGAGCCTCGACGGTCTCGGAGCACCCCAATTCACAGCATTAGTGGCCGTGGTGACCGGTTTACCCCTTCGTCATTCACCTATGTGCCCTGTTTTGTACATCCCATGTCTAACCGAACTGTTGGCCGAGATGCGTCATGGCCGATGACCGCCGAGTCCGGGTACCGTTGGGGGTCCATCATGATCAAGTTGATGTCTCCCAACCTCCGGAGAGTCTATAACGAGCAACAAGTGTGTAATATTGTTGAGATTTCTTTCATTTCATCTATGCTTACCCTTGCTGTCCTCGCTCGAACCGTCGTGATTGGGGGTGTTACGGGAGTCGGAATGGCAAGCGTGGGGGTCGTCGGGGACCTCTCCATGACCTCGATGATGCCTCGCTGTTTTTGTGGTGATCTATTTGGTCATATTGGGATGGTTTTAGTGTCTTGAATATAGATAATGTTGTTGTCGTGTTGTGTGTGACTGTTTTGAACCCTCATCGGAAACTGCCCCTATGGGCGGCGCCACCGCTGGATCTGGATCTGCCGGGATGGAGGTGTCGAGGACCCCATTGAGCTTTGGCTTGGGTCCCACAGCCCTCCGGAGTGGTCAACAACAGTGAGGTGAGCACAAACTTTTGGTATTTCATGTTATGTTCATTTCATGGGGGTTATACTCCTCCTCGTCGAAATCCGTTGCCGTGAGCGAGCGACGCCATCATGCGTGCCACCATGATCGGGGATGCCGATTACCAAGCTAAGTCTATGCTTGTGTTTCACAACTCTCGGAGTGGCTTAAAACAGCGGCATCATTGATGTACTATGTCAATTGTGTAATGTTATGCGTGATGTAACTTTCTCGCCGAAACCGTCCGTCGTAGCGGTACTATCATCGACGCGATGACATGGGGGACTGCCGGAGACCTTACCATGTCATTCATGGAGTCTCATAGCCTCGGAGCGTCCATATCAATGATGATGAGTCGTAATGGCGGAGATATGCATGAGTTGTTTATATTGCATCGAGTAGGTTGTCAACGCGACGTAGGGCGTGCACACGGCCTTTCCATGCTGTGTTGACACTCTACGGATGTTGGACCACACCTTGAATTCCATACTCACCGGTGTATGGTCATGTTAAGTTTAATATTGAGTCATAATTGTTGGACGACATCGAAATTGTATTTCAAGTTGGTTGAACGAAGCAGTGACGTCGTGGACACACCGCCGGGTCCTCGAGATTATGGTGTGATTTCACATACGATCGAGCCGAGCCTAAGATCTATAATTAGGCTTGCATAAGTGTGGTTATAATACCCAAAAGAGTCATTGTGTTTCGTTATATTTTTTGTTTGATTTACCGATTGAGTTAACGAAGTGTTCGAGTCATTAAAACACTGAGAAAATGCTAGGGTACCAACCTAGGGTTTAGTTAATGATTCGACCCATTAATTAGAGTTTCCAACCTTGTCAGGTAGCGGGAAACTCGGGGATACTTAATAGGAACGCGAGAGTGTTGTTACACGGGTTGCGATTAGTTCAGGTAAGTACACTTGTCTCAAAAACTTGTGTACGTTAGTAAGCCAGTTAAGAAAATATCATGTGATTCATCTTTATTCCATTGTGTTTGCTATTACCTATTCGTTGGCATTCCATTCCATATTCCTTGTATGTGTGTTCTTGGCATAAGTGTGTGTCTCGAAGGTACATGCGCCCGCACTAGAAGGGATAAACGCGGCACTCGTGCGCACGAGTGTTTGACCACCCCTAGTGATTGTGTGATACCATGTACTGGATTGTTGTGGATTGTTGTGGATATTGTTGTGGTATTGTTGTGGATTTTAGACCACTTATGGCCTCTCTTGACTCGTGGAACACGCATGTTTCGATTGTTATTGTTTCCAGTCTGCCTATCATGCACCTTGTTTATTTAACTTCCTGTCTTTCAATTCCTGCATGATATTTAGACTGCCTTGATTAAAAATTCATGAATTACTGTTATATTCTTCTGGCATTACTTTCGATTTCTCTCAGTTGCTCACCGTCTAGTTTGTGACGGTGGGTGCAGATATAGCGGAGTGCAGTAGAGGCAAAGAGCCTTGCTTAGGCGACTTTTTGTGAGAATTAGCGGCTGGACTTGAGGAACCCTAGAGTAGGTTATATGTTTTTGCTCATATGTATGTCGCTTTATATATGTATGTCTTTGGTTTATAGAACTTGGTATTATTGTTGAGCTTAGTATCATGTATGTTGATTTATCGAATTGTACATGAACACGGGGTTTTCCACAATTATAGAATTCTTAATTTCCCTTTGATTGAGTTATTTCCCCTTTTTATTTATTGTTTAGTCTTCCGCTGTGTAATATTGCAATAACTCTTTCATAAACTGCTAAATTGAGTAAATATGAGGCTGACTAGGCTCGTCGGGTTCTTAGAGTGATAACTCGGGGCTTGAATGGGTCTAGGCCGGGCGTACCCAATTGCATGGGGAAATTGGGGCCGTCACAGAGCTAGTATGAAGTTTAGACATTGTGCTAGATACCAAAGAGGCAGACAATACTAATTTGCAAGTTATCATATTTATAGGGTGCTAGAATGAGAATGTAGCTTACTTGAGACATTAATTCATATGACTTGACCATTTTTTGGGAATGATTTAGACTTGAACGAACATTGGATGACTCGTTTGATTATAGTGAAAGTGAGAGGGTCAACAAGAGTTTTTTAAAAAAATTTTAGAAAGTCCCACAAATTCCACTGGAAATGGAGCAGGGAATCTTGTAGTGGGAAAAAGTGAACTGAAAATAGAGCAGGGACCGTATTACTTTTAAATTTTTTGGAGAAAATAGAGTGTATATACGCATAAAGGCAGAAGTTTATGAAAACTCTTAAATAAAAAGATTTGACCGAGTGCTTAGAGCTAGATCAATTGACTCATTCCAATGTGTTGTTCCATATTTTCGTATTTAAGTCTGATTGTCTCTCTTTGGTGTGTTTAGTCAACATTTATGGATAGTGTGTTGTATTTTTCGTTCATAATCCATTTTTCGGTGATGATGTACTATTTATAAGAAATTCTGAACTTGTATGCTTTAATGTAGTGGCTCTGTAAAATCTTGAGTAGTTGAAGCTTTTATCTGGATTGATTATGGTTTTTGAAAGGGTGATTTTCATTAATGTTTGGACTTCGTTTTCACACTATTTGACTCTGAACTTCTTTTGGGTGATGGTTACTTAAGTGGCAGATTTAAATAAAAAAAGAATTGTAACGACTCAAATCCACATTGGACCGCCACGAAGGCTACGCGGGCTAACAACCGGCCATGTGGCTTCCAGCTGTGTCCCACACCCAACTTATCATCATTTCACCACAAATATTACAACGGAAGTCTTAAACATAAAAAATGTACAACGGAAACAAGTTTATAAATCATAAAACCTAATGTGGAAACCATACTAAAATGTAGTCAAGATATATACATCAATGATCCTCAAAATATCAAAATGTAAACCTCAAAGTCATGTATAGGGCAACATATATCTCTCACAACCCATACCCAACATAAAACAATAAACATAACAAGCGTACGAGTAGGGCAAATCGTAGCCAATCACAGATAATCCTCAATCTTGCCCTTCTCTCCGCTTGTACCAGTATTTGTACTCAATCTATCACAAAAAGGCAGATGACGAGTCAAGAGTGAGTAATTCCAAGGAAATTCACTAAGTAAATACATAAGTAAAACTGCTAGAATCAAAATATTATAAATAAACATTCGGAACAAAATAATACAGTCAACTGTGGAAGATCATCACATGCATAATTATAGTAGTGAAACAAAGTGCGTGCACAATCAAAGTCAAACCAAACCATACTTTGGGTTATCCGCCAGACACGACCCATGAGGATACCTCCAATGGGTGACCTTGGACCCTCTAGGTGGTCGACATAGACCACGACGCACCCACACATGTCTATCATACTCGGGTAGCATATTCACCGACGCATGCCTAGACATATGATATGGCTTAGTGGACCCTAAGCCCCCACAATGAATTAGCACCAGGTGAGGACGAACACAACCACCGTAAAGCAATAGGAAATAAAGATTATTGAATAAACAAGACAGTATTCAAATATCAACTAGTAAGAACTAAAGTGAATTTCAGTTGAGATACTACACACCTTAAACCGCACTCCAAATAACATCCTAATCCAGCTAGCACGCTTCATCTGCATGTCAAATATCCGTCCAATTCACCTAATACATCAATCCCCAATTAATCACACATATTCCCAAACCATGTAAACCTCGATATATAACCCCAAATCATCGATTAAACACCTCAATTAGACCATATGAAACCCTAGGTCAAACCACAATTGGTAAATTTTAATTAAAATTTTATCTCAAAACTGTCCTAGATGCAGCCATAGGTGTCGCCGTACTCAACCCTGTACAGCGTCTCCACGACGTCCTGGGTGTTGTGATAGGCGCCGCCACGTTGTCACCCTCACGGCGTCTCCCAAAATGTTTTCCAACATTTCCCAAATTCTCGCCTCTAGTCAAGACGCCATGACTGGCGACGTGGGCGTTTACACGACACGACGTCTCTGGCGGTGTCTCCGCCAGTGCCTTGATAAGAGGTTTTCGGACCCTCTTGGCTCGTTGTCATGGTCTAAACCCACTCCAACAACCCACAAAACACTTGAACAACATTGAGCAACCAAAAACCTTTGACCCAATGTGCTCGAAACCCAAACTCGGCGTTTTCGGCCAAAGCCCCGACAAATCAGTTAAACACTAAAACAACCACCACACCAACACCAAATCTACATTTGAACCATCAAAACAACTTCAAAAACCATAGCAACACCCTACTTGGCTGGTGTGCTCAAACCAAATCTCGAAACTACCGACAAAACCCGAGAAAATTACCCTGAAACGTAGGAAACGATGAAATAATTGAGGATCTAACCTTATATTTTGATTTCATCCACTCTTTGTACTCCAAATGATCATCCAAAGCTTCACATACCCTCACAAGCTCTCTCCATTTTCGAATTTCTCACTTGAAGAGAGAGAAAAGTTGATGCAAATGAGAGAAATATATATATATATATATATATATATATGAAAATGTCATCATCATACACCCCCACATCCTCATGCATGGTTTTTCAGCTAGGATGAAGTCAACAAGTCCATAAGATGACAAAAACTTGACCCTAACTTGGTCTTTGACCCTATCTTTTGTCACCAATTATGTGCATTTCAGGCGTTCCAATACCCGACTCTACACTTTAGCCCGTGCCGATCGCGCACAACGATGGTACCAACTGTCTCGACATCATTTATTATGAATTATTTAATGAATTTTATCATTTATTATGTGTGTTAAGTTCCCCGACTTAGTGTACTAGTCATTCGCCACCTGGAATTCGTGTACACCAGCTATACGCAGCGGATACCCGTCACACCAAGTCATTCGTCAATAAACAATATAAACACACATATTTGCAATGTAATTTAACTAACTTGAACATATACATCACAACTTCACCACAAGAGCACACAAAACGGACTGTAAACCTAATATGGTCGTGCTCTGTCTTCGCTATGGGACCCACGAACGTCCCCACTGGCATCCACGTTAATTGCATCATCAATAACGACCATTGAAAATTGAGCCGTTACAGGAACTCAAACTTGATTTGGTGATTGGCATAGGTTTGTTAGGATTAGTTGTTGTAGTATAGGAGTAGAGTATAGGTTTTCATTCACTCATTTGCTTACGACGAGCAAAATCTAAGTTTGGGGATGTTTGATAAGTGTTCATTTAGGTATGATTTAGTATAGGATATTAGGAGTTAATAGATTATATTTATCTTATTTTTAAGTGACAAATGCTTGTTTTATGTGTTTTAGGGATTTTATATGAATCGAACGTTTTTGGAGCAAAAGCCGTGTTATGAACTTAATTGATTGATGTTCAGTTCACAAGCCATAACTTTCACATCCAAAGTCAGAACGACTCGCCATTGGTCTTGTTGGAAAGAAAACTTTGAGAAGAACATTTTCATCTCTCATAAGCATCATGAGATATGGATTTGAAGTGGCCCAAAAGAGTGACACACAGTTGGCAAAGTTTGGTCAAGTTTCTTAATGACCCATCTTCAGCATAAAGGCCATAACTTCCTCATCTCAAATCCAAATAACTTTTTGTTTCCTTTGTTGGAAAGTAGACTCCAAGCTGAATATTTTTATGTTTGAAAAGCCTCTTTAGACTCAGCCTCTAAGTGGTTCAAAATCATGTTACAAAGCAGAGGAATTTTTCACACCATGAGGACGCTGCAATGAACAGATTCTCACGGTGTGACTCACATATGAGTAAACCAGAGAGCTAAAAAACATGCCTTGAGGATGCCACCAACACGCCACCGTCGCCCTGAAGACTTGGAATTTTGGGATTTTACATACTTTTCGAGATTTTTAGGTTTTCAACCCACTTTGGGGTGTTCCTATAAATACCAATAGACTCTAATTTGAAAAGAGCTCTTGTTTGACTTCTGTTTTACATTAGAAACTAGGTTTTTGTCTTGATTATGTCTAGCTAATCTCCTTCCTCTAAGTTGAAGGTGAATCGGTTAAGCTTTGCGAGTTAGGATTTTGTTATGAGGTTTATTTATAATTAATTCTCTTGATTCTTTTCTATGGTTTATTCTCTTTGGTATTGTTTTTAATCATAGGGTTAGATTTGATTGTATTTATAGCGTTGTGCATGCATATTAGATTGACTACCCTTAGTCATTGAAGTCGAAACATCCATCCTCACGTGGTAGACTTAAACTTGTGACAGTTGGCCAACCGGTCAAGTACCTTAGGGATCTAGGCTAAATCGGGAGCACTAGCGATTCAATTGTCTAGGTTTAGTGTCTTCACAGACCGAGATAATGCGACCAATGCATTAAATCTGGAGCACTAGCGATCATGTTGCGTGTTTGGATAAGAAAGTAATCAACGGTCGTACTTTGGCTGCCTATAACAGGAAGTGCGAGGAATTGAGTGCGTCACCGATTTTATAGCTGCACTAGATCATAGGTTAGTCTCATATCTTTCATAAATCAAGGATTAATGGAGTTATTCCCAAGTTATATTGCAAATACCGTGAATCTGAATACCTAGATTTTCTTCCATTGCATTACTCTAATTCAAAAGTTTTCAAAGTTCCCAAAAGTTTTAGAAAATGTCATATTTTCTCTTCTCTCCTTGAAACCCAAGTCAGTAACCTAGTCCTTGAGGTTCGATCCAGAGCTTGCCACTACTGCAGTCCTTGCGATTCCTGATAATAAATCGGGTAATTTACTTTGACGCATTTGGCGCGCGTCAAAATCCCTGACACTAGTTTAGCCCACTCACCACTTATGTCTTCCTTGCCGTCAACATCTGCTAGTGATTTGGTTCTACTTAAGAAATCCACCCACAGTTCACATCCGCTAGACAATTATGGTTATTCTCTCGGATGATTTGATTATCATAAATATATGATTGCTACCCTTTCCACCATTAGTATGCCAAGATCATATTAAGAAGCAATACAACATGAGTGTTGGCGACACACTATTCAAGAGGAACTTGATTCTTTGAACTGTAATCAAACTTGGGGCATTCTTACTTGTCCTTTTAATGTTACTCCTATTGGTTGTAAATGGTCTTCTCTGACATACTAAAATCAGATGGATCACTTGACCGGTGTAAGGATCGTTTGGTAGCTCTTGGAAATAGACAAGAATATGAGATTGACTACGAAGAAACATTTTCTCTAGTTGCCAAAATGACTACTTTTCGTACAATCTTGGCTTTAAACAACTTCTCAAGACTGGTCTATTAATCGTATGGATGTAAAAAACGCATTTCTTCATGAGGATTTAACAGAGAATATTTATATGCATTCTCCACTTGGTTTAACAATTGTTGCACATGAGGTATGTCACTTGAAACATTCCTTATATGGGCTTAAACAAGCTTCTCGTGCTTGGTTCTCAAAATTAAAAAAGACTCTACTTGATTTGTCCTTCGTACAAAGCAAGTATGATCCATCACTTTTTTTTATGCAAGACTACTCATGGAATTGTCATGTTACTTGTATACGTAGATGATATTTTAATTATTGGTTCTGACATGGATAAAATTCAAGAATTGAAAATATCTCTACTTGCTTTTTTTCACATGAAAGATCTAGGTTCTCTTGCATATTTTTTGGGTATGGAAATCCACAAAAACAAGAAAGGTATTTTCGTTAATCAACATAAATATCTCACGGATATAATTCAGTTAACCGGATTAGAAAATACTACTTCTATAGATACCCCATGGAAATAAAAGTCAAATATTGTAAGGATGAAGGTGCTATTCTCCAGGATCCTACATGGTATTGGGGTCTAGTTGGAAGTCAATTTATTTGACAATCACTAGACCAGATATATCTTTTGTGGTTAACTTGATGAGGTAGTTGATGGGTTCCCCACGTCATTTACATATGGCTGCAGTGAAATGAATTATTCGCTATTTGTATGGCACCACTCATCGTGGTTTTTTTTTATCCAGCTCATTCTTCTCTTAATCTAGTTGCTTATAGTGACATTGATTGGGCAGGGTGTCTCGATACGCGCCGCTCTACAACAGGTTGGTATGTATACTTTGGAGATGCTTTAATTTCTTGGAAGTGCAAGAAACAAGAGAGTCTCTAAATCCTCAGCTGAAGCAAAGTATCGTGCCATGTCTGCCACATGCTCGGAAATTACTTGGTTGATCTAGGTCACCAACAAATTGATCATATTCCTCTCCATGCTGACAATACTAGTGCTATTCAGATTGCATCAAATCCCGTCTTCCATGAGCGTACGAAGCATATTGTAGTCGATTATCATTCCATTCGAGAATCATTAGATAATAGTTTTATCACGCTTCCTCATGTTTCTACTAATCAACAGATTGTTGACATCCTCACCAAGCATCTCCCTTGCACTCGACATCAGTTTTTCGTATACAAATTGATGTTATTTGATTCACCAACATCAATTTAAGGGGGGATGTCAATCATAGCTATCAAAGATATTGTAAATATTTACTTTTCTAAGAATAGGTTATTGTATTTTTAGAATGTGAATAGATATTTTCCTTTGTTGTATTTTAGGATGTGATTAAAGAGTTGACTTACTGAAATTAAGGAGTAAAATATGTTGTATAGTGCTATACTTTGTTGTATTTTAAGATGTGATTAGAGAGTTGACTTACTGTAATTAAGGAGTAAAATATGTTGTACAGTGCTATATAACCAAAAGCATAACTCAATGAAAGACAATTTTCATACAAGAATACTCGTTTGTTAATTTTGTCCCAAAACGCCTATGCGACACCTTGCAATCACTGTTACATACGTATTAGAAAAAAAAATTGAATGATGTTGTTAATAAAGCCTTGATGCTTGGGTTTTTGTCAGCCTGCTGCGAGTAATACGGATGGCTTCCTTCATTACAGAGTCAGTGTTTTCACTTGCTAAGGATGTTGAATCGCTGATGACTCTGGTCTGCATTGCTTCAGCTAGATTTTGATGTGTTTCTTATTGCAGCTGCTTAGTGATTGCCTTGATCACTTGCTTGGTGATGTTGAACTTTTTGGGTACAACATTGATGGGTCTATTAGAAACCTACTAAAATGTGTGTGCACACATCTCGATGCATGATCTACAAGTCAATCAAAACAATGTAGAAACATCTATTAAAAGTATCCACAACACCCGCAATTCATTACACGACCTTGCCATTTTTTTGGTATTTAACCTTTCTTTTCTTTTATTTGCAACAATTTCTCTTTTGTATAATGTGTTGATTTAAAAAAAAATGTAATGTGATTGTGGATTCCATTAAAGTGTGTAGTGAAATATTTAATGATAGTGAGAAAGAAGTATTGTAGAGAAAGTGAATTCAGGCAGTGGAATGATGATGTGACACTTCACTAATCGTAAAATGAGTTAAACCATTGTAGATGCCCTAAAAAAGACCACATTTCGAAATAATAAAAAATAGAAAGACAAGAGTCTCAATTACAAGCTCATGGACAATTATTCTAGTCTTATTGAACAAACCTAAACAATCTGGTAGACTCATAATAGCTATACCTTGGTCATTATAGTTATTCTATTGTAATTATTTTTGTTTCAAAGCTACTGTAATTATTTGATAGGTGCTTCTACAATGGAGCCTAAATATATATTCCCTCCATTTAAAAAAGTAAGTCATTTAAGGTAAGGACACAATAATTAAGATAGTCTTAATTATGAGTGTAATTTACATCTACATCATTTGACATTAAATGAATTGAAGAATTAAAAAATCAAAAAATCATAAATATTTGAATTGTGTAAGGGTAAAATGGGTAAAAAAATAATAAATACACTATCAAATTTTGAAAACGACTTATAATTTTGAACAAGAAGTTTTTGCTAGAACGACTTATATTTTTAAACGGATGGAGTAGCATTTTATTATGCATTTAATATAAAACACATTAAATGCACTACATCATTCACTATTAAATTAAAATTCTAAAGTAATTCAATAGTTAAATACATAGTCCATGATATGGGTGTATATTTGGACTTCAGTTTATAATTACTCTTATTTGATATATCTTTTTAAAATGAATTAGGATATATTTTTAAGTATTAAATATAAATAGGTTTTAAAAAAAGAGTATTAAATATAAATATTTTAGTGTGTAATTTGCATTTTGAGTTGGGTAAAAGTGAATTGTGGCTTTGTCTTGAAAAAAAAAGTCGCGCTACGTGCACCCCGGTATCTTCTCAGGGCAACCCGTCTTTTTATTTATGTTGGTTGTAAAAGAAAATGACACATTTGCCCCGGGGGCCTTAAGTAATCGGTGGGGTGCCCATAGCGCGACACTACATTTACTGACATTACGTTTCAGGTCTCGGTGGGAAATGTGTAACGACCCAATTTAAAATTGCCGTTAATTATGACGTCATTGCAGATGTGGATGCCAGCGAGGACGGTCGAAGGTCCCACAGCGGGGCTGGAACGCACTCGAACAAGGTATACAGTCCATTTTGTATGCTTGTTGTGGTAAATTGTGATGAAAATGTACAAATTAGCTAATTTCATTACAATATGTGTGTTAATGTAGTTTATTGACGAGTGAGGAATGGCCTCGGGGTGCGTGCGGACACGGGACACGAGGCACGAGGTGCCAGGTAATTGAGGAATCTACGAAGAGTTTACTTATAAATTTTGAGAATTTATTGAATAGGGTAGATAATTGTTATAAATTAAATCAAATTGGAAATCAATGAACCTATAGTTAAGGAGAATAAATCAACAACGGTTTGATGATTCTCGAGATGCACAGTGGAGAAAATTGAGATGTTGAGTGTCATGATAGGGTGTGTGAGTTGGAGTGACACAGGGTGGTCAGGAGGCCTCAGATTGTTCTCGAGATTTGTGTACACATTTGATGGGGGCCAAGTATATATATGTACATGCTTGATCGATCAATAGGGAGAAGAGAGTGAGATTGGAGAGGAAGCTTGGAAGAGGGAATCGTTGGAGAAGAGAGGGTGAAATCATCAACCAAAGTGTGGAGAAAGTGATTTTTGGCATCCAACAACAAGAATCTAAGGTATAGATACATTAAACTTGGATTTTTATGAGAATTTTTGAGTGGGTTTGAATTTGTAAAATCCGAATTTGTTGAGGGATTAAACACTTGATTTTGTTGGGGATAAGTGTGTATGAGAATGGCATGAGATGGTTGTGATTTTGAGCTAATTTGAGAGGAATTTGATGATGTTATCAAAATGGGTTTGGAAATATGAATTTTGTTGATTTTTGGATTTTGATATCTAAACTTGATGAATTCATGTTTAAATGGTGTTTTTGAGGTGGATGATGAATTTTGGAAGTGTTGGAACCAAATGAATGAGTATATGAAGTGAGTTGGAGTGTGGATTTTTGAACTGTAAAAATCTGGACAGAGCGCGATTAGCGCGCTAATGGGTGGACCTAGCGCGCTAATTACCCTATGGAAAACGATGAACAGTGACTTAGATGAATTAGCGCGCTAATTCATCTCATTAGCGCGCTAATAGTTTACTGGAACCCAAAAATTGGAAAATGAAGAAATGAGTCTAAACAACATTATAAACCCATTAATTGAATAATAACCCTCATAAATGAATTCCAGGAGTCTTGAAATAGTAATTGAAGTCGGTGTTTAGTCGGGAATCAGATCGGGAGAAATATCGAAAAATTGAAGGAATTGAGACGGGGGATTTAACTTGTGGGACGAGGAGTGCGAATTGAGGTGTGTAGTATCCCAATTGAACTTCACTTTAAGTATTTACTGTTTGACTTGTTTGAATTTAGTTCTATTTATTCTTTACTCCATTTCGTTATTGCTTTACGGTGGTTGAGTACTCTCACCTGGTGACTTTACGGTAGTGGAGTTACTCCTACCTGGTGTCTTTACGGTGTTGAGATCACTCCTCACCTGGTGCTTGTTCGTTACGGCCATAGAGTCCACTAAGTCATAGCATTTGTCTAGGCATACGCCGGTGAATAGGCTACCCGGGTATGGTAGGCTTGTGTGGGTGCGTCGTGGGTCTACGCCGACCACCTAGAGGGTCCAGGGCCAACCCATTGGTGTGTTTACGGTTGGTGCCTGGGGAGAAAAACCCGAAGTATGACTTGGTCTGATTTTTATGTGCACGTACTTTGTTTTATCACCATAATTATGTATGCGATGGTCCTTTTTACAGTTGTCTGTATTTCTCTTGTTCCGCATGTTTAAATTATAGTATTTTAAATTCCAGTACTTTTACTTCCGTAATTACTTGGTGAATTTCCTTAGGATTACTCACTCTGGACTCGTCATCTGTCTTTTTGTGATGGCTGAGTGCAGATCCTAGTACGAGCCGAGGAAAGGGCAAGCTTGAGGATTATATTGATTGACCGCTCTATCCCTTCTCGTACGTATGTTTATATTTTCTCGTTTTATGTTGGGTTTTGGGATTTGAGAGATAAAATTGTATATTTGGATATTTTGTGGATCTCAGAGGACATGTATATGATGTATATTTGGTATGGTTTCCACTTAGCCATTTTGCTCATAATATACAAGATAAATCTTTATGTTGTTCATTTAAGTTTCCGCTGCTAACTTGAGGTTATGTGATATTAATGGAATCAAATTTAATGAGAATTGATCGATGATGGATAATTGGGCGTGGGACACAACTGGTGGTGACGTGGACAGTTGTGGGCCCGCGTGGCCTCCCGTGGCGGACCAATGTGGAAATTGGGGCCGCCACATTTTGGTATCAGAGCGAGGCTAAACTTGGGAATTGGAGATTTAACAAGAGAATAAACTTAATGAATAAAACTTAGATGTGGAAACCACAAGTGAATGATTAGAGACTTAGTTGGGAAGTGATGCGAGGTGGGTAGATTCAGGAAATTATACATATACGTTTGTTTTGATTGTATACTATATAATATGCGCGTATGTACTGAGTCTGATCCATTGCACGTTGGTTGTGCAGTTTATGATGGACAGATAAACTCCTACTACTCCGCCCACTACTCAGCCGGAGGTTGGATTGACTAGTGATCATACCACTAGTGACGTGGCTGATTTGCGAGCTATGATGCAGAGACTCGACCGAAAGCGAGCGATTGATTCAACGAGAGCAGCACAGCTATTACAAAGAGCTCGATGGTTGAGTTGATGGAGTACATTCGGAGTTCGAGGACGCCAGCAGTAGCACCGACTGCTGAGCGTGCTGCGCCTACTACCACTTAAACAGCATTAACACCACACCACTTGTTGCTACACAAAGTGCTGGGTCGAGACGATTATAGAGAGGGTTGAGCCTGTGGTAGTACCAGCAGAGACTATGGTGGTGACACCCACCACTACAGAGCAGCAGGTAGGGACTTCGACTGCTAGGAGTAGGATGTCAGAAGCAGCGAAGATGGTGAAGGACTTTATGAGGTTTAACCCTACGTACTTCACGGGAGTCAGTGATCCTGTGGTTGCAGGACGTTGGTTGATGACTCACAGACGACTACACCAGTTGTTG
Organism: Stephania japonica; assembly: GCA_039657345.1. Lineage (NCBI taxonomy): Eukaryota > Viridiplantae > Streptophyta > Magnoliopsida > Ranunculales > Menispermaceae > Stephania > Stephania japonica. The sequence goes on along the minus strand of CM077558.1, from coordinate 11,600,084 downwards.
GAGGTACCCGAGATAGATCAGGCGCATATTTTAGGCTATTGCTTGAGAGGTCAGGCTGCAGTTTGGTGGACCACCTACACTGATATACATGGTACGCCAGCGACATGGGGAGATTTTAGACAGTTATTTTTGGATGAGTATATTCCCACAGAGGTGCAGTTACGATTGAGGGAGCAGTTCTTGGGACTGCGACAAGGTACCATGTCGGTGTCACAGTACATGGATTGATTCAGATATCTCATGATGTATGCTATGGATGTGGCTAACACGAAGAGATTACAGATATATTACTTCATCAGAGGCCTAGATGAGAGGATTGGTGGGGTGATAGTTGCGACTGGTGCGGAGATGCTACAGAGTGTTTATGACAGAGCATTGGCTCGCGAGACATATTTACGACACCAGGGTGAGCTTGGAGATAGGGCTGGACAGAGCTCTCAGTCTGATCAAAGACCGAAGAGACAGAGAGAGCAGTCTGATCGACAGAGACATGATTATCAGGGTCGACGAGATAGACGTTCCGAGCATCAGAGAGGAGATGAGAGGCAGGTGGTGTACGTTACTGTACCTGCACCAGCTGAGCAGCCACGACAGCGTGTTCGAGATGGAGAAGGTCGTGGTAGGGGACAGAGATATCGAGGTCATGATAGGGCTCAGGTTCATATAGTGTCACAGTCAGATTGGCGGGATACGCGACGATGTTTCAGATGTCATCAGGTCGGACACATACAGAGAAATTGTCTGATGTCGGCTTCATCCTCACGACCACAAATTGAGCCAGTCAGGGAGAGGGCTCATGCAGCTGCTACACCTACTGCCGTACAACCGGAGCGTGATGTGACTCGTCAGCTCGTCGAGGGTATGTTATCTGTATGCGATGTTTTCATGCATGTATTATTCGATTCTGGTAGTACCTTGTCATTTATATCGGAACATAGGGTCGGACAGTTAGGATTACAGGTTGAGACCTTAGACCCATATCTTGTCCTCAGTACGGCTACTGGGGATAAGATTTACCCTAACCGGATATGCCGGAATAGTGTGGTAGAGATTGAGGGACATCAGTTACCCGGTGATTTCCGTGTACTAGAGTATTTAGAGTTTGATGCTTTTTATTGGGTATGGACTGGTTATCGGCGTATCACGCACATATCGACTATTTTGGTAAGATGATAGTATTTGATATTGAGGGTATTCCCGTATTTACTTTTGTTGAGACGGCGTCAGACTTACCGATTACTAGAGGACGATTAGCTACGACACAGGAGATAGAGGTGTTTAGGACGGTGGTTGAGCCCGACTTGAGATCAGAGATTAGATTAGAGGATGTCCCAGTATTGTATGAGTTTCCTGAGGTGTTCCCAGATGATTTGCCAGGTTTACCACCTCCTAGGGCAGTTGAGTTCATTATTGAGTTGGCTCCGGGGACACAGCCGATATATAGCCGACCGTACCGGATGTCAGCGTCGGAGCAGGGAGAGTTGAGTTCCCAATTAGAGGAGTTGCTACAGAAGGGTTTTATTCATCCCAGTATGTCTCCTTGGGGCGCACCAGTCCTATTTGTTAAGAAGAAGGACAGTTCTTTGAGGATGTGCGTAGACTACAGGCAGCTGAATTAAGTGACGATTCGAAATCGTTATCCACTTCCTAGGATTGATGATTTATTTGATCAGTTGGCGGGTGCTAAGTTTTTCTCGAAGATTGATTTACGATTTGGATATCATCAGTTGAGGATTCAGGAGAGTGATATCGAGAAGACGACGTTTAGCACGCGCTATGGATTGTTCGAGTTCACAGTCATGCCATTTGGGGTGACTAATGTGCCGACTATCTTTATGGATTTGATGCACCGAGTACTACGATTATTTTTGGATCGTTATGTGATTGTATTCATTGATGATATCTTAATATACAGTAAGACTCGTGAGGAGCATGAGAGACACCTCAGAGATGTTTTGATGACGTTGAGGGAGCACAGATTGTACGCTAAGTTCAGCAAGTGTGCTTTTTGGCTGAGAGAGGTGAAATTTCTCGGACATGTCATTGGTAGTCAAGGAATATATGTTGATGGAGACAAGATTCGAGCAATCATTGATTGGAGGACACCTGAGACAGTTGCAGACATTCGTAGTTTCTTGGGGCTTGCGGGTTATTATCGGCGATTTGTGCAGAATTTTTCGTTGATTGCAGCGCCGATGACGAGGTTGACCAAGAAGGATGTCAAGTTTGAGTGGTCTGAAGACTGTGAGGCAACATTTTTAGAGTTGAAGAGGAAGTTGACTTCAGCACCAGTGTTGGCTCTACCTGAGATAGGGAAAGGCTTCTTGGTCTATACAGATGCTTTCGGGACTGGGTTGGGATGCGTGTTGATGCAGGAAGGACACCCAGTTGCATATTTATCGAGGCGATTGAGACCCCACGAGGAGAATTATTCGGTGCATGATTTAAAGCTAGCTGCAGTTGTGTTTGCACTCAAGGCGTGGCGACATTACCTTTATGGGGAACGGTTTATGTTATTCACAGATCATCAGAGTTTGAAGTATCTGTTCACTCAGAAGGATTTGAATATGCGGCAAAGACGGTGGCTCGATTTACTGAAAGACTACGATTTCGCGATTGAGTACCATCCTGGGAAGGCGAATGTAGTTGCTGATGCATTGAGCGGAGTGGTGTAGAGAGTCGATCGTCTTTGGCGAGATGACACATGAGCATGGATTGCTGGAGGCCGCGACGGTGTTGTGTTCGTCAGATGCTTTTACTGATGTTCATATCTGTGGCCAGATGCGTGTTCCTGTGGTGTCGTTAGAGAGGGTCGCTGAGTGGCAAAGGGCTGACGGACATTTTGCTCGCTTCAGCTGTCTGGCTCAGGATCTGGGTTGCACAGATTGGTCTAGTGGTTCGGACCAGTGCTTTGAGACACGAGAGGCGGTTGTGGATACCTGAGGTGCAGGAACTACGTGATAGCATTCTTGAGGATGCACACCGTTCGCGGTATACAGTTCATCCTGGCAGGACCAAGATGTATCATGATTTGCGATGTTTATTTTGGTGGTCTGGGATGAAGGCCGATGTGGGTGCATATGTGAGAGCTTGTCATATTTGTCAACAGGTTAAGGCCGAGCACAGGAGACCAGCTGGATTGTTACATCCACTACCGATTCCACAGTGGAAATGGGAGCATGTTACGATGGATTTTGTGAGCGGGTTGCCACAGACTGCGAGACGTCATGATGCTGTGTGGGTTGTTATTGATAGATTGACGAAGTCTGCACACTTCATCCCTATATCGATGAAGTATTCGTTTCCTCAGTTGAGTATCATTTTTGAGAGAGAGATTGTTAGGTTACATGGGGTACCGCTGTCTATTGTGTCTGACAGAGATCCCAGGTTGACTTCGAAGCTGTGGGAGAGCATGCAGGAGCAGTTTGGGATGAGACTACAGTTCAGTACGACTTATCATCCTCAGACAGATGGTCACTCAGAGAGATTGATACGGATATTGGAGGACATGCTTAGAGCATGCATTTTGCAGTTTGGAAGTGCTTGGGAAGAGTATTTACCATTGTGCGAGTTCGCGTACAACAACAACTATCAGACGAGTATTGGTATGCCACCATTTAAGGCTTTATACGGCAGACCTTGCAGGTCACCAGCTTGTTGGGCAAAGACTCGAGGACGTGGCAGTGATTGGACCTGAAGTGGTTGTTGATCATACCGAGAAGATTCGACAAATTAGGATGAGATTGCAAGCAGCTCAAGATAGACAAAAGAAGTACGCTGATAGATATCTTGAGGGCTTGAGTTATAATGTGGATGACTTGGTATATTTGAAAGTTTCGCCCTGGAAAGGTCATCAGAGGTTTGGGATCAAGGGGAAACTAGCACCAAGGTACATTGGGCCTTTCAGAGTTATGGCACGCGTTGGGACAGTGGCATATAGGTTGGAGTTGCCAGCAGAGTTAGCAGGCATTCATATAGTGTTTCACGTGTCTATGTTGAGATTAGCTAAGTCAGGACCGAGACCTATGGTGGATATTAGACAGATTGAGGTGCGTCCTAACGTTTCATATGAAGAGCAACCTGTGGAGATCATGGATCGTAGAGTTCAAATTCTGAGGAACAGGGAGATTCCGAAGGTGTTGGTACGATGGCAGCATCACGGGACTGAGGAACTCACCTGGGAGCTCGAATCGACTATGAGACAGAGATATCCTCAGTTATTTACTGGTGAGTATTGGTAAGAACTTAAATTTCGGGACGAAATTTCAATTTAGTTGGGAAGAATTGTAACAGCCCAATTTAAAATTGCCGTTAATTATGACGTCATTGCAGATGTGGATGCCAGCGAGGACGGTCGAGGGTCCCACAGCGGGGCTGGAACGCACTCGAACTAGGTATACAGTCCATTTTGTATGCTTGTTGTCGTAAATTGTGATGAAAATGTACAAATTAGCTAATTTCATTACAATATGTGTGTTAATGTAGTTTATTGATGAGTGCGGAATGGCTTCGGGGTGCGTGCAGACACGGGACACGAGGCACGAGGTGCCGGGTAGTCGAGGAAACTACGGAGAGTTTACTCATAAATTTTGAGAATTTATTGAATAGGGTAGATAATTGTTATAAGTTAAATCAAATTGGAAATCAATGAACTTATAGTTAAGGAGGATAAATCAACAACGGTTTGATGATTCTCGAGATGCACAGTGGAGAAAATTGAGATGTTGAGTGTCATGATAGGGTGTGTGAGTTGGAGTGACACAGGGTGGTCAGGAGGCCTCGGATTGTTCTCGAGATTTGTGTACACATTTGATGGGGGCCAAGTATATATATGTACATGCTTGATCGATCAATAGGGAGAAGAGAGTGAGATTGGAGAGGAAGCTTGGAAGAGGGAATCGTTGGAGAAGAGAGGGTGAAATCATCAGCCAAAGTGTGGAGAAAGTGATTTTTGGCATCCAACAACAAGAATCTAAGGTATAGATACATTAAACTTGGATTTTTATGAGAATTTTTTAGTGGGTTTGAATTTGTAAAATCCGAATTTGTTGAGGGATTAAACACTTGGTTTTGTTGGGGATAAGTGTGTATGAGAATGGCATGAGATGGTTGTGAGGAATTTGATGATGTTATGAAAATGGGTTTGGAAATATGAATTTTGTTGATTTTTGGGTTTTGATATCTAAACTTGATTAATTCATGTTTAAATGGTGTTTTTGAGGTGGATGATGAATTTTGGAAGTGTTGGAACCAAATGAATGAGTATATGAAGTGAGTTGGAGTGTGGATTTTTGAACTGTAAAAATCTGGACAGAGCGTGATTAGCGCGCTAATGGGTGGACCTAGCGCGCTAATTACCCTCTGGAAAACGATGAACAGTGACTTAGATGAATTAGCGCGCTAATAGTTCATTAGAACCCAAAAATTGGAAAATGAAGAAATGAGTCTAAACAACATTATAAACCCATTAATTGAATAATAACCCTCATAAATGAATTCCAGGAGTCTTGAAATAGTAATTGGAGTCGGTGCTTAGTCAGAAATCAGATCGGGAGAAATATCGAAAAATTGAAGGAATCGAGCCGGTGGATTTAACTTGTGGGACGAGGAGTGCGAATTGAGGTGTGTAGTATTCCAATTGAACTTCACTTTAAGTATTTACTGTTTGACTTGTTTGAATTCAGTTCTATTTATTCTTTACTCCATTTCGTTATTGTTTTACGGTGGTTGAGTACTCTCACCTGGTGACTTTACGGTAGTGGAGTCACTCCTACCTGGTATCTTTACGGTGTTGAGATCACTCCCCACCTGGTGCTTGTTCGTTATGGCCATAGAGTCCACTAAGTCATAGCACTTGTCTAGGCATACGCTGGTGAATAGGCTACCCGGGTATGGTAGGCTTGTGTGGGTGTGTCGTGGGTCTATGCCGACCACCTAGAGGGTCCAGGGCCAACCCATTGGTGTGTTTACGGTCAGTGCTTGGGGAGAAAAACCCGAAGTATGACTTGGTCTGATTTTTATGTGCACGTACTTTGTTTTATCACTATAATTATGCATGCGATGGTCCTTTTTACAGTTGTCTGTATTTCTCTTGTTCCGCATGTTTGAATTATAGTATTTTAAATTTCAATACTTTTACTTCCGTAATTACTTGGTGAATTTCCTTAGGATTACTCACTCTGGACTCGTCATCTGTGTTTTTGTGATGGCTGAGTGCAAATCTTAGTACGAGCCGGGGAAAGAGCAAGCTTGAGGATTATATTGATTGACCGCTCTAGCCCTTCTCGTACGTATGTTTATATTTTCTCGTTTTATGCTGGGTTTTGGGATTTGAGAGATAAAATTGTATATTTGGATATTTTGTGGATCTCAGAGGACATGTATATGATGTATATTTGGTATAGTTTCCACTTAGGCATTTTGCTAATAATATACAAGATAAATCTTTATGTTGTTCATTTAAGTTTCCGCTGCTAACTTGAGGTTATGTGATATTAATGGAATCAAATTTAATGAGAATTGATCGATGATGGATAATTGGGCGTGGGACACAACTGGCGGTGACGTGGACAGTTGTGGGCTCGCGTGGCCTCCCGTGGCGGACCAATGTGGAAATTGGGGCCGCCACAAAATGACTGAATCTATAGTCTCGGACACACAAGACCGAGTCATAAGTTGTTGTGTTGGTTAGTGTCAACCGAAACATACACATATATCTTGACAAAAGGCCACATAGACCACTTATATAGTCTCGGTAGTCACTCATCAAGTTAGGAGTTTGACTACCCTTATTTGGATGTCAGTTGGTATAGACCGACACAGAGACACGTGTCTCGACAAGACATGACTTAGATCACTTTAACGTGTATCTTGGGTAGTGGAGTGTGTTGCTTCACAAATAAGAATATTTTGGTAAAAGTCACGTGATGCCTTAATCCTAAAATTAGTTGGATCCAGGATCAAACTCTTCTGTTTTACACAATTAAGTATAGTTGACGGCGTGCTTTCCAAATCAACTTAGCCGGCTTCTAAGCCCTGGATTTAAAGATAGACTTGTCACAGCAAGGCGTTCACTTCAAACTTCCGAGGGGCACGAGCCTCTCACTGTCACAGAGAAAACTCAACCTCCAATCTCCAACAATGGCTGGACGAGCAGTAATCTTCTCTTCTCACACGACACTCCCATTCCTCTCTCCATTGCATACAATCAGTAGCTCCCAATCCAGAAGAACCACTTCTCTGTTTCGCCAATCCTTTCGTTCTCCTCTCAAAAGCGCCTCCTTTTGCACTTGCAGAGCCCTCGATTCTAGGGCACCAATCGCCGACCCCTTTGTCATCACCACTCCGCTTTATTACGTCAACGCGCCCCCTCACATGGGGAGCGCTTACACCACCATTGCTGCCGACGCCATTGCCCGATTTCAGGTACCCTTGCCCATGCTATGCTATTTCTTCATTCAAGTTGAGATTTTGCTTTCATTTTTAGGTTTTTTGATTCCTGAAAAAGGTTCCGTGGATACGAAAAAAGTGAGATGGGCGTTTGTTGGATGGGACTGTGTGATTATTGTTGGGCATTTTCAGTTTCCATCAAATCGATGAGATTTTTATTTTTAATTTTTGTTTGTATGGAAACATGAAATTTTGATAAGAAAGAAACCATCTTTCCCTTAGACCAACAGTAGGGCATCTCCAACTTACCAAAAAAATATTAGACTTTTGTTCAAAACACACATATTAGGAAAGCATTAATTGTGAGTTTAAGTTATATTCTTATCCACATTTAATTCTTTATTTCATCCAATAAAAGAAAGACAAAGTGTTTAATTATAATTAAATATTGAGTCAAAAGAGGGTAAAATAGGTATAAGAGGTACAAAGTTCTTTAGAAATTCAAAAACGTCATATATTTTTTGAAGTCAAAAAATTTCAAAACGTCATATATTTTTTACCAGAGGGAGTATAAATTAGAGTAACTCTAACAATATTCACATTTATTTTGGAGTAACAAGTGATACTAATACAATTCACGTCTTCAACCCATCAACTCTATCTCTTACTCTATTATACTTTTTATCATTATTTTATTCAATTGAATCTTTATACCTATTTAAGGTATTTTCATACCCATAAAAAAGTTCTTATGATTATTTATTTATTTATTTATAAATAACAAACATAAATTAAATTATATTTATAAATTTATACATATTTAGGCAAACACGTAAAACTTTAATTAAGCATAACATGAAATATTACACTAAATTACCTAAACAAGATTTTAAAGCAATAAAAATACTTATCATGCATTTAAAAATAACATAATTATCACATAATACATTTAAGGGCCACATATTTGTAAGAGCAAGCCATTGGATTTGGGCACCCCAAGTATTTGTTTGGACACTCTTTTGTAATGTTTGATGTCTTAAACTACCCATATAGTTTACATGGGTACCCCACCACCAAAACAACACAAACGATACTTACTATGGTTGAAAAGATTTTTGGGCTCCGAAATTGCAAGGTTGAGTCGCCGGTGATCGAAGGAGGTCGTCGGAGTCGAGGTGTAGATGGGTTGGGGTGGGGTATACAACAAGTAGAGAGTGGACATGTGAAGCTTTGTTTGGTTTCTAAGGGGTAAGTGGGTAATTTCTTATTGGACATAATTGAAATTGTGGGGCCAAAAAAATTGTGGCTTGCCCTTTCAAGAGTACGGCTAAGTGCACCCCGACTTTTAGGAAACCCCGAAAAAAATCAAACTTAAAAAAAAAATCAATCCTACTACAAAATGACCCTTATGCCCTCACTGTGATTAGTGCACCCACTACAATTACTAAGTGCACCCACACATTCTCTTTGTAATTTGTAGGCATCATCAAGGGATTCGACCATGAGGTCCGAATCTCTTGTTGGAGACTCGGTCAGAACCCACCGAACCTCTAGTTGGAGTGTCGGTCGCAGCTTGCTGAACCTTTAATTGGAGAGTCGATCGGAACCCACCGAACCTTTAGGTTGCTAGTTGTCAACTAAATCTCACCAAAGAGGTTCGATTGGACAACACCGAGCCTAGTTGATAAGTCTCGGCTACATGTCGCCGAACCTAAAATAGATGTCTTAACGAAGGTTTTGGAGTTAGGTGCTTTGATTCGGATGAAAGGGTATTTTGATAAAAATGTTGGGTGCACTTAGTAACTGAAATTTGAATTTTCCACGCAAAATGGGGTGCACTTCCTAAAAGCGGGGTGCACTTAGCTGGACTCCCTTACAAACATATGGGGTGCACAAGCGCCCCTCCACATTTAATCGTCATATTGACCATAACACTAGCATAAATGGTCAATTAGTGCATTTGGATGTTTGTAGTAACCATCTTAATCCTTGATTTCTTGATTCTTTTGAAGGAATTGTTTAAATCATTCTCCTTCCTTCTTCTCTCTTTCAACATCCACCATTGGCTTTTCTCTAGCATCTTCATTAATTTGAACAAGTGCATTGTAATCACATTCATCCTCAATTATCATATTATGTAAAATTATGCATGTTGTCATGATATCATGTAACACTTATTTTCTCCAAAAACGTATTGGTCCAGTTACAATAGCAAAATGTTGTTAGAGAACCTAAATGCATGTTCAATGTCTTTCCTGCATGCTTCTTGTTTCATGGCAAACTATTTTCTCTTTTGACCTTGTGGTTTCCGAATTGTTTGAACAATTGTGGACCACTTGGGGTATATGCCATTAGCTAAATAGTATTCCATATTAAATTCTTTTCCTTGAATAACTTAATGAGCAGGAGGGGCTATACCTTGTGCTAAATTAGAGAAAAGATGTGACGATTTTAGTACATTGATATCGTTATTTGTTCCAAGCATACCAATATATGCATGCCATATCCATAAGCCATAATTTGCTACAACTTCGAGAATAATCGTCGACGATCCATTGCGGCCAACATATTGTCCAGCCTATACGGTTGAACAAATTTTCCATTTCCAATGCATACAATCATGACTACCTAACATTCTTGGGATACCACACATTTTACTGACATGAAGTAGTGTTGCGACATCTTCTGTTGTTGTCTTGAGTTATCGTTCTCCAAATATTTCCACTATGCACGACAAAATCTCTTTATACTTTTATTGTCATAACCTCGCATATTTTGATGTATTCATCCACTGCATCAGTTGGAAGGGCATATGACAACATACGAGATGCAACAATTATTTTTTTTTGTAGTGGTGACAATCTTAGTCTTCCAAGACCATCCACTCGTTGTTCAAAGTAGTTATCGTGCGCTTTCACATATTCAACGATTCGAAAAAATAACTCTCGAGACATTTGAAAATGTTTTCAAAATGTGGCAATATCATAGCATGGGTGCTCGACAAAGTAATCGATGAAAAGTTTATGGTTGGCAATATCTCGCTCATGATCGATGACAATATGCCTTGGTACTGAGCCACCACTTCTGGCATGGTTTGAAAGATGCTCTAAGAATTTTTCAATGATCATATTGTTGTTTACAATTGCGAGACATAATTTGTTCTTTAGAATTATCAAAGTGTGGACGTCTTTGTACTTCACCATCACTACTCGAAGATAAATTGGATGACAATTCCGAAGGTGGTAATTGAGAAGGCTTTCCAAAATTGAAATTTATTTATCGTGTATAGATTGTAAGAAGAAAACTAATGGTCGAGTGGAGGATAGCAAGAAGAGGCATTGGTATGCTACTTATAGGAATAAAGGTTGATGCATGAAAAAGTTACTCCAAACATATTCTAAAACATAATTTCTTATATTCTCTGAAAAAGTTATAAGTTTTTGAAAATATTTCGATTTATGAACATATTTTCTAAATAGACTTCAACCCATGATTTTCATCCCTTCTCGTTGCCTCTAAAAGACCAAAAGGACATACCATTTCTCATCATGCTCTCTATCTACTTTATTTCATTCTTGAAAAAAGTACTTTTAGAATAACAAAAACTAACGATATCTTCATTAGATGCACCACTTGGACGCGTGCATTCAACTTGATGTACGCATCCATTCAACTTTTTTAACTTCAAAGTGTATGATAATCATTTGTGTTTGTAGAGATCTATGCCAACGTTTATCCCAATTCTTTGGCTTTTGTTTTGAATATGCTTCCTCTACACGTGCCCAAAACTAGTCTTGACTCTGGTTTTTGCCTATGGTAGGATCTTGTGAGATTTTTAGGTATACTTGGCAAAGGAAAAATATTCAGCTTGAAAAAAAATGAATCTCAACCCGACATTATAACAAGAAGGAGACGTGTGGTGGATGGAGAAGGATATTTCAAGAATGAAATAAAGTAGGCAACAAAAAGGGATGGAAATATTGGTTGGAGTCGTAGAAAAGAAAATTTTAAATTTTCAGGAATATGTTCATAAATTGAAATATTTTCAAAAACTTTAACTTTTTCAGAGAATATATTCTCTTTTTTAGAGAAATTATTTAAAGAATATGTTTGGATGAATTTTTTATGCAGCAATCTTTATTCCCATAAATACCTCCGATACTCGGACTCGACACTTTTAGTGCCGGAGTACCCACGTCAACACAATCAACACGCGGATCTAGACACGAAATACGTGTCGACGAGGTGGATCTGAAGTCGGACGCGGCTGGAGAGAGAGAAACATAGGTGCAGAGGGAGGGAGAGAGAGAGATGCATGTACCTGTATGACTAGAGAGTTGACAATAGGAGGCGAGAAAGATGGGTTAGGGTTAGCCGATCACGCGACAACGCAGTTGGGAAGAATAAGATAATGTTAAGGTTAGGGTTTGGGTTTGGGGGGAGTATTTTAAGTGAAAATTATTGAAACTATCAGAAATACCCTTGTACATCATCCAACATTTTAATATAAGAAAATGCATTTGATCAACAAACACAATATGTATACCACTTAAAAAATACAATAAAATTATTGATATATATATATATATATATATATATATATATATATATATACGTGAGCCACATTTTTCCCTTCTTTTCTAAGGCTCAGGATCGACAATTGGATAATCAACTGGAATTGAAAAACAACTTCGAGACCACATTTTTTTTTTTAATAAATGACAAAAGCTTACAATTATTTTCAAAAACTAAAAGTAAAATAAAGTGATATATAAAACAATTTCAAAAGCTAATGAAATATTAATCAAAGATGTTATTGATTTACCTTTGTCGAACTCATTGAGCTTCTAATAATTAATTGAAACATCTAAGTGTACATCAACAACAATTATTATCTTTTTCAAAATGTTTGTCATGCTAACATAATACACCAACGAAGCAAACTAATACAATAACGCGTACTACTTGCCATTAGAGTTATCTTTTTCTACCAAATCAAAACCAATATCTCTAGAGTCTAAGAACATGGATCAGAGAACCTGATGTTGAAGGAGAGAAAAAAACATGGAATAAGATTTGGAGAGCCTATAATATAGAAATACATGGAGAAAAAGACACCCCTTTAGTAACTAATTATGAAGTAACTTAAAATTTGGTAAACTTTTCTCACTTTTTTTAATCTTAATAAGCGATTTCATTGAAGGAATGCTCATGATTACAATATGTTATAACATTGCTTGAACATAATCTAGCGCACCACTCCAAAGTATTACTCCCTCATGACCTGATTTGTTATTTGTTGTGCAGCCCTTCTATAGTCAATACCTAATTCGAGAAGGTTTACTGGTGGCTTCATAATTCCTTTCACTGTGTCACGTTCCTATCAAAAAATAATTCCTTTCACTGCTTGAAATGATTCAGATTCAAAATTACCTTTTGAATACCCAACTCATCTGTGGAACCCATCACCTCTTTGATGAAAAAGATCACTACCCTCACTTTTCAAATCTACATTTCAAAGGAATTAACACAACGATGAGGTGTCTTGCTGAACTAATAGTAAAAAACTATATAGATGAATATCCTCTATTGAATTTATGATATGAACTTGTCTGATCCTTTGCCTGAGATTTGATGCTTCAAAAAACCAAACCATAGTTTTGAAGTTCCCGCATCCTATGCTGTCATGCACCCACGTAACCCCAGGTCGACCACCCCTGACCACTTTTTGGTTCTGTGCCATATCCCTTCAATCAATTCATGATCATCAATTCATTATTAAGAAGAAAAAAAACAGCCCAAAATAGAGGGAGAGGTGAAGCACACCTTGATTTTATAAGTCGATATTTTTTCCTCCAAAGGTACCCACTTGTCACACCTAACAATCAGTCGCCATCGATACACCTCAAGATATGCGTTCAAGGTGTGTCGAATGGGCACAATCGCTAAGTGTGACAAGTATGTACACTTAACATTTTCCATTATAGAAAGCATAGGTGCAGAGATTATAACAAAGAATTCCTTGAAGAAACCCATTAACTTCATCTCTGCATCAATGACACCACTTTGCACCAACTACCGGACATGCTTCCACTTTCTTCTACAACCCACAATACACTTGGGGGATGTCTATTTAGGAAAAAAAATCAGATCATGCCTGGGAAATTGGAGTAGTACTGCTGCTGGAATCAGAAGCGTAGAGGGAAGGAACCGATGGCGGCATGTTTTTTCTTCATTCTTCACATATAGTAGAAGAAAAAGAGACGTAGCATGTTGATCATAGTCCATACTGTGACGTCTTGTAGGCCTCTTTTCTGATCATCTTCATTAGCCCCTCAAAGACCTCTTGTGTGTTTTTTTTTTTAGAAGACCTTGTGGTGGTTGTTGATACTGAACCGATTGAATTTAAAAGGAATATTTATTTATATAGTTGCAGTTATGTTAACAATATCTTAAAGGAAGTGTCGAAGTGGGGGGAGGGGGTGCATGTGGAAGTTGGATAAGTGATAGGTTAGAGAGAGATCTGGGAAAAAAGTGACTCATAACTGCTAACAAAACAAATAATTGTTGGGTTAAAGCGCGGGAAGAAAAAATCTTAAAATATTAAATTTTACTTAATTGACCATGCATACTTAAATTTATTACACGATTATCTATTAACTTGTACAAATATATTGGAGGGCATTTAGGCAATTTGATGGCCAAATAGTGTTTTCGTAGGATATTCAAGAGTTCCATTCCATGTAACCGCAATAATACCGTTTCATACACGGTTAAATGAGAGAAAATAGGGATCGATGAGTATGGTGTGTTTTTTTTTTTTCCTATTTTTAAGGGATATACACATCCTTTCTATTTTTCATCCATTCAAATTATGCTACTCTCTGGGAAATCAAATCCCTACTTGGAATTGAAAACCAAAAGAACAAATTTAAATCTTGTATTATTTCCATAATTATCATCTTGTATTTTATTTTGGAAAATGATAATCTAACACACTCTCAATATACTTTGGACACACACCCTTGTCTTTTAGCCGTTTATGACGTTTTGTCAGATGTGAGGCCCACACATGGGGAGACAAGAAAGATTCATAAATGGCTAAAAGACAAGGTTGTGCACCCAAAGTGTGCATTGAAAGTGAGTCATTTTATCATTTTCCTTTTATTATAACCAATCAAAAAACAGATTTTAGGACACTTTTGGAAAGACCGTCAAAAGTTCCCAAAAATCTTTATTATATATATATATGGGAAATTCTACAATGAAGACCAAATATATACCCATGCCATGGAAACCCCTCAAAATGTGTTATGCATTAAATGTTTTCTGCATTTATGACGTATCGTGTGTTGAATTTAAATCCAATGGTTCTAAATAGTGTACCCATGGCATGGGTATATATTTGGTTCCCATGGTAGAAATACCCTATATATATTTGTGTGTGTGTATTTGTATTTTTTTGAAAACACACACACACACACATATTTATATATATATAATTATATATTTATAAAAATTTAGTCGTGTCCAAGTACCCGTATCCAAATAATTAGACAAGTCTAGCTGAGTTGACTTATCCTTTAAATTAAAAAATAGCGAGTCCAACACCTAAATATGTACCCGTACCTTGACATGTGCAACGACAGGCTGCCCGCTTGGCCCTCCCAGTCTGCCCGACTTGGACTGGGCTTAGGTTATTAAAAGTATAGTGAAGCCTAACCCGGCCCAAGCCCAAGCCCGTGAAAGCCTGCAACTGTAATGGGTGGGCATGGTTTGATTTTGCGAACCTTGAGCATGGGTCGGGCCCGCATATAACATAAACTCTTAATTTCTATATAAAAGTTAAAAAATAATATGGTGTCTGATGTGGATCGAACCAGGGGGTCTTGGAAACCACAAGAAGCTCCTACCACCAAGCTACAAGTTCACTTGTGTCATTTTTGTTAAACTCATGGTTACTACAAACTTTGAAATGCACTAATTGACCATTTATGGGAGCTATGGTCAATGTGACGATTAAATGTATTATGTGATAATTATGTTATTTTTAAATGTTTGGTAATTATTTATATTGCTTTTCAAGTCTTGTTTAGGTAATTTAGTGTAATATTTTATGTTATGCTTGATTAAAGATTCTCGTGTTTGCCTAAATATACATAATTTTATAAATTTAATTTAATCTATGTTAGTTGTTAGAACTTTTTTATGGGTATGAAAATACAAAAACAACAACATAGCCTCAGTCCCAAATTAATTGGAGTCGGCTATATTGATCAAACTCTTCCATTGTGTTCGGTTTAATGCAAAATAGATGTGAATAGTGTTAGTGTCACTATTTACTCCAAAATAGACGTGAATAATGTTAAGAGTTGCTCTATTTTAGAGTTGGTGGGTTGGGAATGCCCATAGGACTCAGTCACTCGGACCCACAACCTTTAACTTAAACACCCTATGCCAAACCAGTGAGCTACCCACTTGGTTGGTGGATTGACATGATTCTAGTATGCATTTGTGCAAATTTGGTGGGTTTGTGTTGTTTTGGTCTAATTTTCTGTGGCATGATTGTTAGTGTGTGTGGAATTATGTGATTATTGGGACAAAAATGTCGTTTTTGGTTATAATCCTCATGAGGTTGAAGTGTAAATGGCTATTATAACTGCTTTCGGTTTTGATCCATTCAAGATCAGCTGCTAGGGTTATATTCCATTTGGGGCTAATGAAAGAGGGGATTGGACGAATGTGGTGTCAAAGATGTGTCGTATTGTTTGTTATTCAAATTGAACCTCATTTTTTTGTTGCTAGTAACAGTAACTGTAACCATAACTACAAACAATGCATTTGAGATTAATGGTACATTTTCTTGTTGAAGAGTTTATGAGGTTGCGTGTAATTGTTTATGTTGTTCATTTGTTCTTGTTCATTTCGCCTAACAGAGGCTGTTGGGAAAGAAAGTCATATTTGTCACTGGCACCGACGAGCATGGGGAAAAAATTGCCAGTGCAGCTGCTGCTACCAGTGGTTCCAAGCCAATTGAACATTGTGACAATATATCCCAAGCTTACAAAACACTTTGGAAAGATGTATGTTTTGGCTTATCTGGTTAAATGTAATTTCTTACTATCTTCTCTATATCAGTTGCTAATAATTCCACTTTGCTGTTTGCAGCTTGACATAGCCTATGACAAGTTCATTCGGACAACTGATCCCTTTCATGAAGCAATTGTCAAGGAATTCTATGCTAGAGTTCTTGCCAATGGTGATATTTATTATGCTGATTATGAGGGTCTTTATTGTATCAACTGCGAGGAATACAAGGTTGGACATTTCACGTAGAAGCAAGTACTTTTTCTTTTTTGAGTGAAATATTGACTTTCTCTTCGTTTGGTGAGTATATTGTGGATTATTACTTATGTTATATTAGAATTGACAGGATGAAAAAGAACTGCTTGAAAACAAGTGTTGCCCTGTACACCTAAAGCCTTGTGTCTCACGGAAGGAAGATAACTACTTCTTTGCCTTGTCTAAATATCAGAAGCCACTGGAGGAGGTTTTGAAGAACAATCCAAATTTTGTGCAGCCCTCTTTTCGTTTAAATGAGGTGGCCTCAGATTTCCTCTCTTTTTAAGTTTTAATTTATGTATTTTTGGGTGATTGGAAGTTGATTGGTATTGCATTCACTTTTCACTTGTCCTTTTTTATATTGTTTCACAAGGATGCATTTTTTCTTTTTCTTTTTTAAGAAATAATGTTCTCTTACTTCAGTTGCTTCAGATTTGTGCTTCTGAAAAGGATATGGTGGCGGTAATTATTGAAGTAATTAAGAAAAGTGACTTTCATTTCTGATGTGTGCTTATAACAGAATTACATCAATTGCCTTGATAAATCTTTTTTTCTTGTGGAGTTTTAGATTCTCAGCCGATTACTCAACGCGGTTGTTAATTATAAGAGTGCAAGATGACTGTAAGCGACAGTTTCTTTTTGAATTCTAACAAGTTATTGAAGAAGAAATTGAATAATAAAGTTTTAAATACTGAACTATTTTTGCACATAAATATATGGTAATGAGATAAGTTAGGGAAGTTCTATCCCATTTTACAATGTTAAACAATAGGAAAAAGATAATTTTTGGTATGATATTTGTTGTGATCGAAGCTTGAACACATAGACTTTTAAAAAAAACACTGCACTCTACTATATGTAACGAGGACGAAACAGTAATACAATTCAAAACCAAAAGGCAAAAGGCAACGCTTTCTAATCAGTTTACTCTCAGAAAAAGGGCAACAACATAAAAAAGCATGGAATAAATATTTGTGTTCAATGCCACAAATGTTTACTGTTCCCGCATGAAATCAAGAGATGGTGGACGTTGTTATGCATTTACAACACAGGATCATAATTATTTTTCTATGGCATTGCAGGTTACTGTATATGCAATAGAGATGCATCTTGGTTCAAAGTTACTGTGACCATAAAAATGCTACTGGGTTGTTTGCTCTTAAAATATTTTTCTAATGCAAATGTTGTTTAGGTTCAAAGTTGGATCAAAAGTGGCCTTAAAGATTTCTCCATTTCTCGAGCATCAGTGAACTGGGGGATTCCTGTGCCAACTGACAATAAGCAAACCATATACGTTTGGTTTGATGCTTTATTAGGGTATAGTCTTTGCTCAACTATTTTCCTCTATATTTGTCTGATATATGCAATATCATTTTTTATGCTTTCATGAATGTGTGATATTTTTTGTTTGCCTCTGTGCACGTGTGCACATTACCTTAATTTATTTTAATTTTTTTGTTAATTAGTTGAATTTAATTTGTTTATTAGATCAATTTTTTCCCTTTTTAAGATGGAGAATTACAAGGATATTTGGGAGGGATGGAGTGTGGGTGCCTACCTAGATAGATCTACCTTCTTCCATCTGGTAACTGGACTTTATAATGACTTTGAATAAATACTGCAGCTTCTGAATGGCATCCTTCTCGGTTTCATTGTCTTTAGAGACCTTGAGATTTTAGTATTTTTCTTCAGAATCCATTATGCTGAAAAAGTCAAAAAGCAAGGTTTCATATAACAGAATATTCCCAGTTGAGAGGGGCATCAGTTGTCGACTTTTGACTAGGTGATATTAGCTATGTATTTCTTATTAATACTAATTACTACCTATTAGACCCCAAAGCTTGGAGGAATAGTCCCAGTTCACGTTGGATGACTAGCGGATGATGTTATGGATGATGCCCAACCTAGTCATGCAGGAGACCTGCTATCCTTCTTATAATCTCCATCTCTAAGAACAGTTTCTAGCGCTCATGTTTTACCCACTTTGTTTCTCTTTGTTCCCTTTCTTTGCCATGAGGTTGGCTTTTGTGCTAGAATTTCTTAGTTGTTTGGAAAGCCATGTCAAAGAAGATTCCAAGCAATATCCCCATTAGGAAAATAAATAAAAATAAAATACCAGGCCTTCCTTCTCAGACATGGTAAAATTGGGCAGGTAATTGTTAAATTTACCTTGATGGTGTATTCATGCCATTTTGGAAATAGCCACTAAAATGGTATGAATAGATGTTGAAGAGATTGGAGTAGAGCTAATCATTTTAAACAAAGTAGGAATTATGCACCAAATGTTTCCGATTAAAAGATTTTATTCTTATGATGACAAAATCAAGCTTAGTCTCAATTTTGTGAAAAAGTCATGTCTTAAATATTTTACCTTTGGATCTGTCATAAGATGAAACAATATGCACCAAATATATCCATTGCTTTATGTTTTTTATTAGTATTTTTATTTTTTCAATTTGTGTTTGTTCAAAAGTTATATCTCAGCTCTATCACATGGAGAGCAACTACCCACTTTACAAAATGCCGTTTCTTCAGGTTGGCCCGCTTCATTGCATTTAATAGGCAAGGTATGCAAGTTCTCTATATTTGTAATATTTTTCTGTCCTTTCATTTGCAGCTCGTCTGTCTAGTAAACTGAACTACGTGTTGTATAAGAAAGACTTGTACTTATAAATTCCTTCTCCAGTAAAAATTAGGGTCACTAGCAACTTAACTAAAAAAAGTTTCTTTTCAATTTATTATTTGTTCCCAACTCTGCCTTGACGTAGTTTACTTACCACAATTTATTTACTATCTTTTTCCACTTGAATGATCTTATATCTTCAATTTTTAAAATTCCTCTGCAGGATATCTTGCGTTTTCATGCAGTTTATTGGCCAGCTATGCTCATGTCAGCTGGACTGGATCTCCCAAAGAGGGTGTTTGGTCATGGATTCCTAACTAAGGTACTTAAGACACTTATCCGGTCTTCTTCCATGATTAGTTTGGATATTTTTCTTATTATATGTCTGTCTTTGTAAATTCCTCGTATGATCTTCATGATTGTCAAGAACTATCTTACCCATTTGCTGTCTGCCCATCCAAGGTAAAGAAGCCATGCTGCATCGACAATTTAAAATTTTAAAGTATAGGCTTTGAAGATGGGATGTCATTCAATATTGGTTTGGTACTTGTGTTTGGTTTTGATTGGTTATTAATGAAAGACTTGGACAACTAGATTCTATTTGTTTGGATATTTAAATTGCTCTACATGGAACACAACCAAGTTACATATTGATTTGATTAGTTACTTAGTAGTTATTACTTATATTGAACCAATACAAACAAGGTCACATGAAGAAAAATTTACATTTGAATCATTTGATTGGTTGATAATATTTGCAAGCACCTTTTGAATAAAACTATTTGGTGTAATCTCCCTTACAGTTGTAGCAGCCAAAGTAAACCCGTTACACAGAACTATATTACTTCTCCAGCAGACATTATCTTATTAGGATTGGGCTGACTCAATATTGCAAACGTCGATTAAAGTCAGCCCAATCCTATATAATTTATGTTGATTATGTACCAGTGTTTTTAAGGAGGTCCTAGGCTGTACACCCGCCTCAGTGAGATAGAATAATATTTATTTAAAAGCCCATAAAGAATAATATAATTTATTTAAAGGCCCTTTGACAATAAGTCTCATTTTCTATACATATTACACAATTAAATTTTTACTGCATACAGACGCTTGCTCCTATGTAAATTATAAAAATAATAATAAATAAAGAGAGAATAGAGAGCCAAAGGTTCAAACTCTTGTCAGAATCGTCACCGGATTGTGTGAGGAGGTCATGCTGGAAGAGTGTGTTTATTGTTGACCTTGGATTTAAAGATTTAGCTTACACATTGACTTTTCTTAATATTTACAAAGACCCTCCTGAATTTATTAGTATTATTTAGAAAGAGGCCCACCCAACCACCTGCCTAATCGGTGGCTTGAGTAGTGGACTTCAAAACTGCCTTAAGCTTTGCCTAGTCGATGCCTAGGTGTGTCCTTGAAACAACTGTGTGCCACTTCGTATTTTCTGTTTTTTAGATAATGTTGTATGCTTGGAAACATTCATGAATCATGAGTTGTTGCATCAATCTGTCTTTTGTGCTTTGGTTTTATTACTGAACAGTTGTTTTCAAGATCTGTCAACTGTCAATGTTAGATGCTCATTTGTACTAGTTCATTCTTAACCTAAATTAGGAAATAGTTATAAAAAGAACAGTATGCTTACATTATATCTCATTTATTTATTTTCATTTCATGCAGCAATTCTTTTATTTTTGAAAAATTTTAGGATGGAATGAAGATGGGGAAATCGCTTGGAAATACACTTGAACCAAAAGATTTGGTCAATAGATTTGGGTCAGATGCTGTGAGGTACTTCTTCCTTAGGGAGGTTGAATTTGGAAGCGATGGAGACTATTCAGAGGATCGCTTTGTTAACATTGTCAATGCACATCTTGCTAATACACTCGGTATTGTTCTTATACATATGTTTCGAGTAGTTTCTTCATTAATGTCCGGTGATCTTGTTGTTTGCATTTTTTGTGCAATCTTTCCCTTTTCCTGTTCCATTTTACCTTGGTTGTTCTATAAAATGCATCAATCTCGACCTGCAAATTGGTGCACTACCATTTCTTAATTTCTTCATCCTGAACATAGATAGCATTAGCATTTATGATTCGGAGGTCATGGATTCATAAACGCGACTTTGACATTCTTCAGGAAATCTTCTTAATCGTACACTTGGACTACTAAAGAAAAATTGTAAATCAACTTTGTTAGTCGATTCATCAGCTGCAGCTGAAGGAAGTGCTTTCAGGCCCACTGTTGAGAAGTTGGTATTACACCTACCCTGCACTTCATTCATTAATGTTTGATCTACCAGTTTTTATTTGGACAAATTGGTTAAAATATCCTAACCTTTTTGAATTTGTTATTATATCCTAAACTTTCTAGATTGATAAATTTGTATCCGAAGTTACTTTTTGACTCTAAATTTGATGAAGTGGCACTTAAGTAATGTGCTTAAATGATAAATTTAATAATTACTCTAGTAATTATAGATGATGAGGTGGCTTTTTAAAGTCATTATTTAGGTGCCACCTCATCAAATTTGGAGTTAAAAAATGACTTAAGATAGAAATTCATCAATCTAGAAAGGTTAGGATACAACAACAACATCATAGCCTCAATCCCAAATTAGGTTAGGATATTTTAACTAATTAAGCCTTTTTATTTTGCATACTAGAAACTATTATAGCTGCAGGAAGCATGCTTATAGCTCTAATCATTCAGTGAAGAAGATATAATAACATGAAATAGTTAACTTTGTCATTGGGAAACACAATATGTCCTTGAATCCTACTAAATTTGTTGAAACAAATGTTAAGCAGTTGACGAACAATTGCTTTTCCATCACATATAGGTAGACAAGGCGAGGTGCCACTATGAGAGCCTTTCATTGTCATCAGCTTGTGAAGCAGTACAAGAAATTGGTAATGCAGGGAACTTGTACATGGATGAGCGCGCGCCATGGTCTCTTTTTAAACAAGGAGGTGCTGCTTCTGAAGCTGCTGCAAAGGTTTGTTCTTTTACACATTTCATCTCATAGTTTTTTTCCATGATTCTCATAAAATAACAAAAGCATGAAAAATTTAGAAAGGGTACAAAAAAACAACTAAAAGTGCAAAAGTTGAACCAATCAGTGGCAATCATGTTTTTCCTTTTCTGGCTCTCTTCGTTAAAGAATAAAACTTCAACATTCTATTCCGTAACTAATGTTACGTTATTATGTTAGACCTGGGTTATTTTAAGATTTCACAAATTTTGGCATTCTGTGGCTCAATGACCTGTAATCTAGACTATAATAACTGATTCCCAAAAAAAAGAAAACTTCAATAATATTTTACGAAACCAATTGGATAAATTTTCTCTTGTGTAATCCCTCATTAAATGTCTGATAATAGTTGTGTATTTTTCATTTCCAAATTTCTATGGCTGCCTAGACCTGTTTGGAATGACTTGTAGGAGTGGCGAAAAGTCTACAAAACATTAGTTTTATGTTCTAGTCCGGAACATGCTTAGTTCTTTTTCTTTTTTGCAAAGATAAGATTGTTTAGGCATTACCTTCTGAGGAAGACAATTCGTTTGATAAGTCTGTATCTTGCTGGTTTCTTACAGGACCTTGTGATGATATTGGAGGCTATGAGGATTATAGCAGTCGCCTTATCTCCAGTTGCTCCTGGCCTAAGTCGGAGAATATATTCGCAACTTGGTTTTTCCAAGGATCAATTTGATGCTCTCACTTGGGTATATTTCAAACTTTCAAACATCTTAAATTATTTGTACCTCGAATTGCATCGTTTTGACCTGATCAGTGCACTGTGGTGTCTTTTTTGTAGAATGATACCAGATGGGGTGGTCTAAAGGAGGGCCAGGTAATGGCACAACCAAATCCCATCTTTGCAAGGATTGAAAATAAAACAGAAGGCGAAGAAGATGTAACTGATGCAACTACTAAGAAGCCAACCAAAGCCAAAAAGTGCGTACCCCCTCAGACCAAAGTGGTTGCAGAAGCTTAGATATTGTATTTTCAGAGTTCATTTCAAGAACTCACTTATTTGTATACATCTCTAATTTATTTATATTTCTTCAAGGAGCTGTGGTGGAGAGGGAGTTTTTAATAATGGTGATGGTGCCTTGTGATGTACTATAACATATTGTGTTGTCCCAATTTTTGTAAAGCAACCTCAACTTGGTGATTCTTGATTGTTGTAGGCATGACCTCAATATCATTCTTCTTTCCATCTGAAGAGGAATGATATTATAACATGGTTCTGTCTCTAGTGTTTCACAATTGCTCCCTCCAACTTTCTTTCCACACGTTAAGCCCCGTTTTTATTTTTTTTTTTTTGTCACCAAACTAAATCCAGTTTATTTTTTTAATCTAAGATATTTATTAGTATAAAGTATGAGTTGTGGTTGCAATAAATTAAGCACAATGAAAAGTTTGATCTATGTCATTGACACCAATTAATTTGGGATTGATGCTATATTGTTCTTGTAAAGTATGAGTTGGGGCTTGCCTTTAAATTATTCTTTCTTGACTAAGTTGGAAGTCTTTTTTTTTTTTTTTTTTTTTTTTAGGTCCTATAAGTGCCTTCATTGAAAAAGAACGTTCAATAAGAACATTTAACTTCTTACATTAGTAACTACATGAAAATGTTACAATAACACCTCAAAGTTACACTTAAGGTCACACTAAGTAACGTGGTGTGAGTTTGCGCCCTTGAAAGTTGCTTGTACATGCCTCCAAATACACATATCATGTACTATGCACTGAAAATCACGCGTGCAAACACTCATTTTCTTGTGGGGCTTACATGACACATTACTCCAGTGTGACTTTGGACGTGACTTTGGATGTGACTTTGGATGTGACTTTGAAGTGTTATTGTACCATCTTCCATAACTATTTACCAATTCATTAATCTATCTACTTTGTTAGTCATTTTGCACAAAAATATGTCATATGTATCTAGGGTTGTAAATAAATAAGGACATTGTAAATCAATAAGCTTGACAAACAAAAATACATAGTAACCTTTATTTATTTATTTATTGACTTCAATTTTTTTTTATTTATTTTTTTTCATTATTGTTAAGGTATTCAGAGACATAGCCTCAACTAATCTCGGAATTAAATAACATAAAACCTAACGGGCGTCTCTCGGCAAAAGTTTTTAATAAAGTTGAAGAGTTGAATTAGCAGGAACGAAAACAAGTTGCAATGGAGTTGGTATGGTGGATTATCGAACTTCTCCTCTTCCCGGCTTTCGTATGTCATTTGCTTTGTTTTTTCTAAACCTAATTGAGGTTTTATAGTTTGCTTTTGATCTGACAGTCAATCATGTTTTGCATTCATCTGCTAACAGATCGTGATTCTAGGGTTCGTTGTTGGTGTTTCCTTCGAAGCATTCAAAAGAAGAAGTAGGGATGAGTAAGTTGCAAGTTAGCAACTGCATAAGAATGCGTTAGATGTTTCTTTATTTGATGTCGAATTCAACTTCTTGTTCTTATTATTAAAAAAAAGATTGTGTTTTCTCAGAATTTACGAGGCTAATCCTGTCATTGAGGACCCCAATTCCTTAAAACAGGTATATTCATGTTATATCAGTGTGTTGCTTTTCGGTGCGGATATTGAACTATTTTTGTGATTGTTGGTGGGGAATTTTGTGGCTAGTTTTTTTTTTTTTTTTTTTTTTCATTTATGTGGATATCTAGGCGAGCCTAACTATTCCCATGAGGCCCAGTGGCCCGGCCAATCGGCCTGGTGAATTTCAGTAGTTTTTTTTTTTTTTTTTAATTGCAAGGAACTGGGAAGAATATGTTTCTGTTTTGTTCATTATCTAGATTTCTAAAAATGTAAAATGATCGGATGTTGGGTGTTTTGTTGGCAATGTTGAATCTAGCTTTGCATATTTCATTGAGTTGTCTGCAGTATATCATTCGATAGTAGAATCTGATTTTCGAATTGATTAGATGGCAGTTTAGTTTTATTGCTTTGCACCTTTTTTTTTTTTTTTTTTAAAAAGATTTGATTAAAGGTGGAAATTACTGCTAATTGGATGTTGAGAAGTCCTTACAAGGAACAAGATCTAGAGTCTAGACAGAGTGGAAATAGTAACAAATGCATTCATGAGTCTTTAGTTTAACATGTATCCATTGTTGAAAAGAGAGGATGGCCATGAAAGTTGGATGACATTTCTGAGAAAGAATGAAATGGTGGAAGAGTGGGAAATGAAGGCACTGTAAGAGCTAGAGGGACTTTTATTTTTTTTTTTTTAATTCTTTTGAGAAACAGACTTTTGTATTATTAGAAAGGACTTATTTATATTAAAGTACAAGTAACTCCCTTCGAAATCCAAGGGCAATGATATTGAATACCCTGTCCAAAATTAATCAAGTCCCTATCGCCCAACACTGAAGTCATATTCCATTTTCTTTTTCAATCTTCCTGTGAGAACCAGAATTTCCTTGTCTTATGTTTGACACCTCCGCATTAGTTTTTCTTCCTTTCAGACGTTATCGCCACTGTCTCTCAATTCTTACTTGCCAAAAGACTTTGTAATTGCATACTATTTATTTCCTGAGTTGTTGCTTCACGAATGAGAAGATTGAATTCATTATACTGAAAGCTCATGCTGAGTTGAATGGATCAATGGAAGAACGACATTTTTGTAATCTAAACGTTTGTGAAGACAACTTTTACATCAAGTAATTGTTTTTGTTTGTGATTAGGTTTCATGCCCTTCGGTTTTCAATCCTGCTGAAAAGTATATGTCTTTGATAATTCCGGCATACAATGAAGAGCACCGTCTTTCTGGAGCACTTGAGGAAACCATGAGGTGTTATTTTATTATTGTTATCATACTGCCCCTTTTATTAGGTTCTGTACTCTCTTTGCTGCATGTATTTCTTATGGAAAATTTTCGTTTTGTGGCCCAGGATGAAGTGCATGATTCTATTTTTACTAGTTTGGAGAGTCAACTTGTTCATTGGTGTTCAGTGTTTCAATTCACTTTTAACTATCTATTTCTATTTCCTGTATGAAGGTGGTCTAGTTTGTGGTATTTATATATAACGCTCGTGGAAAGTGGAACATGGATGTTTGATCATATATTATATGATCTTTTTTTCCATACACCTAAACTGTAGTTGACGGGACTTAATATTCCCTCATGTCCTAAGTAATTAGTAAAAATTAATCCACTTTAGCTGACCTTTTTTAGCATTTCTTTGTGGATTCTTGCACAAGGAAGTAATTTAATGTCTCAAAATTTAATTGCATGTTATATACGTCGATTAAGATGTGTTATTTTCTTATTTTTAGCACCACCGACTCATCTCTTAACTGTTTCACTGGGGCGGTGTAAATCACGCCACCTTGCATTCGATACCACTAGAAGCATATATTGAAATTGATGATTGCTAACCAAAGGTTATTGAATCAGTTAGAGCTACATAAAAGATCAACTTATATTCATTCTTTTTGCTGGGCTAGTTGATATCTACCACTTTTGCTATTATTTTTTTGCTGTTGTCTTGGTTCAAATTGAAAATGTAGATTCTTGGAGGAAAAAATTGATTATCATTTTGTTTTACTTGTATTTTTGCTTGTTATGCCTTGAGAGTGTTCTAGTTTCACGTTAAAGAAATTGTGATGAGCATGAAATAAACTATATCTTTAATGTTTATTATTCTACTTAACGTAGAGAATGACGAACTTGTCTTTGTTCTATAGTTATCTCCAAAAACGAGCAGCAAAGGACAAATCTTTTTCTTATGAGGTATGCTTTCATTTACATTACTTTATTTGATTTAATATTGTGCGCTTACAAGGTCGGGCCACTTTGTCATTTATTTGAGAAAATCTGCCGTCACTTGTGATAAATTCTGTTTTTTTTTTATTTCTTATTGAGTTTTTGCACATCAAGTAAAATAAGTTATTCCTAAATAGGTGCTGATAGTTGATGATGGTAGTTCTGATGGTACTAGCAGATTAGCTTTCAACTTTGTAAGGAAATACTCTGTAGATAAAGTAAGAGTAATTCTTCTTGGAAGGAATTGCGGGAAGGGTGAAGCTATCAGAAAGGTGAGTCGATTTAATTCTTTAGTGCTCTCATATGAATCTTATCCCATTCTAAATTTGACACCCTGCCTAGTGGTAAGGGCGAAGATGGGGTTTTGTGGGTTAGGTGCACGACCTTGGTTTCGATTCCCCACGACAGCCAAACGCTGGGCCACTGGTGATCTTTTTCTGCAATCCCAGGGCCTGTGGACTAGTCAAACAAAGTGTCTGGATACCCATGGTTATTCAAAAATAAATAAAATCGACACACCCTTCTTGTATGCAGTTTCTGTAAGACATTTACATAGTTTAGTCCTGTACATGGATTCAATGATTGTTCTTGATCTTTTTCCTTTTACTTAAGCCTTGGTGATTTTGAGTTGTTATTGAATCCAACTTCTAACTGAAGCTTTTCGAATATGTGAAAGCGTTGTAAAACAGGGAATGCTTCACTCACGTGGTGAGTTACTTGTAATGCTTGATGCTGATGGTGCAACCAAAGTTAATGACCTGGAGAAACTAGAATACCAGGTTTGTCCGTGAGCTGAGATTTTGCATCTCATGTTCTCCTGAATTATTCAATTTTTTAATTTGGAGTCTAGGTTTGTTTTAACTTGTTTCGATAAATATAATTTAGACTACCTTGTTTAATGGTCAGGTAGGTGCAGTAGCTGAAAAGGAACTTCAACTGTCTATGCCTTGTGATTCGAGCTCCAAAATTTCTGATGTACCAATTGCTGCATTTGGTTCTCGTGCTCATCTTGAGGCGAAGGCTCTTGCAACAGTTAGGTTTTGCCAATCTATTCATATGTTATATGTTTTTCCCTTTTACGCATTTCCTTGTGCTAAGTTTTGAATTTTGCTTGATGTTTCAGCGAAAATGGCATAGAAATTTTCTAATGAAGGGGTTTCACGTTGTTGTTCTGTTGACTGCTGGTCCAGGAATTCGCGACACTCAGGTTGTTCTCCTTCTAACTAATGGTTGTGCTGTTGTTTCATTTTTATTCTGTCCTCCTACGATCAGAGGTCCTGTTTCTGTAAATTATATAATCGATGCCTATGAACTTTGTGGGATATACTTGGTCACTCATGGTTTGAAATGGTTTTCTCACTGCAGTGTGGTTTTAAGATGTTTACAAGAGCTGCTGCTCGAAAACTCTTCACAAACATCCGTTTGAAAAGGTATCTATAGAATCTTTACCAATGAGAGGTACCCTTTATTTACTTGATTCATTTCTTTCCAGTTTTGCCTGATAAATTACATATTGAACATTTTCTTGATTAATATGTTGTTGTGTACGTTAAGTTTCATCTCTATTGTGCATGTGGGATCTCTCTTTTTCTTTTTTTTTTTTTGTTTCCCACGTGGACGTGTTGCCCGACACCAACCGCACCGACTAATCCACGCTCGTGCACTGTCAGTCCCCATATGGGGGGCGGCCCTACCAACCTACTTTTTCCATTCACAAGACTCGAACTCGAGACCTTGCTTAAGGGGACCAAGTCCCTTACCACTTGGGCCAACTGGTTGTTGGTATGTGGGATCTCTTTGTGAACCGATGCTTCAACATATTTTTTCTTTCAATAGCTTATTATTTACATACACCTTGAGCTAAGATGCCCGCCAGTAGTTAAATAAATTCCTTTCCATTTTACTTTTACGAGGTTTACGCATTTATTTGGTACAAATACATGACTTATGAGCAATTTCTGGCGGCTTATTTTTCTTATTGATTTTGTGCAAGGTGGTGCTTTGATGTTGAACTTGTGTATTTATGCAAACGTCTAACCATTCCCATGGTTGAGATATCTGTAAACTGGTCGGAGATCCCTGGGTCCAAAATGAGCCTGCGCAGTATAGTCCATATGCTATGGGAACTTTGTCTCATGTCCGTGGGTTATAGGACTAACTTGTGGAGGATTCATCCATAATGATTCGCTAAATTGATGACGAGATGATTCTCCTAAATGTCGAAATCAGTAGAGATTCGCTCCCTCTCAAAATCGCTAGCATGGTGATTTGGAGGGGCAAAAAATCTTTTACATTTGGTCTGTCACTGGCATATCAGCTTATTATTCACTGACTTCATGAGAAGAGGATCCATGTTGGTGCATGCTGGGAACGATTCTAGGCAAAGTTTGACACTTTCCTTTTGTTAAACTTAATCATCTATAGAAGATTTTGATAGTGTAGCTTACAATATTTCGTTAAGGATGATATTTATTCGAAGTATTCTGATTAAATGACTGAACCAAACCTACATGTACAGATGCATGAAAGGCTAACACTTGCTTGCAATATCTACAACATGGTATCCCTTTGTGCTGTAACTTGTGCTTAGTCTTCAAAATATTTATGCGCATTGCTGGATCTTGAGACTTTTGATCACGAGAATGTTTGCATGACTTTTGGTGTACTATCAGTTATTTTTCAAAATAATTTTTTTTTTATTTGAAATTGACGCAGACTCTTAAAGTAAGTGACCTGAGCAACAATAAGGTGCACATAACGCGACTCTTAAAGTAAGTGACCATTCGGATGGGGAGGGATTTTCGAATGTCTGAAATAACCCTTGTTTATAAAAATAAAACACACAGCGAGCCCTAATTTCGCTCCCATTTTTCTTGGCAATGCGAAATGTCGAAGTCGAACGAGAAGCCTTGGCAGCAACCGTGCGTCCAAAGCACGTTAACCAATAATCTTCCCTTTCTTACCCTCCCAACTCTTCCCAAAACTACTTCTCAGTTGTAACCATCACAAGGACATTTTCGTCATACCACCCCACATAATACGCTCGCACGCATACCCTGCCTATTTATTTGAGTTTCACTTTTCGTTTTCCCTCCACTTCTCTCCACATTTCAGATTTTTTGCGCCGAACAACACAGGATTCGATCCTTCAACCTCTCTCATTTCTTTAGTTTTCGCGGATTTCGATTTCTGGAGGTTCGGATTTCATAGATCGATCCCCTCTCCGTTGTCGCGATTTCGCTTCGTTTCGAATTTCTAGGGTTTTCATTTCTGGAGAGACAGTTGGGATCTTTGGTCGATTTCTGTGGAAAGATCTGTTTTTTTCTTCGGATCTGTTGGTTTCTTTGCAGGTTTGGCGATTTCGAGTGGATTTTTTATCTGATTTTTGTTTGTTCAACAGGTTGTTGGCGGTGCGAGGGCTTCGTCTTTGTCGTAGACCGATTTAGGGTTCTATTAATTTCTTGGTATGTGTTGTTTCTTCTCTCTTGGGTTTTGTTGTGGATCTGATGGATTGGAGAGAATGTGCGTTTGTTTGTTTGTTTGTTTGTTGTTTTGTTGTGTTTAGGGTTTTTTTTTTTTTTTTTTTTTTTTGCATTTCATGTTTAGGGTTTGAATCTTAGTGGGATCAGTGTTTGTGAGAATTAAGTTAGTTGGTGTTGTAGTTTCTTATGGGAGACAAACACATTGCCCTCTCTCTACAACATTCAGTTGTATAGGCGTTGGGTTCGAGAGTGTTCGGTATTTCTATCGAGTGTGGTGATTAATTAAGGGTTACAACGGTTAAACCCATGTCCTTGCTTTTCAGATTTAGGGTTTACATAAACATAAACATAGCCTCGATTTAAAATTAGTTGGGGTCGGCTACATGGATCAAACTCTGCCATTTGTGCTCAATTTAGTGTTTTTTTTAACAAAGAGTAACGGTGAAAATATTATATTTTCTTTGTGAGAATCTGTCTGTTAAGTCTTAATTACTTTGGCTCTAAAAGTGAGTTCTGTTTTATTTGTTCATGCAAGTGTTGTGAATTTCTGGCGATATTTTCCTGCTATATCACTATTCTGATGATAATTGTTGTTTTGCATGTCACGTTGACATATTCAGTATTTTTAAAGAGATGCTCTAAATGGGCCATTGTTAGTTTTTCTTATCGTGCATTCTTCTTTTCAGTGTTGTGTAAGTCAAGGTGCAATGGAAAATGATGGTTACTTGAAAACAAGTTTCAATAACTAATAATGGACCCTACTTAACGATGCTGCTTTAGTCTCAAAGCCTACTAGGATGTGAGAAATTACTTAACATTTTCTTGATAGACATCCATGAGGCTAACTTGAAGTACAAAATCTCATGAATTTCTTATTTTTATAAATCCTTTTCTCGGCAATAGAATTCTTCTCTAACTAGACGACCAAAGTGAGGCAACAACAACAATTTCCTGTTTCCTTTTTCTACAAATTGCTTGGTGCTACTCCTATCACCATAAGTAACTCATTTGATCAGTCCATGCAAGCTTAGTTTGGGGTATCATTCAGAATAGAAATTTACAGAAAAATACCAAGACTATATTTATGCCACAGTGACTGCAAGTAATAAGACAAACTTCAAAAGTTTAAATGCCAAAGAAATGACTTTAGGGTTTGAATGTTGAACATTTGCTTGAGGCAGGGAGGGAAAGGACGGTGGGTGGACAAAGAAAATACTGGACCAAGAGTTTAGGATGAAAACACTATCCTGATTTTGGGGGAATAATGGCTTTCTGAATGGAGTGTGCATGTTGCAATAATATTTGTTGAGGAAAGCTACATGTCAAAGCATGCATCTTCCACCGGCTCTACTTTCTTTTATTAGGTTTTAAACTTTCAAATATAAATTTTAGTTTATATTTTGAAATTCAAACCAAAGATAAATTTCTCCTTGGGGATGTCAGGACTATACATGTTTTTTTGGGTAGTATTTCAGGGAAGGATTTTAGTCACTGCCCTCCGGCATCTCTGCTCTTTTCCAAGGTACTTTAGTTATGCTATGTTTTGAACTAAATAAACAATGATATGGGTATTAGAAATAGTGAAACACCATAACTATTTGAACTTTTTTTTAAAAAAAAAAAAAAAAAAAGTCATTGCTTCCATGTCTGGAAAATGATGAGGTAAATAAAACTCTCACATTTTATTTCAATCATTAACAGAAAAGGCGATTTCCAAAATGTAAGTTAGAGGTGTAATTGAAGGGTTCTCTGTTTGCGCTAGTCACGCATGCAAGTATGCATTAGTCATGCACCTTGCTTCAGCTCCTTACTCCTCCATCCAAGTGTAAGCGGGTGTTATCAAATTACCAATTCATCAAACCTATTATTAGGCTGTGTGTTGAACTCAGTTTGGTTGACCAATATCAAAACCAAACACACACACACACACACAACTAAAATTTTTCAACAAGTTCAAAACTGAACCAATTGGTAAGAACTTAATTCATTTGAATGATGAAAGGATGTTCAAATGCGATTTATTTGATGTATTATTATTTTGCTTATTGTGACTTAGGCTAAACTTAAAAAAGAGGATGGGATCGGTATAGTTCTTTTTCGTTTTAGCTTCAGTTATTTCTTGTAGTTTTTTCAGATCTTAGTATGCTCTACTTTGTTTGATTATTATATTGGAATGAAGTAGTTGTGGATCGATTAGATTTCTCACGGTTATGCTGCACTTGATTTTTTTTGCTTGAAATCTTTGTTTCTTTCTATTGATTGCTGCGAGAATCAGTGGTTATGTCAAACTTTGGTGAGTGTTCTTCGCAAGACAATGGATTTTGCCAGTTTCTTTTTCTCTTGTTTGTGGACTGTTTGTGAACTAGATTGAATTGCTAACAACCCACTTTATTGCTGATGTGGCAACTACCATTTGCCTTGTCAACTTCCGTAGTACTCCATTTGACAGAAGGATTAAATGTACCATAAAATAGAAGTCTAGGTTCCAAATCAAGATAAACCAAAAGTTCAGGACCAAATAATGCGTTTTGCCATAAAATTAATAATATAACTCTGAAGTTGTTTTGATGGAATAAACTATTGCAGCAAACAATGGAAGAGTTTGATCCATGTAGTTGACGCCAATTAATTTGGGATTGAGGCTATGTTATTGTAGCAAACAAGCATAATTCAACCACATTCCACCTTGAGTATTACAAAGTCAAAAATGTATTTAAACTCTTAAATTCTATTAAAATGTTACCATGATGGAAATTAATCAAGTTGATGTAGTGTGCACGACTCATTCCCATAAAATGCTCAACTCACCAACTACCTTTTCTCTTCTTCATGGGGATTGAGGCTGCCGTGTCGGTGCACTTTTCTCCATTTGCTCTATTCAATCATGCCAACATTTAATTACTTGAATAGCATGTGTTTATTTTTTATGTTTGTCAATGTTAACCGGGTTCTCCCCTCCCTTGAACATTGTGTTTATTAGTTTTAGGTCACTTTTCTTTATTGGGCGTGTACCCTAACTAATTTGAGATTGAGATTTTGTTGATGTCAGTGATTGCAAGGCAACTCCTAGGCGTTTTGAGGGAAAACCTCCTAGGCGGTCCCCTAGGCAGGCGGTGTCCTTCTAAATAATTTTTAAAAATTTGAAGGGGCAAAATATAATTGAGTTTCGTGCTATAATACCTATCAAACTATAAAATCTTAACATAAATAATGTTACTTAAGTACCTAAAGACTTATTTGTATCCTTGAAGTATATATTGAATGCGAATTATATTTACCAATAAAAAAATTATTGCTAATTAAGGACTTATAAATAAATAAATAATAATTCAAGGGCCTCTAAATAAATATATTTTTGATCGCCTAGCGTCTAGGCACCGCCTCGCCTAGGCTAGGGAAATTGCCTCGGGATCGCCTTGGCGCTTGCAATCCTTGGTTGTTGTTTGTTTCCTAATTGAAGTATCTATTGGTCTCTATGAATCTTGCCTGAGGCATCTTAACTAATTTGTAGTAAATGTAATGTGCACGACAAATGAATTGGTCGACTTTTGATCTTATTAAACTAGAACTGAACTGATTATTTAACAAAATAATTGAACTATACCAAACAGTAAAGTTCAGTCAGTTTTTGACTTGGCCATGTACGCCAAGCCTTGAGAAATTATGGTTGGTTACTTGGTTGTGGAGATGGCTGTATATATGATGAGAATAAGATTATTTGACAGCAAATATTTTTAATGGGTGGATTTTGTTTTACTTGAATGGCATCATATTTCTGTCCTTTCAATTAGTTACTTGTCCAGTGGGTGTGGTGTAGTGTGGCAAAGAAAGGAGCACCATAACTCTAACTAAGGAAGAGGTCATGAGTTCGATTTTCGGTAGCTACATTATATTCGCTTGGTTTCTCCTAGGTTATAAGGTTGGGACGCCTAGCTAACTCTCATGGAATTAGTCAAACTAAAGTAAAGAGGGGCTGAAAAAGGTTTGGACAACAACTGTTATTATATAAAAAAGAAAAGAAAAAGAGTTGTCCGTTATGAACTTGGTTCACCAACTTTATCGTCATTTTTATGAGCAGATAGAAATTATGAGTTGGTGACACATTACATCTCGTGGAGTCATTGCATGAGTACCAACTTGCTAAATCTTTTAAATAACTGATTTTTTGTTGGAGTTGTTGCACTTTGCTGCTTGTGAAAACTCAAATTTATCCATATTTGCAATGTTGCACACTGCTTGAGTTAGCATTATCATTTTCATGAGCCGCTGACATGGTCTTTTTTGTATTTTCGCAGTCATGGAAACAAATGCCGAGAATTTGCAACATCGCTCATTTTCGATTAAACTGTGGCCACCAAGTAAGAGTACTAGACTGGTGCTTGTGGAACGAATGGCCAAGAATCTATCCACCCCATCAATTTTCTCCAAGAAATATGGTCTCTTGAGCAGTGATGAAGCTGAGGAGAAGGCAAAACAAATAGAAGACGCATCTTTTGCCGCTGCAAATGAGCACTTTGTGCGTGCGCCTGATGGTGATGGAACTTCAGCTGTGCAACTTTATGCAAAGGAGTCTAGCAAGCTTATGATAGAAGTACTTAAGCAAGGCTCACAAGTAACTAGGGATGCTACACCTGAGATGGTTCCTGGTGTTCAAGAGACAGTATTTGATATCTCTCGTGGCCCTCGATCGTTTCTTGACGCAGAAGAGGCTAAGGAACTTCTGAAGCCATTAGGAGAGCCTGGGAATCCATATACAAAGATATGCTTCAGCAATAGAAGCTTTGGAGCTGAAGCAGCTCGTGTTGCAGAACCCATTTTGGTGTCCTGTAAAAATCAATTGGTAGATGTAGACTTATCAGATTTTGTTGCTGGAAGGCCAGAAGAAGAAGCTCTGGAAGTCATGAATCTATTTTCCGCAGCCTTGGAAGGATGTTCTTTGAAGACTCTGGATCTCTCAAATAATGCATTAGGTGAGAAGGGTGTCAGGGCATTTGCAGCACTCTTGAAATATCAGGATAGATTGGAGGAGCTCTACTTGATGAATGCTGGCATTTCTGAGGAAGCTGCAAAAGCAGTGGCTGAGTTGATTCCTTCTACAGAGAAACTCAGAATCCTTCACTTTCATAATAATATGACAGGAGATGAAGGGGCTAAGTCAATTGCTGAGATTGTTAAACGTTCACCTGTTTTGGATGATTTCCGATGCTCGTCTACAAGGGTGGACATGGAAGGAGGAGTTGCACTATGCGAGGCACTGGGAACATGTGCCAACTTGAAGAAGCTTGATCTACGAGACAACATGTTTGGAGTGGAAGCTGGTGTTGCTCTCAGTAAAGCTCTTGCTGTACATGTGAGCCTTGTTGAGATCTACCTCAGCTATCTGAATTTGGAAGACGAGGGAGCAACTGCCATAGCAAATGTTCTGAAAGATTCTGCTCCATCATTGAAAGTCCTTGAGATGGCCGGGAATGACATCACAGCAGAAGCTGCCCCTGCTTTGGCTTCCTGCATTGCAGCTAAGAAGTCCCTCGCTATGCTGGTTTTATCAGAGAATGAACTTAAGGACAATGGCTCTATTTCGATTGCCAAGGCATTAGAGGGTCTCAACCAGTTGCAGGAAGTTGATATGAGCAATAACTCCATGGGAAGGGTTGGAGCCAGGGTCTTGGCTAAAGCAGTTATTGATAAGCCTGATTTTAAGTTGCTAAACATTAATGGCAATTGCATATCTGATGAAGGCATTGACGAGGTGAAAGAAATGTTTAAGAAGTTCCCAGGTAAACTCGGGCCTCTAGATGAGAATGACCTTGAAGGAGAAGAAGAGGAAGAAGAGCAAGATGGTGACGAAGAAAATGACGGTGAGTTGGAGGCAAAGCTCAAGCACCTTGAAGTCAATGAGGAAGATTAGTGGTTCTGCAAATGTCAGGTATTCCTAATTTCAATTCTTGATGAAATTAGTACCCCGATGATACCCCAAATACAACACTCCTACAATTCGTTTTCTTCCATTTTTTTGTACTATGCAGGTTGTTTTCTTTAAGCCACCACAATG
The DNA here is from genome assembly GCA_039657345.1 of Stephania japonica. NCBI lineage: Eukaryota > Viridiplantae > Streptophyta > Magnoliopsida > Ranunculales > Menispermaceae > Stephania > Stephania japonica. The sequence continues at coordinate 11,563,397 of CM077558.1, read as the reverse complement.
CCTGGGCAAAATCAGCTGCTGCGCCTTTGTGGACGATTCCAGTACTTAGTTTAATTAGGTACAATATGTAGTTGTAGTTGGACCTAATTTTTTGGTTCACATCACTAGTTTTAGTCCAATTTAGTATGCAAAATGTGCCTACGAATATTGCTGCTAGCTTAGGATAGCCTGCGCTCGAGCAGGTATGTTTTCTATTTACCAATTCATAACATCAATGTTAATGTTATGATAGGTCCAACAATATTTGAGATTTTATTGATATCTAGTTGAACTTGAACTACCTACTTTATTGTTTCATCTTTGGTTGAAGATGCAGAAATTTTGAATCCATTGTTCCTGGAATATATAATAAACAGCTTTTCTACAAGGGGAAGTTGTTCAAGGTTAGCGCTGAAATGTGCAAAAATGCACTACCCTATTCGCCGCAGTCTCAAAATGAATCCTACTTAGATTAAGAAGAGTTTGGTGATCTTGGAGCTGTGATATTGTTCATGAACTTGCTGCTTAACCTTGATAAATCCATCAGGCTATAGAAGCTATCAGTTTTTGACAGGCTGTGCATAAAACAATGATGCTTTGAATTTTATGGTTTGTTAGGCGCATATGCTAATCTTATGCTTACAACTTTTGGCAAGTATGATTCAACAGAAAGAAAAAAAAAAGAACCTTTCAAAATTGTCTTAGCTACCTGGTATCTAAAGTCAAATAGGCCTTGATTAATTTGGTTACGAGCTAGGTAAGGCGATTAAATGGCAACAAAGCTCTCTAGAGTTTAAAATTTGTTCTATAGGGCTAGAGCTCAAGACCTTTGGTTGAGGACGATTCAACTTAAGCCATTGCAACGCGGACCACTTGGGTTCTAGATATGCTATTTAATCTCAACTTTTTTGGCTTTGGTTGTAATTTCTATCCATATGATAGTCTAGGTGTTATCAATCGCCCGTTTTGTATGTATGCATACTAATCTGTTGAATATGAATTATAAGCAAACCAAAATGTTGAGATTAATTAACCTATAAGGTTATGAATCTTATGATAAATCTTCCAAAAACTGTAAATGTACAAAAATTTAGGTATTCAGCTCCTTTTTACATTTAGGTATTTGGCTCACTGGCCTACTCAAGTCAAGGAGATGCATGCCAATTCTGCCCAAACTATTTCCTTGATGTTAGTCAAAAATCATAATTTTTGAACAAAATCCTCTTCAATTTACACAAAAATGCAGATATGTACATGCATCCTCTTGAAGGTAAGCTAATCTTTTGACTAATCATAGAGTAATTCGTCTTCTTAAATTGTAGATTCAAAAGTCTGCGTTAATGGATAATGTTCCAAGCCCATGGCAATGAAATGAAATAACAGGTGGTTGAAGGAAATAATTTAGCACTAAAATACTCCTACAGTGAGTTTACAATCCCAACTAATGCTTAAACAAGAAACTAAGAATGGCCTAACTTCTGACATCTTCACCTTTAAAGAACTCTTACAGTGTGTTACTTCAAAAATACAAAAAAACTCTTATGATGTGATAATCATAATTCCCCTTAAGGATTTACGGCCTGCAAGTGAGTTAAGCGCAATGAAGCTTCAAGCGGCGATGAACATAAGCACTTTGTTTAGAAAAAAATGTGCATTGCTTGGTGTATTCAATGACTGATCAAGCCCTTCCATTTCCTCTGCTGTTAGAACCTTGTCCTCTTGCATCTGATGGCGATGAAGTTGGTGCACCATGACTTGATCTCTTTCTCTTGTGAGTTTTCCATGTCAATATGTTTCCATTCCACCCATTTCTGCTGACGCTCTCATATTCTTCGTCGCGGGAATGCGTGAGCCCAGTTTTCAGCTTCTTTGGAGTTCGACCCAAGAAGTCTGCTGTGGTGGTCTCGCTTGCAATTGAGTCATTGTCGTTCCTTGAATCTGACATTCTCTGTTGTTCTCCCATTGCATAGTCACTGGTTGATTCGTTGGGGTCTAGAGGGAGGCTCCCTCTCTTCTTGCTTATGCCTGTAAATTTCGAGAAGTCTTCCCCGTTTTCTACGGCCTTCATCCACTGTATATCGCTAAGGCTGTCAGCATAAACCACTTCTTTTCTTTGCCGCTTCCCTGTGATGCTAGTATCACCTTTTTGGTCCTTGTGCTTTTCGTCTTTGCGAACAGAATATGCCCATTCAGGTACTTCATGTTCTTCCATTAATCTTGATCTGTAATTCTCCCTTTGTCGTCTCTCCTCATCCATCTTTTCAAAGAGTCTATACTCTTCATCCGTTCGAGCCGCAAGCCGGTTGATTTCTCTCTCACTTGGAACATCTGTCCCAAGCGAGTTTGTACCCCTACGCATAATTTCCTCCAACATCTCCCGTCGATCCCGCGCTGCAGGATCACAAGAAAAATTAGTTCATACGTTCCAAGACTAAACGTGCTAAAAGGATATTCAAGCAAAACAATCAGCAACATAGCCGTAAAACAGGAGGATCACAAACTGTTTTATATGCATATTTTCCAAGAATATAGACGTGCTTTATCTCATATAGAAACATGTTATCTGAAATGAGAAGCTTCATAAGAAAAGGCATCAAAATAAATTTCAAAGCTTACACTGCTAAAATTTCTAAACACATTTTAAATCCAAAGCATACAAATCAAAACAAATAAAAAAAAGTTAAAAACCGACATGAATGTAGATTTAACAAATAAAAAGATATCTCAAACTCAATTGATATTGGCGATTCTTTAATTTTCTTGCTAAAAGAAATAAAAAAAATGAAGAGGAAAACTAAACCTTGAATCTAATCGATTTCAAATTTTTAAATTTATCTTATTTGATTAATAACGATAGGCTAAAAATAAAGAAAGATCAATAATTGAGTCCAAGAGACAACGATACTTAACCGTGTCCACGCCTACGGGATATGGAAGAAAAGAAAGGAAGTAACTATTACAGATTCTGTTTCTAAAAATGAAAAATATGATTTTTATATTTATAACAGAATTTCCTGAATTTAAGTATATGGATTATATCTCATATGGTCAAATACTCATATTACAGATTCTAATATTCTTGTTTACTATCAAAAAAAAAATTACAGATTCAAGCCATATTTAGAAGTTTATTGAACTTAACTTTATGATTTTTTTAAAGTTTAGATAGATAGTTTGTAGTAAATCTAACTTCTCTTATACATAATATATAAAGAAGGTGTGATGTGGTGGGGCCCTTTAAATCGTAGTAACTTTAAAATTATTACTTATATTTGAGTCTTAATCAACTAGTTCTGCACTTCGTGAATAGTAAATTCATATTTTCCAACAATATAAACGCTCTTTATCTCATATTCAGAAATGTCAGACGCTAGTTTATATAGAAACATGCTATCTGAAATGAGAAGCTTTATAAGAAAAGAGCAACAAAATGAATTTCAAAGCTTTATGCTGCTTAAATTTCTAAACAACAAATATTCAATCTTTAACATACAAATCAAAACAAATTAAATAAAAAGTTAAGAATGATCAAACAGATAAAAAGACATCTCAAACTCAATTGGTAACGGCAATTCTTCAATTTTTTTGCAAAAAGGAAAAAAAAAATGAAGATTAAAACGAAACCTTGAAACCAATTGCTTTTTTAATCTTAAAATTTCTCTTGTTTGATTAATAATTGATATGCTAGAAATAAAGAGAGATCAAGAATTGGGTAAAAAAGACAACAATATTTAACTGAGTTCACGCTTAAGGGATATGAAAGAAAATAAAGTAACTATTACAGATTCAATTTCTAAAAATGGTAATATGATTTTTATTATCAAAAAAAAATTATGTAGATCATATCTCATAAAGTCATATACTCATATCATATTACAAATTCTAAAATTCTCGTTTATTATTAAAAAATTACAATTCAAGCTGTATTTAGAAGTTTATTTAACTTTCAACAAAAGAAAAAAAGTTTATTTAACTAAACTTTATAATTTTTAAAAGTTAATATAGATAGTTTGTAGTAAATCTAACTTCTCCTATATTCATCATATCATATATAAAGAAAATTTGATGTGGTGGGTCATTTTAACCGTAGTAACTTTAAAATTATTATGTATATTTGAGTTCTTAATTAACTAAGCTCTACACCTCATGAATGGCAAATTCATATACACAGTGTAGAATACTGTATATACATAAGTTACACATTCGAAAAGTGTCGGGAGTCGGGACTGATTGAGATAAATAATGAGGATTTAATTTTTTTCTCAATCATTGAACAATAAAGGAGTTGATTCTACAGGCATTCGAAGGTCATCAGTAATCTTCAAGTTAGAATGGCGCGAAAGAAGTTCTTTGGTTGGAATGCAACCAAAGAGTATTTGAGGGGAAAGTAAACTACAACAATAAAATCCGGGGATATGACCAAATTTTATGCAAATGCAATATTATGTTGGAGGAAGCTAATAAAACAGGGGTTAATTATATGTAACTGGCTAAGCAATCAGCAATCTAGTGTAACCAAATTGGGTTGACTTGTATTCTTCTTAATACTTAACCTATGAGAGCTTTATAGAGATGTAAAACCTTCTTACCATATATATTTTTTTTTCTCACAAACAAAAGCAAAAACAAAACAAAGGAATTAGAACAAACCAGTGGAAGTTGTATTGAACAGTCCTGCTTGAATGACCTTGGCATCAATGCCCATTTTCTGCTTTGCACGTTCCAAGATCACCTCTTCAATTGATCCAACACTAACCAACACAAAAACCCTCACTTCCTTCTTTTGACCAATACGATGAGCCCGATCTTCGGCCTGTTGGTCCATTTGGGGATTCCAATCACTATCGAATAGTATCACAGTATCTGCAGTTTGTAAGTTCAAACCAAGGCCTCCAGCTCGAGTACTCAATAAAAACATGAAGAAAGGTGAGTCAGGTGCATTGAACTGCTTGAGTAAACTTCCTCTTTCTTCTGTTTTAGTCGAACCATCCAATCTGAGATACTTGAGATCATGCATCTGAAGATAAACTTCAAGAATATCAATGAGACGTGTCATTTGGGAAAAAAGCAAAACTCTGTGCCCAGCTCTATGTAGTTTTGGGAGTATGCGATCAAGCAACTCAAATTTTCCTGATGCTCTAACTATCTCTTCCTTGCGCCAAATATTGTATTCTCCCAGGAAAAGGTAAGGATGGTTACAACACTTCCTTAGCTGCATTGAGAGGTTCTGGAGGGTCTTCGATTTTCCAGATCCTGCATATTACATTTCATCATGTTACACATGGTTCTAATCATTGCACATTTATATAGGTCGGACATAATTACTTCGAGATGAAAGAGAATTGCAAGCACAGAGCTGATGGAAAGAAAAGTTACTAAGGATCGCAAATTAAATTCAATTTTATGGGAAAAATGCAAAAAAAAAAGAAAAAAGAAAGAAAGAAACTAAACTATGAAGATAGGCAAGGAAAAAAAAAAGAATTTCCATGATTATTTAAAGAAAAAAAAAAGACAAATAAAAATATGTAACTCTACAATGTAGCAAATATCACATTGCAGTAAAATGGACAGATTTTGCTGGCCAGAAATTTTCTTTTTAAAAAAGCACAACCAATTTTTTTTTGCCATAAAGTACAAACAAAATTTTTTTATGATAAGAAGTACAAACAATATTAGTTACCTCAATTAAAGAAAGATGTTTGAGAAAACAAAAAAGTTAAAGAAAGAAGCAAATAGACATACCTGAATCCATGCTGACTCGCCCTGAGCCAGTTATCTGCTCATAGTATTCTTTCTGCCATGCCGAAAGATCACATTTAAGAATTACCTGTGTTTTCCCAGGAAGGTACTTCTCCACCTCGTCTTTCTTCCTCCTCAATATAAATGGTCTTATTACCTGATAATCAGGAAAATACATTAACATAGCAAAGAGTCTTATAGTAGATCTTAAAATGTAAAAATGAGCACGTACATGGTGCAGACGACGAATAATCAATAATTCTTCTTCATCCGTAAGAGAAACATCGCCTCGCTCAGCAAATGGTGGATTAAACCATTCCTCAAAATTCTGAACAGAATCAAAAATAGTTGGGAGCAGAAAATTGAGTAGGGCCCACAATTCCTGCAAACTGTTCTGTATAGGTGTGCCTGTAAGCAGAAGTCTTCGTCTAATTTGGTAGCTGCGAAAAGAGAAAAACAGTCAGATGGTATCCTATACCAGGAGTTTAAGAAAACATGGAAAGTGGGCAATTTCCCAAAAATCACACTTCCCCTAGACCAAACAAGGCCTAATAAGAGCAAATGCAACATGCTTTAAGGGTGGTCAACGCACGTAGATGTTAAATAGTAAAAACCAAACTACACACATCAACATTAATATGAGACTTTACATCAAAAAACATATAGATGGGACAGGATATTGGGTTTGAAGGGAAAAATCAAGTGAGTTGGTTACGAATTACAAAAGTAAGTTATACCGGCTGTAAATTTGTGCAGAGAGAATAGATAAGAACAGGGGAGTGAGTGATTACATCGAGCGCGAATAAATCCAATTGTTAACAATCACCGGAGATAATAAATTCTAACAGCTAAAATATGTTTTTCAATCAAACAAAAAGAAAAAGAGAAAAGGTGCATTGACAGTGAATGTCAGCCTAATGAAGGACTGCAGTGTTATTTTGAAAAATTTACACGTCAACATTCCACTGTCTCCACTCTAGATCAAGGAAAGAAAAGCGAGCCATTAAGTCTGGTATACTACTGGTTTAACAAGTCATTAAAATAGGCTTGAAGCTTACCCAGACACTAGTGTGCGTACCAGGGCACAATCATGATTCTTTAACCTATGCCCTTCGTCAACAATCATGTAATACCAATGGATTTTCCTTAAAAATGCTTTGTCTCGCATTATCAGATCATAGTGGGTGATCATCACATTGAATTTTCCCTCTCCAGAATATACTTCCCTCATTGCTTTCCTCTCATCCAAGCGTCCATCATACAGTACAGCTACAATGCTGGACTCAGTGAACATATTAAAAAGGAACATTAGAACAGTAAAAAGGGAAAAACATTAAAAAAAAAAAAAAAGAAGACTATTGAATCTTTAAGTGGCATCTGCTTACTTAGGAGCCCAGGTCGAAAACTCATGAACCCAATTTGGAAGTACAGCCTTTGGAGCCACAATCAAATGTGGCCCAGTAACAGCCTTATTTTCCATGAGATATGCAATCAATGATATGGTCTGAATTGTCTTTCCTAAACCCATTTCATCTGCTAAAATACCATTTAAATTATTATTGAATAAGGAAAGCATCCATTGAAGTCCTTCCAACTGGTATGACCTCAGTTCTCCGCTTTGAAGCATAGATGGTTGCTCTGTCACCTATACAGAACAAAAGAACATCAGTTACCTTCCCTTGACATATTTCCAAAGACCGCTGACACTAAGACTTGATTGCAACTAAAAGTCCTAGTTTTTGAAAAGTGCTTGGCAGTCAATTGCAAGGTCCATTTTCCAATCTAGTGTGAACTAAAATGGCATGCCCATGCGACTGCTGACATGGAAGGGGGAATAAATGGAAATGTGCTCTCAAAAACCATTTGACTTTAAATGCAAAAGAGAAAAGAAAGATTCTAAACTCAACCTTTCTTACAATGCAGCAAACCGGTACCATATTGCTTTTAAAACTGCACAATCTCATTATTTTCTTTTAACCATTCAACAACTAAATTTAACAGCATTTGTTATCAATACACACTGCGATTTGTTTTCTTTCTTCTTAAGATGCATCACCACAATTTATGAACAAAGGTTTCCCTCAGATGTTTATAATTCTCTAATATCGTTACAGGTGTTTGACAATCAAATAAGTGCCCCTCAAATATACATGAAGACAATGTTTAAGTGCCAGATAAGGCAGAGGGTTTCAGGATAACTATTAACTATTTCTGGTTTTAAGGTCAGAAAAGATGTGCCTACTTATATGATTCCAATCTGCTTCGTTCCTTTACAAAAAATGACCACAGCCACATATTTTAAACCAACAAAAAAAAAAATTTTAATAATAAAGGGAAGTAGAAACCAAGGGAATGCCAATATTTAGCAACTGAGATTTCTAACACGAAAATCTAGAAACCAGGATCAGATCCATTCCCGATAAGGAAACAGAAAAAAGAATCATAAACATTTTAAAATGATCTTTTCATTGACTAATGTGCTAGGAAGTAAAACTAAAATTAAAAAGCAAATCCACAGAACAGAACCATTAATATGTCAGCAGAACAATTTAAAGCTAAGTAAATAGAGAGGAAATTCGAGGCATGCTTCCACACCTTTTCCTGAATTGAATGGATGACAGAATTATATTGACGTTGGCCCTCAAGTAAATCACTTTTCTTATCTTGGTGTTCAGATTCAGAATCAATCATGTCTACATCTTCATCTGGAAGAGAGACCTCAGCCTTAGAAGCTGATAACTCAGAGGTATCATCAGTTTCTAGGGCTTTTAAAGGTTCAATTCCATCAGAGTGTTCTGTGCCCTTTTGTCTTTGAACAGCGGCTCCCAAGCGAACAAGAAGGTCATTGGTTTTACCCAGAAGCGTAGTTAAACGTTCATTTTTGCTTTCTTCCACCATGCGCATGTATGCTTCTTGATCATCAGCCTTCAAGGCCTGGAACCTCGACCTCTCTGCCTTTGAAGCGCGGTTTCTTTGTCTTACATGCCATGCCTGTCGAGAAATAAAGAGAATAATTAAGTTTTGTTGTAAATTATCATAAACCTTTCGAGATTAGAGAAACATGTATGACGTACTGTCTATTTGTACTTATCAAATGAAGCACATGTTCAGCCATCAAGCACAGTTTAAGTAGGACCACCCGAACTCAATTCAAATATGCAGAACACCATTATTGACGGACAAAAATTGAGGTTTTGTAATCAGGCTTATTTTTAATGATAAATGACAAGAATAGTGATTATACATGTCATCATATGTTTGAATGGGTAGCACTAGCACCTTGGTCACAATTCAATTACTGGAGTTGTAACTTGAAAGGTGAAGAATTTGCATGTCACCATATATTTGCCAATTATTGAGAATCAATTTTGTTTGCGGAGAGTTTACTTTTTGAATAATTAAATAAAAGCTTTCCAAAGCACTCCACGTAAAACAACAGCAACAAAGCCTCCAGTCCCAAATTAGTTGGGTCACAAGGACTCTAGTTGCTCTCAAAAATTCAACAAGCTGATTCAAACTCAGCTGAACCGCTGAAAAACCAAACTCAGGTGACTAAAAACTGGCAGGGGCATAAATCTTATAGAATTTTGTCAAGAATTGACAAATAAAATCTTGTAACTATAGATTTCAAGATGCACGCGGAAATATTTTTGCAACAAGTTTTAAAACACCATAATACCATTTAGAAGCCTTGGCTTCCATTGATGATATGATTTTAAAATCCACAGAAGAAAAAGAATATATTTCTACGAAGAAGAAATTGTACAAGATATAAATGACGAATATAAAAGAGCAACTAAACATCCATACATCAATCACTACCTATTGCAATTTCAAATTATACACAACTTAGAATCATCAACACCTCCTCAGTTTCAAATATATTTATTTACCAGAATTTAAGTCTAGTAAACTTTTACACAATGTATCATTCATCATCTTCAACAAATTGGATTATCATTACCATTGTCACCACTAAAACAATTGATAGAATAAATGTTCAAATTCCAATCTTAGAAGCTTAACATAAAATGGACAAAAATAGCCCTTATGCGAAAACAATAACCAGTTGATGAATTAACATGGCTAAGAGGACTAGAATTCATCTGATGTGCAGCAGAAATAGCATGTTGTAGTATTTGCAATGGAAAATCAAGGACTAATGATAATTTAAGAGTAGGCCAAAATGTTAGTAAATAACATACCTGGACACCATCATTTCTTTGTTTTCTCCGTTTCAATGAAGCTTGTCCTTGAAACTGGAATTCACGAGCTGCATTGAGTATTTCAGCAAAAAATTTCCTTTTTCTGGTCTCCACACGATTCTTCTCCTCTTCCTCTAACCTTGATAGCCTCTACAAGGAGATTTTAGTACCATGAAAACCATAATTAATGTAACATAGAAAAGATGGGTAATATCTTTATCCATTTTTCTCTTTTAACAAGAGCTTTATCAAACTTTTTGGTAATACAAGTTTATTTGTGAACACTTAAAAACAAAATTTCAGGCCATACATGGGAGGAGTAGAAAACATAAGAAAAAAATTCACCCACTAAGCAGGAAACAGTTACGATTGGAATTACTAGTCACAGGTTTTGTGTCTATCCAAAGAAAACTCAATGTGCCACTGCCAAAAACATTGCATCTGAGAGATCTGCCAATATTTGATTTCCACCAAAAAGCAGATATAACCGGAAGTTATTGTTTCAGTATCGTATTTACTGCATTGTTTTCCAGATATTGCCAAGTTTGTAATCAGCCCATAGCCCATGCAACCAAGTCCCCAGCAAAAAGTAGGCAGCAGGACTCTTTGAGACTTTTTATAAGCTCAAGGGGATTACACACATTAATGCTACATCTTAAGCATTGATCGATATATTAGATTGAGATTTTCCTTTCACCTTCTTCAATAAAAAAATATTATTGCACTTTGAAACTGAGTCTTTAAATTGTTGTTAAATTATAAAATGCTTTTGAAATATATTATCATTTTAGTGTGGAACATGATATTGAAAAAAGTCAATTACAATATCTTTTAACACAAAATACAACCTTTATAATATAGAGATGCAGAAAATTGATATACAGTTAGGTGGTATAAGAAACCAATAAACATCTGCATAAGTGAATAGCCTAGTCTTTATAATATAGAGACGCAGAAAATCGATATACAGTAAGCACTAAGCAGTAAAAATCTGCATAATCAAGTTGTTGGGTAGGTTAAGGCTCATCTAGATTAGGCTAACTCCCAAGCGCTGCTTTGATTCCACAATAACTAACTTACAATCCATTTATACAAAGCCTTCAGAATGAATTCAAAGTAACTTTAGTATGAGTTCGAAAAAAAAGTAACTTTAGTGTCTAGCTTTAGATAAGCACTGCAAGGACAATAATATACCTCTGCATCTCGCTTCTTCCTCTGGCGCTCATCAGCTTCAATGGCAAAAGCATCCCCAATACCGTAAAGAACACTGGGACGACGTAATCTACTCAATCCCCAATTAAACAATTGCTTGTCAGGATATGCACATTTTTCACGCAACCAAAACTCTGAGCTCACTTCAGTGCGAACTTTGCTTTGCAAGTCCATTAGCTGTTCAAAGAAGAAACATTGCCACCAAGGGGAAAAAACATGTTATCATTCCATTTCAAGCAATAAAGAAAAGTGGAGATCTATGAAAAAGGAGGATTTTTACCATTGAATATATTGGAGGTCGGGGGAAATCAGGATCCAGAATTTGCGACTACATAAACTAAAAGTATGTAACAGTTCATTGACTAATACAAAAAAATTATTTAAAGAATTACAATATGAAATTTTTCTAGCTATCACTAATTAAGTCAAGTGCAATGGAAGAGTTAGATCCATTAACTGCACTGAATCCCAAATTAGTTGCGGCTGACTCCTAAAAAACCACCAAATGTACACCATAGGAAAGAAAACTTAAATTTAAGATAGTACACAATAGGGTACATCCCAGTAAGCCTGCTATGTTTTGTAATATTTTTTAACCATGCATTTTGACATACTTTAAACCGATCTTTTTCTTCCTTGGAAATATATAAAGATGGGATGCCACTAATATGAAAGAATTTTAGGCATAAGGTTACCTTTAGTCCATAAAGCTCGAGTAAACACTTTGTCTGCAGATCATCCCCTTTACTTGAAGGCAATTCTAGTTTCATAACATATGAAATTCATTAGAATCAACCAAAACAACTAATGTACCATAAAATAAGGGAGTGGCTAAACGAACCACACTTCTTGCTAAACGTACCCCGTTACTTCTTGTACGCCACTTTTTTTCTTTTTTTTTTTACTTTAAATACCCCACTTTTTTTTCTAAATCCCAAGAATACCCTCACCCTCACCCCAACACCTCTCAATCCTCTCATTTTTCTCGGTTTTAACCATTGTATAGCAAAATTAAAATGCAAAAAAGTGGGGGTACAAAGAAATAATGGGGTCCGTTTAGCCGTTCCCTAAAATAAACCCAAATTGTATAATAATAAGAATGTACTAAAAAAACTCTAATATGAATGGAGAGGAAAAGCTTTTCTCTTTAGGCAAAGTTCCATAACAGTGAGAGTAGTGACTTGAAAATAAAAAATGAAATAGAATGTAAAAAAGAAATTGTTTTAAGGTCGCTACATTTGTATTAGGCCACACCTCAAACTTAGGAGTTGAGACAGCACAGCCATAAGCCTCACCTTTTCCAAATTAAATTTGAAGAATACATTATGATCTTTATAACAAAGAGTTTTCAGTATTTAAAGGTTGACTCTCTTTCTGTTTTACAATAAATTACAGCATTTGTTCTTTTAAAAAGCTGCTTTGAAGCTGTCACCTCTAATTGTAGATGAGCAGCTTTTAGCATAGAGCCAAACTAGTCCTCTATATTAGCAATGCATCTTCCAGCTTACTGGAAACTATTAAGAAAATATAATCTGACAACTTAGAAGTTTTAGTGTATTGAGAAATAATTTTTATTGGCAATTTTAAATCACTTTCAGTCCCAAATTTAATAAAAGATAATGACATGTTGCAAGCGCCAAATATTCTTGCAATCCATTCATGAACTTAATAATTGTTTCTAACTACTTTAAATAATTCAAAAACACAAAAGTTAGAGATTATGACATATGACAATGTTCAGATGAGCGCCACAACTTCCTAGCAAAATGCGTACAACAAACAACCACGGATATGTCAAGATCAATTACACCTTCCAAATTTAAATACCTCTTGTTCGACTTGTATGCATGCAAATCCCTTTCCTTTTAATGTATATAAATTCAGATACACATTCGCATGTATCAATTAAAAATTGTACGTATGAGCTACTTTCTACTCAAAATGACACTTTACACTGACTAATAATGCTGGATGTGCTCCATGAAGTGAAACTTTACATAAGCTAAATATAAGATCAAATAAAACATAAAACACTAACCTTCAAGTTCAGTTAAGCGATGCTGAATGTGGCTTTCTAAACGACTTTCCCCAAGCTCTCTCAACTTGGAGCCTGATGTCCATTTCGCGCGTTGCTCCAACAGGGCATCCTCAAAATCCGATATCAAATCTTCTCCATTCGAAGTTCCAGGCAGGAGCTAAATTGAAGAGAAGAATAGCTATTACAAATTTACAATTCATAGCTTAAATAAAGTGCGAAAAGATGCATAAAAGCCGAAACACATTTCGCCGTGTCTAAACGAAACTACTCCAATTTCTAATGATTTCAATAAAAAAGTGAGTGTGAACAATTGAAGATTTTTTTTTTTTTCCAAAGGCGCAACAACAAATTATGCTCAAAAAGAGATCCCATGCTTATACCAATTTTACACATTGATTTCAAAATCTCCAATTCTACACACTTTCAAGTTTCAACTCAATCACAAGGTTGTGCCCTAAAAAGTTTCTACCTTTACCACATATCTTCTAGGGCACAACCCAAATCCTTTCCTACCATTCGTTGTCTTCTAAAGAAACCCTAATTCTTCCTTCACCACCACAAATCAAGCCAAAAAGGGCAACAATTGTAGTTTAAGAATCGAAAATCCACAAAACCAAGAACCGGCACTCACCAAATCCTCTCCCTCCTCTCCGCCGGCGTCGTCGCCGGCGCGGATGGAGGAGACGGCGGCGAAGACTTCGGGAGGGAGGGGGAGGTTGCGGGAGATGAGGTTGAGCGCGCAGATCAGCGTCTTGGCGTTGCGCAGGTCCTCCGCGGGCGGCGTCGCGGCGGAGTTGGTGGTGGCGTCGATGTTGGGCGCCACAGCCGCCATTGGAGGAGGTGGTCTTGGCGGGTAAGTAACGGAAATAACGAACTTTTCGCGTTTAATTTGAATTCTTAAAGAGGAAGCCCAGCAACGGTTCTGTGTGTTTGTTGTGTTTTTGGTTTCTTATTTTCTCATCTTCTGCGTTCGTTCGCTCGCTCGTCCCGTCTCTCTTCTCTCTTCGCCTAAAAAGCCCTTTCTCTCTCTAAATCGTTCGCTCCTACGCACTATTCGATTATAAGGTGAGGGCCCTTGTGAATTTACTGTAATGGCCCTAGAGTTTGTGGGAATTGACCGACATTGTTTTGTGCTGTCGACGGGAGTCGCTGGACTGACCCTGGTAATAAGAGAAGAGCCCTTGTGCCCTCCACCCTCTACTGGCACCCCACCACCCTTTCCTTTCGTTTTGTGCACTTCACTATCACCCATCTGCACAAGCTCTTCTTGCAATTTGTAGGATATCACCGAGTTGCTCGACCTCGCAGGTCCAAGTTTCTTATTGAAGAGTCAGTCAGAACCCACCTAACCTTTAGATCGACAGTTGTCAACTTAATTTTACCAAAAATGTTCGATTGGACAATACCAAGCCTAGAAGATAAGGCTTGGCCACATGTCGCTGAACCTAAAATATATGTCTCTACTAAGGTTTTAGAATTTGGTACTTCAGTTGGGATAAAAAAAAATTTTGGTAAAAATGTGGAGTGCCCTCATAAATTGAAATTTAAATTTAGAGTGTCACTCGTAATCAAGGGTGCACTAAGTAAACGGTAGGGTGGCCTTAGCAGGACCCTAAGAGAAAGGAGGGGATTTTGTTTTTTTTTATTTATTTATTAGATTTATTTACTTTTGAAATTGTCTCAAACAATTTTAAAGGCTCTCTAGAATCTACATATATCGTCCATTTTATTAGTTTATGATTGCGTTTTAATTACAGTTTTTTATAAGAAAATATTCGGATGACCTACTTTGAGCATTGAGATAGACGCAAAGACTGATCATAAGGTGTCATTCGATGCACGTGCGATGCGTATCTCTATATGCATTGAACGATGTATATATACTCGGCCGTTGCGCCTATCATGGAGCCTAAAGTGGGTCACCCTAGTGAGGTCCTTTGTTTTGTTTTTTTTTTTTCTTTAGTGGAATCAAGGCACGATCTCCCAGATCCTTTATTTTGTTGTTGTAAGTGTTCTAATTGTGCTAAAAATATTAATAAATTGAGTTGTTAATGAAATGGATTTAAATTTTCTTGAGATTTTTTTTTCAGAAGAGAATAATTTATTGAAGCAAGACCTATGAATATAATAAGTCAATTAAATTCATAAATTGAGTTGTACAAAGACTCTTTGACAAAAAAAAAAAGTTGTATAATTAAAGACTTCTTTTCTCAAAATAAGTAGTGTATAAGATGTTAAGGATATAGCTAGAATTATATATTCTTTAAGAAAAGTGTTTTGGATGATGATTGAGTAGAAATGATTTCAAATGATCCTCTAAAACAAATACTCGAAGACCATGCGTTGTGCATTGATATATGTCTATGTATAGGTCATATGTGTTACATAGTCTCCAAGTCAACTCATGACGTAATTTAACTTCAAATAATAGACAAGGTGTTTGTGTTTTGGCTAGTAATTAATTCAATTATGCCCTTTCATTCAAAAAAAAAAAGATTGAACGTTTTTTTTTTTTTGAAAGAGAAAATAAAATTGAACGTTAGCCCTTATATTTTAGCCTTTTTTTCACCAATTTATTTCGCTATAGTTAAAAACTAAAAATAACTTAATTACTGTGTGAAAATGCATTGCAAAAGATTATTACTAATTTACTTTTTCTGAAGAAGAAGAAGAAGAATTACTAATTTACTTTATTCATAAGATATCAAAAAAAAAAAAAAAAAAAAAAAAAAAACTTTATTCTTAAGATAATCAATTTAGCTATGCAAGGCTCTTTATCAAATCTTCAGTTTCCCTTTCTCTCTGTCACATAGGTTTAACATTTTAATCAATAGGGAATCTTTACCTCCAATATGAATGCAATGTTATTAAGTTTCAATTCCTTCTTGATACCCTCATATCCTGAATTGGATCCCAAATTTTTTAATTAGATTGAGCTTATCCATGTGGTTATGCACTCCCCAAGTAGAAATCATTACTTCTTTGCACTCCACTTTTTTGCATTTTAATTTTGTTATACAATAGTTAAAACCGAGAAAAATGAGAGGATTGATGCGTGTTGGGGTGAGGGTGAACGTATTCTTAGAATTTAGAAAAAAAATAGAGTATTTAAAGTAAAAAAAGAAAGAAAGTGGGGTACGTTTAGCAAGAAGTGGAGTCCGTTTAGCCACTCCCTTTGTAGAAACATATGCTTTGTTTTTTACTTGGAAATTCAAATGAAATCCGAATGGATTTGTTACTATTGAAGGAATCGAATTGGTAAGGTAAATAGATTATAATTGACCTCAAAAATGTCATACATACATACATACATACATACATAAAAATTACAATGCTGATTTGATCACACAGGAACTGCAACTTTGAGTGACTCTAGAATCTTGTCATCTATTTCGAACTTCATCGGTTTCTTGTCTCTACCAATCTTTACATATTCGTCAAAACGTGCTTTCAAGTCTTCTGGAAGATAGGTTGTGCTTTTCCACCCAAGTATTTCCTTGGCTGCTCTTGGTTCTGCATAGAAATGCTGGAGAAGATAGCAAGAATAAATGCACCAAATCAATTTCCAATTCACAACACTTATATGGATCAGATTGAATAAACTAATAGCATTCCTCGGCAAAATTGTGTCTATACAATAAGGAAGCCTCAATCCCAAATTAGTTGTGGCCGGCTACATGAATGAAACTTTTCTGCTCCGCTCGATTTAATTTAAATTGTCTTCAAAGATGGCATAAAGGTGTTAAATGTAAGACAAATTAGATCAACTTACCATATTGCGAAAAGGGAAAGCCTTCTTTGCATCAATTCCGACGGCCTTTGGATCATAGTGAACAATATTGACTGGCCGACCCGCAGCTTGAGCGCATAGTTTTGCCATTCCATCCAAAGTCACCGCACGATCACTAACACAGTTGAAAATTTTGCCTGATGAACCACTTGGGTTCTCCACTGCTAGAGTAAGCATAGAGGATAAGTCTCTAACATGGGAGATGTTTGTCAGTTGCATTCCGGAGCCAGGGATTGGAACCGGTCTGTCTCGAACAATACCTGCAGTTAAATTAAAGTACTGTATGAAAACTAACATAATGTGTCAATGCATCAAAATTTTCAACAGACAGCAGATCAGATTCTATGAAGCTATGCATGAAAAGAATTCTCTCAAAGAGGTACACGTACGATCAAAGAACCATTCCTCGCAGTCCTTGTTGTTTCCAGATCCAATCATGTATTGTGGTCGAAATACAGCCCAGCTACTGAAAACCTCGGCTATATATTTCTCCACTGCGACATGACCAGCATCGGCTTTAACAACATCCTGCAAACTTGACTACATTAGTTTTGATTTCAAACTGGAATGTAAGAAGGCCATTATGAGGATGTGCATCTGTTAGGAACTCATGGTTAGGTTTGTACTGTCAACAAGATGGTAGGAATAGCTTCGTCCGGCGTTTAATAGTTAATTAACATAAGAGTCTCAGATGGTTTGAGGCTTCAGATTCAATGCTCATTTAATTTGGCGCTCGCATCCTTCGCCTCTTTTCTTCCTCTTTCTTGACTCTTTACACGGATGCTTTTTTTTTTTTAAACTATTACAATTCAGATGAAGCAAATGCAAAATGCAGATGCAAACACCATACTTGAAAAGGACCTCTATAAAATGCATCGCATTTCAAACTGATCAAGTTTTTCAACCATGTAATAAAACAACGAAGCTTGAAATCAAACAAGCCCTACAATTACATATCATATATAAGCATGCGTAATAAATCCAATGAATGCAAAAAGTATATCAGAAAACATACTCCTTCAACATGAGGCGGCTCATCGGTTGGCTTGTAAATTCCTGCACTGCTAATGAATAGAAATTGCTTGACACCAGCACTCTTTGCCCAATCTACCACGGGCCTAGAAGTGGATGGTAGGTGTTAATTCTTATATAAATAGGGATTATAGAATTCTATTTCTGTATAAAAGAAAAAATTACTTGCTCATGGACCTTCAAAGGCTGCATATACATCAATATAAGCCAATATCGCCGTGTTCTATATTTCGCGGTAGACATTAAAATGCTTTGAAGGGCTACATTTTACTTCACAATAATGAAACTAATGCTGTCAAATTCAGCCTCCTTTCAAGTTCTTTTTTCGCTTTCATTTTTTTGATAAGAAATAAACAACTTGCCCCCACTGAGATTCGAAACCATGACCTCTTACTTCCAAACCGCATACCATTGGGCCGCCCAATTGTTTGGTTTCTTTTTTTGCTTTCATGAAAATATCATCAATCAATCTTTCCAATTCATTTTCTTTTGGATGTTCAAATCCCTAACATTCATTTCTTCTTCCCAAAACCAATTGATGCCATATATTTCAAAAACAACTTAATTTTTATTGGTCTAAACCACCCGGTATCCAAACTATCCAACTACTTCAAATTCACCCCGAGTCACACACCGTATAGGTGGGGTGTGTGAGAGTGGGGGGAGCTCTGAACATTGGTGTTTTCATTCCCAAGACTTGAACTTGAGTCGCTAGTTTAGAGATAATAACTCGCTTTCAGTTGTGCCAACCAACCATTGGTAAAACAATTTAATTTACTAATAATCCTAAACCCCTTACAACAACAAAAAATGAAAAAATATGGAGATTTTGAATGAAACTTCCATTATCCAAAAAGAAAAAGAAAAAAATGTGGAGATGATCTCAATAAGGCTAAATCAAAAAGAAGAAAAACAAACCTGACAGTATCCAAATCCTTGCCATTGTTGTCCAAAACCACATCAAACTCCAACCCTTCAACAACCTTGCCCACCTCACTAGGCTCCCCCCACACAGTCCTCCCATTACCACTCACAATCTCCTGAAATTTTTTTCATAAAAACTGAAATCCCCACCAATCTCACAAACCAAAAACACCCATTTCAGAAACCAAACAGTTTGCATAATCAAAAGTACTGAAAAGGGTGAAATAAAAAATAAAAAAATAAAAAAAATAAATTACAGAGAATCTGTTGAAGGGGGGCTTGTTCATCTTGTCAGAGGACTGGTCACCAACAGTGAGGACAGTGACTTGATGACCAGACCCCAGAAGCTCCTTAGCGAAGTAGAATCCGATGACGGCGTGGCCGCCGCTGTTGGTGTTGATTATGAGGACCCTTTTCTTGTCTCCAACGCTGGCTTTGATTGATAGAGATGATGACGATGATGATGATGATGATGATGATGATGATGATGATGAGAGGCGTTTATTGTGTCTAATAAGTGGGTTGTAGAGAAGAAATTTGTTGGGTGAAGATGAGAGAGAGGAAGAGATGCGTGGAGAAGAAGAGATGGTGAGGCGTGGAGACGAGAGAGATGAGGAGGTGGTTGGAGAGCTGAAGAGATTGAGAGATGAAAATGTTGGCGCTGATGCAGCCATGACTAGTGTAGTGTCACTCGTTCAATTGCTTTGTGTGTGTGTGTGTGTGTGATAGAGAGAGAGAGAGAGAGAGATCGTAAATTGTATCAAAACTAGCTACCATGGTGTATGGACGTTGTAGCATGGTTGGAAGATAACGATGCTAGGTGACGCGTGTTGGGACACCCGATGATAGTGTCCGTTCATTCGCATAACAGGATTTGTATGCGCAAACACATTGATGCGTGAATGGATGGCACCATCCCCGGGTTATTTAAAAATAATGGACACTAACACATGTCAAAGCATTTTCCTTCCTTAAAATTGTACAATTAAAATTAGGTTCTCTCCTCAAATATTTCCTTTCTTTTTTTCTTTTTTTTTTAAGTCTTCCTCAATGTATTTAGGAGAGATGGGAGAGATTTTTACATGATTATGTTCAAGTTGCTTTTTAAAGTTGTTAATTTTATCACGATACCATGAAACAATAATGCTATATAAAATTATGACTCCACGTAGTCTTATATAATATAGCTATCAAGACTAAAAAAAAATGATAAATTTAATTACAATTTTTTTTTAAGAGGCAGAGTCACAATTATTTTTTAAAATCTAAGAACCACAATATTATACAACTTTAGTTATTAATGAAACTCATTATGCGGAGACTACAGCCTTTTAAAATTAGTGATTGATCCCTAAACTCTTTTTCAGTTTAATGGATGTGAATATTATATATTCCTTCAACTTTTAAAATTAGTGGTTAATCCAACAAATTGAATCCCTATGTTTAGAAGAAGGCAATGGGGGAGGGTGAAGGCAACAGGGGAGGCGACCGAGCTACTCCCAAGTCCATCCCCCGCGGCGGCCCCATCTTCGTTCCTCAACTCGTCGGCCCCCTCACCAGAACCCATGAATTCGAGGCCGCCGCGCTCGACCAACTACAGGTGCACGACCTAACCTAACCTAACCTAACCTAACCTAACCCCCACTCTCTTCACGCAACGCAATTCTCGTGTTGTTGTTTGGGATTTCAAAACCTACTTATTCATTCATTCATTCACCTGTATCTGCTGCATTGTTGTTGTTGATGCAGAGTTTGAGAGCGGAACTGTGTCTGGCTTCCTGTCAAGGCGCTGACGACGACGACGACGACGATCTTTCGTGAGTTTGTTGCTTTTAACTTCTTCATCGCACTCGGAAAAATGTGTTCTTTGTGTGAATTAAGTTGAGTACATCTTGATTAGTGGTGTGTTTGTGCCGTCCGATTGCGAATCTTCCGTGCGCAGCGCAGGATTTGTGAATTATATAGACTTTTCGTGAACTTACGTAATTAAGTGCATTCGATTGAGTAGTGGAAAAGTTTGATCTGTATAGCCGGCCGCAACTAATTTGGGATTGATGCTTTGTTCTTTTTGTTGTTGTTGTTGTTTTGCTATTTGTTCTTCCTTACTACATAGCAAACCCTAAACCCTAAACACACTGCATAATAACATAGCCATATATACAGGCAGAAATTAGAAATCGGAGCCAAATTAGGTGGGGATAGAACGGCGTAAATGTATTTGAATTTGCTCGTGCGCGTTTAATTTTATGTGTGGAGTTTGCTGTTTTGGTTATTTAAATTCTTACTTAGAATTCTGCAAGTAATGGGACCATTGGTTGTGTAATTTGTACTACTATGCTTTTCCTATTGTTGTGTTATTCTACCATTTTCTTTCTAAAGTACGATATTGGCACATTTGTAGAGTTGAGGAGCTGAAGGTGTTTACTGAAGAGGAGTTGGTGGAGAAAGCTCTTAAAGTAGCATTTGAGGTAGTTTGTATTTTCATATTACCAGAAGCGACTTTCCTTTCATTGTAAGCTTGCCTCTCAAACTGTCTGATGGTTTTATGTATAGGATGAAGGACACAAGGAGGGTTCGTCTCAAGTTCCAAAAGAGTCATCTAAAAGCATGTAAGTGAAAATATGAATATTCCCAACTTCCTGTAGGACTGAAAATTGTTCACATCTCAGCTGTAGTTTGATTATATGATCTTCTTCAATGTGTTGCATCGTCATTTTATTTTTTTGCCTATGCCTCAATTACATGGAGTTAATTGGGCACTGACACTCATAATGTGCATATTCATAATTTTTTTTATATTGGTATAAAGTTCTATTTAATCTGTGCTTTTCTCGTACAAAATATGAGAAGGGAGGAAGAATACTTCTCCAATTGTCGCATTCTGCTTTCATTTTTGAATTTTTTTAGCATATATTCATTGACTATCATGTGCTTTTTACCATAATTTGATTTCAATGTCATTTTTTAGGAGAGAAGATGAGTGTGGTACCTCAAAAAGTGAAGTTGCCAGTGTAGCAAGCTGTGGTGAAGCCTTAATCAATTCTGCATCTTCAGAATCAGAAAATGGTTCTCTTGTTGATCTTGGAAAGGATGCTTGCTCTGGAAAATTTAACAAGAAAAGCTCGAAAAGACGTAAGAGAGGAAGAACATTTGACAGAGAAACCCGTGCTGCTGAACTAGCAGTATGCATTTTTTTTTTTTTTGCTTTGCTCTTACTTATGCTTAATTTTTCTTCCTCCATCGTTACTAATTCATTTTATATAATGCATCAAATATCAGTTTTGATATTGAGCTTCATTTCCCAACCAAAAGGCCTTGCCAATGCACAAGCAGCACAACTAGACCTTAGAAAAGATATAGCATATTTGGATGCAAACATAGTTATCAATTCAAAGATATTTAAATTAAAATACTTTGGTGATTTGAATTTTTTTTTACTTTTGAAACTTACAAGTTATAGTAATACTCCTCTTTTCATTTCACCAATACTCAGGGTTGTTGTACTGCCAGAGTGGAGGCACTAGCTCAAATCAAGTTGAAGCAGGAAGAAGACAAGGCAGCAGCCAGACTTCATTCATTTAAGTAATTTTTCTAATTATGCAAAAAAAAAAGATACACTATCCCTGCTTTTGACCTTCGATCTCTCAATGACGTTCTTATTTTATTTTTGTAGTGGTAGTTGCAAAACTAATGAAGGTGCAATTCAATCCCTGGAGAACATTGAGAGGCCTACATTACTTAGGTCCCTAGCTCCCGTGTCAAAGGTTTGTATCACAATGAATTCAAAATCTTATGAATGACTGTGGCACTATGAAAGACCATCTGGAAAGCCAAAACCCTGCAATCATATTGTATCTCATATTCTTATTGTTATTCTTATTGTTATTCTGAATTCTTGATTGTCAAAGATTTCCATTTTTTATTTTCATTGAGCAAGTGCTTGTTTTCTTATATAAGGACGACAAATACTGTTGCTGAATAGTAAAGCATATGAATAAATTAATTACAATTTGGCTACCTAGTCATATTGATTGCTAGTCTTTGAATGACTTGATCATCCTCTCTTATGTAGACTTTACTTGTGATTATTGATGAATGCTAAGTATATGATTCACATATATTTGTTTTTTACTTTCTTACATGAATTATGACTTCATGGGTATGTAGTAGGTGAGGGGTCTAGGTTGTCTTGGTTATAGGAAAAGGAATACTAAGCTACTAATGTGAGGTGATGAAGAAATTTTAAGTGATTGGTGAAGGAATAAGTGCAATTGATGCTAGATCACCAGACAAATGATTTAATTTTGACTGGAATGAAGGTCTCAGAAACTGGTGCAAGCTTTCGCTTTTAAAACTAAAGGTTGTATATTTGGTTAATCTAACATGGATGCTATGGGTAGAGTGGGTAGGAACTTGGGTAACTTCTACATGCATGCTTTCTTGACTTTCCTGCAAAATTATTGAAAACTAACTACTGCAACAACAAAAACAAAAGACACCAAAGCCTCAATCTTAAATTAGTTGACTGACTACATAGTTCAATGTGTTTCCATTCAACTCAATTCAATGTAGTTGATGATGCAAAAATTATGGAAAAGACGAAAACTGGTATTTGTAAAAGTACTAACTAATCTAAAAAAGCATGGACTGTTTTGTGGGATTAATAACTGTCATAATCCTTTTTAATGATGATATTGTAAGAAACAAAATATATCAATCAAAAAAAGACTAAGGACCCAAGAATTGCAACGCTCCAAGGCGATTTCCTTGGCCTAGACGAGGTGGTGCCTATTGCCTAGGCGAACCATAAAAATATTTATTTAGAAGCCCTTGACTTATTTATTTATTTATTTATTTATTTATTTATAGGTCCTTCAAGGATACTAATAAGCCTTTAGGTCCTTATGTAGCATTAACTATGTCATGATTTTGTTGTTTGATAGGTAGTATTGTTGTACAAACTTAATTGTAATTTGCACCTTCAATTTCTTAAAAATTATTTAGATAGACACCACCTGCCTAGGCGAACCGCCTAGGTGCTGCTAGAGGACCAGTGATCCTCTATTTACAGTGTTAACTCCGAGCGAAAGAAATGAAATATGAAAACCTCTTCCATACACTAAAAACACCCTGAAAAAACTTCCTAAAATCTTTTAGTACTGATTTATGAAGTTTCTGAAATTAAGTTTCCAATTTTAAGATTCTTTTTAATCAATTGCAGGCTAAGTCATCAAGTAGATATGGATATGTCGCTGCAACTTATCCAGAAGTGGTTCTTTGCATTGAGATTTATTCCAACCTAAGATGTTGCAATAAAGTATGTATTCTTCTCTTTTTACCTCGTGTCAATTACTAGTTAAAAGGACATTTTATTTTACAACTAATCTGTTGTATAGGTACATATAAAGATTATTTGGTGGATTAAATTGGAGTTCTAAAATCCCATTGATTCTATATAGACATAATTCCGGAACATACTTCAATGCCTTTTCCTTTCTAATATATATTTTAAACTTTTGGCAGACCCAGGAGTTCTTGGTCCTAGGAACGCAAACCTTAACCGAGTTGAAAGATCAAATACATTGTTTGATGGATCAACTGATGCACAAAGATGGGCAGCATGATCCTTCTGGATATTTTCTCATTGAAGTATTTCACCAAGGCCATTCTTCATTTCACTATTGCAATATTGTTCGATATGCCATGCAAATATCTAACACATGATAGTTTTTGATTTGTAGAATGTATTCTGCAATGATTTGAGAGATCCCTCGGCTATTGATTACAGTGAACCTGTACTTGATTGGCTCAGAAATTCTAAGGAGGAAGCCCTCGGAAAGTGGGAATGTATATTTTCTGGAGAGTTACTACAGAAGCAAAAGGAGTTTTTGGGGATGTTGGGTACACCGCGTCTGCCCCAATTTAGAGCTGTTGAAATGCATAAAATCCGCTTTTGTGATTTGTGGTTTCGACTTGGTGCGGTGTATCTTTATTGTCACCAGGTAAATTTCTTGCTTTGGTGTTACTCTTGCAGAAGCAAATACTTTGTTTGCAAGATGATGCTGAAACCTTTCAGTTATGTTGGTCACATGGTATTGTAATATATGCAAATTCATGACCTAGTTAACCTATTTGGTTGGCATGATTCTTATAGGGTGACTGCAAGCATCCTGTTGTCATTAGAGACATGAGGTTGATCCATCCAGATGATGTTCAGAACCGTGCAGCTTATCCAATACTCAAGTTTCAATTGAAAACCCGTCCAAGGAAATGCTCAGTCTGCCGGATTTATCTAGCTTCAAAGATAACTTTGGATGACAAATGGGCCATGGAAAATCCATGCTATTTCTGTGATAACTGTTACTATCTTCTTCACTACAATGAAGACGGGAGCCTCTTATATCATGATTTTGAAGTATGCGACTACCATCCTCAATAGATTATGCTCTTGACAGAGTGATGTGAGAGCAACAGATCAAATGGAAGCACACTCCTTGCACTGCTGCACATTGCATACTAGTTAACCACTGGGATAGCCATGCAATCTATCTGCAACAACCAACTGACTAAGATCTTTATCACAGGGAGTTTTCTGCAACAAATGCAGAACTTTCACCTTCAAGATCGATTTCACTCATTCAGATAGGATCTTACCCTCAAGCCGTGGTTCAACTACTAACAGGTACTTTGCTTGGGATCTTTTTGCTTTCTTATGTTGTTCATGTTTAACACTTGAACTCAAAATCTACTGGCTTTCCGTTTGTCCGCATTGTGGCTAAAGATTAATGGCTTTCAATTCTAGTTTGTTAAGAAGGAAGTTAGCAACCATTAAATTTCATGTCATGACGCACCACTCCGGTACGTCGAATGCATTGGATGGATGCATTGAATGTCCTGATCTTATTACAACAACAACAACAGCACTCTTCCATTGTGCTCGATTCAGTGCAATTGATGGCAAGCTTTCCAAATCATTCAAGTCCCTCCTAATTAATGTGTTTTAAGTTAACTCCGGTCTACCCCTACCTTGTCGAACTGATTTTACATAAAAAATCAGAGTTTATACGATATTGTATGCATTGATTTACATGTTGTGAAGCATTTGAGGAAACCACATTCCCTCCTGACCATTTGATCAAAAACCAGTTTTGAAGCTTTACGATTCCTGCAATAACAAACTCTTTGACAGCATGCAATTTAATAAATTTACAATATCCATGTAGCCGACCCTAATTAATTTGGGACTGAGGCGATGTTGTTATGCTGCTGCTGCTGCTGCTTGTTGTTGTTGTTGTTGTGTGTGTGTGTGTGTGTGTGTGTGTGTGTGTGTGTGTGTGTGTGTGTGTGTGTGTGTGTGTGTGTGTGTGTGTGTGTGTTTAACGAGAGTCGAACTCACGACCTCCGTGTGCCTTACCTTTTGGCGAGTGATGTCTTGTCCATCTCTAATAGAGTGCCCTATCGCTTCATATAGTGTAATTGACGTATTTTACTTTGATCTTTTCTCAGGCTTTGTAATGTCAAATTAGTTTAAGATGGAAGTTGGAATATTTTTGCTGAAGGACTCGAGAGATTTCTTTACCAGCAGCTTCTGAATCAAAGAGCACTACTTTGAATTTTAGATATGAAGGCAATTGCGCTTTCATGTTACCACTGCCACTAGCCAAGAAAATTAGATTTATGTACATCGTCGATGATTGTGATAATTGTGTATTATTTCTATTTTGATAATTATGTACTAGTATTTATTGAAAAAAAAGTATGATGTAGTATTTGACGGTTCCTGAATTTCTTCAAATCTAAAAATAAGCCGTTGAAATTTTTCTTAAAAAAATCTATGATTAAGCGTGCTTCAAGAAACTATTAATTAGAAACAGAATGATGGTTATGGTATTGGTAGACACATCCAAAACTGCTAGCAAAAAAATAGTAATAACCAGCCATTACCTTCTTGTAGTGGCTAAGATCTACTCACTTAACCTTTAAAAGGTCTCGAAAAGAAAAGAAATAGTAAATAGTTTTTGACATTATATGGTTGTTAACTAAGATAATTTATGATACATTTAAGTAATGGATTTTAATTAATTTGTGATCAAAATTTTGTTCTTTAATTTTGTTCTTGTGTCATATTAGCTTAGAATCATGAATCAAAATGGAAAAGGCTCTAGTAATCCATTTTGAGCATTAAGTTTGAGTACTCGCCTACGCGACAACCGACTCATAAAGTTGGTTAGTGAAAGTTACTCTTTTTTTTTCGAAGGGAAAGTTTTTCACATTGAAGGCGGACACACTTGGATCCACCACGCCACGTGTCAGCATCACAATTAGATCCATTTAAGATAAGGGGGCATGGAGCGTCGCCTGACCAAGTCAAACCAGATTAGAATTCGGAACGTTGGAGCAGTTCGTTTGACTTTCTATTTTTATTCAAAGCTCACTCTCACTTTCTTCACAAAAAAAAGTAGCCGTTACTCCTCTCTCTGTGCAACTCCAGAGCTTCTCCAATGGCGGTCTCTCTCGATCCCTCATCTCCAGCTCATATCAACAAGGTTTGAGACTTACCCATTTGTTCAATTGCTCATTCATTCTTGGGTTTACTTCAGATTTTGAATTCTTTGATTCCTTATGGGGTTTCAGGAATTGGGGATCTCCATGAATTCATCTCCTCTGTTGAGTCCTGCGTCGGAGAGTCGATTCTGGAGCACGCTGCGAAGTCGGGTCGATACCCTTCTCGACAATCGAAAGCGAGATATCGGTTGTGGCGATAGCGGTTCGAGCAATGTAGATGACAATGTGAGTGATGATCCATTTGTAGATCAATGTGAAGTGGTTTCTTCTTGGTTTTGTGATTTTTTATAGTTCTTATTTTTTAGGGGAATCGATTGAAGGAAGACTGTTTGCTTCTGCTTAGAGGGTTCGATTCGGTTTCGGCTTCTCTTTCGCAGCTCACGAGCAACATTGACACAGCTCTAGAGGTAATACTCAGCTCATTGAACTTTGTTCCCAAAATTTGAGTTAGACGTCACAATGTTGATCAGCAAAGCTAGTGTGTTTCAGCCAAAACACTCAAATTTCTCTGTTTGCAATGCTAGGGAGCTAGAGTTCTGGCTAAGCCATCACTAACAGAAGCAATGAATAAAAATCTTGATGACCTGGAAGTGGAAGAACTAGATGACAATGGGAACAAGAGAGGAATGAAGAGAAAGTTTGAGGTTTCGGAGATTTCGGAAGCTGAAAAAACTGGAGAGGGAAATGAAGAAAGCTTGAGGAATGGAAAGCTAACTAAAGCTAAAAGTGTATGATTTTTATTTTATTTTTTGTCTAATGATGTTTCGAGGTTTCGGAGATTTTGTTGATATTGATCTTTGTGTTCTTCATGAATTTTGATCTACAGCTTGCAGTGGCCATGGCAAACAAAGCAGGTTGGCTTGCAAGGGAACTGAAATCAATCAAGTCAGATTTGTGCTTTATGCAAGAGAGATCTGCATTGCTTGAAGAGGAGAATAGGAGGCTCAGAGAAGGTTATGAGAAAGGGGAGAGGCCTGATGAAGATGATTTGGTGAGTAGTGAGTACCCTTCAATGGATACATCGCATTTGTAAGAATCGATTAGTCTTCGTGAAGGTCGCTGACTCCTTGTTATTTAGTCTTAAAATCTGTTGTTGATTGATTGTTCAGGTGAGACTTCAGTTGGAAGCACTGCTCACAGAGAAGTCGAGGCTGGCTACCGAGAACGCTAATCTCATCAGGGAGAACCAGTGCCTCCGCCAGCTTGTCGAATACCATCAGTTCACAGCACAGGATCTATCGGCTTCCTACGAGGAGTTCATACAAGGAATGCAGTTGGACTTCTCATCTCCACCACCTAAGATAGATGAAGTTAAAGGTAGATACGGCAATATAATTAGTGATAGTGAAGCTCCAGAAACACCTCAGACAGATTTTTTTAGCATCTCCAATACCCTTGATGAAGAATGCCGCAGCAAAGAGCAATCTTGAGGGCTAATTTTGCAAACCGTCGTTGGTGGAGCTCTTCGAGAGAATCGCTTTTGGACCCTCCATTTTTTTGTATCCACCAAATAACATTATGTAGCTCGCCAATGTCATAACATTATGTAGCTCGCCAATGTCACAACACGAAATCTCAAGGTTGAAGTAAATGCTTTTTGAAGCATGTTGTACAATTCAAGTAAATCTCAGTTATGCCAACTGCACATTTGGTTGAACTAGATGAATCAGAAAATAAATGACCATTAATTAAACAGGCAAGAAGCAAATTCTAAGCTAGACTATATAGAGCCCCAGTTAAACACAACCAATAACTACAGAAGTTTAGTAAGTATCTCTAAGATAGACGACGTAGATTATGCCGACTGGCATACAAAAACATCGACAAAAAGCTTCCTTCCTTATCCCCCGAGGTTACTTTAGTTGTCTGTCAAAAACCATTGCCACCAAAGAAGCAAATTCTAAGATAGACTATATAAACCCTAAACCCTTAAACACGGTCACTACAGAAGTTCAGTAAGTATCTCTAAGATAGACGATGTAGATTATGCCGACTGGCATACAAAAAACATCGACAAAAAGCTTCCTTCCTTATCCCCCGAGGTTACTTAAGTTAGTTGTTTGTCAAAAACCATTGCCACCAAAGCAGAGGTTACTTAAGTAAGTTGTTTGTCAAAAACCATTGCCACCAAAGCAACTATTTCTTTCATTTCAAGACATTGCCGGTGCTCACTACTTTGTCGGTGCCCTTCTTCGGTGCTCTTCTAACAATCCTTCTCTTGGTTGTTGCTTGACGATTGGCTGCAGTTAAACCAGTTGGAGCAGCAAATTGGCTCAGAATTTCTCTAGCTGATGAGAGACCCGATACTATTTCAGTTGACCTTGTCACGTTGGAGACTAGAAATGCATCCTTCACTTTATCAATTGATTGAGTAAGAACAAGCTGCCCCTTCTCATACTGTACAATAAGGGAAAAGAATGAGAAATTTACAGATATTTCATAATAGTAAAGATTAAACGGACTCCTAAAGATGGGCATCTTCAGCGATTAGAATGATAGGTCCTCACTCGGCTTTGTTATGCTTTCTCTAAACATGGAAAAGGGAATGAAAAAAAAATCCAGGCAATAATGGATCCCTACTGTCCCATCTCTTTAGTACAAGTATTAGTGGAACTACTGAATCACTTGAAAAAGAAGCAAGCAATTATAATTTTGCGCGCTAAACTTGGAGGCTGGAAAGAACAAGAGTTGGGCATACTTACTCCTTCAAGTTTCGCAAGAGCTGTTTCCAACTTTCTCCGTAGCTCATTGTTTTCATCGTTCAAGTCTTCAATCTAAAAAATGATGTAGAGATATGTAGAGATGTGAGAATAACGAATGATGCAGTGCATGAAAGGAAATAATATAAACAAGCAATATAGTAAGTGCTTACCTTTTTCTGAGAATCTACATTCATGTTCTTGTACTTGTCGTTTCTCATCTCTGGTCTGGAATCATATAAGCCCGTGGTTTGTGTCGAAAAGCACCAATCAGATACCTGTTCAATAATGAACAGCTCCCAAGCCACACATGCACAAAACACAACACGAGAAAAATATGGGGAGGGGGAACAGTTAGAGAACCGACAGATTATAATAGTAAAATTCAATGACCAAAGTTAAATTATAAACCTTAGAGAACAATGCTTCAGTAGTCCTAGCTTGTGCTCCCATAAGTTGAATCAGTTTATCAAGTTTTTGTTCCATGCTTGTTGAACTTAACGTTTCTTCCAAACCCTTCCTCTTCTCGAAAGCGTTTAGGTGTTCTTCATCACTCTCAGTAGCTTCAAGATTTTCGCAAATAGGTTCAACATCCTGAACTTCAAGAGGAGCTGTATTCTGAACGCGTGGAGAGCGTCTAGGCGTGCCATTTGCAATGTCCAAACTTTTGTTCCCAGCAGCAGCTGCAATGTCCAAACTTTTGTTTCCAGTAACAACTGCAATGTCCAAACCTTTGCTTCCAGCAGCAGCTAAGGTTGTCAACTCTGCCGTTATTTCATTGCTGGCTTGGGTTTTTTTCGCAGGAGGATTCGAGATTGCAGGCTAACAAAGGATATCACTATATTTGTTAGAACCATCACAGAAATTTCCTTTGGCTTCCTAAACTTCCATGTTCACTTTTTCATTATGCAACATAAATCACGCGATCTTTAGATATATTTCAGTAGAATGCTTCATTGAACCTTACACATTGCTTGGTAATTTTAGATATAAAAGGTCCTTGGTAATAATATTTCAACTTCTTCGAAAAGTACAAGCAAAAAGACTACATTCTTTAGGAAAACGTCTTGATAATATCTGCCTTTCAAAGTAGGACCAGGCCTCTTTAAGATGAGCTAAAACCAAATCCTGCACTTACTTCACAGATTAAATCTTAAACTTCTGCATCAAACAGAAAATCCGTCCACAAGACAATAATTTCGAAAGCTTTCCTGCATGGAATCTACTGTGTAGGTGACTTTATAAAGATGAGGATTAGTTATTAATTGATGGACATGGTTCCCATTTATTTATTTAATCAACGACTAATCACACTGTTCCTATATCATCAAAATGAACAGGAAATGTCAAATAAAAAGCCAAAAAATTGACGAGGATGAAGGATAGGAAACGATGTCATTATGGTTTTTGGAATGACTCTTTTTCCCAACCCTGCAAGTTTTCTTCTCCACAAACAAAAAGCACCATCCAGCCAACCAAGAAACTCTCTTAAATATGAGAAAACAACACCAATGTTTTTCCTTCTACTGTCCCTGAAAGTCTGAGAAGAGAACAATTTTATGTACATCAGAACCAAGTATTAAATCCACGAGACGGGATAAGTCAAAGACAAAGATGTACCCTTCTCACCAAATCTAGACATGATTAATCCAAGAGCTCCCAAACATTTTCTAACTTCCAGGGAAGTTGACCACTAAGGAAGTTGTACTTTTCACGTTTAGTTCAACTTTGAACTTCTTGGGAAGTTCCACATTTTTAAAATAGTGAAATAATGTAATCGACATAATCCCCCCCCAACACTAAGTGAAGTTATCTTCCCCTATGTGGGGGAAGTTGGAGGCTCAATTTTCAAGGGAAGTTTGTGAAAATATCCAACCAAATAAGGTGAATTGAAACTTCCATGGAAGTTATCTTACTTCCTTCAACTTCCCCCCAAACCAAACGAGGCCTACATGTTTTCCAACTTCCCTTTCAAAGAGATCCTCATGTTTTTACTTCTAAAAAGCCATTTAATATGGTTCAATATTGCTTACCAAGAACAAAAAGGAAAAGTATGCTAAAATAAAGATATTTACAATTATGTAACCCCAACCAAAAAATATGCCATCACAATCTTTGCAGTACAAGTAGAAAAGGACCTTTGAGATTTTATCATTAAGGTGGAGGATTGCATTGTATTAGGAGAATGATATTCTAATACACTTTGGTCGCATACTTATGGCGCACACTTTATTTTTTAGCCATTTATGGTGTTTTGTCATATGTGGGGCCACGCCTGGGAAGACAATAAAGAGCCATAAATGGCTAACAAGCAAATTGTGCGCCCAAAGTGTGTTAGAT
Organism: Stephania japonica; assembly: GCA_039657345.1. Classification (NCBI taxonomy): domain Eukaryota; kingdom Viridiplantae; phylum Streptophyta; class Magnoliopsida; order Ranunculales; family Menispermaceae; genus Stephania; species Stephania japonica. Next base: position 11,530,874 of record CM077558.1, on the reverse strand, counting down.
TATCATTTTCCATAATTGTATTACACACGAACCTGTAAGGCTACTAAGAACCAACCACACTCTAAGGCCCAGAATCAGAATACCATGAGCAAGGATGAGACGAGGGGCAACGATTTCCTAGAGCACAATAGCATTACAATAAAAAATTAAGGCATTTTTTTTCAACTCCCTTGCTTCTACAAATCCAACATATCCCTCATTTGCTAACCATTTAGGCAATAACTCAACACTCAGTCTCTAAGCACATTTACACCTTTTGTGACAATAAAATCACCAAAGAAGCCACACACACACAAACACACACGCGCGCGCGCACACACACACACACACACACACACACAGTCACAAGTATAAACAAAGTCTATGACAAAGAAACACCATTCACATACTTGGGCATCAAACAAGTACCAAAGAAGGTCAACAGAGATGCCCTCTTTGACAAGTAAGGAAACCCCTCTCCAAATGAGGACACATACATATATTAACACACGAACTTCAAACATAGACGCAAAAATTGCAAAGAATTATAAAGGGAAGGCAACAAACCTGGTTATTGAGTGAAGGGTCACCTTCAACTTGAAGTGGTCTCTTGGGCAAGGGTGGACGTCCTCTCTTAGCCATGTTTCAGCTTCTTTTCTCACAACAACACTCTGAAGATGAGTGACTTAGTGGTTAAAGAATGATAAACAAAAATGGAGACACAAAACACAAAAATCATGAAAGATACCTAGTTCTTCCTCTCCTCTCAAATGGGACTTTCACAAAAATGGAGAAAAAATGTCTTTATATGGTGGAACACTGGACAGGCAGTGCCCCTATGCATGTAGGCTGTATTTCTTTCTTTTCTTAATAACTGTTGGTCTGCCTCACAAAAAGGTCTGTACTGAATGGAGTGAGAGTAATAAGATTTGAATTTGAAGATAAGGACAAAGTCCAATCAAAAGCATTCAAATCACAGATATCTCCTACTGAGATACTGTGATAATAGAAGTAAAGGACGGTGCTCTTTAGAAGGCACACCACCGGTGGGGTGGCAATTTAGTGTCTGACTCATCGTCCCGATCTTGTCAAATTTAAAATAAATGAGTTCAGACAATGTTTTAATAAATTTAGGTCAGATTTGAACAAAGACTTTTTGTTCGAATTCAAAATCGAGTCAAATCTTGACAAAAACTTATAATTTCAAATCCGACTGGCACAATTTAAATTTTAAATAAAGTTAAAATTTTCTTTAATAAAAAAGTATATTAAACACTTACCATTTACTGAATATATTTACAAACATTAATCTATTCGTATACATATAGGATTTAATGTACTAAAAATATTTTTTATTGTAGAATTAATTAAATTTTATTTTATTTATACTTGAATAATTATTTCTTGATATTAAATATTTAGTTACATAAATTTGGCATTACTTTTTCAAATTATATCACATGAGATTTATAATGTGTATATTTAAACATTTTCTCAAAAGAAATGTGTATATTTAAACATTTGAATAGATTTTCAATATAAGAGGTTAGTTTTCAAAATTGCGATAAATTTGGACAATCAGACAACCCAAATTTTAAGTGAAACGGGTATGGACATGCAACTCTTGTCCGAATTTAAAACCGAGTTGGATCCGAACACTGAGTTTACTTTTTTATTGTAGGGGTTGTCTAGACTCAGACTCGTCTGGATTCAAATTTTTGCCACCCCTACCCCTTACTCAATCATCCGTGTCAACCTCGAGATGTGATCTTAAACATTTTGAGATTTAAGATATGGTTGGATAGAGGTGTGCGTTCAAGCATTATCTTGTCTAATATGATGACAATGTTCATCCAAAAAAAGGTTTAATTAGTTAAAATATTATAACCTTTCATAACTTTTGTTATTACATCATAACCTTTTGAAATTTGTTGTTATATTCTAACTTTTTAAATTGTTTAATTTCTATCCTATGCCGCTTATTTACTTAAAATTTGATGAGGTGTCGCTTAAATAATAAATTTAAAAAACCACCTCATCACCTATAATTACTAAAATAATTATTAAATTTATTATTTAGATATCATATCATCAAATTTAAAGTTCAAACATAACATAGGATAAAATTAAGCAAGTTAGAATAATTAGGATATAATAACAAATCTAAAGGGTTAGAATATTTTAATCAATTTGGTAAAAAAATATATATAATGACATATTTTTTTAGTAAGGAACATATGTAACAAGTTGTCATCATATATTTTAATCAATTTGGCAAAAAAAGTCCCATATGTGACGAGAGACTTTTTTAGGAAGGAACATGTTGTCTTGAAACTTGAAAGTTACCTTGTTTTCATTTGCCAAACTTCTAGAGAGGTTGATTTTTTCTTTTTCTTTTTTAAAGTTCATCTTCAAAATTCTTTAGAAAGTTATATAATTTAAAAATAATAAAGTATGTAATTAAAAAAAACACTTAGTAAAATATAAAAAGAAACACGAGATAGGACTTTAAGGAGGTGCAATTAGGTCATAACTCTTAACTTCATCTAAAGAAGATAATACTATTGTATGATGGATGTAAGGGTTCTCATTTATTAATGCAATTTTATTACGCTTTGACAAAAAAAAAAAAAAACTTTCCTTATGTGGTAAAGAAGTTGGGGGTTAACTTAAAAAGTCAACAAAACACGTTAAAGTCTCTCTGGTGAGTTGGTAAAAATATCAATTGCCAAAAAAGGCAAAATCTCATGAGGTCGCAGTTGAACTTCCACTAAAGTAAAAAAAAAAGGTCTACCAAACACAAACAAAGCCTAAAAATAAAGAAAAATGATAAAATGACACATTTTCAACGCATACCTTTATGTTTTATTTATGGCTCTTTGTTGTCTTCCCAAGTGTAGGTCCACATCTGATAAACTACCATAAATAACTAAAAAATAAAAGTGTGTGCTCAAAGTATTATAACAATTGTGTTAGATTATCATTTTTCAAAAATAAAAGGTGACAAGGGTGGGTGATAGAACAAATATAAGAACTGCCACACAACTTCCAAGAGTCCAAAACAAACAAATTTCCACAAAGAAAATACTAAAAGTAACCTACTCCACATAAATAACGTATTTCACTATCAACAATTAGATTAGTACACAAAGAAAACTCTCTATCCATATGTCAACTGTCAAGTATACGTAATTAAGCCCGTATGCATGACCCCACAACACACACTCGGTCTCTAGACTCGTCAATGCAACACCCCAACACTCTATCACCATATGCTAATGCGCACACCATGCCCTATATATTCACTGTACGTGCGTACCTACTAAACAAATAGACTAGAATAAAAATAAGTTGACCCATTTTAAACATCGAAATATTTAACCTCTCTAAGCATCTAGATGGCTAACTATTGTTAAATAAGGTATTTCATTATCATATGTCAACTGTCAAGTATACGTAATTAAGCCTCAACCCATATGTCATGACCCCACATGCACCCCACAACACACACTCGGTCTCTAGACTCGTCAATGCAACACCCCAACACTCTATCACCATATGCTAATGCGCACACCATGCCCTATATATTCACTGTACGTGCGTACCTACTAAACAAATAGACTAGAATAAAAATAAGTTGACCCATTTTAAGCATCGAAATATTTAATCTACTTTAAGCAGAAAAAATTACTACCGTAGTGTATATATAGTTTTAAATCCATAAAGCACAGTTGGTTTTGGTTTTTTTTTATGAAAATGATGTATTTCGCCTTTAGTAAATATGTTATTAGATGGTTAAATAATAAACTTAACAAATCACACAAATAGCACCTTTTGTAAAGGCACTATTTGTGTGACCTAGCCTCCACGTAGGGTTGCAAGTGGGACGGGGGCGAGGCGGGGATTGAAGATACCGTCCTCGCATCCGCGGGGTCGCGGAGCGAAGATTTTTCTGCAAAAATTTCCTGCGGGGCAAACTTTGCCGCCCTACGCCCAGCCCCGCCCTGCCGGATTTCCCGCAGGGCGCAAAGTCCTACTAGTAAAGAGTGATGCATTGGTCGTTATTGATCGGATTGCTATGCGGGAGTTCGATACTTCGATGGTGTATATGGAATCTTGTGCGAGATATATAGAAGATGTTGCAGTAATTTAATGGTCTATGTTTGACATTGTGGCGGCCCCAATTTCCACATTGGTCCGCCACGGGAGCCCACGCGGGCCCACAACTGTCCATGTCACTGCTAGCTGTGTCTCACGCCCAATTATCCATTATCAATCAATTATTATTATTTTGATTCTTTTAATATCACATAACCTCAAAATTAGCAGCTGAAAAATTAAATGAACAATATAAGATTTATCTTGTATTTTATGAGTATAATACCTAAGTGGAAACCATACCAAATGTACATCATATACATCTCATCTGATCCTCAAAGTATAAAAATGTACAACCTGTCTCTCAAGCCCAAAACCCAATATAAAACAAGTAAACATAAACATACGTACGAGAAGGGCTAGAACTGTCAATCAATATAGTCCTCAAGCTTGCCCTTTCCCCGGCTCGTACTAGGATCTGCACTCAGCCATCACAAAAAGACAGATGACGAGCCCAGAGTGAGTAATCTCAAGGAAATTCACCAAGTAATTACGGAAGTAAAAGTACTGGAATTTAAAATACTATAATTTAAACATGCGGAACAAGAGAAATACAGACAACTGTAAAAAGGACCATCGCATGCATAAATATAGTGATGAAACAAAGTACATGCACATAAAAATCAGACCAAGTCATACTTCAGATTTTTCCCCGAGCACGACACAGTAAACACACCAATGGGTTGGCCCTGGACCTCAGGTGGTCGGCGTAGACCCACGACGCACCCACACAAGCCTACCATACCCGGGTAGCCTATTCACCGGCGTATACCTAGACAAGTGCTATGACTTAGTGGACTCTATGGCCGTAACGAATAAGCACCAGGTGGGGAGTGATCTCAACACTGTAAAGACACTAGGTAGGAGTAACTCCACTACCGTAAAGTCACCAGGTGAGAGTACTCAACCACCGTAAAGTAATAACGAAATGGAGTAAAGAATAAATAGAACTGAATTCAAATAAGTCAAACGGTAAATACTTAAAGTGAAGTTCAATTGGGATACTACACACCTTAATACGCACTCCTCGTTCCACAAGTTAAACCCCTCGGCTCGATTCCTTCAATTCCCCGATATTTCTCCCGGTCTGATTCCTGACTAAACCCCGACTCCAATTACTATTCCAAGACTCCTGGAATTCATTTATGAGGGTTATTAGTCAATTAATGGGTTTATAATGTTATTTAGACTCATTTCTCCATTTTTCAATTTTTGAGTTCCAGTGAACTATTAGCGCGCTAATGAGATGAATTAGCACGCTAATTCATCTGAGTCACTGTTCATCGTTTTCCAGAGGGTAATTAGCGCGCTAGGTCCACCCATTAGCGCGCTAATCGCACTCTGTCCAGATTTTTACAGTTCAAAAATCCACACTCCAACTTCCTCATATACATTCATTTGGTTCCAACACCGCTAAAACTCATCATCCACCTCAAAAACACCATTTAAACACAAATTCATCAAGTTTAAACTCAAAATCCAAGAATCACCAAAAATCACATTTTCAAAACCCATTTTCATAAATCACCCAACACCAAAACCAATCACTAACATACATTCTCCACCTTCATAGCACTCAAAATATACCAATTACCTCTAAAAATAGTTGTGCTACACTCAGCCACGCATTCAATACCAACATGCCCAAAACCCCCACCAATTTGAAATAAACTAAGAGAAGATCATAAATCTCACCTTTGATCTTGTGGTTGGATGTCCAAAATCACCTTCTTCACTCCTTAAACGTTGTTTTTCTCCTTCTCTTCTCCAACGATTCCCTCTTCCAAGCTCTCTCTCAACACCACACTCTCACTCTCCCTATTTGACCAATCAAGCATGTACATATATATACTTGGTTCCCATCAAATGTGTACACAAATATCGAGAATTATCCAAGGGTTCCTGATCACCCTGTGTCACTCCAACTCCATACACCTTATCTTGACATTGATGACCCTGTTGTGCATCTCGAGAATCATCCAACTGTTGTTATTTTATTCAGCTTAACTATAGGACTTATTGATTTCCAATTGATTTAGCATATAATAATTATCTATTCCATTCAATAAATTCCCAAAATTTATGAGTAAGCTCACCGTAGTTTCCCGACTACCCGACACCCCGTGCCCCGTGTCCCGTGTTCGCACGCACCCCGAGTCAATTCCTCACTCGTCAATAAACTACATTAACACACATATTGTAATGAAATTAGCTAATTTGTACATTTTCATCACAATTTACTACAACAAGCATACAAAACGGACTGTATACCTAGTTCGAGTGCGATCCAGCCTCGCTGTGGGACCCTCGACCGTCTTCGCTGGCATCCACATCTGCAATGACGTCATAATTAACGGCAATTATAAATTGGGCCGTTAAAGACATCTTTCTAGAAAATGGACTATTGAATGTCCTTTCTTTATTAACTTGTAGTGACATATTTACCACATCAATAAAGAAGTTACATTTTAACTTTGAACACAACTAGAAAATGAACTTTGTCCTCAAGAAAGAAAATAGTAAATACAAGTAGATTCAACTTTAAACACAAGTAAAAAGCTTCATTTCAATCCAAACAACAAACACATAAATAAGAGCATCGTTATATATTTTTAAAATATAAACCAGGTGACATATATATACAAAACCCAAAAGTATAAATTATGTGACATATAGATACAAAATAACAAATTATGCGGCATATAGGTACAAAATAACAAACTATGCTAACATGCCACAACATATTTTAATGCATTTTTTATATATTGAGAGCATATATTTTCCAATGCATATTCATTATTGTCAAGTTTCTACTTTTCGTTTTGATTCTGATTTTTTTTGTTTTCTTTTTAGGATTGAATCAAAATTCTAATAATAAAATGATTAAAGAAGTGATATGTATTTGTTGATAATCTATGGTAAGTGTTGCCTAGAGCTATGATCTCTTTTAAGTTTATTTGACAAGATCATATGTTTTTATTATATATCCTCACTGTCTCAACAAAATTTATTTGTTCATTTGAAGTTTCCTTATGTCGCACTTTTTTACCATAACATTTTTTTTTTATTTTTAGTTGTTTTTTCAACTTTTTTTTACTCTTTTCGACTTTTTGATAGCTATTTGAATTTCTGTGTTTTTTATATTTAGATTTTTACCTTTGAGTTTTTATTCTGATCTCTTTTTTATTTTTCTTTTCAAGAGCAAACAAAAATATTTTAGAAATGACATATACTGATCGTCAATCTTTGTGTGCATTGTTTAGATCAATTACCTCCCTTTTTTTAGTTTATTCAACAAGATGTCAATTTGTTATATATCCTTTATTGTGGCAACAAAATTTTAATTAATCATTTTTCAAAATAAATATAACTTCTATTCACAAAGTATTAAATTGGGATTTCACCAATGTTTGCATAAGTTTTTTTTTTCTCTTTTTATCACTTCCTTTTTCTCATCAAATTAATTTTATTAGGATTATATTTTTGTATAACCATATGCAAAAAGTTTTTAAACTTTCAAGGCATATATTCTCTAATTTTGCTACAAAAAAATTAAATGATATTATTCTTCCCTTAAAATTTATTCGAGATTATGTAGTAAAGATTATTTTTTTAATTTTTTTTTCTCATTAAGTTAATTATTTTTTAACTAATATATTGATACTTAGTCTTACCCGTGCTCGAAGTGCGAGATTTCGACTAGTTTTTTAAAATGGATTCCTCATGGGACGTATGGCGGGATATGGGACGGGGCACAGGGATTCTCCGTGGGGCGGGGCAGTGAGGATTCTCTGTGGGGTGGGACACGGGACGGGATGCAGGGCGGGGCGGCGGGGATTTCCTGTGGGGCGGGGCCATGGGGCGGGAAACGGGGCGGTTCTACGGGAAAACTGCGGGACAAAAGCATACCCCGTCCCCCGTCCCGCCCCGCTATACGGAGCAAACTTTCGCCCCGCGCTCGCCCGACGGGGGCAAAAATGCGGGAAATCCCCGCCCCGCCGGTGCGGGGCGCCGCGGGGGGCGGGAAATCTTTGTCCCACTTGCAACTCTACCTCCACGTCACGTAGGACTCGCACAAATAACGCCTTTACAAAAGACGTTATTTGTGTAATGTAGATCAAATTTTCAACACGAATAGCGCATTCGAAAAAGACGTTATTCGTGTGATAGTGGAAGTAATCCGGATGCCACGTGGATCACGAATAGCGCATTTTCCGAATGCGCTATTCGTGTTATGGCGGAGGTGAGGTGGATGCCACATGGATCAAGAATAGCGCCTTTTGTAAAGGCGTATTCGATCTACGTGGGTGTGACGTGGAGTCACTATACACGAATAACACCTTTTCAAAATGCGCTATTCGTGTAGATACTCGCCTGCCATGTCACACACCTACCGCCACCCACCGCCATGTCACACTGTATGAATGACTCAAAAGGAGTCATTCATACATTTCATATTTTGTATGAGTGACTCATTTACAAAAGGAGTCATTCATATATTTCATATTTTGTATGAGTGACTCCTTTACAAAAGGAGTCATTCATACAATTGAAATTATCATATTACACATCCATCGTCATGTCACATTAATAACATCTTTAATAAAGGCAATATACATTATTTTTAAAATTTTAAAGAAATTTACCCTATTTAATAAATTTTAAAGTAAAATAACCTTACTTTTTGAAAAAGGCCCTTTAAATATTGAGACCCACTTTAAGCATCGAGATAGTTGACCCACTTTAAGCATCAAGATGGACATCTACCCACTCGACACCTAATTTAATCAGCCACATCAATGCACACATGTCCCCATGTTTCACACACAAGCATGTGAATAAGTCTGACACAAACTCCAATTTTGAGCCACAGCTAGCCTAACAAAAACAAACATATGGTTAGCAAAGGAGTGCATTTTTGTAGACCTCAAATTGCATAGCATCGCCTGTTTTGGGCCTTGAAAACAATAAAAATAAAAAATTGCAAAACATAAATATATAGATAAATGTTGTGAATTGAATTGAGACTTGCTACAACTAGAGAAGGAAAGTAGAAGAACTAAGAACTTCTACTACTACAAAGAACTACAAAGAACTACAACTACAAAGTAGAAGAGGAGAAATGAGAGAGTTGAAATGAGAAGTTGTCATTCAACTTGGTGTGTTTTTACAATGAGGTTGATACCCTTTATATAGGACCTTTGGTGATGATGATAAATGTACTAAGACAATGTTTACAAGTTACACATACATCACATGTCATACAACTCTTTACAAGCAATGTTAACAACACATGAAATAATGAGTACATTGGATATGGATGCAAGTAAGAGACATGCTTGATATTACCACTCAATGTAAGAGCTATGCTTGACAATGATTAGTCATACAAAGTCTTGATCAATTGATCATCCATATCATAACACTCCCCCTTGGATGACAATTGTTGAGAGAATGTGCCTCGTTAAAACTCTTACTAAAAAAACCCCGAGGGAAAAATCTAGCAAAAGAAAAAGACTACACATTTCTTATTAATCTTAAGATGAGTATAATATTGTTAGGATTGCCTCATTAAAAAAACCTTGCTAGGAAATCCAATGGGATAAAACCATAGCTAAGGGAAAAAGAGTGCAATACACTAATCAATAACTCCCCTCATGTGAACATGGGTAAAATTTGTTCAGTTTCTTTACTTGCAATGTCTTTAAGTTTACGCAAGCCAATACCATATGTAAGCCTTTTAAATGTCGTAGTTGGTAAGGCTTTTGTGAATAAATCAGCAAGATAATCGCTCGATCGGATTTGCTTGACATCAATTTCACCATTCTTCTGAAGCTCATGTGCATAAAAGAATTTTGGTGAAATATGTTTTGTTCTGTCCCCTTTTATGAATCCTTCACTTAATTGTGCAATACATGCTACATTATCTTCATATAATATGGTTGGAGACTCTTTTATTGAAGGCAATCCACATGATTCTTGAATATGTTCAATCATGTTTCTCAACCAAACACATTCACGACTTGCTTCATGAATTACAAGTACTTCAGAATGATTAGAAGAAGTGGCAACCATAGTTTGTTTTACTGACTTCCATGATACAACAGTATTACCACAGGTGAATACATATCCCGCTTGAGAACGGGCCTTATGGGGATCTGATAAAAATTCAGCATCAGCATAACCTTGGAGATTCAATTTTACCCCTTTCGAGTAAAATAAACCCATGTCACTTGTTCCTCGAAGATATCGAAAAATGTGTTTAACACCATTTCAATGTTTTCGAGTTGATGAAGAGCTATATCTTGCAAGTAGATTGACAACAAAATCAATATCGGGTCTTGTACAATTTGCAAGATACATAAGTGCACCAATTGCACTTAAATATGGTACCTCCGGACCAATTAGCTCTTCATCACTTTCTTGAGGTCAAAATGGATCCTTATCCACTTCAAGTGATCTGACAACCATTGGAGAGCTCAATGGATGTGCCTTGTCCATATAAAATCTTTTTAATAATTTTTCAATATAATTTGATTGATGGACAAGTACTCCACTTAAAAAATGTTCAATTTGCAAACCAAGACAAAGTCTTGTTTTTCCAAGTTCTTTCATCTTGAATTCCTTTTTCAAGTATTCGGATGTTCTAACGATGTCGTTGTGGTTTCCCACTATATTTAAATCATTAACATATACAACAATAATCACAAATCTTGTTGATGATCTTTTAATGAAGACACATGGGCAAAGGGGATTATTTACATATCCTTCTTTCAGTAAATAATCACTAGGATGTTTGTACCACATTCGTCCGGATTGTTTCAACCCGTACAAAGACCTTTGTAATTTTATAGAATGCATGTTATGAGGTTTTGATTTTATTTCATCGGATATTACAAATCCATCAGGGATTTTCATATATATCTCACTGTCTAGAGATCCGTACAGATATGGTGTAACGACATCCATTAAATGCATATCAAGCCCTTTAGAGACTGCAAAGCTTATCAAGAACCGAAATGTGATTGCATCTATAACATGAGAATATGTTTCCTCATAATCGATGCCAGGTCTTTGTGATAAACCTTGAGCTACAAGTCTTGCTTTGTACCTTGTAACTTCATTTTTTTCGTTTCTCTTTCATACAAATATCCATTTATATCCAACAGGCTTTACGCCATCTGGCGTTTGGACAATTGGTCCAAAAGCCTCTCGTTTCCTTAACGAGTTTAGCTCTGCTTGGATAGCATCTTGCCATTTTTGCCAATCAGGTCTTTTTTGACATTCGTCCACTGATCGTGGTTCTGGATCATCATCATTTTCACATATTTCAAAGGACACATTGAAATCAAATATATCATCAGGAACAATTTTATTTCGATCTCAAATCTTACCAGAGTTTAAATAATTTATTGAGACCTCATTACTTTCATCTTTTTCATCTTTTTTCTAGAGGAAGTTGTTCCACATCAGAATCAACTTGTTCTGACAAACCCTTTATCAAAGGATTCTTGTGCTTTCTCAGGAGTATTTTGATTTGTATTTCTTTTTACTCCCATTTTCCTCTTTCGAGGAATTGTATCCTTTGAACCAACCGGTCTTCCACGCTTTAAGCGTTTCGTTGGTTCTTGTGCATTTTATTGCACAGAGACATCAATTCTTGCAGGAGCATTTACAGCTGGAATATGTGATTTTATCACTTGTTTTGCATCATTAATGCATCTGGTAATTGATTTGCAATTTGTTGCAAATGAATGATCTTTTAAACTTCAAGTTCACACTGATTTGTTCGTGGATCATAATGTAATAAAGTTGATGCATTCTAAGCAATTTCGCATTATTCCTTTTGAATTGACTTCTTATCTCCCCCCAATGGTGAAAAAATTGCTTCATCAAAGTGGCAATCAGCAAAACGTGCAGTAAATAAATTCCCTATTAAGGGCTCAAGGTATCTTATAATGGACGATGAGTTAAATCCAATATAAATCCCAAGTTTTCGTTGTGGACCCATCTTAGTTCTATTGGGAGGTGGTATAGGAACATACACTGCACAACCAAAAATTCTTAAGTGTGAAATATTTAGTTGTTGACCTAAAATGAGTTGCATGGGGGAATGTTCATGGTATGCAATAGGCCTATAACGAATGATAGATGCTGCATGAAGGACTGCATGTCCCCAAACTGAAGTTGATAACTTAGTTCTCATGATTAAAGGTCCGCAATTAATTAATTGAATGCGTTTGATTAGAGATTTTGCCAAACCATTTTGGGTATGCACATGTAGAACAGAATGTTCAATGATAATTCCTATAGACATGCAATAATTTTTAAATGCTTGAGATTGAAATTCCCCAGCATTATCAAGATGGATGGTCTTGATTGGGTTGTCAGGGAATTGCGCTCTTAACTTAATGATTTGCGCTAAAAGTCTAGCAAATGCAACATTGCGAGTCGAAAGCAAACAAACATGTGACCACCTAGTTGATGCATCTATCAAAACTATGAAATATCTAAATGGTCCACAGTGAGGATGAATAGGTTCACATATGTCTCCCTGAATGCATTCTAAGAAAACTGGGGATTCCACAACAATTTTACTTGGGGATAATTTAACTATCAATTTACCTTGAGAACAACTAGCACAATTATAATCACCAGCTGAAAATATTTTGTGACTCCTTAAAGGATGTCCATGCGAATTATTAATTATTCTTCAAATCATTGATGATCCTGGATGACCAAGCCGGTCATGCCATAAAATGAATGTCTTTGGATCATTAATTTTCTTATTTAAGACGACATTCGTTTTGACATGCCTTTTCAAATAAAATCCAGAAGGTAATGCTGGGAATTTAAATTTTCAGATGAAACAAATCATACTGAATAACTTCTATATAAGACATTGACAACATTATAGTTGTACCATATATTGCACAAACATTAGCCTCTGCTAAGTTTAAATTTGATAAATACTCTTTATATTACAATGTACATGTAGTACAATAAGTAAGACATGCGTTATTCACCTTTATTTAGCTCATAATTTGAACACATCTTAATGTGTCAATACTTAATTGAGTTATTTTTAATGGTAAAATTTATAATTTTGTCTTGATTTTGAAGGCATGGTAAAAGATCAAAAATATTTGGGTATGTATATGACAATATTTAGGCAGCATAGTCTTTCGTACGTGACAAAAAATGTCACAATTATGAGAGCTCCTTGTCAATACTAATTTACCCTTTCTAGTGGTGCATCACTTTTTATTTTGACTATCAGTGGAATTGTCAATATGACTTTTACCATATCTTTTCACCTTTTCCACGTTCATAAATTTGTAATTGCGACCATGGTCATTATATGCAACATATGCTTCTTAATTTGAAGCTAAACCAATTGGACATGAGTGATATTATATTTATAATATCTTATTATTTTACTCAGCTGCCACAAGACAAAGATTCAATCCATAATTAATATTTAATGGATTGACGTGCGAGCTCGATAATTTGTTGGAGTAATACATCGAGGTGAGCCATGTGGCCTTTATTTGTCTCATCAGTCATATTTCTGCATAGCCTCAATATAGAGGTAATTAAAATTGTAGAATAATAAATGATATTTGACTGATATAAATTTTGTAGCGTGAGACTCAGCAGCTCATTTTGAGCCTTTTGGAGCATCACCAATTTTGGCCTTGATATAGATAGCTCCATGAGGTGAAATGATAATATAAAGTGAAATATTCACTTTTCAAATCTCTAAAGAGATATTTGACGAATAAATATTAGTATTATACGCATAGTCTTGCATATATGTTTTATATATATAATTTGAGCATCACATTGCCTTAACAAGTAATCAGTATTGTCAATATTGTTAAGGTAATTAATTCAATTATAATTAAATAAAATTTTTATGAAAATAGTGATAAACTAAATAGTTTTCTTTTTATACAAAACAGATAATATACTATTAAATATATGTTCACAATTTGATTATAAATACGCAAACTGTAATACTTGTATGAGTTGGTAGGACAACCTCCAGGTTGGGTGGCGAGACGAAGTCTACTTAAAACCATGCCTCCTCGAACGGGATAACCCGTCTCCCTTTCAATGTTTAGCTTTACCGGGGACAAAGCTTACCCACTATCAACCCAAACTCATAACACTATTTGCAATATAAAAAATCAAGAATGGAGCATAATTAATCGTTTGTAGTATAGCGAGAAAACTAGTTATGTCACATATTGACTTTTGATTTCTGATGTAGAAGATCGTAGAAGACGCAACTACAGAACATACTTTCGCAATCGGTGACGTTATAATGCATAATATATGAATAAAGCATGCATATAAAAGTGAAGCAACCAAGATAATATAGAAATAAACCGAACTCATAAAAGTTATACCTTCCTAGTTTTATCTTCTTAACAAGCCTTCTTGAACTTCAAGATCTCCTTAATGCTAGAGCAAGCTCGTGCTGATAACGTGTTGTGAATTGAATTGAGACTTGCTAGAACTAGAAAAGGAAAGTAGAAGAACTAAGAACTTCTACTACTACAAAGAACTACAAAGAACTACAACTACAAAGTAGAAGAGGAGAAATAAGAGAGTTGAAATGAGAAGTTGTCATTCAACTTGGTGTGTTTTTACAATGAGGTTGATACCCTTTATATAGGCCATTTGGTGATGATGATAAATGTATTAAGACAATGTTTACAAGTTACACATACATCACATGTCATACAACTCTTTACAAGCAATGTTGACAACACATGAAATAATGAGTACATTGAATATGGATGCAAGTAAGAGCCATGCTTGATATTACCACTCAATGTAAGAGCCATACTTGACAATGATTAGTTATACAAAGTCTTGATCAATTGATCATCCATATCATAACAATAAATAAAATGTTTCCTCAAAAAGATAATAAATAAAATGTTTTTAGGTTCGATCCTACCATCTGATTCACGAGACCTGTTCTTCAATCCAATGTACAGTTCTAATCACGTCAACTTTTTTATTTATTATTTCAATGAGTATATTTTTAATTGTTGTATGGTAGCTATGAATGTCATAACCTTATTTAACCTACCTTAGCAGTTAGCACTTTGGATTGATTATGAGTTAGTTAAACGACTCACCCTCATTACTGAGAGTAAAAAATATTATTAATTATTAATAATTAAATTCATAACCTCTGCTTAAGTTAGAGTGATGACGATTGCACCTAGGACAAAAATAAAAAATATACGTATGGACAAATTGTTTTCCCCAAATCCAAGGCTATCCACAAAGGGAACAATTAGTACATGTCCCAACAACTAAGATTGGAACGCAATAAATAAATATGTTTGAAGTCAATATAGCCGGCCCAAATTAAAAATAAAAGCCATATCTCTATATATATACTTGAATGATTTCACCACCATACGTACATTGATTCAACATATATAATCAAAAATTGACAACAATCTCAAATCAACATGGCTGCAGAAGATGATCAAGCAGTGAAGGTACTAGGCAACAAGCTTAGCCCTTACTCATTCAGAGTTGAATGCTCACTCAAGCTTAAAGGAGTAGACTATGAGTTCATCAAAGAGGACTTCTACAACAAAAGTGAGAGGCTGCTTCATCACAATCCAGTATACAAAAAAATCCCAGTGCTCATCCACAATGGAAAATCAATCCCAGAGTCAATGATAATCGTCGAATACATCGATGAGACTTGGAGACATCTGCCTAGCCTTCTGCCTCAAGACCCTTATGAGAGAGCCATGGCAAGGTTCTGGGCCAAGTTTGTAGATGAAAAGGTGAGCTGATTAACTTGATTGCATGATCAGAATTATTATTATTCTTTTTTTGTTTTTTTGTTATTACCGTGGGTGTCCAAACTGCCTCAGCCCCTCCTGATTAAGGTTTGACTAACTCAAAGGTGGAAGGATAAATAATGCAGTTGTTGCGAATAGAATCATGATCAGAGTTTTGCAGTATTTTTTTATTTTTTTTTTTTTTGAATAGGAAGATTTGCAAATTGTTTGAGCTGACAGTTTCGTTTTGATTTATCTAATTGCTACTTTCTTTAAATTAGCTGAGTTTGATGAGTGTTTTTTTTTTTTTTTTTGAAATATTGTATGAGTTTTAGCTATACATCCATGCAGGTAAATTTTTCTTTGGAGACACAAAGTGAACATTTTCCGTTTGGTTGATTAATTTGTCTTGAATTGTATGTTTGGAATGAATAATTCACAATTTCAATCTATTATATAGGCATATTATCTTATGTTTTTCTGGAATAAGCTTAGGAATTCAAAACTTTTGTCTTTTTTCTCTTTCATTAATCCATTCAGTCAAGCATCTAAGTCACGACCCAATAGAAACTGAAGAAATTTAATATAGTCGCCACCTATTATCTCATTTTTGTTAGCTCACACTAATTACTTTGGTGCATAATAGGTTCTAAACAGCTCTTTTTTATATTCCAAAACTCAAATGTACCAATGAATGATTTCAACTTTTAATTGATCCAACCTGTTGTTTTATTGTTTTTTTGCATGCAATCTGATCAATTTGTCGTTATAATATGAACTAAAATTAATAAAGTTTTTTTTTTTTTTGATGACTTACAAAAATAAAACTAATGCACCCACGAAACACTTTTTTTTCATTGTAATCTGGTTTTAGACATTTGATTGGTATTTCATGGACTCTGCAGTGTGTGCCTTCCATTATCAGTGTGTTCTCTAGTGTTGGGGAGGATCAAGAGAAGGCTTTGAAGGATGCAGAGGAGACTCTGAAGACTTTCGAAAAGGCGCTTAAAGGAAAGTTCTTCGGCGGAGAGACAATGGGGTTTGTGGACGTTGCTGCTGCTTGGCTTCCATATTGGATTGGAGTCGCAGAAGAGATACTGAATTTAAAGGTGGTTGATCAAGAGAGTCTGCCTTTGCTCAGTGTGTGGTTTGAAGAGGTCGTCGACGTTGAGATTGTAAAGGGCTGCTTACCTTCCAGAGACGAATTAATGGCTCACTTGAAGAGTTTCAGAGAACGATCTGTTGCTGCAAAGGATTGAAATGCAAAATACATGTTATTGTTGTTGAACTAAAGGCGTAGTTTATAAATGTGTGGTGGTGAGGATATGAACTCACACTGTTAAAGAGTTCCAGGAATTCACTTTTGTATGTAATGCCCAATAATGGGAATTCCTGCTTTAGAGAATCATATATTTGCATTTTCTTTATCATTCCAGCTTCAAATATCCGCTATGGAAGTGTGGGTAATTAAACGCACGGTCCCAAGTTCGATTCTCCACTTTGTCTAGGGTATGTTCAGGTTAATTGCACCAGAGCGTCATGAGAATAGTAAATCAGTTAAATAAAAAAAAAAAACTGCAATGGAACATATGTTTCAACAGAATCCTAAATCAGTTAAATAATAGCATAAACATCTGCATCTCCACTTCTCAAGAACACGTCAATATATAATTATATCAATTACCATAAAAGAGAGTACGACATGGATTATTGTTACAATTCGACGCCGTGCAAGATCAAATCTTGCATCATCTGAATGACATCCTGAATTCCTTTTTCTACCAAAATTTCCAGTTTAAGACTATGATTTGCCGGTGAATAAGAGTCCTAAAGCTAAATCGGGCGAGTACCCGGCCTTACAAGAAAGAACAAACAGTATTAAATAGAATGGGAAAAAAAAAAAATTGAAGGTTATAGATGTGACTAACTAAATAGGTTAATCTACAAGAGCAACTTCAAGAACCACCGTCAATCCCTGGTTTGATTGGTTTCCTTCTATAGTGTGCGGCTAATTGGCTCATGGAAATACTGCAGGGATATGAAAATTGCTTCCTGCATGGTGATATTATTGCAGATAACTAACATTAGGTCGGTGCAAGATGAATTACTAGAAACATGAAATTAGAGGCATAGAAAAAAAAAACAAAAAAACAAAAAACAAAACCTCACCTCTGTTCTAATAGTTCTACTCCCTTGATTAGGACAAATGTTCAAGTATGAATCGAAAACCTCGTTGGCATTCTTTCCCTGGAAGAGAGATAAAATGAGCATTCAGCTGAGCCTCACCCAGATCACAAATTGGTAAATCAAGTAATAGATAGCAAGGAAGTATCCATAACATTCGTATTATGAACATGTGATCATATTATAAAGGTGCCGTTGGACCATTTCTTTCAAAGGATAAAGGAAGCAGATCTTCTCACTTTTTTTAAGTAATACTTAGGAAGTCTTTATGTTCTTCATGATGATAAAGAAACCAAACCAGTGACCAAGGACGAAAATTTCATAAATGCAATATGATGCCCAAGAAAGCGACGATTAAACAGTAACATACATATTTTTCTTTCAAAAAAAAAACAGTAAACATGCATTTTCCTAGCTAGCAATAGTTTTGTCTGAAAGGAAACTTCAGCAAATTCAAGGTACCTTTAAACTATCATCCTCTTCAATGCTTTCTTCCAACCCAGCAAGTCCACCAAAAGCAATCAGTAGATGACTGTACGAGATGGCATTCAGTTAAAAACACATATCATGAAAGAACAGTCAGTAACCTGCCTCATGCAAAAAAACTAATGTTGCAACATGAAATACTATATGTGGGAATCTGCAAAGGCCGAGAAAACATTTTTGTCGAACCCAAAATTCATAAACGTTTCTATAAACAGACACAATCAAATATTTTATTGACAACAAAGTGGTGTTTTGGAAGGGGCCAAGATTAGGCAACACCCAACTTTATAAAATGGTCGCCTTACATAGTTGAAACAGTGTTCTCTAATCTTTTAGCCTTGCAGCAAACCAGCTTCCCTTAGAATGTTGCAGTAGCATGTCAAAAGATTTGTTCTATTCTTTTTCGTCATTAACATATTCAATAGTTACTAACCCAAAACTTCAAACTACTTGTACAAGATCTAACTATATACATAAATTTTGTGTAACGTTAAATAAAATAAACACCAACCAAGTCAAATACAACATTGGATATAAAGAAAAATAACCATATGATCAGAAATAAACACAGTCCTTAACAGTTAGCATTCACATCGGCCAACTATAAAAGGTACCTGAATTTAGGAATTGTAAGATCCGTAGAATTAACAATGGTACCATGCTCTGAAGTTCCAATTGCATGATCATACCCACCCTATTCAAATCAAAACTAAGAAATGAATTCAAAGATACTTTGAAAGCCTAACATATGAACTAGAACACATAGATACGTATGTAACATAAAACGGCCGAAAAATGGAAATTAATGCAATATAATAGAAAAAGAAGAATGGCCGAAAATTATAGAGACGAGCCAAACAAAAGCTTCTCTTTTGGGGAGGTAAGAAACCTACTTGTATATTAGTATAAAACGGCGTTACAAATACAAAAACACAAAAAAGAAGACGCAAACTGTACAAAAGGTGAGACTGAATAAAAAAAGAAACTGGAAGGTAATTGAAATTTTGAAACTAGGGAAATCTAGAAAGCTGAGACAAAAGATTGCCCTGTTTTACCGAAACACAGCACAACTTGGTTCAGAAGAAATTTGACTAGGTTCTGAACTTTCAGAGTAAATTTAAATGTGGTTACCTGCTCCCAAGTGGCGGTTTGTTCCCATGGCTACTGTTAATCTTTTTCCCGGCTCAAGCTTATCTTCAATTACCACATTCTGCACCATTTAGAATACAGTCAATCACCACCAAGTTAGGTAGCAACCTAGATAATGGACTTCGACATGAGCTCTTCTTGACACTACTTTTTTACAATGTATAGAAAGTTGAAAGTAAAGCATCTAAAATGCATCGGAACATGTTAAGATTAGCAAATTACACTGGTACTTTTGATGATAGAAGACAGACATCATAACCAAATGTTTCAAATAAATCATATAACAAACAAGATCTTATCTATTTCAACTTTCACAATATCAATCAAAATATATTAATAAAGACTCATTTCACTGGAGAAAAAAGAAATTCTCTTAGGCAACATATGGATTCATAAAACTGAATTGTCCAAGTTAAATTACCAATTCCCTAAAGGTACAAACAGAGGTTGCATGACTCTACAATTTGACTACATAAAATTGAAAAAAAAATAATAATAATAAATAAAAAATTGAATTATAAATTTCGAACATTATCTGGGAATTTTAACTTTTCTTTGGATTAATTCTTGCAGGTGCAGGAAGTAAATGACCACTTGTTTACTTTCTCTACTCACCTCCATTCTTTTTTGTTGATGGAAGTCCTTATCAACAAGAACAAAAGCATCAATTAATATTACAAAGTGTTAAATGTAGAGTAATGGAATAAACCAGTGAACACGATACATAAAAGGTTGATGATGGGAATGGTCTAGTGCAGTTTCTTGAGAAGGTACAGAAATAGTAACCAGGCTAGAAATTGCTTGGAACTGACAGTTATGATAAGTTTGGTGAGAAGAACAAAATAATGGATCAGTGTTGGGCAGTCTGTTGCAACAATATGATAATGGTGGCAGCAATTATGAAACATATGGAGATGATGAGAGTTTCCAAGCTAAGGGGGTGGTACAATCATGGCTATAAGAGCTGACAAATACATAGTATGAATGATTTTATATTCCAAAAAGGCCTCAGTTTAGAAAGGAAATGCAATATAGTAAAAGTTTAGTTCTTTCAGCACTCCAAATAAAAAGAATCTGTCAAACACCATATTGCTCGTACAAAATCAGAAAGTATAAGTGTCAACTGTGTCCATAAAATGGAGATATCTCACAAGCACTTTGAAATCGTACCTTACTTAAACCAACATCGACATATGTTCCAATAGAATTTAAAGTTTTTTCTTTCAATGTAACACCTGAAACAAACATACAAATATAAGTTAGTCATTTGTCACTCGCCAACACATTTTTTTTCCTCTCAATGTAAATACTGTAAAAAAATACAATCATAACTTCAGTCATTCATGTCTCAACCACAAATTCAAACATATACATGCACATAAAGAGGGCATTGCCATTCATCAAATATTAAAAAAAAAAAAAAAAAAAGTCAAATATGGAATCATTAATCATTAATCACAAATGATATTAAACATGGGATCAATAAAATCATGAAGAAGAGCATCATCATCAATAAAAACTCAACATACCTTCACGGAATGATCCCCATTCATGCTTTCTCAAATGGTGAGGAGCATCAAGCGGTGGCAACAAACCCTGAAAATGAAATAAAAATGCGATTTCACCCAATTTTAATTACGCTTCACAGCTGAACATAGATAAGTGACACGAGAATTGTCCATTCCCGCACCCTTGCTATCAAATACTAGTATCTGTTTGATCAAAAACTTCTGTAAGTTCCCTTCAACACAACACACTAAAATTGATGGGGCAAAAACCCTCATAAGATGGCAATAAGTATAAGTTGCTGCCATAAAATATGGTTGGATAGATATGATGACAATGTTCATCCAAAAAAAGGTTTAATTAGTTAAAATATTCTAACATTCACAACTTTTGTTATTATATCGTAATCTTTTGAATTTTATTGTTATATCCTAACTTTTTTAAATTGTTTAATTTGTATCATATGCCACTTATTTACTTAAAATTTGATGAGGTGTCGCTTAAATAATAAATTTAGAGGCCGGCTATGTGCACCCCAGTCAACACTCAGGGCACCCCATTTACAAGGGCACTCATCGAATTTATCAAGGCACCCCCAAATTGGACGAAAATGCCCTTGAACCCTAAGGCTGAGGCACCCTACCTATTTCGACTATACCCTAAACCCTAGAACTGGTTTCCATTTTTTCGAAACCTCATTTCCTACAAAAGCTCTCATTGCCATCGTGATTTGGAGGCGAAATCAACTAAATCTCATATTTTTCATCATTCTCTCCCACATATTCCTGGTTTTTTCGAGTTGGACAGGTTTTTTCACCCAATTGAAGTGGTCAGCGGCTAGGGACAGGTTCGGATTTGAGTTCATTGTGAAATCGAGAGGGAAAGTAAGGTACGTTTGAGTTTTTGTTCGATTTTATGTTCATTTGGTTCGTTTTCTTTGTAGTCGTCTATGAAAATGCTTCAATATCTGGATTTTCTTGCAAACCCGTAATACTCGGCCACACAGGACCGTGATGTAGTCATTAATCTCAGAAATATCATACCGAGACTTATGAGTACTTCTCGTTTGTATCCAAACGACACTTAGCCCATATAAAATTTCATTACATTTCGGACACAAGTAACCGAGATTCTTGTTTTTGTTTCGATGCTAGTAAACCGAAGCTCGTATATTACTTATGCGTAGGTTTAGTCTCGGAGGATAAATACCGATACTTTGTGATAGATCTCGGTTTCGTCATACCGAAATTTTGCCTTAGGTTTCGGTTATGGTATACCGACATTTTTGTTTTGCTATCGGTTATGCCATACCGATTCAGTGTTGAAAATATATTTTTTGGGGTTTTTTTTTGCTGCACAAGAGATTATATGGTTACAATGTCTTTCTCTATCAGATATAGCCGAGGAAAATGTACTGTTTCTAGAGAGGATGTCGATGGAGAGCCCACGAGAGCACGAGCACAATGAGCGTCGGTCGTGGCTGCTGCTCCTTCTGGTCCTGCTGCTCCCTCTGCTTGTGATGTCCGTGGTAAGAGGAAGGCACAGACTGCATCATATCTAAAGGCGAAAGTGCAAGCTGTTGAGGGTGTACGTGGACGCAGACCGGTGAGGGATAACGTTGAGGATGAGGCATCTCATGTCCCTGTGGGGAGCAGTAGTCGGGGTGGTGCCGACGGGGATGAGGCCCGCAGGCCAGCAATGGAAGAAACCACCACATCCCAACCACAAGCAACTAGGAGTAGTAACGGTATTGTTGGTGGGAATGTTGTGGAGCCCGAAGATGACCCATCTGCTCATTTCCCTGGCAGTCCTATTGACCGCTCTTTGTTGAAGAGTTTTAAGGATCATGTTGCGGCAGCAATTTGGAATAATGAGGTATGTAGCCTTTTTTTTGGCAAAATATCAATTCATTTTCAATTAAATTATTACTTTTGCTATTCATATACGATAATGTATTTATGAATTACGTTTTTTTTTTGTAGCATCGAACCGTTGCTTAAGTGCATAAACCACGGGGCTCAAATAGCTGAGTGGGATTTGCAATCTTGTCACCCCGACACCCAGGGACTGCAAATAATCATTCAGAGGTCGGGTTTGGCTCCACTAATAGACTGCTCCTATCGGAAAGCCAATAAGGAGGTGATATCAGCTTTTGTCGAGCGGTGGCAGCCGGAGACCAATACATTTCATTTACCATTTGGTGAAATGTCCATTACGCTCGAGGACGTGAGCATTTTACTGAAGATCCCAATGACGGGCAAGGTGGTGGCGGTTGAGAATTTTTCAAGGTACACAGAGGAGTCCCGCAAGGATGCGATTGAGTTAGTTTCAAAACTGCTCGGGGTTTCTCCTGACGAAGCAGAGGAAGAGGTTAACATTACGAAGGTCTCACAAAGGAGTAGTTTGGTGAAGAGTCGTTTTTGCCCACCCAATTCCAAGTCTTCCAAGATTTCCGGTTCTCCTACTACGTACCCTCCAGTGGAATGCACTGGCACGTGCATACTTTTTGTACTTGCTCTCTTGCACCCTATTCGCCGATAAGAGTGGGTCACGAGTTTCAATTCCTTAGCGAAAGCTTCGGAGAACTTGGATGAGGTCAGGACTTAGGCATGGGGTGCTTCTGCTCTAGCTTATCTTTACCGTCATCTCGGGTCAGCCACCAGGGTAGAAGTGTTGCAGATTGCAGGGTACCTTGTGACGGCCCCAATTTTCACATTGGTCCACCAAGGGAGGCCACGCGGGCCCACAACTGACCACGTCACCGCCAGCTGTGTCCCACGCCCAATTATCCATTATCAATCAATTATCAGTTAACTTTGATGTTATGAATTTACTTTTATTCCTTTAATATCATTTAACCATAAATTACGAAGCGGAAGATTTACTATCAATATAAAGATTTAACCTGAATTTCATGTATATTATGAGCAAAATGCCTAAGTGGAAACCATATCAAATGTACATCATATACATATCCTCGAAGATTCACAAAATATCAAAATATACAACCTATCTCTCAAAGCCCAAAACCCAATATAAAACGAGTAAATATAAACATACGTACGAGTAGGGCTAGAGCTGTCAATCGATATAATCCTCAAGCTTGCCCTTTCCCCGGCTCGTAGTAGGATCTGCACTCAGCCATCACAAAAAGACAGATGACGAGTCCAGAGTGAGTAATCCCAAGGAAATTCACCAAGTAATTACGAAAGTAAAAGTACTGGAATTTTAAATACAATAATTTAAACATGCGGAACAAAGAAATAATACAGACAACTGTAAAAGAAAGATCATCGCATGCATAAATATAGTGACGAAACAAAGTACGTGCACATAAAAATCAAACTAAATCATACTTCGGGTTTTCTCCCCAGGCACCGACCGTAAACACACCAATGGGTTGGCCCTGGACCCTCTAGGTGGTCGGCGTAGACCCACGACGCACCCACACAAGCCTACCATACCCGGGTAGCCTATTCACCGGCGTATACATAGACAAGTGCTATGATTTAGTGGACTCTATGGCCATAACGAATAAGCACCACGTGGGGAGTGATCTCAACACCGTAAAGACACCAGGTAGGAGTACACTCCACTACCGTAAAGTCACCAGGTGAGAGTACTCAGCCACCGTAAAGCAATAATGAAATGGAGTAAAGAATAAATGGAACTGAATTCAAATAAATCAAACGGTAAATACTTAAAGTGAAGTTCAATTGGGATACTACACACCTCAAATCGCACTCCTCGTCCCGAAAATCAAACCTTAGTCCAGCTCCAATAAATGCCGACAATTCAAACTATCACCCGAATTATACCTATTACCATTTATCACTAAATTAGCTTCAATTTAATATATTATGTCAATTTTTTGTTTTTCGAGGCTAAAACCCCGACT
This sequence comes from Stephania japonica, assembly GCA_039657345.1. Lineage (NCBI taxonomy): Eukaryota > Viridiplantae > Streptophyta > Magnoliopsida > Ranunculales > Menispermaceae > Stephania > Stephania japonica. Next base: position 11,505,692 of record CM077558.1, on the reverse strand, counting down.
ATATCTCGCCAACATTTCCGAGAAAATCCCAAATTTCCTTTATTTGATCAAAATATAATTTTTCTATTTTTTTCCTATTTTATATGAATTTTCTATGAATTTTCCAGATTTTTTTTTTCCAAACTGTTTTTTTTTTTTTTATTTATTAGGGGCGGTTCGGCCGAACCGGCCCCTTCTTCCCCACCTCGCCAAACAGAGACGCTCTGTATTTTTTTTTTTTTTTTTTTTTTATGATTCAATCGAGAGAGAGAGAGGGAGAGGGAGAGGGGAGACGACTGTCGTCTCCCTCCTCGGACAAATTGCTCTCGCAATTCGTCCGAGCTCTCGAGCTCCACCCCACCATCACCACCGAATCATCAAACCGCCATCACCACCAACACATACAACAACAACAACAACAACAACAAAAATAACACATCAACTCACCTCCTTCACCTCTCCAACACGAGCTCACCAACTCTCCTCATCTCGGTCTCTCGTTCTTCTTCTTCGTTCTTCAAAACAATGAAAATGGTGGAAAATGAGGAACTATGGTGACGGTGTGGTGTGTATCCACATTTTGGGGTGAAATGACCCTTTTGCCCCTATGCATATCCATTTCCCTTCTTTCATTCATTACCCTTTTTGGTAATTTTACTATTATTTATTTATTTTTCTGATTTTTAATATATATATTTATATATATATATATATTAAATTCCTTATATACATATATATAAATATATATATATATACACTCACCTATACTTTCGCGCCTAAAATTTTGTCGTGCGCGCCAACGAGCGTACTCGGGCGTGCACACTAACGTACCACCCACGCGTGTCGACCACGACCCCGCGTGTCCTTAGGCGCCCAACAATTTACGTATTTTATCACATTTAATCCATTTAATGTGTGTAATATTATTTCTCAACTTAAAATTTTGTCTTTAATCTACCCGGTACCCGCGTCGACACGCATATCGATGCGAATACTCATCACACAATCTCACACGTCAATTTAAAATATAATTACACACATCGCGATGTCGCTTATCCTATTTTAACATAAACATCGCAAATTAGTCAAATCAACAAACAAAATAACTATTTACCTAATACGGACGCACTCCAGCCTCGCTGTGGGACCCACGAACGTCCACGCTGGCGTCCACGTCTGTAATGACGTCATAAAATAACGGCAAATATTAATTGGGCCGTTACATACCTAACTTTGCTCGAGGTACATATTTCTTGTGCATTACTTGTGAATCGGCCAATACAAATCCAGTATTTTTTTTTATTTTTGTTGATTCTTTTTTAGGGATGGGTATACGAGCACTTCCCACTCCAGCTTGCTGCGTCGAATGCGAAATAGATGGACCACCTTCAGCCACGTGTCTCGAGGTGGGTACAGAAACACGAGACGGTAGCTAATGTGGACAAGCTAAGTAGTATTCGTAGGACCCTTGATAGGTTACGACCAAGTGAGGTACTTTGTTTTATTACTTTGAGTTTAATATTCCAATTTATCAAACTTCATATTTTAATATAAATTGTTTGTTTCATTGGTGTAGGTGACGTGGGACCCATACAAGTGACATCGGACAAAGCGGTATTGTTCTACCGATGGCCTTCTACTCTGGTTGTCCGAAGTACATGGAAGTTGTGGAGCCATACCATCCGGAGAGGTTCCTTCGACAGCTTGGCCATGTTCAAGGAATACCGCCGTCTCCATATCGCCCCCTCGAAACAAACCGAGGCCGCACTGCAATGAAATACTCGGTTAAGTACTCATTCCAACCGGAGAATTGGGAAAGGTGGCGTAGCCATTCACTCTCTATTGAAGATCGAGGGGAGAAGGCGAGGTTCGAGTTCATGGCTGCACCAGAATATCTGCCATGGTTCACACGAGTTTCACATCCTACCATTGAGAACCCAGCGCACAGTGATGACTTCCCTGATACGGTTGGTGATAATGAGTTATTGGAGGTAAGAGCCTTGCAACCATTTGAATTTAAGTTGGTTTATCACATTTCTTTTGTATTATTTATTCATAGTTTCTCTATTGGTTTTGAACATCGTAATCGACGGGCATTGGATAGCGTATTGGCATGGATAGACTTGCCGGTAGGTATGGCCAAGATGGAGGCTGCTGAGAAAATGGCAATGATGTCGTGGACTACTTGACGGTAGGGGTCTTGGTACAGGTACCACCACCACCACGACCAACACCACAACACCGAGTGCACCTACTGCTCCTTCACAATATGACAAGACTTGAACCGAAAGTGTGCCTACCCCAAGTTCTATTGAGCCTTCGGTGAGAAAGAATGCCCCTCTGCCCACCCCAAGTTCTAGCCAGCCACCTAAGAGGAAACCCCCCACGACAACATATGTTAGTCGCAAAGCGAAGAAAGAAAAAGGGCTCAAGTGATAAAACATGTTGTTTGTCTTGTTCATTTGGTATTGTTTAACTTGTTTGGTATTTGATGATGGATGATGTTTAACTTGTTAATTTGGTATTGTTTACCTTCTTCGGTATTGTTCTATTGAATTGATAATATTTGACTTGTTAGTCATGTTTGAATTGATGTGTTCTTCTACTACTATTTGTTGTTCTATTTTTTTCACTGCCATGTTTGCAATAAGTTACCACAGAGAAATCCACGGCCACGCAGGAACGAGAACTACTGAGAATTATCGGTTATGCATGACCGTGATTGGTCCATTGAGCTCGGTCGCCTCCATGCGAACACTACCATATTGGCCAAATTTTATATATTATCGGTCATGCACACCCGCAAGTAATGTCTAAATTACGGTCAAGTGGTACCGAAACTTATGTATGGTCTCGGTAGTTCATCACCGAGATTATTACGCAACGATTACACATAACGACTCGGCCTCCTATTATCACAACTTTGCAGATAAAATCGGTTACGGCATTCCGTAATTCATGATTAGTCTCGGCGATGCAAAACTGATTCGTAATTAAGGGTCTCGGTTGCATTTGACCGATGCTCACATGCAAGGAACACACATTGAATCGGCCACATACTACCGCAATTATTTGCAGTAAATCGGTTATAATGTTCTGTTACTATGGTCTACTTTTCGGTCATCTGTCACCGTAATTTAGCAAGAATCTCAATGTCATGTAACCGAAGTATTTAGGGCACCCCATTGTTGGCTGTTCACGAACCTTAATGTCCGAGATTACAATGGGTGTCACGGTTCTGTATGTCCGAGACTTGGGGGTAGTTTTCGACCTTCTGTAACCGATCCTTTAATTGAGAGTACAAACTTGGCATATCATGAATTTATCCATTCAATAAACATCAATTCAAGTTACATACATCAACAAAAGTACACAAAAGCATCATGCCAAGTTTCGAAGACATAATATTCATTCAACAACATCAATTCAAGTTTGCTTAAAGCGACGCTAAGTCTACCGCTAAGTTTACGTGTGTAGATGAGAAGATTGAACCGGACTTGTGCTTGGATGTTAATACCAAAACCCCACCATTGAGCATCAACATTCGCGAAGGTCTTCCACACCAAGAATACAGGGGGAACCGGTGCATTAGGCTTGAATATGACTTGTCAAATGGAGGAGCAACATAAAAGAAAGAATAAGTAACGTGCATTGACATATTAACCAAAATTTGATACAAACGCTAAAAACTTACCCTAACCCAATGAGTGTCGTTGACATTTGTAACGCCAATAACTACCCGATCTTTCATAGCCAGAGGGGCATTACGTAGAGGAAGAAATGTCATGCAACAACCATATGACACGTTGACAAGCACACCATTAAATGTTATTGCAATTAGAAGTCCCATGTCTGGAAGGTCATCCACTTGTCGGACCCGACATCCTTACCTTCAAAGAATTGCACAGCTCCCTTAACTTGGTCGAAGTAACATCCAAGCAAATCCTTCCAAAACTCTTGGTTCTCTTGTAGTTCATTAACCATAGCTGTTCTAACCCTTTTCCAACCATCTATGTCTGAGAATCCAAGACCACGGCAACACAACTAAGCTACAATTTCCATCGCTATCCACATTTACTGTAGTCTCAACATGTTGAATCCAATCCGGTTGTATAGTGTGAATGAATCCAATCTCAGATACTCCCATAGATGCCCCACGTGTTCGATGTACTTTATTCCTAACTTGTTTTACTTTCCTTCACGCACCGTTTTATCCTCACGGGTGTAAGTACATATTCAAAGCCACTTGGATCTCTCGTCGTAGAAGTATCATCTTCCTCGGCTTTCCTCTTCATCCCTCTCTTCCCTTTCTTCATTTTCTTGCTCCCTATAACATAATTACCAAAACTATCAAGACTCGGTCTCCCCCTTGTCTTCACTTTTGCCTGTGGTGCAATACATGACGTCGAGGAAGGACAACTAATCTCTCTTAGTTGTTGAATAGTCCTAACACGGGAATCCTCATCAACGAATGTTTCAAACTTAGACACAACTCTTTGAAGCTCGTCATTCAAGTTATAGGCAGTTCGATTCACTGATGCATCGGGTACCATACTCAACTTCTTCCAATACACATGTATGTCTTCAAGAGGTATAGGTGAACCAGCTAAAATATGTACATTAAGCTCGTGTGCACACGGAAGCCCACAAGTGATATGTAGGTCACAACCACATAAGCTCCGGTCTGTCCCAACATTCACCCCACGTTCAACCTCGTTACGAATCAACTTAAGCACTTTCAGGGATACATAACCCCGCAAACGGCGATACAATCCATCCATATATCCATGTTGCACAACATTCAAACTAACCTCAAACGACGATTTGATCCTGCTATGTTGTATGTCTAACATTCCATGAATTACACTCCACAACGCCTCGAAGTTTGCAGTACATGTGCCGAGATGCTGTTTGAGAGAGGAATGTGCAGACTCAACCCTTTGCGTTGTGGTTTCTCCAAGATGAAAAAGTGGATTTGTCCATGCACGTACAAATCTATTCTTGTAATCCCGCAACCAAGTATCCTCCAAATAATTAAGCATACCTTTCACATCTGCATACTTAACACGTAAGGTAGCCAACATAAGCTCGAATGATGCCTCGGTCGTAGCATACATCAAATCCGTCCACCTCTTATTGAAGAGTTGAAAGTCATCATTTCGTGCGAACATCTTTTTGGTGTTGGTTAACACCATTTTGTTGATATGCCATGTACAAAGCTGGTGGGAACATTGTGGAAAAACTTCTTCGATTGCATTAATAAGGCCCAATTCTCTATCAGTGACAAAAACACTAGGTGTAGGCCACCCGTCTAGTAAACCTCTCAAAATGTTCAATGCCCATGTGTAGTTGGACATAGTCTCTGAAGATAAAAAACAAAACCCAACCGAGAATGTAATGTCTGTCAGAGTGACCCCAACAATCTCCAACAACGGCAATCGGTACCTATTGGTCTTATATGTGCAGTCCATTAGAAGAACGTATGGAAAAGACCTCAATAAGTTGATGGAGTCAGAATGGGACCAAAATAAGTCTGTAACTACATTTGATTCGGGGTCCTTCCTATGCCATGACAGATACATATTGTCTTCCAATAAATGTAAGAGTTGTTGCATTTGAGTTCTCCCACCAGCTTCTTTAATTCGATTCCTTTGTCGTGCATTGTATATTGTCCGCAATGTTGAAGCATTGTTCTTATCCCTTTTGCCTCAAAGTGTTTAGGATCTGTCGTGGCCTAACATTAGCCTTACTCATCTGATCCAAAATAGCTGCCTCTGTAACGGCCCCTATTTTCGTCTAGGGCACCGCCCGGCCTAATCCCATAATTAAGCCCTAATTACACCACGTAGGACCTAATTATGTATTAGTCAGCCTGTACTACCTATTATCTCGTAAATTGGGTTCAGGGATAAGAAAATCCCTATCGGTACTATTCATCACTTTATAAGAATTATCAAATTAGCGGAAGTCTTTAACGTATTAGCGGAAACATTTTAAATAAATCCTAAATGTGGAAACCAGGAAATCACAATCACAATATCAATATAAAACAACCGACGATCATATAGATAAAGTGAAAGTTCAAAAGTCGGGTGAACTAACTCTCGTCCCAAAAACAACCCAAGCAAAAGACGTATATATAAACATAATACAAAAATCTGACATACATGTACAACAGCTACGCGCTACGAGCTCAGAGGTAGTCGTCGATCTTCTCCTTGCCCGGTCTAGTGCTGTTTGACGGACCTACACCCACCGTCACAAACTAGACGGTGAGTATAAATGATATTTAAGTGATAACCGGGGAATTCTATACTTCATTTCCAAATTAAAGACAGATATTTAAATGCATAATATAGCAAAAAAAAATGCTGAGAAAGTAATGCATATAAATATCACAACTAACCAAATTTGATAGATTGACACATAGTCTATTCTCACTCACACAGAGTACCGACACACAGTCTATTCTTATTCACACAGAGTCCTGACACAGCTAAGTCGAGATGATCTACGTCCGATCGGCGGTGAGAACTATCAACCAGCCTTTTTCCACTATCGTATGGAGATACTCTCTAACATACTTTGTAAATTTGAATATATATATATATATATAGAACTTGCCGACAACCCCGTAGTTCAAGCTACGTGATGCCACCCAAGTAATAGTGGTGAGTGCCGGAAACCCCGAGGTCTAGTGATCCCGTGAATCCACCCATCTCTCGTGCAATGGACACTAGATAATCTCCAACTTTTGTTTCAAGGATTTCATTTCTAAGATTCTACGATATCAACAATAAGTTAGGCTACAAAGCCTCAAAGGGAATGGAATACAAATCAATTACCACAGTAACCCTAATGCATGCATTTCTAACATCAATTATAACATTATTCATAATCAAGTACGGCACATTAGGAAAGGAGTCAATGAAATCATCACAAGGCATCATGCTATTTCAACATTCAACTTGAATAGAGCAAGGAAAGCATGATGGTAGATTACTAATAACAAGTCATCAAATTGACTGAAAGAGAATTTAATATGAATAAAATAAAGTAGGGAGTTCCCACAGTTTCACTTACAAGTCACAGGATAGCTCTAACTATCCGGCCTCGCGACACTCCGACTAGCGTTCCCGAACTCCCGTGACACCCCTAGGTCCCTGAAAGGTCATTTACTTATGTACTTTTTTTTTTTTGTTACATAAATATATTTTATGTATATATTCATATATGTGTATATGTAGATATATACATATATGTGCATTTGTATATATATAAATATATATGTATGTATACATATATATACATATTATTATTTCTTTTATTATTTTATTTTATTTTTTTCGTATATATACATGTGTATGTGTATATATAAATATACATACATGTATATATATGTATACATATACATATATACATGTATGTATATATATTACATATATATTACTATTTATTATTATTATATATATTTTTTTCTTTTTTTTTTTTTTGGGGGGTTTGGACCCTGGACCGGTCAACCCGGTCCAGTGGTCGACCGGTTGGGGCGTCTCCACCCCCTCAATTTGTTGTTGCGCAGAGACGCCGCTTTTTGCGCGTCTCTGCTTCAACATGTTTTTTTTTTTTTTTTTTTTTTTTTTTTTTGATTTCTTTCTCTTTTCTCTTTTTTTTTTCCTTCACTTCTTCAATCTATTACACAACAACAATACCATTAATCATCCAATATACCATTAAACACATTGATTTCAAAAAAATCAACTTCATCATCACCATTAACGTCCTACAACAACCATGCCAACATCAACAACAAAAACTCACCTCGCCAATGTCGTCGTCGTCTCGATCTTTCGATCTCTCCTTCTCCTCTCTCGGACTCTCTCCCTCTCTCCCGGTTCTTCTTCTCCTTCTTCTTCCTCTTGTGTTCGGCGGCGGTGGTGGCTTTGTTGGTATTTTTGGGGGTGAAATTACCATTTTACCCCTGCAACCCTATCTTTTCCTTAATAAGCCAAAGCCCCTTTTTGTCATTTCACAATTGTTTTCTGATTTTTCTGATTTTTTTAATGTATATATATTTATATTATATATTTATATTTCCAATTCAATTTAATAAATTTATAACTATAGGTTATGATTTAATGTGCATTAATTTAATTACATTGCATTTTACTAAATTTAGACTTATCGCAAGTCTCGCTATTCGGTACCCCGACTTGCACGCAACTCGAGACGTGTCCCTGACCACGTCTCGACGCCGATAGCTGCACATATTGGCTTAGTCAGCCTACACACATACAAAACACTAGGAATACATCAATACAAATATAAAATTTTCCTCGGTCACATGCCTCGGTAGGTGTGCGCATCTCATGCGGGCCCCACGTCACGGGTCGGTAATCATGATTAAGCAAGTTAATCAAGATTAGAAAATTTGGGCCGTGACAGCCTCATCCTGAGTCAATCTTCCAGCATATGAGTGCCCTTCCAAGGAATTCGCAGAGTTGTGGTTGTGCATGCCACATACCACACTTACATAATAATATGAGCCTGGGTGTTCCTTGAGTTGAATAAGAAAAGAGCACTGACATTTTTTCGTACCGGTGTTTGGTCTTGTGTTGTCCTTTTCCTCTGCGTTTGTCAACTTACGTGGTATCTTCTCAATTAGTTCAGCTTTAGCAATTCCAACTCTTTGGGAAATACCCCTATATGTTCCGGATCTCTCACACGCAATTGTGACCCTTCCCCTACGGCCATTCCTTCCGGCATCAGACTTCTTTGTAACCAGGACAAACTTTCTAGCACGTCCTGTCTCTTGAACCCATTTGAGTGTCTCTTTTCTAGTTTGAAATGGTGCATCCCGTTTGAAAAGATAAGAGATATCTTCAAATGCACTTGTCGATGTTACTTCCTGCAAGAAAAATTCAAATATCATAAGTACTCGGTGTTAAAAGTTAGAAAATCCTTAAAAACGTAATTCTCGGTAGTACAGGTTCGACACGTAAAGGATAGTTTCGGTAGGTCACAACCAAGACCATTCAATATATCTCGGCACACGACCACCGAGTCCACTAGCAACCCTTTACATAAAATGTTCGGTTATCTACTACCGAGAATTACGTTTAAGTATCGGTTGTGTGTCATCGATATATATACAGATATCTCGATCCTGTATGGCCGAAACAATCGTGTACGTGGTACATTTGCATATTGAGAAACCCTAGACCTAAAAAAACTTTAAAACTCACCTCCAACTGCCTCGATTCATCCTCACTTGAGTTTTGTTCATCCATTGTACACTAAAACACCAAACGATTTGCTCCAAACCCTAAGTAAACGAGAATCATCAAACACCACCATTGTCAACACCAAAACACACCAAACGCAAGATTCAAACACTCAAAAACTGAACAATGGATGAGGATACCAACCTTGTATAAACTCTTTCAGTCAATAACGTCGTGACCGATCGTCGACGGGGCCGAGGTATAGGGATTGAACGGGATTAACCAAGCTCAAAAATGGGGTGGGGTGCCTTGGTAATTCTGATTTTTTGGGTTTTATTGTAGATTTAGGTTGGAGGGCACATGAGTCATTACACATACAATTGAAAAAAATGGGGTGCCCTGAGTGTTGACTGGGGTGCACATAGCCGGCCTCTAAATTTAAAAAATCACCTCATCACCCATAATTACTAAAATAATTATTAAATTTATTATTTAGATGTCACATCATCAAATTTGAAGTTCAAACATAACATAGGATAAAATTAAGCAAGTTAGAATGATTAGGATATAATAACAAATCTAAAAGGGTTAGAATATTTTAACCAATTCAGTAAAAAAAATATAATGACATTTTTTTTAGTAAGGAACATACGTTACAAGTTGTCATCGTATACTTTAACCAATTTGGCAAAAAAGTCCCATATGTGACGAGAGACTTTTTTAGGAAGGAACATGTTGTCTTGAAACTTGAAAGTTACCTTGTTTTCATTTGCCAAACTTCTAGAGAGGTTGATTTTTTTCTTTTTCTTTTTTAAAATCCCATATGATTCATAGACTTGTAATTATTAAAAATTCAGTAGTTTATGTTGAGATATCTATTGTTGTTGTTTACTGTTATATTTTGTACTCACTGTCCTTTTTATGACGATGGGTGCAGATCCACAAACGAGTAGGGGCAAGGCGTCGATGCTTGGCGATATCCTCTGAGGCACGCTCAGAGCCGTTAGTTTTGCTCTCACTTTGTAGGTATTTTGTCCCTTTGTTGTATATTTTGGCTATGTATCCATTTGTTTTGATATTTTGGGGCTTTGGGGAGTTGAACCTGACTGTTGATACATGTATATGGTTATTTTGGGCTTTCAGTTGATCTGTTATATACATGTGATGTTGTTTGGACAGGATTTTCCACATCTAGGTTAACTGAGTTGTAAACTGTTTTTAAGTTGGTGTTAAAAACAATTCTGATGCACACCTAACTGTAATTGAGGATAAAAGATTAAATAGAGTTAAGGTGAATCAAAAAGAGTGATTCAGGGTGAGTGAGTGAATAATGTACAGAGTAATTGGTAAGTTAAGGCTGACTAGGCCTGCGTTGACTCGTCGGAGACGAGCTCGGGGGTCCACGTAGGTTTAGGCCGGGTGGGGCCCAGTTTGTGGTTGCTGGGGCCGTCACAGTTGGTATCAGAGCATAAAGGTTTATCACCATGACTCTGAATAAGCATGAAACACAAGCAAATGACCTTAGTGTGAAAAATCCTAAGAACTTAACTCAAGTATAGTTGGGAAGTCGGAAATGATATATTACTTTGAGCATGTTAAATTTTAATGTATAATATAATATATCGTTATGTAAGACTGATCGAGGCTAGCCATTTGCTATTGCAGATCGCGATGGCTGACCAGCCTGATGCTGGAGATCATAAAAGAGTCTGCAATCCTCCACCAGATGCGTCGAGTAACGTTGCAGCTCTGGCACATGAGTTACAGTCCTAGACTCAATGAGTAGAGTCACAGGGACGGAGGATGGATGTGAGATTGGATATTCTCAGGGGACAGGCACAACAGTTGCCATCTCCATCGACTTCAAGGATAGCTCCTAGACAGGATGTGAGTCCGATTACACCTCAGGCTACTCCACCGGTTACTACTACTAATGCAGTACCTGCACTACATATCACCGCAGTTGTTTCGGCACAGATTGCGGCGGAGTCACGTGTTCATGATGATATTGATTCACGTTTGACTGCAGAGGCGAGGTGGACTCGGGAGTATGAGAAGTATAGACCAAAGAAGTTCAGTGGCGGTCCAGTGTAGATGAGGCGGATTTGTATATTCGTAGTCATGAGAAGGTTCAGAAGCTTCTCAAGATCGAAGATAGCAGAAAACCTAGGTTGGCAGCATTTTCTTTGACTGGTGATGCAGAGATGTGGTGGGACAATTTAGTATCCACACATGGAGAGCCGACTACCTGGTTAAACTTTAAGAAGTATTTCAGTCAGAAGTTTTATCCACCTTCGGCTATGATAGATAAGAGGGACGAGTTTATGCATATCCCACAGGCATTAGGAGAGTCGGTTATGACTTATATGGGCAGATATCAACATTTACTTCCTTTTGCTGATGGAGTAGCTGACCGAGACAGAGATTAGGTTTATTATTTTACTGAGGGCTTGTTACCAGCTATTGGAGGGACAGTGGTCACTACTCTACCTTCTACACTACATGAGGCTTATGATCGTAGTTTGGCGAGGGAGGCATATCTTAGGACACATCCCGCAAAGGGATATGATCAGCCCCGAGAGGTACAGGATGAGCGGGGACAGGGTCGGTTAGGGGGCAGGAGGAAGAGGAATAGATGGCAGATTCAACAATCTGGCAGAGCTCAGAGTGTAGCTTCAGTCGCACAGTCTTCGCTGCCAATTCAGACATATGTCATCGCAACTACTCTGACACAGAGTTACCCTAGTCGACCACCACCGGTACCACAACAGGTGCAGCAGTCTAGAGATGGTGGGGGTAGAGGCAGGGGTAGAGTACAGTAGGGACAGATGTCAGGTCAGGGATCGAGTAAGCGAGATTACTCAGCACAGAGACTGTGACGACCCCAAATTCCGAGGTCGCCCCGTGGCCAGCTACTTCCCTGCCTCAACACCTGAAGCCTCTACCCACGTCACTCATACTCATCATTTGTCTGACACCTTTGCGTTTCTTGTCAATTCATTCAGTAGTTTACATATAGTTTTAGATTAAACAATTAAATTTAATTAAACTAATCAACATTTATAACGAAATAAAGTGGAAGTCTTTATATTACCAAAAGAACATAGAAGGTTTACTTATTCAACCTATAGTGGAAATCCCGGCAGTACTGTGCATATAGGTGACCAACTATAACAGTATATATACAAGTACAGGTGTGAAATATAGTCTCCCAACCCCAAAAGATAATACAAAATATCAAAAGTATAGCTACCACCAAACGCACCAGCAGGCCTCAGCGTAGGTAAGTTAGATGTAGTCGCCAAAAATCCCCTTACCACTGCTAGTACTAAGATCTGCGCTCAGTCATCACAAAAGGCATATGACGAGCCCAGTAAGTAAAATCCCAAGGAAAACCACCGTGCATATTAATTTAAGAATATGAATGACAGAGCCAATAAATAGTGTTAAATAAACATGCGGAAAGAAAGAAAAATGCAGACAACTGCTCAAAGCTCATCGCCTGAATATAAACATACAGATACATAAATGGGTGTGAACACAGCTACTAAAGTGTGTACTTAGGACCAGGAGCCCGGTCCTGGCCTACACCATCGACCCTACGACTGTGTCCTAGCGGCATTAGCCCTAGTGGGTTACATCGAACACGTGAACCGATATTCAACTCGGGCTATAATCTAGTGAGGCCAAGAACACGCGCTACACACTTAACAAGCGACCACAACAACCCTCGGATACATAGACGGGAAAACTCAACCGTCCCAGTAAGAATAGACTCACAGATTATCAAGAATTAACAGCTCAAACGAACAAACAATAAGTATATGCAGTAGTTGTATTCAGTTGGGTTTTACGTACCTCAAACCGCGCTCAATAACCCTGAAAACACCCCCGGTCCGATCCCCAACTAGTCCCCGACTCCAGTTACTGTCCCGTGACTCCTGAGATCCATTTTGGGTGTTTATTGGTTAATTAAGTGGGTTTGTTACCAATTAGGCTCGATTTCAGTTTAAGGAATTCAGGGGTTCTGGTACCTAGCGTGCTAAGTTGGGTGATTAGCGCACTAGTTGTTCTTCGTGCACTGTTCATGCACGAAGAATCATCATCTTCCCCAGCGTGCCTAGCGCGCTAGTGTTCATCACCTAGCGCGCTAGGTGCACTCTGCACAGAAATTCCAGTTATGGATTATGGGCTTTTCCTGGTTCCTAACACCTACATACATCATAGAATTACCACACACTCTCCAACCGCATCAAATTCCTCTCTAAAATACTGATTAAACAAGTTTTTCACTTAAAACAGGGATCAAAGTGTGCATGTTTTTAAAATTCAAAATCACTAAACCACTCATTTTTGTGCACAAATCCGATTCGAATTGACATAACTCATCAAAATTAACCTCATAAAAAACAATTCCAGCAAAAACAGTGATGAATTATCAAAAATTCGTTTGAACCTCATCATACCCAAACACATCAAGTTTCCATAAAAATCAGAGAATTTGTGAGTAGCTTACCTTAGATTTCTTTGTTTGGACGCCCAATCCAGTCTCCAAACCATCAGTTGCTTCCCTTAACCAAAATTTCTCCCCTCAGAACCTCAAGAATCGTTGAGAATTTCTTTGGTTTGCATGTCTCCAGGATAAGTTGGTATTTATATGTGTTGTTCTTATTTGACGTTCACACACATCTCGAGACTAATCTAGCGGTCCTTGTTAAGCCTGTGTCACTCAATTCTTGGACACCTTATCATGACACTAGTTGCCTTGTATCTCATCTGTTGTGTGTCTCGAGGACAATTCTAGGTGGGTTGATTTATTCAGTTACAACTATAGGATTTGTTATACCAATTTGATTTAACTCATATAGCATACCCAAGTCATCAAATAAATTCCATAAAATGCTAAGTAGGGTCACACTAACTTCTCGACTACCCGGCTCCTAGTGCCCCTCGGCCGGCATGCTTCCCGAGGTGAACCCACACTTAGTGTACCTAATTGAATTACTTAACTTAGCCTAAGGTTATATTTAAATCTCATTAAATCAAATCCTCAACCATAGTGATGCTGTTATGATTAAATCTAGTCTAACCCCTCAACGCCCAGCCTCACAGCTATCGAACCCTCGTGTTGGCATGTTCGACAAAACGAAACCCCAGCGCTCAAACTCGTCTGACAAGAAATTATAGATACACACCTGTGATGAATAATACATCATAATAATAATTAAAATATTAATACATCACAGAACTGAAGAAAACAGTAATACACAATCAGTACCCTATGTTCGGGTCTTGCCTAGCCTATCCGCGGCGTCCATGTGTCGTCCGAGCTGGCGTCATAATCTGAAATAATCAAATAACGGTGTTATAATTATAACGGGTCGTTACAGAGACCTGTTGGAACGTGTTATAGGTGTGGACAGGTGGGTCATCTTGCCAAAGAGTGCCCACAGCCAACTGAGTTTCGACAGAGACCTGCGGGAGCTTGCCATCGATGTGGATAGATATGACATTACATCAGAGAGTGTCCACAGCCTGTCGATGTTCAACAAAAAGTAGCATCACGTCAGCAGTAGACGAGGGAGTGTGCACATGTTGTTGCTGACCCAGACCCTCAGGCGACTTGACATCTCATTGAGGGTACGATTTGCATTTGTGGTCGTTTGATATATGTTATGATTGACTCTAGTTCTACTGTTTCCTTTATTTCTTGGCGCATGGTTGATGAGTTAAGGTTAAGACCAGTTAGGTTAAAGAGACATCTAGTTCTTAGCACAGTTGCTGGGGATAAAATCTACCTTAACATGATTTGTGAGCGTTATATTGTGGAGATAGAGGGACATGAGTTATCGATAGATCTCAGAGTGTTAGAGTTTCTAGAGTTTGATGCGTTATTATGTATGGATTGGTTAGGTTCTTATCACGCACATATTGATTGCTTCGGCAAGACGGTCACATTTCAGATTCTCGGACAACCAGAGTTTATTTTTCGTGGCGATGCAATTCAGTTGAGAGTTACTAGAGGCAGGGTGGCCACGAGCAGTGAGATTGAGACGTTTATGAGTGTTCTGAGTACAGCAGAGAGAGCTGAGGCTAGGATCGATGAGGTACCAGTTGTGTGCGAGTTTCCAGACGTGTTTCCAGCAGAGCTTCCTAGATTACCACCAATGAGAGAGATTGATTTCATCATTGATTTGGTTCCCGGAACCAAACCGATATCGATTCCACCGTACCGGATGGCTCCTAAGGAGTTGGAGGAGCTGAGATCACAACTAGATGACTTGTTGGAGTTGGGTTTTATTCACCCGAGTATGTCACCTTGGGGCACGCCGGTCTTGTTTGTGAAGAAGAAATACGGCAACCTGAGATTGTGTATCGACTATAGGCAGCTGAACCGGGTGACAGTGAAAAACAAGTATCCATTACCTCGTATTGATGACTTGTTCGATCAGCTGAGTGGAGCGCAGTAGTTCTCGAAAATTGATTTGAGATCTGGCTACCATCAGTTGAGGATTAGAGCAGAGGACAGAGAGAAGACAACTTTTCGCACGATATATGGGCACTATCAGTTTACCGTCATGTCGTTTGGGTTGACGAATGCCCCAACGATGTTCTTGGATCTCATGCATCGTGTATTTAGACAGTACTTGGATAGATTTTTCATAGTGTTCATTGACGATGTAACGGCCCATTTTCCAAATAGACCGTCACAGGGCCAATGCGGACCCACAGTCTGTCTTACCAGCGACAGTTGTGCTCTACATTGAATTACATCCTCCATTTTATCTTTTTAAACCTTATTAATTATTCATTTTACAATTTAAGTTACATTGAAATAAAATTATATGTTAAGTTATCCTAAAATCCTCAAATTCATACACAGCGGAAGCTTTTCTAACACATTTACTTGGATAATGATACTACAAATGTGTAACCTAAACCATAAACCTAATGTGGAAAACCCATATAACTATAGATACCTCTAAATCACCAAAAAGATCAATATACATAAAGTTTCTCAAAACCTCAAACCCATAATAAAACAAAGTAAATATAATACAAACGTACGAGTCAGGCTATCTTGGCTCAACAGTTCTATGGCAGCTTGTCCTTGCCCTTGCTCGTACTAGGATCTGCACTCAAGCCATCACAAAAGACAGATGACGAGTCCAGAGTGAGTATTCCCAAGGAAATTAAGTAAGCATTTCTGGAAGTAAATACTGAAATTTTAAATAAGGCTATTAAATAAACATGCGGAAATAAATACAGACAACTGTGCTCATCGCATGAATAATTAATAGGAAAAGTACAAAGTGTGTTCCTAGCTCCTAGGGTCAGACTACACCATAATTCAGACTCTTCCACAGAATCCTGCCGGCGAGTCCAACTCAAGCAGGGCAAGCATCTGGATCCGCTCGATGGTCGGCGTTACACCAATGGCGCATCGACACATGCCACGACGTGACACTCGGCCGAGTCCGATCTGGTAGTATGTGCTATGGTGTAGTGGACATACACACAAGAATGGAACGGAGGAAGCCTCGCTCAACGTCCGCCCATATAAACACAACCAAGAATAGAGTATTGAAATGAAAGAAATTGAATTCAAATGCCAAAATAAATAAATACTCAAGTAATTTCAGTAGGGATACTACACACCTCAATTCGCACTCCGCGTCCCGAAATCCAAACCCTGGTCTATCTCCAATAATCACCCGACAATCAAAATTATCACCCAAATATACCTAATAATCATTTGTCCTTGAATTAGCTTCAATTTGATATATTATGTCAATTTTTACATTTTTCGAGGTAAAAACCCCGACAACTCTCGCTAAAATCCCGATAAAATCCCAAAACTCATTTATTAACCCATTTTCTAATTTCTCATATTTTTCTGAATTTTTCCATAATTTTTAGCTATTTTTCTCTATTTTTCTCTATTTTATTTTATTTAAAAACTGTTTTTAATTTATTTAAATAAAATAATAAAATAAAATAAAATAAAATATTATTTAAATATTATGGTGGGTCCCCTGAACCGGGTCAGGCCCGGCCCAAGTTGGGCCCAGTCCTGGCCCACCCGGGTTGGGTCCGGTCCAGGCCCACCCGGGTTGGGCCTGGTGGCCCGGTGCATGCACCCTCCCCCCCATCTTCCTCACAGAATAGAGGCAGAGCCTCTGGTTCTCTTCTCTTTTTTTTTTTTTTTTTCTTTCTCCATTCTTTCTTTCTTTCCTTCTTTCTTCCATCTCTAATGGAATTGGGAGGGTTGGGAGACGACACCTATCGTCTCCCACCTCGGACTGATTTCAATTCTCGGCCATGGCTCCGCCATGGCCGTACTCACCACCTCCAACACAACAACGTAGACAACGCCAATAACAACAAACCCACAACACTACTCACCTCGACGTCTTCGTGCTCGCGATCACTCGGCCAATCTCTTCTCCCGATCTCGGTCTCTCGTTTTTCTCTTCTTTTCGATTTAACGAAGAAGGCAGAGGCGGTTTAGGGAAAATGACCAAAATGCCCTTGTGTTTATCCACTTTTTCTAAACAACCACATACACTTTTTGGTAATTTCACCATTATTTATTTATTTTCTGATTTCCATATATATATATATATATTAAATTACTTATATATATATATATATTTATAAATATATATACACACCTATATTTTTGCGCCTACAATTTCGTCGTGCGCGCCAACGAGCGTACTCGAGCGTGCACACTACTGTACCACCCACGCGTGTCGACCACGACCCCGCGTGTCCCTAAGCGCCCACCAATTTACTATTTTATCACATTTAATTCATTTAATGTGTGTATTATTTTCCTGGGCCTAATATTTCTTCTTTTAGTCTACCCAGTACTCGCATCGACATACATATCGAGGCGAATAATTAACACAATCTCACACGTCAATTGAGATATAATTACACACATTGCGATGTCATTTAACCTATTTTAACATAAACATCGCAAATTAGACAAAACAACACACAAAATAACTATTTACCTAACTCCAGGCGTGCTCTAGCTTAGTTGCGGGTCCCACGGGTGTTTGAGCTGTCCGCCACGTCTGCAATACGTCACAAATAATGGCAAATTAAATTCGGACCGTTACAATTCTTCCCAACTAGGTGAAATTTTGTCCCGAAATTTAAATTAAACTTAAATAATTACCGACAAATAAGTGGGGATACTGTCGTCGCATGGTAGACTCGAGCTTCCAAGTTAATCCCTCAATTCCATGATGTTGCCAACGAACTAACACATTCGGGATTTCCCTGTTTCTCAAAGTCTGAATCTTCCTATCTATGATCTCCACAGGCTTTTCCTTAAATGACACATCTGGTCGCACCTCAATCTGACGTACATCAATCATAGGTCTCGGTCCTGACCTTGCTCGCCTCAACATGGATATGTGAAACACTGGATGTACCCCTGCTAACTGTTATGATAACTCTAAACGGTATGCCACTTTGTCGACACGTTCCTCCACTCTGAACGGTCCAATGAACCTTGGTGCTAGTTTCCCCTTAATTCCAAATCTCTGATAACCCTTCCAAGGCGAAACTTTCAAGTACACCATGTCTCCAACCTCATAGCTCAGATCCCCGTGATATCTATCCGCATATTTCTTCTGTCTATCCTGCACCGCCTGAAGTCTCTGTCTAATTTGCCTCACATTCTCAGTGTGATCCACAACAACCTCAGGTCCTATAGCCGCTGTATCCTTCGGTGCCGCCCAACATGCTGGTGACCTGCAGGGCCTACCATATAATGCCTCGAACGGTGGCATCCCGATACTCGCCTGATAACTATCGTTGTACGCAAACTCGCACAACAGCAGATAATCCTCCCATGATCCTCCAAACTGTAAAATACACGCCCTGAGCATATTCTCGAGAATCTGAATCAACCGCTCCGACTTCCCGTCAATCTGAGGATGGTTCGTAGTACTAAACTGTAGTCGAGTGCCAAACTGTTCCTGCATACTCTCCCAAAGTCTTGAAGTAAACCTCGGATCTCTGTTAGAAACAATGGAGACCGGTACACCGTGCAATCTGACAATCTCTTTCTCGAAAATAGTGCTCAGCTGTGTAACTGAATATCTTATGGCAATCAGTATGAAATGTGCCAACTTCGTCAATCTGTCAATAACTACCCAAACTGCGTCATGTCTCCTCATAGTCTGCGGTAGGCCACTGACGAAGTCCATGGTCATGTGTTCCCATTTCCATAAGGAATGGGCGGCGGCTGTAGCAACCCAACTGGTCTTCTGTGCTCAGTCTTTACCTGCTGGCAAATATGACAACTCCGGACGTACCTCCCCACGTCCGCCTTCATCCCTGGCCACCAAAACAATCGCTGAAGGTCGTGATGCATCTTGGTCCGACCAGGATGAACTGTAAATCGTGACCGGTGTATGTCCTCGAGAATACGTCCCCTGAGCTCCAGTACCTTCGGTATCCACAAACGACCCCTGTGTCTTAAGCACCCGTCTGAACCCTCAGACCACTCGGTGCACCCCGGATCCTGAGCGAGTCCATTGATCCGTAAATACCAGTCATCAGTTCTTTGCAACTCAGCAACCCGCTCTAGAGACACTGTAGGAACTCGTATCTGGCCGCAAATATGTAGCTCAGCAATAGACTGTTACACACAACACCGATGCAACCTCAAGCAACCCGTGCTCATGTGTCATATGCCGCAGTCCCATTTGACTCTCGATGTCGCTTCTACTCAGCGCATCAGATACGACATTCGCCTTCCCCAGATGATACTCAATAGCGAAATCGTAGTCCTTCAGTAACTCGAGCCATCTCCGCTGTCTCATGTTCAACTCCCTCTGAGTGAACAAATATTTCAAACTCTGGTGATCGGTAAATAGTACAAACTTTTCACCGTACAAATAATGTCTCCAAGTCTTCAGTGCAAACACGACTGCCGCAAGCTCCAAATCGTGCACTGGATAACTCTCCTCATGTGGTCTTAATCGTCGCGATAAATAGGCTACTGGATGTCCGTCTTGCATTAACACACCACCTAACCCAGTGCCTACGCATCAGTATAAACCAAGAAACCCTTTCCTGTCACGGGTAATGCTAAAACTGGTGCAGAAGTCAACTGCCTCTTCAGCTTCCCAAAAGCATCCTCACACTCCTGCGATCAGTCAAATAGAACATCTTTCTTGGTCAACCTCGTCATCGATGCTGTAATCAAGGAAAAATCTCGTACAAATCGCCTGTAATATCCTGCCAAACCCAAGAAACTCCGAATGTTCGAAACTGATTCAAGTGTCCTCCAATCAATAATCGTTTGAATCTTGTCTCCATCAACCGATATCCCTTGATTACTGATAACATGTCCGAGAAACTTCACCTCATTTAGCCAAAATGCACACTTGTTGAACTTGGCGTAAAGTCTGTGCTCTCTCAGTGTCGTCAACACCTCCCTGAGATGTCTTTCATGCTCCACATGAGTTTTGCTGTAAATCAGGATGTCGTCGATGAAAACTATGACATAACGATCCAAAAACGGTCGAGCACCACGTTCATTAAATCCATGAAGATCGTCGGCACATTAGTCAACCCAAATGGCATGACTGTAAACTCATACAACCCATATCGCGTACTGAAAGCGGTCTTCTCAATATCTCCCTCTCGAATCCTCAACTGATGATATCCTGATCTGAGGTCAATCTTCGAGAAGAATTTGGCTCCTGCCAACTGATCGAACAAATCATCGATCTTAGGAAGGGGTAACGATTCCTAATAGTCACTTGATTCAACTTTCTATAATCCGCACACATCCGCATCGCGCCGTCCTTCTTCTTTACAAAAAGAACTGGAGCTCCCCAAGGTGACATGCTAGGGTGAATGAATCCCTTCTGCAGTAACTTTTCTAACTGGGCCTCAACTCCCTCTACTCCGATGCTGACATTCTATACGGCCTGCTGTAAAGCGGTTGAGTTCCTGGAATTAGCTCGATAATGAATTCAACAGCTCTCGGTGGTGGCAATCCTGAAAAATCCTCAGGAAATATGTCGAGAAATTCACAAACAACCGGAACATCCTCAACCCTAATCACTATCTTAATCTCTGGCTCCACCATAGTCGCATACGCCTTCATCTCCTGCGACGTAGCTAGTCTGCCTCGAGTGATAGGTAATGCTGACGCATCTCCGACAAATGAAAACTCTGGAATTTCCTCGATGTGAAATGTCACCGTTTTGCTAAAGTCGATTTGTGCGTGATACGACGATAACCTGTGACGACCCGTCCCTGACCTAGGGTCAAGTCGCCCGGCCCAATACCATTACCTAGACCCGATACCTGAACCAGGCCCAAATAACGACTTGGTACGCCTAAATAAACTGCGGAATAATCATTCTAACAAGATATATGATAATATGAGTGTAAAAGTTAATCATAATAAAATCATATAATCCTGTATATAATAATAAGATCTATAATCTTAAATATTTAAAAGTCTCATACAACTTTATAATAATAATAATAAAAAGGTTCAGAACTAACCATTACTAATTCTCAATCTATAATCCCACGTAAGAGGTTTACAAAACGATTAATAATAATGAAAAACTAATAATATATGAGTCTCACATATGAAGGCACTTCAAGATAAATCCTTTCCCTTGCCTTTCTTGTCTACTTCGCTGGTAGAGGGACATGTGGGGTAGAGTGGGGTGAGCTAAAGAACCAACGATGCTCAATAAGAGGAAAGACTTGCTCAAACATTAAATATGCAAGTACTACCTAGTACTCATGCAAATTCTACATGACATTCAATCCATACGCATAACACAACATGTAATAACCGAATACATTATTCGATACAATTAAAGATATGATTCATGCTCATAGCAATTATAAAAATGGAATCATATTCCAAGAAGAATAAATAACTAATATTTCTATTTCCAAATTTGTTATCCAATAATCTTTAGGTCAATAATTTATGTCATATCCCATTCACATTACTATACATAAACATAACAATTTTACAACACATTCGATAGACATTCATTTAAGTCATGCATAATAATTTTCATCATTATTCATTTATAAATTTACACATGACATACACATAAAGTCACACGAAAGATTTAAATAAAATGCGATAGATATAAATATTGATATAATTCGTTGTTCCATTCAATGCGAACTAGATATTGGTATGGATCCGGTGGACCGAATCATCTATTTTCGAATTGGTACAATAATCGTGGAAACGTAATGGCCGTTACGCCTCTAGATAATCGCACTAAAACAAAGATAGATTCATCCAAGCCGTCACCGCTACACGTCTCAAAGAATCATCAAGTAGCAAAGGATGGAACTCCAAACCCTTACACTCGAATAATTCACCTTATGCATTCAATTAGTCAAGCAAACCCTCGGTGGTTAACTACCACACACTCTGGGCGTCCTAGCTATAGACCACTTGCTAATTTGGCCCACGGTGGAACTCCACACACTCTGGGCACCGAATAACATAGAAGGCAAAACAATGTATTCACAATTCCATAGATAATAGAGATCCAAACCAATATCACGACGCAACCCATTCCCAAGTCTTTACATTCAAAACATGCATTCCTAGTTATCTAATAATCAAGCCATATTTAATGCATGAGCGAAGCTCCCCACTTACCTGGACCCGTCGCGATGCCTATACCGACTCCTCGCGCGATTGGGGTCCCACGTGAACCGCCTCGCGAATCTAAACAATTCATACAATTCTATATAAGAATTTCACTAAATTTAAAGTTGTATAATCTATATTTTTTTTTAATTCATATTTGGGGACCCAAATGGTGTGGATCCCACGCGATGTGCCGTTTAAGGGCTTTGTCGAGGGTATCGACGCCCTCGTAGGTTTTATCCTATTTTTTTATTTTATTTTATTAATTTTTTTTTAATTGGCTATTGTCATCCCCTTCTTCCTCACCATAATGGGGTGGCTAAAGCCACCCCCCATATTAGGCGGCGGCGTTGTTTTCTCCGGCGGCACCACCAGCGCCCCCAAACCAATGGCTCCCCTTGGAGTCGCCACCCTATTTCCTTCTTCTTCAAAAACAAAACAAACCAAAGAAGAAGAAAAAGAAGAAGAAAGAAAAGAAAAGAAAAAGAAGAATCACCACCACCACCAAATCAAAGAGGAAGAAAAGAAGAAAAGAAAAATAAAGAAAAGAAAAATAAAGAAAAACCACCGAAAAAAATACCTCCCCTTGGTTGTTCAAGCCTCCTCTTCTTCTCCTCCCTCTCCAAGTTTAGGGTTTCAATACAAAAGAGGCCACAAACTTATAAGAGGTTTATATAGGTAGGGTTTTTAAAGTAGGGTTGTTCACAATTTAACCTCAAATTACATAAATACCCCTTTTGGGCCCAATTCTCTCATTAAGCCCATTTCACCTATTCTCACTTAGTCCAAATCCAAATCTTGTTAATATTAATTTTTTTTTGTAACAATTTGATTTGTTCCCATATTTTAATATAAAATTAATAAAATATCTTTAAAATGGGTCGAAGAACATTTGGGTCGTTACATAACCAATCCATACCGAGCATCGCGTCGAATTCTAAGTATTCTAATACTCTAAAGTCAGCCGATAACTGTTGTCCCTCAATCTCAACCACACAATCCCAACAAATTCGGTTAGGATAAATCTTATCCCCAGCTGCCGTGCTGAGAACAAGATATGTATCTAAAGTTTGTGCATCTAATCCTAACAATCCTACCATATGTCTAGATATAAAGGAAAGTGTGCTGCAGGATGTGTCGCTTTATAGGCGGTCCACCATATAGCAGCAACAAATTTCAGGCAATAACTAGCCAATCTCGGTTTATCCACCTCATCAACTAGTATCATCTCATGTAATCTCTCATGAGCCAATAGCCACCTCCCGGCTATCTCTGGGTCTCCGACTCCATGAAAGTATCCTAGAGAGAATCTAAGATAATCCTTCAACTTTTTCGCCTCCACTGTCATCAAACTCGCTGATGAAGACGCTACAGCTGGCTGCTCAGTAGTCGAAGGAGTCACAACTAACGCAGTCTTTCCCTGAGTCTCAGCAGTAGTGGGAGCAACAACTGCAGGAGTAGTAACCAATGGTGCAGCTATAACTGTAGTAGGAACTGTCACAGTCTCACGAGTCCTCAATAAATCCAATAACTGTGCGAACCTATTATCCACTGTCCGCGCTAACGACTCTAACGTCAATGTCGGCCTAGCAGGATCGCTAGTATTCCCAGCCTCTGCTGAGTCGTACCTGAAGGCTGCCCGTCCATCGGTATTTGTATCGAAGAACGTGCCTCAGTACGAATATACGTGTAACGTAAGTAATATACAAACAAAAACATAACACGTATATCCCTGATTTCTACCCATCTCTCATTGCTTCCCAACTAAGACTTTAGGCAATTCCTTTGGGTTTCCACATCTAAAACTTATTCAATAGGTTTATGATCAGGTTTTCCTCAAATTCAAGCCCTAGGGTTTCCTAAACCTAGGCTCTGATACCAAAATTGTAACAACCCATTTTTCAAATAGACCGTCACAGGGCCAATGCGAACCCACAGTCTGTCTTACCAGCGACAGTTGTGCTCTACATTGAATTACATCCTCCATTTTATCTTTTTAAACCTTACTCATTATTCATTTTACAATTTAAGTTGCATTGAAATAAAATTATATGTTAAGTTATCCTAAAATCTTCAAATTCATATACAGCGGAAGCTTTTCTAACACATTTACTTGGATAATGATACTACAAATGTGTAACCTAAACCATAAACCTAATGTGGAAAACCCATATAACTATAGATACCTCTAAATCACCAAAAAGATCAATATACATAAAGTTTCTCAAAACCCCAAACCCATAATAAAACAAAGTAAATATAATACAAACGTACGAGTCAGACTATCTCGGCTCAACAGTACTATGGCAGCTTGCCCTTGCCCCTGCTCGTACTAAGATCTGCACTCAAGTCATCACAAAAGACAGATGACGAGTCCAGAGTGAGTATTCCCAAGGAAATTAAGTGAGCATTTCTGGAAGTAAATACTGGAATTTTAAAGAAAGCTATTAAATAAACATGCGGAAATAAATACAGACAACTGTGTTCATCGCATGAATAATTAATAGGAAAAGTGCAAAGTGTGTTCCTAGCTCCTAGGGTCAGACTACACCATAATTCGGACTCTTCCACAGAATACTGCCGGCGAGTCCAACTCAAGCAGGGCAAGCATCTGGATCCGCTCGATGGCCGACGTTACACCAACAACGCATCGACACATGCCACGACGTAACACTCGGCCGAGTTCGATCTGGTAGCATGTGCTATGGTGTAGTGGACATACACACAAGAATGGAACGGAGGGAGCCTCGCTCAACGTCCGCCTATATAAACATAACCAAGAATAGAGTATTGAAATGAAAGAAATTGAATTCAAATGCCAAAATAAATAAATACTCAAGTAGTTTCAGTTGGGATACTACACACCTTAATCCGCACTCCGCGTCCCGAAATCCAAACCCTGGTCTAGCTCTGATAATCACCCGACAATCAAAATTATCACCCAAATGTACCTAATAACCATTTGTCCTTGAATTAGCTTCAATTTGATATATTATTTCAATTTTTACATTTTTCGAGGTAAAAACCCTGACAACTCTCACTAAAATCTCGATAAAATCCCAAAACTCATTTATTAACCCATTTTCTAATTTCTCATATTTTCTGGATTTTTCTGAATTTTTCATAATTTTTAGCTATTTTTCTCTATTTTATTTTATTTAAAAACTGTTTTTAATTTATTTAAATAAAATAATAAAATAAAATATTATCTAAATATTATGGTGGGTCCCCTGAACCGGGTCCGACCCGACCCAACCGGGTCCGACCCGACCCAACCGGGTCGGGCCCAGTCCGGTCCACCCGGACCCACCTGGATCGGGTCCGGTCCAGGCCCACCCGGGTTGGGCCTGGTGGCCCGGTGCGTGCACCCTCCCCCCCATCTTCCTCACAGAACAGAGGCAGAGCCTCTTGTTCTCTTTTTTTTTTTCTTTCTCCATTCTTTCTTTCTTTCCTTCTTTCTTCCATCTCTAATGGAATTGGGAGGGTGGGGAGACGACACCTATCGTCTCCCGCCTCGGACTGATTTCAATCTCGGCCATGGCGGAGCCATGGCCGTACTCACCACCTCCACCACAACAACGTACACAACGCCAATAAAAGCAAACCCACAACACTACTCACCTCGACGTCTTCGTGCTCGCGATCACTCGGCCAATCTCTTCTCCTCCTTCTCTTCTCTCGATCTCGGTCTCTCGTTTTTCTCTTCTTTTCGATTTAACGAAGAAGGCAGAGGCGGTTTAGGGAAAATGACCAAAATGCCCTTGTGTCTATCCACTTTTTCTAAACAGCCACATACCTTTTTTGGTAATTTCACCATTATTTATTTATTTTCTAATTTCCATATATATATATATATATATTAAATTACTTATATATATATATATATATTTATAAATATATATACACACCTATATTTTTGCACCTACAATTTTGTCGTGCGCGCCAACTAGCATACTCGAGCGTGCACACTACTGTACCACCCACGCGTGTCGACCACGACCCCGCGTGTCCCTAGGCGCCCACCAATTTACTATTTTATCACATTTAATTCATTTAATGTGTGTATTATTTTCCCTGGCCTAATATTTCTTCTTTTAGTCTACCCGGTACTCGCATCGACACACATATCGAGGCGAATACTTAACACAATCTCACACGTCAATTAAGATATAATTACACACATCGCGATGTCATTTAAGCTATTTTAACATAAACATCGCAAATTAGACAAAACGACACACAAAATAACTATTTACCTAACTCCAGGCGTGCTCTAGCCTAGTTGCGGGTCCCACGAGTGTCTGAGCTGTCCGCCACATCTGCAATATGTCACAAATAATGGCGAATTAAATTCGAACCGTTACAGACGACATTTTGATCTATTCTAGGACTCATGAGGAGCACAAGGAGCACCTCAGGACGATTTTGCAGACGCTGAGAGAGCATAGACTGTATGACAAGTTCAGTAAGTGTGAGTTTTGGCTTACAGAGGTTGGATTTATAGGTCACATTGTCGGAGCTAGTGGAGTGTCAGTAGACCCTGCTAAGGTCAGAGCAGTTGTTGATTGGCCTACACCGAGATCAGTGACAAATATCCAAAGTTTTTTGGGGTTAGCTAGTTATTACAGACAATTTGTGCAGAACTTCTCGAAGATTGAGGCACCGATGACGCACTTGACGAAGAAGGAAATCAGATTTCAGTGGGATGACAGTTGTGAGCAGGCTTTTCAAACTTTGAAGGAGAGACTGACTACCGCGCCAGTGCTCGTATTACCTGAGTCAGGGAAGGGTTTTGAGGTGAACACCGATGCTTGTTTGGTCGATTTAGGTTGTGTTTTGATGCAGGACGGTAGAGTGATAGCTGACGCATCCCGACAGCTGAAGATTCGCGAGAAGAATTGCCCTACACATGACTTAGAGTTGGCGGTAGTGGTGTTTGCACTGAAGATTTGGCGTCATTATCTCTATGAAAAGAGGTTTGTGTTGTTTACTGACCAAAAGAGTTTGAAGTACCTCTTCACTCAGAGAGAACTGAATATGAGACAAAGACGGTGGCTTGAGTTCCTCAAGGATTATGATATCTCGTTGGAGTATCACCCGGGGAAGGCTAACGTCGTAGCTGACGCATTGAGCCGAATAGGGGTTGACTCGGAGGTTGTGACGTGTCGCATGACACTAGCGCATGGATTACTCGAGGCGGTCGAGATGATGTATTCTATTGATATCCCGACCAGCACTATAGTGTTGATTTGTGTGCAGTTGAGGACTCGGACAGTCTCTATCCAAAGTGTACTTGATGGTCAGCAGGCTGATGAACAGTATCAAAGGTACAGTGAGTTTGCTCAGAGTTCAGATCATAATGGAGTCAGTCGACAGATTTCTGCCTGAGATTTAGAGGGAGACTGTGAATTCCATCAGTGGCTGAGTTACGTGATGAGATTCTCCAGGAGGCTCACTACTCACATTTTTCAGTTCATCCGGGCAGGACTAAGATGTATGCTGATATGCGTCGTCTGTTTTGGTGGCCGGGGATGAAGACTGATGTTGGTGATTATGTTAGTTAAGGTTGAGCATAGGAGGCCTGGTGGATTACTCCAGTCGCTTCCCGTTCCTCGCTGGAAGTGGGATCATATCGCTATGGATTTCGTTAGTGGTTACCTCGGTCTCAGCGCGGACATGACAGTATATAGGTGATTGTGGATAGATTGACGAAGTCTGCGCACTTCATACCGATTTCTACCACACATCAAGTGGATAGGTTGGCGAGCTTGTACGAGAGAGATAATGCCATTGCATGGAGTACCATTATCGACGTGTCAGACAGAGGGCCGCAGTTTACATCGCAGATTTGGCAGAGTATGCAAGCACAGTTTGGCACGAAGTTGGATCTCAGTACAGGTTATCATCCACAGACCGATAGACAGTTAGAGACACTGATTTAGGTAATGGAGGACATGTTGAGGATGTGTGTGTTAAAGTATGGTGGTTTTTGGGAGGAGTATCTTCATCTGTGTGAGTTTGCTTACAATAACAGTTATCAAACCAGTATTGGCATGGCACCGTTTGAGGCACTCTACGGCAGGCCGTGCAGATCTCCATCTTACTGGGTAGAGCCAGAGGATATGGCAGTGATTGGGCCAAAGATTGTAGTGGATCACACAGAGAAGGTACGATTGATCAGACTTTGGTTGAAGGGTGCGCAGGAGAGGCAGAAGAGGTATTATGACAGGTACCATGACGAGTTAAAGTATGAGGCAGGAGACTATGTATTTCTGAAGGTTTCTTCACTAAAGGGTCACAAGAGATTTGGGATCAAGGGTAAGCTTGCGCCGAGGTTTATATGTCCAATCAGAGTGAAAAAACGAATAGGCAAGGTTGCGTATAAGCTTGAGTTTCCACCTCAGTTAGCTGGAGTTCACCCTGTATATATATTATATATATACATATAGAATATATATATATAAATGTATATATATATATAAATAGAAAAAAAATGAGAAATGACCAAGAGGGGCATTAGTTTATTAAGGAAGAGATAAGAATGGAGGGGCAAAATGGTCATTTGACCCTAAAATATCCCCAAATCACCACCGCACACCATTCTTTACGAAATTGACCGTGAGAGAGGAGAAGAAGGGTGAGAGAGAGTAGATCGAACGAGAAAGAGAGACCGAGAAATCGAACTCGTGAAGCCGAGTGAGGCGGTGTTGATCGAGGTGAGTCATTGGCGTTGTCATTGTTGCTTTTGTTGTTGTTAAGGTGGTTGTTATTGTTGTTGAGTTTTTGTGGATGTTAATGGTGATGTGTGTGTTAAGTTGTTTATTGTTGATGAATGTAGAAGAGAAAGTGAATGAGAAAAAAAAAATGGAACGAACTCAATGTTCATTCCAGGGAGGAAGATGACCCTAGTGGGCCGGGTCGTGGTGACCCGGGCCCGACCCGGGTGGGTTGGCCCTGGTCTGACCTAATTGGGGTGGACCAGGTCGGACCCGACCCGGGGACCCACCCATTATTAAAATAATAATTTATTTATTTATAATAAATTAATTAATTAAATATATATATATATTAGAAATAAATGTTAGAAAAATCAAGAAGAATTCAAAAAAAAGGAAAAAATCCTGAAAAAATTATATTTCAACCAAATAAATAGAAATTTGGGAATTTCTATGAAAAATGAAATTTTTGGAATTGTGGAAAGATTTTTTGTCGGGGTTTTTGGCCTCGTAAAGCTTGAAATTGGCAATAATAGTAAGAAAATATTGAAAAATATTTTTTAAAATTGCATGAAAATTATGAGGTTTCGCTCAGGTATATTAATGGGTCTGAATGCAACCCAATACCGAATAAGTGACCCAATTGCGCAAAGGAACAATAATTTAGAAAATTGTAGAAAATAGGTCAAACTTGAGAAAAATTGAGGAATATTTGGAATAATTAGGGAAAAATTAATGAAAATTTGTCGAAATAATTGTCAGGTGACGAGCGGAGTGTTGGCAACTAATTGGGGAGTGGGTGGAGCTATACGAGGGCCTTTTGGCAGGATTTAAGGTGAGTAAAGGCAACAATATAATTAACATGATTACTTTTCTATTTCTTGATTGATTATTTTTGAAATGCAAGCCCTTTGTATTCCATTCTAGTTCAGGTGACTTAGGTTTTAGGTAGT
Organism: Stephania japonica; assembly: GCA_039657345.1. Classification (NCBI taxonomy): domain Eukaryota; kingdom Viridiplantae; phylum Streptophyta; class Magnoliopsida; order Ranunculales; family Menispermaceae; genus Stephania; species Stephania japonica. The sequence continues at coordinate 11,475,145 of CM077558.1, read as the reverse complement.
CCGACTATGATGAAAAGTCTCAACGAGTTTAGCAGTCGGCCTGTGACTGTGGCTTTCTTTCGGTAGTGTGTTAGAAATTTAGCAGCCGGCTTTATCTGTGATTTTTCCTAACAGAGTGTGCGTTCAGTGGAGGCGACTTTTGGGCCCACTGGTTCGTACGGGGTGGATTGAGCAAGGGAGGCGATTTTGGGCCTACTGTGTCGATCGCAAGCTGATGAGGTCTTGTGACCCGCAGTTTGATTGGGACTATCTATTCGCCTATCCGTTTGTTTCTTGGTCACTTGATTATCGTTGTCTGAGCTTGTTGAGTCTATTTATCATGCGATTTGCTATCTATTTCAGTTTCTTGTTATGCACTGCATGATTCATAGACTTATGATTATTGAAAATTCAGTAGGTTATGTTGAGATAACTATTATTGTTGTTTACTGTTATATTTTGTACTCACTGTCCTTTTTATGACGGTGGGTGCAGATCTACAGACGAGTAGGGGCAAGGCATCGATGCTTGGCGATATCCTCTGAGGCACGCTCAGAGCCGTTAGCTTTGCTCTCACTTTGTAGGTATTTTGTCCTTTTGTTGTATACTTTGGCTATGTATCCAATTGTTTTGATATTTTTGGGCTTTGGGGAGTTGATGGTTATTTTGGGCTTTCAGTTGATCTGTTATATACATGTGATGTTGTTTGGACATGATTTTTCACATCTAGGTTGACTGAGTTATAAACTGTTTTAAGTTGGTGTTAAAAACCATTTTGCTGCACTCCTAACTATAATTGAGGATAAAAGATTAGATAGAGTTAAGGTGAATCGAAAAGAGTGATCCAGGGTGAGTGAGTGAATAATGTACTAAGTAATTGGTAAGTTAAGGCTGACTAGACCTGCGTTGACTCGTCGGAGACGGACTCGGGGGTCCACGTAGGTTTAGGCCGGGCGGGGCCCAGTTTATGGTTGTTGGGGCCGTCACATAAGGGTTCTCATTCATTAATGCAAATTTATTACGCCTTGACAAAAAAAAAAAAAAAAAAAAAACTTTCCATATGTTGTAGAGAATTTGGGGGTTAACTTAAAAAAGAAAAAAATCTATTAAAGTTTGGCATAAAAAGTCAACTAAACATGTCAAAGTCTATCTAGTAAGTTGGTAAAAACATCACTTGCCATAAAAGGCAAGACCTCAAGAGGTCGTGGTTGAACTCCCACTGAAGAAAAAAAAAAGGTCAACCAAACACAAACAAAGCCTAAAAATAAAGGAAAATGATAAAATGATAAACTTTCAACGCACACTTTGGGCGCACATCTTTGTCATTTGGCCATTTATGGCTCTTTGTTGTCTTCCTAAGCGTGGGTCCACATCTGACAAAATATCATAAACAACTAAAAGACAAAGGTGTGCGCTCAAAAATAAAAGGTGACAAGGGCGGGTGATAGAACAAATATAAGAACTACCACACAACTTCCAAGAGTTCAAACACAAACAAATTTCCACAAAGAAAATGCTAAAAGTAACCTACTTCTGAGCTTGCCACATAAATAAGGTATTTCATTATCAATAGTTAGTATAGTACACAAAGAAAACTCTCTATCTATATAAACTCCTAATAGAAACCCCAAAGGCCCAAGTACAAGATTCAATCTCTCAACCCATATGTCAACTGTCAAGTATACGTAATTAAGGCCGTATGCATGACCCCACAACACACACTCGGTCTCTAGACTCGTCAATGCAACACCCCAACACTCTATCGCCACACCATGCCCTATATATTCACTGTACCTTCGTACCTACTAAACAAATAGACTAGGATAAAAATCAGTTGATTCACTTTAAACATCGAGATAGTTGACCTCTCTAAGCATCTAGATGGACATCTACACACTCGACACATAATTTAATCAGCCACATCAATGCACACACGTCCCCATGTTCCACACACAAGCATGTGAATAAGTCTGACACACAAACTCCAAGTTTTGAGCCACAGCTAGCCTAACAAGAACAAACATATGGTTAGCAAAGGAGTGCATTTTTGTAGACCTCAAATTGCATAGCATCGCCTGTTTTGGGCCTTCAAAAAAAATAATAATAAATTGCAAAACATAAATATATAGATAAATAAAATGTTTCGTCAAAATAATAATAAATAAAATGTTTGTCGGTTCGATCCTACCATCTGATTCACGAGACCTGTTCTTCAATCCAATGTACAGTTCTAATCACGTCAACTTTTTTATTTATTATTTCAATGAGTATATTTTTGATTGTTTGTATGGTAACTAGGAGGTCATAACCTTATTTAACCTACCTTAGTAGTTAGCACTTTAGATTGATTATGAGCTAGTTAAACGACTCACCCTCATTACTTGAGTAAAAAACATTACTAACTATTAATAATCAAACACATAACCTATACCTAAGTTAGAGCCATGACGCTGCACCTAGGACGAAAATAAAAATTATACTAATGGACAAATTGTTTTCCCAAATCCAAGGCTATCCACAAAGGGAACAATTAGTACATGTCCCAACAACTAAGATTGGAACGCAATAAATAATATATTTGAAGGCAATATAGCCGGCCCAAATTAAAAATAAAAGTCATATCTCTATATATATACTTGAATGAATTCACCACTATACATTGATTCAACATATATAATCAAAAATTGACAACAATCTCAAATCAACATGGCTGCAGAAGATGATCAAGCAGTGAAGGTACTAGGCAACAAGCTTAGCCTTTACTCATTCAGAGTTGAATGGTCACTCAAGCTTAAAGGAGTAGACTATGAGTTCATCAAAGAGGACTTATTGAACAAAAGTGAGAGGCTGCTTCATCACAATCCAGTATACAAAAAAATCCCAGTGCTCATCCACAATGGAAAATCAATCCCAGAGTCAATGATAATCGTCGAATACATCGATGAGACTTGGAGACATCAGCCTAGCCTTCTGCCTCAAGACCCTTATGAGAGAGCCATGGCAAGGTTCTGGGCCAAGTTTGTAGATGAAAAGGTGAGCTGATTAACTTGATTGCATGATAAGAATTATTATTATTATTATTATTTTGTTATTACCGAGGGTGTCCAAACTGCCTCAGCCCCTCCTGATTAAGGTTTGACTAACTCAAAGGTCGAAGGATAAATAATGCAGTTGTTGCGAATAGAATCATGATCAGAGTTTTGCAGTATTTTTTTATTTTTTTTATTTTTTTTATTTTTGAATAGGAAAATTTGCAAATTGTTTGAGCTGACAGTTTCGTTTTGATATATCTAATTGCTACATAAGCTGAGTTTGATGAGTGTTTTTTTTTTTTGAAATATAGTATGAGTTTTAGCTATACATCCATGCAGGTAAATTTTTCTTTGGAGACACAAAGTGAACATTTTCCGTTTGGTTGATTAATTTGTCTTGATTGGAATGAATAATTCACAATTTCAATCTATTACATAGGCATATTATCTTATGCTTTTCTTGAATAAGCTTAGGAATTCAAAACTTTTGTCTTTTATCTCTTTCATTAATCCATTCAATCAAGCATCTGAGTCACGACCCAATAGAAACTGAAGAAATTTAATATAGTCGCCACCTATTATCTCATTTTTGTTAGCTCACACTAATTACTTTGGTGCATAATAGGTTCTAAACAGCTCTTTTTTATATTCCAAAACTCAAATTTACTAATGAATGATTTCAACTTTTAATTGATCCAACCTGTTGTTTTATTGTTTTTTTGCATGCAATCTGATCAATTTGTTGTTATAATATGAATAAATTAATAAAGTTTTTTTTTTTTGATGACTTACAAAAATAAAACCTGTGCACCCATGAAACACTTTTTGTTCATTGTAATCTGGTTTTAGACATTTGATTGGTGTTTCATGGACTCTGCAGTGTGTGCCATCCATTATCAGTGTGTTCTGTAGTGTTGGGGAGGATCAAGAGAAGGCTTTGAAGGATGCAGAGGAGACTCTGAAGACTCTCGAAAAGGCGCTTAAAGGAAAGTTCTTCGGCGGAGAGACAATGGGGTTTGTGGACATTGCTGCTGCTTGGCTTCCATATTGGATTGGAGTCACAGACGAGATACTGAATTTAAAGCTGGTTGATCAAGAGAGTCTGCCTTTGCTCAGTGTGTGGTTTGAAGAGGTCGTCGACGTTGAGATTGTAAAGGGCTGCTTACCTTCCAGAGATGAATTAATGGCTCACTTGAAGAGTTTCAGAGAACGATCTGTTGCTGCAAAGGATTGAAATGCAAAATACATGTTATTGTTGTTGAACTAAAAGCGTAGTTTATAAATGTGTGGTAGTGAGGATATGAAATCACACTGTTAAAGAGTTCCAGGAATTCACTTTTGTATGTAATGCCCAATAATAGGAACTCCAGCTTTAGAGAATCATATATTTGCATTTTCATTATCATTCCAGCTTCAAATATCCGCTATGGAAGTGTGGGTAATTAGGTGCACAGTCCTAAGTTCAATTCTCCACTTTGTCTAGGGTATTGCACCAGAGCGTCAGAGCGTCATGGGAATAGTAAATCAGTTAAATAAAAAAAAAAATCTGCAATTGAACATATGTTTCAACAGAATCCTAAATCAGTTAAATAATAGCATAAACATCTGCATCTCCACTTCACAAGAACGTCAATATATCATTATATCAATTACCATAAAAAAGAGTACAACATGGACTATTGTTACAATTCGACGCCGTGCAAGATCAAATCTTGCATTATCTGAATGACATCTTGAATTCCTTTTTCTACCAAAATTTCCAGTTTAAGACTATGATTTGCCGGTGAATAAGAGTCCTAAAGCTAAATCGGGCGAGTACCCGGCCTTACAAGAAAGAACAAACAGTATTAAATAGAATGGGAAAAAAAAAATTGAAGGTTATAGATGTGACTAACTAAATAAGTTAATCTACAAGAGCAACTTCAAGAACCACCGTCAATCCCTGGTTTGATTGGTTTCCTTCTATAGTGTGCGGCTAATTGGCTCATGGAAATACTGCAGGGATATGAAAATTGCTTCCTGCATGGTGATATTATTGCAGATAACTAACGTTAGGTCAGTGCAAGATGAATTACTAGAAACATGAAAGTAGAGGCATAGAAAAAACACAAACAAGAAAACAAAAAGCAAAACCTCACCTCTGTTCTAATAGTTCTACTCCCTTGATTAGGACAAGTGTTCAAGTATGAATCGAAAACCTCGTTGGCATTCTTTCCCTGGAAGAGAGATAAAATGAGCATTCAGCTGAGCCTCGCCCAGATCACAAATTGGTAAATCAAGTTATAGAAATTAATGGTGATAGCTAGGAAGTATCCATAACATTCGTATTATGAACATGTGATCATATTATAAAGGTGCCGTTGGACCATTTCTTTCGAAGGATAAAGGAAACAGATCTTCTCTCTTTTTTTAAGTAATACTTAGGATGTCTTTATGTTCTTCATGATGATAAAGGAACCAAACCAGTGACCAAGGACGAAAATTTCATAAATGCAATATGATGCCCAAGAAAGCGACGATTAAACAGTAACATACATATTTTTCTTTCAAAGAAAAAAAGTAAACATGCATTTTCCTAGCTAGCAATAGTTTTGTCTGAAAGGAAACTTCAGCAAATTCAAGGTACCTTTAAACTATCATCCTCTTCAATGCTTTCTTCCAACCCAGCAAGTCCACCAAAAGCAATCAGTAGATGACTGTACGAGATGGCATTCAGTTAAAAACACAAATCATGAAAGAACAGTCAGTAACCTGACTCATGCAAAAAGTTCAAGTCCAGACGAAAACTAATGTTGCAACATGAAATACTATATGTGGGAATCTGCAAAGGCCGAGAAAACATTTTTGTCGAACCCAAAATTCATAAACATTTCTATAAACAGACACAATCAAATATTTTATTGACAACAAAGTGGTGTTTTGGAAGGGGCCAAGATTAGGCAACACCCAACTTTATAAAATGGTCGCCTTACATAGTTGAAACAGTGTTCTCTAATCTTTTAGCCTTGCAGCAAACCAGTTTCCCTTAGAATGTTGCAGTAGCATGTCAAAAGATTTGTTCTATTCTTTTTCGTCATTAACATATTCAATAGTAACTAACCCAAAACTTCAAACTAGTTGTACAAGATCTAACTATATACATAAATTTTGTCTAACTTTAAATAAAATAAACACCAACCAAGTCAAATAAAACATTGGATATAAAGAAAAATAACCATATGATCAGAAATAAACACGTTCCTTAACAGTTAGCATTCACATCAACTATAAAAGGTACCTGAATTTAGGAATTGTAAGATCCGTAGAATTAACAATGGTACCATGCTCTGAAGTTCCAATTGTATGATCATACCCACCCTATTCAAATCAAAACTAAGAAATGAATTCAAAGATACTTTGAAAGCCTAACATATGAACTAGAACACATAGATACGTATGTGGCTCAAACATCAGTAGTACCTCATAAGGACATTCCTTGAATACAGAGCTAATACTGGAAGCATACCGAACCTTATACCCCCAGTACAAGCCTTCTTCCTCTCTGGGTGTTGAGAATGGCACAACTTTGTGCAGCTGGTCTAGAAAAATGGAAATTAATGCAATATAATAGAAAAAGAAGAATGGCCGAAAATTATAGAGACGAGCCAAACAAAAGCTTCTCTTTTGGGGAGGTAAGAAACCTACTTGTATATTAGTATAAAACGGCATTACAAATACAAAAACACAAAAAAGAAGACACAAACCGTATAAAAGGTGAGACTGAATAAAAAAAGAAACTGGAAGGTAATTGAAATTTTGAAACTAGGGAAATCTAGAAAGCTGAGACAAAAGATTGCCCTGTTTTACCGAAACACAGCACAACTTGGTTCAGAAGAAATTTGACTAGGTTCTGAACTTTCAGAGTAAATTTAAATGTGGTTACCTGCTCCCAAGTGGCGGTTTGTTCCCATGGCTACTGTTAATCTTTTTCCCGGCTCAAGCTTATCTTCAATTACCACATTCTGCACCATTTAGAATACAGTCAATCACCACCAAGAGCTGACATTTATTCGCAGTATACACCAAAATCAGGAGAATTTCCCTATTCTGGCTTTCAGTTATGTAGAGTAGATATACATCAACATGTATTGACAAGGTTGATACAATTGTTTGGATGTAGGGCTAAAAACTGCTTTTGCTGGCATGGAAGGACTACAGAAAGCTGGAAAAAGACAGATCCTTAGTAACAGATCATAACAGAAACAACGGATTCGTTGATTAAAAATCTCACTAGAAAATTCCATAGAGTGCAGAATATAATGGCTGGAGTAGCAAGGGAAGTGGGAGAACCACATGCACTTTGTTATTAGAAGTGCAACTGTCACTTGTGAAGGAAGGATAGATCTTAAGCTTAATGATGACGCAGTTAGGTAGCAACCTAGATAATGGACTTCGACATGAGCTCTTCTTGACACTACCTTTTTACAATGTATAGAAAGTTGAAAGTAAAGCATCTAAAATGCATCGGAACATGTTAAGATTAGCAAATTACACTGGTACTTTTGATGATAGAAGACAGACATCATAACCAAATGTTTCAAATAAATCATATAACAAACAAGATCTTATCTATTTCAACTTTCACAATATCAATCAAAATATATTAATAAAGACTCATTTCACTGGAGAAAAAAAAATTCTCTTAGGCAACATATGGATTCATAAAACTGAATTGTCCAAGTTAAATTACCAATTCCCTAACGGTACAAACAGAGGTTGCATGACTCTACAATTTGACTACATAAAATTGAAAAAAAATAATAATAAAAAACAAATAATTGAATTATAAATTTCGAACATTATCTGGGAATTTAAACTTTTCTTTGGATTAATTCTTGCAGTTGCAGGAAGTAAATGACCACTTGTTTACTTTCTCTACTCACCTCCATTCTTTTTTGTTGATGGAAGTCCTTATCAACAAGAACAAAAGCATCAATTAATATTACAAAGTGTTAAATGTAGAGTAATGGAATAAATCAGTGAACACGATACATAAAAGGTTGATGATGGGAATGGTCTAGTGCAGTTTCTTGAGAAGGTACAGAAATAGTAACCAGGCTAGAAATTGCTTGGAACTGACAGTTATGATAAGTTTGGTGAGAAGAACAAAATAATGGATCAGTGTTGGGCAGTCTGTTGCAACAATATGATAATGGTGGCAGCAATTATGAAACATATGGAGATGATGAGAGTTTCCAAGCTACGGGGGTGGTACAATCATGGCTATAAGAGCTGACAAATACATAGTATGAATGATTTTATATTTCAAAAAGGCCTCAGTTTAGCAAGGAATTGCAATATAATAAAAGTTTAGTTCTTTCAGCACTCCAAATAAAAAGAATCTGTCAAACACCATATTGCTCGTACAAAATCAGAAAGTATAAGTGTCAAGTGTGTCCATAAAATGGAGATATCTCACAAGCACTTTGAAATCGTACCTTACTTAAACCAACATCGACATATGTTCCAATAGAATTTAAAGTTTTTTCTTTCAATGTAACACCTGAAACAAACATACAAATATAAGTTAGTCATTTGTGACACATAAACACATTTTTTTTCCTCTCAATGTAAATACTGTAAAAAGATACAATCATAACTTCAGTCATTCATGTCTCAACCACAAATTCAAACATATACATGCACATAAAGAGGGCATTGCCATTCATCAAATATTAAAAAATAAAAAAAAAGATAAAAAATAAAAAAATAAAAAACAAGTCAAATATGGAATCAGTAATCATGGGAAGACACCCTAGAACTAAAAAATTGGCAATCGTGTTCAAAGATCAAAGGTTCAAAAGCGAGACTAAAAAATGGATAGGTGCAGAGACTCAAAAGAAGCTGGTCAAGGAAATGGAGGGCTGAGAAGAAAATTTGCAAAATAAAAGGGCAGTCCTGTTGATCATCTGCCTACAGTTATTGTGAAGAAACTTAGAAAAGACATCTTCTAAACAAAAATAAAGCAGAAGTAAGCAAAAGACTTCCTCACCTATTAAGAAAATTAGGGAAAATGAAAATGCACAAAAGACTATGCATTAACACAGACCCTGATATTCAGAATCACAGCCTTAAAGAGTCTTGAAGCGCTTCTCCCTTATTCACTCAAAGCAAATAAAACAAAACAGTTCTCCTATGTGGAATTTCAATATTTTAAAAGGTGAATGAGTAAGGTAGAAAACTAGCAATCACAAATGATATTACACATGGGATCAATAAAATCATGAAGAAGAGACTACGAGCAGCTTCTAAAAGACAAAGTCATTGGGCTTGCTCTTGTTCATCAATAAAAACTCAACATACCTTCACGGAATGATCCCCATTCATGCTTTCTCAAATGGTGAGGAGCATCAAGCGGTGGCAACAAACCCTGAAAATGCAATAAAAATGTGATTTCACCCAATTTTAATTACGCTTCACAGCTGAACATAGATAAGTTACACTTCAACAAATTAAGGAAATGAAATCCTTACCACAAACCTCAAGCTGTTATGCCAAGGGAAAAGACTCTTTCTTAAATATTGCGGCGTCTCAAGGTATTCTAAAACCCTAATAAGAAATGGAGCACCACTTTCAATACCATCTTCATCCCCAGCTGTTGTGACACGAGAATTGTCCATTCCCGCACCCTTGCTATCAAATACTACTATCTGTTTGTTCAAAACTTCTGTAAGTTCCCTTCAACACAACACACTAAAATTGATGGGGCAAAAACCCTCATAAGATAGCAATAAGTATTAGTTGCTCCGATAAATTAACGCTAATCTAACACAAAAAAAAGGATAGATCATGGAAGAAGAAACATTTGAGGAAGTCTAAAATACGTGCACCTACCCACTAAAAAAAATACATCTAGCCTTAATCCCAAATTAGTTGGGGTCGGCTACATGGATCAAACTCTTCCATTGTGCTCGATTTAGTGCAAATGATGATGAGCTTTCCAAACTATATAAATCCCTCCTAATTAAGGCGTCACAAGTTAGGGGAAGTACACCAAAAAAGTTTTTTTTTTTTTTTAAAGATAAAAAGATGATCTTTCATTAATTTCAATTCAATCCAAGTACATCATGATCAATTTGCTCCTGACTATTCATTGGAGCTTCATTTCAAATAGTAGGATTTGGACAAACTAGGTTAGCATACCGAGAGTCATAAGCTTCACATTTGAAGTGAAGAACTATCAATAAAAACCCTAACTTGACACTCGTCATGAAATCACACGAAAACACGATTGAAGTTCAAGTTAGTAGACACAAATTGTACTAAAAAACACGATGTCAGAACAGAGAAGATTGATACCTCATCGATTCTGAAAATGGTGGAAGCCCTAGCGATTTGTCCCGCCAACTGAGAATGAAAACAAAGAAACTTGAGAAAGCTAAACAATGAATCAGTAGTCTAAAGAAGAGGAATAGAAACCCTAGACTGATGATTACTCGCGTGGCGAGCTCGAGAGACTGGGCGTTGTCGATGATTGAGCCAGGAACAGCGATGCTCACTGTTCTGACTTTACTTCTCTTCGTGTTCTGCTCTTCGTCTCGCTTAATCTTCTTCTCTGTTCCGCCATTCCTGTGATTGTGAAGCTCTTCTTCTTCGCCATTTCTGGCGGAATCTCTTCTTTTCTTCTTCTTCGCCATTGCAGTTTCTCTCTCTCTCTCGCTCGCTCGCTTTCAGCTTCTCACAAGCTATTATTCCTTGTGCCTCGTTTGGCCAACTTAACCTACTTAACGAAAAGGTGTTTTTTGTACATTGAGTACTACATTGTCGCCCCCAAAAATCTTGGCTTGGCTTGGCTTGGTAAGAAACCTATTTGTGCCTCACCAGTCACCACTTAACAAAAATTTAATTCCTTTGCGGTAAAAAACATCCTACCACTTACCAAAAAGTTAATTTCTTATAGTAAAGAAGTAATTCATTAAGAAAACACTTGAAGTTGATATTTACATATTAATTATGCCAACCACGCCTTCAATGCAGTTGAAAAAGACATTCTCTCACTTATGTGAGGTCGAGCGATCGATTTTCACAAACAAAAAGAAAATGTTAAATTGTTGTGATTTATTATAATACTTTTACAAAATTTAAAGACACTTGTCGAAAAGTTCAACTCTTTAGTCCCAAGGAAATATATTTATTTCCCTTTCATAAGAATTGTGGCACTTCTCCAACCAAACAGTTAATAAAAGTTTTGGCCCTAGTTAAATAAGGATGTTATTGCAACTTTCCCACCAGGTGTGGCGGCCTCAAAAGACAACGGAAGATGTTCAACTATACATTCATGTGATTAAGCCAGATTTGCTAGGCAAAGTTGAGAACATGAATGGATGAACAAGAGCCAAGAACTTGTACTATAGAGTGGATTGGCATCACTATTTTCTTGCAGTAATAAGCAGGAGAAGAAAATCAGACAACTCATCATCAAAAGAAAAGAAAATTTCTATAAATGATAATATAACCCCCCATTGTTAACATAAGCATTAATTTACAAGTAAGCAGTTCTAGTGTTGTTGGCATCAAAATCTAAATAAATTATGGATGTATTATCCTTTGTCCGCAAATTTCTCGCTTCACTTAAGATAATATTCGCAATTTTCTCCGCAGAATTTCCTTCTTCTGTAGCACATTTCTCCCTCGTCTGTTCAGATTGTAAGAGTTTTGTCAATTATTCAGACATGCATATAACGAGATTATACAGTGTTAAAAATACCTGAAGAATTAGCTGCACCGCCTTCTTCACGCTGAGGACATCCCACAAGCCATCGCTGCAATTTAGTAGACAAGGAACAAGTCAAATTTATGCTTTTCAGAGGAAAAGAAAACGAGTTTTTTTTTTTTTTTTTTTTTTTTTTTTTTTTTTTTTTTGGGTCAAAAGCAGCCACTAACACTTAACCCCCACAAATTAAGGTCAGGTAACTGAACTAAAAATGAAGAGCCCGGCTAAGTGCACCCCAGAAAAATCAAACTTAAAAAAAAAGGCCAATCCTACTACAAAATGATCCTTATGCCTCTCACTGTGATTAGTGCACCCCACTACACTTTCCTCTCTTTTGGTGCACCCCACCATTATCCCTCCACACACTCTTCTTGTGATTTGTAGGCATCATCGAGTGGTTCGACCTTGCAGGTCCAAATCTCTTGTTGGAGAATCAGTCAGAGCCTACCAAACCTCTAATTGGAGAGTCGGTTAATGCTCGCCGAACCTTTAATTTGAGAATCGGCCGGAATCCATCAAACCATTAGGTCAGTAATTATCAACTAAATCTCACCAAAGAGGTTCGGTTAGACAACACCGAGCCTAGAGGATAAGTTTCGGCTATATGTCGTCTAACCTCGCTTTGGATGAAGAGGTATTTTGGTAAAAATGAGGGGTGCATTCATAAATTGAAATTTGAATTTGGGGTGCACTCAGAATCGGGGTGCCCTAAGTAAAGACTGGGGCACACTTAGCCAGGCTCAAAATGAATCATGCAATCAGAATATTAAACAATGCTGGTCACCATTATGGTATCAATACCATACATTTTTGTCAGATATTTCCTTTTGTTTCACCCAAAACTTCTAAAACTTGTTCAAACTAGCAAACAACAACAATAACAACAATATAGCCTCAATCCCAAAATTAGTTGGATTCAGCTGCATGGATCAAACTTTTCCATTCCGCTCAATTTCGAGGAATGCCCCAATGTTTTATCTCATTTGTTTAAACCCTAAACCCTATTCGTACCCTTCCCCATTTTCTATGAATGGAAAATGGGCTTGGAACCTCCCTCCCCCATTTTCCAGCATGGATGGGTTTCGGAGTCATCCTCCTTTACCTGGACTAGGGACCAGCTATGTAGCAAATATAATGTTCTACATAGATAGAGTTAAAACTAGCAAGCATCAATGGAAATTATTACTGCATCAATTTGAATTTTCAAATAGCAAGTAAAAGAATCTTGTGTCTATTCAAGTGCTATATAATGAGAAAGACATCAGAAGCAGCAGAATGGCATTATCAGCACCAACTGCCTACAGTCAACTTTAACATCTTTGATAAAGCAAGGTAATATGACTGTACATGAAATTATGAATGTCGGCACGTGTAAATGAGGCATGTCCTACCACTTCGACTTACCAATTTATTCGTAGTAATTTATTCTGAAACCATAGTATACATTGAAAGCACATAGATAAAGTAAGACATTGCAATATGCAAAAGACAGAGAGAGGATAAACAGTTCAGAGACCCATATTCACCTTGCTAGTAAAGCAAATGCCTTGCTTTCCTTGTCTATCCGCACGACTTGGCTAATGAAAGGTTCTGAACTGAAGCGCGCATCTTGCTCTTTCAAAAATTTGTCCCCAAGCATCCGAGCTAGGGCGAGACCTGATGAAATTTAATCAGAATTGACAGATTAGCATGTCAAGATTTAAAGAATTGATTTGAGAGATTCCATGAGCACGATTCATTACCACATAGTCGTGTTTCACCATCTTTCAGTGGCTCTCCTAATTCATTCAACCTAAGTCTTTCCGTTTGACTTGTTATCCTATGGTCCTCTGTCATCTTGATCTGCTTCCCACTAGTACTTCACAAATTAAGAAACAACAAAAATGTCAGCTTACATTATTAACGTATCCAAACAGCATTTTTTTAAAATACAGCGCAGAGATTGCTGGATGATATTTCTATACTAAAAATGGAAAGTAAGCGGGAATAGGTTTTTAGGTGAGTTGTACAAAGTAACAAGGTAAAGACAGCAAAACTCAATGCTCGAATTTAATACCAAATAAGTTCATGAAAAACAACTAAAAGTGGAAAATTAACTCAATTAGCAATTAGATTGATTAACAGTTAACTTGTTAATAAAGAGGGGAAAGGAAGGATTTGTTAGCCAGCATATGTGGCACCAGCCATAAAGAAGGTCAATAAATGCAGCCTCATCCAACAGTGTAGAGAGGCTGTTCATATCATTAAAGCCAGTACATGAGGCACTTGTCTAGGAAAGGTCGATTGATGCAGCTTCACTCTACAATATAGGAGGCCATTCACAGGTCCTGCCATTCTGCCTCTCCTACAACCATTGTATTTTTTATGTTTTGGAACATTTTAACAGAACAGCAGAACCATGCAAATTTTACATTCTTCAAAAAAAACTTAATACCAATTTACCATAAGTTGCCCGCAAGATATTTTTCATAATTTTTTCAAATGAATTCCATTTGACGATCTTAAAATAATAATTAATTCACGTATCTTCAATCTATTTTTTCATTCACTAACACTTTGCAAGTTTATATATAAACATTAGCTTTCACCTATTTGTACAACAAAAACAACAAAACCTTGATCCCAAATTAGCCAAAGTCGGGTACATGGATCAAATGCTTGTACTCAGTTCAACTTGATGTGATTGATGAGTGCTATGATAACCTTTTAAAAAATTTATGCATCTCAAGTTATCTTAGGCATGTTTGACAGCAATTGATAAAGACAACCAATTTCTAGAGGATTAAAGGCACCACTATTACGTACTTAATTACACAAGCTGAATCCCCAACATTCGCACATTGGGCACAGAATTCTTCACGACCATCCGCCCAAACCAAAAGTACTGTCGCAGTACAACCCTGAAAAGAATTTACGACGGCACATGTTCAATAAAGATAAGGATTAAGGAACCACAACCTAATTTTCAGAAAAAGTGCAACAATAAATTAAATAATAAATAATATAGCAAAAAACCTCATACTGATGATGCATAGCTGCTTCAGTCTTAAAGAATGCATCCCTAAGGATATCTGAAGCATCACATTTGGAAAGAACTCTATCTCTTTTCTTTGCATCTAATAAAGTACGAGCAATCGCCTCAGGAAGCATTCTGGAGGAAAAAAGAAAGAAGAAATAATAAAAAAAAATTTAACTAATTAGGGGGGTCTAAAGCCCCAACATTCATTTATAAGGGTTAAACATTGGCATATGGGACAGCACAGAATAATATCGAAAGAAGCGTCAATTAGAGAATGTGTGATTTGTGTGGTAAGAGGTTGAAGCATGAAATGAAGCTTTCCAAAGTTCGGATAAGGCTTTTAAAATAAACTGTGTTTTTTGAGTAGGATGAGCATTGAGGCATCTTGATGTTATCTTTTAGCATGGTCTTACAAATTACCTCACAAACGTAAGTTTATTTTTCTACCAGCATATCAAATATCAGAGAGTGAAACAAGCGAAAATAAGGTCTGCACAAGTATCTTTATTGCAGATTTTGACCCCGTTCTGACAAAGACAATTCACGTTGACAGATGCGCCATTCTCCTTCGGGTTTAACGACAGAATCATGTGTATCAACAATTATGTTTTATGTATCCATAAGGGGCATGAAATGTTGGTTGTAACTCATAAAGTAGTAGTAACCACACATTGCTCCTACTGAAGGAACATTTTCTGGTTCAAGCACAAAACAGTGAAAAGAACTTGCACAATAGAAATGCAAACAAACAAACAAAGAAAAGACAGAACTAACTTGCTAGCAGTTTTTGCAGCTTCAGCTCCACCATGCCCATCGCAGATTCCAAATAGTCCAAACTATATCGACAATAGCATCAATGTTCATAAGGCTCTCGAAGCTTAAGCCACATATGATAAATAGAAATATGGCATACAATGTGCAATGTGGTGAATCTAAGAGCCATAAAGTGTCTCTCAAGCCTCGACTACTCGGAATGCACTCAATGCTTCAAATGTATTGCTTTTCCATAAGCATATCTGAAATTAAAACTCAACAAACCTCTCTAAAGAAGATTCCTATCTCCCTAGTATGGGACCTTGGATGACCTAGTCGACACGAACAAATCACAAAATGTATTCACATTTTATACCTGCTCAACTCCTGGAAGAGGCCATCGATAATAGCAAACATCCTCCATTGGAAGCTTCTTTCCTCCTCGACGCAAAGCCATTGGATCCGATGCTACACCAATCCCAAATGGCATCTTGTCTTCAGCATGAGTAATTTGTACCTGATAAAAAAACAAATGATCCCATCACTGACCAGAAAATGTTGGTGTGCACGCGCCTTAGGGGGATGAGATTTGGTTTAGTAAAAAGTATGCACAAGCTAAAGACACTAGAGAACTGTGATACATATACAGCACCAAGGCCTCTGAACATTGTCATACAACAACTATCTAACTCGACTTCAACATAGCCTCAAAATAAAAATAAATAAAAAACAGCTTCAACATGACCAACTTACACATATTTTTGAAGTTGTACCAAATGTTATTATGTCTCCGCTAGAAAGTACAATGGGTTCACTCCAATGCCTACTTCCAGAACTAGAGGAATGAATTGACCGAGAGTTCAAGAGTGTCCCATTTAGGCTACCCATGTCTACCAACTCCCACTTCAAGCTCTGTTGTCGAAATAAACAACTTAGATACATGGCAAAAAAAAATTTATATATATATATATATATATATATAGAGAGAGAGAGAGAGAGAGAGAGTAAAATGTTAATTTCAACTTAATTAGTTTGTGATGACAGTGTTTACATTTAAATTCCAAGTTATCATGGCATGTTTTCCCGAAACCTCTTGATCATTCAACAATAGGTCACTAGGAGAAACTCTTCCAACAGTAAGTGGAAGTCTAGAAGTACTAGTTGATTGCAGGCGGAAGCAAAGCCCACGAGAAGGACCAGATATAACCTCCAGGATTAGGTTGCTCCCTGCAGTTTTAACACGAAGATAGGATGACATGTTTTACACATTCAGCAGAAACTAATAAAAGACAAATAATAAATCAGCCATTTGAAATCCAAGATAACTAGTAACAAAGAATGAGGCCATACTTTTGTAAGCAATGTCCTTGAGCACAGACTCTTGATAGAGATCTTCTCTAGAAGGAATCGTTGAACCATAATTTGATTCCTCCTTAAAATGCTTTTGCTCTTCAACAAAACGATTTGGTACCAGTGGGCGTTTAAGTGTTTCGCCAACAAGAAAATCTTTTGGAGAATCAACATCCAGAACGAAGCTCGCTCCTGGAACAAAAACAGATGAATATTAAATGCTAAGAACTAAGAAAAATGAATAAAGGCTTAAATGCTTAATTGGTTAAAATATCCTAACCGTTCACAACTTTTGTTATTATATCCTAACCTTTTGAGATTTCTTATTATATCTTACCCTTTCTAAATTGTTAGATTTGTATCCTAATTCACTTTTGAACTCCAAATTTGATGAGGTGGCACCTAAATAATAAATTTAAAAAGTCACCTCATCACTTATAATTACTAAATTCATTATTTAAATTCATTATTTCGGTGCTACCTTATTAAATTTGGAGTTAAAAAGTGAATTAGGATACAAATCTAACAATCTAGAAAGATTGGGATATAATAAAAAATTCAAAAAGGTTAGGATATAATACCAAAAGTTGTAAAAGGTTGGGATATTTTAACCAATTTGGCCATGAATAAATAATCTTTTGGCAAGAAACACAAAAAAAAGCAATTATTGTAATTTGTAAAGGCATAAGACTAGCACACCAATTAAAAGAGAGAGATAGGAAAACGAAGTATTATACCTTGCGTAATGCGTGAATCAGCCGACGGAAGTCTTTGTTTACAAACAAGCCCATGTGTCACTGGTGACCCAAAACGCCCATCAATTTGAATGCGAAGGCCTTCTAAATCACGATTTCTATTTAGCTCATCATTTTGAGTTGTGACTTGTTCTAAGTCATGAGAAACAAGAGGCCTTTCCAAATCTCCTGTCTACAGGCAAGCAACAAAGTTACTAAAGCATCAACATTTCATGAGCACCACTGGAGACAGTATTTTAATGTTATATCGTTAGTTCCCAGATATGTCATCTTGCACTAAGTGGACTCCTGAGAAAAACCAGATATCAAGAGTCTCAATTCTAGCCCCATTCATAAGTAGAGGGGGCAAGTGGCAACAAAAGAAAAGAAAAGAAGAAAAAAAGAACAACAATACTTAATGATAATACTACGGATGGGAATATAAACTTGCAGCAGTAACATCAACAACTAAAATTGAAAGGACTGCAATTTCTCCTAGAGATAGAGAAGGGTGTTGCCATTCACAATAATGCAATTAATGGAATGTGCAATAGGAGGAACTTCATGCAAGGGGAGCTAGATATGGATAAAATTTAACTGTCTTATCATCACACAATCTAGTTCTTTTTCCTAGCAAACTCAAAGTAAAAGAGATCCCCAACCTAGGTCCTAGGATTGTGACTCGATCAAAAAAATTGTTGCTCAAATTTTTTCCACCACAATTTTCCAATTGCTGAAAAGTACCTTGTCGGAGAAAAACTTGTGACTGATATAACATGTAATACGAAGTCCTTCAACATCAGAAAGCTAATGCTAGTCCCACCACCCCTTAAAAAGAATGTATTACTAGATTTTAGGTCCAACTCTATCTATGAAGCATGAAGATTGCAGAATGGATCAGTGAAATTGCGGCTCTGTTTGGTAAGCACAAACTAGCTTATCAGCTAGCTTATAAGCTAGTTTATAAGCTACTTAAAAAAAATAAGTTGTGTTTGGTTAGTAGATGATTTTTTAAATAAGGTAGTTTAGACGCTAAATCTTTAAACGCTACTAACAGGAGCGTCTGACCAAAAAAACGTCAGATTGAACTTTTGGTTCCGCATTTACCCTTAATTTTCACACAAATAACACCATAAAGTCATTGTTTGTCTTCATATGTGTGCAACAAGTTGTGCCCAAACACATGATACGTGTTATACACTTGCCTATCTAGCGATTCTTACACACCTTCATCTATCACAAAGCTTCATCAACGTGTGTATCATTCCTACAATTAATTTTATATAAAAAGACTTTTATCTAATTTATTATGCTTATGTAAGAGTTACTGATATAGTTGTAAATATTGAGAAAAATATATGTTCGTACATGTACATGTAGTATGTTAGAAATATATTTAATTATATATATATATATATATATATATATATACACACACACACACACATTTAAGTATAGAATATATATAAATCCCTTATCTAATGACATGATTATATATTTGACGAAAAAAAAAATGACATGATTGTATAATGTAAGAGTATTGCAGTATTTATTTAATGATAAATAATAAGTTACATAAGTTATTTTTGAAGCCCTATAAATAAAACTTATTAAAAAAAAGCTCTATAAATTAAAAAATAATTTGCTTTTTACAAATATTCAATTAATATAAATATGTTCCTTCATGTCATTTTAAATTTATCAACTACTCAATTAGTTAGTGTTTTGAAACAAATTTAATTGATCAACTAAATTATCAACTTTCAACTATCAGTTACTAGATTATCAGCTATCAGCTAGCCTAGATTATCAGCTAGTGTTACCAAACTGCATGATCCTAGGGACTTTCATCCAGCCAAATCCAACACAATAATGCATAATCTTCTTTCTTTTTTGACGTTTTGTAGTGGGATTATTAGGTCTTAAGACTATAGTGAAAAATTGGAAATATTGAAGGACTAAAACCCTACATAATTCCCATTGATATGGAGCTTCAATTGCAAAATTGAGGCCCAAAACGTTATAATTTGGCTAGAAATATGCATAGCTATGATTTCGATAGCAGCCAAAATTTAGAAGCGAATATTCAAAATTACATTTGAACACCGAAAACAAACTTTTTCTCTTTCCTTCATCCTCTCCATTTCTTCCTCTACTTTTGTATTTGTATTCAGGTTTGTAGTTTTTTCTTTCTTGGTTATCCCTCTTACTTGTCATTTTTCGTCATTTATTCTTTTAAATTTATTATTAATATTATTCCTTTCTACATAAGCAATAATAGTTTATAGACTCAAAGGACTTTATGTTTCTTCAAATGCAATTAGTTTCATAAGCCAATGGGTTAGCCTCAGAGAGTCGTCGGTACGAATACTATTGGAGTATATGTTTAACAACTTGCAAGACATTATAATCCAGAGATTGATTCACATGACCCATTAGTAATCTATGTAGCACTCAATGTTGACAGCCTTAGTCCCCATGATATAGTTATTTAATTTGTTAATAAGTTGCTTGTCAGTCAAGCTTAGCATAGACAACATGATGCTTCATCTTCTCAGTTCTCACATAAGAAACTTCAAATCAACAATCGGGTGTGGTTTACCTAATTTTGTTTAAAAACAAGTTATTAGTTCAGCCTAGTAGAGAATATGTGTATTAATATTGGCAAACAAGTACAATTGATGCTAGTAGAGAATATGTGTATTAATATAGGCAAACAAGGACTATTGATGCTTATTGAAGTCAAGAAATTTTACTAGAGTCAAAGCATAATTAACTATTAAGTCGCATTCGATTTTTCTTTAGTTGGACTTAGCTACATTGACCCAACATTCCATTCAACTCATTTGAATGTAATTAATGATGTTATTCGGTAATCTTTTAAAAATTTTAATAATTCCATCCATGATCTCTTAGGTCTACCCTCGTATCTTTAAATTCCTTCAATTTTTGTCTTGAATCTCAATATTTCTTAATTCGTCCTCGTAGGTTTTAGCACATATCCGCCTAAGCATCATCTTCTCCATTACACTTCTTTTATGCATATGTTGTTTTATCGCTCAACATTCTCTCATAGAATCTTCCTTTTAGTATAACAATGATATTTAGGTCGCATATCACACACGTGGCAGTGGCACTTCTCCCTTTCTCCCAAAAAAAAAAAAAAAGCAAGAAAAACTCTCCTAAGCAAATTCTAAACATTGGTCCCTAACTAAACCAAATCCTCAAATGACTCATTGTGCGTAACTATGAGAGAGTCTAATCTTATATAGCATCCGTACTTTTAGACATAGCTTGCTATGGGATCTTTATTCTGAATGGTATTCGTATTTCAAAGAAGGATGGATTTGTAGTTAAGTAACTCATGCAATTCAAAACGATGAATAAGAAATTAGTTGAATATTGTGTTCAACTTATTACCTTCTCTTCTTATTTTCCATTTTACTTGATTTTTCTGTTCAAGGAGACTTGGATTTTGTAAATAAGTGGTCTTTCAAGTTTCATGTAAAGCAATCATGAAGTGCAATCAAAGATTTCGCTGAGAACTAAGCCATCCAATGAGAGCAACTTCTTCTATAATACAAGTTTAGAAATGCTAAACAAACAATTACCATAAATATGTATGCCTTTTACTACATCCTCCAGATCAATATAGATTTTTTAGAATTGAAAATTTCAAAACGTTTTGTTTTATTCTTTCAACTTTCACGGGTTGAATGGATGCTAGAAGTTTCAAAATACCTAGTAGTACCAAGAGTTTTTGATGATCAATAGCCGTGAAGAAATGATCGGCGATGTCTAACAATGTCGGTACTCAATTGAGATACTAAAGGGGTGTCGTGAAGCTCTATTGCATTTTGATTTACATGATTTCCTCTCCTCTACCCAATCTCATAGACAACCTTTTGATTTCTATCAGTTTCATCTGCAATGAGAAATTTCACCAGTCATAGGAACATTTAAAGGCGCCTTTCACACTAGAAAAGATTCTTCCCCAAACTATAGCACCCAAAGTAAAACTACAACAATGGGATAACAAACCAATTTCAACCAGGAATGCTAGAATGACAACCGCTGAGTCACACCCCAAAGTCACATCAAGCGTAGGAGTCGTCCACACGGCCTCAACCCGCGTGTTATGTACGAGGATTTGTGTATGCCCGCATCTCGAGGGGCAATTGGACGGCCCATGTGCCCAATGTGACTTCGTGTGCGACTTGGCTGATGTCATTCTAGCATTTCCCTTTCAACTAAAAGCCATTGTCACCTCTCCTTTTTCAGCTGAAACTCTCTTCAAACCCATCAAAAGAACATGTACTCAACTATTCCAAGCACTTTGACAAGTTTCAGACAAAATGTGATCCACCATCAATACTAGATGACTTGATTCTCGAAACACCGTATCAGTAGTAAATAAATGAGGAGACTTCACTGTCAATTCTACGATTCTCGCGTCGAAACGCAATCGCAACTCGACGAGGAGGGTTCGAGTCAACTGGATCAAGAACACAAATTTTAAAATATTCCTCCCAAATCCGCAGATCTCACCCTCATAGCACTCCAGAATCCCCCAATTAGCACACAAGCAATGACTCTACAAACCAAACCCTAATCAACCCCCAAATCATGAAAAGCAGCTCGAATGAGTGAATTTTCCTGAATCCTTCAGTCATGAATGAATGAAATGAAAGCAGGGACGGATTCGAATCGGCCGGGGATGGTAAGAAGTTCGTAA
This sequence comes from Stephania japonica, assembly GCA_039657345.1. Lineage (NCBI taxonomy): Eukaryota > Viridiplantae > Streptophyta > Magnoliopsida > Ranunculales > Menispermaceae > Stephania > Stephania japonica. The sequence continues at coordinate 11,452,791 of CM077558.1, read as the reverse complement.
CGTACCGTGATGGAGCGGGTGCGGGAGAAGGAGAGGAAGCGCCAGGGGCGGCAGGCGAAGATGAAGACGAGGACGACGAGGAACAACATGAGGAGGATGATGAGGAGGACAATGGTGTCTGTCATCGCCATCGCCATCGCCACTGCCACTGCCACCTCTGTGTGCGCTCCACCACAGAGAGAGGGAGATGAGAGAGAGCGACAACGCCGCGTTTGCTTTGAAATGGTCGCTGCGGAGAGAGAGAAAGAGAGAGAGAGAGAGAGAGAGAGAGGGAGGTGGTGGTGATGATGATGGATGGATGGGTAATGACGCGTGTGGGTTATTTGGCCTATGGCCATGCACATGCCTCGTGCATCATTAAGGTGATGATGATGATGGGAAACTAGTGATGCATGGGATGTGCATATGCCATGTGTATATTTTTTATTTTTTTTTCGAGGCTATTTTAGAAGTTTTGCTTGGTAACGACATAAAGTTCAAACAGAATCCCAAATTTTCTAATTTCTATAAAAATTCACAAATTTTTATTTATTTGGGTCAAAATATTATTTTTCTAAGTTTTTACTATTTTTCTTGAATTTTTCCTGCTTTTCCAAAAAATAATTAAATTTTTATTTGGGTTGAACCCACTGCCTTGCATGTCACTAAGCGTCCACCAATTTATTATTTTGTCACATTTACTTTGTTTGTTTATACAAATCATTTTCTAAACTTTGTGTATCCGTATTTTGCTCATCCAGTACCCGTACTGACAAATTTTTTGAGACGACTACCCGTCGCATAGTCTCACACGATATAGCCAAATAATTACACACATGCAATGCATCAGTAAATAAAATAATAAATTAACATCGCAATATAGCATCCAGCAAGAAATAATAACAATTTATAACCAGATAGGCTTGCCCCTAGCCTATCATCGGCGTCCACGTGGACGTGAGCTGACGTCCGAGTCAGAAAATAAATCAAATAGCAGCATTGATAAAATCTAGCCGTTACACCACCCTTTTTTTTTGAAGAAAGTAATGTGTTTTCCTTGATTGTTTTTTATATATGGAAAGTGTGTCACCTTAACTACTCCAAATTGGGCTCGCCCGGCCTAAACCTACGTGGACCCCCTAACATTATTCGCAGAGTCAACGCAGATCTAGTTAACCTCCTTTTAACAAATTATTCATCAATGTTATTTATTAATTCGCTAGGTTAACTCATTTCATCCTCGACATTGTCATGTGTAGCGGAAGCGTTCTAAATAATGTATACAACCTAATCAAACAAATTAAAGCTCAGGACAACCTAAATGTGGAAAACCATATACCAATGAACCATCTCATGTATATATATATATATATATATGTTATGAACAACAACCACAAAAGTATACATATGTATCCTCAAAATATCTTAACTTCCCAATAATCCAAAAGTGTAGAAAACATATAAATACATAGTCAATATACAACAAAAGAACCTACTGAGTATGAGCAATGCAATTGCCTCTAATTGTGTCTCAGAGAATTTCGCCAAGCATAGGTGTCTTGCCCCGACTAGTCTGCAAACCTGCACCCACCATCATAAAAAGGACGGTGAGTACAGTAAGATAACAGTAAAAGCTACAATAATAGGGATCTCAACATAATTTCTGAATAACAATAAGCAAGATTCTCTAAATCATGTGGTATTAAAGAAATTGAAATAGAAGACAATTTTTATGATAAAAAGACTTAAACAAGTACAAATAACGATAATCAAGTGACTAAAAAACAAATAGATAAGTGAATAGGTAATCTCGTTCAAACTACGAATCGTAAAACCAACACAACTTGCAGTCGACACAGTAGGCTTGAAGGTGACCTCCACTATCCTACACCATATGGTAGTTATAACCACGGTCATCGTGTAACAACCCCAAAATTTTAACTGACTTGCGTTACACTTGTCAGGATTGTGACCCGGCTAAATACTGGATAGTATTTCGAACTTCTGAAGTCGACACCGAAGTGATTTTATGATTCTTTGATTGTGTGTATTAGTATTTTAGTATTTTACGGGTTTCGAGCCGGTCGGGCGATATTTAATTGAGTGAGGTTTCGACTAGTTAAAAAGGGGATAAAAACAAGTAAAGAGTACAAATAAATGAATTTTTAATTAATTTAATTAATTAGTTGGCAAGACAAGGCGAGACTACGCGCGTTAAGGGAGTCAGAACAAGGAAAAATGGACCGAGGAACGTCGTTTGAACGTGGGAGTTAGTTAAATATGTAACATGCGGACTATGTGATTAGTATTGTTTAAGTGACACAGCCTAATGGTAAGGAGCCATGAGATTGGCCTCGAGATGTGTGTGTGTGTTGAGATGTGATAAAGGGACAAAAAACTCATAAGGGTAGTGGTTTTAAAATGTGTATGAAATAAGTGAAGGGCAAAATGGTCATTTGACCTTTGTTTTAAATATATATACAACCAAAACCCTACTATTCATCTCCTTCTCCAAACAACATCGCCGCCACCTCTCCCCTCCTACTCTCCCCACTCGGTCTCCTCTCGCCGGAACCCTCACCGGAGGTCCGTTACCTCCCCCCCTCTCTCTTCTCTCTCTCTCTCTCTCTCTCTCTCTCTCTCTCTTCTCTCTCTCTCTCTCTCTCTTCTTCTTTCTCGGTTTCTCTTGATTCTCTATCTCTCGGTTCGTTCTCTCACTCTCACCTCTCAACAGCACCGCCTCTGCCAGACGAACCACCACCACCACCCCTTCTCGATGGCGTTGGGACGACAGACAATCGACGGAGACAGCTCGGCCACCGGAGTAAGGGTGCATCTCTTCCTTTCTTTCTTTCTACATTTCTCTTCACGTTGTTGTCTCGTCCCTCACTATCGTCACGCCTGCCACTGTTTCGTTGGGTTTCGATGACCGGGGATGGTCTCTGGTGGTACACCGGAGTCCCCACACCCCCGGAGAAGCCTCCCCCTTGCGATATAAGTGGCGCTGCAGTGGTTATGCTCTGGTTTGTCGATGTGTCACTGTTTTAAGGTTTGTCAGAAAACGCCCTCATCGGCGGCGCCACCGCCAGACCACGATGACTGGGACATTGTTGGGGACCCCACTAAGCTCATACGTAGGTCCCACAGCCCTTGGAGTGGTCAAAACAATTCTATTTAGTGTAAAACCGTTGTCATTTCATGTGATGTTGAAGATAGTTTTCTCATTTATGGGTGTGTATTCGAGTTCCGACTAGGCGAGTTGTTTTCGGCCATTTCCATGCCGAGGAGACCCTCCTGATGTCGGATAGTACCATCATGTCGTCATGACCGTCGTTGATATTTGATGTATGGCTATGAAACTTTTGTTGTTCCTTGTCGACCAAACCGTTTTGAGTTTTCCAATTTTGTTTTAATGTTTTAGCTTGGGTATGATGAATTGATTTTTTCAAACTAACTAGAGCGATCGGTTATCTTGATGAACACACAACGAGTGTAAGAGATTTACGGACATATGGTTTATGGTTCCGATTTGAGGGTAAGTGTAGGTGTATGATTGTTAAACATCTGTGACGTCGTGGTCAAGTCATCGGTCCTCGAGACTATGGCGTGACCCCATATAACTGAGCCGATCCTACAAATCATGAGTAGGCTTACATGCGTCATAGTTATCAATGTTATGATATCGTAGTCGTAGTTATTGTTGTTGTTTTTTCAAACCCGAGAGAGTATACGTTTTCATAATAATTTGACGAGTCATGTAAATACTTAAAGCATTGGGGATACACTAGGGTTTAAATTAAGGATTAGGTAATGACTCAACCCGTTAATTAGAGTTTCCAACCTTGTCAGGTAGTGGGAAACTCGGGAATACCCGTTAGGGACGTGAGAGTGTCTACGGGTTGCGATAGTTCAGGTAAGTACATTGGCCACAAGCATTTGTATGTTTGTAAGCCAGTAAGAAAATACCATGTGATTCATTATCATTTATTCAGTCTTGTTATGCTCTATTGTTGGTATTCCATTCAATTCCTTGTTGTGTGTTTCTTAGCGTAAGTGTTTCGTCTCGAAAGTACTAGGACCTGCACTAGAGGGATAAAACGCGGGCACTCGTGCGCACAAGTGTGTGACCACCCTTAGTGACCGTGTGACACCGAGTACTGGGTGGGGTGGGTTCGAGTCCCTCCCGTCAAATGTGTCCCGTCATAACTATGCCGTTATGCTATGATTTAGACCACTTATGAGCCTCTTTTGATTCCTTGGAACACACTTGACTTTCGATTGATATCTATTAGTCTGTTTATCATGCATCTTGTCTATTTAAATTCCTGTCATTTTATTACCGCATGATATTTAGACTGCTTTACGTGTTTTATCATGAATTATTGTTATCTTCTTCTGGCATTACATTCGATTTTCTCCCGTTACTCACCGTCTAGTTTGTGACGGTGGGTGCAGATAGAGCGGAGTGCAGTAGAGGCAAGGAGCCTTGCCTAGGGGACTTTATGTAAGCGGCTGGACTTGAGGAACCCCGAAGTAGGTTATATGTTTTTGCTCATCTGTATATCGTTTTATATATGTATGTTTTGGTTTATAGAACTTGGTAATGTTATTGAGATTGGTATCATGTATATTGGTTTATCGAATTATACATGAATACCCAGGGTTTTCCATATTATAGAATTCCTAATTTCCCTTTGATTGAGTTATTTCCCCTTTGTTATGATTGTTTAGTCTTCCGCTGTGTATTATTGAAATAACTCTTTCATAAACTACTAAATTGATTAAATTGAAGGCTGACTAGGCGCGTCAGGTTGCCAAGTGATGACTTGGGGCCTGCACGGGTCTAGGCCGGGCGTACCCAATTGCATGGGGAAATTGGGGCAGTCATACATCGCTAGATGCTTAATCCCTCATACACTACCGAAGAAAAACCACAGTCGCATGCCAAATGTTAAATCCCTCGATAGGCTCAACGAGTAGCCACAAACACGGTCTGCTACTAAACCCGTGAGACTCCTCTTTCCTGGTGGACTACCTAAAGCCTAGGTCACTTAAATAAGAAGAGAGTACAATATGGCATGCATTTCAAGAACTAACCAATCTAGGAATGAAAAAGAACTCATGTTGATGCTATTGTTGGCTTTACTCACCTTAATTTAGCTAAGTTGTTGTCTCGTAGCTCCACACGTTCCCCAAAGTCAATCCATAATCATTCGTCGGTAATCCGCTAATTACCTGACATTTATTCGGATCAATTATGGTCGTGTTAAAGTCATTAAATTATTTTACTGTCTCGTTTTATATTCCTCATTTAAAATTTCAAAATGACATGGTCCAATTGCGTCACCCATTTTAATAATGTTTATGGTGTTTTACATGTATTTATTCATATTAGTACCCGTGTTTATACCTGGGTAATAAGTCTCGAATTTGTTGAAAATTCTTGTAAAAAAATAGGGCCTAACACCGTGGGGAACATCCCTTCACGACGCCTATCACGGCATCACTTTAGGGTAGACCTCTGCCTTGGCGTCGTGACTAGCACAGTGTTGACTTGTTCTTCATGGCGCCTCTGGTGGCGCAAGATTCGAACCTCATTTGGGGAATTTTCGAAATTCCCTCGACTTCCTCACTGCTTTCCGAGCTTAATTCGCTCCTTATATGGACTTCCAATAAACACTATAAACCATCCCTAAACATCCATACAAGTCCATATAACCATATCCCACAATTAAAACCAATAAAAACCAAAATTCGTAACTTTTGTGTTTTCCACCAAAACTAACAACAAATCCACAACCTTTGAAAAAAAAAATCTTCAAAGCAACCATATAAACCCATAAAATATAGTGAGATTTGGTGTTGCTCATTTTTTTCACCGAAAACCCCAAAATCATAACTCAAAACAACAGGAATTGATAGATCTTTCGAGATCTCACCTTAGTTGGCGTCGTTGATCGATGATTTGTCTTCAATCCACAACAAAACACACTCAAAAACCTTAATTATCACTCTGATTTTCAGGTTTGTTGTAAGGGAGAGAGAAAAGTTGATAAGAAATTATCAAACAACCCTATTTATACTCTCTCTTTTTAACTTGAGTGATGTGTTGATCTCTAAGCCCATCTTATGGCCAAAATTTACACTATGTAAGTCAACTTAGTGACTTATTTGGGTGACTTGGTTTTTTGGTCTTATCTTTTCCAAAGCACAATTTTTTGTTTTCCTCAAGAGTTCTGGTACCAGGCTTGTACTACGACTCACAGTGTTGTGCACAATAGCAATACTAACGACCAAACTACGATTTCATATTTCTTTGTGTAACACTTTTTCCCAGACTCAGTATACCCGTTTTTTGTTCATCTGGTACCCGTATTGACACGTTTCCCCAGGCGTATTGGCCCGTAAATCCAACGCGTTAACGCATGTGTCCTCACACATTTGGACAACTAGACTTCACATATCAAGTATAAGATACATAATACAAAGACTAGACAAAAAGAAAATACCTATATAACGACCCTCAAACTAAATTGGTAACACGTGTTGTATGACCGCGGCCTACTCGTTGTGATTTGTCATATTACTCAAACATCGGGAGTCGACACTGAGGTATATTTTATTTTTCTATGATGTTTATATTATTATTTATACTCAAATGAGAATATTGTACGTCCTAGTGCGTGATTTTTGTTTATTAATCGTCACAGATTTCTATGTGAGATTTGCCTAGGAGGAACAAAAATTTTATGGTATAATACAGATAATGAAACACTGGAAAATGGTAATTAGTGAATTATCAAAAATAATAAATAATTAAATAAAATGTGAGAGCTAGGTTGTGTCTGGGAACGCACATGGTGTGAGTCATGAGTTGAAATGAGTTCGAGAATACGCGTTATGTGCGAGAAATGACATGGTTTTGAAATGGGAGTACACATTGGAGTTAAACTATTGTGTTAGAGTTGTTGGATGGGGGAAGGGAAACAAAATATGTGTCTCGAGATCTGTGTGTGTGAAGAGATGAAGGAATTGTATAAATATCAATTTTTCTCTCTCCTCATCCATTTTTCCTATTTTGATCAAACGAAGAGAATGAAGAGCAAACGAGGGTTCGATGTGTTCGCGTGAACGTTGCGACGCCGGGATCGAACAAATACACATGAAATGGTAGGATTCTTACTCCTCTCATGTTTGTCGTCAGTTTGGCGTAAATTTTACAGATTTTCGTCACAACGATTTCGGACGAATTTTTGGAAAATGATAGGAATTGATATGGAATGATGGTTTTGGAATTGATGGATAGATTTATTGGTGTTTTGGTGATTGGGTTGTGGATTGGAAGTTGTTTGGGATTTTTGAGGAAATTTCGGGTTATTTACGAATCGAAGCGTTTTATCGGAGTTTCGTTGTAAAGTGAGTTGGGTGTTCCCTAAGGGTTTGGGATAGACTCGGAACGCGGTGACATGAGGCGGGGTTTCGAAAAACCCCGGATATTGGTGTTCCGTTGAACACGCCGTGAGGAGTTCTCTCCCACGGCGCCACTCACGGCTTCTCAGGCAGACAGCTAAAAAAAAGAAGTCGTGGGGACGCCACCTAGTACAAAAAGTCACGGCGCCTCGGCGACGTAACACTGTTCACATGGACAGATTTATAAAAATTTTTGGGGATTTCTCGGGTATCCAATTGGGTCCGAATATGACCCAATAACCCATAAATCAACCTGATTACACTAATTAAACAATTATGGAAAATTGGGATAAATTATAAGTTTTTAATTTAAACTGACAGACTTTGAGAATTTGAGTGGAATAGCTTAGAGGTACGCGAGGATCGGAGTTTTGCGATTGATTGAGGTACGCTATTATCAGGACCCATTTTTCAAATGAATCCCGACCAGCCTAGCCCGATCCATAACTCACCAACCAACTCGGTCGTTGAGTTATGAACCAAACTAGTAAGCCTTCTATCAATACTAACCCTTTATCATTTATCAACAATTGAGATTTAATAAATGAATTATAATCGCAGCGGGATATTATAAAATAAAACTTATCAAAGTTTTGACATGTTATTTATGGCCTTCAACAGTTCTCAACTGGAATAATACCTCTCTAGTTCAAATTATTTAAATCCCAACCCGATGATAATAAATGTAAATAAAAATAAGGTGAATAGTTTGATTTCGAACCATACCAAATCAGAAATCAGAAATACTCCTCTAAACAACCAGAGTTACTCCTTTCTCTTTGTCCACTCTCGACGAAGAACCTGTGGGGGAAAAATGTTGGGTGAGCACAAATAGTTCAACGATGCTCAGTAAGTCGGGTTAAGTTACGGGCATTATGAATATACCATTTAGTAAATGCAAAATTAAATAAAATGCATGACTTGCAAATATTTAATATGACGAAAGGAATAAACACGAAAGTATATAAACAAAATATTTATCAATGCATCAAAATGTGCAAATGCTAGACATGTATGAGCTACTGTGATAGACTTCTCAAACACACAAAAGTTCGTGAAGGTTGACCCTACCATGGCCGTAGCGGTGTTAACACTCCATTCCCTTACATTGTGCAAGATTCACCTATCACCAAGTCCACATCTCGTCCAACTGGACATAACACCTACTACCAAAATTTATTGAGAATATTGGATCTTATTCTTATTCTTAATTATTAAATATTCATTTTGGGCAAGCTGCCTTATGTTATTCTCCCTTGTACGGTCCAACTGTCCCGAACTCCTAATCGAACTGGTAGCATTTGGTGCAAGGACTTCTAGCGATCTCCACTAAGTTGTCTACATACAATGTCTAATAATACACCCGATCTACCCACATGACTTACTTACATGATTCTTATCATATAGCCTAGTAGAGAAGTAAATAATCATAAAACCAATAACTTAAATCCCAACTTACCTGGTACGCTAATTTCAAAATGTCTACTTGGCACTCACGAGCGTACTCCGAAGTTCAATAAACCAAAATAGATTAAATGCTTATTAACTATACAAGTTGACTTGCATATTTTTATATTAAAACTAATTTCAAAAATCTTTCGAAAAATACCAAATACTCATTTTGAAGAATCTCTTCTTTGTCATATTTGAAAACCCTCCATTCTCGTTCATATTTGAAAACCTATCATTTTATTTTATTTTATTTTATTTTTTTTTAAATCAATAATAAATCTTTCGATGAAAATTTTCTAGTTTAAAAGAATTCCAGTCTACAGGGAAACTTGTTTGAATATCTTAATAACATATAGATCTCATACAATACTTGAGTAGATCGATAAAAAACCCGATTAAAACTCAACATCAATAAAAAAAATTTAAAAAACTAGATTAAAAGATATTACCTAACGTGAGGAACTCCAAAGATCACCTCCCTCGTTCCCCTCTCAGCACTCTCTCTATTTTTTTGTAAAGCATTTCCACACACGTTTATTGTTTTAAAAGGAGATCAATCAATATCCATGCCTTCCTTAATTCTCTCTCCCTCCCTTGCACACCAAGTTGACCACATTCAACGTACCTTGAATTTTAGTAGTTTCAAGATTTAAAAATCTCTAACTTCCTAAATAATGAGATTTCAAACCGTTACTTTCCGAAAGTAACGGTCTCCTCAATTAATGGAAAATTTAATTCTTACTTTTCCATATTGGTTTGTTTAAAATCAAAAGTGTTGACCACTCTAAACCCTAGTATCTCCTAGTCTTAATATGTGGGCCCACAAGCTTTTAAGTGAGTTAGGGTTTCTTAGTTTACACAAATATGATATATTTTATTTTGTTTAAAATTAGGGTCGTCACAGTTATCGTACAATTATAAGCCAATAGAAAGTATACACTAATTCATTTTCCATTTATTGTCATTTCTGTTTGAATTGAGCTATTGTTGAAAATCCATTCTTTATTTCCTTAGTTGAGTGTCTTGACGTAAGTGTGTTACGAAGGTACCCTAGGTCCATATTAGCGGGTAAGGGTGAACATTCATGTTAGTGTGTTGTCCCACCCCACTGATAGTGGGTTATACCCCGAGTATTGGATTGTTTTGGAATTGTTGTGTCTATGGTTTGTTGGTCACTATTATGACTATATATGCAGTGTTGTTGTATTGCATTGATTTTGACCACTTATGAGCCTCTATTGACTCTTTTGACACTCAAATTTCGTTGCTATGCTTGTCAGTTTGTTTATCATGCAATTTGTTAAATTTTCTACCTTTCCATACCGCATGATATTTTGACTGCTTATTTGGTATATCTTGAATTATTGTTTAGTTTCTTCTGGCATTACTTTCTATTTTTCACGCGCTCACCGTCTAGTTTGTGATGGTGGTGCAGATAGAGATAGAGCTGAGATGAGCAAGGAGAAAGAGCCGATGCTAGGTGATATCCTCTAAGGACTCTCGGAGCGATCATTTCCTTTACTCACAGTAGGTTTTTGTTCTTTTGACTGTAATTATTGTATTATACGTTTTGTAAACACTGAGACATGTATCGGGGATTGAGAGATTAGGGATATCACGTATGATCGTTTTGTTTAGCTTTGATCACCAAATATGTATGTATGTATCAATTTCTCAGGGCTTCCACATGATAGGATATCTATTTGTCACGATTTCCATTATTAGTTATAGTTGATTATAGTGATTTCCGCTACGAATTTCCTGATAATTTTATAATCCTATAAATCACACATTTAAACGATTAACTAATGGTATATTTGAGGATTTGAGGCTGATTAGGATGCGTATACTTCGCGAGTAAGGGCTCGAGAGTCCACATAGGTCTAGGTCGGGCGGACCCAATTTTATGGGGAACTGGGGTCGTCACAACCTAGGTGTTAACTTTTGAGAGTTGAACAAGTATACCACGACAACTTAGTCCCACAATACAATCCTGAAATCACACGTGGCACGAGTTAAAATTTTAGGGTCGTTACAATTTTCCTAACTAATAAGAATTTTGTCCTTAAAATTAAGCGAAAGTAAGGTAAAACTTACCGAAATCAAAACAAATATAAAAAATGCTCGTACATATATGACTCAAGTTCCCAGGTTAGTTCCTCGTCTATGTGATGGTGCCATTTGATGAGAACTGATGAAATGTCCTTGATCCTCAATATCTTCACCTTTTAATCCATAATTTAAATAGGTTGTTCATCATAAGTGATATTTATATCTGTTTATATGTATAATAAAGGAAGGACCTTGGGGTGTCAACGACCACAATGCACTTTTCAGCCGCATCCCAAAGTCTTCCCTTAATTTTTTTGCAAACCCAAGGTCTTCCCTTATTAAAATTAAAATCCCATTAAATAAAATCCCTATAAGTTAATTATTTTTTAAAATTTTTCTTTACGTAATCAAATTTATTTTCCCGAAAGCATATATTAACGCATTTTAAAACGTAAATGTGCAGATATAAAGCAGTTGTTTTATCTGATATTGAGTTTTTTTTTATGGAATGCACCGAGTTTTTTTAATCTCTAATTAATCTTTTTTCTTTTTTGAATCACTGATTAATACAAACTTATCGTACATTATCTTAAAAAAATTAAAGAGAATAAAGGACGATCCTCTTTAAAAAAAAATTCCCTTTTTTTTAGAGGTGGTTTCAAATATCTTTCAACATCTCATTTTATAAGTATTAAGTTGTTATCGTTATAATTCTTTTTGGGAAGTTAACAAGGAAGTAACACGTGGTGAAATTATTGTAATGCAATTATAAACTGCATTATTGCCAAAACGAGTGTTTTTTTGAAAGTTTTTGCGTTGCGTGTATTTATCCTTATATATTTTTTTTTTTTTCTATCATACATTTGATTACTAATATTGTTGGGTTTCGGGAATTAAGCGCAGCAGAATTTTTCGAAACCTTTTCGAAATATCCCCAAACTAGAATCCTATTGATCCCATTAAACTAATATATCAAGAGAAAAAAAATATATATTAACAAGAACAATTTCATGTCTGCTTTGATTGGTGCTGATCGATTCCTTCAAGACGCTGCCAGAGACGAACGTCCTCTATCATAAATCCAAACACAAACAAATGATCACGATCTGGAGTGCTAGTGCCAAAAATTATAGGGAAGAAAATTCTCACAAAAACTCTCTAGAAAAATCTCTCTTCTTATAATTGTGACCCTAATATCTTATTTATTAATCAATTGGTCGAGTTGTAAAAGAACTCTATCTCATAGTCATACTTTAAATAGAGTCTTAGATAAAGTCCAACTATAAAAATGATAGAGTCGTAGATAATTTATAATTACTAATCCAATAAGGATTGTAGTTTATCTAAAATTCAAATAAGAATTAAAGTCATACTTTAATTCCAATTAGAGTCACATTCAAAATAGGATTTACTAATAAACTTAATTTATAGTCACACTAGAAATATATGAGAGTTTTGAATCCTAATCAAACTAAAACACTTAATGAGAATCTTTACAATGAATTTTATCAAATAAAATTCATCAACCTAGATAATATTAAATCGTGCAAGTCCGTTCTTTGTATGCGACCCAATAGATTTATACAACGTTGGCAGTGAACCAAAACCCTTTTCGGCTCACAAGTCATAAACGACCTCTAGCAAGACATTATGACTACCAAGTTGCATGAAGATCAATAAATCAATACGACCAAATAGATAACGTATATCATATCTTTTTGTCACGTGATATCTTTTTTTTATTGAACTTAAGACGTGGAATGTTACCCTTATTGTTTAGTGTATTAGTCTCGATCTCTGAGTGGACTGAAATTGTCAAGTGACATTAATCTAATCAATTCACTAGGTATGGTCATTTATCAGTCTAACATATCGAGGGAACTAATAGATATCTTTCTCTAGAAGAGGGACAAATCCATCTTGATCACACAACTTCTACACATTAGTCAAACGATGACTAATCACAATCTTTATAATCATTTGGTTAAAGGCGATGTTTACTTATGTCAAATCGTTGTGTTCCTAATGTTGGAGTCTCTAGTGATCTCAAGTCGAATGACTAAATGATATAACTATCATGAGAAACACTTATGACATTGTCCATGTAACGTTCTTGTAGCGGGTCGGTCCAGTATTTGTTCTCAACAGATACTCATGATCTTGATGCGTATTCGTATGTGCATAATCATCGCATGACTATCAATCAAGACTCATACTAGTTTTAATTTATTATTGTTCCCACAATAATAATTGACTAGGCACGTTTAGAATAATACAATAATTATGCATGGATACTATTATAAAAGCAATATGCATCTACTTATAATAGGTAAACAATATTTACAAAATTGGCCTATAACACATTTCCCAACAAATATTGTATTACATATCTCGGTAATGATATTATATAACATTGTATGTCTTTTTCTCTTTGTTTTTTTGTCTAAACAAGCTTGAGTCTAAAATTAATACAATTGGATTGTAACATAATTAATTTAGAAACTAGTTTTTTTTTAATTATCAATTAAAATTTAATATTTTAAACTTACCAATAAAAAATGATTACTTCAGCGTGCAACGCGCGGCGTCACGACTAGTTGATAATAAGGGACGACATGATTATTTTTTAATCACATAACTGTGCTATTACCTGTAGTGATGTCAAGTTACATAGGTCGATTAGCCTCACCATTTATTTTTACTATTTTATATTTTTATTATAACCTCAAAAGGAGCACCATGTTCTATTAAAAGGCATCATGTTCCATTTACAATTCACGACTAGCAATTATAGGCTTACTGACATTTAGTAAACATATCTAACTGGTCATAATAAACTTACAAAATTTAGGTGGGTCAAAATAAATCTATAAAAGCCCGGGTGAACCATCAAACCCATATAATTACCAAGATTGAATGGACTTATATTAAATATTAACTAAAGGGCTTGCATTTATTGTTTATTCCACAAGACTCAAACCCTTATTATCTATGTGGAAATGCAAAGCCTTGCCTACCCTAACTTGATATTTTAATTTTAATGAAGAAAACTTGATATTTTAATTTGTTTTTATAACGTATTTCTCTTTTCTTTTTATATGGATAAATGTATTTCTTTATGTCTAAAAATGTATTTCTCTTAACTCAATTGTCTTGCCCGCCACAAGTTCAGGACTAGACTGGGCCGTCTGGTACAAGCTTTAGAGCATCTCTAATGGTAAATGTGGATTGTTAACGTAAATATTCAATGTGGAGAGAATGTCCATTCTATGTGGCTCAAATAGACATTGAACTTCAAAATATGTCTCTAATGGTAGATGTGGATTTGCGGCTCAATTAATGAGGTGACATTTCTTTTTGTAATTTTATTAATTAAAACATGAAAATATAAATATAAATAAAATAAGTAAATATTTAAAAATTCCCGATTATCCAACATGGATGTCAATTTGAATGTCCATAATTGACATTTAAAATAGATAATGTCTGTTTTTTTTTTAAATAGACAATGTCTATCTACGTCAGTTCGACATTCAAAATGCACATTCCATTAGAGAGTTTTTTTCACTCTAATGTCTATTTAGTCCTAGGTAGCACACATTGACATCCAATCCACATTTCATTGGAGATGCTCTTAGATACTTGAGCACCAAAAAATAGGTAAAGGACAATCAAATAACTCTCTTTGAACATTGATCTGGTCTGACACTGTGTGATACACTTTGAGAGGCACTTGCATACGCCTCGAGGTATATCGCACAACGCATAAATGAGTCAGTGCCTAAATTGGTTGCCCAAAGTGGTTTACCCTAGCAAGCTCCAAAAAATCACTAGTGGTTGTGCTGATAAAATTGTCTTGATAAGGTCGAACTAAGTTCCGTCGGACTAAGTTGCATCGAACTAAGGGTAACCCAAATTTGAGGACTTGCCTGTTGAATAGATAGGAGTTTAAGTGGTTTAACCCAAATTACGTTTCTACCCCTCCCCATATAGCCAACCAACTACAAACGCACAAATAAGACTCGAAACCAAACCTTATTAGAACATCGACTCATTCAAACACACACACGCACAAAATGTGCAATCCCAAACAACAAATTATGGTGGTGGGAAAGAAATGAAAAAAAAAGAAGAAAAAGTAATGAAAAATAGTTCAATATTTCCCAAAAAAAAAGAGTTCAATAATCAAGAATTGGTGAACCGTGTACTGTCTCCCTGATGTGTAAATAAATGTAATTGTAAGTTCATCACCGCAACAAATTAAAATCACTTTAAATTTTTGTGCATGCAATACTATTTTTACCATTTCATCTCTTTATATATTGGACTAACATGAGAACTACTGTATCAGACTAAAAGTTAAGAGTCGCGCTAAGGGCACCCCGCAATCCTTTCAGGGTTCCATTAAAACTAGTTTTATAACCAATTGATAAAAATGCCCTCATCCAACCCAACAATTCACATGCCCATTCAAAATGCCATCTCAGAGCACCCTACTTTTGAAAATTCGATTTTTTACGAAGTTAAGTTAATCTGTCGTGGCTGGACATCGCGTTTGTCGATCAAAGAGTGTGCACTAGCCCTTATCAATCGCGTTTGTCGATCCGTTGCTGCCCGAAAATTCGACGAGTTTTAACTATTTTTAGAGTATAATGGTTGAAGACAATGAGTGAGAGGTAGACGCCACATATGACGAGTTAGTTTTTATGGGGGTATTTTTTTCATTTTCGAAAGTGAATCACGGACGCAAATTTATCGGTCACACAGGACCGATACATGTTGTAGTGTCTCGGTACCTTATAACTGATAACTAACAAAAGGTGTCGGTTATTACCAACCGAGTTTAATCTCAAACGTTGTTTTTTATTACACTTCGGTTGAAAGCAACCGAAACATAGTTTAATGTCTTGGTAAAAGGTCACTAAAACCAAAACCAGTAGTCTCGGTGATACACAACTACGTGGTCTAAGGGTCTTTCTCACTTAGGTGTCGGTTGATATAAACTGACACTTACATAATGATATCGACAATGGATGTTCAAGACCAAAAGACAGAACACTGTCTTGTGTGACCGAATACTACGGGATTGAAGTTAAACACATCGTCTGACCATAAAAACAATAAATCTACTTCAAACAAGCAAGAAAGTGAAAAGATTTGGTATATTGAAGCCTTGATGTCGTGATGGAAGAGAGAAAAGAAGGGTTTCATTCGATTTGGTGGTGGGGTGAATATTTTGGTAAAAGTATCAGGTGCCCTGATAAATTATTGGGGTGTCATAATCAACAAAGTGCCTTGAGAGGATTGCGGGGTGCCCTTAGCTCGAAGCAAAAATTAATCCTACTCGAACACACCATAGGTACTGTATTTGTTTTGAGTTTATATTTATACGACCGTTTCAGCGAAACACGTGCGCAATCTCCCTCTCCCTCTCTCTCCATTCGCGCGATTCTTATCCAAACTGTGTACAACTACCACTCCAGATAAGGCTCTATTACTTCTGCTCTCCTTCCCCACAACACCACAACCTCTCCAAAACCCTAAATCCCCAAATCTCTCCCTCTCTCTCTGTCAATGGTCTCGCTCTTCTCCAATCCATCCCTCGCTCGCCTCCCAAATCTCCCGCTCCACCGTAAAACCCTAACCCACCAATCCCTCCCCCGCAAATGCAGGCCCAAACCACGCCAATTGGCCTCTCCGTTGAACGCGATCGGGACCGACTCGTCCGACTCGAACCCCTTGCCGACGCCGCCGCCGCCGCTGCGTACGGTGTTTCCGGGGGGTTTCAAGCGGCCGGAGATCAAGGTGCCGACGCTGGTGCTGCAGGTGAGCGCGGAGGAGGTGCTGCGGAGGGGGAGGGTGTTGGAGGAGATCGACGTCGCGGTGTCGGAGTGGGTGGGGGTTGTGGTGCTGGATAGCGGCGGTGGGGGGGTTTCGGCGGGGAGGTTGTATGAGGCGGCGAGGTTGTTGAAGGAAGTGGTCAAAGATCGGGCCTTTTTGCTTGTCGATGAGCGGGTTGATATCGCGGCGGCTGTTGGTGCTAGCGGGGTTGTGCTATCTGATCAAGGTCAGTGGTTTTGGTTTTTTAGTGGATTTTCTTTTGTGGGTTTTTGAAATTAGGCTGCTTGTTTGTGTGAATTTGTTGTTGGCGTCGCGGGAATCGAGGAAATTTTAGCTTTATTGGTTTTGAAGGTGAGGATAGAAAATGTGGGTGTGGAGTGGTTGGATAATTATGGTTTAGGATGAACATTGGGATGATTAGAAATGGAATTTTAACGGATTAGGAGAGCTTGTATTATAAAACATGCTAGAAGAAGAAAAAAAGAGAATGTTAAGCTTAGCTCGGCCCCTGCTACATATGCTTTCGTTAGGCTCCTAATTGAAGAAGATAGCACAATGTTGTGAAATCTGCATCCGTCTAAAGAAATATTTGGCATTCTCCAAACCCAATTACGAGAGCAAGAAGCAAAAAAAGTAACCTTCCCGACGTGAGAAAAGGATATAATGACGGTACAACGTCATGTGAGGAAGTGATCACTCTGATAAACTTCCACCCAAGGTTGATTGAGTTTTATTTAAGGGAGTGACTAGGAAGTGATCACTCTGAAACCAGCCTTTACTCCCTTTTCCATAACCTTGACCTATTTGTCTTGTACCTTCCCTTCATTAGTCTCCCTTGGTCGATTCTTTCCAATTTGCTTGGCAAGATGGTTTACTATCACTGCTTCCATGGCCTCCTTTGTATAAATTATGATATAAGGACCTTGAAGATATTCACAGACGAATCATGAAAGTAATCAACGGCCTTCTCTCCATTTTGAACCAGTCTTGTTCGAGAGGATGATGCTAATGGTTACTCAATGACCATCTTGAGGAGATCTAATGGGGAGTGCTAAGACACCACAATGGCATGGGGGCTACAACATCCCTGTAGCATACTAGCATGTGAGACACCTGTTTACTAGCTTTGTTTTATTGCGCTTGATGGTCCTCGCTGCACATTTATTCTTTCTCAGAAAGTGGGACCGCTTGGGTTTGAAGTTGAACCCGCTTGACTCTACCCTCGATGTCAGAAACTACTTTCTGCTACTTTCTTGGTTGTTCATTTGACATTGGCAATGTATGTGCTGCACTGCTCAAGTGTCACTTTTCTACATATTTTTTGTCTTCCTCTTATGGAATTTCGTTGCATATTTGCTAGTATGTTTCACTGCCAATTTTGAGTTGGGGGTTTTATGGCTTCACGTATGATTGTTGAGTGGATCACGGTGTCTATGCAACACACTCAATGACAGGACCTCTTGGGTATTGATTTGAAAGTAGGGTTGGCTCTATTCAACAAATCTTCTCCTATATCCAATGACACCACCGTTTAATTTGTACACGTGTGTGTATCTGTGCTCAGGCCTTTGTTTTAGCTGATGGTTTATTTGGAAGATAAGGTTTTAGGTCATCTCATCGTTGTGTATGTGAACATGTGCTAACGCTGCCATTGATTGCTAAATTTGTGTCTGTTAAACAGTTAAACTTGTAAAATTTTCTGGAAATTGAGTTAACCTGTTGTAGTTTCAATTTCATGTCTTTGTTGTAGTTCCCTGAGAACCCCCATATATGCAATCATCAATCACACTTCTTTGTTGTTACAGGTTTACCTGCAGTTGTTGCAAGGAATATGATGATGGAATCTAAATCTGATTTCGTGGTACTCCCTATAGTGGCAAGAAAAGTCCAAACGGAGAACGCTGCTTTAAGTGCATCTAATTCCGAAGGTGCAGATTTTCTTATATTTAGCATTGACAAAAAAGAACATGCTGAAGTACGTGTAAGCTCAGTAGCACAAAATGTTAAGATACCAGTGTTTAGCTCCGTAACTCTGTTAAGAGAAGATGCACCATTCTCCGAAGCATATAAATCGTTGCAGTCAGGCGCTAGTGGTTTAGTTGTTGGTTTGGAAGATGTGAAGCTGTTTAGTAATGATGCCCTTAGCAAACTATTTTTGAATGTAAATGTGAGGAGCACAATATCAAAAGATGAAAATAAGAATTCCTATAAGTTTGACAAAAAACGATCTTATGGAAAAAAAGTATTTGCTGGATTTATACAATTGGAGGATAGAGAGAAACAGTTGATGGAAGTGGAAAGAATGGTCTTGCTGGAGGCTATCTCTGTCATGCAGAAAGCTGCACCACTGGTGATCGTTTAATGTTTAACATTCGGTAGTTCTGCTGTTTAGATGATGTATTATGTACATTCAATCGGTTTCATTTGCGGATGCTGAAGCTGCAAAAATGGTCTTGAATGACAGATGGAGGAGGTCTCGATTCTGAATGATGCTGTTTCACAGCTTGATGATCCCTTTTTGCTGGTTATAGTGGTAATTGTGTGTTGAACTTCAGGAAACTCTGGTTCAACCGATTATGCATTGGTATTAGCTCTGAATTTCAAAGTATTTCTTTTATAGAATTTAGTGATTTCATTTCCACTCTCAAAAATGAAATTTTCAGCTTATATTTTCATTGGTCTTCATGCGTTTGATTGTATATTTCTTCTTTTCCGGAATCTGCATGTAGCATCCTTTTTGTTACATTAAAGCAACATTTTCAACAATGAGGTTGTTTATTTTCCCTATTCAAGAACAAAGAAATTTAAATTTTTATTAGTTCTAGGTGCTCTTTTAGTTTGTCTTAGTCATGAATCATGACACATGAATAAGGTTTTGAACTGTTTTGTACGTGTGCCATGGTGATGGAGTTCGATAGTGAGGTTGGAAGATGGAGTTGGCCTAGGATCCTCATCCAGTTCAACCTTCAGAAGTCATAATTGGAAAAATGTGGAGTTTGTAATAGTATGGTTGAGGACAAAGAGATGGAAGAATGACAACTTTTTGACAAAGAAATATTAATTTATAAACTTTACAAAATAAGTTGTAGAAGTATAGGTTTTACGTTGTTGTTTAACAAAAGGGAAGAGTATTTTTATTTTTGTAAAAGGCAGAACCTTTTGGGGTGGGGTGGGGTGGGGTGGGGTGGGGTGGGGGGAGGGGGAACAAAATTATTATATGGGTTGCTATGGGGGGTTTCGGAGGCAAAGGCCCCCTCCCTCAAACCCCTATAGGTATGGGAGTTAATGTGATATATTTGTTGCGTCTTTGGTGGATATTTTGTTATGTGAATTATGTATGTAAATTGTGAAAATGAAATAAAACAAATTTCTTTACATATTAACGACATTTTAAGGAGCAACTTGTTAAAATGTAAGTTTCTATACAAGTTGCCAACCACACTTGTAACGCTGTGGAAAAAGGCATGCTCCCACCTCTGTGACGTCCGGTGATCGAATAAAAAGTTTGTAAACAAGTTGAAATGGGTCTCACGAGTACTTGTTGGAAAGGTCTTTGACTCTAGTTTCGCTAGAATTTTGCAAAACTCAATTCTGAGTTATGGTTAAAAAGTTATGACTCAATTACTCAATTGAGGACCAAACTTTTATAAATTGCAAAAATGTCCCTTGATAATAAGAACTTAAAAAACCCTCTCAAACCTCATTTTTCACTGTTTCAAGTTCTAAGAACATTGAGGGAAAGCTTGAGAGGCAGAGACATCTTTGAAAAGAGGATCTAAACTCATTCCTAATGTTTGTTTGGAAATTTTCTATTTTCATTGATTTCTGAACTTAGGAGATGGAAATTTAGAGGTTTGATGAAATGGATCAAACACTTCTTGAAAGTTATTTATTATTTGCTTAATATGTATAGTAGCGAGATTTGAGACAACATATCATTTGTTCCTTGGATGTAGCTTTGAAAAACACATTTGGGAGGGATTTTAAGAAACACTAAAATATTCAAGGTTGCTTGGAATGCATTGCGTTATGTATCTTTGGTTTTTTTGAAAAGAAAGGAATAGGATAATAATTGAAAGTTGTTTGTAATAGTGTGGATTTACTCTTCTTTTTCGTTTCTATGTTGTTTTCCTCTTTTCTCGTCAATCTTTTTGTAATCTGTAAGTCTCTTTTACAGTTACATAAAAGCATTGTTTTTTCAATTTTTTTTCCTGAGAATTTCATTTGGCTTAATATTATTCATGTTCTTTAATTAGCTGTCTTAGTTCGTAAATGAATTTATTGCAAAATATCTCAAAGTTTGATGTACCTAATCTATCTGCTCTTGTGCACTTTTATGATTAATTATATTTTATGTGAATTGTACGTTTTACCATTCTTTTGTGATCATTGAACATTGATGATTGATAATTATCTTTGCTGAGTGAAATTTTCTGTTGAAAAATGATTGGTAATTGTATATTTTGACTTTACTTGAGTTTTTAAGTAAGGGCATGTCTCGGGAGTTCATACTAGTGTTAATGAATGTTTATTGTTAGGTAGCTTAATGGCTTATTGTTTGGGTTTGGGATTTTTTTTTTCAGTGATGTAATCTTATCCATGAAGGCTATCATCACCTTCTCATTTATTTTCTTTTAGATGAAGGCTCGAGTGAATTGGATTCTTTTTGGTTGTGAAGTAGCATGCCTGAATATTCTTTTCCTATGAAAAATGAACTAGAACTCTAATTTTTTTTTAGAAAAAAAATCTCTAATTATACAACAGAGGTGAATGCAAGAATGGCATGTTGAAAAGTTATAAAACACGCTATATTATATGCAACCTGAAGGGAGACATCTGTGATCAATGCCACACAAAGAGACAAAGAACATGGAACTCAATGATTCTTAGTTCCCACAAGGGGCAAGTTTTATAGCAAAGTCAAATGTTTGTCTGGTTGTAAGCATATGAACATGTGTAATGTAGAAAATGCTTGATCTTGTACCATGCCAAGCATATTTTCGTCAAGAAGTCGAGGTATTTAAATTGCTTGATTAGAAAAAAGTCGTTCTAAATTTTTGTTCACTTCAGTTTCTGTTTAACACCAAATTAGTGGAAAATCATGCCGAAGTTTTGATTGCAGCATTCTTGTATCCATCTCTGTATTTTGTTTTTGTGTTGCTATTTCTTATTTGTGGGTTTAGATTAGGTGTTCATTATGGATCTATGATTCCATCTTTCTTTGTACATCTATCATTGGGTTATTTTGGATATTTCAGTTTTTCGATTGAGATGTTTCCTCATAAGTCTTTATTTATTTATTTTATTTTCATTCCAAAATAGGGCGAATTTAACTCCGGCAAGTCATCGGTCATCAATGCTCTCCTTGGGAGTAGGTACCTCAGGGAAGGAGTTGTCCCGACTACGAACGAGATCACTTTGTTGCGCTATTCTGAGATGGACGATAATGAAATGCAGCGTTGTGAAAGACATCCTGATGGGCAATTTATATGCTATCTTCCTTCACCAATTTTAAAAGAAGTAAGTTTTTCTAACCTTATGTATTTACATATTATAATTTCTCTTATGTTCATGTGTGTATGCATATATCTTTTCGAGTCTTGTCTTTCGTTAATCCTCCCTGCTTCCTTTTGTCTTTTGAAACACTATTTCTGGAAAATCCACACTTATCATGCTAGTTTTTAATTGTTTGTACATACTCGTAAAATGTCAGACCTACTTGAACACATCTATCGTAGCCCTAAAATTGATATTTGAGTCAATGACTTGTGGAGTTCTTCTTTGGCTGATCTAGTGGTGGTTGGCTATGCTTTATGTTTCATGACATACTTTTTTGTTTGGAAAACGCATGACATACTTATAGTATTTTGTCTTCTCCTGGGAAATTTAGAAATTACAGCTCGTGTGAATCACAAACTAGAAAGGCCCAATACTAGGAAGTCCTCTAAAATGATGATTAGAAAAATGCACTTCTAGGATTGCGTTGAGCGATTTTTGATAAAACAAGTGACAATATCTTCTATATTCAAGAAATAAATACTTGTGCTATGATAATTTAAAGATAGATATGGACAAGCTGATTGCCTATGAACTACGAAGAATTGTTACGAGGAGAGGAAATGACATCATGGATTGAAGGTTCGTGGGATCTCCAACAGGGGGTTAAGCCAATTGTTACGAGGAGAGTAAATGACATCAAAATAGCTTTGCAAGCAGAGTCTTGTGAATCTGTCCTCTAACATCCTGTAACTCATCAATCTGAATTGTATTTTTATATAAATAGACCTTATCGATTCGTCTTCGCAATTGATTTTGTACCATGGCTACCCCACTTGCAAGTACTGTAAGCCAATTGATAAGGATGAATCCAAGGTTCATAACGATTGGCTTAATCCTTTAATATTCTATAACGATTGGCTTAATCCTTTAATATTCTTATGTCATCTTAGATTTTTGTACCACGACTATTCCACTTACATCACATGCATGTTATTGGACTGAAATTTCCTTTTAAGCTCCTCTTAGAGACTGATAACATCAGCTAATGAATTAATGATGGCATAATGATGTACCTGTCTTGAAACTAGTCACCTGTCACCAATTCCATTATGAAAATATCATTAGAGTTCATAACGGATGGGCTTTGTTTTCATCGTCATAGCATATGTGCGGCTTCCTAGCTTAAATGGATGGTACGACTTAATAATACACTAGGCTAGACAATTGATAATTTGGGTCTACTTGGGAACTTCCCCATCTTCATGCATTGAAGGGAGTGATCTGATCTTTGATAAGTGGAGGATTGGTCTTAGGTCAGGTGTTATTTGATGCGTCAACTGCCGCACAACATGGAGTCACGAGCTGCATGAACCCCAAAACGAACGCTGATGACCTCCTAAGACTCACACTGCAAACTTAACTTGGAGTGAGGGTCTCTGAGGAGAACATTCTGATGCCTAAGTTAGACAGAGGGCTTGGTCCGCTTGGAAGACAGGCTTTTGAGTTCGAGTAGAGATCCTACCTTTTTTTGAGAACTACCATCTATTAATAGACCAGGGTTTACCTCGTACTTGTTTCCCATCAGGATTCTTGTCTTACTCTTCCCCTTCCTTACCAAGTCCGAGTTTCCTTATTTGGTAAGATTCTTGTTGTATTCAAACTTATCACGTTTCCTAAGAAATCTCAATAATCCTTAAATCTAGGATAGTCTTCCTCATAAAACCCACATGAAATCTAGGAATATCTTAAAGCCAACTCGAGATGTGCTTATACAAATTTCGAGGAGATGCATCCAATAGCCTCTCTTGGGTTGCTATAGTGAAGAAAGCCTAAGAACATCGTCCTTGACTTTTTTCACTATTCACACAATCCATTCATATAAAATTGATGGAGTACACTTCTCTAAGACGGATCCAATGCCTACACTCGGTTGCTATAGTGAAAAAAAGCTTAAGAGCACCATCCTTGGCTTTTTCACTGTTCACAAATATATATTTATTTTTATGTTTGGTAGGTACATGCTTCTCGAGGCGATCGAACGTCCACACTAGGCTGCTATAGTGAAAAAAGCTTAAGTACACTATCCTTTGGCTTTTTTAACTATTCCCAATTATATACATACAACATAGACTGCTATAGTCACAAATATGTATATACATATATATATATATATACACACACAATATATAAAAAAACGAGTAAACATTCTATCGACGATAAGGAAAGTTACTATTTTGTCCCTTTCACTTCATACGATTTGTTGAGTCTAAATTTGAGTACGAATAAAATTTTTATTTAATTTGATTTGTATT
The DNA here is from genome assembly GCA_039657345.1 of Stephania japonica. Lineage (NCBI taxonomy): Eukaryota > Viridiplantae > Streptophyta > Magnoliopsida > Ranunculales > Menispermaceae > Stephania > Stephania japonica. Next base: position 11,428,186 of record CM077558.1, on the reverse strand, counting down.
GAATTTGTATGCATCTGTTGTGTGTATACATATAGTGTTGCAAAATAGTACGTTGGGGCGGGTTTTAATCATGGCTCAAACTTGGAGTCAAAGTAGTGTGTTAGATATGCATTGACATCATGTTTGCGTATACTATGGACTTCTATGTATGGATGAGGAAGTAAAAAAATTATACTTGCATGTAGTCCTTAAACGCGTCAAAGTTGTAGTCAAGAGTTGCGAGCTGAGGTGTGGCTCGTGTGGGTTTATATTTTATTTTCTTGCTTGCAGTTTTTTTCTCTAATTTTAGAGTTTCCCACTTAACTTCTAATCTTTTTTTATATTTTATTTTTTTTGAGTTAATTCGTGACTTTGTGATATTGAGGATTTCACGAGGATTAACAAAAAAAATTATCTCACAAAATTAGTAGGGTTGTGCGATCTGGGAGCCGATATGTGTTGATTGTGCAGACAGGCATGTATATTTGTGTGCGGGTATAGACACACAAAGTTCAGATATTAATTAATCTTGTTGAGATATCAAATCTTCTTTGGGTTGTTATATGGGTTAAGATCAATGAGTTTGTTTTTATAATGTACTAAACTATTGATATAAAATACCTTATTAATTTTTTGTTGATGGATTTTTCCTAATTTTGAATTTTCTACCTAACTTTGTGTGCTGACTGTTGATCTTTTCATTGTGTTTAATTTTATTTAGGTTAATTGTGACCAATGCTTTGTATATAACCGTGTGAAGTGAATTCACATTACGGGTGAAATTAGGGTTGAAATCTAATTTTCGTTTTGAGAGAAACGAGTTAGGTTTTCCAGCCGTTTTTGAGTTGGAGAACAGAAAACTGTTTTCATGTTCTCTCACGGGCTAGTTCTCAGAATCTCGGTCGCCGTTTGTGTGTGGATTTCTGATAGAGGACGTTCATCTCTGACAATGTCTTAAATTCCTTTTAAATTAGATTTAGTTTAATATATTAAGGAAGCATTAAACTTCTTGGAGAATCCAATTGAAGTGACATGTAGTTTATGGGGCACTCTATTGTTTGTAATAAGGTTTACAAAAATATTGAAGTAGAAGTGCATGGCATGAGAACCTCCATGAGAAATTTAACGATTGATTGATCTCGTATGTTGAAAGAGTAAGCTTTCTTCTTTTGTTGAAAAACTATAGCTAAGAGTCCTATGCACTCATTAATTTATTACTACATCTATTGTTCATTAGTTCAGTCGTTTGAGTTTTTTCGAGTTTTATGACAATAATACATTAAAATTGAAGTATTGTCGAAAAATGATATATTAAAAAAATAGTACTATTGGGAATTTATTTTGATTTTTTGAATAGATAGTTAAAATATCAAGACTTTTTTGATAGATAGAATATCAATACATTATAATTATTAATGTATCATATTTATAAAATTATTTTTACATAAATATTACCAAATCAAATTATTATTGTACTATATAATTCAAATATACATTTTATGGATAAATAATAAGTTGCGCGAGCGGGCTTGGTCGTGCGAAGCACGTTAATGAAACTAGTATATATATCCTAAACGTGCTACACACATTGGAGTCTGCTCGTGGAAAAAATTGGTATTAATGTGTATAACATAGAGATATTGTTATTGATAATATAATAATAAAGGTACGTGTAGATAGATAAAAGTCCAAAATTCCTTAAGATAAGACAGCTCGGCTATGTGCAAACCAATTTTACTAAGGGCAAACCACTTTTTTTTTTTTTTTTCCCAAAATGCCCTTGCCCTTGTACACCCCTATTCCCAACAACGCGAAGGAGGAGAAAGCACTTGAACCCTAGGTCGATCTTCACGTTCACCTTACGATTGTGGTTCATCTTCGCATCAACTCGGTCGATCTTCACGTCAACTCTGTTTATCTTCGCTCTCACCTTAGGTCTTGTTTCGTCTTGCTTCCAGGCGGTCGTCGTGTAATCAACGACTAAACTTGGTCGATTTAGGGTTGTTACCATAAATATGGATGTTTTATCAATTTTTTTACTGTTTTTGAACAATTTTGGTAGTTGTGTATGTGTTTGTAACTGTTTTTGATTTAATATGTTGGTCGATTTGTGCGTTAATGGTTGACGCTCGATCGATGACACAAGTCCGATTGATAGTGCATTGTTTGGTTGAAGGTTATCGAACAATGCGTGTTAATCAATCTTTGATGACCAAACTACATTGTAGTGTTCATAACTTGGTTTGAACAAAAAAATAAGAAAATACAAATGTATGTTCGGTCATTGGTGACCAAACATACATGTTTCAATCGGTCTCGATAGATCGAGCAAAATCCATTTGTTCGGTTCTGCGAGGCCGAACCAGAGGCGGAATCCTTGGTTTGAACACGAAAAAAGTTCAAAAATTGAATGAAAACTCAAGAGATACACCTCCATCTTGCACATCCGTATCTCTTACGCGTCCATACTTCATTTTTTATGGTAAATTAGTCACCGAACAATGCAAACAAACAATACCCTAGCAAGACATAAAAATTTGTTCAAACCCTATAAAATGCATTCAAAACAGTTGAAAAACATGATTTTCCAGTAAGAAATATGAAGAAATTGACTCTTACAATTGTAGTGGGCTCTGAAATTGCAAGTCCCACACCGGTGGTCGAAGGGGATTATTTGAGTCGAAGGTGGTGTTTGTGTGGGGTACATAACGTGAGAAGAAAGAAGGGCATTTTTGGAAGCGGAGTGAACAAAAATAAAAAGTGGTTTGCACTTAGTAAAAAGTGGTTTGCACATAGCCGGGCCGAAGATAGGATACTTATTGACATGATTAAGCCTCATTTTTTAAATGAAAAAAATAATTAAATAAAAAATTAAATATATAATATAAAATGAAACTATTAGGGTGTGTTTGATAGCTTGAGAATTTTCAAGAGAAAAAACAATTTTCATTTGAAAATTCTCTCAAGAAGATTTTTAGAGGGCAAATTTTCTTAAAATTGTTTGTTAGCACATTAGAAAATTTTATTTTAAGAAAGAAAAAGTGATGTGGGCCCACAAAAAAGTGACTTACACCCTTCTTTCTCTCTTCATTTACGTTTTCTAACAAAGAAGTTAAAAAAAGTGAGCCCACTTTTTTCTCGCTCCTAAAACATCACGTTCTTTCCTTATTTTCTCACATTTTAAGAGAAAATAAATGAAGAAAATTGTGGGGGAGTGGTTTTTTTTTTTTTTCTCTATGTAGTTACAAAGCTATCAAACAATAAAAAAATGGTTATACCAAAAAAATTGAAAAATTTCCCATATTGTATTTTCTTTTCTATCAAACACACCCTTAGATAGATAAGAGAGGGAGTAAAAATAGGAAAGAGAATTGAAAACATAGTTTCAAAAGAAAAACTTAAAAAAATATAAAGGGTAATACTGTAAGGAAACAATCTTAAAAGAAATAATTAAAAAAATATAAAGGGTGGTTTTATAATTTCAAGTAACGAAGGAATCTTTCAACATTGGTGCTTATTATATTACTTAGTTATTGATAGAAAATTAAGTCTTATTGGTGGTGACTTTAACTTAATTGTACCATTTGTGACTTTATTAGTCTATCAAAGTTTTGTTGGTAGATTTTTGATTCACGTGTGCTATTTTGACTTTATTTAAGTTTTGTTGGTGGGGCTTTGACTCACTTGTACCATTGTGACTTCATTTAAGTGTTGGTGGAGATTTTGACTCATTTGTACTATTGTAACTTCATTTAAGTCTTGTTGGTGGGGATACGGGAAATGTTAGAATGCCAACAACAAGTCACTCCCAAAAGCACGTCTTATGTGGCATGTGGCCCGCCCCTATTTAAGTGGTTTTGCAAATGTGCAAAGCGGCGTAGTGATTTTGTGCAAATTGGGTGTCTGACAACCTTCTCAGATAATTTATGCTTGAGTAGACATAATTTAATGGAATCCATCATTTTATGCATCCATCTCCAAAGCATTTCATTTTCTTACTCTCGCTAGATTCAACAGTATCTCTCGCCTTCAAACCCATTAGAAAAGTGAAGGTTTTTGCAGAACATAATCTCCTTCTTTCAAAACCCCCAAAACATGTACTTTTGAGGTACGACGAGAGATCAAGTTGAGTGGAGATGACGGGCTTTGCTGGAAAACCATTCGTAAAGTTTGCACTGCTAAGACGGACATAGACTCATTTTCGTCGCCGTCGTAGGAGATCCAAGCTCAATGGAGATAACTGTCTCTGAGGTCACTCCAATGCCCAACGCATTAGTGGTGATGACACAAGCTCACTCCAGAGCTCCTTGGCTATGCTTAAGATAAGCTCGCCAGTGATCCCCATTTCGATTGTGTGGCTCGTCCACCAAGCACACTAGGTTTGCAGCACACAAGAGCTTGCTTTCAATTTCCACCATTATTGAAGAACTTAGAGAAAAAGAAGGAAAAACTTAAGGGGGCAAGAATGAAAATTAATCTAGCATTGTTCATGTTCTTTTTCTCAACTAGTTTTGTCGAGTCTAAATATCTGTGAACATTCATTTGGCCTTGCCCATCTTGTTCTTGAGCTTGATTTTGCCGTCGCGGGACAATTTCGAGCAACCATAACTTTTCTAATGGATTTGAAAAAGGGAGATGGTGTTGAATCTAATGAGAGTAAAGAGTAAAAGATGAAATGCTTTAGTCACGAAAATAAAGAATATGAAGTACTTTTCTAATGGATTCATGAAGTGATGGGAAGCATTAGTTGTCTGAGAAGTTTGTTAGACACCCAATTCGCATAAAACCACCACCACGTTTAACAACCACCTCGACTCTTTTTCCCTTGGGTAAATTGTACGTGTTTGACAATAGAGAAGACAACACTTAGTTTCGAATCTCACTCTTGAATTTTGGGACGTTAAAAAACCATTGGAGTGACCAAAAAGTGGGTTTTGAATCTTTTGATAGAAAACCAAACGAGGAATAGGGGCCCTGACTCACGTAGACTGCTGAATGGGTAAAATAAAATTGACCAAACAAATCGGTTCATGGGTTTTAGTTTCACCCAACCAAATGCGCTTTTAAAACCCATTTTGGCCCACAGTAGACTTAACCACTTGACCTCGTTACCATGCGTCATCATCTATGTACACGCGTGCGCATTTAATACGCATAAGTAACATTGGCCAAATGATTCAGGTCTATATCATAGAAGTATCAATAATCTTTCCCTCTTAGATATTGTCCCAATGGATCATTTTATAGAGTAATATAGGCTGGAGTCACTGAAAGATTTGATTTAAAGGTTAGGCCTGGAAGTTGAGGGTGCAAGAGGGCGAGAAAGAGCTCAACCTTAGACTGAAACAGTTGAGGGGTCAATTTCATGGCATTTAGGTGGACCCTGCCTTGAAAATCATAGGGATTGAGCAAACCATCTCTTGACACTTCTAAGTTATATCTTCTATGTCAACTCTCTTGTTGTTGATTAGTTTAGGTGATAAATTTTTTATTTATAGGAACTTAAGATCTCAAGTTATAGTTTGATTTAACTTAGGTTTTACTTCTCATCAACTTACTAGTTTCTATTGTTGCGGCACCAGTTTTACAGCTCTAAATATCTGTATGATTCAGATTGGGAACATAAAAAATGGTAATGGTCCTAGGATGCTTGAGTTTTGTGAGTAGAATGCAGATATAAAAGTGACAATGTTCTATGCTGGATGTCAACCTAACACAACCCTCCTTCTTTATATGGACTTGGGACAAACTATGTAGAAAACAGGTGAAGTCCTTGGTTTTACATCACATAGATTGAGTTTGGTTATTTGATGTCCTTGGACAATTTAGAATAGTGATGCAAACCAAAGAGGGTTTATGGGATTATATCATTGTAGTGTCTACCAATCTAAAGTAGGATTGCAGTAACTTTGAAAGCTGTTTTTATCCTGGCCCGAATCATGGGCAATAATAGTCAAATTGGTGCTGGCCCTCTGAAAGGGTGGTATTACATAAGTCTCATGGAAGACAAGTCATGTGGAAAATCTTGGGTAGACATTGGCTCTTTTTTTCACGTATTGGCGCAATCTGCTGACGCTAGCAGAACATAGTTAAGATGGGGAAATGCAGTCTTAATTGGATTGTCATTGTGTAAGCACTTGGTATTGGCCTTTTTGAAGGTATGCGGGAGAGATTAGTTTCTCATAAGATCATAGATTGAGCTCCCCTTTTCATGTTTTGAAGCCTTCTCAACATCAGAGCAAAATTAGAATGGAACTCGCTAAAGTAGACAATATTGTTTGGGGTGGGTCATGATGTTAAAAGTAGTATTGGAGTCAAACCCAAGATTAAGCTACAAGTGTGCCATTTTTTAGAATCCTTATGATTTCTGAGATTTTACTTAAAGGGCGCTTCTTGAAATCAATTCAATTTTTGTGGTTCTTTTGTGTCTTCTCTGAGCTCCACTTTTTATATATTTTTTAATATTACTATTCGGTCCATAACATTCAAGCAGAAGCTGTCCAACCCTTCTATTACCAAAAGGCCAACAAATTTTGTTTCAATTATTTATTAATTGCTTCCTGTTTTAGTTTATTTATCCAACTGTGCTTTAGAATAATTCTTTAGTAGCATTGAAAGGTACGTGCTCCAAACTTGCTTGCCAGAAGGTGGCATAAGCTCTATCAAACAGGTCTGTTGTGTGTTTGTGGTTTGTGTTTAAAACAAACGTTAGTAGCTTAAGAGATGGTAAACTATATCAAGTATGATGTTTCCTTTTTCTTAAGAATGATTTAGGGATTATTGTGTAGTGTACTCCATGAACTTTTGATTCAAATGTGCTCAAATTAAACCAGGGTGCAAGTTCTTTCTTTTCTTTGGATATGAGAGTTCTGATTCTTTCTTGAAAGTGAATGATATTTGTTTTATTCATCTTTGTTTGAACTTTCAATTTTGTGGGTTCTACTCTCTTGGAGTCTTACATTGGGCTGTGCTATGGTCTTGTGGTGTCTTTTAGATTAAGTCGTGCTATCTTCTTTTAAACCTTTTCATTCATTTGTAATTTCTTATGCGGTTTGCCTTCCAAAGCTTTACATGCAGATCTTAGTGAACTAAGAAGTAACAGTGTCTATCCTTTATGTGGACAGATGAATCTAGTCGATACTCCCGGTACAAATGTGATACTTCAGAGGCAACAACGCCTTACTGAAGAATTTGTTCCCCGTGCAGATTTGATTCTTTTTGTTATATCTGCTGACCGACCATTAACTGAAAGTGAGGTATGAATGGTTTAATTGTAAAATTACGTTTTAAACTGTGGCCTTATTCTCTCAATGGATGTGGCAGAAGCATTATTCCTGATTTCCTTGCATATTTCCAATTACGGGTTCATCCCCTTGAATCAACAACAATGTGATTCGGTGACCGTTTAAATTTTTTATAATTGGTAATGCATTCCAAGTTATCTAAGTCTAGTGATTCGGTGATCGTTTAAATCTTTTATAATTGGTAATGAATTCCAAGCAAGGAAGGAAAAATCGACAAAATTCCCCGAATTTTAGGCGAATTTTGTCGATTCTTTAGGGGTCGAAACGAAATCCAAAGGTACTTTAAAAATTACATAAATTCGGCAAAATTTTTGATACATTTCGATAAAATCACAAAAAAACTCAATATTTAAGGTGAAAAACCAGCCAAAACTGAAAAAAAAAATTGATAGAGAAATTCACTCTAACCTAATTGTTGCAGTCGACATCCAAGAACTAGAAATATGAGTGACTTGAATCGCAAATCTTCGTCACCATTCTTCTGTCCTCTGTTACCTAGACTCTTGTTTGGGTTAAGGTGCTTGTGCATAAAGAGAGGGAGTAATAGAGATGGGTTTTGCTGTTGTGATGAGAGGAGCCAGAGGAATGGTGGAGCTATTGAGAAGAGACCAATGATGGAAGCTTGTCAAACAAGCTAATCGGTTGTGTGACTTGTGTCTTTTTTAATGTTGATGTATAGTTGTGTGATGTACATGTGTCTCTTTAATGTCTTTTCATTTCTTTCACATGTTAGGATTTTGTCATTATTATTCATGTCAACAGTAAACTAAAAACATAACACAATTAGTTCATAAAAGATGCCTATAATATTCATCTACATTAATTCGAAATTAAAATATAACATAGAAAATATAATCTTAAAAAAAATATAATGCACAAATATTGCGGTAATTGTAAGTTTTTTTTATGTAGAAATGCATACTTAGACCTGTTTTAGCATCTATGAAAAGGAATTTTATTTTATCACCATTTTAAATAAAAATTCTCCAAACTTCTCTAAGTTGGCGAATTTTTACAAAAATTTTCCACGTCGAATTAAACTTCTCTTAATTAATTCTGATTTTCAAGAGGGCGAATTGTAAGGCGAAATCGAATTTTCAATCCTTGATTCCAAGTTATCTAAGTCTACCCCTTTACCATCAAATTTTTTCAATCTCTATCTAGTCAGGTTTTAACTTGAGCATTTGCTGGTTGTTTTTGGGGATAGGTTCCTACCACGGCAACCGCCCTTCTCCTATTCTTTCATCTTCATTGTTACTCCTTTTTTGATCTTCATATTTCTCATTCTTTGCGTACAGATCATACCACACATCCACTTGAGCACCCTCATCCCTGTGATTTTTATTTTATGCATGGGCTATTTCTTCTCCACACAACATTTACTGTCGTAAAGCATAACTGGCTGTTGGTTAATTATTGCCTTGTAGAATTTTCCTTTTAGTCTATCAGAGATGTTGTGGTTGCGTGTTATACCTGTTCCACTTCATTTCTTGCGTCCTGTTTGAGTTCTATTTTTAATGTCATTTTCAATATGTGCATTGTCTGTGATTAATGATTCACCTTTGGAAGTTTTACTTCTTTTTATACTACATTATCTATCTGAAATTTCGTACTATGTATAACATCTTCAAAATGTTCTTCTTTAATCATTTATACTATTTATTTATTTTTGAGGAGGAATCATTACTCATTAGAAAGTTTCTTTAGGCGAGCCATGAAGAGTCCCTAAAGCTAATGGGTCCTTGATTGAATCCATATCATAAAAATTATGCTAAATGTCCTTTTATTTCTTTTGATCTTAACATATTACTTTAATGCAAGGTTCATAAATATGCATTGTGAAACAAATCTCTAGTCGAGACCGCATTCATGCTCATCAATATGAACTTCGTTCCCACCCATTCACATAGTCAGAAGAACCAACTCCACCATACCTTCATCCACAATACAAAAAAAAAATGCAGGTGAAAATGTTCTAATATTGAGGGGTCTCTAAATAAATTATAAACTTTCTTATAGGGGTCTAGGTAAATATTTTTTTTGTCCACCTAAATCTTGCCTAGGCTAGGCGGGGCAGATTTCATAGGCCGTGCCTTGTCGTCTTGAAAACACTGCTTTGACCATCTCACCTAAAAACTATAATTGTAGTAGTCCAAACTAGGCATATTTCCTCCAAAAATACAACGAAAAAGAATGATTAGGAATATTTGCATTCTTATTCTTTGCTCCTTGCTTTGATTCTCTTAACATTCACCTTGTAGCCCGGGTTTTCGTAAAATTATATTTTATGAACTCTTGACATTAGTTGCTATGTTGCATTGGATGGTATTGTGTCTTTAATCACCTTCCTTTTTCTTTATTATAATTTTTGGCTTTAGCTTGCCCATCTCATCTGAAAACCAGTTGTTATGGTATGGACCTTTCGGACATCTGATATTATAACTACTTTTGCTTAATCCATTCCATGGCAGAAACTTATTGTTTGTGTAGATTAGTCAATTTCTTTCTTTTTTTTTTTTGGAAAAGAGTTCTTGAAGAAGTATTTGGCGGGAGTTTTTTTGAACATTGAAGAACAGTTCATGAATCAAATTTTTGTAAAGGAAACTTGAAAATGTCTGCAAGTTAATTTCTTTCTTTTCCAAAGTAATGACGTAAGCATTTGTTTCTAGAATGCTGGACCTTGTGTCAATTGGGATGTGAGCTTACATCACTGACTCATGACCCGTTGTTTAATGTACATTCATTAGTTATGTATACATTAAATATAAAATGAAAAACATATAGCAACTTTAAAATGTGTGCTAAAGTTGATATTAGTTATAGAAAACATTACTAATGAATGTACATCAAACATAACATATTATGTGCATGTGTCTTTGGCTTCATTTGTGCTTGCAACCTTGGAATTAGTGCATGCATCCTTCTTTATTTAAAACCATATGAGGACCTTCTACGACACATACATGGATTTTCCTCTATATGATGAGTACGAGTACGAGATTGAGAGAGTAATCTCTCAAATGAAAATCATAGGGAATCACTGAAATTTTGACTTTAGTAGTTATATTTTGCAAAAGATATCAAGACATCAAACACTTGAAGTCATCGTGATTGGTATTTGATTAATAGCTTACATTTGTTCCCAGCACTAGATTTTTACATCTTTCACTTTGATCGCTTAAAAAGAAAATGAAAAGGAAAATAAAAAAAAGGGGAAAAGAGGGGGTTGGCAGAGATCTACATCGCTCTCTTCCCATCTGACGTTACTCTTCTTCTTTAAGATGTCCATTTTTCTAGGCTGTTTATCATCTATGATTTTTGGAAATTGGCACTTGCTTCTAATGTGGTACTCTTCAGGTTGCTTTTCTTCGTTACATTCAGCAATGGAAGAAGAAAGTTGTTTTTGTCTTGAATAAATCTGATCTTTATCAAAATGCTAGTGAGGTATGTTTGTAATCTGGTTGTTTTATTATTATTATTATTATATTATTTATTTTTATTTTTGAAAATGCTTTCTGATCTTTTGAATTTTTTAAATGATATCCTTACTATTTCTTTCTCCTTTTGGCTTTTTCTTTACAGAAGCCTTCTTTGACAAGCATTATCAATGTTTATTCTATCTGATTCCGTTCTCTGTCATTTGTATCAGCTCGAAGAAGCTATTGGTTTCATCAAAGATAATGTGCGGAAGTTGCTGAATGCAGAATATGTGACAGTGTATCCTGTATCTGCAAGATCAGCTATTGAGGCAAAACTATCGGTGCTCTCAGATGTTGGAAAGAATTCGAAAAGCTTATTAGCCAATGATTCTTATTGGAAAAATAGTGGCTTCATTGAATTTGAGCAATTCTTGTTTAGCTTTTTAGATGGATCAACAGACGCAGGTAAAGAAAGAATGAAGCTCAAATTGGGAACACCACTTGGTATAGCAGACCGATTGCTTGCAGCTTGTCAAACTACTGTAAGGGATGAACTTGAATGTGCCTGTCAAGATGTAGTTTCACTAAATGAACTGGTTAGTGGAGTGAAAGACTATGCAATAAAGATGGAAAGTGAGTGCATATCCTGGAGGAAAAACTCTTTGTTAGTGGTACTTCTCTTTTTATGAATCTAGTTTTTTGTCACTTTTGTTATTCTAATGTATACCAAATATTTATTTGTTTTATTTTTAAATGAATCCTTTGCTATGCCCAGGGGCATTAGTTACTAAAGAGTGGCATTTCCCTATCCACCCCATTTGTTAGAGAAATAACCTTTCTGCGAATTGCAGGTAGATAATGCTCAAGCTCGTGCTGTGAGACTTGTTGAATCAACTCTTAGATTGTCGAACCTTGATCTTGTCGCTTCCTCTATTCTGAAAGGAGAGGGAGCGGGCTCGTTGTCTGCTGCCTCAAGTATTCAAAAGGATATTATTGAGCCTGCACTTTCCGATGCACAAGTAAGTTATTTTAGTTAGAACGTAGAATTTGGTATTTAAAAACAAAATCCAAGGTTTGAAAAAGAATTCTGTTTGTATGCACTTCTTGTTGTATGCATTTATTGACTAGCATCTGTATGCTCTGACAGTACAAAGGATGAAGCATATTATGGTTATCAGATGCATTTTCATTGATCGATCTTTTTTGGATATTCTTAAATATTTAGTTTCAATCAACTCAAATGAAAAAGGCTCTTCTTTTCACTGATTGGGTCTGCTACTTCTTGGCTTCTAGAAACTACTAAAGGAGTATTTTACTTGGTTACAATCAAATAATTCTCGTGAGGGAAAGTTCTACAAAGAAACTCTTGAAAAGAAGTGGCCTTCATTGGTTGATCAGCACAATCAAGTTCATTTGGATACTGAAAGTTTACTCAATAAAAGAGAAGAACTCAGTTTTGATGCATTAAAGAACTTCAGTTCTGCTGCTGCTACAAAACTTTTCGAGCAAGAAATCCGTGAAGTGGTGAGTTTACTATTCATCTCGCAAGCTTCTTGAAAAAGTTAACACATTCTCAACCTGTATCATCTTTGGTTTCCAACATCTGTTTCTTTTTTTTTTTTTTCACACAAATGCTTTAATTATGGACGCACATCGTCTTGATGCATTAAGTCTCTCTTATCTAACTCTGTATGGTTGGAGTAAATATTATAAGCTTAAGGTTTTTGCTCAAATGTCAAGGTGTCTTCCCTATTCATGTGGATGGATGTGAATTTCTTTGCTCATTAACTGAAATATTTAAAATGCACAGATTTTCCGTGAAGAACTTCTTGTACCTCCTCCCAACTAAACTGTAAACTTCTGCTGTCCACACTTTAATGCAGCTTCTCTACTAGATCCCTACAGTTTTATTGGACAGGAAAAATAGTTTTCTGGGAATGATTTGTGATTTGAGTAAATAATGATTTAGTTGCTGGTGTATAATTTGTTCTTCGTATTTTGACAGGTTTTGGGAACTTTTGGTGGACTGGGAGCAGCTGGTCTATCTGCTTCCCTTCTAACATCTGTGTTAGAAACCACATTGGAAGATCTTCTTGCCCTAGGTCTTTGTTCTGCTGGAGGGTATGCTTACTTCCCTAGAATTGAAATTTTATTATAAATTATCTGTTGCCCCTCTCATTCTTATAAAACTCAAAGCCTCTCATGAATCGAATATCACTGACTGGATTTTCAACCTACAATTGTGACTTTGATCATGCACCGAAAATCCAGCCCATGCTGCTTGACGGGAGGTCCTATTAAGAGTAACTTGAGTTTTTTTAATTCAACACTTTCTAATATAGGCAAAATTCCTACTTGCAAGTTTCAGTTGTCTGAATTCACAAGCAGGTGGGTTGGGCATGCATGTCTGTTATTGAAGATAAGTCCATTGGATGGCAAATTTTTTTGGCAAAGTACTTTCAAAATGAAAGTCTTTTAAGTTTTCATAATCATAAATGAGGGAGCTCCATTCATTAAAAAGAAAAACGAATGGTTGTAACTGTCCAACAAATTTTGGCGTACACAAAAATAAGAATGTTGAAACTTATAGTTCTATGGCATGCATATGCCTGCTACTAGGAATTGCCCTATGGACATCATACATACCGATTTGTGATTGATGAGCTTACAAGAAATGTTTTGGTGTCTAAATCCTCATATTATTGGGGCATTCTTGCCTCAAGGTTGATTTTAAAACTGCGGTTAGCTGATGGTCTATATTGTCTTTGAAGGATTTGTGAAGAATAAATAAAAAACTATGCACCCTGAAGCCCAAATTGAGCTAAATATTTTGTTGATACTCTGGACACTCTAATGTTCCTTTGAGGAAAGAAATTTGTCTTGTTAAGTTGTTGCAAAAAGGTAGCTTCTGTGTCCCACTTATCATAGCCTCTTTAAGCCGTAGTCTGAGGTGATTCCTTATCTCATTAGCGAGTATTGTTTTGGGTCCCAATACAAGTGGTCTTAGAAGAGTGTAAAAACAGGTGTAAGTCCGGGAAATTAGCATTTAGTGGTGGTTTGGTCACTTGCAAAGACGGCCTACAAATGCCCCCACTAGAAAACTTGACTCAATACAAAATGAAGAAATTCGATGAAGTAGGGATAGACCGAAGTTAACTTGGGATGCATTAATTAGGAGGGATTTGAATGGTTTGGAAAGCTCACCATCAATTGCATTAAATCGAGCACAATGGAAGAGTCTGATCCATGTAACCGACCCCAATTAATTTGGGATTGAGGCTATGTTGTTGTATCTATCCTTTCAAAAGTAGTTTCTGCCTCTTTCTAATTGTTGCTTGACATAATCAAAAACTTTTAGGAAGGTCATACCAGATATGCCAGCCATAAGATTGTTGATCATTGCTGAGTGTGTAGCAATTACATTTTCATTTGTTAATGCTATCACAAGCATTAAATTGAGCAGAGCAGATAAGTTTGATTCATATAGCTGACCGCAACTAATTTGGGATTGTGGTTTTGTATTTGTTGTTGTGTGGTAATTCTATCACTAATAGCTTTTTCCAGTGCTGCGTTTATTTTACCAGAGGCACTAAATCACAGATAATAGTGTATTAACACCGTACAGAATGTTCTGCTTGGAAAGGTGTCCATGTACTCATTACCCTTACTATGAGTCTCCTGGGTATAAGCTCCAACTAATAAGCCTGATCATGTGGTCATTAAATTGAAAAAGATAGGTTATGTGTTAGCTGAAATGAACTCCCTCAGGATTCCTGTCTTGGGCTGTTTGTCATGGTAGTTTATGTACCCCTCCAGTCGTTTTAGCCCAACTTTTCCATGATTAGATTACGTAGTTATTTGACCAAAAGAGTATAAATGTTAGAGACTTCCCTAGTCAAGATGAATCTTGTTAATCAGCTGCCTTATGGGGGACACAAATGACTATAATTCATGTATGCATACATCAAGTGAATTGTCAACGTGAAAGAATTAGCATAGTACTTTCAGACGCGTGGTACGCTGTCCTCATTCTACATTTTATTTTATTTTTATTTATTTATTTTAATTTTTGAATTCTTTCTTCAGTTTGGTTTGGGATATGTATATTATTTCCAATTTCTGTTGTATGTTCCCAAACAAATTTCTGAACCTCTGCAGTTGCAGTGCTCTAAAAATGGACTGAGGTACACATACACCATTTAGCGCGAGCAAACAGATTTATATAGTTGCCAGTAGTCTCTTCATTAAAAAATGGATCTGTTGCTTATTAAGGACTTGTTATTCAGAGTTCAGTGGAAGCGTTTTGATCCATGTTCCTGACCTCAACTAATTTGGGACCAAGGCTTGGCTGTCGTTGTTATTCAGAATTATAAGTTCATCTGTGTTTTTTTTTTTTTTTTTTTCATTGCAACTCTTAATGTGAATGTTGGTAGTCAATAAGAATGAATATTAACCTTTATTTCAATAGTTTGCTAGCAGTATCAAATTTCCCGGCACGTAGAAAGGAGTTGACTGAAAAGATTAAACGGAGCGCTGATGCCTTGGCACGTGAACTTGAGGATGCAATGCTGCAGGATCTTAAGGAGACCATTGCTATCCTGGAAAATTTTGTGAAGGTCATTAGTGAGCCTTACATGAAAGCGGTACAGCAAAACATAGACAGATTATTGGAGATAGAGAAGGAATTGGTTAATGTTGATGAAAAAATGCAAACATTACGGATTGAAATTCAAAACCTACATTTGTTCTGATCTATCTTTTTTCTTTTTTGCTCTTGTTTTTGTTTTTTGTTTTGTTTCATTCATTAAGAGGGAAAAAAATCCTGAGTGTTATCATCTTCCATTATAAGATGGAGGGGCCATTTGTGTTCATAGGCGAATGAATGGTGTACCTTGTAAACGGCATTTAATTGTATCAATCTGTGTACTCTATCTTTGTCAATAAAATTACCTTAACCGCTTGTTTTTTTATCTTAGCTGGTTTGTTTATTTATTTGTTTTTTTGGTATTTTTGAAGGAGCATGGCAATACAAGGCCTCTATTTGTCCAAGGTCTTAAGTTTCTGCAAATATTCCTCTTCTACTGTGTCTTTGGTCGAAAATTTTGCATTCATTCTTTTTTGTAGATTCCAATGCTTATTGTCCTCATTACCCTAAAATATAGTAAGTTTTAAAGCAAACTTCGGTCACTTGTTCCCTAGTTTGTTTGTTTGTCCCCATAGCTCAACAACTTTGTTTATCCTGTGTGATTTAAGCATATTGAAGTGGATTACCGCTTTATTTCAACTTTATGCTTCGGTCATAGTTTTTAGCTTTCTCTTCTTGTCCTTGGCTTCAAAGGTGACCTTACTAAAGCTTACATTCTCTGATTATTGTTCTAATTTATTCATTTTGCAGGGCCTTTCCGACTATTTGATTCCTCAACAGTAGGTTCTATACTCTATTAATTTTTTTAACTACATAAAGATGAATCAGTATGTCATATTAAGTCATGCTGAAGCTCTTGAACATCAGCAATCATCAGTCATGAACAGGACTGATTATTATCTTAATTGCAGGACCAAAATGCAGGCCACTTGAGATTTTATCCACAAACACCGACGGTGGAAAGGTGCGCTTAGTAGTTGCAGTCTGCGTAATGTCTAGGAAACTTTTATATTTCTTTTTCTTATTACAAATTTTATGGCTTATATTGTTGATGAAACCAACCAGTAGTAGCATGACATGTTTGCATGGTTCACGTAGTCTTTCCCCTTTAGTTTCTGAGTAAACTAAGCAGAAAATAAACAATGGAATGAAAAGTTGTGCGCACAGACATAGTCAAAAAGGCGAGGACAGTGCATGCTTGTGTAAGCCATGTTAGTGGATTCCCACACCTTTCTCAATGGAAATCTTAGAGAGAAGCATAAAATAAGCAAGGGTGACTCTAGGTGCTCACTTGGTGGTACAGTAGGGGCAAAAACATTCACACAACATGGGCAAACAGGCAAACAAACAAACAAGCAAGCACTTCTTTTTCTTGGTTGGCCCAGCAAAACAAAAGGAGAAGTTGATATTTCCATATGTGAATGAATACTGTGTTGATGATGAAAAGATGGTATTGGATGAGGAGGGCATAATGAAAGGCTAGGCACTCACTGAAGTAAGTTAGCTGAAAAGGTGGTACTGTAGGAATCATCAGAGCTCATGATCAAGCTCTCTTAACGCTTCTGGTTTTCATTCAAAATTGTACATGTCTCAGGAGCCCCATGTGAGGCTTCTGTTGTGTGCCCTGGCTCATCTTCTTTCCTGACCACAAACCATAATACGAGGTATTCATTCAGGATTTGAGGGAAAGGACTATAAAATCTTGTCCTCCTTACTGAACCAAAATCAAACATCTTGTACTGGTAAATTTTGAAGTGGTCACCAATGTCTCATAGAAAAAAGGACCTGTATGAACCTGATCCCATCTTGAATTTGTTTCTTTTTTTCAAGGGCATGAGTCCTTAGTTGGTCTGTGTGGGTTGTGGCTACCACTTGCCGGCAGAACCCGAAAAAAGCGATGCATTGCGTGTCACCAATTTCAAACTGTGTTGTTCTTGGCTCCTAAATTAGTAATTCAAACTGCCCAGTAAACTAAATACTCAAACAGAAAGAATTTGGTGAAGGCAGAGTGAGCAGAGTCCTTACAAGTTAAGAAAGAGATGCTCCACCGCGTGAAGAAACAACTTCTTGAAATGGTATTACTGTTATGCACTTTTTACTTTCTAGTTCCTCATCTACACTGGCTACTCACTATACAACAAGGCTGACATAAGTTCCCACACAATCCAATCCTTACAAGATTCATGGATTCTAAAGATTTATTCAAAGCACACATTGAGGAGTGAGTGGTGTCTTGTATGCTCACATGGCTTAGACTGGTATAGGTAGGTTTTGTACTATTTGTTGCAGTGCAGCTGTTACAGTGCTATTTGTTTTCAATAAAATTCTTTTGAGCTCATAGTGGGGTGGAAATGCTTATAACAGAGCCTAAGTAAGCTAAAGTTGGCATGTGTTTTGTGAGCTGAGATTGGAAACAGTTGCCTCAATTGTCAACTTGGCCAGTTGAACTTGTCATGTGTAAATACATCTATGAGACTATGACTATTCTTTTTTTTAAATGCAGAGATCAGGCTGTGTTAAGATGATCAATCAAGGAATCTGAGATTAGAAAAATACCCAGTTTTTATATTGGCATTAGGTACTCGTCCTCCCACCGAAGATGATATAATATGTGAACTTAAGAATAAGCTGTATAGCGCGTAAGTTATAAAACTGAGGTTGACATTCTCAGTTTGTTTAATCCTATTAGGTCAAAACACCTAGATTCTCCACTCCATGCCTTTATGTGGAGAATTAGAACTGTTCATGATTTGTGTTTACTGGTCCCCCAATTCTCTTTAATGACTGATAATCAGTATAATTAGCTTTGTTTAGTTGAGATGTCAAATTAATAGAAAGGTGATGACAATTTTCTGAGTTGAAACAATTCGAGGGGTGTTGGCTCTCTTACTTGTATAGGGGTATCTAGTTCCCTTTGAAGTTCCCTTTAAAAACACCTTGACCTGCAATACAAGAGTCATTAATCTTGAAACCTCCCTTGGTGTTATTTATTCCCATGTAGTGGCCAAGATTTTGATTTAATTTTTACTCAAGACGGTTATTAGCTTCTCACTGTTGACTTTGATGCGCCGCAGGCAAAAAGAAGAAAATGATGACATAGCCATAATTATTTTATTAAGTTTCAGTTTCCAACATTTAAACATGCTTAGTGTTAAGCCCAATTTTTAACTATCTCTCAACCCTTTGTTTTAGACCTATAAATTTTGGTGCTGGGTCCAGCCAAGCATGATTAGTTAGGTATTCAAAGGGACTTGTTGTTTGGAACTTTCAAGCTAAGCCCTACAAGGAAAAGTTTGTTTTAGTGGAAGATAGTGCTTAACTTTCCATGTTATTAAACTTTACTATGCTTAATATTAAACTGTGACATAAGCTTGCTTTATGGCTGTGCTTAAGTTGTGGTTTGTGTTGTTTTCTTATGTGCTCAACATTTTCACATTTTCAAGCCATCCAATGAAAGCCCAGGCTAAAAGCAGCGAGATGTTGGTACCTTCTTAACTAAGAAACAATAAACATAAAACCAAAGTAGAACCTGACATATCTTTTAAGGTTGGCTATGTATAGTAGTTATTAAATTGAAAGAGAACAGTGACCCTAAAATCTTTTGGTTTATAGGTCCAAAAACTACTACTATAAACAGATATTCAACCCTTTACTAGACACTAAAATTTAAGAATCAGCAGAACTCATTTGAAGGTTTTTGATTGAACTGCCATTTCCACTATAAGGTTTTCTACAAAGGTGGCCATTTGTTTAATATCGCTGACCTATAGTCATAAGTTTGGATAAGAACCATTGTTTCCTCCTCTATGTACTGTTTTAGAACTTCTAACACTTTTTTTTGGCTCCCACGTAGTTAAAAACTAAACAAAACACAGTCAAGAGAAGCACAATTTTGTATTACATGTCTCCCTAATTTTTTAAATAAGACTCCTTTTTCATTTTTGTTAGATTAAACATGTAATAAGAAAGTGACCTAGGTATTAAGCTTTCCGTCGTTTTGGTTTCAAGTCATTTTTCTGTAATATCTCCCCTATCTAATGTAATAGAGTTTATTCACGAGTTTAAAATTCTTTTTTCCTTTTCTTAGTTAATCTAGCATTGGTCTTCGAGGTCTGCTTCAACCAGTCTAACTCAACCTTTTTTAAATCCAATAGTCAATGCGTTCTCGCAATGTGATTTTTTGCATACAAAGACTTGAACTTGAAAGCTCAATGAAGAAGAATTGAGTTGTAACCACTCAAACCGACTGTCTTTGATTGGCTCGAATCCTCCACATAGGACACTAGGGTTTTGTATTTTGCTAATTGGTCCACGATATTTGTTCATTGTTTGCGTCACGAACAAATATTCTAATAGTTTACATTTGATTTTAATTAACTAGGTTTGAACATGAAACTTGTGAACAAGAAATGGAATCTGCTTAGAAGGCATGAGAAACACCATACTTGAGTAGTTGAGTTCATGACCGACCCAAGACCTCTTCAATAGTCCTTCATGCTTCATTCCCTTTTTTTTCGGTTTAATGCTTCATTCCATTTGAACCACAGTCAACACACATTTTGACTCTAAAAGAGAGACCACTAAGGCATGTAAAGACAAACATTTTTTTTTTTTTTTTTTTTGTTTTGGTGAAAAACAAAATAATGAGTTATGGGAAAATGAGTAGATTATGATATCGCTTTCAAGATATATTGAGAGAATCCTTCATTTTTCTGTTTATTTTGTTGTTTTTCTCTTGGAAGGGAAGGAAAAAAGAATAGAGTAGCAAAATAAGCTTGTTGCTCTATAACTTATTTCATGCAGAGATTGCACGATACACATTGAGATGTGAAAACATACATATGGATTTATGTCACAGGGTCTCCAAATAAGTCGATGTATGGCTTTAGGTTCACATGCTATCGTTCTTCGTATATTAGACAACTTTTTCATCACGAACAAATTAAAGTTTTTTTTTTTTTTTTTTTTTTTTTTTTTTTTTTTTTTTTTTTTAAGAGAAATCGAAATTAAAGTATTCACGGCTCGATACAGGACCAGACATTGAATCAAGTATATTGATTCGCTAATCGTATTTGTGCAAACAAACTGTCATTAATTTGATTTTTTTTTTCGAAATTGATGCAGTTTGACAATCAGGGACTGCTCTCTGCAACATTGAAACTCATGACAATACACTAGTACTAGAACTACAAAGCAAATAGCAAAACTTTCCAACAAGGAGAAGACAAATCAAAGACTTCTAACTAGATATGCAAATGGGTAGAGTAATACCCACGGGGTGACAGGGATTTACCCTGACAGGTACGACCCGTACCTATGGGGATTTTAAATGGGTATGGGGGCGAGGATGGGTACGAAATCTCATATCCACACGGGTATGGATACAGGGATAAGTGATAAATTATACCCATGGGGATCCTCATGGGATCCTGATACCCAATGAGGATACCCATGAGGATTACCCATATATCAATTATACACAATATGATATTTATTATTTATACACCATATGATATTTATATATAAATATAATATGATATTACATAGTTTCCACCCGAAACATTCATTATACACATAACAAAAATTCTTAATGAGATTTTGAATTGTTAACACTTAGAAGTTAGAACTTTAATTGCATGATATGTTATACTTTATTTTTGTTGGAATTTCAACAATTGTGTTGTTATGTATGTATTTTTGATTCTTGCTTTTTATAATTCTTTTTTTGAAGAAAATTAAGTGGGATCAAAGGATACTTTCTCTACAGGGATTCTCCATCCCTGTAAAAATCTCCATGAAAATCTCCACGGGGATCTCCAATGGAGAATAAAATGAGTAAAATATTTTTACTACGGAGATTCCTATACCCGCAAGGATTTGATGGGTATGAGGATGAGTACGAGAATTCATCCCCAAGTGGATATGTGTATGAGTATGGGTGATAAATTTTTTAGTGGGTACGGGTATGGGAATGAGGTCCCTATCCTCTACCCTACCCATTTGCATCCCTACTTCCAACTATGAAAAAAAATTAATTATAAAGTAAAAATTAAAGACAAGTCAATCCAGGAGGCGATTTTTTTTTTTTGATATCCTACCCTTTAGTTAGACGAATCCTCAAGGAGGTAGTTGGAGGACGGAATTCCATTTCCCGGGAAAAACATTTTTGATTTAAAATTCAACTTTTAGGTTATTTATTTTTCTCTTTTATAATGTCTTTGTGGGTTTGTGTGATTCTGGTGGTCCAAGGGGCCCTCTGTCTCCTTTGAGGCACTTTTTGCACACTACAAATTCCCCCCCCACCCCTCACACTTCTCTCACATGCTCTCTTATTTCCAATCTCTCCTTCACTCCCCTGTTAACTTCTCTTCACTTCAAACTCTTCCTATCTCCCCCTCTAAGTTAAAACCATAGCATCTCATAAATATTCATCTGCCCTGTTTTCACCTCTGTTTTCTCTTAGTCATTCTCAATTTGCACATTCAAAACCAACTGTCCAACCATGTCTTCTGCTGTGTGTCATGGGCTAAAATCACGTCTAGAGCCTCGCTTCGTCGAGCCAAGAACGATGGGGCTCAAGGTGGTCGCGGGCAACCCGAATTTCCTGCAACCGACAGCGTGGGAGCGACGAGGACCGCTTTCGAGTAATTCGGATTCTTACTATGATGAGGGCAATATTGAAAGCAACGTCACCACCATCACCTCCAACACCAACAGCAATATGACTAGTGACAACCTATGCAAATGCAAAAGCGATAATGACAGTGACAATGGGGATAGGAAGGACACCACCTCCAAGTTGAGTAGTGGAGGTGACATGGGTGGATGGAGCTTTATCCAAGCTCTCACCACCAACAAGTCCTCATCAACATCAAGTCCTGTCTCCATGGAAGAGAAAAAGGAGGAGAAGCAACAACTCAAAAAGCTCTATGTTCATCCCCTCAATAAGCAATCATCAATAAAGCTCAGTCACAAGAGCTTGGAGTATTGCACAGAGAATTTAGGCTGTGAAACTGGCAGTACCACTAGTGAAGACATCGACTTCTCTTCCATATCATCTCCATCCTCTCCTTCCTCTTCCTCATGCTCGTCGGACTCCGAAAGCTTCAAGTCCCCGACAAGGCAGCGTCGCCGACGGGCTCTATGGCATGAGATGAAAGACAACTCCACATCATTCCCACCACCCTTGACATCTATCACCGGATCGAATCGACTTAACATTAGGCCTTATCGAGAAGGCGGACGCCTAGTCATGAAGGCCGCAGTCATCCCATCTTGTCACACTAATTTCCTGGCAGAAAGGCATCATGGCCGTCTTATACTCCGCTTTCAACGCAATTCTCCTTCCTCTTTTGACTATGAATCGGCCGCCATAGAAGGAGAAGAAAAACAATCCCATCAACAACAAGGAGAAGAACATGAAGTAGGAGAGGAGAATCATCTAGGAGAAGAGGATATAGATGGAATTAAATGTAATGTCGAGGTTGGAATGGGGATGAGGAAATTTCAAAGGCAAAGTAGGTGCATGGAAGGTGGGAAGAACAAAGGGTTGTTGCTTTGGGAGCCTCCTCACTTGGTGGCTACTTCTTAAGAAACCCTCCTTTAATTTTTATTTTTGGCCTAATTATACTAATCTTACTAATTTTGCGATCTAATTCTTCTTTAATATAATATATATATTTATGAATTGGAAAATGATAGGCGCACTCTTTATTTTTTAACTCATTTATGATATTTTGTTAGATATAAGGCTCATGTTTGGAGAGACAAGAAAGAATTATAAATGGCTAAAAAATAAAGTGTACTCTCAAAGTGTGTTAAATTATCATTTCCCTTAATGAATTTTATCTCCACTGTGTACTTAATGTTAGTTATTATCGTTATTGGAAGTTTTCTCCCACTTCTTTCACATCTCAAGTACTGCTTTTCTTGTTTCAAAAAAATAAAAAATAAAAATTCTAGCTTCATTTGATTTCCGCAAATACCCTTAGATGTCACATACAACTCAAATGCACCATCTAAAATCAACAACTTCAAAACAATTCCGGTTCAATTCAAAGCACTTCATGGGCATTTTAAGACTTAATTGTTTGATAATTAGCATTTCTTCATCTCAATTATATAAGGTTGATTCCATAAGCTATATATTTGACATGTGACTCTTAAACTTGGATACTCAATATTAAAACCAGACAATAACAAATAAATCTTTGGAGTGAATTAACCTTAAAAAAAAAATTAAAAAAAAAAAAAAACTTTGGAGTGAGTTCAAAGCTAATAAATACAATCTCAAAGAGTGCAAAAATTAGGCCGAAATTATCTTAGGACCTAATTCTCTAATTAGGACTATTTGATAAAAACAATATGTTCGACATCCTTAATTACCAAAACACTCTCATAGCCAACAACATAAATGCCTTGATAATCTATCCAAATGGTCCTAGAGCCGAGCCAACAACAACAAAGCCTCATACGCTTCAAAACCCTAGCAACCACGAGTAACTTTGATTTAGATCTATTTGGAGACCTGCGACCCTTGGCCTGCTTCGACACGCTGTCTAATCATCAGTCTCCCTCCCTTTCTCCTTTTCTTTTTTCTTCTTTGTAGCGACCTCCTTTACTCCATCGCCCCCTTCCCCCATCTCTCCTCCCTTTCGCCCTTCTCCACCTTCATCTATGTGAACCACCACCACCTCGTACCCTTTTTTTTGTGCATCATCCCAACTTGATGTTAGGTTCTCTGCGGTTTCCGGCGTAGTCGCCACCGATGGCCTTTTTGCCTAGGGTTTAATCTGGGCGAGGAAGACGACGAGCTCGGGACTTGGATCCTCCGTGTTTGGTGAAAAATCATCCATCAAGAAAGGGACAACTGGCACTGAGCTGCGTATGGTGAGAAGTGGCCAGTGGCAGGGAATTCAACGACGATGACATTCTTGGGCGACATTGTCTAAGCCCATATCTCAATTTTCTTCTCTTTTTGGCTAAAATTCTAGTGTTTTTGTTATTTTTTGTTGTTTTTGTTTTGTTGATGGTTGTGGTTACCGCCTACGTGCGGATGTTGTCCCCGTCATCAGGGTAGTTGTCCTTGTTGTTGGGTTGGTTATCCCTGCCATAGGGTTTGGGTTGCACTATAGTGTGCACGTTTTCAGAATTTGTTCCGTGCTTCATTACTGTAAGATCTATTTGTAATTGATGCTTGTTCGTTTGGACTAGGAACACCTCAATACAAATCACTTTGACAAAAAAAAAAAGGGACTGTCCCCCCTTAGTGAGGTCTCGATGAGTTCGAGTCTCATGAATGAAAAAAAATTGTGTTGAGAAAGCAGCCTCCGCTCGAGTTGACACCCGATACTACATGAAAAACAAAAAATAAAACATCCTCCTAATTAAAGACAGGAATTTCATTAAAGAAGAAGGCTGACATAATCAATTTGATTTAGGAATCACTTGGAAAAGTTGGGTAGACGTCCAAGTAATACTAATCAATTTTTGACTAAAAAGGAAAATAGGGTAATGGCATTTAGGTAATAAAGGGGACATGAAGGGGCAAGGAAAGTGCAAGTTGCGGAGTACGACAGTGTACGGTTGAATCGTAGGAAGGTATCCATCACGGTGGGCCCAACAGGTGGCGCCAACATGCACTGACCTCATTGCTGTTGATGGACCAGGTGCTCCATGTGATCACTTTTATTAAAACATTTCTCACGTATTTAGGCCAAAAGCACCCTGTATTTCTTCATTATTTGCAAAGACCTCCCTTGGTGGTATTTTACCCCACTTCACCAGAAGTACATATGCTGGTGACTAACTTTTTCTTTTTTTTTTGTTACCTCGTAATGTCTGATGCTAACTGTGCTAATTAATTCAAGCTTGAACACTATAAGACTTCATATAAGGGGTAACTCTTAATTTAGTTCTTTTCATTCATGAGACTCATACTTGATCGATACCTCACTTAAAGGAACCAAATTTAAATCTCTTACCACTTAAATCAACTAATTATTAGGATGGGCTAGTAGCTAGTTGTTTCCATCCACAACTTTCTTATTCAGCGACGGTTCAATCGGATAGGATTTCCTTGTGAGTCGTGGTCAGACTCAGTATCCTCCATCATGACAGAGAGAAAGCTATTTATTTATACATTGACTCAGCACCCATTTGTGTCACATGCATTATATTTTATATGTGTCACCATTTCATTTCCAAAAGATGAAATATCACTCTTTTGGTTCTTAATTAGATTGGTAGATAGGCACGCATAAAAGTAATTGTAAACTATTTTAGTGAAAGAGTTTAATTCATGTACCTATTTTTTATAACTTTTATGTTTCCGAGCAAAGCTTGTTATTGTTATTGTTGTTCTGTTAAGACGACATCAATAACATAACCAAGTTTCAATTTTAAAATTAGCCTCAACATGGATCAAACTCTTTCATTAATTATTTTGCATATATGTCAAGATTATTAAATATTTTTTAATCAACAATCTGAACTCTCTATTAAAGTTTGGTTTAGACTAATTAATTTAACTCTCGCTTATGTATACCATAAAAAATTCTTTAGTTTAACCCAACCGGTCTCAAATCCAGGTAATTAAAGAAGGTGTTGTGATAGATTGACAATGAGCCTAAAATATTTCTTAAGAAGTGGGGCGGACATTTGTCTAAGTGACATGCTACATCGAATTATGGGGGTATTTTGGTAAAAGTAAGAACCTAGAGGGTGTGTTGGGAATTAAAGTTGATGGGGGAGTGGGTAACGTTTCCTTAAAAGAGGAGGGCAAGGTCTGAACGTGGAGATTGGGTGTCCATACACTACGGGCTCTTTTTTTGTTTCTATTTATATTATTTAGATACTTTTGTACGTGTATATTACATGGTTTTAAAAGTTTAGGAGATTATGAGATGAAAGTAAACAAGGGTACACAAGGGGGTGTACCCATATTCACTTGTAGGGCAAAGTATCCTAAAAACAAATCTCCGACCAAATCACCTTGGAAGTGAACAAAGATCTTAGGACAATAAGCATGTCCTTCTCTTTTTCTCATTTTGCATGAATTACACATATTTTAGGGGTCCCTCCCACATGACTTTCCATGCCCATCATGCATGTATAGGCCCATGACAACAATATTACCATCTTCATTATCATTACTATATGTTATCTATCACATGTGAGTGTCATTTCATGTTTCTTAGGGTTGTCAAAAATGTATATTTTAATTTGCCATTACTCTCTACATGAGAAACCATAGATTTTATATGATAAAGTGCTTGGCATTTGTTACCACAAAAGTTGAAGATAAAGTTCAGAAAAATGGAAACTTTTTTCTTATATGATTTATGATTTTTCTATGCAGCCGGTTGGGCGAACCGGCTGTATATTCCAATAGGGCCTATGAAGGTTAATTGGGTTTTATTGGGTGACTCAATTTGTACGTTAAATGGATAAACACTTGTTGATGTCCCTTGATTTGTGTGTTGGTGTTTTTGGTCACACAAGTTGATGTGTATCTAGCATGAGGACATGATCAACAAGTGTGTGTCTATTATTATTTTCTTTTTAATTAATCATGTGTATCCAGACACTTATCTGATTAATCTCATAAGCTTTGAGATTGTGGAAAGAGACTACCAGTGGCCCAACATTTGACTTTCATCGAAAATCGAACTCAAGATCGTATACCAAACCCACACAGTCTCACCTTTGCCCTTATCACTAAGCCAACTCGTTCAGGTTGTGTGTCTATTATTAATTAATTGGCAAGTCCGAAAGTGGTCACCCTAACATCTTAATTCCTTATTCATATTAACTTGTACTATAATTTAAATTGATTGATGAGTTGCAACAAGTCTCACTATAAGAAATTAATTGCCCAAGGACACAACAAGCAAGAATTTCATGCTGTTAATATTATCATTTAGAAATTGAAAGTTCGCGTAATTTCTAACGTAAAAACAAAGTTAGTGTTTTTTTTTTTGATGAAAAGATATTTTCATTTATAAAAATTGTTATTACATCTATTTAATAATGAAATTACATCAATAACAGTCTTTTCTCACTCCTTAATGAGATCAAATCAACGTTGTGAAAGTTGACAAATTTATGTGCAACTTATACACTTGTCTTTTCACTACAAAAAAATAGCAAATCGGAAACGGAAATTTCCGTCTCTGATTTGCAAAAATTCCGTCTCTAATTGAAATCAGAAACGGAACAGAGACGGAATCAATTCTGTCTCTAAAAACGTCGTCGTCGATTCGATCGAAACGGAAAATTGATTCCGTTTCGATTAGAGACGAATAAAGACAGAATAATTCCGTTTCGATTAGAGACGATTTAGCGACGAAATTAGAAACGAACAGAGACGAACAAAATGGAATTTCTCCGAAAATGGTGCGTTTGTAATTGCAATCCGTCTCGATTCCGTTGCTAATCACAAACGGAATCGAGAGACGGAATCATCGAGACGAATTATCCGTCTCTCGATTCCGTCTCGATTAGAAACGAATAAGAGAGACGAATTCTTATATCCGTCTCGATTCCGTTGTGATTTATGCATATATTCTGAAAATTAGAGACGGAATAGCAACGGAATGTTTGAATTCGTCTCTAATCCGTCTCTAATTTTCCCGTTCATTTTATTTTCAAACATAAACATAATCCAATTGGTTTTCCAACCTATAACTTGAAATTACAACCATGGGATCTACTCCATCGCCGCACCCCTCCAACAACTTTTTGGGGGTGCTAACATCCTACAAAAAAACCAAATTTGACATTCATACATCGACAATATATATCAACAAATATTCAAAAGAGAAAAAAAATGTAAAAATCAAAATTTGAAAAAGATTTATATATCCACGAAAATTGTCTTGTATTACAAAAGCTCCAAAGTTGTAAGTATTCACAAAAACCACCAATCCTATTGTTCAACAACCACAAAAAAAAAGAAGAAAACTTACAATCCTATAAATATGCACATAATAACTATAACGCAGCTTTGAAGCACTTATGATTCTCCATCTGAGGACAACAACCAGTGATAATGCATATTCACATGGTTCCTTTCGAGCAGTCCTGAACCACATAGAGAGCTAAATAGCGCCTAGGAACAGATTCGCTCCAACGTCTGGTAAAAGCAATACACCACACAACATCAAGAGCTTTCAAGGAAGTAAAAATATATAGGAAAAGAGAGGAGAGGCTGGAAAGTATATGTAATGTTGATTAGTTGCACACTGAAATCGACTATACAAAAATAATGACTTGCCATATCTAATGTTGCAATAGAGGCATTACACATGATCAATACCCCATATAAGCGTGTATCTTTAAATGTTTAAAGGAGTAAGGTAGAGATTTGACTGGTGCAAAATGTTGAATATGAGTCAATTCAAAAAAGAGAAAATCTTAGTATTGCACTACGATAATTTGTCGGCACCAAATTCTTAAATAGTAATTTCAATGACCAATTTCCTCTCGCTTGGAATAACAATCGAAAAACTCTAACAAACGACTCACTCCATGTGCAACCAAAATTTCGTTTCCTTACTCAGCATTAACACTAAATCATATGCTTAAATTCTTCCCTAGCCTCCATTTATATCAGTATTTATTGTTTCAATAAAGGATGAATAACACGTCTAAAACAATCACAGCAAAACTAATACCAAATGATAAAACATGCACCAAAAGAAATGTCAATCATAAAGTTATGTAAAGAAAAATTCATGTCGGTTGAAGTCAGTAGAAGTGCCTGTTGACGTCAATTTAATTGGTCGCAATATATTTTTTTTGACAGGTTTTCTGGAGGAAGACAAATTTACACATCAAATTTAGGTCAAAAGGGAAAATTCTATTTTGAATTCTCGAGGCCTCTTAGAACAATGGACAGGCTTCAACAGGTTGGTCCAATTATACTACTTCCCAATGTTCCCATTGAAATGATTATAGTCTTTGGTGTAGTTTTCCAGTATCTTTTTCTTTATTTAAAAAAAAAAAAACATCTTGCAATTTGTATTTTCATGTTTTGCATGTTAAAACTTAGAGAGACTTTTGATTTTTTTTTTTTTCTTGAACATACTTGAAAATAATGAAAATCGAAATGTGATTAGTTGTCTTTCGCTTTTTGAATCTCATTTCAATTACTAAAAGGAACCGATAGAAGTAGCTAAAAAAAGGAACTGGATAGGTCATACATGGGAAGGTAAGCAACATGGAGGATCGATGCTATGCGAGACAGATAGGACGATACATTATGAAAAAAATTGTGCAAGCCTCATGACCATGACAAAACTTTTTGTAGAAGTCTTCTTCCCATGGGACTATTCCCGAAGACTAGGCTTTTCTTTCCCATGCCAATTTTAACTTTCTCTTTTCATTGTTCTCTGAACTTGGATCTTGATGTTTTCCGATGTAGCATTCTCTTCTGTAGAAATCTGTTTGGAGTGGTCTAATCTTTTTCTTTACATAAGAATTTTTCTTTACATAAGAATTTTTCTGCAAATATTCTGTAGATATAGTATATTTTTCTTTACATAAGAATTTTTCTAGCAACGACGGAAAAGGTCAAAAAAAGTAAAATCCATGATAGATTATGGAATATCAATCTAAATATGCACAAAAAGAAATGTCAATCATAAAGTTATGCGAAGAATTTACACAAGCAACAAGTAAAATACCTATGTATCACCAAGTCGCTCGCCCTCTCTCGGAAGCCACGCTTACGTCTCACGCTCAACATTGTCCCCTTGTTGTGGTGGATCGACCGGATCTATTTGCGATGCACTGCTTCTTGGTCATGAGGTGGCGGTCTTGGTGGTGGTGGTGGTTGTTGTTTTGAGATAGGCCTCGCTCCGTCCATGTTCATCCCGAGATGCTTTGCTTGCATGAACTCCATAACCTTTCGTAGTTGCTCTGCAACGACATTGAACTCGCACGCGACACCATATCCGCATCTCGGACGTGCTAGCACCAGGATCTCGCATATCTCCTCTTCTTTCTCCCTAAAGACCCGAGACCGTAGACACGTCCTTTGGGACACTCACCCGCCACATTGAGGTACACCGCCTCATCATCCACCGATTGGTCCGGTGTAGCTGGGTGAGCTCCTGACATCTCCTCTGGAGCCTATCCTGCAGATATCAACAACAAACAAAATACATGATATGGTTTAAAGTAAACTTAATACTATTTTACATTTCATTTCTATACTTACATAGAACCGCTCTGATCTAGTATCGATGAATGTCATCCTGTCGTGATTTACGGTGTGGAGATGCAAATACAATTCATTAACCGTCGGTGGTGTCTCTGATGAATCATTCTCAAGTACAGACCAAGCATAGTGAACAAGTGTATAAATGTAAAAAATAACCAAGAGGTTAAAAAAAACTTACCAATCTTTCTTGGGTAGTCACAAAAGACACGGAACCACCACTGTGCTTCGAGGGTCCAGTCCCAGGGCCTTCGACCTCAGTGTTCCTATTCGCCGTCGCTTGACTAGACCTGGCAAGGAAGTCCTCGCTCTCCCAAGCACTCCAAGTATCTCCTCCATGCCTCATCTATAACATACACCGGTTGCACACGTTTCTTCTTTAACTTGTGCATCAATGCGGTGTACCTTATGCCCGCAAGCTTTGTCGTACGCCGCTCGAATGAGATCCTCGGGAATCGTGTCATCCCATCTAAAAAATACCTACAAATTGGCGATTGCTATTGTTACGAGACATTGAGGAAATAGTATAAATCATAAGACATTTAGTAGTCGTGTTTACCTTCCAAAGGCGCCGCATTTGTCTTTATGATGAGGCGGTATCGACTTCCAACAATACCCTTCAGAATCATCCATCTTTTGAAAACTTTTGTCATCCTCCGTGCACAAAAATGCGAAGGATGCAACTCCCTGTGTTTCATGAACATGCATAACATCTTAACTACTTCTTCAATAATTTACATCCATATTTAAAACGACATATATGAGTCAAATACAAACTTACGTATCATTGGCAATCAGTCTGATAGGGATCTCATGTACGTCGGGGGCTCCATCCCTATCCTCTGAGGTGCCCGCGGAGGGCCTGTCACCTCCAACCCTGCTCTTACGTCGTATTGTGGGGATGCTGCCGGTGATGCTGTGTCTGGGGGTGCAGGCCTCGTGGGTAAAGGAGTCCTTGATGTCAACGATGGTGACTGGAACTGCATATTTGGTATAGTCCTTGATGACGACGATGATGGTACGTACGACGCCGACGGTATGGAAGGCGAAGGTGACGTTGCGGCTATCTCGTGATCGAGAGAACGAGAAGTCGAATCGATAATGCAGAATCGACCCACGACCTCGACCGCCACGACCTCTATGGACCCCTCGTGTGGCCGACCATTAGGCCCGGTCGGTATTTCGCCTCCGAGGCCGGTGTTGCACCTCTTCCGCCCGGACGATGTCCTCCTAATGGGAAACCTCGACGTGGTGGATGACCACCTCCCGCCATGAAACCTAACAAAATAGCAATAAAATTTCGAGAAGGAGGGGCATACAAAAACTAGAAATTAAGTCTAAATGATTGGAATTAATAACACGGAATCCATGCTTTGATAAAAGTAACTAAATGATTGGACGTTGACATAACATATACATACATTATTCGCTATCATCCGTTTCAAATTCACTCTCATGATTAGAAGTTGATGATTCTTCTTCCTCAAATCATCTCCACTATATACTTCTTCACTTAGACCCGCTTCAACAATGAATCGAGTCCCATTCGGATCATCCAGTTGTTGATATCGACGATTGCATCGTCGACTACGCACGTAGTGGCCATCCCATCTTGGAATGCAATCTCGCCGAGCCCTGGTCATTATCGTCTTTGCTAGTTTCCTCGTCGGGGAATTTTGGTTGACAAAGAACAAACCGCTAGCCATTCTTGTCGGTCGTTCCTCATAGAAGGGTACGAAAGGTAGTACACTTGAGTGGCTTGCATTGCTAGTACAAATGGCTCGTAGTTGTTATATCGTCGACTTCGATGAACCTCTACCAATTGAAGTGTTGGGTGAGTCCTCACACCATGATTCGGTGTAGGGTCATACCATTCACACTTAAACAAGACCACACGCTGAGGCCGATATACTCAATCTCCACAACCTCTTGCAGATACTCCATAATAGTTATGGGAAACATCGGCGTAGTTTGAACCCTTCACCAAAACACCGCCGCTTCCGCGTCGATCTATTAACGTCATATGTTGCGGAGTGGAACTTATACCCATTAACAAGGTAACCAGGGTAGACGGTACATGATCGACTAGGACCAACAGAAAGATCAACAAGCGTCTCGTCAACTATAGAATTCCGAGCCTATTCAAAAAAATTAGAAATGCAATATGACACATTACTTATGGAAGAAATTTATGAATCTATAACGCACAAAAGTAATGACCTTACGTATGTTTGAAACCAAATGAGGAAGTTGTGCTCTAGACTACTATCAACTTCCGACTCCCCCATTGCTTGAGTGATTTCATCGATGAATATCCTAGAAGAAAGGAACATGTAAGTAGGTTGTCTTAGTAAAATATGAACAATGAATGTACTTGCAATATTGAATGAAAGTGACGGATGTACTTGGACGTAAGGAGCGATCTCTCGGACAATTAAGCAAGATGTACGAATGAGCGGCATTAAACTCCCGCTCTGTTAAGTACCGCTCCTTCGACTTGCCAATGGGTCGACCAGGATAAGTGAAAATTGAGAAATTGCCGACAAAATGCGGTGTGGGCCCGATACGCCATCGTCGTTACGTTGCACTTTGTCATGCAATGTAAAGACGTGATCTTCAAAGTAGTAAGAACAAAAGGATGTGACCTCTTCGACCAAATAAGCATTACACATGGAGCCCTCTACCTTTGCTTTGTTCCGCACATTGTTCTTCAAATGTTTAAGGTACCCGTATGAATGTTATAGGAAGTGTTGATTTAAAACTTATTGAATGGGAAAATAATTTCAAGGGCTCAAGATAGTACCTCTCAAATGGATACATCCATCGAAATTGAACGGACCGCCGAGACGGGCCTCGTAGGCCAAGTGGATTGGTAGGTGTTCCATAGAGTCGAATAAGCTTGGAGGGAATATTTTCTCCAACTTGCAAATGATTTTTGGTATTTCGGACTCTAAGACCTCCATATCTTTGAGACCGACACATTTCGCAGCTTGGGATCGGAAAAAAGGCTTAATTCGCTAATTGCAACCCAAACCGGGTTTGGGAGGAGTTCTCTCGAATGCAATTGGTATCAACCGTTGCATGAAAATATGACAATCATGGCTCTTCATGCCGAACATTCGCAGCTTTCTTTGGATCCACACATCGACCAAGATTCGAAGCGTAACCATCGGAAAAACGCAACTTTTCAACCCACTCGCACAATTTTTGTTTTTTTGATGTATCAAGAGCATAGCATCCAAGGATGTAAGTATTTGTCGCCGAATCAATGTGTAGAGAAGGTCGGTGACAATATTCACAAATATCTTGTCTCGCTTTCGCATTGTCCTTACTCTTGCCTCGGTACACACATAATAGTGTTGAATATGTTGTCAAAAACATTTTTCTCAATGTGCATGACATCTAAGTTGTGGCGAATCAAGTTTGTCTTCCAATACGGCAAGTCCCGAATATGCTTTTCTTCCTCCATCCCGAATTCTTAGCTATCCGCCCATTCACAGAATCAGCTCCGAATTCTTAGCTATCCGCCCATTCACAGAATCAGCTCCGATTTCTGTCACTTTCATCAAGCCTAACGATTCAATTTCTGCCAAAATTTCTTCACCGTAACGCAAAGCGGGCGGATCATCATTTATGACCATTTTGCCTCTAATGAAATTTTTTTGTCTTTCCTTAATGGTGATGACTTCGCCAAGAAACGACGGTGACAAATCGAACCACGATGTCTTACCACCATTTCGCAATTGAAATGCATTTGTATCCTCCATACAATATGGACAAGCGTACTTACCATGTGTGCTCCAACCGACAACATGCTATATGCAGAAATCACTAACAAATTCATAAAAGGGCAACTCGCATGAGAAAATTTGTCTTTGTGGAAACGTCGTATGTAATCACACCATTGTTCCATAAATCTTGCAACTCTTTCACAAGCGGTGAAGGAACACGTCGATTTTCTCGCTTTGGGCTGGTCGGTCCAGGAACGATAACCGTTAAGAACATAAACTCGATTTCATGCACATCGACGGTGGAAGGTTGTAAGGAGTCAAAATCACGGGCCACGAAGAGTACGATTTCCCCGAAAGCCCAAATACTTGAAAACCATCGGTGCACAATCCTAAACGAACATTCCGAACCTCGGCGGCGAAGTCTCTATTGACGTCATTAAAATGTCTCCAAGCAATCGAATCGAAACGAGTGTTGCATAACATCTTCTCGGCGAGGAATGATCTCCATGCCATCGCATATGTTTTGCCGTTGACTCGTACGCATACAAATCGTTGCAACCGAGGGCCCAAAGGGAAGTAGTACATTTTTTTGCAAGGGCGGTTTTTTGTGTTCCGACCACGACCTCGTCGATGTGCAATGTAGCGTGATTTCCCACAAAATTTACATGACGTCAACTCGAGTCCACTCCCCAATAAATCATACATTGGTCCTCACAACAATCTATTTTCTCAACAGTAGACCTAGACCTCGCATTAGTCTTTAGTGGCATAAAAATTTTCAACCAATGAATTGTCATTTGGCAAACAATCCTTCATGAGTTTAATGATTTCATTATACCCTCGTTCGATATATGATGTTCGTACTTGATCGCAAGTAATCTTGCCATTGCGGACAACGTTGTCATGGTTTCGCAACCCGGCCACAATTGTTCCCTACTTGCATCAATCATGTCATATAGTTGGCGTGTTTGGGGGTTTGGTGATTCTTCCACGTGATTCCAATTGAAACTTGGACCCGCCACGTTGTGTAGCATCTCGCGGTAAGTTGTCGGATCGTATCCTCCCACATCAAGCATCATCAATATGGCTATCTATTTGGTAAAAGTTTTGCGGGCCTTCATCCCCGTTCTCACCATGTTCGTACCAACAAGGATATCCCGGAACAAATCCATACCTACATATGTGGTACTCAACCGTTTCGACGTCCGTGCGTGCAGGTACAAGTCGACATTTCTTCAAATTGCACGGACATCTAATCTTCCTTTCACTTTGGTATGTAGGACAATGTTGTTTGGCAAATGATATGAATTCTTTAACCTTCGCCGCGA
This sequence comes from Stephania japonica, assembly GCA_039657345.1. NCBI lineage: Eukaryota > Viridiplantae > Streptophyta > Magnoliopsida > Ranunculales > Menispermaceae > Stephania > Stephania japonica. The sequence goes on along the minus strand of CM077558.1, from coordinate 11,392,557 downwards.
ATTCAATTCGAACGTAACCGTTGTCGAGCCGGTTGTACATCCGATCTCGACTTGTAGACGACATTCTATTGAAGTGTTGTGCAATTAAATTAGTTAACTAGTTTCTTCCTTTCACTTTGGTACATGACAACTTGTGTATCCAACTAAACAATTTATAAATAATACCGATATAAAGAAGCCTTATTCAACATGTTTGACACATGTAATGTGACGACCTTAATTCCAAGATATCACTTATGATATCTGAATAGTTATACACATCAAGATATCATAAAATAGCAAGGGAGACACACTGGTGCCATTGGCCCTACTTTACAAGGTACTAATTGAAATTATCCAACGTTATATCAATTCCACTTTGGCATTTAAACGATAAGGAGTTTAAAAGGGAACTGCTAAAAAATCTTAGTGAAGAACTACCATAATGGATCCCAAATTAAACTTCAATCACTACTAAAATGAATCGAAGCATATAAACTAGCATGGGAGGATTGATAATAGTTCAAACCTCACTTACTTCGTTTTAGCATTATTTTGACTTGTAGAGATATCTAGGATCAAAGTTTCTTTCTAAGACTTATTTCCTCAAGTGAAAATACTTAAGTGATTAACTTCTTTACAATAACTACTTCTTAAGTACCTCGCTTGTTGATCTAAAAATAAATAAATAAATGGTTATAACATAAGAGATCTTTATTCCATGCGTAGGTTTTAATACTATTTATCTATTTACTTTTTATGTAATAAACAGGGGTCTTCATATGGGTTTGGGTTATCACTTGTCACAGGGTCAACACTTCAACTTGCTCAATAAGTTTAGATTCACCTAACTCACAACAATCCGTATAATATTTAATAACGAAACGTAGGAGCAATATCAACAAATTAATGCTAACATGATATTATAAAACATATAATCAATATAATGAACCACCCATGTATTACAAAACTATTGACCAAGAAACACAAAAGAACGGACACCCATAGAGAAACATAGTGAGAGGCTTAATTAAACTATTATAAAACTATTGGCCTTGCTAAAGACTTAAGCATGGAAGGCTTAAATAAACTAACAATTAGAAGAGCAAGTAGAGAAGGGAAACAAAAGAGAAGAGAGTTAGAGATAATGTAGAGATTGTATTTCAAGAATTTTTATATTGTGTACAAGAGAATGAACTCCATTTATATGCCCTTGATCATGATGATCATATGTACTTTGAACAAAGATTACAAGCTACAATTGGTGGACAAGGTAAATAGAAGAGTACACAAAGTGGAACAAGTAACAATCACAGATCATTGTAAAAGCAACAATCACATATCATTGTAAAAACAACTTGTGTATAATAAACTTGCAAAAAACAACTACATACATGAAACAATAAATTCTCACGCCCGAGTAAAAATCACGAGATCATTGTAAAAGCAAACAAAACATGTCACCGCCAATTAACCAAAAAAAATGTTTCGAGAGGAAAGAGGAGAACTCACCAATGAAACACAAATGAGGCCCTGATTGAATGAGAGCACAATGAGAGAGCAGAGAGGGTCGAAGAGGGGACCGAATGAGGGCACGATGCGAGAGCCGAGAGGAGCAGAGGCGCAGACCGAAAATGTGCAAGACGGCTCTATGACCAGAGCGGGGCGGCGCGCTACCAGGGAGCAATGGAGTGAGAGGACGACTTGTAGGGGGTTGGGGATTTGGGGAGCGGTGGACTGAGAGAGACGGAGAGACCGAGAGAGAGACACCACAACAGACGGAGAGACCGAGAGAGAGAGAGTTGAGAGCAACGAACAGAGACGAGAGATTTGTTGGGGGTTGGAGATTTAGGGGCCCGGTGACCGAAGAGACGAAGAGACCGAGTCTGAGGAGAGAGACGAGAGTATAGAGAGAGACGACGAAGAGTTAGGGCTTTCTGGTGGTGGGAGTTAGGGCTTTCGGTGGTGGGGGGGAGGATGAGGAGTTAGGGTTTTCTTTCGGTGGTGGGGAGGACGAGGATGGGTATTAGAGGGGGTAAAGGGGAAATCTCGAGATTTGATGAACGGGTAGAACAAAATAAAGTTTTGGTGGGAATGTTCGCGCCATTTTTTAGAGACGGAATTTAATTCCGTCTCTAATTCCGTCTCAATTCCATCTCAATTCCGTCTCTGAATTTTCCGTCTCAATTCTGTCTCTAAATTTTTTTTTAGAAACGGAACTTAATTCCGTTTCTAATTCCGTTTCTGATTTGCTGTTTTTTTGTAGTGTTTGCATCTACAACAATATAACCATAACAGAAAATAAAACTTTCAACAAAGGAAGACGAACAAAAACTTCTAACGAGGGAAGACAAACATAGACTTCCAACAAGAGAAGACAACAACTTATTGAAAAAGAAAACTTAGTGAAAATATCAAATCAACAACTAGTGCAAATCCATACACGAGTATATAGAAGTGGAGACAAAATTGAATGATAGCAGATGCAAATGTGGAGAAGAGGTAAATTGGTGTTATTACTGCAAGAATGACGAAAGTTCATGTTATTTTTTTTATAGTTAGCCCTATTTGAAAAGATGCATGAAGCCAATAATTACATATGAAAAATGTTTTTGTAATAAAAAACTTAAGTCAAGAACGTCATGCACCTGTTTACACACCGCTCAATATGCTACAAGATGCGTGCGCTAAAATGAACTATGCAAAAATAGGGGCGTGTCGCTCTTAAGTTAATTTTTTCGGTTACAGTATATAAATTAAAGGATTTTTTTTTTGTTTTGTCGTCAAAGACTGTATATAAAGAAGTTGACTTCGTGATCAAGCCTATCCATTTCTATATTATTATTACTTTGAAAAAAGAATGTTTGACTTCATGTTTGCCCTCAAAAAAGAAAAATGAAGCCACTTAAATTAAGGCCCCCCATGGCCATGTGACGCCATATCCTATTACTTAAAGCTTGCTTGGTGCTGTATATACTCTGTAATAACAATGTATTTTCGCCACTAAAGATTTATAAGTACAGTAACCCCAAACGGGTCGGCTTAGTGGTAAGGGTAAAGGGAGATTATGTGAGTTAGGTGTATGATTATCTTAGTTTTGATTTCTCGCGATAGCCAAACATCATGCCACTGATAGTCTATTTTTGCAATCTCAGGATTCATGAGCCTAATCAGATAAATGTTTGAATACTCATGATTAATAAATATTTGCGCAGGAGCGGAGCTAACTAGGATTTCAAGCTCCCCTAGCTATAGGCTAGACTAAAGATAGCTTAAGCATTAATTTGAGGGGTGAGTTTGTTCAATTTTTATAATAGAAGACTCAATCCAAGGTGAGGAGAGTGTGATGACTAGTTCTTGTGTGGGCTACAAGTGTGAAAGTGAGATTCACTCTAAAATGTCAAGGTAATATGGAGAGTTCATTTAACACTAAAAAGCCTTATTTTTTTTTAAGTAGTCGATGTGGTACTATCCCAACATCTCCAACACTACTTCCCCTTCAAGTCCAACTAGGACTTGACTGCAGTACATCAATCAACCATTTTTTTTGGATGTTTACAAGGCCCTTGGAAAATAGGCAATTAATTAGCCAATCCAAGGTGAGGAGAGTGTGGTGCTAATTCTTGTGTGGGCTACAAGTGTGAAAGTGAGGTTTCACTCTAAAATGTTAAGGCAAGATGGAGTGTCGACTCAACACTTGTAAGCCTTATTTTCTTTTTAAGTAGTCGACGTGGGACTATCCCAACACCTCTGTTGGAGCTATAGCCTACGTAATTTTTTTTATAAACTTTTTAGTGATCAAATATATGTGCACATAAAAGGCTGCCTTGGCTATAGCCTAGAGCAACTATGTATGTGGCTTTGCCTTTGTATATGTGCAAGCATAAAAAATGAATAAGCAACCTATGAGCAACTGATTATATGTAGTTATGACTAATCATTTTTTTTTTGATAAGAAAGAAACCACAACTTGCTCAGGCTTGAACTCCTGACCTTATATCCTAACCACATACCAAATCAGGGTTGGTGAGCCATCAACTCGGTTAGTAGCCATAATTGATCATCAGTTGTTATATATATATATCGATCAAAATAAAATGGGTAATAATAATTCTCTCTTAAGGTGTTAGGAAACATATATTATGTTTCCATATTGAGATGGCCCAAAATCGTCGCCATTGATTTCTCCATTGATTTTGTTTCCCTAATATATATCTTCCTTTGTATTACAAAGTTGCCTTATATTGTAAGTCTCTAGAGCATCAATCTTGTACCATTGACATCAATTGAATATACAATTCATTCAGTTCTATAGAACTTATCATGGTATCAGAGCCCTAACCTCATCGTCTGCCCGTTTTAGATCTGCCAGTTCCGTCTGCCCGTTTGTTAATTCTGTCTGTGATCACTTGCATCCGTTTGTTGTGATATGGTATCCCCACATAGAATTGTCATCCGTATCAGAGCCTTAATGCTCGTTTCGTTGTGTTCTCATTTTGCACGTTGTTCCGCGATTGCCATCTACAAACGCTAGCGTCCACTGCGCCTCTCCTGTCCACATCAGTGTTGCATGTTCGGACCAGTGTTGACTGCTAGTGCTCCTGTCTATGCTTGCCCACTTACACGTGTGTCTGCCCGCCTGTCCGCACTCCTCCTCATTTGTCTAAGCGCAAATCCATTTGCTTGAAGGATGATTCGATTCCCCCGAGCACCAACTTGCCTTCAAAGTGCCTTATTACAGTCAATTTGTAAGTTTTAGGTACAATATGGAGAACAAAGAGATTGTAAATATTCTCCAAAGTTTTTTGGTGTTTATTCAGACTGGTAATTCTAAATCCCATACATTGTCTATCACTCCAGGTAGTTCTTCCCATTAGTTTCTTGATTCTGCATGTTGCAATCATATGACCTCACAATCATCCTTATTTTCACATAAGTAGTCAGTCTCTCATGCACCTGCTATTTACATAGTTGATGATTCTCTATTGCCAGTTAGTCATTTAGGAACGATATCAATTTCTAATTTGACTTTACAAAATGCTTTTCTTGTCCCTAATTTATCACTTAATCTTGTGTCTGTCGGTCAATTATGCAATCTTGGTCTTGAGGTTCACTTTTCTTCTCATGGTTGTTATGTGCAGGATCCAAATACGGGGCATATCCTTGGGACAGGGCGTAAAGAAGGAAGATTATTCGAACTCACTTCTCTTCGATGGCCTTCAAGCCAATCTATTTGTGGTGCGACTATCACATCTAGCACTTGACACTCACGTTTAGCAATGTTTCTTTTCACCGTTTAAATAAATTAATTTCAAGCTGTTTGTTAGGTTTTGTTTTGCAACAACATATTGACTGCTTGTCATGTCATTTAGTGAAAGATCATGTGCTTCCTTTCACTTCTAGTGATTCCATGTCATCTTCCTTGTTTAATTTTGTTCATTCTGATATTTGGGGACCTTCTCCAACTGAAACAATGGGTGGTTTAAAGTATTTTGTCATATTTGTTTATGACTATTCCCGTTTTACCTGGATATATCTCATACATAGAAAATATGAGTTGCGAGATGTGTACATCAAATTTGATCACATGATCAAAACTTAATTTTCTAAGGAAATCAAAATTCTTCGAACAGACAATGCCATAGAATATAAGGATTCATCCTTTCTTTTTTTCTTATCCATGAATGACACCATTGTTCATTGATCTTGTCCAGGTACTTGTGCACAAAATGGTAGAGGTGAATGGAAGCTTAGACATATCCTTGATATCACAAGATCCCTTATTGTTTCTTCATGTTCAGAGTGTTTTTGGGGAGATGCTGCTCTAACCGCTGTTTACACCATCAATCGAATTCCTTCTCCTGCCATTGACAATAAATTTCCCTTTAAATGACTCTATGGACGCACTCCAGAGTATAGCCTTCTCCGAGTTTTTTGCTCTGCCTGTTTTGTTTTCCTCCAACCTCATGAACGTTTAAAACTTGAACCTCGTGCTCAATTGTGTTATTTATTGGGATATGGAATTGAACACAATGGATATCAGTGTTGGGATCCCATCTCTAAACATCTATGAATATCGAGGCATGTTATATTTTGGGAATATAAAATGTTTTCATCAATATCCTCATTTCACATATTTCCTTCCACCTCATACTTCACTGATCCGTCCATTGACCTATTCCCTGATATTGGTAATTTGGATACCTTTTCTCAGTCTATTTTAGGTACTGATGATGTTGCACCACAAACTCCTATCCCCAATGAGGATACTATCCAGTCTGAAGATCTTGTTAGCCATACTCCTATTATTCAACCTGCTTCATGTCCGCCTGCTCTACCGGATTCTAGTCCATCCACATTACCGGACTCTGTCCAGCCGTCACGACATGAAATCAAGGTACTATCACATCTTGCACCTTATGTTATTACTCTTCATAATCTTCAACGTCCCTCTGTGAATTCTACCATTTCCTCACTTTATGAGCCTAACACTTACAGGGAAGCTAGAACTAATCCTTTGTGGCAGCAAGCTATGAATGATGAATTACAGGCCTTGGAGAAAACCAAAACTTAGGATTTAGTGCCATTTCCTCTTGGCAAAACTCCGATAGGGTGCAAATGGGTCTACAAAATCAAAACCATTGCTAGTGGCACAGTTGAAAGATACAAAGCATGCCCAGTTGCTAAAGGTTTTACTTGGGAATATGGAATTGACTATGAAGAGACATTCACTCCAGTGGCTTGATTGACCTCCGTTTGCAGTCATATAGTTGTCGTAGCTATTAAGAAATGACATATTATTTCAAATGGATGTTAAAAATGCATTTCTCAATGGTCATCTGTCAGAAGAAGTTTATATGCAACCTCCTTCTGGATATGCTTATCCTCCAAATACTGTTTGCAAACTGAAGAAGGCTTTATATCGGTTGAAGCAAGCTCCCCGTGCCTGGTTTGCCAAATTCAGTTATCAATTTGGTTTCACTTCCAACCCGTACGCTAATGCCTTATTTGTTCGCAAGACTGATCGTGGATATGTGCTTCTATTACTATATGTTGTCGATATGATCATTACTGGTGATGATTGTGTTGGTATCTTGGATCTCCAACAGTACCTTAGTCAGCAATTTGAGATGAAAGATCTTGGAAAACTCTTTTTTTTCCTTGGTCTAGAAATTTCAACCTCTAATGTTGGATACTATCTCTCTCAAGTCAAGTATGCATCTAATTTGTTATCTAAAACTTGCATCTCCGACAGAAAGGTTGCATCTAATCCTATGGAATATAATGTACGACTCACACCTACTAATGGCGTACCTTTGAAGGATCCTACTTTATATCGTTAGTTGGTAGGGAGTTTAGTCTATCTTACTATCACTCGACCCGACATAGCTCATGCTGTGCACATTGTCAATCAATTCATGGTTGCTCCTCGCGCTTCTCATTATAAAGTTGTTTTTCATATTTTACGTTATATCAAAGGCACACTGTTACAGGAATGCATTTTTCTAGTTCTTCGTCCTTAACACTTCAAGCATATTCTGATGTTGATTGGGCTAGTGATTCGACAGATAAATGGCCAACAACTGGTTATTGCTTCTTTCTGGGGGACTCACTCATTTCATGGCGAAGCAAGAAACAAATAGTTGTAGCTTGGTCTAGTACTGAGGCTGAGTATCGTGCACTTGCAGATACTACATCTAAACTTTTATGGCTCTGTTGGTTATTACAAGACATAGGTGTTGTTCATTTATCTCCTATTATCATTCATTGTGATAACCAGAACGCCATTCAGATTGTTCATAGTGACGTTTTTCACTAGTGCACTAAACATTTAGAGAATGATTGTCATTTCATTAGACAAAATCTTCGAGAAAGGATAGTCTCTCCAACCTCTGTTACAGGAATGCATTTTTCTAGTTCTTCGTCCTTAACACTTCAAGCATATTCTGATGTTGATTGGGCTAGTGATTCGACAGATAAATGGCCAACAACTGGTTATTGCTTCTTTCTGGGGGACTCACTCATTTCATGGCGAAGCAAGAAACAAATAGTTGTAGCTTGGTCTAGTACTGAGGCTGAGTATCGTGCACTTGCAGATACTACATCTAAACTTTTATGGCTCTGTTGGTTATTACAAGACATAGGTGTTGTTCATTTATCTCCTATTATCATTCATTGTGATAACCAGAACGCCATTCAGATTGTTCATAGTGACGTTTTTCACTAGTGCACTAAACATTTAGAGAATGATTGTCATTTCATTAGACAAAATCTTCGAGAAAGGATAGTCTCTCCAACCTCTGTTTCTTCTCATGATTAGTTGGTTGACATCTTCACTAAAGTTTTGCCTCTCGGTCGCTTCACTGAATTGACCCACAATCTCAAGTTGGTTTCTCTGCCACTACCTTGAGTTTGAGGGGGGATGTTAGGAAACATATATTATGTTTCCATATTGAGACGACCCAAATTCTTCGCCATTAATTTCTCCATTGATTTTGTTTCCCTAATGTATATATTTCCTTGTATTACTTTGTTTCTTTGTATTGTAAGTCTCTATATATAGACCATCAATCTTGTATCATTGACATCAATTGAATATACAATTCATTCAGTTCTATAGAACTTATCATGAGGTTTGTGAAAATTAAGGATAATTGTAGATTAGTCATTCACCATTAAGTTGTGGTTTCTTTCTTATAAAAAAAAACTTCACCAAATAAAAGAAGAAAAAAAGTCCTTCCAGCGCCATTGTCGTAATTTTAAAATTAAGATTAAAATCTAGAGTAACAAATTAAAAATGCATTGTTGATAACTAAAGAAAATGTCACATGAAGTTAGAAGATTAAGACCTAGCGGTTGCCAAACTCACTTCCTAATAATAACTAATACACATGTCAAAGCTGAGATGGTGAAGACATCACTTGCCAAAAAAAAAGACCTCAGGAGATCGTAGTTCGATTCCCACCGAAGTAAAAAAAAAAACTAATACACATGTGGTGTTTATAAAAAAAAACACATGTGGTCTGGACTCTATTCGATTTTAAATTCAGATAAGACTAGCTTGTCCAGAGCCATTACACTCCAAAATTGAGTTACTCAATTATTCAAATTTTTGGTAATGAAAAAAAAAATTATATTCAAAGTTTTTCAAATATAAAATAAAAAAAAGCTTATAGAAAATGAAGATTAAAACCTTGAGTAACAAATAGTAAAAGTAAATTAGAGCTAGCGACATAATGACAAACTAAAGGAGATTTCAAAATTTACACATTCTACAAACATTACCAAGTGATAGCTTAATGATTTAATATGTGGTCATATGAATGAGGTTGAAGGTTAAAGTCACCATCAATTTCTTTCTTATTAAAAAAAAAGTCTCCATATACTAATTTTAATAGTAAAAAAAATTCGGTCTCTCCTTCTCTCCAAAACCTTAAAATTCTTTTTTTGATTCACTTTTGTAATTTTTGTTCTTGAACTGTGCGCTGTCAATCCTCTCAATAATTGGCGGTAGTTCCAATCAAATCCTTTTTATTCTTTATTCATTCAATAAACAACAGATCTAATTAGACTTGTAGAGATTGGTCCATCTTTGTTGCTGTGCATCTTCATCAACGGTACATCTTCATCAACGGTGTTGCGTGGATTTGTGCGGTGCGCTGGATTGATTTATCTTTAATTCTACTTTATAGTTAGTTTTCTTCCCTAGTTGGAAGTCTTTGATTTGTCTTCTGCTTGTTGGGAAGTTTTAGGTCTTCTCCTTGTTGGGAAGTTTTATTATTCGTTTTGTGGTTCTAGTACTTTTGCGTATTGTCATGAGTTTCAACGTTGTAGAGAGCAGTCCCTAATTGTCAAACTGTTTCAATTTCGAAAAAAAAATCAAATTAATGGCAGTTTGTTTGCACAAATAGGATTAGCAAATCAATGTACTTGATTCTATATCTTGTCCTATATTGAGCCATTAATAATTAATGAAATTTCGATTTCTCTTCAAAAAAAAAAGTCTCATTTAGTCTAAATTCAATGGGTGTTAAGTTGTTTCTTAAAAAAAAATGTTCATGTCAATTTATTATGGTATTTAATTATGGTTGATGATCTATAATATAATATTATTAAGGATAAAATAAAAATCTAGTACATCCAATATTTGATATATATATATATAGTCAATTTATTATGGTATTTAATTATGGTTGATGATCTATAATCTAATATTATTAAAGATAAAATAAAAATCTAGTACTTCCAATATTAAAGATAAAATAAAAATCTAGTACTTCCAATATTTGATATATATATATATATATATTTATTTATTGACATAAATAGCAAGACCCACAATTAATTAGGGTCCCACCACCTGTTCACACAACCTTGGACACAATGGGTTCCCACCCAAGAGGACAACATGAGAAAGAATTGACTTGTGGGCTAGTTTGTTGGTTGGTTGGTTGGTTGTTGTTGTTGCTAATTTCTTTTGTATTTACACATATATAGTTAGAACTTTTCTTTGTGGATAATAACACACACACATACACTTTCTAGTTTCTAGGTTAAAATTTACATGCATGGACCACCACCACCGTCACTTATATGGTCACAGCCACCACCTCACCCACCTTTATCTTTTGGGTTGTCATGCAAACGATGATATATATTCATCGATGATCATATGTATACATATATTTGGATCGATCGAACTATTAAAATTTAGTTGTGGAGGCAATGCATGGTGTGCCCTAACACTTGAAAATTAAATCTAGAAATTACACGTACGTTTTACGTTAAACATGCGGATGGTTGGCCATGTAAGTGTGCCACCACCTCCACCACTAAGATCAAATCTCTCAATTAATTATGTGTATAGTCTTGTGGTCGACCATTATTTACACCTGCCTAGTAAGCTAGCTATATAACGACCTAACTTATTTTGATCCTCACTCTTCACCGATCTGTACGTGTAGTGTGTCATATGTGGATGTCACGCAGGCATGTCCATATTAATTTAATACTATCATCCATCCAGTCTCTATCTCCCTAATATCTCTTGACAAACTAAGTGTGTTTTGGATATTCTTAATTGGATGATTTTGCTTGCTTGGAGGCCTCTTATATATACATATATTTTTTTTTGATACGAAAGAAACAACTTTGCACCCATCAAAGTTTGAACCATAACTTTTATCTTCCAAATCTCATATTAAAACCATTGGGTCATCCAATTGATTGCCTCTTATACATATATTGAGTGACATATATGCTAATCATATACGTGCAAGCGTACATTTTTTTGGTTACATGTGTAAATAATTGAGACAATTAATGTGCACCAAATTCAGTGTGTAACAATTATATATATATATGTGGCCATGCAGTTTAATTATATTATATCTAAATTAACTAAATTTCCTTGTTTTTATATTTAAATTTGGTTAACAATTTCTAAGAGGAGCATGAAACGAACCAATTTTGCACCAAGTATAAGAACAAAAAAAAAATGTCTTTTTCATTAAATGTCTCTTTTTTATGTACTATTCGTATGATCGAGATCAATATATATCAATTTATTATAAGTAGGATTTGGCATGCTCGTGTTGTAGTAGTCTTCATCAAGATTGAATTGGCAAAATACTATTTTTATGGCTATTTTGAATGATTGGGAAAGTGGTGGGGATAAAGGAAGCAAGTTTGACAAGTCCAAAAAACTGAGGTTTTCTTACGTTGAAATGGATAATAGTGGCCTACAAATATACTAGAGAAGATCTAAACAATGGTATAATTAATACGTGGCACCACTCCATCCATAGCATGTGGAAGCAGTGCTGGCACTTATCTCCCTTAATCAAAATATATGTGAATCTAGAACTTTGTGGCTCATGATCGCTACCAATTAATTGGGTGGCTCGATGATTTGGTATGAGATTTAAAAATAAGAGGTTATAAGTTCAAATTTTGATAGGTGCAAAAGTTGTTTCTTTCTTATCAAAAAGAATGATCGATCGAGTAAGCTCACCTAGTGGCTTTATGAGTGCTTTACTATAAATCGGTTAGGTTTGTTCATAATTATTTAGTAAAATTAATATTAATTATTTCTTATTTTTTGAAGTCTAAATATAGGATATTTCATACTTGCCCTATTAAGAGACAATTATGTCCCAATTACAAGCTCACATAAAATAATTATAAGCTTACTAACTCTTAATAAACAAATCTAATAAGTAAATATAATAATCGGTCAAAGTAGACATATAAAATTTAGGTGGATCGACACAATAAAATTATAAAGCCTAAGTGAGCGTAGTCGACTTGCATAACTACAAAAATTTATGTGGACATGAAGATCTACCATATTTTCTTATATAAAAAAAAGAATTACTTTTTATGAGTTTATAATTGAAAAAAAAAAAACTCATCAAAAAATAATGGGAAAAACAAACAACAAATCTTATAGGGGTAAACTTTAGCCTATTGAGGTTGGCTTCTTGGGTGTTTATCACAAAAATAAAAAATATCATCAATGACCTTGTATGATCCCCTTCCTTTTAGATATCAATCTTTTTAGCCTCTAGATGTTGTCTATTTTCTTTTTAGATATCAAAAAAAAAAAAGAAAGAAAAAATACCATCATGTGGATAGCTAAACCTTAGCCTATGGAGGTTGTCTATTTTCATTTTAGTTTACAGATCAACTTCTTTAATCAATAAATAATTTAATCAGATTACAAAAAAGGGGAGACTCTGGTGAAAACAAAATGAGAAAAAAAAGAAAAAAAAAAAAAAAAAAAAAAAAATGCAACCAATCAAAAGGGCCTATATAGCTTAGGAGTGGACACGTCAGTGCAACAACCACGGCCACGAGAGGCATACTCCTATGTATGTGCTTATCTTTTGGCTTTTATTTCCATGGTGGACATTGTGAAAATGCAAAACATATTTAAATTTCCTGGTTTTCCCACATTGAAGCTGTGGCACAAATTAATTAGAGACTGTGAACGTATATATGCATGGTCCTGGGAAAAATTAATGGTCTATTTCCAATGAAATATAATGGGCCGGGAAAATAATAATAATAATAATAATAATAATAATAATAATAATAATAATAATAATAATAATGGTGGTGGTACGAGTTCACATTTAGATATAATGGGCCGGGAAAATAATAATAATAATAATAATAATAATAATAATAATAATAATAATAATAATAATAATAATAATAATGTTGGTAGGAGTTCACATTCGGTTTATATATATATAGGAATGAAACTTTATTTTATATTGCCAAATATATACAATATTTATAAAAGAATGGTGAGAAACAATGTGTTTCTTTAAAATAAAGTAAAAAAAAAAAATCCATACTAGTACAGTAGGAGAAAAATACTTCGTTCCTCTAATACACCTCCTACGCTTTGTTCCTCTCAATTTTTTTTTGGCATGTACACTAAATCAAGTGTAATAGAAGAGTTTGATCTGTGTAGTAGAGTCCAACTAATTTAAAATTAAGGCTTATAATACTTTTTTCTTACTATCAAGTACTTTTATAAGACTAAATACTAGTATATCTTACCCATCGTCGACTGAAAGATGTCTCAAATCTTAAAAAAATAAAAATAAATTTGTCATTGGTAATTGATAAAAAAAAGTTCAAGTACATATTCAAAAGCATTTGCACAATATATACTCATCGAGAAATTTTAAAACCTATCCTATATAAAGAGAAAATATATATATGTCTTACCATATGCGAGAAAACGGTGTGTATATATATATATATATTTGCACACACAGACTTATTGTACATACATATAATTAATATACCTGTAAAATATAGGTCACGCATAGAAAAGAAAAGGTACCAATAAATTAGTTAAGGACACAACAGACATACATCTGCAACATACTGTGAAGGATCGATATATATAGACGATGGAGATCATGAAAAGTATATAAAAATTAATACACAGGGCCGACTATACTATACATATGAAAATGATATGAAAGATGTTTACCAAAGAAAATAAAAAATGATATGGATGATGTATGATGATGAGTTGATCAGAGAATCTAAAATGGCATCCAAGTGGGACCAGTCCACTATAACAAAATTGATTCAGTAAATCCACACCATATAGTTGGGAATCATTAAGTCCCTTGTCTTCTTGTATGCAATTATTGATTTTTCTGTGTGATACTTGCAAATTGTGGGCTTTTGTCACTTTTGTCATCGTGCGTGCCCCACCCTAGCTCATACGTAGCAACATAGAATCCTAACCATTGGATTTTTGAGTCCATGATTTTTGGATCGTGTTCAAAAAATTAATCCTACAACAGCTATATATATAGGCATGCTATATATAGTACCAACTTGCATGTGTCATTTCTTAAAAAAAAAAAAAAAATCTTGCATGTGGCATGCATTTTAACCCTTACGTTTCACGATATTATTATTATTATTGCTGCTACTGCTGCTGCTGTTGTTGTGTTGTTTAAGATAATTTATACATAGCTCTAATATTGCAAGACATATAGTTTACATTATAAAAACATTACTCTAATTTTATCGCATGTCATCAAGCACATGCATGTAATAGGAATTATTTATTTTTCTGCTAATTGTTGATCTTAAACTCTAAACTTTAATTAAATTCAAAAAACTTCAATGATCATAATCTTAGATTTGTTGTAGATTCAACAATTCTTACCATGTTAACATTACATATGACAAAACAGTGGCGGATCTAGAAAATCTTGTTAGGGAGGGTGAATCTTAATTATAGGGGGCATTTGTCGACCATAGGAGGGGTGGGAAGGGGGCAAAAAAGGGTGAGGGCTGGCGCCGGTGAAAACGTAGGAGTACTACCAGGGGTTAGGAGATGACTGCCCCCGTGCCCCCCTCGTAGATTTGCCGTTGCTTCTAAAAAAAAGATGATTTGCCGTAAGACTATTGTTGAATCCCTTCAAAAGCGCTTGTGTGGATCTAATTTATATTTAAATGGAAAAACCTTTCATTTGATTCTTGAACTTTTATTACTACACATTTAGTCTTCGAACTTTCACAAAAATCTACATTTAGTCCTTCATAATTTAAAGTGTTAAATTCTGCCAACGTGAGTACCAAAAGTGTCGCATGACTAGTCAACAGGAGTAAAGTGGTTTATATTACTAAACTGGACAACTCACATCGACCAACAAAAGTTAAAAAAAAAAATTAATTTACCCTAAAAACATAAAAAACTCAAAGTTTAGGGACCAAAAATATAAAAACTTAAAAGTTCAGGGACTAATGTACAACAATAAAAATTAAAGGATCAAATGTACACTAATAAAAATTCAGAGACCAAAAACACAAAAGACTCAAAGTTATGGACCAAAAAGTATGTCTTTGCCTATTTAAATTAAAGACCATATGCATGCTGCGGTACACCAGAAACTGTACATACAGGAACAACACAGTTGCCACGAGTATACTAGCATTTGTTTTTGAATTAAGACTTTATTGTGGATGTACGTACCGATTTTATTTTATTTTATAAAATGTATCATAAGTATGTTGGCTAGCCAATGCACTAAAAGTAATTCTCTTCTTCTTTAGCCAAGATTTTTTTTGTAAAGGATAAAATACAAATTGGTCTATGAGATTTACTATAATATGCATTTTAGTCTATGAAGTTTCAAAAAATGCACTTTGGTTCTTTTTACTAACTTTTTTCTAAACTATGGTTGAGTTAATGTAAAAAGACTAATTTATCACTACAAAGTGACAAACATACAAAGAATAAGGATCCAAAATATTTTTAAATAAATCAGGATTTTTTTATAAATCTTCTTTAAAATGACATTTTTGATAAACTTTTGTATGTATTTATGTATATTATTATTAATAGAGTAGTATTTGGTTTTAGTGTTGATTTACTACTTTTATTGCCTTTAAGAATATCTTGTGTATTTATTTTTATAAATTATAGAAAGGTGTAAATTGAAAAATAATGTGATAATTTAATTAATAGTTTTTATTTTTTTATTTTTGAGTATACATAAACTTATACACCTTTTTGCATATTTTTATTTTAATGCGAAAATCAACATGGCTTTACAATTTTAATTGTTAAGCACCAAATTCCCTTCACAAAATATAGATTATCATTTTTTTTATTATTAAATAATAAACGTACTCACATTTTATTATTATTTATTTCTTGCAAAACATGATTTTTATTAATTTAAAACTAGTCGATCGGCACGTGCTCCGTACATGATGTATAGCAATTTTCTTAACATAAAAGGAAGCAAATGGAGACTTAATTTTTAAACTAAGCCCTTTTTTGAGACTTGGAGCTTATAATTTCCTTCAACAAAAGTAACTAAATGTGTTAAGTTAATTTTTCTGAAAGAAAAACATATAAAAATAAAATCGATGTAGAAAACACTGATCATAAAAAATATAAAACAAAGAGAAAACAATTTATAATAGAAAAAAGAGAAAGCAACCATATTTACCTATTTAAACTACTCAGTTACAAATTCTCTTCCTTTGCTTATTGTCGACGACCTTGATGGCCTCATATCGCTCTCTTCAACAAAAAATTTTCAGCAGAAGGAAATTCTTCTATAGCATCATAGTTTTGCACCCATCTCATGTGTTCATGTTATTTGGTTAGAGAGAGAAATATGGAAGAGACGTGGAGAAAAATGTGAGAATAGTGGAGATAATTTCAACCTAAAATACATTCAATTAACTAAAAATCAATTATAAATGGAAATAGGTCATTTCAGACGGTATTTTGGATATCGGGGATTTGGAGGAGCAGGACCGGGGTTTGTTTTACGGGACAAGGAGTGCTGTTTGAGGTGTGTAGTATCCCAACTGAAATTACTTCAGTATTTACTTCTTTTGGCATTTGAATTCAATTTATGTTATTTCAATACTCTATTCTTGGTTGTGGTTTAATGGATGAACGTTGAGCGGGGCTCTCTCTGTGCCATTCCAGTGTGTATGCCCACTAGACCATAGCACGTGTGTCAGGGAAACTCGGTGAATAGTTCGACCCGAGAATCGCGTCGGGGTACGTGTGGGTGTGTCGTAGGTACTATGTCGACCACCTAGCGGATCCAGATACTGGCCATGCTTGAGTGGGACTCGCCGACACTATTCTGTGGAAGAATTTGAATTATGGTGCTAGTCTGGTCCTAGGCTCAGGAACACACTTTGAGCTTTCACTATTATCTATTCATGCGATGAGTGTAGTTGCCTGTATTTATTTTCGCATGTTTATTTAATATCTTTATTTAAATTTCAGTATTTACTTTCAGTATTGCTTAATTAATTCCCTTGGGAATACACACTCTTGACTCGTCATCTGCCTTTTGTGATGGCTTGAGTGCAGATCTTAGTATGAGTCGGGGCAAAGGCAAGCTGCCGGAGTACAGTTGATTCAGAGATGCATAGCTTGACTTGTACATTTGTATTATATATATATATAGTTTTCATTTTGGGTTTGGGACTATGAGATACCTTGTATATTTTGGCCTTTTTATGACATCAGAGGTATTTATGGATATATATAAGTTTTCCACACTAGGTTTATAGTTTATCTCATTTAATTCATCATTATTATTTGAGTTAATAGGTTGGTAAGACTTCTGCTGTGATAATTTGAGGTTAAAAATGATAACTTGACATATAATTAGTGTTTAGTACAAGGTAATCAATAAATTATTGATTAATAAGGTTTAAAAGGATAAAATGGAGGATGTAATCCAATGTGAGACACAACTGTCTCTGGTAAGACAAATTGTGGGTCCGCATTAGCCCCGTGGCGGTCTATTTGGAAAATAAGCCATTACAATGGGTCTGTTTAAATGACTGATTGGTCGATATTGATTGGTTTTCATTTATCAGTGATTATTCGGGACGGTTGTGGTATGAGACTGAGCAAGCTAGATTGTAGCGCGTATGCTTGTGTCGTCAGTGGATTGCGACTCGAGCTGTGGGGTGCACGTGTTTGGTGGTTATGATTTGTTTTGGTCACCGTTAGCGGTCCGGGTGTGGCCCAGTCTCGTTGTGCGTAGATGTGGCATCCGGATTGGCGAAGTATGATCTAGTTTGTTAGGTCGTGTCACACATTCGTTTGGATTTATCGGAATCGTTGTTAAGCATGTTGTTACAATCATGATTATTCGTAGATCTTTTTGCATGGCTGTTAACTACGCACATAGGGTTTATGGCTGCTCGTACTCACTGCGTGTTTAGTTAACCTTATTTATTGGCTTATGTTATTATCTACTCGATGGTTTTCTTTGGGAGTTTACTCACTGAACTCGTCACTGTATTTTTTTGGGTGACTGAATGCAAATCCAGGTACAAGTAGAGCCACAGAGACACTGGGCGACTACTTTTAACGGTTTACAGTTAAGGACTTACTCGTACATGTACATTCGATATTTTGTTTTATGTTAGGTTATTGGGGACTTTTGAGACACATGTACATGTATATATTTACTGTTGTCTCCTTATATACAATGTACTATTTTGGGTTTTTCACATAGGAATGATGCACTTAACTTTTGATGAAATATATAACAAATTATATACTTTTAAGGTTACTGCTGAATTATAGTGCCTTTTAAATGATTAACACTGATTATTAAGGATTGAGTGGTGCTTGGTGCGTGCGGAACACAGCCGGGCGGATGACGTGACATGGATGTGGGGTCCGTAGCACATGACGTGGCGGCCTCGGGTTTTGAGGCTGTCACATAGGCTCTGTTGTTCGAAATGTCGAAATCTCAAAGATTAGTGGCTGGAGGAAGCGAAGCATATTGTGGGACTTACCATATTGGAAGACAAATCTTGTTAGATCGAGAAAATTGCATTCGATAACATTTTCAACACAATCATGACCGTGTCGGGAAAGACTAAAGACAACACAAAGTCTAGAGAGGACATAAAGGAGATTTGTCATTGTCCGGATCTTCATTATGATCCAATTTCAAAGAAATATCCTAAGGCACGATACGTGCTTGATAAAAAGGGAAAAAGATCTTGTGTGATTGGATAGGAGAATTGCGCTTCCTTGACAGTTACACGTCGAACATTGGTTGTTGCGTAGATTTTAGAAGGTTGAAGATGTATGGGATGAAAAGCCACGATTGCCACGTTTTTATGCAATGACTAATTCCATTTGCCTTTCGGGAGCTTTTAAATGGGGATGTGAGGATTGCAATCAGCGAATTAAGCGTTTTATTTCGAGATTTAACAGCTCGGAGTCTAAATATTGATAAACTGATGATACTGCATGGAACATACCCAAGATATTGTGTAAGTTAGAAAAAATATTTCCCCAAGCTTTTGTTGACTCCATGGAGCATCTCTTTGTCCATTTGGTGTACGTCGCTTGCCTTGCTGGCCCAGTGCAATTTCGGTGCATGTACCCATTCGAGAGGTAATTTAATATTGTTAAGGTTTATGACTGCACCTCGTGTGTATAAAATTGAGAATCTAACTAGTCATACTCAATATATGTAGGTATCTGAAACATTTGAAAAAGGAACAAAACAAAGGTTGAGGACTCGATATGCAATGCGTACTTAGTTGAAGAGTCCACCGCTTTTTGTTCCTATTATTTCAAGGACCACGTAAGCACCTCGCACAACCGTGTCCCACACAACTACGACGGTGGAGTTAGCCCCACTAAAAACTTTGATGGGTATTTCTCAATTTTCACACACCCGGGACAAGAATTTAGGAAAGGAAAAAAAGGGTACCTCACCGAAGCTAAATGGAAGGCTGCACACACCTATGTGTTGTTAAATTGTCCTAAAGTCGCTCCTTACACGAGGTATTCATTACAAACGTTTCAATCCACTAATTTATTAAGTAAATCATTTAATGAATTGTTTTCAATCAATTCTAATTAATTATTGTTGATAGTTTGTTTATATCGGAATTGCGTGCCTATCAGCCAAACATCACTCAAATTGCTATTGATGAAAAAGCTTAAGTAATGTTGGTTGCTAGTCTTACATTGTGGTCACTGGTCAGGGAGGAGGCATGTTGCATTGTGGTTAAGAGTTATTTTATCTTGTGTCTGACAAATCAACATTTTACTTTATGTGGTGGATCAGGAATGCCGTGAAGAAACCAACTGTTGATAAAAGCAGATTGGCAAGTTCTTAACACTAATTGAAAGAAGGTATGTACCAGCCATCATAACCAAATCAATGCATTTTTTATAAATTAATATATGCCTGTCTGTCGATTCAGTAAATCACCAATAAATGTTGATAATGTGCTCTCTTTGCATGTGCTTGACTATTTACTTTAGTTTGTGTCATCTAGTTCATTTTATATAGTAAATTATGGTCTAAATTATATGAACTACATGCATTCTCTTGAAGTGTATTTGATTCGAATAATTTTTTTTGGGTGGATTCAATAACTATTTTCTATTACCCAATTTAGTTACTGTTTTTATTTTCATGTGGTAAAGGTATTTCATTTACTTTTGGTCACCCAATCTAACGACAATCCATTGGTGCTCTTGTATCTAGTTAATTACTTGTCTGTTAGCCTTGTTGAATGAATCAATATTTGAAATTGCACGTGTATGGAATGTGCAGTGTACACAAACTTAGATCAACACTATATTTTAGGAGGGACACTACGATCTTTGATTTGTTATTCCATAGTGTTAATTAGAAACTGTTGTTATTCCTTGCAAAAACTTTTGGTAATCTTTGATTGTAAAATCTTATTCTATGTTAACTATTGTGATAACGGTTGGAGTACGCGAGAATGAGAATCTTACTTATTCCACAATTCAAGTCTCAAAAATGACGCAAGTAACTTGTTTGACAAAATTTCTAAGAAAAATATTCATACTTAATTGATTGTTAATGGATAGTGGATTTTTTTTTTTTGATTTGGTGATAAGAGAAGGTTGCGAAAGAACAACTGCTTTCATGAGTTTGATGATCATTTCGTCATTTTCAAGAACATATGTTGATGCATACCCCTAGCATGATCTTGAGATTGGTATGTACCTATTTATTGAATGTCTCAAAATTCTCACTTGGTTTATAGATTGACATGCATTAAATCAGATTCAAAGAATTGATTCATCTTTGTAAATTTTCTTGTGCAGGAAGGGAAGATCATTCAAGTTTAATTTTTAATTGTGCAGCTATAATTATCAATTGTTTGATTGTATTGTTTCATCTTTTTGAAGATGTTAAAATGCAGATGAATTTGAGTGTTGTTATTAAATCAAAACATTAATATTTTTTTGTTTATTATTGTTGTAGGTATATAAATTTTAGCATCATGTATTTGATTGAGGCTATGTTTGTTGTTGTATTTGATTGTTTAACATGTTTATGAATTGCATTTGGATAGTATTTTTTAATTTTTTGCAGTGGGCCATGGAAGACCCAAAATTCAATATTAGGGACGTATTTTGCGACAGGCACGTCACTAATTAACGACGGATTTAGCGACAGGCGTACGATTTGTCGCTATATAAACTCACAAAAATTGACCAGTATGGGTTCCAACGTTTGCGACGAGTTTAACGACGGGATGCCGTCACTAATACTGGTTAGCGACAAGCATTTTAGCACCGAGCTTGACCTGTCGCTAACCAGTGTTAGCGACGATATTTGGCCCAAATAGCGACGGGTATTTGGATTATTTTTTGTAGTATATAAATGGGTCACTAAAGCATTTAATAGTATTGATTAGGAAAGTGAGAATTTAAAAAAACTTAAATAGTATTGTTGGTAAAATAATTATGCCACATCATCAAAAAGTAATATGATAATAATATTTTAATTTGACACTAACCTAAGGATATTTTTGACTAACTTGAAGTAAACTATAAGGACCAAAGTGCGTATCTTTGAAATCACAGAGTCTAAAGTGCATATTTTAATAAACTTCATGGTTCAATTTGTAATTTACCTTTTTTTAAAAGGAAAAAATAAAGGAGACACGATCTCCTTCCCTTTGTAAAGTGATCTCAACTTTTAAGCAACACGGGGAACGTTCTTGTGTCAAACATGGAAATGGCCTGACAGCACCTTCTTATATATTCTTACAAATCGATCAAAGAGTAAACTCTTACCACTTGAAATGGAAATGTAGCCCTTTCACATCAAGACGATTTTTTCTTCAATAATTCGTACAAAAGCTAGAAGAAAAGCAGAAAGACAGCCTCTTTCTGTCAAAAGAAGATCTCCCCTTTAATGCTCCTTGGATTTCATCCATGATATTTCACCAACATTAAATATTCTTCTCTTCTCTCTTTCTGTAGCCAAGATTTATTCAGAATCTGTTGCATATCCTCATCATCAATTCATCAACTAATTCTTTTGAAAAAAACTAGGCTTCGTTTGGTTGGGGATGGAGTTGAGGGGTTGTGAGATAACTTGGAGGGAAGTTGGAGTTAATCTTGTTTGGATGGTTATATGAACCCAACTTGATCCCCTCCAAGTTATCTCCCAACTCGCACTTGAGAGTTTGAGATATCACCCCCACCTCGGCCCCTAGAGAAGTTATCTCCCAGAGACTTGTGGACACAATTACCCTTTATTAATTACCTCTATTACCCACTGCATATTTCTCTTGTTTGAAGGGTACTTATGTCAATTCATACGTTTTATTATTTAAAAATTTGCAACTTCCTTGTGTAAGTTGAAAGTTAAATCAAACATGAAAATATGATCACTGTGAGTTAACTCTGCCCGTAAGAAAACTCCTCCGTAATTGGCAAAAACGAACCAAATGAGATCATAATTATTGCACATTTTTTATTAGTTGACGACATATTCAACTAGTTCAATAACTAAAGCTATAACTAATTAGTGTTTATCAAAAAAAAGCTATAACTAATTAGTAATTAACCATATATATAAAACAACCTAACAAAAAATATTGTTGGAAGGAATCGAATTAATCTTCCATCTCGATCCATTATATATGTACATATATTCAAGGAAATGCATATATATATATATATATATGTGTGTGTGTGTGAATTTTAAAGAAGATTATTTTCTTTACCAAACTAGAAAAAAGGAATTATCCTACCCAAAAAAAAAAGAAAAAAAGAACGAATTAGATTAATTAGTTCACACACACTATGATGGTGATGGTGATGATGATGATGATGTGGGGGAATAAACTTGATAATCAATACACATATTCCATGTATAGAAGACATTTCCCATGTTGACATCCATGCGATAGGGAGCAAGTGGCGGAATGCAGGAAGTGGAGACCCAGGTGACAATGTTTAATAATTTAAACATGCTTGTTTGACCTTAAATGATGCAGTATATGTATAATGCTTGTGCCCCCATCAAAAGTTTAGACGAAAATTTAGACCTTTTGTTGCCTTTGGAGAATATATATGTGACTATAATGCATGCATTTTAGTGTCGGCTTGACCGAGCTATACTTCCATATAAAGACATACACTCAAAAAGTTGATTACAAATTAAAGAAAATAATTCAGGAATTGTATGATATATTTAGATCGATTGATCGTGATTCATAAACACCTTTAATTAATTAATTCCTTCAATTTTGATAGTAAAAGTTGTTGAAGGTGATGGATCCTTGGGTATCGAATCTATCAATGAACAAGGAATAAATATATATTCCTTGACTTTTATTTTGTAATACATATATTTAATTTATATAATAAGTAATTAGATTAATTTGTTTTTAAGGGAAATGTTTTATTATTATTATTATTATTATTATTATTATTATTATTATTATTATTATTATTAACTTTAGTCAGAGGTCGAATCCACGATCTCTCTAAGTCTTATTTTTTGGCAAGTGATGCCTCATTTATATATTCTAAATAATCATAATAATCTAAGTTAAAAATTACACACATTGAGATATGCGCAAAAGATCTAGGTATGCATGCATGATATACCAAAAAGAATTGCGATGATTGAACTCAATTATATAACAGGATCTTTCGTAATCAGTTACGGTGTCGACATTGACCAAGTATACATGAAGAGAGGATTGATATGGATTTTCTATCAATTTGTGTCATCTTTCACTAAACCGACACTTGTGTAGTTGTGTTGATAATTAAAATGCTTTTAGGAGACAACTACTTAAAGCTGCTTTTGTAAGAATTCTTTTAAAATAAGAAATAGATCAAATAGTGATGAATTTCCGTAGAAGCCTTTAGTCTCCTAAAACCAAGAAGATCTTATCGTCTTTATGAGCCTTAAAACTTTAGAGCTTTATCTTTATATATAGTACACCACCAACATTTTTTTTCTTGATAAGAAAGAAA
Source organism: Stephania japonica (assembly GCA_039657345.1). Classification (NCBI taxonomy): domain Eukaryota; kingdom Viridiplantae; phylum Streptophyta; class Magnoliopsida; order Ranunculales; family Menispermaceae; genus Stephania; species Stephania japonica. Next base: position 11,368,250 of record CM077558.1, on the reverse strand, counting down.
CAACGTTACCTTTCAGTTCAAACCTATGTCCACTTACTTTCAAATTCTGTACCAACCATTGAGCCACCCAATTAATCTATAGTACCACCAACATTATCACATAAGTCTTCTAAAGAGACCACTAACACGTAAGCAGGGGCTGAGCCACGTGTATGGTGAGGGGGCCATGGCTCCCCTGGCTTTGCCAATATGGTGTGTACGCCTTACGGCTAATATGTATTGCAAGGCTGATGTGGGCTCCCCTTGATCAAGATCAAAAATAAAATAGCCCCCTCACTCTTCCAATATATATTTTTCTTTTGGTTTAATTGGCTAAAATATTATAACATTTTACAACTTTTGTTATTATATCCTAACTTTTTTAAATTTGTTATTATATCCTAACCTTTCTAAATTGATAAATTTGTATCCTAAGTTATTTTTTAACTCTAAATTTGATGAATTGACACATAAATAATGACTTTAAAAAGCCACCTCATCACCTCTCACTACTAAAACAATTATTAAATCTATTATTTAAGCTCATTACTTAAGTGTCAACTCATTAAATTTAGAGTTAAAAAGTGAATTTGGATACAAATTTATCAATCAAGAAAGGTTAGGATATAATAACAAATTCAAAAATGTTAAAATATAATAACAAAAGGTGTGTTTTAAAAAAAAAGACAAAAGATGTAAAAGGTTAAAATATTTTAACCAATCAATTTGACCTTTTTCTTTTTAATCTTATGTTACTATATTACAATGGTTTGATACTTATAAAAATATAAAATAACAATACATGAAAAACCAATTTGGCCTTTTCTTTTCTTTCCTTTGTAGCCGCCGGCCGAGGCCCTCAAAGCTTTTCATGCTCTTTGTGTTTCTTCTTTTTTTGTGTTATTGTGTTGTGCTTGTTGTTCTCCTCTTATTTATGTGATTTCTCTTTTTCTCTCCCCTTATTTTGTCTTCAAATTTAGGGTTTATAGAGTATGAAGTTTATGAAGGTGTGTTTAAGGGTGGCAAAATGAGTCATGACACGATAACACGACACGACTAACACGAAAAATTAGTGGGTTAGGGTTGAGCTTATACGGGTTTGTATCAGAAACGTGTCGACCAGTTTATGCACGGAATAAACGGGTCATGTCACGGGTCGACATGCTAACCATTTACAATCCGTTTAACCCGTTTAAACTATGTAGTGAAGGATTTGTATTTTTAATTTATTTTTTATAGGAATTTTTAATATATTTTTTTAAAGTTTAGCTTTCTATTATATTAATCATGCCTGATTGTCTTACATTCTTTGTCCTTTGTAGGTTAAAAAATAAAAAGGCCAAAAGGGTATGTTAACAAGTTAAATATAGTAAATGGATCACGTGGAAGTAAGAAAAAATGTGCTTGTTATGTTAAATGGGTTTAATGGTCGTGCTAAATTTTAAGTTAGCACGACCCATTTAACTTTACTTGTTACACGTGTTGTGTTGTGCTAACCTATTTAAATTTTTGTCGTGTCGTGTCGTGTCAACCCATTTAATAAATGGGTCGTGTTCGTGTTGACCCTAATCGTGTCACTTGAGTTGGTCAACACAATACGAACACGACATGCGGACTAGTTTTGCCACCCCAAGGTGTGGTGAAGGTGAAAGAGGAGCACAGACTAGCGATATGCTGTTTCAGTCCCTTATCTCCTCAATGCCAATATCCCATCTTCTCTTATCCTCTTATTTGTTCGCAGTCCCCCACAGTTCGGCTCTCCCCCTTCTTGTTTTCTGTAACAACCCCAAATTTTTAACTGACTTGCGTTACACTTGTCAGGATTATGAACCGACTACGTGAATACTGGACAAGTATTTCGAACTTCGGGAGTCGACACCGATTCTTTGATTGTGTGTATTAGTATTTTAGTATTTTACGAGTTTCGAGCCGTTCGGGCGATATTTAATTGAGTGAGGTTTTGACTAGTTAAACAGGGGATAAAAACAAGTAAAGAGTACAAATAAATGAATTTTTAATTAATTTAATTAATTAGTCGGGGAGACAAGGCGAGACTACGCGCGTTATGAGAGTCAGAACAAGGAAAAACGGACCGAGGAACATCATTTGAACGTGGGAGTTGGTTAAATATGTAACATGCGGACTATGTGATTAGTATTGTTAAAGTGACAAAGCCTAATGGTGAGGAGCCATGAGTTTTGCACTGAGATGTGTATGTATGTTAAGATGAGATGATGTGGTCAAAGACCCATAAGGGCAATTGTTTAAAATTGTGTAGGAAATAAGTGGAAGGGCAAAATGGACATTTGACCTTTATATTATATATATAAACAAACAAAAAAAAACCTTACACTATTCATCTTCCTCTCCAAATACCCTCACCGCCGCCACTCATCTTCTTCCTCCCTTCATCTCTCTCGTCGATCTTCCACTCGGTCTCCTCTCGCCGGAACCCTCACCGGAGGTTCGTTATCTCTCTCTCTTTCTCGGTTTCAGCTTCACTCTCTTTCCCTCTCACTCGCGGTCTCGGCCTCCCTCTCTTCTCAAGCCGTGTTCCACGGCCTCACTGTACCGCCGTCTCTGGCCAATCTCGGGGTGGTCGGAGGTCACTCCATTGACCAGAAGTCTCTCTCTCTCGGCTTCACTCACGATCTCTCCTCCCTCACTGATCTCGGTTTCTCACTCGAGCTCTCTTGTCCTCGATCACGCACGCCTCCTTCTCCCCACTGTTGTGTGGTTGTCCATGTGATGCCGGACTGGGATGGTGGCCATGACCCTCGGAGACAGTCCTAGGTGGTCACCGGAGTCGAGGTGGTTCCCTCTCCTACTATCGGTTTTCCCTCTCTCTCGATTTCTCTATTTCTCTCTCTTTTTCTCACTGTTTTTCTATCATTTTGAGACTATTTTTGTGGTTGTTATGGACAGTTCAATTGGTGTGTTTTGGACAACAAGATGTGGGTGTTTCGTGAAGGTTGTAGGTGTGTATGTCTCACTGTTGAGACGTTGGGCTCTAGTGTGTGTATGGTGGGTGTGTTGTATGTGTCATATTTTGTATACACTTTCTTGGTGTGTGGGGTGTACCATATATGAAAAAAGAAAAAAAAAGAGAATAAGAGAAAAGAGAAAGAAAGAGAAAAGAAAGAAAAAAAAAGAAGAGAAAAGAAGAAAGAGAAGACAAGTTTATGTTAAAACATATAACCTATGAAAGTGGAAATGTATTCACTGTATCGAGGATTTTTATTCGTGTCGTCATGTCATGGGATTCCGTTGTCTAGTTGATTGACTTAATTTTAAGTAAATGATCGGATTTGTCGTAGTTTCTTATCAATATTGCGTGGTTTCGAGTTTCGATCATGATGACTATTCTTTATTAATGACGTCGGTGTTGAGTTTTCAGTCAAGGTTTTATCAATCTAGTTTGAATGTTTTTATTGAAATCACTTGAATTAATAGCACGTCATGTGTGAGAACGAATTTATGTTGAAGTTGCGTGCTCATACATGGTTTCCTCGCGGTAGTAAACGTGAATGTGTCATTTCATGTGTTTTTGTCATCGGGATTTCATTATTTTGTGTTGAATTTATTTCATTTCAAAACTCATGGCATGAATACATGATTTATTGACTCGAATTCATGCATACGTGAGAATATACAAGGGTCGGGTATTTGTTTGGTATAGATGTGTATTGAGTGTTCGAATACATGGTTATTTCGAGTTATGGTATGGTTTTCAAAAATATAAAAGAGTTGTGTTTCGTTTGATCTTTCAGTCGATTTGCATCGAGTTTCGAATCATTAAAACATTGGGGAAAACACTAAGGTATTCAATCTAGGTTTAGTAATGACTGGACCCACTAATTAGAGTTTCCGACCTTGTCAGGTAGCGGGAAACTTGGGAATACGCGTTAGGAACGAGTGTGTTGTACGCGGGTTGTGATAGTTCAGGTAAGTACATTTGCCACAAGCATTTGTACGTTTGTAAGCCAGTAAGAAAATGCCATGTAATTCATTATCATTTATTCAGTCTTATTATGCTCTATTATTGGTATTCCGTTTCATTTCTTATTGTGTGTTTCCTGGCGTAAGTGTTTTGTCTCGAAAGTACTAGGACCTGCATTAGAGGGATAAAACGCGGGCACTCGTGCGCACGAGTGTGTGACCACCCTTAGTGACCGTGTGACACCGAGTACTGGGTGGGTGGGTTTGAGCCCCTCCAGTCATAGTTATGCCTTCGCTTGTGTCGATGCCCGGGAAGACCTCGCGAGGTCTTCACCGTTGTGCTATGATTTAGACCACTTATGAGCCTCTTTTGATTCCTTGGAACACACTTGACTTTCGATTGATATCTATTAGTCTGTTTATCATACATCTTGTCTATTTAATTTCCCATCTTTTATTACCGCATGATATTTAGACTGCTTTACTTGTATTATCATGAATTACTGTTATGTTCTTCTGGCATTACATTCGATTTTATTCAGTTGCTTACCGTCTAGTTTGTGATGGTGGGTGCAGACAGGGTGGAGAACAGCAAGGGCAAGAGACCCTGCCTAGGTGATCTACTGTGAGGATTAGCAGCGACATCAGAGAGACTCTTTAGTAGGTGTTTATACTTTTGTTGATGTGTATATCGTTTTATATTTACATTGTTGGGTTCATTGAACTTGGTATTTCTTTTGTGAGACTGGTATCATGTATATATACCTATTGAATTGTACATGAATACCCGAGATTTTCCACACTTATAGAATTCCTCTACTTCCCTTGATTGAGTTATTTTCCCCTTTATTATAATTGTTTTAGTCTTCCGCTGTTTACTATTGCAATAACTCTTTCATAAATTACTAAATTGATTAAATTGAAGGCTGACTAGGCTCGTCAGGTTGCCGAGTGATGACTCGGGGCTTGTACAGGTCTAGGCCGGGCGTACCCAATTGTATGGGGAAATTGGGGCCGTCACAGTTAGTATCAGAGCTTAAGGTTATAACGACCCGACTCTCAATTTAAAACACAAACCATTAAGACAGCGGAAGTTAGGAATGGTTGAACTTAGAGTGGAAACCCTATAATCCTTTTAAAAACTTAGATGGGGGAGTTCGGGATTAGTCGGATTTAACTTTGTACATATTATGATTGTTGTTTGCACTATATGGTACGCGGTAGCTTTGTATTGATCCGAAGTATCGCTCTTTTGGTTCAGACAATGATGGCGGATCAGGCAGGTCCGAGCGATGACAGCGGGACGACTGGTTCTCGATTTGTCACTTCAGAGGAGTTTCGCGCTTGGATACAGAGATTTGAGGATTTAGTGCGGTCGTTGACGATACTCGCACCGACTATCGCGACACCATCGACCCCGACTACAGCTATTCCACCCGTTCCGACTACTCAGGGGACATAGACTCCAGTAGCTACAGATTCCACCGCCCCGATTCCATTAGCGACGATTCCCGAGGGAGCAGTTGCTGCGACAGGTACGCAGACCGAGGCGGAGACACCTCCGTTACAGACGGAGATAGTACAAGCGACGGAGACACCGACTACGCTGGTTGATGCTGCAAAGACTACTCCAGTCACTACTCCGGTCACTACTCCGGAGAAGAGCCCTAGGGCCACTGCTGAAGCAAGGCAGTGGAGAGAATTCAAGCGGCACGATCCAGTCAAGTTCTTTGGTGGTACAGACGTAACAACCGCAGAGCTTTTCCTGAAGAATCACGAGAAGATTCATACTATTATCGCGACCGAGGATCACATGAGAGCGACGATTTCCTCATCTATGCTTCAGGGGGAAGCGAATGATTGGTGGACGACTATCATTACCACCCGAGGCACTCCGAGAGACTGGATCGACTTCAAGACTCAATTCAACCAGAAGTACTTCCCGCTAACTGTTCTTCGAGCGAAGAGAAATGAGTTTATGGCATTGAGGCTGAGTATCGATGAGTCAGTGATGGACTACATGGGTAGGTTTATTTCACTATTACCTTATGCTGGAGGATCTGTAGATACCGAGACTGATCGAGTCTATTACTTCACTGAGGGTTTGCTACCTACGATTGGAGGTTCTGTAGTCACTACGCATGTGACGGCCCCAATTTCCCCATGCAATTGGGTACGCCCGGCCTAGACCCGTACAAGCCCCGAGTCATCACTCGACAACCTGACGAGCCTAGTCAGCCTTCAACTTAATCAATTTAGTACTTTATGAAAGAGTTATTGCAAAAATAAACAGCGGAAGACTAAAACAATTATAATAAAGGGGAAAATACTCATTCAAGGGAAGTAGAGGAATTTTAAAAGTGTGAAAACCCCGGGTATTCATATACAATTCGATAGGTAAATATACATGATACCAGTCTCACAAAATAAATACCAAGTTCAATGATCCCAACAATGTAAATATAAAACGATATACACATCAGCAAAAGTATAAACACCTATTTAAAGAGTCTTTCTGGTGTCGCTGCTAATCCTCACAGTAGATCACCTAGGCAGGGTCCCTTGCCCTTGCTGCTCTCCGCCTCAGCTGCGCACCCACCGTCACAAACTAGACGGTGAGTAACTGAATAAAATTGAATGTAATGCCAGAAGAAGATAACAGTAATTCATGATAATACAAGTAAAACAGTCTAAATATCATGCGGTAATAAAAATACAGGAAATTAAATAGACAAGATGCATGATAAACAGACTAATAGATATCAATCGAAATTTAAGTGTGTTCCAAGGAATCAAAAGAGGCTCATAAGTGGTCTAAATCATATCATAACGGCGAAGACCTCGCGAGGTCTTCCCGGGCATCGACACAAGCGAAGGCACAGCTATGACGGGAGGGACTCAAACCCATCCACCCAGTACTCGGTGTCACACGGTCACTAAGGGTGGTCACACACTCGTGTGCACGAGTGCCCGCGTTTTATCCCTCTAGTGTAGGTCCTAGTACTTTCGAGACGAAACACTTACGCCGGGAAACACACAACAAGAAATGGAATGGAATACCAATAATAGAGTATAACAAGACTGAATAAATGATAATGAATTACATGGCATTTTCTTACTGGCTTACAAACGTACAAATGCTTGTGGCAAATGTACTTACCTGACTAATCGCGACCCGGTATTCACTCCGAGACTCTAATACGTTCCCCGTGAGTTCTTGACTACCTGATAAAGTTTTGAATCTCGAATATTAGTTTAAGGCTCGCATTTAGTCTTAAGTTGTTTTTTTTACAATCATTTGTTGATTGTGACCCAAACCGTTGTGGATTAAACCATCTCTATGGTTGTTCTCCTTTTTACAAAACATAACTCTTGTTGGGCCTATTTGTCAAGTTTTATACTCACCTAAGTAAGCCTTTGGTGTGGACATTTATTGGGCCTAGATACATAAGCTCATTTTTAAATTTTACGCCTTCGTTTTGGCCTTAAGTTGTATCTATTCTATTGGGCCTTTATTGGGCTTTACACAACCTATAAACACTCTATTTGTAGCTTGTTATGGACTCATGTTATAAAGAGTGTGTTGGGCCCTAGTTGGGCCTTAATGCAAGTCCATGATTATTCAAAAAAAAGTATCCTACTTACAACCCTTTTTACTTATTCACAAACCTACAATTTTATACATTATGGTTACACCTTCAATAATCCTTACACCCCACTGTATGCACCCCACACATCACACACCCCACTGCTATGTGCACACAACACCCCGCTGTTGTGTGCACCCCACTGCTATTTACACCCCATGTTCACATGTACTAATGTCACTTTATTACTTAAAACTATATAATATACATTAATCCATTTTTTTACACCCATAACCATTGTGTACACCCCACTGTGGTGTACACATACACCCATTCATGCACCCCATATACACCAAACCACCCCAAAACGTCATGCATTACACCCAAAACAGTTACAAAAATCCACATAAAATCATGAACACCATGAAACCCGAGAAACAAGAGAGGAGGAGGAGTTCACCTAGGGCGGGACCTGGAGGCTCCGACGGTGAGGAAGGTGGCAGCAGTGACGAGTTCGCCAAGAGGAGGAGGGATGACGTGAGGCCGAGAAGAGGGAGGAGAGACCGAGAGAGAGAACAGTGAGAGTGAGAGGGAGAACCCGAGAGTGATGGAGAGAGAGATGAGAGGCCGAGAGTGGTGTAGAGGAGAGGTCGTGAGTGAAGCCGAGATGCAAGAGAAGGAGGGGGTGGCGGTGGTGTTGGAGAAGAAGGTGAATAGTGTAGGGTTTCTTTGTTGTTGTTATATTTATATGGTCAAATGACCTTTTTACCCCCAACTTACTTCCTACACAATTTTTAAACCATTGCCCTTATGGGTCTTTTTACTTATCTATTTATTTCTCTTTTTTACACCTTAAAGTTGGTGTGTGTTGTCACTTGCATGACTCTCCATCTCAACACACCCGCATCTCGAGGTCAATCTCATGGCTCCTCACCATTGAACTGTGTCACTTTAACAATTCCTATTCCATAGACCATATGTTGCGTAATTAACTAACTTCCGCGTTCAAACGACGTTTTTCGGTCCTTTTTTCCTTGTTCCGACTCTCGTAACTCGCGTAGTCTCGCCTTGTCTCGCCAACTAATTAATTAAATTAATTAAAAATTCATTTATTTGTACTTTTTACTTATTTTTCTCCCTCGTTTAACTAGTCGAAACCTCACTCAATTAAATATCGCCCGACCGGCTCGAAACTTGTAAAATACTAAAATACTAATACACACAATCAAAGAATCATAAAATCACTTCGTGTCGACTCCCGAAGTTCGAAATACTGTCTAGTATTCACGTAGCCGGGTCACAATTCTGACAAGAGCAACACAATTCAGTTAAAAATTTCGGGGTTGTTACAATGCAGCTGGAGACTTTGCAGATTGCATATGAGCGAAGTTTAGCAAGGGAGAGTTACTTGCTCACGCATCCAGATGAGGTTAGGGTGAACAGAGCGGATACCCGATCAGATAGTCACTATCAGCAGGATAGGAAGAGAAAGAGGAGCAGATGGGATACTCGTAAGCATCGGGCGCAGAGTGTAGGATCTGTTGTACAACAGACCACACGTTTGGTACAGGCCGTTCCACCCGTGCCAAGCTTTGCCAGTCATCCATCACAGCCTAATCGACATGACCAGCAGTCGCAGAGGCAGATTTCGAGAGCAGGGATGCTGACCGAGGAGGTAGGCAGAGGAGCACGCAGAGGTCTAGTCAGACCCAGACTCATAGTTCTGCACAGGGACGAGGCCAGAGTCAGACTCAGAGGTCGCAGGATACCCGTACGTGTTACAAATGCGGACATGTCGACCACCTTCAGAGGGAGTGCCCTCAGCCAGCAAGAGCACCGTCACAGCATCACTAGTACCAGAGGGAGCGTGTTCAGGCTGCTGTTGAGCCAGACTAGGGGGCGTCCAAACACATTGATGAGGGTATGATTTTCATTTGCGGTACTTGCATGCATATCGTATTTGATTCAAGTTATGTCGATCCCTTGATTGTTGTGCGCTTAGTAGACCTGTTAGGGTTGAAAACTCAATAGACGTAGCAGACCTTAATCCTAGTCACAGCTGTCAGGATGCGATATACTCGAACGTGCATAGTCTTGACATTTCGATAGTGTTAGGGGGCTACGAGTTGCCAGTAAACATGCGAGTACTAGAGTTGTTAGAGTTCGAAGCCTTGGTTGGTGCGAACTAGTTATAAACATTACGTGCGTTGATTGGTGGATACGAGAAGACGAACGAGAGATTTTTGTGAGTTTCATACATGCTGAAGTGAGCCAGAGATGTTAGCTTGAGTTCTTGAAGGAGTACGACTTCGTACTTGAGCACCGTTCGAGAAGACCAACGTTGTTGCTTGATGCGTTGCGCTGTAAAGGATTAGCCTGGGAGGTAGTCGTATTTCAAAGAACCTACGAGCGTGGTTTACGTGAGGCAGTCAAGTTGATGAGTTCAACGGACGTGTCGATGACTACCATGACCTAGATACGTGGTCAAACGATGTTGTAGACCGTTTCATTTGGCATTGTGCACGAGGGACACCAAGACGATGCGTCATACCAGCGGTGCAGTGAGATGGTGGATAGTTCCAATTGCCCAGACAAGAGTCGGTCGATAGACTCATGCTAGAGGTATCGCGGGAGACTGGGGTTTCCATTGGTGGCTGATGTGTGTGAAGAGTTACTTCAGGAGATTCACCGTTTCAGTTTTATTGTGTATCTGGGTCGACCTAAGATGTGTGCCAATATGCGACATTCTTTTGGTGGCCAGGGATGATTTCCGCGGTATTGGAGTTGTTCGAACGTGTGACATGCCAGTGCGTAGAGGCTGGGCATCGACGATCTGGAGGACTACTACAGCCCCACCCATTTTCTTGATGGAATTGGGTATATATGGATATGGATTTCGTTAGTGGTTGCCCCGATCTCCTCGTGGTCACGATAGCATCTGGGTAGTTGTGGATAGTTTTGTTTGAGACTTAAGAGTGCCCAGGAGTGGCAGAAGAAATACTTGTCGAGTATCACGATGAGCTTCAATATGATTCGGGGAGACTATAAATATCTAAAGGTCTCTCCACTGAAGGGTCACGAATGGTTCGGAGTCAAGAAATGACTTACACTGAGTTTTTATCGGTTTCGTTAGGAGTTGCGAAGAGTCGTTAATCTAGTTTACTTATTAGATTAATTTCGGGGACGAAATTCTAATAAGAGGGGGAGACTGTAACAACCCCAAATTTTTAACTGACTTGCGTTACACTTGTCAGGATTATGACCCGACTACGTGAATACTAGACAAGTATTTCGAACTTCGGGAGTCGACACCGAAGAGATTTTATGATTCTTTGATTGTGTGTATTAGTATTTTAGTATTTTACGAGTTTCGAGCCGTTCAGGTGATATTTAATTAAGTGAGGTTTCGACTAGTTAAACGGGAGATAAAAACAAGTAAAGAGTACAAATAAATGAATTTTTAATTAATTTAATTAATTAGTTAGCGAGACAAGGCGAGACTACGCGCGTTACAAGAGTAGGAACAAGGAAAAATGGACCGAGGAACGTCGTTTGAACGTGGGAGTTGGTTAAATATATAACATGCGCACTATGTGATTAATATTGTTAAAGTGACAAAGCCTAATGGTGAGGAGCCATGAGTTTTGCATTGAGATGTGTATGTATGTTAAGATGAGATGATGTGGTCAAAGACCCATAAGGGTAATTGTTTAAAATTGTGTAGGAAATAAGTGGAAGGGCAAAATGGACATTTGACCTTTATATTATATATATAAACAAACAAAAAAAAAACCCTACACTATTCATCTTCCTCTCCAAATACCCTCACCGCCGCCACTCATCTTCTTCCTCCCTTCATTTCTCTCGTCGGTCTTCCACTTGGTCTCCTCTCGCCGGAACCCTCACCGGAGGTTCGTTATCTCTCTCTCTCTCTCTCTCTCTTGGTCTGGGGTTCACTCTCTTTCCCTCTCACTCGCGGTCTCGGCCTCCCTGTCTTCTCAAGCCGTGTTCCACGGCCTCACTGTGCCGCCGTCCCTGGCCAATCTCGGGGTGGTCGGACGTCACTCCGTTTACCGGAAGTCTCTCTTTCTCGGCTTCACTCATGATCTCTCCTCCCTCACTGATCTCTCGATTTCCCACTCGAGCTCTATTTTCCTCGATCACGCACGCCTCCTTCTCCCCACTGTTGTGTGGTTGTCCACGTGATGCCGGACTGGGATGGTGGCCATGACCCTCGGAGACAATCCTAGGTGGTCACTGGAGTCGAGGTGGTTCCCTCTCACACTATCGGTTTCCCTTCTCTCTTGATTTCTCTATTTCTCTCTCTTTTTCTCACTGTTTTTCTATCATTTTTAGACTATTTTTGTGGTTGTTATAACCAGTTCAATTGGTGTGTTTTGGACAACGAGATGTGGGTGTTTCGTGAAGGTTGTAGGTGTGTACATCTCACTGTTGAGACGTTGGGCTGTGGTGTGTGTATGGTGGGTGTGTTGTATGTGTCATATTTTGTATACACTTTCTTGGTGTGTGGGGTGTACCATATATGAAAAAAAGAGAAGAAGAGAAAAGAGAAAGAAAGAGAAAAGAAAGAAAAAAAAAGAAGAGAAAAGAAGAAAGAGAAGACAAGTTTATGTTAAAACATATAACCTATGAAAGTGGAAATGTATTCACTGTATCGAGGATTTTTATTCGTGTCGTCATGTCATGGGATTCCGTTGTCTAGTTGATTGACTTAATTTTAAGTAAATGATCGGATTTGTCGTAGTTTCTTATCAATATTGTGTGGTTTTGAGTTTCGATCGTGATGACTATTCTTTATTAATGACGTCGGTGTTGGGTTTTCAGTCAAGGTTTTATCAATCTAGTTTGAATGTTTTATTGAAATCACTTGAATTAAAGCACGTCGTGTGTGAGAATGAATTTATGTTGGAGTTGCGTGCTCATACATGGTTTCCTCGTGGTAGTAAACGTGAATGTGTGATTTCATGTATTTTTGTCATCGGGATTTCATTATTTTGTGTTGAGTTTATTTCATTTCAAAACTCATGGCATGAATACATGATTTGGTGATTCTAATTCATGCATACGTGAGAACATACAAGGGTCGGGTATTTGTTTGGTATAGATGTGTATTAAGTGTTAGAATACATGGTTATTTCGAGTTATGGTATGATTTTGAAAAATATAAAAGAGTTGTGTTTCGTTTGATCTTTCAGTCGATTTGCATCAAGTCGTTCGAATCATCAAAACATTGGGGAAAACACTAAGGTATTCAATTTAGGTTTAGTAATGACTCGACCCACTAATTAGAGTTTTCGACCTTGTCAGGTAGCGGGAAACTTGGGAATACGTGTTAGGAACGAGTGTGTTGTACGCGGGTTGCGATAGTTCAGGTAAGTACATTTGCCACAAGCATTTGTACGTTTGTAAGCCAGTAAGAAAATGCCATGTGATTCATTATCATTTATTCAGTCTTGTTATGCTCTATTATTGGTATTCCATTCCATTTCTTGTTGTGTGTTTCCCCTGCGTAAGTGTTTTGTCTCGAAAGTACTAGGACCTGCACTAGAGGGATAAAACGCGGGCACTCGTGCGCACGAGTGTGTGACCACCCTTAGTGACCGTGTGACACCGAGTACTGGGTGGGTGGGTTTGAGTCCCTTCAGTCATTGTTGTGCCTTCGCTTGTGTCGATGCCCGGGAAGACCTCGCGAGGTCTTCGCCGTTGTGCTATGATTTAGACCACTTATGAGCCTCTTTTGATTCCTTGGAACACACTTGACTTTCGATTGATATCTATTAGTCTGTTTATCATGCATCTTGTCTATTTAATTTCCTATCTTTTATTACCGCATGATATTTAGACTACTTTACTTGTATTATCATGAATTACTGTTATCTTCTTCTGGCATTACATTCGATTTTATTCAGTTGCTTGCCGTCTAGTTTGTGACGGTGGGTGCAGACAGGGCGGAGAGCAGCAAGGGCAAGGGACCCTGCCTAGGTGATCTACTGTGAGGATTAGCAGCGACATTAGAGAGACTCTTTAGTAGGTGTTTATACTTTTGCTGATGTGTATATTGTTTTATATTTACATTGTTGGGATCATTGAACTTGGTATTTCTTTTGTGAGACTGGTATCATGTATATATACCTATTGAATTGTACATGAATACCCGGGGTTTTCCACACTTATAGAATTCCTCTACTTCCCTTGATTGAGTTATTTTCCCCTTTATTATAATTGTTTTAGTTTTCTGCTGTTTACTATTGCAATAACTCTTTCATAAATTACTAAATTGATTAAATTGAATTGCCGAGTGATGACTCGGGGCTTGTACGGGTCTAGGCCGGGTGTACCCAATTGCGTGGGGAAATTGGGGCCGTCATTTTCCCCTCGCTCTTCTCCTATTTCTCCCTTGCTTCTTCATCTCTTTTTCTTGTTTGGTATTTTGTGCAGGGTTTCTGTAACGACCCTAAAAATCTAACTCGTGCCACGTGTCAATGTTAGGTCGTACGTGGACCCTTACCATGATACAGTTGTCCAATTCTCGATTGTCGATATTGAGGTATGTTATTTTTGTTCGGTATTTTGTCTTATATTTTATTACCCGAATGTAAATTCCATTGTCCCAAGCATATGAGGACGTTTGAGTATGAGCGTTAGTGTTGAGAAACGGGTTCAACTCAATGAGAACGTGAATAACAGGTTTTGGGGAACAGTTGTTGGGTAGTTAGCAGTCTGAAAGATTTAATGAATTAAAAACACTGACTAAATACAAAATAAATAATAATTAAAAGTTGTATATCGCATTTAATACGTTGATATGTCCAGGATTACGCGACGAGCTTGTAACGATCCTCAAATTTATTTGATGACACGTGTCGTGTGTTTTCAAGACCGTGATATACTCATTGTGATTTATCATATTACTCAAGCCTCGGGAGTCGACACTGAGGTATATTTTATTTTTCTGTGATGTTTGTATTAATATTTATACTCGAATGTGAACACTGTATGTCCTAGAGCGTGGTTTTTGTTTATTAATAGCCACAGATTTCTGTGTAAGATTCGCCTAGGAGAAACGAGAATTTTAGGGTATAATACGGATAATTAAACACTGAAAAAGGTAATTAGTGAATTATCAAAAATAATAAATAATTGAATAAAATGTTGGAGTGAGGTTGTGTCTGAGAACGCAAGCAGTGCGAATCGAGAGTTGAAACGGGTTCGAGAACACGAGTTATGAACAAGAAATGGAATGGTTTTAAGGTTGAAGTCACCAATTGAAGTCATGAGTTGTAGTTAGAGTTGGTGAATGGGTAAAGAGGAGACACAAGATGTGCCTCGAGATCTGTGCGTGACAAGAGATGAATGAGTAGTATAAAAACCAATTTTTCTCTCTCCTCAATCCATTTTGATTTGTTTGAACGGGAGAACGGAAAGAGAGAGCATGGGTTTCGAACATTTCAAACTCGTTGCGACGCTGGGGATTGACCAAACACGCGTAAAAAGGTAGGATCTCCACTCATCTCATGTTTGTATATAGTTTGACGTCAATTTTATGGGTTTTCATCACGATGATTTCGGACAAGATTTTGGGGAAATGGTTTGAAATGATTTTGAATGATGTTGTTGAGATCACTTGGGCGATTTATGGAGGTTTTGGTGATTGGTTTGAGCATTTAAAGTTAGTTAGAATTTTTAGGGATTTTTGAAGAATTTCGTGTGATTTTCGAAATTGAAACGTTTTGTTAGGTTTTGACGCGAGCCAAAGGTGGCTTAGAGTTGTAATGGAAGTTTAAATGAAGTTGAAATAGACTCAGAGCATGGCGGCGCGAGTCAGGGGCGTGAAAAACCCCGACAGGGGGCATCTGGTTGGGACGTTGCGAGTGACGCCGTGAGCGCAAAAGCTCATGCGTGCCACTCCACGACGTCTGGGGCAGTAAGCCCCATTCTCACGCCGTGGAAACGCAACCCAGTATTAAATGTCACGGCACCTTCGTGGCGTGATACTGTTCAGAGGGTTAATTTTTTAAAAATTTTAGAAAATTTCGGGGATCTCTCGGGTATCCAATTGGGTCCGAATACGACCCAATACCTCAAAAATCAACCCAATTACACTTATTAAACAATTATAGAAAATTGGGGTAAATTAGAAAATTTTGATTTATTTACAGACTTTGAGAATTCAAGTGGGATAGCTTAGAGCATTTGCGAGGATTGGAGTTTTGCGATATTGAAGTACGTTATCATACGATTGTAAGCCAGTTAGAAAGTATACATCAATTCATTTTCCACTGTTTCCATTTATATTTGAATTATGCTATTGTTGGAAATCCAATCTTTATTTTCTTGATTGAGTGTCTTGGCGTAAGTGTGTTACGAAGGTACTCTTGGGTCCATATTAGTGGTTAATCGTGAGCACTCCTATTAGTGTGTTGTCCTACCTATCTGATAGCTGGTTATATCCCGAGTACTGGATTGTTTGGGCATTGTTGTGTCTATGGATTGTTGGTCACTGTTGTGACTATAAATGTGGTGCTATTGTACTGCATAGACATTGACCACTTATAGACCTCTATTGACTCTTTGGACACTTAAACTTCGTTGCTATGCTTGTCAGTTTGATTATCATGCAATTTGTTACATTTTCCCTCTTTCAATACCGCATAATATTTGGACTACTTATTTGGTAAATTTTGAATTACTATGTAGTTTCTTTTGGCATTACTTTCATATTTCTTATGCACTCACCATCTAGTTTGTGACGGTGGTGCAGATAGAGCTGAGACGAGCAAGAAGAAGGAACTGATGCTAGGTGATGTCCTTTGAGGACTCTCGGAGAAATTATTTCCTTTACTCACAGTAAGTTTTTGTTCTTTTGACTGTGCTTACTGTATCATATGTTTTGTAAACACTGGGACATATATCGAGGATTCAGAGACTAGGGATATCATGTATGCTGATATGCGATGTCTTTTCTGGTGGCCGGAGATGAAAACTGATGTTTCGAAGTTTATACAAGCGTGTGAGATATGCCAGTGTGTGAAGGCCGAGCATAGGCGACTTGGAGGATTGCTGCTGTGGCGGCCCCAATTTTCCACATTGGTCCGCCACGGGAGGCCACGCGGGCCCACAACTGTTCACGTCCGCAATTTCCTCATCAATAACGGCCATTAAAAATCGGGCCGTTACAGTTCTTCCCAACTAATTTGAAATTTCGTCCCGAAATTTGAGATAACTAATATCTCGTCTCAGAGAACTACAACGTAGATACAATTATCTATCAGGTCAACTAATCTAACAAATGTAGCCAACCTAATCAATCACTATTCCACTAACACTTTCGGTGAACTAATCAACCCCAAATTTTGGCAAGCAAATCAACCTCAATCTAGGTGAACAAATCAACCTGTCACTGGTGAACCGATCAACCAGTCATCCACGTACTCCTGGTGTACCAATCAATCCCTGGTGAACTCATCAACCAGTCTCATATCAACCAGTCCCTGGTGAACACATCGACCAGTCCCTGGTGAACCGCACAAACCAATCCCACCACCACCAGTTGTAAATGGACTCCTGGTGAACTAATCAACCAGTTTCACAACCTCCTGGTGAACACATCTACCAGTTTCACCACCACCTCCTAGTAAACACATCTACTAATCTCATAATATCCCTAGTGAACACATCAACTAGTCTCACCATAACCCTAGTGAACACATCAACTAGAACACGCTGGCTCAAAAATAAACTAACCAGCCCATATGCAACGAATGCATGAAAAATAAGACTAATAAAAATGTACAACAACAACGTACCCTAATCATGCTTTGTCGTGTCGTCACTCGACAGATGTGTCACTTCATAAACTCTTTCATCACCGGCGGTATCTCCGATCTTTGTAGAAGCTCTTCGACAATCCACTCCGATGTGTCCTCTTTGACCGCATCTATAACATCTGCGTCTGTCACGTCCTCCAGACTGTCGACCCTCGGATCTCTGACCCCAACTCCGGTCCCTCTGATCCTGATTCTGTCTATACAACTGTCTCGGTTGCTGTATCGGTATAGGTACAATCTCATGTACCACCTGGCGATCGTCATTGCTGAATTGATCATCGGTCTGATCTTGGTTGTCCTCGCGACTCCAATCTGTCTGCTCGTCATTATAATCATACTGATCGTTTCTCAAATCACGATCATTAATGAAATCATGATCCTGTTGCCAGTGAACTCTGCGTGCTCGAAAATCCTGCTCCTGACTGCTAGATTGATTTCCCTGTCTCTTCGGTCTCTGATCAGACCAAGAACTCTGTCCAGACCCATCTCCAAGCTCACCCCGGTGTCGTAAATACGTCTCGCGAGCCAATGCTCATCAAAACACTCTGTAGCGTCTCCGCACCGGTCGCAACTATCACCCCACCAATCCTCTCATCTAGACCTCTGATGAAGTAGTAAATCTGTAATCTCTCCGTGTTAGCCACATCCATGGCATACATCATGAGATACCGGAATCGGTCCATGTACTGAGAAACTGACATGGTACCCTGTCGCAAACTCAAGAACTGCTCCCTCAGTCGTAACTGCACCTCTGTGGGAATATACTCATCCAAAAATAACTGTCTAAACTCTCCCCATGTCGCTGGCGTACCATGTATATCAGTATAGGTGGTCCACCAAACTGCAGCCTGACCTCTCAAACAATACCCCGAGATACGCACCTGGTCCACCTCAGGTACCTCTAATAGCTGGTGTAGTCGTCGATGTGTCATCAGCCAACGTCCTGCAACCTCAGGATCACTGACTCCCGTGAAGTACGTAGGATTAAATCTCATAAAATCCTTCACCATCTTCGCTGCTTCTGACATCCTACTCCTAGCAGTCGAAGTCCCTACCTGCTGCTCTGTAGTGGTGGGTGTCACCACCGTAGTCTCTGCTGGTACTACCACGGGCTCAACTCTCTCTATAACTGTCTCTGACCCAGCCGCCTGTGTAGCAACAGCCGGTGCTAATGCTGTCTGCGTGGTAACAGGTGCAGCACGCTCAGCAGTCGGTGCTACTGCTGGTGTCCTTGAGCTCCGAATGTACTCCATTAGCTCACCATTCGAGCTCGCTGCAATAGCTGCTTGCTCTCTTCGAATCAATCGTCGCTCGCCGGCCTCGTATCATAGCTCGCAAATCAGCCACGTCACTAGTGGTATGATCACTGGTCTCTCCAACCTCCTGCCGAGTAGTCGGCGGAGTGGTGGGAGTCTGTCCGTCCATCCTAAACTGCACAACCAACGTGCATTGGATCAGACTCAGTATATACGCGTATAATATGTAATACACAATCAAAGCATACACGTATATTTATAATTTCCTGAATCTACCCGCCTCACATCACTTCCCAACTAAGCCTTTAATCATTCACTTGTGGTTTCCACATCTAAGTTTTATTCATTGAATTCATGCATTTATTCAGTCTCCAATTGCAGCCATATCAAAGCTAGCTAAAATCCCTATTCCATTCCCTAGGCTCCTCAATTTTCCAAAATGTGGCGGTATCGGAGGTAACCATAACCCACACCTCACCCCCTGGGTTCCTTAAACTTAAGCTCTGATACCAAAATGTGGCGGCCCCAATTTTCCACATTGGTCCGCCACGGGAGGCCACGCGGGCCCACAACTGTTCACGTCCGCAATTTCCTCATCAATAACGGCCATTAAAAATCGGGCCGTTACAGCTGCAGCCTTTTCCCATTCCACAGTGGAAGTGGGAGCACATTGCTATGGATTTTGTCAGTGGTTTGCCTCGATCATCTCGTGGACATGACAATATCTAGGTAATTATGGACAGACTAATGAAATCTGCACATTTCATTCTGGTATCTGCTACACACAGGGTTGATAGATTGAGTATTCTCTACGAGCATGAGATAGTCAGATTGTACGAAGTTCCATTATCTATTGTGTCAGATAGAGGACCGCAGTTTACGTCATTGTTATGGCAGAGTATGCAGGTTTCGTTTGGCACGAAACTTGATTTGAGTACAACGTACCATTCACAGACAGACGAACAGTCCGAGAGACTAATGTGTGTTTATATTCAATTGTTGTTCAAAAAGAAGAGGTAGCTCAGACGTTAAGTGTCAACTAAAATGAGCATTAGGTCTTAGGATCAAATCTTACTTCTAACACTAATTATTTTAAAATATATTAGTTACTAACTTGTATTCGAGTCGGGCCCAAACCGAGCTTGGGCTATTTAAGGTCGCCCTAACTGCCCACTTTAAAGTTGGGCCTAAATGGGTTTGGGCTTGAATCGAGCTTTTCTTAAAAATGTCTACCCAAGCCCGATTATTTATTCATAGGCTTGGGCGTACACCCGAGCCCATGATCAAGTCTACTAGGGAGTACAAAATCAAGTTTTTCTTTCATGCAAGTAAAGAGAAGAAAACAATTCAGGTTTTTTGAAAGCAAAGAAAACTAAATAGTGCTGAATTTTTGAGGTTTTAAGGGGATCCAAGCTTGGAGGATGAAACTTTGAAGAATCAAATCATAGGTAACCTCTCTTACTCTTATGTTTCGATTTCGATGAAAATGATTTCATGCATGACCAAGTTGTGTTAAATATTTTTGGCTTACTGTTTTCTTTACGATTTCATGATTTTCTAAGGTTATGATTCATGTACATGCCACATAACTTTGGTTTCAAAAGAATTAAATCAAACTTGCTTATAGAACCAATTATATTAATAAAAAATGAGTTGAATTTTGAAAAAGGCATAACTCTCTCAATACCAATCCGATTAAAATGAACTTCTAGTATGTTGTTGTTGGGTACGTTAGTGATTTGTGACTAAAAATTAAGATTTTTGGGGCTATAAATTCGGAGAAATAATTTTTACAAGCTTGGTGGTCAGAATTAATAAATATTTGAGTTATCTTAGTAAAATTGTTGTATCGAACAACTTTTGCCCATGGAAGATTTTTGAAATCCAAATGTTTTCTTGCCCAAAAATGCTTTGTAACATTGAGGATCAAAACTGAAAATTTTATAAGTTTTAATGATCAACACGAAGTGAACCCAGAGTCACCTGATTCAGTGTTGAAGTACGCAGTAATTTCTCGTATATTCATATAATTTGTAGTACTGGTAAGTGAGATATCGTCTCCACAAGGATTTTGCAAATCTTTTAAGAACTAGATCTACACAAAGTTTATTTCTTTTTTATTTTATTTTAATTTTAGCTAATTTAATTAAAATGAGAAATAAATACTATCTAATTAAATTAAAACAATTGGTTTCAAAAAAAAATTAAAATAATTAATTAAATCAACTAAACTATGAGCAAACGAAATTCAATTTAATTCAATCAAGCAAACAAATAATCAATATAAATTAAACATCTTAAATAATACATCTTAGATAATGAATTATAAACCGTTTAATTTATATCTGAACAATTTACTTAAAGTATAGTCATAATTACGTTATTATAATTAAGTAATAATCCTAGATCATTAAACACTAATATATATATATATACCCATGCAATGGGTACACTATTTAGAACTATTGAATTTAAATCCAACACATTAATCGAGGTGACATAAATGCATAAACATTTAATGCACAACAAATTGAGGGGTTCCCATGGCATGTGTATATATTTGGTCTCCATTGTAGAATTTCCTCATATATATATATATTAAGGGACGATCTTGGGGTTGCTACGTGGCAGTTTCTAACCCTATCAATGTGCCACATGGCACCTCCAAGATCTTTCCTTAATAATATTAGTATATTACTATTTCAAACCTATACAATAGGAATTTTCAATTTAATATAAATTTCAATTTAGAGAATACATGCATACATTACAATATTTGTAAGGCTTAATAAGCAAATATTTCCTAACGTTTCAATTTTTGCAAAAATATTCAAACCTTTTAGTTTCGTGCAAATTGTATCCTTGCTTGTAATTATTATTTATCAAACTTCAGTCAAAGTGATGAACGGTCACTAGATTACATACCCATGCATTTGTATGAAATAATATTCTCATCTGCATGCATTTTTTTTTTTATTTTAAAATGTAATTCGCTAAAAAAAAGGAAGTGAGGATACAATTTATAAGAAATCAAAAGGTTAGGATATTTTTATCAAAATTTAAACGTTAAGATATTTTTGTAAAAACCTAGAAACATTAGGATTTATTTACCTATTAGACCTATTTGTAATTAATTGTGCAAAACGTTTATGCTAAACAAATAATTCAACTCACGTGGCACATTAAAAATCCAAACGTAAATCAAAACGTTACAAAGATAAGACATACGTTATAATATTTTCAAATGTACCAATTGAGTTGAACCCATTAAAGACACCATCTATATATATACCAACTAAGTACAACCCAAATTAATGGCAGTTTATTTGCACAAATAGAATTAGCGAATCAATGTACTTGATGCTATGTCTGGTCCTGTATTGAGCCATGAATAATTAATGAAATTTTGATTTCTCTTCAAAAAAAAAAAAAAAAAAAAAAAAAAAAAAACTAAGTACTACCCAATTATGTGACAAGTACGATCCATACTTTTATAGGAATTCCTGTAATGGCTGTCTTCACAAAACTTAGTGTGCTCGATCCATCATATGATGACAATCACAAGAGCACCTTCCTCAGCCTAGATTTGATAATATGTGATGAAGACGTAAGTGTATTGCCATTTGCTAGCTATATTTCTTAATCTTAACGTATACTCATTACTTTTTAATTATTTAATCATTTGTATTCATATTAAATTATTTGTTTATTCATACAGTAGGAAACTTTGGTTCATGCAATAATTCGAAAAAATCAGGTGCAAAAATTCAAGCAGTTAATACCGGAGGGATGGCTTTTTTCTATCAAAAACTTTGAAGTGAGCTTGATTACGGGGTTGTATCATCCTGTCACAAATATGCACAGTCATATATTTTTTGCACACGACTACAGTAAAACATCTGGATGACGTTGTGGGGATACCCAAACATAAATTTCAATTTGTTGGTGAAGATGTGATTCAAGGACGGGTTGACAATCGTGAATTTTTAACGGGCACGCACTACAAGAAATTTGCCTATTAATGACATTTAAAAACTGTCGTTAAAAGTAAAAGATGACAGTTTTCAACAGTCATAGAATGGGGGTGTTGTAGAAAGTATTTCCTTACAATGACAACATGTTTAGTGTCATCTTTAACGTTTAATGACACTTAAAAACTGTCATCGTAACTATACAATGACATTGAACAACTATCATAAAAGAGCTTTAACGACAATTTTTAAATATCGTTGAAGCTGTATGACAAATAAAAAAAATCAATAAAAACTATTCAAATGTATATACAACCTATTAAACAATCAAATTCATTGCGCTAAAATTAAAATACCAACAATATCTAAATTCAAATTCAAATTCAAATAACAATTTCAATATTGTAGCAACTAAAAGCTACTACATGCACCATGTATTTTAAAAAAAAAGCTACACCATGTATTTTAAAAAAAAAGAAACTACGCCATGTAAATACAACATGGCAAGACAAGTACCCCTTCAAATTTGCAACTTTTCTTCTTTGCAACCTGTCCAACAAAAATCAAAAAATCAATAATAGTGTAGCATATCTTTTGATCGAAGAACATAGAGGGAAAAAAATTTAAATGAGCCCAACCAAAATGACAACCCAAAAAGTACCAAATTTTTGTCAAAAACTCTAATGAACACAAAAAATTTGGCTTCTCACCATCTAAGTTACAACTAAATATCTAACAACAACAGATAAGGTTCTCACCTTCCAAACAAAATCATCAAATCATGACCACAATAAACAATCTTACAAACCACATTCGAATGCTTAAAATTAAGTTAACAGAAGAAATCAACTTTTACATTACAGAACATTATCAGAAGGCTTTCTCTTTCAACCCATGAACCAGAAGAACATAGAGAATAAAATTTGTTCCAATGTGCACGATATACATACATCTATACATGGAGGGACTGTTTGGCTATGTCTGAATTGTTCATTAACAATCTAAGAATTTTAAGGTCATGTTCAACTACACATATGACGATTGTTGCTACTCTTTCTTCTTTATATTGTGACTTGTGAGACCCATAAAAAAAGTTCATCTTCCACACACCAATAGTAGTAAAGTAGGGACCAAATAAAGACATACATGAATGCATGATATAAAATACATAATCCCTTTTGTGTATTTATATATTCAGCCACCCAAAAAGCTCACTCTTTACCAAACGTACCAATTCACCCAAAAATACAAACAAAAGCAAATACGAAATGAAGTATCCGAAATCCACAATGTATGCTTGGGCCCTCATAAAGTAAAGTAAAAAAAAATTTAGAAAAGCAACCTACCATGGCCGTATAAATGATATAATACTAGTACAAGTAAACCAACAAACAAGGCAAAGACCAATCAGAGCTTAAACATCACTATTTCCTTTTAAAAAAAGATAACAAAACTTTTCTCTGTATAATATAACATAGAAAAATGTTGTAGTGGCGATAGATTCTTGCATTGAGATATGTGATCATGCATCTATATATGTATTGCACGAACATAGACATGTGCATGTTTATGCTAAGGCACCATAGGATCCATAAACATAATCTCTCTCCTTTTTTTTTCTTTTTTTTTATTTTTCAACAAACATAGACATGTGCGTGTTTATGAATGTCAACAAACCTCGCTAACTTCCAGCCCCAAATTCGAAACTTCTTTGCATATTGCTTTCTTGATTTCGTTGAGTTGTTTGTCACAAACACTAGCTTCTTCCCTAAATTAAGAATAATAGAAGCATATTAATCAACCATATCAATCAACAAGAAGAATAACAACAATGCATAATGAACACAAAGCATGAACAAATTGTAATGCAAAAGGCCATAATTAATTATTAGTTGGTGCCGCCGAGGACGCCCTTGAGCTTCTTCACTTGAGCATCATCAAGGAAAGTAGTCTTCTCCACCAATAAAGAAGGCAAGTCGTTGGCAAACAAGACGTAGTCGAGAATCTGAAGGCCAGGTGAAGGGCTGCTAAAGCTAACAATAGCAGTAGCAAGAGACCCTCCACCATTCACTTGGAAGTGAAGCAGACCTATAGGACAGATCATGACGTCTCCCTTCTTGAGTGTCTTGAGATAGACTTTGTTCGCCGTGTCCACAAACCCTGCGCAGATTGTACCTTGGAGGACTGTTAGGACTTCATTTCCTGCAGGGTGAGAGGGAACTAAAAGGGTAGGCTTGTGAGAACACAACAAGGGCCACAAGTACCTGTGTTGAGAGATTTGGTTCAGTCCCACATGTTATTGCCTCATCAGCTGAAGTAGCAAAAGAGTTCCTTAAGACTCATGAGCTCTCTTTCTCTCATAGGCCACAGTCTGCTGCAGTTAAGTTTCTTACTTATGGTTCTGCTGACTTCCTGTTTGCTCCATATGGCCCCTACTGGAAATTCATGAAGAAATTATGCATGTCTAAACTCTTAGGCGGGCAAATTCTTGAACAATTACAACATGTTAGGCATGACGAAATACATCGGTTTTTGCAGAAATTGTTGGTCAAGTCCAATATTGGTAAAGGACAAGTCGATGTACACGCCGAGATAGTAAAATTGACAAACAATGTGATCACAAGAATGACAATGAGTAGGAGGTGTTCAGAGTCGGAAAATGAGGCCGAGGAGATGAAGGAATTGGTAGAAGATTTTGCTGAACTTGTGGGGAAGTTTAACCTATCTGACTATATTTGGTTTTGTAAGAATTTGGATTTACAAGGCATTAGGAAGAGATTTGAAGAGGCTCGCGCCAAGTATGATAGGATGATTGAGAAGATCATAAAGGAACGTGAAGAGGCGAGGAAATCTTTCAACACAGAACGGTTGTTTTCAAATTAAACATAGACTTGGAATATGCATCGTACATCTCAACACCAATGTTCCAAAGCATCTTCAAGTCATCAATGAGTGGTTGTAAATATACATCAATGTCGTTCCCGGTTGCTTTGGTCCCGGTATGAGCAAACTCAACATCAAATGTTCAAGTGACATGCACATGTGTGGTGGAAGGTTGTACACTACTAGCATCACTGGCCAACAACTGTATGAAGGACTTTGATAACCAAATGGGTTGAATCCATCAGAGGCAAGCCCAAATCGGATATTTCTTGGGTCTAAGGCAAAACTTGGCCATTTTTTATCAATCAAATTCCATGCAAATGAATCAACAGGGTGTCGAGCCATACCATCTTGACTATGATGAGTTGAATGCCACTTAAGGTGCTCTACAAATTCGAGATGACATAAACATCCTTCTAAGCCTTGGCACAATTGGAAAATAGCGTAAAACTTTAGCAGGCACCCCTACTTTAATCTTTTTAGTGCGAGAATTAACCTTCCATCTAGAGCTTCCACACTTGGGACACGAATTCAAATCTTTATTCTCATTTCTAAATAAACAACAATCATTTATACAAGCATGTATTTTCTCATATCCCAAATCAAATTCATTTAACAACTTTCTCACTTTATACAACGACTTTGGAAGACAATTGTCTTTCCCAATATATCCCTTAAAAGGTTGAGAAGCTCATTGAATCCCTTATCGGTCATACCATTTGACGCTTTAAGCTTATATAAAACTATAGTTGTTGATAGCTTCGTGTATTTCGTACACCCAGGATATAAGGGAATTGTAGCATCTTCAAATTTCTTCCTATAATTCTCCTCAACACTTGGTTCCAACATGCTTTGTTCCCATTTCATTAAAAAAATATGCATCATTATACATCATGTGAGCTTCGGACATATCAAGATCATCATCTAATGAATCAAAATTTTGAGGTACTTCAAGATTCCCCGTGGAGTATCCAAATCTTGTAGTTAGAATCAAAACCATTCATGACCAAATGATTATACAAGACACTATCCTCTTGTTGAGAACAATTCTTACAAGATTTACAAGGACAAATAACCATATCGGGATTCCTCGCATGCTTCTTAGCTTCAAGAATAAATCTGTTGACACCTTCTTGGTATTCATGACTAAATCTTGATATTTAGTCCAACTTTTATCCATTTTAGAATTTCTCAATAACCTTCTTGTCTATTTTCCTAAACAAAAAGATAATGGTGAGATCCCCAAAAATTGAAGGACACACACATAACCTCGCTTTGAAAGAGAATTTATTATTAAGAAGTTCGATATGTGCCAATATACATTATGACACAAAGGAAAAAATAAATAAATAAAAAGGAAAGCCAAGATGACTCTTCCAAAACACAACAAAACTAGATTGTGCAACTTGTAATATAGGTAACCAAAAATTTTGAAGTTTTTTCACTCTTAACTCGAGCACCACGTACATCTCTCGGTTAAGAGTATTTGGAAGTTTCGATGAAAGAGTATTGGAAATAACCTATTTTGTGTTTGGCGGTAGGGGTGTATCTCGCCATTTTGCAATTCCCTATTAAATAAGGGCATTCTTGAATTTAATATAGCGGGTGCATTATATTATACATCTGTCATCCAAATTCATGTTCAAAGTTGTTCAAAATTTTATTGTGTTCCCCTTCGATATATTAATATTAGTACATAGAAATATAGATAGATGGAGAGAGGCCAAAGAGAGAATAATCTAAACTTCAAACTCACCACACAGCCCTTCCCCTACTCTTATAAATAATCATCTCCTAAGTCTAACTTTTCCTCACTGTCCATTCCACATTCATTGAAAGCAAAGCAGAGCAAAGACACAACACTAGAAGACCAAAAAAGCAAAACAAGAGGAATACTACTACTCGCTGTCACATTACTCCTACTACTAGCTAGTACGTTTTTGTTGGAGTCGCAAAATATTTAATCAATCATTACACATTATAAGCGAATATCTCCATCATCATCAATGGTGAAGATAGAAATTGTTAGCAAGATCCAAACACGAGTAAATCAACCACTGAATTGAACAATTAACTTCAAAAATTACACAAATAAGCAAAGTTAATTTGAAAGTGAAACCGACTCGAGAAGATGGGAGGTCGGAGAAGGCGACGATGGCCGAGAGAAGGAGCCGACCGAGCGAAGCGGAGAAGAGCGGATGGCGAGTGGACGACAACCCTAGCGGAGCGAGAGACAATGCTAGCGAGCAAAGCAGATGCGACGACGGAGCGAGAGAACGACGGTCACTTCCAAGGTTAAATCGCCATCCGCGCCATAAAGTCGGTCACTTGGAGCGTCGAATTGACCTTAGGGCTTCAATTCTCGCTCTCGTGGTCTCCTCCAATGGCTGCTCCGCAGCCTGATCGCGAGCTTGATCGCGAGCTCCGCAGCTGATTTGAGCGCAAATGGCTCAGCAGATCTGAAATTCAACACGTATAACTCACAAATTGGACGAAAACCACATCAAAAACAACAAAAACACTACGATTGATC
Organism: Stephania japonica; assembly: GCA_039657345.1. Classification (NCBI taxonomy): domain Eukaryota; kingdom Viridiplantae; phylum Streptophyta; class Magnoliopsida; order Ranunculales; family Menispermaceae; genus Stephania; species Stephania japonica. Next base: position 11,340,254 of record CM077558.1, on the reverse strand, counting down.
GATTGATTGAGCGATTGCGTACTTGGTTGTGAGGATGATCGATGTAGGGTTTGTCTTTGTGAAGAGGAACACATGAGAAGAGAATGATCGATGTAATTCGAGAGAAAAGGCTTTGCACTAAAACTTTGGAGCAAAAGGTCCGAAATACCCTTCATTTTTTAGCACCAGTAGCGAAGCGGACTTTGTTCCTAGGCGGTCTAATTTTTTCTTTCTTTTTTTACTTTCAAACCCAACAAACTCTTTTTTTGAGTAATTATCAATGACATTTGTAAACTGTCATAAAAACCTTATAAAAAGTTATCTATCTGAAAAGAAATTGTAAAAGACTTCTTCAATGACAGTTAATTAAAAAAATGTCATTATTTAGTGTTTCAATGATAGTTTTTCTAAAAATGTCATTGAGTTGATGTCATTAAAAGTAACTTTTGTTGTAGTGACGTAAATTTTCAAATACGTTATTTTTCTACTTAGTTCTTCTAAATTATTACTAACCGTTTAAATTTTATATGTTGTAGATATTATTGGTTGCTTAAGAAGCATTGGCGAAGTCGAGGCAGTAGGAATAGATGGCGACAAAAGAAAAAGGGATCTTGAAGTCAGTTTTGATCAGTAAGTTGATCGCTTCATCCATCGATCTTCTGCTATCATTTGGTTCCTTCCCAAATTTTGTACCTCTCCAATCAGATGTCTTACTCCAAAGCCTCATAGTTCCATTTAAACAACATGCAAGTAAAACATGTCTTTGTGAACCCATTCCATTCGAAGGCAACGGTAGGGTCTTATCTGATTACATTGTAGCTTTAAGAAACATGCCCGGCCCAAGCATATGTTAAGAGTTTTTGGACTATTTCTTCTGATACATATACCTGATTGATTCAATTGACCTTTAAAACTTGCGTCTATCCAACTTCTATATATTAAGGACAGAATCGACCATCAGCAAGAAAATTCCCTTTTGACCATAATTTTTATTTTTATTTTTATTTTTAATTTGCTAAGAAGGGTCGTGGCAATATTCATGAACATACTTTTATTTTATCGAAAGTTACTCTGTGGGGTATTTTCGTTTGTCTAAGGGTACTTTATTTTAAGTACTCTAGGAGTACTTAGCAGTGTTATAATTCCAAACGTGCCAATCTATATATATATTTTAAGTACTCTAGGAGTACTTAGCAGTGTTATAATTCCAAACGTGCCAATCTATATATATATATAATAAGGGAATACCTTGGGGTTGCCGCGTGGCGCTTTTCAGCTCTCACGACGTGCCAGATTTTCCAATTTTTTATTTTTTAATTATTTTTTAAATAGTAATAGACTATAGTAGTAGGTTATAGCCCCTTAATTATCTATATTCTATATTATATAATAAGGGAAGTCCTTGGGGCTGTCATGTGGCGATCCAACCCTCTCGACGTACCACGTGGCACATCTAATATTTTCTAATTTATATATTTTTTAACTATTTTTTAAATATTAATAGATTATAGTAATATATTATAGCCCCTTAATTACTTCATAAAATAACTCTCTTTATGTAATGGCTCAAATTTCATTAAGGCCGTTATTCACGTATTGTTTGGGTAATTGTGATGATAATGAATATGTTAGGCGTCATTACATCACAAGTGTGAATTTATATTGATTAGACCGGGCAAGATAGTATGTTGGGTATTGCCTAGAAATTTGTGCTGACGCGGGAACCAGACGGGCGACTGACGGGAACACTAAGCCGGGGAATTGGTTCAAATTACTTAATATAATTAAATGTGATAAATAATCGATACGGGAACACGACGTAGGACAAATTTTTTGTTAAAGTTTCGTATTGTGGTGAGAGTTACCGGGTGCTGGGTACCGTAGCGCCCGAGGAGCAAGTGATTGGTGTTGAAAGGATGAGATCAAGTTCCCATTTGTGTCACCTTTTGGTTGACTTGTTGACTCATTTTAGGACACAAGATGGTGCATTGAGATGTGGGTAGCACATTAGATCAAAATTTAAGTATAAAAATGAGATTTTATCTCATTTCTACAGCCCTTTTCTTTCTCTTCAAAGTCTTCGACGAAAATTTGAGCAAACTTTGGAGGGTTTGGTGATGTTTTCTTGGTGATTGGGTGGTGATTGAGGTTTCAATGGTGGTTTTTGAGCTCAAATGATGAATTCATTGAAGTTGTGGTTGCTGTTTTGAAGAAAATCGTCAGGCGTATCGATTTTGTCGGGGTTTATCGAGATTTGAACACACACTATGGTTGTTTTGGAGAACCATAGTAGAACAGGTTTGGACCGCAACAATGAGCTGAGGAGGTTCGAAAAATTGACCCAACTCGAGACAGGGGAGACGCTACCACCTACGGCACCCTGCACAATAAAATAAAATAAAATAAAAATAAAATAAATTGAAAATTGATTGGATTTCTGAATTTTGAGGAATTTAGTAATTATTTAGGATACCAAGGACTTAAGAGAAACTAGTCGGGTATCAGACACGTATTATAATTATGAGGTGAAAACGACATTAGTACCGGAGATTTGGAGCGCGGTTTGAGGTGTGTAAACCCCAACAGAAACACAACTTGAATATTTAATGGTTTTAGTTTTTACACTTGTTATTCTTGTTGTACAATTCCATTATTCATGTATACGTTTATTTATTGATTGGTCGGTATTGATTGGTTTTATTATCGGTTGTGGTATGAGACTGAGCAGGCTATATTGTAGCACATGTGCTTGCGCCGTCAGTGGATTGCGACTCGAGCTATGGGGTGCACGTGTCTGGTAGGGCGTGATTTGTTCCAGTCACCGTTAGCGGTCTGGGTGTGGCCAAGTCTCGTTTTGGGTAGATGGGGCATCCGAATTGGCGAAATATGATCTAGTTAGTTAGGTTATGTCACACATTCGTCTGGATTTATCGGAATCTTTGTTGAGCATGTTGTTAAAATCATGATTATTCGTTGATCATCTTGTATGACTGTTAACTATGCACGCAAGGTTTTATAGCTGCTCGTACTCACTGCGTGTTTAGTTAACCTTATTTATTGGCTCTATTATTATCTACTCACTGCGTGTTTAGTTAACCTTATTTATTGGCTCTGTTATTATCTACTCGATGGTTTTCTTTGGAAGTTTACTCACTGTATTTGTTGAGTGACTGAGTGCAAATTCGAGCACGAGTAGAGGCAAAAAGACTTTAGCAGACTACTTGTGACTTTCCACTGCTACAGACTGACTTGTATGTATTTATATTTTGTTGTTTGACTTTATTTTGGATATTAGAGACTTTTGAGATACTTGTACATGTATGTAAACACTTTTATTACTTTATATACAATGTACGATGCCAAGTTTTTCACATAGGACTGAATGATGCTCTAACTTGATGAAAGAAATTACAAATGCTATATTTTTAAGGCTTCCACTTAATTAATGCATTTTAAATGTTTATAACTTTGATTATTGAGGATTGAGGGGTGCATGGTGCGCATGAGACACAACCAGGAGGTGATTTGGCAAGAGCCCACGACGCATGACGTGGTGGGCCTTAGCTTTTGGGGTCATCACACTTTAATTACTTTTAAATATATGAAACGTAAGTTATGGAATGAAAATATTACCTTAAATGGCCCTTTAATTACTTTGAAATATAACTCCCCTTGATTTAAATTAGTTTTAATTGGGATTTTTCTTAATTTTACATTACATTTTATTTAATTTGTTTACACTTTATTTTTTTTAAAAAATGTTTACACTTTCTTAAAAATAAGGAGTTTTAAATCTAATGGGAAGACGAGAAGATCTTTGTAATGTTTCAATTAAATGGAGTTTTTAAATGATATTTATATATTAAACTGTTAAACTTTTTTTTTAAGAAAATGTTGTAGGTTTTGATGGAAAGATTAAAAGATGATGTATGATAAGAAGGGTGTTTTTATAGTGGCAAAAGCAAATGCCTTAGTCACAGAGACACACTATCAATTACCATTGAGATGTTGGGATTTCATCTTGAATTGGAGTGGCTCTCAGCGGATTTGTACCTTCCTATGACTTGCTCTACATAACCGACTGCCTACGAATGACTTGTGTTGTAAGAGGAATATAAGAGAGAATGTGATTTGTGATCGATGTCGTGAAGATGACGAATCTACTCTACATGTTTTAAGGGATTTTCAACTAGCTCACCTGGTCTGGGGATCCCTACCCTAAATGATATCATCTCCACTCTTCTATACATCAACATTGGTAGATTGGATAGTGTCGAACCTCATACAGAAAGACCATTGCAAGATGGTAATGTTTGGTGTCTCATGTTAGAAGTTGTGGTCCTGAAGAAATAACACTATGTTTGGGAATCGATCTGATATAAGATATGAGGTCAGGCGATCAATTATTTACATAATTGATGAGCTCTTTCGTTCGGAAGTTTATGGTCGATGGGGAAGCCACAACGGCAAGAGTGATATGGGGGATGAAAGGCAATTTTCAAGTAGCATTTCAAGCAAAGTTGGGTCGGTGTACACCTCTTTGTGCCGAACTATGAGAAGTTAAACATGGCTTGCAACTGGCGTGGGATAAAGGATGTAGGAAACTCGTTGTGGAGCTAGACTCGCAGGAAACAATTGATCTTATTCTGGACTCATCACAGGGCCAATTTCGAGATGCACTGATTCATGATATTCTAAGGGAGACGGACAAGGAGTGAAGTGTAGTTTTCAGTCACAAATTTTGAGAGAATAATGCTTGTGCAGCCACATGGCTAAGGAAGCTTTTTAGTGTGATGTTGATTTTAAGATTTGGGAACATATTCCCAATCAAATTTTCATGTTGCTTGTGATGGCCCCAATTCCCCATAAAATTGGGTCCCGCCCGGTCTAAACCTACGTGGACCCCCGAGTCCTCACTCTCGAAGTCAGCGCATCCTAGTCAGCCTCAAAACCTCATATTCATTATTAATTTATCAATTTAAATCTGTGAGATATAGAATTATATAATAAGTAGGAAATTAATAGCAAAAATCAACTATAATTAACTAATAACTCAGTAAATGGAATTCATGAAACAACTTACAATATGGAAAACTTGAAATTGGATAAATACATACATATCTGGTGATCAAAGCTAAACAGTACGATAATACATGATATCCCTAGTCTCTCAGTCCCAAAGTGTATTCCAATGTATTACAAAAACATAACGTACAATAATCACACAACAAAAGATAAAACCTATTGTGGAGTAAAGGAAAGAACCGCTCCGAGAGTCCTTAAAGGAAGTCACTTAGCATCGGCTCTTTTCCCTTGCTCGTCTTAGCCCTATCTGAACCTATCGTCACAAACTAGATGGTGAGTACGTGAAAAATTGAAAGTATAGCCAGAAGAACATAAACAACAATTCATGAACAACCAAATAAGCGGTCTAAGAATCATGCAGTATTGAAAAGCAAAAAATAATACAAATTTCATGATAAACAGACTGACAAGTGATTCAACGATATTTGAGTGTGTATAGAGTTAAAAGAGGCCCATAAATTGTCAATTTACCACAACATATCCACAACAAATTCCACATCCATGTCCACAACCATTACCACATCCACCACAATATCCATAACAATCCAATACTCGGGGTAAAACTCAATATTAGGTGGGTGGACAATACTCCTGCAGAAGTGTTCACTTTAGCCCAGCTAATACGAACCCAGGAGTACCTTTACGACACATTTACGCTAAGACAGTCAGCTAAGGAATATAATAATGGAATTCTAACAAATAGCTCAATTCAATAGAAATATCAATAATGGAAAATGAATCAATGTGTACCTTCTTACTATCTTACTAATGTATGATATGTACCTCAAATACCATAAAACATCGATCCTCGCGCAACTTTCTAACTTGTTCAGTTCGAATTCCCAAAGCCTAACAATCATTTAAGCCCAATTTGTTTCAATTAGAGTCATTTCGTGACCCTAGATAAACTCCCCAAAGTTTTCCAAAAGTTTTAAAAATTATTTATAAAAATTTTGTTTTTACTATTCTAAACGTCGTAAGTGACGCCGCCAGGGTATAAGTTCCACGACGTCACATAAAGCGTGAATTTTTTGAGTCACTAGTTTGGATGCGGCTGGTGACGCTGCCAGAGTTTTTGCCCACGACGTCATCTAAAGTGACAATTCTCCAAACTGTCTCTTTTGCACGTCGTGACTAACGTCGTCCCTAAGAGATTGTGATAGGCTCGAAACGTGGCGACGTAGCCGGGGTTTCAGAAAATCCTAAAAATGAGTGCAGAGTGTCACGCCACGAGGGATGCAGTAGCGTCCCTCACCGTGTTCCGAGCCTATCCCAAACTCTTAAGGACGTTCGAAAACCACACCAAACTCACATCACCTAATGTCGAAACCACGACATAAGCTCCGATTTGAAAATTACTCCAAATTCACCAAAAATTACAAACCTCTCCAAATCACTAAATCAATTCATAAAACACCAATAAATCATCCATTTGATCATAAAATCATAACCCAAACTCATTTCCAAAATTTTCCAAAAATTTGCCCGAATTCGTCGTAACAAAAGCCCACAAACTGGCATCAAAACGTAGGGATTCGCGTAAGGAGTCGGGATCACACCTTATTACGTGTAGTTGGTCGATCCTCGTCGCAAATCCAAGCTCGAAAGATCCGAGAATCCCAACATTTCTCACGTTCTCTCTTGATCGAAAGAATAAGATATGGAGGACAGAGAAAAGGTGGTGCCTTTTATACGCCATCTTAATCTCCTCCAACGCATGAATCTCAAGGAGTATCTTATGGTCTCTCTTCAACTAGTCCACCAACTCTAACATACAACATGACTTCACTAGGTGACTGGGCCTTCACAATCACACCATTTCTCACTCACACTTCGAGTTATAGGACCCGTACTGCTTCACGACTCGCACGTCACACGTACCCAGAAACAACATCGCTCTTGCATATTAATTAATTATTTATTATTTTTTGATAATTCAATAATTATCATTTTCTCAGTGTTTAAATACTCGTATTATACCCTAAAATTCTTATTTTTCCTAGGCGAATCTCACAAACAAATTCGTGGAGATAAATAAAACAAAATAACGCATTAGGGCACACATAGTTCATATTCAGTTATAAATAATAGTATAAACATCACAGAAAAGTAAAATATACCTCAGTGTCGACTATCGAGGCTTAAGTAATATGACAAGTCACGATTGTCAGGTCACGGTCCTGAAACATGACACGTGTCACCAATTAAATTTGAGGGTCATTACATTGCTATAGGAGAATATCTTGTAGTTACAGATGTAACCTAGACCGAATTTGGTCTTTGCTAATAAAAAAAGATTAAACATTTTCAAAACGTCAATATGAAACTGTCAAATTTAAAAATGCCATTTATCGTTGTTTGTTTGTTTGTTTTTTGCTGACAATTGTTACTTGTTCTTCAAGGCCACTGAACAAGAAGCCCAAACAGTGAAGGAATGCCTTACTCTCACGAAGACGCCACTGGCCAGGTTGTGAACTATCAGAAATCGTGTATTTACTTTGGCGGAAATAAGACACATGAGGTATAATAATCGTTATGCACGATGCTCTAGGTTCTCCATTTGTTTACAAATGGCTTCTATTTGGGTTTACCTGGTAGAGTGGGACGAAGTAAGGACGAGGCATTTGCCTATATACTTGACAAGGTTTGAAACGATTACAAAACTAGAAAGGCAAAATGTTGTCAAGGGCAGGGAAGGAGGTCTTACTAAAGTCGGTGGTACAAGCGATACCTACTTATGTGTTTTTACTTCCAAAGAAGTTGTGTAATCAACTTGAAATACTAATGCACAAGTTTTGGTGGTTTTCAGATGTCGATAAGGCGAATGGGATTCGATGGTGTGATTGGAGTAATCTTTGTAAACCAAAGAAGTTTGGTGGTTTGGGACTCCGAAGGGTTCGAGAGTTTAACTCTGCCATGCTCATGAAGCAAGCTTGGCGACCGTTAGTTAGCCCAGACTCACTCGCGGCAAGGCTGTTAAAGGCGAGATATTTCCCAAATTCACATTTATAGGAGTCATCTTTAGGCTCCAATCCTAGTTTTGTATGCTGCAGTGTTCAAAGAGAGGAATAGGAGCTCATATAGGGTGGTTATTCAGGACTCATTAAGGGTGTTTGTGGCAGCAATAGGAGGGATGTATAGAAGAAGTACTTGACCCATCAGAGGTAGAAGCACTGGGACTTAAAGAAGCTCTTAGTTGGCTCAAGGAAAGGCGTCTCCCACATGGGACTATTGAAGTAGATGCCCAAGTGGTTGTCTGTGCATTAAGGAAGGGATCTACAAATTTTTCTTATTATGGTTCCTTAATGAGTGATTGTAAAGCATTGTTAATGGACTTGAGGTTCTTTTATGTTTCTTATATCCGTAGATTAGCGAATTTAGCGGCCCATACTGTTGCTAGGGAAGTTAGTTTTTTGTCTGGTTGGTTCGAGTGGTCTGTTGTACCCTCCATCTTTAAAAATGTACTTGAGAAGGGCTTGCAATAAAGTACGTATGTTGTTTGCAAAAAAATAGTCCTACGGGATCAAGATTAGGGCTTAATTACGGGATTAGGTAGGGCACAAAAAAAGGGAATGGTGAGCCTCCTAAAGTATCTCAGTGCGCAAATTAGCCACCAATCGACTCCAATCTGGATAATCTGAACTGTTCGCTATCTCACTGTAACTCTCGTACGACGCATCGCCTCTGCTGTCCCTTGAGAACATTTTATAGTGAAATGGTTTGCATCCTCATCTAACCACATATTGCGTCCTGGTAGTCGTCGGTATGCCCATTGAACTCATTATCAAAGCTGCCTCGAGTAACGCATACTCGTGAGTAATGTGACACACAACTACCTCTGCATCAGAACCTCTCATGCTCAAAGCATCAACAACTACGTTAGCCTTCCCAGGATGATACTCAAGTGCGAAATCGTAATCCTTCAGGAACTCTAACCAACGTCTATGTCTGAAATTCAGCTCTTTTTGAGAGAACAAGTACTTCAAGCTCTTGTGATCAGTGAACAACTCTAATCGTACACCATACAAGTGATGTCTTCAGATCTTCAATGCAAACACTATAGCAGCCAACTCTAAGTCATGGGTCGGGTAGTTCTTCTCATGAACCTTGAGTTGTCAAGATGCATAAGTGATAACTTTGCCTTCCTGTGTCAGCACACAACCTAGACCAATCTTCGTTGCATCAGTATACACCACCAAGTCTTTCCCTGTTTCGGGAAAAACTAGAACTGGCCCGGTAGTCAGTTTCTCTTTCAGAGTAGTAAACGTCTGTTTACAACTCTCATCCCAGTTAAACTTCACGTTCTTCTGAGTTAGTTTCGTCATCGATGCAGTGATCTTGGAAAAGTCTTGTACAAAATGGTGGTAATACGTGGCTAATCCCAGAAAACTGCGAATCTCCATTATCGTAGTAGGAGTAGGCCAATCCATCATAGCTCTAATCTTAGTAGGATTTACGAAAACTCTGCTGACTCCAGCTACATGTCCCAAAAATCTGACTTTTGGAAGCCAAAACTCACACTTACTAAACTTGGCGTATAAATGATGGTCCCTCGAAGTCTACAACATTATTCAAAGATGGCCTACGTACTCCTCACGAGCCCTGGAATAGATAAGTATGTCGTCAATGAACACAATCACGAATTCGTCAACATACTCCCTCAATACCCTGTGCATGAGATCCATAAACATGGCTGGTGCATTGGTCAAGCCAAACGTCATAACCGTGAACTAATAATGGTCGTATCTCATGCTAAAGGTCGTATTCTCTCGGTCCTCCGCCTTAATTCTGAGCTGGTGATATCTTGACCTCAAGTCAATCTTGGAAAACCACTGAGCTCCTGTCAACTGGTCAAAAGATCATCGAAACGAGATAGCGGGTATTTATTTTTCACGGTTACCTGTAGTCAATGCACAACTTCAAGCTGCCATATTCCTTCTTCATAAACAACACTGACGTTCCCCAGGGCAACATGCTATGACTAATGAATCATAACTCAAATTGCTCGTAAAACTGAGTCCTCAGTTCCTCCAACTCTCGAGGTGCCATTTTATATGGTGGTATGGAAATGGGTTTAGTCCCAGGGACCAAATCTACGATTAAATCAATCTCCCTTGGTAGTGGTAATCTTAGTAGATCCTCTGGGAATACGTTAGTGAACTCGCACACTACCGGTACATCTCTAATGCAAATGTCCTGTCTCTCACAAGTACTCATGACACTTGCAAATGTCTCTATCTCACCACTCGTGGCCTATCTGCCTCTGGTGATAGGAAGTAATGCAGAAGTCCCATGAAATCTGATCTTTGTACCTTATGACAACAGAATCGTAATAGTCTTCTCGTAACAACTAATCTAGACATGATAAGCTTCTAACCAATCCATACCTAACAACGCATTTAACTCAAGAAACTCTAGTACTCTCAAATCAGCAGGCAACTCGTAACCCTTTATCTCTACCGAACCGTCAACACACAAGAAGTTCGGGTATATCTTGTCCCCAGCAGTCCTGCTATGGATCAAGGGTCTACTAAGCCTAGTGGGTTTTAACCCGAAAGTATTTACCATGCATTCAGAAATAAATGAAATAATGGAACTGGAATCAAACATGGTATGAATGAAAGTACTACAAATATAAATCATACCCTCGATGAGATTACGGGAAGCTCCCTGATCTGGCTTACCAACAACCTGAACTCTTTCTCGTTGTTGCTGCAGATGATGTGGTTGTGCTCTCGCTGGTTGAGAACACTCTCTCTGGATATGGCCCATTTGACCGCACCTGAAGCAATTGCGTGTCTTCTGTGATGGTGAAGACATACCCTTAGTCTAACCTTGTCCACGCCCATGTGCGGACTTCTAAGTCTGAGTCTGACCAGATCTCTGTTTTTGTCTCTGTCTGCCCTTATCTACCAGAATCTCTGCTTTCAGTAGTCTCCATCTGCGACTACTGTCCTGGTAAGGTAGGATGTGGTGGATGACTAGCAAAGCTCAGCACCGGTGGAATAGTAGTAGTCTATGCTAGTCGTGTAGGTGGTGCAACAAATGTAATACTCTGAGCTATACGGTCACAATAACCATGTCTCTTCTTCCTCCTCATCTTGTCATGATGATCCTCAGATCGCGCTGGCCTAGCCTAATTATGATGAGTAAGTAGATAGCCCTCTCGAACTAAGCTCCGCTCGTATGCTCGCTGTAATGTCTCTGGCTTAAAAAAGACCACAACTCCTCCAATCTCGGGTAGTAATCCCTTAATGAAATAGTAAACTCTGTCAGCCTTGGAGTTTGTTGTTCCTCTGGCGTAGGGTAGTAACTGGATGAATCGACCTATGTAGTCCATGATCGACTTGTTTGATTACTGTCGTATAGTCGAGAACTGGTTCCTCTTCACTCGCAGCATGGTAAGAGGAAAATACTTCTGGTTGAACTGGGTCTTGAAGTCGATCCAGTCCTTAGGAACTCCCCTGGTAGTCACTATATTGGTCCCCCAATCATCAGCCTTTCCTCGTAGCATTGAGGAAGAAATATACACCTGCATGTAGTCTTTTGTGGTAATGACACTGTGAATCTTCTTATGACTCTTTAGGAACAACTGTGTTGCAGTCACGTAAGTGCCTCCATAGAAAACAAGCAGATCGTGCCTCTTGAACTCACGCCATTGCTTGGCCTCCATAGAAAACAACCGAATCTATGCTGCATAGGCATCCATAATCTCCATCGGCACAGCAGGTGCAACATCCGTCTGGGTAGGTGGTACAACAACCTCTGTCTAAACTAGTGGAGCCATCGGTGCCTCTGGCATCACAACAATAGGGGTAGGAGCTGTCAAAATTGTTACTAAAGTCGGTATGTCAGCTCCCTGTGTAGTAGGCAATTGAGGAGTAGTCGATGTCGATGGTGTCGTCGTAGCAGGCGTCCTTAACAATTACAAAATCTCCTCCAGTCACTAATCCTGATATGCAACTCTCTGCGTCAATGCGTGAATATCCTGAACACAGCGCGCCATCAACATACCATTGTTGTCGCTAGAACCAGCCTAATTCACTATCGCTATCTGACAAAGAAAGTAAACTTCCGAATCAGTGGATAGCTACCGATACCGTGTAGTACACCATATCAAATATACATATATAAAAAAAGTTCCAACTTATCCCAACTCTCCTCACACCCCAACTAAAGTTCTAAATTAAGATCATTCGGTTCCACTCTATGTTCAAACATTCATAACTTCTGTTGGTTTAAGTTTCAATGGATTGTATTTTAAATCCAGAGTCAGGTATAACCTTGGGCTTTGATACCAACTGTGGCGGCCCCAATTTCCCATACAATTAAGCCCCTGCTCCGCCTAGACACGTGTAGACCCCCGAGACCATTCTCGACAAACCAACGCATGCCTAGTCATCCTCAATTCGTCAATCTAACATTTAACAAGTGAGCTATTAGATTATAAAAGTTATCAGATTGATACGCAGAGAAAATTAAACTATAATCATGCAATAACTCAATAAATAATAGAAATCAGGATAATTCTATATATGCGGAACCCCAAATATTCGATAAAATGTATTATCCGATGACAAAAATATAGTGTGGTAACATATGATATCAGTCTCATAATCCTAACCAATAAAACTTATAGTATATGAAAACGAGAAATACACCAAGCAAAGAAAAGACCCTCTTAGAATCAAGTGAGATAATCGCCTAGCACGAGTCCCTTCCCCTTGCTCGTCTCCGGTCTATCTGCACCTACCGTCACATACTAGACGGTGAGTAACTGAGAAATAATTTATAGTATTGCCAGAAGAACGTAACAATATTTCAAGATTTACCAATAAAGTAGTCTAGAAATCATGCGGTAAAGGAAAAGACAGAATAATAAGTTGCATGATAAATGGACTAGCAGATAATCAACGATATTTTGAGTGTCCTTCAAATCAAAAGAGGCTCATAAGTGGTCTAATATATAACAAGTGCACAACCATATCCACAACAATATCTACAAACATTCAATACTCGGGTATCACACAACACTAGGGGTGATTAAAACTCTTTGCAGGAAGTGCTTGCATTTTCCCAACTAGTAAAGGCCACATAGTACCTTCCCGACACAACTTACGTTACGAACACTTAACCAAGGAAATAATGGAATGGAATGTCAACTATAAGATCAATTCAAATATCCCAACAAAAGAGGAAAATGAATCACATATTACTTTCTTAACTGGCTTACTAACTTACCTAGTAAGATCGCGACTGGTCACACGCTCCCGCGACTCTAACCCTTGTTTTGGGGTTCCCCAACTACCTGTTAATGTATTAAAACCCCAATTAATTTGGTTTATAGTCAAATTATGACCCTAACAAAACTCCCAAAATTCCCAAGTATTTCGAGAATTCAAAAAATTTATTGTTCAATTTCTGGTTTGGACGCCACCGCGGCGCTGCCGTGTATAAAGCTCCATGGCATCGTCGTGATGTCTATTTTTTTAACCTCCATTTTAGACGTCGTGGGTGTGTCGCAGTGTACAAGGTCTCCATGTGTCGTCACGGTGCAGATTTATTTCGCCTCTATTTTGGACGTCGTGGGAGGATGCCGCTAGCACTCTGGCTCACGGCGTCTCGAATTTCATTTTTTTATGTTCAATTCTGGACGCTACCGCCGACACCGTGGGACTTATCGCCTACGACACCATGCGCGGCGTCTTGGACAGAGTGGGTTTTCGGGGTTTTTTCAGAACTCTGACTTTCATCGCCGTTCCAAAAATCTTCTTTGAATCGTCGTAGAACCTTCAGCGATTGTCTTGAATGAAAAACACTCCAAAAATTCGTAAAACTTGACGAAAATCATAAAACGCCTCTAAATCTCCAACATTGTTCACAAAACGCGTGTTGATCGCTCTGAGGATCACCAAGGCATCAGGGTTTTGTTTAGAACCGATGTCCCGACGCGGTTTCCATGATCATCGCGATGAAATTGAAAGAAATTAACGTGTAAATGAAGGAAAAGATGTGGGGGATTAAGATCTCACTTAAACTCCAGCGAGATCTTGAAACTTTGGTGAGCTTCCGACAAGTTGTGCAGCCTCTAATGGCTGTCCATGCCCTTTCTTTATCTCCAAGTTTTGAGAATAGAAGAAGAGAAGAGGAGAGAATGAGAGAAAAGTAAGAGATTGAAAAAGGTGAAATGGGTGGGCCTTATATAGGTTTCCTCATCATCCACTTACACACACATATTCCGAGGTAGATCCAAAGCTCTCCCTTTTAAGTTGTCTACCAAATCTAACTCCACTTGATGACTTCAATAGGTGACTCGCATACCACTTAGTTAACCAACTCCTTAGCCCGTTCTCACGTACTCAGATCTGAACCACACTACGACTCGCGCGTCGCGTGCCCCTAATCTCGCCAACATCCTTATTTTAGTTATTTTAGCTTGATTATTATTTTGAATAATTCATTTATTAGCATTTTCTGTGTTTAAAACCCCGTTTCTCCTAGGCGAAGCCTCACTTATACTTTAGTTACACCAAATGGCTCGAAACAAGTACTTAGAACATATATACTCATACATGCACCACAGAAAAATAAAAATACCTCAGTGTCAACTCTTGAGTTTTGAAATGTTTGACGTATCACTACAGCCGGGTCACGGTTTAAAATGTGACATGTGGCGTGTTAAATTTGAAGGTCGTTACAACTGTAAACTCAAATAAGCCATAACGTGTGTTAAAGGTCGTCTTCTCGATATCACTCTCTCGAATCCTCAACTGATGATAGCATGAGCGTAGATCAATTTTCGAGAAGAACTTGGTTCCTACCAATTGGTCGAGTAAATCATCAATCCTAGGAAGTGGGTAATGATTTCGAATCGTTACCTGATTCAGCTTCTTGTAATCTACGCATATCTGCATAGTACCATCCTTCTTCTTCACAAAAGGGACTAGAGCGCCCCAAGGAGACATACTGGGATGAATGAAACACTTCTGCAACAACTCCTCTAACTGGGTCCTCAACTCCTCATGCTCGGATGCTAACATCTTGTATGGTCGACTGTAAATTGGTTGTGTCCCCAGTATTAGCTCGATGATGAACTCAACTACTCTAGGTAGTGGTAAACCTAGCAAATCATAGGGGAATACCTAAGGAAACTCACAAACAATTGGGACATCCTCAACACGTAACACTGTCCTCGACTCTGGCTCAATTGCTAATGTGAATGCCTCCATCTCCTGAGTTGTCACCAAACGACCTTTAGTAATTGGTAGAGCTGTCACGACTCTGAAAAACGTAAATAATAAAATACCTTAAATGTCAAAAGTAACGTTCTTATTGAAGCAATCAATTTGCGCACGATACGTTGACAAACAATCTATACCCAGTAAGCTATCAAACTCTAGGTACTCCAACACTCGTAAATCGGCCGGTAACTGGTGTCCTGCGACCTCTACTATGCAATCTCGACATATCCAGTTAAGGTATATCTTATGCCCCAGCAGTCGTACTGAGGATAAGGTGTAATGTCTATCTGTAACCCTAATTGTCCTACTATGCGTCCCACAATAAATGACAATGTACTACTAGAATCAAATATAACATGCATCAAAACACCACAAATAAATAATGTACCCTCAACTAGTTGTCAAGTCGCGTCTCGATCCGGCTGAGCAACCGCATAAGCTATAGTGTGAGCCCTGTCCCTGGCCTGCTCAGTCTCTGGTGGTGGTCGTGGTGATGATGTTGTAGGACAATCAATCTTCAGATGTCATATCTGATGGCACCTGAAACATTGTCACTTCTCTTGCCAACTTGTGTAAGCCACAACCTGTTGAGTCCTAACCCTGACTCCTCTATCCTGACCCTAACTCCTTTGTCCTCTATCTTGGCCTCCCTGATCTCTAGTCTGTTGAGTTTGGTGACGTGGCTGCTCAGTACATGCAAGTGTAACAACATAGACTACATATCGGTCATCACGTCTCTGATGATCATCACGTCGATCCCTATTACCCAGACGACCCAGATCAGACTGTCCATCTCCCTAACAACCTTGCTGATCCTATCTCTATCGATCTGGCTGATTACGTTGCCTCTTCGGCCTCTGTTCAGACCGAGAACTCTGACCAAGCTGATCTGAATGTGTTGAAGCCTCAAGTCAACTAACCCTCTGCAATAGATAAGTCTCGTGGGCTAAAGCTCGGTCATAAATCTGTTATAAAGTATGAGTTCCACTAGATACAATGGCACTCGCGATCCTCTCGTCCAAACCTTTGACGAAGTAGTAAATCTGGAGTCTCTCAGTACTAGCCACATCTATAGCATACTGAATAAGGTACCTGAACCTGTCCATATATTGTAAAACAGACATGATGCCCTATCTCATCGCCAATAACTCATCCCAAGTCTCAACTGAACCTTCATAGGGATATACTCGTCCATGAACAACTATCTAAACTTTGTCCAAGTCACAGGCTCTACATGAATGTCTATGTATGTCGTCTAACAGACAGCTACCTCTCATCTCAAACATTATTTGGATAGTCACATTTGATCTGCCTCCTCCACTTTCAGCAGCTTATGAAACCGTCTATGAGTCAATAACTAACGCCCAGCCAACTCTGGGTTGCCAACATCATAGAAATAACTAGGGTTAAACCTCATAAAGTCCTTAACCCTCCTCGCCTCTACTGACATTACGCTGCCTGACTTCGTAGCCATAGTAGGCATCTCGATAGTTGTAGGTGTGATTATCGTCATATCAGCAGGTGCAACCACTAGCGCAGTCTTATCAAACAATGTCTCAGACCCTGCTGCCTGTACAATGACAACTGGTGCTAATGCTGCCTGTGTAGTAGGCGCAGCCAAAGTAGTCGGTGCAGCAGTAACCACCCTCTGACACTTAATATATTCCAGAATCTCTGCCATCTAAGCTTAATGCAGGACCTAGTGCTCTGTGACCCTTTGCGATAAAGGCTACAGAGTCAACGTCTCTCTGGTGGGGTTACTAGTCTCACTGACCTCTGGTTGAATCGTCGGCTAAGTAGCTGTTGGAGACTGTTCGTCCATCTCAATCTGCACTGCAAAACGTGCATCAGATCAGCCTCAGTATATACACATACATATGTATTATACAATCAAAACATATCATGTATATAATCCTGAAACTACTTGTGGCGGCCCCAATTTTTCACATTGGTCCGCCACAGGAGGCCACGCGGGCCCACAACTGTCCACATCACCGCCAGCTGTGTCCCACGCCCAATTATCCATTATCAATCAATTTCCGGTTAACTTTGATGTTATGAGTTAACTTTTATTCCTTTAATATTATTTAACCTCAAATTACGCAGCGGAATATTTACTAACCACAAAAAGATTTATCATGTATATTATGAGCATAATGCCTAAGTGGAAACCATATCAAATGTACATCATATATATGTCATCCGAGATCCTCAAAATATCAAAAATATACAACTTATCTCTCAAATCCCAAACCCAGCATAAATCAAATAAATATATACAACCCACCAGGCGTATAAGAGGAGTAGTCTCCGTTGTCAGTCACAGAAAATCTTTAAGTGTCTCTTTGCCCCCTTCACATATCAAATCCTGCACTCAAATCACCCAACACATACGGTGACGAGTCCAGTGAGTAAACTCCCAAAGAAAACTATCGAGTAAATAATAACAGATTCAGAAGCCAATAACTAACGTTAGCTACACATGCAAAGAGTATGGGCAGCCATAAAACCCTGCATGTGTAGGTAACAAGCATGCAAGATGATCAATGAATAATCATAATGTCAACAATATGCTCCACAAAAATTACGATAAAACCAGACAAAAGTAGAATGCAATCTCACATACTAGACCATACTTCGTAGATTCGGATGACCCCGACTGAGCACATCAAGTCTAAACCACATCCGAACTACTAACGGTGACCGGAACAAATCACAAACCCACCGAACACGTGCACCCCGCGGCTCGGGTCACAATCCACCGGCGGCGCAAGTACACGTGCTACGATCTAGCATGCTTGATCATGTGCCACAATCGTCCCGAATAAACTCCGATAAAGAAACAAATCCAACACCCATCGACAACCAGACCAACACATGATCCCCATGAGTATGTATAGCAACAACAACAGTATATGCAAGAATTGAAAGAATTAAATACTCAAATGTGTTTCTGTTGGGGTTTACGCACCTATACCGCACTCCAATTACCCGATCCAGCTCGAATAAATGCCCAACAAATCAAAATTACCACCCGAATTGTACCTAAGACCATTTTTCATTAAATTAGCTTCAATTTAATATATTATGTCAATTTTTCATTTTTTGAGGCTAAAACCCCGACTATATATCGCCAACATTTCCGAGAAAATCTCAAAATTTCTTTATTTGATCAAAATATAATTTTCCTAATTTTTTCCTATTTTATCTGAATTTTCTATGAATTTTTCAGAATTTTTTTTTAAACTGTTTTTTTTTTATTAGGGGCCGAACCAGCCCTTTCTTCTTCGTTGGAACAGAGCATTTCTGCTCTGTTCCAACAGTTCTTTCTTTTTTATTTTTTTTTTCTTGAATCGGGAAAGGGAGAGGGGAAACGACATGGGAGTCGTCTCCCTCCTCGGACGACCTGCTCTCGCAATTCGTCCGAGCTCTCGAGCTTCACCCCACCTCCACCACCGAACCACCAAACCGCCACCACCACCATCCAACAACGCCAACAACATACAACAACAACAACAACAAAAACAACACCAACTCACCTTGTTCGCCTCGCTGTCCTCGATCTCCTCCACCTTCGTTCTCTCTTCCTTCTCTCGGCTCTTTCTCTCGATCTTCTTCTCAGTTTTTTTTTTCAATTTATCAAGAGAAAGAGAGAAGACGGTGATGGTTATCCAAATTTTTGAGGTGAAATGACCCTTTTGCCCCTATCCATATCCACTATCCTTTACAAAATTCATACCCTTTATGGTCATTTTACAATTTTTATTTATTTTTCTTATTTTTAATATATATTTATATATATATTAAATTACCTATATACATATATATAAATATATATTCGCGTATACTTTCGTGCCTATTATTTCGTCGTGCGTGCCAACGAGCGTACTCGGGCGTGCACACTAACGTACCACCCACGCGTGTCGACCACGACCCCGCGTGTCCCTAGGCACCCAACAATTTACATATTTTATCACAAATAATTCATTTTATGTATATATTATTTCCCCTCGACTTAAATTTCGTCTTTTAGTCGCTCAGGTACCCGCGTCGACACGCATATCGAGGCAAATGTTTAACACACAATCTCACCCGTCAATGGCAATATAAACACACATATTGCGATGTCATTTAACTAATTTGGACCTATACATCGCAACTTCACCACCAGAGCACACAATACGGACTGTAAACCCTATCCAATCGTGCTTCGTCTTCACTAGGGACCCACGAACGTTCCCGCTGGCGTCCACGTCTGCATTTTCATCACCAATAACGGCCATTGAGAATTGGGCCGTTACACTACTCGCCTCACATCATTTCCTAACTAGGATTCTAGGGTTTAGGGTTTAGGGTTATTCTAGGCATTTTTTTGGGTTTCCACATCTAAAGTTTATTAAAGTTTATGCTCTTGATTAACTCCAAACCAAGCCTTAGGTTCAATCAATCTTAGCCCTGATACCAAATGTGAAGGCCCCAAGATCCGAGGCCCACCACGTCATGCGTTGCAGGCCCACAACCCTACCTAAACTAGCCTAGCTATGTCTCACACGCACCAAATCATCTGTCAACCAAATCATCACTAAGTTTTCTCAAATTTATTAAATAAGTTATCTTAGGGACTCATTTTCTTCTGTTAAACCTTAAAATATTCAGCGAAAGACTTAAATTAATAGATAAAATAGAAGAGCACGTTTCTTAGTATGGAAAACCAATCGAAGTAATCATCAATATATATATCAATTCATGTCCATCAATACATCAAAATGGACCTCAACAGGTCATATACACGTCCAAAAGCTCTCATATCCCATAAACCCAACAAAAAACAAATAATATAAACAAACGTACGAGTAGGGAATAACTGTAAATCATAGGAATTCTTCAAGCTTGTTGTTCCCTCTGCTCGTACCGGGGTCTGTTGTTGGAAATGTTCCCTAGGTCAATCCATTAACAGTCTTTAAGAATAAATTTTAGTTAATAAAATAGAGGATTTCATTTGTTGTTTATTATAATTGATTTGCATGTTTACATTATAATAAGATTCATGGGTATTTACGAAATATCTTAAATGTCCCTAGTCGATTATTATACCTGGGAACTATAATGAATTAAGACTAGTGTGAGTCTTGATTGATGATCATATGATGATCATACGTATAGGAATACGAATCAAGATCATGAGTACTTGTTAGGGAACAAAGTACTGGACCGACCCGCTATGAGAACATCACATGGATTAAGTCATAGTTGTTTCTCATGATAGGTATATTTTTCAGTCCTCTGCCTTGAGATTACCAGAGACTTCAACATTAGGAATACAGTGATTTGACGTAATCAAACGTTGTCTTTAACCGGACGATTATAAAGGCTGTGATTGGTTACTGTGTGAATAATGTGGTGAAGTTGTGTAATCGAGATAGAATTTGTCCCTTTCATATAAAGAGAGATATCCAGTAGATCCCTCGATGTGTTAGACTGTTAAAAGGCCTAGTCTAAGTGAATTGATATTGATCAATTTTTTAGGTTCTAGTGGACAATTAGCGCGCTAATGAGATCAATTAGCACGCTAATTGATCTCATCACTGTTCATCATCATTTTCCAGAGGGTAATTAGCGCGCTAATAGCGCTCAGTCCATCTTTTTCAGATTTAAATTTCTGGATTCCCACTATCATAAAAACCCATTTTATCCATTCAAACACCTTCAAAACTCCTCAACAACACCCAAATACATCATCAACACAATTTTATCAAGATCAAAGACCAAAATCAAAGAATCATACAAAATCATGTTAAAAACCCATTTTTAGAAAATCCTCCAATTTCACTCAAACTTGCTTAACCATACAAACCCATATCATAGCACACTCTTGAACCTTAAATCTCAAGAAAAATACCGAGTTTACTCCTTAATAAATTCGGATTTCTTAATTTCCTACCAACACTAAAATTTCATAAAACACAAGTGTTGATGAATCCTTACCTTGATTCTTGTGGTTTGACACCTCAAATCACTCTCCACAACTTAGTTGATGATCTCCTCCTCTTCTCTCTTCCTCTCCACCGATCTCTCTCAATCTCCACTCTTTCCACCCCCATTTGACCGATTAACCATGTATATATATATATATACTTGGTTTTGATCATGTGTGTGCACAAATCCCGAGGATAATCTTAGGGTCACTAACCACCCTGTGTTACCCAACATCATGACACCCTATCATGATATTGATCTCCTCTAGTCACCCTGTTGTGCATCTCGAGAACCATCCTAAGGATGTTGAATTTTCCAGCAACAACTATAGGATTTTTATTGTTATCAATTTATTCAACTTCTATAAATTTCCTAAGCCCTCAATTAACTTCCACAAATTGTGAATAAGGTCACACTAGTTTTTCCGACTACCCGGCACCCCATGCCCCACGTTTGACACGCTTCTCGAGGCGATCCCACACTTAGTGTAACTAATTGAATTATAACCTAAGGTTATATTAATTTCTCATTAAATTAACTCCTCAACTTTAGTCATGCTTAATAACTTAATCTAATCAACCCCCCTGACGCCCGGTCTCACAGCTCTCGAACCCCCGTGTTGACCTACCTCACGACATAAACCCCTGCTCTCAACTTGCCCGATAAGATAAAATAAACACACACCTATGATGACTTTCACACAATTGATATAAAAATACATCATAGAAATTTGCCAACCATAAAAAATCGATCAGTTACCTAAGTCAGTCTCAGGTCTAGTCTCTCTACAGCTTCCACATGTCATCTGAGCTGGCGTTCTAATCTGAATAATTAAAATAACGGCGTTAATAAATAACGGCCGTTACACGTCGATTCCTTGTCGTTTGGTGCTCCAAATCACCTCTTGAAATCAAGCAAACCCCTATTCACTCCTCAAATTTTCGTCCAAGATGATAGAGAGAGAAAAGGTGGTGAAATGGGGGGAACACACCATATTTATACTCCAAACTTGATCTTTTGTGTGTGATGATCCTACAACCTCATCCTAAGGCTCAAAATTGGTCAAATAGTCTAGCTTAACATGACTTAGGTGGCTAACATTCTCCCTTGACTCGTCTTTGCTCAATCAAAACACTAAACGTTCGGGCGTTCCGATACCCGAATCCTACACATACCCTCGCGTCCCCCCGCGTATTCTCGCGCCACGAACGCATATACAACGTTATTTATAAATTATTAATTGTATTTTATCATTTCCCATGTTTATTTGACTACCCAACCTAGTGCACTGTCATTCGCCTACCCAGCTCCTGTGTTTGCACGTTATTCGGAGTGAATACCCGTCACACTATCTTGCACGTTTATAATACAATAATTTATACACATCGCGATGACAATAACCTATTTACAGATAAACATCGCAAATTAAAATACAACAACAAAAAATTACTATTTACCTAGCTCCAAAAACACCCTATCGTATCTGTGGGTCTCACAAGCATCTGTGCTATCCGCCACGTCAACAAACCTGTTATTAATAATGGCGAATTAACTTCGGGCTATTACAAAACATCCAAAATACCATACATAACCAAAACCTCTCGACAAATCACGTCCGAAACGTAAACCCTGAGTTTTCTTGCCGAAACCTTAAATCTATTTTTAAAACCATAGCAACCACTCGAACAATACCAAAAACATCAATTGTTGCCTCCAAATCACAACTTAAGACAATAGCAACAACCTATCAACTGGTGCGCTCGACTTACGACTTTGAAACCCCTGTCAAAACGTGAGAAAATACATCCGAAAGGTAGAGAACAAGATGGAGATCAAAGATATAACCTTGTATTCAATTCCCACTTGATCTAGTTTTCTTTAGGAATTTCTTCCAACCATAAGAAAGGAGAGAGAAAATGTGGTAAGAATGGATTTTTCTCATCTTTTATACTAAATTCTTCATCTTGTATGCCCACCAAATCCCAATGCTTGATCTTATGGCTCACTAGTGGTCAACTAGGACTTAATTGGAGAACTCACACCCTCATACACATCCTTCTTTTAACAACCACACAAATCCTCGGACGTTCCGATACCCGGTCCCAAACTGTTCCACATGTGAAATGCGTACACTCGCGTCATACGGCATTTAATATTAATTATTTAGCGTATTTTATCATTTATTGTGTGTATATAAACCCTCGACCTAGTGTACTAGCCATTCGCCTCCTCCGTTCCCACATCTACAAGCTACCCATGTCGAATAGTCATCACACTGCTCGTTCGGCATATACAAAATAAACATACAACATTGCGATGCAAATAACCTAATTTGAACAACCACATCACAAACACAACAAAAATCACACAAAATGGACTGTATACACAATTCGGGTGGGCTCCGACCTAACTGTGGGATCTACGAACGTCTGAGCTATCGTCCACGTCTGTAATGATGTCATAAATAATGACAATTAATAATTGGGTCGTTATAGATAAATAATGATTTTGTGTGTTGTGCATTTATTTGCGATTTTTATATGTAATTATGTTAGATTGCATCGCAATGTGTGTAATTATATTGTTATTGACCGTTCGAGACAATGTGACGAGTATTCGCATCGTTTAACGTGTAGATGCGGTACCAGGTAGGCGAATGAAAGTACACTAGGTCGGGTAGTAATAAACATATGGAAATGAATAAAATGCATTAAATAATTAATAATAAACATTGTATGTTTGTTCGTGACGCGAGAGTATGCGAGAGATGCGAATGTACGTGTGGCATCCCCAGTTCCACAATCCAAAACTTGGCCCTGCCCGGCCTAGTCTTAAGTGGACCCCCGAGCCTAGACTTAAGTGGACCCCCGAGTCACACAAGCCTAGTCAGCCTTCATCATTTATCGTTATTAAACAAATTAAAAGTTGAGTTACTTCAATTTAGTGAGTTATTCAACGTAATATGGAAGCTATAAAATTCAAACTAATTGAAAACTCTAAGACACTAGTCAGGACAACATAGAGTTTGGAAACCATCCATATGTATATCATCAATAAATAAGTAAGAGGAAATTACCATAAAGATATACATGCCCAAGATCTCTCATAACTCAAATCCCAGTGTTTCAAAACATATACGTATAATAATAAAAAATAAATCACCTACATCAGTCAAGAGGAGAGTCATTCCGTATCCTCAAAGTAAGTCCCCTAGTTGTAGAGCCTTCCCCTTGCTGGACTGTGGATTTGCACTCTGTCAAACACAAGAATGATGAGCCTAGGTAAGTAATGCCAAATAGGATATATATATATATAGCTACTTCGAAATAAATAAAACAATTTAATTCATGTTGATAGAAAGAAAGGTACAGGGAACGCATGAATATATAAAAACTGTAAATAAATCAATCGAAAAGTGAGGGTCTAAAATACAAATTCGAATAGTAAGTAGTTCAGGCAAAAAGGTCGTTGAGTAAAGGCAAACGCCCAACAGACTTGGGTTTCAGGACGAGAACATACGCCTACCAGTCCTAAACCTTCGCAACTATAAGGTATCCATGGTGCCCGGATAAGAGCCACCAACGCACACTCATTTGGGAGATATTAATAGTGCCCATATAAGGGCTCATATCGCGTATAAATCAGTAACCATGACCCACTTCCATTGGACCACTCAACCAATAATGTAACGACCCGAAAATTCATATTATTTTATGTGTGATGACGTGTACTATTGATGTATACTCATTTCTGTGTGACTGGACGGTGACATCAAGTTGTGAGTGAAGAGATTTTACATGTCGTTAGTAACTTTGTTCACGCACGATGGGCGAGTCGTGGTGCACGCTGGGCGCAGGAACGCACGAGGAAACTAAATTATTAGTTAAAAGAGGATAAGGATAAAGTGGTAGTCACAAAGTGGGTGCCTAATTCTAGAATTGTATAAGAGCGTAAGGTTTAAGACCTGGCTCGTAATTTAAAACAATATCCATTAAGACACAAGGAAGTGAAAGTTAGGACAACATTTGAACTTAGAGTGGAACCTTATGAACCTGACTTAAGTCCTAGTTGGGAAGTGAGGAGAGTTGGAGAAAGTAAAAATTGGACTATATGGGCTATTTGATGTGTTGTATACTATCACTATCGATAGTTATAACCTGATTGAGAACCCACTTTCATGGTAGATAGCGATGGCCGATCAACCAAATTTTGGTGGTGGCGATACAGGGGATGCTCAGCAGAGACTTGATGAGATGTCTCAGTTGTTCGCTTTACATGGCCAGCAACTCGAGGAGATTCTCCGATTACTGAGGGCACATATTGTACCAGCAGGACCTGTAATGACCGAGGAGGTACGAGTTCAAACAGAGGTAGTACCACTTACAACGGCAGAGGATATGCCGAGTATGACCATCAGTACGAGTGTTAGAGCGATATATGAGGCAAGGCAGGCTCGTGAGTTTATGAGACATCATCCGGAGAAGTTCCATGGGGGAACTAACCTCGAGGTTGCAGAGAAGTTTATGAGGAGCCATGAGAAGATACATGATGTATTGGCTACACCAGCACACATACAGCCGAGTATATCTTCAGCCTTACTGTTTGGCAAGGCTGATGTTTGGTGGTGTCGAAGGGGAAGCCCAAGGACTGGGCTGAGTTCATAAAGAGATTCAACAAGAAATACATCCCTCATACGGTCTACAACCGTAAGAGGACTAGTTCCAAAACATTCAGCAGAGGTTAGACGAGTCCGTAATGTAGTGCATGGACCGATACCTGCGATTGATGGAGTATGTGGGAGGAACAGCTGACACTTAAGCAAACCAGGCATATTATTTTGTACATGAGCTACTCGACTATACTGGTTCGATGGTTGTAATGACGGCTCCGAGGACATTGCAGGAGGCCTACTTGAGAGCCATGGCCAGTGAGGGTTTTGTTAGCACGCGTACCATGGAGGTTACCGCAGATCCAGTGTCAGGACAAGATGATGATTATGGGGATGATGACGTGGAGATAGCTGCAACACTGACACGTTCAATATCTACGGTGTTGGACTCATATGCTCCAGTGACCCGTGTTGCTAGGCGATCACCTCAGGGAGTACGGGCAAGACGCCAGCAGCCGTATAGTACCCAAAGTGGAGGCAATAGATCACAGGGAGAAAAGTGGTGTTACTGTTGCATGCCGCCAGGACACAGCCATCCATTATCATTAGATGGCGAGCATGTCGCAGGCAAGCACTCAGTTACAGGTGCAGGAGAGAGCACATGCCAATACAAACGCGAGACCCAACGGCAGGTAAGAGTTATTTTGCATCTTAGCGTGATGCTATTGTGTTTGGTCGGTAGTTTATGTCCAACTCAGGTGAACTCTAGGTGAGTCTGAGTTAGAATAGACTATAGGTGAGTCAGTGTTAAATGGTGACTCTAGGTGAGCTAGGGATTAGCAATGACTCTAGGTGAGTCAGGCTTAGGGAGACTCTGTGTGAGTTAGTTAGTAGAATGTGCTCTATATGATTAATGGTGAGGAATTCTACGTGAATACACCCTTCGAAATATGAAAGATATTTAGCTATGTGCGACGACTCTATGTGTCAACTTTCGAAGGGGAGGAGCAAACTAAGTGTGATACTCTTGGTTCTATGTGAGCCCTGACTCTATGTGAGTCTAACCTTTGAGAGATATCTAGTTGCGTGTAGTGACTCTGCGTGGGTTAATATTTCGAAGCAGTGAGCGAAGTTATGTATTAGGACTCTATATGGGTCTAGGGGAAAAATGGATTGTGTGTCACGACTCTGTGTGAGTTAAGAATTTATATGATGTTAGGGGGTTATGTGCATAGATTATATGTGAGTCTAGGTTTTGTGTGAGCCTGAAGGGAGTTACATATCTTGACTTTAGGTGAGTCTACATTTCGAGGGAAAATGATATCGAGCTAGGGGAGCGAATTCTATGCGAATCCGACATCTACCTTATAACCTTAAGTGGATCCGTAAATTCAAGCAAGGTATCGAGATATGTGCGCGTATTCTTTGTGAATCCGACATTTTGCCCTAAAAAGACTCTATGTGAGCTTGTAATTTATGAAACGACCATAGACTGGTTAGGTTAGCTGTGTGCCCACCAGTTTGAGAGCATGGTCTCACCTACTCATATTTGAATAGGTCCACGTGAGTATGGTTGGAAGGATTGGTTAGATAGTATTTTCCCTGCTGTGTGCATTTTATTAAGCTTTCGTTCGAGTTAAGATTAATTTCGATGATGAAATTCTTAATAGTTGGGAAGATTGTAACGACAAAAAAATTCATATTATTTTCTGTGTAATGACGTGTACTATCAATGTATACTCATGTCTGTGTGATAGGACGGTGACGTCAGTTGCTAGTGGAGTTCGCCTTGAAGAACGTGATGAACGAGCATCGACGAAAGAAATACGGGTACACGGGTTAGGGAAATGAACTTGGTGGACAACCGAAAAATAAAATATAATAATAAATTAATTTAAAAAATTTTATGGGTCGTTAGTAACTTCATTTACGCGCAACGTTGTGAGTCGTAGTGCCCGCCGGGCACATGAACGCCCGTGGAAACAAAATTATTAGTCAAAAAGAGGATAAGGACAAAGGGGGAGTCAAACAAGTGGGTGCCCAATTCTAGGATTGTGGAATTTGGGGCCGTCACAAATAGGAATTCCAATAAATAGGATATACAAAGCAATAACAACCAATTTAAAGCTCAAGAAATAACTGTAAAGTTCCTCACTAGTTTACTTACCTGAATCCAAGCTAATACTCACTCACACGAACTTCGACTCGTCTCTTACGAATCCCTGTGTTCCGTCAATGACTAAAACCCTATGTTAGTCATTTAATTGCAATTTCTTTAAGTTAACCTCCAAATTACCTAATTTTCTATAATTTATTCATTAATGTAATTGGGTCGATTTTCGGGGTATTGGGTCATATTCGAACCTAATTGGAAACTTGAGAGATCTTCAAAGTTTTTCAAAATTTTTTTAAAAATGGCATTGTGAATAGTGTCACGCCACAGGTGGCGTCGTGGGTCCTAGGACTAGCGGTGTCACATAAAACACGAGTCTGGGGTACCATCTGCCATAGACGTCGTGAGTGGCAGATTAGGGCATTTCCCTCCACGACGTCACTTAAAGCATGACTTCCCAGAGCCTATACTCTGGGCGCCGTAGGGTTTTGTGCTCCACGATGTCCCATCCAGAACACTAATTTCGAGTTTTTTTTCGAAACCTCGGCTCGTGCTACCACATTCCGAGCCTATCCCAAACTCGTAGGGACGTCGATATAAACCCAAAACCATCAACAACCCTCGTCGAAATGGCCAAAAACCTCCGATTCCAAAATCACGTCCAAAATTCCTAAAAGTTCCACAAAAAATGCACAAAAATCGAAATCCTTAAAATCACCATAGCAATAGCCTCCATCATCAATCTAAGAATACCAAATCATCACCAAAATCCAATAAAAATCGAAACCTAAAATATCGTCTAAAATCATCGCGACAAAAACCTGTGAAATTGAAGTCGGGATTTCACCTTTTTACACGTTGTTGGTCAATCCTCGACATTGCTCCAAGCTCGAAAACACCGAGACCTCAAAGCCCAACCGTTTTCTCGTTTGGTTGAGAAGAAAGAAATGAAATGAGAGGAGAGAAAAAAGTTGGTGGAATTGTATATATAACCCCCTCTCATCATCTCTCTCGCGCGTATCTCGAGGTCTATCCAATGGCCCTCCTTCACACCAACCAACAACTCTACACTCAACTTGTTACTCCAATAGGTGATGTGCATCCCTAACTTGACCAGTTTCCTCTCAAACCATGCATTCCCAGACCCATATTGCACCACGACTAGTACGTCGTGTGCTCTTTGACATACCAACGTATCGAACACGTTACACAACTATTCATTATTAATTTGAATCGCATTTTGTTACTGTTTTTAATTCATTTAAACCCCCGAACTGCTAATTACTTGTCAATCGTTCGCCCAAAACTCGTAGGTCATAAAGTAAATAATACAGACACCGAACAAAAATAACATACCTCGGTGTTGAGGATCGAGAATTGGACAACTGTATCACGACAAGTAGGCCCATGTACGACCTAAATTGACACGTGACACGAATAAGATTTTAGGGTCGTTACAATCTTCCCAACTAATTGGAATTTCGTCCTCGAAATTTAAAACGAAACTAAAGGAAAGACTTACTGAATCATTAGAGGTAGGGAAAGTACTTGCGCATGTAAGACTCGAGCTCCCATGTCAACTCTTTGTCGTCGTGGTGCTGCCATTTGACAAGGACTGACGAGATTTCCTTGTTCCTCGGAATATTCACTTTCAGGTTCAGTATTTGAATAGGCTGCTTGTCGTAAGTGATGTCCTCCCTCACATCAATCTAGCTCAAGTCCACCAATGGACGTTTGCCCTCTCTCAACCTATCTAGTCGAAACATAGAGATGTGAAACATAGGATGAATATCAGATAACTGAGGTGGCAACTCCAACTCATATGCAACTCTGCCAATCCGCTTCCTAACTCTGAATGGACCAATAAACCTTTGCATAAGCTTCCTTCTTATCCCAAACCTCCTGTGACCTTTCATCGGAGACACCTTCATGTAAACAAAGTCCTCAACCTAATACTCTAACTCCCCGTGATACATGTTGTAGTATCTCTTCTGCCTTTCTTGCGCATCTTTCAGTCTCAATCTGATCAAGTTTATCTTATCTGTGTGATCTACTACAATCTCTGGTCAAATAACTGCCACATCCTCTAGCTTTGCCCAACAAGATGAAAATCTGCATGGTCTATCATAGAGTGCCTCAAACGGTGCCATACCAATAGTGGTGTGATAACTGTTATTGTAGGCAAACTCACAAAAGTGAAGATATTTCTCTCATGACCCACCGTACTCCAACACACATCCTCAACATATCCTCGAATATTTGAATCAGGCGCTCTTACTGTCCATCAGTTTGTGGATGATAGACGGTACTGCTATCCAACCGCATGTCAAACTGTACCCGCATGCTCTGCCAAATCTAATACTCAAATTGTGGCCTTCAGTCAGATACAATCGATAAAGGTACACCATGCAGGTGAACTATCTATTGCTCATACAAACTAGCCAACCTATCCACCCGATGTGTGGTTGAAATCGGTACAAAGTGCGTAAATTTTGTTAACCTGTCCACAATCACCCAAATGTGTTGAGCATGCTATTAGAATCATGATATTCGTTAATCATCTTGTATGTCTGTTGACTACGTATGCAAGGTTTATGGCTGCTCGTACTCACTGTGTGTTTGGCTAACCTTATTTATTGGCTTCTATTATTATCTACTCGATGGTTTTCTTTAGGAGCTTACTCACTAGACTTGGCATTGTATTTGTTAGGTGACTGAGTGCAGATCTAGTTACAAGCAGAGCCGCAGAGACACTGGACGACTACCTTTGACGATTTACAGTCCAAGACTTACTCGTACGTGTACATTCGATATTTTAGTTTTATGTTAGGTTATTATGGACTTTTGAGACACAAGTACATGTATATATTTACTGTTGTCGCCTTATATACAATGTACTATTCTATGTTTTCCACATATAAATGATGCTCTTAACTTTTGATATTAATACGCGGAAGTGGATATTTGTTCTTCACTGTCACTTTGTTCAACTTCCTATCATCGATGCACAACCTCGGACTGTCGTCCTTTTTCTTCACAAACAAGACTGGCGCACCCCAAGGTGACATGCTCGGGTAGATAAAACCCAACTCTAACAACACATCAAGTTGTTCCCTCAGATCCTCTAGATCTCTCGAAGCCATACAGTACGGCGAAATCGAAATAGGTCTGGTCCCTATGGCCAAATCAATAATGAAGTTGATCTCCCTAGGCGGTGGTAAACCCGGTAGCTCCGCTGAAAATACGTCAAGAAACTCGCATACCACAGGTACCTCCTCCAAGGCCTTTTGAGGTACATAGGTTTTCTTAGACTGTGCATTAGTACATATATATCTATGCTTATTAATGTATAATTATGCAGGGGGCCTTCTTTTGGGTGGGGGCCTGCGGCGGTCGCCATTCTTGCCCCACCCTAGGCACACCCCTGGTCACCAGAAACAATCGCACTCCCCGGAGCGAGTGGAGCGTTGTCGAAACCCTCAAACCACACATAGAGCTTGAAAAAGGGTTGTCCAAATCTAACTTTGGCTATTTTTCATTATTAGTTTAACTTTTGTTCTATTTTTCAAATTCCCCAAGGTTTTACTTCATCACTAGGCAAAAGGGCTAGTTTGGTCCCTATGGTCTGACCGAGTACTAACTCAGGCCTTTAAGTCTAAGTTGGACCAAAACAGCTCAGCTCAGTCCCCAGTTACTTTTGTCTTCTCTCCGTTAGCTTCTTCTTTGCGCACATTTTTTTTTCTTTTTCTTAATCGACAAAATCAGAGTCCTCCCCAATTGTTCCCATGTCTTTCATATCGATTGCTTCGATGTTTTGCTCCTTAACAACGTCAATTGCCCTCTCTGCAAAAACAAGCATTTCATCAAACATTTATTGTGCAATCCTACTAGACCCAATTGCGGTTCTCGACCCATTGCCTAATCTTCATCGAGATCTCAATTGGTTCACCGATCACCACCACATCACATTAAAGACAACTTCATCATCATTGAAGTGAAAAACAATGGGGATCCAGAGCTATTCTCTACCACTCATCAATCAACAAATCCGTCGCCTATTCTCAAAAGAAAAACAAACAAAAAACAAATACATCACCCGAAAAACTAGATCAGTGAATTTGTTGTACTTTCTTAAGAAATCAAATAAGTTGAATTAGGCCTTAAGTGATGGGCGATTTAGAACACAAAAGATTATCAGTTTTCAATTCAACTCATTAGAAGATCCATCTCTACGGACTCTACAAATTGACAATTGTTTTATGAAGGCAAAACCCATCTTTTAGTCCCTGAACTTTCAGATATTTCTGCTTTTGGTCCTTCAACTTTGAAAACAATACATTTGGTCCCTCAACTTTTAAACTAGTGAACATTTAGTCCTTCCATTATTTAGTCGTTTAAATTGATGACTTGGCGAACAAACTTGCCATGTGGGTAACTGGACCAGCCACGTGGCCAGTTGTGACATAAACCGACGGTTCGTTTGAACCAGAACCGATTTTCTCTAAACCAACAACATCAAAACAAAATACAAAGCCCTAAATCCCCATTTCCACTCCCTCCCTCCCTCAGCTGTCGTCTCTTCTTCATCACCAGACCCTCCTGAAGCGCGAAGTTGTCGTCGTCATCGCTCATCTCCTCAACTGTCATCGCTCTCGCAGCGCCGAAGCTGTCATCGTCATCGCTCCCGAAGCGCCGAAGCTGTCGCCTCTCTGCAACTCTCGACCAGACCCTCCCGACCCTCTCCCTCCCGAAGTTGTCGACCCTCATATCCTCAACTCTCGTCATCGCTCATCTCTGCTTTCCCTCCCGGAGCTGTTGACCCTCATCTCCTCAACTCGAAGTCATCGCTTATCTCTGCTCTCCCTCCTGAAGCTGTTGACCCTCATCTCCTCAACTCGAAGTCATCACTCAATTAGGGTTTCTTCATGATGTCTTCCTTGCAATACCTTTTCAAATTTTAGATCTTGTTCTGAATCTCTCAAACCCTAACAATTCTGTTGTTTTGTTTCAGGCCTCGGACCTCAGAGAGAAATTTGAAGCCAACAAGCATGTAGTATTTCCTCAAACCCTAATTGCTTGCTGCCAAAAATCCCATCTTTTTGTTTTGGAGTTCTTATTGTTGTAGATAATGTAGAGGGAATCAGTGCATTGGGGGACTAGTATATTCTTTTTGCGAACCGCGAATGTAGGTTTCGCTTGTGTGTGTGTGCATACATAGATAATTTTAATTCAGTGACTTATTCATGCCCTATACTTCCCTCCAACTGGTCTTAAAGGTCGACATTTTGCATAAATCGTATGAACTAATGAATTTGTAATGGGTGAAATACCCAATGAGTCGATTGCCATTGGAAGTAAATTATTGATTGTCATTCCTCGGTAATCATACTTGTTCGATGTTCGAGTCTGATATCATTACATGCCTCGTCGTTTCTCTAATGTTTTAGCATATATTATAACCTCTTTGGGAAGACACGCTTTTGTAGTTTCTATTTGTGTTTGCTTGGATTGAAAATTGTAGGAATGGTAAAGCAAATGGTTATTTTCACTTTACTTGATCTTTAATGCCCCTATTTTTTTTCGGGAAATGAGAAGTGCGCCTTTTGTTGGGGATGGATTCAATGCTATTTTGCTATTGTTGCGAAACATTACCTACTGAAATTTGTTCAATAAGCTATTTAACTGATAATACTTTCATAATCTTTTGTTCTTTGGATTTGTGTTTTCATCAATTTTTAAGAAAATCTTGACGCAATAGATAGATTGATTGCTGATGGTGAAGCAAATCATAACAAGTTTCAACACCTTGATCTTTACATTGGTGAGTTACACAGCTGTAGTTCTCTTTAACTACAGCTGTGATACCAAAATGTGGCGGCCCCAATTTCCACATTGGTCCGCCACGGGAGGCCACGCGGACCCACAACTGACCACGTCACCGCCAGCTGTGTTCCACGCCCAATTATCCATTATCAATTAATTATCAGTTAACCTTGATGTGGATGATTTGGTATATCTGAAAGTTTCGCCCTGAAAGGTCATCAGAGATTTGGGATCAAGGGGAAACTAGCACCGAGATATATTGGACCGTTCAGAGTTGTGGCACGTGTTGGGACAGTAGCATACAGATTGGAGTTGCCAGCAGAGCTAGCAAGCGTTCATCCAGTGTTTCACGTGTCTATGTTGAGGTTAGCTAAGACAGGACCGAGATCGATGGTGGATATTAGACAGATTGAGGTTCGTCCTGATGTTTCATATGAAGAGCAACCTGTGGAAATCATGGATCGTAGAGTTCAGACACTGAGGAACAGAGAGATTCTGAAAGTGCTGGTTCGATGGCAGCATCACGGAACTGAAGGACTCACTTGGGAGCTCGAGTCGACTATGAGACAGAGATACCCACACTTGTTTACTGGTGAGTGTTAATATAACTCAAATTTCGGGACGAAATTTCAATTTAGTTGGGAAGAATTGTAACGGCCCAAATAATATTTGCCGTTAATTATGATGTCATGGCAGATGTGGACGCCACGAGGACGGTCGGGGGTCCCACAATGAGACTGGAACGCACTCGAACTAGGTATACAGTCCGTTTTGTATGCTGTTGTGGTAAATTGTGATGAAAATGTATAAATTAGTTAATTTCATTACAATATGTATGTTAAGGTAGTTTGTTGACGAGTGAGGAATTTCTCGGGGTGCGTGCGGACACGGGACACGAGGCACGGGGTGCCGGGTAGTTGGGGAAACTAATGTGAACTTATTTGCAAATTATGGGAATTTATCGAATAGAGTAGATAATTAATATGAGCTAAATCAAATGGGAATTTAAAAAGTGTTATAGTTAAGGAGAATAAATTAACATCAGTTGAATAGGTCTCGAGATGCACAATGGAGAGAATCAAGGTGGCTAGTGTTATGATAGGGTGTCATGAAGTTGTAGTGACACAAAGTGAACAGTGATCTTCGGATTGTTCCCGAGATGGACACACACACTTGATCAAATATCAAGTATATATATGTATATGTTGATCGATTCAACAAAAGAGAGAAAGAGAGTGAGATTTGAGAGGAAGCTTGGAAGTGGGAATCGTCAAAATGTGGCGGCCCCAATTTCCACATTGGTCCGTCACGGGAGGCCACGCGGACCCACAACTGACCACGTCACCGCCAGCTGTGTTCCACGCCCAATTATCCATTATCAATTAATTATCAGTTAACATTGATGTTATGAGTTAACTTTTATTTCCTCAATATCATTCAACCATAAATTACGCAGCGGAAAATTAAATGAACAACATAAAGATTTATCCTGAATTCCATGATCAAAATGCCTAAGTGGAAACCATACCAAATATACAACATATACATCTCATATGATCCTCAAAATATCAAAATGTACAACCTATCTCTCAAGCCCAAAACCCGACATAAAACGAATAAATATAAACATACGTACGAGTGGGGCTAAAACCGTCAATCGATGTACTCTTCAAGCTTGCCCTTTCCCCGGCTCGGTACTAGGGTCTGCACTCACCATCACAAAAAGACAGATGACGAGTCCAGAGTGAGTAATCCCAAGGAAATTCACTAAGTAATTACGGAAGTAAAAGTACTGGAATTTAAATACCATAAATAAACATGCGGAACAAAAGAAATACAGACAACTGTGAAAGGATCATCGCATGTATAAATATAGTAACGAAGCAAAGTACGTGCACGGTAAAAAATCGACTAAGTCATACTTCGAGCCTCTCCTTGGGCACAACCCTCAAACACACCAACAAAGTTGTCCCTGGACCCTCAGGTGGCCGGCGTAGACCCACGACGCACCCACACGAGCCTACCATAACCAGGTAGCCTATTCACCGGTATATGCATAGACAAGTGCTATGACTTAGTGGACTCTATGGCCGTAACGAATAAACACCAGGTGGGGAGTGATCTCAACACCGTAAAGGCTCCAGGTAGGAGTAAACTCCACTACCGTAAAAACACCAAGTGAGAGAACTCAACCACCGTAAAGCAGTAATGGAATGGAATAATGAATAATCAGAACTGAATTCAAATAAATCAAACTGTAAATACTTAAAGTGAAGTTCAATTGGGATACTACACACCTCAAACCGCACTCCTCGCTCCACAAATCAACCCCCGGTCCAATACCTCCAAATCCTAGGTATCACTCCCGGTCTGATTTCTGACTAACCCAGACTCCAATTACTATTTCAAGACCCCTGGAATCCATTTATGAAGGTTAATTATCAATTAATAGGTTTAAAATGTTGGTTAGACTCATTTCTTCATTTTCCAATTTTTCACATTCCAGTGAACTATTAGCGCGCTAATGAGATGAATTAGCGCGCTAATTCATCTAAGTCACTGTTCATCATTTTCCAGAGGGTAATTAGCGTGCTAGGTCCTCCTATTAGCACGCTAATCGCGCTCTGTCTAGATTTTTACAGTTCAAAATTTCACATTTCAAATACCCCATAACTCATTCATTCGATCCCAACACCTCCAAAACTTATCATTCACCTCAAATATATCATTTAAACACAAACTTATCGAATTTAAACTCGAAATCCAAGAATCATAAGAAATCACCCTTTCAAACCCATTTTTCAGAAATTCATCAAATCTCTCCCAAATTGGCTTAAAACACACCCATTTCATGTCATTCTCATTCACATTTATCCCCAACAAAACCAAGTGTTAATTCCCCAACAAATCCGAATTTCACACATCCTAACCCTCATCAAAAATTTCCACAAAACTCAAGTTTATTGTGTCCATACCTTAGATTCTTGTTGTAGGAAGCCCAAAATCACCTTCTTCACTCCCTAAATGGCTGTTCTTCCTCTTGTCTTCTTCTTCCCACCGATCTCTCTTTCAATCTCTCTCAAAACCTCACTCTCACTCTCTCCCTTTTGATCGGTCAAACAAACAACCATATATATACTTGATATTTGATCAAGTGTGTGTACAAATCTCGAGAACGATCTAAGGGCCACTGACCACCCTGTGTCACTCCAACTCACACACACCTTATCATGACATTTCCCACCTCAAATCTCTCCATTGTGCATCTCGAGAATCATCCAACTGATGTTGTTTTATTCAGCTAACTATAGCACTTTGATTACCAATTTGATTTAGCTAGTATTAATTATCTACTCTATTTGATAAATGCCCATAATTTGCAAATAAGCTCACATTAGTTCCCCCAACTACCCTAAGCACCGTGCCTCGTGTCCCGTGTCCGCACGCACCCCGAGAAATTCCTCACTCGTCAACAAACTACCTTAACATACATATTGTAATGAAATTAACTAATTTATACATTTTCATCACAATTTACCACAACAAAGATACAAAACGGATTTGTATACCTAGTTCGAGTGCGTTCAGATCTCGTTGTGGGACCCCGACCGTCTCGTCAAGGCGTCCACATCTGCCATGACATCATAATTAACGGCAAATATTATTTGGGCCGTTACGGTATTCATGGTGATGATTCCTTATATTTGCTACACGCATGATAATGGGTATCTAAACTCAATATTGACATTTCTTACTCCCTATAGTAAGAAATAAACACAATGGGAGAAAAGACCAAATGGTAGTAATAAAGAAAAAGAAGATCCTCCGAAGCATCCGTGTCCTATATAACTTTGATTTCCTATTAGATTAACTACCTAATTATATTTCTAGTGTGGTTCTTCTAATGTACTTCGATCCCGAAGAAACCTTTAGGACCATGAATTCCTTATTGTAGCTAATTGTGAAAATAGTTTTTTTTATTATTATTATTTTTTTTCTATAAAAATTCTCTCCACTTATTTCTTCATTGCACTTCCCCTAGCAATTTTTTGGCTAGATTCTTAGATTCTACATGATGGTGTTGGGTCAGACCAAATAAAGCTTGTGTTTTTTATATGAGATGAGGCACTAGAGGAGGTGAAAATATTAGGCCACCGCTTTAAAAAGTAAAAACACACAACTGGCTCATTTTGGTAGGCTAATCATGTTCAAGCTTCTTTGAAGTCGTCCTCGGATAAGAAATTTCAATTTTTCTAGGTGTTTGATTTAGTATGAGTGTCACATGAATATGTTTCTTATTTGCTGATAGTGCTAGGCTGCATAGCAAGTTTGCAACATGAACTTTTGGAAGTCTTACCTTTTAAGATAAAAACTTTCAGTTGCTATTTGTTTCTGTGTTCCTATTGGTTTACTTTCTCCTGTGTTGGTAATATTATTTGTAATAGTCGCTGACCTATTTTTGCATATGTTCTTGCTCTGTACCAAGTTTTCGCTTAGAGAAATGGAATGTACTCTTGAAAGAGGCAACTCTAACAGCGATGATTGAATCTGTTCGCATCTCTCAAAGTCGAAATCCTCTCCGTTCAGCCTTCTTTATATATAAAATGCCAACCATATCGTCAACATCGTGCAACTCTAGTTCGTATGGTATTGGAGAATCGTTTTCTTCACATGCGGAACTCCATCACAAACTTCCACATGCCACACGCAACACGCATAGACAAGAAGTATATAACGCTAGAAAGGGAGGTAATGTGTCACTGTTCTAGGCCATGCGTTGTGAAAATTTTCTAGACATGTGCTCATCCTGGTAGGAGGTTCTATGCTTGTGCTCGTGGCCATCATCGTGGGGATCGATAAAATCAAATAAGGGTTTTGTAATGTGTGTTTGATTGATTTGATGGTTGTGTAAGTGAGGGTTTGATTTTGTCAATTAGGCGTTTGATTTGGATCTGTGAGAGATTTTTCAATGATTACTAAGAACTTGTAAGAAATTTATACATATTTGAATTGCTTTAAAGGTTCAATATGCTATTATCTTCATGTTGCATTCGTAATAAGTCATTATGTTTTTCCCTTCACTCTCAGAAATTGAATTGTGCAATTGTATGTTTATGATATTCTCATAAAGTTATCCCTGCAAAAAATAGAAAGGACAAAGCTAGGTATAACTTGATACGTTGCATTGTTTTTTGCCTTGTTTTTTGGATAAATAGGAGGCGGAACTCAGATATGTTGCATTCTTAACTATCTTCATTTCTTTATTATACTTGTACTACTAATATATATAGCACCTTTCTTGTTAATCTAGTGTTCATCGAGTTAATTAAACCATGAACTTTGATAGTCTTAATTTGGATAGTCAACAACTTTGGACTTTAAATGAAATATTAATCTTCATTATTTTCCTTGTATTTGATCATGTATATAACCTCGCCTATTCAGGTTACAATGTCATCATTTTCCTCATTTGCATCATAATTATCGACATCAATAATTCAAAATTAGTTCACATTCATTCTAATGAAATATTAGAGTTTTCTTTTTATTATGTTGTTGCAATGAGCTGACATCCTCCTAGTTATTATGGTTGTTATTAGGCCTTGTTATTATTGATAATACAATATTTAATCTTGAGCAATATGTGCATTAATTTCTTTGTAATATGAAATTTTAGTATGGTCATCAAGTTTAATTTTGTTTGTTCCATATATTTTGTAGGGTTGTGACTACTTCTTGTGGATGGACGATAAATTCACAAATTATGTGTCTTGCATTTTAAATGATCTCGTGGGTACCATTTCAAATTTATTGGAGAAAAGAAGTAGCCATGTTGACGTAGATGAGGTTGTCAAGGTATGAGCAGATAATAATTTATTAAGGTCAAAAGTTGTGAAGCTGTATCAAGAACTTGAGGCATCGAATAGGCGATGTTTTGTATTAAAATTGATTGTACTAAGTGCAATGGGATGGTGTATTTGGGTATTATCCCAAAAGTAATTACACTAGTTTAGTTGAATGTCAGAGTTTGAGCACTGTCTTGACTTAAGTTCTACTAGTTTAATATCATGTAGTACTTGTATTTACTAGTTTTTTTTAACCCTCATATGTACTACTTTTTTTTAAAAAACCTTGTATGTACTACTTTGGATATGAGATTAATCGAGTTATATATATCTTACAAAAAATAATGTCGTAGTGATTGGATATGAGATTAATCGAGTTATATATACGCAAGTTAAGAGTAATGGGAAATATAAATTTCAACAACTAGAATTGTTCAATCAAATATAAAGAGGCATCAGAGAAGTTGACAACAATTTCAACTACTAGAATTGTTCAACAACTTGAATTGTTCAATTAAAACACAATGAGATGACACTTATGGGTTCCATTTTGGTTTTGGAGTGAGTTTCAAAACCTTAGGTTGTGTGCCACAATCAACACAACGAGATGGAAGACTTTGCACCAGTGCTTCGGTATATGTAGAAGTTTCAGTTGGGGGCACAACTTTGGCTTGCTTCGGTACTCCATATAAATATCTTGGTTTCATGCCTAAGGTTTGCAAATTAGAAAAAGAAAACCTCTCAACATATATGAAAGCAAAAAAATAGGCAAATGTATGGAACAATACCAATATTTTATCAAAAAAAAGGAATTATAGATAATAAAAGTATGCTTCCATTAAATTTAAGTTCACATTGACCTGCCATGTAATAACTCTATTCTTGGAGTAGCATACTCCAAATCCTTTACAGCCAGAGTGTGCAGCTGATTCTTTTGGATTCTTTCCAATTGTCTTTGAAGCACGCCTTAAATTGTCACTGTTTGATGCTTCTAGTCTTGTCCTTTTTTCTTTGGCACTTGAACATGTTCAATATGCATTCGTTTAGTTGACTCCGTATTTCCTTGAGAACTCTCACAATTGTTCTTTTGTTGACTTTCTTTCTTGCCATTGTTCTTCAGCTGATTTTCTTTCTTGCCCTTGTTCTTGTCTTGTTCATTTCCTTTTTCGCCATTGGTTGTATGTTCTTCATTCTCATTAGGTACACTCTGTAACAGATAATTTGGACGCCATTAAATATGAAACAACACAAGTCAAATAGAAATAGGATAACAAGAATCGACATTAATTCACCTCAACTTCGTTAGCTCTAAAAGGGCACGCACGTTTATTGTGGCCCTTTGATTTACAGATTCGGCATGCCATGATCCTTCCTTCCCTCAACAATTTGTTCTCCTTAACCTTCCGAGGTTCGTCCTTGTCTTTGTGCCGATTTTTTTTGGTCTCCCGGGCATTTTCTTGAATAGAGGTGGCTCAATTCTAACATTATTTGTCTGAGGCCAAAAGTCTTTAGATATCAATGAGCCACAAAATCCTCGGGTGCCTTAGATTGATGGTAAATAGTACATATACTATGAGGGCAGGGAATTCCAGTCAAGTTCCACTCTCTGCATGAACATGTTTTTGCCTTCATGCCCACCTTATGGTTGTCAACTCCTTTGTACATACTCGACACTTCATAATCATTGTCTCCATTCCATTCTGCCCTCCATTCAAAAGATTTTTCCTTATTTTTCTCCAATTTAAACACCACCTGAGGAGAGATATCAAAATGCCACTTGTTAGCCTCTTGTTTCTTCTTCACTAACCTTTTCATCACCTTGCGTCTTATATCCTCCAACATTGATATTATGGACTTGTTCCTTGCCTCTAGAATCCATCCATTGAATGTATCAGCCAAGTTATTATCAACGACATCACAATTAACCTATGTTTACATAAATACAAAGTATTGAAATAAATAGGTATTTATAAATATAATGGTTGTCATAAATAAGTAATACATGTATTACATCACCTTTTCATTGAAATATGCCTTTAACCATTTCTCAACTTCGTACCCCATTGCATCTTTCTAGCAACTAACGCCTAACTCTGCCAATCTACTCATTTTATCCTGTCATCATGATAACACATAAAGAAAACCTTTAGTTCCAAAACAAGAGAATTAAGTGAGCTAAGACATAAAGAGAACCTTTAGTTCCAAAATAGTTGTAGCTCGAGCATAGTTCCTAAACGCAAGCTTTATCTCTTCACCTCGCCATTTCTTCGCCCAATTGGCATAGACGTGTCTCGCACATCTCCTACACTCTGCCATCGGTACAATTGATTTTATTGCACTTTTAAACCCTACAAAAATTTATAACTTGCTCGTGAGAAACAAAAATAAGCCTATAACATTAATTTGAAAATCAAGTAAACTAGAGCTAGATTTTACCTTCTGCGTGTCAGACATAATAGTAATGCCTTCCCCATCACCGAGTTGAATATCACGTTGTATGCACCTAATGAACCAAGTCCAAGTTGTGTTTTCAACTTGTATAACAGCCCATGCTATTGGAAACATTTGGTTGTTTCCATCTCTCCCAATTGCACATAAAAGTTGACCCTTGCATAGGCCTTTCATGAAACAACCATCAAGTCCCACAATCTTGCGACATCCCTTGAGCCAACCTTTCTTACATGCTTCGAAGCATACAAAGAATTTGGTAAAAGTTGGTCTGTCACCCCCCTCATCCATACTAGACTTAACTATACATGTTGACCCGGGGTTTGAAGTGACGGTGATTCTTACATAGTCATGCAACAAAGCGTACTCACGTTGGTAGTCACCAATCAATTATGTGAGAATAATTTGTCTTGCTTCGGCCACAACGGAGAAACTGACATGCAACTTTATCTCTTTTTGGCATATGGTTGTCAACGCTTTCAATGTAATGCCGGGTTGATTGTACACATGATCCTTAAGTTGGACAGCCAAATACTTATAATTGGCAAACCTCACTTTCTCTACTCTTTGACACTCGTGTTTGTGTTCATAGGTCTTCACAGTCAGAGTCTCATCATTTCTTTCCATAGAGATTAAGATTTTTCATGGGCACCCTTCCTTGCACTTTGCTCTCAACCTCGTTTTATCATTCTTCACTAGTTTAATGTCAAGCCCCCTCTTTATGGAATATTTCTTTACAGCTTGTCGTGCCTCATCCATAGAGCTGAAAATCATCCTGATGCAGAAAACCTGAAGCTCGGCTTTAGTGTCGAACCGCACCTTAGGATTTTTCCTCCTTACAAACTCACTCTCATCATCAGAATCAACCTCACTACAATATGACCCCATATCATCACTTTCAAAGTACTCACTCTCATTACCATCACTATATTCTCCAATCAGAAAATCATTTACTGCACCAACAACTTCATAATCACTTACTAGTTTTCCAACCAAATTATCATTCCCCATGTCAATCTTGGCCCCTAGTAGTTCTCCCTCATAAACCTGCAACTCTCTCGCTTCAGCCCAACATTCTCCCCCTTGGCTTTGCAACTCTTCTTCATCACCTAATAAACGTCGCCTATCTTGTCCATTATCATTTTCGCTCTTCTTGTTCTTCCCCTGTTTGTTTTGTGACGCCCTAACTTTTTTTCGAGCTTCCTGCAACTCTTCATCATCTGTCAACATCAGCACGTCAAAAAGTATGTCATCAAAAGTAGTATCCTCATATTCATAATCTTCAAGTATAAAATGATTGATTTCATAAACATTAGTATCTTCATATGGGTCCTCTTGTGTCGTAAGAATCGTCTTTTCTTTGTGTCACTCAACCCCACTTCCTTTGCCTACAACTCTAACAAAAGGTTGATTTTGCTCTTCACCACTAATAACAGTTGTGCCCCTTACATGTTCAATAAAAAATTCTAGC
Organism: Stephania japonica; assembly: GCA_039657345.1. NCBI lineage: Eukaryota > Viridiplantae > Streptophyta > Magnoliopsida > Ranunculales > Menispermaceae > Stephania > Stephania japonica. The sequence goes on along the minus strand of CM077558.1, from coordinate 11,296,663 downwards.
AAATCCTCATTGCTTTTCCCCTCACAACCATTTAAAACACCAACGTCGTCTTTCACTGCAACAAAGTCTTTCTTAGCACAATTAAAATAGTACAACGAGCTGATGGTAGTGTAGCCCAACTCTTTCACGTAAGACATAACATTTGGATAAGGAAAAAAGTCAACATCAAAATGGGGACTGATGACTTTCTTTTTCCCATTAATATATCGATCGCCTCTAAACTCGCCCCTATACGATATAACAAACCTCAATCTCTCAACCATTTCTTACCTGCCCACATTGGAATGACCAAAAAAGTAAAAACACAGTTAGTCATTAAAAGTACACGTCATTTCTTCGCCAATAGGGACCATTACAAAGGAATATGATCATTATCATAATCATAAAAAAGACAATGCATATCCACACTGAATAAGCAAGTAAACAAATTGACATTATAAAGTCATTGAACAGTGTGAAGGCAACCTCATTGAATCACACCAACACAATTATTCAAAAAACATAATACATATACTCAAAATTGGGGACCACAAACAATAAAAACCTCAAATCAAAGCATATTTTGATTCAATAATGCGGCTATCTTACAACAATTTGAAATCACTGGCACGTACACTTGAGCTCCACACTTACCCATTAGGAAAATAAAAATTACTTTAAACTAGAAAAACAAGTACATCCGTTAGGAATCTTACAAATTTAAAGGGCAGTGGTCTTTTACACCACTTCGTAAAAAGAAAGAGATGGAGTGAAACCTGAGGAGTGGACAGAGCTTCGACGTAGGAGAGCTGAGGACGACGGCGAGGCGAGCTTCAAGTTGCAGAGAGGCGAGTTGAGGACGACGAAGGAGAGCAGAAATGAGGGTCGACAGCTTCGACTTGAGGAGATGAGGGATGACAGCTTCGGGAGGGAGAGCAGATGAGCGATGAATTCGATTTGAGGAGATGAGGGTCGACAACTTCGGGAGGGAGAGTAGAGATGAACGATGACGAGAGTTGAGGAGATGAAGGTCGACAAGTTCGGGAGGGAGAGGGTTGGGAGGGTCTGGTCGAGAGTTACAGAGAGGCTACAGCCGCTTTTCAGGAGCGATGACGAGATAGCTTCGGCGCTGCAGGAGCGATGACAACAGTTGAGGAGATGATCGATGACGACGACAGCTTAGGGAGGGTCTGGTGAAGAAGAAGAGACGACAGCTGAGGGAGGGAGGGAGTGGAGGGACCAAAAGCAGAAATATCTGAAAGTTCGGGGACCAAAAGATGGGTTTAGCCTTTTATGAACAAAAGACAATCAATTTCATCATCTCTATGGGCGATGAGCTCATTGATATGAGAAAGCAGTTAAGGATTTGTGGAAAAAAAATTGTTAGCAAAGAGGGGAAACTGATTTTTTAACAAAGGGATGATGAAAGTAATTAAAGGAACTGAGTTGGAGTGGTAAAGGAGTGTTGGGACTGTTCTGGCCCAACCAAGACTTAAGGGACTGAATGGGAACTCGATCAGACTGTAGGGACTTAAATGGCCCTTTTGCCTCGTCACCAACTAGGTACATTTATTTGCCAAAACCCGTCAGGTGAGACGACAAATACATCACTTGTAAAAAAGACAAAACCTCGAGAGACCCTCAATTTTGAAGACAAAAATAAAATAAAATAAAAAATACAATTACTTCTCTCTCTCTCTTTCTCTCTCTCTCTCACAGGTTTTTCGCATCGAGGACTCCCTCTCGCGCGTTCTTCGTTGCTCGATCGATCGCTCAAACTCTGAAATCGTGTAGCGCGTTCTTCGTCGTCGCTCGTTCTTTGTCTCTACGGTTTGAGAGATTGGAGAGACGAGAAGGTAGCTAGGGTTTTGAAGATTTGTGAAACGAAGAACGATTTGGCTCTGCAATTGGGGAAGTGAAGTTAGGGTTTCGGTGTTTGTTAACAATATTCAAGTTGAATCGAAACTAACTGCAACCGGTCATCCGATTGAGAGGTTCGTAACTTTCTTGTTAAAGATTTCCAAATCTCGATCAGTTGTTGCAATTCTGTTGTTTAATAAAATCCCAGGTAGCCATATCGATCGATATTTATTGAAATTAGAAGTGCTTTTCTTCAATTGCCCCATTTGTTTTTTGTTCATACTATCTAGGATGACATTTTGATATTTTTCACAATAATTGGTCTTTCGACAAAAAAATAATTAATAATAATTGATTTTGGAATTTGGATGGCAGTTTGAGTCTTTGATGATGTTGTTGTTGTTGATCGGTGATGGTAGTTTAGTGTTAGATCTAGATGGATCTTGTGAGAAAACTGTAATTACTAAAAACATGACAGCATGTATCTTGGAATCAAAGGATTGTAATCCTAGGCACTGGTGTTGGAATTATTGGCTGCAATTCCCGAAGTTGAAGTACTTTTTTTTTTTAATTGAATGAATTTAGGAGCTTTTCTTTTGGTAAGACATGCGCTGCCATTGAGACGGTCACTTCCAATTTATGCCAAAATGTATTATTACAAACTTTCAAACAACAAAATATATACCACATAACAGAAGGGCTCGTCATTCAATTTTTGATGAGTATGAATTTAAGGTCATGATAATAACTATGCCTTTTTTGTTACATTGGAAAATCGATCGAGCAAGGACATGTAACACCTCAAATTTTAACTAGACAATTATTAATTCAAAAAAAGAGAAATACCTCAATACTGTTCCACAAATATATTAAATGACATATTTAGGACTTATATGAAAAAAAAAAAAAAACGTGTGATAAAGTATTTGAATGTAAATAAATTTTAGATAATGTACATAGTTATATATTATTAAAATATGCTATGGGATATAGCAATAAATAAGGGCAGCTACTTTTTTTTTGATGAAATATAAGGGCAGCTACTTAAGTGTCTATAGTAAAAGTGAAAATATGATATAGGTAAGTAAAATATATACTCTGCTACAAATGAGGCTATATGCGCGTGACTTTTGTGGTTGGCAACTGGTGTGTGAGTGGTTTGCTAGATATTTATATTATCAGACATTTTAAAACATTGTAGGGAATTGGGGATTAGATTGTAATAATATGAAATTCAAAGATTTGTCTCAAGTGGTGGCGCTATAAGTGTTTGATGAAATGCACCACCAAATATTTGCTTATTACCCAATGCGGTTTTCTATAGCAACAACGAGCTTAAACTCGAGGGTTATGTCTAGATGTGAAAAACAAAAAATTGAAAAAAGGGTGATTTTTTTGGTCAAATGTGAATTAGCTAGGACCTTGAGATCTCCCTTGTTAGTTATGCTTTTGGACCACAGATTTGTAAAGTACTTATTCGTACATTGAACTCTTCATGAAATGTCTTGGCCTCTCACTAGTTGTTATAGGTGAAGAACCTAATTGTACAAAACCTATGTTTTGAGTCAAATTCACTTTTATAGGTGTTCAACATGTTGAAATAATGCAAACATCATCCAAGTAATCCGAGATATGATTTTTGAGAAATGGAAGATTACCAAAATATTTAGATTCATGAATTCGAAAGGTCCTACATTTTGTACATTGTTGGAAATCTAATTTACATCAAATAAGATGGGTTTACCGAGAAACACAATAAGAAAAGTAATCTTATATCTAGGACTTCATTCTCCAATGCAAGTTGGACATAACCTTAACTAAATGATCCTAAACCATACATTAGACGTTGGTTGAGATTTGAACCACTTAAATAAAATACTAATCTGCAATACATATTAATTTCCTTATGATGGCTGCATGAGAGGATGCTAAATGATTCATATTAATTTAATAGTGCATAAGGCTCTAAATAATGACTTGGAGGTAGGAATTAAAATAAAACATATTATGATAATGAAGTAACTAACCTCTTTCTTGTACACTTATTGGGTGGTAAGACAATAGTTTCCTTAGAAAACTTGAATGTCGAAGTCATGAGGAACCTCATATCCAAAACTTGATAATGAATATACTTGTAGATGAATTGAATAAGCTTATATGCGCACTTAGGACAATTATTTACTTTGGTTGCCGTTTGTAACACTAGGATCACATTGCAAAGTTTCAAATACTTAAAAGTCTTGGTCCTAACGTGCTCATTCTTATCCGATCACTGTGAATAGAACTTTATATGTATTATTTCATGTCTATCATCATAAATATTACCCTACTTTGGTACATGAATGAATGGATGATTGTTTACTTATTCATGCTATTCTTTTCTTTTAAATTGCATTGATGCGGCATAGTACTTAGGTATTGTTTTCATGATTTTCCTTAAATTGCATCAATGTGGTAGAGCATGAATCTTGAACTTCAATTTTATTCCGTTGAATAAATAAGAGCTTTGAGAATTAATTAGGGTTGCAAGTGGGGCAGGGCGGGCGAGGATTGAAGATACTGTCCCCGCGTCCGCGGGGTGCGGGGTGGAGATTTATCCTCGAAATTCCCCGCGGGCCCCGCCCCGCCCCGCCGGATTCCCCGCGGGGCGTGGACTTTATATGAGTCCATGTTTTGATCCGCAATCTTTGGTCTTTTTTTATGTCTTTATTTGATGCACATACAACGCATCTCTACCTAAGTACTACTAGTTTCAAATTTTATGTGATTAATTAGAATAAGTCAATCATACTAATTAACAATTGAATATCTGTCAAACAAATTAATTGTATGCTAATGGTATTTCAAGGGGGAGACTTAATTAATCAACATTTGTTCTTTAACATTATTAAAAATTACGTACTGAGGATTAATTGATTCAATTCGCTTATTGATTGTGATTATATAATTGGTTTCTTATGTAATTTCGTTTGCTCACTTTATGTCTTGATCTTTATCTTTAGTCTTCTTTTTGTCACTTGGCTACTTTATCAATTATTTTATTTTTGCTTTTTTCAAATTTTTGATAGCTATTTGGTTTTCGGTGTTTTTTATATTCAGATTTTTACGTTTGAGTTTTTATTCCGATCTCTTTTTTATTTTTCTTTTCAAGAGCAAACAAAAATATTTTAGAAATGGCATATACTGATCGACAATCTCTGTATGCATTGTTCAGATCAACGACCTCCCTTTTTTTAGTTTATTCTACAAGATATCAATTTGTTATATATCCTTTATAGTGGAAAAAAATTTAATTAATTATTTTTCAAAAAAAAATATAGCTTCTATTCATAAAGTTTTAAATTGGGATTTCACCAATATTTACACAAGTTTTTTTTTTCCTCTTTTTATCAAATCCTTTTTCTCATCAAATTATTTTTTAACTAATATATTGACATTAAGTTAATTATTATTTAACTAATATATTTTTTCAATTTTTTTTTTCTCATGGGGCAGACGACGGGGATTCCCCGCGGGGCAAGAGTAATCCCTGCCCCGGCGGGGGCAAAAATGCGAGGAATCCCCGCCTCGCCGGTGCGGGGCCCCAAGGGGGACGGGGATTTCCCGCCCCCACTTGCAACCCTAGAATTAATAAAACTTCATGATCATGGCAGAGACTATTTCTCCTAATTTATTTGTCCCAAGCTATAGGATTTCTGATTGGCACTCATATCTCTTGGCTTGGCGACGACAGAGGAGGCAAAGTCCGTTTATGGAATGCGTTCCTACGGACTGTTGCTTAGGCAAGGGTAGAGCCTATAACAAAGTGGAAATCAATTAAATCAATATGACAAGCTTGACTTTGATGTGTTCTTGAAATCAAGCATATTTACTTTTGAAAGTGTGACTTCTTGAATGCGTATATTTACTCCAAAAAACATGATTTCCTATTTTCAAAATTATTGGTGAGTATGTCATAGTGTGTATAGGGTTCTACCTTTATCATTGGGCTTAGCAGCTCATTCTAATCAATTCCAGGTCTATCGATGACCGAGGACAAAGAAATGGCTAAATATGAAGATCAAAGTTGAAGAATGTTTTAGGTAGCTGATAGTTTATATGCGGTCATATTAATTTATTTCACTTCAATAAATGCCACTTGCGCGTGTCAAGTTGTAAATATTTATGATGCTAGTTTTCTTATTAGTACTATAACCACACATCTATTATTTAAATTACAATGACGTAGATTGTATATGAATTAAATTATTATAGCTATTTGGGAGGTGTTTATGCTTGAGACTTTAAAGAAGCTTGTGTTGGATGAATATCGATATTAAGTTCTTGAAATATATTGGACTTATCGCAGGATGGTTTGTTACGACCCTAGAAGGGCATTTATAGGGTTGTTGAATTTTTGGAACCCTACTATTTATGGGGAAACTTTGTCGAAATTTTGGTAGAAATTTTAAGGATAGTTCTTGTGGGATTTTAATTATCATTAAAGAAAAAGTTGTAGAAATTTCGTTGGTTGAGGGTTACTAGGTTGTTAATGATGCTAGCTGGCATAATGACAATCTAGCCTGGTCTCAACTCATATCTCGAGGATATACGGGGATAGGTCGTGATAAGACCAATAGTCGTCGAGTAATTAAAACTTTTCGATCCAATACATACATATGCAATTCATATATTAATTCTATGATACGACCTCGATCTCTTTACAGTTTGATCAAGTTTACGAATGATATAGGCTGAAAAGATTTAGTATAGCATGTCATCTCTAATGTACCCCAATTAATTTGCGACAGAGGTTGTGTTGTTGTTGTGTTGTGTCATCTATAATGTGAAATTCAGAATCTTACTGCTGATTTAAAAAGAAAAAAAAAAAAAAACCTTTATTGCTAATAAAATGGACCTCAATTTTATTGTAGAATGAGGTCGATCTCTTTTCAAATGAAAGTTTGAAACTCATTTGTTTTGTTTTTTGTTTTTTGTTTTTTTTTTACCACCCTCTACTAATATTATTCGTGCACTCTTAGGGCTTGCGCTCTTGCTGACTGGCTTGTTACTGTTGAGGACTATCTTTACTTGTTAAATTTTGTGACTTGGGAGTATTTACATGTATAGATTAAATCATCTTTGGAAGAGGAAACACATGGTTATAGGAAATTCTTTTGAAAACTGTTAACCTTCCTTCCAAGATCAAGTTCTAATGGATACAAATCTATCAATCACCATACAGATTTTCGGGCACAGCAACCACATAAGAACTTCCATGTAGTAGTGAAGAAGTGTTGGAGCATGTCAACGAGTAGGGATCCATGCCTTTCAAAGAAGCACATTTGACGTTGATAGTCACATAGGAGCCCCCACTTCACCTACTTCCTATATCATGGACGTGTTTTCATTTATATCTTTGGAGTTTTATGAATTCTTATATTCATCTCTTCCAAATAAGTCAAAGGATGCAAATATTGGACCCTGTTATATCTTTGATGTTGACAACAAAGCCTTCATTAACTGAAGGTATGTGTTCTAATTGCTATCTTTCTTGATTAAGTATTTGTTCTTTTTCTATCTCAATTAGCAAGAATCAGTTCTAGAATAATAAAGCTCATCTTCTTCATTGCATCTCTATTTTTTTTTCTCTTAAAGAACTCTTTTTTCCTCTTTAGTTCGCTATTGTGATTTTAGCTTTTGAACCATCATCGATCTTCTCTTTAAATTGTGGTGGTTATAATAACACATTTCACTTTCTTATTTATCACTTCATACTCTTCTTCAGAAGAATGTCGATCTTTCTGGTTATTGTTTGTTGGTGAGTTGACATCACATGCATGTACCCTCAGCCATGCCTTGCTGATTATCCAGGAAGCCATTCAATATTTGAAGTATAATTGGCTTGCACATCTTTGTGGTACATCAATTTCACCCCTAAAAACAAGAAGTTTTATTTGCCATTAAGGTTATTCTTAGAGAAGAAGGCTCTTGCAGTTGTAGAGGTTTGTATTTCTTCTTTATGTACATTCTATTTACTATGTTGTGATTGCTACAAGTGAATGATCTTTATTTCTCTCTCTAACCATTTATAACTTGTAATTATACCACTATATTATTTTTCTATTGATTGCGTAGATTTTGGTTGATGCAGGAGCTTAGAAACTTGCACAAATATTGGAGTTCTGCTATTTTGACTCATTTTGGGCACGCCAATTTGCTACAAGCGCTAAGCTTGAGGTAGCAACCAGGTTCGTAGGACTTCAATTAATTACAATACAGGGGACCTGACGTCACAACAATTTTTCATGTGAGAATAGCAACTTTTGCTGCTAATTTGTACCTATTGTGCTCGTGATCTCAATTTCGTAAAGGACGTTGCTAGAGTAACCCACTTTTGACACCCTCAAATTGACCAATGATTTATAATTTGTGAGGATATGAATTTGTTTCAAATTAATTTTTAAATACAAATTACAATCTTCCATCTGTTTTGTCTATAAATTCATTAATTTTTTTGAGGAATACAAATTCAATGATTTTAAAATGTTTTAACTGAGAAATGTTTGAACGCCCATTTGTTGATTGCAATTTCTTTTTTTATTGTTTTTTTTTTCCTAATTATCAACTATTGTTGCAAAATTTGTGGCATAATATTTTAAGCCTCGAGACTTTTATCTATGGACTTGGCTACATTTGTTTGTACTTTTCAAAATAAGAATAAAAGAATAACAGGTCAAATAATATAGCCACAAATGAGATAAGTGAAAACCCAAAGTATTATGTTGTACTTCAGCAACAATATCAAAGCTAAAACTCTATCCTAAATGCCTCTTTCAATATATGGAAAAAAAATCCATAATCCTTATCAACAACTACTATTACTGCTATTTTTTTTCTATAATCCACTGCCAAAAGTAGTGAAAACTAAGGATATAGGTCTAAATTGCGTCAAAGACTTAATTTAACAAGTGAAATTAAAAAAAAATCCAAAAATTAGAAATGCAGTGAAAACTAAGGATCTTAGGGCTTAATTTTGCGAATCAATGAAAAAAAAGTTACAACGAATAGGAAGGTCGTGGGGATTTTTTTTTTGTTTTTTTTTGTTTTTTTTTTTTTTTTTTTTTTCGGTGTGTTTTGATCGAACCGGGTGAAAGAGCCCCTTCAGCGAGGACTCATTCGAGTCCCATGAATAGAAAAAACTGTGTTGGAAGGGCCGAAAAAACTAAGAAGTTGAATCGTTTAAATAAAAAGTAAACGTCAAAGTCCGAGGGCTGAAAAACAAAGAAGGTTAACACTCTAAACTAATGATTGATTGGGCTTGTTGATTGAGAATAGTTGAATCGACACAGTTGACGGTGGTGGGCGCTTTTCGGAGGCTCCATAAATGGCTGCTGCGAAGGAGCAGGGCGGGAGAGATGATTTGGCTGAGTCACTGAACGATCTATTCAGCAGCGTCTCCACCATGGTCAAAGGAGAACTTCAGGTCTGTCCCCTCTCCTCCTTTCTTTATGTCGATTTCTCTCCGTTAGTTCAGATAATTTAAGGTTTCTTTTTGCTTTTCTGCATTGTGAGCAGAGATTTAATTGACGTGTATTAATAGAATGATCGAAGTAGCATTTAATGGATGTTTGGAATAATTGCTCAAAAAATTAACCCTAATTAAATCTTCTTGGAGGCGTACATCTTTCTAGTGCAATTTGTGGTGGTTGCAAGAGTGAATGCAAGGGTTGAAGGACTCAGATGATAGTAAATATTGATTATTTCTGAAAATGAAGAAGTTCGAGCTCCGGTCTTAAAAGAACAACCCTTATAACCTGCTCATAGGATTGGTTTGCCGCTCGTAGGTCTCAATTCGAGTCCATGGAATGTTAAATTGCTAGCATTGGTAGAGTCAAGAGTCTCTTTTCGATAATGTTCCTGTGCGATCTCAACAATCTATGAGTGTTTTTTTCCCTTTTTTTGGGTTTACAGTATTTGAGTTGTGCAACAAGATGGATTTGCTAAGATCTCATCATTATCATCATCTGTAATGATATTGACTGGTTTCACATGGTATAAATACAGTTAGTAGGTGAAGATGAAGATCAGTATTGGCAAATTGCTTAAGCACCAACATCTATGGTGTGTCAATAGTCAATGCAAGTTTACAAATTGACGACATTTAGAACCAACTCACTAGATTAATGACAAGACATATTAGTAGTACTTATTCAAGGGAAAAGACATCTTACTATTTCACGGAATTGATACTTGTTAACCAATGTTAATCATAATGATATGCTGCCAGCAATACAGTTATAGTCATCTATCGATATGTGTGAATTTTTGGACAATATGTTTCCAATATGATCCAAATCTTGAAATTCTTAGAGTTTTGACCTATGGGATTAGTGCATGTTTGACCTCAAAGATCATCTCGTATCAAAGTCAATGGAATGTAGCTAATAGCATTTAAAAGATCTTTTGAGTGCTTGAGAGATGAGTGGCAGAATAATTTGCAAAAGAAGATATTGAAGGGAAAACTATTTATATGCGTTGGAGACGTGCATATGCATCCTCAAACTGTTTGATAAGGAAGACTAGTTTCTTCAAGAGCTGATTGCGATTTGTTTTCTTGAATGTGATTTCTCGGCATGGAAAAATGGACAGGGTTGACACAGGTATTGTTTTATTGAGGACTTAACCAAGTTTACAACTTATTGGGTCACCTCGTTGCGACGGTCTTTTTTTTTTTTTTTTTTTTTTTTTTTTTTTTTTTTGAGGAAATCAATAGGAGTTCTCATTTGTAATTTCCTTCAAAGTAAAGTTTCAAAGAAAAAGAAAAAAAAAATCAATAGGAGTTGTCATTTGTAGTTTCCTCTTGTAGAGAAAATCCTGATTTGTTCTTAATATAAAAAATATCAATGAGATTGTCCTATGTAGCAATATATTGCTTAGATCAATGAGATTATTCTAGAAGTATTACAGATATTTCCCAAAGATTGAAAAGAGTCTTGAGATATATTATTCCAATTCGAGGAAAGGTGTTGTTTCATTTTAAAATTAAATATTTTGAGATTCCTTGAGTAAATTTGAAAATCAATGCATGACATCTATAATTTCAAATATTTATTACATATGTTGTAACAAAGGTAACAAAAACACAATCAAACTCACCAATCTTTATTCAATACTATAAATATTTACATCCAATCTCAACCTTATATGAGCACAAACCACTTCTAACCTATCTGGATTACTTTATAGACCCAAAATCCTAATTATATCTAACACTAAATCTCTATCCTATTCAAGCATAAATACTAGTAATACTTTTGGAGAAAAAAAATCAAACCCTACTAAAACTCTTAACTCTATAAGTAAAATAAACTATAGCCCTAAGATCCTTATTGGATTAGGAAATTATAATTTGGAGTTTGAGCAAACTCTTAACAAATTTGTACTTTGGTAAAAACTCCATCAACCACTCAATTGATCATAGCCATTAAAAATAACCACGATCTATCATCCAATCACTATGTAGATCTTGCCAACACAACCTACACAAGAAACAAAAACTCATGGCTTCAAACAACTTTAACTCAAGGAGTCAACACATGACATTGATATTAAAATTTACCTTTGATCATATGGTGTGTGGGCATTTTCTTTTAATTGCCTCAAAGACTTTGTGTACTATTAAAACAATCAAATAGCACTTTTTGATCTTCAACCATGCAAACCAACGGCTCATCAATGGCGCTTCTATTTATATATTATAGAGATAAAAGCCCTAGAATGAAGACGTGCCATTGCAATACTTGATTATCAAACCAATTTGTTACTACATGCTTAACTATAGCATCTTTAATGTACCTTGAACTCTTTTGCTCCCATTCTTTGCTTGATGCTTCACAACAATAAAACCTTGCTCTAATACCCATTTGTTATAACAAATGTAGTAGGAACACAATAAACTCACCAATCTGTATCTATTACTACAAATAGTTACATCCAATCTCAACCCAACATGGTGCACAAGCTTGTGCACCATGGGGCATACCCAAAATCTGACCTTTCGGTCTCTTTTTATATACCCTAAATCTAACCTTAAGGTCTCTTTTTATGTACCCTCAAGCCTAGAATGCGTATTTACAATTAGGTCTTCCCACCTAACCTCAACTTGGGTTTTTGTATTGCCTCAACGAGCTCTTTCCTTGACTTAGATCCCACTAAGACTTGCAACACTTCAACTTACAATATGAAGAATGAAACACTTTACAAGGTAAAGTGGTAATAAGCTCAACCACTCACAAGCTACTAAGAGCCTAACCACTCGAATGCATGCGAGTGGAAAAGTCGATTAAGATGCAACTAAAATTGCTAAAATAATGCTTGAATCTTAGTTTGAAAACGAACAAGTCAAAAATCAAGTAATAGACTCTTTTGGTTTCAAGTGGCTGAACAGTGCACTTTAAAAAAATTGATTTTAAGTCCAAAATAGTGCAAATCGGTCTTTGGATTTATGAAAAGAAAAAAAAAATGCACTAAACCCTAGCTAAGTGTGTTCAAGAACACCACACTTAGTTCCCACACAAGCAACCAACAAAAAGATCAAGATTAAGCTCAAAAGTGTAGAAACCAAGAAAACCTTACCCCAAGTAGTGAAAATCTTCAAATCACTTATGGTTGAGAGTGACAAGCCTCAGAACACCTTTTTAGACTTTACTTGATGTATAGAACAACAAATTTGAATCTCCTTAAGTGAACGCAAGCAAAAACTAGCTCTTGTAGGTGAAAACTTGATTTTTCAAGCAAATGAGAGTATTAGAGAATATAGCACTTGGTCTTGTGTGTTCTAAGTTGTTGGAGAGACTTCTTTAAATCCTTTTTATCACCTTAGAGTTGTTGTATATGATCAAGGGTCGAGAATCACCCAAAAAATCAAATTAAAAGTCAAGAGTTAACTTTTTGAAAAAGTTGTCCGACACTAGGAAGTGTGCTGCCTCTTGATAGTGCTACACTAAATTTTGCAAATTTTGCGAAATCACCCTAATCTAACACCTGAACACCTAGGTCATGTCTAAGTGCTTAAGACATGTTTGAAACTCACTTTAAAACTCATTTTCATGACTCGAACGATGTTCGAACAAGCAAAAACTAAATTCTTCGAGTTCATTAACTTGGAGGAGCTTCTATGCAAATATTTTTGTTCAAGTTCCAAAAGCCATTTAGACTCGTGATGGTTTACTCAAATCACATTTGGACATTTAAAACATGTTTAACGTTCACTAAAAACACGTTTTCATGATTCAATTAGTTTTCTAATTTGCAAAACAAATTCCGTTGATCGTGAACTCTCATGGGCTTTTCTGCAAATGTTTTTATAAAATCTTCAAAAACCATATTAATCAATACCTATTCAACCAAAACATGTTTTAACACTTGATACACATTTACAATTCGCAATAAAATGCATTTTCATGATTTAAATGCTTTTCTAACTCACGAAATTAAATAACTTGAAAATCATGGATTTTGAAAACTTGAAAAAACTCATTTTAGTGATATGCATGAATCTAATGCAATTGGCTTGTGTATGTAAACTTATATACCTTACATATGTTATACATAATTCATGCAAGCTTGTCGGTCCTTGTCCAATTTTTTTCTTATCCCCATCTGGTCTCAATTTCGTCAAATCACTTAATCTTGAAATTCTTGAAATCCTTTCGAACTGGGAAAGTTTAATGTTTTGTAACACTTAGCGAACTCGTTAGTACCAACACATTGTTTGTCGACATCAAAATCCTGGGAGGTGTGCAAGTGCGAAAAATCTAGTCCAACATTCCTTCACTAACTTATAGTGCTTATCATACTCATATTTAAATACTATGGCTTCAAGAAAAAAATGTAAATATTATGAATATTTATCACAAAACAATCAAATCCTTCAACTCTAACTTTATATAATTAAAATAAACTAGAACACGAAAACCCTAAAACACTTAAAGCGTATGCGTAAATTTGAGGTTTTGTATGCATCCAAAGACTTTCCTCAACTACATTTGGTAACTGAGTTCTTTGATTCCTCTTTCTACTTTATTAAGAAGTAAGAACCATCTTGGTGGTAATTTTGGTCTTCTATTGTTCATTGTGATTATTAATATTTATTTTGGTTTCGTAAAAAAATATTTATTATGTTTTTTATTGTTTTCTAACCTGATGCATCTTCGCATTTTTCATTGTGTGTTGAGACCATATCAATTGATTCTCTAATTTTATCTTTGAATTCAGCTACTCTTGCTTTTTTCTTGAATGTATTTAGCTTTATAATGATTGCTTTCATGTTTTGCTTCTACCAAATATCTTTGTTGAGAATAATATCTTGTTACTAATTTTATTAGTGTCATTTATTTCCTTTATTGGCTCAACTGACAAAACTTAAGAAAAAAAAAAAAAAAAAAAAGAAAGACTAAAGATGCAAAGTAACGATAGTTTTGCAATAAGTCTACAAGGACCTTATAATTTATGCTTTACGTAGATAACAATTCATTTCCCCCATCAATATGAACGTCTCAGAAATGGCAACTTTAATTCTCTTATCATTTTTTCTCAGGGTACAAGTAACACGCTAGAGCTTTTGGAGAAGATGAACATTAAAGTAGCGGAGGAATATGAGGGTTTTGGCGATCTGGCCTCAGGATTAAGAGTTTATGTTGAGCAATTGAAAGCCAAAAATGGGAGCTTTGATGAATATGTTAAGCAGGTCGATGCTATAGATCAACAGTTGACAGAATTTGAAGCAGTAGTGTCAATGCTAGATAAATATGTATCTCTGTTGGAGACAAAAGTTCAATCTGCTTGTCAGAAGTTATCTTCTTGATTTGTTTGTTGCACTCTCTGTTCTTGAAATCATTCTATTAACCTTTTAAGCATTGTTTTCCATGGCCAATTCATCCTTAGAAATTGATGACCAAGTTTAAGTTGTGGTTAAGTTTGTTTCTTAATCTTTTTTTTTTCTTCTTTTATCCTAGAAAATTGAAAGGACAGGGAGATGAAAAAAAAAAATCAATGTTGCGGCTAAAGGAAAGTCAGAGAATAGTGAAGATATATAATAGTGGTTATTGGAAACAAAAACAAATTCTGAAGGCAATTATTTAAGATGGCAAGTTTTTACAATAATGTAAAAGGTGGTTTTTCAACTACAAACTAGATTATTTGCTGTCAGCTAGATTATCAACTAGTTTTGCCAAATAAAGCCTACAACTTGCCAACTATGAGCTAAGGTTGAACTCTCGATCGACCTCTTACCCAAATAACAAAGAACTGGTTGGTACTCGATATCAAATGTTACGATCTAAAGTCCCATCAAATTAAAATTTTCAGTTCATATGATCATGTTCATTATTAGCCATACAAATCTAATTTTTTAGACTTACATAATTCAAAAATATCAAAGCGCACCATTGTTAAGACCAATTAAAATCCACACGTATTGGCATTTATTTGTCACCTCCATGTTCCCTTTTTTTTGTGGAGTCTTTATGTTCCCTTAATTATTAACAAAATTGCCCTACAAATCTGCTTGCCAAAAGTAGTTTAAATTTGGTCATCTTTAGTTAATTTCTTTGTCTATGTAACAAAATAATAATAATAATAATCTTGATATATATTTTTTTTTGGTAGGAGTATACTTGATAATTTAGTTGGCCAAATCATATTTTTGTTTGGTTTATTATTTTAGGTGAACTAGAATTTGCGACTGCAATAAGCACTATGTTTATAGGTTTATCTCCTTACTTTTGAAAAAAAATTGCTGTGCTCTAAATTTTATATGTTTTATTAAAATTCACATTTTTTATACTTACATTTGTAAAATCTACCCAATGATTGAAACCAACCCAACTCAAACTCATATATACAATTGGGTTGGTTATGATTTTGAAGAAACAATTAATTTGGGTTGGTTATAAAAAAACTTTTGGCCCCTCTCAAGTCGAAAGTTGTGTTCGCCCCAACTTGCAAGTAACAATTTAAACACTTTAACAACATAGAAGAATTATACATGATCAACTTTTTTCATTACTCATCTTCATAATAATGCATCTTTTCAACAAAGATGTCTCATATGGAGTGCAAAAGTTGAGTTTATGGGGGATTAATGGAGAGGGGAATCCCACAAAGAACATGGAATCTCGCAACGAAGACAGGAATGGGAAAACTTAAATGGGGATGACGACGGGAATAAAGAAGAAACATCTCCACTGGGATGTCTATGGGGAATCTCAATTGGAGACCACCGTGAGGAATCCCCATATATAAATTAGAAAATGATAAAATGACTCACTTTCAACGTACATTTTGGGCGCAAACTCTTGTCTTTTAGTCATTTATGACTCTTTCTTATCCTCCCTGCGTGGGCCCCACATCTGATAAAATACCATATATGACTAAAAGTCAAAGGTATGTGCCCGAAGTGTGCGTTGAAAATGTGTTAAATTATCATTTTCCATATAAATTTATAATACATAAATACATATATGTATGTATTGCAGTGTGTTACCATATTTACAATACATGCGTTTGACGAAAAAAATTTATAATACATGCATACATTCAAACATTCATACAATATGATATGCTATATATAGGTTTATATATTAGGTTTTTATATATACATGTAGGTGTCTTTGACATCTAGGCTTTAAAAATTGATTTTTGTAGAAATTGATCTAAGATTTTAAAGTGGATGCGTATGTACGTTTGATATAGATTTTAGTTATGAATTTATTTTAGAGTAAATTGTTTTATTGTATGAAATATTCAAATAGAAAGATTTTCCTCATGGGAATCTTAGCAGGAAAATGATACAAATTCTCCGTAGAGAATTAAATGGGGGATGTGGATGGAAATCTATAGCTTAAATGCATGGGCCTAGAAAAGCCCATTACAAGCCCTACAGTCTTAAAGCCCAGACAGCCCTTATCAACACCTCCCCATTCCAATTTCAATTCACCCAAAATCGTTCCTTCGAATTGAAGATCAGTCAAAATCACTTCAAAATCCGATCTTCTCTAAGAATTGTTGTTCAATTTCACTCTGATAATGGCGGTCGCGAATGCTCGACTCGCTATGGTTGGAGGAATTGGAGTGCCGGTGTTGCAGAGACAGCAAAATCACTTCTTCTACTCATTCATGGCGAAGAACCCATTAGGGCATTCATTGCTTAGAGCCCGTCGCGACTTCTCCGCTCGCTCTACTTCGTCTCTTCTTCCGCCCGATGTGCCTCGATTAGCCGAAACTGCTCGGATCGCTCTCACCCCAGATGAGGTGAACCCTAGTTGCAAAAGCCCCTTTTTTTTTTTTTTGTAGTTCGTGATTTGTTGAATCGATTAGGGTTTTTAGGGTTTAAGAGAAGGTTTTTGATGCTTTGATGGGCGATTTTATTTCTAATCTACACATCAGTTCTCACCACAAATAAAGTAAACTCTAGTTGCAATTTTTTTTTTTTTTTTTTTTTTTTTTTACTTGGTGTCTTGTTGAATCTCCATCTTAAGTAGGAGGCATTATATGCGCTACATAGCCGGTCCCAAGTCTGGATAAAGGAGGAGGGCTCCGAAGCCCATTTTCCATACTGAAAAATGGGGGAGGGAGATCCAAAGCCCATTTTCGATTCGATTTTGGGAGATGGGGGAGGGTTGCGATAGGTTGACAGCGAACGTGAAACTTTTGTCACTCTTCATTAAACGGACAAACATATATAATGTTGGGGCAAAGTCTTGGTGTAGTGAAAAATGAGCAATGGTGTGGGGACGCATTAATTAGGAGGGATCGAAATGGTTTGGAAAGCTCACCTTCAACTGCACTAAATTATGCACAATGGAATCCAGGTAGCCGACCCTTAATAATTTGGGATTGAGGCTATGTTGTCATGACTTGTTCTTGTTAAATCAAGTGGGTTCCTAGGGTTTAAGAGGAGATTTTTTGTTTGAATGTGGGGTAGACGAAGCTTTGATGGGTAGAGAGAACAATCAAGTTAGGTCATTGATGGGCGATTTAACTTTGAGACTTTTAGTTTCATAGGAGTTTAGACACTACCGTGATTTTACTTTCTCTTTTTAGGGTAGTGGGTGCAACTGAACTGGTTTTTTTATTAGGTTTTTGTTCTCTTTTCCTAATAAGAAGAGAGAATTTCATCTGGAGATGTTTGGATAAACCTGACTTGGGTTGAATGGTTTACTGAAACACTAACAAAACTTCATTCTCTTTGTTCATATTTTTCTGCTGATACTTTGCTTGTCATTGCAGGTTAAAGAGTTTGCGCCCAAAATTAGACAAGTAATAGACTGGTATGCATGAACATCTTCCATTATATTGTATTATAATTTGCTGCTGTTGTGTATAAAAATTGTTTCCAATGGGGTCAATGTGGTTTGAGTTGATTTTTCTATATTTATATGATTCCAATTTTGGTGTTATTAGAGTGGGCATCAGGAGTGATGGTCCATAGTTTAGTGTATTCCTGTCTTGCACCTTGTTGTCCAGTGTATGCACATAACCATAATGTTTATACTTTTAGTTTACCTGGTTTGTGGTGAAACGTTCTTTGCCTATACCAGCAAGAAATTGTGGGGGAACTTCTGGTTCAATAGAGCATTCAATGAGGAATCATGATTTTTTGGCCTGTAAATGGATTAAGAATTGCCAATAAGGGATAATTTAGCATTTGATTCTACTGCGCTATTTTATGCATATCCGATGCTTTTGTGATTACCTTTCAATCTAATTCAATTATTTTAGGGTGCGACTATTAGCACCACTATACCTTATATTAGTCCCCCGTTTAATTTAATGTTATTTATAGCTCCCAATAAGTTAGGTTGTGTTTGGTAACTCTTCTTTTTCCTTGTATTTTCTTTAAGTCTTATTAAATAAGAGGTTTGTTGAAATAAGTGTGTTTGGTAAGTTTCCTTTTGCCTCTTATTTCAAATAAGACTTTTAAAGAATAAGAGGAAAAACTTCTTAACAAATAAGTTAACTTTTTTAATAAGTGGTTTTCCTCTTATTCGGGTAGAGGAGGAGTTGGCGATTAAGTTTAAAAATCCCAAAAATTGCCCCACCCTCTCAACGCCCTCCTAATCTCTTGCGCACACATTTTGCCTTCTTCTCCTCAAACTCGCAACGCACACACTTCGCCTTCTTCTCCTCAACCTCTTTGCTCTCTCTCTCTCTCTCTCTCTATTTATATATGTATCGACACTTCATGCTCTGTTCTTTGTTTTCAACTTGACTCTCTTCATACTTTCTGTTTCTCTGTCCTTGTCTTCAACATGACTCTCAACCCCATGTGTGACATGTTTATGTTTCTTGTTTGAGGACTTATTGTTTTGTACGCTTGGAATGCGTGGTGTTTTTTTTTTTTTTTTTGGATGAAATCTGGAATGCGTGGTGTTTGCTCTTGGTGAATTTTGTTCACTGTCATTGCTTCGTTTTATGGTTTGGTGAGTTTGTGGTTGGTTGGGGAGCGTTGGTGGAAGATTAAAGAAGCTAAATCTTGACAATTGAAGGTGTCATAGTTTCCTACTCACCTTTATGGAAGTGCTACTCTTGGTTTGGGTGGCCTAGTCAATTATAAGGGGATCGGGAACCAAGCTATTTTGTGTGTCTTATATATTTTGAAAGCAAAGCTCCTCTCTCTTTTACAAAATCGGTGAGTCTAAGACTTATCGATTGAAACGAAGAATGTTAGTGAAGCTCCTCTCTCTCTTTCTCTCTCTCTTACAAATTAGGGCTTTCTTTTCCAAATAAATGACGCAAAATACCCCTATAATAAGAGATGGCAAATTTGTTTTTTAAACACCCAATTTTTAAATAAGAGGTTCTTAAACTATTTTTACCAAACACCTCACATTATATAAGACCTTATTTAATAAGTTCTTATAAAAATAATCTTACTTGATAAGCACTAGAAATTTAAGATGTAGACTTACCAAACACAACCTTAGATCATGTTCTAAGCTCCCCCCTTAATTGTTATTAAACTCCCCTATGTGCCTCTAGCTTATATTGCCCCCCCCCCCTTCCAAAGAAAACCCTCTTTTCATCTTTGTGATCCCCGACCTCTAACCCCTGTTGCACATCGTCTTCTTCTCCCCCTTAACTCAATTTGCTTCATGTTGCGTTCCAAGATTGATTTTTGATCCTTAAAAGCTAATATTCAACACAAATAAATATTTTAACCATTCAAGAATGTGAATCTAATCTCAACAAAATACTATAATCAAGATGTTGTATTTGGTGGTGAGTTGTTGAGTGCATGGACAAAGAGATGGGGAGGGATATAGAGATTAGAAAGTAGAAGAGAAAATAAGATGAGTTTATGGTTTAATTTAGGGTGGGGTGTAGAAAGTGAAAATTAAGCAAAAGAGGAGAAAGTGAGTGGAATAGGATTTGGGGATGAGTTTAATGTTTCATTTAGGGAGGGGTGTAGAGAGTGAAAATTAACTACAATTGAGGAGGGGTGTAGAGAGTGAAAAGTAGATGGGGAAAAAGAAATGGGTTCATGATTTAGAATGAGGTTATTTATGTAATTTTGCTTACAGATGTTTTAGTTTAAAAATGTATTAAATTAAATTGGGGGCTGATATATGGTAGTGAGGGGCTAATAGTTGCTCCCTTATTTTATTTTTCATTTTTTTTTTGTCCAGAAACCTTGTTTTCAAAAGATTAAGATTTATGTGTTTGATTGTTTAGAAAATATTATATTAGATGAAACAATTTTCTTGAGGAAAGTGTCTTTGGAATTTTCTCATGATATTTGATTGGAGTTAGAAAATTCTCTTTTAATTTTTCTGCAACTTGACGAGGAATAAGAAATGCTTTAGATATTATTATCTTTTGTATTTTATAATTTTAATTGCTTTTCAAAAACAAAAATGTTCACATTTACTAGTGTTAAAAGTATAGTTTGACTTTGAAAATAAATTTTTATACCACTTTTTTTTAAAGAAAAGATGGCTTTAATTATTGTTTGTCTTGGTAAATTAAGAACAATCTTATTAAGTTAATATTCTCACAAAAAAAATATCCTAACAACGCATCTCAAGATGTTTTTTTATTTTGAAATTTCAAATTTAAACAATTGACAGTCTTAGCCCTCCTTATGTACGTTAAACAATTAAAATAGTGAAAAAGTATAAAAATAAATAAAAATAAAAATAAAACAAGTCCAAATGTAAAATATATTAGGGTGTGCTTGAGCATGAGAAAATTGAATTCTCCCGAGAAAATCTTGTGCTTTCTTAGTATAAATATTTATATCTTTTCCGGTGTTTAACAAGTTCGTAACTGCCTTGAGAGAATATTCCACACCCCCCTTAATTTTCCTCACATGTGTTCCCACTTATCAAAATGGGAAAATGAGATTTTTCCCTTCACCATGAACTCGTCTTCAACTCCACTTTGAACATGATCTATTCTCCTGAACTCCTTTTTTGTCTTGATTCATTCATTCTCAAACAAGCAAGTTACAATAAATCACTTAAAGTCAATCGAACTCAACTCCTCTTAAACTCCATCTGCTCTTGAGTGCGCAGAAAGAAACAACAAAGCTTCAATCCCAAATTAGTTGGAGTCAGAAATATGGATCAAACTCTTACATTGCGCTTGATTTAGAGCAATTGATGGTGTATTTTCCAAGTTCTTTAAATCCCTCATAATCAATGTGTCACAAGTTAGCTTTGATCTACCCTGCATTGTCTGATTTCTCCAGTTTCTATTGAGTTGAGTTTTATAAAGGAGCATTTGTGGATTATCTTTGGAGGTGTTCAAACAACCGCAACCTTCCTTCTCTATTCTTTGCGTCAATTGGTGTTACTCACTTACTCCTACTTTTCATTGAATTTATGTTTTTTTTATTCTATCTTTCAAGTTTTACTATACATTCACTTAAGCATCCTCATTTCCTTACATTCATTTTATCTAGTTGTCTTGTTGCTTCTTTACTGCCCAAGAGTGTTCTGGAAGAAAGAAAAAAAATCAATTGAAAAAGCTATGGTGTTGCCCCTAGTAATTAACTCACTCGCATATCCTCTCGACATGTTCCAGTCGACTTCACCAATTGATTATGAGGAAGGCATCTTGTTTCAAAGGAGCCATACAACCCATAGGTGTTCGATTTTATTGATTTCTTAGAGGTTTTTTTCTTATAATTTTTGTGGTTAAAGGATGCTATAGCATAACACATTCTTCTCATGTCTTGATTTATAATTATGTTCTATGCAGTCATGTCGTTACCTTCAAAAGTGTTTGATGCAAACCTTATTTGGTTTCCAATTATGGTAGATCATCTTAAACTCCTAACTAATTATCCAAGTTCTTGTTTATGTCCTTGACAATTTACTTATCCATAAAGATGAGTGGTTCAATATCGTTTATAATGACTTTCTTTTTATGTCTTGACTTTATCTGACTTGAAATATATAATCTTAGCTGTATTTATATAAAAGTTAAAAAAGGCAAAAAGGAATAAGCATATATTATACTAATAGGCTTGAGCTTATGTTAATGGTACAAATACAATAGTTACGAATTATATTAAAAAAATAATAAAACAAACTCTATGCTCAAATAATTCTTTTAGCGATTGTGTGTTTCTTAAGTAAAAAGTTTTTAGCTGCCTTATTTAATTGTTTCTTTTCTAAATTTCTTTTTTCATGTGGATTGTTAGATGTAGAATTGGATGTGCTTATTTTTATAAGAGGAGAGCATAGATATGCACAAAACAATTTGGGTGTGCTCTTATTTAAAGTCTCTATTCCGATTGACTTACCTTGCTTTTAGACTTTACACTATAGGGAGAATTGTGTAATTTGAATGCCTAGCTGGTTTCAAGAAATTGCTATGCGTGGTCCAAGGTTATAGGGTTGTATTTTCCTCTCAAATTATGTATTTTATTAGTAGGTTGACATTGATTATTAGTTCTCGCTACCATAGGCCATAACTTTTTTTTCGAGGAAAAGGCTATAGTTTTTTAGTACTATGGTGCTAATTAGTTTTCGTCCATGGCAGGTTTGGGCAACTCCAAGCCATAGATCTTCAAAATGTTGATCCTGCATTACGGGCGGGTACACGCTGTCACCAAATCTATATTCTAAACTACTTTTCTTCTGAATTTCTTATTCATATGATAGTGAATTTTCATTGTTAATTTCAATTGGATTATAAAAAAAAAACTGGTAGTTTTATCAGTGGAAGTGTTTCATCCTAAACCTTGACTATATTCTGGCCAATGACTGCAAGAAAAGTTTTCATAAATCAGCATCATGTAGGATTTCTGTCATTACCAGCCCATCAAACAAGTCTTCCCATTTGTTATTATTCTTGAGTTCCTTTGTTGTAGCCTAGATCATGTAAAAATATGTTACAATCGCTTCATGTGGAGCATCTTGTGCATCTTTTGTCCCATTCTCCTTGTGTGCCAACAGGGTAACAAAAATTTGGCCTTTGTTGCACATGACGCTGAAGCATGTTGATAGCAGCAAGAAACACCCAGCCTTTGATCGTGTGTACCGGTGCCAACTGCGTGATGTGTGTGTGGATATTTCGAGCAGTCGAGAGTAATGGTTAGTATGTGAGTGAGTCGTTTTGTGTCCAAGAGTCAAGAGTGCTCATGAGAAGGTTTAGGTGGGCAAGTATATAAGGGAGTCACTGTTCCAGACTCTGGTTATCTGATGAGTAATTTTTAGTTGGGGAAATTGAGAAGAGAGAGTTTTCTCATTGAGTTTTATACCCTATTCTTTGGTTTATCAATAAATAGCAACGCCGACCACCTCATTCCTACCAGTGGTATCAGAGCGAATCAATGGGTCATAAGGTGGATGCTCGCGTCGGTGCTCGTGTGGAGTCTCTGGAGGAACGAATTCCAGCCTTGGAAAGTTCGATTGGGGAGCTCCGATCTGATATCCAAGGGTTGTTGTAGCAGATCAAGGTTTTGTGCTCTCAACAGAACACGTTAGGGTCGGGAGTGAGTCAGATCGGAGAAGGAAGTGGTCATGCAAGTCAAATCTGACCAGATATACAAGGTACTGACCCATTTCTGGAAGCGAGTGGCGATGGTTGTTCAAATCTAGGCCTTGCCCCTTACAGATTTGGACCTGATGTATGGTAGATCAAAATGCCGCAGTTTAATGGTGAGGATCTCATTGTGTGCCTCAACCACGTCGAGCGTTACATTGCTCTTCATGAGATGACAGAGGTCTCGAAGCTTCGCGCCGCTCGGATCTGCTTGATCGGCCTAACACAGATTTGGTTGCAGGTTGAGGAAAAGACGAAGCCATTCGAGAACTGGAGCTCACTAAAGACTTAGCTGATACATCACTTCATGGATGTGGATCCACTCAGACTCTTATCAACAATTCTTTCTTCTTAAGTAAGAAACCACTGTTGAAGAATATCGCCAGCGATTTGAGATGTTTCTCTTGCTGTTGGAGGGTGTGACGGATAACCAGGTGATCGCCGTGTTCATCAATGGTCTGGCCAACCGAGTGTGCGTCAAGGTGATGGTGGAAACACCAAGGACGCTGCAAGGGGTGTTCGATCGGGCGTCACAGCTCGAACGCAAGAACAAAGACGGTGATGCACTTGGGCTCAACACTTCTAGCGACCCAAAGGTACAAACCACTCCTAGCCCAAGTCACAAACCAGAGCCCAAGGCGCTAGGGTGGGTGACCTATACTATGTCCAGCCCAAAAGATATTGGGCCCACTTCCTTTAAAGGCGATCCGACTCTCCACCGAGCTCTTGTCTCATGTAAGTCGATTCAACGCTCGTTGGATTCTCTGCTAGGGTGTTTCCTGGTGGAATGCTTGAGTGGTGATACGGTCGATTAGGGCCTTCTCGAGGGTGTTCCTGAGCCGTGTATTCGCCAGATCTTGCCATTATCCTCAAGGAGGGTACCGAACCCATTCGTGTAAGACCGTACTGCTATCCACAAATTCTGAAAATGGTGAATGAGATGCTGGTGGCGGGTATCATACAACCGAGTACTTCCCCATTTTCCAGTTCTATTTTGTTAGTAAAGAAGAAGGATGGGAGCTAGCAATTCTGCGTTGATTATCGGGCCCTGAATAAATCCACAGCCCCTGATCGTTTCCCTATTCCGAACATCAATGAATTATTGGACGAGTTATATGGGGCTTGCTTTTTCTCCAAGTTAGATCTGCGATTCGGTTACCACCAGATTCGATTACGGGCCGAGGATGTTCTCAAGACCGCGTTCCGAACCATGACGAACACTATGACTTCCTGGTAATGCCGTTTGTTTTGTCGATTGTTTCGGCCACTTTTCAATCCCTTATTAATTCCATTTTTAAAGGCTTGATTCGTCGGTTTGTGTTGGTGTTTTTTGACGATATTTTGATTTACAACAAGTCTATGTCGAGTCACTGTGCTCATCTCTCTCAGGTTTTATCTATACTTCAGTTGAATTCTCTTTTTGTGAATTTAAAAAAGTGTTGCTTTGCTAGGGATCAACTGGACTACCTTGGTCACATCATTTCCAACAAGGGTGTTCTTGCTGATCCGACTAAGTTGGAGGCAATGGATGTGTGGCCTCAACCCTCCTCCCCCAAGGACCTCTACGGTTTCTTAGGTTTGACGGGTTCTATAGGCGATTCGTGCAAGATTATGGGAAGATCGCGGCGCCTCTTACACAACTCCTTAAGGACTCATTCGAATGGTCTTATGACGCTTCCTTTGCCTTCAATCAGTTGAAACAAGCTATGAAAGCAGTTCTAATTCTGGCTCTACCAGATTTTGATGCCCTTTTTGTTATTGACACGGATGCTCAGGGGTCGGTGTTGGGGTGGTGTTAACACAAGGAGATCGGCCAATTGCGTTTTTCAGTCCGGCTCTCTCCCCTCGGGCTCGTGCTAAGTCAATTTATGAGAGAGAACTGATGGCTATTGTGTTGGCCATTCAAAAATGGCGTCACTGTCTCTTGGGAAGACATTTCCTAGTACGTAGTGATCAGCGCAATATGAAATATTTGCTGGAACAAAGGATGGTTGCCCCGAAGTACCAGCGATGGTTTTTCAATATAAGCTTGGCTCATCAAACGTGGTCGCAGACGCCCTGTCGCGCTACCCAGTCTCGGCTGAGGTTCAATCCATTTCCATCCCTTCAGTGGTTGACGATGTGATGGTAGCAGCAGAAGCTCTCAAGGACACCTTCCTCGCCTCCATCCACGTTGCTCTGATTGAGGACGGTACCTTTAAGCCTAGTTGATCTCTTCACCATGGTCGTCTTTTGTTTCACAAACGCCTTGCCATCTCGGCTTCTTCAAGCCTCAAGCCGCAACTCTTATCTAAGTTTCACGTTGGTCCTGTTGGGGGTCATGGAGGTTTTCTTAAGACCTTCACACGCTTGTCGACAGAATTTTATTGGGTCGGGATGCGCCACGATGTCAAAGAATTTGTAGCATCTTGTGATACTTACCAAAGAAACAAATACGAGACCTTATCTCCGGGAGGTCTATTGCAACCTTTGCCAATTCCCACATTTATTTGGGAAGATTTGTCGCTGGACTTTATCGAAGGTTTGCCAACCTCACAAGGATTCAATTCTTTGTTGGTGATCATGGATAGACTTAGCAAATACGCCCATGTTTTCCCTTTATAACACCTTTAACTGTCAAAATAGTCGCTGACGTGCTCTTTCGTGGCGTGGTCCGCCTACATGGTTTTCCTCGGACAATGGTTTTGGATCGCGATAAGGTCTTTCTCAGACACTTTTGGGAGTGTCTGAGTTGTTTTGCCTTCATCACACCCAGTTGCATCACGACACTGCTTACCACCCTCAAAGTGATGGGCAGATCAAAGTTGTTAGCCGTTGCCTCGAAACTTACTTACGTTGCTTCGTGCACCAGCGCCCGAAATAGTGGTCTATATGGGTTCATTGAGCGGTGTATTGGTATAATACTTCTTTTCGTTCTTCACTCCAAACCACACCCTTCAAGGTGGTTTATGGGCGAGACCCCCCACCCGTGTATCAGTACAGCATGGCCTTTACTTCTGATCACTCCGACCTTGCTGAGTTGCTTTCAGCTCAATCAGGCCCTTTAGGAGTTGCGTGATCAGCTCCTTTTTGCTCAGAACCAGATGAAGCAACAAGCGAATAAAGGGCGTCGCGAGGTGAATTTTAATGTGGGCGACTTAGTCTATCTCAAGCTCAGACCCTACCGGTAGATGACTGTGGATAGGTGGACAAACATGTAGCTTAGCCCAAGGTATTTTGGCCCTTTCAAAGTCCTCGACTGAGTGGGTACAGTCGCATATCGCCCCTGAATTACCACCTGCATTTGCTAGACACCCCATGTTCCACGTCTCCCAGCTCAAACCCGTTGTTGGTGCTACCTAGGTTTCCCTCACCCTTCCGCCATTTATTCTTGACTCACTGATTGTTCCTCTTGAGCTAGAAGCTGTCCTGGCGAAGTCTTAATCAAGTGGGTCTCCCTAGCCACTGCCGATGCTTCCTGAGAGCTCGTCCGCCTTATGCACAAATCCTTTCCATCCTTTCACCTTGAGGACAAGGTGGCTCTTTAGGGCGGGAGTACTGATAGCAACAAAAAAGGCCCAGCCTTTGGTTCTTTTTACCAACGCAAGAGGGTTCGGAGTACTGGAAAACAACCCCGCAATGAGGGTTCTGGTGGGCCCAGCCAAACAGCTGAAGAGAATGGCGTGCCAACTGCGTGATGTGTGTGTGGGTATTTCGAGCGGTCGAGAGTAGTGGTTAGTATGTGAGTGAGTCGTTTTGTGTCCAAGAGTCAATAGTGCTCATGAGACTCTGGTTATCTGATGAGTAATTGTTAATTGGGGAAATTGAGAAGAGAGTCTCTCTATATCTGGGTTTAGGATATCCTTCTCATTGAGATGTATACCCTATTCTTTGATTTATCAATAAAATAGCATAGGCGACCCTCTTTCCTACCACACGTATGCTGAATTATTGTCTTTTAAGTTTGGATATCTGATTGAGTCGCGCTATGGTCACCCTGCAATCTTATCAGGGCACCCCGCCATTTTTAATTAAAATTGATTTTATGAACAATTGACAAAAATGTCCTCATCCAACCCAACAATTTACTTACCCATTCAAATGCCCTCTCAGGGCACCCCACTTTTGAAAACTCAAATTTTTTACGAAGTCAAGTTGATCCGTCGCGGACCGGACATCGCTTTTGTCGATCAAAGAGTGCGCATTAAACCTTGTCAATTGCGTTTGTCGATCCGTCGCCGCCTGGAGATTTGACGAGTTTTAAGTGTTTTTAAAGTCTAATGGTTAAAGAAAATTATTGGGAGGCGAACGTCGCAAACAAGTTAGTTTTTATGGTTTTTGTAAGGTTTTTTTTTCCATTTTTGAAGGTGAACCACAGACTCAAATTTATCAGTCACACAAGATCGAGACATGTTGTAGTGTCTCGGTACCCTATAACCGATAACTAACAAAAGGTGTCGGTTATTACCAACCGAGTTTAATCCCAAACGTAGCTTTTTATTACACTTCAGTTGGAAGCAACCGAGACATAGCTTAATGTCTCGGTAACAGGCCACCGAGACCAAAACCAGTAGTCTCGGTGATACACAGCCACATGGTTTAAGAGTCCCCTCTTAGGTGCAGTTGATATTAACCGACACTTACACAATAGTTTCGGCAATGGACGTCCGAGACCAAAAGACAAATCATGGCCTTGTGTGACCGAACACTACGGGATTGAAGTTAAACACATTGTCCAATCATAAAAACAACAAATCTACCTTAAACAAGCAAGAAAGTGAGGGGATTTGGTATATTAAGGCCTTGATGTAGTGATGGAAGGGAGAAAAGAAGGGTTTCATTCGATTTGGTGGTGGGGTGCTAGCACATCAAACGAAGGGGCATTTTGGTAAGAGTATCGGGGTGCCCTTAGCGCGACTCTATTTGATTTCAGGAGGCAAAGACTTGGTTGAACAACTTTTATCACTTTTCTTACCATTCTTTCAATTGATCCATACAGATGCCGAGAGCAACAATTTAAGAGAAGATTTGCCTGAAACATTTGATAACAGGTGAAGATTCTGCTGTTCTTGATTCACGAATGGTGTTTGCTATTATGAGTTCATAATTGAGTTGGATGTTCTTCATATGCAGGGAGTCCTTGTTAGCTGCTGTTCCAACTTATGAAAAGCCTTACATTAAAGTTCCCAAAGTTTTGAACAAGGATTGACGTTATGGTAATTTGTTTGTAATTCACTTTACCATATCTAAGCTCGGTGGGTGAAATAGAGAATCTTGTACTGTACCTCAAATCGATGTTGCGACATTAGTTTATGAATTACTAAATCCCTTTTCACTCTTCCCTCTTTTCTAATGTTGCTTCATTATTCACACCCTTAATGAAGATATGCTGATTT
The DNA here is from genome assembly GCA_039657345.1 of Stephania japonica. Lineage (NCBI taxonomy): Eukaryota > Viridiplantae > Streptophyta > Magnoliopsida > Ranunculales > Menispermaceae > Stephania > Stephania japonica. The sequence continues at coordinate 11,267,411 of CM077558.1, read as the reverse complement.
TGACCAACTTCATCAGGCACCAGTATTAATCTTGAAAAGTAATCCATAATCCTTGTGCACCCTTGCTATTTCTGAATTAGATCTTTTACACAACACTATCTCATTTTTTACATTCATTTTACCATCTAATAATAATGCATCATGTGCGTTGGGAGGTAAGACTTATCATAATTTGTTAAGCATCTCATGTGGATGTGACCTCAGTAATTCATCAACATGCTCATATTGGTTTTGACTAAGTCTAAAGTGTATTTTTCATGTCAGGTTGAGGGCAGCATGTGCTTAGCAAATCAATTCATACTTTTGTCTACTCGCAGTCCTATTTGGTGGTTGCTGCATCCAATCCACAGATAGAGAACCATGCTTTTGTAATCCATCCGGAACTGCTGTATTTCCTCTGTAAGTGGTTCTCCTTTAAAGATCCTCCTTGGAAAGTTTTTGCACTTTCTTATTATTTCTAACAATTTTATATTCAAGTTGCACACAATCATGTTGCGGGCTTCTGTGAATTTGATTTGAGTGCACATTTCTGGAATTTTCAGGAAAGAACCTTTGTTACTGGAGGTCTTTTCCCCCAAAATAATAAGAAAAATTTACTATTATAGTAAGTCTCATTTATGGTGTTTTTAAATATAACCTATTTAGCATTTTAGTCATGCACAAGACCTACTGAAAGAGGATCACTTCAGAAATGCTGATTAATTTTTAATTTTGTAGTTCATGTTCATTATAATGATAGCATATATTGAGGGGATCCCACGTGTCACCAAGGCACCTATTAAAAATAAACCTTGCATGTTAGTTGTGCAAGAACCTAGTTTTCGATGGAAACATAGCTTCAGTAATTGCCAGGTTTTTTCATCGGTAAGAGAAATTCAGTTTATTAGTCTAAGTTGATAAGTTACTGCTGTCACTGAAGATTGAAAGTGTCCTCACATCAACCTAATAGCTTATTTAAGTTCAAAGGTGTCAGATGAACTTCAATTTTCATTGTTGCTCAAGGTGCTTGGCCAAGGCCCATAACCACTCATTCACGCCTGCATGGTTGATAACGAAATAATGGGAATGTCAAAGCCATGCTTATGTTTAAGAGGAGCTAGAAGCAATGTAATCCACCCCTTAGGGTTAGGTGTGTTTGATATACAATCTGAAAACAGGTTGATATTTCTTTCGTAAAAAGTAGTGCGGAATTGCGTTTGGTATTGCGGAATCCATAAGCTATTGTTGAACTTGACACAAGAAAACAAAACTTATCATTCTCCTATTATCAGTCACACTGTCTTCATCTTAAGCTTGTGTAGTTGATGAGGTTGGTACCCACAAATTAGGATATATTGAACTAGTTAGACATTGGAATAAGACATTTTGCTGTAGATGAAAGATCTTAGCATCCTGTTTCCTTGGAAAGTTTTGTTATGAATCTCCATTTAAGCGTATTCTTGTTCTAATTTTATAGTTAAGTTAATGTGAAAAGCTTGCTTTCCATCCAAGATGAGATTTTTTAGTGGTTATAGATCTCAAGAGAACACCTAGGTCAAGATGCAACTTAAGATCCCACGATGTCATTTCTTTCTCCACTATGTTGTCCTCTTTTTTGGTTCTCCTTACTCGATTATCCGAGGCCAATCATCTCGACTAATTTGGACTGACCTTCTGTAGGGCTCATATGGGGTAATTACTTATCAAGTCTCCTAACTTATTTTCTCCATATCTAACTCTCGAACTTGATACCCCCTTAAGTTGAGGTATCAAGTTTGAGTCACAGCCATGGAGAAAACCTTATTAGGAGACCTCCCCATAATTGGTTTCTATAGTAGGTCAGTTTAGATTAGTTGAGGCGGTTGGCTTCAGACATCGAGTGAGAAAGACCCAAAAAATTGCTTTCCCATGTCATATTGTAGTTACTGTATGTGAGATTGTTTTCAGCTTTATTCGCTCGAGCTCTTCTAAGTTCTAATGGTTTATGTCTTGTCAAAGATAACCTTATAAATAGGAGTTCTCATATAAACAGAAGAAACATGTTTCTAAACATGAATATAAAACTTTTGCTTAAGAATTAGAAGGGTTAATTTCACCCATGGTCACTAATCTCTATACTAACATTTTCGTCACAAAATTTAACTTTATATCAAGAAAGTCACTTAACTTTTTAAAAAATTTCACAAAAGTCACTTTGTTCACCTTCCAGTCACTTGTCCGGTGAAAAAGTATGAGTTGGCATTTGCTCCACCTCGAGATTTAAAGTAACGTATCATGATGTGCATCTAATTGACCCATTAAAAGTGACAAGAGAATGTGTTAATGTAGTAGTGTTTTTACAAAACCCTCCCCAAAACTAAAACCCATTTTCATCTTTTTCTGTGTGATCGTGATTTGCAGGTGAACATGTACTTTGGTGACCTATTTCGTGAAATTCTTTTCATTGAGTGCATCATGTCTCTGATTTCATCAACTTTCCTGAAAATTTGTGTTTTTTGAGGAAGATTTGAGCTAATTTTGATTGTTGTGTGTATATTACTTATAGCTTGTCAACATGACATCTACTCATGATCATGGCTGGTAGAAGTGCTAAAAAAACCCTCTTGATCAGATGCACATTTCACCTAGCAGAGGATTTTGGAAAAACACCACGTTGACACATTCTCTTGTTACCTTTAATGGAGTTAATTAGATGTACATCATGATGTGTTATTTTGAATCTCGAGGCGGAGCAAATGTCAACTCATTTTTTTTCACTGGAGAAGTGACTGGAAGGCGAACAAAGTGACTTGTGATTTTTTTTTTAAAGGGTGATTTTCTTGATACAAAGTTGAGCTTTGTGACCAAAGTGTTACAAAGTATAGAGATTAGTGATCATGGGTGAAATTAATCTAGGATTAGTGACTAGATTGAAGAACCCTATTCATCAATCAGTCAATCTTGGAGCAGTCTCGTCGATACAGACCTCACTATTTTGTAATCTCCTCCTTCAGGCGCAGGGCCTCTTCCAATTGGCGATTATCAAACAAATTTGAAAATGTTATGAAATTCATATTTACCGCATTCAGTATAAGTTCAAGACGCATAAGTGCTCTAACCATATTTCGACTTGTAATCAATCCATAGATACTGATAAAAAATAAATAGGCACTCACAAAAATGGATGGTTATTGTGTTGTGACTCAAAATAAAATAAATCTTTGAAACGGAATAATAATGAAGATTTCATTGAACTCCGAATCATCCTCTTGAAGCTCATCCTCTTTATGATAAATGATTTGTCCTGAATTGATCTGGCCCAATAGGGAAATCTCAATTCATTAGGTCTTTCGATACAATCAAATCTCATATCTTTTTTGAAATGTAATGAGCTTATCCTCTCCCTTACGTGCCTGTTCGTCTTCCAAAACATAGAAACTTATCATTAATCCAAAACCAGAATATTTTCTCGGACCTATAAATGGGGATATTCTCAATACTCACAAAGAAAAAAGGAAGTAACTTAGACAAAAAGAGAAGATTGCTGATTTGACGAACGCTCTATGGCGTTATTGTTTTTGTATCAAAAAGAAAGAACCTTAGTCAATGCTTACTTGAGCCTTATCGCAGATTATGATGGATTTTGCTTTCTTTCTTATGGTGATTATTATTATGGTTGTTGGAAGAGGAGTGGGCGTTATCGAGGCATTAATTTTTGTTAGTAGAAGTGGTATGACATTGTTGTTGGTTGTTATTATAGCCAACATGTGATGCACATTAATTCATTCCACCTGTCTGACAACGTTCTAAATGTGTTGTGCGACTTTAGGAGTTAATTTCACACATAGTCACTCAACTTCACACGTCGTAACACTTTAATCACTAAACTCTAGTTTGTATCAAGAAAATTATTAAACTTTTTGAAATATTTCACTATAATCATTCATATCTCATTCCAGTCACTTTCCTGGTGCATTGTATGATGTGGCGCTTATGTGGTATGGTTGACTTAAAAATTGATATTATTTGTCCTCACATCTATTATTTCATATCAAGATGTCCGTCTAACCGTCTTTATTAAAGAGAGTGTTAAATAAAATGTCTCTGCACTCAAAACAATTTAGAACATATTCTAAATTTCATTATGATGCAGAGAGTTGAATAGGAAAGATTGAACAACAAAGAAGACAACTCAAAACACCTAATCCAGGGCTTTAATACACAATTTTCATTTGATTTGATTAAAAGCTAAGGATTGTGTTGTAGTTACACTTTTTATACTAAAACTCTAATATATAAAGACTAGCATACCCTTACATATAATAAATCATAATATATCAACTTAAGCCTAAATAGTTACTACATCAGTCTCTCCTTAAAAAGAGCTCGAACTCAAGCAATTAATTAAGGGGGGTGTATTCAATTGAGATTTTTAGAGACTTTTAGTTACTTTTATAAGTGGATGACTTTTAGAGACTTGTAGATTTTTGTAAACTTTTAAAAACTTAGACTTTGATAGACTTTATTTTTAATGACTTTTAGTAACTTTAATGGACTTTTGTAAGGACTTTAATAGACTTTGATAAACTTTTATTTGGATGACTTTTGATAAACATCCATGTAAATCTCGAAATCGAACAGGGGTATGTACCCCACTTTTCACCATCTTCAACCTTTGCTTCGCTCTTCCTTCGTCTCTCCTCATTGTCTTGTTGAATCTCTCTCTCAATCCCTTCTCTCGTTATCTATCAATTTCGTCCCTATGATGAATAAGGAAGAAAAGAAGACGACGAAACTGTTAATTTTGATTTTCGGGATTGTGTATGTGTGGGTGTTTGTGTGATTGAGGGAGAGGGAGAAACAAAAGAAATAATTAATAAAGAAAAAAAATGGAAGAGACCGAGACAGTCGAACCAAAGAGAGAGGAAGAAGATGACTTGACTAGGGGGAGGTTGGCTATGGTTGTATTCGGCTATGGGGGAGGGAAGAGTTTAAGCTCAACCCCAGCCAAAAAACAAAAAAAAAGGGGTCGATTGACTTTGATGGACTTCTTGCACATTTTTTAAAGCTTCGGTTAATTTTTAATTGAAAAAATAAACTACCAAGGTTATTAAAAATATTTATTGTAAAAATAACAAATAAAGTACCAAAGAAAGAACATAGATCTAATGCATATTATTATTTACTACATCAACATCACTCCACATTTCAGTAGTTATAAAATTCCTCCATTGATTGGCATTCTCCCTTTGTTGTTCTTGAGTTTCAGAAAGTATTTCGATATCATCATATTTTTCACTATTTGAGGAAAATGCATCTTCAGTATCTAATTCAATTAAAAATTCATCGGAACGACACTCCTTGTGAAGATAGTTATGTAATCCCGCACAAGCCAACACCAGCTCTGCTTGAATTTTAAATGGAAATGGAAGAGCTGTTTTAAAAATTGTGAACCGTAATTTGAATATGCCAAACAACCTTTCAACCACATTCCTCAAAGATGCATGTCGAAGATTGAATAATTCATTAGCATTTTCAGGATGTCGCCCTTGCCCGTTAAAATCGGAAAGATGATAACGAACACCTCGAAAAGGAGTTAAAAACTAACGTCGATTTGGAAAACCACATTCCACCAAAAAATATTTACCTAAAAACATAGTAAAAATAAATAAATTAAATACAAGAATGTAAAAACAAGTACTTTGACATTAATTAGATCATACCTTGTGGTACTTAAATAACAGAATATAAAAACAAGTAATTTTGACATTAATTAGATCATACCTTGTGGTACTTTAAGTCCATTTCTCCTAGATAAAGCATCAGTCAATATTCTTGAGTCATGCGCCGATCCTTCCCATTCGCTAAGAACATATATGAACTCCAAATCAAAGTTACATCCAGCCAAGACGTTTTGAGAAGTAAAGCCATGACGATTGCGATAGTTGCTACTATCATTTCCAACAATCATTGCTGGAATATGGGTACCATCGATAGCTCCAATACAATCCTAAAAATAAAGAGCAAGAACAATTAATGACCACATCATCATCATCAACAACAAGAAGAAAAAAAATCAATTCTATTATAACAACTCTAACAATAATTAGAACTAACTTTGAAGTAAGGATAAAATCTTGTACTATCTCTTATGATTTGTGGGGTAGATGATTTAGGCTTAGCCATCATATCTACTGCAATTACATTTAGAGCCCTTAAAATTTTGTTGAAACTTTGGATGGTGCTAAAATGCGATCTATTGAAGGTTTTTCGAATCAAACAATATCAAGAATTTTGACCCACATTGAGTAAAAATGTAGCCAACATTTCTTCAATATTTACAAATCGTGTATCATGTACTAAAGCTTTTTCTCTAATAATTTTACATAACTTTCGAAACACGTCAGGATACATCCTATAAATTTGTCGAAAGTGTTCTGCATCCTCGTTCAATACTGTTTCTATGTATTCATACCCATTTCTAGTTACAGAGTGCCTGGTTAACGGTCGTGTAACGGACTCACAATACATAGAAAGTATAACTTCATGCAATGTTTGTAGAATTGCTTGCGTAGAAATCAACAAACATTAAAGTATCTCTGTTAATTCTTTCACCTCGTTCTCTTCCATTTCCACTTCCTCTGATTCATCATATCTTTGCATGTTTAAATGAGACATCATGTAAATAATTTCACCTAAAATAAAAAAAATAAATAAACATGCCGAAAAATATAACATTCAACATGTAGAATTTTAAATCATGGTCGACAAGGACAATATTGAATAATACTAAAAAAATATTATTAACTTCAAACAAAGTATTATTCATCAATCCAACATTCTGGCAGTCTGAAAAAAAATCTCTAACTAATAAAATACGAATGTAGTCATTAATAAAATAATATAATAAATTTTAAGTGCAAGCAAAAAAAAAATTCTAATATAAATAACTACTTATTCTGTCAACTGAAACGCTATCCAATTAAAACGTTCTTCAGAAGACATTTCGATAAAATCAATTTTTTTATCTCTTGTGTTCAACAACTCGAGGATCTTGAAACGAGTACTATCAGTCAAATCTGGGATTTCCTTAATAAGCTTCTAACATCCTTGGTCTCTAGCCATAAATCTATCAACCTTATCAGCAAAACTAGAAATTGTTTCGGTCAGTTTATTCAAAGAATCCATTTGAAAGTTATTATTTCTGCTTGAGTCTAAATCTCCTTCTTTCTCAACTCTGTTCCTTTTTCTGGTTACTGAATGAACCTCCAAATTCATTGGCTTAATTGTTGGAGGCGCATTAAAGCTTCCAACTGTTGGAGGTTGATATAGGTTTTTTTGTTGATGCTCGTTTCTTTGTACAAAAGCCTTCGCATCATAGTCGTAAGTAAGATCTTCCAATACATCACCACTAGGTTCCTCTACTTCAAATGTCCTAGCATCAGTCTCATCCCCAAGTCCAATCGAGTATCTCCCTGAAGCAGTTGCATTTTCGACAATTATCCTTAAGTCATCATAATCAGCAAACGTATCCGTCTGATAATGTCTTTGATTAGGATGAGACTGGTCAAAAACAAAAAAGAGTTAATACATACTTCGGTATAATATCTTAATGGAATAATTAAAAATCTCACCTTGAAGTATTCCTCCCACACCTTGAAGTATTCCTCGTATACTTCATTGCTTGCCGTGAATTTTTTGGTAACATGATCCCATCCAAATCCAGAGTTGCAACACATAAGTTCAACATAGCCTTGATAACGGTCTTTGAACCATTTCCATCGACTTTTGTAATTTAAGAAATTTTTTTTCACATCCAAGTGTTGCATTAAGTGCAGGAAGTATTTTTTTTCAATGGTTGCTTTAGTAAAAGCACCATTACTATCGCGTCATCCACGATTTGCAGCATCAACCAACAATTTAAGCAACTCATTGCTCTCTTCTGCGGTCCATGTAGTATATTTTACCACATCTTTTCCTTTTTTTTTTGTTTTCAACAGTTACTTGTGAGTCTCCCATCGCACTATAATCATATATATAAAAATTAGTTTGATTAGGTTTTTCAATGCAAGAAAAAGGACAAACAGAGACACTAACAATACTCAGCTAACAGAAATTAAATCATGCAACCATGATACCAGAACCTTAATGCATACATTTGCTGGGATTTTGTCTATAATGCAAATGCCTTGGGCATCATAGATTTGTCCATGTGAACAATGTAGGTTTTCCTATCGCCAGCTACTGTAAATTCAGGAGATGCAAAAAGAAACCACACAAAGAAGAGAAGGGGAGAATAGGTGATTTTGAGGGCTCTCATTGTGAATGCATTACGTAGAGAGAGAAGTACGTTATTTGATTAGTGTAAATTCAGGATATTCAAAGATAAACCACATAAGCCTCTTCATCTGTAATGTAACTATAAAACAAAGGAGACATAAAAGCACATTTTTTTGTTCTTTAAGAAACAATACATCATAAAAGATTAAAGCAAATAAACAGAAGCAACACATTGTGAATGCATTACAAAGAACCAGACGTTGGAGAAGCGAGAGAGGAGGGAGAGAGAGAGAGAGAGACGTTGGATGTTACCTCTCGAAGCAAACGATGGAGACGTGAGGCAGCGATAGAGAAGCGAGGCAGCGTCGAATGGAGGAGCGCTGATGACCAAGAGAGAAAAAGAGAGCGAGAGAGATTTCGAGATGAGAGAGAGAGGCCACGAAGAAGAAAAAAGAAAGTCTCCAAAAGTTTCTCGTGGAGGCAAAGAGATAGAGAAGACTTTCAACATATATAGGGTTATGTGAAAAGTCTCCAAAAGTCATCCAAACCCACAAATTTATCTAATTTCTAAACAAATTAAATACCCCTTACTTTTAGAGAATCTCTAGAAGTTTAAATTGAATACCCTAAAACTTTTAGAGACTTTTTAAAAGTCTCTAAAAGTTCACATTGAATACACCAAACTTTTAAAGACTCTCTAAAAGTTTTAATTGAATACCCCTAAATTTTTTTAGTCAATAAAAGTAATTAAAAGTCTCTAAAAATCTCAATTGAATACACCCCTGTAAAGTAGGACCATCATCAAAGAGTGGGATGAGGGGGTCAACCCGTAGCGAAAGCAAAATCAAGCATGAACACCATAGATTGTCGACGATCAAACCAAGAAGAAACTCCTGGAGGACTTGGGGCACTTAGATGACTTTTATTTTGTTTTGTGTTCTCGACACTCATTTATCGTTGTTATCTCAGTGATTCACTTATCATGCTATCTTTTATAATCTTTGTGATATTCTTGCATGATACTAGTTTAGTCATTTATGTGGCATTTGAAATGCTGTTGAAACTCTATTGGTATTTTTTACTCACTACATCACTGTACTCACCGTCTAGTTTGTGACGGTGGGCAGACCGGCAAACAAACAAAGACAAGGGATTAGCGCTAAGCGAGGACCACGAGGTGGTCTCCTCTCGCGTATTGAGTATGTTTTGTATTAAGTATCTATATTGTTTTGTTGAACATGGAATTATGGGTTATGAGAGATCTTGGGCATGTAAGACATTATCGATATTCTCTTTTGATTCATATGGTGGATATGATTACGGGGTTTTCACACCTTAGGATTGTCTTAACTTGTGTCTTGAAGTTTATTGATTAGTTTGAAGTGTAATTGTTTCTGCTGTATCTAATAATAACTCACTAATTGATTAACTTCACTTGTAAATACGTAATAAATGGTAAATGATAAGGAAGGTTGACTAGGCCTACATGACTCAACGAGATTGGCTCGGGGGTCCGTATAGGTCTAAGCTGGGCGGTGCCTAATTCTAGGATTGTGAAATTTGGGGCCGTCACATGTGACGAGAGGGAGTATATATCAGACACAAAGTCATTGACCCAAGGTTGGTCCTAACATTTTAGGGGCCTAGGGCGAAATTAGAAAATGGGGCATTTAATAAAATTACTTAATTTTTCACTTTAAAAACTCAATTATACTTTAAAGATCATTTAAAAACCTTTTTCATCTTCTTTTCTCAGAAATTGAGACTGCCCTATAATGAGCAAAAAATTTCTTATCATTGATGGAGTTTAAAAAGGGTTAGAGGAATAGAGGAGGGCCAATGCAAACTTTGAAATCAATTTTCTTACTAACGTTAGTTAGGGGCCTTCTTTTGGGTGGAGGTTAGAGTGGTCGCCCTTTTCGCCCCACCACATGCAAGCACACCCTTAATCGACCCAACCTATATACACTGTCTTATCTTATCTCGTGTCTCCACATAGGACTTCGAACATGTAATCGCCAAATTAATAGCTTTCATGCATGATATACAAACACAGAGTATAAGGTGGATAGGGACTTGAGTGGGTTGTTGACCAAAAACTCCATAGAGTCGAACACACGACTTCCTCAGACCTTGCGTTTTGGCAAGTAATACCCAATCTATCTCACCAGAAACACTTTGTCAGTTGTTAGATTGTACGTTGTATGACACACAAACTTAACAAGATCATTTGTTTTGTAACATATATATAATAAATCATTGCATTTCTCAAAAAAATAAAAATAAAAAAATCATTACATTGTGATTTTTCAAATTAATGAGAGTTTGTAATGCATTAGTTAGACGTTAATTATCTTTTTACAATGATCTTTAACAACATTTATTAGGGTCTTAAGTGTTGTGAATTGAATTGAGACTTGCTAAGAACTAGAAAATGAAATAGAAGACTAAGAACTTCTACTACTACAAACTACTACTACAAAGGAGAAGAGAAGAAATGAGATAATTGGAATGAGAAGTTTTCATTCAACTTGATGTATTCATTACATGGATGTGAGCTCTTTATATAGGCCATTCCAAGAATGTTAAAGATCATAAGTTACAATTGCATAATGTAAATATGTAACAACTCACACATAGTGGTGGAATACAAATGGTTTGAATAAGAAGAGTCATCCACATCCATTTCATTTACAACACTCCCCTTGGATGACACTTGCTAAGAGATTGTGTTTCGTTAAAACTTCTACTAAGAAAAACCCAGTGGGAAAAATATAGTAAAAGAAAAAGAGTACACTATTCTCATAAATATTAAGATGGGTATAATATTGTTAAGATTACCTCATTAAAAACCTTGCTAGGAAAACCTAATAGAATAAAACCATAGCTAAGGGAAAAAGAGTGCAATACACTAATCAATAACTCCCCCTCATGTGAACATAGGTGAAACTTGTTCAGTTTCTTTACTTGCAATGTCTTTAAGTTTACGCAAGCCAATACCATATGTAAACTTTTTAAATGTCGTAGTTGGTAAGGTTTTTGTGAATAAATCAACAAAATTATCGCTCGATCGGATTTGCTTGACATCAATTTCACCATTCTTCTTAAGCTCGTGCGCATAAAAGAATTTTGGTGAAATATGTTTTGTTCTGTTCCTTTTTATGAATCCTTCACTTAATTGTGCAATACATGCTGCATTATCTTCATATAATATGGTTGAAGAATCTTTTATTGAAGGCAATTCACATGATTTTTGAATATGTTCAATCATGTTTCTCAACCAAACACATTCACGACTTGCTTCATAAATTGCAAGTACTCCAGAATGATTGGAAGAAGTAGCAATCATAGTTTGTTTTACTGACTTTCATGCTACAACAGTATTTCCACAGGTGAATACATATCCCATTTGATAATGGGCCTTATGGGAATCAGATAAAAATCCAACATCAGCATAACCTTGGAGATTCAATTTTACCCCTCTCGAGTAAAATAAACTCATGTCACTTGTTCCTCGAAGATATCGAAAAACGTGTTTAACACCATTTCAATGTCTTCGAGTTGGTGAAGAGTTATATCTTGCAAGTAGATTGACAGCAAAAGCAATATCGGGTCTTGTATAATTTGCAAGATACATAAGTGCATCAATTGCACTTAAATATGGTACCTCCGGACCAATTAGCTCTTCATCACTTCATGAGGTCGAAATGGAACTTTATCCACTTCAAGTGATCTAACAACCATCGATGAGCTCAATGGATATGCCTTGTCCATATAAAATCTTTTCAATAATTTTTCAATATAATTTGATTGATGGACTAGTACTCCACTTGAAAAATGTTCAATTTGCAAACCAAGATAAAGTCTTGTTTTTCTAAGTTCTTTCATCTCGAATTCCTTTTTCAAGTATTCGGATGTTCTAACGATGTCGTCGTGGTTTCCCACTATATTTAAATCATCAACATATACAGCAATAATCACAAATCCTGTTGATGATCTTTTAATAAAGACACATGGGCAAAGCGGATTATTTAAATATCCTTCTTTCAGTAAATAATCACTAAGCATTTGTACTACATTCGTCCGGATTGTCTCAACTCGTACAAAGACCTTTGTAATTTTATAGAATGCATGTTATCAGGTTTTGATTTTATTTCATCGGATATTACAAATCCATCAAAGATTTTTATATATATTTCACTGTCTAGATATCCGTACATGATGGAGTGGCAGTTGCAGATGTTTTGTGGGACAATAACTTTTGATCCAGGAATCCGATTGAGTTTAGGACTTTATCAAGAACTTTCTATTTTCTTATTCAGTTAGGGTATTTTCGTAATTTAATTTATTTAAGTCGTTTTTAGAGTCTTAGTAGGATTAGGCGTTTTGAGTCTTAGAAGGATTAGGTTTTTGATTCATAGAAAGATTAGGAATTTGAGTTGTATGAGGATTAGAGTTTCTAATGGGCTATATAAAGCCATGATTAGGGTTGTAATCATTATGAATTATTATGAATTATTATCAATTTATTCAATTTCGAGTTTTATCAAAACTTTTAAGGATTCTTCCTTGTTTAAGCATTTACGCTGCGTCAGTTGGTATCAGAGCATGAATTCCGTTCGTACTAATGATGTCTGGTGGAAGCGGTGGCATTCAGAACGTCGTTCAGGATGTTGAAGCCTTGCGAACCAAAGTGGAGGCTCAAGAGGCGGCAATCAGAACCTTGGAAACAAATCTCGATCAACAATTCCGGCGTATAGACGAGCGCCTTGATACGGTGATTAACAGATTTGATGCCCTTGGGGTGAATGCCAACAGACACGAAGGTGATAGTGAACAACGTCCAAGAGATCAGCGTGCTTGAGGCGATGCTCCTATTGCACCAGTGGCTGCGAATTTTAGAGGTTGAGTTGCTGGTGGTGACTCCAGTGATGAAGAGGAGGATATGATTCTGGCCGAGGATTAGGGCAGACCTGTTCGGAGAGATGGAGTTGGCAGATATAATAACAACAATAATCAGCATAATCATGATTATTATGATAGGGGTAATCATGATAGGGGCGACTTTAGGCTGAAAGTGGACATTCCTAGTTTCTCTGGTAATCTGAACATCGAGGACTTTGTTGATTAGATCGCCGAAGTAGACCATTTTTTTGAGTATATGAAAATTCCTCAAGAAAAAAGGGTGAAATTGGTGGCTTGTCGTTTGAAGAGTGGAGCATCTGCCTGGTGGAAGAGGCTACAGAGTAGGCGTTATAGAGATGGTAAACAGCCTATTCGGACATGGTATAGAATGAAGCAGTTGCTCCAACGAGATTTTCTGCCTCCAGATTATGAGCAGATATTGTTTCGAAGAATACCAAATTGTCGAGCGGGTCGAGATCTGTTCATGAATATACGGCGAATTTCATACGACTGGTTGAAAGGAATGATTTGAGGGAGAACGAGGTTCATCAGGTTACACGATACCTTGATGGATTGAAACTGCAAGTTCGGGAGAAAATTGGAGTGCAGATTATAAGAACTGTCACCGAGGCGAAAAATTTAGCCATTAAGGCTGAATTAATGATGCAGGACAGAGGTGGAAATCGATATGAGGGCAATCGGCGAACCTATGGTAGTGATAATTACCAGAGGACTAATAGCGGAGAGGAAACTTCAAGTAGTTTTGCAGAGCGGAGTAAGTCCACCCAGGACTGGAATCAAGGTACTGAACGGAAGGAAGATAAGGGACCAGGGAAAAAACCTGCTGAACAGAAAGAGGGACAAAAGGCAACCGCAAATCCGTATGCTAAGCCTATTGTGGGCAAGTGTTATCGTTGTGGGCAGTCTGGTCACGACGATCGAATGAATGTCCCAACGAAAGCGAGTTAATGTGATTGAACGAGATGAAGAAGAGGAAGTTTATTGCGATCTGATGGAGAGGATGATGACTGTAATGACTATGATGAGGGAGAGGAACAGAATTGTGTGGTCAGAAAGTTGATGTTAACTCCTAAACTAGAAGATGGCGATCGACGACACAAGTTGTTTCGGACGAGATGCACTATCAATGGCCGGTGTTTGAACCGATCATAGATAGTGGAAGTCGTGAGAACATCATCGATAGAGGTACAAATGAGGCACCGAAACGAAGATGGAGAAGCATCCCGAGTCCTTACTCTATAGGTTTGGATAAAGGCAAGCGAGAAAGTGCGGGTGACAAAGCGCTGCAGGTACCTTTTTCCATTGGCTCTTACAAGGATGAGGTATATTGTGATGTCGTAGATATGGATGCTTGCCATTTGCTGTTTGGACGACCTTGGCAGTTTGATGTTAATGCACAACACGCTGGGCGAGATAATGTGTATAATTGGAGAAGGAGGGGGTGACGTTTAACTTGCTTCCTCTAAAGGCAAGTAACCGTTCCAAGACTGCTAAAGTGGAAGAACGATCTTTCCTTATATTGACACAAACTGAGCATGAGATGGACGAAGCAGTGAAGGAGTCACAGGTGGTGCATGCGTTGGTGCTGAGACAGATCCTGGTGGGGAATGAGAAGGAGTCAGTTTCGGAGATACCAGGGCAGGTCCAACCCTTACTGAAGGAATTTGCTGAAATTGTACCAGACGAGTTGCCAGACAGATTACCTCCTATGCGCGATATTCAGCACCACATTGACTTAATTCCTGGCGCTAGTTTGCCAAACCTCCCACATTACAGAATGAGTTCGAAGGAGAGTGAGGTCTTACATGACAAGGTGCAGGAGTTGCTGCAGAAAAGGCATATTAGGGAATATCCAAGACATTTAATGTGGCGGATATTTTTCCATTCTATCCAGATGATAAACCTTTGTATCCAGAAAACTCGAGGACGAGTTTTTCTCAGGTGGGAGAGAATGATGGAGTGGCAGTTGCAGATGTTTTATGGGACAATAACTTT
This sequence comes from Stephania japonica, assembly GCA_039657345.1. Taxonomy (NCBI): domain Eukaryota; kingdom Viridiplantae; phylum Streptophyta; class Magnoliopsida; order Ranunculales; family Menispermaceae; genus Stephania; species Stephania japonica. The sequence goes on along the minus strand of CM077558.1, from coordinate 11,252,252 downwards.
TGATCCAGGAATCCGATTGAGTTTAGGACTTTATCAAGAACTTTCTATTTTCTTATTCAGTTAGGGTATTTTCGTAATTTAATTTATTTAAGTCGTTTTTAGAGTCTTAGTAGGATTAGACGTTTTGAGTCTTAGAAGGATTAGGTTTTTGATTCATAGAAAGATTAGGAATTTGAGTTGTATAAGGATTAGAGTTTCTAATGGGCTATATAAAGTCATGATTAGGGCTGTAATCATTATGAATTATTATCAATTATTATCAATTTATTCAATTTCGAGTTTTATAAAAACTTTTAAGGATTCTTCCTTGTTTAAGCGTTTACGCTGCGTCAGTACAGATATGCTATAACGACATCCATTAAACGCATATCAAGCCCTTCAAAGACTGCAAGGCTTATCAAGAACCGAAATGTGATTGCATCTATAACAGAAGAATATGTTTCCTCATAATCGATGTCAGGTCGTTGTGAGAAACCTTGAGCTACAAGTCTTGCTTTGTACCTTGTAACTTCATTTTTTTCGTTTCTCTTTCGTACAAATACCCATTTATATCTAACAGGTTTTACGCCATCAGGCGTTTGGACAATTGGTTGAAAAACCTCTCGTTTCCTTAACGAGTTTAGCTCTGTTTGGATAGCATCTTGCCATTTTTGCCAATCAGGTCTTTTTTGACATTCGTCCACTGATCGTGGTTCTGGATCATCATCATTTTCACATATTTTAAAGGACACATTGAAAGCAAATATATCATCAGAAACAATTTTATTTCGATTACGAATCTTACCAGAGTTTAAATAATTTATTGAGATCTCATTACTTTCATCTTTTTCATCTTTTTATAGAGGAAGTTGTTCCTCATCAGAATTAACTTGTTCTGACAAACCCTTATCAAAGGATTCTTGTGCTTTGATTTGTATTTATTTTTACTCTCGTTTTCCTCTTTCGAGGAATTGTATCATTTGAACCAATCGGTCTTCCACGCTTTAAGCGTTTCGTTGGTTCTTGTGCATTTTGTTGCACAGAGACATCAATTCTTGCAGGAGTATTTACAGCTAGAATATGTGATTTTGTCACTTGTTTTGCATCATTAAATGCATCAGGTAATTGATTTGCGATTTGTTGCAAATGAATAATCTTTTGAACTTCAAGTTCACATTGATTTGTTCGTGGATCATAATGTGATAAAGTTGATGCATTCTAAGCAATTTTGCACTATTTCTTTTGAATTGACTTCTTATCTCCCCCTAATGGTGGGAAAATTGCTTTATCAAAGTGACAATCAGCAAAACGTGCAGTAAATAAATCCTCTGTTAAGGGCTCAAGGTATCTTATAATGGACGATGAGTTAAATCTAACATAAATCTCAAGTTTTCGTTGTGGATCCATCTTAGTTCTATTGAGATGTGGTATAGGAACATACACTGCACAACCAAAAATTCTTAAATGTGAAATATTTGGTTGTTGACCTAAAATGAGTTGCATGGGGGAATGTTCATCGTATGCAGTTGGCCTATAATGAATGATAGATGCTGCATGAAGGACTGCATATCCCCAAACTGAAGTTGATAACTTAATTCTTATGATTAAAGGTTTGACAATTAATTGAATATATTTGATCAGAGATTCAGTCAAACCATTTTGGATATGCACATGTGGAACAGAATGTTCAATGGTAATTCCTATAGACATGCAATAATTTTTAAATGCTTGAGATTGAAATTCCCCGACATTATCAAGACGGATGGTCTTGATTGGGTTGTCAAGGAATTGCGCTCTTAACTTAATGATTTGCGCTAAAAATCTATCAAATGCAACATTGCGGGTCGAAAGCAAACAAACATATGACTACCTAGTTGATATATCTATCAAAACCATGAAATATCTAAATGATCCACAGTGAGGATGAATAGGTCCACATATGTCTCCCTGAATGCGTTCTAAGAAAATTGGGGATTTCACAACAATTTTACTTGGGGATGATTTAACTATTAATTTACCTTGAGAACAACTAGCACAATTATAATCACCAGTTGAAAATATTTCATGACTCCTTAAAGGATGTCCATGCGAATTATTAATTATTCTTCACATCATTGATGATCCTGGATGACCAAGCTGGTCATGCCATAAAATAAATGTCTTTGGATCATTAATTTTCTTATTTAATACGACATTCGTTTCGACATGCCTTATATGGGTAAAATATAATCCAGAGGATAAAGCTGAAAATTTTTCTAACACTTCTTTTTTCCCATTTGAAACCAATGTGACATAGAGAAATTCTCTATTATTTTTGTTCATGGTTTCAATGTGATATCCATTTTGTCGAATATCTTTAAAGCTGAGTAAATTTCTTCTGGATTTTTCAGAGTATAAAGCATTGTCAACATGAATTGTTGTTCCCCTTGGCAACATGATATTTGCTCTTCCAGAACCATTAATCAATTTGGAGATATCAGATATTGTTTGAACATTAGTCTCAGCTAAGTTCAAATTGGAAAAATTTCTCTGTTTTTAAGGATTGTGTGCGTTGTAGCACAATCAGCAAAACATATATCGCTCTTATTTGATTCATGATTTGAACACATGATTTGTTGATCCATCTAGACAAATAATGTTTGGCAAATTAGAAAAAGGGTCATATTTCATTCATAATAAGAAACTAGTACATATAACTAAGAAGCATAACAAAAATTAGTACATATAATTATTTAAAATCGTTACATATGATTATTAAAAATATCGAGATTAGTGTTTGGATCATCATGAAAATTTGGGGCATCCATATAATTGATGTCCGACGAGCCATCGCCGATAGTGAAGTTCATCTTAACTGTTTTGCCTTTCTCCTTTAAGGAGGCTTGATAAAGATCAATAAAATGCTTAGGCGTGCGGCATACATGAGCCCAGTGGCCTTTTAGACCACATCTGTGACATGGTTGGTCACGATTACGAGCATGCCCATTTTCAGCAATATTTTTTCTCTTATTCTGAACGACATCATTCTTATTCCATTTATTTTCAAACTTATTGCCACGAAATTTAGAATAGGGTTTGTCACGATCTTTGCTGATTGATCCTTTCCCATTTCCACGTTTGTGGTTTTTCTTTCCATGTCCTTTTTATGGTCATTATAGGATGATGCATTTGCTTCATTAATTGAAGCGAAACCAGTTGACGGGAGTTGTGGTTCTTCAATAGAAGCTCGTTATTTGGTTCAGCCACCATGAGACAAGAAATTAATTCTGAGTACTTTTTAAATTGACGCGCTCGATATTGCTGTTGCAACAATAGATTCGAGGCATGAAAAGTACTGAATGTTTTTTCCATCATTGTCTTATCAGATATATTTTCTCCACAAAGACTCAAACGAGAGGTAATATTAAACATGGTGATTCACTGACTGTTTTGAAATCTTGCAGCCTAAGATTTAGCGAGTCGTTTTGAGCTTTTGGAAATATCACCGTCTTTTGGTGATCATATCGCACTTTCAAGCTTAACCAAAAGGTGAGAGGATCTTTTATAGTGAGATACTCACTTTTTAAGCCTTTATGGAGATGATGACGAAGGAATATCAGTGCCTTCGCACGGTCTTGCATTGATGTTTCGTTTCCTTCTATAATAGTTTTTACTAAGTCTTTAGCTTGGAGATGTATCTCGGCATCCAGTTGCAATGTCAAATAATTATTTTCAGTGATATCAAGAGCAATAAATTCAAAATTTTGAAGGTTTGCCATAGTCTAAAATATGTCAAAAAATTGAGTAAATAATTTCTCTCTTTTATAAAAAAATAAATAATATACGATTAAATATATGTTCACAACTTGATTATTAATATGCAAAATATACTACTTGTATGAGTTGGTGGGACAACCTCCAGGTTGGGTGGTGAGACGAAGTCTACTTAAAAACCATGCCTCGTCGAATGGCATAACTCGTCTCCCTTTCAATGTTTAGCTTTACCATGGACAAGGCTTACCCACTATCAACCCAAACTCATAACACTATTTGCAATATAAAAAAATCAAGAATGGAGTATAATTAATCATTTGTAGTATAGCGAGAAAACTAGTTATGTCACATATTGACTTTTGATTTCTGATGTAGAAGATCGTACAAGACGCAACTATAGAGCATACGTTCGCAATCGGTGACGTTATAATACATAGTATATGAATAAAGTATGCATATAAAAGTGAAGCAACCAAGATAATATAGAAATAACCCGAACTCATAAAAGTTATACCTTCCTAGCTTTGTCTCCTTAACAAGCCTTCTTGAACTTTAAGATCTCCTTAATCCTAGAGCAAGCTCGTGCTGATAACGTGTTGTGAATTGAATTGAGACTTGCTAAGAACTAGAGAATGAAATAGAAGACTAAGAACTTTTACTACTACAAACTACTACTACAAAGGAGAAGAGAAGAAATGAGATAGTTGGAATGATAAGTTTTCATTCAACTTGGTGTATTCATTACATAGATGTGAGCTCTTTATATAGGCCATTACAAGAATGTAAAAGATCATAAATTACAATTACATGATGTAAATGTGTAATAACTCAGACATAATGGTGGAATACAAAGGGTTTAAGTAGGAAGAGTCATCCACATCCATTTCATTTACGACATTAAGAAATAATTTTTCTTGTAGCATTTTATAAAGCGTTTTTATTAAAGTTAGATCTGTCAAGCATTGTGACTGGCCCTAAAACATCGTCTCATAACGTTAAATGATCGATCCACATTCCACACTCGCTTAGTCCTGTCAAAAGGCTGAACAGTTTACTATATATTCCCTATAAACATATAGCAGCAAGGTTGTGAAGAATTGCATTTATTCTCCACTTTTCTTTTTTGGTCTAAACCATCCAGATCATCCAGCTACTCTTAATTCACCCGAGTTGCACATCGTGTAGGTGGGGAGAGCTACCAACATTGGTGTTTCTAATCTTAGACACACCTTAGAACACAAGCACACACGTGTCGAGATGCATCCAAAGGCCCTAACAATGAGGTGTTTAAAGTAATTGTCGTGATATGTCACTTTTTCATTTTCCTATCATAAGTTTTTTATTCCTTAAGAAATTAATTTTTGCATAATTTGAACAATTTGTTCCTATTTTAAAAAATAAAACTTCGCTAATTATTAATGACTTTCTATACATTTAATAGAACAAGACAAGACATCTAGCCTATCACCTAGACAAATTGATTTGTTAATTCTAATTATTCTAAAGAACTGCATTCATAACAATGGTCGTCGAGAGATACGGGGGGTTATAGGTGACACACATTGGTTGTACATTTGTGCACGCCCCAGTACGCTCGTTGGCGCGCACGACAGAATTGTAGGTGAGAAAACATACATGTATATATATATTTACTAGTTTCATGAATGTGCTACGCACGATTAAGCCCGCTCGCTTTACTCACGAAAATTTAATTAAATAAATAATGTAAATTTAGTATAAATATATTATACTAAGGCATCTCAGCAATGATATATAGATTGATATATAACTTTAAGAATAGTTTTTAATAGGATATGAACCATGTGATATCTCACACCAGGTAAATCCTTAACCCTTCATACTTTACTAAGACTAGAAAATGTTCTTTCCTCTTTTACTAAAACTACAAAATGTTCTTGGAACGAGACCTGTCGAGAGTGCCACCAAAGTCCCAAACCACTGGTTTAACCGTGTAACCTAGGCCTAGTCTTGATACAAATTTGTTGGATTAGAACATCAACTCCAAGTCTTCAAGTTAATTTTAATCCAGTACTGTTGTATACAATACATATTCATTCAAAAATTATGTCTATTTTTATTTCAAAAAATTTATTTTTGTAATTTCCAATCCCTAATTGTTTGATTCTGTTTGATTAAATTACTATTCAATAAGAATTAAATTTAGATCCAAGAGTGAAGAATGTCAGCGCAATAAGTGCCTACAAGTATTGTACCCATATAAGATAAGAATTGGCAAAAAAAGATTTGAGTAGTACTATTTGGACTCTTTTAGAGTCTGGACTCAAAGGGGGTTTTTGATATTTTTTTATTTTAAAGTCATCATCAAGCAATAAATGACTTCAAAATAACAACTTTTAACACTCTTTTAGAATTTGAAAAAATTTCAAAAACACCTGAGTCCGAACTCTAAGAGTCCGAATAGATTTTTTGAAAAGATTTTACAATTTCAAAAACATAACTATATATCAAATGTAAGGAAAATAATGGCATGTGTTATTTTTGTTACTAAGGTTTTGATTCTCAATGTTGTTGCGTTGAAAGACATGTTAAAAAAGACAAAAAAAAACAACAATCCCTCAATGATCAGTCATCCTACAGTGGTTGTGCAGTTCCTATCCCATTTATCCATAGAAAAAAAAAAAGCCAAGTTTTATGGCAACAATCAAAAAAATTAATGATCTTGTTTGAAACTCATGAATACATTAATCTTAAAGGCCCCATAATATTTAAAAGTCAATTGATTTAAAAGTCATATGAATATAATCATAAAGGCCCCATAACATTCACCTCTACTTTCATAAGACTCTGGACAAAAAGCCATCAATAGAAATGTAACTTGTAGTTAGACTTTCATCTAACACAGAAAAATAATGTGTAACAAAAGAAAAGAGTTGCACACCTAATCCTTTTAAGCATGTTAATAGTAATATATGGAGCAGCATAGAGTGCAGCCTACACAGAAAAAATTGTAATCTTGCATCAAATCAAAGTTGATTGATTGTTGTTAAGAGTCATAAATTTCTCCACCATCAGATAGTTCTCCAAACTCCCTTGTATCAAGTTGGTAGTGAAGTATGCTTCTTATGCCACTAAAATCTCTGCAAAACTGAAACCTTCTTGGAGTTTATAGATAACAAATTTAAAATAGTTTGTCATCTTGATGCAATGAAGATTCAACATATTTAGACTCACAAGCCCCTTTGTCGTTTCCGTAGAATTTTTTTAAATTGTTTATGAAGCTATGATAGAGTGATTTTATAAAGCTATGGTTGAATTGCTATATAACATTGATATGCTTGTTTTACCTTGAAAACGGGTTTTAATTATGAGGCCAAATTATTAAGAAAAACAATCTTAAGAAATCTATTGATTAAGCTTCACTTTGAATTTCTTCAATCTAAAATCTGATTAAGTAATTTGTTAAAATGCCTACCAATTTTAAAACAAAGAGAAGAACACATTCACACTTCTCATAAAACTCCAGTAAATACTGGTAACTTGGAATCTAAGCACATTTAAAGTCATTTGCTGTCTAAAATTAAAAAAAAAAAAAAGAAAACCATGAAATCCATAAAATTAAATATCTTAACTAAGTACTTACAAACTCAAATGCTAGCTCATGATATTTGTATAATTTCATACATCATTTCCTCCCTCATAACAATAACTTTGTTTTGAAGGATGAAAAGAAGGAACTCGCTTTTGGAGATAAAGAAAGAGATTTCCAAGTGGTTGCTTAAGAGATAAACCAGTTCAATAAATAAGAAAACCCAAGAATTAAATACCACAAAGAAAAGCTAATGGTTTTGATTTCATAAGCAATTTAGAAGATAAAACAACTCAGGCTTATAAGCATCAATAAGTATAAAAGAAACAAAATAACTCACATGTTCTGCTAGGACAATAGATCGCAAAAAGGGAGAAGTTCTGCGAGCGAGAGAGCGATTTCAGTGATTGGGAGAATAATTAATAACAATAAGAAATATGAAAACTCAATCCAAAGGACAAAACTGAGTTCCACTAAGAAATAGTCGTGATCACGCAAGATTAAGTTTATTAAACACATGTTTAGGTTGAAAGAATGAAATTTATATAAGTAGTTTGAGCCTAACGGAGAGCGGCTAAAACTTCAGTGTGTGTGTGTGTGTATAAAATAATGCAAACATAGGAAGAGAGAATGTAATACAAAAGTATAAAAGAAAACACTTTTCTTAATTTTTACGCCTTAAAGATGTAAGAGTTTCCTATTTATATGGTCATGCCATTAAGATTTGAAACAACTTATCCAAGTAACTACTTAACAGATTAAATGCTAGCTCATATTTTGTATATTTTCATACATCAATTCCCCCTCATAACAATAGCCTTGCCCTGAAGGTTGGAAGGTAGGAAATTATTTTTGCAGATAAAAAAGAAATCCCCAAGTGACTTACTCAAGAGCTCATTGAACAAAAACTTGAGTTGTGGCTTGATAGCATTGCAGATAAAAAACAAATACATGATTACGTATTCATCTAGACTACCTGCAAGATGCAATGCCTCTAAAGATAGTTCAAATAAAGATTCAAGAATTCCTATGCAATTACAAACTAATATGGAACATTCATTACTTGGGAGTAAATGCAAGGATCCTTGTAGGGCATGGTCTTGAATCTACAAAGCTAGAGTACCCCCACACGTTATAAGGTATATATCATAGTCTTCAAGTAACATACCTTTTTAGATATATACCAGTCAAATTAATTTGTTTCCTAGTCCTCTTATAGATCTTATAGATACATAATATATTGAATATGGTTAAGGATACAACCAGATTTTCTCCCATAATGAAAACCAACAAGCTAAGCAACTTACTCTAGTATCTAACACAAGATTATCTTAAAGCAAGTAGCTCATTTACAATTTTGTGAAAAACTGCTTTAAATAGACAACTAAGTAGCAACTACGGTTTCATTTAACAGGTATGACATTCAAACAAACACCCAAGACCCTTTTGAGGACTGTAAGTACGTGAGCGTGATTACAACTTCATGAGGAAGGACTCGAAACAAAAAAAATTCATGCAATGGAAGACTATCCTATATTCCTATGGCATCCGATGTTATATATGTTTAATCAAATATATGATCAAAATCCAGAATAGTTTGTAAATTAATTATTTTATCAATCCAAATAAGGTAGAAAATAATAGATTAGAGATATATCATAAATTAAAAGAATATAACTGATGGGCAAATAAATCCACAAGAAATTAAAAAAATACTAACCAAATACTGAAATATTAAATTTTTTGCTTCAGAATTGTCTCACAGTATGGGACCCATTGCCCTTTCTTTAATCTTCTGTAAGCCATTATGCAGTACAATCAAGAGGCTCTGAAGAGCTCTAGCAGCAAACACCGTCATCTCTATGTAAACATACGAGACCAACTTAAGTAGAGGACCCAAGACCCATCTCAGCTAAAGTTTTGTCATGATATTTTTTGATATGCTTGTCATGATTATTTTAACATCTTCAAACCATGCAAGCTTTTGTTATAATAATAAATTACGAAACTATGTAACCTCTAAAGAAAGAAAGGACTGTGCATTTACCAAAAAAAAAAAGAAAGGACTGTGCAAAGGCCCAAAGCATCAGAAAACATAAAATTTGTTTCAAGAAGTAACAATATTCTTGTAGACATTTCATCAAACAACTTATAAGCACTCTTAAAAAGCTAAAAACTGAACAAGTAAAACGAAAAAATTCAATCTCAATACACGAAAAAACAAAGCAAATCCCCAACTACAAACCTCAAGAAGTACATCCCAAAAAAATAACAAATGCCTTGGATGAGAAAGACATGTTTACCTTATCATTGAACCATACATTGTTACCAATTTGAGACTCATAGAAGATAGGAATCCCAATCTCACCTGCAACACTAACCACTCTAACATTACAGGTACATCACAAAATCATCTAAGTACCCATCAAACCCATAAAAAATAGAAATATTGAAGAGGAGAAATGAGAAACATCGAGTTTTGGTCAAAAATTGAGGGCTCTAATGCATATATATGTAGTGCGTATGCGGTGATTTTTTATTAATGTGAGATTTTGATGATGAAGAGAGCTTAAGATGTGTAGATGATCATAATGTTGATGGTTGTTGTTGTGACCTAGGTCTAACAGTGAGAGAGAATGAGAGAGACACAAGATTTTATATTACCTCTGCCGTTAATAAATATTGGGAAATTGGTTAAGGTTTCAACCATTAAACCAAAGCCTCAGTTTTCTTCTATTCAAGATAAGAATTACCTCTGTCGTTAATAAATATTGGCTATTTATCTTCTCTGTATCATGGTGAGGTGAGAATAACCCAAAAGAAATAATAATGGTAGAAGTTTGAATTCTACAAGTTTGGAGGCCCCATTTAAATTATATTTAACTTTTTTTACAAAACCATGTCAAATGTGCTTTGTATCCGGTCTAAAGACAGTGCAAAAGGGGACGGTGTTAAGTAGTTGTTTGGTTGGAAGGGATGTGTGATGTCATCACAGTTACTACAAAATAAGAGGCTCCTATGTGAAGAACTCTTTTGATTATGGCCTTCATCAATTGGTTTTGTTCTCAATAGCCTTTGCAATGAGCAAATCTGGTTTGATAATTTGTTATAATTTTATAAATTTGCTCAATATCTTAAGTTTGTTGATAAGTTGACCCAAATTTAGCCCGAACCATTAAAGGGTATTCAAGAACAAAAACAAAAACACAACTGAGGCAATTCAACAAACACTTGGTGGGCAAACCCAAACAACCAACAAAGATCAATCAAATAAAGGAATAGACAAGTACCCACTTCAAATCTCAATGTTATTCACTCAGGCACGCCACAAATCAGAGGAAAAACAAGGCCAGATTACTGTTGAAATGCAACAAGAAGAAAGCAATTCTTGAATCGTTAAACTCAATTGAATCTCCTCATCGTGCATCAACGCCAAAATACAAACTGGAAATGAAGAATGCAAGCAGAAAGATGAACAAATCGGGATACCTCCACTCCACTCCAGTCCACGCCAATGTAGTGAAATTGAAACCTTGAAATCAATGAGCTCATCAGAGGTCTTGAACCAATAAGCAATGGTATTGACGACGGAAGTAGTGATTTTATCCGTAAAAATGCCACGACCTAATCTTTCCCCTGAACAAGTCCCACCAAAGATCAAAAATCAAATCTTGCATTTCATCCATTAAAATCAATTAGAGTTTCTATATTAAACCATGATTAGGTTTCCTAATCATCAAATCATTTCAAGCTTCCTAAGCATTCAATTTAGCTGAAACAAGAAAAAAAATCAAACTTTCAACAAAATCCACACTTTTGAATTAAAATTCACATGATTATTACCGGCATGAACTGCGAGGCTCCCGTTGGAGAACAAAAACGAGGCCTTCAAAGCGGCCAATCCCAAAAACTGTACACTATTGCTGCTGTTGCTGTTAATACTCTTACAACAACCACCACCATCAACCGCACTCACCACCGCCTCGCCATTCACCAGAACCTTCTCAAAGGCGTCCGCGGCGACGCTATCGACAGCGGCGGCACTGGGAACTCAAAGTCACGAAAGAGAATAGAGGTCGAGAGAAGCAGTAACAAAATCGAAATACGTCACGGGGAGTTCAAGTAACGAAGGAAAGGAGAATTATTCTCACTTTTATTATATATATATATATAAATATATATATATATATATTAAAATCAAAAATGTGAAATGACCAAGATGGACATTGGCTTATTAAGGAAGATGATAAGATTGGAGGGGCAAAATGGTCATTTGACCTCCTAAAAATGTCAACAAAAACCCACTGTCACCACTATTTCTCACCAAATTGACCGAGAGAGAAGAAAAAATAGAGGAAGAGATCGAACTAGAGAGAGATCGAGAGATTGACATCGAGAGCTCGGGAGCGACGTTGGTGAGGTAAGTGTTGATGTTGTGATTGTTGTTGTTGTTGATGTGTTGGCGGTGTTGTGGTGATTGTTGGTGGTGTTGATGTGTTGGCGATGTTGTGGTGGTGATGGAGTTCGTCCGAGGGAGACGACACCCATGTCGTCTCCCCTCCCAAATCGATCCACAAAAAAAAGTGAGAAAATTGAACCAGTGAAACTAGTTCGATTTTAGGGAATAAGACCCCGCTAGGTCGGGCCGACTTGGCCCTGGCCTAGGCAGGTCAAACCGACCCGGTCGGCCAGTTCGGTTGGGCCAAACCAGACCTAGATGAACCAGGTCCAGTTTAGCCCAACCCAAAAATTAAAATTAAAAAAAAAAACAATTTTAATTTAAATAAAATTGTTTTTTTAATGAATTCTAGTGTGTTATTGTCATTTGAAATCGAATTGGGCTAGATCGAGGTAGAAAAAGTTGGGTATAGTTATTTTGATCAATTCTTTGTATTTGGCGATGATCTTTGGGGTTTTTTGAAGTTAATATATCATATTTTTATCTAAGATTTTCAGTTTTAGTTTTTCATATAGTTTGATGGGATTTTTTAAGGCACAAACAGAGGTCATGACCTCAGTTTTGAACTGCCAAAATATCCAAAAAAAGTTTTGGCTAAGTATAAAAATTGCTTGCAAGCAAGCAAGTTGGGTTGATGAGTTAAGGTATCAAACGTTATCTAAATTATATGGGGTTAAGATTATTTTAAACGTGCTATATCATATTTTACAGTAATGGAAAGGCACAAGGTTATAATTATTTGTTTGGGTGGTGAAAAAGTGAGGCAAAGGTAGCCTGCAAGCCATATAAACAGTTTGACAGTTGCAAGTAGCCATGTTTGGCGAATGATTTAATGGTCTTATGAACGTCTAAAATACTTGCAAATAGGTTCATTTGATTCTTGGTGTACCCTATTTCAATGTTGCAAAAGGTTTGTATTAAAATTCATTGATTTAGAGATTGAAATTTAACATTGAACATAGGGTCTTGCTATTGAAAAATCTGCATTGCCCATAATTTGACCAAGTGTTGAAGGCTTGTTTAAGGGTGGTTTTGACTTACATTTTGATAAAGATTATTTTTACACTTTGACTAACGACTCAAAGGGGTTTTGAACTTGGATATGTAAGATGTCTAAAGGAGCAAATAGCTTTGGAATTGAAGAAGCTAGGTGATCATAATTGAAGCCCAAAGTCAAGTAGTTGGAGACTAAATTATGAAAATGAGACTTCAAAGGAGATTTTGAGATTTTAACACTCTTACGGGGTTTTAAAGGATTTTAAACGCCGACATGACTAGGGAAATTATGAGAAATTGCTTAAAAGTAGCATAATCGAGTTAATGACCTCAAATGTGGTTAAAATGACTTGTAGGTCATATCGAACGACGTGAAAGCCAGGAAACACACAAGCGAGGATCCGTATAACCAACTTTGAGTTGGTTTGTTGGTGAGTAAAATGAATTGGAGCATTTACATTGTTTCATTTGTGCATTTAATTGAGCTATTATGTTTATTGAGCAGTACTTTCTTGTGGATTATGAATTGTTGAATTCTCTTTGGTTATATCTATCCTTGGTGGTTTATCGGCTTGGTTTTTGCTTGGATTCCTTAATGAGTGGTTTATCGGGTATAAGTGGACAATATGGTGCTCACAGTCTATACCGTGAGTACACGGACTCTGGTCGTGGTTAAACCTGCAGTTTAGGATTGCAGTAACCGTATGTTGAACTAAGTGTGACGTTGTGGTGCCCGTATGTGAACTAAGTGTGACCTGGGGCTAAGTGTTTTATTCTAGACTGCCTTGGGTTTATGTAGGTCCAGAATCTGTCTTAGAAGTTAGGTTGTAAACTAAGTGTGACAACGTGGTGGACTTGTGACACCTAGATGCCTTTTCTTTTGCTTTGTGCACTCGATGCTCATTTATCGTTGTTATCTCCGTGATTTTCTTATCATGCTGTCTTTTATATTCTTCGTGATATCCATGCATGATACTAGTTTAGCCATTTACGTGACATTTGAAATGTTGTTAAGACTCTATTGATATTTTACTCTCTACATCACTGTACTCACCGTCTAGTTTGTGACGGTGGGCAGACCGGCGAACAGACAAAGGCAAGGGATTAAAGCTAGGTGATTAAATGCGAGGACCAAGAGGCAGTTTTCTCTCGCGTATTGAGTATGTTTTGTATTAAGTATCTAGATTGTTTTGCACATGGGATTATGGGTTATAAGAGATCTTGGGCATGTAGGACATTATCGATACTCTCTTTTGATTTATATGGTGGATATGATTACGGGGTTTCCACATGCTAGAATTGTCTTAACTTTTGTGTCTTAAAGTTTATTAATTAGTTTGGAGTTTAATTGCTTCCGCTGTATCTGATAATAACTCACTAATTAATTAACTTCACTTGTAAATATGTAATAAATGGTAAATGGTAAGGAAGGCTGACTAGGCCTGCGTGACTCATAGAGACTGGCTCGGGGGTTCGCGTAGGTCTAGGCCGGGCGGTGCCCAATTATAGGATTGTGAAATTTGGGGTCGTCACAGGTAATATCAGAGCCTAAAGTTTTAAACTTGGTTACTAAGTTAAATCACAGTCCACTAAGACACAAACGGTGGAAGTTAGGACAACGGTCGAACTTAAAGTGGAACCCTATGAACCTAACTTAAGTCTTAGTTGGGAAATGAGGAGAGTTGGGGAAAATAAAACTTATACTATATGAGCTATTTAATGTGTTATATACTATTACTATCGATAGCTATAGCCTGATTGAGAACCCGCTTTCATGGCAAATAGAGATGGTCGATAAGCCAGACTCTAGTAGTGGCGGTACAGAGGATGTTCATCAGAGGCTTGAAGAGATGTCTCAGTTGGTCTCCTTACATAGTCAGCAACTCGAGGAAATTCTCTGATTATTGAACGCACAGATTGTGCCAATAGGACCTGTAGTGACCGAGGAGGTACGGGTTTAGACAGAGGTAGTACCACCTATATCGACAAATGACATGTCGAGTACTCCCATCGACACAAGTATTAGAGCGACAACTGAGGCGAAGCAGGCTCGTGAGTTTATGAGACATCATCCGGAGAAGTTCCATGGGGTACCGACCTTGAGGCTGCAGAGAAGTTTATGAGGAGCCATGAGAAGATACATGATGTATTAGCTACGCCGGCACACATGCAACCGAGTATATCTTCAGCCTTACTGTTCGGCGAGGCCAATTTTTTATGGCACATTACGGTGGCATCAAAAGGGAAACCTAAGGACTGGGCTGAGTTCAAGGAGAGGTTCGAGCGAAAATACATCCCTCCTACAGTTCGCAACCTGAAGAGGATCGAGTTCCAAAATATCCGTGTAACAACCCCAAATTTTTAATCCGACTTGTACGGCAATTGTCAAAATTGTGACCCGGCTACGTGAATACTGGTCAATATTTCGAACTTCGGGAGTCGACGCCGAAGTGATTTTATGATTCTTTGATTGTGTGTAATAGTATGTTAGTATTTTACGAGTCTCGCGCCGGTCGGGCGATATTTAATTGAGTGAGGTTTCGACTAGTCAAACGGGAGAGAAAAACAAGTAAAACATACAAATAAATGAATTTTTAATTGATTTAATTAATTAGTTGGCGAGATAATGCGAGACTACGCGCGTTAGGGGAGTCGGAACAAGGAAAAACTGACCAAGGAACGTCGTTTGAACGAGGGAGTTAGATAGTTTCGTAACATACGGACTATGGAAGCTAAATTGTTAAAGTGACACAACTTAAATGAGGAGAGCCATGAGATTTGTATTGAGATATGTGTGTGTTGTGATGAGATAAAGGGACAAAAGACTCATAAGGGCAATTGTTTTGAAGTGTGTAAGAAGTAAATTGGAGGGCAAATGGGTCATTTCACCTAATAACATATATAAATGTGAGAAAAAAACCCTATCTATACTATTCATCTTCTCCAACACCTTCACACCGCCGCTCACTCATCTTCTTCCTCCCTTCATCTCTCTCGTCGGTCTTCCACTCGGTCTCCTCTCGCCGGAATCCTCACCGAAGGTTCGTTCACTCTCTTCTCTCACTCTCGGCCTTCTCTCTCTCACCCTCTCTCACGGCCTCTCTGTGGTTCTCTTTCTCTCGTGCTCTCTCTCTCATCTCACTTGTTGTTAGTTTGTTGTTGAAAGTGAATGATGGGGTGTATCATATATCAAAAAAATATAAAAAATAAAATAAAATTGGCTTGTTGGTGTAGTTGGTAGTGAAGGACGTTAATGAAGCATGTGACCAAGGATCGAATCTTGTAAACAACACTTTTATTTTATTTTTTTCTCACCTCACGGACACTTTCCTCTCTCTCTCTCCCACTCTTTCTCACGTTTTTCTCACTTTGTTTTTGGAGTGTGTGAATAGGCTATGGTGTGCACGGTTTGGGTTTGGGGTGTGGGGTGTGTGCGTATGTGCATCATTCTCTAATATAAGGTATATAAATATAATATATATATATATATATGTATCTATATATATATATATATATTATATTTATATACCTTATATTAGAGAATGATGCACATACGCACACACCCCACACCCCAGCCAAACTGTGCACACCATAGCCTATTCACACACTCCAAAAACAAGTGAGAAAACGTGAGAAAGAGTGGGAGAGAGAGAGAGAGAGAAGAAAGTGTCCGTGAGGTGAGAAAAAAATAAAATAAAAGTGTTGTTTACAAGATTCGATCCTTGGTCACATGCTTCATTAACGTCCTTCACTACCAACTACACCAACAAGCCAATTTTATTTTATTTTTTATATTTTTTTTTGATATATGATACACCCCATCATTCACTTTCAACAACAAACTAACAACAAAGAGATGAGAGAGAGACGAGAGAAAGAGAACCACAGAGAGGCCGTGAGAGAGGGTGAGAGAGAGAGAGGCCGAGAGTGAGAGAAGAGAGTGAACGAACCTTCGGTGAGGATTCCGGCGAGAGGAGACCGAGTGGAAGACCGACGAGAGAGATGAAGGGAGGAAGAAGATGAGTGGCGGCGGTGAGGGTGTTGGAGAAGATGAATAGTATAGATAGGGTTTTTTTCTCACATTTATATATGTTATTAGGTGAAATGACCCATTTGCCCTCCAATTTACTTCTTACACACTTCAAAACAATTGCCCTTATGAGTCTTTTGTCCCTTTATCTCATCACAACACACACATATCTCAATACAAATCTCATGGCTCTCCTCATTTAAGTTGTGTCACTTTAACAATTTAGCTTCCATAGTCCGTATGTTACGAAACTATCTAACTCCCTCGTTCAAACGACGTTCCTTGGTCAGTTTTTCCTTGTTCCGACTCCCCTAACGCGCGTAGTCTCGCATTATCTCGCCAACTAATTAATTAAATCAATTAAAAATTCATTTATTTGTATGTTTTACTTGTTTTTCTCTCCCGTTTGACTAGTCGAAACCTCACTCAATTAAATATCGCCCGACCGGCGCGAGACTCGTAAAATACTAACATACTATTACACACAATCAAAGAATCATAAAATCACTTCGTCGACTCCCGAAGTTCGAAATATTGACCAAGATTCACGTAGCCGTCACAATTTTGACAATTGCCGTACAAGTCGATTAAAAATTTGGGTTGTTACAGCTCTCCCCACTTATTAGAATTTCGTCCCCGAAATTTGCCTAATAAGTAAACTAAATTAACGACCCTTCGCAACTCCTAACGAGACCAATAAAAACTCAGAGTGAGTCATTTCTTGACTCCGAACCGTTCGTGACCCTTCAGTAGAGAGATCTTTAGGTATTCATAATCTCCCCGAATCATACTGAAGCTCATCGTGATACTCGACAAGTATTTCTTATGCCACTACTGGGCACTCTTAAGTCTCAAACAAAACTATTCACAACTACCCAGATGCTATCGTAACCACGAGGAGATCGGGGCAACCACTAACAAAATCCATATCCATAGATACCCAATTCCATCGAGAAATGGGTGGGGCTGTAGTAGTCCTCCAGGTCGTCGATGCCCGGCCTCTACTACTGGCATGTCACACGCTCGAACAACTCCGACACCTCGGAAATCATCCCCGGCCACCAAAATAATGTCGCATATCGGCGCACATCTTAGGTCGACCCGATACACAACCAAACCGAAACGATAAATCTCCTGAAGTAACTCTTCACAAGCATCGACCCCAATGGAATCCCCGATCGCCGCGATACCTCTAGCATGAGTCCGTCGACCGACTCGTCTGGGCAATATGAATTATCCACCATCTCATTGCACCGCCGGTATGACGCATCGTCTTGTTGTCCCTCACGCACAATGCCAAATGAGACGGTCCACAACATCGTTTGACCACGTATCTGGGTTCTGGTAGTCGTCGGCACGTCCGCTGATCTCATCAACTCGAATGCCTCACATAAACCACGCTCGTAGGTTCTTTAACATATAACTACCTCTGCATCCAATCCTTTGCAGCGCAACGCATCAGCAACAACGTTGATCTTCTAGTATCCACAAATCAACGCATATAATGTTTATATCTAGTTCGCACCTCTCCCAAACCGTGGGCTTACAGCCGCTTCAGACAGCTTAGATCCTCTTTCTCGAACTGTGGACTACCTCAAAGTCACTTCAGACAGCTCGTTCATCATCGCTGAATTGCAAACCAATGCATAGTCACTTCGGACAGCTCAATAAGCTATAACCAACTGTGAACTCTCGCGAATGTCACTTCCAACAGCTCGACATCTGGTATTGAACTGCAGACTTGTACAAAGTCTCTTCGAACAGCACAACATCTTCAATTCACTCCTTTTTCTCCACATCCATCAAACTGTGGGCCTCTGCCACTTCGAACAGCTTGATTTTATCTCAGTCTTCAGACTGTAGGTCCCAACCAATTCAAACAACCTAATTCAACTACGGTCTCTCTAGACCGCTCCCGTTTCCCAAAATGGTAGGAATGCCACGACCTCGTCGCAAACATCGCCCACTACCACGACTCAAGCTTGGTGATCACGACGTAAGACGCTACGATCGCGACTCGTACGCCATACTCGTGAAAACCTCCCAACCTACTCGCGTCTCAACGCAAGTTTATCTATACCCAGGCGGTAAAATAGATTCGACAAAGTTGTAACCATGGCCACCATGTACACTACGTGTCCATGCATCGTAAGATGAATCACAACCAGTCTGGTCCTGCCTCTCTTTAGGTGTATTTGTGGCTAGTTTTGGCACCCATTGTGCCCAAACTTACCATCTCTTTCGGACTCTTATCTAAGTTAGGTTTGTCTCATCCTAGACAACACTGCTAAGTTTAAACGGTAATACTCTAGCCAGTATCAACCCTAACTCTGTCACATGACGTCCAACGTCTTATTTAAACACCTAAAGCTTCATTTAATCGGTTCCATGCATGTCATATGATAACCAGGAAATTTCTTTATCTCCGTTAGTATCACGAACCACTATAAGTTATTGTTCATTCGCCACGTGCACATCCTCGCACAAATTAGTACATCGTTTCTAAAAATGTCCAGGCAGTCCGCACTGGTAACACAACTTCCGCTTTCGAGAACCACTATCATCGTTCGAATTTCTCGTTCGTTTCCCATCATGTTTCCCCTGATCGGCACTCTAATTACAACTCAGGTCGATCAGGTTCAATCTTCTCGTTACTCTTCAAGAACAACTCTGCTACGGTCACGTCAGTACCTCCATAGAAATGACAGGGTCGTGCCTCTTGAACTCTCACCATTGCCTGACCTCAATAGTCGTCGTAATGTCATACACTGTCGGTGCACGAGGTACAACCGCCATAACTGGTGTCATTGAAGTGGTGGAAGGAAGCAAGGTCATGGTCGTAACCCCCGATATGTTTGCCTCTTGAGTAATGGTTACTCTAGCCGTTGATGGTACCGATGCAACAGCAACTGACACCCTCATTATCGCTAAAATCTCTTCCAACTATCGCTCTTGAGATGCGACTCTCTGCGTCAAAGTCTGAAACTCGTCGATGCTAACAGCTCGAGTACTCGACGTCCCGCTGTCGTCACTAGGACCCTTCTGATCCGCCATCGCTATCTCATAACGAAAGCGTATTTCCGGATCAGTGGATAGTTACCGATACCATATAATACACACAACAATCGTAATATGTATAAACATCACATCCGACTTATCCCACTAAGTTTTCATTTTCCGTTTCCCGACTCATCCTCACTCCCCAACTAGGATTCTAAGTCAGGATCATAGGGTTTCCACTTCTAAGTTCAACCGTTCCTAACTTTCGCTGGTTTAATGGATTGTGTTTTATGAATTTCAATCAAGAGTCCGGTCTTTAGAACCTTGTGCTCTGATACCAACTGTGACGGCCCCAATTTCCCCATGCAATTGGGTACGCCCGGCCTAGACCCGTACAGGCCCTGAGTCATCACTCGGACAACGGCTTGAAGAGCCTAGTCGACCTTCAACTTAATCAATTTAGTACTTTATGAAAGAGTTATTGCAATATTACACAGCGGAAGACTAAATAATATATAACAAGGGGAAATAACTCAATCAAAGGGAAATTAGGAATTCTATAAGTGTGGAAAACCCCGGGTATTCATGCACAATTCGATAGGTAATTATACATGATACCAATCTCATCAAAATACCAAGTTCAATAATCCCAAAGCATGTATATATAAAAACGATATACATAAAAGCAACACATAAAGAAACCTACAAAGTAGTCTCCAAATCCAGTCGCTAAGCTTCTCAATAGATCACCTAGGCAGGGTCCCTTGCCCTTGCTGTTCTCCGCCCTATCTGCACCCACCGTCACAAACTAGACGGTGAGTAACTGAATAAAATCGAATGTAATGCCAGAAGAAGATAACAGTAATTCATGATAATACAAGTAAAGCGATCTAAATATCATGCGGTATTAAAATGACAGAATTTAAATAGACAAGGTGCATGATATAAACAGACTAATAGATATCAATCGAAATTCAAGTGTGTTCCAAGGAATCAAAAGAGGCTCATAAGTGGTCTAGTCCATAGCATAACGGCGAAGACCTCGCGAGGTCTTCCCGGCATCGACTCAAACGAAAGCACAAATATGACTGGTAAGGGACTCGAACCCCAAGATACTTCTCGGTGTCACACGGTCACTAAGGGTGGTCACACACTCGTGGCCACGAGTGCCCACGTTTTATCCCTCTAGTGCGGTCCTAGTACTTTTCGGACAAAACACTTACGCCGGAATCACACAACAAGAAATGGAATGGAATACCAATAATAGTGAATAACAAGACTGAATAAATGATAATGAATCACATGACATTTTCTTACTGGCTTTACAAACGTACAAATGCTTGTGGCAAATGTACTTACCGGAACTATCGCGACCGTGTGACAACTCCGAGATCCTAACGCGTCTTCCGCGACTTCCCGATTGCCTATACCGCACTACAATTATCCAGTCCAGCTTGAATAAATGCCCAACAAATAAAAATTATCACCCGAATTATACCTAAGATCATTTGTCATTAAATTAGCTTCAATTTGATATATTATATCTTTTTTTACGTTTTTCGAGGCTAAAACCCCGACTATATCCCGCTAACATTTCCGAGAGAATCCCAAAACTCATTTATGAACCCAATTCCTAATTTCCCTTTGATTGAGTTATTTCCCCTTGTTATATACTATTTAGTCTTCCGCTGTGTAATATTGCAATAACTCTTTCATAAAGTACTAAATTGATTAAGTTGAAGGCTGACTAGGCTCTTCAGGTTGCTGAGTGATGACTCAGGGCCTGTACGGGTCTAGGCCGGGCGTACCCAATTGCATGGGGAAATTGGGGCCGTCACAATCCGACAAAGGTTAGACGAGTATGTGATCCAGTATATGGACCGATACCTACGATTGATGGAGTATGCTTGGGGAGCAGCTGATACTGACGCAGACCAGTCATATTATTTTGTACATGGGCTACTCGACTCTATTGGTGCGATGTTTGTGACGACGGCTCCGAGGACATTGCAGGAGGCTTACGAAAGAGCCATGGCCAGTTAGGGCTTTGTTAGCACGCGTACCAGGGAGGTTACCGCGAAACCAGTGTCAGGACTAGATGGTGATTATGAGGACGATGACATGGAGATGGATGCACCACAAACACGTTCAGTATCTACGGGGTTGGTTTCATTTGCTCCAGCGACCCGCGTTGTTAGGTGATCACCTCAGGGTGTACGGGCGGGACGAAAACAGCCATATAGTAACCAGAGCGGGGGTAGTAGATCGCAAGGAGATAGACAATGTTACCAGTGTAGGCAGCCAGGACATATAGCCATCCATTGTCCTCAGATGGCAAGCATGTCGCAGGCCAGTGCTTCGTTACACGTGCAAGAAAGAGCACATGCCACTGCAGGCATAGTTCCGGAGACAACACAAGACCCAACGGCTGGTAAGAGTTATTTTGTGTCTTGGCATAAATTTGTTGTGATTGGTCGGTAGTTTATATTCGACATAAGTGAACTTTAGGTGAGTCTGAGTTATAATAGACTCTATGTGGGTCAGTGGTAAACAGTGACACTAGGTGAGTCATGGAATTGTAGCGACTCTAGTTGAGTCAAACTTGGGGAGACTCTGTATGAGACAGTTAGTTGAACGTGCTCTGTGTGAGTAATGGTAAGGAATTCTGTGCGAATACACTCTTCGAAGTACGATAGATATTTAGCTGTGTGCGATGACTTTGTGTGAGTCAACTTTCGAAGGGGAGCAAACTGTGTGTGATACTCCTGACTCTGTGTGAGTCTAACCTATGAAAGGATATCTAGCTGTGTGCAATGACTATGTGTGAGTCAATATTTCGAAGTAGTGGATGAGGCTGTATGCTAGGACTTTGTATGGGTCTAAGGGAAAAAAGGACTATGCGTCAGGACTCTGTGTGAGTTTAAGTTTTAAGTGAGTGAGAATAGACTGTGTGTCAGGACTCTGTGTGAGTTTAGGCTCTATGTGAGTGAGAGTAGACTGTGTGTCAAGTCTTTGTGTGAGTTTAGACTCTATGTGAGTTAAAGTAGGTTGTGTTCATAAGTTCGATGGAGTATAAGATTTGTGTGAGCCTGAGTGGAGTCACATGTTTTGACTCTCCACGAGTCTATGTTTTGAGGGAAAATGATACCGAGCTAGGTGCGTGGATTCAATGTGGACCCAGCATCTACCTTATAACCTTAAGTGGGTCTGTAAATTCAAACAAGATATCGAGCTAAATGCATGTATTATATGTGAATCCGATATTTTGGCCCAAAGAGACTCTAAGTAAGCCTGTAATTTACGGAACGACCAACGACTGGTTAGGTTAGCTGGTGCTCACTAATTAGAGAGCGTGGTCCTACCTACTCACGGTTGAATGGGTTCACGTGAGTATGGGTGGAGGGAATTGGTTAGACAGTACTTCCTTGTTATGTGCGTTTCACTAAGATTTCATTTGAGTTAAGATTAATTTTGAGGACGAAATTCTTATCAGTTGGAAAAACTGTAACGACCCGAAAATTTATGTTATTTATGTGATGACATGTAATATTGATTTATACTCGTGTTTGTGTGGCAGGGTGGTGACATCGATTTTACAAGTAGTGTTACGGGTCGTGGTAGTTCTATTCGCATCCGAAAGGGCAAGTCGTGGTGCATACCGAGCGTTTCTACGCCCGAGGAAAACTAATTAGTGGGCAAATAAGGAAAAGAATAAAGAGGGAGAGTCACCCATTGGTGTCATTAAAGTGGTTGGTGTGAACAAGTGGAAGAGTGGCACATCACTCAAGAAAAAAAAGAAGTCAAACTAGTACAACACTCCACCCATCTAGTGACATATCATTACCTACCCATCACTCTCCATCCTTTAATCTCTCTCTCTTTCCTACCCTCTCAACGTCTCTCTTATGTCTTTTCTCTCCTTTCCCAAACAAAAATCACTGTCTTACTCTCTCTCTCTACCCGAGACCCTCCTCACCACTCACATTCTCTCATCCTCCCCACAGCACACACCCAATCTCGATCACCCCCTCTTCTCTCTCAGTGATCTCACGGCTCACCAACACTCAGCCTTACCTCGTCTCCACGCTCACGACCTTCACAATCACTCCCACTCGAGGTCACTCTTGACATTTATAGCACGGGCTCCTCGTCGGCGAACTCCCACTACCAAGGTAAGTAGTAAAGGTGTTGATGATAGCGGTTATGTGTGTTGATTGTTACTGTTGCAAAAAAATTTATTATTAAGGAAAATATGGGAAATGGATTTAAAAATCAAGATTTTCAAAAAAGGCCCTAACATGATGTAAATGGATCAGAAATAATTACCAGGTGCTTAGTGGATTGGTGACAAGCGTGCGGGGTCATTTTGGTGACGTGTGAGAGCCGCGAACGCGGAGTTATGCGCGGTATTTGTGAGTAAAACCAACCAAAGTATTTACATTATTTCATTTGTGCATTTACTTGGCTGTTATCCTTGTTTGAGCATAGTTCTTTGTGGATTATATCTTTGTTGGATTCACTTTGGTTATATTTATCCTTGTTGATTTATCGGTTCGATTTTGATTGGATTCTTTAATAAGTGGTCTATTTGGGTCTAAGTAGACAACATGGTGCTCACGGTCTATACCATGAGTACATAGACTCTGGACGTGGTTAAACCTGCAGTTTAGGATTACGGTAGTCGTATGTTGAACTGTGTCTGACGCTGCGGTGCCGTATGTATCCTAAGTGTGACCTGAGGCTAAGTGCCTTATTCTAAACTGCCTTGGGTTTGTGTAGGTCCAGAATCTGTCTTAGAAGTCAAGTTGTAAACTAAGTGTGGTAACCTGGTGGACTTAGGACACTCAGATGCCTTTCCTTTTGCTTTGTACTCTCGACACTCATTTATCGTTGTTATCTTTGTGATTCACTTATCATACTGTCTTTTACATTCGTCGTGATATCCATACATGATACTAGTTTAGCCATTTACATGACATTTGAAATGTTGTTAAGATTCTATTGGTATTTTACTCTCTACATCACTGTACTCACCATCTAGTTTGTGACGGTGGGCAGACCGGTGAACAGACAAAGGCAAGGGATTAACGCTAAGTGATTAAAGGCGAGGACCACGAGGCGGTTTTCTCTCGCGTATTAAGTATGTTTTGTATTAAGTATCTAGATTGTTTTGAACATGGGATTATGAGTTATGAGAGATCTTGGGCATGTAGGACATTGTCGATACTCTCTTTTGATTTATATGGTGGATATAATTACGGGGTTTCCATACCCTAGAATTGTCTTAACTTGTGTGTCTAGAAGTTTATTAATTAGTTTGGAGTTTAATTGTTTCCGCTGTATCTGATAATAATTCACTAATTAATTAACTTCTCTTGTAAATATGTAATAAATGGAAAATGGTAATGAAGGCTGACTAGGCCTACATGACTCATCGAGACTGGCTCGAGGGTTCGCGTAGGTTTAGGCTGGGCGGTGCCCAATTATAGGATTATGGAATTTGGGGCCGTCACATGCCACGTCTGCAATACATCATAAATAACAGCGAATTGAATTCGGTCCATTACAATTCTTCCCAACTAAGTGAAATTTCTCGAAATTTAAATTAAACTTAAATACTTACCGACAAATAAATGGGGATGCCATCGTTGCATAGTATACTTGAGCTCCCATGTGAGTCCCTTAGTTCCATGATGTTGCCAACGAACTAAAACCTTCGGGATCTCCCTGTTCCTCAAAGTCTGAATCCTCCTATCCATGATCTCCACAGGCTACTCCTCGTATGCACGTCTGGTCGCACCTCAATCTGATGTACATCAACTATAGGTCTCTATCCCGACCTAGCAGGCCTCAACATGGATATGTGAAACCCCAAATGTACCCCCGCTAACTGTGATGATAACTATAAACGGTATGCCACTCTGCCGACACGTTCCTGAACTCTGAACGGTTCATAAACCTTGGTGCCAGTTTCTCCTTAATACCAAATCTCTGATGACCCTTCTAGGGCAAAGCCTTCAAATACACCATGTCTCCAACCTCGTAGCTCAGATCTCCGTGACACCTATCTGCATATTTCTTCTGACTATCCTGCGCCACCTGAAGTCTCTGTCTAATCTACCTCACCTTCTCAGTGTGATCCACAACAACCTCAGGTCATATAGTCGTTGTATCCTCCATTGCCGCCCAACATGCTGGTGACCTGCAGGGCCTACCATATAGTGCCTCGAACGGTGGCAACACGATACTCGCCTGATAGCTGTTGTACGTAAACTCGCACAATGACATACTTCTCCCACGATCTACTAAACTGTAAAATACACGCCTTGAGCATATCCTCGAGAATCTGAATCAACCGTTCTTGACTGCCTGTCAATCTGAGGATGCTACGCAGTACTAAACTGTAGTCGAGTGTCAAACTGCTCCTACATACTCTCCCAAAGCGTCGAAGTAAACCTTGGATCTCTATCTGAAACAATGGAGATCGGTACACCGTGCAATCTGACAATCTGTCTCTCAAAAATAGTGTTCAGTTCTGTAACTGAATATCTCATGGCGATCGATATGAAATGTGCCGACTTTGTCAACCTATTGATAACTACCCAAACTGAGTCGTGTCTCCTCGTAGTCTGCGGTAGGCTACTAACAAAGTCCATGGTCACGTGTTCCCATTTCCATTAAGGAATGGGCAGCGGTTGTAGCAACCAAACTGGTCTTCTGTGCTTAGCCTTCACCTGCTAGCAAATATGACAACTCTGGACATTCCTCCCCACATCAGCCTTCATCCCTGGCCACCAAAACAATCACCGAAGGTCGTGATACATCTTGGTCCGACTAGGATGAACTGTAAATCGCGACCGGTGTGCGTCCTCGAGAATACTGTCCCTGAGCTCTAGTACCTCCAGTATCCACAAGCGACCCCTGTATCTCAAGCATCCACCTGAACCCTCAGACCACTCTATGCACCCCGAATCCTGAGCCAGTCCACTAATCGTAAAATATTGGCCCTCAGTTTTCTGTAACTCAGCAACCCGCTCTAAAGACACAGTAGGAATTCGTATCTGGCTGTAAATGTGTAGCTCAGCAATAGACTGTCACATACAACACCGAGGCAGCCTCAAGCAACCTGTGCTCGTGTGTCACATTCTGCAGTCCCGTCTGACTCTCGATGCCGCTCCTGTTCAGCGCATCAGCTACGATGTTCGCCTTCCCCTAATGATACTCGATAGCGAAATCGTAGTCCTTCAGTAACTCGAGCCATCTCCGCTGTCTCATGTTCAACTCCCTTTGAGTGAACAAATATCTTAAACTCTGGTGGTCGGTAAATAATACGAAATTTTCACCGTACAAATAGTGTCTCCAAGCCTTCAGTGCAAACACGACTGTCGCAAACTCCAAATCGTGCACTGGATAACTCTCCTCATAAAGTCTTAATCGTCGCGATAAATAGGCCACTAGTGTACGTCCTGCATCAACACACAACCCAACCCAGTGCCTGACGCATCAGTGTAAACCAGAAAACCCTTACCTGCCATAGGTAATGTTATTCAGCTCCCATAAAGCATTCTCACACTCCTGCGACCAGGCAAATATGACATCCTTTTTGGTCAACTTCGTCATCGGCACTACAATCAATGAAA
Source organism: Stephania japonica (assembly GCA_039657345.1). Taxonomy (NCBI): domain Eukaryota; kingdom Viridiplantae; phylum Streptophyta; class Magnoliopsida; order Ranunculales; family Menispermaceae; genus Stephania; species Stephania japonica. Next base: position 11,224,827 of record CM077558.1, on the reverse strand, counting down.
AATCCTGTACGAATCGCCAGCAATATCCTGCTAAACTTAGGAAAATTCAGATATCAGAAATAGACTCGGGTTCCTCCAGTCAATAATAGCTCGAATCTTGTCACCATCTACTGATATACCCTGATCGCAGATGACGTGCCCCAAAAACTTGACCTCACTCAGCCCAAATGCGCACTTGCTGAATTTAGCGTAAAGTCGATGTTCTCTCAGTGTTGCCAACACCTCCCTGAGACGCCTCTCGCGCTCCACACGAGTCCTGCTGTAAATCAAGATGTCGTCAATGAAAACTATGATGTACCGATCCAAAAATGGCCTAAGCACCCTATGCATCAAGTCCATGAAGATCATTGGCGCATTAGTTAACCTAAATGGCATGACTATGAATTCATACAACCCGTAACGCGTACTAAAAGTAGTCTTCTCGATATCTCCCTCTCGAATCCTCAATCATACAATCCCAACAAATTCGACTAGGGTAAATCTTATCCCCAGCTGTCGTGCTGAGAACGAGATGTGTGTCTAAAGTTTGCGCACCTAACCCTAACAATCCTACCATACGTCCAGATATAAAGGAAAGTGTGATGCCTGAATCGAACATGACATGCATAAAAGTATCACAGACAGATAACATACCCTCAACAAGCTGTTTGGTCGCTCTCAGTCTGGCTGTGCAACTCCAAAAGTAGTTGTCTAGGCCCTATCTATGGCCTGGCCTGTCTGTGATGGTACTAACGCTGATCTGGTACACTCCGCCATAAGATGTTCCACCTGACCACAACGATAACAAGCACGAGTGTCTGATCTGTCAGTAGTCCTCTAACTTTGTACCTGACTTTGGCCTCGGCTCTGGCCTCTTTAACCCTGACCTCTATTCTGCTTTTGCTGCTGTCTCGGCCGATCAACTGGTGTAGAGGCCACAGAATATGCTACCTCGCGATCATCACGTCTATCTCGATCATCCCGACGATCTCTGTCGCCTCTGCGACCCTGATCTGACTGCCAATCACCTCTACCTCTACGAGGTCTCTGGCTCTGTCCCTGTCGGCCCTAATCTCTCCTCTGTCTCTTTGGCCTCTGATCAAACCGAGAACCCTGAATTGGATGACTCTGCAGACCCCTCGGCGCAGTCTGAATCACCAATCTTCTAGCACTCTGTACTATATAAGTCTTATGAGAAAGAAACCGTTCGTATACCTGAGCCAAAGTAATCGCTCCACTGAAAACAACTGTGGTAGCTATCCTCTCATCCAGTCCTCAGAAAAAATTAATATATCTGCAGCTTGTCAATCCCCGTCAGATCCATAGAGTAAGACAACAAATATATGTACCTCTCTATATACTCAGTAACAGACATATCACGTTAAACCAGTGTCAAAAACTCCTCTCTCAATCAAACCCTGACCACCGTAGGTATATACTCATCCATGAACAATGCTCTGAAAGCAACCCAAGTAGTAACCACAGGATATGTCGCTTTATAGGTGGTCCACCATGTAGCAGCAGCAGATCTCAGGCAATAACTAGCCAATCTCGATCTATCAACCTCATCAACCAATAATATCTCGTGTAATCTCTCGTGAGCCAATAGCCACCACCCAGCTATCTTTAGGTCTACAGCTCCATAAAAATATCCTGGAGAGAATCTAAGGTAATCCTTCAGTTTCCTCGCCTCCACTGTCATCAAACTCCCTGATGAAGACGCTACAGCTGGCTGCTCGGTAGTCGAAAGAGTCACAACTAACATAGTCTTTGTTGGAACAACCACTGGTATAGCCCCTCGACATGTGTCTCGGATACTGCGCACCTGCCCCACGAGTCTCAAGCGAGTAGGAGCGAAGAATCGCGGGAGTAGTAACCAATTGTGCAGCTATGACTATAGTAGCAGCTGTCGTAGTCTCACGAGTCCTTAATAAATCTAACAACTGTGCAAACCTATTATCAACAGTCCGCGCTAACGACTCTAACGTCAATGTCGACCTAATGGGATCACTAGTATCCCCAACCTCTGGCTGAGTCGTAACGGAAGACTGCCCGTCCATCAGTATTTGCATCGAAGAACGTGCCTCAGTATGAATATACATGTTATGCTTGCGGCCCTAAGTTTTCTTAAACCTAAGCTCTGATACCAAAATGTAATGGCCCATTTTTTCCCAAATAGACCGTCACGGGGGCCAATATGGACCCACAGTATATCTTACCAGCGACAGTTGTGCTCTACATTGGATTATATCCTCCATTTTATCTTTTTACACCTCATTAATTATCCATTTACTTATTAAGTTGTATTGAAATCAAATTATATGTTAAGTCATTATAAAATCCTCAAATTCACACGTAGCAGAAGCCTTACTAACACATTTTATTTGGATAATGACACTATAAATGTGTAACATGGATAATGATACTATAAATGTGTAACATAAACCATAAACCTAATGTGAAAACCCATATATAACCATAAATACCTCTGAAGTCACAAAAAAGATCAATATATACAAGGTATCTCAAAATATCTCACAATCCCCAAATCCAAAATGAAGCAAAATATATATAATACAACATACGAGTCAGGTAATCTCAGATCAACAGTACTCTGGCAGTTTGCCCTTGCCCCTGCTCGTACTAGGATCTACACTCAAGCCATCACAAAAGGTAGATGACGAGTCCAGAGTGAGTATTCCCAAGGAAATTAAGTGAGCAATACTGAAAGTAAATACTGAAATTTAAAATAAAGCTATTAAATAAACATGCGAAAATAAATACAGTCAACTGCGCTCATCGCATGAGTAAATAATAGGAAAAGCTCAAAGTATGTTTCTAGCCCCTAGGGTCAGACTACCACCATAATTCGTACTCTTCCACATAATACTACCGGCAAGTCCAACTCAAGCAGAGTCAGTATCTGGATCCGCTCGATGGTCGACGTTACACCTACGGCGCGCTAACACATGCCACGATGTGTGATATTCGGGTCGTGCTATTCGCCGAGACCGATCTGGTAGCACATGCTATGGTGCAGTTGACATACACACAAGAATGAAACGGAGGGAGCCCCGCTTAACGTCCGCCCATATAGCTATAACCAAAGTAGAATATTAAAATGAAAGAAATTGAATTCAAATGCCAAAAGAAGTAAATACTCAACTAATTTCAGTTGGGATACTACACACCTCAATCCGCACTCCACATCCCGAAAACCAAACCCCGATCTAGCTCCAATAAACACCCGACAATCAAAATTATCACCCGAATGTACCTAATACCATTTGTTATTGAATTAGCTTCAATTGAGTATATTATGTGAATTTTAGGTTTTACAATGTAAAAACTCTGACAACATCTCCAAAATTTTGAGAAAGTCCTAAAAATTCATTTATTTGATCAAAATATAATTTCTAAAATTCTCCTATTTTATCTTAATTTTCTATTAATTTTTCATATTTTTTTTCAAAAATATTTATTTATTTATTTATTTGGGATGGGTTAGCTTGAACCGAACCAAACCGGGTTCGGCTCAACTGAGTCGAACCGGCCTGGTTTAGGGGCTAACCCCCCTCTTCTTCTTCGTTGAAACAGAGCAACAAGACTGCTCTGTTTCAATTTTTTTTTTTTCGATTTCATCAGTTAGGAGGGGAGATGACTCTTCTTGGTCATCTCCTCCTCGGGCGAACTGCTCTTGCAGTTTGTAACGGCCCAAATTAATTTAATCGGGATTATTTGTGTATGTTGTATGTCTATTATTGTGATGTGGGAAATTATTATTTATATAAACATCACATGTGTGTAAGTTGACATCGGGCAAGGCTACGATCGGGTATATGTCCCGAAGTGCGTGTCGAGGACCGGCACGGTATTGGGTAGCCGGGTACGGGGCATAGGTTTCCGGGTAGTTGAGTGTTAGTGTGACACACTTATGATTTTTATATGGTTTATTAGGTGATTTAACCTAAGGTTGAATAAAAGTATTAATGAATTAATTTAAGTCCTATAGTTTGAATTTGGAAAAATCAACCCACATTGGATTACCCTCGAGATTGACAACAAACCAAATACAAGACAGGTTGTGTCATGATAAGTACCTAGACTTGGGTGACGCAGGGTGATCTCGAAACCGTCCGATTCTCCTGGGATGCGTGCACACGTTAGATTAGAATAAATGGTATAAATACAAAGTGATCGATCAACATGCAAGAAACCATTTTCTCAACAATTAGAGAGATCGGTGAGAAGAAATCCAGGGTAGAGAAGGAAAATTCGTGCTTTGGGAGAGGGGAGATTGAGCCTCACAACATTGATCCAAGGTAATATCTATCATTTTATTGGAAATTTTTGATAAAAATATGGTTTTTGTGGGTTGTGGTGAATTCGATTTCATTTATTTTTAATGGTTTTAGAAGGTCAATTCGGTGTTCTTGAGGTTTAGTTTGATGAAATCTTGTCAATTGGGATCGAATTTGTGGAAAATTGAGATGTATTTGTGGATTTCGAATTTTTGGGTACATGCATGTAATCCGGGAATTGGGTTGGTTTTGTGGTGATTTGTGGTGGAATTTTGGTGTTTTGAAGGTCTTTGATGGGTTGAGAGAGAAGAAGAGTGGAGAGGAGGGAATGAGAGGAATCAAGAAGAAAAAAAAAAAAAAAAAAAAAAAAAAAAAAAAGAGAAACCGAGAGACGATTTCGTCTCTGGGAAGACGACGCAAGATCGCGCCTTGCTGCGTCGTCCCCCCCCAAATCGGGCCGGACCGGCCCAGGGGCCGGTCCAGTGGGGCCCACTGAAAATATATATTAAATAAAATTAAATAATATATATTATATATATTAAATTCGGAAAATAGGAAAAATAGTTGAAAAAAATATCGAAAAATTGGGAAAAATTCTAGAAAAATATAGAAAATTAAGAAAAAGGTAGAAAAGTAGTTTTGGGACTTTTCGGGTATTTTTGGAACCCCGACATAGTAAGAGAGAGATACCACAACTCAAATATGAAAATATGTTATAAAAACATAAAATTTTATAATATGTTTTTAAAAAGTATAAAAACACTATAAATGGACTTCAGGGACTATTGAACCATAGCTCGGGTATCGGGGAGCTAGGCGGGTCGAATTGGCGGGTCCTAAGTCGGAGAGCGTATTTCGGTGCGTAAAACCCTTGAGAAAGTTACACTTTAATTTCATGGCGTGTATTCTATCAATTATCTTATCGTATGCGATGACCGCCGGTGGTCACGCATGGTTTTTCATCTTGGTTATGACTACACGCTTGAGCATGGGCTAGTCTGCGACGGCGACCGTGTAGATAGGAGTAGAATGTATCTACAACTGTCTCGAGGGATTAAGGGTACTCTTAGCACTAAAAAGCTTGGAAAGGAGTACGCCGCATTCTTGAGTTGAGGTGTAAATCATTGTAAGCTTTGTTATTAAGCACCGGTTTGTCTTGAGAACTCCGTTTTGTTATCATATGACCGGCGGGTCATGGTTTTATCGTGATTAAACGAGTGATGATTTATTTACCGTTGAATTTACTTTCGAGCCATTTAGTTAATTATTTGTTGGATTTTGGATGGTTTACATTTCCGCTAATATGTGATGTGATGTGATGTTGTGAAGGTTGTTTATCGCCGACCATGGGAATATGATTCCTGTTGTCGGGGTCATATTCACATGTCTCGCAGTTATCGATGTTTTCATGATTATTTGTGTAGACTTCTCTTGGGAATTTACGGGCTCGTTCTTTGTATGTGTTGGGCAACGAGCGCAGATCCCGGTACGAGCAAGAGCAAGGGAAAAGAGGTACTAGGCGACTATCTCGAGGCCGTCGTTCTTCTTGACGATTTCGTGTTTTGACTACCTAGTATGTATGTATATATTTATTTTGCTTTGGGTTTTGGGAACTTTAGAACTTTATCACATGTATATGGATTATTGTTTACTTCGTCTCGATTATATACATGGTGTTTATTCCGGTTTTCCATTTGCTTAGGCTTAATAAATTTTCATAAAATACAAATTAAATGCTTCCGCTAATGATGTTATTGTAATTATCAACTAACCTCGCTAGATGTGTAAGACAACTTAATAAAGTAGGATTAGATACACGGAGCGTCACTTCACAGAGCTGTTGACGTGACAGGCGCTGCTAGGCTTGCGGGCGGAGGGCGTGGGTCACGGGGCGGCCTCGGGAAATTGGGGCCGCCACACAGTTCGTCTGAGCTCCCGAGCTTCTTCCCACCTCCACCACTGAACCATCACAACAGCAATAACGTACATTAACAACAACACCTAACACAAGATCAACAACAACACGACACTCATCTCGACGTCGTTGTGCTCTCGTTCTCTCCTCCTCGATCTCTCTCGTTGGCTCTCCTCCTGCTTTCTCGATCAAAATGGTGAGAAATGTGGTGTCAGTGGTGGTGGTGGTTATTGATATTTTGAGTCAAATGACCAAATGCCCCTATGTTCTTATCCTCATCCTTAATAATCCAATGTCTTTTTTGGTCATTTCACAATTATTTTTAATTTCTGATTTTAATATATATTTATATATACATATATATTTTAAATTACATATATATAAATATATATTCACCTATATTTTCACGCCTACAATTTTGTCGTGCGCGCCAACGAGTGTACTCGGGCGTGTACACTACCGTACCACCCACGCATGTCAACCACGACCCCGCGTGTTACTAGGTGCCCATCAATTTACTATTTTGTCAAATTTAATTCATTTCATGTGTTTATTATTTTCCTCAACCTAATATTTCGTCTTTTAATCTACCCGGTACTCGCATCGACACGCTTATCGAGGTGAATACTTAACACACAACCTCACACGTCAATAGAAATATAATTACACACATCGCGATGTCGTTTAACCGATTTAAACATAAACATCGCAAGTTAATCAAATTAGCACACAAAATAATTATTTACCTAACTTCAGGCGCGCTCTAGCCGAGCTGCGGGTCTCACGGGTGTCTGAGTTGTCCACCACGTCTGCAATACATCATAAATAACAATGAATTAAATTCGGTCCGTTACATAGGACATTATCGATACTCTCTTTTGATTAATATGATGGATATGATTACGGGGTTTCCATACTCTAGGATTGTCTTAACTTGTGTGTCATGAAGTTTATTGATTAGTTTGGAGTTTAATTATTTCCGTTGTATCTGATAATAACTCACTAATTGATTAACTTTACTTATAAACACGTAATAAATGGTAAATGGTAAGGAAGACTGACTAGGCTTGCGTGACTTAGCGAAACTAGCTCGGGGGTTCGCATAGATCTAGGTCGGGCAGTCCCCAATTCTAGAATTGTGGAATTTGGGACCGTCACATGTGATGGAAGGGAGTATATATCAGACACAAAATCATTGACCCAAGGTTGGTCCTAACATTTTGGGGGCCTAGGGTGAAATCAAAAAATGGGACATTTAATAAAATTACTTTATTTTTCACTTTAAAAACTCAATTATACTTTAAAGATCATTTAAAAACTTCTTTTCTCTGAAATTGAGACTGCCCTATAATAAGTAAAAAAATTTCTTGTCATTGATGGAGTTTAAAAAGGGTCAGAGGAATAAAGGAGGGCCAAGGCAAATTTTGAAGTCAATTTTTTTACTAACGTTAGTTAGGGGGCCTTTTTTTGGGTGGGGGCTGGAGTGGTCGCCCTTCTCGCCCCACCCCATGCAAGCACGCCCTTAATCGACCTAACCTATATACACTGTCTTATCTTATCTCTTGTCTCCACATAGGACTTCAAACATGTAATCGCCAAATTAACAGCTTTCATGCATGATATACAAACACATAGAGTATAAGGTAGATAGGGACTTGAGTGAGTTGTTGACCAAAAACTGGTGAGGTGTGGCTCCATAGTGTTGAACACACGACTTCCTCAGACCTTATCTCACCAGAGACACTTTGTCAGTTGTTTGATTGTATGTTGTATGACACAAAAACTTAACAAGATCATTTGTTTTGTAATATATATATATAAAATCATTGCATTTCTCAAAAGAATAAAAATAAATAAATCATTACATTGTGATTTTTCAAATTAATGAAAGTTTGTAATGCATTAGTTAGACGTTAATTAACTTTTTACAACAGTCTTTAACAACATTTATTAGGGTCTTAAGAAATTATTTTTCTTGTAGCATTTTATAAAGCGTTTTTATTAAAGTTAGATCTGTCAAGTATTGTGACTGGCCCTAAAACATCGTCTCATAACGTCAAATGATCGATACACATTCCACACTTGCTTAGTCCTGTCAAAAACCTGAACAGTATTACTATATATTCCCTGTAAACATATAGCCGCAAGGTTGTGAAGAATTACATTAATTCTTCACTTTTCTTTTTTGGTCTAAACCATTCACTATTCAAATCATCCGGCTACTCTTAATTTGTCCTAGTTGCACATTATGTAGGTAGGGAGAGCTACCAATATTGGTGTTTCTAATCTTAGTTACACCTCAGAACACAAGCACACACGTATCAAGATGCATCCAAAGGCCCTAACAATGAGGTGTTTAAAGTAATTGTCCCCGTATGTCACTTTTTCATTTTCCTATCATAAGTTTTTTATTCCTTAAAAATATTAATTTTTGTATAATTTGAACAATTTGTTCCTATTTTAAAAAATAAAACTTCACTAATCATCAATGACTTTCAATACATTTAATAGAACAAGACAAGACATCTAGCCTAACAATCAGACAAATTGATTCGCTAATTTTAATTATTCTAAAGAACTGCATTCATAACAATGGAACAATTTGATAATTAGTGATTATTCTCTTACGAGACACGTGGAACATGATGGTACATAATTACATTACTCTAATTAATAGTTTTTTTTTTTTTTTAAAGAAGTAAGTACAATAAGTTCTAGAATTTTATTTACATGCGATCTCTTCTCGGGCCCATACCCCGCCGCGTAGGAATGCTTCACCCAGTTTCAATAAAAAACAACCAAGCTAGTACCTTTCACTCCCGCAACCAACCGTTAACTTAACGGCATATTATAACGGCGTCATCAATAAAACTAGCACCAGTTTCGCGTGTGCGCGCGAGCCCAGAAAGTTCCGTCAACGTGTGCCGTTTGGAAGATCCGTCACGTTTTCCAATTCAATGCCATCAGCGTTAGTTTTCCCTTTTTATACAAGACTTTCTTCTTTCCGGCCTTCCCCTTACCACCTTTATACAAATCCGAAATCCATGAGTTTCTGAAACGTAGCTCATTCATCTCTTTGTTGGAATTCTTTGGAGTCAGTTTTGGTTGTAAAATTAATGGCTGTGAATCTGGAGTCGTTGTCAGAGGCGACATCGGGGGCGATTGGGGCTCTGCTGAGCACTACCATTTTGTACCCACTCGACACTTGCAAGACCAAGTACCAAGCTGAGGCCAGATCGCGCGGCCGACAGAAGTACAGGTCAGATCACCGATCCTTTGTTGATCTCTTTGATTTCATCTTTTGTTGATTCTATTATGGCCTCTTTTTGTTTTGGGGTGTTTGTGTGTTTGTTTGGTTTAATTTTGTTATTGTTTGGAATTGATGTCGCCTTTGGGTGGGTGTGTGTGCGCGTCTTGGGTTGAGTTTTTGCTTCTGATGCTTTGTTGATTGTGATCTGTGTGATATTTGTTTGAGTGATCAGCAATAGGGTATGTATAATAATTAAGTGATACCTAATATGAAATAAGAAAAAGAAAAAATTAAGTGATACCTGCAATGGGCATTATCTGGCTTGAATATTTAAACTAATTTATGAAAAGGGTCACGATGAGAACTTGATCAATGGAGTCTTGATCAGAGGCTCATAACAACATGTTGAAGTTCTTATTGGAAAGGCAGCAATTCGAGATGGTGACATCAATGGATCCTTGAAGGACTGAGGCTAACCCTAGTGGAGTGTCTCGCAGTGTCAAATGATCAACTCGCACTCGCGTAGTGTTGTTGAGAATGTGAGTAATGACATCGTCCTCAGTGTCGACAATTTTGAAGTTTTGGAGAATTACAATCTCCACTGTCGCAAGAACGAGGTTTTTGCCTGTGGTGGTAACATTCATTCCACTTCCATCATGGTTGTATTTGAGCCGACCCACAACTTTTTTTCAATTGAATTACCATGTTTCTGGTGAATGTGATCCATGAACCACCCCCACCCTCAGTATTACTCGTTGTGTTGATCACATCATGAACAGTTCCTAAAGTAAGTTTTTTCTCGTCATCGTCATCTGAACGAGAAACTTGGTAGTCAAGACCTCTTGAGCCTCCAATATCCCCTACTACAAAGTCAATCGTGCAAAAGTTTGATTGTAGTTTTATGTATTAGGACTATAAGGGCAATTTTCAGCAACGCAATGTTGGTCGAGCCCACGAACATTACTTATCGTGATGATTAAGTACATCAAAACTAAAGCTCCAAGAAATTTAGGCTTACTCAACCTATCGATTTCGACCTCCGTACAACACCATTCAACAAAAATCAAAGCCTTATTTGGTTATGAGGAAGTAAAAAGATGTAAATTCACTTATAAGAGTTGTCATATTTTCTTGTTTGGTTGGAGTGTAGTACGTGTCAACTTATTCGTGCATGATGACAATGTGTTACCTTGTCTCTCTTCTCCTATTTCCTCAAAAAATCCTAGACCCAGAACAACAAATTCTTGTTCAGCGTTGACCACCATAATAAACAAACAAATCAACACAACTCACATTTATACTATTTCGCCTTGTTTGTATTTTTGATACTCAGTTCTCTTCTAGAAAATTGGGTTCTATCTCTTTGTTATTTCTACTTATTCATCTCTTTTAGTATGTTGATTCAAGAAAGAAGAAAATTTTTAACTTTAAGCTTGGTGGGAATATGCATATTTTTATAAAATAAGATATTGGAATTGACACAAACACCCATTAAGGGAGAGAGAGAGAAAAAAGAGAGGTGATTTAATAAGGGGCAATTGGGTTGTAATTTCCATTTCTCCCTTATGAAAAGAGAGTTATCTTCCTCCACATAAAGGATTGACTCGTACTAAACTCCAATCAAACAAAAAAAATGACAATTTCTGTTAGAAGTGAACTTATTTCCTCTTCTTTTTCTTGAATCATCATACAAATAGAGATGAATCAACATAATATACAAAGAGATAGAACCCAATGTTCTAAAAGAGAATTGGGTATCAAAGATACAAACAGGGGGAAGAGTATGAAGGTGAATTGTGCTGGATTTGTTTGTTTACTGTAGTGGTTAATACTGAACAAGAATTTGTTGTTCTGGAGTTTAAGGTTTTTGGAGGAAATTGGAGAATGAGAGACAAGTAATGCATCACCATCGTGTGCGAATAAGTTAACGCGTACTACACTCTAACCAATCAAGAAAAAAACAACTTCTCTTAGAAGTGTACTTACATCCTCTTACTTCCCATATAACCAAATAAGTCCTTGACTTTTGTTGAGTGGTGTTGTATGGGGGCCGAAATTGAGGTGAAATTGGAGCTTTAGTTTTGATGTATTTAATCATCACAATTTCGTATGTTCGACCAACATTGCGTTGCCATAAATTGCCCTTATAGTTGTTGTGTACAAGGACATAATCTAGCTTATTGCATGATTGACCTTATAAGGTGTTACCGGAGGCACAAGAGGTCTTGACCACCAAATTTCTCGTTCGGGCTACGACGAGAAAAAACCTGCTTTAGGAACTCTTCGTGGCGCGGTCAACACTGCTAGTGAGAATGAGGGTGGCTTATGGATCACATTAACCAAAAACATGGTGATTTAACTAAAAGAGAAGCTATGGATCGACTTAAATACAACCATTGATAGAAGAGGAGTGAATGTCATCATCACAGGCAAAGGCCTCATTCTTGCGATAGAGGATAATGTAATCCTCCACAACTTTTAAGTTGTCGGCGCGAGATGTTGACATTATTCATGTTTTCAACAACACTATGTGAGTGTGGGTTAATCATTTGACACTATGAGACACACCTTTAGAGGTAATCTCAGTTCCTCAACAATCCACTGATCACCATCTCGAACTGCTACTTTTCCTATAAGAACTTCAACATGTTGTTGGGGGCCTCTGATCAAGACTCCATTGATCAAGTTCTCAGTCACTATTTTCATAAATTGATTTATATCTTCAAGCCAGAGAATGCCCCATGGTATTACATATAATTTCACTTAATTGATATCATCCATAAGGGATTTTGGAATCAATGGTCGTGAATTTGGATTCATTGTCAGAGGCAACATCGAGGGCCATTGGAGCTTTGTTGAGCACTACCATTTTGTACCCCCTCGACACTTGCAAGTCAAAGTGCCAGGCAAAGGCCAAATCGTGCGACCGCCAGAAGTACATGCACCCTTTTTGAATTCATCGATTGTTGATTCTATTGTCGCTTGCGCCTTTTTTTATTTCTCAGGTAATTGTGTTAATGGTTGGGTTTTGGTGATTTATATGTTGAGTTTTTGGTTATGATCTTTAGTGTACTTCTTGTTGTCGATTTTGAAAAAATTGTTCTTTCTTGTGTTTGTTGATTGGTCAATTTTGGCGTTGTGATATGTGAGAAACTGGTTTGAGCGATCTGGGTCTAATGGGGGATTTTGTTAGACCCTTTAATGTGAAGTGTTGGGTTTTTGGGACAGCTTACTAAATTGTTGACAAAAGACTCCATTTCAAGATTGTTGGGGCTGCAGTATTTCGAGTTTGGTGGTGCCCTGGTTAAGAGGATCAAACTTTTGGGATGTCTGAATTTTCCGGCTTTGGTTGAATTGCCATTAATTGCACTAAATCGAGCGCAATGGAAGGGTTTGATCCATGTAGCCGATCCCAACTAATTTGGGATTGAGGCTTTGTTGTTGTTGTTGTTGGTTGAATCGGGTTGTAGATTATTTCCTTCAGAACTAAAGCTTATTTGTTATGGTACAATATGGGTAAAATTATGTTTGAGTTCTCAAAGTGCCAAAATTTTCTGAATTTTGGTTAATTTACTATCATTCAGAATCTTGTGAGAGAAATGCTTGATCTTTTAAGTTTCACATAACTTCTGGTTGATTATCACTATTGGCAATTCTACATATAACACCAAAATGAGGCATACCTATTTTCTGTCTTACAATGGAGGTGTTGAGTTTTAAAGCAAAGCCTTAGTAAGAAGCGAGCAAGGATGCCTGAATTTAAAACCTCACTCTTTAAGCACTATTCTTCCCTTACTGGGTGGAAGAGTTATTGTTAAGCTGCCTGAGCTAATTAGTGTAGTGTGTTTCACTTAGGTTCTACTACCTATCTGGTTAGTCAAATCAGTTTCAACCTATTTACCCGTATAATTGGCGCGTTCATTGAATTTGATGTGATGCAAGATGACTTCAAAATTATTAAATAATAATTGGAGATGCATTCAATATTGTCTCTTTACTTGCGTCAATCTTGTGCATACATGTTGTTGCTCAAGTATGAATTACTGGTTTGAGGAGATGAATCTCTGCTAGACAAAAAATTTAAGAAGCCTAAGTTTGGCTGTAGTTTGCCTTCAAGATGAGGTTTATTTAGCTCATTTGTTTCTTATACAGGAACCTTACAGATGTTTTTTTGGAAGCAATTTCTAAAGGGCAGGTTCTTTCATTGTATCAAGGGCTCGGGACCAAGAACCTCCAGTCTTTTATTGCACAGTTCGTCTACTTCTATGGCTATAGCTACTTCAAAAAATTGTACTTGAGGAGGAGTGGAACCAAATCCATTGGAACAAAAGCAAACTTGATAGTTGCTGCTGCTGCTGGTGCTTGTACTGCCATTGTGACGCAGGTAACTCATTTCTTATGCTAAATTCTTCTTTTCTTAGATCATACTTTATTGAATATACTTTTGTTGCAATCCTATGAGATTCAGGAATGAATGGCGATACATCAGAAGCATGAATCTTAAATATTTATACGATTATCATATTTGCCTATTACTCATTTAACAAATCTGTGAATATTTTATTGTGCATTGCATATTTGTATAGGTCTTTGTTTTTTCAGTGGTTTATGTTGTATTGTCAGATATACTAATTTCTGAATGTCATGTACAGCCTTTAGATACTGCGGCCTCAAGGATGCAGACAAGTGCCTTTGGGAAATCTAAAGGACTCTGGGAAACCCTCACGGAGGGAACGTGGAGCGAGGCTTTTGATGGCCTTGGAATCTCTACTCTTGACCTCCAATCCTGCAATTCAGGTATTTGGCCCAAGTTGTTGTCGCAAATAATGCACTTGAACCAGTTATTGAGGTTATACATGCACGCAATGTGGACTGTGGCCTCATTTTATTAATATTATGTTGGTTCAGATCCTCCCCGTTCCATGTCGCTGCTTGTATTTTATTCCTAACCGCAACTTACAATTGATATATTGAGTAGAAGAAAACGAGCTGAATCTAGTATTTTGTTGCAGTACACTGCATTTGATCAACTGAAACAACGACTCCTGAATAGGCGACAAAGTGGTCAAACAAATGCCGACTCATCTCCGGAAGCACTTTCTGCCTTTACTGGCTTTCGTCTTGGGTGCACTGTCAAAAAGCATTGCCACTATCTTGACGTACCCAGCAATTAGGTAGGCGCCCTTCGTGTGTATCTCGTTTACATTTCATTTCCTAGATCCACTTTCGACATATTGAAAGAAAGTTTATGTTCTGCATTCAGGTGTAAAGTTGTGATTCAAGCGGCAGATGAGAATGAAGGTAAGACCAAGGGAGCACAACCCAGGTCCAGCAAAACAGTTTCTGGTACCGTTCGTGCAATATGGAAAAGAGAAGGGATACTGGGTTTCTTCAAAGGTTTGGAGGCTCAAATCCTCAAGACTGTTCTGAGCTCGGCGTTGCTTCTGATGATCAAAGAGAAAATCTCCGCGACAACATGGGTGGTAATGCTTGCACTCAGAAGGTATCTTTTGGTCTCTAGGGGCAGATTGAAACAGAATTAGCAATAACTAGGAGAAGTAAAATTGCTCCTTCAATATCATGCGGCGGAGGCCATGGTTGGACTCATGGATTGGCGAGTCCAACCGTGGGACAACACCATTCTTGTGCTCTTTCCATGTAATTATCAGAACTCAATTTGGTTCAGCGAAGGAGAGAATCAATAAAATGGTGGAGGTAGTCGTCAATTTTGGAATTTGAAGTTAATAAATGGTTGTGAAATTCAGATTTTGATGACAAAGAATGATATTAAATGATAGTAACCATTATTTTCTCAAAGGCTAGACTTGAGTAACTTTCCCTAAAAAAACTAATAATATGCCGAGTATTCCTTTTAAAATATTGCTTGCTTACATTTACTCTTTTATATGGTAAGATCGATCCTTTTAGTTTATTGTAAGTGGAGGGTGGTTAGAAATAATAACAATTAGTTTCGGTCTACTTCTATATCATTGAGTTTTTTTAATTTTTAGTGAGTCAAGAATTTTTGTTAAGGCATTTTTAGGCCATCTTTGAAGGTGTTCAAATCACTATCCTTCCAAATTTTTGTGTCAATAGGAGCTACATGTTCCTTTAGATTTTTGCATTTCTTTAGAAAATTTATTGAGAAAAGAAAAATTCAATGTCCCATTTTTTAAGTATTTATTTTTGTTTTCAAATATACTCTAATTTAAAATAAAATTCAAATGCTAGAAAGACAAAAATGAAATTATTGAGCAATCAACAACTCTTTATGGAGAAATGGGAGTGGTGATGAAGAAGGCAAGCTACATCTGTGCTTCCAAAGTGGAGCATATTCCTCCTTTTAGGGGGGTCATCTAAAGTTGAAGCAAGCTACAGGACAAATATTTTTTTTGATGATTTTCCTCAAAAAATATATTTTTTGATGATCATGTTATATAAATTACCACTTGCCAGTTGTTTAGTATGTAAAATAGAATATACTAGTTAAGCCCATTTTTAACGACCATTTAATAGTGATGCCTATCTAGGTATTTTTCTGGAATTAAGTCAATTTTGTTAAGGAGTTACATTACCTAGCTATTGTCGCAGTGTCAGATTGACACTCTGAAGTCACAATCCAGGCTAGTTTGAGTTGTCAATGATATGGACTTTGTTTTCAACTACCTCAAAATTGTATCGATGTAACGATAGATTGAAATAATTATTTATAAGAACAATTTTGAGTGACCTTTGTGAGACACTCATAATAACATCTGTTTGTTGGAGATTGTTGGAGTCTATTCAATATACATCGATTTGTGTGAGCACAAACATCAATGCGAAAATCAATGAACACTGACAATCGGACGTCCATTTTGAGTGTCTTAAAATGGGCTACCAAATATTTTCCTTAATATAATCTCCTTTTACAAAAGAAGAAAAGAACAAAAGTCTCGCAGCCAATTACCAGAATCAATCAGACCTAATTGATAGCACCAGTTATTTTGGGCTTTGTTTGTAAGAATCGAAGCAATATGTTGCTCCATTAGAAGCAAAAGCCTTAATTTGTGAGAGAAAGTACAAAATACTAACAAAACAAAGACAACTTAAGTACTAGTATGTGACAAAAGGACAATCCCTATAAATATTCAACCATTGCTCCTGAATTTGAGGCCTTTGTGGAATTGCAAAAATTTTTTCTTTTTTTTTTAATTTTTTTGTCAAACGTGGAATTGCTTCTTTTTTTAAAAATTTTTTCTTCACACGTACGTATATGATATGATCAACTGACCAATGCCAAAATGAAGAAAAAAGAAATGGTACATCAACAATTAACTTTACAGATTTTATTTTATTTTTCTTTTTTTACAAAATGCTAATGCACTCTTAATCTTAATTACACAGAAATTTCGCTTTACAAATCAATAATTAATAAGAGCACATCTAGATCGATTTCGCATGATCTCCAAATAAATACATAACTTTTTTTGCTTTCAATAAATACACAACTTCATATAATTGTTAATTTAGCATTTCTCATAATCTTTTTGTTTGACCATCTCTTAATTTCATTTTAATTTACATAATGACTAGAATATGTACGTAATTTATGTTTTCAGTTTACTAAAGTGTTTGAGGGAGTTAGAATTTGTCTCATAATTACATTTAAATTTACATAATGGTGACTAGAATATGTAACTCATGTCTTATATATAAAAAAAGAATATGTAACTTATATTTTTAGTCCTAAAAAAGAACTTATATTTTTAATTTCCTTAATATTCATTATTTTATTTTATTTTTTGGTAATTAGTATAACTTATGTTATAAATTTGATGAAAATTTGTAGTTATAGGTTGAATGGTTCTCTCTCAAGCTTATAAAAATATTGTCCAAGATACTGAAAGCTTGAAGCTATTAAGAGTGATAAATTTTTAATAATTTCAAGAAATCAATGATTTTGTGGGCAATTCTGTTACTGATCTATATTCTATTGTATTTAGAAATTATTACACTTTTGACTACTAAAATTGAATTTAACTAAATTAGGATCCCTAATGATGTGTTTTTGACTTTTTATGGTATTGAGTTTGAAAAATATTAAAAGTTTTATCAACCATCACTGCAAGTGCGTGCATTAGAATGTCAAGGGATTTGATCACACTGATTGGATAATGCATCAAATTAAGGTGTGAATGAATAGAAAAAGTGTTTGGAGAAAGATGGTTGGCCAGAAGTTACTTTTTATGGTCAAAATGACTTTCTTGTTGTTTGCCCACAATTGTTCATTGAATAACTAAATACTGTATATACTCTACATCATCCTAAATTTTTCTTTATTTTTTTATATATATTTTTATGTCCATAAGTGTCCCAATCGTCTCAACCCTTTTTCTCGATTAAAGTTTGACTAGTTCCACGAGAGATTATTGAGAGCACTTTCTTCAATACATTCGAGGATATAATATAGTTGTTGCTACTCAAACCTTGAACCATTACCCCTATCAACGTCTTAAGTTTGTGTTATCACTATACATCACACCACTCAAGTACTTTTTTTTTTTTTTTTTTTCTTTTTTTGAAACCATTTTTGTTTTTAAGAAAAATAAAAGTTTCATTAATCATTAATAGTTCGATACAAGATTAAACATAGAATCAAAAAGTACATTAATTCACTAATCCTAATTTTTCAAAAGAACTACCATTACTTTGACTATAAATACAAATGTGAAATCGAAATAGTTTGACAATCAGCTCGCTAGCACCACATAACAAAACCAATTACTTTATGTTTATATGTTTTGGAACTTCTTCAACACGTCATACCACGCACTACTTCAACTTCTCACAAATCACACCTCATTTGCTTTTTCTTCACCAACTCTCTCCCTTAAACCCCTCAACCTCAACAAGAGGAAACAAGAGATCATTCTTTGCTAGTTCCTAGTTCTCTTTGCATTACTTATAAAAAGGAGAATCAAAACTTGCTATAGCTAGCAGTACTTGCAAGGCTATTGGAAGCTATGTGGGTCTCTAGGATTCAACTGGTGATTGGGCTTTTTCTAGCTATCTTGTTGATGAGTACATTTATGCACAATGAAGTGTCGGGTGCCAGATTTCTAAAAGAGGAGATGACAAGTATAAGGGAAGATAAAGTTTTGGGCACTAGAGATAATTCTATAGCTGGAGAAGGCAGGGATTTTATGGCAACCATCCAAAGAGAAGTACCATCATGTCCGGACCCCCTTCACAACAGGTGAGAGTGAGACAGATTGTCGCCGGAGCGAACGCAACCGATATTTGATCGAGAGACAGCAACAACCTTACACAATTCGAGCATTGACCGCCCGATATATCTTCGGCGGCGGCAGCACTTGATCAGAGTGAGAGTTTTGATCAGAACATATAAAGGGCATAAGCTTTTGTATATTGAGATATGTTAGTAACATTAATTAGTAGTACTTTTTTATGTTCAATTTTGTTTAGTATTAGGTCATGAATAATAATAAGATGGAGAGTAGCTTGCCAGTATTGTAGATTGATGCGAAGAAGAGTGTAAGGGAAATATATGGAGATGTTATATTCATGCGTTTGATAAATAAATTAAATATGTGTGTTTTCATGATGATGGGAAGAAATATTTTTCTTTGTTTTTTGAAAATATGATTTCCTTGGTAGGACATATCTCCATGTCTTCTGGCCGAAATTTTAGATCGTTTTGATGTCTTATATTATAGTTTAAATAGAATGTGCTGATTAATTTACTTCCAAGTGTTTTTTATTTTTTATTTTTTTGTTAATTAACCAATACTTCCAAGCGTTTGAAGCACAAAAAGAAGAGTACTGCCCAAGGCCACCCAACAGGTCAATGTACTCCATGCAACCATTGACTATTTTAGGAATCAGGCAACCAGGTTCTTGAGAGGATTTGCAGTACTCCATGCAAGAATAAAATGACAAATATTTGTATGGAGATTTAATTTAAGAGAATTAGGATTTTAGCTCTTAGAGGGGAAAAATAAGGAACTGCTAGAATTGCATCGCCCAAATGCACACCATAATACATGAACCATTCGTGTGCACCTCAAAATGCATATATACACAAATCTACGTGCATGACACGTGAGTCATAGTTTTATTGTGTGTTTTGATGTCATTCTATATATATTTTTCAAAAAGAAAAAAAAAAAAAAAAAAAAAGAAGCAAGAGATTACAAAATCATGAATTATATGTAAAGTTGTGACTATGGCATCCTACAGTTACTGTGAAGTTATATTATATTTCTTACCAAAAAAAAAAAAAAAGTTATATTATGTTTGGAAACTAGTCAATAATTAGGAAGTTAGGGCAAGAGAATTGATTTTCCTTAAGCCGACGAGAGAGGTTAACAAATTGAGTTCGAATAAAGCAAATTGAGTTGGAAGCTCTACTCTCACTTGGTGCTTAACAATGTCCACCAGGGGTTAACAAAAGGAAAAATGTTTTGGTGCTCGATGCAAACTTGCGCTCATTCAGCTACCCATGATTGTCAGGAGCACACATCCTAAAGTTTATCGAAGGGCGAACAACGAATATGTGCCCTACATGCCTATACGTGCTAGCATTTCCTCTAATTAATTAAAAGATATTAGAATAGTAACTCACTTCGAACACTCATTTTGGGCAATTAGTGGGTATAAGTAGGTGCCTTCATATGATACACACTACTTGGACATATCACATGGCGGGACACCACTAAGTGTCCAAAGTAGGTTACAAGAGCATTTTGCTACGGATAAGCAAAAATTGGACATCAATTACACACAAGATACTTCTCTCATGTTCGATTCTCATAAAATAACGTTTATGCTCCACTCGAGGCAAATCTAACAACATAAAAGCAACTTGCGTGATTGTGTGTGTAAATATTTCCGTTCAGCTACTCATAATAAACAAACCGACGCGAAAAAGTGCCGCTTCCGAGCAAATGTTGGCGGCGCGCAGGTTCCCAACCGCCACCGCCTTACGCTCCTTCTCCGCCCTAACGGAGGCGCCGGCGGAGCCTCCCAAAGCAGGCGGCGCCGCCACCCCACGGCGCGGAACCGGCGGCGGCGGCGGCGGCAGAGAGAAGAGAGACGCTGGGGCGGCAGCTCCTGAGCCTCATATACCCAAAGCGCAGCGCCGTGGGTGCGATCACTAAGTGGAGAGAGCAAGGGAGAGAGGTTCGGAAGTACGAACTGAATAGCGTGGTTAAAGAGCTTCGCAAGCTCAAGCGCTACAAGCACGCTCTCGAGGTTCCGCATCTATCATCTCTTGTTTGCTCTGTTTTGATTTTAGGGTTTACTATGCTATAAAGTTTCTTCATTTTTTGTGATTTTGTTTGTGTTTTTACAAAAGTAGCATTTTTTCAGGCAAAACATTTTTTTTTGTCCATGAACTTTTAGTCTTTATGTTTTTGGTATCGAACTTTCATTATTGTACATTTGGTTCCTAAACTTTTGAGTTTTTATATTTTTGATCACTGAACTTTGAGTTTTTTATATTTTTGGAGAAAATTAATTTTTTCGATTTTTGTTGGTCGATGTAATTCTTTCAGTTCAGTAATATAAACCATTTTACTCTTTTTGACTAATCACATGACACTTTTGTTACCAACGTCGGTAAAAGTTAACACTTTAAATGGTGGAATGACTAAATGTAGATCTTTGTGAAAGTTCAAGGACCTAATATGTTATATAAAAGTTCAATGACCAAAAATATAAAAGACACAAAGTTCAGGGACTAAATGATGGGTTTTGCATATTTTTTAGACAATGGCTAAATGAACCCCACTTCTACTAACGTACCCCTTTACTTTTTGTACTACCTTCCCAATCTCAGCTTTCTAAGAATATTCTCATCCTCACACTAACACCCCTCAATCCTCTTATTTTTCTCGATTTTACTTTTAACTATTGTATTGCAAAAATTAAAATGCAAAAGAGTGGGGTATGAGGGAGTAATGGACTTTTCTAAGCAAAAAGTGGGGTTTGTTTAGTTGCTCCCTTTTTTTATTACAAGCTTAATTTAGTGGACAGACCTAGGCCGATCGTAGTAGATTCATAGAACTTTGGTGGGTCACTGCGAACCTGTTGAGCTGAGGTGAGCCTAGTTGGCATGAAGGGCATACATCACTACTAGGATCTATGTGGACCTGGAGTAGAAACCAAGATTCTATGATGGAGTTGGAGTAAATATCAACTAAAGATTTATAGTATTCATTATGATTCGACACCAACCAAGTAGGTGGCCTAATGGTTTGGTATGTAGTATTGTTGCAAGATGGTGGGAGTACGAGTTCCATGGGGCAAGAAAAGTGATGAAGATCGAGAGTTGTGAAAGAGAAATCACAAACACAAAAAAGAATTCTTAACACATTACGGTTTAGGGTTTAGGGTTTAGGGTTTTATTAATCCAAAAATATTCACCACCTTAATAAAACGTCACCTAAGCCTTTATATATGAGGCTTCATCATATTGACTCCAAATAAAACACATAAGTTAAACTTGTTAAACCAAGCAATCTATAATAAACATAAATCTGAACATGGCACTGTTATCACAAACAACTAAACATGTTGATTAAACAATAAAGAAGATTAATAAACAAAGTGTACCAGAGGTTTGCAGTGTAATGACCTAAGACAGAAAATTTCCTCCAATTTGGTGCTGAATTCAACTAGGAGTTCTGTCTCCAGGATACAACTGGTTTGCCCTTTGATCAAAGCACCAATCAAAGAACCTTCAAACTGCAAAATCGTCTCTCTCTCTCTTGAAACACAAATTGCTTTAAATCAGATTTCGAAAAAAAAACCTTATTCTTTGTCAAAGGACTCTCCTAATATAGATAAACATATAACTGTCCAATTAGTGGACAGTTTTTCCCATAACTATCTAATTAGTGTGCCATTAATTTGATAGTTATGTAACTCCTAATTCAAACTTAGCAACTGTTGGTGCTCTTTTGTTTAAATTTCAAAACGAAAATAAAAATAAAAACCGAAAATAAAAAATAAAAAACTATGTTTATGAATGGCTAAGTCTTGAACAAACCAAAGTCCCAAAGGCCCAAGGCCATTGTCAAAGATTATTTAATTAGGGTGATTTCCTAGTGAACCCCATGGTCCACTCATTCCCCATGGTCCACTCACTTCTCACTTAAACAATAGTGAAGTGTGTTGGAACATATATTAAGTGAGAGAACTAAACTTTTCTCACCTATGTGGGACTAAAGGTTTTGTTCTTTTCCAATACAAAACTTGAACTTCAATGTTCAACAAAACTCACACTAAAGCACTACATTAAACTAACACTTGGACAATACTTTAATTATCAAAGACACATACTCTCCTAATTGAAGTAGACAAAAATAAAACAACTTTACTGTAATCCTAAAACATTAATGACTCAACAATAGCACACAATTTATAACGTACTCTAACTCTAATAGACTAGGACAACTAAAGTTCCTATTTGACTAAAACTTTGATTTGTATCAAAAAGTTGATTTCTTTCTTATCAAAGAAAAATGATGTATTCCACGAAACTCAAATCTTCTTCCTTCCAGTGGAAATGCTAGGCCTTGGCCGCCTTATTTTTCTTGTTTAGTCTTTGTACATTGTAGAAATAGTTTAGTTTCTCTTTTCTCTTTTCTTTTTCTGGTTTAATGGGAAATTGTTGTTTTAGGCTATCGATATTCATTGCTAAATTGGATTGTATTACACGCACGGAGATGTTTGAGCTTTGAAATGTTAAATGGATTTTATGTATGAAGGTATATCGGTCTAGCATTATATATTATCTATATACTAGCATGGTGGGTTGAGGTTTTTGGAAGGAATGGTGTGGTTATCATTGATCTTTGATTAGCTGGACTTTTTATTATGGGTATAAATCTTTCGTGAAAATGTATGCATGGTTTGATTGATGTCACGCGCTTTGCACATAGTAAGCATGGTGGGTACTTATTCAGTTATGAAAAGCTGATGTGGAAGCGATGTTTGGGGAGCTCAAATATTTGTAAAAGGCTTATATTAATTAAGTATACTCAAATGCACTTAAAAGAGTATCCGCGAAGTGGAATAGTTGTGTTTATGTAAGAGGTATGAAGCCAATTACAGAAGACAGTATAAAAATAACCTCAAGATCAATCTAGGATGAAGAACAACAGAACAGTTGAATGATATCCCATTTAGTTCCTATTTTGTAGGCATTGCCAAAATTTAAGTGTGGAAGTTGGTCATTTCCCATGCAAAGCATGTGCCTGGAGCTAGGATAATTAGAAATGATTTTAGAGTCTTAGACTGTTAACCTTATGATAAATTTGAACTTGATTATATAAGCACCCAAAATGATTTAGCTCATGTTCAAGAATTGGAAAACTAAAAGAAGACAATTATTTTGAGGTTATGAACTATGACTTCAAAGAATTCTAAATGTTCTACAACCAACATCTGTCTATTATTATGGACAAAGAACGAAACTACTTTAGTTTACAGTTTGTATTTTTATACAGATATGTGAATGGATGAAGCTGCAGCAAGATATCCAGCTGCTACCAGGGGACTATGCTGTCCATTTAGACTTGGTTGCGAAGGTCCATGGCTTGGCCAGCGCAGAGAAATTTTTGAAGATCTTCCAGAAGGAATGGTTGCAAATGCAACTTGCCATGCTCTACTCCACACTTATGTAAGGAATAAAATGTCTGCCAAAGCTGAGGCTTTGATGAAAAAAATGTCAGAATCAGGTCTTTTGAATTGTCCTCTTCCTTACAACCACATGCTAGCTTTGTACATTTCAAACGGACAGTTGGAAGAGGTACCAGCAGTTATTCATGCGTTAAAGAAAAAAACATCCCCAGATGTTGTTACTTACAATCTGTGGTTAGATGTATGTGCCTTGCAGAATGATGTTGAGAATGCAGAAAATGTTTTCCTTGAACTGAGAAAGTCAAAAGTAGATGCTGATTGGGTTACATATAGCACATTAACCAGCTTATACGTGAAAAATGATCTCTTGGGGAAGGCATCTTGTACTTTGAAAGAGATGGAGAAAAGGGTTACTCGTAAAGCACGGATTGCTTATTCCTCCCTTCTTAGCTTGCATACAAGTCTAGGAGACAAAGATGGTGTCTACAGAACTTGGAAGAAGATAAAATCGACTTTTAGAAAGATGAATGATGCTGAGTATACATGCTTCATAGCTTCACTTGTGAAACTCAAGGAGTTAGAAAAAGCTGAAGAAGTGTATGCCGAGTGGGAGTCATTGTCAGGGACAGGTGATTCTCGGGTTTCAAACATTCTCCTTGCGGCCTACATTAACAAAGATGAAATGGAGAAGGCCGATGATTTTCATAATCGTATGGTACAAAGAGGCATAAAGCCTTCTTATACTACTTGGGAACTTCTGACATGGGGTTATTTGAAAAGAAAGAAGATGGACATAGTCCTCGAGTATTTCAAGAAAGCTATTGAAAGTGTAAAGAAATGGGAACCTAATGATAAAATTGTCCGAGAAGTATATAAAAACCTTGAGAGTCAGGGTGATATAGAGGGGGCAGAAAATTTGCTGGTTATTCTTAGGAAAGCAGAATATCTGACAACTGAGATTTATAAGTCTCTGCTGCGGACATATGCTAAGGCGGGGAAGATGCCTCCCATAGTTGCTGAACGCATGAACAAGGATAAGGTTCAGTTGGATGAAGAAACTCAGGAGCTTATCAAATTGACAAGCAAGCTATGTGTTAGTGAGGTTTCATGTGTACTTTCTTAATGATTTGCATAAGGGGATTCTTATCACACCTTAAGATCAAATTGGACTTGAGTCAAATGGTTTAATATTTTTGTATCTGGCAAGCGGCGGTCCGTTTATGGATTGACAAAAAAAGGTAGCTGTCCTAATGTACTGACGGAGTGCAGAAAAGGAATAGAAGTCACAATGAGTTGAACTTGGATCTCCACCTACATGACCTTTGGGCCAAAGAAAGAGATGGATTACACGATCAATCCATATTCAAGTATGATGTTTCCTGTTGGTGAGTGTAAGAACACTTGTTTAATCTAGGGACAATCAACTCGTAATATTTGGGGGAAGACATGGATGCATGTTGTTGAACTGCAGAGAAGGTATGACTCATGAATCATGCAATCCAGTGGCAGGGAAAGTCAACATGCTCTTATTGTTTTTGAAAACAATCCTATCTTTGCACTTGAAGTAAAAGCTTCTCACGGGCAGTAGCTCTCTTGCAGCATGATTTGTGGTTTATCAGGTATCCAACCTTCAACCACATGGAAATCCCAATTTTCTGGCATTGCCTATTATTTTTACTCTCCATTGCCTTATTAAAATCAATGTTCTTTCATAATTGTACTTGAAAATTTTACGATATAGTTTCTTATGTTACAAAGATGGTAGCTGCTTGTAACCAAAAAAAAAAAGATGGTAGCTGCTCAATGCATTGCGACATCAGCGCTCAATCAATTGTCAATGAGATGCATTTTGTTATTGATTTCTTAGAAGGATTCACTAGATTGCTATAAGTTCAGTATACAAGGTCATAATAATTTAGTTGGACTCATTGGTTGTGCACCTAACTGAGTTCCAAGCAGATTTCATCATAATGCAAAAGTAGTTGCATTGGTGGGAAGTTGTAGTTGTTGAGGCAGAATACCAATATGTGTTGTTTTTGGCCTAAAATAGGTGGTCAAATTTCCAAAAGACAGAAAGGGTGCTAGATGTGCAATAAGAGCTTAGGAGTTGCCTTGGCTAATCTCATCTTTCTCTTTATATATTATTTTTTCATTCAAGTCAAGTTATATTCTTTTCTTTTGTTTAATAGGCAAGCTGTACTTGGACCACAAATTTCCTAATTTATATTTGATTATCATTCTATGCTTCTCTAAATTTCTTCTTGTAGTGTTGACATATTTGTTGTCTGATGGATTCCCATCACTCACTTAATCAATCAAGACTTTTTTTGTTTGGTTTACTAAGATATATTTTTTCCTAAATTATAGAGTTGTAGTTTTACTAGTACGTGTGTTAACAACAACCAGCCTAAATTGCAAATTAGTATGGTTCATCTACATGGATCAAACTCTTTCACTCCTCTCAATATTATGCATCCAAATTTTTTATCAAAAGAAAAAAATGCATCCCAAGTTATACCTCTATACTTTTGGTTTTCTTAAAAAAATTGTGTTGAGTTTTACAATTAGGGCATATGCAAGCCATCTTCGGATACCAATCACACAATCATTTGTTTTTACTGATTTTTGCATTGATCAATGTTACTCCCTTTTTTAGAATAAATATTCTAATTTTATCTGATATCTCCGAAGAGACTAAATATTCATGCAACTGTTATTATTATCTTTTTTTTTTTTTATTATTATTATTATTATTATTATTATTATTATTATTATTATTATTATTATTATTATTATTATCTTTTTTTTTTTTGAAAACATTATTATTATCTTTAATACATGTAGGCAGTGAACCAGTGCCCCTGATGCACCTTTCTCTTGATGGTGTTTTGACCTCTTTTTTATATTATCCACTAATTCTGCCTTCTATTTAATTAATTAAGGGAGTAAACATGTATTAGACGTATAATCATTGTATTAATTTTATCTGCACACTTATTTATCTTTTATGGACTTACTTACTGAATGAGCTTGTATCTTTTTTTAATTGGTTGTCTTGAGAGGGTTATGACTTCATATATTGCACATGGTTGCACGTCTAATATATGTTTAGTGATTCTTAATCGCGAAGGAACCAGACTTAATAAAAGCTTTTCTGGTGAGAAAATTATGTATGACGTTTGTATTTTGAATGTAGATTAAGACATGCATGCACATTAGTGCATAAAGACGGTTTGTGTAACAGTCATGAAGCAAATGTAGTGCAGACATGTGGATGAGAATGAAGAAAATAGGTAGTGTTGATTAGACATTTCATATGTTTGTTAATCGAAGTTCAAACACACTAGTTTCTTATTTCTTGAAGGGAAATGCTAGTGTACCCTTTTGACACCAACATTCATTTGACGACTAGTTGTTGTGATTCTTTCACTTTGAAATAAGTGTATACACATCTCGATACAAAATTTAAAAAATTAAACCAACTAGGTGTCAAAAGAGTTTTGTTCTTGCTGTTGAATGGAATTGGCGCAATGACAAAGTTGTTGAGATATGCTTGGTGATTAATAGATTTATAGAATAGCATCCTGTTAATTCAGGTCTAATTAGTTTGGTTTACTATAAGGTTGGGGTGCCTAAATCTGTAATTGTCTCTTGTCGGATGAATCAAACCTAGTTAAGCAGGCGCTAAAGGAAGGTTTGGATTCATGACTATCACAACAACAACAAAGCCTCAATCTCAAATTGGTTAAATCGGTTATGTGGATTAGACTCTTATATTGCACTCGATTTAATGCAATTGACGATGTACTTTTCAAATCCCTAAATCCCTCCTACATGGATCAATCACTTCCATTCCGACTATAAAAAATATCAACATAGCCCCAGTCATAAATTTATTGGGGTCGGCTACATTGATCAAACTCTTATATTGTGCTCGATTTAGAGCAGTGTTATACTAAATATCGTTAATTGGTTTAGAAATGCCCCCACTGGATATTTCACTTCCCTAAGAAACTTGAGAAATATTATTTGATTTATGTGAAACTACATAGAGGATTTTAAAATTTTAAAAGGGCGTTACGTTACGTGAAGCTCGTAGTTAACTGCAACAACCAACCGCCAACATGGAGAGGAGTTTACCGAACCCAACCCAACTTAATCCACGTTACAACACCATACCCAACCTCCTCTCTTCTTTGCATCTTTTCCCATTTTGTCCCTCTCTTTCTCCTAAAATTATGTCCCTGCCCTTCTTTCATAAACAAGTCTCTTATTACACTCTAACAATCAAGACGTTCCTCTCACAAAAAAGAGAAAAGAAAGTCTTGTTTGGATGAGTAAAAGAATTTTGTTGATAAAAAAACGTACGATTTTTTCATTTTTTTCTTGTAATAACAAATAGTAGAAATTCAAAGAAAAACAGTTATAGAAATCTACACAAAACTAATGAAGTTAATTGCAGTTATTACGTCTAAAGGCGGCCTAGAAATGTCCCAGTTAATTAAAAAACAAACACAATAGAAATTAAAAAAAAAAAAAAAAAATTAGCAGTATAGGTGTATAAGATATAATGATTCAGAAAAAAAAAAAATCTTTTGAGACCAAATTTAAAGGATTTTGAGTGCACGTATCAAGCTCGTTCAATCAAACAGAATATAAGAGTTTGATCCATGCAACTGACTGTCACAACTAATTTAGGAGATTGAGGCTTTGATGTTATTGTCGTTGTGCTTTTATAATTGAGGGTAATTTGGCCATTGGACTTGAAAAATAGAATCTTGTGGGTAAAATGTGTTAGAAATGAAGGGCAGTGTTGGAACAAAATCTTTATTCAAAATAAACAACTCTCCCTCGCTACTCTCTCCTTGTTAAATTATATATATACATATTCCTCTATGATTGTCTTGCAGGTCAGAAGTTGGAGCTCTTCTTATTATCTAACAAAAGAGAAACCATAGAACAAACCTTGATTATCTCATTACACATCTTCTTAATTTTCTTGTGTTGGTCATCTACTCAATGGAGCTTGTAGAAGATGTTCATGGTGATCATCATATTGGATTTGAAGAGGGAAGAGCTTGGCTTCCCACCAATGTTCTTGATGAAGCAATTTTCAATAATAATCAGCCAAAGGTATGTCTAGTCTTTGATTGTATATTTGTCAATGATTTTATGATTCTAATTCAATCTTATATACTTAATTTGATGATTATTCTTTTTTTAAACCGATGATTATTCTTTTAATTACTAGAGTTTCACTAATTGAATTTTTTTATTTTATGTTCCTTTATTTGAATTTCAGGACTTTTTGTTGCCTCAACAATACCATTATCAACGTCGCCGTGATCATAACACTTCCTTCCCTTCATCGAATGCTGTTTCGAGGGTACTTTTCTTTGTTTCATCTCTTTCCTTTTTCATATACATGAGTTTTTATTTTATTTTATTTTTGGAGGTCTACATATGAAATTATTAAATTAACATATGCATCAAAGCTATTCATCTCTCTCATTTCTGATCTGATTTCTTCAAATCTTCTTAAGTTTGTTGATCACTTGCATTATGAACATAAAGAGATGTCAACAATTGGTTGGTTTGGTGGTGTTTACAATTTGCACTTGTATTTATGATGACAGATAGTGTCATACACAGTTGGGAGAGCTAGGAATTGATCTGATACCAACAATTAATAAATTAAGTTGGTTTTATGTAAATGAAGCTCACCCATATATTATTAATAAAAAATAATTAACTCTTTCAATTGTATAATTTTGCGCTGATAATTGATTAATTGAACTATCTATATATAATAGTAGAAAAATAATGTAGTTATATGTGGACTAAAAATAATCTATCTTTCCTTAGATACACATTGAGAAAATATGTACTATATTGTTGTTTTTCTTCTTGACTTCCTTTGCAGTAGAAGCATTAATATATTTTGACAAGTTCAAATGGAGTAATTAAGAACCGATGAAACAGACTGATGATGAAGTGGGAGTCGTTGCATATGTATGCTTTGTTTATGTGTCAATTGTCTGTGGATTAATTTGACTAACCTGTCAAATTGGAAAACGTTGTATATAGTTTTTGTTTATTTTGATTCAGTGACTTTTTCAAACAGGAATCAAGGATTAATAACAAAGTGTTCAAAGTAACTAATTAGCTTTTCAGTTCAAAAATTAATCAATCATAGTCCTTTTTCAAGAGGGCAGTGTTTTCCATGCTACCTTAAGACTATCATAGTTACTGTTGTTGTCGTTTAGAAGGTTTCAAATCAACAATATTCGTAACATTTTGGTGAGTTTATTTGAAATTTCACCGTCAAGGTGAATACTTCATTTCTACAAAACCGCCCCATCAAATCTGAACCGACCTTATTCATTCCTTCAAAGCTCATGAGGTCAGGTCTTTGTCATTTTTTTACTATACTATCACCAATAAACTTGAGACCTTGATGAAAAGGCAATGCATTTTGCATCCTAAAAGCACTTGTAGAAAGCCATGCATGCCAATTGCCAAATAACTTACATATTTCTTGTGTTATTACCAATGCAGCATCATCAATATCCATCTTCAAACCCTAGCTTGAAAGTGAGACCACAAGCAAATGTAGTGTGTGGTGGACCAGGAATGAAGGCATTCTTCCTAGACCATTCCAGCCAAAAATCATGTAATGGAACAGGGTTTTTCCTTCCACGCAGTTCTGGCACCAACCTCCCTCCAAGCAAAAAGCCTGGTATATATAGACACAATTATCATCTCAACAAAGCCTTTTTTTTCATCAGTCTTATGTTATTATCATTGTTGTCATTTTTGTCATCGTTAGATGAAATGTTGCTAAATATTACTTTCTTTCAAAAAACAATGAACATTTAAATTGAACAAAAATAATAGAATGACACAAACTGGGATATCAACCAGTACATTGTACTTGTATGTTGTCAGATTCACATCCTATTATGTATTTTTCACATGACTCGAGGTGCATCTGACATAAACAAGAAGACTGCAGTGACACATCTCAATGCACTTAAAGAGTAAAGGGTACTCCAACAAATACAGTTTAATTCAACAAAAAATGAGTTTAGTAAAAAATAGCCAAGTAACAATGTGTACATGTGACTTTGGTTGCAGCTTGTTCTCCAGTGCTCCTTCCCGCTCGTGTCATCCAAGCTCTCAACCTCAATGTATACGCTCTAGGCTCCACACTCTCACCTAGACAAGGTTACATCAGACAAAAATTAATTTAATAGCGCCATATAAACATTACCTCATATTTCATCATGCATGTCTAACAATATAGCTCTTTTTGACTTGCAGATGTAAATAATAACGCAAAAAGTGGGCGTCAAGCTTCAAAATGCGATAAAAATGGCAGAAAAATCATGGATAATAACAATAACAATATGAAGACTACAGAGAGCACTTATGTTCCTTCAAATGTGACTCAATCCTCTACAGAAATATTTCTTCCCAAGGATTGGAGCTACTAGTTCACATAAGGATGTAGACAAGATCACCAAATTCAATCCAAACTGTCAGTTTGTTTGACTAAAACAAACTGATGATTGGTTTAGTTTTAAGTCTCAAAAGTTAATAAACTTCTGGTTCAGTACAATCTTCGAGTTGACGTCCAGTGAAAGATTACGATTCAATCCAAGTCAGGAGTCTATGACCACGTCTATTATAATAATAAATAGAAATGTCTAAGTATGTGAATGTATGTATCCAATGAGTATTCAATAAAATTTAATATCAGTATAGCATAAATGACGCAACAAAAGCATGCTAAAAACAGATAGTCAAATGAAGAATTGAAATCTGAACCACCTTCTTTATTGAAGATCAAATGAGATTTTTATTGCTTTCCTTTGTTCTTCAATTATGGATAGAACTAAGAAAAGGACTCAAATTTCATGTTTGAAATACGAGAATATTACATTGAGCTTGGTCTGATAAGCTCAGCCTTTTTCCATAACAGAAACAGAAATATTACTTGAGAAAGAAAGGCTTTGCATGAAGAGAGAGTAAAAAATGCGATGTGAGTCTTGAAAGTAAAATCAGACCTTTTAGATAAGTAGCAATTTACATGTTCATATGTCTTTGAACAAGAGCTGATATCTCGGTATCCTCTCCGGCGGCAATGGACAATTAACAATCAGTTTACCTTTCATAGCACCTCTATATATAGCCTACAAGAATTAAAAAAAAAAAGAATCACTAGGATATTAGCCTATAAGAAATAGCAATCAAGTTTTTCCTAATAGTTTACTCTCCGTTTGAGTATACAATTCAGTAGCTAAGTATCAATTATCAAATTCCAGGGTAGAAATGATTTCTACCTTCTCCAATTTACATCCAATAATCAAAAGAGTAGCATACCTCTACAACATCAATGAAATCCTGTTTTCTCTGAAACGAACCAATCCATTTAGTGTGATCGGCAGTCCTGGATAACAAGTAAAAGAGAACTGCATTAATATTTGGGCTTAAAAGATATGCAAGATTATGACATCAACAAAATCATACAAAGTGTACTATTATTGTACAAAGAGTATTTCAATAAATGTTTTCAGAACCTCACATTGATATAGCATGCACAAAGAAATAATGATGAAAGAGATCAGCTCCATACATAAGAGAAATGAAAGTTCCGAATGACTTCATAAAAAAATCCCATCAAACTTTGATTGTGACCAATGCATTCAACGTGCCGGTTATTAAAAAGAAACTGAAGCTTACAGACCAACAGTAAGAAATAGATAGATTTGTTATTCTTTTCATAAAGAGCGACAAAAGTTTTAGATTGATTGTCAACCTATCGCAACCCTACCCATTTTCCTGGTATGAATAATGGGCTTGGGACCTCCCTCCCCCATTTTCCGGGTATAGAAAATAGGCCACGGAATCCTCCCTTTATAAGTACTTGGGTCCGGCTATATAGTGCATAGAATGTTCTACATAGACGTAGTTTGATTTGTTCATCCTTTTTAGTTTTGCAAAATGATATGATCTGTCATGTCATCCAAGACATTATAATAAAGGGTGATACAATTCATCATATGCTTCACACCAATCAATCATGTCAAGCAAGATGAAAGGCATAACAAAAGTTACAAAACACAAAGTTGTTGAATGCACATACCCTGAATCCATCTTCATATGATGGGCATTGAAAAAGAACACGATCGATGGTATCAAAGTGATATCGAAATACTTCACATAAACCTGAAAATCCTCCGAATCAATATCGACCAACGCAACATCAACAAACTTCGAAACTTCCCGCGACGATTTAGCAAGCTAAAAAAAAAAAAGAACAAAAAAACAATAAAGATCAATGCATCACAAATACATTTAGAATGAAAATTCAATCAACTACAACAAAATCTTCTCTTTAAACCAATAACATTAAGAATGAAAAATTCAATCAACTACAACAAAATCTTCTCTTTAAACCCTAAACCCTAAATCCGCGACAGCAACAACATATCAATAATCAAACAATCAATCAATTCCCCAAAACCCCATTTTTCTTCTGATCTGTAAATCCCAACAAGCACACAAAGTCGTGATTCTTCTATCAATGTAATGGAATTAGGGTTAGGGTTTGTGAGTTACCAGGTCGTCGAGTTGGAGGCAGACGGCATCGGAAGCTCTGCCGAAGCGGAGCACAAGCACCTTGTCGATGGTGTCTCTGATTGCGCAATCGATTTCTTGCTTCTTCGTCAATGTTTGCAGCAAATAACTCATCGTTTAGAGCCCTAATTCCCCAAATCAGAAGAAATTCAATCAGATCGATCGCAAGAAATCGCATGAACGAACAGGTGTAGAGATAATGAGTTTTACTTGGAAATTTGGCTGCACCGAGATGTGTTGATGAGTGTACCTAAGTTGAATCCAACGGCCTTTGTTGAATGTATTAGAGAAGGATAATGCCAAATGACCCACCAGTATATGTATATCCACCCATCTTGATTTTTTTTAATTTTATTATTTTTACTTTTTTTATAATTTTGTACGCGCCTTTTACACACTACCTCATTTCTATCTAGGCATCATCACCCTTCTCAACCAAAAACTAAAAAAAAAAAAAAACTTCAGGTGCTTGTATAGGTCTCTTAGCATTATCTATTAAAGAAGTTCACCCACTTATTATTATTATTATTATTATTATTATTATTATATAACAACCCCTAAGGATAAGTTCACCCACCTATTATTTAAAAAATTGATATATTCATCTTAAAAAAATATTACAACCTTCTTAAATTACCTCAATGCTTAGGTTTGGTAATGACCCTACAACGTCAACAACAACGTCGACCAAAAGATCAATCACAATGACAATATCAATTACAATGGCAATATCACAGCAAAAAGAGTGAGATGATAGTGATAACGTTAAACTCGACATAGATGCAATGAAAGTGAATACGATGAAATTGAGAAACAAATTATTAGTGTTAGGCGTGTGTGAGGAGACGTAGGGTAGGTGATTTAGAAAGATAGTAAATTCTAAATTTCTTTAGAAATAGGCGGATGAACTTGTAATATGGGTTGTTACAACGTAAATAAAGTTTTGTTTAACTAGATTTTTTTATATCATTAAGTGAAAACAATTTTGTCAAAAGCATCTACTGTAAGATAGATGAGGTGTTACATGTTGAAAGGTTAGATATTGAAAAGATGGTTTGACTAGCACTAAAAAGAGTTAGCATAGTACTTTTGTGTTGCAAAGTTAGTTTTAAGTAAGGGTGATTTTATTGTGTTATCGTCGAATTTTCTGGGTGTCGACTGAACTTCAGTGGGAGTTAAATCTACGACCTCTCTAAATTTATCTTTTGGCAAGTGACGCCTCATGCCGATTAGTCTATACTCGAGCACGGTTAAAACTCAATACAAGGGCGCAAAAAATAAATAAATAAATAAAAATATATAAAAATAATAATAATAATAATAATAATAATAATAATAATAATAATAATAATAATAATAATCTTCCAAACGCGCCCTTAAAAGGAGTTAGAAGGGCGGCCTCTGAACTCAAAAGAGGGCATGATAACAGAGCAATTAGGATGAGTTCGTCTCCAACGTCGGCCATGGAAGCCCTCTCCATGACCTCTCGTTCTCTCCTTTTCAATCTCACCCAATTCGGAGCCAAGACCCTGACGCGCCGCGGTAAGTAGCTCTTCAGATTGACACGAATTTTAGCGAAAACGATTTGTTCCATTGTGTACTGTAAAAGTTGGATGAAGGACTTTGAACTTGTATAGATTTTTTTTGTTGTGAAATTTGGTTATGTTGAATTCTTTGACTGTTTCACGCATTTTCGCGGCATTTTTCGCGACTTTGGGATTGTAAGTGATGTAGTTTGGGTTTGTGATGAGATTAGAGATGAGGTACATTATAGGGCAGTTTAGAGAAGATCTAATTAATGTTGGGGATGTGTGGATCGAAATATTGTCTGTCCCGCGTTAGTTAAATATGACTTCCTAATGAAGTAAGTACATAGGTGTTAATGCCTCCCCAAATAGTAATGAGGTCTTGAGGTTTTTTGGAGTAAAACCCCACACATGTGAGTTGAAGTTGGTTAAGTTGGGACAGTATCGGTATTAGCAGAGATCCAAGCCCACACGGATTGGCCCAATAATTAAGAGTTGGGATGCTTATAATCTATCAGTTACAGTGGTTTGGACACGTTCAAAGACGACCTACAAATGCTCCACTAGAAAACTCGACTTAATAGAAACTGAAGAAACTCGATGAGGTAGGGGTAGACCGAAGCTAACTTGGGACACATTAATTAGGTGGGATTTAAATGGTTTGGAAAGCTCACTATCACTTGCACTAAATCAAGCACTATGGAAGAGTTTGATCCATGTAGCGACCCCAACTAATTTTGGATTGAGGCTATGTTGTTGTTGCTGTTCTATCAGTTTTTGTTTGTTTTCACAATTCTTTTTTTTTTTTCTCATTTTGAATTGAAAAAACTGTTTTTTCTTTTGTTTTTTCTTATAAAGAAACTATAGTTGTATGTTTTTATCTGCTCTTTTCCTTTTTTCTCTCTTATATCTGAATCAACTTCCAGCAAGAGTGTTCAATTTAATGTGCAATGTTGGTGCTTGTGTGCAGGTGGAAGTGGTCAATGCTATTTCCGATCGCGCCATCCTTTCTATTGTGGAAAATTTCCAGTCCTAATGTACAATACATCACGATTACTTGAGAGGCAGCATACGCTATCAAACATTTATTCATCATCAAAATCTAAGAAAAAATTTACTGTGTACTGTTCAGATCAGCTTCAAAATAACTGTTTGGAAATTGAGGAAACTTCTGTCCAGTCTTCGAATTCTGAGTTTATTCCCCCAACACATGTTGGTGAGGTGGATTTGTCTGTTTCCCTTGATACAAGTACTATTGGGAAGTTACAAATCAGTCCTAAATTTTTCAGAAACAGATACTTAAATTTTGTACATTTGGGATCTTTTGTAAATGCCGCTGCTGAATCTTTCTTCAAAAGTGAAATACGTCGTAGGCTATTTGTCACTGCTGTACTGATTGTTTTTAGTCGTGTTGGCTATTTCATTCCATTGCCTGGATTTGATCGGCGTTTGATTCCCAAGGACTACCTTAGCTTTGTGTCTGGATCGGTGGGTAAGTTATTGATTGGATATTTACTTCATAGCTTAAAAATCTGTTCTCTTATTTTCACATTTCAGAAATGAGTTGATCCTTTCTAATTATTAGCCTTTAGCCATTTTTCATCTTACCAACTCCATATAGTGGCTGTATCTTTTATTCAATATTGTTTTATTGAGATTTAGTTTAAATAAGGTGATCGAAGATAGAAATTATTTATGAAAGAATGTGCATCAATTCAAAAAAGCTTGGGATCAATGAACTAAACATTGTTTGATGTCTCTAATTTTGTAGTGGACCTGCTAGCTTTATCTTGCTATGCATGATGTTTTGCATTCACTGTTTTAATTCTGCATCTTTATATTTGTATTGATTTACCTGATTGAGGCCTTAAACACAAAATTACAGTTTCATTATTGCTTCAATTGGTTGTTTTCCTCAAAAAAAAAAAGTTGAAAAGGCAAAATAAAATTTGCTTATACATATAGGACATGGCACGAGTAGTATCAAAATGGCAACAAAAGCCAACAATTGAGATGTCAGAAGGTAGCAGATATGTAGTAAGGTGATGGATTATTCACAAGTGGAAATATGAGTCTTCACTTCATTCATTTCTCTCAAACATTAGGACTTCCCCAAATAGCGTGATATTGATTTTTCTAGGAGTAAACTCATCAACTTAACATTACAAAAACTAATTAGATTTTCTACAAGTCTCGCATGCATCTCTTACTGGAATTTATTCTTGCGAAGCCAACCAGTCCTTCATAATCTCTCCATAATTCTTTTGGATCGATGCATGGCATGCCATCGGCAGATGTCATGATAATTGAAAGCTTGATGAGACCTGTAATGACCATTCCCATCTCATAGACATAAATTTCTGTAGCTTTTTAGGTGATCTACGAGCAAAAGAGATCAGAACCATACTTCATCAATATTTGAATAAAAAATCATGGTTAGTGACTGATTGCAAAGTAGAGAATGAATGCCATAACCCCAAGAATTCATCTTCAAAAATGCTAAACGACCACTGCAAGTCTGCAACTACCAGCAAATAGTCAAAGAGTGGCGAAGTCCCTTGTGCATGGTTACAAATCACTCCTCTGATTCGTAACTTGTGACTATTTGCTGAACATCAAGGCAATTAGCTTTCTTATCATTGTTTGCATGGTGATTTGTTTAATTCAAGGGTAGCAGTGCGGTAGCTGATAATGATAGAAAGAAATTGACTTGCTGGTTTCTCGTCCATGCTTGATTTGTCATTGTTATTTTGGAGCAGATGAACTAGGTGATTTTACATCAGAGCTTAAGCTGTCCTTTTTCCAGCTAGGACTTAGTCCTCAGATAGCAGCATCGATTCTTATGCAGGTTTGAACCCCGTTAAAGTCTGAAGCTTTATAGTGCCTTCTTTATTATATGTGTTGAGTTTTTTTTTTTTTTCCACATTGCACTGCCATCTAGAAGTTTTATTGAGATGAAATAGGTACTGCAAACAAACACAAATATGGTTCATTTTTTTATTTTTTTGTTGATCAGTACCAGAAATGAAAGAAAACTCAAATTTGTAGTTTCTACCTTGCTTTTTTATGTTAAAGGATTGTAACATCATGTAAGAATGTATTTAGGTATGTATTGTGGGGTGGGTCATTCGAGCATGTAATCTTGAAGTTTCTACTTTTTTTGCATTTTTAATGGTTGGGTTGTGTCAATATCAATGCATTTCTTCCAGAGTAATCTCCAGCCATATTTGCTGAGTTCCTTTTCTAGCTTCTACAAGCACTTTATTTTTGTACGTTTCTTCACTTCCAGCCTATGAAAAGCACATATTTTATTACTTAAATCTTGTCAACAGGTGCTGTGTTATGTTGTTCCTTCCCTAGTGAAGCTGCGAAAAGAGGGTTTAGATGGTCATGAGAAGATAAAGAGTTATATGTGTGTCTAGTATTCATCTTAAGCAGTGAGACGAATTCTTGCAATACAATTGTTCTTCTATCTTTTGTTGCTTGATTGTTGTTGAGGGACAGTATTTCATCGTCAATTTCAGATGGTGGATCTCACTTGGGTTTGCAATATTTGAGGCAGTAATTATTTCCTGTTATTCACTTCAATATTCGATTCATGCAGCCAGTCACAGGTAAAGGAGAAGAATTTCTGAATTTCGGTTGTTATTGAGTTTTTTTACTGCTGTTTTTTATCGATGTTGATTCGCCTGACCTGTCACATGAGTTGTTATGGCTGCATTAGCTCCCTGGTGACTCCTATGAGCCTTCCTTATGCACCCACAAGTAGGCACACTGAGTGCGCTGTGGATACACCGAACCCAACGTTAAGATCAGGGGAGGAAGAAGTGAGTCAAGTGATAACAACAACCACCTTAATATTCAAAGTTCATTCCTGCCACTAACCAGCTTGTCTGGTAGTGCTGCTACAACAACTACTAGCCTCAATCCCAAATTAGTTGGGGTCGCCTACATGGATCAAACGCTACCACTCAGCTTTATTTAAAGCAATTGATGGTGTTACATGGCTGTTAGTGCTTATATAAGATTATTTGCAAGGATTGACAAGAATTAGCTATATAGAGATGCACTTGGTGTGACACTCTCTTTTCAACTGCGGCCTCCTGAAGTTCCATGAGTATAAACTGCAGCACCTCGAATCCCCACTAGGGTATTTGGGGTAACTTTTCCACAAAAGGCCTTCCTATTAATTAGAGCAATTATCGTAAACCTACTAACAATAATGCAAATATTATTATAAGATTTAAACTTTGACTAAATTAATGATTCTAAATCACAACTTACATTAGCTTTTGTTAAAATTATCACTAAATGACAATTAAAACGAAGTGGATACTGAAATTGAAATGGATTATTAGCCCAAAACTCATTTATTAAAAAAACTCTAAAAACCTCTAAAAAAAATTATGTAC
Organism: Stephania japonica; assembly: GCA_039657345.1. Classification (NCBI taxonomy): domain Eukaryota; kingdom Viridiplantae; phylum Streptophyta; class Magnoliopsida; order Ranunculales; family Menispermaceae; genus Stephania; species Stephania japonica. Next base: position 11,185,153 of record CM077558.1, on the reverse strand, counting down.
CAAAAAAAAGACTCCTAAAATCTCTATTGGCAAAATTTTACTTATATTGACTTTTAGGGGATGATAAACTAAACATATTTATAAATACAAATAGTTATATATAGGTTTTGCATCACTTTGTTGTGCCCCTTAGACATCAGGCCTAGGCTCGACAACTTAGTGTTCGAACCGGCCCGAATAAAAAGGTTCGGACAATGTTTTAACAAATTCGGACCGGTCTAGACAAAGACCTCTTGTCCGAATTTAAAATCGGGCCGGCTCTGGACAAGGTCTTGTAACCCCAAACCCGGCCCGAACACGGTTCAAGTTTTAAATAGAGTTAAAATTATTTTTAATTAAAGCCATATTGAACACTTGGTACTTATTAAATAGATTAACTAGACACTAATCTACTCTAATACGCATAAAAATTAATGTATTAAAGATATCTTTGATTTTAGAATAAATTAAATTTCAGTTTTTTTATACTTGAACATTTGTTTTTTTACATTAAATGTTTAATTACATGAATTATTTTTAGTAATGTTGCATTGATTTATCGTTTGGAATTTTTGTTAAGACTTTGATGTTACTTTTTTCAAATTGCATCATATGGTATTATAATGTGTATATTTTAACATTTGAAGAGGTTTTCTATATAAGAAGTTAATTTTTAAGATTGCAGCAAATTCGGACAATCGACAACCCAAATTTTAAGCAAAACGGGTCTATACAAGCTAGTCTTGTCCGAATTTCAAACCGGGCCGGGTCCAGACAATGAATATACTTCTTTATAGTAGGTGTTGTTCAGGCCCGGACCTGAATTTTTGCCACCGCTAATCAGGCCTTATGGGTTACTCTCACTTTAAGTATGCCCTCCTCCTTTATTAATTGTGGCTGGAATATTTATTTATCAAGAGAAGTTTGATACTCCTAATAAATGGTATTCCTCAATTGGTTAATGAAGAAAAATGAGATCTTTTTTTTTCTCCAAAGTTTCATTTTATTTCTGTACCATCATTAATTCTTCAAGTTTGCAATGTTGAGCTGATGAGCAAGCTATGTTGTTTGCAGTGTCAAACACGTGATGGTAACAACATTTTACTTGGTCTGTGGTGCCTTGACTATGACATGGATTTGTGACAAAATCACAGAATCTGGATTTGGTACCTCTCAAAACAAATTCTTTCGTTTCTTACTTTTTTTATTCAAGTTGGTCTAATTTTTTTGCCGCCTTGTACTGTTGGATGGTGCTCTATTGACAATCTTCTATGCCACGATAGCATGACTGTGACATGGATTTACTCCAGAATTTCTGTTTCATACTTCTCAATAAATTCTTTAGTTTTTTTTTTTTTTTTGCTAGTTAATAAATGTTTTTATGATATTTACCACTTGGGTAATGTTCCATTAGCATTTAGCTACCTTCAATACCCCATACTGGTGTCGTTTAGAAAGTTGTTTATTTGTATAGTAATTCATTTTTTCTTTCTGATTATGTGAATAAAAATGAATTTGTAAGTGTTGTATTAGTTGTTAAGTGACATGGATACTATGATTTATTTATCTGATAGAGAAATATAATATCAAGCTTGAAATAAACCACATGTTAGGCTAAGATGGGCTTCTGAGAACATAGATGAGGCAGGATGGCTCATTTTAAGTGATGAGTCAACCTATCTCATTGGACAGATAATAAACGTCCTAATGTAGAATAGGTACGAGTTGATAATACCAGCTTACTTTGCAGCATTTGTTAGTGCTCTGTATCTTAGCCTATCTAATGCTATTTGGGCTCTCTGTTGTGCCCCCTGGATCTTTATATAGTATACAATTCTTTCCTTTGCTGTCATAGTGTCACTAGTGTTGAAACTATGCCAAGTCTATGAAGAAAGAACACAAGAGAGGAAAGTAGGGGTAAAGTCTTGTTTGATTCATCATTTTGACTGTTAATATGTGTCATTATATTTGTGTGGTGTATAATGATTTTGTATGCATTCTTGGATTTTTTGAGGCCCACTACAAGAATGTGATCTTCTTATAAATAGAACAATTTGTGCATAATAGTTATGAAATCTTGTGATACGTTAACAGTAATATATTTATTATTGGGCAATCTTCTATTTCTGATGGATTTATGTGCTGCAGGTCAAGGATCGTCCCTTATTATATGTGTTGGAATTTTGACTGGCTATAGAGATACCTTATTCAAGATGTTGCCACAATTAGCAGGTATATAATACGCTTATTTAAAGCTGCAAAGATTTTGTTGGTTCCATGTAATTCTTATTCTAGCTACATATTTTAGATGCTTTTTTTGAAGTGTGAAAACTATTCCCTCATCTTTCTACTCTCTAAAATGCATCCTGTCCTTGTGGCGCAATTGATGGATAATGTATCAAATACATGCATTATAGGCTATGAATCTTTATAATATCCATCAAAGACATGCATTATAGGCTATGAATCTTTATATATGTACTAGTTTCGAATACGTGGTATGCACGTTCAAGCCCGCGAGCGTCATTTTTGTGAAGAGAAAAAGAGAGAGAAATATGAGAGGAACTGTAATAGTCATGTTTGAGAGGAGAAAGCGAGAGCTTTTAGTAGTGAATCACACTATGAGAAGGCCAAGAGATGCCTTGAGTTAAAGTCCTGCAAGAGCATTAATTAATTTTTTTTTTTATTTTTTTTTATAGGTTAGCCAAATTAAGAGATAAAAAGAAACAAGACCTAAGCCTTGTAAGATGTATTAAAAACGAAAATCAAAATGTTTTAACACACGAAGATGATATGAAAGAGAGATGGAGAAGCTAGTTCGATTGTTTATTTAATGATGGCCAAGTTGATATCATAGTAGATGAAAACCCACACCAAGAAAGAAATATAAACTATACACGCAATATTAGAATTTCGGAAGTCAAAGAGGCATTGAAAAAGATGAAAATAGGGAAAGCGTGTTGTCCATATGAAATACCCATAGAGGTTTGAAAATGCTTAGGAGAAATTAGATTGACTTAGCTAACAAAACTTTTCAACAAAATTTTAAAATCAAAGCGCATGCCAATGGATTGGAGAAGAAGCACGCTTGTACCAATTTTCAAAAACAAAGGAGACATTCAAAGTTGTTTAAACTACCGGGTAATTAAACTTATGAGTCATATTATGAAACTTTGGGAGAGGATAATTGACAATAGGCTAAGAAGAGAAACAACAATATCAGATAATCAATTTGGTTTCATGCTGGAAGGTCAACTATGGAGGCAATTTTCTTTATAAGAAGATTGATGGAAAAATATAGAGAAAGGAAAAAGGAAAAAGGATCTTCATATGGTATTTGCAGATTTAGAAAAAACATATAATAGGGTTCCTAGAGATGTTCTTTGGTGGGTTCTAGAAAGAAAAGGGGTGTATGCTAGATACATAGACACGATTAAGGATATGTATGAGGGAGTAGTAACTAGTATAAAGATATTAAAGGAACTACAAAAGAATTTCCCATTACGATAGGGCTACATCAAGGATCGGTTTTAAGCCCATATCTCTTTACGCTAGTTTTGGATGAACTAACTAGGCATATTCAAAAGGATATACCATGATGTATGTTATTTGCAGATGATATTATCTTAATGGACGAAACAAGAGATGTAGTGAATAGAAAATTTGAACTTTGGAGGAATACATTAGAATCTAAAGGCTTTAAATTGAGTAGGACAAAGACCGAGTACATGCACTATAAGTTTAGAAATATGATACATCAAGATGATGAAGTGGTAAAATTAGGGGAAGTAGCTGTTCCTAATGTGAAACACTTTAGATATCTAGGATCAATTATACAAAATGATGACAATATTGAGAACAATGTCACACATAGAATCCAAATTGAATGAAAGAAATGGAGGAGCACAACTGGTATGATCTGTGATAAAAATATACCTACCAAGTTAAAAGGAAAATTTTATAAGACCACAATTATGCTAGCTATGCTATATGCAAGTGAATGTTGAACGATAAAGCAACGACAATTACATAAAATGAACGTAGCAGAAATGAGGATGGTTAGGTGGATGTGTGGTAAAACTTGTAAAGATAGGATAAAAATACAAAAATTCAAAAACAAGTAGGAGTAGCACCAATTGACTCAAAGATTAGGGAAGGGTAGTTGCGGTGGTTTGGTCACCTGCAAAGACGACCTACAGATGCTCCGACTAGAAAACTTGACTTAATAAGAACTGAAGAAATTCAACGAGGTAGGGGTAGAATGAAGTTAACTTGGATGCATTAATTAGGAGGATTTGAATGGTTTGGAAAGCTCACCATCAATTGCATTAAACCGAGCACAATGAAAGATTTTGATCCATATAGCCGACCCCAATTAATTTGGAACTAAGGCTATGTTGTTGTTGTTGTTTTACTTTTTTTATAAAACATCTAATTTTAGACATTGAAGGCAAAGATTTAAGCCCCTTTTATACGGGTTATATATATATGGGTTCTTCTACGATGGAGCCCAAATATATATCCATGCTATGAGAACCTCTCATAATGTGTTATGGATTAAATGCTTTGTGCATTTATGACGCCTCGATTAATGTATTGGATTAGAATCTAATGGTTGTAAATAGTGCACCCATGGCATGGGTATATATTTGGTTCCCATGGTAGTAGTACCCTATATATATATATATAAAGCTCCATGCCATAAAAGGTCCATTTCTTATAGAGTTCCTATATCAACTCAAAGAAATCATCATCCTTCGCTCTTGAAGTCCTCCCCTTATCTCGATTCTCAGCTTGTTGTCCCTCAAATCCGTATTTGTCTATTTTGATGTTGGTCATATTTCTCATCAACCATGCAAATATATCATCTAGTCCCTTTGCTTGATTTATTGATTTATCTGTAATAGTCATTGTTATTCTAGTTTTTGAAGTTTGCTGTTTCTAAGTGAAGTGCATGGAAGATTTGTGGTTAGGAAGATCATAATAGCGAATATCATTGGAATTTGATTCGACAAATTGAAAGAATCAGATTTGTTGCATTGTAGAAAATTCCTCAAGAAGTTGCATTGTAAAAAAACTCAAAACGGTTATTTTCTTCACATTAATTGACTGTTTATGCATATATTATGGGTTGTATTGCAGGAAATGCAGCGACTTGGTGGCCATATGTACTTGCTGTACTTGGTGTATTCACAGTCTTCACTATGTCAGCTGTTGTAGTAACCGAGGGTTGTAGGAGGATCAAGTTGCAGTATTATGCATTCAAACTCGCCTCTACATCAAGGTCAAAAAATATCTTTCACGCTTTCTAGATATTTAGGTCTTCTCTAAATGAAGCTATGCATCATGCTTCTGTCAAGCTGATATTTGCGACTCAAAATTTGAACTAAAGTTATGCTTCTGCATGATTGTAAAATACTGTTTTTAAGAAGATATAATGACATCTGCTGTGCAATTGTTCACATGAACAGAGCTGAGTCCCCAGTTACTGAGGTGGAGCCTTATATTCCATTTAACATCAATCCGTCTGGCATGCAGCCTGTTCTTGCTACTTCGTATCTCTTGGCAGTTCCTGGCATTATCGCGAGGTTGTTTCTCAATATTCAGTTTAAATTAGTTCATATGCACAGTTAGCAATTTGATCATAACCTTAAAAACTGTCATGTGTTCACATGTAGTCTTGTTCGTGCACGTCTCATTAAGGTGCTAGGCTCTTTTTTATGACAAAAGGATAGTCCAAGAAATGATCTTATATCAATTTATTGGCTACCCAGCTTAATAAAACCCAATTGATGAGGGATTTTAACCTTGTTGACTTTGTTATACTTGGACGCTGGTCCATTGCTTCTTTGTGAAGGGAGGCTAATGATGGAAATAACTAGATAGAATTTACGTTTACTGTGCTTGCTTCCAAAATTATTTGGCTTTCTGTTGAATTTGCATTTCTTTGCAGTATCCTTGGTTCATCATTTTGGGAACGTGTTAAAGAGATATTGAACCCTGAATCTTCAATTGGTGCAGCACCATGGGTTTACTATGCTGTTTTTTCGTTTTTCGTCTTTGTGTTCAACATATTTGACATTGTAAGTATAATTCAATCCCGATGGTTTGAGAAATTTTTATGGTATATTGAGCTTACAATGCTTTGGCGGTTCTTTTACTTTTACATGTTCTCGAGTCTTTGTCAATACGAGACGTGTTTTCACTGACGACTCTACTCATGCTTCTAATGTAGATGGGAGAGAGAACTATCAATGCTTGTATGTAATTCCAATGGATTACTGTCTTTAGAGGGAGGGAGAGTGATATTTTTTTCCTTTTGTGGTGATCTTGTTTTAAAGGGTCTAGTCTCAGGTTAAACCAAACAACTATCATTATCCATTAGGAGAATCAACAGTTGTCATATAAAAAATCATCACTAGATTGAGGCATTCCCTAAACTGGAGGTAATTGCATAAAATTATAAGTCAAGCTCATGGATGATGGATTGCATGCATGGAAGTGTTGACTAACACATTTTTAACACAGTGCTTTCTCATTTTTCTAACTGCTCAAAAATTTTACTGAAAAGTCTTGATTATAAGTATAGCATAAGATCCAGTTATTGCGATAAATGATTTATTTATTGAAAACATTGATAAGTAATGTTGAATATATGGTCAACTTTGCAGGCCAATATGCCAAAGGAAATCGCTGATTACTTGAATAAAATGGGTGCTAGAATACCAAATGTAAAGCCTGGGAAGGCAACTGTAGAGTATCTTACAAAAGTGCAGGCATCAACTCGTTTTTGGGGTGAGGCTCCTTTTATAGTTAATGTCTATGTATATTTTTTAGCATGTTATGTGTTACTTCAGATTTCATTTTCCTATCATTCTTTGTTTGCAGGAGGACTCTTACTAAGTATTTTGGCCACTGCATCTACCTTACTGGATCATTATCTAAGGCGTATGAATCAGGGGTTTTCAATAGGATTCACATCTGTTCTAATCATTGTAAGTGGATTTTCAATAGGATTCACGTCTGTTCTAATAATTGCAAGTGATATTGAATGCGGTGCTTGAAGCTTGAAATGACCAATAAGAAACTAACACTCTAAATTTCTAATGCCAGTATTGGTGGCACATGACTTTCTTTTTGTCCATCAATTTGTTCATGAAGCATTTTCTTTCTCTTAATACATGAAATTTCTGTTATTTTCTTTACCATAATTTTTTGTATTGTTTGATTTGATGCATCTCTATCAACACCATTTGAATAAATCTCAGTCCGACTTTGGCTTGCAAAAATTGCAAAAAATGCAAAAGCTGAAAGCTAGTGTGGAGTCGTATAGTGGAAGCTTATCTGCTTGGCATATATATACCATATAGGTTTCATCTTGTGTATTTTTTGTGTATTTTAAAATTATTTAAGTAATTTTCAGAACAATTATCTTAAATATATGATGGAAAGTTAATGTAATTGTTTTTTGAGCTGAAAATATTTGTTATGAGATGTTGGCTGCTTTTAGTTTTCTCCTCTAGACCTTTACAATGCTGGTGCTTTTGGTCAAGGTTTATATCTCCTTTTCTTGAAGAAAAAAGGTTTAAATCTAATTAACCATAGTGTGTGTGTGTGTGTGTGTTTTTTGTTTTGTCATAATGACATTCTCGTTTTGCTAAAACAGAGAATTTAATCTTTAGCCTTGTATGTCTTGTGGAAAAGTCTGCTCTTCCATGCTCTACTTCTCTTAATCAAATTCTGACAGCAGAATTACCCAACTTTTCCAGGTGGGTTCAATTATTGAACTTAGAAGGTCCTATCAAGCATATAATGTGATGCCAACTTTGAGCAAGGTTCTACGGCGGTATGGTGTCTAGCATTCAAGCTTCTAATACTGAAGGTAACATTACTGTACTTGAAAGCTGTGAAATGGTTATGCATCCTACTACCATGTAAATGCTTTGCACTGAGAAAAAGATTTTCATAGTTTCATGCTGCTCTTGTAGAACTCTGAAAGCAGTCTCTTGGTTACTGTCAGCTATTATCACCAAAGTGGTACGGTTCTATATGCAGCAATTCACTGTTGCAGCAAATCACTATTGCGGCAAATTGATATCACTTAAACTACTTGTGTGCTCTTCTTGGACTGCATGGATAATGCTCACTTGTTTATATCCTCGTTCCATACTGTCATCAGATGTGTGACCTATTCTTGAATTTGCCACCTTTATAGTATCTGATAAGTATTTTGGGATTATCGGGGAGGAAGTTTTGCTTACAGCAACCTAGATCAGACCTGCAGAGGGGTAAAGACGAAGTAATTCATCTGGATTAATGTCAGAGCAGTTTCAGGATTCTTAGAAGGCATGGGATGGCTGTGGAACAAGATGAAGCAGTCTCAATGCGCGATGCAATCCTGTAGTTTTTCGCTTCCCTTTTTTTGGGTGAGAAATTTAGTCTGGATTTTGGTTTGTATTTTATAAATTTTGTAGTGAAGATGAGAATCAGAAAGTTATAATTTCATGACATGTTTGCTTGTACGTTGAACGCAATGTAGTATATTAACTTATCTAATCCCATGATTAATCCCCTCAGTGGATCAAACGATCGTATGCTTTCGCCAAGAAGAGCTCAATGTTTTGGCGTTTTATCAGTGTTATGACAGTAGTCACTAGTCACATTACCATAGTATCTTGCTACAAAGTACAAACTGAGCATTCATTGAAGATTGAAGACCTGCCTATATACTGAAAACAGTACTCTTTTGCACTCTTGTACTCATTCTTGTCAAATGATGTTTGGTTAGGCATAACTTATGCACTCAAATGGAGGTTGTGCAGTTTGCACTCCAATGTAATTAGCAGTAGCCCTACCATTCATGGCCCCCAGCTATTTTTCTATCATCCATTTTTTTTTAACTATTTTTATTTATTTTTATGGGCTCCTAATGTTTGTGCAAATATGCGAAATTATTTTAACCTTTCAAATTGGGTATTAATTTAGTTTCTATTAGTTCCTATCCAATATGATCTTAAACAACACTTTTTCTGTGGTGTTAGATAAAAGGCCTAATAGATAAATATATCTCAAACTTCTAATTTTAGTAACAGTATCTTAAAATTTTATTTCTTGTAGACTGTAGACTGTATCTGTGTTTGTTATTGTTTTATTACATCATACTTAGAAATGTAAAAAGATTAAGCACACACTTGAAAATATCATTTCATATGACGCAATGATGGGTATGTAATCTACTAGTCATTCATCTCTCAACGATTGTTGGATAGCTACAGTTGCTAAGGTTTGTCACTTTCAATATGAGGAACACTCTTGAGTCTCTTGGGATACGTTATAAATGTTAGACCTTTAGTTAATATTTAGTTTAAATTTATAATAGATCTTAATAGAATAATTTAGCTCTACATGCTCGTCAAGCCTACTAAACTCACTTTAGTTTTATGCGTTTGTTGTGACTCACTTAAATTTTATAAATTTAAGTGTTACTATTTAGGTTTGTTTTCTAAACATCAATAAACTTACAATGGTTAACATGATAGAATATAGGCTTAATTGATTACAATATCCCAACCTTTTACAACTTTTATTATTATATTCTAACTTTTTTGAATTTGTTATTATATCCTTACCTTTCTACATTGATAAATTTGTATCTTAAGTTATTTTTTAACTCTAAGTTTGATGATGTGACGCCTAAATAATAACTTTTAAAAGTCACTTCATCATCTATAATTACTAAATTGTTATTTAATTTATTTTTTAAGCTCATTAATTGGATGTTACCTCATCAAATTTAGAGTTTTTTTTTTTACTGGAGTGGGGTCGAGCTTGTAACCTCCCCATGCCTTGCCTTTGACAAGTGATGTCTCTACCATCTCACTAGATATACTTTGATGACTCATCAAATTTAGAGTTAAAAAGTAGTTTAGAATACAAATTTAACAATATAGAAATGTTATGATATAATAATAAATTTAAAAAAGTTAGAATATAATAAAGTCAAAATATAATAACAAAAGTTATAAAAAGTTAGCCAGAATATTTTTAATCAATTTGACCTAGATATATATATATATAAATGAATGATTAGTCGGTGCGCAACTAGAAGTGAGGGGTTGTCCTTTAATCTTGCAAACACCAACAGTTGAAACTTTCCCACTTATATATATTGCGCGACTTGGAGCGAACTGGAAGCAGCAGTATAGTCCTTATAGGAGGTCAGGATATGAGTATATATGACCTTTGTTGGTGAAAAGTGCGGCGAGCGTTCACAAAACAAAACGATTCAGAACAACCCCCACCCAATCCTCTCGCGCGAATACGAAGAACACCAACTTCTAGGGTTTCGCACGCGATCTCTGCATCTCGTCCGCGCAGTCCCAACTCCATCTCTGCAATCGCAGCCGTGTAGTGTAAAACTCAAGCAGCTCACCAATCAATCAATCAATCAATCAATCATGTGCTTGATGAACAGGGTTAGTCGCTATTCATCATCGTCTTCTCTTCGTTTTTCTTGATTCGTTCGCTTGATTTCCTTCATATTCTGTGAATTCTAAGCTTGAAATGGTGATTTCCTCTTAAAACAATCATGAATTTGTGCCTTCTTGAACTAGCTATGAATTGAAGCTCTAGTTGCTTGGAATGGTGAATTTTCTCTGACAATCATGAATTTGTGCGTTCTTGAACTAGCTATTCGTTTGATTTTCTCTTGCACAATCAAGAAAGCATGAATCGATGGCTGATTTAGTCTTGAACTAGTTATTTATCTTTGATTTTGGCTTACGATCAAGAAAGCATGGATCGGAGCTCTAGATATTTGTTTTTAATTTTCTCTTACAATCATAAAGCATGAATTGAATCTCCAGTTAGTCTCTTGATTTCGGAACGAAATTCTTGGAATGACTTCGAGATAGTATTAGGTTGCAGATGGAGATTATCAATTCTTGTTTTTGGAATACAGAACTTCATTCAAATTCTTGGAATACAAATTTGGGAGAGGATTTAGGGTTTTCAAATGCATGCATTCCTTTACAATGTAGTTTCTGAGATAGAAACTTGAACTTTCTATGGCAGGTCATCTAAGAAATTGTATTGTTTTGTGATGAATGCATTTACAATGTAGTTTCTAAAATATGAATTTTAGATGCACAAATCAATTGACACCAATAAGCGGGTGTCCATCCAATCATTTTCCTAAACTTTAACTTTCTGCTGCAGATCATCTAGGAAAATATGTTGTTTGTTGATGAATGTTTGACTTACTTTTGCGACAGATGCGACAGGATTTGGATTCGCTTATGCAGTTGGATGCTGTTCCAGCTGCAGTAGTTAGGGAAATTCTCGCAGCATATATTGGTGCGATTATGAGGATTAGAGAAGGTATTGAGCAAATGGGATCATTAGTGAGGGAACACAATAATGGCCTGCATAACATGGAGGGCCTAGTTGAAAAGCTGTTAGCTGAGAATGAGAGGTTGACTAAGGCGAACAAGCAATTGAAGATGCAATGCGCATTCACTCACCTTGTATTGTTGGCCATTGCTTGTATAAGTTGTTTCGGCTTGCTTTTTCTGTGAATATCATACACTCTGATCCGCATAGTCATGACATGCCGTTGGCTTGGCTTGAAGAATCATGTTGGTTTCGTCCAAACTTCTTGTGATGTTTCATTTTTGGTTTTGGGGACCAACATTGGAGTTTTAACACTGTTTTTTAAGGAATATAATGCTTCTGACGACCAAATCTATACTACCACCAACTGAATAGATTTCTCTTACTTTCTTTGTGTAATTTGATTATGTACTCTCAAGTTTTGATGGAACTGTTGTCATTTTCCGTTTGTGGCGTAGTTTCGAATGTACATGATCCTAAAGTAGACTTTGCAGCAATTAGGAATGAAAGAGATTCAAATTGAATGCTTGGATAGTTTCTATTTGTATGTACTGTACATTTCTTCTTTTCTTATAGAAGAAAACTTGCTGAGTACTTCCTTTGAACTGAATTGAGGGGAGAAACAGTGTTAGCTTGAAACTACGATTTGTTCCCTTATGCCTCTTTTTTCACGGGGGACAATGATTTTTTGTTCATTCACTCATGGATAAGTTAATCTATCACTTTTGTTAACTATTGTCTTAGTGCAGCGTGTTGAGACTTCTAGTTGTTTCCCTATGCCTCCTTAATGGGATACATGATTTTTCGCTCATAATCCAAGTCATGGGTAAATCAATCTCTCTTTTACTAATCATTGTCTTCATGCATCGTTTGAGACTTACTAAGTTGTTTCCATATACCTCCTTTGCCTCCTTTTAATGGGGTTAGGTCAAATGATTTTCCGTTCATAATCTAAGTCGTGAATAAGTTAATCTAGTTACATTAAATTGATATTACACCACATTGTAGCATTTGATCCACACCATTAAGTTGAGCTTTACAGTTATCTTGCCATTTATAGCTTTTACCATATGTGAATTAAAAAACCCTTACACCCCCTCGACCTCGCACCACGTTTATGACAGCAATGCAAATAACACCGATAAGAACACTTACAATAAGATCTTACTACTTGGGAAGCCTCCCACCTCATGTAGGAAGGGTGATTCATCTTAACCTTACTAATGTTCAATGGACAGATTTTAACTAATCATTATGAATTCATATAACCTAAGCAGCAAGCGGGTCACAACAAACTCATAGATCTTTTCTTTTTTTTTTTGTCAAGTAACCCATAAAGCTTAGGTGAACTTAATGGTTCAAAATTATTCTACATAGATCTACTTATATTGGAGTTGGACTACTAAAAGTATCTCCAAACCAACATGAGGATTGGACTATAATGTCATATAAGCATAAACAGTGTTGCAGCAAGAATTTTTTTTATTTATTAAGTGATTTCTTTATAGTGGGGCCCACCAAAACTAATAAAAATATTAATAAATAAAATTGACATAAACGAATTGGATGAGAATAATATTTTTGATACGTTTTGCACGATGCCCTAAGGCGGTTTTGGATATTTTCCTAATTTGAAAAGAGAATCCCCGAACGCGAACGCGAACGCGATGAACTAGCGAAACAAAGAAGACGAGCTTTTAGGGTTTCGCGCGATCATTCAAAAACTCAACCAGCTCACCAACCGAGCATGTGCTAGATGAATAGGGTTAGTCGCGATTCATCATCGCCTTCTCTTCGTTTTTCTTGATTTCGTTCATATTCTGTGAATTCGAAGCTCTACCTACTTGAAATGCTGATTTTCTCTTAAAACAATCGTGAATTTGTGCCTTGCTGATTTTCTCTAATTGAAGCCTTGTCTGGTCTTTTGATTTTACCTATTGATTCTTGGAATATAGACTTCAATTTTGGGAGAGGGCTTAGGGTTTTGAAATGGCCAAAACTTTCAACATAGCGATTAGAGAAAGAATTTGAAATGCGAAAACTTTCGACATACCAAAAGCAAGCACGGCCTAATCTGCAATGTGAACAACTGCGGTTCGCGGATTTGATTATTTCCTTTACAATGCAGTTTGTAAAATAGTAGCTATAACCTTCTATTGTGTGTGGATCATCCAAGAAATTATATTGTTTAGTGATGGATGGATTTACAATGTAGTCTCTGAAATAGAGCCTTTAACCTTCTCTCGCCTCGAAAGAAAAAAAGTAGAAATCATATTGTTTGGTGATGAATCCCTTTACTATGTAGTCTCTGAAATAGAACCTTTAACCTTCTCTCGCCTCGAGAAAAAAAAAAAAAAGAAGGAAACTTTAGCCTTCTATTGAGCATGTTATCTTAGAAATCATATTGTTAGGTGATGAATCCCTTTACTATGTAGTCTCTAAAATAGAGCCTTTAACCTTCTAGCCTTGTAAAAAAAAAAAAAAAAAAGGAAGAAGAAGGAACTTTGACCTTTTATTGTGCATATTATCTTAGAAATGATATTGTTTGGTGACGAATCCCTTTAAAATGTAGTCTCTAAATAGAAACTTTACTTTAACCTTTTATTGCAGATCATGTAAGAAATTATTTTGTTTGTTGGCGAATGTTCGTCTTGCTTTACGACAGATGCAACAGAATATGGATTCGCTCATGCAGTTGGATGCTATTCCAGCTGCAAACGTTAGGGAAATTCGCGCTGCGTATGCTGGTGAGATGAGGAGGATTGGAGAAAGCGTTGAGCAAATGGGATCATTAGTCAGGGAGCACATTAATGACCTGCGTACCATGGAGGGCCTAGTTGAAAAGCTGTTAGCTGAGAATGAGAGATTGATTAAGGCGAACAAGCAATTGAGGATGAAATTGGCATCGAATCTCCTTGTTATGGTGGCCATTACTTGTATGAGTTGTTTCAGCTTGCATTTTCTGTGAATATCGTACGGCGTAGGCATGAAATAGAGTTGATTTCAAGAATCATGTTGGTTTTGTCCAAACTTCTTGTGATGTTTCAGTTTTGGTTTTGGGACCAACATTGGTGTTTTAACATTGTTCTGTTAGGACTTAAGAATGTAATACTGCTGACAACCAAATCTGTTCTACCACCAACTGATGGATTTCTCTTACTTTCTGAGAGTAATCTCATTATGTACTCTCAAATGTTGATTGACTGTTGTCATTTTCTGCTTGTGTACAATTTGAAGCGTCATTTCGAATGCAAATGATCGTAGACTTTGCAGCAATTAGGAATGAAAGAGCTTCAAGTTGATTGCTTGGATTCAAATGTATAAGAGTAGTTTTTATTTGTATGGACTGTATAGAAGAAAATAAGAACTTGTTGAGTACTTCCTTTAAACTGAATTGAGGGAGAAAAACTGCGTTTGATTGAAACTAAGGCATCACAAATTAGGACATATCTACTCTTTTTATAAAGGAGAGAACTCAACTGCCAGTGACTTTTTTTGCACATGAGGTGGTGTTTCAGTGTTTTTTTTTTTTTTTTTTTGGTTTACATGATGTGTTTCGTGGTTATTAAGGCTTTGTTTGGCAGTACTAGTTGATTATCTATTTGATTGCGGATTATCTAACTAATAGCAAAAACAAACTATATATTCTGATTTGATAGCCCCAAGGTCTTAGTGACAATCTTATCTAAATTTAGTTACTACGTGGTCAGTGCAATTAAGACATTAAGTGTGGAACACTAAAAATAAACATTAAGTGAACAAGAAACGAAGTCAAACATGATTCACTACACAAAGCATTCAAATAAGCAAATTAAGTCTCAAAAATGTATAAACCAGAACAATAATGAGAGGGAGTTCATGAAAAGATCAAAATTAATGCTCTTTGATCTCAATGTCATGGAGAAGCTAATTTCATCTCTTGTTGAATCTATCAATCTCTCACAATCAAAGCTATACTAAAAAAGCATGAAAATACAACTAAACAAAGGTTTAGAGCGTCCCCAAAAGCAAGCTCAAGGCAAAAACAATCCCTAAATACCAAAAATAGTCCTAACTATCAAAATGTGAAAAATATGAAGTTCTTGGTGAAGAAATAAACATACTATATATATTAAATGCAAAAAAGCTAAAGAAAATTATTAATTTAGCAACCGCGAAGACCTACAACACAATCGTTGATAGATATACTACAATAGAATGGAACCAATCCGCATAAGTCTAAATAGATATGTATATAGCTTATTATATATATTAAACACAAAAAGATGTGATTAGAACTATCGTCGATGAAAAGAGATCAGTGGTGGCTAAAGATCTATAATCACATTTTCACAAGAGAGAATCAAATTAAGAAAGAATTCTATGGTTAGAGTGGTCCCAATGTGTCGCATCAAATTTCTTTTAAAAAAAACTAGTTAGTTTGCAAAAAATAAGGTTTTGGGAGGTGGTGAGTTCAACTCTCACTTAACTAAAAAAGATCGACAATAATACAAAATAACATGTATTATTTCATTTTACAACACATACAGAAGTATATATATTTTTCTTGAAAAGGATAATCAAAGAGTTCGACTAAGTGCACCCCACATTTTACTAAATGCACCCCATTTTGCGTAGCACCCCAAATTCAAATTTCAATTTCTAAGTGCACCCCACATTTTTATCAAAATACCCTTTCATCCAAACCGAAGCATCCAACTCTAAAATTTTGGTCGAGACATCTATTTTAGGTTCAACGACATGTAGTCGAGACTTATCCACTAGGTTCGGTGTTGTCCAACCGAACCTCTTTGGTGAGATTTAGTTGACAACTGTCGACCTAAAAATTCGGTGGGTTCTAACTGACTCTTCAATTAAAGGTTCAACAAGCTATGACTAACTCTCTAACTAGAGGTTCGGTGGGATTAGATCGACTCTCCAACAAAAGATTCGAACCTTTGAGGCCGAACCTTTTGATGATGCCTACAAATCACAAAAAAAAACGTGTGGGGTACTTAGAAATCGTAGTGTGGTGTACTAATCACAACGATAGGGGCATAAGAGTCATTTTGTAATAGGATTGATATTTTTCTTTAAGTTTGACTTTTTGGAGTTGCATTTTGTAAAAGGTGAGATGCACTTCCGTTGTAAATTCCTTGTTAGACTTAGCTAAGCCCGTTATCTACCAGAGTATATCATATCTTATTTGGCTTTAAAAAGTTCCTATATCTTATTTGTATTATGTAGATATACAAAAAAAAATGTAACAATAGCACGTGAAAATTCCGGGAAGTGGATGGTGTCGGTGGGGTAGCCTCGATTGCTTTAAATAAAGGGCATAGAACTAAGAAGAAGCTGCGATCGATCGATCAGGATTTTCTTCTCATCGAGATTCGTTGCCTCTCTCTTCGATGTGCGGATTCACACAATTCGATCGTTTCTGGTAAGCGATCGTATAATATTATAATCACCGATCGAATTTTGGTTTCGATTGATTCAGAAATCATAATACGTTTCTTGAAATTATTGATTCTCGATTATATAGGTTTGTTAGAAAAAAACTCGAACGCTATGATCGATGTGTCTGTGATTCTTTCGAATAATTGGTGGTGTTATTGTTGTTGTCGTCGTCTCTACCGCAGATAGATCAGTAAAGAAGCAGACGAGTTAATTGATCAAGAATCCAGAGCAGAAACAGCAGTTTGATGAGGTGATTACTTCTACTTCTTCAGTTTAATCTAATTTGGTTTCGTTTAGATTTTATAAACAACATTAATTAATTGCCTAATCAATGCAGATTGGAATCTCATATTAATTGCCTACTTTGGTTTCGTTTAGATTTTATAAACACCAACATACACTAATCTTGCATTAATTGGTTTTAAAATTGTTGGAGTATATAATCCCGCATCGGAAATAAAATAGGGGTTAGTGTGGTATATAAGTGGTGTAGTTTGGGTCTTAGCACAAACTTGAATCTTGTATAGTAGTACTATTTCATAGTATACTTAATCAGGTGTTTAATTTGGTTGTGCAGATTCATCGATCTTCAACAACACAATTATTGCTGCCTATCTCTCCAATTGTGTGTGGTGTGTGGTGTGCTCTCTTTTGGTTTTGTTTTTGCGACCAACTGTGTAAACTCAAACTACAACATTCCGATGCCGCATTCGCTATTCGCTAGCACCGCAACAATGCTTGTTGTTGCCAATTCCTCCAATTCCAACGACATAGCTTTCTCATGAAGATAAAATAACTTATCCAGAAGCTGGACATCTTGCTTAATTTGATTCATAAGCAAGGGATTGCAATTCCGCAAGGCGACTAGCGTGCTAAAATCAGCTCAAGTAATTAAACTAGGCACAATGGTGATTCAACAAATATGTGAATCATGATCCATTTGAAGATCAAACATGTCTTGCAGGTTCGAAGCTAACAGGGCAATAGCACATTTTGCACAAGAAGAAAGATGACAGAGTGAATAGATAGTGTTTTGTAGCAGAGCTAGATTAAAGGGGTAATTTTGTTGTATATACAGACACGAATGTAAGAGAACTAGGTGGGCTTTGATTCCTCTAAAACCCCGAGGGGATACGTAGGCAACTTGCAAGCTCAAAATGAGTACAAGCCCTTCTTTAATAAGTTTTAATTTTTTGGCCGAAGAAGACTATGATAAACTGACTCCATATCATATTGTGATCTAGAATTAATGTCAAGCTTCATTTGTTATTCTTTTTTTCCTTGGCATTCTGGAGGGCTCGCCCACACCCACACTTGATGCATTATATTGCATCAGAAATTATATTGCTTGAATGTCACACACTCTGATCTGCATAGCCATGACGTGGATTTGGCTTGAAGAAAATGTTGGTTTTGTCCAAACTTCTTGTGATGTTTTGTTTTTTGTTTTTGGTTCTGGGGACCAACATTGTAGTTTCAACACTTTTTTTTGTTAGGACTGTGTAGTACTGTTGACAACCAAATCTATACTACCACCAACTGAATGGATTTCTCTTACTGGTATATTCAATTGGACGATTTAATAGGATTTTAAAAGAGTTTGGAGGATTTTGAAATCAAGGTGTATTTAATTTGAAGTTCAAAGGATTTTAATGGACATTTGAAAAGTCAAAGGGGTATTCAATTTGGATTTGGATAAATTTTAATGGATTTCTAAAAAGTCTAGGTGTATTT
Source organism: Stephania japonica (assembly GCA_039657345.1). Lineage (NCBI taxonomy): Eukaryota > Viridiplantae > Streptophyta > Magnoliopsida > Ranunculales > Menispermaceae > Stephania > Stephania japonica. Next base: position 11,166,610 of record CM077558.1, on the reverse strand, counting down.
TATTTTTAAACACATTAGATTTTGATGGATTTCTATTCAAAAAATGAACATAATAAAATCACACCTCTGCCCATGAGATTTAGATGGATTTTGGATAAGCCCATCCAAATCCATCAAATTCTATGAAATCCATCATTTAAACTAATTCATGGATTTATCACATTGAATACACCCCCTTAAAAAGTAATTTCATTAAGTACTCTCAAATGTTGACTGAACTGTTGTCATTTTCCTAAAGTAGACTTTGCAGAAAATTAGGAAGGAAAGAGCTTCAAATTGATAGTTTGGGTTCAAATAAGAGAACTTGCAGACTTCATAGTTTAAACTGAATGGAGGGAGACAAACTATGTTGGTTGAAGCTAGAGCATGGCAAATTAGCCATATATGCTTAAATTCTTTTCAGTGGTCATGGTGGAAAGTCCTTGTGTTGCACCTTTCCTTTTCTTCTCCTTTACTAACCATTGCCTTGGTGCAGCATTTGACACGTACTACGCATTCTCCCACGCCTCTTTTTTATGGGATACAATGATTTTTCGTTCCTAATCTAAGTCGTGTTGGTCATTCCATCTCTTTCACTAACCATCGATTTGGTGCAGCGTTTGAGACCTACTAGCTGCTTCCCTATGCCTCATTTTCTTATATGGTATGATGATTTTCCACATCTAACCTAAGTCATGGCGGGTAAGTCAATCTATTTATATCGAATGTGTATTGTATCGCATTGTTGTGATGTTACTGACTCATGAGAACACCTGCAATAAAATTGGGTATCTCGAGCTAGAAAAAATGAGATGGATGAGACATCACTGTTCAAAAGGTAAGGTTTTAGAGAGGTCATGAGTTTGACTCTGCTAAAGTAAAAAAAAAACTGTAAAAAATAACTTATAACAATAGTAACTACACCTTAAAAGTCTGATCTGATTACAGTGAATAAAAAAAATTTTGATTACAGTTAGGACTTAGGACTGTTTGTTTTATGGAAGATGCTACAATGACAACCCAAAATCACACTCACACCCTAGTAACATGATATGTGGCCCCACGTTAGTATTTTTTTTAAGAAATACATAAAAATAGGTGTTAGGCATGTAGATCTCGGTACATAACACGTAGGGTGTGTCTCCTGAAGCACACACAGATGACTACTAAATATGCGGGCTCACATGACCGTCGCAAGCAACTTTGGGTGTGACTTTAATGTATAATTCTAACATTTTCCATGTTTTGTAGGTCCATTCATGAAAGTCTCCCATTGTCTTGCAAATGAAATTAATCCCTACAGATTAGAGACTTAACATCTTTGCTCACAAACCTTCACAAGTCAAACATCAAGCCCAAACCACAGCTATTACAACAAATTCATGCCCAAATCTTAACCAACAATCATCTCCAATCCAATTCAACTTCTTCATGGTGGAATTTGTTGATCCGGGCATCGGCAGAGACCAGTTTCAATCAAGAATTTTTGTGTTTCTATAAGACTATGCTAGCCCAAAATGTCTCCCCTGATAAGACCACGTTTTCGGCGCTTCTTCGAGCGGCCTCGGCTTCTGCTAATGGTGATGCATTGGGAGAAGTCGTTCATTGTCAAATTGTGAAACTGGGTTTTCAATTTGATCTCATTTTACTAACTGGGTTGCTTGATTTTTATGCAAAGGCGGGAACTTTGGATTTGGCACAGATAGTGTTTGAAGAAATGCCCGAGAGAGACGTCGTGGCGAATAACGCGATGATTGCTGCGTTGGGGAAGGGTGGCAATGTGGGTGGTGCGAGGAAGTTGTTTGATGAAATGCCCGAGAGGAATTCGTCGTCTTGGAATTCGATGATTACTATGTATTGTAAGTTGGGCGATACTGAGTCGGCGCGCTTGATGTTTGATTCGAATCCTGTTAAGGATGTAGTATCTTGGAATGCGATTATTGATGGGTACTGTAAGTCGGAGCAGCTGACGGTAGCTAGGGAGTTGTTTGATCGAATGGGGGATGCGAAGAACTCTGTGACATGGAATACAATGATATCTGGTTATGTCCAGTGCAGGGAATTCGGCAAAGCCATCGCTACATTTCAACAGATGCAAGCAGTGAATATGAAGCCTACTGAGGTGACCATGATCAGCTTGTTGTCTGCTTGCGCTCATCTCGGTGCTTTAGATATGGGTAAATGGATTCATGCTTATATCCGACGCCGAAATTTCAAGCTTGATGTTGTGTTAGGGAATGCCCTCGTAGATATGTACTGCAAATGTGGAAACATAGAGACAGCTCTTGATATCTTCCATGAATTGCCTATGAAGAATGTTTTCTGTTGGAACTCCGTCGTTGTAGGATTGGGAATGCATGGTTTTGGCGAGGAAGCGATTGATGCTTTTGTAAAGATGGAAAGAAATGGAGTGAAACCAGATGGTGTCACATTTGTTGGTCTTTTGAGTGCTTGCAGTCATTCAGGGTTATTTTATGAGGGGAGGAGATATTTCTCTGAAATGGTCGGAACCTACGGAGTTGAGCCTGGAATCGAGCATTATGGTTGCATGGTTGACCTTCTCGGCAGAGGAGGATTTCTCCAAGAGGCTCTAGGCTTTTAAGAACTATGCCCATGTCACCAAACAATGTCGTCTGGGGAAGCTTGCTTCGCGCCTGTCAGATTCACAAGGATTCCGAAACAAGCAAACAAGTGATGGATCATCTCTTAACGCTGGACCCCAATGATGGTGCAAATTATGTGTTCTTGTCCAACGTATATGCATCCTTGAACAGATGGAATGATGTTGCAACTTGCAGAAGGTTGATGATTGAGAATAGAGTTTGTAAAACGCCAGGTTGTAGTTTGATCGAGGTGGACAACGATGTGCATGAGTTCATCGCTGGGGATACTTCACATCCACAATTTGCTCGCATCAATGTATTCCTAGACGAGATCGCTAAAAAATTAAGAGTGCTTGGGCATGAACTTGGAATGGACTCGGTGCTCCATGACATAGATGAAGAAGAGAAAGAGAGTGCTGTAAGATATCACAGTGAGCGGATTGCTGTTGCTTATGGTCTTATGAGCACGCCGCGGGGAAAGCCAATTAGAGTGGTGAAAAACTTGAGAGCATGTGCTGATTGCCATGCTGCTATAAAGCTTATATCTAAGTTGTTTGATAGAGAAATAACGGTGAGGGACCGGAGTAGGTTTCACCATTTCAGGGATGGGAAATGCTCATGTAAGGACTATTGGTGAATTGAATTGAGTGTGTTCAGGCAGCGTACACAAAAAACTGGCTCTAAAAAGAGTTTGCCCGGACGGACTGATGAAATGTTGCTTACAGTTACAAATGGAGTGAATGGAACATAAAATGGGGATTCTGTAGTGGCCGGCGACACTAGCGGCATGGCTAAGAGGTACATTCTCTCCTCTTATTTAACTTTGTGTTTTGAAAATAAGTTCTCTTGGACCCTCTATCTGAGGGTATTTGTGACTGTCAAAGGCAGGAAGCATGTGTGGTTGCTTTGGTTTTCTCTTCTACACAAGGGCTCAGTGATTCCAAGTTACCCAGTTTCGGAAAGTTCATGTCCACACATGTAATAATACCTTCATTGATATAAGGTAAAGCGGGCTAATAGTCAGCTCCCTAAATTAATGAACTTGTAGTACCAATTTTTATTTATTTTTGATTAATACGTACCTTCTGATTTTATTGTTATTAGGTTGGAATCAAAAGTTGTTAAGAGCAAGGGAGTTAGAGATCCACGCAAGCGTCGCATATTAGTAAGTTCTACCATGTAAAGATGAAAAGGAAGTAACTGTTGGTCAAAAGGTTACAAAGTTAAATTTCATCTTGGAAATTTTTTCAATTACCTCAACTTGATTTTGCAGGGTTGAACGTAGTTAATCATCTATTCTTTACCGTGTGGTTTGTGTATTTGCTCGTTCGATGTAAATTAACAGAGATGATGATATTTAGGTGGATTAGTAAAACCAACAAGGATAAAATTAAATGCTTGAAAACTTAAAGAAAAGTAGAAGTAGCACTAGCACTAATAGAGTAAAAAAATTAGAGAAGGGTAGTGTAAACTGTAGAGTGATTTAGACACGTCCAGAGAAGCCCTACAAATGTTGTAATAAGAAAACTCGACACAGTAGAAATTGAAGGAACTCGACAATATAATGCAAATTTAAGATAACGCGGAATGCAACAACCATACGAAAATAGAAGATTTTCAAATTATATCACCAACTACATTTAATTTAGTTGAATGGAAATTTCAATTTTATATGGTCGATCCCATGTTACCAACTAATTTTGGATGACGGTTTGCTGTTGATTTTTGTTTTTGGATATGAAGAACCTGTTTGATTTCAACAACATGATGCTGAAGAAATAATCATCAATTTAATTGATACTTTCAGTGTTTAGGGAAGCTTGCAGCAAGCAATTGGTGGAAGAAGACGCCCAAAAATCGGACAAGTTCATTTGCCTGGAGATCAAAAGGCTGTCAATTCCAAATTGCTCTGCAAACATACCTAGTAAGGATGTGGAGGAACTTCAATCTGTAATCAGACAAAAAAAAAACACACACAGAATCAGCACATTCACTGGGATGCCGGATTCTGTTAAGCATTGAAAGTGGAGAATTGTTTCAAATTTAAGTCTGCGTATGGAATGAAATTTACCTAATAATGTTTTAGAAATTCTTATCGCCGTGGATCATCTGTACCGATACGCATCAAAATTCCCATTCATGGATCTCTAAAGCTTAGAATCAAATTGATCGATCAATTGTTGAGTATACACAAGCTCCTCAATAGTCTACACTAAGAAAAAAGGGCAGAAACAAAATAGGAAGAGCAACCATAACACCCACAATGATAAGACATTATAATAATGTACTACACAGAAATATGAGCAGTCTTGATGAGCTCAAATATCAATTCAAGACTCTAATTACATATCTGCTATCTGCTGGTATTTCTACTTCTCCGTGCTACTCTTATGCTAGTTGTTTGAAAGAATGACAACCAAATTGAAGAAAAAGTAACAATAAAGAAGAAGAAAAACAGCGGATACAATCAAATACAAAAGAAAAAAAGAATTCGGTATCTCACTTGACTGAGCCAAGCCCCAGCATTTGCTGTTGAAGTGGGAGGCAACAGATCATGGTAATCAACTGCACCTTAGTCGTGATATATCATGGAGTACAACATGGAAGAGCCCAAGCATTTGTTCTCTTCTCTTAAACGGCACGAGCATGCCTCTGAAGAAAAGCTTGTAAATTATATTTTTCTGGTCATGTGCAGCCTTGGACAATTGCGGAGTACAACAGCTGCAGAACTCATTTCATGACTCAAGTTGAAAGTGTGCCAACTTTGGTGGATCGCACGATACACAATTTGCCCACAAGTTAGCCAGTGGGAGAAAGTATTGCTCCCCATTCCAACTCACCATCTTCATATCTGTGAATGTAAAGGGGAATAAATGTAAAGGTCAACAGAAGTTATGTGAAAGAAATTTCGATTGTACTGAGTTGGAGAGGTAAATCTAATCATTTCCCAAAAGTCTGCAAACCGCACTTAGTGGTATTGCATGGTGTATCCATTAGGAATTACCATATTTTCATGTTTATCTGATATCTACATCTAGTATGAAAAAAGGGCATGGTACAAGACTACAAGTAATTGATGAGAACTTGGTACAGCCCAAGAATATTAAAGCAAACAGGCAAAGTATGATTAGTTATCAAATGCCCAGGCCATAAGTATTAACACGTACCTGGCAACAACTTCTGAGACAACATTGAAAGCCTACAAACTGGTTCTTGCATGGAATTGACATGATTTTGAAGTTCTGTAGTGTTGTGGTTATGAATGGACTTAATGGAGTCCAGCAACTTTTCAGGAGTTCCCTCGTATTCAAAATTAAGAGAATATGAGATGGTGCTGTGAAGAGCTTCCTCCAACGCAGACGCAGACCATGCAGCATCACATTCCTCCAAAGAAACAAAGACACTCGTTGGATCCACAAGGCTTGATAATATCCAAGGTTTGTAAACAGTAGCCGAGGCCCTTAGAACCTCAACCACTCGGTAAATCTCTCCGAGTGCAACTATGTATTGCTGACCTGCATGATGCATTCACTAATTGTTACCACTAATTGTTAACAATTTTGAAAGAAAAAAAAAAAAAAAAAAAAAACCACAATTGAAAAAATATGTTAGCTTAAGCAAAACACCTTTGGACTTGGATAATATTTCCTGGTGGAGGTTTTCTTCCAAAGATTGCTTCCAAATTAATGCCCCATGTTTCAACTCTTGAGCACAAGCTGAGATCAGTTCAGCCCACCTAGTTGCATAATTAAATTGATCTTCCATGGAAGCCAAGGTCAGGATTTTTACCATAGAAACGGCATGCTCAAATAGCTCAACAGCTGCTGTCAAATCCTTTTCAGCCTGTACAACAAATCATACAAGTTAGATTGATGACTTAACAGGCAAAAGGATTAAAGGCATTCCTAATGTGGCACTATTGTGCTACTTAAAAATGCTGTATTTTCCTCAAAAAAAAATTTAAAAATGCCGTATCATCGAAACCAAAAAAATAAAATAAAAAATGCTGTATCATCTAAAGTAATTTCCCTGACATCAATGATAAGTGTAGATGATATTATCTTCGGCAATGCAGGCAATCTTATATACATGAAAATGACTATTAGTTTGGCATCCACAACTCCACAAGAAATCAGTCAAGTAACCGAACATTCATAAGAAAGGATGAAAAGCTGGGCATGTGTAGGCGTGACAAGATGCAGTTCCAGTCCTCATGGGTTTAAGATTCATCTAACATCAGCGCCTCATCTAATCACGGCTCAAGGCACCACTCATGCATGCTACCAGGGGCAAGGAACATTGATGGAGAGATATAACAACATTTCAAGGTTCATCGAGAAAAAAGTATAAACACAAAACTAAACAGTTATCATCTGCACCAAAGTAGGCCAAGTAAAATAACAGCATTAATCATAGGCCCCCAAAAAAATGTCTACATTAATGTAGAGGTCTAATTGGAATGCTACTGCTTTGCAGCCTGAGAAACTCGCGTCAAACTCTTGTCTAGGACATGATTGGAATATTGCTTACGAGCAAATGACCTTCCGTCCAAAGAATTAGTAGAAGCAGAGCCAATTGTTTATTTATAAGAAAACATATAGCTCCACTACATTGGAAGATCAAGAACAAAAAGGAGATGAAGTCAACTCGGCTCCAAAGCACCAAACTTTACAACCACAAATGTAAAAAGCATCAAACTCCTCTATGCATCAAGCTATTATTATTAGCAGACCATATGTATCATATAATTCATAGTCCTTGTTAATTCAAAATTTTCCTTAGTTGTCATTGTGTGTCACATCTTCTGTATAGAACTCAAAAGAATATATTTTGTTACTAATGTTTATGTGTAGATATTCCTTTGTATAGAGCATATTCCCTACAACGTGTACAACTTGGCAAATCTGTGGGGATCTCTAAAGATATTCTCACAATATCTTGTATATGGTAAGCATGCTCATCACAAGCAAGAGTTGCATGTACCCAGTCTCCCTACTCCCTATTTCAAATGCAGTGAAGAAAAAGCAAAGGAAGGTTGAATATTTCGACACCCAATAGTTTCCTTGAAAAACAAGGTCCAACCAAACAAGGAAACAAGAATATGCTCAAGATGCCTTGAAGACCGATCAAGCCAGTACATTGTATCTAGCTGCTTAGGTTTTCTTTATTTATATGAGTGATCATGAATGTATGCAATATATAGATTATCGATTGTTGTTTCCATTCACAGTGAGATAAGAGAAGCCATTGGTGTTCTCTTTAGTTGAACACACAAGGCTAAGGGGACTTAATCGAATCACCGAGGGGCTCTTAGGCACCAAGGGGACTTGGTGGTTTCTGTGCAAGTGCAAGGTGTAAGGGAGAGTGACTAGTGTAATAGGACTTGGTGAGGGATCACTAGCTTGAGAGTTCACAAGTTAGAAGTCTTATGTAAAACTATAATAATCTTTTTCTTAGTGCACATTACACCTGAGCATGGCCCCGTAGAGACGTAGGACATTTCCGAACTGTGTAACCAAATTCTCGTGGGTTCTTTATTTACAGCAATTTACTTTTATTTGTTGTTTTTCTATTTACGCCAAAGACAAGTAGTCTGTATTTGTGCTCACAACACTCAATGTATACAAATCTGTTGTCTGTGGCCACAACAAATCTATTGGACAACGATATTGCATTTTTCAATTGGTATCAGACTGCAAACGCCTATACCCTCCGTTGTGTCAAAGAAGGCAGATCCTGATGGCGGTAATATCTCAGCCTCTCCAATCAGATCAACCTAAAGAATTGTCAACCACAACCACCACTGCTCACTAGCATAAACTACACTCATTGGAAGTCACGAATGGAGGGGTTTATATTATCACTCGGTGTAAAGGCATGGAGAGCAATAGAGAAAGGCTACAAATTCCATGAAGTCGATGGAAAACTCAAAGATAAAGACTCTTGGACCGAGGTGTTGGGAAATGTGCCCTAGGTCAATCCATTAATAGTCTTTATGAATACATTTTAGTTAATAAAATAGAGGATTTCATTTGTTGTTTATTATAATTGATTTGCATGTTTACATTATAATAAGATCCATGAGTATTTACAGAAATATCCTAAATGTCTCTAGTCGATTATTATACTGGGAACTATAATGAATTAAGACTAGTGTGAGTCTTGATTGATGATCATACGATGATCATACGTATAGGAATACGAATCAAGATCATGAGTACTTGTTAGGGAACAAAGTACTAGACCGACCCGCTATGAGAACATCACATGGATTAAGTCATAGTTGTTTCTCATGATATGTATATTATTCAGTCCTCGACTTGAGATTATCGAGACTTCAACATTAGGAATACAAGTGATTTGACGCAATCAAACGTTGTCTTTAACCGGACGATTATAAAGGTTGTGATTGGTTACTGTGTGAATAATGTAAGTTGTGTAATCGAGATAGAATTTGTCCCTCTCATATAGAGAGAGATATCCAGTGGATCCCTCGATGTGTCAGACTGTTAAAAGGCCTAATCTAAGTGAATTGATATTGATCAATGTCACTTGGATGTTTTCAGTCTACCTGAGATCGAGACTAGTACGATTGAACATGTTGGATGACAATTCCATGCCTTATATTTGATCAAAAGGATATCGTGTGACAAAATGATGTTATATACACTATTGATTAGGTTATATCGATTTGATATTCGTGTGACAAAAAGATGTTATATACACTATTGATTAGGTTGTATCGATTTGATATTCGTACAACTTGGGTAGTCATAATGTCTTGCTAGAGGCTGCTTATGACTTATATACCAAAATGTGTTTTGGTACGCTGCCAACGTTGTATGAGCCTATTGGGTTGCACACTAAGAATGGTTTTGCGAGATTTTAAGATGGTTCAAGAAAAATGAATTTTATATGATAAAATTCATGACAGAAACGTCCTTGTAGTGTATTACACTTATACTTCTTTAAGTAGGGGTATATGTGTAATTTACTTAACCGTCTATATACAAGTGTTGTATAAATAGACGCTTTGAGTTAGAATACACTAACGAAAGATTAAAAGGCCGAAACTCTATTTTCGTTTGAGAAACGACTTAGGGTTTTTGGTATGCTCTGGATCGTTTTGGAAAGAAACAAAAAGATTTGATATTCTCTCGAAGCTAGCACTTCAAATCTCGGCGCCATTCGTGTGTGGACTACTGATAGAGGGCGTTCGTCGTTGGCAGCGCCTTAGAGATTGATTAACCTTTAGAAAGGTACATTTCGACTAAGGTATGATTAAGTTTTCATAGTTTAAACGTTTTTAATGGAATTAAATTCAGATCCTGTTGGGGTTTTTATCAAAATTGTTTTGTAATCTTCGCTGCGCATGAACCCCAAACACCAACGCGAGGCAGAAGAACAACTTTTACTTGCAAATGCCAAAGCCTTGAACGCAATCTTCAATGGTGTCAACCAAGAGCACTTAAAGTTGATCCCATCATGCAAGATAGCCAAGGAAGCTTGGACAATCCTTCAAAATGCCTTAAGAATGAATGACGATGAATCTATTGCAGAATACACAACAAAGCTTAAGGACATAGCAAATCAAGCTCAGCAGCTTGACAAGAAATACTCAAATCGTAAGATGGTTGAAAAAGCCATAAGATCATTGCCTTCCAAGTTTGATGTAAAAGTGGTACCAATCAAGAAACAAAGGGCTTGAAAAACTTGCAGCTTAATGAGTTGATGGGATCTCTCATAACGTATTAGATGCATATAAACCAAAGCAAGAAACAGCGTGAGATCGCTCTCAAAGTTACTGATCAATACATCAAAGAAGATGAAGCCGAAGGAAGCAACCTTGCCTAACCAAAAAGTACAAGAAGTTGTACAAAAAGGTGCACGGCAGCAAGTACAATGATCCTAAGCAAGACGTGAATGATGAAGTGAGGAACAAATCTATTCAATGCCGAAAATGTGGAGGGATTTGACATTATCAATCCGAATGTCCAAATTTCAAAAAGAAGAAAGGAAATTCAATTAATAGAACATTGAGTGACTCCGAATCTGATGATAATGTGAGAATGGACACAAGAACAATCATGTTGCATTCATCTCCATCTTTGAAGAATTGAATGATCCTTCTGATGTGCCCACAGTTGCTGAATCTTCTGCACATACTGCTCAAATCATCAGTCCAATACGTGTGCCCACAGATAGTCAGTCTGCATCTGTGCCTGAATTTGTGTCCACAACCTTTGATTCAACTCTTCAGGTAACTTCTTATGACTCTAATTCAGATTCAAATTCTACTAACTCCGTTGATGTTGCAGATATAAAACAAGCCTATGCAAAAATCAATGTGAAAAGGTCTAATGTTATGACCACAAATATCACACTTGCCAAAGAGGTCAAAGCACTGCAAATTCAGCTCAATGAGAAGGACACATAATTGAAGAACAAAAAGGCTCTTGATGATTCTGTGGCCACACTTAAGCAACTAAATAAAGGTAAGGCAAAATTGGACGACATCCTGTGAATGGGGAAAGTCTTCCGTGACCACAGTGGGCTCGGATTTAAAAATGAAGCATCTACCTCCACACAAAAGAGAGAAACAACTCCTTTTGCCAAAAGGAATGTCACCACCATAGAAAGTGATGAAGATCCTCCAAGTCGATTCAGGCCAATCTATTACTATTGTGGAATAAAAGGGCACATCCAGCCACGATGCTTCAAAATGCACCGTGATCTAGCAAGACGTCAACGTTCAATCACCAAGAGAAGTGATGCTCCGATGAAAGCTGATGACAAAAGATCATATAATCAGCAAAAGTGGGTTCCTAAGGCATAACATCAATGCAACAGCACAAATCCTCCATTGAATTTTTGTTTATCTTCATCCACATCTTAGGACGACGCCATATGCACTATGGAAAGGTATAACGTTAAAACTTAGTTATTTCCTTTACAGGTTGGAAAAGATGACTAAAAATGGAGATGATGATAAACCATCCGTAGAATGTCACAGATTTTGTGCACAGAATGATAGCCTGCATCTGTGCCCACGAACTTATGTCTGCATCTGTGCCCACAGACTTCTGTCTGCATCTGTGCACTTCTCTACTTACAGAGCTATTGTTTGTGCCCATACCAGCTTCTGCTAGAAGTAATGATTAACTCATGGAGAGTAAGTGTAAAAGTTCATATGCATCCTTCTGTACTATCTTTTACAACAAATCTCTCATAGTGTTTATATTTTCACTGTTTTTACTACTAATTTGTGGGGTTTGTAGATTTTGATATGATAGTAGTCCAACATATAGGTTTTTTTTTTATGGTCAGGTTGTACCAATTGATGAGTCAATTGTTTTTCTTGTTTCAAGTTTTGGGTAATTAATTTTGCTCATCTGTTTGCATCAATTGTTATGGTGTTTTACTCTCTACAACTATTAGCTAGCCACCATTTGTATATCTATTGCCACAAAGGGGGAGAGTGCTTAGATATAGGGGAGCACTACTTTAAAAACCAGACCTTTTTAACGTTTTAGTTGATTGGTTATGTAATTTTCCTGCTAAATTACAACTGACATGATATTAAAAAATTGCAGGATTTATGTTTAGATTTTAAACTCATGATTGTTTTTCTATCTTTAACATTATTTTGCAAATTATCTGCATATCTAATCCATTTACTGAGTTGTAACACACAGATAACAAAAAGGGAGATTGTTAATTCGAGATTTTCCTTAGTTCTCATTTTTATTTTTTGTTACTATTGTTTATGTGTAAATATTCCTTTGTATAGAGCATATTCCCTACAAATTGTACAACTTGGCATATCTGTGGAGATCTCTAAAGATATTCTCACAATATCTTGTCTATGGTAAGCATGTTCATTGCAAACAAGAGTTGCCTGTACCCAATCTCCCTATTTCAAATGCAGTGAAGAAAAAGGAAGGCTGAATATTTCGACACCCAACAGTTTCCTTAAACAGCATGGTCCAACCAAACAAGGAAACCAGAATATGCTCAAGATGCCTTGAAGAACGATCAAGCCAGCACATTGTATCTAGCTGCTTAGGTTTTCTTTATTTATATGAGTGATCACGAATGTATGCAATATGTTGATTATCGATTGTTGTTTGCATTCACAGTGAGATAAGAGAAGACATTGGTATTCTCTTTAGTTGAACACACACGGCTAAGGAGACTTAGTCGAATCACCGAGGGGATCTCGGGCACCAAGGGGACTGGACCATGTTGTTCAAGGTAACTGTTGGGTGTCGAAATATTCAGCTTTCCTCTTTCATCACTACATTTGAAATAGGGAGACTGGGTACAGGCCACTCTTGCTTGCAATGAGCATGCTTACCACATACAAGATATTTGAGAATATCTTTAGAGAACACAGATTTGTCAAGTTGATCACCCTGTAGGGAATATGCTCTATACAAAGGAATATCTACACATAAACATTAGTAACAAAATATATTCCTTTGAGTTCGATACACAAGATGTGACACACAATGACAACTAAGGAAAATTTCGAATTAACAATGCGTGACCATGCAGACATAGGACATTTCTGAACTGCGTAACCAAATTCTCATGTGTTCTTTATTTACAGCAATTTACTTTTATTTGCTGTTTTTCTATTTACACCAAAGCCAAGCAGTTTGTATCTGTGCCCACAGCACTCAATATATACAGATCTGATGTCTGTGGCCACAACAAATCTGTTGGACAGAGATATTGCATTTTTCAGTCCTCAAGGTAGAATCAATGGTGAATTTATTTTTTTGTTATTTTTTTTTTCACACCGATGCATTAGCATAAAAAATCGATCACACTTCAAGGAAAAAAAACAAGGACAGAAATAGATTCCATAGCAACTCACCGAAGATATTCTTTTTGACAGCTGATATTCTGATTCTAAAACTTGGTATTTATGTTCTTTCATCACTTCAAGAAATTCTGTCACATAAATATCTGGTGTAGAATGATCCTTTTTGCAGACATGATTTGAGACCACATCATCGATGCCCAAATTCTTATAAGCTGCCTGAAAACCTAAAGAACATAAGAATCGGACTGACATTTTTCACATTGGTACAATGTTCAGAAGGGTACAAGAAGCTTCCCTTCATTTTAGTGTGAAGTCAAGGTAAACACAGATCAAAATTGAAGGATTGACAAAAAAAGGAAGTGACTGTTGAAATAGTTCTACTTAAATCTGTACAACAACCACTTCAAGGTATGGCTCAAGAGAAAACCCCATATGATCCTTTACAGGAAGAAAGAGGGCAAATGGAACAAACACAAACAAGACACAATTATTTTTTCCTTTGTTTCCCCTTTTCCTCTTTTATGAGAAAAACTACAAATGATATGGAGCACTAAGAAAAAAGTGAGACGTCAATAAGATGCGCTTTAGAGACAACAACAACAAAACTCCCAAAAATATTTGCATCCCTCTTTCCTCGAATATCTTTAATGATGTAAATTGATCCACCAAATTGAAAATTTAAAGGAAGAATGGACCCAAGGGGCTCAACAATTTGCCATATTTAATAAAGATTCCAGTTCATTTTCCAACACATTGGCTCAAAATCCTAAACTCAACAGATCGACCATGACAAAAGCAAGAAATAACAGTTATGTTCAAAGAGTTAATTCATAAAACAAGACCCAACGCATACCTGAATTTCACCTTGAAGAGTTGCTGCTTTTGCATCATCACCAGAAAGAGATGCAGTCTTTTGAGCTTCCTAAATACAAACATATGCACAAGTTCAGAACAGTTCAGCTAAATGAGAAAAGACCATGCAAAAAGAGCACGCACCTTTATATCATCAATGTGGTGAAGTGCAATGAAGTATAGCTCCTCTTTCAACTTAGAGTAGAAGTCCACAAAATTTACTGATCCAGAATCAAGAGAGAACCTTTTCGTATCTTCTAATCTCGCATCAAGTACAGAACTTTGATTTTCAAGTATAGAATCTGAAAAGGCATCTTTGAACTCCCAGGAATCCTCACCAAAATCAGCTTCATCATTTACTGGATGAAGATTTGAATCCGTAAGAGCTTCTCCAGCATTGCTCTCTAGTGTGGAAGAAACAGTTGGGGAATGCTCAGCTTGGCTGTACAAATTAGATATGAGATCATTGAATGAAATGTCTGAGTTCTGATTGTTGATTCCATTCTTCAGAGAATGGGGGGATTGGTGTGAGAATATGTCATCATTGAATAAGGATTCAGCAGAATCCAATTTATGATTGCTAAAGATAGGCAGGGGCAGCGCATCGTGATGATTTCCCATTTCTCTTCCATTGCCCTGTAAGATTTACTAGTTAACCTAGGTTAAATGGTTCAAACGTGATGTAGAAGCTTCTTCATCAACTATATAATATAAATACATAATTTATATTGGCACTAAAAAGAATTAAACTCATAGGAGATGCTGAAAAAAGTACAGGTACAAAGTCTCAAGCTGCATTTATAGAATAGAATATACAAATAGAGTTGGGTTGGAAAAGATATAAATGCTGATACGAGTTTTCTCTCCATTTTTGTCCTTTATTAATCATTAACACAATCAGAAGTCCCAATACAATAACAACAAAATAACTTCAATCCCAAATTAATTGTCGTTGGCTACATGGATCAAACTCTTCCATTGTGCTTGATTTCGGACAATTGATGGTGAGCTTTCCAAACCATTCAAATCCCTCCTAATTAATACGTCCCTAGTTAACTTTGGTCTACCCCTACCTCGTCAAATTTCTTCAGTTTCAATTGAGTCAAATTTTCTAGTGGGGGCATTTGTAGGCCGTCTTTGCAGGTGACCAAACCACCACAATTCAAAAGTCTCAATACTTCAATCAAAAGTATCACCCAGTGAGCACACATGTAAGATGTGGCTGAACAAAGCGAATTGATTCATAATGTACTAGTGAGATGGATGACGTATCACTTGCCAAAGGCAAGTTTGGAGCTCGACTCATGTTGGAGTCAAGACAGTTGTAATTAAGTAGGTTTCTATTAAGAAATTCATAACGTGCCGTCTTTGCTAATATAAAATTCAACCTAACCCTCACATACCGTCTTTGCTAATATAAAACTCAACCTAACCATTACATAGCCCATCAACCCTTGTTATGGTACTCCATTGAGTCTATTCTACCTCACTGTATATGGTACCTATCAGAATATTTAATGCTATCGCACTCAAGGTAAAGCTTCAAGTCTCTAAGTTAGAAAGGAAAAATAACACCAACAGATGCCCACTTACTATATAAATATAAAAAATATAAAAATGAAAAGAAGCAATTAAGTTGAAAACATAAGGGTTTGGGTGTGGTGTAGTGGCCAAGAGATGATCACCATATATCTGACTGAGGCAAAGGTTATGGAGTTATGTCTACTAAAAAAAAAAGGGTTGTGGGGTTCAATTCTTGGTAGCTACGCTATATCTCTGGGTTTGGGTAGCGGTGCCTGACTACTCCTGCAGGATTAATCAAACCAAACTAAGTATGGGCTGAAAAAGATTCAAACACCCACAGATCAAAAGAAAGTTGAAAACATAGGTTTTAAGTGTTGATGGATGGGAATGATACTGCTATATGCCTTCATCATACCAATAATCATAAACAATGAGAAATTATTGAGATGAAAAGCCCAGGGCAGAACTTCCTCATGGAAAAATGATTAAACTAGAATAATAACGAATCAAGAATTACATGGAAAAATTATGTACCTGACTTCTGCTGTCAAACATAAAATATGTTGTCTCAACAGCTGACAAATTAGCAAGCTCTAACTTTTCCTAGAATCCAAATTTAATTCAAACATTGTTCCACCCATCCAAAAACTACTGTAACACAAAAATTTTATTTGTGTACAAAATAGAAAAGAAGTTTCACCTTTGGTTGACCAAGCATATCAAAAGTAGGGACCTTCCCTTCTGAAATACAAGATCCATCATTCAAAGAAGCATTGAGTCTATTATCTATTCCAATCAAATCAAGTTCATGGAACAAACTCGAGGAAGAACCATTGGCATTGGTAGGAGCCCCACCCAAATCAAAAATAAAATCATTGGCAACAATGTCAGGTTGGTGAGAACCACCATCTGATGTTGCAAACCAATCAACTCCAGATTGTTTGTTGTTACTAAAGGCAGATGAATTTTTAAATCCTTCGGAACCTCCCAAGAGTCCTCCATTAACCTGCAAAATATTCAAGTAGCATTCAATTAAAAACAAATCCCTCACCGCAGTCAATTCTTCACAGCAAATCATATTTACACCACCAGCAAATCATATATACACCACAACAACAAAGCCTCAATCCCAAATTAGTTTGCATCAGCTACAACGTGATACAACCTTGGGCCCACAACCATTGAAGGTGTATGGGTCATTGTGTGGTGGGTTAAGCAAGTGCGTCATGCATTGCGTGGTGTGGTGTAGTGTGTGAGTAGTGAGTAATAGAGTATGTTATGTGTAATCAAGTCATGTTGCGGAGCTGAGACATTAGGTGAGTGTATATATAGAGTGAACAGTGTATTTAGTGAGGTTATCTTGTTGAATCTGTTTTGTGGGAAGACCATAAGTCTTGGGTTGAGAAGAGATTTCCTCTCTTTCTCTGGGGAATTGGGTAGAGTATTGCTCCGTCTTGTATCTCTCTCATTCTGGTATCAATAAACTCCAAGGCGATTGTCCTCTTTTTGCAACTAGTGAGTGAGAATCTATCATTGGTATCAGACACACCTTCAAACATGGATGCTCGATGGGATCGGAGGAGTTCTCCGTTGGTGGAGTCGCTCGAGGAGATGAAGAATGAAATAAGTGTTTTCAGTTTGGAAATGAAAACTGCGTTCGATGCCTTGGCTTAGAGGTTCGATGAACTTTTCTTTTTTCATTATGGGATAGCGTTACCTAGCATAGAAGAGCAGCAAATCGAAGAATTATGTGACAAGAAATCACCAGATCCGCTTGATCCGGTGGCCTTCGAGTTGATGCCCATCAATGGCGAACCAGATACAGTGCCAATGCTGACCGAGGGGTCTCTGACTGTTGGTCCTGCAGATTTGATGGCGTCTAAGGTGATTCAGATCATTGTTGATCCGGATTCGGTGACAAAACAGACTTTCAACTTAAGATCTGAGAAGAAATCAACGAATCAAGGGGAGGCGTTGCAGATGGAAGAGGCTCGCCCAGATCCAAGGATTTGTGTGGGATTGTTAACTTCTGATCCGCCAGATCTAGTTGTGTTCATGGACGGTTCGACTAGTGATAGCTTAAATCCAACTCCTTGGCCACCACCAAGACTATCTTAGGTTCTATCAATTCTTCGAGCTCCAATTTTTATTGATAAGGTCAATATTCGTTCTCCTTCATTGTTCTGTTTCATCCTCTTTGTTGCAGTACAATTGAGGAAGAAAATTCATGGTGATCGACACAGTTTGCACTCTCCTTCGTTAGCTAGTCATACTCTCTCTATTGCAGTGTGTTTGGGGAAGATGCCCTATTTTGCTCATTCAAGGAGATCAGATGATGCAATTTTGTCTTCGTTTGGTTGGATTTTTGTTGTTGTGAGAAGGTTGGGGCAAGGGGTCATTTAATTCGACTCCTCTATCGAGTCGACTGATGCGATTGTTTTTATGTGGGTCAGGAAGAAGATCGGGCTTTTAGGTTGGATTCTATGTGGCAATTTGCAGGAGCATCCATTGCCAATTAGCAGAGGTATGAAGATTGTTTGTTTCTTTTCACTCCAACATTGGTGGGTCATTTGGCTGTGCGATGCATCCATGGGTTTCCACTAAACTCTTCATTCTTCTTGTTCAATAATTCAATCAGATGCACTAGAAACCTTTATTGAGATATTTCTTACTAGGCTAGTTGTGTGTACATCACTTGATATGTTCCCTTTTACTAGAGTAGGTGATAGTACAAGCTTGAGAGTTTCCTTCCTATGTTCTCCAACATGGAGCCTGAACTGTGGAGATGATGTTATGGATTGGTGCACGAGTTATAACATTAATATGCTTCTCTTTCCTACAGAGGCCAAATCATTAATAGGTTTTGAGTAGTTATCTAGGCAACACTCATATCGTACAGTTGCATTTCAGTTGATTGCAGAATTGTTGTTGATGATTATGTCGGGTGATGTTCGGTTTATTTGGGTCATACCTTTAAACACTTTGGTTGAGGTATCGTCTTCTAGGACTTGGTTGGGTATTGGGCTGACTACTAGTTTGGATCTTAATTTGGTTACGTGGTCTTTATGGATCGTGGCATGGTCAATCTCTCTTGTATTCACTCACCTTCATGTCATTAATCGAGTTCATGCTCATGCCACTAGTGTTCAATTTGTCATGGGTGATTGTGGGGATGTTGTTGGGGTTTGTTGTGGGAATGAGTCGTATGACTAGAAAAATTGGTTCCTTGTGCGAACAACCAATGCTCACTATGGACCACCATTTCTCTTTGTGGCATGCCGTGAAGGCGTGAACTACTCGATACTCCAGTAATTGTTTGTGCCACAGCAGTACCATTCATCCTTGGAACAAAATGTTTGTCCATGTTTAGTCTCTCTAATAGTGTGATTTTTATCTCCATTGTGATTGGGGTAGTTCCAACAAAAGCATATGACAACCTAACCATCAAACAGGCATTTATGATCCTAGCCCAGCGGTGCCACCTCAAGTTGTTGCTCCTCACCTTAAGGACAAGGTGGTTCTCCAGGGGCGGAGTATTGATACGACCTTGGGCCCACAACCATTGAAGGTGTATGGGTCATTGTGGGGTGGGTTAAGCAAGCGTGTCATGCATTGTGTGGTGTGGTATGTGAGTAGTGAGTAATAGAGTTTGTTGTGTGTAATCGAGTCATGTTGTGGAGCTGAGACATTAGGTAGTGTATGTATGGAGTGAACAATGTATTTAGTGAGGTTATCTTGTTGAATCTGTTTTGTGGGAAGACCATAGGTCTTGGGCTAAGAAGAGATTTCCTCTCTTTCTCTGGGGAATTGGGTAGAGTATTGCTCCGCCTTGTATCTCTCTCATTTTGGTATCATTAAACTCCAAGGCGATTGTCCTCTTTTTGCAACTAGTGAGTGAGAATCTAGCATTGCATGGATCAAACTCTTTCATTCAATAACATCAAAATCCTTGAAATCCTTCTTAACCAATCATTCCAAGTTATCACACATATGATACATCAACAAAGCCTCAATCTCAAATTAATTGGGGTCAGCTACAAGGATCAAACTCAACAAACAACAACAACGTAGCCTCAATCCCAAATTAGTTGGGGTCAACTACATAGATCAAACTTTTCCGTTGCGCTCGATTTAGTGCTACATGGATTAAACTCAAGTGCATAAAATGTGAACAACACCTAAAACCCTCTGCCTATGCAGAAAGCAAAAAATAGTAAAACTTCAATAGCTTAATTGCAAGACAAGAACACACCTCGATGAAACCATGAATTGGCGCCCAAGAGGTTGTTGTTTCCCTTGCCACTTCCACTGGAATCTCTAGTGCGTCCTCATCTTTCTTATAGCAGAAAAAAGAAAAGATTTCAATCTTTCGCGACAAATCGGAACACAAGTAAGATTAGACTGAGGAATCCGCAAAATCTCACCTTTCCTTCGTTCATTTCATTAAAGGCGTCCTGGAATTCCCACTCATCTTCATCAAAATCTCCGCTTTCATCAGCAGTTTCCAAAACCACATCCCTCTCACTCTTGATCTCACTCTTCTGCTCCGCTTGAGCATACAAATTCACTAACAGATCACTGATCCCAACGCCAGATCCAAAACTCAGTCCACCATTCACAGAATCCATTCGCTTCACCGAAAACAAGTTCCTCTGATCATCATCACCACCACCGAGACTAGGCTTCTCCATCTCCGCCTCGTCCTCGCCGCCGAAAATCGAAAGCGGTATAGCTCCTTTGAGCTTCTCCCACCGCTTCTCAACAGCAGTACCAGAATTCAAATCAACATCCGATTCGACATGGAAGCGATGATCCGAGATGGAGGCGAAGGGATCGAGATCCCTGGCGGCCTCAGACGCTCCGCTAGGGTTTTGGCTACTGAAGAATCCATTAACCGATGAGTTGTTGAGTCCGTCAGAGCTGCGATAGGGGAAGAAATCGTAATTGTTGTTCGAGTTCGAGAAATTGTCGACAAAATCTCCCCAATCGCCTTCGTCTTCGTTGTGTGGTGGTTGTTGTTGTTGATTGGAGTGATTTGAAGATGAGACGAACGTGAAGTCTCCAAAGAGCTCGTCGTCTTCGTCTTCGGCTTGGTTCTCCGCCATTGATGAAGATGACGAAGATGAACCAACGAACCAGACCTAGATCATGAACTCTTCTTTGGTTTAGTTTTACGATAATCCAATGACAAATTTACTGACATTCTTTTCACACAGTTTTCACCAGTGACAAGCCAGGCCCTTCGATGTACTCCCAATTCGAAATATCAGATCTCGATGTGGAGTTCAAGTGATTCTTGACAGACGTGTCGATAGTTGTATAATGGTTGCGTAATTTGGAGCTCTTATTTCGGTGATGGCCGCTTTAAGGTTGGGACAATGAGCTGTTAATGGCCAAGTGAGCACCGACGCAACGCTGGGGGGGGCCTCGTTGGTTTTACAGGCCTCTTTTCGTTGATTTTTACTATCTTGCACTGTTACTTCAAAGTTGTCTCTTTAGAGTAATATTTTCATATTTGCTTTAACTTTAAACTTGCATGGAAGTTTTAAATTTTTAAATGATAAAAAATATGAATTGACATAAATAAACTTCAAACAAGAGAGAGAGTGTGTAAAATAAGAGTCATTAATAAAGGGTAATTATATCAACAACTCCGAAGAGATAACTCCCTAAAGGGGTGGGGAGAAATTTATCTCGCATCCAATGGTGTAAGTTCGGAGATAACTTGCAGAGAAGTTTGACAATCAAACAAGATTAGTTCTCAACTCTCTATAAGTTATCTCTCGAGAGATAACTCTATCCCTAACCAAACAAGGTCATAGTTCTATGGTGAGTTGTTTGGTATCGTTTACAAAACAACTTATTCTAAAATTCATCACAAAGATAATTTAGTCTAAGGAAAATGCTTTTGGGTATATTGGTGATTGTATGTTGTCCAATACACCTCATGTGACGGCCCCACACCCTTGAGGCCCGTCATAGGTGCCACGCAAGCCCACAATTGGCCACGTTACTGTCAGTTATGTCCCATGACCATCTCACTTACCACATATTATTTAAACCCTCAAATTATAATCATTATTGTTATTTAGATTCAATTACTGGACTTCAATCGTCTGTTATATCATCAATGTAAATATCTGCGGAAGACTTAAGACATGATAGATTAAAATTGAAACATTTATATCATGTTATTGGAGCATATACCTAGTGTGGAAAACCCGTAATCATCATGTAAAGAGAAAGTAACCTCAAAATGTATCAAAATATCTAAATGCACGTCGTAAGGTATCTCTCACAATCCCAAACCTATATAAAAGCAATAAATACATATATACAAACGCATAAGTCCGGCCTGTTTGTTTCAAAGTCAAAGGTAGTCAACACTTACCCTTGTTGTGACTCGTACCAGGATCTACACTCAGCCATCACAAAAAAGCAGATGACGAGTTCAAAGTGAGTATTCCCAAGGAAATTTAGTGAGTAATTACGGAAATAAATGCAGGAATTTAACAAGCTATTAAATAACACATGCAGGAAAATAAATAGGCAATTGTGCTCATCGCATGAATAAATAATAAAACAGCTCAAAGTATGTGTCTAAGCCTAAGTCAGACTATGTAACGACCCTAAAATCTAACTCATTTCACATGTTAATTTAGGTCGTGTGTGGACCCTTTTCGTGATACAGTTGTCAAATTCTCGGTCGTCAACGTCGAGGTATGTTATTTTTGTTCTGTGTTTTGTATTATATTTTATCACTCAAATGTAAATTTAAATGTTCCAAACGTGCGAGGACGTTTGAGTGTGAGCGTTGGTATTAGGAAATGAGTTCGCCTCGAGGAGAACGTGAATAATGGATTTTAGGCGAACAGTTGTCAGGTAATTAGCAGTCTGGGAGATTAAATGAATAAAAAACACTGACAAAATGTAAAATAAATAATAAATAAAAGTTGTGTATTGTGTTTGATACGTTGGTACATCCGGGAGTACGCGACGATCGAGTCGTGGTACGAAATGGGTCAAGGAACGCGAGTATTGTGTGAAAAATGGTTAAGTTGTGAGTGAGAGTCATCCATTGAAGTCACAATGTTGTGTTAAGGTGGTTGGATGGAGTGAAGGAGGGCCAAAGGATGCGCCTCAAGATACGTGCATGAGTGTAGATGAGAGGGGGTATATAAACCCATTACCAACTTTTCTCTCTCATCCCATATTTTCTCTCTCTCGATGAAAATATAACGTACGAAATGGGGGTTTTCCAGAGTTTTCGACGCAGATTGACGTTAAGGGATCGACCAACTTCGAATTCTAAGGTGAGATCCTAATTCCCCTCGTTTGTATCTATGTTTTGGCGGTGAATTTGAGCGTTTTCGTCGCGATGGTTTCAGACGATGATTTTGGGATTCGATTTTTATTGGAGTTTGTTGTTGGATTTGAAGTTAATGGAAGGTATTTGGGGGATTTGTAGTGATGGTTTTGATGATTTTTGGACTGTTTGGAATTTTGGTGGAATTTTTAGGATTTTGCTATGATTTTTGAAATTGGGGTTTTTTGTCAAGGTTTTGACGCGAAGTAAAGGCAGTTTATGATTCTAATGGACGTTCCTAAGAGTTTGGGATAGGCTCGGAACGTGGCGATACTAACCGAGGTTTCGGAAAGAATTTGAATGCATGAAATCACGCCGTGGGGAATTTATGCCCACGACGTCAATCACGGTGCCCAGAGCAGAGGCTTTGGGCGAAGGCACGCTTTCAGTGACGCCGTAGAGGGAAAACCACACGGCGCCACTTGCAGCGTCTAAGGCAGAGAGCCCAGAACATGTCACGTTTTATGGGACACCGTATGGATCTGACCCCCACAGCGCCACTTGTGGCATTACACTGTTCACAATGAACAAATTTGATAAAATTTTGAAAAATCTCGAAGATCTCTCGGGTATCAAATGGGTCTGAATACGGCCTCAGAAAATCAACTCAATTATACTAATTAGATAATTATAGAAAATTAGGTAAAATGGAGAGAAATTAACAATAAATTGTGATTAATTGGATTATCAAGAGTTATAGTTATCGACGAGTCACATGGGGATTCGTAGGAGGCGAGTCAGAGGTCGTGTGAGTGCGTATTAGTTTGGATACAGGTAAGTAAACCAATGATGAATTTTACAGTTATTTTTTAGCTTTAATTTGTTTTTATTGCTTTGTTCCTTTATTTCTTGAAATTTCTTTTGGTTCAGTGGTCCATTAGCAAGTGAGTAATGGTTACTATTTATCTGCGATATGAGCTCTTATCTGGATGCCGTTGATATCTCCTAATTGAGTATACGTTGGGGGCACTTATTCGAGTCTATGAATATCTCATAGTCGCAGGGGTTAGGGTTGTAGGTTGTGTCTCGTTCTGAACACGAGTCTACTAGGCTTTTGTCGCAACTCAATGACTTTTTGTTCGGGACTTGTGACGACCCCCAAATTTCACAACCCTAGAATCGGGCGCGCCCGGCATGGACCCGTGCGAACCCCGAGCCAATCCCGACGAGTCGCGCGGGGCCAGTGAGCCTATCCTTACCATTCAATCATTTGTTAATCATTTGAAAGTGAAGTCAATTAATTAGCGAGTTATCAAAGTAATAAGCGGAAGCAATTAATCTCAACTAATCAATCAACTTTGAAAGCTCTAAGTTAGGATAAAAACCTAGGGTGTGGGAACTCCGTATATCACACATATCATGTATAGCAAAAAGAGTATCATCGAAGTCATAATATCCAAAAATCTCTCAACCCATAACCCCATGTAAAAATAAAACAATATAAGTAACTAATACAACCAAAAGTCACCTATGTTAGCAGAGGAGGGCCGCTCAAAGTATATTGTCTAACTGCACGGCCTTTCCTTTGCCTGACTGCGGATTTGCACTCGGTCAAACACAAGAATGACGAGCCCAGATAAGTAACGCCAAGTAGGAACAACAATAAATAAAGCATTTCGAATTAAATAGATGAACAGTCAATTCATGCAGTTAGAAAGAAAAGGACAGGGAGCGCATGAATATAAAAAAACTATAAATAAATAAATAAGCAATCGAAATTGAGTGTCCCGAAATACAAGGGAAAGACACAAGTGGTCCCGACCAATTAAAGTCGTTAGGCTGAGGACAAAATCTCCTCAAAGGCTAGGAGTCAAGGACAGAATCTCCTCTAAGACCCCTACAAAAGTGCAGAGTCCCCAGCAAACTGGTGGAGAACTCTCACCCCGTGCATGTCATTACAACTAATCACGTATCCCCAGTCGTAAACTCCGGTATAATACACCGCAAGCCCGGAATTCTGCAAGGATTACGCTTGACACACTTACCTTAAGACAACTCAAAAGGAATGGAATGACAAGATGGTATCGAAATAATATCAATAATTAATTAAAAGCTCAAGAAATACTGCAGTGTTCCTCACTGGTTTACTTACCTCGATCCAAGCTAATTCGTGCTAACACGGACTCTGAGACGCCCCTTACGATCCACGTGTGTATAATAATCTTGATAATGCAATTTATATCAATTTCCTTAATTTCCTATGATTTTTTTCCAAATTTCTAGCTATTTTTGCCAAATTTCACGTTTTTCAAGGTAAAAACTCCGACATAACATCTCGCAAAAATTTCGAATATTTCACTTTTCTTATAAATTCCCAAATTTCTCTTTATTTGATGAAAATATAATTTTCTAGAATTTTTCCTGAATTTTCCTATTTTTCTAGAATTTATTTCAATTAAAATCAATTTTAATATATTTAATCAAAATAAATAATTTTTATTAATAAAATAATAGGTGGGTGGGTCGTGGATCGGGTCTGACCCGACTTGACTGGGTCGGGTCAGGATCGGCTTAACCGGTCAAACTCGGTCCAACCGGGTCTGACCGGGTCAAACCCGGTCCACCCGGGTCAAACCCGGTCCACCCGATCGGACCTAAACCTAAAACTCGGTCCGATTCGATCTAAAAATCGGGTCGAGTCACCTTGACCCGGCCCGATTATCTTTTCATCTTCTTCATTTGTTTGCTGGAAAATCCAGCAAACAACAGCAGCGTCATCTTTTCATTTTTTTTTCTCTAACAATATTAATAACAATACAACAACAATCAACAACCACATGACCACCATTTTCACCATTTAAATCTACCATCCTCTCAACAACAACCTCGACAACAAAATCTCGAAAACCACCACAACGACAACACCCACAATGAAATCAATAACTTCTTACCTGGATCTCACCTCGACGTCGCGTCCACGCTCCCCGCGAATCATCATTTTCCTCTCCTTGGTCTCTTCTCTCGGTCGATTCCTCTTCTTCTCCAAATTTTTTTTTTCCGAAATGGAGAATGTGTGACGGTGTTGTATTGATATTTGGGTATTTTGGTCAAATTACCAAAATACCCCTCACCCATATCCATACCATTCACAACTTTATTGCCATTTTGGTCTTTTCACAATTTCACCTACTAACTTTGATAACTCAATTGGGTGACTTAGTTGACTTTTGATCTTTTAATCTCATCCATTTCAAACAACACTCAAAGCTTCCCTCGGGTATTCTCGCACCCGACTCGTAACACTAACTTTGTTCGTCCCGTCACCAAAGACGTACCGACGTAACAAACGAACTTTACAACCTTTTAATTATTATTTATTTAATATTTTTGTCAGTGTTTCTAATTAAATTTGTTCCTCGGATTACCAACGTTCGTACACAACGCCTTTACCCGTTAAAAACTTAAAATTGCACAAATGAAATATAATATAATATAAACATCATACAAAACTAACATACATCGGTGTCAATGTCTGAGAATTGATGACTGTACCACGGCGTGAGCCCATATATCACCTGTATTAACACGTGGCACGAGTTACATTTTTAGGGTCATTACATCACTCCTTGTTATTCGGTTTTCGTATTCCAGACACTTTATATTCGATTGATTTATTTACAGTCTTGTGTATTCATGCGCTCATTGTTCCTTTCTTGCTATCTGCATGAATTATACTGATTTATTTATTTCGAAATGTATTTATGTCATGCTTGATGTTACTTACTTGGGCTCGTCATTCTTGTGTTTGACGGAGTGCGAATAAACAGTCCAACAAGGGGAAGGCTCCACAACTAGGAGATATCATTTGAGGATACCGGAGCAGTTCTTTCCACTTGTCTGATATAGGTGATTTATTTTGTATTATTGTACATATTTGTTTTGAAACACTGAAATTTTTTTAGAGATCTTGGGCATGTATATCTGGATGTTACTCTCCTCTGACTTATTTATTGATGATATACATATGCTTCCACACTTTAGGTTGTCTTAACTTGTGTGACTTTGAGGTTATTTTCATTAGTTTGATATTCAATTGCTTCCGTTAGAACTTTGATAGCTCACTAATTGATTAACTCAACTTGTAATTATTTAATAAATGGTAAATGGTAAGGGAAGGTTGACTAGGCTTGCATAACTCAACGAAATTGACTCGGGGTCCATGTAAATCTAGGCTAAGTGGGGCCCAGTTTAGGATTGTGGAACTGGGGTTGTTACAGACTAGCACCATACTTCAGACTCTCCGCGAGCACTTCCAGCGAGTACATTCCAACATGGCGAGTTCAGGTCCTTTCGATGGCCAACGTAGACCCACAGCGCACCAATATGTGCCCCGTCATGATACTCGGGTCGAACTATCCACCGAGACCCTTGGCAACACGTATTATGGACTAGTGGACATACACACAAGAATAACACGACAAGGGAACACCCTTCCAACCGTCTATATAGCCACAACAGGAAATAAAATAATAGAACAACTAAACTAGAAATTCAAATATAAATAAAGCAAGTAAATATGTGAAGAATTTCAATTGAGATACTACACACCTCAATTTGCACTCCAACTAAGCTAATATGTAACGGCCCGAATTTAATTCGCCGTTATTTGTGACGTATTGCAGACGTGGCGAACAGCTCAGACACTCGTGGGACTCTCAAAGGCTAGAGCGCGCCTGGAGTTAGGTAAATAGTTATTTCGTGTGTTGTTTTGTTTAATTTGCGATGTTTATGTTAAAATAGGTTAAACGACATCGCGATGTGTGATTATATTTTAATTGACGTGTGAGGTTGTGTGTTAAGTATTCGCCTCGATATGCGTGTCGACGCGGGTACCGAATAGACAAAAAGATGAAATATTAGGCCGGGGAAAATATTACACACATTAAATGAATTAAATGTGATAAAATAGTAAATTGGTGGGCGCCTAGGGACACGCGGGGTCGTGATCGACACGCGTGGGTGGTACAGTAGTGTGCACGCCCGAGTACGCTCGTTGGCGCGCACGACGGAATTGTAGGTGCGAAAATATAGGTGTGTATATATATATTTATATATATATATGTATATAATTAATTTAATATATATATAAATCAAAAAATAAATAAATAATTATGAAATTACCATAAAAGGTATTGAGGTTGTTAAGGAGGAGATAATATTGGAGGGGCAAAATGGTCATTTTACCTCGAAATTTTGATAAACTCTCACCGCTTCTCTCGATAAATCGAAAGAAGGAAGAAAAAAAAAACAGAGAGTGCAAACGAAGAGCGAGAGACCGAGAGGAGGAGGGGAGATTGATCTCGTGGTGGAGAGGCGAATAAGGTGAGTTGATAGTGGTTTTTGTGATTCGGTTGTGTGCATCCTTTTCTAATATAATAATAATATATATATGTATATATATATGTATGTATATATATATATATATGTATATATATGTATATATATATAATAGGAGAAAAATAGGGAAAAATATGGAAAAATTGTATTTTGACTAAATAAATAGAAATTGAGGAATTTATATGGAAAATGAGAAATTCAAAAGTCGGAGGACACTTTATACCGGAGTTTTTACCTCGAAAAACGTAAAATTGACATAATATATCAAATTGAAGCTAATTCAATGATAAATAATCTTAGGTACATTTGGGGTGATAATTTGGATTATCTAGTGATTATTGGAGCTAGACGGGTTTGATTTCGAGACACGGAGTGCGGATTGAGGTGTGTAGTATCCCAACCGAAATTACTTGAGTATTTACTTCTTTTGGCATTTGAATTCAATTTCTTTCATTTCAATACTCTATTCTTGGTTATGTTTATATGGGCGACGCTTGAGCGAGGCTCCTCCGTGCCATTCTTGTGTGTACGTCCACTACACCATAGCACATGCTACCGTATCGAACTTAGGCCAAGTGTCACGTCGTGGCATGTGTCGATGCGCCGTTGGTGTAACGTCGGCCATCGAGCGGATCCGATGCTTGCCCCGCCGGAGTTTGACTCGCCGGCAAAGATTCTCGTGGAAGAGTCCGAAGTATGGTGTAGTCCGACCCTGGAGCTAGGAACACACTTTGCACTTTTCCTATTATTTATTCATGCGATGAGCACAATTGTCTGTATTTATTTTCGCATGTTTATTTAATAGCTTTATTTAAATTCCAAAGTATTTACTTTTAGAAATGCTCACTTAATTTCCTTGGGAATACTCACTCTGACTCGTCATCCGCCTTTTGTGATGGCTTGAGTGCATCCTAGTACGACGAGGGCAAGGGCAAGCCGCGAGTACCGTTTGTTGAGCCGAAATAGCCTCGACTTGTACGTTTGTATTATATTTACTTTGTTTTATTATAGGTTTGGGGTTTTGGAGAAACTTTATATATATTGAACTTTTTGGTGACTTCTGAGGTACTTATGGTTATGCATGGGTTTTCCACATTAGGTTTATTGTTTAGGTTACACATTTATAGTATTACTATCCGAGTAATGCATTAGAAAGGCTTCCGCTGTGTGAATTTGAGGATTTTATAATGATTTAACATATAATTTGACTTCGATACAACTTAATCAATAAATGGATAATTAATAAGGTTTAAAAAGATAAAATGGAGGATGTAATCCAATGTAGAGTACAAATTGTCGTTGGTAAGCATTGCATGCTGGTCCGCATTGGCCCCGTGTGGCGTCTATTTGGAAAATGGGCCGTTACAGTTTTGGTATCAGAGCCTAGGTTTAGGAAAACCTAGGGCTCGAATTTTAGGAAAAACTTGATCATAAACCTATTGAATAAGCTTTAGATGTGGAAACCCAAAGGAGTTGCCTAAAGTCTTAGTTGGGAAGCAATGAGAGATGGGTAGAAATCAAGATATACGTGTTATGTTTTTGTTTGTATATTACCTACGTTACACGTATATTCGTACCGAGACACGTTCTTCGATGCAGATACCGATGGACGGGTAGCCTTCAGGTACGACTCAGCCAGAGGTTGGGAATACTAACGATCCTGCTAGGTCGACATTGACGTTAGAGTCGTTAGCGTGGACAATGGATGATAGATTCGTACAGTTGTTGGTTTTATTGAGGACTCGTGAGACTGTGGCAACTCCTACTACAGTTATAGCTGCACCATTGGTTACCACTTCTGTAGTTGTTGCTCCCACTACCGTTGAGACTTAGTGGCAGGCTGCAGTATCCGAGACACATGCCGAGAGGGCTATACCAGTGGTTATTCTAGCAGAGGCTGCGTTAGTTGTAACTCCTTCGACTATTGAGCAGCCAGCTGTAGCATCTTCATCAGGGAGTTTGATGACAGTGGAGCAACTACTTCAGCTGTATACGACAGAGATCGTCGGGATAATCGAGATAGACGCGATGATCGCAAGGTAACGTATTCTGCGGCCTCTACGTTAGTTGATCGGTCGAGACATCATCAGAGACAGGATAGAGGTCAGGGTCAAGGAGGCGACCAGACAGCTTATTGAAGGTATGTTATCTGTCTGTGATACTTTTATGCATGTTATGTTCGATTCCGGCAGCACACTCTCCTTTATATCTGGACATATGGTAGGATTGTTAGGATTAAATGCACAAACTTTAGATACATATCTTGTTCTCAGCACGGCAACTGGGGATAAGATTTATCCTAACCGAGTTTGCCGGGATTGTGTAGTTGAGATTGAGGGACATCAGTTACCCACTTTCCAGGATCGATGATGTGTTCGATCAGTTGGCAGGAGCCAAATTCTTCTCGAAGATTGACCTCAGATCTGGATATCATCAATTGAGGATTCGAGAAGGAGATATTGAGAAGACCGCTTTCGGTACGCGATATGGATTGTATGAGTTTACAGTCATGCCATTTGGGTTGACTAACGCGCCGACGATCTTTATGGATTTAATGCATAGGGTGCTCCGACCATTTTTGGATCGATATGTCATAGTTTTCATCGACGATATCCTGATTTACAGCAAGACTCGTGTGGAGCATGAAAGTCATCTCAGGGAGGTGTTGACGATGCTTGAGAGAGCACCGACTTTACGCCAAGTTCAAGCAGTGTACGTTTTGGCTAAGTGAGGTAAAGTTTCTGGACATGTTATCGAAGAATCAAGGGATATCGGTTGATGGGGACAAGATTCAAGCGATTATTGATTGGAGAACACTTGAGTCAGTTTCGGACATGCGAAGTTTCTTGGGTTTGGCAGGATATTATAGGCGCTTCGTACAGGATTTTTTTCGTTGATTGCAGTGCCGATGACGAGGTTGACCAAAAAGGATGTCATATTTGATTGGTCGCAGGAGTGTGAGGATGCTTTCTGGGAGCTGAAGAGGCAGTTGACTTCTGCACCAGTTTTAGCATTACCTGTGACAGGAAAGGGTTTCTTGGTCTACACGGATGCTTCCGGTCCTGGGTTGGGATGCGTGTTGATGCAAGATGGACATCTAGTGGCCTATTTATCGCGACGATTAAGACCACATGAGGAGAGTTATCCAGTGCACGATTTGGAGCTTGCGGCAGTCGTGTTTGCGCTGAAAGCTTGGAGGCACTATTTGTATGGTGAAAAGTTCATACTATTTACCGACCATCGAGTTTGAGATATTTGTTCACTCGTAGGAGTTGAACATGAGACAATGGAGATGGCTCGAGTTATCAAGGACTACGATTTCGCTATCAAGTATCATCCGGAAAGGCGAATGTCGTAGCTGATGCGCTTGGCAGGAGCGGCATTGAGAGTCAAACGGGCCTGCGGCATATAACACATGAGCATGGGTTGCTTGAGGCTGCATCGGTGTTGTGTGTGACAGAGTCTATTGCTGAGCTACATATTTGCGGCGAGATATGAGTTCCTACGGTGTCTCTAGAGCGGGTTGCTGAGTTGCAAAGAACTGATGACCGGTATTTACGGATCGGTGGACCGCTCAGATCCAGGGTGCACCGAGTAGTCCGAGGTCGACGGGTGCTTGAGACACGTGGTCGTTTGTGGATACCGAGGTACCGGAGCTCGAGACGTATTCTCGAGGACACACACGGTCGCGATTTACCGTTCATCCCGGTCGAACCAAGATGTATCACGACCTTCAACGATTATTTTGGTGGCCAGGGGATGAAGGCCGACGTGGGAGGTACGTCCGAGTTGTCATATTTGCCACGGTGAAGGTTGAGCACGAAGACCGGTTGGGTTGTTACAGCACGCCCATTCCTCGGTGGAAATGGGAACACGTGACGATGGACTTCGTCGCTGGCCTACCGCAGACTACGAGGAGACATGACGCAGCTTTGGGTAGTTATTGATATTGATTGACGAAGTCGACATTTCATACCGATTGCCATAAGATATTCGATTACACGCACTGAAAGCACTATTTTCGAGAAAGAGATTGTCGGATTGCACGGTGTAAATGCCGGTCTCCATTGTTTCGACGAGAGATCCGAGGTTTACTTCGAGACTTTGGGAGAGTATGCAAGAACAGCTTTGGCACTCGACTACGCTTTAGTATCACGTACCATCCTCGGGACGACGGCGATGAGCGGTTGATTCGATTCTCGAGGATATGCTCAGGGCGTGTATTTTACAATTTGGAGGATTGTGGGAAGATTATCTGTCGTTGTGCGAGTTTGCGTACAACAATAGTTATTAGGCGAGTATCGGGATGCCACCATTCGAGGTATTATATGGTAGGCCCTGCAGGTTACCAGCATGTTGGGCGGCACCGGAGGAAACAGCGGCTATAGGACCTGAGGTTTGTTGTGGATCACAATAAGAAGATAAGGCAAATTAGACAGAGACTTCAGGCGGCGCAGGATAGACAGAAGAAATACGCAGATAGGTATCACGGGGATCTGAGCTACGAGGTTGGAGACATGGTGTATTTAAAAGTTTCGCCTTGGAAGGGTTATCAGAGATTTGGAATTAAGGGGAAATTAGCACCAAGGTTTATTGGACCGTTCAGAGTGGAGGAACGTGTCGGCAAAGTGGCATACCGTTTAGAGTTATCGCCACAGTTAGCGGGGTACATCCAGTGTTTCACATATCCATGTTGAGGCTAGCAAGGTCGGGACCGAGACCTATGATTGATATACGTCAGATTGAGGTGCGACCAGACGTGTTATTTGAGAAGCAGCTTGTGGAGATCATGGATAGGAGGATTCAGACTTTGAGGAATAGGGAGATCCCGAAGGTTTTAGTTCGTTGCCAGTATTATGGAACTGAGGGACTCACCTGGGAACTCGAGTCTACGATGCAACGACGGTATCCCTACTTATTTGCCAGTAAGTATTTAAGTTTAATCTAAATTTCGGGACGAAATTTCACCTAGTTGGGAAGAATTGTAACGGCCCGAATTTAATTCGTCGTTATTTGTGACGTATTGCAGACGTGGCGAACAGCTCAGACACTCGTGGGACCCGCAGCTAGGCTAGAGCGCGCCTGGAGTTAGGTAAATAGTTATTTCGTGTGTTGTTTTGTTTAATTTGCGATGTTTATGTTAAAATAGGTTAAACGACATCGCAATGTGTGATTATATTTTAATTGACGTGTGAGGTTGTGTGTTAAGTATTCGCCTCGATATGCGTGTCGACGCGGTACCGAATAGACAAAAAGATGAAATATTAGGTCAGGAAAATATTACACACATTAAATGAATTAAATGTGATAAAATAGTAAATTGGTGGGCGCCTAGGGACACGCGGGGTCGTGATCGACATGCGTGGGTGGTACAGTAGTGTGCACGCCCGAGTACGCTCGTTGGCGCGCACGACGGAATTGTAGGTGCGAAAATATAGGTGTGTATATATATATTTATATATATATGTATATAATTAATTTAATATATATATATATATAAATCAGAAAATAAATAAATAATTATGAAATTACCATAAAGGGTATTGAGGTTGTTAAGGAGGATATAATATTGGAGGGGCAAAATGGTCATTTTACCTGAAATTTTGATAAACTCTCACCGCCTTTTCTCTCGATAAATCGAAAGAAGGAAGAAAAAAAAAAACAGAGAGTGCAAACGAAGAACGAGAGACCGAGAGGAGGAGGGGAGATTGATCTCGTGGTGGAGAGGCGAATAAGGTGAGTTGATAGTGGTTTTTGTGATTCGGTTGTGTGCATCCTTTTCTAATATAATAATAATATATATATATATATGTATATATATATATGTATGTATATATATATATATGTATATATATATGTATATATATATAATAGGAGAAAAATAGGGAAAAATATGGAAAAATTGTATTTTGACTAAATAAATAGAAATTGAGGAATTTATATGGAAAATGAGAAATTCAAAAGTCGGAGGACACTTTATACCGGAGTTTTTACCTCGAAAAACGTAAAATTGACATAATATGTCAAATTGAAGCTAATTCAATGATAAATAATCTTAGGTACATTTGGGGTGATAATTTGGATTATCGGGTGATTATTGGAGCTAGACGGGGTTTGATTTCGAGACACGGAGTGCGGATTGAGGTGTGTAGTATCCCAACTGAAATTACTTGAGTATTTACTTCTTTTGGCATTTGAATTCAATTTCTTTCATTTCAATACTCTATTCTTGGTTATGTTTATATGGGCGGACGTTGAGCGAGGCTCCCTCCGTGCCATTCTTGTGTGTACGTCCACTACACCATAGCACATGCTACCAGATCGAACTTAGGCCAAGTGTCACGTCGTGGCATGTGTCTGCGCCGTTGGTGTAACGTCGGCCATCGAGCGGATCCAGATGCTTGCCTGTTTGAGTTTGACTCGCCGGCAAAGATTCTCGTGGAAGAGTCCGAAGTATGGTGTAGTCGACCCTAGGAGCTAGGAACACACTTTGCACTTTTCCTATTATTTATTCATGCGATGAGCACGGTTGTCTCGTATTTATTTTCGCATGTTTATTTAATAGCTTTATTTAAATTCCGTATTTACTTTTAGAAATGCTCACTTAATTTCCTTGGGAATACTCACTCTGGACTCGTCATCTGCCTTTTGTGATGGCTTGAGTGCAGATCCTAGTACGAGCAGGGGCAAGGGCAAGCTGCCAGAGTACTGTTGAGCCGAAATAGCCTGACTCGTACGTTTGTATTATATTTACTTTGTTTTATTATAGGTTTGGGGTTTTGGAGAAACTTTATATATATTGAACTTTTTGGTGACTTCGGAGATACTTATGGTTATGCATGGGTTTTCCACATTAGGTTTATTGTTTAGGTTACACATTTATAGTATTACTATCCGAGTAATGCATTAGAAAGGCTTTCGCTGTGTGAATTTGAGGATTTTATAATGATTTAACATATAATTTGACTTCGATACAACTTAATCAATAAATGGATAATTAATAAGGTTTAAAAAGATAAAATGGAGGATGTAATCCAATGTAGAGCACAGCTGTCGCTGGTAAGACAGACTGTGGGTCCGCATTGGCCCTGTGGCGGTCTATTTGGAAAATGGGCCATTACATAATACCATCCAAATTACGCCCCTACGCATGCCCAATCACCACTCAATCAATTTCAAATACTTGATTATCAAAAGTCTCTTTCATTACTCGAATCTCAAACTTTCTCTCAATTCCCATTTACCTATTAATTTGCTCATTTTTATTACTCATTATATTGATAATCATCATCAAGTTAAACCCTCATTAAGCCGAATCGGAAAAATTCATTTAAAATTTTTATTTCAATTTTTTGTTTAGACGTCGTGAATGGCATCGTTGGGAGCAATAACTCACTGACATCTAGAGCAGTGGGTCAATGTCGTGACTCACGCCACCACTAGTTAACCCTACAGCGTGACATAAAGCGTGGGTGGTGGGTGTCTCACTGGTTGGGATGTTGCGGATGACGTCGTGGAGATGTACTCTCCACGGCATCCCTGGGAGCGTCTGAACCAGGGACGTACTCCTTAGGTTTTCGGGCACCACAGCTTGTCGCCGCGGTCTGAACTTGTCCTAACCTCTCATTTACCACCATACCAATTATGACAAAACATAAAACCTCGACGAACCGCGTCCGAGATGAAAACTTCAAGATTCCTCAACAAAAAACTTGATAATCCAACCAAAAACCAAAACAACAAAAACAACTTAACCAATTACTCAAATCCCTGCTCCGATTCACCACAAAAACCATAGCAACACGTTCGAAACTTGTGTGCTCGACAAAAATCCCCGAAACCTTCGTCAAAACCCAAAAATCTACATCTGACATGTAGAGAACGAAGAGGATACCGATAATCTCACCTTGGATCGTTAAACACACACTGTTTGCGCAACGAAAATCATCCTCAAGCTCATAAAACCCTCATTCCTACACCAATTTTCGAACTTAAGAGAGAAGAAAGAGAAAAGGTGGCGAAGATTATGATAAAATGAGTTTTTAAGTTGACGGCCCCAAATTTCCAATGCATTTAGATACGCCTAGCCTAGACCTGCGCATATCCCGAGTCGATACTCAACGAGCCTGACGAGTCTAGTCAGCCTTCAATTAATCAATTTAACAGTTTATGAAAGAGTTATTGCAATTATACGCAGCGGAAAAACTAAATAAGATTGGGAAATAACTCAACAAAACGAAAATTAAGAAATCTATATAAATGTGGAAACCCCGAATGTTCATACTATCCATCTCAAAAGTGATCCCCATTTCAATAACCAACATCGTATATATATAAAACATCATACAAAAATCAATAAACATAAATCAATCTAACCTAATCCTGAAGTTGCGTACTTTGAGAGGTCCTCAGAGAAAATCACCAAATAAAAGGGCCCTTGCCTTTGCTGCACTTCGAGATATCTGCACCCACCGTCACAAACTAGACGGTGAGCAACTGAGAGAAATCAAAAGTAATGCCAGAAGAATTTCATAGTAATTCATGAATATCAAATAAAACAATCTTAATATCATGCAGTAATTTAAAGACAGGAATGTAAATATATAAAAGTGCATAATAGGTAGACTGAAATGATAGCAAACGAAAACATGCGTGTTCTAAGAGTCAAAAGAGGGTCATAAATGGTCAAAATCCACTACAATAACCACAACAATCCAGTGCCTAGGTTCACACAACACTAGGGGTGGTCAGACACTCGTGCAGAGAGTGGCTCGCGTTTCTCCAATTAGTGCGGGCCACATGATACCTTCACAATCAGTACCCATGTTCACACAACACTATGGGTAGCAGTAATTTCGGTAAGAAATATCCAAGTTTCCCCAACCAGTGCGGGCCACATGATACTATATCGACACACTTACACCAAGAACACACATACCAAGCAAATAAGGGAATTCGAATGCCAACAATGGATAATAGCAAGAATAGCAATAAATGATAATGAATCACATGAGACTTTCTTACTGGCTTACTAACATACACAGGCACATAGGCAAGTGTACTTACCTGAACTATCGCAAATCGTATCCACTCTCACGAATCCTAACTCGTATCCCCGAGTTTCTCGCCACCTGACAAGGTCGAAAACTCTAATTAATGGGTCGAGTCATTAACTAATCATAGGTTGATACCCTTAGCATTTTTCCATCGTTTTAAATGACTCAAATAACTCAACAATTAAATAGAAAAATGAATACTCTCTCTCGGACTTGAAAACCATAATAACAACCATGGGATATCACGACATCGATAATCATAATGCATGTAAGCCTACTCATTAATTATAGGCTCGGCTCGGTCATTAATAGGTCACGTCATAGTCTCGCGGACTGGCGACGTGACCATGACGTCACTACCATCCAATCGACTTAAAAATGTAATATCAATATCGCTCGACAGTAACAACTCAATAGGAACTCAAAATAATCATACACCGGCAAGTAGGGAGACTCGCGAATGTGGTCCAACGTCCGCAGGATGCCAACACGACATGGAAAAGTCGTAGGCGTACGCTACGTCACGTCAACAATCACTTAACGTGATAAAAATATTCACACATGAATTTGCCATTACAATGACTCATCACCATCGATATGAACACTCCGGGAGTTATGGGACACACACGAGAGTTTTATTGTGACCCCCGACACTCCCTTAGTCATAGTGTCCGGTAGCAGTGTCGACTATACACGATAGTTTGCGACGAGACGTGCAATAATGACATCACATGAAATGACACTCACAAAACGTACCACCACTAATAGAGACGCTCCAGGGCTATGAGACTCCATGATGGACATGGTAAGGTCTCCAGCAATCTCCCTATATCCTCGCATCGACGACAGAGCCGCCATGATAGTGATTTTCGGCGAGAAGAAAGCATTAACACCACTTAACGAAAACAACATAAAACACATACAAACACCACTGTTTTGGGCCACTCTGAGAGTCGCGAGACACAAGCATGGAGTTAACTTGGTCCCCAACATCCCCGGTCATAGTAGCCAAGCGGCGGCGCCACCCATGGGCTGGATTTTTTGGCGAAACAAACCAAAACAGTTCGTATGAACACAACAACAAACACTTACACAAACCAAGACTCATACACATATACACACCATTCCAATGACACTCGAGGATGTAGGATCTCTGGTGGGCCAGGTGGACCCACCCACAACTGTCCCCGACCACCCCAGTGACTTCGGTAGTCGCTCCAAACACAATCACAAAAACAGTTTTGAAAAGAAATGATACTAAAATACCAGTGAATCTCGGCCACACCAACCATGATCATCTTCGATGGGAGGTGCTCTGGGACTGTCGAGGCTCTGATGAGCTACCATTTGTCTTCCTCGATGAGTTCCAGTTGCGATAGCAACCTCCTCTCCGATCGAACATACACGACAATACAAAACAACAACTCGTCTCAAACTCGTGCTACTATTCACAGTGGTGGAGTTAAGGTGTCTCTGAGGCTCCGGTGGCCACTTGGGGTCATTTCCAACCTCCACAGCCATCACTCCGGCCAACTAGAACCGCCCCCCATAAAGAACAGTCTGAAACCAGTGAAAGAAAGAAGGAGAGAGAAAGAGAGAAAAAAAGGAAAGAGAGATCTCCGGTGAGGGAAGTGAACCCCAACCACCACTGGTCCAGCCAAGGCCAGCGACTTTTTCAATCAAGAGATAGCCGAAAGGGGAGAGAGGAGATGATGGCCGAGAGAAAGGGATCGAGGGAGTGAGAGACCGAGAGAGCAAACGAAGAGATCGAGAAAGGGGACGCACCTCCAGTGAGAGGTCCGACCGTCCAGTGCCGGTGGTCGGCGGTGGTGTACCCGGGGCGGAGAAAGGGACTGTGGTGTGAGAGAGTGAGGATGGTGGTGAAGAGAGAATGAGAGAGATGATGAATAGTATATATATAAAGGAGATGATGAGTAGTATTTAAATAGTAAAGTAGGTAATGTGTTATCTTATTTGTTGCCATTCATCTCCACTTATTTACACATCTCGAGGCTGATCTAAGGGCTCTTCAAATTACAGTTGTGTCACTTTAACAATCCATATCCCATAAACTGTATGTCGTGTATTTATCCAACTCCTCGCATTCAAACAATGTTTTTCGATCCGGTTCGACTCCTCACGCGTAGTCCTGCCTTGTTCCTTTAAATAATTATTTAAATTATCCAATAATTCATTTATTTATATTTTAACGGTGTTTTACTCCTCCGTTTATCTAGGCAAAGCCTCACTCAGTCTAAAAATTGTTTGAATGGTACAAGACCCAAAATGAACTACAATACTAATACACACATCACATAAACATAACATTACTTCGGTGTCGACTTACGAAGTTCGAAATATTGTCTAGTGTCACGTAATCGGGTCACGGTCCTAACCAGTGTGACACTAGTCGAGTTAAAATTGAGGGTTGTTACATTTATACTCATACTTTCATCCAATGTGTGATTGAATCTCTAGGCTCATCTTGTGCTCAATATTGAGGTTAACAAGTCCAACTTATGTGACTTAAATGGTGACTCGAACCTTGGCCTTTTCCTTTGCTTGCAATCAATCGAAGCCTCGGGCGTTCCCATACTCGGTCCTGCAGGCAAACTCGTACCTCTCGCTCATAAACGACTATACGATGTTTAATATTAATTATTTAATGCATTAATTCATTTTCCATGTGTGTATTACTACCCAACCTGGTGTACTATCATTTGCCTATCCGGTACTCGTGTCTACAATCTAATCGAGGCGAATACCTGTCACATTATCTCGCACGAGCAATAGCAATATAAATACACACATTGCAATGCAATCTAACACAATTATGTACAACATCATAAATAATACAAAACAGCACACAAATCGGTCTATTTACCTACTTTGAGCGCGTTTTGGCCTATCTATGGGGTCCACGGGGTGCTAAACTATCGTCCACGTCTGCAAATATGTCATAATAACAACTAAATTAAAATTGGGTCATTACACCTCGCATGCGTATCTCGAGGTGTATCAAGAACACACGATCATAATGTACCTAAATCGGTGTCTTTACTTTATACCCAAGAAACTTTCATTAGTCAATACGAAAATGCTAGTATGACACCCTTCAAATGCACATCCCTAAGACCCAACTACATTTTAAATCTTAGGATGCATAAACTGGCAACCCAATGTGAACACGGACGACATATTTAGCAAGAGTGTGTATTCTAATGTGTGTTTGGCCTGGACAATCTTGATACAGTAGAGAATCAAACTTGATATTGTTTTCTTAATCCACATTATCCTAACCTCGCCCTTACAGTTGGACAAACCAGTTCGGGTTACCTGTCTCTTGTGTTCTCATAAATAAAATTGATGTACTTTAGACCGCCAGATCACGTAAAAGCATGCATCGACGATCAAAAATTAGTCCCAACATATCGTTCGATAAGCACCACGTGTACAAACGTTTGAACTAGCCTTTAAAGAGGGAAGAGCGCCCTAAACCATTTGTTCGGTGTGAAGGATAGACCTGGCAATATAATGTGGATCTGCTGGTTCAATTTTGTTGGGTTCGAAATAAAAATGGTTCAGATAATATTTTAACGAATTTGAACTAGGTTTTGACAATGACCACTTGTCCGAATTAAAATCGAGTTAGGTCTGGACAAGGTCTTCTAACCGCAAACTCGACTCGAACCCGGTTCGAATTTTAAATAAAGTTAAAATTATCTTTAATAAATACTTAGTACTTATTAAATATATTATCAACACTAATCCACTCTAATACATGTAGAAGTTAATGTACTAAAGATATATTTGATTTTAGAATAAATTAAATTAAATTTTTTTATACTTGAACATTTATTTCTTAACATTAAATGTTTACTTACATGAATTATTTCCAGTAATGTTAATTGATTTATCGTTTGTAATTTTTGTTAAGACTTTGACATTACTTTTTCAAATGGCATCATATGAATTTATATATATATATATATATTAATATCTGAAAAGGCTTTCTATATAAGAAAGTTAATTTATAAGATTGCAACAAGTTCAAACAATTGAACAACCTGAATTTTAAACAAAATGGTTTTGGACAGGTTAGTCTTGTCTGAATTTCAAATCGGGTCAGGTCCGAAAATGAATATATTTTTTTATAATAGTGGTTGTTCAGACCAAAATTTTTGTAAGCGCCCTGAACCCCTCGTAAGTCCTCTCTCTCATCCAAACCTTAGTTTTCGTTGATCCAAGATATTTTCTTTGTTTTGGTTTATAGTAGGAATTTATAAAGATATTTGGACTAATTTGGTGAAATTTTCAATTCTTTAAGTGAACCCTAGTTACAATCTTTTCAATTAGAGAAGAGTAGTTTTCTTTTCAACTATGATCAATATATACTGTTAAGAAACTAATATTCTGTAACGTCTACACTGATTGTGTAACGTCTATATTAATTATGTAACGCTTCCACAGATTCTATAACATCTACACTGATTATGCAACACCTCCACTGATTTAGTTATGTACCATTCTATAAATAGGGCACCATACTGTACATTTGAATATACAATAAACGTATTCTATTCAGAAACTATCATGGTATTAGAGTTTGGTTTCTAATCCAAGGTCGGTCGACTTTTGAGTCGACGACCGATCCTTGATACATCTTAGTGCTTGTTCTTGTGTTCGATTATGCTCTTGTTTTGATTTCCTCTTGTTTCTCTTATGCGTCTTCACACACGTCTGTTTGTTGTACCAGTCCATTTGCCTCTTCTGCGTCACTCAGTCAGCTAATTCGCCTACCATGTTCGCACAAATTTGATGTCTTACAACTCTGCTCCAATTGTCATTTCGTCGACTCAGCTCCGTTAGTTGTTCCATCGACTATGTTGTTCCGTTAGTCATTATGTCGGCTATGTTATTGTTTATTAGTTGTTCCACCGATTCAGCTCCGTTAGTCATTCCGTCGACCATGTTGTTCCATTAGTCGTTCTGTCGACTATGTTGTCTCGTTAGTCGTTCCACCGACTATGTTGTTTCGTTAGTCGTTCCACCGACTCGGCTTCGTTAGTCGTTCCACCGACTCAGCTTCGTTAGTCGTTCCATCGACTATGTTGTCCCGTTAGTCATTTCGCCGACTCAGCTTCATTAGTCGTTCCATTGATTATGTTGTTCCGTTAGTCGTTCCATCGACTATGTTGTTCCGTTAGTCGACTTAGCTTCATTAGTCGTTCCGTCGACTCTGTTGTTCTATTGTTCAATTATTTTGTTGTTCTATTCATGCATTATCTATTGATTCGAGTGCAGTCTATGATGTCTATCACGCCCGTTATCCACGTACTGTACGTTGTCGAGCGTAGTTCGCGATGCCCATCATGCCTGTTAGTTGTAACACTATTGTAGATTTATCTGTCCGCCTACCTATCTGAAGATTTTGTCCATGATCACTTGCATCCGTTCATTGCGATCTGGTGTCCCTACGCAAAATTGTCG
The DNA here is from genome assembly GCA_039657345.1 of Stephania japonica. NCBI lineage: Eukaryota > Viridiplantae > Streptophyta > Magnoliopsida > Ranunculales > Menispermaceae > Stephania > Stephania japonica. Next base: position 11,123,572 of record CM077558.1, on the reverse strand, counting down.
TCGACTTTGTGTATCTTCATATTATTCATTTGCAAACTCAAGTGGTTCCGATGCCACCATCTTGAGTTTGAAGGGGGATGTTGATAAACTAATATTCTGTAATGTCTACACTAATTGTGTAATGTCTATATTAATTGTGTAATGCCTCCACGGATTCTGTAACGTCTACACTGATTGTGTAATGCCTCAACTGATTTAGTTATGTAGCATTCTATAAATAGGGCACCATACTATACATTTGAATATACAATAAACTTATTATATTATGAAACTATCAAATACCTAGATTAGTTCTAGCAATCATCTTTTGGTCATCATGAAAAAATGAGCAAAGCAGCAAATTTTAAGAAATCCTAGGGGGCATTACCAAGTTAGAACACTACTCCCATGTGCTTTCCCTGGTGAGGTTGATGGGTGGTGCTGAAATCAAATAAGATACGGTCATGCTCAACGTGTTGATGAACTGCTTTTGCAACATGGGTTGAGTGGATTTCGGCTTCGCAGTTCTTGGGAACATCATCAAACAAGGGTTTGAAGCATGGGCTATATAACTTTTGCTACTCTGTGGAAAGGGATATGTTTGAAGCAAGAAATGGGTGAGGCACAAAATTGTGGACAAGGGTTATCCCTGCGACGAATTCACTTATGCTAAAATGATTAATGCATAGGTTTGTAACTACAATTTCTAAGAATTAAAAGTTTCTTTCGTTCTCTAGGATTTCTTTGCTGCGTATAATTTCCTACATAATAATGCATAAACAATATGACCTTATGCATGAATATTCTTAGTCAGTGATTACAACTGCATGGATTTGAATAGTTTGGAATGCTCACCATCAATTGCACAATGGAAGAGTCTGATCCATGTAGCCGAACCCAATTAACTTGGGATTAAAGTTATGTTGTTTGTTGTTGTTGTATCAAGCATCATTAATCATTTAGTCTATATATTCCCTGCGTAGTTCTTATCATCAAGATAGACTCTCCAATTTACCGTATTTAGACGTGGATATCGACTGGACCTCAGTGTTTGTGTTTATAGACTAGGGAAGGATCAAGTGGACGAAGTTACTAGATTTATCTGATAGAACAATGTTTGTAAATGGCATGCACATTGTTTTTGTTACTTACAACTTATCAAATAAGGGCAGCCAACAAGGTGGTATTTACAGACTTATTTCAATGAAAGGCATGTCTATATTATTCTCTTTCTGCAGGCAAGTTCTCAATTTTGGATACTAATTGCAGTCTCGAAAATATGGCTCTTACCTCTTCTTATAGGAATTGTACATTGATCGCCAACATGTTACATACAAGTGATCAATATTGAAACTAGTTTAGAATCCGAACGGTTTTGCCTAGCGGTAAGAGCATACTCGAGATTGTGTGTGTGATGGCTCCAATTCCACAACCCCAAACTGGGCCTCGCCCGACCTAGACTTAAGTGGACCCCGAGCCAACCTCACGAAGTTAACGCAAGACTAGTTGGCCTTACTTACCATTTATCATTAATTAAGCATTATTATAGCAATTTAAATGAGTTATTCACATTAGTGAGTAATCAGAGTATAATGAAAGCAATAAAAATCTCAAACTAATAGAAATAACTCCAAGATACTAGTCAAAACAACCTAGAGTGTGGAAACTGTAACGACCCAAATTAATTTAATCAGGATTAGTGTTAATCACGGGGATTAAAAGGTTAATTCGGGTATTACGTGACAGCTAGACTGACTCAGATATAAGTACCCAGGTTATATTGTGTTATTTGTGTATGTTGTATGACTATTATTGTGATGTGGGAATGTATTATTATTTATATAAACATCACATGTGTGAACTTTGATATCGAGCAGGGTTACGTGTAACAACCCCAAATTTTTAACTGACTTACGTTGCACTTGTCAAGATTGTGACCCAACTACGTGAATATTGGACAGTATTTCGAACTTCGAGTCGACACCGAAGTAATATTATGATTCTTTGATTGTGTGTATTAGTATTTTAGTATTTTACGGGTTTCGAGTCGCTCAGGCAATATTTAATTGAGTGAGGTTTCGCCTAGTTAAACGGGGGATAAAAATACAATAAAGAATACAAATAAATAAATTTTCCAATAATTTAAGTAATTAGTTGACGGGACGTGGCGAGAAAATGGACACGGCGAGCCAATTGACGAAGAAATACGGACCGAGGAATGCAAGATCTACGTGGGAGTTGGATAACTACATAACATACGGACTATGGGATTAGAATTGTTAAAGTGACACATCCGAAAGAGAAGGAACCATCAGATCGGCCTCGAGATGCGTGTATGTTTTGAGATTTAAACAAATGATAAAAGACCCATAAGGACAGCTGTTTTTTTTAAATTTGTAAAAGAAAGTTTAAGGGCAAATGGGTCATTTCACCTATGTTACATATATATAAAACAAGTAAAAACCCTAAACACCACTATTCATCTTCTTCTCCCACCAGCCGACACTGTTCACGCACACCTCCCTCCCGTCGCTGCCATCACCCCCACCGGCCAACTCCGACGACGCCAGAGAAACCGAAGAACCTTCATCGACGAAGTGAGTTCTCTCTCTCTGGTTTCTCGGTTTCTCTCCCCACTCTCTCGGTCTCCTCTCACGATCACGATCACGCCTCTCTCCCTGGCTCGCCACCGTCGACCACCGACTGCTAGTCATTGGACCTCTCACCGGAGGTAACTCTCTCACCCTCTCTTTCGATCTCTCTCTCTCTCTCTCCCTCTCCCTCTCTCTCTCTCTCTTCTCTCACACTACCGCGGGCGTGCTCACTCGGTTCCACGACCGGTCGCGATGGTTGTGGGTAGCGATGATCGGGACCGGTCGGAGGTCTTACAGTGTCCCACCGTAGCCCCGACGGTCCCGGAGCACCCCATCTTGGCATTTGTGAAGAGAGTCGATGATTGTGCCATGTAAATTGTTTTTATCGAAATTGGTTGTAGTGTCGTGTCTCGCCAAGAACCACCTGATTGAGGGGCGCCGTCGCTGGACTACCATGACTGAAGTACTGTAGGTAACACTACCAAGTTGTTGCTTGAGTCCCATCGCCTCCGGAGTGGTTGAATTAGTGTGGAAAATGGCGAGATCGTTATTTCATGTTATGTCACTGTTTTAAGTCTCGTCAAAAATACCACTGTGGCAGCGTTGTTGGCTGGACCACTTATCATGGGGGGTTGTCGAGGACCACACCTAGCTATGGTTGGTGTCTTGCAACTTCTGAAGTGGCCGGACCGGTGGTAGTGATGTGGATGTATTGATATTTTATGTTGTTTCAACCCTCGTCGGAAACCGCCATGTTTGGCAGCGCTGCCGTCAAACGCCGTGATTAGGGGAGTGTTAAGGATCACATCAAACTCTTGTGTATGACCCACAGCCCTCCGGAGCATCCATAACGATGGTGGCAAATTATTTTATTAATGATTTGATGCGTTTATTTCATTGTCGTATGGTGTGGTTGTTGATGCGTTGGGGAGCGCGCCCCTGGCTTTTCCATGCTGCAGTGGTACCCTCTCGACGTCGGACAACACCAATGAAGTTTAAGGGTTGCTGGAATGTACTTGTTGATAGGTTTGGTTAACTGTTCGCATGGCCATTGTCGAATTAATTGTTTCAATTTTCATTAAACGATCGGCCTTGTTGTAGTTTCTTATTGATGATGAATGGTTTCGAGTTTCGATCACTGTAGTATTGGTGAATATGGTTTTGGTTTGAAGGATTCAAAGTATGTCCAAATTATGGTGATTCCAGATCCGTAGCGAGACATGGTATTGGTGAACTATTGGATGTTTATGTTTTTGGTTTGAGTGTATGGTCAGGTTGTGTTTCGTGTTGAGACGGATTGTGTTTTACGTTGACTGAACGATAGTGACGTCGTGGTCACGTCGTTGGTCCTCGAGACTATGACGTGACCTATTAACGACTAAGCCGAGCCTATGATTTTTGAATAGGCTTACACACGTGTTGTGATTTCAAAACCCAAGAGAATCATTGTGTTTTCATTTGGTTTTTGATCGAGTTACCGATTGATATATCAAGTTGTTCGAGTCATCAAAACATTGGGAAAATACCAGGGTTTAAACCTAGGTTTAGTTAATGACCTGACCTATTAATACGAGTTTTCGACTTGTCAGGTAATAGGAAAGTTGGGGATATGTGCTAGGAAACGCGAGAGTGTTGTTACGCGAGTCGCGATAGTTCAGGTAAGTACACTTATCTTAAAAGCTTGTGTATGATTTGTAAGCCATTAAGAAAATGTCATGTGATTCATTATCATTTATTCAGTCATGTTAGGCTCTATTATTGGTATTCCATTCCATTCCTTGTTGTGTGTTTCCCAGCATAAGTGTTTCGTCTCAAAAGTACTAGGACCTGCACTAGAGGGTTAAAACGCGAGCACTCATGTACAGGAGTGTGTGACCACCCTTAGTGACCGTGTGACACCGAGTATTGGGTGGGTGGATTTGAGTCCCTCCCATCATAGTTGTGCCTTCACTTGTGTCGATGCCTGAGAAGACCTCGCGAGGTCTTCGCCGTTATGCTATGATTTAGACCACTAATGGGCCTCTTTTGATTCCTTGGAACACACTTGACTTTCGATTGATATCTATTAGTCTATTTATCATGTATCTTGTCTATTTAAATTCATGTCTTTTTATTACCGCATGATTTTTAGACTATTTTACTTGCTATATCATGAATTACTGTTATCTTCTTCTGGCATTACATTCGATTTCTTCAGTTGCTCACCGTTTAGTTTGTGACGGTGGGTGCAGATAGAGCAGAGTGCAGTAGAGGCAAGGAGCCCTACTTAGACGACTTTTTATGAGGATTAACGGCTAAACTTGGAGACTATTTAGTAGGTTTTATGTTTTGTTTATTTGTATATCGTTTCATACTTATATTTTTGTGATTATTGAACTTGGCATTTTTGGTGAGACTGGTATCATGTATATATGCTTATCGAATTGTACATGAATACTCGGGGTTTTCCACATTTATAAAATTCCTATATTTCCCTTGATTGAGTTATTTTCTCTTATGTTTAGTTTATTTACTTTCCGCTACGTAAAATTTGCAATAACTCTTTCATAAATTGTATAATTGAATGATTGGAGGTTGACTAGGCTCGTCAGGTTGCCGAGTGATGACTCGGGGCCTGCACGGGTCTAGGCCGGGCGTACTCAATTAAACGGAAAATTGGGGCCGTCACATTACGAGTCAGGTATATGTCCCAAAATGCGTGTTAGATACAGGTACCGGGTGTCGGGTAGCCAGGGTACGGGGAATTGGCTACCGGGTAGTTTAGAGTTACTAGGACATAAATTGAATTCATTAAAAAGGTCTATATACTAACTATGGGTATTAATGTGACTAATGTATAGTTGAATTAAATTGATAAATATAAGTCTTATAGTTGAAGGAAAATAAAAGAGCCATAAGATAAACATGAAGATGGGTGTGTGAGATCTTAAAATAAATGGTTTCATGAAGTTGTGTCCACAAGGCAGCTGGACTTAGTGAACAGAGACCCTTAGATCTTCCTCGGGATGTGTGCATTGAAGAAGATTAGACCAAGGATATAAATATGAGGATTGATGAACAGAACTTCAAAAGAAAATACATGCAAATCAATTATGTAGGAATGGAGCTGGATCGGGAGGGAGTGAAGTGAAGAAATTTAAGCTAGATTGAAGAATTCAACCAACACAACAAGGTAATCATTCAAAACTATATGAGTTTCCATTAAGGGAGCTTCAAAAATGGGGTTTTTCCATTAAAATGAAAATTCTGGGTGGGGTTACTGTTTTGATCGAACTCTTTTTGAATTTGAGGTTTGGGTAATGCTAATTGAGATTTAAACTGGTTGTAACGAGGTTTTACTGAAAATTCAGGTAGTTTGTGTAAGTTGGGAAAGTCGGACATGCATGTTGAATCCAAAAATTTATTCTTGTTTATGTGGTTTTTGATGTTAAAATTGGTCTCTTTGAGGTGTTATTGGATCAGTGATAGAGATAAGAGGGAAGAAGAAGAAGGAGAATAAATAAATAAAAAAAGACGATTTCGTCTCCGGGAAGAGGCGCACACGTGCGCCTCACACGCGCGTGTGTGACCCTGGGCCAAACCGGACTGGCCGGTTCGGTTCAGGTGGGGCCACTCATTTAAATTAATTAAATAGAATTAAGTATATATATTTTTTTAGATATTATTTTCTGGAAAATAGGAAAAATAGTTGGAAAATATCATAAAAATTAGAGAAAATTCTAGAAAATATAGAAAATTTAGAAAAAGGTAGAAAAGTGGTTTCGAGACTTTTCGAGTATTTTTATGACCCTGACATAGTCTGGAAGAGGTACCACAACTCAAATTTGAAAATATGATATAATATCATAAAATTAGATAATGTGTTTTATTAATACTATAAAACATTATAAATGGACTTCAGGGACTGGTGAACCATAGCTCGGGCATCGAGGAGCTAGGCAGGTTGAATTGGCAAGTCCTAAAGTCGGAGAGCGTATTTCAGGTGCGTAAAACCCTTGAGAAAGTTATACTTTAATTCATGGCGTCCATTTTATCGATTATCTTATCGTATGTGGTGATTGTTGGTAGTCACGCATAGTTTTTCATCTTGGTTATGGCTACACACTTGAGCATGGGCTAGTCTCGATGGCGACCATGTAGATGAGAGTAGAATGTATCTACAATTGTCTCGAGGGATTAAGAGTACTCTTATAACTAAAAAGCTTGGAAATGAGTATGCCTGTTTACTGAGTTGAGGTGTAGTCATTGTAAGCGTGTTATTAAGTACTGGTTTGTGCTAAGAACTCCGTTTTGCTATCGTATAACCGGCAGGTCATGGTTTTATCGTGATTAAACGAGTGATGATGTATTTACCTGTTGATTTTACATTCGAGCCCATTTATTTAATTATTTGTTGGATTTTGGATGTTTTACATTTCCTGTTGATGTGTGATTAATGTGATGTTGTGATGGTTGTTTACTGCAATCATGAGGATATGATTCCTGTTGTCAGGGTCATATTCACATGTTTCGCAGGTTATCGATGTTTTCATGATTATCGTGTAGACTTCTCTTGAGAATTTACTCACTGAGCTCGTTGTTGTATGTGTTGGGCAACTGAGCGCAGATCCTGGTACGAGCAAGAGCAAGGGAAAAGAGGTACTAGGTGACTATCTCTGAGGCCGTTGCTGCTGACAACTCATGTTTTGACTACCTAATATGTATGTATATATTATTTTGTTGGGGTTTTGGAAACTTTAAAACTTTATCACATGTATATGGATTACTGTTTACTTCGTCTCAGTTATATACATGGTATTTATTTTTGGGTTTTTCAGTACTTAGGTTTAATAAATTCTCATAATATACGCATTAAAGACTGCCGCTATTATTATTATTAACTAACCTGCTAGATGTTTAGGAGAATTTAACAATTCAATATAGTAAGATTAGTTAAACGGAGCATCACTTCACAGAGCTGCGGACGTGGCAACAATGATGAAGTGTCCAGTGATGTGACAGGCACTGCTGGGCTTGCGAGCGGAGGGCGTGGGCCACGGGATGACCTCTGGAAATTGGGGCCATCACAGAATCCCTACATATGTATATCAAGTCACATGAGAGTAATATCATATCGTATATATGTCATAAGATCTCTCACAAACCCATAAGCCCAATGTGATCAAAAACATATATATATATATATACATAATACAAAAGTCAAGAAAACCAACATCAGTCAGAGAGGTGTGGCGGCCCCAAATTTCCCTGGGCCGCCCCATGGTCCGCTACTTCCCTGCCTCAACACCTGAAGTCTTTGCCACGTGTCTCTCTGCCTTCGTACTTTAGGTAGTTATCATGTAATTCATTTAAGCCACTTAATTTATCATTTTAAAGGAATTAACAACGGAATAATTTAAAGTTTAACAAAAATACATTCATATATATACATATATATATAGTTTTACTGATCAAACCTATAGTGGAAAACCCGTTGTACTGTGCATACAGACGATCAACTATAATAGTATGTATACCAGTACAAGTGTGTATCCAGTTTTCTAACCCAAAAGATAATACAAAATATCAAAATATAAACATCACACGTACCAACAGGCCTCGACGTAGGCAAGTCAGATGAAATCGCCGATGATCCCCTTGCCCCAGCTAGTACTAGGATCTGCGCTCAGCCACCACAAAAAAAGACAGATGGCGAGCCCAGTAAGTAAAATCCCAAGGAAAACCACCGTGCATAAATAATGAAAATAATTAACATAGCCAATAAGTAGTGTTAAATAAACATGCGGAAGGAAGGAAAATATGCAGACAACTGCTCAAAGCTAATCGCATGTATATAAACACATTGATAGACAAAGGGGTGTGAACACAACTACTAAATGTGCACTAGGACCAGGAGCCCTGGTCATGGCTCATGCCTCCGACCCTATGACTGTATCCCAAGCGTATTAGCCCTAGTGGGCTAATCGAACGCGTGAAATGGAGTCCAACTCAGGATATCGTCTACCGAGTTCCTAGATCACGCGCTACACACCTAGCCAGCGACCTCAACTACCCGTGGATACATAGACGGAACCATAACCGTTCCAGTAGGAATATAACTCACAGATTTTCAAGGAAATAAAACTCAATGGAAATAAATAAGTAAATGCAGTAGTGGTGTTCAGTTGGGTTTTACGTACCCAAAAATACGCACTTCGACTTCCCGGACCCGTCAGTACGCCCACCTAGCTCCCCGATGTCCGAGCTATGGTTTCTCAGTCCCTGAAGTCCTTTTATAGTGTTTTATACTTTTTGGAAACATATCATATCATTTTATGATATTATATTATATTTTTAATTTTTCAGTTGTGGTACCTCTCCCGGACTGTGTCGGGGTTCCAAAAATACCTGAAAAGTCCCGAAACCACTTTTCTACCTTTTCTAATTTTCTATATTTTTTAGAATTTTTTCCAGTTTTTCTGATATTTTTTCACTTATTTTCCTATTTTCCAGCAAATAATATATAATATATATTATTTAATTTTAATTAATTTTTTTTAAAAAAAATTATTTTTTTATTTGGGGGAGGGCCCACCTGGACCAGCCTGGCTGGCCGGTCCGGCCCGGCCCTAGTTCGAGGGAAGGGATGCACGCGGCGCGCGTGCATCTCCTTCCTCCCAAAAAGACGATTTGTCTCTGACAATTTTTTTTTTCTTTCGATCATGCTTCTTCTTCTCTCCTCTCCATTTCTCTTCACTCTCACTTCATTGAAGACCTCTAAAACTTCCAAATTTCACCTTAAATACATCAAAACAACACCAAATTTTTGGATCAAAATACATGCAAATAAACCCACAATTTATCAATATCACCTCAATTTTTTTACAATATTCGAACCAAATCAATGTAAATCATCAAAACCAACTTCAATAACACCGAATTCATCAAAATCAGTGATCAAATCTCTCGAAATTAAAATTTCACTCCAACATCCATTTTAATGGAAAATCAACAAAAATGAGGGTAAATTACCTTATATCCGTTGTTCAATGCCCGAACTTCAACCTCCAAACTCCTAGTTGTAGCTCCAAATCCACCATTTCCCTCCTCAGAACCCTGAATCTTGGTTGAGAAAGAATGATTTTTGGGTTTGCATGTTGCATGATCGGTGGTATATATATTGGTGTTTTAATCTCACGTGCACACGCATCTCGAGAATACTCCAACGGTCACTGAACACCATGTGTTACCAACTTCTTGAACACCCTATCATGACACCATATATCTTGAATTTTCCTTGTTGTGCATCTCGATGACAATCCTAGGTGTACTGATTATTCATTTCAAACTATAGGATTCTATTATAATCCAATTGATTTAATTCATAACACCTATTCTAGTCATCAATAAATTCCATAAATTTGTACATATGGTCACACTAATTCTCCGACCACTCGGCACCCCGTGCCCCATGTCCGGCACGCTTCCCGAGGCGGTCCCACACTTAGTGTACCTAAATTAATTTCCTTAGCTTAGCCTAAGGTTACATATCTACATTTAATTAAATAAATCTTCAACCATAGCATGTTTAAATAATTTAAATCAAATTAAACCCCAACGTCGGCCTCACTGCTACCAAACCCCACGTTGGCATGTCCTACGAACGGACCCCGACGCTCAACCTCGCCCGACAAATATTACCTTTACACACCGGTGACAGATAATACATCATTATAAAGAAAATGAAAATATTAATAAATCACCGAGATTAGAAAAAAACACAATACACAGTCAATACCTAGGTCCAGAACATGCCTAATCTATCCGCGACGTCCACGTGTCGTCTTTGCTGGCGTCCTAATCTGATATAAGGTAAATAATAGCGTTAGTAAATAACGGGCCATTACAGAGGGAGAACTGCTCCGGTACCCTCAAAGTAAATCACCTAACTGAGGAGCATTTTCCTTGCTCGATTGCGGATCTGCACTCGGTCAAATACAAGAATGACGAGTTAAGGTAAGTAACGCCAAACAAGATGTATACAACATTTCAAGATAAATAAGCACTCTAATTCATGCAGATAAAAAGAAAGGTTCAAGGAAACACATGAATATATAAAGACTATAAGATGAGTGTCCAAGAAATCAAAGCAGAGAGACGCAAGTAGTCCCAACCAAACGGTCATTGAATCGAGGAAAAACCCTACAAGAGTCAGATACTAAGACATGGTCAACACCCAACAAGCCCTAAATCCTCGAGATCATAAGACTTCCTAGTAATCCAACTAAAAACTCATATCTCACACAAAAACCAATAACCAGAGCAGTGTATCCCGAGGTCATGACGCTGGTATGTTACCTCAGACTGCCACTCCTTCTAAGGATCACCTTTGACTCACTTGCCTTCGGACTACTCAATCAGAATAGAAATCCAAATATAGATACAGAGCGATAACAATAACAAATTAAAGCTCAATGAAATAATTGTATTATTCATCATTTGTTTACTTACCTGTGATACGTACTATGCGTACTCACACGACTCCGACTTGTCGCCTATGAATTTCGTGCGGTCGTTACTAAACTACACCCCTGGTAGTCATTTAAGTACAATCTATGTTAAGTTTCCTCAATTTTCTAATTTTTCATAATTTTATTCATTCGCAGAATTCAGTCGATTACCCGGGTATTGGGTCGTATTCGGACTCATTGGGATACCCGAGCAAAGCCTCGAAGTTTTTAAAAATTTTCAAAAATTGGTGTGGTGAACAGTGTCATGTTGTGGGGTTCAATATAATGCAGTGTCACTTAAAGCGTGGGGACAAGGGTGTCCTTGCCCAAACGTCGTGGGTGGCGTCGTGAGGTGCAATCCCTCACACCGCCTATCACGGCACCCAACCAGGGCACTCCCGGCCTGGGACGTAATATGAGTCGCAGTATTCCGAGCATATCTCAAACTCATAGGGACCTCCATTACTATCTAAAACCACGATCAAACCATACCAAACACGTCCGAAATCGTCATTTCAAAACTCCGATAAAAAATTCCCAAAATCATCAAAAATTAACAAAACTCTCACAATTTCTTCAATCACCATAACAACACCCATCCTTGTTCAAATTAACCATCAACATCAACAACACAACACCAAAAAACCTAGAATTTTCATGATCAACATGGTGCTCGAGGAGTTACGATGAAACCACGTAAAATAGGTGTCAAAACGAAGATAATCGAGTGGTGAGACGAGATCTTACATTTTCTCGCATAGTTGGTCTCTCCCTCGACGTCGATCCACACTAAAAAATCTCATAACCCTAGCCCAAATCACGTTTTTGTTGGAGAGGAGAGAGAAAAAGTGGCCAAACTCCTACTAACACTCCTATTTATAGGTTGGTTTCCAACTTGACCCACCCCGTCATCTTTAGGCTCATCCTAGGGTCTCAATTAGCTCCACCCAACTTCCCAAATGACTCTAATGAGAGACTTTAGTTGACTTGGTCCTTTGACTTTATCCAATAGTTTTCCATAGGCTTTCTCGCACCCGGATCACACCACGACTTGTACTGTCATATGCTCACGACCATACTAATAAACCGAAGACATTCTCATATCAAATAATTATAGTTTTTATGTAACGACTCCAGTTCCCATAAAACTGGGTCTCACTCTGCCTAGACCTACGTGAACCACCGAGCCCTTACTCGTGAAGTCTACGCATCCTAGTCAGCCTCAAATCCTCATGTACATCATTATTCTATTATTTAAATATGTGAGTTATAAGATTATAAAGTTATCAAGAATTTCACAGTGAAAATCATTATAATCAATTATAACTTGTAAATGGAAAATCCGGTAAATAGGTCATGTGGAAACCATGAGAAATGGATAAATACATGCCTGTCTGTGATCAAAACTAAACAGTATGATCATCATGATATCCCTAGACTCACAATCCCTGATACATGTCCCAGTGTTTTACAAAACATACAATACAATAATCACAGTCAAAAGAAGCAAAACCTACACTAAGAAAAGGAAAGAACTGCTTCGAGAGTTCTCAGAGGATGTCATCTAGCATTAAGTCCTTTCCCTTGCTTGTCTCTGCTTTATCTGCACCACCGTCACAAACTAGATGGTGAGTGCGTGAAAAATATAAAGTAATGCCAGAAGAACATAAACAATAATTTAAAAGTTACTAAATAATCAATCCAAATATCATGCAATATTGAAAAATAAGAAATACAACAAATTGCATGATAAACAGACTAGCAAGCATAGCAACAAAGTTTGAGTGTCCAAAGAGTTAAGAGAAGCCCATAAGTGGTCAATTTCCACGTAGTACAACAGTACCACAATCCATAATGACAACAGTCTACATCCACATCCATAACAATCTACTACTCGGGGTGTAATCCACTATTAGGGGGTGGACAACACCCTGCAGACAATGCTTACCTTTGCCCAACAACTATGGACCCAGGAGTACCTTCACGACACACTTACGCCAAGACATTCAACTAAGAAAATATATAATGAAATTCCAACAAATAGCTCAATTCAAATAGAAATGACAATAATGAAAAATGAATTAATGTGTATTTTCTTACTGGCTTACAATCGTACAAAAAACGTACCTCAAATACTGCAAAACTTCGATCCTCGTGTAACCCTCTAAGTTGTTCCACTCAATTATCTAAGTCTAACAATCATTTAACCTAAATTTGCAAATCATTAAAAACTTTCTAATTTGCCCAATTTTTCATAATTATTTTATTAGTATAATTGGGCTGATTTCCAGGATATTGGTTGTATTTGGATCTATTTGAATATCCGAGAGATCTCCAAATTTTTTTGAAATTTAATAAAATTTTCCCTTGTAAATAGTGTCACGCCGTGGGGTTCAACCCTAGCGGCGCCCCCTCACAGCGTGGGTTTGGGGCTCACTGCCTCGACGCCGTGGGTGGCGTCCCTCGCGGCTTCGCACCCAGAACACAATAGTCGGGGGTTTTCGCATCCCCGCTCGCATCGCCGTGTTTCAAGCCTATCCCAAACTCTTAAGAACGTCCGTTACAACACTAAACCACATTCGGTTCGTGTCAAAACCTCGACAAATACTTCGATTCGAAAATTACACAAAAATTCACCAAAAATCCCTAAAAATTTTCACCAACTTCAAATACTCAAATCAATTCATCAATTATCAATAAATCATCTCATTGATTTCAAAAACACCACCCAAACTTATTTTCAACATTTTATGAAAATCTCATCCGAAATAGTCGTTACGAAAACCCACAAAATTAACATCAAACCTTAGATAATCACGAGGAGAGTCGGGATCCTACCTTTTCACGTGGTTGATCGATCCTCACGTCGTAACGAGCTCGAAAACATCGAAACCACCGTTCACTCCTTCGTTCTCTCATTTGGTTCAAAATGAAATAGATTGAGGAGAGAGAAAAAATGATAGGTTTTTATACCTCATCTTCATCTACACACCCGCACGTATCTCGAGGCGCATCTTGCATCTCTTACTCAATCCATCCAACAACTCCAACTCTCTTGTGTGACTTCACTAGATGATTTTCCCTCACAAATTAACCAATTTTCGCTCTCAAATCGCATTCTCGAACCCGTTTCACCTCACGACTCACACCACGTGCGTTCCTGGACATAACCTCGCTATCACATTTTATTTAATTATTTTATGATAATTCCCTAATTACCATTTTTTTGGTGTTTAATTACCTGTATTATACCCAAAAACTCTTGTTTTTCCTAGGTGAATTTTCCACGGAAATCTGTGGCGATTGATTAAACAAAATCACGCATTAGGACATACAGTGTTCACATTCGAGTATAAATAATAATACAAACATCACAAAAAAATAAAATATGCCTCAGTGTCGACTCCCGAGGTTTGAGTAATATGACAAGTAACGACGGTCCTGAAACACGACACGTGTCACCAATTAAATTTAAGGGTTGTTACATTTTAATTAGATTGTGTTAGTGTTTTAATTTAATTTGTCCCCTGAACAGCCAAACACCCAAAAATTATTCACCCGTACGCATTTTGCAGTTTTTTCAGGTCAAACTCGTTCCTCAATGCAAATGCGCACGCTCAACATCCTCACACGTTTGGTACATTAGAATTAACATTTGGGTAATAAATAAATAATACAAAACACCAGACAAAAATAACATACCTCGGTGTCGACAACCGATAATTGAATATGCGTATCACTACAAGTGGGCCCACGTACGACCTAAAATGACACATGGCATGAGTTAGATTTTAGGGTTGTTGCAGTATGGTAGACGCACGGCCCCGAGTTCAATTCCCTACTTGTGTCAAGCTGCATTTGGGCCATTGGAGTTTCTAATGGTCAGTTTTTTGGGTCCCTTGGGATTAGTCGAGAAAAAAAGGCCCGAATACCAGGGTTATGAAAAAATAAAATAAAATATTGGAACTATTTTATTTATTTATTCATTTATTTTGAAAATGTAAATCAAGTATCAACTGATTTATGACTAGAAGAGTATGAAAATTGCATGTTATTTCTTTTTTTCTTTTTACTTCAACTAGCGTCGATCCACGACCTCCCCAAATGTTACCTTTTGATGATTGATGTCTCGTGCATCTCATGAGAGATGCTTTGGCTTGAAATTGTGTTTGTTTGAGTGTTAAATATATATATATATATATAATAATAATAATATATCATAACGTGAGCCAATTAGGCATCCAACCCCATGATTAAGGAGAATCTAACATATTAAATTAATTTCATATTACATTATCTCTTGACAAGAATCATAGATTGCTACTGTTCTTAAGCTGGTAAAATAGAAATTTCTTTAACATCAATGGTTCAATACATGACCACACGTAGAATCAACTACCATCATAAAAGTACATTGGCTTGTTAATCCGATTTGTTCAAAAGAACTGTCATGAATTTAGTTGTGAATGCGGTCATAAACATTGAAACTGTGTGACAATCAGAGACTATTCTCTACAAAAATCTAGAACATGTGACAATATACAAACACCATTAGAACCACATAACGAAAAACAAAACTTTCAACGAGGGAAGAATACTTTAGACTTCCAAAAAAGAAGACAAAAAGGCTAAAAATAAAAACTAAGAAGAGGACCAACCCAGCTAGTTACACAAATCCATGAACGATCATTGAGGAAAATGTATCGCAAAAAGAATAGATCTAATATATACGATATAAAAAAAGATCTACAATTATTGAATAAATAAAACACAAAAAGATGCACTGATTGAAACCATCTTCAATCAAAAGAGAAGATCAGCGGTAGGCATATGGCTCAAGACTCGTAATATCGAAAGAGAATCAAAAAAGAGATTTTAGGGTTTTCAACCATAATAGCGACTCGTGCATGATCATTAAAGCAATTTGGATGACAACTCGTAGTTGTACAATCTCGATAATCCTAATTGAGTGAGAGTTATATTTGAAACCAATTAGGTTGATTTTCTTAAATGTAAAACACATTAAAACATATCTCGTGAGATGAACGAGAACTTCACTTGCTAAAAGGCAAGGTTTAAGGAAGTTGTGTGCGTCAGAGATTGAATTCCTCCCGTCTATCTAATCAAACCAAGAAAATAAAATTCTATTTTGCCTAGACTTTTTTTTTTTTCATTTCAATTCAAGATTTCTTTCTTTCACTTGACGACAAAAAAAAAAAAAAAAAAAAAAAAAAAAAAAAAAAAAAAAAAAAAAAATCTTTACCAACATGCTATAGCCACGTAATTTTTTTTCCTCTGGTCCTAATCCCTTTTATGACAAAGGTAATTTCTTACCCCCAACAGTATCCCACAGGCCACAGCCTAGCCGAAATGAGAAATCGTTGGTAAGCAACAACGGATATGGAGATTTTTTCTCCGGAGATCATGAGTGTATACTCTGGAGGTTGCCCGTCAAGTCTCTAGTGCGATTCAGGTGCGTCTCTAAATCCTGGCTTGAATTAATCAGTGATCCGCATTTCATCAAAGCTCATCTTAAACAATCTCATCTAATAAGTAAAGACATCAAGATCATGCTCAAGTCTGATGATTACATCTACTCAGTAGACATTGTGGATGGTAACCTGGTTGTAGTTGATCCCCACTGCCCCCGCCCATTAAGAGATGTTAGGGATACTGATGATGAGATTTTGGGTTCATGTAATGGGTTGCTTTACATGTTTGGAACATTTTTGTGGCTTTGGAACCCAGCCACTGGAGACCGCATTAAAGTGCCTGACAGCCCTGATGGTCCCGATCATTTTTCAAGGGAATATTGTTCTATTTCATATGGGTTTGGTTACGATCAGATTATTGATGATTATAAAGTGGTTGAGGTTCATTGTTATGATTATGTTGACTTAGGTGCCCTGTCGGAAGCCAGAGTGTATTCATATGCCTTGAATTCATGGAACATAATCACAGAACTTCCTTATGTGTGCATCGATAGAACTGGGAAACTTGCAAATGGAGCTCTTCATTGGGTGGCTCATCGTTGTGATGACGAATCCCAATCAAATTTGATCATTTCATTTGATATTAGGAGTGAAGAGTTTCAGGAGGTGTCATTGCCTGATGAATTTAAGGATGAGGAAGTTTATCTTGGGGTGGCAGTCTTGGCTGGTTCTCTTTCTATACTTCGATATGGTACGTTTCGTCTTGAGGTATGGGTGATGAAAAATGATGGTGCGAGAGAGACTTGGGCGATGTTTTTCTCAATTGGACAGCCTCTTTATAATCCGTTTAGAGGGTGTAAACCCCTGTGCATTTTAAAGAATGGCAGATATTACTGGATAAGAGCGGGGAAGGTTTAATTTTATATGACCCTAAAGATGGAAGGAATAGGAACATCCGCATTCCTGGTCTTTCAAAATGGGATGAGACGCATATATATGTGGAGAGCCTTGTCACTCTCGATTTTGAAGAAAGTGAAGGGCATAGGAGTATCGAAGAGGTATCATATTCTCTTGGACTTGATTTTATTATCTTGTTTGTCCCTTTCTTTAATAATGTATCTTTTTATTTTATATTTTTACTTTTCACCATCACAATTAGGCTTATTTTTTAACTTGAGCCTTAGTTCTAAAACATTTTGACTTCACATTAAACATCATTTAGTAGTAGCACCAATTGACGCAAAGATTTGGGAAGGACGGGTTGTGGTGGTTTGAACACCTGCAGAGACGGCCTACAAATGCCTCTATTAGAAAACTTGACTCAATAGAAATTGAAGAAATTCGACGAGGTAGTGGCAGACTGAAGTTGACTCGGGATGCATTTATTAGGAGTGATTTGAATGGTTTGGAAAGCTCACCATCAATTGTACTAAATCAAGCACATTGGAAGAGTTTGATCCATGTAGTTGACCCCAATCAATTTGGGACTAAGGCTATGTTGTCGGTTGTTGTTGTTGTTGTTGTTGTTGTTGTTGTATTAAGCATTATTTAGTCCATCTATAATCAGTTATGTAGTCCTGAGTTCCTAGACAGGTAGACATTTTTTTTCCTTTTTTTTCTTGTTTGTCATTATGTGAAGTTCTTTCATATTCTCCCTTTTTTTTTTTGCTTACAAATCATAAGTTTTGCAATGAATGTTGGTTGTTGAACAAGTTTGTGTTTCCTTGAAAAAAAAAAAAAAAAAAAAAAACTAGCTTACGCTTGGGTCTAGTGGACGTAATTTTCAGTTCTGTACAGCTTCATCATACCGAGTGCTGTTCTTCATAAGGAAAATTTTATGCTTGGGTTTATGCCAACTTAATGTCATAGGAAGGACGGCTCTGCAATTAAATTGATTCAAGTTATCCTACTGACTATTGGAAGTCATGATAATGAATTAAACATTTTTGCAGGATCACGTCAATCGGCTTCATGAGGAATTGTTGCAGCCACAGCTAGGTAGTACAGAGCCTATTCCTGTTGATGCGACAAAATTTTATTACACGACGACTGGTGGACAACAGAAGAGCCGAGTCTACGACATTGACATGGAAGGACTGGCAATGAATGGGGCTACAGCTGAAGGTAGCAGCTCAAATGCACCAATCTACACTGAGGAGCAGTTCCAGAGGCAAGTTGAGAGGATAGTCGACGAGAGGCTTTCCCATTTCCAGGAACAACTAAGAGTAGAGATGCAGACTGAAATGCAGGCTTATATGCTCAAGATAGAGCAGAGGTTGCTAGTACAGGTGGCAGGGACTTCATCTGCACGACATCAGCGCCAGAACCCGAATGAGTCGAGAGGAGATGATGTCGTCACGGATTTTCCTGTCGATCCTTGATAGCATTTTGTGCATTTTAGAGTAAATTTTGTTATATTTGTATCATTTGATTTCTTGAGTTTTTCTTTTTTGAGTTGTAATATAAATTTTAACTTTGCGTTGGGTACTAAAAACTTCGTTTGGTTTATGCATTTGAAGCTGCCATTTTTAGATACTAATGGATGCTTTTTGTTGTCGAATTTTTTACTAAAATTGTAGTAAAAAAAGGTTGGTAAATTTTGAAGGCCGGTTACTTGTCGGTTATTGTTTGTGCTTTTTGTGGCTATGTTTCGAAAGTATTGATTATCAATTGAATGTAGTGTTTTTTGACCAAAAAATTCACTGGTATATACACGCAAAAGAGATTTTTAGCTTCTCTCTCTTTGGTGATTGATTTTGCAGCAAAGAAGTGTGTTTTGCTTCTTAATTGTGTTTCTGCTCTTTTCGTACAAATTCATCTATTTCTTTAGTGATGATTTTTGAAGCAAAGTATGTTTTGCTCTTTCAATGTGTTTTTTTACTCTTTTCCTATAGATTCAACAAGTGTTTTTCCTTCTTTCTTTCGCTTAACATTTATGAGCACGCAGTTTTGAAGATGTGAGCTTGCAGAACAAGGTGAAGAACCCGGGGGAGGACAATGAAGTATCAGAAAATGGAGATGAAAAGAGAGAAAATGGGCCCCACTATTTTCATCTCCTACCATTTACACCAAATCTCACACCGTTGGGCCCCACTATATATTTACTCAAAAGTCATGGAAAATCATGTCATTTTTTTTTTTTAAATTATAATAAAAAACTGGGCCCCGCCACAATTTCTCCATTTTCTCGACGTCAATTTGGTGCAAATGCTACATATTGACGGGTGCAAATGCTACATATATGGTGCAACATCTCGATGTTTGGCATTCGACTTTTGAAGCCAAAATAAAGTAAGCGTTTGTAAACCTCTTTTCTCTTGACTTGAATTGCTCCCCTCTCTTGCGAGGAGTTTTGTTACGTGTACAAAGACTTTTTTAGAGGATTTAGATCAAGAAGGAATTTCCCTGGCTTAGCATGACGCCAAATTGGCGTTTGTAAACCTCCTCTCAGCACTATAAATTGATGGGTTGGAGTTGCTCTTAAAGATTGTAGCAATAGGTGAAGAAAAATAAAAGTTTTTTTTGAAAAAAAAAATTAAAGTTCAAGATATCTAATCACTAGTTAAAAAAAAAAAAGAAAAAAGAATAGGTGTTTTTTAGACCCCTAGATGATGTAAAAAATCGTTGATGGGTGCCATGTGTAACAAACATTCAAAATCCTTTTTAAAGAGGGAAAGGCCCCATTTGGTTCAGCTTATGAATTTGCTTATTGATGATGTAGCATCGCATTTTAATTGAAAATTAGTGTTTGAACTTTGGATAATATTCCATTGGATCCCTAATGGCAGAAAAACTGCTTTTGATAAGCTATAAGTGAAAGCTGAACCAAACGGCCAAAAACGCCAAAGATCATCATGAGCGAACGCCAAAATCGAGAGAAGGGAAAGGAAGATCATCGGAGATGATTATGAAATGCACAGAGATCGAGGTTCTGGAGAAATATGTGATCTTCCATGTCATCAAAGAGATTCTTCATATTGAATTAATTTCATATCCCATTCTCTGTCGATGAGTATCATAAATGGCCACACAAATGTTGTATTTACGAAATTGCTAAACAATTGTTCTCAAGCCCTTCAATGAACTTATACAGTGATTGTGTAAATTCGTAATTGTGCTGCAATCTCGATAATTCTAATTTGGTGAGAGTTATATTTGAAACCAATTAAGTTGGACTTTTTTAAATGTGAAACACAGTAAAATATCTCCGATGAGATGAACAAGGTACCACTTGATAAGGTTTAAGGGAGGTCGTGTGTTCGACTTTTGCTCCAAAAAAATTATATTAATTGTGTTATAAAAAGTTAACTCGTTAATAACTTGCATTTTAACTTTTATGTCAAACTCATAACCTATTGTATTGTCTCAGTGCGTCTACTCCCCCTGTGAGCATCAATCACCAAGTGCAGTAAGTCTAGTTGTTGTAATTGTATACATGTATGATCTGGTGTACCCTGGTGTATGTGTGTTATATAAACACTAGGTGTTAGTTACAACTTCAGCGATCTTGTACACGTGTAAGATGATCTAACGGTTGTAAATAAATCTTTCTGTTAATAAATACCAAACAAAGTCTCTCTGTCTTCGTTGATGAAGCAGAGATGAATTTCCCCAATTGGTTTCTTTATTGTGAATTTACATGGTATCAGAGCAAGAACGCGTAAGCGATGGCGATTCTTGGAGGATCTTCATCATCTCCAGAAGCTTCATCAACCAGGACAACAATGACACAATCAACACCATCGTTGACTCCATTTGGTAACTCTCTTAGCCAAATTGTGTCAATTAAGCTTGATGAGTCAAATTTCTTGCTTTGGAAGTCGATTGTAGTTCCTGTGATAGAAGGTATTAGGTTTGATAAGTTCATTTTCGGAGATAAACTAGTTCCACCGAAATTCTTGGATGGATCTGATGAATGGACTCCTGAATATGAAGATTGGTATTCGAAAGATCGGATTCTTGTGGCTTGGTTAATGAGTTCTTTGAATGGATCAATTGGATCACAAGTGAGTGGATATAGTTCTTCGGCTAGGTCATTGTGGAAAGCTATTGAAGATCTATGTGGTGCACAAAATTATGCATAGATTCAAGTTAATATAACAGCGTTACAGACGATGCGCAAAGGAATGATGACGATGACAGAATATCTGAAGAGATTGAAAGAATTGTATGATAAATTGGCTACTGCTGGAGAAGTAATTTCAATGAATGATCTAATTTCATGTACTTTGAATGGTCTTGATGGAGACGATCTTCCATTTACAGCAGTTTTGGAAAGTCAAAGAAATCCAACATGGCCTGAAATCCAAGCATCTTTATTGAGTTTTGAAGCAAAATTGATGCAAATCCAGACACTAGCTGGTATAAATTCTATGAACATTCAAGGATCTACTCAGATGGTTAATGCGGCAGAGATCAAGAATGGTACTGGAAGTCAGTTTAAGAGTAATCAAGGCTTTAATAGTCAAGGAGGAGGAAATTGAGGTTCTAGTAATGGAAATGGTAATAGAGGAAGAGGAAATGGAAGATTTAGAGGCCGAGGTAGCTGGAAGTCAAGTATTACTAATCGTCCAACTTGCCGAATTTGTGGAAAAATTGGACACACAGCTGATATTTGCTGTTATAGAGGTGATTTCAACTATGTGAAAGGACATTGTAATGGAGGAAATCATCAACAACAAATGCACATGCCTTTTGCTCAATCTCAGAGAGGAGTTTTTATGGCTAACAGTGGTCCTATGCCTTCTCAACAGTTCTTTCAGTCACAATAACCTATGCTACCACAACCAAGTGCACAGAATTGCATTACCTCTACTGAATGAATTGCAGATTCTTCTTGGTATGCTGATTCATGGGTCACTTCACATGTTACATCTGATCGAGGACAACTATTGAACAACTCACCTTATTCAGGTAACTGTTCTTTAGTTGTTGGGAATGGTAGTAGTTTATCTATTGCATCTGTTGGACATGCTAAAACTCATCCACTAAATTCCTCTTTGAGTTTTCCAAATACTTTATGTGTTCCAAGTATTAAGAAAAAATTGTGGAGTATCTTTCAGTTAACTCATGACAATAATGTCATTATTGAGTTTAATTCTTCTCATTGTGTGGTGAAGGATATCAACACTAATCAAGTCTTACTCAAAGGGGTACTTAAGGATGGCCTGTACCAGTTCTTTGGCCCTTCTTCCTCCTCATCTGTGTCTTCAAGCTCAACTACAAATAAGTCATTATAGCATCTCAAAGACAACCTAATCATGTCTGGCACTTGAGATTGGGTCATCCATCGTTGTCTACTCTTCAGCAAGTTCTGAAAAAGCATATTAAAGTTCCTTTTACTTCAAGTCACTTTTGTAATTCATGTCCAATGGGCAAACATCATGCTTTACCATTTCCTTTCTCTCTGTCAAATAGCTCCAATGTATTAGATCTAATCCACACTGATGTATGGGGTCCTTATCCTGTTACTTCCCATGATGGGTATAACTACTACATACATTTCCTTGATGATTGTACAAGATTCACTTGGTTGTTTCCTCTTAAATATAAATCAGATGCTTTGCCTACTTCCATCAATTTCAAAAAGCTTGTTGAAAATCAATTTTCTACTACCATTAAGCGTGTTCAATCTGATTGGGGAGGGGAATTTCGTAGTTTTAAATCTTTCCTTGATGCTCATGGGATTTTCTTTCAACATGCATATCCTCATACACATGAACAAAATGGGAGAGCTGAAAGAAAGCATCGTCGCATTGTTGAAACTAGTTTGACATTGCTAGCACATGCTCAGTTGCCTTATAAGTCCTGGTTTGATGCTTGTGCTATTGTTGTTTTTCTGATAAACAAACTACCTACACCTGTGTTAGGTGGTATGTCACCTTATCAGAAGTTATATCACCAATCACCTGATTATCTATTTTAAAGGTGTTTGGATGTGCATGTTATCCATATACACGACCATATAATTCCACAAATATCAGTTTCGATCTGAGAATTGCATTTTCTTGGGCTATAGCTCTTTCCATAAAGGTTACAAATGTATGAGCAAGAATGGCAGGATGTATATTTCTCGACATGTGTTGTTTGATGAGGAGTTTCCCTTTTCTACATTTGTGGGAAACACTAATACCAGTTCTGTAGTTAAGAGATCCCTCATTCCATAATATCACTGAATCTTGTTGTTCCTCAGTCTCCTATTCAGCATAGTAATTCTCAGTCTCAAGTTGATTTTCCAGATTCTACAAGTTCTTCTACTTCTCCTGCACAGTCCTGTAACGACCCCAAATCCATCGGCCGCTATGGCGTGCACCGCGGGCCCACAACTCTGCTAACTCACCATCCAGCTGTGTCCTACGACCACTCATAACTCATTACCAATCAATTATTACTAACTTAATATCGTTTTCTTGAATTATAGTTTCAAGTTAGCTTATGGACTCGTTATTATCATTTAACCTCAAATCATGCAGCAGAAGTCTCAAATCATCAAATGATACTAAATAGTAGTTTAAATATCAATTAGTCTAAAGTGAAAACTATACCAAAATGTAATCCATATATAGATGTCAAGTGTAATCCTTAAAATATCAAAAATTATACCTCAGAGTCAAATACAAACCAAAATGTCTCTCACAACCCATACCCAACATAAAAACAATAAACATAAACAAACGTACGAGTAGGACAGTCTGCAGTCAATTACAAGTAATCCTCTAGCTTGTCCTTCCCTCTGCTCGTACCAGTATCTCCACTCAAGCCATCACAAAAAGGCAGATAACGAGTTCAAAGTGAGTAATCCCAAGGAAATTCACCAAGTAAATACAAAATGTAAAGTTACAGAGATCAAGATACTATAAATAAACATGCAGAACAAAAGAATACAGACGACTGTGGAAGATCATCGCATGAATATGAATAGTAGAGGAATCAAAGTGCGTGCACAATCAAAGTCAAACTAGAGCCATAATTCGGGCTATCCGCCAGGCACGGCCCGTGAGGATAGCTCGAACGGGTGACCCTGGACCCACTAGGTGGCTGGCGTAGACCACGACGCACCCACACATGCCTATCATACCCGAGTAGCATATTCACCGGCGCATGCCTAGACATATGCTATAGCTTAGTGGACCCTATGCCCCCGTAATGAATAAGCACCAGGTGGGGACGAACACAACCACCGTAAAACAATAAGAAATAAAGATTATTGAATAAACAAGACAGTATTCAAATATCAAGCAACAAGTACTAAAGTGAATTTTAGTTGGGATACTACACACCTCAAACTGCACTCCAATTACCCAGTATCCGTCTCGGTCCAATCCCGTTCTTGCCTCGGAATGCTCGCTCGATACCCGACTCTGTTTACCTAATTCCTTTTATTGTGTTTAGTGTATTACTATTGAATTAGATATGTGGTAGGGTCAAAATACCCAAAACAGCCTTAATATTGGCCTCTGTCCTGCACTCAACGTGCTGGAGAGAATGTCCAGTGCACTGGGCAGTCGTCCTCATTTCCCTAGAATTGCCCGACGTTGGCGCTTTTTGCCCAAATTCAACAAATCCGGAATCTGGTTTCTAGCCTTTAAACCCCACAACAACACCAGCACAATAATCACAACACCAAAACCTACTCCATAATAGTGGGTATACACCCCATATCCAAACCACTATGAAAGTCTACAAAAGTGATACCAAAACATAGAGTAAGTAGAGAGGATTAAGGATCTAACCTTGGTTTGTTGATTCCCCACTCACAAGCCCTTCAAATCATCAAGTCAAACACCTCCAAAACCCTCCTTTTCTTTCATTTTCGTCCAGCAGAGAAAGAAGAGAGAAAGTGGTCAAAATGTTGAAAAAACACATTTATATAACTCATTTCATCAATTCTCACATACACATCTCTAGGCTTTGTTTGATGGTCAAGATGAGGTCAAAAGGTCCTCCACAACATGCCAAAACTGTCCCATATGGTTCTCTTGCCAAAACTGTCCCATATGGTTCTCTTTGTCTCTATTCACACGACACCAATTATATGCACGTCGAGCATTCCAATACCCGGCTCCAAACCTCGACCCGTGCCGTTCACGCACAACGACGGTACCAAGTGCCTCGACATCATTTATTATGAATTATTTAATGCATTTTATCATTTATTGTGTGTATCTAATGCCCCGTCCTAGTGTGCTAATTATTCGCCACCCGGTCCACGCGTCTATGCGCCAGTCGCAGCGAAAACGTGTCACACCATCTCACTCGTCAATACCAATATAAGCACACATATTGCGATGTAATTTAACTAACTTGAACATATACATTGCAACTTCACCACAAGAGCACACAAAACGGACTGTATACCTAATCTGGGAATGCTCCGGCCTCGCTGTGGGTCCCACGAACGTCCTCGCTGGCGTCCATGTCTGCATTTGCGTCATAAGTAACGAAAATTTGAAATTAGGCCATTACAGTATCTTTTCTACCTTCTACTGCTCCTAGTTCTTCAAATATTCATCCAATGGTTACACGAGCTAAGAATGGCATTTATGTGAAGAAAGCCTTTGTGACTACATGTATGGATAAAAATAAAGTGCCTAAGAATGTTACTGAAGCTTTAACCATACCTCATTGGAAAGAAGCAATGATTAAGGAATACAAGGCTTTGCAGGATAATCATACTTGGTCTTTGGTCTCTCCAGTTACTTCACAAAATGATGTTGGGACTAAATGGATTTTTACTATCATAAGGAATTCAGATGGTTCTATAAATAGGTATAAGGCTCGTTTGGTTGCAAAGGTTTCAAACAAATTCTTGGTGTGGATTAAAGTTATTTTTTGAAAAAGAAAATTAAAGTTCGATATTGTCATTATAGGTTCAAGTAGTACTGTTATTCAGCCTTTCATTGACAAGTTAAATACCTCTTTTGCTTTGAAAGACATTGGTGAGTTGAATCTCTTCCTTGGGTTTGAAGTTCGAAGGGATAGTACTGGTTTGTATTTAAACCAATCCAGTTACATCATGTCCTTACTGCAGAAAGCTTAAATGTTAAATGCAAAAGTTGCAGAGTCTCCAACAGTTTCAGGGGAGCAGTTATGTCATGATACTCATGCTCCTTTTCATGATGTCTCTTTGTACCGTAGCTTAATTGGCGGCTTGCAGTATGTTATTCACACAAGACCTGATTTTGCTTTTATAGTGAACAGACTCAGTGCTTATCAATAGTGTCCTTCTACCTCACATTGGCAAACATTAAAACGAGTCTTGAGGTTTTTAAAAGGCACCAGTCATTGGGGTTTATGCTTTAAACCAGGTTCAAAGTTGGTGTTAACAGGGTATTCTAACGCTGATTGGGCTGCTAATTACATTAGTGTTTGAGTTTAATTAGGATTATGAGTTATTAGTGTTTGAGTTTGATTAGGATTTCGAGTTAGAGTATGAGTCTATTTAGGGTCTCCTAGTTAGATTAGGAGTATGTTTATGTGAGTCTATAAATTAGAGTTAACCCCCGCATTGTAAGTAACGAGTTTATTTAAGAGATTAATAAAGTGTGTCATTGCGGTGTCTCTAAACCTAACATGGTATCAGAGCAATAGTGAGATCTTGAGATCTGTGTCTTGGTTGTGTGAGAGTTCTTAAAGACTCAAGAACATAATTTGGGCTTTAGATCTATTGAGAGATCGAAGCGTGCACGTTTCTTGTTTTGGAGAAGAAACAAAAATTGAATTGCAGCGTTCTGTTGCAAACACAAATTGCGTGGTTAAGCAGCAGATTCGTTGAAGAAGGCTCGATTGAGTTGGAGCAGATTCGTTGAAGAAGAAATTGGAAGTTGCTTTGTTATAAAGCATTCATACATCAAATCAAATCCTTTTTGTTTTTTTTGTAGACAAAGATCAGCAAGCAAGCAATTTTTATTGCAATTTGAAACACTTACGTTCAATAGATTATTTTGTAGTGGTAAATATTCATGGCTACAACTGGAAACGGTCAAGTTCAACCGACACTACCAGTGTTCGATAGAAAGAAGTTTGATGGATAGAGCACTCAGATGAGAGTCTTGTTCAGTTTTTAAGATTTGCTCACAGTCGTTGGAGATGGGTTCGAAGACCCAGGGGCCATCGCTACCTCGACACAAAAGGAGCTTCGCAAGAAAGATCAGAAGGCACTTTATTTTATTTTGCAAACGCTTGATGATGTGGCGTTTGAGAAAGTGTAACTGGAGAAGACATCAAAGGAAGCGTGGGACACTTTAGAGACGTCCTACAAGGGTGCACAAAGAGCCAAGAAAGTTCGGTTGCAAACTTTGAGGCGGCAATTCGAGTTGATCGAGATGGATGACTCAGAAGATATAGAGAAGTACACTAATCGTGTTAAGACAATCGTCAATCAGTTAAAGATGAATGGCGGAGAAGTCGCTGATCTCGATGTGAACGAGAAGATTTTGCGCACCTTGACCACGTAGTCGTTGCTATTATGGAGTCTGGGACAGATTATGAGACCAAGTCAGTTGAAGAAATCATTGGTTCGGTACGAGCACATGAGCAACGAATTAATGAAAAAAGTGAAAAAGTCAAGCATACTGAGTAGGCATTGAAGACTACAATTGTCCCGAAGCTAAAAAAGGATTATGGGTTTAAAGGCCGTGATCAAGTCAACAACAATGGCAAAGGTTCGAATAATAGTCAGCAGTGGTGGGAGAGAAATAAAGGTCGTGGACGAGATAAAGGTCACGATCAACAGAGAAATCAGATTCAGTGTTACAACTGTCGCAAGTTTGGGCATATAGCCAGAGACTGCAACACTAAAAAATATGCAAAATCTGCTGCACGTGTGTCTTTTGCCCAAGGCGATGATTGTACCCATACACTCTTTATGGTTTCGTTAGGCCAAGAATGTTCACAAAACTACATGTGGTATCTTGATAGTGGATGCTCCAACCACATGTGCAGTAATAGAGACTTGTTTGACGATTTAGATGAGTCAATGACGACGGAGGTCAAGTTTGCTGATGATAGGAAACTTCCAATCAAAGGAAAAGGAAGAGTTATAATTCAGTTGAAGAACGGTGATCATCAGTAATATCTGATGTTCTTTATGTGCCTACAATGAAAAATAATCTATTGAGTCTGAGGCAGCTTGTAGAGAAAGGGTACACAATGAATTTGAAAGATGGCTATTTATCCATGTTCGACTCTAGAGGTATTGCCATTCTTAAATCTCCTTTGAAAAATAGGTTATTTCAGGTTGAGATTAAGACTGGATCTTATTTGTGTTTTAAATCCATTGTTTCTGATAAGTCATGGTTATGGCATCTGAGATATGGTCATCTGAACTTTAAAAGTTTGACGTTGCTCACTCAAAAGAGATTAGTGAAAGGATTGCCTGCTATTCAACATCCTGAGCAGTTTTATGAAGGGTGTATTTTAGGGAAGCAACAAAGACAGTCATTCGCTTCCGACACTCAGTGGCGTGCCAAATCTCCATTACACTTAGTTCACTCAGATCTTTGTGGTCCTATGCAGATAGCTTCAGTAGGAGGGAGTAAATATTTCTTGACTTTTATTGATGACTACAACAGGAAGATTTGGGTGTATTCTCTTGAAATCAAGTCATACGTGTTTACTTGTTTTCAGAAATTCAAGGCGTATGTGGAGAAACAAAGTGGACGCTACATCAAGATTTTGAGAACAGATGGCGGTGGTAAATACAAGTCCTCCATATTTTCTGGTTTTTGTGATCATCATGGGATCAAGTATGAGATCACTCCACCACATACACCACAACATAATGGTGTTGCAGAAAGAAAGAATAGGACTATTATGGACATGGCTCGTAGCATGTTGAAAGCGAAAGGTTTACCTAATTTTTTATGGGCTGAAGCAGTTGTATGTTTAGTTTATTTACTGAATAGGTCACCCACAACAGCAGTGTCTCATCTTACTCCAGAAGAGGCTTGGAGTGATTACAAGCCAGGTGTCAGATATTTAAAAGTGTTTGAATCAACTGCGTATGTTCATGTTCCCGATGCTAATAGGAAGAAATTGGATGACAAAGGCGTGAAGGTCATTTTTCTTGGCTATGTTCCGGTAGGCGATTGGAGCATACAAATTTTATAACCCGATTACCAACTCGTGATTGTCGACGAGAGATGTATTGTTTGATGAGCGGATGCATGGACTTGGGACACAAAAGGCAAGGGAATTGCTCAATCTGCTGCAATCGTGTTTAATGATGAGGCATCTACTTCAACAAATATTTCTCCTACCACAGCACTATTTTGACTAGTACAAGTATTAGACTCCGTAGTACGAGTGATAGACCACATAGGAATCCTAGGCTACCGGCTCGCCTTCAGGATTGTCAGGTTACCTCTGATGATGCGGTTGACGATGATGTCATTTTAGTTCATTTTGTCATGTTTGCAAATTCAGACCCTATTAGCTTTCGTGAAGCCGTGCAAGATAGATATTGGGTTGATGCTATGAATTCCAAAATCGAGACTATTGAGAAGAATGATACTTGGGACCTTGTTGATATTCCTCAAGGTCACAAAGCTATTGATGTCAAATGGGTTTTCAAGACAAAAAGGAAATTCAATGGAGACGTGGAGCGTTACAAAGCTAGATTGGTGGCCAAAGGATATGAGCAGAGGCCTGGCTTTGATTATCAGGAAGTGTTTGCTCCAGTTGCTCGCATTAAGACGGTCCGGTTATTGATTGTCATTGCTGCCCAGAGAAGGTGAAAACTTCACCAGATGGATGTGAAATCAGCCTTTTTAAATGGCTACTTAGATGAAGTTGTTTATGTCAAGCGACCACCGGGATATGTTCAAGAGGCGATTGAAGAAAAAGTTTATAAGCTGAATAAAACACTTTATGGCTTAAAACAGGCACTGCAAGCTTGGAATAAAAGGATTGATGAATTCTTTCAGGGTTATGGACTGGAAAAGTGTGCTTATGAACATGCTTTGTATGTGAAGATTGATGCTTCTACTAGTACTGCAATGATAGTTTAAGGCTATGATCAGAGTTGGTAATCGGGTTATAAAATTTGTATGCTCCAATCCGCCCTGGAACATAGCCAAGAAAAATGACCTTCACGCCTTTGTCATCCAATTTCTTCCTATTAGCATCAGGAACATGAACATACGCAGTGGATCCAAACACTTTTAAATGTCTGACACCTGGCTTGTAACCACTCCAAGCCTCTTCTGGAGTAAGATGAGACACTGCTGTTGTCGGAGACCTATTCAGTAAATAAACTAAACATACAACTGTTTCAGCCCAGAAAGAATTAGGTAAACCTTTCGCTTTCAACATGCTACGAGTCATGTCCATAATAGTCCTATTCTTTCTTTTTGCAACACCATTATGTTGTGGTGTATGTGGTGGAGTGATCTCATGCTTGATCCCATGATGATCACAAAAATCAGAAAATATGGAGGACTTGTATTCACCACCACCATCTGTTCTCAAAATCTTGATGTAGCGTCCACTTTGTTTCTCCACATACGCCTTGAATTTCTGAAAACAAGTAAACACGTCTGACTTGTTCTTAAGAGAATACACCAAAATCTTCCTGCTGTAGTCATCAATAAAAGTCAAAAAATATTTACTCCCTCCTAGTGAAGCCGTCTCGCATATAGGACCACAAAGATCGAGTGAACCAAGTGTAATGGAGATTTGGCACGCCACGGAGTGTCGGAAACGAATGACTGTCTTTGTTGCTTCCCTAAAATACACCATTCACAAAACTGCTCAGGATGTTGAATAGCAGGCAATCCTTTCACTAATCTCTTTTGAGTGAGCAACGTCAAACTTTTGAAGTTCAGATGACCATATCTCAGATGTCATAACCATGACTTATCAGAAACAATGGATTTAAAACACAGATAAGATCCAGTCTTAATTTCAATATGAAATAACCTATTTTTCAAAGGAGATTTAAGAATGGCAATACCTCTAGTGTCGAACATGGATAAATAGCCATCTTTCAAATTCATTGTGTACCCTTTCTCTACAATCTGCCCCAGACTCAATAGATTGTTTTTCATTGTAGGCACATAAAGAACATCAGATATTACTGATGATCACCGTTCTTCAACTGAATTATAACTCTTCCTTTTCCTTTGATTGGAAGTTTCCTATCATCAGCAAACTTGACCTCCGTCGTCATTGACTCATCTAAATCGTCAAACAAGTCTCTATTACTGCACATGTGGTTGGAGCATATCTAATCACTAGTTAAAAAAAAAGAAGAAAAAAGAATAGGTGTCCCGAGATGATGTAAAATCGTTGGATGGGCGCAATGTGTAACAAACATTCAAAATCCTCTTTAAAAACTTCTTTTTATCGAGGGAAATGTCTCGTTTGGTTTGCTTGCTTGCTGATCTTTGTCTACAAAAAAAACAAAAAGGATTTGATTTGATGTATGGATGCTTTATAACAAAACAACTTCCAATTTCTTCTTCAACGAATTTACTTATTGATGATGTGACATCGCATTTTAATTGAAAATTAGTGTTTGGACTTTGGATAATATGCGATTAGATCCCAAATTGTAGAAAAATTGCTTTTTGGGTCTTAAGTTCTCTACATCTAGTGAAGCGTCATCCATCTAGGTGTGAGAAGAGATTGATGTTCATTTTGTCAGGGAAAAGGTTTTGAATGGTGAGATTGGTGTTCAGTATGTTCCCACAATAGATCAAATTGCTGACTGCTTTATTAAGGCACTGTCTACTTCTAGATTTCATTTTTTGTGTGGCAAACTTGGTGTATTGCCTATACCCCTTCGTTTGAGGGGGAATGTTAGTACAATCACGAAGTGCAGTAAGTCTAGTTGTTGTAATTGTATACATGTATGATATGGTGTACCCTGGTGTATGTGTGTTATATAAACACTAGGTGTTAGTTACAACTTCAGGGATCTTTGTACACGTGTAAGATGATCTAACGGTTGTTAATAAGTCTTTCTGTTAATAAATACCAAACAAAGTCTCGCTGTCTTCGTTGATGAAGCAGAGATGAATTTCCCCAATTGGTAATTAAATGAACAATAGATCAGAGATGAAAATATTAAAAAAGAAAATTGGAAAGATCTGATGACAAATGAAACAGTAACAAATGGAAATTGGAAATGTCAAATGTCATATATTTCATTACTGCACAAGTACTTAAATAACCAAAGCAGTTGCCTTAGTCAACATCCACATACACACAACGCTCCCACTCACAACATCAACCATGAACAATTTTGTTCACCTACTTCAAGTAACCACTCACCATAATACCCATTACTGCATTACATGTTAACGACCTACTGCCTCACTAACAATTAACACACATGACAAATTGACAACTTAATTTGACTCAGACAAACACAACTTAATTAAATAAACTAACTAAACTAAATTTGAATCACAAATTCTAACACACCCCCCCACCCCACACGGCTAACGCCTTCCCCTTCCCTCCCTTCTCTTTTTTGGGCAGCTTTCCAACTAGATGTTGGATTTGTTGTGGGTTTTCGACGTGGTCGTCGTCAACGACCATTTTGCTTAGGGTTTGGTCTACACGAAGAAGACCTTTAACAATGACAACATGTCTATGGCAATTGATCGTTTTTCTTCTCTGTTGGGCCAAACATCTAGTGTTTTTGTTATTTATGTAGGTTTGGCCACCGCCTACGTGTGGATGTAGCTTACTCCGATGAGCAGTTTGTTAGGGTATGAGTATGTAATTAGTTTGTTAAGGTTTATCTCTGTAAGGAACGTTGTTTGTTGTCCTCTTTTATTGGGTTATTGCCCTTCTTGTATGGATGTTGTTTCGAGCTTAAGTAGATTGTAATACATATTATCTTTGATGTAATAGGTTGTTATACTCTTGTTATTGGTCTTAAGAACATCAATGTAACAAATTTGACAAAAAAAAAAAAAAAACTCATAACTATTTTTCATGTGTTGAGTTATCGTTTATGTCAAGCCTACATGTAAGAAAGGAATCGCCACCTCAAGTAGTTTCGAAAGATTATGGTTGATTCCACTTTAGGCAAAAAAAAAAATATATATATATTTACCATCATGCTCTTGCCTAGCCCTTTTACCGACTTCGCATAACTTCCAGAGACAAAAACACTTTCCCATTTGCTGTAGCCCCAGGCCGAAATGAGAAACCGTTCAAGAGCAACAACGGATATGCAGATCTTTCCTAGCGAGATCATCGAGTGTATACTCTCCAGGTTGCCCGTCAAATCTCTTCTACGATTCAGGTGCGTCTCGAAGTCTTGGCTTGAATTAATCAGCGATCCTGATTTCATCAAAACTCATCTTAAGCAATATAATCTAATAAATAATGACATCAAGATCATGCTCAAGTCTGATTCCATCATCTACTCATTGGACATTGTAGATGGTAACCTAGTTGTTGATCCCCACCGCGCATTAAAGGAAACTGGTGAGGAGATTTTGGGTTCCTGTAATGGTTTGCTTTATATGTTTGGATTTTGTTTCTGGATTTGGAACCCATCAACTAGAGAGCGCATAAAAGTGCCCGATAGCCCTGATGGCCCTGAAGAGTCTTCAAGGGAATATTGCTCTATTTCACATGGGTTTGGTTACGATCCGATTATTGATGACTATAAAGTGGTTGAAGTACATTCTTATGACTATGATGATGAAGCCGCGCTGTCGGAAGCCAGAGTGTATTCATTTGCCTTGAATTCATGGAGAGTGATTACAGAATTTCCTTATGCGTGTCTTGATAGAGCTGGGACACTTGCAAATGGAGCCCTTCATTGGGTGGCTCATCGTTGTAACGACGTATCCGAATCACATTTGGTCATTTCATTTGATATTAGGAGTGAAGAGTTTCAGGAGGTGCAATTGCCTCAATTTAAGGATGCGGATGGGGGAGTTTGTCTTGGGGTGGCAGCGTTGGCGGGTTCTCCTTCTATACTTCGCTATGGTAAGTCTTGTCTTGAGGTATGGGTGATGAAAAATGATGGTGTGAGAGAGACGTGGGCGATGTTTACCTCAATTGGACAACCTCTTTATAATCCGCCTACAAGGTTGAGACCCCTGTGCATTTTAAAAAATGGCGAGATATTACTGGATAAGGATGAGGAAGGTTTAATTTTATATGACCTTAAAGATGGAAGGTCTAGGAACATCTGCATTCGTGGTCTTTCATATTGGGATGAGACACAGATATATGTAGAGAGCATTGTCACTCTTGATATTCTCGATTTTGAAGAAGGTGAAGGGAATAAAAGTATCGAAGAGGTATCATATTCTCTTGGACTTGATTTTATTATCTTGTTTGCCCTTTTTTAATGATGTATCTTTTTTTACTTTTCACCCTGTTGAAGATTTGTGGACCGAAAGTTGGTTCCACGTCGATTAAATGAAATTTCGAAATGAAGTATATAAGTGATTAACTCCTCCCAACTAGAACTGAGGCCTTTTGAGATAAAACCCCACACCTAAAGTTGAAGGGTGGTTAGTTGGAGACAGTATCGATGCTAACGGATGAGATCTACGTGCTCATGCGGTTGTGAGAATTTGACACTCCCTCACAATTAGGCTTATTTTTAAACTGAGCATGAGGCCTAAAACATTTTGACTTCACGTTGAGCATTTAGTCTATTTATTATCAGTTTATTAGTCCTGAGTTCCTAGACAAGTAGACATTCTTTTCTTTTTCTTTTTTGTTGTTTGTCATTATGTGAAATTCTTTCATATTCTCCCATTTTCTTTTTTGCTTACGTATCATAAGTTTTGCGAGGAATGTAGGTTGTTGAACTAGTTTATGCTTCCTGAAAAAAAAAAAAAAGCTTATGCTTTGGGTCTATGTCGACGTAATTGTCAGTTTTTGTACAGCTTCATCTTACTGAGTGTTGTTCTTCATGCTTGGGTTTATGTCGACTTAATGTCACACGAAGGATGACTGAAGTTAAGTTGATTCAAGTGATCCTACTGACTATTGGAAGTCATGGTAATGAATTGAACATTTTTGCAGGATCACGTCAATCAGCTTCATGACGAGTTGTTGCAGCCACAGCTAGGTTGTACAGAGCCTATTCCTGTTGATGGCCCAAAATTGTATTGCACTATGATCGGTGGACACCAAAAGAGACGAGTCTACAATATTGCCATGGAGGGACTGGCGATGAACGGGGCTACAGCTGAAGGTAGCGGCTCAAATGTGCCAATCTACACTGAGGAGCAGTTCCAGAGGCAAGTTGAGAGGATAGTTGACGAGAGGCTTTCCCATCTCCAGGAACAACTAAGAGTAGAGATGCAGACAGAAATGCAGGCATATATGGGCGCGATAGAGCAGAGATTGCTAGCACATGAGGCAGGGACTTCATCTGCGCGGCAACCATGACAGCAGCGCCAGACCCCAACGAGTCTAGAGGAGATGATGCCGCCACGGATTTTCTTGTCGATCGTTGATAGCATTTTGTTTATTTTGTACTGCATTTTAGAGTAAATTTTGTTATATTAGTATTGTTTATCTTATCATTTAACTTCTTTTTTAATTTGTTTTTTGTTTTTTTTTATTCAAGTTGTAATATAAACTTAACTTTGCGATGGAATACTGAAAACTTCGTTTGGTTTATGCATTTGAAGGTACCACTGTTAAATACTAATGAATGTTTTTATGTTGTTGAATTTTTTTCACTAAAATTGCAGGTGAAAAAAGCTCGGTGAATTTTTGAAGTCTGGTTATTTTTTGGTAACTGGTTTTTTTTTTTTTTTTTTTTTTTGACGAAAAGATATTTTCATTCATAGTAATTGCTATTATATCTGATTTAACAATGAAATTACATCAATAGTAACATTTTTCTATTCCTTGATGAGATCAAATTGACATTGTGAAATTATCTTATGTGTAATTTATATGTTTGTCTTTTGCATCTACAACAAAAGAACCATAACGGAAAATAAAGCATCCAATCAGGGAAGATAAACAAAAACTTTCAACGAGGGAAAATAAACATAGACTTCCAACAAGGGAAGACAACTTATCGAAAAAGAAAGCGTAGATCCATACATAAGCATATAGAAGTGTGGATGAAATTAAATGATAGCAGATGCATGTGTGGGGGAGAAGCAAGTGGTGTCAATGATGAATTTGATAATTGTTGCAGGACGAATGAAACTAAACATCTCAAATCTGAATAGATTCGACTTTTATTGTATAAATAAAAATAAAGATTGTTATTAGAACCACCACTGATCAAAAGAGAAGATAGGTAGTGGTTCTAACTAAAGAATCACAAAAAAATAACTAATGCTCCAAACCCTAGCCGCCGCTTTTTTTCTTTATTCTCAGTTTAAAAGATCACATAAGTGAACAAAAAACTATTTGTCGGTAACTGTTTTTTTTTTTTTTGCACTTTTGTCGGTAACTGTTACTTGTGCTTTTTTTTTTTGGCGATGGTTCTGAAGTCATTACTATACCATCGGTAATATTGATTATAGATTGAATTTAGTGTTTTTCTGACTAAAATTTTCATTATCAATCAACAGTCTCGTGTAGTGCTCGAAAAAGAGACTGATTTTACAAGCAAAGTGTGTTTTTGCTCCTTCAATGTATTTTTGTACTCCTTCTATACAAATTCAACGAGTGTTCTTTCCTTCTTCCCTCCAATTTGTGAGCATGCAATTTTGAAGATGGAGTTGTCACAGCCAGTCCTAACATTTTGGGGGCCTAAGGCGAGACCTTAAAAAATGGGCCTTCATTAAAATTATTTTATTATTTTATTTTATTGATTATTAAAATTAAACTAAATTATAAATTTTTTTTGAAAACACTACAATTATACTTTAAAGTTTGATTTTACAGCCTTTCCCTCCTTTGTTCGGATTTGAGACCGACAATAAAAAGTGTAGGTTTTTTTTGATGAATAAAAAAAGTGTAGTTTAATTATGCATAAACATAAGGTTTTTTTAGTAGGTCCGACCCCTCAAACTTTGTCATCTATTTAATTATTTTTATAGAAACCTATATATATTAAATTAAATACAAGAGCTAGGGGGGCCTCTTATTGGTGGAGGCATGGGGCGAATGCACTTCTTGTCCCACCCTAGGCTTGCCTGAGGGAGTTGTGGTAAGGTATGTAATCACTATTTAAAAGTAGGTGCATTTAGCCCTAAAAAAAAAAAAAGTAGGTGTATTTAAGACCGCTAGATGATGTAAAAGCCTAGCATCACGATGAGAAACAAACCGTTGGATGGGCGCCATGTGTAACAAAGTTCAAAATCATCTTTTAAGAGGGAAAAACGCCCAATATCATCATTGTGATTTGTGAGTGAGAGCTGAACCGAGAGAAGGGAAAGGAAGATCATCAGAGATGATGATGGAATGCACAGAAATCGAGGCCGCCTCCGAGGTTCTGGAGAAATCTGTGATCTTCCATGTCGTCAAAGAAATGATCGGATTCGTCCTCTACATGCACCAGCAGATCCCCTCGTTAGCCCCCTCTCTCTCTCTAATCCAAACCCTAGTTTTCATTTTTCTTTGTTCTGGTTACGAATTAGGGTTTATAGTAGGAATTTATAGAGATATTAGTTCGAGTAGTACTCTTTTGAACTATTAATGCATTGGTTGGAGAAGAAAAAATATTAATTTCTTATAATGGACCCGCCTGCGCGTGGGGTTTTACTTCAAAAAGGCCTCAGTACTAATTGAGGCGAGATTCACAGTTATATATACTTCATCATGAGGTCGCATTTATTTGATGTGGGACTAACTTTCACTCGAACCACACATCTCCAACAAAAAAATTGTTTTTTCACTAATCTTTTGCTGTTGTAGTATTTATTAGCTAACATGTTGGTGTTAATGTTTTTGGTTAATTAAGGGTTGGGAGAAAGAAGAGAAGGGGATTTGGGATTTGGGTAAAATAGGGTTTTTAGCCTTGAAGATGAAGATCAAGCTTTTAACAATTGAGTGTTGTCGTTGCATTTTAGGCTGAATTGATGAAAAACAATGAGATTGTGTGTTGGCTGTGGAGTTGTTTTTTAGTTTTGATATAATGGAGATGTAATCCTCGCATTAGCGGTGGAGTAGAGTATGATTGTTCTTTGTGTTGTCTATGTGTGTGTGTTTCTTAAGATTGATTTTTTGCGTCTCCAGTGTTTTGCAGGATCTCAATCTTGAATTTGATGCTATGCGG
The DNA here is from genome assembly GCA_039657345.1 of Stephania japonica. Classification (NCBI taxonomy): domain Eukaryota; kingdom Viridiplantae; phylum Streptophyta; class Magnoliopsida; order Ranunculales; family Menispermaceae; genus Stephania; species Stephania japonica. Next base: position 11,084,904 of record CM077558.1, on the reverse strand, counting down.
ATAGAGCGTAATGATTTGGTATGCCCGTGCCCTGTAGAATATTTTTTTATGAGACTGTTACGGGTCGTTGAATATCTCCTTTTGCTTTCTTTTTTGCATCTTAGTGAAGAAATGTTCATTTTAGGAGTCAGGTTTAAAACAAGGGGATGAAAAAGCATCCACTCGGAGGAAGCTTAGTGGGAGGATGAGAGAATTGAAACAGGGATTGAGAAAACTGGAGAAATTGATGAATTCCATCTCTAGTGTGCTTGCTGCCCTTCGACAGATGCTTGATGAGGTTCATGGTGTTCAAGTAGTCGTCTTGATTCTCGGGTCGAGTCCTATGCAGCCTCGGCATGTTTATGAGTTGTCTTTCTCTCAAGGGAGTGTTGCTCTAGAAAGGGAAATAGAATGCACAAAAAATAAAGCTGCGGAAGCTCTCTCACGAAAGGTTCAATTTGTGTTGCAGTTATCATGTTTTCCTAGAGAACTGCTTTTCTTTTTCTAAAAATTTAAATTCTATTTGTAGATTATAAGAGCGCTGATTTCAAATGGTGCAGGATCTGTTTCTTATGCTGGTAGCTTTTCCTCAGCACTGACTTTTAGTTTGAAATAGAATAATTTCTCCGTACTGAATCATGATTGTAGTTTTCTCTTAGGTCCAATGAAGTTGTTTTTCCTGGTCAAAGCTCCTGCTAGTTTTACTTTGCCGCAGCATTTTCTTCCCAAACGTGAATTTAGATATAAAAAGAAGGTATGGATGTCGTCAGAAGGAAGCAAGTAATATGATCTTCTTAAATTGTACCATGGCTCACAAGATTCAAATTATTATTTTTTATTTTGGTATCATGCTAGAAGTGTTCTCTTCTTGTCATTTACATGCCTACTAGCATGTAAGAAATGTTTTATGCCAACCTTAACCAACATTTTGCAACTACTCTCTCCAGCTGCATGTGGTTGGCAAGTATCTTCTTCTGCTTACTGTTTTAAAAGGCCAACTTTTTTTTTTCATTGAGAGTGTTTGAAATGCTCAAGGTATTGGTAACCATATTTAATATTATGGAAATTATCAAAAAAAAAAGAAAAAAAAAGGTGGAAGATGTATTTACCTTGGGAAATTATCTGCAATTTTTTGGCCTAAAATTATTCGATGCGTCTGAATTATATCCACTTTTAAATATTGCTGACATTCCTTTTTTACTTGGACAAGGTGGTAACATTTAACAAGTCATTCTGGTTCAAACAAAACTAGCCATGCCATGCATGTGAATTGCATCTTCTGACTCCCCATGTTATTGGACTAACAAAGCATTTCTCTCATAAACTCAACCTGATCTCTAGAGCATCAGATCAGTTGCGCTTTTTTTTTTTTTTTTTGCATTACCATCACAAATATTCTCCATCAGTGAACATATGACCCAAGAATGCCTCTTGATGGACTTGTTTAGTGATCAATTCAAGTCGATGTAAGTTAGTGAAAAACTCCTTTACTAGGGAAAATGTGCTTGACGCTTATTTTTCTACAAAAATGCAAAGCGTGGAATTATTGTTTTAAAGCAAGCAGTAAGCATGATTTCCATTTACTTCATAGATTCATGATTGTGTCAACCGGCCATCCTATTGCAGACAGTTCCCTTCAGATTGCATATCAAATGCAAGGTCAGAAATCAGATTATGGAGAATTCACTTCAGCCTTTTCAGTCCAGCACTTCTTCAGAATCCAAATCAAATGAGATTATCTGGTAACTCTTTTGCTAATTGGCATATGTGGATTGGTTGGAATACTATGAGTTACTCTTTATTAGAAGGCGATTTTGAGTTTCATTTTAGTCATTCATTTGCCCCCGCATTCTCTTCTTCCCTACCTGCTTTCATGCACTAGTATTAGCATGCTTGAGTGACATTACCCCTCCTCCACCTAATAAAGTGGAACACTTAAACATGAACTGGTATAGACCTGTTTTTAGGCCATTGACAAAAACTCAACCAAAACCACTGCCTGCCTTCTTCTCTTATAGTTCTTTCTGTACAACCAATTGATGGCAAAAAACACTAGTTGAGACTGATGTTTTCTTTTCATCTTTTTTCCTTCTTTCTATTTCCTTGCATTGTTTTGTAAATAACACGTCAAAGAAGAAAAATATCTATTTCATGGGCTTTGATTTGCATTTACTTTTGCTGTAGGTTCCAATGTAGGCACACAATCAAAGGTTTAGCTTGCAAATCAACATTTTCCGAAGAATGAGGTTTGTTGCTTGGTTCTGGTTTCTTATTGAATTAGTGAACAAGCCCATGTGAAATGTTGTGAATTTGTATCCGTTAGGCATTCATTTTACATGTTTTATGCTTTCTTTGTTTCAGAGAAAGCACAAAACAAACAGCAAGCATGAAATTTATGTTGGAAACAATAGCTGTCTGCTACTAATGGTTGAGCTTGCATCTATTATTATTGTTATCGGTAGCTGTTCGGTTTCTCTCAAGAAATTAGGCTCCAGCTAGAGCATGAAGAACATGATTCTTATGTACCAGCTTTTGTCAGTTCCCACAGGTTTGAAGGCCTGGACCTTCTCTTTGATATTGATGAAGCAAACAAGCAAAGGAAAGTGCAGTGAGAATCAAAAAGTGTGCCAATTGGGTTCTATCAAGAACTTTGATCGTTCATTACAGCTAACTTAGGTTTTCTTCTTTTCTTTTCCCTTTTCCTGTTGTAATGTCTCTTGTTAAAGGATTTTTCCAATCAATGTATATTTTGCATCTCGTAGAACATAGTTGAGGCCAACATGATCTTCGACTATCCAATTTCAGTGATTTCCACTCATTAAGCAATTTTAGTGAAGCATTGAACTAAACGTTGATGGCAACAATGCCAAGCATAGTGAGTTGATTTTTATGGAAAATAAAGGTGGTGTTGTATTGTTTGCCACTTGCCCACGATTGTGTAGATTCTTGTTTCTCGAGTTTTGCAGATACTGTGGTTTTGGTTTTTAATCTGGTACATTACTTATTTGTTGCTGAACACTGAATAGTAATTTGGCTGTTATCTAGTCACATGGTTCATTGTATCATTCTTTGGAAATAGAAAGTTATATGATATGATTCCTTATTACTTTGAGAAATCAAAACTATAAAAGAAGAGTCGTGCTAAAGGCACCATGTGGTTTTACGAGGGCAGGCCAATTTTGAATGCATCACAAATTCAAAGACTGAACCTGTGGTAAGTCATCTACTACTCCCATCCATGGGAAAACAACCCAATCTCATTCTAAGCATTTTCAAGACCATAAAAGCGGCTCAGAATATCAGTTTACATCTTGGGTTCATTGCATATATATCATGTAAAATATAGTTAAAAAAATCAATCTATAGAACTCACATTTTGATGTGGCATGAATCATCCGCATGAAAATGTCTGCAATGAAGTGTTTTAAGCAAGCACTTCAGCTCAACAATACAAGAAAAACTCCCAACAACACTGACAACAAATGGGAGGTGAAAACAATCTTTGGAGCTACAGCAGCAGAAGTGCCTGGCGCAAAGCTTCCCGGTGGAGTGTTTGTGGTCAGAACGACGATGATCCAGTTGTCTTCAGAACCAATGCCGGCACCAGTATACTTGGTGTCGTTCAAGGACTGCGAGTACTGAGATTCTGTGAAGTTGGAGAGAACAATGTCGGGGACAAGGTTGGGAACGCAAGCGGGCATTATGACGCCATCCCTGGTGTTCATTATATCAAGATTGCATTTTGATAGAAGGTCTGGGTAGTTAGAGAACTGGGTTTCGGTGCCAGGCACAGTGTCTGCACCAGTGGTGTTGGTACAAGGCTGGCTCTTGAACTGGTCTGCTAATTCACCTGCGAAGCAGTGTGCATTCTTGTTCTCACTCAAGGCTGATAAGTTCAGTGATGTGCGGTATTTGTTGATTCCTTGGAGAAGATTCTCCTCCTCATCTACATCAAATACAAGGAAAAAGGCGATTAGGCAAATTGACTTGGCAACAAAATCACATCATGGAATTACTTCATGTTAATACTATTTGGTGAGCAAGCTCTATTATTTGTAAGTAAGTGACCTGCATTTAGGAACTTAGGATGTTTAACAAAGTATAATGTTCTTTGATTAATGAAACGATTTCCAAATCCCAGACGAGTGTTGCCTAGTCTTTTGGGTCCTTCCCAACCTAATAACCAAAGCAACAAGCCCCGACTACTCTAGATCGACGTTCTGTGAAATCCAGATCGATGTTCTGTGAAGGCCGTAAGGGGAAAGAGGTCTTAAAATGCAATCTACTCCATTCTCAGACTCAAACATGAGACATTGTTTAAACTGAATATTTTCAAGAAGGATACCCTTAACTTCGTTGCTCATGGAGCAACCAATTCTAAATACAAAACAACAAAGATCATCTCGAAGAAGTAGTTTCATCTAAAGCACCAATGTTGATTGAAAGTGAACAACTTATATACCCTAAAACGAAGACGCAACATAGTTCCAACATCATCACCTTTCACATCTATACCGCTAAAAATATAGAACTACTGAAGCACCCAACGGGTGTGGTTGAGTGGCGTTGGTGCCGTATGCGGGTTCTTTTCAATGGAGGGGTGCTCGAGTTCGAGACCTTGTGTCTGCTGGGATCCCATTTCTTAGCTGATTTCTCTCGGTTAATGGGTTTGGTTCGACCGACTTTAACCACATAGGATTAGTCGTACCCGAAGGGTGCAGACACCCATAGTCATCAAAAAAAAAAAAGAACTACTGAAGGCTCCAAAATATTGTACTTGACAATGGCAGGAGTAGCTCTGAGGTACATTCAAATCTAGCTAATGATATAATCCAAGCATAAGCTTAAGGAACTCTTCAAAGACGGTAACAAGTATCGCTCTTGATCTAAGATTCAAATTTGCTCATCAACTGCAAATTGCAATTTGACATACACAATCTTGGAGAACTATCATAGTTTTGATGCATGCAGTAACAATTGAAATGCTGAGGCTTTCTTTTAGATGGAAAAAAAAAAGAAGATAAAAATTGAGTTTTTTGTTTAGGTGGATGCGTGGTAAGATTCGTAAAGATAGAATAAGAAATACATAATTTTAAAGACAAGTAGGAATAACACCAATTGACACAAAAATTACGGAATGGTGGTTGTGGTGGTTTAGTCACCTGCAAAGACGGCCTACAAATGCCTCCGCTAGAAAACTTGACTCAATAGAAACTGAAGAAATCCGACGAGGTAGGGGTTGACCGAAGTTCACTTGGGATACATTAATTAAGAGGGATTTGAATGGTTTGAAAAACTAACCATCAATTGCCTAAATCGAGCACAATAGAAGAGTTTGACCCATGTAGCATTGATTTGGGACTGAGGCTTTGTTGTTGTTTTTCCACTTCAATTTATACATCTGATCCCAAAACATGGATCCAGATCTAGGCCAGACAGATCTGGATCTACATCTTCTCACCTATGAATTTGTAATGAAACAACACTATTCATATTAAGAAAAATGGGAGCTTTGAAGTTTCATCATGTCTATGATTAACCATAAAACCTTTGCAACACTATCTGTCCAATACAACAGATTCTACTTTCCAATAGTATTCCCAAATGGGGCAAAACAAGAACCCTAGTGTCCAATTTCTGTCCAAGAAAACCAAATCAATGACTGTATAGCTGGAAATCAACAAAACACAAATAAAAAAAGAAACCCAGATGGCATCAACAACAAAAGCAGAGATCTGGAGTGCCCATTTCATGAAATTCATGAACAAGTAGCCCAAATGTTGAAACAGCAACAAAGACAACTACCCATTACTGACTTCCAAAGAGAATGATCAGCAAAGCTAAAAATTTCTTGAAGTACCTGCAGATTGGACAGGAGAGGAGAGTAGAAGAGTGAGTTGAAGAAGCAACAGAAGCAGAGGAAGAGGAAGAGAAGAAGAAGAAGCAGCCATTGTTGTTGATCAGTGACCCAGAACCAGAATTTATGAAAAGTTGAGAAGGTGTGGCCTTCACCATATTTTAATGGCTGGGATATTATATAAAGAAATCATGTTAGTTGGTGTGTTGAATTCATTTTTACACTTTCTTTTGTGTTTTGTTTGGGTTGGAAGGAAACCTTTTTGTGGATGTAGACTTCTCTGCTTGGCTTCTTTCAATTGAGTCTGGTGCTCACCAGATCTTCATGGTCAAATGTGCGATGTTTGAAATTTGAAAGGAAATTGTGGCAGAGATGGGTGGACTGAAATATAGTTTTACATCCGTTAAGTGTGACAAAAAAGTACATAAGGGTAGATGTCTCTCTGAGTAGTCATTGTAACGAGGCCTATTGAAGTAAAACCTCATACTAGTGAGTTGAAGGTAGTTAATTAAAGTGAGGACAATGTTGGTACCAATGAGATTCACCGGCTCGCAGATAAAGTATATGAGATTTTTTTTTTTGAAGAGAAAGTGTATGAGATCATTGACGTTTGATTTGTTTGTTTTTTAGGGTTTTTGTGAAAAATGATTGATAGAACAAAAGACTTCGTTGTACTTTAAAAAAAAATAAAATTGTGTCATCAGTACGATGATTTGCTTGCCTAAACTCAGGATTGGTAGAATCACTGAGTGGCAGCACCTTAGGTCTAAGGATTGAAGGTGACTTTATTCTCAAAGCTCGAACTCAAGACCACTACTTAAAAGTGATGCAATCCGTGCACGTTGTGCTACAACCCCTGAGTTATAGTCCCTTATCGACTATTAGTTTAAGTTATGTTTAGCAACACTTTTTTTACCACTTATTTATAAAAAGTCTTAAACATTTTTACTCTTTTAACGTCACTACATATATATATATAACTTAATGTGAATTATGCCAAATGCGAGTATAGAACACTAAAATGGGGTATTGACAAGTGACAACCAACCAATCAACCACACCCGTAGATAGTCCTAACATAATGAAAGCTCCACTTTAGAATATTCCATAGATTTTTCATGTATAAGTCATTCTAAAGGACTCCAACCCTTACCTAGCGATTTTTTTTTATAAACCCTCTTTATAAAATGACTCATATACCCTTCACTAAAATGCCTACGTTTCGCTTGCCCTTACACACAATGCAAGGGCTGTTTCGTGATTACACTGCGAGCCTCGCGGGCCTAGTGAGGTCTTAAACGCGTGGAGGGCATTCAACGAAGATAACGGACGCGCGCCCAAATCGATCCCTCTTCGCTCGCACCACTCTCACTCTCTCACTCTCTCTCTCTCTCTCTACAATGGCGTTACCGGCGGACGGCCGACTATCCCTCTCCGCCGCCGGCGCCATGCGCGGCAGCACGGGACTGGCCGCGCGGAGGAGCGCCGCCGCGCTGCGGTTCGGCGACGGAGAGGCCATGGGAACGAAACTAACGAGTCGTGCTGGAGTCAATGTGAGACAACGACGGTTCGAAAATTTGACGTCGAGTGTCGACCGGTGCGTGCGTATGTCTGTTGCCGTCAACTTCCCCGCCGCCGAGACCAAGGTGAGTTCCGGAGGTAATTTAGGCCTTGTTTGGTTAGAGATGGAGATAACTTGGAGGGAGTTATTTCTAGTTTGATTTGATAATCAAATGGAAGATGCTAGAATGACACCTTAAACTCACACCTTAGAGCATCTCCAATAGTAAATGTGAATTTTGGCTGTGCATTCTTGTCACATTATCCATGTATACTGAAAAACGCCACCAATTGACAGTGTGGATTGCACCTTCTATCAATGATGTGATAGCTTTTTTTTAAATTTAATAATTATTGAACCGATTATATTCTTTTGAGTATGTATTAAACGGTTACGTGTTTAAAGTTATTAAACGATTATAAAAATATTATATTTATTAAACGATTATGCAATTTTTTTTTTTTTTTTTTTGAAAAGAGTGATTATACGATTGTTGTATATATGATACGCAACATATTGTTATCTATATATTTGTAATTATCTTATGTATGATAAGTACAAAAGGCATTGAAGAAAATAGAAAAGGGAAATTATCTATCAATATAAAAAAACGGAAATTATCTTATGTATTATGATAAGTACAAAACGTAAAGTATTTTGGTCCAAAAAAAAAACTAAAACGCATTCGATTTCTTTTTTTGTAATTTTAATTTAGTTTTTTATGAGGTAGCATAAGGTACATTATCTATTACATCCTCTAGAAATAGAGAGAGTGGTATACAGTGTGGACAGTTATTTGTGTCACATCATTTCCACAGTGTGAATCTACATTAGCATTGGAAAGAGTTTTTTGGTGAAGATGTTTATTTTATCATACTTGTCACACATCCACCCCTAATCCACAGTGCCATTGGAGATGTTCTTAGTCACGTGGTGTGTGGATCCTAAAGTCACACCCAAAAATGCGGGTCCACGAGTGTGTCTTTGAGGTGTCATTCTAACATTTTTCACTTTTCCTTATTAAATAGTCAGGCCAGCGTGGATGCCTATGCTTGTAAATAATAATAATAATAATAATAATAATAATAATAATAACTTTACGACTAGGCGTTGTTGGATTCTCATTGAAGTAAAAAAAAAAAAAAAAAAAATTTACGACTAGGCGTTGTTTCATCAATGGCGTGTCTTGGCGTGGGGTTTTTGTTGATGCATGTAGGCGGAACGACGTGTTTTTCCCTTACTGAACTAGATGGGGTTTTTATGGGAAACACATTGTTTTTGTAAATATGTAAAAAGGGAAATTTTACAATGAAGACCAAATATATACCCATGTCATGAGAACCCTTCAAAATGTCATGTGCATTAAATAAAGCATTTATGTCGTCTCGATTAATGTGTTGGATTTAAATTCAATGGTTCTAAATAGTGTACCCATGGCATGAATATATATTTGGTTCCTATGGTAGATGTACCCATATGTTATGTTTATATTTCGGCTATAATAAATAAAGTCTTCGTTCCTATCCAAAAAAAATAATAATAATAAAAACTTTTGTTGATGAAACTGACTGATGTGATTGTGATTGAATGCATTGATATGGATTTTTGGTGCAGTTGAGGGATTTGGAGATGGAGAGGCGGGACCCGCGAACAGTTGTGGCGATTATACTCGGAGGAGGTGTAGGGACTCGTCTATTTCCACTCACCAAGCAAAGAGCCAAGCCGGCAGTGAGTACCTCTCAGTGATTGATATTTCGCGATTGATTGATTGATTTATTGATTGTGCATTCCAAGTTCTGAGTTCTTGATTTGGTAGGTTCCGATAGGTGGTGCGTACCGGCTAATTGATGTGCCGATGAGCAACTGCATAAACAGTGGAATCAACAAAGTGTACATTCTCACTCAGTTCAACTCAGCTTCCCTCAACAGGCATCTCGCCAGGGCTTACAATTTCGGAAATGGAATCAACATGGGAGATGGCTATGTTGAGGTACTTCAATATTTACAATTTACAAAACTGAGGTTTGATATCATTGACTATATATATAGCATTGATAAATGAATTAAATGATGAGTGTTTGTGGGTCGTTTAGGTCCTGGCCGCAACTCAGACTCCTGGCGAGGCGGGTAAGAGGTGGTTTCAAGGAACTGCAGATGCCGTTCGACAATTCCACTGGCTCTTTGAGGTAAATTAGTACTCTTGTTTGATCAAAAAATTGTTGGTGATCACTTTTTGTATATAACTTTGGGAGATAAGTTTGTGCCAAAGAAAAAAACACGATTTGTACAACATTTTTAGGAGGAAGAACTAGTACAAGTATCCTAATGAAATGCAAATGCTGAATGCTAAAGTTTACGTGTTAAGTAAAAGTGTTAAGTAAAATTGTGACAGAGATGCGCAGTAAAGATTTCTTTTTTTTCTTGCTCTCTTTTCTGCTATTTATAGGATGCGAGAAGCAAGGCTATTGAAGATATCTTGATTCTTTCTGGTGATCATTTGTACAGGATGGATTATATGGATTTTGTGCAGGTAAGAAAGGCTGATTATGGTGCTTTATCAAATAATGTTTAAGTTGGAGTTACTGAAATTTTGTGCATGGCCTTTGCAGAATCATCGGCAAAGTGGTGCTGATATTACGATTTCCTCTTTACCTATGGATGACAGGTATTAATCACATTCAAAAGACTGCACGTGTGATGATTGTTTGAACAAAAAAAAAAAATGATGAATGAATAAACGTTGCTCTCATCATGCAATTCTAGTCAGGTATCGACCTAAGTAATAGTCGGTTTTTCTATTCTTTGAATATCTGAATCAAAAGCTTTAAATTAAAAACAACTTCTGTCTCTTAAGGAGGCGAGCTACCTTGACACATTTCCATTACCATTGGTAAAGAGTGACCTCATGTGACTTTGAAGCAACATGGGCCACAATGGACCTTTGAAACCTGAATTGGTAGTTCCCCTATAGTCAATCTTTTGAAACCTAAAAGAGTGAAAATCACTAAGAAATTTATACTGACTACTTTTTTTCTACGAACGCGGGATTTGGTTTTTGGTGCATAACTCATTGTTGTATGACCTTGTATTGTTGAGATACCGCAGTTTACTTTCTTATAATGTTTGCATTATAGTCGTGCATCAGATTTTGGTTTAATGAAGATAGACAACAGAGGAAGGGTCTTGTCATTTAGTGAAAAGCCCAAGGGAGAAGACTTGAAGACAATGGTATGTACAAGTAATTCTTCTTGATCTGATGACTACTAAACAATTTTGAAAGCTTGTAGCGATGCCATTGTTCTATTTAGGAAGTAGATACGACAGTCTTGGGTCTTTCAAAGGAAGAAGCCGTAAAGAAGCCTTACATTGCTTCCATGGGAGTGTATGTCTTCAAGAAAGAGATTCTTTTAAATCTTTTGAGGTATGACAATTCAACTTACTTAGAACTTGGCAGTACTTTTTTTTTCTTAAGAAATGCTTGCCAATTTACCAATCAAGTGAATGTCTATTCTTTGTTGATTAAGATTTAGTATCCGCAAAAGAAAGCGGGATCATTTTATTAGAAATTCTTGCGAAACAAAGTATTGGAGGAAAATATTAATATTGTTTATTCCTACTCACTCAATAAAAATTCATATAGCAATGCCTAACAGGATCATTAAGTACTATGCATCGTTGTTGAGTCAGATGGAGGTTCCCAACTGCAAATGACTTTGGATCGGAGATTATTCCTGCCTCAGCTAAGGAGTTGTTCTTAAAGGTCTTTGATAGTTACATTACTATATATTAATTTGTATAGTGCATGTTATTGCAACCGTCTCTGATCTGTTAGTTGTAAGATCTTTGCTGCAGGCTTATCTTTTCAATGATTACTGGGAGGATATTGGTACAATTAAATCCTTCTTTGAGGCAAACCTTGCTCTCACTGCACATGTAAGCTTTTAATCTTTAGTCATTCTCACTCTTAAATTCTTCTATTGTTGTGATAATAGTTCATGAGATTGCTATAGAGAAAAGTTTCAATGTTTCCATTTGGTAGAACTATTTACCATTGCAATCACTAGATAGTAATGCTGAAAAATGTTTATCAACATAATAATATATAATTAAATTGCAACGGTTTTAATGGTATTAGTTATTATCGTCATGGACTATTTTCCTAATGTATTTTCTGCATTCAAAAGATCATAGAAAGCAAGTTCTTATTTGTCTTTCCAATGCAGCCACCAAGTTTCAGTTTCTATGATGCTAATTTGCCAATGTATACATCAAGAAGAAACCTGCCGCCAACACAAGTTGACAACAGCAAGGTAACTTGTCCATGAGATTTTTTTTCCCGAAATTTCATTGAATGTTCTTTAGAAGGAAGATCTTTCCAATGTCCTCAAGCTGTGAGGCACTGGCATTTATCAGTACTTAATGAGCGGTAATTGACATAAGATTAAGATATCCCTAGTTGAAATTCCCAAGTCCAAGTATACATAGGAGGGAGAGTGATATGAGTGAGGGCATAAGGTTTTGAGTAGAGGCTTCACTAAAATGCCAAGACAAGATGGTGTCTCCAATCCAAACTTATAACCCATTTATTTTATATTTATATACCCGACGTGGGATTAATCTTAACACTCCCCTCAAGTCCAACGGGCGATAGCCAAGTTGAGACTTGAATTAATTAGGGCAATTAGCCAACTGGGACAACTCAAATCCAACAGGGCACTGACCAACTATGGGCAACTAGCCAACTTGGACGGTCCAATGGGGCATTGGCCAAGACCAAGAGGATAGCCTACTTGGTAGATTGCTTGGACTGAAACATTGGGCACCCACATTTTATTTTGCTCTGATACCATATTAGAATTTGTAGGATGAAATTCCCAAGTCTAAGTATCATAGGAGGGAGAGTGATATGAGTGAGGGCATAAGGTTTGGAGTAGAGGCTTCACCAAAATGCCAAGGCAAGATGGTGTCTCCAATCCAAACTTATAACCCATTTATTTTGTATTTATATACCCGATGTGGGATTAATCTTAACACTAATGCTTTGAAAATTGAATACTTTATGAAATTCCACCTAGGTTCCTAGGTTATGACAAGTTCATCAGAAACTTTTTCTTATCAAGCATGGAGGATCTCCTATCATTTTAGGCATGTATCTCTATGAGCTGAGATGTATCTAATTTTTTTGTTTATTATTTTGTAGATTGTTGATTCAATTGTCTCTCACGGGTGCTTCTTGAGTAACTGTACCACAGAGCACAGTGTAGTTGGTATTCGATCCCGAATAAACAACGGCGTGCATTTGAAGGTTTGTTTTCTATATCCCTACTTGGTCTCCTTATTAGCAATTTTTTCTTTTTCTGAATGAAAAATCAGGTAAACATCTCAATTAGTGCAGACAAATAGCTGAGCCTGGCTGCATAGCACTTCATGTGCAACCAGCGAATTCAGCCACTATCTCAACTAAAAAAGTACTCCCTCCGTTTAAAAATATAAGTTGTTCTAGCAAAAACTTCTTGTTCAAAATTGTAAGTCGTTTTCGAAATTCAAGAGTGTATTTATTGCTTTTTTACCCATTTTATGATTGCACAATTCAAATATTTATGATTCTTCAATTCTTCAATTTATTTAATGTCAAAGGACGTAGATGTAAATTATACATTAAGACTATCTTAATTCTTGTGTCTTTACCTTAAACGACTTACATTTTTAAACGGAGGGCGTACTTTATTTATAATTTAAAATAATTTATGCCTTAATGAGTGTGCAAAAAATTACACACAGGATACCGTGATGCTTGGTGCTGATTATTATGAAACTGAAGCTGAAGTAGCATCACTGTTGGCCGAGGGAAAAGTTCCGATTGGAATTGGAGAAAATACAAAAATAAGGTCACAAACAATCATTTCATTCCCTTTATAAGATAGAGCTGTGTTCATTTGTTTATAATGACTTAATTTCACTCATTATTTTTTTTATAGGGGCTGCATCATCGACAAGAATGCAAGGATCGGAAAGAATGTTGTAATTTCTAACTCTGAGGTTCGATTACAATATCATTTTTCTTTTGTTATCTGTCTAAGTATACACAAATACACTTAATTCTGCAAAACAAAAACTTGAATTGCACCTAAGCTGTTGTTCTTCAATCTAGTTCTTATTTATACAATACTAGTGCTCAAATTCATAGAAGTTCTGGTATCTGATGGTACACGTCTGAAACACAAACTTAATATACGAGAGTATAGGATATATTGTTTTCTTTGTCTGATAGCTACATATATAATTTTTATAGAGAGAGAAAAGAATATACTGTGTATTTATTCATTTATTTGATAGGATCCTAAGTATTTTCCTTGTTAGTCTGAAAGCAAGGATTTGCATTTTTAACAGTATGTGCTTTTTGCTTTCAGTTTTAGTGAACCAATTCCATTCGCGACCATTATGTTATTGCAGCATTTACCCTTCATTGATGACCAAACACACGATGTTCTCATGCAACAAAACAAATATACTTTCTTATGCCATACAATTCAATTTGATCTGTTTATGCAGGGCATACAAGAGGCGGACAGATCTTCGGAAGGCTTTTATATTAGGTCAGGCATTATCATCACATTGAAAAACTCTACCATCAAAGATGGATTTGTGATATAAGATATTCCAAATTCTTTTCATCACTTTCTCTCCTAAGTTGAGGATAGGGAAAATGTAAAAGATGGTGTGGTAAGACAAAAAGTCCCTCCTTTTCCCCGATGGCTTCGTAATGTAATATTCAAATTTAAATAGGGACCCTTAAAATATTTTTGAATTATTGTATGCAACATTGTTGTAAGTTGTAACTCTCCTATTTTTGTGCTGCTCTGTTAAATAAGTATGGGGAGTTTGGATCAAAATTACCACTCTTGGAATTAACCTTTTCAAAGTTGCCAGACTAATGTTGCTATCATTTTAAAATTCCATACTGAATTAGTTCTAAACTCCTAACACCCACCAAGTTAAGCTTGGTGGTTAGGAGCCCAACCCTTGACAAGATGGTCATGAGTTCCAGTCTTGAGCTCCTTCCTCTTGAAAACAAGAGTTCTCGAGATGGTGCGTCACTCGACAATTTTCAACAATTGATGCACCCAATTATTTGATGTTGTGATTTGCTGATGATTAGGTATCCTTGCAAGTGTTATTGATTCGTATCATGTAGTTGTCCGGAAAAGAAGGTTTTTTTTTTTTTTTTGATATTGCAGCGTGATATAATCAAGACATCCACCCTTACATGAGATATGCCTCGAAAAATTAAAGAGACTTCATAAATGCCCAAGTGAACATCTAATATGTCTTGACTCTTTTTTTTTGAGAAAATATAGGTCTCGACTCTTAATCACTACACCAAGGCAATGATTGGTGAAATGAAAGCCGATTGATATTGAGCTCATCACTTAATATAGTTTAGACCTGTTTACAGGCTCGTGTACCTGCTCAACCCACCAAAGCCATTTTATTTGAGATGGGCAAGTATGTATGTGCAAGCACTTAATATAGTTTAGACCTGTTTACAGGTTCGTGTACCTGCTCAACTCACCAAAGCCATTTTATTTGAGATGGGCAAATATGTATGTGCAAGTCTAAGCCTGCCTCGCGGCATATCAAATATTCAAACATACATTTTTTAATATTAATATTAGAGAAAAAAAGTGTTTTTAATAAGGATTGAACCTTAAATATCGAAGGTTTTTTTTTTTTACGAAAAAAGACCGATTCATTCATAGCTCATAAAAATTACAACAGAGATCGTACAATCATATGAGCTACAACCCAAGTCGACTTTCATGACACCGCAAGAGCTTTACGAAAGTACGCACAACCTTATCGCTTGTTTGCTTACATGTTTGGTCTTCCAACCTGGAATTTCGTTAAGTACTTTCCTACAGTCTTCAAATAGCTGACCCACCTTTGATTCGTTTGGCCCCACCCTAGACACTCCCTTTATTATAGCCAAAGCATCCAGTTCAAAGATCACATTTGGGAGCCCTAAATCTCGAACCCACAACATTGCTTCCCTTAAAGTTGTGGTCTCCACCTCAGTGGAATTGGGGATACTTGGTGAAGCCCTTCAAGAAGGTCCTGTGCCATCGCGAATTGCAGCTCCGATTCCATTTTGGTGTGAGTCTGTGAACATTGCTACGTCGACGTTACACTTGAGCCAGTGTTGTGGGGGAGCTTCCCATCTTGTCGTTGCATGGCAGGGCAAACTTGTACCACTAAGCCAACTATTACTTTACATTCATTTTGAAGTATTTATTAATTATTTTGTATTAAAAATATAAAAAAAATTCGTCAAAAATGCATAACTTGGTGGGCTTGGGAGGGCCTAGGAAGGGCTTCAGAGCCCGAACCCGACTAGGCCTGGCCCGAACCTATCCAGGCTCGCCCAATGAATCGGTTTAATGTGCATATAATCAATTGAAAAAAAAAAAGAAAAACACTAATAAATCTCTAGATGTCAAATTAATTTGAAGAGTTAGGCCTCGTTTGGTTTATTTTGCCAATTTACAGTGTTAGTTCGGAGTTAACTCATTGGAGTTCATATATTCATGTTTGATTTAACTTTAAACTTGCACGGAAGTTAGAAATTTTTAAATAATAAAAAAATATGAATGGACATAAATAGCCTTCAAACAAGAGAGAGGGATGGATATCATAAGGGGTAATTGAGTCTACAACTCCTGGGAAATAACTCTTTAAGGTAGGTGGTGGGGAGATATCTCTCATCTTAATGTGTAAGTTATGAGATAACTGTCACGACCCAAATTTCTAATCCTAGATTTTGCCTGTAATTCGGGTCACTGACCCGTGACATGGGACCTGCGATGTGACACGTACACTGACC
This sequence comes from Stephania japonica, assembly GCA_039657345.1. NCBI lineage: Eukaryota > Viridiplantae > Streptophyta > Magnoliopsida > Ranunculales > Menispermaceae > Stephania > Stephania japonica. The sequence continues at coordinate 11,068,626 of CM077558.1, read as the reverse complement.
GAGGCACGTGGCCCGGATATATTTTATAGTTGATGTGGTGAATGCTTAGTGCATTGTTGTGTGTACCTTATACCCAATATTATTAAGTGTGATATTGTTGACGATTCGGCAGGCGCGAAAAAGTACCTCGAGTTACGTGCGAGTCAGGGTACGGGGCACTGGCCATTGGGTAGTTGAGGGTTAGTGTGACTATTCATAGGTCAATTAAAGTGGAAAATACACAATATATATATATATATATATATTTTATATACCAATATATGTATATATATATATATATTGGTACCTAAGTTGGAAATAAATTGATTGATAAATTAATGTCCTATAGTTGATAGCAAAATAAAAAGAGTCATAAGATGGATGTGGAAATGTGTGTTATGAATATCATGAGATAAATGGTGTTATGTTGTTGTGTCATTGTGGAGCTGGACCAGGGTAATAATAACCTTTAGATTGTCCTCGAGATTCGCATAGCACAGTTGATGAAATCAAAAACATATGTATACAAACTAATGAGTGGAGATTTTATACATGCAAAGAGAGAAAACAAGGGAATTGAGGAGAGAATTGATTTGGAGGAAGGAAGAATTGGAATTGAAGTTATGGAGTAGGGAATCAAAGGCTCCATCATTAGATCTAAGGTAATTCATCTCTTAAATTCATCAAGTTTCTATTAAAATCAGTTTTCAGTGGTTTTTTCAACAAAATTTTGATTTATCACACATGCAATGAATTTTGGTTAGATTGGGGTCTAAATGGTCTGAATTACTCAAACAAACTAGTTTTGAGTCGAATTTGTTGGGAATTGTAGGTGAAAAGTTGAGATTTCGAATTTTTGGGTATTATTTGATATTTTTGGATTTTCGATAAAATTGATTAAATTTGGTGTTTTGAAGTGGTTTCGATTGATCTTGAGGTTGAAGATGAGATGGGAGAGGAGTTGAGTGAAGAGAAAGAAAAAAAAAGGAAAAAAAATGTGTCAAGAAAAAAAGAAAAAAAAAGAAAAAAAAATGTGTCGAACCAGGAACCATATGGTCCCTGAGAAGGGGTCCCCCTGGGCCGGTCGGACTGGACTTGTTAGGTGGGCCCCTCCTTAATAAAATTAAAAATTCATAAAAATTAAATAAAAATATATTTTATATTTTCATATATTATTTCTGGAAAATAGGGAAAATAGTTGAAAAATATCAAGAAAATTGGGGAAAATATAGGAAATTAAGAAAAAGATAGAAAAGTGGTTTCGGGACTTTTCAGGTGGTTTTGGTATCTCGATATAACTTGAGAAAAATACCAACTCTGAAAATTAGAATTTTTGATATAATATCATAAATCTATTTAAGATGTTTTTAAATAACATAAAAAATACTATAAATGAACTTCATGAACTAAAGGGAATTCTCGAGAGTTCGGGTGCGAGTCGGGTTGTCGGGAGACCGGATTGACTAAGAATTTGCTTGCATTGTGAGTATACCCATTGACAACTTTACTTGGCATTTCATTCCATTAACTTGCTAGTTATTTTATATAGTCATTGTTGATTGTTTTACCATTGTATTCTAATATCATGTGTCCTTGGTGTTCTATGCTCACTTGTGAGTCTAGTTTTGCATGATATCTACTTATTGATTTGATTCATTGTCTCTATCTCATGCTATGTCTATTCTTGTTGGCTAAATGTGAAATAAATGATAAATAACATGCTATTAGGTTAGTGAATATCTCACAATTGCTTAATTGGACTTGGATTCCTTGTTTGTTAGGGTGTATAGATATGCTTATGCATCGAAACTCCATACTTGGTCTTTCTTGAAAACATAAAAGTAGTTTTTGCAAATTAGGTTTCGTACTCGATCGATGTGTGCGTGACTCATGGGGTTTGAGTCCCTGGGTATGTCGACACATATTACCTGACACTGTATGACACTTGGTGTTAGAGTTCTTGAGGTGATCTACATACCAGGGGTTAGAATCCTTGGCCTCACTTGGGTTAAAGTCCCTTGTGATTTATGATTATGGAGTCGGAGTGATGCGGTTCACTGCCGACCGGACCTAATTCACCACTACTTAGCCTAGTGTCAATTTCACTTGTTTAACTCTGATATTTACTTGCATATGATTTATTTTTCTTTCAGCTTTCTTGGTTATATGCTTTTAAATACTAGTCGATTATATTTGGAAATGCAATTTAAACTTGTCTTCAAGGATTACTGTTTATTTCTTGTACTCACTGTCCTTTTTATGACGGTGAGTGCAGATCCATCTACCAACCGGTAGACAAGGAGAAGATAGGAGATTTTCCCTGAGTAACGCCTTGACACGACTTTTGTTGTAAGTTCATTTTGATCTTTTTATGTATTAGATATTATGTCTTTTATTATATTGGGTTGTACATTTGGGTTGAGCGTTAGTTCCCCGACCAGACTTAGACTGTTATGTTATATTTTGAGGTTATCTGATATATATGATGTCATTTCCTAGTTTTTCACACTTAGGTTATTTTTCAATTGGCTTTCGCATAATATACTAATTTAATTCCGCATTAATTTTATAAGACTTCCACTAAATAACAAACCATGTTAATAAAGTTTTAATTAACGCTAAACATCATAAGTTGAATAGAATACGAAAGGTATAGGTTGTAAGGCTAACTAATACGTAGTTAAGTCCTATGAGGTTTGGATTAGGTTTAATTACGAGATTAGGCCGAACGATGCTCTAAATTAAGAGAGAGGCTGTCATAATAACTTGCAGGCAAGTTGGACAACCAAACAAGATTAGTTCTCAACTCCTTATTAGTTATATCTTGAGAGATAACAACTCCACTCCTAACCAAACAAGGTCTTACTCTAAAAAAAAAAAACTTACATGATCAACTTTGGGGTGGCCGCATCAACCTTCGGGGTTGCTACAACAATAACAAGGTGTTAAATGTTAAGTTGATTGTTTAACTTTTGAGTTCCTCTTCGCTCTCAAAAAAAAAAAAAAAAAAAAAAAGCGCCTTTTGAGTTTCTCTTGTAAAAATGAAGAGCGCCGCAATGGTGGTTGATCATGGAGAGGACCCTTCTCAAGACGACGCCTCAACTGTAATTTCCTTTCACTCTTCTTCCTCTTCTTCCATGTTTTGTTTGATTTGCTACTTATTGATTTCGAATTTCAGTTCTTCTATTGCTTTTGAATTGGGTGTTTTGATCTTGTCCAAGGAATGATTCTTTGAATACTGATTTTGATTTCACTTCTGATATTGGTTTTGAATAAATGGGCGTCTTGATCTTTGTCTAAGGACTCTTTGAATGCCAATGCTGCTGTTAACCGCGGCGACGCGCCCACCAAGTGTTCGAAGAAACGTCAAGCTGAGGACTCAGAGCCAGACAAGAAGAAGAAGAACAACAACAACAAGAAGATGAAGAAAAGCAATGATTTTGATCAATGTGGGCCGGCTGCTGCTGCCTTGCCTTCCGATGAACCTCGGAAGTGGATTCAAAGAAAATGGGATGAGAGCGATGAGGTTGTGATTTTAAAGGGTATGATTGATTACATCGAAAATGGGGGGGACCCTTATGTGGATGCAACTGGGTTTTTGGATAGTATCAGGGATTCCCTTCATTTCGATCCGACTGTGAAGATGTTGAAGTGCAAGATTTGCAAATTGAAGACTAAGTACGACAACATTGCGAAGAAGAGAAGGGGAGGTGATGATGAGGATCCTGTTTTTGTAAGGCCCCATGAATTGAAATGCTATGGATTGTGGAAAGAGATTTGGGGTCCGAAAAATAGCAAGAGCGGGTCCGTGGGAATTCGAACGCATAAGAAGAAGGTTAAGAGTGATGATGAAATGGGTGAAGATGTGAATCGGGAATTATGGTCGAAGGTGATCAAGCCTAATTGGTCTACGTTTCCGTGCTTAACAGATTTAATGGGGTTGGATTCGGATTCATTTGAGGCATTGTGTACTCCGGGAGAGAGACGTGTGGTTGAGAAGGAGAATTTGAGAGCTGAAAATGTTAAGGCATATTTGGATTGGATTGACCAGTTAAGGGAGAAAGTGATGAAGATAGACAAATTCCTTGAATCATCAGATTCTGGGGAGCTTTCTGAGTAGAGTTGAAAACAAGTTAGTATCATTCTATTGCGAAAGATGAGACTTTTCAACTATTTTTCGTGGATTTATTTTTTCTTGTTCTACGTTATGTTTTCTCAATACATGCTTATGTTTTATTGCAAATGTTAATCAATGAGATTTTGTTTCATGGATCTTTGATACATCACTATTATAATTTGAAGCTTTTTTCATCTAAAATGTCAAATGAGAGTGTAAAGAGTTTGTTTGTTAACTGTAGTCTGCAGTGGAATCAGGTGAATGAATACACGATTACTTTTGTTTTGGGACTATTTTTGAAGTTTAGATTCAATAATAATGAATATGAAGTAATGCATGAATGCAAGGTATAGGTGGGTGAATGACCCCATCTCATTTGAAAATCTTTTGTCAGTTTTCATACTCAATATTCTTGTCGCAGTTTACTTGTTCCTCCACTTCAATAGAACAGCAAAAAGAATGTGTACATCTCTTAAGAATGATATTACCAGATGGTTTGAAAAGTGATGGAAATGGGTCACATTGGACCATATTTAATTGTACATTTCAAAGTTAGTACGAACTTGTTAGACTCGAACACCATCCTAAACCCATGTCTGTTACGGAGCGATTAGGACATAAGATTCTTCTGGATATTAAAAACATGCAGGACGTCCACTAGCTTCAGCTCCTTCCCTGAAGTCATCTTCATAACAATGCAATCAAGGCCCTCAATGCGAGATTTGGCATGGTTTCCCTTAACTAGGTAAGGCCTCCCCTAATAGGGGGGGTATGATCAGCCATGTTTGATTCAAAGCAAACAACAAACAACATCATATCGGAGACGCCTTAGGAGAGGGCTTGTGCAGTGATTCATTCATGCTCTTCCCCTTGAAGTGACAATTTTTGGACTTTTGTGTAAACTTGTCGCAGATAAAGCACTTTCCCTTGAACTTCTTTGGGTTCCCCTTTTTTGTTGCTTGGAACTCTCACCAAGGTTTTGAGGGCACTGTCTTTCTTCAAGGAATCCTCTACGAATGGCATTCTTGCTCAAGTTTGGGCCCTTGTTAAGCTTGGAGACTAAGTTCTTCTAAGTACTTGTGATCAACCTTACTTGCTAGACCACATTATTGTTTTGTATCGGAAGCGCTGGAATAGTTCACCTTTAGTGCAAAGGAAAAGCCCGGCACATTTCTTAAGCTTCTGGAGCGCATGTTTGCCTCTAGATTTCTGTAGTGGAATTTCAATGTTGCATGTTATATGACTGGATCAGTACCTATGTGGAAAGTATGCTGTTGATCATGAAGTTTGCGGTTCGATTGCTTTACCAATTTTCAGTCACAAAGAGCATTTTTTTTCTGTGCTGCGCTGGAACTTGTCGACGTGAGGGAAAAACCCAACTTTGATTCAGAGATGGAAGATATGTTTGTCATTCACTCAGGTTTATTTTTGTTCTTCTTCAGTTCTCAGTTTTAATTTTGATTACTATTTCATGTTGGATTTCCATTATGTTTTCACGTAACTTGTGATTCAACTTTCAGATAAATAATGTGGTTTGTCGAAATATTCGTTCTTTGCGGGATGTGGACTTGAACACAGTTGCTCCACCTCAAGTGCTCCCTAAGGCATTTATCTAATACTCTCCATATCTTAATCATTCTTAAGGTGACAGTAGTGTACTGTGTATTGAAAACACGGCGTGTTAATGATTCGAGGATGCATGGGTTTTTCATTTTTGCATACTTGTGCCGAGCATTTCCTTGAGAAGGACAAGGAATCACTGGAAAAGCACTTTACTCGAACCGTCCCTTTTCTCCTCGAATGTGAGAACCCACTTGTATATCATGCATACAAATATATATGGCCCGATGATGTCGAGGCAATTACAGATGCGTTCTTAGCAACTTTAGAGAAGAAAAAGGGGCACAAGAAGTTGGGTCAATGTTGAGAGGACGTTAACTTTTGAATCGAAAATGCGATTGACTATTATAATATCTTTTCGGAAACGACGTTTCGTGCTCTACAGTTGTCTCCTGAGCTCCGCTCTTTGAGATTGGATTTTGTGGATCTAAATTTCATCGTTTTGGGCTTCATCGGGGTTTCTATTTTATTTAAGATATTTTCATAATTTTTAAGTTGTTTGGATATTTTTGTCTTTTTACACACATTGCGTTTTTAGGGTTTCTACTAGGCTATATAAAGTCGTGTTAGACCATCTACAACCACAATACTTTATTTCCCCCTCTATTTTACAGTTTTGTCACATCAAAATCTATTTCTTCTCCAACCACAAACTCTATTTTTACACCAAAACTCTATTTCTTACTTTTATTTTTTTGTTATTTATTTGTATTAATTTTAATAAATTATTTAATCATTAGAAAATTATGAAAAAAATATAGTCATATTTTTTTGAAAAAGAAATAATTATTGATAACTTTTTAAAATAAAATGAAAAATAAAAATAAAGGAACTCTATTATAGAGTTGAATGAATAGTGGAACTCCAATTTGGAGTTTCACTATTCACCCAACTCTATAATAGAGGAGAAATAGAGTATGATTGGAGTAGTTTTACTCTATTTTAGAGTAAAACTCTAAAATAGAGTACCCATTGGAGTTGCTCTTAGGGTTGTAGAGGGGATTATCAATTATTATCAATTTTATCAAAATTTGAATTTTCTACGAAAACCTTAAGGATTATTCGATTTCCTTGTTTGAATGTTTACACTGCGTCAGTTGGTATCAGAATGTGAATTCCATTCGTACTAACAATGTCTGGTGGAAGCGGTGGCATTCTGAACGTCGTTCAGAATGTTGAAGCCTTGCGAACCAAAGTGGAGGCTCAAGAGGCGACAATAAGAACCTTAGAGACAAATCTCGATCAGCGATTTCGGCGTATAGACAAGTGCCTTGATGAGGTGATAAACAAATTTGACACCCTTGGGGTGGATGCCAACAGGCACGAGGGTGATGGTGAACAACGTTCAAGAGATCAGCGTGCTCGAGGCGATGCTTCTATTGCACCAGTGGCTATTAATGTCAGCGGTCGGGTTGCTGGTGGTAACTCCAGTGATGAGGAGGAGAATATGATTATGGCCGAGGATCAGGGTAAACCTGTTAAGAAAGATCGAGGCGGCAGGTATAATAACAATAATAATCATTATAATTATGATTATTATGATGGGGGTGATTTTAGGTTGAAAGTGGATACTCCTAGTTTCTTTGGTAATCTGAATATTGAGGATTTTTGTTAATTGGATTGCTGAAGTAGATCATTTTTTGAGTATATGGATATTCTACAAGAGAAGAGGGTGAAATTGATGTCATGTCGATTGAAGGGTGGAGCGTATGCCTGGTGGAAAAAGCTGCAGAATAGGCGTTACAAGGTAAACAACCTGTTCAGACGTGGTATAGAATGAAACAGTTGTTGCGGCGAGATTTACTGCCTCCAGATTATGAGCAGACCTTGTTTCAGCAATACCTGCGCCGTCGACAAGGTCAGAGATTTGTTCATGAATGTACAATAGATTTTATGCGACTGGCTGAGAGGAATGATTTGAGGAAGAACGAGGTTCATTAAGTCACATAAGTCACACGATACTTGGATGGATTGAAACAACAAGTTCGAGATAAAATTTGAGTGCAGGTTATAAGGATTATCACAGAGGCAAAAAATTTAGCCATTAAGGTTGAATTAATGATGCAGTACAGAGGTAGAGGTCGATATGAGGGCAATAGGCGAACTTGTGGTAGTGATAATTACCAAAGGAATAATAGTGGCGAGGAAACTTCAAGAAGTTTTGCAGATCAGGTAAGTCCACCCAAGGCTGGAATCAGGGTACTGATGAAAGGAAGATAAGGGACTTGGAAAGAGACCTGCTGAACAGAAAGAGGACAAAAGGCAACCACAAACCCTTATACAAGGCCTATTATTGGTAAGTGTTATCGTTGTGGGCAGTCTGGTCACAGATCGAATGGATGTCCTAATAGAAAACAGGTTAATGTGGTTGAACGAGATGAAGAAGAGGAAGTTTATTGTAGTCATGATGGAGAGGATGATGATTGTGATGATTATGATGAGGGAGATGGACAAAATTGTGTGGTAAGAAGGCTGATGTTAACTCCTAAAATAAAAGATGTCAGTCAGCGGCACAAGCTGTTTCGGACAAGATGTACTATTAATGGTCAAGTGTTCGAACTGATCATAGATAGTGGAAGTTGTGAGAACATCATTGGTAGAGGTACAACCGAGGCACTGGAACTGAAGATGAAGAAGCATCCCAGTCCTTACTCTATAGGCTGGATAAAGGTAACTGAGAAAGTGCAAGTGATAACACTACATGGTACCTTTTCCATAAGTATTTACAAGGATGAGGTGTATTGTGACATGGTAGATATGGATGTCTGCCATTTGCTATTTGGACGACCTTGGCAGTTTGATGTTAATGCACAACATGTTGCGAGAGACAATGTGTATAAGCTGGAAAATGAGGGAGTGACATTTAACCTGCTTCCTTTAAAGGCGAGTAACCGTCCCCAAGACTTCTAAAGTGGAGGAACGGTCTTTCCTTATAATGACACAAACTGAGCGTGAGATCAAAGAAACAGTTAAGGAGTCACAGGTGGTGCATGCATTGGTGCTGAGACAGATCCTTGTAGGGGATGAGAAGGAATCAGTTTTTGAGATACTAGAGCAGGTCCAACCATTACGGAGGAATTTGTGAAAATTATGCCAGAAGAGTTGCCTGTTGGATTACCTCATATGCGCGATATTCAACACCACATTAACCTGATTCTTGGAGCTACTATAACGGCCCAATTTTTAATTGCCATTACTTATGACGTGATTGCGGACGTAGATGCCAGCGGGGACGTTTGTGGGTCCCACAGCGAAGACGAAACACGATTGAATTAGGTTTATAGTTCTTTTTGTGTGTTCTTGTGGTGAAGTTGCAATGTATAAGTACAAGTTAGTTAAATTACGTCGCAAATATGTGTGCTTATATTGTTTATTGACGAGTGAGCTGGTGTGACGTGTATTCACTGCGTATAGAGGGTGTACACGGATATCGGGTGGCGAATGATTAGTACATTAGGCGGGGGATTTAATACGCCTAATAAATGATAGAATATGTTAAATAATTCGTATAAAATGATGTCGGGGTGGTTGGTACCATCGTTGTGCGCGATCGGTATGGGCTGAAATGTGGTGCCGGGTATTGGAACACTCGGAATGCACATAATTAGTGACAAAGGATAAGGTCAAGGACCAAGAGGGGAGTCAATTTTGTCACTTTTTGTGGACCTTTTGACCACATCTAGGCCATCCATCATGCATTGAAATGTGGGGGTGTGGGCTGATGAGATTTATATATATATATATAAGTTGATTTTTCAACTTTTCTATCAACTTTTCTCTCTTCTCTAAGAGAAATTTGAAAATAGTGAGAGCTTGTGAGGGTTTGGAGGATTTAAATTGATCATTTGGAGCTCAAGAAGTGAAGGAACATCAAAACCAAGGTTAGATCTTCGATCACATCTCCTTCTGTACATTTCGGGGGTATTTTTCTGAGGTTTTGGTAGTGTTTTCAATGTGGGTTTTGAGCACACCAGCATGAATGAAGTGTTGCTATGGATTCTGAGTGTGTTTTGAGGTTGAGAATATGGATTTGGTGTTGATGTTGTTGTCGTTTCGATTTCCAACCAATTTGTTGGGTTTTTGACCGAAAAACACTGAGATTTAGTTTTGGACGCTTTCGATTGAAGGTTTGTCATGATTGGAACTTGTGTTGTTGTTTTGTGGGTTGTTAGAGCGGGTTTGGACCACGACAACAAGCCGAGATGGTCCGAAAACCCCCTAAGGTGCCCACTAGCAGAGATGCCGCTAGAGGTGTCGTGGCGTGTAAATGCCCACGACGCCACTCACGGCGTCTCGACCAGAGGCGAGAATTTGGAAAATGTTGGGAGACGTTTCGGGAGATGCCGCGAGGGTGATAACGTGGCGACGCTCAGGATGTCGTGGACACGTCGTGAGGTGTTGAACTCGGCGGCGCCTGTGATAGTTTTGGGATAAAATTTTTAATTAAAATTTACCAATTGGAGTTTGGCCTAGGGAAGTTGTGTAATTGATCGGGGATTGATGATTTTATCGTTGAATTGGGTATCGAATTGGGGTTGAAAAAGTTTGGGAAGTTATGTAATTGATCGGGGATTGATAATTTAGGTTAGATTGGTAAGTATTAGACACGCAATTGAGACGCGCTATTTGGACTAGGACCGTTAGTAGAGCGTGGTTTGAGGTGTGTAATACCTTAACTGAAATTCACTTTAGTATTTAATGTTTAATTTATTTGAATTCTGTTCAGTTTATTCAATGATCTTTATTTCCTATTGCTTTACGGTGGTTGTGTTTATCCCCACCTGGTGCTTATTCATTACAAGGGCATAGGGTCCATTAAGCCATAGCATATGTCTAAGCATGCGCCAGTGAATATGCTACTCGGGTACGATAGGCATATATGGGTGCGTTGTGGTCTACGCTAAATACCTAAAGGGTCTAGGGTCACCCGTTGGAGTTATCCTCACGGGTCGTACCTGGCACGTAGCCTGAAGTATGGTTTAGTCTGACTTTGATTGTGCATGCACTTTGCTTCACTACTATAATTATGCATGCGATGATTTTCCATACTTGTCTGTATTCTTTTGTTCCACATATTTATTTATAGTATTTTGCTTCCAGTAGTTTTACTTATGTATTTAATTGGTGAATTTCCTTGAGATTACTCACTCTAGACTCGTCATCTGCCTTTTTGTGATGGCTTGAGTGCAGATACTGGTGCGAGCGGAGAGAAGGGCAAAATTGAGGATTATCTGTGACTGGTTACGGTTTGTCCTACTCGTACGTTCGTTTATATTTATTGTTTTATGCCAGGTATGGGTTGTAAGAGATATATGTTGCCATGTACATGACTTTGAGGTTTACATTTTGATATTTTGAGGATCATTGATGTATATATTTTGATTACATTTTGGTATGGTTTCCACATTAGGTTTTATGATTTATAAACTTGCTTCCACTGTACATTTTGATGTTTAAGACTTTCGTTGTATGATTTGAGGTGAAATGATGATTAGTTGGGCGTGGGACACAACTGGCAGCCACGTGGCCAGTTTTGGGCCCGCGTGGCCTCCCGTGGCGGTCCAATGTGAATTTTGGGCCGTTACAGCTAGCTTGTCAAACCTCCCACATTACAGAATGAGTCCGGAGAAGAGTGCGGTCTTGCACGAAAAGGTGCAAAAGTTGCTACAGAAAGGGCATATCAGAGAAAGCATGAGCACATGTGTTGTTCCTGGCCTGTTAACGCCGAAGAAGGATGAGAGTTACAGAATGTGTGTTGATAGTAGGGCGATTAACAGGATTACAATTGGATACAAATTTCTCATTCCACGCCTGGAAGATATGTTGGATCGACTGAGTGGAGCTCGAATATTCACCAAGATTGATTTGCGGAGTGGATACCACCAGATTCGTATCAAGATGGGAGATGGATGGAAGACAACTTTTAAGACGAAAGACGGTCTTTATGAGTGGCTGGTCATGCCTTTGAGGTTGTCAAATGCCCCTAACACTTTTATGCGACTTATGAACCAGGTTCTTAAGTCATTTCATGACAAATTTGTAGTTGTTTACTTTGACGATATCATTATTTATAGTCATTTAGAAGAGGAGCATTTAGATCATCTAAGGAGTGTGTTGATTGTGTTGCACGAGAATAAGTTGTATGTGAACCTGAAGAAATGTACCTTTATGGCTAGGAAGTTGTTGTTTCTTTGGTTTATTGTGAGTGCAGATGGCATTCAGGTGGATGATGAGAAAGTTCAAGCAATTAGAGAGTGGTCAGCTCCGAAAATAGTGTCTGAATTGAGGAGTTTCTTGGGGTTGGCTAGTTTTTATTGGCATTTTATTCGACATTTTAGTAGTGTTGCAGCCCCTTTGACTGAGTGTCTTAAGAAAGGGAAGCTTCAATTGAGTGATGAGACTGAGTTTTCCTTTGCTTTGTTGAAAGAGAAATTATGTACTACCCCAGTTTTAGCTTTCTCTAAGTTGTTTGAGGTGGATTACGATGCGAGTGGAGTTGGGATTGGTGCAGTTTTATCGCAGGAGAAACGACCGGTAGCATTCTTCAGTGAGAAGCTTAGTGATGTTAGGCATAGTTGGAGTACTTATGATAAGGAGTTTTACTCTGTTGTGCGTGCATTGCGAACTTGGGAACATTATTTGGTAGGTCAGAAGTTTGTTTTGTATTATGATTGTGATGCTTTGAAACACCTGAATAGCCAGACTTGTATTAGTAAAGATATGCATGCTCGATGGACTCAGTTTTTGCAGAAATTCGCATTCAAATTGAAACATAAGGCGGGAGTTCAGAACAAAGTAGCCGATGCATTGAGTAGAAGAGTTGTTTTGTTTGTGACTTTGAGTAATAAGATAGTGGGGTTTGATTGTTTAAAGGAGTTGTATGCTGATGATGTTGAGTTTGGGCAGATTTGGGGTAAATGTAATGCTAGGCAGTCATGTGATGATTTTCACATTCATGATGGGTTTTTGATGAAGGGTAATCAGCTTTATATCCCTGAGTCATCTTTGAGGGAGAAGGTGATTCGTGATTTACATGGTGGGGGCTTAGCTGGTCATCTAAGCAGAGATAAGACTATTACTGTTGTTGTGGAATATTTCTATTGGTCGCATTTGCATAGAGATGTGACCAAGATTGTTCAGCGATGCTATGCGTGCCAGACAACCAAAGGGCATTCACAAAATATTGGTCTTTACACACCTTTGCCAGTACCGTATGATATTTGGGAGGACGTGTCGATGGATTTTGTCCTTGGTCTTCCTCGCACTCAGCGGGGATCGAATTCTATTTTTGTCGTTGTTGACCGTTTCTTGAAGATGGTCCATTTTATTCCTTGCAGGAAGGTTGCTAATGCTCAGAATATTGCTAAGCTCTATTTTGAGCAGGTTGTCCGTTTGCATGGTGTACCGAAGTCTATTACATCTGATAGAGACATTAAATTTCTCAGTTACTTCTGGCAGTCACTTTGGTATCGATTTGATTCTTCTTTGAATTATAGCAGTACAACTCATCCTCAGACAGACGGACAGACAGAGGTTACCAATAGATCCTTAGGTAATTTGATTCACAGTATTGTTGGAGATCAACCGAAGAAATGGGATACTACGTTGGCACAGGCTGAGTTTGCTTACTATAGTTCAATTCATCGTACTACAAGCATGACACCTTTGTTGTAGTCTATCAGAAAGCACCTGCTCATACTTTAGATTTACTGACACTACCAAAGGAGAAAGACAACAGTGTAGCAGTCAAACACATGACAGAAAATTGGCAGTCTACTACAGAGGCAGTTCAAAAGAAGATTGAGGAGTCTATTGCTAAGTATAAGCAGACATCTAACAAGTATCGCAAGGAGAAGCTTTTTATTGTTGGTAATTTGGCTATGGTGTTCCTGCAGAAAGAGAGATTCCCAGTTGGCTAGTACAACAAGTTGCAGTCCAAGAAATATGGGTCGTATTCAATTGAGAGGAAGATTAATGATAATGCCTATGTTGTTAGTCTGCCAACTAGTATGGGAATATTCAAGACATTTAATGTGAAGAATATTTTTCCATTCTATCAAGATGATGAGCCTTTGTATCCAGAAAACTCGAGGTCGATTTTTTTTTTAGGTAGGAGAGAATGGTGTCGAGGCAGTTGCAGATGCGTTCTTAGCAATTTTGGAGAAGAAAAAAGGCGGCAAAAAGTTGGGTCAACGTTGAGAGGGCGTTAACTTTTGAACCGGAAATGCGATTGACTATTATAATATCTTTTCGGAAACGACGTTTTGTGTTCTGCAGCTGTCCTTAGAGCTTTGCTTTTCGGGATTGGGTTTTGTAGATCCAAATTCTATCATTTTGGGCTTCATGGGGGGTTTCTATTTTATTTAGGGTATTTTTGTAAATTTTAAGTTGTTTGAATATTTTTGTCTTTTTACCTACATTACGTTTTAGAGTTTCTGCTAGGCTATATAAAGCCGTATTAGGGTTGTAGAAGGGGATTATCAAATGTTATCAATTTTATCAAATTTTGAATTTTCTACGAAAACCTTAAGAATTCTTCGATTACCTTATTTGAACATTTACACTGCGTCAGCCCGACTGTTGCAACAAGGCTAAGGAGTATCCATACCGACAATTTTGATTACATACTAGAAAGTTCTTCGTGTAAATTGTAATGTGCTTGGAACCACAGCTGCTAATAAATTATCAAATACAATGAGTCAATATGAACTGAGTTTGAGAATTGTTTCCTTTTTTTTTTGGTACAAATGAGAGTTGTTTCTGATGCCGAATTGGTAGGGAACAACCAGTTTTTACCAGGGATTTAGAAAGAGGAAGAGGGAATATTTATACTCTTTTTTTGATGGCTGAACTGCCGCGTGAGTATTCGAAACTTTGCCCCGACTAATCTCAGAGTTGAGAGGAAGGTTAATTGACTAATTGGATTTATCTGACTTCTTTTTGTTCTTGAAATTTGATGTATTATAAAATCTTTCACGAGATGGGAGTTGACTCTGCATGTTAGGACGTTCGAGTGATGGATGGATCTGTTGGCTTAAAAGAACTTGGGTGTAATTATATATATATATGTTCGAAGTGGAAGTGGCTTTTTAGGCTTATTGTTAAACATCACGTCATTAAACTATTTTCAATCATTTTTTTTCATGATAGCTTAAGGCTATCTGAGTCACCGCCACTGACATCAGATTAATGGTGAATTTGACTAATTTCTCAGAGGTCTTTAATTGCCTCCACCAAGGAATTCGAGAAAGAAGTTGGAGGGAGAAAGGAGGGTCAAGTTTTGATTTCAATACATCTTTGCCTTAATCAACATGATAGAGAACGAACTTACCAATCGACTAACGCCCTAGGTGGCAACTATTTACTATTGTGTTGTGTTATTTTAAAAAAAAATTGTATCGTTGGCTGGTCGATATTGAGCTTATATTCATATGTATTTTATACCATCAATTCAAAAAAAAAAAAAAACAAAGGAAAATACTCAATATCTAAACAACTAATTTGAGTAATGCATTTGGGCAAGCATTGAAATTGAGATTATTATGATTGAGCATCGTACATGTAATTAATTAATCCCATATTAAATATACATTAATCCAGAAATTTGGTGAAGCTGCCACACCGCTCGATGGACAGATGTCACCACAAGACACCTTCAAAGAAAAGTGACCTACCACCGCTCATCTCGCGCCAAATGCCGACCACCGAGACACCACCACATGAATCGACGGCCCAGATCTCAAATCCACAACGAGATCACATAGATTCTGTTCTTCGTGTGGACCGCGTGAATCGGATTATTCCCCCCATTACGTGCTTTCCTCTTCTTCTCCTCCTCACTCCCCAACTAATCTTTTAATCAATCACTGGAAAACGCCACGGATCATTCTCGAGATGCGAACTAATGTCTCCCGAGGCACATCCGATACTTTATTTATTCAATTAATGGTTTCTCTCTCTCTCACTCTACTAAAGCTCTGAAATTCCTTTCTTTGACCAAAACAACACAACTTCTCTACATTTCTCTACATTTAGGTTTTCTAGGGTTCTCGATTTCTCAGTCGCCTTGTGTGTTGTGGAGGTGTTGAAGTGGCTGTAATGGCGGACTGTGAATCGTCTTCGTCATCGATGGTGAAGACTACTGCGGCGGCGGTGGGGGTTGATCATCGCGAAGAGGAAGACGACGCCTGTAGTATCTGTCTCGAGGCGTTCTCGTCTCAAGATCCGGCCACTGTAAATTGATTCCACTGTTTTTGATGTTTTGTTTGGTTTGATTATTAATACTGATTGATTGAATTGGTTGTTTTGATCTGTGAAATCGAATTTAGGTTTTTGTTCGGATCGATTTTTTAATTTTTGGTTGTTGGTTTGGACACCTGCAAAGACGGCCTACAAATTCCCCTATTTGAAAACTTGACTCAATAGAAACTGGAGAAATTGGAAGAGGTAGGGGTAGGGTAGGGTAGGGGTAGGGGTAGGGGTAGGGGTAGGGGTAGGGGTAAGGGTAAGGCGAAGTTAACTTGGGACACCTTAATTAGGAGGGATTTAAATGGTTTGAAAAATTCACTATCAATTGCACTAAATCGAGCGCAATGGAAGAGTTTGATCCGTGTAGCCGGCCCCAATTAATTTGGAATTGAGCCTATGTTGTTGTTGTCAGTGGAGCACTTGCAAATAACATACTATTTTGTCGGCGTTGTCTGGTTGGATCTCGAGTTTTTTGAAGTTGAGCTTGTACAGGGTTATGACTTGGGATAGCGGTTTTGGGTGGACTGATAAATTGTTGATCTTTTCCTATCTAAAAAGAAAGGCAAAACATATGTTTTGGTCCTTGAACTTTGAGTCTTTTATGCTTTTGGTCTCTGAACTTTCATTTGTGCACATTTGGTCCCTAAACTTTTATTGTTGTACATTTGGTTCCTGAACTTTTGAGTTTTTATGCTTTTGGTCCTTGAATTTTTAGTTTTTTATGTTTTTGGGGGAAATGAAATCTTTTTTCGGCATTTGTTGGTCGATGTGAGTCGTCTAGTTCAGTAATATAAAACACTTCACTCTTCTTGACTAGTCACGCGACACTTTTGTTAACCGTGTTGGTGGAATTTAGCACTTTAAATGGTGGAAGGACTAAATTTAGATTTTTGTGAAAGTTCAAGGACCAAATGTGTAAAAATAAAAGTTGAGGGACCAAAAGCATAAAAGATACAAAGTTCAAGGACCAAATGGTTTGGCCAAAAAGAAATTGTTGATGTTTTTGGAGATACCAAAAATTAATGGCACATAAAGGTTGAGAAGATCGGCTTTCTACCTAATTAGTGTTCTAATATGGTGGACGTTGCAATGCTTGTATCCACTAATCAAATGGACATCTCATTTCAAGGAACCTTTTTTTTTCTTGGTTTTTCCTAGCATTTTTGTTGGGTTTCATCTCACTTAGTATTTGTGTTGCGTTCGGACCCATGGATGATTTGTAACCACACATCCTTGTTAAAATGAACATCTCATTTGGCTATCAGATTATTCGATGTTTCATTTTTTAGTTAATTTTATTCCCTTCATTGCTTATGAAAGGAAAAGTGATGAACTATGATGTGTTTTATTACCCATTCTGTTAAAAGATGTATAATGAAA
Source organism: Stephania japonica (assembly GCA_039657345.1). Taxonomy (NCBI): domain Eukaryota; kingdom Viridiplantae; phylum Streptophyta; class Magnoliopsida; order Ranunculales; family Menispermaceae; genus Stephania; species Stephania japonica. The sequence goes on along the minus strand of CM077558.1, from coordinate 11,051,282 downwards.
ATCTTAGGCTGCAATTAATTCGTAACTTGGATGAGACTACACTGTGTAAAACCAAAAGGTTTAGTGATGTGCATTTGGTTATACTTGATTTTCAAAATCATTTAAAATTGTAAAACTAAATGCCAAACGAGCCGACAACTGGATTTTGTTTTTTGACCTTTTGTGACTTAGTTGAGCCTGCTTCATTTGACAAAACATCTTTCTTTTTATTGCTGTGAATCGAATGCCTTAGCAGTTTCAAAGCCTTACAGCTACCTGATATCTCTCGTATCTACTTTATGATGCTCTCGATTCACATCTCACACAAATACAATGCATGCTTACTATCGTTTATGTGAATGCCGACATTGCCAAGAAAGTTTTATCTTTTGATTAAATAATGATTTTGAATTGTTAATCTCAGGTTACTTGTTGTAGACATGAGTACCATCTTCAGTGTATTCTTGAATGGTATGTGCTATTTTATGTTTGAGTCCTATTCTCAACATAAGATCCCCATTTCATTCGTTTAAACTGAATTCTTAAAATCCTCCTTTAGGTCACAAAGAAGCAAGGAATGCCCTATATGCTGGCAATTTCTAGTCTTAAAAGACCCTACTAGGTAAAGGTTCTCTCCTAGGAAATTTGGTTTATCACATTGATGCTTAATTTCTAATACGCTTTTCATGAAATTTCCTTTCTGTTTTACTCTTGGGCTAAGTTGACCCCCACCCACCCATTTCTGCAGTCAACAACTTCTTGAAGCAGTGGAAATTGAAAGAAACTTGAGAACAAGACAGAGGGAAAGTTCTGCTAATGCAATAAGATTTGCTCACGTTCCCTCCGAGGACTTTGAATTTGACACTGTAAGTCATCTCAATTGATTAGAAACTGAGTTACTTGGAGTTGGTTTGTATGGTTTGTTTTAATTTTTACTGTTGGAAACTCTTAGGTTGCACCTTCTGAAGATGAATCAGAATTGGATGAGAATATAATGCAGCAACTTGCAGCTGCCGCCTTTGGCAGGGCCCATCATCTTAACAGGAGGCAAAGGAATAGATCGTCGAGATTGGATCCTTCTCAAGTCCTTGTTTTTGCCACTCCGCCACATGGGTCCTCTGCAGAACAAATATTTACAACTGCGTCAACAGAAGGTCTAATTGTGGGCAATTTTTCTCCCGAGAGTAATGCTCCCTCATCTACCATCGCGACTGAAAGATACACTCAACTCCCTTCGTCAGCTCGTCCTTCCCTTGCAAATATGGTTTCAAACATCATGGAAACCAGGCATGAATCTTTAAACATAGTATTTGGATAATCAATTTTATTTTCATAATTCAGTATGTTTACTATTTTCTTATGGTCTGATAAGTTTGCCAATATGTTATATATATTATTTTGATGATTTGATAGATTGTTTAACTCACTTTTTTTAGATTACCTACTATCAAAAAAAGAAAAAAGAAAAAAAAAACTTTTTTGAGATTACTGGATTATTTAAGTTCTGCAAAGGTGAATCTTGATGTGTATGGTGTTGTAATACCTCGTAAGCATGCAACATGTGCTATCCATTCTTTAGCTCTAGCAAAACTAATATCACATTCTTAGTTTTACATTTTTCTGGCATTTACAGTGACCGATTTTCCTTTCTCGGTGCTTTAAGCTTCGTGCATGTTATGATTAATCTTCGTGGTGCTATGATGAGCACTTGACTAGCTAGAAAAGTTTAACTCCAGCTATTTTCTATGCGTGGATTTCTTCATGTTTCATATGGAGTAAGTAACCATATCAATAATACTCAATGTGGTTTCGCCAACCAAAAGGTAGCTCCAATTGTTTGGTATGCGGTCATCTATACATGAGGGTTGCGGAAAAAAAGCTACGCTCAAATTGGAAACCCTCATGCTGCTCTAAACAACCCAATACATATTCATGAGGAGGATCAGCTAGACCCATTGTCTTTTTGTTCTGAATTGTCCCTTTTCTTAATGTTGTTGAAACATTTGTTAAACTGAGTTTCCTTGCACTAAACCAAGCGAAATGAAATTGTTGGATCCATTTAGCTGACCCAACTAATTTGGGATTGAGGCTTTGTTGTGGTTGAAACATGTGCTAGTCACTCCATATGACATATCAGCATGTGGTTTGATTTATCGGCAATCGATCACAAGCAAATAGACGTATGAATGGGTATGTCTCAAGCTAGCCTTTTTTTTTTTTTTTCTTTCCATCTTCTTGACATTCTTGTTTGCTTGCTCTCATATCCACGGTTGGTGTCAGGGATTCAAAACTGCTCCTCAATAAAAGGGTCTTTCATGTCTCTAGATACTTTTGCACAGTTTTCATGATAATCATGCGAACTTGTTTAAGCATTCATTTGGGGATACATCTTATCAACATGATGTTGAATGCAAAATCTTATTCTATGTCTTAATGCAATCACATAGCATGAAGTCCAATTTTTTGCTGGTGGCAATTAGTTGTATTAATATATGATAGTTGAACTCAACTAATTTCGAATTGAGGCTTTTTTATTTTTGTTGTAAGTTATCGAAGTTGAAAGTTTATATGCTGTTTGTTATGGAAGTAGTTGATTTCCTATTTATTTGAGGTTTTTTAAGGCTTTTGCTCATCTCTGAAACTATTTCTTGGTTTGTTTAGAGGGTCAGCTAGTCAGACGCCACCAAGAAGTCCAGCTCGTCAGACACCACAAAGGAGTCCACGTAGATCTCGACCCTCAGAGCTGTCTTGTTTTTCAGAGGCTATCAAATCAAAGTTCTCTGCAGCATCTGCTAGGTAAATAACAAGAGTTGATTAATCTTTGGAGACATCTTTTTAATCTCTTTAATTATATTGATAATCTGTGTGATTTGTGGCAGATATAAAGAGTCCATCTCTAAAGGTACACGTGGTTTCAAAGAGAAGTTGCTGGCACGAAACAACTCTGTCAAGGAATTAAGCAAAGAAGTTCACCGTGAAGTGACTGCTGGTGTTGCACGAATGATGGAGCGCCTTGATCCTGCTTCAAGACAAACTGGAAGCTCTAGTTCTGTTTCTGGTGGTGCGGAAGGCACCTCATCTATATCTCGCGATCCGAAGAATGTACAAGACAGCCTTCTTATTCGGTTTCCAAGCAGAATTCATTCTGACACTTCATGTGGCACACATCCTAACCCTTTAATCCATGGCTGCGGCACCGTCTCATCTGTTCCTGATCGTGTGGAAGTCACTCGTTTACAGGTCATTACTCATTTGAGATTTTACTTTCTTCTCTCTTACACTTGCCTGGACTTTTATTCCTTAGTTATTGATGTTTTCAGTTTTAGTGCTGTGGTCGGTCTCTCTGCATATTCTTCTTAATTCCCTTGGAATTCGACTAAGTTATTAGTCCATGGGGCAGCTAAATTTTAATTGTTGGTTTTTTTGAGTTCTACATCTAACCCACAAGGAAAAATGACTTTTGAGTAAGTTAATCCATCAACATATTCTAATCTTTAAGTTATAACCGCTGCAGTTTTCAAAAAAAGAAGAGAAAAGAAAAGTTATAACTGCTGCAAATTCATGGACCAGTAACTGCGTACTCCTTGTAAAACTTCTTTTCATTTTTATTTTTAATCTCGTTCTATATTGGGAGAGTTAGCTGGAATTATTCAAGTAATCTTAAGATTCTTAAGAAAGTTCTGGCATCTTGGTTCCTTGAGGGGGGTAAAAGGTTAACAAGTACGTTGGTTGTTAATGAAAGTAGAAATTGGTCTGTTTTATACTTCCTATATCTGCTCCGATGCTTGCATTGGATAGCAGAGTTCATTATATTGTAGAAAGATAGAAACGGAACAAAAATATATGCCTTATGTTCTCCCATGTATCCAATTGATTTTGCATGGATTTATTGTTTCTTTATTTATTTATTTATTTTTCCTTTCGTCAGTATGCTTGAGAAACTTGAACTTACAGTGTCATACGTGTGCAGGATATTCTCTTATGTCCAGATGATTCGAAATGAGGCATCCAGATCCGTCTTGTGCAGAAGCATATGCTTTGTCTGATTTTAGATCCTGATAAATCTATCCAGCATATTGTGTGACCAGATTAATCCATATCTCCTGATGTAGATCAAAAGCAACCTTAATCTGCTTCATTCTGGAGATTAAGATTAATCACGTCCCAAAGCAGCCATTATTCGTCTACTGATGAAGTAATGTTTTCTTTTCTTGTTGCAAACTGTGTTTTCAAGCAGTGTGAGGAGATGCCTCAGACTGTTTACTGAGTAATCCTTCTCCCCTTGCTTCTTCTGTACTACTTCAGTAACTTGGTAAATAATCCTCATTTGCCTTTTGCTGGAGCTACATTATTTTCTCAATGAACTGTCTTTTCTTTTTGCATATAATTAGCGAAATATCGATTGATGAATGCTTTCCAAAGTGATTCGCGTTCCTTGAGTTTTTATCTTTAGTGTTGCATGATTAATTAATTTTGTTCTTAGTTTAGACTCATTAGAGACTGCTAAAGATTCATCTAGTGAAGCAAAGTTTAGATGGTGATGTTTCTCTTCTCTGCGCCGATTTAAACTAGTGAGACTAGTTTGTTGCTTTAGTTGAACACCGTCTAATGCTCGTGAAGAGATCAATGGAAGCACATTCTCTTTTTCTTCTGATTTATAGGAACACTCTGCTATATCAAGTGCTACCAGTCTCCAATCCCTGTAAAGTAATCACTAGATCTTAGGCTGTCGCTGAAGATTATATAATGCCAGATCATGTTTTCGATCATTCTGTCAATGCTAGACCACGTCTTCGATGTTTCTTCTTTATGAGATCAGCTTCTGATGGTGCATTGTCAAATATATTTATGTATACTTTTGAACTGCTTCTTGTGTGGGTCTCCCATATCACATTGTTTAATTTGTGCATACTCTCACATTCTTCCATGTTCAAGTCTGCTGTGCAGGATTGTTAGCTTACGCTTCTGCATTCTTTTTTTTTTTTTTTTTCATGAACGCTTCTGCATTCTTAGTAGAGATGGATATGGGTGTGAGTAATTATTTGGTGTACAGATATAAACCACGGCATCTAGTTGAGCTTTTAACATCTTCGCAATTCAGTGTGACTGTCCTGCGCTATTTATTTTTTTGATATTTGCGTCTCTTTGATTACGAAGAAAATATTTCATAGGAAAAGTTTTCCCGACAGAATATTCATAAGAAAATTGTCATGTGTTTGATTGCACATATAAGAATTTTTTCTTTCAAAATTCACTAATAACAAGTTTTGAAATAAATATAAGAACTTACCATGTATATTAAATGGGAGCGGTTTACATACAATAGATTTTTTTAAAGTATCTTAAGTCTACCCTTCAAATACTTCACGTGTCCAATATTTTTGCAACAAAAAAGGCATCGCTTTTTATTTTTTGTTTTGCCAACTTTGCCCCCGGAAACACTTCGAGCATCACGTTCTCTCAAACCACACGACACATTTCTTTCTTATATTATTTTTTGAATTCGTCTTTTCTTTTTTTTGAAAAATGTTAAAACGCATCCATTTCTCCATTAGACCTCTATAACGCATATTGATACACGTATTTGCCTATTCAACCATATTTTAATTTTGAAATGTGTAAGTTCACATTTCTAGATGGACACAAATGCTTGGATAGTGAAGTATGCGTTATAGGGGAGTCATTCTAGGTTTTCTTGCATTGACATTAAACATGGATGCTACAATATTGACACTTCAAAATCACATTCGGATGACGCCACTTGTGTGCCTTACTTAAAAATAAGTGTGTGCATGTAGTTTTCGGTGCATAACACGCGGGGGTGTGTATTTTGATGCATGCATGAAAGCTCTTAAGGACGTGAACCCGCACATTACATTACCGAGTGTGACTTTAGAGTGTCATTTTATCATTTTTCAAATTTTATAAGTATTAACAAAAAAGTATTTTTTTTAATATTATCTATTTTCTTTTTTTTTTAAGAGAAATCGAAATTTCATTAATTATTCATGAATCAATACATGACCAGACATAGAATCAAGTATGTTGATTTGTTAATCCTATTTGTGCAAACAAACTGCTATTAATTTGGCTTTTTTTTCGAAATTGAAACAGTTTAACAATCAAGGACTGCTATCTACAATGTTGAAACTCATGACAATACACAAAAGTACTAGAACCATAAAACGAATAACAAAATTTCTCAACAAGGAGCCTAAATATTATCTATTTTGTACTCTTTTTTGAGTTTCTACCTAGTATTCGACATGAATTGCACCGGGTAATTCACATTCGAGAACTGTCGAACCCTATATATGGCGGTTGCCTTCATTCTACTCTTTGATTATGCAACATAGATAGTTTATAATTTTTTTATAAATTAAGGGTGTGTTTGATAGCAAAATAAAATTTAATAAGAAAAAATTATTTTCTTTAGCAAATTTTCTTTAGAGAATTTTCTTAAGAAAATTTTTTCAATGTTGTTTGATTGTAAGTGAGAAAATTTTATTTTTCAATTTTCTAGTGTTTGATAAGAAATTAAAATTTTCTTTAATTTTCAATTTTTTACTAGATTTTCTCGCAATCCCACGAATTTAAACATGCTTAGAGTCATAACTCAACAAGTCCATGAGAACTTAATCACAAAAAGGATATATCTCGGTCTCAACGTGTCCATCCACGCTTATGCGATCAAAAACCTCCATGTCGATCCCATCTCATCACACAAACATTGTACTGACATGAACCCATACAAGAAACTAATAAATTGAGTTGGGAGACAAAATATCAATATACATTACCTCAATCACAAATCATCTCGTCGTCTACTTCAATGAGTACACCAACACACAAAAATATATAATTAGCTAATATACATATAAGGACACAAGGACCGGAAAGCTTATACTACCATTTATCAATCCGGTAATTCCTTTATTGATTTTTCTTCCTGAATTTTATAAATCTCATTCTGCACTCATGGATCATGTTTGCATTTCATTGTATTTGTTTTCAACTTGGTGAGAGCTTTAATTTGTGACTTGAGAGACTCTGAGCAGCTACTGTAATTCAATGCCGCATGACCCAGCTACCAACCTTGAAGAATTAATTACTCTATTATATATACATCATCGACTACCTTCTACAAACACAATTAAATAGCTTTGCTCTCTGTTTAATGGCCACTTGTACATCTTTGTTGCTTCTTTCACTTTCACTCTTCTTTGCATTCGGCAGTGAGAGCTCAACAAAGAAACAACACAAACATAGTAATTTTAGGCTCTTCCCTCTCTCCCGTCAATGGCACCAACAGAAAAGAAAGAAAGCAGTAGTCTCTAGCAATGCAACACTGATTCTGAACATGGAGGAATCTCATCCTACGAGACGGAGACGGTCGAGGCAATAACGACAATGACATCTTAATTTGTCGGAGGGGCGTTTACCTCACCGCCATGCTAGACACAAGACATCATCATCATTTACAACTCCAGATCACGAATGATATGGCAGACATTCGACTCGCTCACAAACACCATGTAGACAACAAACACTTCGTAGACAAAAAAAAATCGACAAGGCATTTAATCAAACACATTGTAGACAAAGATCATAATGATTTCGAATTTAAATTCCTTGTCCACTTCTCTTCCTCAACATCCTCAACAGGGCATTCGATGCCCCAATTATTTTCTTATTGATTGAAGAGATCGTTGAGAGTTCAAGTTCTCAAGATTGAAGAGATCGTTGAGATTTCAAGTTCTCAAGAGATGAATCGCACTGTGAATGAATCGCATTGTGAATCAGATGAATCACACTGTGAATCAGATGAATCGCACTGTGAATGAATCGCACTGAAGATTGAATCGCACTGTGAATGAATCGCACTGAAGATTGAAGATTGAATCGCACTGTGAATGAATCGCACTGAAGAATGAATCGCACTGAAGATTGAAGATTGAATCACACTGTGAATGAATCGCACTGAAGATTGAAGAGATCGTTGAGAGTTCAAGTTCTCAAGATTGAAGAGATGGCAAAACTGTTGTTTGAGCGGAGATGATTGGGTTATAAAGAGATTTGGTAGAGATTGGTGGACGAGTTCTTGTAGAAGAAGGAGTCCGACTTTGGATCGAAAACGAATTCGCCCAAAAAAAATTCCGAATTTCCACGCCAAAACAAAAGAAAAAAAACGAAGAAAATTAGTGGTGTGAGATTTTTTTCTAAGCGGTTAATATTTCTATCAAACAAGGAATAAAACGGTTATATAAAAAAATTAAACAATTTTCCACAATTTTTTTCTTTTTCTTTGCTATCAAACACACCCTAAGTTTATTAAAAGGAATTATAATTTTGTTTTTTAGTTTTTTTTTTACAAACAATTTTGGTTTTTAGTTCGATGATTTTACTTTTTTCTTTGTGTGGGTCGTGCGCGTGCGTCGTGTACTTTGTGTATGTGTTGGGTGTGGTGCTTGAAATTTGTGGGGGCAAAAGTTGGAAAAAACAAAAGAGAAAGCACTTCCTTTTTTGTTGCAAAAATATTGGACACGTGGAGGTATTTGAAGGGAGGACTTGAAATACTTGAAAAAAAGCTATTGTATTTAAGCTGCTCCCATATTAAATATATTAATTTTTATATTTAAAATATAAATTTAACATGTGTTTTAATATGAAAACTCACATTTTTTCAAAAGAAAGTTTAATTTGCCCACTATAATAGGTAAGAAAATATATGAGTCTTAATATGTAAAATTAGCAATCATGAGAAAATGTTCTGTAAGAAAATTTTAGCTATCAAACACAAAAAAATTTCTTTTTTTTTTTTACAAAATTTTCATTTTTTTAAACATTTTCCTTTTCCGTCTAAATCAAACAGAGGCTTATATATCTAAAGACTTTGAAGTTTAGTGAGGAGTGCTATGGTCCATGGGTGTACGACCCGGCTATGTGCAAACCACATTTTACTATGGGCAAATCATTTTTTGTTTTTTTTTTCACTCCTTTTCCAAAAATGTCCTTTTTCCTTCTCACGTTGTGCACCCCACACAAATGCCACATTTGACTCAGATAATTTCCTCTGACTACTGGCGATATAAACTTGTGATTTCGGAGCCCACTAGCTACCATCATAATAGTCTATTTCTTTATATATCTTGCTGGAAAATCATGTTTCTACACTGTTTTGAATGCATTTTATAAGATTTGAACAAATTTTTTTGTCTTGGTAGGGCATTATTTGTTTGCGTTGTTCGGTGGCTATTTACCATAAAAATGGAGGATGAACGTGTAGGAGATACGAATGTATTAGATGGAGTTGTATTTCATGAGTTTTCATTCAATTTTTGTATTTTTTTTTCGTGTTCAAATCAAGGATTTCGCCTTTGGTTTGGACTCGCAGGGCCGAACAAATGGCTTTTGCTCGGTTTGTCGAGGCCGATTGAAACATGCATATTCAGTCTTAGGTGAGCGAATAAATATTTGTTCAAACCAAGTTTTGAACACTACAATGTGGTTTGGTCATTAAAGGCTGATTAACATGCATTGTTCGGTCACCTTCAACCGAACAGTGCATTATCAATCAGTCATGTGTCACCAATTAAACGTTGACCATCAACAATTTACAAATGGACCAACATATTAGATCAAAAATAGTTACAAACACATACACAACTACCAAAATTGTTCAAAAACAATAAAAAAAAAATTGATAAAACATTCATATTAATGTAAACAACCTAAATCAACCAAGTTTAGTCGTTGATTGTGTAGTGACTGGCTCGAAAGCAAGACAAAGCAAGACCTAGGGTGAGAGCGAAGATAAACAGAGGTGCGCGAAGATCGATTGAGTTGATGCGAAGATGAACCACAACCGTGGGGTGAACACGAAGATCGACCTAGGGCTCGAGTGTTTTTTCCTTTTTCATCACGTTGTTGGGAATAGAGGTGCACAAGGGCAAGGATATTTTGGAAAAAAAAAAAAATGATTTGCCCATAGTAAAATGTGGTTTGCAGGTAGCCGAGCCAATGGGTGTATTATGCATTTGAGATTTTCTTTGTAATTTAAAAGGAGAATTTTATGAGACTATACAATTAGGTCAGGCAGGCAGCTATGAATGGATCAAACCATGAGAATTATGAATAGATACAATTAAGTCAGCTATATACTTTGGGGCAGAGACTGTCAAAATAGTAAAAATACGATATCTAGTCTATACTATTTTAAAAGAGCCAGCGCGGGGTCACCGTTCCCAATCAACGAAATCTCTAATCTTGTTCTAGGGCTTCGTCGTCTTCGCTTCGCAATTAACGAAATCTCTCGCGGCTCTCTCTCTACCCAATCAAAATCGCTGCTCTCTCTCTCTCTCTCTCTCTCTCTCTCTCACTCAGGTATGGCGCTCTCTTTCTTTGCTTTCTCTCTAGGGTTCAGAGTTGCTCAAAGTCTGATAGCGGTTTCTAGTGTTTGGTTTCTGGTGTTTGGTTTGGTTTTTGTGGTTTTATTCTTAATTACACCAAATATTTTCGTTTTTGGAATGCAAGACGATTGTTTGATACAAGTCCTTAACAAATTTGTGCATTTTGAATCATTCATGGCCACCAAGGTTTTAACATTTTTCTTTTTTGAATTTAAGAATAGGGCTTTCTTATTTAAATCTGAATTACAAGTTCTAAAAGTTATTGCTAGAATGAGTTAATGGCTTTTTTTTTTTTTTTTTTTTTCAGTTTCTCATATTGAAGAAGAAAAAGAGTTGTGGAAAGAAAGAAAATGATTAAACCTTAACTAACTACCACGACGATTAATCAAACTAAATACAATGCAGAATCTAGGGACATTATATTTTTAAGAAATTGAAACTTCATTGAGGTTAAAATCATTGTTACATTCAAAGATAATAAATCAATTGCATGCAATAACTCATTGTTGATGTTCTATGCTTTAGTTTTATTGATTTATTAATTCTCTTCTTCCTCTTTGCTATTTCAAGGATGGTTGGGAAAAAGGTTTCTTGATTTTTGTGGTGTCCTTCATTAAGCTTAGTAGTTGTAGTTGTTGTTTTGTTTAAATACTCGATTTTTTTAGTTGAATTTGGTGACCCTATTTTAATTTTTAAGGCGTCCTTCATTAACCTCTCTCTTCCCTTTAAATTACTTAAAATATTGATATACCTTGGCACATTTAGTTGCACAAACTATGTGAGAGATATACTATTCTCCCTTGCTTGTACTTAATTTGAACTTCTCCTCTAACAATGTCAACTATTTATTTAATTAATCCTTTATGTTGCTTGCAATATCAACTATTTATTTAGTTATCTCAAAAACCAATTTTCATCTTGATTAGATTTTGATTCCTAAACCTTCTCTTTAGTTTTATATCGACTCTAAAGGTATGTGCTATGGCGTACCCAATAACTTTTTTTTTCATTCCCTAAATGTCCATATTCAAGTGTAGAGGTTACATCTCGTGCATTTTCTTTTGTTGCCTCAACTGGTACAACAATCACAACTTATTAAGGTAGATTTTACATTAAAATTTTTTTTCCTGCTCATTTGGTGTCTTTGTATTGCTGCCGTTCAAATGTTTATTCTATAATTTAATCATAATGGGCGTGTTTGATAGCTTTGGCAATTTTCTTTGAGAAAAACAATTCTTTTTAAAGAATTCTCTCAAGAGAATTGTTTGAAGAGAATTTTCTTAGAGGTGTTTTATAGCAACAATTAAAATTTTCGTAAAACAATTGTGAGGTCAATTACTTTCTCTTGTAAGGAATGAGGTCAATTACTTTTTCTGTCTATGTTGATATTTTTGTAGTTTGACAAAGAGGACACCTCACCACCTCCAACAATACACATGCAAAGTCTTGTTAGTGTGCCCACAATTTCTTTTGAGACAAAAGATTAACTGACTTGACTACTTTAGATATTATGTTAAACATGCATGTGACTTACTTTTTTGTGTAAGTATGTAGTACAAGACGTACTTGTGTATATTCCTCATTAAAGTACGTACTCATGTATATATATGAATGTGAATATATATAAAGACTAATTGTAGAAAAGAGCTTCTCCCTTGTTTTTTGTTTGTGTTACAAATAAATTCAAAACTTTAGCTTAGATGACATTTTTGCTTTCTATAAGAAGGGAATATTTTATACAACAGGAGAATACAAAATATGGACAATTATCTTTTAACTAATCAAGACAAACAATGTGCTTATTTAAGAGAGTGAGGAGCAGCCATCACATAATTGGAATTTACGACCAGCTGACTTGGATCGTTCAAGGAAATTCTTTCGTAGTTCCTTGGTAACAACCTTTGCATTGACGCCACAAGTGATCTAGAATATTGATTAACAAGACTAGGATGGGCTTCACAAGGGATGTGGAATGGGCTTGCATTAGAGCAAGCTATCAATCACCTCATGGAATGTAGTGCTCACCTAAACGATAACATCTTTATGGACTCCAACAATTCCATCTCTCTGGTTCAAAGGAACAACTGAATGGGGTGATCACCACCTGCTGAGACGGGATGTAAAGCGCAACATGGAGTGATTGGGGCTTGTGCGCCATATATCTATACTTACCAGGTCCTATAATGTAATAGAATATTGTATGTCCAAAAAGGCCCCGAGTTGCTTCTCTTGTAGAGCTTATTTAATAGTTTAGCTAGCATACATTTCCTAGCATGACTGCATGAGTGGCCTTGGTTAGTTTCATTGTTGTTGATTGTAATTCTTTCATGAAATGTGTTGTTCAGTGAACTTTTATCAAGAACTTTAAATGATTTAATTTAAGTAGAAAACCAACTTAATTTTCAAATTTTCTTTTCAATATGTAACTAAACTGTTAATTAATTGACTTGGATAAATGATTAGAACCATTGGAAAATCCCGATTCTTCTAATTTACTGATTTTCATATTTGACACGTAAGTGCCTATGTATTATTTTGTTTTTGAAATAAGTTATGTTAGTTATTGAGTAGGTTTATACTAGGTGCATTCCTCTCATCAGCTTGGATCAGTATTTTATATTAAACCTTGGTGGACTGAATTGAGTAAATGTTTTCTAATGTGTTCTCAGAGTGGAAACATCACCTAGATTTGAGAAACTCGTGCTGTCACATTGTTCGGAAATATCTTTTTTGATTTCCTCTGGTTCCATCAAAGAGTAGAGGAACATGAGTAGCATTGCGCAAATTCCAACAAGCTTTGGGCATGAGCTTAGGGCTTGCCTTCGTTGCAGGCTTGTCAAAACCTATGATCAGGTCAGTCAGTCTTTCTTCTTGACCTTCAGTTTTGGATCATAAGAGTTCTACTTTCAAGGTTTTGTTTAAAATCTTGGTGAAACATATTAAGTGGCCCTTTAACTTTGAGGTTTTTTTTTAGAATTAGCTCTTGAACGTTTATTTGGCTAATTTGGACCCTTAAACTTCGATTTTGGTTGAAATTGTGCCCGCCTAATGTTAAAACAAACAGAATGTTAACAGAGTCCTCCTTAATGCTAGTGCACCCTTTTACAATTACCCCAATTTGATCAAAACCCAAAAAAAAAAAAAAAAAAAACAAAAGAAAAATCTCATTTGAAAGACGAAACAAGAAACCCTACCAAGTTCGAAAAAAGAAAGAATGCGCTCAACCATTCCCACGACCTCAAAATCAATGGTCTTACTCACAATTTCGTCAACCCTACCATCGACTATCTCTCTCCGTCCACCACCACTTCTTTACACAAGATTTTATGAAATTTATTTGTTGTTGTTAAACACTCAGTTTCTTCAATTAATTCATTGCCAAATCAATATAGCCATTTCTTCAGTTTCTCAAATTCATCATCAATTCACACTAGCCATTTCAAATCCTTCATCAATAATGGCTATAGCTGATTTTTAGAGTCATTTGAACCATTCAACATCAGTTTTTTCAAAGACCCATATCTCAATTCCCATCTCCAAATGCGAAGAGGAAGAAAAGAAGGTCGTGCAATGGAAGATCCAAAATGCACAAGTTTTCTTTTTTTTATTTGTTTCGATTTTTTTTTTGTCAAGAGTTATTTGTTTCGATTGAGTTGGGGTAAAAGAAGGCGCTAAGGTGGACTCCATTAGAATTTCGTTTCTTTTGACGTTGGGAGCCGTACAATTTCAACCAAAATCAAAGTTGAAGGGCCCAAATCAGCCAAATAAAAGTTCAAGAGCTAAATCTAAAAAAAGGACAAAGTTTGAGGGCCACTTAATTGGTTTTGCCTAAAATCTTTTGGCAATTCTCTTTTTTTTTACCTTGCTTTATTGCACGACATGTATTTACAGTTTAGAGAGTCAGGCTGCGAGAATTGCCCATTCTTTAAGATGGAGGATGATCATGAATTGGTTGGAGATTGCACCACTTCCAATTTTACTGGGTAAATTTTTTTAATAATTATTATTTTTGTTTATGAGTAGATTGAGAATGTGATTTGGAAAGTGAAAGATTATTTATTTTTTATTTTTTTGTTACGAAAGATGTGATTTGAATTCCAAAGATAGTTGCTAATCAAATTTATGGTGAGAGATGGAATCTAAAACAAATTGCTTATTTCTGATTCCTTTTTCAGAATAATCTCAGTCATGGATCCCACTAGAAGTTGGGCAGCACGTTGGTTGAGAATTGGTGAGTAAAATAGTTGTTTTTCTTCTATGGTTTCACGGACCATAATGGAAATATTACATCTCTTTGGTTGTTTGTCATAACTTTTTGGATTACCAACTATCTTATCATGTTTTCAAGTAAAGTCATGGTTCAAAACTGTTGTTTGTGTATTGAGAATCCAATGTGCTTGATGAAAATCTTGAAGACCTTATTGTGATCTCCGGCAAAATTTCCTTACTACAATAACAACTACTAAGACTCAGTCTCAAATTAGCTGTGGTCACCCACATGGATCCAATCCAACAATTCCAATATGCTCAGTTTAATGCGTTTGACTCATGCAGTTTTTTTTTTTTTTTTAAAAAGAAGCAAATAAGACAATACTTTATCTTGTTTGTGGTACTAAAAATGAGATGCAAGATATACATTGAAGTTAACCCTGGCTGTTCTTAATGAACTATGATCTCCCACCTTCAACAACTAGGTTCTTGATGTAGGCTGATTTTTTTTTCGCGTACAGGTAAGTTTGTCCCTGGTTGTTACACCCTTGCTGTCTCAGAGATGCTTTCAGAGGAACTTCAGGTTTGTCTTTCTTTTCTTTTTTTTTTAAAAGTCCTCTAATTAAAAGTAACATGATGTATTTGCATTTAACAAGCCTTGCCTCAATGCTATATTCTTCCCTTTCGTTAGCATCCAACACAAGGATTGAGATTGCCATCAACCCTCTCTTGGTATGGCATTTTTCAATACTTTAACGTATTAGTGTGTGGAAGTTGCAGTGTCTAAATAAAATCCTGAGACTCTAGTTATGCAAAGCATGGCAAAACATGGTTGATTATTCTCATATCTATTCATGTTTATGCATGCTGTTTTGCTTGCATAGAGGATAGAATTTGTCACTATAGCCTTCACGTAAGAAACTATATGCTTGGATAAGCAACAAGAAAAGCGAATTAATTGTTTAACGCTGCCCATCGTTTTGGCATGCATTTATGCCAATGACCATTACACCATATGGTTGAATCTTCCTCAACAGCTCTGTTTTGAAAACCCCTTACATAATGTTGCATCACTGGCATGATATTCTCCATCTCCCACATTACCTAATGATTTTGTTACTCTGATATTGCAGGCTACCTGTGAAGAAAACCGCGTCCAGTACGTTCCACCTAAACGCATTTAACTGCTTGGAAAGGGATAGAAACAAACCATATGACAGCGTGGCCTCTTTCTTTGCTTTTTGCAAGGACATCAATGTGCATGAGTCGTGTATTAGTACTTGAATTACATACTTTAACTTCTTATCAGTAAAAAAAGGAAGGCATTACAGTAAGCCATTACAAAAGCAGAAAAAATTAATGCGCAAAGTACATTATGAAAGTGCCACTTATTTATTTGGAAACACCAAACACAACAACGCATGTGTGATTCTATAGGTTATGTTTATTATTACTGTACAAGCCATATGTTGGTCTTCCTGTTCAGTGTCACAGCGATGGATGTGATTACTTGTTTGTATATGTTGGAGGTGGCTTGACAATGAGGACTGAGCATTTGACATGGTGAGCGCAGTAGTCACTCAAGCTTCCAAGCAACGCCCTGCATGCATTCACATAGCTAGATTATTAATCAATCAACAACTGCAAAGGTTCAACTCAATAGTTGGATTTGGCTACATGAATCAAAATCTTTCATTCCACTCGATTTATTATGTACGTATCTCTTGACTTTGCTGAGTCCATGGCTTCCAACAACTACAAGATCTAGGTTGATTTGCTCCGCCACATGGCATATCATGTCCTTTGGGTCTCTTTCCATCACCATTGTCACTGCTTTCACCTGTGTTTTTCATTTGTGTAGGTCATAACTCATAGTATTATCAATGACATGTATACATTAACAATAGATGATGTCTAAGACAATAAAAAAAAAAAAAAAAAAAAGTTACCAGCACTGGCGCTAAGGAGGACTCTCTGTTAATATTTTGTTAGTTTTAACATTAGGCGGGCACAATTTCAACCAAAATTGAAGTTTAAGGGCCCAAATTAGCCAAATAAACATTCAAGAGCTAATTAAAAAAAAAAAAAAAAAAACCTCATTTCAAGGGCTGATGAGAGGAATGCACCTAGTATAAACCTACTCAATAACTAACATAACTTATTTCAAAACAAAATAGTACATAGGCACTTAAGCGTCAAATGTGAAAATCAGTACATTAGAAGAATCGGGATTTTCCAATGGTTCTAATCATTAATCCAAGTCAATTAATTAACAGTTTAGTCACATATTGAAAAGAAAATTTGAAAATTAAGTTGGCTTTCTGCTTAAATTAACTCATTTAAAGTTGTTGAACAACACATTTCATGAAAGACAACAATGAAACTAACCAAGGCCACTCATGCAGTCATGCTAGGAAATCTATGCTAGCTAAACTATTAAATAAGCTCTACAAGAGAAGCAACTCAACACGCTACAATTTGGATCTCTTGTACTACCTTATAATATGACGATAACAAATAAAGCTTATTTTTTTGCACAAATCTTTACTAGGCTCTGTACAATACTTTATGATCATAAACACCTTTCTACGTACAAAATAATTAGTTGGGCACGGCTAATACACCTTATTCAAATGTTGGATAAAAACTTAAAAAGTAAACCGAAGAGATCTGTAAATGAAGATTATGGTGCCTTAATCACAGACTACTGATTTAATAGAAAACTTTGCAAAAGAAAGAGATGAAAGTAAGTACTCCATTTTTTATTAAAAGGTGACTGGTTAGTACTTGATATTGAAGACAAGGGCTTGATAGAGTTAAGTGCACCTACACACAGACGCCATTGAAGAATTTAATGAAACAATATGTAATCAACATTGGCATAGCCTCAATTCCAAATTAGTAGGAAGTCAGCTAAATGGGTCAAACTCTACCATTACGCTTGATTTATTGCAAATTGGCATAGCAAGAGCACAAAAGCTAAATAATTCCATCTTCAATTGACGGGGGAGTTCATATACAAATTCGAGCGTTTCATTGGCGATCAAAGGCATTACTTCAAATCTTAAAGCAAGTAATGACCAAATCCTAGTCACATTCATTGTAGTTAGTGAATGATGCCTATTGGGCATGCACATTAGGTCATTATAAACAACAAGAAAAATTAGGGTTTCAAGGGTGACAAAAACAAACCCTAATTTAACATACCACGATATCAATAAACATATCTTGACATTGAATCATTGCCCATAATACATAACTCCATTCTCAATCACAAATTAGGTTCTTTGCAGTTCATTATCAGTGATTCAATGAAACCCCTTTTGTCCACAACATGAAGAACTGATAAATCTCTCAAATCTCAACCGTTTCTCGCGAAAAGACTCTCAAAACAGAGAGGAAGAACGAACAGAGATCAGAGATTGAGTGGATGAGAATGCATGCCTTGAAAAATCAACGCGAACAGATGACTACGCGTAGAGAGACGAGAACGAGGAGAGACTGGAAACTTAAAAGGGCGAGTATGAATAAAAGAGGCTACATTTCATTTCTATGCACGTAAAGTATGAAAATTAATAATAATTTTAAAAAATAAAAATAAATTAGTTGCAGTTGAATAGATTATGATAGATTACAGTTTGTAACTTTTTATTTATGTAAATGCGTCTATTATATTGAATAATTTCTTTATATATTTCGTTTCAAAAAAAAGTCATAATAAGTGTCATAATACTTGTAACAGAAGGGTATTTTGCGTGCGAAAAGAAAAATAATGTATTTTTTTGGTAGAAAAATAATGTATTTTTAAATAATAATTTTGGTTATATATATAGTTGAATAGACGACCATTACATTGCATTTAATATTCTTGTAAATTTGTTTAATGACTTGTTTAGGTTGTGCTTATGTAAAAATTAAAGTTGAGTAAATTTTGAATGTTATTTTATGTTTTTTTGATTAATGAGTTTTATTTTTTTCCCTTTTTTAGAGAGCAGATTAATAAATTTTAGTTGATTAATTATATATGATAATTAATATGTATTGGAAACATAAATTTATTTAATTCTTATGGGGACTTATTGGAAGCATTGTTTAGGTGAAAATGCACACTACTCTATCAATGACAAATGCTTTTGTGAACTTGATTTGTAACCCACTTTATGCACTAAGCAATTTCGTCTAATTAAATCACCAAATTTGAAATAATTTCTAAAACTTTTTCATTTGAACTTTGAAAATTTTGGAATAACACTCCTGTTACGGAATATTTAGGCAACTTGTGTAATTAGTAGTTTTCATTTGTAATATTTTCCTTACGTATCACATACCTATATATATATATATATGTGTGTGTGTGTAGGTTACTTGTACACAAAAACTATATGCAATATAAACCCTATTCTTAAAACAATTTCAACTCCTAACATTACAATATAAGACTCCTCCTTATCCATCCAGTAATGAATCTTGAGAGCATAAGCTCGCATCTCAAGGGAAACACAGACGATTGATGATGTGTGCATTTATTTGTTCTATTGTCCACTATTCTAAAGAAGTTAGTTATTACATTTTATACCATAGATGTTAAAGTTAAAAAATAGTATCAATGATTTGAAATCTTGTAATTTAATGTGGCGAAATCAGAACAGTATATAGAGTGGGTTTAAAATTGGGTAAATGTAGCACTTGTTTTCTATCAATATTGACGTTTGAAAGTTAATATATATGTAACGACCCGTTACCTTAAGCACGTGATTAGTATTAATTTGAATAGTAATTAATTTGAGTTAGGCTTGTGGTTAAGCCCGATTTGTCTCGATTAATGTGTGCGTGGATTGGTGTGTTGTATTGTGTTTGTATGGACTGTATTAGTATGTATAAATGAATAACCGGACTAACGAGGGAATGCCTAATACCATTTGTAGGTCAAGGAGGATACACATGAGACGCGGTATAGCGTTAATGAACGAAAGTGTTTAGTGGAGGAATTACGTAGTGTAAAAATGTAAGTATAAATGTATAATGATATATATATATATATATATTTGGATATATATAAATATATATATTAAATGGAAAATACGGGTATGGTGTGTCATATATATATATATATATTTGGATATATATAAATATATATATTAAATGGAAAATACGGGTATGGTGTGACGTGTTGGTCACATAGTGTTACGCGGGGTCGATATAGGACACACATATATTATAAGGATGTGTGTCTAGTGAGTGGATTTGGTGGTGTGCATGGGAAGTGAAGAAAAGTTGAGGAAATACGTCTGGTCAGTAGCCAGTGCGTTGGACAATAGTCCCAACGCACTGGGCAATGTGGTAAATGAGATAAGTTAGAAAATCCTTGAGATAATGTGATGTGTATCTCGAGGCAATGGTTTAACCGCCTTATATATATATATATATATATATATATATATATATATATATATATATATATATATATATATATAGAGAGAGAGAGAGAGAGAGAGAGAGAGAGATTTGACAGAGGGAGACGAGATGGAGCTGAGGAGGAGGAGGAGAGCTCAGGAGTGAGCTAGTGACCTGGAGGAGCTCAAGGTCAGCGAAGCCACAACATCGAGGTGAGTGTGATTTTGTTGTGGCTGTCGAGTGGTTGTTATTGTCGTGGTTGTTGTTGTTGTTGTTGTTGTGGGGTTTTGGGTAATAGTGTGTGGTGGTCCGTTGTGGATGGGATCACACACATAGGTAGTGAGAGCTTGTGTGAGACTCTCCTTGAAATTGTAGGGCGTTTGGACATCGTTTGGGTGATCAAGTCGATCTTTACTGGATTCTGGAGCGAAGTCAACTAGCGCACTGGCCGAGTTGGGTGTAGGAAAATGAAACACTGGGCGGCATGCTAGGGCCAGTCCAGTGTAAACAACAATAAACTGTTAGGAAATGATGATGGTTGATGAGAGTTTTGAGGTTAGTTTAAGGGTTTCAATTAATGTATGGGAAACTCAAAATGATACCAAAAGATGTGATATAGATGCTCGGACATTGGTAAGCGTGAAGGAACCGCGAAACGCTAGGAAAACTAGAGGAAAACCTTAGGAAAGCTCAGAACAGGTAAGTGGGACTCGTACTTTTTATCAATTATGCAATGTAAATTAGTATTATTAGAGCACGTAGTGTTCAGGATTGGGAATGGGGCAATGTACCATAATTTGGTTTTGTTTTACACAAATTGTTTTGAAATGAAAAATAAATTTCGAAAGAGGTTTGACGGGACAGATCGGCCTGGGGTTTAGAACTGTGGTGGAGTTGCTAACCATCACCGCGCCCCAAGGACTTGAGAATTATCTCGAATAATGTTTTCCATTTGAGTTGGCAACTCATCAGTCATAAATCAATCAGATGAGTAGTGATTGGTTTAGTGATAATGAAGGAATGCGACTCTATGTTTTATGGGTTGGCGGCACATTGCCAAGAACTGGTTAGATGCCCAGCGACTGGTTCTTAAAGATGTGAGAGGGCGACTCAATTCAAATGCCGAAATTGAAAGTACAAATCATGAGTACATTGCAATAGACCAATAAACTTACATTTGTTTATGTATTGATTATATTAATTCAAGTGGTCCTTTAAATATGCTTTGGTTGCACGTTATTATATATTATTCTTTGAATATTAATTGATAGTTGATGGTTAGTATGAGAGTCACTCACTGAGCATGTATGAGCTCACCCACCATAACATTTTTAGGTATGAATGTACGCTAGGACTTGAAACTCAGGAAAGGAGAAGATCAGGAGTTTAGTATCTTCTCTACGGTGCAGTGAGTTCGTGTTGTGTATATATATATATATTTCATTGCTTTATGATTTTGTAATAATCAGGGTGAGAATATGAGTTTAATACCGAGAATTCTATTGGATTTGTATATTTTATATTTATTGAAAAAGTTTTAAATTTCTGTTGCGTTTTGTTTTATTTAGTTTAATTAATATCAAGATATACATGTTAAGGATTGAAAAAGTTTTAAATTTCTGTTGCGTTTTATTTAGTTTAATTAATATCAAGATATACATGTTAAGGTCAAAAATTTTGGTAAGGCTGCTGGCTCTAATTAGGTCCGATTTGATTTATCGGGGCTTGATTAGGATTTCAGGCTGAATATTCTTTAATTGAGATCAGGGGATGTTACAATATATGTGCGTCATTTATGCATGTTACTATAGTCATATGAGTTTGTATTTTTGTTATAGTATTTTTTTCAATAAATTCTCATTGTTTGCCAAAAAAGAAAAGAAAAAGTCTTCATTTAAAGATAACTTATGAAATGGTGGGTACAATATATCGGAGGTATCCATCATTTAGGGGTGCACACGGATTGGATCCGATCCAATTAGGGTCAATCCGCAATTCAATTCAATTATTACGGCTTAGAAAATTACAGTCCTATCCAGTCCAAATAATTCATCAATATAACCCAATCCAATTTGCAAAATGCAGAGCGAATTGGATCAAGTTCCATGGATTGACGTTTTCCTTTCTAAAGATTCATGAAATTAGACTTAATCAAATGAATCACAAGAATTACACATCTCATGAATGGTAAATTTACAACATACATTCCACAAATCTATATATAACATATTTCCTATAAATTTGTCATCATAATAACCTTCAAAATGTAAGTTCCAATATAAATAAATATGTCATCCATAAATCTTCACCATACATCCTCACAAAAATATAAAATAGTACACGTATATACCATCAATGTGTACGTGATATTTTTTTGTTTATGGGAGTGTAACCCATGACATCTCGAAACTTGTTTTTTGGTGTGCAAGTGCTATTGGAAACGTTTTGTTTTGGTCAAAAGCTGAACCAACTTTTTTTTTCTTGTGAAATACTCCCAATCGCTCCATGTTGCGATTGGAATACAATTAGTCAACAACTTAGAAAGCCTGGAATTTGGGGCCATTTTGGCCATACAGTATGCTATCACATTATAGGACCTAAGTACGTATAGATATATGGAGCACAAGCCCCAATCACTCCATGTTGCGCTTTACATTCCGTCTTAGCAGGTGGTGATCGCTCCATTCAGTCGTTCCTTTGGATTAGATAGATAGAATTGTTGGAGTTCATAAAGATGTTTAGATCTTTTAGGTAAGTATTGCACCCCATGAAGTGATTGATAGCTTGCTCTAATGCAAGCCCATTCCACATCCCTTGTGAAGACCCATCCTAGTCATGTTAATCTATATTCTAGATCACTCGTAGCGTCAATGCAGAGGTTGTAACCAAGGAACTAAGGAAGAATTTCCTTGAACAATTCCGAGTCAGCTGGTCGTAAATTCCAATTATGTGACGGTTGCTCCCCACCCTCTTAAATAAGCACATTATTTGTCTTGATTAGTTAAAGATAATTGTTCATATTTTGTATTCTCCTGTTGTATAAAATAGTTCCCTTCTTATAGAAAGCAAAAATGTCATCTAAGCTAAAGTTTTGAATTTATTTGTAACACAAACGAAAAAACAATGGAAAAGCTCTTTTCTACAATAAGTCTTTATATATATTCACATTCATATATATATATATACATGATTACGTATTTTAATGAGGAATATACACAAGTACGTCTTGTACTACATACTTACACAAAAAAGTAAGTCACGTGCATGTTTAACATAATATCTAAAGGAGTCAAGTCAATTAATCTTTTGTCTCAAAAGGAAATTGTGGGCACACTAACAAGACTTTGCATGGTGGTGGTGAGGTGTCCTCTTTGTCAAACTACAAAAATATCAACATAGACAAAAAAAGTAATTGACCTCATTCCTTACAAGAGAAAGTAATTGGCCTCACAATTGTTTTACGAAAATTTTAATTGTTGCTATAAAACACCTCTAAGAAAATCTCTTCAAACAATTCTCTTTAGAGAATTCTTTAAAAAGAATTGTTTTTTCACAAAGAAAATTGTCAAAGCTATCAATGATTAAATTATAGAATAAACATTTGAACGCCAGCAATATAAAGACACCAAAAGAGCAGGAAAAAAAATTTAAATGTAAAATCAACCTTAATAAGTTGTGATTGTTGTACCAGTTGAAGCAACAAAAGAAAATGCACGAGATGTAACCTCTACACTTGAAGATGGACATTTAGGGAATGAAAAAAAAAAGTTATTGGGTAAGCCATAGCACATACCTTTAGAGTCGATATAAAACTAAAAAGAAGGTTTAGGAATCAAAATCTAATCAATTTTTGAGATAACTAAACAAATAGTTGATATTGCAAGTAGTTGATATTGCAAGCAACATAAAGGATTAACTGAATAAATAGTTGGCATTGTTAGAGGAGAAGTTCAAATTAAGTACAAGCAAGGGAGAATAGTATATCTCTCACATAGTTTGTGCAACTAAATGTGCCAAGGTATATCAATATTTTAAGCGATTTAAAGGGAAGAGAGAGGTTAATGAAGGACACCATAAAAATTAAAATAGGGTCTCCAAATTCAACTAAGAAAATCGAGTATTTAAACAACAACAACAACTAAGCTTAATGAAGGGCACCATAAAATCAAGAAACCTTTTTTCCAAACATCATTGAAATAGCAAAGAGGAAGAAGAGAATTAATAAATCAATAAAAATAAAGCATAGAACATCACCAATGAGTTATTGCATGCAATTGATTTATTATCTTTGAATGTAACAACGATTTAACCTCATGAAGTTTCAATTTCTTAAAAAACTGATGTCCATAGATTCTGCACTGTATTTAGTTTGATTAATTGTTGTGGTAATTAGTTAAGGTCGTTTTTTTTTTTTTTTTTTTTTTTTGTTTGGTAATGAACAACTATGTGCACAGCACCACAATGTCCACAACATACAAACAAGGTTTCACTGATGCGTAGTCACTTAAACCACATCACTAACCCTCCACGTGCCCAGTCTCACATACACTTGGAGGCCACATCTAAGCTCCAATCTCATATATATCCCCCTATTTTAAGTGGTACATGGATATAACGTGCCATATATAAATGTTACTCTCTCGTTCATTAACAAGATCAACACTAGGAGCACTACTAACTTCATCAATTAGTACTGCCCTGGTTAATTCTCATAGACAAGTACTTTTGAACAAAACTGGTTATTGTTCTTCACTACCAAAGCAGAGAATATCAACATCTGTGGCTATGGCATCAGGAGGGCAGCAATTCCCAGCACAGCACCAAGAGACACAGCCAGGGAAAGAGCATGCTATGCATCCAACTCCCCATGCCACTCCCCATCAATACACCCCCTCCAACAAGCTCCAAGTCAGTATATATTATAATCTCTTAACGTTTACAGTATAATTTACAAATACTATTCAACACTTCTCAATTTGTACATGTAGTTTTGTTTTTACTATCGTAATAAACATTCAAATGGTGTTATTTTTTGTGTGAAATTGCGTTTTTTTACTAATATTTTCTTCTTTTAAAAGGATTCTCCATTTTTTTTAATTGTGGTAACATAGATCTCGAGAAACCGGAAAACCATCGAACACGTTCCTCACAGGCATTTAATAACACCCACTTTTCTTTAATAGGGGTTTTGAAACCTCTATTAAAGACCACAACTGTTCTAGTGTACGAAGTGGTTAATCGATCTGATTTTGATGAAAGTAGTAGTAAATTTAATTAATTGTTGTCCTATAATTTGATGTCAAATGTTTACAACATACATGCATATGCATGCATGTTGTAACAGGGGAAGGTGGCCTTAGTGACCGGGGGCGACTCGGGCATAGGCCGAGCGGTGTGCCACCTCTTTGCCTTGGAGGGTGCCACCGTGGCCTTCACCTATGTGAAGGGCCAGGAAGACAAGGACGCCGAGGACACCCTCAACCTGCTCAAGCAGGCCAAGACCAGCGACGCTAAGGACCCACTTTCCGTCCCGGCCGATCTTGGCTTTGAAGAGAACTGCAAGAAGGTCGTTGACGCCGTTGTCAATGCCTTCGGAAGGATTGATGTGCTTGTCAACAATGCCGCCGAGCAGTACACTGCTCCCTCAGTTGAGAACATCGACGAGCCTAGGATTGAGAGGGTGTTTAGAACCAATATCTTTGCTAACTTCTTCATGGTCAGGTACAATATTGTATGCCAAAGTTGATAAGTTTTAACACGTGAATTTTTACAGATATTGTTAGTAGTTTTTTTAGTAGATTGGCTTGATGAAATGTTAGAAGAATTAAATGATATAGAAAATTCACACATTATGCTTATAGTGTATAATCAACACAAGCAAGATTAATGGCTAGTTCACGAAAAACACAATCATAGATATGTTTTTTGTATGTTCTAATTGGTGTTGTTTGTTTGGCCTTTTTAGGCATGCTTTGCCACACATGAAGGAGGGGAGCTGCATCATAAACTCAACATCAGTGAATGCTTACAAGGGTAATGCAAAGCTGCTAGATTACACTTCAACAAAAGGCGCAATCGTGGCATATACTAGGGGGCTGGCATTGCAGCTGGTGAGCAGGGGAATTAGGGTGAATGGTGTGGCTCCAGGTCCGGTTTGGACGCCATTGATACCAGCCTCATTCAGTGCCGATGAATGCGAGCAGTTCGGGAAGCAAGTGCCAATGGGGAGAGCTGCCCAGCCCAGTGAGATTGCCCCCTCTTATGTGTTCCTTGCTTCCTCTGTTGACTCCTCTTACTTCACTGGCCAGGTCCTGCATCCAAATGGTATGTGCATTGTGTTGGAATGTGTGTTTACATGTAGTTCCTATTGATCATTAAGAGTCTAGTCACACTCATACATGTAATTCATTGATTTTGTGTTTCAGGTGGGGTGATAGTGAATGGTTGAAGAGAGAATGAATCTAATGCACCTTCTGCCGTGAGTGCATTTTGGTTTAGAGTTGGTGTAATAATAAGGGGTTTTGGAGATATAGCCAATGTGGGCTTAGAGAGTAGTAATGGCAGTAGTATATAGAACTAGTAAGGCTGTCATGAAGTTGACTTCTTTTAAGTGTTGTAGAAAACTTGTTATAGTTTCTTTTGTGTTTTGTAACCTTTTGCAATGATAATAATAATACATAAAAGGCCTGTTTTGTGTAAATCTCTATTAGTTGGTATATTTGAAGGAATGTTATTTGGGTCCTATTGTTGGCTTCACAGAGCAACTACCTAAACATGGAAACATGTTTTTATATAACTTCAGAAAAACATGCAGACAACTAGACACCACCTGCACCGCACATGGAAACATGCTTTTATTTGAAGGAATGTTATTTGGGTCCTATTGTTGGTATGTTTCTTTTCTTTTTTTTTTTTTTTTTTTTTCACATGGTATCCTACGTCAACTAGACACCACCGTAGACACCACCGCTCTGATTAATCTACGCTTGGGTATTGTTTAACCTCATATGGGGTCACGCGATTCAAACTCAAACCATGCTTGGAGGGAATCAAGTCCCTTATGACTTGGGCTAACCGATTGGAAACTTGTGTGCTTAGTAGGTAAAAACTCGGCCTGCAGAGAATAACAGAAAATAACTTTCTCTACCATGCTGTCGATTGAGTTGAGTGTATGGGATTCGACCAAAATATGGACAAGAAGGGATCTGAAGGATTTTCCTATTGGAGATCATATGTTATGACTTTGAATTCTCAACAAAATATAAAACACTTTAACATTGATCAGCCTCAACTCTCAAGCACCATCAGTCATCAATGTACTGACATCTCTAGTAGCCATTAATTAGTGGATAGAAAATAAGAATGTTTTGTTTCTTCTCTTGGATTGAACAAATAGCCAAGAGTATATGAAGAAGCAAGACAGTAATACAACCCAAAGAAGAAAAATCAATGTACTAAATCAAGTAGAATAAAAAAAACATAATGAGTAGAAAAAATTAAGGCACAGAAGAACTGATTGCATGGTCAGGTTGTTCAAGTCTTCCAATCTGATATTGTTCAATAAGTTGGATATCTGGCTCATGAGGAACTGCTGAAACTAACTTCTACGCCTTTTCCGCCGATCTCTGCGATCAAGCACTGGAACCCACATGATTCAAGCTCAGTAATGACCTTGTCGACAATTGTTCCTGCTAGCACTGATCAATTGGTCAAGGAAATCAATTGTCGTTTTCAAACGAGTGTTTTCTAGTGCTCTTGAAATATAAACTTTAAGCATGCATCATAGTCATAGTTTGTAAGAATAACAATATTTGACCATAATAGGAATTGGAATGTAAGGGTTTATGCAAAATAGATTTATCTCAGGTGTGACCCAGATGCGTTTCCAAGAACGCGGCGTCACTACCAGGACTCTAGGAAACATCAAAGAGAGCATCAAGAAGGAAATTGTTCATCATGGCAGTAAATACAAAGAAATGAACATTGTTTTTTTTTTTTTTTCATCAGAAAATAGATGAACTTAGATGGCGAAAGCAAAGAGATAAACATCAGTTTAATGAAGAGAATCTAGCTTGAAGAAGTAAGAGACATGAACATTAGCTTGATGAAGTAATAGAATTTCAAACGATCAATATAACTTTATACTTCAGAGAAAATTCCAAACTTCAGTCCATAATTAATCCAATTATGATAATAATCAATAATGTGTTGAGAAAGCCATCAAAACTGAGAAAAGATCAGTACATTTATAAAAGACAGTAAAAAGGTTTTCTTTTTCATTTTTTAAAAGGAAGCATACTTTTATCCTAACAAGGCGTTCCAAAGACATTCAACAAATTAAAAACCTAGCAAGTTCTCGGTATATTGAGAAAGCTACCAAAATAAAACATGCTAAAAATGTACTATTTCTATAGCAATCCAACACTCTGGTCATTGAGAAAAGGTATAACCAAATGCAGAATTTGCCCTTTCCTAGCCAAAAAGATGCTTAAAAATTGATTAGCCCCCATCAGCAAGAAAGCCTCAAACCTAAATTAGTTTGGTCAGCTACATGAATCAAACACTTCCACTCAGCTCACTTTGATGTAGTTGATGACGTGCTTTCCCGGTCCATTGAATCCTTCATGATTAATGCACCTAAGTTATCTTTGTTAAAATTAGTGCTTTAGGTCTCTACCCAATTGTTTCTAATTTTTGTTTTTTATTTTATTAGTAAGTGCGCACACATCAGTCCTAGATTTTAGGAATTTTTGTTTAGTTTTTATGTGCAGGATATAAATTAGAAACTTTCTACGTTTTAGGAGGTTACTAGTGTTTTGCTATTTTTCAGTTGTCTTAATTTAGAAGTTTTAGATATTAGGAACTTTTTGGGTGCAGTCCACAATTTAGAAGTTGTATTTACGGCAGTTTAAGAAATAAGAGAATAAAAAATTCAGTTTTGTTTACTGTTTTTGTGCAAACTGAAATTGTGAGAGCCCAAAACAACAGATTGTTGGGACTCCATTAATGATTTCTCTCCTTGCATAATTTCTCAATTGTTCTTCCCATCTTTCATTGTGTTTTATTGGTTTCAAAACCAACAATTGTATAAGAGCTTATATGTTAAGGGATATGCGGAATGGATTCTGAAAAGAGTTTAGACAAGATTGCTCCTCCAATCTTTGATGGAGAAAACTATCAACTTTGGGATGTGAAGATGGAGACTTAATTGATGCTTTGGATTTGTGGTTAGTAGTAGAAGAGGATTATGATGTCCCTCCATTGCCAAACAATTCTACAGTGGCTCAAATCAAAAGTCACAAAGACAGAAAAATCAAGAAGTTAGAGGCAAAGGCTTATTTGTTTGCTGTCGTCTCAACAACTCTATTAACTAGAATTATGTCACTTAAATCCGTAAAAGAGATTTGACATTACTTGAAGAAAGAGTATGACGGAGACAAAAGGATTCGAGGCATGAAAATTCTTAACCAGAACAAAAGATTGTTGGGACTACATTAATGATTTCTCTCCTTGCATAATTTCTCAATTGTTCTTCCCATCTTCATTGTGTTTTATTGGTTTTAAAACCAACAATCTTCAACCTATCCCTAATCGGCTAATTCCTATACCATTGAGTTCCTTCAATTTCTATTTTGTTAAGCTTTCTTGGGGCATTTGCTAGCTGTCTTTGGACGTGTTCAAACCACTGCGGCTGCCCTTCCTTATTTTCCCAAAGCTATTGGTGCTACTTCAACTTTTCTTTGGATCTTCGTATATCTTATTCTATATTTATGAATTTTACCATGCTTTTATCAAGGCATCCACATCTTTGCAACAGTCATTTCATATGCATTATTTCCTTACCGCACAACATTTTCCACTCCCATAATCTTATAAAAAAAAAAAAAAAAAAATAGTCATTCTCATAAAGCACATTTGGCCAAATTATGGTTTTATAGAATTTTCCTTTTAGTTTAATAGGGATATTTTGGGCACATATCACACTTGAGAAACTCTTTCGCTTTTTCCTCTGGTTGAAGTTCTATATGTAATGTCATTCTCAATATGTCCATCCTTTTGTATGATTTAACCTAAATATCAACGACCGTATCATTCAATTCTGTAACTTCTACTTCTCCTAATTGTCATTACCTTGATCTACTATTCAATCACTCATAATGCATATATTTAGTCTTGCTCCTACTCAACTTAAAGCCTTTAAACTCTTAACCTATTCCTCCAAAACTCTAATTTACTATTCACTCCATCCTTGTTTCTTCTATTGATGCGATGTTGCATACAAATAGCATGCATCACGGTATAATCTCTTGGATAAACCTAGTCAGTTCATTTTTGACCAAAGGAAATTAGAATCTCCCGAAAGAGGACCATGTCGATGCTAAAGATACTTCATCATCATCATCATTGCCATTCTAAAAATTTGACAATGAACTTTAACAAGTACACCATTCTTTCTTTGTAATGAACTCAAAACATGAGTTGTTATGTGCTTAGAATATACTCTTCTGAGCTATCTAATGTTACCATCCAATAATCCACTATCCTCTATTTCCAGCACAACTTTAGATTCTCTAAAAGACGATTTAGCGTATGTGCATTACATACAATTCCTCCCTACCATTCTAGCATTCTCTATCTTGCTACCTCTCCTATCATCTCTATTTAGCATCCTAACAATTAACTCTTCTTTCATTTTAAACTTTTCATGATTGTTTCCGGTAACACAACCCAAACCATACTTCCCAAGAACAAAAAAGATAGAATCCTTAGTGCTAAATAATTGATGACTAGTTGAAAGCACCAAAGAAATTGTAATATAGAACATATATATGCGCAACCTAATCCTTTGGCAATTTTTTTTCACTTGGCTCTAGCCTTAAGGTTAGGGTTCCTGTTCCCAGCCCCCACACCAATTGATGATTGGCTCTAGCATTATCTTTATCAAATGCTATATCTTGATCCTTGGTTTCTTTAGCTTTAAGGAGGCAGTGTCTTCCAGTACTAATTGTAACCTGCACTAAGGATCAAACCTGCCATCTAGACGAGAGTTTTAAAAAATTTACAACGAGATGTCTAAACATTCTTAACACTCAACCTTGAATTGAAAATAATGGAATCCCAATGATTTCTCAACAACCTTTATATAAATAACCAAATCACCACTGCATGGTGGTTTGGAGCCAGATGAAGGTTATGAGCATGAACCATGTTTTGTGGCAGGATACTAGACGGGGATATAATAAATTGGGATTAGAGAAGTAGCAATCCTCCCTCAAAAAAATAAAAAATAAAAAAATAAAAAAATAATCTGAACCAACAATCAACATAGCATATGCCCAACATATGCTCTGATCCACCAACTCATACAATCTCACTAGATAACACTTAAATGCATCTAACTTTTCATTCATGTTATTCTACTTTTCAAAAAATTTCTCTTTTTTCCCTTTATATTTCACATTTTTCCCTTATTAGAAATTTGTTGTCACCATGATGAGTATAGTAGATTTCACTGCTCTGAGGGTTAAAAAAAATCTATCTGTTCTTTGCATAAAATTCAGAGCCAATTTTTACTATCATGTGCTAGGGTTGCTAAAACATGTTATTCTTATAAATGTTGGGCCCGCCCATGCTTGAATCTGTAGGGCTGTGGATCTCTACTAGAATAGATAGTATTGTCCCCAACTTAACCACCTTCTATTTACAGGTGTGAGATTTTACTCCAAAAGGCCTACTATTTGAGGAGAGATCCTCACTTATATCTTTTGTTACGACGTCTTACTTAACCGATGTGGGACTATTTTCGGTCCACAATCCCCTTAATGATAGTTTATAGACAAAACCCTTTATCCAATTCTATGTACCATACCAATCTACCAAATGAATGAAAACCTTGCAAAAGCCTGAGTGCCATAACTGCACATGGATCTAAATTTTTTATCCTCCGTATATTAGATCTATTTTCATTGTTGTTCACCCACACGACTTTGTAGATTCATACTTTCTAGTAAAGGAAGCTATGCCCCTCATTACTACAACAAAAGCATATTTTAAAATTTGAATTTCATCTTTCTCCACCTCCATCTTCAACCTGTACTTTTCTAACCTCCATGGTACTAATGGTTTTCCACTCGCCTTCATCACATATGCAAAACCGTCTCAAATGACTAAACCCTTCCCATTGAATGCTGATCACCATTAAGCTCATTAAGTATATAATTAGGCATTAATTTTTTCCAACATACAGCTATATTTCATCAGCACAAACCTAATCTCAACCACCCTCATTTTAATTAAGTTTTATTTCTCATATCTTAATCTGATCTGGTATTCCAGTAATCAAAAGAGACTTCCCCCACAATTCTGACAAATTCCTTTCATTGACAAAACCTTCAAAAGTTTCATCAATGAACTTAACCCTCCAATCAAATCGTAACAACAAAAATAAAATATTAGGTTGACACTAGAATAACAGTCACGAATAAGAAAAAACTGAATGAATAACAAAGAAGAAATAAGAAGTTCAATGCAACAATTTCACAGCAGATTAAAGTATACTTTATCTTAAATAATGCATTAACTGAGCGCAGGAAATCTAGGAAAATAAATATCGAAAAAGTAAAATTCTAAAGATGTATGAAAAACAAGTAGAAAAAGGATACATGCAGGTAACAGTGTCAGGACACAGCCTCCGCCACCAGCTCCTGTTAGCTTTGAAGCTAACTTGTATTTTAGAGTTGTTCGAAGCACTGTTTCTATAGTAGTGTGACTAACTCCCATGGATTGTAGCAAACCTTGATTCATCTCCATTAACTCTTGTAGTTTTTCTTCGTTCTCTGTAACAGTGAGATCATCGGGAGCAGGCGATTGGACAATGGTAGACAATTCTTTGCTGATAGAATCGACTGCAGTAAAAACAGAAGCCATAGCCTCTGGATGCCTCATCGTCCTCTCTGATACACTAGCAACCAATGCCTTTGTGTTCCTTCCGACCTTTGTATTAGTGATGAGCATCCTGAGTGGCATGCTAGGTTTAATGAGAGTCAATTGGCCCGATTTGAACATGATCATGTTCCCTACAATAAGATTGAATTGCACTACAAGTAAGAACTATGAATGCAATAATCTTTCCACTTGTTCAAAACAATTCCCTTGTTCCTCATAATTAAAGTTTCAAGAAAAGCAAACTCTTATGCTCAGCACCCATGCTTATAAAAACATTGACAAGTTTGATACCATAATATACAGCAATACTCTCGAAAAACATTATTAAAATAGACAGCATTTCATAAATAAATAACATACCGAATGTGCTAACTGTGTTGTCAATTCCAGAAGGTTTCCCATGAATCATCTTTTCACCTTCAAAGGCCCACTTGTTTACTAATTCAAGTTCATTCTCCTGGAATGGTTGCCAACCCTTTTTGTTTTGATCTAAATTTACAAGGTCTGATAAAGCAAGAAGACTTGCAGAGACTGCCACACAGAAAGCAGCAGATGAGCCCAATCCCGCACCGAAAGGTAGACTCGAAGTAACAATTGCAGTTGCAGGCTTAAAGCTGAAATTTAAATGAAAAGATAATTATAAGACAAAGAGATACAAGAAACTGCAGCAGAAGTGGATAATAAAGCATGTTTGTATTTTTTTTTTTAATAAAAAGAATGATATATATACCCATGCACTGATGTGTATAGCCAAAGAAAAGTGGAAACTCCGGCAGCAAGCCCGAAATTTGCTTCTGGTATATTTTGGTCTTCAACAAGAAATGCAAGTGATTTCATTGATTCTAGTGAGCATGTTGGAGGTGGAAGTGGAATGCACGGTCCAGGGAGCGCCTCTTTAATTTTCTCAGTCGGCCATGAAAATTGCAGCCCTAAATCCTTCAGATGAAGTTTTAGTAATCCATCACTCCAATCTGCAAAAAAATGCCATAAATTACACTATCACCCGATATCAAAGCCATCAAACCAACCAAAAAGAAACAGTGCGTTAGAATAGACTTCCATGCATGCATGATCACTTCTATCATTTATAGAAATTTAATGAAAAATACAACAACAACAACAACAACAACATAGCCTCAGTTCTAAATTAATATATGGATCAAACTCTTCCATTGTGCTCGATTTAATGCAATTGATGGTGAGCTTTCCAAACCATTCAAATCCCTCCTAATTAATGCATCCTAAGTTAACTTCGGTCTATCCCTACCTTGTCGAATTTCTTCAGTTCCTATTAAGTCAAGTTTTCTAGTAGGGGCATCTGTAAGCCATCTTTGCAGGTGACCAAACCATCGCAACCGCCCTTCCTTAATCTTTAAGTCAATTGTTGCTACTCGTATTTGT
The DNA here is from genome assembly GCA_039657345.1 of Stephania japonica. Taxonomy (NCBI): domain Eukaryota; kingdom Viridiplantae; phylum Streptophyta; class Magnoliopsida; order Ranunculales; family Menispermaceae; genus Stephania; species Stephania japonica. The sequence goes on along the minus strand of CM077558.1, from coordinate 11,016,945 downwards.
CTTTGGATTTTTGTATTTCTTATCCTATTTTATGAGTTTTACCACACATCCACCTAAGCATCCTCATTTCTGCTATGTTCATTTTATGTAATTGTTGTTGTTTTACCGCCCAACATTTACTTTTATAGAGCATAGCTGGGCCTAATTGCGGTCCTATAAAAATTTTCTTTTTAACTTGGTAGACATGTTTTTATCACAAATCACACCAGTTGCATTCCTCCATTTCTTCCATCCTACTTGAATTCTATGTGACATCATTCTCAATATTGTCATCATTTTGTATGATTGATCTTAGATATCTAAAGTGTTTCATCTTAGGAGCTTCTACTTCCCTTAATTTTACCACTCCATCATCTTGATGGCTCGTATTTTTAAACTTACAGTGGATGTATTCGGTCTTTGTCGTACTCAACTTAAAGTCTTTAGATTCTAATGTATTCCTCCAAAGTTCTAATTTCTATTCACTCCATCTCTTGTTTCGTCTACTAAGACAATATCATCTGCAAATAACATACACAATGGTATATCCTCTTGAATATGCCTAGTTAATTCATCCATAACTAGCGTAAGGAGATATGGGCTTAAAGCCATCCTTGATGTAGTCCTATCGTAATGGAAAATTCTTTTGTAGTTCCTCCGAATGTCTTTATACTAGTTACTACTCCCTCATACATATCCTTAATCATGTCTATGTATCTAGCATGCACCCCTTTTCTTTCTAGAACCCACCAAAGAACATCTCTAGGAACCCTATCATATACTTTTTCTAAATCTACAAATACCACATGAAGATCCTTTTTCCTTTCTCTATATTTTTCCATCAATCTTCTTACAAGGAACACTGCCTCTATAGTTGACCTTCCAAGAATGAAGCCAAACTGATTCTCTGATATTGTTGTTTCTCTTCTTAGCCTATTGTCAATTATCCTCTCCCAAAGTTTCATAGTATGACTAATAAGTCTAATTCCTCGGTAGTTTGAACAACTTTGAATGTCTCCTTTGTGTTTGAAGATTGGCACTAGCGTGTTTCTTATCCAATACCAATCCTTTGGCATGCGCTTTGATTTTAAACTTTTGTTGAAAAAATTTGTTAGTCAAGTCAATCCAATTTCTCCTAAGCATTTCCAAACCTCTATGGGTATTTCATCTGGGTCACATGCTTTCCCTATTTTCATCTTTTTCAATGCCTCTTTTACTTTCGGAATTCTAATATATATAGTTTACACTTCTTTCTTGGTGTGGATTTTCATCTACTACGATATAAACTTGGCCATCATTAAATGAATTATCGAAGTAGCTTCTTCATCTCTCCTTAATATCATCTTCGCATGTTTAAAAATTTTGATTTTTGTTCTTAATACATCTTACATGCCTGTATTAAGGACGAAAATCAAAATGTTTTAATGCGCGAAGATGATATTAAAGAGAGATGAGAAGCTACTTCAATAATTTATTTAATGAGTATTCAAGCTCATAGGTCTCTACTCTTTACAAAACAAAGTAGGCATCACATTGAACATGACATTAGAGGTCACATTCTAATGGCTGAGCATAGAATAAGAATTGGCACAGCTCCATATTGATGTCATAGAACAGGCTAACTGAGAATGGTTGCTACTTGTAATAGAGAGTTCAAAAGAAGTCAACTAGCTAGAAATGATGAGCAATGGTGGACTATCAAAATCCCTAATTCCACATCAAAGGATGAGCCATAAAAAACGTTCCATGATCAGCAAATTTGATAAGCAATAAAGAAATTCTATTCTTTTAGCAACAAGAAATGAACTATTTCAAAATTTTCTAAAACGTACCATTCAACTAAAGAAAAAAAATGCATTAGATATAGTATTCATGCATGCATGACCACTTCTATAGTTTAAAATATATAAATTGAAACGTGAAATAAAAAGGAAAATGAGTCATAAGAGTGGGCATGTGACAACGACATTCAAGTTTTTTAATATATAAGAAACCGACCAAATTACAAGTTACAACACCCTTGACTCAACATGAGCTGAACTCCCAACCTTGCCTTTGACAAGCGATGCCTCATCCATCTCACTAGAGATGCTTTGTCAACAAAAGTAATTACAATCTTAAATTAAACATCTTCTACACAACAAAGACATTAATGTGCTAAGGTCTTGGCATCTTGCATTTCCTCTCTTTATAAGCCAGTCACAATGATGAATACAACCAAGGCCTCTATCAATGGGTATCATAGTAGGCAACACATTGTAAGTGATAGCATGAAATTAGAATTGTCGTTGCTCCACATCGATGTCGCAAAAGAAGCGAATGGAGATGGCTCATAATTGCACTAGAGAGTGCAAAAGAAACGACCAAGATAGAAATGATGGAGAAACAACAAACATCAATTGTGGAGTCATGACAGATTTCCTACTTATATTTATTAAAAAGACAAGGTTTCAAACTATCCCAAATTCCACATTGATTTTGAATTACTACCGATCATCTACGTTAACTCAAGCTGATTGGAAATGTTGGGTCCACGTAACCGACCCTAAATAGTTCGAAACTACATATTCAGCAACAACAATAAAAAAGCCTCAATCCCAACTCAGTTACGCCCAACTACATGGATCAAATTCTTCTACTCCACTCGGTTCAACGCCCGTAGTACCCAATGATTCATGATCCAAAAACTTGATAACTAACAAACAAATAACATCCTCGTAGCACCTAGAATTTAACTAGGCCCTTGATTTCAACTGGGTATTTAATATTTATTAACGATCCCAATTTGATCTCTAGAAAATTAAACAATGTTAGGGATGTGTGGACTGAAATATAGTCCCACATCGGTTAAGTATGACTTCATACAAAAGTACTTAACCGTGGATCTCTCCCAAATAGTACCGATGCCTTTTTGGAGTAAAATTCCACACCTGATGAAGATGGGTGGTTAAGTTGGGGACAATATTCATACCAGTGAGATCTACGGATACATGAGTATAGGCGTAGGCAGGCCCAACAAATAACATTTACCCAAACAACTTGAATCATTAAATTCAACTAAACAAGAGTTCCCCTAATTTCCTTACACTAAACAATAACAACAACAACATAGCCTTAGTCCCAAATTAATTGGGGTTGGCTATATGGATCAAACTCTTCCATTGTGCTCGATTCAGTGCACGTTTACATGTGTTTGATCCATTTCATGAAGAGTAACAAAAGTTTTGGGCTAGTTGTCAACCTATCGCAATCCTCCTTCATTTTCTAGGAAAATGAGATTGGGCCTCCTCCCCCATTTTTTGGGTATGAAAAATGAGTTTGGGACCTCCCTTACCCATTTTCTGGTATGGAAAATGGACGTCAAGAGTCTTCCTCCTTTATCTGAACTTGAGACCAGCTATATAGTGCACATAGTGTTTTACATAGGTGCCTTACACTACACGCAAGTGATTTCAAAATTCAATTTTGACAGAGACCCATTTCTGAGCATCAATTACTGAATAAAGGGTCGTGAGAGAAACCCAATTGAATTGAAAAAAAGATCTCAAGTTCTCAATGAATCAAATCAAACAAAGAGAACACAAGAGTGGGTGGTCATTGGGTTCACCTGAATCGGTAGAAATCTTGAGAGATGCTTCGGTGTAGAGATCAATGGAAGCCGCCACCGCGGTTGATCCGTGCACCACCGCGTGTTCGCCGGACAGTATGATCTTTCCGGGAGCCCGAGCTCGCACCTCCATTGCGCTTTCTCTCTCTCTCTCTCTCTATAGAGTTCAGTGTTTTGTGGGAAGAACAACAAATACAATGGAACACTTGGTGTGGTCCGTTTGATGCGCTTCGAGGTTAGCGTTTGATCTGATGATCATCTTACGAACCAGAAGGTATGACACGTGTCGACCATCTAAAGTTGAGTGGTCTCACCATCGTGGGGTGAGTTAGTAATGGAAGTTTGAATTGCAAAAGTCTAACGACCGTTGATTGATGCCTGTTATTGCTCGTCACGAGAATATTGTCTGCTGGTTGAAGAGGTAGTGGTAGAGGGATGAAAGCAGCTTCCGCAAAATCACCTAAATTGCCCAAATCATATGTGATTTGGATTGAGTTCTTAAACTCGCAATTTGAAAGTTGTTTCTTCAATTTGGATGTATATCCATTAGAGCTCATGTATATAATACACATAATTGTGTACATATGCTTACTCAATCACATACATATTTATTTAAGTTAAAACATAATTGATACGACTTGTAAAGATTAAGATAGCCTTATAAAATGGCTAAAGTAGTATAATCTAGAAAATAAACAACACCACCAGAATTTTAGAGTTTAGCTTCCTTTTAGCCAAAGAAAAAGAAGTTGATTCAAGTAATGATACCTCCTTTGAAAAAAAAAAAAGAAGTAATGATACCTCACACCAAATAGTCCACGAACCATTCAAGAGCAATAAAACTTGAATAATACTCTCATATCACATATGTAACGAGATTTAAAAAGTCCTTTAATTACATGATAGTATTACTATATTACCCCTCATACTACATTAATTATAGGTAGGGCTGGGCACGAAACCCGAGTACCCGATTCTTCTTCGTCCATCCACACACATCTGCCGCCGCGGATTAGAAGACCATGCATTAATTCCCTATTCAATGTCAAGGCAAAATAGGTAAAATAAACATAGAAAAAAATGAAGGGAACTTTGCTAGAACGATTTCCATATGTGAGTACAAATGAAGATCTTGAAAATCCAAGGCAAACTGAATTGGATACAGATCAGACCATACTACAATATATGAGCTTTCTGTCCTTACTATATTCATGACAAAATAAACAAGGAATGGCTCAAGAGTTAATTTGAAATACAAACTCAGGTTCAGGTCCAAGGCCTTCATGAAAGTTCAAGACAATGCAGGGGAAAATGGCACTCATCATGTCTTTCTTTGCAGGCCAAGTTGCTTGACATGATAATTCCTACTATCACTCCAAACAAACCGAGTACACTCCCAAAGATTTCGATCACCAGAATTTTCACAAAGAGAGTGGAGTTCTGGGCATCCGACAATGCACAACTGCTTCCAATAATTCCTACACACAATCTGCTCCAAATAATTGAAGAAAAATAGAAAGAAATCACTTCATATGTTCAAATTAAAGTGAGAAAGATTAAGGCCGGTGTGTACCCACAAACGAGGTTTGCAAAACCAACGATAATCCCTGAGGCAAAGATTGCATAACCAGCTCTGAGTGATTCAGGAGCGTAAATCTTTGATGCTGGCACACTCTCTAACTTTGTTTGCAGGATAATTGAAACAATAACACCATATATAGCAACTGCTTCACAAAAGATCACACTGGAAGAGGAGCAGAAAAGTCCAAAGGTTATAATGCAATAATCCTGGAGACCCATTATTCATAAATTTCACTTTCAACTACAGAAACTGTTGCCAATTGAGGTCAGCTACACCATCCCAGAAGAGCCTTTAGGCCAAGAAGATACAATTAAAAAAAAAAACAGGAATAAAAAATTGCGAAAAAAAAAGGAGATTTGCATCTGATTGACAATGGAAGCAACTTCAGCATGAGATTTCTCGTGAAGAAGGCTACACTTTGAGGCAATCTAGAAACACATCAAGGATACTATTCTACTCCCACTTATGTGTTTTCATTATCTTTCTAAACCAAACATCCGCCCTCTCTTGTTCTATCTCTCACTACAACGAAAGCTATATTTAGTGACAAGTTTTTTAGTGATAAATAAAAAATCATCACTAATCACTATATTTAGATTTTAGAGAGACTCTTCAAATAGCATCACTATGTCGTGAAAATCCTCAATGTATTTAGTGATACTTAAAAGAGTTCTCACTAAGCGTACATCCAAAGACAAAATACATAGTGATCCGTATGAAGCATTTGCTCAAGGAGTTGTATAGATATAACTTGTTTTAAAACAAATAACATGTGTAGCTAAATAGTTTTAGAAACACGACAAATAGAGACATTACTCTTGGTTGTCTCTGTTGCTTAGAAATTTAGAAGCCCGTAAAAAAGCCAGCGCCCCATTTTGCCCTAAAATTACACTTACCATCTTTTACCTTTTATTTAGTTTTGACATTTCGTCTTCTTCATCATGAAATCATTTTGGAGGAGAGTGGTGTGCATCACTTTAGGTCTCTCCCGGGCATGCGGTCTTCCGGTGTCAACTTTCTAGCGTCTAGGCGTCACTCGTGTAGCTCTCTTTTCTTTCTTAGGGTAACTAATTTTCTATTTCCTTTTCCTCCTTTTCATTGATTTGGTTTCTTCTACGGTGTAAATCCCTCCATCATTTTCGCACTTCTTTCTCTCTTACAAGCATATTAAACACATTTGAGACTTGTTTTGATTTCCTTTTCCTTTTCACTTTTTTTTTTCCTTTTTTGATTGATTCGGTGGAAATTTCTTTTGAGTTTTTTTATAACCATGGGTGTCCAAACCTTTTTCAGCCCCTCCTTACTTTGGTTCGATTAATCACATGGGAGTTAGTCGAGCGCTCCAACCCCATAACCCGGAGAAACCAAGTAAATTTCTTTGGTTTTGCAGTGGTTGAGTCATAAGTTTAAGATCTTGTTGAATCAGAATTATGGGTTTATAGTCATTGAAACCCTTGATGAGAAAAAAGTGGAGCTAAATACTCCTTCAATGAAAATCATCAAAATGAACGTTAATATGTAGTTAGCCACATCCACAAATTCCCTCTTCTAGTCTTCTTCCATCCATCCCTGCATCTCTCGCACTTTCTTTTTGGAGGTCCTCTCTCACTTAAATGTAAGTAATAAGATTTTACATTTAATTTAGAAAAATATAAGAGTCTGGTTAATATTGGTAGCCTCTGCTTCTCTTTCTTCTCTCAAAACCCTAAAACATTTTTGCTTTTCCTTTGTGATTTTCGATTTTGAACCACCGTTGATCCCCTTTTCGATCGGTTGTATTTCTAATCACATCTTTTTGCACTTTAGTAATCCAATAAGTTGTTGATCTACTCAAATTTGTGAAAATTGGTTCCATCCTTGTTGCGCTATATCTTCCTCAACAGTTGCGTGTGTTTTGTGAGGCGACTGAGTTAGTCCTTTTTTTAGTTTTCTATTTTACAGTTAGTTTGTCTTCCCTAGTTGAAAGTTTTTTATTTGTCTTCCTTGTTGGAAGTCTTAGGTTTTACTCTCTTTGTTGGAAGTTTTGTTATTCGTTATGTGATTCTAATGGTGTTTGTGTTTTGTCATGTGTTCAACATTGTAGAGAGCACTCCCTGATGACAACCTGTTTCAATTTCACAATCACATTCACAACCAAATTAATGGCAGCTATGTTGAACAAATAGGATTAGCGAATCAATGTACTTTTATTAGGGCAATTGATTCTATGTCTAGTCCTGTATCGAGCCATGAATGATTAATGAAATTTCTATTTTTCTTCAAAAAAAAAAAAATTTTACATTTAACCTTCCCCTTGTAACAGTACTCCACCATATATATGGACACAACATATATGGGATTGTATAAAAAAAATCACCCTTTTCTTGGAACAGTCCAGCCTAGCTGGGATGCACAGGAGAGAACACAAAGGATTTTTGAGGTTGAAATAAATGAATGGTCCAGCGGGATATATATATCTATTTTTTAATTTTTTTCATAGGAAATGGGATCTTCTTTTTTTTTTTTTGGTAATAATGGGATCTATATCTATATATGATACATGCAAGTTTTCTTAATGCTATTTTTGATTGAAAAAGAAATGCATATAGTCTAAAGTATATGAATCGATTTCATCATTGATATTAAATAGAAGTGTACAATATAATGCGATGGGTTGAGCGTTTTTTTGGTTACCTGATGAGATTCTTGGAAGTGATGCGAGGAGCTTTGTAGTTTGATTGCGGCACCAATCAAACTACTTCCAGTGATGTAAATTCCCCTAACGAATCGAAGAGAAATCATAAAGAGTCGTCAACCAAGAAACTGAAGAGGGATTTGGCGAAGGAAACACGAAATTTTGATGAGACATGCATACATATATGACAAGCGGCGCCCAAGACTGAGACACCGATTGCGATTGCAATTCCGATTGCAGCGAAGGTGTAGGGGGAGACCTGCACCAGCGCGTGCGACCAAGAACTCGATGCGCTCACCATCGATCGTGGTCGTGCCTTCTTCGATCCCCCGATTTTTGGATTGGATGATTAGGGTTTCAAGAACGAACGGCCGTATCGTTGGAGGGCAGTTTGATCACTTGATCGGTTTTAGGAATTCGGTTGGCTGTTTATAATAAGTTTGGATTTTGGATGAGAGTCCGCCTATAGACACCCTACTTTTTTTTATGAGGGCACCCAAATTTTGAATGCACCCCAAATACCCCTTCATCTCAACTAAAGCACTCAACTTTAAAACTTTAGTCGAGAGTCAACATATATATATATGGTAGAACAAGTCTCTCAAGTACCCCAAAAACAATAAATAATATATACAAACACCTACGAAGTCAGCTGGTGGAGGCTCTCTGAGATCAGGCATAACCGCCAAGCTTAGCCTTTCCTCGGCTCATCGTAGGGTTTGCAATCGATCCTCAATACAAGAATTTGATGACAACGAGCCTAGTGAGTAAAGCCCCAGAAGAAACTCAAGTTGCATTTAACTAGAATATAACTAACGCCGCTACAAATCATGCTAGTCGATAAGAAATACATTAAACGGCTAATAGAATGAAGATAAGTTGCTAAGAAAAGTAATAAATGTCGGACACAAGTGTGGTATATATTTGTCGAACTCTGAGACTAACAACACTGTACCGAGGAAACTCTGGTGACGAAGTAACTCCTTGCCACCGCTCCAAGGTTAATGAGGAATTTTGTTGGTCAATAGTTTAAAACTCACGAACTACTGCCTCGAAGGAGATGAACCTGTGTCGGAGTTAACTCACAACACCATCTTAAAATCATCGACTTGCAGAGTAACTCTCACGCGTAGCCTAAGGTATGACCGGAATTGTAGCAACAATTGGATTGCCAATCACGAGGGAACCGGTGAGGGGTCATTATGTCCAATCGATCATATATAGACACACGAAGGAGTGGAGTAGTCAAATAAGTCTAAACTGGCATAAACAACAGTATAATGAAGTAAAACAGTAAATATATGCTAAATATTTTTCTCGTGGTTACTTATCAAAATGCAATAACCCGGTGCTAGCCACTCGCTCGTACCTCGGAATACTCGCCCGTGGATCCCCTAAGCTTCCCTAGGTCACGAGTATCCTACATACCATCTTTAAATAACTTTTTTAATTAATTAATGTGGTTGAGCCCACTTGAACTGGGCTCGGTTCGGCCGAACTAGGTTGGGCCTGGGCGGCCTCGACTTAAGGCTTGCACGCGTACGAGACCTCCCCTTGGGTCGTCTCCGCCCCCTCTTCTTCCTTTTTTTTTTTTGTTTCTTTTCTTTTTCTCTTCTTTATCTTTTCTTTCTTTCTGCTTATTCTTCAACAATTACAACAACACCATCAACAACGCCAATAACGATTTATCAAATAATCATCATATTCGATTCATCATCTTCAAAACATTCAGTCCAAGAACATCAACTTTTTCCCCAAAAATCAGTTTGTAAGCAATTTGTTGATAATATTAGAGCCTAACTCAATCATTGAACTTAAAAACGAAGATTGAATTCTAATGAACATCAAAAATTCGTTTTGCACTAAAAACCCCAATTTCTTGCTTGCGTGCAATGAGAAATTGATAAATTAACATGGAAGGGAGGAGGAATTTGGTTGCATAGAGTTTAGATCCACTAAAATTAGCTATAATCCTACCTTATAATCCTCAAATCCCAGCCTTCAATGCCTCATTTTTGTGCTTAATTTTTGTTGTTGAGTTTTGCATGAATGGCAAAGAATGGCTCAGTTCCCTTTTATATACTAGTTGTTTCATCAAGTTTTAGAACACGTATCTGGAGTTTTATCAAGGGCTCTTATTAATTCCAGGCATGTTGTGTCACATGTGTCAATTTAATAAGTTCATATAGGTTTTCTAGTAATTTCCTTACTTAGGCAAGAGTTCCCTTATTAGCCTAATAACACATCTTAGAAACATTAATGACTTAAATTGTATGGCCTCGAATCTACCGAGGCCTGTCACAAGTGCCACACAGGCCTACAACCGACCACGTGGCTGTCAGTTGTGTCCCATGACCAACTAATCCACCAAATATCATTTAAAACCTCAAATTATAATTATTTCACAATTTATATTCATTATTGAACTCCAATCATCTATTATATTAGTAAGCGTACGCAAAAGGCTTAAAGACATGATAAATTAAAGTAAAAACATTCATATCATGTTAATAGAGCATTTTCCTAATGGAAAACCCCTAAACCAAGCATCATATGTATATCAAGATCAAAAGCCTCAAAATATCAAAGTATATGTCATGGGTTTCTCTCAATATCCTAAAACCCAATATAAAAATGATAGCTAAATATATATACAAATGTACAAGTCCAGCCTGTAGTCTGAAAATCACAGGTAGTCGACTAGCTTGCCCTTGCCGCGACTCGTACTAAGATTTACACTTAAGCCATCACAAAGTGGCATATGACGAGTCCAGGGTAAGTATTTTCAAGGAAATTCAGTGAGTAATTATGGACATAAATGCAAGAATTTAACAAGCTATTAAATGGACATGCGAGAAAATAAATATGCAACTGTGCTCATCGCATGAATAAATAATAGAAAAGCTCAAAGTTTGTATCTAAGCCTAAGTTATACTAGCACCATACTTTGAACTCCCCGAGAGCACTGCCAGCGAGTAGCACTCTAGCATGGCCAGTCTCCGGGTCCTCTCGATGGCCGGCATAGACCCACAACGCATCAACACATGCCTTGTCATTATATTCGTGTCGAACTATCCACTGAGACCCCTGACAACTCGTGTTATGGTCTAGTAGACATACACACAAGGAATAGCACGACGAGAGAACACCCTACCAGTCGTCTATGTAACCACAATATGAAAGGAATAATTGAACAATTGAATGGAATTCAAACATTAAAAGCATGCAATTACGCAAGGAATTTCAATTCGGATATTATATACCTCAAAACCACATCCAACAAACATGATATTGTCCAATCGCGCCTCCAAATGTGTGCCTAATCACAAGTTAATCAATTCGAAATACCAGATTTTCAATAATCCGTTTGATTACTCAAACCTTGGCATTTTCCCCATTTCACATTAATTATATTATTATAACCACATTATACTCGATAATCATCCTCAAGTTAAACCCCCATCAGGTCAAATTGAAAAAATTCATTTTCGGCACCCACGACTCGTTGTCACGGTCCAAACTCGTCCCAACCTCTCATGGATCACCATACCAACCATAAGAACCTTTAAAACACCAACGAAACTCGTCCGAGAAGAAAACCTCGATAATTTCGTCAAAAACAACGATAATTCATCCAAAAATAATCTCAAACACAACAACTCAACCAAAAACCCATTGTTGCTCAAAATCACAACCCCAAAACTATAGCAACTTGATCAAATCCAGTGAGCTTGGCTCACACCCACGAAACCCACATTAAATCCCAAAAATCTATACTTGAAACGTAAAAGATGATGAGGAGATCTTGATTCTCACCTTTTATCATCGATTGCTTGTAGTTTGCGTCTCCAAATAGCCTCTAGAAATCCACAAAACCCTCTACCACAAACAATTTTTGGATTCAAAGAGTAGAGGTGAGAGAAAAGGTGGTGGGGTTGGTTAATTTTGACTATTTATGTAAGAAAATGATCTCCCATCACTTGTGCATCCCAATGACCATCCAAAGACCAATAATTGGGCCATACAACACCAAATAGAGACTCAATTGTGTGACTTAGGTGGGTGACTTTCCCTTGTTCTCTTCTATTTTAATGCACACTTATTGATTTTCCCCGGTGTTGGCTACCTGTCTCTGTGCCCCAACGTGTGTCACTAGCGTACAACAATGGTCCTACATGACTAACCGACATTTAATATTAATTATTTAATGCATTTTAATTCATTATCATATGTGTTATTCTCCAACCTAGTGTACTATCATTTGCCTACCCATACCCGTTTATATGCTAATCGAGACGAATACCCGTCAAACCAGCTCACACATCAATAGGAATATAAATACATATATTGCGATGCAATCTAACATAATTTAATGCAAAACAACACACAAAATAGTCTATTTACCTACTCCGGGTGCGCCTTAGCCTAACTGTGGGATCCACGGGGTGCTGAGTTGGCATCTATGTTTGCAAACACGTAATAATAATGGCTTCATTAAAATCGAGTCTTTACATAAATAGCTTAGCATATGCTTTTATTGGCCAATTTACATATCATGCTTAGACTAAGTTTTGCCTACTCATGTACCCAACGCCGTTGCTCATCACGAGGAGTGTCGGGTCCATTCTTAGCCTATTAACATTTTAACCCATTATTCAAGCTTGTTAAGATTACTTAGTTAGATTATTATTTTTTACCATTAATAAGTTTGTCAAAGTCATTTCGTTCCCATACCCACGTTACACGCATCCTAAGGCACTACTCGTCGCTCTCGTAACTAACGTAAAATGTGCGGTGAACAATGGTACTCGTGGTGTAGTGCATAATTCATAGTAAAATGACCATATAAGCAAGCATTACACAAATATAACTATTTACACTCGGTTCTTGCACCCAAGTTCTTACTCAAAATTTACACGTCAACACTAATTATGGTTCGTTAATCCTAGTCATTAGGGTGTAATCTGTTTAATTGGTTCAGGTCGTCACATGAGGGATGACGGTGCGGTGCACAAAACGAGAGGAAAAAGGTGGCGGGGTGCACTAATCGCAGTGAGAGGCATAAAGATTATTCTGCAGTTAAATTGACCCTTTTTAAGAGAAATTGACCTTTTTTAAGTTTAACTTTTTTTCGTTGTAGTGCCCTAAGTAAAAAATTGGGTGCGTATAGCCGAACTCTTTGGATAAATGGTTAGGGATCTTAGATAAATACTCGATAGGAAAATAGTAGGATGACATTCGGAAGTTACATTGATCCATAACATGACCCACTCTCGACTTGCATATTATGCACTGAAATTTATCTATGCTCGCATCTTAAGTCCTTAATTAATTGGAGTCGACTTTATGAACCAAACTCTTATAGTGGAGTCGATTTAGTGCAATTAATAGATGAACTTTTCAAATCATTCAAATCTCTCTTAATTAATTAGTGCGTCCATATGAAACTTATCGATCTAGGTAACCGATTGACCAGAAAAATATCAAGAGCCAAGCAGCTCAAACTCAGATTATCCATTTCCTGATTTTCGAGCCCAAGTATAAATATTGCAACCACAAAGATCACAAATTCAAAGAATCTCTTGTGGTACAAACTAAAGACCGCAATCATTAAAATAGCCATCTTATTCGATGTTAAGTTGGAAATAAGAAAAATACAAAAAAAAATAGATAGCATAAAAGAATAGAAACGAAAACACACTGGAACAATTTTGATCTTTAATAGAGGTTTCAAAACCCCTATTAAAGATGACTATTATTAAATGTAATGTGATAAATGTGTTCAATAGGTTGTGTTTTAATTCACTATAAGAGTTTTGACATTTAATAATATCAAGTTTTGGCATATAATAATACATAATTGATAGGGGTCTTAAGCAACCTCTACATAATACTTGTATTAGTAATTAAAACACGACCCATCGAACACATTTTTCACATGACATTTAATAATACTCATATTTAATAAGGGTTTTGAAACCTCTATTAAAGACCAAACTTGTTCTAGTTGTAACGACCCTAAATTCTAACTTATGCACTTTTCAATTTAGGTCATGCATGGGCCCTAGACCGTGATACAGTCATCTAAGTCTCGGTTGTCGATGCCGAGGTAGGTTATTTATTTTTGGTGTATGTATTATTTATATATTATCTGAACTGAAAGCCAATGTTTCAAATGTGTTAGGACATTTTGTGTGAGCGTTGGTGTGAGTGGTAATGAGTTCGACTCGATGAGTACGCTAAATGACGAGCTTTCGAGCAAACGAGGTTCGGGTAGTTAGCAGTCCGGGGGACTGAAATGAACTAAAACACTGAAAAAATGTAAAATAAATAGTAAATTAAGTTGAAAAAGGATGAATTATATGTCATGTATCTGGAGCACAAGATGAATAAGTTTCGTGTTCAGGTCAGATTCAAAATACCGCATATTGTGAGAGAAAATATTCACAAAGAAATTTGTGTCATGCATTGGTGTCGCCATGTTGTGTCATGGTAGGTGATTGGAATGAACATGAGCCATTAGATGTGCATAGGGATTTGTGCGTGAAAGTTGATGAGAGGTAGGGGTATATATACACCATATCACCACCTTTTCTCTCTTTCATCTCTCATTTCTTTCTCTCCTCACCGATTCAACAAAAAGAACATGGGTTTCTGGAGGGTTTCGATGAGATTCGACGCCCAAAGAAAAACCAATCTTCAAATCTAAGGTGAGATTTTGGTTTCATACGTCAGTATCTAAGTTTTGGCGTATTTTTGTGGTTTTTGTTACGATGAATTCAGACAATGAATTTGGAAAATCAGTTTTTATGATTTGTTTTGATTGATTGGGAGTCAATGGGAAGATCAAACATGATTTATGAAGTGGTTTTAATGTTTTGGAATTTTTTTGAATTTTTGAAAATTTAGTAATTTCGACAAATCGGTGGTTTGGTCGAGTTTTAACGCGAAGCCGAGGGTAAATTGGTGTATGTTTGGATGTATAGACATAGTTGGGATAGGCTCGAAGCACGACAACTCGGAGCTGGGGTGTTGAAAACCCTACTTTAGAGACGTTCTGCAAAGGACGTCGTGAGTGTTCCAACTCACGGCGTCACCCACGTACGTCTTGGGCATGGGGCTCATGGAGGAAGAAGTCGTGGAGACGTCGCGAACGTTCCAACGCATGACGTCCCTCACGTACGAGTTGGACAGTGGGTATCGACTCCATGCCGTGAAGACGTTGTCAAGTCATTGGACCACAACGTTTCGGCGACGTGTTACTGTTCACAGGAGTGAATTTTTATAAAATTTTTAAAAACTTTCGGAGATATCTCGAGTATCCAAATGGGTCCGAATACGACCCAATATCCTAGTAATTAACCCAAATGGGTGAACGAGTAAAATTATGAAAATTTGGGTTAAATGGTTAAATGAATAGGGAAATAAAACTTTAACGCGACCAAATTGGACCGATAATTATCACCAGGTGCTTAGTGAGCGGGTGACGAGCGTGCGGGGTTATTTTGGTGACGTATGGAAGACGCGAGTGTGAAGCGTTGCATGGAGGTGGCATTGTACTTTGAGTAAAACCAATTGAAGTATTTATATTATTTCATTTGTGCATTTAAGTTGGAGTTGTTATGTTTCTTGATGAAATATGTTTCCTTGAATTTCATCTGTGAGTTTTATTCCACAGTGGATTCTTGGCATTGTTTTTTGTGGTTTTCCGAATGAGTGGTCCAAAAGCAAGTGAGTCTTGGTTACTATTTATCTGTGATATGAGCACTTATCTGGACGCTGTTGATATCTCCCGATAGGGTGTTCGTCGGTGGCTCTTATCTGGGTCTGTGGATATCTCATAATCGCAAGGGTTAGGGCTGGTAGGCTGTGTTCTCGTCTTGAACTGAGTCTGCTGGGCTTTTGCCTCGACTCAACGACCTTTTGGTCAGGACTACTTGCGTTTTCTATGGTTTTCTTGGACACTTAAGTATTGTGGATTTTTCAGTGATTTATTTTCATGCGGACTGTACTATCTTCATGATATTCCTGCGTAATAGTAGTATAGCCATTTATTTAACATTTGATATTATATTTAAACTCCACTTGGTTGTTACTGTTATTTTCTGTACTCACCATCCTTTTTATGACAGTGGGTCTAGCCCCGTCATATTGCAGGATTGATAAAGGAAAAGGATCAGTAATAGGCGATTGCAGTTGAGGGCTAGGCGACTCCTCTTGCTTACTACGTGTATGTTTCTTGTATTATATGTTATGTTTTTTATATATTTGGGATATGGGTTTTGTGAGTGATTTTGGAATTGTTATACCGTAATTTATCCTCCTCTGATTGGTTAGACTTTTGGAGGTATACGTATGCGAGGTTTCCACACACTAGGTTGTTCTAACTTGTGTCTTATAATTGTTTTGGGTTAGTTTGAGATTTTAATGCTTCCGCTATAACCTATAACTCACTAATCGAAATAATTCACCTAATCACATTTAAATGGCTTAATAAATGGTAAATGTTAAGAACGGCAGTTGACTAGGCCTTTGTGGCTCAATGAGACTGGCTCGAGGGTTCGCACAGGTCTAGGTCGGGCAACGCCCAATTCTAGGGTTGTGGAATTTGGGGTCGTTACACTAGTCACATAAAACGGGGGAAAATACTCACTACTCCCTTATGGCTAATGGGAAAAATACTGAAGACCACAGCCTATCGGAATAGCCATCTTATTCATTTCCTAGACTCCTATTTAAATAAGTACTGATAATTCTTTAAATAAAATAAATATTTATATATTTCATGCAAGTATTATAGGGGTTTGGCAAATGCAAACCTAGCTAGGAGCCTAAGAGTAATGATCGTAAATGATCGAACTTCAGTCTTCAGTATTCTTGGCCAGGAACTGTGACGACCCTAAATTCCGAGGCCGCCCCGTGGACAGCTACTTCCCGGCCTCAGCACCTAAAGCCTCTGCCACGTCACCTATACTCTTCACTTGTCTAACACTTTGGCGTGTCTTGTTAGTTTATTCGTTAGTTTATATATAGGTTTAGATTTAACAATAAGCTAATTAACATATATAATGAATAATAGCGGAAGTCTTGACATTACCAAAAGAAATATATAAAGTTTACTGATTCATCTTATAATGGAAATCTCGACAATACTGTGCATACAGACGATCAACTATAACAGTTATACAAGTACAGGGGTGAAATATAGTCTCCCAATCCCAAAAGATATACAAAATATCAAAATATAAATATCAACACACGTACCAGCAGGCCTCGACATAGGTAAGTTAGATGTAATCGCTGAGAATCCCCTTACCCCTGCTAGTACTAAGATCCGTGCTCAGCCATCACAAAAGGCAAATGACGAGCCCAGTAAGTAAAATTCCAAGGAAAACCACTGTGCATCATAATTAAAGAAAGTAAATGGAAATTAATAAGTAGTGTTAAATAAACATGCGGAAAGAAAGGCGTAATAAAATCGCATGAATATAAACACGAGTATACACAAATGAGGGTGAACCAAATTATCCAAGATATGTAAGAACCATAAGCTCATCGCATCGAATACGACCGTGTCCTAGAAACACCTAGCAGCGACCACACATTCCCCGGATACATAGACGAGAAAACTCAACTGTGCCAGTAAGAATGGACTCGTAGATTGTAACGACCCAAATATTCTCCGACCCATTTTAAAGGTATTTTAATGATTTTATATTAAAGTATATGAACAAATGAAATTGATACACGAAATTAATCTTAACAAGACTTGGACTAAATGGAAATAGTTTAAATGGGCTTAACAAGGAAATTGGGCCTATAGGGGTATTTACGTCATTTGGGTTGAATTTGTGAAAAACCCTAACTATATAAATATAGGTTGCAAACCCTAGTCACCCCTTGTGTTGTTTCTACAAGTTTGAGAGAGAGGAGAGGAAGAGGAAACATCAAACAAGGAGGTAATCCCTTGTTATTCTTTTTTTTTTTCTTCTTCTTTCTTTCTTCTTCTTTTCTTGTTCGTGTATTTGTTTGTAGGAAGAAGGGGGGGTGGCGGCTCCTAGGGGAGCCGCTGGACTAGGGGAGGCGGCGCCGCCGTCTGTAAGGGGGGGTGGCTCTCGCCACCCCATGAACCCGTGAGGAAGAAGGGGTGGCAATAGCCACCCCACTTCTTCCATCACCACCACCACCACCATCGCCACCGCGGCTGGTCAGCTGCGGTGTAGGGGTCCCCAGTGCCCGCGAGCACTGGGGACCACCCTCGGTTCGAGATCCGAGGGTTGGGATGGGTGGGGGAAGGGGCGTTTGCCCCTGGTTTCGCCCTATACATGGACTATTCCGGGGGCTCGAACCCCCGGGGTTGGACTGGTTGACTCAACTGTTTGGTCCCAAAACAGGGGACCAAATTGGTCCCTGGTCAAATAAATAATAATAATAATAATAATAATAATAATAATAATAATAAAATAGGATAAACCTACGATGGGCGTCGACATTCCGAAGAAGCTCTTAAATGGCACAACACGTGGGACCCACACCATTGGGTCCCCAAATATAAATTAATAATTAAAATACTCAACTTTAAATTGAGTGAAATTCTTATGTAGTGTTGTATGAATTGTTTAGATTCACGAGGCTGTTCACATGGGACCCCAAACGCGCGAGGAGTCAGTATAGGCATCGCGACGGGTCCATGTAAGTGGGGAGCTTTACTCATGCATTAAATATGGCTTGACTATTAGATAATTAGGAATTCATGTTTTGAATAGAACGACTTGGGTATGGGTTGCGTCGTGATATTGGTTTGGATCTCTATCATATATGGAATTGTGAATGCACTGTTTTGCCTTTCATGTTATTCGATGCCCCAGAATGTTTGTGGAGTTCCACCGCGAGCCAAATTAGCAAGTAGTCTATATTTTGGACGCCCTAGAATATTTGTGGTAGTTAACCACCGAGGGTTTTACTTGACTAATAGAATGCATAAGGTGAACCATTCGAGGGTAAAGGTTTGGAGTTCCATCCTTTGCTACTTAATGGTTTTTTGAGACGTATAGCGGTGACGGCTTGGATGAAACTACCTTTGTTTTTGTGCCATTATCTAGAGGGTGCAACGGTCATTGCGTTTCCACTAGTTATTGTACCAATTCCAAAGTAGATGATTCGGTCACCGGATCCTTACCAATATCTAATTCACATTGAATGAAACAACGGACTATATTAGTATATATCAATCGCATTTTATTTAAATCTTTCATTTGACTTTATATGTATGTCATGTGTAGATTTTATAAATGAAAAATGGTGAATATTATCATGCATGAAATAAATGAATGTTTATCAAATGTGTTGTGAAACCGTCATGCTTTTATGTATATTATAGTGAATGGATTACGACTTGAAATATTGATATGTAGACTATTTGATGTTTAGTTTGGAAATGGAAATTTTATTTATATGTTTCGTCTTAGAATATGAATTTATTTCCATAACTATGATGAGCATGAACAATGTCTATATTTGTGCCTAATTATGTGTTCATTTATATGCTTATATTTGGTTATGATTTACATTTATTCGGTTTTTACATTGAGCACCGTTGGTTCTTTAGCTCACCCCACTTTACCCCACAGGTCCCTCTACCATCGCGATAGACAAGAAAGGCAAGGGAAAGGATCTATCTTGAAGTGCCTTTACATGTGAGCCTCGTATGATATTAGTATATTGTTAATATTGATCGTTTTGTAAACCTCGTACGTGGGTTATAACTTAAGACTTAGTTAATGGGTAGTTTTGAACCTTTATAATATTATTATGAAGTTGTATGAGACTTTTGAATATTAAAGATGATAGATCTTATTATAATATACAAGATTATATGATTTTATTATGATTATCTTTCATACTCTTATTATCATATATCTTGTTAGAAAGATTATTCCGTAGGTTTATTTAGGCGTGCCAAGTCATTTTGGGCCTGGTTCGACTTTGGGCTCGGCGACGACTTGACCCTAGGTCATGGAAGGGTCGTCACATAGATTATCAATAATTTATAGCTCAATGAAATAATAATAAGTGTATTTCGGTTTTACGTACATCAATTAATTAGATTTTAATTAATTAGGTTCAATTTTCATATTTTAATTAGAATTTAGGGTGACATTAGCGCTCTATGCTGGGAAGTAGCGCACTAAGTGTTCTTCGTGCACTGTTCATTATCTTCCCCAACGTGATTAGCGAGCTAGTGTTCATCACCTAGCGCGCTAATTGCACGCTGCCCGAAAATTTCCATAAACGAATTATGGGTTTCTCTTGTCTTTAACACCCCAATTTATCATACAAATAACTACACACTCTAGCAACATCAATTTCCTCTCCAAAACACCGATTAAACAAGAATTTTCACCCAAAACTCAAAATCAAAGTTTGCATGTGTCAAATCTGAAATCACCAAATTTCCTCAAACTCGATTCAAACAAACATAATTCATCAAACTAATCCTCAATAGCAATAAATCAACTAAAAACAGTGATGAATTCTCATAATTTCGTTTGAACCTCAACAAACTCAAACACATCAAGTTTTCCTAAAAATCCGAGATTGGTGAGTAAATTACCTTAGATTTTGTTATTTAACTCCCAAATCAAATCTCCAAACACTTATTTGTGTTTTCTTAACAAGGATCTCTCCCCCAGAATCCTCAATTTTTATTGGAATTTGTTTTGGTATTGCATGTGTGATCAATCGATCTATATTTATAGTTGTTACTTGAATCTCACGTGCACACGTATCTCAAGGTTGATCGGACGGTCCTGTCAAGCTTGTGTCACTCAGTTCTTGGACACCATATCATGACTGTAACGGTCCAAATTAATTTAATTGAATGTTAGGGTTAATCACGAGGATTAACGGGTAATTCGGGCGTTACGTGGATAACTGGATTTAGGAGTGGGCACGGGTCGGGTTTGGGTCGACCCGACCCGATACCCGATGACCCGACTCATGTCGGGTATTTGTAAAACCGACCCGTAACCCAACCCGTTTAGGGTCGGGTCGTCGGGTAGGGTCATCGGGTGACCCAGTTTCATGAAAAAACAGCGGCCGTCGGGTCGGGTTGGGTGAGATTCAGCCTAAGCAGTTGGGTTTGGTTTTATATTGTACAGTGGCAAGCCCAATCAAAGCCCAATAAGACTTTTCTGACGTGTACGCTGAGAACAGAAGAGGTACAGCGAAGGGACATGTATTTGGTCGGATCGGGCCGGGTCCACTTTGATCATACCCGAAATCCGACCCGATACCTAACGGGTCGGGTTTTTTGACCCGACTCTTTTTTTTAAACACTCTACCCGACCCGCCACCCGAGTCGGGTCATCGAGTTTCGTGCCCACTCCTAGCTGGATTGACTCGGATATGAGTACCCAGGCTATATTATGTTATTTGTGTATTTTGTATGTCTATTATTGTGATATAGGAATTTATTATTATTTATATAAACATCACATGTGTGTAAGTTGACATCGGGCAAGACTACGAGTCGGGTATATGTCCCGAAGTGCGTGTCGGGGACCGAGATACGGATAGCCAGGGTTTGGGGCATGGGTTGCCGGGTAGTTGAGTGTTAGTATGACTAACGTATGAATTTTATATGATTTATTAAGGTGATTTAACCTAAGGTTGAATAAATGTATTAATAGATAAATAGAAATCCTATAGTTTGATAGGATTAATCATGGTGCATAGGATGATTCTCGAGATGCACAACGGAGTGAAACGAGTCATGTGTTGTTAGGATGAGGTGTCAAAACTTGGGTGACACAGGGTGATCAGTGGTCGTTAGATCATCCTCGAGATGCGTGCACACGCCATATTTGAACCAACATATAAATAGACGATTGATCGATCAAACATGCTAAATAAAACATTTCTCAAACAAATTGTTGGGAGATAAATGAGTGAATTTGAGCGTTTGAGGGGATGAATCCAAGCTTGGAGAAGAGATTTAGGCATCAAAACGTGAGATCAAAGGTAATCTATCCATTATAAACTTGAATTTTTGTAAAAATTGTGGGTTTTGTGGATTGAGGTTTAAACAAATTTTGATGGAAATCACTACTGTTTTAGATGAATTAGAGGTTCTTAAGGTTGGTTTTGATGAATTACATTGATTTGGATCGAATTTGTGGAAAATTGAGGTGTTTTGGTAAATTTTGGGTGTATTTACATGTATTTTGATCCGAGAATTTGGTGTTGTTTTGGGGCCGCCACAGTTTCCCTCCTCACTCCCAATCCATTGGAGACCTTCCAAACCTCAAAATCTCACCTCAAATCCACCAAAACGACACCAAATTCTCGGATCAAAATTCATGTAAATAAACCCAAAATTTACAAATCACCTCAATTTTCCACAAATTCAATCCAAATCAATGTAATTCATCAAAACCAACTTCAAGAACCTCTAATTCATCTAAAACAGTAGTGATTTCCATCAAAAATTTGTTTAAACCTCAACCCACAAAACTCACATTTTTTACAAAATCCAAGTTTATAAGGGATAGATTACCTTTGATCTCAAGTTTTGATGCCTAAATCTCTTCTCCAAACTCGGATTTGTTCCCTCAAACCCTCAAATTCACTCACTGATCTCCCAACAATTTGTTTGAGAAATGTTTTATTTTGTATGTTTGATCGATTAATCGTCTATTTATATGTTGGTTCAAATCTGGCATGTGCACGCATCTCGAGGACGATCTAACGGTCCACTGATCACCTTGTGTCACCCAAGTTTTGACACCTTATCCTAACAACACATGCCTCGTTTCACTCCATTGTGCATCTCGAAAATCATCCTATGCACCATGATTAATCCTATCAAACTATAGGATTTCTATTTATCTATTAATATATTTATTCAACCTTAGTTTAAATCACCTTAATAAATCATATAAAATTCATACGTTAGTCACACTAACACTCAACTACCCGACAACCCATGCCCCGTACCTCGGCTATCCCGTACCCGGTCCCCAACATGCACTTCGGGACATATACCCGACTCGTAGCCTTGCCCGATGTCAACTTACACACATGTGATGTTTATATAAATAATAATAAATTCTCACATCACAATAATAGACATACAACATACACAAATAACACAATGTAACATGGGTACTCATATCCGAGTCAACCCAGCCATCCACGTAATGCTCGAATTACCCGTTAATCCTCGTGATTAACCCTAACATTCAATTAAATTAATTTGGGCCGTTACAATTCTTCCCAACTAGGAGACTTTCGTCCCCAAAATTTAAGATAACCAACACCTTTTCTCAGGGATCGCAATGCGAATGCAATTACCCGTAAGACTAACTAACCTGATACTCGTCGTCTAGATGAACAACTCAACTCTAACCCTTCAGTGAACGAATCAACTAAAATTCTTAGGGAACACATCTACCTATCCCAGGGAAACACATCGACCTGACCTTGGTGAACAAATCAACCAGTCTTTAATTAAAACCTGGTGAACAAATCAACCAGTCTTCAATCAAAATCCTGGTGAACAAATCAACCAGTCTTCAATTAAAACCTGGTGAACAAATCAACCAGTCTTCAACCAAAATCCTGGTGAACAAATAAACCAGTACTCCGCTAAAACCTGATATACTAATCAATCAATCTCTAATGAACACATCAACCAGTCCCTGGTGAACCACATCAACTAGTTTCCCACAGTCCTCTAGTGTATGAATCAACTAGCACACACTAATCTAAGTGAACTAATCAAACTAGATGCAACGAATGCATGGAATGCAACAAGACAACAATTATAATGAACAAATCAACCTATATGCAACACACACATAAGAAATCACAACCACAATGTACCCTACTCATATTGTCGGGTCGTCTCTCTAACCGGCTGTGCCACGACATGAACTCTCTCATCCGTCTATGGAATTTTTGTGTTGGAAAGGCTCTATGACAATCCACACTGATGTGACCTCTCTGACCGCACCTATAAAATCTACGTCTGATCACTTCCTCCAAACTGTCGGTCCTCATAGTGTTTTCTATAACTCCGGTCTCTCTGATCTCAATCTCTACCTTTCTGATCCCGTGTATAAGATTGTTGTTGTGCTGACATCACATACGCCCTATCGTCTCGGCCATCACCTCGATGCTGTCGATCCCATGGTCTTGTTCTCATATCGTGGTCTACTACCGTGATGATCACTCCCACTATCTCCATCCGACGGGTCTCTTTGTCTCTTCGATCCTTGATCAGATCAAAAACTCTGCCCAGACCTGTTTACCAGTTCATCCTTATGTCGTAAATATGTTTCGCGAGCCAATGCCCTATCGTAGATAGCCTGTAAAGTCTCGCCTCCACTCGCAACAATTACTCCACCTATCCTCTCATCCAAACCCCTGATGAAATAGTAGACCTGGAGTTTCTCAGTGTTCCCCATGTCCATGGCATACATCATAAGGTACCTGAATCGATCCATGTATTGCGATACTGTCATATTACCCTGTCTCAGTGCCAGGAACTGCTCTTTAAGCCTTAACTGCACCTCGGTAGGAATATACTCATCGAGAAATAACTGTCGAAACTCCACCCATGTAGTCGATACGAAATGGATATCGGTGTAAGTTGTCCACCAAACCACTACCTGACCTCTCAAACAATACCCTGAAAATACGTGCTTGATCCGCCTCCGGTACCTCTACCAACTGATGTAAGCGCCAATGTGTCATCAACCACCGTCCTGCAACCTTTGATCGCTAACTCCAGTAGAATAGGTGGGGTTGATCCTAATAAAATCTTTCACCATCTTCGCTGCCTCTCGACATCTTACTCTTGCCAATCGAAGCAACTGTCTGCTGCTCCGTAATAGTAGGCATCACCTCAGTATTATCGGCTGGTACCATAACTGGTTCAGCTCTTTCTCTCACTGTCTCAGTCTTTGCTTGCTGCCTGTGTGTCAACTAGTGGTGCTAACGCGCTCGAGGGTAGGTGTAACTAACTCAAGATCGGTGCCACTGCAGGTATCCTCGAGCTCCGTATGTACTCCATGAGCTCAATCATCTGTGATTGCTTGCTGCAATAATTGTTGATTCATAACTCTTTGCACCATGGCTCGCAAATCAGCTATCTCTCTGGTGGCATGATCACTGGTCTTCCCAACCTCTTGCTGAGTAGTCGGAGGGATGGGTGTAGGAGTCTGTCCGTCCATAGTGGTCTGTATCGATTTTCATGTCCAGATCAATTCCCAATATACGTATG
The DNA here is from genome assembly GCA_039657345.1 of Stephania japonica. NCBI lineage: Eukaryota > Viridiplantae > Streptophyta > Magnoliopsida > Ranunculales > Menispermaceae > Stephania > Stephania japonica. The sequence continues at coordinate 10,991,816 of CM077558.1, read as the reverse complement.
CGTATAGTATATATAAATACAACAATACATATATCACATAACAATTCCAACTCTACCCGCTTCCATTGCTTCCCAACTAAAAGTTCTAGGTAATTCATCGGGTTTCCATATCTAATTTTGTTTTAAAGTTTATGTTTTTCCTTCACTTTGTTAATCCATGGCCCTATCGACCTTGCTCTGATACCAAACTGGGTCGGCTCGAAATTGGGGCCATCACAATGACTCTAGTTGCCTTGTTTTGATCTGTTGTAAATCTCGAGGACCATCCTAGGTGTGTTGATTTATCCAGTTCAAATTATATGACTTGATTAATTCCAATTAATTTAACTCATAAAACCTATTCTAGTCATCAATAAATTCCATAAAATGGAAAGTAGGGTCACAATAACTTCTCGACTACCCAAAACCACGTGCCCTACCTCCGACACGCACCCCAAGGCGGTCCCACACTTAGTGTACCTAATTGAATTATATAACTTACCCTAAGGTTATATTTAAATCCCATTAAATCAAACCCTCCCATAATCATGTTGTGATTTAATCTAGTCTAACCCCAACGGCTGGCCTCACAACTACCATACCCTCGCGTTGACGCGTTCTACGAAACTAAAACCCTGGCATTCAAACTCCCCCGACAAGTAACTATATCTACATACCGATGATGGATAATATATCAATATAATAATAGAAATATTAATACATCACCGAATTCAAGAAAATAACAGTACACAGTTCGTCCCTAGGTCCAGGTCATGCATAGTTTATTCACGGCGTCCACGTGTCGTCTGAGCTGGTATCATAATCTGAAATTAATTAAAATAACGGTGTTAATAAATAACGGGCCGTTACAATTCTTTCCAACTAAAAGAAATTTCGTCTCGAAATTTGAGTTAGTTTAAAAATATACCATGGAATAACTGGGAATAACGCTCCCGCATGGTCGACTCTAACTCCCATGTAAGTCCTCCATACCGTGATGTTGCCACCGTACGAGTACCTTGGATATCTCCCTATTCCTTAGAGTTTGGATCTTACGATTTAAAACTACCAATGGTCGTTCCTCGTAAGTTGTGTCAGGTTGGATATTAACCTATCGCACATCAACCATAAGTCATGGCTCTGTCCTAGCCAATCGCAACATCGAAATGTGGAAGATATGATGAATCCCTGCTAACTCCGCTGGTAGGTTTAATCGGTACGCCACACTGCCACCCTTCTCTGTAATTCGATAAGGTCCAATAAATCTCAATGCCAGTTTTCCCTTAATCCCAAACCTATGATGGCCCTTCCAAGGAGAAAACTTCAAATAAACAATATCACCAACCTCATACCTCAGACTCTTATGGTATCTATCCACGTATTTCTTCAGTCTATCATGTACTGCTCGAAGTTTTGGCGAATCAGTCAAATTTTCTCTATGTGATCAACAACTATCTTCAGCCCTATCGTAACTGTATCCTCAAGCTCTACCCAACACGCTGGTGTCCTGCAGGGCCTCCTATATAGTGCCTTAAATGGAGGCATCCCGATACTACCCTGATAGCTGTTATTGTAGGCGAACTCACACAGTGATAAGTAATCCTCCCACGAACCATTAAATTACAGAATACAAGCTCTCGGCATGTCCTCTAAAATTCGTATCAATCTCTCTGACTGACCATCTGTCCGAGGATGACACACCGTACTAAACTACAATCTAGTGTCAAACTACTTCTGCATCGCCCCCAAACCTCAAAGTCAACTTGGGATCCCTGTCGGATACTATGGAGACCGGCACCCCATGTAATCTTACAATCTCCTGCTCGAACAGTCTCCTCAACTGAGGAAACGTATATCGCATCGAAACTGGTATGAAGTGAGCCGATTTCGTCAGTCAGTCAATCACTACCCAAATCGCATCATGTCACCAGGACGTTTGCGGTAATCCACTACAAAATCCATGTTAATTTGTTCCCATTTCTACTGAGGAATGGGTAACGACTGCATCAATCCACCTGGTCGCCTGTACTCCGCCTTCACCTGCTGACATATATGACAACCACGAACATACTCTCCCATATCAGCCTTCATCCAAGGCCACCAAAACAATCTCTGCAAGTCGTGGTATATCTTGGTTCTGCCTGGATGAACTGTATAACTCGACCTGTGAGCATCCTCTAATATACAATCTCGGATCTATGGTACTGCTGGTACCCAAAGTCGACCCCCGTACCGCAAACATCGATCCATCGTCTCTGTCCAATCAGTGCACTCGAGATCCTATGTCAGCCCACTGAATCGCTCATAAAGCCCATCACCTCTAACACTCCAATACTCGCTCTAGTGACACTGTCGATACTCTCATCTGACCACAAATCAGGATATCGTCCGTAGCTGCAATGTCTGACATGTTCATAACTAATGCAGCCTCCAACAGTTCCATAAGTCGAGTACTAGTCTGACTATCAACTTCGCATCTACTTAAAGCATCTGCCACCACATTGGCCTTACCAGGATGATACTCGATCATGAAGTCATAGTCCTTCAGCAACTCCAACCATCTCTTCTGACGCATATTAAGGTCTATCTATGTAAAGATGTAGCGTAAGCTCGGATGATCTGCGTACCGAACAAACCTCTCTCTGTAAAAGTAGTGTCTTCAAGCCTTCAGTGCAAACATAACCGCTGCCAGCTCCAAATCGTGTATGGGGTAATTACACTCATGTGGTCACAATCGCCTGGATAAGTTAGCCACTGGTCGTCCCTCCTGAATTAGAACACATCCCAATCCAGTCCCCGAAGCATCAGTGTAAACTCAAACTCTTCCCTGGCTCCGATAATGTCAACAATGGTGCAAAAGTTAATCTCTTCTTCAACTCCAGAAAAGCCCGCACACACTTCTCAGACCACTCAAAAAGGACATCTTTCTTCATCAACCTCGTCATCGGTGTTGCAATCTGTGACGGCTCCAAATTTCCAATGCATTTGGGTACGTCCGGCCTAGACCCGTGCAGGTCCCGAGTCAATACTCAGCGAGCCTGACGAGCCTAGTCAGCCTCCAATTAATTAATTTAGCAGTTTATGAAAGAGTTATTATAATTATACGCAGCGGAAAAAGTAAACAAGTATTGGGAAATAACTCAATCAAATGAAAATTAGGAAATCTATATAAATGTGAAAACCCCGAGTGTTCCTAGTATCCATCTCAAAAGTGTTCCCCAGTTCAATAACCAACATCGTATATATTAAACATCATACAAAAAGCAATAAACATGAATCAATCTAACCTAATCCTGAAGTCGCGTACTCTGAGAGGTCCTCAGAGAAAATCACCAAGTAGAGGGCCTTTGCCCTTGATGCACTCCGGGATATCTGCACCCACCATCACAAACTAGATAGTGAGCAACTAAGAGAAATCAAAAGTAATGCTAGGATAATTTCACAGTAATTCATGAATATCAAATAAAGCAGTCTAAATATCATGCGGTAATTTAAAGACAGAAATATAAATAGATACAAGTGCATGATAGGCAGACTGATAGATAAACAATTAAAAACATGCGTGTTCTAAGAGTCAAAATAGGCTATAAGCAGTCAATATTTACAACAATAACCACGACAATCCAGTGCCCAGGTTTACACAACACCAGGGGTGGTCAAGCACTCCTGCAGAGAATGGCTCGCATTTCTCCAACTGGTGCGGCCACATGACATCTTCACAATCAGTATCCAGGTTCACACAACACTGTGGTAGCAGTAATTCGGTAGGAAATACCTAAGTTTCTCCAACCAGTGCGGGCCACATGATACTATATCGACACACTTACGCCAAGAACACACATGCCAAGCAAATAAGGGAATTTGAATGCCAACAATGGATAAAAGCAAGAATAGCAATAAATGATAATGAATCACATGAGAATTTCTTAACTGGCTTACTAACGTACACAAGCTTTGAGGCAAGTGTACTTACCTGAACTATCGCAAATCGTATCCACTCTCGCGAATCCTAACGTGTATCCCCGAGTTTTCCGCTACCTGACAAGGTCGGAAACTCGTATTAATAGGTCAAGTCGTTAACTAACCTAGGTTGAATCCCTAGTATTTTCCCAGTATTTCAAATGACTTGAACAACTTGACAATTTAATAGAAAATAAATACTCTCTCTCGGGTTTGAAAAACTATAACACAAGTAAGCTTACTCATAAATTTGTAACCTCGGCTCGGTCGTGTATGAGTCACGTCATGGTCTCAAGGACCGTCGGCGCAACCACAATGTCATCACCAATAACCAAATCGAATCATTAAAACCAAATAGGAAACACTTTAAGTGGTTTTGTCATCGAGCATCACGAAAACTCAATAACCAGACACCAATCAACAACGAAACTTTCTCGGCTACAAATTGATATTGTCCGATAATGGGTAGGAATACATCACTTAATCGGAGCTTAAACTCTTTTCATAATTAAAACTCAAAATCAATACTTATGTAAAAACATAACTATTATATCTAACTTGTTAAAATTTTTTACATGACTAAGGGTTGCGAGACCTCAACCAAGGTTAGGTGAGACTCTCGACAACCTTCACTGGTGGTGGTCCAGCCGGTAGCACCGCCAAGAGTGGTGATTTCTGGCGAGGCTCCACCACCCCTATCACATGAAATGACAACACTTTAACACTCAATGGAACTGTTTTGACCACTCCGAAGGCTGTGGGACCCATGTAGGAGATTGGTGGGGTCCCCAACAACGTCCCGATCATGGTGGTCCGGTGGTGGCGCCACAAGTGAGGGCGTTTTTTGGCGAGACCAACAAAAACATCAACACATGCAATAAAACCAAATATGAGCACTAAAACCCTATGTATCACGAAACAGAGGTCTCCCTGGGAATATGAGGACTTCAGTGTGTCACGAGGGTCCGTCCCCAACCATCGTCACTGACGACTAGAGGCGGCAGCAGTGGAAAACATGGAGACCAGCGAGAACGAGAAAGGGAATGAGAGAGAGAAAAAAAAGAGATAGAGAGTTAGAGAGGTAGAGAGAGACCTCCAGTAATGCCACCACTGGTCCGGCCAGGGCCAATGGTGGCTCGTCACGAGAGAGCCGAGAGAGGAGAGGTGGAAACCGAGGGTGAGAGAGAGAGAGATTTAGTGAGTACGAGAGAAGGAGGGTGAAAGGTAACCTCCGGTGAGATACTTTGCCATCACAAGACCTCTGACGACCGGTGAAAACTCGACCAGTTGAGAGGTGAGTGGCTCTAGAGAGAGGGAAGCCGAGAGAGGAAAGAACCGAGAGGGAGAAAGAGATGACAGTCGAGAGAAAGAGTGGAGAGGAGATGCATACTTCCGGTCAAAACGCGACCTCCGACGTCTGTTCTGGTCACCAGCGAAGGACTGGGACGGTGGTGAGATGAGGGAGAGAGATGGATGTGAGTGAGAGTGGGTGAAAAGTGAGAGAGAGAGACCATGAGAAGAGAGAAAATGAGATAGGGGGTGTGTGCATGGAGTGTATGGAGAGAGAAAACGTGAGTGATGTGAATGACATGAGTGATGGGGTGGGTGGTGAGGTGAGTTGAGTGATGGGAGTGGGTGGGGTGTGAGGTGAGTTAAGTGATGGGGGTAGGTGTGTGTTTGAAATTTTTTAAATGGGTATAATAGTTGTGTCCACCCATTTTTACTAACCGACACATCTCAAAGTTAAACCCAATGGTTCCCTATTATTTGATTGTGTCACTATGAATTTTTAACCCAACACCCGTATTCTCCCAAATATTTTTCCTGACCCAGCTCGCCTCAGCGGTCCGTATTCCCCGTCACATGCATACTTTTACCTTTTGTCTCACACAAATAAACTATTAAATTATTAAATAATTATTTTAATTACCTCTTTACTGTATTTTCTCCCCCAGTTACTTAGGCGGAACTTCACTCATATTGAAAATTGCCTGAACGGCCCGTGACACGCATTAAACTAAAATATTATTACACACATAAAAGAATCATAAAATTACCTCGATGTTGACTATCGAAGCTCGAAATACTATCCAGTACCATGTAGCCGGGTCACAGTCTTACACAAGTCGATTCAAATTTGAGAGTTATTACACAATCATAAAGAAATCCTGTACAAATCGACAGTAGTATCCTGCTAAACCCAAGAAACTCCGTATCTCAGAGATAGTCTCTGGTGTCTTCCAGTCGATCACCGCTTTAATCTTGTCTCCCTTAACAGAGATGCCCTGACCACTGATAACATGTCCAAGAAATTTCACCTATCTCATCCAAAATTCACACTTGCTGAATTTCGCATACAGTCGATGCTCCCTTAACGTAGTCAATACTGATCGAAGATGACTCTTGTGATCCTCTCATGTCCGACTATATATCAATATGTCATCGATAAAGACTATCACATATTGTTCCAAATAAGGTCTCAAAACTCGATGCATCAGATCCATGAAAACTGCTGGAGCGTTCATCAACCCAAATGGTAACACCGTAAACTCGAACAACCCGTATCTGATACTGAAAGCAGTCTTCTTGATGTCCTCTTCTCTAATCCGCAACTGGTGATATCCCGAGCGTAAGTCAATCTTCGAGAAAAACTGTGCACCCATCAGCTAGTTAAACAAATCGTCGATCCTCGGAAGTGGGTAACGATTCTTGACCGTCACCTGATTCAGCTTCCGATAATCCACACACATCCTCATAGATCCATCCTTCTTCCTCATAAATAACACCGGTGCTCCCACGGTGACATACTCAGATGAATGAATCCCTTCACCATTAAATCCTCTAACTGTCTCCTGACTTCCTCCTGCTCCATGGTGACATCTGGTAAGGTTAGCTAGATATAGGTTGTTTCCCTGTTGTCAACTCTATAATGAAACTCTATCGCTCGAGGTGGTGGTAATTCGGATAAATTATCAGGAAAAACATCGGCAAAATCTCGAACTACTAACATCCTCAATCCTAACAGGTACTCCAGTCTCGGACTCAACAATCGCCGCAAACTCCTCCATCTCCTGAGTAGTCGCTATCCTACCTCTCGTAACAGGTAACTCGAATGTGGTCCCGCTTATCAAAAAATCTGGCAAACCCGGAATACTAAACTCTACCTCTTCCCAAAACAGTTTATCCATGCATGGTAAGCCGATAGCCAGTCCATCCCAAAGAGTGCGTTAAACTCTAAGTACTTCAAAACTCTTAGATCAGCTGGCAACTGATGTTCGGCAACCTCAATCATGACGTTCCAAACTATCCAGCTTAAGGTAAATCTTATCCCCATCAGCTATGCTAAAGACAAGATGGTCTCAAGTATATGTGTGACTAACCTTAACTCCCCAATTAAATGTCCAGCAATAAAAGATAACGTACTACCCGAGTCAAACATGGCATGTATGAGTCTACCGAGAAGAAATAACGTACCCTCGACTAGTTGCCTGGTAGCTCTTGAATCTTGTTGTGCCACTACATGTACTCTGTCCCTATCTGGACCCTGATCCCGTCGGGGTGATGGTGTTCTGCACTCAAACCTCAAGTGTCCCCTCTGACCGCACCTAAAACATATGCGCGTCTCTCACTCCCCATCTGCCTATCATCGGATCTCTAACCCCGACCCTGGTCCCTCTAAACCCTGTCACGGCTACCCTGATCTCTATTTCGATCTTTGCTTTGTTGTGCGCTGCTATCATTCTTCTTTGTGCTTTGGAACTATCGTATGCACTGCCTGCCTGTCATCCCCTCTCTGCTGCTCTGGACGCCTATCTCGTCGACCCTGATCCGGCCTTTGTCGGTCAGACTGATCCCTCTCTCTCTTCGGCCTCTGATCAGACCCGAGAGCTCTGCCTAAACCTATCCATTAGCTCACCCTTATGTCGTAGGTATGTCTCACGAGCCAATGTTCTATCATAAATAACTTGTAAAGTCTTAGCTCCACTCGCAACAATCACGCCACCAATCCTCTCATCCAATCCCCTAATGAAATAGTAGATATGGAGTCTCTCAGTGTTTGCCACATCCATGACATACATCATAAGGTACCTGAATCTATCCATGTATTGTGATACTATCATGGTACCTACCTCAGTGCCAGAAACTGCTCTTCTAAGCCTCAAATGCACCTCGGTGGGAATATACTCATTAAGAAACAACTATCGAAACTCTGCCCACGTAGACGATACGGTATGAGTATCGATGTAGGTCGTCCACCAAACTGCTCCCTGGCCTCTCAAACAATACCCTGAAATACGCGCCTGATCTGCCTCTGGTACCTCTAATAACTGGTGTAATGGTCGGTGTGTCATCAACCAACGCCCCGTAATCTCTGGATCACTAACCCGGTAAAATAAGTGGGGTTGAACCTCATAAAATCCTTCACCATCTTCGTTGCCTCTGACATCCTACTCCTGGCAGTCGAAACAACTATCTACTGCTCTGTAGTAGTAGGCGTCACCTTAGTAATATATGTTGGTACCACAACAGGCTCAGCTCTCTCTATCAATGTCTCGGTCCCTGCTGCCTGTGTGTCATCTGCTAGTGCTAACGTGGCTGGAGTGGTAGGTGTAGTTAACTCAGTAGTTGGTGCCACTGTAGGTATCCTCGAGCCTTGTATATACTCCATAAGCTCTACTATTTGTGCCTGTTGCAATAACTGCTGATCCGTAACTCTCTGCACCATGGTCCATAGATCAACTACCTCTCTAATAGTGTGATCACTGGTCTCTCCAACCTCCTGCCGAGTAGTCGGAGGGATAGTAGTAAGAGTCTGTCCGTTCATAGTGGTCTGCATCGATTTTTGTGTCCGGATCAGTTCCCAATATACGTATGCGTATAGTATATATATACAACAATACATATATCATATAACAATCCTAACTCTACCCGTTTTCATTGCTTCCCAACTAAAAGTTCTAGGCAATTCATCAGGTTTCCACATCTAATTTTATTTAAAGTTTATGCTCTTTCCTTAACTTATTTAAATTAAGGCCCTATCGACCTTGCTCTGATACCAAACTATGACGACCCCAAATTTTGAGGTGCCCCGTGGATAGCTACTTCCCTGCCTCAGCACTTGAAGCCTCTGCCACGTCGCCCATACTCCTCACTTGTCTGACACCTTGGCATGTCTTATCAATTTATTCATTAGTTTATATATAGGTTTAGATTTAACAATAAGCTAATTAACATATATAATGAATAACAGTGGAAATCTTGACATTACCAAAAGAAATATATAAAGTTTATTCATCCTATAGTGGAAATCCCAACAATACTGTGCATACTGGCGATCAACTATAACAATATATACATACAAGTACAGGGGTGAAATATAGTCTCCCAATCCCAAAAGATATACAAAATATCAAAATATAAATATCAACACACGTACCAGCAAGCTTCTGCGTAGGTAAGTAAGATGTAATCGTCGAGAATCTCCTTACCCCTGCTAGTACTAGGATCTTGCTCAGCCATCACAAAAGGCAGATGACGAGCCCAGTAAGTAAAATTCCAAGGAAAACTACCGTGTATTATAATTAAAGAAAGTAAATGGAAATCAATAAATAGTGTTAAATAAACATGCGGAAAGAAAGGAAAATGCAGACAACTGCTCAAAGCTCATCGCATGAATATAAATACAGAGTATACACAAATGGGGGTGAACCAGCTATCCAAGATGTGTACTGAGGACCAGAGCCCTGTCGTGACCTGCACCATCGACCCTACGACTATGTCCTAGACCACACACCTAGCAAACGACCACACATTCCCCGGGTACATAGATGGAAAAACTCAACCGTCCCAATAAGAATGGACTCGTAGATTATCAATAATTTATAGCTCAATGAAATAACAATAAGTAAATGCAGTAGTGGTGTTCAGTTGGGTTTTACGTACCTCAAACCGCGCTAAAAAATCTCAAAATACCTCGGTCCGACCTCCTACTAGTCCCCGACTCCAACTATTGTCCCGTGACTCATAAGATCTAATTCTGGGGTGTATTGGTCAATTAATTAGATTTTAATTAATTAGGTTCGATTTTCATATTTTAATTAGAATTTAGGGTGACATTAGCGCGCTATGTTGGGAAGTAGCGCACTAAGTGTTCTTTGTGCACTGTTCATCATCTTCCCCAGCGTGATTAACGCGCGCTAGTGTTCATCACCTAGTGCGCTAATTGCACGCTGTCCAGAAATTTTTAGAAATGAATTCTGAGTTTCCTGGTCCTCAACACCCCAATTTATCATACAAATAACCGCACACTCTAACAACATCAATTTCCTCTCCCAAAACACCGATTAAACAAGAATTTTCACCCAAAACCCAAAATCAAAGTGTGCGTGTGTCAAATCCGAAATCACCAAATTTCCTCAAACTCGATTCAAACCAACATAATTCATCAAACTAATCCTTAATAGCAATAAATCAACCAAAAATAGTGATGAATTCTCAAATTTTCGTTTGAACCTCAACAAATCCAAACACATCAAGTTTTCTAAAAATTCGAGATTGGTGAGTATTACTTTAGATTTCGTTGTTTAACTCCCAAATCAAATCTCCAAAGCGTTTCCTTAACAAGGATCTTTCCCCCAAATCCTCAATTTTGATTGGAATTTGTTTTGGTTTTACATGTGATCAATCGATCTATATTTATAGTTTACTTGAATCTCACGCGCACACGTATCTCGTGGTTGATCGGATGGTCCTGGTCAAGCTTGTGTCACTCAATTCCTGGACACCTATCATGACACTAGTTGTCTTGTTTTGATCCGTTGTAAATCTTGAGGATCATCCTAGGTGTGCTGATTTATCCAGTTCAAACTATAAGACTTGATTAATTCCAATTGATTTAACTCATAAAATCTATTCTAGTCATCAATAAATTCCATAAAATGGTAAGTAGTGTCACACTAACTTCCCGACTACCCGACACCCTGTGCCCTACGTCCGGCACGCTCCCCGAGGTGGTCCCACACTTAGTGTACCTAATTGAATTATATAACTTAGCCTAAGGTTATATTTAAATCCCATTAAATCAAATCCTCCCATAATCATGTTGTAGTGATTTAATCTAGTCTAACCCCAACGCCCAGCCTCACGGCTATTGTACCCGCATTGGCGCGTTCTACGAAACCAAAACCCCGGCGTTCAAACTCGCCCACAAGTAACTATATCTACACACCGATGATGGATAATATCAATATAATAATAGAAATATTAATACATAACCGAATTCAAGAAAACAGCAGTACACAGTCGGTCCCTAGGTCCAGGTCATGCCTAGTTTATCCGCAGCGTCCATGTGTCGTCCGAGCTAGCATCCTAATATGAAATTAATTAAAATAACGACGTTAATAAATAATGGGCCATTACAGGAACGGGTCTATATAGTATTTTTAAATTCAATTAAACTTTGCTCACACTAGGTGAGCCAAGTGGGTATATATTACCCTATAAACATGGTTTTTTTTATTATTTCAGTGGGAATCGAACCACGATCTCTCGAGGTCTTACCTTTTTGGTACTATCTCACCTGAGAGGTTTTGACAACCTATAAATATGTTTAGATTGATTAAAGTTAGCCCCTACCTAATATACTATATTTTACAGTTCCGCCACTATGATGCAAGTATAATTAACTGGTCCAAAGAAAGGTAAACAAAGGCTTACTCCTTATCATTTATCAATACACATTACTTGCCTTTCCTTGCATGATAAAGTATATAGGCCATATTACAACAATATTACACTTCTCCATCGATCTCTGTTGCGCTTAAGAAGCAAAAAAAAGAAAGAAAAGCCTCACCATCTTGGCCAAAGCATCTCATCAGTATATCTGGTGAGATGGATGAAACATCACTTGTCAAAAAAATAAGGTTTAATTTAAGGAGGTGATGCAGTGTCGAATTGCACAATAGTTTCTCGTATTTGCCTATAATTTGTAGTCGTGGTAAATAAGATATTTTCTCCACAGGGATTTTGCAAACTCCTCAGGAAAAAAGGTCTTATTTATTTTTGTTTATTTTAATTTAATTAAATGAGAATTAAGCTTCTACTAAATCTAAGCTATAGCAATCAACTAAACTAATCAAACTAACTAAACTAATGCAAACAAATTGTAAATAAACATAATTAATGGTATGAAAATCAATACATAAAAATTATCTAAACAATCACTCTTAAGCAATGAAATTAAACCGAACATTTACTCTTATATATTAATTATTATTATCGCACATTATTGCATATTAGTTATAGTTAAATCATGGAATAATTAGTTCATTAAACCTAATATCATATATATGTTGATAGCCTTTAGCCAGCTATCGATTTTTCTTTTTAAATGGAATAATCATATTCTTACCCATGTCACTCTAATAATTAGATAACACGCAATTAATATAAGAGAACACGATATCATTAATACTCTGTGAAAATCATGCATAATCTAAGCCAATATTAATTGAAGCCGTATAATAAATAACTCAGAACACAATCACCTAAGACATCCACTCGGAAAGCCCTATAGATTAATTTTAGTTACTACTTTTATAATTGTTGTCAATAACTATAAACATAAAGATAAAATCTTCATATCCTAATGCATATTCGTGACTACATATGCAACACAGTTCATCATTAGTTGTAATACGCAAAAACAAACTTATTAAGGTTGTGATTGACATATATGAATAGATCTAAAGCATTAAGTACAATATTCTTAACTATAACTATCATGCAATCCGGTTTAACTCATGTTCTGAACTTTGCTTAGATTAGCAAACTACTCACTCATGATGGAAATAAACATCACAATTAAATAAATAAAAGAGATTAATGTAAAATACATTTTATTAAAATAAGTTTGGAATCTTCAATAAACTCGAAAAGTATTGCACAATAAACTTAACTAAAATGTAATTGAACTCCTAAATTTATTATTAATATACTATTGAGTGCACTTAATTTTGAAACCCTAGTTAGGGTCCTATTAATAGTTTCCTAATGAATACAAGTCTTAGATAAACTCAAACTCTTCGTTCGTATCTAAAAAACCCGTAACCGACTTCAGGAATCCTCAGTTAATCCATTTTGTTCTCAATTCACTAACTAAATCGTCAAGTCTTCTCCTCTGTTTTCAACGATTTTTACCAGCGAATCCTGTGTATTCCTCAAATCGCTGGACATTCGCTGGCCCTTTTGCTGTTGTTGATTCCTCTATCGATTCCTAGTTCATTTTCAATTCACTGGACTTCTTTTCTAGTTGATTCTTTGATTTTTTTTCCTTTTTCTTTCATTTCTTCATTTTTCCTAATTATAACCTGAAATCAAAAAAACCAAAGAATACCCAGTATAATATCATCATTTATATCTAAAATCAACCTAAATTACACTATAAAACATGTCTAATTATTGAACTATCATAAAGTCGATCGTGTGTTTGAGTCCCTCTAAAAAAAGAAGTTTCACATCTTGACCATGTCCATGAGAACCAAACCCAAGATATCGAACAACACCTCAAATATAAATCGGAAAGAAGTTCGTCGCGGATACAAGGAAAGAAAGAGCCATCAAACCACCATGAACAACTTCTTTGACCCTTACATCCAAAAACCTCTCTCCATATTAGGGGTGACAATTTGTGTCGGCGAGTCGTAAACATGCCATGTCATAAACAGGTCGTGACCCATATAATGCAAACCCATGACATAACATGTTTATTAATCGTGTTAATTGTTTTGGTGTCTAAATGGGTCGTGTTATAAATATGTCGGTATTCGTGTCATATGTTTATTAAATATTTTATTTAAACTTTTTAATTTATTTAAACTTTTATAATTTGTTTACTACATTTTAAAAATATCTATATGAATAAATTTAAATGAACATAATTAAATAGACAATAAAATATAATGGAGATGTAGTCTTAAGGTTTACTTTACTTTTTCATTTAAGTATTTACTATTTAGTGTTAATAATGAAGGGAATATGACTAGTAACAAATAACATATACAAGACAACAAGAGTCCTTTAAAAAATGTGTAAACTTTCATATTTGTAATAAATAATTATTAATAAAATCTTAAACCTGATAATATATTAAAATTAAAATAAATGTTTCTTCTAAAAATAAAGTTAAGTATGGAAAATGATGTTTGCAAATAAAAAATAAATCCATGTTATTAACATGTATTCAAATAGGTAAATTTTGAAATAATTTATTTATTATAACATATGTATTATTTATACATCCTTCCTTAATAGTGTTAAGCGAGTTATAAACAAGTCAAGCAGGTTAAAATGTTAATGACTTGTTTATTTACCGTGTATAAATAGGTTAACCTTTTTATGACCCAGACCCACTTATGTCAAACCCATGACATGTTTATTACGTGTCGTGTCGTGTCGTGTTAAATATTTCATGACCCGAATTGCTAGCCCTACTCCATATCCTTTGCAAATTGACCACTATAGGCCTCCACTAATTCTTTAGGTGCACTAGTGTAGTAAATCCTCCCTTTATTCCAACAAAGTGAGTGTATGTTCATCACTTCTTTTAGCACCTTTGAGAGCAAGTGAATTGCAACAAAAGAGTGTACCAAATGGATAGACTATTGAGGAAACAATCTAGAATGGAAATATCTAAGCACACCCGCGGCAAAATACCGCCTTTCTAGAGGGAGTGAGGAAAAGATAGTGTTAAAATCATTTGAAACATGGTCAATAAAGTAGACATGGAATTTGGGTAGTGGGAGCTTTAATTCTTCGGATCGATGTTTTTGTTCTACTTCTTCAACAATGTTTTGAACTATATCATGTTGGGTTTAGCCAACAAAATACCTATCCATTCATCTAAATAAACTGAAGTGCGAAAACGTACCTGATTCCATTGATCGCAACTCTAATAGGTTGACTCTTCCAAGTGAAGCTTTAGGTTTTTGATTCTTTTAGCATATGGGGAGACTGTGAAGAAAAATGTTAAAGCTCTCCCAAGGACCACAACCACTTAAATACTTAAGTTGTGTACCATTCCCAATTCGCCCATCAAGAATTAAGAAACAACACTAGGTTTCTTTACATATTGGACCCACACTTTACGTGATGATTTAGATCCACGAACTTAAACCTTATTAGTTCACTTTGAATAATAGGCCAAAACTTATAATATCACATGACGTATATAATTATATGTATATGTGTCCATAAAATAATTCCAACAATCTCCCACTTGGACTACATATACATAATACTTGAAATTTATGTCACTATAAACCTTAGGGAGCTTCAAATTTTTGCTATTATCTTTAAATCATCAAAACAATCTCGTCCATCAATCATATCAACATAGGATCAAAGGGCCTTCATCACAGTAATCGTGAATGGACCCATCAATGGTCACATACATTAATACAATGAACGACATGGATCAAACATGGATGTGTAGCATGGAAATTTCACGCAATGTGATCTTTAACATGCCTATTTCCAATTGGTCCTATTTAATTCTTTTTTGAGATCAAACCAAATGAAACAGAGTGTGTAACAAAATACTATATACTGCATTAATAACCGAATAACGATAACACATGTCTATAAACATCAATAAACATAAATCAAACTCCCACTGAACTAAAATATCATCAAATGACCTGACACCCATGTGAGCAGTGCTCATGAAAGACCTTGGATGGTAAAACATTAATTAGCGGATCCGCAATCATGGAGTTTGTCCTAATATGGTCTATAGACATCTGACCACTCTGAATTCTTAACTGAATTTAAAGACCAGGAACTTAATGTCAATATCATTTGACTCTGAAAATCCCCTGTTGTTATTGGAATATATAACATTGTTGACTTATTGCCACAAAATAACTTTACGGTCTTTTAGTTCTATCCATATTTATAACTCACAACCCAGTTGTGACGGTCCCTCCCTAAATCTATGGTACCGCAAGGCCTAATCCTGTCATTAAGCCTTAATTGTTGTCACGTATAACCTAACCATGTATTAGTCAGCCTTTTGTCCTATTAGTCTCGTTTATGAAAGTTAGGGTTAATTAAAACTTTTTAACAATTTAATATTTTCAACGAAAGTCTTAACTGTTAAGTAGAAGCAATTATAAAATAATCCTAAGTGTGAAAACTAGAAGATAACGATTACATAAATATAAGCAATAAAAGCCAATAAATAGTGTGATAGTCAATTACTAAGTTGGGAAACTAACGATCAACCTAATATACAACCTAGAAGTATCAAAAAGACGTAGAGTATATAATACATCAAAATATCAAAACCTACAGGGTCAGAAGTAGCGAAATATCGAACTTAAATATAAGAGTTGATCTTCTCCTTCCTCGGTCTACTACTCGAAAGATCTGCATCCACCTTCACAAACATGACGTGTAACGACCCCTATCTTAATCTAGAGCACCGCCCGACCTAATCTTATAATTAAGTCCTAATTACAACACGTATGACCTAATTACGTATTAGTCAACCTGTACTGCCTATATTCTCGTGGATCGAGTTCAGGAATAAGTAATTCCCCATCACTATTATTTATCATTTTATAAGTATTATCAAATTAGCGGAAGTCTTTAACATATTAGTGGAAGCATTATATATAAATCCTAAATGTGGAAACCATGAAATAACGATCACAATATAAATATGCAATAAACGACGAACATATAGACAAAGTGAAAGTCAAAAGTCGGGTAAACTAACTCTCGTCCCAATGTACCACCCAAGTAAAAGACGTATATAAACATAATGCAAAAATATGACCTACATGTACGGCTAAGCGCGAAGAGCTCAGAGTAGTCGCAATCTTCTTCTTGCCCGGTCTAATGCTGCTCGACGAACCTACACCCACCGCACAAGCTATATATATATATACATAAAAATAAATATATATAATAAAATATTAAAATTAATTAATTAATTAATAAAAATGATATGAAATAACCTTTCAGGGACCTAGGGGTGTTTTGGAAGTTCGGGAGCGCTAGTCGGAGTGTCGCGAGGCCGATAGCCAGAGCTATCCTGTGACTTGTAAGTGAAACTGTGGGAACTCTCTACTTTATTTCATTCCTATTATTTTTCCTTCTCAATCAATTTGTTGACTTGTTGTTTGTGTTCTATCATCATGTTTTCTTTGCTCTATTCATAATGAATGTTGAAATAGTATGATGTCTTGTGATAGTTTCATTGACTCCATTCCTTATATGTTATATTTTGTTGTGGACTATGTTGTAATTGATGTTAGAAATACATGCTCTAGGGTTATTTGTGGTAATTGAACTTGTACTCCATTTCCTTTGGGGCTTCGTAGCCCAACTTATTGTTGATATCGTAGAGCCTTAGAAATGAAAAATCCTTGAAATGAAAGTAGGAGATTATCTAGTGTCCGTTGCACGAGAGATGAGTGGATTCACGTGGTCACGGACGTCGGGGTTTCCAACATTCACCACTATTACTTGAGTGGCATCACGTAGCTTGAACTACGGGGTTGTCGGCAAGTTATATATGTTCACGTGGAGCGCGGCTCCGCCATTGATGAAGTATGTTGAGTGTATTCCATACGATAGTGGAAAAAGGTTAGATGATAGTTCTCACCGCCGACCGGACGTAGATCATCTCGACTTAGCCTGTGTTAGTCTGTCTAAGTCTGTTAACCGTGGTATTTACATGCATTACTTTCTCAGCACATTTTTCTGCTATATTATGCATTGAAATATCTATCTTCACTTTGGAAATGTAGTATAGAATTCTCTGGTTATCACTTAAATATCACTACACTCACCGTCTAGTTTGTGACGGTGGGTGTAGGTTCGTTGAGCAGCACTAGACCGGGCAAGAAAAAGATCGGCGACTACCTCTGAGCTCATAGCCCGTAGCTGTCGTACATGTAGGTCATATTTTTGTATTATGTTTATATATGTCTTTTTTTTTGGGTTGTACATTAGGACGAGAGTTAGTTTACCCGACTTTTGACTTTCACTTTGTCTATATGTTCACCGTTTATTACATATTTATATTATGATCGTTATTTTCTGGTTTCCACATTTAGAATTTATATATATGCTTCCGCTAATATGTTAAATAGTTCCGCTAATTTGGTCATTATTATAAAATGATAAATAGTAGTAATGGGGAATTACTTATTCCTGAACTCGATCCACGAGAATATAGCAGTACAGGCTGACTAATACGTAATTAGGTCCTATGTGTTGTAATTAG
This sequence comes from Stephania japonica, assembly GCA_039657345.1. NCBI lineage: Eukaryota > Viridiplantae > Streptophyta > Magnoliopsida > Ranunculales > Menispermaceae > Stephania > Stephania japonica. Next base: position 10,973,584 of record CM077558.1, on the reverse strand, counting down.
GGCTTAATTACAGGATTAGGTCAGTGGTGCCCTAGATTAAGATAGGGGTCATTACGTGACGGTGAGTACAATATGTAATTTAAGTAAAATTTAAAGTTATTTGTCCACAAATCCAAGTATATCAAATGGTATTTAAAAACATAATAATAACGAAGAATTACTGAAATAGATAATATGCTAGAAAATACCAAAGTTAAGCAAATGAGACTAACACTAGACTAAGTAGTAATGATCTAGGTCCGATCAGTCATGAGCTACGTCACATCAACCCAAGGTATATCAAAAGACATAAAATAACTAATACAACAAAATACCAAAAGACCTACGATATCGATAGCAGTATCGCACCATTAGCTCATAGGTAATCGTCGATCTTCTCCTTGCCTAGCGTGTTGGTCGATGGCTCTGCACCTACCGTCATAAAAATGACGGTGAGTGTAACGACCCAAATTCTCCACGACCCAACCTATGGGTATTTTGGTAATTTCATGATAAAAATATGTTGGGTGTTTGATGTGGAAAATACAATTCTAAACTTGTCAAATTAAATATGAGTTAGAGAGTAAGTAAAGTTTTATTTTAAATAATAAAGCCCAATTGAGATTATGACCCAAAATGACATTTTAGACAAATTGTAAATAGTCACAACCCTAATGCTATTTAAGCAAATCAAAGAAAACCCTAGCCCCAATTTTATAAAATAACCACATGGAGAGGAGGAGAATAAGAGGAGAGTTCAAGCTCAAGAGATGTACAGCCTCACTTCCCTCCTTGATTTCTTTATTATTTATTGAAGATTTGGAGACTAAAGGGTTGATGGCGTCGACAGCGGCAAGAACGCGAGGAAAATAGAAAAGAAAATAAGAAAGGAAAGATTTGATCTATGTTAGAATGAGATTTTGGAAAGGATTTTGAGTCAAATACTCCATTGAAGGCATGGTGAGATTCTAATACTCTCTAGATTTATTATCTTGGTGTTGGTATTGATAATGAGAGTTGATGATTTGCAAAGTTTGTTCAATTTTTCTTAGATCTAGTCTTGAAATGGGTTATACAAAATTTTAAACTTTATGATAACGAATATTATGGATGAATCAATCTTGTTTACCATGGTTTGATGGTACATGAAAGGATTTCCCCATGATTTTAGCAAATTGAACGCGGTTGAAGTTTATTGATATGGATTTGGTATTTAAGGTTGATTTGAGATTTAAAAAGGGATTTGAATCTTTTCTTTGGGAAATAAACTTATTCGATAAATTTGTGGACTTTGACTAAATATTGTCATTTGGGAATTTAAAGTCTAAATTGAGTCTTGTATGGTGATTTTGATCTTTTTAATTATAATTAGTCGAACGTCTTCGATTTATATTGGAAAAATCAAGTCTTAGCGGATTTTCCTTGTTTTACATCACCGCATTCTTATTTTACTCGAATCATCAATTCTAATTTTAAGTGTCAATTTTAGAGTCGTAAATGACCTTTAGCGAAGTCAGCTATAAAATAGAGTGAATCTCTAAGGTCTAGACAATTGATGTTAAACTTGTATGGTTGTAGATACATAAAGTAATTATTCTTTCAAATTATCTAAATTCGCGAGACGGTTCACATTGAGCCCAAACGTGAGAGGATCGAGATTAGGATTCGCGGCGAGTGCAGGTAAGTGGGGAGCTTGCTCAATTATCAAATATGGCATGATTATTAGTTATGTTTAGGATTCATAATTTGAATTAAAGACTTGAGATTTATGGGTTGCGTCGTGGTATTGGCTCGAACCTACGTATCTATGGAATGTGAATGCACTGTTATCCGCCCCAGAATGTGTGGAGTTCCACCGAGGGTCTTAAAGAATACCTCAGAATGTTGTGGTACCACCGAGGGTCGTTAACACCCCAGGATGTGTGGAGTTTACCACCGAGGGCTTTACTCGACTAATTGAATTCATAAGTATGTCACATAGGGACATGAGTTGGAGTTACCTTCACTTGTACTCTTGAGACATAGAGATGTGCATCGGTGATGGCTTGGACGAACCTACTGTTGATTTGATGGGACAAACGAGAGGGCACATAATGCCTGTGTGCTAGCTGGTTGTTTCCATCACTTTGAGAGTAGGAGAATCGGTCACCACCGAATTCTTGCCAATATCTAGTATGCATTGAATGGAACATCGACTTATCGTATTATTATATTTTATAGTACATAATCTCGCGAAACCCCCTCATTTGTATGAAAGTTTGAAATTATGAAATGATTTGTCAAATCTCTTTAATGTTATTCATGATTATTGTTGTTACAATTTGTGACTTACGAATCTTATGTCTATGATAGTACTTGACAGTTCATTATAAGTCTATTTTTTTAAAATCCTGCTACCATGCTACTATTTAATGAATCCTTGTTTGTTTTCAAATACATACTAGACTATGCATGCTTATTAGGTATTACTTGCATATTTGATGGTTGAGCGGGTTTTCCGCATTACTGAGCTCCGTTGGTTCTTTTAGCTCACCCCACTTACAATACAGGTTCATCGACGAGTGCGCTAGAATTGAGACAAGGGAGAAACGAGCTTGAAGTCTTCATTTGATATGAGCTTTGAGTTGATATATATCATGTATATTCGATTTTGAAACTATTAAACTTGGGTTGTAATTAAAATAAGTCTTTAAGTAGTTTGAAACCTTTAGTTGATCCACTTGGGAGTTTTAATAGTTTAACTCAATACGAACCCATTTATAGTTTCATAGATATTCTTGTGAACTTAAATCTATTGGCTTAAGGATATCTCTTTGTATTTATTCCACAATTATTATCCTTTGTTTAGCCAATGTACTTTCCGCAGGTTTATTTGTTTAGGCGTGCCAGACCGTTATTTGGGTCTGGTTCAGGTATCGGGTCCAAGTGGCAGTCTAGGCCGGACGACCCAATCCTAAGTCAGGGACGGGTCGTCACAGTTGGTATCAGAGCCTAGGGATTAGAACCTAGGGAAACGTTAGGTTAGGAAAACCTAAGATGTAGGGCCTTTAAGTTTAAAGGTCAAGTTAAGTCGAACAAATCAGTGGTATGGGACATTGGTTCAAAGTCGACTTAACACGCAAAAATGATAAATCTTAGGATGGGATGGGACAAAAGAAACTTGATAAAGATTTAATGTGATGATTATTTGTTACTTTGTATATATAAATATATCGTTAGATATATAGGTAAATGTCTTTCCTTAAGACGTGAAACCTTGGTTCCACGAGTTGGGAATGACAATTAACGACACAAGAAAGTCGACGAGAAGTCCTCAGAAGATTACACATGAGCTATAAGGAAGACTACAACGATTACTGTAAGAATGGTTATGATAGAACTACTAAACTTAGAGTGGAAATTGTATGGCGAGATGTGCCTATACCTAACTATAGAGTGGCAAATAAAGACTTAAGCAAGTATTGATAGACTTGAAAGGACAATAAGATGCCACGTTAAATACACAAGACGGAATTGTGACGTGGTCACATTTCAGAGAAGTAACTCTAACTCCGAAAACTCTATTAGGATAATTAAAATTAACGATATCTTGTTGAAAACGGAAGTTAACAATCCTAGTAAGGATGCAAATGAATCTTTGGTTTCAAACAATGATAAGCAAGTTAGTCTAGCCAGGAGGCTTAACTAAATTCAAGATATAGACGTCAAGTGTACTCTAAAAACCTCTAATGCTCGATTAAGAGTGTGAATCATTGGTCTATAAATTCGATTCGAAGGTTATTACTATAGATCGAATTATGTTGTTTCAGGTGATCTATTTTTATCGAAAAATGATTTTTCGACTATATTGGACCATGGTTTTGTATTGTTTTCGAGTTGAGGTTTGCCGCACTTTATTGAAGTTTTCATGAAAGGATTTAACGTATGTTTACAAAATTTTGAAAAGGCAAACAAGTACAAAAAAACATTTATTTTCCTTGGTGTTCAAAAGATAAAGCGAATAGACTCATACATATTTCGAGAATTTGACGTTGTAATTTTAATCCTTAAATAAAGAGGTTTACTGAATTTCAGAGTTTTGACTTAATGAAAATGCAACGTATTGTTTGGATCTATGTCACCATTGTGTGTTTGGAACACAAAATCTACTTACGATTATAGTTTACTTTTGAATTGCATCGATTAAAACGATTTGAAAAGGGTTTTACAAATTGCTTAAAAATACGAGAAGAATTTAAGATGATTTCTATAAACTAAGTCTAGTTCGGTTTGAAAAGTGATTTTGATGAAAATTTGACAGTTTAAAAAAAAAAGTTTTGATTCGGATTTGACTTCTTAATTGATTGAATTACAACATTCAAGTTTCGATCGAACTTGTGTAAAAGAAAAATAAAGCTAAGCTAGTTATCGATAGGTTAAATACTAAATATGAGGACCCAAATTGAGAGTTAGCTCGAAGCATAAGTGCATAATGTACGAGATGGAGAATGAGAAATTTAATAATGCATTGAAAACTACTCAATGAGAAAATTTAGTGAATACAAAATGTCAAATTAGTACACTGAAAGATGGGTGAGTTACTAAAAATTGGGAATCCAAAGTCAAAGACTATTTCGGTGAAATAGCCATGTGTGAAGATCGTGTTACCAAGTAGAAAATTTTAGATGTTGTAAAGACTCAAGATCTGAGGTTAAAATGACACAAATTAAAGGTAACCACTGCAACAAACTAAACGGTATCATGACTGAATAATTAAACGAAGCCCCAAACTAAACGGTATGTATGAGTCACATTAGTAGGTTTTAAAAAGCGTACGATGCTGTTAATAATATTATAATGAACTCGATAATAAGTGAATCATTAAAATCGGGGTACACTAATGAAAATGAATAACACTATGAATTGTTTTGTGCTAAATATAAACAATGAATCATAAGCTAAATAGTGCAAGATAATTCTCGAAATAGGTGTAAATATGAGTTTGAGTGCCTTTGAATTAAAGCTTTAGTAACAAGTCGTACAGGATAAACCTATATGAGTTTTATGTACACAGATTTGTACTTTATGGTTGAAGTATCCAACAAAACATATATGCAAAGTCGACAAAGAGTAATGTGCACGAGTGTAATACATTGAAATATAAGTTTGAGTTATGAACTTGAAATAACTAGATCGTAGTATGACACGAGTTCTTAATAACCACATCTGGAGCATAGATTATGTAATTTCCTAGAAACGACGTGAAATGTCAGGTTCGAAACATGAAAGCTAAATCACCTTCGTTTCTCAGAGAGTGAGCTACTAAACACATTATAAGAGCTAAGAGTTAGCTCAGAAAGATGAGAAGGGACCATTGTATACCAAAAATGGGTCATAACTAAGTCAACAATGTTTAAAATAGTCACTCAGGATTGTGAGAATTGATCAGTGCGAGGACGCAATATGATAGATCTCCTGAAAAGCGAGATATAGTGATAAGAGATCTTGGTATGAAATTAAAAAAATGGTGATGCAATGGAGCGCATTCAGATGAATGATGAAACCTACTTAGAAATAATGACAATGTTAAAAATATTCAACAAGATTTTAAAGGTGGAAGCTTGTTTACGTCAATTAACAGTTAAGTGTGACGGAGGAGTTACGAAGTGGATCATTAGTCAAAAGTTAACTTGAATTATGAACCTACAAGAATGAATGTCGATAAACATGTAATGCCAATAATATTAAGGTATTATTCTAGAAAGGAATACTATGTCTACCCATTTGTAGCCTTCACAGATAAGCCGCAAAGACATGATGAGTCGTTCAATGATATACGTAATCGAGATGTTGATAGAGATGGTGTGCTAGTGCTCATGTTATAGCAGACAACTATCCTTGTTTCCCTACTACCAGTTGGTGGTATGGTTTCAATGCCAGATAGGCAGAGATATTCGTTGACACAGATATGCACCAAATCATATCTCAGTATGGTTCTACCTCTCTGTAAGTTGAGCGACTTGAGCGTATATTGCGACTTTGGTGAAGATTATAAATGACTACCTTAAGAACATGTGACGACAGAAGAACTTGGCAATTGACTGAGTGTAATGATTTTATTGATGACCTACATGAGGTGGGCTTTATGAATTTTAGTTTGCAAGTTGAAAATAAAAAAATGAGATATATTAAAGTCAGGGGTAAAACTTTATTTCATGAAAGGAAACGAGCAGACCATGCAGGTAAAGATGGCCTCAGTTAAACAAAGAGTCAAAAAGAAATCCTTATGGACTGACACTAAACTACGTTGTACTTTACTTTTACTTTCGAGGACGAAAGTTCTTAAAATTGGGGATATTGTAACGACCCAAATTCTCCACGACCCAACCTATGGGTATTTTGGTAATTTCATGATAAAAATATGTTGGGTGTTTGATGTGGAAAATACAATTAAACTTGTCAAATTAAATATGAGTTAGGGAGTAAGTAAAGTTTTATTTTAAATAATAAAGCCCAATTGAGATAATGACCCAAAAGGGCATTTTAGACAAATTGTAAATAGTCACAACCCTAATCCCTAACCCTAATGCTATTTAAGCAAATCAAAGAAAACCCTAGCCCCGATTTTATAAAACACCCACATGGAGAGAAGGAGAATAAGAGGAGAGTTCAAGCTCAAGAGATGTACAGCCTCACTTCCCTCCTTGATTTCTTTTTTATTTATTGAAGATATGGAGACCAAAGGGTTGATGGCGTTGACAGCGGCAAGAACGCGAGGAAAATAGAAAAGAAAATAAGAAAGGAAAGATTTGATCTATGTTAGAATGAGATTTTGAAAAGGATTTTGAGTCAAATACTCCATTGAAGGCATAGTGAGATTCTAATACTCTCTAGATTTATTGTCTTGGTGTTGGTATTGGTAATGAGAGTTGATGATTTGCAAAGTTTGTTCAATTTTTCTTAGATCTAGTCTTGAAATGGGTTATACAAATTTTTAAACTTTATGATAACGAATATTATGGATAAATCAATCTTGTTTACCATGGTTTGATGGTACATGAAAGGATTTTCCCATGATTTTAGCAAATTGAACGCGGTTGAAGTTTATTGATATGGATTTGGTATTTAAGGTTGATTTGAGATTTAAAAAGGGACTTTGAATCTTTTCTTTGGGAAATAAACTTATTCGATAAATTTGTGGACTTTGACTGAATATTGTCATTTGGGAATTTAAAGTCTAAATTAAGTCTTGTATGGTGATTTTGATCTTTTTAATTATAATTAATCAAACGTCTTCAATTTATATTGTAAAAATCAAGTCTTAGCGGATTTTCCTTGTTTTACATCATCGCATTCCTATTTTACTTGAATCATCGATTCTAATTTTAAGTGTCGATTTTAGAGTCGTAAATGACCTTTAGCGAAGTCAACTATAAAATAGGGTGAATCTCTAAGGTCTAAACAATTGATGTTAAACTTGTATGGTTGTAGATACATAAAGTAATTATTCTTTCAAATTGTCTAGATTCGCGAGACGGTTCACATTGAGCCCAAACACGAGAGGATCGAGATTAGGATTCGCGGCGAGTGCAGGTAAGTGGGGAGCTTGCTCAATTATCAAATATGGCATGATTATTAGTTATGTTTAGGATTCATAATTTGAATTAAAGACTTGGGATTTATGGGTTGCGTCGTGGTATTGGCTCGAACCTACGTATCTATGGAATGTGAATGCACTGTTATCCATGGCCCCAGAATGTGTGGAGTTCCACCGAGGGTCTTAAAGAATACCTCAGAATGTTGTGGTACCACCGAGGGTCGTTAACACCCCAGGATGTGTGGAGTTTACCACCGAGGGCTTTACTCAACTAATTGAATTCATAAGTATGTCACGTAGGGACATGAGTTGGAGTTACCTTCTCTTGTACTCTTGAGACATAGAGATGTGCATCGGTGATGGCTTGGACGAACCTACTGTTGATTTGATGGGATAAACGAGAGGGCACATAAGGCCTGTGTGCTAGCTGGTTGTTTCCATCACTTTGAGAGTAGGAGAATCGGTCACCGGATTCTTGCCAATATCTAGTATGCATTAAATGGAACATCGACTTATCGTATTATTATATTTTATAATACATAATCTCGCGAAACCCCCTCATTTGTATGAAAGTTTGAAATTATGAAATGATTTGTCAAATCTCTTTAATGTTATTCATGATTATTGTTGTTACAATTTGTGACTTACGAGTCTTATGTCTATGATAGTACTTGATGGTTCATTATAAGTCTATTTTTTTTAAATCCTGCTAACATGCTACTATTTAATGAATCCTTGTTTGTTTTCAAATACGTACTAGACTATGCATGCTTATTAGGTATTACTTGCATATTTGATGGTTGAGCGGGTTTTCCGCATTCCTGAGCTCCGTTGGTTCTTTTAGCTCACCCCACTTACAATACAGGTTCATCGACGAGTGCGCTAGAATTGAGACAAGGGAGAAACAAGCTTGAAGTCTTCATTTGATTTGAGCCTTGAGTTGATATATATCATGTATATTCGATTTTGAAACTATTAAACTTGGGTTGTAATTAAAATAAGTCTTTAGGTAGTTTGAAACCTTTAGTTGATCCACTTGGGAGTTTTAATAGTTTAACTCAATACGAACCCATTTATAGTTTCATAGATATTCTTGTGAACTTAAATCTATTGGCTTAAGGATATCTCTTTGTATTTATTCCGCAATTATTATCCTTTGTTTAGCCAATGTACTTTCCGTAGGTTTATTTGTTTAGACGTGCCAGACCGTTATTTGGGCCTGGTTCAGGTATCGGGTCCAAGTGGCAATCTGGGCCGGGCGACCCGATCCTAGGTCGGGGACGGGTCGTCACAGTGAGTACAAGAAAATAATAGTAATCCCCAATAACAAGTTATTTCACATTTTCAAACATTATAATGGCATTTAAAAGCATATAAATAAGAAAGACTAAAGATTAATCATATGCGAGTAAATATCAGAGTTAAACAAGTGATACTAATATTAGGCTAAGTAGTGGCGATCTAAGTCTGGTCGGTAGTGAACCACGTTACACCAATTCAATAATCATACATCACAAGGGACTCTAACCGACGCGTAGACTACCTTAGGGACTTTAACTACGAGTGTCATACAATGTCAGGTAGCATGTGCCGACATCCCAGGGACTCTAACCCCATGAGTCGCGCACAACTCGATCAAGTAAGAGACCTAAATACTAAAACTACTTTTTTAATTCAAAGAAAACTTGGTATGGAATAGCAAGGCTTGTGAACAAACTACAACCTAAGCAAAATGAGTACAAATCCATCAATCTATTCATCATGATATCTACATTAATAGCATGCTATTTATATCCCAAATCAGTAATCAAACCAACAAGAAATTGATAAGGCATTGGAAGGGAGTCAATGAATCAATTCAAGTAAAGCATCATGATATCAATATTTCATAAATGAAAAGAATCAAACCCATGATGTTAGATTTCAATAAGCTATGTCTACTAAGTAGACTACAATTAAATCAGTAATAAGGAAATGAAATACAAAGTAAATCATCATTGGGTATACTCACTAATTCGCGTAAATTCCCTAGCTAATCCGGCCTCTCGACACTCCGACTAGGTACCCGAACTCCCGAAACAATCCCCTAGGCTCTTAGGATGTTTAGGCATGAATTATGGTGGTTTCAGATCAGTTAATATGGGTTTAGGTCAGTGGTTGAGATGTTGTGGTGTTGCAAGAAACTGATAGGGAGTTACAGTTTCTCGCTGCCTAGAACACTCAGTGTGGTGGGTGCAGTAACCCAAAATCTGAAATTGATTTCTGGGTTCCTGCAACTCGATAATCACTACCCCTTCGCCCACTAGACCTTGTTCTCCTCCACCAAGGTCCAATACATCCTTCTCATAACAACATACACCAGACACTTGCATTATACATCATTCATTCATCAATTAAACAAGATTTAACTAAATTCATGCATGCATTTCTTCAAACACATGAAGAATACTAAAGAAATGCAAATCATAACTTGTGAAACCAAAACTAGTTTTTAAAACTCTTGATGCTATCCTAAGCGATTTTAAACAAGGAATTCAAAAACGAACTTAGATTTTTAAAATGAACATGTTTCAAAACCTAAAATTCAAAATTTCATAATCATGCAAAAACCCCAATTTTGAGCCAACTTTTGTAAATTTGAAAATTGGACTTTCTAACCCAAATCAATGCCTTCAATTTCATTAGAAACAACATTAAAACTCTTTGAAAACATTAAAACATAAAAGCCCCATGATGAAGACCTCACAACTCATGAACAAAAGTGCTAGAATTGGCTAGAACATCACGTTATGAAGTGAATGTGTAAAGTTGAGTCTTAGGCTTCAACAGTTGATGACAATCCAACTCTTTGGCACCAATTTGGGGGTTGTCCAATTTCGATTTCTTTTTGGTTTAGCTCATAACTTGGTTTATGTGTTTTGCTTGTATTGGAATGAGCAAGAAAATTGACTTATATAGTCTTTCTTTTCATCCTATTGTACTCACACATCTAGATGATATCTTGTGGCCTCAAATGACTCCTACTAACACACTAACTCTAGTCAAGTGACACAATAATTGACACAAACTTCATGGGAGTGTATGCTAGCACGGATCTCGAGGCAAGTCTATGTGTATTAATTTAATTTTATTAGAACTATAGGACTTTCTATTTAGATTTGCATTAAAATACAACCATAGGCAATGCAATTTATCATTAATTCATATTAAAATTACATAAGACTTACCAAAAGACTAGCTACATGGTCCAACGATTAGCATGCAACTCGAGGCGCGTCCCCACTCACATTTCGACGCCTACAACTGTAAGAACTAACTTAATAAGTTTACATAATTACTTGACACTAAGCATACATCACTACAAAAATAAAATATACCTTAGACACGTGCCTCGGTCGGTGTGCGTATCACTATATAGGTCTCATGTCATGAGTTGGTAATCCTGATTAAGGATTAAAATGAGAGTTAGAGATTTAGGCCGTGACAAAACATGTACAATGTCTCACAAGGTCCCTTAATACCCAAACATAAAACAAAATATCAAAATAAAACCTACGAGTATGTCCTCTACAACTAGCAAATCCAAGATAGTCGCCCCAGATCCCCTTGCCTCTACTTGTATAATGATATGCACTTAATCATCTAACAAAAACGATGTTGAGTTCAGTGGTAAAATCCCAGGAGAGTCCACACAATATTCAACAGAAAATTAATAAAAACACTACGAGACATGCAAGTATTCCATCTGGCAGAAAAAGGAATACTTGCATGAATGTAGAGCATTACAGAAACCAGAGTAGCAGGCAAATAATTGAAAACCAGTGCATCAGTTAAATATATCAACAGGAATGTAAACCATAACTAAATCGAAAGGAACTTGCAATTTAACAACGACGATTTAAACAAGCATAGTAACTTCGATAACCTCGGTGTAACTATGCATCTCTAAGTTAACTAAATCCTACAGCCTCTAGACCATACCACATGACGACCAACAACAAACCACTAGTGAACCACCCAGCCAATTATAACCATTAACCCCGGTGAACCACTTGATCGATACAACAGCCCCTGATGAACTACTCGATCAATTATAACAACTAACCCTGGTGAACCACTCGACCGATTATACAACAAACCCTCGTGGTCGGTGTAAACCCACGGCACGTTGACACGCACACCGATGACTGTAGCTCGGGTCACAATCCATCGAGGGCGTGAGTGCAACGTGCTAATCAAACATTCTCAACCCCATACAATACAAACACTTGCTCTGGTGAATTAGTCAACCTATAAATCAATCCGTCCCATACATTAACACAACAAAAACCCCGTTGAACCAACTCAACCAGTTGTACAATATGATCGAACAATGCTAAACATAAATATCATTAAACAAAACATTTGACAAACCGAAAAATACAATATTAAAAGCGGTATCGGATTCTATATATGTAGTATTCTCGGGTTTACTCACCTCAAAATTCGCGCTCCGACTTCCCTGGATTCCCGTTTGCAACCCCGACTCGTTCCTCGTTCCCGAGCTATAGTCTCCTGGAGTTAATTTAAAGTGTTTTATATTGATCTCAATGTTTAAGTTAGGTGTATAGGTTAAAGGAAAATGATAATCTAACACACTTGGGGTGCGCAATTTATTTTTTAACCATTTTTAGATTTTTCTTGTCTTTCTAGTGAGCTCCATATTTAACAAAATATCATAAAATGACTAAAGAATAAACTTTGCGTCCAAAGTTTGCGATTATGATTTTCTTAGATTAAATAATTAAGAAATCCCCCTTAGTCATTTTTCATTCATTTATTGTCCCTATCGCACTAGGTCAGTCACCTAGCTCACTTTGTCGGGGTAGTACCCGCCAGGATAATGAGTGAGCTCAAAAAACTAGAAAAAAGATGCAAGAACAAAAAAAAAGAGTACATGTGCCTTGAAGTTTCAGTGAATATTAAAAATCTATATAGTCAAAGATACTGTTGTGTCATTAAAGTTCGTCTCCAATTTAAATTTAAAATTCCCCTAAAAACATAAAAATCTCAAAGAAAAAAACTTAAAAAAATTTTTTAAATTTTGCCAAAAATAAAATAAAATTTGATGAGAACAGAAAAATCAAGTTATTTTCAAGTCAAAGAGAGTACATGTACCCAACAAACTTATATGCTGTCTTATTAGTTAAAATCCAATAATAAAAAATATTAGAAAAAAGACTAACCAACAAGAGGTTGACACGTCGACACTACTTTATCTCTCTTACGTCTTTTTTATTTTCAACGTTCTAGTATTGTACACTGCCACTACAGGGATCAGCTATCAGAAGTTGACTTGACAAACTGCTAAGTCTACTAGTATTGAGATATGATCTGGTGCACCGCCCGCTTTACTTCCACAATAGTTGCTTTCCTCCCACCGTTGCTGTCCTTCACCTGATCAACACACACCAAAACTTAAAATCCATAAAAAAAAAAAAAAAAAAGTAAAGAAAGACAGAAAAATGATTTGATGAACCGATTTGACATTCAGAATGAACATTTGATTTGATTGATGGTGTCTGTTGATTTTTACCTTAATTTTTGTATGTATAAAAATTGATGTGTATTAGATAAACATCAAAAACAACGGAGCTTCTAATCTAAATGTCTATCAAAGGTCACTCTAACGTGGTCTTAAAAAGCTAATCACCATTTAATTTACTTGTGAGAAACTCAATTCCTATTAATTGAGATCTCAATAGTTTGAGTCCCATAGAAAAAATAAAAATAAAAATAAAAAAAATACTGGATTGGGGGAACTATAGTGCTCAAAAAATGTGTACTAGTCTATTGGCTTGACACTATTCTATTGGAGTCTCATACACGCCCTGATTAAACGAAAAAGAGAAATGGGACCACTGACTTGGTGCTCCAGTGCGTACCTTGGCTCTCAACTCGGCCCCAAACACACCACTACTCGAGGAAGAATTGACGGCCGTGATCTCCATCCGAAGCTCCCGCAACTTTTGCATGACCTCTAACAGTATCCCCTCCCTATACACGCACTTCAACTCCAGCAACGCGTCGCTCTCAATGATCGACACCTGCACGACGTTCCCTAACAACGGCGCTCCCTCGAGCACCTTAACAATCCCCCCTCCACTCCCCTCAACGCCCCGCATTTTCCGCCGACCCGACCCGGACCCGAACCCGAACCGAACCCATCATCCACAGCCGCATTGCCTCCAACCTCTCCCAACCGTTGATCTCCATCGATTTCCTCCGGAGCGCGCGACTCGAGGTCACGCACTCTATTTCTAAGTTGCTTCACGTACTCAATTGTGTCTCCTAAGATAGAGGCCTTGTCCATTTTGGTGACGAAGGGGACTAGTGACCTTAATATGATGAACCTCTCGTTCAACTTTTCGCGACGCCGCCGCTCCGCCAACACGTGGTTGGCGCTCAGCTCGTCGTTGGAACCGCATTTCCGGAGCCTGGAAGCGGCGGCTTCCGCTTCGACCTCGCCTCGAGATCGGGGAGAAGCGTCGTCGACGGATCTCGATGCAATGTACTTATTGGCGGTGTTGTGGTGGAGGAATGGCACATTGAAGAGGATGCATTTTAGGATGTATTGCCGTTGTCCGTCGACGGTGCCGGTGCCGGTGTCCGTCGACGGAGGGCGTTGTTCGATCGGCGCCTTAGTGAATGCCGAAAGCGGGGAGAAGCCGACGAAGTCGACGGAGGCCGAGGAGGATTGCGGTTGCCGGGTGGAGGTTTGTTGGAGAATTGTGGAGAGCGTTTGGGAGTAGAGAGCGTCCTCCTCTGTCAATTCCTCCATTTGAAGGGCTTCTGTGCAAATAAAAAAGATTCGAGTTAGTTATTATTCGGACTTTCAGAGGGATCAAAAAAGGGCATGGCCGACTATATGAAAAACGTTGCCATGTTGGGGAAATGTTGCCACGTGTATAAAATCTTCCCAGAGGCAGGTACGGATTAGATCTCAGGCACGTGTATAAAATCTTCACCTGCAATGGGGTGAACTACACCCCCATACCATTCAATAACGCGCATTAAAGCGTGTAGGCCCAACCCCTTTTTTTTTAAAAAAATCGGTTTAATTATTTTTTTGATTAGTCAACTTTCTTGTTATTTTTGATGTATTTTTAAAAAAATTCATAAAGTGTGCAGTGAAAAATTTAAATAATTGTGAATATAAAATGTAGTAAAAAAAATGTAATAAAATAATGATGTGACATCCTAAAATATACCAAACCATTGTGAATTCTCAAAAAAAAAAAAAAAAAAAACACAATCTTTTGTAACTATTGACCGACATTGAGATTTGCTCTGTGATCGATGCAAATCAAACTGCTGATTGATTTTTTTCCTAATTTTTTTGAAATAAAATGATTTGGTGACATAAATTTTGACTTATTTTGACACCTATATTTGACAAAAAGTACTACTATTTTAATTGTGTTTTAACCCTAAACTCTATGATTGACACACATCGATGCATCAATGGGTCACATCGGCAAATAGAGTCAAAATAGAATTTTACTTTGATAAATGGGGAGTACTACATTGACAAGTTTTGAGATACATGTATATGGTTCTAGTTGCATAGATAGCAAGTGTATAGGGGTGTCAACTCAAGGATGATGGGACTTTAGTAATGTCAAAAACTCATTTCCCTTGACAAATATTTTAACATTTCCTATTGTTAGATAACTGAGGATATAATGATATATATATATATATATGTACCTGAAGGAACAGGTGGTTGGAGACCATTATCGGGCAAGAAAGGCCACCGGCGATGATTGGGATCGGACAGGCCGGTAGTCTGGTTGGCAACGACCATGTGGAGATCGGAATCCAAGTTGTTGGACCCATCGTCGGGGGAGCCGAGCCGGATGTCCTCGGACATGTCAAGTTGCATGAGCTCGCTAGGCTCAGCATTTGCATGAGCCATGGGGACGTGATGAGTAACCGAGGCCGAGCGGTGACCCGTTTCGACTCCAGAGTCGGACTCTGCTGCATCATCTTCCTCGTCGTCTTCTTCTTCGTCATCTTCTCCTTCATCGTCAACTGTGGTGGTGGTGGTGGTGGTGGTGGTGGGCGGTTGGGCGGCGGAATAGAAGAGAGGCGGGCGAGGAGAGTGGAAGTGGGTGTTGTCGGAGGTGGTGGTGGTGGGGTTGGAGGTGGAGTGCTCGGAATGGGTGGGGTTGTGGTGATGGAGATGTTGGTCAATGAAGAAGCTCTTCATGTGCTGGATGAGGCTTAAATCCTCTTGAACCTGTTCAGTTTATAGACATGAAATCCCATTATTGACCCATATGATGATAACAAAATTAATTAATATGGATGCATATATGTTGTTGTTACATATGTAAATATATATAATTAACACAAGAAGGAAAAAAGTCTTTCATATATATATATATAGCATTTCAAAATGCAAACTATATACACCAAAGTGCACTAATCACTATACTTGTAGCATTTCAAAATGCAAACTATATACACCAAAGTGCACTAATCACTATACTTGTAGCATTTCAAAATGCAAACTATATATATACCAAAGTGCACTAATCACTATACTTGTAAATATGTGTGTTTGCTATGCTTTGTTATCTAATTATATTAAAAACACTCTTATTTCGATCAAGAAGGTTATGGTGGAATGGCACGTATAGGTCCCACCTCCTTTAACTATGTCTCCAGTTCGAGCCTTAAGAATTAATGCATGGAACAGTTAATAACTTTGTGTTCTTGGCTAGAGAGCTAGGTTGTTGTTTTTGTGGTTCTATCATCCTTGAGTTCAAGAAGATTAATCGGAGCAAAGCTTTGGACATTCCAAAGACAATATATTAGTCATCATACAAACAAAACACTCATATTTATAACATAGAAGGCTCTCAATATTTTGCCACTAAACTTTATAAAAATACGACTACTGAAACTTTGAAAATTGAATGATAAAAATAACATGAAATTAATTTGTCTATCATTATTGGATTTCATGTGCAATTAAATAAATTATATAAAAAACCAATTTTATTCCTAGTGATCCATAATCATAAATAATGGAGTGACTTATAGGTGTGTGTGAATGATCCAGATTGGGGAGCAGGTGGTTAACGGGTATGTCACATTGAAAGGCATATCAAGCCTTTGAGCCATTCATGTGCTCCTCAAAATACAGGCATATACAGATTTCGATGAACAACAAGCAGGTTAAGGTTGCATAGATGGCTTTTATGGGCTGATGTGTCTTCCACTATGACATACTTGGATTCTAGTATTTTCCAAAAAGGAAAAAAAGGTGGTATGGATGACTCACTCTATCAGTTGTGCCGAGCTCGACCACACCATCCATGAGAGGGATGCACACGACTGTTTGTACGTCAGCACTCTGAAGACATATCAATGAAACTAAAAATATGAGAATGCAATTATATGGCTTGGCAAAAACCTGACATGATTAATAAGTACGTAGCATTAAAATTGTGGTTGGTTTGAGACAATATTATAGTAAGCTATTTATTTATTTTTTTGCAAAAATATTATAGTAAGCTATATATAGTAATTTTATACATAAAACTTGCCATATATAAACTATATTTTAGTGTACAACTACAACTAATGTGCATGTAGATGTATTGCAATTTGCATACCTTGGCGAGGATGGCTCGTGAGAAGACCTTGCTGTCGGCTTCATTGGCACCAAGAAGCCAGATGTGGTGTTGCCGTGCAAAGGCTTTTCCTGGCAAACTGCATGTACATTAAATCATTATAATTAAGTTTCGATCCATCATGCATTAAGAAATTATACATGTACTCCTACAAAAAAAATAAATAAATAAACTATACATGTACATTAATTCCTACCCAAAAAAAATAAAAATTATACATGTACATATATATATATATATATGATCTGAAATTAATTAGACTGTATAGTATATAGTCTCCTATATACTCATGCATGTAGTTTTTTTTTTGGGGGTACAATATACTTGATGTATTAGAGAGCTGAACCGAGACATTCAGTTGTCAAAAAAAAAAATAAAAACAGAGAGTTTAATTAGGCCACAATACATCGCATTTATATATGTAATTTGGCTTCACTATTGTAAAATTAAGTCTTATATATATATATATATATATATATATATATATATATATATTCCATTTCGTATCAAATTATATATATGAAATCTCGTAGTGCTATGTAATTAATTTGGTCATAACATTAATGTGTATAGTAAACTATGTTTGCATGTAAAACCATGTGACAAGAGGGATATTGAGAGAAATTAAGAGAGAGAATTTATAAAACGAGTAAGACGTAGCAGGCCTTTTTTTGCCTCGATATTGTTTTGTGTACCATCGATCTGGGCTTTCTGCCCCCATCCTAATAATTTAAAAAAATAAAAGAAAAATAATTATAAAACGAGTTTTAGGGACAGTGTGTGTGATTTGACTTTTACAAATTAAGTAACAAAATATAGGTACAATAAACAGTGAATGGTAGTTAGATAGAGATGCAAGAATATGATCGGTTAAGTTTGTATAATTATTGGGACATGCATCATGATCATGCATAGTGATCAAACAAGTATGTATATGCCTCGAAATACGTATCAAATGGTATAAATGAGTTCCATATATGTATACATACAGGTGCACCAATATGGGTACTGTTTCGTCCCCTCCCCATTTATTGTATTGTCCATGACAATGTAATAAGCAAAACACATACATGGACAGAGAGAGACAGCTCGATCTAGAGAGAGATGACCACTTGGTGTCGTCCTATGTAAACTACATGTGTGAAATGATGAAAGTATATATATATATATATATATATATATATATATATATATATATATATATATATATATATATAATCTACCATATATCAATTAATTATTAATATATGCATATGCTTCAACCTACCATATATCAATTAATTATTAATATATGCATATGTTTCAACCAAAGAAACTAAAATTTCTGAAAAAAAAAAAAAAAAAAAACTAAGAAACTAAAATCAAATTGGGTGTTACAATTGTTTTTTATAAATAACATAAGAATTGAGAAAATTAATTAACAAGTATTGCGAAAACTAATACCAACCAAGTGGATGACTAACTCACTAGGTCGGGCTTTCGAGCCTTGATAAGAAAGTTGTGTTTTATTTTTTACAAAAATTAATTAATCAACAAGTTTGTATAATTAATACTCACCCTATTCCAGGGGGGAAGGAGAAGGAAACAGACATGAGGTAGAACCACTCGGACTCCGTCAAGTCCTCCGGTGACAACGCCGCACAAGGCCGCCTTGCCGGTTGATTTGTCTCCTCCGCCGATAAGGAGTCGTAGAGTTCTCGGAGTTGTTGGCTTCTCTGAAGCGAAGCCTCCTCCGCCGTCACCTCCATTGGCTGCACCGTCTTCCTCGTCTTTATGGCTCCATTGTAGTACCCATCTCCCCACACTAAGATCCTAATTAATCATCATCATCATCATCGAACCACATTAATAATCACATAAAAATGTAATAATAAATCAAGCAAATCAAACATCAATTAATTAGGTCATGATTAATTAATTAAACTCACCCTTGTTGAGGACAGACTTGCCAGAAGAGACTGTAAGTCCATTGAACAGCCTGAACGGCCGACTGCAGCATTTGCTGCAACCGACTATTATTCACCGCCCCCGCACCCGCCCCGGTCGCCATCCTCAACCGATATATTGCGTTACACACAATTATATATCAAAATCAATCAATCAACCAATCAACCAATATATGTCTCTATATGTCCGATTGAGTATCACTAGTCACCTTTCCAAATATTATGCATCTCATCATCATATCACCAATGATTGACAATAAAAACATATCATTGTGAAGAAGTTTGTAGATTTGGATAGTGTGTAAGAGAAGTAGAACTGATGATGATGATGATGATGAGATCTTTGTATGTAGTATTTGGGTATGTTGTTGTTGTTGTTGTTGAGGTGGATGTGGTGGTGATGAAGATGGTGATGAATCTTGCATGGCTGATTATTAATTATTGATAGATAGATAGCGAGCTTAGAGAGAGAAGGAGAGAGGTTTAGAGAGAGAAAGTTGTAGAGAGTTGAGTTAGGGATTGGGGTTTTGACCGGTCGGTCTACCAGACAGTAGGAAAGTCTCTCACAGCAAAGTTAAATTTGGTTTTGTTGGGATCGCACGTTAGTAGGATCGATGTTACTTAATTGGTATGTGTGGCGGTGTACGTAGTGTTGAAATGTTAGTGGGAGAGAGAGTGATATTTCTTTTAAGCAGACAAAATGTAACAATGACTGTTGATTCATCTAGCGATTTGTTATAGCATACAATAAGAGACATTTTCTATTATTTTGTGGCAGGCTGTAACAAACTTTGTTGAAACATATCGAAATGAAAGATTCAAAGCACCATCTCTTTGCCTACACCTACGCATATGGTAATATTGTACTCATTATATATTCAAGAAATTTATGGGTAAATTATATGAATGGAAGCGACACCTCTAGAATGCACATCTCCCAATTAAAGCACACACCTTATCAACGGTTTGTGTTCACCTCAGGATGTGAGTTTACGTATCTCGAGATTCAAATACGATTAGATAAGAGTCGTGCCTTTGGGGTGTTGCATATATTAATTGCTCCATTGGATTTCAATAAAACTGATGAAATCGTTCTATAACAAAGATGTCACTTAAGAGGTTAATTAGGATTGATAATCTGATCTTCGTGAACTTTTAATTAATAATATATAGTATATTAGTAAATATTGATAATTTTGCACACATCATCTAATCAATATATATATTAAAAATAAATTAATAAGTACCACAACAAAAGCCTCTGTGATCAGAATTAATTGAAGTCTGTTGCATGCATCGATCAAATTATGCTTCTACTTAGTTCAATTAATTAGACGCAATTTTACAAATTAATTTATGACGACGAAGGAAAAATAAGTAGAATTAATGGTTTATATTTTTAATCAATATAGAAAAAGTCACTAGAACAACTTTGGTCTTTAATAGAGGTTTCAAAATCCTATTAAAGATGGGTATTATTAAATGTCATGTAAGAAATATGTTCAATAATCGTGTTTTAATTCATAGAATGGTTTTGGCATTTAATAACACCTAATCGATAGGAGTTTTAAACAACCTCTACGTAATACATGTATTAGCAATTAAAATACGACCCATCCAACACATTTCTCACATGACATTTATAACACTCATCTTTAATAAGGGTTTTAAAACTTCTATTAAAGATCAAAATTATTCTAGCAAAAAGATGAGATAAAGAAAAAATATAATATAATATATTGAGCATGCATTGAAGAAAAGGTTTATATTTTTAATTAATATATCAATAGTAGAATTAATTCAAAAAAGAGTAGTACATATAGTATGAAAGGAAGTTAATGGTCTATAGCCTAATTAGAAATCAGGGGCTCCACCAACTACACATATATAATTAACCTCAACAACCACTTTTCAAGATGCTTGCTCGTTTTAGTTAAGGTTTCAAAACAAAGGGATTAGGTCAAATTAATTATAATATTGAAGATGGTAGAGTAAGCCACTTTGAGTACCTAATAGGCTCAAGTGAGTGTTCAGTCGTGCGATACACCTTGAGGTGTGTGTCTAACACTTCAAGATGTGCACACACTCCTCGAGGTGTATCTCATGAAAGGACAACCCACTTGAACCCACTAAGTGTCCAAAAATCGGTCCAAAGTGGGTTAGAAAAATATTTTCCTTATAATAAAGCATGGGGAGTTGATTAATATACTATTTTTTGCATTCAGGTGCATCTTTGTCGTCCTTAAGTTGCATGCATATACATTATCTACATCTAATTTTTAATGTGTTGTAATTATTAATTAAAAATGAGAAAAGCAAGAATGACCTGTTTTGAGACACTTGGAATATAAATCTAGTGATGATATTAATTCATTCATGTATGTATCGAGATTTACGCACACACAGATCAATGGTCCAATAGATGGACAGATGCTCCAAAAATGGTCATATTGAAAGGCTGAAGTACAGAAATGAGAAAGGTATTGAAAAAGAGATCAGGAGCGCGTTAGTCCCACACACCATAGAACATTCTACGAAACACAAAGACTAACACTCCTGGTGAACCGTGTATATGAGCCCGACCGATGGGACATGTTCGATGCCATATGGACGGTTGAGATTACTATACTGTACACTTCTGAGCGGAGCCGTGTGGGAGCGCTCCGAGAACTGCTACGCCGCGTTGACTTGTTGCGTCGCCATGTCAGACTGGTAGTTGAGAGGACGATCATCTTCTGAATCTCGAGGAATTTTCTTCTTGGATCTAGAGGAGAGAGGGCTGCAACCTCAACTTCAAGTACTGAAAATGTATGATGTGTATATAGGTTCTAGAAACGAATGCAAAAGCTTCTTAAGGCCCTACTAGATCTTTGTATTCTACTCTATTACCCCTTTATATCTAAAGCCACAACAAACCCATACCAGTGGTGAACTCAATGAGCCTGCATAACTACTTAAATAGTTCTCATTTGGTTCGGGAGAAATTGAAAGAAGTAAGATAATTTTTAGATAAGTTCTAACTCACATTGTTTGATTAGATATTTTCAGGGGAGTGTCATCTTCCTAAGGGAGAATGAACATTTTTACTCTCATTTAATGCTCTCTCTCTTACTTTCTCTCTCCTATTTGGAATTGGTGAGTGGTGAAAGACATTTATGTCAATTACACTATTTTACTATTTTTAAAATGTAAAACTTCTCATGAAGTTCAAAGTTCAACAAAAAGTAAAAAGTGCAACTTTTTTAGTAGTTAACTTTTCAAAAAGTTTTTTGATAAAAAAAAAAAAACTTTTCAAGAAGTTAAACTTCTTTAAAAGAAAATTTCCCGTGAAGATAAAATCCTAATCATCCAGGTAGAAAATGCCGGACACTAATCATAACCACTGTAAGTCTTTAGCTGCTCTACAGTGGTTCGAGTGGATAACATTTGACTTAAGATGTAAAAAAAGTTTTAAATGGAAAAAATTAGTTTGGAAGGGTCATTCCTATATAAAATTGAATATAATTATTTAAATGTGTAAATTAATCGATGTGGTCAGCTATGAATATCACGTGTAATTGTGCAAGTGATAATTTTTGAATGCCCAAATGAAAGAAAATACTCAAATTTTGATAATTTTGAAAACAATTGGCACAAATATTTTTTCGACAGGTAACTCGATTCTAGCATAATATACTTCTATATTTTCTTTTAACATCACGTCATTGGTTCAAACTTTCATTGGTACATCAATAATAACAAATTACAATCATTTGATAGAGCAAATAGGTTGACCTGATGATGTCGTGGCAGTTGCAGATGCTTTGAGGGACCATAACTTTTGATATAGGAACTCGATTGTCTATTATAATACTTTTTCGGAAATGACGTTTTTATGCTCTACAACTATCCCTAGAGCTTCATTATCCGGAATGGGTTTCGCGGATCTAAATTCCTTCATTTTGGGCTTCATCGGGAGCTTTTATTTTATTGTCTAATTTTAGGGTATTTTCGTAATCTTTATTACGTTTAGAGTTATAAGGATTAGGCGTTTAAGAGTCGTAAAGGATTACGTTTAGAGTCGTAGAAGGGTAATCATTATCAATTTATTCAAATTTCGATTTTTTTCAAAAACTTTCAAGGATTCTTCATTGTTTGAGCGTTTACGCTACGTCACCTGACCAACCCTACACAAAGAGACCCACAAGGGCCACAACCCTAGGGCATTGGTCTGAAACCACGATCAGTCACATATAATTCACCCGACCCAATCTATATATATATATATATATATATATATATATATATATATATATAGTTGGAGCTGAGAGAAAGTTATTAAGCTCACCCCTCTCACCATTTCATATTTTTCTATTTTTCTATTTTTCTTATTTTTTGCTATTTATTTTTTTGTATTATTAGTTGTCTTAGGATATATTCATCCTCTCAATTTCTTGGACAACGAAAAGCCCAACTAACTTATATTCATCCCCTAATTTCTTAGACAACGAAAAACTCAACTAGCTTACAAAAAACGTAGAGACCATTACGATTAAGAGCGATAAAAATTCGAGTTTTCATTAACTCAAACACCTAACCTTCACTCAAACCCCACAATTTTTTATCTCCCACAATTCTCCATTTGGTATGTCCTACTCTAACTTCAGTTCTTCTTCTTCTTCTTCTTCTTCTTCTTCTTCATCAAATCTAATTTTTTAGATCCAATTGGACAACAGTAATAGCACAAATCTGTTCAAGGCTTGGAGTCCCAACGAACTGGTGAGGAATTGGTTCAACATCTTAGATCATTTTATGTGAGCGGCTGGCTATCGGGTGAGAGATAACTTGGCGTGTTGATGTCTTTTTTTTTTGTTTTTACTGTTGGTTTGCTAGGGTATCTCTGATTTTTGGTTTTTGGATTTTTGGTTTTTGATTACTGTTGTTTCTGCGAAACATTCTCTGTATATTTTCTTTTGCCTACGTCAATTATTGTAACAATTGAATATTAATTAAGAGATTGGGGGTAGATATGTGGAAGGTGACTTTTATGCGATTCTTTTTTGAGTAGGCTAAGATGGGTGGTCACAAAACTCACAACTGCAATCTTTCAAAACTTTGATTATGTTTTCTAAAGAGATGGTTTTTTTTTTTTTTTTGCATAGTATAACAAATGAGACTTTTTGTAAGTAGATAGGTAAAATTGTTTTCATATCCCCATTCTTTTTATACATATATTTTTGACAAATTAATAAAATTTCTTTATCCAAAAAAACAACACAAATCTGTTCAAATCAATCTTCATCTTCGATGCAAATCACCCTAAACTTTAATTAATCTCATTCTTATTGTATATTTTATTTATAAGAAATATGAGTTGATTATTGTGAATTGCAATTTTAATTGTAAAAATATTACAATACGCTCATGTATATTATTTTATTAATTTTTTTAAAAAAATTTAATAATCCTGTGCAGGTAATCGACTAGTTCTAATATTACGCTGAAGCGAGATTTGAAGCCTACTTCCAATTTTACGGAGCAACCTACACCACATGGGCGACTCCACGAGCCATGACATGACTACCATTCCTAAAAAAGGACCCTGCTAAGTGCTTATGTAGCCCAAAAAAACACGCATGCACTACATGTACTGGTTGACATCTATTTGTTGCAATCAAACGCATTGAAAATCAAGGGCGGCTAGACTTGCGTTTCCTGGTTACAAAAGCATTAAGCATTAAGCAAAACCAATATCCAGACCATCACATCACATTCCTGGATATGATATCCGATTACATGATCTTCCCCTTGAAAAACGGATCTACGAAGATGAGAAGATTTTTTTTGCAGGGCCTGTTATTTACCAGCAAGTGGGAGACCCAGAAACATTCAATGCTGTCTCAGCCTTCCACAAAGTACCAAAATTCATAAAACCATACATGTACGTGCAGTTAATACCCACAAACAAAAAACTTAATCAATAAGGACCCACTGACTTGATCACCAATCAGTCCTTTTTAGTTGAGTGTACCATACTCGGATTCCTAGAGATACAGATATGGGTACCTCACAATATGCATGGCACTTTAGTCATTTTCTACATTCATGGCAGGAGTTTATGCATGATCACTGATATATTTAAGACTCATTAATTTATTAGTTGGTGGTATAGTAACTTCCAAGTTATACAATTCATACCAGTCATTCCAACACATTTGATCAGTTAGCTATACCTAAAAAGAGTCGTAAAGAGTAGCCAAGTGGGTCAGAACATGACAAAGTGAACAAGTTAAAGAAGAAAAAATTGGAGAGCACCGCGCTTTGGCCTGGCTTGGCTTGAAAGTTCCGTTTCTAGACGTGTTTAGCAACTGGCCATACATCGACGTAGCTAACTTCGCATCGCTTGTGTGTTTTATTGTGGAAGAGCTCCGACACATCTATTCCATAAACAAAAAACTGGGTTAGATTTGATCAAGGATTACTTCCGCCCCAGAGACCTTGAATTCTGATGGGACTTTCTCGATGTTAACAGCTTTCACCTTTCCATCATCAACATACGCCGACCACCTAGATAGCAATAAGAATGTTATAACTTGTAAATGTAATTGATCTTTTACCACAGTACTTCATCACAGTTCATATTAAGTGCATTGCTAGTCTAAGCTAAGGGGGAAAGAAATAATAAGGCCTTGTTTGGTTCGGAGGGAAGTTGAAGGAAGTGAGATAACTTCTAAAGAAGTTTCAACTTGCCTTGTTTGGTTGGATATTTTCAAAAAAAATTTCTGAAAGTTTGACCCCCAACTTCCCCACATTAGGGAAGATAACTCACTTAGGGGGGGTGAGTGAGTTATCTTCCTTAATGGAAATGAACACTTCTACCCTCATTTAATGTTCTTTCTTTATCTTTATTCCCACAATATCCCTCTCAAAAACAGTGTAAAGGGCATTTATGTCAATTACATTATTTTATTATTTTTAAAATGTGAAACTTCCCAGTAAGTTCAAAGTTAAACGAAACGTGAAAAATGCAACTTCCTTAATGGTTAACTTCCCAGAAAATTAAACGTCCTTGGAAGTTAGTAAAATGAACCAAACAAGGCCTAAGAGTGCCCACAGTTGAAATAACTGTTGTTCATATACTTGGGTTTAAAATTGATGTCTACTTTGAAAAGGGTACAAATGGATCCATAATCTTTCTTGGTTCCTCATTATTTACTGCTCCAAATGCAGGAGATCACAATTCCATGTTTATACAAAGTAGATAAAAAGTTAATAGAATGGAGGAAGAAAAGAAAAAATCTGTTTAGCGAGAAGAAGTTTATACACACCTCGTAGACCGTTCACCAAGCAGAGCACCAGAGAGATTCATGGTCAAGCCGAACCTCTTGTGGAAGCTCCCATCAAAGTCTCCATAAAATTCAATCTACAGTACATAAAAAATGAGAAAAAGAAAACGATAATCGAACAAGAAATGGCATATTTATTCTATAAAAATGCACCCACCACTTGGTACGCATTCAGTAGGAAAGAGAGAATAAATTAAATGTCACTAGTACATAACTGCTTCCAATTATGAAATACGTTATTACATGTTGCTCCAGTTTTTGTTGTTTTTATGCTGAAATGGTTTTATTTTATCCATGGGCGATGCAGCTTCAAACTATTGGATGTATCCCGTATTTTCAGAAGCTTTAATTTCTTCCTTACCACAATGCATTTTAATCAATAGAATGTGCAGCAAATGAATAAGTATAAAACTTGATAATTTAAGTCCGACAAAGCAAAAAGGGGCTCAGACAAACTTGTTGGTTCACACAGAGTAAATGGATAGTTTGTTTTATGTATATGTGCTGAATAAAGGAAGAGCGACACAATTCAAGTCTTCCCAGCACAGCACCTACCATTTATTCCAAATCCACTGCATTTCATTTCAGAGTCTTCTCGTGATAATAGTATGTAATTTACTCCAATCAAAGGCAAGATTTGATATGAGCATTACAAAACAGGATAAATACAGAATACAGTAAATAAAGACCGAGGATTCGTATCCCAGGCCATCTAGTTAAAGTCAGTCATTAGGTGATATCGAAATCAGATTATATAAAGCGCATTCCAATTCAGTAGGCTTCAGTTATCTAACTGGTCTGGCCCCTGTGAGCAGGTCCCGCACATTTTCAATTTTCTTAGTGTATAAAGATTGTGCAGTGGAAGCCATCGATAATTTGCATGATTTTAGTGACACCTTCCTAACTAATTACACATTGATTTAGCATTTAATTAACTTGATTAAATGACTATGTCGTGTACATGGTACTCTCACTTGCGTTAAGTTGTTAACACAAGTTCCTTTTGCACTTCTTGTCAATTTCATCTGCTTTTTGTGAATGCTGCAAGATAAATAAATAATTCAAGTATTTATGTTTCAATTGAAATATATATTCCAAAATTTCATAAATCTAGTGATACAATTACACTACAGAAGCCTGACCTATTGCACTCGTTCCTAATTGGAAAAAATGTACTTGAATATCTTTCGCTGCTTTTACTCATTTGTGTTATTTTAGAGCCAAGTTTGTCAGTGAGTACATTTTGAGGTACTGGCAACTGCAATTTGTTTCGTCTATGTTGCGGATTCATAAATGTCTTTAAGTGATTATTGCACAGCCTCTACTACCCATTCTTTATTATTAGTGTCCATAATTAGAGCAACTACTTGAACCTAGTATCCATTGATTCCATTCAGATCCAAAAATGTGCTATCCTGATGAGGCGGAGCTTACTCACAGATTATCTGATATCTTTCCCTTCTCCAAAACACATATTCCACCCTCTTGCTGAGTAAATTGCCAGGTCTTTATTTCCCGGCATTTGTTAAAACTTCATAACACATTAATCTCAACCCAAGTTCTTTAATTTTGTTGGTTTTGAAACCAATAAAAAACAATGAAAGATAGGAAGAAAGATTGAATAAGTTATGCAAGGAGAGATACCATCAATGGCGTCCCAACAATCTTTGTTTTGGGCTCTAAAGTATTCAGCCACACACAACAACTAGCAATTAATTTCGATTTCTCTTATTTTCTCAAAAAATAGTCGTACATTATACGTGGTTAAAACAAAACTGACTTATGGAAAGTCCTAAAACTACTAAAATTTCTAATTCTAATCTACACACCAAAAAATAGCAACTTCCTATAGTATAGGACTACTAAAAACTAAAGCACACAGACTAAGAAAATTCCTAAAATCTAGGACTAGAAATTAGAATGTGCACTAATAAAACTAAATAACGAAAATAGAAACTATTGTGTAGATCTAAAGCACTAATTTTAACAAATTTCTCATTCCTTCAGAATGTTAACGCATCACTATCAAAACTTGTGCAAACCCTCGGACAAATCAAAAAAAATAAGAAGCTATCTCGATAAGCATATTCCACAAACGGTTTTGTAAGAATTTGGTCTAGAACTCCAACTACCTACTCTTAATATTAATGTCCTCTCCTCATCATCTTGCAATACTTCATCATCCTCATTTTCAACATCCAATTATTTTGTGTACAAATCATTATTATTATTATTATTATTATTTTCTTGTCAACAAATGCACAACTCATGATTAAATATAGTTTTGAATTGATCTGAACCATGTCAAATCATTATTTAGAAATTTATGTTAATTCAAGCTTTTAGCTTTGGAAATTTTGAATGGTTCAAATACCACTATCTAATGATCAGTGGTTTCAAGCTTTGACTCAATTCAATCCCTACTCTTCCGAGAAAGGCTCGGGTGCCTAGGATATAATTAAGCCCATCAGCAGTACTACAGAAATCGTCACAAGGACCACAAAAGATCAAGTAACAAATGATTCCAGTTGGCTAAAAGTATTAAGAAATGAAGTAGATTCAATAATAAACAAATATAAATTATTAAGTATTTATTAAAACGTCAGAGAAAGCCCACATAGCTAACAATCCATATTATCAAAATCACACATGATTCAAAATTCTCTGCTAAATCTTATGATAATCACTACAAATCCTAATTCAGTGTAACAAGTTCATTAATACATTTATGGTTCACAATTTTGATACATCAGCAACTGGACACACAAATTTCAAACATATGTTTTCAATCTTATCACTTTGCATGCATATTCCCTTGTCCGCTCTCTCTGGGCAGAGATTATTCCTCTTGTTTTCATGCCTTGTACTAGCACAAGATTCTTCTTTTCATCTACTTCCTATCTGCTCATTCCATTAATTAGATTTTCATTATTTCCTTGGAGGCTTTAAGCATATATTTGAGGACAAAAAGCCGTTAGTTCATGCGTATTAAATGATGAAAAACATCTTTTGCCAAAGAGTGAGTACACAACATCCGTGGATCCTTGAAGGACTAAGATGTCAAATGATCAACCCACACTCCTGTAGTGTTGTTGAAAATGTGAATAACGTCACCATCCCCAACATTGACAACTTCAAAGTTGTGGAGAATTACATTCTCCATTGTTGCAAGAACGAGATCTTTGCCTATAATGGTGGGGATTCACTCCCCTTCCATCGATGGTTGTATTTGAGCCAATCCACAACTTCTCTTTCACCTGAATCACCATGCTTCTGGTGAATGCGATCTATAAACCACCCTCGATCTTACTCGTAGTGTTCATCATTGTCACGGATTGTTTTAAAAGCAAGCTATTTATCATCGTCATTCGAAAGAGAAACTTGGTAATCAAGACTTCTTGCGCCTCCAATAACCCCTACCGCAAAACCAATCATGCAATAAGTTAAATTGCGACCTTATGCACAAGGCCTATAAAGACAATTTTCGACAACACAACGTTGGTCGAACCCACCAACATTACTCAACATGAAAACTAAAGCTCCGACCACCTGCTCCATGATCATATATTATAAACATCAAGATCTAGCTAATCTCAAATTCTATTAAGTTTTCTTTTCTTTTGCTTCTTCACATGCACAATTGCACATTATATAGTGGTGAGAGGTGAGTGTGAAATGAAATGGCAGTGTGAAATGGAAGTTTAATTGGTTTGTTTCCTACAAAAGAGGTACGCCTATTTCATGCATCAATTACCACAATTCTATGTGGTGAGTGTGTTTAAGATGCATCGACTCCTACATTTTTGATAAGTTGTTAATTGTGTAGTATTAGTTAGGAGATTTATATCTTTTTTGTGGTAAAGTCTCCAAAATATTAGCCTAATTATCTTTATTGATCATTTTCAGGCATTATGGGGTGCACGGTTGAATCCAGGGCGAAAAATTACATGTAATGGAGTATTCATATGCCCGGATACGTTCTACACCGAAAACCACACAAGCACACATCCCGAGGCGGCATTGTTGGGCCCACACGTGAAGAACATGGCTGATGACGTGACCGGCATTGAATGGTGGAGGTGTGGGCACGAGGGAGTTGACCCAATTTGATCGATGGAGATGATTATACGGTGTAGTAAGGAACACGAGAGTGATAAGCATGCGTGTAGATGTCCATGGGGATTGTGTTAGTATCCTTGCTCAATTGAAGAACAAGAATCGAGAAGCTTTATTGATGAACTAAGAAAGAGTTATTACAGCACAGAGAGAAGGACTAGAACCCCAAAGAAAGAGAACATCTCTTCTCACCAAGACACAAAGTCTAACCAAAGAGAAATTACAGAATGCCAATCACATGAATAGTGACGGCTATTAATACTCCCCACCCACCTACTCTTCTCTCTGCACACATGACACACTGACTACACACTACCCTACTGACTTCACAAACCAACCCTATAGCTCAGCGGCTTCAACTGCAGTGGGACCCCAAGGTGTGATGGATGCAACTGACTTGCCGAGGAGTGATCCCCTGCTCCCTTTGTTCCTGCATTGGTACACCTTGTGAACTAGATGTGGGCCTGACTTCCTAACATTACTCCCTGCCTGAACAACCACCTTGTCCTCAAGGTGGAAATAAGGATACGACTTGTAGACATGGCGAACTAGCTCCCAAGAAGCATCAGATGCTGGCAGAGCAGTCCACTTCACCAAGACTTCAGGATAGCCTCAGGCTCGACAGACAACATCACCGAATCGGATCGAAAAGAGGAAGGACCAGGGAGGCTTGAACGGAGCCCACAACAAGGCGCAATTGCGACTCATGAAATACCAGGTGGATGGACGAAGCGTCGTGCAACTCCAAACGATAGGCCACGGACCCAATGCGTTCCAGCACTTTGTAGGGGTCAAAGGGCTTAACTTCATGTTGGTGCGTTTGGCCACTGTTTGTTGCGTATAAGGTCGTAACTTCAAATACACCAAATCCCCGACTGCAAAGGAGAGTTTACGACGGTGCTTATCAGCCTGTTGTTTCATTCGATTTTAGGCAACTAGGAGCTGGTCACGAAGCTCAACAAGGGCCCTATCGTGAGCTTGTAACATCTCATCTAGCTCGGGGTGGACAACGACTGGTGCGGCACCATAGCGGATTTGTCGGGGGCTCCCAACCATAAAGTACTTTGAAAGGGGAGCAAAGCAAATACGAATGAAACGAGAAATTGTACCAATATTCAGCCCAATATAACTTGTCGCACCATTCCTTAAGTCGCTAGGAAATAAAGCAACAAAAGTAGGTTTCAACACACCGATTTACCACCTCCGTCTGGCCATCGCTTTGTGGGTGATAGGCTGAGTTGTGATTCAGGGAACTCTGCTAGCTGTGAAACAACTCACACCAAAATCAGCTCAGAAACACTTTCTCGCGGTTTGACACAATTCTGTTGGGAAAACCATGCAGGCGCACGACATTTTTGATGAAGAGATCAACAACTACTTTGGCAAAGAAAGGGTGGCGGTGGGGCACAAAGTGGCCATACTTGCTAAAGCGATCAACGACAACTAAAATGGAATTAAAGCCACGAGAAGAGGTAAGGCCCTCGATGAAATCCAAGAATATATCGTCCCATACACCACCCGACACTGGTAACGGTTGTAAAAGACCCGCGAGCAATAACATCTCATACTTGTGACATTGGCACACATCACACGCAACTACAAACTCTTTAATGTCACGGCGCATACCTTTCCAATAAAATTCAGCCAACAATCGTTTGTAGGTCTTGAGGAATCCACCATGTCCCCCGATCGGTGATGAATGGAATTCAGCGAGTATGTGAGGTTTCAAGCTGGAGGAAGCAAGACATCACACGACGGCCCTTGAAAAGCAATTGGTCCTTACTAATAGACCAGCCTCGTTTAAAAATATTGCTCGCCACCAAATCAGTGAGGATTGGAAGCAAGAATGGATCAGTACGAACCTCAGAGGCTAGCACATTCACATCAACAAAAGAAGATAGCATCAGCATTGATAACTCGGTCGTAAAGGGAAAATGGGATAAGACATCAGCAGCTTGGTTGGAAGAGCCTGGTTTGTAGTGAATTTCGAACTAAAAACCCAACAACTTGATTAACCAACGTTAATATTCGGGGGTGAACACTCTCAGCTCAAAAAGAAACTTCAAACTTCGTTGGTTTGTACGCACCACAAATTGTCTCCCCAACAAATAATGCCTCCACTTTTGAACTGCTAGAACAATCGCCATTAGTTCCCATTCGTATGTAGATTTAGCACGAGCTCGGACCCAATGGTCGATCATTCTGAGAAAGTACCGCCCCCACTCCGACCCCGACGCATCGGTCTCGATCACAAACAGGGCAGTGAAGTCGGGCAAGGCTAGAGTAGGCACTTCCTTCACAGCTTGTTTAAGTTGTTGGATTGCAAATATGGCCTCATCGGACCAAGAAAATGAATCCTTGCGTAACAACTGGGTTAGTGCGGCTGCCATCTTCCCATAATCTCGAACAAAGCGCTTGTAGTACCCGATAAGCCCTAAGACTCCTCGCAATTCCTTTGGTGTAGTGGGCAGTGGCCATTGATCCATGGCTTGGACCTTGCGAGATCAACGCGCACCCCCTCGCCCGAAATGAAATTGCCCAAATACTCCAAGTTAGAACAAGCAAAACAACATTTCTTTAAATTGACAAACAAAGATTTGAATTGCAAGATAGAGAGGACCTATCGGAGATGCTCGCAATGGTCGGCCATAGAGGAACTATAAACTAGGATGTCGTCAAAGAATACTAAGACGAAATGCCGAATGAGACCATTGAAAATGGAGCTCATGAAGGACTGAAACGTAGCCGAAGCATTCGAGAGACCAAATGGCATGATGAGAAATTCAAAGTGATCGTCGTGAGTGCGGAAAGCAGTTTTTGACACATCTGAGGCTCGCATTCGAATTTGAGGGTAACTGGAGTGCCAATCCAATTTTGAAAAAATGGATGCACCATGGAGTTCATCAAGCAACTCATTGATGTTGGGAATGGGGAATATGTCCAGTACAGTGGCTTTGTTCAGGGCGCAATAGTCTACATAGAAACGCCAACACTGAACAAGAGAAAGGTCTCGTGCTTGGCTGTATAATTCCCGCTTCCAATATCTCATTCACCAAGTTCTCGATCTCGAACTTTTGAATATGAGGGTAACGATATGGTCGCACACGAACA
Organism: Stephania japonica; assembly: GCA_039657345.1. NCBI lineage: Eukaryota > Viridiplantae > Streptophyta > Magnoliopsida > Ranunculales > Menispermaceae > Stephania > Stephania japonica. The sequence goes on along the minus strand of CM077558.1, from coordinate 10,939,848 downwards.
GATTCAGTACCTTCCCAAAGAACGATAGCATGATCACAATCCCTAGAGGGAGGTAGACCTGAAGGGGCCTGAAACGAGGCTGCAAAATGTCGAGCAGAGACTGTATGCAAGGTTCCACCACCACCGAACTCTCCTCAGGCACAAAAGAAGTCATCCCCAAACATTCAATCCAACAACCAACCAACACAGTATCCGGGAACGCTGAATGGATTTAAAAGAGGCCAAAGCTCGATGGAGTGTCGGATCGCCCTGAAGAACAATGGGTTGCCTATCCGCCATGAATGAAATTGTTAACCGCTGCCAATCGATAGTGGTGACCTTAATCGTCTTCAACCATTTCACCAAGGATGGCGTCGCACATCCCAATAGGGGTAGAAATCAGCTATCACAGTGAGCCCTTAGAAAGAAACCCGCACCCCTTGATAAACTCCCGATCCAGTCAGTTGAGCACCCCTACCCACATACACGCCATAATCAGCGGTTGGAGAAATTGGAAATAATAGTGCACTTGCAAGCTCAGGCGAGATGAAATTATGCGATGTTCCCCCATCGATTAGAATTACCACTTCCTAGTTTTGAATAGTGCCCCTAACTTTAACGATGTGAGGGTCATGTCCCCCGTCAATAGCATGAGCCGAGAGTTGATAGCTGCTATTTTGGAGTGGTTAGGGAACCCTTCAACCGGAGATTCCTCCACGGCATTGGCTTGATTGTCATCGACTAACAACACGTTCAATACTTTGCGGCCGCATCGGTGGCCCACAAACCACTTATCGTCGCAACGATAACATAACCCCAAATTGCGTCATGCCTGGGCCTCGGATTTGGTCAACCGTTTGTGGTTGGGTGGGAACACATTTGGAGTAGCCGCTATCGAAGAACTAGGGTTGGTGGACAAAGAGGATGACGCCAGACTGGACTTAGTAGTAGAGCCCGCAGGAGTACTAGATTTGGACTGGGCTGCTTGTGGGACTCGCCCTGGGCTCTGAATGGTGTGACTAACCCAATTAGGGCCCCGGCTTTGGTTTTGGTTTTGGTTTTGGTTTTGGTATTGGGCCCACTGGAACTAGGTTGGGTCTTGGACGCTCCAAGCCCAAAAGACTCCTTCTTTGAGTTTCTTGTCGTAACGTCCAGCGCGAGCCACCACCGCCTTTAGTGTTTTCGGCGTATCGACCATCATCTCCATGAGCAGATGGTCCGTCAGAACATTGAGAAAGGCGGCAATCTTAAGCCGCTCCAGAAGCCCCTTGTGATGTAGCAACAACACCTTGAAATGCTCCCGATACTTGCTCAACGTTGAGGTCTGCTTAATGGAGATAAACTACTGAGCGAGATGCAGAGGGTCGGTGTCCGTGAAACGCACAACGAGCCTCACCTTCAAGTCCTCCCAACACTCGAATGGTTGGTGTTGCTCCTCCGTCTGTAACCAAATCTGGGCCGCGCCGACGAGACAGATCCTAGCCGCGCGGAGCTTTGAGAACTCTGACATCTTATGAAAAGCAAAGTAGTGCTCCGCTTGGTTGAGCCACACTAGTAGATTTGAACCGTCGCATGTCGGCATCTTAATCTTTCAAACTTTTAGACCAGATCGATAAGGGCCAGTGGTCGAATCTGGGTCTTCGCCATCAAAACTCCCTTCCCCGAACCTAGATTTGGCAGATCTGCTAGTTTGGTGTTGTTGGCCGAACAGATCTGGGGCAATCTGGCGAACTCGTCTCGCTGTTGCCGAAACAACTCCATTCGCCGTGCAAGCGATTGGATTTGAGCTTGAACTTGAGTCTGGATCTGAGACTAAAACTCGGGTCGCAAAACCAACAATGGTGTTTTCCAGCTCTTGGACCTTCTCAACTCTGTTTCAACTGCTTCCATACGTACATCGAACCCATGAGAGAGATTTTGCTTTGATAGTATCCTTGCTCAATTGTAGAAGAAGAACCGAGAAGCTTTATTGATGAACTAAGAAAGAGTTATTACAACATAGAGAGAGACTAAAACCCTAGAGAAAGAGAACGTCTCTTCTCACCAAGACACAAAGTCTAACCAAAGAGAAAATACAGAATGCCTATCACATGAATAATGATGGCTATTAATACTCCCCACCCACCTACTCTTCTCTCTGCACACATGACACACTGACTACACACTACCCTACTGACTTCACACACCAACCCTACAGCTCAGCGGTTTCAACTGCAGTGGGACCCCCAGGCGTGATGGATGCAACTGACTTGCCAAGGAGTGATCCCCTGCTCCCTTTCCTGCGTTGGTACACCTTGTGAACTAGATGTGGGCCTGACTTCCTAACAGATTGACCTCGAGATGAGTGACACCGTGACTTGATGAAGAGTTGGCAGTTCTGATTATGTGTGGTGTAATGGCAATAGGAATTCAAGAAGCAGAGATGGATAAGATGAGAACAAAAGATTGCTATTTTGTTTCCTTAGGATTAGATTTTATTTTATCTTTATTTTATAGATATCTAATGTATATATATATGCACCAAATCTGAAAGGCAGGGGGGAACTCATTTTTTTGGAAACGCAAAAGTAAAGAGCACGTACTCACATAAACTCTTTGTTCGCGTTGATCATTATGTCCGGCTAAATTTCTATTTCTAAGCCTAGACGGATCGGACAAGGTTGGATTGGCATTGCGATTGTATTGTGAAGTTTCTAAACTTATTTGTTTCAATTTAATTTATTCTATTTTCTTTGGTTCTATATCGTTTTCAAGATTAGATCTAGGATTTTGTATTTGGTCAGTAATATTATTTCTAGTCTTTTCATGTTGCTAGTGCACCAATTACATACGTAATAGTGTAGGAGGTGACACACACGTAGCATATAACTCGTCCGTTTACCTCGCACGCCTTCGGTCTCGAGTTAGTACCTTAGGGATCTAGGTTAAACCAGACATCCTGGTGATCTGGTTACCTAGGTGTAGTGTCCACACATACTTTGATGCGGATGTCGCATTAAACTCGAAGGCGCGTGTCTCGGGTTGTGAGATAACTAGAATAATACTAATGGTCTTACCTTAGTCTTTGAAATTAGGTGGATTAGAAGTCTAAATCCTTGTTAGGCTTTATAGCTACACTAGATTAGCTAAATAGAATATTATTTCATGAAATCGACGACCAATACATGACTTGCAATGCTATCCGATTGCGTTTGAGAAGTTGAAGGCTTAGATTCCTTTCCATTGATATTTTCCTCTTGCAATTCATGTTTTTGAGCTCTCTTTTGAATTAGTTTCTCTAAAATCTCCAAAACCCCATGTGTTTCCCTCCTAAAGTAAAAGATTGGTCTCCGAGGATCGTCCACATATTTACCGCTACCATAAATTTAATTGCAGGCATTCAGTATATCTTTGGGATATATATTTGGCACACTTAGCACGTGACCAATTTTCCTTTCTTTTTCATTCAAACCAATGGCCCACCACAATTCTTTTGTAAGAAAGAAACCAACTTACAACTCTATAATTTTCACAAACCTCCAATCTCTTCTAAGTATTTACCTTGCACACTACCATTATTCATTTCACACTCTTACCTCTCATCACTATATCTATAATGTGCAATTGTGCGAGGAAAGAAAAGAAAAGAAAGTTGATTTGAGATTAGATCATGAGATTTATAATGATCATGCGATCGGAGCTTTAGTTTTCATGACGTGTTTAATGATAATTACGATGAGTAATGTTAGTGGACTCGACCAACGTTGTGTTGCAGAAAATTGCCCTTATAGGCATTGTGCAAGACCGCAATCTAACTTATTGCACGATTGGCTTTGCAGTAGGGGTTATTGTAGGTGCAAGAGGTCTTGACTACCAAGTTTCTCGTTCGAACGACGATGAGAAAAAAATCTGGTTTAGAAACTCCATGACACAGTCAACAATGCGAGTAAGACTAAGGGTGGTTAATGGATCAGATTCATCAAAAACATGGTGATTTAGTTGAAAGAGAAGATGTGGATTGGCAAGAAACTCGATCTTAGACCATCTCCAAGGCTACTTTTGTCCATGTCAAGCACCACATATATTGATTATCGACTACGGCATTCCATTGAACTCCAAAATTCTTTGGTACTTAAATCCTGAAAAAATGAACTATCACTAATTTGAAACATTGAATCAAATACACAAATTCCTCCACAACAAGCCATAGACCAACATACCGAACACAACATCACCCTCATCCAAAAATTGCGGAATAGACAACAAGATGAGGAGACACCAAACCGGCGACGGTTCTGCGCGGGGACACCAGATCGCGACGATTGGATGTAAGTGAGCATGGACGGAATTGATAGATAGGCAAGCAGGACAAGCTCGGACTAAAGAGCAAACAAGCGAATAGACGAACACCGAAAACATGCACTTGTATATTGGGCGGTAAGCGGGTAACAAGCAGGATCGCACGAGATTGGCTCGCATGGACAAACAGAGACATCGTGGCAGGATGCACACGTCGCACAGGCAGACAAACAGGCAAAACAATCAATGATATAACCGACATCACAAATTGTAAACTATTTTTTTTCATTCTTTTTCTCTTTTCTTTTCTTTTCTTTTTTTTTCTTCTCAATTGAAGGTAAATGCTAATCTCGTGTATAATGCACGAGACGATGATGGAAGTAACTGTTTGCACATAAGCATATTTGAAGATGTGCACGGGTGACGGTGCATCACGAGCAGATGAACAAACAACAGATGATGGATGGATACACATGCACAGATTGTGAGGACTAAGGCAGAAGTAAATAGTAGGGAAAACTAACCTAGAGGCTACGGCTCTGATACCATGTGAATCTCGTGTATAATGCACGAGACGATGACGGACGTAACTGTTTGCACATAAGCATATTTGAAGATGTGCATGGGTGACGGTGCATCACGAGCAGATGAACAAACAACAGATGATGGATGGATACACATGCACAGATTGTGAGGACTAAGGCAGAAGCAAATAGTAGGGAAAACTAACCTAGAGGCTACGGCTCTGATACCATGTGAATGAAATTGGAATTGTATTATTCTGGGCAAATTGAATACAATAGTGTGCTCTTATTTATAGAGCTTACAACGCATAAATATGGAAAGTAATACCGACACGAATATAGTAACACCGTAAATATTGTAAACACACGAATATAGTAACTACAATAATACACAAATATAGCAACTATATAATACACAAATATAGCAACTATATAGTTGCCAACACTATATTTGCAGATTGCAACTTCTTAAGTCAAATAATATAAACTAAGAACCCAAGATAATCCACACCTGCAATCCCGGAGACAAACAACACTAGAAGAGCTCCATTGACTTAACAGACTATGAATGCCTTAAAAAATAAGATTCTCCATATTGCTGACTTTCTCCTCACCTAGTCTAACTTAGCAAATACGTAATTTTGCTACTTCCTCTTTCTAGGATCCTTCAATTGACTAGTTAATTCTTGATAAGATGGGTACCAATAGTATATCCCCTTAATGCCATAACAAGCCTGTAAGTTTCTCCTTTCCACCGTCATCTCAATTTTCATCCGTTTGACACTTATGAACTGATCTAATTGAATGATACATTTTTTGTACATTTTTTAATCCATATTGGAATTATTTTGATAAAGGCTAATAGTGTTTGTCATTAAATCTTATTTTAATAATGGTTTTAAAAAAGTTTCTTGTTTCATCCTCACAAGAATTAATTCACGCAGTTTTTTTTTTTCCTTAAAGAATTTTACAGGAAACGCTAATAATTTTCTTTTGATAGACTGAGTGCAATGAAAATAAGCATATGACAATGAATACAATGCAAGCATTAAAAAACTAAGAAAAACATATTCAGGGGATATCATATTAAGCACATTTTTCAATCAGCCGATTAAATTAACAATTCTAATAAGTGAAAAAAGAGATGGATAATATATTGTAGAAGAAGACATTACAGCATCTTTGGTCCAAACATAAATGTAATATTGGCATCAAGCACACAAAATATATTGTTGTGATGTTGGACGCACTCGAATTATGCCAAATACATGATTTAAAGTGTATCCAACGACAACAAAATAATGGCCTTGTAACTGTTTGATGCCCTGCTTGAAATCGACACGGCACAACGCAAATTGAAACAAGAAAAATAGGGTAATAAAAGCAACAATAAAATATGGAAGTAACAAGAATAGACGCATATATGGCTTCACTGTCACCATCTTGATTTTCTAATTGTACATTATAGGCTCAATTAACTAGAGCTCAAGAGTTTGACTTTCAATCTAGTTAAACCAATTCACAACAAACTAGATCTTCCAATGTAGGCTAGTTTCAGAAGATACAATAGTTGCAGAGGCAAAGAGAAAAAGATGGAGGAGTCACAAGAACAAGAGAGGCTGATAGAAGAGGCCACAGACCAAAAGGGTGGGCTAAGGACACTGCCCTTCAAGTTAGGTGATCAAATTTTCATATTTTTATGTCCATTATCCTTTCTTTCTTTTTTAAGGGAACTGGGTCTTCTATTACTGATATAAAATTTAGGATTAGTGAAGGACAAGATGTACTTATAAGTACTATACCAAGAAAAAGAACACAACATTATGTAGAAAACAATTAACATTTCTCAAGAAGTCCCAAACAACATCAGCATGGAAGGAAGATGAGGCAAATGGGAAATAAGGGAGAAATTCATTCCCACCTCAAAATCTCATGACTTTAAGCTTGTCATTTTTTGTTGTAGTGGTTGATTATTTTAAAGAGGTTGCGAGCATTGGACTTTTCCTATACAAGATCCTTTACTTGGTTAACCAGTACCATATGGAGACAAAGGCAGGAACTAGCCTTTTGTATCTGTGGTCATCTTTGTCAAGTTTTCTCACCATACTTAGAAAGGGATAAAGAGAAGTTTTACAGATAATGCTAGGGTGACATACTGTTACTACAACCTTTTGCTATATGAAGTCCCTCATATATACATGAGAATGTATGCGCACACATCTCAATACAAAATTCAAGTGACCACAACAACATTGTAGCAAAAGGATGTCAACTTTACACTTATCAAGTTTTATTTAGTTGTAACTTCTCAAAGCACGAGGTGCACCCTACTATTTTAATTGCGTTAATGATTTTCTCTTATCTTCAAAACCACACGACCTTATCCTGCGCTTTTTCCAATCACATTGCTCACTCCATGTGAAGCAAACCCTTATTAAGAAAATTGAACAAACAAAATGAGTATTTTTGAGAATTGTTGTATTTTTTCAAACAAAAAAACAAAACTCATCTTTCTAACGTGTATATCAAAAGTCAGAACAATTAGAGGGGAATATTCTCTTATTGTTTTCGATAAGAGGTTATGCTAAACGTACACAGAGCTATGTATAGCATAACCTTCTTTTTTAAAGCTGTGTAGTATAAACTTTTACCGAAAAGAATAAATGAGAATGTGCCCTTCAAAAGTTGGGAGAAAAAATAGCGTTGTTTTGATAAGCGTGTTAAAGAAAAATGAAATTTGTTTTGCTTAAAAAAATATAACAGGTGTCAAACATACTCATTTTGTTGATTCCTTTCGATTTTTTTTGGACTTCAATAATAAATATTTTGTTTAATAAGAGAACATTTTTTTTTCGAGTGCGTCGCGTATCTTGAGAAGTTACAACTAAATAAAACTTAGAAAATATTTGGGGTGACATCCTTTAGCTACAATGTTGTTGTAGTACCTTAAGTTTTGCATTGAGATATGTGAGCACGTATTCTCATATATATACAATGGACTTCATCTAGCAAAAGGTAATAGCAACAATATGTCATCCTAGCATTATTTATCTGTAAAACTTTTCTTTTTCCCGAAATGCCTACATATAGAAGAAAAGTCCTAAATCTCCTAATACAACAACGCCATAGCCTCAATCCAAACTTAGATGGGATCGGCAACATGGATCGAACTCTTCCATTATGCTCGATTTAGTGCAATTGATGATGAGCTTTCCAAACCATTTAAATCCCTCCAAATTTATGCGTCCCAATTTAACTTTGGTTTACCCCTATCTCGTCGAATTTCTTTGGTTTCTACTGAGTCAAGTTTTCTTGTGAGGACATTTATAGGCCGTCTTTGCAGGTGTCCAAACTACTCAAATGTCCTCCCCTAATCTTTATGTCAATTGGTGATACTACTTTTCTTTGATTTTTGTATTTCTTATTCTATCTTTACGAATTATACTGCACATCCACCTAAACATCCTCATTTTTGCTACGTTCATTTTATGTAATTGTTGTTGTTTTACCACCCAACATATACTTCCATAGAACATAGCTGGCTTAATTGCGGTCTTATAAATTTTTCTTTTAACTTGGTAAGAATATTTCAATCATAGATCACACTTGTTGCATTCCTCCATTTCTTCCATTCAACTTGAATTCTACGTGTGACATCATTCTCAATATTATCATTATTTTGAATGATTGATCCAAGATCTAAAATGGTTCACCTTGGGAGCTTCTATTTCTAATTTTACCACTCCATCTTAATATCTAATATTTCTAAACTCACAATGCATGTATTCGGCCTTCATCCTACTCAACTTAAAACCTTTAGATTCTAATGTATCTTCCAAAGTTCTAATTTTCTATTCACCACATCTCTTGTTTCATCCACCAGGACTATCATCTGCAAATAACATACACTATGGTATATCCTCTTGAATATGCCTATTTAGTTCATCCATAACTAAAGTAAAGAGATATGGGCTTAAAGTCGATATTTGATATAGTCTATTGTAATGAAAAATTCTTTTGTAGTTCCTTCAACTGTCTTTATACTCGTTACTACTCCTTCATACATATCTTTAATAGTGTGTGTGTATCTAGCATGGACTCCTTTTCATTCTAGAACCAATGTTTTCAATGCTGCGAGGCGGTGTCAGGCGATTTAGCCCCGCCTAATTGAAGCGGGGCCTAGGTGGTGCCTAGGCGGGTGAAAAAATAATTACTTAGACATCCCTAAGAAATAATTTAATTTATTTAAAGACCCCTCAACAGTAAGGGGCATACTTTCTCACATACACATTCTCACCACCATATTTTCAACTCCACATTTTGAAATAAAAAATATTTTCAAAAAAAATATTTTTCTACACATTTTGAAATAAAAAATATTTTCAAAAAATAAATAATATTTTCAAGAAAATAAATAAATAAATAAATAAGATTTTTAATTAATTTTTTTCATAATCATTTTCAGGCCCACTGCATGCCTTATTAAGGGCTAGGCGGTGGAAACTCCCAAAGGCCTAAGGCGACACCTAGGCGCTGCCTTGAAAACACTTTCTAGAACCAACCAAAGAACATCTATAGGAACCCTATCATATGCTTTTTCTAAATCTACGAATATCATATGTACATCTTTTTTTTTTCTCTATATTTTTTCATCAATCTACTTACATGCGAGACGCACCTCCATAAGACCTTCCAAGCATGAAGCCAAATTGGTTTATGATATTGTTGCTTCTCTAAGGCCTATTGTCAATTATCATATCCCAAAGTTTCATAGTATGACTCATAGGTTTTATTTCCCTGATAGTTTTAACAACTTTGAATGTCTCCTTAATTTTTGAAGATTGACACAAGCATGCTTCTTCTCCAATTTATTAACATTTATTTTGATTTTAAAATTTTGTTGAAAAGTTTTGTTAACCAAATCAATCCAATTTCTCTTAAGCATTTCGAAACCTCTATGAGTATTTCATCTAGGCCACATGCTTTCCTATATTCATCTTTTTCAATGTCTCTTTAACTTTCGGGATCCTAATATTGTGTGTAACTGTGAATAGTTTACATTTCTTTCTTAGTGTGGATTTTCATATATTATGATATCAACTTAGCCATCATTAAATAATCTACCCAAGTAGCTTCTCCATATCTCCTTAATATTATCTTCGCGAGTTAAAACATGTTGATTTCCATCTTTGATACAACTTACATGACTTAAATCTTGATACTTTTATCTCTTAATTTGGCTAGCCTATAAATATATTTTCCACAATCTCCATTACCTAACTTTGTATATAGATCTTCCATGAAGTTTGTTTTAGGTCGCCTAACTACTTTTTTAGATTGTTTTTTTAGCTTCTATATATTGATTATAGGCATCTTCATCTTGACACTAAGGTATTTTCCTATACATCTCTCTTTAGTCTTAATTGCTCTTTGAAAATCTTCGTTTCACAACCATTTTTCCTTCTTTAGTAATCTCAAGCCTTTAGATATACCTAACACATTTGATGTTACTCTCCTTATGCAACTACTCATGTCTAGCCACATCGTATTGGCATCTAAATTAAGATTCCAAATCCAAACGTTTTCCTTTAGTAGTTTTTCTCTAAACTATACTTGTTTACTATTTTTAGGTTCCACCACTTTATTATAGAGTCATTGTCTCTTTTATTCCTATTAAGTCATTGTTTTAGCTTAATATCAAGTATACTAACTTATGTTGGGTAGCAAACGCTTCACCAGGTATTACTTTGTAGCTCTACATATTTTTCTATCTATTTTTCTTGTCAATAGAAAATCTATTTGACTCTTGTTATGTCCACTACTAAAAGTAATCAAGTGTGACTCTCTTTTCCTAAAACTAGTATTAGCCAAGACAAGATCGTATGCTGAAGAAAATTCCAAGATTGATTCTCCTTCATTTCTATTACCATAAAAATATCCTCCACGAACTCTCTCGAACCCATCATCAATTGCCCCCCCACATGCCCATTTAAATCCCCTTCAATAAAATTCTTTTTATCTAATGGTATACCTTGCATAAGTCCATCCATATCGTCCAAAGATTTGTGTTTGATGCTCTCGTTTAATCCTATTTGTGGATTATGTGCTAACAATGCTAATCTTTCCGTCTCCTTATACAATTAGAAATTTGAAATCCTAATCACCTTCTAAAATTACATTAAATAAAGTGAAGAAAATAATAGAAATACTAATTTTAATAACATAAGACCTCTAATCAAATAAAAACTTTTAATCCTAATCAAAATAGAAACTAAATTCAAATCCTATCGAACTAAAAACTAAGCTTCTAATATTACAAGGACTTCAACAAAGAAAATTTTAATGTAAATCAGTCTTTAGATTATTTACTTCTATGTTTAGTGTTTTTGAAAAGGCTTCACACGTTCTTACACCATCCTGCCTGCCACCAGCTTTGACCATGCAAACTACGGCTTGAAAACAGTAAACTAAGGCTACCACCTTCCAGTTCCAGGGGGTTCAAAGCACTCTCTCTATTTTCTTTTGACTAGGAGCAATTTATAGAAGTTCAAGAGAGTCTTACAGGATCTTTCGACAGACTAAGTTCAAAGATTATAAAAAATATGCATTTCACGATGAATGCAATGCAACCATTATCAGGAGATACAATTTTAAGAGCATTTTGTATTAGGAGATGAAATAAACAATTATAAGAAGTGGAAAATGAGATTGATAATGGATTGTAGAAGAAGAAATTACAGCTTTTTCGGCCTGGAGCTTCTCCGCCCATCCATTCAACACATACGGATCGTTCACCGCAACGCAAACCAAAGAATCAATCCCTTTCGCCTTGAATTTATTCACATTATTCTTGTAGCTTGGCACATGCTGCGCTGTACAGACCCCGGTATACGCCCCCTACGAAACACCACTCTCTTATCAACTAATCGCCCATAACACCCATAAAACCACGAATCAAGCAATCCAATCACATCAACCAAAACCACCATTAAAAAACACAATCATACCCCCAAATTGCACAATCTCAAACCCTAGATAGAACAAATCACTTCCGCAATGTTCAATTGATTCATTTTATTCAAATTCCGAAACCCTAATGAGAATACCCAGTTTTAAAACACTTACAGGGAGGCCAAAGATGACGACTTTCTTGCCCTAAACACAAAATCCAAACACACCAACAATCAGAACAATCAGAACAATCAGAGCAATCAGAAAGCGAAGGGATTTCATCGAAATTCGACGTTTCATAGATCGAGAAAGATCGGACCTTGAAGATGTCTTTGAGAGGGGTTGTTGAAAATTTGGAGGAGACGCCTTCGTCCCATGATCGAGCTCTCTGGAGAGCGATCTCTGGAGCTGAAGAGACCAAGTCGGTCCCGATCGAGAGCGATGCGAGGGCTCTCGAAAACCCTAATCGAGAGTACAAGCTCGATCGGGTCTTCAGCATTGCGAACGCCATGGCTTCTTCGGCGACTGATGCACTGATAGTGATACAATGCTGTGCGAAGCACCGAGCTCGTGGTGCTATTTGTACACCCGAGCGTTGTTTAGCTGAACGACTCCCGGTTTAATAACGGTTGACTTCTGTCTGTCTATTTTTAGGGGATTTTGCTTGGCTATGTTTTAAAGTGCCATTCAAATTAGCCAATTGCGTCATTAGCCAATTAAGTCATAGTATTGTTGAGCTATTCTTTTTTTTTTTTTTTTTTTTGAGTTAGTATTGTTGAGCTATTCTATTAGCCAATTATGTCATATTATTGTCAAGGAGCCAAGATGATGATGAAGATTTAAATTTATAGTTTTATTTTGTGTTTATGTTGTGAACTCGTGATATATGAGTTACAATAATTAGTTAAAGTAGTTCTGATGTTGTAGATTTTAGTTCCAATTCACCAAAAAAATAAAAAATAAAAAAAAAAGCTAATTGATATTGGTGTTTAGTGTTTACAGTGTTAGAACGTGGGAAAAATGGGCACTATCATATTTTTTTTTGATAACCCAATTCTAAACTCTAAACCCTAAACTTAATTTAATCATGATTAGGGGGCATCTGAATCTTTACCATTAAATTTGAACCCAACATCCATTAATATTCGCAACGTAATGAAAGCTTTTTTTTGTTCCACTCTTGTAACATTTAAATACCACAAGTTTTTTTACGATCCGACTATGTATAAACCAAGTTTTACTATGGGCAAACCAATTGATGTAGTCACCCCAGAGTATTGATGAGGACACCCCAAAACCAATAATTCTTTCCCCAAAAATGTCCCTGCCCTTGCGCATCCCATATTTCATTGTTTGCTCACATCACGTTCGCGAAGAAGAAGAAGAAGAAAACGCGAAGAAGAAGGAAAATGCATGCACAAACCCTGCTGGGTTGATCTTCGCATCACTCCCCATGTACAAACCCTAGGTTGATCTTGATTCCAATAGTGCTAAGAAGAAGGATAACGCACAAACATACTCGATTCATCTTCACACCAACTCGATTTTGTAAGATGAGATTTTGTTTATTTGTTCAAGTTTGTATTGTTGTGGTGTTGTGTATGTGTTTCATGTTGTATAAGGTCAATTTGATGGTCATCTTGTGTGGTTTGTTGTTGGTCGAGGCTTAATCGATCACACATGACCGAGTGAACATGCATTGTTCGGTTGAAGGTGATCGACCAAATTGTCGTTGCTCGGTCATTACCAATCAAACAAACCCTTTTTTGCAAAAATAAATTTGTTCGGTTACATGACCAGCCATTACCCATCTGGTCGGTCGATTGAGGCCGAACATATTGTGTTTGCTCGATCTGTGCGACCGAACCAGAGGTGGACACCACATAAAAAATACAAAAAATAATTAAATCAAAGGAAAACTCAAGAGATATCTCTTCGTCTTCCACATTCACACTCCCTTGACGTTCGTCCTCCATTTCTTAAGGTCAAGAAACACCAAATAATAACAACAACAAATAATGCCCTACAAACAAACAAATTTGTTATAGCCCTATTAAAACATACAAAAACGAGTTGAAAACCATCATGTTCCATCAAAAAACATGAAGAAATCGACTCTTGCGATGGTAGTAGCCTACAAAATGTAAGTTCGCATCGCCGATTATCGCCGGTAGTCAGAGGAGATCGTCGGAGACGAAGGTGGATTTTTGTGGGGTGCACAAAGGTGTGTGAGAGAGAGACATGTGAGTGATTGTGGGAGTTAAGAGGGATTAATATGTCATTTCATTGTAAAATTTTTTTGTGGTTTGCACACAGCCGGGACCTTTTTCTATAAAAAATATATATATATATACCATAAGTTTTTCGACATATTCAAGTTCACGCGTAGAAATCTCGAACACATATGTATGTAACTTTGCATTGCAATCTCAGTGCAATGATACAATAGATATGCAATACAATTATTCAATTGGCAACAAGCGCCTATCAAAAGCACGCTATGCTTAAGCTTGCAGTTACTTGCTAACCTAAAATAAATCTTGCAACATGATCCGCAGGTACCCTGAAGAAACTGATCAATGAACATCATATATTATATCTTTCAAAGTGACATAATAAACAATAAAAGTTTATAGGTTCAATTAACAAATAGTGGAATAAGAAGTTGACTTTCAAATAATTATAGCCCAATCTAAAGTAAACTAGATCCCTCCTTCCAACATATGCTAGTCTCGAAAGAAAACTATAGTGCAGAAGAGGAGATGGAGAGATCTTCTCAAGAGCAAGATAGGCTTATAGAAGTGGTCTCAGACGAAAAGGGCGGGCTTCGGACATTGCCCTTCATCATAGGTGACGAAACATTTACATTTCTATATCGATACTACTTCGATTCTTGCATAGAACATTAATGGAGGACTAACTAAAATCGAGAAGTCATGATTTTAGTTCTTATAACAAAATGGGAAGTAAGGGAGAGAATCAAGTATTTTTAAGTTATTCAATTTCACAGTCAAAATCTAATAAATTCACATGAGCTTATCTTTTTTTGGGTACAGTGGTTGATTGCTTCGAAAAGGTAGCAAGCTTTGGGCTCCTCCTAAACATGATCTTGTACTTGGTCAATGAGTACCACATGGAGACAGCTGCAGGAACTAGCCTTTTGTTTTTGTGGTCATCCCTATCAAGTTTTCTTAGCATAGTTGGAGCATATGCATCTGATTTGCACTTTGGTCGTTTTCGAGTTATTGTCTGCTGATCAATCTGCAGTTTTCTAGTAAGTATACAAAAAACTGTTTGTTAAATTTTAGTCCTTGTGAAAAAATTAAGAGGTGTAGTTCACTTTCTTTTTCCTGCATAGGGACTAGTTATGCTATGGGCAACATCTGTGGTTCCACAAGCAAAGCCTGCCTCCTGTGACCGATACTCAGATAGTTGCAAATCTCCAACAATTGTTCAATTAGCCATCCTTGTGTCTTCATTAGTACTCTTGTCCATTGGAGATGGTTGTACTAGACCATGTACCACGCCATTCGGTGCGGATCAGTTAGCCAAAGGAGAAGACCCTAGCAATGATGAGCACGATGTTTTACAAAGCTTCTTCAATTGGTTCTATGCTTCGGGTGGAATATCAACCATCCTATCATTAACATTGATTGTGTATATACAAGACCACTTTGGGTGGAATGTTGGTTTTGGTGTTCCAACTATCCTAATGTTCTTGGCAGCTATTTTATTCCTGTTGGGTTCTCCCCTGTATGTCAAAGTCAAGCCAAACAACAGCGGTTTTATCGGTGCAGTCGATCGAGTAGAAGCTCTCAAGTGCATGTTTGGAGTAATCCCCATTTGGGCATCTGGAATTATTATTTTCCTCAACCTCAGCCAAGCCCCTATATTAGTACTCCAAGCAAAGACCATGGATAGACATATTACTCCTGATGTCGAAATCCCACCCGGCTCCTTTACCGCCATCACATTTCTAAGTCTAATGATATCCATCTCCTTATATGAATGCATAATCAGCCCATTCTTGGACAATCACACAAAAATTGGCAGATTATCTCCGACAGCCCGAGTCGGAATCGGATTGGTGTTTACATGCTTGGCCATGGCAGCAGCAGCACTTGTTGAGAATGTTAGAAGAAAAATTGCAATTGAAGGAGTCGATGGTAATCCTGTGCTTACCATGTCAGCTACGTGGCTACTGCCTCAGCTTGTGTTGAGTGGCATAGCGGATGGAATCAGCGCAGCTGCGCGAATAGAGTACTATTACTCTTGCCTTCCAAAGAGCATGTCCAGCATTGCAATGGCTCTCTTCACACTGGAAACTGCATTTTCAGGCTTGCTAGGAAGTCTAATTGTGAATGCTGTGAATAGTGTTACATCCAATGGAGGAAAGGTAAGTTGGTTGGCAAGTGATATCAATGAGGGTCGCTACGACTATTACTATGCCCTTCACGGGGCACTAGGCTTGATCAACTTCCTCATCTTTCTTGTTAGTTGTCTGGTACTTAGACATTCTAAAGAAGAGAAAACTACCATTTTGACTGAGACAGAAGAACTGAAAGATAACTTATTATGAACTCTAAGGTTGCCTATTTCTCTTCCAAAATAACATGTATTACTTCCTTGGCAGCTCTACTTCAATTACAACATGTATTACTGCCAACAATCTCAATAGTTCTATTGATTTCTATTTAAGGAAAAAAAGATAATTAAAGGAAATCCGCACTCAGCGGATTAATAGATTCGAGAGAAGGATGTTGTCCAACTCTACTTTTCTTCAAAAGACTTGTCCATCAAACCTATGGTGTTAAGCCTATTAACAATAACAAAATATCACCATGAGCTAGAAGCCTAAGCTTAGATTTTCTTTTTTGTCAAATAAAGCCTAAGCTTTGATTTGAAGCTCTATGACTAAACTAGGCTATGATTACATTACTGTTAGTAATTATTCAAAGAAAAAGAACCTACATAAGGGCAAAATTTTATTAATGTGAATTATTTTTAGTGTTTATTGTTTAATTAATTCAATGTTTTTAAAATACACAAGTATAAAAACTTAGTGTGTGGAATATCATTCACCAATAAGAGTCAAGGATCAGCCAAATAAAATCTACCTTAATCTGTATCCTACACTTAAACTTAATTAATTTACTAATGTTCATTTCTTAATTAATTAGTTGCTCTCACCTACTACTTGATTCTTGCAATGATTTTGATAACAATGTCAAGTGTTGTAGTTGAGATGTAGGTCCAACGTTGTGTAGTTGTCAAGAATAGTGAACAAGATATGTATCAGTGTTATAAAACTGAAATGTGAAACGAAAGAACATTATAATATCTCCTCATGACAGAAAAGAAACCCATATATACCAAACTATTGTGACACCATAGCAATTACAATAATTGATTGGTATTATACTAGGGTTGGTTTACAATGACACCAACAACACAACAAAATGCAGAACGGCCTTCAAGAACCTTTAGACTCACGTGGGGGCATAGCTATATGCATCTCAAGGTGCATAACACAGTTGTCATGACTCATGGGGCGCTTTGCTTTTTGTTGTGCGTTTGTGTTGTTATTGTAGTATGCAGATTGGGAAGGTAATGGAAAGTTTATTCAAATAAAAAAAGTCTTGTAAAGTCATTCTGATTATTAGTTTATGCTTTTTAATGGCTACATGGATCAAACTCGTCCATTGCGATCAATTTAGTGCAACCAGCTAGACTGGTATTATATACCATTTAGAAATATGGGCCAAAAGAATATCTAATTACTTAAAATGTGTCCAATGACAACAAAAAAAGGGCCTTTTATGCGTTCGATGTCCTGCTCAAAATTGGCATGGCACAAACTCAAATTGAAACAGGAAGAAGAAACAGTGTAATAAAAGCAATAATAATAACTCAAAAAATACAGCAATAATAAAAATGTGAAAGCAACAAGAATATGAATACATGGCTTCACTGTCACCAAATTGATTTTCTAATATAATATAGGCTCAATTAACAAAATAAGAGCTAAAGAGTCTGACTTTTAAGTCTAGTTAAACCAATTCACAACAAATCTTCTTCCAAGTTCCAAGGTAGGCTTGCAGAGGCAAAGAGAAGAAGATGGAGGGGTCACAAGAGCAAGACAGGCTCATAGAAGAGGTTTCATCCCAAAAGGGTGGACTAAGGACACTGCCCTTCATCTTAGGTGATCAAATTCTTACATTTTCATGTCTTTTATCACTTTCTTTCTTCAAGGGAACTGGGTCTTCTATTATGAAATCTAGTATTTGCAATGAACGTAATGGAGGACAAGAAGTCCTTAAAAGTGCTATACTGGATGAATAAAGAAGACAAAAAAATTAACTTAATAGGGTGGAGACTCAATCAGTCCAAAAACAAGGTATCACACTAAGCAATGGTTTGCAAACACTAACAGAAGAGAAGACTCACCATAGAGTCCCTAGTTCACACACAGCATTATAGAGAAACCAGAATAGGAACTAACAAGGGAGAGATTCATTTTCACCTGAAAATTCATCCATCTAGAGTTTTTGGGCAATTCTCACGACTTTAAGCTTGTGATTTTCCTGTTGTAGTTGTTGATTGTTTCGAAGAGGTTGCGAGCTTTGGGCTCGCCCTATACATGATTTTATACTTGGTCAATGAGTACCATATGGAGACAGCTGCAGGAACTAGCCTTTTGTTTTTGTGGTCGTCTCTGTCAAGTTTTCTCACCATAGTCGGAGCTTATGCATCGGATACACGCTTTGGTCGTTACCGAGTTATCGTCTGCGGATCAATCAGCAGTATTCTTGTAAGTAAAATCTGTTTGTTAGATCCTTCACAATTCACCTAAATTGATTTCATATAAGCAGTCATTCATTCTGCAAGCCTCAAGGAGAGAAGGATATATCCAACACAACTAATGCTCACAAATCATTAATTTCTTTTTCCTAACCAAGAATCTTGCTCATGAATGTCTTACGCCTTATGATTGAACATCGGTGTCATAGGGACTGGTCATACTATGGCTGACATCTGTGGTTCCACAAGCAAAGCCTGCCCCCTGCGACCGACATTCCAATAGTTGCAAACCACCAACACATCTCAATTAGCCATTCTGGCTTCTTCACTAGTTCTCCTGTCGATTGGAGCTGGATGTACTAGGCCATGTACCACAGCATTCGGAGCAGATCAGATAGCCATAAGAGAAGACCCTAGTGAGAATGAGAGCATCTTACAAAGCTTCTTCAATTGGTACTACGCCGCTGGTGGAATCTCAACTGTCCTATCATTAACAGTAAATGTGTACATTCAAGATCACTTTGGGTGGCAAGTTGGCTTTGGTGTTCCAGCAGTTCTAATGTTCTTCGCCGCCATTTTATTCGTGGTTGGTTCTCCCCTTTATGTCAAGGTTAAGGCAAACAGCAGCGCTTTAACCAGACTTGCACAAGCTCTGGTTGCGGCATTCAAAGCAAGACATCTTGAACTCCCACCAAACACCGAAGAAGCTCGTTATCACCACGACAAAGACTCGAAGATCACTACACCATCAGATAAACTATGGTATGAAATTTAGTCGCCGCCTAATAGTCCAAACATAGTCCTATTGAAATTAAGCGGCTTAGTTTATGATAGAGATGCAACTTCCCAACAAGGATTTATTTTAATCAAAATGAAATTCAAGTGATTACTGTTGTGTAGGTACCTCAACAAAGCTTGCTTCATTAAAAATTCCGAAGAAGACCTGGCTTCAAAATCATGGGAGCTATGTACAGTTGATCAAGTAGAAGCACTCAAGTCTGTGATTGGAGTCATTCCGATTTGGATGTCGGGAATCATTATGTTCTTCAACCTCGGCCAAGCCTCCATAGTAGTACTCCAAGCAGAGACCATGGATCGACATATTACTCCTAATGTTGAAATTCCACCAGGCTCCTTCTGCACGTTCGCCGTTATTAGTCTCATGGCATCAATCGCCTTTTATGAACGGATAGTCAGCCCGTTCTTAGCCAATCACACAAAAATCGGCAAATTATCTCCAGTGACCCGAATGATCATTGGATTGGTGTTTACATGCTTGTCCTTAACAGTAGGTGCAGTTGTGGAGAATGTGAGAAGAAGAACTGCAATTAAAGAAGGTGCTAGTGCAGCTGCGCTTACCATGTCAGCTATGTGGCTAGTGCTTCCACTTGTCCTGGGTGGCATAGCAGAGGGAATCAGTGCGGCTGCGCGAATAGAGTACTATTACTCTCATCTTCCAAACAGCATGTCCACCATAGCAGTGGCACTTTTCACACTGGAAAGTGCATTTTCAGGCTTGCTAGGCAGTCTTATTGTTAATGTTGTGAATAGCATTACATCAAATGGAGGAAAGGCAAGCTGGTATGCAAGCGACATCAATGCGGGACGCTACGACTACTATTTGGCCCTTCATGGTGGAGTAGCCTTGTTAAACCTCCTTGTTTTTCTTGTTAGTTGTCTGGTATCTGGGCATGCTAAACAAAAACAATCAACCATTTTGCATGAACCAGAAGAACTGAAGAAAAACTTGTTATGAAAATTGAGGCTGCCTACCTGTCTTTCAGTATATATAAACATGTATTGCTGCCAACAATTCTAATAGTTTGCAAATACAGCAGGTATGCTAATCAATTGGCACATTCCTTTGTAAGGATCTATTAACATTCTTTAATATTCAAAGGTATACTTCCTTTACTAATTTTTATATGTGAAACTCCAAAAGAGTAGAAACCCCCATAATCAAGCTCATAGTTAAAAAAAAAAGAAGCCCAACTACAATATTGCACTCTTCTCATAAACTGTGGAGTATAGATAGGCAAGAGAACCTATATTTGCAATTGCATACCATCTTGAGCTAATGGGCTAATAGGTTCATATCAAAAACGTTGCCTATTAGGCTAGGAGTATCATGAATTTTGCACTTTTTTGCAAACATTTCTTTACCTTTTATTTTGTTGGTAAATTTTATCATGTATTGGCACACAATTAGTTACCCTAATATTGATTCGCTAATCTTATTTGTTCAAAAGAACATCAATTTGCCACGAATTTTGTTGTGAATGCGATTGTAACATTGAAGCAGTGTGATAATCAGAGACTATTCTCTACAAATATCTGGAACACGTGACATTACACAAACACCACTAGAACCACATAATGTTAAACAAAAGTTCTAAAAATGGTAGAAAAACTGAGAATTCCAACAAGGGAAGATAAAAATCTATACTTCTAACAAGAGAAGACAAACTACCTACTAAATGCAAAAACCTAAAGAAAATCACCAATCCAACAATCGCAAAGTTCCACGAACAATCGTTGAGAGAGATGTACTGCAAGTCTGTAACAAAAATGTTCTCAATCTTCATAGATCTGTAGTTTATTGAATGAATCAAACACAAGAAGAAGTGATTGGAACCACCGCCCATCAAAAAGAAGATCTGTGGTGGTTCGAGATTTATAATCGCAACAAATAAAAAAAATTAAGCAAGAAATATTTTAGGGTTTGGAATCGCCACCACTATTTTATTGGTGTTAACCCTATTTTCTAAGTTAGCAAATACATAAGACATCACATAATAGAATTTACTAATCACTACCAAAACAAAAATGTTAGGGTTCGTCAAAGCCTTTCAGGTGAGATGGTAAAGACATCACTTGCCAAAAAGGCAACACCTCGTAAAATCGTGATTCGATTCCCACTGAAGTAAAAAAAATGTTAGGGTTGAAAGACTGATATTTTCCAAAAAGTGCAAGCCTTAGGATATTTTGCCTATTAGGAGCAAGCTAAATATAAAAAAGTAAAAAAACAGTAAAACATATCTTTTGGGTCTTTGAACTTTGAGTTTTTTATGCTTTTGGCCCTAAATTTTCATTAGTGTGCATTTAGTCCTTGAACTTTCATTGGGTACATGGTTCCTCAACTTTTGAGTTTTTTTTTATGTTTTTAGTTCTTGAACTTTGAGTTTTCAATGCTTTCAAGGAAATTGAGTTTTGTTTTTTTGTTTTTTGTTGGTTGAAATTAATGAGTCGTCTAATTCAGTAATATAAACTACTTTGCTCTTTTTGACTAACCACATGGCACTTTTGTTAGCAACATTAGGGAGATTTAACACCTTAAATGGTGGAAAGACCAAATATACACCTTTATGAAAGTTTAAGGACCAAATGTACATGAATGAAAATTCATGGACCAGATGTACATAGGGCTGGGCACATAACCCGACGACTCGACTCGGGTGGCGTATCGGGTGGATAGGGCTGAAAAGAAGAGTCGGGTCGTTAGTTGGACACCCACTTGGGGCTCAAAGTGGGTTACAAAAATATTTCCCAAAAAAAAAATCATAAGAACTTGAAAAAAAAAAGTAAGACCAAGAAGAGAGGAAAGATCTCCAAACTCGTCAAATCAGTGAAAAGGCCCAGTAAAGACCCAACCTTGGAGGTGTCTTCAAGATGTGATGGTTTTACATGTCTATTTAAGCAGGAAAAGGTTGGTTTCAGTCCCTAAAGTTTGATGGAATTGGGGATTTACCTCTTAAAGTAAAAGTAGGAAGATTTCAACCTCTAAACTAATTAAAATTGGGTTTAAAATTGGGTATTCTACCCCACCGTTATAATTTTCATCTTCTCCTTCGTTTTCTAATAATGTGGCATGATGATTTGGCGATTGGTGGGTCCCATATCAAAGTAAAAAAAATGTTGCCCATTCTCCTCTCGTTGCCAGTGAAACATCTCTGGAGACCGGCAGTGGCAGTTGTGCGACGGCAGTTACAGCAGTGACGACGGCGACATTGCCAAAGGTAATTATTGATTTTTTAGACTCTCAAACTGATTTGTGAGTTATTTTTTTTTCTTTTTTCCTTTCGACAACAACGACGACGATGACATTAACAACAACAACAGTGGCAAAGGTAACACTATTTTTGAGCCCTCAAAGACTGATTTTTTGTGATTCTTTTTCTTTTTTCCTTTTGTCACTGATCTTTATAATGACTTTCATGTGATTTTTTTTTTGATAAGTAGATGTTGGGAAATGTGCCCTAGGTCAATCCATTAATAGTCTTTATGAATACATTTTAGTTAATAAAATAGAAGATTTCATTTGTTCTTTATTATAATTGATTTGTATGTTTACATTATAATAAGATCCATGGGTATTTACGAAATATCCTAAATGTCCTTAGTCGATTATTATACTAGGAACTATAATGAATTAAGACTAGTGTGAGTCTTGATAGATGATCATACGATGGTCATATGTATAGGAATACGAATGAAGATCATGAGTACTTGTTAGGGAACAAAGTACTGGACCGACCCGCTATGAGAACATCACATGGATTAAATCATAGTTGTTTCTCATGATATGTATATTATTCAGTCCTCTGACTTGAGATTACCAGAGACTTCAACATTAAGAATACAGTGATTTGACGCAATCAAAGTTGTCTTTAACCTGATGATTATAAAGGTTGTGATTGGTTACTGTGTGAATAATGTGGTGAAGTTGTGTAATCGAGATAGAATTTGTCCCTCTCATATAAAGAGAGATATCCAGTGGATCTCTCGATGTGTTAGACTGTTAAAAGGCCTAGTATAAGTAAATTGATATTGATCAATGTCACTTGAATGTTTTCAGTCTACCTAGAGATCGAGACTAGTACGATTGAACATGTTGGATGACAATTCCATGCCTTATGTTTGATCAAAAGGATATCGTGTGACAAAAAGGATGTTATATACATTATTGATTAGGTTGTATCGATTTGATCTTTGTACAACTTGGGTAGTTATAATGTCTTGCTAGAGGCCGCTTATGACTTGTATACCAAAAATGTGTTTTGGTACACTTCTAACGTTGTATGAGCCTATTGGGTCGCACACTAAGAATGGTTTTGCGAGATTTTAAGATGGTTCAGAAAAACGAATTTTATATGATAAAATTCATGACAGAAACGTTCTTGTAGTGTATTACACTTATACTTCTTTAAGTAGGGGTATATGTATAATTTACTTAACCATCTATATACAAGAGTTGTATAAATAGACGCTTTGAGTTAGAATACAAATACAAAAGATTAAAAAGGCCGAAACTCTATTTTCATTTTAGAAACGACTTTGGGTTTGTGGTATGCTCTGAATCATTTTGGAGAGAAACAAAAAAGTTTGGTATTATCTCAAAGCTAGCATTTCAAATCTCGGCCACCGTTCGTGTGTGAACTACTGATAGAGGGCGTTCGTCGTTGGTAGCGCCTTAGAGATCGATTAACATTTAGAAATGTACATTGCGACTGAGGTATGATTAAGTTTTCATAGTTTAAACGTTTTTAATGGAATTAGATTCGAATCATGTTAGGGTTTTTGTCAGAATTGTTTTGAAATTTTCGCTGCGTATGAACCCCAAACACCAACAGTGGTATTAGAGCCTTCGAGTTTGATTCCATTAAACTCATTGCATGTTTTCTTATGATATATGATTGAAAGCATGTTAATAGTTGATGTATATGTGATATACATAAGTTTTCTGTGAGATTTATTATCATGTTTTGTGTATATGATACATATATTTGTGATTTAATTGAAATTAGTTTCGTACATGCTAGTAACCATGTCAGGTTAATTTGAATAATTTTAATTAATTGAGTTTCACGTTCTATGATCCATGACACCATTAGGTTCGATTGGGATAGTAGTTCATGATTCAATTACATGTTTGTGATTATTTGGATGAAGATCGAAATTGCAAATAATTAATTTTTGAAATTATTTATTTATCTTGTTATATCTATTTTGTTATGAAGTTTCTATTTGATAAAGATAGATAACAAATTAGAATAGGAGATAAATATCAAGAATCTTGTTATTGGTGATATACTAGGATTCAAATATCTTAAATTCAAAATAAATAATTAATTTTTGAAATTATTTATTTATCTTGTTATATCTATTTTGTTATGAAGTTTCTATTTGATAAAGATAGATAACAAATTAGATGCAAAATCGATTTCTTATTCCTATTGGATAGGAGATAAACATGGAGAAGTTTGTTATTGGTAAATTTTATCATGTATTGGCACACAATTAGTTACACTAATATTGATTCGCTAATCCTATTTATTCAAAAGAACATCAATTTGCCACGAATTTTGTTGTGAATGCGATTGTAACATTGAAGCAGTGTGATAATCAGAGACTATTCTCTACAAACATCTGGAACGCATGACATTACACAAACACCACTAGAACCACATAATGACAAATAAAAGTTCTAAAAATGGTAGAAAAACTGAGACTTCCAACAAGGGAAGATAAAAATCTATACTTCTAACAAGAGAAGACAAACTACCTACTAAATGCAAAAACCTAAAGAAAATCACCAATCCAACAATCGCAAAGTTCCGTGAACAATCGTTGAGAGAGATGTAATGCAAGTTTGTAACAAAAATGTTCTCAATCTTCACAGATTTGTAGTTTATTGAATGAATCAAACACAAAAAGAAGTGATTGGAACCACCGCCAATCAAAAAGAAGATCTGTGGTGGTTCGAGATCTATAATCACAACAGATTAAAAAAATTAAGCAAGAAATATTTTAGGGTTTGGAATTTCCACCACTATTTAATTGGTGTTAACCCTATTTTCTAAGTTACCAAATACATAAGACATCACATAATAGAATTTACTAATTACTACCAAAACAAAAATGTTAGGGTTCCTCTTAGGTGAGATGGTAAAGACATCACTTGCTAAAAAGACAAGAAATCAGGAAATCGTGATTTGATTCCCACTGAAGTAAAAAAAAATGTTAAGGATGAACGATTGATATTTTCCAAAAAGTGCAAGCCTTATGATATTTTGCCTATTAGGAGCAAGCTAAATATTACAAAGTAAAAAAACAGTAAAACATATCTTTTTGGTCTTTGAACTTTGAGTTTTTTTATGTTTTTGGCCCTAAACTTTTATTAGTGTGCATTTAGTCCCTGAACTTTCATTGGGTACATGGTTCTTCAACTTTTGAGTTTTTTTTTTTTATGTTTTTAGTTCTTGAACTTTGAGTTTTCAATACTTTCAAGGAAATTGAGTTTTGTTTTTTGTTGTTTTTTGTTGGTTGAAATTAATGAGTCGTCTGATTCACTAATATAAATTACTTTGCTCTTTTTGGCTAACCACATGACACTTTTGCTAGCAACGTTAGGGAGATTTAATGTAACGACCCAAATATTCTCCGACCCATTTTAAAGTTATTTTATTGATTTTATATTAAAGTATGTGAACAAATGAGATTGTTACAAAAAAAAAATTAATATTAACAAGATTTGGACTAAGTGAAAATAGTTGGAATGGGCTTAACGAGGAAATTGGGCCTATAGGGGTATTTACATAATTTGGGGTTGAATTTGTGAGCAACCCTACTTTAAAACCCTACCTATATAAACATTTTATAAGTTTGTAGCCTCTTTTGTGTTGAAACCCTAAACTTGGAGAGAGAGGAGAAGAAGAGGAGGCTTGAACAACCAAGGGGGAGGTAATCTTTTGGGTTTTTTTTTTTTTTTTTTTTTTTTGGTTTGGTTTGTTTTTGGAGAAGAGGAAAGAGGGGTGGCGGCTCCCCTTGGAGCCGCCGATTTTGGGGGCGCCGCCGCCACCTAATATGGGGGGGGGGTGGCTTTAGCCACCCCATTATGGTGAGGAGGAAGGGGGTGGCAATAGCCACCCCACTTCCTCCTTCACCGCCACCACCACCACCACCGCGGCGGGTGAGCTGCGGTGGAGGGGTCCCCAGTTCCGGCGAGTACTGGGGACCACCCTCGGACATAGATCCGAGGGTTGGTGGGGAGGGGAAACCCCCACCCGCGTGGAGGCGACGCCGGGGCGTCGTCCCCTGGTTTGGTTCTGTGGCGGCCCCAATTTCGGGGTCGCCCGTGCTAACAGTTACTTCTCCAGCTCATGCACCAGAAATAACTGCCACGTCATTCCTCTTTCCCTTTGTCTATAATCTTAAAATCAATGTTATTTATCCATAAGCAACAGCGGAAGTCTTGTCTTAATAAAAGAAACATTATATAAAGTTATTTTATTCGACCTATAATGGAAAAACCCAGCTATACTTGCATATAGGCGATCAACTATACCAGTATATATACAAGTATGGAAGTGATGGTAGTCTCTTATCCCAAAGTAATACAAAATATCAACATAATATTACTAGCAACATACGTACTAGCAGGCCTCAGCGTAGGCAAGACAAATATAATCGCCAAAATCTTCTTACCCCTGTTGATACTGGTATCTGCACTCAGTTATCACAAAAACCAGATAACAAGTCCAATAAGTAAAATCCCAAGGAAAACCACCATGCATTGCAATTTATGAACATGAATAGAAACCAATAAGCAGTGTTAAATAATCATGCAATAACAAGGAAATAACGCAGGCAACTGCTCAAAAGGTAATGCATGAATACCAACACCAAGAAAACAAACTGGGTGTGCAATAAATACCGCCAGTGAAGCTAGGATCAGTGGCCCAGTCATACCCTACTCCAAAGATCCCACTGACTGTATCCTAGTCACCAAATACAATTGAGAAGAAGAAACCCCACACACCAAAAACAGCCGGAACGCTATCGTTCCCATCACGATCGGATTTAGATTAACAAAGAAATAAAGCTCAACGAATAGAATAAGTAAATGCAATAGTGGTGTTCAATTGGGTTTTACATACCTTAATCCGCGCTCAACAAACCCCAAAAATACCCCCGGTCTGATCATCCACTAATTTCTCAACTCAATTTTACTGTTTTGGGATTCCTGAGAATCATTTATGAAGATTATTGGTCAATTAATTTGATTATAGTGTTATTTTGGATCATTTCTCCATTTTCCAATTTTTTAGGTTCCAGTGGGCAATTAGCGCGCTAATGAGATCAATTAGCACGCTAATTTATCTCATCACTATTCAATATCGTCTTCAATCAGCGTGATTAGCGCGCTAATTTCTCCAATTAGCGCGCTAATTTCTCGCTGTCCAAAAAACTTCCAAATTTAAATTTTTGAACTTCAAACCACTCACAAACTCATAAATTCAATTTCCATCTTTCCATAACTCCTCAATCACCTCAATTACACCATTTAAACATGAATTTCCATAATCAAACACCAAAATCCACAATTTACAAAAATTTCCATTTTCAAACCCATTTTCAAAACTATTCCAAATTCTCTCAAATTTGGTCAAATATTCAACCCATGTCATACCAACCTCATGAACACTAAATCTCAGCAAAATACAGGATTTTATTTCCTCCAAATTCGAATTTCCTCAAATTTCAAACCCACAACAACATTTCACAAACAACCCAAATTTTTGATAAATCCATACCTTGATCTTGTTGTTGTTGGTCTCAAATCCCTCTCCAATCTCCAGCTTTTGATCCTCCTCTTCTCCTTCTTCTCCCACCGATTCTCTCCTCTTCATTCCTCTCTACTCTTTCTTCTCCATTTGACCGATCAAGCATGTATATATAGTTGGTTCTTGATCAACTGTGTACACCCATCTCGAGGACAATCCTGTGGTTACCAACCACCCTGTGTCACCCAACTCACTAACACCTTATCTTAACACTGGTGACCTCAAACTGCCTTGTTGTGCATCCCGAGAAACATCCAACTGATGTCAATTTATCCAGCCACAACTATAAGACTTTACAATTCCAATTGATTTGGCCTATATAAATTACCAAATCTACTCAATAAATTCCCAAAATTTATAAATAGGATCATACTAGTCTCCGACCACTCGGCACCCGGTGCCCCGTGTCCCGCACGCACCCCGAGGTGATCCCACACTTAGTGCACCAATTATAATTTTATCCTAAGGTTATATTAAATTTCCATTAAATTAAATCTTCCACCTTAGTCATGCTTAAAAATTTAATCAAATCAAAACCCAACGCCCGGCTTTACTACTTTCGAACCCCCGTGTTAGCCTGACTCACACCACGAAACCCCGGCGCTCAACCTCGCCCGACATCAAGTTACACACATGTGATGTTTATATAAATAATAATAACTTCCCATCACAATAATAGACATACAACATACACAAATAACATAATACAAGCCTGGGTGCTCAATTTCAAGTTAACCCAGCTATCCACGTAACGCCCAAATTACCCGTTAATCCTCGTGATTAACATAAATCCTGATTTAATTAATTTGGGCCGTTACAATTCTTCCCAACTAAAAGAATTTCGTCCTCGAAATTGAACAATCCCGAGTAAAATTCCCCAGTTCATCAAACCGCACCCATTCACAAAGTCAAATTTTATTGAACTTGCTTCCAATACGTCAGGATCCCACCAGTGTGTGTATCAATTGGTTCTTCACTCAGAATCTTTTCCATCTGAGATTTCACTAATGCATATCAATTGGTCCTTCACTCAGAATCTTTTCCATTTGAGATCCCACCAATGGTACACCCTACCAGCCCTTCACCTCACGCATCTCATCCGCGACTCAGTCCTAAACCATACTCTGGTACGTCGGGATTCCCACTAGTGTACGCATCACCTGGCCCATTGCCCATAACACATCCCTCTGGGAATCCACCAGTGATAACGCTCAATCCTAGTTCGTCACCCGATAGCCCTCGCTATGGCCTTGTGTATCGCATGATCAATAAATTTTCCATCAACATCCTCCGGTGAACACATCAATCGTCCTCAATTGCGTAGGTAATAAAACAATAGCTTCACCTATGAAATAAAACAACAAAATAAGCAAATAAACTCATAAGTATCCTCAACAGCCTGTCTAGTCTCCTCCCGGATCGACAGTGCAACAACATCGACCCTATCGTAACTGTATCCTCCGGCTCTGCCCAACGTACTGAAAATCTGCAGGGCCTCCCATACAAGGCCTCAAATGACGATAGCCGATACTAATTTGATAGTTGTTGTAAGCGAACTTTCACAGTAATAGATAGTCCTCCCATGAACCTCCAACTACTCCTGCATCGTTTCTTAGAACCCCAAAGTCCTCTTGAGATCCCTGTCGATTATTATGGAGATCGACACCTCATATAGTCTGTCATCACTTCCCCGTTCGCCTCGTGTAGCCCCAATGTCTACGATAACTTCCTGAAAAAAAAATCTATGGTAAAAGATTTCACATTTCCATCAAAGAATAGTTAATGGCTGCAACAATCCACCAGGTTGTCTATGCTCCGCTTTCACCTGCTGACATGTCTGACACCTCCGAATTTACTCTTCCACTTCAGACATTTATCCCAAGCCACCAAAACATTCTCCGTAAATCGTGATACATTTTGGTTCTGCCCGGATGAATTGCATATCGCAACCTGTGCGCATCCTCTTTAAAACACTATCACGTATCTCTAGCACTATTGGTACCCATAATCGACCTCGGTGTTGTAAACCTCCGTCAGACGTCTCCGCCTAATCAGTGCACTCGGAATCCCGTGCCAAACCACTGAACCGCTCATCGAGCCCATCAGCCCTCTAACACTCCGATTACTCACCTTAGTGACACTGTCGGTACCCTCATCTGACCGCAAATCTGAGCATCATGCGTAGCTGCAATGTCTGACATGCTTATAACTGATGCTGCATCTTACAGTCCCATATATCGCATACTGCTCTGACTAACGACTCCGCATCTACTCAAAAGATTCGCCACACATTGGCCTTACCAAGATGATACTCGATCGTAAATCAGGATCTTTTAGCAACTATAACCATCTCCTCTGACGTATATCAAGATCCTTTTGTGTGAAAATGTAGCGTAGACTCTGATGGTTGGTGTAAAGCACAACTTCTCTTCATACAAATAACGCCTCCAAGGCTTTAGCGCAAATACAACTGCCGCAAGCTTCAACTCATATACAGAGTAACTACATTCATGCGATTTTAATTGCCTGGATAAGCAAGCCACTGGTCGTCCCTCTTGCATCAGAACACATCCCAGTCCAGTCCCTGAAACATCATTGTAATTGATCACACTCTTCACTGACTCAGATAATGTCAACACTGGTGCAGAAATCAATCTTTACTTCAACTCCAGGAATGCCTGCTCACCATCCTCAGACCATCCAAAAGAAAACATCCTTCCTTTTTCAGCCTCGTCATTGGTGCTGCAATTATGGAGAAATAATGTATAAACCACCTGAATATCTTGCTAGACAAAAGAACTCCGTATCTCGGCAACAACCTCTAATAACATCAGCTCAATCACCACTTAAAATCTTTCTTCCATAAAGGATATGTTCTAACTATTGATAACATGCCCCGAACTTCACCTTCGAATTTTCACACACTCTGTTCCTCAATGTCATCAATCAATCCCATTTGGCCTCAAATTTTCGATTACCGAAATATACCATTTCTCTTGTTACGGTGTTTGAACAACCATCCATTCTCCATAATATTCCTATACCATACATATATCTTAACAAACATCCTCAGGTTTCATTTGTATCCAAAATGGAAACAACTTAATAGTTTTTATACATAGCACTACCAATTTCCATAATTTACACAAAAATATACTTGACTCTTTTCAGTAATTGCCCAACATATTGTTCAGATACGTTCTGAACTTAAAGCCTGAACACTCAACAGCTCCACCAATACCGATGCCATCCAGATCAACGCACATTCCCCATGTATATGTCCCTCACTCCACAATCAATACATCTCGGAACATGTGGCGATCCCTCCTGTGAATCTCCAGTACCTGGCACAACAGAATTAGCCGCATCTGGTGTCCTAGTTGGAGTTTCTGATTGTTGCATAGTCTCACTTCTCACCAGCTCGCATTGTCTGTCCCTAACCTCTCTCTGTTGCGATTCCTCTGCAGCTTGTCGTCGACGTCTTCTATGATATTCGACTACTGCAGCCGCCGGTGTCTGGCAACTAACCCTTAGATGTCCTCTCTGTCCGCATTTATAACATTTGCGCGTCTCTCTCTTCCTAGTCTGCTTGGTAGCTCCTGTATCTGGTTGTGCCACCGCGTGCACTCTGTCCCTATCCGGACCTTGATCCCGTCGAGGTGATAGTGTTCTACACTCATATCGCAAGTGTCCTCGCTGACCGCATTTAAAACATCTGCGTGTCTTACTCCTCCCAGTATACCTGTCATCAAATCCCTGACCCTGACTCCGGTCACTCTGACCCCTGTCCCGGTTTACCACGATGTCTATCTTGGTCTTGTGGCGAAGGTTCTTTATCGTTCTTTGCTCAACAAGTACAGATGTGGTAGCATTCACCACCTTCCCTTCATCTCTCGTCTAGTGCTCGGGACTCCTATCTCGTTGACCCCGAATGTACTCGACAACCTCTGCCATCTGTGCTTGATGTAAAACTTGTTGCTCCATGACCCTCTGCAATAACGACTGCAGAGTCACCATTACACGTGTCGAATCACTCGTATTTCCAACTTCCGACTGAACAGTAGACGGAGCAATAGTCGGAGTATGTTCGTCCATCATAAACTGCACCACAAAACGTGCATCGGACCAGACTCAACATATACGTATACCATATGTAATACAAAATCAAATCATACACGTATATATATTCCTTAGTCTACCCCGCCTCACAATCACTTCCCAACTAAAGTTCTAGGCAATTCATCGGGTTTCCACATCTAATTTGTTTAAAGTTTATGCTCTTGTTTAACTTCAATTCCTGAAGTTTGACCTCAATCTGATATCAAATGTAACCATATTAGAGCTAACTATAACCTCCATTCCATCCTCCCACCTAGGTTCCTCAAACCTAAGCTCTGATACCAAACTGTGGTGGCCCCAATTTCCGGGGTCGCCCCGTGCTAACAGTTACTTCTCCAGCTCATGCACCAGAAATAACTGCCACGTCATTCCTCTTTCCCTTTGTCTATAATCTTAAAATCAATGTTATTTATCCATAAGCAACAACGGAAATCTTGTCTTAATAAAATAAACTATATATAAAGTTATTTTATTCGACCTATAGTGGAAAAACCCAGCTATACTTGCATATAGGCGATCAACTATACCAGTATATATACAAGTATGGAAGTGATGGTAGTCTCTCATCCCAAAGTAATACAAAATATCAACATAATATTACTAGCAACATACGTACTAGCAGGCCTCAGCGTAGGCAAGACAGATATAATCGCCAAAGATCTTCTTACCCCTGTACTGGTATCAGCACTCAGTTATCACAAAAACAAGATAACGAGTCCAGTAAGTAAAATCCCAAAGAAAACCACCAGGCATTGCAATTTATGAACATGAATAGAAACCAATAAGCAGTGTTAAATAATCATGTAATAACAAGGAAATAACGCAGTCAACTGCTCAAAAGGTAATGCATGAATACCAACACCAAGAAAACAAACTGGGTGTGCAATAAATACCGCCAGTGAAAGCTAGGATCAGTGGCCCAGTCATACCCTACTCCAAAGACCCCACTGACTGTATCCTAGACACCAAATACAATTGAGAAGAAGAAACCCCACACACCCGAAAAACCGCCGGAACGCTATCGTTCCCATCACGATCGGATTTAGATTGACAAAGAAATAAAGCTCAACGAATAGAATAAGTAAATGCAATAGTGGTGTTCAATTGGGTTTTACATACCTCAATCTGCTCTCAACAAACCCCGAAAATACCCCCGGTCTGATCATCCACTAATTTCTCAACTCAATTTTACTGTTTTGGGATTCCTGAGAATCATTTATGAAGATTATTGGTCAATTAATTTGATTATAGTGTTATTTTGGATCATTTCTCCATTTTCCAATTTTTTAGGTTCCAGTGGGCAATTAGCGCGCTAATGAGATCAATTAGCGCGCTAATGAGATCAATTAGCGCGCTAATGAGATCAATTAGCGCGCTAATGAGATCAATTAGCTCGCTTATCTCATCATTGTTCATTATCGTCTTCAATCAGCGTGATTAGCGCGCTAATTTCTCCAATTAGCGCGCTAATTGCTCGCTGTCCAAAAAACTTCCAAATTTAAATTTTTGAACTTCAAACCACTCACAAACTCATAAATTCAATTTCCATCTTTCCATAACTCCTCAATCACCTCAATTACACCATTTAAACATGAATTTCCATAATCAAACACCAAAATCCACAATTTACAAAAATTTCCAATTTCAAACCCATTTTCAAAACTATTCCAAATTCTCTCAAATTTGGTCAAATATCCAACCCATGTCATACCAACCTCATGAACACTAAATCTCAGCAAAATACAGGATTTTATTTCCTCCAAATTTGAATTTCCTCAAATTTCAAACCCACAACAACATTTCACAAACAACCCAAATTTTTGATAAATCCATACCTTGATCTTGTTGTTGGTCTCAAATCCCTTTCCAATCTCCAGCTTTTGATCCTCCTCTTCTCCTTCTTCTCCCACCGATTCTCTCCTCTTCATTCCTCTCTACTATTTCTTCTCCATTTGACCGATCAAGCATGTATATATAGTTAGTTCTTGATCAACTGTGTACACCCATCTCGAGGACAATCTTGTGGTTACCAACCACCCTGTGTCACCCAACTCACTTACACCTTATCTTAACACTGGTGACCTCAAACTGTCTTGTTGTGCATCCCGAGAAACATCCAACTGATGCCAATTTATCCAGCCACAACTATAAGACTTTACAATTTCAATTGATTTGGCCTATATAAATTACCAAATCTACTCAATAAATTCCCAAAATTTATAAATAGGGTCATACTAGTCTCCCGACCACTCGGCACCCAGTGCCCCGTGTCCCGCACGCACCCCGAGGTGATCCCACACTTAGTGCACCAATTATAATTTTATCCTAAGGTTATATTAAATTTCCATTAAATTAAATCCTCCACCTTAGTCATGCTTAAAAAATTTAATCAAATCAAAACCCAACGCCCGGCTTTACTACTTACGAACCCCCGTGTTGACCTGACTCACACCACGAAACCCCGGCGCTCAACCTCGCCCGACATCAAGTTACACACATGTGATGTTTATATAAATAATAATAACTTCCCATCACAATAATAGACATACAACATACACAAATAACATAATACAAGCCTGGGTGCTCATTTTCAAGTTAACCAAGCTATCCACGTAACGCCCAAATTACCCGTTAATCCTCGTGATTAACACAAATCCTGATTTAATTAATTTGGGTCGTTACAGGTTCCAGAGACAGGCCCCTGGACCTTTCCAGGGGCCGAGGGGGGCAGGGTGGATGTTGACCAGGGGCTGGGACCCCCTGGCCAACTAAACAGGGACCAATTTGGTCCCTGTACCATCAAACAGGGACCAAATTGGTCCCTGGCCAAATAAATTGAAAATAAAATAAAATAAAATAAAATAAAAATAGGATAAACCTACGAGGGACGTCGACACCCTCGACAAAGCCCATAAACGACACAACACGTGGGACCCACACCATTTGGGTCCCCAAATATGAATTAAAAATTAAAATACTCAACTTTAAATGAGTAAAATGCTTATGTGGTCTTATATAAAATTGTATAAATTGCGTAGATTCGCGAGCCGGTTCACGTGGGACCCCAAACGTACGATGAGTTGGTATAGGCGTCGCGACGGGTCAATTTAAAGAATTTCGTCCTCGAAATTAAATCAAAGTCATACCTCAAGATTCAAAGAGAAATGGAAAATTCTCTATCATGTAATTCTCCCGCTCCCAAGTCAACTCTTGTTCCCTATGAAATTGCCATCGGACTTGCACTATTGCGTATTCCTTATTACGTAATTTTCTTATTTTTCTATCCATTATTTGGATCGGCTGTTCATCATATGACACGTCCTCCCTTAGATCAACTTGCCCCCAATCAATCCTCGGTGCGTGTTTATTATGTGCCTTCCTCAACATGGAGATATGAAAAACATCATGTACTTCCCGCTAACTGTGGTGGTAACTTGATACGAAAGGCTACTAGTCCCACCCTTTTCTTGATCTCGAATTGCGACGGCCCCAAATTCCGAGGCCGCCCCGTGGCTTCCCATTTCCCCTGCTCATGCACCGGAAACACCTGCCACGTCACTCGTCTATCCAATTAATTTAAAAACTCTTAAGTTTCATGTCATTTAATTTAGTAGTTTACAATTTACAACGGAAGTTTTAATATATCACCAAAAGAGCATTACATAAAGTTAACTTATTCAACCTATAATGGAAAACCTGGAAGTACTCAGTATATAGGCGACAACTGCCATCAATGAATGTTTATATACCAATACTGAAGATGTAATAACTACAAGTCCCCAATAATCATAAGTAAAACAATTTAATACAAATACACCTACCAGTAGGTCCTCGATAG
The DNA here is from genome assembly GCA_039657345.1 of Stephania japonica. NCBI lineage: Eukaryota > Viridiplantae > Streptophyta > Magnoliopsida > Ranunculales > Menispermaceae > Stephania > Stephania japonica. The sequence goes on along the minus strand of CM077558.1, from coordinate 10,903,735 downwards.
TGGACAAGTAAAGATTTTGTCGCCCGTGATCTCCTTGCCCCTACTGATACATAAGGTCTGCACTCAAGCCATCACAAGATGCAGATGATGAGTCCAGTAAGTAAAATCCCAAGGAAAACCACCGTGCATCATAATTTAAGAATATAAATGGAAACAAGTAAATAGTGTTAACCAAACATGCGGAATAGAAGGTAAATGCAGACAACTGCTCAAAGCTCATCGCATGAATATAAACACAAGATAAACAAATGAATGTGCACCAGCTATCCAGGATGTGTACTGAGGATCAGGAGCCCTGTCGTGGTCTGTACCATCGACTCTACCACTGTGTCTTAGACCACACACCTAGCAAGCGACCGCACAACCTTCGGATACATAGACGGGAAAACTCGACCATCCCAGTAAGATTTGGACTCGAAGATTATCAATAACAATAGCTCAAATGAATAGCAATAAGTAAATGCAGTAGTGGTATTCAGTTGGGTTTTACGTACCCGAAAATACGCACTCCAACTTCCCGGACCCGTCAGTACGCCCCACCTAGCTCCCCAATGTCCGAGCTATGGTTTCCCGATCCTTGAAGTCCATTTATAGTGTTTTATACTTTTTGAAAACATATTATATCATTTTATTATATTATATTATATTTTTAATTTTTAGTTGTGATACTTCTCTCGGACTGTGTCGGGGTTCAAAAATCCCCGGAAAGTCCTGCAACCACTTTTCTACCTTTTTTCTAATTTTCTATATTTTTCTAAAATTTTTCCCCATTTTTCTGATATTTTTCACTTATTTTCCTAATTTCCAGCAAATAATATATATATATATTATTAAATTTTAATTTTTTTAAAAAAAAATTATTTTTTTATTTGGGGGGGCCCACCTGGACCGGCCTGGCCCCGATTCGGGGGAAGGGATGCACGCGCGCTGCACGCGCGTGCATCTCCTTCCTCCTTAAGAGAGAGACGATTTGTCTCTAGTTTAAACCAGAGACAAATCGTCTCTGCTGTTTTTTTTTTTTTCATCTTTGTTGCTTCTCTTTTTCTTTTCTCCACTCCTCTACTCTCTCAATCCATTGGAGACCTCTAAAACCTCAAAATTCCTCCACAAATTCATCAAAACAACCCCAAATTCTCGGATCAAAAATACATGCAAATAACCCCAAATTTATCAAATCACCTCAATTTTTCCACAAATTCGAACCAACACAATGTAAATCACCAAAACCAACTTCAAAGTCCACAAATCTAGTAAAAACAGTGGCCAAATCTATCGAAAATGAAATTTCACTCCAACATCCATTTTAATAGAAAATCAACAAAAATGAGGATAAATTACCTTGGATTGGTTGTTGTGAAGCTCAATCTCCTCTCCAAGCTCAATTTCATCCCCTCAAACCCTCAAATTTACTCACTGATCTCCCAATAATTTGTTTGAGAAATCCTTCCTTTTACATGTTTGATCGATCAAGTTATATATATAGGTGGTGTTTTAATCTCACGTGCACACACATCTCGAGGTAAATCCAATGGTCCCTGAACACCATGTGTCACCAACTTCTTGAACACCTTATCATGACACCATGTATCTCGAATTTCCTTGTTGTGCATCTCGATGACAATCCTAGGTGTACTGATTATTGATTTCAAACTATATGACTTTATTATAATCCAATTGATTTAATTCATAACACCTATTTTAGTCATCAATAAATTTCATAAATTTGTGAATATGGTCACACTAATTCCCCGACCACTCGGCACCCCGTGCCCCATGTCCAGCACGCTTCCCGAGGCGGTTCCACATTTAGTGTACCCAATTTAATTTCCTTAGCTTAGCCTAAGCTTATATATATTTACATTTAATTAAATAAATCCTCAACCATAGCATGTTTAAATAATTTAAATCTAATTAAACCCCAATGCCCGGCCTCACTGCTACTAAACCACGCGTTGGCGCGTTCGCCGAACTAAAACCTCGGCTCACAACTCGTCCGACAAGTTTATTTTAAATGCACACCTATGATGACTAATATATCATACTAATAATGATAAATGAATATTAATGCATCACAGAATTTAGGAACTCACAGCAGTATACAGTCAATATCCTAAGTTCGAGATATGCCTAGCCTATCCGCGGCGTCCACGTGGTGTCTGAGCTGGCGTCCAAATCTGAAATAAGGTAAATAACGGCGTTAATAAATAACGGGCCGTTACAATTTTTCCCAACTAAAAGAAATTTCGTCCCGAAATTTGAGTTAGTTTAGAACATACCGTGGAATAACTGGGGATAACGCTCTCGCATGGTCGACTCCAACTCCCAGGTAAGTCCCTCCGTACCGTGATGCTGCCACCGCACGAGTACCTTATCTATCTCTCTGTTCCTGAGAGTCTGGATTTTACGATCTAATATCGCCAATGGCCGCTCCTCGTAAGTTGCGTCGGGCTGAACATCCACCTGTCGCATGTCAACCATGGGTCGTGGCCCGATCCTAGCCAATCGCAACATCGAAATGTGGAAGGTAGGATGAATCCTTGCTAACTCTGCCGGTAAATCTAATCTGTACGCCACACTGCCAACCTTCGCTATAACTCGATATGGTCCGATAAATCTCGGCGCCAGTTTCCCCTTAATCCCAAATCTCTACTGGCCCTTCCAAGGAGAAACCTTCAGGTAAACCATATCGCCAACCTCATAGCTCAGACTGTCATGGTATCTATCCGCGTATTTCTTCTGCCTGTCCTGTGCTGCTTAAAGTCTCTGACGAATCTGTCGGATCTTCTCTGTGTGATCAACAACTATCTCCGGCCCAATTGTAACTGTATCTTCCGGCTCTGCCCAACACGCTGGTGACCTGCAGGGCCTCCCATACAACGCCTCATAAGGTGGCATCCCGATACTAGCCTGATAGCTGTTGTTGTAGGCAAATTCACACAGTGGTAGGAAATCCTCCCATGAGCCTCCAAACTGCAAAATGCAAGCTCTCAACATATCCTCTAGAATCTGTATCAATCTCTCAGACTGGCCATCTGTCTACGGGTGATAAGCCATGCTGAACTGCAACCTAGTACCAAACTGCTCCTGCATCGCCTCCCAAAATCTCGAAGTGAACCTGGGATCCCGGTCAGATACTATGGAGATTGGTACCCCATGCAGTCTGATGATCTCCTGCTCGAACAGTCTACTCAACTGGTGAAACGTATACCTCATCGAAACTGGTATAAAGTGTGCAGATTTCGTCAATCTATCTATCACCACCCAAATCGCATCATGTCGCCTCGAAGTCTGGGGTAATCCACTAACAAAATCCATAGCGAGGTGTTCCCACTTCCTCTGAGGAATGGGTAACGGCTGCAACAATCCTCCAGGTCGCTTATGCTTCTCCTTCACCTGCTGACATATGTGACACCCTCGAACATATTCACCAACATCAGCCTTTATCCCCGGTCACCAAAACAATCTCCGCAAGTCATGGTACATCTTGGTTCTGCCCGGATGAACTGTGTATCGCGACCGGTGACCATCCTCTAATATACTATCTCGTATCTCTGACACGGCTGGTACCCATAGTCGACCTCGATGCCGCAAACATCCATCAGATATCTCCGCCCAATCAGTGCACTCAGGATCCCGTGCCAATCCACTAAACCGCTCATAAAGCCCATCAGCCCTCTAACACTCCGATACCCATTCCAGTGACACTGTCGGTACCCTCATCTGACCACAAATCTGTAGATCCTGCATAACCAAAAGGTCTGACATGCTCATAACTGACGCCATCTCCAACAGTCCCATGTGTCGAGTCTCGGTCTGACTATCAACCTCGCATCTGCTCAATGCATCAGCCACTACATTAGCCTTTTCGGGATGATACTCAATCGTAAAATCATAATCCTTCAACAGCTCTAACCATCTCCTCTGACGCATATTAAGATCTTTCTGTGTGAAAATGTAGCGTAGACTCTGATGGTCAGTGTAAAGCACAAACTTCTCTCCGTAGAGGTAGTGTCTCCAAGCCTTCAGCTCAAACACAACTACCGCAAGCTCCAAATCGTGTACGGGGTAGTTACACTCATATAGTCGCAATCGCTTGGATAAATAAGCCACTGGTCGTCCTTCTTGCATCAGAACACATCCCAGTCCAGTTCCCGATGCATTAGTTTAAACTGTTAACTCCTTCCCTGGCTCAGGTAATGCCAACACTAGCGCAGTCGTCAACCGTTTCTTCAACTCCAGAAAATGCCTGCTCACATTCCTCAGACTACTCAAATGGAACATCCTTCTTCATCAACCTCATCATCGGTGCTGCAATCATGGAGAAATCCTTTACAAATCGGCGGTAGTAACCTGCTAAACGCAAAAAACTCCGTATCTCAAAAATAGTCTCCGGTCTCTTCTAGTCAATCACCGCTCTAATCTTGTCTCCCTCAACAGAAATGCCCTGACCGCTGATCACATGTCCCAAAAACTTCACTTCCCTCATCCATAATTCACACTTACTGAATTTCGCATACAAAGATGCTCCTCAACGTCGTCAACACCGATCGAAGATGACTCTCGTGATCTACTCGCGTCCGGTCGTATATCGATATCGTCAATGAAGACTATCACGTATCGGTCCAAGTAGGGTCTCAGTACTCGATGCATCAGATCCATGAAAACTGCTGGAGCGTTCGTCAACCCAAACGGTAACACCGTAAACTCGAACAACTCAGTATCTGTATGCTGAAAGCGATCTTCTTGATATCCTCTTCTTGAACCCGCAACTGGTGATATCCCGAGCGTAAATCGATCTTCGAGAAGAACTGTGCACCCGTCAACTGGTCAAACAGATCGTCGATCCTCAGAAGCAAGTAACGATTTTTAATCGTCACCTGGTTCAGCCTTCCGATAGTCCATACACATCCTCATCGATCCATCCTTCTTCCTCACAAATAACACTGGCGCTCCCCACGGTGACATACTCGGTTGAATGAATCCCTTCGCCAATAATTCTTCTAGCTGTTTCCTGACCTCCTCCTGCTCCATAGGTGACATACGATAAGGTCTGCTAGATATAGGCTGGGTCCTTGGTAATAACTCTATAATAAACTCTATCGCCCGTGGTGGTGGTAATCCGGGTAAATCATTTGGGAAAATGTCCACGAATTCTCGGACTATAGGTTGTCCTCGATCCTAACAGATCCTCCGGTCTCAGTCTCAACGATCGCTGCAAAGTCCTCCATCTCCTGAGCAGTTGTTAATCTACCTCTCGTAATAGGCAATTCGGAGGCGTTCCCGATCAACGTAAACTCTGGTAAACCCGGAATATAGAACTCTACCCTCTTCCCATAACAATCTATCTGTGCATGGTAAGCTGACAGCCAATCCATACCAAAGAGTGCATCAAACTCTAGGTACTCCAGTACTCGGAGATCGGCTAGTAACTGATGTCCGGTAACCTCAACCATGACGCCCCGAACTATCCGGTTAGGGTAAATCTTATCCCCAGCAGCCGTGCTGAGAACAAGATGGGTCTCTAGTGTGTGTGTGTCTAACCTAACTCCCCCACTAACCGTCCAACAATAAATGACAATGTACTACCCGAGTCAAACATGGCATGAATAAGTCTACTGTGAATAAGTAACGTACCCTCAACTAGCTGTCTGGTGGCTCCTAGATCTGGCTGTGCCACTGCATATACTCTGTCTCTCTCCCGACCCTACTCCCATCGTGGAGATGGAACCCGGCAATCCAATTTCAAATGTCCCCTCCGACCGCACCGGAAACATCTGCGTGTCTCCCGTATCCCAGTTCGCACATCATCCGATCTCGGCTCCTGACCCCGGTCCCTCTGACCCCTATCTCGGCCACCCTGATCTCTAACCTGATGCTGCTGAGGCTGCTGTCGCTGCTGTGGTGCTGGAACTATGGTGTGTACAAGCTGCCTGTCCCTATACTGATCCCTGCCATCCTGACGTCTGTCTCTGCCATCCCGGCGGTCATCCCGGTGACCTCTAATAAACTGGTCCTGCTGTCTTTTCGGCCTCCTATCCTGTCGAGAGCTCTGCCGAACCTCCACCTCGGCCGATGCTGTCATAGGAAGACCGTTCTTCTGCATCAAGAACGTCTCGTAGGTCAGTGCTCGCTCAAACATCGCCTGAACTGTCGGAGCCCTGGACGATACGATCGCGTTGGCAATGTCATCCCTCACTCCCCGAATGAAGTAGTAGATCTATAATTGCTCTGTGCCAGCGATATCCATCGAGAATTGCAGCAAGTATCGGTACCTATCCATATATTGCATCATGCTCCGGTTTCCCTGCCTCAGGGATAAAAACTCCTCCCTCAATCTCAATCGCACCTCCATAGGTATAAACTGGTCATAAAATATCTCTCGGAACTCTGCTCAAGTCGCGGGATCAGCATGCGTCTCCTAGTAGTTAGTCCACCACACTGCGGCATCTATCTGAAACACGTCCCAGATAGTCTCGCTCTAAACCTCTCTTCCATGTTCAACTCCTTGTGCAGGCCCTGGTGCGATAAAATCCAATCTCCTGCAGTCTCAGGGTCTCCTCCTCCATAAAAGTAAGCGGGCTGAAATTTGAGGAAATCCCGTAACCTCTTGGCCTGCGGATCCATCACATACTCTGACATTACCGTCGGGGTAACCTCTACTGCTGCTACTACCGGTGTAGTATCGACTGCCTGAACCTCGGGTACCACTGCTTGAGTAAGAGTAACTGTGGTCTCTGTGGGTCCCGTAGTCGCCACTGCCTCCCTAGACATAGCCAATCCAACCATCATAGCGGCCTGCTCTCTCAATAGTCGTAATATCTTGGCTATCTGAGTCTCATGCGCCGTAACTCGGTCCTCTAAGGGAACTGAAGATCCAGAAGCCCTCCCGATATCACTAGACTGTCTATCCATCATGTCCTGCATTGTGATGCGTGTCCAGATCAACCTCGTATATACGTATTCGTATAGTATATATATAAAACAATACATATATCACATAACAATCCTAGCTCTACCCGCTTTCTTGCTTCCCAACTAAAGTTCTAGGCAGACTCATCGGGTTTCCACATCTAGTTTGTTAAGGTTTATGATCTTGTAAAACTTTTTAACAAATTATTTCTCGAAACTCTCGCTCTAATACCAACTGTGGCGGCCCCAAATTTCCCGGGCCGCCCCGTGGTCAGCTACCCCCTGCCTCAGCTCCGGAAGTTGCTTTGCCACGTGTCTCTCTGCCTTCGTACTTTAGGTAGTTATCATGTAGTTTGTTAAAATCACTTAATTTATCATTTTCAAAGAAATTAACAACGGAAGAATTTAAAGTTTAAAAAAATGCATTCATATATATATATATATAAAAGTTTTACTGATCAAACCTATAGTGGAAAACCCGGCTGTACTGTGCATACAGGCGATCAACTATAACAGTATGTATACCAGTACAAGTGTGTATCCAGTTTCCCAACCCAAAAGATAATACAAAATATCAAAAATATGTGAATATCTACACACATACCAGTAGGCCTCGGCGTAGGCAAGTCAGATGAAATCGCCGATAATCCCCTTGCCCCTGCTAGTACCAGGATCTGCGCTCAGCCACCACAAAAAGACAGATGTCGAGCCCAGTAAGTAAAATCCCAAGGAAAACCACCATGCATAAATAATGGAAATAATTAACAGAGCCAATAAGTAGTGTTAAATAAACATGCGGAAGGAAGGAAAATATGCAGACAACTACTCAAAGCTATTCGCATGTATATAAACACATTGATAGACAAAGGGGTGTGAACAAAGCCACTAAGTGTGTACTAGGACCAGGAGCCCTGGTCGTGGCCCATGCCTCCGACCCTACGACTGTATCCCAGCGGCATTAACCCTAGTGGGCTAATCGAATGCGTGAAATGGAGTCCAACTCGGGATATCGTCTACCGAGTTCCTAGATCACGCGCTACACACCTAGCCAGCGACCTCAACTACCCGTGGATACATAGACGGTACCATAACCGTCCCAGTAGGAATATAAATCACAAATTTTCAAGGAAATAAAGCTCAATTGAAATAAATAAGTAAATGCAGTAGTGGCATTCAGTTGGGTTTTACGTACCCAAAAATATGCACTTCGACTCCTCGGACCCGTCAGTTCGCTCCACCTAGCTCCCCAATGTCCGAGCTATGGTTTCCCGGTCCCTGAAGTCCATTTTATAGTGTTTTATACTTTTTGAAAACATATTATATCATTTCATGATATTTTATTATATTTTTAATTTTTTTAGTTGTGGTACCTCTCCCGCGCTGGGTCGGGGTTCCAAAAATACTCGAAAAGTCCCGAAACCACTTTTCTACCTTTTTCTAATTTTCTATATTTTTCTAGAATTTTTCCCAATTTTTCTGATATTTTTCACATATTTTTCCAATTTTCTAGCAATTAAAACTGTTTTTTTTTTGGAAAAAAAAAATAAATAAATAAATAAAAATATTATTTAAATAATATATGGGTGGGTCCCCCGAACCGGGTCCAACCCGACCCAACTGGGTCGGCCGGTTCGGCCCATCTAGCCGAGTCGGTCGGGCCGGTCAAGGCCCAGCCGGCCTAGGGGTTGGGCGGGGCGGTTTGGCCGGCCCCACTGGGATTGGCCTGGGCTGGCCCAGCCCGGCCCAGGGGTGCACGCATGCACGCACGCGTGCATGCCCCCCTTCTTCTTCCAGAGACAGTTTCGTCTCTGGTTTTAACCAGAGACGAAACTCGTCTTTTTTTTTTCCGTCAATCTTCTTCTCTTCTCTACTCCGCTCGATCCCTCTTCATGTTCAATTCATTTGAGACCTCCAAAACCTCTAAATTTCACCACAAAACCCCAAGAACAACACCCAATTCCTAGATAAAAAATACATGCAAATAAACCCAAAATTTATCAAATTGCCTCAATTTTTCCACAAATTCGAACCAACACAATATAAATCAACAAAACCAGTTTCAAAGTCCACAAATCTAGTAAAAACAGTGGCCCAATCTATCGAAAATGAAATTTCACTCCAACATCCATTTTAATGGAAAATCAACAAAAATGAGGATAAATTACCTTGGATCGGTTGTTGTGAAGCTCAATCTCCTCTCCAAGCTCAATTTCATCCCTTCAAACCCTCAAATTTACTCACTGATCTCCCAACAATTTGTTTGAGAAATCCTTCCTTTTGCATGTTTGATCGATCAAGTTATATATATAGGTGGTGTTTTAATCTCATGTGCACACGCATCTCGAGGTAAATCCAATGGTCCCTGAACACCATGTGTCACCAACTTCTTGAACACCCTATCATGACACTATGTATCTCAAATTTCCTTGTTGTGCATCTCGATGACAATCCTAGGTGTACTGATTATTGATTTCAAACTAAAGGACTTTATTGTAATCCAATTGATTTAATTCATAACACATATTCTAGTCATCAATAAATTTCATAAATTTGTGAATATGGTCACACTAATTCCCCGACCACTCGGCACCCCGTGCCCCATGTCCGACACGCTTCCCGAGGCGGTCCCACACTTAGTGTACCCAATTTAATTTCCTTAGCTTAGCCTAAGCTTATATATATTTACATTTAATTAAATAAATCCTCAACCATAGCATGTTTAAATAATTTAAATCTAATTAAACCCCAATGCCCGGCCTCACTGCTACTAAACCACGCGTTGGCGCGTTCGCCGAACTAAAACCCCGGCTCATAACTCGCCCAACAAGTTTATTTTAAATGCACACCTATGATGACTAATATATCATACTAATAATGATAAATGAATATTAATGCATCACAGAATTTAGGAACTCACAGCAGTATACAGTCAGTATCCTAGGTTCAAGGTATGCCTAGCCTATCCGCGGTGATGCGTGTCGAGCGCGTCAAAATAAATATATATCCCGACGAGATTACCAATAACTAAAAGAACTGCAGTAGTGGCAAGCACGGGGTCGAACCACGAAGACCAAGTTTTCAACTTAGATTACTAACCTAAAACTAACCTAGAGTGTTCAAGAAAATGTCTCTAATTTTGCTAAAAATAATAATTAAAACACAATGTAAATAAATCAATTAAAATGGAAAAGAACAACCCAAACCATCAGTTTCACAAATCTTTTCAATTTGGCATAATTTTAAATACAGTCCTCAATCTAATTAAAGTATGCAAATCACAAGAATTTAGTGTAGTTATAGACCGGTATGTACGCGGTCTTCGCGCTCTTCCTCGATGTCGGTAGCGTACGACGTTGACTACTTTCCGACCAATTACGCAACCTGATCGCTAGTGCTCCATTTAACGCATTGAATTACATCGATTAGTGAAGGCACTAACCTAGACAACCGGATCGCTAGTGCTCCCGATTTATAGATTCCTATGGTATTTGATCGGTCCCAAAAGGGTTAATCAATTGGTACGGTCAATTGCCACCGATCTTATCGCATGAATCTTGGAAGTTTAAACTAAACTTTCCTTAAATTACTATGAAAAACAAAATAAATAAATAAATAAATGGATCTCACATATGTTTTATGCCAAAAAGATGATTTGATCCACTTTCATAGGTGAGTTTAGCCGGCCATCGACTTCAAAACTCCATTAAAATCTAGCACAAAGTGTAAAAAAGAGGAGAGAAGAACAAAGAAAAAGCAAAGAAAGGAGAGGAGAAAGATCCCCCAATCCTCCTCTTGATCTCCCGTCTCTATCTATATATATGTGAATACAACATCTAACGATGGTCTTCATTGATCCACGTTATACATCTTTGATCTTGTGGATATCTTTATACACACATCAACTTTCATGCTCCTTGCTACACCAGATCATCATCTCCACTAAACAAAGTGGTTCGGCTTCTAGTTGTTGCCTAATAATCTTAATTCTTTTTCAATGTAAAATATATCCGTTTGATCATGAACCATTTCTATAACGCCGAAAATGATAAATACAGATAATTAGACTCCACTCAAATACATGAAAATACTATGACACCACGACTTATCACGCGGCTCCACGTAGACGTTTGAAATAAGGTAAATAACGGCGGTCCAACGAATGGTCCGATGAATCTTGGAGATAACTTTCCTTTTAACCCGAATCGATGATGCCCTTTCCAAAAGCACGAAATACAACATCTCGATGGTCCTAATAAATAATCTTAATTCTTTGGTGCCATTTCGGTCCAAGCACACAATACTCGGTGAGATCTACACGAAAACTATTATACTGTTGAAAACTATTATTGTATGCGAACTCGCACAACGAAATGTACGTTTCCCAACTTCCACCGAAATCCAATACACAGGCTCGAAGCATGTCCTCAAGTATCTGGATCAATCTCTCAGTCTGCCCATCAGTCTGAGGGTGAAAGGCCGTCCTGAGATTGAGTTTAATTCCCATCTGGTGCTGAAACCCTTTCCAAAACTGAGAGGTAAATCTCGGATCATGATCCGACACAATAGTCACCGGAACCCCATATAACCTGACAATTTCATTGACGTATTTGCCTCCAAGTCTGTATGCTGAATATCCTATGGAGATAGGAATAAAGTGTGCCGACTTAATTAAACGATCTACAACCACCCAAACCGCATCATGTCCTTTTTGTGTGTTCGGTAGCCCCGAAACAAAATCCATGGCTATGTGTTCCCATTTCCATTGTGGAACAAGCAATGGTTGCAATAATCCTCCCGGCTTTTGGTGATCTGTTTTTACTAGCTGACAGATCTCGCAGTTCTGAATGTAAGTAGCGATGTCAACTTTTATCCCCGGCCACCAATACATTCGTTTCATATCTTGGTACATTTTATTGCCTCCCGGATGCACTGTAAACTATGATCTATGAGCTTCTCTGAGTAAATCATCTCGTAACTGTTTATGAGATGGTATCCATACTCTGTCTTGGAACCTCAACGCCCCATCACCTGACAATCTCCAGTCCTTATCATCAATGTTATCTGCCAATGACCTGTACTGTCCATACTCAGAATCGGCCCTCTGACAATCAATAACTCTAAACAATGCCACTGGCTCCGCTCTCATCTGAACATGCTCTTGACTCCTTATGACATCTGAGTCTTCCACCGGTACTTCATGTATTTACATTACAACTTCGGACTCTGACTCCAATCGAATACGGCTTAAAGCATCCGCCACTACATTCGCTTTCCCCGGTGATACTCAAGTGTGAAGTCGTAGTCTTTCAAGAATTCCAACCACCTCCTCTGTCTCATGTTCAAATCACTCTGAGTAAACAGGTACTTCAAACTTTTGTGATATGAATAAACAGTAAACTTTTCCCCATATAGATAATGTTTCCATAATTTCAAAGCAAACACCACTGCTGCTAACTCTAAATCATGCACCGAATAATTCTTCTCGTGAATCTTCAGTTGACGTGAAGCATAGGCGATTACCTTCTTGTCTTGCATTAGTACTCCTCCCAATCCAATCCCTGAAGCGTCAGTGTACACTGACAATTCCTTACCGGGCTCTGGTAGGACCAAAATAGGTGCGGTGGTCAAACACTCCTTCAACAATTGGAAAGCTTTTTCGCATGCATCACTCCAAACATAAGTAACATCCTTCCACGTCAACTCAGTAAGCGGTGAAGCAATCGACGAGAAATTTTGCACAAAATGCTGATAATACCCTGCTAGTCCTAGGAACCTTCGTATTTCTGAAGTATTTTTAGGTTGTGGGCATCTAAGGATCGCCTCAATCTTCGTAGGATCAACTGTTACACCTTCCGCATTCACCACATGGCCCAAAAATTTCACTTCGGAAGCCCAAAACTCACACTTGCTTAGCTTAGCGTAAAGCTTATGTTCCCTTAATGTCTGCAACACTTTCTTAAGATGTTTTCTATGGTCCGACTCAGTCTTAGAATATATCATAATGTCATCGATAAATACAATCACAAACTGATCGAGGAATGGTTTGAAAACACGGTGCATCAAATCCATGAACATGGCTGGCGCATTAGTAAGTCCAAACGGCATCACTGTGAACTGAAAGTGACCATATCGTGTACTAAATGCTGTCTTTGGTATGTCTTCTTCTCGTATGCGCAGCTGATGGTACCCCGACCTCAAATCTATTTTCGAAAAGAATCTTACTCCCCTCAGTTGGTCAAATAAATCATCGATCCTGGGAAGCGGATACTTGTTCCGAATAGTCACCTTATTCAACTGTCGATAGTCAATACACATTCTCAAACTGCCATCCTTCTTCTTCACAAATAACACGGGTGCTCCCCATGGCGAGACACTTGGGGAAATTAAGCCTTTCTGAGTCAACTCCTCTAGTTGCTTCTTCAACTCTTTCAACTCGGTAGCCGCCATACGATAGGGTGCCTTAGAAACTGGTCTAGTACCGGGAATAAGGTCAATCACAAAGTCAATGTATCGATGTGGAGGAAGTCCTAGAAGGTCAGAAGGAAAAACATCTGGAAAATCCCTAACAACAGAAATCTTCTTAATTAGGACTTCTTGTCCCTCCTCTCCCATAGAAGTTAGACTCGCAATAGTCTCTATCTCATCAAAAGTCGCAACTCTACTTCGGCTGATAACATTAGCTAAAGAACAACCTCTAAACTCAAATGGAGTAGTGCCCGGAATCTGAAAGATTACCGTCTTATTGAAACAATCTATCTTAGCGTGATACGTCTCTAACCAGTCCATTCCCAATAGTGCATCATATTCTAAACATTCTAACACTCGTAAATCGAACGGCATAGTGTGATCCCCAATTTTAATTATGCACCCCTCACATGTCATATTAGGGTAAATCTTTTCGGTGGAGACTGTGCTCAAAATCAAGTATGTGTGTGCTCTAATTGATGTCAATCCTAAAGCATGTACCATAGCCCCCGAGATAAGAGAAATAGGAGAACCAGAATCAAATAATGTATGCATGTTACGACCATTAATTGAAACCGTACCTGCGACTAACTGTCGCGCGGCTCTCTGATCCTGTTCCGCCATAGCATGAACTCTTCCTCGAGCAACTGGGGCTGCACTCTCCTCAGATGATGGTGGGTATGGAGATTGGTTCTTGTAATGCCCCGGCGTCTTGCACCGAAAACATACAATATGTGACTTCTGAGCATTCGGCTGTGGCTGCGCGACACTTCCTGATACACTCGGCCTTGGCCCTACTGATACCCTGCCACTATTCTTACTCTGTTGCGGTGGACGTGGCTGTTTAAATGTCACACCTTGGTTAGTCGAAGGTGTGGAAGCATGGGAAGGTGTGGTGTTCCCCGTCAAAGGGTGTGTGCCTTCAATGCAACCACTGAGTGTGTCGGTCCACTTGATGCTCCTCCAAACCGAAGTTTCTTTGAGTTTTTCTCAGGTCCCCTCTGATAACTATCAAAGTTTCTTTTGCCTTGACCATACCGACTAGATCGTGTCTCATCAATGCGGAGTGCATCTTCACAGTCGAGTGCCCTGTTATACGCTTGCTGAAATGTCTCTGCCCCTGATGCTACCACTAGGGAATGAATCTCCTCTATCAACCCATCAACGAAACGTCTTCTCCGTGTCGTCTCAGATGGAACGTACTCATGCGCAAACTCCGCTAATTCATTGTACTTTGCTGCATAATCTGCTACACTCATGTTGCCCTGCACTAAGTCAAGAAATTCTCGAATCTTTGCTGCCTTTACTGATTCTGGAAACCACTCTTCATAAAACAGTTTCTTGAACTGTGTCCAAGACATATTAGTCCCTTACGCTCTTTCGATGGACAACCACCATTTGTGGGCTCGATGCTTTAACAAGAAAGACACTAGAGGCACCATAGTCCACTTATCAATACTTAGAGTCTTCATCCTCTTATCCATGTGCAAGATCCATGCTTTAGCCTCTACGGGATCTCTATCCCCATAGAAACGAGGTATGTCATACTTCATGAACTCTTTTTGTAATTTTCCTCTCCGATATGCCTCTGTATCCTTGTCTCCTCCATGTACGGCTGCTGCCACCGTATTAGTGACGGAATCCGCGCCTTCTTCTGCTACTTGGTGCTTATGGACAGGTTCTAGTGGAGGATTAGGCCCCTGTTCCACCTGCACTTGCCCGGTTGATCTAGTATTTCCTTGTGTTTGAATAAGTTCCATAATACGTGTCATATTTCTTTCTTGAGCAGACGCCATTTCTTGTAGGGCTTTTTGATGTGACTCCATCAGGGAAGATATGCGCTGCTTCATTTCCCTACGCCAATGTCTATCATCTTTGTCCTGAGCATCCCTCAAATTATGCGAACTTCCCCCATGGTTACTCATAGTGCACTATAGAGCAACAAGTGATTAGTCCAATAATTTGAGGAATTTGCAAAATATCTAACGTTATAAATATATTACATTCATAAATATATAACAATGTATTAACGCTTTATCTTTGATTTTCGATCCCTTCCCAATCTAGAATTTTGACATTTGTGCACATTAAGTCGACTCAAACCGATGTCCCATACCATGGATTTGTTCGACTTAAACTTGTTTTTTTTTTTATTTAAGGTTCTACAACTTAGATTTTTCCTAACCTAATGTTTCCCTAGGTTCTAATCCTTAGGTTCTGATACCAACTATGACGACCCTTCCCTGATCTAGGGTCAAGTCGCTCGGCTCAAACCGTTACTTAAACCCGATACCTGAATCAGGCCCAAGTAACGGCTTGGCACGCCTAAGTAAACCTGCGGAATAATTATTCTAAACAATATATATATATATATAATAATAAGTGTGTGAAAAATAATCACAATAAAACCATATAAACATGTATATAATAATGAGATCTATCATCTTTAATATTTAACTGTCTCATACAACTTCATAATAATATTATAAAGGCTCAAAACTACCCATTAACTAAATTCTCAAGCTATAACCCACATACGAGGTTTACAAAATGATTAATATTAATAATAAACTAGTATTATATGAGTCTTACATATGAAGGCACTTCAAGATAAATCCTTTTCCTTGCCTTTCTTGTCTATCGCGCTGGTAGAGGGACCTGTGGGGTAGAGTGGGGTGAGCTAAAGAACCAACGATGCTCAATAAGAGGAAAGACTCGCTAATATATTAAATATGCAAGTACTACCTAGTACTCATGCAAATTCTACATGACATCCAATTCATACGCATAAAACTACATGTAATAACCGAATAAATGCAAATCATAACAAAATTATAAACATATTAATTGAACACATAATTCGATACAATTAAAGACATGGTTCATGCTCATCGTAGTTATGAAAATGGATTCATATTCCAAGAAGAATAATAACTAATATTTCCATTTCCAAATTAGACATCCAATAATCTTTGTATCAATATTTAATGTCGTATTCCATTCACATTACTATACATAAAAACATAATAGTTTTACAACACATTTGATAAACATCCATTTATGTCATGCATAATAATATTCATTATTATTCATTTATAAAATCTACACATGACATACATATAAAGTCAAATGAAAGATTTAAATGAAATGCGATAGATATACATATTAATATAAGCCGTTGTTCCATTCAATGCGAACTAGATATTGACCGAATCATCTACTTTCGAATTGGTACAATAACTAGAGGAAACGCAATGGCCGTTACGCCCTCTAAATAATTGCACCAAAATAAAGATAGATTCATCCAAGTCGTCACCGCTACACATCTCAAAGAATCATCAAGTAGCAAAGGATGGAACTCCAAACCCTTACCCTCGAATAATTTACCTTATGCATTCAATTAGTCAAGAAAACCCTCAGTGGTTAACTACCACAACATTCTGGGGCGTCCAAGATATAGACTACTTGCTAATTTGGCCTGCGGTGGAACTCCACACATTCTGGGGCACCGAATAACATAAAAGGCAAAACAATGTATTCACCATTCCATAGATAATAGAGATCCAAACCAATATCACGACGCAACCCATTCCCAAGTCGTTACATTCAAAACATGCATTCCTAATTATCTAATAATCAAGCCATATTTAATGCATGAGCGAAGCTCCCCACTTACCTGGACCCGTCGCGACGCCTATACCGACTTCTCGTACGTTTGGGGTCCCACGTGAACCGTCTCGCGAATCTACGCAATTTATACAATTTTATATAAGACCACATAAGCATTTTACTCATTTAAAGTTGAGTATTTTAATTTTTAATTCATATTTGGGGACCCAAATGGTGTGAGTCCCACGTGTTGTGCCGTTTATGGGCTTTGTCGAGGGTGTCGACACCCCTCGTAGGTTTATCGTATTTTTATTTTATTTTATTTTATTTTATTTTCAATTTATTTGGCCAGGGACCAATTTGGTCCCTGTTTGGTGGTACAGGGACCTGTTAGTTGGCCAGGGGTTAGTTGGCCAGGGGGTCCCAACCCCTGGTCAACATCCACCCTGCCACCCTGCCCCTGGAAAGGTCCAGGGGCCTGTCTGTCCCTGGAACCAAACCAGGGGCAGACGCCCCTAGCGTCGGCCTCTACGGGTGGGGGTTTCCCCCACCCCACCAACCCTCGGATCTATGTCCGAGGGTGGTCCCCAGTGCTCGCCGGCACTGGGGACCCCTCCACCGCGGCTCACCCGCCGCGGTGGCGGTGATGGAGGAAGTGGGGTGGCTATTGCCACCCCTTCCTCCTCACCATAATGGGGTGGCTAAAGCCACCCCCCCATATTAGGCGGTGGCGCCGCTGAGGAGCAGCGGTGCCGCTGCCCGCCCCCAAAACCGGCGGCTCCAAGGGGAGCCGCCACCCCTCTTTCCTCTTCTCCAAAAACAAAACAAACCAAAGAAGAAGAAAAGAAGAAAAAGAAGGAAGAAAAGAAAAAAAAAAAAAAAAAAAAAACCACCAAAAGATTATCTCCCCCTTGGTTGTTCAAGCCTCCTCTTCTTCTCCTCTCTCTCCAAGTTTAGGGTTTCAACACAAAAGAGGCTACAAACTTATAAAAGGTTTATATAGGTAAGGTTTTAAAGTAGGGTTGCTCACAAATTTAACCCCAAATTACGTAAATACCCCTATGGGCCCAATTTCCTCGTTAAGCCCATTCCAACTATTTTCACTTAGTCCAAATCTTGTTAATATTAATTTTTTTTTTGTAACAATCTCATTTGTTCACATACTTTAATATAAAATCAATAAAATACCTTTAAAATGGGTCGGAGAATATTTGGGTCCTTACATTTAATATCTTAAATCGTGGAAAGACCAAATACACACCTTTATGAAAGTTTAAGGACCAAATGTCTATGAATGAAAGTTCATGGACCAGATGTACATAGGTCTGGGCACATAACCTGACGACTCGACTCGGGTGGTGTATTGGGTGGATAGGGCTGAAAAAAAGAGTCGGGTCGTCAGTTGGATACCCACTTGGGGCTCAAAGTGGGTTACAAAAACATTTCCCAAAAAAAATCTTAAGAACTTGAAAAAAAAAAGTAAGACCAAGAAGAGATGAAAGATCTCCAAACTCGTCAAATCAGTGAAAAGGCCCAGTAAATACCCAACCTTGGAGGTGTCTTCAAGATGTGATGTTTTTACATGTCTATTTAAGCGGGAAAAGGTTGATTTTAACCCCTAAAGTTCGATGGCATTGGCGATTTACCCCTTAAAGTAAAAGTAGGAGGATTTCAACGTCTAAACTAATTAAAATTGGGTTTAAAATTTGGTATTCTACCCCACTGTTATAATTTTCATCTTCTCCTTTGTTTTCTAATAATGTGGCATGATGATTTGGCGATTGGTGGGTCCCACATCAAAGTAAAAAAAAAAAAAAAAATGTTGCTGATTCTCCTCTCGTTGCCAGTGAAACATCTCCGGAGACTGGCAGCGGTGGTTGCAGTATGACAGTTACGGCAGCGACGACGGCGACATTGCCAAAGGTAATTACTAATTTTTTAGACTCTCAAACTAATTTTTGTGAGTTATTTTTTTTCTTTTTTCCTTTTGACAACAACGACGACGATGACAATAACAACAACGGTGGCGAAGGTAACACTATTTTTGAGCCCTCAAAGACTGATTTTTTGTGATTCTTTTTCTTTTTTCCTTTTGTCACTAATCTTTATAATGTTTTTCATGTGATTTTTTTTGATAAGTAGATGTGGATTTTCTCCCCTTTTTTGGCAAATTTTGATATGGGTTTCGTGAATCGCTTGGAAAAGGATTTTTTCTCTCATTTTTTACCAATCTTGATATAGGTTTTGTGAATCACTTGTAATGTGGATTTTCTTCTCTTTTCATTTTTACTAATTTTATGTTGGTTTTGTGACTCACTTTTAGTAGCAGGAGCAAATTTCCATGATGCTTTATATGTTTGGGTTGGTTCTCTCTTTGGTTTGTTATACTCAATTCTTCTGCTAATGAATCGAGCGGTTGATATTTGATTCAATATATCTTTATTTTTTAGCGAATATTTTATCTTCATTTTGAATTAGTAATATATTATTCTATACTCTGAATTTGAAGGAATTTAAATTTGATGTTAATGCCGCTATCGTCGCTGCTGTCAAAAGGAAAAAAAAAAAGAACTCACAAAAATCAGTTTGAAAGTCTAAAAAATTAATCATTACCTTTGGTGATGCCGCCGTTGTCGCTGTTGTAACTACCATCGTCGGTCTCTAAGATGTTCCACTGGCAACGAGAGGAGAATGGGCAACTTTTTTTTTTCTTTGATGTGGGATCCACCAATCGCTAAATCATCATAGCGCATCATTAGAAAACGGAGGAGAAGATGAAAATTATAACGGTGGGGTAGAATGCTCAATTTTAATTAGTTTAGGGGTTGAAATCCTCCTTCTTTTACTTTAAGGGGTAAATCCCTATACCATCAAACTTTAGGTTCTAAAATCCCCTTTTCTCCTATTTAACTCTTCAAGGGATAGAGCTCAAATTCAATTGATGTACATTAAATTAACGAGAATGCTACAATGACACCTTAATTGACACCCTAAATAACTTCTATGACATGACATGTGGGTCCACATCTTTAAAGCCGTTCGTGCATGTCTTGAGATACACACTCTGCGTGTTTACACCAAAAACTACTTGCATAACATCTATTTTCACGTAGGCTCACAAGCCACATCATAGGGGTGTCACTGGGGTGTCAATTGAGTTGTCATTGTAGCATTTCCCTTAAATTAATTATTGTTATTAATACAAGGGTAGTTGGGCCCGTCTGTTGAAAGCGAAAGACCTTGATTGCTGATATTATTTTGAATTTTACATTGTCCGCACGATCGTCCCAAGTCTTTGATTGGTGAAAGGTAATATGATCGTGCACATCTCAATGCCTATCTAAGGGACCCCAATAACTTGGTAGGTGATGCACTTATATAAATGTTAAACCATCAAAGCACACCATGAAGCACGTGGGAAAGAATTCTCTTTCGAAAGATGATATGCAAAAGTTTTTTTTTTTTTTTTGAAAACAGCACGTGTTCATTTTAGTTTCTCAATTTTTCATTCTTTTTTACGCCAAGGCATCTCGAGTGAGTTAGATGAGATATCACTTGATAAAAAATAAAGTTGAGGAAGGTTCTGAATTCAACTCATAGTTGAAGTCAAGTTGTCGAAAAAAAAGGAAAAAAAAAAAAACTTTTGTAGGAATTTTGTCATTTTCCTTTATATAAACATGTGATTCACTGCACCATCCTAATTCCTAAGTTTATAATATCCTAATTAAAGGCTCAGTTAGCAAGAAGGGCAAGAGTTTGACTATAAAATCTTCTAGTAGGCTACTCTCAGAAGACAACAACAGTTCCAGAACCAAAGAGAAGAAATCAGTACAGAAGTAGAAGAAGATGGAGGGGTTTCAAGAGCAAGACAGACTCATAGAAGAGGCTTCAGACCAAAAGGGTGGGCTCAGGACACTGCCCTTCATCTTAGGTAATCAAATTCTCACTTTCTTTCTTTTATATGAAAACTAGGCCATTCTATTTTATACAGACATGAAATAGAGGATTTACATGGAACAAAATTGGAGAACAAGAAGCCCCCAAAGTACTTACAACAATGTATTTGTGTCCTATACATGTTAAGCATGGATCCAATTCACTCATGCATTGTTGAGGTCCTAGAGTCCAAAGACATGGTATCACTACCCAGTGTTACATAGCATACATTGCAATGAGAGAAGACTCTTCATAGTATCATCAAGTTCACACACACAAGAAAGAGAACATAGAATTGCAAAGAAATTGAAATGTTGAGATTCTTGATTAAAATTCTCAAAAGCCCTTAAACAACAACAACATAGAAGGAACATGGGCCAAATGGCCAAATGGGAAAGAAAGGATAGATTCAATCACCCACGAAAACTAAATTTAGTATCAGAGCTGCAGAAATCTCATGAATTGTCACTGTCACAGTTGTTGATTGTTTCGAAGAGCTTGCAAGCGCTGGGCTTCTCCTAAACATGATCTTGTACTTGGTGAATGACTACCATATGGAGGTAGCTGCAGCAACTAGCCTTTTGTATTTGTGGTCAGCTCTCTCAAGTTTTCTTCCCATATTTGGCGCCTACGCAGCTGATGCACACTTTGGTCGATTTCGAGTCCTCGTCTGCGGCTCAATCTGCAGTTTTCTTGTAAGTATAAAAACTATTTGTCAATCTTATCTCAGTATTTATTATATGCACTGCAAGTATTTAAAGGAAAATATGTTCAATAGAGGGCTAAGGAAAGCATGCATGATAAAACATCTTTGCAAGTGATGTCTGTGTAGTTCACCCTATTTGGATCATTTTTCGTGGCATAGGGTCTGGTTGTGTTATGGTTAACATCCGCGGTTCCGCTAGCGAGGCCTGCACCATGTGACCAAGTTTCAAACAATTGCAAACCACCAACACAGGTTCAATTAGCAGTCCTGGTGTCTTCATTTGTTCTAATATCTCTTGGAGCTGGTTGTAATAGATCAAATACCACTGCATTTGGAGCAGATCAGTTAGCTGGAGGAGAGAATCCTAGCGAGGATGAGGGATTCTTACAAAGCTTCTTCAATTGGTACTACGCTGCGTCCGGAATATTATCCTTCCTATCAGTTACAACAATTGTGTACATTCAAGATCATTTCGGGTGGACAGTCGCTTTTGCTGTTTCATCAATTTTGATGTTCTTGGCAGCAGTTGTATTCCTGGTTGGTTCGCCTCTTTTCGTCAAGGTTAAGGCAAACAGCAGTGCTATTACTGGACTTGCACAAGCTCTTGTTGCGGCGTTCAAAGCAAGACATCTTAAGCTCCCACATAACAGTACAGAAGAGGCCTGTTACCACCATGACAAAGACTCAAAAATCACTAAACCATCAAATAAACTAAGGTATGAAATTCATCAATTGCTGTTTTACAAATTCCTACAAGCATAGTCTAATTCAAACTTTGCAGATTTAATTTATGAAAGAAAAACAACTTACAGGTAAATCATACTCCAAGGATCAATGAAGTCCAATAACGTAATCGGATCTAAGTTATGTCTAACAACATTGTCATCATTGCTGCTTTGCAGATGTCTGAACAAAGCTTGCCTCATTAAAGATCCCGAAGATGACATAAATTCAAATGGCTTAGCTTTGAAGCCATGGGAACTCTGCAAAGTTGAACAAGTAGAAGCTCTCAAGTCTGTGATCGAAGTTGGTCCTGTTTGGATCTCAGGAACCATTCTGTTCCTCAACCTCAACCAAATCGCTATCGTAGTACTCCAAGCAGAGACCATGGATCGACATATTACTTCTAGTATTGAAATCCCACCAGCCTTCTTTTCCATGTTCACCATTGTCAGTCTAGCGCTATTTATCATGCTTTATGAACAAATAATCAGCCCGTTCTTTGACAATCACTCAAAAATCGGCAGATTATCTTTAGTGACCCGAATGATAATTGGACTGGTGCTTACATGCTTGGCCATGGCAGCAGCAGCACTTGTGGAGAATGCTAGAAGAAAAACTACAGTTGAAGGAGGTGCTAGAAGAACAGTGCATACCATGTCAGCTATGTGGCTTTTGCCTCAGCTTGTCTTGTGCGGCGCAGCGGAGGGAATCAGCACTGGTGCGCAATTGGAGTACTATTACTTCCACTTTCCCAAGGGCATGTCCAGCATTGCAATGGCTCTCTTTACACTGGAGAATGCATTTGGTGGCTTGCTAGGCAGTCTTGTTGTTCATGTTGTAAATAGTGTTACATCATATGGAGGAAGGGTAAGCTGGTTAGCAAGCGACATCAATGAGGGTCACTACGACTATTACTGTGCTCTTCATGGAGGATTAGGCTTATTAAACCTCCTATTTCTGGTTTGTTGTCTGATACTAGGGCGTTCGAAAGAAGAGATGACTGAAGAACTTAAGGAGAACTTGTTATGATATTGTAAGGCTCTCTGCATCTCTTTCAGTTTAACATGTATTATTTTCTTGTCAACTCTACCTCAGTCGTAACATGTATTGTTGCCGATGATTCAATAATTATTACATTCTCGGAAACTAACTTTGAGAGACAAAGGAGAAGCACTATTTTAGAGCTTCTGAATCCTTTCATTTATTTTTCTTATAAAATTCATGAAATACAAGCTTGGAAGTACAACCTTAGCTAGCACATAGCCCCAGCATTTTTCAATGCTTCTCAATCTTGAAGGAGCAAGAATCCTTCCCAACACTCAATAGAAGAAAATTTGGAAATGACCCTTCTGGTCATGCATGCGTCAATTGAGTTTCTTGAAGAACAACAACAACAACATAGCCTCCATCTCAAATTAATTGGGGTGGTCTACATGGATCAAACTCTTCCATTGTGCTCGATTTTATGCAATTGATGGTGAGCATTCCAAACCATTCAAGTCCATCCTAATTAACACATCCCAAGTTAACTTTGGTCTACCCTATCTTGTTGAATTTCACCAGTTTCTATTGAGTTAAGTTTTCTTGAAAAAAAAAAAGACAACTTGATATTGAGATCTTCTTCACCTATACATGTACTAAAATTGCAAGCCTAAAAGTAGCAAAAAAAATGACAATAATAAGTCAATGAATCTGAGGTTGAATAGAATTCTTAAGTAGGCATAAACTCTTATCATTTGCTTACATTTCACAGGTTATGAAGGTTTTGACTGTCTAATTAGTTTAATTCATTTTTTAGAAATTCAATTGTTTACTCTCTATCACAAGACTAACCACAAGCAAGAACAAATCATTAATTAGCACAATCTTCAATTGGTTTAAATCATGCTACATCAAACCTTCAATCACAAAACCATCTACATTAATCATAAACAAAAGAAAGAACTTTGAACATGTCTTCGAGGGGGGGTTTTGGATAATTTCGAGCGGCGCCAAATCAAAAGGCCTAATCGAAGTCCATCAAATTCACTGCAGAAGATCACAGACTCGATTGGTTGTTCAACTTTTAAAATTTTTACTGGTATTTCTATTACTATATCTAAAAGAAGATAGAAAAGTCGGTTCTAATTCCAAGTAGGACCAGCTGATGAAGTATGTTCTCAGCTTCTCTCATGGAACCATCTCATGCCTTGGAAACCATCAGTTCTGGTGCATCTTTTGTTAGCCCATTAAGTGTCTCATAATTTCAGTTTATGCTATATATATATATATATTAATCAAAATATGTAACTTATATTTTAATTAGGATAATGTCCATTAAGCTTCTTTGACGTTACAAATTTGATGAAAATTTGCACTTATTATGAAAGTTGAATGGTTATCCCTCAAGCCTATAAAATGACACTTGTACCATCAAACAATGTGTCAAATGTTTGAGGCTCCTGGGTGCGATAATGTTTTTGGTGATTGTAAGAGACTAAAAGGTAATTTTTTTTTGTAAAGACCATCTATCGAAATACTAAACGTTTATTATACATCGGGAAAGACTTTATCGTTGTCCAATATCACATTGAACAATCTCATGGCTTCTTCCCATTGCCCGGATTTGATTTGCACTAGACATGAATCAAAGAGTTACAAGTCAAAACACCTACGATTTACTCCTTTCCGGCATTTCTTCAAGCAATTGGGTCGCTTCCTTGTCTTCCCATCGTCAAGAGTAAAATAGTCTCTCAAATGTTTCATCAATAAATTTGATGATGAAGAAAATAGGAACAAGAGACAAATGGAACTAATCTAAGTCTTGCCTTCTTCTATAGATGTCTGATAATATGTTTTCGGTCACTTCCTCATGCTTTCCCTAATCTCCCATTCTCACTATAATTATCAAATTCTCACTACCATGAGCATATAGATCTCCTCCGCTAGCACCGACATTGTCGTGAACTTAACTACCTTTTAATTTTAGATGGAGTTTTATCTTAAAATGCCTTGGTACTAGTTGGGAGGAGCTTGATCACTTATATACTTCATTTCAAAGTCTTATTTAAATTACAAGATAGATTAATTGGGTCTATTAGGCTTCAAATACTGGGTGGCCGAGACAATAAGCTTGTATCTAAAGACGAAAACTAACAACTGACAATGACCTAATAGTCCTAATTTGGATTAATTGGGCCTGTTGGGCTTTGAATATGGCCGAGACAAGTAAGCTTGCAGCTCAAGACGAACACCAACAGCTGACAATGACTTAGTAGTCATAATTTGGATTGATGGGGTCTATGGGCTTTGGATATCGGTTGTTGGAGACAAAAAAGAACAGCTTAGTGGGCTTGAGTAAACTACAAGCCTACAACACCTGACAGTTTCCTGTCAACGGCCTTCACGTTCGGACTTTTCGAACATTTTCTTCTCTCTCTCTCTCGGCAATCGAACCCTGAATTTGCGAACTTCATCGATTTCTCAGCAACTTCATCAAATCGACTCCCAAATCGATCGATTCGCACAGAAATCGATTCCAAAAAAACCTAATCGCATCATCCACTGCCATGTGAAGATCAGAGCCATCAAGGATTTCCGGTGAGGGTTTCCTCTCTCTCTCTCTCTCTCTCAATCGATTCCTGATTTGCTCATGCATTGAATTCACGTTTCGCTTCGCAAAATCTTGTCTTTCGTGTTGATCTTCCGTGTTTTTCGTTCATGGTTAGGTTTTTTTGGGGAGAATTGGTTGGTGACAGATTGAGTTGATTTGTGTTCTGTTTGTTTGGCTTGATGTAGTGTGGCCGATTTCGACATGCGATGGCGTTGTTCTCGGAGAGGCTGTTGAAAGGGACATTTGCAGTGGTGGGGATTATGACTACATTGGTCATTTATGGTGTATTGCAGGTGTGATTCTGTGGCCATTTTGCTTGTTTGTTTAGTCATGTATTGTCGACAATTCGCAATCTTTCAATAAAATTTCGGTTTTTCCCCTTCATATTCTTGCTATATATTGAGCCAATTTATAAGAAATAACTGTGTAGATTTCTTTTTCCATCAATTGCACTAAATCGAGCGCAATGGAAGAGTTTGATCCATGTAGCCGTCCCCAACTAATTTGAGATCGAGGCTTTGTTGTGGTTGTGTTCCATGTTTAAGTTCTTATTTATTTTTTATTTTTCTCTATGTTAGCTTGCGATATGTTAAGCTTTATCTAACAAGTAAAGTTTTTTGGTGTAGTTATAAGTTATGACCTAACATGGTTTTATAGTTTTGGCTCGAGCATCTTTGTCGTTACTTGTTTCACTTTACTCTGTATGATATGCACTATGTTGTATGTGTATTTCTTCGCGGGTATGATAAGATTGCGTGTGAGGAAGTGGGTTAGTGTTAGTTTGGCATTCATCTTTTGAGCCCTAGATAATATAATCTGTATGATTTTTAGGATGAATGTAGCCTGATTATTATTATTTTTATTCTGATTTTTCTAGATTTAATGTTGTCTACCTAGTAGCGATGAAAATGCACTTGAGATTATTAGCAGATTGAAGATTTTTAATGAGGGACAAAGGGATTAATTTAGCTTATAGTTTAAGAGCTTATTTTTCTTTTTTATAAGATTCGTTTAATTGGGAACTCCCAAATCATAATTTACATGGCCAGAGAGCCTCCTGTGCATACACTCCGACCAAATTTGATGAGATCTTATTTTATCATACTCTCCTCTGTTTGGTGCTTCATTTGTTTTTGGTTGTTTTGGCGACCCTATTATGCTGATGGTGATGATAATTGGTGAACAGTATCAAGAATAATAATGAGCTTCTACTCCAACATGAAATACTCAACAGTTTTGAGGTGCAATGGCATAGAGCTTGTTGGACCTCACGTATTGTCTTTATACCCACTAAAAATGGAAAGAATTGCAATCTTTATTCCACCTAAAATTCTAGAAAATCGTTGGTAGTTGGAGTAGATTTGTAGACCAGGTAGTCTGATACAAATCATGGTTTAATGAATTGATCTAAGCCAGGGGCGGAAGTATAGAGGGGCGGGGTAGGGTGGGCGGTGGCCCCCCCCCCCCCTAATTGAATTTTCTGGTTCCACTACTGATCTTAGCTGTTGTAGACGTTGGATATCAGAAAGACAACCAAATACTTCTGGATTTGTGTCCATCAATTTGCTTTAGTTACTTGTATTTTCAGGCCAACATTGAATCTTGCAATATTGTATTGCTTTGTCATCTAGATGGAATTAAGCAGTTATACTTTTGAAAAACTTTTTCAGCACCTAAGATTACAATTTGTTCTTTTGGTGCATTGGCACCGGAGGAAGTGACGGCGTACACCTATAAGTAGGAAGATTGTGTCTTGGATGCTCATGCCATAAAAGGTATGGAGGGTGAATTATCACTGTTGGCTGATGCACTCTACATGTGCTGATGTTGTCCCTATTCTATATCTGCAACTTCCAAATGTTAAAATAAGAATTCTTCAAATGTAAATATATTATTATTTTTCATGTTCAACTACTACTAATTATTATTTTCTTGGAATATAACTTTGGAGACAATGGTAAAAGAAGTGGAGTTACTTAATATCTCGATTGGGATTATGCATGAGATTATCATAAACAATCAAATAGAATTTGCTCGATTTTGGTCATTTGGGCCTTTTATATATTTATCTGAGGCTTTGTAAAGCACACATCTTGATTTACATTTTGATGAACTTGCAACTTTTAGAGATTTTCAGTTCTCTAAATCGATTTCCTAAAAGTGTATTGATGTTTTAGCTGAAAATTATGTGTTCGTTTGCTTGCAGGAAAAAATTATGAGAGTTCCTTATGGGAAAAACAAAGAGTACTTTAGGTATTCTTTGTTTCTTGTTTTTTGCAACCGCATTATGACATCTGCTGTATCTGCTTGTACCTTACTGGTATGATCTGACTGTAATTTATTTTCTGCATGATTTTTTGTTCACTTATTTCTCATTTTAATTCTCATACACCCTTTCTTTAGGCGAGTAAAAAAGCCATAGATCCAGTGGCTCCAATTTACAAGTACTGTCTCATCTCAATTTCTAATATACTGACCACAACTTGTCAATATGAGGTCAGTAGTTGCCAAACAATGCTTCACCATACTTGATAGGAACTAGATAAGAGTTGCAGTTGTTTTGTACTTATCTGGACAGCTTGGAACGTTTGCTTTATTTGCCATCTCAATTGAGGAATGAGCATACTTGTACTTGTTTAAATTTGTTGTCCTTTGTCAGGCCCTCAAGTATGTGAGTTTCCCTGTTCAGACGCTAGCCAAGTGTGCAAAAATGATACCTGTCATGGTAAAACCAAGTCTTACTTACTTCTTTACTGTAATTGCTCTTTTTTTTGGGGAATATAGTAATTGCTCTTTTGTTAAGGCTTTCAGCATAGTTTTAATTTTATTTATTTTTACCCTTTGCATGGGGGAGGATCAGTGTTTGTATGTGCTCTTCTTATTTAGGATTCTTTCTTCGTGTTTTTGTTCCTTGTCATTCATTTCTTACTGTTTCAACTATGACCAGCTTCTTTTTCACAATTTTGCTCTAGGTTGAGGCCTCTTTGACCAGATCTTTCACTTGAACTACTTGTTATGTGTTTGACCCTTGCAAAGTTTTTTTTTTTTTTTTTTTGATAGGAGCAAAGTTTTTGGATACTCCTTTCTAGAGAATCTTCAAATGAAGAAGATACAAAATGTGGGTAAAATATGTAGGTGACAAAAAATTATACGTGCGCAACCCAAGCGGGATAGCTCAACTGGTATGCTCCAGTTCAAGAATTGGATGTCTGGCTCAAAGGTTTGAATCTCCCAGATTTACACGCAAGATGGTCCATGTGGGCGTGGTCATGTGCCCTAAGGGAAAGTCCCTGTGAGTTGTGGCATACCAAGTTACAACTAGAATGCCTCAGTTGCAATTGATATGCATATACTATCAATATGATGAGAGAAAAGAAAAGAACTATATGGTGAGAGAAGAAAAGAGGCTAAGTAAGAAAAAATTCCAATCTCCTCAAGCGTTCAATGGTTTGAGAACCAAGGCACCTGACCAAAATCTAAAGTATAGGGTTTGCCCTTGTGCCCTTCAACCACAAATAAAATAGAATGGATAAAAGAAAATTCAAAACAAGATGAAAGGAAGGAGAATAAGAATTAATACATGCTTGTTGCCCTTTTCTAAGTACTCGCACTCTGATGTTTGGATCCCTTTTGGCTGAGTCCCAATATCCAATAATAAGCCAATAAACAAGCTTGACCCATACAAATGTACCCATGTTTGCCAATTGCCACTTATACATAGCCAAGTTTGGTAACAACTAACGGATATTGGAATATTGAATTGTGTTTATATGCTTTGTTTTAGGTGCTATAATGAATTCAGTTGGCTTAAAGCTTCCTTCCATTTTGTCTTTCCCTTGCTCGTATATCATGTTTTACTGGTCACTGTTCTCTTGTTGCGCATGACGTGCTTTTTTTTTTTCTTTCTATTTCTTCTCTTCTTTGCAGGTCTGGGGCACTGTCATCATGCAAAAAAAATACAGGGGCCAAGATTATTTGTTTGCTTTACTTGTGACAATAGGATGCTCATTATTTATTTTGTATCCGGTAATAGTGTTGTTCTTTTAATTTTTTTTTTTTTTAAATCTGTTCATTCGTTGTTCAATACTATTGTTAGAACGTGTATGTGTGCTTGCTTCTGTGCATGCATGTTTGTGGGTGTGCTTTTTCTTTTTCTTTTTTTTTTTTGAATAAGAAATGGTTTTTTTTTTTCACTTAAGTGGGAGTTGAACTCACAACCTCCTCAAACCTTGCCTTTTGGCAAGTGATGCCTCTACCATCTTACCACAGATGCTTTGGCAAGAAATGGTAGTTTGTTAATTTGGAAGAAGTGTACAAAGAGTAGGGCAAGAGTACCTCAATATATTCATATTCTTGTTTACAAAATCTTACCATTTCTTTCATTCTGTATAAATAATCCATAATTGGAACAGCATTAGCTCACATAATTTTCTTCCTTTTACTGCAATGCATCCATTTACCAAGGTGGGGAAGACATTCCTTTGCAAACCCTTGATGTCATCTGAGATGTGTTTGGGGAATCCATAAGTTTGGTCCTTAGGAGATTGGAATAAGTGCAGTGCAGGGAAAGGCGGTTTATGGCTTCTTGATTTTTATTTTATTTTTACAGAAGTTACAAAAGTCATAACTTTGTGAGAGATCCAAGGTGTCATCTTCTAAGAACCAAGTGCTAGCGAAAGTTGATTTTCTAAGAGATCCCAGTTCCCAAAGAAATGATACATGATTGAAGGAATGGGTAGGGCTTTATCAATGAGGTGTTGAAAGATTGATATGCGAGTGTAAGATTGAGATGGGTTTAGTGGCTGTTCTCTACATTATGAGACGTTATAGTGAATTCTTGTTCCTTTAAGTTCGTCATGTATCTTGAAAAATGTATAATTTCTCATTAATGCCTGAGAAGAAAAAATGGAACTGTCTGACCATTGCAAATATCTTTTGTGAATTTTTGAAACAAATAGTTGCGTTCTGTTGGTAATGTGATGTTTATCTTTATTTATTCTAACAAGGTACAGGGTGGAAAAGGGCTTAATGTAGAACCAGTTTGGGTTGGATAAAAATTATAAAATGAATTGATGGAGATTGATTCCATCCATCTTCTAACTATGTTTATGATTTCATTTCCTTCAGAGGAATTCTTTAATCTTTTGATTTTTTTATATATATTTTTTCTGAGCAAATACCTGTCATATATGGCCTTGGAATGTAATGTTTTTTCCTACTCAAGATAAGCCTGGAATATTTGAGTTGATGTGCAATGAGGGAAAATATCTAAATAGAGGTAAAGTTTAGTGTTGACTGGTAACATTATGATACTGCTCTTCTCTGCTTCTCTGAAGATCAGTTTTCCATTATATTAAAGCTTCCAATGTCTGAAATATTTCTTTATGGGATTTTGAAGAGCATGTTGAGCTACATGTTTTTATTTTTCTTTTTTCTTTTGTAGTTTCTGTTATCTTACTAGTCTAAATACTGTTCATTACTTTACATGTGTGCATATTGATTGCAAACTTATGCATTGCTTTCTTCTTCCTCCCCAAACAGGCAGCAGGTGACATAAGTCCATATAATAAAGGAAGAGAAAACACTGTGTGGGGAGTTTCTCTAATGATTGGTTATCTTGGGTATTTTTTCTGATTTCCCATTCATTCTCACTTTCTTGATTCTGTGTCTATGTTTATGAATGATTCTACTCGACATCCAATTTCTCATAATTCTTTTTAACTGTTTCTTCAATAAACAGTAACTTGCTGCCTATATGAGTTAATTACATGTGTTATTTCTTGGCATCAATTGTGATGATTATCAAATTGAATCCACTGTCTAGAAAAGCATGTTCAGATTTTTTGCTGATCTGTAACCTGTACATTACATCCTAACGTAGGCAATCTCTCCAGAAAATCCAAGCAATTCACTTTAGATGTCTATGCTGTATGCATAATGTCTAAATATAGCTTTTTGTTGCATACAATATTATAGGTAGATTGGATTCATTGATAAGGGATGTTTCGCATACAAGCGAAGTGTCACCTATTACAAAAAATGCCATGGTACATTACAGTCTTTGAATTCTCCAACGGTCTGAACAAAGCCAAATTGTAAAACAAAGCACTTATTTTTTCTGTCACCATTTAGTTCTCCCATTTCTTCATTATCAAATAGAATTGGGTTAAGAGGGTCTTTAGTTTAGCTTTAAGACAGTGATTGCAAGATGGCGCTTAGTCGGTCGCCTAGGAATTTCGGGGCAAAACCTCCTAAGTGGGCGGGTGGTTCCTAAATAATAATTAGAAAATTAAGGGGCTAATTACAATTAAGTTTGGTAATATGAATATCTACCCAAATACATAGTCTTTACATAATTAATAATGTTACATGAGGACCTGAAGGCATATTAGCATTAGCATCCTTGAAATATTTATTGAATATGAATTGTAGTGATTAGCAGAAAATAAATTGTTACTTAAGAACCTATATATAAACAAATAATAATTCAGGGGCCTCTAAACAAATATTTTTTTGTTGCCTAGGCGATGCCTAGCCTTTGTCTAGTCACCGTCCGCCTTGCCCAGGGAAATTGCCTCGGGATCGCATTGGCACCTTGCAATCCTTGCTTTAAACCTTTCAATTGAAATAGTGAATTTGGTCTATTGTATACATTTGCTTCTTTAGGTATTGATTATGATAAGAAACAAGTGGTTTACCTTTGTTCTACACGTTTTCAACAGTTTTGATGGCTTCACAAGCACATTCCAAGACAAGTTGTTTAAGGGCTATGATATGGAAATACACAATCAAATCTTCTATACAACGTTGTGTTCTTGCATTCTCAGTTTAAGCGGTGAGTTCCTGCTCTTTCTTTGTTGTCATGTTTAACATTTTCATTTGAATTTTTTGCTGAACCCTTGAATAAAAGTTTTTGAATGAAAGATTGTGGATTGTTGTTTGCAATCTTTTTTTCAGCCATTTGTACGTTAGCTGTTGGAGTAGATGAGAGTTGCTCTTGTATAAAACTGAATGGATAGAAATTCATGCAGAAGAATTTCTATAATCATTTTTACCCTTTTATATTGTGTGAAGTCCCTGATCATGGTCTGAACATGTATACTTCACTTCCTCACATATGTGGCATCAACTATTTTTAGTGGCTAGTTTCTGAGGAGACTAAGAATGCAGAAATTTTTGAAGAGGAAGACTTACAGTGCAGCACTCAAGGGAATTTTAAAACTTACTAAGGAAATCATTATTATGTGGAGTGAGGAGAGAACAACTTCACCAAACCTGAGAACTTTGGATATGCTTATTATAAAGTTAACGCTTAGATTTTAGACATTTTGGCAACTTGCAATGATGCAAGTCTCCACTAGTTAAAGCAGTGGGATTAGAAATTCACCGCATCTCTTACTCTTAGCCATGTTCCATGCTTACTTGAAGGATAGTGCATCTTAATTACCTTTTGAAATCAATTTCTTCTTTGATACTAGAAACATTATTTTCCTTGATCAGCTTACCCACTAGGAAATTCAATTGAATCCACACACATCCATATAGTTATGGTAGATTCATATTGCCTATTTACAATAGTTTTTTCGGTAACAATCAATGAAATATAATAAATAGAGGCACAGGTATAGGTTCTAGAGGTTTTCATCAAGGTCATCCGGTATCACCCTTCTTTTTTAGTGTTTTGGTAGATATCTTGAGTAGTTTTGTGGATAAGGCTCAGGAAACGCCTTTCTTTAAATCGTTAACATGATAGTAGTTAGAAATGAAATTGTGTGATGTTAAAACGATACACCTTTCATGTGAGGGTTGGGGAGCAGCTTGGCATGCACATTGCACAATATTGTGGCTCAAGTTAATCTTCATAAGATTATCTTAGTTAGCACTGCAATGGAAGAAAATAGAATTTAATGGGCAGCAAAAACGGTGCGTGCTAGCTTGTGCATTAGGGTCATGAGTTTGTGACCCCTCCAATACTCGGGCCTTCTTTTTGGGTGTAAACCTAGTGTAGAATGAATATTGGGATTTGGTTGTCTGGATTGGTTAAGGCATTTCAAAAGCATTGCATGAAGTTGGTGTGGATTTGGGGTTGGATGGATTGGTTCTTATAGATTTGATTGATGTTCTTTTGCTGTTTAGGTAGTAAATTCTCATTACATCTATTGAAAACGGAAATTGAAAATTAAAACCAACTTTATCTTACTTTTCCTCTTGTTGTCTCCTTTATTGATGGGGCATGAAGAAATTCAAAAAAATGAATAACCACTTTAACTTATATTGAATTTTATGTTATACATTTAGGATTGTGTGGTTATCATTTTTTTTTTTTGTAGTTTGAATTGCAGTTGTTATTTAAAGTTGCAACGAGTGTAGGTCAGACTTTTATATGATGCAAAACTTGTTGAAAGTTCTAATGAAGCAAAGATAGCGACATAAGTGACATGAGATTAGGGATAATTTTTGTAATCGCAATCTTCAATCCATATTTTTAATATACTTATATGGTTTCTCTTCCAATTTTTGGTTGTCATTGACTCATTGTTTAGACTAAATGTTTTACCATTTTACCAACCAAGTGGTAGCTCAATGGTTTGGTACCTGTGGATGAGATTGAGGGTTTGAGTCTTCTCATGTGCAAGTTTTAGGTGTTGTAAGATGCTTTCTTATCAAAAAAATGTTTCACCATTTTTTATGAGGATTGCAGGGTGTAGCTTGCCAACCCCAATTAATTTGTTGATTGCAAAGTGTTGCTTAGGCAATTTGGGACAAAATCGCCTAGGCTACTTCGTTTGCAGGTGGTGGGCTTGAGATTTTTTTCTTGAAAGATTAAAGCTTAAAAGTAATTGTAGATATTTGATGCTTATGATGATTTAACAAACGTTGTTGCTAGATGATGTTTGAGTTTTTATACTTGAATTGTAGAGGTAGTTACACTCACAAAGTCACAATTGATTTTTTTTTGGGCAATTGAATTTGGTGATTACATTAATTACCTACTTGTGAGTTGAATCTATTTTAAAAAACATGAAATCAATTCTTGAGAAGTGTTTCTTGTAATATTTTAAAAGGATGATAATGATATTTGAAACATAAATTACTGCATATCAGTGCATTACCTTTATATATGTTAGCAACTACAAAAAATAGTTGGGGTTGACTACATGTATCCAATGTTTCCATTCACCTTGATTTAATATGGTTTATCCAGCATTTTACACAATGATTTCAGTTACCTTACACGCTTGTAGTAGTACCTAAGATCTTTGAATGTATCGAAAGCACCCGCAGGCCGCAACCATCTTATTTTTCCTTTACCGGGCTACTACTTTTCTTTTAATTTTTGTGTTTCTTATTTATCCTCGTAGGTTTTATCATACATCCGCCTAAACATATATCATTTTTGTTGCAGACGCAACATCTTTCACCTAGTTTATCACCTACAAACTGCCTTGGCACATTGCTAGCCTTGAAATTTAATGAGTAAGACATATAGGGTCTTGCATCTCGAATGCTGTTTTGTCTCTTGACTTTGACAAGTGATAAGGGTTCTTTTGGACCCATGACCTTGTGACTTGCTTACCATTTTTTATTTTTCCAACTGTTTAAGTTTAACTAGAGTTCGGCACCCAACCAATTGCTTTCATCCGTGCCAAAAAAAAGGTTTCCAATTTCTTATTTCTTGGTCTGTTTATACAAAGTTTATATGCCTATACTTAGAAATCTCAAATCTTAAGGCATAAAACTTACTAAATGTGTGAAGAAAGTTATTGTATGCATCCTCTCTGGGTAGAACGTGTTCTTTTGGTTCACATTCTCTATCTTTGCATGTTTATAAGATCTTAGGTACTACCAGAATGAAAATTCTCCAAAGTTCAAAAAAATTAGCCTAATTAATTAGGTTTTTGGACCATCAATTGAGAATTAGTTGTGTTTTCAAAAAAATTGAGAATTTGTTGTAAACAAAATTTTACGAAACTTCCATCGAAGTTTAAGAGGAATGATAAGGTATATAA
Organism: Stephania japonica; assembly: GCA_039657345.1. Lineage (NCBI taxonomy): Eukaryota > Viridiplantae > Streptophyta > Magnoliopsida > Ranunculales > Menispermaceae > Stephania > Stephania japonica. Next base: position 10,867,785 of record CM077558.1, on the reverse strand, counting down.
ATTTTAATGCTAATTGTTGGAAAAGTGAAATACTCTTATAGAATGAAGACATGCTAGAAGATAAAAGACCAAAACTCAATCTCGTTTATAAGAAATGGATTCTAAAAATTGGGGTGAAGAAAGAAATAATATTCATAAAGATCAAACCTATCAAAATTGACGTTTTAAAAACTTAAGATCAAGTATAGATAGAGAATAGATGTAGAATATTATCAAAAACATGTTTTCTAATTGGTTTGGATAAAATTTGAATGTTCTCTAACACATAAATGAAGTTATTTATACTTCTCTATCATATCGAGATCTTACAAAGATTCCCTACGTCGAATTACACTTCTCCGAATTAATTCTATATTTTACATGAGCAAAGTTATTGCCGAAGTAGAATTTTCGATAGTAATGAGTTAGCTGAAATCATTTGTAAGATGCTGGATATCTTTGCTCAATATCAATATAACTTTTTTGGCTGTACATTTTGAGTATATGGGCGCTATCTATCATTACTATATCGTCATTCATGAAATTATATTCCATTGGTAGCTTTAAAATTTGAAGAACATTGCATGTCCTAGTTAGAGAAGTGTTTTCTTACTCATTTAGCAGTGATGTGGGAAGAAGATTTAAAATGAGATGACTAGGGAGAACTGGAAAGCTCGTGGCCGCTTGCACTGTAATGTGAGGTCTTGACGTGGAAGAGGCTTGAGTGCATGACCTCATTCTACTGTTGTGGATTCTCTCTCTTCACAACATAAATTTCTTTCTAAGTTTCAATTTTCCTAGGTTGGTATGTACATTGACGTTGAAAGCAACTTTTTATGGCTCTTTTTATAAGGTAATAGAAATGATACCACATGGTAACTTAGTTTAACTAATTTATTCCTACCAAAAAAGTAATTTAGATTATTAATACCTACAACCAGGCAATTGGTAAGTTCATGATTATGGGGTTCAATATTTTTTCATCCAACATACTAACCGTGATGAGGATTTTGTCTGGTTATATTCGAGGTATTTTTTAAATTAGTTGATTTTGTTGTGATATTGCCTATCGCAACAAAATCAATTAATTTAAAAAATACCTCGAACATAACCAGACAAAATCCCCTACCATGCTTTGTTTGTTGGATGAAAGTAATATTAAACCCCATAACCATGAATATTATTTTTTTTCACCATAACCGTGAATATACTAGTTGTCTGGTTGTAGATATTAATAAGGAAAATACTAGGATGACCCAGTGATGGGCCACCCAGTGATGATGTCCATCCATCGTGCATCGATGTGTGTGAGCACATATCCCGATGCGCGAATGGATGGACACCATCACCAGGTGTCCCATCCCATGTCACAATAGCATCTTCCTATTAATGAATTAAACTACTTGTTTGGTATGAATAAATTAGTTAAACTACTATGTGTGTTACATAGCCGGTCTTAAGTCCGGATAAAGGAGGAGGGTTTGCGATAGGGTGACAACCAACGTAAAACTCTTGTTACTCTTAATGAAATGGATCAAACACATAAATATTGGGGTGTTTCCATCTAGCGACGCGTTGCATCGAAGCCCAGGTGTAGTGAAAAATGAGCAAGAGTGTGCTTCACATCACCACCTAGGTGTAAAGAAAAATGAGCAAGGGTTCCCACACATAGGGCAAGTGTGGGTAAAGAAGCTAGTCCCTCACATCGTCGCTTGGATGTGAAGAAAAATGAGCAATTATTCCCACTCAGAGGACAAGTATGAGTAAAGATGCTAGTTTAAAAATAAAAACAAAAACAAAAACAAAATCATAGATAATGAGACTAGATCTTTTGGTCAAAATAAAAACAAAAAAAGAATACAAACACAAAAGGAAGAAAAAGCTCGTTTTGGGACATGGAACATTTGAACACTTACAAGGAAGTCAATGGAATTAGTAGATACTACGATTAGGAGAAGAGTTTATATTGCTTGCCTTCAAGAGACAAAATGGGTAGGAGAAAAGAGTAGGGAAATAAGAAACACAAGGTTTAAGTGGTGCACTGGTATGGACAAAAAATGCAATGGAGTAGGAATTCTTGTGGATAATAATTATAAAGATAATGTCGTAGAGGTTAAGAGAATTGGAGATAAATTGATCATGGTTAAATTAATTATTGGAGATGAAAAGATTAACATAGTTAGCTTCTATGCACCATAACTAGGAATAAACGAGAGCATCAAATGCAAATCTTGGGACGATGATGGATTTGTGCAAGGTATACCATTAGATGAAAAAGGTTTTTATTGGAGGAGATTTAAATGGGCATGTAGGGGTAAGTAATGATGGGTTCGAGTGAGTTCATGGAGGTTTTGGTTATGACAATAGAAATGAAAAAGGAGAATCAATCTTAGAATTTGCTTTAGCATACGATTTTCTTAGCAAACACTAGTTTTAAGAAAAGGGAGTCACACATGATTACTTTTAGTAGTGGTCATAACAAAAGTCAAATAGATTTTCTTTTAATAAGAAAAATAGATAGAAAAATATGTAGAGACTGCAAAGTAATTCCCGGTGAAGCGCTTACTACCCAACATTAGTTAGTAGTACTCGATATTAAACTAAAACGACGACTTAATATGAATGAAAGAGACAAGTACCCTAGAATAAAGTGGTGGAACCTAAAAAATAGTAAACAAGTAGAGTTTAGAGAAAAAACTACTATACGAAAACATTTGGAATCTTGATTTAGATGATAATACAATGTGGCTAGAAATGAGTAGTTGCATAAGAAGAGTAGCATCAAACGTGTTAGGTATATCCATAGGCTTGAGACTACGAAAGAAGGAAACATGGTGGTGAACAAGGATGTCCAAAGAGCAATAAGACTAAAAGAGAGATGTATAGGAAAATACCCTAAGTGTCAAGATGAATATGGGTACAATCAATATAGAGAAGCTAGAACACAAGCTAAAAAAGTAGTTAGTCAAGCTAAAACAAATTTCATGGAAGATCTATACACAAAGTTAGGTAATAGAGATGTCAAAATATATATTTATAGGTTAGCCAAATAAGAGATAAAAAGAAGCAAGACTTGAAGTCATGTAAGATGTATTAAGGACGAAAGTCAAAATGTTTTAATGTGTGAAGATAATACTAAGGAGAGATGGAGAAGCTACTTCAATAGTTTATTTAATGATGGTCAAGTTGATATCATAGTAGATGAAAGCACACATCGAGAAAGAAATGTAAACTATACACATAATATTAGAATTTTGGAAGTTAAAGAGGCATTGAAAAGGATGAAAATGGGAAAGCATGTGGCCTAGATGAAATACCCATTGAGGTTTGGAATGCTTAGGAGAAATTGGATTGACTTGGTTAACAAAACTTTTTAACAAAATTTTAAAATCAAAACAAATGCCCATGGATTGGAGAAGAAGCATGTTTGTACCAATCTTGAAAAATAAAGGAGATATTCAAAGTTGTTCAAACTTCTGGGGAATTAAACTTATGAGTCATGATATGAAACTTTGAGAGAGGATAATTGACCGTAGGCTAAGAAGAGAAACAAAAATATCAAAGAATCAATTTGGTTTCATTCCTAGAAGGTCAACTATGGAGGCGATTTTCCTTGTAAGAAGATTGATGGATAATATAGAGAAAAGAAAAATGATCTTCATATGGTATTTTTAGATTTAGAAAAAGCATATGATATGGTTTCTAGAGATGTTCTTTGGTGGGTTCTAGAAAGAAAGGAGTGCATGCTAGACACATAGATACTATCAAGGATATGTATGAGGGAGTAGTAACGAGTATAAAGACATTTTGAGGAACTACAAAAGAATTTCCCATTATGATAGGAAGAGTTTCATCCATGTAGCTGACTCCAATTAATTTGGGACTTTAGGCAATATCAATTTGTAACTTGTTACTTGTAGGTAATATCTTGACAAAATCAATTAATTTGAAAAATACCTCGAATATAGCAACACAAAATCTCTAATTATTTTTGGACACAAGATCTCCTATCAATTTGGAATTGAGGCTTCATTCTTATTGTATTGTCTAACAAGTTACAATTCGGGTCACCAACCATTGCCTTGGTCTAGTGGTTGGGTCCGTTGGGATCTACTAGCTAGTAAGTTCACTTAAGCCCAAGAGATCACAAGCTCCCCAAGAGATCACAAGCTTGAATCTTCTGTTTTTTCAAGGCATCTCTTGTAGGATGGGGTGTATTTCCTATGTAATATTTCAATTTTTTCTGGAATCCTTCATGATGCTGCATAGTTTTTGGTGTTCTCCACCTGATTTTCTTTGTTAGAGCATATGCTAGCAATTCTACCGATTCTATCACATAACTCACCAGGTACTATTTTGCTGATTATATTTATTTTGCTTTTCTTAATTAGGGCTTGTATTACAGGGGCATCTTCTATTAGCTGTAGATTTTGTGTTTCGGCATCATGATTGTTTCTTTGACATTGCGTTGCTTTCCACTGTGAGTACTTACATTATTTATTGTTACATCTGATTGTTACATCTGTTGTTACCAATATTGTACGAAATCTTGTACCAACAGTCATTGCCCTTAATAAATATCTTTTCCAATCTCCATTACTTAATTGCAATTACTGCTGAAATCTAAAATTGTTCTTTCAAACTGATTTATGGATACAGGTAGCAACGGTTAGCCAATTTTTTATTTCTTACACAATCCGCACATTTGGTGCCCTCACCTTTGCAACTATAATGACTACGAGACAGGTGACTAGACCTTTCCAATGTTAAATCTCATCATGCCTGGTTCACTTTGGATTGTTGGATCAAATGCTAACATATGATTTTGATTTCTGTTTTTGTCTTAAAAAAAGCTGGTGAGCATCATGCTATCGTGCGTGTGGTTTGCACATCCTTTGAGCTGGGAACAGTGGATGGGATCAGTTAAGCACATAAGTCTAATTTCTGCATGTAGTTTTTGATTTCTCATGACACTGCCTAATGGAACCTTTTGCTTTATTACCAGGTTATTGTTTTCGGTTCTCTTTATGTGAAAAGCTTCCTTAGAAGTGCACCTCAGAAGCCTGTGCTTCCTGAACAGATGTCCGATGAGAGTTCAAATCAATTCAATGGGAAGCCCTGATTCTTCAAATTGAATCGTAGATAGATACAATCATACAACAGCGACAGGCACAATACTGTTATATTTAGCGTCAGATACAGGTGACAGCATCTCCATGCCATCGAAAAAAAAAAAATGGACCTTGAGATAAGTGGCCGGGGAAGAGCTGATAAATCATTTTACTCAGGCATTCCGCATGGTACATCCCTAACTCCTAGAATTTCGAAGGTAGAAACTAGCAGCAATGTGGATGGGGTATGAGGCCTCTCTTTATTTTTTACACTAATGAGGCTGTTTTGTTTCTTGTTTTTTGTTGTTTATGCTTTTGTTTGAGGAATGAGTTTTTTCTCAAGGAAAACAATCAAAAGAGGAAATGCATATTATGTGCGGCAAAAATGCAGTTTATTGATTTATTTTCTTGTGCTCTCCCCCTCCGGTAACAGTCCTATTTTTTTTTTTTGGGCTGGAGGTAACAGTCCTATTTTCATTAGCAGCTGCCACTCGCGCCTTGACCTGGTTTTAGAGATAATGGTATTTCAGTTGCTGTTGTGATGTTGCATGAACATGTGAATCTTGTCAGATCAGTAGTGGTGCCAAGAAAACCATTTAAATAGAACCGAACTGATTTGGCTCTAAAAACTTCAGTTTGATTTTGGGTCCTCTGTTCAATCACTATTAGTTTGTCTTGGTAACACCTATACCTTCGAACCAAACCCCCTTATCCTAAAATAGAAGAATAGCTATATGCTCATATGTTGTTCCTCTGTTGGTGTATCAACTTTGAGTTTTTACTCGTAAAAGAGAGACTTTTTTTGGCGGACTCTTTTGATACTAAATCTTGGAGGATAGTAAGCTCAACACTGTTTGGAGGATGAAAAATGGAACTTTTGCTTTGTTCGAGACTTTTGGAACACTGACATTTGATATTCTGTTCTTGAAGATGATTGTAAAGATTAGTGGTTTATTTTGTTGGATGATTTAGATGAATCAACACAGTTTCTTTATGCCGCAATGATTGTAAGCGCTTTCGCTTTGATAATTGATTTCGTTTGTGTTTGAAACTTTTGTAAGAGACATACATGCATTTGACTATGTTAAAATTTATTCTTTAGTCATAAATTTCTACTTGTTCTTGCTGTTTTGTTAAAAATTATACTTCCTGAACATAGCACACTAATTTATTAGAACTTTGGAACCAACCTCTATTGCAGAGGTTTAAGCTCTACCTTAGTATGTCCGACTCCCATTCTGCTACATAGACCAGTTCTAAGTAGAAGATCCTTGACATTATGCGAGATCGACAACGTTTAGCAAATAAGAAGTGTTGTAGAAGTATCACCGTTTTTACTAGGAGACTGATTGGTGCAAAGCACAACAAATTGCTGAAACAAGAGCAATTGCATGGTCTAGCTGGGGAAATGCCAATAGCACTATTTCTTCAAAAGGTTTGAACATTCCCGGAACCAATAAAGTACAAAGAATAGCTTATGCAGAAATGCCAACAGCACAGATAGAAATCACAAAAAATCTACTCTTTGTTTCCGCACTTTGTGATACTTTTGTACCAATTCCACTGGATGAACAGAGCTACAACATGCGTAAGCCCCATAGCAACGACCGCAAAACTGCAAGAGATGGAAAAGGATCTGGATTTAATGCCGTCGAGTTTTTCTTTGCAACGCCATCTGCTTTCATAAATCCAGAAGATGCTATGATGCTTGTGACCTCAGGTCTGATCTTCATCTCTGCACAAGAGAAACATCCCAATAAAAGCCTGATTAATGAATCTGTTGTCAGTTTGTAACTCAACATTTATATGATAGTTTTCTTCATATTCTGAACATGTCAATGGTATTTTGAGAAGTTTAATGCAAGGCAAAAATGTGAAACTAAGCTTCTACGAGCCTTGGAGTTTCAGTATCTGGAGGGAATATCAAAGAGAGATGTTTTCTGAAATAACCTCTTGTCGCAAAGCTTCCGCCAAACAGCAAAGGCCGAATTTACTCCCACCTGAAAGGAAACAACATGCAAATCAATACCCAACAAGAAAGAAATAGAGATCACAAAGGGTACATTATTTCTTTGCTTCAAGAAGAAATCAAGTTGGTTAGGTTAAGTACGACGACAACAACAACAACAAAGCCTCAATCTCAAATTTGTTGGAGTTGGCTATGTATTTTCGACTGTCTCCATTCAGCTCTAGTTAAGTTGATAGGTTAACTATGAAACACAAACAACTTGTCATTAACAAAACAAAAGAACTGAATATTAAGAATCGTTTCCCACTGCTTCAATAATTCAGCTATAAGAAGCAACATTTCTAGAGAGAGAAACAACTAAAATTTCTTCAAGGATATTAAGCAAGATAGAGAGGCACATAGATCCTGAATAGTAGTAGAGAACTCCAATATCAGTAACAGACAATTTCATCAAAATTGCCACACAACACGTCATTATAAACTCGCCTTCCTAGTTGGGAACAAAATAGCTGAATCCCAAATTAGTTGGGGTCAGTTACATAGATCAAATTCTTCTATTGTGCTCGATTTAGTGCTAACTTCTTTACTCACACATGTCCTATGTGTAGGAATCCTTGCCCATTTTTTCTTACAACCAAGTGATGGTGTGAAACATACCCTTGCTCATTTTTACCTTCCTAATTGGGAACAAAGATATAATTTGAGAGAAATCGAAATGTTTGAGCATTTTTGTCAATTGATTTGAATAAAAGTGCATGAAAATTCGAATATATTTGTCTATTAAGCCCTTTTGCAATCTCCATAGAAGTTTTTATTTTTATTTTATTTTGGTGAGTGTCCAAACTTGTTTCAGCTCCTCCTTACTTTGGTTAGACCAATCCACATGAATTAATCAGGCCAATCTCAACCTTAGAAACTAAGGAGATATAATGTAGCTTCCACAATTCGGACCCATTAAACATTACCTCAGTTAAAGTTATAATGCTCATTTCACTCCACTGCACCTCACTACACCACATCTCTTAAGGGCACAATCTTCAAAGAAGTTAACTAGAGATCTAGCAATTTTTTTGAGGGTTTTCCCGTACTTTTAAAATCCAACTGTGCCGACTAATTTAGCCACTCGGATTGGTAATCTCTAAGCAAGTTGACCAACCATCTTGTCAACATTGGCCATAAAATCCAATCTAAGTTGAAATTTTGAACAAACACTAAAAATTCCTTACTTCCCCACTTCCCCCTTCCCTTCATGGGGCAGGGCCGCATTGATCAAATGAAAACTCCCCATGAAATTCACATCAATGTGAACCTCACCGTCTCCATGTCCAGCAATTCCAGCTCCTCAGGAACGAACGCTCCCTGATTGCAAACCAACACGGCGTCAAAGTCCCAGACATCGACATCGGCGCCGGCGCTGAACATGGTGACGTCAACACCCGTGGCGAGGCGGATGGAGTCCCGGGTTTCTTCAAGCTTGGCGGGCAATGGCGAGGCCAATGCCGCTGGAACCACCGGAGATGAAGATGTGGCGGTTCTTGATTGGTATGGTGGTGGGTTTCGTTCTAAATTGGCTAAGCTTACTAAAGTACTCTTACCTTTACAAAAACTTAACCAACACGACATGACAATATTAAACTTCAAGATTGCTACGTGGTGCTGAATGCCGACTACCAAACCATCTTTAAAGAAAAAACTCCTACAAAAAGTTTGTTGTCATTAGAATTGTCAACATTTTAGCATTCCTTTAGATGTAACAAATGCAAATTGCAACCCAGCATTTTGAGCTACTGAATGAAGCCACATCATAAGACATTATTGGAACGTGAACAGAAGCACTAGAAGAGGAAAGTGCTTCTTTTCCTCTTGAGGAGCCTAATGGCTAATGGTAGGAGTCAAGGAAAATGTTCAACATCACAAACAATGAGAGAACAGTGCTACTGGGAATTTGAATGATAGGTTGGCTAAAGGACCTTACAAGATGGGAAGAATACCCAGGATAATGAACACAGAGTCGCAAAATGTCCATCGTTGTGTAATAGATATCGATGTCAGCCTGAATCTGAACACATGTTAACAAGGATCAAGCCTGTTTTTCAAGATTCCTGCAATGAATTAGTAAACTAATGTAAGAAACAAAGAGCAGGAATCAGAAAGTGTCAACTGTCACCCGCCGGAACATAGTTGGGCGCTCAAAAACTCAAAAAAAAAAAAAAAAAAAAAAAAAAAAAAAATTCTATGTTTGAAACTTACTATTTGTTTTCTCTGCTCCATTTTGCTATGCTTTCATACCAATTCCATTGGAAGAATAGAGCCACAATGCGCATAAGTCCAGCAGCAATCACCTCGACAAAGGCCATCAATGCTGATCTTTGGGGAGACATCCCGGCAGTTGCTAGAGAGAGCATCAGTCCTTCAATGTTGCAAGGGACGATGAAGGATCCAGATTTAATACCATTTAGAGCTTTTCTGGCAACATCATCAGCTTTCATGGCTCCGGAAGAGGCTGCTATGATATTGGTCACCTCAGGTCTTATCTTGCTTTCTGCAGACACAGATGCATCTTATTAATACCATGATGAAGACAAATCACCATCATTTGTACAAAAGGCATGTTCATATGCTTCTTGAATGTTACAAATGCATATGCTGTTTTATTCATATCCGAAATACAGATTAGATGATATACAAATACAACTGAATTAAAAAGATCTACCCCATTATGGTATGGAAATTCTCGAAACTGCTTTTTGAATTGTCATATTTTTTCTAATCGAATTATGTGTTACAGTAAACATTTCATCAAACAAAGTTTGGTTTAAAATACGCTGAATTTTTTTATTTTTTTAAAGAGTTTTTTGAGAGGTTAAGAGAAAAGATTGTAGCCAGGCCAATATTTGTTAGAAGATAGATACTAATGAAGAACAAAAACATACAAGATAATGCAAGAGAAGATGTTTTGCACGAGAAATTGATTCTAAGGATATAACAACAAGAAGGAAGACATGATATAATGATTAATGAATACTCTAAACTATGTGTAATTGGTTCATACATTTCCAATCTAAATCAAGAAGTTTGTAAATCATTACATATAAGATACATCTTACTCTAAACCATCATATTGCATAATCTACTATGTTTAAATTGAATAAATGTGCTTTTTTGAACTGCCTCTATAAAACATGGAATTCCCTAACACTTGATTTCTTTACAATATTGAAGGGTAAACGAAATCTTTTGCAACAAGTTAGACAACCCAAATTAATTCCCAAGTCAAATGGTGATTAAAATATTAGGTGAAGTTTTAAATTTTTTATCCTTGGAACTTCCATCATTCTAATGATATGATCAACTGCAAAACCAATGTTGACGTCAAATTCAAGAGAAGGACCTCAATTAAATACTTTTGCCTATTCCCATGAAAGGTGACATTCTTTTCATAAAGTTGAGTTGGTGCTATATACAAGTTCCTCTCATGATCATACTCAACAACTGAAGTTGCAGTAAGAACTTAGAAGTAGCAGTATGCCATGAGACAACAAAAAATTGATGTTTTCTTTCATATTGGTATCAAGTTTTGAAGCAAGAAACAAAATACCACTAGTATTAAGTTTTTGCACACTAAACATAAATATAATAAAACTCATTCCCTGTCTGATGAAAATCTATAACATTCATCTCATATATTTTTTTCCAAAGTTCTTAACATATGCACAATAACTTAAATACTTTTTTTTTTTTTTTTGAGGGAATAGGAGACAAGCTCCTGAAAGTTGCATTAACACAATAACTTAAATACTTGAATACACGGAAAGACATGAACTACAAACCTTCTGCAAACCCTGGAGTTTCAGTGTCAGGAGGGAATATCAACGTGACATGAATGTTTTCTGAAATAACCTCCTGCTGCAAAGCCTCTGCCAAACCACGAAGGGCAAATTTACTCGCTGAATAGGCAGAGTAACCATAAATACCCACCTTTCAGGAGGAAAAAAAAAAAATCAAATTAACATTCTCTAACAATGAAAAATATTGCTATCTGTTGGAAGACAACCACATAAGAAGGATCTTTTTACTATTTTCCAGTGAAAACATCAAGTCAGATTTTCTTCTAATTTATAAGTGAAGAGTGAAGACACCATATTATGTTGGTTAACGACTGAGGCAGATACCGTGAAATTGCATCAGTTGATCAGGCCAGATCAGAATATTTCAATGGCAAGCTTCTGCTTCCAAAGAAAATTGGGAATACGTCAAATTGCAATAAAGCTCAAATATCTAAATTTATAAAATTACAATGAAAGGCAATAGTTGCTTTCAAGTGGCCATAAACTAATCAGCAATTTTAGATGCCTGCAAAGAAATGACCACAAGAGGTCTAAGCTAAGCAAAAATGTGTTTTTTGGGGGAAATTAAACATCTTCACAAAGAAATTTGCTCAATAACAATAGTGTTGAATTAGGAAAGGGCAAAGAAGACTCTCCGTGCATATCCAACATTAAGATTATCGATATAATGTTTTTAGAAAAATATATAATATCTTCATAATTAATCATTTATTGGTTTTGTTACAAAAAAAAAAATCATTTATCTAATAATTCATGTCATTGATTAGTCACTAATGCGATGCCATGATCGAGACATCATAGAGAGTTGAAGATAACTACGAGTAAATAATGGCAAAATCAAGTTGTTTCTAGTTTCCAACACTATGCCATTAAAAGAACTCAGGCTTCAACTGACCTCATTCCTATGTTTAAGAACAAAGATGATATAATCCAATTTCTTATGTCTTGAAAAGGAGACTACTTAATCCATTAGTTGAATTGAACATCAAGTCTTCGGTACAACACATCGACGACGAAGAAGAAAAGAAAATAAAAACGAGAATACATCGGTATTCCTTCAATTTTATAGTTCTAAAATAAATTGAGCTAGAACAAGGCACATTATACAACGAGTAGATCAAAATTTTCCGCACTGTTAAATGAACAAATAGGATTAGCGAATCAATATATACTTTTATTAGGGCAACTAATTCCATGTCTAGTCCTGTATCGAGTCACGCAATAATGAGTGGTTGGTCAATTATGCAATATGATCCTATAAGAGCTATTAAATGCAGGGCAATTCCAATACAGTCAAAACCTAGGTAGCTAAAGCATTTGAAACATGAAATTCACCAAATTCAAACACAACACAGAAGAAATCAATGGTTCACCTGACCGGCCTGCGACGAGGTGATCGCAATCGACCGCGGCCCGCGATCGGTCCGATTCTTCATCCCGGGCAGGGCGGCCTTGATGAGGTGAAAAGTCCCCATCAAATTGACATCAATGGTGGACTTGACAGTGTCCAAGTCCTGCAATTCCAGCTCCTGAGGAACGAAGACCCCCTGATTGCAAACCAAGACGTCGACCGGCCCCGCCTCGGCGACGGCCCTCTCGACGGCGTGGAAGTCGCGCACGTCGGCGCTGAAGGCGGCGACGTCCACGCCGGTGGAGAGGCGGATGGAGCTTCTGGCCTCTTCTAGGTTGGCGGCGCTGCGGGCGAGGATGGAGACGTGGGCGCCCTCGGCGGCGGCGCGGCGGGCGAGGGCGAGGCCGATGCCGCTGGAGCCGCCGGAGATGAAGACGTGGCGGTTCTTGATGGGGACTTCGGTGGGTTTGGGGCGGAGGATGAGAGAGAGAGAGAGAGTGAGGAGGAGGAGAGAGACGGGGATGAGGAGGAGGAGGAGAAGGAGCGCCATTAATGGAGGCTCTGTGTTGAATCTCACAGAGGACTCTGTTTTGGTAGTCAAACGGTTTTGTGCGGTTGTCATCTGTTGTAGTGCATCGAGATTAGTGCGCGCCATGGAGAGGAATCTTAGTCTCAAGGACAATGCTATTTGGTACATAATTCTTCTACACAAATCAAATTTACATCATTGTGGATCTAATATATCTACCTAAAGTATGTCAAAAAATCATTTTCCTTGTCACAATTATAAGTTCTAAATTGACATAAATAACTTTTAAATAAGAGAGAGATAACTTCCTATAAGAGTAAGTGAAATATCTCTCACTTAAATGAGTAAGTTGGAAGATAACTTGCAAAAAAGTTGGGCAACCAAACAAGATTAGTTTTCAAATCTCTGCAAGTTATCTCGAGAGAGATAACTCTACCTCTAACCAAACAAGGCCTAAGTTTGATGCCAGTGAACACACCTAATCGATTATAGCATACTCATAAAATCTAAATTGAGTCATAACGAACCCTTAAAACTTAAGTGAGTGGAGCGGTATTGATTTTTTTAAACTGTTGAATTGAAAGTGACGAGGGAACTATTTAAATCAAGATAATAATAAAAAAAAACATATATATCTCATGAGCTATGACAGTCTATGCTTGTTCATTCGTATTAAGTAGTAGGTATCTCCAATGCATAAAGGTGAATTATGTTATGGCATGTGCCTTAGGTCAATCTACAAATATTATTTATTTTATAATTTTAGTTAATAAAATAAAAATTTTCATTTGATGTTTTTATTATAAGTGAATACATGTTTACCTTGTAATAAGATCCATGTGTGTTTATTGAAATATTCTAAATCTCCCTAGTCGGTAATTATACTGAGAACTATAATGAATTAATATTAGTGTGAGTCTTGATTGATGGTCATGTGATGATCATTGTATAGGGATACGAATTGAGATCATGAGTATTTATTAGAAAACAAGGTACTAGACCGACCCACTATGAGAACACCACATGGATTAAGTTATAGGTGTTACTCTTGATAAGTATATCATTTAGTCATTTGACTTGAGATTACCATAGACTTCAATATTATGAGCATGGTAATTTGATAGGATCAAACATTGTCTTTAACCGGACGATTATAAATATTATGATTGGTTATCATGTAAGCAATATGTGAAGGTGTGTAATTAAGATAAAATTTGTCTCTTTCGTAAGAGAGAGATATCAGTGGATATCTCGATATGTTAGATTGTTAAATGACTAAGTCTAAGTGAATTGATATGATCAATGCCACTTGGATGTTTTCAGTCTACCTAAAGATCAAGACTAGTACGATTGAACATTAAGGGTGACTTTTCATACCTTATGTTTAATCAAAGGATATCGCACGACAAAAAGATATGATATATTGCGACGGCCCTAAATCTCCCGGGGCCGCCCCGTAACCCACGCCTTCTGCCCTCAAGCCCAGCGCGCCTGTCACATCACCGGACACGTCATCACTGCTGCCACGTCCGCGAGCTCTCGTGAAGTGATGCTCCGTGTAACTAATCCTACTATATTAAGTTGTCGACACATCTAGCGATTAGTTGATAATTACAATTATATCATCAATGGAAGCACTTAATTCATATTTTATGAGAATTTATTTAACCTAAGTAGTGGAAAACCCTGATACAAACACCATGTATATAACTCGAGACGAACTAAACAAGAATCCATATACATGTGATAAAGTTATAAAGTCCCCAAAACCCAAAGAAATAGTATATACATACATGATATCAAAACACGAGCTATCAACAACAATGACCTTAGAGATAGTCGCCTAGTATCTCCTTTCCTTGCTCTTGCTCGTACTAGGATCTCGCGCTCGCTTGCCCAACACATACAAAGAACGAGCCCAAATGAGTAAATTCCCAAGAGAAGTCTACACGTTAATCATGAAAAAAAAACCCACAATAACTCATGAGACATATGAATATGACCCGACGACAGGAATCATATTCCTATGGCAAGTCGTAAACAAGATCCAAAATAAAACCATTCGATCACAACACAGAGAAAATAACACACCATTCGAGAAATCTGGTCCAACCACGATATCATTTATAAGAAAACTAGATAGAAGTGTGACGGAGTCTAACCAAACTAGATCGTACTTCGTAGATTCGGATGCCCCCGGCTGAGCACATCAAGCCTAGACCACACCCAAACTACTAACGGTGACCGGAACAAATCGCAACCCACCGACACGTGCACCCCCGCTTTCGGGTAGCTATTCACCGGCTAAGCCCAGTACACGCGCTACAACCTAGCCTACTCAATTCCGTACCACAACCATCTCGATTAACCTCCGACAATGTGAACACATCAAACACCGTCCAACACATGATCGCAGTGCATAACATGGCAACCAAAATATGTAACAAGGCGATAAATAAACAAATGAATAAACACATCATTCATATGGACAAACCACGCATGAATTAAAGTGTAACATTCTCAAGGGTTTTACGCACTTTGTAACTACGCACTCCGACTTTCCGAACCCGTCAATCCGACCCGCCTAGCTCTCCTATGCCCGAGCTATGGTTCCCAGTCCCCTCAAGTCCATTTATAGTGTTTTATATTATTAATAACACATTTATAATATTATATCACATATTCCATTTTGCGGTTGTGGTACCTCTTCCTGGACAATGTCGGGGTTCCAAAAATACCCGAAAAGTCCCGAAACCACTTTTCTACCTTTTTCTAAGTTTCTATATTTTTCTAGAATTTTTTTCCAATTTTTCTGATATTTTTCAATTATTTTCCCTATTTTCCAAAAATAATATATAATATATAATATATATATATTATTTAATTTAATAATAAATAAAAGAATTATTTTTTATTTGGGGAGGGGGCCCACTGGACCGGTCCGGTCCAGTGGGGCGGACCGGCCTAGCTGGCGGTCCCGACTCGGGTCAGGTGACGCACGCGCGCACGCGCGCGTGCGTCCCTACCTCCAGAGACGAAATCGTCTCTGTTCTACGAGACGATTTCGTCTCTCCCCTTTTTTTTTTTTTTTTTTTTTTTTTTCTTCTTCTTCTTCTTCTTCTTCCCTCCTATCGATTCCTCTTCAACCTCACTCCATTTAAGACCTCTAAAACATCATAATCTCACCACAAATCCACCAAAACAACATCAAATTCTCGGATCAAAATATATATAAATAAACCCCAAATTTACCAAATCATCTCAATTTTCTTCAAATTCGATCCCAATTGATGTAATTCATCAAAGTAAACCTTAAGAACACCGAATTTGACCTCCTAAAACCATTAAAAATAAATGAAATCCGAATTCACCACAACCCATTTTAAATCACATTTTTTATCAAAATTTCCATTAAAATGGTAAGGATTACCTTGGATCAATGTTGTGTGGCTCGGATTTCCCTCCAAGCTCGATTTCGTCCCTCCAACACTTTGATTTCTCTCACCAAAATCTCCTAACGATTTGAGCAAATATTAGATTTGCATGCATTTGATCCATCGGGTTGTATATATAGGTGGTATTTTAATCTCACGTGCACACGCATCTCGAGGTAAATCCAACCGCCATGATCACCTTGTGTCACCAAAGTTCTTGACACCCTATCATGACATTATCTATCTCGAATTTCCTTGTTGTGCATCTCGAGAATTATCCTATGCATGCTTGATTTTTCTTATCAAACTATAGGACTTCAACTAATTCATTAATACATTAATTCAACCTTAGGTTAAATCACCTAATAAATTATATAAAATTCATAAGTGCGTCACACTAGCACTCACTACCCAACCCATGCCCCGTACCCCGCTACCCAATACCCTGCACTGGTCCTCGACACGCACTTCGGGACATATACCCGACTCGTAGTCTTGCCCGATGTCAACTTACACACATGTGATGTTTATATAAATAATAAATTTCCACATCACAATAATAGACATACAACATACACAAATAACACAATATAACCTGGGTACTCTTATTTGAGTCCACCCAAATGTCACCGTAACGCTCGAATTAACCGTTAATCATCATGATTAACACTAATACTCAATTAAATTAATTTGGGCCGTTACAATTCTTCCCAACTAGGAAAAATTTCGTCCCCGAAATTACGATAACCAATATCTCTTCTCGAAGTTGCAAAATGGACGCAACTACCCGCTATTCAACGACACCCGTAGTCTAAATGAACTACTCAACTCTAACCCTTCAAAGAACGAATCAACCGAAATTCTTAGGGAACACATCTACCTATCCCAGGGAAACACATCAACCTGACCTTGTGAACAAATCAATCCATCCCAGGGAAACACATCGGCCGGCCCTGGTGAACAAATCAACCAGATCTTCAACCAAAATCCTGGTGAACAAATCAACCAAGATCCCACCAAAACCTGGTGTACCAATAAATCAATCTCTCGGTGAACACATCAACCAATCTTCTATTAAAACCTGGTGAACAAATCAACCAGTATTCCACTAAAACCTGGTGAACACATCAACCAGTCTTCTATTAAAACCTGGTGAACAAATCAACCAGTATTCCACAATCCTCTAGTGTACTAATCAACTAGGATACACTAATCTAAGTGAACGAATCAACATAGATGCAACGAATGCATGAAATGCAACAAGAACAACAACTATAATGAATCAATCAACCTATATGCAACACACGCATAGAAAAACATAATAGTGACGTACCCTGCTCATGCTGTCGGGTCGTCTCTCTGACTGGCGATACTACAGCGTGAACTCTTTCATCGGTCTGTGGAATCTCTGGTGCTGGAAAGGCTCTACAACAATTCACACTAATGTGACCTCTCTGACCGCACCTATAACATCTACGTCTGTCACTTCCTCCAGACGGTCGGCCCTCAGAGTGATGTCTATAATTACGATCTATCTGATCTCGATTTCTACCTCTCGGTCCCGTGTATAAGGTTGTTGTGGTGCGACATCGCATATGCCCCGCCGTCTCGGTCATCGCCTCAGTGCGTCGATCCCGTTGTCTATCCTCATATCGGGGTCTCTTGTCTGGTGATCACTCCACTACTATCTCTATCGATTCCTCACATTGCCGTTTCGACCTCCCATCCGTAGTGAACCACCGCTCTCTCTCTATTCCACTAGACGCGGTCCACCGGAATGCCATTCTTCTCAGTAGTAGGAATGTCTCATAAGTCAAGGCTCTCTCGAACATAGCCACAACGTCGAAGCCCCCGACGTCACGTCATCGCACGCTCGCAATCACCTCCTCAACCCCCGAACAAAGTAGTAAATCTGCAAACGCTCGATGCACGCAATGTCCATAGAGAACTGAGAAGATAGCGGTATCGGTCCATATCTTTGTAGCATCGTACGATTTCCCCCCTCGGGATAAGAACTCCTCTCTCAACCTCGGTCGAACCTCCATAGGAATAAACCGATCGTAGAAGATCTCTCGAAACTCCGCCCAAGTCGCCGGATCGGCATGTGTCTCTTGGTAGTTAGTCCACCACACTATTTTGCGTCGACCAAGCATGTTCCTGGATAATCTTGCCCTATGCCTCTCTCTCTCGTGTTCAGCTTTTGTGCGGCCGCCGATGCGATACAATCCGCTCTCCTGTTGCCTCAGATTTCCACCGCCATAAAAGTATGTGGGCTGGAATTTAAGAAAATCCCTCGCCTCTCGCTTTGTGGATCCATCCTATACTCTGGAGTAGTAGAAATCGCAGTAGCGATTCTGGCCGTCGATAGAGTGCTCTGGAGTTACTATCTCCGCCGGCACCACTATCGGTGTAGTCTTAACGATCGGTGTCTCATGCTCTACTTGTTTGGCCTGCGATCCGATTCTCGCAGGCGTCACCGCTGCTTGTCTCTGTCGATGCTATCGCATCGCATCGGGTCTCTCGATCTTTGTCGGTACATTATGGCATGCAATGGTATCCGAGCTCTCATCATGTCAAGTAATAGCTCAAACGCCTATCGTGAGCGGCAAGTCGTGCTTTTGCAAATCAGGGATCCATAACCTCATCTCCAGATATGATCCTCGCTTTGCCGGTCCACGACCACGACGGTGCTGCAGATCCGTCCATCAAGATCTGCACCGAAAGTCGTGCGTCAAATTATTACGTAGTCCGTATATATATAACATACAACCAAATCATAACACACATATAAGTCCTTACTCTACCCGACTTATACCACTTCCCAACTAAGATTTTAAGTTAGGATCTTCTGTTTCCACAACTACTTTATTTTAAAGTTTATGCTCTTGAAAGTTTTTATCCGAGGTTCCTCAAAACTCTCGCTCGATACCAACTGCGACGCCTAAATCTCCGGGCCGCCCAGTAACCCACGCCTTCTGCCCTCAAGCCCAGCGCGCCTGTCACATCACCGGACACGTCATCACTGCTGCCACGTCCGCAGCTCTGTGAAGTGATGCTCCGTGTAACTAATCCTACTATATTAAGTTGTCTGACACATCTAGCAGATTAGTTGATAATTACAATTATATCATCAGCGGAAGCACTTAATTCATATTTTATGAGAATTTATATCATCAGCGGAAGCACTTAATTCATAATCTGTGATTTATATTCCTACTGGGACGGTTATGGGATCGTCTATGTATCCAAGGGTAGTTGAGGTCGCTGGCTAGGTGTGTAGCGCGGGATCTAGGAACTCGGTAGACGATATCCCGAGTTGGACTCCATTTCACGCGTTCGATTAGCCCACTAGGGTAAATGTCGCTGGGATTCAGTCGTAGGGTCGGAGGCATGAGCCACGACCAGGGCTCCTGGTCCTAGTACACACTTAGTGGTTGTGTTCACACCCCTTTTGTCTATCAATGTGTTTATATACATGCGATTAGCTTTGAGCAGTTGACTGCATATTTTCCTTCATACCGCATGTTTATTTAACACTACTTTTTGGCTCTGATACCAAAATGTGACGGCCCCAATTTCCACATTGGTCCGCCACGGGAGGCCACGCGGGCCCACAGCTGTCCACGTCACCGCCAGCTGTGTCCCACGCCCAATTATCCATTGTCAATCAATTTCCGGTTAACTTTGATGTTACGAGTTAACTTTTGTTTCTTTAATGTTATTTAACCTCAAATTACGCAGCGGAAGATTATATGAACAACCTAAAGATTTAACCTGAATTTCCTGAGCATAATACCTAAGTGAAAACCATACCAAATGTAAATCATATACATATCATCCGAGATCCTCAAAATATAAAAAAATATACAACCTATCAATCACTATTCCACTAACACTTTTGGTGAACTAATCAACCCCAAATTTTGGCAAACAAATCAACCTCAATCTAGGTGAACAAATCAACCTGCGACTGGTGAACCGATCAACCAGTCGTCCACTCACTCCTGGTGTACAAATAAATCCCTGGTGAACTCATCAACCAGTTCATATCAACCAGTCCCTGGTGAACACATCGACCAGTCCCTGGTGAACCACATAAACCAATTCCACAACAACCAGTTGCAAATGGACTCCTGGTGAACTAATCAACCAGTTTCACAACCTACTGGTGAACACATCTACCAGTTTCACAATCTCCCTAGTGAACACATCAACTAGTCTCACCATAACCCTAGTGAACACATCAACTAGTCTCACAATAACCCTAGTGAACACATCAACTAGAATATCTTTGGTTCAAAAATAAACTAACCGACCTATATGCAACGAATGCATAAAAAAGACTAATGAAACAACGTACCCTACTCATGTTGTCGGGTCGTCTCTCGATCATTGGCGATACTATAATGTGAGCTCTCTCCCTGGTTTGTGGAATCTCTGACGCTGGAGAGGCTCCACGGCAATTCACACTGATGTGACCTCTCTGTCCGCACCGATAACACTTACGTCTGTCCCTGACTCCAGCATCGTCGGTCCTCCGAGCGCCGACCCCAACTCCGGTCCCTCGATCCCGATTAAATACGTCTATATGTCTCGGTTCTTGTCAGTATCGGTATAGGTACAATCTCATGTACCACCTGGCGATCGTCATTATTGAATTGATCATCGGTCCGGTCGTCAGTCGTCCTCGCGACTCCAATCTATCTCGCCCATCATCATAGTCGTCTCGATCGTTTCTCAAATCACGATCATTAATGAAATCATGATCCTGTTGCCGGCGAACTCTGCGTGCTCGAAAATCCTGCTCCTGACTGCTAGATTGATTTCTCTGTCTCTTCGGTCTATGATCAGACCAAGAACTCAGTCCAAACCCATCTCCAAGCTCAACCCGGTGTCGTAAATACGTCTCGCGAGCCAATGCTCTGTCATAAACAATCTGTAGTGTCTCTGCACCAATCGCGACTATCACCCCACCAATCCTCTCATCCGGGCCTCGATGAAGTAATAGATCTGTAATCTCTCCGTATTAGCCACATCCATAGCATACATCATGAGATACCGGAATCGGTCCATGTATTGTGATACTGACATGGTCCCCTGTCGCAAACTCAAGAACTGCTCCCTCAATCGTAACTGCACCTCGGTAGGAATATACTCGTCCAAAAATAACTGCCTAAACTCTCCCCAAGTCGCTGGCGTACCATGTATATCAGTATAGGTGGTCCACCAAACTCAGCCTGACCTCTCAAACAATAGCACGAAATACGCGCTGATCTACCTCGGTACCTCCAACAACCGGTGTAGTCGTCGAGTCATCAACCAACGTCCCGCAACCTCGGGATCACGACTCCCGTGAAGTACGTAGGGTTAAACCTCATAAAATCCTTCACCATCTTCGCCGCTTCCTTCGACATCCTACTCCTAGCGATCGAAGTCCCTACCTGCTGCTCCGCGATGGTGGGTGTCACCACGATAGTCTCTGCTGGTACTACCACGAGCTCAACCCTCTCTATAATCTGTCTCGACCCACTACTTTGTGTAGCAACAGGCCGGTGCTAATGCGGTCCAGTGGTAACAGTGCGGCACGCTCGCCGCGGTGGGTGCTACTGCGGCGTCCTCGAGCTCCGAATGTACTCCATCAACTCGGCCATCGAGCTTCTTTGCAATATTCTTTGCTTTCTTCTGAATCAATCTGCTTCTTCTCGGTCGGCCTCGAATCATAGCTCGCAAATCAGCCACGTCACTAGTGGTATGATCACTAGTCTCTCCAACCTCTGGCTGAGTAGTAAGGAATCTAAGTTGAGGAGCCTAGGGAATGGAATAGGGATTATAGCTAGCTTTGATATGGCTGCAATTGGAGACTGAATAAATGCATAAACTTAATGAATAAATCTTAGAGGTGGAAACCACAAGTGAATGATTAAAGTTTTAGTTGGGAAGTGATGTGAGGCGGGTAAATTTAGGAAATTACATATGCGTATGTTTGAAAAAAAAAAAAAAAAAAAAAAAAAAAAAAAAAGCAGTTTTAAATTAAAAATAGGAAAAATAGAGAAAAAAAAATATCAGAAAAATTGGAAAAAAAAATTCTAGAAAAATATAGAAAATTAGAAAAAGGTAGAAAAGTGGTTTCGAACTTTTCGGGTATTTTTGGAACCCCGACATAGCCGGGAGAGGTACCACAACTAAAAATTTGTAAATTTTTATAAAATAACATAAAATTATAGAATATGTTCTCAAAAAGTATAAAACACTATAAATGGACTTCGGGGACCGAGAAACCATAGCTCGGACATTGGGGAGCTAGGTGGGCGTCTTGATGGGTCCGGAAGTCGAGTGCGATTTGAGGTGTGTAGTATCCCAATTGAACTTCACTTTAAGTATTTACCGTTTGATTTATTTGAATTCGGTTCCATTTATTCTCTACTCCATTTCATTATTGCTTTACGGTGGTGAGTACTCTCACTGGTGACTTTACGGTAGTGGAGTGTACTCCTACACAGTGTCTTTACGGTGTTGAGATCATTCCCCACCTGGTGCTTATTCGTTACGGCCATAGAGTCCACCGAGTCATAGCACTTGTCTATGCATATGCTTAGGTGAATAGGTCGCCTGGCTATGGTAGGCTTGTGTGGGTGCGTCGTGGGTCTACGCCGACCACCTGTAGGTCCAGGGCCAACCCGGTAGAGGTGTTTTCACGGGCCGTGCACGGGGAAAGCCCGAAGTATGACTTAGTCGATTTTTATTGTGCACGTACTTTGCTTTGCTACTATTTTTTTATGCATGCGATGATCCTTTCACAGTTGCCTGTAATTCTTTTGTTCCGCATGTTTAATTATAGTATTTTAAATTCCAGTACTTTTACTTCCGTAATTACTTGGTGAATTTCCTTGGGATTACTCACTCTGGACTCGTCATCTGTCTTTTGTGATGGCTTGAGTGCAGATCCTAAGTACTAAGGGGTAAGGGGATCATCGGCGATTACATCTAACTTGCCTACGCCGAGGCCTGCTGGTATGTGTGTAGATATTATAATGTTTTGATATTTCGTATTATGTTTTGGGGTTGGGAAATTGGATACACACTTGTACTGGTATACCTACTGTTATAGTTGATCGCTTTGTATGCACAAAGATGCAAATAGGGTTTTCCACTATAGGTTTGATCGATAAACTTATATTTACATATATATGCATTTTGATAAACTTTAAGTTCTTCCGCTTGTTAATTTCTTTAAAATGATAAATTAAGTGACTTTAATGAATTATCGATAATTATCTAAAGTCGAAAGCGATTATACACGTGGCGGTGGTTTCCGGTGCACTAGCGGGGAAACGGGGTCCACTGGGCGCCTCGGAATATTGGGGCCGCCGCGCTTTGGTATCGAGCAAGGTCGATAGGGCTCGAATTAAATAAAGTAAATAAAAGAGCATAAATTTTAAAACAAATTAGATGTGGAAACCCGATGAATTGCCTAGAACTTTTAGTTGGGAAGCAATAAGAAATGGGTGGTTAACGAATTATATGTATGTGTTATGATTCTACTTGTGTATTATATATGTATACGTATATCATGGAGGATCGCATACGACGCACGTTTTTCGGTGCGGATCAAGCATGGATGGACGGTCTACTATACCCTCGAGAGACGAGACAAGGGCATTGTTATTAGGAGTCCGCATGAGCTACGGTGAGCTTGGAGGATCGACTTACGACCCGGGAAGTTCGGATGACGAAGTACTCGAATATTACGGGACCGGGCGCCGCAATTTCGAAATGGTCGCATCACTCACGACGAGCCATCGAGCGACAACGACTTTACCCGAGGTTACATGAGGGAAATGGTCGACAGAGGGATTCGCGAGTACCGAGAGAGCGGCGGGCGAGTTTTGGAGCGCAGTACCACGAAGCAGAGGCACACCGAAGTTAGAGACGAGGGAGACCGGTTGACGACGAGACAGGGATCAACAGGGTCGACAGGATAGGCATCCAGGGCGAGAGAGAGGAGATGAGGGCATGTGGTGTATGCTACGCACCTGCACTGTCGAGCAAGCGGCGACATCAACCTCGGCACCGGCACCGGGATAGGGATCGGGGTAGTCGGGACAAGGAACAGAGAGACCGGGTCGGGGTCGAGAGATCCGTGATAGGCATACTAGGATGCGAGAGACGCGCAAATGTTATAAATGCGGACGAGAGGACATCGAGGGTCGTTTGCCAAGCACCAGCAGCACCGGCGGCCGATCGCAGAGTATCGTAGGAGGCGACGACGACAAGCTGCGAGAGAAGTTGCGACATGGAGATGTTCGGGATGGACAATACGAGCCGAGTGAGTGAGAGCATGCGGCGACCAGCTACCACGATGAGGACACCATATGCGCCTAGTTTTGCTACATCGGGTATCGGTGGTTCACGGGAGAGACCGCGACATGTTCGAGAGATGTGCTCACTTTGTGGAGTTGAGGGCATATACATTGGGAATGCGCATTGATCCTAATGGCACCGATATTTGTAGAGCCGTTGCGTGTTCGAATTCGGGTTCGAGATCGTATCGAACCATAAGTTAGAACACCGACAATAAAGTGTCAACTATATTTTTGTGTAAATTATGGTAAAAACAACGTGCGAGTTGTGTTATGTATGAAGACTATCAAGTTGTTTTTTGTTATAATTAAATGAAGCCTAAGGATTTTTGCTATAAAATATATGTATGGGATAGATATATTATTGAGAAGGTTGTTTTATTCAAACATAATAATATGAGTGTAACTACCCTGTACACGATTTGGAGCTTGCGGCGGTTGTGTTTGCGCTGAAGGCTTGGAGACGCTACCTCTACGGAGAGGAGTTTATGCTTTACACGGACCATCGAGTCTACGCTACATTATCACACAGAAAGATCTTAATAGGCGTCGAGGAGATGGTTGGAGTTGCTTTGAAGGACTATGACTTCACGATTGAGTATCATTACGCAAGGCCAATGTAGTGGCGGATGCTTTGAGTAGATGCGGCGTTGACAATCGACCAAGATGCGCGACACATGGGACTCGTTGGAGGCAGCATCAATTATGAGCATGTCAGACGTTGCAGCCATGCATGATGTACATATTTGTAGTCAGATGAGAGTACCGACAGTGTCACTGGAGCGGGTATCGGAGTGTCAAAGGGCTGATGGGCTTTATGGGCGGTTCAGTGGATTTGGCACGGGATCCCGAGTGCACGATTGGGCGGAGACATCGATGGATATTTGTGGCATCGAGGCGACTTTGGGTACCACCGTGTCGAGAGATACGAGATAGTATGTTAGAGGACGACCGACCGATCGCGCTTACACGGTTCATCCGGCGAGAACCAAGATGTACCAAGACTTGCGTAGATTGTTTGAGTGGCGGGGATGAAGGTGATGTTGGTGAATATGTTCGAGGGTGTCATATATGTCGGCGGTAAAGGCGAGCACGGGCGACAAGCGGATTCTTGCGGCGTTACCCATTCCTCAATGGAAATGGGAACACCTTACCATGGATTTTGTCGGTGGATTACCGTAGACGTTTAGGCGACACGATGCGATACGGGTGGTGATAGACAGGATCGACTAAATCGGCGCACTTCATACCGATTCGGATGCGATACACGTTTCCTCGATTGAAAGCAGATCGTGTTTGAGCGGGAGATTGTTAGACCGCGCATGGGGTGCCGGTTTCCATTGTATTTGATAGGGATCCCAGGTTGATTTCGGGATTCTGAGGAGCGATGCAGGAGCAGTTTGACACTAGGTTGCAGTTTAGCACGGCGTATCATCCTCCAACAGATGGCCAGTCAGAGAGCGATTGATACGGATTTTAGAGGACATGCTGGGCTTGTATTCTGCAGTTTGGAGGTTCGTAGGAGGATTACTTACCACTGTGTGACGTTGCCTACAACAACAACATGCCTATCGAGCTAGTATCGAGATGCCACCTTATGAGGCGTCAGTATGGGAGGCCCCGCAGTCACCGAGCGTGTTGGCGGAGCGGAAGATACGATTACGATTGGGCGAGAGATAGTTGTTGATCACACGAGAGAAGATTCGACAAATTCGTCGAGTTTCGAAAGACACAAGACAAGCAAAAGAAGTATGCGAGATAGATATCGCGGAAGACTAAGCTATAGAGTTGGCAAGGTCGAAGGTACGATTATCTTGAAATCAAGACAGATTGCGGATATTAGCGACGATCGATCGACGAGTCACCAGAGACATTATTCACACAAGATAGAACATGCGTGAGGTGAATGGCTAGTGGGGTGTACCATTGGTGGAATCTCGAGATGGAGAAGACTACGAGTGAAGGACCAATTGATACGCGCATTGGTGGAATCTCAGACGGAAAAGATTCCGAGTGAAGGACCAATTGATACGCACATTGGTGGAATCTCGGATGGAAATGATTATGAGTGAAGGACCAATTGATACACACCCTAGTGAAGTCCTGACGCATTGGAAGTGAGTTCAATAAAATGTTAGAGTTCACACAATATATAAGCTGAGGAACCGAATGTACTCGAAGTGTTCTAATTTCGAGGACGAAATTCATTTTAGTTGGGAAGAATTGTAACGGCCCAAATTAATTTAATTGAATGTTGGTGTTAATCACAATGATTAGTGGTTAATTCGGACGTTACGTGGACAGCTGGGTTGACTCGGATAGGAGTACCCAGGGTATATTGTGTTATTTGTGCATGTTGTATGTTTATTATTGTGATGTGGGAATTTAATATTTATATAAACATCACATGTGTGTAAATTATTGTCGGGCGAGTTTGAGCGCCGGGGTTTTAGTTCGGTGAACGCACCAATGCGGGGTTTAGTAGCAGTGAGGCCGGGCGTTGGGGCTAATTAGATTTAAATTATTTAAACATGTTATGGTTGAAGATTTATTTAATTAAATGTAAATATATAAGCTTAGGCTAAGCTAAGGAAATTAAATTAGGTACACTAAGCGTGGGACCGCCTCGGGAAGCGTGCCGGACACGGGGCACGGGGTGTCGAGTGGTCGGGAAGTTAGTGTGACCCTATTTACAAATTTATGGAATTTATTGATGTCAATAAATTCCATAAATTTATGGAATTTATTGATGTCAATAAATTCCATAAATTTATGGAATTTATGGAATTTATGGAATTTTTGGTCCCAAATTGCATCATGTCGCCTCGAAGTCTGGGGTAATCCACTGACAAAATCCATAGCGAGGTGTTCCCACTTCCACTGAGGAATGGGTAACGGTTGCAGCATCACGGTACGGAGGGACTTACCTGGGAGTTGGAGTCGACCATGCGAGAGCGTTATCCCCACTTATTCCACGGTATGTTCTAAACTAACTCAAATTTCGGACGAAATTTCTTTTAGTTGGGAAGAATTGTAACGGCCGTTATTTATTAACGCCGTTATTTACCTTATTTCAAAGCAACGTGGCGGCCCCAAACTCGAGGCCGCCCGTGGCTTCCCATTTCCCTACTTTCGTGCACCGAAACGCTTTGCCACGTCACTCGTCTACCTTCGTACTTAGGGTAGTTATCGTATAAGTTGTTATAGTCACTTAATTGATCATTTAGAAGAAATTAACAACGGAAGAATTTCTAAGGTTAACAAAATGCATTCACATTATATATATGTAAAAGTCTTACTTGATCAAACCTATAGTGGAAAACCCATTTATCTTGTGCATACGGGCGATCAATCTGTAATAGTATGTATACCAAGATACAAGTGTATATCCAGTTTCCCAACCCAAAGATAATACAAAATATCAAAACATGATAATATTTGCACACATACCAAAGGCCTCGGCGTAGGCAAGTCGGATGAAATCGCCGATGATCCCCTTGCCCTGCTAGTACTAGGATCTCGCGCTCGGCCACCACACAAAAGCCGGATGGCGAGCCCAATGAAAGTAAAATCCCAAGGAAAACCACCGTGCATAAATAATTAATGAAATAATTATCGAGCCAACAAGTAGTGTTAAATAAACATGTGGAAAGAAGGAAAATGTGCGGAACAATCGCTCAAAGCTAATCGCATGTATATAAACACAACGATAGACAAAAGGGGGTGAACACGGCTACTAAGTGCGTACTAGGACCAGGAGCCCTGGTCGTGGCTCATGCCTCCGACCCTACGATCGTATCCCGCGACATTAACCTTAGTGGGCTAATCGAACGCGTGAAATGGAGTCCAACTCGGGATATCATCTCTACCGAATTCCTAGATCACGCGCTACACACCCACCCGGCGACCTCAACCACCCGTGGATACATAGACGGTACCATAACCGTCCCAAGGGAATATAAATCATAGATTTTCAAGGAAATATAAAGCTCAATGGAAATAAATAAGTAAATGCGAGAGTGGTGTTCGGTTGGGTTTTACGTACCGGCTCGCCATCCGGCTTTTGTGGTGGTGGCCGAGCGCAGATCCTAGTACTAGCGAGGGAAGGGGATCATCGGCGATTTCATCTGACTTGCCTACGCCGAGGCCTGCTGGTATGTGTGCAAATATTATCATGTTTTGATATTTTGTATTATCTTTTGGGTTGGGAAACTGGATATACACTTGTACTGGTATACATACTATTACAGTTGATCGCTTTGTATGCACAAGATCTGGCCGGGTTTTCCACTATAGGTTTGATCGAAGACTTTTACATATATATAATGTGAATGCATTTTGTTAACCTTAGAAATTCTTCCGCTGTTAATTTCTTCTAAATGATCAATTAAGTGACTATAACAACTTATACGATAACTACCCTAAGTACGAAGGTAGACGAGTGACGTGGCAGGCGTTTCCGGTGCACGAGCAGGGGAAATGGGAAGCCACGGGGCGGCCTCGGAGTTTGGGGCCGCCACAGTTGGTATCAGAGCAAGGTTGATAGGGCTCTGAATTTAAAAAAAAAAAAAAAAAAAAAAAAAAGTTTCACAAGATCTTAAACTTTAACAAACTAGATGTGGAAACCCGATGGGTCTGCCTAGAACTTTTAGTTGGGAAGCAAGAAAGCGGGTAGAGCTAGGATTGTTATGTGATATATGTATTGTTGTATATATATACTTTACGAATACGTATATACGAGGCTGATACGGACACGCATCACGATGCAGGACACGATGGATGGACAGTCTAGTGATACCGCGAGGGCTTCCGATCGTCGGTTCCACTTAGAGGATCGAGTTACGGCGCATGAGACTCGATATAGCCGAGATCTTACGACTATTGAGAGAAGCGGGCCGCTATGATGGCTGGATTAGCTATGTCTAGGGAGGCGATGGCGACTACGGGACCCACGAGACCCCGGTTACTCTTACTCGGTGGTGGTACCCGAGGTTCGAGCGGTCGATACTACCCCGTAGTAGCGAAAGAGTGGAGACACCGATTCCTACACCTACCGCAAAGAAGAGAGGTTACCCCGACGGTAGTGTCGAGTATGTGATGGATCCGCGGCCGGAGGTTACGGGATTTCCTCAAGTTTCGGCCGCTTACTTTTATGGAGGAGGAGACCACGAGACCGCAGGAGATTGGATTTTGTCGCACCGGCGCGCTACACAAGGAGTTGAATACGGAAGAGAGGTTCGAGCGAGACTATCTCGGGACGTGTTTTAGATCGATGCCGCGATGTGGTGGACTAACTACCAGGAGACGCATGCTGATCCCGCAACTTGGGCAGAGTTCCGAGAGATATTTTATGACCAGTTCATACCTATGGAGGTACGATTGAGATTGAGGGAGGAGTTTTTATCCCTGAGGCAGGGAAACCGGAGCATGATGCAGTATATGGATAGGTACCGATATTTGCTGCAGTTCTCGATGGATATCGCTGGCACAGAGCGATTACAGATCTACTACTTCATTCGGGGAGTGAGGGATGACATTGCCAGCGCGATCGTAAATTCCATAAATTTATATTCCATAAATTTATGACATGACCAAAATTTATGGAATTTATGGAATTTATGGAATTTATTGAATTTATGTCATAAATTCAATAAATTCATGTCCAACCGGGTGGGCTCGACCGGGCGACCCGACCCGCCTGAGGGCCGAAACCGGCCGACCCGACCCGCCTGAGGGGCCGAACCGGGCCGACCCGGTTGGGTCGGGTCCGACCCGGTTCGGGGGACCCACATATATTATTTAAATAATATATTTAAATAATATTTTTATTATTTATAAAAAAAAAAAAAAACAGTTTTATTTTCTGGAAAATAGGAAAAATAGGGGAAAAATATCAGAAAAATTGGGAAAAATTCTAGAAAAATATAGAAAATTAGAAAAAGGTAGAAAAGTGGTTTCGGAACTTTTCGGGTATTTTTGGAACCCCGACATAGCCCGGGAGAGGTACCACAACTAAAAATTTGTAAATTTTTATAAAATAACATAAAATTATAGAATATGTTCTCAAAAAGTATAAAACACTATAAATGGACTTCGGGGACCGAGAAACCATAGCTCGGACATTGGGGAGCTAGGTGGGCGTCGATGGGTCCGGAAGTCTGAGTGCGATTTGAGGTGTGTAGTATCCCAATTGAACTTCACTTTAAGTATTTACCGTTTGATTTATTTGAATTCAGTTCCATTTATTCTCTACTCCATTTCATTATTGCTTTACGGTGGTGAGTACTCTCACTGGTGACTTTACGGTAGTGGAGTGTACTCCTACCTGGTGTCTTTACTTGTTGAGATCATTCCCCACCCGGTGCTTATTCGTTACGCCATAGAGTCCACCGAGTCATAGCACTTGTCTATGCATATGCCGGTGAATAGGCGCCCGCTATGGTAGGCTTGTGTGGGTGCGTCGTGGGTCTACGCCGACCACCTGTAGGTCCAGGGCCAACCCGGAGAGGTGTTTTCACGGGCCGTGCCTCGGGGAAAGCCCGAAGTATGACTTAGTCTCGATTTTTATTGTGCACGTACTTTGCTTTGCTACTATTTTTTTATGCATGCGATGATCCTTTCACGGTTACTCGTAATTCTTTTGTTCCGCATGTTTAATTATAGTATTTTAAATTCCGGTACTTTTACTTCCGTAATTACTTGGTGAATTTCCTTGGGATTACTCACTCTGGACTCGTCATCTGTCTTTTGTGATGGCTTGAGTGCGAGATCCTAGTACTAGCAGGGGGGTAAGGGGATCATCGGCGATTACATCTAACTTGCCTACGCCGAGGCTCTTTGGTATGTGTGTAGATATTATAATGTTTTGATATTTCGTATTATGTTTTGGGGTTGGGAAATTGGATACACACTTGTACTTGGTATACCTATCGTTATAGTTGATCGCTCGTATGCACAAGATGCAAATGGGTTTTCCACTATAGGTTTGATCAGTAAACTTATATTTACATATATATGCATTTTGATAAACTTTAAGTTCTTCCGCTGTTAATTTCTTTAAAATGATAAATTAAGTGACTTTAATGAATTATCTGATAATTATCTAAAGTCGAGAGCAGTTATACACGTGGCGGTGGTTTCCAGTGCACTAGCAGGGGAAACGGGGATCAATGTTGTGTGGCTCGGATTTCCCTCTCCAAGCTCGATTTCGTCCCTCCAACACTTTGATTTCTCTCACCAAAATCTCCTAACGATTTGAGCAAATATTAGATTTGCATGCATTTGATCCATCGGGTTGTATATATAGGTGGTATTTTAATCTCACGTGCACACGCATCTCGAGGTAAATCCAACCGCCACTGATCACCTTGTGTCACCAAAGTTCTTGACACCCTATCATGACATTATCTATCTCGAATTTCCTTGTTGTGCATCTCGAGAATTATCCTATGCATGCTGATTTTTCTTATCAAACTATAGGACTTCAACTAATTCATTAATACATTAATTCAACCTTAGGTTAAATCACCTAATAAATTATATAAAATTCATAAGTGCGTCACACTAGCACTCACTACCCTAAGCAACCCATGCCCCGTACCTCGCTACCCAATACCCGGTGCCGGTCCTCGACACGCACTTCGGGACATATACCCGACTCGTAGTCTTGCCCGATGTCAACTTACACACATGTGATGTTTATATAAATAATAAATTTCCACATCACAATAATAGACATACAACATACACAAATAACACAATATAACCTGGGTACTCTTATTTGAGTCCACCCAGCTGTCACCGTAACGCCCGAATTAACCGTTAATCATCGTGATTAACACTAATACTCAATTAAATTAATTTGGGCCGTTACATATATGTTATTAATTAGGTTGTATCGATTTTGATATTCATGTTACTTGGGTAATCATTAGCTTTGCGTAATTTTAATTAGTCAAGAGTAATAAATTTTAGAGGTAAAACCCATCATTTGATCATTGAACTTTGTATTTTTTATGCTCTAGGTCTCTGAACTTTTATTACTACACATTTGGTCATTAAACTTTCACAAAGATCTACATTTAGTCCTTCCACCATTTAAAGTGTTAAATTATGTCAATGTTGGCAACAAAAAGTGCCACGCGACCAAAAAACTAAAAAAAAAATTTAATTTCCTCCAAAAGCATAAAAACTCAGAAGTTTAGGGACCAAATGTACAACGATGAAAGTTCAGGGACCAAAAACATAAAAGACTCAAAGTTCAAAAACCAAAAAATATGTTTTGCCAATTTAATATGATAAAATTCATGACATAAAAAGCCTTTTGATTTGTTATATATATGATAACTTATTAATAAGGGTGTATGTATAATTTCTTAAACTGCCTAAATACAGTAGTTGTATTATGAATAAGATTCAAGTGATGGCTTATCTACACAAATAAATAAAGGGTCATACCGTAAAATGAATTAAGAATTTCGTTTTTGTTATTTTAGAGTTATCTGGATTTTGTAAGAGAAAGAAAAATGTTGTCTATCTCTCTTGGGGCTAGCTCTCCAAATTGCGGTTACCGTTCGTGTCTGGATTTCTGATAGATGAAATGCGCTTGAACGTCTTGAAGATCAATCAATCAGAGAAGTAAATCATGAATTAAGGTATAACTTACTTTTGTAGATCTTGTTTAATGGAACTTATTTGCGATCATGTTGGGATTTTTAAAAAATTGTTTTG
The DNA here is from genome assembly GCA_039657345.1 of Stephania japonica. Classification (NCBI taxonomy): domain Eukaryota; kingdom Viridiplantae; phylum Streptophyta; class Magnoliopsida; order Ranunculales; family Menispermaceae; genus Stephania; species Stephania japonica. The sequence goes on along the minus strand of CM077558.1, from coordinate 10,834,474 downwards.
AATTTTTCACCCGATAAGAACCCTAAAATCCAACATTGCATCTATGGATTCTTGCCATATCATTAATGTGGAGGGAATGTCCACCATGGATGACACATAATTTTGTTAAATAGATGTTGAAGTTAAAATATAATCTCCTATGCAACCGTATAAAGATTGTTGCATTTGACGAAGTGATTGAACATTTATTAAGGCTCTGATGAATTTCGGTTTTTTCAACTTTTTTTCTTTTTTTATAAATGGAAAAGGTTTTTTGACTTTAGTAGGAATCAAACCATGATCTCCTGATATCCTGCCTTTTTGACAAGTGATGTCTTTACTATCTCACCCAGGGTTGCAAGTGGGGCAGGGTGGGGCAGGACAGGGCAGAGCGGGGCAGGGCGGGGATTGAAGATACCATCCCCGCATCTACGTGGTGTGAGACAGGGATTTATTCTCGAAAATTCCCTGTAGGATAAACTTTCCCCCACCCCAACCCCCCCCCACCCCCACCCCCACCCCCACCCCACCCCACCCCACCCGGATTCCCCTCGGGGCACGAGTATATAACTGCATGTTTTGATCCTCAATATTAGGTCTTTCTTATGTCTTTATTTGATGAACATATAACGCGTCTCTACCTAAGTACTACTAATTTCTAATTTTATATGATTACTTAGGATAAGTCAATTATAGTAATTAACAATTGATTATCTGTCAAACAAATTTTTTAATTAGTTGTATGCTAATGGTATCTCAAGGTGGAGACTTGAATTTTTTTAAGAGAAACTTATATTATATAAATAAAGATAACCATAAAAATAACATATAACTATATCCATGTGGCATTCTCAAAATAAAAATCCTTATGACATGTATAATTAGATCTAATTTTAAACTTAAAGTAACCTTCTTATTCTGAATTAATAAAGCCCATTTATTTGATCATATATAATTGTTATCATCGCATTGATAAATTATGGCTGATTTAATATATATAAATAGTGTTTCTTACTTGAATTAATTTAATTATTTCTATAGTTGACTAAAATAACTTTATTATATACAAACAATTAGTTAAAAAAATTAGTTGGTTTAAGTGATAATGAGTTCAACTTCCCTTAAACAAGGTTTTAAGTTCAAGTCTCGTAGATAAAAATAAATTAAGTTCAAAGGGCTGCTCCTTATTCAAGAATTATGATATGATGACAATGCTGAAGTCATGGATTCACAGTTCAAACCCCAATGGGGACAAACTGTTTTCTTAATTTTTTCTTATTAAAAAAAGAATTCAAAGGGCCACCTATTAGTTGAGAATTGAGATCCAATGACACTGCCTGATAGTGTATATTAGACAGTGCAGTTGGCAATATTAGATACTACTGCCATATGGGAAACTAAATAAAAAATAAACTATATAATTATTTAATTTATGACTTCTAAATGTATTGTATTATATTAATAAATCATGAAAATTAATCGAAACTATTTAATTAGAATGATTTGCAAATACATTAAATATTCATTTTTTAAGACTATAGTATGTATTATGTATTTAATAATTAGGTATTGTATTAGATTTAAAATTATAGCTTATTATAATAAATTATTTAGTAAGGTAGATTTGGTTATAATTATATATTTTGTAGTGGTGTATCATTTACTATGTTAATCGCAAATATAAAATATATCTTTTATATTACATCTATAAAGTATATATAGTAATTGAGTCTTAATAAAAATTTTAGTTAGATTAAAATATACATTATTTTGAAAATGTTGTCTTCATTAAGTTAAAAATAAGTATTAGATAGTAAATCGAATGCATATGATTTTTTAAAACTTAATGCAAAATAAGGAATAAATATAGTTCACAACATATTCGTAACATTTTTTTTAAATGGATTCCCCATGGGGTGGGGTATGAGGCGGGGTATGAGGCGGGGTATAGGGCGGGGCGACAGGGAAAACTCGCGGGGGAAGGGTAATCCCCATCCCCGCCCCGCCCCCTTATGCGGGGCGAACTTTCGCCCTGTGCCCCGCCCTTGTGGGGAATCCCCGCCCCGTTGGTGTGGAGCCCCACAAGGGACGGGGATTCCCCGCCCCGTTGGTGTGGAGCCCCACAAGGGACGGGGATTCCCGCCCCACTTGCAACCCTAATTAATCTCACCTGAGAGGTTTTGACTTATAAAAGAAAAATTAATACATACATTAGAAACCTTCTACGACAACATTTACAAGCAGACAGTGGGGTAGATATTATATTCACCACGTCAACTTTACATAGTTGATGGATAGAGCTGAAAATTTATCGTATGGGCCTGCCGACCTGAAATAAAAATGGTTCGAACAATGTCTTGATAAATCCAGGCTGGGTTTGGACAATGACATTTTGTCCGAAAATTTAAAACCGGGTCGGGTCTGGACAAGGTCCTGGAACCCTGACCCGGACCTACTTTGAATTTTAAATAGAGTTAAAATATCTTTGATAATGAGGTATATTGGGAACTTAGTACTTATAAAATAGTTTAACAAACAATAATCTACTCTAATACACATAAATTAATGAACTAAATATATCTTTGATTTTAAAATAAATTAAATTTTAATCTTTTTTTATACTTGAACATTTGTTTCTTGACATTAAATATTTTAATTGGATTAAATTATTTGTAGTAATGTTACAATGATTTATAGTTTGTAATATTTGTTGAGACTTTGACGTTTCTTTTTCAAATTACAACATATGAGATTATAATTTATTTATATTTTAACATTTGAAGAGGCTTTCAATATGAGAATTAAGCTTTCAAAATTGTGATAAATTCGGACAAACGGACAACCCGAATTTTAAGCAAACTGGGTATGGACAAACTATAGTCTTGTCCGAATTTAAAATCGAGCGGGGTCCAAACAATGAATAAACTCTTTATAGTAGTGTTTGGACACGGATCCATCCGAACTAAAATTTTTGCCACCCCTATTGGTAGATATATACATTAAAGAAATATTTTTGTGTTTCAATAGGTATCTATTCTATCCTAAATGACACAAATTCCTCCCAACACATAGTTGCCTCACATATGCTTCAGTGCTTTTTTTTTTTTTCAAAGGTTCAGTGCTTGTTGTCACAACTATATTAGAACCTTCTTTAATTTGATTTTTAGGTACGTTTTCATGTATGTTTTTATATAAAGGTTTTTTTTTTTTTTAATGATATTTTTATATAGACATGCTAAACCAGCAAAACTACCAAATAGCTGGACCGCGCTTAGTGCATGTACTGGTTTTCTAAATGTACTACGAAGGAGATATAGTGGCAAGTACTAATAGGTTGGAAATTGGCTCGTCAACAACATTCAAACAAGTGCGTACCTTCTTATCTCACCTAAATATCTTCTCTAGTTTAAGTCAAAGCAGTGGAGCATCCACCATTCATAACATGTAGATAATTTTTAAGCCCTACTTGTCACACTTTGCCATGTATGTATATTTTTGTCAATTTTATCTTGGTCCAACTCAGCACGAATTTCTTCAAAAAAAAAAAAAGGAAAAAAAGAAGAAAAAAAAGAGAGCCTCAGCACGAGTTAGTGAAAAACCTAATCATCCATGCATTTGGAAAATGGGCATGTTATATATGCTGTCATTTTTACGATTTATATTCAACCAATGTATTAATTTGTGGTCAATTACTGGCACTTGCTTGTTAAATCAATCTCTTTCATTTAAAAGAAAAATGATTAAAGTTTCTTTCCATTGTATTTCCCTTAGCTTTATTTTATAGTTTTTTATAATTACATTTGCGATACAGTACATTTTATTCGATCATCAATACGTCTATATTGTCTGTGACCAAAAAAAAAAAGAAGAAAAACGTATTGTCATTTTCTTTTTTAATTTCTTTTGTTAAAGAAAATTAACTTGGAACTACCAAAAAAAGAAATATTAACTTGGACTATTTTTTATTTTGAAACCAAGAATTAACTTTGGACTACTTGTGTATTAGATTCCACTTAATTCACATACGCCTTTAAGCCACTCACGATGATGCAAAAAATGTAAGATTTATGCTAAAACATCGTTGGTTAGATGGATGCATGAGGCGTAAGTTGCTAAAAGGTAAATGTAATGCAAGGTCCCGGTTGAACTCATATTGATCACTTATCAAACGCCATGCATCTTTATTAATGGTGTTGCGTAAATTTGTGTGGCGTTGGATTGATTTATCTTTAATTCTTTACTTTGTAGTTAGTTTTCTTTCCTAGTTTGAAGTTTTTGATTTGTCTTCTCCTTGTTGGGAAGTTTTGTTATTCGTTTTGTAGTTTTAATACTTTTATGTATTGTCATGAGTTTCAACGTTGTAGAGAGTAGTCCTAAACTGTTTCAATTTTAAAAAAAAAGGTCAAATTAATGGCAGTTTATTTGTACAAATAGGATTAGCGAATCAATGTACTTAATTCTATGTCTGGTCCTGTATTGAGTTATAAATGATTAATGAAATCTCGATCTTCAAAAAAATAAAAATAAAAATAAATAAATACAAGATTTATCAAGTGTATACGGATGGATATTCATGGTCGAATTAGTTTGAACTCGGTGCCCCTCGTTTAGGGGTATCAAGTTTGGATCCAACATCGACGATAACAAACTTTTTTTTCTTCTTTTAATTAGGAAACAACTCCAATTAGGTGGCTGATAGTTTTTCTTCATGCCCAAGCATCAATGTGAAGCAAATCTAGGCTTACTAAACTTGAGCTTCGACAAACCGTATATCGCTATAGGTAAAAACAATCCAAAGTTTGTATAATAGGTGATGCATGCTTTACTATCACAATTCTCATCCTTTATCCGAACTTAAGATCGACTAAGTAAAGCATACGGGAAGTTCCTATGATCTACTCTCTTTCGGTCAAAAATATAAGTCGTTTTAGCTAAAACACACAAATTAAGGCAACCTTAATTACAAGTGTAATTTACATATATGTCATTTGATATTAAATGAATTGAAATGTGGTTAAGTTGCAAACAATATCGTTATTGGCGGAGATCCACACGCCTGCAAAGAAGTGTCGTGGGCAGGCCACTAGCGGATGTTGTGCCCACGAGCGTAAAATTTAACATGGTATCAGAGCCGACGGTTCGGTTGGAACATTTCGAGAAAAAACACTTTGGATGGATTTGTGGGCCAAATAATAGTCCCACATTGGATAAGTGAAACTTCATATTGAAGTATATAAATGAGAATCTCTCCTCAATTAATATTGAGCCTTATAAAATTTCACACCTAAGAATTAAAAGGTAGTTAAGTTGGGGACAATATTGAAGTGTCGTTGCTTATAATATGCTATAAGCATAAAAACATAAAAATTTAATAGAAGAATAGAAGAATTTATTAATGTTTGGATTATATATGGGTAAAATAGGTAAAAAAAAATAATAAATACACTTTCAAATTTCGAAAACGACTTATAATTTTAAACGAGAGGTTATTGCTAGAACGACTTATATTTTTTACGAGAGGGAGTATATAAACTAAGTTAATGTTGGACCCTAAGTATATCCGAAGAAAATCAAGCAAAGATGCCTCACTTCCTTATAGGCGCTGCAAAATAAGCCTAGATCTAAGGTATAGAGTTTATATAAAATGAAGCACTACTTTCTTTTTTTTTTTTTTTTTTTTTTTTTTTTTTTTGGTCTAAGCTACTCATCAGTACCTAAAGTCTAATGGCCTCAGACTATTTTTTTTTTTTTTTTTTTTTTGGCAGGAACAGACTAATTAATTCAGACAGTCGGACTCGAGTTGGGTTGAACCACTAGGTGGCGGTAAAATTACTCTCCTTCTAAGATTTTAAGGGAACTCCATACATGGGGCTCGAACTCAAGACCGCTAATTAATACTAACACTTCCGCTCCAAATGTTAAGACTTCCCATTGTGTACAAGAATAGGGATGCAAATGAGTAGGGTAATCTCCACGGGTGATGGAGATTTACCTTAACGAGTAAGGGTATGGGGACTTTAAATAGGTATGGGTAATAAAATATATCTACGGAAATCTCTAATGGAGATCCCATGAGGATTACCCATGACACCATTTGACATTTATTATTTATATATATACACCATATGATATTTATATATAAATATAATATAATATTACATAGTTTCTAACCCGAAACACTCATTATACATATAACAAAAAACCTTAATGAGATTTATAATTTTAATTTATTTGGTTAACTATGTATTTTGTTTTGAATGGTTTGCAACTATATTTGTATTTTATAATAAATAGGATCAAATGAGAAAAATTGCAAAACCTTATTTTATAATATCCTCCTAAATTATCTTATAGAAAAATTGCTAGGTTTTATTGACTTTATATATAATTTATATTTATATATACGTGTTATGTATTTGTTGAAACTTAATTATAAGTGTTAGCATTTAAAAGTTAAAACTTTTTTTTGGACAAAAAAATCCATTCATAAAAATTAATTGCTCATTATTACATCTGATTTAGCAATGAAATTACATTAATAACAACCTTTTCCCATACATTAGGATTAAAGTGATATCACAAAAATGTTTTGCAAAGTCATGTGCAACTTATATGCTTATCGAATATATCGAATCGACTATTCTATATACTTATAAGCAACAATAATATAAAAAAACAAAAAAGAACTTATGTCTTATTTGACCTAACTAAACCCCTAGATTAAGAACTGATCAAGGGTTGCCAAGCCCTCGACAATCCAAACTTAATCCATCCACGTCTCCTTGCTTGCATGTTCCACGAGTATTGTCGATCTATTTCTCGCAAAAAGAACTTCAAATCTTCATAATAAGAAGAGAAAAAACTAAAACTTCCCTACAAGGAGAGGAAAACTCAAAGCCTCCCGACAAGGAGAGGAAAAACTCACTTTCATTTAGCAAAAGAAGAAAAAGATAAGGGGAGAGAGGGGGGAAGAGGCCATCGACGTAGATCGGAGGAGCCATCGCTGACAGCCCCAAATCTAATAAACCCTCATTAGAAGTTAAAACTTTAATTGCATGATATGTTGATACTTTATTTTTGTTGGAATTTCAACAATTATGTTGTATTTTTTTTTGAAAAAACAATTGTGTTGTTATGTATGTATCTTTGACACCTTATTTTTTATAATTCTTTTTTTTTGAGTAAAATTAAGTTGGAAGACTATTTTTTCTACGGCGATTCACATCAGGGATGAAGCCAGCTTTATAGTTCCTGGGGGGGCATATTATATTATGAATAATTAATATACATTTGCCTCTCTTCTTTTTTTGAGGAAAAAAAAAGAAGGGGTTCAACTTGTTAAATGCGAGTCATACATATATACTTAGGCTTCAAGAAAAAAAAAATGGATGAGGTATTACTTGTTAAATTCAAGGTTAGGGGTTCGACTCATGTCAGGAGTCAAGGTGTTGTAATTAAGTTGGCTTCTTTGAAAAAAATAACAATCTTTAGAGGAAAATGTAGAATAGAATACTATTAAAATTTTAATTAATAGTCTAAAAAACACAAGAGAAGAAAACTCTATGATGATAACATCATGAAAAAAATAATAAATAGTTAAGACGTGAAGTAAAATATCAAAACTTTAGAGAGATTAGCGAGTATAAATCAATTCAAGCGTAAACCTTCGTTAATGTTGATGAATTAATGGTGCTATAAATAAAAATTTTATGGTGCGATTGCTATGAAGGTGGATTCTGCATGGAAAAGAACAAGTATAAACTATATACTATATAATGATTGTCTTTTGTTAAAACCAGATTTTGAAATTAGATTGAATAAATTTATTGGTTTTTTACTTTTAGATATAGTCTAATGTCTAGTTGACAAATTGAAATGGCTCAGTTAGTTTTTTGTATGGGCAATCCCCGTGGAAAATTTTTAAGTGGGTATGAGTATAGGTATGAGAATGAGGTCTTCATCGCCTACCTTACCCATTTACATTCCTACACAAGAAAGAGTAAAATGAACGTGTGATGGGGGAGACAGAACATGGTGGCTTAGGGCACAAGAGGCACTATGCAGGTGGTAATGGGGGAAACTAACATAGTACATGTACCACTGCCAATCTTTTTCAACATCAATCTCGTCACCTTTTATATCCTCCCTCACCTATCTCACCATGCTTTGTCTAAAATAGGCAAAATGTACTTTCAACATTATGACTTGGCCTACCTGAATTTTATTTGTTGCCATTGTGTTACCCAAATGCTAGTCATAATGAAGATTTGGTTTTATATCTCTCTCACCACATACTCTGAATCTCTCGACCTATGGGCATGCTTGAACTTATTCACTTCCTTAGGTATCACTTGCCAAGTTGTCACAAATACATATTCTTATCTCTAATCAGAAAAAATTACATCCGTACGGCAAAACAATACTTTATTTCGCACAATGCGGCATATTACTTTGAAATTCGTTGAATAAGGTTTAATGCCTTTTGTATAAGCTCTATTAAAGAGCGATGCGCTGACGTGTCCATGAGAACACATACAGGTTATATAGTGCATTCGATGCGTTATATGTGTTGGGGAAGATAATGTGCCGCCTAGAAAAGATGGCGGGTTTTTTTTTTTTTAATTGAAAGTTGCTTTGTTTATGTGTAACAACATACACACTTTATTGCAAGTCTTTCTCAAATACATCTTTAAGGAACGAGGGTACAACAAATCATTCGAACTGACCAAACAAAGAACTAGTTTCCCCAGCAACAGTGTGGGTCGCTAAATTCGCTGATCTACGGATATAAGAAACATGAAAAGACCTCAAGTCCGTTAACAATGCTTTACAATCACTCATTAAGGAACCATAACAAGAAAAATCTGTAGAACACTTTCTTAATGCACGGACAACCACTTGGGCATCTACTTCAATAGCCCCATGAGGTTGTAGCATTTCCTTAAGCCAGCTAAGAGCTTCTCTAAGTCTCAGTGCTTTTGCCTCTATGGGTCAAATACTCCTTCTATACATCTCCCATTACTGCCAAAAACACCCCTAATGAGTCTCGGATAACCGCCCTATATGAGCTCCTATTCCTCTCCTTAAACGCTGCAACATCCACATTACACGTCACTTGCCCCTCTTTCGGTTTCTTCCACTTCTATATATATATATATATATTTGAAATAAATGCCTTGTTTGGTTAGGGGGAAGTTGAAGGAAGTGAGAAAACTTCTAGGGAAGTTCCAACTCGTTTTGTTTGGTTGGATATTTTTAAAAAACTTCTCAAGAAGTTTAACCCCCAACTTTCCTCACATAGGGGAAGATAACTCACTTGGGGGGTAAGTGAGTTATCTTCATGAGGGGGAATGAACACTTCTACCCTATTTAATGTTCTCTCTATACCTTTATTCCTACAATCTCTCTCTCAAAAACAATGTAAAGGGTATTTATATCAATTATATTATTTTATTGTTTTTAAAATGTGGAACTTCCCATGAAGTTCAAAATTGAACCAAACATGTAAAATGCAACTTCTTTAGTGGTTAACTTCTCTGGAAGAAAACTTCCCTGAAAGTTAGTACAATGAACCAAACGAGGCCAAAGTTATATGCATATTGATGTATATAGATTATGATTTTTCATTAAAATCCATGTAAGCATCTCGAGAAGGCTTTGAGATATGCCCAAATCTTTGAAGATTAGGATCTCGTCTCGAGATTCATATAGGCATCTTAAGAGGCTTAAGATATGCTCGAATATGTGATATATGAATGGGTGGAAAACTTCACCAGAAAAGGAAATCCAGGATTTGTCAAATCTTACCGAAATAGGAAATTCGAATTTGGCAAAATTCCGATTGGAAACCAACAAGAAAAACCCTAAGGAATCAGAGTGTTTTCCTCGGAGACCCCCACTTCGGGTTTGTTTTGTAGCTTGCATTCTCGGGAGGTTGCCGACGTTTGCCTTGGAATTCGTGTGGCCTATTGCTCCAGGACGTTGTGTGTAGTTGATGCATCACATAAATTTTGTGACTATAAAATTTACTTTTTTCTACATATTAATGAACACCGTTACAATTTTTTTAGAAAGTTATTGTGTAACGACCTGAATTCTACCTGACTCGACTTAAGGACATTTTGGTAATTTAATATTTTATTTGTGTTTGTCGTAATATTGTATATATAATATGTTATTACAACTTGGCATGACCCATTTAAATTATATGCACGCGACGACGAGACTTTAAGTTACTAAGTCAGTGAAAAATTAATTTGGTTGAACGTCTAGAGAAGGGTTTGTACACTAAGTGCATCTAAAATTTATGTTATAGAGTAAAAAGGGACAAGAGATTCAAATAAATAGGGTGGAAACCCTAAATTTTCTTTCCACCAAATATAAAGGGGTTAAAACCCTAATTTGCTAAAAACAACACAAGAGAAAAAGAGAGAGAGGGGAAATTGCCACGGAGAGAGCGAGAGGTGGCGACGGACACCGGCGAGATGGCGCGGCGGCGAGCTTGGAAGGGGCGGACTGGTGTGAGAGATGCCCCCAAGGCACGCAGCGACTAGACGAGGGAGGCGGCTCCAATGAAGTGACGGCTGTGGATGACGGTTGAGGTGGCGGAGTAGGCGTGAACAGTGAGATTCGGTTCAGGCGACTCAAGAGAAGGCCAGGGAGGGTGCCACTAGGACGCCCCCCCATCACGGTCTCGACTAAGAGGAAGGAGGAGAAGAGGGGTGGTGAACCACCCCTCCGCTCCCACTTTCCTCTAAGGCGGCCGGCCAGAGAGGCATCGACCCTCTGGCCAGCCGCCGGAGGCCCCATCCGACGCGTTGAAGCGACGGAGGGGGGCGGTGGTCGGGGTCGGGGAGGGGAGCACAAGCTCCCCTCCACGACTATCAATGGGGGGAAGATGAACTTCCCCCCCTCCCCTCCCCCCTCCCCTCCTACCAGTTGGTCGGTCAAGGGTCGATTGATCCCGGACCAATTGACCAGGGTCAATCGACCCTTAGACCGGTTGACCAGGGGCCAAATTGGCCCCTGGACTCAACCAGGGACCAGTCTGGCCCTGCACTGTGATTTAAGGGGCTGGAATGTCCCAGCCCTCACGGCTTCATCGGAAGCACAACCCAGGGGACCTGACAGTGGTCCCACCTCTCGACACACTACGGGGGGAATTTCGATAAAGGTTCCGAATGATATGAAACCCTTGGGACCTGCACTAGTGGGTCTCCAAAGATAAATAAATGGAAAAATACTTAACTTTAAATCAAGTAACTACTTATATAATGTTGTATGAATTGTTTAGATTCGCGAGGCGGTTGACGTGGGATCCCAAGCGTGCGAGGAGTCCGTGTAGGCATCGCGGTGTGTCTAGGTAAGTGGGGAGCTTGCTCAATTATCAAATATGGCATGATTACTAGTTATGTTTAGGATTCATAATTTGAATTAAAGACTTGGGATTTATGGGTTGCGTCATGGTATTGGCTCGAATCTACGTATCTATGGAATGTGAATGCATTGTTTTTCTCATCTATGTTATTCATGGCCCCAGAATGTGTGGAGTTCCACCGAGGGTCTTATTAGCAAGTAAATCTATATGAATACCTCAGAATGTTGTGGTACCACCGAGGGTCGTTAACACCCCAGGATGTTGTGGAGATTACCACCGAGGGCTTTAATTGACTAATTGAATTCATAAGTATGTCACGTAGGGACATGAGTTGGAGTTCCTTCTCTTGTACTCTTGAGACATAGGGATGTGCATCGGTGATGGCTTGGACGAACCTACTGTTGATTTGATGGGACAAACAAGAGGGCACATAAGGCTTGTGTGCTAGCTAGTTGTTTCCATCACTTCGAGAGTAGGAGAATCGATCACCGATTCTTGCCAATACCTAGTATGCATTGAATGGAACATCGACTTATCGTATTACTATACTTTATAGTACATAATCTCGCGAAACCCCCTCCTTTGTATGAAAGTTTGAAATTATGAAATGATTTGTCAATCTCTTTAATGTTATTCATGATTATTGTTGTTATAATTTGATGGCTTATGAATACTGGTATTTGTTATGAAAGGATGAATTCCTATTTAATTGTGACTTACGAATCTTATGTCTATAATAGTACTTAATGGTTTATTATAAGTCTATTTCTTATGAAATCCTGCTACTATGTTAAAATTCAATGTATCCTTGTTTGTTTTCAAGTATATGCTAGACTTTACATGCTTATTAGGTATTACTTGCATATTTGATGGTTGAGCGGGCTTTCCCACATTATTGAGCTCCGTTGGTTCTTTTAGCTCACCTCACTTACATCTCAGGTATCCACGACAGCGCTAGGTTGAGGCAAGGGAGAGACGAGCTTGAAGTCTCCTCTTGATGTGAGTCTTTGTATATATATATTATGTATATTTGATTTTGAAACTATTCAACTTGGGGTTAAATTTAAAATAGATCTTTGGGTAGCTTGAATCCTAGTTACCTTTAGTTGATCCACTTCAGAGATTTAATTAACTTGTTTAGTTTAAATGAGCATGAACCCATGTATAGTTTTATTAATGTTCTATGAACTTAAATATATTGGCTTTAGGATATCTCTTTATATTTATTTTGCAATTATTATCCGTAGTTTAGCCAATGTGTATTCCGCAGGTTTATTTGTTTAGGCGTGCCAGACTGTTATTTGGGTCTGGTTCAGGTATCGGGTCTAAGTGGCGGTCTGGTCGGGCGGCGACCGACCCTAGGTCGGGGCGGGTCGTCACATATTGTGACGGTCCCAAAACTCGAGGCCCGCCACGCTATATGTCGTGGCCCACAGCCTTGCCATATCACCTCCTGGCTATGTCCAAGCGCACCATGCACCACTCAATCCTCAATAATCAGAGTTATAAACATTTAAAATGCATTAATTCAATAGAAGCCTTAAAATATGAAAATTTGTCATTTATTCATCGAAAGTTAGAGAGCATTCATTCCTATGTAGAAAACTCGGAATAGTACATTGTATATAAGGCAAAAACAGTAAATATATATATATGTACATGTCTCAAAATTCCCCAATAATCTAACATAAAACAAAATATCGAATGTACACGTAGAAGTAGGTCCTGGATTGTAAGTCGTAAAAGGTAGTTGCCCAGTGTCTCTGCGGCTCTGCTGGTACCAGGATCTGCACTCAGTCACCCAACAAATATAGTGACAAGTCTAGTGAGTAAACTCCCAAAGAAATAGATAATAACAAAAGCCAATAAATAAGGTTAACTAAACACGCAGTGAGTATGGGCAACCATAAAACCCAACGTGCGTAGTTAACAACCATACAAGATGATCAATGAATAATCATGATTGTAACAACATGCTCAACAACGATTCCGATAAATCCAGATGAATATGTAACACAACATAACAAACTAGATCATACTTTGCCAATCCAGATGCCAATCTACCTACAACAAGACTGGGCCACACTAGGGACCGCTAACAGTGACTGGAATGAATCACACACCACCAGACACGTGTACCCCACAGCTCGAGTCGCAATCCACTGATGACACAAGCACACACGTTACAATCTAGCATGCTCATTTCCATACCACAATCGTCCCGAATAATCACGGATAATAAAACAAATCAATACTAACCAATAAATAAACAAACCAATGCATGCTCAATAATGGAATTGTACAACAAGAACAACAATTGCAAGAATTGAAACCATTAAATACTCAAGATGTGTATCTGTTAGAGTTTACACACCTCAAATCACACTCCAAATCCCTGGAACTAATTTTGTTCTCATCTCGTAATGTGTGTACAATATCCGACTAGGTCCTCCTAAGTCCCTAGTATCCTAAATAAACACTAAAATCCTCAAAATTTAGAAATCCAATCAAATTTTAATTTATTTTATTTTAATTTATTGTATCTTTATTTGTTTTTTACTGTGTAGCGTCGTGGGTGGCGTGTAACGCCTATTATTTATTAACATCGTTAATTAATATTTTCATATTAGGAAGCCAGCTCAGATGACCCGTGGACGCCGTGGATAGGTTAAGACTGCACCGACTTAGGAAACTGATTGTTGTGTGTTGTAATGCTTTTATATGATGTGTATATTCAGTTATATATATATATATATTATTCATCACAGGTGTGTACTTATGCTATTAATGTCGGGTGAGGTTGAGTGTCGGGGATTTGTCTTGAAGTGTGTGTCAACGCGGGGGTTCGATAGTTGTCAGATCGGGGCGTTGGGTTAGTAAGGCTAAGTCAATTAAATGAAATGACTATGGTGGATGAATTAAGGATTAATTGGAATATATTATAACCTTAGGCATAATTAATCGATTGGGAACACTAAGTGTGGGCCCACCTCGGGGCACTGGGTACTGTGTAGTTGGGAGTTAGTGTGATCTTGTTTACCATTTTATAAATTTAACTAGGAGCCTAATATAGGTTATATGATTTATTTTTATCAAATCAATGAGTCCTATAATTGAGTTAAGAAAATCAATAGGCTTAGGATGAACCTCGGGATGCACAACATGAAGGAATCCAAGAAGATATATCACTGTTGAGGTGTCACTAAAGTTGTGGACTATTGTTTATAAGGACCATCAAATAGGCCTCGAGATTTGTATTTCACATTAGATTAGAAAGCTAGTATATAAACCATTGATGGGTTCAAACATGCAAAGGGAGATTATGAAATTTAGAGAGAGATCCGTGTCTGAATGTAGAAGAAGAGGAGATTTGGGGGGTCTGGAACTAGAAATTTCAAGGAGTTATCACGGATCTAACTTAATCCATCTTTTAATTTCCTTGTATTTCCATTTAAAATGAGGATTTTGTGGGTTTTTGAAATCGAGTCGGATTTATATACATGCACTTTGATTTTCTATGGATTTATGGTTTAAAAGGTTGGTATTGATTAAATAAACCATGTTTAGATCAAAATTTTTGAGGATTTTGGGAAATTTGAGATTTTCAAGATTTATACATGCATGTCTTTAATCTTCTGTTTTTGGGTAATTTGAGGTTTAATTATTGGTTTATGAGGTTAAATCAAAATATTGGATGTTTGGGAACATGTTGAGCGTGATGGGAATGACGGGGAAACCCAAATTCCCATAATTCCAGTTCTGGAATTATGGGAATCAACTTTCCCAGCGCGCTGGGTGATGAACACCAGAGCACTGGACGTTGTGAAGAAGACGGTTGTTCTTCCTCCTGAAGAACAGTGTGCATAGGGTTTTCCAGTGCGCTGGCTAATTCACCTAACACACTGGGTACCAACAAAACCATTTTTTTAATAGTTTTGGCTTGGGATTTTTGGGATAAATTAATATATTTAACCCACTTAATTAACATTAAAACACATGAAATTGATCTCAGGAGTCACAGACTATATTTTAGAGTCGAGGACTAGTCGGGGTCGAATCAGGTGTTTTGGGGGTTTTCGGAGTGCGGTTTAAAGTACGTAAAACCCAACTAAACGTCACTGTTGTATTTACTTCTTGGAATTTATTTAATCAAGTTCCTTGAATTGTTCCATTATATTTATTTACTAGGGTGGTCAAGTTTCTCCCACCTATTTATCTGTGGTGAGTTGTAGGTGCTTACTAGTTTGTAGCACGTATTACTTTACCTCGGTAAATGATATCCCGAGTTGAATACCAGTTCACCTGTTCTATATATGCCAATATGGCTAATTTCGCTAAGATAACAAGTGATGTGAATTGTGGTAGGTTCCACAAACGGGATCCTGGTCCAAAGTACAAACTTAGTCTACTAGGTCAACCACCCATTTTGTGATTCACTGATGTTATATATTCATGCGATGAGCTTTGTGTAGTTACCTGTATTTTTCCTTCATTTCCGCATGTTGATTTAACATTATCTTTGGATGTCTGTTTAATTTTATATTGATAAATGCACAGTGAATTTCCTTGAGATTTTACTTACTGGACTCGTCATCTAATTTTTGTGATGGCTTGAGTGCAGATCTAGTACCAAGCAAGGTGGTTTTAGGCGACTACATCTGACTTGCCCACTATCGAGGACCTACTTGTACGTGTGGACTGGTATATTTTTTGGTATTTTGATATTTTGTTTATTTTGGTTGATGGGAAACTATATCACCTGTACTTGTATATATGTTGATAGTTAGTCACTTATATATGTAGTACGAATCGAGTTTTCCACTATAGGATATTAATATGGTTATCATTGAAAATTCTCAATTAACCAAAGTAAGACTTCCACGATATAAATTAATTGGTTATCTACTTGCAACTCTAAGATATAAATGAATAATATATTTAATTGCTAGATAAGTTGGCACAATAAATGGAGTTGTCAGGTAGAGTTTATTGATGTAATGACCTGGCAGTGCTGCCTGGCTTGCGAATAGGTGGTAGTGGGCCACATGGCGATCTTAGATTTAGAGGCTATGACATTTTTGGTATCAAAGCGAGTGCTCAAGGAACCTCGGGAATCAATATTTTGAAAGAGCATAAACTTTAAAAATAAATTTAGATGTGGAAATTTGACGAATCTGCTTAGAACTTTTAGTTGGGAAGTGAAAGACGGGTAGAGTTGGGATTTTGATATATGGTATATGTTATGTTGTATGTAATATATATTATATGCATACGTATGTCGAGACTGATCTGAAGCACGGTTATCGATGCAGATCGTCATGGACGGATAGACTAGTGATACCACTAGGGGTCGGCACCTACAGTGAGTCTAGAGGATCGAGTGTCAGCTCATGAGACTCATATGTTAGAGGTTCTTCACCTACTCAGGGAGTAGTCTGCTACTATGGCTACTTGGATGACAACACCGAGAGACACGACTTTGGTCATAGTACTTGCAGAGATAGCAGTAGCGCCTACTAAGACTCAGACACTAGCTCAGGCAGTAGCACAGGAGACGTCGGCTGTTAAGACTACACCAATGGTGGTACCTATAGAGACACCGACTCCGACCCCTCCATCGACGGTTGACTGCTCCACGACTACGACTACTACTACTCAAGAGTATAGGATGAATCCATAGGCGAGGAGACTGAGGGATTTTCTTAAGTTTCAGCTAGGGTATTTTTATGGAAGTGGTAACCTTGAGGCAGTAGGAGATTAGATTGTGTCATTTCTGCGCCTACACAAGGTGTTGAACACGGAGGAGAAATACAAGGCGGGACTTTTTGGGTTGTGTTTCAGGTCAGATGCGGCAGTGTGGTGAACTAATTATCAGGAGACTTATTCAAATCTGGCTACGTGGTTAGAGTTTCGAGAGATCTTTATGATCAATTTATCCCTATAAAGGTGCGTCTGAGGTTGAAGGAGGAGATTTATCTCTGAGGTAGGGTAACCGGATGATGTTACAACACATTGATATGTACCGTTACTCGTTGCAGTTTTCCATGGTATCGCGGGTACTGAGCGATTGCAGATTTACTATTTTATTCGCAGAGTTGTTGAGGTTATCGCTAGCGCCATCATATCATCTAGAGCTTAGACACTACAGGATATGTTTGACAGAGCTTTGACCTATGTGACGTTCTTGTTGCAAAAAAAGGTCTCCCATTGACATCATCAACTAAGGTAGAGGTTGGGCAGGGTTCTCGGCAAGACAAGAGGCCAAAGAGACGTCGTGACTAGTTTACCAAAGGTCGTAGGGATGATAGACGAGGAGGCAGGGACCGTAGGGATGATCATTGGGAGAGTAGACTTAGATATAATGACAAAAATGCAGAGGTATACACCATGGCACCAAAGCACTCCAAAGAACGATAGCGCCTCTCAAGCAGATATCGTCAGGATAAAGATCAGGGTGACCATGACAGGGGACAGAAAGGTCAGGGTCAGGGTCAGAGATCGGGTAATGGGCAGACTGAGAGGCAGGAGACGCGTAAGTGTTTCAGATGCGGTCAGAAGGGACATATGAAGTATGAGTGTCGAGCATCATCATCACAACGCGACCAGAGGCAGGACAAGGATAGAGTGCATGTCGTGGCATAGCCAGACGTTGGAGCGACCTGACAACTAGTCGAGGGTACGTTACTTATTCATAGTAGACTCATACATGCTATGTTTACTCGGTAGTATGTTATCTTTCATTGTTGGACGTGTAGTTGGGGAGTTGGGTTTATATACGCACATACTTGAGACCCATTTTGTTCTCGGAAAGGCTGCTGGGGATAAGATATACCTTAACCGGATATGTCGAGATGTCATAATTAAGGTTGTTGGACATCAATTGCCAGCTGATCTGCGAGTCATGGAATACTTAGAGTTTAGTTCACTCTTCGGGATGGATTAGTTATCAGCTTACCATGCACGAATAAATTATTTTGGGAAGAGGGTAGAGTTCTGTATTCCCGGGTTACTAAAGTTTTTGCTAGTTGGGACAACGTCAAAGTTGCCTATTACGAGAGGTCGATTAGTGACTACACAGGAGATGGAGGCTTTCGTAGCGATTGTTGAGCCATATGTTAGAGTACCAATCAAGATAGAGGATGTTTCGATAGTCCAAGAGTTTGCCTATGTGTTTCCAGATGACTTACTGGGACTACCACTACCACGGGTGATAGAGTTTATTATAGAGCTATTACCAGGGACTTAACAGGTATCCAGCAGACCTTACAGGATGTCACCAGCGGAGCAGGAGGAGGTCAGGAAACAGTTAGAGGATTTATTGATAAGGGTTTCATACACCCGAGTATGTCGCTGTGGGGAGCGCTAGTATTGTTTATGAGGAAGAAGGATGGATCGATAAGGATATGTATAGACTATAGGAAACTGAATTAGGTGACGATTAAGAATCGTTATCCACTTCCTAGGATCGATGATTTGTTTGACCAGTTGACGGGTGCACAGTTCTTCGAAGATCGATTTACATTCAGGATATCATCAGTTGCAGATTTGAGAGGATGACATCAAAAAGATTGCTTTTAGTACCAGATACGAGTTGTTCGAGTTCACAATGTTACCGTTTGGTTGACGAACGCTCCAACTATTTTTACGGATCTGATGTACAGGGTATTGAGACTATACGTGGACAAATACGTAATAGTCTTCATCGATGATATACCGATATATAGCAAGACTCGAGAAGAGCATACGAGCAATCTTCATTTAGTGTTGACGATGTTGAGGGAGCATCATGTATGCGAAGTTTAGCAAATGTGGCTTCTCGATAAGAGAGGTGAAGTTTCTGGGGCATGTTATTAGTGACCAGGGTATATTTGTAAATGGAGAAAAGGTCAGAGCAGTGATTGACTGGAGGACACTAGAGATTATTGCTGAGGTACGGAGTTTCCTAGGCTTAGCAGGATACTACATGCGATTTGTGCATGACTTTTCCGCTATTGCAGTGCCGATGACGAGATTGACAAAAAGAATGTATCGTTTAAGTGGCAGAGGAGTGTGAGCAAGCATTTCTAAAGTTGAAGAAGATATTGACTTCTGCACAAGTGTTGACATTGTTAGAGCTGGGGAAGAGTTTGTCGGTGTATATTGATGCTTTGGGGATTGGACTGGGATGTGTTTTGATGTAGGAAGGACGTCCAGTGGCTTACTTATCCAGGTGGTTGAGACCACATGAGTGTAATTATCTTGTGCACGACTTATAGCTTGCAACAATTATGTTTGCACTAAAGACTTGGAGACACTATCTCTATGGAAAAAGTTCATTCCGTTCACATATCATCAGGTCTATGCTATATTGTCACTCAGAAGGATTTGAATATGCAACAGAGGAGGTGGTTAGAGTTACTGAAGGATTACGACTTCACCATCGAATATCATCTTGACAAGGAAAATGTTGTGGCGGATGCATTGAGTAGATATGGAGTAAACAGTGGTCACGCGTCGAACGTGCCAAATATATATCCCGTTGATATATACCGGATCCTACAATGGATTTGTAGTAGCGGTAAAGACGGGGTCGAACCACAAGAACCAAGTTATTCCTTTAGGAGGTGCAGAAAGGGAAAATCAGGAGTTTTAATAGTGAGCTAGATTAAGAGAAAACAAGGAAGTTAGCAAGCAAGAATAATCAAGTAGAGAAGTAGAGAATTAAGTAAAAAATGATCCAAACCATCAACGTCACACAACTATCCTATGACAAATACACTGATCATTGACCTAAACAAAGATAGATTGAATGTCGCGATCTAGTGTAGCTATAGAATCCCGTAAGACGTGAATTCCTCGTTCTCCTATTACCGATAGTTAGGGTAAGACCTCTAACTATTACCCTAGTCAATTCACATAACCCTAGGCACGTACCTTGGGTTCAACATGATGACCGCTCTAATTCATGATTCATGAGAACACTACACCTAGATAACCGGTACAACAAGCGTGTCCGATTCAACCTATGTTTCTAAGATACATGGTCTAAAACTCTGTGAGGGGATTAACGCAACCAGAGCGACCACTTGCCACAAATGTGAGTCTTTTGCACGATTACGTATGCATTCGACTCGATGGCGATAGATCTCAAACTACAACTAATGCGAGGGCCCTTCACATCAATCAAGTAATCGACCATAATAGTAAGAACAATACCAAAGAAACTAGAAAACAACAATCAATCAGTGAAATTGAAGAATAAATAGATCTTACAGCGATTAGAAAGTCATAGAATAGCCGTGATCGGTCTCCGGCTTGAATCCCCGAAGGATTAGCCGGACATAATTGAAGTAATACACCACGTTCTTTTTATTGAAGAAAGATAAAAAACACAAAAACCCTAAAATAATATGTTTGTCACCTCCGTATGTTCTTCTCCGAACAAAGGATAATCTTCTCAATCTCTCAAACCCCCTATTTATAGATGTGTCTTTGTAACGGTTGGAGTGATTTATGCCCATTTGAATGTTTTTATGATTAATGGCATGATTTGTGGCGTGTAATTGGTGGAAACGGCTGATTGGCATGATTTGTGGCGCATGATTGGTGGAAAAGGCCTGTGAGACGCAGTTTTGACCAATAAAATCCCAAATGTAGCAGAAAACCCCGACATCCAATTACTGCGAGTAAATACTCTATTTTGAGTATTTTTCTGCCCCGAATTCAATCGTGACCTCGAATTCACCTAAAAGTGAGAGATGAGTATAAATTTAGTGGTATTTTGGAGACTTTGACATAAAAACACATATAAACAAATGGTAAATAATGCATACTAAACGACTTATCAAATACCCCCAAACTTAGGACTTTGTACGTCCCGAGCAAAGAAGTAGATGATACACAATCCTAAAATGCAAACTAAGACTCCTAATACTACAATGACTCAATACTAACCTAGCATGATGAAAGACATGCTTAACTAATCCTATGCCCAATTCCAAGTTAGATGGAGTTACCTTTGGTTTTTATCGCCACTAAATCTCTTGTCTTTTCAATGGAGCCTGGAGTTATGATTTGTTCAGCATTGGAGTCCTGGATATTGATAGAAATCACACTTTTCGAAATTAGATCCCGCCTAAACCAAGACCATCAACTACTCAAAGGTTTTCTAGGTCAATTCACGAAAGCGCACAAGAATGATCTCTTCATGATAGCGCATCAACGCTTTTAAGTGTACCATATGCGAGAAATGCAACCATACTCTCCACTAGTGTGGATCTAACACCAATAAGGGTCAATAGGACTTTCATGGGTTGTGGCTTGGGTGGGGTGGGGTACAAAGGAAAGGATATAAGGGAATTCAAAGCATTGGAAAGTTTGAAAACTTAGACTCTCAAAAGATAAGTTATAAGAGAACATGAAGGATCACAAATGCACTAAACTGATTTTTCTTTGAATTATGTGCAATCCTCACCTTTTTCCAACCACCCGGCTCCCTGCTCCATTTCCTGCGGATACCGTTTTAGGTGGGACTCTCTATTCATGACTTAATTTTTTTTTTATTTTTTATTTTTTATTTTTTATTTTTTTTTCATGAATAATTTTCCCTTATTTCGGGTATATAAACAACGCTTCAATCTCATTTTTTTTTTGTTCATGTCTCTTTTTAAAGATTTCAAGTCTAAGCCAAGCTTCCAATTGGGTAAGGATAGTATAAGGCTAAGGGTGTGGGTTTTGTGTTAGGTTGAAGGAAGTTAAAGTTTGGTTGGCTCGAGGGGGTTAACTAGAGTAATCGCATTAGGTAGGCTAGAGGCTAAGGGTTATATCAAAGATGGCCTAAATCACTCCCTCAATGGTGGTTCGATCACAAGAAATACGCCTCAAGTAGGTGTCACCATCGTTCTAGTACCCTTGAAATCAAACTTGGCAAAAGTTTGACCATCTACCCTTTTTGGTATCTAGTACAAGGCCCAAACAAAGGTCTAGCCTCCTATTATGTGATCTCAACAACACCGGACACCGTACCAAAAGTGAGTTTGTCTCCAAAACCTCAAAAAAATATCAAGTCTCAAAAGTGACTTATGCAACTCATCCATAACCAAAGGCATTTAACAAGGTTTTAGACAACTCTAAATGTTCTAAGCTAAATGATCCTAAATGCATCTAACATATGCAAAACATATGCAACTTAAACAACAATAAACAACATGATCCTAGATAACATACTATATGAGATGTCACGAAATGCATGAAGATGCAAAATGATAAGAATTAGACAAGAAAAAGAGAAACACAACCATACATACCATCCCATGGAATACGCAATACTCGAGAAAAAAAAAATATAACTATTATACCTGATGTCTTGCGCAAATTCCATACCAATCAACTGAAAGTAGTCCACAATTCCTAAAATCACCCCCAAACTTATTCCAAACCTTGTCCTCAAGGTTTTTTTTTTTTTTTTTTAAATAAAAAAAAATAAGCAGGAAGGTGACAATCCACAAAGAAATAGAATGACATGATATAAATGCAAAATGTTTAAGTCTCCGATGCATAAAAAATAAAAAATAAAAAAAACCCTAAAGGAAAGGGACTTGATCCCCGAAGAATCGGCGCAAAATTTGGTCACGCGTCGAACGTGCCAAATATATATCCCGTTGATATATACCGGATCCTACAATGGATTTGTAGTAGCGGTAAAGACGGGGTCGAACCACAAGAACCAAGTTATTCCTTTAGGAGGTGCAGAAAGGGAAAATCAGGAGTTTTAATAGTGAGCTAGATTAAGAGAAAACAAGGAAGTTAGCAAGCAAGAATAATCAAGTAGAGAAGTAGAGAATTAAGTAAAAAATGATCCAAACCATCAACGTCACACAACTATCCTATGACAAATACACCGATCATTGACCTAAACAAAGATAGATTGAATGTCGCGATCTAGTGTAGCTATAGAATCCCGTAAGACGTGAATTCCTCGTTCTCCTATTACCGATAGTTAGGGTAAGACCTCTAACTATTACCCTAGTCAATTCACATAACCCTAGGCACGTACCTTGGGTTCAACATGATGACCGCTCTAATTCATGATTCATGAGAACACTACACCTAGATAACCTAGACAACAAGCGTGTCCGATTCAACCTATGTTTCTAAGATACATGGTCTAAAACTCATGAGGGGATTAACGCAACCAGAGCGACCACTTGCCACAAATGTGAGTCTTTTGCATGATTACGTATGCATTCGACTCGATGGCGATAGATCTCAAACTACAACTAATGCGAGGGCCCTTCACATCAATCAAGTAATCGACCATAATAGTAAGAACAATACCAAAGAAACTAGAAAACAACAATCAATCAGTGAAATTGAAGAATAAATAGATCTTACAGCGATTAGAAAGTCATAGAATAGCCGTGATCAGTCTCCGGCTTGAATCCCCGAAGGATTAGCCGGACATAACCAAAGGCATTTAACAAGGTTTTAGACAACTCTAAATGTTCTAAGCTAAATGATCCTAAATGCATCTAACATATGCAAAACATATGCAACTTAAACAACAATAAACAGCATGATCCTAGATAACATACTATATGAGATGTCACGAAATGCATGAAGATGCAAAATGATAAGAATTAGACAAGAAAAAGAGAAACACAACCATACATACCATCCCATGGAATACGCAATACTCGAGAAAAAAAAAATATAACTATTATACACAAGGGACTATTGAAGGCGACATCAACAATTTGTATGAGAGATATTTCATCTATAGGCAACACACATATCTGCAGTTAAATGAGAGTTCTGATAGTGTCTTTAGAGTGAGTCTCGAAGTGTCAGAGAACTGTGAGCTTTATGAGCGGTTCAGTGGATTAGCACAGAATCCCGAATGCACAGATTGGTCGAAGACTTCAAATTGATGTTTGAGACATAGAGGTCGATTATGGGTGCTAGCAGTGCTGGAGATTCGAGACTTTATTCTAGAGGATGCTCATCGGTTTCGCTATACAGTTCATCCAAGCAGGACCAATATGTACCATGACTTGCAGAGATTGTTTTGGTGGCCTGGAATGAAGACTAATATGGGAGAGTATGCTCGGAGTTGTCATATCTGTCAACAGGTGAAGGCGAAGCACAGACGACAGGGCGAATTGTTGCAGCCGTTACCTATTCCTCAGTGGAAGTGGGAACACATTACCATGGATTTTGTTAGTAGATTACCACAGACGTCGAGGTAATATGATGCGATCTGGGTGGTAATAGATAGACTGATGAAATAGGCGCACTTCATACTAGTTTTGATGCGATACACATTTCCTCAGTTGATCAAATTGTTTGAGTAGGAGATTATTAGACTACATGGGGTGCCGATTTCCATTGTATCAAATAGGGACTCGATATTTACTTCGAGTTTCTGGGAGGCGATGTAGGAGCAGTTTGGCACTAGGTTGCAGTTTAGTACAACTAATCATCCTCGACCAGATGGCCAATTAGAGAGACTAATACGGATTCTGGAGGATATGCTCGGGCTTACATTCTGCAGTTTCGAAGCTCGTGGGAGGACTACTTATCACTGTGTGAGTTTGCCTACAACAACAACTATAAGGCTAGTATCGGGATGCCACCATTTTAGGCACTGTACGGGAGGCCTTATAGGTCACAACATGTTACGCAGAGTCAAGGATACAGTTATCGTGGGGTTGGAGATAGTTGTTGACCACATAGAGAAGGTTAAACAGATTCGCCAGAGACTTTGAGCAACACAGGATAGACAAAAGAAGTATGTGGATAGGTACCACGAGGATCTGAGCTATAAGGTTGACGGCATGGTATATCTAAAGGTTTCACTTTGGAAGGGCTAGTAGAGGTTTGGGATTAATGGGAAACTAGCGTTGAGATTTATTGGACCGTACCGAGTTGCGGACAGAGTTGGTAATGTAGCGTATAGGTTGGACTTACCTACGGAGTTAGCGATGATTCATCCTACCTTCCACATTTCGATGTTGAGATTGGCTAGGACAGGGCCACTACCCATGGTTGACGTGAGACAGGTTGAGATACAGCCTAACACGACGTACGAAAAGAGCGACCATTGGCGGTGTTAGATCATAAGATCCAAACTCTCAGGAATAGGGAGATATCTAAGGAACTTCCATGGTGGCAGTATCATGGTACAAGGGACTTACCTGGGAGTTGGAGTCGACGATGCGAGTGCATTATCCCCAGTTATTCCACGGTATGTCTTAGAATAACTTAAATTTCGGGACGAAATTTCTTTTAGTTGGGAAGAATTGTAATGGCTTGTTATTTATTAACACCGTTAATTAATATTTTCAGATTATGATGCTAGCTCAGACGACCCGTGGATGCCGCGAATAAGCTAGAACTGCACCGACTTTGGATACTGACCGTTTTGTGTTGTAATGCTTTTATGTGATGTGTATATTCAGTTATTATATATATTATTCATCACAAGTGTGTATTTATGCTATTAATGTCAGGCGAGGTTGAGCGTCGGGATTTTTCTTGAAGTGCATGTCAATGCGGGGTTCGATAACTGTCAGACTAGGGCGTTGGGTTAGTAAGGCTAAGTTAATTAAATGAAATGACTATGGTGGGTGAATTAAGGATTAATTGGAATATATTATAACCTTAGGCATAATTAATCGATTGGGTACACTAAATGTGGGGACACCTTGGGGTGCATGCCAGACGCGGGGCATTGGGTTTGGTTGCGAAAGTGGATGAGGTGTTCCCTATGGCTATGAACATACTTTGTTCATGGCATGTGAACAAGAATATTGTTGCAAAGACAATGGACTTATTCACTCTCCAGGAGGACTTTGACTGTTGGTATGGCATGTGGATCAACTTGGTGCAATCATAAATTGAGGCATGTTACAATGGTCGACTTAAGGAACTAGAGGACAAATATGCTGGAGTCTCGGGGTTGTATGACTATGTTAGGGACACATGGTTTTGCCAAAAGGAGAAGTTCGTGTATGCTTGGACAAACAAGGTATTACACTTTGGGTGTAACAACCCAATTTTCAATGGTTGTTATTAATGATGAAATTACGGACATGGATGTCAGCGGAGACGTTCATGGGTCCCATAGTGAAGACGGAGCACGACTAGATAGGGTTACAGTCCGTTTTGTGTGCTCTTGTGGTAAAGTTGCGATGTATAGGTCAAAGTTAGTTAAATTACATCGCAAATATGTGTATTTATACTTTTCATTGACGAGTGAGCTGGTGTGATGAGTATTTGATGCGTGTAGCGGGTATACGCGGATCCTGGGCGGCGTATGATTAGCACACTAGGACGGGGGACTAAATTCGCCTAATAAATGATAAGATACATTAAATAATTCATAATAAATGATGTTGAGACGGTTAGTACCATCGTTGTGCGTGAACGGCACCGGGCGAGGTTCGGAGCCGGGTATTGGAATGCCCGGGAGGGCAAATAATTGGTGACATGATAATAAGGACAAAGAATGGGTATGAAGTCAATTTTAGCATTTTTATGGAGACCATTTGACCTCATATTGGCCATTCAAACAAAGCCTAGAGATGTGTATGTGAGAATTGATGAAAGAGTTATATAAATATGTGGTTTTTCAACATTTTGACCATTTTCTCTCTTCTCTCTCACTATTGGACGAAAATGAAGGAAGAGGAAGGGATTTGGAGGTGTTTGACTTTATGATTTGAAGGCCTTGTGAGTGGGGGATCAACAAACAAAGGTTAGATCATAAATCTCCTCTACTTTCTCTATAATTTGATACCAATTTATGGATTTTCATAGTGGTTTGGATATGAGGTGTATACCCACTGTTATGGAGTGGGTTTTGGTGTTGTGGGTATGGTGTTGATGTTGTTGTTGTGGGGTTTGAAGGCTAAAAACTAGTTTTGGATTGCTGGAATTATGGGCAGAAACTTCCCAACGCGCTGGCAGTTCTGGGGAAATGAGGACAACTGCCCAGCTGCTTGGCATTCTCTCCAACACGTTGAGTGCGGGACAAAGGTCAATATTAAGGTTGTTTTGGGTATTTTGAACCCTACTACATATCTAATTTAATTGTAATACACTAAACACAATAAAATGAATTAGGTGAACAGAGTCAGGTATCGGGCGCGCATTCCGAGGCAAGAACGGGATTAGACCAGGATGGATACTGGGTAATTGGAGTGCGGTTTGAGGTGTGTAGTATCCCAACTGAAATTCACTTTAGTACTTACTGCTTGATTTATTTGAATATTGTCATGTTTATTCAATAATATTTATTTCCTATTGTTTTACGGTGGTTGTGTTCGTCCCCACCTGGGGCTTATTCATTGTAGGGGCATAGGGTTCATTAAGCCATAGCATATGTCTATGCATGCCAATGAATATTCTACCCGAGTATGATAGGCATGTGTGGATGCGCCGTGGTTTACGCCGACCACCTAGAGGGTCTAGGGTCACCCGTTCAAGGTATCCTCACGGTCGTTCCTGGCGATAGCCCAAATTATGGCTCTAGTTTGACTTTGATTGTGCACGCACTTTGCTTCACTGCTATAGTTATGCATGTGATGATCTTCTGTAGTCGTCTGTATTATTTTGTTCCACATGTTTATTTATAGTATCTTGATCTCTGTAACTTTACATTTTGTATTTACTTGGTGAATTTCCTTGGAATTACTCACTCTGGACTCTTCATCTGCCTTTTTGTGATGGCTTGAGTGCAGATACTTATACGAGCATAGGGAAGGGCAAGCTAGAGGATTACTTGTGATTGACTACAGACTGCCCTACTTGTACGTTTGTTTATGTTTATTGTTTTATGTTGGGTATGGGTTGTGGAGACATTTTGGTTTGTATTTGACTCTTAGGTATAACATTTTGATATTTTGAGGATTACACTTGGCATCTATATATGGATTACATTTTGATATGGTTTCTACATTATACTAAATGATATTTAAATTGCTAATTAGTATCATTTGATGATTTGAGACTTCCGCTGCATGATTTGAGGTTAAATGATAATAACAAGTCCATAAGCTAACTTGAAACTATAATTAAAGAAAACGTCATTATGTTAGTAATAATTGATTGATAATGAGTTATGAGTGGTCATGGGACATAGCTAGATAGTGAGTTGGCACGAGTTGTGGGCCCGCGGTGCACGCAATAGCGGCCAATAGATTTGGGGCCATTACATTGGGAATGCCACTACCAACCATACTGAGGGTGCTCATAATCTACTGAAGAAAGAGCTTAGGAACAGAGACACTTTGAGGATGTTTTCAACGCTATTCACAAGGTTTTTACACACCAACAGAATTACTTGGAGGCATCATTCAATTGATCCATGTACATAGTGGCACACGAATTTCAGCACCGCATCTACAACAACATTATAGGTTTTGTGTCAAAACATGCATTGATGTAATTAGCATGGAGGCAAGATTAGTTAGTGAAGGTGGGGTTGGCCATGATTCTTCACTTTGTAGTTATGTGTTGCAGGTCACTCATGGATTGCCATGTACGCATGTAATCTCTCTACATATGCTTGATTGTAGTCCTATCGGGATTGATAAAATCCACCTGCATTGGAAGTGTGATGATCCTCCCCGACCTAAGGTCGGGTCACCCGGCCCAGACCACTACTTGGACCTGATACCTGAACCAGACCCAAATAACAGTATGGCACGCCTCTCAAACAACTTGCGGAATACACATTGACTAAACAAAGGATAATAATTGCGGGATAAATATAAATAAAAATCCTTAAGCCAATAAATTTAAGTTCACAAGAATATCTATGAAACTATAAATGGGTTCGTATTGAGTTAAACTATTAAAACTCCCAAGTGGATCAACTAAAGGTAAGTAGGTTTCAAACTACCCAAAGACTTATTTTAATTACAACCCAAGTTTAATAGTTTCAAAATCGAATATAAATGATATATTTCAACCTAAGGCTCACATCAAGTGAAGACTTCAAGCTCGTTTCTCCCTTGTCTCAATTCTAGCGCATTCATTGATAGACCTGTATTGTAAGTGGGGTGAGCTAAAAGAACCAACGGAGCCCTATAAGAGAAGAACCACGCTCAAATATCAAATATGCAAGTAATACCTATAAAGCAAAATAAATCTAGCATGCATTTGAAATCATGGTAAGTATTGAAAATTTGTATCAGGGTAGCAATTCCATAAAGAGTAAGCATTTCATGTTCTGTAAAGTATTTCGAATACTAATAAATAATTCAAGAGTTGTAAAGCATAAATAATCAAGTTTAGCAATGCAAAGGAGTTACAAGAGAGATATATATGAAGTAATAAATATAAATGCAAGTCCATGGTTTCTATTTGCCATTGCCTCCCCTTGTTGACCAATAATCAAAAATATAATAATTATGTATGGGTGACTTGATTCCACCGTGTGTCCACGGCTCCTCAAGAGGCCCGAGTGACTTGGTTTCATCGTGCATCCATAACTCCCCAAGAGGCCCTTGTATTGGATAACTTGGTTCTACCGTTAGCTACGGCTCCCCAAAAGGCCCTTAAACATGTAAGGTGACTTGGTTCCACCATGTCTATGGCTCCCCAAGAGGCCTTACATGAAATCAAACAAGGTAGGCAACAACCTCATCCCAAGTCCTTTAAATTAAAATCATGATTCTAAATATACTAGTAACAAGCCACATTTGATAGATGAGCGGTGCTCCCCACTTACCTACACTCGCCGCGAATCCTAATCTCGATCCTCTCGTGTTTGGGCTCGATGTGAACCATCTCACAAATCTAAATAATTTGAAAGAATAATTACTTTATGTATCTACAACCATACAAGTTTAACATCAATTGTCTAGACCTTAGAATTTCACCCTATTTTATAGCTAACTTCACTAAAGGTCATTCACGACTCTAAAATCGACACTTAAAATTAGAATCGATGATTTGAGTAAAATAAGAATGCGGTGATATAAAATAAGGAAAATTCGCTAAGTCTTAGTTTTTCCAACAAAAATCGAAGACGTTCGATTAATTATAATTAAAAAGATCCAAATCACCATACAAGACTCAATTTAGACTTTAAATTCCTGAATGACAATATTTAGTCAAAGTTCACAAATTTATCAAATAAGTTTATTTCGCAAAGAAAAGATTCAAAGTCCCTTTTTAATTCTCGACTCAACCTTAAATGCCAAATCCATATCAATAAACTTCAACTGCTTTCAATTTGCTAAAATCATAGGAAAACTCTTTCATGTACCGTCAAACTATGGCAAACTAGATTGATTCATCCATAATACTCGTTATCATAAAGCTTAAAAATTTGTATAACCCATTTTAAGACTAGATCTAAGAAAAATTGAACAAACTTTGAAAATCATCAACTCTCACTACCAATACCAACACCAAGACAATAAATCTAGAGAGTATTAAAGTCTCACCATGCCTTCAATGGAGTCTTTAAGTCCAAATCCTTTCCAAAATCTCATTCTAACATAGATCAAATTTTCTTCTCTATTTTCCTCGCATGCTTGCCGCTGTCAATGCCATCGCCTTTGGTCTTCAAATCTTCAATAAATAATAAAGAAAACAAGGAAGGAAGTGAGGTTGCACCTCTCTTGAGCTTGAACCCTCCTCTTGCTCTCCTCCTATCTACATGGGTGTTTAACAAGATTAGGGCTAGGGTTTTCTTTGATTTGCTTAAATAACATTAGGGTTAGGGATTAAGGTTGTGATTATTTACAACTTGTCTAAAATGCCTTTTGGGTCATAATCTCAATTGGACTTTATTATTTAAAATAAAACTTTACTTACTCCCTAACTCATATTTAATTTGACAAGTTTAGAATTGTATTTTCACATCAAACACCCAACATATTTTTATCATGAAATTACCAAAATACCCATAGGTTGGGTCGTGGAGAATATGGGTCGTTACGATATCTCCAATTTTAAGAACTTTCGTCCTCGAAAGTAAAAGTAAAGTACAACATAGTTTGGTGTCTATCCATAACAATTTCTTTTCGACCCATTGTTTAACTGAGGCCATCTTCACCTGCATGCTCTGCCCGTTTCCCCACGTGAAATAAAGTTTTACTCCTGACTTTAATATATCTCATTTTTTTATTTTCATCTTGCAAACTAAAATTCATAAAGTCCACCTCATGTAGGTCATCAATAAAGCTTTTATACTTAGCTACATGCCAATTCCTTATATCGTTACGCACCGAAGCGTAATGTGCACTCGAGTCATTCACACAACAAAGAACATTACTGAGATGTGATATGATGCCTATCTGTGTCGAAAAGAAGTATCTCTGCCTATCTGGCAGTACAAACATACCACCACCTGGTAATAGGAAAAACAAGGATAGCCATCCATCATATCAAGAACACTAGCACACCATTTCAGTCACCATCTCCTTTATATATATATCAACGTGTGACTCATTATGTAATTGCGACTTATCTGTGAAGGCTACAAATGAGCAGATTTAGCATTCCTTTTAGAGATATGCATTAACATCATTATCCATTATACATTTATCGACATTCATTCTTGTAGGTTCATAATTCAAGTTGACTCTTTACTGATGGTCCGCTTTGCAACCTCTCTGTCACATTTGACCATTAACTTACGCAATAAACTCCCACCCTCGTAATCTTGAGGAACATTTGAAATCACCACAATCCCCTAAGTGAAATTCAACACTCGTCCATATGCAATATATCATATCATCAACTTTGTTTCAGACTACAGTGTCATATCATAATCACTCAGTTTCTAAGAGACTTTTTGCATTATATCCATGTAGCGTTCAACTTTCATGATTTATGAGCGAGCGTTTTAAATTCTCTTGGCTTAGTTAGGTTCACCTTTAGTACAGTAGCTAGTGTCACCGTTCTGAGCTAACTCTTAGCTCTTTTGGATTATTTAAAGTTTTTCACTCATAGAGAAACATGGTTCTTTAACTTCTTATTTTTAAGTTTGGCATTCATGTCATTCATCGAGATTATCTAGCCTATATCCCTGGCATGGTTATTAAGGTCTCGTAACTCACTACGACCCAATTATTTTCAAGTTCATAACTCACCCTTACATTTCAATTTATTACACTCATGTATTACTATTATCACACTTCATACATGTTTTGTTAGATACTCTAACAATAAAGTACAGATCGGTGTACGTGGAACTCACATAGGTTTATCTTGCACAACTTGTTATTAAAGCTTTGATTTAAAGTACCCAAATTCATGTTTGCACTTGCTTCAAAAATTTTCTTGCACTGTTTAGCTTATGCTTTTCTTGCTTACACTTAGCATGGAGCCATTCATAATATTCTCCCTTTTTTCTCTAAAATTCAGTGATTCTTGAAAGTAAGAACATTAAACTGATTCCTCACAAATAATTCAAAGAGACCTCATCTGTGGAATTTTTTTTCAAACTTTACTCTTATCGGCATCATTCTCAAGTTTAACTCACCAACACTAACGTTTACGGTCTCAATTTTTTTTAATTATTATTATATATTGCCAATATCATTTACCCAATGATCTTTCTTTTAATATAGATCAAACTCATGGTCATGATTCAACATCTTCCCATACTTAGGCAAACCTTTATGCCATATAAGTTTCTCATGCTTTTGTTCCTAGTTAAGGTGTCGGCTTGAAATGTTCGTACATTATCACCTCGTGTTGATGTCTTCAACAATTGATCATTTGCAAATCTATTGCTTATCCATTTGGGTTATATTTCAAATTATCTTACATCATCACATTAGGGCTGTCACTTTTAGACTTATTCTAATCTATTCGGCTTCTAAGTGTAAACCACACATTTTGTTTAACAATTATTAACGGTGTGAAGTTTTAGAAAATTTCTTCTCTACTCATATATTCATGTTTTATTGTTAGTTTAGGGTATTTCCTCATCATCCCTAATTATTGTTTCGTGCATATTACACAGTATCTACTTTATTGGGGGGTCGATCCTAGCCTAGGATCCCCAATTTATTTGCCAATGTATCGGTCCAATCCTTTATCCTTTCTTCAACCATCAAGTTTGGTAGTCCAGGCCTTTAATGAAATCCTTTCTTCAATAATGGGATTCCAAGTTTCTTCCCATAAAATCAACATGATTTATCGTAACTTCACCATTTCGATTGAAAATATTAAGTACTTGAACAAGGTACCCCATATAATTTCTATGGCTATGAAAAGCTATTGTAGTATGTATTTTCTATCTAGAGTTTGTAATTCTTCTCATCACCAAATTACTCTTTCATTTTTCCCTGGGTCGATCCTACTTTAGGATCCCAAATTTTAAGAATCAAGTCATTGTTGACTTAGGTTATGTGACAATCGTTTTCTTTGTTAATTCTTCAACATCATCTTTTCTTCAACCATCCTCTATCAATCAGGTTAGGTTTTACTTTGACTTAAGAGTTGTTAGTTCATATGTTCAATCAATCAAAAATATTATTTTTCGTTAGGATATCCCCAATTTTATTGATTCAACTCACTTCTAGTTTTGTTAGGACAAAATATATTTACGTCAGTTGCCTTGATTTTTTTCATAGTTTAACCATTAGCCTGATTCTTTTCATTATTTACACATTCCTACATGGCAATACGATCCTCGTGCGTGGCATTCTAGCCCGTATTGGACTTTTGACTTGAATCCCCAATTTTAGTAACTCGCATATCCTTGAGTTTACTAATATTTACTAAATTTTCTCATTGAGTTGTTTTCGAGGCATTCATTATCCCGTACATTATGTACTTACGTTTCGGTTTTAACTTTTAGTTTGAAGTCCTTATTTTTCATGTTCAACCAATCAATAACTGATTTAGATTTAACTTTCTTTTGCATATATTTGATCAAAAACTTGAATGTTGTGATTCATCAATCGAGAAGTCAAATCCGAATCAAAACCTTTTTTTTAAACTGTCAAATTTTCATCAACACCACTTTTCAAACCGAGCTAGGCTTAGTTTATAGAAATCATTTGAAATTTTTCTCGTATTTTCAAGCAATTTGTAAAACTCTTTTCGAATCATTTTAGTCGATGCAATTCAAAAGTAAACTATAATCGTAAGTAAATTTTGTGTTCCAAACAAAAAATGGTGACATAGATCCAAACAATATGTTGTATTTTCATCAAGTCAAAACTTTGAAATTCAGTAAAACTCTTTATGTAAGGATCAAAATTACGATGTTAAATTCTTGAAATGAGTACGAGTCTATTCACTTTATCTTTTGAACACCAAGGAAAATAAATAGTTTCCTTTTTGTACTTGTTCACCTTTTTAAAATTTTGTTAAGACATGTAGAATCCTTCCATGAAAACTTCAATAAAGTGCGGTAAACATCAACTCGAAAACAATACAAAAATCATGGTCCAATATAGTCAAAAAATCATTTTTTGATAAAAAATAGATCACCTGAAACAACATAATTCGATCTATAGTAATAACTTTTAAATCGAATTTATAGGCCAATGATTCATATCCTTAATTGAGCGTTAGAGGTTTTAAGAGTACACGTGTCCTCTATATCTTAAATTAAGTTTTTCAAAGTTCAACCTCCTAACCGACTAATTAACTTATCACTGTTTGAAACTAAGATTCATTTGCATCCTCACTAGAATCATTAACTTCTATTTTAAACAAGATATTGTTAATTTTAACTATCCTAATAGAGTTTTATGTGTCAAAGTTACTCCTCTTAAATGCGACCATGTCACTATTCCATTTCTTGTATTTAGCGTGGCATCTCATTGCCCTTTAAGTGTCACAATTTTTGCTTAAGTTTTTATTGGCTACTCTAGCATTAAGTACAGACGCATCACACCAAGTATGTTCTAGTTGAAGTTTATTCATTTTCGCACAGTCGTTGAAGA
Source organism: Stephania japonica (assembly GCA_039657345.1). Classification (NCBI taxonomy): domain Eukaryota; kingdom Viridiplantae; phylum Streptophyta; class Magnoliopsida; order Ranunculales; family Menispermaceae; genus Stephania; species Stephania japonica. The sequence continues at coordinate 10,799,215 of CM077558.1, read as the reverse complement.
CATTCTTGAATACCTGTGGAACCTCCCAATAGTTCCCCTCGATTTCTTTGCGCCATTCATAGTCATCCCCCTCCTTGTCTCGTCGAACTCTAGTTCCTCCTCCAATGACGGAAATCATCAGAGACAGTTCAAACTAATGGAGGAAAATAATTATCTATATTTAAAGAATATTTATATATACAAGGTAGCAAATAATCATCATAGTAAGTCTTTGTTAAATTTCTTTTTTTTCCCATCCCATCCTAGGACTTATCATTTTTGTATGTTAAGTTGACTTTAAACCAATGTCCCATACCATTGATTTGTCTAACTTAAACTTAACCTTTACATTTAAAAGGCTCTAAAACTTAAGTTTCACTAACCTAATGTTTCCCTAGGTTCTAATCCCTATACTCTAATAACAACTATGACGATCCTCCCCCGATTTAAGGTCGGGTCACCCGGCCCAGACAGCTACTTGGACCCAATACTTGAACCAGACCCAAATAACAGTATGACACACCTCTCAAATAAACTTGCGGAATACACTTTGGCTAAACAAAGGATAATAATTGCGGAATAAATATAAATAGAAATCCTTAAGCCAATAAATTTAAGTTCACAAGAATATCTATGAAACTATAAATGGGTTCGTATTGAGTTAAACTATAAAAACTCATAAGTGGATCAACTAAAGGTACGTAGGTTTCAAACTACCCAAAGGCTTATTTTAATTACAACCCAAGTTTAATAGTTTCAAAATCGAATATACATGATATATATCAACCTAAGGTTCACATCAAGTAAGACTTCAAGCTCGTTTCTCCCTTGTCTCAATTATAGCGCATTCATTGATAGACCTGTATTGTAAGTGGGGTGAGCTAAAAGAACCAACGGATCCACATAAGAGAAGAACCACGCTCAAATATCAAATATACAAGTAATACCTATAAAAGCAAAATAAATCTAGCATCCACTTGAAATCATGGCAAGTGTTAAAAATTTGTATCAGGGTAGCAATTCCATAAAGAGTAAGCATTTCATATTCTGTAAAGTATTTCGAATACTAATAAATAATTCAAGAGTTGTAAAGCATAAATAATCAAGTTTAGCAATGCAAAGAGGTTACAAGAGAGATACATATGAAGTAATAAATATAAATGCAAGTCCATGGTTTCAATTTGCCATTGCCTCCCCTTGTTGACCAATAATCAAAAATATAATAATTATACGTGGGTGACTTGATTCCACCGTGTGTCCACGGCTCCTCAAGAGGCCCGAGTGACTTGGTTCTATCGTGCATCCATAACTCCCCAAGAGGCCCTTGCATTGGGTGACTTGGTTCCACCGTTAGTTATGGCTCCCCAAGAGACCCTTAAGTATGTAAGGTGACTTGGTTCCACCATGTCTATGGCTCCTCAAAAGGCCCTTAAGTATATAAGGTGACTTGGTTCCACCATGTCTATGGCTCCCCAAGAGGCCATACATGAAGTCAAACAAGGTAGGCAACACCCCCATCCCAAGTCCTTTAAATTAAAATCGTGATTCTAAATATACTAGTAGCAAGCCACATTTGATAGATGAGCGATGCTCCCTACTTACCTGCACTCGCCGCGAATCCTAATCTCGATCCTCTCGTGTTTGGGCTCGATATGAACCGTCTCGCGAATCTAAATAATTTGAAAGAATAATTACTTTATGTATCTACAACCATACAAGTTTAACCTCAATTATCTAGACCTTAGAAATTCACAGTATTTTATAGCTGACTTCACTAAAGGTCATTCACGACTCTAAAATCGACACTTAAAATTAGAATCCATGATTTGAGTAAAATAATAATGCGGTGATGTAAAACGAGGAAAATCCGTTAAGTCTCCAACAAAAATCGAAGATGTTTGATTAATTATAATTAAAAAGATCCAAATCACCATACAAGACTCAATTTAGACTTTAAATTCCCGAATGACAATATTCAGTCAAAGTCCACAAATTTATCGAATAAGTTTATTTCGCAAAGAAAAGATTCAAAGTCTCTTTTTAAATCTCGACTCAACCTTAAATGTCAAATCCATATCAATAAACTTCAACCGTGTTCAATTTGCTAAAATCATAGGGAAACTCTTTCATGTACCGTCAAACCATAGCAAACAAGATTGATTCATTCATAATACTCGTTATCATAAAGCTTAAAATTTTGTATAACCCATTTCAAGACTAGACTTAAGAAAAATTGAACAAACTTTGAAAATCATCAACTCTCATTGCCAATACCAACACCAAGACAATAAATCTAGAGAGTATTAGAGTCTCACCATGCCTTCAATGGAGTCTTTGAGTCCAAATCCTTTCCAAAATCTCATTCTAACATAGATCAAATCTTTCCTTTCTTCTTTTCTTCTCTATTTTCCTCGCGTGCTTGCCGCTGCCAATGCCATCGATTCTTTGGTCTCCAAATCTTCAATAAATAATAAAGAAATCAAGGAAGGAAGTAAGGTTGTACCTCTCTTGAGCTTGAACCGTCCTTTTGCTTGTTAGGAAACTGATTTTGTATATTGTAACTTCCACATTGATAGTGTATACTATAACTTCCTCACTGATTGTGTAACTTCCCCACTGATTGTGTAACGTCCCCATTGATCATTTAAATCTTACCTTGTATCACATAAGTTTCCATGTATATTGTTTTGTAGGCTCTATAAATAAGAGCATCCCGTTTCTATACAATTTGCCCTGTTTTACCCCAATCAATACAATTTCCTATTACATTCACATAGTATTAGAGCCCTAATCGCTAGGTTAGTTTTCTCAATTTCGGCGCTTCTCTTAGTGTGCGTCATCTATTCCTATGTGTTTGTGAATTTACATCTTCATCAAGTCCCTCTATGGGAGATTCAATATTGTAGTTGATCTCATTGCTTTCAAGTTCTATTGTCTTTATGTTTGTCAAAAGCTTGATCCTGCTCTTTACCCGCGTACTGTATTGTAACGGCCCAATTAATATTTGCCGTTATTTTATTATGTCATTACAGACGTGGACGCCAGCGTGGACGTTCGTGGGTTCCACAACGAGGCTGGAGTGCGTCCGGATTAGGTAAATAGTATTTTGTGTATTGTTTTGGTTAATTTGCGATGTTTATGTTAAAATAGGTTAACGACATCGCGATGTGTGTAATTATATTTTAAATTGACGTGTGAGATTGTGTGATGAGTATTCGCATCGATATGCATGTCGACGCGGGTACTAGGTAGATTAAAGACGAAATTTTAAGTTGAGAAAAAATATTACACACATTAAATGGATTAAATGTAATAAAATACGTAAATTGGTGGGCGCCTAGTAAAACGCGGGGTCGTGGTCGACACGCATGGGTGGTACGTTAGTGTGCACGACCGAGTACGCTCGTTGGCGCGCACGACGAAATTTTAGGCGCGAAGGTATAGGTAAGTATATATATATATATATATTTATATATATGTATATAAGGAATTTAATATATATATAAATATATATTAAAAATCAGAAAATAAATAAATAATAGTGAAATGACCAAAAAGGGCATGAACTTTGTAAAGAATAGTGGTTATGGATAGGGGCAAAAGGGTCATTTCACCTCAAAAATTTGATAAACATCACCACCGTCATCACCATTTTCTCACATTTTGAGAAAAATCGATAGATCGAGAGAAAGATCGAGAGGAGGAAGAAGAGAAGAAAGGGGAAGAGAGAACAAGAGAAAGAGACCAAAGAGGTGAGTTGATGTTGTGGTGTTGTTTTTGTTGTTGTTGTTGTATGTTGTTGGCGGGAGTTGGTGTGGTGGTGGTGACGGTTTAGTGGTGATGGTGGGGAGGAACTCGGGAGCTCGGACGAACTACGAGAGCAGTTCGTCCGAGGAGGGAGACGACGCCTATATCATCTCCACTCCCTCCCAATTCCAATCCATGAATAGAAAAAAAAAAAAAAAAAAACTTGCTGGAACAGAGCCATTTGGTTCTGTTCCAACGAAGAAGAAGGGGCCGGTTCGGCTTAGTTGAGCCGAATCCGGTTCGGCCGAACTGCCCCTAATAAATAAATAAAAAAACTTGCTGGAACAGAGCCAAATAGAGCCAAATGGCTCTGTTCCAATGAAGAAGAAGGGGTCGGTTCGGCTCGGTTGAGTCGAACCCGGTTCGGCCGAACCGCCCCTAATAAAAAAAAAAAATTCTGGAAAATTCATAGAAAATTCATATAAAATAGGAAAATTTTAGAAAAATGATATTTTGATCAAATAAAGGAATTTTGGGATTTTCTCGGAAATGTTGGCGAGATATAGTCGGGGTTTTAGCCTCGAAAAACGAAAAATTGACATAATATATTAAATTGAAGCTAATTTAATGATAAATGGTAATAGGTATAATTCAGGTAATAATTTGAATTGTCGGCATTTATTGGAGCTGGACTAAGGTTTGGTTTTCGGGACGAGGAGTGCGATTTGAGGTGTGTAGTATCCCAATTGAACTTCACTCTAGTATTTACATTTTAATTTATTTGAATTCTGTTCTATTTATTCTTTACTCCATTTCATTATTGCGTTACGGTGGCTAAGTACTCTCACCTGGTGACTTTACGGTAGTGGAGTTACTCTTACCTGGTGTCTTTACGGTGTTGAGGTCACTCCCCACCCGGTGCTTATTCATTACGGCCATAGAGTCCACTAAGTCATAGCACTTGTCTAGGCATACGCTGGTGAATAGGCTACTCGGGTATGGTAGACTTGTGTGGGTGCGTCGTGGGTCTACGCCGACCACCTAGAGGGTCCAGGGCCAACCCATTGGTGTGTTTACGGGCTGTGCCTGGGGAAAAACCCGAAGTATGACTTGGTTTGATTTTTATGTGCACGTACTTTGTTTCATCACTATATTTATGCATGCGATGGTCCTTTTTACAGTTGTCTGTATTCTTTTGTTTCGCATGTTTAAATAATAGTATTTTAAATTCTAGTACTTTTACTTTCGTAATTACTTGGTGAATTTCTTTGGGATTACTTACTCTGGACTCGTCATCTGTCTTTTTGTGATGGCTGAGTGCAGACCCTAGTACGAGCCGGGGAAAGGGCAAGTTTGAGGACTACATCGATTGACAGCTCTAGCCCTTTTCGTACGTATGTTTATATTTACTTGTTTTATGTTGGGTTTTAGGACTTGAGAGATAGGTTGTATATTTTGATATTTTGAGGATCTTAGATGATATGTATATGATGTACAATTGATATGGTTTCCACTTAGGCATTTTGCTCATAATATACATGTTGAATCTTTATGTTGTTAGTAAATCTTCCGCTGCGTAAATTATGATTAAATGATATTAAAGGAATAAAAGTTAACTCATAACATCAAAGTCAACCAGAAATTGATTAATAATGGATAATTGGGCGTGGGACACAGCTGGCGGTGACGTAAACAGTTGTGGGCCCGCGTGGCCTCCCGTGGCGGACCAATGTGGAAATTGGGGCCGCCACATGTATGTTGTCGAGCGCAATTCGCAATGTCTGCCCATCTCATGTACCCATTTCAGATCCGCCTGTTTTGTCGGCTTGTTTGTTTTGTTCGTGATCACTTGCATCTGTTCGTGGTGATCCGGTGTCCCCACGCAGAATTGTCGCCAACTTTGTGTATCATCATCTTACTCGTTTGTAAACTCAAGTGGTTCCTTTGCCACCAACTTGAGTTTGAGGGGGGATGTTAGGAAACTGATTCCGTATATTGTAATTTCTCCATTGATAGTGTATACTATAACTTCCTCACTAATTGTGTAACTTCCCCACTAATTGTGTAACGTCCCTATTGATCATTTAAATCTTACCTTGTATCACATAAGTTTCCATGTATATTGTTTTGTAGGCTCTATAAATAAGAGCATCCCGTTTATATACAATTTGCCCTGTTTTACCCCAATCAATACAACATCCCGTTTGTATACAATTTGCCCTGTTTTACCCTAATCAATACAATTTCCTATTACATTCACATTGCTCTCCTCCTCTTTATGTGGGTGTTTAACAAGATTAGGGCTAAGGTTTTATTTGATTTGCTTAAATAGCATTAGGGTTAGGGATTAGGGTTGTGATTATTTACAACTTGTCTAAAATGCCCTTTTGGGTCATAATCTCAATTAGGGCTTTATTATTTAAAATAAAACTTTACTTACTCCCTAACTCATATTTAATTTGACAAGTTTAGAATTGTATTTCCACATCAAACACCTAACATATTTTTATCATAAAATTACTAAAATACCCATAGGTTGGGTCGTGGAGAATTTGGGTCATTACAGGAAGAAACTGAACATGATGCCCATTAAGCCCACAAGTGATGATGAGTTAAACTACTTTACCAAGTTGAAATGGATGGTGTAGAGGCTAAGTACAAGAGCTGCGGTCCTGATATGTGGGCGAAGATTGTGCAAAAGCTAAGGGAGATCACTTGCCCTGCATCGACTTTCCTTTCTTTACCGAAAGAAGAACTTGCAACTAAGAGTCGATCCAAGAAGAAAGGCAAAAACTTGAAAATGAAGAAATTGAAGAGCAAAAAACCGCAGTTGACAATTCCACCAAGAGAAATCCTTCTAGCTTTGAGTACGTAGAGGCCAAAGCAACTCAAGAGTCCATGGCATAGGCTTCTACAACGAGCCAATCAAGTAAGCTAAGTCAGCCAACTCAACTAAGTCAGGGACCTTCATCTTCAAAACCTGCATGTGGAAGGGTTGTGGAAAGGAAAACAATCAAAACCATCAAATCGAGACAACCTAAGACCCGAACTCAGGTAGGCAAGGGCTACATTGTTGAGATAATACCATTATGTCACACTTACCATATTAACACTCTTAATATGCGGCTCGATGGAAATTATTGATTTCGAGCGATAGCCGATGTAGTAGGCTACGAATCTGATGAAGGATGGAGACAGGTATAGCTGGAAATGTTTGAAAAGTTGATTAGGAATGAGGCTATGTACATTAATGTGTTTCAGGATGTCGAGTATGGTAAAATTAGAGATGCAATTAATTTCTACGACAACCCCGCTGAAGGGGGATATTGGCTATCATTACCAGAGATGGGGATAATTGTGGCAAGCCATTACAAGTTGGCTTTCATGGCGTTGACCAAAGAAAGGTCCGCTCTATGGCTCCCTAGCAGACATGCGGCCCCACTTGTCTCTGAGAGAATAATAGTTTGATTGTTGCTCATCAATGGGAATCATTTTGTTAGAGTGAGTTACTTCTCATTATGCAAATTTTTATTTCATTCTTTATGATGTTTACCCGTTAACACTTACATATTTTGTCATCATTTGCAGCTTCTAATGAGAGATGACACTCCTCTACCACCAACTTCACGATAATGGGATGTGTTTGTTGACGAATATAGCAAAGAATGGGTGGTCAGAATCAACATTCTTCCACAACCATAATCAAATAAGAAGAACCCCCATTATTACTCTTAATTAGGATCAACATTCACCCATTTTTTTAGTGTGTACGTTGCAACGTTGGCTTTTCATAAATGTGTAGGTGTATATGGGTATAACAAACATGGATACATTGTAACTTTTTTTGTGTTCTTTGATGGATATTGGTTACTTTCTTTAACTTATCTAATATAGAAATGTCTAGTTTGAAATCATTTTGGTTTGATAAATGAAATTATTTTTGTGAAATATAAATTGATTGTCTTTGATGCCTAATGTTGTTTGAAGTATGTATGGGAATATCTCATTTTTCATGTCTATCCACTTTGTTGGCTTAAATTTAGAATTTCTGTTTTGTATTGATCCACTTATTTGCCTACACACATCAGACAATTAATTTGTAATTCATTGGAAGTATTGATGTAATCAAAACACTTAATCATACATATTGTTGGCCCAATTAAACCGAGAGCAACATGCCTGTTACAGTCTAATATGGTTGATAGCAACACCTCTGTTATGGAGAAAATTCACTGTAATGCTTCATGTACCCTAAAAGCCTACTCAGTATACCCCAACGTAATGATGCAATAAATTTGTATCATAAAGTTTCGGTCCAGAATAGCCGAAAAAGTTGATAAACTGACAAAACAAATTGATCTTCATACTACCGTACCCCATCTTCTTTTCTCATATACCTTACTTGACTTACTAAGTACTTTTTTAATTAACTATCGAATATATATTACTGTAACAAACATAGGAGTATTGTTTTAATTAGGTCGTACCTTTAACATTAATTATGGAGCAGTTGAACCGTTAGTCTCATATACCCCAGCAAAGTCTTAAACATACCCCCACTAGATTGAACATTTCAAATTATGAAATTATTGGAGAAACTTCACTAAGATCTACGTCATGCAGTCATATTCTTGAACAGTAAAATGTTATAAAATTGCGGTTGTTCAAAACTGAGAGTATATATGTACCCTGGTTTTTTACTGCATGTACCCTACAAGATTTAACATTTCAAATTATGAAATTATCGGAGAAACTTCACCACAATTTCTTTCCTGCAATCATATTATTGAACCGTAACAAGTTGTAAAATCTTGATCTTTAAAAACTGCGAGAACATATGTATCCTACTTTTTCACTCCATATACCCCACAAGATTTAGCATTTCAAATTATGAAATTGTTTGAGGAACTTCACCGCAATTTTATTCCTGCAGTCATATTATAGAACCATAAAAAGTTTAAAATTTCTCGATCTTTCAAAACTGCGAGAACATATGTACCCCACTTTTCACTCCATATACCTCAAAAAATTTAGCATTTCAAGTTATGAAATTGTCGGGGGAACTTCACCGCAATTTTATTTCTATAGTTATATTATTGAATTGTAACTAAGTTACATTAATCAGTTCAGAAGCATCGACATAGCATATATACCCCACTTTTTTACTTCATATACCCCACTATTTATTTTAGTACTTTGTATACCCCACATATTTACTTTACGTACTCATATGTTATGGCACGAAGAAGAATAAACGGATGGTTAGTAATGGTTACTTTCAACTGTAACACTTTATATACCCAACCATTATACTCTCTATACCCCAATATTACGAATGTACTCGTGATACCCCACCTTTTTCTTCCTGTACCTCACTTAATCTGTCCCGAATACATTTTATGTTCGAGTAGCTGTTAGATTAAAAGAGTTGTAAGTTCTGCAAGATTTCTATTGTGCTTGACCATTAATCCATACCCCCACCTTATTACTTAATATACGTCATAGTTAATAATGTTACTTTATATACCCTACATATTTACTTTGTGTACCCATTTATTACTGCACAATATAGTCGTAATTGTGCATTACTAACAGACTTTCTCAACCGAAAAACCTCTGATATTGATGGTCCACTTCATCCACCATACAAAAAAAGTATGTTGCAAGACACATTTGAAATAACACAAATCATATAGGGCAAGCAACAAGGTTCAAATACAATACATCAACACATTATTGTAAGTTTAACAAGTCACACAACACAACAACTGTTACAATTGTTTAAAGATTCAAAGTATCAAATTCCATCACATACAACTTGAAGGGGGGTTCAGGTATTGGTTTTCCCAAGTGCTTATTTTCTAGTACGTCAGTATTGACGAACATACCTAGTAGATATAATTCCTCCCTCACTTTGACTGCTAGTCATAGTAGTTTGATATATTTCTTCACAACATGAAAGGAATGCGATCACTTGATCTGCCATTTCAAAGGCATCATCCACTGCAACGTTGTCCCTCAGCGTGTGCACCTGAAATGCAATCTGCATCGAAGACCCGACGGTTCCGCTGTTTACAAATTTGTCAAATTAAATAACTTAACAAAGAAATGCTTGTAAAGATAGAGAAAACAAACTTAATTGAAAATTCTCACTAAAGAGTTCTCATCCTCCTATTAGACCCTCGTTAAGTGTTCGAGATTCCCTGTAAATGGGTAGCTGAATCTAAGGTACCAATCCATATAGTCAGATGACGTTATATATAGGTATTATACCTTCTGACCGTGTCGTTCAAGAGACTCAAGGTGCCCCTCCCAATCCTCCCAATATTGGGGATCATACAAGTACTTTACAGAGTAAGATTGTGCTAGGCAACTCGTATGCGTTAAACATATACCATTTGCCTCAACACCATGATGGGATTGTGTGGTTCAACAATATCCATGTAGTTCATGGGACCATTGTAGTATGCAATATCATAGACAAACGGTGCACCCTTCAAAGTAGTATTCCAAATCACCTAACAAATATTAAGATATTTGTCAATAAACATAAGCGTATACGAGAGAAAAATTGAAATTGTTATGTTATGGTCATCACATCATGTGCTCTCATCCTCTCGAGTTGATTCTTGAAAGAGAGAAGATGATCCAACAACATCCTAGTGTCCTTCTTGTAGAACCTCTCCTCCTTATGGTGCCACTTCATCACACGGGGCTTAACCGACGTGTAGTCACTATGCAAAATAGGCTGAATAAATGACATACGATCGTACATCGACCCCTATGCAAACCACATTTATTATGAAAAGCAGGTTTTACTATGAAGATCAATTGTTGAGACTCAATAATTTACCTTTAACAATAATATATATCGAGAAATCTGGGTGACTTTAGCACAATTAGCAATGCCTAGTTGACGATACAAGAATGCAAGTGTTGCGGCTAGCGGTGCACACGGATTGGATCCAGCCCAGTTAAGTAAATCCGTAATCCAATTCAATTATTACGGATTGAAAATTTACAATCCAATTATTGTGGATTGAAAATGTACAATCCAATCCAATCTAAATAATTCATCATTCCAACTCAATCCAATTTGCAAAATGCAGACCGAATTGGATCAAGTTCCACGGATTAATGTTTTCCCATCCAAAAACACATGAAATTAGACTTAATCAAATAAATCACAAGAATTATACATCTCATGAAGAAAATTTTACAACATACATTCCACAAATTTATATATAGCATATTTTCCACAAACTTGTCATCACAATATATAAGTTTTAAAATGCAAGTTCCTACATAAATAAATGTCATCCACAAATCTTAACCATACACCTTCACAAAAGCACAAAAAATTGCACGTACATACAATCTACAAAAAAAAATTTGAAAGCATAATAAAATAGTTAAGAACAAGCATAGTATTTTAGATATTATAGTTAGAGTTAATAGTTTAAGTTGATACTCTTCAAGATACTATAGTACATATGATCATAATATATATGTGTGTTGATGTACTAAACGGACTGGATCGGATAGGATCCGCGGTTTTTTAATGTAGGATCCGTAATTCAATCCAGTCCAGTTGGATTAGTGATTTTCTATCCAGTCCCGTCCAAAGGATAAAAAAATTGATCAAATTAGTGATAATTGGTCTGGATTGGATTGGATCCACGGATTAGTGCAATCCGTGTGCAGCCCTAGTTGCGGCCCCCATACGTAGGAACCAATCTTATCTACATGTTCCAAAAGTTGAAGGAGTGAAAGGGAAACTCTTGTACCCGACTTGTTTGAGAATAAGGTTGTTCTAAGAAGGTATAAAAGGTACACTCGAACCACACATTCGAGACTAGGATATATATCGAGAGATCTTTTCCCATTGGTGTCCCTTTCCTTTCGTCCGCACTGAGAATCGATCCTTCAACCATGCCAAACTAACAATAAGGCCAGGCCTAGTCCTAATATCCTCGTCAACATCAGTAACCAACACCCCCAATAGCCTACTAATCAAGACAGTTATAGCTTTACGATCCTTGAAATGCGCAGCGAGGTCTTACCAATGACCGAAATATTGAGAAGGATGCACATGTCTTCAAGTGTGATCTTCATCTCCCCAAAAGCTAAGTGGAATGTGTTGGTTTCATGCTGCCATCTCTCGGCAATGGCATAAATATAGACCCTATTACCTTCATTTTATGAGATGTAGCCCAATGATGCTAAACTAGAATCATTCACCAGCTTCTCCAACCTTTCCTTCTCGGGGTGTTGCTCAATTTTCTTCCATGTGGAGATCTGATAACCATGGTTTATGCACTTCAATAACCTCCTGCCCTACAAAACATATATAGCTTATTAAAAAAATAATATATAACAATAAAAGGATTAGCATATAATCGAACCAAATTTACGACACCTTGTTCCTCCAGATATCCAGCAATGCGCGGTGTCTGAACGAGGGTAAGAGACTTAAATCAGAGGGACCGCTAGGAAAACTAGTGGATTCTACGTCTTAGGCATCGATCGATATGTCAAAAGAGTCATATGCATCCTCGCTATCCCCAGATTCACCAGATGGGTACGACTCCCTTCAGTATCATCCCCTGACCCAACTTCATCTGCTCCTCCAACTACCATTGTGCCTCTCTCACCTATAGAAAACGCAGCCTCAACTTGAGCCTCTCCAAAATTTGGCTTATCATCTCTGGATTTCTTCGCTCGAGGCCTTTTGGCTTTACCGTCCCTTTGCTTTCAATTAGAGCCAGTGGGATGTTTCCTTACAGGCACTCCCTCCTACACTTGGGCACTCGAGGTACTAGTATCCCGCCTAGGTTAACCACCCCTCCCACTTTGGGGAAGTCTCTGCGCTCTACTTTTAGGTCTCGCCATACCTAAACAAAGTAAATCAACCAAAAAAGTGTCATCATAAATGGGATAACAAACATGTATGTCATGATGCTGCGCAATGCATCATATCATATACCCCATCAACTCACTTAGTCATCATAGTACTTACTGCACAACAAACACAAAAATGCATACAATAGTAGGGTATATGAAGATGTGGGGTACAAATAGTAATCCAACATTATTGGGGTACAGGAAGTCAAAATGTGGGGTACATGAAGTAAATATATGGGGTACAAAAAGTAATCCAACATAATTAGGGTACAAGAAGTTAAAACGTGGGATATAAGAAGTAACTATGTGGGGGTATAGATGGGATAACGACCTTATCAAACCGACAAAAAGACTCCATAATGGACTATCATGATTGAAAGAAACAGGTATGTTACGAACATGTTGTAGCGCAATGCATCATACCCATCCACTCACTTATTGTACCCCGTCCTAGTACTCACTGCGCAGTAAACACAAAAGATGCATACAACAGTGGAATACATGAACTAAAAATATGGGGTACAAAAAGTAATCCAAGATAATTGGGGTACAAGCAGTCAAAATGTGGGGTACATATATAGTAACGGCTTTGTTACACTAAAAACAAATAATCTTTCTCGGCATAACCTAGCTGAGTATATTAGGTCCATCTCGAGTAGGTACCACCGTAAAGCATAAATACCCCATCTAATTACTTAGTTTACCCAACAACGACATCAACAAATCAACATCGACAGTAAAACAAAATTTGAAACAATTTTAAAGACAAGTCTCGATTAAATATAGTAGACATCAATAGCTAAACATGCATAGTTCAATAAATAAGAAAACCAATTTAATTACTAAAGTTTCAATTAAACATGGCGACATCTAAAGCAAAGATGTCACCCCAACTCAATCGTCACCAACACTATACCTTATGGTTTGAATACACCGCAATGTAATAAATATTACGACCACAACTTTTTCACTACCAAAACCAAACCTTACGGTTCAACATGACCGATAGCCTTTACAATGTATCGGCTCTGAGTGGTCGTCCAGTATGTGGAACGAATGGCTCAAACCTAAAAACCATAACCTCATTACACCGAACCAAATGCCACAAAAATACATCCAAACAACGCGTAGTTTTATTACGAACAAAACCCACAAGATTATAGTGTCGAAAACTTACCAAATCAGTCGTGGTGATGCGAAGAATGTCACGGTGCTCCTCGTGCTCTGTCGACACCAAATTTGTCAGGCTTTGCCTCAAAATAAACTTCCCACAACCTCAATGACCTAGATTGATGAAGTATTTGGGGTGTTTTCTGGGTTTTGACAAGAGGTTTGATTTGGAGTATGAGTGTGAAGAATTAGTTGGGGAAGGTTAGTTTCTAAATTGAGGATGGGGTATTTTGGGGATATTTTAAAAAAGTTGGGGTCCGTTTAGTAAAAAAATTCGAAAGTGGGGTACGTTGAAGCAAACGGGTTCGTTTAGCCGCTCCCTAAAACAACTAAAGATTAGTTTAACTTCTTGTCACCAAAAAAAATACTAATTTAATTTCTGATTATTCAATGTATTAATTTCAACTTCTAATTTGAATATGTAAGTATTTAATAGTGTTAGTGTCGTGATCATTAGTTAAGATTGTGATCGGCCAGTTGGATTGTCATCATGTTGATCAGGTTGTTAGTTTGGTAAATAACTCATCTAAAGCATGTTTCACGTGCTCAAATTAGAAGATAAACTTTGGGTGATTTGGTTAAGATATTTTGTTATAACACGAAGATCAGATTAGTTATAACAGAGCACAGAATCTGACAGTTACCGATGGTTTCGATTCATAGCACAAAATCTGACAATTGCGGATAGTTTCGATTCATACTTATCCACAACCAAACGAGAAGCAGTTGAAGATTGGTGCAGATTCAGAGAGCAATTTTTTCCACATTATTCATGAAAAGAATGTGGAAGTTTCATAAGATCAAGACGATCGGATTCTAGTAGTTGTTAGGATTTGAAAATCTTGTAAATCATCTATATATTATGTCAAAATAATAAAGTCTGTACCCCAGTTCATTTACTTTATATTGTGAACGTATTGCTCACTTCGTTGTCAAAATGTAAACACCAAGGGACTTAGGTGTTCTAGTGAGGGGGAGCCTTACAGTGCAAGTGGGAGACTTGTATTCCATCGAGGGGAGCTCAACGCACCGAGTGAAAGCTTGGGTATTCCAGTGAAGGGGAGCCTCACCGTACAAGTATTGAGAGACTTGCATAAAGTCCATTGTGAAGGTGAAGGGTAGTGTAGCAAGCCTGGTGAGGGATCACTGGTTTGGGTGTTGCGTAAATCTGTAACTCTTTTATCTTAGTGAATTTTATATTTGGGTATGGCCCCGCAGACGTAGGTCAGGATCAAACTGTGTGAACAATCTCTTGGTGGTGTGGTTTGATTTGTTTTACTCCTTTCATTTACATTCCAGTACTATTTAATTCCTTGTTACAACATACTATGTTCCCTGTTGTAATACGCATTGGTTTAGTAATTTCAATTGGTATTAGAGTAGGCACTACTTAAACTCTATTTCTTTACAGACTATAGTGAGGTCCGAATACTAACCAAATGTATTAGGGAAATCAGTCCGATCAACCAGAATGTATGTCAAACACAAGGTCGCCATTGCTTAACAATGCCACCTACACTTATCTGAAGGTTCATTTTGAGGGATATGTCTTGAGAGCGATTTCAAAACGGCACCACATCTTGAATGGTCGGATATGTCTTGAGAGCAATTTCAAAACGGCACCACATCTTGAATGGTCAAACGCTGAAGAGGAGCTACATGAATGCAAAGCCAAGTTGGGGCATACAAAGCCATGAGGGGAGATAGGACCTTGTCTTTGTCCTATGTAATGGCAAATGGTACAAACTCCAATTATTTTGAATATTTGTTTTAATTTCATATAAAAAAAAAGAGAGAAAGTACTGTTGTCTTATTTATTATTCTCACCGTTATTATGCTTAACGAATTTTATGATCTGCATGCTTTGATCAAGTTGTTCGTTTTTTTAGTTGTGTTTATCTTAATTGTGAGTTGGTGAGAGATTTAAGCGACTTAGTGTATATCCAAGGCTAATTGCTCTCTATTGCTAATGAACCTCCTTAACCTCCTATTGAACCATCTTAGTTTGTTCGTGATGGTGGTAGTGATTAAGTTCTTCCGAGCACAATCCGAAGGTCATCCCCTTGAAGAATCTACTCCTCAAGTAGATCTGAATCAGGAATCTCACGAGTCAGTTGTTGAAGGGACTTGCGATGATGTTGTTGAGCATCATACTAATGTGCTTCATGACGATATTCATGCTTCTGAAGATTTCAAAAGCATTGTTCCTTTTGCTAATATACAGAGGAGATTGAAGGGAAAGAATCTGTTGATTGAAAAACCCTTGAATAAGCCAAAACGAGGATGATGATGTATCCCATTGTCCTATTGCAACAGAGGAAACCTTGATTCCTGTTGCAACTGATTCTGACTCTATTGATTTGGAATCTGAGGATGATGTTGTTTTTTTTAAAGTCTTTTATTGACATTTGTGCAAGATTTGTGCCCTCCTTCTCTGTGAGGGGTTAGTATGTCTTCTCCATGATGTTTGTCATTATGCTATCATAAAGGGGGAGAGTATGTAATTGAGAGGAGTTGTTCTTCTTGAAGACATTATAATGAAGATGTTGAAGTTGTTGCAACAAGATGATTGAAGCTGTTGCAATCGAAACTAAAGCTGCTGATATGTAGAAGTTCATCAACAAGGTTATATTTTTACTTTTGTAATTTTATTATTACTGACAGAGCATTGAACATATTGAAGATAATCTTATGTGACTCTTTATGACGAAGCAAGAAGATAGTTGGTTCAGTTTCTAACTAAGTCCTTCATTTTATTTGTATCATATATGCTCCCTTACCTCATTTACGTTGTGATCAACATAATGACAAAGGGGGAGATTGTTAGTGTCGTGATCATTAGTTAAGATTGTGATCGACCAGTTGGATTGTCACATGTTGATCAGGTTGTTAGTTTGGTAAATGATTCATCCAAATCATGTTTCACATGCTCAAATTAGAAGATAAACTTTGGGTGATTTGGTTAAGATATTTTGTTATAACACGAAGATCAGATTAGTTATATTAGAGCTCAGAATCTGGCAGTTGCAGATGGTTTTGATTCATATTTATCCACAACCAAACGAGAAGTAGTTAAAGATTGATATAGATTCAAAGAACGATTTTTCCCACATGATTCATGAGAAGAATGTGGAAGTTTCAGAGGATCAAGACGATCGGATTCTAGTAGTTGTTAGGATTTTTTTTTGATAAATAGTTGTTAGGATTTGAGAATCTTGTAAATCATCTATATATTATGTCAAAATAATAGAGTTTGCACCCCAGTTCATTTACTTTTTATTGTGAACGTGTTGTTCACTTCTTTGTCAAGATGTAAATACCAAGGGAACTTGGGTGTTCCAGAGAGGGGGAGCCTCACATTGTAAGTGGGAGACTTGTATTCCATCGAGGGGAGCTCGATGTACCGAGCGAAAGTTTAGGTATTCCAGTGAGGAGGAGCCTCACTGTGCAAGTATCGGGAGACTTGTGTAAAGTCCATTGTGAAGGTGAAGGGTAGTGTAGCAAGCCTATCACTGATTCAGGTGTTGCGTAAATCTATAACTCTTTTATCGTAGTGAATTTTACATCTGAGCATGGCCCCACATACGTAGGTTGTGGACCGAACTGCGTGAACAATCTCTCAGTGTTCTGGTTTGATTTGCTTTACTCATTTCATTTATATTCCAGTACTGTTTAATTCCCTGTTAGAACATACTACGTTTCCTGTTGTAACACGCATTGGTTCAGTAATTTCAAATAGTATAAATAGTATAGGAATTTTATTGATTTCAAATTGTAAGTAGTTAGTAATTTCAATTTTTAACTTCCTTATAGTGCAATTTGGCTGTAAGCCTGTAAATATCACCTGCATCTTGTATATTTAAGCTAATGAAAATAAAGATGAGGTAAATAGATTCTTCAAAAATGTTTTTTAAGTTAGAGGTCGATGTGTTCTCATTAATAAGTCCAAACTTGATGTCATCGTACGTATACAAGGAGGAAAAATCCAAAATTCAATCCCTTCAGAAGCAAATATATCTAGCAGATTGTAAACACACATCAAACTAGTCCCAGAATTTCAGGCATGCAATTGAGCAACTAATATCATCATCAAAAAATAAATTAGCATCACTTGCTAGGTTGTTATTATAGAAGATAGTAACTAATGCATGCATGATGTTATAATACTCTAAATTAGCTCTTCATATCCAAAAAAAAAAAAATATATAATAATAATAATAAATTAAATGCACTAAATCAATAAGAGAGAGATATATATGTCTTCATTGATGTGTTAGTCTCATAAGAAAACTCCACAAAGTGACATAGTAGCATGTAGAACAAGAACTCTACCTAAAATTAGTCTAAACTCCAACTTCAATTGGTGGTCCTTGTTCAATTTCAACAAGCCAAGCAAATTAAACACACTAAGATGGTCCCTACACTTCAAAATTGGCCACTCATGTTATACAAATCAGTGTGAGCTATGATGGTGTTCCCTCTCTCCAAAGCTCATCTTGTGCACGCGTTTTAGAATTTATATTGGTGTTGATGTTGTGTGTTGTTACGTCTAGTATTCTATTACACATGCATTTCTCTACACTATATATGCTTGTCCTTGCCAAGGCAAATGCATACATATGCAACTATGCTACACCTTAAAAGCCTATGATTTGGCTCATTTTTCTCTCAAACTCCATCATTTCACCTACAAACATTTTCACTCTCTCTCTCTTAAGTCCCTATCTATATATACTTTGAAAGTTCAGTTCCTTATTCCACATCGTTAATTCACAAAGCGGGTAACCAAGAGTGAGAGAGTCAGTCGAGTTGGTAATTGTTAAATGTCAGTCATGAATTCGTCAACTGTGATAACTATAATTCCTAGTGATGATCAGAACATTAATAATGTTGGAGCTAGTTCTCTAAGAGAGAAGATGAATGTAATGTTTATCAAGAGAATCCAACACTACTACTCTCTTCTCTCACTTAGTAGGGAAACTATTTATGGTGCTAGAAACTTACTTCACAGCATCAAAGTTGGGATTGCTCTAGCTTTGGTTTCGCTTCTGTACCTGGTAGACCCTCTCTTTGAGCAAGTTGGCGAGAATGCTATGTGGGCGATCATGACTGTCGTAGTCGTCTTCGAGTTTTTCGCAGGTGTGCAACATGATTACCATCTCCATCTCCCTGTTTCATAATTATCGTTAAGGTTGCTAATCAGATAGCTAGATTTTTACTGAAAAAATTCAATATGAAGACCATCCATGGTTTGATATATTATCAAAAAGACGATACATAATATGCAAGTTCATCGAATAATAAACCAATCGATGACAGGTGCTACGCTAAGCAAGGGCTTGAACCGAGGAATGGGAACAGTTCTAGGAGGAGGGTTGGGTTGTTTGGCTGCAACATTGGCTCAAGAAATTGGTGGAACTGGTAGGGCCATTGCTGCAGGCACTTCAGTGTTCATCTTTGGTAAGCACAGACATGGAGGGACCCTAATGTCTGTTCTTTTTTTATTTTCTCTCACTAATTTGAGTTTCCTAGTCTGTTCACTAGAAATATTACAAATCTTAACGAGCTAAGCTATAGAGATAACCATCAAAGCCAAGAAGCTAACATGCGTACAACTGTTTACTTTCTAGGTGGACACTCATTATATATGCTATTCAAACTAGCAATGAAAAATATTTTAGCAGTTGACGTCGACGATACGACGCCTTTTAAATAAAAGTTGCCAACAAGAGATTCAATAAGAATAAGTGATAGGATTATGAGCACCTCTATTGATTTTTCAAATACAGGAGCAGCTGCAACTTACTACAGATCAATTCCAACCATCAAGAAGAGATACGACTATGGAACTATGATTTTCATCCTCACATTTAATCTAGTCGCAGTCTCTGGTTTGCGTGGTGAAGAGGTTCTAGCACTTGCTCGAGAGCGCCTCTCAACTATTGTCATAGGTTTTGGAGTGGCAGTGATGACAAGCTTGCTTATCTTCCCTATTTGGGCAAGTGATGAACTCCATAACTCTACAGTGGCCAAGTTCAGCACTCTGGCGCTATCAATAGAAGGTGATTTTTATAATTTTATCTAAGCCATCGAAACAAATGTTCTAGTTACAATTTCTAGGGGACAAATCATCCCCAACTCGAAAAATGATAATAATTTCTACTTGATCATTTTTGTAAATAGGATGCATGGATCAGTACTTGAAAACCTTTAATGGGAAGGACGACAATGAGATTTCAAGTACTTCTGACAGTTGCAAAAAAGTGTTGAACTCCAAGGCCAACGATGAGATGCTGGTAAGTGGTAACTACCTACATTTCCTCTACACTTCTATCAGCTTATTGTTTCTTATTCACAACTTATCAGAATTTCACTCTCATGCTCTTTATAAATAGGAAGATGATGACATAATTTCATAAGAATTACTTAAGTTTTTCACTAAAATAAACTTCATATCACAGAGCAAGAGAAATTTTTTTTATCAGTGGTAGAGCTTGACCTTGTCAAACATGATTAGCTTGACTTCCCATTCACCTAAAACTACAGGCTCGAGCTTTAAGGAAGGGCCTAACAATAAGTTTTACGAAATTGCATTTCTTCCTATTCATTTTTTTTTTCAAAAATAAAATAACTAAGAAAAAGAGGATATCGACAGTCTGTCATGTGCACAGCCTTATCTTAGGCGTGAAAAGTCAATAGGAGAAGGAAATGCAAATCACAAATATGCAAGCGAAAAGAAAAATTACTAATAATAAAGCTTGAATAAAGGACTTCCCAAAGCAGAATGCAAGGCGTCAATATGTTGCAATTACCAAATAATCCACTTGACTTAAAAGCTACACTAATGATTGAGGACCTAACAATAAATATCAAGTTATTCCAAGTTTCCAACACATATAACCTGATAAGTAGGCTTATAAAAATAATTAAATGAATCAATTACTATTCAGAAATATGTGTACCATTGGATCTGTACTACCTTGTTTACCATCTTAGGTGGGAAACAGAAATGACATTTATTGATGGGAATAACCACTGAGTTTCTTGTCAAAAAAAAGAAAAACAAAAACAAAAGAATCACTGAGCTACTCCTTCAAATGCCTAGTGAAGGTCTTAACTGAATGGAAAATGATAATCTAACACACTTTGTCTTTTAGCCTATTTATGGTTCTTTCTTGTTTCCCTAGGCGTGGGCCCCACATCTAACAAAACATCATAAATAGGCTAAAAGACAAAGTGTGGGCCCAAAGTGTGTTAGATTATCATTTTCCTAACTAATACATGCAAAAAAAAGAAAAAAAAAAAAAAAAAAAAAAAAAAAAAAGCTTTGGCTCTACAAGTTAAATAGCTAGTTCTTTTTCCTTTGTTATAACAGTAGAAATTTTCAAATGTCCAAATAAATAAATTTCAATAAATTTTACTCCATTTTTCAGGCAAATTTTGCAAAGTGGGAGCCGTGGCATGGAAAATTTGGATTCTACCATCCTTGGGACAAGTACCTGTGCATAGGAGAACTACTTAGGGAGTTAGCAGCCTCCATGATTTCACTAAGAGGCTGTATTCAATCTCCTCTACAGGTAGTAATTTATAAAATGAATCACATATATATTACTCTAAATTAATCGATTAAATCATAGTAAAATAAGGAAATCAAAGAATGCTAGGATGCGCATTTATAAGGAAACATAGCATACCGATGGCGTAATCCAATGCTTTCTGTTAATCTCCAGACTTTATTGTCACCCCAGCAGAGATTCTCGTCTAAAGAACCATGCGAAGCAGTTGCCATGATACTTGCCTGCACACTGAGAGAGTTTGGTGAGAGCATAAACAGAATGAGAAAGTCCAGGTCAAGAGCATTAGTAATATCAAAGGTACAGATAATGAGATTAGAGATAAGTGAAGCCATGTCATCAGCTTCAATAACAGAGAATGCCCACAACTACGAACTTGAAATTTCAACCTTTGTGGTTCTGTTGATGGAGATGATGGACAAGGTGGAAAAGTTGGCAAAGGAAGTTGAAGAACTGGGTGATCTAGCAGGTTTTCTTCCACATCAATAGCAATACGAGTCAATTTTGGCCTCAAACGTAAGTAACAATAATAACGATTATCATGATAATATCAGAAGATATTGGATAACTAAGCATCATCAGAAACATAATGAAGATATGTATAAGTATGATATGTGAGTGTCGCTAGAACTGCAGCCTGTAGCATGAATCACCAGTACACTGGTATGCATGAAAGCAAATATTGATATCAGGTTGACAGAATATAAATTACAAGAGTGCCGGAACCATTAATAGCCTAAATACTTCACTATCTGTCACATGAACTCATATGAATATATACTTCGAAATCTTCTTTGCATGCAAATTGATTGCCTCGTATCACACATCTAAAGAAAACTATACCTGAACTCCACCAAGGCCTCCTTCAACTACATAGTACCTCTCACTAAGTAATAAACAATTATGTTGGAATATAATCCCATATTGGAAATATAATAAGAGTTGGTGTGGTATAAAGTGGTGTAGATTGGATCCTATCAAAAGCCAATTGGTTTTGTGCAAAGATGGGCTCCAACCCCATTTGTATACCCACCATGTGCGCGTGTGGCCCAACAATCTCTCCAAGCCCATGGATTTCAATATGGTATCAGAGCGGAACGATCTAGGCTCGTATTTGAAACTTGATTGGGCTAGCGGTGGAGTCTAGACCCGTTTGTAGACCTAGAGCCTATAAAAAAAAGAGGCCTAGGCATATTTACGGACCTATAAAGAGTAGGTCTGTGTTTGGCAAGTGACAACTAGTTCAAGCCTAGTTGCACTTGAGGGGGAGTGTTGGAATATAATCCCATATTGAAAATATAATAAGAGTTGGTGTGGTATAAAGTGGTGTAGATTGGATCCTAGCAAAAACCAATTGGTTTTGTGCAAAGATGGGCTCCAATCCCATTTGTATACCCACCATGTGGCGCGAGTGGCCCAACACTCTCCAAGCCCATGGATTTCAATAAATTACATGAATTCTAAAGGTCCAAAAACTTGATCAAGCCATTTCAATTACAAAATTTATTATATTAAGCAAATGTAAAAAAAATATCCTCATATAGTCAAAAAATGAAAAAAAAAAAAAAAAAAAAAAAAAAAAAAAGAAATCCTGGTGACAACATTAGAACCCCAAAAGGAACTATAAAACCTAAGAACTTTACAAGTGCATCTTCTATTGTTGACTGCAGTAACTGCACTAACATTTGCCCCATGCAATCATACCTTTGCATTTCATTGAAAAGTCCAGATGGCAAAATATATAATGCAAGAATATACTTCAGTTTATGAATGAACATTTTTATTTCTCTAATAGCAACTTAATAGTCCATTTCAATGGACAGAATATTTCAACGGAAAAGCATCGCATACATACTGGATGATCATTCAAACAAAAAGGGATTGTTTGCCTGCAACATTTCGGTCACATTTGAGGGCACTGGTCAAGTCTGTCAAGAAGCAGACTCCCCGGCCAATTTAACCTGTTCCTTGAGAGTATCATAGATGGTCTCAACAAGATTGAGTAGAAACCCATCAGCACCACGTTTAGCTAATAGAGAAATAGACACTGGTAGGTTGTCGTACTTCCCAAGTGGTATACTTACCTGTGTTACAAAAAATCAACATAAAAAGTTTGTATATTATGATTCAATCATCCTAATAAGAACAATAATAGAGTGAGTTAGTGTGTGTGCGTGCGCGCGTGTCATTGTGATCATTACCAACAATGAGAACTTACCTGGCAAAAGCCAGACATTCCAGCAATAGAAAGCAAGCTAAAGGCTCTAACACGAAAAGTTTCCAGAGAAATTCCCCCAGTATTTAATTTTGGAGGTGGCCCAGGAACAGTGGGGATTGCAAGGACCCCATAATCCTCAAGAAAATCAAGGCCAAAAAAGAAACAATATTAAAGACAACACAAAATGGATGATGATAATAAGTGGCTGGAACTTGGCAGCTATATCATATCAAAATATTATTTACAGAAACAGTACTCTAATGATTTTGTTGTCTCTATGGGACTACATCTGGCAAGTTCTTTTGTTTTCAACTTTTAATCAAAATCAACTATTGTTGCAGCTGGTCAAAGTATAATGCAAAATCTTCTTTGCTAAAAGGAAACTTGATGCCGTTTGTTTGAGTTATTTTTGTCTTTTCTTTTTCTTCAGATAGATGAAATGTTTATCATAAGAATATTAGACACAACATGAAGCAAGGCAGTCAACGCCTGAAAAATAGCAACAGCCTAATTCAGACACAAGCTATCCATTTTTTATTTTTCTTTATAGGAAACAGCTTTTATATTGGTAAAGAGAATTTACGAATACAAAAGCGATGACACAAGGCCAAAAGGTACAAGGAAGAAAAAAAAAATTGAAACAAGAAAAAGCACAAAAGAAGAGAAAAATGAAGCTACAATCAATCAATTAAGTCATCCTATACTTTGTCGACACAAAGCCCCCTCACTCCCCAACTATGTTTATCCAATTTCACTAATTACGATTTGACAATGAATAATTTTCTATAGGAATTTGATGCAATTATCATCACCACTAAAAGAGGAAGAGGTTTGACTATGCACATAAAGAAATAGAAAACAGGTACCTCAAGAAGAGCAGCTAGAGCAGAACGAAGTTCGGATCTCACAGCACGACAGCTTTCCAAGTGTTCATCAGTTGATCTGATAGCCTCCCAAACACGTTCCGATATTCCTGGACCTAAATTAGGTTTGATGGTAGTCACCCACTCTCCATGGTTAACCTTGAATTCATGCCTAGGATTCAACATTAGAATTAACTTTTGAACAAGATGGAACAAGATATTCACAAACAGCTTTCATTTGATCCGACCTTTGCAAAGATCGCATTGCACTTGAAAGGGCTATCAAGGATGGCACATATTCTGAATGTTCATTGCTTTGTCCATAAAATGCTTCAAGCTTGGTACTTTGGCGCTGACATAATTTCCGAGATTTTCATGTTTCACAACTTGAGCTGAATAGTGAAGTTTATGAATAATTGGTCGTTAACTTGAAGAACCCAATCTGTAAACATAGGAAGTCCATACTTTGTTTAAAACAAATAAAATAATAACACACAACTACTTACGGCCAAACAACTTTTCCATTGATTCAATAAGAATCTGAATCGCTCGAGTGTTTGATATGCTCAGGACCTGAAAACAGTCGTCTGGAATAATAATGTGACTAGGATGCACAGGTTCAACTTTTGGCACTTGCAGTAGCACTCGTCCTACTCCATTCAAAATTGCAGGATCTCTAGCAAACCATCCTACAGCAAAGTTGTTCAACATTATTGAGAAAGAATAATTTCTGCATTTGATGAATCCATTTACATTACCAAAAAGGGAAAAACGAATTGCAGAATAAGAATAAGAGACCGAACAGAATTACTGATACAGTGAAACTGAGAATATTCTTTTTTTTTTTCTTAAAAAAAAATAAGACCTAAGAATCCATATTGAATAATTGAGTTACATAAAATCCTTATCCATCATGTATTACATCAAATGAAAGATAATGATGCTGAAAAGGAAAATCTTTACCAACAACTAGTTGGTCCAAGTGGTAGGGGACTGGGTTCCCCTTAGGCAAGGTCTCGTGGATGGAAAAACTTGGTTGGGAGGATTGCTTCCGTATGGGGGCCTATTGTTTGAGTGTGGAAACACGTGAGAATTTTTTTTTTTAAAAAAGGTAAATTTTTTTACCATAAGAAGATGATTAGAATCAGCGATCAGCTTTATGGTGGTGCTATCAATCCTTCATATGTTTGAGATTTTCACTTTATTTCCAAAACTCATATTAATTTGCATAGGTAACTTGAGCATGTCGTTTTGCTTGGGCCATCCACATTCCATCATACAAAAAGATAAAATGACGGCCTATATGGCTATCTATACATCAGAAAATTTGGCACAAACAGGAAAGCACACAACCAAAGAAAGTGACTTTTAATGTAGACAAACTGACCTAGATGAGATTTTAAAGATAACTCATGACGACATGATTTAATTTAATTTCGGCTGCTTACCAATTGAACATATATTATAAGGCAATCAATGTTATTTTACATACCAACGGTATCAAAGCTTTGTGCCATTGGAGTAACGCCAGTTGTAGAAACAACTGCATGTGAAGGCCGAAACCCAAAAATTCCACAGAATGCTGCAGGCACTCTTACACTTCCTCCAGTATCAGTACCTTCGAGGAAAAATACGAAAACAAAAAAGGGTTCTCACATAAGTACATCCGTGGTGATGCTTTGATATCACTGAAATAAGATATCAAACGTTCTTCCAAAAAAATGAAGACATAAAAAATTCAGAAAATGCAAACAATTATATCATCTAATCCACTTTTGCTCAAGCTACAATAAAACCACCGCATATGAAAAGAAAAACATCATGTCTACAACAATGTTTTATTCCTTGAATGACTGTCCTTTCATATTTATGTAGGGTGTATTTTCTTTATCTCTGTGAGTATTCCCATAATGATCAATAAAGGCTCAATCCCAAATTAGTTGGGGTTCGCTACATGGACAAAACTCTTCTACTTCAGTCAATCAAATACAGTTGATTAAGCTGGCACAGTTGAAGGAGAAACACATATTTAACTAGACTTAAGCTATTAACTGTTTGCTTTTAACTTGTAAAACTTGCTGATTAAGCCTCAAGTTGATAAACTCTTGCTTTTCTGAATTAAGCTCAATTTTCTTTACGGAAATTTATATTGTATACTATATAGCCTCCATATAAATACAAGTACATAAATGAAAATATGTACATAAATTTATATTGTATACTATATGCAATCACGTTAAATTGAAAATATGAACAATCACACTAGCACATTATGTGCATATCCGAATTTACAACCTTATCTACTCAATAAAATCTCAATTTGGCCCCCCCAAATCTCTCACAAGACAACTTGGTTTTCAATTTAACGTGATCATATTCACCTCCTGTGTTGCCATGTACCCTTTCAAACCCATATTTTCCTATTGTTTCGGGATTTCACTATATTTTTGAAGTAAAACTCATCTGTAAGTTATGATTAGAAACGGGTAAGTTTTCTAGCCATTTCTTGGGATTTTTTTCATAGTTTTGTGCGGCTTTGTACATGCTTTTTTCTATCATTTTTGCATTTGATTCTTTACTGGTTAGTCTACCATGTATTGATGATAATCGATGACTTTAGTAAGGTAATTCAACTTCTTTCCTTTTTGTTTTATATAAATTAATGATTTTTTTTTTTTGTTATCTTTCTCATATCATCAATGTTGATCAATATTATAACTAGAAAGTAATAATATATGGCTCTTAAGTCTTCAGACTTTCCCTTTACCTGTTTTTTAAGAAACTTTCAATTTACCTTTGATTAAGTACAATTAGAAATAAATTTTGGTCCCCCCCCTCAAGCAGAGGCTACGTCTGCCCCTGCACATCCATATCTTTATATAGGTTTTCATGTAGAAGTCCCAAATGCCTTATGTAGACCATGAAAAGTATCTCATATATATATATATATATATATATCCTAATTTCAACTTAACCATGACCACCATTTTGACTTTATTTTTATTTTATTTTGAAAGCCGTTTTGACTTTATTTTGGCTCATAAGAGAAGGCACCAATTAACAACAAATAAATAAATAGAGAGAATTCATTAGATTATCATCAAAATGAAGTGATCAATAAATTAGACTAAATTGATGAAGTACTTCAATTTTTTATAAAAGAAAGTCAAGTCGGGAATGGGTTTTAACTGTCTAATTAGCAGGTACTTAAAACTTAATAAGTTTATGTTTCCTTTTCACCAAAAAAAAAAAAAAGAAGTTTAAGTTTCCTAAGAAACGATAACATATTCTGCAATCAGAGAAACTATAATAGATATTGTTACGTTTTATGAGAAAATCTGTGGGGTGAAGACTTGAATAACATTCCATGTCATCTTTTCTCTGACATTAATTTGTCAAGATAAAAAGTATGCAAATAAATTTTCATAATCGACGAAATACAGGAAGGTCTCAATACCAAGATAGAAATCACCTAATGAGAAGTCTACAAGCTCTGCAGAAACTGACACAGCTGATCCACTGGATGATCCTCCAGGAATCCGATCTGGAGCACATGGATTAGTGGGGGTTCCATAATGTGAGTTTTCTCCATTGATACTGCAACGAAGTTTATGGCCTAAGCAAGTTAGAAGAATGTGAAAATCTGAAGGGCATCTAGACATGGACTGAAACGGGTAAGAACTTCAAATCATGTTACAAGCATCATTAATCAATTTCCTTTTGATTAGATAACAGGCCCAAAAACAAACAAGGGACCCAACTACATGCAGCACTGAACGAAACAGATGAACAAAATGAATATTTCATTAAACTTGTGAAGACAAATATCTCACCTATTCACAATTGTTTGAATTAAGCAAATATATGCAGATAAAAAGAACACTGTTGTCGCTTAAGGGAACACATCAATTAGATAACTCGGTTTAAGTTAAATTTTACTCAGATGTTATAAATACCATTCTATCATTTGGTGCAATATTAAGAAAATAAGTCTCATCAAGCTCCTTGCTCATAAATCAAATAGCTCAAGCTTACTGCTTCCAATTTCACTGTATTGGGCTCAAGTTTCATCAAAATATTAATTGCTTCAATACTCAGCAACAGATGATGCACACATTGATATGGATGACCAAACAAACCGACATATCATTTTTGCACAAATAAATGGCATTGAATACCATTTCAATGATCCACCATTTAAACCCATCAGATGGATGCAAGACACCATGGTAGTGTACTATCCCTCGTCCTAAGAATCCAATCAAACTAACTAAACACAAGAATCAATTCAACCAAGAACACCCTTCAATGGAAAATCAAATTGCAACAACATTCAGAAACTCCAACCTGTAAGCCATCTCATCCATGACAGTTTTACCAACGCATGTAGCACCACCCGTAAGAACAGCCGAAACAACCGGGGCTGTCGTTGTGGCAGCTGCATGAGTCCTTGCCCAATCTGGGTTTCCAAACCCAGTGACATATCCTTCCAAATCATATCTGATAAACCAATCCAAAATCCACCCATTACAACAAACAACAAAAAGTAATTCAAGTAAATGAACAACACGAACAATCAAAAATCAAATGGGTACTTAAAAAAAACATGAAATCCAATAAAAAAACTAACAATCAAATAATAAGAATTAAAGGGTACAAAGTAAGCAATGAAATAAAGACAACATCTTGGCATTACAGTTGAGATGAGAAAACCCATACATGTCTTTGACTGAGAATGTGAGACCCTTCAAGGGCAGTTGTTGAGGAGAAGAAGTTGGTGGAGGAAGTATAGTATTCTTCTCCATGAAAGCTCCAAAGTCTGATTCTGTTCCAGCCATTCCTGCAACTCACACTCTCTCTACTGAGCAGAATGACTGATACCAAATCAACAGATTTTTTTTTAATGACCATTATGACCCAGACATGAGAATGTGACAACCTGGGAAGGTAAAGTACCAATTTTGCATTACTTGTTCTGCATAGTTCTGGAACCATGTAGCTTCATCTTTTCTAGTTCCGGAACTCAATCAATTCATTCCAAAATTTGCCTTGATAACACCAATCCATTCCAGTTGTATAAAATATCAGGGAAAAAATCACATCTGTTTCTTTTTATTGGGCCAAAAATTAACTTAATTGTCAGATAAATATCACCTTTGCAAGTAAGTGATCACAATTGGTTAAATGGGCCAGATAATACGTGTTTTTGAGTTTTATATAAAATCAACAAACAACAATCCTCAACCCAAACTAGTTGGAGTCGACTATATGAATTAAACTTTTCCACTCTGCTCAATTTAATGCCCTTGGGATACATTAAAATCTTTAAAAAAAACCACAAAAAAGATGATTTTGACAGATCAAGTTTCATTGATATTCTATCAGCTGAGATGGATAACAAAATTGTTAAGAGAATTTATACAGAATGAAACAAAAGAATTACAGAAGAGGACACACACAGAGGACTGCATATTTAATCAGTATCTGAGTCATTATCAAAGAAGTGGAGATATGGAACCGGAGGCGTTTGGTCCCGAATACTACTTTCCTCTCTATCTTTAGAAGATACACCTAAGCATTGCAAGTATACTTCGTCGTAAGCTTCAATGTTCATCCCTGAAGAAAGAAACAATTCTATCTCACTTGCAAAGCGATCAGCTCGTCCAATTAGGAAAGGCCGGGCAGCATCAGAAACCAATTTTTTGAACTCTTCTCTTTTTGTTTCAGGCTTACCCTTTGATCGTCCCCTTTCATTCCTGGCGTAAACAGTATATGATTTGGTAAATTTCAGTATGATTCATCTACTTGTAAACAAGCAAAGTTCTGAAAGATTTCAAATGATAGGTTACTTTCTGCGTCAAAAGATAAACTTACATTTTTGCAAACGATTCAATAACACCAAGAATGTGATGCACAATAATTTCTACATCTTCTTCCTGCAAATTATGGGAAACCAAAAAGAGTTAGAAAGAATCTTCAAAGGTTATGCAAAGAGTAACATGAAGCATGTGCTTATTATTTTGATAACAAATCACTTGTAGTAAGGCATATGTTGTATCAATATATAGAAAATGCACAAACATAATGGTATATTGGTTTTCATGGAAAAACGTTATAAGGTGAAACAACATTAACTACACATATTTTAGAAGTTTTCGACATCATTTCCATAATATTTAATTTATAACATGAGAAAGAATGCATATACTACAAAATGAGTTAAAGTTTAGCAGCACTTCTCAACTAAACAAAAAAGGTCTTTCTTTCGTAATCTCTGATAGCTGACATAAAACCTTTAAACATCCTTTATGTAAGTGGATACTAATTAGAAAAGAGAGTGACTAGCCGACATACTTTCTTTTTTTCTTTTTGAGGATGGACAACATACTTTGGATACATAAATTTGCAACACACTTTTTAGTTCCTCTGGAAAGGCATTGTGCTGTGTGTACACACAAATCAAGGGTGTCTAACAACTATGTAGCAAATGTATGTATCAAAACTACATCACTCAAACATTTTTATCATTTTTTGGCCATTACTCGAACATTTTCCAATTAGAAAGGGTAGCATTACTATGCGATAAAAGAGTCCCAACTAGATCCTATTTCCTGATGAGCATTCTGGAACAAATAAAGTAAGAGGACATGGAGAATTTGGAATCAATGGAATACCTGAGTTAAAGCTTGAATTTCCCTTCTCAACCACAAATGAAGCCATTTGTTTGGCTGAAGATACCTAGGGAGTCGCCAATAGTGTTGAATGTTGAATATCTCATAAATTGCACCTGTAGCAATCAAAATTGAGGTGATAAGTGTGTCCAGCAACCAACTGTTTTATTTTTATTTTATTTTTTTAAGTAAAAAAGAACTAATGCAAATGCTCAAGCCGCGCATATACCAGGCTCACGATAATAGCAGCGCAATCTATGCTTGTGGCCTCTGGAAAAGAAATTTCTACAAGAACACATGGATAACATTTACAAAATGGATCACAACAGTCAAAACAGGAAGGGGAAAAGAAGATACAGAGAAGAGAAGCAAAGGGCACAAAAAACAAACAATGACAGTACTTCTCCGGAGATTCCTGATTTAGGTAATATCTCTCAAAAGAATCACCATTGCACCCATATACTACAGAAAAGTTATCAGTCTGCATACAGGAAGAACGCATCAACTTAGCGAGATATATGCAAGTTCTCAACTAACAAGAAGTAGAAATACATGTACAATTAACAGGTATGATTCCTAGCATTTTCTGAAACACAAAGAGTAACCTTCAATAGTATGCCTAAAGATTTAGAGTCTGTTAGGTGATTAAAAGATAACATACAAACAATGCAGAAGATAAGAGTTACATTTCTGGAACAAATGCTGATGTAACTGTGCTCACCAGACACCTGTTACTGTGAAATTTTTTTTAGTCAATTGAAAAAGTTCTCGGCATAATGAAGTAGTGGTAATTAGTTCGCTGTTCCAAAATGATAGGTGAAATTCACAGAAAATGTGACTCAGTTAAGGATTTGGAGCTAATAAGTTAATCTGATAAAACTTAGGATAAAAAATATAATTTTCTTTCTTTCCACCAATGACGCTTAGTTTTTTAGCAATGTCCTCTTCTTACTTAATATATCAATTCTTTACTAAAAAAAAAATAAATGTACAGTGCTGAAGCACATAAGAAAAGAAAATCAATATTTCAAAATATATGTATGTGCAAGTACAACACAACATCATAGCCTCAATCCCAAATTAGTTGGATTAGGTTGCATGGATCAAACTCTTCCATTGTGCTCAATTTAGTGCAATTGATGGTGAGCTTTCCAAACCATTTAAATCCCTCATAATTAATGCGTCCCAAGTTAACTTCGGTCTACCTCTACCTCGTTGAATTTTTTTAGTTTCTACATAATCAAATTTTCAAATTTTATGTAATGCAATAAAATATCAACACATCTTAACATATTACTAGTTTACTACAACAGCGCCATCATTCATTTTTTTTTTTTTTTGTCAACGTGATCATTCTTCTTTCATTATGTAACTAAGAAGTAAGAACACCTAGTCTTCTAGTGCAAATTAGTATTACCAAATCTTCCCTTTTCAACTCATTTCTTTTCATTTGCGATGGTGGAACTGTGGATAGTCTAGTGCAAGCCTTCTCACATATCTCTCTAGTCTATTAAAAAAAATCTTGAAGAAAAAATCATTTTTCTGGTTTTCAGTTAGGAGACCAGCATCATTAAAATTAGGTGTGATGAGTTCACAACCATCAGCAGAGTACTTGGACCTACTCAAGTCCAAGAAAAAAAAGAAGCAAATCCAATATTGCTCAACTGCCATTCTAGGAAAAAGGCTAATCTCCAAAAACAGAAAAAACATAATAAGCCAATAAACCATTGAATTGTATCTGAAGGACATCTAGCAACAAAATAACCATTTTCCAGGTAGTCCCTACCCTAGACAAGTCAACCCCATATCTTCTCATAAAAATATTAAGAACATTTTTGGTACAATTTTACCATCCCCTACCACAAAACTTAACAAGGAATCAAGCAGTAATAAAGAAGTTAAATTTTGGCATTTGTTTAAATATCCATAACATGAAAACGTATTATGTCTACCAGCACAAGTTAGAAAAATGCTTCTCATTGAATCATGAATAGAAATAGTTCCTATTTTCCATGAAAAAGTTTAGATCATTTTATTTTCACCATTGCACACTTATATAAAAATTGAGACTGCAAACCAACATACCTTACAAAGCGGACACTTCAAAGACAATTGTCGTTCAGAGTGCTGATTGGCGACAAATTTGGACCAACTAACTATACAACTGTAGCAAAATTTATCTGCAGACCAGAAAACAGAAGAAAAATTTGTTAATTGCACGAAAAAATGGCACAGAGTTTATAGAGCAAACTCTAAAACACAAAACTGACCATAATAATATACTGAACTAGGTACAAGAAGGACAAAGGCATGTGGTTCTTAAAGGTCAAATCAACGGTAGAAAACACATAACGTGGCAATCAACCAACAGTTAAAAAACCATTGCACAATAATCAATTTGGTTAATAAATCAATTACTGTACAATGGCAGTGTTAATGGATCATTGCATAATGACCTCTTCGTCGCTATTGGACAGCTGAGCAACAGCTCTTTCACCATTGTTAATCATTGTGTAATGGATCTATGAACATTGGCTGAATGTTACGGCATCATAACAAGTCTCACATGACCACTATCCAACCATTATCATTACTCTCGAGAACAAGAAGCATAAGTGCTTTGACTATTGGATTATATGTTTAGGATTTTTATGTGATTTGATATTCTACAAATCTAGTTATGAATATCATAACATCATGAAACATATTGTCTATTGAATTTATGGAGCTGTATTTACAATATTGTGAATCTATAATCTAATAGTCTTCTTCTAGCATATCTATAATATTATGGCAAATCTATTATTTATTGGGTTTCTGTAAATTGGCCTATGATTCTACAACATGAACAGATTTACAAGTTATTCCACTGGATGGATCACAAGGATATCAAATTAGATGAGTAGGTTGGCTCTACATGAGGGTGACATGTAAATATCTTCAAGAAACTGGCTAACAAGGTCAAGCTATATAACAATCTAGTTTGTGATATCGACCATACATTATTTTGGCTTAATTGGTTAAAATATCCTAACCTATTGACATTTGTTATTATATCCTAACCTTTCTTAATTGTTTGATTTGTATCCTATCTTATTTTTTAACCCAAAATTTGATGAGGTGGCACTTAAACAATAAATTTTAAAACCCACCTCATCATCCATAATTACTAAAATAATTATTTAAATTTATTATTTACATTTATTTATATTCATTATTTGAGTGCCATACCATCAAATTTGAACTTCAAAAGTGACATAGGATACAAATTAGCTAATTTAGAAAGGTTAGGATATAATAGCAAAACTCAAAAGGTTGGGATATAATAACAAAAATTGAGAAATGTTAGGATATTTTAACCAATTTGGCCAAGTCAGGAGCCACAGCAAGGATCGTCCATCTTCAAAGAAATTATAAGTATAGAACTAAAACCCAATGTCACAGCTTGTGCAGCAATCTCCTCTGCTCCATTTTTTTATTATTATTTTCTAATTTATGTGGTTGTTTGAACCTTTTTTAGCCCTCCTTACTTCCATTCCTAATCCTGCAAGAGTTAGTCCCACGCTCCAACCCCATAACTCCAAAGAAACCAAGAGGATAATAAGGTAGCTACCACAACTAGAACCCGCAAACTCTATCTCAGTTAGACCTATGGTACCCACCTCGTTGCCACTGAACCACACCCCTTGGGAGCACCAATGCTCCATTTATCATCTAAACAAGAAACTACCCACTAATACCCACAAATTGTTGAAAACTACTCTAAACACTACATAAGAGGGGATTCCTGTTCTCAATGCACAGCCCTATGTTCTCTAGAGAATACATTCGATTAATATTTTCGTAAGGCTTATAATTAATTTCCACAGTTATGGGAACCACCTTCAATCAAAAACTGAATCATACAACATAGCCTCAATCCCAAATTAGTTGTGGTCAGCTACATGGATCAAACCCTTCCATTGCGCTCGATTTAGTACAATTGATGGTGTGCTTTCCAAATCATTTGAAAAAAATGTTGAAATTAATTCATCAAAATCTCATAAACCACAAATCAAAGAGAACCAAAGTGATTAAATCCCACAAAGATTATAGAAACAATAACAGATTCAAAAACAAGTAAGAAACTCAAAAGTGCCCAATTTCAGATAATGGGTCACAAAGAACAGTATGAACATGAAAATTGACATAGAGAGAGAGATTTACGGAAACAGCGATCCAAGTAAGCATCGTTTCTGAAGGGTCCGAGGCAGATGGAACATGGGTCGAAGTCTCTCGACAACGAAGAAGACCCTTCTTCGTCCTCCTTGTTCGCCATGCCTGACCTTCTCTCCTTGGACCCTCACAGAGGAGGAGAAATGGGTTTTGGTGAGGCACTGTCATTGTAGCCGTAGGATCATGCACCGAGATCTGTTTCGGATCTCGATCACAAGTGCATTTAAAGAGAACCCAAGAATAAGGAAACATCAAGGTTGGGAACTCCCCATCTATACGCTGCGCGACTCAAAGTGAACTCAGAGTAGTCAGAAAGTTTGGATACTACGTGGTTTAGACAATAAAGTAGGGTTACAAGTGGGGGAGAGAATTCTCGAGCCTCACGTGGGGCCCCGCATCGACGGGTGGGGATTCCCCCATTTTTGCCCTACCGGGCGAGTGAGGATTACCCGTAGCTCACCCGCACGAAATCTCCCCATACCTCACCTCACGGAGAATCCCCGTCGCCCCGCCCCACAGGGAATTCCTATCACCCGCCCCATGAAAAAAAAAATTAAAAAAATATATTAGTTAAAAAATAATTAACTTAATGTAAATATATTAGTTAAAAAAAAATTGATGTGAAAAAGGAAGTGATAAAAAGAGAAAAAAAAACTTATGTAAATATTGGTGAAATCCCAATTTAATACTTTATGAATAGAAGCTATATATTTTTTTGAAAAATGATTAATTAAAATTTTGTTGTCACTATAAAGGATATATAACAAATTGCATCTTGTAAAATAAACTAAAAAATTGGAGGTCGTTGATCTAATCAATGCATACAGAGATTGTCAATTAGTATATGTCATTTCTAAAATATTTTTATTTGCTCTTGAAAAGAAAAATAAAAAAGATATTGGAATAAAAACTCAAACGTAAAAATCAGAATATAAAAAATACCAAAAACCAAATAGCTATCAAAAATTCAAAAAGAATAAAAAAAATAATTGATAAAGTAGTTAAATGACAAAAAGAAGACTAAAGATAAGGATCAAGACATAAAGTGCATGAACGAAATTACATAAGAAACCAATTATATAATCACAATCAATAAGCAAATTGAATCTATTAATCCTCAGTACGTAGTTTTTAATAATGTTCTAGAACAAACATTGATTAATTAAGTCTCCCCCTTGAAATATCATTAGTATACAATTGATTAAAAAATTTATTTGACAAATATTCAATTGTTAACTAATATGATTGACTTATTCTAATTAATCATATAAAATTTGAAACTATTAGTATTTAGGTAGAGACGCGTTATATGTGCATCAAATAAAGACAAAAAAAAAAACTAAAGATTACGGATCAAAACATGAACTTATATAAAATTCACTCCCCGCGAGAAATTCAGTGGGGTTGGGGTATGAGGCGGAGAAGTTTGCCCTGTGAAAAATTTTGAAGATAAATTTTCGTCCCACACTCCCATAGATGCGAGGGCGATATTTTCAATCCTCGCCCCACCCTACCACACTTGCAACCCTACAAAAAAAGTAAAGAGCCCAAGAATTTATTTTCTTTTAGTTTCTCGTAATAAGCACCACTCTACATTTAGGCACTCTATCGAGAACTGCTTAATGCGAATTGAGTTTAATAGGACCAAATAATTATAGTAGGGTACAAGCTGCACTTTTGAGGTAATAGATGCCAACAGTTTTTTTTTTTTTTTTTTTTCGGGGTAGTAGATGCTAAAAGTTTTGTTCAACCTAAATTTACTATTATCATGTCAATAATATCCCTACCTGAACAGTTTATTGAATGATGTTTTCAAAATTTGAAAAAAATGTGTACCTCTTATACTTATTTTATCTCTTTTTTGACTCAAATATTTAATTATAATTAAATATTTATCTTTTTTTCATTAAATAAAATAAAGAATTAAATATGAGTAAGAATGTAATTTAAACTCATAATTATTATTTTTTTTTAACTTCAGTGAAAATCGAACCACGATCTATCCGAGGTCTTACTTTTTTAACAAGTGATATACTTATTTACCATATCACCTCGGGCTTTGACAACAATTAATATTTCTTAATATGTATGTTTTGAATAAAAAATCTTATATTTTTTATCACAGAGAATAATTTATATTCAAAAATGATTTGAAAATGACTCAGCCTTCACTTTTATAAAAATAGTTTTTGTCTACTTTCTTTATACATTTTGATGGGATTCCATGTCTAGTAGACTAGTTGCGTAGGTTCCATGTCTCTTTTTTACTGATGTTTTTTTCTGTTTTTTTTTTTTTTTTAACTCACATGCCACACATATGTCAAACCATTGAACTACAATGCATCCTTGACAAAAAAAAAAAAAATAGAAATAAAAAGATGCAACACATTCTTTTTTATTATTATTTAGATAAAATTATAAAAAAAAATTGAAAAGAAACTAGGACAAGCTTTAATTGCATAAGTCTAGGTATGCAACTTTATTTATTGGGTGAGCTCAAGTTTTTTTTTTTTTTTTTTTTTAAAAAAAAAAAAATGTATTATGTAGATGGGGGGCCATTTATCTCAAACTGTTTAAACTTTATGAAGCAAGCTCCAGACAATACATGTTGAGAAAGCTAAAGAAGGGGAGCCCACAAGATCCATCCATTAATTAATGAAGCTCAAGTGTTCCAAGTCATGGAATTTCCTCTGCAGCAGGTGAGCAACTACTAGATTCCCAAGCAAAGATACACTGAAATCCCATATCTTATTTCCTCATTTTATTAGAGAGGTACAAGTCTCTGGTTGGCATAGTTGTCGGTGTGATGGAATAATATTAGATCCATCAAACTAATCTTATAAGGCTATACAATAACCTTTAATGAAAATTATTGTGGTTGAATAGTGTGGTTGAAACTCAATGTCCTTTGATCCAATGTTTCAAGTTCTATTATTTGTTATACTAAAAAATATTGCCTTAAAAAAAAAATTGCATTAGTCTGAATTGTTAGCCTCAAACTTATAATTATATTGAGGGGCTAAGATTTTACTATATGTTGTCTTTTACTTTGTATAGTATATATGACAAACCCAGTGCAATTCTCATGCACTATGAGAGTTATAAGCAAATTGATTGGGAAGGTTCAATGTTAAGAGTTAAAGACACTATTAATCATAAACAAGGTTCTAATGTTAGATATACATTGTGTGTCAATAATAATCAATATACTCAACCTTCCACTTGATAATTGTCAATCTTTTTTTTTGATCAAATAATTGTCAATTTTAGCACATATAGGCTTAAAAAAAAAATCTTAAGCACAAATATGGAGTATCAATAGGGCTTCTAGGCTTATTTTAGTACCAATTATTTGCACAAGATCTTCCAACCACACATCATTAGGGTGCCTCAAGCTTTACAGAAACATATAAATTCGTGCATATCATCAATTGGTCTAAGACTAGGAATATAGAATTGGGAGAATGTCTCTATACATGATATGTTCAAATTTAATCACCACAAAAAAACAGATATATGATGTTAATTAATAAAATTTATTGACTAATATTAATTACATTCTAATTGATACATGGGAAGTGGTTGGCCAACATACTCTCGATGGAGTCCGTCGAATGCACAGTACGATAAGTGTGCACAGATCTCAATGCACAGTACGATAAGTCCGTCAAAGGTACGATGTTAGTCGTCGATCTTTTTTGTTATAATTAACTAAATCTAATCCTAATCTGAGAAGGCCAGTAACCCAAACCAAGTCAGCAATGAACCCTAACAGGTCATACACTTGATTATAATAGTTTTGATCTTACATGCCAACCATATATAATTGTATGAACCATGCTTTTAATACTGCAGAATCTTCCAACTTAGCTAGCAGTGATTTTGGCCATTCATTACATAGGTATATACTGCAATTTCTCAACATGAAGAAAAGAAATCAAAGCTGGCATTAATGAATGCAATTTGAAATGCTTTTTGACAAAAGAGAGATCTCCAAATATTAAACCACAAATGGAGTGCTTGCTAACTTTCTTTGAGAATCTTATAGTGATCTTGAGCATCCATGACATATATCAATCTTCTTTTCTTTTAGGCTGCCCTTCAACTTGTCACCCTTTTCAAAAAATAAGAAAATGAACAGTATTATATTCTCTCTTTCCACAACAAATATTTAGGCTGAATCAAGGGAATTTTAGTGCTAATTCGACGTCTTAGTTATATATCAATTCAGACCTTAGGAATCTTATTTATTTCTTTTGAAGAGAATGACTAGTGACAACTCACAAAAATGTGTTATATGGGATAAGCTCAAAAACATTCCATGTTGTAGAGATTGTTTCAATTAATAAGTTTGGTATTTATTAAACCATCTTATATCTTCAATTTGTTCAACCAAAAAAAAGAACAAAAAAAAAAAAAAAAACACTTTGGTACATTAATGAACAACAGTAACACATTGAATGAAGAAGACAATCTTATCCTTTTGTCAATCTTAATAACAACCATACATTTTCATAAAAGAGAAAGATGTGCAACCCCTTTGGTGACACCCTCCCAAAACACATAACAAATATAGAGACTGCTATTTTTTCATCATATACGTAACCAATACCTTATATAAAATACCATAGCACAAGAGAATTAATTAACCAAGCTATGAGCAGAAGAAATCAAATTATTCAATTACAAAGGCCACCTGATGATGAGAATGTCTACTCTACTCAGCAACATAGTTAGAATTGTAGCATTTAAAGGATGGCTCATTACTATAAGTAGTAGCCGTAACATTAGAGACGCCTCTCGATCTATCGGTTTGTCGGTAAGAGGATTTGGAGTTGAAAGAAGTGTTGCATTTCCCCTGCCTGTTTTTCCTTCTCGGCATGGACGACCGAGGAATGAAAACTCCGGTCCCCTTGCTTTCTCTTGTGTAAACTTGCTGGTAAGTAAAAGGGGATGGTGCAGTAGTGCTACTGGTGTGATGATGTACTCTTGACAAAGCCTACAACATAACACAAAACACATAGTATATAAGTAAAACTGAACTAATATGCATATGACTTATAAGTTGTTAGTGAAAACTTAAAACTATCAAATATTTAACATATATACCTGGAGAGAAACTGAGGGGCAATGCACAACAGGGTCGACCTCGTCGTCGTCCATGATTAGAAGGGCAAGTTGCTTACTCAAATCGGCAAAAAACAAGTCGTCTTCGACTTCCATGGCAATCTTAATCAATGAAGCAATACACTTTGCTTATGAGCTTAAGGGGCT
The DNA here is from genome assembly GCA_039657345.1 of Stephania japonica. Lineage (NCBI taxonomy): Eukaryota > Viridiplantae > Streptophyta > Magnoliopsida > Ranunculales > Menispermaceae > Stephania > Stephania japonica. The sequence goes on along the minus strand of CM077558.1, from coordinate 10,758,600 downwards.
TGTTGCAAATGAAGCAGAGAAGAGAAGGGGAGTTATAAAAAGGGAGTTGAAAGGAGTAGTAGGACTAGGCAAGCTAGTTATCTATTGTTGCTACTTATTTTCTTTGTTAATTTGAATGGATATGAGTTGGATTTAATAGGAGAAGGTAAAGGGATGGGTAAGAGTTAGGAGTTGTGGCATGGTGGGGTCATAATGGGCAGTTGGACAATCTGTCCAAGTCCCACCACACAAAACTCATGAAGTATGAATTATGATATTATCCTGTTGGGGGTAAGAGATGAGGGATTGCTGGCAAGATATCTAATCCAAGATAGACTTCCCTCTCTGCACATCCCTTGCACACATGGTTGTGAATGCTAGTGAGAGATCTCTCCTTTGTATCTTCTTTTATTTTCTTCTTTTTGTTCCCCTATCCATTATCTAAACCAACATATATATGGGTCATATACCTATAATAATATTTGTTATCTTATAGCAAATTTGGTACAAATAAATGACTTAACATTTGTAACATATATAGTGGTGGGCGCATAAGTGTCGGGTTTTACTCCAAAGGACTCAGTACTATTTGGAGAGAGATCCACACTTATACATCTATAGTACGAATAAAAATCCTTCCAAGGTTCACGTATCGCATGATATATGAATCGGTTTATGGTATCGGTGGCAGATTAATTAGGGAGATTTTTATGGAATAAGTAGGGAACTTTCATGAATGTGTTGAAGTGGGTGGGGAGACTGTTTTCTTGCAACTACCACCAAAACATTGTCATTACCATAGTAAAGGCAAGGACTTCATTTTCTTGGATTGATATTGCTCTTGAGAATCACACTTCATCAGCATGCGCTGTGCTTTTAATTTTTGAAATAAAGTGGTGAATTATTCTGGTAGTCATGTGGTCCTCTCAACTGTTGAGTGATGGCATGAGGCCCACTCTCATCTCCAAGTATTGTGAAGCTTTATAGCTGCAAAAGAACAAGTCCAGTACTACTATACACTTTACAAATTAATTAACTAACTTCTCCTTCCTCATTTGCTGGAGAGAGAGAGAAAGAAAGAGTTTCCCAAATATGACTATTACTATGTATGCAATGATTTAGATTCCCATCTCTGCTCTCTGCTCTTCTTTTTTTTTTTTTTTTTTTTTTAATCTCTCTAGTTGGGGCTCATCTATTGCTTTATCATATACACATGATAAAGGATCTCATGATGTTTCTTAGGGTGTGTTTGGTTGTTTATCCGTAAATGAGTATCCGCAGTTTTCACAATTTTATGAAACAAATTATATCGAGGACTGTTCAACTTTTATATTATAAGGCCCAATCCAAGTTGAGGAGAGTGTGGTGACTAATTCTGCGTATGGGCCATAAGTGTGAAAGTGGGGTTCACTCCAAAATGTCAAAGCAAGATGGAGTGTCCACTCCGCACTTATAAACCTTTCTTTTTCTTTCTAAGTAGTTGACGTGAGATTATCCCAACATCTCCAACAAGGACTTATACCACTTTTCGAGTATCCTGCAATTTCTCAACCCTGTTTATGTTATTAAAATATTACCTTTATTCAAAGTCTGCAAATAAAGCATACGTTATCAACATACTTTTGAAATTTGGACGAAGAAACCGTTTTCTGATCAGAAACCAAACGTACCCTCAATAGAGATATGATGACCCTTTATGTTTAGGATTCAAACTCTAAAAGAGCACTCTCTTGTTGATGAATATTATTAGTGAAAGTTTGCAAAGTTGCTCTCTTTACATGGACACTGACGAAATCAAATTAAAGCTTCATCAAAACTCTTTCATGATTAGTCATATGACCAAAGAAAGCATGTGTATGACTCTTACTCTTGAAGTAAAACAAAAGAGGTATTAATACTTAAGGGCCCCTCAAAGATCAGCTATATTTTGCTTTAGCAAGTGCTGCACCAGTTGTATGTTGGACTAGATCATGGACTTCTAATTGCAGACTAGATCTGAACATGTTAATGTCTAGATCTGAACATGTTAATGTATTTTAAATATTGAACTGTCCTTATCAAGTTGGATGTGTACTGGATTCTGCATTTGAAGGATGAATCTTACATGGTCCCATGTATCTAACTAGCAAAAAGTACTTGGAATCTTGATAAGTTTTGATATGAGTATGGAACAAATATAATATAGAACACACACTTTTCAAGACTAAGCACACACCCCTTCTTCGGTGTTCCCGTAGGTATATGTGGCCAACCGCCTTGATTAGTCTGTTGGGCCCATAAAGGGATGAAGTCTCCTAATAACTTTGCCAAAAACAAAAAAGTCTCCTAATAATGTGATTTTCTCAATGGTTGGCCACAACTCGAACTTGTGACCTGTTAACAAGCACTCAATTCTAACCACACTTAACCCCTTCTTTGGTGTTCCCCGCTGGGGTTCATTGCCAACCGCCTCAATTAGTCTGTTGGGCTCACAAAGGGATGAAGTTTCCTAGTAATATGATTTTCTCAATGACCACGACTTGAACTTGAGACCTTGATTAGTTTGTTGGGCCCATATAAAGGGATGAAGGCGACTCGAACTTAGGACCTCTAGTAAAGGGGCACGGGGCACTCAGTTCCAACCACTAAACCCAACCTAGCTATATATTCTTTATCTAATAGTCTCTAATAGGACCTCTAGTAAAGGGGCACTCAGTTCCAACCACTAAACCAAACCTAGCTATATATTCTTTATCTAATAGTCTCTAATAGGATTAGCCTTTTAGTTTTATAAAACAAACTATTACCAATATTGTTCCCAACGTAACCACCTCAACATTAGGTGTGGGTTTTACTCCAAAAAGCCTCGGTACTATAAGATGGAATATCCACTCTTATGAACTTCTTCAAGAAGCCATAGATAACCAATGTGGGACTAAACTTTTCGTTCCACACATCCCAACAAGATGATGCCTTAGCTACACAGTGATGCAACCCATGAACCAGCCTTATACAATTAAGACAGACCATTCTTCAATATGTGATTTATGCTGCCATAATATTATGTACCATTTCTGATGTACAACATTTTCAAATGAACATGAAACTTAGTGATGTTCCATAATGCGCGCAGATCGACTCCCTTTTTTCATCATGGACAACAGATCTTGTTGATTTTCTTCTATTCTTTTGTTTTGCTATTCTTCTTTCACGCTTAAAAGATCAAAGGAGAGCTCATTCGATATACCAGTGACTACCCTAACCTTTTAGCTTTAGGATTCATGATGACTTCATATCGAGCATGAGTCGAAGTATTTCGAACATCTTTATTTAGTGCAAATTCAAGGCCTAGGAACACCAGTAGTGTTTTTTGTCTCAATAATTAGAAATACCTTACTTTTAAAATTGCAGTCCACACTACTGCAAGTCTTAAAAGCTGTTTTTTTACCTTCACGTATTTCATCATTTGTAATCCTTTGAAGAATTAATAGATCTCTTGTTTTTTCTTCTGCTCAATTTAACAGTTTTTTTATTGGAACCTAATGTTTGGTGTTTCAATTGTTAGACCAAAAGAACAAGCAATGACTTCAAAGCATGTAATACCGCCACTTTCCTAAGTGAAACTTTTGCACTTCTAGTTGCAAGAGTTCAGAAAAAATTCAATAGGATACTATGAAGTCCCGATTTGCACTAACAATAGTGAAAAATTGAACCAGAGCAAATTCTGTGAATTTTGGTGTTAGTGTGTGTCTTTCTTACTCTCATGCATCTCTTCTTATAGTTAGAGAATGGAGTGAGATAGTGAATTGTTATCAATCGAATGGTCAAATGATAACCGCTTCATTTTAATTGATTGGTCAATTTGTAACTGCTCCACTTTAATTTTGTTGAATGGGTTTAGTAACTGCCCATTTATTGGGTCTATTAACTATACACTTAATTACAACAAATTCTTTTAAAAATGTCTAACAATCCCCCGCCATTTTCAAAATATACAGATCACTGATCTAAGAACATTTTAAACATCATATGCATAACTAATGGTATCTTGCGATTTGAACCACTAATTTGTGAAAAGTCCATTACATCATATCAGAATTACATGGTAGATAAACTTTGAACCAATGATTCTATTTGATATGTAGCATAAACATATCACACATATAGCATACACCAGCAAATTACCATAAATTTTTTGACATATTCAACATTGGCCTTGTGTCACGTATCTTCCATGAATGTTTTTGGAGCCAAGCCCTTGAACTTCTTGAAGCGACTGCACTTCACATTCACATGGCTAGTTTCTAGTCTAGCACCCCCGCAATTTAATCACCGTGAAAACTATTAAGAGATTAGCTCAACCTCTTCCCTTTCCATGCGGATACCAAGCACTAGCTGAAACGGCCCCAAATTCTGAGGCCGCCCCGTGGCTTCCCATTTCCCCCTGCTCGTGCACCGGAAACACCTGCCACGTCACTCGTCTATCCAATTAATTTAAAAACTCTTAAGTTTCATGCCATTTAATTTAGTAGTTTACAATTTACAGCGGAAGTTTTAATATATTACCAAAAGAGCATTATATAAAGTTAACTTATTCAACCTATAGTAGAAAACCCTGAAGTACTCAGTATATAGGCGACAACTGCCATCAGTGAATGTTTATATACCAGTACTGAAGATGTAATAACTACAAGTTCCCAATAATCATAAGTAAAACAATTTAATACAAATACACTACCAAGGTAGGTCCTCGACAAAGGACAAGTAAAGAATTTGTCGCCCGTGATCTTCTTGCCCCTACTGATACACAAGGTCTGCACTCAAGCCATCACAAGATGCAGATGACAAGTCCAGTAAGTAAAATCCCAAGGAAAACCATCGTGCATCATAATATAAGAATGTAAATGGAAACAAGTAAATAGTGTTAACCAAACATGCGGAATAGAAGGTAAATGCAGACAACTGCTCAAAGCTCATCGCATGAATATAAACACAAGATAAACAAATGAATGTGCACCAGCTATACAAGATGTGTACTGAGGATCAGGAGCCCTATCGTGGTCTGTACCATCAACTCTACCACTGTGTCCTAGACCACACACCTAGCAAGCGACCGCACAACCTTCGAATACATAGACGGGAAAACTCGACCGTCCCAATAAGATTTGGACTCGAAGATTATGAATAACAATAGCTCAAATGAATAGCAATAAGTAAATGCGTAGTGGTGTTCAGTTGGGTTTTACGTACCCGAAAATACGCACTCCGACTTCTCGGACCCGTCAGTACGCCCCACCTAGCTCTCCAACGTCCGAGCTATGGTTTCCCGGTCCCTGAAGTCCATTTTATAGTGTTTTATACTTTTTGAAACATATTATATCATTTTATGATATTATATTATATTTTTAATTTTTCAGTTGTGGTACCTCTCCCGGGCTGGGTCGGGGTTCCGAAAATACCCGAAAAGTCTCGAAACCACTTTTCTACCTTTTTCTAATTTTCTATATTCTTCTAGAATTTTTCTAAATTTTTCTGATATTTTTCACATATTTTTCCTAGTTTCCAACAATTAAAACTGTTTTTTTAATTATTTTTAATAAATAATAAAATAAAAATAAAAATACGATTTAATTAATAGGGGTGGGTCCCCCGAACCGGGTTCGACCCGACCCAACCGGGTCGGCCCGGTTCGGCCCATCTGGCCGGGTCCGGGTCGGGCCCGGTCCAGGCCCACCCGGGTTGGGCCAGGGCCGGTTTGGCTCAACCCGCCCCCCAGTGCACGCACGCAGCACGCGTGCGTGCCCCCTTCTTCTTCCAGAGACAGTTTCGTCTCTTTTTTTTGTCAATCTTCTTCTCTTATCTACTCCTCTCGATCCCTCTTCATGCTCAATTCATTGGAGACCTCCAAAACCTCTAAATTTCACCACAAAACCCCAAGAACAACACCCAATTCCCAGATTAAAATTCATGAAAATAACCCAAAGATTTACCAAATCACCTCAAATTTTCCACAAATTCGATCCAAATCGATAAGATTCATCAAATTAAACCTCAAGATCTCCAAATCCAGTAAAAACAATAATAATTTTGTTCAAAAATCCGAAATCACCACAACCCATTTTAATGGAAGTTTAAACCAAAAACGAAAATTTTGATTACCTTAGATCCACGTTTTGACGCCTAGATCATCTCCCCCAAGCCTTAAATCATCCTCTCCAACCTCAAATCTCTCCCTGATCTCCTCACAAAATTTTTGAGAAATTTGTTTGGGTCTTTGCATGTTGATCGATCAAGTGTATATATAGTTGTGTTTTAATCTAGCGTGTGTGCGCATCTCGAGGACGATCGGACGGTTCCTGATCACCCTGCGTCACCAAAGTTCTTGAACACCTTATCCTAACACATCTAGCCTTGAATCTCATTGTTGTACATTTCGAGACTTATCCTAAGTGTACTGATTATTCAATTCAAACTATAGGATTTTATTTACTCTAATTTGATTTAATTCCTAACACCTATTCTAGTCATCAATAAATTCCATAAATTTGTAAATAGGGTCACACTAACTTCCCGACCACTCGGCACCACGTGCCCGGTGTTCAACACGCTTCCCGAGGCAGTCCCACACTTAGTGTACCTAATTGATTTACTAACTTAGCTAGCCTATATGTAAATCTCATTAAATTAAACCTCAACCATAGCCATAAAATTATGATTTCTCATTTAACCCAACGCCCGGCCTCACTGCCACCTAACCATCGCATTAGCGGGTCCTAAGACACGAAACCCCGGTGCTCAAACTCACCCGACAATAATTTACACACATGTGATGTTTATATAAATATTAAATTCTCACATCACAATAATAGACATACAACATGCACAAATAACACCGTATAACCTGGATACTCCTATCTGAGTCCACTCAGTTGTCCACGTAACGCCCGAATTACCCGTTAATCCTCGCGATTAACACTAATCCTGATTAAATTAATTTGGGTCGTTACACTAGCAACCTTGGGATGGTTATAATGATATAATTCTCACAGTCATACTGGTAATGTACTTTGACTACATTGAACTCAAGACTTAACGTAATGTTAAGTGTCGAGTTGAGTTTCCATTATTGATGACTTTAATTCATGGGCTTGAGACTCATCCCCTTTGTTGTTTTATTCACCAAGTCTTTTGATAATCCTTTTGTAAATAGATCTGCCAAATTTTGACGAGATTTCACATAGTCAATTATGATAACTCCATTTGTTATCAATTCTCTGACACAACTGTGTCTCAGTCCAATATGTCTGGACTTGTCATTGTACACTTGACTATAAGCTCTGGCTAATGTGGCTTCATTATCACAATGGATAGATATAGGAGCTAATGGCTTAAGTCACAATGGTATCTCGTGTAATAATTCACGTAATTATTCAGCTTCTTTTGAAGCCGATGCTAGCGCAATAAACTCTGATTCCATGGTAGAACCAACTATTAATGTCTGCTTCTTTGAAGCCCACGAGATTGCACCTCCAGCAAGTGTAAAGATCCATCCACTTGTAGAAGCATGATTTTGATCTTTCACAATCCAACTTGTATATGAAAATCCTTCTAAGACCGAAGGATATCCACTATAGCATAAGCCATAGTTAATTGTTTTCTTCAGATATTTCAAAACTCTTCGAATTGCAAACCAATGCAACTCACTTGGATTAATTGTAAATTTGTTCAACTTGCCTACTGCCAAGGCAATATCCGGCCTAGTGCGTGTCATTGCATACATTAAGTACCTAATTAATCTAGAATACTCTAGTTGTGAAACTGGATTGCCAGTATTTTTCACTAGCTCATTACTTAGGTCTAACAGGGTTGAAATAGGGGCACAATTCAAATGATTGAATCTTTAAGAATTTTCACTAGCTCATTACTTGGGTCTATACTTCTTTCATCTCTTACAATCTGAATCCCAAAAATGACATCAACTTGCCCCATATCTTTCATTTTAAATTTACTTGAAAGAAAGATTTGGTCAACTGAACTTTTTCGAAGTCAGTTCCAAAAATTACCATGTCATCTACATAAAGACAGATAATGATACAATTTTCTTTTTCATCAAACTTGCTATATACACATTTATCAGATTCATTTATTTTGAATCCATTAGCAAGTACAACCTGATCAAATTTTTAGTGCCACTGTATTGGTGCTTGTTTTAAACCATACAATGATTTTCGCAATATACATACTTTATTTTCATGACCAGGTAATCTACACACTCTATTTTCACAATCATCGGACTCCACAGGCTTAGATGTATTTAGAACATACACCACATGAAGCGCCACCAGCAGGAAATGAACACGTTTTTGCCACCTCAGGAAATCTCCTCCATCGAAGCGACCAAGCTTCACGATGTTCGCCGACAGTTCCTTGATCGAAGTCATTGCAACAACAATAGTTTCCTTTAGATTGTTAGACCAAAAGAACAAGCAACGACTACAAAGCGTGTAACACTGCAACTTTCCTAAAGGAAACTTTTGCACTCCTATTTGCAAGAGTCCAAGAAAAATCCAATAGGATACTATGAAGTCCCAATTTACACTAACAATAGTGAAAAATCGAACCAGAGCAAATGCTGTAAATTTTGGTGTTTGTATTCTTTCTTACTACCATGCCTCTCTTCTTATAGTAGATAAAGGAGTGGGATAGTGGACCGTTGCCAATTGAGTGGTCAAATGACAACTGCTCCACTTTAATTGAGTGGACAATATGTAACTGCTCCACTTTAATTTGTTGAATAGGTTTTGTAACTGCCTATTTATTGGGTCTATTAACTATCCATTTAATTACAACAAATTTTCTAGAAAATGTCTAACAATTCATCAGCAAGTATCAACAAATTTTCTAGAAAATGTCTAACAATTCATCAGCAAGTATCAACTATTTCTCATTCTCCTATTCAAATAAGATGAATTTAACTAATATATTCCATGAACCTAAACTAAAAGTTTTTCTTAATTAAGTCTAGCATGCATTAGTTCGCAAGTTAAAACTAAGGGCTTTAAAGAAGAACATTAGTGTTTTTCAGTGTCTGATCTGTAGACCCTTTTCCATCGGCACTATCAAGTTTACTTAACTGTTATCATTTTTTTTTAAATTCTCTGTTCTTCAAAGAAATTCATGAATTATTTTCTTAGATACTTATCCTTCACTCTGCCAGTACATTCACTTGGCCTATTTATTCATTAACTTCATCTCTGCTAGTTTCTAGGAGGTCTTAGTCCATCCCTCCAGGCTCCAAGCAATGGATAGTGAAAATATTTTTGCAACTATAATGATAATTCAGACCATCAAAGGCATTGAATCAGAGCGAAAGAGTTTGATTCATGTGGTTGACACAACTACATTGGGATTGAGGCTTTGTTGTTGCCACTTAAACCTTCGGTCCATTAAAACAAATCACTAAAAAAAAAGATATTTTTCAAGACATTGAGTTGTTGATAGTTGTTAATATATATATATATATACACGTTGGTATTAGGACTTTACCCAATTGGCCTACGTACATTTAACTATATATATTGACGTAATTGGTTCTAGAATAATCAATTCGATGTTTTTTCCAAATCTTAAAATGATATCAGAATTGATGATTAAGTTGGGACTAAGAAGAAGACACCTTGGTCGAGCCCATGAAAAACACCTAGTCGAGCCCCATTTATATAAACGGATAGATGATAGTTGCAACAACCAAGTACATCAGGTAGGGGGGGTCGTGGCTCTATTGATAATGCGGAATCAAGGATGTTAAATGACCCTTTACTACAAGAATTTTTTTTTTTTAACATCATCTAATATTTTTGTTATACTAAATGTTGGTAAAATTTATTTTAAATTCTCTGTGTTCAAAATTGTAGAATATTCAATTAATATTTAATAATTTATTTTTGTTTACAAAAAATTAATAATGAGTTACAAAATTAAACAAATCATTACTTATTAATTTTGTTATTAATTATTACTTATAATATATTAGTTATATGTCAATTAACTTTTAGCAAGGTAGCTTTTGACAACATATATTAGTGTTTCTTTTTTGAAAGGAAAATGATAATCTAACACACTTTGGGCGCATACTTGGAGCGCACACTTTGTCTTTTAGCCAATTTATGACTATTTTTTGTCTTCCAAAGTGTGGGCCTACATCTAACAAAACACCATAAATAAACTAAAAAACAAAGTGTGTGTCCCAAGTGTGCGTCCAAAGTGTGTTAGATTATCATTTTTCTTTTTAAAAACACATATATTAGTGTCTTAAAAATTAATTTTTCTTGTAGTGTAATGTTTCGCAGCACTTTAAGACCTGTATGATCTCTTTTCACCATGAAAATGTGACAACAAAGCTTGAACTAGCTTCTACTTTGCACTGATGTTTCTTTGTACCATGTCCTTCCCTCATGGCTAGCGAGAATTAATCTCGGAGCGACTAATGGATGGAGCATGGCCACATCGCATAGAGAGCGAAAGAGAAGATCAAAGTCATAGTGAGTGATGGATTGAACATGCCATGCCAGTGTTTTGTAGTACTGCTACGAAGTAAAGAGGGACCAACCTCTTAATGGCTTAACCACCATTTTAAAGAAGCATCTCTGTTGAAGACTTTCTATGTCCACCACACAAATATAGCTGAGCCTCAAAAGTAATGGAAATCCAACGTTCTTGAAATCCATCAAGGAATCTATATTTGCATCTCTAAATTAACAAATATTTATTGAGTCTTAAAAACCAAAAATTACATGGATTATGTAAGACCCTATAATATTAAGATCCATTGAAACTTATTCTAGTTTTATTTTATTTTTTTATATTCCTGGGTATCTAGGCGAGCCTGATTATTCCTAGTGGCCCAAGAAATTTTGGGAATCGAACCTGAGGCTATACGCCTAACCCACACAATTCCAAGCATGCTAGGTTCTCTCTTATGAAAGCCAAAGCATCATGCTACAAGTTTTATAATGCAAAGCTTCTTCATGTACAACCAAATGCCAAAAGAAAACAGACAGTATCTCTAATAAAATAGGAAAAGAAAAGTCAAGGGAAAGCAAAATGCTTATGTTAAAGATGGAGAAACCAATGGAGACCAATTCATAATCACCACCAGCGCTCTTCCATCAATAAGTGTGGAACTCTTATCTAAAAGTGTAGCAAAGAGAGGGAGATGGATTTTCTTGCAAAGATGATTGAGATCCTAGTTATGGTATTAGCTTTTACAGCCATGGTGAGTTGTGTTCCTAACACAAACGTGACGCGGGTGCTCTGCAACTCAGGCACCTACACGAAAGGCGATCCTTTTGCCACAAGTCTAGCTTACGTTCTCGCGGAATTGGAGACTGCTACTCCGTTGCAGAAGAGCCGCGAGATCTACAACATCTCTCCCTATCCAAATGCCTTTGCATATGGTCATGCAGCCTGTAACACCAACCTATCAAGTGCTGATTGCCAAACCTGTCTTGGTGCAGCCAAACAGACCATCTTCAGTTCCTGTCCTAGCAGAATTGGAGCTAGATCAGTGCTCTATGACTGCACCATCAGATACGAGCAGTACCCCTTCGACGATTGAAGAACCGAAGAGGCCTCTCGACACCTAATACTCAAGTTCTTGCTCTTCTATTACCTATGTTTTTTTTGTAATTCGTAGTAGACCAAGACAACCAGATCAAATATGTTCATATATCACTCTTTCATGTACTCCATTTCTTATCGTCTTTTCACGAGAAACAATCAAGCAATGAAATTCAACAGTCTTATGCTCACCATCATCAACACCTAAGATAATCAGGAACATGAGAATTAAAGGTTCACTATAAACAATTTAGTCTTGACATACTTCATAGTTTACTAGTTCCATCTCAGTTACAAAAGAAAGCATTCAAGTGAATAAGGTACACTTAAATTAACAATCGAAAGGTCCCACTGCATGAATACCTTTCAGCTTCAGATGACTCTAATTGGAAAAAAAAAAAAAAAAAAAAAATACTAACTCAAGAAAAGCAAATTGCCGGATTACCTTGCATTCTTTACAAAACATTCTTTTAAATTCTGCAGAAGTGTGGATATTAGTTTTCTGTACTCGGAACTAAAATCGAGTATCTTCCAATTCTGCATATAAGTTGACTAGTCTTCTATGCTTGAAGTGAAATCAGAATAGATGATTAGCTGTATCCATATCTGTAACTCCATCAATTCCCTTGAACACAACTCGCAATTTCCGCAGAACTGAAGTTTTCTTGTCATCTTTGTTTACTGTTCCCGAAACATGGACAACATCCTTAGGGACTTTGTCCATGAGTTCGTAAAGGGGTAGATTTAAGTTTGATCGGGTCATCTCTTCGAGTACCGGTGGTGCCTGCATGTAAAGATTCTTTCCTCGATGTGTTACGCTGGCCTTTGAAAGCTGCAGTTTGGGGTGATCTCCAACAAGTTCAATGAACTGGACAGAACAAAAACAAATAAGCTTACTTCGGACAGATCCTTCGGGAGAGTACATCTATGTGCTTTACGAGAAAAGATGGACCCTAAAGACCTTCGCTACTAGTCTTAGAAACATGTATGACACTACGACACAAAAGAATGACGTTATACAAAGGCAACCACATAATTCATGCAAGTAGGAAATAAAAATAAATAGCCATATTAAGCAGTTAAAATTCAATAGCAATGCAAACCTTTTGTAATGTAGTTGAAGGATCAAGCTCCAGAAGAGTTCCAGGTCCACAAACAAGACAATCCTTATCCCTGACAAACTCCGTGACTTTGGTGTGGAGTCCTTCAAGACCATTATACCTACAATAGATATAAAACCCACTCTCCCGGTGAATGGATGTCAAAGGCATGTTTGTCAGAGTATTATACAGGTAATTACTAATTAGAATAATTTTCTTTAGTTAGAGAGGGATCAGTTATAGATGAATTGAGAATCTAGGCTACTTAAAGAAATGTTGATTGGGAAATGTCAGTTGATGAGATTAGGGAAGGACCTGTAGTAAATCGAACTTTAAACTGATCTATGTTATAAAGGCTTCAAAAAGCTCGAGATACACTGGACAGAGGAATTCACCACAACAAAAATACAATCAGCACGTGTTAACTAAATTAATTTTGATAGTGAGCACGGTAAGGGGTGCACTGGCAACTAGAGCAAGACCATAAAAATGCTGCACAAAATGATCAAAACTTTGCCACAAGAAAAGGTAAAAACCCCACAAAACGACCAGGGAACTATTCCAAACGGGTGCAGAATAACCACAGATACAAAACAGCCACAAAAAAAGGTAAAAATGCTGCCCCAAGGCGTCACGCCCTAATACTTGAGCATGAATAAGAAGGAACCCCATCCAAAATGAAGATTCTCCCCAGATTTAAAAAAAAAAAAAAGAAATTATAAAATTCTTTCATCGATTAATAATATCAGAAAGGGTGGCAAACCACGAGATTACCAACCATAGGAATACTCAAATTTCAAAAGAAATCAGCAATGCAAAATATAAACATCCTAAAATAGCCATTTCCATGCAATACTCTTGCAAGTTCTAAGATGCGAATAATTAAAGCGAGAGATGGAGAGAAGCAGTGAGAAATATAGGACATACGTCAAATAATTGCTCATTGTCTTACTGCATCCTGAAGCAATCTTCAAGGCTTCAAGAGTACATGCAGCAGATATTATGGCATTTGTAGATGCAATAGCTGGAATAATGTTTTTCACAACACCCTGCCAAGTACCGAAGCAAAAAATATAATTAGTCAACTCGGACCTACATACACAAAATGCCAAAAGAAATGTTACTTCTCGAAGTGTAAAAGATATATTATCACCCAGAATGCAACAATTAAAATTACATAATATATATATATATATATGCCAGTCTGCATCAATCAAATAATAGGAAATTGTATTTCAAAAAAAAATAATAAGAAGAAATTTATATTTCAAGACAAACATATCCATATATAACAATTTGAATTTTATTATATAAATGATGCAGCATAAGAAAAAAATTACGCTGAGAATGTCAAACATATTTATATTCAGCGAAAAAATAAAAAAATAAACAAAAATAAACAAAAAAAAAAAAAAAACCTTAAATCTAGAGTTTACAGTCAAACCAATACGGCAATGCCAAATAAGTGCAATAATTAAGAAGTCAAAGAAACCCATGTGAAACAAACCAACTTTAGCTAGATCTAAATTACCTGTGTGAAAGAATAGGTAACACCAGGAATGCCAAAAAGCTCTGCTCTCTTTGCAGCCTACAAGGATATTTCCATTGTCTGAAGTCAAGAGAATTTCAATTGACTAAGTTGAAGGAAAGCAAACAAATTGTGTAAGTTGAACTGCAACTGTTGACATTTGAGTCACCTATGCCTCTGTATTTATAACATCTTTACAAATATAAATGCCACGTCTACATTCCCAAAAAGAGGGGGAGAAGGAGAAACGCGAGATGATAACCTCTGAATAGACCCACTGCATGTGCTCCGGATCATCTGCATCAAAAGCTTTTCCACCATGTACCTGAAACGCACATTAATTATTTGTAACAACTCCAAGAGCAAAAACGAAAGAGACAACATGACGTGAGGTCATTTCATCACCTCATCCCATTTAATTAAATGAGCGTATTCAATACAATGAGCAGCAGTTCTAGGAGTCTCTGCCAGTGTACACAAAGGAAATTTCACTTGTGGTGGAAACAGCCAGATGGTACATTCAAAGCATGGTGTCTCTCCTGGCATGATAACCCTAGCATGGCCCTTGAAACCTTCAGTGCCACCATCAACCATAGGTTTCTTTGATTCATCTCTTGGGTTGTCGTCAGAATCATACTCTAGATTTCCAGAAACATATAACACTATATTAACTCAAGAAAAAGAAACCCAAACACAATTGACGCAACAAAGAAAGAGGAATGCAAAGAAAAGAACGTATAAGTAATAGGCAATATCTCCCATAATAGCAACTAGCAACCGATATTTCCACTACACTCCTCAAATAAATTGAACTAAAATGAACATATATTGTTCACTAGCTTCTCAATTTAAGTGTTAACACTCCCACCTAATTTTCAAACTGAACCTAAGTGTGCTAGCCCAAGAAATAACCTATAAGTTGAGACCTGTTCTCTAAGAAACGTCACCAAAGGAGATAGGGGATCCCCACAAATCCCAAAATATAATAAACCTCTTGAAAATGAATCATAACTAATAAGAAAATTACTATGGACTAGGACGCAAAAACCAAGAAATAGAACTGCTTACATCTCAGTCAATCAATAATAAAATTTTCTTCAATAGATGCACAATTTATAAGTAATGCAACAACAAAAGGAATCCAACAGATTGGATCAAACACTTGACTTTCTCTAAACTCAATACTTCAAATAAGAAACATAACACAAACCAAAACAATGAAATCTAATAGGGAGGGAAAAAAACAAATTCAAAAGAAAAATAGGAATAGTCGAATCAGACCAAAAAAAAAGAATGATAGATTGAAAAGAACAGCATGCTTGTATGCCAGTAACAATGATAATATCATTTCTGGATGAGAAACTAGAGGAGAAGAAATGCACACCAAGGAAACTACAAGCCACGGCATTGATATAGCTTCGAGCCTCAACTGAATCCAGACCAAGAGCAATAATATTAAACTTATTATAAAAGTCAAGATCTTTGTCTTCAATTCGACAAAAATGTGGTACAATGTTAACTCCTTTAACTCTTTCCATGACTCGTTTAGCAGCTACCTCTGCCTTTGGCTTTCCAACATCTTGAAGCCTACACAATAACAACATTGATGCATTAAGATTTTGTTCGCTAAAATAAACAGATAAAATTTGCAAAAAAAAGGAAACTAGAAATGGAAAGCATTAATCCAATATAAATAAATAGAACATCAAACTAACGTAAAAAGAAATAGGTAATCTCTGTATAGGGTTGAAAATCTGACTTCGCTTATAACTTCAGTCTTTCAAAATTTGAAGTAATTAAGGTAAGTTTAGGACAAGACCAAGATCAAAATTCCTATGCTCAGACTAATGGAACTAGAACCCCAGAGCCGATAACGCTAATTTAAGCCAAATCCAATTCATAAACATAGTAAGTAAGAAAGCAGGCAATACTACAAGCTCATCAATAGCCCAATTCCCTACTATCACCGGACCCTATAAAAAAGGGGGTCAAAGGACGAGCTAAAAAGCCACTTATCTGATGCAGGACAAGCCTATGTCTTATACAAATGGAGATACCGACGACATTATCCATTGCCTAGTTAACAAAGCAGTAAATAAAAATTAAAGGACCCTAAAGGCCCTAATTAGGGCGTTTCAAAGCCCCGCCCAATCTTTATATAGGAAAAAAGGTTTCATACATTACATTAGGTCTTCTAAAATGTTACTCTTAGCCCTAAATGTTCTTACTCTCTCAACCACTTGCAAACCAAGAATCAATAATGACGACTACTGCGTCTGTGACGTAAAAATCCTCCCTTTTAACCAAATCAACAAGAACTAATCTTTCACAATTCTAGGGCTTGTGTCATACAACAAAACTGATCAAATTACCAGAAAAACTCAATCAAACAAGAAATTAACCCAGTAAACATAGATAAACACCCATAAATTACAAACCTGAACAGAAATTGGCGATTGAGATTCGAAACCTCGATCCGATCCATGTCAATGACTTCAAGGTTGACAAATCCAGACAAAGCCAAGTCTTTCAAAAGCTCACAGCCCAGACCGCCAGCGCCCACCACCAATACCCTCACATACTGTTGAAGCTCGCTCCTCAACTGCAACAAAAACACCCCAATTGAAGGTTAGGCAGGCACAGCAAGTGTTTGATGAAATGCCCGAGAGAAGCAAAGGTGCTTGTTATTATGTGAGAGGGACCTCGGGACTGGGGTCGAAGATCGGGCCGACGATGTTGCCAGGCCTGGTGAGGAGCCTATCCAGGTCCCTCCAGCGGTTGCCGCAGTCGCTGCTGCCCGTCAAGGATCCGGCCATGGCGATGGTTTTGGTTTCTGGGGTTTTTGGGTACTAGAGAGTACAACGAGTGAGGTCTTTCGATTTGGCTTGGCTTCGCTTTTACGCTATGTTTTTCACTTCATTGGAGGCAGTGTTTATTAGAGTCTAGTGATTAGGATTATGAAATATGAATTGGCTTTAGTTAAGATGGTAGGTGTTACCACCCCAATAGTTGAACCGAACCGTATGTTGGGCTGAGCAGTATAATAACTCAGCAAATGACCGAGTTTCGGTGGGCTCGGGAGGCTTCGGGGGACTCAGAGGATGGATTGGGGTTTAGTGCATGGCTCATACCTAAGTGGGCAAGGTTTGGCACGGTGATTACTTAAGCGGGCAAGGTTTGGCATGGTGTTTACCTAAGTGGGCAAGGTTTGGCAAGGCGTAAACCTTAGCGGGTACGGTGTGGCACGACACAAATCTTAGCGGGCAAGGCGTTCCCTGGTGTGAGCACGGAAGCGACTTGGGCGTACCTTAGCGAAAGCTTGGCACATACCTTGGCACTGGGCAAGGAGCTCCCTGGTATGAGCACGTGTGGCGGCCTCAAATTTCTAGGGTCGCCCCGTGCAACAGGTACTTCTCCAGCACACATTCCATAAGTACCTGCCACGTCACTCATTAATCCATCTCCTCATTATATCCATATATACTCTGTGAAGTGATGTTCCTGAATTTCATACTATTTTATCTATATATTACCATTTCACAGCGAAAGATCCTAATACAGTCACATACTTTAATATAGTATTGATTAGTGCACCTATAGTGGAATCTCGAACTGTACATGCATACATGCGATTAGCTGAAACAGTGTTATATACAAGTACAATAATAACAAGTTTTCCATCCCAAAATACTACAAAATATCAAAACCATATATGTACCAGCACACGTACTAGCAAGTCTTGAAGTGGTAAGTCAGATATAATCGCCAATGACCTCCTTACCCTTGCTGGTTCTAGGATCTGCACTCAGTTATCACAAAAAAACAGATAACGAGTCCAATAAGTAAAACACCAAGGAAAACCACCATGCATTTCAATTTAGGAATATGAATAGAAACCAATAAACAGTGTCAAATAATCATGCAATAATCAAGGAAATAACGCAGTCAACTGCTCAAAAGGAAATGCATGAATACCAACACGAAGATAACAAATGGGTGTGCAATAAATACCGTCAGTGAATCTAGGATCAGTGGCCCGGTCATACCCTACTCCAATGACTCCGCTGACTGTATCCTAATTACCAAATACATTTGAGAAGAACAAACCCCATACACCGAACAACCGCCGGAACGCTACCGTTCCCATCACAATCGGATTTAGATTGACAAAGAAATAAAACTCAATGAATAGAATAAGTAAATGCAATAGTGGTGTTCAATTGGGTTTTACATACCTCAATTCGCACTCCAACAACCCCGAAATCCAACCCCGGTCTAGCTCCAATAAACACCCAACAATCAAAAGTATCACCCCAAATGTACCTAAGATTATTTATCATTGAGTTAGCTTCAATTTGACATATTATGTCAATTTCACATTTTTCGAGGTAAAAACCCCGGTATAAAGTCTCCTCCGACTTTCAAATTTCTCATTTTCCATATAAATTCCTCAATTTCTATTTATTTGGTCAAAATACTATTTTTTCATATTTTTCCCTATTTTCTCTCTTTTCTCTCTTTTCTTTTCTCTTTTTTTTTCTTTCTTTTCCATTTTCTTTTTTCTTTTCTATCTTTCTCTCTTTCTTCTCAATGGAATTGGGAGGGTGGAGAGACCACACATCGTCTTCCTCCTCGACTGATTCCAATTCTCGACCATGGCGGCCATGGCCGAGCTCACCACCTCCACCACCACACAACACAACGCCACAACAACAAAAGAAAACCAACACCACTCACCTCAATCTCTTGTTGTCTTCGATTTCTCTCTCTCGGTCTTCTTCTTCTCTTCCTCCTCCTCGGCTCTTTCTCCTCTCTTCGGCTGTTTTTTTTTTTCGATTTATCGAGAGAGAAGGCGGTTAGATCAGGAAAATGACCAAAATGCCCTTCATGTTTATCTCTTTTCTTATTTGCTTCAATACCCTTATTGGTAATTTCACATTTTCTATTTTATTTTCTGATTTAATATATATATATATATATATATCAATTTACCTATATATATAAATATATACACTCACCTATATTTCCACCTTTAAGATTCCGTCGTGCGTGCCAACGAGCATACTCTGGCGTGCACATTACAGCACCACCCACGCGTGTCAATCATGACTAAACCCCGGCTCTTAACCTCACCCGACATCAAGTTACACACATGTGATGTTTATATACATAATAATAACTTTACCATCACAATAATAAACATACAACATGCACAAATAACATAGTAAAACCTGGGTACTCCTATCCGAGTCCACCCAGCTGTCCACGTAACGCCCGAATTACCCGTTAATCCTTGTGATTAACACTAATCATGATTTAATTAATTTGGGTCGTTACAATTCTTCCCAACTAAAAGAAATTTCGTCCCCGAAATTTGCGTAAACCTCTCCTCAAACCATGAACTGCAACACTAGAAGAATTTAGCTGCCCTCGCCATTCCATCCGCGACCCAGTCCTAGACCATACTCTGGTACGTCGGGATCCCCACTAATGTACGCATCACCTGACCCATTGCCCATAACTCATCCTCTGGGAATCCGCCAGTGATAGCGCTCAATCCTAGTCCGTCACCCGATAGCCCTCGCTATGGCCTAGTGTATCGCGTGCTCAAACAATTTTTCATCAACATCCCCCGATGAACGCATCAACCGTTTCCTGTCGCATAGGTAATAAAACAATAATATACCTACAAAATAACCAACAAAATAATATAACAGCTTGTCAGTTTCCTTCCGAATCAACAATGCTAAACTGCAACATGGTGTCAAACTGCTCCTGCATCGCCTCCCAAAATCTCGAAGTAAATCTGTGATCTCTATCAGATATTATGGAAATCAGTACCCCATGTAATCGAACAATCTCCTGTTCGAATAATCTGCTCAACTAAGTGAACGTGTATAGCATCAAAATGGGTATAAAGTGTGTCGATTTTGTCAGTCTGTCTATTACCACCCAAATTGCATCATGTCGTCTGGAAGTTGGTGGTAACCCACTAACAAAATCCATAGTAACATGTTCCCATTTCACTGAGGAATGGGTAACGGCTGTAACAATTCACCAGGTCACCTGTGTTCCGCTTTCACCTGCTGACATATATGGCATCCCCGAACATACTCTCCAATATCAGCCTTCATCCCTGGCCACCAAAACAATCTCCGCAAATCATGATACATCTTGGTTCTGCCTTGATGAACCGTATAACGTGATCGATGAGCATCCTCCAGTATACCATCCGGTATCTCTGGCACCGCAGGTATCCACAGTCTTCCCTGGTATCGCATGCATCCATCAGATGTTTTCGACCAATCAGTGCACACTGGATCCCATGCCAACCCGCCAAACCGCTCATAGAGCCCATCAGCCCGCTGACACCCGATTACCCGCTCTAGTGACACTGTCGGTACTCTCATCTGACCACAAATCTGTACATCCCTCATCGATGTACCCTCTACCATGCTCATAACCGATGCCATCTCCAACAGTCTAATATGATGATTACTGGGTTCACTGTTGACTCCGCATCTACTCAGAGCATCTGCCACCACGTTGGCCTTGCTAGGGTGATATTCAATAGTGAAATCATAATCTTTCAACAATTCCAGCCATCTCCTCTGACACATATTCAGATCTCTCTGCGTGAAGATATAGCGTAAACTCTGATGGTCGGTGTAAAGTATAAATTTTTCCCCATACAAATAATGTTTCCAAGCCTTGAACCCAAACACAACAGCTGCAAGCTCTAAATCATGTACGGGATAATTACACTCATGTGGTCTTAATTTCCTGGATAAATAAGCTACAGGTCATCCCTCCTGCATCAGAACACATCCGAGTCCAGTTCCTGAAGCGTCAGTGTAAACAGTCAAACTCTTCCCCGCCTCAGGTAACGTTAATACTGGTGCAGAAGTTAAACGCTTCTTCAATTCCAAAAATGCGTGTTCACACTCTTCAGCCCACTTAAAAGGAACACCCTTCTTTGTTAACCTCGTCATTGGTGATGCAATCATAGAAAAATCCCGCACAAAGCGACGATAATAACCCGCTAGACGCAAGAAACTCCGTATCTTAAAAACAGTCTCCGATCTCTTCCAGTCAATCACCGCTCTAACCTTATCTTCCTCAACAAAGATGCCCTGATTGCTAACAACTTGTCCTAAGAACTTCACTTCCCTCATCCAGAATTCACACTTACTGAATTTCGCGTATAGCCGGTGCTCTCTCAACGTCGTCAACACTGATCGAAGGTGACTCTCATGATCCTATCGCGTCCGACTGTATATCAATATGTCATCAATAAAAAGTATCACAAATCGATCCAAGTAAGGTCTCAGCACTCGATGCATCAAATCCATGAAAACCGCTGGAGCGTTCGTCAATCCAAACGATAATACCGTAAACTCAAACAGTCCATATCTGGTACTGAAAGCGGTCTTCTAGATATCTTCTTCTCAATCCGTAGCTGATGATATCCCAGCGTAAATCAATCTTCGAGAAGAACTGTGCACCCTTCAACTGGTCAAATAGATCATCAATCCTCGAAAGTGGGTAATGATTCTTGATAGTCACCTGATTCAACTTTCGATAATCTATACACATCCTAAATGATCCATCCTTCTTCCTTACAAATAATACAGGTGCTCCCCATGGTGACATACTAGGATGAATGAATCCCTTTGCCAACAAATCCTCTAGCTGTTTCCTAACCTCTTCCTGCTCCACAAGTGACATCTGGTACGGTCTGCTAGAGATAGGTTGGGCTAGTATCAACTCTATAATAAACTCTATCACTCGAAGTGGTGGTAATCCGGGTAAATCATCAGGAAAAACATCCACAAATTCTCGGACTACGGGTATATCCTCAATTCGGATAACTACTCGAGTCTCAGGCTCAACTACCGCTGCAAACTCCTCTATCTATTGAGTAGTCGCTAATCTACCCCTGGTAATAGGTAACTCCGATGCAGTCCCGGTCAATGAAAAATCCATTAAACCAGAAATACTAAAGTCTACCCTTTTCTCAAAACAATTTATCTGTGCATGGTACGCTGATAGCCAATCCATTCCAAAGAGTGCGTCAAACTCTAAATACTCCAATACTCGTAAATCGGCTGGTAACTAATGTCCGGAAACCTCAACCATGACATCACGTACTATCGATTAGGGTAAACCTTATCCCCAACAGTCGTGCTGAGAACAAGATGGGTCTCAAGTGTGTGTGCATCTAACCCTAACTCCCCAACTAACCGTACAACAATAAAAGAAAGAGTAGTACCAAAATCAAACATGGCATGTACAAGTCTGCTACAAATATACAACATATCTTCCACTAGCTAGCGGGTAGCTCCTGAATCTGGTTGTGCTAATGCATGCGCTCTGTCCCTATTGGGACCTTGTTATCGTCAAAGTGATGGTGCTCTACACTCCCATCTCAAATGCCCTTGATGACTACATCTATAACATCTGCGTGAGTCCTGCCTCCTAGTCCGCCAGTCACCAGATCCCGACCCTGACCCTGACCCCGATTTCTCTGAACCCGGTCACGGTCATCATGATGCCTCTCCTGATGCTGTGGCGGAGCTGTCGTTGTTGCTGTTCATTCGGAACTACCGTATGCACAGGTTGTCTAACGTCCACTCTCTCGCTGCTCTGGACGCCTATCCCGTCTATCCTGATCCTGCCTCGGCCGATCAAACTGATCTTGCCGTCTCTTCGGCCTCTGGTCTGAATGTGAACTCTGACCAGACCTGTCCCCAAGCTCACCCCGATGTCGTAAGTATGTCTCGTGAGCTAATGCCCGATCATAAACAGTCTGCAATGTCTCGGCTCCACTTGCGACAATCACACCTCCGATCCTCTCATTCAAACCCCAGATGAAATAGTAAATCTGGAGTCTCTCAGTATTTGCCACATCCATGGCATACAACATAAGATATCTAAATCTGTCCATATACTGCGACACCGTCATATTACCCTGTTTCAGACTCAATAACTGCTCCCTCAATCTCAATTGCACCTCCGTGGGAATATATTCATCCAGGAATATCTGCCTAAACTCCGCCCACGTTACTGGTGTAGTATGTATGTCTGTGTAGGTGGTCCACCAAACTGCTGCCTGACCCCTCAAGCAATAACCGGATATACGTGGCTGGTCTGCCTCCGGTACCTCTAGCAACTGGTGTAAACGTCAATGTGTCATCAACCATCGACCGGCAACCTCAGGATCACTAACTTAAGTAAAATATGTAGTGTTAAACCTCATGAAATCTTTCACCATCTTCGCTGCCTCGGACATCCTGCTTCTGGCCGTCGAACATCCTACACGTTGCTCAGTGGTAGCTGGTATTACTTACGTAGTGTCAGCTATCGTCCCAAGAGGCTCAGTTCTCTCTCTCAGCCTCTGTCCCAGCTACCTGTAAATCATCTCTGTTGGTGCAATTACGCTGGAGTCGTAGGTGCAACTAACTCAGCAATGGGTGCTACTACTGGTACTCGCGAACTCCGTATGTATTCCATCAACTCAACCATCTGAGTCTGATGTAGTAGCTGCTGATCAGTAACCCTCTGCACCATAGCCCGCAAATCTGCTACCTCCCTACTGGTATGATCACTCGTCTCCACAACCTCTTACTGAGTAGTAGGAGAAGTAGTATGGGTCTGTCCATCCATGATGATCCGCACCAATTTGCGTAAACCACTTAGTTTCTAATATACGTATGCGCATAATATGTACTTATATCCAACAAATACATATATCAAATAACAATACTGATTCTACCTACTTCATTCACTTCCCAACTAAAGTTCTAGGCAGTTCATCGAGTTTCCACATCTAATTTGTTTACAATTTATGCTCTTTTCCACTTCCTTATTTACTTCAAGGCTCTATCGACCTTGCTCTGATACCAAACTGTGGCGCCCCAAATTTCCAGGGTCGCCACGTGCAACAGGTACTTCTCCAGCACACACTCTAGAAGTACCTGCGACGTCACTCATTAATCCATCTCCTCATTATATCCATATATACTCTGTGAAGTGATGTTCCTGAATTTCATACTATTTTATCTATATATTACCATTTCACAGCGGAATATCCTAATACAGTCACATACTTTAATATAGTATTGATTAGTGCACCTATAATGGAATCTCGAACTGTACATGCATACATGCGATTAGCTGAAATAGTGTTATATACAAGTACAATAATAACAAGTTTCCCATCCCAAAATACTACAAAATATCAAAACCATATATGTACCAGCACACGTACTAACAAGTCTTAAAGTGGTAAGTCAGATATAATTGCCAATGAACTCCTTACCCTTGCTGGTTCTAGGATCTGCACTCAGTTATCACAAAAAAACCAGATAACGAGTCCAGTAAGTAAAACACCAAGGAAACCACCAGGCATTTCAATTTAGGAATATGAATAGAAACCAATAAACAGTGTCAAATAATCATGCAATAATCAAGGAAATAACGCAGTCAACTGCTCAAAAGGAAATACATGAATACCAACACAAAGATAACAAATGGGTGTGCAATAAATACCGCCAGTGAAGCTAGGATCAGTGGCCCGGTCATACCCTACTCCAATGACCCCGCTGACTGTATCCTAGTCACCAAATACATTTGAGAAGAACAAACCCCACACACCGAACAACCGCCAGAACGCTACCGTTCCCATCACAATCGGATTTAGATTAACCAAGAAATAAAGCTCAACGAATAGAATAAGTAAATGCAATAGTGGTGTTCAATTGAATTTTATATACCTCAATTTGCACTCCAACAACCCCGAAATCTAACCCCGGTCTAGCTCCAATAAACACCCAACAATCAAAAGTATCACCCTAAATGTACCTAAGATTATTTATCATTGAATTAGCTTCAATTTGACATATTATGTCAATTTCACATTTTTCGAGGTAAAAACCCGGTATAAAGTCTCCTCCGACTTTCAAATTTCTCATTTTCCATATAAATTCCTCAATTTCTATTTATTTGGTCAAAATACTATTTTTTCATATTTTTTCCTATTTTTCTGAATTTTCTTTTTTCATTTTCTTTTTTCTTTTCTCTTTTTTTATTTATTTTGGGTGTGAACCGGGCCGGTTCAGTTCTCTAACAGTTCTTTTGTTTTTTTTTTCATCGATTGCTTCTTTCTTTCTTTCTCTCTTTCTTCTCAATGGAATTAGGAGGGTGGGGAGACCACATGTCGTCTTCCTCCTCGACTGATTCCAATAGTCGATTCCAATTCTCGGCCATGGCGGAGCCATGGCCGAGCTCACCACCTCCACCACCACACAACATAACGCCATAACAAACAAAAGAAAACCAACACCACTCACCTCAATCTCTTGTTGTCTTCGATTTCTCTCTCTCTTTTCTTCTTCTCTTCCTCCTCCACGGCTCCTTCTCCTTTCTTCTTCTATTTTTTTTTTCGATTTATCGAGAGCAAAGGCGGTTAGATTAGGAAAATGACCAAAATGCCCTTCATGTTTATCTCTTTTCTTATTTGCTTCAATACCCTTATTTGTAATTTCATATTTTCTATTTTATTTTCTGATTTAATATATATATATATATATATCAATTTACCTATATATATATATATAAATATATACACTCACCTATATTTCCACCTTTAAGATTCCGCCGTGCACGCCAACGAGTGTACTCGGGCGTGCACACTACCGTACCACCCGCGCGTGTCAATCACGACTAAACCCCGGCTCTTAACCTCGCCCAACATCAAGTTACACACATGTAATGTTTATATACATAATAATAACTTTACCATCACAATAATAAATATACAACATGCACAAATAACATAGTAAAACCTGGGTACTCCTATCCGAGTCCACCCAGCTGTCCACGTAATGCCCGAATTACTCGTTAATCTTCGTGATTAACACTAATCATGATTTAATTAATTTGGGTCGTTACAACACGGAAGCGACTTAGGCGTACCTTAGCAAAGCTTGCCACATACTTTGGCACTAGGCAAGGCGCTCCCTGGTGCGAGCACAACAGTGACTTGGGGAGAACCCGGAAACGACTTGGGCGTACCTTAGCGAAAGCTTGGCACATACCTTGGCACGAGCAAGGTCATGCCTTGGCACGGGCTAAGTCATGCCTTGGCACAGTTGACTTTCCTTGACCCTGGCGTTGACCCTGGTCAAAGTACACTTGGTCTCATTTTTGGGATGTTTCCTATTGGAGTTGGGGAAACGGTTTAACATCTACTATAAGGGGAGGTGGGCTCTCTCCTAGGGGTGGCATGGGCAAGAGTAACAAGGAAGGCTTTCGAGCATGCCTTGGGCACCATGCCAAGGCGAAGACCCACAGACCCATGGTCTGGCCACCCCGAGCCGGTGGGACTCAACCGAGCCCCGGCTTAGCACCCAACGTGCCTGGACACGGCCAGGCACCACGAGAAGCAGTCCCTGTCCCTTAGAGAAGCATGGACCACGTTCTTTGAAACGTGGGTAGACCAAGTCGAGGTAGTTCCTAGCAGTTGGGGAAACTACCTTGGTCATGGCCGGGCCATGACCAAGCCACGTCCAAGCTTGTCTCGAATACATGGAGCATGTGCTAATTGACCCAAGTTAGTGAGGCAGTTAGGGAACCAGATGGCGGCAAGGGAATAAGGCAGTTGGGCAACTGCCTTGACCACTAAGGGAGTGGTGTTTTACCAGGTCTATGGATCGATGTACACTGAACATGTGTCCTACTTGGTTATGTAACTACCTAATGGCTAGTCTATAAAGCCAAGGGCTCTGTGCTTGGGGAAGCATAGAGTTCCACAATTATATTCCCAATTGAGAGCTAGTAAAAATGTTTCTTTGTTGCCTATTGCTTGTTGTCCCTTTAATTCAAGTATTGGTGTGTTGAACTAAGGTGACCCTTAGGCACCACAGGTTCGATTGAGAGAGAAAAATTTCCTAGAAAAAACCCCTCTTTCATTGGCCCTGTGATAGTAGGTACTTGTCATTAGACTTTATTTTATAGGTTGTTGTCTTTCCCTTTGAGCCCAGCTAAAAAAAATCAATCTTATGCCTTACGCTCACTGTGATTAGTGCACCCCACTACAATTTCTAAGTGTACACCACACACTCTTCTTTGTAACTTGTAGGCATCATCGAGTTGTCCGACATCGAAGGTCCAAATATCTTATTGGAGAATCAGTCAAAGCCTACCGAACCTCTATTTGGAGAATCGATCACAGCTTGTCGAACCTTTAATTAGAGAGTTAGTCGAAACCCACCAAACTTTTAAATCGGCAGTTGTCAACTAAATCTCACCAAAAAGATTTGGTTGGACAACACCAAGTCTAGTGGATAAGTCTCGGCTAAATGTTGTTGAAACAAAAATAGATGTTTTGACCAAGGTTTTGGAGTTGGGTGCTTCGGTTTGAATGAAATGGTATTTTAGTAAAAATGTGGGGTGCACTTAAAAATTTAAATTTAAATTTGGGGTACCACGCAAAATGGGGTGCACTTACCCAGACTCTTCTCTTTTGAAGAGTCTATATCATCTTCCTTTGTTAGAAGTTTTGTGTTTACTTTCTTGTCGGAAATTTTATTTTTTGTTAGGCCTCGTTTGGTTAATTTCTGCTAACTTACAGTGTTAGTTCAGATATATCTCCTTGGAGTTAATATTTTCATATTTGGCTCAATTTTAAACTTGCAAGGAACTTGTAAATTTTTAAACAATAAAATATATGAATTGACATAAATAACCTTCAAATAAGAGAGAAAATGGGTAATAAAATGGTCATTTATGAGGGTAATTGTGTCTACAACTTATGTGAGATAACTCTTTATAGGCGGTGGGGAGACATCTCTCACCATTTCCTGTAAGTTAAGAGATAACTTGCAGGGAAGTTGAACAACCAAACAAGATTAGTTTCAAACTCTCTGTAAG
Source organism: Stephania japonica (assembly GCA_039657345.1). NCBI lineage: Eukaryota > Viridiplantae > Streptophyta > Magnoliopsida > Ranunculales > Menispermaceae > Stephania > Stephania japonica. The sequence continues at coordinate 10,730,463 of CM077558.1, read as the reverse complement.
TTATCTACCGGGAGATAACTTGACCACCAACCAAATAAGGCCTTAGGTTTGAGTAATTTATCTATGTATAGTTGTGTTCCAAACATTCGTTAAGAGAACTTTAAAAAATAGATTAGATGTAGAATTTGGGTTTTTGTTGAGTTGGTTTATATTGTCAAGTTAACACTCAAAACCCTCCAAATCTCTCTATGCGATAAAATTGAAAAATGATGAAAGTTTATATTATTTCTAATGAAATTTCAAAAAAAATGATGTTATTTTTATAAAAATCACAAAAGTTTGTGTTATTTTTAATAGTTAGCTCTTTTTTTTAAATACAAAAATTCTTTATAAAATACAAAGTTGAACCAAACATGAAAATAAAAACTTTATGAGAGGTTAACTTCTTACATCTATGACATGACATGAATGAGAAATCACTTATCAAATTTCTTTTTTAGAAGTTCACAAAAATGAGTCAATCATTGGCACCACTTGCCTCTCCTCGGCATATACATCTACTATCACTCAATTTCGTCTCCACTTCTATATGCTTGTGTATGGATCTGCGTGACTTGTTAGTTTGATATTTTTCACTAGGTTTTCTATTTCAGTAAGTTGTTGTCTTCCCTTGTTGGAAGTCTGTGTTTGTCTTCCTTGTTGAAAGCTTTTATTCGTCTTTCCTTGTTGGAAGTTATATTTCTCGTTATAGTCATGTTATTGTATATGTAAAAGACAAGTATATGAATTACATACAAGTTTGTAAACTTTCGCAACATTGATTTGAACTCAAATAGAAGGAAAATGACAGCTATTGATGTAATTTCATTGTTAAATAAGATGTAATACTGAACAATTTTAATGAATAGAAAAATCTTTTCGAAAAAAAAAATTGGGCTAATCATTTTCGTTTGTTTTCACCTACAAATTTTTTTCAAAAAAAAAAAACCTACAAATGAAAATGAACGGTTTAGATGAAAGCATAGACCAAGAACCAATCAAGAGCCATAGATTTTTCAAATTCAATTCACATCCGACAACAAAAACAAGGCCCCAACGGTTTCTGCTCTTCACACAATGCAGCAGAGTTGCTTACTCTTCCGATCTCAACTTCACCTCTCAAACCCCAAACCACTGATCAACAACAACATCCACACAATCGCGTCCCAAACACGAATCCCAAGACCCCCATTGCCTCACATCCACTCTGATCTCACGCACATCGATGACACCAGTCTCCGCCCAAAACCCCCAATTCTCTGCCCTAGACGCCGCCCATTGCCGATTTCTGCAAGAAAGAATCAGAGACGAAATGGGTTTCAAATGCCTGCGAAAACCGCGCTGTGTCGCGCGTTGTTCGTCGCTTCGAGCCTCAAATTGCTCCCAGAACCGATCGATTTCCTGATCAGAGAGTGTCTTGGTGGGGGAGATGATGAAGGAGGAGGAGTGTTTGGGGGGTTTGGTGGATTTGGCTTTGGAGGGTTTGATGGGTGGGGGAGGAGGAGGAGGAAATTAGGGTTTTTTTGTTCAGGTTGTTGTTGTTGATTTTGGGGTTTGGGGGTTGTTGTTGTTGGTGGTGGTGGTGTGTGGTTCAACGAAGGAATTTGAGGCATTTGCGAGGTTTGGTGATTTGGGCATTGGGGTTTTGTTGGGTATGATTTTGTTGGCGAATTTGAGAGAATTTAATAAAGCTTGGGTTTTGGGGTTTTGTTCATGTGCATTGATGGTGGGTTTGGCTCTCAAGAGAGATGAGTTGCAGAAATGGGTGAAGAGGCTGATTGGAAGGAGGAGAAGAAAGTTTTTGTAGTTTAGAGAGCACAAGAGAATGGCGCGAAAGGCACGAAAGAGAGCTCGAGCCGCGGTATTCTTTTGCGGTTCATAAGTTTTTGTGATTTCTTACATTCTTTTTGTACTGGTTGATCTGTATTTTCTGCTTATATCAAGATTGCATATTCATGTTTGTTATAATGTGTAATTGGGTCTCTCTCAATGAAATGATCTATGAAGAGAAGTGACATTTTTTTCTACATAATTTTGATGGCCTTGTAGTGGTTGTTTTTCTTCACATTGTGTTTTTCTGTTATGAAGTTGCAGAGATTAATGAGTATTTGCATTGAATTGAAAGACACAAACATAGCTAAATCGGTCTTTTTTCGGTACGTCTTAGTTTGGTTTGAAAAAATCATGATCATATCATATGGGACTGCAATGCTTACATTAGTGTAGGTTAGATTTGGCTCTGGAAATTACTTGATGGATTGAAGTGTCAGTTCATAGCTGGAAGAACTGGATTTTCTGCGGGGGTGGAGGAGGTCGAATTGATTAGAGTAGAAACATTGCCTAGTTGAACAAGATGTGAAAATAAAGTTGTGAAGATTAAAAGCAGTTTGCTTTCTTATGGCATCCATGATACAGTTGAGAAAAAATAAAATAACTTCCAAGCTGTGAATTTCTGTGTCACATATACAAATTTCGAAGTGCAGATATCCTACATAATTTTACACTCTCATCATTGTTTTATTCTTTGTGACATTCTTGTGCAATAATCATGTTTATTGGCGCCACCAAGAATGGAAAACGGCAACTTGAGAGTTGCCGTTCTTCTTTAAATCATGCTTGTTAAATCAAAATTCGACCGCTATGACTTGCGGATCTGTTGGGCCTAAGCTTCTCCTGGTCCTTCATAGAAACTTTATCCAAGGCAGCCTATTCTCTCAAATCTGGTAAATGTGTCCTCAAAAACTTGATGTACATGGATCTAGTATTCATGGAGCAAAGCCACCGGTCGATGAGGAACTTTTGTTTGTCGATTACACCTCGGCCTTTGGAAGTTCCATTGAGTTTCGATGCTGGGTTGCCTCATGCCGGAGAAACATTGCATAGAGGAGCTCATTCCAAGCATCAGGAACTCCGGGCAAGCACCAGTGGCTGCAATCCTGCCTGTGAAGAGGAGCTGGTTTGGAGTTTGGTCCCATATAATAGATAGAAGAGTGACCATCTTTCCTCCATGAAGTCATGTAGGTCACATTTAATAAATCTAGTTTTGTTGCTACTGAATTGTTTGAATGCTTTGATAGCAGTTCATTAACTATGTTGAAATGGAGTGATGTTGTTGATGGTGCCGCCGATGAGCTCAGCTCGGGTAGCTTCTCCAAGTGACAGCTTCCTCCTGTCTTCCAATCTCCTCCTCTGAAGGGAGAAGCAAATAAAGTTGGATTGATATTTGATACATAATTCATGAGGTTAGGGGTTTGAATCGATCTCTAACCGAACTAAAAATGCGAATCGTAGCAGTGTAGACAAACCTGAAATGTACGGGGGCGTAAGTGCGAAAGAAGACATGGGTCTTGCTTGCATTAACTTCCCTATCAACCCAATTCTTTACTGTCTCGATCGACCTTCGGAACGCGCTTTCTACCTTCATCTCTAGCCTCACTTGTTTCCCTTCTTGGAAAAAACACCCCCTGATTCAAAAACACCAAAATGGGCACAAAATCAAAGGTAAGAACTGGTTTTCTCAAGTTGGGAATGCAATTGTTTCATGCTTCTTATTGTATACTTTTGGGGGTGAAGGTGAATGCTCATTCATGCTTTGATACAAGGGCATTTTAGTCCAGTAAATTAAGCAACTGAAACCGTAACTGACCGTTTCAGAGCAAGCACAATCAGACAAAAAGAGCCACCAACGATCAAAAGAGCCTTTTCAAAAAGCTCTTGACCGTTATGTAACCTCCTGTACTAAATGACCAAATTGACCCAGAACTTCTAATAGAAAGTCCAAAACCGTCCCGACCACCCTGAATCTCAACTATACTGAAATGTCCAAACTACCCCTAAGCATTTATAACAAAAACAACGGATCCTGCTAGAATGACAACGCCCAATACACCTGAAGTCACATCGACCGCAAGAACCATCTATGTCCATCTCGATGTGAGCACACACAAATCTCAATGCATAGTTGCGTGATCGACTCTTGTACCAGATGAGACTTTAGGAGCGCTGGACGTTGTCAATCTAACGTTTTCCAAAAAAAACAAAAGTGATACAAATAAGGTCCTACTATGGACATTGACAAGTGTGTCTCTGTGTTGGAACGCACCAAAAAATTTTCCGCAAGCCAAACCTAAGATAAGTAGATAAGGTGATGAAGTTACCCTCTAATGGTTTTCTCATAGTTCCACCAATGGCCTGTATTGAACACAATCACATCTGCATCTCTCCATCTCACACTGGTCCAGTCCATCTGATCCAATTTCAAAGTTGTCTTCACATTGTTTGGAGCCCCTGCTGGTGGTCTGCTTTGGACCACAAGAAATGGAGCTCTATAGTACTCCACAGTGCAGTTGTAGTCTCTAAACTTGAACACCAAGAACCCCTTGTGCTTTGAAATTGGACTCCCATTCACTTCATAGATGGAGCTCTTGTTGCTCACTGCAGATGATAGCATGCATAGCAGGGACTCCCATTGGTTTCGCCCTATCGAATCACCAACGAATACTACCCGGCGGTTTCGCAGCCTCTCCAACATGGTCTTGGCATCAAATCTTGATAGAAATGAAGAGTGAAATCTTAGTAAGTGTAGATGCCAAGTTGTGAATCTGAGTAGAGTAGGAAATAAGCATAGAATATATGCCATGCCCATGTAATAATTTTTTAAAATAATTTGGACCTTATGCTTTGATTGAGTTAGAAACAGCAGAATGCCTTCTTAAATAAGCAAATCAATGACCGTATATCAGAATTGATTACAAAGAATTTATTAAGGTTGACAAAGTTCAAATTAGCAATTCAGGCCAAAAACTGATTATAACAAAAACTAACAAAACTCAAATGGAGACCCAAAAACAATCAATGAAGAATTGCCACAAAGATGAACAAAGAAAAATTCAAAACATTATTTCACATTAACAAGTTAGAAACCCAATTAAGCGAGGTCGAGTTTAAGTCTAGTAGATGGAAAAAAACTGGGCTGGGAGGGCAATCCTCAAATGGGGCTGTACGGTGCTCAAACTTAGATTAGTCAGAGCGATAAACTCAAATTGAACCCAAATAATCAAAGAATTGATAAAATCAAAACCTGGGCAAGTTGCAATCTCTGGGTTGCCATCTCCACTTAGTGTAGAAATCATCAGGCCTGCCATTTTCAGAGCACCTAAACCCAGGATCCAAGAAGGCACAATCTCTGGACTGATACAGGGGATACCCTTCATCCCAAACCCAAGTCCCATCAAACAAATCACACTTCTCTCCATCTCCACCAAGAAATTCAACAAATTTCCTCCCACCCACATCATCTCTAACCAAATCATCCACTCTCAACCAAACAAACCTCTGAGACTGGGCTTGGAACTGAAACCCCTTCACAAACACTCTATAATCCAAGTAGAAAAAGCAGCAGAGGAAGCAGAACAGAGTCACCACAAAAAACCCAATAATCCCAAAAAAAGATGCCTCCTTTGGCTTCAATTTCTTGATTTTAGTGACTACAAAGTCTAGATATTTGGTTTTGGTTTCTGGTCTTGAACAGAAAGAGTGGGTTTGGTCATTTGTGCAGTGCAATTGAAGGGACAATCAGTTATGAAACAGAGAGAACAGAGTTATGTGGATGCAAGAAATGATCATGGAAAACCCTTTTTAATTGGGGTTTTGGGGTGTGTAGAAAGCAAGGTAGATAAGAGCATTCATGGCGGAATGTTGTTGCTTTGCTTTTTCTTCTTTTCACTTTTTTTCTTCAGAGAACTGTGTTGTGTGGTAACGTTTTAAAATAAACTGATTTATTGCGTCTGAACCATGAAGAGTATGAACGGTTGACAGAGTAATGCACTCTTATAACCAACGTACGATGGAGTGGTTTAGTGCTCTGCGGCTTAACAAAACATCTCGATTTCAAAACTCTACGAACGTAAAAATTATTGCTGAGTGAGCCGATCTGGCTTGAATTGAATCCGGAGTAGTCGGTTAAGACCAAATATCGAGTAGTCTAAACAAAAAGAAAAGCAACTCTTAGGATCAAAAAAAAATTTAAGTCTCATGAATAAACAGAAATAAGAGGGTTGTCCAACAAATGAATTTGACGGTGCCTAAGCGTAGATTAGGGGTGCAGTTGAGACCTGACACCACATGGCAAAACCATTAAAAAAAAATTAAAATAAGTTGTTGTAATGAAAAGATTGGTAGGGAGTTCGAAAAAAGAGAAATAATGGAATGTCTGTTGCTCTGTTCATTTGGTGAGTTGAAAAAATTGTTTAAAATTGGTTTTGATAACTATAAAAAAGAAGTGGGTTGGTGGGTTTGATCGTGCAACGGAGTGGCAAATGAGTGCTATAGACCCAATACTTAAAAAAAAAAAATTTCAGTTGAAATTATGATACAATCATATATATATATATATATATATATATATATATATATATATATATATATATTGAAGAAATGATTCAATCATATAAATTGTTTATAATAGTTCTGTAATTTTAGTAGAAAGTTAAAAGGGATGTGTGATTTTAGTATTGTTTTTTTATTCATGTTTAAGTAAAAAAAAAAAAAAAAACAAGAATAAAATTTTAGATCCGGCTAATGTAATTCAGAAACAATACACACAAAAGAAACATACTTACTAGGTCCCTTTGATGCAAATCGATGTGCGCGCACACATACATGTCGGAAAAAATCAAGGGACGCTAGCAAGTATGTCTTTTCTAATTTATAAAAGCATTTTCTTTAAATTGCAATGTAAAATTAATAGGAGTCAATTACATTGAACAAACACTTTCACTCACTTTGAATTTGCATTATTTGCAATTAGCAATGCGCTCTTATAATCCTTTAAATCTTTTCTTAACTAATTGATTCCAAATTATACTTCAAAAAAAAGATTGTTTTCAAATTATTTTAGATTTAATTAAATATTGTTGAGTTTCTTCAATTTTTACCTCATCTAATTTTTTCATTGGAGCGCTTTGAAAAACGTCTTTAGATATATTGAATCAATATAATTGTCTTTTCTAAACTTTTGAGTTTATTATTGTAATATTCATACTTTGAGTCTATACATTTTTTTTTTTTGATATTGAGTCTCTACATATTTTATTTTTAAAAGAGTTGAAAAAGTCGACTCCAATTAATTTAAATTGAGCCATTAAAAAAAAAAAAAAGAAAAAAGGTGAAGTCAAAATGAGATTCTCACTCTCCCAAAATGTTTAATGTTGCATTAATATAAATTTTAATTATTGGATCCCCTAGCCAAATGTAATGCCTCCAAAGACATTACCCATGTTGTCGACCCCGATCCCAACGACATCGCCCAACTTCAAAAATGAGCATTGAGTACCCGCCGTTCCCGAAGTCGGAGAGAGGGAGAAGAAAGAAAGACCAAATTTTTCGAGAACACAAAGATCAATGATTTTATTATCAAGAGTAGCAACAAGAAATGCCATAATAAACAGATCTACAAAGATTAATGAGAAAACAATCCAAATATGTGCAAGGAACGCACACCATGAGTTGGTTTGATGTTGTCGATTTAAGTTGCGGTGCGGTTGAAAGAAAAGGAAAAGGAAGAAGGTCTAAGGATGGCAGAATGGTAGGTGGGTTGAAGAGAAAGGGAAGTTGCAGGATTAGCAATTAGGGTTTTCTTTGTTTTCTAACAATAGGCGGGTCGGGTTGGGCACTTGAAATCTATTGAAACAATACCCGTTATGTACCTATAACGACCCAATATTTGTTGACGTCGTTAATCGAGTTACTTTCTAGACTCGAACGCTACCTCAGACCCACACGAATGCCTTAGATAGGCTAGGACCCATCAAACTGTGCATAAATTATTATTTTTTTTGTTGGTTGCTTATTTGCGGTGTTGATTATTATCTTATCCATTATTGCATCGTAGGTGTGAATTTATATTATCGTCAGGCGAGATGTGAGACGGGTAATTATATTGGGATACGTATGTAAATTTAATTGATATGGATACGTATATTGAGGATACGTATATTGGGATACGTATATAGGACAAAATACACTAACCACATGAATTTAGGTGTCTAAGTATGTAAATTTAATTGATATGGATTAATGGGACCGTACTTTGAACAAACAAATTAGAGACCATTGATTTGCATGGAGACGGTGAAGATGTGTAGGAATATATCCTAGACTAAATAGTAACTAGTTAGTGGAGACAAGCATTCTTCATGTGGGACAAGTGGCATTGAGAGAGGACACATGTTCTAGTAATTAACTTAGTCAAATTAAAGATTTACTTAATTAATCAACTTGCTAATCTAAGTATATAAAAAACAAAGTTTGGTTTTCATGCAAATAATAGAAGAAGAATTCAGAATTTTTGAGAATAAAGAGAGCTAGAATGTGCTGATTTTTAGGACTTCAAAACAATTTAAGGCTGGAGGATCAAACTACAAAAGATTAAACATTAGGTGGTCATCGATTGTTCTTTGGTGTCTATTTTGATAAAAATGCTTACATGTATAACCAAAATGTATCGAATAGTTTTGGCTTGTTGATTTCATGTTTTTTAAGGTTGGAGATGAATCATATACATGTCATATAACTTTGGTTTCAAAAGAATTGAGCCAAACTTGCTGGTAGAACCAATTATATTCTTGAAAAACTAGCCAAACTTGGAAATAGCATAACTTCCTCAATATTTATCAGATTAGGTTGATCTTTTAGTATGTTATTTTTAGGTATGTCAGATGATTTGTGACCAAAATTCATAATTTCTGAAGTTATAGATTAGGAGAAATAAATTCTCTAACTTTATTGGTTGGATTTGTTTCAAATTTGAGTTGTTTTAGTAGAATTGTGATATCTCTTTTGTTTTAAATTAGAATTTTGCAAACCAGACCTTTTCAGAAAGCTAAGACAATGACCAAAACTTTCTCCTATATAATGTTTTTGATATTTGAACGTTTTCATACCCGAAACTGCACTGCAACACAAGGCTGAAATTAAAACTTTATTAAATCTTAATAGGTTATTTTGGGGCTTAAGACTCTAAATTTTGTTGGGGCATGTATCCTAGGTCAATCTATAAATATTATTTATCTTATAGTTTTAGTTAATAAAATAGAGGTTTTTCATTTGCTGTATTATTATAAGTGATTGCATGTTTACCTTATAATAAGATCCATGAGTATTTGTTGAAATATCTTAAATGTCCCTAGTTGGTCATTATTATACTGGGAACTATAATAAATTAAGACTAGTGTGAGTCTTGATTGATGGTCATGTGATGATCATGCGTATAGGATACGAATCGAGATCATGAGTACTTGTTAAGGAACAAGGTACTGGACCGACCCGCTATAAGAACACCACATGGATTAAGTCATATGTGTTACTCTTGATAGGTATATCATTTAGTCTTTCGACTTGATATTACCATAGAATTCAATATTAGGAGCATGATAATTTGACACAATCAAATGTTGTCTTTAACTGGACGATTATAAAGATTGTGATTGGTTATCATGTGAGCAATATGTGAAGGTGTGTAATCAAGAAAAATTTGTCGCTCTCGTAAAGAGAAAGATATCAGTAGATCCCTCGATGTTTTAGATTGTTAAATGGCCAAGTTCAAGTGAATTGATATGATCAATGTCACTTGAATGTTTTTAATCTATCTAAAGATTGAGACTAGTACGAGTAAACATTAAGGGTGACTTTTCATGCCTTATATTTAATCAAAAGATATCGCATGACAAAAGGATATGATATATGTTATTCATTAGGTTGTATTGATTTGATATTCTTGCTATTTGGGTAGTCATAATGCCTTGCTAGAGACCATTTATGACTTGTGCATCAAAATGGTTTTGGTTCACTACCAACGTCGCATGAACCTATTGGGTCATACACAAAGAATGACTTTGCGCAATTTCAAATGGTTCAGAGTATTGAATTTTATAAGATAAAATTCATAATATATAAGCCCTTATGATCGTTATATGATAACTTATTAATAGGGGTATATGTGTAATTTGCTTAAACAACGTAAGTACAATAGTTGTATTTCAAATTTACTTAAACAACATAAATATAATAGTTGTATTACAAATAGGGTTTTAAGTGAAAGCTTATCTACACATAAATAAAGGGTCATACCTAAAAATGAAATAAGAATTTAGTTTTTCAATTTTCGAATTCTCTAGATTTTGGGAGAGAAAGAAAAATGTTTTTTTATCTCTCTTGAGCTAGCACTCCAAATTGCGGTCACCGTTCGTGTGTGGATTTCTGATAGAGGATGCGAGCTTGAACGTCTTGAAGATCGAACAATCAGAGAAGAAAATCATGAATCAAGGTATAGTTTACTTTTGTAGATCTTGTTTAATAGAACTTATTTGCGATCATGTTGGGGTTTTTCAAAATTGTTTTAAATTTTTCGCTGCGTATGAACCCTAAAACCCAACAACTTACTTAACATGTCTAACATACTTAAATCACTTCAAATGAACCATAGGGTATTAAGGGACCATAACTCGGTATCAGGATCTAGGCGGGTCGATTCGGGAGTCCGAGAGACTTGAACCGTGTATTGAGGTGTGTAAAACCCTTGAGAATACTTCACAAAATTTAGTTCGCTTTTAATATTTGTTTTTTCGGTTGTCGAACTGTTTTTAATTCTCTAATATCATGACTTACTGTGGTTCGTTTATGTTGATTAACCAATTAAGTGGTTTATTGGGGTGTTATTTAGTGTTATGTTGTACGCGCTCTAGCACGTTAGATTGTAGCATGTGTCACTTGCGCCCTCGGTGAATGACAACCCGAGTTGTTGACTTCATCGGTGCATTTATTTGGTAGGTTGAGATTCGTGACCGACCAACCGCTAATAGTTTGGGTGTGGCCCATGCATGATACGGGTTGTTGAGATCATCCTAATTGACTAAGTATGGTCTAGTCTGCAACACATAACACAACCATTTGGTTTTATTGTCGTTATTTATGCATGCGTTGACCAAACCATTGTTTGTTTACATTCCCGATTACTCATTTAACTATTTCTCTGGTTTTCAATTATTTACCTGTTATTCTGATACTTGTATTGCCCTACATTCATGAGAGTATGTTATTCTGTTTCCAGTTAGCATATTTGCATGTCTAGTAGCTTTATTTGATTTCTTGGTGAATATTGTGTGAACTTCTCCTAGAATTTTACTCTTAGAATCGTCATTATATTTTTTGGGTGACTGAGTGCAATTCTTTTACGAGTAGTGGTAAGGGGATCTTGAGCGACTATCTTGAACTTGCCAGCTGTCGAGGACATACTCGTAGGTGTTTTATTTTTCTTTATGTTGGGTAACTGGGGAGTTTTGACAGACTTGGGACATGTATATGTTTTCCACAGTAGGATGTTTGTTAATCTTACTTTAAGCCTTCCGCTGATTTATTTTGTTATATAACTCTGTAAAACATAAGCCATTAGTATGATTGAAATGTAAAAACACATAAAAGACTAACTAAACCATAACGAAATAAAATAAGTTAGCACAAACTTCGAGAAAGCTGGCGTGACATCGACGTCAGCAAAACTACGGGACTCGCGAAGTAGTTCACCCAAGCAGCGTTGGGGCGTGGGGTCGCTATAGTACCCGCACAAAGATCGAGCTATCGGGCTTTAGCCCGACTTTTACTCTCATTGGCCCTTGGTCTGGCCCAAAACACACGCGGGCTTGATGGGTTAGGTGAGGTAATTGGGCAATCGATAAAATGCACACCCCTTGCGACTGTCGTCGGTAGCCCCTCTCATTCGTCCCTTCCTCTTCTTCCTTATTCTCTTATATCCTTTATCCCTCCACTTTGTTTCCCTTCTTTTTTATTACTCTTTTATTTATGCCCTAATCTAGATGATGAAGATGATGAGATAAAGTCTGGGTCCTCCATGTGATGGCCCCAAATTTCACAACCTTGAATTTGGACTCCGCCCGGCCTAGACTTACGTAGACCCGAGTCAACACTCGCATAATTCACGTAAACCTAGTCAGCGTTCCCTATCATTTACCATTTATTAAGTTATTTAAATTGAGTCATTATATATTAGTGAGTTATTCAAAGTACAGCAGAAACAAATCTTTCTCAACTAAATAAAATAACTCTAAGACACTAGTCATGACAACCTAGAGTGTGAAACCCCGCATATGTATACCAACATCATATATATATATATATATACCATTTACCATTTATTAAGTTATTTAAATTGAGTCATTATATATTAGTGAGTTATTCAAAGTATAGTGGAAGCAAATCTTTCTCAACTAAATAAAATAACTCTAAGGTACTAGTTAGGACAACCTAAAGTGTGGAAACCCGCATATGTATACCAACATCATATATATATATATATTAAGCCAGAGGAGAGTACAACATAGTATACATGCCCAAGATCTCTCATAAACCTATGTCCCAATGTTTTCAAAACATATACATATAATACATAGGACCTACCCAATAGGCGAAGGCGAGACTTAATCACCTAATAATCCTTCATTTCAATCCCCTATCACTAGTCCTTTGTCTTTCTTAACCCTGCAATATGACGAGGCTGCACTCACCGTCATAAAAAATGACTATGAGTAGAGAAATAGAACAATAATAACCAAATAGAGTTCCAACATCATTTCAAAAGTCAAATAAACGGCTAATCGAGTATCATGCATAGATATCACAAAGATAATAAAAAGGCAACATGATAATGAATCACTGAGATATCAACGATAAATGAGTGTCAATAGCACAAAGCAAAAAACATCTAAGTGTTCTAAGTCCATCTGATTGCCAAACATAGTAAACAATCAGACTTCCTAGACAAATCCTGGACTTAAACAAACCACCAGCTAGTTTAGAATGAGTTAACCCTAAGCAGTGCACACACAGTTAACTATTGGTTCGACTCCTAATCCTAACATGTGGGTTTAGACAAGTCCAAACATATGTGTAATCACGGTAGTGAGAGAGATCACAGAGCAAACTCACTGAACCCGTGACCACCATATCGCCCATTTAGACCAAAAGACCACTCATTTGGAATTCAAGAAAAACCAAACCGATAATTCACAAGGATAGATACCACAAACGGAATTGAAGAAATCATATTTCACCAAGTAATTGCACAAATAAAATAATATTAAAGCTTCCACTGGTTTTACTCACAGTACAACACGAAACCTCGTGTTTATGGCTCTCAAACATCCCGAAACCGATCGCGTACGCTAGTCACTAGTTTCCTAGACACCTGGTAATAATTTAAATCTAGTTTGGTTGCGTTAGAGTTCTATTTCCATTTACTTGTAATTTTCCCATTTTCCATAATTTTATCCATTTTCCCTTATTTTGAGTTAATTTTTTGGATATTGGGTCATATTCAAACCCATAAGGATACTCGATAGAAATATTGAAGTTTTCGTAAATTTTCAAAAATTCAGTGTTGTGAAGAGTGTCACGTCGTAGGTCACTCCATGGCCAAAAATCTTGGTGGGTGGCGTCGCCTAAAACGTAAAATCCCAACATTCATTATTCCAACATCGTGAGTGGTGTCGTGAGTAAATTCTCTGGTGATGTCACTTAAAGAGTGAATTCTCAAACTCTTTTGTTCTGGACGCCGCGACTGATGTCGTGGCTTACAGGCTCTATGACGTCCCTCGCGGCGTTGACTCCTAAATGTGAATCCAGGGTTTTTTGACACCTCGGCTTGTGTTTCCACCTTCCGAGCCTATCCCAAACTCCTCGGACGTCGTTACCAATCCAAAACCACAAAAAAAACCAAAAACTGAACACCACCAAATCCTAACTCAAATGGAAACACTCGCAACCCACGTCAAATCAACGAGAAACTAGTAATGAGTCAAGATCTTACCTCAACTCGAGTGTTTGCGGCGTCTCGACGTTGTCGCGAGTTTCAAATACCTTGTCGAACCCTTCCAATGAATTGAGAGAGAGGAGAAAGAGAAGAGTGTGTGAGAAAGAGTTTATCCTCATCCCATTCATATGCTTCCCAATGCGTATCTTAAGGCACATCTAAAGGTTCTTGGTCACTCCAGCCACCATCACCGCTTCAGCCTGTTGACGCTCAAGTGTGACTCCGCTGGGTGATACTACGTGACACACGATGTTTCCTCGGCTTCTCCGCCTCCCGACTGCACCAAGACTCACCCCGTCGCTCGTAAATAGAATATTAACAACTCAAACTTGTTATCAGATTTATTATTTATTATATTTTATTTGCCGGTTACCCACAAATATTGTTTCCCAGCCCCTGTGCCTATTTTTCAGCCTGCCGACCCTCGTTCAACACGTTTTTCAAGATGAACCATACTTGTAACTTGACATCACCGTCTTGTCACACAAACACGAAAACACGAGTATAAATAGGTAATACACGTCATCACACAAACATATCATATTTTTTGGGTCGTTACACTCCATGTGGCGACCCCAACAACCACAAACTGGGTCCCGCCTGGACTAAACCTACGTGGACCCCCGAGCCAATCTCCGACAAGTCAACACAAGTCTAGTCAGCCTTAAATTATCTAATTTATTCATTTACATTACTTATTATCTCATTGTGGTTAACTTTTGGGTTTCTTGACTCTATCAAGTTATTATTTACCCTCAATATAGTTAGGTGTGCAGCGGAATTGTTCTCAACATTATATCAACTTATTTAAACAAATTAAAACTCAAAGTAACCTAGATGTCAAAAATCATGCCCAAACAAACATCTCATACATATATATATATATATATATATGATCAACTGAAAACTCAACATAAGTATATACATGCATCATCAAGTGTTTCAACTCCCGAACTCCCCAAAATATCAAAAACGTAGGAATACATAGCCAAATATACAATAATGTAAATGCCTACTGAGTAAAAGCAAAATAAATGGCTTTGAGCATGCCTTAGAGATATCACCAAGCATAAGCATCTTGCCCCGACTCATCTGTGGATCTGTACCCACCGTCATAAAAAAGACGGTGAGTACAAAAAGTAACAGTAAAGCAACAACAATAGGGATCTCAACCTAAATTCTGAGCATCAATAAGTAAAGTCTATAAATCATGCGGTATTAAACGAAATGGAAATAAATAGTAAAGAGCATGATAAACAGACATAGTGAGCACAGTTTACGAAAATCAAGTGACCGGGAAGCAAACAGATAAGCGGATAGGTAATCCCAATCAAACCGCGGCACAAGAACTCATTAGCTTGCATTTAGCATAATGGGCCTGTAAGTCACCTCCACTATTCAAATAGGTGGATCCAGTGGACCCAAAGGTCACCTCCACTGCCCGACATACTATGTTAGGAAAAGTCACAGAGAAGGTCGGCTGTTAAATCCCTAACACATTACCGAAGTAAAGCCACAGGCATAGCCAGATGCTAAATCCTCCCGATAAGCTCGAACAAGAAGCCACAGGTGGTGCCAGCTGCTAAACTCGTTGAGACTCTTCTCTCCTGGTGGACTATCTAAACCTAGGTCATTTGAACTAGAATAGAGTACAATGGCAAGCATTTCAAGAAATAACCAGTCAAGAAATATAAGAGAATTCATGTTGATGTTATTGTTATCTTTACTCAACTTCCACAAGTTTCCCAATGTCAATCCCCAATTGATTAGTCAGTGCCCCACTGGTTACCTGATATTCATTTAGGTTCATTTTTTGTTAATTTTCACTTTTTTTTTTCCAATTTTCCATAATTTTATTCGTTCTCGTAATTGGGTCGATTACCCGGGTATTGGATTGTATTCGGACCCATTTGGATACCCGAGAGATTCCCGAAGTTTTTCAAAATTTTCTAAAAATTGGGTATGTGAACAGTGTCACGCTACAGGTGGCGCCGTGGGGCGGTCAAACCCTGCGGCGTCACATAAAATGTAAGGTCCGGGGTGCTCATTGCCCCAGACGCTGTGAGTGGCGCCGTGGGGAACAACTCTCCACGACGTCACTTAAAGCGTAATTTCTCCAGGGTTCACTGCCCTAGATGTCGTGATCGACGTCGTGGGGCTTTATGCTCCATGGCGTCCTTCGCAACGTCGACACCAGTACATAAATTCTCGGGTTTTTCGAAACATCGGCTTGTGTCATTGCATTCAGCGTCTATCCCAACCTTGTAGGGACCTCCGTGCAAACCTAAAACCTCATTCAACACGTATCCATCACATCCGAAAATTGTCATCCAAAAATCGACACAAAAATCCAAAAATTCACCAAAATTTGACAAAACTCCAACTCTTGTGTTTATTCAACAAAACCAATAACCAACTTACATCTTAGTGTTGGGAAATGTGTTAGGGAACAAAGTCTTGGACCGACTTCGCTATGAGAACATCACATGGATTAAGTCATAGTTGTTTCTCATGATAGGTATATTTTTCGGTCCTCGACTTGAGATTACCAGAGACTTCAACATTAGGAATACGATGATTTGACGCAATCAAACGTTGTCTTTAACCGGACGATTATAAAGGTTGTGATTGATTACTTGTGTGAATAATGTGGTGAAGTTCGTGTAATCGAGATAGAATTTGTCCCTCTCATATAAAGAGAGATATCCAAGTGGATCCCTCGATGAGTTAGATCAAGTTAAAAGGCCTAGTCTAAGTGAATTGATATTGATCAATGTTACTTAGATGTTTTCATCTACCTAGAAATCGAGACTAGTACGATTGAACATGTTGGATGACAATTCCATGCCTTATGTTTGATCAAAAGGATATGGTGTGACAAAAGGATGTTATATACACTATTGATTAGGTTGTATCGATTTGATATTCGTACAATTTGGATAGTCATAATGTCTTGCTAGAGGCCGCTTATGACTTGTATACCAAAATGTGTTTTGGTACACTGCCAACGTTGTATGAGCCTATTGGGTTGCACACTAAGAATGGTTTTGCGAGATTTTAAGATGGTTCAGAAAAATGAATTTTATATGATAAAATTCATGACAGAAACGTCCTTGTAGTGTATTACACTTATACTTCTTTATGTAAGGGTATATGTGTAATTTACTTAACCGTCTATATACAAGGGTTGTATAAATAGACGCTTTGAGTTAGAATACAAGTACGAAAGATTAAAAGAAAAAAAAAACTCTATTTTCGTTTTAAGAAACAACTTAGAGTTTTTGGTATGCTCGATCGTTTTGGAGAGAAACAAAAGGTTTGGTAATCTCTCGAAGCTAGCACTTCAAATCTTGGCCGTCGTTCGTGTGTGGGGCTGATGATAGGGCGTTCGTCGTTAAGCAAAGACCTTAAAGATCGATTAACCTCTAGAAAGGTACATTGCGATCGACTTAGCTCAAATTGATTGTCAAAATCATCAACCAAAAATACTAAAAATCCATTGAACTAGGGTTGTCCCCAAAATCTCGAAGAAAATATGCAAAATCGGCGTCAAAACGAAGAGAATGGAGAGGTGAGTTGAGATCTCACCTTTGTTTACGTGATTGATCGTTCCCCCAACCTTGATAATCACTTGAAATTTCCAAACCCTTAGATAAATTTTCTTTTTGAGAAAGAGATGAGAGAAAAAAGGTGATATGTAACGACCTGAAAAATATGAAAGGTTTATATGGCTTGGTGTAGTACCTATTATTACTCGTGCCTGGATTTATTGACAATGATGTCAGTGTACGAGTAAGGTTCGGCTCAAAAATATGTTGAAAGGGGGGCGAATGAGGTATGGGTACTTGGTGCTGGGGAAATGAAATTGTGGGCAACCGACAAATAAAACACACTAAATAATTAACCTAGGAAAGGGTTCGGTCATTAGTAATCTATTCATGCACGACAAGGTGAGTCGTGGTGCGATTCGAAGGAGAAAATGTGGTCGAGAACGCGATGTGGTACGTAAGTCACCCAGCAGAGTCACCGATTGGTGTCAGCAGAGGATTGTGGGCTAAAGCGGTGGAGGCGGTTGGTGTAGGTGGTAAGCATTGAATGTGCCTCGAGATACATATTCGCATGTAGATAGAAAGGATTTGTATAAATTCTTTTCTCTCTCTCACCGTTTCACTCGTTCACTCTCTCATCTATCATTTTTTCTCATTCTCTCGGTTCACAAAAGGTAGCAGCTGGGTTTCCGAAGCTCGCAATGACGCAGAGCGATGACGAACAACCAAGGTAATATATCGACTCCATACGTAGTGTATGCCATTTTGACGTAAGTTTCGTGGGTTTTGGTGAATGTTGGATTTCGGGTTGGTGGTGGTTTTGGTGGTGTTGGATTGGTAACAACATCCCAAGGAGTTTAGGATAGCCTCGAAACGCGGTGACACAAACTAGGTGTCAAAAAACCCAAAAACACATAAAAGAAGTGACATCAAGGAACACCGTGAGCCTATGAGCTTTAGTGTCAGTCATGGCGTATGAAACAGAAAGGGTTTTGGAACTGATGCTTTATATGATGCCGCCAGGATTTTCCCCACGGCGTGAGCCATGACGTCTGGAACAATGTTTGTGAAAATGGGACGTTTTGATCGACACCGGCGAATATTCTTCTCACGTCGTGACACTGTTCACACCAAAAATAATTCAGAAAATAAATAGAAACTTCGGGATTTCTCTCGAATAGCCATATGGGTTCAGATATAACTCAATATCCGGGAATTGACTCAAAATACAGGAAAAATAGATAAAATTATGGAAAATGGGAAAATTATAAGGAAATGGGAATAAAAATCTAATATAACCAAATTGCATTTAAATGATTACTAGGTGTTTAGGTGACTGGTGATAAGCTTACGAGGTCAGTTTAGGGACGTTTGAGAGCTATGAATACGAGGTTTCGTGTTATACTGGGAGTACAATACGTAAAACTAATGGAAGCTTTAAAATTATTTCATTTGTGCATTTATTTGGCTAATATCCTTGTTGAACTTTTGGAATTGTTATTGTTTTGCTATATCCTAGTTTGGAATTCTATTCATTTTTAGTGGTCCAAGGGCAAGTGAGTCAACGTGATCCTTTGGAATATGGCCTACTGATGTAATATGCCAGAGCTAGTAACTCGAGATGCACGGTATTATTTGTAATTCTATACGGGATGAGAGTTTCCTCATTGTTGGGGAGCTTTGCATTCGCGTGGATTTTAGGATGATGTGAGTTGGTCACGTTCTAAACTCTGAGCTTAGAAGGGGTAACTTATTCCTCGGCTTAAACGATTGTTTCACTAAGTCGGGACTACTTGCACCTATCCTTTGTTTATTCGAACACTCATTTATCGTTGATATCTTCATAATTCATTATCATGCTATCTTCATATTCTTTGTGATATTTACGCATGATGCTTGATTAGCCGTTTATTTGACATTGAAATGATATTGGATATCCATTTGGTTATTACTATTTTACTTCTGTACTCATCGTCATGGGTGCAGACTCATCATGTTTCAAAACAGACAAAGGGAAAGGATCGGAATAGGTGATTGAGGTGTAGGACTTTTAGAGATCAAAGCTCACCTATTTGGTAGGTCTTATGTATTATATGTATATATTTTGAAAACATGGGGATACGGGTTGTGAGAAAGGTTTGGATATGTAACTATGTTGTATCTCCTTCGACTTAATGTTGGTATACATATGAGGGTTTCCACATCGAGGTTATCCTTACTAATGATGAATTATTGTTGAATTGGGTGGTTAAGGAACACCCTATTGTAATGACCCTCAAATTTATTGGTGACACGCGTCGTGTGTTTATAGGACTGTGACCTACCATCGTGATTGTCATATTACTCAAGCCTCGGGAGTCGACACTGAGGTATATTTTATTTTTTTGTGATGTTTGTATTATTACTTATACCCGAATGAGAACTATGTATGTCCTAGTGCATAGTTTTCGTTTATAAATCGCTACAGATTTTTGTGTGAGATTCTGCTAAGAAAAAAGAAAATTTAGGGTATAAAATGAATAATTAAACATGAAAAAATGATAATTAGTGAATTATCAAAAATAATAAATAATTAAATAAAATGTGGGAGCGAGGTTATGTCCGGAAATGTACGCGGTATGAGTTGAGAGTTGAAACGGGTTCGATAATGTGTGCTTTAAGCTAGAAATGGAGCGGTTTTGAAACTTGAGTCATATATTGGAGTCATTTACTTATGTTAGAGTTGGTGGGAAAATGAAGGATGAGCCAAGAGATTTTCCTTGAGATCCATGCGTGTGAAGAGATGAGAGATTGGTATATAAACCAACTTTTCTCCCTCCTCAATCCTATTTGATCATTTCATTCAAACAAGAAGGAGGAGAGGAGACGTGGGTTTCATGATTCGTGGACACGTTGCAACGTCGTGGATCGATCAATCACGTATAAAAAGGTAGGTTCCTCACTCCTCTAATGTTTGTGTACGTTTTGGCGTTAATTTTGTGGGTTTTCGACGCAACAATTTTGGAAGAATTTTCGGGAAAATGTTGGAAAATGATTTTGATTAATATTTTCAGGGATCAATTGATAGTTTGATTGATGAATTGGTGGTTGATTTGTGATTGGAAGTGAAATGGAAAATTTTGGGAATTTTTAAAGAAATTCAAGATATTTTCGAATCGGGGTGTTTGTCGAGGTTTCACGGATAGGGAGTTGAGTTTTAAGTTGTGTTGGACATCCCGAAAGGTTTGGGATAAACTTGAAACGCGGCAACTCGAGCCAGGGTTTCGAGAAACCCCAAAATGAGTGTTCTGCTGAACACGCCGTGAGGGACGCCATGAGAAGATATTCCTACGACGCCACTCACAGACGTTTCGAGCAGAGTTAAATCAATGAAAACTAGGAAATACGTAGTAGGGACACCGTCTAGAACAAAACGGTCGCGACGTTACCCACATACGAGTTGGGTAGAGTGTTTTTTCTCCACGCCGTGAGACGCCGCCCAGGCCAAAGACGTCACGACGTCTTGGCGGCATGACGTTGTTCACAGAGACCAAATTTTTTGAAAATTTCAAAAAATTTTGGGGATCTCTCGGATATTCAATTAGGTTCAAATACGACCCAATAACCCAAAAATTAACCCAATTACACTAATTAAATTATTATGGAAAATTGGGTAAATTATAAAGATATTAATAGGATTTGTGAAATTAGTTAATTGACAGATTTTGAGAATTCGAGATGATGGCTGAGAGGTACACGAGGATCGGAGATTTATAGTTAATCGAGGTACGTTATCGTATGATTGTAAGCTAGATAGGAAGTATGCATTAATTCATTATCCATTTATTTTCAATTATATTGAATTGAGCTTTTGTTGGAATTCTGTTATTATTAATATTGGTTGAGTGTCTTGGCGTAAGCGTGTTGCGAAATACTCTTGGGTCCATATGAGTGGGTAAGTGTGAACACTTCTGCGGTTGTGTTGTTCCACCCCACTGATAACGGGTCATACCCTGAGTAATGGATTGTTTGGACGTTGCGGTGTCTTTGGTTGCTTGGTTACCATAGTGACTATAATTGCGGTGTTATGGTACTGCATTGATTTTGACCACTTATGGGCCTTCTTTGATTTGTAGATACTCAAACTTCGTTGCTCAGCTTATCAGCCTGTTTATCATGCTATTTGTTATACTTTCTGTTTTTCAATACCGCATGATATTTGGACTGTTTATTTAAGAAATCTTGAATTACTGTTTAGTTTCTTCTGGCACTACTCTCTTTTTCAAGCACTCACCGTCTAGTTTGTGACAATAGTGCACACAGATAGAGATAGAGGTGAGACGAGCAAGGGGAAGGAGCTGATGCTAGGTGATCTTCTTTGAGGACTCTCGGAGCGATCCTTTCCTTTACTTAGTGTAGGTTTTTGTTCTTTTAACTGTGATTATTGTATATTATGTTTTGTTAAACACTGTGACATGTATTGGGATTTGAGAGACTAGGAATATCATGTATGATCGTTTGTATATCTTTGATCACCAAACATGCATGTATTTATCCATTCCTCATGGTTTCCAAGTGATTAAGTTATCTATTGTTCTTGGTTTCCATTACATAGTTATAGTTGATTATAGTGATTTTCGCTGTGAATTTCCTGATAACTTTATAATCCTATAACTCATGCATTTAAATGATTAACTAACGATGTATCTGAGGATTTGAGGCTGACTAGGATGCGTAGACTTCGCGAGTAAGGACTCGGGGGCCCACGTAGATCTAGGCCGAGTGGGATCCAGTTTTATGGGGAATTGGGGTCGTCACACCTATGGTATATTTGAAAATCCCTTAAGAGTGCAAAAGTGGCTCGGAACGTGATGACAAAAATGAAGGCTTGAGGGTTTTCAAACCCCCACACCTAAACTTGGTTTGGCGCCACCTAGTTTGGCACTGTGAGGATTAACCCCACAATGTTGCCTGCGCCGCCATGGGATTAAAACACATAAAAAGAAAAGAAAATTGGACAATTTTGTCCAATTTTCCTCATAATTTTTGGGCTTTCTTGAGGATCTCCTCTAGTTCGAAGACCTTTAATTCACTCTAAAAAGTTATGAAATGAATTCCCAAATGTTAAGGATTATCGAATGATAGTCGGGAATATAACGATAATCGGGTTAGGTTATTTGCGAGTCAAGTTGGATACCGGAACCTAAATTAAAATTTAAATTATAAAATAAGTTTATAAAACTCTAATGCTACCAAAATTGGCCCAAATGAATACTAGGGCTCTAGCGGACTAGAGACGGACGTTTGAGGGACCGACTTTGGACATGTAGGAGCCACGAGAGATGATTTTTACGATGTTTGAGGTAAGTAAAGCCAGTTAATTAAGGGAATGCATAATAATTTATCATCTATCTTTCCTTGTTATTGTTGAAATATTCTATCTTTCGAAATTTCATTCTTTATTCCTTGGTTGAGTGTCTAAGGCCTGAGTGCGTCAAGAAGGTACTCCTGGGTCTGGTGCGGACAAATGTGACCATAACTATGGGTTTGATGCTAGCTGGAACAAACGTAACCTTACCCCGAGTACTAGATTAATATGTCACTAGATGTGGGTGAATCAACCGTGCCACGTTGATGTCCTCATGCCATACTGAACTAAGTTGTCAACTTGCAAAGTCTCGATTCTAAGGAAGTCGAGATGAGGTACCCGCTCTCGATGGATTTGAACATTTGGTTGCCGTCTTTTGATTCCAATGCACTCATAATCGTTGCTATTTACTTTTTGATCTATTTATCATGCACTTTCCATTATTTATCTGTTTTTAAATTCTCGTATGATTCTTAAACTGCTTTTTAAATGATTCATGAATTATTGTTAATATCCTTCTGGTTATTATTTTTTATTTTAGTGTACTAACCGTCTAGTTTGTGACGATTGGTGCAGATCGGCCAGAGACGGGCAAAGACAAGGAACTATTGATTGGTGACTTTCTCTAAGGACTCTCGGAGCGGTTTCTTTTCTTGCACACTGTAGGCTCTGCATTTTTGTATGTAATTATTGTATATACACTATTTTTGATAACATTGAGACATTTTTGGGATTGAATGACATAGGATATCATGTATTATCATTTTTTACTGTTTATCACTAGCTATGCATGTTTATCCATTTATTTCAGGGTTTCACACCATAGGTTGTCCTAACTATATATTTTGAGTTATTTAAATTTGCTTAAGTTTATTTTCGCTGCGTAGCTATTAAAACTTGCATAACTTGATAACTCAACTCTTAAACTTTATTTTAATGAGAATGTAACTAGTGGAGGTTGACTAGGCATGCGTTGACTTTGCGAGGACTGACTTGAGACAACTTAGGTCTAGGCCGGGCGAGCTCAATTTGTGAAACTGGAGCCATCATAGACATAGAAGGCCGACACATTTTAAGAGGTCTCGAACACATAGGGCCGACACTGACACCTTTAAAGAGGTCAGGTTGGATCTCTCTGTTATTCACTGAGACTGAGTTCTCTTCACAATCTCAGTTAGAGTCGGTCGTTACCTCTTTAGAGGTCTCGGCCCTGTGCGGTCAAACCATGCAAGCGACACTTCTTCACTTTTTGGGGTGAGGGTGATGGGATGAGCAAAAGTATTTTTGAAATTTTAAAAAAAATTTGGGTAAACTAAATAAAAAGTGAAGTAAACGAAGAAAAAAACTCAAAAATAGGGTAGAAGAAGCAAAAGGTGGGGTGCGTATAGCCGCGACCAACTTTTAGGATTTCATCTAACGTATTTTGACAACATAAACTTGTAACCAAACACAATTATTTAATTAGCTTATATATGCGCTAGGTGGTTGTTGTTTTTTTTTTTTTTTGTGGTCAAATTAGCTTTTATATATATATATATATATTAGTTGACAAACACAATTATTAATTTGCGTTCCCAAAACACAACCAAGTTGGCTTTTTTTTTTTTTTTACCAAAACACAGCCAAGTTGTTGTTATCATTGAAATTAGGCGTGGGCCCTAATGGTGGAGTCTCTGGTGGTGATAGGGTTGGCTAATAAACATTTGAACTCACTTAGCTAGTGCTCCATTTTGACGTTTGGAAAATGAAATTGTGTGATTTGAACTCTTTTTTATTTATTTTTTTATTTTTTTTATTTTTATTTTTATTTTTTTTTTTATAAAGAATCAAACACGATCTCTCGATGTCTTACCTTTTTGGCAAGTAATATATTTACTATATATCTCACATGAGAACCTTTGAAGGGATTTGAACTTCTTATTCTAATGATTTCAGGAATATTATTGAGAATAACTAAGTATCATGTATTCACACTCATTACCCATTGTGTGTGGGTCGTCGGATCTGCTCAAAACACATATTCTAATATATATATATATCAACATACGATATAATTGCATCGATCGCCTCTCTAACCATTATGATATTTTTTTTTTGTCTATACCACCTAATATCCAAACTCGCTTTGAGTTGACCCATAACTAGTGTAAAAAGTTCTCAACGGCTGACTCGAACTCGAGTTATAACTTAAGGGATCCAATGCCAAACCACTCAAGCCAACAAACTATTGGTTCATAATATTTCTAAGTGATATTTACTATAAATTTCCTTTAAATAATTATAGGGTGTTGCAATTATATATAGGTAATTTTATAAAATAGAGCCCAAATATATATATGTTATAAAAGAGAGACTTTTTTTTTTTGAACTTTAACGAAAGTCGAACCGTTATCTTCCTAAACTTGACTTCTAGCAATTAATCTTTCATCTATATATCTCACCGAAAATGTTTTGGTATATATGTTATGGAAGAGATTAACCCATACATTGAACATGTATTACGAAAGATTGGGTGCAAATACTTGTAACTATTAGAATTAACAATATGTAATGATCTCTTATACTATGAATAATAAAACGAAATTTCAATAAATTGGCAACAAAACTAAATAAATAAATATCAATTAAAAATCTAATCGGATTTCGCAATGTCCCAAGACATAATTTTTTCCACGATTTGATGATTAATCCACTTCAGAAATTTGTCTCCAAGATTAAACCGGAATGCACTTCCAAATTTCAAGATCACTAAATTCGAAAGTCTGCCCAACTGTATTCATCTATCTCAAAATAAATATAATTTCGAATTTCAAGAATTGAATAATCAATTTGTGTTTGAGTAAGACTTAAATAGATTTTGAAGAGTTGTCTCAAAACAACACATCCCTTAATTTCGTAATAAAAAATCCGATGGGTTTAACTGTCCCAATTAGTAACAACTCCAACTGAAATAACTATTAAATAGTTAACGAAATTCAAAAAAATAATTACTGTTAAGTAATTTCAAAATTTTAAAAACTATGTGTTATATGAGTCAACTTACTATCAATGTGCATTTGTCGTGTCACTTCATTCCAACCCTTTGCCCCTTAAACAAAGTTAGTTGGGTTACTTTCACATATAAAGTAAAAAATGCTTTTTGGTTTTTCAACATGGGACTACTGTTTTTTTTTTTTCAAAACACAAGAATAAGTTTTTTGTTCTAATAATATCTAATTAGCATTTGAAAATTAAAAATAAAAATCTAGTTAGCATGACATGATTGATAGAAATTGAAATAATTAGTTTACCTATAATTTTGTTCATTTTTTTTTGCAGAAAGATATATAATTATAATTAGGCCTCACACAAAATTGTTAGAAACTCTTGGTTTATAATTTATATGTATCAAAGTATATCTACAATTAATCAACATGTTTTTACTTTTTAGTTTTTATTGTCTATTAATGGACTTTTTGGCTAACAGAGTTTAGCTCTTTATCCTTTTAGCCTCGACATAGACTTTCTAACCAAAACAGATTTGGTTCAGTGATAAATTTCTCCTTCGGATGAGTCCTAAGCAAGAACACTTAAAATTAAAACCTACCTAAAAGGCTATAAAAACTAATTTTAGTCCACTCATCTAATTTGTAGCTTTGTCATAAGTAAACACACTAATTAATAATTTTAAGGCGCTTACAATATATGTACCAAAATTGCTTCATTTCTTTTTCTCAAAAAAAGATCAATATTCACTTTTTTGGCCTCCAACCTTTATTGAAAAACATTTTCTCTGTTTCACTATCTTAAGATATCTATATTGATATAGAATGCATATTTTGTAATCATAACAACGTGCCTTAGCTAATTCACTATAAAATACTATTCCTAGCTAACTATCAAGATCAATCTGCTATGCTACGAAATTAAAGAAGCGTTTACATAAGAAAAGCCAAAAAGAGGTTTATCTTCATATTGAAGTTTTGGGCCTTTCTTGAATGAAAAGGCTCTTCCAGCATTCAACCCCACCACACGTTTCGTATATGAAACAAGGACGGACTTAGATTGTGAAGAAAGTTTTGCTCTTTTAGGAGGGGATAGTACATATTCTAAATGAAAGTCTAAAGTTTATTGTTTGAGTTAAATTAAGATTGATTCTTTGTTCTTTGAAGTTGATCGATCAGTTTTATATATCACACATAGCTATATATATGTACACCAACTTAAAGATGTTTCAGCCTAACAGGTGAGTTTTGTGCGGACCAGTGACTATTCCCAAACACCACAGGAGCCCAATTGCTACAATTTGACCTTTTCAAAAATTATCCAACATCAAAATGCAAGGATATGGTATTAAAGATCCCCGGTTTGACGCACGTAATATACACTTTAGTCGCGGTGCTTTTTATTTTTTCTTTTCAGAGGTATTTTTTATTTAAATGTACCAAGAAAAATAGACTTCTCGGCACTCAAAATGCATATATAAAAAATCTTAAAACCATCTTGATCAAAAACTAAAATAAAATAAATCTTAGAACCTATACAAAAATAGAATGGGCTTTGTATATGTTGCATAATTTTTTTTATTTTTTTATAAAAAGGGTTGTAAGATTTTTTATATATGCATTTTGAGTGCCGATAAATCTATTTTTCTTGGTTTCTTACATGTGTTTGGTGCCAACCGTGTGCATCGACTAATTTACGCTCGAACACTGTTGGGCTTCATATATGAGGGGCGACCCTCCCAACCCAATTTTTTCTATTTACAAGACTTAGACTTAAGACCTTGCTTAAAGGTACCAAATCTCTTACCACTTAGACCAAGTATGTATTACATAATTGATGATATTTGTTTTCAGTTCAACGCAACTCTACAATTTTTTTTTTGGTAGGCAGGGTTTAACGTAGCTCTACAATTGCTAAAGTACTAAAAACCAAGTATTATATCTCGGGGTTGTAGATTGCCGCTAGTATTGATATTATCCCAATCTAAAAACTTTTAACTCATAGGCATGTAGTTTTAACTCAATATTAAGGTCTCGGTACTATTAGGAGATTGGGAAGTAATTAGATATTTACTTCATTATGAAATTGAAGTCTTAAGTCTTAAGTGCCTATTGTTGTATTATGGGAAGCAAATCAAGGGTAATTTATAATTTGTGATTTACCCCCTAGAGAGAATAAAATATTAATTTACTACCTAGATATACTGTGGATGACATTAATCTGGACATCAACGTACTGCTTGCACACATAAGCCATTTTTGTGCTGTCCACCTCAAATTACGTGTGTCACATTCGTTGTACAAAGATTTATGAACGTGAAGAAGACTAAAGAGATATCAATTTTGTGCCGACGTGCTTGAAGTCGAACTATCACTGAATTTTAATTTGCTGGTCAACATAAATAATTCGACCAACGGTCTTCATCGTTCAATTGTTTGTGCCGTTGCGATGTCCAGGTGGAGGTCATGATAGTAACAATCTGATATTTACTAATGCACCCTTTATATTTTTTTTGAAAGAATGCACCTTTATATTTTTTTTGAAAAAAATGTACCCTTTATATTAATTATATGGATTTTGCTAGAATGATACCACTACAAAGTCACACTATATAACGTACGTCCCCTTTATCTAACCGTCTGTGTCCATCTCCTCGAGATATAAGCTTACGCATCTCAAGATTCAAAATACGATTGATGGGGTGCACATTTTGGGGTTGACTATAGAAGTGTGTGTTCTAGCAGTTTCCATATATCGAATTGTTACTATCATGACCTCCTCTCTTTAAATTAATTTTTTTAAAACCACCCTTTATATTAATTATATACTCCAATTTAAACACTTATTTGTTTAAGCACACTATTTCTTTGACTGTTTTTTTTTTTTTTTGGTAGGATTTCTTTGACTTATTTTATACACACTATTGACTTTATCATGTGTTCTCTTCAAAAAAGAAAAAGAATAAAAGAATAAAAAAAAAAAAAAAAAACTCTATCAGTGTTCGATCGGCTTCTTTTATTGTTTATTCAATAAAAAAAAAATCAAATTTATTCAGACATAAGACATATAGTTCCATTCGCCTATAGTAGTTGTAAGATTCATCTTTAGCACCACTTGTCTCTCTTCAATTTTATGTATGTATGCATTAACCATCATTCAATTCCTTTGCCACTTCTATACGCCAGTGTATGAATATTCCCGTTGGCTATTGATTTGATCCTTTTCATTAAGTTCTCTTATTCATTAGGCAGTTGTCTTCTCTTTTTGGAAGCCTGTGTTTATCTTCTCTAGTCGAAAGTTTTGTTTATTTTCCCTTGTTAGAAGTTTCATTTCTCGTTATGGTTCTAATAGTGCATATGTACTTTCAGACGTTTGTAAAGAAAATGGTCATTGATTGTCATATTATACAATTGTTACAGTCACAATTCTTCAAAATCAATTTTTTTGTTAGTAGAATAATGTTTGTATGAGCAATTAGGATTAACGAATCAATGTACTTTTATTAAAGTAATTGATTTTATGTTCAGTCATTATCTATTGAATGTATTGAGCCATCGTGATGAATAAAAAATTTATTTTACTTAAAAAAAGTGCATAAGAAAGAGGCATGAATGATGGATGATTAGAAGAAACCTGAAAAAAAAATCGAAGTGTAACCATAAGTATAATATTATTAGTTAAAATTAGGGGTGTACACAGATCTAGGTTAATTAAGGTTCATCTGTAATTCAGTCCAATTATCACAGATTGAGCAAAATTACAATATGGTCCAAACTAGTTATTTCAATATCAATTCAACTCGATCCAATTTATTAATTGCATGCAGACTAGACTGGATCATTACATTACACGGATTATAAAATTAATAGTTATAAAACTATAAAATCAATAGTTTAAAATTAAAACTTAGGCAAATACCAATTAATAACAAAGAAAATTGTGATTAATGATGAAAATTATGAATGAGGTTTTTAGTTTAAATAAATTTAATTTAATTTGAAAACAAATGGTGAAAATTTAGATTTTTAAGTGTGTTGGTAAATAGTAGATGAGTGAGTAGGATAAAGAAGAGGGGTTAAAATTAATTTAGTACATAGTTTTTAAAATAGATGGAGTAAAGTGATTGTGATTTGTTATTCAATCAGGTTAGACCTGATCGAGTTTGGGTAGCCACCTAAGCCCTTGAACAAATTATCAGGCTTTGGTAGTCATTTTTAAGAAAAGCCTAGCTTGAGTTCGAGCCCAGTTAGGTCTGCTTTCAAGTGGACTGGGCTTGGGCCACCTTAAAAAGCCCAAGCTCGACGCGAATACAAGTTAGTGACTAAAATATTTAAAAATAATTAATGTTGTAGGTGGGATTTGATCTTACAACACAATGGTTACATTAGGTGATGCTTACTATTTGAGCCACTTTTTTTTTATATATATAACAAAAGAATATATAATATGCACATAGAAACACAAAAGTTATCGAAAAAGTCCATAAAAAATTTATTAATTGAATATAAATAATTTATATTTATATTTTTAATATTTATATATTTATATATGGGCTTGTGGATGGGTTTGGGCTTTGTATTTTTGACATGGGCCGGGTTTGAGCCTATGTGTAAGCCCGCATATATATGGTGGGGTGAGCTTGGGCTAAGGTTCTTTAGGCTCTGGCTTCGTCCCAAGCCCTACCTATAAACAAGTCTAAATCATATATAATTCCTTATATATGTTTTTTTCAGTAGTGCTATTTGGACTTATGAGTTCGGACTCCTACAGGGGTTTTGAAAAAAAAAATTTATTTCAAAGTCATCCTCAAACAATAAATGACTTCGAGATAACAATTTGCAAAACTCTTGATATTTGTAAAAATTTCAAAAATCCCTTTATAAGTCTAGACATATTTTTCATTTCTTTTTTTTCAAACTACGTTGATTATGTTATAAGTTGTTCATCACTTACTAGTTATGAGTCTCATACACTAAACATTGAGAAAACTTTAGTAATTAACACTCGTTGAAATATGAAACGGTCCCAACATTATACGCCCTTAAACTTTATAGCAGAAAAAAAAAGTTATATAGATTTTAAATTCAACAAAAAAATCATATGTAAAATTGCCTAGATTATGTGCACTGTAATTGCCTTTTTTGTAATTTCTGAAAAAGAAAATCATAGGTAAAATTTGAAATTAAGACGTGATAGTTTCTAGACTAATTGGTAGATCATGTAGGGCCATGACTTAATTAATAAGATCGATATCAGACCACCTCCAATAAAATGTTGATTGAATGTCAATGTAAGATTATATTGATTATATTGACATTGAGATGAAAAAAGTCTCTAATGAGAATGTTTATTTAGAATGTCATGCTAATGTGGCATAAAAAAATTGACATTGTAAATTTTGGATGTGAACTATAGACATTCAAATTGACAGTCACATATGATTCCATTTCTTTTTTTTTTGGTTGGTTGAAATTTGATCTCTTTTTAAATTGAAAAAGAAATCCCACCTCAACAATTGATGTTCAATTCACATCTACCATTGAAGATCAATTTTGGAGTCCAATGTCTATTTGAGCCACATGGATGACATCCTCTTCACTGGTAAGAATCTACGCTCACAATCCACATTTACCAATGGAAAGCTCTCAGAAGTTCCGAAAATCGACACTTCATTTCTGCCTTATTTGGTTAGTGGTGGAGTTATATCACCCACTAAACCAACTTGCAAGGAGTT
Organism: Stephania japonica; assembly: GCA_039657345.1. Taxonomy (NCBI): domain Eukaryota; kingdom Viridiplantae; phylum Streptophyta; class Magnoliopsida; order Ranunculales; family Menispermaceae; genus Stephania; species Stephania japonica. The sequence goes on along the minus strand of CM077558.1, from coordinate 10,698,988 downwards.
GAAAACTAATTAACCTTATTTGATTGCCTAACTTTTTTGTAAGTTATCTTCCAACTTACACCTTAAGGTGATAAATATCTTTCCCCATAAGAGTTATCTCTCAAGAGTTCAAGCACAATTACTCCCACGTTAATGACCCTTTTATTACCCATTTCTCTCTTATTTGAAGATTATTTACGTCTATTTATATCTTTTAACCGTTTATGGTGTTTTGTCAGATATAGAACTCACGTCTGAGACAAGAAAAAATCATAAATAACTAAAAAATAAAGATGTGCATTAAAAGTGAGTCATTTTATCATTTTCCTATATTATCTATTAGACTTTTTTCAATAATAACATGATCCGAACTAGTCAAATTTAAAAGTGCACCAAACGGCAATATTATGACGTCTCCAAAATTATTCTATGCCTGCATCAATTAATTATTGATAATTTTCCTATCATGCATCATTATACACCCTTATTTTATTTCTATACAAAAAAACTTTAAGACTTCAACTAATGACTCTATATTACCATGTCTTCTCTCTGGAAATTATAATTTTCTGACACCCAATGATCAGTGGTGCAGTGGTTAAAAAAAAAAAGACCACAAACTTTTAATTTTGATGCTGAGGCCCGAGTTGATTCTTTGTGTGGATAACATTATATTCTTTTAATTATTTTTAAATTATAGAGTTGGGGCGTTTAATTAACTCCATAAAATTAGACAAATCAAAATAAGGAAGAGTTAGAAAAAATTTCAGACACCACCCTTAGTTAAAGATGTTAGATGTTCGGATACTGAGACGCAGCGAACAATCAAAATCTTATGATGTTTTATTTGAGTGAGTGCTGGCCGTTTAATTGGTGGGCCCAGATAAATACGTTTTGCAATCAATGGTTCTTCCAAAACAAGCCCTAATCAGTCATAATTACTTGATTAGATGAGCCCAAGCCCAACTGTGGATTGTTGGAATGCACGTTACCCACCTTATCCTTTGAGACTTTCATTTATGATATTCCAAATCATTCTTTTGGTCCAACCGTCCAACCAATCCCTTAATTTGATTACATAACCATATATTTCAATTTAAAAAAAGGTAGTGCTATTTGAACTCGTGAGTTCGAACTCAAAACTTTTTTTAATTTCAAATACACCCTCGAGCAATTAATGAAACAACCATAATCACTTGTAAAATTCTTATTATACCCCTTAAATATGTATAAAAAATTTAATAACCTCCCTATGAGTCCGGACTCATGAGTCCAAGTAGATTTATTGTTAAAAAAAAGGAAAAATAGTTGAATATACTATCTCATTAAGGGGGTCACTATGTTTTAAGCTCTTTTAGGATTAAAAACAATAGAGTTAAAAAGTATTTAATGCTTAGTTAAGTCACATACTTAATTTAATACTGAAGTAGAGAAAAATATCAATGCTGATTCTAGTCAAATAGAAATAACTGAAGAAAAGGATGGGCAATAGTGACTCAGCGACAACAAAAAACTTATCTAAAGTTAGATACAACTTTATCAAATGAAAAGTGGTACTGTCGCAATAATAAAAGACTTAGTTCTCCTTAAACGAGATTGATAGTGCCTAAACACAGACACAAATCAATGTCAGTTCAGTCAATGTATTCAATTGCCAAATAAGTTAGAAATTTCCCCTGGAATTGAAGTCGGATAAAATTGAAACTACAAGTAAAATTGGATTATCTCAAACAATTTTAGTTTGGGATAAATGTAAGAAGACAATCAAAATTTTAATGTTTAAAAAGGTCATCAAACTGTCAAAGCCTCTCAGGCTAGGCGAGATGGTAAAGACATCGCTTGCCAAAAAGGCAAAACCTCCAGAGATCATAATTAGATTCCCACTAAAGTCAAAAAAAAAAGTCATCATGCTTCGCATGCCCAACTCCAAGTGATTCAACAGTACTATTAAGGGGGCAGGGATTATATTTACTTATTCCTATATTTACAACAACAACAATATAGCCTTAGCCCCAAATTAATTAATGTCGGCTATATGGATCAAACTATTCCATTGTCCTCAATTTAGTGTATATGTTTAGGACTAAAATTTACACAACTTAATAACCTAACACATTTAAGCCATTCTGCATAGCTTATATACCAAGTAACAGTCTCCCTATTAAAAAAAGTAAAATACTTCAACTGGAAAAGAGGGATAAAATTAAGCCATTCACAATTTATAGTTATGGCACTAGCAGAAACAAACTATAAACCAAGTGCAAATGTACGTATTTTTAGTTAGCTCAACAGAAACAAAAATGTATATAAGATGAGAGTATAAACCCAAAGATGGGAATATGATGGCGTCAACCACGACGCCGAGCTCTATGTAAGGCATATAGCTACATATACGTACAATTAAATAGCATAAGTATTTCCTAGAGTTAGAGAGAGATTGGTGGTGCTTCATATCAGAAAATGCAGTACCAGAATGTGAAAAATGCAGCAATACCACTCAGTATATATAATCTCTCAAAACAGCTTTCACTTCTCATTTTTTCCTCTCTCAATTCCCTCTGCAACTTAGAATATAACTGACAAGATTCAAGAAGCTCACCGTAGTTCTTGCTCCTTTGGCAGCTTAGTGCTTTTCTGAGGATGAGCAAACTGTTTCGGCCATTTACATGAGCACCTCCCATGTCTTCCAATTGCATACTTAGTTCCGTCAACTTGAGAGTCGTCTGGTTGCTTTGTCCGTCCCCAACATGTAACGCACGAAACTTCATGACGAAAGTGCATTCTACCACATTACAAGGTAGAATGTCTTTCGCAGGAAGAATGGATCCAAATCGTATCAAGAAGTCGCTATCTGTAGGCCAATGTCTTTGCCCTCCTAACGGGCTCCAACTAGCGAAGTTAGCCGCTTGTTTATCTTCCTTGTTAACGATGATACAACTAAGCTGGATACCGTCACAAAGCTCCCTCCATAGCTTTCCGTCCTTCCTTTCCTTCTCGATGGATGTAATCGGTGTCAGACCATCGGCCACTGAGAGTGTAACATTGTTACCATGGTCGTCATCTCTACCTGAATAACTAAGAAGGTCAATACGAAAAGGGCAGTCATAAAACCAACCATTAGAGCCACCAGAATCAGGAATTCCCCAAAGGACTTTTGAATAGACTGCTTTATCTTTGTATCTAACATCAATGATGGTGACAAAGTCAGATGGTGAGATGCTTTCAAACTCATCAATATCACCATAGTAATCGTCCACAGCCCATTCTTCGGAATATTGAAGAGAAGAGTCCCAATGAGCAATCGGAACTTCCTTGTTCACGATAAGTGGAAAACAGTCCGCATAAAACTTTCTGAACCCACCAATGGATGAAATAAGACTCCTAACATCTTCTCTTTTGGTGGAAGGCCACAAGGAATGACATACATTTTCCCATATTCTCTCTTCTTTTGAAATAGAACAGAAAGCAGCACAAGCACACGCTGCACTAGCTAAAGTTGCGCCGTCAAGTCGCCCCAAAATGTCATAGAAAAGGTCATTGCTCAAAGATGCCATACTTTGAAATTGTGCCACAGAAACAGCCATGCAGAAAATAAGTAAACAAAACCAACTTGTCCCACCTCAGGAAAGATCTGGAGATTCGAACATACATGCAGAAAATAAGTAAACAAAACCAACTTGTCCCACCTCAGGAAAAATCAAATTCAAAAAAGTTCTAAAAAGATGCAAGCTTTTTAAAAAGAGTCAGGCTATTTGCACCCCAGTACCCTCTCAGGGCACACCCAAAATGTATGTAAATTGGTACACTATTGAGGTGCCCTCATAAACAATTGGGGTGCACATAGCAGTGCTCTTTAAAAATGGTTTCAGAAACTTTAATTGATTCATCGTTGGAGGCCTAAACTGCATAATTTGCAGGCCCAAGGTCCCTCGAACAGCCACCCATTTTCAAACAGAGATAAAACATCATGTCCCCCAAGCAATCCAAATCATTACCATTTCTAATAAGAGAATTATATAGAGTGTAGAAGAGATTAGACTTGATATATGATGCTTAGTAACTTCTCTAGTCCACAAGATTCTTTTAAAATCTGTGTTTCACAGAAATTTTTTTTTTTTTTTTTTGGGGGGGGTTCAATAAGCATCAAATCCCCGTTAGATAATTCGATAGTACATGAAGAAACCAAGTTGACATTTACTCCTGCTATAGTGGAAACAAACATCATTTTCTAGGATGGTGATGAAAAATTCGAACTTCATAAAGAAAGATATAAAATTGCATATTTCCAATGGAATGAAAAATCCACGTGTTCCATAAAGGCTAAACCATAGATATAAAAAATTATGTCCACAAAGTCCCAACTCTGGCTTTACTAACACTAATAATGCATACATAAATAAGGAATTAGAAATCAGGATTCCTAGTAATTGGTTTTCTTTTAAAGAAAGAGTTGATATCGTATATAGGTAATCCTGGACCAGCTGACAAAGAAAACCACAAATAACCCTTTGTCCACTCCAAAGCAATAATACTATTAAGATGCTGTAGCATTTTCAAGAAAAGATGACTAGTAAAAAATCAAAGACAGTGGCACTCCTGAAATAAATGTGATGCTTAGATCTACTCTCGATTTGCCAATTAGTAGCAATCAAGCAGGCATCGTAAAATAGCTCTTTCTGCTCTTATGTATCCTTACTCCAATACAGCAAGACAAATACCACTGAACACTCCCAACCATGGGCATGTTGTATTATTCTTACACCCCCTTCATGGGGCAAAAATCACAAGTGCTTTGAGTAATGTTTTAAAAAAAAAAAGATTTTTTGAATGATTGTGGCCCCCATCAAAATTTATGCAATAAATAGCAAGATTTCAATGCACTTCTGTCCTGGGACGCAGTTATTAATTTAAGCAAAGAATATCTAACAATTTTTGGTTTTGAAAAAAAAAAAAAAAAAAAAAACCAGTCCCTTCAAATTGGTGACACAAAGACAAAGTCATGAACGTCACCAATTTACTGAACAGGCCAAAAATCTGTGAAGAATATCTCGGGCGCTTCTCAAATAAATGCTGACGTTGATATTCGTACATGAATTAATAAATATGTTCCCACTACAGCTTCCAAAGAGTAAAATATTGGCTTCAAAAAGAAGAGAGAAATATTTCTGGTTTTGAGTGACAGATCAAATACTTGCACATCCTGCATTAACACAGATGCACTCTATCTGAAAGGACTAACATTCAATGTACAGATGCAAGTACCTACACACTTGATATCTTGCAGAATGTAAAATAAACCACAATAGTGCAACCATAGCAACGGATACTTAGGTTCCATGTGGGGGAATATACACCACAAGAATTGTTAAAGGGGCAATGTAGAGAATGAGAGCAAGAAGAAAATTCTAGAACACAAATTTTAGGATTGAAATCAGCAACACATAATGAACATAATCGACGACATTATAGCAATGACCAGACAAAAACATTGTAATGAAATTTCAGTTGAATCTCAGATATGATACGGATATATCTCTATCACAATCCTTCCTTCAAGGTAGCTCTCTATGGCATATACAATCTTACTTCTAACTGAAAAACAATTACCCATCAAATACAAAGTTTCGACACCTTTGATACTTCAAGAAAGGAATCTTTGTAGCAAATAGCGAGACTATCATACCAAATTCACAACCAGTTTCCAAGCTAGTATGAAGTATGAACACATATAATTCCGAGAACTCAATAGTTTCTTCTTCAAGGGCATCTCTAGACATGCCCGCCGACCAAAGTCGAATTGGCGAAACAAAGACAAAGCCATGAACTTCATAGATTTTTGGTTTGTTTTTAGTCACAGAACAAAGTGATAAACGGTGATGAATGACATACACAGTTCTCAAATTGCATTTAGAATATACCCATTAAAGCAAACAAAAATTTGAGACCACCCACTTCACCTATTCATCAAACTCAATGAACCTCAAAACCCCTCGTCATAATTCATGAAAAACACAACAAAGGGGCCATTGCAGAACACACAAAATTCTTCATTTTTACAAGTTTTAACAAATACCCATTATCACAAAAACTCACCTCAACCGCTCCCCATCACAAGCAGACCTCCAATCCCCAACAAATCAAAACACTCCCCAAAACTGAAAACTCAGCAAAAATTGAAAACACCCATATATCAGAACCAAGATTTGCTAATACTAAGACACTAACAACAAGAAACAAAGATCAAACACACCCTTTTCAGGGATGATCTCACCTCAACTCACCTGCCCTTCTTTGCCCAATTTTGTTTTGGCCCTTTTTTCAAAAATTTCTGGGATTTCACAAGCTTTGATTGGAGAGTGAAGTTGTGGTGAGTGGGTACGTGAAGGGTAAATTTATGGGCGATTGAGAGGGGTAAATACGGTGTGACCCATCACCCAGATTGAATTGAATATTCAACTACCAAACTTCTACAACACTAGCTGCAGCTCTAGTTGTGATTTTGATAGATTCCCATGATGGTTTCCTGGGATGGGTTTTGTGGTGGATGATCGCGCCAACTCAACTGCTCTGATTTAGGCACCGCCAAACTAGTTTTTTTTTTTTTTTTTTTTTTTTTTTTTTTTTTTTTTTTTGTCGAAATGTTGTTGAGCCGAAAGGAAAGTCTATTACATAATGTCAAAGTTGTATCCCAAGAGTTAACTAGTTTGGGGCATTTTGCTTGTCAAGAAAACTATCTATCAAATTAATTGCAGTGTTGTTGAGCAAGCTGAGAAAAACTTTTGACTGTTGTTTAAGTTTAATTCAAGAGCTATCAAGTTTAGATTTGTGTTGTGTCACGAAAAATTATAAAAATGTTTAAGAAATTAATTGTTAATTTTGTCACAATGTTCTCAAATTTGTGCAGAGAAAGACTACAACTATTGTAAGGGTGGAGTCCAAGAATTAACAAATTTAGGTCGCACCATTGTCTTGAAAACTCAAAATTTAAATGATGTTAAGAAATTTTCTTGATTGAATTTTTTAGTGCTTTAAAATTTGTATTAATATTTCTTTTGAAGAAAAAATTTGTATTAATATTAATAAAATGAAGCATTTTAATATCTGGTGAAAATATTTTTTTGTTTGGTTAAGATTTTCCAACAACAATGATGATGATTATGTGAGACAGTAAGAGCGAATTAATTTTAATTTTAAATTTGTTAAGGTCGGCAGCATGAGTTTAATTCAGTAGGTTTCACCATCAATTTTTTTTCTTAAAAAAATTATGCATTACTATTTATTTCAGGTATATTTATTTCAAAATATTTTTGAATTTCTCCTATTGTTTGCGGATTGATCTTTTTTGAAAACAAAAAAAAATATAGTTTTTTTTTACACCCAAAAAAAAAAGTTGAAAAGTCTCCTAACTATCACAATCATAAAAGACCCACTCCCTATAGTTGAAAATATAGTTGAAAAGTGATTTAATTTGGTCCAAAGATGATTCAGAATTTGGAAGACTAGTTTGGTTAATTTAGAATTCAAAAACTAAGTATACTAAAAATTTGTTTTATTCGAATCTCTTTTCTCTGGTGAATTTTCGGCTCTTATTTTTGAAATCCCATAGTTGAACTCTAAAATGAAATTAATAATCTAACTGTTCTTTTATTACTTTAACTTCTAAATGGTTGAAAAACTTTTTTTTTTTTTTTTTGATAAGTTACTTCAATTAATTTAGATCTCTCTTAGCCTTATCTTTTAACATGATGTCCCATCCATCTCATTAAAGATGCTTTTGACGAAAAATAATATTTTTTAAGTGATGTTCATTTAATGTCAAGACAAGATTAGTTACATAATACAAAGTAATGTCATTTATTATTCCACGTCTTCTAGTGGAGAGATCGATTGATTTAATTTTCTTAACAAAATTAATATATGGATGCTTAGTTTCATATTGGTGATCATGCTGACTTGATTTATTTGATTGCGGTGATGGAGTGATGGTTTTAATGAATTTAATTTCTTAATGTTCCAAACAAAAATATGTCTTCATTAATAATGTCAGACATAAGATCATGATCAACAACCATGATCTTTTTTTGAAACCATGATCTTAATTTTCTTTCTTTCTGTCGTTTTCTAAGAGAAAAAAATCAGGGATAAATTAACATCAATTCAAGATTTTCTCCTAGACGGGACTTTTGTAGTCCTTCATTTGAAAATTGTCCCTAATTAATGTGGAACTATATTTAATCTGTATCAAGAATTTTTTTTAAGGCTCAAAATCGAGACATTTGATTAAGTGAGTACGGTCCGTGCCATCCTACTACAACCCGATCTTTTTTGTTTCTAATATCAATAGTCTATAGTAATATAATAAAAACTCTTAGACAAATTTAAGGATGAAGCTTTTTTGTCACTTCTCTTCACTTTTTTTTTTGACTCAATTGTCACTTAATAACTAGTTAAAATAAAAATATACGAAGATTGAAGTTAGTTATATAAAACTCAAATTTCACCTCAATAAGTTGCGTGATCGTAGAAGAAAAATGTGTGTTGGTAATTTAAATGTTGCTATGCATATCGTAAATAGTAATGAAAAAAATATTATAGGCAATCATTCTTTTTGATTTCTCATGTAGTATTCGTCGCCAACCGTACTGATTAATCCACGTTTTGGCATTTCTAGGCCTCATACAGGAAGCAACCCTCTAAACTTAATTTTTTTCATTCACAAAATTGAAACTCAAAAAATAATTTTCATGAAATAAATTAATAGTACACATTTTTGCATAAATTAATAGAATACATTGGTAACATGAAAATCACATTTCCATCCTAATTATTTTCAAAAATAATCAAACACTTGCACTAATTAAGTTACTAACCATCACTTGATCCAATGCCCTAATTAGTAGATATAGACGACAATCCAAAATGTACAAATAAATGCCAAAACAAGTTTTATTTATGAATATTTGAAAAAAAAAAGGTTCTATATGGATAAACTTACTTGTGGCTTGGTGTTACAAATTTAGACATCTCTCGAACTTTTTTTTTACTTTTTCATTAAGCTTTTGTCACAACTCACAAGTCACAAAAGTCACTTTCTATTCGTCAAGCAGTAGCTAACGCATGGCCTCACAATAAAACCTAGCAAAGCTAGTAAAACAACCCCACTTTATCATACAATTTTTATTTTTATTTTTGTCAAAGAATCGTATAGTACTAGTTATGTAGGGAGGTTTGGTAAATCAGTCTTCATCAATGATTCAATATTGTCAAAGTATCATACAGTTATGTACCGACACACCCTAAAAATGATAAGCCACTTTGGGCACTACAACTTGACACTAACAGCACGATACACCTCGAGAAGTGTGCGCAATGCATCTGAAAGTGCATCGCACAACACCTACTTGTCAGTGTCAATTTGGCAGTACCTACATTCATTAGATAAAATGTATATCCTTATTTATCATTCGATAATAATTGGATTGAGTAATGAGTCGACCTTAAATGGATCAGATTCGATTCGTGTACACCCCTGCTTACAGTACTTTATTTTGACGAAAAGATATCATTCATAAAAATTGATCACTATTACATCTGATTTAACAATAAAATTATATCAATAGCAACCTTTTCTCACACATAGAGATAAAAGTGACATCTCGAAAAGTTTGTAAACTCATGTGCAGTTTATACGCTTTTCGAATGTATCAAATCAACCATTCTTTTTACTTCTAAGCAACAATAAAAAAAAAAAAAAAAAGAACATGACTTATTCGACCTTGGGTTGCCAAGCCCTCGACAGTTCAAACTTACACCATTCACGGCTTTTGGCTTGTATGCTCCACGAGTACTGTCGATTTATTTTCTGTAAAAAGAACTCCAAATCTTCACAATAAGAAGAGAAAAAACTCAAACCTCTCTATAAAGAGAGGAAAACTCAAACCTCCTAATAAGGAGAATAAAACTCAAAGCTTCCTCCCTTTAACAAAAGAAGAAAAGGATAAGATGAGAGAAGGGACGGAGCCAACGACGTAGATCGGAGGAGCCGTCGCTAGCTGTCTCAAATATAGAAAACCCTAAAACTCAAGCCGCCACTCCCGCCAATACTTCTTATAAATTCAATTTGATTTTAGTTTTTGAAGTAAAATAGAGAGAGTTAATTGCTATCCCCTGCTTATGGTACTTCTGTTCCTTATAACCTTAATTTGGTGATGTTGGATTTCTAACTAATAATGAAGACCCAGCACTACAACAAACTCCTCTACTTGCTTCAAAATTGTACAACCCTTAGAGAGCTCAAACAACTCCATGGAGTAATGATCACCACATCCCTCATCAAACATGTCATACCCTTAAGCAGACTAGTGGACTTCTGCACAAACTCACCAAATCTTTCAAATCTAACCTATGCAGAATCAGTTTTCACTCACATTGACAATCCCAGTGTCTACATTTGGAATTCCATGATCAGGGGACATTGCAACTCCAACAATTCAGTCAAAGCACTATTGATGTACAAACAAATGATGCATCTTGGGCACTGCCCTGACCACTTCACATTCCCTTCTGTGCTCAAGTCCTGCGCCGCCACCGCTAAAACATCGAAAACGGACCGGAATTACGGCGAATGCGTTCATGGGCGCATTATAAAAACTGGGTTTGAGTTGGATTCGTATGCTTCTACTAGTTTGATGCATTTTTATTGTGTGATTGGTGATGTGGACTTGGGGGAGAAAGTGTTTGATGAAATGCCTAAACGAAATGTGGTTGCATGGACTACTTTGATTGCTGGTTATGTTGATAGCTACCGCGGCGGGGATGCGATTAGATTGTTTAGAGAGATGGAGGTTCAGAATGTTGAGCCTAATGAGGTTACTTTCGCAAATGTTTTGGCCGCGTGTGGTCAGTGTAGGGATTTAGAAACTGGGAGATTTGTTCATGGCATTGTTAGACAAATCGGGTTTCGTTCGAGTGGAATGAATTCGAGCATGAACATTGTTCTTAGTACCGCGATTTTGGACATGTACGCGAAGTGTGGAAGTTTGAATGTCGCGAGGGAGTTGTTCAATAAGATGCCATTGAGGAATTTGGTGGCGTGGAATTCGATGATTGGCGCTTATAATCAATATGACAAGCCTAGAGAAGCTATAGAGCTCTTTGTGGATATGAAGAATGTGGGGTTTAGTCCCGACAAAGTGACGCTTTTGAGCTTGTTAGGTGCCAGTGCCAAACTAGGGGCCCTTGTTCTTGGGCAAGAACTTCATGCTTATGTAGAGAAGACCAATTTTGGCAGTGCTGTTGCCGTGGTGACTGCTCTAATGGACATGTATTGTAAGATAGGAGACACACACAGTGCACTGCGAATCTTTGATGGTCTGCCGAAAAAAGATAAACTGGCATGGACAAGCTTGATCATGGGACTGGTTATGAATGGACAGAGTGAGGAGGCATTGTCTCTATTTGACAAAATGCAGAGACTTGAAGGAGTAACTCCTGATCACATTACATATATAGGAGTTTTATGTGCATGTAGTTATGCAGGGTTAGTCGACGAGGGAATCAAACACTTCATGTCCATGAAAGATCTGTATGGTTTAGAGCCTATGGAAGAACACTATGGTTGCATGGTTGATCTACTGAGCCGAGCCGGACGGCTGAAGGAGGCTGAGGAATTAGTTGGAAAGATGCCGATGAAACCGAATCTGGCGATATGGGGTGCTCTTTTAAATGGCTGTGAGATCCATGAAAATGTTGATACAGCTGGCACAGTGGGGAGCCATTTGATGGAGTTGAGACCTGAAAGTTGTGGAGTTTATGTGCTTCTCTCTAACATATATGCTAGAGCAAAAAGATGGCTAGAAGTCAGTTCTGCTAGAGAGTTGATAAGAGAAAAAAGAATTGAGAGAACATATGGGTGGAGTGTGATTGTAACTTAAGATGCTAAACTCATAAATTATATTTTGTCAACAATATATTCATCACAGTTATCAAAACACACTGTTTGGTTTCTACATTACAGGATAGCGAACTCATAATACAGAGATATTTTATGTGTTTCATAGAACAAGATGTCTATGGAAGCAAATACAGAAGGATGAGCACAAGGGCCTAGTCATGTTTACAAGTCATGGACAAAGGTGAAGTCAATACCTTCCACATACAAACCAGCTACTATTGACATGATCTATGTTTAACATACATTGTTGCTTTTCCTCATTCAGGAGCTCAAGATTCTGTCTGCTGCTGCAATTGAGATTGCGGCCACACTGGCGCTGCCATGTAAGGATGAGGTTGTTGGGAATATGCACCTTGATCCACCACAGGTTTCCCCATGATCATTGCGGGTGTTCCAGCCTGCGGCGCATTCTGAGTGGGCATGTAAAAGTAAGGAAGTGAATCCACTGGAGCTCCAACTGGTAGTGTGCCTCTAGGAATTGATGCGAGCTCCTCATCTTTTAAATCCTCCCTTGGTACAATGTCGACAAGGAAATCAAAGATATCGGTCCTTGTGATTGCAGCGGCGATATCATTCTTTTGGAGTGTCCTACGCTTGTTCTCTTCGGTATGGTTCCACGAACGGTGTGTCAACTCCAAAACAAACATTTCACAGGCCCGAGCAAATATTACTGGAGCCTCGGCTGCTATCATCCTGACGTCCTCATCTGCTTTCATGATCTTCTTGATCCTTGCAAGTGGCAAACTGTGGTTTTTAAAGTCAGTTGCCTGTTCAACTTCTTGGTACTGGTTTGCCCAGAAGGTCTGCAGCTGTTGATTGAGTTGTTGCTGCTGCTGATGCATTTGCTCATAAGCAACTTGGTGTGGTGCAAGGTGAGCTGCAGAGGTGGAGAACAATGTTGACTGGCCAGGGACAATAGCACCAGAAGGGTTGGCCGCAATCATTTGGTTGGGATGATATGCAGCTTCTCCATATGGCATTTGAGAAGATCTACTAACAATCCCCATATCAACGGGTTGTCCATGGGCTTGTTGATCCATCAAAGCACGGTTGTGGTTAGAGGAGGATGCTTGTACCTGAAGCTTCCTGTTAGCAAAAAATGCATAACTAGTCATTTTTTCAAAGGCAATGTAAGTGAATCAAAGAAAAGCAAATAAATTTAAACCCATCTGCAGTTCTTACATGCTCAAACCGAAGACAGCAGTTAACTCATGAGATGTGGAAAATGCCAAACAGATTCTAATCCAATTGCAGTATTTTTTTTTTTTTTGTTAAGAAAAAGAGATAATTGCTTTTATACAAGTATAAAGAGTTTTCACAAATACAAAAAAAGAACAAAATAAAAAAATATAAGAAGATAGAAAATGACTCCAAGATCAAACCATATGCTCCAACTACACATTAACCTTCCTCCACAATACTCTTCCAATTTCTGCTTCAATCCTCATATGAAAAAAACTGACCATCTGAGTCCTCTAAAGTAGATTTGAAGATAATCCATTTCCATTGATCAAGTTTTTCAACATTAATATATCAATTATTTCTAAAGATAATTTTCTCGTAGAAAATTGAAGATCCCATAGGCATTAAGAATCACATCACCCCTATGCTACATGAGCCAACACGTAGATAGACAACATATTTACTTTTTACTTTAACAATTTGAATCCCAATAAAGCACAGGAAACTCCACAAGCAAAGTCAAGATTTGAGAACTTTTTAGATAGCCGAAATGAGGACTTCAAACAAATACATCAACTGGCATCTTTTTCTAATATAACCAATTAGCATCCCCACAAAATAGTCTTTGAACAATTATAGTCTCATATGCCACCTATCTTTTCCTTTGAAATCGAAACATCAGGCTAAAAAATCATTTCAAGTACCCATAACTATTAATTCTAGAATCATTATATTTAGAAATCACATCTAAATCAACCGCAAAGCATCTCTAATGGTAGTAAATGTCTAACTGAATGTGAAAGTATGCCAAATCCAACAAATAAGCAACTTCGTCACATACCATCCCAAACTGCTCAAGTAAGTTACAACTTCAACAACCTAGGTAGCCATTAGACAAAGTAGTAGTCTCGCAAGACACAGGAGAGTTTCAACATATAGAATATAAGTGTAAACCCCCTTGTTAAGATAAAGACTTTTTGGAATAAAACTTACACCTTGGATTTACATTGTGCACAATATGGTTAAATAGGGACAATATAGATACTAGCAAAGATTTAAACTGACTCAAGAAGAGGTATCAAAGCCTAATTGGGTCCAACACATCAATCATGGATTGATAAGTTGCACACAAAATGATCAATATCAACGGAACAAACTAAGCCATGATGAAACTATTATGATATTGCAAACACCTCACAGCCAACCACCAATATGATTGAAGAAACCATGATAGAAATCTGACGAAGGATTTGACTGCAGACCACTTGGCTATATTTGACAATGGCAGAAAAAAAAAAGTGTCTAATTATGTCTTTTTTTTTTAGGAAATTTCTCATTGTGTCTTTGTTGCCGAGCAAAAGGGCAGAAGTGGATAATAAAAGCCTGAGAGAGAGTGAGAAAAAAATGTATAAAAAATATGATGAAAAGTGTGATAAAGGTAATGTTGTCATTGCTACACATGGAAATATACTATGCTTCAGTTTAATATGTGCACAAATGGAATATGCGTGGACATAAACTAACCAGCTAACACAAGAGCACTTCATTGATTTACATTACAACAAGATTTATTGACCTCCTATACCTCTGATGATTTTGGGAAAAGAAAAAAAGAAAAAAGGTAAATAGAAGTGTTTTAAAAATTATGAAAATTTGTAAAGTGTTTATTGAGAGTGGCATAATGCAAATCGACCCTGTGCATAGGAGAGCAAGCTATGTACTATTCCTTGAAAAAATCTAATTTCTACTCAAAAATACAAATAAGAATCAAGGCATTATTCAAATTTTTATTGATGAGTGGAAGCTAAACAAAAGCTCTTTAATTGTCGCCATTGTCATCAACCATAAAGTACTGCCAAATATTCCTCAGTTTGATCCTTTCATTCATCATTAGATATTTTTTTCTTTTTAATTTTTCATATCATGGCCCCATTTGTCTTCCAAGTTTTTCTAGTTTGTTTCATTACATACTGATCATTTACAAGCAATTTGAAGAATTAAAGTTTATTCAAGTTGAATAGACCAACTTGTCTCTAATATCACTAACTGAATAGGCTTGGATCTTTCCTAGTACCAATATTGTCCCCATTTATACTTTAGGCCAACACAAGCTCAAGCAGTAGGATTTTAATTCAAAAGGCCTTGATACTGATGAGTAGCATACTAGCATGCCTACACATTACACTCGTATTCAATATCCTCAACTCCTCCAAATTCAATGCTGGACGCTATTTTAGTTAGCATAAGTTCAATAAGCCCCAGTTCAATTTAAATAAAAAATAATAATAATAAAATAATTTAAAAAAAAAAATCAATGTCAACGTTTGCGTCCTTGTACAAAAATAATAATACAAAAATGACAAAAACATTTGCATCCTTGTAGGTTGTGGCCTCATCCACAAAGTGGTAGAAATTTCACTTTTGCTCCTTCTAAACGACTCTTTTACTAGGTTGAGTTTTACCTATAATATTCCAAATCCATAAAATAATTCCTAATCAATAAGTCCCAAGTTAGCTTCGGTCTACCTCTGCATTGTCGAATTTCTCCAGTCTCCGTTAAGTCAAGTTTTTTGGTGGAGGCATTTATAGGCCATCTTTGGAGGTAGACACAAATTCTAACAAATCAAAAATATTATTTTAAGACTTAATAAAATAGACACAAAGTCTGGAATTTCATCAAACATCTTCAAACTCATCATCTTCTACAGTTCTAGGGTTTTGTGAACAATCAAATGAAACCAAATCACAAAATCCAAAAAGAGAACACCACCACCACAACCAACAACAACACATGGAGATCAAACAACGCTGAAAGACGAAATTAAACACAAAGATCAACGCAGATAGGAAAGATTGAATCGAAAGAATAAAAATCTCACTTTTGATGCGATTCCGGTCGCTGATTTCAACGGTTGAGCAAATTTGGGGAAAGATTGGAGCCCTAGAAAGTGTGCGAGAGCAACTCAGGACTCACGAGTTACTGATTACAACATTTAACTGAATTAACTAGAAGAAGACACGCTCGAAGGAAGAACTTGGAGAAAAGTAAGACACATTTGGTGCACAATAGTTGTGAACTGACACTACGATGTGGGTGCACGCATCACGAAGCAAGATCTAAAGAACCCTATAACAACAGTGTGATAGAGGTCTGTATCGCCAAAATATAGAACAGTTTTTTTTTTTGGGTGCCACTGTTAGCCGCCATCTACCTATATCATCCCGTTTCAAATTAGGAAAAAACTTGGTAACATACATCCTTTAGGCACTGAGATTACCGACCAACTCGGTTGTCCCACGATGCACCTCGTAATGCATGCACACAAATCTCGAGGTGTATCATGCGACAACTGAGTGCGTTTTGGTGCCCAATTTGGGTGCTTAAAGTATCTTACTCTAACAGTTTTCTTTAATTTGATGTATTTTAAGACTAAAATAACTCTTAAGTAAAATTACTAACCCTGCCTTAAAATAAAACATAAATCCATTTCATTTTTCCTTTACTTTCCACTTGACCCAACTTTACACCCCTCCCCAACTTTATCCAAATTTAATCCTCAACTAAACCTATTCATGGACTTGGGTACTCGCTCGGCCCACCCAAGCCATTGACCAATGGATAGGGCTTGAACAAGTTTTTTAGGCCCAAACTCGCTTAGGCCCGACTTAATTTAGGTTGGGTTTGGGCTTACTTGAAAAGCTCAAGCCTGGCCCGATTAGGCTCGGCTCGGCTCGACCCGACTCAACCCGCCACTAAATCAATGTCTATATTTTTTTAAAAATATGTTGGAGAAAGGCTTGAACTCAAGACCTTTTACATTGATGATTGTTCTTTACGAATGTACTACATCCATTTTTTGTATTTTATTTGTATGTTAATTTAAATATATAAAATTCTACAAAATTCTACACTTTATTTTTAATTTTATGGAATAAACCTTGAAAAAATGCTAATTTTTAAAAATATAATAATTTTTTATTAATAAAAAATATGTGGGTATGATGGGTTGAGCTTGGGTTTTGTATTTTTTACATGGGTCGGCTTGAGCCAAGATATATGATCGAACATAGGTGGTGGGTTAAGCCTGAGACAAGGTACATAGGCCTAGGCTACCCTCAACTCATCCCCTTCTCCTCCCACCCATCACACCCACCTCATATTAAACTCATCATCTTCTTATCTTATACTTTTCACTCTCTAAACTACATCCCAAATTGAACTCTAAAACCATTTTTTTTCCTCTTCTAATTTCCACTATCTACACCCCTTCCCATTTCTTTGTCTTTACATTCAACAACTCACCACTAAATGTAACATCTTGATTATTGCATTTGGTAGATATTTGATTCACACTCTTGAATGGTTAGAGTATTTATTTGTGTTGAGTTATAACTTTGAAGGATCAAAGAATTATTGTGAATGCAATAGGAAGCAAATTCAAGGGAGGAGAAGATGATGGACATGCAACAAGATTGAGGTTTAGGGGTCACAAAGAGGAAAAAAGGTTCTTTTCCTCCATGTGAGGGGTAAACATAAGCTAGGAGTATATTGGGGAGTTTACCAACAATTAACAAGGGTGGTTATAATATGGACTAAATAATTAGGAGCTACGAATAATATTAAATTAAATGAGGGGCTAATATAAGTATATGGGGGGTTAATAGTTGCTCTCTTTTTTATTTTATTTTTTCTTGAAAACCTCTTTTTTATTTTTTATTTTCTTTTGAAGCCAAAAAAAAGCACGATTTTCAGTAAAAAAGAATAACCATTAAGCCTAGTTCGAAAAAAAAAAAAAAAGTGAGTTTAATTAAAGGAAAATGCTAAGGGATAGATACTTTTTTTTTGATAACCATGGATGTCCATACCCTTCGGGTACGACTAATCCCATGGGGCTAAGTCAGTGGCACTACACCCATCAGCCGAGAGAATCAGACAAATAATGGCTTCAACCATGAGCCCAGGATTCGAACTCGAGAGACCTCGCTTGAAGAACATACCCATGTACGCCCCCAACACCACTCCACCACACCCGCCTGGTGCTAGGGGATAGATACTTTTATTACAACCTTTTGGTACAACATTAATATAGTCCATTAGATTGTGAATTAATTAAGATATGTGTGAGTACATCCTAATGTGTATCTAAAGAAGACTATCAATGTTGCAAGGTTGTATCCAAAGTATATAACCCCTAGCTTTTCTCTTAAATCATAAGTTTAATCTTTAACATTGATAGTGTAATAAAGTCTCAATCTTATAAAAAAAAGTGTAATCTTTAACATTGCTAACTTAATGATATAAGATGTGGTCTTCTTTTAGCGAGTTTTCCTTATCCATTACAATTAATAAGAGTAAAAGATTTAGTCCAGACTAGTCAGTGTGCCTAACGCGATCGGATAGGAGCCGGAATTTTGGTAAAAAAAAAAAAATAAAAATAAAAGAGTGAAAGATTTTCTTTTTGTTTTTTTTACTCATCCCATACTTACAAGACTATAACTAAAAAAATTAAGAAATCTCTAAACAATGATATATCTTCATTTTTTGGCTTCAAAAAAATAAATATATATCTTCATTTTTTTAATGATGTGATCCTAGGATCAACAATTGAAATATTTCCATTCATATTCACAGAACCAACAACGTTTGAGAAGTCGAGCCTTTAACTTTCCCCAATCATGCCTTTGGCAAATAATGCTTCGTGAGCTTTAACTTTCCCCAACCATGCCTTTGGCAAATAATGCTTCGTGACCTCATTCATCTCAGTAGAGATGCTTTGGTTCTTGCTCGATTTCTTTGCTTATATGCTATTTAAAAAGAAATCTCTTTCCCTATGTTCCTAAAGCCATTACTATAAAAAAAAAGACTACATCCATTGGTCAAAGTACCAGAATTACATAATTAAGAAAGCCCGCCTGAAAGAGCCCAACTGATATGCCCACGCACATGGACCTGCCTGATAGAGCACTTAACGGACCGAACGACTCACCTATCCAAAGCTCAAACCCAACAAATAGCCAAACGAATTCCCAAACACCCCAATTGGCACAAAGACTATCTAATGTAATGGGCCATTATAAGTATTACTTAGGCCCAACTTTCTTACTTTCCTAAAGCCCAGTACATTGTAGTACCAACCCTAAACTCTCGTATTTAAACTCTATGAAAATCATGAGAAAACAAGAAAAAATTATTCCTCTATTTCATTGTCTTTCTTAATTTTCTGCCTTACCATTTTTATCGTATGTTCATTCATAACACCAACACAGAAATATCCTGTGCTCTCCACTTCACTTATATTATCTCTAACCACCACACCATCCTACGGACCTACTCTCACCCACGTGGCTCAAGATCATCTCAACACATCCAATCAATGATGATTAGCACCGAAGTTTGATAGGTTTAAGAAGCGTGCGGAGTATGGAATCACTGAGCATGTCTTTCGAAGAAGAATTGAAGTTCTTACTTCTTTTGTAGATTTATTTTTTAAGGTTTTGATTGTTTGGGATACTCCTAAAGTTGAAAAACAATCCTATATGCTCATTATATGATCTTTAAGGTTTTACAACAATATATATAGTCTCTATATATATCATGATATGTATGTGAAGGAGAACATATTGAGATCATGGAGGTCATGATGTGTAGGAGGGCACCTTCAAGAGTTGTAGTGATGGGTGTCTTCATGATCATGATGATGGGATTTGTTTGTGAAGCCATTAAGAATATTGATGGTTTTGATGAAGATGTGTTGAGAGATGGTGTTGTAGCCAACTTGTATGTGATTGAGAGGGGGTTGAAGGTGTTGAGAGAGGAGGGACTGGCAGATGATCATGCTAAGAGATTTGATCATCTTGTGCCATTGATTATTCATGATTTCTTGTCATCAAAGTTTGAAGAGGCTGAGAGGAACTTGGGCAGCCTTGTTCATGGCCTTCAATCCATGTTTTCATATTCATGTGGCAATTCATGCAGTATCAATGGGTTCATCAACAACTCCTCATCATCAGTAAGAACTCTGTGATCTCTTATCATATAGTCTCAGCTAGCATTGTATTAAACACTAAATCATCAAAATAAATCTTTTGTAATCAATTCATGAACTTTATGATTAATTTAATTAATACAGAATTAACAAAAAAAATTAATACTGACAAGATTTGGAAGTTAATGTGATATATTCACTCATTTCTTTCCTTCTTAGTTTTTTTCTCTTTTCTTCTATAACTCTTTAATTAAATTTATTTTCTTGATGAAAACTCCTACACAATTAATGTTTGATAGTAGTGGTGGAGCCAAAAAACCTATTTAGGGGATGAATATACATTGCTCACAGGCTTGAGTACCCACCAAGTTCACACTAACACTGGTTGGACTCGAGCTTTGAAAGGCGAGTATGAGTATGGAGCCAAAGCATCTTTAGTGAGATCATGGATGAAGTATATATCACTTGCTAAAATGTAAGGTCCGGGGAGTTCTCGAGTTGAACTCATGTTGAGATGTAGTACCCACACAACATCTCAAAATATATCACGCGTGCGCTTTCAAAACTAGACTTTTATCAAAATCTCATTACTCGAATCCAACCAATTCAAATTGTAAGGCCCTTAAGGAGATGATGCACTTTTCTCTTTGTAGCCCTTGATGTTGCTAATTATTGTATCTAAACTGTTTGACTTTCATTACATTTTTTTACAGGGTCATTACATCCCTGAAGCTGTTATAGATTTCTCAATGCATGCATTAGAGAATGCCAAAAGAGCTCATACTTGGAGTCAACAGCTTATTCAATACAAACTACTGAATAAAACAAGCTGCAGCATTCCCCTTCATGATGAGCAACTTTATCTTAAACATTCTTTGAAGAGAAGCAAAAGGCCTAATTGTTATGCAGATGGTACCAAATGCCAATACAAACCTTGTGCACGAGGCAATAAGCTCCCTATATGCGCAATTGGTTTTGCAGCGGGAGTTACCGGGGGCGCAAGAGGTTCATACTATGTAGTCACCCGCTCGGACGATGATAACGTGAAAAACCCTACAGAGGGAACTCTTCGTCATGCGATTGATTTCGCGGGGAAGAACAAGGGAGGTGCTTGGATTACATTCAAATATAGCATGACAATTCACTTAAAAGAGAAGCTTTGGATCAATTCACATACTACAATTGATGGAAGAGGAGTGAATGTGGCTATCATGGGGAAAGAGCTTGTTTTAGCAAGAGTCGAGAATGTGATTCTTCACAACTTTGAGGTTGGTTCTGTAGCAGATAGTGATGCTATTCATGTTTTCGACGGGAGTAAGAGAGTGTGGATTGATCATTTGACGTCGCGAGATGCTGTTTTAGGGCTAGTCACAGTTGTTCAAGGATCAACTGATGTAACAGTATCGAACTGCTATCTTTCCAATCACAACTTCAACATGTTGCTAGGCGCCTCTGATCAAGACTCCATTGATCAAGTTCTCAGGGTCACTGTTTTCAGGAATTGGTTTGAATCTTCGCAGCAGAGAATGCCTCATTGCAGGTACATAACTTATTGTATATAAAATCTTATACAATTTTAAGAGATAATCTTTCTTATAGTGATTTTTCCGTGTGTGTACTTAAATATGGACAGATGGGGATATTGCCATGTAGCCAATAACTACTATAGGGATTGGCACTACTATGCAATAGGAGGGAGAGCACATGCCAAGATCTTCTCGGAGAGGAATGTGTTCGAGCCGGTTCACAGGCAAGAGGTGACTCCTTGGCATAGCCATTTTACGTCAGATCTAACGCCGATCATCAAATCGTCGAAGGATCTATTGCTTAATGGAGCCACATTTCACCAGTTCTTGGTCTATGGCCCTCTTAGCTCCCCTGAAACTCAGTTCCCACATTATAATCTTCCTGTTGTGTCCACTAAGAAAGTTGTTGTTCTGGTGACTAAGTGTGCAGGAGTGTTGTTTGGAGACAAGGTGAGGCACTGTAGGTTGGGTCAATGAGTTGTTGCTCTAGATTTTATATGTACAACTTATATATGTATTGAATTATTTTTTGAAATAATTTTTAAAGTGCATCTGGGATAAAAGGTGAAAATTTATCTATATCTACACATTGGTGTGTAATTTATATATTGAATGTTTAAATATTTATGACCAATAAGAGCGATTTTTCAGTTTCAATTTATCGATTTATAAGTTCTAAATTGATCTTGTTCTTCTAATTTAGCTCAAAACTGAGCTTTCTTGATATTCCTTCTTAATTATCAGTAAAATTTTTAAAAAAAACCATAAACTGTGCATTAACTTGTATTAACAAACCAATCTTTTTTTTTTGATGCAATAATAGGCTATTAGCCTTCCATATTGCAAAATAAAATAGATGGAAGAGATTAGGAAGGAAATACCTCAATTTTCTTCAATTATATGTGGTGCATGAAGCACGTATATATAACTACATACTAGGTGTTTTTTTAAAAAAAAAAACTACATACTAAGTAGATGAGACTACAAATAAAGAAGAGACAATCTTGATTAATCGAATCAATCCTAGTTAACTAAATAATAAAAAACAAATCCTAACTAACATATATGAGCTCAAGATTTATATGTGACATTTAATATCATCTAATACCCTCCCGTAGTTGGAGCATACGAACTTTGGATGCTCAAATTGAACAAAAACATCTTCGAAGTAAAAGAGCTGCCTATGAATATGGTAACTTGAGATTAGTAATGGAAATGTTCACATCGATCAATATCTTCTACACCCGCCATTTTTTAGGAGGTTGACATCCATTATGTGGCATAGGAGTGATGTCCCTTAAAAAAATCCAAATGAATGTTAATTGAAATCGATTAGATCCTCAAGTCGAACGGGCAGCTAAACAACTGGGACATGCATACTAGCCAATTCAAATCCAACAAGTGAGACGGTATTAGCCAATTCAAATATGATGGGGCAATGACCAACTTGAGACTTGACATCAATGGATCTTGAACACCAAGATGATAGCACTTAATTAGGAGAGAACTTGGATTGAAATATTGAGCACCCACCTTTTTATTGTACTTATACCATATTACAAAATAAAATAGATGTAAGAGAGGATGAAAAAACCTCTATTTTCTTCAATTATAATTGGTGCACATATTAAGCGTGCGCGCACATACACACATATATATAACTACATATTAGGTAGATGATGACTACAAATAATGAAGAGACAATCTTGACTAATCAAATCAATCCTAATTAACTAAATAATCAAAAACAAATCCTAACTTACATATATGAGCTCAAGATTTACATGTGATATTTTATATCATCTAGGCTTTGTTTGGCAAGCACAAACTAGCTTATCAGCTACTTCTATAAAAAAGTTGTGTTTGTTAACTAGCTTATTTTGAAAATCAACTAGATGTTAATCTAAAGTTTTAGACACTACTTTGATTAATGTTTTGTTAAAAAAGGTCGGATGAAATTTATCTTTCCCCTTGTTCCCTTTTTTTTTATAGGAAAGAAATAAATTTTGTACCCACCAAGGTTTGAACATATAATCTCTCACATCCAAATCCCATACCAAACTATTGGGCCACCCAATTGGTTGGTCTACCAATATAAGTGCCGAAATATCAATTTGGATTCATGATAGCCAAAAAATTAGGTGTGCACCTCTGTTTTCCTTTTTTTTTTTTTTTTTTGAGAAAATCACATTACATGTTTATCATTATGATAAATAGAATATACTATAAAAAAGTGATGTGTACATATTTAAAATATGTAACAATATTATTTGATATTGTATCCATATAAATATATTTTGTTTTGAAAACCTTATAAACGTATCACATCTAGAGAAAGATAAATGGTGTATGGTCATTTATAACAGTCAAATCAATAAAACCTCATGAATTCCTAATTAAACCCATTTAATGGCATTTAATACTATTAGCCTATAAATAGAGCCTTAGAACTCCTTTATTTGCATTCCATAAAGCATTGTGGTGACTTTCTAGTTTTCTTCTCTTCTCCCACTTTTGTGCATTGCATACTCCAAACTAAGAGAGTAGCAATTCTGGTTTGTGGTTCTAGTGGTTTTTAGTACTACAAACACTAGAAGGTGATCATTGTATCCTGGGAGATATATTGTTAATCACCGTAAGCACTAATGGGGGACAAATTTTTTTAAGGACAGAGAGTAAATCTCTAGACTCAATCTCAACCTTTTTCTCTCAATACCACAATATCAAGACATGTTTTTTTGAGTTGTTTTGACAGAATATTGAGATAGTGGGCGCTTCAAGTTCCACCCCTGTTGTTGTTGCTCCTACTGCTGTTGTCAACTTTGCTGCTGTGAACCAAGGTGCTGCTAGCGATTAAGCCGGAGAAACCAAAAAAATTCACTGGCGTCAACTTCAAGCGTTGGCAGCAAAAAAATGTTATTTTGCCTCACCACGTTGAACTTGCTGAGAGTTCTGATAGAGGATCCTCCAGCGCTAAAGGAAGGAACTCAGATAAGGAGATTTTTGCTGTTGTGGAGGCATGGAAGCATTCTGATTTTCTTATGCAAGAGCTATATCCTCAATGGTCTAGAGGATAAGTTATATAATGTGTATAGAAATGTTGCTACTGCTAAGCCTTTGTGGCAGTCTTTGGATAAGAAATATAAAACCGAAGATATTGGCCACACGAAGTTTGTAGTTGGAAAATTCATGGAGTACAAGATGTTCCATTCTAGGACTGTCATTGAGCAAGTCCAAGAAATTGAGATTATGGTGCATGAAATTTATGCAGAAAGAATGACTCTCTGTGAGACATTTCAAGTAGCAGTTATCATTGAGAAACTGCCCCCTCATGGAGAGACTTCAAAAACTACCTAAAGCACAAGTAGAAGGTGATGTCTTTAGAAGATCTAAATGTCCGCTTGAGCATAGAAGAAGACAATAAGAAACATGACAAGGGGAGAACACTTGTTGAGCCTAGAGTTAACCTTGTTGAGGGTAAGGCTAACAACAAAAAGCGCAAGCAACATCCCGAGGAGAGTTCCAAGCTGCAAAAGCAAGGTGACCCGAAAATAAAGAAGTTCAAGGGTAAGTGTCTCATCTGCAACAAATATGGACACAAGTTCAATGATTGTCGCTCTAAGGGAAAGAGCAAGGATGAAGCAAGCCTCTCTGAACAAGCCCTTTCCAAAGGCATATCTAACTTAATGTTGTTGGCTATTTGTTTAGAAGCAAACACCGTCGACTAGCCTAACGAGTGGTACGTGGACACGAGGCAACGCGACATGTCTGTAACAACAGGAGTATGTTTCAAACATGTACACCAATTCGAGGGTATGGACGTGATTTGATCATGGGTAACCATGCAAAATCTCGCGTTGAAAGCATTGATTGCGTTGTTTTGAAGATGACTTTAGGAAAAGAGCTGAAGCTAGTAGATGTCCTGTATGTTTCTGATATGAGGAAGAATCTGGTGTCTGGTTCACTATTTCACCAAACACGGGTTCAAAATGATTTTTGAGTCTAAAAATTTATACCCACAAAGAGTGAAGAGTTTATTGGAAGGGTTATCCAAAATCTTGAAAATAATTAAGTGAATGGTTTTGTTTACTTGGTGGACTCTTCTTGTCTACGTCATGATCATTTAGGACATGTTAATTATAATTCAAAAAAAAGCTAATGAATTTGGAATTAATAACTAAACATTATATTGACTCAAAAGTCAAATGTGAAATATGTGTAGAAACCAAATTGGCAAAAACCATTTCCATCAGTTGAAAGGAAAACAGAACCTCTAGAATTAATTCAATGTGATTTGTGTGATTTGAAATTTGTTCAAACTAGAGGTGGCAGGAAATATTTTATCACTTTTATAGATGACTCAACATGATTTTGCTATGTTTATCTTTTAATTAAAGTCTAATGTGAGGCTTTAGAAGCATTTAAACATTACAAAACTGAGGCTGAGAATCAATTGGGTATACGATGCTCCATTTGATGAATTTCGTCAACAACATGGTATCATTCATCAAACTACTGCCCCTTACTCACTTCAATCGAATGGTATTGTATAACATAAAAATTGAACAATGAAAGAAATGATGAATGCAATGTTGATTAGTTCAGGTTCTAACACAAAACTTATAGGGGGAAGCCATTCTAAGTGCAAACCACATTTTAAACAAAATACCTCTTAAGAAGAAGGAAGTTACTCCATATGTACTTTGGAAAGGGAGAAAACCTTCTTACAAATACTTATGAGTGTGGGGAGTTTGGCTAAAGTAACAGTGCCAAACCTAAGAAGGTCAAATTTGGAGGAAAAACAGTTGACTATATTTTTATAGGATATGCACATAATAATAGTGCTTACCCTTTTTTGGTACACAACTTTGAAATACCAGATATCCATAAAAATATAATCACGGAGTCAAGAAACGTGCCATTTTTTTAGCATATAATTCCAAATGAAGGACACAGTGTTACGTTCCAGAAAAGACCGCATTTTCACTGTAACGACCTGTTATTTTATAACGCCGTTATTTAATTATTTTTCGAGTAGGACGCCAGCTGGGATGACACGTGGAAGCTGTGGGTAGACTGGGCAGGACCGCATGTAGGTGTTTTATGTATGTTGGTTGTAAATTCTGTGATGTATTGATATTATTTTATTATTACGATATTAATCATCACAGGTGTGTGTTTGTAAATATTTGACCGGGCGAGATTGAGAGCCGGGGTTTAGTCGTGGTCGACACACGTGGGTGGTACAGTAGTGTGCACGCCCGAGTACACTCGTTGGCGTGCACGGCGGAATTTTGAATGCGAAAATATAGGTGAATGGATATATATATATATATATATATATATATATATATATATATATATATATATATATATATATATATATATACTAGTTTTGTAGCGTGCTACGCACGGATGAGCCCGCTCGCTACGCTCGCGGAAATTTGATCATACCAATCATGTGATTTCAAAGTAGAAAATGAATCAAAAACTTTTGTTGCCAAATTTAATGACAAATATTTTGAGCAAAATATTTTTTAGTGATGAAAGTATTCCTATCTAAATTTTCATCTCATGAACAAATACATTTGTTGTCACTTGCCAAAAGCTTTCTTTGCTTCAAACATATATATTCATTAGTAAATCTCAAAATAGCAACAGGCAAAAACTTTATTTATGGCTAAATTAAGATACAACATACAAATTTGTAGCTAAATGTAAAAGTCAATAATAAGTATTTTGTAATTAAATTATTTGATGAAAACATATATATATATATTGATGCCTCACTCCAAAGTCCTACAACATGTGATTTTTTAAATTCCACAACCCTCAATTAAAAAAATCTAAAATTAACAAATTAGCCCACAAATGAGGAGTTGTAATTTGGAACTTTTACTACTTGAACAATACAATCTCAAGATAAAGTGTTGGGAAATTCTACAATGTCGATGAAGAACATGCATAGTTGCAAAATTCTATTCAAATCAACATCAAGATTACAAACCGCTACGAATCAACAAAAAAAAGTTTCTCTTCTCATGTATTCGTACAAGTTTTAGAGCTCCTGCACCAACCAAAATCAACTCAATCAATAGAAAAAGAATGTAGTATGATAATACTATATAAATTATATATTGTTAGAGAGAGAAATAAGGATCTTGAATTTGCAACAACACTACGTAGAAAATAGAATGAATGAACATCAACAAAAGATAAAACCTCTGCAACAGCCATCTTGTTAATGTTTTGTTATGTTCTATAAAAGATTTATAGATTACTTGTTTAATGGTTATTTTCTGTATTGGAAGCTGAAAAGAAAGTGGCTAGGTTGTTGGATTATGTACCCACGAACATTGTTTCAAAGTTATAGGTAAATCATTAAGACAAAGGCCCCGTTTGGTACAGCTTTTGCTTATTACTTATAGTTTAAGTAGTTATGTCATAATTGCTTTTACTATAAGCAAATTAGGTGTAATTGGTTCCTCATTTTAAAAAGTATTTTTACTTAGAAAATCTTATCAAATCACATTTGTAATATTGATAAGCATGGGAGGAATGCTTATTCGAAAAGCAGCTTTTTTGCGATTTGAGACCCAATCGCATATTATTCAAACACCCATTTTCAATTAAGTTGCGATGCCACATCATCAATAAGTAGGCTTATAAGTTTTGAACCAAACGGAGCCTATGCAACAAAACATTAAGTTGGTAAAAATTTCTAAATGCATCAATTACCTAGTAAAAAATTAAGAAAAAAGGGGACTCATCTTTGTGCTTGTCAGTACAAAACCGTAAAATTACGAAAGTTGGGCCAAGCATATGCTTGCTCTCTTAACGTCTACTTCATAAGCACTTAGAAGGAAAAATCAACCATATAAAGATGCAAAAAATATGTTTGTTAAAATGATATGCCATGGTTTTTCTTTTTATCAAAAACAACAACTGATATATTATGTTTTTTAAAAGGAATTGAAATTAATTATGCCTATTGATCATTTCTCAAATAACATTGCAACCAAAAGTATTTTATTGTTCTCCTTTTTCTTTACCAGCAGGTCTGACCAACATATTTAGTAGATTAGTTGTTAGTTAAATTTAATTAGACTTTGTTTTGAATAAATGTGAACAGAACAATGACTCATTGTGTAATTTCCTAAATGAGTTAGTTTGACAGCATATGGAACAATTTGTTAATAACTTCTTGATAATTAAGTACAAAAAGGTTGAGCATATATCAACTATAGATGGTAGATCAAGATCATGTTTCATGTCAACTAAAAGCATAAGCAAATGATATATCAAACCTTCCCTAAGAATATAGACAATTAAAGCTCTGCATTCATGCAATGAAACAACCAATCATGCTAAACATGCTATGACCAAAATCAGATTTTCTTAAAAAAAAAAAAAAAAAAAAAACTGATCATGCTAAACAATTCAAGCTACTCATAACAAATTAATTAAATAAAACTGAAAAAAAAAGAAAAGAAACAATGGAACATAACTAATTATGTAAACATTGAAGTTGACTATAAAAGCTATTTCCATATCTATTAATTGTACATGATAAAAACTCGTTCAACAATAGTGGTTTATTTTTTCTCATCTATCATTTTCTCTATACAAAGGAACTATTCCAATGTAAACAACAATAAGGCCACAATTCGAAATTAATTGTTGCAAACTTCTCCATTCAAGAGAAATTGCTTGACATGAAAATGCATTTCTTGTGGTCATAATACTTAAATGGAGTTAATCAGACCGACAATGTGAATCTCTTTTACAAGTGGAAAAACTAAGCTCTTCTTTAAGTTAAAACTAAACTTTATTTATGCTCTTGAAGGAAATTAGCGCTAGTTTATGTTGTCTTTATAATAATAAACACATTAAGATAGAGATAAAAAAATATTTAAATACCTAGTAATGAGGTCCCTTGGCAAACTGTTTAATTTGTTAACAGAGTGTGAAAGCCATTGATCAATTGAGAGCAAGTGCAGCAGTCTAACTCCACCTATTTTCCCTAACTCAAACTGTGCACCGGTACCTAAAGAATGTCAATTCAAGGTAGCCAAGTATTAATCCTTTCCATAAGCTAACACACACCAAACTGAAGCTGAGTATTGAAACAAACAGTCAGGTCAATAATAATTGAAAAATCAATTAACAATCAAATTATCTCCAAGAGTGAAAAAGTGGACAAAAAAACTAACCAGAATGGTGGTGCTAGGTGATTAGAGGAGAGACGAACAACAAAAAAGGGCTTTTGTTAGTCGTTGGGGAGAGATAGATAATTGATGACGTATGATGAGGAAGCAATGACGTACAATTGACGAACCCAAACATATTGCAACACACAAAACGAAGAATGGGAGGTATAATTGCTAGTACAGTCTCAACAGTACATATCAAGCTATTTCAAACACTTTAAAATATTTTTATTTGAACTGAGCTTGAAAATTAATATGTTCGAATTTGAATGAGAACTTACAACCATTTGTGTGCGGGTTTTATCCCAGAAAATTCAGGATGTCATTGAAAAGGTGAATGTAAAATCATTGTAACTTAGTGGTATAGAGAGACTATCTCATCCTTAGGATCAAGGGTTCACAACTCTTCCGACCTTAATGTTAGCTAGGATGGTAAGTAAAAGATATATAATGAGCCAACATGACTGCTGTGATCTTCTTTTTTTTTATATAGTAAATTATATTAAATTAAATTAAATAACCAGAGAATAAGAAAACAACAAAGAAAATATTACAATAAGAACTTCAGATGTTCATGAAGCAAAGAGAAACTGCCTTAGATCCTCCTGCTTCTTATCTCTTTTTCCTAACGTGTATGGCCATAACTCATGTGTTTGCCAAATTTCTCTCCCATCAGTTCTGGTGTTTGACGCAAAATGATTTGCCACTTAGTTAGCCTCCCTCCCGTGAGACCTCTATGGTCAGGAAAATGTGTGTCAATTGGTACCCACAAGCTGGATAATATTTTTTCATGAATCTCTTCGACCAGAAAAAATTTGGAAGAACAGTAAGAGAGTGGATTATTATATCTAAAGAAGATTAGGGCAATAGTGTAATATTAAGAAGTGAAAATGACAAACTCAGCCAAAGAAAAGCAAAATTTAGCAATTCTACATCAAGAACTACTGCAAATAGATGAACAAACAACACTCATCATGAACACAAACAGTGAGGCATTTATACAAACATGTGGAGTGCATGACACAACAACACATCAAAATTGTACTTTTTAACACATTGGATCAAAACGCATGTTAAATCAAGCCTCGGAAGAATCAAAACCCTAGTTAAACTAATGAAAGATTGAAAAGAAATAAATGATTCAAGATCAAATACTGTACATAGAAACATGTGTGTCAGACTAATTGGTGTCTCGAAGAGGATTGATGTTGAACTCACTTTGAGATGCCATTGGTGATCGACATCGTTGGTTCTTGTTGTTGGTCAAGCGAAGAGAGTGAAGAAACAGACTTTTGAAGGCAAATTAGTGTAGTTTGAGTTTAAGTAGGAACGATCGAAAGAGGGAATGGGTAGGAATGATCGAAAAGGGAAACGAGGATTAGAGAGTGAGATGTGAGAGAGAACTACGCTGTCGACTTGGAGGAGACGCGTGACAGAGAGTAGAGGAACAAACGAGTAGGAAGGGTGAGACGGTAACTTCAAGTTACGAAGGAAAAACGCATTATTCGTGCTTTTATAATATAGATAGATATATTAAATCAGTAAAATAAAAATAGAAAATGGGAAATTACCAAAAAGGGTATGGAAGTAAAGAAGAAAGGAGATAAAGATTGAAGGGTATTTTGGGTATTTCACATTTAAACCGCCTTCTTCTTCGTTATCTCGACAAATCGAGAAACAGAGGGAAAGAAAAAAAAAAAGAAAGAAACAGAGAGAGAACGAGAGAAGAAGAGGGAGAGAAGCCGAGGAGCGACGAGGAGGAGAGGCGGAGAAGGAAAGCTCGAGGTGAGTGGTGTTGGTTATTGTTGCTGTCGTTGTTGTGTTGTGTAGGTGACGGTGTGGTTGAGAGGTTCGGCCATGGCGTCACCATGGCCGAACCAAGAAGCAAAGCAGGGAGAGTTATCTCCCTGCTGCTTCGTGTGGGTGAGAGAGAACGAAAAGAGGAGAAGGGAAGAAGAGCAATCGAGAGAAAAAAAAAAATACAGAGCACGGCTCTGTTGTAGGCGGGAGGAAGAAGAAGGGGGGTGAACCGGGCCGGTTCGGTTCAACCGGTTCGGCCCGGTTCACACAAACAAAAAATAAATAAAAAAAAGAGAGGAAATGAAGAGAAAATAGAAAAGAAAATCCAGAAAAATAGGGAAAAATATGGAAAAATAATATTTCGACCAAATAAATAGAAATTGAGGATTTTATACGGAAAATGAGAAATTCAAAAGTCGGAGAAGACTTTATACCCGGGTTTTCACCTCGAAAAATGTAAAATTGACATAATATGTCAAATTGAAGCTAATTCAATGATAAATAATCTTAGGTACATTTGGGGTGATAATTTGACTTGTCGGGTGTTATTGGAGCTAGATCGGGGTTGTTGGAGTGCGAATTGAGGTATGTAAAACCCAATTGAACACCACTATTGCATTTACTTATTCTATTCATTGAACTTTATTTCTTTGGAAATCTAAATTCAATTGTGATGGGAACGGTAACGTTCCGGCTGTTTCCGGTGTGTGGGGTTGGTTGTTCTCAAATATATATTTGGTGACTAGGATACAGTCAGCGGGGTCATTGAAGTGGGGTATGACCGGGCCACTGATCCTAGCTTCAATGGCGGAATTCATTGCACACCATTTGTTATCTTCGTGTTGGTATTCATGCATTTCCTTTTGAGCAGTTGCCTGCGTTATTTCCTTGATTATTGCATGATTATTTAACACTGCTTATTGGTTTCCATTTATGTTCATAAATTGAAATGCCTGGTGGTTTTCCTTGGTGTTTTACTTACACAGATCAACAAATCGATCATGATCAAAAATTGAGCATCACTTCACAGATCATGTGAATAACCAAGATGCAACGAAGAGAATCAAAGTTTCAAAATCTTTAGATTCTGATTTTCTAACTTACATGTTAGAAGTTGATCCTCTGACATTTAAAGAAGGAATGTCTATACCAGAGGCATCTTTTTGGAAAGACGTTATTAATAGCGAAATTGATTCGATAATGCAAAATCGAACATGAGAATTGTTAGATTTACCTCCAAGAATGAAACCATTAGAGTCTAAATGGATTTTTAAAAAGAAGTTTAAAGCCGATGGATCAATTGACAAATATAAAGCAACACCTATTGCAAAAGGCTTTAAACAAAAAGAAGGATTAGATTTATTCACCAATGACTCAAATCGCATCTATTCGAATGTTGATTGCACTAGGTGCAATACATAATCTTGAGATTCATCAAATGGATGTCAAAACAACCTTCTTGAATGGCAAATTAGATGAGAAAATCTATATGGATCAACCAGAAGGGTTTGTGGTCTTGAGTCAAGGAAAAAAAAGGTATGCAGTCTGGTTAAATCTTTGTATGGATTAAAACAAGCCCCTAAGTGAATACAAAATAAATGAATGTGACCATTTGTGTATGCCAAAACTACCCAAAGTGGGTATGCGATAGTCTGCTTGTACGTTGATGACATGTTAATCATTGGTAGTAATATCAAAATGATTCAAAGTAACAAAGAAAATGTTAACCAAACATTTTGATATGAAAGATATGTATGACACAGATGTTATCTTAGGAACAAAAATCTCTAGGCGTTCTGATGGACTAATGTTAACTCAATTTCATTACATTGAGAAAATATTGAAGCAATTCAATAAATTTAACACAACTCCAATCAAAACTCCTGTTGATGTTAATTTACACTTTTGAAAATACACTAGAAGTCCAATATCACAACTAGAATATTTACATATAATTGGCAGCTTGATGTATGTGATGAATTGTACTCGTCTGGATATTGCATACGTTGCCAATAAGTTGAACAGATTTACAAGTAATCCAGGTCTAGATAATTGGAAAGCAGTTGATAGGGTACTACGATATCTTCGTTATTCCCTTAACTATGGGTTACATTATTCAAAATATTCGGTTGTCCTTGAGGGATATAGTGATGCGAATTAGATTTTTTATTCCAACTATACAAAGTCAACTAGTGGATACGTTTTCACAGTTAGAGGTGGCGCAATATCATGGAAATCCTCAAAGCAAACGTGTACATCTCATTCCATGATGAAATCGAAGTTTATAGCACTAGATATACCTGGGGAAGAAGCAGAATGGCTTTGAAACTTTTTGGAGGATGTGCCATGTTGGCCAAAACTAGTCTTTGCTATTTGCATCCACTGTGATAGTTAATCGGCTATTTGCAGAGCAAATAATAAGATGTATAATGGTAAGCCTAGACACATACGTCGAAGACACAATACCATTAGGCAGTTATGAAGGTCCCCAAGATGGGGGTGAATTGGATTATCGAGTAGTTATCGTCTTTTTAAAACTTTATGCTTAAATAGCAACAATAGCACATATACCAACAATAAATATCTATGCAATGCAATCAAGAAGGGGGTAGAAGAGATGGAAATGAGACACGTGATTTATAGTGGTTCGATCCAACCGATCTACATCAACTACCTAACCTCCCCAGTTAGGATTTTCAAACCCCCACTTATATTACCAATAAGTGTTACAACCTAAGCCCACAAACCTAGTGAATGCCTAACCTCAACTAGGTGTTTTACAAGATGCCTTACCGCAATAAGATCTTATACAACCACCTAGACTCAACTAGGATTTCTCCTTACCTAGCCTCAACTAGGGTTTATGCCTAACTTCAACTTGGTCTTCCCTTTTGACTTAGATCCCACTAAGTCTTATGATCAAAGTCCTTTTCAAATACAATGAAAGTTTTGCTTTACAAAGTAAAGCGACAATAAGTCCAATTCTTACAAGCCACCTAGAGCTAAACCACCACTCCTATGCATGCAAGTATGAACTCCGACTAAGATGATGATAAAATCAACGAGTTATGCGTAGTGCTTAATCAAGAAACCGACAAAAGAGTATCAATGAAAATGTGTGCGGTTTCAAATCAAATGAACAAGTGGTTTTTTCAAAAATCAAGATTAAGCACAACAACTTGTTCAAATATGTCTTAAGCTCAAATAGATCAAGTTTAAATTCAAAACTCAAGACAAGTATGCTTAAGAACACACCAAAAGATTTCCAAACAATATACTATTCACAAAGTATAGATTAAGTTCAAAAAGCACAGGAAATCAATAAACCTTACAACCCAAATATGTATTATGAAAAATTAGATTTGGAGCACAAGTTGTAGGCTTAAGAACACCAACTTCAAGATCCAAAGGCAAGCCCTCAAAAGTTCCAATTGATTGTGAACAAAGTTGATAAAAATTGGTGCAAACTTGGATTTTGCAAAGTGTAGGAACAAGAGTTTTTGTATTTTGTGTTTTTAGGTGTTTGAGCAAGTAGTCAAACCCTTTATATGTTCATATGACCGTTACATATGATCCAAGGGCCCAAAATGATCTCTAAATTCACATTAAAGGTGTGGATCAATACTTTAAAAAAGCTGTCAAGACACAGCACAGCGCGCTGGGGAAATTGTCCAGCGCGTTGGGTAACACTTAGAAAAATTTCCTGTCAGGACATTGCATAGCGCACTGGCTAGAATGCTTAGCACACTGGGTAGGGTGCAAGGGCTTTTAAATAAATAAAATTCTGGTTTTCAAAATGATCTCCTAACACATCTACGACTCTACTAAAACTTTGAAATCACTTTATACATGTTTAGCGTCCTCAGCAACACTTAGAAAAATTTCCTATTCTCTACACAGCGCACTGGCCAGAATGATTAGCGCATTGGGTAGGGCGCAAAGGCTTTTAAATAAATAAAATTTTGGTTTTCAAAACGATCTCCTAACACATCTACGATTCTACTAAAACTTTGAAATCACTTTATACATGCTTAGTAGGGTCTTAAAAACATGTCTGGATATCCCGGATGATTTCACTAACCCCGAAAACCAAAAATTCTGATTTCATGAAAACATAGGGTCTTTTCTACAAATATTTTTAATGTCAATCTAAAAGCCGTTTAAACACATACCGGTGCATTTAAAATCAATTCGAACAGTTCATACACCTTAAATACATGTTGTAAAACATGTTTGCAACATTTAAAACATTTTAAAAACCACGAGATTGAAAATTACAAAAACTATAACTTTAAGGTCTTTAAAAACTAAAATTCATGGAATGCATGA
The DNA here is from genome assembly GCA_039657345.1 of Stephania japonica. Taxonomy (NCBI): domain Eukaryota; kingdom Viridiplantae; phylum Streptophyta; class Magnoliopsida; order Ranunculales; family Menispermaceae; genus Stephania; species Stephania japonica. Next base: position 10,663,023 of record CM077558.1, on the reverse strand, counting down.
TTCTAATGCATTTGGCTTGTAGGAATGAAACTTATATACCTTACAAATAATGTACACACGATTATCTTGTCTTTCCGGTCCTTGCTTCCTTGTATGAGCCGATTCTTGAACTTGTCCGGCTTCATGTTGTCACTTTTTGATTTGAACTTTTGCATAGCTCAACTTTTCTTTTGAACTTGAAATTTCTAATAAGATGTTGTATTCTGAAACACTAAATCAACTTGTAAGTACCATTTCACATTGTTTGTTAGCATCAAAATCCTGAGTGGAGTGTAAGTGATAAAAACACTTAGGCCAACAATTTACTTGAAAATGGAATTATCTCGATTAATTATGTTCAATCGAAGAGAAATCTTGCGGATTCGCTTACGAAAGGCTTACCTAGAGATCAAGTAACTCATTTATTGAGGGGAATGGGATTAAAGCCAATCAATGAATGATAATCATAGTGGATACCCAACCTAGCTAATTGACTGGAGATCCAAAGATCTAGGTTCAAAAGGGTCAACTAAACTATAGATTAGTGATATAACACAAACACTACCATTTTTATGACAAACAATGCTACTTGCAAACGGGAAACAAATAAGCAATGTTTTTAATGGTTCTTATGACATTTTGTGATGTGGGGTACTGCGGGGTACTCTTAATAAGAATCACCTATCTGAATGTGACTTGGGCCAAGTCTATGAGAATTTTAAATGGCTTTGATTCTTTAAAGTATTCAGGAAACTAGGAGTGTTCGGGGTCAAAAAGAACACAACCATGATAACCAAAATTGCTAAGAAAAAGTTGTGTGATTGTTACTGCCTTGATTAACATGAATGCTGAAAAGTTCAAGACATCATGTTCACTTATCAACAAGTATTTTCAGTGACATATCACTAAGAAAGGTTTAAATCCATAATGTAACGACCCATTTTCCAATAGGCTACCACGGGGGCCAATGTGGGTCCACAGTTTGGCTTACCAGTGCCAGCTGCGCATCACATTGAATAATACCTACCATTTAATCGTTATTAACCACCATATGCCACAAGTTATTCTTTAAATTGTTAATGTACTCATATTATCTGTTAAATTATCTCCAAAACCTTAAAATATCAGTAGAAGTCTTAAAATCATATTAACATCAGTTAATAAATATCGAATCATGTGATATAAACCATAAACCTAGTGTGGATAACCGATAACCATATATCCATAAATACCTCAAAGGTTTCAAAACACCAAAAATACAAGGTATCAAAAATAAAAAAAATGCAAGGTATTTCACAATTCCTGTTAAGTTATTCTTGTTGGATTTTGGGGTTCAAACGCAGCGGAGATTTCAAAACAATTTTGAGAAAAAAACCCCAACAGGATCCGAATCTGATTCCATTAAAACACGTTTAGACTATGAAAACTTAATCATACCTCGCCGCAATGTACCTTTACGAAGGTTAATCGATCTCTAAGGCGCTCGCTAACAACGAACGCCTCTATCACCATTTCCACACACGAATGGCGACCGAGATTCAAAGTGCTAGCTTCGAGAGAATTTCAAACTTTTGTTTCTCTCCAAAACGATCCGTAGAGAATACCAAAAACTCTAAGTTGTTTCTTAAACGAAAAATAGAGTTTCGGCCTTTTAATAATTCTTTCGTACTTGTATTCTAACTCAAAGCGTCTATTTATACAACCCTTGTATATAGACGGTTAAGTAAATTACACATATACCCCTACTTAAAGAAGTATAAGTGCAATACACTACAAGGACGTTTAAATGAATTTTATCATATAAAATTCATTTTTCTGAACCATCTTAAAATCTCGCAAAACCATTCTTAGTGTGCGACCCAATAGGCTCATACAACGTTGGCAGTGTACCAAAACACATTTTGGTATACAAGTCATAAGCGGCCTCTAGCAAGACATTATGACTACCCAAGTTGTACGATTATCAAATCGATATAACCTAATCAATAGTATATATAACATCCTTTTGTCACACGATATCCTTTTGATCAAACATAAGGCATGGAATTGTCATCCAACATGTTCAATCGTACTAGTCTCGATTTCAAGGTAGATCAAAACATCTAAGTGACATTGATCAATATCAATTCACTTAGACTAGGCCTTTTAACAAGCTAACATATCGAGGGATCCACTTTGGATATCTCTCTTTATATGAGAGGGACAAATTCTATCTCGATTACACAACTTCACCACATTATTCACACAATAACCAATCACAACCTTTATAATTGTCCTAAGTTAAAGACAACGTTTGATTGCGTCAAATCACCGTATTCCTAATGTTGAAGTCTCTGGTAATCTCAAGTCGAGAGGATTGAAAAATATACCTATCATGAGAAACAACTATGACTTAATCCATGTGATGTTCTCATAGCGGGTCGGTCCAAGACTTTATTCTATAATAAGTACTCATGATCTTGATTCGTATTCCTATACGTATGATCATCGTATGATCATCAATCAAGACTCATACTAGTCTTAATTCATTATAGTTCCCGAGTATAATAATCGACTAGGGACATTTAGGATATTTCGTAAATACCCATGGATCTTATTATAATGTAAACATGCAAATCAATTATAATAAACAAAGAAATAAAATCCTCTATTTTATTAACTAAAATGTATTCATAAAGACTTGTTAATGGATTGACCTAGGGCACATTACCCAACATCTCCCACTTGCTCTAGGGCCAATCATTCATGCATCTAATGCCTAATGATCTAACATGACTATCATGTTTTGCTTGTGGAAGAGCCTTTGTCAATGGATCTCAACGTTGTCTTCGATAGGTACTCGCAAATCTTTACGTCTCCTCTCTCAATAATTTCTCGATGAGATGAAAACGCTCGGGTATATGTTTGGATCTGTGGTGTGATCTAGGTTCCTTGGCTTCGTGCTATTGCCCCGTTATTGTCACAATACAAACAAACAGGGTTAGCAATACTTGGAACTACACCTAGTTCGAAATGAACTTTTTGATCCAAACGCCTCCTTTCTTTGCATCGGACGCCGCAATATACTCAAACTCATTTGTAGAATCTGCCACACGCTCTTTTCGAACTTTTCCACTTTCACGCACCCCCATTCAAAGTAAACACATATCCAGATCGCGATCTAAAATCATCTATATCAGCTTGAAAACTTGCATCTGTGTAACCATTTACAACTAGATCATTTTCAAAACCTCCATAGACCAAGAACACTTCCTTAGTCCTTCTTAAGTACTTAAGGATGTTCTTTACCGCTATCCAAAGTGACTCTCACCCGGATCCGATGATATCTGCTTGTAGTGCTCAAAGCATATGATACATCGTGCCGAGTGCATAGCATGGCGTACATGATAGATCCAATAGCGATGCATATGGAATCTTATTCATACGGTCTCGCTCATCATTTGTCTTAGGACATTGATTCTTGCTTGAGACTTATGCCATGAGACATTGGCAACAATCCTCTTTTAGAGTCTTGCAAACCGAACCTATTCGCACTTGTCTATGTAAGCACTCGACTTAGACCGATTAGCCTCTTAGATCTATCCCTATAGATCCTTATCCCTAGGATATAGGCTGCATCTCCTAAGTCTTTCATTGAGAAACACTTCCCTAACCATGACTTGACACTCTGCAATGTTGGGATGTCATTTCCAATGAGTAATATATCATCAACATACGCACCGAAAAACAACTACACTCCCACGACCTTCTTGTATACACAAGGCTCATCTTCGTTCTTAATAAAACCAAAATCCTTGATTGCTTCATCAAAACGAAGATTCCAACTCCGAGAAGCTTGCTTTAATCCATAAATGGATCTTTGAAGCTTGCATACCTTCCTAGAATTCTCGGGATGTGCAAAACCTTCGAGTTGTGTCATATACACGTCCTCAAGCGCTTTCCATTAAGAAATGCTTGTTTTTACATCCATTTGCCATATCTCATAGTCATAATATGCGGAAATGGCAATTAAATTCTTATAGATTTAAGCATGGCTACTCGGCGAAAAAGTTTCATCATAATCAACACCTTGAGTCCGCTCTCGAAACCTTTTGCTACAAGTCTTGCTTTGAAAGTATGCACTTTGCCATCCATGTCGGTTTTCTTCTTGAAAACCCATTTACATCCAATGGTCTTACCACCTTCAGGGTAAATCAACCAAGTTTCAAACTTGGTTATCATACATGGATTGCATCTCGAGTTCATGGCACTTAGCCATTTATCCGAGTCCGGTTCGTACATAGCCTCCCGATAAGTGGTGGGCTCATTTTGATCTATAAGCAACACATCACGATTATCGCAATGAGAAATCCGAATCTCTCTCGGCTCATGTCTCACCCTACCGTTTTACGTGGGCCTTGTGTCACTATGCGGAGATTCAACTGGTTCAAAACGTTGTTGAACTTCCAATAGCGGTTCAGTGTTTATTTGTGATTCTTGAACTTCTTCAAGATTTATTTCTTTCCCACTAGTGTCTTTTGAAATAAACTGTTTTTCCATAAAGGCACCATACCGAGCAACAAACACTTTGTTCTCACGGGATTATAAAAATAATATCCTTTTGTTTCCTTAGGATACCCTACAAATAAACACTTATCAGATTTAGGTGCTAATTTTTCTGAGGCTTGTCGCTTTACATAAGCCTCACAACCCCAAATCTTAAGAAAAGACAAACTAGGTCTCTTCCCGTACCATATCTCATATGGTGTTTTATCAACCGCTTTAGAAGGAACTCGATTTAGAGTGAAAGCTGCAGTTTGTAATGCATAACCCCAAAAGGATAATGGAAGATCCGCATGACTCATCATAGATCGAACCATATCTAATAAGGTTCGATTTCTCCTTTCGTAAACTCCATTCCATTGTGGAGTTGCTTTGGTGGAGTTAATTGTGAGACAATCCCGTAACTTCTAAGATGATCATCAAATTCTTGGCTCAAATATTCACCACCTCGATCTGATCGAAGTGCTTTAATAGTTTTACCAAGTTGATTCTCGCACTTCATTTTGAAATGTTCGAAACATCTCAAATGATTCAAATTTATGTTTCATAAGATATACATAACCATATCTACCGAAATCATCGAAAATGTAATGAAGTACGGTAACCTCCTCTAGCCATTGTGTTTATAGGACCGCATACATCGGTATGTATTAGACCCAATAAATCACTTGCCCTTTCACTGTGTCCAGTAAAGGGAATTTTAGTCATCTTTCCTAGTAAACAAGATACGCACGTTTCATATGATTCCAAATCAAATGAATCTAGAAGTCCATCTTTATGGAGCTTCGTTATGCGTTTCTCATTTATGTGGCCAAGACGACAATGCCAAAGATAGGTTTGATTCAAATCATTTGACTTGAATCTCTTTGTATTTATATAAAAGACTGGAGTATCTGTGGACCTTTTCATGCTTAGAATATAAAGACCATCACACAAATCAGCATTTGCATAAAAAATGCCTTTACGAGAAATTGAACATCTATTATTCGCAATAATAAAATCAAAACCATCCATATCCAAACATGAAACAGAAATGATGTTTTTGCTCAAGGCAGGCACATAATAACAATTATTTAAAGTTAAAATAAGTCCACTAGATAAAACTAAGTCATATGATCCAACAGGTAGGGCAGCAACTCTTGCTCCATTCCCTACGCGGAGGATGACTTCTCCTTTCTTCAACTTTCTACTTCTGGTGAGTCCCTGCACATTTATACAAATGTGAGATCCACATCCGGTATCCAATACCCAAGAATCACTAGTAGATAAATTAATTTCAATAACATAAATACCTGTGTTGGTAGTCGCACTACCCTTTTTCTTCTTTAAATCTTCCAGATAGAGTTTGCAATTTCGAACCAATGTCCAGGTGCATGGCGAAATGACAATTTCCTTCCTTTTCCTTTTGGTGCTTTGAAGCGAACAGTCGGTTTGACTTGTTCCACGAGCTTTGCAATAGGTGCAAAGAATGACCTTGGCAACTTTAGCCTTGCCTTTGCCTTTCTTCTTCATTCCCTTTCCCTTTTGGACCATCAAAGACATTACTGAGGTTTCTTGATATTTTGTTCAGCGCTTTTGAGCATCAAATGCAACTCGAAATTGATTTCTCCATATTATTCATATTGTAGTTCATCACAAATTGTGAGTAACTCTCTGGTAATGAATTCAAGATCAAATCCGTAGCCAACTCTTGGCTTATGGGAAATCCAAGTCTATCAAGTTGGTCAACATAGCCCTTCATCTTCAGAACATGAGGACTAACTGACGCACCCTCAGTCATCTTACAAGAATGGAGGTTCTTGACTGTCTCAAACCTTTCTTGCCTAGCTTGCTTTGTTGGAACATTTCCTTCAAATTACGGCCATGTCGTAGGCTTCCATTAGTTCCATGTCCTTCGAAGTTCGGGAACCATAGTTGCCAACATAATGCATGCAACATCGTAGAATCGTTGACATGCTTATTATGCGCATCCTTCACAATGACTTTCGTAGCATTGATCGGTGGGTCCTCGGGGATCGGTGCATCCAGGACATACAACTTGCGTTCATGATTGAGAACGATTCTCAAGTTTCGAACCAATCAAGAAAGTTAGTCCCAGATAGCTTATCCTTCTCAAGGATAGATCGCATGACAGGGGGATTATTGTTACTTGAAGAGGCCATTGATCTACAATAAAGATTATGCGAGTTTATTTTAGTATAGAGGAATAGACTCCCACTAAATTAACAACCCTCCTAAAACATACTTGTTTATTTAGGGGACTAAATCCATATTTCACCTAATTCTATGACAAATTATGGCATGAAACACAGAACTAGATTATTTAGGTAGGTAACAGTTACCAATTACATCTTATGTAACTTTAGATACTTTTATGAGACACAGGACATCTTATGTCTTAGCATGTTTTTATCTCATCATATGCCTAAAGTCCAAAACTATTTTGATAGCTTCATTAAGTCGGACCAATTTAAACATTTAGGTAACTCTTACCCAACTTATCTCACCAAGATAACACAATACACCCAACTATGGCTGAAACTATATTAGTGCGATCAAGGCCTTGACAAGTGTTTAAAATTGGATGGCACAAGACTTAAGATTTAATAGAGGGATTTTTATTCAGTTTTAGTGATTTTAATTAAACAATGAAATATCATATATTTTATTGATTTGTAGAACCACTAAAATTTAGGAAAATTTTTTATGCTATTCTTCTAATAGAAGAATTTCCGTGCGCTAGGATTAGTTAGACGGCGGTCCCATTGGCCAATGGCGATAGTTCCATTGACCGGTCACGGATTTGGGAACAGGGGGCAGCGCCCCCGTTTCTTTTTTTTTAGAAGACAAATCTCAATTCCGAAAATTGAAATTTCATATAGAAAATCATATTTTTCGCTGATTTTACCGTACCAAATTTACCCCTTAGTTTATCCAAAATTAAGTCAATTAAAAACGTTTTAATTAACTCGGGCCCACATCTAACTAATCATCTTATCCTAATCCAATTAGGACTTTAGATATTTGAATTCTAGCATATCACAAATAACAAACTTCTCCATATTTGTCTCCTATCCAATAGGGATAAATAAGCCGAGTTTGCATATATCTCCTACTCTAATTGTTATCTATCTTTATCAAATAAAACTTCATAACAACATAGATATAACAAGATAAATAAATAATTTCGTAAATTAATTATTTACAATTTCGATCTTCATCCAAACAATCACAAATATGTAGTTGGATCATGAATTACTATCTCAATCGAATCTAACATATTAGTTTCGAATTAACATTCAGACTTATACAATTTAAGAAACTTAAATTAATGTTACCTAAATATGCATACTTGAATTACGAGATTTCATCCATGCATCAATATACAAAAATAAAGATTATACCTAATGGTGTCATGGATAACGTAATACGAAATTCAATTCATTAAAATTATTCGAACCTAACATGGTTACTTGCATGTATGAAACTGATTTCAATTAAATCATTAATATATGTATCATATACACAAAACATGATAATAAATCTCCTAGAAAACTTATGTATATCACATATACATCAACTATAATCATGCTTTCAATCATATATCATAAAAACATGCAATGAGTTTAATGGAATCAAACTCGAAGGCTCTGATACCACTGTTGGATTTTGGGGTTCAAACGCAATGAGATTTCAAAACAATTTTGAGAAAAAACCCCAACAGATCCGAATCGATTCCATTAAAACACGTTTAGACTATGAAAACTTAATCATACCTCGCCGCAATGTACCTTTCGAAGGTTAATCGATCTCTAAGGCGCCGCTAACAACGAACGCCTCTATCACCGTCCACACACAAATGGCGACCGAGATTCAAAGTGCTAGCTTCGAGAGAATTTCAAACTTTTGTTTCTCTCCAAAACGATCCAGAATACCAAAAACTCTAAGTTGTTTCTTAAACGAAAAATAGAGTTTCGGCCTTTTAATAATTCTTTCGTACTTGTATTCTAACTCAAAGCGTCTATTTATACAACCCTTGTATATAGACGGTTAAGTAAATTACACATATACCCCTACTTAAAGAAGTATAAGTGTAATACACTACAAGGACGTTTACGTCATGAATTTTATCATATAAAATTCATTTTTCTCAACCATCTTAAAATCTCGCAAAACCATTCTTAGTGTGCGACCCAATAGGCTCATACAACGTTGGCGGTGTACCAAAACACATTTTGGTATACAAGTCATAAGCGCCTCTAGCAAGACATTATGACTACCCAAGTTGTACGATTATCAAATCGATATAACCTAATCAATAGTATATATAACATCCTTTTGTCACACGATATCCTTTTGATCAAACATAAGGCATGGAATTGTCATCCAACATGTTCAATCGTACTAGTCTCGATTTCAAGGTAGATCGAAAACATCTAAGTGACATTGATCAATATCAATTCACTTAGACTAGGCCTTTTAACAGCCTAACATATCGAGGATCCACTGGATATCTCTCTTTATATGAGAGGGACAAATTCTATCTCGATTACACAACTTCACCACATTATTCACACAATAACCAATCACAACCTTTATAATTGTCCTAAGGTTAAAGACAACGTTTGATTGCGTCAAATCACTTTGTATTCCTAATGTTGAAGTCTCTGGTAATCTCAAGTCGAGGATTGAAAAATATACCTATCATGAGAAACAATTATGACTTAATCCATGTGATGTTCTCATAGCGGTCGGTCCAAGATTTTTATTCTATAATAAGTACTCATGATCTTGATTCGTATTCCTATACGTATGATCATCGTATGATCATCAATCAAGACTCATACTAGTCTTAATTCATTATAGTTCCCAAGATAATAATCGACTAGGGACATTTAGGATATTTCGTAAATACCCATGGATCTTATTATAATGTAAACATGCAAATCAATTATAATAAACAGCAAATAAAATCCTCTATTTTATTAACTAAAATGTATTCATAAAGACTGTTAATGGATTGACCTAGGGCACATTACCCAACAATTCTTTAAATTGTTAATATACTCATATATATATTACAAACGTACAAGTCGGGTTCACAGTCTCTGAATCAACAATACTCTGGTAGCTTGCCCTTGCCTCAACTCATACTAGGATCTGCACTTAAGCCATCATAAAAGGCAGATGACGAATCTTGAGTGAGTATTCCCAAGGAAATTAAGTGAGTAATACTGAAAGTAAATACTGAAATTTAAATAAAATTATTAAATAAACATGCAAAAATAAATACAGGTAACTATGATCATTGCATGGATAAATAATAGGGAAAGCTTAAAGTGTGTTCCTAGAGCGTAGGGCGAGACTAACACCATAATTCAGACTTTTCCATAGGATACTGCCGACGAGTCCCATTCAAGCAGGGCCGGTATCTGGGACCGCTAGGTGGTTGGCGTAGTACTAACAACGCACCCACACGTGCATCCCTGACACACATGCTATGGCTAGTGGGTACACACACGAAAATGGCACGGAGGAAGAGCCTTAACGTCAGTCCATATAAACCACAAACAAGAATAGAATATTAAAATACAGGAATGTGAATTCAAAAGCAAAATAAGTAAATACTCAAGTAATTTCAGTTGGGATACTACACACCTCAAACCACACTCCAACTAATCCCAATTGCCGTCCGATTCACGCCTCAAAATGCTTGCCAAATCCTCAGTCAGTTAATCCAAAGTCTGATAATTGACAATACTTCATAAATTTCTCCAATTTCAAATCCTAATTTGAATCCAATTTAGTCAATTTAAATCCTCATTTAATTGATTATAATCCTCAAATAAAACCACAATTAAACCCATTTAAGAAAATTCATTTTTAAATTTTTATTTAATTTTTTGTTTCAAACGCCGTAGGTGGCGCCACCGTGTACAACACTCCCCGGTGTGCTGGATGCCGTGACCCACGTCACCAAGAAAAAACCCCATGGGGTGAAATAAAATGTGGGTGGGAGTTTTGTCTTTGGTTTGGATGTCGCAGGTGACGCTGTGGGAGTTTCCTCCCCACGGTGCCCTGGCGGCGTCTAAACTAGTGAGCCCAATAGGGGTTTTTGAGCCCCCTCGGCTCGCCACCTTGGTTCGAACCCATCCCAACATCGCATATAAACATATAGAAACCATATATAGCCATAACCCCTCGATGAAAATCGTCTGAAACTAAAACCTTGACAAAATTTGACCAAAAACCCTATTTTTCTCCAAAATTCCAAAACCTTCAAAACCACAGCAACAACTCCTCAACCAATGCTCAAATACATCACCAAAATCCATAGCAACACAACCCCTAGCTGGTGTGCTCGAACCCATTCCTGAAAACCACGTCAAAACTTGAACTTTAACAACTAACGTGTAGGAAACAGAGAGAGGATTGAGGATCTCACCTTAGATCATCGATTCGTCGTTGTTTGGTGCTCCAAGTCACATCTTGATATATAGAAAAACCCTATTCCAAGCTATGATTTTTGTTCACAAGACACAAGAGAGAGAAAAGGTGGTGAGTTTGATAGAAATTGTTGATATTTATACCCCAAACTTCATCTTCCTCACATGTGCATCCCAAGGCACCATCCAAAGGTTCTAAATAGGTCAAATAGTCCAGCTTAAATGACTTAAATGGTGACACCTCCCCTTGGCTTGTCTTTGTTCATTCAAAACAACTAAACCCTCGGGTGTTCAGATACCCGACTCCTGTATGTACACTCGCGTCTCTCGAGCACTATCATGTCACGAATGCATATACGCCATTATTTATTAATTATTAATTATATTTTATTATTTAGCATGTGTGTATGACTACCCAACCTAGTGTACTGCATTTGCCTACTTGGTACCTATGTCTACACATTAATAGGGGCGCATACCCGTCACACTCTCTCGCATGTCAATAACAAAATAAAATACACACATCGCGATGTCAATAACCCTAATTACACATAAAGATTGCAAATTAAAGCACATCACAAAAATTACTATTTACCTAGCTCTAGGCGCGACCTGGCCTATTCGCGGATCCCACGAGCATCAAAGCTGTTGGCTACGTCTGCATACTCGTCATTAATAACGAGAAATTAACTTTGGGCCGTTACACACTAGCTACCTTCTCTGATTACAACTTTAATCGTCTCTCTCCTTTGTTTTTGCATTTCATCATGCATTAAAAATCCATTTATGCGGGAGATAAGTGGAATTATGGAGGTTATATTTAGTGATTTCCATTCATGTAGGGGATTGTTGGAAATGGGTCACATTGGCCACATTTAAATATATTCACTCCCCAAATAGGAAATAATATGGTAGCGTGTTTTTTTTTAATGTTACATGTAACTCATATATTATGAATGAGAAATTAAGGTTAATATAGTTTAACTAAACCGTTAGATGAACATCAATTTGTGTATCTCGAGACAAATCAAGTGATTTGAATGTATTTAAAATCAGAGTTATAACTCTATTGATTGCATTTAAATACACGTATCACATCTCGAGAAAGATACATGGTGTATAGTCATTCAAAACTGTCAAATCAATAAAACCTCATGAATTCCTAATGAAACCCACTGAATGGCATTTAATACTATTATCCTATAAATGGAGCCTTATAACTCCTTCATTTGCATCCCATAAAGCATTGCAGTGACTTTCTAATCTTCTTCTTTTCTCCCTTTTTTGTGCATTGCATTATTCAAACTAGGAGGGTAGCAATTTTGGTTCGTGATTCTAGTGGTTTGTAGTGCTACAAACACTAAAAGGAGATCATTGTATATGGGAGACATTTAATCAATCACCGTAAACATCAGTGTTAGACAAATTTGTCTTAAGGACATAGAGTAAATCTTTAGACTCAATCTCAACTTTTTTCTTTTAATACCCCATCCCACAGAAGAAACAATTACCAGTAATGGATCTACGGTCAATCGGATCACCAGCCCAATCGACATCTGAATAACCTAATAGAATGAGAGAAGAAACAACCGAGAAATGTAAACCATGAAACAGACTTCCCTTTATATATCGGAGAATACGAAGAATAGCAGTGAAGTAAGCAGTACAGGTAGTAGCCATGAATTGGCTCACAATATGAATGACATATGCAATATCTGGTTGACTAACTGTAAGATAAACCAAACTACCAACAAGACAGATAGTAGGATTCGAAAGAGGTGTGTTGTTAGATGGAATCAACTTAACATTCACATCGAAAGGAGTGAATGCAATAGCAACATTGGTAATCATAAACTGAGAGATCAAATTGGATGCATATTTGGCTTGTGATAAGTAATATCCATTTGCAGTAGATGTGACTTCAAGTCCCAAAAAATCACTTGAGAGTCTCAAATCTTTCATCTTAAAGTGCTGTCGAAGATAGTCATGTAGCTTAGGAATTCCAGTGGAATCATCCCTAGTGTCATCAACATAAAGCAGAAGAAAAACAATGCCTCGATCAGTGTGGCGAGTAAATAAGGCTGAGTCATGAGGACTTGATGTGAAGCCAAATTTGGTAATGGTGGCGCTGAACTTTGCAAACCAAGCACGAGGTGCTTGTTTAAGTCCATACAAGGCTCGTCGTAGAAGACAAACTTGATTTCCAGATTATGTATAGGAGGGGGGCACATATAGACTTCTTCCTCAAGATCTCTATTGAGAAAGACATTCTTAATATCCATCTAACAGAGAGGCCAATGTTTGATAGTAGCAACAATGAGCAAACTTCTAAGAGAGGTTAACCGAGCCACATGAACAGACATCTTTTCATAAGCAATGCCATACTCCGGCGTATAACCTTTCATAGCTAGAAAAGCTTTATACCGGTCAACAGAACCATCAGAATGAGTCTTGCTTTTATAAAACCATTTGTATCCATTAAGAGTTTTGCCGGTAGGAAGATCTACCAAGTCCCAAGTGTTTGTCTTCTTTAAGGCGCATAATTCTTCTGTCATAGCTTGCTGCCATTTAGGCTTAGTACTAGCCTCCTCATATGAGGAATGCTCATATAAGAAAGAAAAAAATAGAGAAATAATGATAATCTGTAAGGTAAAAAAGAGGTTCTATTGCCTTTTCAAATAGACGAGGAGGAGGAACAAGATCATCAGAAGGAGTAGATTCTTCAAAATTAGGTGATGAAGTGGGAATGCAAGTATTAAGCTCAGTTAAAGTACCTGCATCAGAAGAGGAAGTGAGCTTGATAGACAAGTTAGTGAAGAAAGGCCAAGAAAAGGAGAGGGAAATATCAGACTTGGATAATGTGGAAAATATAGTGTGTTCCCAAAAAATGACATGCGTGGAGATTCGCAATCTTTGACAAATAGTATCCCAACACCAATAGCCTTTATGTTCAACGCCATACCCAAGTAAACAATAGAGACGAGCATGTGGTTCAAGCTTAGTATGTTTAAGGGGATTAAGAAGAACTAAACAGACATTACGAAAAACTCTAAGATTAGTATAAATAGGTGTTTTACCATATAATCGTTCAAATGGAAAGGTGTTTTGAAGAACCAGAGTGGGAAGCCGATTTATGGTATAAACACAAGTTAAGGCGGGTTCACCCTAAAAATTTTTGGGATATGATGCCGAAATAAGTTGAGTTCAAACAAAATCTAAGATACGACGATGTTTTCTTTCAACTCTGCCATTTTGTTGAGAGGCATCAGGACAGGAGCATTGAACAACAGTACCTTGCTGCTTAAGAAACTTTAGAAGAACAAAATCTTGATATTCTAAAGCATTATCAGTATGGAACATTTTGATTGTGCATGAAAATTGTGTTTTAATCATGTTAGCAAAGTCAATATATATGAATGATATTTTAGACCTATGCCTTAAAATATATATCCAAGTGAAACATGAATAATCATCAATAAATAACACAAAATAACGATAACCATTCACAATGGAAATAGGTGTAGAACCACAAATATTTGAATGAATTAAACCAAATGGAGTATTAACGGTACAATTATTAAAACTAAAAGAAGAAACAAGTTGTTTGGCTAATTGACAATGCATACAATCAAATGACTGAAATTTGGAAACACCTAATGATCCATTAGAAACAAGAGTTTAAAGTTTACTGGCAGAGGCATGATCAAGAAGGATATGCCACTGATATACCGAAGGAGAAGAAACAACGACAGAGAATTTCTGAGAAGTAGACAAATGAAGCAATGAAAGCTCAAGTAATCATCCTACTTTACGCCTCGTTCCAAAAATTTGACCCATTTGAGAATCCAAAACCTAACAACCAATAGAAAAAAGTTATTTGTTAAGCCAATATCACATAATGACCAACTAAAACCAAATTTAAGGCTAGATCAGGGATACAATAAGTGTTAGGAAGAGTAAGGGTAGGGGTAGAGACATTTCTTGTATAAGTAATGGATATACGACTTCTATTTGCAACATGAATAAATGAAAGAGATTGAGTGTGTTTGTTATTAGAGAGAACAAACGACAGAGAAGTCATATGATTACAACATCCATAATCAAGAAATCAAGATTTTTGTTGTTGTTGTCTTTCGTTGTTGGAAGTCCGTGTTTGTGTTCCCTTGTCGAAAGTTTTTGTTCATCTTTCCTCATTGGAAGTTTTATTTTTCGTTATGTTCTATGGTTGTAGATGCAAAAGACAAGCGTATAAGTTACACATAAGTTTGCAAACTTTCGCAACGTCAATTTGATCTTATCAAGGAGTGGGCAAATGCTTCTATTGATGTAATTTCATTATTAACTCAAATGTAATAGCAATTTCTATGAATAAAAATATCTTTTTTGTAAAAAAAAAAACTGTAGTGGGAAGAAATTAAGTTCTGTATATGATTATGATATTAAGAAAGTATGATTATATGCAATGATGATTGTCAAAGTATATTTATGTAATTATATAATAAAGTGATGTCAAACATAGTTAAATATAACTTTGCAAGAGTAAGTTTTTTAAGCCGAATTCTTTATCCAAAAAGAATTTGTAAAGTAGAATTGATAGTTGTTATCAAAGACTAATTAATACAATGTGTTAGGGAGAATCACTAATTAATAATATGGTGTTGTGGTTTTATATTATGTAGCTTGTAACAAATGTACAAGGAAAAGGATTTTTTCTGAGTAACTGTGGGCATCTAAACACTTTGTCTGACTAGTCCTATGAGCCCTGAGATTGTGAAACGAGACCACCAGTGACCCGACGTTTGGCTGTATTTTGGGAATCGAAGTTGAGGTCGTGCACTTAACCCATACAACCTCGTCATCGCACTTACCACTAGGTCACGTCTGTCTGGATTACATGGAAAAGGAATGGTAACAAAGAAACAACTTAGACTCTTTTGTAGGAAACAAACTGCAACGACCCTAAAATCTAACTTGTGCCACGTGTCATTTTAGGTCGTACGTGGACCCCTTGCCGTGATATGTGTGACCGAGTTATGTTATTTTTGTTGGTGTTTGTATTATTTATCTATTTACCCGAATTTAAATTCAAATGTCCCAAACGTGTGAGGACGTTTGAGGATGAACATTAATGTGGACAAATGGGTTCGGCTTCGAGAAAAGTGTTTTACGGGCGCTGGAGCAAATGATAGTCGGGTATTTAGTTGTCCGGGGGATAAAATATAATTAAAACACTGACAAAATATGTTAAAATATAATAATTAAAAGTTGGTAATGTCTTCGATGCCTTGGTAGGTTCGTGGGCACATGACGGTGTGAGTTATGGTTCGAACCGGTGTTCAAAAATGCGGGGAAAACACGTATGGAATAATATGCATGGGAGGGAGTGTCCCAGTTGCATCACTATTGTGAGTCAGTCATGAATTAGAAATGAATGGCTGGAGTGAAGGGAGCAGCTGGATCATTCTTGAGATACGTGTGTGAGAGAGGATGAAAAGGATATGTATAAGTTTTGTTTTTTTTTTCTCTTTTCTCGATCGTTTTTCAGTTCATCTTTTCTTCGTGAGAACGCACAGTTACTTGAATTCAAGCTCAAAAAGACACCAAGAAGCTACTAAACGCGAAAACCAAGGTAACATCTCTACTCATCGCGATGTTATCTTCGTTTTGAGGGGTCTTTTGAAAGGTTTTCGCTGTAATATTTTTGGACACTAATTTAGAAATTTAGTTTTTGAGTGTTTTGATGGTTTATATGAATTACTTGATCGGTGTGGAGCACAACCATGCGGTTGTTTTGGTTTGTTTTATAATTTTTTGAGAATTATTGTGATTTTTGAGTTAATTTCCATACCGGGGTTATAGACCATTGTTTTGAACGATTTCAATGGTTGATTTGGTGTAAATGAGCATCCTTATGAGTTTGGGATAGGCTTGTAACGTGGCGACGGCAAGGCGAGATGTTGAAAAACCCTAGAATAGATTCAGAAACTGACGCCGTAAGGGACGTCGTGAGATATCTCACCTACGGTGTCGATCACAACTTTTAAACTAGAGGCGAATGGTGGTTTCACGCTTTAAGTGACGCCGCCAGGCATTTGGGTCATGACGCCACTCACGGCGTGGCACTGTTTATCCGATCAATTTTCAATATTTTTTTGAAAACTTTCGAGATCTTTCATGTATCTAAATGGGTTCAAATAAGGACTAATACTCGAGTAATTGACCCAATTATACACATAAATAAAATTATGAAAAATGGGATAGTTGAGGGATAATTAATGGATTTTGATAATTAATTGGTCTACAAGAATTGTAAGACAGTAATAGGCATACATGGGGATTCGTAAGGGACAAATTATGGGTGTGTGAGTGTGTGTTAACGTTAGACGCAGATAAGTAAACCAGTGGGAAAATTTACAGTTATTTCTTCGAGCATTAATTTGCTATTGTTATTGCTCTATTCCTGGTTTGGAACTCTATTCTGATTGAGTGGTCCAAGGGCTAATGAATCAACGTGATCCTTGGGAGGGCTGGTCATCTGGTGTAGCAAGCTAGAACTAGGGACAGGGGATGCACGACATTTTTTATGGTTCTATACGGGATGAGAGTTTCTTCACTAGATTGCTGGAGAATTCTACATCTGCGTGGATTTTAGGATGGTGTGAATGTACTACGTCCTAAACTCCGAGTCTGGTAGTTGATTTTAGATCTTTGACTGAACGTCTGTTTCTTGGTTGGGACTACTCGCTCATTTCTATTGTTTTCCTAGACACTCATTTTTTATTGATTCAGATTTATTTCTAGTCTTTATTTATTCTTGCTTTCCCTGTACTTTTCTTTCTATCAGCATGAATATAGACTGCTTATTTACTTTCAAAATACTGTAAACATCCTGCTTGGCGTTACTTACTTGGGACTCGTAATTCTTGTGTTTGACTGAGTGTAGATCCACAGTCGAGTAAGGAAAAAATTCCTCAATTAGGTGACTTGCTTTGAGGATATTGGAGCTGTTCATCCTTTGGTTTTTATGTAGGTTTGATATTTTGTATTACCATATATATATGAATATATATATGGGTACTTTTTGTTGGGTAATGTGCCCTAGGTCAATCCATTAACAGTCTTTATGAATACATTTTAGTTAATAAAATAGAGGATTTTATTTGCTGTTTATTATAATTGATTTGCATGTTTACATTATAATAAGATCCATGTGTATTTACAGAAATATCCTAAATGTCCCTAGTCGATTATTATACTGGGAACTATAATGAATTAAGACTAGTATGAGTCTTGATTGATGATCATACGATGATCATACGTATAGGAATACGAATCAAGATCATGAGTACTTATTATAGAATAAAGTACTGGACCGACCCGCTATGAGAACATCACATGGATTAAGTCATAGTTGTTTCTCATGATAGGTATATTTTTCAATCCTCTGACTTGAGATTACCAGAGACTTCAACATTAGGAATACAGTGATTTGACGCAATCAAACGTTGTCTTTAACCGGACAATTATAAAGGTTGTGATTGGTTATTGTGTGAATAATGTGGTGAAGTTGTGTAATCGAGATAGAATTTGTCCCTCTCATATAAAGAGAGATATCCAGTGGATCCCTCGATATGTTAGACTGTTAAAAGGCCTAGTCTAAGTGAATTGATATTGATCAATGTCACTTAGATGTTTTCAGTCTACCTTGAAATCGAGACTAGTACGATTGAACATGTTGGATGACAATTCCATGCCTTATGTTTGATCAAAAGGATATCGTGTGACAAAAGGATGTTATATATACTATTGATTAGGTTATATCGATTTGATAATCGTACAACTTGGGTAGTCATAATGTCTTGCTAGAGGCCGCTTATGACTTGTATACCAAAATGTGTTTTGGTACACTGCCAACGTTGTATGAGCCTATTGGGTCGCACACTAAGAATGGTTTTGCGAGATTTTAAGATGGTCAGAAAAATGAATTTTATATGATAAAATTCATGACAGAAACGTCCTTGTAGTGTATTACACTTATACTTCTTTAAGTAGGGGTATATGTGTAATTTACTTAACCGTCTATATACAAGGGTTGTATAAATAGACGCTTTGAGTTAGAATACAAGTACGAAAGAATTATTAAAAGGCCGAAACTCTATTTTTCGTTTAAGAAACAACTTAGAGTTTTTGGTATGCTCTGGATCGTTTTGGAGAGAAACAAAAGGTTTGGTATTCTCTCGAAGCTAGCACTTTGAATCTCGGCCGCTGTTCGTGTGTGGACAGCTAGTAGATGGCGTTTGTCATTGGCAGCGCCTTAGAGATCGATTAACCTTCAGAAAGGTACATTGCGACTGAGGTATGATTAAGTTTTCATAGTCTAAACATGTTTTAATGGAATCAAATTCGGATCCTGTTGGGGTTTTTATCAAAATTGTTTTGAAATCTCCTCTGCGCATGAACCCCAAAATTGTTTTAATTATTTATTTTGTTATATCTATTTTGTTATGAAGTCTCTATTTGATAAAGATAGATAACAAATTAGAATTGGAGATAAATATCAAGAATCTTGTTATTAGTGATATACTAGGATTCAAATATCTTAAATCCAAAATAAATAAATAATTTACCATGTGAACCAAATATATACCCATGTCATGGGTACACTATTTAGAACCATTGAATTTAAATCCAACACATTAATCGATGTGCCATAAATGCAGAAAACTTTTAATGCACAACACATTTTGAGGGGTTCCCATGGTGCGGGTATATATTTGGTCTACACTGTAGAATTTCTCTATATATATGTTTGAAACAAGGGGAATTGGGTTTTGAGAGATCTTAGGCATGTATATTATTATATGCTCTCTTGTGACATGGCATATGGTGATGATATATATATGCAGAGTTTCCACACTCTAAGTTGTTCTAACTTATGTCCTGAGGTTATTTTATTAGTTTAAGGATTGTAAATACTTCCGCTTATCTTTGAATAACTTACTAATATTAAGAACGCTCACTTAAATTGTTTCGTAAAAGATGAAAGGTAATGTAAGACTGACTAGGTTTGCGTTGACTGCACGAGGGTTGACTCTGGGTCTACATAAGTCTAGGCCGAGCGGGGTCCAATTTTAGGGTTGTGGAACTGGAGTTGCCACCCAAACCAACTAAGTAACAACTTCCCTAAATAACTATTACCTCAACACTTCATTTCACACTCTCATTTTAACCACTATATAATATTGTGTGATCGTTTATGCGAAGAAACTAAAGAAAAGTATGAGACCTAAAAAGAAGAAAAATCAATATTGTATTTGAAACTATGTAGTTCTTGACATTAATAGTAATCATGGAGCATACAATCGAAACTTTAGTTTTCATGGAAATTGACAAATGATGCTTAGTCCACTGTTAGGGGTGCACACGGATTGGATTTAGTCCAATTAGGGTCAATCCGTAATCCAATCAATTATTGTGGATTGAAAAAATACAGTTCAATCCAGTCCAAATAATTCATCAATCCAATTCAATCTAATTGATGTTTTCCTATCCAAAGATTCCTGAAATTAGACTTAATCAAATGAATCACAAGAATTATACATCTCATGAATGACAAATTTACAACATACATTTCACAAATCTATATATAGCATATTTCCCATAAATTTACATCACAATGACCTTCAAAATGCAAGTTCTTACATAAACAAATATGTCATCCGCAAATCTTCACCATACACCCTCATAAAAGCACAAAAAAAAGTACACGTATATGCAACCTACAAAAAAGGTTAAAAGCATAACAAAAGAGTTAAAGAACAAGCATAATCTTTTAGATGTTATAGTTTAGAGTTAATAGTTTAAGCTAATGCTCTTTAAGGTACTAAAGTACATACGATCATATATGTATATGTGTTGATGTGCTAAACAGACTGGATCGGATTGGATTCGCGGTTTTTTAATAGGATCCGTAATCCAATCCAGTCCAGTCGGATTAGTGATTTTTCAATCCAGTCTAATCCAATGTATTAAAAAATTGATCCAATTAGTGATAATTAGTCCGGATTAGACTGGATCCGCAAATTAGTACAATTCGTGTGCACCCCTATCCACTGTAAGAAAAAAAATGATCTTTTACAACAATTAATCATTTTATGCTAATAAAACTTACTGAGTTTTAAGTTGATATATAACTAAACAAAAATAAATAAATAATGATTGATTAAATATTATAAAGCAAAAAACTTCATTAAATTTATATATAACTAAACATAAATTTTCAAGGCTCCTGTTATGTTTAAATATGGTTTAAAGTGTTTAGGTCGGTTAATGTTGGTTTAGTAACCACTTAGTCAAACCAACCACTTTAGTTAATCTTTAAAATTGTGATTGAATAGCGCCTAGCGCGCTAGGGAAAGTTTCCAAACGCGCTATTATTCTTGGTGAACAGTGGTGTCTTGTCAAGTTCAGGTAGTGTGCAGGGACCCTGTCCGGCACGTTACCTGCGTCGAAAACCAGAATTCCAGCATGGAAAATTCTTACATTTTCGTGCCCTTGGCCACCTCCTTCACCTTCATCAACCCATACTCATCTCATGGGGAACACAACCAACCGCCTAGAAACCTCAAAATCACATTTCATCAAATTAGATACCATTAACATGCATGCAATCATTTTTTTCCTAAAGCACATACCCAACACCAAATCAGTTTAAAAATCCCACTTGCATGCTAAAATAGACTCAAACACACATAAAGATCACCTAAAAACAGTAAGCAAACCTAGAAGATCATTTTAAATGAAAACCCCTATTTTTGAACTCATTTCCATGAAATGTAGATGAACTAGATGATTACCTTGGGTTAGATGCTTTGAACTCCAAAGATTTTAGCCTAGGTCTCCAGTTTTTTGTCCAAAAATACTCTCCCAAGCTCAAGAAATCAGGTTGTTTGCATGTTCTAATCCTCCACTCATCAAAACTCATACTTATACTTTTGTTTTCATCTAAGGTGTACCACGTGTCTCAAGGTCTATCATGTGGCTCTCCTCCAGGCTGTCCATACAATTTTATGATTCACATCAGTGACACATCAGTCTTAATTATCCATTTCTAGGATCATCTCCATGTGTATCTATGGCTCTTGGATTTTAAATCCAAAATATAGGACTTTGATTAATTTAAACCAATTTAATTCACGTAGGCACATTAAGGTTGTCACATTAGTTCTATAATTTACTTTACAAGATTACACTAACTCACAACTACCCAGTTCCTGTTGTCCTACGCTCGCACGCAACTCGAGGTGTTTCCCTGCTCGCACCAATTCGATGAAACTTTCAAACTCTAATAATTTCGGGTATAAGGTACACACATAAATCACACTAGGCATCCATCACACAAAAAATTAAAATATTACTCGGTCCCCAAGCTAAGTTTTGGTCTGTGTACCCACTTTTGGGTTACGTCACGGGTAGGTGACCCCAATTACAACCAAAAATCTAAGATAAAAATTTGGGTTGTGACAAATATTCATAACAAAATGGAAATTTCATCCTTGAAATTCATCTTGACTTAATCATTATTTCTTTAAGTTTTAGCAAACTTCCATTCTCATTAATATTACCTTATCCAAAATTTCAAATGATACTAGCCCCAAAGCCCGTATTCCTTAATTCGTACAGGTGGGTCCCCCAACCACTTCAACCTGGTTTCACCTATCACGGTGGACGAGTCCATGCTCAGCTACTACATACACATCACAACTATTTACGATATTTTGATCATAGTACTCAAGAGAAATCTTGCTAGGCATAACTTTCTAGGGAGGTTCAGGTGTTCCTTATTCATACAACACTACTCCTATTCGTTTCATTGCCTTTTCACTATTAAGTCACGGACTAAGTCGGTTCTCCCTCGACTGTCCAATTACTGGCTTTCTAGTAGATTAATAAGTGTATACTACTATTGTATTTTAATAAGACAGTTCTTGCAATATATATTAAACAAATTAGGACTTACCTTCGACTTGGTCGCGTACTGCAACTGCGTCTAGTCCTGCAACTGCATGAGCTCTCTCTCTGTCACGTTGCTGTGGTGTCTCCTATTGATATCTCATCAACTGTGGACACTATCACACAATGTGTCCGACCTGACCACACCTGTAACATGTTGGCTGTCTCCTCCGATCAGCAAATGCAGTCCGAGTCCTCCCCTGTCCATGCGCATCTCAGTCTTTGCCTCTTAATGCTTGCGGTGTTTACGCAGGTGGTAACGCAGGCCTAACTGGTGGTGGCAAAATGGGTAGGGTCGCGTGAGATACAGTCGTGGCGGCTAGTGTCAAGGGCCCTGAACTCTGGTATCTCTCGCTCCCTATTTTTTCTCCCTACCCTCTTTGTCTCCGCCTCTCAAGGCCAGATCCCTACTTATATGACAATGTCTGGGTTAAAGTTGTCTCGTCAGCAACCCTACTTAAGTAGCAGGTCTCGTGGGAGAGTGCACGCTCCTACATCTCACTGAGTGTGCTAGCACCTGTGCTAACCACATAATACCCAATGTGAGTCCTCTAATTGTCCCCGAAGTAGTATACATCCTCTGATTCATTCTTCACCAAGTCCGCAGTAAACTGTCTCAGATATCCATACTGGTCTCTATACTGCATGACAGATTCGTTAGACTCCTGCCTCAGATTCATGAACTCTCTCCTCAGCCTCATCATGACTGTTGGCGGAAAGTACTGCTGATAGAACTTCTCCTTGAATGCCTTCCATGATTCGAAGTCTCCATCAGTGGCTATCGTCATACGCCACCAAATGTCGGCGTCTCTCTACAGCGTGTATGATGACAACTCTGGACGTAGCCGATCTTCGATCCCCAATATCCTGTGAAGCTTCTCCTGGACATTTTTTGATCTTCTCAAAGTCCTTGACTCCATCAAAGTATTTTGGTTAAGTCTGATGAAGTCCTTCTCTAGTTGAATCTCGATTGAAGCACTGGGAAACATGACTTTGGGAGTTGGTGTAGACTCAGTAGGAATAATTGTCGGAGCTGCAATAATCGTTGCACCTTGAATAATGGGCGTCTCTAGTATTGTTGCGATCGCTGGGATAGTAGCTGTTGCAATTATAGGCTCTAGTGTTGGAAATGCAACAGTCGTGGTAGTAACAGTGCAATCGGTGTAAGCGCGGTGATGTGTGCTATCACAAAAGTCATAAAGTTAGCCAGCTGCTGCCGCAACTCTGTCAAACGATCCTTGAAAGTCCTCAACCGATATCGAGTCCTGGATAGTGTTGGCGCTACATTTCGGCCCTCGCAATGATCTGCCATCGATGCCTGCACATCGACAACAAATCTCGGTATAAGCTACTATGCAAGTATCGTGTATATACATACATGTAACAACATTATATGTACATATAACAATCCCTAACTCATGTAGTAGGTCAGTACCTATGCACTTTGTACTACCCTAATTGGTCGGGGATTTTGTCTAACAACCTCATGTAGAAGGTTTATAACACTAATTGAATAGATCTCGACACCCTAGGTCCCTTGCCCAGTGAGCCGTGCACATCTATTTAAGTATTCAGGGAAATATAGAAACAAGGAACAAATAATAATTCAAAAGGAATGCCAAAAACTAATTACTCCTTAATTGAGCAAATCATTCAACAAGCATGGCATTTGGAGTACAAAAGATTAACACATGTCAACCAATTGCAAATTCAGAATTCAACGCGGAAATGAAATGAAAACAAATGCCCAGTCTGTCTACTCACCTTTCACGCAATAATTCCTAGCCTAACCAGCTTCCCGACGCCCTAACTCGCGCACCCAAACTCCCGGTATGCTTCCCTAGGCTCTTATTAAGATATGGTTTAAAGTGTTTTTAGATCAGTTGATGTTGGTTTAATAACCACTTAGTCATACCAACCCCTTATAGTTAATTTTTAAAATTTTGACTGAATAGTGCTTAGCGTGTTGGGGGGTCTTTCCAACGTGCTATTGTTCTTGGTGAACAACTACACCTTCTCAATTTAAGGAACGTGCTGGGGACCCTGTCCTGCGCGTAGCTTCGAAGCCCAAAATTCCAATAAGGAATTCTGGCATTTCCGATGCCTGTGGCCACCTCCTTCTCCTTCGTCAACCCATACTCATCCAATGGAAAACACAACCAACCACCCAGAAACCTCAGAATCACAACATTTCATCAATTTAGATACCATTAACATGCACGCAATCATTTTTTCCCAAAACACAAACCTAACACCAAATTAGTTTAAAAATCCCACTTGCATGCTAAAATAGACTCAAACACACATAAAGATCACCAAAAAACAGTAAGCAAACCCAGAAGATCGTTTTAAATGAAAACCCCCATTTTTGAGCTCATTTCCATGAAATATAGATGAATTAGATGATTACCTTGGGTTAGATCCTTTGGAATTCAAAAATTCTAGCCTAGATCTTTAGCTTTCTGTCCTAAAATCACTCTCCCAAGCTCTAGAAATCAGGTTGTTTGCATGTTCTAATCCTCTACTCATCAAAACTCATATTTATACTTTTGTTTTCATCAAAGGTATACCACGTTTCTCGAGGTTTATCATGTGGCTCTCCTCCAGGCTATCCATACACTTTTATGACTCGCATTAGTGACACATCAGTTTTGATTATCCATTTCTATGATAACCCCCATGTGTATTTATGACTCTTGGATTTTAAATCTAAACTATAGGGCTTTGATTAATTTGAACCAATTTAATTCACATAGGCACATTAAGGTTGTCACATTGGCTCTATAATTTACTTTACAAGGTTACACTAACTCGCAACTACCCGGTACCCGGTGCCCACGCTTGCACGTAACTCGAGGTGTTTCCCCGCGCACGCCAATTTGACAAAACTGTCAAACTCTAATAATTTCGGGTATAAGGTACATACATACATCACATTAGGCATCCATTACACAAAAAATAATATATTGCTCGGTCCTCGAGCCGAGTCTTGGTTCTTGTATCCATTCTCAGGTTACGTCACGGTTTGGTGACCTTGATTACAGCAAAAAATCTAGGATTAGAAATTTGGGCCATGACAACCCCACGCTGTGGAGCTTTAGGCTCCACAGCGTCCCTCAAAACGTCAAGACCGCCATAAAATTTCTGGGGTTTTTGAAACATCAGCTCTCGTCGCCATGTTGTGAGCCTATTCCAAACTTATTGGGACCTCAAACACTATCGAAAACCATTGCTAAAACATATCCAAACATCCACGAACCAAGATTCAAAAATTCAATTTAAAATCCACTAAAAATCATAAAAAATTGCCCAAAACTTCAACACTTGAAAAGCATCATAGCAATTAATTCTATCATGCTACTAGGGGTGCACATGGATTGGATCCAGTCCAATTAGGGTCAATCTGCAATCCAATCCAATTATTGCGGATCAAAAAATTGTAGTCCAATCCAGTCCAAATTGTTTATCAATCCAACTCAATCCAATTTACAAAATGCGGACTGGACTGGATCAAGTTCTACGGATCAATGTTTTTCTATCCAAAAACTCTTGAAATTAAACTTAATCTAGTGAATTACAAAAATTATGCATATCATAATTGACAAATTTACAACGTACATTCCATAAATCTATATATAGCATATTTCTCACAAATTTGTCATCACAAGAACCTTCAAAATGTAAGTTCCTACATAAATAAAAATGTCATCAATAAACTCCACCATATACCCAAAGAAAAGCACAAAAAAGTATACATTGCAACATACAACCCACAAAAAAATGTCTGAAGTGTAATAAAAGATGTAAGAGCAAGCAAAGTCTTAGAGATATATATAGTTTAGAGTTGATAGTTTGAGTTAATTGTAACAACCCCAAATTTTTAACAGACTTGTGTTGCACTTGTCAGAAATTGTGACTCGGCTACGTGAATACTGGACAGTATTTCGAACTTCGGGAGTCGACACCGAAGTGATTTTATGATTCTTTGATTGTGTGTATTAGTATTTTAGTATTTTACGGGTTTCGAGCCGTTCGGGCGGTATTTAAAGTGAGGTTTCGACTAGTTAAACGGGGAGAAAAACAAGTAAAACATACAAAATAAATGAATTTTTAATTAATTTAATTAATTAGTTGGCGAGACAAGGCGAGACTACGCGAATTACGAGAGTCGGAACAAGGAAAAATGGACCGAGGAATGTCGTCTCGAACGCGGAAGTTAGTTAATTACGCAACATATGGTCTATGGAATTGGAATTGTTAAATTGACACAGTTCAATGGTGAGGAACCATGAGATTGACCTCGAGATGTGGGTGTGTTGAGGTGGAGAGTTATGCAAGTGACAACGTAATAAAGAGAAATAAATAGAATGGTTACACACTTTAATGTGTAATAAAGAGAAATAAATAGAATGGTTACACACTTTAATGTGTAATAAAGAGAAATAAATAGAAAAGTAAAAAGACCCATAAGGGCAATGGTTTAAAAATGGTGTTGGAAGTAAGTTGGGGGTAAAAAGGTCATTTGACCATATAAATATAACAACAACAAACAAAACCCTACACTATTCATCTTCTTCTTCAACATAACCGCCGCCCACCCTCCTTCTCTTCCATTTCGGATCTCTCCCTCACTCTCGGCCTCTCCATCTCTCTCTCGGCCACGCGATATCTCTCTCACTCACGATCTCTTCTCTCTCACTCTCGTTGCTCTCTCTCTCTGGATCTCTCCTTCCTCCTCTCGGCCTCACGTCACCTCTCCTCTTCTCGGTTTCACGTCGCTGCCACCTCCCTCGCCGTCGGAGACTCCACGTCCCACCCTAGGTGAACCTCTCCTCCTCTCTTGTCTCTCGGGTTCATGATTTTATGTGGATTTTTGTAATTTTTGGGGTGTATGCATGACAGTTTGGTGGTGGGTTGGTGTACATGGGGTGCATGAATGGGGGTATGTGTACACCAATGTGGGGTGTACACACTAGCGTGTATGTGTACACCACAGTGGGGTGTACACAATGGTTGTGGGTGTAAAAGAATAGATTAATGTATATTATATAGTTTTAATTAATAAAGTGACATTAACACATGTAAATATGGGGTGTAAATAGCAGTGGGGTGCACACAGTAGCAGGGTGTTGTGTGCACAGAACAGTGGGGTGTACACAACAGTTGTACATGTGTGTAGGATGTGTGTATTATGTTATGTTTGAGAATAAATAAAAAGTATGGATACTTGTTTAAATGAATATGGATTTGTATTAAGGCCTAATACACTCATGATAATATGAGTCTATAACAAGTTCCAAATAGTGTGTTTATAGGTTATGTAAAGCCCAATAAAGGCCCAATAGAATAAATACAACTTGAGGTCAAGACGAAGGCGTAAAATATAAGAATAAGTTTATGTATCTAGGCCCAATAAGTGTTCACATCAAAGGCTTACTTAGGTGAGTATAAAACTTGATAAATAGACCCAACAAGAGTTATGTTTTGTAAAAAAAAAAGGGAACAACCATAGAGATGGTTTAATCCACAACGGTTTGGGTCATAATCAACAAATGATTGTAAAACAAACACCTTAAGACTAAATGCGAGCCTTAAACTAATATTCGAGATTCAAAACTTTATCAGGTAGTCGAGAACGCACGGGGAACGTATTAGAGTCTCGGAGTGAATACCGGGTTGTGAATAGTTCAGGTAAGTACAATTGCCACAAGCATTTGTACGTTTGTAAGCCAGTCAGAAAATGCCATGTGATTCATTATCATTTATTCAATCTTGTTATGCTCTTTTATTGGTATTCCATTCCATTTCTTGTTGTGTGTTTCCCGGCGTAAGTGTTTCGCCTCAAAAGTACTAGGACCCGCACTAGAGAGGATAAAACGCGGGCACTCGTGGCCACGAGTGTGTGACCACCCTTAGTGACCGTGTGACACCGAGTACTGGGTGGATGGGTTCGAGTCCCTTTCCAGTCATAGCTGTGCTTTCGCTTGTGTCGATGCCCGGGAAGACCTCGCGAGGTCTTCGCCGTTTTGCTATGATTTAGACCACCACTTATGGGCCTCTTTTGATTCTTTGGAACACACTTAAATTTCGATTGATATCTATTAGTCTGTTTATCATGCATCTTGTCTATTTAATTTCTGTCTTTTTATTATCGCATGATATTTAGACTACTTTATTTGAATTATCATGAATTACTTGTTGTTTTCTTCGGCATTACATTCATTTTTCTTCAGATTGCTCACCGTCTAGTTTGTGACGGTGGGTGCGATAGGACGGAGAGCGATAGGGGCAAGGGACCTTGCCTAGGAGACTTTTGTGAGCAAATTGGACTTGAGGTACCGAGATGTAGGCTCATGTTTATTTCTTTTTGTATGACGTTCATATATATGATTGTTTTGGACTGGGAATATGTTTTGAAGTGGATTCCATCAATCCATTTTGTTGACTTAAAATTGAACATATTGGGTTTTCCACATTTATATAGATTCCTAATTTCCTTTGATTGAGTTATTTCCCAATTCTTGAGTAGTAGGTAATTTGCTTCCGCTGTGTTATAATTGCAATAACTCTTTCATAAAATGTGAAATTTTGATGTTTTGAGGCTGACTAGGCTCGTCAGGTTCGTTGAGAACTGACTCGGGGCCTGCACGGGTCTAGGCCGGGCGTACCCAAATGCATTGGAAATTTGGGGCCGTCACATTAATGCTCTCCGAGATACTATAGTATATGTGGTGATGTAATAAACGGATTGGATCCGCGATTTTTAAATGTGGGATCCTTAATCCGATCTTGTCCAGCCTAATTAGTGATTTTTCAGTCCAATCCAATCCAAGGGATCAAAAAATTGAACCAATTAGTTATAATTGGTCTAAATTGGACCAGATCTGCAGATTAGTGCAATCCGTGTGCACCTACATGCTACAATGGATGATTCCCAACTCCCAAAACAACATAAAACCCAAAAATTTCGTGACCAACTTGGTGTTTCGAAAATCGCGACGAAAGCATGCAAACATACAACCAAAACGTCAAGAATTGAATGGGGATTCGAGATCTCACTTTTGTTTGCATTGTTGGTCGATTCTCGACCTTCGATCTTCACTTCAAACCACTACAACCATTGCCCAAATTTCATTTTTATGGTTGAGAGGAGAGAGAAAAGGTGATTTGAATGAACAAAAACCTCTTTTTTATACCCTTCAGTATTGCTCACTTAATTTCCTTGGAAATACTCACTCTAGACTCGTCATTTACCTTTTGTGATGGATTGAGTGTAAATCCTAGCACAAGTCGAGGCAAGAGCAAGCTACCAGAGTACTGGTAATTCAGAGACTGTGAGCCCGACTTGTACATTTGTATTATATATATTGGTTTCATTTTGGCAACTTAGGATTGTGAGACACTTTAGAACCCTGTATATATTTGATATTTTGAGACATCTGAGGTAATTTCTTGATATGTGATGGTTTTCATGGGTATTCTACACTAGGTTTATGGCTTATATTACATAATTCGATGTTTATTATCTGAGATAATATATTTTAAGACTTTCGCTGGTTTGTTTGAGGTTTGAAAATGATTTTAACCAATGAAATGAATTAAATAACAATTTAAACAGTAAATTGTAGCTTAATGAGGTTAATAACGATTAAATAGTGGATTTGATTCAATGTGTGGCACATATGGTGCGGGTAAGACAGACTATGGGCCCACACCTTGGCGGTCTATTGGAAAAATGGGCCATTTCACTGTTTGTTATCCTCGTGCTATTCAATTTTTAGCTCATGAATCTTGAAAAAATGAAGTACCTTGCGACGCACTAGCTAGGCCTACACACACCAAATAATGCTCGTAATTCTTCCCAAAAGGACTATTGACCTCTCGAACTTGCCGAACCATACACCCCGGACAACCACCACATATAACCCCAAGTTTCTTCAATTTTTACTGATGAGTCCTTACCTATGCAATTTTATATAGGTACTTATTTATGTAAATAAAGTCTAAAGTCCTATTTTATGGTTCTATATGTTTACTTTAAAGATTTACACGTTATTTGAGTGTTTGTGCATAAATTAGACAATTTTTGGAATGAAGTCAAAGATTGGTCAATGGAGAACAGGCTTGACACCCCCATAGTGTACAGGCGTCTCCAAGGAAGACCTACGATATCACACAAGGAATCAGGACAGAAGAGTAGACGACACCATATTAACACTAATGACACCAGGATTCATAAGGGACAACGGTAAACAAGAAATAGAAGTTCCAGTCCAATTTGCTGTTCAAGACTTTATATTATGCCAATTCGTGACTTGGTGTCGTTCCCACATAACGTTGGCGTCCCCAACGATGCAAGACTTGCAGAGTAGAAATCTTGTAATATTTAGAAGGTAATTTGTGATGGTCCCAGTTTCCATCCAAATTGGGCCTCGCTTGGCCTAAACCTAAGCTAACCCCCGAGCCCCTCTCGTAAGGTCAACGTAAGCCTTCCTTTCCATTATTTACTATTTACGCAGCGAAATTTAACTTAAAACATTTCTAACAACTTACGAAACATAAAGTCAGAACAACCTAAAGTACAAAACCCTGAAAAAATTGGATAAACATGCATATCTGACGAGGAACAATATAAAGGTGATAATACATGATATCCTATGTCACTCAATCCCAAAATGTCCCAGTGAAATCAAAATAGTATATATACAATCAAACCAAAAGGGCAGAACATACATAATGCAAGAGGAGAAAATCGCTC
The DNA here is from genome assembly GCA_039657345.1 of Stephania japonica. Taxonomy (NCBI): domain Eukaryota; kingdom Viridiplantae; phylum Streptophyta; class Magnoliopsida; order Ranunculales; family Menispermaceae; genus Stephania; species Stephania japonica. The sequence continues at coordinate 10,631,286 of CM077558.1, read as the reverse complement.
CAAGAGTCCTCAAAGAAAGTCACTAATCAGCGGTCCATTACCCTTGCTCGTACCAGGATCTGTGCTTAGTTGCCCAACACATACAACAACAAGCCCAGTGAGTAAATTTCCAAGAGAACTCTACACGATAACTATGAAAACCACAGTAACCTGCGAAACATGTGAATATAACCCTAGCAATAGGAATCATATTCCTATGGCTGGTAGCAAACAACATTTATAGTAAACTTATCGATCACTCACAATAGAAATAAAACAACATTCGAGTAATCCGGTTCAACCACGATATCAATTAAAACTAGACAGAAGTGTGACGGAGTCTAACAAAACTAGATCATACTTTATAGATTCGGATGACTCGGCTGAGCATATCAAGCCTAGACCACACCCGAACCACTAACGGTGACCGAAAACACATCACAACCCATCGGACACATGTACCCCACTTCGCAGGTAGCTATTCATCGGTTGAGCCCAATACATGCGCTACGATCTAGCCCGCTCAAATCCGTAACACAACCATCTCGATTAACCCCGACCATGTGAACAAATCAAACACCAACCAACACATGATCACAGTGCATAAATATGGCAATCCAATAAGTAACCAAGTGATAAATGAATAACTGAATAAACCCTCATTTATAGGGACAAACCATGCATGCGTTAAAGTGTAACATTCTCAAGGGTTTTACGCACCTGTAAACACGCACTCCGACTTCTAGGCCCTTCAATCTGACCCACCTAGCTCCCCGGTATCCGAGCTAAGGTTTCCCAGTCCCTGAAGTCTATTTATAGTGTTTTGTATTAATTAAGTGGGTTTGTTATTAATTAGACTCGATTTTATGTTTTTAAAAATTTAGGGGTCTGGTATTAGCGCGCTAGTCAGGGGAATTAGCGCGCTAATTAATCTTCGTGCACTGTTCATCATCTTCCCCAGCGTGATTAACGCGCTAATTGCACGCTTCCCATAAAATTCATAAACTAATTCTGGGTTTTCCTTGTGTTTCAACACCTCAATTCATCATAGAAACCATACACACACTCTAATAACATCAAATTACTATCCAAAACACCAATTAACAAGGTTTTCTCTCAAAACCGAGAATCAAAATGTGCATGTTTGAAAATTTGAAATCAACAAATTCACCTCAATTTTCCACAAATTTGATTCAAAACGATGCATTTCATTAAAACCAACCTCAAGAACACCAAATTAAGCAAAAATGGGGATGATTGTATCCAAAAATTCGTTTTATCCTTAACCCACAAAAACCATGTTTTATAAAAAAAAATTCAAGTTTATGATATAGAGATTACTTTAGATCTTGTGGTTTAATGCCTAAATCACCTCTCCAAGCTCAAATTTGTACTCTCCAACACTGGATCTCTCATTGTTTCTCTAAAATTTCTCAATAAATATGTTTGGATTTGCATGGACGCCACTGATCACGATTTATATATAACGTGTGTTGTAATCTGATGTGTGCACGCATCCCGAAGATGATCTAACAGCCACTGATGACCCTGTGTCACTCAAGTTCTAGACACCTTATCATGACACTATAGTCCTCGTTTCACCCTGTTGTGCATCTCGAGAATCATCCTATGCACCCTGATTTTCCTAGCTACAACCTTAGGAATTCAATTAATATTTTGATTTGACTCACACACCTTAGGTTTAATCACCAAATAATTCATAAAAATCATATGTGAGGTCACACTAGCTCTTAGCTACCCGAAAACTCATGTCCCGTACCTCGGCTACCTGATACCCGGTACCCGGTCCCCGACACACAATTCGGGACATATACCCGACTCGTGACCTTGCCGATATCAATGTTCACACATGCGATATTTAATTACATAAACATAATTAATATACCCCACATCGCCATATTAGGCATCACACCATGCACAAATAGCATAAATATAACCTGGGTTCCCACATCCGAGTCATCCAACTGTCCATGTAATGCCTGAATTAACCCGTTAATCCTTGTGATTAATGCTAATCCTGAATAAATAAATTTGGGTCGTTACATCAGCCATTGCCCTAGTACCCGTATCCGTAGGCGTACTAGGTGTATCCTCAATCGATGTATTTAGAATGGGTGATACTACCTCGGTCTTACCAACTAGCACCGTCTCAACTAGGGCTAGCAATTTGGGTCATAAAACGTTTTACACGATACGACATGACAAGTAATAAACATGTCATGGGTTTGACATAAGTAGGTCTGGGTCATAAACAAGTTAACCTGTTTATACATGGTTAATAAATGAGTCATTAACATGTTAACCTGCTTGACTTGTTTATAACTTGATTAACACTATTAAGGAATGATCTATAAATAATAAATACGTAATAATAAATAAATTATTGCAAAATTCACCTATTTGAATATGTATTCACCTGTTTGAACATGTTAATAACATGATTTTTTTTATTTGCAGACATCCTTTTCCATACTTAACTTTATTTTTAGAGGAAATATTTATTTTACTTTTAATATATTATTCAGGTTTAAAGTTTTATTAGTAATTATTTATTAAAAAAATGTTAAAATTTACACATTTTTTGAAGGATTCTTGTTGTCTTGTTTATGTTATTTATTACGAGTCATTTTCCTTTCATTATTAACACTAAAGAGTACAGACTTGAATGAAAAAGTAAAGTAAAACTTAAGACTACATCTCCATTATATTTTATTGTCTATTTAATTATATTCATTTAAACTTATTCAAATAGGTATTTTAAAAATGTAGTAAGAAAATTATAAAAACTTAAGTAAATTAAAAAGTATAAATAAAATATTTAACAAGCATGTGACACGAATACCTACATGTTTATAACACGACCCACTTAGACACGAAAACGATTAACACGATTAACAAACATGTCATGTCATGAGTTTGCATTATATATGTGACGACCCTTCCCTGACCTAGGTCAAGTCGCCCGGCCCAAATAACGGCTTGGCACGCCTAAATAAACCTGCGTAATAATCATTCTAACAAGATATATGATAATAAGTGTGTAAAATATAATCATATTAAAATCATATAATCCTGTTTATAATAATAAGATCTATCATCTTTAATATTCAAAAATCTTAAACAATTTCATAATAATAATATAAAGGTTCAAAACTACCCATTAACTAAGTCTTAAGTTATAACCCACGTACGAGGTTTACAAAAACGATTAATATTAATAATATACTAATATCATACGAGGCTCACATACGAAGAAACTTCAAGACAGATCCTTTCCCTTGCCTTTCTTGTCTATTGCGCTGGTAGAGGGACCAGTGAGGTGAGCTAAAGAACCAACGATGCTCAATAAGAGGAAAGACTTGCTCAAACATTAAATATGCAAGTACTACCTAGTACTCAAGCAATTTCTACATGACACCAAATCCACACTCACAACACATCATGTAATAACCGAATAAATGTAAATAATAACCTAATATAAGCATATAAATGAACACATAATTTGATACAAGTAAAGGCATTGTTCATGATCATCGTAGTTATGAAAATGGATTCATATTCTAAGAAGAATAAATAAATAGTTTTTCCATTTCCAAACAAAACATCCAATAGTCTACATATCAATATTTCATGTCGTAATCCATTCACTATAATATACATAAAAGCATGACCGTTTTACAACACATTTGATAAACATTCATTTATTTCATGCATGATAATATTCATCATTTTTCATTTATAAAATCTACGCATGACATACATATAAAGTCAAATGAAAGATTTAAATGAAATGCAATAGATATATATTAATATAATCCGTTGTTCCATTCAATGCGAACTAGATATTGGTAAGGATCCGGTGACCGATTCATCTACTTTCAAATTGGTACAATAACTAGTGGAAACGCAATGGCCGTTACGCCCTCTAAATAATTGCACCAAAATAAAGATAGTTTCATCCAAGCCGTCAACGCTACATGTCTCAAAGAATCATCAAGTAGCAAAGGATGGAACTCCAAAACCTTACCCTCGAATAATTCACCTTATGCATTCAATTAGTCAAGTAAAACCCTCGGTGGTTAACTACCACAACATTCTGGGGCGTCCAAGATATAGTCTACTTGCTAATTTGGCCCGCGGTGGAACTCCACGATATTCTGGAGCATCGAATAACATAAAAGGCAAAACAATGTATTAAGAATTCCATAGATAATAGAGATCCAAACCAATATCACGACGCAACCCATTCCCAAGTCGTTACATTCAAAACATGCATTCCTAATTATCTAATAATCAAGCCATATTTAATGCATGAGCGAAGCTCCCCACTTACCTGGACCCGTCGCGACGCCTATACTAACTCCTCGCGCGTTTGGGGTCCCACGTGAACCGCCTCGTGAATCTACGCAATTTATACAACTCTACATAAGAATTTCACTAAATTTAAAGTTGCATATTTTAATTTTTAATTCATATTTGGGGACCCAATGGTGTGGGTCCCACGTGTTGTGCCGTTTAAGGGCTTCGTCGGGATGTCGACGCCCATCGTAGGTTTTTCCTATTTTATTTTATTTTATTTTATATTTTTTTCCAATTTATTTGGCCAGGGACCTATTTGGTCCCTGTTTGGTTGAACAGGGATCCAAATCGGTCCCTGTTTGGTTGGCCAGGGGCATCCCAGCCCCTGGTCAACCGGTCCACCTAGCTCCCCCAGGGGTAGTAGACTGGCCCCTAGAATGGTCCAGGGGCCTGTCTGTCCCTGGGACCGAAACCAGGGGCAGACGCCCGGCGTCTTGGCTCACGGGGTGGGGGTTTCCCCACCCACCCCAACCCTCGGATCTAGGTCCGAGGGTGGTCCCCAGTGCTCGCCGGCACTGGGGACCCCTCCACCGCGGCTCACCAGCCGCGGTGGCGGTGGTGGTGGCGGTGATGGAGGAAGTAGGGTGGCTATTGCCACCCCCTTCTTCCTCACATACACATGGGGTGGCAAAGCCCACCCCTTCTTTGCTGGCGGCGGCGCGCTGCTCCTCAACGGCTCCTCTGTCCATCTCCGGCGGCTCCACTAGGAGCCGCCACCCCTTCTCCTAAAACCAAAAACAAATCAAACAAGAAGAAAAAGAAAAGAAAGAAAAGAGAAAGAAAGGAAAAAAGAAAAAAAATCACAATAAGAGATTACCTCTCTTTGATTGATGTTTCCTTTTCTTCTCCTCTCTCTCAAACTTGTTGAAACAACAAAAGGGGTGACTAGGGTTTGCAACATATCCTTATATAGTTAGGGTTTTTCACAAATTCAACCCAAATGACGTAAATACCCCTATGGGCCCAATTTCCTTGTTAAGCCCATTCAAACTATTTTCACTTAGTCCAAGTCTTGTTAAGATTAATTTCGTATATCAATTTCATTTTTTTCATATACTTTAATATAAAATCATTAAAATACCTTTAAAATGGGTCGGAGAATATTTGGGTCATTACAATATCCCCAATTTAAAGAATTTCATCCTTGAAATTAAATCATAGTCATACCTCAAGATTCAAAGAGAAACAAAAATTCTCTATCATGTAATCCTCCCGCTCCCAAGTCAACTCTTGTTCCCCATGGAATTGCCATCGTACTTGCACTATTGCGTATTCCTTATTACGTAATTTTCTTATTTTCCTATCCACTATTTGGATCGGATGCTCATCATACGACACATCCTCCCTTAGATCAACTTGCCCCCAATCAATCCTCGGTAAGTGTTTATTATGTGCCTTCCTCAACATGGAGATATGAAAACATCATGTACTCCCATTAACTGTAGTGGTAACTTGAGACGAAAGGCTACTGGTCCCACCTTTTTCTTGATCTCGAATGGTCCGATGAATCTAGGAGATAATTTTCCTTTTAACCCGAATCGGTGATGCCCTTTCATAGGAGAAACTTTCAAAAGCACAAATTTCCCTTCTTTGAATACAACATCTCGATGGTCCTTATCGGCATACTTTTTCTGACGGCTTTGGGCGGTTTCTAGTCATTGCCTAATAATCTTAATTCTTTCTGATTGATCATGAACAATTTCTGGTCCAAGCAACACCACATCTCCGACCTCGGTCCAACAAACTGGAGATCTACACGGTCTCCCATAAAGAGCCTCAAAAGGTGCCATACCAATGCTTGCTTGAAAACTGTTATTGTATGCGAACTCGCACAACGAAATGTATTTTTCCAACTTCCACCGAAATCCAATACACAGGCTCGAAGCATGTCCTCAAGTATCTGGATCAATCTCTCGGTCTGCCCATCAGTCTGAGGGTGAAAGGCCGTACTGAGATTGAGTTGAGTTCCCATCTGGTGCTGAAACCCTCTCCAAAACTGAGTGGTAAACCTCGGATCTCGATCCGACACTATAGTCACCGGAACCCCATGTAACCTGACAATTTCATTGACGTACATGTCTCCAAGCCTGTATGCTGAATATCCCATGGAGATAGGAATAAAGTGTGCCGACTTAGTCAAACGATCTATAACCACCCAAACCGCATCATGTCCTTTTTGTGTGTTCGGCAGCCTCGAAACAAAATCCATGGCTATGTGTTCCCATTTCCATTGTGGAATAGGCAATGGTTGCAATAATCCTCCTGGCTTTTGGTGATCTGCTTTTACTAGCTGACAGGTCTCGCAGTTCTGAATGTAAGTAGCGATGTCAACTTTCATCCCCGGCCACCAATACATTCGTTTCATATCTTGGTACATTTTATTACCTCCTGGATGCACTGTAAACTATGATCTATGCGCTTCTTTGAGTAAATCATCTCTCAACTGTCTATGAGATGGTATCAATACTTTGTCTCGAACCTCAACGCCCCATCACCTGACAGTCTCCAGTCCTTATCATCATTGTTATCTACCAATGACCTGTACCGTCCATACTCAGAATCGGCCCTCTGACAGTCAATCACTCTAAACAATGTCCACTGGCTCCGCTCTCATCTGAACATGCTCTTGACTCCTTATGACATCTGAGTCTTCCACAGGTACGTCATGTATTTGCATTACAACCTCGGATTCTGACTCCAATCGTATATGGCTCAAAGTATCCGCCACTACATTCGCTTTCCCTGGGTGATACTCAAGTGTGAAGTCGTAGTCTTTTAAGAATTCCAACCACCTCCTCTGTCTCATGTTCAAATCACTTTGAGTAAACAGGTACTTCAAACTTTTGTGATCTGAATAAATAGTAAACTTTTCCCCATACAGATAATGTCTCCATAATTTCAAAGCAAACACCACTGCTGCTAACTCTAAGTCATGCACTGGATAATTCTTCTCGTGAATCTTCAGTTGGCGTGAAGCATAGGCGATTACCTTCTTGTCTTGCATTAGTACTCCTCCCAATCCAATCCCTAAAGCGTCGGTGTACACTTACAATTCCTTACCGAACTCTGGTAGGACCAAAATAGGTGCGATGGTCAAACGCTCCTTCAACAATTGAAAGCTTTTTCGCATGCATCACTCCAAACATAAGTAACATCCTTCCGCGTCAACTCAGTAAGCGGTGAAGCAATCGACGAGAAATTTTGCACAAAACACCGATAATACCCTGCTAGTCCTAGGAAACTTCGTATTTCTGAAGCATTTTTAGGTTGTGGCCATCTAAGGATCGCCTCAATCTTCGTGGGATCAACTGTTACACCTTCCGCATTCACCACATGGCCCAAAAATTTCACTTTGGAAACCCAAAACTCACACTTGCTTAGCTTAGCGTAAAGCTTGTGTTCCCTTAATGTCTGCAACACTTTCCTAAGATACTTTCTATGGTCTGACTTAGTCTTAAAATATATCATGATGTCATCGATAAATACAATCACAAACTGATTGAGGAACGGTTTGAAAACACGGTGCATCAAATCCATGAACATGGCTGGCGCATTGGTAAGTCCAAACGGCATCACTGTGAACTGAAAGTGACCATATCGTGTACTAAATGTTGTCTTTAGTATGTCTTCTTCTCGTATGCGCAGCTGATGGTACCCCGATCTCAAATTTATTTTCGAAAAGAATCTTGCTCCCCTTAGTTGGTCAAATAAATCATCGATCCTGGGAAGCGGATACTTGTTCAGAATAGTTACCTTATTCAACTGTCGGTAGTCAATACACATTCTCAAACTGTCGTCCTTCTTCTTCACGAATAACACGGGTGCTCCCCATGGCGAGACACTTGGGGAAATTAAGCCTTTCTGAGTCAACTCCTCTAGTTGCTTCTTCAACTCTTTCAACTCGGTAGCCGCCATACGATAGGGTGCCTTAGAAACTGGTCTAGTACCGGGAATAAGGTCAATCACAAAGACAATGTCTCGATGTGGAGGAAGTCCTGGAAGGTCAGAAGGAAAAACATCTGGAAAATCCCTAACAACAAGAATCTTCTCAATTAGGACTTCTTGTCCCTCCTCTCCCATAGAAGTTAGACTCGCAATAGTCTCTATCTCATCAAAAGTCGCAACTCTACTTCGGCTGATAACATTAGCCAAAGAACAACCTCTAAACTCAAATGGAATAGTGCCCGGAATCTGAAAGGTCACCGTTTTATTGAAAGAATCTATTTTAGCGTGATACATCTCTAACAGTCCATTCCCAATAGTGAATCATATTATAAACATTCTAACACTCGCAAATTAAACGGCATAGTGTGATTCCCAATTTTTATTATGCATGTACCATAGCCCCTGAGATAAGAGAAATGTCATATCAAATAATGGTAAATCTTTTGAAACCGTGGAGTATGTGCTCAAAATCAAGTATGTGTGTGCTCTAATTGGTGTCAATCCCAAAGCATGTACCATAGCCCCTGAGATAAGAGAAATAATAGAACCAAAATCAAATAATGTATGCATGTTACGACCATTAATTGAAACCGTACCTGCGACTAACTGTCGCGCGGCTCTCTGATCCTGTTCCACTATAGCATGGACTCTGCCTCGAGCAACTGGGGCTGCACTCTCCTCAAATGATGTGGGTAAGGACATTGGTTCTTGTAATGCCCCGTCGTCTTACACCAAAAACATACAATATGTGACTTCTGAGCATTCGGCTGTGGCTGCGTGACACTACCTGATACACTCGGCCTTGGCCCTACTGATCCCCTGCCACTATTCTTACTCAGTTGCGGTGGACGTGGCTGTTTAAATGTCATCCCCTGGTTAGTCGAAGGTGCGGAAGCATGGGAAGGTGTGGTGGTCCTCGTCAAAAGGGTGTGTGGCCTTCGATGCTACCACTGAGTGTGTCGGTTCGCTTGATGCTCCTCCAAACCGAAGTTTCTTTAAGTTTTTCTCAGGTCCCCTCTGATAACTGTCAAAGTTTCTTTTGCCTTGACCATACCGACTAGATCGTGTCTCATCAATGCGGAGTGCATCTTCACAGTCGAGTGCCCTGTTATACGCTTGCTGAAATGTCTCTGCCCCTGATGCTGCCACTAGGGAGTGAATCTCCTCCGTCAACCCATCAACGAAATGTCTCCTCCGTGTCGTCTCAGATGTAACGTACTCATGCGCAAACTCCGCTAATTCATTGTATTTTGCTGCATAATCTCTTACACTCATGCTGCCTTGCACTAAGTCAAGAAATTCTCGAATCTTTGCTGCCTTTGCTGATTTTGGAAACCACTCATCATAAAACAATTTCTTGAACTGTGTCCAAGACATATTAGTCCCTTGAGCTCTTTCGATGGACAACCACCATTTGTGGGCTCGATGCTCCAACAAGAAAGACACTAGAGGCACCATAGTTCACTCATCAATACTTAGAGTCTTCATCCTCTTATCCATGTGCAAGATCCATGCTTCAGCCTCTACGGGATCCCTATCCCCATAGAAACGAGGTATGTCATACTTCATGAACTCCTTCTGTAATTTTCCTCTCTGATATGCCTCTATATCCTTGTCTCCTCCATGTACGGCTGCTGCCACCGTATTAGTGATGGAATCCGCGCCTTCCTCTGCTACTTGGTGCTCATGGACAGGTTCTAGTGGAGGATTATGCCCCTGTCCTACCTGCACTTGCTCGGCTGATCTAGCATTTCCTTGTGTTTGTATAAGTTCCATAATACGAGTCATATTCCTTTCTTGAGCAGACGCCATTTCTTGTAGGGCTTTTTGATGTGACTCTGTCAAAGAAGAGATGCGCTGCTCCATTTCCCTACGCCAATGTCTATCATCTCTGTCCTGAGCATCCCTCAAATTATGCGAACTTCCCCCATGGTTACTCATAGTGCACTGTAGAGCAACAAGTGGTTAGTCCAATAATTTGAGGAATTTGCAAAAATATCTAATGTTATAAATATATTACATTCATAAACATATAACAATATATTAACACTTTATCTTTGGTTTTCGATCCCTTCCCAATCTAGAATTTTGACATTTGTGCACATTAAGTCGACTCAAACCAATATCCCATACCATGGATTTGTTCGACTTAAACTTGATTTTTTTTAATTTAAGGCTTTACAACTTAGGTTTTTCTAACCTAATGTCTCCCTAGGTTCTAATCCCTAGGCTCTGATACCAACTGTGACGACCCTTCCCTGACCTAGGGTCAAGTCGCCCGGCCCAAACCGTTATCTAGACCCGATACCTGAACCAGGCCCAAATAACGGCTTGGCACGCCTAAATAAACCTGCGAATAATCATTCTAACAAGATATATGATAATAAGTGTGTAAAAGATAATCATATTAAAATCATATAATCCTATTTATAATAATAAGATCTATCATCTTTAATATTCAAAAATCTCATACAATTTCATAATAATAATATAAAGGTTCAAAACTACCCATTAACTAAGTCTTAAGTTATAACCCACGTACGAGGTTTACAAAAATGAAATATTAATAATATACTAATATCATACGAGGCTCACATATGAAGGAACTTCAAGACAGATCCTTTCCCTTGCCTTTCTTGTCTATCGCGCTGTAGAGGGACCTGTGGGTAGAGTAGGGTGAGCTAAAGAACCAACGATGCTCAATAAGAGGAAAGACTCGCTCAAACATTAAATATGCAAGTACTACCTAGTACTCAAGCAATTTCTACATGACACCAAATCCACACTCACAACACATCATGTAATAACCGAATAAATGTAAATAATAACCTAATATAAGCATATAAATGAACACATAATTCAATACAAGTAAAGGCATTGTTCATGATCATCGTAGTTATGAAAATGGATTCATATTCTAAGAAGAATAAATAAATAGTTTTTCCATTTCCAAACAAAACATCCAATAGTCTACATATCAATATTTCATGTCGTAATCCATTTACTATAATATACATAAAAGCATGACCGTTTACAACACATTTGATAAACATTCATTTATTTCATGCATGATAATATTCATCATTTTTCATTTATAAAATCTACACATGACATACATATAAAGTCAAATGAAAGATTTAAATGAAATGCGATAGATATATATTAATATAATCCGTTGTTCCATTCAATGCGAACTAGATATTGGTAAGGATCCGGTGACCGATTCATCTACTTTCAAATTGGTACAATAACTAGTGGAAACGCAATGGCCGTTACGCCCTCTAAATAATTGCACCAAAATAAAGATAGTTTCATCCAAGCCGTCACCGCTACACATCTCAAAGAATCATCAAGTAGCAAAGGATGGAACTCCAAACCCTTACCCTCGAATAATTCACCTTATGCATTCAATTAGTCAAGTAAAACCCTCGGTGGTTAACTACCACAACATTCTGGGGCGTCCAAGATATAGACTAATTGCTAATTTGGCCCGCGGTGGAACTCCACGACATTCTGGGGCATCGAATAACATAAAAAGCAAAACAATGTATTCACAATTCCATAGATAATAGAGATCCAAACCAATATCACGATGCAACCCATTCCCAAGTCATTACATTCAAAACATGCATTCCTAATTATCTAATAATCAAGCCATATTTAATGCATGAGCGAAGCTCCCCACTTACCTGGACCCGTCGCGACGTCTATACCGACTCCTCACGCGTTTGGGGTCCCACGTGAACCACCTCGCGAATCTACGCAATTTATACAACTCTACATAAGAATTTCACTAAATTTAAAGTTGCATATTTTAATTTTTAATTCATATTTGGGGACCCAATGGTGTGGGTCCCACGTGTTGTGCCGTTTAAGGGTTTCGTCGGGATGTCGACGCCCATCGTAGGTTTTTCCTATTTTATTTTATTTTATTTTATATTTTTTTCCAATTTATTTGGCCAGGGACCTATTTGGTCCCTGGTTGAAAAGGGACCAAATCGGTCCTTGTTTGGTTGGCCATGGGCATCCCAGCCCCTGGTCAACCGGTCCACCAAATTTCCCTGGGGGTAACCGGCCCCGGAATGGTCCAGGGGCCTGTCTCCTCTGGGACCGAAACCAGGGCCAGACGCCCCTGGCGTCTCGGGGGGTTTCCCCCACCCACCCCAACCCTCGAATCTAGGTCCGAGGGTGGTCCCCAGTGCTCGCTAGCACTGGGGGACCCTTCCACCGCGGCTCACCAGCCGCGGTGGCGGTGGCGGTGGTGGTGGCGGTGATGGAGGAAGTGGGGTGGCTATTGCCACCCCCCTTCTTCCTCACATACACATGGGGTGGCAAAGTCCACCCCTTCTTTTGGCGGCGGCGCCGCTGCTCCTCAGGCGCGCCACTGTCCATCTCCAGCGGCTCTTTCTCCTAAAACCAAAAACAAATCAAACAAGAAGAAGAAGAAAAGAAAGAAAAGAGAAAGAAAGGAAAAAAGAAAAAAATCACAACAAGAGATTACCTCTCCTTGATTGATGTTTCCTCTTCTTCTTCTCTCTCTCAAACTTGTTGAAACAACAAAAGGGGTGACTAGGGTTTGCAACATATCCTTATATAGTTAGGGTTTTTCACAAATTCAACCCAAATGACGTAAATACCCCTATGGGCCAAATTTCCTTGTTAAGCCCATTCAAATTATTTTCACTTAGTCCAAGTCTTGTTAAGATTAATTTTGTATATCAATTTCATTTTTTTCATATACTTTAATATAAAATCATTAAAATACCTTTAAAATGGGTCGGAGAATATTTGGGTCGTTACAATATGGGTCATGACTTGTTTATAACACGACACGTTTACAACTTGCCGACATGAATTGCCACCCTTAGTCTCAACTGTTGTAGGTCCTGACAATACTGTAGTAACTGCAGTTATGTACTGAACTGTCAAAGCACTCCCAGCCTGTGTAACTTGTGCTACGGACGTTGTGTGACTGGTGTTACGGATGTAGAGGGTGATGGTCCCACAGATGTCCTCAATATCCTGATGATCTCCTCAAGCTGCTGGCCATGTGAGGTTACCTGTTGGGACACCTTGTCTAGTCTCCCCTGAACGTCCCTCGTACCATTATCATTGGTTTCAGGCTGATCGGCCATCGCTATCTGAAAAGAGAGCAATTTCACAATCAAGACATAGCTATCGATAGTAATAATATACAACACATCAAATAGCTCATATAGTCCAGTTTTAATTCCCCAACTCTTCTCACTTCCCAAATAAGACTTAAGTCAGGATCATAGGATTCGACTCTAAGTTCAACTATTATCCTAACTAAATATTGGGTTGTGTCTTAACTAGTTGTTATTTAATCAAGAGTCAAGTTTTAAAACTTTAGACTCTTATACCAACTGTGACGGTACTAATTTCACAACCTTAAACTGGGTCCCACCTGGCCTGGACTCACGTGGACCCCGAGTCAACCCTCGCGCAGTCATCGCAAGCCTAGTAAGCCTTACTCAACCATTTACCATCAAATTAACATCAATATTTAATAATTAAGTGAGTTATTCACATTTGTGAGTTAACAAAGATTAGCGGAACCAATTTAATACTCAAACAAATAAAATAACTCGAAATCAATAGTTAGGACAACATAGAGTGTGGAAGTCCCGCATATGCACACATCAAATTAGTATATCAAGTCAAAAGAGAGTAAAATACATCGTATACATGTCTTAAAATCTCTCAAACCCATATGTCGCAATGTGTCAAAAACAAATATATACATAATACAAAAGTTAAAGAAAAACAAAACCTATGTCAAAGCAATAGGGAGAACCACTTTGATGTCCGCAAAGCAAATTACCAAGTTGTGGAGTCTTTCCCTTACTCGACTGCGGATTTGCACTTAGTCAATCACAAGATTTGATGAGCCCTGGTAAGTAATGCCAGTAGGATATACTCAGCATTTCGAAACAATTAAAGCAGTCTATACTCATACAGATAGAGAGAAAGGCAAATAGGAATGCATGAATAAATAAGACTATAAATCAAATAGATCAAAAAGTGAGTGTACATAATGCAAAACTGAGATTAATAAGTAGTCCCGACTAAAATGTCATTTGTGTCATGGAAAACACCCGACATACTCAGGTTTCGGAACGAGAACACAGGCCTACCAATCCTAAACCCTTGCGAATATGAGATATCCATGGTGCCTGGATAAGAGCCCCCAACATACACTCAATTGGGAGATATCAATAACACACCAGATAAGAACTCATACCCCGTATACAATCAGTAACCATGACTCACTTGCCTTGGACCACTCAATTAATAGGAGTTCTAAGAAATAGATACAGAACAATAACAACAAATTAAAGCTCAATGAATTAACTTAATATTTCCTAGTTGGTTTACTTACCTGTATCCAAGCTAAAACACTCACACGATTCTGACTCTTCATCAATGGTCTCCGTATGCCCTTTACTGAACTAATCTCCCCGGTAGTGACTTGAATACAATTTGTATTTTAGAGTCGAGTTTTTCCTAATTTTTTGTTACATTATTCATTCATATAATTAGGTTGACTACCCGGTATTTGGTCACATTTAAACCATCTTGGATACTCGAGCGAAAACCCAAAGTTTTTGAAAACTTTAAAATCTTATTCAAAAATTGGGTTGGACACTGTGGGTGACGCCATGGGAAATAACCCCTCACGATGTCACTCAAAACGTGACCTATATGTGGCCACTGTCCTGACACCTTGGGCCACGCCAATGTCCACCAAAACGTTGGGGCAGGGAGAACCCTCTGTCCTGATACTGTGATTGACGTTGTGATTTTTAGGCTCCACAACATCCTTCAAAATGTTAGGACCACCATAAATTTTTTGTGGTTTTCGAAACCTCGGCTCGCATCGTGTTGTAAGCCTATTCCAACCTCATTGGGACCTCAAACACTATCGAAAACCATAGCCAAAACATATCCAAATGTCCACAAACCACGATTCAAAAATCTAATTAAAAATCTCCAAAAATCATCAAAAATTGCCTAAAACTCCAACACTTACAAATCATCATAGCAATCAATTCTATCATGTTACAATTGATCATTCTCAACTCACAAAACAACACCAAAACCCATAAATTTTGTGACCAATTCGGTGTTCCAAAAATCGTGACGGAAACTCACAAACATACAACCAAAATGTCAAGAATTGAACAGGGATTCAAGATCTCACCTTTGTTCGCGTTGTTGGTCGCTCCTCGGCCTTCAATCTTCACTTCAAACCACTACAACCCTCGCCCAATTTTCGTTTTAGTGGTTGAGAGGAGAGAGAAAGGGTGATAGGAATGAACAAAAACCTCTTTTTATACCATTTTGGCATCTCCACTCAATTGCTCATCCCTAGGATCATCCTAAGATCCAAAAACACACCAGCCAACCACTATAACGACTTCAATTTGTGACTCTTGTTGACCTTGGTCTCTTGTTCCTATCTTTTTTAAATACAAAAATTAATTTCCTAGGCATTCCCGTACCCGACCTGCACTACAACTTGCACTGTCGTGTTCCAACGAAAATACTAACTGACCAAACACGTTCCCACATCGATTAATTATTTTTTTTAATTTCATTTTGTCAGTGTTTCAATTTAATTTGTCCCTCGGATGATTAAACATCCGTAACGTTCGTTTGTACCTATTTTGCACTTTTCCCCAGGCCGAACCCGATTCACAACTCAAACGCGTTCAACGTACACGTCCTCACACGTTTGGACAATTGGGAACATTTGGATATACATTGAGTATAAATAAATAATAGAAAACACCAGAAAAAAATAACATACCTCGGTGTCGACTCCCGAGGATCGAAACAAGTACACCACGACAAATGGGCCCACAGTATGACCCTTAAACGACATGTGGCACGAGTTAGATTTTAAGTTTGTTACATCCTGGATTGCCCATATGAGCTTTTACTACACCATGAAGTAAGGAATTAATGCTTGCTACTTTTGTGAGTAACCTATGGTCAAGTATGAATCGATCTAAAGGTGCTACATTAGGAAAACAACTGATTCTAAATTGAGTAGTAGGAGGGCAAAAAAAGATCATATATAATCATATCATTTCATTTTATATTCTATGTCGTATCACTGATGTTGCATCGTTTGAATGACAATATTAGTTAAAATATAATGTTATGAATTTTAAGGTCAAAATATTGCTCTTAAAGGGATTAGAGAATGTTTTAGAATAGACATGACTATGTCGATCTGGGGCAAAGTGAGATATATATATATATATATATATATATAGTACTACTACTATGGGAACCATAAAATACCCATGCATGGGTACACTATTTACAACCATTAGATTCTAATCTAACACATTAATCGATGAGTCATAAATGGACAACACATTTTGAGGGGTTCCCATGACATGGGTATATATTTGGGTTCCATTGTAGAATTTTCCTATATATATATATATATATTTTTTTTTTTTTTTTCTAAAGGGTACATGTCTCTATGCTGACTCTAATTGAGGTGCTAGTGTAGAGCTCCCGCTTGTAGGTTATCTAACTGTCGCACGACCCATTAGTTACAATGAAACAGTGTCAATTGAGAACTGAATGTTTTTCCCATACACGATGTGTGAACGGGAGATATCTAATTTATCAAAACATGGGATGCCTATGTATGTGATCGACCCGACCCAACAATAAAGTGTACATACGATGTGTGAGTGGGCGATGTTGGGCCACGTTTTAAATAGGCAAAATCCATCTTTTGGTCCCTGAACTTTGTGTATTTTATGTTTTTGGTCCCTCAACTTTTATTACTATACATTTGATCCTTGAACTTTTACAATGATCTACATTTAATCCTTCCACTATTTAAAGTGTTAAATTCCACCAACATGGGTAATAAAAGTGTCGCGTGACTAGTCAAAAAGAGTAAATGAGCTTATATTACTGAACCGGACGACTCATATCAACCAACAAATGCCCAAAAAAAAAAAAAATCAATTTCTCCCAAAAACATTAAAAACTCAAAGTTCAAGGACCAAAAGCATAAAAACTCAAAAGTTCAGGGACTAAATGTACAATAATGAAAGTTCAGGGACCAAATATGCACTAATAAAAGTTCAGAGACCAAAAGAATAAAAGACTTAAAGTTCAAGAACCAAAACATATGTTTTGCCTTTTAAATATGATTCAAATGGATAAAGTTGAATTCGTTTTGAGAACTAACAATATTCCATTTCACATCTATCCTGATCTCTTGGGAAGACACAAGATTGATGGAATAATAAAATCACGTAATATGTGATTGGTAAAACAAAGTTTTTTGGCAAGTGTGCGGTACTTTGACTTCTCTTGGATTGCTTTCAAATTCTCTTGGCACGTGGAAAAGACCGTGAATTCTACCCAATCACAAATAGGAGAAAGGTATACTTCCACCGTTACTTTCAATTCCATTTGCTTAAAACCTTCAATATATGATGAGATGAGATGAGATGAGTAAAAATTAAACCAGTAGTTCTTCGTGAATTGAATTGAGTGTGAAACTCCTTCCTTGTCCCCCAACTTCACCCAAAGTTCACGAATGGATTATAGATCTACCGTAACAATAAATCTACTTGCACTCATGAGTCTGGACTCATAAGAGATTTTTAAATTTTTTGTACATATTTAAGGGGTATAATAAGAATTTTACAAGTGATTATGGTTGTCTCATTAATTGCTTGAGGGTGTATTTAAAATTAAAAAAAGTTTTGAGTCCGATCTCATGAGTCCAAACAGCACTACCCCTACCATAAATAGGTCTACTATGTATTACTACCTTTTTAATTATGATAAACATGTCACATTTGCTGCAGTTGAATATTAATTGTGTCTTGCATTGGTTTAGTTACCTTAGGGTGATCGATTTAGTTGAACGTGTATCCTATATATATTTTTCTTTTCTCTTGACTTAAGACTTAGTGAGAGTTGACCTCTCAACCTCCCAAAACTTATTTTTTTGGTAACTGATATATGGACCATCTTACTAGAAATGCTTTGAATTGTATATATTGTAATATTAGTTCAATTTTTTTAATATTTTAATATTTTTTTTTGGTCATAACTATTAGTTCAGTTGAATGAATAGTAAAAGTTGAGGTAAAATTTGTAAAATAAATTAAAAATCTATTAAATTTATTAATTTTATCATTGATTTGTTAGGTTATCTTTTCCTAATTAATCTCTATTATATGTGACCCATATTATGTTGTTACGTACTTCATGTTTTGGGCCCACAACTTGATGGTAGTTTGGGTATAATTGTTTTGAGTACATTCCCTCCCTCTCTCTTCAAATTAAACAGACCCAATAACTGTAAAACAGTTATTGGGATATAATTTATTTAAAACGAGATCTCACCATCAAGAAAAGTATGATTACGGAAGAAGGCAGAGAGGGGAAAAAAAGATTCTTAAGTTTATTGGCAATGGAAGGAGGTATGTTTATATTTTATGATTTATGATTGAATTAAAAGTGTTATATAGATCTGAAAAGACAACATTGGTATCAGAGCATGGTTGAACACTTTTATTCTTGATGGTAGTTTCCGCATTATTGTTTTAATTTCGATCGACATTGTTGAAAATAATTCTTGAAGTCGATTGTTCAATTTGGGTATAAAAGGGTATAAAAGGTAATTTATATATTTTAAGATTTACCTATTAGGTGCTTGATTGTTGATTTTAGATTTCGGCAAACTACCCAATTTTCTATTTTCGTTGAATGGCTTACTTATTTTAGAGTTAAACACAAATTTGGAATTCATGTATGTCATGATGTTGTTTATAGTGATATCAATGAATCAATGATATATATTACGTATTTATTGAAATATCACATGATTACAAGTGAAATTAAAAACGTATACAAAGTTCTCTCTTTGCGAAGTTCGAAAGTGGAGAATAGCATTCTCTCGGGCACATAGGATCAAACGCATGATATGCACGAACGTATACATATTGCATATGATTAGAATATATGGATATGCACAAGTACATATACATATTACATGAATGTGTATATATATTATTTAATATATGCATATTAATGTCTGTCACATTATTAATTGATTAATTTATTGTCATGTATGTATGCATATGATTGTCATGTATATCTTGATTAAAATAATAATAATAAAATTAGAGTATGCTTAATTAAATGTTTATTTATTGAAAAGCTTGTTAGTCACCAAAGTGGCCTAGCTTGAATAGATGTTAAATATTTAATTAAGACCAATTAATTATAACGCTAGGAGATCACCCAAAGGTGGATCATTGCTTATAATTAATGAAACTTAAGAGATTTATCTTAATACTTAATTAAAATAAGTATGTTTTATCCAAAGATATCTTACTTATTTCCTAAGTATGATTAATTGTCTATGAAAGTATGCTTATTCAGAATTTGATATAGCATGAATTATGTATTAAAGTATCACCCAAAGGTGAACTTAAATACATAATAAAATTATTGTATGTCTGAATCTGTTAGATTTAACTCAAAGCATTAATGTGAATAATTTTGTTATATTTGGAGCGTCCTCTAATATGTTTGCCTTGGGTAATATGATGGTTAAGTTCAATGGGCTTAACTACAATGATTGGTCTGAACAGATCCAGTTCCAACTGGGTGTAATGGACCTTGACTGCAATCATTGTAGACGAAAAGCCCGCGGCCATTATCGAGGCCAGGCTCCAAGAGGAAAAGTCTTTATATGAGGCTTGGGAGCGGTCTAATAGGCTAAGTTTGAATTTGATGCGAATGACAATTGCAGAAAATGTCAAACCATCTATGCCCAAGACAAGCGATGCAAAGGAATTCATGATCCAACTAAAAGAGTATTCACAATCAGACATTGCTGACAAGTCCATTGTGGGAAGCTTGATGAGTGAGTTGACCACTAAGAAATTTGAGTGGTCACAGCCCATCCATGATCATGTGACTAGTATGTCTAATTTGCCAGCGAAGCTTAAGGCAATGGGTATGGATGTGAGTGAATCATTTCTGGTTCAGTTCATTATTAATTCCCTTCCTCCTGAGTTTGGTCAGTTCTAGGTGAATTATAACACCATAAAAGAAAAATGGAACTTGCAAGAAATCAAGGCCATGCTCGTACAGGAAGAAGGGAGATTAAGGAAACTGAAGAGTCACTCAGTTCATCTCACTATGCATGATGGAGCTAGCGCAGCAAAGCTATCCCGGGAAGGAAGGACAGAAGAAGGACAAAGCCCCATGAAAGTCCATGAGGGTCGAATCCATAAGGAGGCGAGGTGTCACTTTTGTAGGAAGAGTGGACACTTCAAGAAAGACTGTCCAAACAAAAGGCATGGTTTGAGAAGAAAGGTATACATTACATTTACGTATGTTTTGAATCAAACTTAATTGAAGTGCCTAATAATACCTGGTGGCTTGATCTTGGTGCAACTACTCATGTTTCACATATTATGCAGGGGATTCCTTTCAATCCATCCCATGTTTTAACTGAAAAGTTCTTATTTATGGGGAACAATGAAGGCACGCGTAGAAGGGATCGGGACTTACATATTAATCCTGATACCGGATACTTTTTGGATTTAGAAAAGTGTCTTTATGTTCCTGAATGTTCAAGGAACCTTGTTTCTGTATCAAGATTGGATTGTGTAGGCTTTAATTTAAAGATTGGAAACAGTTGTTTTAGTTTATTTAAACAAAAATACTATTATGGTTCTGGTATTTTAATTGACAACTTATATTGTTTCAATCTTGATAGTATGTTTGTTGAATCCTTGTTTAATGTTGAGCATGTTATTGGAAATAAACGTAGTGCACATGATGAGTGCTCTGCTTTTCTTTGGCATCAAAGATTAGGTCACATATCCAAAGAAAGAGTAAAGAGATTAGTGAAAAGTAATATCTTACCTCAATTGGATTTTGTTGACTGGGATGTATGTGTGGATTGCATTAAGGGAAAGCAAACCAAACATATATCAAA
Source organism: Stephania japonica (assembly GCA_039657345.1). Taxonomy (NCBI): domain Eukaryota; kingdom Viridiplantae; phylum Streptophyta; class Magnoliopsida; order Ranunculales; family Menispermaceae; genus Stephania; species Stephania japonica. The sequence continues at coordinate 10,609,952 of CM077558.1, read as the reverse complement.
ACATCTCACCACAAGAAGCGATGAGCTTCTTGAATTGATCACACCGATATTTGTGGTCCTTTTGATGCTCCATCTTGGAGTGGTGAAAAATATTTTATCACCTTCATTGATGATTTCTCACGATATTGTTATCTATACGTGTTGCATGAAAAGTCTCAATCAGTGGACATTTTAAAAGTGTTCATTAATGAGGTAGAAAGGCAAATAGATAGAAAGGTAAAAGTGGTAAGATCGATAGAGGTGGTGAATATTATGGAAAATATGATGAAAGTGGACAATGTCCAGTCCATTTGCAGATTTCCTTAAAAGTCGAGGTATTTGTACACAATACACAATGCCTGGTACACCTCAACAAAATGGTGTAGGCGAAAGGCGGAACCGTACTCTTATGGATATGGTTAGGAGTATGTTAAGTTGTAACACTATACCTTCATCATTGTAGATGCATGCCTTAAAGATCGCTATTGCATATCTGTTGAATAGGGTTCCTAGTAAATCGGTTCCTAAGACTCCTTATGAACTTTGACTGGTAGGAAACCTAGTTTGAGACATCTTCATGTTTGGGGATGTCAAGCAGAAGTACGGATATATAATCCACATGAAAAGAAACTTGATGCAAGGACTATTAGTGGTTACTTCATTGGTTACCCTGAAAAGTCTAAAGGGTACATATTTTATTATCCTAACCATAGTACGGGAATAGTTGAGTCTGGTAATGCTCGGTTCATAGAGAATGGCCAAAACAGTGGGAGTGAAGAACTACGAAATGTGGATATTCATGAAATTCAATTAAAAACTCCTACATCTAGCATTTCTCCTCAAATTGTTGTTCCTCTTGTTGCATCAAGGTTACGCAATAAACCCGGACAACAAATCATTGTTCCAAATGAGGAAAATGAGTTTATTGTTAATGAACCAGCTAATGATGCACAAGTTGTAAATGATCAAGTAGAACCACAAGAAATAGCATTACAAAGGTCTGTAAGGATAAGACGACCAGCAGTATCAAATGACTATGTGGTTTATTCACTTGAACATGAATGTGATTTGAGCATTGACAAAGATCCAGTCTCATTCAAACAAGCCATGAAATGTGATGATTCTGAAAAATGGTTTAGTGCCATGAAAGACGAGTTGAAATCAATGGATGACAACAAAGTCTGGGAATTAGTCGAGTTGCCTGAAGATGCAAAGCAAGTTGGTTGCAAATGGGTCTTCAAAACAAAAAGAGACTCACATGGCAATATTGAAAGACATAAAGCCAGACTTGTCGCCAAGGGTTACAATCAAAAGGATGGCATTGACTATAAAGAGACATTCTCTCCAGTTTCAAAGAAGGACTCTTTAAGAATTATAATGGCTTTGGTAGCTCATTATAATCTTGAGCTTCACCAAATGGATGTGAAAACCGCCTTTCTGAATGGAGACTTAGAAGAGGAAGTTTACATGGATCAACCCGAAGGTTTCTTGACCACAGGAAAAGAAAACTTAGTGTGTAAATTGAAGAAGTCAATATATGGACTAAAACAAGCTTCCAGACAATGGTATATTAAATTCAATAATACCATTACGTCGTATGGTTTTGTAGAAAACACTGTTGATCGGTGTATATACATGAAGATCAGTGGGAGCAAGTTTATCATATTGGTTCTATATGTTGATGATATTCTTCTTGCTGCGAATGATGTTGCTATGTTACATGATGTAAAGAGATTTCTCTCTATAAACTTTGAAATGAAAGATATGGGCGAGGCATCATGTGATAGGAATAGAGATATTCCGTGATAGATCGCAAGGATTGTTAGGTTTGTCTCGAAAAGGATATATCAATAAAGCATGTTGAAATTGATTTGAAACTATTTAGTAAGAAAAAACATCACACTGCATCCTTGTTGAGATTTGTAGCAGGTGATATTTTATTTGTTACATGGTTTGGTTCCAAGTAGCAAGGGGAAAAAATGAACCAATTTTTTCATAGAATACAAACAACCCATCGTTGGAGTAATACAAAATACACTCCCATCCGCAAAATCTCACTTCCAACTCCTTATTAAGATCGAGAAATATCTCGTACCTAACTCGACTCTTCGGGTCTTCCCAATCTGCCTGACATTTAAATACTTTAACTCCTACACCCAAAACTAAATCTTTGTTAAACGCCAAGGTTTCTGCCAAGTCCACAATGTAGCAATGGATGAACAACTCATCAGTGAGTGTAATGTTGTTGTGAACACGAAGAATGCGTAGGAGATTGCTTGAGGGGAGCGCGGCGGAGTTGATGCACACTGAAAGCATTAAAAGGAAAGCAAGAACTGTAAACAAATTATGGGAAGAACTCTTGAGCACAACCATTGCTGCTTGTACAAACTTCTTTTTTTTTTTTTTTTTCCGGAGTACTTGTTATTGTGCTTGTGTTCGTGTGTGCGTATATAGTGGTGCTTTTGATGAGCACTTCGTTTAACTAGAAGCGTTGTATAGGATATTTTAAATTTGTGAACACAATTAAGAGAATTCATGATGGTGGTATCTCATTACGATCTAAAATGTAAATAATTTTCTATGTTTGAGATATTCTAATCTTATGTAACTTACTATAGGCCATTAAGGTCATGGGTGCTCATACATACATACATATATATATATATATATATATCCGATTTGATGAAAATTGGTAATATAAATTAATTAAATTTATGTTCTACGTACTTTGGCTCGTATCTTTTTATCATTGTATCCATATTGGGCTCAAAATATTAATTAATCATTAATTTTTTTTATTTGTCTACATATATATATATATTAAGAGAAGACTTTTCTTCCTCTCTTGCCACATCATCACTTCAAATGTTTTTTGGGTTGCTTCTTCCCATTAATTATATTTGATCCTCAAATTCAACACTTTTCCTCCTTTTCTTTACTTTTCAAATTTTAATAAGAAATGATTATTTGAATTTTAAAAACGTTTCCGCTTTCATCTTCTCCATTAATTATTAATTATATAAAATAAAAAAATGTTTCCTTTCCATTACATTAAAAACCAAAAAAAACAAAAACAAAAGCGTCCCAATACGAAACCTTCCAAATTCCTATTAATCTATAATAAAGAAAAAAATGACTAAATACTAAAAAGCGTTTCCGCTTTCACAACACTAAATCTCACTTTGTCTCCTACTAAACGTTCTATCTTCTCATTAATTATATAACCAAAAATTCAACACTTTTCCTCCTCTTTACTAAACGTTATATCTTCCCATTAATTATATAATAAAAATAAAAAAACACTTCCCAACATTAAAAAATAAAAAACAAAAACAACTCAACACAAAACCTTTCAAATTCCCATTAATCTATAATAAAGAGAAAAAATGACCCAACATTAAAAAACATTTTCACTTTAACGACACCAAATCTCTCTCTCTCTCTATGTGTATTTAACGTGGTTTATCTCATCTTACCTCAATGTCAATTAAGCATTTGGCGTGGAGAGGTTTTAGTAGCTGAAGGGAACGTCTTCATTGAAGGTTGAAGTTTATACTATAGGATTGTCCGATAAGCAAACCATAATTATGGCGGAGAGGTTTTGACTTTTTATAACTATTTTATTTTTGATGTTTCTTATATTCACATATTATTACCTTTTGGTTTTGATTTCGATTTTTTCTCTTTTTATCACTTTCTTTTTCTCATCAAATTTAATTTCATTAGTATTATATTTTTTTATATAAGTTTTCTTTATTTCTCTTTTTATCACTTTCTTTTTTTTTCTTTTTTTTAGGATTTTTTTCTCTTTTATCACTTTTTTTAAAAAAATTTTTCTTATTAGTTAATTATTTTTATCTAATATATTAACACTTAGTCTTACTCGTGCGCGAAGCGTAGAGATTTCGCCTAGTATAAATATTAAAGGAAGATCTTGAGATGCCACATGACTTCTTCTCATGTTTCCTTTGTGCCATCCTGTTTTCAACCAAAAGTATCCTCTCCAGGTCACTTTTTGTTGGGCATGTGCCCTAGGTCAATCTACAAACATTATTTATCTTATAATTTTAGTTAATAAATTAGAGGTTTTTCATTTGCTGTATTATTATAAGTGATTGATGTTTACCTTATAATAAGATCCATGGGTATTTGTTGAAATATCATAAATGTCCCTAGTCGATCATTATACTAGGAACTATAATGAATTAAGACTAATGTGAGTCTTGATTGATGGTCATGTAATGATCATACGTATAGGTATACGAATAGAGATCATGAGTACTTGTTAGGGAACATAGTATTGGAAGAGTCCAATAGCATGTGTGTCAAGGATGCATGTGTGGGTGCGTCGTTGATACTATACTGACCACCTAGTGGATCCAAATACTAACCCTACTTGAGTGGGACTCGCCAACAATATGTTATGAAAGAGTAAAAATATGGTGCTAGTCTTGCTCTAGGCTCTATGAACACACTTTGAGCTTTCCCTATTATTTATCCATGCAATGATCACAGTTGCCTGTATTTGTTTTCGCATGTTTATTTAATAGCTTTATTTAAATTTCGGTATTTACTTTCTATATTGCTCACTTAATTTTCTTTGGAATACTCACTCTAGACTCGTCATCTGCTTTTTGTGATGAATTGAGTATAAATCCTAGTACAATTCGAGGCAAGATCAAGCTACCAGAGTACTGGTAATTCAGAGACTGTGAGCTCGACTTGTACATTTGTATTATATATATTGGTTTCATTTTGGCAACTTGGGAATGTGAGACACTTTAGAACCCTGTATATATTTGATATTTTGAGATATTTGAGGTGATTTCTTGATATATGATTGGTTTAATGAGTTTTCACACTAGGTTTATGGTTTATATTACATAATTCGATGTTTATTATCTGAGATAATATATTTTAAGACTTTCACGTTGGTTTGTTTGAGGTTTGAAAATAATTTTAACCAATGAAATGAATTAAATAACAATTTAAACAGTAAATTGTAGCTTAATAAGGTTAATAACGATTAAATGGTGGATTTGATTCAATGCGAGGCATAGCTGGAGCTAGTAAGACAGACTATGGGCCCACACCATGGCGGTCTATTGGAAAATGGGCCATTTCACTGTTTGTTATCCTCGTGCTATTCAATTTTTAGCTCATGAATTTTGGAAAAATAAGAACCCTGCGAGGCACCAGTTAGGCCTACACACATCAAATAATGCTCGTAATTCTTCCCAAAAGGACTATCGACATCTCGAACTAACCGAACCATACACCACGAACAACCACCACATATAACCACTAGTTTCTTTAATTTGCAATGATGAGTCCTTAACTATGCAATTTTATATAGGTACTTATCTATGTAAATAAAGTTCAAAGTCCTATTTTATGGTTCTATATGTTTACTTTAGTGATTTATAGGATATTTGAGTGTTTGTGCATAAATTAGACAATTTTGGAATGAAGTCAAAGATCGATCAAAGGAGAGTAGGCTTGACACCACCATAGTGAACAGGCGTAGCCAAGGAAGACCTATGACATCACACAAGGAATCAGGACAGAAAGTAGACGACACCAGATTAACACTAATGACACCAGGATTCATAAGGGACGATGCTAAACAAGAAGTAGAAGTTCCTGACCAATTTGCTGTTCAAGACTTACTATATTATGCCAATTCATGACTTGGTGTCGTTCCTACATAACGTCGACATCCCCAACAACGCCAGACTTGCAGAGTAGAAGTCTTGTAATTTTTGAAGGTAATTTGTGATGGTCCCAGTTCCCATCCAAATTAGGCCTCACTTGGCCTAAACCTAAGCTGAACCCCGAGCCCTTCTTGTAAGGTCAAAGTAAGTCTAGTGAGCCTTCATTTCCATTATTTACTATTTACGCAGCGGAATTTAACTTAAAACATTTCTAACAACTCAAGAAACATAAAGTCAGAATAACCTATGGTGCGAAACCCTTAAAAAATTGGATAAACATGCATATCTGATGACGAACAATATAGATGTGATAATACATGATATCTTATGTCACTCGATCCCAAAATGTCCCAATGAAATCAAAATAGTATATATATACAATAATTACAAACCAAAAGGGCAAGAGATACATAATGCAAAAGGAGAAAACCGCTCCAAGAGTCCTTAGAGAAAGTCACTATTACCATTTCTCGTCTCTTCCTAATCTGCACCCACCGTCATAAACTAGACGATAGTACAGTGAAGTAGAAAATAATAACCAAAAGAATCTAAACAGTAATTTATGAATAGTAACCATAAAATAACCGATAAATAAATTCATAGTAAAAGTCGTATTTCCATTCAATGAATTCTAGTCATTGGTGTGAACTTGGTGACCAAATCACTTGCTCTCAAGGTGATGCAAACCTCTGGTGGATACATTGGCCATTGTGACCTCCAAATAGTTTCATCAAACCAACAGTAAATGACTCCAAGCCATCACTGATGGTGACCACTTGTTGATAGTTCGGAGCGAGGACTCCTCTTTTTGATGGACTGAATAGTTATATCCTTATAGTCGGGGCTACGGACCCTCCGTTTGATAGGTAAAAAGTCACATCCTCGCAAGTGTTCATGTCAATTCAAACTAGTGACCGAATGCAACCCAATCCCCCAGTCTTTCAATTAAAACATGAAATCAAATACTCAAGAAAAATTTAAAATAGTCTAAGAATCATGCGAGTATATTTAAAAATAGGTGAATAATAAAGGTGCATGATAAATAGACTGGAAGGTAAATACCACGATAATAAGTACTTGGTAATTTTAAAAGAGCACTTGTATCGAGAACAAGAAAGAAATATAGGCAATGAATTATTATGCATTCCCTATGACCAAGTTAGTCCTAAACGCCCGTCACCAGTCCGTTGTATCCCTAGTGTTTATTTGGGTCAATTATGGTAGTGTTAGAGTTTTATCGACTTGTTTTATAATTTAACTCTCAATTTAAGTCTCGGCTATTATTCGAAGATTTTTAAACCCGTAGGAATCTATTTCATAAGTTTATAAAGTAATTTAGAGGTATTTGGACTAGTGGAGATACTCGAGAGAGGTCATATGAAGTCCGAGGAAATTTGACAAAATTTTCATTTTTCATTTTCATTTTTTTTAAAATTTTAGGCTGCCCATGCCGTGGATGACATCGTGGGTGTAAAAACCCAAAGTGCCTACCACGGTGCTTCTAGCGGTGCCACATGGTTTGTCAACTATGTTGGGGGTTTTTGAAACCCCCTGCTTTGTCTTCGTGTTCCGAGCCATACTCGATACTCATTTGGCTTCTAATACAACCATAGGGTGTTACCCAAACACCCAAAACACCAATAATCCATCAATTTACCAATTAATTAACAAAATTCACCAAAATATTCAAATTCATTGAATTCACTAAACATTCAAATCTCAACATATAAATCCACAAAATTGATCTCCTAAACCTCCCAACACATCATATCAAATACAAAATCAGTTAACCCAACTTCCTTTCCTTCAAAGATCCCCAAAATAAAATTCAAAATGCTCAAAATTGAAAGATTCACCAAGATCTCATCTTTATCAACATGTGTGATTGACTCCATACCTTCAAAACCCCTCAAAATTGTTAAGAAATCCCCTTTAACCCCAAACTTTTGAATTTTTCAAAAGTGAGTGAGAAAAATGAGTAAAAACTAAAAATTGGTATATTTATACCCAAGATCTCATCTCATGTGTCGCACGAATCTCAAGGACAATTTAATGGCTTTCATTATGGTTGTTCGAACCACTTTTCTAATGCACATTGAGCACTCACACCCTCATCCTTATCATGTTTGACTTTTTCAATCGTCGGGCATTTCGCCCATCAACTCACGCAACGTAGGTCGTGCGTAAATTCAGATTTTCATTTAAATAGTCTCAACTATTATTTAATACTCATTTTCACATTTTCATAATTTCCTAATAATTTTATAAATTCATTTCCTGTGTTTTACATACCCGTACTCGATACCCGTATCAACACGTTTTCCTAGGCAAAACCTTACCCGTAAATTTGTAATGGTGAAGAAAATGAAATATTACATTTGGATAATAAATAAATAGTACACATCATCACACCAAATCATATCAGATATTTTTCGGGGCATTACATTATTATTTTTTGGGTTTTCCTATTCTTGTACCCATGCTCACCTATATAAAAAAAGATACCTCTTTGGATGAAAAAACATTGTATTCAGAGAGTTTTAGGAGTGGAGTAAGGTAGAGCAGCAATGTCTAGCTAGATTCTTTAATACCTAGGTTAGGGATGAAGCTATCTAGCCCATAGTAGACTTATCTTTCATGTCTTCTAGGGATTTTCTATTAAAAAATGTTTTGATTCAATTCTTTATCTTTATGTTATTATTTTTCATGATGTCTTAATGGTAGTTTGTGAGTTTGTATATTCATTGCAAATCTCTAGATGTAAACCCATTGCTATGCTATTAATCAAGTTGAGTCATTGATACCAACCAGGGTTAAGAAGTAGCGATCACTTAGAATAGAATACCTCACACACCTATTATTTTAAGTAAGTAACATCGAGAACTAGGTTAAATCTTGTTAGCAGTTGCCTATGGTTATTTAGGGGTTGGTGTTCCCACGGAGTGCTAACCCCAACCCCTTCCCTAATCTAGGGCACCGCCCGACCTAATCTCGTTATTAAGCCCTAATTACTACCACATAGGGCCTAACAATGGATTAGTCAGTTTTTTGTACTATTAGTCTCGTTTTGCATAGTCTTGGATAAGTATTACTATTCCTCGTTTATTGTGAATCTCAAGGTTACTTAAAACTTTGTTTCAATTTAATATTTTCAGTGAAAATCTTAACTATTAAGTGGAAGAAACTATAAAATAATCCTAAGTGTGGAAACCAGGAAATATCGATCACATGTATATAAACAACAAAAGCTGATAAACATTGTGATAGTCGAGAACTAAGTCGGGGAATTAACGCTTTTCCCCTAATATACATCACGTAATACATCAAAATGTCTAAAACATACAAGTTAAGTCGAAACCACACTCGAAGATCAGAGGTAGTCACCGATCTTCTCCTTACTCGGCTTGCTGCTCACGACTTTGCACCCACCGTCATAAAAAGGATGGTGTAGCAACCCCAAATCCTAAGGCCCGCAACATATGCCCTGGGGGCCTACAACCCTACTATAAACCTCCCAAACACAACAAACTTACCAAATCTTATTTAATCCTCATATTAATAGCTAACTTTTAAGACATGATTATTCAATTAAAATTTTCAAGTTAGCTAATGGACTCATATCATCTATTAGAAATCATAAATTAATCCTTATAATAAGTGGAAGACTTATAGACATGATAAATCAGTTGAAAACATAAATACCATGTCATTAGAGCATTATCCTAATGTGGAAAACTCGTAATCAGGTACATGTATATATAAAGTGATCCAAAACTTCAAAAATATCAATATACATGACATAGGTGTCTCATAATACAGTTCCCATCATCCCAAAAGAAAAGCAAAAAAATGAAAACAAATGTACAAGTGGGGCCTTAAAGTTTGATATCATAAATAGTCTGCAAGTTTTCCTTTACCCCTACTCATACCCGGATTTGCACTAAAGCCATCAAAACAAAACAAATGACAAGTTCAAAGTGAGTAATCCCAAAGAAATTCAATGAGTAATTACATAAATAAATATAGGAATTCATAAAGCTATTAAATAAACATGCGGAATATAAAACAAACAACTGTGCTCATTGTATGAATACATAATAGATGTATGTCTAAGATCAAGTCAAACTAGCACCATACTTTGGACTATCCCTTGAGAACTGCCAATGAGTAAACTCTAACATGGCATGTCTCCTGATCCTCTCAGTGGCCGACGTGACACCATGATGCACCGACATGTGTACCGACATGGTAACTCGGGTCGAACTATTCACCAAGACCCCTTGGTAACAAGTGCTATGGTTTAGAACGACACATACACAAAGAATAGCCCGACGGGAGTAAACTCAACTAACAGTCTATATAACCACAACAGGAATGGAATAACTGAACAAATAGAAAGGAATGTATACACAGAAACAAGTAAATACTCAAGAGAATTTCAATTGGAATACTACACACCTCAAACCACGCTTCAACTAATTCAAAATAGTTCGACCACGCCTCCAAACGTGTGTCCAATCCCCTATCAGTTCTTATCATTTTATAGCATATTATATCCGGTATAGACCCCCAATAGGCCAAGTTGAAATTTTTATTTTCATTTCATTTTCATTTTTTCTATCTAGATGTCGTGGGTGGCGCTGTCATGAGCAAACACTCATGGCACACCTCACGACGTCTAAGGTAGTAAGGCAATGCCCTTCACGCCATGATAGGTGTAACGGCCCAATTAATATTTGCCGTTATTTTATGACGTCATTACAGACATGGATGCCGGGGACGCTCGTGGGTCCCACAGTGAGGCTGAAGTACCGCCGTATTAGGTAAATAGCTATTTTGTTTGTTGATTTGACTAATTTGTGATGTTTATGTTAAAATAGGTTAACGACATCGCGATGTGTGTAATTATGTTTTAAATTGACGTGGGAGATTGTGTGATGAGTATTCGCATCGATATGCGTGTCGACGCGGGTACCGGGTAGATTAAAGATGAAATTTTAAGTTGAGAAAAAAATATAACACACATTAAATGGATTAAAGGTGATAAAATACGTAAATTTGTGGGCGCCTAGTAAACGCGGGGTCGTGGTCGACACACGTGGGTGGTACGATAGTGTGCACGCCCGAGTACGCTCGTTGGCGCGCACGACGAAATTTTAGGCACGAAAGTATAGGCGAGTATATATTTATATATATGTATATAGGTAATTTAATATATATATATATATAAATATATATTAAAAATCAGAAATGGGAAATTACCATAAAGGGTATTGAAATAAATAAGGAAAGAGATAAACATGAGGGGTATTTTGGTCATTTTCCCTAAACCATCACTGCCTTCTCTCGATAAAATCGAAAGAGAAGAGGGAAAAAAAACAAAAAACAAAAACACAAAACAGTGAAATCGAAACGAAGAAGGAGGAGAAGGAAGAAGAAGAGATCAAGATGAGGTGAGCGCGGGATCGTGGAGAGGTGAGTTGTGTTATTTTGGTTGTTGTTGTTGTTGTATGTTGGCGTCGTTGGTGGTGGTGGTGGCGGATGTGAGATGATGTGGTGGATCGGTGGTGGTAGAATGGAGCTTGGGAGCTCGGACGAACTGCAAAAGCAGTTCGTTCGAGAAGGGAGAGGACATCCATGTCGTCTCCCCTCTCCCTCTCCCTCTCCCAATTCAAAGAAAAAAAAATGGGGGCTGTTGGAACAGAGCACTGCGTGTGCTCTGTTCCAACGAAGAAGAAGGGGCCGGTTCGGCCGAACCTCCCCTAATAATAAAAAAAAAATAGAAAACAGTTTGAAAAAAAAAATCTGGAAAATTCATAGAAAATTCATATAAAATAGGAAAATTTTAGAAAAATTATATTTTGATCAAATAAAGGAAATTTGGGATTTTCTCGGAATGTTGGTGAGATATAATCGGGGTTTTAGCCTCGAAAAAAAATGAAAAAATTGACATAATATATTAAATTGAAACTAATTTAATGATAAATGGTAATAGGTGTAATTCGGGTGATAATTTGAATTGTCGGCATTTATTGGAGCTGGACTAAGGTTTGGTTTTCGGGACGAGGAGTGCGATTTGAGGTGTGTAGTATCCTAATTGAACTTCACTTGAAGTATTTACCGTTTGACTTATTTGAATTCAGTTCCATTTATTCTCTACTCCATTTCATTATTGCTTTACGGTGGCTGAGTACTCTCACCTGGTGACTTTACGGTAGTAGAGTGTACTCCTACCTGGTGTCTTTACGGTGTTAAGATCACTCCCCACCTGGTGCTTATTCGTTACGGCCATAGAGTCCACTAAATCATAGCACTTGTCTAGGTATACGCCGGTGAATAGGCTACCCGGGTATGGTAGGCTTGTGTGGGTGCGTCGTGGGTCTACGCCGACCACCTAGAGGGTCCAGGGCCAACCCATTAGTGTGTTTTCATGGGCCGTGCCTGGGGAAAAACCCGAAGTATGATTTAGTTTGATTTTTATGGGCACGTACTTTGTTTCGTCACTATATTTATGCATGCGATGATCTTTTTATTACAGTTGTCTGTATTATTTCTTTATTCCGCATGTTTAAATTATAGTATTTAAAATTCCAGTACTTTTACTTCCGTAATTACTTGGTGAATTTCCTTGGGATTACTCACTCTGGACTCGTCATCTGTATTTTTGTGATAGCTGAGTGCAGATCCTAGTACGAGCCGGGGAAAGGGCAAGCTTGAGGACTACATCGATTGACAGCTCTAGCCCTACTCGTACGTATGTTTATATTTACTCGTTTTATATTGGGTTTTGGGCTTTGAGAGATAGGTCGTATACTTTGATATTTTGTGAATTTTTTAGGATATGTATATGATGTACATTTGATATGGTTTCCACTTAGGCATTTTGCTCATAATATACATGAAATTCAGGTTGAATCTTTATGTTGTTAGTAAATCTTCCGCTGCGTAAATTGTGATTTAATGATATTAAAGAAACAAAAGTTAACTCATAACATTAAAGTTAACCGAAAATTGATTAATAATAGATAATTGGGCGTGGGGCACAGCTGGCGGCGACGTAGACAGTTGTAGGCCCGCGTGGCCTCCCGTGGCGAACCAATGTGGAAATTGGGGTCGCCACAATAGGTGTCGTTGTGGGTCGGTACCCGCAGCATAACCCAAAATGTGCTGCTGAGGTGGCTTGGTGTCATAGATGTCGTGGGGTTTTACTCCCCCAACGTTGCTGGCGATGTCCAGGACAATAACCCAATAAATGGGGTTTTTCGGCATCTTGGCTCTTTACGCGCAGTCCAAACCCATTCTAACCTCCTATAGCTATCCAAAACAACCATAGTAAGGCATAAAACCACGTCAAACTACGACTAAGCGATAACCCCGTCGATTCTCGTCGAAACATCGATAAATACCAAAAATCACTAAAACAACCACAACTCCTACAAATTCACAAGTATTGCTCAACAATTCACTTAAAAACCATAGCAACACATTGAAAACTAGTGTGCTCAACACATATCCTCGAAACTTGCATCAAAACAAAAAATTCATACTCGTAATGTAGAAAATGAAGAGGAGAGTGTGAATCTAACCTCAACTTGTCGATTGCTTGTCGATTGATACTCCGAATCACCACTAGAAGTTCATAAAACTCCGTAACTCTTTGCCAATTTTTGGATTTATCACATCATAAGAGAGAAAATGTGGTGGAATTCGTTAAACTCTCCTATATATACCCTAATTTAATCTAATGTGTTGAATACATCCCCTAGCCCATCTTGGGGTCTTGATTGAGTCAATTAGTCTACCAAATGGTGACTTATATGGTGACGTGAACCCTTGTTCTCATCCTTGTATGCATAACTAATTCAATCCCGGGCATTCAGATTCTTGACTTAATGTCGCGATGCATGTCACTTGCGTATGATAACGGTCCTACTCAACTAAACGATATTTTATATTAATTATTTAATGCATTTTAGTTATTATCATGTGTACATATTTCTCAAACTAGTGTATTATCATTCACCTACCCAATACATGTGTCTACATGCTAATCAAGGCGAATACCTGTCACACTATCTCGCACGATGAATAATGATATAAATACATATTGTGATGTAAATTAACATAATTACACACACATAGCAAATTAGGTCGACAACATACAAAAACAATATATTTACCTAATCTGGGTGTGCCCTAGCGTAGTTGCGGGTTCCACGAGCTTTTGAGCTGGTGTCCACGTCTATAAATACGTCATCATAACAACTTAATTAGAAATAGGTCATTAGAGTTCTTCTAACTAGGGGAAATTTCATCCCAAAGATTAAAATCAAATTAAAAGGTCGTCTCGACAAATAACTGAGGGTAACATCACCACGTAGTAGACTTGAGCTCCCAAGTGAGTCCCTTGTTCCGTGATGCTGCCAACGAACCAATACATTTGGGATCTCCTTGTTCCATAGAGTTTGTATCATGTGATCTATGATCTCCACATGTTGCACCTCATAAGTCACTTCAAGTCGAACCTCAACCTGTCGCACATCAACCATCGGTCTCATTTCCTGATCTAGCCAGCCTTCAACATGGATATATGAAATACCAGATGAACCCCAGCTAATAGTAGCGGTAACTTTAACCTATAAGCCACACCGCCGATGCATGCCTTGACCTTGAATGGTTCAATAAACCTTGGTGCCAATTTCCTTTGATGCCAAACCTTTGATGACCCTTCCAGAGAAATATTCAAATACATTAAGTCACGTACTTCATAGCTTAGACCCTCGAGATACTTGTCCGCATACTTATTTTGTCTATCCTGGGCCTCTTGAAGCCTCTTTGGCAAATCTATCTAATCTGCTCATTATGATCAATAACAACCTCAGTTCCTATAACCATTGTATCCTCTGGTGCCACCCAACATGCCAGTGACTTGCAAGGCCTACCATATAATGTAACGACCCGTTACCTTAAGCACTTGATTAGTGATAAATCAATCACTAATTGATCCGAGTTAGCTTCATGATTAAGGTGGCTAGTGGTGATTAACGTGTGCATGGATTTGCATGTTGTATTATGTTTGTATGGCGTGTATTAATAGTTATTGATGGAAATAATGTGATTAATGAACGAATAATCGAATAAATTATTGGAGTCCTAGTACCATATGTGGGTTAAGGATAACACACATGTGACGCGAGATTGTGTTCATGCCTGTGTGTACTCTTTGGCATATATTACGTAAATGTAGGAGCAATCATAGGCGTATACATATTTATATATAATGTTGAGTATATATAAATATATATTGAAATGAAAACAATAAATAAATGGCGAGACATTAGACACCGTGAATGAATCATGAGTGGACCCGCGAGAGTCACGAGTATGGGAGCACACCTAGTGAACTCGATGGAGTGCACCAGGATCGAGAAATGGTGGCTAAGGGTTGTATATATATTAATATATATATATATAAATAATGCTATTAATCGAATGGATAAGTTTGGTTATCCAATTAGGCAGCGTGTCATCCATTCTAGGCAACGTGTCAGCCAGTGTGGTTTAATGGATAATATTAAGGGATCCTCGGGATGACGAGATGCATATCTTAAGGCGAGTTATTTAATAATTACCGCCACCTTCACCACTTCTCGTTCTTGTTAAAACAAGAAAACGAAAGAGACAGAGAGAGAGAGAGATCAATGAGAACTACATAAGAGTGAAGAGAATGAGAGTGCTCGTGCGTTCAAGGAGTTCGAGGACGTCGAGATGGATGTGACGAAGGAAATCAATGAGAACTAGATAAGAGGGAGGAGAAGGAGAGCTTGCTCGTGTGGTCGAGGAGCTCGAGGACGTTGAGGTGGACTTGACGAGGTGAATGTGTTGTTGTTGTCGTTATGATGGGATTGGTTAGGGAGTTGTGGTGATCGATGATTGTTGTGATGATGCATGTTTGATTTAAGTCCTTTTGCGAGGCCCTATCTGAGGTTGTAGGGAATTTGGATTTCATTTTGGTCAAGTTTTATGAAGTCGAACTTGCTGTAGCTGCAGTCGTCCAGTGCGTTGGGCATTGGCCCTAGCGACGGGGTTATGAGTAGCTAGGCAGCGCGTGCAGTGCACCGCACTTGCGCTGTGCTCGGCAAATTAAAAAAAGCTGTTTTAAGTTAGGTTGTTTAGCGTGAGCTTTAGGTTTGATTTAGTGGTTTGAACTAGTATACAATAAACTCGAATTGATACCAATAGGTGTGACATAGGTATTCGTGTATTGGGAAACATGATGGAACTCCGAAAAGCTAGGGAAATCTAGAGAAAAACTTTGGAAAACTCAGCAAAGGTAAGTGGGACCTGTATTTTGATCAATTATGTAATATAAAGTAGTATTATTAGAGCATGTAGTGCTATGGACTGAGAATAGGGCAATGTATCGTGACTTGACTGATTTTACCAAATTATTTAAACCAAAAAATGAACTCGGGAAAAGATTAAACAGGACGTATCGCCTAGGGTAGATTCTGTGTTGGAATAGTACAACCAATACCTCGCCCCTATCAACCTGTATTACCCCAAATATTTTGATAAATGACTACAATCCTTCAATTTCATCAAAAGAGCTAGAGATGGGTTTACCTAATGTTAATGAATTGTTGGCGGTGTTTTTGGCTGTTTGATTAATAGGTCTTGCTTCAAATGCCCCATCAAACCCCAAATTTTCAGCAACTAGAAGCTTCCAACAACTCTGAATTTTTGTTCCAAGATCATGCAAACGAAGGAGAAAATCGAAGTTTGGGTTTTTATAGTTGGGGGTTTCATCAAGTGTGCCTACCCACATCACAAGGAAATCTAATGAGTCATATGAGCTCTTACTAACCTACTAAAATCAGCTCTCAACTCACAATTTGAGACAAGTTTGCATTTCGATGTTTGGTTGCATAGATCTCAATGTGTATCAAATAATATAAGTTTTTTAATTAAAACTATAGTCTACAATTTGATTTCAACTATAAAAAAAGAAGGTATAAAGTGGTCACATTAAATTATAAAATTAATTTAAGTGACTCACCTACACTCTCTACCCGGTCCCATGTCCGTATGCATCTCGAAACACGTCCTCTTGTTGCTCGCGACCTATATTTGTATAAAGTGACTTAATAAGTCTATTCATAGTACATTACACTAAGAACACAACACAACAAATATAAAATATACCTTGGTCACGTGTCTCGATTGGTGTGCATTTCACAGTGTAGGTCTCACATCACGGGTCAATGATCCTGATTAAAGATTAAAACGCGATTAGAAGTTTGGGTCGTGACGGGAGCCTCATCGTCAAAGCATTCCAAGATAGAAGACGGCCGATAACGTGCAAGTCCCAATTCTTGGGAAATTTTTTCCCGGAACCCAGTGGAGAAAGGAAACTCTAGAAATAGATGTGTGATGGATTCAGGACCTCTGCCAGTTAGAGTACACCTATGAGGAGAAACGTCGTCCATCAAAGTTGAAGCACTTGCACAACATTCACCCGCCCCTCGCAAATAAGCAACCCAAAAAACTTGACGCGCTAGAAATTTCACCCCATTCAATGCCTTCCAGCCACCAACATTCATCTCTTTTTATGGAATAAAATTGCTTGAAGGAGGATACAATGGACTCTAACAATTCCAGCCTCATTCTCAATATGCCGGTTATCCTCTCCCACTATGGACGTAATTAAATAGTTGCCCTTTTTTGATTAATTGATAATTCTATGAAAAAACTTCGTATTAGCATCCCCATCTTTCACCCATTTAATTTTAGTTTTTTGCCTTGCCATCCGCGCTTCGAAAAGAAGGATGGAGACTAGAGCCTCTTTCAGATTATGAAGCCGATTCTTGACACTCTCATCCCACAGAGATGGCTAGAGGCAACTAATCTCGTCAATTTCCTCCAAAAGTTTTGATTTTTGGGCACTCACACGTCCACATCTTTATTTTTTCTTTCAAACATTTCAGCTTCCGTATAAAAGAGTTGTCGCCAATATGAGCCCCCAGAATGTTGTCCCACAACACTTTCACTAATTCTTTGAACAGTTGTGCAAGCCAGACGTTTTCGAATGGAAACGACGAGGTCCCCCATCATACATGATTCGAGTCGAGCATCAGTGGAAAATGGTCTGATGTAGGTTGAGATCCAACTAATTGAACAAAAAGAGGAAACATACCAAACCACTCTCTTAATACTAGAAATATATCAATTCTGCTACAAAAATGGAGTTTGACCTCAAATTGGACCAGGTATAATTAGCATTAAAATTTAAAATATTTATTAATGTTGTAAATTGAATTGAGACTTGGTAGAACTAGAGAAGGAAAGTAGAAGAACTAAGAACTTCTACTACTACAAAGAACTACAAAGAACTACAACTACAAAGTAGAAGAGGAGAAATGAGAGAGTTGAAATGAGAAGTTGTATACAACTTGGTGTGTTTTTACAATGAGGTTGATACCCTTTATATAGGCCATTTGGTGATGATGATAAATGTATTGAGACAATGTTTACAAGTTACACATACATCACATGCCACATGCCATACAACTCTTTACAAGCAATGTTGACAACACATGAAATAATGAGTACATTGGATATGGATGCAAATAAGAGCCATGCTTGATATTACCACTCAATGTAAGAGCCATGCTTGACAATGATTAGTCATACAAAGTCTTGATCAATTGTTCATCCATATCATAACACTCCCCCTTGGATAACAATTGTTGAGAGAATGTGCCTCGTTAAAACTTCTACTAGAAAAATCCTGTGGGAAAAAATCTAGCAAAAGAAAAATAGTACACATTTCTTATTAATCTTAAGATGAGTATAATATTGTTAGGATTGCCTCATTAAAAACCTTGCTAGGAAAACTCAATGGGATAAAACCATAGCTAAGGAAAAAAGAGTGCAATAAACTAATCAATAACTCCCCCTCTTGTGAACATGGGTGAAACTTGTTCAGTTTCTTTACTTGCAATATCTTTAAGTTTACGCAAGCCAATACCATATGTAAGCCTTTTAAATGTCATAGTTGGTAAGGATTTTGTTAATAAATCAGCAAGATTATTGCTCGATCGGATTTGCTTGACATCAATTTCACCATTCTTCTGAAGCTCATGTGCATAAAAGAATTTTGGTGAAATATGTTTTGTTCTGTCCCCTTTTATGAATCCTTCACTTAATAGTGCAATACATGCTGCATTATCTTCATATAATATGGTTGGAGAATCTTTTATTGAAGGCAATCCGCATGATTCTTGAATATGTTCAATCATGTTTCTCAACCAAACACGTTCATGACTTGCTTCATGAATTGCAAGTACTTCAGAATGATTGGAAGAAGTAGCAACCATAGTTTGTTTTACTGACTTCCATGATACAGCAGTATTACCACAGGTGAATACATATCCCGTTTGAGAACAGGCCTTGTGGGGATCTGATAAGAATCCAACATCAGCATAACCTTGGAGATTCAATTTTACCCCTCTCGAGTAAAATAAACCTATGTCACTTGTTCTTCGAAGATATCGAAAAATGTGTTTAACACCATTCCAATGACTTCGAGCTGGTGAAAAGCTATATCTTGCAAGTAGGTTGACAGCAAAAGCAATATCGGGTCTTGTACAATTTGCAAGATACATAAGTGCAGCAATTGCACTTAAATATGGTACCTCCGGACCAATTAGCTCTTCATCACTTTCACGAGATCGAAATGGATCCTTATCCATTTCAAGTGATCTGACAACCATTGGAGAACTCAATGGATGTGCCTTATCCATATAAAATCTTTTTAATAATTTTTCAATATAATTTGATTGATGGACAAGTACTCCACTTGAAAAATGTTCAATTTGCAAACCAAGACAAAGTCTTGTTTTTCCAAGTTCTTTCATCTCGAATTCCTTTTTCAAGTATTCGGATGTTCTAACGATGTCGTCGTGGTTTCCCACTATATTTAAACCATCAACATATACAACAATAATCGCAAATCATGTTGATGATCTTTTAATGAAGACACATGGGCAAAGTGGATTATTTACATATCCTTCTTTCAGTAAATAATCACTAAGACGTTTGTACCACATTCATCCGGTTGTTTCAACCCGTACAAAGACCTTTGTAATTTTATAGAATGCATGTTATGAGGTTTTGATTTTATTTCATCGGATATTACAAATCCATCAGGGATTTTCATATATATCTCACTGTCTAGAGATCCGTACAGATATGCTGTAACGACATCCATTAAATGCATATCAAGCCCTTCAGAGACTGCAAGGCTTATCAAGAACCAATATGTGATTGCATCTATAACAGGAGAATATGTTTCCTCATAATCGATGCCAGGTCTTTGTGAGAAACCTTGAGCTACAATATACCTTGTAACTTCATTTTTTTCGTTTCTCTTTCGTACAAATACCCATTTATATCCAATAGGTTTTACGCCATCTGGCGTTTGGACAATTGGTCCAAAAACCTCTCGTTTCCTTAACGAATTTAGCTCTGCTTGGATAGCATCTTGCCATTTTTGCCAATCAGGTCTTTTTTGACATTCGTCCACTGATCGTGGTTCTGGATCATCATCATTTTCACATATTTCAAAGGACACATTGAAAGCAAATATATCATCAGGAACAATTTTATTTCGATCCCAAATCTTACCAGAGTTTAAAATATTTATTGAGATCCCATTACTTTCATCTTTTTCATCTTTTTCTAGAGGAAGTTGTTCCTCATCAGAATCAACTTGTTCTAACAAACCCTTATCAAAGGATTCTTGTACTTTCTCAGGAGTATTTTGATTTGTATTTATTTTTACTCCCATTTTCCTCTTTCGAGGAATTGTATCATTTGAACCAACCGGTCTTCCACGCTTTAAGCATTTCGTTGGTTCTTGTGCATTTTGTTGCACAGAGACATCAATTCTTGCAGGAGCATTTACAGCTGGAATATGTGATTTTGTCACTTGTTTTGCATCAATAAATGCATCTGGTAATTGATTTGCGATTTGTTGCAAATGAATGATCTTTTGACCTTCAAGTTCACACTGATTTGTTCGTGGATCATAATGTGACAAAGTTGATGCATTCCAAGCAATTTCGCGCCATTCCTTTTGAATTGACTTCTTATCTCCCCCTAATGGTGGAAAAATTGCTTCATCAAAGTGATAATCAACAAAACGTGCAGTAAATAAATCCCCTGTTAAGGGCTCAAGGTATCTTATAATGGACGATGAGTTAAATCCAACATAAATCCTAAGTTTTCGTTGTGGACCCATCTTAGTTCTATTAGGAGGTGGTATAGGAACATACACTGCACAACCAAAAATTCTTAAGTGTGAAATATTTTGTTGTTGACCTAAAATGAGTTGCATGGGGGAAAGTTCATGGTATGCAGTAGGCCTATAACGAATGATAGATGCTGCATGAAGGACTGCATGTCCCCAAACTGAAATTGATAACTTAGTTCTCATGATTAAAGGTCTGGCAATTAATTGAATGTGTTTAATTAGAGATTTTGCCAAATCATTTTGGGTATGCACATGTGGAACAGAATGTTCAATGGTAATTCTTATAGACATGCAATAATTTTTAAATGCTTGAGATTGAAATTCCCCGGCATTATCAAGACGGATGGTCTTGATTGGGTTGTCAGGGAATTGTGCTCTTAACTTAATGATTTGCGCTAAAAGTCTAGCAAATGCAACATTGCGGGTTGAAAGTAAACAAACATGTGACCACCTAGTTGATGCATCTATCAAAACCATGAAATATCTAAATGGTCCACAGTGAGGATGAATAAGTCCACATATGTCTTCCTGAATGCGTTCTAAGAAAACTGGGGATTCCACAACAATTTTACTTGGGGATGATTTAACTATCAATTTACCTTAAGAACAACTAGCACAATTATAATCACCAGCTGAAAATATTTTATGACTCCTTAAAGGATGTCCATGCGAATTATTAATTATTCTTCGCATCATTGATGATCCTGGATGACCAAGCCAGTCATGCCATAAAATGAATGTCTTTGGATCATTAATTTTCTTATTCAAGACGACATTCGTTTCGACATGCCTTATATGAGTAAAATATAATCCAGAGGATAAAGCTGAGAATTTTTCTAACACTTCTTTTTTCCCATTTGATACCAATGTGACATAGAGAAATTCTCTATTATTTTCGTTCATGGTTTCAATGTGATATCCATTTTGTCGAATATCTTTAAGGCTGAGTAAATTTCTTCTGGATTTTTCAGAGTATAAGGCATTGTCAACATGAATTTTTGTTCCCCTAGGCAACATAATATTTGCTCTTCCAGAGCCATTAATCAAATTGGAGATGCCAGATATTGTTTGAACATTAGCCTCAACTAAGTTCAAATTGGAGAAATATTCTCTTCTTTTGAGGATAGTGTGCATTGTAGCACAATCAACAAGACATATATCGCCATAATCTGAACAAATAACTTGATGATCCATTTCTACATTGAAAAATAATATTGTATTAAAGAAATACCCTTTTCGTAATAAAATACGAATATCTCAAACTTTTTGGATCATTAGTCACTTTCAATATAAAATTTTTGCCTTCTACATTTAACAAAAGCATGGTAAAATATCACAAAAATATTTGGGTATTGTATATATGACAATATTTAGGCGATAGCCTTTCATATGTGACGAAAACGTGTCACAATTATAAGCGTTCATTGTCAATAATGTATTACCTCCCCTAGAGGTGCACCACTTTTATTTCAACCTTCAGTGAAATTATCAACATGACTTTTACCATATCTTTTCACCTTTTCCACGTCCGTAATTTGGTATTGCGACCATGGTCATAGTATGCAACGTATGCTTCTTAATTTGAAGTTGAACCAATTGGACGGGAGTGATATTATATTTATAATACCTCATTATTTTACTCAGCTACTACGAGACAAGTATTCAATCCATTATTAATACTTAATGGATTGACGTACGCACTCGATAATTTGTTGCAGTAATATATCGAGGCGAGCCACGTGGCCTTTATTTGTCTCATCAGTCATACTTCTGCATAGCCTCAACATAGAGGTAATTAAAATTGTAAAATAATAAATGATATTTGACTGATATAAATTTTGTAGCGTGAGACCTAGCCGCTCATTTTGAGCCTTTTGGAGCATCACCAATTTTAGTCTTGATATAGATAGCTCCATGAGGTGAAATGATAATATAAAGTGAAATATTCACTTTTCAAATATCTAAAGAAATATTTGACGAATAAATATTAGTATTATACGCATAGTCTTGCATAGATATTTTATATATAATTTGAGCATCCCATTGCCTTAACAAGTAATTAGTATTGTCAATATTGTTAAGGTAATTAATTCAATTATAATTAAATAAAATTTTTATGAAAATAGGGATAAACTAAATAGTTTTCTTTTTATATAAAATAGATAATATACCATTAAATATATGTTCACAACTTGATTATAAATACGCAAAATGTAATACTTGTATGAGTTGGTGGGACAACCTCCAAGTTGGGTGGCAAGACGAAGTCTACTTAAAACCATGCCTCCTCGAACGGGATAACCCGTCTCCCTTTCAATGTTTAGCTTTACCGGGGAAAAGGCTTACCCACTATCAACCAAACTCATAACACTATTTGCAATATAAAAAATCAAGAATGGAACATAATTAATCGTTTGTAGTATAGCGAGAAAACTAGTTATGTCACATATTGACTTTTGATTTCTGATGTAGAAGATCGTACAAGACGCAACTACAGAGCATACTTTCGCAATCGGTGACTTTATAATACATAGTATATGAATAAAGTATGCATATAAAAGTGAAACAACCAAGATATTATAGAAATAATCTGAACTCATAAAAGTTATACGTTCCTAGCTTTGTCTTCTTAACAAGCCTTCTTGAACTTCAAGATCTCCTTAATGCTAGAGCAAGCTCCTGCTGATAACGTGTTGTAAATTGAATTGAGACTTGCTAGAACTAGATAAGGAAAATAGAAGAACTAAGAACTTCTACTACTACAAAGAACTACAAAGAACTACAACTACAAAGTAGAAGAGGAGAAATGAGAGAGTTGAAATGAGAAGTTGTATACAACTTTGTGTGTTTTTACAATGAGGTTGATACCCTTTATATAGGCCATTTGGTGATGATGATAAATGTACTAAGACAATGTTTACAAGTTACACATACATCACATGCCACATGCCATACAACTCTTTATAAGCAATGTTGACAACACATGAAATAATGAGTACATTGGATATGGATGCAAGTAAGAGCCATGCTTGATATTACCACTCAATGTAAGAGCCACGCTTGACAATGATTAGTCATACAAAGTCTTGATCAATTGTTCATCCATATCATAACAATTAAAAGTTTATTTATTAAAAAAGGGTAAATTTTTTATTTTTAAAAACATAAAAATAAAAAATGGGCCACACAGCAGCAACTTTTGCTGCTATGGGCCCAGGTTGGAGCGTCTCCATATGTAGTGACGCTCCAACCATTGAGACGCTTCCTATTGTACCCACAATGAGAAACGTCTCATATGGGAGGATATTGTACCCACAATATCCCCATTGCAAACACCCTTATATAGTTGGAGATCCACCAGCTCAAAATCATTAATCAATTTGTCAAATCCCTCCATATCGGAACTACTCTTATTTGAGGCTTCACTAGGAAAGCGAGTAACACTAAAATACAGTCTTAATTTGGACAAAAAGATAAAGACATATATTCGGTCAAAATAAAAGATAAATACCATTGAAAAAAATTAAAGATAAATACTATATTATACAAGTTTTTTTAATAAACGTTATTTGAAAGTATAATATCTCTATTTCACGTAATTTCATTGTAGCCACAGACAACAGATTTGTATGTGTCTGGGGCACAGATACAAAATTGTGTCTTTTTGGCGTGAATATAAAAACAACAAATAAAGTAAATTACATAAAAATAAAAAACACAAAAGAATTTGATTTCATAGTTCAAGATATCTTAGTTTGCGGGCCACGCCCAAATGTAGTGCACTAAAAAGTATAAATTACAAATTTATGTAGAACTCCTAACTTGTACTCTCTCAAGCCAGTGATCCCTCACCAAGTCCTACTACACTAATTCACTTCCCATTACAGCTTGCACTTACACAATATCCCCAAGTCCCCTTTGTGTTTCAAGATCCCCTCGGTGATTCGGCTAAGTCCCCTTAGCCTTGTGTCTTCAAACTAAAGAGAAAACCAATGTCCTATCTTATCTCACTGTGAATGCAACAACAACAACAACAACAACAACAATGAATAATCAATGTGTTGCATGTATTCGTGATCACTCAAATAAATAAAGAAAACCTAAGTAGCTAGATACAATGTACTGGCTTGATTGGTCTTTAAGGCATCTTGAGCATATTCTTGTTTCCTTGTCGAGTCTTGCTTGCAAATCACTTCCTTCCTTTTTCTTCACTCTTGTTTGAATTAGATGGACTAGATACGAGATCCTAGCTTGCAATTTGAATACTTGCCGCTTTGGATAGCTACATAGGCCTTGTTTGGTTCAAGGGGAAGTTGAAGAAAATGAGATAACTTCTAGGGAAGTTTCAACTCACCTTGTTTGGTTGAATATTTTCAAAAACTTTTCTGGAAGTTTGACCCCAACTTCCCCCACATAGGGGAAGATAACTTACTTAGGGGGTGAGTGATAATTATTTTCCTGAGGGGGAATGAACACTTTTACCTCATTTAATGTTCTCTCTACCTTTATTTGCTACAATCTCTCTCTCAAAAACAGTGCAAAGGGCATTTATGTCAATTACATGATTTTATTGTTTTAAAATGTGGAACTTCCAAGAAGTTCAAAGTTGAACTAAACGTGAAAAGTGCAACTTCCTTAGTTGTTAACTTCCCAAGAAATTAAACTTCTCTGGAAGAAAACTTCATTGGAAGTTAGTAAAATGAATCAAACATAGCAACAAAATATTGTGAGAGTATTTATGGTGATCTCCAAAGATTTGGCAAGTTGTATAATTGTTGGAAGATATGCATCTCGTCTAGGCCTACATCAAGATCTCATAGGCAAGGCTTAAAGGAATAACTACATACGATATTAGTAATAAAATATATTCCTATAAAATTGATGAGCAAGGTATGACACACAATAACAATTTAGGGAATTATAAATTAACAATCTCCCCCTTTGTGATTTGTATGTCACAACTATTTAAATGGATTAAATATGCCACAAGTAAATGAACAAAAATAATATTAACTAAAAATAGTCATAAAATGATGAAAAGAATGCATGTGTTTAAAGACAAACATAAATCCTGCAATTTAAGAGATTACTTCGGTTGTAGTTCAGCAGGAAAAATTAAATAACCACCAATCAACTAAAAAGTTAAAGGTTTGGTTTTTAAAGACAAAGAAATGCTCCCCCTATATGATAAAGAAGTGCTCCCCCTATATCTAAGCATATTTGATCACTTCTCCCCCTTTGTGGCAAAAGAAATACAAAGGGTGCTAGTTAAAATTGAAAGATAGGAAAACACCATAACAATCGATGCAAATAGACTAGTAAAAGCAATTACCCAAAAGTCAAAACTAGAAAAATAATTGACTCATCAATTGGTGCAATATAATGAGCAAAGAATACACAACCCATATGTTGGACTACTATCATATCAAAATTTACAAAACCACACAAATCAATAGTTAAAGCAAAAAATATACCTATGAGAGATTTGTAGCAAAAGATAGTACGGAAGGATGTATATGAACTCTTATACTTACACTTACATACTCCCCATGAGTTAATCATTACCTTCACCAGAAGTTGGTGGGGGCACATACAATAGCTCTATACATAGAAGTGCACAGATGCAGACTGAAGTTTGTTAGCACAAATGCAGAAAGAAGTTTGTGAGCACAAATGCAGATAGAAGTCTGCACAGATGCAAGTTGTCATTCAGTGGGCACATAAATTGTGATATTTTATGGATGGTTTATCATTATCTCCATTTTTAGTCGTCTTTTCCAACCTGTTACCTATCACAATACAAAACAAATTGCAACAATAAAAGAAATAACTAAGTTTTAACATTATACCTTTCCATAGTGCATATGGCATCGTCCTAAGATGTGGACGAAGATAAGCAATAATTTAATGGAAGATTTGTGTCATTGATGTTGTGCCTTAAGAACCCACTTTCGTTGATGATGTCTTTTTGTCATCGATTTCATCGAAGCATCACTTCTCTTGGTGATTGAACGTTGTCATCTTGCTAGATCATGGTGCATTTTGAAGCATCATGGCCGGATATGCCCTTTTATTCCACAATAGTAGCAGATTGGCCTGAACCAACGTGCATGATCTTCATTACTTTCTATGGTGGTGAGATTCCTTTTGGCAAAAGGAGTTGTTTCCTTCTTTTGTATGGAGGTAGATGCTTCATTTTCAAATCCAAGCCCTTTGTGATTACATAAGACTTTCCCTATTCGCAGGATATCATCCAACTTTGTCTTACCTTTATTTAGTTAGTTAAGTGTGGCCACATAATCATCAAGAGCCTTTTTGCAGTTTTGCATTTCTGTGTCCTTCTCAATTTAGTTGAAATTGCACTACTTTAATCTCTTTGGCAAGTTTGATATTTGTGATAACAACATCAAACCATTTCTCACAGATTTCTGCATGGGCTTGTTTTTAAATCCGCAACATCATTAGAGTTAGTAGAATCAATCTGAATCGAATCATAAGAGTTACCTGAAGTGTTGGATCAAAGGTTATGGACACAAATTCAGGCACAGATGCAAACTATCTATTTGTGGGCACAGGCATAAACTGATTGGATGTGGCCACAATGGCTAAGGCGAATGCAACATAATGATTCGAATGTTCACCATCCCTTTCAGCATCATTGATTCCTTCAAAAATATTTAAAGAATCTTCCAAGCGGTTTGAGCTTCTTCGCATGAAAGAATTAGCTTGAGATGATCAATATTTACTGCATTGAAAATCTCATTCAATGCTTTTGCATTAACAATAAGTAATCTCTCCTCGACCTCTGTCCAAAGGTCAGTATTCTTTGGTGCACCATTAAGAAGAGGGATTGAATATCCATTATCTATTGCTCTTCATGCATTCACATCAAGTGATAGAATGAATGCTTTCATTCTTGATTTCTAATATGTATAAATTGTACCAGTGAGCAATGGTGGTTTGTTGTAGATGTACCTTTAGGTTGTCTAATTGGAGAGGTTGAGATATTGTTGCCATCGAGATCTCGCCTTCTTTACACAACGAAGAGTCTAGGCTCCCTCTCTGATACCAATTGAAAGTACAAAATCTCTATTTCACATAATTTCATTGTGGCCACAGATAACATGTAACAACCTAAACTTCCCCGCCCACTTTTTAAGGGCACCCTAGTAATCTTACACTAAAGTGTGTGTGTAATTGAAATTGATATACAAACTAATCTTAGCAAGACTTAATAAACCTCAAGTAATAAGTTCTAATAGGCTTAACAAGGAAATTGGTCTCAAGGCCCATAGGGGCATTTGTGTCATCTTGTTAAGTTTGTATACAACCCTACCTTAAAACCCTAACTATATGAGTGTTGTTACCAAACCCTAGCTTCCCCTTTGTTGTCTTCTACAAATTTGAGAGAGAGGAGAGGAAGAGAACAATGAGAACAATGGCATTCCCAAGCTAGGTGGAGACCCAAAGAAGGTAACCTTATTGTCTACTTTTTCTTCTCTATTTTCTCTTGTTTCTTTTATGGGTTTATGGGTTATGGGGGGTTAGGTGGCGGCACCTCTAGGAGCCGCCGAGAGAGAGGTGGCGGTGCCACGAGGCGCCATCGAGGGAGAGCAGCGGCGCCGCCATTAGGAGGCTCGTGGGGTGCCATTTATGGCAACCCACGAAGACTGCGGAGAGAAGAAGGGGTGGCATATAGCCACCCCACTTCTCCCACCACCACCACCACCGCCACCGCCACCGCGCCTGGCCACTTGGCTAGCCGGGTGGAGGGAACCTAGTGCCGGCATGAGCATTGGGGACCATCGGTTGGGAAGGGGGAAGCAACGTTCACGACACACCAGGGGCGCTTAAGCCCCGGTCCGTCACCCAGGGTTGACAGGCCCCTGGACAATTCCAGGGGCTAGTCAATCCTAGGGGGTTGACTGGTTTAACCAAACAGGGACCAAATTGGTCCCTGGTCAACAAGCAGGGACCAATTGGTCCCTGCATTGAAATTAAAGTTCAAATTGAGGCTTGACCAAATCCACGACATCTCGACAAGGGCATCAAACAACACAAAACCCGCGGGACCCGCACTAGTGGGTCCCCAAAGATAAATTAATGGAAGAATACTTAACTTTGAATCCAGTAATTACTTATATAATGTTGTATGAACTATTTAGATTCGCGAGGTGGTTCACGTAGGACCCCGAGCATGCGAGGTGTCCACGCGTAGGCGTCGCAACGGGTCCAAGTAAGTGGGGAGCCTCGCTCATGCATTAAATATGGCTTGAATATTAGATGATGATGAATTCACGTTTTGAATCGAATGACTCGGGTATGGGTTGCGTCGTGATATTGGCTTGGATCTCTATTATCTATGAAATTGTGAATCCACTATTTTCCCCTTCATGTTATTCGATGCCTTAGAATGTATGTGGAGTTCCACCACGAGCCAAATTAGCAAGTAGTCTATATTTTAAATGCCCCAGGATGTTTAGTGGTAGTTCACCACCGAGGGTTTTACTTCACTAATAAAATGCATAAAGTGATCCATTCGAGAGAAAGGGTTTGGAGTTCCTTCCTTTGTTACTTGATGGTTTTTTGGGACGTGTAGTGGTGACGCTTGGATGAAACTACTCTTGTTTTGGTGCAATTATTTAGAGGCGCAACGGCCATTGCGTTTCCACTAGTTATTGTCCCAACCTAAAAGTAGAGGATTCGGTCACCGATTCCTACCAATATCTAGTTTGCATTGAATGAAACAACGAACTATATTAGTATTTATATATCGCATTTCATTTGAACCCTTTATCTGATTTTTCCACGTATGACATGTGTTGATTGTATGAATGAAGAATGATGAATGTTATCATGCATGAAATGAATAAATTTTACCATATGTTGTTATGAGACCTTTATGTATTGATAAGTTGTTATTTATGCATATTATATATAGTTTATTTATATATTTTAGTATTGATTCTCCGAATTATGGGCCTAATTATCTCTATTTGTCATTTTCAGGACTTTTGGGGTGCACGGTTGGATCCGGGCGGAAAAATACTCAAAATAGAGTATTTACTTGAAGAAATCGGACACCGAAAGGTTAGTTTTGGAGTATACGCGAAAGTTGGATAATTGAAATTTCACAGTACCACGTGGCGTGTCCCAATTCGTCCAGACTGCGCCACACAGAACATCGTAGCCAATCCGCGCTCGCCACGTTGCCCATCTCACTAACCGCGTCGTGCCATATCACTCTCACAGCTCAACGTTTCACCTATGCCGCACGATCTACCTCGGGATGCATGCTCAACCGCACTCCCAGATTTTCGCACGACTCCTCACTCGCGCGCACCGCATCCAGCCCGCCACGTGTTCTCTCCTAGTTCGTCCAGCAAGGCATATGACAGTTTTCCAGTCACTCACTGTGCGCCACGTGTCGAAGCCTCCACTCTCTGCAAGTCACCGATCCAGCTCTCCTCCAATCAGTGCCCGCCACGTCAGCACGCTCCAGTTTTTCAGCCAATCATGCTGTGACATGTGGCATAGTCCAGAAAAACACAAAAAAATATCCACAGATTGTCCTCGACGCACTTGTCATGCATCAAGCTCAAAAATAGGCATTGGGGACCAAAATTTAGGAGTATTAATTAAGGTTTTTGGCAGAGAGTCGGGGGGTACATTGTTTTCTTCTTTTCTCAGTGTTTTCTAGTATTTCTCTCCTCTTTTTCTACACTTTATTTTTAGATTTTAATGGAGTTTATGACGTCGATGGCCGGCTAAACTCATCAGTCTGAACCTGAAGTGGATCAAATCACTCTTTTTGGCATAAAACATATGTGAGATCTATTTTATTATTTATTTAATTTGTTTTTCATAGTATTTTATTTTCTTTGGTATTATTTGAACAATTGAAGTTAAACACTGGTTTAAAATTCAATTCATATGCCAGTGAGTCGTAAGCACCCATGCTTGTGCAATAAGACCACACTAGTGGCAATTGACCTTACCAATTGATTAGAACTTTTTGGGACCGATTGAATACCATAGAAATCTAGGCTAAATCGGACACACGAGTGATTCGGTTGTCTAGGTGTAGTGCCTTCACTAATCGAAATAATGCGACCAATGCGTTAAATTTGGAGCATTAGAGATCAGGTTGTGTGTTTGGTCAGGGAAGTAGTCAACGGGCGTACCTTGACTGCCAACATCAGGAAGTGCGAGGACCTGTGTACATTACCGGGTCTATAGCTACACTAAATTACTATGATTTGCATGCTTTGATTAGATTGAGGACCATATGTAAAATTATGCCAAATTGAAGAGATTTGTGAAAAAACTTGGTCTTAGTGGTTCGACATGTATATTGTGGTTATTGGTAATCTCATCGGGATACATATTTATTTTGACGCACTCGACACGCGTCATGTATACGTGTATATTGTGGTGGATGGATTATGACTTGCGATATCGATACATAGACTATGTCATTGTGTTGCAAATGGTGAACTTAAGAAATATGCATGTTAGTCGATCATGGAATGCATTATACTACATGTCAAGTAACTTAGAACATGTTATTATTAATGAACTCTATTATGCTATAGGTAAATGAACCTTACGATATGATATGTAAGAATGGTATTCTTATTTGTTTAGGCTCCAAAGAGTACTTAGACTACATGATGATTAGTTGAATGTGGGAAACTCTACTTATATGCTCCTTCCTTGAAAATGAACCTATTTCCATGACTATATGAACATGAACTAGATCTATGCTCATACATATTTATGTGTTCATTTATATGCTTATGATTGGTTGCGAATTACACTTCTTTGGCTTCTACATGATGTGTTGCAAGTATGGTTTTGATGTCATGTTAGAACTTGCATGAGTACTAGGTAGTACATGCGTATTTAATGTTTGAGCAAATCTTTCCTTTTATTGAGCTCCGTTGGTTCTTTAGCTCACCCCACTTTACAACATAGGTCCATCTATAAGTGCGATAGATAGGAAAGGCAAGGGAAAGGACCTATCTTAAGTTCCCTTGTATGTGAGCCTCGTATATTACTAGTACTTTTCTATTATTGGTTGTTTTGTAAACCTTTTACTCGAGTTGTAACTTAAGACATAGTTTATGGGTAGTTTTTGAACCTTTATGATGTTATTATGAATTTTTGTAAGCTTTTAGAATTTGGAAGCTTTTTGAAGAAGGCTTGAGTTGATTTGAAGGGATAAACCCTTATTATGACTTTCAAGATGATATATGGTTTTATTATGATTATCTTCTACACTCTTATTATCCATATATCTTTTTAGATTGATTATTCCACAGTTTTATTTAGGCGTGCCAAGCCGTTATTTGGGTCTGGTTCAGGTATCGGGTCTAGGTAACAGTTTGGGCTAGACGGGCTCCAACCCTAGGTTTGAGGCGGGTCGTCACATAACAGATTTGTATATATTATGTCTGTGAGCTCAGATACAAAACTACTTGTCTTTTTGGTGTGAATATAAAAAAAACAAATAAAGTAAATTGCATAAAAATAAAAAAACACACAAGAATTTGATTTCGTAGTTCGGAGATATCTTAGTCTCTGGGGCCACGCCTAGATGTAGTGCACTAAGAAGTATGAATTACATATTTATGTAGAACTCCTAACTTGTACTCTCTCAAGCTAGTGATCCCTCACCAAGTCCTACTACACTAATTCATTCCCCCTTACAACTTGCACTTACATAATATCCCTTGCACTCAGTCCCCATGGTGTTTTGAGGTTCCCTTGGTGTTTCGAGATCCCCTTGGTGATTCTAAGGGGCTAAGTCCCCTTAGCCTTATGTGTGTTCAAACTAAAGAGAAAACCAATGTCCTCTCTATCTCACTGTGAATGAAACAACAACAATCAAATAATCAATGTGCTGCATACATTCGTGATCACTCGTATAAATAAAGAAAACCTAAGTAGCTAGATACAATGTACTTGCTTGATTGGTCTTCAAGGCATCTTGAGCATATTCTTGTTTCCTTGTCGAGTCTTGCTTGCAAATCACGTCCTTCCTTTTTCTTCACTCTCATTTGAATTAGGTGGACTAGATACAGAGATCGTAGCTTACAATTTAAATACTTGCCGCTTTGGATAGCTACAGATAATATTGTGAGAGTATTTCTGGTGATCTCCAAAGATTTAGCAAGTTTTATACTTATTGGAAGATATGCATCTCTTGCCTAGTCCCACATCAAGATCTTGTGGGCAAGGCTAAAGGAATAATTGTATACGATATTAGTAATAAAACATATTCCTATCATGAGGTGTGACACACAATAACAATTTAGGGAATTATGAATTAAAAAATATTAACATAAATATATTTCTTTTGAAAACCTTAAAATATATAATTAACGCTTTTGAAGAAAAAAAATTAACTACTACTAAATTAAAATTTTACTTGAAAAAAATCTAAATTTAAAATAGATTATTCAATATTTAATAATTATATAGAAAATAATAAACTAATTTGTAATATATAATAGTAATGTGTGTATTGTAGAGAAGTTTTATAAGTAATGTATTTAACTAACTAATATGTTATATAATGTCAAGAAAAAACTAATATGTTAAATAGATTTCATCTCATGTCTCTTTGTGTCATTTTGCATTTCTCAACTACTCAATCAGCTGCTTTTCCAAACAATTTTTGGTTGATCAACTAGATTATCAACTTTTCGCTATTAGCTACTAGATTATCAACTGTCAGCTAGTTTTATCAGCTAGTGTTGCCAAACAGATCCATAAATTCAACATTTGACTCATTGTATCCTCAAAATCAACTTGTCCTACATAAAACGTGGTGCCTATAGCGAATGAGTTTTGAAATAAAATGGAAAATCGATTGCTCGATCCATCTTGTAAAAACATCATAAAATATATGATAGAATAAATACTATTACATTTATTAATTTTGTCACTATATATAATTTGCTAGTTGCGCCTTTATTCATATAGCGATCATAAACTATTTAGTAAGCAAAACATCACAGCATCCTTGTTCAGATTAATTAATTTGCTGCAGCTATATAATTCTTAATTTGTTACTTGGTTTGGTTCCAAGTAGCAATGGGAGCAAATGAAGCATTATTTTCATAGAATACAAACAACCCATCGTCGGAGTAATACAACATGCACCGCCCATAATCGCAATATCTTGCTTCCCAACCCTTATTAAGATTAGCGAAATTCATACTGTATTTTTTCCGACTCTTTGGGTCCTCCCAATTCGCCGTGCACTCAAATTCTTTGACTCCAACTTCAAGTACCAAAAAAACTTCTTCATGAGATGCCAAGGTTAATGGCAACCTCACATCTCTGCATATGATCAGCAACTTATCAGTGAGTGTAATGTTGTTGTGAACACGAAGCAAGCGCGCTTGGTCTGGCGGTTGGGTGGTCGCGGAGTTGACGAGCAATGCAAGCATTACTAGGAAAACAAGAACTGAAAACAGATTATTAGAAGAAGAATTCATGATGAGCACAGGCAATTGCTACTCGTACACACTTCTAGCTTGATTGATTTTATGGGCATTTGATGAGCACTCTAGTTTAATTGGAAGAGCTGTAGGATATTTAATATTTGCAAACATAATTAAGAGAATTCAATTGGGTATCTCATGATGATCCAAAATGTAAATAATTTTCTATGTTCGAAATATTTGGATCTTATATAGCTTATTATTGACATTGAATGTTAAGGGTGCTCATACATATCCAATACGATGAAGATAGTGGATATTAATCAATTAAAATGTTCTACATTGGGCTCAAAATATTAATAATCAACTATTTAAAAAAAAAATTTCTTAAGTTAAAAAAAAAGGTGGTGACGGCACATTAATACTAGTCAAAGGTGATTTGCATCTAACTAGACAACTTGGTGACATGATTGAAGAATGAACACAAATTGACCTAACATGGGTGACTTTTTAGGACACTCGGAATGAACACCTAATTGTTGGTGTCCATTCAATAAACATCAATTTGCGTGCGCAGAAACATCGATGCAAACACTACAACATTAATGTGTTTTAATAACAGAACCATTAATGACAGTGTGAAAAAATCGTCATGAAAGATAGGAATAGATAACGGTAGTCGTTATTATAGTGATTATATATATACCCCAAAACAAACACAACTTCAACTTTCAACTTCGACCATTTCGCATAGCTTGACTCTCACACTTCACATAACTCAACTCTGACTCCACAGTTCAACTCTCCCTCTCACTCTCACAGTTCAACTCTCTCACTCGCGATTCTCTATCTCTCGCTCACCACTTGTTGTGCTTCTCTGTCTCTCGCTCGTTCAACAACTCTAGGGTTTCTCTTTCGATCTTTCGTCTTCGTCTTCAACCATAGAGCGATCTCTCATGCGAGCACACACAAAATCGATTGAGAATCAAGCGTGCCACGATTTTCGAGTTCGATCAAATCTATTGAACTTCTTCATCTCTGCTCTCAATCTTGACATTCTAAGTTTGAGAGAAAGAGCAGCTATTAATGGAGACGAAAGAGCGAGATTCGAAGCCCTAGGTGTTTGATCAGATCTCTCGAACTTCTTCATATCTGCTCTCGATCTGACACTCATAAATACTTGGTTGATCGAGCACACTCGACTATTTGATGCTAGGGCATGTTTTGGATCGATTTCGTGTTTTTGGTTCTTTAGAGAGCTCTATTTAAACCTAATAATTCACTATAATGGTGTCCAACAAGAAGAATTACAAAAGTAAGTACTCTTTGTTGCATAAATTTCATGTTTTTTGTTCAATCAAGTGTTTTTAGGGTATTCAATTGAATTGGGATTCGAAAGTGTCGTGCTTTACAAGTGATTAATTGTTTGATAGAGAGAAGAAGAAAGAGAAACCAGAGGTGCTGAAGTATCTCAAAAGAGTGAAGAGCAAAAGGAGGATCAGAATCCTGACTATGAGCCTACTAAATTGGGGTTTTTTTATGCTGTAGTGCCACCCGGGACCGTCAATATGTGGTGAGCATTGCGAATATGTCTCATTTGTTGTTAGAGATTGATTCATTGCTATGTGTTTGTATCGACAATTTCAGCATTTCTATAGAACCAGCCTTCACATTACTGTTTCATGACCCTTGTGTTAGAACTTTGAAATAAGAATGATTTAGAGGGGAGACCGCCTTTCCATGCTTATAAGGTTTTAAAATATGTTTTAAATTCAATAATCTATATTCCATGGTTTTGATGCAACTCTTCAAGTTTTCCATTGCTTACTTTGTTATAATCGGTTTCTTGGTTAGTATCCAAACTACAATCTATATTTAATCTATTTCGTTTGTTTCAGTGCTATAATTTGTTAAAATTGTCATGGTATAGTTTTCTTCCATATGCATTTCCTTTTTCTTTGGAAGTTTATAAATCACTATAAATGGACTTCGAACCAGGAAATCATGTCATGGTGTGGTTTGATGGTCCTGATCCATATATGCATTATTACATTTTAAATTCTTTGGTGTGAATGTTTATTTATTTATTTATTTAAACATTGTTTATGATATTGTTTATGCGAATGTGATGATGTTTTTGGCGTGCCAGAACTCTCATTTGTTAGGTCACGGGCGGCTTTGAGAAGTTAGTCACATGTGATGATATGAACTTTTCTTTATTTGTTATATCTTTATTTATTTATATGCTTGCTTTCTCAAACATAATGCATTTGGCTTATATTAATGAGGTTTTGCAGATAAGGAAGGATGTCGAGACCAAAGGCAACTTGATTAGGTCTCTATTTGAGAAAATTTGGAATGTGGTATTCACAGATATAGAAGATGTGCTCTACTTAGTTGTCTGGCTTGATAATGAGCTCTCTTCTTCGGTATTCTTAATATTTTAGCGGAGAAAATAATTGTCTTTATTTAATCTTGATAATGAAGTTCACAGTTTTCATTAATTTTCTTCTTTAAGAAATTCATAAATATTATTGAACTGCTCATTAACTTGAGATCCAACATTGTGCAATGGCTTATTATCTCTAAGGTTATAAAATCTTATTTCAACATGTATATTATAAAGCTATATATAAATACTCCATCTTTTTATTAAAACATTTCCTGCCATGCGAGAAGCTTGCGAATATCGCAACCTTAAAAGATTATGATTTTTTTTAATTATGCAAACTACTAATTAAAAAGTTAAGTTTTATGATTAGGTTATTAAAATTTGTGAGATTGATTGTCGTTAATGTGTTCACACAGCTGCAAGATGAAGTCATACTTTTTGATGTAGAGAGGTTGTGGATGACACAAGCTAATGTGAAGGTGTTTAATGAAATGCCTCTATAAACACAAAGGTATTATTAGTATTTGTCAATGTTCTTTAATGTTTAGAAGATGGAGAAATAGTTGAAAAGTTCTGATCATTGATTTTGATATTTAGCTAAGATAGCCTAAAAGTTTCTAATCCATGACCTTGTTCAAGGAACACTTACATTTTATTTACATTTTCCTAATGCTATTGCTAGAAAACTGGAAGTAAAAGGATCTTTACCAGTTGTTGATGTCTCCAAAAGTGTTGGCCTTCTTAATGAAGTAAAACCTACGAATAAGGTACCACTGGATTGTGCGTTTATTGCTTCATGCTATACTTTTTATCGTACATTGATCATATAATCATTAGAATTATGAAAGATTGATGCTTTAATAGTATATAACAATAGAATGCATGAAGTCTATAACAATCATGCTATACACCTTGCGATGTTGACTCCTAGTTCGAGTGAATTCAAACTATTTTGTGGTGACCAATATGGTTTGTAAAACTCATTTATTTATTTATTTTGTACTTTTTTCACCTTCAAGTTCTCAATTCATTTCCCATAAAAGTAACTAGATCTTCTCATTGGGGTTGATATGGTTTTTTATTTCAACTTCACGAGCCAGAACCACTTTATGATCTCAATAGATCTTCTCATTGGAGTTGATATGATTTTTTTCCTTTTTTTTCTCACCCTTCTTTTTAGCTTATTATGATGTTTGTGTCAATTTTAAAGTACCTCTTTGTACTGACGTTGGAAACAAAATGGTAGGATGAAGCTCTGCACATACCAGAAGTTATGGACCAACTGCTTGTTGATTATGCAGAGAGGTTCCTAAAATGGACAAATTTTTGGGTCCGAACCCATATTGTTTTAAGGAAAAACATGTCTAGATCGTTCAAAACGAGAGCGGACAAATACAGATAAATGAGCTTGGACACTTTTTTGCCACCCTTAGGAGAGAGATATTTGAGTAAGTGTTTACAAAAAAATCCACTCCCTCTATTCTCATGTGTGCACAATCGTTATGGAAACCGCAATCCATTCATATTTCATAGAGAAATATTAAGGGCAAGATATATTGGTCCGATGTGCGCAAAAGTCCTTTTTACCCTTCTTTTTTATACATCAGTCAAATGCTTCTTAGAGACACGTTGTAATAAAGGTTTTTTTGCCCTCGCCACAACTGTAACTTTTTTTAAGTCACCACAACCATTTTGAAGTAGTGAAAGAAAAGTGGAGACAATTAAAAAGTTGGGTTCGATTAAAAGATTAGGGCAAATAATCAGAATAATCTCAAACTTTCAGTTTTGTGTCTAAAGAATCCCAAACTAATAATTATGTATAAATAATTCCAAACTTTATAATTTATGTCAATTTTGGTCCATTAAATTTTTTGAGTCAAATTGATGTTGAAGTGGCTGGTCAGAGAGGTAATTTAATTTTAAAGAAAATAAAAAGGGTGAATTGCAAATTTGAAAAGTTGCAACACAAACAATTAAACAAAGGAGGTGATAGACAATGAAAATTTGAAAACTCAAACCTTCATTGCTTGGTTACCCTTTTGCTAAAAAAATGATGTGCAACTTACACAAGATCACCATAGTATATCGCTAAAGTTAAATAAAGAACAACATAATGACATTGAGGCCTCGTTTGGTTCATTTTTGCTATCTTACAGTGTTAGTTTAGAGTTATTTCCTTGGAGTTAACTCCTTGGAGATAATATTTTCATGTTTAGTTCAACTTTAAACTTGTAGGAAGTTTCAAAATTTTAAACAATAAAAAAAATGAATCGACATAAATAACCTTCAAACAAGAGAGAGATGTGTAATAAAAAGGCTACTAATGAAGGATAATTATGTCCACAACTCCCGGGAGGTAACGTCCTCTGCTCCATGAGCTCCATGGTCTTGTTTGCCTTGCCTACTTTTCCTTCTATGACTTCAAACCACTAAAGGTCTTGAGGACAGTGAATCCATTGTAGATGGCATTCTTGAAGGTGAACCATCTGAGGTGGAGGCGATACTAGTGGTAGACGCTAGAGAAGACAAGATCGTGGTCATTCCAGAAGATGAGGTCGATAGAGAGGCGAGAGAAGCCGATGAGCATACAGAGGGAAGGTGGACTTGTCGGAGCCATTGGGGCCGACATAGAGGCTTAGGGTTGTAACTTTTCAAATTTGCAAAGCACCCCTTTTATTTTCTTTAAGCTTAAATTATCTCCTCTGATTAGCCACATCAACATCAATTTTGACTCAAAAATTTGTGGCCTAAAATTAACACAAATTATAAAGTTTGGGATGATTTAGACACAACTACTAGTTTGGATTATTTTGACACAAAAGTGAAAGCTTCGGTGTATTCTGACCATTTGCCCAAAAAATTAACTATAAATATTTGTTTTCCATAAGCACCCTCATGTTTTTTTTTTGGTAGGATACGCCCTAATGTTTTAATTATTTGATTTTCTTAAACCAATAGAAAAAATAGATTTAAGAGCAATGTAGAATAATGTTAAGTTTTGGCTTAATAGGATCGTAATGAGGATTTGCATTATATATATAGTATAGATATACCTTGAAAAGAACTTGAGATAGAAAAATTAATCAATATGTAAATGCAATCAATCAATTAACAAATCCATCGCAAACAAAAACAAATGATCGAAACCAAAACCAAAATAACTCACAATATTTCAAACGTAGGATACCAAACAATAAGAGCATCTCTAATGTGGATGTGGATTGTGGTAAGATATGGGCCATGTATGATTAGATTGAAATCTTAACCAAAAAAGCATCTATACTAATGTTGATTAGCAACTTGCGCATGACGTACCCAAAAAAACCCACACTATCCCAATCCTTACAAACTGGGCCTTGCTTGGCCTAAGCCTATATAGACCTCCAAGTCAGTCCTTGCAAGGTCAACACAAGCTATTTAGCCTCTATTTCCTGATTGAAGTCATTTAGTATTTTTCAAGTCGAATTATTAGTGTTGG
This sequence comes from Stephania japonica, assembly GCA_039657345.1. Taxonomy (NCBI): domain Eukaryota; kingdom Viridiplantae; phylum Streptophyta; class Magnoliopsida; order Ranunculales; family Menispermaceae; genus Stephania; species Stephania japonica. The sequence continues at coordinate 10,569,619 of CM077558.1, read as the reverse complement.
CAAATTTTAAAGTTAGGTGAAGCAATTTATAAATTAAATCACTCGCGATAAATAAAGTTAGGACATTTTATAGTGTGGAACCATGCAAATATATATATATATATATATATATACTAGTAAGCACGACACGTGCTTGCATATGAGGCCTGTATTGTAATTATCTTATAACATATTTCTATCAAATTAACATGTTTTCCCTTCGTGATGGAAATGTGATGGAAAATGTTTCGGTAACCACTTTGGCTACTCACCGAATTGGTGGTCATGCGATGCACACATTGCAACACGCGCACACACATTAGAGGTGTATTGCAAGGTAACCACTTTGGCTACTCACCGAATTGGTGGTCATGCGATGCACACATTGCAACACGCGCACACACATTAGAGGTGTGTTGCAAGGGAGTCGGTCCTTAAAGTCAGTTACTTTAGCAAGATCCGTTTTGTGATAATATCTCATGGTATATGCAATAATAACGTGACACAAAAATTCAATAAGAAATGTCAGGCTCAAACTGTCTAATCTGTACTCTAATTGTAGATATATACATATAAATACACATTGGAATAAAAATGTTGTTGTACATAACCAAAAATATAGCAATACACATTTGCCCCTAGTCTAACGTGACTTATATGTATTTTTCTATTTTTTTGAATACTTCCGTGACTTGTATTACTATCGATTGAAAAGTTTTGAAGTTACCAAAAAAAAAGTTAGAAAACAATTATACATCATTTTTTCAAAAAAAATGGCAATAAGTGGTGCAATGAAAGAAACACTTTTATTTTAACCCAAAAAAGAAAGAATTTGTATTTCATTTCATTAGAAAGTTTAGCCAGCTTTGCCAATGTATGTGCTACCATATATGTTAGCTTCTCTTCTCACAAACACAATCTTCCAATCTATCTCTGTCACCATGATGTCTCGACACTCCTAAATCAAACACTCATAGTCGAATCGGTCTTGCTTCAATGAATGAACAGCCTGCACCACCAAAAGAGAGTGAAGTTCAAACAGAACATTGTTCATTGGTTGTCGTTTGATCCAGTTTGATGCTTCCCGAAATGCAATCGCCTCCGCAACATGTGAAGAACCCCTGCCCAAACACTTAGTCGTGAATCCTCTAATCATTCCACCCATATCATTTCGGATTATAGCCCCATCGCCTTTCAAACCCTCCTCATCCCATATCGCAGCATCAACAATATTGCTTCATATAGCCCATTGGGGGTCACTGCCATTGCGGACTTCTCATCAAAGTAGCGCATTGAGCTTCCCGTTCCCCATTCACACTATATTACTCATATCTCCTCCTTTAAATTGTGTACTCCCTTCCATTGTATAAATATTACAAAATTGTCAAAAGGCCCAATGGGAAAGAATGTGAAAAAAATGAGAAACTTCAAATTTGAACCCAATCAAGTACCCGTACTCACAAACTGCATGTCTTTTGCCTCGATCAAAGCAATAACAACGTTGATGTCTTTCAAAACATTGGATCTGTATGTCCCAAAAGAAAGCCATGCATATCTACTTATCATGGTGCAAATTGTATTGAAGGCTTGAATGCGTTGTTCTCTGCAATGGATAATATAAATTTGGGAATACCTTCTTGCAATCACAGCCTTATAAAAAGTAATCACACGTGCTGCCATGAGAAAAAGTAATCACATGTGCAAAGAAAGGACCGAAGCATTAATTAATTACATCTAAAAGAATTAAGAATTCTCTCAATTCAAGGTAGCCTACAGATTAACTGATGAATCCAAATTAAAGAAAATTTAATTATATTTACCTGTCACTTGCGATTCTATGGAAGAGTCTATTGAGATTGGTTTAAGTGCATGTTTCAATGTGACGGTCATTAATCAATCACCTGAAATTACATATATCTTAATTCAAGATAACCTAAAGCCCTAGCTATATAGCACATTAATGATTTCAAATTGGATAAAATCTACCAAATTACCTGTTATATGGTTCAATAACAGATGTGGAAACTTGGAAACAAGCTAAGAACCACGACAATCCATTATTGTTATTTGTTATGGATGATTTCGTTTTGTTGCAATGTATTCCAACATTTTGTCTCTGTGGATCGAGGAGAAAGGGGGCTCCGCCGAGAGAAAGAATTGACGGTTAATCTAAAAACTACGCACCCATGAAGCAGTTAAGGACAAAAAAGAGGGAGCGATTATGACCAAAAAAGACTAAATAAGATGATGCCACGTAAAAGTTCCAAAATTTTGAACTTTCCAACTTGCGTATTTTAAAGCTAATTACATGATTACCCTTGATTTCTCTAATTTAACAAATAAATTGAAGGCCATTCTAGGGAGTTTTGGGCCTTAAAGGCTTTACGTATATATATATATATATAACATTGTATACTTGTGAAAAGTATGAAATCGAAAGCAATATTCATGCGTCTATCAGTCAGCCTCATAATCCAAAATATCCCAAGTGTGTCAAAACACCATATATATATATATATATATATATATATATATATATATATATATATATATATATATATATATATATATATATAAAATAATACGAAAGATATAAACTGCAAAAGTGAGTAAGGGAGGGCCGCTTCGATGTCCTCAGAGTAAATTGTCTAGTACCGAGGCCTTGCCATTGCTCGGTTGCATATCTGCACTCGATCCAACACGAGAATGACGAGTCCAATAAGTAAAAGCCAGTAAGATCTCAATAGTACATCAAAATAACAAAGCAGTCTAATATTCATGCCGATAGATAGAAAGAAGGTTGTAAGGAATGTATGATAATAAGACTCTATAATGAAAATATAACGAGAAATGAGTGTCAAAAGAAGCAATAAAGAGACGCCCAAGTAGTCCAAGATGAGTGCGGGTGCCATAGGGTCGAGGTCATTGAGTCACTGCAGCGCCAGACAGACTCGGGTCCTAAGACACGGCAACGCCTGCTGCATCTAGACCGTCGCAAATGGGGGGAAATCAACAGTGCCCTGGATAAAATATATCTCATTCCGACCAACACTCCAGTGAATCTGGCACATGATCACCTCGCTTATAAGTCGACAACCATGCCACAAAAATGTCTTTCTGACTCATTTGGCCCTCATACACCCTTGTAGGAGTGGGAATTCCAAAGAAGGATATGATACTATAACAATAAAATTTTAAAGCATACTTCATTTTTGTACATTCCCAACGCTATCATGCCCTCGTTGCTTTGACACGCTCCCCAAACTGACACCCGATACCTGACACTAGTAGACTATGTCCCTGATTGCTATTTAGATCAATTTGCATTGTGTTTGAGTCTATTTAATTAATAAGGTTTAGATTTTTAAATCTCAAAATTGTTCAAAATAAGAACATCATAGTGGTGGCACACTTTTTGAAGATAAATTTTGTTGCAAAAACTCCCAAAATCCTCAAAGCCAACTTTTTTATAATTTTCTCAACTTTTCTCTATTTTTCCTAATTTCCCCCCTTTTTCTTGAATTTTTCTGAATTTTATTAATTAAATAAAATTCAGACGGACCCCGAACTGGCCCGTTAAGCCCGGCCGGTGAGGCCCAACTCGGCCCAGGCAGACGGGCCTGGCCTCTTTCGTTTACACAATGGGCGGGAAAGGGGGGGACAGTTGTGAAATTTATTTTTTTTCCTTTCTTTTCCTTCTCTCTCGAACCAACGACAACATTATCAACATCCTCAAACTTTTAAGGATTAAACCGAAGTAACCCCAATATTAAACAATAAAAATTAGTTTTGTTTCTTCAATTGCATGCAACCAAATTCGAAAATTAGCGACCAAAATGAGTTATAAAAAAAAAAAAAAAAAAAAAACAGTGAACATTCATGGAATTGACTAATGCAAAGAGCTCCCAATTTGATTCATAACACTTGTTAAGAAAGCTTACCTTAATTGAGATTCTTGATGGAACTCTACTTCTCTAACATGCACCCTTGTGGTTAGACTCCAAATTCCACAATTTCCAAACTCTCAATTCAGCTTTCCGTCTTCTCCAATTTGAGCTCCTAGAGCATTTCAAGCCAAATTTGTTCCAAGTCCTCAATTTTTACCAATGGCTAAATTTTTTGTTCTAACTTTTCATCAATGAGTGTGTGCTCATCTCTAGAAAATTCTATGGCTGGAAATCATCCCACACATGCATTACTTGATTTCCACTAATCTTAGCCCTCCACACACATATCTCTAGGTCATCTCAATGGTCCCTTATGATAATGCATCTCAACTTAAGCTTAACTGTATTGATTTAGCTAACTTAATCACATTAATATACACTTAGGCAATCTTATAGGGTTTATAGTTAGTACATTAGGTCACACTAACCATTGACTACCCGGCACTTGGTGCCCCGCACCTAAGCACACATCTCGAGGCGCACCATAGCTTATATATACTTCGACACATTAAACTTAAGCTATGGTTTTATTTATTCTTTATTAGGGTCATATTACATTAACTTGATCAATTTAACAGGTTGTAATGTTTTACTAATGTATCTATACACGCCTATATATGTCCCCAACTTGCATGTATTTCGAGAAGTTCCTTACACGCATCACGATGCAAACGGACAATCAATTAACTGAAAATAGATACTTTTAAATATAAATTAAGTATTACACAAACCATACATAAATAATATACCTCGGTGTTGACTCCTGAGAGTTGACCTAGTATGTCATGTCATCATGAGTTCCCGCTAGAGTCCTGCGGTGACACGTGACACGAGTTAGAATTTTAGAGTCGTTACAGTTCCCATTATCACGTCATCCCAAATCAACGAAACAAATTGGAGCCCAAAAAAAGAAACTTGAGCGGCAAGACGAAAACTCTCGATAGAAAATAGAAAACATCAATCCAAATCCACTGTCCGTCCTTTTTCTTTCTTTATATGTGGAAGTTGAGCCTATATTTCTATAGGAAAGTACTAGAATGACAATGAGCAAGTCACACCCCAACACAAAATGGCTCACAAAAACCATCCATACATCCTCGATTTATGTGTTATGCATCGAAATCTGTGTGTGGCCCGTATCTCGAGGTAACATAGATGACTCATGTGGATCAATATGTGTTGTGGTGTGACTTACTCATTGTCATTGTAGCATTTCTCATTTCTATATGCCAATAATTGATGAGTTATCAAGAAGACAAAGATGACGTCTAATATGACAAGATCAATCAAAGCAACCAATTTGCAATTACAATCTTTATCAAATCGGATATGTATGAGCACCCTTAACCTTAATTAGGCCTGGAAAAAAAAGGGACTGGATGGAAATGAGTCCGGACACACCCCTAATAACGACTAAAAATGATGTCCAGACTCGAACCTGTTTTTAAAATGGGCACTCTTTTTTTTGTTCAGACCCGTATTTTTGTGAAACATACTGGACCTGTTTTTGTCCGTTTTTAAATATAATTAAGTAATTTTATTTCTTGCTCATATTTTTTTCAAAAAAAAAAAAAAACAAAACTACATATAACTTAATTCAAGTACTAAGAGAATTACTAGTATGTAACAAAATGTGAATGTATTTAAAAAGACATACATTTTATTTGGATAAATATAAGTCATGCTACTTTTTTTACTAAAATAGCAAGATAACTATGCGAATTAATCGTGAAACGGGTGTCTGCTTTTTGAAAATATTGTCCAAACTCGGAAATGGACACAAAAAATGTCCGAACCCGTATTTTTTTTTAAGAAAGTTATGTCTGGACCCATTTAAAATGGGTTCGGACAAAACCAGAAAAACGGGTTTGAACAACTTTTGCTTAATGGCCTATAATAAGTTGCATGAGATCACGATATTTCAAACATAGAAAAATATTTACATTTAGGATCGGCATGAGATCCCCAATTGAATTCTCTTAATTATGTTATTTGACCAAAAAAAAAAGAATTCTCTTAATCATGTTTGCAAATATTAAATATTCTACAACTCCTCTAAGGCTAAGTTCTAACTAAACAAAGTGGTCATCTTCAAAAGTACCATTATATATACACATACTCCACTATAGCAAGTACACTAAAAAGCAAACAAGAAGCGTGTACGAGTAGCGATGCATGTGCTCATGAGTTCTTTCCATGACTTGTTTTCAGTTCTTTTCCTTTTAATGCTTGCAATGTTCATCAACCCTGCGACCCCCCGCTCACATGGTCATGATGCCGGGCTATCTATTCACAATAACATTACACTCACTGATATGTTGTCCATCCATTGCCCACAATTCAGGATGGAACCCTTGCCATTTCACAGAGTGTTTTCTTCGGCCATTCTAGTTGAACATGTATTATTAGAGTGCCAGGCGAATTGGGAGGACCCAAAGAGTCAAATTAAGTATAGTATGAATTTCAATTTTAGAGAGGTGTTGGATGCGGGATATTGCGATTGGGAGTGCATCTTGTATTTCACCAACCAAGGGTTGTTTGTATTCTATGAGAAATTTGGCTCATTTGGCTACATTCGTACTTGGAACCAAACCAAGTAACAAAGAATTAGCTTCGATCTGCAAATTAATCTAGGTAAGGATGCGGTGATGCTTTTGCTTGATCGATATATGAATAAAGGCAAAACAAGAAATTAATGATAAAATTAATAAATGTAATGGTATTCTATCATTTATTTTACGAACGTTCTTTTAAATAGCTTGATTATAATTTTATTTCATATCATTATTAAAAAATAATAGCTGAAGATTCATTACCATGTTAAAAGCTCATTGTTATGAGCCGCCACTTTTTCCTTAAAACCATAAAATTTTCTTCTTGGTTCTCGTTGGTGAGTTTTGATCTTGAACCACGGCCAATCCTCCTTTTCGATTGGCGGTGGTTCAAATCACATCTTTTTGCATTTTATTTATCTAATAAACTGCAAATCGATCTAGTCAGATTTGTGAAGATAAATTTCATCCTTATTGCAATACATCTCCATCAACAGTTGTACGTGATTTTTGTGTGGTGGTTGGGTTGATCTTTTCTTTATTTTCATTTCATAGTTAGTTAATTTGTCTTCCCTATAGTTGGAAGTTCTTGATTTGTCTTTTCCTTGTTGGAAAGTTTTGCTATTCATTATGTGATTCTAGTGGTGTTTGTGTATTATAATGTATTTCAACATTGTAGAGAGCAATCCCTGATTATTGAACTATTTCAATTTCACAATCGCATTCATAGTCAAATTAATGACAATTCTTTTGAATGAATAAGATTAGCGAATAAATGTACTTTCTTATTCTATGTCTGGTCCTGTAAGTTTTTTTGGTCTCTGGTCTTGTATTGAGTTGTTCATGATTAATGACACTTCTATTTTTCTTCAAAAAAAAACTAATACAATTAAAAATAGAGAATAATAACCACTCGGCAGGGGTGCTAGAGTGGCGCAAGTACTACATGGAAGTTTCTTCAATGGAAAAAGGTCGCATGTTTGAATCCGAGTGTTGACAATGTTAAATTCTCACGGCCACGCCATACATGCGTGTGCAAGCCTATAAATCTCATCCGCTAATACCGATATTGTCCCCAACTTAACCACATTTCAACTTCTTAGGAGTGGGGTTTTATTTTAAAAGGCATCAGTGAGAAAATCAATATGTTATTAGACCCCTAATATCAGTCACATCTGACTGTGGTGGTGTCGAAGTCACAACTACAGTTTTGGCACACCTCCTTAAGAAGGTCTCACTAGCCAAACTCCGCTCGTAGGCCTCTTGTAACGTCCCTGGAGCTATGGTAACCACCATTGAATCAACTGAGTCCAACAATCCATGCATGAAGTAATAAGACTGGTCTACACCTGTGTTAGCAATGACCCCAGCATACTCCATAAGCTGCTAATGTGACGGCCCCAAATTCCCAATGCATTTGGGTACGCCCGGCCTAGACCCGTGCAAGCCTCGAGTCAGTTCTCGACAACCCTGACGAGCCTAGTCAGCCTCAAAACATCAAAATTCCAAGATTTATGAAAGAGTTATTGCAATTATAACTCAGCGGAAGCAAAAGTCAAATTCAAATCAAATATTGGGAAATAACTCTATCAAATGGAAGTAAAGGAATTCTATAAGTGTGGAAACCCCGGGCATTCATGTACAATTCGAAATGCAAAGGTACATGATACCAATCTCATCAAAATTTGCCAAGTTTAATAATCCCCAAAGCATGTATATATAAAACGGTGTACATAAAAGCAAAACATAATAAAAACCTATAAAATAGTCTTCAACTCCAGCCGCTAATCCTCACAACAGATTTCCTAGGTAGGGTCCCTTGCCCTTGCTTCTCTCTACCCTATCTAGGAAATCATTTGTGAGGATTAGCTGGTGGAGTTGAAGACTATTTTATAGGTTTTTATTATGTTTTGCTTTTATGTACACCGTTTTATATATACATGCTTTGGGATTATTAAACTTGGCAAATTTTGATGAGATTGGTATCATGTACCTTTGCATTTCGAATTGTACATGAATGCCCTGGGGTTTCCACACTTATAGAATTCCTTTACTTCCATTTGATAGAGTTATTTCCCAATATTTGATTTGAATTTGACTTTTGCTTCCGCCGAGTTATAATTGCAATAACTCTTTCATAAATCTTGGAATTTTGATGTTTTGAGAATTTGACTAGGCTCGTCGTGAGTTGTCGAGAACTTCGAGGCTTGCACGGTCTAGGCTCGGCGTACCCAAATGCATTGGGAATTTGGGGCCGTCACGCTGGTATCGAGCTTAGGCTTTAGAATCTTAGGGACATGGTATATAGTTATCTAAAAATTGTGATACCAACATCACAGTTGGTATCAGGGCACAAGGTTCTAAAGACCGGACTCTTGATTCAAATTCATAAAACACAAGCCATTTAAACCAGCGGAAGTTAGGAATGGTTGAACTTAGAGTGGAAACCCTATGATCTTGACTTAGAATCCTAGTTGGGGAGTGGGATAAGTCGGATGTGATGTTTATACATATTACGATTGTTGTGTGTATTATATGGTATCGGTAACTATCCACTTATCCGGAAATACGCTTTCGTTATGAGATGGCGATGGCGGATCAGAAGGGTCCTAGTGACGACTGTGGGACGTCGAGTATTTGAGCTGTTAGCATCGACGAGTTTCAGACTTTGACGCAGAGAGTCGCATCTCAAGAGTGATAGTTGGAAGAGATTTTGGCGATAAAGAGGGCGTCAGTTGATGTTGCATCGGTGCCATCAACGGCTAGAGTAACCATTATTCAAGAGGCACGACCCCTGTCATTTCTATGGAGGTACTGACGTGACCGTAGCGAGTTGTTCTTGAAGAGTCACGAGAAGATTGAACCTGATCGACTTGAGTTGTAATTAGAGCGCCAATCAGGGGAAACATGATGGGAAACGAACGAGAAATTCGAACGATGATAGTGGTTCTCGAAAGCGGAAGTTGTGTTACCAGTCACGGACAACCTAGACATTTTTAGAACCGATGTACTTGATTTGTGCGAGGATGTGCACGTGGCGAATGAACAATAGGCGATAGTGGTTCGTGATGTTATCGGAGGTAAAGAAATTTCCTGGTTATCATATAACATGTGTTGAACCGAGTAATTGAGACTTTAGGTGTTTAAATGTGATGTCGACGTCGGGTGACAAGTGTTAGGGTCAATATTTGCTAGAGTTGCGCCGTTTAAACTTAGCGAGTTGTCTAGGATGAGATAGACCTAACTTAGACCGAGTCCGAAAGAGATGGTAAGTTTGGGCACAATGGGTGCCAAAACTAGCCACAAGTACACCTAAAGAGAGCGGGGACCAGGGCTGGTTGTGATTCATCTTACGATGCATGGACACGTAGTGTACATGGTGGCCACGGTTACAACTTTGTCGAATCTATTTTACTGCCTGGGTATAGATAAATTTGCGTCGAGACGCGAGTAGGTTGGGAGGTTTTCACGAGTATGGCGTACTAGTCGCGATCGTAGCGTCTTACGTCGTGATCACCAAGCTTGAGTCGTGGTAGTGGGCGATGTTTGCTACGAGGTCGTGGCATTCCTACCATTTTGGGAAACGGGAGCGGTCAGAGAGACCGTAGTTGAATTAGGTTGTTTAAATTGGTTGGGACCTACGGTCAAGGCGAGATAAAATCAAGCTGTTTCGAAGTGGCGAGGCCCACAATTTGATGGATGTGGAGAAAAAGGAGTGAGTTGAAGATGTTGTGTTGTTCGAAGAGACTTTGTACAAGTCCGCGAGTTCAATACCGATGTCGAGCTGTTGGAAGTGACATTCGCGAGAGTTCACGATTGGTTATAGCTTATTGAGTCTGCAAGTGACTATGCATTGGTTTGCAATTCAACATGATGAACGAGTCCATGCAAGTGACTTTGAGGTAGTCCACAGCTTCGAGAAAGAGGATCTAAGTCGTCTGAAGCGGTTTGTAAGCCCACGGTTTGGGAGAGGTGCGAACTAGATATAAACATTATATGCGCGATTTGTGGATAGGAGAAGATCAACGTTATTGCTGATGCGTTGCGCTGCAAAGGATTGGATGCAGAGGTAGTTATATGTTAAAGAACCTACGAGCGTGGTTTATGTGAGGCATTCGAGTTGATGAGATCAGCGGACGTGCCGACGACTACCAGAACCCAGATACGTGGTCAAACGATGTTGTGGACCGTCTCATTTGGCATTGTGCGTGAGGGACAGCAAGGCGATGCGTCATACCAGCGGTGCAATGAGATGGTGGATAATTCATATTGCCCAGACGAGTCGGTCGACAGACTCATGCTAGAGGTATCGCGGGCGACTGGGGATTCCATTGGGGTCTGATGCTTGTGAAGAGTTACTTCAGGAGATTTATCGTTTCGGTTTGGTTGTGTATCCGGGTCGACCTAAGATGTGCGCCGATATGCGACATTATCTTGGTGACCAGGAATGATGTTCCGAGTTGTCGGAATTGTTCGAGCATGTGACATGCCAGCGCGTAAAGGCTGGGCATCGACGACCTGGAGGACTACACAATGCAGCCCCACCCATTCCTTGATGGAAGTGGGAACATATTGATATGGATTTCGTTAGTGGTTGCCCCGATCTCCTCGTGGTTACGATAGCATCTGGTAGTTGTGGGAAATTTTATTTGAGACTTAAGATTGCCCAGGGAGTGGCATAAGAAATACTTGTCGAGTATCACGATGAGCTTCGCTTCGATAGTATGATTCGGGGAGATTATGAATACCTGAAGGTCTCTTCACTTTGAAGGGTCACGAACGGTTCGGAGTCAAGAAATGACTCACTCGAGTTTTTATCGGTTTCGTTAGGAGCTCGAAGAGTCGTTAATCTAGCTTACTTATTAGATAAATTTCGGGACGAATTCTAATAAGTGGGGGAGAGCTAACAACCCCAAATTTTAAATCCGACTTGTACGGAAATTGTCAAAATTGTGACCCTACGTGAATACTGGTCAATATTTCGAACTTCGGAGTCGACGCCGAAGTGATTTTATGATTCTTTGATTGTGTGTAATAGTATGTTAGTATTTTACGAGTCTCGCGCCGGTCGGGCGATATTTAATTGAGTGAGGTTTCGACTAGTCAAACGGGGAGTAAAACATATAAATAAATGAATTTTAATTAATTTAATAAATTAGTTAACGGGATGTGGCGAGAAAATGGACACGACGAGCCAATTGACGGAGAAATACGGACCGAGAACGTCGTTTGAACGTGGGAGTTAGTTAAATATGTAACATGCGGACTATGTGATTAGTATTGTAAAAGTGACACAACCTAATGGTAAGGAGCCATGAGATTGGCCTAGAGATGTGTGTGTGTGCTAAGATGAGATGATGTGGTAAAAGACCCATAAGGGTAGATGTGTTTAAATGTATGAAGTGAAGGGAGAAGGGCAAAAAGGTCATTTGATGTTATATATATATACAAACCGTTTCAACAATCAAACCCTACTATTCATCTCCTTCTCCAACACCCTCACCACCGCCGCCACCTCTCCTCTCCTCTCCTCTTTCGACCCACGCTGGCGGAGCACATTCGCGGAACCCTCACCGAAGGTCGGTGGTCTCTCTCCTCCACTCTCTCTCGGTTTCAAAACGAAAAAAAAAAAAAAAAACCAGGGTCAAGAGAAAAACAAATTTGAAGAAGATGCACACGTGCATCATTATCTAATAATATATATATAAATATAATATATATATATATATCTATATATATGTATGTATATATATATGTATATATATGTATATGTATAGAAGAAAAATAGCAAATATATATATATATATTGAAAAATTCAGAAAAATATGATAAATTAGGAAATGAGTTCATAAATGAGTTTTGGGATTCTCTCGGAAATGTTGGCGGGATATAGTCGGGGTTTTAGCCTCGAAAAACGTAAAAATTGATATAATGTATCAAATTGAAGCTAATTTAATGACAAATAATCTTAGGTATAATTCGGGTGGTAATTTTGATTTGTTTGGCATTTATTCAAGCTGGACTGGATAATTGGAGTGCGGTATAGGAAATCGGGAAGTCGCGTTAGGATCTCGGAGTTGTCATACGAGTCACGATAGTTCAGGTAAGTACACTTGCCTTAAACAAGCATTTGTACGTTTGTAAGCCAGTTAGAAAATGCCATGTGATTCATTTTCATGCCATTGTGTTTGTTATTATTTACTTGTTGGCCTTCCATTCCATACTTCTTGTATGTGTGATTCCGGCGTAAGTGTTTTGTCTCGAAAGTACTAGGACCCGCACTGTAGAGGATAAAACGCGGCACTCGCGACCACGAGTGTGTGACCACCCTTAGTGACCGTGTGACACCGAGTCTTGGGTGGATGGGTTTGAGTCCCTTTCCGGACATAGGCTGCGCTTTCGTTTGAGTCGATGCCCGGAAGACCTTGCGAGGTCTTCGCCGTTATGCTATGGACTAGACCACTTATGAGCCTCTTTTGATTCTTTGGAACACACTTAATTCTCGATTGATATCCATTAGTCTGTTTATCATGCATCTCGGTCTATTTAATTTCTGTCTTTTTATTTCCGCATGATATTTAGACTACTTTATTTGAATTATCATGAATTACTTGTTGTTTTCTCATTTGGCATTACATTCGATTTTATTCGCTTGCTCACCGTCTAGTTTGTGACGGTGGGTGCGATATAGAGCGAGAGAGCAGCAAGAGGGCAAGGGACCCTACCTAGGAAATCATGTTGTGAGGATTAGCGAATTTGAGTTGAAGACTATTTTATAGGTTTTTATTATGTTTTGCTTTTATGTACACCGTTTTATATATACATGCTTTGGGGATTATTAAACTTGGCAAATTTTGATGAGATTGGTATCATGTACCTTTGCATTTCGAATTGTACATGAATGCCCGGGGTTTCCACACTTATAGAATTCCTTTACTTCCATTTGATAGAGTTATTTCCCAATATTTGATTTGAATTTGACTTTTGCTTCCGCTGAGTTATAATTGCAATAACTCTTTCATAAATCTTGGAATTTTGATGTTTTGAGGCTGACTAGGCTCGTCAGGGTTGTCGAGAACTGACTCGAGGCTTGCACGGGTCTAGGCCGGGCGTACCCAAATGCATTGGGAATTTGGGGCCGTCACAGCTAATACCAGCCCATATACTGCATACCTGTCTCGTTGGTCGCCTGTCGAATGTTTTGAAAGTCAGTCCGACTGAATGAGGAAAAAACTACTGCTCAAACCTCTCCTTGAACTCAGCCCAGTCATTGGGCTTCCCCTTTACAGCAACCATACCTTGTTCCCTAACAAGTACTTGTGATCTCGATTCGTATCCCTATACGCATGATCATCACATGACCATCAATCAAGACTAACTAGTTTTAATTCATTATAGTTCCCAGTACAATGACCGACTAAAGACATTTAAGATATTTCAACAAATACCCATGGATCTTATTATAAAGTAAGCATGCAATGACTTATAATAAAAAAAACAAATGAAAACCTCTATTTTATTAACTAAAATTATAAGATAAACAATGTTTGTAGATTAACCTAGGGCACATGCCCCAACACCTAAACTATAAGAGTACTTCCAGCCTGCGAAATTGGAGCTGCGGACGTAGAGGGTGATGGAGTAGTTTGTGCCCTTAGTAGTCGAAAAATCTCCTAAAACTGTTGGCCATGTGATGCCACTAGCTGGAACACCTCATCTAGTCTCCCATGTACATCCCCCAAACCATTCTCACTAATCTCGGGCTAATCGGCCAGCACTATTTGAAAAGAAAGAGATTTCACAATCATGATATAGCTATCGATAGTAATATTACAACTCATCAAATAGCTCATAGTCCATTTTTAAATTTCTCCAACTCTCCTCACTTCCCAATTAAGACTTAAGTCTAGATCATAAGGTTCCACTCTAAATTCAACCATTGTCCTAACAATCATTGCTTTGTGTCTTAACTGGTTGTAATTATATCAAGAGTAGAGTTTAAAAACTTCGACTTTGATACCAACTGTGATGGCCCCAGTTCCACAACCCTAAACTGGCCCCACCTGGCCTAGACTTACATGGACCCCAAGTCAACTCTCACACAGTCTACGCAAGCCTTGTCAATCTTTCCAATCTTTTACCAACATTAAACAAAATTAAAAGTTGAGTTAATCAATTTAGTGAGTTATTCAAAGTATTGTGGAAACATAAAAATCTAAAAGTAATGAACTAACTCCAAAGCACAAAATTAGGACAACCTAGAGTGTGGAAACCAAACATATGTATACCATCATCAATAAACCAGTTAGAGGAGAGTAAATCAATATATACATGCCCAAGATCTCCCATAGCCCATATTCCAATGTTTCAAAATGAATATATACAATAACACAAAAAGGAAATAAAAATCTACGTCAGTTAGAAAGGAGAATCGTTTCGGTATCCTCAAAGTAAGTCACCAAGTTATGGAACCTTCCCCTTACTAAAATATAGATCTGCACTCAGTCAAACACGAGAATGACTAGCCCAAGTAAGTAACGTCAAACATGATGTATACAACATTTTGAAAATAATAAACCAGTCCATATTCATTCAGATAGAAAGAAAGGTATAGGGACACAAGAATAAATAAATATTGTAAATAAATATATGAGCAATCGAAATATAAGTGTCCCGGACTCAAACAAAGAGGTGCAAGTAGTCTCAACTAAACAATCGTTGAGTCGAGGGATAACCTTACTAGACTCGGACACTAGGACGTTTCAACATCCAACAAACCCTAGATCCAGCGAACCAGTGAGACTTCCAGGTAGTTCAGCTAAGAACTCACTCCCGCAAAATAGTAACCAAATTAGTGTATCCCGAGGTCATGGCTCTGGCATGTTACCTTAGATATCCATTCCTTCTAAGGACCACCATTGACTCACTCGCCCTCGAAAAACTCAACATGAATATAATGCCAAAAATTGGCTCAGAGGAATAAACAAATAAGTTTCAAGCTCATGAAATAATTGTACAATTTCTTACTGGTTTACTTGCCTGTAATCCAACTTAATACACACTCACACATCTCTGACTCATCACCTACGAATCTCGTGTGCCCATCACTGATCTAAACCCACTGATAAATCATTTAATTACAATTTTTTGTTAATTATCCACAATTTTACCCATTTTCCATAATTTTATTCATTCCTAAAATCGGGTCAATTTACCGGGTATTGGGGCATATTTGGACCCATTAAAACCCATGAGCAAATCTCCGTCGTTTTTGAAAAGTTTTAAAAATTAAGATAATGAATAGTGTCATGCCATGGCCCACATTGTAGGGGTCAATACCCCACGACGTCCCAGAAAGCATGGGGCAGGGTTGTCCTCTATCCCGAACGCCATGAGTGGTGCTGTGGAGATCACTCTCCACAATGTCATTTAAAACGTGAGTTACAGGATGTCGCTGCCTTGGACGTCGTAGAGCTTTGGGCTCCACAGCGTTCCTTGCAGCGTCAAATGTCCGTGAATCACCGATTTGAAAATTACAACCAAAATCCCAAAAAATTACCAGAATCCCAAATCACAATCAACCACCATAGCAAATCATTCAAACCCTCTTATGATCATCAAAACATCAATAACAAACCCAAAAAATCGAAACATCAACTTGGTGTATGAAATCATCTCGATGAAAATGCATAAAACTAGCGGCAAAACGTAGATAATTAGACGATTAGGCGAAATCTCACCTTAATACACATCATAGTTCACTCCTCAGCCTTTGATTAGCGTCACAAATCACCGGAAACCCCAAACCCAATTCGATTTTCTCATGAGTAAGAGAGAGAGGAAGAAAATAAGGAGAGATAAAAGTTGACATCAACTTTTATATATATATATATATCCATTTTCATCACCTCACACATACGTATCCCCAGGCTCATCTCTTGGCCTTGGTTCACACCAGCCACCTAACTCACACTCTCATTCGTGACTCCATTGGGTGACTCTCACTCCTAACTTTGCCATTTTTTGCTCAAACCTTGTGTTCCCGGACTCGTACCATACCACGACTGGCACAGTCGTTTGCTTACGGACGTATCAACGTACCAGACTCGTAAACATAATTTAATTATTATTTAAAATTGTAATTAGTCAGTGTTTTAGTTCATTTAGTCCCCGAACCTTTAATTACCCAATAATCGTTCGTTCGGCACTTTTTTCATACGTTTTCTCGGCCAAACTCGTTTTCCAATGCTGTCGCATATAAACAAACATCCTCACACATTAGAATTCACATTCGGGTAATAAAATATAATACAAATCATCAAACAAAAATAACATCCCTCGATGTCAACTCCCGAGGGCTGAAAACAAGTACACCACGGCAACTGGGCCCATGGTACGACCCTAAAATGACACGTGACACGAGTTAGACGTTACATAATTGATCCTAGTTAGGCTCGTGATTAAGCTGGCTAGTAGTTGTGATTAGCTTGTGCGTAAATTTGCGTGTCGTATCATGTTTGATTGGGTTGTATTATTATGCATGAATGGAAAAAACATGGTTAATGAGCCCACAAATGAATAAATGGATGAATGATGGGATACCTAGTACCATGTATGGATCAAGGATGACACACATGACACGAGGGATAATGTTTACGCATAAGTCTGCTTGTTGGCGTGTATTACGTAAGTATAGGCGCAATTATAGGCGTATATAAATTTAAATATATTGTTGAGTATATATAAATATATATATTGAAATGGAAACAATAAATAAATGGTGGGACATTGGACACCGTGAATGAGTCACGAGTGGACCCGCGAGAGTCGTTAGTATAGATGCATACTTAGTGAACTCAGTGGCGTGCATAAGGATCAAGAAATGGCGGCTAAGGATTGTGTGTGTATATATATAAATATAACCAGAATGGATAAGTAAGTCTAAGCAACTGGGCAGTGCGCTACCTATCTAGGCAGCGCACTAGCCAGTGAGATTAAAGGAATAACTATTGAGGGGTCCTCTAGATGGCACGATGCGTATCTCGAGGAAAGTTTTATTATATTTGTGCCACCATCGCCTCTGTTTCTCTTAAAATGAAAGAGAAAGAGAGATCAGTGAGAATCAGAGGAAAGAGAGGAGGAGGAGAACTTGATCATGCCGTCGAGGAGCTCGAGGACATCGAAAGGGAACATGATGAGGTGAGATGTTGTTGTTGTTTCATGAGTTGTTGTTGTTGTGGTTGTCTTGTTAGTTCGGTTGGAGTGTTAGTAGTGATCGGTGATTGTTGTGATCATGCATGTATATTGTAAGTCCTCATGTAAGGCCCTTTCTGAGGTTACGGGGAATTTGGAATTTGTTTGGGTTGGATTTAGTTGAGTCGAACTGGCCAGAGTTAAAATGGTGTAATCAACAAGTGCGTTGGGCCTTGGCCCTAACGTGCTGGCCGATTGGGGAGCAACAGGGGGCAGAGCAGCTTGGCAGCGCATTAGGCACTGGCCCTAACGTTCTAACCAGTGAAAAATCAATAATAAACTAATTAAGTTGGGTTATTTAGCTTGAGCTTTGGGCCTGGTTTATAGTACACGTTGGACTCGCATTAGTACCAAATGGTGTGACATATGTGTTTGGGTATTGGGAAACATGATGAAACCTGTAACAACCCTCAAAATTTAACCCGACTTGTGTTACACTTGTCAGGACTGTGACTTGGCTATCGTGATGCATCGAGTATTTCGAACTTCGGGAGTCGACACCGAGGTAAATTTTATAATTCTGTGTTGTTTTGTATTAGTATGATAGTCTAATACGAGTCTCGAGCCGTTTGGGCGATCGTTTAGTCAAAGTGAGGCTTCACCTAGGTGAACGGGGAAAATTTAAATGCAGAAAACCTTAATAAATTATTTTTTAATAATAATTATAATATTTTATTTGAGTCAGAACGCGGGCGATACGACGAGTCGATTAGTAGTAAAATATGGGCCAAGGAGCGTATGATCAACATGGAAGCTGAATAGTTAAGTGACACCCGGGTCACTTAAAGAAGTCAACAAGTGGAGTTAGGAGGGTTGTGGGACAGCTTAAAGGCTAGATGTAGGATCTACCTAGAAATGAGTGAGTGTAGGATGATGAAAAGGGGTCCTATATAAGGGCTTCCCTCACCACTTTTCCCCATTTCTTTCTTTCTTTTCTCTTTCCTCTCCTCTCCTTTCATCTCCTCCTCAATATCTCGCCGGAATCTAGATGAGAACCTTGCTCTCTTGCCTCTTCTCTTTATTCTTATGTTGTTGATTTTTATATTTTGGGTTGTTTATTTCAAGTCTTAAATTAATCGCCATGACCAAGGGTGGCT
This sequence comes from Stephania japonica, assembly GCA_039657345.1. Taxonomy (NCBI): domain Eukaryota; kingdom Viridiplantae; phylum Streptophyta; class Magnoliopsida; order Ranunculales; family Menispermaceae; genus Stephania; species Stephania japonica. The sequence goes on along the minus strand of CM077558.1, from coordinate 10,550,791 downwards.
TGTTGGAGACGATCTTGGTGTTCCACCGGTGTCTTGGCAACCCCCGGAGCGACCAACACGCAATATCGACGCCAGTGTTGCTTTTTGATGTCTTTTGTTAATTTTGTTGGATTTTCGGAATTAGTGTTTGATTTGGGTTTTCAATTGAATCTGGGCATCCCACGACGATCCGGGGTTGATTTCTGGGAGTCTTAATGCCCAGAAATATGTTGGCGATGATCGCCGAGAGTGGGGTGTCCTTATGGTGTTCAGTGTTTCTGAGATTGTTGGGTTTGCAGTGCATGCTGTGGAGACGTTGTGCACTTCGTAGTGCGGCGGTGTCTCTCACGTACGCGTGGGACAGAGGTGAAGAGAGGTGATGATGTGTAGACTTGTGTGTGAGCACGGCGCCATGAAGGCATGCTGCTATTTGTGGTATGTGGGAAACGTTGTAGGTGTGTTAAGGTCACGGCGTCACTGGAGTATGAGTTGGGCAGTCTTGAGTTCGGTTTACGTTTTAAAACCCGTTTTCCTTGTGTTTATGTGAGCACGGCGTCATGAAGGCGTGCTGGTATGAGAAGCCGTGAGGACGTATGGGGTTTTAACATGCACGGCGTGTGTTGTGCGTGTATGATTGTTGAGACGTCGTAATGGCGTTTCATGTGAATTCTTCTCACAACGTCTCGAACATACATATTGCGTTTTGGTGTGTGTGCCCTTAGGCCCAACAAGGGCCCAACATCATTTATTTGTTTGTAGTAAGGCCCACTGTGATTGAGTGAACGTGTGTGTTTGTGTGTTTTATGTATCCGCATGGTCACGGCGTGTGTTGTGTGGGAATGGTTGTTTGCTGCACCGAAATGAAGAATGGGAAATTTTGATTGGAATGAAACTGGACTGGGCCCAACGCCAGGCCAGTGCCGGGAAGTCCACGCCAGGCCAGGCCCGGCCCAGCGCCTGGCCAGGGTCTGGCCAGTGCAGGTCGGGTCGGGTCGGGTCGAGCCAGACCCGACCCAACCCAGAAAATTATAAAATAATAAATTAAATTAAATTAAATTAAATTGTGAAAAAATAGAGAAAAAATTCAGGAAAATATGAGAAAATTTTAAAAAATAATATTGATCATAAACCAACCTATTGAGGTTCAAACATTTGCCAGGTAATCGAAAACACGTGGGAAAGGCGTTAGAGTCGCGGAATGGTACTGGGATTCGCGTAGACAGGTAAGTACACATGTGTTTTGTATGTGTACGTTAGTAGGCATTAAGGAAATATCATATGATTTATACATTCCTCCATTTATTGTTATTGTTGAATTGATTTCTTGTTTGATATTTCATTCTATATTGTTGGTTGTGTGTTTTTGGCATGAGTGTGTGTCTCAAAGGTATCATATGGTCCCGCACTAACTAGAACAACGAGGGTGCCTCCTGCAGGGGTGACTGACCACCCCTAGTGTTGTGTGTACTGGGTACTGGATTTTAGAGGTGTTACGATGCCTCTCAATTTCAAGCTGCGCTAGTGTTGCGACATTGCTTAGGGAGATCTTGCGAGATCTTTGTCGTATTGCTGTGAAATTAGGCCACTCATGAGCCTTTTTTATTTTTAGAACACGCAAATTTTGATTGCTATCTACCAGTCTGTTTATCATGCACTATTATTTATTTACATTCATGTCATTCAATTACCGCATGATATTTAGATTGCCATATTGTTAAATCAAAAATTATTGTTATATTCTTCTGGCACTACTTTCGATTTCTTCAGTTACTCACCATCTAGTTTGTGACGGTGGGTGCAGATAGGGTGGAGCGCAGCAAGGGCAAGGGGCCCTGCCTAGGTGATTTACTTTGAGGACTTAGCGGCTGGACCTGGGAGATCATTAGAGTAGGTTTACTATTTGCTTATTTGTATGGCATTTTATATACATGTTTTTGAGTTATGGAACTTGAAAATTTTGATGAGATTAGTATCATGTATCTATGCATATCGGATTATAAATGAATACTCAGGGTTTTCCGCATTTATAGATTCCTGAATTTTCCTTCGATTGAGTTATTTCCCTTATTATAGTTTAATTACCTTTCCTCTGCGATTTATTTGTAATAACTCTTTCATAAATTTTATAACTTAAACGAACGGAGGTTGACTAGGCTCGTCAAGTTTGCCAAGTTTCGACTCGGGGTCTTGCATGAGTCTAGGCCGAGCATACCCAATTGCACGAGGAAATTGGGGTCATCACAAAACCATAGAAAGCTAGGAAAACTCAAAGAACGAAAACTTAGAGAAAACTTAGGAAAGCTCATCACAGGTAAGTGGGACTCGTAATTTTATCATTTATGCAATGTAAAGTAGTGTTATTAGCGCACATAGCATTATGAACTAGGAATGTGGCAATGTATCGTGGCTAGAAGTGTTTTACCAAATGTTTTAAATTGAAAATGAATCCGAAAAGAGGTTCGATAGGACGTATTGGCCTAGGGTGGATTATGTGTTGAGACAATACAACCAATATCGCACCCCCAGCAACCTTAATTATCCCGATTGATGTTTTCCATTTGGAGCGAGTCAAAACATCATGCCTAAATACAACACAGAATCACACGTCCATACAATGTGTGAGTTTTGTGGACTGTGATCCTTAGTGATGGAAGTGTACAACTCTCTTATCCAAACTCAAATTGAAATTGCAAGTCACAGGTACAGTTGCAATTGATTAATGAACGTGCATCTATGTATGTATTGTTTATATTATTTCAATGTTTGTTTTTATATCGGTAGGATCCATGTTGTTATGTATTTATTTCTTGATATTAAATTGATAGCTGATGGATCTATGAGAGTCACTTATTGCGCATGTAGGAGCTCACTCACCTTAACATTTCAAGGTAATGGACGAGCGCTTAGATTCGGGAAAAGAGAAGAGTTGGAGTTTAGTGTCTTCTCTTCCTTGATGTAATGAGTTCCTGGCTGTTATGCATAATGTTTTGAATTCTGATTTTGTAATAATTAGGGTTGGGATATAGTTAATAACCGAGGGTTGTTCCGGTTTACGAGGTTTTTGTAAATCTAATTTATTATCAAAAAATTTTTAAATTTTCGCTACGTTTTGTTTTAATTATTTATTCGATATCAAAATATACAGATTGTTGTTGTCAGGAACAGGTTGTTGGCTCTAGTTAGGCCTGATCTGGTGTACCGAGGTTTAATTAGGGTTTTAAGCTAAGAAATTCCCTATTTGGGATAGGGGATCCCACAATTGGTATCAGAGCTTAGTTTGTTAAGTTTTGTGTTATCATATCTTGATTTATCAATTTAATTGTGACGGCCCCAATTTCCCCGTGCAATTGGGTACGCCCGGCCTAGACCCGTATAAGCCCCGAGTCATCACTCGGCAACCTGATGAGCCTAGTCAGCCTTCAATTTAGTCAATTTAGTAATTTATGAAAGAGTTATTGCAATAGTAAACAGCGGTAGACTAAACAATTAAAACAAATGGGAAATAACTCAATCAAAGGAAGTAGAGGAATGCTATAAGTGTGAAAAACCCCGGGTATTCATGTACAATTTGATAGGTAAATATACATGATACCAGTCTCACAAAAGAAATACCAAGTTCAATGATCCCAACAATGTAAATATAAAACGATATACACATCAGCAAAAGTATAAACACCTATTAAAAAGTCTCTTTGATGTCACTGCTAATCCTCACAGTAGATCACCTAGGCAGGGTCCCTTGCCCTTGCTGCTCTTCGCCCTATCTGCATCCACCGTCACAAACTAGACGGTGAGTAACTGAATAAAATCGAATGTAATGCTAGAAGAAGATAACAATAATTCATGATAATACAAGTAAAGCAGTCTAAATATCATGCGGTATTAAAATGACATGAATTTAAATAGACAAGATGCATGATAAACAGACTAATAGATATCAATCGAAAGTCAAGTGTGTTCCAAGGAATCAAAAGAGGCCCATAAATAGTCTAAACCATAGCATAACGGCGAAGACCTCGCGAGGTCTTCCCGGGCATCGACACAAGCGAAGGCACAGCTATGACGGGAGGGACTCGAACCCACCCCACCCAGTACTCGGTGTCACACGGTCACTAAGGGTGGTCACACACTCGTGCGCACGAGTGCCCGCGTTTTATCTCTCTAGTGCAGGTCCTAGTACTTTCGAGACGAAACACTTACGCCGGGAAACACAAACAAAAAATGGAACGGAATATCAATAATGGAGCATAACAAGACTGAATAAATGATAATGAATCACATGGCATTTTCTTACTGGCTTACAAACGTACAAATGCTTTTTTAAGGCAAGTGTACTTACCTGAACTAATCGCAACCCGCGTATAACAACACTCCCGTTCCTAATGCGTATTCACGAGTTTCCCGCTACCTGACAAGGTCGAAAACTCTAATTAGTGGGTCGAGTCATTACTAAACCTAGGTTGAATACCTTAATGTTTTCCCCAATGTTTTGATGATTCGAACGACTCGATGCAAATCGACTGAAAAATCAAACGAAACACAACTATTTTAGATTTTTGAAAAGTACACCATAACTCGAAATAACCATGTATTCGAACACTCAATACACATCTATACCAAACAAATACCCGACCATGTTCTCACGTATGCATGAATTCGAATCACCAAATCATGTATTCATGCCATGAGTTTTGAAATGAAATAAACTCAACACAAAATAATGAAATCCCGATGACAAAAACACATGAAATGACACATTCACGTTTACTACCGCGAGGAAACCATGTATGAGCACGCAACTCCAACATAAATTCATTCTCACACACGACGTGCTATTAATTCAAGTGATTTCAATAAAAATTCAAACTAGATTGATAAAACCTTGACTGAAAACTCAACACCGACGTCATCAAAAAAAAAATGATCGAAACACGAAACCACGCAACATTGATAAGAAATTACGACAAGTCCGATCATTTACTCAAAATTAAGTCAATCAACGATACAACGAAATCACATGACATGACGACACGAATAAAAATCCTCGATACGGTGAATACAATTCCACTTTCATAGGTTATATTTTTTAACATAAACTTTTCTTCTCTTTCTTCTTTTCTCTTCTTTTTTTATATATGGTACACCCCACACCCCAGCCGTGGGGTGTACTACCCCTTTATTCACCCCAGCAGTGGGGTGCACACGCCCCATCACACCCCAATAGTGGGGTGTAAACACCACATAACACACATTTCAACAGTACACCCCATCATGCACCCCACCAGTCACACAATCACACACACACCCACCTATACCGACACCCCATCACGGTCCTCACCAAAATCATATCACCTTCGGCCAGTCGACCAAGTGAGAAGGAGAGTGGCGGTGATGACGATCCCAGGAAGAGGTGAACATGATGATGGTGGTGAAGCCGAGAGTGATGGAGAGAGAGAGATGAGAGATCGCGTGACCGAGAGGGAGGAGGAGAAGAGTCGATTGAAGAAGAAGAAGAAGGAGGGGCAGCGGTTAGGTGTAGGAAGTTTAGGGTTTTGTTTACAAACCTTTATATATACATGTCATTTAGGTCAAAATTACCTTTATACCTCCAACTTACTTCCTACACAATTTTAAACAAATGCCCTTATGGGTCTTTTTATTTATTCATTTATTTTTCTTTATTACACCTTAAAGTAGGTGTGTGTTGTCACTTGCATGGCTCTCCATCTCAACACACACGCATCTCGAGGTCAATCTCATGGCTCCTCAGCATTGGACTGTGTCACTTTAACAATACTAATCAAATAGTTTGCATGTTACATATTTAACCAACTCTCACGTTCAAATGACGTTCCTCGGTCCGTTTTTCCATGTTCCGACTCTCGTAACGCGCGTAGTCTCGCTTTGTCTCGCCAACTAATTAATTAAATTAATTAAAAATTTATTTATTTGTACTTTTTACTTATTTTTCTCCCCCGTTTAACTAGTCGAAACCTCACTCAATTAAATATCGCCCGACCAGCTCGAAACCCGTAAAATACTAAAATACTAATACATACCATCAAAGAATCATAAAATCACTTCGGTGTCGACTCCCGAAGTTCGAAATACTGTCCAGTATTCACGTAGCCAGGTCACAATTCTGACAAGTGCAACACAAGTCAGTTAAAATTTGGGGTTATTACAGTCTCCCCCACTTATTAGAATTTCGTCCCCGAAATTTATCTAATAAGTAAGCTAGATTAACAACTCTTAGCAGCTCCTAACGAGACCGATAAAAACTCAGAGTGAGTCATTTCTTGACTCCGAACCGTTCGTGACCCTTCAGTGGAGAGACCTTCAGATATTTATAGTCTCCCCAAATTATACTGAAACTCATCGTGATACTCGACAAGTATTTCTTCTGCCACTCCTGGGCACTCTTAAGTCTCAAACAAAACTATCCACAACTACCCAGATGCTATTGTAACCACGAGGAGATCGGGGCAACCACTAACGAAATCCATATCAATATGTACCCAATTCCATCGAGAAATAGGTGGGGCTGTAGTAGTCCTCCAGGTCGTCGATGCCCAGCCTCTACTCGCTGGCATGTCACACGCTCGAACAACTCCGACACCTCGGAAATCATCCCTGGCCACCAAAAGAATGTCGCATATCGGCGCACATCTTAAGTCGACCCGGATACACAACAAAACTAAAACGGTGAATCTCCTAAAGTAACTCTTCACACACATCAGCCACCAATGGAAACCCTAGTCGCCCGCGATACCTCTAGCATGAGTCTGATCGACCGACTCGTCTGGGCAATCTGAACTATCCACCATCTCACTGCACCGCTAGTATAACGCATCATCTTGTTGTCCCTCACGCACAATGCCAAATGAGAAGGTCTACAACATCGTTTGACCACGTATCTAGATCATGGTAGTCATCGGCACGTCCGCTGAACTCATCAACTTGACTGCCTCACGTAAACCACGCTCGTAGGTTCTTTGAAATACGACTACCTCCGCATCCAATCCTTTGCAGCGCAACGCATCAGCAACAACGTTGGTCCTCCTCGGATGCTACGCAAAATGAAAAGTTATAATCCTTCACGAACTTAGGCCAAGGCTTTTGTGTCAGGTTCAGCTCCCTCTGAATGAATAGATGCTTCAAGTTCTCAGGGTCATTACGTAACTCGAACGAGCATCGTACCGGTGACGTTCTCATATCCTCAGCGCGAACGCGATCGCAGCTCACTCCAGGTCATGGGTTGGTCAGTTCTTCTCGCAAACTTTCAGATATTCGAATGCATAAGCGATCTCACGGCTTAAATCTTCTTGAAATCAATTGCATCACCGTTTGCTCTAAACACGCGTCCTAAAATCAAACCTTGGGTAACAAATACTCGTATACGATTCAATATCTTAGCAGAGTCGACATCCTGTTTCACTCTACCACATACGCTACCCACAAGGGTCTTAATTTCGTCTTCTCGTATTATAACCCGAACATGAAATGCACCAAATCAGTTCGTACTAAAGGAAACATTGAACCCTAAACTCCATCACGGACTCGCCTCCGCTCTGCTTCAACGCAATGAACTCGTTCCTTTTCGCTCGAAGGACAGTCGGCGAAAAGTACTTCTAACTAAACTAGGTCTTGAAGTCAACCCAAATCGCTCGGGATGCCTCGGGTAGCAACAATTGTCGTCTACCACTCATCCGCTTCCCCCTGAAGCATAGATGAGGAAATCGTCGCTCTCATGTGATCCTCGGTCGCGATAATAGTATGAATCTTCTCGTGATTCTTCAGGAAAAAGCTATGCGGCAGTTACGTCTGTACCACCAAAGAACTTGACTGGATCGTGCCTCTTGAATTCTCTCCACTGCCTCGCCTCAACAGTGGCCTTAGGGCTCTTCTCCGGAGTAGTGGCCGGAGTAGTGACTGGAGTAGTCTCTGCAGCAGTAATCAGCGTAGTTGGTGTCTCCGTCGCTTGTACTATCTCCGTCTGTAACGGAGGTGTCTCCACCTCGGTCTACGTACCTGTCGTAGCAACTGCTCCCTCAGGAATTGCCGCTAACGGAATCGGGGCGGTGGAATCCGTAGCTACTGGAGTCTCCATCCCCTAAGTAGTCGGAACGGGTGGCATAGGTGTGATCGGGGTCGATGGTGTCGCGATAGTCGGTGCGGGTATCGTCAACGACCGCACTAGATCCTCAAATCTCTGTGTCCAAGCGCGAAACTCCTCCGAAGTGGAAAATCGAGAATCAGTCGTCCCGCTGTCGTCGCTCGGACCTGCCTGATCCGCCATCACTGTCTGAACCAATAGAGCGATACTTCGGATCAATACATAGCTACCGCGTACCATATAGTACACACAACAATCATAATATGTACAAATTTAAATCCCGAACTCCCCCATCTAAGTTTTTAAAAGGATTATAGGGTTTCCACTCTAAGTTCAACCATTCCTAACTTCCGCTGTCTTAATGTTTTGTGTTTTAAATTGAGAGTCATGTTGTTATAACCTTAAGCTCTGATACCAACTGTGACGGCCCCAATTTTCCCGTGCAATTAGGTACGCCCAGCCTAGACCTGTACAAGCCCCGAGTCATCACTCGGCAACCTGACGAGCTTAGTCAGCCTTCAATTTAGTCAATTTAGTAATTTATGAAAGAGTTATTGCAATAGTAAACAGCGGAAGACTAAACAATTAAAACAAAGGGGAAATAACTCAATCAAAGGAAGTAGAGGAATGCTATAAGTGTGAAAAACCCCGGGTATTCATGTACAATTCGATAGGTAAATATACATGATATCAGTCTCACAAAAGAAATACCAAGTTCAATGATCCCAACAATGTAAATATAAAATGATATACACATCAGCAAAAGTATAAACACCTATTAAAGAGTCTCTCTCGATGTCGTTTGCTAATCCTCACAAGATCACCTAGGCGGGGTCCCTTGCCCTTTGCTGCTTTCTCTTCGCCTATCTACACCCACCGTCACAAACTAGACGGTGAGTAACGAATAAAATATGATAATACAAGTAAAGCGATCTAAATATCATGCGGTATTAAAATGACAGGAATTTAAATAGACAAGATGCATGATAAACAGACTAATAGATATCAATCGAAAGTCAAGTGTGTTCCAAGGAATCAAAAGAGGCCCATAAGTGGTCTAAACCATAGCATAACGGCGAAGACCTCGCGAGATCTTCCCGGGCATCGACACAAGCGAAGGCACAGCTATGACGGGAGGGACTCGAACCCACCCCACCCAGTACTCAGTGTCACATGGTCACTAAGGGGTGGTCACACACTCGTGCGCACGAGTGCCCGCGTTTTATCTCTCTAGTGCAGGTCCTAGTACTTTCGAGACGAAACACTTACACTGGGAAACACAAACAAGAAATGGAACAGAATATCAATAATGGAGCATAACAAGACTGAATAAATGATAATGAATCACATGGCATTTTCTTACTGGCTTACAAACGTACAAATGCTTTTTAAGGCAAGTGTACTTACCTGAACTAATCGAAACCCGCATATAACAACACTCTCGTTCCTAACGCGTATTCCCGAGTTTCCCGCTACCTGACAAGGTCAAAAACTCTAATTAGTGGGTCGAGTCATTACTAAATCTAGGTTGAATACCTTAATGTTTTCCCTAATGTTTTGATGATTCGAACGACTCGATGCAAATCGACTGAAAATCAAACGAAACACAACTCTTTTAGATTTTTGAAAACTACACCATAACTCGAAATAACCATGTATTCGAACACTCAATACACATCTATACCAAACAAATACCCGACCCTTGTATGTTCTCACGTATGCATGAATTCAAATCACTAAATCATGTATTTATGCCATGAGTTTTGAAATGAAATAAACTCAACACAAAATAATGAAATCCCGATGACAAAAACACATGAAATGACACATTCACGTTTACTACTGCGAGGAAACCATGTATGAGCACGCAACTCCAACATAAATTCATTCTCACACACGACGTGCTATTAATTCAAGTGATTTCAATAAAACATTCAAACTAGATTGATAAAACCTTGACTGAAAACTCAACACCGACGTCATCAACAAAAAAAATGATCGAAACACGAAACCACGCAACATTGATAAGAAATTACGACAAGTTCGATCATTTACTCAAAATTAAGTCAATCAACTATACAACGGAATCACATGACATGACGACACGAATAAAAATCCTCGATACGGTGAATACAATTCCACTTTCATAGGTTATATTTTTTAACATAAACTTTTCTTCTCTTTCTTCTTTTCTCTTCTTTTTTTATATATGGTACACCCCCACACCCCAGCCGTGGGGTGTACTACCCTTTATGCACCCCAAAGAATGGGTGCACACGCCCCATCACACCCCAACAGTGGGGTGTAAACACCACATAACACACATTCCAACAGTACACCCATCATGCACCCTACCAGTCACACACAATCACACACACACCCACCTATACCCACACCCCATCACGGTCCTCACCAAAATCATACCACCTTCGGCCAGCCGACCAAGTGAGAAGGAGAGTGGCGGTGATGACGATCCCAGGAAGAGGTGAACGTGATGATGGTGGTGAAGCCGAGAGTGATGGAGAGAGAGAGATGAGAGATCGCGTGACCGAGAGGGAGGAGAGAAGAGTCGATTGAAGAAGAAGAAGGAGGGGCAGCGGTTAGGTGTAGGAAGTTTAGGGTTTTATTTACAAACCTTTATATATACATGTCATTTAGGTCAAAATTACCTTTATACCCCCAACTTACTTCCTACACAATTTTAAACAATTGCCCTTATGGGTCTTTTTATTTATTCATTTATTTTTCTTTATTACACCTTAAAGTAGGTGTGTGTTGTCACTTGCATGGCTCTCCATCTCAATACACACGCATCTCGAGGTCAATCTCATGGCTCCTCACCATTGGACTGTGTCACTTTAACAATACTAATCACATAGTCCGCATGTTACATATTTAACCAACTCCCACGTTTAAACGACGTTCCTCGGTCCGTTTTTCCTTGTTTCGACTCTCGTAACGCGCGTAGTCTCGCCTTGTCTCGCCAACTAATTAATTAAATTAATTAAAAATTCATTTATTTGTACTTTTTACTTGTTTTTCTCCCCCGTTTAACTAGTCGAAACCTCACTCAATTAAATATCGCCCAACCAGGCTCGAAACCCGTAAAATACTAAAATACTATACACACAATCAAAGAATCTTAAAATCACTTCGGTGTCGACTCCCGAAGTTCGAAATACTGTCCAATATTCACGTAGCCAGGTCACAATTCTGACAAGTGCAACACAAGTCAGTTAAAATTTAGGTTGTTACATCAATAACTTTGATATAGTAGGTATTAGAGACTGAGTTTATCACTTCAAATTGGTTTCGAATTATGTGCTAATTTTGATATAGTTAGATTGAAACCTCAAGTTCTAACCTATATCCTAAATGGAAGTCTAGGTTGATTAAATTGGAGATTAGTTCTCAAGTTTATGATAACCTATGACTAAATAAATGGTTTTATTGATGTTTTAGGGGTAATGAAAGATAAAAGCTTGAATATGTATTTGTTGAGTCTTAATGTATCTATGTGATAAAAATAGATGTCATGTCTTGCCACCTGATTCTGAAGGTCTTATCTCACATCTACGTCTTGAGAAGCCAAAGAGTATTGATAGTGAGAGTTCTTAGGAACTTGGACTTCAGGGATAATAAGATAAAGGAAGATAGTGGAATGATAATATGATGGTTTATATCCATCTATATCTTATGAATTTAGAAAATATTAAGGATTGGGATTTTTATAAACCTAAATCCTAATGATATATAATAACAGGATATAAGTTTATAGGTAATTCTCCTTTTTGATAGTCTTTAATGGTCTTTATTCTCATTGATATTGTCTGATTAGAAATAGTCAGTGTAAAAAGAACGATATGTCCTGGACTTAGAGTCATATATCAGACGAAATTACATTAAAAGGTGAATAAAACAATGAATGACTGTCAGTGAAACTCAAAGGTGATGAGTCATTTTGAGTAGAAAAATATACTAGCATTGATACTAGTTAAACAAGTTTAAAAGTCATTTAATAAAAAAATTAGTGGTAAATGATGATAATAACCTAATATAGATTAATAAATCACTAGTTATTTGTGACGGCCCCGAATTCCACAACCCTAGAATCGGGCGCCGCCCGGCCTGGACCCGCGCGAACCCCCGAGCCAACCCCGCAGAGTCGCGCGGGGCCAGTAAGCCTATCCTTACCATTCAATCATTTGTTAATCATTTGAAAGTGAAGTCAATTAATTAGCGAGTTATCAAAGTAATAAGCGGAAGCAATTAATCTCAACTAATAAATCAACTTCGAAATCTCTAAGTTAGGACAAAAACCTAGGGTGTGGGAACCTCGTATATCATATCGATCATGTAAAGCAAGGAGAGTATCATCCAAGTCTTAATATCCAAAAAGATCTCTCAACCCATTGCCCCATGTACAAAAACAATATAAGTAGCTAATACAACAAAAATATGTCACCTATATCAGCAGAGGAGGGCCGCTCAAAGTATATCACCTAACTGCACGGCCTTTCCTTTCTTGGATCATGAATCTGCACTCGGTCAAACACAAGAATGACGAGTCCAGGTAAATAACGCCAAGCAGGGAACAACAATAAATACGATATTTCGAATTAAATAAATGAACAAATCAATTCATGCCGATAGAAAGAAAAGGACAGGGAGCGCATGAATATATAAAAGCGTAAATAAATAAATAAGCAATCGAAATTGAGTGTCCCGAATACAAGGGAAAGGCACAAGTGGTCCCGACCAATTAAAGTCGTTAAGCGAGGACAAAATCTCCTCAAAGGCTAGGAGTCGAGACAGAATCTCCTTTAAGACCCCTACGCGAGTGCGAGTCTCCGAATCTGGTGGAGAACTCTCACCCCATACACGTCATTACAACTAATCACGTATCCCCAGCCGTAAACTTCGGTATAATACACCGCGAGCCCGGAATTCTGCAAGGATCACGCTTGACACACTTGCCTTAGGACAACTCAAAAGGAATGGAATGACAAGATAGTATTGAAATAATATCAATAAATAATTAAAAGCTCAAGAAATACTGTGGTGTTCCTCACTGGTTTACTTACCTCGATCCAACCTAATTCGCGCTAACACGAACTCCGACACGTCTCTTTCGGTCCTCGTGTGTACAATAATCCTGATGACGCAATTTATATCAATTTCCTCAATTTCTTATGATTTTTCCAAATTTCTAGCTATTTTTGCCAAATCTCATGTTTTCAAGGCGAAAACCCCAACAAAACGTCCCGTAAAAATTTCGAATATTTCACTTTTCGTATAAATTCCCAAATTTCTCTTTATTTGATGAAAATATAATTTTCTAAAATTTTTCCTGAATTTTTTTCTATTTTTCTGGAATTTATTTCAATAAAAATCAATTTTAATATATTTAATCAAAATAAATAATTTTTATTAATATAATATATAGGTGGGTTGCGGGTCGGGTCTGGGTCAAACCGGTTTGACCGGTCCACTGGGTCAAACCCGGTCTGACCCAAACCGGATCGGGTCACCTTGACCCGGCCCGGTTTCTCTTCTTCTTCGTTGCTATGTTCGTTGGAAAATCCAGCAAACACAGCAGCATCATCATTTTTATTTTATTTTTTTTAACAACATTAACAACAATACAACCACAACAATCAACAACCACTTCACCATCATCATCACCACCCTTTTCACCATTTAAATCCACAATCCCCTAAACGACAACTTCGACAACAAATCTCGAAATCAACCACAACGACACACCAACAACGAAATCAATCCTTACCTGAATCTCGCCTCGACGTCGAGCCCATGCTCCCCGCGAATCGTCGCTCTCCTCTCCTCGATTTCTCCTTCTCTACCGATTCTTCTTCTTCTCCCAATTTTTTTTTATCGAGGATAGGGCTTGTGGTGACGGTGGCGTGTTGTTATTTTGGGTATTTTGGTCAAATGACCAAAATACCCCTCACCCTTAACTAAGCCCTTTACAAGTTTAATGCCCTTTTTGGTCACTTCGCAGTCAACTCCACCAACTTTAATGACTCTAATAGGTGACTCTTGGTTGATTTTTGGTCTTTTGATCTCATCCATTTCACACAACACTCAAAGTTTCCCTCGGGTATTCTCGCACCCGACTCATAATACTAACTTTGTTCGTCGCGTCACCACAGACATACCGACGTAACAAACGGACTTTAAAACCTTTTAATTATTATTTATTTAATATTTTGTCAGTGTTTCTAATTGAATTTGTTCCCCGGACTACCAACGCTCGTACACAACGCCTTTACCATTTAAAAACTTAAATTTGCACAAATGAAATATAATATAATACAAACATCATACAAAACTAACATACCTCGGCGTCGACGTCCGAGAATTGATGACTGTACCACGGAGTGGGCCCACATATCACATGTATTAACACGTGGCACAGGTTAAATTTTTTAGGGTCTTTACATTATTCATACTTCATGAGTTGTTATAAGTATAAGATTTTAGATATGGTGCTAGTCTCTATTGGAATAGTGAAAAGAAACATGTCAGTATAGTTATGGTATAACGCACATATTTAAGGTAAAGTAAGATATAAAAAAGCTTATTAGTATTAATGTGGTGTAACTGCACTCACTAATAGAGCAATGAACATAAAGGAATGATGTTGTGGTCGATCCATAATGAGTGAAATGAAACATGAGAGTACCAAAAATAGATCAATGCCAAAATGATGTTGGATCTTTAGTATTGAACTGCAAACTCTTCCAGAATTTCTTCAAACAACTCTTTTTTTACCATTGAACTACGAACCGATGCAAAGTCACTTTAGACAGCTCAATATGCTATGACCAACTATGGACTCGCGCGAGAATCACTTCCAATAGCTCGACATCAAGTATTGAACTATGGACATGTACAAAGTCCCTTCAAACAGCGCAATGTCTTAAATCCACTCCTTTTCTCCACATCTATCAAATTGTGGGCCTCTGCCACTTCGAACAGCTTGGTTTCATCTCAGTCTTCAGACTGCAGGTCCCAACCACTTCAAACAGCCTGATTCAACTACGATCTCTCTAGACCGCTCTCGTTTCCCAAAATGGTAGGAATGCCAACGACCTCATCGCAAACATCGTCCCCTACCACAACACAAGTTAGGTAATTACGAAGAAAGATGCTACAATCGCGACTCGCACGTCAAACCCGTAATTACCTCCCAACCTACTCGCTTTTCAACACAAGTTTCATTCATACCCAGTGATAAATATGTTCGACAAAGTTGTAATAGTGGCCACCATGTACACTACGTGTCCATGCATTGTAAGATAAATCGCAACCAGTCTGGTCATGCCTCTCTTTAGGTGTACTCGTGGCTAGTTTTAGATACCCATTGTGCCCAAACTTACCATCTATTTCGGACTCTAATCTAAGTTAGGTCTGTCTCATCCTAGACAACTCTGGTAAGTTTAAACGGCACCACTCTAGCCAGTATCAACCCTAACTCTGTCTCATGACGTCCGACATTGCATTTAAACACCTAAAGTTTCAGATAATTAGTTCCATACATGTTGTATATTAACTAGAAGATTTCTCACCTCCGGTAGGATTACAAACCACTGTCAGCTGTTGTTCACTCGCCATGTGCACGTCCTAAATGGCCTGAGGCTGATCTTCATCCTGCTGGTCCTCGTACAAGTTTGGACATTGATTCTAGAAATGTCTGGGTTCTCCACACTAGTAACACACCCTCCGCCCTTGAAAACTACCGTCGTCGTTCGTATCCCTCGTTTGTTTCCTGTCTTATCTCTCTGATCGATGATCTAACTGCAACTCAGGCTTATCAGGCCCAAACTCTTCTGGGTGAGTACTTAGGTAACTTTCCCTAGTCAAGCTCCGCTCATAAGCTCTCTGCAACGTCCCTGGCTCGATCGCGATGATCGCACCTCTGATCACGGGTAGTAGACCCTCAGTAAAATAGTACACCCGATCTACCTTTGTGCTAGTTGATCCTCTAACATAAGGCAATAGCTGAATGAATCTCCCCTATATAGTCCATAATTGGCTCTCCTGTAAACTACCTCAGTGACGTAAACTCGTTTCTCTTCGCCCGTATTATTGTCGGTGGAAAGTACTTCTGGTTAAACTGGGTCTTAAAGTCGATCCAGTCTCTCAGAATGCCTCGGGTACTCACAATCATAGTCCCCCAGTCGTCAGCTTCTCCCATCAACATCGAGGAAGAAATATAAGTTTTCATGTGCTCCTCAGTAGCTAGGATATGGTGTATCTTCTCGTGACTCTTTAGGAATAACTCTGCCACAGTCACGTCAGTGCCTCCATAGAAAACATTAGGGTCGTGCCTCTTGAACTCTCGCCACTGCCTAGCCTCAATAGTCGTCGTAGTGACATACACTGTCGGTATCGCTAATGCAATCTTTGTCGATGCGCGAGGTATAATCGCAATCATTGGTCTCGCTGCAGTGGTGGTGGGAAGCGTAGTCGTGGTCGTAATAACCGGTGTGTCCGCCTCCTGAGTAATGTTTACTCTTGTCGTAGATGGTACCGATGCAGCAGCAACTGACCCCCTCAATATCGCTAAAATCTCCTCCAACTGTCGTTCCTGAGCTACGACTCTTTGCGTCAAGGTCCGAAACTCCTCGATATTGACAGCTCGAGAACTCGATGTCCCGCTGTCATCACTAAGACCCCACTGATCTGTCATTGCTATCTAATAACGAAAGCGCATTCCCAGATCAGTAGATAGCTACTAATACCATATAATACACACATAAAACATACTTATACCAATAAGTTTTCAATTTCCATTACCCAACTCATCCTCACTCCCTAACTAGGATTCTAAGTCAAGATCATAGGGTTTCCACTTCTAAGTTCAACCATTCCTAACTTCCGCTAGTTTAATGGCTTGTGTTTTATGAATTTAAACCTGCACGCTCTGATACCAATTGTGACGGCCCCAAATTCTCAATGCATTTTAAAACGCCCGGCCTAGACTCGTACAGATCCTCAAGTCAGTACTCAGCAGTCTGGCAAGCCTAGTCAGCCTCCAATGATCAAATTATAAGTTTATAAAAGAGTTATTGCAAGTACAACACAGCGGAAGAAAATTTAATACCAATCAATTATTGAGAAATAACTCAGTCAAACAAAAATCAGGAATCTATATAAATGTGAAAAACCCTGTAAACGGGAATATTCATGTACAATAAGCCATCAAATGAAACATTACATTATATCAATCCCAAAATATAATCCCTGTAAACCCTAAACACATAACCTACTATAGGGTTCCTCAAGTCTAAGCACCACACAAAAATCTCCTAGGCAAGGTTCATTGCCTCTACTACACTCCGCTCTATCTGCACCCACCATCACAAACTAGACGCTGAGTAACTGAGAAAAATCGAAAGTAATGCCAGAAGAATATAACAGTAATTCATGAATTATCAAATAAGGCAATCTAAATATCATGCGGGAATTGAAAGACAGGAAGTTAAATAAACAAGGTGCATGATAGGCAGACTGGAAATGATTACAATCGAAACATGCATGCTCTCCAAGTCAAAAGAGGCCATAAGTGGTCTAAAATCCATAACAAATCCACAACGGCGATGTCGCAACATCAGTAACCACGACAATATCCACAACAATCTAATACATGGTATCACACAATCACTAGGGGTGGTCAAACACTCGTGCGCACGAGTTCCTGTGTTTTATCCCTTCTAGTGCAGGTCGCATGTACCTTCGAGACACACACTTATGCCAAGAATACACATACAAGGAATATAGAACGGAAATGCCAACAAGTAGATCATAGCAAACATGATGGAATGATAATGAATCACATGGTATTTTCTTGACTGGCTTACTAACGTACACAAGCTTTAGGGCAAATGTACTTACCTGACAACGCAACCCGCGAATAACCACTCTCGTGAATCCTAACACGTATCCTCGAGTTTCCCGCTACTTGTCAAGGTCAGAAACTGTAATTAATGGGTCGATTCATTACTAACCCTAGGTTGAAACCCTAGTGTTTTCCCAACGTTTTAAATGACTTGAACAACTCGACAATTTAATAGAAAAATGAATACTCTCTCGAATTTGGAAACCACAACAATAACCATGACTACGATATCCCAATATTGACAACCATAACGCATGTAAGCCTACTCATGAATCGTAGGCTCGGCTCAGTCGTATATGTGTCACGTCATAGCCTCGAGGACTGGCGGCGTGACCACGACGTCACTACCGTTCGATAACCCTTAAACACAATTAAAATGTAAAATTATCTTGCATGAAAACGACGTCAAAACACCAGAACATAACCATACGTTCCCAACACACACATGATATTAAATCACAAAACATTTATTCAAGTGTCTCGCACACACAATGTATTCATCAACATAAGAGAGCACTCTAGACAAAGTAAAAAAAAAAAAACCAAATCCATATATCCTAGCTAACAACTTAAAACAAAGTTGGAAACTCAAAACAGTTTGTATAAACAAATAAGAATCACCATGGCTAAACCCCAACCAAAACTAATTAACAAATACAATCGAGACCTCCATGGCTACATGTTGGCACTGTCCGGCGTCGGGGAAAGGTTATCACGGCATGGGAACGCTGGAAAACCCCTCCACCAGTTCAAAAATTCCATACATGATAATGAAAATCGACGGCAAAACCTACATGAAATCAATAACATATGCCCACCACTACTAATTCGGTCACTCCGGGGCCTGTGAGACACAAGCAATGGCTTGGCGTGGTCTCCGACGACCCTCCAGGTCACAGTGATCTGATCAGCAACGCCGTCGAGCTCTGCAACTCTGGCGAGGCAGTAAAACAACAGATAGTTCGATAAAAATAGTGTAAACGACACAAGTCAACAACCTTACAGAAACCGCGATGGGGGTGCTCCAAGACCGTCAGGGACCTGGTGAGCCACCGTGTGTCATCCCCGACGAGTCCCAGTCACGACAGTAGCCCCCCTCTGATCGAACAGACACAACAACATAAAATAATCACTCATAGTACACCCACGTTAGTGTTCACAGCGGCGGAGTTGGGGTGTATCTGAGGCTCCGATGGCCTCTTGGGGTCATTTCCAACCTCTACAACCGTCACTTCGGCCAGAAAAAATTGCCACCATAAAGACAGTCCAAGACCAGTGAGAGAAAAGAAAGAGAAAGGGAGAGAAAGAGAAAAGAGAGAGAAAAAAAAAGAAATAGAGAGAAAGAAAGAGAGAGAGAAGCACCTCTGGCAACACTGGCGCACCTCCGGCGAGGTCAGACCACCCAGATCTGTTGGTGGTCGTTGGTGGTCATTGGTGGTGCAGCCAAGTCATGGAGGAGGAGAGGAGTGGGAGAGAATAGAGAGGACGATAGAGGAGAGAGAGAGAGATCGAGAGGACCACCTTCACTCCGAAGACCAAAAACATCTCCGGCGAGGCCAGACACCATGGGATGATGGTCTAGTGGTGGTTTACGGGAGGAGGGAGGAGAATGAAGAGGGGGAGAGAAAAGTAAAGATCGGGTATGTGTTGTTTGGAGAGGGTGAATAGTAAAGTGAGGATATGGTCCTATTTATAGAATTCTCACTTCATCACTATGCAACACGCATTTTGAGGCAGGTCCAATGGTTCTCTCAAATTAGTCTGTGTCACTTTAATAATCCCTATCACCTAGCACGTGTGTTGTGTAACTATCCGACTCCCCGTGTCCAAACAACGCTCCTCGACCCGCCTTGCTTCGTCACACGCGTAGTCTCGCCTTGTCTCGTCAAATAATTATTTAAATTATCTGAAAATTCATTTATTTGTATTTTTTACAGTGTTTTAAATCTCCCATGTACCCATAACCCAATTGCCGATACCCGCTCGTCCAGTTTTCTTACTCGTTTACCGACTTCACTGTCCGGTCACTCAAATATAGTATAAATACGTAATACACATCATCATTCACAAATAGCCAAATTTTCGGGTCGTTACATGGAAGATTGGGAAATGATGAAAATGACAAGTTACCCGAAAGGTGAAGATTCACGACAAGAAATGAGAGTTGGAGGATTATAGAAAATTCACGTTGTTAGTCAACTTTATCTTGACTGTTGGTCTTCTATCATTTTATGGTAATACTAAATCGAAATTGAAAGTTGAAAAATTGTATGGTTGGAAAAGAATATGGCAGTAAGCTAGTGAGATGTTTAGTCTGATCTTTTAGACTGGTACAGCCTAAATTGAGGAGAATAAGTTGTCAATAAATCTAAAGATTTGATATTCCAAAGAATAATATGTGATACTAGGAATGAATAAGTAAGCAGTATGTCAAGAAGTTGTTATTAACAGCTGCCCTTAATGGAAAATTTTGAAAATTTCTAATTATCTATGAATGATGATTCATAGAAATACAATTATCACTCGAAACTCAAATGGTTTAGGTTTGTGTAAACTAGTTGTAGAGCTTTAATGGAAATTTAAGCTTGATGAACAAAAAATTGTGATTATAAGATTTCAAGAAGTTTTTTTATCAGGATTGCTTGAAATCTTGTCACAATTTGAGTTAAGAATTCATCAATTACTTAATTTGTTATACCAAACCAATGATCAATTCCATTTTACTTTAATATATTATGGAAATTGTATGAGTCTGAAAACTCAATTCGAGTGATGAGTTAAACTAAACTATATCACGAATGAATGTTCATTTTCCATGATTGACAACTCATGCAATTAACTAAATGAAACCAATAATTCTTAAAAGTTGATTGAGATTTGGTTATCATTGAGTTAATATCATAATTAAAAAAATGTAATGTCAGGCAGTGGCTTGATAATAGGAAAGATTATGGAGAAAACCATTGAAACTCATTTGAACTCATGCTATGTTCATAATTGGGAAATATAGAATTATTGAACTATATTGAAATAAGATTATCATCGTGTTGACAATTATGATAGTATAAAAAGGGTTGAAGATTTAGCAAATGCACAAGCATTATCATAAAGTTAAGTGAACTTTGACGATAAATTGGTGTTGAATTTTAAATTACGAGTCAAAGAATTTGACAGAGATTAAGACAATTGGAGAAATGTCTTATATTCAACACAGAATCAGAAAAGTAGTGTTATTATGGAATGATTAAATGATACAAACAAGGTATACAGAGAGCTGTGGTATCATTGTATTGTATATTCAATTAACCCAAGAGTAAAACTTAAGGCGAGGCATAAACACACAAGGATGCCTTGAGAGAGAATTCAAATGTAGTTTAACTAAAATAATTCTTTGATTATACTTGAATTATGGAAAAGCTAGATGTTTATCCTAATACTTTTATCCAGGTAGTTGTCTGTTGCCACAACGAGACATGAGATTGTAGTTTGTACATTTGATATAGTTCAAGAGGAACTATTATGAAATAACTATATTGGTAAAAGTACCAAATAGTTTAAGGCATCAATTGTTAAGGAAAAAAGAAAAAAGGCAGGAATGATGTATTTCAAATGATGGATGAAATGAATTAGAAGGATAAATCCTAAAGTTGAGACTTAAAGTTATAAAATAGGGATGAGGATACAATTTAGTATGAGTTCATTTAAATGGATAGGTGTTGCAAGGTCATTCATCTGTCATAGGGCTTAAAGTACGAATGAACAGTGTGAAAGGATTTGAGAAGTCTTTTAGTCATTCCTAAGATTAGATAATCTCAGCAGAATCACTAGAAGACAAAAAAGAAGTATGGAAACTAGTAAGCTGGTATAATGTGATTGGAAAACTTCAAGCTATAAGAGGTTGAAGAGTAAAGTTGTGTCAGATTGAAAGAAATAGAGGTGAAATGAGTAACCTAAAACTGTGAAGATAATGAATTCACTCTAAGGAATCACCCACACAAAATAATTGATGTAGTCAGTGCTTTGAATAAAAGAAAGGACATGACGTGTAATTATAATAAGAATTTCTCAGTACTATCTCTTGAGAGAGATGTGTAATAGTGAAGAAGTTAGTCAAAACATATCTAGTGAGATAGTAAAAATATCATTTGTCAAAAGACAAAGTTTCGAGAGATTGTGATTCGACTCCCACTGAATTAAAAAAAAAAAAAAAAACCTTAGACATGGCTATAGTGTAAATAGATATGCACCGCTTTCTACCGTTCAACATGTAATTTTCCACCGACACATACACGAGCCCCTGGATATTGTGTACGTCACATACAACACCTAAATTAGCCCTAAAAATGCAATTATTAATAAGTTTTTTTTTCTTAAAAAAAGGAAAATATAATGACAATGAGTAAGTCACACCCCGACACACATTGATCCACAAAAAGCCTCCATGCAGCCTCGACCCACATGTTATGCATCAAAATCTGTGTGACCACATCCCGAGGTGGGCATCAATGGCTTTTGTGAGCCAATGTGTATTGAGATGTGACTTTTCATTGTCATTGTAGCACTTCTCAAAAAAAAAAAAAAAAAAAAAAAAAAAAAAAACGGCTCATTACATATGTACATACATGTAAGACCAAGTGTACATGGTTTATCAGACAATCAAAACACACAAATTAACCATTACATAAACTTACTGATCCACTTACAAGAGCTACATCCTAATGCCTACATATGGTTTATTAGACAATTAAAACACACAAGTTAACCATTACATAAACTAACTGATCTACTTACAAGAGTTACATCCTATTGAAATTGCCATCATCAGTTCATGAAAATTCATGCCCAGGCCACAGCCCTCCCAAGCGTCCCCTTACAAACACTCAATCGCCATCAAGCCTAGCTAGGTAGCTTATTATTTACGTAGCAGCTCTCTTACTTTCACAACCATTTTCAACTTAATGGGCTTACTCAAGGTCGCAAAACTGGCTCATTAAAAGGGGTGAAGAGTCCCTATTTTGTACCTGCAAGAACTGTTGATCCTTCCACCTAATCAAACCAACAATTAGATTAATGAGGGCATATTTATTGTAGAAGAACAAGAGGTCTATAATAAATGCATTAAAACATGGAAAACATATATGAATGACAAATTGTCGTTTGCTCTTATTATTATTTTTTACCTTAAAAGTTGCACCCCATATTTCTTCATCAGTTGCAGGAATTGCAGTTATCTTGTTTTTGGGGTTCTCATAGCATCTCAGACCTCCCACTGCTGTGTTGTAAAAACACCCTGAATCCAAACACCCAAAAAACAATTTAACTACTCAAATTAAACTAGTAATGCTATTTTGACTCGTGAGTCCAGACTTGAAACTTTTTTATTGAAAAGTTATTCTCAGGCAATAAATGGCTTTAAAATAACAACTTGTAAAACTCCTTTGATATTTGTAAAAAGTTTAAAAACCCCTATGAGCCCACACTCAAAGAGTCCAAATAATTTTTTTGACTCTTAGAGTCTGGACTCTAAGGTGGTTTTTGAAGTTTTTTTTATTTCAAAATCATCCTCGAGCAATAAATGACTTTGAAATAACAATTTGTAAAAGTTTTCTGATATTTATAAAAATTTCAAAAACCCTCCTAAAAGTCCAGACGTTAAGAGTTCAAACAGATTTTTTGTTATCATAATATACCAAATAGTTACATGACTTATTAGTGTGTGACTTTAAGTTGTCTGGCCTTATCCATTTTCTTAACAATAATTTATGTGTCTAACTGCCGCGAGACAACTTAGGCACACTTTGGGACAATATATTTTCAAAGGTTGTGAATCTACTCTTAAAGAGTTGTGTAATTAAACACAAATATTCAATAGTGAAAGTTCAATTCTAGTTGCTAAATTTTCAACACTGGTATCTAAGTTTATGGCTAACCGGCCCGATACTTTTTTCCTCAAATTCGTTTTTTATTATTATTTTTAGGATATCTGAAGTATAACCCCGACTAATTCCAAACTCAAAGAACGTAAGACCATATGGGCGACACCTCAAATTCTTTTTGTTATATAATGTAGGTAACACTAACAAGTCAAATAGGTATCAAGTTTTTGCTATAAAGATAGGATTCTCCTTTTAAAAAAATAAATAAACATAGAACCAAAAAACCCGACAGTCACTACTTCACAAATTCAACATTCTAGCCAAAATTAATGCAGTAGTTGGGACTTTTTTTTGTCAAATTTGGCACCTTTGTTGGGTTCACCTCATTGAAGTTACATGTTCTAAGTCTTCTAACTTTTCGAAACATCTTTTTTTATTTTAAGGTTGAGATATATTTTATGTGGAAAAAACACTCAAGTTAATTTTTGACTGTTAAAAACCATATAAATCCATACCATGTGGAAAAGTTGCAAGTGATTTCCCAACAGCACCCTTGAGAATCTCCACATTATCAGCAAATGCAACAAAGCCATCAGCAGTGACTCCCCAATACAAGGGCACCTTCCCATATTGGTCCTACACAAAAAACAAACATCAACCATGAATTAATTAATCATTAATTTTTTTGACTCTTAATCTAAAACATTTGTATCATTATCAATTAATCCAAAGGTTGTAAGTATTCTTTTAACATAAAACATAGATCAAATACAGAACTACCTGCGAAAGCGTTTGATCTCCTAAAATCAACAAAATTTTATCGCCCTAGAGCCGTAGAACTTTCGACACAATGTTATGGCATAAGTGCCCTTTTGTATATAGGCTTGAGAGAGTACTATTGAGCTTTCCACATTAATTAACACCAATTTTCATCAAATTGGCAAAGATAATGAGAGCTCAAAAGTCTTTAGGTAATTCATAAGTTACGAAAATTAAACATAAACTACATAATGGTCTTGCAAAGATTCCAAACATACAAGTTTACTAATAAATCAAGCCAAACTAGCTAATTAATGAGATGACTTACAGAGGCAACAAAGAGGGTGGAAGTGGCCTTATCAAACACAACAAAGGAGAACTTCCCATTGAGATGACCCACCACATGGTTTGGTGGGTAAGGCGCCCTGTCACGCAGAGCCTTGTAAGCCTCTATTACTAGCATCACCTCATTCGCTGATTTTGCCAAACCATATTGCTGTCTTAGACTCCCCAAGTTGTCCAAAACCCCTTCGAACAAGCAGAATATATCGTCCTTCACTGCAAATGATCTGCACACATTACCCCTTAATCAACACAAGCATATACAATCATTATTGAGCCTCCTTGTTCAACACAAGCATATACAAGCATATACATCACCCCTTAATATATATATTAAATGAATAATTTAGGGCCTCCTTGTTATAATAGTAATTGCATGTGCCAGAGCACAAAAAAAAAAAGTGTATTTTTTTTCTATTTGTGCACTGTTTGATGGGTTTTGGTTGGTATAACACCTAACTAAAACTGGGCCAGTGATTTTATATGTTTTTTAAATAATTGTGAGTGTCCTAAACTTTTTAGGCTCTACTACTCCCATAAGATCTAATTGGGCACCCTACCCCAAGATCCAAAAGAAATTAATATATTTCAAGTTGGATAACAGGACTCTATTCCATAATCTATTGGTCATCAAATACTTCAGTTACTGAACCAATTCATTTGGACGTTTTCCTGCTCATATTCATTTGGACGTTTTCCTGCTCATTTTTTTGTTGTTTTTTTCTTAATTTATTGTCATGTATTTACATTTTTGCTTTGACAAATTTTGGACTTAAGGGACGCAGAACCGGTAAGCCAGTGGTTTAAAATTTTTTCTTTCCAACAACAATAATATAGCCTCAATCTCAAATTAATTAAAGTTGACTATATAAATCAAACTCTTCCTTTTAACTTAATTTAATGCAATTAATTAAAGTTTTTTCATTTCTAATAATCTAAAAAGACTAAAAATCAAGATCTCAACTCAGACTGGTTCACTTAATAATAAGGAAGAAAGTGAGATTATGTGAATTAGATGCAAGTCTCAAGTTTAATTTCTCATGACAGCCTAAAATATGACTATTAATAATTTTTTTCTATAATCTTAAAACTCATAGAACTAGCCAAACAAATTTCAAGTTCTTAATGCACTTTACCATAAAAATTACTAATAGATTATTTATAGTTCAATTACAAGTAACTAAAGAGGGAGTAAGATTCATAATTTCAAAATTTATTACCAAATTTGTGAAAAAAGTTATTAGTAAATAAATTACCTTTTTTCTGAAAAAACAGCTGACAAATCAAGACTATAGAGATTTCTAAGGAGCTTCCACGTGGCACTGTTTTTACGGTGGAAGAGATAAGAACTCAATAAAGGTGATGGTCAAAAAGAGTGACAAAACAAAAAGACTTTCGTAATCGACAGAGAATCTAGCCCTTCTTGACACGTCATGTATTAATCTAACCCTGATCAGCACAAGTAACCATGGTTCACTTGCGCTACCGGAACATCTCACCGTTCACGTGTCCCTTTCTTACATCAGTTGTCCGTTTGTAAACAAACTCTCAAACAGTTGACTGATACGCTGCTACGCGGCCGTAATTACTTCTAAGACAAAGCCCTGCCGTCCGCCACGTGTCGCGCATGCTTCGAGAATCTTGGCGCCTCAATCGCAGCCGTCGATCACGGGACCGAATTTCTCTGACTATGGCCCGTAAACCCACGCATCAACATACCAAAACCCATGATTATTCGTCAATTGATCAATCAATCAGAACGGCTTACTGCCTCGTGATGCTCACCAATTATAATCGAGGGTCCAAATTGGCTGACGCCACCGAATTTACTAATCCACTCTTCTAAAAATAAGTAGCAAAAAGACGAAAAACACCTAAAAGGTTTGTAGTAATATTTTGTACCTTGGGTGGAAGGGGGACTCGTTGTGGTGAGAGTAAGCCAATTGAACGTGATCCCCGATCTGCACCGACACGGCGGAGGGGTGGCCGTCGACGAAGCGGTTGACGAGCGCCGTTGAGGTGATTTTCGGCGACGGTGTGCGGCATCCGGCCGCGACAAGCTCGTCCGGCGGAGAGACGACGGCGCTGCTGAAAACTCCCAACATTTTTCTAGTCTAATCTAAAAATTAAAACCAAAACCCAACACAAACACTAATAAAGAAATCTCTCTATGTGTAGAGAGTGGTTTGTTTGCTTTTATGTGTAAAATGGTGAGGGACCATGGAAGGAGAGACTGAGGGGAAGGGAGCCAATTTATAGAGGCAATGGGAGGCTAATTTCGTCATTTAAGTAGTATAAATGGAGATGACGGGGCATGCGTGGTGTGGGCCATGGTGTGGCGATGATTCTCGTGTGTCTGATAGTGAGGTCAGTGGGTCCCACTTGGCTCGCGTTACGAGACTATCTAAACCGTCAGAGAAGCTCAGAATTTATTTTTTTAAAGAAAATATAGAATTAGGGAGAAACAAATTAACGAGTGTACAATAACACAAAAAAAATAAAAAATAACGGTGTACAAACAAAGCCTCCGTTTCGATTTCCTATAAAAAAAAAGTTTGGATTGTAAATTTTATAGATAAAGCAAATTGAATAGGTAAATTTATTTAAGGAAGTTGCTATTATAACTCATCAACGATACGTTGTTGTATCTATATGTGAGAGTATTCTTTTATAAGAATAAGGCTTTATTTATTATAATTTAATATATATATATATATATATAGAATCGTGATAATTTATAAATAGGCAAAAAATAATGTATTTCTTGTAAATAAAGTTGAAAAAAAGACTCTTACCATTATAGTAGAAGAAAAACACAAATGTACATAGGGTATTGTGATGTGAGAAGCTAATAAGTGCATGTGAGCGATGACAATATTTTTCTTTATTTAAATCTTGATAATATTTGAAAGTGAATTAATTGGAGCGATGTCAATTGATGTTTGATATTAAGTGAAAATACAAGAAAATAAATATGTCAGAGTAGGGATGCAAGTAGAGTGGGAAATCCTCACGGGAGATGGAAACCTCACAATGGAAACAGGGATGAGAAATTTAAATAGAGATGGGGTAGGATGGAGACAAAATCTCATACTTATATATACAAGTACGGGAATGAAAGAAAATGTATATATATCCACAAGGATTCCCATGGGGAGTCCTCATTGAGGATTTTTGTTGGGATCCCTGTGGTTATCCTCATTGAAGATCTTCACGGGATCCTCATATATCAAATATGAATATATAATGCATGTTATATGACATTATATAGGTTTATATATTATATGTATGTTAGTACATATTTTTTTTGAAAACTATGTTAGTAACATATTATATTTCACGATTTCCACCTTAAAACTCTAGTGATACACATAATAAACAAATTCATACGAGATTTGTAATTTCATTTTCTTGAACAAGAAATTTATAATTTTAGCTTTTTTAGTTAAATAAACAAAAAAGATTATTATCAAACTATATTAACTATATATTTTTATTTTGAATTGTTTGAAACTACATTAACTCAAACGAAAATTTTGTTTTATGGGAATTCTCCATGGGAAATGATATAAATTTATCACAAGGAATTAAGCGGGAAGAGATATTTTCCCGTGGAGATTCTCCTCGAGAATCCCCACGTGGATCTCCAGTGAAAAATTAAATTAAAAAGAAATTATCCATAGAGATTTCCCATCCCCGTAGAAATTAAATGGGTACGGGAATGAGGATGGAAACTCATCCCCGCATGAGGATGGATATGGGGATGGTGGGCAAATTCTAAAGTGGGGATTGGGATAGAGATCGATGAGGTCCCATTCCCTCCCTTATCATTTGCATCCCTATGCCAAAGTCTTTTTTATTCGGAGCAACTCTTAATTTTTGTTGTCTTCTCACGCAATAGATTGTTGCGATCAAATTACAATGCATAAATCAAGGAACACCAACAATTGTGTATCAATAAATGTATCACAAGTGTGTCAAACAACAACAATGTATCAATAAATGTATTACAAGTAGATTTTGGGTTGCTGACGATGGTTGCTCCTATCTACACTAATGGCCCCTCCCCCTTCTCCTCATTTCTTTTTCTTCTTTTGCTAAATGGATGAAGTGAGTTTTTTCTCCTTATCGGGAGGCTTTGAGTTTTCCTCTCTTTGTAGCGATGCTTGAGTTTTTTTTCCTCTTTATTGTTTTTTTGCAGGAAATGGATCGATAGTACTCATAGAACATGCAAGCCATGAGTCGTGATTGATATAAGTTTGGACGATCGAGGGATTGACAACCCTCGATTAGTCATAAATCAAAGAATTTAGTTAGATCAAATACACCAGATGCTCTTTTTTATTTTCTTGAGATTATTGTTGCTTAAAAGTATATAAAATGGTCGATTTGATATATTTGACAAACATATAAGTTGAGCAAGAGTTTGCAAACATCTTGCAATGTCACTTTGATCTCAATTTATGAGAAATGATTGATATTAATGTAATTTTATTGTTAAATCAGATGGTTCAGTGAACAATTTTTATGAATTAATTGATATCTTTTTGTCGAAAAAGAAAAATGTATTAAAAGTGTGTCAAACTCAAACAACACTGTGTATCAATAAATGTATCATAGTGTGACACCCAATCACTTCTTTTGTTTGCTTTTCGCTTTACTAAAACAGATCTATCTTATCCTGAACTCCGAAGAGGAATGATGAGACGGATAACGTGGACCAGTAGTCAGAGTTTGCATATAGCAGCAGGTTGCCATGTGGCATGGGTAAGGTAAAAATTGAATGGTGCAACTTTTCCTATATTTTAGTGTAATTTTTACGATCTCTTTTCTAACATATTAATATTATCTTTTACACTATTCTATTTTATTGATTATTTTATTATATTTTAATTAATTTTTAATGTTAAATATTTAATGAAAACAAAAATTATTGAAAGAGATGCACAAAAAAATAATAAAAAACTTTTAGTGCAATGAACAGTGGTATTATAATTTTCATCAAAAATAGAATAAAAATAGTGATATTGTAACTGTGCACACAAGATAGCGCTAGATTGGAGAACCGAATGCTATCTTATTGGTGTATTTACACCTTACCAACACCATAGTGTTGGTTGGAGATTAAAGACATCTCCAACAAACAAAATCGTCTTAAGCAAACAAAATCATCTAAACAATAAAACATTTTTAAATTTATATATTTTCTTTAGAAAAGGGAAGATTCTCATATTTAGAAATCTAAGATGCCCATTTTTAAAATTAAAAGAAATATTCTATTGCATAGTTGCAGAAGTTGCACGTAAGTTGGTGGCATTGCTTGTTAATTAGATAAGATTTCAAATGATTTTTCCCACTTTTGGCTTATCCCTTTTACCTAATATTTCTATTTCTCACCAACCCTAATTTTGACATTCATCCATCAACCAACATCATCGACAGACATGGTGCCGGCCAGTTCCCCTTCGATTATGTTTCTTGGGGTTTTAAGTGGATAAAAATCTAAGAACATTAATTAATATATAGAGAAGGGTGGTTGGTTCTTTGTTTGGTCATAATGAATGATGTTATTTACCACAATTTTTAATTGATGTATTTGGTTAATGATTTGAAATAAAATTAGCTATTTGATTTTCAAAAAAATATAAAGAAAATATATATAGCAATAAATTACAATATATATATATATGCTAATATATAGGTTTTTTTTTTTTTTTTTTTTTTGGAAACCATGTTAATATAGGTCATATATATTGTCCATTCACCAATCAATTGGGTGGCCCAAATGATATAATATGAGATTTGGGAGTATGTGATCATAAATTTAAACCTCCGTGGGGGTAAGATGTTTCTTTCTTATTAAAAAAAAAAAGTATTGTCTGTTCGTATTCCTCTTATTGCATTAGTTATTGAAGATACAAAATACATGTTATATATATTATCAGTTCTCCCCTTTATTGCATTAGTTATTGAAGGGTCCCTCAATAACCCAATATAGTTGTTAGAGAATAAGTTGCAAAAGAATAGGATATTTTAAACAATTAAGCTTAAAACAAACCCCTAACAATGACAATGCTCAAAGTGATGACACTGTGCTCAGTAACAAAAATTCATAATGGACATTGAGTTAGTTCAATTTATAAAAGGAATGCCTCCACGGTTCATATTTATATTTTCTACTTTTTCATTGTGTATTGTCTTAAACATCAAAGGGACTTTGGTCGTTACCACGTATACACAATGGGGCTCCTTTTTTTTTTTTTTTTTTTTTTTTTTGTAAAAATACACATTGGGGCTCTTAATGCCTAGTATATATGTCATACTATATTTGTTTATATATATATATATATATATATATTGGAAAATGATAAAATGACCCACTTTGGATGCACACTTGGGACGCACACTTTGTCTTTTAGTTCATTTATGGTATTTTGTTAGATGTAGGCCCACACCTTGGAAGACAAAAAATAGCTATAAATAGGCTAAAAGACAAAGTGTGCGCTCCAAGCGTACGCTCAAAGTGTGTTAGATTATCATTTTCCATATATATATAGGTGGTCCACTACAAAACTTTTGGCCCTTTGTCAATGCGAAATTAGTATGAAAATTCTCACGGCCGCGCCCCACATACATGCGCGAGCCCGTAGATTTCTTCCTCTAGCATCGATACTGTCTTCAACTTAACCACCTCTCAACTTTATGGTGTAGAGTTTTATCTCAAAAGGCCTTGATACTAGTTGGGAGGAGTTAATCAATTATATACTTCATTATGAATTTATATTTAATCGATGTGGAACTAACTTTCGGTCCACACATCTTCAACACTCCCCTATGGATCGAAAGTCACATGATCCAGTGAGCTTTTTTTTCTCCCTGATCCCATTCAAACCATGGGCTCTAATACCATGTAAAAATTTTCATGGCCGCATCGCATATGCGTGCGCGAGCCTGTGGATCTCCTCCCTAGCACCGATATTGTCCCCAACTTAACCACCTCTCAACTTTAGATATGGGGTTTTATCTCAAAAGGCATCGGTACTAGTTAGGAAGAGTTAATCAATTATACACTTCGTTATGAAGATATATTTAATCAATGTAGGACTAACTTTAGGTTTTTGCAAATTAGCAAGAAGCCCTAGCATCGTCGTCCACCTTTCTTCCTGGTGCATAACATATCTACAAACCTCGGGCCACCGGCGCGCCAACGCGATCTGCTCCGACTGAAAGCTGGTGTCGCTGGTGGCCCTCCATTTTCTCTCTTCGTTCTTTGTTTTTGTTTTTGTTTTTGTTTTTTTTGTTTTTGTTATTTTGCTTTTTTTCCCTTCTTTAGATTTAGGGTTTGGGAGTAGTTGGAGGGGCTTCACGGTTGGAGGAGCGGGAGGCGGCAGTGGGAGTGCTTGGAGGGTTTCTGCTCGACGGCGACCTATTGTTATTAACCACATTTTTGTACATTATATTATTTTTTCACATAAAATGCAACTTTGTTATCCAAAAAAATGTGAGACTAACTTTTAGTCTACACATCTTCTACAATTAATCAAAGGGAATTCGCAAGAGATCAAAAAAGAAAAGGAAAAAAAAAAAAAAAAAAAAAGTATCACCCATGGGTTTTATTTGAGGTTTCTGCATCAATGTGTGTTCACTTTGTTGTATCCAACTATATCCTAAGTCTTAACGAATTTAAAATACAGGATGTGTAGTTGGATTAAGTTATCAATCTCAGTTTAGCCACTTGTTCATTAACACCGGCTTAGTTAAATGATTTATTGGTAATTTCGTACACCCTTATGCAAGCACGTACGTATTAATTACCAGCGAGTCCAAAAGGATCACTATTAGAATACTCGTGTGTATTGAGTAATCTGAATGATTACCTAATCCTACAAATCGAACATCGAATTAACTAATTAATACCAAATGGCTAATTTGACCTAAGAAGGCCAACAGAAGACACCACAAGGTCCTATAAAAGTGGCCTTGGCTTTTTCATAAATGAAAATCATGTGCAATGGATTTCTGATAAAAAAAAAAAAAAGAAAATCATGTGCAAAGGATCAAATTCGCTAGTTTAAATCATGTGCAAATCTAACAGCGATGGGGAATCTAAAAATCTAATGGGGTTTTGGTCCATATCCTACAAGACATAAAATGGAATCAATGCAGATCTTAATTAAAAAGTAAAAACACTATCTACAAAAGAGGAGGCAAAATTACCAATGATGGCCCTCCCAAGTCCTAAAAATAACAGTTAACCATGGAAACTCACTGTGATTATAGGATAGGAAAATCAATACAATACTAGCTATGGTAGGAAAAACTCGATTCATCATCAATTTGGTGTCAACAACAGTAGCTTGGATGCCCTCGATTGTCAATAAAAAACTTACAATATGAAAAGGGAATGTCTTATAGTAAAAATATATATTCGTTGCAACTTTGTCTTATTCTTGTTGGGCCTTTTATTTATTTTTAGAAAGAATGTTACATTAATCACTAAAAAAAGAATATTTTTTTTCATTTTTGTTTCATTAATTTCAATCTATTAAGTGCAAATAAATAGATTAACTACTAAAGCTTCTAAACTCGAGTCCATATTACTTGTTGAAGTCAAATCCATATCGCGATTTAGTAACATGATGGTACTGTACTGCTTGAGTACGAGCCGCATGCTACTTGCGCGCGCATAGACTTGCACATACAAAACTGTCAAACCAAAAATACACATAAGAATTGTCAAGTTTCACACCTTAAAGAAATTACAAAACCCAATCTAGTTACTAGGAAATAATCGAATCCACAATGTCTAGAATCTAACACAAAGTCGTTGGAGCCTTTTTTTTTTTTTTTATTGTAATTTGTCAAAAGAAAAATGTTGAAGCCAAGAGCATCTCCAATTAAATGTGAATTGAATATCAATGTGTGCAACTTAAAACTAAATAGACATTGAAGTGAAAAAATCATCTCCAATAAAATGTGAATTTATGTGAATTTTGAATGTCAAGATGACGTGAATATACATTGTCTATCACTTTTTGACATTCAAATTGACATTCATGTTAGATAATAAATTTTTTAAAATATTTATTTATTTTATTTAGACTTTATTTTTACAATTTAATTAATAAAATTATAAAAAAAATATCATCACATCAATTGATTCACAAATTCACATAACCATTAAAAACCTATTTTTTAGTTGAAGGTCAATTTTCACATTAAGAACTCCACTACAATCTATATTTGTCATTGAGATGCTCATCAACATACACTTAATCTGGAATCAAAAAAGTATTAGATTCCAATCCACGTGTTTGATGGTGATATGGTGCAATTAAATTAATCTGCTCTCGAATAAAGAAGTAATATAAAAAAAAAAATAAATAAATAAAGGCCGTCGATGGACCACTAGAGTTGTTTTTTAACTTGGTGGGCCCTCATGATGACGATGATGATGAAGTTGATGGGGACAAGGCCAGTAAGTCGTGGTCAAGTCATTTGTGCTAAAAATATTTGATAATTGAATCTACGATCACCACATGTTGGGTAAGGTAGCCCGTTCTGTGGGTTCGAGCCCACCGGATCATGACTTCAGAGACGTTCATGGTATTGGAAGAGTAGGGCCACGCCCGCGGTTTGGAACATTCATGACGAGTGGAAATTGCTATTAGCCTTTAAAGATCCTTATTAAAGTTGGTTTTTTTTTTTTTTTTTTTTTTTAAGAAAGAGACAATTTTTATGACCATCAAAGTTTGAACCAATCTCTTACTTTTAAACCCCATAACAAATCATTGAGCCGTCTAATTGATTGATCCTTATTAAAAATTAATTGATGCGGGTTGTTTAAGTTTACTGCTATATTTTTATACAACTTGTAAATACAAACTATAACTTTTCAAAAAAAATAAAAAATAAAAACTATAATAATCTATTAGAGATGTGTGAACCAAAATATATTATCGCATCTATTAAATAAGACTTCCTAATAAAGTACTCTCAGATGATATGGTAAAGATATCACTTGCCAAAAAGGCAAGACCTCGGAAGATCATGGTTTGATTTCCACTTAAGTAAAAAAAATAAAGTACATAAAGGTTGTTAAGTTGGGGTCATGGTATCGATACTGATAGAGATCTACGAGCTCGTGCTCGTGTGAGCACATAGGCCCAAAATTAAAAAAAAATAAAAATAACATAACATAACCACAACAGAGTAGCTCCGAAGGATCTAGCATTTCCACCAAGAAAGAAGCTTTAAGACTTGTAAAATGAAAATAAATGTAGGCATTTAGTTAATATTTACTCTATAATGAATCTTGATAGAAGTTAAATGATTTGGTGACCTATTTAAGGACACTCGTAATGGATATTCGGTTATTGGTGTCCATTGATTTTCGTATAAATGTTTATGCGCACACAGATATTGATGTGTATCGAATGGACATCAATAACCAGGTGTCTATTCTAGATGTCCTAAAAAGGTCACCTTATCATTATCCTTGATAGAATAATCCCAAGTCTGCTATAGAGCCTAGTAATTATGCAAACCCGTCAAGCCCAGTAGATTCATTTAAGCTCTACAAATTCCCTGAGCCCCTTAGGTTATATAGGTTTATTATAACCTATTGATCAGGACTTTTTAATGAACATAAGTAGCTTGAAATTGCTTCATAAACTTGTAATTTAGAACAAGATTACCTTTTAAATATCGTGAGCTTGCAATAAAAAAATACAAACTATATATAATATTGGATGGAGTTGCGCTAAGGGCACCCTGCAATCCTTTAGGGCACTCCAAAAATTTATTAGGGCACCCCACTACTTTTACCAAAATACTCTTTTGTTTGAAGTGCGAGCACCCCACCACCAAATCGAATGAAACCTTTATTTTCTCCTTTCCATCACTACATCAATGCCTCAATACACCAAATCCCCTCACTTTCTTGCTTGTTTAAGGTAGATTTTGTTATTTTTATGGTTGGATGATGTGTTTAACTTCAATCCCGTAGTGTTCGGTCACACAGGGCCGTAATTTGTCTTTTGGTCTCGGACGTCCATTGCCGAATACCATTATGTAAGTGTCGGTTTATATCAACCGACGCCTAAGTGAGAAAGACCCTTAAACCACGTGGTTGTATATCACCGAGACTATTGGTTTTGGTCTCGGTGACCTGTTACCAAGACATTAAGCTATGTCTCGGTTGCTTCCAATCGAAGTGTAATAAAAAGCTATGTTTGAGATTAAACTCGGTTGGTAATAATCGACACCTTTTGTTAGTTAGTGATTATAGGGAACCGAAACACTACAACATATCTCGGTCCTGTGTGACCGATAAATTCACGTCCGTGGTTCACCTTCGAAAATGGAAAAAAAAAACCCCACAAAACCATAAAAACTAACTCGCATATGCGACGTCCGCCTCCCACTCATTTTCTTTAACCATTAGACTTTAAAAACACTTAAAATTCGTTGAATCTTCGGGCGGCGATAGATCGTCAAACGCGATTGACAAGGGCTAGTGCGCACTTTTTGATCGACAAACGTGATGTCTGACTCGCGAAGGATCAACTTGACTTTGTAAAAAATTGAGTTTTCAAAAGTGGGTGCCATGAGAGGGCATTTGAATGGGTATGTGAATTATTGGGTTGGATGAAGGTATTTTTGTCAATTGTTTATAAAACCAATTTTAATTAAAAATGGCGAGGTGCCTTGAGAGGATTGCGGGGTGCCCTTAGCGCGACTCTATTGGATGACTTCATCATAAAGCAAAAAAAACCAATGGCAACAATGATGCAATTTAAATTGGATTCGCGCTAAGGGTACCCCGCAATCCTCTCAGGGCACTTCGCTATTTTTAATTAAAATTGATTTTATAACCAATTGACAAAAATGTCCTCATCCAACCCAACAATTCACATGTCCATTCAAATTCCCTCTCAGGGTGCCCCGCTTTTAAGAACTCGATTTTTTTACGAAGTCAAGTCGATTCGTCGTGGGCCGGACATCGCATTTGTCGATCAAAGAGTGCGCCCTAGCCCTTGTCAATTGCGTTTGTCGATCCATCGCCGCTCGGAAATTCAACAAGTTTTAAGTGTTTTTAGAGTCTAATGGTTGAATAAAATGAGTGGGAGGCAGACGTCGCACACGACAAGTTAGTTTTTATGGTTTTTGTGGAGTTTTTTTTTTTCAATTTTCGAAGGTGAACCACGGACGCGAATTTATCGGTCACATAGGATCGAGATATGTTGTAGTGTCTTGGTACCCTATAACTAATAACTAACAAAAGGTGTCGGTTATTACCAACCGAGTTTAATCTCAAACGCAGCTTTTTATTACACTTCAGTTGGAAGCAACCGAGACATAGCTTAATGTCTCGGTAACAGGTCACCGAGACCAATACTAGTAGTCTCGGTGATACACAACCACGTGGTATAAGGGTCTTTCTTACTTAGGTGTCGGTTGATATTAACCGACACTTACACAATGGTATCGGCAATGGATGTCCAGACCAAAAGACAGATCACGACCATGTGTGACCAAACACTACAAGATTGAAGTTAAACACATCGTCCGACCATAAAAACAACAAATCTACCTTAAAAAAGCAAGAAAGTGAGGAGATTTGGTATATTGAGGCCTTGATGTCGTGATGGAAGGGAGAAAAGAAGGGTTTTATTCGATTTGGTAGCGAGGTGCTCGCACTTCAAATGAAAGGGCATTTTGGTAAAAGTACCAGGGTGCCCTGATAAATTGTTGGGGTGTCTTGATCAGCGGGGTGCCCTGAGCGCGACTCTTCAAATTGTCACTTTTTTAACTTGATTTCAAGAGAACAATTGATTAAGAAATAACTTTTACTTCAATAGCCTAAAAAAACTGCATTAAATTAAAGAAAATGATAATATAACACACTTTTGTCGCACACTTTATCTTTTAGCTTATTTATGGTGTTTTGTTAGATGTGGAGCCCACGCCTAGGGAGACAAGAAAGAGTCATAAATAAGCTAAAAGACAAAGTGTGCGCCCAAAGTATGCGACCAAAGTGTGTTAAATGATCATTTTCCTAAATTAAATTGGGTAGTTTGAAAAGTATCTTGAACAAACTAATCAAATGAATGACCCAATTTTTGGTATGTGGTACATTGTTGCAAAAGAGTGATGGTTCAACTCTCATAGAGGCAAGAAAAAGTTAATTTCTTTCTTATCAAAAAAAGTATATAGAACAAAACTATAAAAAAATCTTAGAAAGGACTCTCCTTAAGCAAGGTTTCAGTTTGATTCTTATGAATGAAAATATTGAGTTACAAAGATCGTCCCTCATATGAGGTCTTATAGTCCCTGAGAGTGGATTAGTCTGTGCGTGCGTGGAAACCAAAAATAATACTAAGAGTCTGGATTGAGCTCACGATCGACTAACATATTGTACTTACACATGCATGAACCCTCCGCCTCACCTCAACTTTTTTTTTTTAGTCCGGCTAAATGCACCCCACCTTTTACTAAGTGCACCCTAGAAAAAGTCAAAGTTAAAAAAAGATCAATCCTACTACAAACTGACTCTTATGCCCTTACTCTGATTAGTGCACCCTACAATATTTTCTTTGTGATTTGTAGACATCATCGAGGGGTTCAGTCTTAAGGTCCGAATCTCTTGTAAGAGAGTCGGTCGGAGCCTACTGAACCTCTAGTTGGAGAGTCGATCATAACTAAGGCTGGCAATTTGGGTCATGAAATGTTTAACACGATACGGTGCGACACGTAATAAACATGTCATGGGTTTGACATAAGTGGGTCTGGGTCATAAACAAGTTAACCTGTTTATGCGCGGTTAATAAATGAGTTATTAACATGTTAACCTGTTTGATTCGTTTATAACACGATTAAGGAATGATTAATAAATAATAAATACGTAATAATAAATAAATTATTGCAATTTGAATATGTATTCACTTATTTGAATACATGTTAATAACATGATTTATTTTTTATTTGCAAATATCTTTTTCCATACTTAACTTTATTTTTAAAGGAAATATTTATTTTGCTTTTAATATATTATCAGGTTTAAAGTTTTGTTAGTAATTATTTATTAAAATATGAAAGTTTACACATTTTTTGGAGGATTCTTGTTGTCTTGTATATATTATTTGTTACGAGTCATTTTCCCTTCATTATTAACACTAAATAGTAAAGACTTGAATGAAAAAGTAAAGTTAAACTTAAGACTACATCTCCATTATATTTTATTGTCTATTTAATTATGTTCATTTAAATTTATTCATATAGATATTTTTAAAAATGTAGTAAACAAATGAAAAAAATTTAAATAAATTAAAAAGTTTAAATAAAATATTTAATTCACGAATACGACATGTTTATAACACGACCCATTTAAACACGAAAATATTAACACGATTAATAAACATGCCATGTCATAGTTTTGCATTATATGAATCATGACCAGTTTACGACACGACACGTTTACGACTTTGTAACAATCCTCAAAATTTAACCCAACTTGTGTTACACTTATCAGGACCGTGACCCGACTATCGTGATGCATCGAGTATTTCGAACTTCGAGAGTCGACATGGAGGTAAATTTTATGATTCTGTGTTGTTTTGTATTAATATGATAGTCTAATACGAGTCTCATCGTCGTTTGGGCGTTTGTTTAATCAGAGTGAGGCTTTGCCTAGGTGAACGGGGAAATTTAAACACATAAAACCTTAATAAATAAATTTTGAATAACAATTACAATATTTTATTTGAGTCGGAACACGGGCGCGACAACGAGCATGTGACGAGTCGATTTGTAGTAAAATGTGGGTCGAGGAGCGCAAGATCAACATGGAAACTGAATAGTTAAGTAACACCCGAGTCACTTAAAGAAGTCAATAAGTGAAGTTAGGAGGGTTGTGGGACAGCTTAAAGGGTAGATATAGGATCTACCTAGAGATGAGAGTGGTCCTATATAAGGGCTTCCCTCACCACTTTTCTCTCATTTCTTTCTTTCTTTTCTCTCTCCTCTCATCTCCTCTCCTCTCTCTCTCTCTCTCTCTCTCTCTCTCTCTCTCTCTCTCTCTCTCTCTCTCTCTCTTTTTAGAGAGCAAGCCACCACAGGGGGTGGTGCTGGACGGCCGAAATCCTCGTCGAAGTCCCAAGTTCTCACCGAAATCTAGGTGAGAACCTTGCTCTCTTATCCTTCTCTTTATTCTTGTGTTATTGCTCTTTTATATTTGAGGTTGTTTATTCAAGTCTTAAATTAATCGTCATGACTAAAGGTGGCTTGCCGAAGACGATCTTGGTGTTCCACCAGTGTCTCAGCAACCCCCGGAGTAATCAACATGCGGTATCGATGCCGGTGTTGCCTTTTGATGTATTTTGTTAATTTTGTAGGATTTTTCGGATTTAGTGTTTATTTTGGGTTTTCAATCAAATTCGAGCATCCCACGATGATCCGGAGTCGATTTTGGGAATTCTTAATGCCCAAAACATATCATAGTGTTGATCGCCGGTGTGGGGTGTGGTTTTAGTGTTTGGTGTTTTCTGGGATTTTTGGGTTTATAGTGCACGCCATGGATACGTCACACACTTTGTAGCTCGGCGGTGTCTCTCACGTACGCGTGGGACATAGGTGAAGAGAGGTGACGATGTGTTAGAGTTGTGTGTAAGCACGACGCCATGAAGGCGTGCTGCTATTTGAAAAGTCGTGGGAGACGTGCGTGTGTGTAACATGCACGGCGTGATGTGTGGCTTTTCACTTTCTTCCTGGACCGAACTTAATTATCTTAACATTTGTGGGCTGAGTGTGTGCGTATGGCTAGGTCTAGCGCCTGGCCAGAGGCCCGACCCGACCCAAAAAATATAAAATAATAGAAAATTAATATAAATATATATATAATGAAATAAAATAGAATAAATTATGGAAAAATAGAGAAAAATTCAAAAAATATGAGAAAATCTAGAAAATAATATTAATTATAAACCCAACCTATTGGGGTTCAAACCTTTTTCAGGTAGTCGGGAACCCGTGGGAAACGCGTTAGAGTCGCAAAGTGGTACTGGAATTGCGTTAGTCAGGTAAGTACACATGTGCTATGTATATGTATGTTAGTAGGCCGGTATGGAAATATCATGTGATTTATATGTCCTCTATTTATTGTTATTGTTGAATTGATCTCATGCTTGATATTCCATTCTATATTGTTGGTTGTGTGTTCTTCGCATGAGTGTGTGTCTCAAAGGTATCATGTAGTATCGCACTAACTGGGACAACGAGGGTGCCTCCTACAGGGGTAACTGACCACCCCTAATGTTGTGTGTACTAGGTACTGGATTCGAGAGGTGTTGTGATGCCTCTCGATTTCAAGCTGCGCTAGTGTTGCGACATTGCCCGGGGAGATCTTGCGAGATCTTTGCCGTATTGCTGTGAAATTAGACCATTGATGGGCCTCTTTTGATTCTTTGAACACGCAAAATTTTGATTGCTATCTATCAGTCTGTTTATCATGCACTTTTTTTTATTTACATTCCTGCCATTCAATTACCGCATGATATTTGGATTGTTTTGTTGTTAAATCATAAATTACTATTATATTCTTCTGGCACTACTTTCGATTTCTTCAGTTACTCACCGTCTAGTTTGTGCAGATAGGGTGGGTGTAGATAGGGTGGAGAGCAAGCAAGGGCAAGGGGCCCTGTCTAAATGACTTACTTTGAGGACTTAGCAGCTTGACTTGGGAGATCATTAGAGTAGGTTTACTATTTGCTTATTTGTATGGCGTTTTATATACATGTTTTTGAGTTATAGAACTTTGAATTTTGATGAGATTAGTATTATGTATCTATGCATATCGGATTGTACATGAATACTTGGGGTTTTCCACATTTATAGATTCCAATTTCCCTTATATTGAGTTA
This sequence comes from Stephania japonica, assembly GCA_039657345.1. NCBI lineage: Eukaryota > Viridiplantae > Streptophyta > Magnoliopsida > Ranunculales > Menispermaceae > Stephania > Stephania japonica. The sequence continues at coordinate 10,508,875 of CM077558.1, read as the reverse complement.
TTTCCTTATCATAGTTTGATTACTTTTCCGCTGCGATTTATTTGTAATAACTTCTTTCATAAATTTTATAACTTAAACGAACGGGGGCTGACTAGGCTCGTCAGGTTTGTCAAGTTTTGACTTGGGGACTTGCACGGGTCTAGGCCCGAATGTACCCAATTGCATGGGAAATTGGGGCCGTCACAGTTGGTATCAGAGCTTAAGGTTATAACGACCTGACTCTTATTGAAAATTTCATAAAACACAAGCCATTAAGAGAGTGAAAAAATTAGGAATGGTTGAACTTATAGTGAAAACCATACGATCCTAATTAGAACTTTAGTTTGGTGTATAAGGATGAGTTGGGATAAGTCGCATATGATATTTGTACATATTATGATTGTTGATTGTACTATATGGTATGCGGTAGCTATTCACTGATCCGAGAAATTCGTTTTCTTATTCAGACGACGATGGTGGATCAGACAGGGTCGAGCGACGATATCAGATGATTTTGTCACGATGCCTCGAGAGATACGCACATTGACTCCGAGGACCGCTACGCAGGACCAGAGATTTGAGGAGTTAGTGCGGTTACTAGGACACCCGCACCGCTACACGACACCATCGACCCCGACTACACCATTCCTACCCATTTCGACTACTCAGGGGACGAGACTCCAGTGGCTACAACTTCGACAACATCGATTCTGATTACAGTCGTGCTAGAGACGATAGTTGCACAAATGGCACAAATAGTGGTTGTTGCACATCCGGTTCAGACTGAGGAGGCACTAGTGACACATGTAGCTGCTGCAGAGACTATTCCGATCATTACTCTAGAGAAGAGTCCCAGTGCCATTGCTGAGGCAAGGCAGTGGAGAGAATTTAAGAGGCACAAACCAGTCAAGTTTTTCGGTGGTACAACCGTAGCAGTGCGAGAGCTTTTCCCGAAAATCACGAGAAAATTCATACCATCATCGCGACTGAGGATCATATGAGAGCAAAGATTTCCTCATCCATGCTACAGGAGAGGCAAATGATTGGTGGACGACCATTGTCACTACCCCAGGCTATTCCGAGAGACTGGATCGATTTCAAGATCCAATTTAAATAGAAGTACTTTCCGCCGACAGTGTTACGAGCGAAGAGGAATGAGTTCACATCTCTACGATAGTCTACAAGAGAATCGGTGATGGACTACATGAACAAATTCATCCAACTGTTACCTTATGCCGGAGGATAAGCAAATTCAGAGATCGGTCGTATTTACTATTTCACTAAAGGTTTACTACCTGCTATTGAGGTTTAGTGGTCACTAACGAGCCAGAGACTTTACAGAGAGCATACGAGCGAGTCTGGCAAGAGAGAGTTACCTGATTTCTCACCCAAGAGAGGCGAGACCGACCAGACTGGAGACCAGGTCAGAGGATCATCAGGACAAGAAACGGATGAAGAACAAACTTAGTTACCGAGATTCTAAAGCTCCGAGTGTAGGATCTATTACACCACCTACTCGACCAGCATAGACGACTTCATCAGTGCCGACCTTTGCTAGTTACCCTCCATAACCTATGAGACCTGTACAGCAGTCACAGGGGCAGTCTACCGCGAGTAGAGATTCTGGCAGAGGAGGTAGACAGAGACAGACACAAAGGTCTGGGCAGACTTAGGCCCAGAGATCTACACAGAGTCGAGGACAGGGTCAGACTTAGGGCACACAGGATACGCGTACATGTCACAGATGTGGCAGAGTTGGCCACATCTAGGCTCAGTGTACTCAGTTTGAGAGGATGCAGACACGCACCATCGCACTGCAGGAGTGGGTGCGGTGCGCCGTAGTTGAGCCAGATCAGGGGGCGTCCCGAAACTTAGTCGAGGGTATGATTTCTATTTATAGCACATTCATGCATACCATGTTCGATTCTGGTTCCACTGTTTTGTTTATTTCCGGTTGCATGGTAGATATGTTAGGGTTGAGAGCCATCATACTTAATAGACCTTGATCCTTAGCACGGCTACTGGGGACAAGATGTATCCGAATTTTTCATGTGATGATTGTTCCGTAGAGATAGAGGGCTACGAGTTTCCTGTGACTTGAGGGTACTTAAGTTTCTTGAGTTCGATGCGTTGTTAGGCATGAACTGGTTGGGAGTGTACCATGCTCAGATATGTTGTTTCGAGAAGACGATCACAATTCTATTGGCGGATGGTACGTCGATCAACATTCAGGGTACCACACCATTACTTTCGATCACTAGAGGCAGAGAGGCTACATGTGGCGATGTCGAGACTATTATGAGCGTCATGAGTACTAGTGTGAGACAAAAGAGGTTGACATAGCAGATGTATCGATCGTGTGCGAGTTCACTGACGTATTTCCAGAGGATTTGCTAGGATTACCACTATAGAGGATGATCGATTTCATTATTGACTTAGTCTCATGGACTAAACCGATTTTGATACCACCATATAGGATGACACCTTGAGAACTTGAGGAGTTGAGGAGTCAGCTAGATGAGTTGTTAGAGTTGGGCTTCATCAATTCTAGTATGTCACCATGGGGAGCGCCAGTATTGTTTGTGAAGAAGAAGGACGGTAGTTTGAGGCTTTGTATCAACTACAGAATAGGCTGAACAAGGTTATGGTGAAGAATAAGTACTCGTTGTTACGCATTGATGATCTATTTGATTAGTTGACCGGAACGCAGTGGATTTCTAAGATAGATATGAAGTCAAATTATCATCAGCTCAGGATTAGGGCTGAGGATCAAGAAAATACGACATTCAACACGTGATACGGTCACTTCCAATTCATAGTCATGTTGTTTGGTTCGATTAATGTGCCAGCAATGTTCATGGACTTGATGCACCAGTGATGAGGAATTTTCTAGAACGATTCGTGATTGTGTTCATCGACGACATCCTTATCTATTCCAGACTCGTGAGGAGCACGAGAGGCATATACGAGCAGTGTTGTAAACTCTGAGGGACCATTAACTCTACGCTAAGTTTAGCAAGTGCGAGTTTTGACTACCAGAGGTCAGATTTTTAGGGCACGTAGTTGGAGCTTACGGTGTTGTCGTTGACCCAAAGAAAATTAGAGCTGTAATTGAGTAGCCTACTCTGACTACCATGACATAGATTCATAGTTTTCTGGGGTAAGCAGGTTACTATCGCCGATTCGTGAAGGACTTCTCCAAGATCGCTGCACCGACGACGAAACTGACTCAAAAAAATGCTAAGTTTGATTGGAATGAAGAGTGTGAGCATACATTCTCCACTTTGAAGGAGAAATTGATGACAACGCCTGTCTTAGCATTGCTCGAGACCGGGAAAGACCTAGTTGTGTATACCGATGCGTCGAAGATTGGTTTGGGTGGTGTACTGATGCAGGAGGCCAGAGTTATCGCTTATGCATCCCGACAGTTGAAAGTTCATGAGAGGAACTACTCGATCCACGAATTAGAGTTGGTGGTGATCGTATTTGCACTGAAGATTTGGAGGCACTTGTATGTCGTGCGCTTCGAGTTGTTCACAGAGCATAAGAGCTTGAATTACTTGTTCTCTCAGAAAGAGCTAAATTTGAAGACAAAGGTCGTTGGCTTGAATTCCTGAAGGACTACAATTTCACACTCAAGTATCATCTAGGGAAAACCAATGTTGTTGCAGATGCTTTGAGCCGTAGAGGATCTGATGCTGAGGTAGTTGTATGTCGTATGAATCACGAGTATACATTACTTGAGGCATCCAAGATGATGAGTTCAGTGGACGTGCCAACGACTACCAAGACACAGATATGTGGTCAGATGAGATTGCAGACTGTTTCACTGCACACTATTCTCGAGGGACAGCAAGGCGATGAGTCGTACAAGCGTTATAGTGAGATGGTAGACAGTTTAGAGTATCCAGATTGAGTCGATCAACAAAATCTAGCTTGAGGTATCGTGGGCGATTGTGGATTCCATTGGCGGCTGACTTACGAACCGAGATACTTCAAGAGACTCACCGTTCCCCTTTTTCTTGGCATCCGGGTCGAACCAAAATGTACGCTGATATGCGACGTCTTTTCTGGTGGCCAAGGATGAAGTTCGATGCGTTGGAGTTTATTCGAGCGTGTAAAATATGCCAACATGTGAAGGCTAAGCATCGACGGCCTGGAGGATTGTTGCAGACCCTACCCATTCCTCGATGGAAGTGAGAGCACATTGCTATGGATTTTGTCAATTGCTTGCCCCGATCTCCTCCAATAACATTTGGGTAATTGTTGATCGATTGACGAAATCTGCTTATTTCATACCGATATCCACTACACATCGAGTTGATAGACTGAGCATCCTCTACGAGCGCGAGATTGTCAGATTGCACGGAGTTCCGTTGTCAATTGTGTCAGATCGAGGGGCGCAGTTCACTTCGTTGTTGTGGCAAAGCATGTAGGCTCAATTTGGCACCAAACTGGAGTTGAGTACGGTGTTCCATCTGCAAACAGACGGACAGTCTGAGAGATTGATCTAGGTGTTGGAAGACATGCTCAGGATGTGTGTATTGGAGTACGGCGGTTCATGGGAAGAGTACATTCATTTATGTAAGTTTGCGTACAACAAAAGTTATCAGGCAAGTATCGGTATGGCACCATTCGAGGCGCTTTATGGTAGGCCTTGTAGATTACCTTCTTATTGGGTTGAGCTAAAGGATGTTATGAAAGTTGGTCTTGAGACTGTTATTGATCATACTGAGAAGGTACGACAGATTCGTCTGAGACTAAAGAGTGCTTAGGAGCGGCAAAAGAAGTACTATGACAAGTATCAAGATGAGCTTCAGTATGATTTGGAATACTATGTTTACTTGAAGGTTTCTCTACTGAAAGGTCACAAACGGTTCGCAATCAAGGGAAAGCTCGCTCCGAGGTTTATCGGTCCCTTCAAGATTGTGAAGAGGGTCGGTAAGGTTGCGTACCAATTAGAGTTTCCGCCAGAGCTCGCCGATTGTTCACCCGATATTCCACATTTCGATTATTCGACTAGACAAGTCAAGCAGAGGGTGGCGATCGACGGTAGACTTAAATTAGATCGACGTGCAAGACAATGCCACGTATGAGGAACAACCGATTCAGATTGTTGACCGGAAGGTCAAGGCGCTGAGGAATAAGGATGTGACGGCCCCAATTTTCCCGTGCAATTGAGTACGCCCGGCCTAGACCCGTGCAGACCCTAAGTCACCACTTAGCAACCTGACGAGCCTAGTCAGCCTTCGATTTAATTAATTTAGTAATTTATGAAGGAGTTATTGCAATAATACACAGCGAAAGACTAAACAGTAAATAACAAGGGGAAATAACTCAATCAAAGGGAAATTAGGAATTCTATAATGTGGAAAAACCTTGGGTATTCATGTACAACTCGATAAACCAACATACATGATACCAATCTCAATAATAATACCAAGTTCTATAAACCCAAAAACGTAAGTATAAAATGATATACAAATCAACAAAGCATAAAACCTACTAAATAGTCTCCAAATCCAGCTGCTAATCCTCACAAAAAGTCGCCTAAGCAGGGCTCCTTGCCTCTACCACGCTCTGCTCTATCTGCACCCATCGTCACAAACTAGACGGTGAGCAACTGAAGAAATCGAATGTAATGCCAGAAGAAGATAACAGTAATTCATGATATAACAAGTAAAGTAGTATAAATATCATGCGGTAATAAAAAGACAGGAATTTAAATAGACAAGATGCATGATAAACAGACTAATAGATATCAATCGAAAGTCAAGTTTGTTCCAAGGAATCAAAAGAGGCCCATAAGTGGTCTAAATCATAGCATAATGGCGGGCATCGACACAAGCAAAGGCACAGCTATGATGGGAGGGACTCAAACCCACCCACCCAGTACTCGATGTCACACGGTCACTAAGGGTGGTCATACACTCCTGTACATGAGTACCCACGTTTTATCCCTCTAGTGCAGGTCCTAGTACTTTTGAGACGAAACACTTACACTGGGAAACACACAACAAGGAATGCAATGGAATACCAATAATAGAGCATAACAAGTCTGAATAAATGATAACGAATCACATGGCATTTACTTACTGGCTTACAAATCATACATAAGCTTGTGGCAAATGTACTTACCTGACTACGCAACCCGTGTAACTAAACTCCCGCGAATCCTAACGTGTATCCCCGAGTCTTCCGCTATCTGATAAGTTCGAAACTCTAATTAATGGTTCAAGTCATCAACTAACCCTAGGTTAATTCTCTAGTGTTTTTCCCAATGTTTTAAGGACTCAAACAACTCGACAAATCGATAAAATAATGAATACTCTCTCTCGGGTTTGAAAAACCACAACAATAACCACGACTACGATATTACAACATCGATAACCATGACACATGTAAGCCTACTCATGAATCATAGGCTTGGCTCAGTCGTTAATAGGTCACGTCATAGTCTCGAGGACCGACGACGTGACCATGACGTCACTATCGTTCAGTCAACATAAAACACAATTCGTCTCAACACGAAACTCAACCTGACCATACACTCAAACCAAAAACATAAACATCCAATAGTTCACCAATACCATGTCTCGCTACGGATCCGGAATCACAATAACGTGGAGATGCCATGAATCCTTCAAACCAAAACCATATTCACCAATACTACCGTGATCGAAACTCGAAACCATTCATCATCAAATAAGAAACTACAACAAGGCCGATCATTTAATCAAAATCAAAACAATCAATTCGACAACGGCCATGCGAACAGTTAACCAAACCTATCAACAAGTATGTTCCAGCAACCCTTGAACTTCACTGGTTTTGTCCGATGTCGAGAGGGTACCATCGCAGCATGGAAAAGCCGGGGGCACGCTCCCCAATGCATCAACAACCACACCACACGACAATGAAATAAATGCATCAAATCATCAATAAAATAATTTTCCACCATCGTTATGGATACTCCGGAGGGCTGTGGGTTACACACAAGAGTTTGGTGTGATCCCTAACACTCCCCTGGTCATGGCGTCCGACGGCAGCGCCGCCAAACATGGCGGTTTCCGGCGAGGGTTGAAACAACATAAAATATCAATACATCCACATCACTACCACTGGTCCGGCCACTTCAGAAGTTGCAAGACACCAACCATAGCTATGTGTGGTCCCCTGAAAACCCCCCATGATAGGTGGTCCGGCCAGCAGCGCCGCCACAGTGGTGTTTTTTGACGAGACTCAAAACAGCAACATAACATGAAATAACAATCTCGCCTCGCCATTATCCATACTGATTCGACCACTCCGAAGGCAATGGGACTCAAGCAACAGCTTGGTAGTGTCACCTACAGTACTCCAGTCATGGTGGTCCAATGGCGGCGCCCTTTAATCAGGCGGTTCTCGGCGAGACACGACACTACAACCAATTTCGATAAAAACAGTCTACATGGCACAATCATCGACTCTCTTCACAAATGCCAAGATGTGGGTGCTCCGGGACCGTCGGGGCTCCGGTGGAACACCAGGTAAGACCTTCGACCGGTCTTTGATCATCGCTACCCACAACCGCCGCGGCCAATCGTGGAACTAGTGAGCACAACCGCGACAGTGAGAGAGAGAGAGAGAGGGTGAGAGAGTTACCTCCGGTGAGAGGTCCGACGACTGGCAGTTAGTGGTCGACGGTGGTGAGCCAGGGAGAGAGGCGTGACCGTGACCGAGAGAGAGAAAAGGAGAGAGAGAGAAACCGAGAGGGGAGAGAGAGAACTCACGTCGTCGACGGCGGTTCTCCGGTCTCTTTGGCGTCGTCGGAGTTGGCCGGTGGGGGTGATGGCAGCGACGAGAGGGAGGTGTGCGTGAACAGTGTCGACTGGTAGGAGAAGAAGATGAATAATGGTGTTTATGGTTTTTACTTGTTTTATATGTATGTAACATAGGTGAAATGACCCATTTGCCCTTAAACTTTCTTTTACAAATTTTAAAAACAGCTACCCTTATGGGTCTTTTACCCCTTGTTTGCATCTCAAAACATACACGCATCTCGAGGCCGTTCTGATGGTTCCTTCTCTTTAGGATGTGTCACTTTAACAATTCCAATCCCATAGTCCGTATGTTGTGTAATTATCCAACTCCCATGTAGAACTTGCATTCCTCGATCCGTATTTCTTCGTCAATTGGCTCGCCGTGTCTATTTTCTTGCCACATCCCGTCAACGAATTAATTAAATTATTGGAAAATTCATTTATTTGTATTCTTTATTGTATTTTTATCCCCCGTTTAACTAGGCGAAACCACACTCAATTAAATATCGCCCGAACGGCTCGAAACCCGTAAAATACTAAAATACTAATACACATAATTAAAGAATCATAAAATCACTTTGGTGTCGACTTCCAAAGTTCGAAATACTGTCTAGTATCACGTAGCTGGGTCACGTTCCTAACCAGTGCAACACTAGTCGGATTAAAATTGAGGGTTGTTACAAAGGAGATTCCTTCGGTTCTCGTGAAATGGCAGTTTCACGGAGACGAGAAGCTTACTTGGAAGTTAGAGTCTTATATGCGCGAGCACTTTCCCTACCTATTTGATTCCGGTAAGTCTTTAGTTTAGTTTACTTATTAGTTTAAATTTCGGGGACGAAATTCTATCAAGTGGAGGAGACTGTAACAACCCTCAAAATTTAACCCGACTTGTGTTACGCTTATCAAGACCGTGACCCGACTATCGTGATGCATCGAATATTTCAGACTTCAGGAGTCGACACAGAAGTAAATTTTATGATTCTGTGTTGTTTTATATTAGTATGATAGTCTAATATGAGTCTCGCGCTGTTTGGGCATTTGTTTAGTCAGAGTGAGGCTTCGCCTATGTGAACGGGGGAAATTTAAACACAAAAATCCTTAATAAATGATTTTTGAATAATAATTACAATATTTTATTTGAGTTGGAACGCAGGTGCGACGAGTCGATTTGTAGTAAAATGTGGGTCGAGGAGTGCAAGATCAACATGGAAGCTGAATAGTAAAGTGACACCCGAGTCACTTAAAGAAGTCAACAAGTGGAGTTAGGAGGGTTGTGGGACAACTTAAAGGGTAGATGTAGGATCTACCTAGAGATGAGTGAGTGTACGATGATGAAAAAGTGGTCCTATATAAAGGCTTCCCTCACCACTTTTCTCTCATTTCTCTCTTTCTTTTCTCTCTCCTCTCCTCTCTCTCCTCCCTTTCCTCTCTTATTTGCTTGGAGAGCAAGCCATCACAGGGGGTGGTGCTGGACGGTCGGAATCATCGTTGGAGTCCCAACTTCTCGCCGATATCTAGGTGAGAACCTTGCTCTCTTATCTTTCTCTTTATTCTTGTGTTGTTGCTCTTTTATATTTGGGGTTGTTTATTCAAATCTTAAATTAATTGTCATGACCAAGGGTGGCTTGATGGAGACGATCTTGGTGTTCCACTAGTGTCTCGGCAATACGCGGCATCGGCGGTATCGACGCCGATGTTGCTTTTTGATGCATTTCGTTAATTTTGTTGGATTTTTGGATTTAGTGTTTATTTTGGGCTGTCAATCAAGTTCGGGCATCCTACGACGACCCGAATCAATTTTGGGGAGTCTTGATGCCCGAAAACATGTTAGCGTTGATAGCGAAGAGTGGGGTGCGGTTTTAGTGTTCGATGTTTTTGGGATTTTTGGTTTACAATGCACGCCTGGAGACGCTTTACGCACTTTATAGCGCGGCGACTTCTCTCACGTACGAGTGGGACAGAGGTGAAGAGACGCGACGATGATGTGTTAGAGTTGTGTGTGAGCACGACGCCATGAAGGCGTGTTGCTATTTGAGAAGCCGTGGGAGACATGTGCGTGTTAACATGCACGGCGTGATGTGTGGCGTTTTAGTTTCTTCTTGACCGAACTTAAGTGTCTTAACATTTATGGGCTGCATGTGTGCTTGTGGCCAGGGCCAGGCCAGGCTAGGCCTAGCACCTGGTCAGAGGTCAGGCCAGGACAGGCCGAGTCGGGCCCTGGTCGGGCCAGACGCGACCTGACCCAGAAAAATAATATAAAATATATATAATGAAATAAAATAGAATAAATTATGGAAAAAATAGAGGAAAATTTCAGAAAAATATGAGAAAAATCTGAAGATAATATTGATCATAAACCCAACCTATTGGGGTTCAAACCTTTGTCAGATAGTTGGAAACTCGTGGGAGACGTGTTAGAGTCGCGGAGTGGTACCGGGATTGCATTAGTCAGGTAAGTACACATATGCTATGTATGTGTATGTTAGTAGGTCAGTAAGGAAATATCATGTGATTAATCATCCTTTATTTATTTTATTGTTGAATTGATCTCAAGCTTGATATTCCATTCTATATTGTTGGTTGTGTGTTCTTGGCATGTGTGTCTCGAAGGTATCATGTGTCCTGCACTAGCTGGGACAACGAGGGTGCCTCCTGTTGGGATAACTGACCACCCTTAGTGTTATGTGTACTGGGTACTGGATTCGAGAGGTGTTGCGATGCTTCTCGATTTCAAGTTGCACTAGTGTTGCGACATTGCCCGGGGAGATCTAGCGAGATTTTTGCCTTATTACTGTGAAATTAGACCACTTATGGGCCTCTTTTAATTCTTAGAACACGCGAAATTTCGATTGCTATCTATCAGTCTGTTTATCATGCACTTTGTTTTATTTACATTCCTGCCATTCAATTACTGCATGATATTCGGACTGTTTTGTTGTTAAATCATAAATTATTGTTATATTCTTCTGGGACTACTTTCGATTTCTTCAGTTACTCACCGTCTAATTTGTGATGGTGAGTGCAGATAGGGTGGAGAGCAGCAAGAGCAAGAGGCCCTGTTTAGATGACTTACTTTGAGAACTTAGCGTCTGGACCTGGGAGATCATTAGAGTAGGTGTACTAATTGCTTATTTGTATGGCGTTTTATATACATGTTTTTAAGTTATGGAACTTGAAATTTTGATGAGATTAGTATTATGTATCTATGCATATCGGATTGTACATGAATACTTGGGGTTTTCCACATTTATATATTCATGAATTTCCCTTTGATTGAGTTATTTCCCATATCATAGTTTGATTATTTTTCTGCTGCGATTTATTTGCAATAACTCTTTCATAAATTTTATAACTTAAACGACCGGAAGCTGACTAGGCTCGTCAGGTTTGTCGAGTTTCGACTCGAGGACTTGCACGAGTCTAGGCCACGTACCTAATTGCACGGAGAAATTGTAGTCATCACAAACTCGCCGACACGAATTGCCACTCCTATTCACAGCTTGTCCTTTAATTGAAGACTCGGTTCACCGAACCTTTAAGTCGGCAGTTGTCAACTAAATCTTACTAAAAGTTGTTTGGTTGGACAACACCGAGCTTAATAGATAAGACTTGGCTATACGTTGCCGAACCTAAAATAGATGTCTCGACCAGAGTTTTGAAGTTGGGTGCTTCGATTCGGATGAAATGGTATTTTGATAAAAATGTGGGGTGTATTTAAAAATTGAAATTTAAATTTGAGGTGCTACGTAAAATGAAGTGCACTTAATAAAGGGTAGAGTTCACTTAGTCGAACTTTTTTTTTTTTATTATTTTTGGTGATTGCCTCACCTGACACCTCAACCTTCGTGTAAAGGTTATCGCACCCTAAATCATTAGAGCTGTCACAGTGTCACTTAATTAGTTTTACAAACTAAAGTTCCTGTGACTCACTGATGATGTTGGAGTTGGACAATTACAATACAACGGAACATTTTAATATCTTTTTTTTTATGAGAACATTTTAGTATCTTCTTTATCAAAAGAGCACAAGATAGCGATTGCAAAGTGCAAGTGTGCTCACATGTTGTGAAATAGAGAGTGAGTGTTCTCCTATTATAAAGAGAGATATTTTCGGTGTTTCTCCTTTATAAATAGAGAGATTGTGTAACACCTATTATTTTTCTCATAGTAAATTCTTCTATCCTTGCCGTGGTTTTTACCCTAATTTGTTTGGGGGTTTTCCACGTAAAAATCTCTGTGTCCATTTTTCTTCACTTTTATTATCCCAAATTATTTGTCGTGGTCTTGCTCTATCCTGGTCTATTTTTACAACAAGTGGTATCGAGCCTAGTTGAGATAATTTGTGATAGAAGCAATGGCGACAAAGTTCAAGATTGAGAAATTCAACGGGAGTAATTTCTCACTTTGTGGAAATTAAAGATGAAGGCTATCCCGAGAAAGGATAATTGTTTGGCGGCCATCGTGAAAGGCGGTGATTTCAAAGACAACGCCAAATGGAACGAGATGGACGAGAATGCTATTGCAAATCTTCATCTGTCACTAGGCGATGGAGTATTGTCAAGCATTGAAGAGAAGAAAACGCGAGGAGATCTGGGATCACCTTGGAAAATTGTACGAGGCCAAGTCACTCCACAACAAAATTTTTCTACGAAGAGGAAATTATACACTCTACGATGGCGAGTCTACTCTACCGATGACGGAGCACATCAATGCGATGAATACACTATTTTCTCAACTCACATCATTGAGTTATAAAATAGAATCGCAAACGAACGTCTTGAACTTTTACTTCAAAGTCTACCTGGATTCGTATGATCAACTCATCATCAATCCGACAAATAATCTCTTAACGGATTGTTTAGCCTTCGATGATGTTGCAACTTTGTTCTAGAAGAAGAAAATCGAGCGCAAGAACAAAGAAGGCAGCCGATTCACAACAAGTGGAGGCCCTGACTGTGATGAGAGGAAGATCAACAGAACGTGGCCCCAGCTGGGAGTCACAATCATGGTAGATCAAAGTCAAAAAGCAAGAAGAATTTTAAATGCTACAACTGTGGCAAGAAGGGTCATTTGAAGAAAGATTGTTGGAGTTTGAAAAACTCCGATCCTCAAGGAAATGTGGCTAGCACTTCAAATGATGGAGCTGCATTGTGTTGCGAAGCGGCAACAACAACTAAAAGCAGGAAAAGATTCTCGATGTACGGATTATTGACTCAGGTGCGTCACATGACCTCTCGAAGAGAATGGTTCCATCACTATGAACCTATTTTAGGAGGATCGTCATGCAGTTGTAATGACCATGCTCTAAAGGTCATCGTTGCATCGGAACCATCATGTTGAAGATGTATGACGAGATGCTTCGCACTATCCAAGAAGTGCGACATGTGGAAGGCCTCAAGAAGAATCTGCTATCTTTGGGACGATTTGATGATCTTGATTTGTGAAATCAAAGTCAAGAAAGGGATCATGAAAATCGATCGAGGAGCGCTTGTACTTATGAAGGGAGAAAAGGTTGTTTGCAAACTTGTACTGCTCATGGGAGAGACTCTTCAGGGAAGGCGAAGCATCGATTGCTTCAAGTTGTTCAAGTGAGAGATCTACAATGAGTCGGGCTATGAGAACATTTTAGTATCTTCTTTATCAAATACTATAAATTATAAGATCTTTAATTTTTGGAATTAATTAATTTATCCTGACACGTGGGGCCTGGGAATATCCAAGTAGAGAAGGGCACCGTTGGAAGAGAAGCCACAGCCACAAGCACAAGCACAAGCACAGCTGCACAAGGTCCACGACGTGACTTGAGAGGATTGGACAGCCACATTTTCTTCCCTGTCTTTTCTTCCCATAAATCTCAGAACTCTCAAAATTAACAACCTAAAATTGGGAAATAAAATCAGAATATCACTATCCAAGCCCATTTCATGTAATGGAGAATATGATTTGAATTAAAAAAGATCATTGAAGTGTGTGTGTGTATATATATATATATATATTTTTTTTTTTTTTCCTTTTAGTAAATTGTCAAGTATAGCTAGATCTTCTTTATGTCGCTGGCATGATTTAAGTGACAATTATTTGTAAAGAAAAAAAAGAAAGAAAGAAAAATACCCATCCTACCAAAAAAAAAAAAAAAAGAAAAATGTCCTTATTGTGTTAAACATTAAAACAAAGGTTCATGTGATTAAAACTTACTATTTTTTTTTTTACTTTAATGAAAATTGAATCACGATCTTTAAAGGTCTTACCTTTTTGGTAAGTGATATCTTTACCATCTCATTTAAGAGGTTTTGACTAAAACTTACTATTTATTAACAATAATTTTCACTATACATTGAGTATTGTATCAGTTCCTATTAATTGAAAAACTATTACTCGTCGGTAAAATCTTATGTAATTTTTTTATTACAACGTTTTTTACATTTTTTTTTGGCCTAAAAAGTTTTAGAGTTGCATGTCTATCATTCTTTTTTTTTTTTTTTTTGTTGCTAATGCCTAACTTTTCTAGAAGTTGATCTATTGGTTTTTTGTGGCTCGCTTAAGTTCTATGTATCTATTATAAAGATCTGCTTATTACATTTCAATAATTAATTGAAATTGAACATTATAAACTTATAATTGGGGCAAATATACCTCTTCATTAAGTGGGGTGAAGGTTGCTAGTCGGCCATGCACATCAGTAACACACTTGTCATCCGCCCTTTTTTTTGATAAGGGGAGGTGAAACCGTGAAACTCCTTTTATTATTAATAAATATACAAGAATATATGATACAAAAATTATATAAAGGGCGTGTCCAAATAAATAAACAAAATATGCGGTGACTGCGGTCACGTTCTATTAATTTTTTCTCAGATTTTAGATGGCACACGTTGTTTTGTGTTGTCTGATCTTCGATACACCTTAGGCTATGCGCACACTTGAGGGTAGATGAGTATACGTCCTCTATGCTTGTTCCATTTGGGGTACCAAACCAAAGCATGTTCTTTTCCACTTGTTGCATAATCTCCAAATAGAAGGTAACATTTACTGCACTAATTATAATTCAGTAAAAACCAGACAGTTTAAGATCCAATTAGGGATGCAGGTGGGGCAGGTTTGGGGCAGATAATACAATCCTCATCCCCATCTCTATTCCCACTAATTGCGGGGCGAGAATTCTCCACTAAATTTTTTTGGACCCAGCGAGGATCCTCTCCCCATCACTTTTTCACATAATATCTGAAAAAAGAGATCAAATACATTATAGATTCAAAATTAAAATCATTAATAATTTTTTTCTTCACAACTCCAAGTCGGTATCCAAATTTTATACGAAACATTCACTATACAGAAAAGGAAAATATAAGATCTAATGATTTGATGAAATTTCCATTAATAATATTCGAGATCCATGTAGGAAATACTTATAGGGTGGGATGGGGAACCCTATGGGATGTGGAGTGGTAATATTGCTCCCGCCCCACTCTGGATGGCGGGGATGAAATTTTCCATCCCCCGTCCCGTGGGGCTACTTGATGGAGAATCCTAGCCCCGTCAAGGTGGATCCTCATGAGAAATAAAGATTTTTCGCCCCACTTCCATCCCTATATCCAATTAGAAGAAACAAATATATTTGCAACATAAAGGATTTTGGAACCATGTATGCTCCATCTATCTAATAAGTACAATGAGCTTAATTTGGTGCCACCTACACATTTATATATTCTTATGTAAGACTTTTTGTAAGTTTCTTGGACCAAATAAATGTCTACATCGTTGATGATACCTTATAATGTCCGTATACATAGAGGAAATAAACACAAATGCTAGCTCACAAAACTATAATTCTACAGGCAGATAATAACTCCACATATATACTACATATTTTAAAGATTTTTTTCTTCAATAATTTTTGTGGTATAGACTTGCTTTTGGAGAGACCCAACCAATAATGACCACATTTCTTGTGTTTCGACATGCAGCTTTTCTATTGTCTTGTCTAAGACCCTACCCTTCCGATGATGGTGCATTCAACATGGCCTAGTAAGCCAATGGTGTTGGTGGTTAATCATGATGGACTTGTTGGTGCCCATTAAGATATAAATAAATTTTCTTATAGTGGGTGTAACGTGATGTGACATAGAAACTTTATATATATAGATGTCCCTTTGAAATATTGGACAATATGGTGATAGATTAATAATGTGCACCTGATACATGTCACCTTTAACAATATTAAGGTATTGTAGGAGTTAATTGCTAATGAAAAATGTCCATCGCCAAATGGACCGGGCTTTAGATTCTTACCATAGAGAATGCTTTAATTTGGTGCCCTAGGACATCCACTCGCCCGGCGGCCTTTGATTCGTGAGCGTGTATGCATCTCAAGGAGGACGCGCAATAAAGGCGTGTACATGCTGAGTACCCTATTACTTCTCTCTTACTTTTATATTATTCTTTGCTAACCAGACTCGAAGTAATCGAATGGTCTAAATATCGAGTGATTTTTTTGATAACTATAGGTGTCGTTTGAACCTTTTTCAGACTCTTATTTACTTTGGTTCAACTAATCTCATGAGAGTTAGTCGAGTGTCCTAACCCTATAACCCAAGAGAAACTAATTATTTTGATGTTAAGAAACGAATGTACTTCTACCTCAGTCAGAGTTAAAGTACATGCTCTTTTTTGTACCACTGGGGATGGATACCGAATGGTTTAGATCAAAACAAAAACAAGCTTCTTTCATTTTTTTCAGCTTTTGCTATCTAAAACCAATTGCGGATCCATACTCAAGGCACTTTGTGAGAGATAAACCTTCCCAACCTAGCATACTCATCCATAAGACTCAAAGTCAAAACCTCGAAAGGATCCGAGTCTACTTTAAAACTGCTTTGATGCCGTCACTATGGCTAGGGCTTAAGTTTTAGATTTGTCAATATAGATTTAGACGGATGTGATGGCGCTAACCATTCATTGATGAATTAGGAAGCATGTTATTTTTATGTAGTGGGAAATATGGAGCTCTCATCCCACAAATCAAACAAAAATTAGCAGTCTACTTTCAACTTCCAAATCCAAAACAAATGTCATCTTTGACAATTAAACCTCAAAGATGTCTATGTTTAATTTGCGTGCTCAAGAATACTTGCATTGCCATTACTCTCTAATGCAATTCAACATAATCCATCTGTATATTCATATTCTATGCACCTTATAATATCATTGTCAGAAAAAGTTCACTTGAAAATCTAGTTCAAATACCAACCATTATAACTTCATTCATTCATTCATTCATTCATATATTTATAAACAATCATATTGTTTTGGTTTCATTGACAATGTTGAAAGAATGTTTGAATCAGTGAAACTGCAAAAAATAAGCAGCATTTATATCACTGATCACAAATAGTATGTCGAACTATAGCTTATAGTTGTATCCACCCATGTTGCTATTCCTTTCTGCCCCTGATCCCAAAGAATAACAAAGGCATAGGATGCAGAAAGCCGATCTGATGCTACATCAGAGTTTACGCGATCACTCACTTGTGACTCCATAGCACTGAAATGGACATTGTCGCTGAGCTTTCGGATAGGTCAATTGCAGCACGGCACGTTACTGGATTTTCCTAGTTCATTTTGCCCAGATCTCCTTCACCTTGAAAATTTAGCAATCACCACACTCACTGCCATAAATACAGCATAGAGTCCAACCAGGCAGAACCCCCAGAACCGTGGAACTCGGAATCTTGACCAAGTCAATACCAAGAGAGATCCCATCAAACTAAGCAGCAAGAACACAAAGGCCACCACTATACTCGCATGGAATTGGAGCTCATAAGCCGATGGATACGCATTCAAGGTCTGTGAAACCAGTGCAGTGCCCAGACCGACAAGCATATTGAACATGGGACATGCAAAGCACCCAGCCATTGCCATTGCCGGTTGGCCTGCCTTTGCGACTGCAACATCAGCTACAAGATCCCCGATTGAGTTTCCCCAAGCCAACACAGTCAGCCCAAGGAATGCTGGAGGCAAGTCTAGAATGGTCCCGATTGCGGCCAGACAATTTAGGAGTTCGCCAGCCACTGTCGATATCCAAAACACGCTCATGACGAAGGCCACAAGCACTACAGGCAACTGCTCCCTTTCGGGTGGTTCCCTTTCCACAATGTAGTGTAATAGCGCAAGAGAGGTGCTCGCAAAGAGTACCACCGACCATAAAGGGAAATGTGAGTGGGGGAGGAGAAAAACAATCTTGTGGTCCAATGGAATGAATGACTTGCAGGAGTATAACAGGGCAAGAGGGCAGAGGGCAATGTTGGCAGAGAGGTAGAATCTATTCCATTCAGAAGGCGCAGTCCTTGGGATCGTAAGCTCTAGAAGAATTGAAACTGGGACCTCCCAGACTTTCGAAACCTGAGTAAGCAGCAAGCCAAAATACATTTTGATTAGAAGAAACCAACAATTTGTTGACATGCAAACTAGCCCAGACAGTCCATATCCCTATTAATTGATTCTCACAGGTTATAAAAAGCCAAAGCACATAGGAAATAAATGATCACAAGGCTAGTGAAGTGAATAACCAGCTTGGAGCATATAAAATAAAATTTCAAGGCAAATCATTCATTCATTTGAAAATGACTGATTATACAAACTCTTATATGAGGTGTGAGTGAAAGAAATAGTTATTTCCAGTAAATATTGCCATAAAAAGAGCAGACAAAATGCGATGGAGAACAAAAAATAAAAATGAGGATAATAGTCAAACGTAAAGATCGGCAGGCACATATGCCAAGGGCGAACCTCTCAACCATCAAGCAAGTGCAATATTCCAATGGTAAGAATAATCGATGTATTATCTTGGATAAAAGTCATAAAACATAAACAATAAAGCGAAATCAAGGTGAATCTCCCACTATCTCCAGAAAGCAAAAAAGTGAATCATACTCAACTAAACCAACAATCTCAAAATAAGCTGGTCAACTTTCAACTGTCTACCAAATGACAACATATAAGATGCTTTCTACTGCAAGAATCAGAATAAGGCACCCAAAATAACATAAATCCAATTGGAGAATTGAGTGCCATAGAGCGTAAGCGCTAATTTGTAAATAGTGCTACTCCAACAATTACTTAATCTTAACTAGAAGTTGAGTAAAATTTTGTGCTTCCTGATAATTGTTTCCAACAATTTCAATTACTGACTAGTGAGTCCAGACTACTTCATTGATGCCGCCTTCAAAAATCATAATACGGGCCATCCAATTTGTCAAAGCACAGAATTGAAGGTTGATTAATACATTTTGAAAATTGCTAAAACATGCCAATCACCCTATCGGGATGCCTCAAACATAGAAAATAACTTCTCAGCCAGTTGATTTGTCAGAACTCAGATGCAACTTCAACGCATGTATTACACATCTCATATATGATTATGGTCTTGAAATGGCCTCTGCTAGATGACCAAATGAGATTGAAGAAATCCTTAAGTTTGCTAGACATCCATCTCAAAATCTCAACTTCACCTTATTAAAAATTAAGATATTGCAGTTGGATTTGTTCACGACTATCAAGAAAAAGTTGCACAAGAACTACCTATCCAAACATTTTCACTTGCGGCCATATCTCAGATGGCAATCCAATTCAAATTGGAGGTCCATTTGTCCTGCCACCAACATTCACAAGGACTTTAACATTATTTCCACACATTTGAAAGCCAGTCCTCAAACTTTGAAACAAAGAATAACCAAAAACCAAAATCCTGATTTGCCTCATCAGTGCCAAGAAAATTCCATAGTGCTTGCCCAATTAAATGATAATTTAAGGAAATAGAGACTACATTGGGAGTTTTCCAAGGTACTTACTGTGAGAATTTTCTTCCCTCCTTTTGATAAGAAAACCGCTTCCCTCAGCACCAATTTCCTAAAAATGTCTACCGCTGAATCATTTAATTTTGAAATGCAATTACTCAATTTGTACTATGATAGATTCCTAAGTAATTCAGATTAGATCTGAATCTCAAATGGCAAGTAAAAACTGAATAAGAGACCTAGTCAGAACTGAGTGAAGTTTATTGAAGAGAGTTACATAGATCACAAACAAGGAACACACGAATTCCACAACATTCTAGAGGCTGGGATCTCTCCAAGTTGAACCCAATTCAAATACAAATTCTCCAATTTATACTCTCGTTGCTGTCCTAAAACTGGTTTCCTGCATCTACCAAAAAAAAGAAAAAAGAAAAGAAAAGAAAAAAAAAAACCTGGTTTCCTGCCAAAAGCATGGATGTGGCCAAAACACCCTTGGGCAAGGGTCTATTCAGACTAAGAAACTATTACCAAGATCTGAAGGCTCTTATTTTATTCATTCAAATAAATTTTCCGTTGTCTTACTCTTATTTCTCCACTTCTTAGACTCTGTAATCTGTATATTCTACTTGTTTATTACTTGATTCCATTTATTCAAATAATTATGCTGCACTGCCACAGCAAGCCTTCCATGATGTTACTGTCAACCATCTTCGAGACTAATATTACTCAAGTTTTCACAACTATGGTGAGGTTGCAGTTAACAGGTTATCTGGCATAAGGCTACATGCCTACATAGATAAGTCAAATGGGTCTAATATCATTAAAAATGGACAATAAAAAAAAGACTATAATGAAAGACTGCAAAACATCTTGAGAAAGGGGACGACATTGGCTGTAATTCTGTGAACGTAATTTAAGCATAAATATTTCTACTGATTGACAGATCTTAATTAGAAAAAATAATTTTAGAAAATAATAAGATAGCAGGATTTGATCCTGGCCAAAGTTTTCTGAGTTTTCTCTTAACTAAACCATAAGTTCAAGGGCTACTCAATAATTGAGTTTTTGATATCTCATCTCTGCTGGCCCATAAGTTGTATTCATAATCGCCAGTGACACACCTAGCCCTGGTCAACTAAATCAACTACAAGTATATTTCTTTACTATTTTTCATTAGAGGGAAAAAAAAAAAAAAAAAAAAAAACTGATATCATATAGAGTCAAGTGCTAATTTATGTATTATAAATAGAATATACTCATTATTTCTCACTCTTTGATCATGATCATATGAGTGCTCATTTTTTCTTGGGAATAAGGAGCTCTAAATTAACTCCATCAAGATATTATATAATCATATATGTAAATCGAGGAGATATATTTATATACAAGAGATATTATAACCAATAGGTCCAAACCTGGGTTAAGGAGGATGATGTCGCAGTAAGTAGCTGACAGCGAGCAAAAAAGCTCGGTTAGTTCTACAAATTATAAATCTTATACTAAACAAAAAATTAGTCATAATTTATGGAGTGCCACATTAATGCCAATGAGGTTTATTCAGCTAATTCTAAATCCTGATCTTAGTGGGAAATCAACCGCTTTAATTTATGTAAAACCTAAAACCTACACACATACATATTTATATTACTTTCCACAAGAATTAACAAAGTTGCCATGCATGAACAACTACTATGTAGAACATGTTAAAATCTCTTACTCTTTATATAGACATCATGTGCACTAGAAAATTAATCTGGGGTATATTAAGTTTTGGTTCCTACCAAATATAAGATAATCGGTTAGTTCCTCAAGCTTTTATTTGATAACTTTAGTCAAATCAATGCAACAGAACTGAAAAAATCATTAGTTAAATATTAACATTCATTGTATTTGATATTAACGTGTCAACATTATTCATCAAATTATTTATTTTCTTTTCCTTTTTTTTTTTGAAAACATAACTTTAGATCAATTGACCCATCAAAGTTGGACTAATGTTTCATATAAGTAAACTATAATCCCTTCTGGTTTGTTCCAGCACTTACATTCCTCTATTTTCAAAATATAAGCACTTTCCCTTTAACAAACTGTTTTCTAACAAAAAGTTTCTTTTTGAATAACACAAAGCATCATATACTACAACATCAACAACATAGCCTCAATCCCAAATTAATTGAAAACGTGTCTACATAGTTAGATGCATGTGTATGCGGCATTGGACCTGTTCAGCGGGCCGGGTGCCAGATCGGTCCAGCTCGGGCTTGCCCAACATGGGTCGGGCTTGGGTCTCGAAATTTAATATAAGCCTAGCCCAAACCCGTGAAAGCCCAACCAGCTATTGGGTGGGCTAAGGGCATTTGGCCCAGGCCCGACACGCAATTTAGATTGTTGCAATTTTTAATATATACTAGTCACCCACACACATGGGCAAGACTGCAAAATATTAGATGAAAAAATAAAAAATTTTGAGAAAAAAGTATAAAAGATATTTTGTAATCTCCGATATGGGGTCAAAGTCAAAAACAATATCATCCAATTTTTTTTTTTGTAAAGATTATTTGAAGTTGTTGTTATTTAAACTATTCTAAGGATGTAAACTGATGGGTTATTACAAAGATTTTCTTATATGTACTTGTAGCAAACTCGATTATAATGTGTATACAAATGATCATCCATAACCATCGCTAACCCTTTTAGAATTACAAAACTCTTTTATGGATGTAAACAGCTAGGGAACTCGCAAAATTTTCCTACACGTACCTGTTTAAACTCTATTATAATATGCATATAAACACTTGTACCTAGCCCCCAACCCTATTGGAATTACCAAACTCTTTAAAGAGTGTAAACAGGTAGGGTACCCACGAAATTTCCCCTACTCATACCTATCTCAAACCTGATTATAATTTGCATGTGAATAATTGTAATTAACTCCAACCTTATTAGAAATATCAAACTCTTATAGGGATGTACGCGTGTAGGTTACCAACAAAATTTCCCCTACTTGCAATTGGTAATAATACTAATACATGTACCTATCCAAACCCGTTGATTATACTATGTATATGAACACTTGTACCTAGCCTTAACCCTATTAGAATTATGAAACTATTGTAGAGATGTAAACGGGTAGGGTACCCACAAACTCTTCCATACCCATACTCGTTTTATGATAATAATATCCATATCTATCCAAAACCCGATTCTAACGTGTATGTGACCATACGCAACCCTAACCCTATTAGAAACTTTCCCTACTCATACTTGTTATGATACTAATATCCATACTTATCCCAAACTCAATTATAATATGCATATATATGAGCACATGTACCCAATCCCCAACCTTATCAATATAAAAAACTCTTCTATGAATGTAAATAGGTGTGCGTAATCCAGATTATCATATGCATATGAATACTCATACCTATCTAGCCCTTACCATATTAATTTGAATTATTTGCATATACTTTGAACCTACTTTAATTATTAAGTAAATTATAAAAGTGTATATCAAATATACAATTTATTTATTTATTTATTTATTTTGTCAAAAAGGTACCTATTAAACTTTTATATAACATAATTTCAAAAAAAAACGTTTTTATATAATATAAATATAATGTCAAACGTGTTTGCTCAACTATAACAACAACAACAACAACATAGCCTCGGTCCCAAATTAATTGTGGTCCGCTACATGAATCAAACTCTTATATTGTGCTCGATTTAGTGCAATTGATGGTGACCTTTTCAGACCATACAAATCCTTCATAATTAATGCGTCCCAAGTTAACTTTGGTCCACCCTTACCTCGTCGAATTTCTTTAGTTTATATTGAGTCAAGTTTTTTAGAGGGTGCGTTTGTAGGCCGCCTTTGCTTCAAATATAAATGGGAAGATATTCTATACTCAAAGTTGCATATAACATAACACACCATTGAAAGTGGAATCATTCTATATTATATGCTTCATAAAAGGTTCCTAACTAACAACTGAAGCACTTGACAAAAAATAAAAAATAAAAAAATCAACAACTGATTCCCAGTTTCAAAAAAATTAGAATAAAAATAAAAATTAACAACCAAAGCCTAAATAAAACTTCTCAACAGTTTCTTTTTTTTTTTGGTGTTTTATTAGTTTTCTAATTGTGTTGAAATACGTGACTTTTTTTAGTGCTAATTCTTTGACTTTAGGTGTTGGACTCTCAACTATAATGAAAGTTAGTTTAAAGACCGATTTAAGATAAATACGATCTCTTAATTGAAATCGGTATTAGATTAATTAGATAATTTAAATGCAAAAGAATCGAAAATAGAAACTCTCCTAAATATGCTACAAAAAATAGGTCATAAATACCTAAAAAATAGCAAAAAAAAGGAAAATAGAAATTCTCATAAATATGACACATGTCACAACCTCATTAACCTTTTTCAGAAGATCTTCCTATATATATAGGGAAATTCTACAATGGAGACTAAATATAAACCCAATGCCATGGGAACCCCTCAAAATGTGTTGTGCATTAAATGTTTTGTGCATTTATGTCACCTCAATTAATGTGTTAGATTTAAATTCAATGGTTCTAAATAGTGTACCCATGGCATGAATATATTTTTGGTTTACATGGTAGAAGTACCCATATATATATATATATATATATTCTTGTAAAAGTGTAAAACCAAAAAAGCATCATATACTAGAGGGACTCAATTAAGTGCATAATTTAAAAGAGGGACATAAGTGCATAATTTAAAAGAGGGACATAAGTGCAAATTATGACAAACATCGGGGGAAAATGTAATTTAATCTTTTCATATATAACAAACTGACCACAAAGTTACTTAATTTTATGCTGCTTGTTGAATTAAATAATCCTACATCGGAAATATAATAAGAGTTGGTATGGTATATAACTGGTGTAAATTGGTCCTAGCACAAGCCAATTGGTTTTTTGCAAGATGGGCTCCAACTCCATTTGTATACCCACGTGTGCGTGTGCGTGTGCGTGTGCAACCCAACACTCTCCGGGCTCATAGATTTTTATATGGTATCAGAGTGGAACGATCTTGGACTCATATTTGAAGACCTAGTTGGACTAGCTATGGAGTCTAGACCCGTTTGTGGATCTAGAGCCTATAAAGAGTAGGCCTAGACGTGTTTGTACAAACCTCTAAGAGTAGGTCTTTGTTTGACACGTGACAACTAGTCCAGGTCTAGTTGCACTTGAGGGGGAGTGTTGGATTACATAATCTCATATCGGAAATATAATAAGAATTGGTGTGGTATATAACTGGTGTAGATTGGGTCCTAGCACAAGCCAATTGATTTTGTGCAATATGGGCTCCAACCCCATTTGTATACCCATGTGTGCATGTGCGGCCCAACACTCTCCGGACCAATGAATTTCTACACTGCTCAATATGTTATTCTATGCCTTTAGGGAACTCATTTTATCCTTTATTCCTTCCCAAATGCACTTAGATGATAAGAAAAACACAAACCACTAAGGACTTGGTCATAAAGAGAAATATATTAATCATTGAAGCCTTGGTATGGTAACTCCAATTCAAATTACTTTGTAGGATAAAAGGAATATCATCGAAGTTTCTCATCTTGCATCAATGGTATCCATTGGTCGACCAACTATACTTATTTGTTAAATATAATTGTGGGTACATGAGAATTTGAAATGAAGATATAAAAAGAGATCTTAAGATATTCAAATGTGACTGACGCATCTAGGGTGCTGCATAGTAGCTGCATGGTTACTCTACTTATAGTTTGAGCTGCTATATATACCTAATAGTTGTATAGCAATGAGCTCAAATATTGATTGTATGTTGGTCACACGGCTTATACTTGTATGAAAATGTTTCCACAGAGATGAGAGATATTGTTCTCTACATAAGAAACTTATGAGATATCAAACCAATTATGTGCAAGTGGGAGATGTTGGAGGACACGTATGTGCACATAATTAAAGTGTGGTAGTTTTTTGTAATTTTTTATGTATAAACAAACTTATGAGATATCAAACCCATAATGCTCGGTCCAGAGGACCCAATATCCATCTCTTCAAACCGACCCTATTGCCCATTATTAGCAATAAGGGTCAACAAAAAGTAGTTGTTGCCACTGTCCCCTAATGACAACTACTTTATGTTCCCCAAATTATCCACATACGAGACAGGTTTGAAATCAGTAGTTGTCGCGCAAATCAGAAGCATATTGGTATTTTGGGCTTTCTTGTACATGCAACCTCAATCCAAATTTAGTAGGATTCGACTACAAGGATCAAAATTTTTCATTCAAAAACAGTAACAAGTTAACAACTAATCCTCAACCCCAAATGAGAGGGGCAATGGGGGTTGCCTGCATGTTTCTAACTCTTCCACTTCGCTTGATTTAATGTAGTTGATGGCACAAATTCTTAAATCCTTTTTAATCATTGCATCCTAAGAAATGAAATGCTTTCATTCAACTTGATTAAATGTAGCTGATAGTGTGTTTTGATAGTCTCTTAAATCCTTCATAACTAATGCATCCCAACTTGTCTTATGTACACCTCTATACCATTGAATTCCTTTAGTTTTACTTTTTCAACAAAACCCATCATTTGGTCCTTGAACTTGGTGCTTTTTATGCTTTTGGTCCGTAAACTTTTATTACTACACATTTAGTCCCTAAACTTTCACAAAGATGTGCATTTGGTCCTTCCACCGTTTAAGGTGGTAAACCCGATGACGTAGCTAACATAAGTCCCACATAACTAGCCAAGAATAGTAAAGTGGTTTATATTACTGAACCGGACGACTCACTTTAATCAACAAAACCAAAAAAAAAAAAAAACTGAATTTCCCTAAAAGCGTAAAAAACTTAAAGTTCAAGGGCCAATAGCATAAAAAAACTCAAAATTTTAGGGACCAAATGCACAATAATGAAAGTTCATGGACCAAATGTATACCAATGAAAGTTCAAAGACAAAAAGCTTAAAAAAAACTCAAAGTTCAAGGACCAAAAGATATGTTTTGCTTAGTTTTTATAGTGTTGAGTTTTTCTAATTGGGACAATTGCACGTTGAGGCTTCCAGTACTACTTTTTTTTAAGCGCTTCTAGTACTACTCAATGGTAGTAGAATTGCAATTTGAAGCAAACTAATCTACTATAGAGCTGAAATAAATAATTGAATCCAATAATGCTAATACAAGGTCCTAATCATTGAAGTTCAATAGAAGATGAAAAGGAAAATACCCTCATTTGACACCACAAACTTGCCAAAGTAGTAGATTATGATTACATAGAACCAAGTTTTATCTTCATTTCCTCATGCCCTTTGTCTCTTATCCTACCACCTTTTTTTTTAGCTTGACCATGGCTATCAATTCTCTCACTATACCCCTTACAATGACTATACCACCATTGCGCCTACAATCACTAATATACCAATTATGCCAATGCAATTTCTCATATTACAAATCACTATGGAGTCCTCTTCTCCGTCACGAACCCTACAGCTAGATCATTCTTTGAAGTCCCCTGATGGGATTCTCCAATGCGGATTAAGAGTATAATACAATCTCCATAAATAAATTCATTTGAAGCAAATAAATGGAATAACAAAAAAAAAAAAAGATTAACATACTAACCTTTTGAATTGTTATAGCAAATCCATTCCTTTTCTTCTCATCATCCATAGAACCCAATTGCCCACCAATTTCAATATCTCCAACCTTCAACCCCTTGCACGAATTTGCCACCAAACCCACCATCTCAACATTCACCTTCCCAGAATCCCCTTGCCTCCCCTCCCCACCTCCAACATCCATCCAAAACACAAACCCAACAAAGAACACATAAAACCCCACAAAGCCAGCAGCCTGCCAGACAAAAATCTCCCCACTAAGATACACATAGAAGAGCCACAATACCCCGACCAAGTAAAACAACACATCCCTCACGAACGGCGCGGGATCGACGGCGAACGGCGCCGCATAGATCCCGACGACCCCGACGACCAGCCCCGACACAAACATCCCGGCGGAGATGATCGCCCCCAGGCCGGTCCTCGGCTGGCCGGCGCGCATTGCGGCGGCGGAAGCGAAGACGTCGGGGGCGCCGTTGCCGAGAGCGAGGAGGGTGACGGCGGCCATGCTGGGGGAGAGATTGAAATGGGAGGAGAGGGTGGTGACTACGATGGAGAAGCGGTCTTGGGCGGTCTTGACGAGGATGTAGAATTGGAGGAGGAGGATGAGGGAGAGGGAGGGGATGGAGAGGTGGGGGTTTTGGTGGAAGAGGTGGAAATGGAGAGAAGGGTAGCTGAAGTCTCCATTGGGGAGGGAGGTGTTGAGGAGGGATCTGTGATGGTGAAGGGGAGGAGGGGGATTTGGGGGTGGGGGAGTGGTGGTGGAGGAGGAAGAAGATGAGGGATGAGATGAGGAAGAGGGAGGTTAGGAGAGAGGGGAAGACTGCCATTCCCATTGCCATGCCATTAGAGTGTGCCCTTCTTGTGGGGGGACTGTCTTGTGCTGTGTTGTGTGTGATTCCATTGATTTCATTATACTATAAGGAGTGGCACTTCTAATTTTGACCTTGTTTAAAGAAATCGAGTCCCTTACAAATCCTTCAATTTGTTGGAGTTCGGGGTTGAGGTACTTTCTGAGCCCACCTAGATTATCTTTTTGCGAGTGTTCTTGCGCTTGGTAGCGTGAAAGTCTTTTGATTTGGTGTGCACTGAATAATTTATGGTCAGCATTGTCAGGTCTCATATGAGGAGTGACCCTACCAACCAATCTAATTTTTTTTCAATCTACGAGACTTAAACTTGAGATCACTCTTAAGGAAAATCAAGTCTCTTGCCACTCGAGGTCTAGGTGTTGTCTGAGCCCACCCAGATCTTGTCGTTGGTGTTCTTGTGATTGGTGATGTAAAAGTTTTTTGATTTCGTGTGCGCAACACCTCATCATTAGATATCATGAAAATGCGCCTTTTTTTTTTGTTTTTCTATGAAACCATCCTCTTCGACTAATCTAGATTCCCTTTCAACTAGTTGATAGTAATTCCCCTATTAATTGTACAAGTTAATTTTCCTAATGATACATTGTAATAACAATTCTCCTATAATTGTATAGCTTTCTAATGATGCATTGTAGTAGGAATTCCAATGTAGGACAAGCAAAACATATAGTCAAGGGTTCAATAACAATACGAAGAAGATTAGAAAGAAATCAACTAGGAACGTTGGAATTGAAATATACTTGAAACAATTGATGTTGTTAAGAGTACACATTTGTGATGGGGTGAACCTATACCAATAAATAATCTACCCCTCTTGTGTCACCAAATAAGGATCACAACCACAATATGAACAATCCAATAAATAAAGAACAGTGGAAATGCAAGAATCAAACCACAACACACAAGACTTTTTAACGTGGAAACCTTCTCAAAGTGAGAAGTAAAACCACGAGGTGACTAACACTTATGAAAAACTCTCCACTATGAAAATGAGAATACAAAAGTCTTCTCTAACACTAGTTAGAGGTATGAACATCACAAATCATCAAGACAACAAGTATAGAAACATATCTTGGCCAAAGAACTTAATACAAGAGATGTGGAGGATGTCACATAGAAGAGGGCAAAGTGAAATCTCTACCAATAGTGATGTAGAGCTCGACGCCGTGAATCTTCCCTTCGAATCTTGCCTCAAACGGTGTCCGTTTGGACCTTCAATCAAGTGTTTAAATGATGCTTCAAAGTTAAGGCTTGAAGAACACAAATCTCTCCCCAAATTTCTCCTCAATCAAAGTTGTTCTCCTTTCTCTCTCCCTCTCTCCCCCTCCAAAATAGGGCAAGTGCTTTAAATAGGAGGTGGACAAAATGACAAGTTTGCCCTTCCACTAATGGGTTGAAAAACCCAACAATTTCTCCATTTTTTCAACTAAGTGAAGGAGGGATCACCAATCCTGTTATGTCGCAACATACTTCAAGTTTCAAACTTGGCAATGCCTTTGTAAACATATCAGAACCATTACTATCGGTGTGAATCTTCTCAATCCCAAGTAAGCCTTTATTGAGAACATCTCAAATCCAATGATACCTTACATCAATGTGCTTAGTCCTCGAGTGAAATGAAGCACTCTTACTCATGTGAATGACACTTTGATTGTCACAAAACAAAACATATCTTTCTTGCTTGAAACCAATTTCTTGAAGAAACTTCTTCAACCACAACAACTCTTTACATGCTTCGGTTATTGCAATGAACTCGAGCTTCAGCGGTAGAAAGTGCAACACATTTCTGTGACCTGGGCTGCCATGATATTGCCCCACCTGATAAAGTCATCAAGTAACCTGAAGTGGACCTCTGAGCATCCAAATCATTGGCCATATCTGCATCCGTGTAACCAATCAAGAGTGGCTTCCCACTACCAAAAGTGAGTCTCAAAGAAGCAATACCTCGTAGATATCTCATAATCCACTTGACTGCATCCCAATGCTTTCGTCCCGGATTAGATAAGAACATACTGACCACATCAACTACATATGCTATATCTGGTCTAGTACACACCATAGCATACATCAAACCTCCCACTGCGGAGGCATATGGAATTCTCTCCATATCATGTTTCTCTTCATTTGTAGAAGGACACTGGTAAGCATTCAACTTAAAGTGACTAGCTAAAGGAGCATTCACTACCTTAGCCTTGTTCATGTTGAACCTCTCAAGAACTTTCTCTATATAGTGCTTTTGTGACATAAACAACTTCTTGGAACTTCTGTCTCGCAAAATACAGATACCAAGAATTTGTTTTGCCGGACCCAAGCCTTTCATGAAGAATGACTTTCTCAACTGCTTCTTCAACTTTGCAATTCTCGAAGCATTCCTGCCAACAACCAACATATCATCAACATAGAGCAACAATATAATGAAACCATCATCAGAAAATCTCTGCATGAAAATACAATGATCAGAAGTAGTCTTATGGTAGCCTTACTCCCCCATACTTCAAACTTCTTGTACCATTGTCTTGGTGCTTGTTTCAAGCCATAAAGACTTTTCTTCAACTTGCACATATAATTTTCTTTTCCATGCACTTTGAAACCCTCTGGTTGTTCCATATAAATTTATCTAAGTCACCATGAAGGAAAGTAGACTTCACATCCATCTGCTCAACCTCCAAATCAAGACATGTTGCCAAACTCAAAACAACTCAAATAGATGACATCTTGACTACCGGCGAGAAGATCTCATCATAATCGATGTCTTTCTTTTGACTAAAACCCTTAACAACCAATCTAGCTTTGTATCGAGGTTGTGAAGTGTGCTCTTCATGCTTCACTCTATACACCCACCTATTTTTCAAAGCTTTCTTGTCATTAGGTAACTTAACCAACTCAAAGGTATGGTTATCATGCAATGATTTCATCTCATCATCCATTACCTCAACCCATTTTTCCTTATGCTCATCTTGCATAGCTTCTACATAACATTCAGGTTCTCCCCCATCACTAAGTAACACAAACTCGCTAGGCGGATATCGACTAGAAGACATTTTTTGTCTCTCAGATCTCCTAGGTGGAACAATAATTGGAGCCTCTAGCACTGCTGGTAACTGCTAATGATCATGATCATCGTCACCTAACTCGACCTCTAGAGGTATATCAACATCACCATTATCATGTTGATCATCATGAACTGCATCTGAGGTTTGTGTCTAAACAAGCGGTGGAGCAAATGACCCAAAATCAACCAAATCACCATTAACATTAGGCACTGAACTAACTGTCTTCTCTATGTCCTCAATGATCTGATCCTCCATAAACACTGCATCTCTACTTCTCACAAGTTTCTTCTGAGCTAGATCATAAAACCTACAGCCAAACTCATCTTGTCCATAACCAATAAACACACATTGTCTAGTTTTGACATCAAGCTTAGACCTCATCTTTCGAAATATGAACAAAAGCTTTGCACCCAAACACCCGTAAGTGATCATAGGAAACATCCTTTCCCTACCAAACTCTCTCTGGAACATCTAGATTCAGAAGAACACTCAGTGTCAAATTCAACACATGTACCACCGTACTCAAAGCTTCACCCCAAAAGGATTTAGGCAACTTTGCTTCTGAAAGCAAACATCTCACTCTTTCAACTAGAGTTCTATTCATTCTCTTAGCTATTTCATTTAACTGAGGTGTCTTAGGAGGTATCTTTTGATGACGAATGCCTTGTTGCTTGCAATACTCATCAAAAGCGCCACAATACTCGCCACCATTGTCGGATCTAATGCATTTCAACTTCTTCCCAGTCTGTCTCTCAACTAAGGCATGAAACTTCTTGAATACATCAAACACTTGGTCTTTTGTCTTCAAGGTGTAAACCTATAACTTTCTTGAATAATCATCATTGAAAGTGACAAAGTAAATAGCACCACCAAGTGTCCTTGTCTTCATAGGACCGCATACATCAGAATGTACAAGATCAAGTATTTCCGACTTTCTTGAATGAGAACTAGTTGACTTGAAAGCAACTCTGGTTTGTTCCCCTGCTAAGCAGTGACACATTTTTTCAAAGGTGAATTTTTTACCCCTGAGAGCACATTTTTCTTTGCCATAACTGTTAAGCCCTTCTCACTCATGTGACTAAGTCTTCTGTGCCATAACTCAACTGTATCATCATTCTCAAGTGCATTGATTTTACTATCACATACCCTTGCTTGAGTTAAATACAGTGAAGAACACTTCTTTCCTCTAGCCACAACCATGGAACCTCTAGAAAGCTTCTATTTCCCATCATTGAGAGTGCTACAAAATCCTTCATCATCAAGCCTACCAGATGAAACAAGATTCATGCGAATATCTGGGATATGTTTCACATTCTTCAAAACCAACTTAGAACCAATATTAGTCTCTAGGCATACATCACCCATACCAATGGCTTTAGACAAACGATTGTTCCCCATCCTAACATTATCAAAGTCTCCAGATTTATAAGATGTGAAGAAATCTCTTCTTGATGTAACATGAATTGAGGCACCACTGTCAATAACCCAATTAGTCTCATGGTATGCAAGATTAACCACATCATCATCACACATAACAAGAAACTCCTCCGTCTTCTTTCTCCATGCATGGTAATTAGAACCATTCAAACTAATCATTTTGTTTAGATTGAATATTTGGTCATCCATTGCTAAACACAAGGAACAAGAACTTCAACCACGTTCTGATACCACTTTGATAGGGTGAACCTATACCAACAAATAATCTACCCCTCTCTTGTGTCACCAAATAAGGATTGCAACCACAATATGAATAACACAACAAATAAAGAACAATAGAAATGTAAGAATCAAACCACAACACACAAGATTTTTTAATGTGGAAACCTTCTCAAAGTGAGAAGTAAAACCACGAGGTGACTAACACCTATGAAAAACTCTCCATTATGAAAATGGGAATACAAAAGTCTTCTCTAACACTAGTTAGAGGTATGAACATTACAAATCATCAAGACAACAAACATAAAAGCATATCTTGGCCAAGAACTTAATACAAGAGATGTGGAGGATGTCACATAGAAGAGGGCAAAGTGAAATCTCTACTAGTAGTGATGTAGAGCTCGACGCCGCGAATCTCCCCTTCAAATCTTGCCTCAAACGGAGTCCGTTTCGACTTTCAATCAAGTGCTTAAATGACGCTTTAAAGTTAAGGCTTGAAGAACACAAATCTCTCCCCAAACCACAAATCTCTCCCTAAATTTCTCCTCAATCAAAGTCGTTCTCTCTCTCTCTCTCTCTCTCTCTCCAAAATAAGGCAAGTGCTTTAAATAGGAAGTGGACAAAATGACTTGTTTGCCCTTCCACTAATGGGTTGAAAAACCTAACAACTTGAGCAGGAAACTGGCAAACTATATTCAAGCTAGCTAGTACATTCATGCAATTGAATCAAAGTTTTTCAAAAATTTAGTGCAAATAATGGGATCAATATTTTTTCCATCAATCAGAATGAAAGTTTGTTCATGCATACAACCTTTTCTTTTTTACTTCAGTGGGAATCAAACTCAGGACCTCCCCAAACCTTCCCTTTAGGCAAGTGTGCCTCCACATTTCTATACAATCATGTATATTATTTTGGTTACATTGACAATGTTGGAAGAATGTTTGAACCATTGAAACTCTTAAAATTAAGCAGCGATTTTATCGATCACTGATAGCAAATATTATGTTGAACTTTAGCCTATATGTAGTTGTATTGTATCCATGCACCCTTAATTGCTTCTGCATGTTCCTTTAATTCTCCCCCATAATCCCAAATAATAACAGAGGTTGAGGAACTCTTACAGTAATGCAGAAAGCCAATCTTATGCGGCATTAGAGTTTGCGCGCATTTCATTAGTCCCTCAAGTAAGTTTCTTCTCGTTTAAGAGAAGTTGTCACTCCGTAATCCCCAAAAAGTAAGCCAAAATTGTAAATGAGTAAAGTTGTCACAAAAAGTGCGCTTCCTCCCTTCCACTCATTCCCAACAAAACATGGCATAGTGGATTGTATCTAAGCATAAGATAAGCTAATACTTCAACCAAACAGGGCCTTAGAGTCTAGACTTTTATGGGGTTTTTGAAGTTTTTTTATTTTAAAATCATCCTCAAGCAATAAATGACTTCAAAATAACTTGTAAAAGTCCTTTGATATTTATAAAAATTTTAAAAACCCCCCTAAGAGTCCAAACAGATTTTTTGTAAGTGATAAGGCCTTCTTTCGTTGGAAATAAGTCATGTCTCATTCGTGTGATGTGAAAACGTGATTTCCCTGTATTTTCTCCGGACAATACATTTCCCTTTACATTGGCCTTGTTTGGTTCGGGGGGAAGTTGATGGAAGTGAGAAAACTTACAGGGAAGTTCCAATTCGCCTTGTTTGGTTGGATATTTTTAAAAAACTTCTCTGGAAGTTTGACCCCTAACTTCTCCCACATAGGGGAAGATAACTCACTTGGGGGGAGGGGGTGAGTTATCTTCCTGAGGGGGAATGGACACTTCTACCCTCATTTAATGTTCTCTCTCTCTACCTTTATTCCCTACAATCTCTCTATTAAAAACAGTTTAAAGGTCATTTATGTCAATTACATTATTTTATTATTTTTAAAATGTGGAACTTCTCAGGAAGTGCAAAATTGAACCAAACGTAAAAAATGCAACTTCCTTAGTGGTTAACTTCCTAGGAAATTAAACTTCCCTGGAAGAAAACTTCCTTGGAAGTTAGTAAAATGAACCAAACGAAGCCATTATCTATGTTAACTAAATTCCTTTTTTCATGAACTACTGTTAGGAGAGTATATAGTAGGGAACGGTTGACCTCGATTTTGAAATACTGAAGCATCACATAAGCATGAGTTAGTTAACTTATAAGTTTGGTCTACTCTTCTTGTATAGAGGAACATCACAACAATGGCATGCATGCGTAACAAATTAAGGCTCTAGCTCCTAATAGTTACCGGACTGAACTGCGTGAACAACAAATACTACTTTTCACCTTTAAATTTCTGTTTAGAGTTGTTATAATTTCTTCACAAATCTAAAATCGACACTAACTTAGCTACTTAGCTTAACACCCTTTTTTCTACACCAGGACAGCATCTTAATAGAGGCCTAAAAACAGTCTCTTGTTGCTCTTCATGTTTCCAAGAAAACAATTGTGAAGAAATTAACATTCGTTACATCATGTGTCCAAACAATGTCGAATTCCGAAGTGATCAAGAGATGGGATCTTCTTCGGCATCCAGAAATGTCGACGTGCTGAGGGAGAAAAAATTTAGCATCTTTGGCTTCACATTTGCAAAGGACCTCGATCCAGTTCGCATGGTGACATATATATAACTTGATCGTATAACATTGATGATTTTTTTCCCCAAATGACAAGGTTTATGAAGTTGAACAAGTTTTTGTATATGTTTGCAGTTTTTTGCAGAAGTGTTGGGGACCTTCATCTTGATGTTCTGTCTATGTGGTATCATAGCAAGCACACAGTTAATGAGAGGAGATGTGGGTCTATTGGAGTATGCAGCGACGGGCGGTTTAACGATAACTGTTCTGATTTTTTCGATAGGGCCTATCTCCGGCGCACACCTTAACCCCTCTGTCACCATAGCCTTTGCAACTTTAGGTGCAGTTCCATGGTCCAGGGTACTTCAACTGCATCTGAATTTAATCTTTATTAGTTTGGTTTTCTATGCTTTGTGAAGAAATCTGTATTTGTCGTTATTAATTAATCATTTCTGTAACAAAAATCAAAAGTTCATTCAAGTTGATTAGCCGAATTGAACACATTGAATTGAATGTGCAGACAAGAATTAATTAGCTTTTGAACAGGATTAATAAGTACAAGTTGTTTTCTTTTCACAGGTTCCCTTCTACATTGCGGCGCAATTCCTAGGATCTATATTTGGAACATTTGCAGGGATATCGATTTATAACATTCGGATAGAATCGATAGTCACTCAGCCTCTCCAAGGGCTCAAGACGGCTTTCTTTGCAGAGTTCATGGCCACCTTCATTATCATGTTCTTAGCTGCGCTGATCTCATGTGCACCACATGCTGTAAGATTTCAAACTTATGCCTCAGTAACTTCCATCAACAATTGTACAACTTTTGGCTTGCATACTACTAATCAATGGCTATGCAGCTTATATGAATGTTTCGCCATGCTTTTACTTTGTTCAGCGAACAGGTCAGGTTGCCGCCTTTGCCATGGGCGTCTCAATTGCACTCGCAATTCTTATCACGGGGTATGTTACGAACCATGTTGCACTTCTATAGTCATCTGTTAACCGACGAACTAGTTTTTGAATCATAGCTTAATTAGTTTCTTTCACTAATTTGCGAGAGGCAGTATTTATCTTTTCTCATGTTGTTCATCATTTAATTTTGATTTTCTTTACTTGTATAGGCCTGTGTCAGGAGGGTCAATGAACCCTGCAAGATCAATAGCTCCAGCACTTATTTCATGGAATTTTGAAGGCATATGGTTGTACATTCTAGCACCAACTGTGGGAGCCGTACTTGGGGCTTCTGTCGCTCGAGTTTTGCGTCTTCAAAGTCGATCCTGCTCACTCAATTCCTCTCCTAATGCCGGTTTAATTTGCCAAGTGAACCATTGATCACTCAACATGTATTTATGCGTGTAATGTATAATAAACAATTAGTAGTCCTGCATCAATCATTCCTTTGATTGATCCGGCCCAAAGTCATTGTGAGAGCAAGAGCTGAATAATATAGAGAACTTTTGATGAACACATTTCTCAAGCAACACTAATCTTGGTTTTTATAAGGCTCTTAGTGCCCTTTAATATTCTATTTAATACTTTTGATGTGTGTTACACCTTACAAGAATTAATATGCAAAATAGTTCATTAGATTAGGAATCACATTTTTCACACGCCAAAGATGTTAATTATGTCATTCTGTCATAAAATGTGTCTCGAAAATGTGTACAAACAAGTCAATCCCTACCAACTAGTAATTGGTTCAAGCAGCAAGAGGCTTGGTCAAATTTAAGCATCATATAGCCATATAGGTGCATGAAACAAAGTTGGGGAGCTACTCTTAAGACAACCAATTTCGTAACTAATAAAAAATCAAATCTATTATTCTCACTGTTTATTAGGCTCTAAAATTATTCTTTTTTTTTTTTTTGTCAAATGTTTTGAATTATTCAATGTCGTGGAATTTAGTTGCAAATGCTTTCCTCAACAATGTAATATATAGCTCCTTTGGAAATAATGTAATAACTTGATCTAGAGCCAGATTTTTTTTTTAATGGAAGAACACAAAGACCTCATTTTGAGGCATCGATTGATGTAAGAGCAGTGTTATAACTTGTAATCAGTGTTTTCAACTTCAATAAAATTATGATTGGCATAAAAAAAATAAACAAAGACCTCATTTGGTTGGAGACAAGTGAGGAAAGGGAAGTTTACATGTAAAGAAGCGCCAACTTTCCTTATTTTGTAAATATTTTGTACTTTCCTTGTTTTGTAAATATTTTGTTTCTGTTTTTCTGTAAATGCACTTCCCTTGACACTAACAACTTTTCCTCATAATTAGTTTTTTATTAAAAAAAAACTTCTTTATTAGGGGTGCCGACTGGCTTTTGTGAAAATAATTGAGACTAAAAAAGTTGGGACATCCATAATTTTTATTAAAAAAAAACTTGGTATAAAACCCCTAAGAAAGTGCACTTCCTGACTAAGAATAACAAAACTTGGATAGGTATGCACTTTTTAAAAGGGCATCATAGTAAATCAAACTAATTTATTTTTAAAAACTATTAACGATTTTTGAAAAATAATCAAACTTATAATCTTAAAATACTTTGGTACGTCAGCATAGATATGCGAGTATTAGTATCGTTGCATTTTTTGCATTAAGATGCACATGCACACATTCTGATATATATCGCACAGACACTCTTACATGTGTGCTTGCTTGGAACCCAAAAAATACAAATATCAATCCAACACAGCTTCTACCCCTCTACCTTAATAATTCCCCAAAAATGTTTTACAAAAAAAAAAAAAAAAAAAAAACCAAACAGGGCCAAAGTAAAATGTTTCCACGTGCTTGGCCAAAAACAAAAAAATGTTTCCACGTGGCACGTGGTGACTGGGGGATCGACGTGCCACTTCAAGGTGGCCTTCAAGAGGATCCACAACAGCTCAAAACGAGAGCGCGCATTTTTCCGTTCCGAGTTTCAGACAGAGAGTTTTGTGTATTGTGTTGCGAGCGAGCGATCGATCGAGAGAGAGAGAGAGAGAGAGTGTTGTGTGCGATTGCGCGAGCGAACGGAGAAGCAGAGGAGAAGAAGAGATGAACACGATCGCGTACAGAGCGAACGCTCTCTCCGTGTTCGCTCTCTTGATCTTGGCAGTGACCTGCTTCATGGCCTCTCTCTCCGACAATCTCAACGTTCCTACTCCCACCGCTGAAGTCCGAGTAAGATCCTCGACCGTCTCTTCGTTCTAATTTGTTCTCTCTCGTTTTCTTTCTCTCTCTCTGTGTTCGTGAATCGTGATCTGATCCGTTTCGCACTTCGTTTTGTTCGGTTTTCGTGAATTGACTTGTTTTGACCTAATTTGTTGTTGGTGCAGGTACTGGACGTCAATTGGTTCCGGAAGCTGCCTAGTGGAAACGATGAGGTACTTGAATGCTCGTTTCCTTGCTTGATCGGTGATGAATCTTGAAATTCTGTTAGAAAAATCATTGAAGATCAATTTAGGGATTTGGCGCCGCGAAATTCAACATTTCTTTCCGATTTCATGTTCATCTGTACAATTAGTTCAATGTGTTGTCTCAGAAATCTGTGAAATACACAAAAGGAAGTGTGAAAGAATAAAAGAAAGAAAGAAAGAAAGAAAGAAATGCGTGGTAGATTAAACTAAGTTTCAGAATTACAGTGGAAATTATGTATAACACGACTGGTAAAAAGCCGAAATTGGTCTATTCTGAGCTTGTTTAAGGTGCTATGGCCTCCTACCACAAGACGTGTGAAGATCATGTTGATGTTCATATATTCACCTTTTTATATTTAGTGAGTTCTGCCTTATACATATATGGAATACAAAAGAAAGTGTAGATGTATAAAGAGGGATTTGATCAATTAAGACGTACAGCTCGCAAAGGTGCTATGATCTCCTAGCACAAGAGGCGTGTCAAATGGCACACTCAACCAAAAAAGATCTTTTTTGAGAATTCGATCACCCGACCTTGCAGAGGTGGGAGCATGCATTTTCCACTGCACTACAGGTGTGGTTGGCTACTAAAAAAGAAGATTAAAAAAAATGAAAAAGATTTTCTACCAACCAAATGTTGAATAAAATTTAATGAAAATGATAATGAGAAGCTGTTGACCATAATGCAATCCTGTGGTTAAAGAGTTCCAATCATAATTTTTTTTTCCTATAATCAATATATATTTTTTTTAATTGTGATTTAAAGACCACAATCCTGCCCTTTTTAGTATGTTTGTTTTGAAAATATTTTTATGCTTTCCTTGCTACTGGTTTCATTTGTATTTAAGCATTATGTCTGTAATTGTTGTCAGTTTGTCATGTTTTTTTTGTGCAGGTTAGTTTGAATATGAATATAACAGCAAATTTGGCGTCCCTGTTTACATGGAACACAAAGCAGGTAATCTTTAGGAAATATTTAGTTTGAACGCTCTATAAAGTTGAATCTTATGGATAATTTATTTATTTATTTATTTGGTAGTGTGCATGAATCAAGTATTGTTTCTTTAGAAATGGGTACCTGGAGATCTCCCATCCAAAATATGCCATATAAACTAATTAGTTTAAGCAAAAATTTATCATTGAAATGAACGAGGGTTTTTATAACTTTAGTTTCAAGAGAATTCGTGTTCCTAATTTTATTAGGGCTTTCTCTGTTTTACTCATATAGATTCTATTGAGATGCACGAATTGGAAAGCTATTTGTCTATAGACACCAATATGATGAGATTTTTAGGGCTCCTTGCATTATTAGGAACGCAGTATCTATATGGCAGTGTTGTCTCATTTGCAGCATCCTGTTGAAGATCATTTAGAATGTAATGTCTTTTTTTAATACTGCAGGTGTTTGTCTTTCTAGCAGCTGAGTATGAAACCCGACAAAACTCACTAAACCAGGTAAATAAGATTCTTTTCCCTGTAGTGCAATGAGATGCAGGTGATAGCATATGATTTCATATATTGGTAGGGATCTTCAATATTGCAAGGGAACTTATTAGGGTAGTTTGAATGTATGATTACCTTTGGCCCTCCATGCAGCTGAAGATTTCTCAGTTCAAGAGTAGATGTCCTTTAGCACAGTAACATTCTTCACTTGATGTTAGTGAATAGGTTGGGATTGAAATGACTGTTTAGCAGTATTTAGTATACTAAGGCATTGTAGCTGTTTAACTGCTGCTAGGAAATAGTAGCTGACATACTAGAGCAGCATGTTTATTTAACTTTAAATATATTAGATTGTATCGTATGATAGTTTTAAGAAAGTTTTATCATCTGCTCTATGTCATACATTTTGGAAGCAATAACTAACTTTTATCTTAACATCTATATTGGATATATATCATATATATGAATTGATACGCACTCTTAGTGATAT
Source organism: Stephania japonica (assembly GCA_039657345.1). Taxonomy (NCBI): domain Eukaryota; kingdom Viridiplantae; phylum Streptophyta; class Magnoliopsida; order Ranunculales; family Menispermaceae; genus Stephania; species Stephania japonica. Next base: position 10,468,140 of record CM077558.1, on the reverse strand, counting down.
TTTGTGTTTCTTTTCCATCCATATATTTGATCTATCATATTTTTATCTTGACTGCTGGTTTTGTTGTTTTGAATAGTTTCCTTTCGTTTGTGATTATTCATAATTCATTCCTCATTCACAAGATCGATTTATTGTCTTGTTTTTTCTTTTCTCTTTAGAGCCTCTTGTAAATTATAACAAGAAAGAAATGAAGTTAAGAAGGATTTAATTGTATTTTTCACATAACTTTGATGATATTTTTAAGAACTTTATTTGGATTTAATTCATTTGTTGTCATTTTGGACTAAAAGTACTTATTCAAATATGTTTGGAGAAGTCAAAGAGCTGTACACCATGAACCAAGACCAAGGATACGGCTGCTTTGAACTTCTTCATCATACAGTTATTAGGGATTACCCATATGAGTGGTGACTTGTTGATGAAGGAAATTCAGTCGCTTATGATGGAGTTGACTGTCTCATTTCTGTGCATATTTTAACCTTGTAAAATTGAGAAAGGGTTTTGTTTTGTTGAGTTCTGTGTCGTTGAGCTGTGTCAAGTGCCATCTGATTACCTATACTGTACAACTGATGCACTGGTGTTTTCATGACCCAATTTGTGACTCTTGATTTTCGAAAAGGGGTGTGTGTGTGTGTGTGCATGCATGTATGTTTGGGAGTTTTGGCATTGGCTTAGGCATCATCCAAGAATGCATACAATTCCACTCACAAAATGCTCGAGTGGGGTGGGCGAAATAGATCTAGCAACCTCTCATAGACGTTAAATTCTCAGAGACCATTGAGCTACTGGGTCATTGGCTCTTTTTAATTGTCAAACATTTGAGCCCTGGCTTGAGCAGTTTCCTTTTAGAGTGTAAGCTTAACAAGTGAAAGTTTTTAAAGTGCTCAACTGCCCCACCTTGATAAAATTGCATATTTTGCCCATAAGTATTCATTTTCTTATCATAACAATGTTCTAGTGGCTAAGGGGGGAGCTAATTAATGTTTCTTCTGTTAATATTTCTTAGCTACTGAAACTTGAAACAAAATAGTTGTCTTTGAAGGCGGTTGGCTTTTGGTTGTTTCTTTATGCAGGTTTGTTCAATTAAATAATTAATTTATTTATATACTTAAGCAGGTTGAAGTGGATAACATGTACATTTCTAATGTCATTGTAACAAATTAATAATATATCTACTATCTATGGTCTTGCGTTTTTGTTGTCTAAGAAATATTTAAGGTGTCCAGCTTGATTTGTCCCTTATATAGAGTTGTTGCCACTTACCAGGTTTATCACTGTTAAGTAATGGAAAGGTAGTTTTGCAATGTGATGATTGACCTGAAAGACTAAGGGAAACCCTAGTACTTTCTAAGGTCCCTATCGTCTCTCATTATCCCAAGAACTCCACTTATACACATTTATATTTTCTTTTTCAGAATGCCAATGGCTTCCGATCAGTTTGCTTATTGTTTCTAGTTAGGATATAGATATATGCATTGCAGAATAGTTTGGAAATTAATGTCTTTGTCTTGATGAAAATCATAGACTAAGGGACTTTGCACTCATAATTTTGCCTTTTTATGTTATATTTATTCGGTGTGCAAATACAAGGAAGCAGTGATTGGCTATTTAGGGGAGAGGTCAAAATGAATTTTAGAGGTAAAGCACCAAGGATTTAGGAAGCGCAAAAGTCTTTGCAGATGGTGAATAATGAGATCAATGTGAAGGCAAGGAAAATGAGCTGAATCAATGCTAAGATTGTGATAACTTACCTTGCTGCTCATATTTGTTCTTGATCCAAAATGTGACGTCTCTTTGTAGTTATAGCAAACTTTCTTATTTTTTTGAAAATGCTTTTTTTTCATTAATACTGAACGATGCACATTAAATGCATTCGGCAATAAGTACAGTAGCATGCTGAATCACAATGTGCCACAAATAGAAAGAATCTAACCAAGGGCGGAATGGTTAAATTTCTCTTCCTCGTTACCTTTTTGTTTGCAACCTGCAAAATTGTCGTGCTTGTACTTGGTTGTGAGCTTGGAAGCAACTGGAGTCCAGTGAGATAGAATTTCTGTCATCAGTTTGGTGAGAGAAGCCTTTGAGATCCAATTTAGAGTCATTAACTTTTTCATAGGTGCAATGCAGTATCAGCAAAGCCAGATGAAGATGTAACTTGTAAGGGACGAGGGATAAAGTTTTTTAACAAAATATTTGAATTTTTTTTTTTTTTTAAGAGAAATCGAAATTTCATTAATTATTTATGACTCAATACAGGGACCAGAATCGAATCAATTACATTGATTTACATTGATTCGCCTATCCTATTTGTGCAAACAGACTGTCATTAATTTGACTTTTTTTTGAAATATTTGAAGTTTTTTAGCCTGTGAAAGTGGTTAGGTTGGGATAGTGGGAAGAAAATATGAAGATAGATCCCTCCCTCTCCTATGTAATACTTAATTTACTGATCAACATCTCTTTTGTATGTTTTATCTGATTTGAATGTGTACATTTATGCACGTTGCATGGATAGTTTTATTTTGGTGTTGACACATCAAGAATTCAGGATTGCCGTTGATGTTTTATGAAGTTCAGTTTCTTCCTTGGGCAGGTTTCACTTTGGGATGCTATAATACCTTCTGAAGATTACTCGCATTTTCAGGTTCAGACAAACAACAAATACCCGTTCGTTGATCAGGTACAAACTTTCGGCCACTTTCTCCCTCTCTTGCAAATTCACATTGAACTAAAAGCTCGACGTCAATTACCAATAAAGAAAACTTATTTGTGAGTGAGCTTATCTTTTTGCTCTCTCCATGACCCTCCTTTTAATGTGCAGGGAAGCAATCTCCGAGGCAGAATATTCAACTTGACATTGCACTGGCATGTCATGCCTAAGACTGGAAAAATGTCCGAAGACAAGATAGTCATGACTGGATACCGCCTACCAAAGGAATACAAATACAACAACGATAAAGCCTGAAGACCAAAGGAATACAGATAAAAGAGGTTATGACTGCATCTGCTTCAATTCTACTCATGATTTTTCTTTTCGTTTGGTACAAATTTAGAACAGGAATCAATTTACATAGAATGATAAAGAGTAGAAAAGTTAAAGGTTTACATGAGTTCTGTTGGCTTGAAAAATGTCACAAAATCTGTTGCCAAAAAAATGAAAGAATTATTTTTTCCGAAGGAACAGTGCATTGGCAGCATGGTTAGGGTTGGTCTCTCTTAGCTTCGCTTTTGTGTTGAACCATCGATTTACATTGCTACCTACCCATTTTGGACTACTAAGTACTAACTTGTTTTGCATCTAGAGTCGCATTATGTGCACCCTGGTATCCTATCAGGGCACCCCATTGATCAGGGCATCCTGAGACTTTTACCAAAATGCTCTTAGTTTGTGAAGCAACGCACCCCACTACCTAAGACACATGTTAAAGTGGTTTCGGTCATGTCTTGTCGAAACCCATATTACAGTGTCGATCTATACCAACCGACACCTAAATAAGGTAGTCAAACACCTAACTTAATGGGTGACCACTGAGACTATACAACTGGTATCGGTGGTCTTGTGTCGAGACATGTGTGTATATCTCTGTCGACACCAATTGACACAACAATCTATGCCTCAGTCCTGTGTGTCTGAGACCAGGTTTGGTCATTTCCCACTAAGACCTGAAACATAATGTCGATCAATGTAGTGTCACGCTATGGGCACCCCACCGATTACTCGGGCACTCCGAAGCAAATGTGTCATTTTTTCTTAGAACCAACATAAATAAAAAAAAAAAGTCAAGGTGCCCTAAGAGGATATTGGAGTGCACACAGCGTGACTCAATCTATTGACTTGTTGTACCAATTAGGTTCAGGTTGGTTGGCCTTGTATTGGCCATTTTAAATGTTTTGGTTGATTTTTTTTGCTGCAGCTATTCAGAACCCCACGTATTGCTTTTTATACCCCCATTTTTGAATTTTTATTTCGTTGTACTCCACTTTTTATTTCGCTTACCCTACTTTTTTTCAAAATTCCAAAAATACCCTTGCTCAACCCATCACCCTCATCCCAACACTACTCAATCCTATTCAGTTTTCAGCTTTAGTCATTATAGAACACCTATATTAGGTCACCAAGTGTTGTATGAGTGTTTTTCTTGTTGAACAAAATCAGATGTGGTCGCATCGTGTTTTAGAAGTGAAGAAGTGTCACTCGCGAGGTTCGATTGTACAGGGTCGAGACATCTAAAGAGGTATCGGCCGACTCCGACTGAAATTGTTAAGAGAACTCAGTCTTGGTGCGCGACAAAGGGATCTAACCGAGACCTCTTTAAAGGTGTTGGTCATGTGTATCTGAGACCTGTTTAGATGTATCGACCCTGTGTGTTCGACACCTCTTCAAAGTTGTCGGTCCTGTGTGACCGATACCCGTGGGCAACAAGAACGAACAAAAAATTTTCAAAATTCTTAAAAAATACATGAAAATGACAAAAAAAAAAGTAAATTTGTTCAAAATTGTTTGATATTTTTTATTTCATCGAAACTTTATATAAAAAAAAAATTGCAAGATTCAAACTTCAAATCAAATCCCTAAACCCAACAACAAAATCGACTCAAAAAAGAAAAAAGAAAAACTAAAAATAGACACTAAAAGAATGTGAGAGGGACTTTGGTGAGCCCTAAAACTAACTCATGAGTCTTCAAAAACCAACAAAACCAATAAGTCGGTTATCTAGTAAACTGTTAATATCGACATAGTAATTACAACTCACTAATCAGTATGGTGGAATGTGAGAGGGCTTTGGTCCCCTAAAACTCTTCGACAACAAAATTTGAAGTTCATAACCAAACAAAGAAGCTCATCATCATCATCATCATCATCAAGAAGAGTCACCATGATGTAGACTCACCACCCAATCCCAATGAGCTGAAATCAGAGCACGTACTCTGCTTATCCAACAAAGAAGTGAACCCCAACCTTGACCCCCCCAGATCAAACTCCACCAAATTGTTCTCCAACTGTCTTCCACCAAGCACAATCACAGCACTTGTTGTTTTGCTCATCGCTCCACCATCCAAGAACCCCAAACACATCACATCATCACTGACATGAACCATGGAACCCCACCCATGAATCCTCCACTTCACCATCTCACTCTGCAACACCAGATCAATCACAGGCACTGATTTGCTTTGCAGAAAACAGAACTCAAATGGAGCAACTGATGCCACTCTACTCATGTTGAAACCAAACCCACCAGCAGAAGTTGTTGCTTCTTCAACAAATGCCTTTGTAAATGCCTTGTAAATTGAGTTCTCTAGTGTAGTGTAAGCAACAACTGTGCTCAATTTCGTCCCCCCATATCCATTCTGGTCGTAACTCAACAAAGACCCATCAAAATCTACACGTCTACCGTTGATTTTAATCGATTTTACGCCGACGAAGTAGTCGTCGGGCTCCAACGGACTAGTCATCAATGGGGTGTAGAGCATAGACTTTGCAACTCTATAACCAGACAACAACCCATTACCAAAGTACAGGAACCCGCCGGAGTCCTCCGGAACGCAAACGGAGAACTTCCGGTCCCCGGCGAGTTGCGCTGGCAGACCAATTCTCCCTCGGCCCAACCCAGCCATCCCACCCGCCCCGGCCGCCAATCCCCTCAACAGCAAGGCGGGGGCGCGAGAGAGAAGCAAATCGGGCATTTCATGTGAAATGGATTGGTGAACAAGTTCCCCCTTTGTGGAAACGCCCGAGATGGTGTTTCTTGGGGTGGTTATGCAAGTGGAGAGACTTGGGCAGTTGTGATCCTGGGTCATGGCTGTGGAGCACTCCACAGACTTGCATGGGATCAAGCGGGGGGAGGAGTGGATGAGGGAGACCCATGTGGAGGGGCCGCCGAGGTCGACGACGAGGGCCATGGTGGGGTGGATTTGGGTGAGGTATTGGTGGGTGTTGGTGTGTTTGGTCAATGGGAGGAGTAGAGGCTGTGATTTGGGGAGAGAAGTGGAGAGGATGGTGAGGACGAGGAGGAGGAGGCGGAGAAGAAATGTGAAGAAAGCCATTGTTACTTGTGTGGGAGTGAGGGTGAAATGGATGGGATTTATTCATGCCAGACGCGGTGGGTCGAAGACTTGACTTCCAAGCACGTTGATTGCGTGGAGAGTGGATAAGGGTTTGTGTCCTTTTTGTGGGTTCTTACTTTTCAGTACTTTGGTTTGGTTTGGCTGACTAGACTATTAGGTGGACTCGTGCTTATCTTCATTGGAGGGTTGACGCGGGCTTTTATAAATGGAAAATGATAATCTCACACAAATGCACGCTTTCTGCGCACATATTTATCTTTTAATTATTATGATTCTTTTTTGTCTCTTAGGCATAGACTTTACATTTGAAAAACATTATAAATGATAAAAGATAAAAGAGTGCACTCAAAGTGTACAATAAAAATGTGTTACATTATCATTTTCCTTTATGAATAAAGTGTCCGCCTTGACTAGACTCTTTTTGAGCTCACTCAGATCTAACTCAGAAACAAGGCTCGACTATTCTAGAAAAGACACAATCCACACTTGGAGAAGGTGTTCCCGATCAAGGGCGAAGCCACACATATAGCTACCCTAGGCTGTAGCCCAAGACAACCATGTATGTGCTCTCTTATGCTTTAGTTGTTTAATAGAAAAACTTATAAAAAAAAATATCTATGCTAGGCCACTACTCAAACTAATGTCTAAGCTACCCTTGATCTAGCCCAGCGAAATGTTGAAATTCTAGCTCCACCCCTACTCTATATCATCATGGGACTTGTCAAACTTGCATCGAAAAGAGCTGAGGCAGTCTGGACACCAAATGAATCTCAAAAAAAAAAAAAAAAAAAAAAAACTCTCAAAGAATCAAAAAGTTATAAGAAGTAATTGAGCATGCAACCTCTAAAAAAACCCAAGTTTATAAACAACATAAGTCCTAACCACTACACCAAGAAAAAATAGTTGGTAGTTAGGTTAGTCTTTAACGAAAGGGCATTGTGTTTCAATTCTCAAATGACATTGCTCCTAGCTTCCTACAGAGCTTTTAGCGTCGTTGGTTATTTGCCTTGAGTAACGTGTATTGCATGACTTTAACTTTTTTTTTACTTCAACAAGAGTCGAGCCTATGAACTTCTTAAACTTTGGCTTTTAATGAGTGATGCCTTTTAGAATTAACTTCAAAAAAATGTATTACATGGATATTTACTCAACAAATACAAACCAAAGAGGTGTTTATAATTTTTTTTATTTTTTTTTCATTGATATGTGGCATCACTCAGTAGAATGGTTTCCAAACTATGGTGGTTCAGTATATTTTTGACAACAATAAAATAATAATAAAAAGGTAAATAGTATCATTTATTCCTTGAACTTTTACGTTTTTTTTATTTAATCATTAAACTTTTATCAATTCACTTTTGGTCTTTGAACTTTCATTTCTCTCTACTTTTAGTTCATTTGTTAAGTTTGGAAAGTAACGCAATTTAAACAGTTCAAAATCAGTTTTTTAGGTTGATGAATTAATTGTGAATCGCTTGTGAATTACTCGTGAAATGCTTTGTTAGTAACAATTGTTTTCCAAACTTAGAAAAGAACCAAAAGTAGAGGGAAGTGAAATGTGACGGCTCTAGGTCCCCATAAAACTGGGTCTCGCCCGACCTAGACCTACGTGGACCCTCGAGTTCTTACTCGCAAAGTTTGTGTATCCTAGTCAACCCCAAATCCTCATATACGTCATTATTTTTATTCTTTAAATGCGTGAGTTAAAGGAATATAAAGTTATCAAGAAATTCGTAGCGGAAATCACTATAATCAACTATAACTAGTAAATGGAAAATCAGGTAAATAGATAACATATAACGTGGAAACCTTAAGAAATGGATAAATACATGCATGTTTGGTGATTAAAGCTAAACAATACGATCACACATGATATCCCTAGTCTCTCAATCCTCGATACATGTCCCAGTGTTTTACAATAACATACAATACAATAATCACAGTCAAAATAAGCAAGACTTACAATGAATAAAGGAAAGAACTGTTTCGAGAGTCATCAGTGGATATCACCAAGCATTAACTTCTTTCCCTTGCTCGTCTCTGCTCTATATGCACCACCGTCATAAACTAGACGATGAGTGCGTGAAAAATATGAAAGTAATGCCAAAAGAACATAAACAGTAATTTAAAAGTTACAAAATAAATAGTCTAAATATCATGAGGAACTCAAAAACAGGACATATAACAAATTGCATGCTAAACAAACTGACAAGCATAACAATGAAGTTTGAGTGTCCAAAGAGTCAATTTCACGTAATACAATAGTACCACAATCAATAGTCACAACAGTCCATAACAATGCAGTACTCGGGGTGTAATCCACTAATAGGGGGTGAACAACACCTCTACAGCGTGCTCACGTTTACCCAGCTAATATGGACCCAAGAGTACCTTCACGACACACTTACGCTTAGGCACTCAACCAAGGAAATATAGAAAGAAATTCCAACAATAGCTCAATTCAAATAGAGATATCAATAATGGAAAATAAATTAATGTGTATTTTCTTACTGGCTAACAATCATACGAAAATGTACCTCAAATACTGCAAAACTCTTATCCTCGCGTAACTCTTTAAGTTGTCACACTTGAATTCTCAAAGTTTGGCTATCATTTAACCTAAATTTGGTTCAATTAGAGTTATTTCATGAACCTAGATAGTCCCTCAAAGTTTTCCAAAATTTTAGAAATTTTTTTAAAATTTATTTGTTTTTACTGTTTCCCACGCCGCCATGACGCCGCCAAGCCAAAAACCCACAACGCCACATAAAGTGTGAGCAATAATTTGCTTATTGTCTCAAATGTCGCGACTGACGTCGTGGGAGAAAATCTCCACGACATCCCATGCGGCGTGGCACACAAAATACATTATCCAAGGTTTTTAGAAACCCCGGCTTGTGTCACCGCATTTCGAGCCTATCCCAAACTCTTAGGGACGTCCAAATCAACAACAAACATACCTCACTTTGCGTCGAAATCCCGACAACTACCTCGATTCGTAAATCATACGAAAATTCATCAAAAATTCCTAAAAATTCCAAATTCTCTCAAATACATAAACCAATTCACAAACCATCAATTAATCATGCATTTGATTCCAAAAACAACACCTAAACTTATTTCCAACATTCTCGAAAATCTCGTCCGAAATCGTCATGACAAAAATCCACAAACTGATGTCAAATCGTAGATAAACATGAGGGGAGTAGAGATTCTACCTTTTTACGCGTAGTTGGTCGATCTCCAACGTCACAACGAGCTCGAAACACACCAATACCCTCGTTCTCTCGTTGAGCGAGTGAGAGAAATGAGATAGAGGAGAGAGAAAAGGTGATGGCTCCTTTTTATACCTCCACTTCATCAACTCACACGCATGAATCTCGAGACACATCTTGTGTCCCTCTTTCAATCCATCCAACTACTCTAACTCGCATTCAAGACTTCAATAAGTGACTACAACTTCAAAATCAAACCATTTCTCGCTCTCAACTCACGTTTTCGGTCTCGTTTCACCTCACGACTCGTACATCGTGCGTTCCCGGACACAACCTCGCTTCTCACATTTTATTTAATTATTTATTATTTTTAATAATTCTCTAATTACCATTTTTTGATATTTAATTATTTGTATTATACCCTAAAGTCTCTGTTTTTTGTAGTCTCAGACAGAAATTCATAGAGATTAATAAAACAAAATCACGTACTAGAACGTACAGAGTTCATATTCGTGTATAAATAATAATAAAAACATCACAAAAAAATAAAATATACCTCAGTATCGACTTTCGAGGCTTGAGTAATATGACAAGTCACGATGGATAGGTCGCGATCTTAAAACACGACACGTGCCACTAATTAAATTTGAGGGTCGTTACATGAAAGAGTACCAGTTATTTTTCAAACTTAATAAAATGACTAAAAGTAAAGGGAAGTGAAAGATTAGGAGATCAAAAGTAAATTGATGAAAGTTTGAGAACTAAATCAACAAAAACTTTAACTTTTTAGGCTGATAAAAAAAATAAGTGTCTTTTTTCAAGAAAAAATCAATAAAGTCAAGTGGATCACCGAGTTCCACGATTCATCCGAATTTCCCCTGCTTTATCCCGCGCAAGGGAGCACGAAATCATCCCTTACCGCGATTCTCGCCCTGTAAACATACTTCATGGAATTAGGGTTAGGGTTACCCAATTGGTGCACCGAGTTCCAATCGAGCGCGCGCGGACTACACGGTCAAGCCCCAGACTTCACTGGTAAATCTCCCAATTCACAATTCTCTTGTTCATGATTTAGGGTTAGGGTTACCCAATTGGTGTAATTAAATCCCTAATTCGACCTTAATCACCACGTTTCACATCGTTTAGATGCTAACTTTGTGGGGTTTTCTTACAGCTACTCATCAATCTATGCTATTGGGTTGTTAATCAAAGTTGTGAATTTGGTGGTTCCGATCATTTGACACTGTAAAAAATCTTGATTAGAGCAGAACTTTTGTGTGGGGTTTTGTTTCATTTGCTCGTTAATTGGTTTTGAATGTGATTGATGAATTGGGTTTCTTAAATATGTGAATTTTGGTGCTTCTGATCATTCATGTTCATGTGGCAAACCCAATATGATTCTTTATTAGGCAGAACTTTTTTGTTTTTTCGTCGTTAGATGACAATCTTTGCGAATAACGACTAATTTAATCGAGGAGACGATGGGGGATTTTGGTTGGAACTAAAGATATGTATTGTAAAATTTGATGGAAATTGGCTTATGATATTCATGAGAATTAAGTTTAACAAATCGAGTATATTTAAGGAAAACTTAGTTTTTAATAGAACTGTTGCCTGATCTATTAACACTGGGAATTTTTATTTGATGCATTTGCAGGTTTTTCTTCTTTCTCTGACGGCTGGTTCTACTGAAATTGAATAGAAGGTTGTTTGTTCTTTTCGTAGAATCCGCAATTTGCGCATATATATGCGTATGTCCGTTTAAGAAACGGGTGAAAGAAGAAATTATCATTATTTGCAATGGCTCATATAGACGAGACACACAGTAACACACTATCATCATTGGTGAAGGCATATAATGCAATGAAAAGTGTTCAAAATGATATTATTCCATGTCAAATAGAAGAGGTGATTGATTGCAACATTCTTCTTGATATTCACTTATATTTATGCTTCTCATTATTTTCAACTACCTATTTTTTCTGCTTATTATACCGTGCTTAGTTTTCCATACATTTTATTGCTCATACTTCCTATTTTTTTAATCTTTAAATTTCTTAGGGTCTTTTCTTGGGTTCTGTTGGAGCTGGATCTAACATGGTTGGTTTGAAAAGTCTGAACGTCACTCATGTTTTGGTTGTGGCTAATTCTTTAGCGCCCGCACATCCCAATGATTTTGTGTATAAGAAAGTTGACGGTCAGTCTCTTTATTCCTAGCACCTTGATAAACATCATGATGTAGAGCGCATCAAGCTATTTCTAGAGTCACATATTTATTTGGATTTTAATTTCTATATTTTTTAATTACTAGAACGGATATTGTTTTCTATCTTTTATTAAAAAAATGAACTTTTATTTTTGTTGGTTTTGATAGGATTATTTATTTTTGTCTTTAATTTAATTCCTTTTTTTTTTTTTTTTTTTTTTTTTTTTTTGGGGGGGGGGGGTGTTGGGTTGATCCTAAATCTGTGATTTCCAGATCATGTTAATTGATAATCATAATTCATAATTTAGATTTTCTTCTCTTTCTCTTGTAGGTTTTCTAATTTTTTTGCGTCATGTTCTTTATTTATCCTAATTACCTCCCCTCTTAAGATTTTGTTGGTGTTAGTAACAACTAAATACACAAATTATTATGACACTGTGATACGGTCTTATTATCGTTTGTTAGTTAGTTTGTCTAGAACTGTAATTCAGATTTTCTTCTCTTTCTCTTGTAGATTTTCTAATTTTTTGCGTCATGTTCTTCATTTATCCTAATTAACGCCCCTTTTAAGATTCTGTAGGTGTTAGTAACAACTAAAAACACAAGTTATTATGAAATTGTGATAAGGTCTTATTATCGTTTGTTAGTTAGTTTGTCTAGAAGACACACACATATTAACGTATGCGCCATGATAAGATAATGATAATATTAAAAACACTTTTACTAAAACTTTCAACAAACAACAACAGAGCCTAAATTCCAAATTAGTTGGGGTCAGTTACGTGGATCAAACTCTTCCACTGTGCTCAATTTAATGCACTTGATGGCGTGCTAACAAAAATCTTTTAAATCCTTCATGATTTGTCCTGAGTTATATCAGATCTCCACTATATTGTCGATATTTCTTCAATTTCTCGAAAGTTGAGTTTTTGCTGGTCAATGTTACCATGAAACTGTTGGTGTCGTACGTTTAATCTGAGGGGCCAATCGGTGATGGCATGGGTTTATCTTTTCTTATTTGTGTTATATGAAGTTTAGTAACTTTAGTTTGGACCAAGTTACTTATTTATCATACATAATGGTTACAAAGAGGAAATTGAGATATAATATTATTAGGTCAACATAAGAACCTTGGGTAGGATCAAAAGAACCTTTGATGGTCAACTGATCTCGTGTATCTATGTTTTGCTAATGTTCCGACCTGTAGTCCTTTTATTGTTCCAATCTATGTGCTTGGAAACACGTGCATATGCATCTACCTAAGCTTCCTAATTTGATTCTTTAAGAGCACACAAATGCATATGTTAACATATTCTGTACATTTGGTTGGTTGATTGTTTAATGGTATGCATTGTATGGTTGTACTGGTTGATTGATTCATTTTGTTGATTTATTCTCACCATACACAGAGGTAAGATGGCTAAATGATATCATTATTATATTAGGGTTTATGAAGTTTTTCTGATATATTTTTTTTTAATAATGATACCCTGATTATATCAAACTAGATTGCATCTATGATTCTTAATGATAGTTAATTTAACTTTGTAAAAGATAAACAAACTGGTGGTATTGTAACAACCTGAACTTAAATACAAATCACTCATGTTATGTTTGTATGTTGTTGTGTAATAATAAATTAATCGGTCGAGTTAACTAGTAGGAAACGAGTCAACTCAACGAGTAAGAATAAGTTGAGATTTGATACGATTTATCTAGACATAAAATCAAAACTCTCACTTAATGAGTAATTGTGCACACATTTATTCTCACTTTCCAATTGTGTCGCAGAGTGGCTATAATTATTAGAGTCAGTGATTGCAAGGTGACGCCTAGGCGGCCGCATAGGCATCGCCTAGGCATTTTGAGGAAAACTGCCTAGGCGGTCGCCTAACCCTTTTAAATAATTTTTAAAAATTTGAAGGGGCAAATTATAATTGAGTTTGGTGCTATAATACCTATTAAACTATAAAAATCTTAACATAGATAATATTACTTAAGTACCTAAAGGCTTATTAGTATCCTTGAAGTATATATTGAATGTGAATTATATTGACCAATAAGAAATTATTATTAATTAAGGACTTACAAATAAATAATAATAATTCAAGGGCCTCTAAATAAATATATTTTTGATCGCCTAGGCATTGCCTAGGCGCCGTCTAGGCACTGCCTCGCCTTGGTCAGGGAAATCGACTTGTCATCTTGCATCCTTGATTAGAGTGTATAAAGGAATTAGGGAAAGAAAAGTGGATCTGAAGATCCTCCCTAATTCAAAGCTTCTTTGATGCAGCGGAGATCTTCTAAATCGGATGCTCGAACACCACAAACAAACAACCTAAGGCTAGAGAGAATTAACACCAAATTCTCAAAAAAGAAATAAAATTCTTTATTAATATAATCAAAATCAATCATAAACTATTACATAGCCTTTATATATATAGGTTTATTTAAAGAACTAACTTTCTAATTAAATTCTAACTAGAACGTGATACATAAGAAATCTCAATTAAAAAAAAAAACTAATAACTTTCTAATTATCTAAGTTTCCTAATTATCCCAAAGTTCTAATATCTAACTTTCTTAATTAATTAACCTATGTACTATGTTTCAAGGAAATTAAAAATTAAAAAACTAATATCTAAAACTAAACTCACGCCTCTACTTAGCCTTTGGTGTATGCGCCAACTCATCCCGTACTCCATGACAACCTCGATCTCCATCATTCTTCTTCTCCCAAAATTTTTGTGCACACAAGAATACAAAAAAAAGAACGTAGAGAATGAGAGAAATAGGTGGGGATGCAAGAAATCAAGAGGAGAGAGACGAGGCCATTGGTGAGAAGTAGTTTTAGAGCTCCTCACGATAGGTAAACTTTCTTTTTGATTTCGGAATTTTATGTCACCAAATATACAACTTTAAAAATCATGAGTTTTGGTGGAAAGCTAGTTCATATACCCAAGAATCACTCAAAAATTTCAGCCCATTTAGTTGAGAAACAAGGGAGAGATGCCCTTCCCAAGTTCTGCCCCAAATCATGAAATCATTTGACACAAAATCATAGATCTAAACACATGATTCATCAAGACTTGGATAGATCTTTGTTTGACAATCAAAATTGGAGAGAAATCTAAATAAAAAATCACTTGTTCATGGATTAAACTTAGAGAAAAATCAAAAAGAAAGTTTGTCTATCATGAGGAGCTCTAAAACTACTTCTCAGCAATGGCCTCGTCTCTTTCCTCTTGATTTCTCGAATCCTCTTCTATTTCTCTCACTCTCTGCGTTCTTTTTTTGTGTTCTTGCACAAAGATTTTGGGAGAAGAAGCAGCTTGGAATTAGGGAGGATATTCATATCCACTTTTCTTTCCCTAATTCCTTTACACACTCTAATAATTATGGTTACTCTATGACACAATTGGAAAGTGAGAATAAATGTGTGCACAAATACTCATTAAGTAAGAGTTTCGATTTTATGTCTAGATACGTCGTATCAAATCTCAACTTATTCTTACTCGTTGAATTGACTCGTTTCCTCCTACGAGTTAACTCGGTTGATTAAATTATTATTCCACTCGGTTGATTAAATTATTATTACACAACAACATACAAATATGACACAGGTGATTTGTATTTAAGTTCTGGTCATTACAGGTATCTAGATCTAATTTAATGCATTTACATAGCAGACCTCGAGGTATGAAATGTTTTCTTTTTATCGTTATAGATTTCATATGATTGCATATCTTCTGCCTGAGACCACATGCTGTTAGTGCAGCTTTTTTTCCTATCTTGAGGATAATACTAATCTATGATCGATGAAGATGAAATTGCATGATAGTGAATTGCAGTTCGGTGGGCACTGGGCTTTGAGATCCTGAATTACAAGTGTATGTTGTTATAACTTATAAGAAAAGACTATTACATAATATTTGAGATATAATCATAAATTACTTATAAATTAAGTAAATTATGAGATTGAAAAATTGTTTATTCCAGATAATAGTGATGAGAAAAGTGAATCAAGGCTAGACTATCTATTGGTGTCTTTTAAGCCTTAGTTGATAGCATTTAGGATAATCTGGTTGGAAAAATCTTCATCATGTGTGAAGCTCGAATGGTGGGCCAAATCTTTACTCACCCTGAGAGTTCTTTGTTTGATATTTCAGTCATCTTATAGAATTCTTTTGTGATATGGGGTAGTTGCTGACAGAATGGACACTGATTTAGCACAATATTTTGACGAGTGCTTTGAGTTCATTGAGGAAGCTAAAAGAACAGGAGGTGCTGTGTTGGTTCATTGTTTTGCTGGAATATCCCGAAGGTGATCTTTATTTTATTTTTATGATAATCTCTATTAAAGGTTAAAGTATAGAAACATTTTTTATTTTTTATCTCTTTATTATGTTTATATCTATTTGAATTCTCAGATATGAATTCCATCTCTAAATCTTTTGAATATTTGTGTCATGCAAGAGATGAGAATTAACTCCTAGACAGAATAGCAGTCATGCTCTGCATTATTTATATGCATTTTAGATATAGTTTTGCCATCACGATAGCTATTATCATTATTAAGAGGATGGCTAGGGGAAGTCTCATATTTGCTTCTAATAATTTTGTTTCAATCTTTGGTTTGACTCTCATTCGTCCTAATAATGTTAACCAGTTTGCCGTAACTTCTGGCTTTTAGCATTGGCCAGTGGTGTAATTTGCAGAACTTTCTAATTACAAACTAAAATCTTCAAATGTGGATTCATGGGTGTGATGCAGTTGAATTCTTTTTAAAAAAAGCTTTTCAATTTGTTGCAGGGTATGGATGACTAAAGTCATTTTTAGGCTCGTCTGATCTTTAAGCTAGGTTAAAGTTTCAAACTCTGTTGTCATGGGAAATCTCGTGTTCTTACTTTACATTTTTGACTTGGGAATGGGCCTCTTTTTCTTCAAGAAAAAAAAAATAATGCTTTAAATTACACGGGTATCCTTTGATTTATAAAGCAATTCCTTTATTCTTTTCCTGATTTTTGTTAATTCCTTCTCATTTGTGGATTAGTATTAAACCTTGAATTTGTAAGTATTAGTTTAATTCTATACAAACAGGGAAAAGATGTTTATGGAAAAGCTTCACCTAGCATGGTAAGTAGATGGTCAAGCTTGAGCCTGAGATGGGCCTCCATTGTTTGCATTGTCTTTGGTAAATGGTGGCTAGGCCAACCTCACCTTCTAACAGGTCATTAACTCGCTATTTACAACATCCTGTTATGACTCGATGCGAATGAAAGCTCCATGTACTTGAAACTTCGTAAGCATGTTTGATTTGGTGTGTGTTAGTGTTACTATCTAGTAGAAGTCGGTAAATTGGACTTAAAGCTCTCTATGTGATAAAGCACATATCCCAAACATTGATAGTTTTAATTCAATTCACATTTGTTTTTATTGTAAACTCAGTGATCAAGTTTCATGTTTCTCAATTCTTTCAAAATAATATCATCCCTTGGAAGATTCTAGAGTTTCTCAAGTGCCAACAACTTTCTTTCCACATTTTTATTTAACAAAATTAAACTCTCATTTTATCAGTTCTCTTGGGAACCTACCTTATCTATTTAGAATTGAACTCTTGCAAAATGTTCATCTTGGAAGGAATTTGTGAATAGCCACAGTCTGCTTGAGTTGATTACTGGGTAGTGAGAATATTTACCAGCTTTATCATTGGTTTTTTATTTTAACTTGTCATGTGATTTTGAAGGAGAATTATTTGACAACCTTCTATATCTTTGGGCTGAGAATATGCTATAGAAATTGTATGAACCTACCATCTACTACGAGAACTCTTTAGATGCTTCAAGACTTTATATTTCCATCTACCATCCTGATCTTTTGCTAGCTTCCGTAACTTAATGCGATTTGATTTTTTTTTTTTTTTTTAAACAATGCAATTTGATTTAAATATTGAATGATAATCTTTTGGAGTTTGCATTGCAGCGTCACAATTGTTCTTTCGTATTTGATGAAAAAACATCATTTAAGTCTATCTCAAGCTCTTGAACATGTTAAGAGTAAAAGACCAAGAGCATCACCAAATCTTGGGTTCCTTTTGCAATTGCAAAAATTGGAGAAATCTCTTAAAGGTACATTATGCTTTGCATTTGTTCTTTAACCTAATGTATTCCTTTATGTTATGTTAGAAGCTAACGAAGAGCGACCCTTGCCCACTTAAGAGACGCCGTTGTCACAATTATAAGCTCACAAAGAGCAATCCTAGTCTTACGAAAGTGCAATGGACACTAAATAGACCTAAATAGTGATCAGAGTCCCATAGAGCTTAGGTGTGTCAATGCAAATCCATATGCCTAGGTGAGCCTAGTGGACCACAACAAGTCCACATAATTAATTGGATCCAGTGAACTTAAATTATTCTGCCAAGATCCATAATGGTCTTGAACTTAAGATCTAGCATTTATTACGTCCTTTTATGGTAGTGTATAATTTTTCATATAAGGATATTAAGTTCTTTTTTTGGTGAAATGAGCGAAGTAAACAGAATCATTATCTTTATAGAGCCTACTTTAAGAACTCGAAGTGCCTGTGTTCACTTCTGGCTTCTGAGATTAATAGGTTGGGGCCATATTATCTAATTTTAATTAGTGTGAGTAGCTTATTAGTAGGCCTTTTGTTTTTGTTGCTTCATAATTGGATACACATCGATGGTCTGACTGATTTTGTTAACTTGCAGAATCAACCGACGACTGACGCCTAGACAGACGGAATGTTGCCAGAAATGGTGGAAGGATATAAACATATAAGAAGATCATTCTAAAATTAATGAATCCTAATTCTTGACAAACATAATTAGTGTCCCAAACTGAATGTAAATGGGGCAATCCAAATTAAACTGGTTAAGGAACTAGTATATTTAGATTGTTTACTTTATCATGATTTTCATAAACCTTGTATAATTCCTTTATTTTTTTTTCAAAGTTTATAATTAATTACTTTAATAATTGTATCATGTTCTTCAGAGTGAAGAAATCAATCATGGGAGAATGGAATGACAATTTATACATGATGCTTCAACAATTAATCGTGGGAGTGTGAGAAGAAATGTGTTTAGTTGGGCATTAATGGGAAATAGTAGTGCTATTTGAACTCATGAGTTTAGACTTTTAGGAGGAGTTTTTAATTTTTTTTTTTTTTTTTTTTTTATTTCAAAGTCATCTTCAAGTAATAAATGACTTCAAATAACATGTAACACTCATTTGATATTTGTAATAATCTCAAAAGCCTTCGTACGAGTTTGGACTCTAAGAGTCCAAATAGATTTTTGACTGAGAAAGAGTAATGCTTTGTAACCTTGAAAGGTAGACACAAACAATATTGAAAGGTAGATACAAACAATATGCATCTAACTGTAGCTCTGGATTTTTCGTGCGCATGTATCTTAAGGCGCATTGAACAAACACCGACAAGAGCAAGGGAAATGTTAGTGCACACAAGTTTGGATACTTTCAGGTTGGATGTGCCATGTTGGATGCACTTTGTACACGTATCTCAAGGTGCATCAATGGCGGTGGCTAGTTGCATGTCTGACTCGGGTGCACAAAAGTGAGTGCACTCAATCTTTTTCCTTCAAAAAGGATCATGCTAGGGTAACCTAGCACGAACACGTAGTTATTGACGTCCCCTAGATAGACGTCAAGATGTGTGGCCAAAGTCAAGGGATGACAACAGCCATGTGCATGTGTCGAGTTACAAAAGCTTTTACTCTGCTGGAGACTATAAAAGATGATTTGGAATACTTAAATTATTTGAAAAGTTAACAAGATTAACAAATGCCATATATTATCATTATCACAAGATGCTACAATGATATCCCAAAGTACACCCTAGTGACATGACGTGTGGTCTTCACGTGATGGATGTTAGGCACATAGTCATTTCCATGTATAACACATGGGGTGTGTATCCCAATGCGTGCCCAGATGGATATCAATGATGCTAGCGCGCACGCCACGTGTGACTTTCAGGTATTATTGTAGTATTTTCCTTATCATCTTTAAATCAGCAACATTACATGCTAACAAAAAATAAGAGCCCGACTATACACACCCCACCTTTTACTTATGACACCTCAACAAAAAAGTTAAACTTAAAAAAAGGTCAATTCTACTGCAAAATGACTCTTATGCCCTTCACCGCGATTATTGCACCTCGCCAGTCGTCATCATTTCTCTCATTTTGTGCACCCCACCGTCATTGCTCCACACATTTTTTTTTATTTGTAAGGCATCATCGAGTGGCTTGGCCTCACAGATTCGAACCTCTAGTTAGTTGGAAAGTCTGTTAAAGCTCACCAAACCTTTAGTTGGAGAGTTGGTTAAAACCTCTCGAACCTTTGATTGGAGAGTTAATCAAAATCTTTAGGTCAACAGTTGTCAACCAAATCTCACCAAAGAGTTTTGGTTGGACAACACCAAACTTAGAAGATAAGTCTTGGTCATATGTCACCAAACCTAAAATATGTCTTGATCAAGGTTTTGAAGTTGGGTGTTTCAGTTGGGATGAAGGGGTATTTTGGTAAAAATGTGGGGTGCCCTCATAAATTGAAAATTGAATTTGTGATGCACTCAAAATCTAGGTGCCCTTATGAAAATTTAGGGTGTGTATAATCGGGCTAAAAAAATCAACAAAGGAATAATGGTGTGGGCGGTTGCCCTAACCCTAAAATTTCTTTTTTGAGTTTTCTCTTTTGATTCAAGATCTTGAACCACCGCCGATCTTCTCTTTTGATCGGCGATGATTCCAATCTTCATCTCTCTGTGTTTTATGTGTTCAATAAATAAAGTGTAGATCTGTGAAGATTGGATTGTTGCGGTATAACATCTTTCTCAAAGCTCGTTTTTGGATCTGTCCGGATATTGAGTTGGTCCTTATTTTTAGTTTTAGTTTTAGGTAGTTTGTCTTCCTTTTGTTAGAAGACTTGATTTTATCTTCTCCTTGTCAAGAAGTTTTACGTTTCCTTCTCCTCGTCGGAAATTTTGTTATTCGTTATGTGGCTCTAGCAAGTGTTTGTGTATTATAGTGTATTTCAATGTTGTAGAGTTCAATCCTTGATTGTCAAACTATTTCAATTTCACAATCAAATTTATAGCCAATGACAGTTATTTTAAACAAATAGGATTAGTAAATTAATGTACCTTTTGATTCTATGTCTGCTCATGTACCGAATAATTAATGATTAATGAAAATTTTATTTTTCTTCATAAAAAAAAACAACATTACGTTGATGATTTTTGTCTTTTTGAAGGAAATAAAATTTGATGCGTCCTGCACAATAATATGAAGATGAACTCCTTTTTTTTTTGGGATAATAAACCAACTTATATAATCATAACGCCCTCGACTCCATGTAACATGAGTCAAATCCAAACCTCGCCTTTGGTAAATGAGGCCAGAAACTTTAATTGTTGATCAACTTCATGTAATAATTAATGCGACGGTCAAGTATATATGTATATACATGCATCTAGGTGCAAAACGTATATACTTAGCGAACAAATACAATTGTCTTATTTGATAGGAACGACACTTTATTTCATTATAGCCAATATTTACACTCTATATATATATATGGCGAGAAACATTGTGTTTCCTTTTTTTCTCAAAAAAATTTTGAAAAAAAAAACTAAGAATTTATGACATATAGATTAATGTGTTAGATTAGAGTCTAATGGTTGTAAATGAGGTTCCCATGGCATAGGTATTTTTGATTTTTTGGGTTCTAGCTAGAA
The DNA here is from genome assembly GCA_039657345.1 of Stephania japonica. Lineage (NCBI taxonomy): Eukaryota > Viridiplantae > Streptophyta > Magnoliopsida > Ranunculales > Menispermaceae > Stephania > Stephania japonica. The sequence goes on along the minus strand of CM077558.1, from coordinate 10,446,862 downwards.
TTTTCCTATATACGTGTACAAATAAATTAACATTAGAATCATATAGTTAAAACGAGCCAGACATGCATATGTGTATGTCACAGAAATGAAAGACCTTAACGTATGGTTGGCAAGTTGGCATGCATGTATATGAGAATGATCTATTAATTCTCTCATTTCTTTTATCCCCCACACGTACTGCATGCAATACTGAAGCCGGGGTAATAAACGTGAGAAGTAATACTTGCATCCAAGTGAGACTCACTGTTCACCGTGCATGAGTAGTTATGCTTATGTGTGTGACAAAAGAAGAAGAAGAAGAAATTAAAGTACCAATGAAACAGTGGTGTGAAAGTATGAGTTCACGAGAGTGCAACATAATGCATTTATGAGAAGAGAAGGACGTCTTGTATCTGACTTGTAGTACTTCTGGAGATTCAATTCACTATACTTCTAATATATTCTGCCATCTATATATAAATAGACTATTGAGAGACCTCTTTCATTCAGTTACAAAAAATATACAAAGAAATAGGCAAACTGAGAGAGAACTTATCATACCATGTCTCACATTGCTGTGGAGAGAAATAGAAGAAGGCAAATGAATGAGCATCTCAAAGTTCTAAGATCACTGACTCCATGTTTTTACATCAAAAGAGTAATATATATATATATGTATCTCATCTTAATTTATATCTAGTAATTGTACATTAATTCATGTGCATGGTTGTGATGATCATGCATGCATGCATGATCAATAAAATTTGAGTGACGCAATAGGGATATTTTATTTCTATAATACAATATTAATACCCGCCCCTTCAATTATTATTATTATTATTATTATTATTTATTATTATTATTATTATTATTATTGTTCTTCTTATTAGTACTATATGTATTACTGCTAATTAATTTTCTATAATTATTAAATGACTATATTTAACAAAATTGGTTGATAATTTAGTTGAAAGCTTACAATAATATATGCAGCTGAGAGCTGAAAAATTAGTAGCCTATAATCTAAAAGTCGTATATGCTGACTTCTTCATGTAGTGTCCAAAATTTTATAGCCAATCCAGATATGTTCTTGCAATAATAATTTAGTTAGCCAAATGCAATTATTCAGTCGAGATAATTTAAGTATAATGTAGGCTATTATGGACTAGTTTGTGCTTACCGAAGAACACTTTCATTATTGTTATATATTATCAATATTATTACAATTAATTAGTTATATGCTTATACTTGATTTATTTAATTTTTGTTGTAGGGAGATCAGGCATCAGTTATAGGGGGGGTGATAGAGTTCATCAAGGAGATGCACCAAATTCTGCAATCACTCGAGTCTCAAAAACAAAGGAAGAGCTTAAGCCCCAGCCCAGCACCTAGTCCAAGGCCTTTGCACTTGTTGACAACTCCTACTACTCCTTCACCTTCTCCTACCAGCCCTTTTGGCTTTGAAATGAGTAGTACTGTTAAGGAGCTTGGAGCATGCTGCAACTCAACCATCGCCGACGTCGAAGCTAAGATATCCGGCTCCAATGTCATCTTGAGAACGATCTCGAAACGAATACCAGGCCAAATTCTGAAGATAATCGATGTGTTGGAGAAACTATCATTTGAAGTTCTTCATCTCAACATTAGCAGCATGGAAGACACTGTTCTCTATTCCTTTGTCATAAAGGTAACAGTATGAGCAGATCCTAACAAAAACAATACTATATTTGGAATTTTATTGAAAGGGCCATCATCACCTAAATATATAGACATTTAATTAAAGAGAAGTTCTAGAATTAGAATTGGTATTTCACACAGCAAGACACATTGGCTTGTGAGTGTCTATGTACGCCTCGAGATGCAGACAAATACAGATTTCAATACATAACATGCAGGTCGAGGCCGCATACATGGATAACTCATGTGAGTCAATGTGCCTTGCGGTGTGACATACGGGGTTGTCATTCTAGTATTTTTCCTAATTAAAAGACTCAAATTATCAATGAATTGAAAAGGACATCATATTACTTCAAAAAATTAATGGAAACTCAAATGATCAGTGCCAAAATATATCATTTACACATGTTTAAAACCATTTGATACGTATCCAAATATATGTGCATATACATCTTGAAATATATTGCATGGTTTTCAAATTGGTACGCGACCTTTATATTTATATATATATATATTTATATATATGTGTGTGTGTGTGACGTCAGTGTGTCAACATATGAAAATGTTTCCAGAAACTTTAAATATCTGTAATTAATTTAATTACATTTTTGAGATCATGTGATTACGGTTTTTCTAATTAATTAATATGACGTCTTTTTTGACAGATCGGACTTGAATGCCAGCTTAGCGTGGAGGAATTGGCTCAAAAGTACAACAAAGCTTCTGCTAAGATGCTGTTCAATTGGTGATGATTGTAAAATCTATATATGAGCTTAATTAATTGAGAAAACGATATGCATATTATTAATTGAGAAAACAATATCCAATATGCATATATAAATTAACTTAATTACAAGAAGAAAAGGAATATATGAATCCTTTTTGTATGTAGAAAGAACTAGCTATTCATATATATATATATATATGAACAAGAATATTAATTAATTTGCACATTTCACAGATGCATATACAGTATATAATATATGGAAAATGATAATCTAACACACTTTGAGCACATACTTGGGATGTACACTTTGTCTTTTAGCCTATTTATGGTGTTTTGTTAGATTTAGGGGCCAACATAGAGAAACAAGAAAGAACCATAAATGACTAAAAAATAAAGCGTGCGCTTGTGCCTAAATTAGTGTGTTAGATTATCATTTTCCTATAATATATTACAGTGTGCACGTATAGTACTCAGTAATTAGAAAAGAGTTTTACACACATTTTATGCACGCAAGGCATCAAAAAGAAACAAAAGGGTGAGAAAGAAATTTCCTTTTCACATATTAGTATTAATTAGCTAGATTTCAGGTGGAAATTTCAGTTTTTTTTTTTTTTTTTTTTAGCAAAGACCAAATCCGGTATAGGTTACATCTATAACTACATGAATATGTTTTCAAATCTTAAAATTAACATCACACTAGAAAACTTCCTTAGCCATGTGTTCTGCACATGCATTATTCTTTCGAAATGTGTAGTTGAAAACTACACTCCACTCCTCATCCGTCTCCCTTAGAATATCGTGAATCAGTAGAATCTCGAAATTGGCCATGTGATGAGTTCAAAATAAGATCAATTGTTTACTGCTAGTCCAGCTCCACAACTAGTTTCCTACATCCTTTATCCCACTCCAGTTGCAAACCATGTTTAACTCTCCCATAGTTCGACACAAAGAGGTGAACAATGACCCAACTTTGCTTGAAATGTTGCTTGAAAAATGCCTTTCATCCCCCGTATCACTCCTGTTGTTGTGGCTTCCCCATCCTCCCCTCGTATCGTCCCGTCACAATTTATTTTCAACCACCCCTCCTTCGGTACTACCCAATGACAATATTTTCTTCTTGCTAGAGCCTAGCTCGTGGTCGACCACAAACCTTTCGAATGAAGGACTTCATTATTTCTATAAATAATGGATCGTCTGACCTCATATCTTGTATTAGATCGATTCCCAAACATAGTGTTATTTCTTCAGACCACAACTTCCAACAGGAGACACTAAACATTACCTTCTTGCAATGGTCTTTCTGACTAAGGTTCGACACTAGTGAATACACCAATGTTAATGCATAGAAGAGTGGAGATGATATCATTTCGGGTAGAGATTCCTAGAAATGACGAACTAGTTGACAATCCCTTAAAACATATAGAATAGATTCGTCATCTTCACGACATCGATCACAAATCTCATTCTCTTATATTCTTTTTACAACACATGATATTCGTAGGTAGAATAGATTCGTCATCTTTCTACGTCTCGATAGTAATTGATCACAAATCTCATTCTTCTTATCATACATCCAATTGATCCGGTCCTGGTCCCCCCCTATTCCTTTTTTTTACAAAGTCTCAGGTCCCCGAACTCCTTATGAAGCTGGACATATACTCTGTCCAATCAGATTCCTCAAGATTATTGATGGCATAATGCGAGAGTTCTACCAAATTCTCCACCTACTTATCCTTCCAGAACAAAACATTATTTCCATCCCCTAGGCTCAACGTGAGTCTTGGTTTGAAGATCTCTCAATTATTTCTCATGTTTCTCCAAGCCATTAACGCTGGCCGAGTCTTTGAACCATTCGATTCCCTTTCCTCCCCTTTGCAATATTTTCCTTTTAGGACTCGAACCCATAGATGTTCCTCCTTAGTGTAAAACTCCCAACATAATTTATGTATGAACGCTCGATTTTGATCTTGAGCCTTCCGTAGTCCCAATCTTCCTTTGTTCTTAGTTGAGCATAAAGTATCTCAATTGACGAGATGTATTTTCTTTTTCTCAGCCAAAGATCCCCAAACAAACGCCCTAGCCAATTTATCAATCTCATCACATGTGTGCGTCGACAAGTGGGTTGATTGCATAAGAAAGCTTAGTATCACTTGTAAACACGCCTTCGCCAGAGTTAAGAAATTTGAGTTCTTAGTTGAAGTGGCGTAAGCACTTTTCTTTTATTATTTTTGGTAGATGTGTAAACATTTTCTTTAGTTAGGTAAATAAGCAAGTTTAATTGCTTATAATAAAAAAAAAAAAATAGTTGGCATTCATCCTGCGCGCTTCATGTGCCGGAAAAATCGAGTATCAATATATTAGATACAAATAACTATAAGAAAAATGAAAAAAAGAACTTGCGCGTATAATGAAGAAATTAAATAACTTACGAATAATCTCTAATGAACTTATAAGCCAAGAACAATATATATTATTCAATTTCTAGGTGAATATATAAGCAAGTTTAATTGCTTATAAAAAATTTAATTAATTAGCTCGCGAGCTTTTGCTTGAATTAATTTCACTTATATTTTTTTTGGTACCTTTCACTTATATCTATATCTATATCTATATCTATATATGCTATTTTTCTTCATATATATATATATACACACACACACACACACTATTATAATAGCAATACTTGGCAGTTGACAATAAAACCTATTTGACCACCAAATTGTCAAAAATGCCCTTAGTTGTATTTGGATTTTAAAGAGTTCAAGAAATTTTAAGTTAAGGAGCAATTGTGTAATTTAATTTTAAATCAAAATCACTTTAGACGGTTTCATAAATTAAGAGGCGGGTTTTGATAATATTTGCGTGAATTTGAATTTAAATGGCTAGAGCAAAATTTAATTAGTTTTCAAAGTTGCTCCTAATTAATTTTAAATCACTTTAGACGGTTTCCAAAACTAATAGGTGATTTTGACAATATTGTGCAAATTTGAATTTAAATGGCCGGAGCAAAATTCAATTAGTTTCAAAAGGTTCTCCTAATTAATTTTCAATGAAAATTACTTTAGACGGTTTCCTAAATTAATAGACGGTTTTGATAATATTTGCGCCCATTTGATTTAAATGGCCGGAACAAAATTTAACTAGTTTCCAAAGGTACTCCTAATTAATAGGTTTCCTAAAAACTTGATTTGGTGGATTTGTAACTATATCATTTTTCAAAATTGTGCCCACAAGTTTTCTAAAATGATTTTGTTTCCAAAATAGAGATAATATAGACAGATTTTCGGTGACTCTTATGTGAATGTCAGAATTTGCCTTGATCGCAAGAGCGTTTGGCAAAGGGCGACCGTGCTTGAGAAGTCTACAACTGGATTTGATTTGCAAGGCATATATGCTTTTCTCATCTCGCTCTCTACTTTTCTTTACCTATGATAGATCTCTATACATTTATTGTAGGTTCAAATAAACGGCTCCTTTTCTTTTTTACTTTTGATTTTTGTTTGGAGGTTTTTTTTGTGTGTGTGTCGATTCCATGGAGGCGTTAAAGAAGGGAGGTTGTTGAATGGGTTGTCCATGTAACTCTAATGTGAATGTCAGAATTTGTCTCGATTTCAAGAGCTTTTGGCAAAAGGTGGACTGTGCTTAAGAAGTTTACAACGGGATTTGATTTGCAAGGTATATATGCTCTTTTCATCTCACTATACTTTTCTTTACCTATGATAGATCTCTATACATTTATTGTATGTTCAAATAAATGGTTCCTCTTCTTTTTCACTTTTGATTTTTGTTTGGAGGTTTATTTTCGTATGTGTGTTGATTCTGTGGTGGTCTTAAAGAAGGGAATTTGTTGAATGGGTTCTTCATGCAAAGACATGTCGGTCCCAAGTCTCTTGCCATTAGAGACTAACTCATTATACGTTTATGTGTACTTTATTCTTGAAATTGGCCATTCTCTATTTCAAGTCTTTTGTTGATTTGTAGATACAATATTTGTTGTGTGTTTAGTTTGTAATATATGATTCTGATCTTAGGGTTTGATTACATTCATGGATTGACTTTTTAAGGAATACAAAGAAATTTGGGGCATTACATATATATACACACAAATTGTCAGTTATTTAGATTGAAAGTTAGTATCTGGCTTTTCAAGTAAAATGGATTTTGTGAGTAAAGTTTTAGATAGATGAAACGAGAGGGAAGAGGAGAAGGTTGGCAAAAGTTGATATGTCCTCATCCATTGAGATAAAAAAGTAAAAGGATTACTACTTTGAATGTGTGTGTGTGTGTGTGTGTGTGTGTGAGTGAGAGAGAGAGAGAGAGAGAGAGAGAGAGAGAGAGAGTTGAAAGAGAGAGATGTGTTGAAAGCATGTAAGTCCTCTTTTGTAATGATAATCAAAACAAGCTAGGTAGGAATGAATGAATATGTTTTTCAATTATTTTTTTTGAAATAATGATGTCATACTTTTTTTGTCAATGAGAATACGTATTTTGTTATGCTTAAAACCTTTTGTTTTTAATTGTGTGACATTTTCTTTTTTTTTTTATCCAAATAATTGGTAATGGTTATTGCTTAAACACATTATATAAAGGAATAGGGTAAAACGTTATACAAAAAGTATTTTATATTTTGAATAACATCTTTTTGTTAGAAATAATTATTCCATTTAAATTTTCTTTCGTTACACTAATACATAAATTTTGATTAATTTTTCTTTAGTCGGAAACAATCAACTTTACGTCGTCCTTACTTACTAGTCCTTAAACCCTATAAAAGTGGCTTAAAATATTGATTTTAACGTCCCAAATTAGTTTTTTTTTTCTTTTGGTTAAAAAATCCTTATAATAAAAGAAAACAAAATAATAAATGACATCTCCCATCTCACGGTTCTTCCCCTACTCATTCACTTTTCTCTCGTCTCTCCGTATCTCCCATAACATTCTTTCTTCTCTCTTTCTCCATCTTCTAATTTGTTTGTCACAAAAATTAAATCGAGATTCAAATAGGAAATTAACTAGGTGCATTAACAAAGGTGGGTTTTCAGCTTTGATCTGAATTTGCGAGAGATTGATCGGTTGGGATATCAATCGATCTACAGATTTGATACTTGTGTTGTTTGTTTTACGCTCGATTCAACTAATTCTATCGCGCTCTTCGACAACAAGTCTTATTTTTCTTCTTCAGTGCCCTCTTGCCTCTCATATTCCCCTCCTTTCACAAACCCCTCTATATAAGGTACAACGTTTCAAGTGATTCCCCAATCCAACACCATGGTAGTCCCAATTTGAATGGTAGATTTGCATGCTCATGTTTCTTGATTTATGATTTTTATTTTGGATTCGATAATATCATCATTAATTTGTCATACATGACGATATGTTGTAATTTATTGCAATTTGTGATTTTTTTATGGATTTGAATTCACGTTTTCCTTGTCTCTTGCTTCTAATTTAGCAAGTTTAGTGAATTACCTTTACATATTCTTATAAATATTATGTCGCATGCCTTTCTTCCTTTCTAGAGACTATTTCTCTTCCAACAAATCAGAGGTAACATCAATAATTTCTCTAATCTAGGAAAACCATATTGTAATTTGCGTTTGTGATAGAGAGTAGACAATCTTCTTTTTTAAAGTTATGTAGTCAATGTTTCGAATTTGTTTCAATAAAAAAAACCCTCTTTAATTCTCTTTATTGTGCGAAATGTTAATTAATTGTTGAGTTTTTTGTTGAACTTTCATACAAAGGTATAAATGGTTAAATTCCCTCAAAAAAAGTAGAGAATCTCGTTTTGTGTATGCATTTGTTTTTTTTATTCGTTTAAAACTTGTGTTTACATTTATTTATCTTACTTTCATGGTATTATATGAAATATGTGAATGTTTATTCTTGAAAGGTGAGCTATCATCACCTATTTGAGACACGACTCCTGTCCGTATTCATAAATTGTTATTATTCGATGTACGCCACATCAATTTAATAAATAACAAAAGCCTTTCTTTTGTTAAAAAATCTATGTGAAAAATCTACTCAAAGTATTTTCTGAAGTAGTATTTTGCTCTCTTATTTGGAATTTGGCATCGTCAATGTTGCATTATTAGCATCTTACAATATGTTAGCTCTAGATTTGATGTTCTTTTTCGGAACTCACATATATGTGTCTTATTTTTTAATGACTTTTTTCTTAATAAAAGAGACCTAGGTATTGTATTTGGCTAATAGGGTATAATATTTTTTCTCCCTTGTAATGTACTCGATTTTCATGGGGGTAAATGAATTATTTGTTTCAACATTTTGAAGAACTCTGATTGCATTTTGTGGTATCTATGTTGATACCTAATATTTAGAAATATTGTTGCATTAAATAAAAGTAGACATAGTTGGTTCTTTGAATGGTTTGAGAGAGCTTCTTTTCCTTTGAAGAAAAATGGGACTTGAAAATGTATGGAACACCTTTGACTAATCAAATTGGTTATTGTCATTATTATTTTTAATGATGTTAGCAGTGAAAATTACGATCCAAATATTTGGTGAAACTATAGGCTTTAGTTTGAGTGGAATTGTTATTTTTAGTTGTTTTCTTTAATGATGTTTAGTTTATGTAGATTGCTCATAAAACAACTTTTTACCTTATTCAACAGTAAATTCCTTGAGACACAGGGTACTGCACTATAGGCCTCTAATCAACAAGTGTTGATCTTCTTCCATTGAGCAAAAACTTATGATCTTGACTTTGAATTTGAGAAGTTGATGGCAAAATCAAAGTAACTTGACTTTGGTTTTGACATCCGCCTTAATTGGTAAGTGATTGATATCATCCTTTCTTTTTACATGTTTTTTTTGTTATATTTTTTTGTATCATAGATCGAGCCCAAATCACAGTATTATATGTTTATCATTATTATTTGTGGTTTCTTTTGTTTTACTCAATGAAGTAGGTTAATAATTATTTTTTATTTTATTTTAGTGTTTACATACATTATTTATTTTATGAAATTTGATTTTTTTCATTTTTTAAATAGAGGAGCATTCTTAGCTAGCGAATGAATATCTTACTGCTCCCGACAATAAATTTGATAAAATGATTTCCATATTCATTCATATGCTTTATTGCCTCCATTTGCAGGATAGTGTTCTAACTTATAAGTTGATTCTTGCTTCTACTTTTAAATATGAGTACACACTCTATTCGTTTGGTACTTTTAAATTAACATTTGGTCTCAAATTGTTGGGATTCTATTGCAAAATTAGCATTATAGTTGTTTATGTTGCTTGAATTGTAGTTATTTGATGAATTACAAATGCAATACCCTGTTCGACTTGGTAATTGAAATTATGGTATACTATTAACATGTAAGTGTATTGTCTGAACTACAGGGGTTTTACTACATGGGATATGAATGCACCATATTGCTTCAGTTGGTGTTCCTTACGCATAATGCTCTAACATATTAATGTTTTCTTTTTCTTTTTTTTTTTGTTTTTATGAAATGAGGTGAATTCTTGCATTAAGGAATTGTTGTTGCAGTTTCGATATATCTCAACTTGATGTGTTCTAGATCTCTAGCTAAAGTGTTAAAGTTTTCACTTTTAGGGTATTGAGGTTTGAATTATTCATAACTTCAACTAGAAAAGGCGTTTGTGTCAGAAGTTTGTAAGGATTTATTTCTTTAGACTTGCTATCAGTTCTGATTTATGATTTTGTAAGTGATTTCAATGGTAGCTAACTACTTTGGATGTTTCCTGTTTCTAATTTTTTTAATGTTTATGTATCTAAACCATATTTTGAAGATCGATGTGTAACAACCCCAAATTTTTAATTGACTTGTGATTGCACTTGTCAAAATTGTGACCCGGCTACGTGAATACTGGACAATATTTCGAACTTCGGGAGTCGACACTGAAGTAATGTTATGATTCTTTGATTGTGTGTATTAGTATTTTACGGGTTTCGAGCCATTCGGACGATATTTAATTGAGTGAGGTTTCGACTAGTTAAACGGGGGAGAAAAACAAGTAAAACATACAAATAAATAAATTTTTAATTAATTTAATTAATTAATTGGCGAGACTACGCGAGTTACGAGAGTCGGAACAAGGAAAAACGGACCGAGGAATGTCGTTTCAATGCGGAAGTTAGTTAATTACGCAACATATGGTCTATGGAATTGGAATTATTAAATTAACACAGTTCAATGGTGAGGAACCATGAGATTGACCTCGAGATGCGGGTTTGTTGAGGTGGAGAGTCATGCAAGTGACAACACACACATACTTTAATGTGTAATAAAGAGAAATAAATAGAAAAGTAAAAAGACCCATAAGGGTAATGGTTTAAAAATTGTGTAGGAAGTAAATTGGGGGTAAAAAGGTCATTTGACCATATAAATATAACAACAAACAAAGAAACCCTACACTATTCACCTTCTTCTCCAACGAAACCGCCGCTCACCCTCCTTCTCTTCATCTCGGCTATCCATCTCTCTCTCTCTCGGCCACGCGATCTCTCTCTCACTCACGATCTCTCCTCTCTCACTCTTATTGCTCTCTCTCTCTTTCTCGGATCTCTTCCTCTTCTCGGCCTCACATCTCCCCTCCTCTTCTCGGCTTCACGTCACTGCTGCCACCTCCCTCGCCGTCGGAGACTCCACGTCCCACCCTAGGTGAACCTCTCCTCCTCTCTTGTCTCTCGGGTTCATGTGTTCATGATTTTAGGTGGATTTTTGAAATTGTTTTGGGTGTATGCATGACGGTTTGGTGGTGGGTTGGTGTACATGGGGTGCATGATGGGGTGTACCATATAAAAAAAAGAAGAGAAAAGAAGAAAGAGAAGAAAAGTTTATGTTAAAAAAATATAATCTATGAAAGTGGAAATGTATTCATCGTATCGAGGATTTTTTATTCGTGTCGTCATGTCATGTGATTCCGTTGTATAGTTTATTGATTTAATTTTGAGTAAATGATCGGATTTGTCATAATTTCTTATCAATGTTGCGTGGTTTCGTGTTTCGATCATTGTTTGCTGATGACGTTGGTGTTGAGTTTTCAGTCAAGGTTTTATCAATCTAGGTTGAATGTTCTATTGAAATCATTTGAATTAATAGCACGTCGTGTGTGAGAACGAGTTTATGTTGGAGTTGCGTGCTCATGCATGGTTTCCTCGCGGTAGTAAACGATATTAATGGCATTGATTTATGACACTAATTAAGGAATTATTAGCAATAGTCAATTACATTAATTGTATATTTTGTTGCCAAATTTAGGCTGTACGTTATTCTTATTTAAGGAGAAAGATCTCAAGGAGAAAAGGCATTCAGCCATTTTGCTTAAACTTTGTTAAACGTGAATGTGTTATTTCATGTGTTTTTGTCATCGAGATTTCATTATTTTGTGTTGAGTTTATTTCATTTCAAAACTCATGGCATGAATACATGATTTGGTGATTCGAATTCATGCATACGTGAGAATATACAAGGGTCGGGTATTTGTTTAGTATAGATGTGTATTGAGTGTTCGAATACATGGTTATTTCGAGTTATGGTATGATTTTCAAAAATATAAAAGAGTTGTGTTTCGTTTGATCTTTCAGTCGATTTGCATCGAGTCGTTCGAATCATAAAAACATTGGGGAAAACACTAAGGTATTCAACCTAGGTTTAGTAATGACTCGACCCACTAATTAGAATTTCCTACCTTGTCAGGTAGCGGGAAACTTGGGAATACGCGTTAAGAACGAGAGTTTGTTTCGCGGGTTGCGATAGTTCAGGTAAGTACATTTGCCACAAGCATTTGTACGTTTGTAAGCCAGTAAGAAAATGCCATGTGATTCATTATCATTTATTCATTTTTGTTATGCTCTATTATTAGTATTCCATTCCATTTCTTGTTGTGTGTTTTCCGGCGTAAGTGTTTCGTCTCGAAAGTACTAGGACCTGCACAAGAGGGATAAAACGCGGGCACTCGAGCGCACGAGTGTGTGACCACCCTTAGTGACCGTGTGACACCGAGTACTGGGTGGATGGGTTCGAGTCCCTTCCCGTCATAGCTGTGCCTTCGCTTGTGTCGATGCCCGGGAAGACCTCGCGAGGTCTTCGCCGTTATGCTATGATTTAGACCACTTATGAGCCTCTTTTGATTCCTTGGAACACACTTGACTTTCGATTGACATGTATTAGTCTGTTTATCATGCACCTTGTTTATTTAAATTCCTGTCATTTTATTACCGCATGATATTTAGACTGTTTTATTTGTATTATCATGAATTACTGTTATCTTCTTCTGGCATTACATTCGATTTTATTCAGTTACTCACCGTCTAGTTTGTGACGGTGGGTGCAGATAGGGCGGAGAGCAGCAAGGGCAAGGGACCCTGCCTAGGTGATCTATTGTGAGGATTAGTGGCTGGATTTGGAGATTATCTTATAGATTTACTTAAGTTTTGCTTTTATGTATATCGTTTTATATATATATGCTTTGGGATTATTAAACTCAGCAAATTTTGATGAGATTGGTATCATGTACCTTTGCATTTCGAATTGTACATGAATATCTGGGGTTTTCCACACTTATAGAATTCCTCTACTTCCCTTGATTGAGTTATTTTCCCCTTTATTATAATTATTTTAGTCTTCCGCTGTTTATTATTGAAATAACTTTTTCATAAATTACTAAATTGATTAAGTTGAAGGCTGACTAAGCTCGTCAGGTTGCCGAGTGATGACTCGGGGCTTGTACGGGTCTAGGCCGGGCGTACCCAATTGCATGGGGAAATTGGGGCCGTCACAGTTGGTATCAGAGCCCAAGGTTGTATAGACCTGACTCTTGATTAAAAAAATTCATAAAACACAATCCATTAAACCAGCGGAAGTTAGGAATGGATGAACTTAGAGTGGAAACCCTATAATCCTTTTAGAAACATAGATGGGGGAGTTCGGGATGAGTCGGATTTAACTTTATACATATTACGATTGTTGTGTGTATTATATCGTATCGGTAGCTGTCCATTGATCCGAGAAACTTGTTTTTTTGTTCAAACGACGATGGCGGATCAGTTAGGTCAGAGCGACGAGATCGGCAAGATTTTGTTACGATGCTTTGAGGAGATACGTACATTATCTTAGAGAACCGCGACGCAGGACCAGAGATTTGTGGAGTTAGTGCGGTCACTAAGGACACTCGCACAGACTACTACGACGCCATCTACCCCGACTACGTTGTTTCCTATGAATACTACTCGGGGAGTCGAGATTCCGATTGCTGCGACGTTCGCGACTCCGATTTCGTTAGCAGCGATACCTGATGGAGCTGTTGTCACGTTAGTTGCGCAAACTGAGGTTAAAACACCGCCGATAACACAAGCAAAGGAGATACCTACTACATTAGCTACACTTGCGGCCACTGCTGAGATTACTTCAGTTACGACTCCAGCAAAGAGTGCGGGATCCACTACCAAGGCTAGGTAGTGGAGAGAGTTCAAGAGGCACGACCCGTTGAAGTTCTATGGTGGTACCGATGTTAGAGCGGCAGAGCTGTTCTTGAAGAATCACGAGAAGGTTCACACCATCATCGCTACTGAGGAATGCATGAAGGCGACTATCTTTTCATCAATGTTGCAAGGGGAGATGGACGATTGGCGAACGACAATTGTTGCTACCTGAGGCATCCTGAGCGATTGGGTTGACTTCAAGACCCAGTTTAGTTAGAAGTACTTTCCGTCGACTGTCTTTCGAGTGAAAAAGAACGAACTCATTGCGTTTAGGTAGAGCGCAGGCGATTCCATGATAGATTTTAGGGCTCAATGTTTCTTTTGGTACAAACTAGTTGGTGTATTTTATGTTCGGGTTATAATACGAGAAGACGAAATTGAGACCGTTAGCGTATGTGGTAGAGCAAAACAGGATGTCAACGCTGATAAGATATTGAATCGCATACGAGTATTTGTTACCCAAGGTTAGATTTTAGGACGCGTGTTTAGAGCAAACGGTGATGCAATTGATTTCAAGAATATTTAAGCCGTAAGATCGCTTATGCATTCGAATATCTGAAAGTTTGCGAGAAGAACTGATCAACCCACGACATGGAGTGAGCTGCGATCGTGTTCACGCTGAGGATATGAGAACGTCACCGGTACGATGCTCATTCGAGTTACGTAATGATCCTGAGAGCTTGAAGCACCTATTCATTCAGAAGGGAGCGAACCCTCTACATTGATGAGTGTTCTTTACCAACATGCTACATCCATATTGTGTGTTTTATTTATATGTTAGTATAAATATATACAAAATCTACAAAATATTACACTTTATTTTAATTTTACGGAAGAAAGATTTTTAAAAATACTCATTTTTAAAAATATATATAATTATTTTTATTAATTAGAAAATATAAGTGGATTTAATAGGGCCAAGCTTGGGTTTTGTATTTTTTGCATGGGTCGGGCTTGAGCCAAGATATAGGCACGAACATAGGTGATGGGTTAGGCTTGGGCCAAAGTATTTAGGCCCAGGCCCGGTTAGGCCTAACCCATGAACATATCTATTGACAATGAAAGGTAGATTAATTTGTTAGATATGTGAACATAGACTAATTTATTTCATATATTAATCTATGAGGGTTTTTTTTTTACTATTTTCATCATTAAACCATCATAAATTCAAACTTGAAAGAATCTATATTAAACTTAAAAGCTTAAAATCAGATTGACTTATATCCTTAAGATTTTAAAGTTATTTACCATTATATTTTTTTAAAAGTAAAGAATTTATATTAAATTTAGCTACCATCATTCCCTGTTTTTTAAATATAAATTTGATAGCTGATGTCCACAAAAAGGTGTCACTATTGTATTAGAGGTTCAGAGATGGTCGACTTTAGTAGCAATTCGACAAGGTTTATTAGTTTAATTATGTCTAATGAGGAGAGAAGAAACTGCATGCGATTTAAATTTCTTACAAGTTCCATGTTAAACATTTGTCAAGTTATATTTATGCATTGACAATGTATTCTTGTGGTTGAACGAGTCTTTGTTGATTCACTACTAATTATCAGCATATTGCTATGTTGTCCACATGCTACAACAAAAGAGAGTGAATAGTTGTAATTCTAATGAATAAATATTACATAGAATGTTTTAGTCGTATATTTAATTCGGCTTTAAATGATAAAATTTCATGTTTTCATTTGGGGTTATTTTATATTTTTGACTTTTTTTACTTGGATCTTAGCTGAAAGTTTTGGTTATCCATTAATGCTGTTAATTTTCTTATAATATATAAATTTTAGTTTGGGTGTTTTAGGAATTATCGATGTGGATGAAATTTTAATTTTTTGCAATTTGAACCTAAGAGGATAAGTACCCAAATTGTCATGAGCATTTTACTTTAAGTTCAATGGAGTTTCTTGTTGCATAAAGTGATTTTGATTTGGTATGGGAGACATTATTCATTCTTTATTTTGTGAAAATAATGTTTGCAAACTGAAGGAATGAATGCTTAACTATGTCTTAGTCATGGATACATATGATTATTTATTCTTTTTTTTGTGTCTTAGATTTATTAATTACACAAAATTTTAACTTAAAGCTTAAAAAATTATCACATATAATTTCATTCTCCAATTGCATCGAAATACATCACCTTTTGTTGTTGTCATTGGATTTGCAAGGTAGATAATTGTGCGGTGGTGCTATGAAGTGATTGAGCTTTGTGTCTATTGAACACCAAAAGAATTGTAAAAATGAAAGAGAATGAATGCTAAATTGTAGTGAAAGATATCATTTGCATGTCAGTTCTCAAATTCTCTAAGATAAGAGTGCCCATGATTCTAAGGCTCTTTGGTTGCATACTAATGGCAGGTTAAATACATGACCATCAAAAATGGAAAGCTTCAGTTGATTCACAATAGCGAGTTGCAGTAAATGATAAAAAACATATTTCTCCAAGTTTGTGCATAACTGCAATGCTCAGAAAGAGTTTAGTCTAGTTTATGCAACATCGATAATGCATACATAAAACTTTCTCGATAGCCAAAAAGAAAGAAAAAAACTTCCTAAAGTCTTCTTTTATAAATAAGTTTCAATTATATAAGTTTAGTCATGGGCAATGAAGGACTTCCTTCGTCACATTAATTGTGCATATGATATTAATGTTTCACTCTCAAGGGTTCTACATAATATCATAGATAAGAATCTTGTACTTGTTTATGTATCAACTGACAAAACATTTTATTGTGTCAATAATTTTGTAGGTAAAGAGAAATTGGATATGCAAGCGTGGTAAAATGTATATAAAAATAATATGTATCTAACGACTCCTTGAACATGTGATATCACTAAGTCACTAAATAAAAAATAAGGAAAGATTAAATGTTTTGTCTAGTATAAAAAGAACATTTGAAGAAGTTTTTTTAACCTCGTCAAATTTACTCTATGTCTTGCACTTCTCATTTTAGAGTTGATAAATATATATCATTTATCTTTCTACCAATGGAAGAGTTTGATCCATATAGCCGACCATAATTAATTTGGGATTGAGGCTATGTTGTTGAATTCATCGTTCTAAAAAAATTTATTCACATTTTTTTTAAATAATTTTTTTCTGAAAAAGAAATGTTAGAATTGACTTCTAGCGAGCGTAGTGAGCGGGCTCACACATGCGTAACACGTATTCAAAACTAGTATATAAAAGCACATACAATAACAAATATGATCAGCTTTCTCAAAAAAAAATATATAATAAATATTATCTTTAGCAATAATCTTAATTTATTGTGGCTTCTATATAGCATTTTCTTAACTATTAATGAAGTGTTTTGCAATACAATGTCCAATCCAAGGTGAGAAGAGTGTGGTGACTAATTCTATATGGACTTAAATACAAAATTGGGGTTTACTCTAAAAAGCCAAGGTAAGATGGAGTATTTACTCCACACTTATAAAGCCTAATTTTTTTCTTTCTAATTAATTAGCTGATGCAACATCTCCGACACTCCCTCTTAGGACTTGACCACAGTCCATTAACAACTTGGAGGATAAGTCTAGCTTTATCTTTTTTTTTTACTAACCTATCTTAGCATCATGTTAAACACTATTTTTTTGGTTGGATGTATGCAAAACCCTTAGACAATGGGCTATTAAGCAAATATATATTATGGCCTTTGTTACCTTGTTCAATTTTTCTAATGTCAGTCTCAATCTAAGTTGAAGAGTGTGGTGACTGATTTATGTATGGCTTAAATGTAAAATTAAGGTTCACTCCAAAATATTAAGGCAAAATTGCAGTGTCCACTCCACATTTATATAAACTGATTTTTTTTATTCTAACTAGTGACGTGGGATTATTCCCAACAATATCTCCAACACAATTAATTAATGACTCTTCCTAAAAACAGTCTTCATTTCCAAATAAACGTTGCAATATATATTAACTTGATAGATTTCAAAAGAATTTTCGTCAATTTTAAGTACCTCTTCTATAACTAAAAAGTTAAATGGTCAAAACTTCTTAGATGAGATGGTAATCACTTGCCAAAAAGGCAATAACTCGAGAGATCGTGGTTCGATTCCCACTAAAGGAAAAACAAAAAACAAAAAACAAAAAACAAAACAAAAAACAAAAAAACTTAAAGTAAAATTGATTTTGCCTAATTAATTATGCATGTATATCTCTATAAGATGGATAAGACATCACTTACCAAATTTAAAGATTAGGGTTGGGGTTCGACTCATGTTATAATTAAGTTGGGTTTTTATAAAAACAAAAGGGGGTATGATTAAGGCATACTAACACTTATAAAGCAATAGTGTATATATATAGACCCAGTTTTCAATCTTTCGCATTTTTTTTTTTTTTTTTTGATAAGAAATAAGAAGCAACTTGCTTCTACTTCCACTTCCACTAGGGTTCGAACCTTGACCTTTTACTCCATACCAAATCATTGGCCCCCCAATTAGTTGGTATCTTTCTCATTATTCTATTTTGAATTAAAAAAAAAATAGTTCAGCTAAACGCACCCCAGTGTTTACTTAAGGTACCCCAACAAAAAGTCAAACTTAAAAAAGTCAATTCTACTATAAAATGACCATTATGCCCCCACTACTATTTTTCTCTCATTTTGTGCACCCCACCATCATCCTTTCACACACTCTCTTCTTGTGATTTGTAGGGCATCATCGAGTAGCTCGACCTTTCACGTATGAATCTCTTGTTGGAGAGTTGGTCAAAGTCCACCGAACCTTTAGTTGGAGAGTCGGTCAAAGGTTGTCAAACCTTTGATTGGAGAGTTGTAATGGCCCAATTAATAATTGTTGTTATTTTATGATGTCATTGTAGACGTGGACGTCCAGTGGGGACGTTCGTGGGTCCCACAGCAAGGCTGGAGCGCGTCCGGATTAGGTAAATAGTTATTTTGTGTGTTGATTTGACTTAATTTGCGATGTTTATGTTAAAATAGGTTAAACGACATCGCGATGTGTGTAATTATATTTTAAATTGATGTGTGAGATTGTGTGTTGAGTATTTGCATCGATATGCGTGTCGACGTGGGTACTGGGTAGACTAAAAGATCAAATTTTAAGTTGAGGAAAATATTGCACACATTAAATGAATTAAATATGATAAAATAGTAAATTGGTGAGCACCTAGGGATACGCGGGGTCGTGGTCGACACGCGTGGATCATACGGTCGTGTGCACTCCCGAGTACGCTCGTTGGCGCGCACAACGAAATTGTAGGCACCAAAATATTGGCGAATATATATTTATGAAATTTAAAATATGCATATATATATATCTATTAAAATCAGAAAATAAAGAAATAATTGTGAAATGACCAAAAAAGGTATTTGATTGTTAAGTAAGAGGATAAGAACATGGGGTTTTTTGGTCATTTCACCCAAAATATTGATAAACACTACCACCATCACCACAGTTCCCATTTTTCTCTCCATTTTGATGGAAGTCAAAGACTGAGGGAGAAGAAAAAGGAAGGAGAGGAGGAGAGAGAACGAGAGAGAGAGAGATCAAGGAGGTGAGGTGAGCTTGTTGTTGTTGTTGTGTGGTTTTTGTTGTTGTTTTTGTTGGATGGTGTGGTGGTTCGGTGGTGGTGGGGTGGAGTCGGGAGCTCGGACGAACTTCTCTTGCAGTTCGTTCGAGAAGGGAAACGACACCCATGTCGTCTCCCCTCCCCCTCTCTCTCCTAATTTAGTTAAAAAAAACTGTTGGAATATAGCATATTGCTCTGTTCCAACGAAGAAGAAGAGGGTCGGTTCGGCCATGAACAGGCCGGTTCGGCTCGGTTCAAGTCGAACCGTCCCTAATTATAAATAAATAAATAAATACAATTTTGAAAAAAAAATCTGGAAAAATTCATAGAAAATTCAGATAAAATAGGAAAATTTTAGAAAAATTATATGTTGATCAAATAAATGAATTTTGGGATTTCTCTTGGAATGTTGGCGAGATATTGTCGGGGTTTTTACCCTGTAAAACGTGAAATTGACATAATATATTAAATTGAAGCTAATTTAATGATAAATGGTAATAGGTATAATTTGAGTGATAATTTGATTTGTCGGGTGTTATTGGAGATGAGCCGGGTTTGGTTTTCGGGACGCGGAGTGCGGATTGAGGTGTGTAACATCTCAATTGAACTTCACTTTAGTATTTACTGTTTGACTTATTTGAATTCAGTCATGTTCCTCTATTCCTTTATTTCCTTATTACTTTACGGTGGCTGAATACTCTCACCTGGTTTCTTTACGGTAGTTGAGTTTACTCCTACCTGGTGTCTTTACGGTGTAGAGGTCACTCCCCACTTGGTGTGTATTCGTTATGGGGCATAGGGTCCACTAAACCATAGCACGTCTAGGCATACACCGGTGAATAGGCTACCCGAGTATGATGGGCATGTGTGGATGCGTCGTGGATACACACCGGTCATCTAGAGGGTCCAGGGTCACCTGTTAGAGGTATCCTCATGGGCCGTGCCTGGCGGATAGCCCGAAGTATGGTTTAGCCTGACTTTGATTGTGCATGCACTTTGTTTCACTGCATATTTATGCATGTGATGATCTTCCACAGATGTCTATATTCTCTTATTTCGCATGTTTATTTATAGTATTTTAAATTCCAGCAATTTATTTATGTATTTACTTGGTGAATTTCCTTGAGATTACTCACTCTTGACTCATCATCTACCTTTTTGTGATGACTTGAGTGCAGATCCTAGTACGAGTCGAGGAAGGGCAAGCTTGAGGACTACTCCGATTGACTGCATTTGCCCTACTCGTACGTTTGTTTATGTTTTCTTGTTTTATGCTGGGTTTTGGGGTTTGATAGGTAGATATGACCTGTATATAAATTGTAGGTTATATTTTTGATATTTTGAGGATCTCAGTTGATATGTATATGATGTATATATTTTGAGATGGTTTCCACCTTATGTAATATGCTCATAAAATACCTTTATGATTTTAATTATTAGCTGCGTACTTTGAGGTTAAATGTTAAATAAGAACCTTAGGCTAACTTGAATCGATAATTATTAAAACATAATTCAAAGTTAACAGATATTTGATTATATTGAATTCACGAGTGGTCGTGGGACACAACTAGATGATGAGTTGGCAGGGCTTGTGGGCCCGTGGAGCACGCCGTAGTGGCCAATGGAAATGGGGCCGCTACAAGAGCTTATCAAAACCCACCAAACCTTTAGGTCAGCGGTTGCCAACTAAATTAATTTCACTAAAAAGATTAGTTGGACAACACCGAATCTTCAAGATAAGTCTCGGTCATATGTCACCGAACCTAAAATAAATGTCTCAACCAAGATTTTAGAGTTGAGTGTTTTGGTTGGGATAAAAGGGTATTTTAGTACAAATGTGGGGGTGCCCTCATAAACTGAAATTTGAATTTTTGATGCACTCAGAATCGAGGGACCCTAATTAAATGTTGAGGTGCGTTTAGCTGGACTAAAAGAAAATTAGATGAATGTGGATTTTTATTTTTATTTTTATTTTTGAAAACTAAATATGGAATATATATATATATACTAGTTTCATTACACGAATGAGCCTGTTTGCTACGCTCGCGGGAATTAATTCAATTATAAAACAATCTTTTTATAATTCATAAAGTATGATTCCGATTATATTAATAAATATATATATATATATAAAGTTAATTTTAAAAAGATATATTTTTTACCAACGACGACAAAAAGAAAAATGAAGAAAAAAAAGTTGTATATGAAATTAAATCATAGGACATGCGACTCTTTATTTTTTTGAAATGTACCTAAGTTTGTCTACTTTGAAATCTATTTAGTAAAACCGTTCAAACACGTCAAAAATATTTCATAATCAAACACTTATTCAATTAGAAAGATTAATTATATATAATGTATTCAATTGAAATGTACCTACTTTTTTTTTTCTCATAAGGTATAGACTACAATTATTAGTTGTTGAGTTAAAGTGAAACACTTAATTAATGTTGTATATGTAACATGGTTTGAAGATATGAACGAATCAACTCATTATCTTTATCCAATTACAATTATAATGTATAATTTAGTAAATTAGTAAATTAGTAGTTTGAAAAGGGTAAAATAGTAAATTTGTTTACCGTTGATTTGTTAGATATTCGTGATTTTATATATTGTATACATATATATAAGATCCATGATTTATATCTTTCTTAAGTTTTGGAAGAAATTTTTTTTTCTTTTTTTTTTTTTTGGGTGCGGAAGAAAGCTTTGATACAAATGGATATTAATGACACAATATATAGATAGACAAATCAACTTTAAATCTCCTGAAAAAAAAAAATCAACTCTCAATCAAAACAAAATATATATGAATGTTGATGGGCTGAATTCCGGTTGTGTCCAAATGTACCAGCCTAAGCCCAAGCCTAAGCCCACCCGAGATTAAATTCAATGAAAACGAAGACAACTTCTGAGAAAACTACTTATTGTTAGGAGGATTTTCTCGTCACGCACGCATGACTCCGACATTATATAAATTACTCAATTTGGAAGTGCCTCATGATATCCACAAAATCCTCCAAACATAGAGAGACTTGCAGGTAGCCCCTACCTCCAAGCTCAAAACCCATTTTTGTCAATTTTGATTTTCTTTGTTATTTTGCCCCCGCGGATCTTCTCTTTTAATCGGTGGTGGTTCCAATAACAACATTTACTACATTATTTTTTAATAGAACACAAATCTATTCAAATCTAAGAGTTTTAATCTTGCAACAGTTATCAGATCCATCATTATCACCACTTACTCCTCCCCCCATGCGTGTATCTACTACCATCACTCAAGTTCATCTCCACTTATATTGCTTGTGCATAGATCAGCGTTTATCGTTATTGGTTCAATAATCGTTTTTATTAGGTTATCTTTTTCAATAATAAGTACTTGACTTCCAATGTTGGAAGTTTGTATTTGTCTTCCATTGTCACAAGTCTTTGTTTGTCTTTCCTTGTTAAAAGTTTTATTTTTCGTTATAGTCTTAGTATGTCTGTGTACTGTTGTATTCCAGAAATTTGTCAAGAAAATAGTCATCGATTGTCATACTGTTCCATTGTTACAGTCGCAATGTTTCAAAATCAACTATGTGACAGTTGAATGATTTTATAAACAATTAGGATTAACGAATCAATGTGTTTTTATCAAGGTGATTGATCTTATGCCTAGTCATATTCTATTAAATGTACTTAGCCAATATGATTAATGAAAATTTTATTTTACTTAAAAAAAAAAAGAGTTAAACATGCAAATTAAAATCGTAAAATGGGTAGAATTTTTTTTTGTCAAGGTATAATGGGTAGAATACAAAAAGATATTGAAATGTTTAACTAGGTCATTAGAAAACTTGTCATTGATCAAGCCAAATAATCTCTGGCTAGTGAGATGAATGAGATGCATAATGATCATTGAGAGAATCGATGGTGGTCTAATCAAATTTCTTTTGCTATTTGTTTATTCAATAAACAACAGATCTAATTAGATTTGTAGAGATTGGTTCATCCTTATTGTAGTGCATCTTCATCAATGGTGTTAAGTAGATTTGTGCAGCGCGTTGGATTGATTTATCTTTAATTTTTACTTTATAGTTAATTTTCTTCCCTAGTTGGAAGTCTTTGATTTGTCTTCTCCTTATTGAAAAGTTTTGTTATTCATTTTGTGGTTCTAGTACTTTTGTGTATTGTCATGAATTTCAACGTTGTAGAGATCAAACCTTAATTGTCAAATTATTTTAATTTCAAAAAAAAACTAAATTAATAGCAGTTTGTTTACACAAATAGGATTAGCGAATCAATGTACTTGATTCTATGTCTGGGCATGTATTGAGTCATGAATGATTAACGAAATTTTGATTTCTCTTCAAAAAAAAGTTTTTATCTATATTTGGTATGCACATAAATTGTGTAACCGTAATATGTATCTATGTATATATATATATAGGTTAGAAATTTGTTAGGCACATAAATTGTGCAACGATAATATTATGTATCTATGGTAGTTGTATATATCTAGCCTAGAAATATGTTAGGCTAAATAAAGTATGTTTTCATGTATATATAGGGAGTTCTAAGATCAATGTAAACACATTATAATCGAATTACTTCTTTATTCTCTTTGTTCACAATTTTTTATGGTATCAGAGCGATCAACCTAAAATCTCATAAAAAATCCAACAATAAAGGAATCATGCGTGGTGGAGGTGGCGGCTAAAACAACAAACCAAAGAACCCTACTAAAAAGAGCAGCGAAGGCAACTAATGTAGCAACAAAGGCGGTATGTAACGACCCTCAAATTTAATTAGTGACACGTGTATAGTGTGACGGCCCCAGTGCCCCATAAAACTTGGTCCCGCCCGGCCTAGACTAACGTGAACCTCCGAGCCTTTACTCACAAAGTCTACGCATCCTAGTCAGCCTCAAATCCTCAATTATGTCATTAGTTAATCTTTTAAATATGTGAGTTATATGATTATAAAGTTATCAGGAAATTTGCAGCAGAAATCACTATAATCAACTATAACTAATAAATAAAATTAGGATAAATAGATAACCTATCATGTGGAAACTCTAAGAAATAGATAAATACATGCATGTTTGGTCATTAAAGCTATACAAAGTGATCATACATGATATCTCTAGTCTCTCAATCCCGATACATGTCCCAATGTTTACAAAACATATAATACAGTAATCACAGTCAAAAGAACAAAAACCTACTATGAGTAAAGGAATGGATCGCTTCGAGAGTCCTCAAGAGATATCACCTAGCATCAGCTCTTTCCCCTTGCTCGTCTCAACTCTATCTTTATCTGCACCACCGTCACAAACTAGACGATGAGTGCGTGAAAAATATAAAAGTAATGCTAGAAGAAACTAAACAATAATTCAAGATTTACCAAATAAGCAGTTCAAATATCATGCGGTATTGAAAGACAGAAAATGTAGCAAATAGCATGATAAACAAACTGACAAGTTAACAGCGAAGTTTGAGTGTCCAAAGAATCAAAGGAGGCCCATAAGTGGTCAAAATCAATACAGTACAACAGTACCACATTTATAGTCACAACAGTGACAAACAAACCATAGACACAACAGTGCCCAAACAATCTAGTACTCGGGGTATAACCCGCTATCAGTGGGGTGAGACAGCACACCAGCAGGAGTGTTCACACTTACTCGCTAATATGGACCCAGGAGTACCTTCATAACACACTTACGCCAAGACACTCAACTAAGGAATGTAGAAAGGAATTCCAATAATAGCTCAATTCAAATAGAAACAACAATAAATAGAAAATAAATTTGTGTATACTTTCTACTGGGTTACAATCGTACAATAACGTACGTAAATCGCAAAACTTTGATCGTCGCAAATTCTCTCTAAGTCGGTCCACTCGAATTTTCAAAGTCTGTCAATTAACCAAAATTTGTAAATCCTATTAATATCATTCTAATTTATCTAATTTTCCATAATAATTTAATTAGTGTAATTTGGTTGATTTTCGGGGTATTAGGTCATATTCATACCCAATTAGATACCCGAGCCCAATTAGATACCCGAAAGATCTTTGAAATTTTCCTAAATTTTGTAATTTTCCTCTGTGAACAGTGTCACACCGCTAAGACGTCGTGACTTGTTGTATTGGATGGCGTCCCCACGGCGTGTTTTCATAGCCGTCTACCTGAGACACCGTGAGTGGCGCCGTGGGAGTAAGCTCTCACGACGTCCCTCGCGGCGTGTTCAGCAAAACACCAATATCCGGGGATTTTCAAAACCCCGGCTCATGTTCCTCGTTTCTGAATCTATCCTAAACCCTTAGGGACGTCCATGACAACATACTACCCAAGTTGCTTTACAACGAAACCCTGACAAAATGCTTCGATTTGTAAATAACCCAAAATTTCTTCAAAATCCCCAAAAATCCCAATTACCTTCCAATTCACAAACCAATGACCAAAACACCAACCAATCCTTTAATTGATTCCAAAAGCATCAATTAAACTCATTTTTGAACATTTTTCAAAATTTGTTCGAAATAGTCACGACAAAAACTCGCATAAATTTTCGTTAAATTGATGACAAACACGAGAGTAGGAATCTTACCTTTTTACGCGTATTAGGAATCCTACCTTTTTACGTGTATTGGGTCGATCCACGGCGTCGCAACGTGTTCGCAACCCACGAACCCCTTGTCTCCTCTTCATTCTCACGTTGGCCAAAAAAACTAGAAAAATGGATAAGGGGAGAGAAAAGTTGATATTTATACAACTCCTTCATCTCATCACACACATGAATCTTGAGGTGAATCTTGTGTCTCCCTTTCACTCCATCCAACAACTCTAACTAAAATGAATAACTTCCAATAGGTGACTTGATTATCAAAACTACTCCATTTCTCGCTTAAAATACACGTTTCTGAACCCATTTCAACTCACGACTCGCACCGCATGTGTTCTCGGACACAACTTCGCTCCCACATTTTATTTAATTATTTATTATTTTCAATAACTCACTAATTACCATTTTTCAGTGTTTAATTATTCGTGTTATACCCTGAAATTTTCATTTCTCCTAGGCGAATCTCACACAGAAATTCATGGTGATTAATAAATAAAAACCACGCACTAGACATACAGTGTTCTCATTTGGGTATAAATAATAATACAAACATTACAGAAAAATAAAATATACCTCAGCGTCGACTCTCACGGTCCTAAAAACAGATGATACGTGTCACCAATTAAATTTGATGGTCGTTACATGTAGTTTTTCAGGACCATGACCTGACTATTGTGATTTATCATACTACTGAAGCCTCAAAAGTTGACACTGAGGTCTATTTTATTTTTCAGTAATGTTTGTATTATTATTTATACCTGAATGTGAACTCTGTATATCCAAGTGCGTGATTTTGTTTTGTTTATCACCACAGATTAGTGTGTGAGATTCGCTTAGGAAAAACATAAATTTTAGAGTATAATAAGAATAATTAAACACATAAAATGATAATTAGCAAATTATCAAAAAATAATAATTAATTAATTAAAATGCGAGAGCGATGTTGTGTCTGGGAACCCACGACGTGCGAGTTGTGAAGTGGAATGGATCCAAGAACGCGAGTTATGAGCGAGAAACGGTGGAATGGATCCGAGAACGTGAGTTATGAGCGAGAAACGGCTAAGTGTTGATATGAGAGTCACCTAATGGAGTGAAGTAGTTGAGTCATAGTTGTTAGATGGAATAATGGAGAGACACAAGATGTGCATCGAGATCCGTGCGTTGGAGTAGATGATGAGGAAGTATAAATTCCATCAACTTTTCTCTCTCCTCAAACCATTTCATTTTGAGCCAAATGATCGAACGAGAGAAAGGAACGAGGGTTTCGGTGTTTCGAGCTCTTTGTGACGTCGGGATCGACCAACCACGTGAAATAAGGTAGGATCCCGACTCCCTCGTGATTGTTTACGGTTTGGTGTCAATTTTGTGGGTTTTTGTTACGATGGTTTCGGATGAGATTTTCGGAAAATGTTAGAAATAAGTTTGGGTGGTGTTTTTTGGGATCAAAGAGATGATCGAGTGATGATTTGTGAATGAGTTGGAGTATTTAAAGCAATTTATATTTTGGATATTTTGGGTGAATTTTCGTGTGATTTATGAATCAGAGTATTTGTCGAGGTTTCGATGCAAAGTGAAGTATGTTTATTTTTGTTTTGGATGTCCTTAAGAGTTGGGGATAGGCTTGGAACAAGGCGGCGCAAACCGGGGTTCTGAAAAATCTCGAAACATATTTAGGTGCCATGCGCGAGGGACACCGTGGAGACTTTTCTCCCACGACGTCAGTCACAGCGTAGAAACCAAAGAGTTTGGAAAAGGGATGCTTTAGATGACACCGTGGGAAAAAGCCCTGGCGGCATCATCTATAGTGTTTGGATTAGAGAAGTAAAAAATTCACTCTTTATATGATGTCGTGGTGTTTTACCCCTAGCGGTGCCACTCACGGCGTGATGTACAGTAAAAATAAATGAATTTTTAAATAAATTTCTAAAATTTTGGAAAACTTTTGGAGGTTATTTAGGGTCCCAGAATGACTATAATTGAGATAAAAATCAAGTTAAATGATTGTCAGACTTTTATAATTCGATTGGAGCATGTTAGAGGTTGCGCGAGGATCGGATTTGAGCGATTATTGTGATGTACATTTTTCGTACGATTTTAAACCAGTAAGAAAAAATGCACATTAATTCATTTTCTATTATTGATATTTCTATTTGAATTGAACTATTTTTTCACGGCCCAATTTTGTTAATCTTGATAATCTCTTAATCAAGATCACCAACCTGTGACGTGGGGCTCGCATGAGATGTGCACACAGACCGAGGCATGTGGTCGTGGTAAATTTTATATTTGTATTGATGTATTCCTAGTATTTGTATGTGTGTAGGCTGACTAAGCCGGTACGTGCAGCTATTTGAGGCCGAGGCGCAGTTGGGGAGACGCCTCAAGTCACGCACGAGTCGAGGTATCGGGTAGAGAGACTTGTGGTAAGTCTAAACTTAGTTAAATGTAATGTAATTAAATTAATGAACATTAAACCATAGCCTATGGTCATAAATTAATTAAATTGAATTGGACACATGTAATTATATATATATTTATATTATATATATACATTTAAAAATTAGAAAAAAAAAATATATATTTATATATATTTGAGAAATGACAAAAAGGGGCATTGGCTTATATGGAAAAGGATAGGGTTGGAGGGTAAAATGGTCATTTTACCCCCAAAACACCAACAAAACCACCACCGCCACACACAAGGAGGAAGAAGAAGAGAGGGAGAGAGTCCGAGAGGGAGAGAAAGAAAGTCATCGGAGAAGGAGATCGAGGGCTCACGGCAACGGCTCAAGGCGAGGTAAAGTAGTGTTGTTATTGTTGTTGATGGTGGCGGTCGATGATGGTGGCGTCAAGAGGGGGAAGTTGATGAACTGCTCTCAGTTCGTCCGCGGAGGGAGACGACATGGTCGTCGTCTCCCCTCCCTCCCATCTCGATTTCAATCCAAGAAAAAAAATATATATATAATAAAAATAAAAATAAAATAATAATAATAATAAATAATAATATATATATGTATATATACATATATACATGTATGTATGTATATACATATACACATAGGTATATATAAACATAAAATATATCTATGTAATAAAATATTAATAAGTAAATGATATGAAATAACTTTTTAGGGACCTAGGGGTGTTACGGGAGTTCGGGAGCGCGGTTGGAGTGTCGCGAGGCCGGATAGCCATAGCTATCAAGTGACTAGTAAGTGAAACTGTGGAAACTCTATACTTTATTTCTTTCATATTAATTCTCTTTTCAGTTAATTTAATGACTTACTGTTAGTAATCTACCATCATGTTTTCCTTGCTCTATTCAAGTTGAATGTTGTAATAGCATGATGTCTTGTGATGGTTTCATTGACTCCTTTCCTGATATACCATATTTTGTTGTGAATTATGTTATAATTGATGTTAGAAATGCATGCACTAGGGTTACTGTGATAATTGGTTTGTATTCCATTTCCTTTGTGGCTTTGTAGCCTAACTTATTGTTGATATCGTAGAACCTTAGAAATGAAAATCTTTGAAACAAAAGTTGGAGATTATCTAGTGTCCATTGCACGAGAGATGGGTGGATTCACGGGTCACTGGACCTCGGGGTTTTCGGCACTCCCCACTATTACTTAGGTGGCATCACGTAGCTTGAACTACAGGGTTGTCGACAAGTTTTATATATATATATATTTCAAAATTTACAAAGTATGTTGAGAGTATCTCCATACGATAGTGGAAAAGGCTGGTTGATATTTCTCACCGCCGACCGGACATAGATCATCTCGACTTAACCTGTGTCAGTCTATCTAATTCGGTTAACTGTGATATTTATATGCATTACTTTCTCAACACCTTTTTCTGCTATATTATGCATTTAAATATCTGTCTTTACTTTGGAAATGTAGTATATAATTCCCCGGTTATCACTTAAATATCACTATACTCACCGTCTAGTTTGTGACGGTGGGTGTAGGTCCGTCAAGCAATACCAGACCGGGCAAAGAGAAGATTGATGACTACTTCTGAGCTCGTAGGGCATAGCTGCCATACATGTAGGTCATATTTTTGCATTACGCTTACATACGTCTTTTGCTTGGGTTGTGCATTGGGACGAGAGTTAGTTACTCGACTTTTGACTTTCACTTTGTCTATATGCTCGTTGTTTATTGCATATTTATATGGTGATTGTTATTTCCTAGTTTCCACATTTATGATTTATATATAATTCTTCCGCTAATACATTAAAGACTTCCTCTAATTTGATAATCCTTATAAAATGATAAATAGTAGTGATAGGGAATTTCTTATTCTAAACCCAATCCAAAGATAATAAGTAGTACAGGCTGACTAATATGTAATTAGGTCTTACGTGTTGTAATTAGGATTTAATTACGGGATTAGGCCGGGCGGTGCCCTAGATGAAAATAGGGATCGTTTCATATTTATTGGAGTTCCATTCTTTATTTTCTTGGTTGAGTGTCTTGGCGTAAGTGTGTCGTGAAGGTACTCATTAGTCCATATTAGCTAGGTCAACGTGAACACTTCCGCAGAAGTGTTGTCCACCCCCAAATAGTGGGTTACACCCCGAGTACTAAATTGTTGTGGATATTGATGTGGTTGTGGATGGTTGTGGTTGTGGTTGTGGATGTGGAACTTGTTGTGGATATGTTGTAAATGTGGAAATTGTCCACTTATTGGCTTCCTTTGACTATTTTGACACACAAATTTCGTTGTTATGCTTGCTAGTCTGTTTGTCATGCAATTTGTTATATTTCCTATCTTTCAATACCGCATGATTCTTAGACTATTTATTTGGTATTGAATTACTGTTTAGTTTCTTCTAGCATTACTTTCAATTTTTCACGCATTCACCGCTAGTTTGTGACGGTGGTGCAAATAAGCAGAGACAAGCAAGAGAAAGAGTTGATGCTAGATGATATCCTCTGAGGACTCTCGGAGTAGTTCTTTCCTTTACTCACTATAGGTCTTGCTTCTTTTGATTGTGATTATTGTACTGTATGTTTTTGTAAAACACTGAGATATGCATTGGGGTTGAGAGACTAGAGATATCATGTATGATTGTACTGTTTATCTTTGATCACCAAATATACATGTTTTATCCATCTCTCAAGGTTTCCACATGATAGGTTATATATTTTCCCGACTTTCCATTACAGAGTTATTAGTTGATTATAGTGATTTCCGTTGCGAATTTTCTGATAACTTTATAATCCTGTAACTCACACATTTAAATGATAATATAATGATGTATATGAGGATTTAAGGCTGATTAGGATGCGTAAACCTCGCAAGTAAGGGCCCGAGGGATCCACATAGGTTTAGTGCCACGGCCCAAATTTCTAATCTTAGATTTTGGCCGTAATCGGGTCACCGACCCATTATGTGGCTCGAGAGCAGGTACATGAACCAACACTCGACTCGGGGACCGAGTAATATATTATTTTTGTGTGATGAATGCCTAGTATGATGTATATGTGTAGACTTATGAAGTCGGTAATTTCAATTATGAGCATCGAAACGCGCGGGAAAATGCCTCAAGATATGTGCAACAACCAATCTCAATAAGGTCTTTTATGACAATTAAGCACATAGTATTTATTTGAAGTCAAATATGTAGGTTAGAAAAGCCTAAAGTTTAAATAAAAAATCCTACTCATATTGATATGCCTCGAGATATTTGCAACAACCAATCTCAATAAGGCTTTTTGACAATTTGTGTGTTAGAGGGCTAGTTTTAGTGGAAACAGGAGTGATTAATGGTCACTAGATTATCCTAGAGATGGACAAAAAATCAAATGATGGATGATCATGATAAATAAAACTACATGCTTGACAAGTGTCATTGAGCTAAAATGAATGGGTTGATAGGAGTGTTTAGGGTCCCTTAGATGTCATGGAGACGGGGTTGTACATTTGGATGAAAGCCAAGAACTATAAATACAATCTCCTAGCCTTTTTGCTTCACATTACATATTGTCTTCAATACAAAAATAAAAATAAAAATTCAGAGTTGTTGGGGGTTTTTATTTGCTAGAAATTGGAGTCCTTGAGAGGTTATTCATCATCAAAAAGAGATTTAATTATCCACAATCAAGTATCAACTTTAAGGTATGCTCATATTCATTCATTTGCATAAAAATTAAGGGTTTTGAGCATTATATCATCGGGCTTTTGTGAGAGACTAATTTCTAAGTGTTTGAAGAGTGGTCTATGATCAAATAAGAGCATTGGTTTTAGTTTTAGTTTTAAACTTTTATTTTCATATTTTTCAATTTTTGCTCAAAAATTAGGTTTTTGAAATGAATGAGAATGCATGTTAAGTTTTTTTTATCTAACCTCTATAAATTGAGCATAACTCACTCATCTTAACCCAAATTAGGTGATTCTAACGCCACTTAAAAGATAACTCAAAATAGAACAACTTTTCCATTAAATAATTTTGAAATTCAAATGTTTTGCAATCTAAAATTGCAATTTTGGTGTTGAATCTGAATTTTCTGGACTTCACTATTTTAATAATGCCTTATTATTTGAGGAATAACTCAATTATTTTTATTGGATTGAGTTCATATTTTAGTATAATGTTCTTGGATATGATTTTAGTCTTTAGTAAAAAAAAATCATGATTTTTGGAGCTAGGGTTTAGGAGAAATAAATTGTACAAATTTACTGGTCAGACTTAAAAAAGTTTTAAGTTATTATTGTAGAAGTTTCATATCTCTCTTGTTTTTTTATCGGAATTGTGCATTCCTTATAGTTTTGGAAAGCTAAGATAGAGAGGAACAGTTTAGAACTATTAGTTTTTCAAAATTAAGTCATATGAATTTTCAAAAATGAGCCAAAATACGAGGCTTGTCCGTATAATGGTTATTTATATAAATGTTTTTGGGTTGTTTTGGTGTCGGAATAGTCTTAAAGCTTAATTAAAGACTAAATATATATAATATAAACTAGATTGACACTAGCAAGTTTTAGGAGAAATTCATGAGATCGGGAATGCGCGGGTTCGAGCGTCGAGAGGGCAAAAATTAGTTAGGACTACTACGTTGACTTGTAAGTGAAACTATGAGAACTCTTTACTTTATTTCATTCCTTTTATTTACTATTTTTCAGTCTAATTGTAAACTTGCTGATTGAATTTCCACATCATGCTTTCCTTGATTCTATTCATTATGAATGTTTGACATAGCATGATGCCTTATATTAATATCATTGACTCTATTTCCCGAATACTTGATGATTGGCTATGATTGAGGATTTATGATTACTTAGAAATGCATGTGATATGGTAATTTATTTTGTTTAGAATTATATTCTATTCCCTTGGGGCTTTGTAGCCTAAATTGTAATTGAAATCATAGAGCTGTAGGATAGAAATTCTTGAAAACTAAAGTAGAGATTACCTAGTGTCCATTACACACGAGATGCGTGGATTCATGGGGTTTTGATCTCTCGGGGTCTCCGGCACTCACCATTACACTTAGGCGGCACACGTGGTATGGGCCACGGGGTTGTCGGCAAGTATAGATGATTTATACGCGTAGAGCACAGCTCCGCCACTTGAGGTTATTAGAAAAAAAAATTATTATTATATGTTGAGTAAACTCCATGCAGTAGTGGAAAAGGTTAGGTGATAGTTCTCACCATTTACCGGGCGTAGATCA
This sequence comes from Stephania japonica, assembly GCA_039657345.1. NCBI lineage: Eukaryota > Viridiplantae > Streptophyta > Magnoliopsida > Ranunculales > Menispermaceae > Stephania > Stephania japonica. The sequence continues at coordinate 10,413,144 of CM077558.1, read as the reverse complement.
TCTCAACTTAGCCCGTGTCAATCTATGTATATTTGTTAACATTGGTATTTACTTGCATTATTTATTCAACATTTCTTTAGCTACTTTATGTTTTTAAATATCTTTTGTTTAAATTGGAAATGTAATAATAGAATTTCCCAGTTATCACTTAAATATCACTATACTCACCGTCTAGTTTGTTACAATGGGTGTAGATCTGTCGAGCAGCACTAGGTCGGGCAAGGAGAAGATCGGTAACTACCTCTGAGCTTTGAGCAAGTAGCTGCTCGTACATGTAGGGTACTTTTGTATTTTGTTTACTTATGTCTTTATACTTTTGGGATGTTATTGGGACAAGTGTTAAACTACCTGAATTTTAGCTTTCACTTTGTTTATAGGTTTGTCGTTTACTTGCATATATATATATATATATGGTGATCATTATTTCCTGGTTTTCACACTTAGGATTATAAAATTTGCTTCCGCTAGAATATTTAAGACTTCCGCTATAAATTGTAAAGACTTCTGGCAACTAAATTAATTGTTTAAAATAGAGAATATAGGTAGTAAAGGCTGACTAATGTGTAATTGGGTCCTTCGTGTCATGATTAGGGCTTAATTATAGGATTAGGCCTGGTGGTGCCCTAGATTAAGAGCGGGGCCGTCACATCTAGGTTGGGGCGGGACCTAGTTTTATAGGGAACTGGGGCCACAATAGCACCAAGAACACCATCAATATGAGCTCTCCATATTATCCCCATCCTTCAGATAATCCAGGTGAGCAGTATGCTGGTTCATAACAAGTCGCACATGTGTTCCTAAAAGAGGGCTCCAACAATGAAATGGGGCAGTCCACTATTGCAACCATGAACCTACCTACTTTGAATGCAGACCAAGTGCAAAAGTTGATGACCTTGTTGGAAACCAACATCTCTAGGGAAAAACTATCCGGTAAGTGTACAAATGTTATGACTTACAATAATTGGATTTTGGATAGTGATGCATCTAATCACATGACAAGTTGCATTGATCACTTGAGTGATGTCATTGCCACAACAACTTCTCCAATTGGTCTTCTCGATGGTAATTATACTACAACCACCAAATATGGCAAAGTAATGTTGAATTTGGGTTTGGTGTTGTCAAATGTTCTTTATGTGCCTAATTTATCATGTCATCTTATTTCAATTGGGCAACTTGTTAGAGACCTCAATTGTTTTGTAACATTTATTGTCAAGTTTTATGTGATATAAGATCTCACCTGATGAGACTGATTGGAGTGGGTGTACTAAGAGATGAGTTTATTATTACAAGCATACAACAACACATTCGGCAATGCAAACGACAAGCATGGACTTTTATACCATATGGCATTTACGGATGGGCCATCCATCATGACAATATCTTTCCCTTATACCTGATATTTTGAATAAAAGTGAAGGTAATAAACTTAAAGTGTGTGATGTATGTGTCGTGCAAAGCAAACTAGATTTTCTTTTCCAAATAGTGAAAATAAAGTCAATGATTGTTTTGAGCTTATTCGTTGCGATCTTTGGTGACCTTACCATGTTGCCATATCTTCTGGTGCTCATTATTTTCTAACAATTGTTGATAATTTTAGTAGAGGTGTTTGGGTTTATTTATTGCATAGTAAAAGTCAAGCAAGTGATTCTTTAATTGATTCTTGTACTGTAACGATCCTCAAATTTAGTTGGTGGCACGTGTCGTGTGTTTTACAGGATCGTGACCTACCATCATGATTTGTCATATTACTCAAGCCTCGGGAGTCGGCACTGAGGTATATTTTATTTTTCTGTGATGTTTGTATTATTATTTATACCCGAATGAGAACATTGTGTTTCCTAGTACGTGGGTTTTCATTTATAAATCGCCACAGATTTCGATGTGAGATTCAGTTAGGAAAAACAAAAATTTAGGCTATAAAATGGATAATTAAACACCAAAAAATGATAATTAGTGAATTATCAAAAATAATAAATAATTAAATAAAATGTGGGAGCAGGTCATGTCCGGGAACGTACGCGGTGCGAGTTGAGAGTTGAAATGGGTCTGGGAACACGTGTTTTGAGCAAGAAATGGAACGGTTTTGAAGTTTAAGTCACACATTAAAGTCATGAATGTGTGTTAAAGTTGGTGAGTGGATGAAAGAGGAGCCACAAGATTTACCTCGAGATCCATACATGTGATGAGATGGCAAAAGTTGTATATATCACATTTTCTCTCTCCTCAATTCCATTTCCATTTTTTTTTAGAAACGACGAGGTTTCGTGGGATTTCGGACACGTTACGACGTCGAGGAGCGATCAAACATGTATAAAAAGGTGAGATCTTTACTCCTTGCGTGTTTGTGCATGATTTGTCGTTAATTTTGTGAGTTTTTATTGCAACGATTTTGGGTGAATTTTTGGAAAAATGTTGGAAAACGATTTGTATTGATGAATTTGACATCAATTGATGGTTTAATTGATGAATTGATGGTTGATTTGTGGATTGAAGGTGATTGAAATTTTTGAAGAATTTTGAGTTATTTTCGAATTATGGAGTTTTGTCGGGGTTTGACGGAAAGCAAGTAGAGTTTTAAGTTGATTTGGATGTCCCGAAGGGGTTGGAATAGACTCAAAACACGTAAACTGGAGCTGGGGTTTCGAGACCCACGAACAGGTGTTCTGATGAACACGCCGTGGGGACGCCGTGAGAAGGATCTCCTGTAACAACCCCAAATTTTTAACTGACTTGTGTTGCACTTGTCAGAATTGTGACAATAATACTTGGACGGTATTTCGAACTTCGGGAGTCGACACCGAAGTGATTTTATGATTCTTTGATTGTGTGTATTAGTATTGTAGTATTTTACGGGTTTCGAGCCGTTCGGGCGGTATTTAATTAAGTGAGGTTTTGACTAGTTAAACGGGAGAGAAAAACGAGTAAAAAGTACAAATAAATAAAATGGTTACACATTTTAATGTGTAATAAAGAGAAATAAATAGAATGGTTACACACTTTAATGTGTAATAAAGAGAAATAAATATAATGGTTACACACTTTAATGTGCAATAAAGAGAAATAAATAGAAAAGTAAATGACTCATAAAGGCAAAGGAGTTAAAAATGAACAAGTGTTAAGAGGAGGGTAAAATGGTAATTTGGCTAATATATATACAAAATGTGGGTTGCAAACCCTACACTATTCACTTCCTTCTCCACTCTTGATCTCACCACCACCGCCACCCTTCTCTTCTCGCCGACGAGTTAAATAATCCCCGGAAAGCCACCCTAGCCGAAGGTAACCACTCTCACCTCACGGTCTCTCGATCTCTCGTGCTCTCTCTCTCACCTCACTTGTTGTTAGTTTGTTGTTGAAATCGTGGTGTGTGTGAATGGTGGGGTGTATCATATATTAAAAAAAAAAAATAAAAAAAAATAAAATAAAATTGGCTTGTTGGTGTAGTTGATAGTGAAGGACGTTAATGAAGCATGTGACCAAGGATCGAATCTTGTAAACAACACTTTTATTTTATTTTTATTTTTTTTTCTCACCTCACTGGACACTTTTCTCTCTCTCTCTCTCTCCCACTCTTTCTCACGTTTTTCTCACTATTTTTGGAGTGTGTGAATAGGCTATGGTGTGCACGGTTTGGGCTGGGGTGTGGGGTGTGTGCGTATGTGCGTATGTGCGTCGTGTGTGTGTGACGTGGTGTGTGTGTGCATGTGCATACATGTAGGTGTGTGTGAATAATTAAAACAAGGAAAGTGTATGGATATTTTGAATACAAATTATGGTTTTATATTAAAGCCCAATAAGAACCATTAAGGGCCCAACACACATCTTGTATATATAAGGCCCATAACAAATACAAATAATGTGTAAATGGGTGGTGTTAAGGCCCAAGACAAAGACATAAAATATGAAAATGGACTTATGGATTTAAACCCAAAAGGGTCCACACAAAGAGATTACTTATGTGAGTATAAACTTGATAAATGGACCTAACAAGAGCCTAAAGATGGATATGTTTTGTAAAAAAAGGACAATAACCATAGAGATGGATTGATCCACAATGGTTAAGTCAGCTTAATTAAAAATATTTGAACTAGACATGCGAGAAACATCCTAAAAAAAAATATACTAACCTTAAAAGAACATTCGGGATTTAAACCTTATCAGGCAATCGGGAAGTTTCGGAAGACGCGTTAGGATCTCGGAGTTTTCACACGGGTCGCGATAGTTCAGGTAAGTACACTTGCCTTAAACAAGCATTTGTACGTTTGTAAGCCAGTTAGAAAATGCCATGTGATTCATTTTCATGCCATTGTGTTTGTTATTATTTACTTGTTGGCCTTCCATTCCATACTTCTTGTATGTGTGATTCCCGGCGTAAGTGTTTTGTCTCGAAAGTACTAGGACCTGCACTAGAGGGATAAACGCGGCACTCGCGGCCACGAGTGTGTGACCACCCTTAGTGATCGTGTGACACCAAGTACTGCGGGTGGATGGGTTCGAGTCCCTCTGCCGATATAGCTGTGCTTTCGTTTGAGTCGATGCCGGGAAGACCTCGCGAGGTCTTCGCCGTTATGCTATGGACTAGACCACTTATGAGCCTCTTTTGATTCCTTGGAACACACTTGAATTTCGATTGATATCTATTAGTCTGTTTATCATGCACCTTGTCTATTTAAATTCTGTCATTTTAATACCGCATGATATTTAGACTCGCTTTACTTGTATTATCATGAATTATTGTTATCTTCTTCGGCATTACATTCAATTTTATTCGCTTACTCACCGTCTAGTTTGTGACGGTGGGTGCGATAGGGCGGAGAACACAAAGAGGCAAGGGACCCCGCCTAGGTGATCTATTGTGAAGTTTAGCGATGGATTTGGAGACTACTTTGTAGGTTTCTTTATGTGTTGCTTTTATGTATATCGTTTTTATATATATACATGCTTTGGGATTATTGAACTTGGTATTTTGATGAGACTGGTATCATGTATAATTACCTATCGAATTGTGCATGAATACCCGGGGTTTTCCACACTTATAGAATTCCTAATTTCCCTTTGATTGAGTTATTTCCCCTTGTTATATATTGTTTAGTCTTCCGCTGTGTAATATTGCAATAACTCTTTCATAAAGTACTAAATTGATTAAGTTGAAGGTGACTAGGCTCTTCGGGTTCTTGAGTGATGACTCGGGGCTGTGCGGGTCTAGGCGGGCGTACCCAATTGCATGGGGAAATTGGGGCCGTCACAGTTGGTATCAGAGCCTAGGCTTTAGGATCTTAGGGACATGCTATACAGCTATCTAAAAATTGTGATACCAACGTCACAGTTGGTATCAGAGCTTAGGCTTTAGAATCTTAGGGACATGGTATATAGTTATCTAAAAATTGTGATACCAACATCACAGTTGGTATCAGAGCACAAGGTTCTAAAGACCGGACTCTTGATTGAAATTCATAAAACACAATCCATTAAACCAGCGGAAGTTAGGAACGGTTGAACTTAGAAGTGAAAACCCTATGATCCTGACTTAGAATCCTAGTTGGGGAGTGAGGATGAGTCGGGAAACGGAAAATGAAAACTTAGTGGGATAAGTCGGATGTGATGTTTATACATATTACGATTGTTGTGTGTATTATATGGTATCGGTAGCTATCCACTGATCCGGAAATACGCTTTCGTTATGAGATAGCGATGGCGGATCAGAAGGGTCCTAGTGACGACAGCGGGACGTCGAGTACTCGAGCTGTTAGCATCGACGAGTTTCAGACTTTGACGCAGAGAGTCGCATCTCAAGAGCGATAGTTGGAAGAGATTTTAGAGATAATGAGGGTGTCAGTTGCTGTTGCATCGGTACCATCAACGGCTAGAGTAACCATTACTCAAGAGGCAAACACATCGGGGGTTACGACCATGACCTTGCTTCCTTCCACCACTTCAATGACACCAGTTATGGCGATTGTACCTCGTGCACCGACAGTGTATGACATTACGACGACTATTGAGGTCAGGCAATGGCGAGAGTTCAAGAGGCACGACCCTGTCATTTCTATGGAGGTACCGACGTGACCGTAGCAGAGTTGTTCTTGAAGAGTCACGAGAAGATTGAACCTGATCGACCTGAGTTGTAATTAGAGCGCCGATCAGGGGAAACATGATGGGAAACGAACGAGAAATTCGAACGATGATAGTGGTTCTCGAAAGCGGAAGTTGTGTTACCAAAGTGCGGACATGACTGGACATTTTTAGAAACGATGTACGATTTGCGAGGATGTGCACGTGGCGAATGAACAATAACTTATAGTGGTTCGTGATACTAACGGAGATAAAGAAATTTCCTGGTTATCATATGACATGCATGGAACGGATTAAATGAAGCTTTAGGTGTTTAAATAAGACGTTAGACGTCATGTGACAGAGTTAGGGTTTATACTGGCTAGAGTATTACCGTTTAAACTTAGCAGTGTTGTCTAGGATGAGACAAACCTAACTTAGATAAGAGTCCGAAAGAGATGGTAAGTTTGGGCACAATGGGTGCCAAAACTAGCCACAAGTACACCTAAAGAGAGCGCAGACCAGATCTGGTTGTGATTCATCTTACGATGCATGGACACGTAGTGTACATGGTGGCCACGGTTACAACTTTGTCGAATCTATTTTACTGCCTGGGTATAGATAAACTTGCGTCGAGACGCGAGTAGGTTGGGAGGTTTTCACGAGTATGGCGTACGAGTCGCGATCGTAGCGTCTTACGTCGTGATCACCAAGCTTGAGTCGTGGTAGTGGGCGATGTTTGCGACGAGGTCGTGGCATTCCTACCATTTTGGGAAAACGGAGCGGTCAGAGAGACCGTAGTTGAATTAGGTTGTTTGAATTGGTTGGGACCTACACCGAAGACGAGATAAAATCAAGTGTTGGAAGTGACATTCGCGAGAGTTCACAATTGGTTATAGCTTATTGAGTATCTGAAGTGACTATGCATTGGTTTGCAATTCAACGATGATGAACGAGTATGTTCAAGTGACTTTGAGGTAGTCCACAGATTCGAGAAAGAGGATCTAAGTTTCGTCCAAGCGACGTAAGCCCACGGTTTGGGAGAGGTACGAACTAGATATAAACATTATATGCGTTGATTTGTGGATACTAGAAGATCAACGTTGTTGCTTGATGCATTGCGCCGCAAAGGATTGGATGCGAGAGGTAGTTATATGTTAAAGAACCTACGAGCGTGGTTTATGTGAGGCATTCGAGTTGATGAGATCACGGACGTGCCGACGACTACCGAACCCGATACGTGGTCAAACGATGTTGTGGACCGTCTCATTTGGCATTGTGCGTGAGGGACAAGAAAGGCGATGCGTCATACCGGCGGTGCAATGAGATGGTGGATAATTCATATTGCCCAGACGAGTCGGTCGACGACTCATGCTAGAGGTATCGCGGGCGACTGGGGATTCCATTGGGGTCTGATGCTTGTGAAGAGTTACTTCAGGAGATTTATCGTTTCGGTTTGGTTGTGTATCCGGGTCGACCTAAGATGTGCGCCGATATGCGACATTATTTTGGTGACCAGGAATGATGTTCCGAGGTGTCAGAATTGTTCGAGCGTGTGACATGCCAGCGCGTAAAGACTGGGCATCGACGACCTGGAGGACTACAGCAGCCCCACCCATTCCTTGATGGAAGTGGGAACATATTGATATGGATTTCGTTAGTGGTTGCCCCGATCTCCTCGTGGTTACTATAGCATCTGGGTAGTCGTGAATAGTTTTGTTTGAGACTTAAGAGTGCCCAGTAGTGGCAGAAGAAATACTTGTTGAGTATCACGATGAGCTTCAGTATAATTAGGGAAGACTATAAATATTTGAAGGTCTCTCCACCGAAGGGTCATGAACGGTTAGGAGTCAAGAAATGACTCACTTTGAGTTTTTATCGGACTCGTTAGGAGTTGCGAAGAGTTGCTAATCTAGTTTACTTATTAGATTAATTTCGGGGACGAAATTCTAATAAGTGGGGGAGACTGTAACAACCCCAAATTTTTAACTGACTTGTGTTGCACTTGTCAGAATTGTGACCCGGCTACGTGAATACTGGACGATTTCGAACTTCGGAGTCGACACCGAAGTGATTTTATGATTCTTTGATTGTGTGTATTAGTATTGTAGTATTTTACGGGTTTCGAGCCGTTCGGGCGGTATTTAATTAAGTGAGGTTTTGACTAGTTAAACGGGAGAGAAAAACGAGTAAAAAGTACAAATAAATAAAATGGTTACACATTTTAATGTGTAATAAAGAGAAATAAATAGAATGGTTACACACTTTAATGTGTAATAAAGAGAAATAAATATAATGGTTACACACTTTAATGTGCAATAAAGAGAAATAAATAGAAAAGTAAATGACTCATAAAGGCAAAGGAGTTAAAAATGAACAAGTGTTAAGAGGAGGGTAAAATGGTAATTTGGCTAATATATATACAAAATGTGGGTTGCAAACCCTACACTATTCACTTCCTTCTCCACTCTTGATCTCACCACCACCGCCACCCTTCTCTTCTCGCCGACGAGTTAAATAATCCCCGGGAAAGCCACCCTAGCCGAAGGTAACCACTCTCACCTCACGGTCTCTCTGATCTCTCGTGCTCTCTCTCTCACCTCACTGTTGTTAGTTTGTTGTTGAAATCGTGGTGTGTGTGAATGGTGGGGTGTATCATATATTAAAAAAAAAATATAAAAAAAAATAAAATAAAATTGGCTTGTTGGTGTAGTTGATAGTGAAGGACGTTAATGAAGCATGTGACCAAGGATCGAATCTTGTAAACAACACTTTTATTTTATTTTTATTTTTTTTTCACCTCACGGACACTTTTCTCTCTCTCTCTCTCTCCCACTCTTTCTCACGTTTTTCTCACTATTTTTGGAGTGTGTGAATAGGCTATGGTGTGCACGGTTTGGGTGGGGTGTGGGGTGTGTGCGTATGTGCGTATGTGCGTACGTGTGTGTGACGTGGTGTGTGTGTGCATGTGCATACATGTAGGTGTGTGTGAATAATTAAAACAAGGAAAGTGTATGGATATTTTGAATACAAATTATGGTTTTATATTAAAGCCCAATAAGAACCATTAAGGGCCCAACACACATCTTGTATATATAAGGCCCATAACAAATACAAATAATGTGTAAATGGGTGGTGTTAAGGCCCAAGACAAAGACATAAAATATGAAAATGGACTTATGGATTTAAACCCAAAAGGGTCCACACAAAGAGATTACTTATGTGAGTATAAACTTGATAAATGGACCTAACAAGAGCCTAAAGATGGATATGTTTTGTAAAAAAAGGACAATAACCATAGAGATGGATTGATCCACAATGGTTAAGTCAGCTTAATTAAAAATATTTGAACTAGACATGCGAGAAACATCCTAAAAAAAATATACTAACCTTAAAAGAACATTCGGGATTTAAACCTTATCGAGCAATCGGGAAGTTTCGGAAGACGCGTTAGGATCTCGGAGTTTTCACACGGGTCGCGATAGTTCAGGTAAGTACACTTGCCTTAAACAAGCATTTGTACGTTTGTAAGCCAGTTAGAAAATGCCATGTGATTCATTTTCATGCCATTGTGTTTGTTATTATTTACTTGTTGGCCTTCCATTCCATACTTCTTGTATGTGTGATTCCCGGCGTAAGTGTTTTGTCTCGAAAGTACTAGGACCTGCACTAGAGGGATAAAACGCGGGCACTCGCGGCCACGAGTGTGTGACCACCCTTAGTGATCGTGTGACACCAAGTACTGGGTGGATGGGTTCGAGTCCCTTGCCAGTCATAGCTGTGCTTTCGTTTGAGTCGATGCCCGGGAAGACCTCGCGAGGTCTTCGCCGTTATGCTATGGACTAGACCACTTATGAGCCTCTTTTGATTCCTTGGAACACACTTGAATTTCGATTGATATCTATTAGTCTGTTTATCATGCACCTTGTCTATTTAAATTCCTGTCATTTTAATACCGCATGATATTTAGACTGCTTTACTTGTATTATCATGAATTACTGTTATCTTCTTCTGGCATTACATTCAATTTTATTCAGTTACTCACCGTCTAGTTTGTGACGGTGGGTGCAGATAGGGCGGAGAACAGCAAGGGCAAGGGACCCTGCCTAGGTGATCTATTGTGAAGTTTAGCGACTGGATTTGGAGACTACTTTGTAGGTTTCTTTATGTGTTGCTTTTATGTATATCGTTTTTATATATATACATGCTTTGGGATTATTGAACTTGGTATTTTGATGAGACTGGTATCATGTATAATTACCTATCGAATTGTGCATGAATACCTGGGGTTTTCCACACTTATAGAATTCCTAATTTCCCTTTGATTGAGTTATTTCCCCTTGTTATATATTGTTTAGTCTTCCGCTGTGTAATATTGCAATAACTCTTTCATAAAGTACTAAATTGATTAAGTTGAAGGCTGACTAGGCTCTTCAGGTTGCTGAGTGATGACTCAGGGCCTGTACGGGTCTAGGCCGGGCGTACCCAATTGCATGGGGAAATTGGGGCCGTCACATCTCCCACGGCGTCACTCACAAACGTGTTGAGCAGAGTGAGAACAACAAAAACCAGGAAAGACTTCGTGAGAAGATCTTCCACAACGTCACCCACATACGAGTTAGGCAGAGTATTTTTCTCCACCCCATGGAGACGCAGCCAGGCCATAGACGTCATGGCGTCATTAACGGCGTGACATTGTTCACATAGACATTTTTTAAAAATTTCAAAAAATTTCGGGGATCTCTTGGGTATCCAATTGGGTTCAAATATGACCCAATTCCCCGAAAATCAACCAAATTACACTAATTAAATAATTGTAGAAAATTGGATAAATTAGAATGATATTAATAGGATTTGCGAATTTGCTTGAAATTATAGACTTTGAGAATCCGAGTAGGGATAGTAGAGGTATGCGAGGATCGAGATTTGCGATTACACGAGGTACATTATCATACGATTGTAAGCCAGATAGGAAATATGCATTAATTCGTTATCCAATTATTCTCAATTGTTTTGAATTGAACCTTTGTTGTAATTCCATTCTTATTGTTGTTGGTTAAATGTCTTGGCGTAAGTGTGTTATGAAGGTACCCTTGGGTCCATATGAGTGGGTAAGCGTGAGCACTTCGCGAGTGTTGTTGTTCCACCCCATTGATAGCGAGTTATACCCTAAGTACTGGATCACTTGGACGTTTCAGTGTCTATAGTTATTTGTCGCTGCGGTGACTATAAATGTGGTGTTGTGGTACTGCATTGATTTTGACCACTTATAGGCCTTCTTTGATTATGTGAACACTCAAATTTCGTTGCTCAGCTTATTAGTCTATTATCATGCTATTTGTTACATTTTTTGCCTTTCAATACCGCATGATACTTGGACTGTTTATTTTATAAATCTTGAATTGTTGTATAGTTTCTTCTGGCATTACTTTCTCTTTTTCAAGCACTCATCGTCTAGTTTGTGACGGTGGTGCAGATAGAGCAGAGACGAGAAAGGGGAAGGAATTGATGCTAAGTGATATCCTCTGAGGACTCTCGGAGCGATCATTTCCTTTACTCAGTGTAGGTTTTTGTTTTCTGATTGTGATTATGTATTATATGTTTTGTTAAACACTTGGACATGTATTAGGATTTGAGAGACTAGGGATATCATGTATGATTTCTTTGTATAGCTTTGATCACCGGACATGCATATATTTATCCATTTCTCAGTTTTCACATTATTAGGTTGTCCATTATTCTTGATTTCCATTTTATAGTTATAGTAGATTATAGTAATTTCTGCTACGAATTTTCTTGATAATTTCATAATCCTATAACTTTCACATAACATTAATAATGAAATGACAAATCTGAGAATTTGAGGCTAACTAGGATGCGTAAACTTCGCGAGTAAGGACTCGGGGGCCCATGTAGACCTAAGCCGGAGGGATCCAATTTTATGGGGAACTGGGGCCGTCGCATGTACTATGATCAAAACTCAATTTGGAAAACTTATGAAATGTGTTAGAAGTGATAATGGGCTAGAATTTACAGCAGACCTATGCCTAAGTTTTATAGAGAACATGACATTTTGCATCAAACATCATGTATTAGAACTCCCCAACAAAAATGGACGAGTAAAGCAAAAACACCGAGCACATACTAAATGTAACTAGGGCGCTTTGTCTTTAAGCGCATCTTCATATTCGTTTTTAGGGAGAATGTATTCTTACTGTGACATATTTAATTAATCGAACTCCTACACCTCTTTTTAATGGAAAAACACCTCATGAAATTTTTTTAACCAACGACCATGCTATAGTCACATTAAAACCTTTTGTTCATTATGTTATGCACATTAAAATCCTCGTCAAAAGGATAAATTTTGGCCTCATAGTAGAAAATGTGTTTTTGTAGGATTCTCGCATGGAAAGAAAGGTTGGCGAGTGTTTGATATTGAATGTGAAGAATTTTTTGTCTCTCTGACATTATTTTTAACGAGGAAGTTTTTCCATTTACCATTAATGTTGACTCATCAAATACACAATCTCAACAAACTAGTCCCTCAACTAGAGTAGAATATATTGATGATATAGATTCAAGTACAGAAGCAAGGGGGAGTGACCCATTATGTCATGATGTAGACTCATCTCCCTTGGTGCCTTTTGTGAGTAGTGATGTTCATGAATCATTTCATATAGACAGGGAACAACGCAGTCACCATGCATTCTCCATCATATTTGCAAGATTATGCGTCATACTACTCAACTTATTTACTCCATCTCTCAAGCCCCAATTTCAAAGTCTCTTCAGGTATGTTTTACTCTATTACTAATTATGTTACTTACAATAAGTTTTCTTCAGTTCATAAAAAACTTTTGCTGCTATTTCTACTAATATGGAACACAAGAGTCTTCGAGAAGCTATGCAGGATGCAAGGTGGCACGAGACCATGGCACAAGAAACTGAGGCATTGAAGTCAACCAACACATGGACTTTAGAGGATTTACCTTTGAACAAAACACCGATTGGTTGCAAATGGGTATATCGAATCAAATATAATCCTGACGCACTATAGAGCATTTCAAAGCTCGCCTCGTCGTCTTGGGCAATACCTAGGTTGAAGGCTTGGATTATACTGAAACTTTTGCTCCTGTGGCAAAGATGACATCAGTTCGATGTTTCTTATCTGTTGTTGTAGCTAAAAGGTGGGAGCTTCATTAGATATGGTGATCTCGACGAAGAGGTGTACATGCGCCCATGTCATGATTTTTTTTCCTCCTAGTTCTAACAAAGTTTATTGCCTTCGAAAATCTTTACGAAATTGACAAGTGTCTTGAAGCAATATGGATTTGTTCAATCTTATGTCGATTACTCCTTTTTCACATATCGTAGCAATAGTAATTTTCTCGACATTCTTATCTATGTTGATGATTTAATTTTGGCAAGTAATAATTCTGATGCAATTGTTAAATTCAATCATTTTTTAAGTACGTATTTTAAATTAAAAGATCTTGGTTCCTTACAGTATTTCCTAGGGATTGAAGTAGTCCGTTGTTTAAAGGGTATTTCCCTTTGTCAGAGAAAATATACTCTTGACATTATATCTAAGTGTGTTATGCTAGGTGCCCATCCTGTTGATTTTGCCATGGAGCAAAACCATTCTTTTACTCTTGTTGATGGGAAGGATTTTCATGATGTTGGCCTATATCGTCATCTTGTGGGTAAACTTATCTATCTCAACATTGCTCATGACCAGAGCTTTGTTATGCTATTCATATTTTGTCTTAGTTTATGCAGGCTCCTAAACAGGCACATTTTGATGCTTTTATGCGTGTGGTGCGCTATTTAAAAGCTCATCCTGGTCAAGGCATTTTCTTGAGAGAAAACGATGATTTGCAGTTGTATGCTTAATGTGACTCTGATTGGGGCAGTTGTCCACTCACTAGATGTTCTCTCACTAGTTACTTCATCATGCTTGGACAATATCATGTATCTTGAAAGACTAAGAAACAAGTGAATATTTCTCGTTCTTCTACAGAGCCTGAATATAGAGCCATGGCCAGACTACTACATGTGAGCTTGTTTGGTTGAAATCCTTTTTAGCTTCTTTAGGCATTTTTCACACTTCTCCTATGCGATTGTTCTGTGACAGTCAAGCAGCTTTACATATTGTTGCAAATCTCATCTTTCACAAGAGAACCAAACACATTGAGTTGGATTGCCACTTTGTTCGTGAGAAGGTTCTTGATGGCACCATTGTAACATCTCACATTCGTTCTAATCAACAACTAGTTGATCTCTTCACAAAAGCACTTGGGAAGCAACAATTCAATCATCTTTTAGGCAAGTTGGGCGTTCGTGATCTACACGCTCCAAGTATAACCACATCTAAGTGTTCATTTATATTTGGTAGGTACATAACTTGTGCAATGACAATATGTATCTATGTATATATGGTAGTTACATATATCTAGGTTAGAAATTTGTTAGGCTAAATAAAGTGTATTTTCATGTATACATAGGGAGTTCTAAGATCAATGTAAACACATTACAATCGAATTACTTCTTTCTTCTCTTTGTTCACAATTTGTTAGAGTAAACGAGACCTTTTTTTTTTGAAACCAGAAAACGAAACTTTATTTAATAATAGCTAAAAATTATAATACCATGGTGAGAAATAAGGTGTATTGTTTCCCTTAAATAATGGAAAAAAAAAAAACCAAAATCCTACCAGTATAAAGTAGGGACTAGGGGTGAACATAAGATCCGTCAATTCACAAATCCAGTTGTTCAGTCTGATTCAATTTACTCTGATTGGTTCATCATTTTAGTTTGCCAAATTAGACTAAATTTTAAAAGTTACAAGTCGCATAGATTGAACCGGATTATGAATTACATACCTTAATCTATGATCCAAAATGAGATCTGGTTCAATTAATTTAATCTATACTAACATTGTATAAAGACATAAACTTAACAAACTTGAACCATATTATAATTGCATACCTTAATCTATGGATTATTTATTTGTGTACATCCTAGCATCTCCCCCCCTTTTTTTGTTACAAAAGGGCCTAGTTGA
Source organism: Stephania japonica (assembly GCA_039657345.1). Lineage (NCBI taxonomy): Eukaryota > Viridiplantae > Streptophyta > Magnoliopsida > Ranunculales > Menispermaceae > Stephania > Stephania japonica. The sequence continues at coordinate 10,398,023 of CM077558.1, read as the reverse complement.
AAGAAAGCGTTACATTACTAATTTATAATTACATTAACAAAAAATCTGTTTGGATTCTTAGAGTCCGAACTCATAGGGTAATTTTTGAAATTTTAAAAATATTTAAGGAGTTTTACAAGTTGTTATTTCAAAGTCATTTATTTCTTGAGGATGACTTTGAAATAAAAAAATTTTAAAAACCCTTAGGAGTCTAGGACTCATGAGTTCGAAATCTTAAAGTCCAAACAGATTTTTTGAAAAAGATAAGTCAATACATATTATCCTACTTACATACATTCTTTTTCTTTTTATTTTTTTTGAAGAGAAATCAAAATTTCATTAATTATTCATGACTCAATACATGACCAAACATATAATCAGATACATTGATTCGTTAATCCTACTTGTGCAAACAAACTATCATTAATTTAATTTTTTTCGAAATTGAAATAGTTTGACATCAGGAACCGCTCTCTACAACGTTGAAACTTATGATGATACACAAAAGTACTAAAATCACAAAACGAATAACAAAACTTCCTAACAAGTGAACTTAATCTCCCAAGCTCCTTCGCCTTTGCATCAAGTGAAATTAATGCATAGTGGCAACATAACTTGGTGGGCTAGCTAGGTGGAGATTAATTAGGAGCTACAAGACATTATAGAAAGAGCTCTGATAGAGTAACTCACATTTGACACTATATTTGGTACCGATCTTTTTGGATGCCATCTAAATCACATTAAGATGCATGTACGTGCATTACGAGGTAAAAATGGATGACTTCTAAAAGGTCGATGCCAAATTTGAGTTCCCTTACATTTTTCTTGTAGAAAGAAAGACAATAGTGTTGCGAAGGAGAAAACAAGAGCCAGCTAGGGTGGCACAAAATTCAAGGGTGAGAACGGGCAGCGCGCGCCTCCCGAATTATTCCTGTGGTGCTGCGGCCGACACACTGTTTCGTCCCAACCAATGCCATGTCCACATGTGAATACGATCACACGTCTGCTTCATATTATTATTTGGGGAGAGCACGAATTCAATAAATCACATATTCTATCTAATTCAGTTTTTTTTTTTTTTTTTTTGGTAGGATATCTAATTCAGTTTAATTAAATTATTATGAATTATCGAATTTCACAATTAACTGGACCGGAATAAATTATAAAACCGTCAATCCGCTGCACAAATTAAATTGGTTTGAATTACAGATTTTATATATAGAATATGTGAATTCAATCTGATTTCATCCGTCAAAACTAAATACATGCACTTATGCTTTATAGATACTTTTAGTTTATTTTTTTTGAAAACCCTATAACTAATTTTATTGCAAATCATTAGTCATTACATCAACTAAAAATGGTGGTAGAACATACCACTCGCTCTGATCAGACAAAGAACTACCTTTCCTTACCAAAGTATGAGCTGCTAAGTTTTCTGATCTTCACACATAAGAAACACAATAGGACTTCATGTCCGTTAAAATATCAATGCAATTGTCTATAATAGAACCAAAATATGAGTTATCACTGGTCTTACTATCGATAGCTTGGACGACCAACATATTATCTACCTCAATATCTGCACTCGTAACCCCTCTCCTCTTTATCCAACTCAGTGTTTCTCAAACACCTATTGCTTTTGCTACCCTAGGCTCGACCACACCTTCCCACATCCCCCATAGTTGTCACAAAATCATCCCCTGTCGTCCCTTCAGGACTGCCCTATATGATGCTACTTCCCTATCGACAAATACTGTCGCATCTGAGTTGCACTTAACCTTATCTCTCTCCGGTCTCCTCTATCTCTCTTGTTCCACCTGAGGGCTCCTATTCAGTCGAGATACACCAGTACCTCGAGCTTTCTTCCATGGCAACAAGTGCGATTTAGTATAAGCTATAATTTGAGATGGTCGTTGGACTCCATTTTTCTATACTACTACATTTCGATTGTTTCAGATACTTTAGTTTATATATAGATACTTTGGTCTTTTAGCTAGTTCAAACTTTTGATTTGGTCATATAATTTATTTTTATTTTTTTTCAAAAAAATAATTTATTAAGTTTAAGTAAAAAAAGTCTTCCTACAAAAAAAAAAGTAAAAAAAGTCTAATTTAATTTGCTTTATGACCATACACTTTATTTTGTGTTGTTTAATCAGACCTTTAATTATCATAACAAATTTAAATGTTATATTTATTTGAGATTATAGAATTATTCTTAATCAAAGTGTATAATCATATGAGAAACTATAGACATCTTGATTCGGTGAAATCTGCATATTAATAATTAGATTTCCCGAACTACAAAGTTTAGCATGTTCAAGTTACCATGTACTCTTACCTTATTGTGTTCATTAGTGTCTGAGAATTAATTAGTGTAATTGAGGCTGAACACTACATAAGAAGTAAAAAGAAAAAATTCCTTCAATCAACTCGGCCATTGCTAGTCTTAAAATATTATCAAATCGATTAGCTCGAAAAACATTTTGGTCTGCTCACATAAAATATAATTGTCTTCATTTGTTTAGTTGATGAATCGAACATGCGACATTTTCTTTTGGATAAAATATTGCAATATTTGTCGAATTCTTACGGATGAGCCGCACACACGTGCGGAGCCCGTGAATCTCCACCACTAGCAAATATATTGTCCCCAACTTAACCACTTTTTAACTTTAGGTATAGGATTTTATCTTAAAAGACCTCGGTATTAGTTGGAAGGAGTTAATCATTTATATATATATATATATATATATATATATATATATATATATATATATACTTCATTTCGAAGTTATATTTAATCGATGTGGAATTAACTTTTCGGTCACATATCTTCAACACTCCCCATGAAACGAAAGTCACATGATTCAGGGAAATTTTTTTTCTCCCAGGTCTCGTTTGAATATGGCTCTAATACCATGTTAAATTCTCGCGGCCATGCCGCACATACGTGCACGAGCCCATGGATCTTGTAACGGCCCCAGCCACAACCTTAAACTGAGCTCCGCCCGGCCTAAACTTACATGGACACCGGGTCAACCCTCGTGACGTCAATGCAAGCTTAGTCACTCTTTCCTACAATTAATCATTAATTAAACATTATTATATCAATTTAAATGAGTTATTCAAGTTAGTGAGTTATCAAAGTATAGTGGAAGCGATTAAAAACTTCAAACTAACTAAAATAATTCCAAGACACAAGTCAGGACAGCCGAGAGTATGAAAACCCGCATATGTATATATCCAAACAGTATATTAAGTCATAGGAGAGTAAATCACATCGTATACACACTCCAAGTTCTCTCACAAACCCAAAAGATCCCATGTGCCAAAATCATATATATAAATAGTACAAGGAACCTACTCAGTAGGCAAGAGGAGATCGCCTCGCTATCCTCTACTACAATCGCCTATCACTGTTCATTTACCTTTGTTTGTCCTGCAGGTCTGTACTCACCATCATAAAAAGGACGGTGAGTAGAGAAAGAATAATGGTAACAACCAAATGGAGTCTTAACATAATTTCAAATGTCAAATAAATAGCTAATCAAATATCATGCATGGATATCACAAAGATAATAAGGACATTGCATGATAAGTAAATCACTAAGACATTAACGATAAATGAGTGTTGAGAGCACAAAGCAAAAGGCATCTAAGTGTTCCAAGTCCATCCAATTACAACACGTAGTACACAATCGGACTTCCCAGACAGATTATGGACCTAAACAAACCACCAAATAGTTTAAAGCGAATGAAAAAGATCATATAATAGTTTCACCCCATCCTAAACTGCAGGTTTAGGCACGTCCAAAAATCCATGTAGTCATAGTGGTGAAAGAGATCATACAATAGTTCCACCACATTCATGACCAACATATCGCCCACTTAACCCAAAAACCACTCATTACGAAATCTAAGGAAAACAAAGCAAATAATCCACCAAGGATAGATATCACAAACAAAATTCAAGAAATCATATTTCATAAATAAATATTGTTCAACAAGGATAACAACCAAGTAAAAGCATAAATGAAATATTGCTCAACAAGGATAACAACAAGGATAAAAACCACACATCACCAAACCAATCTCGTACGCTCATCACCAGTCCACTAAGTCCTTGGCATTCATTCGGATCCAATTTAGTTACGTTATAATCTTATTTTCGTTTAATTTAAATACCAGAATTTTCATTTACGCATTTCTACATTCGGATCCAATTTAGTTTTTACGTTAGAATCTTATTTTCGTTTAATTTAAATACCCCCATATAAACCATGGAGAGGGGAGGAAAGGGGTGGTTGCCACCCTTCCTCCGTTAATTTTCCTATTTTCCAAAATATTACGCATTTCCATTATTTTGGGTTGATTCCTCAAGTATTATTGTACCAATTCGAAAATAGATGATTCGGTCACGGATCCTTACCAATATCGCATTTGAACTCATTGGAATACCATTTTTCATAACTAAAACCCTAAAATTTTTGAAAACTTTTAAAATTTTAGTTCAAATGCGTATGGATTGGATGTCATGTAGAATTTGCATGAGACAGGTAGTACTTGCATATTTAATGTTCAACCCCATACGGCGTTCCAAAAAATGTGGGGACAAGGGTGCCCTCGTCCTTGAGAATTAGTAATGGGTAGTTTTGAACCTTATTATTATTATTATTATTATTATTATTATTATTATTATTATTATTATTATTATTATTATTATTATTATTATTATTATTATGAAGTTGTATGAGACTTTTAAATATTTAAGATGATAGATCTTATTATTATATACAAGATTATATGATTTTATTATTATTAACTTTTACACTCATATTATCATATATCTTGTTAGAATGATTATTCAATTTGGTCTGGTTCGGGTATCGGGTCTAGGTAACGGCATTGTCGTAGGTCAAGGTCAGACCCACGACGTCACTCAAAACGCACTCCAAGGCACCCCATTGCCCTGGATGTCGTGACCAACGCCGTGAGGATTTGAACCTCACAAAACCCCTGGCGGCGTCTCCTGTAAATTTTGAATACCGACTTACGTTGCTGTGTTTTGAGCATATCTCAACCTCGTAAGGACTTCAATACCAACTTAAAACCATCCAAAACCACATCAAACAATGTTGAAACATCCACAAATCACGATCCATAAAAATCCACTCAAAAATCTCCAAAATGTATCAAAATCGAAATCTCTTCTTCACAACCATGGCAACACATATACAAGCTACAATTGATCACCAAAACCACCCCAAAACACTACCTAAGCCCAGGAATTCAATGACCAACATGGTGGTTGAGAAATCGCGACGAAAACACGTAAAAATACAACCAAAATAATGAGAATCAAGTGAGGGAGCGAGATCTCACCTTTATTTACATCGTTGGTTGATCCACGACCTTCAATCACTTTCAAAAGCCATCAAAAACCCTCTATCTATTCTCCATTTTCGAATTCATGTTGATGGTGGAGAAGAAAATGGTCAAAAAAATCAATGTTTGGACTTTTATACTAAAAAAGTCATCTTGACTTAATTCCATATCACTAGATTGATCTTGTAGCCCTCATTGAGTCAAAAATTTCATCTCATTGTGACTTAAATGGTGACATTGTCCTTAGTCTTATCCCATACACACCAATAACTGGCCTTTCTCAGGTATTTTTGTGCTTGGCATGCACAATAACTTGTACCTTCGCGCGCAAATACAGATACCAACGACCCGAATAATTTTCCACGTTAATTAATTATCATATTTTATTTCAGTCATTTACAGAAAATCATTTTTCAAACCCGTGTACCCGTATTTTATCCGTTTGATACCCATTCAACACGTTTTCCTATGCGAACTCTACTCGTAAATCGACGTCATCGTCCTGTCACGCAGACACGAGTATAAATAGATAGTACACATCATCACACATCCATAACATATTTTTGGGTCGTTACTCATCCGCTAGGACTGATACTGTCCCCAACTTAACCACCTTTTAACTTTAGTTGTGGGGTTTAATCTCAAAAGACCTCGGTACTAGTTGAAAGAGTTAATCACTTATATACTTCAATTCAAAGTTATATTTAATTGATGTGGAACTAATTTTCGGTCCATACATCTTCAACAATATTGATCAATTAGGAAAATGCTAAAGTATGTGATCGTTTTGTAGAGCGGTCTCTATTAAATTTCACGATCGCGCCGACCATGCGTGCTCAAGTCCGTGCATCTCCTCGACTAGCACTAAATTTGTCCCTAATTTAACCACCTTTCAACTTTAAGTGTGAGGTTTTGTCTCAAAAGACCTCAGTTCAAGTTGAGAGGAATTAATTAATTATATACTTCTTTGTGAAGTTATATTTAATCAATGTAAGACTAACTTTCGGTCCACACACTCCCCATAGACCAAAAGTCACATGATCCAGGGAGCTTTTATTCTCCCAGATCCCATTTGAACTATGTGCTCTTATTCCATATATAAATCCATAGGCATAGAGAGTGTTGGGTCACACGTGCACACGTGTGTAATAAATGGGTTGAAGCCCATCTTTGCACAAAATCAATTGGCTTATGCTATGATCCAATCTACATCACTTATATACCATATCAACTCTTATTATATTTTCGATGTGGGATTATATACTCCAACACTCTCCCTTTAGTGCAACTAGTGTTGTAACGACCCAAATATTCTCCGACCCATTTTAAAGGTATTTTATTTATTTTATATTAAAGTATGTGAACAAATGAAATTGTTACACAAAATTAATCTTAACAAGACTTGGACTAAATGAAAATAGTTTGAATGGGCTTAACAAAGAAATTGGGCCCATAGGGGTATTTATGTCATTTGGATTGAATTTGTGAGAAACCCTAACTACATAAGGATATGTTGCAAACCCTAGTCACCCCTTTTGTTGTTTCAACAAGTTTGAGAGAGAGGAGAAGAAGAGGAAACATTGATCAATCAAGGAGAGGTAATCTCTTGTGGTGATTTTTCCTTTTTCCTTTCTTTCTCTTTTTTTTTCTTTTCTTTTCTTCTTCTTTTTGGTTTGTTTTGTTATGTAGGAAGAGGGAAAGAAGGGTGGCCGCTCCAAGGGGAGCCGCCGGAGAAGACAGCGGCACCGCTGAAGAGCAGCGGCGCCGCCGTCTGTATGGGGGTGGCTTTAGCCACCCCATAATCGTGAGGAGGAAGGGGCTGGCAATAGCCACCCCACTTCCTCCATCACCGCCACCACCACCGCCACCATGGCTGGTGAGTTGCGGTGGAAGGGTCCCCAGTGCTGGCGAGCATTGGGGACCACCCTCGGACCTAGATCCGAGAGTTGGGGTGGGTGGGGGAAACCCCCTACCCGAGAAGCCGAGACGCCAGGGGCATCTGCCCCTGGTTTCGGTCCCATTCCAGGGGCCAGTCACCCATGGGGGGGCTGGGTGGACCGTTGGCCAGGGGCGCTGGCCAACTAAATAGGGACCGATTTGGTCCCTGTTCAACCAAACAGGGACCAAATAGGTCCCTGGCCAAATAAATTGGAAAAAATATAAAATAAAATAAAATAAAATAGAAAAAACCTACGATGAGCGTCGACATCCCGACGAAGCCCTTAAACGGCACATCACGTAGGACCCACACCATTTGGGTTCCCAAATATGAATTAAAAATTAAAATATACAACTTTAAATTTAGTGAAATTCTTTTGCAGAGTTGTATAAATTGCGTAGATTCGCGAGGCGGTTCACGTGGGACCCTAAACGTGCGAAGAGTCGGTATAGGCGTCGCGACGGGTCCAGGTAAGTGGGGAGTTTCGCTCATGCATTAAATATGGCTTGATTATTAGATAATTAGGAATGCATGTTTTGAATGTAACGACTTGGGAATGGGTTGCGTCGTGATATTGGTTTGGATCTCTATTTTCTATGGAATTGTGAATACATTATTTTGCCTTTTATGTTATTTGATGCCCCAGAATGTGTGGAGTTCCACCGCGGGCCAAATTAGCAAGTAGTCTATATCTTGGACGCCCCAGAATGTTGTGGTAGTTAACCACCAAGGGTTTACTTGACTAATTGAATGCATAAGGTGAATTATTCGAGGGTAAGGGTTTGGAGTTCCATCCTTTGCTACTTGATGATTCTTTGAGACGTGTAGCGGTGACGGCTTGGATGAATTTATCTTTATTTTGGTGTAATTATTCAGAGGGCGTAACGGCCATTGCATTTTCACTAGTTATTGTACCAATTCGAAAGTAGATGATTCGGTCACCGGATCCTTACCAATATCTAGTTCGCATTGAATGGAACAACGGCTTATATTAATATATATATATATATATCGCATTTCATTTAAATCTTTCATTTGACTTTATATGTATGTCATGTGTAGATTTTATAAATGAAAAATGATGAATATTATCATTCATGAAATAAATGAATGTTTATCAAATGTGTTGTAAAACTGTTATGCTTTTATGTATAATATAGTGAATGGAATACGACTTGAAATATTGACACGAAGATTATTGGATGTCTAATTTGGAAATGGAAATACTATTTATTCATTCTTCTTAGAATATGAATCCATTTTCATAACTACGATGAGCATGAACAATGCCTTTATTTGTATCGAATTATGTGTTCATTTATATGCTTATATTTGGTTATGATTTACATTTATTCGATTATTACATGATGTGTTATGAGTATGGATTTGGTGTCATGTAGAATTTGCATGAGTACTAGGTAGTACTTGCATATTTAATGTTTGAGCGAGTCTTTCCTCTTACTGAGCACTGTTGGTTCTTTAGCTCACCCCACTCTACCCCACAGGTCCCTCTACCAGCGCGATAGACAAGAAAAGGCAAGGGAAAGGATCTATCTTGAAGTGCCTTCATATGTGAGACTCGTATGACATTAGTATATTATTAATATTAATCATTTTGTAATCCTCGTATGTGGGTTATAACTTAAGACTTAGTTATTGGGTAGTTTTGAACCTTTATAATATTATTAAGAAGATGTATGAGATTTTTTTGAATATTAAAGATGATAGATTTTTATTATGATTGTCTATTACACTCTTATTATTATATATTTTGTTAGAATGATTGTTCCGCAGGTTTATTTAGGCGTGCCAAGCCGTTATTTGGGCCTGGTTCAGGTATCGGGTCTAGGTAACGGTTTGGGCCGGGCGACTTGACCCTAGGTCAGGGAAGGGTCGTCACAGTTGGTATCAGAGCCTAGATTATTAGAACCTAGGGAAAAATATTAGGTTAGGAAAACCTAAGTTGTAAAGCCTTAAATTATTAAAAAAAATTAAGTTTAAGTCGAACAAATCCATGGTATGGGACATCGGTTTGAGTCGACTTAATGTGCACAAATGTCAAAATTCTAGATTGGGAAGGAATCGAAAACCAAAAATAAAATGTTAATATATTGTTATATGTTTATGAATGTAATATATTTATAACATTAGATATTTTTGCAAATTCCTCAAATTATTGGACTAACCACTTGTTGCTCTACAATGCACTATGAGTAACCATGGGGGAAGTTCGCATAATTTGAGGGATGCTCAGGACAGAGATGATAGACATTGGCGTAGGGAAATGGAGCAGCGCATCTTTTCCTTGACGGAGTCACATCAAAAAGCCCTACAAGAAATGGCGTCTGCTCAAGAAAGGAATATGGCCCGTATTATGGAACTTATACAAACACAAGGAAATGCTAGAACAGCCGAGCAAGTGCAGGTAGGATAGGGGCCTAATCCTCCACTAGAACCTGTCCATGAGCACCAAGTAGCAGAGGAAGGCGCGGATTCCGTCATTAATACGGTGGCAGCAGCTGTACATGGAGGAGACAAGGATACAGAGGCATATCGGAGAGGAAAATTACAGAAGGAGTTTATGAAGTATGACATACCTCGTTTCTATGGGGATTGGGATCCCGTAGAGGCTGAAGCATGGATTTTGCACATGGATAAGAGGATGAAGACTCTAAGTATTGATGAGTGGACTATGGTACCTTTAGTGTCTTTCTTGTTGGAGCATCGAGCCCACAAATGGTGGTTGTCCATCGAAAGAGCTCAAGGGATTAATATGTCTTGGATACAGTTTAAGAAATTGTTTTATGATGAGTGGTTTCCAGAATCAGTAAAGGCAACAAAGATTCAAGAATTTCTTGACTTAGTGCAAGGCAGCATGAGTGTAGCAGATTATGCAACAAAGTACAATGAATTAGCTGAGTTTGCGCACGAGTATGTTCCATCTGAGACGACACGGAGGAGACGTTTCGTTGATGGGTTGATGGAGGAGATTCACTCCCTAGTGGCGGCATCAGGGGCAGAGACATTTCAGCAAGCGTATAACAGGGCACTCGACTGTGAAGATGCACTCTGCATTGATGAGATACGATCTAGTCGGTATGGTCAAGGCAAAAGAAACTTTGACAGTTATCAGAGGGGACCTGAGAAAAACTCAAAGAAACTTCGGTTTGGAGGAGCATCAAGCGGACCGACACACTCAGTGGTAGCATCGAAGGCCACACACCCTTTGACGGGGAACACCACACCTTCCCATGCTTCCGCACCTTCGACTAACCAGGGTGTGACATTTAAACAGCCATGTCCACCGCAACAGAGTAAGAATAATGGCAGGGGATCAGTAGGGCAAAGGCCGAGTGTATCAGGAAGTGTCGCGCAGACACAACCGAATGCTAAAAAGTCACATATTGTATGTTTTCGGTGCAAGACGCCGGGGCATTACAAGAATCAATGTCCATATCCACCATCATCTGAGGAGAGTGCAGCCCCAGTTCCTCGAGGAAGAGTTTATGCTATGGCGGAACAGGATCAGAGAGCCGCACAACAAGATTAGTCGCAGTACGCTTCAATTAATGGTCGTCGTAACATGCATACATTATTTGATTCTCGGTTCTACTATTTCTCTTATCTCGGGGCTATGGTACATGCTTTGGGATTGACACCAATTAGAGCACGCACATACTTGATTTTGAGCACAGTCTCCACCAAAAAGATTTACCCTAATATGACATGTGAGGGGTGCATAATTAAAATTGGGGATCAAACTATGTCGTTCGATTTGCGAGTATTAGAGTGTTTAGAATATGATGCACTATTGGGAATGGACTAGTTAGAGACGTATCACGCTAAGATAAATTATTTCAATAAGACGGTGACCTTTCAGATTTCGGGCACTACTCCATTTGAGTTTAGAGGTTGTTTTTTGGCTAATGTTATCAACCGAAGTAGAGTTGCGACTTTTGATGAGATAGAGACTATTGCGAGTCTAACTTCTATGAGAGAGGAGGGACAAGAAGTCCTAATTGAGAAGATTCCTGTTGTTAGGGATTTTCCAGATGTTTTTCCTTCTGACCTTCCAGGACTTCCTCCACATCGAGACATTGACTTTGTGATTGACCTTATTCCCGGTACTAGACCAGTTTCTAAGGCACCCTATCGTATGGCGGCTACCGAGTTGAAAGAGTTGAAGAAGCAACTAAAGGAGTTGACTCGGAAAGGCTTAATTTTCCCAAGTGTCTCGCTATGGGGAGCACCCGTGTTATTCGTGAAGAAGGACGGCAGTTTGAGAATGTGTATTGACTACCGACAGTTGAATAAGGTGACTATTCGGAACAAGTATCCGCTTCCCAGGATCGATGATTTATTTGACCAACTGAGGGGAGCAAGATTCTTTTCGAAAATAGATTTGAGATCAGGGTACCATCAGCTGCGCATACGAGAAGAAGACATACCAAAGACATTATTTAGTACACGATATGGTCACTTTCAGTTGACAGTGATGCCGTTTGGACTTACCAATGCGCCAGCCATGTTCATGGATTTGATGCATCATGTTTTCAAACCGTTCCTCGATCAGTTTGTCATAGTATTTATCGATGACTTCATGATATATTCTAAGACTGAGTCGGACCATAGGAAACATCTTAGGAAAGTATTGCAGACATTAAGGGAACACAAGCTTTACGCTAAGCTAAGCAAGTATGAGTTTTGGGCTTCAGAAGTGAAATTTTTGGGCCATGTGGTGAATGCGGAAGGTGTAACAGTTGATCCCACGAAGATTGAGGCGATCCTTAGATGGCCGCAACCTAAAAATGCTTCAGAAATACGAAGTTTCCTAGGACTAGCAGGGTATTATCGGCGTTTTGTGCGAAATTTCTCGTCGATTGCTTCACCGCTTACTGAGTTGACGCGAAAGGATGTTACTTATGTTTGGAGTGATGCATGCGAGAAAGCTTTCCAATTGTTGAAGCGGCGTTTGACCACTGCACCTATTTTGGACCTACCAGAGTCCGGTAAGGAATTGTTAGTGTACACCGACGCTTCAGGGATTGGATTGGGAGGAGTACTAATGCAAGACAAGAAGGTAATCGCCTATGCTTCACGCCAACTGAAGATTCACGAGAAGAATTATCTGGTGCATGACTTAGAGTTAGCAGCAGTGGTGTTTGCTTTGAAATTATGGAGACATTATCTGTACGGGGAAAAGTTTACTGTTTATTCATATCACAAAAGTTTGAAGTACCTTTTTACTCAGAGTGATTTGAACATGAGACAGAGGAGGTGGTTGGAATTCTTGAGTATCACCCAGGGAAAGCGAATGTAGTGGTGGATGCTTTGAGCCGTATACGATTGGAGTCAGAGTCCGAGGTTGTAATGCAAATACATGAAGTACCTGTAGAAGACTCAGATGTCATAAGGAGTCAAGAGCATGTTCAGATGAGAGCGGAGCCAGTATCATTATTTAGAGTGATTGACTGTCAGAGGGTCGATTCTGAGTATGGACGGTACAGGTCATTGGCAGATAACAGTGATGATAAGGACTAGAGACTGTCAGGTAATGGGGCGTTGAGGTTCCGAGACAGAGTATGGATACCATCTCATAAACAGTTAAGAGATGATTTACTCAAAGAAGCTCATAGATCATGGTTTACAATGCATCCGGGAGGCAATAAAATGTACCAAGATATGAAACGAATGTATTGGTGGCCGGGGATGAAAGTTGACATAGCTACTTACATTTAGAACTGCGAGATTTGTCAGCTAGTAAAAGCAGATCACCAAAAACCGGGAGGATTATTGCAACCATTACCTATTCCACAATGGAAGTGGGAACACATAGCCATGGATTTTGTTTTGGGGCTGCCGAACACACAAAAAGGACATGATGCGGTTTGGGTGGTTGTAGATCGTTTGACTAAGTCGGCACATTTTATTCCTATCTCCATGGGATATTCAGCATACAGACTTGGAGGCATGTACGTCAATGAAATTGTCATGTTACATGGGGTTCCGGTGACTATAGTGTCGGATCGTGATCCGAGATTTACCTCTCAGTTTTGGAGAGGGTTTCAGCACCAGATGGGAACTCAACTCAATCTCAGTACGTCCTTTCACCCTCAGACTGATGGGCAGACCGAGAGATTGATCCAGATACTTGAGGACATGCTTCGAGCCTGTGTATTGGATTTCGGTGGAAATTGGGAAAAATACATTTCGTTGTGCGAGTTCGCATACAATAACAGTTTTCAAGCAAGCATTGGTATGGCACCTTTTGAGGCTCTTTATGGGAGACCGTGTAGATCTCCAGTTAGTTGGACCGAAGTTGGAGATGTGGTGTTGCTTGGACCAAAAAAGGTTCATGATCAAACAGAAAGAATTAAGATTATTAGGCAACGACTAGAAACCGCCCAAAGCCGTCAGAAAAAGTATGCCGATAAGGACCATCGAGATGTTGTATTCAAGGAAGGGGAATTCGTGCTTTTGAAAGTTTCTCCTATGAAAGGGCATCACAGATTCGGGTTAAAAGGAAAGTTATCTCCAAGATTCATCGGACCATTCGAGATCAAGAAAAAGGTGGGACCGGTAGCCTTTCGTCTCAAGTTACCACCACAGTTAACGGGAGTACATGATGTTTTTCATATCTCCATGTTGAGGAAGGCACATAATAAGCACACACCGAGGATTGATTGGGGGCAAGTTGATCTAAGGGAGGACATGTCATATGATGAGCAGCCGATCTAGATAATGGATAGGAAAATAAGAAAATTACGTAATATGGAATACGCAATAGTGCAAGTCTGATGGTAGTTTCATGGGGAACAAGAGTTGACTTGGGAGCGGGAGGATTACATGATAGAGAATTTTCCATTTCTTTTTGAATCTTGATGTATGACTTTGATTTAATTTCGAGGACGAAATTCTTTAAATTGGGGATATTGTAACGACCCAAATATTCTCTGACCCATTTTAAAGGTATTTTATTTATTTTATATTAAAGTATGTGAACAAATGAAATTTTTACACAAAATTAATCTTAACAAGACTTAGACTAAGTGAAAATAGTTTGAATGGGCTTAACAAGGAAATTGGGCCCATAGGGGTATTTATGTCATTTGGATTGAATTTGTGAGAAACCCTAACTATATAAGGATATGTTGCAAACCCTAGTCACCCCTTTTGTTGTTTCAACAAGTTTGAGAGAGAGGAGAAGAAGAGGAAGCATTGATCAATCAAGGAGAGGTAATCTCTTGTGGTGATTTTTCCTTTTTCCTTTCTTTCTCTTTTTTTTTTCTTTTCTTTTCTTCTTCTTTTTGGTTTGTTTTGTTATGTAGGAAGAGGGAAAGAGGGGTGGCGGCTCCAAGGGGAGCCACTGGTATTGGGGCCGGCGCCTGGTGGCACCGCCGTTTGTATGGGGGGTGGTTTTAGCCACCCCATAATCGTGAGGAAGAAGGGGGTGGCAATAGCCACCCCACTTCCTCCATCACCGCCACCACCACCGCCACCGCGGCTGGTGAGCCACGGTGGAGGGGTCCCCAGTGCCGGCGAGCACTGGGGACTACCCTCGGACCTAGATCCGAGGGTTGGGGTGGGTGGGGGAAACCCCCCACCCGAGAAGCCGAGACACCAGGAGCGTCTGCACCTAGTTTCGATCCCAGGGGCGACAGGCCCCTGGACCATTCCAGGGGCCCGTCCAACCCCTGGGGGGGATGGGTGGGCCGTTGACCAGGGGCTGGGAGGCCCCTGGCCAACCAAACAGGGACCAAATAAGTCTCTGGCCAAATAAATTGGAAAAAAATATAAAATAAAATAAAATAAAATAGGAAAAACCTACGATGGGCGTCGACATCCCGACGAAGCCCTTAAACGGCACATCACGTGGGACCCACACCATTTAGGTTCCCAAATATGAATTAAAAATTAAAATATACAACTTTAAATTTAGTGAAATTCTTATGTAGAGTTGTATAAATTCCGTAGATTCGCGAGGCGGTTCACGTGGGACCCCAAACACGCGAAGAGTCGGTATAGGCATCGCGACGGGTCCAGGTAAGTGGGGAGCTTCGCTCATGCATTAAATATGGCTTGATTATTAGATAATTAGGAATGCATGTTTTGAATGTAACGACTTGGGAATGGGTTGCGTCGTGATATTGGTTTGGATCTCTATTATCTATGGAATTGTGAATACATTGTTTTGCCTTTTATGTTATTCGATGCCCCAGAATGTGTGGAGTTCCACCGCGGGCCAAATTAGCAAGTAGTCTATATCTTGGATGCCCTAGAATGTTGTGGTAGTTAACCACCGAGAGTTTACTTGACTAATTGAATGCATAAGGTGAATTATTCGAGGGTAAGGGTTTGGAGTTCCATCCTTTGCTACTTGATGATTCTTTGAGATGTATAGCGGTGACGGCTTGGATGAATCTATCTTTATTTTGGTGCAATTATTTAGAGGGCGTAACGGCCATTGTGTTTCCACTAGTTATTGTACCAATTCGAAAGTAGATGATTCGGTCACCGGATCCTTACCAATATCTAGTTCGCATTGAATGGAACAACGGCTTATATTAATATATATATCTATCGCATTTCATTTAAATCTTTCATTTGACTTTATATGTATGTCATGTGTAGATTTTATAAATGAAAAATAATGAATATTAGCATGCATGAAATAAATGAATGTTTATCAAATGTGTTGTAAAACTATTATGCTTTTATGTATAGTATAGTGAATGGAATACGACTTGAAATATTGACACGAAGATTATTGGATGTCTAATTTGGAAATGGAAATACTATTTATTCATTCTTCTTAGAATATGAATCCATTTTCATAACTACGATGAGCATGAACAATGCCTTTATTTGTATCGAATTATGTGTTCATTTATATGCTTATATTTGGTTATGATTTACATTTATTCGGTTATTACATGATGTGTTATGAGTATGGATTTGGTGTCATGTAGAATTTGCATGAGTACTAGGTAGTACTTGCATATTTAATGTTTGAGTGAGTCTTTCCTCTTACTGAGCATCGTTGGTTCTTTAGCTCACCCCACTCTACCCCACAGGTCTCTCTACCAGCGCGATAGACAAGAAAGGCAAGGAAAAGAATCTATCTTGAAGTGCCTTCATATATGAGACTCGTATGACATTAGTATATTATTAATATTAATCGTTTTGTAATCCTCGTACGTGGGTTATAACTTAAGACTTAGTTATTGGGTAGTTTTGAACCTTTATAATATTATTAAGAAGATGTATCAGATTTTTTTGAATATTAAAGATGATAGATTTTTATTATGATTGTCTTTTACACTCTTATTATTATACATTTTGTTAGAATGATTGTTCCGCAGGTTTATTTAGGCGTGCCAAGCCGTTATTTGGGCCTGGTTTAGGTATCGGGTCTAGGTAACGGTTTGGGCCGGGCGACTTGACCCTAGGTCAGGGAAGGGTCGTCACAAGTGTGCAACTAAGTCTAGACTAGTTATCACTTGACAAACACAAATCTAATATTAGAGGTCCTTACAAATATTCCTAGACTTACTTTTATAGGCTCTAGGTTCACAAATGGGTCTAGACTCCACCACTAGCCCAACTAGGTCTTCAAATATTGGCTTTTTCTCGCTTTGATACCATATAAAAATCCATGCGCCTAAAGAGTATTGGGTCACACGCACACACGTAGGTAAATAAATGGGGTGGAGCCCATCTTTTCATAAAACCAATTGGCTTGTGCTATAATCCAATATCTACACCACTTATATACCACATCAACTCTTGTTATATTTCTGATATGGGATTATATACTTCAACAAGTCACATGATTCAGGGGGCTTTTTTCACCAAGTTTCATTTGAACTGTGGGCTTATACCATGTCAAATTCTCATGGCCGTGTCGCGCATGCGTGCGCGAGCCTATGGGTCTCCTCCGCAACCACCGATGTTATCCTTAACTTAACCACTTTCAACTTTAGGTGTGGGTTTTATCTCAAATAGCCTCGGTTCTAGTTGGAAGAAATTAATCAATTATTTTCAACAACCTCCTCTCTAAAACACCTAAAAAATCTTTTTCTTAATATTTTGAAGCTTTTTTTGTGATTTTTAAATTTTGAACCATCGTTGATCTTCTCTTTTGATCGGCAGTGGTTCCAATGATATTGTTTTCCTTTTTGCCCGTCAAATAAAACAAATCTAATTAGATATGTGATCAATGAATGCATGGTTCTTTTCATGTTGCAATTATTAAATTCAACATTGGTACAAGTCGATTCTTCTATTTTACATCATCATTTACGTTATTTGCACCTACGAATTGATATTTTTACTGGTATTTTGTTATTAAATAAGTAGTTTTCTTGCTTCCTTGGAAGGTTTAAATTTCTTCCCTAGTTGAAAGTTTAATTCTCTTCTTTGTTGGAAGCTTTATTTTTTATAGTTGTGTTTGATCTCAATATTGAATGAAATATGAATTAACACAACTTCTTTATAAAAAGAAAAGTACGTGATTGTTTTTCACACGCCTTTGAGCTCATTGACTTGCGTGCACGCAATCTAATGCACCTCAAGAGCAATTCGTGCATGCATGCATCGGACGGTGCGCATGCATCAGTGCCCAAACTGGGTGTGAAAAAACGTCACCCTAGCTTCGATCACTAATTCAATCAAGGAAAATGATAATCTAACACACTTTAGACGCACGCTTTTTATTTTTTAGTTATTTATGGTTCATTCTTGTCTCCCTAGATGTGGGCCACACATCTGAAAAATACCTTAAATAATTAAAAAATAAAGTATGCGCCTAAAGTGTTAGACTATCATTTTCTTCAATTAAAGCATGCAATGGTTATTATCGATTAGTTCTCATGTACTTCTATTATTAGTAGTGTAATTTTTCTTATTGTTAATGATCGAGGAACCTAGTCAAGTCTAACTCTAGCTATTTGTATAGATTTTTTTGAAAATAATTTTAAATTTTGAACCCTTGAACTTTAGTGCATAAGAAAGTCAAAATCACAATTTGGATGTGTTATTCTTTGAGCCAAATTTTCCACGAAACTGGACGTAAATGATCAAATGTGCATAAGACCAGGAAGCGTGTTTCCCACCCACTCATCAGTCGTCACCCATCAACTCTTAAATTTGTTTTGGGGTAAATTATAAATTAGTGCATGAGATTTACTATAATTTACACTTTAGTCCTTGTGATTTAAAAAATATACACTTCGATCCTTTGAGTTTACTTTTAGTTAGTCAAAAATAACTTTGAGTTAATGTCAAATTAAAATATTACTATTATGTTACTTTTTGATGATGTGACATAATTATTTTACTAACAATACTCTTTAAATTTTTCTAAATTCTCTCTTTCCTAATTAACACTATTTTAAAAATTATCAATCTAGTCCCTTAACAATATCTTCAATTTTATTTTTTATTTTTTTATATCAACTATATGTACATAAGTATATTTATTTATTTATTTGTTCAAGAGTTATTCATATATTTTAAATTAATAAAAATTGTGTTTTGCAAGAAATAAATAACAATAATAATAATAAAATGTAAGTATGTTTATTATTTAATAATAATAAAAAAATTGATAATCTATATTTTGTGAAAGGAATTTGGTGTTTTACGATCGAAATTGTAAAGCTATGTTGATTTCACATTAAAATAAAAAAAAATATGCAAAAAGGTGTATAAGTTTATGTATATCCAAAAATAAAAAAATTATTAATAAAATTGTCGCATTATTTTTCAATTTACACCTTTCTATAATTTATAAAAATAAATACACAAGATATTATTAAAGGCTGTAAAAGTAGTAAATCAACAATAAAACCAAATGTTACTCGATTAATAATAATATACATAAATACATACAAAAAGTTTATCAAAAAAGTTGTTTTAAAGAAAATTTATAAAAAAAATTATGATTTATTTGAAAATATTTTGTCTTTATTCTTTGTATTTTGTTTCTTTGTAGTGATAAATTAGTCTTTTCACATTAACTCAACTATGGTTTAGAAAAAAGTTAGTAGGAAGGACCAAAATACATATTTTTGAAACCTCATGAACTAAAGTGTATATTATGGTAAACTTCAAGGACCAATTTATATTTTTTTATTTAAGTGTGGCACCAAAAATGTCGTCTTCTTTTTTTTCTCTTTTTTTGTTTAATTGATTAAACTATTCTAATATTTTCACAACTTTTATTATTATATCATAACCTTTTAAAGCAGCGAGAGTCTTTCCACTTGAATTGCTCAAAAAACCAGAAACAAACAACGTATGACTAGAGAATTAAACACTAATTTCTCAATGAAAAGAAATTAAATTCTTATTAATCAATCAAAAATCAACCCTTACACATAGTGAATAAACCTTTATAAAGGCTTATTGGACACATAAGATTTCAAAAATTAGAAACTTTCATACTTCTAAACTTTCCCTTATATTTAGATCGAAAACTTTTCTATACTAAATAAAAGAGAAAACTAAACTTCTAAAACTTATTGGAGACACCTAAGAATACTTGACTTTCTAAAATAACTAATTAAAGACACCTAATGATATTAAACTTTCTTAAAATAACATATACTCATATTACCTTAAGTAAATTAACAAAAAAAAAAAAGACACTAAAACCTTCAACGTGACCTTGCACACCTATGTGCAACGCATGCAACCATTCACCATACCGCTGCCTCGTGATGCACCTCGATACTTCATCCCGCATCTGCATAGCTTCATGCCATTTAAAAACTTGTTATTATATTCTAACATTTTATAATTGTAGGAGGATGGAGAGGTTAGTTTTTCAAGAGGTGGACTAATAGCTCAAATAATAATTAGCCACCTCGTCTAGTCCAAGGAGTGTGACTGGCCGGGGATCAACTTCGGATTATATATTTGTATATCTTTTTTTGTGCTTTTTTTATTTTTTTTTTAAGATTTATTAATCATTAATGTGAATCAAAAAGTATATTAATTTACTAATCTTATTTATTTAAAAGAATTGTCATTATTTTTTATGTGAATACGGTTATGAAATTGAAATAATTTGACAATCATGTACTGCTTTCTATAATTTTAAAACACATTACAATATACTACTTTTTACTACAATGTTAAAACAAATTACAATACACAAATATATATTAGATCCACGTAAAATAGTATTTGATACAAATTATTGGTTGAGATAATAATTAAATTGTGCCCATTTGCAACAACTTACATAATGCAGAGTAGCGTCATGTAGTGGTGCCATGAGAGCCACTCTTTGTCTATCAAGTTCAACATGTACGTACAAACCGGCACTGGCAAGAGATAGGGATAGGACGCTCCCTTGTCATCAGCACCATTGCCCCCCACCCACCTAACCATTCCGGATTCCTCCTACTGCAACAATAGCCTATACACCCAATTATACCTCTACGTACGTCCATGTTTATACAGATAAGACCCATTTATGTACTTTTTCTTTTTCACAAATAATTCAGGTAGGCTCACCTGCCAAAATAAATTAAATAAAAAAAAAAATCAGTCAGTAGGATAAAAGTATTCTTATAAGTTAGAACCCACTTTTATAATGCACATCAAAATCTGAGAGTTAGAATTGTTTATCGTTGATAAATTTCGATGTTGAATATTCAAATGCACATTGACTATGTCAAAGTGCACGACTAAAGTTCTATTCATTATAGCTTTAGTCCCAAAGACCCCAAACACGAACAAAAAAAATAGTAGGCCCTTAATTTTGATTTATTTAATTTGAATTGAAACTATATCTACAAGTTGGGTGGCCCCAATTTTCATCGGGAGCAAATTACATTTTTTATAAAATATAAAGAATTTGAATTGGAACTATTGCTTTTTTGAGACGTACCAAGGCTACCTGCTCTTGCATGTCCACCATCACAACGCTCGTATCCTCTTTGGGATTCCTTTGTCTTTAACTGAATCGCACAAGCTATGTTTTAACTTTATGATATTCTCTGCCAGCTTAATTAATACAACAAACAACACTTTGTGTACAATAGAAACCAAAACAAGCAAAAGATCATGCCCACCTTCAATTAATACCACATTAACACACATCACTGATGATGATTCCATGCTTTCAGCTTTTTTCCTTGTCGCACCTTCCACGCCTACGTTAGGCACTTAATTGTTGTGTTCTTCAGACATATTTTGAAACACGTGTGACTCAATGTCTCGATGTAAAATTTTAAAACTGTCAAACCAACATCGTTCTTAAAGTTTGACGCAACAAAAAAATAAAATAAAAAATAATAATAATAATAATAATGGTAAAATGACTCATTATTACTGTACATTTTGAATGCATGCTTATATCGTTTAGATCATTTGTAAGCAATAGGGTCCATAGTTATAAGTATTTTCGCAGTCACACAAAGTTGACATGAAACTATAGATCTCGATCAATATACACTACTATGTGTTATATATTGTTAAATATACATAGGACTGAGATGTGTTGTAAATTTTAATCTCGTGTATCCGCACAGTTCATGAAAAACAACGAAAATTATTTAATACTGATCGGATTTACTTTGTTTTGGTGATTCTTTCAATATTTTCTTTCCTATAATATACCAATCAATGCCAAACTCAAAGTCTTAAAAATAAAAATAAAAATAAAAATGTAATAATCTTAAAATAGTCAAATAACCACTAAATGTCTTAAAAACAACAAACAAAAGAGAATCGATTAGATAACAATTTATTGAATTTATTTTATGTGATTTTACACTTATTTAGACAATTAAAGGTTAAAGTATGAGGATGGAGTTCATGAGTTTTACGCAAAGTATTCTTAGCTCAAAAAAAAATTTATGAAAATATCGAGATATAGGAGAGTAAAACATCTTTATATATGGTATCAAAAACATTTTACAAAAGAGTTAAAAAAAATTGAAAAATAGTATATAAAAGTATTAAGTGAGGTTCGAATTGTCTTTACATTCATTTATTGTTTGAGAATTCCTTTAAAATATAAAAACATTTTTGAGGCAGTACTCATCACTCTAAATAGCACTCGTTTGTCAATTAATATGAACCTGCCAAATGGGCATATGTAATTAATTAAGTAGTACAAACCAACATTGAGGTGACTGCAGCCACTCTTTTCCACTGTTCATCTACTGGTTCTAGGATCCAGCGAAAAGACTAGTTGCCACATGTGTCAACTCATCACAGTTTAAATTGACACTTTTGACGGGACACCCATTGCTCCTCTCCCATCAAATCCACTGTGCTACACTTCCTCATCAAATTAACACAACCACCACTCATGATGATGATCAATCCCTCTACATATCCCCACATTGAGCCCAGTGACGACTGGGGGTGTTCTGATTTGAGGGACAAAAGTATCTAGACAAGATTGGCCAATCCATACCAAGTTCTTAATCATTCGGAACAGGCCATTTGTTTGGTGAAATTTAATGCAGCAACTCTTGCACTAGAATGCTACTGTGCCAACTGCCATGGCTTCATATAAAGTGTTTTTTTTTTATTTTTATTTTTTTGGGTAAATAGATTAAATGATCTCAACTTTTCAATTTTATCTAAAATATTTCAAACTTTAACATTTGTCTCAATTTTAACTCACAAGAGATTTAAGTTGGTAGTAAGTTTGAGTGGTTCACTACAAGAAATTTGCCTATTAATGACATTTAAAAACTGTCGTTAAAAGTAAAAGATGACAGTTTTCAACAGTCATAGAATGGGGTGTTGTAGAAAGTATTTCCTTACAATGACAACATGTTTAGTGTCATCTTTAACGTTTAATGACACTTAAAAACTGTCATCGTAACTATACAATGACATTGAACAACTATCATAAAAGAGCTTTAACGACAATTTTTAAATATCGTTGAAGCTGTATGACAAATAAAAAAAAATCAATAAAAACTATTCAAATGTATATACAACCTATTAAACAATCAAATTCATTGCGCTAAAATTAAAATACCAATAATATCTAAATTCAAATTCAAATTCAAATAACAATTTCAATATTGCAACTAAAAGCTACTACATGCACCATGTATTTTAAAAAAAAAAGCTACACCATGTATTTAAAAAAAAAAAAGAAACTACGCCATGTAACAATTACATATGAATACAACATGGCAAGACAAGTACCCCTTCAAATTTGCAACTTTTCTTCTTTGCAACCTTTTCCAACAAAAATAAAAAAATCAATAATAGTGTAGCATATCTTTTGATCGAAGAACATAGAGGGAAAAAATTCAAATGAGCCAAACCAAAATGGCAACCCAAAAAGTACCAAATTTTTGTCAAAAACTCTAATGAACACAAAAAACTTAGCTTCTCACCATCTAAGTTACAACTAAATATCTAACAACAACAGATAAGGTTCTCACCTTCCAAACAAAATCATCAAATCATGACCATAATAAACAATCTTACAAACCACATTCGAATGCTTAAAATTAAGTTAACGTAATCAATATACTTCGAAGTATATTGATTATTAATAAATTGAATGGTTTAAATTTACCTAAGCCAAACATGGTTGATCTCTCGCATCTCCAATCGACTTACTTTCGATCTCTTTACATTCCTTAATTCGCCGATATCATCGTCTCTTTACATGGTTGATCAAGTAATACAACCTTCGTAACATCCTCCCTAGAAAAAGAAACATTAAGGAGAGAAAGAGCCTCATTAGAAAGTTGAGAATTAACCTAAGAAGTAGCAAAACCAAGGTAATGTAATTTTCACTAGTAACAAAACCAAGGTAATGTAGGAAATGAAAAATGCAACCGCTCATTCACAACTGTGTTTTAGAAATTGGTGAGAAAGACAAACCTATCGCCCTTTGGTCTCCTCACTCGATCCCCAATCTTTGAAATAGTTATTTAATTTTTTCTTTTTTTTTATTATCTTCAAATTCAATGTCATAGGAGGGCCGCTTTGCATTTAAGTCTATTCATGTTATCTTAGTAACTCTTGGAAATCATGATAATGAATTGAACCTTTTTGCAGGATCACGTTACTCGACTTCATGAGTTGTTGCAAACACGGTAGGTAGTGCGAACTCGCTCATGTTAATGAGACAACGTCACATTACACGACGGTTGGTGGACACCAAAAGGTTGAGTCTACGACATCGACAAGGAGGAACATGCAATTAATGGGGCTACGGCTGAAGGTAGCAGCTCAAGTGCACCAATGTACACTGAGGAGCAGTTCCAAAGGCAGGTTGGTAAAGATGGTCGAAAAGAGGATTTCCCAGCTCCAAAGCTATCTAGCCCAACTTCATCTTACACAACAACTACAACATGATACAATAAACATAAATATTCAAAGTTTGATTGGTTATACTCTATTTTTGGTAAAATTCCCCACTGAAAATTCATCATAATTAGAAAGATTAGAGAGGTAAATAAAAAAAAAATTTGCAAGAGGCCTAAAAAATTTGCACTCATTTCTGATCCAAAGACTAGTAACTATGCTAAACACAAAAAGCAAATGAAGCAGAGAGCAGTTCTGTGCATTTGTTCCCAATCAAAAAGTCAAATAAAATACCGATCAAGAAGCCAAATAAACTATGTTATGATCCTTTTTTTCTTTCAGGGCTTTTATTTGCAATTCCCCCCACCACACATCACAGAATTGAAACTAAACGAAAAGACAGTTAAAGATAAGAATCAAATAAAGGAGAAGTGGGCAAGTAAGGAACCTCTAAATTTATGCTTAAGTCGCCACTCGAATCCATGTAGATCCTTGGCAAATTCTTCTTGAGTAGGGGTTGGTTGGCTCATGTCCCGGAAAGGTAAACCAAAGATTAGCAGGGGGCAAAGAAGTCGATGTAGCATAAACTAACTTACTAGATGTAGAAGATACAAACTGCAGCCTCCAATTAAATAAATTACCTTTCAAAATTTCAAAACAAATCAATATACTTCGAAGGCCAAGCAACCGTACTCGCCATTCCTCATCAAGCCTCATTAGCGGGGGGGGAACTTAAAACCCGTGATGTACATATGATCTCGACAATTTCTAAGTTTCTTTGAATTCTCATGAAATTAGGTATAACTTGAAGTCCTAATCAAGAAACAAAAGTGTCCTATGATAAAGTTAGAGCAAACTAAAATATTGATTCAATGCATGAAGACATTAGGTGGAATAAAAGAACTTCCTCTGCCTCTTTGCAAATCAAAGTCCACACATCATACAATGAAAATAATAAAACATTTACATGCCATTTGTGTATGTTCACTAATAGAGCTTTATCCGCCCAGGTTAGCCAAAACTGTCCGTTGAGATTCATGCGAGGCACCAGAGTAATCAGTCTAAAGCTCGGCATAGTTAACAAGTCCAAGACACAAGCTTGCATTTGTTCTGTGGTTATCTAATTATCTACATACATGTGTACACACATGCTTATAGATTGTATATATATGCCAAGTCATGTTAAGAACTTGTTGAAGGTTATAATTTACCGTAATTTGTTCTTTTCCTTCTATGCTTCTTTTTTCCATTCTCGAGTTCATGAAAGACGGTATATCATGAAAGGGGGAAAAGAACTTATATATAGCATTCACACATATGTAAGCAAACACACACAAGAAATACTTCTAAAATCTAGTATTCATCAATTGAACACTTCAACACAGAGGGTTGTGTGTTTCATTCTTTTTAAAACAAATTAAATGATTGTTCAAGAAATTGTCATGAAATTTTTTGATGGAAGAGAACATAATTTCATTTATTTCAATTAATATTTCACATGGATCAAGCACTTGCATATAGAATCACTACATAAGCAATGCCGTGGTTTGCGAGCTATCGGTTATCAATGATTCTTTCGCCTATATATAAATACATGGTCACTCTCTCTTCATTCTTGATGAAACAGAGCCGTGAAGTTCTTCTTGAACCTCTCGTATCCATGTTTGCAATCCTATTTTGACAAACGAATTAAGAGGAAAACCTAGGTTTACAGGTGATTATCGATCAACTAAAATCCAAACAACTACGCCAAAATCAAGACAAGCTACAACCGAACCTTGATTCTACAATGTCCGTTCAAAATCTTCACATAGAAATCACAATCCTCTTCTCGAAAACAACACAAACACTCATCCAAAACGCCAAAAAATTAAATCTTGAAAGAAAATCGAGATCCAAACACGAGTAAATCAACCACCGAATTGAACAATTAACTTCAAAAATTACACAAATAAGCAAAGTTAATTTGAAAGTGAAACCGACTTTGAGAAGATGGGAGGTCGGAGAAGGCGACGATGGCCGAGAAGGAGTCGACCGGAGCGAAGCGGAGAAGAGCGGATGGCGAGTGGACGACAACCCTAGCGGAGCGAAAATACCTCTATCAACACAATCAATGGATTCTCCAAAGCCAAATGCGCACAAAATCATCACAAATAGAGCATTCATGATTAGAAAACAAACAAAAATTCATGAGAGAGCGAGAGAAGTAACAAACAACTCACGAGATACGCAACCCTGGGTTTTCCTTCTCGACCTCGTTAGCAAACCCTAAGAATCGAAGAGATTTCGTAGAGTGAATAAGGAACAACCTCACCGTCAATGGCGAACTCTCCGATGTTCCCGGCGTCCGAGTGCGCAAAAAGTCGCCATCTTCTTCTTTGTTGCTCTCCGCTTCTCCAAAGCGACATCCTCAGATCCAACTACAACAACAAACACCACACCAGGTGAAACCCTAACTTCGCATCACCATCAGAGTTCACTGTTTCTGCTGAAAATCAAGATCGGCGATGCATCAGAGCAGAGAATCACAATGAGCGATTGTGGAAACTGAACGATCGATTGATCGATTGATCGATCGATTTGATCGGATCGAAAACCCTTTCGTTGAAGAAACAAACACAAAATCTAGGCTTGAGCTTGGTGAGAGCGCGCGAGAAGTTTCGAGCGAGAGAATGAAATTAGGGCTATTGTTTTTTCGATCTTTCGCGTTTTGAATGGCGAAATTACTAATCTACCCTTCCCATCCAGCATCGAACGCGGAGGAGCTTTGGTGGCGAACAAATTGAAGGATTGGTGTTGACAACATAACAACTATTGTGGAAAGAAAGGTTAATTTGTGTGTTTGCTTGGTAAAATGTCAAACACAAAAATTTCATCTTATCTATCATTCAATGAAACACCATGTGACGGCCCTAATTTTCAAACTAAGATGGATTCCACTCGGCTTAGACTTACGCGAACCTTTAAGTCCATCTCGACGAGTCATGTAAGTCTAGTCAACCTTAACCTTTACTATTTACCATTCATTTACAATTATTAGCATTGATTAGCGAATTATCATCAATATAGCGGAAACAAAACTCAAACTAATCAATTAATCACAACCATAATAAACAAGACATCCTAACGCGTGTGGAAACCTCACATATGTATATCATCATAAATGATCAGTTAGAGGAGAAACAACCCAATAGACATACATGCCTAGAATCTCTCACATATCCAAACCCATGTTTCAAAACATCATAGATATAATAATACAAAAATCACCTTCTCAGCCAAAAGGAAAGGCGTGCTCATGTATCCTCAAAGCAACTCCCTAAGCTCTTGAGTCTTTCCCTTGTTGGACTGTGGATCTGCACTCCGTCAAACACAAAAATAACGAGCACAAAGTAAGTAACGTCAAGCAGAACAATAATACAACATTTCAAAATAAATAAACATCAATCCACCACATTAATGATGATAGAAATAAAGGAATAAAGAAAGCATTAAATGTGTAAGACTGTTGTAACGGCCCAAATTTAAAATTGTCGTTAATTATGACGTCATTGCAGATGTGGATGCCAAATGAGGACGGTCGAGGTCCCACAAATGAGGTCGGAGCGCACGCGAACTAGGTATACAAATCCGTTTTATATGCTTGTTGTGGTAAATTGTGATGGAAATGTACAAATTAGCTAATTCCATTACAATATGTATGTTAATGTAGTCTATTGACGAGTGAGGAATGACCTCGAGGTGCGTGCGGACACGGACACGAGGCACGGGGTGCCGGTAGTCGAGGAAACTACGGTGAGTTTATTCATAAATTTTGAGAATTTATTGAATAGGGTAGATAATTGTTATAAGCTAAATCAATTGGAAATCAATAAGTCATATAGTTGAAATTTGAATAAAACAATAACAGTTGGATGATTCTCGAGATGCACAACAAAAAGGGCCATTAGTGTCAAGATAAGGTATATGGAGTTGGAGTGACACAGGATCGGGAACCCTTGAATATTTCTCGAGATTCGTGCACACACTTGATGGGAACCAAGTATATATATACCCATGCTTGACCGATCAAAAGGAGAGAGAGAGAAGTGTGGTTTTGAGAGAGTGAAAGAGGAGAAGAGAGAATCGTTGGAGGAGAAGAAGAGGAGGAAAAACAGCCAACAAGGTGTGAAGAAAGTGATTTTGGCATCCTACAACAAGATCAAGAGGTATGGATACATCAATCTTGTATTTTTATGAGATTTTTAATATGGGTTAGGGATTTGTGAAATTCGAAATATTGAGGTGTTAAACTATGTATTTGGGTGAGATTTTGAGCTTGGTAATCCATTGTTGTGATGTTTGATCAAGTTTGGGAGAGATTGGAGGAATTTGGGAAATGGGTTTGAAAATGTGATTTCCATAAATTGTGGATTTTGGTGTTTGATATGGTAATTCAGGTTTAAATGGTGTAATTAAGGTCATTGATGTTTTATGGAAGCATGGAAATTTACTTTATGGATTTGGAGTTCAAACTCTTAATTTGGAAATTTTACGACGAGCAATTAGCGCGCTAATTGGAGAAATTAGCGCGCTAATCACGCGAGTGAAGAAGATGATGAACAAGTGATTGAGATTAATTAGCGCGCTAATTGATCTCATTAGCGCTAATTGTTCACTTTGGACTCTCAAAAATTGGAAAATGAGAAAATGAGTCAAACTAACATTAAGAACCCATTAATTGATAATTAACCCTCATAAATGAATTCCAGGAGTCTCGGAATAGTAATTGGAGTCTGGTTTAGTCGGGAATCGGACCAGGGAGTATTATCGGGGATTGAAGGAATTGAGCCGGGGAATTTAACTTGTGGGACGAGGAGTGCGAATTGAGGTGTGTAGTATCCCAATTGAACTTCACTTTAAGTATTTACTGTTTGATTTATTTGAATTCCGTTCCATTTATTCTTTACTCCATTTCATTATTGCTTTACGGTGGCTGAGTACTCTCACCTGGTGACTTTACGGTAGTGGAGTGTACTCCTACAGGTGTCTTGACGGTGTTGAGATCACTCCCCACCTGGTGCTTATTCGTTACGGCCATAGAGTCCACTAAGTCATAGCACTTGTCTAGGCATACACCGGTGAATAGGCTACCCGGGTATGGTAGGCTAGTGTGGGTGCGTCGTGGGTCTACGCCGGCCACCTAGAGGGTTAGGGCCAACCCATTGGTGTGTTTACGGTTGGTGCCCGGGGAGAAAACCCGAAGTATGACTTGGTCTGATTTTTATGTGCACGTACTTTGTTTCATCACTATATTTATGCATGCGATGTTCCTTTTTACAATTTATACGTATTTCGCTTGTTCCGCATGTTTAAATTATAGTATTTTCAATTCCGTACTTTTTATTTCGTAATTACTTGGTGAATTTCCTTGGGATTACTCACTCTGGACTCGTCATCTGTCTTTTTGTGATGGTGAGTGCCAGATCCTAGTACGAGCCGGGGAAAGGGAAAACTTGAGGATTATATTGATTGACCGCGCTAGCCCTTCTCGTACGTATGTTTATGTTACTCGTTTTATATTGGGTTTTGGGTTTGAGAGACAGGTTGTACATTTTGATATTTTGGAAATCAGATGAGATGTATATGATGTATATTTGGTATGGTTTCCACTTAGACATTTTTGCTCATAATATACAAGATAAAATCTTTATGTTGATCATTTAATTTTCCGCTGCTAACTTGAGGTTATATGATATTAATTGAATCAAACTTAATAAGAATTGGTGGATAAAGGATAATTGGGCGTGGGACACAACTGACGGTGACGTGAACAGTTGTGGGCCCGCGTGGCCTCCCGTAACGGACCAATGTGGAAATTGGGGCCGCCACATTTTGGTATCAGAGCTTAGGTTTAAGAAACCCAGGGAGTGAGGTGTGGGTTATGGTTACCTCTGATACCGCCACATTTTGGTATCAGAGCTTAGGGTTGAGGAATTTAGGATGGAGGAACCTAGGGAATGAATTGTGGGTTTGTTGATAACTCTGATACCGCCACATTTTGGATCAGAGCGAGGTCAAACTTTGAGAATTGGAGATTGAATAATAGTATAAACTCAATGAATAAATCTTAGATGTGGAAACCACAAGTGAATGATTAAAGGCTTAGTTGGAAAGTGATGTGAGGCGGGTAAATTTAGGAAATTACATATGCGTATGTTTTGATTGTGTACTATATATTATACGCGTATATACTGAGTCTGATCCACTGCACGTTGGTTGTGCAGTTTAGGATGAACGGACAGTCTCCTACTACTCCGCCCACTACTCGGCCCGAGAGGTTGGAGAGACTAGTGATCATACCACTAGTGACGTGGGCGATTTGCGAGCTATGATTCGAAGTTCGACGAAGCGAGCAGTGCTTGATTCAAAGAGAGCGAGCTATTGTAACGAGCTCGATGGTGAGCGATGGAGTACATTCGGAGCTCGAGGACGCCACAGAAGCACCGACCGGCCGAGCGTTGCGTCTTTTGCACTTACCACTCGAGGACGCATTAGCACGGCCGTTTGCTACACAGCACGTGGGTCGAGAGACGATTATAGAGAGGGTTGAGCCTGTGGTGGTACCAGCGAGACTACGGTGGTGACACCCACCACTACGAGCAAACGACGGTAGGGACTTCGACGCTAGGAGTAGGATGTCGAAGCGCAAAAAGATGGTGAAGGATTTTATGAGATTTAATCCTACGTACTTCACGGGAGTCGCGATCCCGAGGTTGCGGGACGTTGGGCGATGACTCGACGACTACATCGGTTGTTGGAGGTACCCGAGGTAGATCGGCGTGTATTTCGTTATTGTTTGAAAGGTCGTCGCTGCGGTTTGGTGGACCACCTATATCGATATACATGGTACGCCAACGACTTGGGGAGAGTTTAGACGATTATTTTTGGATGAGTATATTCCCACGAGAGGTGCGGCTACGATTGAGGAGCGAGTTCTTGGGACTACGACAGGGTAACATGTCAGTGTCACAGTACATGGATCGATTCAGATATCTCATGATGTATGCCATGGATGTGGCAAACAAGGAGAGACTTCAGATTTATTATTTCATCAGGGGTCTAGATGAAAGGATTGGTGGGGTGATAGTTGCGACTGGTGCGGAGACGCTACATATTGTTTATGATAGAGCATTAGCTCGCGAGACATATCTACGACACCGGGGTGAGCTTGGAGACGGTGCAGACGAGTTCTCGGTCGATCGAGACCGAAGAGATCGAGAGATCGGTTAGACGAGACAGAGACATGATCGGGGTTGACGAGATAGGCATTTCGAGCGGCGAGAGAGGAGATGAGAGGCGGAGTAGTGTACGTTCTTTGCACCCGCACCATTTGAGCGAGACCATGACGGCGTGTGCGAGATGGAGGAGGTCGTAGTAGAGGACAGAGAGGTCGGGGTCGTGACAGAGCTCAGGTACACATAGTATCATAGTCAGATTGGCGGGATACACGACGATGTTTCAGATGTCATCAGGTCGGACATATACAGAGAGATTGTCCGATGTCAGCTTCATCTTCACGACCACAGATTGAGCCAGTTAGGGAGAGGGCTCATGCAGCTGCTATACCTACTGTCGTACAGCCAGAGCGTGATGCGACTCGTCAGCTCGTCGAGGGTATGTTATCTATATGCGATGTTTCTATGCATGTATTATTTGATTAC
Source organism: Stephania japonica (assembly GCA_039657345.1). Taxonomy (NCBI): domain Eukaryota; kingdom Viridiplantae; phylum Streptophyta; class Magnoliopsida; order Ranunculales; family Menispermaceae; genus Stephania; species Stephania japonica. The sequence continues at coordinate 10,365,711 of CM077558.1, read as the reverse complement.
GGCAGTACCTTGTCATTTATATCGGGACGTAGGGTCGGACAGTTAGGATTACAGGTTGAGACCTTAGACCCACATCTTGTCCTCAGTACGGCTGCTGGGGATAAGATTTACCCTAACCGGATATGCCAGAATTGTGTGGTAGAGATTGAGGGACACCAGTTACCTGTCGATTTTCGTGTTCTAGAGTATTTAGAGTTTGATGCTTTATTGGGTATGGACTGGTTATCAGCGTATCGCGCACACATTGATTGTTTTGGTAAGGTGATAGTATTTGATATTGAGGGCATTCCGGTATTTACTTTTGTTGGTACGGCGTCAGACTTACCGATTACCAGAGGTCGATTAGCTACGACACAGGAGATGGAGGAGTTTAGGACGGTGGTTGAGCGGACTGAGACCGAGATATTAGAGTGGAGGATGTCCCAATAGTGTGTGAGTTTCCTAAGTATTCCCGACGATTTGCCAGGTTTACCACCTCCTAGGGCGATTGAGTTCATTATTGAGTTAGTACGGGGACGCAATGATATATAGCCGACCGTACAGATGTCGACTTCGGAGCGAGGAGAGTTGAGGTCCCAATTAGAGGAGTTGTTGCGAAGGGTTTTATTCATCCCAAGATGTCTCCTTGGGGCGCACCGCCTTCTATTTGTTAAGAAGAAGACGGTTCTTTGAGAGGATGTGCATAGACTACGGAAGTTCTGAATCAAGTGACGATTCGAAATCGTTATCCACTTCCTAGGATTGATGATCTATTCGATCGGTTGGCGGGTGCTAAGTTTTTCTCGAAGATTGATTTACGATCCGGTTATCATCGATTGAGGATTCGGAGAGTGATATAGAGAAGACGGCGTTTAGCACGCGTTATGGATTGTTCGAGTTCACGGTCATGCCATTTGGGGTGACTAATGCGCCGGCTATCTTTATGGATTTGATGCACCGAGTATTACGACCATTTTTGGATCGTTATGTGATTGTGTTCATCGATGATATCTTAATATACAGTAAGACTCGTGAGGAGCACGAGAGACACCTCAGAGATGTTTTGATGACGTTGAGGGAGTACAGATTATACGCTAAGTTCAGCATGTGCGCTTTCTGGCTGAGAGAGGTGAAATTTCTCGGACATGTCATTGGTAGTCAAGGAATATCTGTTGATGGAGACAAGATTCGAGCGATCATTAATTGGAGGACACCTGAGACAGTTGCAGACATTCGTAGTTTCTTGGGGCTTGCGGGCTATTACCGGCGGTTTGTGCAGGATTTTTCGTTGATTGTAGCGCCGATGACAAGGTTGACCAAGAAGGATGTCAAGTTTAGGTGGTCTGAAGACTGTGAGGCGGCATTTTTAGAGTTAAAGAGAAAGTTGACTTCGGCGCCAGTGTTGGCTCTACCTGAAACAGGGAAAGGTTTCTCGGTCTACACAGATGCTTCCGGGACTGGATTGGGATGCGTGTTGATGCAGGAAGGACATCCAGTTACATATTTATCGAGGCGATTGAGACCCAACGAGGAGAATTATCTGGTACATGATTTAGAGCTAGCTGCAGTTGTGTTTGCACTCAAAGCTTGGCGACATTATCTTTATGGGGAGCGGTTTATGTTATTCACGGACCATCAGAGTTTGAGGTATCTGTTCACTCAGAAGGATCTGAATATGCGGCAAAGACGGTGGCTCGAGTTACTGAAAGACTACGATTTCGCGATTGAGTACCATCCTGGGAAGGCGAATGTAGTTGCTTGATGCATTGAGCCGGAGTGGTGTAGAGAGTCAGACCGTGGCTTCTTTGGCGAGATGACACATGAGCATGGATTACTGGAGGCTGCGACGGTGTTGTGTTTGTCAGATGCTTTTGCTGATGCCCAAATTTAAAATTGCCGTTAATTATGACGTCATTGCAGATGTGGATGCCAGCGAGGACGGTCGAGGGTCCCACAAATGAGGGAGAGAGCACGCGAACTAGGTATACAATCCGTTTTATATGCTTGTTGTGGTAAATTGTGATGGAAATGTACAAATTAGCTAATTCCATTACAATATGTATGTTAATGTAGTCTATTGACGAGTGAGGAATGACCTCGAGGTGCGTGCGGACACGGGACACGAGGCACGGGGTGCCAGGTAGTCGAGGAAACTACGGTGAGTTTATTCATAAATTTTGAGAATTTATTGAATAGGGTAGATAATTGTTATAAGCTAAATCAATTGGAAATCAATAAGTCATATAGTTTAGCTGAATAAAACAATAACTGTTGGATGATTCTCGAGATGCACAACAGGGCCATTAGTGTCAAGATAAGGTGTATGGAGTTGGAGTGACACAGGGTGATCAGGAACCCTTGGATATTTCGCGAGATTCGTGCACACACTTGATGGGAACCAAGTATATATATACCCATGCTTGACCGATCAAAAGGAGAGAGAGAGGAAGTGTGGTTTTGAGAGAGTGAAAGAGGAGAAGAGAGAATCGTTGGAGGAGAAGAAGAGGAGGAAAAACAGTCAACAAGGTGTGAAGAAAGTGATTTTGGCATCCTACAACAAGATCAAGAGGTATGGATACATCAATCTTGTATTTTTATGAGATTTTTAGTGTGGGTTAGGGATTTGTGAAATCCGAAATATTAAGGTGTTAAACTATGTATTTGGGTGAGATTTTGAGCTTGGTAATCCATTGTTGTGATGTTTGATCAAGTTTAGGAGAGATTGGAGGAATTTGGGAAATGGGTTTGAAAATGTGATTTCCATAAATTGTGGATTTTGATGTTTGATTATGGTAATTCAGGTTTAAATGGTGTAATTAAGGTCATTGATGTTTTATAGAAGCATGGAAATTTACTTTATGGATTTGGAGTTCAAACTCTTAATTTGGAAATTTTCTGGACAGCGAGTAATTAGCGCGCTAATTGGAGAAATTAGCGCGCTAATCACGCTGAGTGAAGAAAATGATGAACAGTGATTGAGATTAATTAGCGCGCTAATTGATCTCATTAGCGCGCTAATTGTTCACTGGACTCTCAAAAATTGGAAAATGAGAAAATGAGTCAAACTAACATTAAGAACCCATTAATTAATAATTAACCCTCATAAATGAATTCCAGGAGTCTCGGAATAGTAATTGGAGTCTGGGTTTAGACGAGAATTGGACCGGGAGTATTATCGGGGATTGAAGGAATCGAGCCGGGAAATTTAACTTGTGGGACGAGGAGTGCGAATTGAGGTGTGTAGTATCCCAATTGAACTTCACTTTAAGTATTTACTGTTTGATTTATTTGAATTCCGTTCCATTTATTCTTTACTCCATTTCATTATTGCTTTACGGTGGTGAGTACTCTCACTGGTGACTTTACTGGTAGTGGAGTGTACTCCTACCAGTGTCTTTACGGTGTTGAGATCACTCCCCACCTGGTGCTTATTCGTTACGGCCATAGAGTCCACTAAGTCATAGCACTTGTCTAGGCATACACCGGTGAATAGGCTACCCGGGTATGGTAGGCTAGTGTGGGTGCGTCGTGGGTCTACGCCGGCCACCTGAGGGTTAGGGCCAACCCATTGGTGTGTTTACGGTTGGTGCCCGGGGAGAAAACCCAAAGTATGACTTGGTCTGATTTTTATGTGCACGTACTTTGTTTCATCACTATATTTATGCATGCGATGTTCCTTTTTACAGTTGTCTGTATTTCGCTTGTTCCGCATGTTTAAATTATAGTATTTTCAATTCCAAACTTTTATTTTTCGTAATTACTTGGTGAATTTCCTTGGGATTACTCACTCAGACTCGTCATCTCTGTTTTTTGTAATGGAGTGCGGATCCTAGTACGAGTCGGGGAAAGGGCAAACTTGAGGATTATATTGATTGACCGCGCTAGCCCTTCTCGTACGTATGTTTATGTTACTCGTTTTATATTGGGTTTTGGGTTTGAGAGACAGGTTGTACATTTTGATATTTTGGAAATCAGATGAGATGTATATGATGTATATTTGGTATGGTTTCCACTTAGACATTTTTGCTCATAATATACAAGATAAAATCTTTATGTTGATCATTTAATTTTTCGCTGCTAACTTGAGGTTATATGATATTAATTGAATCAAACTTAATAAGAATTGGTGGATAAAGGATAATTGGGCGTGGGACACAACTGACGGTGACGTGAACAGTTGTGGGCCCGCGTGGCCTCCCGTGGCCTCCCGTAGCGGACCAATGTGGAAATTGGGGCCGCCACAACTGTAAATAGATCAATCGAAATGTGAGTGTCCAAATTATTAAATAGAATAGCAAGGAGTCTCGATAATAGTCGTTGAGTCGAGGTAAAACCTTCAAAACTCAGGTTCAGGACGAGAACACAGCCTACCAGCCCTAACCCTTACGACTATGAGATATTCATAGACCTGGATAAGAACCTCTAGCGTACACTCAACCGAGAGATATCAACAACGTCTAGATAAGAGCTCATATCGCAGGTAAAGTAATCATAACTCCTTTGTAGTGGACTATTCAACCAAACAAAGATTCCAAAATATATGATAATAACAAAAGCAATAACAACAAATTAAAGCTCAAGAAATAACTGTAAAATGTTCTCATTTGTTTTCTTACCTGTAATTCAACTATTAAGTACTCAACAAACCCCTGACACGTCTCCTATGACCTCTCATGTCCCGTCAATGTTCAAAATCCCTAAAATACATTTAAATTGCAATTTCCCATTAATTACCCCTATTCTTCCAATTTTTCACAATTTTATTTGTTAACCTATTTGGTTCGATTACCCGGGTATTAGGTTGTATCATAACCCCTTAGGATATCAAAGAATCCCCGAAAAAGTTTCCAAATTTTTCTAAAATTTTGGTCTTGTGAATAGTAACACGCCACCGAGACGTCGTGGGGTACAATGACCAAAATGATGTCTTCACGGTGTAGAGATTAGGTCGTCTGCCCAACTCGTACGTGAGTGACGTCTTGACCTCAATGGTCGTGGCGGCATCCTCACGGCGTTTTCCTCTAACGTTCCTGCCAAAGACGTATGTGGGTGATGCCGTGAGTTGAAACAACTCACGGCGCGCCACGACGTCTTTTGCAAAACGCCTATGAAAACGAGGTTTTTCATACCTCCACTTGCTTCATTATGCTTCAAGCCTATTTCAATTTCGACTAAACAACCAATTACACCCCAAACCATTCTCGGCTTGCGTCAAAATCCGACCAAACCACCGATTTGCCCAAATCATAAAAAAATTCACCAAAAATCTCAAAAATTTAGGAAAATTTCCAAACACTAACATCACTTCACAATTTATGTTTTGATCTTTCAATTGACTCCCAATTAATCAAAACAAATCATAAAAATCGAATTCCAAAATTTGTTGTCCAAATTCATCGTGACAAAAACCCAAAAAATACTGTGCAAAACATATATACTGACGTGGGGAATCGAACTCTCACCTTAGAATTCACGATTGGTCGTTCCCGTGGCATCAAACTGCGTCGAAACATCCCGAAAACCTCCGTTGTTTCTCACATTTGAATCGGTGATGAGAGAGAGAATGAAATGAGAGAGAAAAAAAAAAAAAAAAAGTTGATGAGGGATGGGTTTTATACCCCTCCCATCTATCCTTACACATGGATCCCGAGACAAATCCAAGGGTCACCATTCACTCTAGTCACCAATCGTGACACCAAATGTTGACTCCAATACGGGACTCAATCTCTTTAACTTGTGATTTCTCACATAATATTCTCGTTTTCGGTCCCGTTTCGAAGATTAAACTTGTTCGTCATGTCACCCCAGACAAACTAACATATCGAACGCATTTTACCACTTTTATTTGTTATTTATTTTGTATTTTGTTAGTGTTTTTAATTCATTTAATCCTTCGAACTACCAATTACACGACCAGCGTTTGCCCAAACCCATTATTTCACGTACTACTAGAGTTAAACCGTTCCCCGTACCAACGGTCATACTTAAATGTCCACGCACGTTTGGGACATTGGAATTAACTATTCAGGTAATACAATATAGTACAAAACACCGAACACAAATAACATACCTCGGCATCGACGACCGAGAATTGGACTCTGTATCACTACAAATAGACTCACGTACAACCTAAATTGACACGTGGCACAAGTTAGAATTTAGGGTCGTTACACACCATTTGAAGCCACAGTTAATAAGGCTAGTAACCCATTTTTTTTTGGTGAAAATCAACAACCCAATTTAAGTAAATACAAGTTGGTCCTCTGCAATGTTTTTTTTTAAATAAAAAATAAAAAATAAAAAATTTAGGGCTCGTTGTTTTTGAAAGTGCAAATTCATTAAAATGGTTCTTTTTTTGTTTCGTTGTAGAATTTTCCTATGGATTATATTAGTTGTACCAAATATTATGACCATCGGCTCTTGAGGAAATGCCTAAAAGAACATAAATCAATTACTTATCTCTATTGGTAGATTTATTAGTCATTGGGTGGCGTTATAGGCACCCCTATTTTTTATGAGGGAAAACCAATTTACATGCATTTTATGTGAGGCACCCCAACATTATGGGGTGCCTTTAGCCGTGCTCTTAGTCATTTTGTTGGAATTATATCCCAAATCTATTGTGGGATAAAATTGAAGACAAATGCCAAAGTTTGGGATATTTTAGATAAAATTGAAAGTTTTGGATTATTTTGAAAAAAACATGAAAGTTTGGGATTATTTAGACTATTTACCTTTTTTTTTTGGATATCAACTTTTTCATTACTTGTTTTTTTTGTTGTCTGACTAATAATCGGCTGACTTCAGCATTGACAATCAGCCAAATATTAACGTTGATCCACTACGTGTGTTCCAGTTGTAACACACTAGCATTTTCTTTAACTAATTGGATGAGCCGATAGTTTGATATGTACGTAGTTAATGATATAAATGGGTGAGGCTCATGTAATAAAAGTAAAATGAATTAATTACTTTTTTATAAAAAAAAAAACTCGTAGAACTTAGGTTTGTAGGTCTCGTTTAGTTCATTTTTGCCAACTTACAGTGCAAGTACTCACAGTAAGAGATCCACATGTAGAGCCATTGTACATGGCTAGTGATCCTTTCAAAGACACTAACTTATTTAGAGTCAAAGCACCACACCTTTTGGCTCCACACTTTGAAAGTCGACTCACCTAGAGTCGTCAAACATAGCTAAATATCTATGATACTTCGAATGATGTATTTTCCCAGAATTTCTCACCACTACTCACCTAGAGTACTTTTTACCCATTGACTCATGCAAAATCGTTTCCGTAACTGACTTACCTAAAGTCAATTACAATCTCTCTCTGACTCCCTAGAGTCCATTTTCATCTCTAACTCAGACAGTCACTTTTTATATCTGACTTTCCTAGAGTCAATGCTAACCCAGACTCACATAGAGTCTCATCAGGTCAGATAAAAATATAGACCCATACAACAATATAATCATGCCTAGATGCAAAATAAATCTTATCTGCCCCGGGTTTCGCGTTGGCTCTAAATTTAAATTTGTAACATGTGCTTCCTCCGGCACTTGTAACTGAGCACCATCCTGCGACACCCTCGCCATCAAAGGACAATCAATAACAATGTGTTTCGACTGTCTACAACGGTAATACCACCTTCCTTCCATCGATCTACTGCCTCCACTTTGGGTATTGTACGGCTGATACCATCTTGCCTATACTCCTTGAGATGATCGCCTAACGACCCCAGTCGTTCGGAGCATAAAGAACTGACACCCTAGATAATACACCTGTAGTGCAATTACCTTCACGTCCTCATCCTCATAATCATCACCATGGATCTTCTCCTGTCCCACCTTAGCTATTGCCCTGGTACTCATATCCCTAGGCGTACTCGTCTTACCCTTAACCTGAGTAATCGGTGCTGCAAAAGTAGGAGACATTCCTGTGGCCTATGTCCTCAAAGTTGAAGAATTTCCTCCAGCTGATAGTCATGCAACGCAACCAGATGAGATATCTCATCCATTCTCCGTTGAAAATCCTCCGAACTGCCACCACCACTGAACTCTAGTTGATCGACCATCAATCTTTCACGAAAGCGTATCCAAGATCAGACTATAATTATTGATAATAATAATATATAACACATCAAATAGCTCATAGTCCAATTTTAAGTTTCTCAACTCTCCTCACTTCCTCACTTAAACTTAAGTCAGGATCATAAGGTTCCACTATAAGTTTCATCATTATCCTAACTTTCGTTGATTTGTGTCTTATGTTAGTTGTGATTCAATCAAGAGTCAAGTTTTACAACTTTAAGCCCAACTGTGATATTAATATCACAATTATTTGAACCCTAGAGTTGTAACCCTTTTCTTTGTAATACCACTTATAACATTAATATCTCAATTAATTTAACATCAGAGTCATAAAACATAACCCTAATACCACTTGTAACAGTAATATCATAATTATCCTGACCTCAGAGTTATAGAACTTAAGCTCTTATACAATTTTAACATTCCTCCCAAAGTCATAAAATATGTTATGATACTAACTTTAATGGCCCTAAATTCCACAACCCTAAATTTGGGCTCTGCTCGACCTAGACTTATATAAACCTTGAGTCAAAACTCATGAAATCAACGTAAACTTAGTCAGCCTTCCTTACCTTTTTCCATTTATTAAGTTATTTAAATTGAGTAATTGTATATTAGTGAGTTACTCAAAGTACCAAAGTACAATGGATGAAAATTAAACTCAAACTAATATAAATACTCATAAGACACTAGTCAGGACAACCTAAAGTATGAAAATCTCGCATATGTATACCAATATACAGTCAGAGGAGAATATAACATAGTATACATGCCCAAATTCTCTCATAACCCATATTCCAGTATTTTCAAAACATACATATTATACAAGGAACCTACTTAATAGGCGAGATTCGATCCTCAATAATCCTCCACTTCAATCACATATCGCTGGTCTTTTTCCTTTTTTTTTTTCAGCCCTGAAATACGATGAGGCTGCACTACCGTTATAAAAATGACGGTGTGTAACGGCCCAAATTAATTAAATCAGGATTTATGTTAATCACGAGGATTAACGGGTAATTTGGGCGTTACGTGGATAGCTGGGTTAACTTGAAAATTAGTACGCAGGCTTGTATTATGTTATTTGTGTATGTTGTATGTCTATTAAGGTGATGGAAAAGTTATTATTATTTATATAAACATCACATGGGTGTAACTTGATGTCGGGCGAGGTTGAGTGCTGGGGTTTCGTGGTGTGAGTCGGGCCAACGCGGGGTTCTAAGTAGTAAAGCGGGCGCGTTGGGTTTGATTAGATTAAATTTATTAAGCATGACTAAGGTGGAGGATTTAATTTAATGGAAATTTAATATAACCTTAGGATAAAAATTATACTTGGTGCACTAATTGTGGGATCACCTCGGGGTGCGTGCGGGACGCGGGGCACCGGGTGTCGAGTGGTCGGGAGACTAGTATGACCTTATTTATAAATTTTGGGAATTTATTGAGTAGATTTGGTAATTTATATAGGCCAAATCAATTGGAATTGTAAAGTCTTATAGTTGTGGCTGGATAAATTGGCATCAGTTGGATGTTCCTCGGGATGCACAACAAGGCAGTTTGAGGGTGGCCAGTGTCAAGATAGGGTGTTAGTGAGTTGGAGTAACACGGGTGCACAAATGGCCACAGGATTGTCCTCGAGATGGATGTACACGATTGATCAAGAACCCACTATATATATGTTGACCGATCAAATGAAAAGGAAGAGAGGGATAATTGAGAGAGAAGAGGAGAGAGATCGGTGGAGGAAGAGGGAGAAGATCATAGCTGGAGTTGAGAGTGTGATTCAAGGCATCCAACAACAAGATCCCAAGGTATGATTCATCAAACTTGGATGATTTATGAGATTTCGATTTTGTTGAAGAATTTGAGGAAATTCGAATTTGTGAAGTGTTAAATTCTGTATTGGTTGAGATTTCATGTTCATGAGGTTGGTATAACATGAGTTGTGTATTTGATCAAGTTTGAGAGAGATTTGATGAAATTGTGAAAATGGGTTTTGAACATAATTTTTATGATTTGTTGAATTTGAGGTTTAAGTTCGATAAATTCGTGTTTAATGATGTTTTTGGGTGTCAATGAGGCATGTGGGAAGTGGAAAAATCGATTTGAATGGGTTTAGGAGAGTCTTTGGAATCCGTAGAAATTTGAATCTGGAAATGCTGACAGTGCTATTAAGCGCTAATAATAGCTGGAATTAGCGCCTAATTTCTTTCTGGAAATGATGATGAATAGTGATCAAGATCTATTAGCGCGTTAATAGCTGGAATCAGCGCGCTAATGATCATCTGGAATGGAAAACAGTGTGAATTTGAACAAAATTGATTATAAACCAAATTATTGACCAATAAACCTTGAAATTTGGTCCCAGGAGTCTCAAGACAGTGGAATTGAGCCAGGAATTAGTCGAAGGTCGAACTGGGGGTATTTTCGGGGTTTGTTGAGCACGGATTGAGGTACGTAAAACCCAATTGAACACCACTATTGTATTTACTTATTCTATTCATTGAGCTTTATTTCTTTGTCAATCTAAATCCGATTGTGATGGGAATGATAGCGTTCCGGTGGTTTTCGGGTGTGTGGGGTTTCTTCTTCTCAAATGTATTTGGTGACTAGGATACAGTCAGCGGGGTCTTTGGAGTAGGGTATGACTGGGCCACTGATCCTAGCTTCACTGGCGGTATTTATTGCACACCAAGTTTGTTATCTTCGTGTTGATATTCATGCATTTCCTTTTGAGCAGTTGCCTGCGTTATTTCCTTGATTATTGCATGATTATTTAACACTGTTTATTGGTTTCCATTTATGTTCATAAATTGAAATGCCTGGTGGTTTTCCTTGGGATTTTACTTACTGGACTCGTTATCTGGTTTTTGTGATAATTGAGTGCAGATACCAGTATCAGCAGGGGTAAGAAGATCTTTGGCGATTATATCTGTCTTGCCTACGCCGAAGCCTGCTAGTACGTATGTTGTAGTGTATTATGTTTATATTTTGTATTACTTTGGGATGAGAGACTACAACCATTTCTATACTTGTATATATATTGGTATAGTTGATCGCCTATATGCAAGTATAGCCGGGTTTTCCACTATAGATTGAACTAAATAACAATATATAATGTTTCTTTTATTAAGACAAGACTTCCGCTGTTGCTTATGGATAAATAGCTCTAATTTGAAGATTCTTAGACGATGGATAGAGATATGACGTGGCAGTTACTTCTGGTGCATGAGCTGGAGAAGTAATCATGTTATGGCGACCCCCTGAAATTGGGGCCGTCACACGGTGAGTACATAAATAGAACAATAACAACTAAATAGAGTCTCAATATAATTTTAAATGTCAAATAGACAGCTAATCGAGTATCATGCGTAAATATCACAAAGATAATAAAAGACAACATGATAATAAATCACTGAGATATCAACGATAAATGAGTGTCCAAAAAAACAAAGAAAATACGTAAGTTGTCCCGACCAAGATACAGTCGTTTGAGTCGAGGAGAAAACGCCTACTAGACTTTCATCAAGTCGAGGGAGATCACCTATCAGACTCGGAGTTTAGGATGTGGTACATTCACCATCCTAAAATTCACGTGGATAAGAAATTCCCTGGTAGTTCAAATAAGAAATCTCACCTCGTATAGAACCACAAATAATATCGTACATCCCAAGTCCTTGGTTTTGGCATATTACATCAAATGACCAGCCCTCTCAATGAGTACCTATATCGTGCATCCCAAGTCCTTGGTTCTGGCATATTACATTAGATGACCAACCCTCTCAAGGATCACGTTGACTAACTTACCCTTAGACCACTCAATCATAATAGAATTTCAAACTAGGATATAGCAATAATAATAACAATGTCAAAAGCTCAACAAGGATAACAACTAAGTAAATGCACAAATGAAATTATATAAATGTTTCAAATGGTTTTACTCATAGTACACATGGTACCTCGTTCCATAGCTCTCGAACGTCCCTAAACCGATTTCGTACGCTTATCACCAGTCCCCTAGACCCCTAGTAATCATTTTAATCCAGTTTGGTTGCGTGAGAGTTCTATTTCCCTTTACTTGTAATTCTCCTATTTTCCATAATTTTAGTCCATTTCTCATTATTCATGGATAAACTCTTTGGATATTGGGTTGTATTCAAACCATATGGATACCTGAGAGATCCCCGAAGTTCTTATAAATTTTCAAAATTTTAGTATTGTGAACAGTGTCACGTTATAGGTCACGTTGTGGCCAAAACACCTAGCGGCATCGCCTAAAATGTCAAATTAAACAAGCATTGTTCAAGACGTCGCGAGTGGCGTTGTGGGTGAATTCCTTGGTGGCATCACTTAAAGCGTGAATTCCCAACCTTCACTAGTTTAGATGACGTGACTAACGTCGTAGCTTACAGATGCTACAACGTTCCTCGCGACATCGATAACTGAACGATAATCCGGGTTTTTGACACCCCAACTCGTGTCGTCGCGTTCCGAGCCTATCCCAAACTCCTCGAGATGTCTTTACCAATCCAAAACCATCAAAAACTCAAAAACCGAACTAACACCAACTCCCAACCCGAACCAAAACACCCAAAACCAACATCAAAACGACAAACAAGATCTTACCTCAATTTGAGTGTTCGTTGTGTCTCCGTGTCATCGTCGCGAGCTCCAAACTTCGTCCAAACCTCCTGCTCACGAGCAAAACCGAGAAGAATAGAGAGAGTTAATGAGAATGGTGTAAAGAAAATGAGAACGATTTATATAAATCCTTTTAATCTCCACATATATGTATATCTCGAGGCGCATTTGATGATCACCACACAGCCCAACCGCCTCAACAAGCTGACACCAATTCATGACTCACTTAGGTGACACTCAGTATTCTCGGCCACATTTCCACCTTCTAATCGCACCACGACTTGCCTCATCGCTCACGAATAGAATATTAATGACCCAAACCATTTATCGAATTAATTAGTTATTGTGTTTTATTAGCCGGTTTCTCATAATTATCGTTTCCCCGCGCCATGTACCCATATCTCATTCGCCCAACCTCTATTCAACATGTTTTCCAAGGCAAACCCTACTCATACACTGACATCATCATCTATCACACTGACACGAGTATAAATAGTACTACATACCTCATATACATAACACAATTTTCGGGTCGTTACATACTCCATGTGCATAAGTCTTTATAAAGATCATTATACATATTAAAGTAAATTATATGCTCGTATAAAAGATTAAGTTTTTTATTTTTAAACAAAATTTGACAGATCGATGGAATTAGTACATAAGGTTAAATTATGCATTCACAATCAGTTCTTCTAAATGGTTTGCTATATACAATGAACAAAAAGGAATAATTCAATTACTTTTTCTTTCCTTGATGAATGCCATATATGGGAATATAGTAATTGGCAAAAGATCATTTCAAGGAAAAAAATATGTATGTGAAATACTTTCAAACATCACGCTTCAATCATTAAAACACAAGTAAAGCACAAAAAAATAGAAAAACATACACACACAACATTCCTCCTCATCGATTAGACCATTTACTGCTTTTTTCTCAGTTTCGTCATCTTCAAAGCATTTCGTGATAAAAAAAAACTCAACACACCTCATGAAGTAAAGTTCAACCAAATTTGAAATTGCACATAAAGATTAAAATGAAGATTGAAAACAAAAAACTTCTTAGGAACTCTCACCTTTCTACTACTGTACAAACTCGTCCATGCTTCTCTCTACCCCCACCAACGCCTTCTTCTCTCTTCTTTCTAAAGTTCCCATCCTTTCTAGGGTATATAAGATTCAAATAAGGCCTTTTCGATTATCAATCTACAGATCCGATTCATTGTCCCATTGGTTGGTTAGTTGATTGATTGTTTTGTTCTTCTAATTTTGTAATGCCCGCCTTGATCACTTCTCCATTACATTACACATGTCTCCATTGAAGCAACATCATCATAACTGATCAATCGATTGAGAGATAGAGATCCAAATTTATCGTTAGATCAAGTAATATGTGCACGCGAACAAAGAATTAGGGGAGGTGAAATGATAAAGGAATTGAGAGAAGTCATCTCCTCGGTTAAGTACGTGTACGACCCACAAGAGATAATAAGACTTTTATTAAGAAAAGGGTTTCTTGTTGAAGAAGAAAAAAACTCAAAAAAAAAACATGTACTTATCACGTGCCGATAAGAGTGTTGAAACAACTACATCGACATATAGATTAGACTCTTTTTACATATGTAAAGATATATATAAAGAAAAGGGTTTCTTGATAAAGAAGAAAAAAACTCAAAACAAAAAATATGTGCTTATCATGTGCCGGTAAGAGTATTGAAACAACTATAGTGACATAGTTAAGACTCTTTTTATATATGTAAAAAAAGGATTTCTTGCTGAAAAAGAAAAAAATCCAAAACAAAAAACATGTTTTATCACCTGTTTGTAAGAGTCTTGAAACAACTACATGACATAGCTAAGATTCTTTTTATATATGTAAAGATATATATATATATACACCCGAGGACAGGTAGCCTAGTTGGTTCGACAACTAGGTTCCTAAGAGAGTGGCGGGCTTTTGAGCCCTCCCTTACGAATGGAGCCCCTGTCCCTAGGGAGTGTTTACCTCTATATGAGCTTGACACGAGTCCAAAGTAATTGATTAGTCTAGATACTGAGATGGTTTAAGACTAAAAAAAGATATATATATATATATATATATATATATATATATATATATATATATGGCAAAAGTGTGTCACCCTGAAAAGTATTTTGCATAAAGGATAGACTTGAAGAGCAAGAAATTGTTAATTTGAAAACATTTCAATTATAAAAATGTAAAGGCAATAAATTGAAGAAATCCATTGCATGTGCCAGTGAAAGTCTAGGAGCTCTTTCATGCATTGGCTGCACACTTATTTGACTTCGAACTGCCTATGATCTGCTGTAAGCATACATGCTATATATGCGTGTGTGGAAATGGAGGTATCTAGCTAGCTAGTTAGATAGACATGTGATTTGGCCTTTTGAGATTACGTAGACTATATGTAAATAGAATTTCAAAATTTTAAGTGTGTAAGACATTACCCTACATATAGTATCATTTTGAGTGACCAAAAGCTGGTCAACTTAATTTCTTGAGGGGCAGGTTTCTCTTGTTCACACAGAGGGCCACTCCAACAAACTTTTTCCTTTTAATCTTTGGCGTAATGAGCAAAAATATCTTAATCTTTACTAACTGTATTAATTATATCTTAACTTTTAAAATTTATTAATATGTTTTAACTTTTAAAATTTAGTATCAATTCTGCCTTTAACTAATTTAGACCTTTTTTTCATACGTTATTTTTTTAATTTTTTTATTATACCATTTAAAGATTTATTCATACCTATACATTAAAGCTTAATATTCTTTTTTTTTTATGTATTCTTGCATATAATATATATATAATATTGTGTGTATATATATGCTACTCAATCATATACATATAATCTAAGTACATTTAAGTACATAACTCTTTTGTTAAATTAAACAACTATGAGTACCTTCTAATAAGTTTTATATGTTATTTTCATATATATATATATATATATATATATATATATACACATGATTCAACTTACTATTTGTATTTTATGAATAACTAAAAAAATTAATTAAGGTATTAGCGTATTATTGATTTATAATTTTTTTTGTGAGTTCTCATAAATTAGTTCAAACACAAGGCTTACAAAAATTCAATGTGTAAATTGATTAATATGAATGATCATGAAAAAAAAGTTATAAAATTATGTTGATTTCAAAGAAAAAGTGTTCAAAATAAGTTGAGGATATAATCGATACTAAAAATAAAAGGTTATGATAGAATTAATAATTTTCAAAAGTTATAATAGAATTAATACATCTTGTAAAGATTAGGTTTTTTTTTATCATTAGGACTTAATCTTTTGAGGAGATAAGGCCCGCCATAGCCCCACACCCATACTTTTTTTTTTTAATAATGCCAAGGTGGCCACACTCACTTTTAAGTATTATTATTATTATTATTATTATTATTATTATTATTATTATTATTATTATATTTTATAATTTTGTGGTTGAGGAGTTGATGGTATGTGTAAACAAAAAGGAGGTGGTGTGGGGAGGTGAGGACAAAATTATAAAAAATAAAATAAAAATAAAGGTGTGTGTGCTCTTAGTGAGTGTCCGTAGTGGGTCATCTTAGCAGTATCCTAAAATAATTATTTTGACAAATTGATTCACTAATCCTAATTGTTCAAATAACACTTAACTGCTAGAAAGTTGGCTTTCAAAAATTGTGATTGTAACAATAAAACAATTTGACAATTAGTGATCATTCTCTTGATAAATATTTGAAACACAAAAGTACACAGATAAATTATATATTCAAACCATAATGAAAAATAAAACTTCCAACAAATAAAGTAAACTCAAAACTTCTACTAGGGGAAGATAATCTATAAGAAAAGAAAATAATTAACTACGTACCTACAAAATAAAACCAAATAAAGTGTACCAACCCCATTAGTGCAATTTCACATACATTCGTTGAGAATAATAGAGATGTAGAGAAGTGATTGTTGTCAATAGTCAATCTGACAACTGCAACATGGATGAAACAAATCATCTCATCATATCTCAAATTTGAAGATTATTTGATAGAAAAGAGGAAAACAAGTTATTTTAAATCATCACTTTTCAAAAGAGAGGATCGGTGGTGTTGAAGAGTAAAAAATAAGAATGAAATAAGGAAAAAAAAAAAAAAAAAAGAGTTTTTCAGTCACCACTTTAAAGGTCTATAATTCTATATAATTAATTAGTCCCATTCCCAAACTTGATATGTGGTGATTATGACGAATATTGTGATTTTTTTTAATAGTGAGAATATTTTCTGAACTTTGCATACAACAAAAACAAGATAGCCTCAATCTTAAAATAAGTTTAGCATTCAAATTAAGAACAACAAATTTTTCTCTACTTTCTAAGTAAGGTTTTTCCACTTTTTTGTAGGGTAACCATAACCTAAGATATTGTTTCAATCATAAGAATAAAGTCTTGTTCCTATAAAAAAATATATATATTAATTGGGGTCGACTGTATGGATCAAACTCTTTCATTAATTTTTTATTTAGTGCAAAAATTTGAGCTTTGCATATGAAAAGAAAAATACAATATCTTTTACACCATTTGGTCTACAATATTCAAATATAAAAGTTGTTTTTGAAATTCTAGAAAACTTTTGTACCTCTTTATCTATTTTACCTCTAAGTGTAAATTACGTTAATTAAAGTACGGGTAAAAATATAATTTTGAATCCATAATTAATTTATCATCAATATGTGTGTTTTGGGTAAAACAATTTATATTATTGACAAGAAGGTGGAATAATTTATAAATGTTACAATTGGCTGATTCTGATTATGCCCTATTTGATTGGATGAAAAATGAGAATGTTATGAGACAAATGATAAATTCTTTGAAAAAATGATATTTTCTTGCGCTCTCTAGCTAAATTTTTTTGCATAATGTTTTCTCATGATTGTCAATTTTTGATATTAAGACCTATATATTTTCCACCTATTATGATAGACAAATTGAGTTTTCTATAAGAAAATGAGTTTTCATATTAGATGCATATTAAATTTATATTTTAAATATAAAAAATAATATATTTAATATATATGATAAGTTTTAATATTTATTTATTTATTTATTTTTTATTTATTTTGTCGATGAGTTTTGAGTGAAACAAATTCTTATATGTGCACAAACACATATAGAAAAATTTCTTATAATATTTATTTAAATCTTCTTTTTAAGAAAATATTTTTTTCTTATGAAAAATTTTCCTTGTAATTATATAGGGCCTTAGCGGAAAACCAAACACTAAACAAAAATATTGGCAATCAAACAAGGGGAAGTAAGAGCATCTCTAATGGTAAATGTGATTTGAGTTGTGGAATTCTACCACATCATCATTGTAGATAAATTGTAGAGGGGTTGTAGTATAAATTTACATTCAGCACCAAAAATTATCTCTAATAGGTAATATAGATTATGTTAAAAAAATTCACCCTTTTCTATTTTATAAGCATTTTCAATTGTTTTTCCTACTATATATGCGTTTTCATTTTTTCCCCTTCTTTTTGGCTCTTTTTTCTTCTTTGCGGAATGTGGATTTTTTTTTATTTTTATATTTTTATTTTTTAATAATGTGGCATTGTAGATAGTGTCTATCGTATCCTCCAAAAGTAGAGGGTGTGATAAATCGTATCTTTGTCACATCATTCATATAGTACAAATTCACAACCACATTGAAATGGTATTTTTTAACTCAATGTCTATTTAATACAATGTAGTACATGTCCACTCCAAATCTACAGCTCCATTCGAGCTGCTCGTTCTAAATGCAGAGACTTTCGTTGCTTTCAGTGATGGACGGCTGTGATTCGTTTTCAAGTTCTAAAGGGGCATTTGTGGTACAAAACTATGGCTCTTGGGCACCAGCGTTCTCTTTGTTTTATATTCTCAATGACGACGACGTTTATTTAATGTGTGGTATGTCACATTTTGTATTGCATAAATTATTACGACTCTGAATTTGTTACTAGTATACAATAAGAAGGGGTCTTAATGACATTTTGTTTCACTGCTGGTGGGCCCGCCTCACATGCCCTCCCACTGTGAGCCACCGCGTGGGTCCCATGGCCTCGTCCATAGTGCACATTTGGCACCTTCTGCACTAGTTCAATTTACCATAGTACCTTTTCTCAAAAAACACAAAATTACCATAGTACCCCCTATCATGTCACTAGTTTTATCATAATTTAGTGATTGTGACACGTGGAGGTGTCAATGGAATCATAGAACTGATGTGGGACCCAAAGGGTAGCTCACCGGGCCAATCCAAGGTTCCTTGTCCTGCTCTGGCTTTGAGGTAGGCCCTCTTTTAATGTGATTTTATTACTTGCAAATAACTTTTAACTTAAGGGTTTTGTCTGACAGATGAGGGACCGAATTTCCTCTTTATTCTTGAGTTTGGCTATGTGCATCTTATTGGTTACTAAGTGCACTTAATAATGTGTGATACTTTAGAATTTAAATTTTAATTTATAAGTGTACCTTATATTTTTACTAAAATAGTCTTTCATTCAAATCGAAGCATCAAACTCTAAAAACCTTAGTCGAGACATTTATTTTAGATTTGACAACATATGACCTAGACTTATCATCTAGGCTCAGTGTTGTCAAAATTAAATTTTTTTGGTGAGATTTAGTTAACAACTTTGACCTAAATATTTGGTGGGTTCCGATCGACTCTCTATTAAAGGTTTGGCTAGGTTGTGATCGACTCTCCAACTAAAAGTTCGATAGGCTCTGACCGACTCTTTAACAAGAGATTCGACCTTCGTACCTGCAAGGTGAACCACTCGACGATGTCTACAAATCACAAAATGAAAGTATGTGGAGAGATGATGTTGGGTTGCACAAAATGAGAGTAAAATGTATTGGAGTGTACTAATTACAGTAAGGGGGCATAAGGGCCATTTTATAGTAGGATTGACCTTTTTTAAGTTTTATTTTTTGGGGTGCACCTAGTAAATGATGTGGTACACTTAGTGAGTAATGAATCTATTGAGTGGTCTAGACAAAATAAAACAAAGAGTACTTTTAACAATCATCAACTAATTAGTCTAAGTGGTCAAAGTTTCTCTGATGATATGGTAAATACATCACATGCTAAAAAAGTAAAACCTTGAGAGATTATGGTTCCATTCCAAGTCAAAAAAACTAATTAGTCTGAGTGATAAATGGTTCAATTCCCTTAATTAAGGTCTCGAATTTGAATTTGAAGGATAGTAAAAATTAAATCAATATAAGATCCTCACAATACACAAATATAAATTAATTGATGTATTTATTACCGAATACTGTATGAGAAATAAAATAAAAAGTAATTTCAACTGTTTAATTTGGCGAGAGATGGTTCACAATCAATTGTCAACAAAAATTTATCATGATACTATTCAAGTGGTATCTCTAATGGTGTAGTATGCCATTGTTGTGCATGAGATTGAAAAATCATTCAAATCTCTACGTGTGCAAGTAAGTTTAAGAGGTGAAAGTTGATTTTTTATATTGAAATCTTTATTTTAATAGCATAATTTTTTTTGAATAATAATTTTATTACTATAATTAAATTAAAATTATAAACTCAAAAGAAAACGGTAAACTATCACTTTGACTCTCTTTAAGGCTTGACTCAATCAGCACTTATTTTCTTTTCTTTTTTTTGATAAGAAATAAATTACAACTTGCTCACGTTCTCAACCTCTTATAGAAATAACATTCTCTTATACAAATAACTTTTATTACATTTATAAGTGGATGACTTTTAGAGACTTTTAGATTTTTGTAAACTTTTAAAAACTTTGGTAGAGTGATTGAGGGAGAGGGAGAAAGGAAAGAAGTAATCAATAAAGAAAAAAATAGAAGAGACCGAGACAAATGAACCAGAGAGAGAGAGGAAGAAGATGACTTGACTAGGGGGAGGTTGGCTATGGTTGTATTCGGCTATGGGGGAGGGAAGAGTTTAAGCTCAACCCCAGCCAAAAAACAAAAAAAAAAAGGGATCGATTGACTTTGATGGACTTCTTGCACATTTTTTAAAGCTTCGGTTAATTTTTAATTGAAAAAATAAACTACTAAGGTTATTAAAAATATTTATTGTAAAAATAAAAAATAAAGTACGAAAGAAAGAACATAGATCTAATGCATATTATTATTTACTACATCAACATCACTCCACATTTCAGTAGCTATAAAATTCCTCCATTGGTTGGCATTCTCCCTTTGTTGTTCTTGAGTTTCAGAAAGTATTTCAAAATCATTATATTCTTCACTATCTGAGGATAATGCATCTTTAGTATCTAATTCAATTGGAAATTCATCGGAACGACACTCCTTGCGAAGATAGTTATGCAATCCTGCACAAGCCAACACCAGCTCTGCTTGAATTTTAAATGGAAATGGAGGAACTATTTTAAAAATTGTGAATCGTGATTTGAATATTCCAAACAACCTTTCAACCACATTCCTCAAAGATGCATGTCGAAGATTGAATAATTCATTAGCATTTTCAGGATGTTGCCCTTGCCCGGTAAAATCGGAAAGATGATAACGAACACCTCGAAAATGAGCTAAAAACTGACGTCGATTCAAAAAACTACAGTCCACCAAAAAATATTTACCTAAAAACATAGTAAAAATAAATAAATTAAATACAAGAATATAAAAACAAGTACTTTGACATTAATTAGATCATACCTTGTGGTACTTAAATAATGTAATATAAAAACAAGTAATTTTGACATTAATTAGATCATACCTTGTAGTACTTTAAGTCCATTTCTCCTAGATAAAGCATCAGTCAATATTCTTGAGTCATGCGCCGATCCTTCCCATCCGCTAAGAACATATATGAACTCCAAATCAAAGTAACATGCAACCAAGACGTTTTGAGAAGTGAAGCCATGACGATTGCGATAGTTGCTACTATCATTTCCAACAATCATTGCTGAAATATGGGTACCATCGATAGCTCCGATACAATCCTAAAAATAAAGAGCAAGAACAATTAATGACCACATCATCATCATCATCGTCATCATCATCAACAACAACAAGAAAAAAAATCAATTCTATTATAACAACTCTAGCAATAATTAGAACTTACTTTGAAGTAAGGATAAAATCTTGTACTATCTCTTATGATTTGTGAGGTAGATGATTTAGGCTTTGCCATCATATCTACTGCAATTACGTTTAGAGCCCTTAAAATTTTGTTGAAACTTTGGCTAGTGCTAAAATGCGATCTATTGAAGGTTTTTCGAATCAAACAATATCGAGAATTTTGACCCACATTGAGTAAAAATGTACCCAACATTTCTTCAATAGTTACAAATCGTGTATCATGTACCAGAGCTTTTTCTCTAATAATTTTGCATAATTCAAAACACGTCAGGATACATCCAATAAATTTGTCGAAAGTGTTCTGCATCCTCATTCAATATTGTTTCTATGTATTCAGAACCATTTCTAGTTACAGAGCGCCTGGTTAACGGTCGTGTAACGGGCTCACAATATCTCAGTTAGTTCTTCCACCTCGTTCTCTTCCATTTCCACTTCCTCTGATTCATCATATCTTTGCATGTTTAAATGAGACATCATGTAAATAATATCACCTAAAATCAAAAAAAAATAAACATGCCGAAAAATATAACATTCAACATGTGGAATTTTAAATCATGGTCGACAAGGACAATATTGAATAATACTAAAAAAATATTATTAACTTCAAACAAAGTATTATTCATCAATCCAACATTCTGGCAGAGTCTGAAAAAAAAAACAATCTCTAACTAATAAAATACGAATGTAGTCATTAATAAAATAATATAATAAATTTTAAGTGCAAGCCAAAAAAAATTCTAAAATAAATAACTACTTGTTTTGTCAACTGAAACATTATCCACTTAGAACGTTCTTCAGAAGACATTTCCATAAAATCAATCTTTTTAGCTCGTGTGTTCAACAACTCGAGGACCTTGAAACGAGTACTATCAGTCAAATCTGGGATTTCCTTAATAAGCTTCCAACATCTTTGGTCTCTAGCCATAAATCTATCAACCTTATCAGCAAAACTAGAAATTGTTTCGGTCAGTTTATTCAAAGAATCCATTTAAAAATTATTATTTCTGCTTGAGTCTAAATTTCCTTCTTTCTCAACTCTGTTCCTCTTTCTGGTTACTGAATGAACCTCCAAATTCATTGGCTCAATTGTTGGAGGCGCATTAAAGCTTCCAACTATTGGAGGTTGATATAGGTTTTTCTGTTGATGCTTGTTTCTTTGTACAAAAGCCTCCGCATTATAGTCGTAAGTAAGATCTTCCAATACATCACCACTAGGTTCCTCTATTTCAAATGTCCTAGCATCAGTATCATCCCCAAGTCCAATCGAGTATCTCCTCGAAGCAGTTGCATTTCCGACAATTATCCTTAAGTCATCATAATTAGCAAACGTATCCGTCTGATAATGTCTTTGATTAGGATGAGACTGGTTAAAAAACAAAAAAGAGTTAATACATACTTCGGTAGAATATCTTAATGGAATAATTAAAAATCTCACCTTGAAGTATTCCTCCCATACTTCATTGCTTGCCGTGAATTTTTTGGTAACGTGATCCCATCCAAATTCAGAGTTGCAACGCATAAGCTCAACATAGCCTTGATAACGGCCTTTGAACCATTTCCATTGACTTTTGTAATTTAAGAAATTTTTTTTCACATCCAAGTGTTTCATTAAGGACAGGAAGTATTTTTTTTCAATGGTTGCTTTAGTAAAAGCACCATTACTATCGCACCATCCACGATTTGCAGCATCAACCAACAATTTAAGCAACTCATTGACACCAACAATACTCAGCCAACATAAATTAAATCATGCAACCATGATACCAGGACCTTAATGCATATATTTGCTGGGATTTTGTCCATAATGCAAATGCCTTGGGCATCATAGATTTGTCCATGTGAACAATGTAGGTTTTCCTATCGGCAGATATTATAAATTCAGGAAATGCAAAGAGAAACCACACAAAGAAGAGAAGGGGAGAAGAGGCGATTTCGAGGGCTCTCATTGTGAATGCATTACGTGGAGAGAGAAGTACGTTCTTTGATTAGTGTAAATTCAGGAGATGCAAAGACAAACCACACAAGCCTCTTCATCCGTAATGTGACTATAAAACAAAGGAGACATAAAAGCACATTTTTTTGTTCTTTAAGAAACAATACATCATAAAGGATTAAAGTAAATACACGCCACTGGTTTGACAACCAATAATGACATTGATTCTTTGATTAGTGTTGAAGTTATAAACATAGTGAAAGAGATCAATGCAACAATGACACTTGAAAAGAAAACCTTCTCATTAAACACAAGCACAGAAGTTGGAGAGAATCAACTCTCAAACAGATTGCAAAAACAATATTGTTTCAGCTCCTTCAACATTTTGAAACATGAATTAAAAACACAACTTCCCTTTTTATACTTGACTGATCAGGAAATTAAGTAAACCACAAACCTATAATTTCACAAACAATTAGAATCTCTACTCTACAAGATAGCCTCAATATCAAATTAATTGGGGTTGGCTACATAAATCAAACTCTTCTATTGAGCTTGATTCAGTGCAACCGAATAAATGTGTCCCAAGTTAACTCCAAGTCGAATTTCTTTAGGTTTCTATTGAGCTCAAGACCAACAAAAATAATAGAAATTTGAAATTGAATCAAACCAATGACTATCAAAAAACCAAAAACAGTAATTCAGATTCAATTTATTATCAGAGAATTCTTTACAGTGAAAAAAAAATCGTTACACAGAATCATCATAAAAAACCACTCAAATCTGTACTCAAAAACCATAAAAATCCAAACTTTCCACTCTGTAATCACCTTCTCCACCTCTCCAAAAAACCCAATTCATATTTCACTAAGTAAAGCCAGTTCCCAAACCCAGAAACCTAGAAACCCTAATCGTACTTCTCTCTCCACGTATATACAAGAAAGAAAACCCAAGAAACCGCCATTAAAAGGTCCCCAACGGCCTGCCTCGGCCAATCACTCGCCAAATCCTCGATCCTCCTATCGAAGTAGGCTCTTATTTGTATAGATATTTGGGTTTAGGATTAAAGCAAATAAACAGAAGCAACACATTGTGAATGCATTACAAAGAGAACCTGTAACGACCCTAAAAATTTAACCTATGCCACGTGTCAAAATAGGTGATACGTGGGCCCACGCCGTGGTACAGTCATCAATTCTCGGACGTAGACGCCGAGGTATGTTAGTTTTGTATGATGTTTGAATTATATTATATTTCATTTGTGCAATTTCAAGTATTTTTTTTTACGTGTAAAGGCGTTGTGTACGAGAATTGGTAGTCCGAGGAACAAAACTTAATTAAAACACTGATAAAATACAAATTCAAATTTATCGAAACAATTGGTACACAATTCGACCAAGTGCGCAAGACACGCGTAGTTCGGCACGGGTCGAGTTCGGGTTGCACAAAAGATGTGGTGGAGAGGCTAGAGTGAAAGACCAAAAGTCAACTAAGTCACCCAATTGAGTTAGCAAAGTTGGTAGGTGAGATTGTGAAAAGACCAAAAGGGCAATAAAGTTGTAAAGTGTGTGGATAAGGGTGAGGGGTATTTTGGTCATTTGACCAAAATACCCAAATTTCATCACAACCACCGCCACCACAGTCGTCATTTGGAGTAAAAAAAAATTGAGAGAAAGAGAGAGATCGACCAAGAGAAGGAGAAATCAAGGAGAGGAAGGCGGCGGTTCGCGGAGACCGTGGACGCGACGTCAAGGCGAGATTCAGGTAAGGATTGATTTCGTTGTTGGTGTAAAGTTGTGGTCGATTTCGAGATTTTTGTCGAAGTTGTCGTTTAGGGGATTGTGGATTTGAATGGTGAAAAGGGTGGTGATGATGATGGTGAAGTGTGTGTTAATTGTTGTATTGTTGTAATGTTGTTGTTGTTGTAAAAAAAAAAAAAAAAGAGGATGATGGCGCTGCTTGTGTTTTGCTTTGGATTTTCCAAAGAAACACGGCAATGAATGAAGAAAGGAAACCGGGCCGGGTCAGGTGACCCGACCCGGTTTGGGTCAGACCGGGTTTGACCCAGGTGGACCGGTCAAATCCGGTTTGACCGGTCAGACCCGGTCAAGTCGGTCCAGACCCGACCCGCGACCCACCTATATATTATATTAATAAAAAATATTTATTTTGATTAAATATATTAAAATTGATTTTAATTGAAATAAATTCCAGAAAAATAGGAAAAATTCAGGAAAGATTTTAGAAAATTCCAGAAAATTATATTTTCATCAAATAAAGAGAAATTTGAAAATTTCTACAAAAAGTAGAATATTCGGGATTTTTGCGAAACGTTATGTCGGGGTTTTTACCTTGGAAAACGTGAAATTTGGCAAAAATAGCTAGAAATTTGAAAAAATCATAGGAAATTAAGGAAATTAATATAAATTGCATTATCAGGATTATTGTACACACGGGGACCGTAAGGGGCGTTTCGGAGTCCGTGTTAACGCGAATTAGCTTGGATCGAGGTAAGTAAACCAGTGAGGAACACCACAGTATTTCTTGAGCGTTTAATTATTTATTGATATTGTTTCAATACTATCTTGTCATTCCATTCCTTTTGAGTTGTCCTAAGGCAAGTGTGTCAAGCGTGATCCTTGCAGAATTCGGGCTCGCGGTGTATTATACGGAGTTTACTACTGGGATACATGATTAATTGTAATGACATGTACGGGGTGAGAGTTCTCTGCCGTTGTGGGGACTCGCACTCGCGTAGGGGTCTTAGAGGAGATTCTGTCCTCGACTCCTAGCCTTTGAGGAGATTTTGTCCTCGGCTAACGACTTTAATTGGTCGGGACCACTTGTGCCTTTCCCTTGTATTCGGGACACTCAATTTCGATTGCTTATTTATATATTCACGATCTTTATATATTCATGCGCTCCTTGTCCTTTTCTTTTTATCTCGCATGAATTGATTTGCTCATTTATTTAAATTCGAAATACTTGTAATTATTGTTGTTCCTGCTTGGCGTTACTTACTGGACTCGTCATTCTTGTGTTTGAACGAGTGCGATCCACGATCCCAAAGAAAGGAAAGGCCGTGCGATTAGGTGATATACTTTGAGCGGCCCTCCTCTCGATATATGTGACATTCTTTTGGTGTATTAGCTACTTAAATTATATTTTTTGTACATGGCGTTATGGGTTGAGAGATCTTTTTGGATATTAAGACTTGGATGATACTCTTCTTGCTTTACATGGTATATATATATATGGTATACGGGGTTCCCACACCCGGACATTGGACATAAGTAAGTTAATTTATTACGACATTTCTTTTTTGGAGGAGTCTTAGTAGTAATGTTCTCCAAATAAGACATTTTATTACGATTTCTTTTTTCTTAGTGAAATTTCGGAATAGATATTGTATCATAACAAAGTCCAAAAAAACTACCTCATTAAAAGGGACCCTTTAGTCCATTAAACATATACTATATACCATATATTTAAAAGAATAACAAAAAGCATAGTAGAGAAGTTAAAATTAAGAAATACAAGTCATTAGAATGAATTAGAGTAACTAATTCCTACCAAAAAAAAAGAGTAACTAATTATCTTATTTTCCAATAATATAGTGGGATGTAAGTGTTGATTAGGGGCATATCTGGGCGATGCTTTCAATTTACCCAAATTAAGACGATCGTGTAAGTTTTGGGTGGGATTAAAATAAGAGGAAGGATGTGAAGAATATACTTGGTTAGGTTTATAGGAACTTGTACATGTTGCAACCTCTTCCAAGTTCTAACATTCAAATTAAAAAGGACAACCCCCTCCCTCAAGACACCCATCCCAATGTATTCGATGCAAAAGTTCGTTTGTCTAAATTTGACTCTAGCACCCAACTTGATGCTTAGGGAAGCGGCATAGTGTCCACATGTGAGTGATTGCAAGTCCAATATTCTTTTTTTTTTTCATATTAATTTTGTTGTGATATTAATTTTTTTCTTTTTTCTTTTTAATGAGAAATCAATAACTTAGACTTTAATATGAGTCTAACCCACAACCACATTAAATTTTGAATTTAGTTAGTGATGGCTTAACTATCTCACAAATATTTTGACCTTATTTTTTAGTAATAACAATTTTGAAGGTGTCATTTTCGTTGGATAATAAATTTATACCACACTGCATAATCTCTCATATAAACTTTGATATAGGAAGATTTAAACCTTCAACTTTATCTAAAGGTGAATGCACATTTTTAATTTATTGTCTACCACTTGATTAAATAGCTACAATTAATTCTTTTTTTTATCAAATGCAGTTAAGTCTTATTTAATGGCTAGGTAACACCTCTTTTTTTTTTTTTTTGATAATGTATTAATCAAGAACTTCATTTCTTTTTATCATAGAAGTCATGATTCATGCAATATCTATAAATTTTAAACCTTCATTTGCTTTGGATTTTTCAAAAAAGAAAAAGAAAGAGAGAAAAAAGGAAAGAGGTTTATAGGTTAGGGGTCTGGATTAAGATAAATTGGAAGAATAATTCTTTCTTAGACTTTACTCATATGGTTCAACTGCTCAATTTGGCTTTTTTTGTTAAGAATGTGATTTGTCAAGAGTAGTCAACACATGATCTTTACTTCGATTATTCTTTTGTGTACTCACTAACTACACAAGGTGTTAGATTAAATATTCTAAATATCAATCTCGAGACCAATTCAAGTGTATATTTCAAGCTTTATGAGCGTTGGAATGATGGATGAATGACATCTTTTGCAAAATGTGCATGATTTGTTCTTTAAAATGAAAAAAAAAAAAACATAATCATGATTCCACTTTGTTTACCGACCTAGCTAATTAAATTAATTGATATATGAAGTTATACAAGGAAAATGCTTTTGCTGCCATCATGGACATGCGCGAAGGACACTTGCCATTCACCCTTAATTTTCGAGTGTGCACCCACGGCGGAGCCAACCTTAGGGTGGAGGGGAGGCCAACCTTTTTGTACTGCTAAATTAAAAACCAAGGCACATGACATTTGAAAATATATCATGGTAAAAATTCACATAATCATCACAGTTAGGATGAAAATGTCTCACTAATTCTCTCTCAATCACATTTAAAAAAAAAAAAAGAGAATCTTTCCCAACTTAGTTTTTTTTTTCTTAACCTCTCATAGGCAGTTGGGCAATAAAACATATATAGTGCATATCCTTTGTAAATATTCACGCTTGGACACCTATAATCTCGGACGGTGCCAGAATGACACCCCTAGCTAACTAAAATGCACACAGAAATACACACCCCTACCTTGTCCACATCAAGGTGTGAGCTTAAGTATCATGAGATTTAAAATACAATTGGATAAGGTGGTGCATTTTGGGTTGTATGAATGTATGCAAATATATAATCTGACTTGTTTGATGAGAAAGAAACAATTACTGTTACTAATTTGACAAAAAAAAAAAAAAAAGAAGTTAATAGAGTGTAATAGAAAACGATAGATTCATATAAGTTGATTTCAGTTGATTTTAAAAATGGTAGTTTTGTTATTGCGCCTTGATAATGTAAGAATCAAGTGTGGTTTAAACTTTGAACTGTTATGTTAACCTTAAACTTGCATGTCTAGTGTCTCATATCACTGAACCAAAAATTTAATCAAAATGGCCTTCAAAAAATGTATTCATATAATATTTATAAACGTGAAAAGCCACTAATAATCATGTGTAAAATATACGTAAATTTTATTTCATAACAATTAGCAATTGGCGACTTGACCACATTAGCAATGGCTAGCTCCACCCCTGTGTGGACCTATTTCAAAGTGTATTGAAGGGTAGATGAGAGCGTGTTCGTGCTTAAGCACCCTAGCACTCGCCTTAAAGGAAGATGCTATGGTGACCTTTATGGTACACTCAAAATGGACATCTAGTTGCTGATGTTTATTCAATACACATTGTGTGGGCACAAATATTGATGCGAAATGAACGAACATCGACACCTAGGTGTCTGTGTCTATTTCGAGTGTCCCAAAATAGGTCATCCTAATATTTCCTTTGTTTATTATTGTTTTGTTGGCCCGTGCAAGCTCATAAATCTTCGCCAATACCGATTATGTCTCTACCTTAATCATCGTGTCACATAGGGGTGAAGTTTGACTTAAAAATTTGCCACGGCCTAATTTTGCTAATCTTGATTAATTGCTTAATCAGGATCACTAACACGTGACGTGGGGCCCGCATGAGATGCGCACACAGACCGAGGCATGTGGCCGAGGTAAATTTTATATTTGTATTGATGTATTCCTAGTGTTTTGTATGTGTGTAGGCTGACTAATTCAGCACTTGCAGCTATTGACGCCGAGGAGCGATCGGGGACGCGCCTCGAGTCGCGCGCGAGCCGAGGTACCGAGTAGAGAGACTTGTGGTAAGTCTAAACTTAGTTAAATGCAACGTAGTTAAATGCAACGTAATTAAATTAATTCACATTAGATCGTAGCCTATGGTCATAAATTAATTGAATTGAATTGGACATATATATATATATAAATATATATTTAAAAATCAGAAAAATTATGAAATGACCCAGAGGAGCTTTGGCTTATTAAGAAAGTGGATAAGATTGAGGGGCATTTTGGTAATTTGGCTACCCTTTTTTATCTAATACCAAAACCACCACCACCACACAACCGATCGAAAAGAGAGAGAGAGAGAGTTCGGGAGTGAGAGGAAAAAAGGGAGGAAGAGATTAAGGGAGGTGAAGATCGAAGGCTTCGAGGCGTGGTGTCAAAGATCGGAGGTAAGACATTGTTGTTGTTTGTTGTTGATGTGTTGTGGTTGTCGGGGATGATGCATTGGCATTGTGGTGATGGTGGTGATTGGGGATCGTTCGTCCGATGAGGGAGATGACATGGTTTAGGGTTCCCTCCCTCCCATCTCATCAAAAAGAAAAAAAAAAGGTCGAAGCAGAGAAGTTGTTAGAGCGTCTCTGCAACAAACAAATGAGGGGGGAGGAAGACGCACTCACGCCTGTGTGTGCGTGCGTGCATCCCATTGTGGGACCCGACCGGGTCAGACTCGGTTCAGGGGTCCAACCCCACTTAAAATAAATAAAAATAATTAAAAAAATAATTAAAAAAAATAATTACATAAAAAATAAAATAGTAACAAAAATAAAAATAAATATATATATACATACATATATATAAAATAAAATATTAAATTAATAAATAAATGATATGAAATGACCTTTCAGAAACCTTGAGGTGTTTTGAGAGTTTGGAAATGCTAGTCGGAGTGTCACGAGGCCGGATAGCCATAACTATTCTTTGACTTGTAAGTGAAACTGTGGGAACTCTCTGTGAAGAAACATGTGGGCCCCACACGTGGGACTCACATGCAAGGAAAATGCACTAAACGCGTCTTTGACCAACGCGTCTTTGACCAACGCGTCTTTGGTTGCCTATAAATAGGCTCAACGCGTTAAAACAAAATGAAGAGTAAGCAGGAGCTCAGAGCACAAGATAGCAGTGCAATGTGCAAGTGTGCTCTGTTGTGAGCAAATAGAGAGTGAGTGTTTCTCCTATTATAAAGAGAGATATTTTCGGTGTTTCTCCTTTATAAATAGAGAGATAGTGTAACACCTACTAGAAAGGATAATTGTTTGGCGGCCATCGGCGAAAGGCCGGTGATTTCGAAGACAACGCCAAATGGAACGAGATGGACGAGAATGCTATTGCAAATCTTCATCTGTCACTAGGCGATGGAGTATTGTCAAGCATTGAAGAGAAGAAAAGCGCCAAGGAGATGCGGGATCACCTTGGAAAATTGTACGAGGCCAAGTCACTCCACAACAAAATTTTTCGAAGAGGAAATTATACACTCTACGGATGGCGGAGTCTACTTCATGACGGAGCACATCAATGCGATGAATACACTATTTTCTCAACTCACATCATTGAGTTATAAAATAGAATCGCAAGAACATGCTTGAACTTCGCTTCAAAGTCTACCCGATTCGTATGATTAACTCATCATCAATCGACAAATAATCTCTTAACGGATTGTTTAGCCTTCGATGATGTTGCAAATTTCTTGTCTAGAAGAAGAAAATCGGCGCAAAGAACAAAGAAGACAGGCGAGCCGATTCACAACAAGTGGAGGCCCCGATCGTGATGAGAGGAAGATCAACGAACGTGGCCCCAGCTGTGGGAGTCACAATCATGGTAGATCAAAGTCAAAAAGCAAGAAGAATTTTAAATGCTACAATCAAGGCAAGAAGGGTCATTTGAAGAAAGACTATTGGAGTTTGAAAAACTCCGATCCTCAAGGAAATGTGGCTAGCACTTCAAATGATGGAGCTGCATTGTATTGTGAGGCGGCAACAACAACTAAAAGCAGGAAAAGATTCTCTGATGTCTGGATTATCGACTCAGGTGCGACGTATCACATGACCTCTCGAAGAGAATGGTTCCATCACTATGAACCTAGTTTAGGAGGATTTGTGTACAGTTGTAATGACCATGCTCTAAAGGTCATTGGCATCGGAATCATCATGTTGAAGATGTATGACGGTACTGTTCGCACTATCCAAGAAGTGCGACATGTGGAAGGCCTCAAGAAGAATCTGCTATCTTTGGGATGATTTGATGATCTTGACTGTGAAATCAAAGTCAAGAAAGGGATCATGAAAATCAGTCGAGGAGCGCTTGTACTTATGAAGGGAGAAAAGGTTCTTTGCAAACTTGTACTGCTCATGGGAGAGACTCTTCGGGAAGGCGAAAGCATCGGTTGCTTCAAGTTGTTCAAGTGAGAGATCTGCGCAATGATCCGCACCGAAACTTGGACACATGTCCGAACGAGGAATGAAAATCCTTGTTGAGAAGAAGCTACTTCCGGGCCTCACAAAGGTGTCACTACCCTTTTGTGAGCATTGTGTAACAAGCAAACAACATCGGTTGAAGTTTAACACATCAAATTCTAGAAGTAAGGCTATTCTAGAATTGGTCCACTCGATGTATGGCAAGCACCGATCCACATCAATAGGAGGAGCAAATTATTTTGTGTCCTTCATTGATGATTACTCAAGGAGATGTTGGGTGTATCCAATCAAGAGGAAGCGAGATGTGTTCGGAATCTTCAAAGTGTTCAAAGCGCGGGTTGAACTTGAATGCAGGAAGAAGATCAAGTGTTTGAGGACCGATAATGGAGGAGAATATACGCGATGAGTTCGATAGCTTTTGCAAACGGGAAGGCATCAAAAAGACAGTTCACTACAATACACTCACTCGGCTCAAAAATGGAGTGGCGAGAGCGGATGAACAAAACTCTACTAGAAAGAACAAGAGCTATGTTGAGCTTGCGGCTTAGAAGAAAAAGTTTTGAAATTTGACGATCAACACCGCTGTTACGTGATAAATCGGGCTCCATCAACGGCAATTGAGTTGAGGACACCGATGGAAATGTGGACTGGTAAACCAGTTGACTATTCAAACCTCCATGTATTTGGACGTCCATGTACGCTATGTACAATGCCCAAGAAACTACAAAGCTAGATCTAAAATCCAGAAATGCTTATTCTTGGGGTATCTTGACGGAGTAAAGGGGTATCGCCTATGGGATTCCACTACCCACAAGGTTGTAGTCAGCAGAGATGTTCTCTTTACAGAAGATAAGGTACAACAAATAGAGAAAGATGATAGCATTTCAGAAACTACAACAGTACAGGTGGAATGTGAATCTAAACGAAAGGATTCTTCTGAAGGCGTACGAACATGAGGAGAATGAACCAGGTGAACCTGAAGTTCCAGAACCTCGTAGATCATCTCGCACGAGAAACGCACCAGGACTGGCACTCAGAATATATTATGGAAAGCAATGTTGCATAATGTCTTCTAACCAGGAAGGAGAACCATCAACTCTTCAAGAGGCAATGCATGGCTCGGAAGCATCTCGGTGGACGCGGCAATGCGGAAGAAATCGAAGCTCTCCATAAAAATAAAACATGGGAGCTAGTGCCATTACCAGGAGGCAGGAAGCCCATTGGCAATAAATGGGTTTACAAGATCAAACGAAAACAATGATCAAATGGAGCGGTATCGTGTAAGATTGGTGGTGAAAGGATATGCTCGAAAAGAAGGCATTGATTTCAATGAGATATTTTCCCACATGGTTCGACTTACAACAGATTCGAGTAGTTCTAGCGATGTGTGCTACTTTTGATCTACATCTAGAGCAGCTAGATGTTAAGACAGCTTTTCTTCATGGAGATCTTGAAGAAGAGATTTATATGCTCCAACCAGAAGGATTTGAAGAACAAGGAAAGGAGAACTTGGTTTGTCGGTTGAACAAATCTCTGTACGGTCTAAAGCAAACGCCGAGGTGTTGGTACAAGAGATTTGATTCCTTCATAATGAGCCTTGGTTACAACGGACTAAATGCAGACCCTTGCGCATATTGCAAGAGATTTGGTAACAATGATTTCATTGTTTTGCTGTTGTATGTAGACGACATGTTGGTATCAGGCCCCAACAAAGATCGTATTCAAGAATTGAAGGCTCAGTTGGCTAGGGAGTTCGAGATGAAGGATTTGGGACCAAAGAAACAAGATTCTAGGGATGCAAATTCATCGAGACAGAAATAATAAAAAGATTTGGCTTTCTCAGAAAAATTATTTGAAGAAGATCTTGCGTCGTTTCAACATGCAAGACTGTAAGCCAATTTCTACCCCACTTTCTATTAATTTCAAGTTATCCTCAAGTATGAGTCCTAGCAGTGAAGAAGAGAGGATGGAAATGTCTCGAAAGCCGTATGCATCAGCAGTGGGAAGCTTAATGTTCGCGATGATTTGTACACGACCGGACATTGCACAAGCGGGGAGTAGTTAGTCGGTACATGGCGAATCCTGGCGAGAGAGCATTGGAATGCTTGTAAAAGAGGATCCTACGATACATCAAGGGTACCTCAAATGTTGCATTATGTTACGGAGGATCAGACTTTATTGTCAGTGGATATGTTGATTCTGATTATGCAGGAAATCTCGATAAAAGCAAATCCACCACTGGATATGTGTTCACACTTTGGCGGGACCATTAAGTGGGTTTCAAAACTGCAGTCAGTTGTGGCTACGTCAACAACAGAAGCAGAATATGTCGCAGCTACACAAGCTAGTAAAGAAGCAGTATGGTTGAAGATGGTGTTGGAGGAACTCGGGCACAAACAAGAGAAAATTACTTTGTATTGTGACAGTCAGAGTGCCTTGCATCTCGCAAGGAATCCGACCTTTCATTCAAAAATAAAGCATATACGAGTTCGATATCACTTCGTTCGTGAGAAAGTGGAAGAAGGAACCGTGGACATGCGAAAAATTCATACTACGGACAACCTAGCAGATTTTCTGACGAAGACGATTAATGCTGACAAATTTATCTGGTGTCGATCCTCATGCGGCTTGACAGAAATGTAAACAACATGGAAATAGCAAGGAAGAAAGAATGGTGTGAAGATCGATTGATTCTCAATCAAATCTTCAAGTGGGAGATTGTGAAGAAACATGTGGGCCCCACACGTGGGACCCACATGCAAGGAAAATGCACTAAACGCGTCTTTGACCAACGCGTCTTTGGTTGCCTATAAATAGGCCCAACGCGTTAGAACAAAATGAAGAGTAAGCAGAAGCTCAGAGCACAAGATAGCAGTGCAATGTGCAAGTGTGCTCTGTTGTGAGCAAATAGAGAGTGAGTGTTTCTCCTATTATAAAGAGAGATATTTTCAGTATTTCTCCTTTATAAATAGAGAGATAGTGTAACACCTACTATTTTTCTCATAGTAAATTCTTCTATCCTTGCCCATGGTTTTTACCCTAATTTGTTTGAGGGTTTTCCACGTAAAAATCTCTGTGTCCATTTTTCTTCACTTTTATTATCCCAAATTATTTGTCATGGTCTTGCTCTATCCGGTCTATTTTTTACAACACTCTCCACTTTATTTCATCATGTTATTTCTCTTTTCAATCAATTTGATGACTTGTTGTTAGTAATCTACCATCATGCTTTCCTTGCTTTGTTTGAGTTGAATGTTGAAATAGCATGATGCCTTGTAATAGTTTCATTGACTCATATTTTTGATATGTCATATTTTGTTGTGGACTATGTTATAATTGATGTTAGAAATGTATGCTATAGGGTTATTTGTAGTAATTGGATTTGTATTCCATTTCCTTTGGGGCTTCGTAGCCTAACTTATTGTTGATATCGTAAAACCTTAGAAATAGAAAATCCTTGAAATGAAAGTTGGAGATTATCTAGTGTCCATTACACGAGAGATGGGTGGATTCACGGGGTTCTGGACCTCGGGGTTTCGGCACTCACTACTATTACTTGGGTGGCATCACGTAGCTTGAACTACGGGGTTGTCGGCAAGTTATATATATATATATATATCACATGGAGCGCGGCTTCGCCATTGATAAAGTATGTTGAGAGTATCTCCATACGATAGTGGAAAAAGGCTAGCTGATAGTTATCACTGCCGACTAGACGTAAATATTTGCTATATTATGCATTTAAATATAGTTATCATCTCGACTTAGCCTGTGTTAGTCAGTCTGTTTCTGTAAACCGTAGTATTTACATGCATTACTTTCTCAGCACCTTTTTTTGCTATATTATGCATTTAAATATCTGTCTTTACTTTGAAAATGTAGTATAGAATTCCCCGGTTATCACTTAAATATTACTATACTCACTGTCTAGTTTATGACGGTGGGTGTAGGTTCGTTGAACAGCACTTGACCAGGCAAGGAGAAGATCGACGACTACCTCTGAGCTCGTAGCGCATAGCTGCGGTACATGGAGGTCATACTTTTGTATTATGTTTTATATATGTCTTTTGCTTGGGTTGTACATGGGATGAGAGTTAGTTTACCCAACTTTTGACTTTCACTTTGTCTATATGTTCACCGTTTATTGCATATTTATATTATGATTGTTATTTCCTGGTTTCCACATTTAGGATTTATATATAATGCTTCCGCTAACTTGATAATTCTTATAAAATGATAAATAGTAGTGATGGAGAATTACTTATTCCTGAGTTTGATCGATGAGAATATAGGTAGTACTGGCTGACTAATACGTAATTAAGTCCTACCTATTGTAATTGGGGCTTAATTATGGGATTAAATCGGACGGTGTCCTAGATTAAGATAGAAGCCATTACAAAGTTCTCGAAACTAATTGAAGTTAGTATTTGCACTTATATCAATAAAATCGTACATATACTGATATGTAACAATACTTCAGTGCGCACATCCCCAACAACAACGTCACTCCCAACTAGTTAGGTTCAATTGATAAGGATCAAACGTTTCCAGCTCAATTTAATGCCATTCACAATATTTTTTAAATACATTTTTTTCCCTTCCATACATGAAGGATAGAATAACCAAATGAATGATTGAATTTCACCAATCCAAGCCAAGATGAAAAAGGGTACTTCCCCCAGCTTTTAAAATATGAGACTTGGCTGTCTTATATAAGAATCTTCTACGACCTTTTTCATCCCATACATTATACATACATCCATACACTTAAATATAAGGGGCTCAAGAAGATAAAGAAAGTGTACTCTTGCAGGTACCATTATTGGTTACAAGTATATATCATATCAAAGGCTAAATTTTATTGCTCAACAGTATCAATAGTGACAACAACTATCTCTCAAAAGGGCATTCATTTCTCTAATGGGTGAGGAGCTTTTTTTTTTTCATGATTGGACATCCGAGTAAATTAAGGAGGTGTCAACACCGTTTGCTTTCTCAATTTCAACTCTCACTGTTTGCATCAACTTGTCTCTGTCCATACATTCTACCCTTCTCTTTTTCATGGTTTGGCTTCTACCTATTAAGTTGTTCTAAATTTGATATAATTTGGTTTCTTTAATTGCACATGTTGTGTGTCTGCAAATAGCACTTGTTAATCTCATTATAGTAATTTTTCAACTTTTCTTTCAGTTGGCGTTGAAAGCACTGAACTTCCCTAAATTATGCGACTTGAAAGAGACCTTCCCCACCATTGTTATGTTTTCAGGCTTTGTGGGCTCTACTCTTCTTTTAAAGAATGAAATTAGTGTACTGAACGTAACACACTTGCATTTCAAATAATGGGTGCCAGAATAATATTAAATATTAAGATCAGTAACTGACAGTAAAATTAGCTCAAAAACAGTAAATTCAAATCTTCAATCATAGTGAGGGTGACGAGATTGTAGCTACTTCGAAGTACTAGTCTCAAGAATTTTAGTTCAGATGCATGCATCGCCGTCTGAGTGGTCGCATTGTTAATATCTTGTGAGAAAACAAAACTAAGCACAAGAACCTTATAATATCAGGCATTGATTATGATTAATGAACATAACAAGCCCCAGTAATTAAGATAAGATCAAATTGACTAATCCTTCATAGGAGATGAGACCTTGAATATGAGAAAGATATTAGGAATTAGGCTTGCTGCCCATTCAATATTCTAATTAATCTCCAACATATAAACATAATATTAACATCTCATAAGTAAAGAAAAACTACACCTCTCTCATCTTTTCTAACTCTAGCTTTCACTTTGCATCTTATAGAGACATAAGAGCCAGCCATTGTCCCCAAAAGTTTAAACTTGAAGAACATATTATCATCATCATCTAGAAATACTCTCTATTTATAATCTATACTATAATTTAAGAAACCAACTTCAACATGGAAGGAAAAGTAAACTACAGATCAACACATCTTTGCTTGTATAATCTTGCAACATAGATCTCCTTCAAGTACCATGTCCTCCTCCATGTTCAATGTTATTGAAAGTGAGACTAAAACACCAAGCCATGGCAACAATTGCTTGTATAAGCTCTCCTCCTCACATTATACTGCAACTGCTAGTGTTTTCATCACTGAAGAAGTGTGTGTATGGATCTGTTGATGGATGATGTGGCGGTGCCATCATTGGTGGATAGTAGTTCACTGCTGGTGGTGGCCTTGCATACATCATAGGCTGAAACATGTCATTCCCATAAGCAGCAGCTCTTTGTTGCTGCTGTTGTTGGTTCATCATCATAGCTGCCAAGTATTGTTGTTGTTGCTGCTGCTGCTGCTGCTGATGTTGCTGTTGCTGTAGTTGTTGCTGTTGATGTAGTTGTTGTTGCTGTTGTTGGTGGAATGGATTGCCCTGCATCATCTCCGGCGGACCGAGTCCTCCTCGGAAATACCCGCCTGGACCGGCATTCATTGCCGCCGCCGGTAGTCCTTGGACGGCCGGGATGTTCTTCATTTGGCCCATGTGAGGCATGGCTCCACCAGGCCCTCCTCCCCCGCCTCTAATTGCATCAATTTCATGGAACCCTGGTGGCATTTTGTTCCCTACTTGCCCTACTACTCCTTCATTCTTTCCTCCACCGCCGCCCCCGCCCCCCTTTTTGCCTCCATTTCCTGAATTGTTGTTGTTCCCACCACCATTATTGGGTGGTTTCCCATTTCCACCACCACCACCATGGTTACCATTTTTGGCATCTTGGGGAATTCCACCAGCTTTTTGATTTTGATTGCCTCCATTGTTGTTCCCCCCACCCTTTTTTCCTCCATTCCCATTTTTCCCCTCATTCGGATTATTGTTCCCACCCATTCCTCCTTTCATTTGCACCGGTATGTCTACCGTGGCGGCGGCGCCGCCCTTCTTTCCATTGCCGGCATTTCCTGTTGCGCCACCGGGGGCGCCACCGCCGCCGCCGCCCTTCTGGCCATTTAAGAGATGTGGAGGAAGCCCATTCATCATCATTCCTTGCAATTGAGGGGGGAGGCCATTACCACCCATTATCTTGTTTGGGGGCAACTGGGCACCTCCAAATTCATCATCAAACTCATCGTCCTCGAAGTCCTCATCGTCGAAATCGTCGAATTCATCGTCGTCAATGTCGTCGAATTCATCGTCTTCTGGTAGGCTGAACTTCACAGATTTGGGGTCTTTGAATTGGGGCATCATCTTCAGATCTTTCAACCCTTTCATCTGCGGCAGCTGCTGTAGCTGTTGTTGTAGCTGCTGCTGCTGCTGTAGTTGCTGTTGTGGATTTCCACCCTTTTGAGGCTGGTCCTTCCCACCCTTTTGAGATTTGTTGTCTTTGCCTCCTTTGCCATTATCAATCTTCATGTTTTTCATCTGATTGTTGAGAAGATTTTGATGCTTGTTGTTGTTGTTGTTTGGGAGCTTTGGTGCCCCCCATAGCTCTGCATGTTTGCCTTTCTTGACAAGCTTCTTGATGAGTGTGTCTGGGTCTACATTACCAGAGACAGTCACCTTCCCCTGCTCTGCATCTATGGTGGTTGTGTACACCCCTGAATCCAAATACCCACCAAAGTTAATCTCACAAATCAACCAAAAACAGAGGAAACAGAGTAACTTATGAGAAAATTCACATTGGCCTGTGAAAAATGAGGAGATTTACCATCAATTTTCTGCAGCAACTTCTTCACCTTCTGCTTGCATCCATCACAGTGTATGTTCACCTTCAGCACAATAGTCTGCATAGAAAATGAAGCAAACCATATAAAACAGAGCAAAACAGAGTGATTCATGAAACACCCATAACAATAATGGGCTCTCTCTTTACAGATTTGTGACGTGTGGGACAAGGAAAGCACAAACAAAGAGAAATACATACCTTGATCTTCAAAATCTCTTCTTTGCTCATGTTTTCAACACAAAACAGAAAAACAAGAGTGGAGGTTGTGGTGAGAGAGATCTGAAGAGAAGGAACAGAGGAGGTGAAGAATTAAAGAAAACCCATTAAAGAAGTGGTCTTGCTTGTGTTAGTGTGAGTGTTGAGAGAGATAGAGAGAGAGAGAAATCAAGGAGAGAAGTGAAGGAGAGATTTCCAGATTGAGAGAGTGTGGAGAGATAGGCATTAAACCTCTCTAGCACTCACCCACTCCTCCCTCTATTTCAGGGTTGTCTCTAAACATTAACAGACACACTACTCAGCTTTAGCTACTTTTGCCCTTTATTTATGGATTTTTGTTTTTCACCTTTTTCATTCTTATTTTTTTAAAAAAATTTACTTCTCTTCAATTAATTATTTTTTTATAAAAAGAAATTTGACTAAATTTAGTTTGGGTTTAGTTAAGTGGTAAGTAATTTGGTTTAGTTAAGTGGTAAGTAACTAGATGTCTTTTAGTATGATTAATGTGTGTATGCAACAACTGATCGGTCTGTGTGTATGCAACTACTGATTGGTCTGAGTAGTTTGACACTTGAGTCGCTTTAAATTGTGATTCGAGTTTAAGTTACACGGATGAAGATGCTAGTCGTTGGGAGCTCTTTATCACAATTACGAGTCGTTTCAAAGCAAACTTAGTATAATCGAGACCCATTAGGCTTATGAGTATGAGTGTATGGAGATTGTTTTTGAGAGGTTTGCTTGTTATATGTTTTTATTTTGTCAAGGTGCAATGAATTGCATTGATAAAGTGAGAACAATTACATCCATGATACAATATTGACAATCAGTCTCCATGAGAAAAATGGAGGCAATAAGCCTCACAACATCCACCATCAAGGGCCTCTAAAGTTCAATTAATGAGTAAGAAAGTCGAATACAACTAAAAAAAAAAACCTTGACAAAGAAAAGAAACCTAGAGGGAAACTAACAATAATTAAACACAACCGGTTGCTTGTTATATGTGCTTGATAATGAAGTAGTGAGAGTAATCAGAATATGAGATTTATTTGTTTTCAAAAAAAAAAAAAAAAAAAGAATGAGATTTATGTGAAAAAAGGGCACAATTGGTTATTATATTTTTCAAACAATTCTATGAGATAAGGAAAAAGCGTATGTACAAATTAATGATAAGCACCGCTTCTCTTACAAATTAAACATTTTTTACTGCCCTTTCAAATAAAACAATTGAATGTCCCTTCATGTGCCTCTATTATTAACAAAGTACTATTTTTCTTTTTTTTTTTTTTTTTTGTCAAAGTTTCTAAAATGATTAAAGACATCACTTGTTGGTAAAATGTTGAGTGATCATGATTCAATTTTCATTAAAATTAACAAAATTATAAAAAAAATGTACATTTTTTTATTGATAGGACAAAGTACCTTTTTTTAAGTAACCTATGCTATTCGTTTGCAATAAATAAAAATAAAATAAAATAAAATAAACCTATGCTATTCAAGCTTCATAGGTGCATTAAAACAAATATCTTCAACTAGAATTAAAATAACCAAAATATATCTACCAACATTTTTACCAATCACAATGTTTTTTTGATAGAAAAGAAACAACTTTATATCCACCAAAATTTAAACCTATGACATCTTATTTTCAAATCTCATTTCAAACAATTGAACTACCCAATTGGTTATCAATCACAATAGAATGCTATATAATGACAATAATAAAACTTCAATATCAAATTAGTTAGATTTAACTACATAAAATGAACATATTCGTTTAATACATCCAACAAATGTTATGATTCAACAATTTTAAAATTTTGTGTAATTAATACATTTAAAAATATCTTAGGTCTATTTCTATACCTTCGATTTATTTCAGTTACTTGAATCGTAAGTAAAAAAATTCTCGAGAAACATCGTTTATCGATGCTTAGAATCCAAATTAGTGAGGACAGGTATTTTAAGCTTGTGATTAGTTCATTAATCTGACAAGTATATTCAATAAATATCTTGACTAGTGCTATTCTTTAACTAGTTAGACATGAGCAATGCAACAAAAGTGATTGGAACTATTTTTTGTCTCTAAGTTTGAACCATGCTTTAGAAATGAAATTATTGTTGTCTTTCTTAAAAGCCTAACCCGTGAAGAAAATGTTGTCCTCATGTCCTCTTTTTCACCTTGAGAAGTCCTTTTATCTGTAAGAGATGTGTGAATGGTGACAAACAAAACATGGATCCAAAGACAAAATTTTCCACAACAATGCTTTAAAGCATGCATTTGAAGGGCACCTTTGTGTGCAAATCTAGGCTTAGTAACTTCTCTGCCCTTGTTCAAAAACAAGAATATTACCATGAGAATGGTCAAAAAGGGTCAGTGGAATTGATCTCTCCTAATAATTTGCAAGCATGTTAATCACTAAAAAATGGCTTAGATGAAAATGAAGACTGCCACTCAACAGTGAAAGGTCTCAAATTTGGTATGGGCACCAGAGTGTTTATGTTGATGTTGATACTTGGTTGAAACCACATGGCCACATCCACATCAAGAAAAAAAAAAAAAAAAAAAAAAAAATTTGGTTGGTTGGTTATCAGTTGATTACATCTAAAGGACATTAACCGATAAGCAAATTTAGGGACATCACTACTAGTTTTTCCATACTTAACAAGATTTGGCAAAATCATCAAAAATAATCTTTCAGTAAAAAATGCAAGATCCACGAATACAGGGTGCTGCAATACGTACTGTCCTCTTTGTATTGATAAGAATCCTACCACGAATCACACTGGGTCTTGCCTCTTGTAAATAATTATTTGTGAAAAGAAACTAAAAGATCAAAGAGTCATAAGTTAGAGTTTAGATCCATGACTTCATTATGTTTTTAATTTTCTATGCATTGAAGAGGGGAAATAAGGAAATTGGATTGGAAAGTTTGGCGAAGCTTGACCAGCACTATCATGGAGGTTTCCCAACCGAAAGGACAAAAATATGATGCCTAATTAGCAAATAAATTAGGCACACAAAACCCAATATGTGCCATGTGAAGGCATTCATATAATATTGTTTTGTTACTTATTTTATATGTTAAGGTTTCAAAGAATTTTAAGTGTTACTAATTGGTCTACTTTTGACACTTAAGATACAGTTACGCTTACTTAGAAAGTCGAAGTTGCTTCCACATAAGAGATCTTCAGATAAACTCGTGTGCAAGATGGATTGAATAGGCTGGAAGTGTAAGTTTATGTATTTAAAGCATATGTGTATGATCTACTTTGATCTTGTAATGAACGTCACAGTATGAAGAAATGAAAAGCTGGTTTCAACACTTCATTCTTTTAATAAAAAATCTTCTAAAACTAATGAATTCATTTAAGAATAGTAAATTAAAGTTATACAACTTGAGAAAGATATTCAAAGATGACAAAAGTATACCTCAGTCATTTTTTTTTTTCATTATATATTTTGTTTTTAAACATTGGAGTACAAGAGTTTGATCCATGCGACAGATTCTAACTATTTTTAGTAAGACTTTATTGTTGTCAATTATTTTAAGAAGAATACACTACAAGAAAATTGTTCTTGTCAAAGAGCAAGCAATGGTAGAATTAAAACCCTTTATAGTAGTTGCAAGCTCGTTGTGACTTAAGTAGATTGCGGTAGAAAGTCAATAATACAATGAGCTAAAACTGCGGTAAAAAAAGAAAATAAACAACTTTTTCTAACAGCTATGTTGAATGCTAGCATTTTTCATAACTGTAATCCTACAAACGGATGGATGGTTCGAGTGGTTCCACACTTGGACCCCTTAATTAAGTAAGCAACTCATGTTCCAGTCCTACGTATGGAGTCCCTTCTGCTGGGAGACCCAAAGCCCTTCTTTACCCTAAACCCTAAAGCTCTTTATGAGCCAACTATAGCTCAAGTTCGGAGTAGTCAGTCATCAGGTAGTTCACACAAAAAAAAAAAAATAATTGTAATCCTACTCATGATTTTGACACAAACAAGGGGTAATCCAGTTGAGGCGTTTAAGAGAAGATCGAAGTTAACAGGAATGAACGTGACCCCACAAAAGATTCCATGGTAACAAAAGATTTTTATGTACGAAACACTTTAGTTACTTCAAGA
The DNA here is from genome assembly GCA_039657345.1 of Stephania japonica. Lineage (NCBI taxonomy): Eukaryota > Viridiplantae > Streptophyta > Magnoliopsida > Ranunculales > Menispermaceae > Stephania > Stephania japonica. Next base: position 10,321,077 of record CM077558.1, on the reverse strand, counting down.
TAAAGCATATTAATTTGAGATGCACCAAATAATTTTGAGTTTGAATACTCATTAAACAACTATGATGGGCCATGTGCACAAAATAAACCATCACATGCATCAATCAACCATTAGTCCCTTAATAGCGGAAAATCATATTTTCTTTAGCAATTAATAGGATAAGATTGCCCAAAAGGACCTAAGCAATATATCATACTTGTCAAGTCAATGAGAAGGTACAATCTATACCTAATAAAATCATTCATGTATCAAAAATGAAGATTATAAATAAACAAATTAACTTCATTTTAACGTTTCTAATTCACCTACAGAGCTTTTTTAAAGAGAAAATTAATGCATTAAACTAAACGAAGATCACATCCGAAAAGGCATAATTATGTCATTTATCTCATGGATTATAGGATTGAAGCACTCAACTCACTTTTATACGATTTTATTTTATTTTATTTTATTTTTTTGAGAATCACTCACCTGACCTCACAAAAGTGAAAGGATGCCTTTTCTACTGTGGCTATAGGTGTGGTTAGTAACTCACTTTTATAAGATTAGTCGAACTTCCAACTTGAAGGGTCAAAAGAAAAAACCGGCTCCATGCCATTTACCTCCTTAGTACAGGTATTGAAACTGGAGCCATGACTTATTAAGTCTCTGAACATAAATTTTTGAGCAATGTCTTTTTGCAAAATAACAGCATTGTGTGTTAGGGTTTTCACAAATTGCTGAGGAACTCACCAGTCTGATATTCGTTACAGACAAATTCATCATTCAACTCCTGCCAAATTAGCAAAAACCATTTAGGCTGCCTAAATTTGGTTCATTCATTCAACTTTTATTTTCCCCTATTGGAGGTCTTATCCTAGTTTTGCAGACTAAAATATTGATTTCTTCCAAAGCATGAAGTTGGGGTACTATCAAACTGACTTATAAAAATAGTCGAGTTTAAGGAGTTTAAGTAGGAAGGGACTTAAATGAGGTTTTGACACCCACTGTAATATATCAACCAGAAAATCTAACATCTTTCATAACAAATGGCAAAATATGCTTTTTCTAGTATGATCTTGCATTTCACAAGGAAAATTATCAAGGGAAAAGGGTATCCAAGGAAAAGGTATTGTTATGAGGATTTTTTTTTCAAATTAGTCAACAACAAGGCCTCGACCCCAAATTTTCTTTAAATCATTCAAAACTCTAAAATTCAAAGGACAGTTTGACGTATTACAAATTTTCAAAGTTTTCAAAGTGCCTTTTCGCAATTCCAAACCAAATGCAACTTGTATTTCTAGTATGATCTTGCATTTCACAAGGAAAATTACCAAGGGAAATGGGTATCCAAGGAAAAGGTATTGTTATGAGGATCTTTTTTTCAAATCAATCAACAACAAAGCCTCGACCCAAATTTTCTTTAAATCATCAAAAATCTAAAAGTCAAAGGATAGTTCGACGTATTACAAGTTTTTCGAAGTTTTCAAAGCGTGTTTTAGCAATTCCAAACCAAATGCACCTTGTATTGCCACTTTTGTAACAAAATGATTGATACAATATAAGTAGTAAAAATGGTGCATCAGAAGTTATTTATGATGGGCATCACAAATGGTGCATGATGTGTGATACAATAATGTTTCAACCACTCTTCCCCACACTGCTCCATGTTCTCATCAAGACCTAAAACCATAATTAAGGTTTTATCTTTTATGAGATCATGTTATGGGACATATACCCTAATGGACAGAAAACCTTACTTGATGAAGGACCCTCATGAAGGGTAGGATAAGAGCCCTATTGGATTGATTGGTCATGGGACCATTCATGTATTGATGGAGAGGAGTGGACCAGAAAGAAGCATAGAAGAGTGTGTGTTGCAATGATAGCACTGCAATATTAGATTAGATGAATTAATGGAGTTCCAAAAAGACATAATTATGTACACATCTACATGACGGGGGTCCAAAAATGATGCCAAATCAATGTGATTCTATCTTTCAATCCTATCTGTTCTGCAGACTTTGAATTTATTAATTTTGAGTCCTTACAGGTCATATAACTTAGCTAAAGCATGATTACTACCAAGGTAGTGTAGCTTTTTTAATTATTAAGAAGTCCTTTCATGTAGAATCCATCCCATAAAGTGCATGAGTGCAGATCTAATTGTGAAGAAAATATATGAAAATGGTACGCTAGAATCATTGTTGATAAACAAGCACTTCCGTTTAGCCTAAAGATAATTATAAAGATTTTATATAGAATTAAAAAGAAAAGCATGACTAGTAAGCAAAAATATGTGTTGTGTGTACGAGCACAATTTTCATTAATTTTAACAAATAGACAAAAACAAGGAAAATAACAAATAATATAAGGAAGAAGAAGATTATAAGAGGAAAATAATAACACAGCAATATTATATCAGAAACACAAAAGAAATTGATGGCAATCATATAAAGAGCACATCAAAGGTAACTTGTTTATCCAATGTGTTGTAACCAAAACCTTCGTCACTAAACAATGACACTTTCTCCTTCATTCAAAAGATGTTCAATCAACGAGAACTGTTAATTATATTGCACGGAATATTTGCACTAGAACACGTTGAAAAATCAAGACAAAATCCGTGTTACAAGAAAACACATTCTTATACTCATTAAGTTTTTTTTGCACTTTAGCATAGCAACAATATTTCATTGTTTTATTAACATATGAACAACTTCACTCATTCAGTTCAATAATCACAACTCCTTGTGCTACTGCATTCCTTGGCATTTTACAAGTAAAGCATAATTTGATCACCTGAGTGTTAAATAGTAAAACATTCCTTTTCACGTTGCTTCAATGTGATCCTTGGTGTCTAGGCCATTATTATTTGGGAGCAGGAGCAAAGGGACCTACTGCAGCAACAACAGTAAAAAAGACTGAACCATTCCCTACAAGAATTCAGGAATGGAGTTCCCACCAGACCTGCAAATCTTTCTTTCCAAATTGAAAAACTAGATTTGAAAACCTTGTGCTGTAGGCCTTTTAAGTCAGAAAGTTCAAGAGAGTCATCTGAGCATTAGGAATCAATGCTATAGGTCATAAGTTTTTCCTAAAGCTCCTAAGGTTGTAACACTAGAGCTGTTTTTGGTTTCTCAAGAAACTGATGGTGTCAGCAAAAAGTGATTTTAGCAAGAATAGTTACACTAAGATTTTTTTTTTTTTTTTGGGGTCAATGCATAGTATATTTTGATGTGTGAAAGACACATTCCAATTATAATTTATTTACCCGTTCCGAGATCAACATCAACGGGTCTTCACCTGACAACAACGAGACTTCTCTGAACAACAACGTGACTCAAATTGGCGACACTCGACAACGCAGACAGCTCTTAGTGCGTGGAGTCTTAAGAGTTGTACATTTCAGCCTTGGGACAAAAGAACGGATGTGACAATAAGGTAAGCACTAGAAAGGGCTTGCTCCTACAATAGCACACATAATGCTCCATCAACAGGCCTACCAAGGTCCAACACCAATATTAAGACACAGGACTATATACTGATCTACCAAGATAGGCAAAACTGTGACCTATTCACAGACTAACTCAAACAATGAAATGAACATAAAAGCTGGTTGCCCTTGTAATCTTAAAATGGTTACCAATGCAAGAAAAATAAAGGAGCAGATTATTAACTTGGCACCGCAACAGTTGAATGGAAATAGAAACGATTCTTTACCCAATCAACCATACGAGTAAACTTCAAAATTTCAAAAAGCAATGCAGAGTAACAAGGATAGTAAGTGACCTCCAATGCATCTCAGACAAGTGTATAGAAAGGCCTTGCTTTTGTCTCCTATTCTACTTACATCACAGAAGGCCCACCCAGCTTTAAAGGTCCCAGTTTCATCCAGTTGTCTCCAGTGTTAGCTTCATGGACAGATATTCCTTCCTGACTAAGAAAGAAAAAGGCATGCGTTTCCATTGCCACCATGTACATACTAACCATTTGCTTTAATATTTATGCTTTTGACTATCTTTTGCTAACACAATTTTCTAAAGGTTTACAAAGAAACAAAAGAGAGCCGAAGCAGTTAAATTTCAAGATGAGCAAAGAAGCAAAGGACTGGACAGGAAAGAAAAGCCAAGACAATTGTAATAACTTTCAAAGCCATGAAAAAATTAAGGTGTGCAATTGTAACAGTAGTTTCAGAAGGAATCAACGAGTCCCTGAAACAAAAGAATTATAAAAGATTCATTTTGCCAATATGTGAAGAAAATGTCAAGATACAACTATACAAAAGTTCAGCATGCAAGATATGAGTAAAATAACATAAAATGGTAAAAAAGTTTGGTTGGATACAACACCATAAGATATCGTTTCAACAGATTGGAGTGCTCCAGAGGGAGTTCAAGCCATTTGTACCTTCCCCATACTTTGAGCATGATTCTGGAAAATTCAGGTTCATACAAATAATCCAACAGTTCCATCAACCACCTTGTCAAGAATCAAAAGTCAGCACAAAAATGGCATGAACTGGACTTAAAATCTCTTTTCTTTGTCATTTCTTTTGGTTGACGAAGAGGGTCGCATACAAGAGTCATATTATCATCTTTTAACAATTCATCAAACAGTTGTACCAGAAATTTCATTGCTTGCTGACTTCATAGAGAAGTCTTTTAGAAGACTAACTTGACTTCGTATATACATTCAAAAATGAACTTTTGAAAAATCAGTCTCCTGTCATATATACAACCAAGGTTCCCATTGCCGAGTGAGAACACAAGAAACAACACAGTTACATTTAGCACCCCTTGGGGAACTCGGGTCATCAGCTCATCACCCAAAGAAGAATGTACACATATAGCGTGATTAAAAAAAAAAAAAAAAAAAAAAAAAAAAAAAAAAAAAAAAAAAAAAAAAAAAAAAAAAAAAAAAACAACAACAACAACAACAACAGCAACAACAACAACAGAAAAGTGTTCTTATACCAGCAAATCCAGCATGCGTATCACTGGCTACTGTTACTCACTTTTATCCCTATAAGTTCCTCAATGGGCTGCCGACATATTGGGCACTTGTTTGTTTGAAGCCTCAATTCCTTAGCGCACTCACTGCAGATACACTGAAAAATGGCGAAACTGTTATTGGAATTGTTTACAATGCAGCAAAGATATTCGGAAAGAATGTAAAATTAAGTAAACTACAGCAAGAGCAAGAGTTCTTTCACAAGCATCTCCAAGATTATTTAGAAAATATTCGCAAACTAGACTATTCACCATAAGAAAGGAAATAAATTAAATTAAATGCCTTGAACTGAAAAATAAGCATAAGCTAGTTAGATAAACAAGTATAATTACGCATGATGTTTCAGATCATCTATAATAGCCTCTCACAGATATGCTTATACTAAACTATGCTATGACAGGATACTAAGGCACCCGCCATATTGGTAGCAATAGTTGCACTTACACTGCTCCAGACATATAAAACTCAAGATTCAAGAATTAAATACATCACCATGGTAATAAGGCATACCTTCAAGAACCAACTCTTAATTGATAAAGTACAAAAGGAAGAGGAAACCAAAGAACTACTACAATAAAGCCTCAGCCCCAAATTACTTGGGGCCATATACATTATTCATATAAGTGATAGGATTCGCTGGCAGTCAACCTAACAGTCTTAACCCTACCCTCCTCCTTTACCCGAACTTGGGACCGGCTATGTAAAGCATAGGTGAAGCTCCTATGTTCTACATAGACAGACACAATAGGAAAAGAAAAAAAAAAGAAGTAATTCATATAAATGGTTGAAAATAACCTTAGCATGCAAATCAAATAATTTATATTTTGAATCAGTTGGTGCAAAATAATGTCTTAAATTCTAGCATATACCATACGGGCCATAACAAAACACAATATTTTTCATGGTTCATGTTAGAATTACCAGATAGAAGGAACTAAATATGGGTTCTTAGCATCTTACCATATGTCGACAAGGCAATATGGCAGTATCCTTTGGCTCAGACATGCAGATGACACATTCCTTTCCTGGGTCATTATCATCAAAGCTTTCTTTGTCGGAATTTCCAATCCCATATATCTCACGTAGCTCATAGCGAACCCCATCAACAGACAATATCTGTTTGATCACTTTTACTTGGAACAAACCTGCACTGTTTTTCTCCAATACAGCTTGAGTAATCTGTGCATTAGATGTAGGTGGACGCTGATTGTCCTGTTCCTCAGTAAGTGAAGTTTCGGACCATGCTTCAGCAACGATCACAAGAGGAAATATATCTTCTCCTGGTGATGGTTTTGAAAGATCATCAACCGCAAAGAAGTTAAGGTCAATGCCAGTACCAGAGGGCTGCAGGATCTTTTGGCCCAATCCTTTCTGAAACTGAAGTTTTACGGGTGTATGGGCATCAGGATACAAAGGGGAAAACATATGATCTGCCCCTTCTTTCGCAAAGTAAAATATAGTAATACTGCAAAAAGAATATGAGAGAAGTCACAATGCATACAATTTCACAGTTCACACAAAACTCAATAAAAATGATAAAAGAAAAAAATAAGAGCCCAACTAATTCCCATGCAATGTTCAGTTTCATGCTTCTAGACCAGAGCCTAGAGCACATGCACTTAAAACATTAAATATCCATCGGTGGTCTCAAACCTAAAATGAACTCCAAACAAATGATCTAGAAAATATCATAACCAAATTATGCACATTAGAGCTACAAATAGTTTTCAAATTAACGGGCCTTCACACTTTGGAAAATGTTCAGGAAACATAGTCAAGCACGAGCCCCTACCTTCACAGCTACAACTCCAAAGAAGATTGTGTAAATTCATGTTTGAGACCCAAAAATGAAAAACCTACTTAAGACCACATGCTCCTTCAAAAAGATTCACATATATTTATGTATTTCACTATAAATTTCAATTTTCCAGTGTGTAAATGTAAGTTCAACAACCGGTTGGCCCAAGTGGTAAGGGACTTGGTCCCCTTATGTGAAGTTTCGAGTTCGAGTCTCGTGAATGAAAAAAATGGGGTTGGGAGGGCCACCCCCCACATGATGCCCGACAGTGCCCAAGCGTGGATTAATCGGCGCGGTTGGCGCCAAACACCACGTGGGGAACCAAAAAAAAAAAGTAAGAACAACTCAGAATTGAGGTGCACAACATTAACAATGGTATATATCTACTGAAAATGATTCTATACTATTCACATCCATGATGCATTGCACACTGTCACTAAGTAATCCATAAGATAACTTCGGAGAAGGATGCATCTTGTCAATAAGACTCAAACACAATCATTTTAAGACAATTCTTACCAAAGAAATGGCAATGAATTAATCAACGCAGTTCATACTTCAAAGACTCGATAGAAGTATATGAACCTATGCCCTCCCAATTCAAAACAAGGATGAGGCAAGATAGGGTACGTGTAAGGAAAACGAAACTACTCCTATCAAGCCACAATTTAAAACAAGAAATTAAAGAAAATCAAATTTCTCAAGTATAAGGGTTAATGCGAATATAGAAGGCAGAAGTTGTTTTGCATTTGAAGTACAAAACAAATAAAGTACCCCTTTATTTTAGGTTATCGTGTGTGTCCAACTATTTACATAATTATACCACAACACCCCTTTGTGATACTAAGCTTAAGAATTCAAAACAATATTTAAAAATAGTTGGACTAGAGGCTTAATGAAGCCAGCCAACAACACAACCTCAATCCCAAATTAGTTGGAGCCGACAACATGGATCAAATGCTTCCATTGCGCTCGGTTTAGTGCAATGTGTGCTTTCCAAGTCCTTTAAATCCCTTCTAATCATATCCAACCAGACAAGTAACTTCAAAATTGGAGATGAAAATTCCCTAATTCATATAGACATGTATATGAAGACATTCTTTATTTCCCCTCAGCTATATGAAAATGATCCAAAAAGCTGAATATAGAAGGCAGAACTTGCAATGCATTTCAAGTACAAAACAAATAAGTACCCATTTATTTTAGGTTATACACATTGTTGTTGATGTTGTGTGTGTTTCAAACATTTGAATAATTGTACCCAACACCCCTTTGTGATTCTACACTTAAGAATTGAAAACAATATTTGACAAATTGTTGGACCAGTGACTAAATGAAGCCAACCAAAGATATATCCAACCAGACGCGTAACATCAAAATTGGGGACGAAAAAATCCCTAACTCATATAGACATGTCCATGAAGACATTTTTCATTTACCCTCAGCAATATGAAAATGATCCAGACGTTCTGTTAGACTTCACAATTTGGAAACGAAAAAGCACTCTGTTGAAACCCTCATCAAACACACACATAAGAAGCACGCATGTAAACCTTCTATCCACAGCAAACCTACGAAGGGCGTGCTTTGAGTAGCATATAATATCAAACGGGACCCTATCTTTTATTTTCTAGATCCCACCAACATTCTTGACCATGTCAGCTCATTTGAAAAAAAGACACACTAGACCCTCTGGTTTGTTTTGCCTCACACAACCAAACCAAATCTTAACTCAAGGAAATTACAGAATACACGAAATTTTTTATCAGACTTACAGACAACACGGATAAAAAAAAATCCACAAGGTTCATCCCATTTTATTAGAATTTGCTGAATTGTAACTGAAAAAAAATCAGTTTTTCTAATTGATATGATAAAAAAATTGAAAAAACTTTTTTTAAAAAAATCACTAGGACAAGAAAAACTCAAAGATTCAGAAGTGTTACCTATTGAAACTCATTTAATATGCTACCTTCATATTCTAAACATGCAAAGAGAAATCTATTCATTTGTTGGATATGTATAAAACATAAGACATAATATTTCCATTAAATGTGTATCATTACTATGAATAATAATGGTTACTTTAAGATTTAAATGTTAAAAGGAAATTGCAAATGGATTTAGCAATACACCATTGTTTTTTTTGGAAGAGAAATCGAAATTTCATTAATCATTTATGGCTCAATACAGGACCAGACATAGAATCAAGTACATTGATTCGCTAATCCTATTTGTGCAAACAAACTGCCATTAATTTAATTTTTTTTTAAATTAAAATATTTTGACAATCAGGAACTGCTCTCTACAACGTTGAAACTCATGACAATACATAAAAGTACTAGAACCACAAGACGAATAACAAAACTTCCCAACAAGGAGAAGAAACATAAAACTTCCCAACAAAAGAAGACAAATCAAAAACTTCCAACTAGGGAAGAAAATTGACTATAGAGTAAAAACTAAAGAAAAATCAATCCAACGCGCCTTACAAATCCATTCAACATCGTTGATGAAGATGCACTGCAACAAAGATGAACCAATCTCCACAAATCTGATGAGATCTGTTTTTTATTGAATAAACAAAGAGCAAAAGGGATTTGATTGAAACCACCGCCGATTGTTGAGAGGATCGGCAGTGGTTCAAGAACAACAATCACAAAAGTGAATAAAAAAAAGAATTTTATGGTTTTGGAGAGAAGGAGAGGCGGCAATTAAGTACAATTGTTAGTAAGTATATATTGTTCGAGTCAACAATACACCATTGTTAAAAACGTATACTTTGTTTCAAGCTGTTTCAAAACATGTGTGAGTAATCCCAACGGAAAGTACAATCCTCTTAACTTCTCTAAGTTATCAGATATAAAACTCTTCATGTTAAGATGCACATTATTGAATTAATTTCAAATTTTTAACGAGTGATCTAGAGCGAAGTCCAATTTCCTATCCTTGTAATTGAATATCCTATATAAGAAAAGAAATATGAATTCATATACACCAAATTCATTTGTTCCCACTTCCCACTTCCATCCAAGCATATATTAAAGAATATAGGCCCAATTAGTACTTAGTTTATCAATTTAAAATCGTTATAGAGTACCTTATAGACACTGAAAGACAATATGAAAGATCAATTTATCTCTTCGTAAATCTTAACTAAGCAACACAAAATTATATTGATACCTGAAATTCAAAACAAGGGACTATGTAATCAAGAAAGGAACAACTGAAAAAAGAGAACCAGTGGGTTTTCCAAAGACGCTATCACATGGTTTTCTTATTCCAGCAACATAGAGCAACATTATCTCACAGATAACAACATTCTTCAAGTACAAAAGCCAACTGATTGGGTTGTGTTAAGCGACTCTTAAAACTTAGCTCTAATCTTTTTAAATCTATGAAAATCAGAGCTACATTAGTTAGAGGTAATACATTTGCTAATTATATATCAACCCTCTAAGTTTTCGCGCCAGCGTAATCTCTAAAACAAATACTAAGAAATTCCCGCTCTTTGTCGAGGATAAGTTCTACTGTAACCCAAGAATCTAACATACTAGTGGCATCTAAGAGAGTTATCAAAAGCTCAACTTCTACTTCAATTAGAGCTTTAAATGAGAACTATAAAATGGAACCATAGTTACCAAACTCCATCTAATCTATGGCATAAATAAATCATCTCAATCCACTGCCTCAAGCAGCCAAACAAACTTTAATCCTCTTAATCTATCATTCTTCCCCAAATTCGTGCCGTCTACTATCAACAACAAAAACATAGCCTCAGACTCAAATTAATTAGGGTCGGCTATTATGCGTTTGATCCATTTCATGAAGAGTGACAAAAGTTTTACGTTGGTTGTCAACCTATTGCAACCCTCCACCTCCCTCCCCCATTTTCCAGGTATAAAAAATAGGTTTGGGGCCTCCCTTACCCATCTCCTCCTTATCCGGACTTGGGACTGGCTATGTAGCACCGTCTACTATCAATTGTTAAATAATCAAACACTTCCTAATCCATGCCTTAAACTACTAACCCAATAAACCAATTATTAAGAAACAACCATTCAAAATTTCAAAATCAAAATCCATTGAACACAAGCAACAACCATAAAAAAAAAAAGAAAAAAAAAAAAAAATCAATTTCATACCTCCCATCAACCATGGCATCCAAAGTGAAAGACACCACATGACACTCACTATTCTCCCCATCAACCTCAACCCTAATCGAATCCTTCAACACATTCACATCATTCCTAATCTTCTTTGCACTCTGGTGATCCACAAACGGCGGGGGAGGCAGCTGCGGCTGCACCGGCACCGGCTGAAACGGCCTCATCCCCACCCACCCATTCCCCTGATTACCATAATAATGTTGATGTTGATGTTGATGTTGATGTTGATGTTGATAAGGACTATAGCCGGGGCGAACCATCAGCGGCGCCCCGGGCCCAAACGCGCCGTACCCGCCCGCGTAGGGCTGGTAGTAGTATGGCTGCGGCGGGTGCACCGTGTAGGGGTTTTGGTGAGATGGGTAGGGCTGATTCGCTGGGTACATGTAGTTTTGCTGCGGCTGCGGCTGCGGCTGCGTCGGCGGTGGCGATGATGATGATGGAGGGGGGATTGGTGGGTGGGATTGAATTCGGTAAGAAGGGTAGATGGGCTGCTGCTGGGTATTGCTGCTGTTGTTGTGATTGTGGTTTTGGGTGTTGGGGTTTTCGTTTCTTCTTCTACTACTAGTACTAGTGGAACTCCATGAGGCGCCCATTTTTGGGGGTTGGATGGAGAGATTGGAACCCTAGACAGAGCAAGATTTGAGGGATGGGATCGAAAAGGGCATGGCATGGAATGGAAGGGTTGCGATGCGCGTGAAGACGACGATGGTGACGCGGAGAGGTTGGTGCGTGGAGTTTTCGTTTGGTTTTGAATAACAGATCAACTCAATGTTGTTGTAGAATGTCATCGTGAATGACTTCATGGGCATTTAGGCGTGGGGGCACCCCCCACTGTTCTGTTGTAAGAGCAAGTCAGCGGTTTTTTCGACTTAAATGGGAATCGAACTACGATCTCTCGATATTTTATTTTTTTGACAAGTGATGTCTTTACTATATCACTTCAGAGCTTTCACAGAAAATCAGCGAGTTAAAAGCATCTCTAATGGAATGTGGTTGAATATCAATGTGTGTCACCTAAGACTAAATAGACATTTGAGTGAAAAGAACATTTTCAATGAAATGTATATTTTGAATGTCAAGATGATGTAGATAAATATTGTCTATTTTAAATGACACTTTTTCATTCATTGACATCTATGTTGGATAATATATTTTTAAAAAATATATTTACTTATTTTATTTAGACTTTATTTTCACTTTTTAATTAATAAAATTATAAAAAGAATTGACACCTCATTAATTAAGCCACAAATTCACATCAACCATCCATATGGAATGGACCTCCTATTCGCATTGAGGGAGATTCTCTAAGCGTGGTGTTAACAACACTATCCACACCCTGCTTTCGTCATTTTATATCGATTTCTCTTGTGATTTGTAGACATTATTAATTTGACTTTGTTTTCAAGTTTCTTAAGACAAAATTGTAGAATTCCACAAAGAAAAAGGCTTGCATGAGGAAAATGATTTTTTTTTCGTTGATATTTTTGTGGTTTTTTAGCATTTTTCAAAGTTCAAGGACCCTCATTTTTCGAATAGTTTGGCTTTGATGGTCTGAACCTCTAACTAAAGTGTTAGCAAGAGCTCATCAAATCTTTAGTTCGAAGGTTGCTAACTAAGTTTCAACAAAGTTTCAGTGAGATAGCACCAATACTCAACAAAGATCTTGGTCCAGCGACACTGAACTTTATGAACGATTCAAAAGCAAACTAAAACAATGAGGAACGACCACCACATCGTTAAAAAAAAAAAGAAATGATATCTAGATAATTGAAAACACCAAAAAGAAGGCAGGCAAGTGCAAACGAACACCAAAAAGAAGGTAGGCAAGTGCAAACGGTGAGTGTTCAAATGTGGTGGTTCAATAATTATGCGTCAGTGAAAAAAAAAAAAGGGATGCTCAAAACACTGTCTAATGGTGCCTTAAATACTTGCTTGCCCTTAAAACATAATTGCAGGGTGCACATTGCACAAACATTTTGGTATTTAAAAATTGAGTCCCAAGCAATCCCTTACATTGCTGTCCGAGGTCAAAATCACTTGGTATCAAACTTGCTCTAGGTTGCACTCCATTAGGGGAAGAGCTCCCAACATTGATTTTTCCATGTACCTATCTAGACTCAGAAGCTATGGGAAGGATCAAGGAGCAACGAGTCGCTTCCTCTCATATTACCAAACCCAACAGTTGGTGATAGTCCCTCCCTTCGGAGAGCCAAAACTCTTTATATGCTGAGCACAACTTCGTTCTAGAATAGCCGGTGAGGTCCTTGATTTGCAACCAAAAGAAAGAAACGAGTTAGCACCAACTGCTACATGTAATTGGCAGGAAAATACTAGAATGATAAGTTGCACCCAAAGACAGATTGGTACACAATAGCCATTCATACAACTTCAACCCACATGTTAACCACCGAGATCTATGTGAGACTACACTTTTAAAGTGTGCACGGAACTTTCACTCCCGTAGTGGTTGGCCCTATAACTGAAGAAGCACCATTTATATTCAAGTCTAATCTTTGCTTAGGAAGAATCCAACTCCTTACAACTTGACCTCACATCCATTGGCAGCAGCTTTCAAGGACACATTTTCGAACTTAAAAGCTATCACTAAATTCAACATAGTGACTATAATAAGAGGTGGGAAGTGTCTTCATGTAATCAACAGAGTTTTCTGCAAAACGAATAGGCAATGAAATCACCAGAGAGACCCTACCTGCATTATAGAAAAAAAAAAAAAAAAAAAAGCATACAGTAGGACTGTAGCCACCAAGATTAGAAGTCACCCGGAAGAGTGTCCAACAGTAATCAGACTGGGAGGAGTCAAGGCCTATGAACTTCGAGTCAAAAGACCAAACAAATAACAATAACAGAAGAAATGATTTTGAGGATATACATCTATAAATGGAAGAATACTTTCAATCAATCCAAACTTATCCAAGAATTTTAATGTTCATAGTTGAACGTCTATTTTCTTACGTATTTGTCCAATATCATCACATAGGGTTTAAGAAAGAGGGGGGAAGAAAGCCAAAAACAAGCTAATACCCTCCAATGCTTTTTACAAATAACAATTAAGACATTGTACAAAAGAAATAGTATACAACACAATAAACTTCTACCAAGTTTAAGTTACCAGATACCTTCCTTGGACATTTTCAGGAAATGGCAAAGAGTAACATTGGGAGGCTCCGCAGAACCTGACTTCTTTTTTCTTATTTTAGTAATCTTTGATGGCTTATCATCCATTGACCTTGTAATGGTGACTGAGGTCAGGTCATAGAACTGTTACAACAAATGGCCGCCAGTTAGAAGATAAGCCTGGCTGACTATTATCTAATAATTTCATGCCAAACAAAGTCATACACAGATTATTCAATGAGCCACAACATTGAGCTCAATTACACCATGCCAATGATATCACAAGGGTGTAGAATAATCAAAAAGCTTCTCAAATTCTTACAGCCCACAACTTTTTGAGAATAGGAACGATTTAACTTTTTGTTAACCAATAACCATTTAGGAATTAGACGGATTTCCCTGAGAACTGTGGCACCTTCTCATTTAAAAATCAGTACAACAAGAACAAAACACATCCATGCTCTCCATCAATGAAAGGGAAATTAAATTTTATGGCACAACAGGGGATGGTTATTGAAGCATTTTTTTCATAAGACAAACGAAACTAACAATAATAATTAGAAAAAATAATACAAGGAAATTACCTCGCAAACCCCATGCAATATCAACCTATGGAAAGGATCTTGGACCTGAAATACAAGATTGTCATCTTCTTCTCCAGTCCCTTTGAGGAACGATCTTATGGAATCCTGGGTATTGATTTTAATGTAAGCATGATACAAACAAAAAAGGAGGAACAATTGGGACAGCAACATGCATGTGACACGCTATAAACATCACCCAATTGGCGAGGTAAAACAATGGCAAAATGTACTTCAAGAGACAAGACATAATTTTGGAGAAATATCCACTTTAATTTGTAATTGGGACCAGAATTATAAATATATTTTCAACTTGCTAAATGAATATTTAAGGCAAACATGGAAAAGAAATTGATACTATCCACTAGTTCAATTTTCCATACCTCAAAGCTCTCAACAAGTTCTGACAGGAAACTTCTTTTGAGTGCAGCTCTTGTACGACAATCTACTCTACGCCATGCGTTCAGTGCAGCTATCTTTTCAGTGTGAACATGCCTTTTTGTTTTTGTTGAAGAACTTTGTAGGGCTTCAATCATTCTAGCCTATAACAATCAATGTGGAAAAAATAGTTACAAGAAATTAAGAACAAAAAACATAGATTGATCAAGATGATAAAAAATTGCACACATTTAGTTCCAACTTCCACGTAGGGCAAAAACTTGGAACGTGCTCTTGTCAAATAATAAAAAATGCCTAGAACTAAAAAAAGAGAGAAACCTCTTTGTCCATGTCAATACTCCTAAATGTATCCCATTCTCCCACATTTGTCATGCAAAATGGTGACTTGGGCACATTGTCGCCTGTATTCAAGGAAAAAGGTGAAATTAGAGAATCACAAAGAAAATTAACTACAAGTCATTTAGCAATAATCATGGACAAGTACCATTCAAATATGAAAAGTTGGCATGACAAATGTGCATCAACTACATCCGTTGTAACCAAGTAAATTGACCATGTAAATAGACGATGACATACTGCCTTTTAGTGTAAGCCATTACCCCAAGGTGGTGGAGCAAAAAGGCCTCTGATTTCTTCAGCATCTAGTGGAGGTACAAGTTCGATCAATAGACGATCATTTAACCATCTTCGAGACCTTCGATTGCTAATCTGTAATGGATAAGGAAGTCAATTATGGAGTCACTCCAATTAAGCCATGACACATACATTGCAAAAATCAAATAACCATAATGCACACATTGTATCAACTTAAACGTTTTTCTAAAGGCAGGTCATTAGTATGGAAATCACTCCAATTAAGCCAACAAGCAAGGAGAGCAACATATCCTTTGTCCCTCCTACCACTCCCATCAACCGATTAAATTAGTTACAAAAGCATTGTACTACATAAATAACATGCATTGAATTATGTTAAGATAATGGCCAAATAAAAATTATAAGTTGTTAAGCCTGCATGAACTTTAATCCTAGAGGATGAGATAATGGAAACAAAAAAAGCGCTACCTAATCAATTTTTATACCAACCTTTTCAGCATAGCTTTCTAATAACTCAATCTTCTCCTCAATCAGTGCACCACGAGGCTTCATGGTTTAAACTGAAATTATAAACACGACATACATTAAACCAAAACAAATGAAACCCACAAACTAAATGAGTAACGCCTCAGTATAGAATAAGAAAACAAAAATAATGTGTAGCATAATGAAAAGAATCACCACATTGCATGAGATAATAGGCAAGGCAGTTGATAATAGCTGCATTGACATAAAATGCTAAATAATTGAGCAAAGATGCATAAAATGATTAGTTATTCAAATATCTATAAACTTGATAGAACTAGATAACCTTCAATCCAAAGTTTTCTTCACAAACCAAACTTCTGGAAATAGTAAAAGAGTACAAGAAACAAGGAATATCATCATTTGATTCATTAACTCATCAACATCAGTGAAAAGATGGAAAGCTTAAAATAATCACAATCAGCTCAAGAACTTCAATTAATTTCATCTCAGATTCCACACCAAATAAAAAAGAACAAGCTAATTATAGAAGATAGTCTGTCTGACTGTTGGAGATCAGATGGTAGTGCATGTATGATCTCATCATTCAATTACAGAATAGATGGGAAAATATCCTCATTTCTCCATTTGGTACAAGACATAAATTGGCCAAAGTAAAAAAAAAAAAAAAAAAAGGGATACTTAAATCTAGTGTCCACAATTTTTTTTTGATAGTAACAAGACTTTATTTATTATAGCCTAATATATACAGTAAATAAATTATTTACATAAAGCACAAAACAATTTGTTTCACATAAATAACGTCAAAAAAAAAAAACCCCTACTAGTGTAGTAGGGGAAAATCATCATATTTCATATAGACAAATGCACATAAGCCAGGAGCAACAAAGCATCGTCATCTTCCACAGCCTTTTCAGATCTTATGCAATCAAAGAAAAGGGGACTATTAACTAGTAAGAAGTTCAATCAATAACCAAGAATATAAAAAACTAATTAAACTACTTGGCTTTTGATACGCTGGTTCCCACGATCATCAAAAGAGGGGGTCGCCTCTGTATTTTTATTGATAACCAAGAAAAGGGATTACACTCTCAGAGAGGGAACCCTAAACCCAGGATCGGAGAACAAACTCTCCTCACCAACCTTGACCCAAATAACAACAATTCAATACCTCCTCCACATGAGCTACAGTAGTCCAATATATACTAACCCCTAATTACCCTCTCTAAGCAAATACTTTTCACACACACACTTGTACTCATCAAGTCACGCCTCAAGCGTGGGGACAGTCTGGCCAGCTGTAGAACCCACTTGCGCAGGAACTGATCCGCTGCTCTTCACACGCTGCCTACGGTACACCTTATATATTGGTGGACCCCCCTTAACAACCCACACGAATTCTCAACTCTTTGCTCAAGAGTATCTATCTTTGTTTTACAACGCAAGAGAAAAGGTAAATGCCCATAATGAAAGAATATTGATCACTCATCAATCATCATTCCTTAAATTAGAGAACATTAGATTTAATGAATGCAGCATATTAATGTAAGTGGGTATAAGGTTTGTTTACTAAAAAAAATGTAAGCAGGTATAAAGTAACAGGGGGCTAATAAAAATAAAGCAGCCTGTGTCGCAAGTCCTGTTTAGCTTCTTTCTGCCCTTTAGAACGAGATGCCAAGCTATAAGTTTACTCAAGGCACCAGATACCATAGGGCACACAACCTATATAAATATGGTTTAATATTAAGTTAACAGTCATTTAAATATATCAAACACTGTCAATATGCATACATGTATATATAAATAAAATAAATAAAAGTAAGAAAGTAAACACATTGACTAGCATCATTCTTTTCACATGTGCAACCTCAGCCGAAAGATGGTGATAATTTGTGCAATAATCACATTTAATCAGTATTTGCAAATGATTTCATCATAGATTGCCCAATGAGTTCAAGCAAACAAGGAAAAGAAGTAAACAAAACAATCCAATCAAACACATGCATATTACATACAACAATGATAGAACTAAAATACCCAGAATTTATAAGGCATTATCTGAATGCTGCAGATCAGATGGTAGTGCATGTACAATCTCATTATCTTCTAACAGAAAAGATGGGAATATATCCTCATTTCATATTCAGCAAATCAGATACAAATAAAAACAAAACTAGATGAACACAAATCAAATTTAAACACAACAAATATTTTCCACTTCAATGTAGACACAGACTTTGGGAAATCAGATAGCTATATGTCAATCACCATATCACATCAAGAGATGTGCATAAGACTAGATTTAAACACAACAAATATTTTCCACTTCAATGTAGACACGGACTTTGGGAAATCAGATAAAAATCACATTATCACATTCCACGAGGGGGTTCATTGTGTGAAAGAACTATATAAAATATATGATAATGAATAACAGTGTCTTGAAGCATGGAGAAGAACAAAGCAGCAAAACTTTAAAGGCTGATCTGGGAAGGGATGAACAGATCTGGAGTAAGAGGCGCAGCAGCAACAGACATGGTACTGCCAATATTGACAAAGCACCATAACTTTCCATAGGAAAATGCAACTACTTTGTAAACCAGCAAAAATTTACCACATTCCAAGAGTAATCAAAACAATCCAAAACTAACAACTAAAATGACATATTTTAAAAGATCTTTGACATCTTAAAAGAAACCACTAACAGTAGAAACTAAATTTTGAATTAAGAAGCCATGTTTAATGTAAACAGGAAAAAAGTAACAGGATTCTGATATCAAGTGCAGCAACCTGTGTCGCAAGAGCTGTTTACTTTATTTTTTGCCCCCTTTAAACGAGACGCCAAGCTGCAATGCAAAATAGTCAAGGCACCAGATACCAGGGGCATAGACTTAATGGAAAATAGATCACCATATAATCAGGAGTTACTCAAAGATTAATTAAGTTTCAAACAGCTGAAACGTCACTATTTTGCAAAAACATAATAATTTCTATATTCTAGAAGAAGAAAAGCAAATTGGATAACCACGAACACGGACTACAAATATTTTCATTCTTAAGTGCAATCTCAGCCGAAAGATGGTGAAAGCTTAATGGAATAATCATAGTTATTTCAGCAGCTATAAAAAGGGTCATCACAGATTGCACATTGAATTTAAAGCATTCCATGTTCATAGTTAGTAAGCAAATAGGAAACACAATGAACACGGTCACAACAACAAGGCCCCAGGCTGGGTTCAGCTACATGGATCCAATATTTCCAGGCTGCTCAAGTTAAAGCACTTGATGACTTGATTATGTGCTAGGTAATCTAATAGATCTAACACAATCTACACAATCACACTTTAACAAACAGACTTAGCATAACAGATTTATAATTTCATCACTCACTAACACACAATACGACATGGATTGTCAACTCTCTTATGGCTCGCATTCCCTAACTGAATTCCAAACATTTCTCATTAGCATGCACAAACAAAAGACAAGCAAGCCTGAACTAAGAAAAATTACTTTTACACTTGTGGAATCAGATCTACAAGTCAATCACCACATCACATCAATTGATGCGCATAAGACTGGGGCGACAATAAGCATCATCACATTCCAAAGCAAACGAATCCACAACACAAATAGACGTTCCCAGACATAGAATAGACAAGTATTACATAAAAAACGAATACACAAACACAATGTTAATGGAAATTAATATTGGAGACAATTCCATCAAACCACCAAGCTCCGATTTGATTTCAAAATGTGGAAGCTAATTAGAAACAATAATTGGAGTGCCCAAATGATCCTTACATAAAAAAATGCAGTAGCTTTTCATACCACAAAAAAGTATGTATTTGAAATAATATAGATACTATAGAAGACATACATAAACTAATTCAACTAAAGAAACAGAAACCCATTTCCTAATTAACCCAAAAAGGTTAAAAAAAAAAAAAAAACAATCAAAAATTATATTCAGAAGATTAAGCACATGTAAAAAGTGGAAAACCAGTAAAAAGAATTACAAACAAATCCAAACAATCAAATCATCCAAACAAACAACCAAACAACAGTATTCACTCCATTGCATCAATGCTTTGAGTCAGCACAAATGATTCCAAAGGCCCTAGAAAGAAACCTTTTTGAGATCGGTTGATGAGCAACGACATTGCAACCTTAAAAGCCCAAAACGAGATAAAAAAGCATGTAAAAGACACGCCTTTCACGATTTCACCCCATCAACAATCAGTAGAAACAGATTCATACATGAAATCGATGGGGTAATCTGGGATCGTTTACCTTTTTAGGGCAAAAGAGAGGGCTTTGCGAGGGATTTGGTTTAGTTTCAATGGGTAATCGGCGATCGGAGTAAAAATCGATAGATCTATAGATCTGTCTTTCACGATTCTGCGACTTAGGGTTTGCGAAAGATGGGATTCTGTGATTTGGGGCGAAGGAGGAGGAGTCCTTATAAAGGGCAAAATTAGGGTAGGTCAATAGGCAATAGCTCGACCATTTGGGCTTTCAAATTGGGAACGGCCCATATGCTTATTTTCGTTGGCCCAATTAAGAAACGTTGAAGATGTAACCTAGACCGAATTTAGACTAAAAAAAAAAAAAAAAAAAACGTTAACTATAGACATGGGTAGGACTAGGGATGTATATGAGGCGAGTTTGAGATGGAAAATGCAATCCTCATCCCCTATCCCCACCTATAGTGGGACGAAGATTCCTTGTTTAAAATTTTTCACTAGAGAAGTTTAGACCTTATTTTCCATTCACGAGATTCCTCACCCATCACTTTTTCACATAATATATTAATATATAAAATAAGAGATCAAATATATTATGGATACAATATTAAAATCATTAAAAAGAAGGCCACTAAAAAGGACTTTGATCTAATCATATTTAATATGTATTTATAGAAATAAGTTTACCTCAAATATATTATGGATAATAAATGGCAACATAATTATTTACGATAATTGAAATGTATAATATGTGTTCATAAAAATAAGTTTAGCTCAAACAAATAAAAACTTGTTTAGATTAATGGTCTGTGTATGTGACGACCCGAATCCTTACCCGACCCGACTTAAGGGTAAATTAATAATTTGATTACTTAGTGTGTGTATGATGTGTTCTATGGATTGATAAATGTGTATGAGAAATAGTATTTGGGCCTAAAATAAGATGTAAATAGACTTGTTCATGGGCCGGGCTTATGTCGGGGCTCAGGTCTAAGAACCTTAGCCTAAGCCCAGCCTACTATATATACGCAGGCTTTCACATAGGCCCAAGTCCCGCCCATGTCCAAAATACAAACCCTAAGCCCAACCCATCAAGCCCATATACAAATATTTAAATATTAAAATAAATTATTTATTGTTTTCAAAAAACTAAATAAATTATTTATGCAATTAATAAATTCCTTATAGACTTTTCCTGTAACTTTTGTTTTCCTATGTATATATTTTATATTCATTTGTTATGCATAAAAGGAAAAGTGGCTCAAATGGTAATCCCTTTCTAATGTGACCATTGTGTCCCATGGTCAAATCCCACCTATAACACTAATTTTTTTAAAATATATTAGTCACCAACTTGTATTTGGGTCAGGCTTGGACTTTTAAGGTGGCCTAAACCCACCCCACTTGAAAGCGGACCTACTAGGCTCGGGCCTGGGCTAGACTTTTCTTAGAAATGACTACCAAAGCCCGGTAATTTGTTCACGGGCTTGGGCAGATGGGTACCCAAGCCCGTGATCAGGTCTAGTTGTAAATAAATTCTAACACATAAGTAGGACTAAAATCAAGTTTAAGTGAGCCCAAGCCTATAAGGCAAAATTGTAAGTAAAACTAACTTGGTTACAACCCTACCACTATAAAAAAGAGTTATGAGACCACCCTACACACAACTTCTAGCTTAGAAAAAAGATGGGTGGAGAGCAAGGAAAGAAGAGGGAGAGCTAGGAGAGGGTCCTAACACTAGAGGGTATGGTTCTTCTCTTGTTTTTCTTATTTCCATTTGCTTTTAAGTTCATTTTTGGTTTATGGGTTTGGAGAAGAAGATGGGGTGGCAACACCACTATTTAAGAAGGAATGAAAGTGGGGTGTTATAGTGACACCCCCACCATGAAGTCGAGAGAGAGGGGAAAGGGGGATGCCATGGCGACACCCCTTATGGAGGCTAAGAGTGGAGGGGGTGGCACAAGCCACCGACTCCACCACCGCCGCCTCCACCGAACCATATGGCTTAGAGGAGGGCCTCCCCAATTCGACGGCGTTGGAGAGGAGCCACCCTCAGACTAAGAGTCTGAGGGTGGGGGTGGAGGCGGTGAGGGGAGGCATGCTCCCCTACCGCTATGCGAGCCTAGCCGAGGAAAACCAAGTTGACTCAATCAATGGACCGAGTTGACTCGGTCAAACCGAGTTAACAAGGGTTTAAGGGTTTAATGACCCAACCTTGACTAGGTTGGACCAACTTTGTAACGACCTTTAAATTTAATTGGTGATACGTGTCGAGTTTTTCAGGACTGTGACCTACTCATTGTGATTTTTCATATTACTCAAGCCTCGGGAGTCGACATTGAAGTATATTTTATTTTTCTATGATGTTTATATTATTATTTATACCCGAATGTGAACTTTGTATATCCTAGCACGTGGTTTTCAGTTTATTAATCGCCACGGATTTCTTTGTGAGATTCGGTTAGGAAAAATGGAATTTTTAGGGTATAATACGGATATTTAAACACTGAAAAAGAGTAATTAGTGAATTATCGAAAATAATAAATAATTAAATAAATGTGGGAGCGAGGTTGTGTCCGTGAACACATGCGGTACGAGTTAAGAGTTGAAACGGGTTTGCGAGCGCGTGTTGTAGCGAGAAACAGAATGGTTTTAAGGTTGAAGTCACCAATTGAAGTCTTGTAATTTTATTAGAGTTGTTGGATGGTGTGAAAAGGAGACACAAGATGTACCTCGAGATCTGTGCGTGTGAAGAGATGAAAGATTGGTATAAAAACTAACTTTTCTCTCTCCTCATCCATTGTTGTCATTTTTTCAAACGAAGAGAACGGACGAGAGAAAGGGATTTCGGTGATTTCGGACATGTTGCGATGACGTACATCGACCGAATACGCGTAAAAATGTAGGATATTCGCTCCTCTTGTGTTTGTCGTCAGTTTGACGTAAGTTTTTCGTCACGACGATTTTTTGAGAAAATGTTGGAAATCGATTTGGATTAATGGTTTTGGGAATTGGTGAATTGGTGGTTTGTATATTGATTGGAAGTGAAATAGAATTTTTGAGAATTTTTGAAGAATTTCTTGTGATTTTAGAATCAGGGTATTTTGTCGAGGTTTCGACGCAAAGGGAGTTAAGTGTTAAGTTGTCATGGACGTCCCTCGGAATGCGGCGACATGAGCCGAGGCTTCGAAAAACCCTGGATATTGGTGTTCTGCTGAACACACCGCGAGGGACATTGTGAGGAGCTCTCTCCTACGACGCCACTCACGACGTCTCAAGTAGATAACTAAAAAAAAGAAGAGAAGACGACGTGGGGACGCCGTCCAGTAGAACAAGTCATGACACCTCGGCAGCGAGACACTGTTCACAGGGTCAAATTTATAAAAATTTTAAAAAATTTAAGGGATCTCTCGGGTATCCAATTGGGTTAGAATACGACCCAACATCCCAGAAATCAACTCAATTACACTAATTAAATTATTATGAAAAAATTAGGTAAATTAGAAAGATATTAATAGGATTTGCAAAATTGGTTAATTTACAAACTTTGAGAATTCAAGTGGATCGACTTATGGAGAATTTGCGAGGATTTGAATTTGCGTTTAAGGTACGTCATCGTACAATTGTAAACTAGTAGAAAGTATACACTAATTTATTTTCTATTCATTGCCATTTCTATTTGAATTGAGTTATTATTGGAATTCTGTTCTATATTTTCTTTGGTTGAGTGTCTTGACGTAAGTGTGTTATGAAGGTACTCTTGGGTCTATATTAGCAGGTAAGCGTAAACACTCCTGCTAGTGTGTTGTCCCACCCCATTGATAGCGGGTTATACCCTGAGTACTGGATTGTAGGGCATTACTGTGTTTATGGATTGTAGGGCATTACTGTGACTATAAATGTGGTGTTGTTGTACTGCATTGATTTTGACTCTTTATGGGTCTCTGTTGACTCTTTGGACACTCAAATTTCGTTGTTAGCTTGTCAGCCTGTTTATCATGCTATTTGTTAAATTTTCTGTTTTTCAATACCACATGACATTTGGATTGTTTATTTGGTAAATCTTGAATTACTGTTTAGTTTTTTCTGGCATTACTTTCTATTTTTCATGCACTTACCGTCTAGTTTGTGACGGTGATGCAGATAGAGATAGAGGTGATACGAGCAAAGGGAAGGAGCTAATGCTAGGTAATATCCTCTGAGGACTCTCGGAGCGATCATTCCCTTTACTCACAGTAGGTTTTTGTTCTTTTGGTTGTGATTACTGTATCATATGTTTTGTAAACACTGGGACATGTATAGGGGATTGAGACTAGGGATATCATGTATGATCGCTTTGTATAGCTTTGATCACTAGACATGCATGTATTTATCCATTTCTCAGGATTTCCACATGATAGGTTATCTATTTGTCCTGATTTCCATTATTAGTTATAATTGATTATAGTGATTTCCCTTGCGAATTTCCTGATAACTTTATAATCCTATAACTTACGCATTTAAAATGATTAATTAATGATATATTTGAGGATTTGAGGCTGACTAGGATGCGTAGACTTCGCAAGTAAGGACTCAGGGGTCCACGTAGGTCTAAACCGGGTAGGACCTAGTTTTTTTGGGGAAGCGGGGTCGTCACAAACTTTGACTAGTCTTGACCAATTTTAACTAGTCTTGACCAATTTTAACTAGTCTTGACCAACTTTGACCAAGGGACTTATTGGTTCTTATAACACAAGGAGGGCCAAATGAGCTTAAACTTCGACTACAGAGCACGTCGGTAGCGCCAACGAGAACACCAAACGCTGCCAAACCCGTGTGACTCACATTAATGAGTTCCCAAAGTCTAAGAAATGGAAAACAAACAACTTTAAATTAGGAGATGTATTATGTGATGTTTGTATGAATTGTCTAGAGTTGCACGAAGGTTCTCATCGGACCCCGAGCACTTCAAGGATTGTCTTAGGTGTCGCGACGAGACAAGGTAAGTGGAGAACTTTACTCATACATTAGATATGACTTAACTATTAGATATATATAAAATCACTTGTTTTATCGGAAACTTATGGATGGAATGCGGATAGTCCTTGATATAGATTACTAAATCTATGTAACGACCCATTTTCCAACGGATCGCCACGGGGGCTAATGCGGCCCCACAACCTGGCCTACCAACGCCAACTATGTCCCACATGCAATCACATTCACCATTATATCATTATTAACCTCAATAAATAACAATTTACTGATTAAATTGTCAATTAACTCAAATCATTTGTTTGAAATCGTTTTCAACCTCAATAATCACAGTGGAAGACTTAAATCATGACAAATTCAGTTTAAAATCATAAAGTCATGTCCAGAAATCATATGCCTAATGTGGAAAACCCATATGTCATCATATATCAGTGAAATAACCTCAAAAGAGTCACAAAATATCAATATACGGGTCCTAGAAATGTCTCACAGTCCTAAATCCCGAAAATAAAAACAAAATACATATATATATAAAGCACATGTACAAGTCTAGCATGTCTGTTTGTAATCACAAGTAGTCTGCAAGCTTTCCCTTGCCACAACTCGTACTCAGATATGCACTCAAGCTATCATAAAAGACAGATGACGGGTCCAGAGTGAGTATTCCCAAAGAAATTAAATGAGCAATCACGAAAGTAAATACTAGAATTTAAATGAACTATTAAATAAACACGCAAAATTAAAAACAAACAACTGTGCTCATCGCATGAAGTAAATAATAGTGAAACTCAAAAGTGTGCCTAAAGCTTAAGGTCAGACTAGCACCATACTTCGGACTCTTCCATAGAGTACTATTAGCGAGTAATACTGAAGTGAGGCTAGTCTCGGATCCGCTAGGTGTCCGTGCGTAGAACCTATAACGCATCTACACGTGCCCCGACGCGATCCTCAGGTCGACTTATTCATCGAGATCTCTGACACACGTGTTATGACCTAATGGACATACACACGGAATGGCACGGAGGGAGAGCTTAAACGTCCGTCCATATAGACTCCACAACAGGAGATAGAGTAATGAAACTGAATTCAAATTACCAAAAATAAGTAAATGCTCAAGTAATTTCAGTTGAGATACTAAACACCTCAAATCGCACTCCAACTAACCCAATTACGCCCAATCACGCCTCCAAATGCGTATACAAACACCAATCAGTTAATCTCAAGCCTGATATCCAAAAATATCTATTTATTTCCCCAAATTCCTAATTCTTCCCAATTCTCATCTACCCTTAAATTACACATTTTTAAAATCCTCATTATATTGGTAATAATCTTTAATTAAACCCCTAATTAAACTAAATCGAAAAATTCATTTTAAATTTTTATTTATTTTTCTATCTCGGACGCCGTGAGTGGCACACCGTAAGTAATTGCCTTACGGCGTGCCTAAGGCATCCTCGATGTCGTGACTCACACCGCCACGAGCTTCACCCCCATGACGTGATATAAAGTGTGGGGTGTGGGAGCTCTCTGGTTTGGACGTTTTGTGTAACGACCCAATTTATAATTGCTGTTATTTATGACGTTATTGCTGACGTGGATGCCAGTGGAGACGTTCTTGGGTCCCATAGCAAGAACGGAGCACGATCGGATTAGGTATATAGTCCATTTTGTGTGTTTTTGATTAGTATTTACGATGTATATGTTCAATTTAGTTAAATTGCATCGCAATATGTATGTTTATATTGTTCATTGACGAGTGAGCTTGTGTGACGGGTATTCGCTACGTATAGTGGGTAGAAGCGGATAATGGGTGACGAATGATTAGTACGCTAGGCTGGGGTCTAAACATACATAATAAATGATAAAATATATTAAATAATTCATATTAAATGACGTTGAGACAGTTGGGATCGTTGCTGTGCGAAAATGGGATGGTTCGCAGACCGGAGCCGGGTGTCGGAACGTCTGGGGTTATGTGTTAGTAGCTAAGGGATAAGGTTAAATGACCTAGAAAGAGTCAATTTTGGTATCAAATGTGAACCAATTGACCCAATCTCAACCCCTCAATCAAGGCCTTGGGATATGGGGGTGAGACATGATGAGACTTATCATATATATAAGTTGGATTTTCAACATTTACATAAACTTTTCTCTCTCCTCATAGAGAAATCCAAAAATTGAGAGAAATTGTGAGGGTTTTGTGAGATTTGTGTAACAAGTTAGAGCTTAAAAAGCCAAAGGAAATCGAATATAAGGTTAGTTCTTCGATCCATATCTCTTCTCAATGATTCGGGATAAATTTTGGGTGTTTTAACGGTGGTTTTAGACGAGGGTTTGAGCACACCAGTGGAATGGGGTGTTGCTATGGTTTTGAATGTTGGATTTGAGGTTGTGGTGGTAGATTTGGTGTTGATATTGTTGTTGTTATGATTTTCAAACAATTGTCGGGTTTTTTGGTCAAAAAACACCGAGTTTATATTTTGGACGTGTGTTGTTGAGGGGTTTTGTTTTTGTGGGCCTTATGGAGTGTTTAATGGGTTGTTGGAACGAATGCAGAGCGCGGCGGCGAGCCGAGGGGGTTCGAAAACTTGAGAAAACTCCTCTGCCGAATACGCCGTAGGGTTTAGAAGCCCACGACGCCACTCGCGGCGTTTTGGACAGAGAAGAAAAGTGAGAAAATGGGAAATGACGCCGTGGAGAATTGAACGTGGCGGCGTCCTCGACGGCGTCTGGGTCAGTTTTGAAACTAAAATTTTAATAAAAATTTACCAATTGGGGTTTGTCCTAGGGATTTATATAATCTATTTAGGATGCTTTAACGATGATTTTATCGATGATTTGGGTTGTAGATTGAGGTTACAAGGTATGAAAATGTGTTTGGTTGATCAAGAATTATTGGTTTTAGGTTTATTTGATAGATATTGGACACGTATTTATGTGTGCATTTGGATTTAGTATATTAGTGGAGCGCAGTTTGAGGTGTATAATATCTCAACTGAAATTCACTTTAGAACTTACTGCTTGATTATTTGAATTTTGTCCAATTGATTCAATACTCTTATTTCTGTTATTGTTTTACGGTGGTTGAGTTTACTCCTACCTGGTGCTTATTTATTGCGGGGGTATAGGGTCCACTAGGCCATATCATATGTTCTACTCATGCGCCGGAGAATATGCTACCTGGGTGCTCAAGCTTTAATTTTTTCATCTTTTCATGAAACCTTATCTGTGTCAGAAAACACAAAAATAGACACTACTGTCTCAGATCTCTAAAAAACACTTCTTTATATCTCTCACCACCAGATCTCTCACCAGAGAAACCTAAAAACAACCCTTCTTTGCAAAAACCAAGCCAATAGACCTAGATCAACCCCATTTGCAAAAACCTAAGATACATTGGAAATTTGGTAGATTTGTTTTTTGGGTTTTCAAATTTAACCAAAAGGGTATCTGAATCTGGCATCAAAAAATGAACTTTCTTTCTAAAACCTCATTGCATTTCCCATACAGACCCACCACAGAACACAAACTGAAGCAGCAACGCAAGGCTTCTTCTTCAAAGATTTTCAGTGGGGAGTACAAGGACATGGAAATCAGTGAAGCAATGGTAGTGATGGTGGTAGTGGTGGGTTCGTATGAACAACAATAAGAAGAGAATATATAGTACAGATTAGATGAGAAAGAAAGAAAGAAAGAAAGACAGATGTGTTGTTGTTAAGTACAGTAAAACTTGATCACTTTAAATGGGCATGCACTGATCGAATCAAGAAATTAAGACCTTTGAATGAGTTAGAAAAGAACCCAAAAAGAAAAGAAGAGACATTTATTAACCAAAAACTGAACTGATAACAATTTCATTAGTCAAACAACAATTATGTCTATAATCTAGAGAAACCAAAGTATAATTCATTCAATCAAGTTAACTCGCTATCTAATTAAGTTACCACAACAATATTCACATAGGCATTTCATCAAATAATTTTAAGTACCCTATTAAATCATCAATAAAGACTTGTACCTCCCAATGTAATCAAATATTGAGACACAATACCACCAATAAGTAAAAAAGAAAATAGGCACAATGACAAATCAATGAAGAACACAATTCCAAACCCTAGAATAATAATCGGGTAATAAATCAATGAAAAACACAAATACTCGCAAGAATTTATTTGGACGATCATAAACCCGAAAGGCACAGTGAGAATTCTGAAATCCTAACAATTGTTGATGATAAAATTCTACGTCCTTTAATTTTCAAAAGAGATGGTAGATAGAGAAAGAGGACAAAAGTAAACAATACATACAAGTTGATAACTAAAAGAGAGCATGAACAAATGAAGCTTGTGAAAGCTTCTCTGATTGCACAATTATCATGGAAAGATTACTTTAAGTAATAAAGATCTCAACCTTAAAAAGACATGTTTTAGTCTCTTACGTCAAATATCTACAATACAATATATATCTAGCTAGGTAAGATTATGCAGATGAAGTAACAATATAGCATCCACTTTGCCTAACATCTATTCTTTAATTTGCCCAAAAAAACTTAGCATTCTTTACATATACATATTCATACAAGTAACTCTTTTTCAATAGTACTATGGAATTAGTGATGTGTGAGCTCTGTAGCTAGTATGGCCAGTAGTGATTACAAAGGTTTATGTTGGAGGAATTATGGAATATAGGGCTATAACTCACAATAAAATAAAACCAATATTTTCATTGACATTTCATCAAACAACTTCAGTGCACTCTATTAAACTATCAAAATTATAAGATTAACATTCATTTGTTAGTAAAAATTACATTTGTTTGGAGAATCCAATTTTTTTTGTCAAAAAAGATTATTCCATTAACAAAAAATAGTTGATTCATTAAAGTCCCAATCAATGTTTTCAATTATTTTTAGATAGATGAACGGAGGCGGTACTCCTTTATATATATATATATATAAAATTATTGAACTACGGGATATACAAAATGATTTTTTAAAATGGGGTATGACTACCCCAAACCTGCCCCACATTGGTCAGTAATTACGAAAGTAAAAGTACTGGAATTCAAAAAACTATAATTTAAACATGCGGAGTACGAAATACGGACAGCATAACCGTAAAAGAAAGATCATCGCATGCATAAATATAGTGAGGAAACAAAGTACGTGCACATAAAAATCAGACCAAGTCATACTTCGGGCTTTTCCCCAGGCACGGCCCATGAAGAACACACCAATGGGTTGACCCTGGACCCTCTAGGTGGTCGGCGTAGACCAACGACGCACCCACACAAGCCTACCATACCCAGGTAGCCTATTCACCGGCGTATACTTAGACAAGTGCTATGACTCAATGGACTCTATGGCCGTAACGAAATAAGCACCAGGTGGGGGTGATCTCAACACCGTAAAGACACCAGGTAGGAGTACCCTCCACTACCGTAAAGTCACCAGGTGAGAGTGCCCACCGTAAAGCAAAGATGAAATGGAATAAAGAATAAATGGAACTGAATTCAAATAAATCAAATGGTAAATACTTAAAGTGAAGTTCAATTGGGATACTACACACCTCAATTCGCACTCCTCGTTCTACGAATTAAATTCCCCGGCTCGATTCCTTCAATCCCCGATAATACTCCCGGTCTGATTCCCGACTAAACCCCGACTCCAATTACTATTTCAAGACTCCTGGAATCCATTTATGAAGGTTAATTATCAATTAATAGGTTTAAAATGTTGGTTAGACTCATTTCTTCATTTTCCAATTTTTCACATTCCAGTGAACTATTAGCGCGCTAATGAGATGAATTAGCGCGCTAATTCATCTAAGTCACTGTTCATCATTTTCCAGAGGGTAATTAGCGCGCTAGGTCCTCCTATTAGCGCGCTAATCGCGCTCTGTCCAGATTTTTACAGTTCAAAATTTCACACTTCAAACACCCCATAAACTCATTCATTCGACTCCAACACCTCAAAAACTCACAATTCACCTCAAAAACTCCATTTAAACACAATTTCATTGAATTTAAACATTCAATTCCAAGAATCCTCAAGAATAATATTTTCAAACCCATTTCCATATCATCATCAAATTCCTCTCAAATTAGCTCAAAAACACACCCATTCCATGCCATTCTCATTCACATTTACTCCAACAAAACCAAGTGTTTGATCCCTCAACAAATCCGAATTTTATAAATTCTCACCCACACCAAAAATTCCACAAAAACTCAAGTTTATTGTGTCCATACCTTTGGTTCTTGTTGTGGGAAGCCACAAATCAACCTTTCCACACTTGTTGGCTGTTTTTCCCCTTCTTCTTCTCCTCCAACGATCTCTCTCTTCTTCTCAAGCTTTCCCTCTTCAATCTCACACTCTTCTCCCTTGATCGGTCAACACAAAACATATATATATATACTTAGTTTGATCAAGTGTGTGCACGAATCTCGAGAACAATCCAAGGGTTCATGGTCACCCTGTGTCACTCCAACTCCAAACACCTTATCATGACACCAATGACCCTGTTGAGCATCTCGAGAACCATCCAACTGTTATTGTTTTATTCAGCTCAACTATATGACTTATAAATTCCAAATTGATTTAGCCCATAATAATTATCTACCCTATTCAATAAATTACCAAAATTTATGGGTAAGCTCACCTTAGTTCCCTCGACTACCCGGCACCTCGTGCCTCATGTCCCGCGTCCGTACGCACCCCGAAGTCATTCCTCACTCGTCAATCAACTACATTAACATACATATTGCAATGGAATTAGCTAATTTATACCTTTTCATCACAATTTACCACAACAAGCATACAATACGGACTGTATACCTAGTTCGAGTGCGTTCCAATCTCGTTGTGGGACCTCGACCGTCTCATTGGCGTCCACATCTCGCAATAATGTCATAATTAACGGCAATTTAAAATTTGGCGTTACAATTCTTCCCAACTAATTCGAAATTTCGTCCCGAAATTTAAGTCTTTATCAACACTCACCCGTAAATAATTGAGGATATCTCCGCCTCATAGTCGACTCGAGCTCCCAGGTGAGTCCTCGGTTCGTGATGCGCCATCGATCCAACACTTTCGGAATCTCCCTGTTCCTCAGAGTCTGAACTCTACGATCCATGATCTCAACGGGTTGCTCTTCATATGAAACATCAGGACGAACCTCAATCTGTCTAATATCCACCATCGGTCTCGGTCCTGTCCTTGCTAACCTCAACATAGACACGTGAAACACTGGATGAACGCCTGCTAACTCTGCTGGCAACTCCAATCTATATGCTACTGTCCTAACACGTGCTACAACTCTGAACGGTCCAATATATCTCGGTGCTAGTTTCCCCTTGATTCCAAACCTCTGATGTCCTTTCCAGGGCGAAACTTTCAAATATACCAAATCATCCACATCATAGCTCAAACCCTCAAGATACCTATCAGCATACTTCTTTTGCCTATCTTGAGCTGCTTGCAATCTCAATCTAATCTGCCGAATCTTCTCGGTGTGGTCAGTCAACAACCACTTCAGTCCAATCACCGCCACGTCTTGGTCTTTGCCGCCAACAAGTGGTGACCTGCAGGTCTTCCATACAAAGCCTCAAATGGTGGCATACCAATACTCGCCGATAGTCATGTTGTTGTACGCGAACTCGCACAACGGCAAATACTCTTCCCAAGCACCTCCAAACTGCAAAATGCATGCCCTAAGCATGTCTTCCAATATCCGTATCAATCTCTCTGACTGACCGTCCGTCTGAGGATGATAAGCCGTACTAAACTGCAGTCTCGTCCCAAACTGCTCTTGCATGCTCTCCCACAACTTCGAAGTCAACCTGGGATCTCTGTCAGACACAATAGATATCGGCACTCCATGTAGCCTAACAATCTCTCGCTCAAAAATGATACTCAACTGAGCAAACGAATACTTCATCGATATAGGGATGAAGTGTGCAGACTTCGTCAATCTATCAATCACAACCCACACAGCATCATGACGTCTCGCAGACTGTGGCAATCCACTAACAAAGTCCATCTTAACATGCTCCCATTTCCACTGCGGAATGGGTAGTGGTTGTAACAATCCAGCTGGTCTCCTGTGCTCGGCCTTAACCTGCTGACAAACATGACAAGCTCTCACATATGCACCCACATCGGCATTCATCCCAGGCCACCAAAACAAAAGTCGCAAGTCATGATACATTTTAGTCATGCCAGGATGAACTGTATACCGCGAACGGTGTGCATCCTCAAGAATGCTATCGCGTAGTTCCTGCACCTCAGGTATCCACAACCTACCCCTGTGTCTCAAGCACCGGGTCCAACCACTAGACCAATCAGGCAACCCGGATCTGAGCCAAACAAATGGCGAAGCGAAAAATGTCCGTCGACCTTTGCCACTCGGCGACCTCTCTAACGACACCACAGAACACGCATCGGCGCGACGATATGAACATCGGCAAAAGCATCGACAAACACAACACCGTCGCGACCTCCAAAGCAATCCATGCTCATGTGTCATCTCGCGCAAAGCCTGATCGACTCTCTACACCACTCCGCTCAATGCATCGCAACTACATTCGCTTCCCAGGATGGTACTCAATCGCGAAATCGTAGTCTTTCGATAACTCGAGCCACCGTCTTTGCGCGCATATTCGGATCCTTCGAGTGAATAGATACCTCAAACTCTGATGATCTGTAAATAACATAAACCGCTCCCCATAAAGGTAATGTCGCCAAGCCTTGAGCGCAAACACAACTGCAGCTAGCTCTAAATCATGCACCGGATAATTCTCCTCGTGAGGTCTCAATCGCCTCGATAAATATGCAACTGGGTGTCCTTCCTGCATCAATACACATCCCAACCCAGTCCCGGAAGCATCTGTGTAGACCGAAAAGCCTTTCCCTGTCTCAGGTAGAGCCAACACTGGCGCAGAAGTCAACCTCCTCTTCAACTCTAAAAATGCTGCCTCACAGCCTTCAGACCATTCAAACTTAACATTCTTCTTGGTCAACCTCGTCATCGGCGCTGCAATCAAAGAAAAGTCCTGCACAAATCGCCGGTAATAGCCCGCAAGCCCCAAGAAACTACGAATGTCTCAGAATCGCTCTCGGTGTCCTCCAATCAATGATCGCTCGAATCTTGTCTCCATCAACAGATATTCCTTGACTACCAATGACATGTTCGAGAAATTTCACCTCTCTCAGCCAAAAGGCACACTTGCTGAACTTAGCGTACAATCTATGTTCCCTCAACGTCATCAAAACATCTCTGAGGTGTCTCTCGTGCTCCTCACGAGTCTTACTGTATATCAAGATATCATCGATGAACACAATCACATAACGATCCAAAAATGGTCGTAATACTCGGTGCATCAAATCCATAAAGATAGCCGGTGCATTAGTCACCCCAAATGGCATGACTGTGAACTCGAACAATCCATAACGTGTGCTAAACGCCGTCTTCTCTATATCACTTTCCCGAATCCTCAACTGATGATAACCAGATCGTAAATCAATCTTCGAGAAAAACTTAGCACCCGCCAACTGATCGAATAGATCATCAATCCTAGGAAGTGGATAACGATTTCGAATCGTCACTTGATTCAGCTTCCTGTAATCTATGCACAACCTCAAAGAACCATCCTTCTTCTTAACAAATAGTACTGGTGCGCCCCAAGGAGACATACTAGGATGAATAAAACCCTTCTGCAACAGCTCCTCTAATTGGGACCTCAACTCTCCCTGCTCCGAAGCTGACATCCTGTACGGTCGGCTATATATCGGCTGCGTCCCCGGAATCAACTCAATAATGAACTCAACTGCCTAGGAGGTGGTAAACCTGGCAAATCGTCTGGGAACACCTCGGGAAACTCACACACTACTGGGACATCCTCCACTCTAATATCTGGTCTCAGGTCTGGCTCAACTACCGTCCTAAACGCCTCCATCTCCTGAATCGTAGCTAATCGACCTCTGGTAATCGGTAAGTCTGACGCCGTCCCAACAAAAGTAAATACGGGAATACCCTCAATATCAAATACTATCATCTTCCCAAAGCAATCAATGTGTGCGCGATATGTCGCTAGCCAATCCATACCCAATAAAGCATCAAACTCTAAATACTACAGGACACGAAAGTCGACAGTGTAATCGGTGTCCCTCAATCTCTACTACACAATTCCCAAGGCATATCCGGTTAGGGTAAATCTTATCCCCAAGCAGTTGTATCGAGGACAAGATGTGGATCTAAGGTCTCAACTCAGTAGTCCTAATCGTCCGACCCTACGTCCCGATATAAATGACAATGTACTGTCGGAATCAAATAATACATGCATGAAGACATCGCATATAGATAACATACCCTCGACGAGTGACGAGTCGCATCACGCTCCGGTTGTACGGTCGTAGGTGTAAGCATACGCATGAGCCCTCTCCCTAATCGCTCAATCGTGGTCGTGAAGATGAAGGCGACATCGGACAATCTCTATGTATATGCCCGACCTGATGACACCTGAAACATCGTCGTGTCTCCCGCCAATCAGACTGTGTCACTATATGAACCTGAGCCCTGTCACGACCTCGACCTCTCTGTCCTCTACCACGACCTCCTCTATCTCGCACACGCTGTCGTGGCTGCTCAAATGGTGCAGGTGCAGCAACGTACACCACCTGCCTCTCGTCTCCTCTCTGATGCTCGGAACGTCTATCTCGTCGACCCTGATAATCATGTCTCTGTCGATCGATCGCTTTCTCTCTCTCTTCGGTCTCGATCGGACCGAGAACTCTGTCCGAACCGTCTCCAAGCTCACCCCGGTGTCGTAAATACGTCTCGCGAGCCAATGCTCTGTCAAAAAACACTCACGTAGCGTCTCTCGCACCGGTCGCAACTATCACACCACCAATCCTCTCATCTAGGCCTCGATGAAGTAATAGATCTGTAACCTCTCCGTGTTAGCCACATCCATGGCGTACATCATGAGATACTGGAATCGATCCATGTCTTGTGACACGGACATGTTACCTGTCGCGATCCCAAGAAGCTGCTCTCTCGGTCTCAATCGCACCTCGGTAGGGATGTACTCATCCAAAAATAACTATCGAAACTACGCCCGTCGACGGTGTAGAATGTATGTCGGTGTAAGTAGTCCACCATACCGTTGCCGACCTCTCAAACAATACCCCGAGATACGCGCACTGGTCCGCCTCGGGTACCTCTAATAATCTTGGTGTAGTCGTCGATGTGTCATCAACCACCGTGAACCTCGGGATCACTAACTCCGAGTGAAGTACGTGGGGTTGAATCTCATAAAGTCTTTCACCATCTTTGCTGCCTCAGACATCCTACTTCTGGCAGTCGAAACCCCTACACGCTGCTCGGTAGTAGCTAGTGTCACCTCCGTAGTCTCACCATGGCGTCATAATAGGCTCGGCCTCTCTCTCATCACCTCCTCTATCCCACTGTCGTATGTCCTCACCGGTGGTGCAATCACCGCCCGTGTAGTAGGTGTAACTAGCTCAGCAGTAGGTGCTACTACTGGTACTCGTGAACTCCGTATATACTCCATTAGCTCGGCCATCCGAGCTGCTTGCAATAATAGCTTCTTTGCTCGATCGACCTCTGTATCATAGCTCGCATATCAGCCATGTCATTAGTGGTACGATCACTAGTATCTCCAACCTCTGGCTGAGTAGTGGGCGGAGTAGTAGGAGCCTGTCCGTCCATCCTAAACTGCACAACCATCGTGCAATGGATCAGACTCAATACATATACGCATATAATATGTAATACACAATCAAAACATACGTATATGTATAATTTCCTAAATTTACCCACCTCACATCACTTCCCAACTAAGCCTTTAATCATTCACTTGTGGTTTCCACATCTAAGATTTATTCATTGATACCAAGTAGCAAATTGTGGCGGTATCAGGTTAACTATCATCATCGTTTTATCCTTTAGGTTCCTCAAACCTAAGCTCTGATACCAAAATGTGGCGGCCCCAATTTCCACATTGGTCCGCCACGGGAGGCCACGCGGGCCCACAACTGTCCACGTCACCACCAGTTGTGTCCCACGCCCAATTATCCATCATTGATCAACTTCTCATTTAATTTGATTCAATTAATATCATATATCCTCAAATTAACAGCGGAAGCTTATATAAACAATATAAAAATTCATCTTGTGTTTTATTAGCAAAATGCCTAAGTGGAAACCGTACGAGATATACATCATATACATGTCATATAATCCTCAAGATATCAAAATGTACAACCTATCTCTCATGCCCAAAACCCGACATAAAACAAATAAATGTAAACATACGTACGAGTGGGGCTAAAACTGTCAATCGATGTACTCTTCTAGCTTGCCCTTTCCCCGGCTCGTACTAGGGTCTGCACTCAGCCATCTCAAAAAGACAGATGACGAGTCCAGAGTGAGTAATCCCAAGGAAATTCACCAAGTAATTACGAAAGTAAAAGTACTGGAATTCAAAAAACTATAATTTAAACATGCGGAGTACAGAAATACAGACAACTGTAAAAGAAAGATCATCGCATGCATAAATATAGTGAGGAAACAAAGTACGTGCACATAAAAATCAGACCAAGTCATACTTCGGGCTTTTCCCCAGGCACGGCCCATGAAGAACACACCAATGGGTTGACCCTGGACCCTCTAGGTGGTCGGCGTAGACCAACGACGCACCCACACAAGCCTACCATACCCAGGTAGCCTATTCACCGGCGTATACTTAGACAAGTGCTATGACTCAATGGACTCTATGGCCGTAACGAAATAAGCACCAGGTGGGGGTGATCTCAACACCGTAAAGACACCAGGTAGGAGTACCCTCCACTACCGTAAAGTCACCAGTGAGAGTGCCCACCGTAAAGCAAAGATGAAATGGAATAAAGAATAAATGGAACTGAATTCAAATAAATCAAATGGTAAATACTTAAAGTGAAGTTCAATTGGGATACTACACACCTCAATTCGCACTCCTCGTTCTACGAATTAAATTCCCGCTCGATTCCTTCAATCCCCGATAATACTCCCGTCGATTCCCGACTAAACCCCCGGCTCCAATTACTATTTCAAGACTCCTGGAATCCATTTATGAAGGTTAATTATCAATTAATAGGTTTAAAATGTTGGTTAGACTCATTTCTTCATTTTCCAATTTTTCACATTCCAAGTGAACTATTAGCGCTAATGAGATGAATTAGCGCGCTAATTCATCTAAGTCACTTGTTCATCATTTTCCGAGAGGGTAATTAGCGCGCTAGGTCCTCCTATTAGCGCGCTAATCGCGCTCTCGTCCAGTCATTTTTACAGTTCAAAATTTCACACTTCAAACACCCCATAAACTCATTCATTCGACTCCAACACCTCAAAACTCACAATTCACCTCAAAAACTCCATTTAAACACAATTTCATTGAATTTAAACATTCAATTCCAAGAATCCTCAAGAATAATATTTTCAAACCCATTTCCATATCATCATCAAATTCCTCTCAAATTCAAAAAGTCTTCAAAATATTAAATAACCAAGTGAAGCCAACATTCTCAAGCACAACAATAGTATTGAAGCCTCTCAATGACCCAAAAACAACAACAGAAGTCGATCACCCCACTAGACCAGAGGATCTCACACCCATCCTTTGGTACGGCCAAACTACACCAAACACATTCAAGCCGTCCAACATATCCATTCATAAAAACTAAATGCATTCAAGACGGGGCAATGTTTTCCAATTAACTAATAGAACTGAACCAACAATTCACTGTTCCAATCAAATTGATTAAGGAAGAACCATAATCTATTAATAAAATATTGAGTTGTAAACCATACCAGAACCAGGTGATGAAGAGAAGAATCAAATTGACCAAGGGTATTCTCACTTTTATTATATATATATATATATATATATGAAGATTTGCTAAATTACTCTGAGATTAAATTGGGATTTCGATTTTATCCACAATGATATGATATTTTAACAAACCAATTTAAGTACGTGTACTTGCAAATCAAATTTTCAAACGGATAAGCTTTGTATCCTTATTTAAAGGAACTAAAAGATTACGTTTCTATAAGATAAAATCAAAAATAACCAACAAAACTTATTATTTCGGTCATATTAATTTAATGTGCGTCAATTAAATAAAACAACCGAGATTTTTGCAAACGAGATAGGAGAAACCCCAAAAACCGTAATACTCTTTCTAAATACCAAAATGAGAATTGCAAAACACAGAGATCTATCTGATACCAATTGATGGCTAAATTAAAAATCAAGATCTCATATATCTCTTCATACTAAATCAATAAGAAAGATCATAGAAACTTACAAGACATTCCATTAGAAAGTCTTCAACTTTCTATAGCTTGATGATATAGATTTAATGGATAAACTTTTGTCCAAAAGAACATCCATAAATCACTGCGAAGGCCAGGACTCCAACGGATAGGGTTGAGTAGGTTATAAACGGTTCCATCAACCATCATTAACCAACTCTACTTGAAATGACCATAAAACCCCTTAATAATATATTTTAATATCTTAGATAATAATAAATTATTAATTAAAATAAACCATATCTAACATAGTACATATCTATAGATGTAGATATAGATTTTCTCAATAAAAAAGATATAGATATAGATATAGTCTAGATAGGTACTATATCTCAAAAAAAAAAAAAAATAGAAAACTAATAAATAATTAAAAATAGAAATGGATAACTATAGATATAGATATAGATTTTCTCAAAAAAAAAAGATATAGATATAGATATAGATATAGATATAGTTTAGATAGGTATTATATCTCAAAAAAAAAAAAAAAATAGATAACTAATAAAAAATTAAAAATAGAAATGGATAGCTACCACAATGAGAAATTATAATCTACCGACACACTTACTCGATTGATATAAATATGCGACATATGTTTGCATCAAATCGGTTTTATTTTGCAAAAACTTCTCTCCTATTGTTCTTTTGCAAAAACTTCTCTCCTTTTTTTTTTCGGTAAGAAAATTCTCTCTTTTTGTTATTTTTTGAAAGCAACGATTTTACTCCAGAGGAAGAGGCCGAAGTCGATCAGAAAGGTTTAATACTTATCTTTATAGCACTACATTTTTTTTTTTTTTTTGTTAATTCACTATAGATGATTAAAAAAAAACTAAGGATGCATTCTTTTATTAGACTGGAACTTTCGTTAATTGGCTTGTCTTCATTCCTTGATGTAAAAATAATTTTATCTTGTTTCAAGGTTTACGTAGGTTATTGTCCTGCTTTGAAAAGTATTCAGATTTGATAATTGGGTTAGTTATCTCCTTTTATTTATTGTTTGCAGTTGAACCTTCTATAACAATTAATTTTGTGAAATCGAGATCTTTCTAAAGAGGAACTATTTGCTTTCCACTCTAATCAACTAACACCGATTGGTTTCAACAAAAAAAAAAAAAAAAAAAAAAAACTAACACCGATTATTTCCTATTTTTTCAACTTCGTTAATTTATTTCTTGTTATTAATTTTGATATTTTGACTATCATCGATCTGCAGTACTCTAGATTTTACAAATTCTTTTGGGTGTTTATTCAGTTTAGAAGGCCTTGATTAAAAAATAAAATAAAATTAGAAGGGATTTAAACACCGCCTAGGGGATTGAGTAGAGCGGAGTGGAAGAATTTGATCTACCGCCTATTCTAATGAATTTAGGATTAATTTTTTTATCATAAGAAAAGTAAGATTAAGTAAAAAAAATTAAGTAAAAAAAATGCCAATCGAGAATTTTAACTATGAATTAGGTAGTGATCGTCTTCTTGATTG
The DNA here is from genome assembly GCA_039657345.1 of Stephania japonica. Classification (NCBI taxonomy): domain Eukaryota; kingdom Viridiplantae; phylum Streptophyta; class Magnoliopsida; order Ranunculales; family Menispermaceae; genus Stephania; species Stephania japonica. Next base: position 10,279,838 of record CM077558.1, on the reverse strand, counting down.
ATTTCTTGATTTGCTTGGTCTTTTAATTTCTTGTTTATGATGAATATGCCTTTGAAGGATGTGGTTTGTAACTTCTACAGAAGTGGGAGCATGGGGAAGCACAGGGAGGGAGTGAAAGCAAAATTGGAAGACCTGATGAACTAGATGGACAATGTTGCAAGAGACAAACTAAATGACGATCATGCCCTTAAAGAACTATGCAATAACACTGTCAACGAGGTCGATTTGCCCTTAAAAAACTATGAAAAATACCAACCAAGCAAATAGATAGACAAACCAAGCAACTACAGATCGACTGACATTGTCATTGCAGAGTTCTTTAAGGACAGCACCATCATTCGGTTTGTCTCTGGCAACACCTTTCCATCTAATTCATAAGGTTTTCTAGTTTTGCTTTCATGATCCGTCCCAGTGTTCCCACTTATGTAAACGTAATAAACCACATTCTTCAAGGGCATCATCAAAAATAAGAATAAGACCTTAAAAACCAATTTTCATTACGGATAAGACATCACTCGCTAAAAGGCAAGATTATGGGAGCTCCCAATTTTGACTTGTGTTGGTGTCGCTTATAAAAAAGAGCTAGTGATAGACTGATAGGACGATACATTATACATAACCAATGACTAATCGAACACTAATCAATATTTAATAAGATTGAACAACCTTTCCTAGTCTCCTAATCTAGTTAGAAAGAAAACTAACAATACCTTTACACGACCAACAAAAACAAAAAACTTGGTTATGAGGCGAATTTTAACCTAGACCTATTTATAGACTCCTGCCTAACGTAATTCGAGTTTGAGATTTGATCAAAGATAGCATAGATTGGACCAAACCTTTGAACAAAAAAAAAAAAAAAAAAAAAAAAAAACGTTCATTTTTATTTGCTGACTCAAGACTCATATGAGAACTTGGAAATATTTTGGTATTTACTTAAAAATAAGTTTTTGTGTGAGGATCCTAATTCTCAAATTGGGGCCGCTCGGCCTGAACTAATGCCAAATCCTTTGAGATAACCAAATGAGTTGGGTCGATGATCCAATAACCTTAACCTACGAAATAAAACAATACAAACATGTACAAATAACAATTCTAAAGACTTATCCAAATTGCAAGTCAATGTGGTAAATAGTTGTCACAACCAAATTGAAATAACGGTTCAAAAGTAGCTACCCATCAAAATTAACCGTCGTTCAAGGAGGTCGTGGGTTTGATTTTCAATCAAGTAAAAAAAATATAACTTGATCCTATGCAAATTACATCATCACCCTAAGAAAAAATATTCTTTTTTATTTTTGTTTTTTCATACATTAATATTTATTAAGGATAAATAATTATGAGTCGACTAAAAAACTATTAAACTTTTTTCAAAAAAATAATAAATAAAAATAACCTTATGTTTGTATCTAAGATAGATAACTACTATGTCCTCGAAAAAAAAGATAGATAACTACTCTAATTCAAAAAAAAAAAAGAAGATATAAGATAACTACTAATATAAGAGATAATACTAATCTAGTCACACGCAGTAACTTGATTTCTTATAATAAAAAGTAACTTGATTAATTAACAACCAATAAATCTTTTTCAAAAAAAAAAACAACCAATAAATCAAATCACGTATATCATGTTAATTTGCTCAAATAGTTCCTTATTTAAATAGTTTAGCTTTGCTTATTTTATTTTTTTGTTATTCTTGTTCTTTATGTTCTTATATTGTTACTAATTCTTGTCTTGGACTTATTCTAAACCATTATTGAAAGTCTTGTATTCTTGAAAATCGCTTGGATCTATCGCACTTAATTATGATCATTGGATGATCTTGTCTTGACTTATGCTATATATGCATATCTTCATCTTCTTCAAAACAATACCATAACTTGTTGCACTATTTGCAAGGCACACATCTCACTTTGTATATATTGTTTAAAATTTGAGCATTCTTCGGAAAATCCGTCGACATAGACACAACAAGACATCTAATTAAGAAAGAATTATCTATCATGAGTCATCTAAAAAAGAAATATCTATCTACATATTAAATAAAGCATTCATACTAGTAGCAAAATTGATAATTATAAGAGAGAAATCTAATTGACAAAAAGAAATTAACAATATTTAATCTAATGATAAAAAAAAAACATTATATGTGCCAGAATGTATTCTACCAGTACTTTTTGCACCTCATGATTTGGCAAATTTTATTGTGGAGACAAGGCATCTTAACCAACAAAATCTGCCATATCATTAGGTGTGGAAACAAAATGCTTAGATAAGAACGACCTTATGTTGCCTGGTTTAATTCTTGACCAAGAAACTTCATAAAACCGTATAATAAATCATTAGCATTAACTCTTTTTTCACAGTTGATTTTGCCAAATTGATGTAATGGTCCCTATTAGTGTATTGCAAATTTGCATGGGTAGTTGTCGCGAGCTTTAGTACGTGACTTAGTATCTATTTCATTCCACTAATTAAAATGTTGTAACAAATTGACTTATTCATTAAGTTAGGAATGAATCGATGTCTCTTTAGGCTTAAAGAGAACCCCACAATGAAATAAACGGAACTCATTCTAACTAACTTATGGCCTATTCCCTTTGCCTAATATAATACTAATTAATAAGTTCAAATCCTTTAACAAAACTAGCCAATTCAACACTGATTTCAGGTAATAATCACTGGTGAAATTCAGAAACCAAGAACTCATCAACTAGAATCAAACAACTTCTATAATATGGATTCTCAACATTAACCCCAACCCCTTGATTGTGCCTAATAAGATGTTGTTGTTACCTTACTTTTTATAGTCTGTTGTCTGTTTTTCTGATTAGTTGTTACATACTAAAGCCGTAGCCCATGGTGTTGTGACTTGCATGCATCGATCTTTTTAGGTTGTCTAATTCCTGCATTACTATTATCATACATCGATGCCTTTAAAGCTCGATCCGCAACACATTATTCTCGACAATATGTAGAGCATTCATTCTAAGGCAACATTCTCACTTACAACGTGACAGTGTTGCGAAAAATATACTAGTCCTGCTCTTTAGGAGCAAAGCTAGCTAGTGTAAAAGAGAGAAAAGAGAGTCTTAACAATATTTAGTTAATGTATTCATTATTAAATTTTCGATCTAGAATTTTAACTCCAAATTAGGTGAATAGTGATCATGTAATTGAATGATTTATTGGTTCATTTGGTATTTTTCTCGTTTGTGATGAATATCCCCTTGAAGAACATGGTTTATTACTTCAACATAAGTGAGAGCATGAAAAAGGAGTGAAAGCAAAATCAAAAGACTCTTGATGAACTGGATGAACAACATTGCAACAGGCGAACTAAATGCCGATTCAACCCCTAAAGAACTATGCAATAACACTATGAAGAGCAACAATGAAGCAAATAGATGGCCAATTCAAGCAAACACAAACCGACTGACAATGTCATTGCAGAGTTCTTCAGGGGCAGAATCGTCATTCAACTCGTCTCTTGCAACGATTGAGTTCATCAGGTCTTCTAGCTTTGCTTTCACTCCCTCTCAATGATCCCACTTCTTTAGAACTAATAAACTATATTATTAAAGGGCATGCATGTTCATCATAAACAAGAAAGAGACTGAACAAACCAATTTTCATTATAGACGGATAAAACATCACTTGCTAAAAGACAAGGTTAGGGTAGGTATCAGGCTCGACTTGTGTTTGTGTCACTAATTAAAAAAAACCTAATGATAGACTGATTAAATGATACACTGACCAATGACTAACCTAACACCAAAGATGGATAAACAAGGAATATATAGAAGCACAATATAGAAAGAGGAGAGAGAGACAAAGAAACTAGGAAATATGTCGGCCAATGACTTATGTAGGTTGTTGGTTGTTTAGGAACAAAACTAGTGTTAATGGGAGAAAATACTAACAATATTAAGTTAATGTATTCATTATTAAATTGTGGATCGAGAATTTCAACTTTGAATCAGTTGAGTGATCGTCTTATTAACTAATTTTTAAATTTGTTAAGTCATTTTCTCGTTTATGACGAATATGTCTTTGAAGAATAAGATTTAATACTTCTACAGAAGAGGGAGCGTGGGGGAATGAAAGCAAAATCGAAAGGTCTGATGAACAAAATAGACATCGTTACAAGAGACGTAATGGCGATTCTACTTCTAAAGAACTATGCAATAACATGTCAATGAGGTGTCCCTAAAGAACTATGGAGAACATGAATCAAGAAAATAGATGGACAACTTAAGCAAACACAAACCACCCTTGTTAATAGTGTCATTGAATAGTTCTTTAGGGGCAAAATCGTCATTCAATTCGTCTCTTGCAATGCAGTCCATCCAGTTCATCAGGTCTTCCTGTTTTGCTTTGACGATCCCTCACAGTTCTCTCACTTTGTAGAAGAAATAAACCACATTATTCTTCATAAACAAGAAAAAGACCGAATAATCCAATTTCTATTATAGACGAATAAGACATCACTTGCTAAAAGACAAGGTTAGGATATGTTCAAGTTCGACTCGTGCTTGTGCCACTTATATAAAAAACAAACTAGTGATAAACTGATAGGATGATACACTATGACCACCGACTAGTCGAAAACTGAAGATGGATTAACAAGGAATAGAAGCACAATAAAAAAGAGGAAAGAGAGACAAATAAACTAGGAAATGTATCGGGCATCAACTTATACATGGTTGTCGGTTGTTTAGGAATAAAATTAGTGTTAATGGGAGAAACGAGAATTTTAACAATATTAAGTTAATGTAATCATTATTCAATTGTCGATCGAGAATTTCAACTTCGAATCAGGTGAGCGATCAACTTATTGACTAATTTTTAAGTTTGTTAAGTCTTTTTCTCGTTTATGACAAATATGTCCTAGAAGAATGAGGTTTATTACTTCTGCATAAGTGAGAGCACGGGGGAATGAAAGCAAAGTCGGAAGGTCTGATGAACAAGATAGACATTGTTGCAAGAGACGAAGTTAATGGCGATTATGTTTCTAAAGAACTATACAATAACAAATTCGATGAGGTGTCTCTATAGAACTATGGAGTACAGGAATCAAGAAAAAAAATGGACAAATTAAGCAAACACCGAATGACCTCATTAACAGTGTCATTGCAGAGTTCTTTAGGGGCAAAATCGTCATTCAATTCGTCTTTTGCAATGTTGTCCATCGCGTTCATTAGGTCTTCCAATTTTTCTTTGGTGATCCCTTCCAGTTCTCTCAATTTTGTAGAAGTAATAAACCACATTTTTCAAGGTCATATTTGTCATAAACAATAAAAAGACCGAATAAACCAATTTCCATTATAGACGGATAAGACATCACATGCTAAAAGGCAAGGTTAGGGTAGGTCTCAGGTTCGACTCGTGCTTGTGTCACTTATATAAATAAATAAACTAGTGATAGTCTAATAGGATGATACGCTATGACCACTGATTAACCAAAAACTAAAGATGGATCAACAAGAAATGGAAGCAAAATGAAGAAAGAGGAAAGGGAGATAAAGAAACTAGGAAATGTGCATGCCAACGACTTATGCAAGTTGTCGGTTGTTTAGGAACAAAACTAGTGTTAATGGGAGAAAAGAGAATTTTAACAATATTAAGTTAATGTATTCATTATTAAATTGTCGATAGAGAATTTCAACTTTGAATAAGGTGAGCGATCATCTTATTGACTAATTTTTAAGTTTGTTAAGTTTTTTTCTTGTTTATGACGAATATGTCCTTGAAGACTGAGGTATATCACTTCTGCATAAGTGGGAGCATGGGGGGAATGAAAGCAAAATCGGAAAGTCTGATGAACTAGATAGACATTGTTGCAAGAGACGAAGTTAATGGCGATTCTACTTCTAAAGAACTATGCAATAACAAATTCGATAAGGTGTCTCTAAAGAACTATGGAGAACATGAATCAAGCAAACAGATGGACAAATTAAGCAAACACCGAACGACCTCATTAATAGTGTCATTGCAGAGTTCTTTAGGGGCAAAATCGTCATTCAATTCGTCTTTTGCAATGTTGTCCATTGAGTTCATCAGGTCTTCCTATTTTTCTTTGACAATCCCTTCCAGTTCTCTCAGTTTTGTAGAAGTAATAAACCACATTTTTCAAGGTCATATTCGTCACAAACAATAAAAAGACCGAACAAACCAATTGTAATTATAGACGAATAAGACGTTAAAAGGAAAGGTTAGGGTAGGTCCCAGGTTCAACTCGTGCTTGTCACTTATATATAAAAAATAAACTAGTGATAAAATGATAGGATGATACACTACGACCACTGACTAACCAAAAACTAAAGATGGATGAACAAGGAATAGAAACACAATGAAGAAGAGAAAAGGGAGACAAAGAAACTAGGAAATGTCTTGGCCAGCAACTCATGCAGGTTGTTGGTTGTTTAGGAACAAAACTAGTGTTAATGGGAGAAAAGAGAATTTTAACAATATTAAGTTAACGTATGTATTATTAAATTATCGATCGAGAATTTCAACTTCGAATCATTTGAGCAATCATCTTATTGATTAATTTTTAAGTTTGTTAAATCTTTTTCTCGTTTATGACGAATATGTCCTTGAAGAATGAGGTTTATTACTTCTGCAGAAGTGGGAGCACGGGGGGAATGAAAGCAAAATCGGATGGTCTGATGAAGAAGATAAACATTGTTACAGGAAACGAAGTTAATGGCAATTCTACTACTAAAGAACTATGCAATACAATGTCGATGAGGTGTCCCTAAAGAACTATAAAGAACATGAATCAAACAAACAGATGGACAAATTAAGCAAACATCGATCGACCTCATTAACAGTGTCATTGCAGAGTTCTTTAGGGGCAAAATTGTCATTTAATTCGTCTCTTGCGATGATGTCCATCCAGCTCATCAAGTCTTCCTGTTTTGCTTTCATAATCCCTCCTAGTTCTTCCACTTTTGTAGAAGTAATAAACCACATTCTTCAAGGTCATATTTTTCACAAACAAGAAAAAAACCGAACAAGCCAATTTCCATTGTAGACGGAGATGAGGCAAACAAGTGATATATAGATTGGAGGATGCACTATACATACTAACTGAACACTAACCAATATTGAATAAGAACAGAACAACCTTTTCGGGCATCGCAATCAAGTTAGAAAAACAACTAACAATACCTTTAGAGCATCTCCAATGCAGAATGTGGATTGTGGTTGTGGATTCATGCGACGCCATCGCCGTGGAGGGAATGTCTATCCCACGTGGCTTAAATTGATAGTGAAGTCTAAAAATCTTCTCCAATGCATAATGTGGATTGCACATATGAAGATTTTCTTTTTGAAAAAAATATCAAATAAAAGTTAACAAGAGAATATATAAATAAATATATATAATTTTATTTAACGTTATATATGTAAGATATATAATATGACATGTATAGAATGATATATATATATATATAGTATCATATAAATAAATAAATTCATAAACGGTATGAAAGATTCAAAATATATCTTGTTTTTAGAAAATAGAAAGTATCGTATAAATTCAATATTTTTATGATATATAAGATATATAGTATGATACATATAGATTTATCCTTGACAAAAAAAGATATACATAGATTCGTAAAACATAGCCTATCAAAAAAAATCTATAACGATATATATTTTTTTCAGATTAATTTTTGTTTCAGCCTACTTTTTCGATTTTTTATGATGTGGCATAGGCCACATTGTCGATCCACAGTGTGAACGGTTTTTTGCGCCACATCATCTCTACATTGTTAATCCACATTACCATGGGAGAGGCTTTTTTTATTGGGATATTTATTCTAACCTACGTGGCCCACATCCACCCCCAATCTACAGCCTCATTGGACATCCTCTTACAACCATTGTCCCTTGGAATTTAGTGTGTTTTGTTATAAGTTTAATTTGTATTTTTGTTGTAGATTTGGTCTCCTCACATGGTTGATTTCTCCGATTTGAGGTAGTGGTCTCCTTTACTATATTACAAGGGTAGTTGTCCCTTTTATACAAGGGTAATTGTCCTCTTTAGTGGGATAGTTGTTTTGTCCTCAGTATCTATTTTTTTTTTGGTAGGAACACGGCCCAAAAAAATGGGCCGAGAATTACACTGTGCTATCGCACTTATCTTGTGCTAACAAGAGGGAAATACAATGAGGCTCCATGTCTAATCTATGAACTCCATACTGCAATCCGAGCGCATTCTTCGCTAGGAAGTCTACACAAGCATTAGTACATCTGGGGATGTATCTAATGTAGCTACCCTCTATCTGATGAAGAGTCTGTTGAATCTCCTCGATCTAGTAGTCCATGAAAACCAGAGTATGACAAGGATCCATGAGCGAAACAACTTCTAATGAGTCTGTCTCGATCACCATCGTAGTGAGTCATTTCTCCTTTGCCATGTGGACTCCGTACCATTACGCCCAAATTTCTGCTGACAAAGGTGGACTACTGCCAACTTGACTTGGAAACTAGATATGAACTCTCCTCTGTTATCTCGTAACGGCCCTGCAGCAGATGAGCATGCAAGGTCGTTCGTTACTGCCCCATCACAATTCAGTTTTGCCCAACCCTCATCCGATTTTCTCCATTGTGTCTCCCTTTTAGCTTGCCCTTCAAGACCAATGGTGCGTGTTCGAGTGCCACATCTAATTATCTCATATGTTCTATCTCGAGCTTGAGAAGTCATCGCCATAACTGACGCCTAAATACCCTTAAAGACAAACTCATTTCTTTGGGTTAGGAATGAAACAATGTCTTTTTAGGTTTAAAGAAAACCCCAATATTCCAATATTCCACTAGTTGAAATATTGTAACAGATTTGAATTATTTATTTGGGTTAGGAATGAAACAATTTGTCTTTTTAGGCTTAAAGAACCCCACAATTAAATTAAGAGGAATTCATTCTAACTAACTTAGAGTACTAATTAAGTTCAAATACGTGAACAAAACTAACCAATTCAGTGTTCATTTTGGGTTCTAATCATTGGTGAAATCCAGAATCCAAGAACTCATCAACTTGTATCATACAATTTCCTTAACAAAGATCCTCAACATTAACCCTACCCTTTAAATTGCACATGAGAAGATGTTCTTGTTGTTACCTGACTTCGATACAATCTTATACAACCCCTCCTTGCTTTGGTTTGATTAATCAGTGTTGAGTGCTCTTTTCTTTATTTCTACACCACACCCTTTGGATGACCCTTTGGAGGCATGCATCGATCATTTCAGGTTTCCTTATTCTTGCATTTATCAGACATCGATGCCCTTAAAGCTCGATTTTTCAACACAAGATTATTCTCAACAACAATGTGGAGCATTCCTTTTTTTTTTTTTAGTGGAAATCGAACCACGATTTCTTGAGGTCTTGTCTTTTTGACAAGTGATGTCTTTACCATCTCACCTGAGAGGCTTTGACTAATGTGAAGCATTCTTAGGCAACGTTCTCACTTGTACAGCGTGACAGTATTGCGAAAAATATACTAGTTGGAAACCTACATCCAAACTAATCACACATGACAAGTAAAGGATTTTCTTTTGACAAATGGATTATTAGATAAGATCAGAGCTTCCCAAACACGAAGGATGACAAAGAAGGTCCTGCACAATCTCTATAAATACTACACATGAGACCAATTGAATAAAAAAGCAAATAATTTTTTTTCTTTAACAGAGATCAGGTCTTGGTTTCTTTCTCACAGCAACACAGCCTCTCTGATGATCTCTAAAGATCTTGATTTCAGAACAATCCCTCAAGTCCTCCAAACTAATGTACTGTTGCTTCACCACTCTAGAGAAGTCACTCATGCCATCATGGATCCACACATAAGGGTGGCATGTCTCATCATAGTAGTATATCAAGCTCTTCATTTCTCTCCTTCCCTCATTGATTCCACAGCTGCTTTTCTTGGGCATTTGCTCTTTCCATATGTTCCTGCATTTCAGCCTTTTCGATGATCCTGGCTTAAGCGTGTGACCCTTCTTCAATGCAGATCCAACTCTTACTTGCAACTCCACTGGTTTATCAGTCAGGTTCCACACTCTTGTGCTCAATCCAAGTGTCGGAGAACGATCTCGACATCCATTGAAACAACTCCTGATTGAAAAAGCACCGATTGTCGGCATTCTATCGGTAAGAAAAGGGCGTCTGCGGATCAATGTAACCAAGATTTTTTGACTTTCTTCGATTTCTTCCTCCAAGTATTAGATACACGGTATGAGCTTATGAGTTAACTTAAAGAAGTATAGCAATGATAAACAAGTGGGTGCAGTACTCAATGGTGTGTGGACCAAATAAGAGTTGGTTCTTTTGATGGTAGAGTTAGTGATTGCTTGAGAAGAGATAGTTGGCATGATGGGTTTCAATGCAAAATTTCTTTGGTGGGATCTTCACTGTTACTATAAGAAACTAATGGGGGACCATCCACACAAGTGCTTGTGCTTATTGGAGCAAAATGGATTGCCGTGGAATCAAACTGGCCATTATATTATGTTGCTTCAACTTTTAGTATTGAAAGGTGTTTTATGCTTTTGGACTGATGGAAGAACCAAAAGCATTGTTAAGGATCTCCGAAAAAACTCATCATATATAAGGGTAAAAGTGTAAAACCAAGAAGTAATCAAACTTAATTGAGACCCAAACCGCATATGCCTCATAAATCCAACAAAAAACAAGAACTGATGAACCGGATTGACAAAGTAGCAAGAGATGAACTAAATGATCATTATGCCCCTAAAGAAATATGCAATAACACTATCAACGAGATGGGTCTGTCTCTAAAGAACTATGGAGAACAACAACAACAACAGGAGTCAAGCAAACAGATAAACAAATCAAGCAAACACAGACCGACCTCGTTGACAGTGTCATTGCATAGTTCTTCAGGGGTAGAATCGTCATTCAATTCGTCTCCAGTCACCAGCTCTTCCATTTTTTCTCACTCCCTCCAATGCTCCCACAGAAGTAATAAACCACATTCAGGGCATATTCGTCATAAGCAAGAAAAAGACACCAAACCAACCAATTTCCATTTTTGTTTTGATGGATTAGGCATTACTTTGCAAAAAGACAAGGTTATGAAAAGTCCCAAGTTCGACTTGTGTTGGCGTCAATTACCAAAAACACTAATGGTGGGCCTTCACAACTATTTGGCTTGCTTATTGGAGCAAAATGGATGGTAGTGGAATCAAACTGGTCATTATTTTATGTTGATTCAACGTTTGGCACTGAAAGGTGTTTGTTCCAAGCTTTTGGACTAACAGAAGAACCAAATGCAATGTGAGGGACTCTGAAAGAACTCATTATATATCAGGAACACCAATAAGTAATCAAACTTGAGACCCAAATCATATATGCCTCATAAATCCAAAATAAATAAATAAATAACTTTCTAAAATTTAATTGATATAATATATGTACAGACAAAAGAACCAAACTTTAAAAACAAATAGGATAAACCAAGCTCAACATGAAACCACTAGATTAACTCATAAATCTTCATCATCATCATCATTCAGAATGCCGGACATTGCTTCGCGGGGACCCATGTCTCCTCACCATCACATTTGATCTTTGAAGCCAAATGATCAGCAATTCAACAAACGCCTTTTTCCCAACTAAAATAAGACAACATATAATACAACAAACCTGCTCAGCTGACCAACATTTTTTTTTTTTTTTTTCAAACAGTGAGAAGGTAAACTTTTGATTCGTTGCTTCATTTCCCCTGCAACAAAAGCTGGTTTTTGATAAGCCTGCCCAGGTACAACATAACTTTTACCATTTTTGCTTGTACACAAGTCACCTCTTGTTGCAGCAAAAACATAGCCTTGTTCAGGACATGAAATAACATGGTTTAAGAAGCAGGAGCCAGGCATGGGAGCATGACAGCGACAACAAGGGAAGCTCTTCTTTCACTGTGATGATGCACAATTAGATGAATTTCACATGGAGAGGTAAGGAAAAGGGCTGACAAGGGAATGTACAAAGGAATCATAATCTTCTTCACATTTCACTGGATGTCATCTGAGGTTTCTATTTTGATTAAGAGAGGTTGACGTAGATCAGAAGTTGAATTGGAATCTGTTACAATGGGCAAGTCTGGTGACGTTTGCATGCCTTCTGTCTCTTCGTTTTCAGCAAGCGCTTTATCAAAGCTGAACGTGCTACTTTGGTAGCACACACCATAAGAACCACTGCAAAGGGGGCGAAAACAAGACAGTATTAGTATTTCTGAACCCAAACATGACAGTTTACAATGCTAAAGGAACCATTTCAATAATAAACAATGAAATACTAGAAGTGAATGAGGCTACTGGACTAATATGATGCCAAAAGCAGGCCATGAATAATAAGCAGCAAGAGCAATCTAAAGCTGCCAAATAGCATGGTAAGAACGTTCCTAAGGTCATTATTAGTGAGATTTTCAATTCTGAAAATAGTTTGATAAATGCGTGATGTCAAAATTTCAAATGCTGATAGGGAGGAATTCCAAGAGAGTTTGGGACCAATCAAAACAAAACTGAAATTAACTCAGTTTATTTATATATAAGTCTTTTTCTTGTTAAAGGGCATGCATTTTCACAGTTCACAAGGTATCAAATTCTCATATCAACAGTAGCTTTTTATGTTTTAACCTTTACAAAATAATAATGTAGAACCAACTTCTACCAAAATTGCTTGGCAGTTAAAACTTCAATATTGCAAGACTCCCTTAAGGCAATAAACAGACCTCTCGTGTTTTGCTTTAGAATAAGTTCTACTACTTTATGGTCAATGATAAGGAATCTGTCCATCCCGAAAGCAGTTATGGTATATCAACTGCGTGAAGAAAATAATATAAATATAATATAAGACTAGAATTAGAAACTTACCAGATACAACAAGGCTCAATATAAGTAGCACCTGTGTCAAGAAACAGATGTCAGAATATGCCATTATAAGTGAGTAACCTTTCATAGACAGTAAATAATAGCTTAAATGACCAGCCGAACTCAACAAGAACATAAAAAACTATACTTCCTAAGCAAATAAAAAGAAAACCTAACCCAATTGGACAAATCAACCAAGAATAAACTACTCTATGGTTTAAAAACAATATGAATAATTTAGATACATTAATTGGGGATGGAAATATCATCATGAAAATTGTTGTTATAACAAAACTAGGGTCTTTCAGGAGCAATGGTGCATGTTTTGAGCTGATATGCATGAAAACAACGGTGAAGATTGTTGCTTCTTTTTTTTTTTTTGAATTCTTTGCTGCTGGCCTGCATCAGTTTTATACATGTGATTTTACATTGTTTTCTGTTTTCAAAAAAGAAAAAAAAAATAGCATTTCTTTCTCAATGATCACAAGTCGCAAGTCAAACTTCTCAAAGATTTTTCACTTTTCACAAGTAATATTGATCTTGTAACACATGCTTTCCGTCAATAACAACGTATGCGGGATCATCATGCTTCTATTTTTCATATAACGAAAAGACTAAGTTTGTCCATTGATGGAGAATCACATATACTGGACCATGGGAGAAAAAACCAAGCAAGGCTTACCCAACGAGTTGGTGAAAGTGCACTCCATCCATGTGTTACATCAGAAAGATCCTTGAGGGTCGTTCCAACGTAGACAAGAATGAGGGTTATTGGCTGCACAATGGTCAATAATCTACAATCAATATTTTTAAACTTTTAAAAATTGTATCAGAAGCCAAGTTCATCCAACACCAAGTAATGCATTATGGGCAGATAGAAAAGTTCAATAGAGTAGCTGCTTCAAATATCTTAAAACTTGATTGACAAATCTTAAATAAGACCAGTCAAAATTTGAAATGACAGCATGACCTAATCAATTATAACATATAAGAATGGTGTGACGTTTGTGATTCCAATGCCATTGAAAACATTCATCCAGATTTTTGCTTTAATAAGAAGTAGAAAGCTAATTCTGTTAAAAACAAATTGTAACAATGAAGGCTATGATAAGCCAAAAACAAATTTACAGTCGAAATTAAGCATGTGCCAAAAACAAATACAAAGCCAAGACATCATTATAAAGGCTATAATCAGCCAACATGAAAAAATGGAAAAAGATGATTCCCTCTCAGTACACGATGACGATCATAGCATTTATATTTCAACGCAAATTGAAGGGGAGTATATGGGTGGATCCACGCATCCAATGATTCCAGTAAAGCAACCTATTGGTTCCACACCATCAAGGTCAATGATGAGAATATAGAAACTAAGTTTTTCATGTCTCCAAAATGAGAGCCCTTCAATTATTTAGGAGATTCTACAAAACTAGAAAGTCCCAGAACTCAAAGATGAAGCACTGCAAGTATTAAATTTTTCTATTTGAAAAAATGAAAAAAGTGTTGATGTTCCCATTCAATAAACGAAAAAAATAAAATGACATAAAGACATGAAAACAATAAGTAAATGAAAACCATTGTAGTTATTGAAAAGAAAATTTGACTAATATCTAAACAGGTTTGCACTCGATATAATTAAATACAATATAAATTGAAAAGTAAAGAGGATACCATCATTCCCAGCCAGGAAGCTAATGTATACTCCCATATGCCAATAGGTGTTACTGATAGGAGATAATTCAGCACATTAAAGGGAACTAGTGGAGCAAGCCGAAGAAGCAAAGCAATCTATATTACAACAAAAAATGAAGTTAGAAATCTTTGTTAGATAATAACATAAATTTACAATATACAATTCATACAGTGATAAATAAATAGAGCATGAATTCAGTAGATAAAATTGCAAGTTTACCACTGAAAAAATAACATTCAAACAATTCCATGAAGCGTACTGCAGAGAAATAAAATCACTATGATGGAAATCACAACTTCCAAAACCAAGAAAAAAATACAACTTCAAATACTTAAGCTAACTATATGGTATATGCAGGCTGAATTGACCTCATTGTCACAATGTTACGAGCAAATGAAAAATCTTTCTACACATGATCTGATTCCACTGTAAAATAAGAAAGAGAAAAGAAGAATATAAATTTTAACTTTTAGTATAAGCTTAGAAAAACAAAGATGGAGAGCATGTGGGGCATGATCCAGCTTAAGAAGGCTTCAAGGTTAATTGCTTAGAAGAATTTGGGTTTTTCTTATGATGACTGGGTCAGAAATTGGGCTTCTTGAATTATATGCTTTATATTCCCTTGATGTTTGAAGGGTTGCAATGGGGCAGACATATGATTATGAAGTCATTTTAATTCCTTTTTCATTTTTTAAGTTGTCCCATATCCTTTTGTATATGTAACTTGTTACTAATACAAAACCATATTTCCTATCAAAAGAAAATATAAGATTAGAGAAACAATAGAAAATAGAGTGTTTAAGTCAAATGGAACACATTTGAGACTATTCTCTATCATTCACCTACTACAATTGTTGTATGTAACTTTATAGTATATGTTTCACTATCAGCACACCATATATCACAGTATAAGAACAAAATAATGCCCTACTCCAAGTTCGATGATCTAAAAACACTTAAAATTTAATGCAAGACTAATAATAGGATGTTGGTAACTTGGTATAAAGGTAAACAGTGGGAAACATCAGTTTACCAAAAGCACAATCAAGAAGGAAATTATTAAAAAACAATATGTTCCACAAAATGGTTAGAGAAGGAAATAATTAGTCAATTTGCAAGGCAATAGACGCCAAGAAACATGGACAAAGATACCAATTTCTGTTCAGGCCAGCCCCCGTCAAAAGAATATTCTTCCATGACTGGGTTGTTAACATTATTCCTTGTATGATGCACAACTTTTATCCTCGAAGCTTTGTTCACTTACTAAGATGTCATTTGGGCAACAACAAATTAAATTATTTAACTAAATGAATAGCTCGAGTACGTAATTTGTGGGATCTTTTACACTCTTATGGCATTATATATAAATTGTTGTAAGAAAAAAGGTAGCACATAACTATTAAGAACTGAAAAAATGAGATCTAACTCCAAGAATCAAAGCTCCAAAACTTCAAACATAGTGCACCTAGACCTTAAAGCCAGATCTTTGAATCGCAATAGTGACAGCTTGAAATTGAGGATAATCTTTCATCTTAGAGACAACATAAGACTTTGCAATCTGCACCAAAATTGAGAATAAACATAACCGTAAGTCAGAAAATACAAGGGCCAAACTAGTGAAAGTTACCAATGCAGCTAACTTATACTAGTTAGAAACTTTAATTATGCGTACGCAGCTTGTAATGGCTACTGAGATCATACTTCATAGGAAAATGTAGTTGTAGTATGTAATCATAGACACTAAAAATATTTCCAGCACTAAAATCACTGCATGTTTATATGCGTGCATAATTTAATCATATCATCATATCAAGATGTTCAGAAGCAAGCATAAACTTTGAGACTTTAGAAGAACACTTACCGTACTTCCAAGAATAAATGCAGCAACAGAACCAATAGTAGCACCAATAGAATCAGCAACAAATCCAACTGGCAAACCAAATAGATAACCACCCCCAAGCTGGACCATTAAGAAAATGTACTAAATCAAGACTGCATCGGCAACAGTAGGTGAAGAGAGATAATACAACCCATTCCATTAGGGCAAACTCGATATAGCAAGATTTTTTGTCAAGTCGAAGTAGCAAGATTTAGGAAGAAAATAAAAACAAATTGGAAATAGTACTTGAGAAGTGGAATATAATTACAAAGTGAAATAGTACACAGTAGCCCAGTTCTTGTGTGGTGCACAAAGGCCTGTGGGACATGATTTTAGCAAACCAATGAGACAGCAATCATTCGTTAATATATAGTTTAGAATGCCAAGTATAATGATTATCTAGCCAGATGAAATTACTCCTCCAAGACATTTCAGCAATTCCCGCATATTGAACCATTAACTTAATTCTTCATATTTCTATTTAAACTGTCAAAAATGTGAAGAAAAAGGAAAAGAGTTGCAAGGGCGTGTGTTGCATTTTATGGTGAATCCCACTTTTATTTTGGTTTAAAGAGGTAATGTCATTTTTCTTTATAGGAAGGTAATGTCATTTTCCTTCTACAAATATTGACATTATTGCCAAAACTTCATCCATAGTGACACAGTCCACTAAATTACTATTAGAGATTGAAAAGTTTATGCTCAAAATACAAGAAGAACAACAACAAACAACAGAGCCTCAAGCCCATTTTCCATACTAGAAATGGGGGAGGGATGTCCCAAGCCCATTTTTCCATACTCGAAAAATGAGGGAGGGAGATCCCAAGGCCATTTTCCAAACCTGGAAAATGTGGAGGGTTGTGATAGGTTGACAACCAGCGTAAAACTTTTGTCAGTCTTTATGAAAATTCAAGAATACTAACATAAATATGGGTGTTTATTTAAGGCTTAAGAACATTGAAACGTGAGGAAGTTTAGCAAGAAGGGAAGGATTATGCTCTTCACTTTTGTCTTTTCTTTCTTTCCTTCTTGGATGAAATCAACTTTTCTTGATGTGTATTCCATGAAAAAAAAATGTAGCTTTAGTTAATCTGTAATTTTCACCCCAGCAAAGAGTGTTGACATTGAGTGAATGGATTTTTCCTAATTAAAGTAAAGGTAAACTGGAGGTATTAATGCAATGAATCCCATTAGAAGACAAGAAAAGAACTTATAGATTGAACACAATATACTGAAGTAAGACCAATGTTCTATGAGATAGACGTGCAAAGGGAGAAGACCCTAGTGAGTTGTGGACAAGTTGTTGGTGAGGTTTTCCCTTGAGTATGGTTCATTTTGGGCAAAAAGTAGAATTAAGATTTTAGTTGCAATAGTTGTGGACAACTTTTATCCTTGAAGTCCAATTAATTTGGGACTGAGGCTATGTTGTTGTTGTTGTTGTTGTTGTTGTTGTAGTTGGGAACCATATTAGACCCAGAACGCTGGAACATCAGCCATCACTTGTTGCCTTTTAAAATTCATATTCTGTCTGTTTTGATATCCTTTATGTGTCATATTATGTTTGGAACAAGTCAACCCATGGAGCTTCTTTAGTCGAGTTATTGAGTAGATTGAAAAATTTTATATGTATCAATACAAAACCTAATTTCTAAGGAGTTGGGACAGAAATAAAAGAATAGCATGCTGATTTTGGAATCTTTGTCAACAGTGGTAATCAAATTTGAAGAAGGTTCTTTCTCCCTCCCTCTCTTTTTCTCTTTTTGGTGCTCATCGGGCTGGTGGAAACTGAACAACTAAATTGTTTTGCCTTTTAAAAAGCCAAGGCTTACCTAAGTAGAAGTGGCATTTTGTTTGGACAGAGACTCAGAGGTAAGAAAAGGTAGTAACAAACAAGAGATATACTCATGTACATATTTTACAAGAAACAAATAATGTTAGGTGTAATTCATAAAAGATTAACACAAATAACTTTGATTATACAAGGATGTATAGAACAAGAATAAAAATGCTTACAGTCAGTACTGAAGCTGGGACTGCCAGAATAGTTAAGGGAATGTAAGCAATAGCCCTGTAGACAATGCAAACAGAATATTAGTTAACATAGCTAAAACTCATTTCTTTGGCAAGTATTACTTATATATACAGAGAGTGTATTTATTTTTGATGCTGAGCATGTATTACATTACGCAGTTTGAAAAGAAATGTCCCAAAGTCACCGTTTGAAAGGCTTACCCAAATTTAAGTAATTTTGGTAGGAATAGGATTTCCATGACAAAGGATATTGTAAGCAAATGAAGCATACAAACAAAAAGTTGTGGTATGCAATTCACCACCCAAATGGATTACAACAACAACAACAAAGCCTCAATCCCTAATTAGTTGGAATCAACTACATGGATCAAACTCTTCCACTTAGTTCGATTTAATGCGGACGCAATTGATCATGTGCTTTCATAATCCTCGAGATCTTATTAATGCATCCAAAGTAATCTTTGGTATACCATATACTCTATTATGTTGTGTTTTCGAACTAAGGCTTTGGCAGGCTATCTTTGGCACCACCCAAATGGATAAAAAAATAAATGAATCAAATATATTGTTCGTTGTCACTTGACTTACAACACAAGAGGACCCCAGTGTCCTAGGTTTTGGTCAATCCATATTAAGAAATCCCTCAAGATCTGCAAAAAGAAAAAAATATTGGCATAAAAGCGAGACATGTCAATGAAATCCATCTCTCACAAACAGCCATGTTCTTCAAATCTCATGCAACTTGAATATAGAAGTATTGCTTCATTATATGTTTCCCAACACAATTGAATTATTAACCTTGTAATGTTTACTTGATATGTTTCTTTGACACATCTAACAAAAAAATAAAAAAATAAAAAACCTGTACATATAGATAATTGCCAGACAATAAGACTTATGTGTTATCAATAACAAGCAACCAGTGAAGTAAATAAGATCAAGAACAACATTCAAGTGTTCAGGGCCCTGCACTTAAGGAGCTAAGGCAGATGTCTGAGCTGACCAAGGCACAAAATATTAATGCAAAATATGTTGGACTAGCTTCCGAATCGGTTTCTATATTCAAGATAGAAGCCTTACATTTTTCACATATAGTTTGGGTAACTTATATTTGAGAATTTTAGGAGGACTCTTAAGTTATCTCAAGAGACTAGGTTAGCTGGACTCAACGAGTCTCAGATGCGGGTATTAGTAATTTTATAATCACATTTGATTAACGATCGGTTTCTTCAATTCCATTCCATGCATATTATAGAGCAACGTTTAGTTATTTACTGATTCCAAAATCATTTCATGGGTTAAATGAACAGATCCAATTCAATGTTACGCATTCTATTTCAATTGATTTTAGATTTATTCAGTGTACAAACAAGTCTATAGATGATATCTTCGAGTATTCCTCCTTATAGCCTTATAAAGTTTGCACAAGGATATTATTCTCGCCAAAACTAAAACTCAAGCCAGCATTATCATCAGCAAGGTCAAAACCAGTAGGCACTGAGTTAATTACAAGTTCACTACCATCAATTTCAATTTCTGAGCATTGCGGCATTACCACTTACATTAGTATTTGGGCTCTCTAATTTAGAAGTTTCTGATTTGATTATGGTTTGTTTGTCTTCAAATAGAAGGTTTTTTTTATTGCGGCGTCTCTAAACCTATCATTATCAACCAATAACAGATTCTAGAGTCTCAAGCTTCTTCGTCCAAGCTAATTACAGAACTCACAATGACACATCAATAAAACACAATCTTTGACGCTCAATTCAGCTAATTAGGGCTCAAGATGACCAAAAAACACTTTTTTTTTTTTTTTTTATCAATCATCAAACTTTACTAAATCAGGAATCAAAAACGACCAAACCACATCATTCCGAACACAAAATCAATAAAAAAAAGGGACCTTTTCAATGGGGAGAGTAGCGAAAGCGGCGACTAGGAGCCCTAATAGCAGGAGAAGGAGAGAGACTCTGAGGACTGTGCCCCAATTGAGGCCCATTATCATCGACGAGCAGTCTGTCAATCGCGATCGCCACTGCTTGCTGCGATGACGGTGTTCGCGTTCGATCAAATCTCGCTCTCGATTCGCCCAAATTTGGGAGGATTTTAGGTTTGGTGTGTTGTTGAGGATTGGGGATTTGGGATTTGAAATTTGAAATTTGAGTCTGGGTTTTGGGTTATCTTAAGTGATTGATCGGATTGGGTGAAAATGAGAGACGGACAAACAGACAGATTGTGTCTTCGTTTCCATTCTGTTCCAATCAGATCGTTTGCTGTCTTTATTTTATTTTTTTTATTTTATTTTTTTTCTCGGCCACTCAGTATTTCGACTCAACAGACTGCCCTGAGCTTGAGCCGGATCGATCCACTTAAAGGATAAAGCTATTTGAACGATGGTTTCTCGATCCGTGGAGACATACTCTCCAGTCGTGGTGGTGGATCCTCTTTTTCTACAAGGAGTGGCCAGTTTGGGTGGCTTGAACTGCTTGGGCTGCAATTGGCCCTCTTGGAGCCCACGAGCCATAACTAGGAAGAAGGGGAAAATGTTCAAATGTGAGGAGAATACTTTTTTCAAAACTTATAGAATAACAACGCACCTAACAAGAAGTTCCCACAAAAAAAAAAAAAAAGCGCCTCCCTAGTAGGAGTCCCTACATCCCACCGTGTAATGAATTGGGGGATGCACAAGCTCACATTCTAATGTGAAAAATGACGAATGATGTGGGATGTGAGTTTAGTTGTGTTGTCAAAGGGTGTTATTCTAATATTTTTTCGTGCTTTTATTTTGAGGTAATTCTTAAGCAATTGCAAGTCGGAATGAACAATCGATTGATCTAATTAAATAACAAGAACTTAGATTTCTTAAAGCAATGACTCCATTTCGAGTCTTACGTGAAAAAATTGTGTTAGGAAGGTTGATGGTGCTGAAACATGGAGTAGTCGGTATAGTTATCATTAGATACCTCACGGCAAACCAAAGAAAAAAAATGATTTATGACCTAGCTAAACTTGAAAAGAAATAGTAGCCTCCCTATCATGGACTGATTTGAGATCGATTTTTTTTTTTTTTTTCGTAAATATGAGATTGAAGTTGATTGTTCTTGTTTTGCAAAATGTAAATGATATAACAATGACCAATGGTTTAGTACATGGTTACTTAGTCAAGAGATGAGGGTTTGAGTATCAATGGAAGCAATTTTTTTTATAGGAAAAACTTTGCATCCACCAAAGTTTAAACTCGTGACCTCTTACTTTTAAATCTTATACCAAATCATTGGGCCACCCAATTGATTGGTCTCAATGGAGGCGATTTATGTCTTATAAAAGAAAAAAACACTTGGGACTCACAAAACTAAATCATACATACATTAGTTAGTGGCATAACCAAAAAATCAAGTTAATAGGCTTGACTATAGTTGAATGTCAGTTGTCATCAAGGGGGCATAATAGAAGCAGAGGGGAGGGGATAGCAACAATTATTAATGGATACAATGGGAGATGTACGTACACAAAAAAATAAAAATAAAAAAATGGATACAATGGGAGGGTGTTGAAAGGCAAGCCCAGTGGCCTTTTCTTTGGCTTCCTTCGCCTATGCGATGGAGTACAACTTGTTTAAATGTGCTGAGAGTTTTGTGCACATATCTCAAACAAAGTGATCTTAAAGACTTGAACAATGTTGAATATGAGCGTGACTTATTTCAAACTTCAAACTTCAAACTTCAAACTTCAAAGTATGTTATTAAATATAGCAATGCACATTAATTAGAACCCACAATCTAGTTAGTAAAACTGTAAAGGTATTCAACCCATTCTTTTGCCATTACATAACAAAACATCTGTTTGTACTCAAGTCCGGACTTATAGATAAGATATTTTTACAAATATCAAAGGAGTTTTATATAAGTTTTATAAATTGTTATTTCAATATCATTTATTGCTGAGGATGGCATTGAAATAAAAAAATTTTAAAAACTCCCTAAAGTCAACTCATGAATCTAAGTAGCACTACTCATTACATAAACAAAATCTTAACTTCACACTTTTTTCAAACAAGCACATGCAATGAACAACATGCATATACTCTCTCTAATGATTCCAAAACAGAAAAGATGAAATAATAGTTCACTAATCATTTGAAGATGTTCTATCCTCCCTTCTTTTCTACTATAACAGAAAACAATCTTAACCAACACTTTATTTATCAATATATGGAAAGCTAAATTGGTTTGTATAGTTTGAAAAAATTACAACACAAGTCATGCCCTTCTCTCACCTACAAAACAAGGGGTCTGAAAGAATTCAAAGTGTCCGACCACACCATGTGTTACATTTCATGTACCCAATCTATGTGTCTATGAAGTAGTATTAAATAATGAATACACAATTAATTCTTCTTCTCTCTCCAACTAATCACAATTATTTAACACTAAAAACAAATCAAAGAATACCCGGCACATCCCCCGCACATGCAAGCGCGCGCGCACCCTAGCCAAACCCACGAGTCCCATGCTACCTTGCGCACAGTGCGTTCAGCAATACATGCCCCAGCATCACATCCACAAAGTACTGATGCCCAATCTCCCCGTCGCGCCACCGCGCCTTCGCCGGAGCTCTACCGTAGTGAACTCCGTCGTTGCAGCGGTTGTCGAAATGCCAAGGAAATGTCATATCGAACCCATCAACAAAACCCCCCAAAATCCCATAACGCCTCAACTTCTCCACCAAAATCCCATTGAATGCCTCCATTTTTTGTGGATTGAATGCCAATCTCCTCGCGTACCCGCCCGTCGCCACGGTGCTCCGGTACAGTATCACCGGCTCCGGCAACCCTCGCCGGCGTACGGACTCCACCAACTTCGCCCAAAACCTCGCCGCGTACTCCGCCCCGCCGGCGTACGCCCGGACCGTCCGCCAATGGACTCCGTCGTGGAGGCCGGAGTTCATGACAAGGGTGTCCGGCGCGGCGGCGGGGTGGGAAAAGTAACTGGTGATCAAGTCTCTATAGGACTCGTCTTGTAAGGAGTGTAGGCCTTGGTAGTTAAGAGAGTCGTTATAGTGACCGTTGAAAATGCTTGTTATACGGACTGACTGAGAGGGGTTTGAAGGGTTGGTGAAATTGGTGTCGAACCTGCGAGGGACTGACTTGATCTGGGGGAGGCCTAGGACGAAATTGAGGAGGTTTCGGATGGAATCGACGTGGTTGGAGTCGCCCCAGAAGAAGATCCATCTGTTGTGCAAGCAATTCCATGCTTGCAATTGGGGGAACATATAGAATGCGCAATGAGCTGAGTACACCCAGCCATTGCTCTCAATTGCGCCTAATGAGCCTTCACACCATGGCTTCTCACATGGGTGGTTGTGATCTAGGCATCTGAAGCGCCCGTCGCGGTCGATAGGGCAATTGTCGTTCCGGGCGTGGCGAGTCCATCGCCCAGACCATATTTGTCTGCTGAAATCCATTTGTTTACATAGATGTAGCTCTGGGAGCTGTGGCATTGTTGGCGAAGACGAGTTGTCGTTGATGAAGTTGATGGACAAGTTGCGGAGTTGTTTCTGATAGGCGAAGCGCTCCGGGGAGAGCTTGAGGCCCTCGAAGCGGCGGAAGAGGAGGACGATGGTGAGGTTGTAGAGGCCGGCGAAATGCGGGTGGACTTGGAGTTTGATGGAGTAAGAACCATTGGAGAAGTCTTTGATGGGTGGCCTAGACTTCCATGATTGGCTTGAAAGATCAGTTTCAAAGTAGTCTCCACCAAGGCACCTTGGTTTCCCATCATCATCCAATGCTTGGATCATGAATTCATGGACCTCTCCAGTGTACAATTGGAGTGGTAGTGGCCTCAAATCAATGCCCTTGATTGCAATCTCTGATGTTTTGGAGTCTCTACAAGGCTCCCCACCTGGGGCCAACCATTGAGAGAGCAAATTTGAAGTGAAATTTGGGTCTGAATCCACTGAAATCCAGCTCAAATTCTTGTGAACTGGGAGCACTTGTTCCACTACTGAAGAGTTGTCATTTGGGATAGATACCAATGTGGAATTTGGGGACACAAAATGCTGTGATGGCAATGTTGAATTTGGGGGTTTCAAACTTTGATGATGAAATTGGGTGAAGTCTTTCAGTAGAATAGGTTGGAGAGTGAGATAACCGCGGCGATTTCGCCACGCTTCGACGCCATTACTAATAGCAGAAGTATCAAAGCACCAAACCAACAACATTCCCAGGAAAACACTCACTGCCCATATCGAAAACCGCCGCAAAAACCACGAATTAGGCCGAGAGATGAACAAAGGAACTGAATTCAACCCCTTCTCTGGCATCTGATGAACCATAGCAACAAAAAAGAAACCCATTAGTCATAACAATTTCTTTTTGTTTAACAAAATGTTCTACTTTTGCAATTTGAGACATTATCACAAAATTGTATACAAAATACACTAAGAACAAACTTTAGGGGCATTAACACAAAATTGTATACAAAATACACTAATTAGTAAGAACAAACTTTTGGGCACAAATTTTTTGTCACTCAAAAAGCAAAATATAGTGACAAAAAGGGGAAGATATTGAAGATGACTTACTGTGATATTTTTGAGCTATGTTGCAGCCCAAGACATACATATATAAATTACAGAACTCCAAAACCCACTTTGCAAATCAAAAGTAGCAACAACAACAATGGAGGCCAAAACAAAAACCCTCTTCTGTACACTTTGTTTTCAAAGCAATCTCTCTTTGAACCTAAAAAAATCAGCTCAACTGCCTCTGAAGAATCAACAGTTTCAGAAATCAAAGCAGAAAACGAAATGGACTCACTGATTGTGCTGCTGAGGAACCCAAGAACACGAAGAACTAGACAATTTTTGTCTTCCCAAAATGCCCTTGCTTTTCTGTCATAACTAGACAAAATTCCGCCACGTGTTCGTTACGCGTTACTTATTATAAGGAATATCGTTATCAATTATGCATGGTTCAATGATTTGGACGACGGTGAGATCGTGGCCGTCCGATGGGTTGGTGGTGGTGTCGAGGCGTGTAGGGGTTGAAATACCGATAGCGCCCTTCAGTGAGCAAATTGTGCACCGACTGGTAGAGTGAGCTGGAGTAGTGGTGTGGCCTTTATGGTTGACAGTGTGTGTCGTTGAACGTTGTGCTGCCACGTGTCTTTTTTATTTGTCTTAAAAATGAACAGTCACTTTATTAGGAGCATCTAATAGGCTCAAGGGGTGTTCAATCATGAGATGCACTTTGAGGTCTGCACGTAATACCTTGAGATGTGCGTTCATACTCCTCAAGCTGTATCACATAGAGGAACACTTCCTTAAACCCATTAGATATCAAAAGTGAGTGTCTAAAATAAGTTACGAAAGCATTTTCCTTTTACATTAAAAAAATGAGTCCTTACTACTTGAATCAATCAATTGTTAGTGTTTAAACTTCTTTAAAGTTTAGTTAATTGACTTTCACAAGATTATTTCTTTTTAACTATTCCCCTTGAGCAAAGTCTTGAATTCAAGTCTAAGTTTTGTGAATGAAAAAAAACGACTTGAGACGTCTGCTTCGTATGAAGTGCAACTATACCAAAATGTGACACTGCATGGGAAATTAAAAAAAAAAAATGACTTCAACTCATTATGTTATATGTTTGGTTAAATTTCTTATTCTAAATTGCTTAACAATCATCACAATAAAGTTTTGATGATTCTAGATTGCTAGTACTCCTCAAATTCTTTCATTCTACCTAATTAATCACTTAACAATGTACTCCACTTTCAAAATCCTTTGTGATTAATGCATTCAAATTATTTTAAATTTACTCTTACAACTACAAATTTTTGTGACCAAAATGATGCATATATGAAGTTAGATAACCATGGATATGTAATTCTTTTTATGATGTAATTGACACCCTTGTTTTTCAGCAGTGTAATTGACTCCTTTGAATCTTTAATAACCCGTATAACCAAATTGTAATGCTTATAATTATGGCTCCAAGCATTCAAGGCAGGTGTAGAGTAATAAGAAAGTAACAGAAAGAGAGTGTGTACCAGGAAAAACAAAAATTGAAAGAACACAATAGAAGAGGAGCTCATTTATTGCTCATTACAGGCAATTACTGTTAAATTACCTATTTTCAATCTCCTTCTGGCAGAACGCAATAAAACTTTTTCTGAATGTACATACTAGAAGATGATATGCAATGCATGTGGTACCATTTATTTTTCTTATCTTTAAGTGAAGGTATGAGAAATTTATTGCTTCATGCAGCTTTTGCAGTTATGGAAGGGCATTCCATTTTTCACTAAAAATGGTAACTTTATGTATAGTAAGATGTTAACTTTGGTTTTGTTTGTTTATGCAATCACAAGTATACTTGATATGTGCTAAAAACACATCAATTTGAGAAAATTCAACTCCCGTTGAAGAAATTTGGCTACCCTAAAGAAAAACATGCACCACTCTGCTACCTAAGCAAAAAACATACTTCACTTGAGTTTTTAACAAGCAAAGTTGGACAAACTGGCTTTTCACACCCCATTTTTGTTAGTTATGTTGTCCTGAACAATAAATAATGATACTAATATATATGAATAAACAAGTTTTACAAAATCAAAAATTATATAATTGTCTTGGCTACCCTAAAGAAAAACATACACCACTCTGCTACCTAAGCAAAAAACATACTTCACTTGAGTTTTTAACAAGCAAAGTTGGACAAACTGGTTTTTCACACCCCATTTTTGTTGGTTAAAAAGGGTTCATCATACAAGTCAAGCTGCTATTTTACTGTAGATCCAAATGTTACGCAAAGTTCAATACTAGTATTTGTTTTCTCCCATTCTTAGGTTGTATTGGTGGGGTTAAACTGCACCAAAATATTAAGAAAGGTGAGGCAGGATTTCTCATTTGAGCTTTTCCTCTACAGTTCAAACACGGCTTTGTTAGTTCTACAACCTCCTTTCCATTAGAAGTCAAAAGTTGATAGTCTCCTTTTTTAAAAGCACACAGAATCATGACTTGCATTAATAGGTACCACTTTCTATACCTTCCACCCACTTTGACCTCAACAGGTACTTTTAAACCTCACCAATGTAGATTCTGTCCCTAACATTTGCCATCTCCATATTTCTTGAACAATTGATATTTCAATTAACTACGCTGCAATTCTGGTATGGACATCTATACCATAATGATAATTTCACTGCTTGCTTTAGTTATCAAACTCACAAATGCAAGTATCAAAAGCATCCCACCCCGATCACTTCATTTCTTATGTAATTCACAATTAGTGTTCAGGGATTGGGACAGTGCCCCATTATATGGCGCAAAAGGAAAAGTACGTACAGTAAGGAATGCTTTGAAAATCTAACTTCAAATCATCTCCCTAACCACACTAAAAAGCAAGTATGAAAGAATCATCGTTTTAGAAGTGCTATCTGAAATTGTTGGAGGCATCTTCATCTTCGGCATCAAACAAAACTTTTCTTGATTACTGGAAGGAATCCGACGCATTAGCTTACATTACAGAGACTGTTTCCAACCCAATAACCTTGTTTTATGATCAGACAATTATAGATACACCAGACCTTAGAAAAATCAAAGTTGCCAGTAATGCATCAAATTATCAAAGTAAACACTAAAACGGGGTGTAATAATGGTACTGAATCAATCGATTATTTCAAAACTACAATAATATGAACACTCCTTTACTAATTGATCCTCGGAACGAGCAAAAAGGAAAAGAACAAAAATTAATAAACAAAAAGCAACGAGCAGACATGAGATATTACATCAAATTGAGCCAACTAATACAGGAAACAAAAAGAACCGCATAGTGAAGAAGAGAAACAATACAACTGCAAATGAAAAAGAATGCAGGATATGGTCTTAGTTCCATGGATCACTCCACCCTTTGGGTCCCTCAGTTTTAACAAAGTCTAAAATTGCCTGGACAGCTTCAGCAACCCTATTTGAGAGAGAGTGGTTTCCCCATTCAATTTCGACTTTCTCTGCTCCTCCCATAGCATCACAGAGCCTGCACGTAACCAAATGACCAGCATTGCTAGATTGAGGCATTCCACATAAATATATATGTAAAAAAGGCACATTACATCCTATATAGTTAATGACATTGCTATCAAAGATCAACAGCTAAATTGGCAAACTTTCCTCTTAGGACAAACAAGAAATTGAGAGGCCTAACCTTTTGATCAATGCTTTTTTATCAACATAGCCCGGAACATATTCATCAGCCATGGAGAAAATAACCTGCAGTGAGGAAACAAATATTTTACATGATATTGTTAGCAAATAATCAATCCAAGGGAGGTGACAGTAGTCATTGTGGATTCAATAAATTATAAGCATGCTCGTTGCTAAGGTGGTGTGTTTTAATCTTGTTGTGCATTATTGTTGAATTGACTATAAGGTAATTACAGGCTAAGTAGGGCCTTTGCCAAGGCACAAGGTGGAATGCACAATTGGCTAGAGCAAAAGGCATTAAAATGAACAAAATTGTTTAGATTAGACTGTCAAGCATGTAATATGTGCATCCACAAGTGCAAGAATTGAACAGTGAAATCGGTCCTAGCAAGACAAACAAGAGGGAGAAGTGAACAATACAATTAACCAAAAAAATAAAGATAAGTAAAAAGAGCTTAAGAAGCAACAGAAATACAAAGATGAGTAACAGAGAAACAGTATGAGGAAAGAAAAGGACATGAGGACAGAGAAAAGCACCTCCATACAAAAAAAAAGATATTACAGATAGCTGAAAGAGAAGCAAGAGAGATGGGAAAAAAATTGCTGAAGAAATATGTGAGAAAAAAAAAAAGAAAAGGAGAAGGCAACGAAATTAATCAGGACGGAGGTTGAGTGGTTGGGTCAAAAAAAAAAAGAAGAAAAAAAAAAAAAAAAAAAAAAAAAGAAAGTAAAACTACAAAATATAACTGAAAATCCTACTTTGTTACAGTTCAAGGTTAACTGATTAAGGCATCTCCTGTCTTAATCATCACAGTGCAACCATCTCCTCTGGCCTTGAACCCCAAGTATGCCCTCTTAATTCACCATTACTAAAATGGTTTTAACTACAATGACGACAACCGTCACCCTTTGATTTTACTTTTCATGGATGTGTGGCTATTAGAAATTTTCACTTCAAACAAGACACCACCACAAATCAAATTACCTGACAAGGTATATTTGACATATGCCCAAGTCTCATCCGAAGTTGGTCATCACTAAGATCAGAGCTGAACAAGTCATCATCTCCCATGTAAGCACAAAGAGAGTGGTACCTAAACAGGAAAATGGCAAGTTAGCGGTGAAAAGAGACCCTTTGTGAAAATGTAAACAGGAGCATTATTAATGCTAAGGAAAGAATTGACTAGATAAAGAAGAGTAGAAAGAACTGTATCTTTGTGCAATTCATTGATCAATATGACTGTTAAGATGTTTGAAATAAAATAAAAAATAAATAAAAATAGCCCACCCTTAAAAAAATAAAAAAATAAAAAGCATCCATCATACTCAAATCAAAACCTGGCCCCTTATAGGTTTGCCTAGTTAGATCCCCTAAAGCTACAAAAAGTAGCACATGCGGATACTGGCTTAAGTTGATAGGTAAGCCCTTGCGGCTTTCTCATTCAATCAAATGAGACATGCATATCTGACTAATATTTGCTTAATTGGGAAAATCACCACAGATCATCTCTCCATTATAGCTTCTTAATATTTTTTTTTATACTGTTCTTTCTTATCAACAAGAAGTAACAACAAAGCCTCAATCCCAAATTAGTTGGGTCGGTTACATGGATCAAACTCTTCCATCGTGCAATTGATTGGCTGCTTTCCAAATCCTTTGAATCCCTCCTAATCAATGCATCCCAAGTTAAGTTCGGTCTATCCCTACATCGTTGAATTTCTTTAGTTTTTATTGAATCAAATTTTATAGTGGAGGCATTTGTAAGCCATCATGGGAGGTGTTCAAACCACCTTCCCTAATCATTGTGTCAATTGGTGTTGCTCCAACACTTCTTTGAATTTATGCATTTCTTATTCTATCTTTACGTGGTTTACCACACATCCACCTAAGCATCCTCATTTCTGCTACGTTCATTCTATGTCCTAGTTGTTTCTTTACCACCCAAAATTCACTTTAATAAAGCATAGTTGGCCTAATTTTGATCACATATCACACCTGTTACACTCGTTTTGTAAAGTGATAAAACCATCCAAAGGGTTTTCAAAAAGAAAAAAAAAAAAAAAAAAAACCTCCAAAGGAGTTTTAGCGATCGAGGACATGTACCAACAACAAAGCTATATAAGCAATTTGCAATAGAATGATGTAACCAAAACGTGTTTTATCTGGTTACTTTACTAAAGCATGCAATTACCATGGTAATGTGTCACAACTCCAAAAGTCGTCATGAAACTTCTATGAAGTGCAGTGAAATTTTAATTTGTTTTTTTTAGTTGTTTAGTTTAATTTGTCTATGATTATTTAGGACACAAATTAAAATATATATATATATATATATATATTACACTTAATATTTTATGTAGCTTATGAAAGGCATATTTTCAATTGAATAGGGGGAGTTGATTTATAAATTTTATTAATTATCTGTGAGAGTATTGCAGCATTGTGTGTGATATTGGATTTTATCATATCAGTGTGCGAGATTCTATGGTGTTCTACAAGATGTTATCAAGTAATTCTTTACTTATGTTAATCTCTTCAACAAACTTATCGAACAATTTTAGTTTGTGGCGTTCTAATCTCTCTTCTTCTCATTGTCTTGATTTTTGGAACTAGGAATCTGAGGGTTACGCTTTTCGTTTAGCATCATGAAGGTTCCTTTCTTGGCATAATACCTACCAACATGGCTAGGGCAGAATGGGCTGGAATATAGACCCTAACTTTTCATTTCATTTGATTCCTGTAGCATTTCTTGCAAACCAACAAAGGATAACAGGTTATCCACCAGACCAACTAAGCCATCCATGTCACACTTCCTGAGCAAAGATACAAGCAAAAACACAACTTGCTCCTTTACCCTCTTTAACGTACAACTCTACAAGCCACTGGCTCACATTTTTACATGGTAAGAGATTATCAATATTCTTTTAAGCCTAAAGAGAGCAGTCATTTGCTAGGCCCCTAATTTTGAATCCTTACAAAAGACTCATCAAAGGGGAACTGGAAATTGAGATTGTTGGGGACCACACAAAAGATGTCGCGCGTTGAAGCATGAAACAAGGATGAGCATGACATGCAATGCGTATGCTTGTGGTTTCTAGGCGTTAAGAAATGTTGAAAACAGAAAGTATAAATAGAGAAGAACTGTAAAATACTGGGAGTAAGGAGCTTGAAGCTATTTAGTAATTGGTGAGAGAGAAGTGAATTTTCTGTCAATTTTGTACTGTTTCATACTTTCATTGTTCATTTGTCAAAAAAAAAAAAAAAACGTTTTCATAGTTTCTTTCTAAATTGCAATAAGATCCCGTTCTTTTCTTCTCCAACTCCAATTGAACTAGATCTTATCGGCTACTACTGCAGTTTCTCGTTTCATTTTCTCTGGTTTCATCAATTAAATGAAACCACATCAACTTCTAATTTTCAATTACTCATAAAGCATATTCTTTTTTTTCCAAACTGCATTGTAGGAATATGCTTCTGACAATTATGATAACACTGGTGCCAGAAATCTGAGTGACACATATCTACACACACATCCACCTAAAGCAAGAGTAAACTTTTTTCAGAGCTGCACCGCTCAGATGAAACCCTAAACCACAAACCCCAAAATAAATGTTTATCAGAGCCATGGACTAAGGCGCATGAGAGTACTAGCTACAAACAGCAGAGTTAAAATGTGATGTACAATGGCAAACAATAATTCAATAAAATATGAAACCATAACTGCATAACTATCATAGTGTCAATGACTAATCAAAATCAAGGATTTGGGGAAGTGACAAATCAGCATGCATCATCATATGTAAAGTACCAAGATTATTTACCTCAAAGATCTAAATAGCCATAAAGTTGATAGGGAGTGCTAATTTTTTAACAATCTATTGCATACATCATCACAAAACAAGTAAAAAAAATCAGCATACAGCAGCAGAATGCATTTCTTGGCATGTTTAAAGTTTGAAAGAGATAGAAGAATAGAGATAGAGAAGTAAGAGGAATGGGAAGAGAGGTCAACTACGGCAGATATTTTTTCAACTAATATTTTTTCCAAAAAAAAAAAAGCTTAAATTACAATATGACAACTTGCTACTATATGTTATATGTACATGGATTCCACATCAATAGAGACCAACGCCAAACATTATACCTGCTTTTCCTTGTTAACTGTCCAAGCATGAAACCTATTATTGAAATTTGGAGGAACGAACCTTAATCAATACCTTCTTGGATGAATAGAATTAGACTTCAAAAATAGTAGAATTAGGGACCAGTAACTAACAGATGACATGTGAGTTGATCACTTGTGTAAAAATCCACTATGGACTGATAGTTTGCTCTTTTTTCCAGAAGTTTCACCCAGAATCTTTTACTTACATACCTAGGGTTGAATGTTCTCTTTCTAAAGTAGACCTTAATATATTATACAAGACAGTGATTGGGTAACATACTTTTGCCAGGAGTCAGTTTGGATACATTTCATTATTTGTGCACACACATCTCAATGCAAGCAAAGGCGCCTTGTCCATTTGGTTTCACTAATCTAAACTATTATCAAATATGTTATTACTCCTTCCAATTTTAACAGAGTAAAGACTTGGAAAAGTGAAAAAGCTAGGGTGCAGTAAGAAAAATGAAAAGAAAGAAAAAAACCAATATCGCTCAAAGCGGAATTTAAATAGAAAACATGTTTTTGTTAGGTTGAAGAGCATACTATGCTATGGACCCACCGATATGCAGTTATTGGAGCATCTGGATTTGCTTCCCTAGGCATTAGATCTATTCCCCGGCCTTCACTTATCATGGTTGATGCTAAATCAATCATTGCAGCTGTTTCAGGAAGACTTGCTCTATATTCCCGATCACTAACCGGAGCCTGAAGATCAATAGTAATAAAGACATTGTAAAGAATAGTTAAAAGCAGAATGGTGTTGACTTACGAAAAAGTGAAACTTAAAACATAATGTATGGGATGAACAGATAGTAAATCAGGATTATTACAGCTGAATAGCCTTCAATTTCAACGAGTGCACAATTCACTAATATTTAGAAGAGTTTCAACAAAATATTCATAACTGGCATCACACTAAATTTCAAATTGAAATTGAACAGAAAGTGAGAAATAAATGAAGATCCAAGTCAATATAGAATTTTCTCTAATGCCGCACTGATAAAATCATGATCAAATTTCTGCTATTGTGGTCTATTTGGTAGGAGAGCAACAGGAGAATATTTGGTAATACTTGTGAAAACTGCTCCCAAGTGATGGACAAGCCCAAGGACTTATTGGGTGGCAGCTAGCAAGATAGCAAATGCCTTCACCTTGGCTGGTTGGTTGAGGGACTAGGCCTATATTATGAAAATAGGTATATAAATCCAAGTATTTTGTACGGGTCTCAGGATCCTTCCAAAGGGATTCCCAATCTTCCACAGTTTCCTTGTGCATATTCATGCATGGGTGTATGTGTGCGCGTGATTTCAGAATCTTTCAGAAATAAAATAAAATAAAAATAAAAAATCATAATGCCTAATGAATTGCATCGGAGCCTAGGAGGAGGCTCCTAGGCAAGCAATTTCCTATATGATTTTCAAAAAATTGAAAAGGGCTATTACAATTAAATTTGGCAATATGAATACCATACCCAAGAACAAAATCTTAGCAAAATTAATGTCACATAAGGACCTAAAGACTAATATTTGGCAATATGAATTACAATGACTAATAGAAAACTGTTGTTACTTGAGGACCTATGAATAAATCATAATTCAAGGGCCTCTAAATGTCATCTAGGCACCACCTTGCCTATTCCAAGGAAATCGTCTTAGGATATCCTTGGCACTATCCAGACCTTGTTTCAAATTTTTGATGCATTTTCATTTTTCAACCAAGTATGAAATGTTTGTACACTATCGGTGTCCAAATTGAGACCACCTCCATTAATTTATCTCAGTGATTGCAAGGTGTTGCCATTGCAAGGTGTTGCCTAGGCGGTGCCTTAAGCGGGCGGTGTCCTTCTAAGTAACTATTAGAAATTTGAAGGGGCTATTTACAATTAAGTTTGATTACAAAATATCTACCTGAACATGAAATCTTGACACGATTAATGTTACATATCGTGTCCAAATTGAGACCACCTCCATTAATTTATCTTAGTGATTGCAAGGTGTCACCTAGGCGGTGCCTTAAGCGGGCGGTGTCCTTCTAAGTAATTTTTAGAAATTTGAAGGGGC
The DNA here is from genome assembly GCA_039657345.1 of Stephania japonica. Lineage (NCBI taxonomy): Eukaryota > Viridiplantae > Streptophyta > Magnoliopsida > Ranunculales > Menispermaceae > Stephania > Stephania japonica. Next base: position 10,244,899 of record CM077558.1, on the reverse strand, counting down.
TATTTACAATTAAATTTGATTACAAAATACCTACCTAACATGAAATCTTGACACGATTAATGTTACATATCAGTGTCCAAATTGAGACCACCTCCATTAATTTATCTCACTGATTGCAAGGTGTCGCCTAAGCGGTGCCTTAAGCGGGCGGTGTCCTTCTAAGTAATTTTTAGAAATTTGAAGGGGCTATTTACAATTAAGTTTGATTACAAAATACCTACCTAAACATGAAATCTTGACACGATTAATGTTACATATGGACCTAAAGACTTATTAATAATCACATTGATTAATAGATGATTACTGTTATTTAAGACCTATAAATAAATAAATAAATATTTATATAGGGACCTCTCAATAAATATTATTTTATTCCGCCATCTAGACAACGCCTCGCCTAGACCATGGAAATCGCCTTGGGATCGCCTTAACGCCTTGCAATCCTTGATTTCTCTTCTTTCTTATCATGCTTATAATATACAAAGTCTTCCTCAAAAAAAAGTGAAATGATTTTTTTGAAGTATAAGATGCAACCGCATTTCCTCTCCTACCATAGTTGGGATAAAATGATGATATACTTCTTTCTTCCCTCCAAATTCTAGGCTCGCAGCAACAAAGTAAGGAAGTCAAAGAAAGTGGGTTACATACTTATAAAGCTCTTTGAATCTAAGCTGGAGCAATGAGGGCAGAAGTAATATACCATCAACACAATAAAGAGAAAAGCAGCACCAGAATTGTTGCATGATTTCTTCAACGCCAAAACTAAAAGTAAAGGGGAACACTCACTTGATCTATATACCCCCAGTTAAATCCCATAAGAAATCAAAACAAAAATCATTTGAATTACAATCTATTTTGAAGTCTTAATCTTATAGATGAGCTCATATTTTATTAATGTCAACTTTTTCAATGAGTTTCTTGTGGTAAAAGTACACTCAAAATTCCAAATTTAGATTTCACCATCAAGCAGAATAAAAAAAATAAAAAATAAAAAAGTTCCACATTGCAACGCAATAACATTTAAGTATAAAAATGCTAAAATTTTATCCCTTTTTTAATTCAAGCTATAATTCTTCATGCAAAAATCCTAATCAGTAATGCCAAATTCATACCATTTTTCTACTTCTATAACATCACACATAAAAGGGGAAAGAAGTTTCCCTTTCTATGTGAATATAAAAACGAAGGAATTGATTATTTAGGAAAAAAAAAAAGTGTACCTGCAAAATGGCTGCTCGAACAGCTCGGGAGCATGCAGCATTTTTCCGCAAATAATACACAATGTCCTATTTAACCACATGTGTAAGACTAAATTTATTACTAATTCACAACTAAAAATTTAGAAAAGTTCCAACAAATTCAGCAAAAACTATTTCAATAAGTGAAACACAAATTCACCTGGCAGCCAGTACTATGCCCAAGCAGCACTACTCCTTCTGAATCCTCCTTATTGATTAGATAACCAATTAACTGATCAAGCTCCGTGGCATCCTAAACAAATAGAAGTTTAGAAAAACAAAGCATATTCTAATACATTACAAAAATTTGGAAAATAAAACACAACCACAACAATATCCAAGCCTATTGCAAATTAGTTGTGGTTGACTACATGGACCCTACATTTCCATTCAACTCTAAGTCATGCAATTTATGATGTGACTTGAAAATCTTTTAAATCTTTCATTATTAATTAATGTCTCCAAAGTTATTATCTTACATCTTCCCCTATCCCTTCGAATTCCTTCAATTTCTAATGAGTCTAGTTTTCAAATAGAAGCATTTGCAGACTTGTAGGTCATCTTCGAAAAAAAAAATAAAGCCTCGTTTGGTTTATTTTACTAACTTCCAGGGAAGTTAACCACTAAGGAAGTTGCACTTTTCATGTTTGGTTCAACTTTGAACTTCTAGGAAAGTTCCACATTTTAAAACAGTAAAATAGTAATTGGCATAAATGCCCTTTTACACTGTTTTTGAGGAAGAGAAAAGGGAGGAGAGGAGAGAGAGAGAGAGAGAGAGAGAGAGAAGAGAGAGAGAGAGAGAGAGAGAGAGAGAGAGAGCATTAAATGAAGGTAAAAGTGTTCATTCTCCTCCCCCCCCCCCAACCCAAGTGAGTTATTTTCCCCTATGTGGAAGAAGTTGGGGGCTCAAACTTCTAGGGAAGTTTGTAAAAATATCCAACCGGACAAGTTGAGTTGGAACTTCCCTAAATTTATCTTACTTCCTTCAACTTCCCCCAGAACCAAACGAGGCCTAAGTAAAAACATTGAAGCACACATGCCGGCCAATACTAAAATATTAATAATTAGTTTGCACATGCAAATGAATCACCTAAAAAAACAACGTTAACAATGAGAAAAAATAATAATGCAAATAAACTACCAACACATTTTTTTAGAGCGGAACTCCCAACACTTGAGATAAAGGAAAAGAGTTACCAATCCTTACAGTTTCTAATTATTTTCAGTTTGGCATGACCTCGCTAATGTCTAAACAGATAACAAACTAACGAAAGAAACACAATTCACCAAGGAGTTCAAGGCATCATTTCAATTTCAACGAGACCAATGTCAAATTAAGTATGCCCAATACCATCAGAGACAACTTAAATCAAAATTTGATTCTTTAATAATCGAACCTTGTCAAAAATGTAAGGTTGTTCTACCATGAGACGTGGATGTCATGAATTCGAATCTAAAGGCAGATTTTCTGAAGGCACAAGATAAAGATAAGTAAAAAATCTTTGCCTATTCCCCATATGATATGTGCCTCATGCACTGAATAAATTTTTTTATTTATCCATCTGAAAAATGATTTCTATCAATTTTCCTTATGGCTCACCAAGGTTCTTAGGATTAATTAGAAGCCTCAGAACTCTTACAATACCCAAAATATAGAATTTTTTTTGAAACTTTTAAAACAATCCCTAGTGGTCATATGACAGTTGAAAGTGTAAAAGTTTGAGCTTTAACATCTCAACTCTGATTAGTCTGGGCCACTGCTACAATCCAAGCATCCTATGCTTCTTAGAAGAAGTTTCTAACTGTAATAAATCAGATGCAAGGACCACACGCAAATCAAAACCTTCATCTAACCATTATCAAAGTCCCATGGATGCCAAATGGAAAATGATTCAACAACAATGCACAAGTAGTTAACAACATGAACAACTGCCATAGCCTTTTTGCTAAATTGTCCACTCCATCAAAACACCTTTTTTTCCTCATCAAATCCAAAAATACCAAGTATATTGATGCAGCCACAACATCCAAGCTAATTGCTGAATCTTTTCCACAAAGAACTCCATGCACAACATTATACATACTACAGAAGATTTCAAATACTAACTGTTGTGGCAATATCTTACCAATAAGACCATGCTGAGATCCCTCAAGTTACTAACAACAACAATTTCCCCAGTCTTTTTTGTGTTTTCCGCAAACTTGTAACAGGATGTCAGGAATGCAGAGATATTTCTTTATTTTCAGTCCGTCTCCTTTTCCATAAAGATTTCTTCATTTATTTTTATTTTTTTACCCCCATTTATTCATTTGAGTGTCCAAATTATGTTTTAGCATTTGTTAAAAAAATACTTCTTTACAATTGTAATGCCTTTAACAAGCAACTACCGTCGAAGTTTCACTAGTGTGATGCCTTGGCTTGCACCTCCAAGTCTGAAACATAGTAGCCACATAAGCTTTTTTCACCTCATATCCTTTTTCCAGTGAGATTTCTACTAAGAATAACTTGTCTAATAACATATCTAATAGCATTAACCAGCAATGTCTTGTTCTTATTTTTCTAATACATAGTTACTTATTTAATTCCATCAAATACTGAAAAAGAGAGTGTAAAAGTTTTTCATCAACCAAAGGAGAATTGTTTCAAAACAGATCAACTAAATGAAGTTATAAAGAAATATACCAGAAATTGAAATACTGCAAGTAAAATAAGGATGCAAAAAGCATCGTCAAGGTTCCAATAGGCATTAATCAGGCCATTTTCTAGGCAAGTAGTAGAGCTTCTCTGTAAATTTTTAAAGTTTAGAGACCTATAATAATTTGCAAGACCATTTTAAAAAGGTAAAAAAGGGATAAGCTCCAAATAGCTAAGACCAAATGCAAAATCATTAAAAACAAAAATTACACAGCTCATTTAATTTCTAATGCCTTGGTCACACTACAAGAGACCAACATGCTAGCTAGTGGTCACCCAACATGAGCAAACATCATACACGACACCTGAGCCTTGATAACACTAATGACAAAATTACAGCACTTGTTTTAATCAAAAAGAAAACCATTAATCACAAATATAATACTAATAACTCGTAAAATGCCAACCTACGCATTTGACGAAAACAAAAATGACCGTGTTAGAAACTTACTTGTTCCAAGCTGGAGGTGCCATATCCAATATAGGAAGATGAGAGCAAGGGTTGTACCAATGACCATTTCTCATCTTCCAATGCTGTGGCTAAAGGCTCCAAATATCTACACAAAAATATAATAGCAACTAAGAAAAATGCTAGCATTGGCAATTCCTACTCTTAAAAGAATAATTCTATATAACTAATTGAGCACATTTTTAAATATTGAAATAAAACATTTACAATGCAGTTTTTCACTAAAAGTTTTATTAAAAAAAGTGAGATGGATTTGCAGTATGCTTTGATCTCTAGACATTAGCAATTTAAAGATACAACAAGGTGAGAATGTCCACATTTGACTTGGTGGAGGAAATTGAGAACACCAAAGGTTTACAATAGCAAGTACCAACCCAACAAAAAAAAAAAATGAAGAAGAGAACTTTTTTATCAGAACAAATGAAAAAAATTACTGCATAGAAATTGCGTCAAAATGAGAAAAAGATACACTAATTCTCACTCAGTTGCTAGAAATCCATCAGTCAAACCACCAATAAAAATGACTTGTTGTTTGAAATCTCCTGTTCTAAATGCCACCTGCATTATCCAAGAAAAATCTGCACCAAATGGGTTATTTCAAAAAATTATATATGAAAATAATAACAAAGAATATAGTAAGATTCCTGCCAAAAAGGGAAGTATAAAACAAGGTATGGTAAACTTGGCTCAACAAAGTCACCACAGTACATCAATCCATCTATTTTGCATTGCTCAATCAACAGACAGATATCCCAGTATATCACAAATAGCTATGTATTTTATAATTCTCTACCCTAATTACGGACAAATGACCTGTTATGATGCCCAACTCCTTCAACTCTCTAGTCTCGACACTTTTCCGAGTGACACCACCATATATCACATCCAACATACAAAGGTCTAAAGCTCGGATCATTGAAATAGAGATGTAGTGACAAAAACCGATGCCCAACACAAAATCGCATTTTATAAAGCTTAACCGCAACCTGAGCTCATCTTCTAATAAAAAGCATCACAATGCCTAAATTCCTAGCCTGCACCGCCGAAAAACTAACTGTGTGAACTCCAATTCTTCATTGTGACTTCAAAATTAAAAATCATCCCATTTTGAATGGCTAATAACACTGTAATCAACCTAAAAACTTGTCCATTTTTCATTCATCACGACTCCTCCACTTCAATTCCCACGAAATCATGTCAATCATCCCAAAAAAATCCTACTTCAAGCATCAATTCAATCTCTAAAACAACAGATTTCAAACTCTTCCTTCAACCATCACAATTCACAACACAAAACACATCAAATGAAACCAAAATCTGAAACCGAAGACGCACCTGAGCGGGTTTCGGCCCGTACTTGAAGAGAACTCCACGGAACTGATGCTTCTGCCGAGCGGCGCCACCGCTACGGTCGCCAGCGCCGGCATTGCTCGCCATTCTAGGGCTTTCTGGTTTGGCGGCGGCGCGGCCTCCGACAATGGTGGAGAACCAGGAAGACGAAGATTGGCTCATGGTGATGACGATTGCCGCAGCTGAATCAACGATTCAGAGATCATGGTTTGGGGATTTCATTCGCTGGTGTTCTAGGGTTTGTGTGTGGAGTGGAGATTTGAAGTTTCAACGCTCGCGAGAGTTCGATTGGGGAAATCTCTCTCTGACTCTCTCTCTGACTCTCCTCAAACTCTGACTACCATTACGGAAGGAAATTTTAATGCCTGGTTGGTTTGAGTGGCTAAACGAACCCACTTAAAGTGTATCCCTTCTAAATTGTGAAACGGATTACATAGTCTAGTATCCATTTCACTAAATAAAGATAATCAAGACCCACTTACTAATTAATCTAACCCAACCTAAAATTTTATTTCCGATTTTGCCCTCACTTGTTTTAAACACATTTAGTTCCTTTCCTCTCCTCTCCTCTTCGAACTCTCACATATGCGAATCAGATCCACGACATATTGACCTCTGCCTCCTCTGTGCATCTCTCCGCGCCTTACCTTAAACCGTCTTACTCCTCCTCTATGCATCTCTGAGCATCTTAATTCTTCCCTCTCTGCAAAATTGTAAGTCTCCTCATCCCATCTAGGGTTTGTTTCACGTTGATGTGGGGAAGCAAATCTCCATGATTGACGCACCTTCTTCAGATCGTGAGTGAGGGAGTTCGGGTTTTAGGGCTTGAATGATCGAGATCGTGTGTGTTGGATATTTATATAGGGAGGAATAGAAATGTCATTTGGACTAAACCAATTAAACCCCAATCAATCCAACAGAACAAGTCCCCAATTTTGGATTACCCTTAATCCATAGTCAACTAATCCAATACAACTTAGTTCAACCCCATCAAGACAAACCTATCAACCCAACCGAACACACCATAATTTTAAACGTACTCCAATTTTTTGAAATTACCAACGACTCCTCCATATAAAGGTTTTTAGTCATCATACCCCACTAATTACTAAACGTACCCCAGTTTGTAAAATTACTTAACTACACCTTTATATAAAATGGTTTTTACTCACCATACCCCACTCACCCCATACCCCACTCACCTCTCTCAAATCGCACTCACCAAAAATTAGTCAAATCTGAAGAAATACGAACAAAACCACATGGATTCGACGTTGTGAGTGCATTTATCATCTCTTTTAGTGCCGATTTTGGAAGTTTTTTTGGATTTTTTCTTTCTTTTTAAGTCATTTTTATTTGTGAATTTGTTTTCGGATTTAGGGCTTCAATTTGAGGCTTGAATCTTGCAATTTTGGTACAAAGTTTTCGATGAAATTGAAAATATTAAGTGATTTCGAGTAAACCCACTACTTTTTTGTCATTTTCATGCATTTTTCGAGGGTTTGAAGTTTTCTGTTCACTCTGGTCGCCCGCGGGTTTCGGACTAACAGAGCCGAAACCTCTGAAGAGGTGTCAGACGAACAGAGCTAACACTTCTAAAGAGGTTTTCTGTCCCACTGAGACCGAGTTATCTTCACATTATCGGTCGGAATCGGTCAAGACCTCTAAAGAGGTGTCGGCCCTGTGTATCCGACATCGGCTCTGCTCGTTCGAAACCCGCGGGCAAGAGTATTGGGGCAAGGGTGATGGTGATGGTGATGGGGTACACTAAGCAAGAGTATTTTTGAAATTTAAAAAAAAATGAGTTACACTGAGTAAAAAGTGGGGTATACAAAGTAAAAATTTAAAACTACGATACATTTAACAATTAGTTGGGTCCGTTTAGGCGCTCCCTTTTTTTTTTTCCTTGTTGGTTTTTCTTTTATAAGACATTAAGACCACGTGGTGTTGAACCGGCCTCACTACTCCAGGCTCGAAAGTGATAAGATCACTAGGTAGCAGTAAAAGGTTTGATCTAGGCATTCAAAGTGAGTTTATGCCCAATACTCAAACTTGAGATCACGTAGGACAGAGGCAAAGGTATGTTGGCATTTTGGTCACCCCTAGTCCAGTACTTATCATCCCTTTCAAAAGAAAAAATAAATAAATACATTGCCCCTCTCTTCCTAGCTATATGCAAAAGACTTAAATATAGTGACTATTGAGAATGCGTTTGCTAAAAAATTGATATAATTCTTTTTGGATTTACACTAATTAAGATGTGTTTATATGCACTTGTCTCAACACAAAAAATGAAGCAAATTAATTGACTTTCTCTTTGTTGCATCAAGCAGTGCTTCATCTCCAACCAATTTTTTCTCAAACACCGTAATTCCCTACCAGTTTTCTCTCGATGATAACTTTGTAATGGCCCGAATTTAATTTGCCATTATTTATGATGTATTACAGATGTGACGGACAACTCAGACACCCGTAGGACCCACAGCTAGGCTAGAGCGTGCCTCGAGCTAAGTAAATAGTTATTTAATGTGTTGTTTTGTCTAATTTTGCGAGGTTCATATTAAAATAGGTTAAACGACATCGCGATGTGTGTAATTATATTTCAATTGACGTGTGAGATTGTGTGTTAAGTATTCGCCTCGATATGCGTGTCGACACGGGTACCGAGTAGGCTAAAAGATGAAATACTAGGTCGAAGAAAATAATACACACATTAAATGAATTAAATGTGATAAAATAGTAAATTGTTGGGCGCCTAGTAACACGCAGGGACGTGGTCGACACGTGTGGGTGGTACGGTAGTGTGCACGCCCGAGTATGCTCGTTGGCGCGCACGACGTAATTGTAGACGCGAAAATATAGGCGAATATATATATTTATATATATATATATATGTGTGTGTGTGTGTAATTTAAAATATATATGTACATATATAAATATATATTAAAATCAGAAATTAAAAAATAATTGTGAAATGACAAAAAGGGCATTGGATTATTAAGGATGAGGATAAGAACATAGGGTCATTTTGGTCATTTGACCCTAAAATGTTGATAACTACCACTGACACCCCTATTTTCATCACCATTTCGATCGAAATAGAGAGGAGAAGGAGAAGCGAAAGAGAGATTGGCCGAGAAAGAACATGATAACGTCGAGGTGAGTGTCATGTTTTTGTTGATCTTGTATTAGGAGTTGTTGTTGTTGTATGTTGGTGTGGTAGTTCGGTGGGGGGAGGGGGCTCGGATGAATTGCCATGGCAGTTCGTCCGAAGACGAACATGGCCGAAGAGATGTCTCCCATGCCAAGAGAAGAGGAGGGGTTGGGGTTGAGAGCCAACCTCGATCGAAAAAAAAAAAGAACGCACTGTGTGTTTTGTTGGGGAAGATGATCCTTTGAACAGGGCCGGTTCGGCTCGGTTGAGCCGAACCTGGTTCGGTCCGGTTGAGCCGAACCTGGTTCGGTCCGGTTGAGCCGAACCTGGTTCGGTCCGGTTCAGTGGATAAATAAAAAAAAACAGTTTTAAATAAAATAACATACTGGAAAATAGAGAAAATAACTAAAAATTATGGAAAAATTTTTGAAAAATCCAGAAAAATATGAGAAATTAGAAAAAGGGTTGACAAATGAGTTTTAGTACTTTCTCGGGATTTTGGCGAGATGTTGTCGGGTTTTTACCTCGTAAAACGTAAAATTGACATAATATACTCAATTGAAGCTCATTCAATGACAAATGGTGTTAGATACATTTGGGTGCTAATTTTGATTGTCGGGTGTTTATTGGAGCTAGATCGAGGTTTGGTTTTCAGGACGCGGAGTGCGGATTGAGGTGTGTAGTATCCCAACTGAAATTACTTGAGTATTTACTTCTTTTGACATTTGAATTCAATTTCTTTCATTTCTATATTCTACTCTGGTTATGGCTATATAGGCAGACATTGAGCGGGGCTCCTTCCGTTTCATTCCTGTGTATGTCTATTACACCATAGCACGTGCTACCGGATTGGTCTCGGTGAATAGCACGACCTGAGTATCACGTCGTTGCATGTGTCGGTGCGCCGTAGGTGTAAAGCCGGCCATCGAGCGGATCCAGATACTGGCCCTGCTTGAGTAGGACTCGCCGGCTGTATTCTGTGGAAGAGTTCGAATTATGGTGGTAGTATGACCCCAGGGGCTAGAAACACACTTTGAGTTTTTCCTATTATTTATTCATGCGATGAGCGTAGTTGCCTGTATTTATTTCCGCATTTTTATTTAATAGCTTTATTTAAATCCCAATATTTACTTTCAGTATTGTTCACTTAATTTTCTTGGAAATACTCACTCTGGACTCATCATCTGCCTTTTGTGATGGCTTGAGTGCAAATCCTAGTACGAGCAGGGGCAAGGGTAAGCTGCCAGAGTACCGTTGATCTGAGATTTCCTGACTCGTACGTTTGTATTATATTTATTTTGTTTCATTTTGGATTTTTGGATTTTGAGATATTTTGAGATACCTTGTGTATATTGATCTTTTTGTGACTTTGGATGTATATATGGTTGTATATGGGCTTTCCACTTTAGGTTTGTGGTTTGTGTCACACATATATAGTATTACTATCTAAGCAAATGTGTTGATAAGGCTTACGTTGTGTTAATTTGAGGATTTCAGGATGACTTAACATATAATTTGATTTCAATACAATTTAATCAGTAAATGGATAATTAATAAGATGTAAAAAGATAAAATGGAGGATATAATCTAATGTAGAGCACAACTGTCGCTGGTAAGATAGACTGTGGGTCCACATTGGCCCCCGTGGTGGTCTATTTGGAAAATGGGCAGTTACAACTTTGTTTTCGTATGTCTCCATCAAAACCTATTCACACTATTTCTTGCTAATTTCATTCACAAATTAATGATTATTGATGTCTATAAAACAATGTTTTTTTTTGAAAATTAAAGCTTGTGTTAATTAGCAAGTAAATCAAATAATCAAATTTTCTTATGGTAAGTCATAGGTCAAGTTAGAAGTTAAGATTATTTGGTTGATACATATTAACCATTACTATATATACCTCAATTTCATCAATTATTAAGGGTCTGTCCTAAATACAATCTTTATATTTGAGCTTGAAATGACGAAATGGATGCAACCAATGGATAAATTCTTATTAAACATATATATTGTTAAGCTCGGGCCCACCTTGTCTTCAGAGTCTGGCTTTGCCCCTAGGATCAGTGTGACGACTCTAAAATCTAACTCGTGCCATGTGTTAATTTTATGTCGTACGTGGACCCTTTCTGTGATACAGTGGTCCAATTCTCGGTCGTCGACGTCAAGGTATGTTATTTTTGTTTGGCGTTTTGTATTATATTTTACTACCCAAATATAAATTCCAATGTCCCAAACATGTAAGGACATTTGAGTGTGAGCGTTGGTGTTGGAAAACGGGTTCAGCTCAATGGGAACGTGAATAACAGGTTTCAAGTGTACAGTTGTCGGGTAATTAACAGTCCGGGGGATTTAATGAATTGAAAACACTGACTAAATACAAAATAAATACTAATTAAAAGTTGTATATCGCGTTCGATACGTTGATACGTCTGAGATTATGTGACGTGTGAGTAGTGGTGTGGAACGGATCCGGGAACGCGAGTATTGTGCACGAAATGGCTAAGTTATAAGCGGGAGTCACTTATTGAAGTCACAACAGAGTGTCAAGGTGGTTGGATGGAAAGAACAAGGGCCATAGGATGTGCCTCGTGATTTGTGTGTGTGTGATGAGGGGAGTAGGTATAAAACCCACAATCATCAATTTTTCTCTCTCCTCACCTTTATCATTCATTTGCTCTCAACGAAACAACAAAACGTGGGAGTAGGTTCCGAAGGTTTCGATGTGATTTGACGCCAAAGGATCGCCCAATCTCGAATTCTAAGGAGAGATTTTGGTTCGCCACGTGTTTATCTACGTTTTGGTTGTAGTTTTGTGGGTTTTCGTCATGATGATTTCGGACGAGATCTTTAGGATATGTTGGAAATGAAGTTTTATGATCCAATGGATGATTTATTAGTAAATTGTGATTTGGTTTGGTGATTAGAGAAGTTGTAGAATTTTTGAGAATTTTTGAACGATTTTCGGAATCGAAGATTTTATGGAGGTTTTGGCGCGAACCAAAAGTGGTTTGTGGTAGTAACGGACGTCCCTAAGAGTTTGGGATAGGCTCAGAACGCGACGAGGCGAGCTGGGGTTTTAGAAAATCTCAAAAAGTGAGTGCATGACACACGCCGCAAGGGACGCCGTGAGAATTTATGCCCACAGCGTCGCAATGAGCCCCGAATCCATGCTGTAAGGGTGTTGCCCATGGCGTCGCAATGAGCCCCGAATTCACGCTGTAAGGGTGCTGTCATGGGTTAGACCCCACAACGCCACCGCAACGGGACACTGTTCACAGGAATGATTTTATAACAATTTCAAAAAATTTTAGGGATCTCTCAGGGATTTAAATAAGTCCACACACGACCCAATTCCCTGCAAATCAACACAATTATACTAATAAAATAATTATGGAAAATTGGGTAAATGAGAAAGTATTTAATAAGATTTGTAATTTAATTGGATTATCAAAAGTTTTAGTTGTTGACGGGTCACACGGGATTCGTAGGAGGTGAGTCAGAGGTCGTGTGAGTGCGAGTTAGCTTGGATACAGGTAAGTAAACCAGTGAGGAATTTTACAATTATTTTTTGAGTTTTAATTTGTTGTTATTGCTCTGTTCATTTATTTCTTGGAATTTCCATTGGTTAAGTGGTCCATTGGCAAGTAAGTCATGGTTACTATTTATCTGCGATTTGATCTCCCAATTAAGTGTACGTTGGGGGCTCTTATCCAGGTCTGTGGATATCTCATAGTCACAAGGGTTAGGCTAGTAGGCTGTGTCTAGTCCTGAACCCGAGTCTACAGGGCTTTACCGCGACTCAACGACCTTTTGGTCGAGACTCCTTGCTATTCGTTTATCGTATTCTGGACACTCTACATTCGATTGATTTATTTACAGCCTTGTGTATTCATGTGTTTCCTGTTCCTTTCTTTCTATTTGCATGAATTAGACTACAATCCATCGGCAGCTACAGCGTGCACCGCGGGCCCACAACCCTTCCAACTCATCATCCAGTTGTATCCCACGACCACTAGTAAACTCAATATAACCCAATTCGTGCTAACTTTAAGTTATGTATTAATAATTATTGATTTAAGTTAGCTTTAGATTCTTTATTATCATTTTACCTCAAAGTACGTAACGAATAATTAAAAAAAATCAAGGTGTTTTATGAGCATATTACCTAAGGTGGAAATCATCTCAAAATATATATCATACATATATCAACTGAGACCCTCAAAATATCAAAAATATAACCTGCGAGTTATATACAAGTCATATCTATCTCTCATACCCCAAAACCCAGCATAAAACAAGGAAATAAAAATAAACGTACGAGTAGGGCAAATGCAGTCAATCAATGTAGTCCTCAAGCTTGCCCTTCCCTCGGCTCATACTAGGATCTGCACTCAAGCCATCACAAAAAGGCAGATGACGAGTTCAGAGTGAGTAATCCCAAGGAAATTCACCAAGTAAATTCGTAAATAAACTGCTGAAATTTAAAATCCTATAAATAAACATACGGAACAAAAGAATACATGCAACTGTGGAAGATCGTTGCATGCATAAATATAGCAATGAAGCAAAATGCGTGCACAATCAAAGTCAGACAAAGCCATACTTCGGGCAATCCACCAGGCATGACCTATGAGGATACCTCTAATGGGTGACCCTGGACCCTCTAGGTAGCTGGCGTATATTCACGGCGCACCCACGCATGCCTATCATACCTGGGTAACATATTCACCGGCGCATACGTAGACATATGCTATGGCTTAGTGGACCCTATGCTCTCGTAACGAATAAACACCAGGTGGGGAGTGATCTCACGCCGTAAAGACACCAGGTAGGAGTAAACTCAACTACCGTAAAGTCACCAGGTGAGAGTACTCAGCCACCGTAAAGTAATGAGGAAATGGAATGGTAAATGAATAGGACTGAATTCAAATAAATCAAGCAGTAATTGCTAAAGTGAATTTCAGTTGGGTTATTACACACCTCAAACCGCATTTCTCGTCCCGTAAAATAAACCTCGGTCCAGCTCCAATAAACACCCAACAATCAAAATGATCACCCAAATGTACTTATGATTATTTGTCATTGAGTTAGCTTCAATTTGATATATTATGTCAATTTTCGTTTTACGAGGTAAAAATCCTAACAACATCTCGCCAAAATCCCGATAAAACCTCCAAAACTCATTTATGAACCCTTTTTATAATATCTCATATTTTTTTTTTCTGAATTTTTCAGAATTTTTCAGAATTTTTCTGTATTTTATTTTATTTAAAACTATTTTTAATTTATTTAAATAAAATAATAAAAAAATTATTTAATTAATATGGGGGTGGGTCCCCTGAACCGGGTCCGACCCGACCCAATTGAGGTGTATCAAATGTGGGGTGTGTGCATTATTGTATGTTTGTGAACAAATGAAAAGGATGATAGGTATGGACACTATTTTAAAATGACTATGGGCTTGTGCTAAGGCCTAATAAGGGCCCAATACACTCATTATAATAAGGATCCATAATTAATTATAAATGGTGTATTTATGGTTGTGTAAAGCCTAATAAGGGTTTAATATAATAGACACAAATTAAAGCCTAAATACATGCATAAAATGAAGGAAATAGCCCATATGTACCTAAGTCCAATAAGTGTCCACATATTAAGCCTACTTAGGTGAATATAGGCTTGACATATGGACCCAACAAGAGCCCAACCAGGGTGTAAAGGGCATCAACTATAGTATGGATTACGTTAATTAAATGAATTCAAACCAAGTTTATGGGAATCACTCTAAAACTAAACACGAACTCTAAAACGACATTCGGGGTTCGATTCATTGTCAGGTAGTCGAGAAACACGGAAAACACGTTAGAGTCTCGGAGTGAATACCGGGTCGCAATTAGTCAAGTACATACGTACCTTGTATGTGTGTATGTTAGTAGGCCAGTAAGGAAATAACATGTGATTTATACATCCTCTATTTATTGATATTGTTGAATTGACCCCTTTTTGCAATTCCATTCCATTTCCTTGGTTGTATGTTCTTGGCATGAGTGTGTGTCTCGAAGGTATCATGTGGTCCCGCACTAGCTAGGACAACGAGGGTGCCCTCTGCAGGGGTAACTGACCACCCCTAGTGATGTGTGTACTGGGTACTGGATTCGAGAGGTGTTGCGATGCCTCTCGATTTCACGTTGCCTAGTGTTGCAACATTGCCCAGGGAGATCTTGCGAGATCTTTACCGTATTACTGTAAAATTAGACCACTCATGGGCCTCTTTTGAATCTTAGAATATGCAAATATCGATTGTTTATCTATCAGTCTGCTTATCATGTACTTGATTTATTTACTTTCCTGTCATTTCATTTTCACATGATATTTGGACTGTTTTACTTATTAAATCTTAAATTACTGTTATATTCTTCTGGCACTACTTTCGATTTCTTCAGTTGCTCACCGTCTAGTTTGTGACGGTGGGTACAGATAGGGTGGAGAGCAGCAAGGGCCAGGGGCCCAGCCTAGGGGATATACTTTGATGACTAGTAACGGGATTAGAGAGACTATAGTATGTGTTTATATTTTTGTTGATTTGTATATCGTTTCATACTTATATTGTTGGGATTATTAAACTTTTGTTATTTACTGTTTTGTCTTCCACTGTGTATTATTACAATAACTCTTTCATAAATTACTAAATTGATTAAATCGAAGGCTGACTAGGCTCGCCAGGTTACTGAGTGATGACTCGGGGCCTGCACGGGTCTAGGCCGGGCGTACCCAATTGCACAGGGAAATTGGGGCCGTCGCAGTTGGTATTAGAGCATACTAGGTTTAAATTCATAAAACACAAGCCATTAAACTAGCGGAAGTTAGGAACAGTTGAACCTAGAAGTGGAAACCCTCTAATCCTGACTTAGAATCCTAGTTGGGGAGTGAGGATGAGTCAAGTAATGGAAACTGAAAACTTATTAGGATAAGTCGGATGTGATGTTGTACATATTCGTTATCAAATAGCGATGGTGGATCAGTGGGGTCCTAGTGACGACAGCGGGACGTCGAGTATTCGAACTGTTAGCATCGAGGAGTTTCAGACCTTGACTCAGAGAGTCGCAGCTCAGGAACGACAGTTGGAGGAGATTCTGGCGATATTAAGGACGTCAGTTGCTGTTGCATCGGTACTATCTACGGCTAGAGTAACTATTACTCAGAAGAAGAACACACCGGAGGTTACGACCATGACTACGCTTCCTACCACCACTATAGCGAGACCAGAGATGGTGGTTGTACCTCGCGCACTGACAGAGATTGCACCAGTGACACCGACAGTGTATGGCACTACGACGACTACTGAGGCCAAGCAGTGGCGAGAGTTCAAGAGGCATGACCCTGTCGTTTTCTATGGAGGCACTGACGTGACCGCGGCAGAGTTGTTCCTGAAGAGTCACGAGAAGATACACTACATCATAGCTACCGAGGAGCACATGAAAGCTTCTATTTCTTCCTCGATGTTGATGGGAGAAGCTGACAATTAGTGGACTACGATTGTGAGTACCAGAGGTATGCCAAGGGACTAGATAGAGTTTAAGACCCAGTTCAAAATGAAGTACTTTCCTCCCACCGTGATGAGAGCCAAGAGAAACGAGTTCACTTCCCTGAGATAGTTAGCGAATGAGTCCGTCATGGAGTACATGGGACGATTTTTGCAGTTATTACCATATGCTGGAGGATTAGCTAGCACGAAGGCAGACCGAGTGTATTACTTTATTGAGGGTCTTTTACCCGAAATCGGAGGTGCGATCGTTACGACCGAGCCAGGGACGTTGCAGAGAGCATATGAGCGAAGCTTGGTTAGGGAGAGTTACTTGAGTACTCACCACGAGGAGATTGAGCCTGATCGACCCGAGTTGCAGTTAGAGCATCGATCAGAGGGACTTGACAGGAAACGACAAGGAATCCGAACGATGATAATGGTTCTCGAAAGTGGAAAGTATGTTACCAGTGTGGACAATCCGAACATTTTCAGAACCGATGTCCTGATTTGTACGAGGACCAGCAGGATGACGATCAGCTTCAGGCTATTGAGGATGTGCACATGATGATTGAGCCAGCTGACAGTGGTTCGTGATCCTACCGGAGGTAAAGGATTTTCCCGATTATCCCACAACATGCATGGAATCGATTAATTGAAGCTTTAGGTGTTTAAATAGGACGTTGGACGTCAGGTGACAAAGTTAGGGTCAATACTTGCTAGAGTAGTGCTGTTTAAACTTAGCAGAGTTGTCTAGGATGAGACAAACCTAACTTAGATTAGAGTTCGAAAAAGATGGTAAGTTTGGGCACAATGAGTTGCCAAAACTAGCCACAAGTAAACCTAAAGAGAGGCAGGACCAGACTGGTTGTGATTCATCTTACGATGCATGGACACGTAGTGTACATGGTGGCCACGGTTACAACTTTGTCGAATCTATTTTACTACCTAGGTATAGATAAACTTGCGTCGAGACGCGAGTGGGTCGGGAGGTTTTCACGAATATGGCGTGCGAGTCACGATTGTAGCATCTTATGTCGTGATCACCAAGCTTGAGTCGTGGTAGTGGGCGATGTTTGTGACGAGGTCGCGTCATTCCTACCATTATGGGTAACGGGAATGGTCTAGATAGACCGTAGTTGAATTAGACTGTTTGAAGAGGTTGCGACCCGCAGTCTGAAGACCGAAATAAATCAAGCTGTTCGAAGTGGCAGAGGCCCACAGTTTAAAGTTGGAGTATGGAGCTGTTTAGAGTAGTCTAGAGGGATCCGCAGTTCATGAAAAGAAACGTTGTGCTGTTTGAAGGGACACTGTACAAGTCCGCAGTTCAATACTTAGTGACAAGCTGTTGGAAGTGACTTTACATCGGTCCGCAGTTTAACGATGAGGAACGAGCTGTTTGAAGTGACTCTGAGGTAGTCCGCAATTCGAGATAGAGGATCTAAGCTGTCTAAAGTGGCTGTAAGCCCGCAGTTTGGACGAGTTGCGAATGGGTGTTAGTTCTCCTTATTCACTCGAGTTAGAACTAATTTCGAGGACGAAATTCTTGTTAGTTGGGGAGACTGTAACGATCCGAAAATTTGGTTATTTGTAGATGATGATGCATGTATTAGTATATTAGTATTTTACGGGTCTCGAGCCGTTCGGGCGATTTCTTTTAATTGAGTGAGGTGTCGCCTAGTTAAACGGGGTTTTCGGGAATCATTTTAGTGGACATTATTAGTAAACAAAGTCAAATGAAATATATAACCTTAGTTAAGGAAATATAATTTTATCAATAAAGTATAACTTAGACATGAGGAAACTTATTTGAATACTAAGTGTGGGACCGCCTCGAGAATCGTGTCGAACGCGGGGCACTATGTACCGAGTAGGTGAGAATTTGTGTGATCTTATTTATAATTTAATAAAATTAATCTAATGGGTTAATATAGGATAAGATTGTTAAAGTGACACAATATGGTGAGGAGAACCATTGGATGGGTATGGGGATGTGTATATGTGTTAAATTAAGATGATGAGCCAAATGACCCATAAGGGTAGCTGTCCAAGGAATGAACAAGTATGGACTTAAGGGCAAGAGGGTCATTTTACATTTTTCACACATATATAAAAAACGTTTTTCCCTAAACCCTAATGTACACTATTCATCACCCTCTCCATCCAACTGCCGTCACTGTTCATGCCTCCCACTTTCCCCTCACTGCCATCACCAAACCACTGAACCCGATGAGGCCAGAGGTGACCGGAGGATCACCGTCGACGGGGAGGACGTCCTCTCTCTCCCTTTCTCCCTCTCGGCTTCACATTCTCCCTCATCTCGTCTCAGCAGTTTACTCTCACTCTCGACTGTGAGAATCTCTCTTCCCCTCATACTCGGTTGGACCACCGCCACCCACTACGGCAACCGACCTCTCCACCACCACCGGAGATGCTTAAGTGAGCTTCTCTCACTCTTTCCCTTCCTTTCTCTCTCTCGGCAGTTCACGTGTTCTCTCTCACTCTCGGCTGTTTTCTTTCTCGTTTTCCAGTCACTACCGCCACCTACCATGGTGCTGGAACCATGGACGATCACTGGAGGTAGCTAGGTGAGCTTCTCTCCCACGGTTCTCTCTCTCTCCATTGGTTTGTTCTTCCACATCCTTCACTGTTTTCACGATTTTATGTGGATTTTGGGACTGTTTTGGGTGACGATTTGCACCATTATTTTGGATGACCAGCACCAGTGCCAGTCGAGGCTGACCAGAGGTCAACCTCCGGTGACTCTGCTGTCCGGAGGTAACCCCAAGTGTGGCGGTTGTGTGAATGTTGTGTAGACTATTTTGTGTGTATAGTGTGTGTGTGAATCGGCCTTGTGTAGGGATGGATATATGTGGGGTGTGTATACAATGGGGTGCACACAACAGTGGGGTGCATGCAATGTGTGGGTGGGTACACCACAGTTGAGTGTGGGGTGTATCAAATGTGGGGTGTGTGCATTATTATATATTTGTGAACAAATGAAAAGGATGATAGGTATGGACACTATTTTAAAATGACTATGGGTTTGTGTTAAGGCCCAATACACTCATTATAATAAGGATCCATAATTAATTATAAATGGTGTGTTTATGGGTTGTGTAAAGTCCAATAAGGGTTTAATATAATAGGCACAACTTAAAGCCTACATATATGCATAAAATGAAGGAAATAACCCATATGTACCTAAATCCAACAAGTGTCCACATATTAAGCCTACTTAGGTGAATATAGGCTTGACACATGGACCCAACAAGAGCCCAACCAGGGTGTAAAGGGCATCAACTATACTATGAATTACGTTAATTAAATAAATTCAAACCAAGTTTATGGGAATCACCCTAAAACTAAACACAAACACTAAAATAACATTCGGGGTTTGATTCGTTGTCAGGTAGTCGAGAAACACGGGAAACGTGTTAGAGTCTTGGAGTGAATACTGGGTCACGATTAGTCAGGTAAGTACATACGTACCTTGTATGTGTGTATGTTAGTAGGTCAATAAGGAAATAACATGTGATTTATATATCCTCTATTTATTGATATTGTTGAATTGATCCCTTGTTTGCAATTTCATTCCATTTCCTTGGTTGTATGTTCTTGGCATGAGTATGTGTCTCGAAGGTATCATGTGGTCCCGCACTAGTTGGGACAACGAGGGTGTCCTCTGCAGGGGTAACTGACCACTCCTAGTGATGTGTGTACTGGGTACGGGAGTCGAGAGGTGTTGCGATGCCTCTCGATTTCACGCTGCGTTAGTGTTGTGACATTGCCCGTGGAGATCTTACGAGATCTTTGCCGTATTGCTGTGAAATTAGACCACTCATGGGCCTCTTTTAAATCTTAAAACATGCAAATATCAATTGTTTATCTATCAGTCTGCTTATCATGCACTTGATTTATTTACTTTCCTGTCATTTTATTTCCGCATGATATTTGGACTGTTTTACTTGTTAAATCTTAAATTACTGTTATATTTTTCTGGCACTACTTTCGATTTCTTCAGTTGCTCACCATCTAGTTTGTGACGGTGGGTGCAGATAGGGTGGAGAGCAGCAAGGGCAAGGGGCCCTGCCTAGGAGATATACTTTGAGGACTAGCAGTGGGATTAGAGAGACTATTGTGTTTATATTTTTGCTGATTTGTATATCATTTCATACTTATATTGTTGGGATTACTGAACTTGGTATTTTGGTGAGACTGGTATCATGTATATATGCTTATCGAATTGTACATGAATACCTAGGGTTTTCCACACTTATAGAATTCCTAATTTCCCTTTGATTGAGTTATTTCCCCTTGTTATTTACTGTTTAGTCTTCCGTTGTGTATTATTGCAATAACTCTTTCATAAATTACTAAATTGATTAAATCGAAGGCTGACTAAACTTGCCAGATTACCGAGTGATGACTCGGGGCCTGCACAGGTTTAGGCTGGGCGTACCCAATTACACGGGAAAATTGGGGCCGTCGCATGTACGTCACTGTGCCGACGCATGCCATGACTCTGAACGGTCCAATATATCTCGGTGCTAGTTTTCCCTTGATCCCAAACCTCTGATGACATTTCCAAGGCGAAACTTTTAGGTACACCAAGTCATCCACAACATAACTCAAACCCTCAAGATACCTATCGGCATACTTCTTCTGCCTGTTTTGAGCTGCTTGCAGTCTCAATCTAATTTGTCGAATCTTCTCTGTGTGATCAACAAAAACTTCAGGCCCAATCACTGCCATATCCTCAGGTGCTGCCCAACAAGCTGGTGACTTGCAGGGTCTACCATACAAAGCCTCAAATGGTGGTATACCAATACTCGTCTGATAGCTGTTGTTGTATGCAAACTCGCACAACGGTAAATACTCTTCCCAAACACCTTCAAATTGCAAAATACATGCTCTAAGCATGTCCTCCAATATCTGTATCAATCTCTTTGACTGACCGTCTGTCTGAGGATGATAAGTCATACTAAACTGAAGTCTAGTGCCAAACTGCTCTTGCATGCTCTCCCATAACTTTGAAGTCAACCTGGGATCTCCATCAGACACAATAGATATCGGCACTCCATGTAGCATAACGATCTTTCGCTTAAAAATAATACTTAGCTGAGGAAACGAATACTTCATCGATATAGGGATGAAATGTGCAGACTTCGACAATCTGTTCATAATAACCTAAACAACATCGTGATGCCTAGCAGTCCGTGGCAAACCACTGACAAAATCTATCGTAACATGCTCCTATTTCTATTGTGGAATGGGTAGCGGCTGCAACAATCCAATTGGTCTCCTGTGATCGGCCTTAACTTGTTGACATATATGACAAGCCCTAACATATGCACCCACATCAGCCTTCATCCCTGGCCACTAGAATAAACGTCGCAAATCATGATACATCTTGGTCCTGCCAGGATGAACTGTATACCGCGAACGGTGTGCGTCCTCAAGAATGCTATTACGTAGTTCCTGCACCTCAGGTATCCACAACCTGCCCCTGTGTCTCAAGCACTCGTCTGAACCACCAGACCAATTTGTGCAATCCGGATCCTTAGCTAGACGACTGAAGCGAGTAAAATGTCCATTAGCCCTTTGCCACTCAGCAACCCTTTCTAACGACATAACAAGAACACGCATATGACAAGAGATATGAACATCAACAAGAGCATCAGACAAACACAACACTATCGCAGCCTCCAACAATTCATATTCATGTGTCATCTGTCGCAGCACAGTCTAACTCTCTACACTACTCTTGCTTAACGCATCGGCAACAACATTTGCCTTCCCAGGATGGTACTCAATTGCGAAGTCACAGTCCTTCAGTAACTCGAGCCACCATCTCTGTTACATGTTCAGATCCCTCTGAGTGAATAGATACCTCAAGCTCTGGTGATTTGTGTATAACATGAACCGCTCCCCATAGAGATAATGCCTCAAAGCCTTCAGTGCAAACACGACTGCTGCTAGCTCCAAGCATGAACTCTCTCCCTAGCAGGCTCAATCTGTGGTCGTGAGGATGAAGCTGTCATCGGACAATTAATCTGTAAATGTCCGACCTGATGACATCTGAAACACCGTCGCGTCTCCCGCCAATCCGACTGTGACACTATATGCACCTGAGCCCTGTCACGACCTCGACCTCTCTGATCCTCTACCACGACCTCCTCCATCTCGAATACGCTGTCATGGCTGCTCAAATGGGGCAGGTGCAGCAACGTACAATACCTGCCTCTCAGCACCTCTCTACTGCTTGTAATGCCTATCTCGTCGACCCTGATCATGTCTCTGTCTGTCAGACTGATCTCTCGGTCTCTTCGGTCTCGATCGGGCACCGAGAACTCGTCCGCACCCATCTCCAAGCTCACCCCTGTCGTAGATATGTCTCGCGAGCCAATGCTCTATCATAAACAACCCGTAGTGTCTCTCGCACCGGCGCGACTATCACCCCACCAATCCTCTCATCCAGGCCTCGATGAAATAATAAATCTCGAATAATCTCTCCGTGTTAGCCACATCCATAGCATACATCATGAGATACCGGAATCGGTCCATGTACTGGCGAAACTGACATGGTACCCTGTCGCAAACTCAAGTCTTGTTCCCTCAATCGTAACTGCACCTCTGTGGGAATATACTCGTCTAGAAAAAACTGTCTAAACTCCCCCCACGTCACTGGCGTACCATGTATGTCAGTGTAGGTGGTCCACCAAACTGCAGCCTGACCCCTCAAATAATAACCTGAAATACGTGCCTGATCTACCTCAGGTACCTCTTGCAACTGGTGTAGTCGTCTTTGAGTCATCAACCAACGTCCTGCAACCTCAGGATCACTGACTCCAGTGAAGTACGTAGGGTTAAACCTCATGAAATCCTTCACCATCTTCGTTGCCTCTAACATCCTACTCCTAGCAGTCGAAGTCCCTATCTGCTGCTCTGTAGTAGTGGGTGTCACCGCAGTAGTCTCTGCTGGCACTACAACTGGCTCAACCCTCTCTATCACTGTCTCTGACCCAGCCGCCTGCATAGTAACAGCTGGTGCTAAGGCTGTCTGAGTAGTTGTAGGTGCAACACGTTCAGCAGTCAATGCCACTGCTGGCATTCTCGAACCCCGGATATACTCCATCAACTCAGCCATTTGTGCCTGCTGAAGTAACTACTGCTCCTGCTGTAATAACTGCTGCTCAGTTAGTCTCTGTATCATGGCTTGTAAATCAGCTACCTCACTAGTGGTATAGTCACTAGTCTCCCCAATCTCCTGCTGAGTAGTCGCCAGAGTAGTAGGAGTCTGTCCGTCCATCATAAACTGGACAACCAACGTGCATTGGATCAAACTCAGTACATATGCGTATAATATATAGTACACAATCAAAACATAAGTATATGTAATTTCCTAAGTCTACCCGCCTCGCATCACTTCCCAACTAAGCCTTTAATCATTCACTTGTAGTTTCCACATCTAAGATTTATTCATTGATACCAAGTAACAAATTGTGGCGGTATCAGAGTTAACTATCATCATCGTTTTATCTTTTAGGTTCCTCAAACGTAAGCTCTGATACCAAAATGTGGCGGCCCCAATTTCCACATTGGTCCACCACGGGAGGCCACGCGGGCCCACAACTGTTCACATCACCGCCAGCTGTGTCCCACGCCCAATTATCCATTATTAATCAATTTCCGGTTAACTTTGATGTTATGAGTTAACTTTTATTCCTTTAATATCATTTAACCACAATTTACGCAGCGGAAGATTTACTAACAACATAAAGACTCAACATCTATATTATGAGCAAAATGCCTAAGTGGAAACTATATCAACTGTACATCATATACATATCATCTAAGATCCTCAAAATATCAAAATATACAACCTATCTCTCAAGTCCCAAAACCCAACATAAAACAAGTAAATATAAACATACGTACGAGAAGGGCTAGAGCTGTCAATCGATGTAGTCCTCAAGCTTGCCCTTTCCCCGGCTCGTACTAGGGTCTGCACTCAGCCATCACAAAAAGACAGATGACGAGTCCAGAGTGAGTAATCCCAAGGAAATTCACCAAGTAATTACGGAAGTAAAAGTACTGGAATTTAAAATACTATTATTTAAACATGCGGAATAAAAGAATACAGACAACTGTAAAAAGGACCATCGCATGCATAAATATAGTGATGAAACAAAGTATGTGCACATAAAAATCAGACCAAGTCATACTTCGGGTTTTTCCCCAGGCACAGCCCGTAAACACACCAATGGGTTGGCCCTGGACCCTCTAGGTGGTCGGCGTAGAACTACGACGCACCCACACAAGCCTACCATACTCGGGTAGCCTATTCACCGGCGTATACCTAGACAAGTGCTATGACTTAGTGGACTCTATGGCCGTAATAAATAAGCACCAGGTGGGGAGTGATCTCAACACCGTAAAGACACCAGGTAGGAGTAACTCCACTACCGTAAAGTCACCAGGTGAGAGTACGCAACCACCGTAAACAATAACGAAATGGAGTAAAGAATAAATAGAACTGAATTTAAATAAGTCAAACGGTAAATACTTAAAGTGAAGTTCAATTGGGATACTACACACCTCAAATCGCACTCCTCGTCCCGAAAACCAAACCTTAGTCCAGCTCCAATAAATGCCGATAATTCAAATTATCACCCGAATTATACCTATTACCATTTATCACTAAGTTAGCTTCAATTTAATATATTATGTCAATTTTTCGTTTTTCGAGGCTAAAACTCCGACTATTATCTCGCCAACATTTCTGAGAAAATCCCAAAATTCCTTTATTTGATCAAAATATAATTTTTCTAAAATTTTCCTATTTTATATGGATTTTCTATGAATTTTCCAGAATTTTTTTTTTTCAAAACTGTTTTTTTTTTTTTAGAGTCGGGATGTACCGGACCCGGTTCACCCGGGTCCGGTCCGGCCCAACCGAACCGGCCAATCGGGTCGGCTTGACCCGCCCAGGACAGGGCCGGGTCGGCCCGACCCGGTTGGGTCTTCTTCTCCAAATCGAACCAGAAGCTCTGGTTCGATTTGGAGCTTCTGGTTCGATTTGGATTTTTTTTTTTCTTGAATCGGGGAGAGGGAGAGGGAGAGGGAAAACAACATGGGGTCGTCTCCCCCCTCGGACGAGCTGCTCTCGCACTTCATCCGAGCTCTCGAGCTCCACCCCACCTCCACCACCGAATCACCAAACCGCCACCACCACCATCCAACAACGCACCAACAACATACAACAACAACAACCAAAAACAACACCACAACATCAACTCACCTCTTTGGTCTCTCCACCACAAGCTCAATCTCTTTTCCTCTTTCTCTTGATTTCTCTTCTTCCTCGGTCTTCTTTTCGATTTTTCTCAAAATGTGAGAAAATGGTGATGACGGTGGTGGTTATCAAAATTTTTGGGGTGAAATGACCATTTTGCCCCTATGATCTTATCCTCCTTTTTCACACTCTAATACCCTTTTTGGTCATTTCACTATTATTTATTTATTTTTTGATTTTAAATATATATTTATATATATTTATATTAAATTCCTTATATACATATATATATATATATATATATATATATATTATATATTCGCATATACTTTCGCGCCTAAAATTTCGTCGTGCACGCCAACGAGCGTACTCAGGCGTGCACACTATCGTATCTCCCACGCGTGTCGACCACGACCCGCGTTTTACTAGGCGCCCACCAATTTACGTATTTTATCACATTTAATCCATTTAATGTGTGTAATATTTTTTTCTCAATTTAAAATTTCGTCTTTAATCTACTCGGTACCCGTGTCGACACGCATATCGATGCGAATACTTATCACACAATCTCACACGTCAATTTAAAATATAATTACACACATCGCGATGTCGTTAACCTATTTTAACATAAACATCGCAAATTAACCAAAACAATACACAAAATACTATTTACCTAATCCGGACGCACTCCAGCCTTGCTGTGGAACCCACGAACGTCCACGCTGGCGTCCACGTCTGTAATGACATCATAAAATAACGGAAAATATTAATTGGGCCCTTACAATAACATAACTTTTCGGATCGTTACAGTATTCCCAACTAACAAGAATTTCGTCCTCGAAATTAACCTTAACTCGTGCAAAATCTTAGCAAAATGCACACAACAAGGAAGTATTGTCTAACCAATCTTTCCACCCATAATCACATGGACCCGTTTAAACGTGAATAGGTGAGACTATACTCTCTAACTGGTGGGCACACAACTAACCTAACCATTCTATGGTCGTCCCGTAAATTAAAGACTCACACAAAATCTTTTAAGTCAAAATATCGGATTTACATAGAATATGCACACACAGCTCGATATTTTGCTTGAATTTATGACCAACTTAATTGTATAAGGTAGATGTCGGATTCACACAGAATTCACGCACACAGCTCGACATCTCGCTTTGATTTCCTAACTCACACAGAGTCCTTAGGTAGATATCGGATTCACGCATAATCGCGTACATAGCTCAATACTTTCCCCTTAATATCGGACCCATATAGAGTCGCGCATATAGCTCGATATCATTTCCTTAGAACTGTAGACTCACCTAGAGTTAAAATATTTAACTCCACTCAGGCTCACAAAGAACCTAGACTCACACAGAGTCCTATACTTGGGCTCACACAGAACCTAGACTCACATAGAGTCCTATACTTAGGCTCACACAGAACCTAGATTCACACAGAATCTATACACGCAATGTATCCCGACTCACATAGAGTCTAGACTCACACAAAGTCCTGGTACACAGCTTCATCCACCACTTTGAAATATTGACTCACACAAAGTCACTGTACACAGCTAGATATCCTTCCAAAGGTTAGACTCATAAAGAGTCAGGGCTCACATAGAACTAGGAGTATCACAAACGGTTTGCTCCTCCCCTTCAAAAGTTGATTCATATAGAGTCGTCAGACACAACTAAATATCTATCATACTTTGAAGAGTGAATTCACTCTGAATTCCTCACCACTACTTACATAGAGTACGTTCTACTAATTGACTCACACAGAGTCTCCCAAAGTCTGATTCACCTAGAGCCACAACTAATCCCTAACTCACCTAGAGTCACCATCCATGACTGACTTACTTAGAGTCTATTCTAACCCAGACTCATCTAAAGTTCATTCAGTTTGAATATAAACTACAAACTGAACATAATAGCATCACGCCAAGACGTAAAAATAACTCTTACTTGCTGTCGAGTCTCGCGTCGGCTCTGGAGCTGAGTCTGTAATAGCTTGTGCTTTTTCCTGTATGTGTAACTAAGCACTGGCTTGCGACATGCTCACCATCTGAGGATAATGCATGGCTATGTGTCCCGGCTGCCTGCAACTGTAACGGCCCCTATTTTCATTTAGGGCATCGCCCGGCCTAATCCCATAATTAAGCCCTAATTACACCACGTAGGACCTAATTATGTATTAGTCAGCCTGTACTAGCTATTATCTCGTAAATTGGGTTCAGGGACAAGAAAATCCCTATCAGTACTATTCATCATTTTATAAGAATTATCAAATTAGCGGAAGTCTTTAACGTATTAGCGGAAGCATTTTATATAAATCCTAAATGTGGAAACCAGGAAATAATAATCACAATATAAATATGCAATAAACGACGAGCATATAGACAAAATGAAAGTCAAAAGTCGGGTGAACTAATTCTCGTCCCAGAAATAACCCAAGCAAAAGACGTACATATAAGCATAATACAAAAATGTGACCTACATGTACAACAACTACGCGCTACGAACTCAGAGGAAGTCGCCGATCTTCTCCTTGCCCGGTCTAGTGCTGTTTGACGGACCTACACCCACCGTCACAAACTAGACGGTGAGTATGATGATATTTAAGTGATAACTGGGGAAATCTAATACTACATTTCCAATTTAAAGACAGATATTTAAATGCATAATATAGCAGAAAAAGGTGCTGAGAAAGTAATGCATATAAATATCACATCTAACCGAAATAGATAGATTTACACATAGTCTATTCTAACTCACACAGAGTCTAAACTCACACAGAGTACCGACACACAGTCTATTCTTATTCACACAGAGTCCTGACACAGGCTAAGTTGAGATGATCTACGTCCGGTCGGCGGTGAGAACTATCAACCAGACTTTTTTTCCACTATCGTATGGAGATACTCTCAACATACTTGTAAATTTTGAATATATATATTATATAGAACTTGCCGACAACCCCGTAGTTCAAGCTACGTGATGCCACCCAAGTAATAGTGGTGAGTGCTGGAAACCCCGAGGTCCAGTGACCCCGTGAATCCACCCATCTCTCGTGCAATGGACACTAGATAATCTCCAACTTTTTGTTTCAAGGATTTTCATTTCTAAGGTTCTACGATATCAACAATAAGTTAGGCTACAAAGCCTCAAAGGAAACGGAATACAAATTAATTACCACAGTAACCCTAGTGCATGCATTTCTAACATCAATTATAACACAATTCACAACAAAATATATAGCATATCAGGAAAGGAGTCAATGAACCATCATAAGGCATCATGCTATGACAACATTCAACTTGAATAGAGCAAAGAAAGCATGATGGTAGATTACTAACAGTAAGTCATCAAATTGACTGAAAAGAGGATTAATATGAATGAAATAAAGTAGAGAGTTCCCACAGTTTCACTTACAAGTCACAGGATAGCTCTAACTATCCGGCTTCGCGACACTCCG
The DNA here is from genome assembly GCA_039657345.1 of Stephania japonica. Classification (NCBI taxonomy): domain Eukaryota; kingdom Viridiplantae; phylum Streptophyta; class Magnoliopsida; order Ranunculales; family Menispermaceae; genus Stephania; species Stephania japonica. Next base: position 10,215,692 of record CM077558.1, on the reverse strand, counting down.
ACTAGCGCTCTCGAACTCCCGTAACACCCCTAAGTCCCTGAAAGATTATTTCACATCATTCATTTACTTATTTACTTATTTTTGTTACATAAATATATTTTATGTATATATTCATATATGTGTATATGTAGATATATACATATATGTGCATTTGTATATATATAAATGTATATGTATGTATACATATATATATACATATTATTATTTCTTTTATTATTTTATTTTATTTTTTTGTAGATATACATGTGTATGTGTATATATAAATATACATACATGTATATTTTATGTATACATATACATATATACATGTATGTATATACATTATATATATAGTATTTATTACTATTACTTTTATTTTTATTTATTTATTTATTTATTTTTATTTTATTTTATTTTATTTTATTTAATTATTTTTTTGGGCTGGACCGGTCAGACCCGGTCCAACCGGGTTTGACCGGGCCCGACCCTTCCGGCCCAACCGGTCCCCCTTCTTCTTCACGTTGTTTCCGTCTTTTTCTCTCTTCTTTTTTTTTTTTTTTTTTTTTTTTTCCTTCCTTACTTTACTTCTTCAATCCACACAACAACAACTCCAACACCAACGCATCAACATCATAGCATCACAATCTACCATTAACACATTGATTTCAAAAAATTCAACTTCATCATCACCATTAACGTCCTACAACAACAATGCCAACATCAACAACAAAAACTCACCTCGCCAATGTCGTCGTCGCCTCGATCCACTCCGGTGACCCTCTCTCTCCGCCGGACTCTCTTCCTCTCTCTCCCTTTCTTCTTCTTCCTCTTTTCCCTCTTGTGTGCGGCGGCGGTGGTGGTTTTGTTGGTGTTTTTGGGGGTGAAATTACCATTTTACCCCTGCAACCCTATCTTTTCCTTAATCAGCCACATCCCATTTTTGTCATTTCACAATTCTTTTCTGATTTTTCTGATTTTTTTAATGTATATATATTTATATTATATACTTATATAATATAAATATATATATATATATGTATATTTCCAATTCAATTTAATAAATTTATAACCATAGGCTATGATTTAATGTGCATTAATTTAATACATTGTATTTTACTAAATTTAAACTTACCGCAAGTCTCGCTATTCGGTACCCCGGCTTGCACACAACTCGAGGCGTGTCCCCGACTACGTTTCGGCGTCGATAACTGCGAATTCTGACTTAGTCAGCCTACACACATACAAAACACTAGGAATACATCCAAACAAACATAAAATTTACCTCGGCCACATGCCTCGGTCAGTGCGCATCTCATGCGGGGCCCCACGTCACGAGTCGGTGATCATGATTAAGCAAGTTAATCGAGATTGGAAAATTTGGGCCGTGACAGCAACGGTAGCACATTTTTTCTCCTTATGATCTACTACCCCACTCGTCCTGCCCGTACTCTCTAAGGTGATCGCCTAGCGACACTGGTCGCTGGAGCAGGTGAACCCAACACTTTAGGTACTAAACGTGTTGGTGGTGCAGCTACATCCATGTCATCATCCTATCCTGACATTGGTTATTTGGTAACCTCCCTGGTACGCGAGCTAGCAAAGCCCTCACTAGCCATGGATCTCTCATAAGCTTCCTGTAGGGTCCTCGGAGCCGTCGTCACAACTATCGAACCAGTAGAGTCAAGTAGTCCACGCACAAAATAATATGCCTGATCGGCGTTAGTGTTAGCTATACCTCTGTCATACTCTAGCAAGCGCATATATCTGTCTATATACTGCATCACAGACTCGTCTGACTTCTGCCAAATATTTTAGAACACAGCCCTCTTCAGGTTGCGGACTACGGGAGGAATGTACTTCTTGTTGAACCTCTCATTGAACTCAGCCTAGTCCTTAGGCTTCCCTTTCGACACCACCGTAGTGCGCCACTAAAGATTGACCTCGCTGAACAATAAGGTTGAAAACATACTCGGCTGCATGTGTGTCGGTGTAGCCAATAAATCATGTATCTTCTCATGGCTCCTCATAAACTTCTCTGCAGCATCAAGGTTAATACCCCCATAGAAGCTCGCCAACTGATGTCTCATAAACTCGCGAGCCTGCCTCGCGTCAGCTGTCGCCCTAACACCCGTATCAATCGACGTACTTTGCGTATCCTCAGCCATTGTAGGTGGTACTACCTCTGTCTGAACCCATAACTCCTCGGTCACTATAGGTCCTACTAGTACAGTTTGTGCTCTTAGTAATCAAAGAATCTCCTCGAGTTGTTGGTCATGTAAAGCGACCAACTGAGAAATCTCATCAAGTCTCTACTGAGCATCTTTTGTACCACCACCACTAGAATCTAGTTGATCGGCCATCGCTATCTGCCACGAAAGCAGGTTCTCGATCAGGCTATAGCTATTGATAGTAATGATATACAACACATCAAATAACTCATAGTCCAGTTTTAATTTCCCCAACTCTCCTCACTTTCCAACTAAGACTTAAGTTAGGTTCATAGGGTTCCACTCTAAGTTCAACCATTTCTAACTTCCATTGATTAATATCTTAATGGCTTGTGATTTATATTAAGAGTTGAGTATTTAGAATTTGGCTCCAATACCAATTGAGACGACCCCAAATTCCACAACCTTAGAATTAGGCATCGCCCGACCTAGACCTACGTGAACCCCTAGCCAGTCTCGCTGAGCCACGCAGGTCTAGTCAGTCTTCCTTACCATTTACTATTTATTTAGCAATTTAAAAGTGGAGTTAATCAATTTAGCGAGTTATCAAAGTACAACAAAATAAAATTTTACTCCAACTAAATTGAATATCCCTAAGACATTAGTCAAGACAACCTAAAGAATGGAAACCCGAATATATATACATCCAAATAGTATAACAAGTCAGAGGAGATTCAAATAATGTATACATGTCCTAAGATATAACAAAAACCCATATCCCAATGTATCAAAAATAAATAAATAAGTAGTGCAAATAACCTACTCAGATAGCGAGAGGAGGTTGCCTCGTGGCCTTCGACTTCAATTGCCTAGCACTGGTCTCTTGCCTTTGTCTACTCGTTGACATGCACCCACCATCACAAACTAGACGGTGAGTATAGTGAAGTAGAGAGTAAAATACCAATAGTCTTAACAGTATTTCATATGTCAAATAAATGGCTAAACTAGCATCATGCATGGATATTACAAAGATAATAAAATACAACATGATGAGTGAATCACTGAGATATCAATGATAAATGAGTGTCGACAACACAAAATAAAAAGGCGTCTAAGTGTCCCAAGTCTATCAGGTTGTCACACATAGTTTACAACCTGACTTCCAAGACAAATTCTGAACCTACACAAACCCAAAACAGTCTAGAATGAGGCACACAGTCTCCGGTTACACACAAGATACAAAAGTTGGGGTGTCGAAAAACTTCGGATAGTGCGTGCAGGACCAACGCCACGGGGGACGCCTAAATGCCTACGACAGCTGGGACAGTTAGCCTAGAAAACACGCCATGAGGATGCCGCCATGGGTTAAACCCCATGGCGCCACCGCGACGTGACACTATTCACAGAGGAGAATTTTCTAAAATTTCATAAAAACTCGAAGATCTCTCAGGTATTCAAATGGGTCCGAATACAACCCAATACCCCAGAAATTAACCCAATTACACTAATAAAATAATTATAGAAAATTGAGTACATTAGAAAGTTTTTAATAGGATTTTCAAATTTGGGTTAAATGATTGACAGATTTTGAGAATTCGAGTGGGACAACTTAGAGATTTCGTGACGAGTGAAGTTTTGCGATATTAAGGTACATTTTTTCGTACGATTGTAAGCCAGTAGAAAATACACATTAATTCATTTTCTATTTTTGACATTTCTATTTGAAATGAGTTATTGTTGGAGTTTCATTCTATATTTTTTTAATTGAGTGTATTAGCATAAATGTGTTGTGAAGGTACTCCTGGGTCCGCATCAGTGAAGGTCACCCAAGAGGGGGTGAATTGGGTTACCGAGTGGTTATCGTTTTTTTAAGACTTTATGCTTAAATAGCAATGATAATGCCTACACCAACAATAGATATATGTGTTATGCTACAAAGAAGGGGGTAGAAGAGATAGAAATGAGACACGCGATTTATAGTGGTTCGATCTAACAGATTTACATCCATTACCTAACCTCTCCGGTTAGAATTTTCAAACCTCTACTTACATTCCCAATAAGTGTTACAACCTAAGCCTACTAGCCTAGTGAATGCCTAGCCTCAACTAGGTCTTTTACACGATGTCTTATCGCTATAAGGTCTTATACAACCACCTAGCCACAACTAGGATTTTCCCCACCTAGACTCACCTAGGATTTTCCCTTACCTAGTCTCAACTAGGGTTTATGCCTAGCCTCAACTAGATATTCCCTTTCGACTTAGATCCCACCAAGTCTTACAATCGAAATTATTTTTCAAATACAATGAAAATTTTGCTTTACAAAGTAAAGTAGCAATACGTTCAATTCTTATAAGCCGCCTAGAGCTAAACCACTCCTATCCATACAAGTAAGACTTTGCCAATTGAGATGCCTTGTAAATTGAGTTTTTATAGGCTAACTCTCAATATTGAAACCAATCAAGAAGAGAATAGATTAAGCTCAACTTGGTTTTAATAAATAGGTAATTGATGCACAAGTAAAGATGCAATTTTAAGCTCAAGTTGTGCAATCAAAACCATGGGTCAAAAACAAGTTTAAATTAAGAACAAGACCCTTGTAAATATGTTGTTAAAACAACACAAGTATGAAACCACAAAATCAAATATAGATTAAACACAAATAGGTTTCAAGTCAATATAGTGCAATATGAAAAATCACTATTAAGTTCAAACAAGTGCATTCAATATTTCGGGTTTATAAAAAATCAAGTTTAAGTGCAAAATTTTTATTCACTTCAATGAAACCAACAACAATAAATATAGATTAAGCTCAATATGGTTTCAAGTAATTTTCATGCACTTTGAAAATCAAGTTTAAGCGCAACAAGTACAAATTTGTCTTAGGATTTATGACATCAAGATTAAACTCAAAATCCAAGATAACAATTTCTAAAAACACCACAAATGATCTCCAAGTAATACTCCAAACAAAAAGTATAGATTATGCTAAAAAAGAGTAGGAAATCAAGAAATCTTACAACCCCAAGTGTGAAATCTGAAAATCAGTTTTAGAGTAGCTGTTATAAACCTTAGAACACCTCCCTTATGTTGCTTTGACCGGCGAATCGATAGCTCTAAAAATCACTAAGTGTATGTGATAAAAAATCTAGCCTAAATATGTGTAAAACTTGGATTTTTGAAAGTGTAGAAGTACAAGTTGTGGCTTTTTGTGTTCTTAGTATTTGAGCAAGTAGTCAATTATAACCACATATGACCATTACATATGATCCAAGGGCCCAAAATGATCCCCAAATTCAAATTTAAAGGTATGGGTCAATACTTTAAAGAAGCTGTCAGGAAACTGCGCAACTCTGGGAAAATTATCCAGCACACTGGTCAACACTTAAAAAATTCCAGTCAGGACACTGCACAGTGCGCTGGGCAACACTTAGAAAAAATTTCTTGTTAGGACACTACACAACGCGTTAAGGAAATTGTCCAGCGCGAGGGGCAACACTTAGAAAATTTTCTTGTTCACTACAGGGGCTTTTAAATACATAACATTCCAATTTTTCAAAACGACCTCCTAACACCTCTACGACTCTACTAAACCTTTGAAATTACTTTATACATATTTAGTAGGTCTTAAAAACATGTCTAGACATTCCGGGTGATTTCACAAACCTCGAAAATTAAAAATTCTGGTTTCATGAAAACTGTAACAACCCCAAATTTTTAACTGACTTGTGTTGCACTTGTCAGAAATTGTGACCCGACTACGTAAATATTGGACAGTATTTCGAACTTCGGGAGTCGACACCGAAGTGATTTTATGATTCTTTGATTGTGTGTATTAGTATTTTAGTATTTTTACGGGTTTCGAGCCGTTCGGGTGGTATTTAATTGAGTGAGGTTTCGACTAGTTAAACGGGGGAGAAAAACAAGTAAAACATACAAAATAAATGAATTTTTAATTAATTTAATTAATTAGTTGGCGAGACAAGGCGAGACTAAGCATGTTACGAGAGTCGGAACAAGGAAAAACGGACCGAGGAACGTCGTTTGAACGTGGAAGTTGGTTAAATATGTAACATGCGAACTATGTGATTAGTATTATTAAAGTGACAGTCAAATGGTGAGGAGCCATGAGATTGGCCTTGAGATGTGTGTGTGTGTTAAGATGAGATGATGTGGTCAAGGACCCATAAGGGCAATTATCCAAGAAGTGAACAAGAGTTAATGTAAGGGCAAAAAGGTCATTTGATTTTATATATATACAAACCGTTTCATAACAAACCCTACACTATTCATCTTCTTCTACAAACACCCACCGCTGCCACTCATCTTCTTCCTCCCTTCATCTCTCTCGTCGGTCTCCCACTCGGTCTCTCCTCGCCAGAACCCTCACCGGAGGTCCGCTCTCTCTCTCTCTCTCTCTCTCTCTCTCTCTCTCTCTCTCTCTCTCTCTCTCTCTCTCTCGCTTCTCTCTCTCTCTCATTGTTCTCTCTCTCGGTCACGGTCTCACTTGTCTTGGCCGAGCACCACCGGTTGTCGGAGGTCTAGAGGTGGTTAGGGTTCGTCCCTCTCGCCGAGACCTTCCTCTCTCTCTCTCTCCCCTCTTTCTCACGTTTTCCACTGTTTTTTTTTAAAATTTGTTGCTTTGTTTTGGTTTCGCCGAAAACGCCAAGCTTGGCGGCGCTGGCTTGGCCGGACCGCCGCGCACACCGGGAGGTTGTCGGGGACTAGATCTCGCCCATACTAATGTTCTACAACCCTCCGGTGTGTCCGAAATCCAGTTGCGTTTTAAACAGTTTAATTTCACTATTTCATGTGTATGGTGGTGTTTGTTGAATGGAAATCGCTGTGACCGGGAGCGCCACCGCCGGACAACCATGACTAGGACGCTGTCGGGGACCCCACCAAGTTCATACATGGGTCCCACGGCCTTCGGAGTGGTCAAAACAGTCCTATGTAGTGTGAAACTGTCGTCATTTCATGTGATTGTTTTTGTGTTGTATTTTATCTTATTTTTATTCTTTCTTTCACCGTAAAATTGCATGTTTGAACGGATTTGATGGTTGAACCATCACTAGTGTGGGGGTTATCACGGATCTTGCTCATGTCCTCGATGGTCTCTCGCGGTTTTGGTTCATCTAAAATACTATTAAGATGTTATTTTTCCGAATTACTTGTTACGATTTTTATTAAACAATTGGATTCGAGGTAGTTTCTTAATAATGTGGAGTGGTTTCGTGTTTTGATCATTCTTTGTTGATGACGTCGGTGTTGAGTTTTCAGTCAAGGTTTTGTCAATTTGGTTTGAATGTCTTATTGAAATCACTTGAATTAATAGCACGTTGTGTGAGAGAATGAATTTATGTTGTAATTTCGTTCTCATGCATGTTATCCTTGCGATATAAGTTTGAACATAAATTGCGACGTAGAGTAAAGGGTTTGGAATGTTATTTAGATTTCAAATGGGCGTGAAGTCATAACGGTGTCTTTATCGATTGGTGTTTAGTTATTGAGGTTTTGTTGAGTCTTGCTGATAAACTATTCTAAGTTTGTTTTATGTGGTCTTAATGATTCGACTTGGTTATTGGTGATGACGTCGGGGTCGCGCCGACGGTCCTTGAGACTATGACGTGACCCACACTCGACCGAGCCGAGCTTACAAATTTACAAGTAAGCTTACATGTGTTATAGTGTTTCCAAAACCCAAGAGAGTATTTATTTTCAATTTTCATCGCGTTGTTTGAGTCATTGAAACACTGGGAGAACGTTTGGGATATAACGTAGATTTAGTAAATGACTTGACCTATTAACACGAGTTTCCGACCTTGTCAGGTAGCGAGAAACTCGGGAATACGCGTTAGGGACGTGAGAGTGTTGTACACGGGTTGCGAATAGTTCAGGTAAGTACATTTGCCTTAAAAAACATTTGTATGTTTGTAAGCCAGTAAGAAAATGTCATGTGATTCATTATCATTTATTCAGTCTTGTTATTCTCTATTATTGGTATTCCATTCCATTTCTTGTTGTGTGTTTCCCGGCGTAAGTGTTTCGTCTCAAAAGTACTAGGACCTGCACTAGAGGGATAAAACGTGGGCACTCGTGGGCACGAGTGTGTGATCACCCTTAGTGACCGTGTGACACCGAGTACTGGGTGGATGGGTTTGAGTCCTTTCCAGTCATAGCTGTGCTTTCGCTTGTGTCGATGCCCGGGAAGATCTCGCGAGGTCTTCGCCGTTATGCTATGATTTAGACCACTTATGGGCCTCTTTTGATTCCTTGGAACACACTTGATTTTTGATTGATATCTATTAGTCTGTTTATCATGCATCTTGTTTATTTAAATTCCTGTCATTTTTATTACCGCATGATATTTAGACTGCTTTACTTGTATTATCATGAATTACTGTTATCTTCTTCTGGCATTACATTCGATTTTATTCAGTTACTCACCGTCTAGTTTGTGACGATGGGTGCAGATAGAGCGGAGAGCAGCAAGGGCAAGGGACCTTGCCTAGGTGATCTATTGTGAGGCTTAACGGCTGGATTTGGAGACAATTTTATAGGTTTCTTTATGTTTTGCTTTTATGTATATCGTTTTATATATACATGCTTTGGGATTATTGAACTTAGTATTTTGATGAGACCGGGTATCATGTATATTTACCTATCGAATTGTACATGAATACCCGGGTTTTCCACACTTATAGAATTCCTTTACTTCCCTTGAATGAGTTATTTTCCCTTTTATTATAATTGTTTTAGTCTTCCATTGTTTATTATTGCAATAACTCTTTCATAAATAACTAAATTGATTAAGTTGAAGGTGACTAGGCTCGTCGGGTTGCTTAGAGTGATGACTCGGGGCTTATACGGGTCTAGGCCGGGCGTACCCAATTGCATGGGGAAATTGGGGCCGTCACAGTTGGTATCAGAGCTTAAGGTTGTAACGACCTCTCACTTAAATTTAAAACACAAACCATTAAGACAATGAAGTTAGGAATGGTTGAACTTAGAGTGGAAACCCTATAATCCTTTTAAAAACTTAGATGGGGGAGTTCGGGATGAGTCGGATTTAAATTTGTACATATTATGATTGTTGTGTGTATTATATGGTATGCAGTAGATATGCATTGATCCGAAGTATCGCTCTTTTGGTTCAAACAACGATGGCAGATCAGGCAGGTCCGAGTGACGACAACGGTACGACTGATTCTCGATTTGTCACTTCGGAGGAGTTTCGCACTTGCACACAGAGATTTGAGGATCTAGTGCGGTCATTGACGACACCCGCACCGACTATCGCGACACCATCGACCCCGACCACTCCTATTCCACCCGTTCCGACTACTCAAGGGACGGAGACTCCAGTAGCTACGGATTCCACCGCCCCGATTCCGTTAGCGGCAATTCCCGAGGAGCAGCGATTCTTTGCGACAGTACGTAGATCGAGGCGGAGACACCTCGCCATTCTGAGAGATAGTACAAGCGACGGAGACACCGACTATGCCGATTGTTTGTTCTGCGCAGAGACTACTCCGCCACTACTCCGGAGAAGAGCCCTAAGGCCACCGCTTGGCGAGGCGGTGGAGAGAATTCAAGCGACACGATCCGGTCAAGTTCTTTGGTGGTACGACGTAACAAATGCATGCGAGAGCTTTTTCTGAAGAATCACGAGAAGATTCATACTATTATCACGACCGAGGATCACATGAGAGCGACGATTTCCTCATCTATGCTTCAGGGGGAAGCGGATGATTGGTGGACGACTATCATTACTACCCGAGGCACTCCGAGAGACTGGATCGACTTCAAGACTCAATTCAACCAGAAGTACTTTCCGCCGACTGTTCTTCGTGCGAAGAGGAATGAGTTTATGGCACTGAGGCAGAGCACCGATGAGTCAGTGATGGACTACATGGGTAGGTTTATTGCACTATTACCTTATGCTGGAGGATCTGCAGATACCGAAACCGATCGAGTCTATTTAGGTTTATTGCTACCTACGATTGGAGGTTCCGTAGTCACCACGCAGCCAGAGACTTTGCAGATTGCGTACGAGCGAAGTTTAGCTAGGGAGAGTTACTTGCTCACGCATCTGGATAAGGTTAGGGCGAACAGAGCGGAGACCCGATCAGATAGTCACTATCAGCAGGACAGGAAGAGAAAAAGGAGCAGATGGGATAATCGTGAGCATCGGGCGCAGAGTGTAGGATCGGTTGCACAGCAGACCGGACGTTTGGTACAGGCCGTTCCACCCATGCCAAGCTTTGCCGATCATACACATGATCCTAATCGACATGACCAGCGATCGCGAGCGGTGCGAGAACAGGGATGCGACGAGAGAGTTAGGCAGAGGAGCACGCAGAGGTTTAGTCAGACCCAGACTCATGATTCTGCACAGGGACGAAGCCAGAGTCAGACTCAGAGGTCGCAGGATACCCGTACGTGTTACAGATGCGGACAGGTCGGCCACCTTTAGAGGGAGTGCCCTCAGCCAGCAAGAGCATCGTCGCAGCATCACCAGTACCAGAGAGAGCGTGTTCAGGCTGCTGTTGAGCCAGACCAGGAGGCGTCCAGACACATTGATAAGGGTATGCTTTTCATTTGTGGTACTTGCATGCATATCATGTTCGATGTAAGTTACGTCGACTCCTTAATTGTTGTGCGCTTGGTAGACATGTAGGGTTGTAAACTCGTTAGACGTAACAGACATTAATCCTAGTCACGACTGTCAGGATGCGATATACTCGAACGTGCATAGTCTTGACATTTCGATAGTGTTAGGGGGCTACGAATTACCAGTAAACATGCGAGTATTAGAGTTGTTAGAGTTTGAAGCCTTGGTTGGTGAACCTACGAGCGTGGTTTACGTGAGGCAGTTAAGTTGATGAGTTCAGCGGACATGCCGATGACTACCATGACCTAAATACGTGGTCAAACGATGTTGTAGACCGTCTCATTTGGCATTGTGCGCGAGGGACAGCAAAACGATGCGTCATACCAGCGGTGCAGTGAGATGGTGGATGGTTCAGATTGCCCAAACGAGTCGGTCGACAGACTCATGCTAGAGGTATCGCGGGCGACTGGGGTTTCCATTGGTGGCTGATGTGTGTGAAGAGTTACTTCAGGAGATTCATCGTTTTGGTTTTGTTGTGTATCCGGGTCGACCTAAGATGTGCGCCGATATGCGACATCTTTTGGTGGCCAGGGATGATTTCCGAGGTGTCGGAGTTGTTCGAACGTATGACATGCCAGCGCGTAAAGGCTGGGCATCGATGACCTGGAGGACTACTACAGCCCCACCCATTTCTAGATGGAATTGGGTACATATTGATATGGATTTCGTTAGTGGTTGCCCCGATCTCCTCGTGGTTACGATAGCATCTGAGTAGTTGTGAATAGTTTTGTTTGAGACTTAAGAGTGCCCAGTAGTGGCAGAAGAAATACTTGTCGAGTATCGCAATGAGCTTCAGTATAATTGGGGAAAACTATAAATATTTGAAGGTCTCTCCACTGAAGGGTCACGAACAGTTTGGAGTCAAGAAATGACTCACTTTGAGTTTTTATCGATCTTGTTAGGAGTTGCGAAAGGTTGCTAATCTAGTTTACTTATTAGATAAATTTCGGGAACGAAATTATAATAAGTGGGGGAGACTGTAACAACCCCAAATTTTTAACTGACTTGTGTTGCACTTGTCAGAAATTGTGACCCGACTACGTGAATACTGGACAGTATTTCAAACTTCGGGAGTCGACACCGAAGTGATTTTATGATTCTTTGATTGTGTGTATTAGTATTTTAGTATTTTTACGGGTTTCGAGCCGTTCGGGCGGTATTTAATTGAGTGAGGTTTCGACTAGTTAAACGGGGGAGAAAAATAAGTAAAACATACAAAATAAATGAATTTTTAATTAATTTAATTAATTAGTTGGCGAGACAAGGCGAGACTAAGCGTGTTATGAGAGTCGGAACAAGGAAAAATGGACCGAGGAACGTCGTTTGAACGTGGAAGTTGGTTAAATATGTAACATGCGAACTATGTGATTAGTATTGTTAAAGTGACAGTCAAATGGTGAGGAGCCATGAGATTGACCTTGAGATGTGTGTGTGTGTTAAGATGAGATGATGTGGTCAAAGACCCATAAGGGCAATTATCCAAGAAGTGAACAAGAGTTAATGTAAGGGCAAAAAGGTCATTTGATTTTATATATATACAAACCGTTTCATAACAAACCCTACACTATTCATCTTCTTCTACAAACACCCACCGCCGCCACTCATCTTCTTCCTCCCTTCATCTCTCTCGTCGGTCTCCCACTCGGTCTCTCCTCGCCAGAACCCTCACCGAGGTCCGCTCTCTCTCTCTCTCTCTCTCTCTCTCTCTCTCTCTCTCTCTCTCTCTCTCTTCTCTCTCTCTCTCTCTTCTCTCTCTCGGTCACGGTCTCACTTGTCTTGGCCGAGCACCACCGGTTGTCGGAGGTCCGAGAGGTGGTTGGGGTTCGTCCCTCTCGCCGAGAGACTTCCTCTCTCTCTCTCTCTCTCTCTCTCTCCCACTCTTTCTCACGTTTTTCACCGTTTTTTTTTTTTTAAAATTTGTTGCCGTTTTGGTTTCGCCGAAAAACGCCAAGCTTGCGCGGCGCTGCTTGGCGGACCGCCGCACCAGGGAGGTTGTCGGGGACTAGATCTCGCCCATACTAATGTTCTACAACCCTCCTGTGTCCGAAATCCGATTGCGTTTTAAACAGTTTTAATTTTCACTATTTCATGTGTATGGTGGTGTTTGTTGAATGGAAATCGCTGTGATTGGCAACGCCACCGCCGGACCACCATGACTAGGACGCTGTCGGGGACCCCACCAAGTTCATACATGGGTCCCACGGCCTTCGGAGTGGTCAAAACAGTCCTATGTAGTGTGAAACTGTCGTCATTTCATGTGATTGTTTTTGTGTTGTATTTTATCTTATTTTTATTCTTTCTTTCACCGTAAAATTGTATGTTTGAACAGATTTGATGGTTGAACCATCACTAGTGTGGGGGTTATCACGGATCTTGCTCATGTCCTCGATGGTCTCTCTCAGTTTTGGTTCATCTAAAATACTATTAAGATGTTATTTTTCCGAATTACTCGTTACGATTTTTATTAAACAATTGGATTCGTGGTAGTTTCTTAATAATGTGGAGTGGTTTCGTGTTTTGATCATTCTTTGTTGATGACGTCGGTGTTGAGTTTTCAGTCAAGGTTTTGTCAATTTGGTTTGAATGTCTTATTGAAATCACTTGAATTAATAGCACGTTGTGTGAGAGAATGAATTTATGTTGTAATTTCGTTCTCATGCATGTTATCCTTGCGATATAAGTTTGAACATAAATTGCGACGTAGAGTAAAGGGTTTGGAATGTTATTTAGATTTCAAATGGGCGTGAAGTCATAACGGTGTCTTTATCGATTGGTGTTTAGTTATTGAGGTTTTGTTGAGTCTTGCTGATAAACTATTCTAAGTTTGTTTTATGTGGTCTTAATTATTCGACTTGGTTATTGGTGATGACGTCGGGGTCGCGCCGATGGTCCTTGAGACTATGACGTGACCCACACTCGACCGAGCCGAGCTTACAAATTTACAAGTAAGCTTACATGTGTTATAGTGTTTCCAAAACCCAAGAGAGTATTTATTTTCAATTTTCATCGCGTTGTTTGAGTCATTGAAACACTGGGAGAACGTTTGGGATATAACGTAGATTTAGTAAATGACTTGACCTATTAACACGAGTTTCTGACCTTGTCAGGTAGCGAGAAACTCGGGAATACGCGTTAGGGACGTGAGAGTGTTGTACACGGGTTGCGAATAGTTCAGGTAAGTACATTTGCCTTAAAAAACATTTGTATGTTTGTAAGCCGAAGAAAATGTCATGTGATTCATTATCATTTATTCAATCTTGTTATTCTCTATTATTGGTATTCCATTCCATTTCTTGTTGTGTGTTTTCCCGCGTAAGTGTTTCGTCTCAAAAGTACTAGGACCCGCACTAGAGGGATAAAACGTGGGCACTCGTGGCCACGAGTGTGTGACCACCCTTAGTGACCGTGTGACACCGAGTACTGGGTGGATGGGTTTGAGTCCTTTCCAGTCATAGCTGTGCTTTCGCTTGTGTCGATGCCCGGGAAGATCTCGCGAGGTCTTCGCCGTTATGCTATGATTTAGACCACTTATGGGCCTCTTTTGATTCCTTGGAACACACTTGATTTTTGATTGATATCTATTAGTCTGTTTATCATGCATCTTGTTTATTTAAATTCCTGTCATTTTTATTACCGCATGATATTTAGACTGCTTTACTTGTATTATCATGAATTACTGTTATCTTCTTTTGGCATTACATTCGATTTTATTCAGTTACTCACCGTCTAGTTTGTGACGATGGGTGCAGATAGGGCGGAGAGCAGCAAGGGCAAGGGACCTTGCCTAGGTGATCTATTGTGAGGCTTAGCGGTTGGATTTGGAGACTATTTTATAGGTTTCTTTATGTTTTGCTTTTATGTATATCGTTTTATATATACATGCTTTGGGATTATTGAACTTAGTATTTTGATGAGACTGGTATCATGTATATTTACCTATCGAATTGTACATGAATACCCGGGGTTTTCCACACTTATAGAATTCCTTTACTTCCCTTGAATGAGTTATTTTCCCTTTTATTATAATTGTTTTAGTTTTCCGCTGTTTATTATTGCAATAACTCTTTCATAAATAACTAAATTGATTAAGTTGAAGGCTGACTAGGCTCGTCAGGTTGCCGAGTGATTACTCGGGGCTTATACGGGTCTAGGCCGGACGTACCAATTGCATGGGGAAATTGGGGCCGTCACAAAAACAGAGGGAATTTTTTACAAATAATTTAATATCAATCCAAAAGCCATCTAAACACATACCGGTGCATTCGAAATCGATTATAACAGTTCATACACCTCAAATACATGTTATAAAATATGTTTGCATCATTTAAAAACATTTTAAAAACCTCGAAATAGAAAATCACAAAAATCATAACTTAGTCCTTTGAAAAAATGAAACTCATGGAATGCATGATTCTAATACATTGGCTTGTAGGAATGAGACTTATGTACCTTACATGACTTGTATAACTTGTGGTCTTGTCTTTTCGGTCCTTGTGTCCTTATATGAGCCGAGTCTTGAACTTATCCGGCTTCTCCTTGACACTTTGACTTGTTCTTGTAGAAACTTCAACTTTTTCTTTGAACTTACGGTTCTTACAAAGCTTGATATTCTGAAACACTTGACAAACTCATTAGTATCATTTCACATTATTTGTTAGCATTAAAATTCTGAGTGGAGTGTAAGTGATAAAAATACTTAAGCCAACAATTAGCTAGGTTAGTGTGAGCACTGCCTGCAGAGGTGTTGTCCACCTCCTGATAGTGGGTTAAACCCTGAGTACTAGATTCTAGGCCATTGTTGTGACTATAAATTAGGATACTGTTGTTCTGCATATAAATTGACCACTTATGGGTCTCTTTTGACTTTTTGGACATTAAAATTTCGTTGATATGCTTGCAGTTTGTCTATCATGCAATTTGTTACTTTTTCTGCGTTTTATTATTGCATGATATTTGGACTATTTATTTGGTAACTGTTTAGTTTCTTCTAGCATTACTTTCATATTTTTCATGCACTCACCGTCTAGTTTGTGACGGTGGTATTTATAGAGCTGAGACGAGCAAGAGGAAGGAGTTAATGCTAGGTGATATCCTCTGAGGAGTCTCAGAGCGATCTTTTTCTTTACTCACTGTAGGTTTTGTTCTTTTGACTGTGATTATTGTATTATATGTTTTGTAAAACACTGAGACATGTATCAAGGATTGAGAAAATAAGGATATCATGTATGACCGAACTGTTTAGTTTTGATCACCAAACATGCCTGTACTTATCTGCTTCTCAGCGTTTCCACATGATAGGTTATCTATTTTTTTCCTGATTTCCATTTATTAGTTATACTTGATTATAGTGATTTCCACTGCGAATTTCTTGATAACTTTTTAATCATATAACTTACACATTTAAATGATAAACTAATGGCATATATGAAATTTTGAGGCTGACTAGAATGCGTAGACTTCGTAAGTAAAGGCTCGGGGGTCCAAATAGGTCAAGGTCAGGCGGAACCCAGTTTTATGGGGAACTGGGGCCGTCGCAGATTATATTATCCATTTTATCCTTTTAAACATTATTAATTATCAATTTACTAATTTAGTTGTAATGAACTCTAATCATATGACAAGTCATCATTTAATCCTCAAATTACTACAACGTAAGTCTTACTAACAAATTCACTCAGATAATACTAATCGAAATGTATGATATAAACTATAAACCTGGTGTGGAAAACTCATATGATAACTAAAATTACTTCAGATGTCACAAAATATCAAAATATACAAGGTATCAAAGTATCTCTCAACCCCATTCCCGAAATGAAAACAATATATATATATATATATTACAAACATACAAGTCAGGCTATGTATCTCTGAATCAATTGTACTCCGGTAACTTGCCCTTACACCGACATGTACTAGGATCTATACTTAAGCCATCACAAAAGGCAGATGACGAGTCTAGTGTGAGTATTCCCAAGGAAATTAAGTGAGCAGTATTGAAAGTAAATACTGAAATTTAAATAAAGTTATTAAATAAACATACGAAAATAAATATAGGCAACTGGGCTCATCGCATGAATAGATAATAGTGAAAGCTCAAAGTGTGTTCCTAGAGCCTAGGGCTAGACTAGCACCATAATTCGACTCTTCCACAGAATACTGTCGGCGAGTCCAACTCAAACAGGGCTAGTATCTGGATCCGTTCGGTGGCCGGCGTTACACCTACGATGCACCGACACATGCCACGACGTAATACTCGGGTCGTGCTATTCACCAAGACCAATCTGATAGCATGTGTTATGGTCTAGAGGCATACACACTGGAATGGCACGAAAGGAACCCCTCTCAATGTCCGTCCATTTAATCACAACCAGAAGTAGAATATTGAAATAACAAAAATCGAATTCAAATGCCGAAAGAAGTAAAACTCAAGTAATTTTAGTTGTGATACTACACACCTCAAACTGCACTCCAACTAATCCCCAAATGCCACCAAATCACGTCCACAATGCGTGTCAAACCACCATCAATAAATCAAAGTCTGATTGTTAAAATTATCCGTAAATTTTCCAAAATTTCAAATCCTAACCAAGTCCATTTTATCACATTAAAGCCCCATTATATTGATTAAGATCCTCCAAATAAACCCAATTAAAATCCCATTTCAGAAAACTCATTTTTAAACTTTTTATTTTCATTATTGTTCCAGACGTCGTTGTGGCGCCACAAGTATTCAAAGTTAATGACCACAAGTTGAAGCCGTTCTATAAGGATTCCCATAGCAGGAGCTGGACAGTCAGTCTTTGACAAACCTGAAATATATCGATTGAGGTGAAATCAGATTAAGTCGAGCCAACGACATTAACCAAAAGCGTTATTGGGAGGCAGCCCAAATTCTCATTTCTTTTACTTTATTGAGTTATTTCTTAGCTCTTTTTATTCAAATCCCTTTGTTTTCCACCGCTTCTCTTGCTGGTTTGAGTCGTTACAGTGTCATTCTTTCATGAGTGGACACGCAAAATATCAGGTTCTTTTGATTGGAGACTTAAATATTTTGCATTTGTATCATGTCATTCTATATCTTTGTAGATTGTCACCTTCCCGCTTATATTAAAAACCTTGAGGACAAGGTTTGGAATAAGTTTGGGGGTAATTTTAGGGATTGTGGACTACTTTCAGTTGGTTGATATGGAATTTGCACAAGACATCAGGTGTAATAGTTATATTTTTTTCGAGTATTGCGTATTCTATGGGATGGTATGTATGGTTGTGTTTCTCTTTTTCTTGTCTCATTCTTATCATTTTGCATCTTCATGCATTTCATGACATCTCATGTAGTATGTTATCTAGGATTATGCTGTTTATTGTTGTTTATGTTGCATATGTTAGATGCATTTAGGATTATTTAGCTTATGACATTTAGAGCTGCCTAAAACCTTGTTAAATGCCTTTGGTTATGGATGAGTTGCATAAGCCGCTTTTGAGACTTGATATTTTTTTGAGGTTTTGGAGCATCTTCACTTTGGTACGGTGTTCGGTATTGTTGAGATCACATAATAGGAGGCTAAACCTTTGTTTGGGGCTTGTACTAGATACCAAAGAGGGTAGATGGTCAAACTTTTGCCAAGTTTGATTTCAAGGGTACTATAACGAGGGTGACACCTACTTGAGGCATATTTCTTATGATCGAACCACCATTGAGGGAGTGATTTAGGCTGTCTTTGATATAACCCTTAGCCTCTGGCCTACCTAATGCGATTACTCTAGTTAACCCCCTCGAGCCAACTAAACTTTAACTTCCTTCAACCTAACATAAAACCTACACCCTTAGCCTTATACTATCCTTACCCAATTGGAAGCTTGACTTAGACTTGAAATCTTTAAAAGAGACATGTATAGAAAAATGAGATTGAAGCGTTGTTTATATACTCGAAATAAGGGAAAATTATTCATGAAAAAAAATTAAGTCATGAATAGAGAGTCCCACCTAGAATGGTATCCACTGGAAATGGAGCAAGGAGTCAGGTGGTTGGAAAAAGGTGAGGATTACACATAATTCAAAGAAAAATCAGTTAAGTGCATTTGTAATCCTTCATGTTCTCTAATAACCTATCTTTTAAGAGTCTAAATTTTCAGCTTTCCAATGCTTCGAATTCCCTTATATCCTTTCCTTTGTACCCCACCCCGGCCAAGCCACAACCCATGAAAGTCTTATTGATCCTCATTGGTGTTAGATCCACACTAGTGGAGAGTATAGTTGCATTTCTCGCCTATGATACACTTAAAAGCGTCGATGCGCTATCATGAAGAGATCATTCTTATGCACTTTCGTGAATTGACCTAGAAAACCTTAGCGTAGTTGATAGTCTTGGTTTAGGCGGGATCTAGTTTCTGAAAAGTGTGATTTCTATCAATATTCGGACTCTAATGCTGAATAAATCATAACTCCAGGCTTCATTGAAAAGATAGTCGATTTAATGGCGATATAAACCAAAGGTAACTCCATTTGACTTGGAATTGGGCATAGGATTAGTTAAGCATGTCTTTCATCATGCTAGGTTAGTCTTAAGTCTTTTCAGCATTAGGAGTCTTAGTTTGCATCTAGGATTGTGTATCATCTTCTTCTTTGCTCGAGACGTGCAAAGTCCTAAGTTTGGGGGTATTTGATAAGTCGTTTAATATGCATTATTTACCATTTGTTTATGTGTGTTTTTATGTCAAAGTCTCTAAAATACCACTATATTTATACTCATCTCTCACTTTTAGGTGAATCCGAGGTCATGGTTGAATTTAGGGCAGAAAAATACTCAGAATAGAGTATTTACTTGTAGTAATCGGATGCCAGAGTTTTCTCATAATAGAGTATTTAATTCTGCCACGTGTTGGGATTTTATTAGTCCAGTTGCGTCTCACAGACCTTTTCCACCAATTTCGTGCCACGTGTCATGCCAATCAGTTGTTTCCACCAATCACACATCACGTGTCATGCCAATCAGCTGTTTCCACCAATCACGCACTACGTGTCATGCCAATAAGCTTTTTTCACTAATCATGCACCGCCACGTGTCGTGCCAACACGTCACCAATACCTTCCACAACCAATGAGCTTCTGACACGTCAGCATAGCACAATTTTTGACCAATCAGAGCATGACAAGTGTCTTGAACCTGCACAAAATGTCTAAATCAATCCCAATGCACAAATCATGCCATTAATCATAAAAACATTCAAATGGGCATAAATCACTCCATTAATCATAAAAACCATTACAAAGACACATCTATAGATTGGGGTTTGAGAGATTGGTAGAGGCATCCTTTGTTCGGAGAAGAACACCCGGAGGCGATAAACATATTATTTTAGGATTTTTGTGGTTTTTGTGTCTTTCTTCAATAAAGGGAACGCGGTGTACTACTTCAATTATGTCCGACTAATCCTTCGGGGATTCAAGCCAGAGAGCGATCGCGGCTATTCTATGACTTTCTAATCACTGTAAGATCTACTTATTCTTTAATTTTACTAATTGATTGTTGTTTTCTAGTTTCTTTGGTATTGTTCTTATTATTATGGTCGATTACTTGATTGATGTGAAGGGCCCTTGCATTAGTTGTAGTTTGAGACCTATCGCCATGGAGTCGAATGCATACATAATCATGCAAAAGACTCGTATTTGTGGCAAGTGGTCGTTCTGGTTGCGTTAATCCCCTCACAGAGTTTTAATCGGACATGCTTGTTGTACCGATTATCTAGGTATAGTGTTCTCATGAATCACGAATTAGAGCGATCATCATGTTGAACCCAAGGTACGTGTCTAGGATTATGTGAATTGACTAAGGTAATAGTTAGAGGTCTTACCCTAACTATCGATAATAGGAGAACGAGGAATTTATGTCTTACGGGATTCTATAGCTACACTAGATCGCGACATTCAATCTATCTTTGTTTAAGTCAATGATTAGTGTATTTGTCATAGGATAGTCGTGTGAAGTTGATGGTTTGGATCATTTTTCTTACTGAATTCTCTACTACTCTACTTGTTATCCTTGCTTGCTAACTTTCTTGTCTTCTCTTAATCTAGTTCACTCTTAAAACTCTTGATTTTCCCTTTCCGCACCTCTTAAAGGAATAACTTGGTTCTTGTGGTTCGACCCCCTTTTTACCGCTACTATAAATCCATTGTAGGATCTGTTGGGTTTTGGGGTTCATGCACAGTAGAGATTTCAAAACTATTTTGAGAAAAACCCCAATAGGATCCGAATCTGATTCCATTAAAACACGTTTATACTATGAAAACTTAATCATACCTCACTCGCAATGTACCTTTCTGAAGGTTAATCGATCTCTAAGGAGTTGCCAACAACGAACAACCTTTATCAGCAGTCCACACACGAACGACGGCCGAGATTTGAAGTGCTAGCTTCGAGAGATTACCAAACCTTTTTATTTTTTTCCAAAACGATCCAGAGCATAAAAAAAACCCCAAGTCGTTTCTTAAAACGAAAATAGAGTTTCGACCCTTTTTTTAATCTCTCGTACTTGTATTCTAACTCAAAGCGTCTATTTATACAACTCTTGTATATAGACGGTTAAGTAAATTACACATATACCCCTACTTAAAGAAGTATAAGTGTAATACACTACAAAGACGTTTCTGTCATGAATTTTATCATATAAAATTCATTTTTCTGAACCATCTTAAAATCTCGCAAAACCATTCTCAGTGTGCGATCCAATAGGCTCATACAACGTTGGCAGTATACCAAAACACATTTTTGTATACAAGTCATAAGCGGCCTCTAGCAAGACATTATGACTACCCAAGTTGTACGAATATCAAATCGATACAGCCTAATCAATAGTGTATATAACATCCTTTTATCACACGATATCCTTTTGATCAAATATAAGGCATGGAATTGTCATCCAACATGTTCAATTGTACTAGTCTCGATCTCTAGGTAGACTGAAAACATCTAAGTGACATTGATTAATATCAATTCACTTAGACTAGGCCTTTTAACAGTCTAACACATCGAGGGATCCACTGGATATCTCTCTTTATATGAGAGGGACAAATTCTATCTCGATTATACAACTTCACCACATTATTCACACAGTAACAAATCACAACCTTTATAATCGTCCGGTTAAAGACAACATTTGATTGCGTCAAATCACTGTATTCCTAATGTTGAAGTCTCTGGTAATCTCAAGTCAGAGGACTGAAAAATATACCTATCATGAGAAACAACTATGACTTAATCCATGTGATGTTCTCATAGCGAGTCGATCCAGTACTTTGTTCCCTAACAAGTACTCATGATCTTGATTCGTATTCCTATACGTATGATCATCGTATGATCATCAATCAAGACTCACACTAGTCTTAATTCATTATAGTTCCCAGGTATAATAATCGACTAGGGACATTTAGGATATTTCGTAAATACCCATGGATCTTATTATAATGTAAACATGCAAATCAATTATAAAAAACAGCAAATGAAATCCTCTATTTTATTAACTAAAATGTATTCATAAAGACTGTTAATGGATTGACCTAAAGCACATTCCCCAACATCTCCCACTTGCTTTTGGGCCGATCATTCATGCATCTAATGCCTAATGATCTAACATAACCATCATGTTTCGCTTGTAGAAGAGCCTTTGTCAATGGATCCGCAACGTTGTCTTCAGTAGGTACTCTACAAATCTTTACGTCTCCCCTTTCAATAATTTCTCTGATGAGATGAAAACGCCTGAGTATATGTTTGGATCTGTGGTGTGATCTAGGTTCCTTGGCCTGTGCTATTGCCCCGTTATTGTCACAATACAAACAAATAGGGTTTGCAATACTTGGAACCACACCTAGTTCAGAAATGAACTTTTTAATCTAAATTGCCTCCTTTGCTGCATCGGACGCTGCAATATTCTTAGCTTCTGTTGTAGAATTTGCCACAGTCTCTTGCTTCGAACTTTTCCAACTTACTGCACCCCCATTCAAAGTAAACATATATCCAGACTGCGATCTAAAATCATCTATATCAGTTTGAAAACTTGCATCTGTGTAACCATTTACAACTAGATCATTTTCAAAACCTCCATAGACCAAGAACACTTCCTTAGTCCTTCTTAAGTACTTAAGGATGTTCTTTACTGCTATCCAGTGACTCTCACCAGGATCTGACTGATATCTGCTTGTAGTGCTCAAAGCATATGATACATCAGGTCGAGTGCATAGCATAACATACATGATAGATCCAATAGCTGATGCATATGGAATCTTATTCATACGATCTCGCTCATCATTTGTCCTAGGACATTGATTCTTGCTGAGACTTATGCCATGAGACATTGGTAGCAATCTTCTTTTAGAGTCTTGCAAACTGAACCTATTCAGTACCTTGTCTATGTAAGCACTCTGACTTAGACCGATTAGCCTCTTAGATCTATCCCTATAGATCCTTATCCCTAGGATATAGGCTGCATCTCCTAAGTCTTTCATTGAGAAACACTTCCCTAACCAAGGCTTGACACTCTGCAATGTTGAGATGTCATTTCCAATGAGTAATATATCATCAACATACAGTACCAGAAAAACAACTACACTCCTACTGACATTCTTGTATACACAAGGCTCATCTTCGTTCTTAATAAAACCAAAATCCTTGATTGCTTCATCAAAACGAAGATTCCAACTCCGAGAAGCTTGCTTTAATCCATAAATGGATCTTTGAAGCTTGCATACCTTCCTAGAATTCTCAGGATGTACAAAACCTTCAGGTTGTGTCATATACACGCCTTCAAGCAACTTTCCATTAAGAAATGTTGTTTTTACATCCATTTGCCATATCTCATAGTCATAATATGCATCAATGACAATTAAAATTCTTATGGATTTAAGCATGGCTACTGGTGAAAAAGTTTCATCATAATCAACACCTTGAGTCTGCCTGAAACCTTTTGCTACAAGTCTTGCTTTGAAAGTATGTACTTTGCCATCAATGTCAGTTTTCTTCTTGAAAACCCATTTACATCCAATGGTCTTACCACCTTCAAGTAAATCAACCAAGTTCCAAACTTGGTTATCGTACATAGATTGCATCTCAGAGTTCATGGCACTTAGCCATTTATCTGAGTTTGGTCCAGACATAGCCTCCTGATAAGTGGTGGGCTCATTTTGATCCATAAGCAACACATCACGACTATCAGTAATGAGAAATTCGAATCTCTCTGGCTCATGTCTTACTCTACCTGATTTACATGGGCCTTGTATCACTTGCGGAGGTTCAACTGGTTCAGAACGTTGTTGAACTTTCAGTAGCGGTTCAGTGTTTATTTGTGATTCATGAACTTCTTCAAGATTTATTTCTCTCCCACTAGTGTCTTTTGAAATAAACAGTTTTTCCATAAAGGCACCATACCGAGCAACAAACACTTTGTTCTCAGCGAGATCATAAAAGTAATATCTTTTTGTTTCCTTAGGATACCCCACAAATAAACACTTATCAGATTTAGGTGCTACTTTTTCTGAGACTTGTCGCTTTACATAAGCCTTACAACCCCAAATCTTAAGAAAAGACAAACTAGGTCTCTTCCCGTACCATATCTCATATGGTGTTTTATCAACCGCTTTAGAAGGAACTCGATTTAGAGTGAAAGTTGCAGTTTGTAATGCATAACCCCAAAAAGATAATGGAAGATCCGCATGACTCATCATATATCGAACCATTTCTAATAAGGTTCGATTTCTCCTTTCAGAAACTCCATTCCATTGTGGAGTTGCTGGTGGAGTCAATTGGGAGACAATCCCACAATTTCTAAGATGATCATCAAATTCTTGGCTTAAATACTCACCACCTCGATATGATCGAAGTGTTTTGATAGTTTTACCAAGCTGATTCTGCACTTCATTTTGAAACGTTCGAAACATCTCAAATGATTCAACTTTATGTTTTATAAGATATACATAACCATATCTGCTGAAATCATCAGTAAATGTAATGAAGTACTGATAACCTCCTTTAGCCATTGTGTTTATAGGACCGCATACATCAGTATGTATTAGACCCAATAAATCACTTGCCTTTTCACTGTGTCCAGTAAAGGAACTTTTAGTCATCTTGCCTCGTAAACAAGATACGCACGTTTCATATGTTTCTAAATCAAATGAATCTAGAAGTCCATCTTTATGGAGCTTCTTTATGCGTTTCTCATTTATGTGCCCGAGACGACAATGCCAAAGATAGGTTTGATTCAAATCATTTGACTTAAATCTCTTTGTATTTATGTTAAAGACTGGAGTATCAGTGGACTTTTTCATGCTTAGAATATAAAGACCATCACACAAATCAACATTTGCATAAAATACTCCTTTACGAGAAATGGAACATCTATTATTTGTAATAATAAAATCAAAACAATCCATATCCAAGCATGAAACAGAAATGATGTTTCTACTCAAGGCAGGCACAAAATAACAATTATTTAAAGTTAAGATAAATCCACTAGGTAAGACTAAGTCATATGATCCAACAGCTAGGGCAGCAACTCTTGCTCCATTCCCTACGTGGAGGATGACTTCTCCTTTTTCCAGTTTCCTACTTCTGGTGAGTTCCTGCACATTTATACAAATGTGAGATCCACATCCGGTATCCAATACCCAGGAATCACTAGTGGATAAATTAATTTCAATAACATAAATACCTGAGGTGGTAGTCGCACTACCCTTTTTCTTCTTTAGATCTTCCAGATAAAGTTTGCAATTTCTGAACCAATGTCCAGGTGCATGGCAGAAATGACAATTTCCTTCCTTTTCCTTTTGGTGCTTTGCCAAATAGGTTTGGGGCTTGACTTGTTCCATAGGCTTTGCGACAGGTGCAATAGCAGCCTTAGCAACTTTAGCCTTGCCTTTGCCTTTCTTCTTCATTTCCTTTCCCTTTTGGACCATCAGCACATTACTAGAGGGTTTCTTGATATTTTGTTCAGCAGTTTTGAGCATCAAATGCAACTCTGAAATTGATTTCTCCATATTATTCATATTGTAGTTCATCACAAATTATGAGTAACTCTCTCGGTAATAAATTTAGGATCAAATTCGTAGCCAACTCTTGGCTTATGGGAAATCCAAGTCTATCAAGTTGGTTAACATAGCCCTTCATCTTCAGAGCATGAGGACTAACTGACGCACCCTCAGTCATCTTACAAGAATGCAGGTTTTTGACTGTCTCGAACCTTTTCTTGCCTAGCTTGCTGTTGGAACATTTCCTTGAGTGTTACAGCCATGTCGTAGGCTTCCATTAGTTCCATGTCCTTCTGAAGTTCAGGAACCATAGTTTCCAACATAATGCATGCAACATCAGTAGAATCGTTAACATGCTTATTATGCGCATCCTTCACAGCTTTCGTAGCATTGGCTGGTGGGTCATCAGGGATCGGAGCATCCAGAACATACAACTTACGTTCATGCTTGAGAACGATTCTCAAGTTTCTGAACCAATCAAGAAAGTTAGTCCCAGATAGCTTATCCTTCTCAAGGATAGATTGTAGTGACAGGGGATTATTGTTACTTGAAGAGGCCATTGATATACAATAAAGATTATGCAGAGTTTATTTTAGTATAGAGGAATAGATTCCCACTAAATTAACAACCCTCTTAAAACATATTGTTTATTTAGGGGACTTAAATCCATATTTCACCTAATTCTATGACAGCTATGGCATGAAACACAGAACTAGATTATTTAGGTAGGTAACAGTTACCAATTACATCTTATGTAATTTTAGATACTTTTATGAGATACATGACATCTTATGTCTTAACATGTTTTTATCTCATCATATGTCTAAAGCCCAAAACTATTTTGATAGATTTATTAAGTCAGACCAATTTAAACATTTAGGTAACTCTTACCCAACTTATCTCACCAAGATAACACAATACACCCAGCTATGGCTGAAACTATATTAATGCGATCGAGGCCTTGATAAGTGTTTAAAATTGGATGGCACAAGACTTAAGATTTAATAGAGGGATTTTATTCAGTTTTAGTGATTTTTAAGTAAACAATGAAATATCATATATTTTATTGATTTGTAGAACCACTAAACAATTTAGGAAATTTTATGCTATTCACTAATAAAAGAATTTCCGTGCGTTAGGATTAGTTAGACGGCGGTCCCGCTGACCGGTCAACGGGCGGTGGTTCCGCTGACTGGTCAGCGGACGGGGGAACAGGGGGCAACGCCCCCTTTTTTTTAAGAAGACAAATCTCAATTCCGAAAATTGAAATTCGCTATAGAAAATCATATTTTTCGCTGATTTTACTATACTAAATTTACCCCTTAATTTATCCAAAATTAAGTCAATTAAAACATTTTAATTAACTCGGGCCCATATCTAACTAATCATCTTATCCTAATCCAATTAGGACTTTAGATATTTGAATCCTAGCATATCACCAATAACAAACTTCTCCATATTTATCTCCTATCCAATAGGGATAATGAAATCGATTTTGCATATATCTCTTAATCTAATTGTTATCTTTCTTTATCAAATAGAAACTTCATAACAAAATAGATATAACAAGATAAATAAATAATTTCGAAAATTAATTATTTGCAATTTCAATCTTCATCCAAATAATCACAAACATGTAATTAAATCATGAACTACTATCCCAATCGAACCTAATGGTGTCATGAATCATAGAACACGAAACTCAATTCATTAAAATTATTCAAATTATCCTAACATGGTTACTAGCATGTACGAAACTAATTTCAATTAAATCACGAATATATGTATCATATACACAAAACATGATAATAAATCTCACAGAAAACTTATGTACATCATATATACATCAACTATTAACATGCTTTCAATCATATATCATAAGAAAACATGCAATGAGTTTAATATAATCAAACTCGAAGGCTCTGATATCACTGTTGGGTTTTGGGGTTCATGCACAGCGAAGATTTAAAAACTATTTTGAGAAAAACCCCAACAGGAACTGAATCTGATTCCATTAAAACACATTTATACTATGAAAACTTAATCATACCTCACGCGCAATGTACCTTTATGAAGGTTAATCGATCTCTAAGGCGCTGCCAACAACGAACGCCCTCTATCAGCAGTCCACACACGAACGGCGGCCGAGATTTGAAGTGCTAGCTTCGAAAGATTACCAAACCTTTTTATTTTTCTCCAAAACGATCCAGAGCATAAAAAAACCCTAAGTCATTTCTTAAAACGAAAATAGAGTTTTGACCCTTTTTTTAATCTCTCGTACTTGTATTCTAACTCAAAGTGTCTATTTATACAACCCTTGTATATAGACGGTTAAGTAAATTACACATATACCCCTACTTAAAGAAGTATAAGTGTAATACACTACAAGGGCGTTTCTGTCATGAATTTTATTATATAAAATTCATTTTCCTGAACCATCTTAAAATCTTGCAAAACCATTCTCAGTGTGCGACCCAATAGGCTCATACAATGTTGGCAGTATACCAAAACACATTTTGGTATACAAGTCATAAGCGGCCTCTAGCAAGACATTATGACTACCCAAGTTGTACGAATATCAAATCGGTACAACCTAATCAATAGTGTATATAACATCCTTTTATCACACGATATCCTTTTGATCAAACATAAGGCATGGAATTGTCATCCAACATGTTCAATCATACTAGTCTCGATCTCTAGGTAGACTGAAAACATCTAAGTGACATTGATCAATATCAATTCACTTAGACTAGGCCTTTTAACATCTAACACATCGAGGGATCCACTGGATATCTCTCTTTATATGAGAGGACAAATTCTATCTCGATTACACAACTTCACCACATTATTCACACAGTAACCAATCACAACCTTTATAATCGTCCGATTAAAGACAACGTTTGATTGCGTCAAATCACTGTATTCCTAATGTTGAAGTCTCTAGTAATCTCAAGTTAGAGGACTGAAAAATATACCTATCATGAGAAACAACTATGACTTAATCCATGTGATGTTCTCATAGTGGGTCGGTCTAGTACTTTGTTCCCTAACAAGTACTCATGATCTTGATTCATATTCCTATACGTATGATCATCGTATGATCATCAATCAAGACTCACACTAGTCTTAATTCATTATAGTTCCCAGTATAATAATCGACTAGGAATATTTAGGATATTTCTGTAAATACCCATAGATCTTATTATAATGTAAACATGCAAATCAATTATAATAAACAACAAATGAAATCCTCTATTTTATTAACTAAAATGTATTCATAAAGACTGTTAATGGATTGACCTAGGGCACGTTTCCTAACAGGATCTGGTATATATCAACGGGATATATATTTGGCACGTTCGACACGTGACCAGAAAATCTAACCTTTTTGTCGATTCACACTTGCTCCAACACCACCAAATGAGCTCCACAATCTCACAAAACCCTAAAGACCCACTTGATTTTTGCCCAAGATGATAGAGGAGAGAGAAAAGTTGGTGAATTGAGAGAAATATTGATATTTATACCTCCAAAGGTGATCTTTTATGTATGTGTATCTCAATAACTCATCAAATGATCATGAGAGGGTCAAAAGTCCAAATTTTGTGACTTATGTAGTTGACGCACTCCTCTTGACTTATCTTTGCTTAAACAAACACCTAACCCTCGGGTGTTGCAATACCTAACTCACGCGCGTATCGTCCTGCCCCCCACGTACTCTCGCACCACGAACGCATATACGACGTTGTTTACTTAATCATTAGTTTTATTTTATCCTTTTCCATGTGTATTTAACTACCCAACTTAATGCACTGTTATTCGCTACCCGGTTCCTACATCTGCATGTTATTTGGAGCAAATACCCTTCACACTATCTCGCATGTCAATAATACAATAACTAACATACATCGCGATGCCAATAACCTAATTACACATAAACATCACAAATTAAAGCACAACAACACAAAATTACTGTTTACCTAACTCCGAGTCCGCCCTGCCCACGAGCATCTGAGATGTCTGCCACGTCTACAAACATGTCATTAATAATGACGAATTAACTTCAGGCCATTATATAAAGGCAAGCTTCCATAGTACAGCTGATCCATAGAATGATTGCCTGACTCGTATGTTTGTATTATATATATATATATATATTGTTTTCATTTTAGGTTTGGGATTGTGAGATACACTGTATATTTTGACCTTTTGTGACATCAGAGGTATTTATAGATATAAATGAGTTTTCCACACTAGGTTTATGGTTTATCTCAACTGATTTAATATTATTATCTGAGTTAATATGTTGGTAAGACTTCCACTGTGATAATTTGAGGTTAAAATGATAACTTGGCATATAATTAGTGTTCAGTACAAGGTAATCAGTAAAATTGATGGTTAATAATGATTAAAATGATAAAATGAAGGATATAATCTAATGTGGAGCCCAGCTGTCGCTGGTAAGACAGATTGTGGGTCCACATTGGCCCTCGTGATGATCTATTTGAAAAATGGGTCGTTACAATAATCCACCAAAGATAGATATCACAAACGAAACTGAAGAAATCATATTCCATCAAGAAATACTGCTCAAGAAAGATAACAACCAAATAATTGCACAAATGAAATAATATTAAAGTTCCATTAGTTTTACTCACAGTACACACGTAACCCCATGTTTGCAGCTCTCAACGATCCCCAAATCGATCCCGTAGGTTAATCACCAGTCTCTTGGACACTTGATAATCATTTAAACCCAGTTTGGTTGCGTTAGAGTTATGTTTTCATTCTATTATAATTTCCCCCATTTTCCAAGTATTATTCATTTTTCATTATTCTGGTTCAATTTCCCGTATATTAAGTCGTAATCGAGCCCATTTGAATACACGAGAGATTTTCGAAGTTTTTAGAAAATTTCAGAATTTTAGTATTGTTAATAGTGTCACACCGTGAACCATACTGTGAGAAAAATACTCGGCGACGTTGATCAAAACATGAAATTTCCACTAATACTGTTCCAGACTCCGTAACACGCTATGAAGAAAACCCTAGCGGCGTCGTATAAAGCGTGAGTTTTGCAACCTTTTTGGTTCAGAAGCCATGGCATACAAGCTCCACTACGTCCCTCGCGGCGTCACTTCTTGAATGTGTTTCTGAGGTTTTTCGACACCCCATCTCATGTCACCGTGTTTCGAGGTTATCCCAAACTCCTCGGGACATCATTACCAACCCAATGCCACCAAAAACATCCAAAACTGAGCTCAACCAAAATCCCAACTCAACTAAAATACCCGAAAATAACGTCAAAAAACGATAATGAAGTGATGAGTTAAGATTTTACCTCAACTCGGGTGTTCGTCGTTGTTCCACGTCACCATTAGCCCAAAACCCTCGTCCAAGCCTTTTGCTCATGAGAGAGAACGAAAGAGATTAAAAAAGATACGAGAGAGAGAGAGAGAGAGAGAGAGAGAGAGTTTATCCTCACCTCATCATCAACCTCCTTATGCGTATCCCGAGGCCCATCCAAGGGTTCCTGTTCACCCCACCTGTCATCACTGCTTCAGTCACCGTAACCCACTAACATACATGTGTCACTCTGATAGGTGATGTGCGACACTATAGCGTTTCTGGCCACATTTCCACCTCCCAACAACACACGACTTACCCTATCGCATATGAATTGAACATTAACAACCCGAACCCTTTCCCGGGTTAATTAATTAATGTATTTTTTTCGGTTGCCCACAATTATCATTTCCCTGGCACTGTGTACACATATTTTGTCCGTCTGATCCCCATTCAACACGTTCTTTGAGATAAACCATACTCGTAATTAGATGCCATCGTCATGTCACACAGACACGAGTATAAATAGGTACTATACCAAGCCATATAATCATAGCCTAAATTTTTGGGTCGTTACAAAACCTAACTTTGATCGCAAACTGTCGAGCCCTCAACAGCTTCATTTCAGGTGATTCATTTCTCCTGGCTGGCCTGCTCCACAGGTCCTGCCGATACAATAGCTCTAACGACCTCCACTAATGGGCATGAGGTTTGGGATTTTGAAAACCCCACCTATTGATTGTTAATTTTAAGAAACTCCTAATTAGTTTTCTCAATCAAAGTCTAAAAATTCGTACTTTCACCCCACCAGCTGGTTATTAAATTTAAGAAACTCCTAATCAGTTACATCCATCAAAGTGTAAGAATTCTTGCCGTCACATCAATTTTGTACTTTCCTTGTTGATTCGCCTCAAGTGTCACCGCCATGACATGTTTTCTTCTTATTTCTCTGAAAAAATCACCTTCAATGCAAAATCTCCACAAAAGAAAGAACTTAACTTTTATCTAACAAGAACCTCCCACAAGATCAACCTTCCAAAGTGGACTGTTAGATTGACATATTAAAAGTTATAAAACCTCCCAAATTAATTTAGAAGAGAAAACTCACATGCAAGTTAAAAAAAACTCTCAAAGAGAAGAAAATTCAAGGACCACTCAACTTAGAAGAGGGAACATACAAACCTCTCAAATAGAAGAGGAAACTCACAAAACTCTCAACAAGAAGGGGAAACTTACAAACTTCTCAACAAGAAGAGGAAAATCACAAATCTCTATACAACAAGAGCAAAATCACAAACCTCTCAAGCTAAATATAAAAAAAAAAACTGAATATCACGTCAATAATATATATCTAAACGTTAATGTTTATTGTTATAAATTTTATACCCATACAAATGAAAATAACGTTTGTCTATGCCATTATATAAAATAGTATTATTTTGATTGTGATATTTATATAAGTTGTGCATTTAATATGTTAGTATATTTGTACAAGTAGTGCATTTAATTAATTTAATTTATTTAATATGTGTTGCTAAAATAACTTAAATGACAATGCATTTTTATGTCATTTTACGTTTATCAGCCACTCAATTAGCTAGTTTTTCCATACAATTTTGATCATTCATCCAGATTATCAGCTTTCAGCTACCAACTACTAACTTTTCAGCTATAAGCTAGATTATCAGCTAGTGTTGCCAAACAGAGCCAATAAATAATATATCTAATCAGATTTGTACAGATTTGCCCATCTTTGTTGCGGTGCATCTTCATCAATGGTGTTGCGTGAATTTGTGTGGTGAACTGGATTGATCTTGTCTTAGTTTTATTTTATAGTTAGTTTTCTTCCCTAGTTAGAAGTCTTTGATTTGTCTTCTCCTTGTTGAGAAATTTTAGGTTTTCTTCTTCTTGTTGAAAAGTTTTGTTACTCGTTTTATGGTTCTAGTAATTTTATGTATTGTCATGAGTTTCAACGTTGTAGAGAGTAGTCTATGATTGTCAAACTGTTTCAATTTTACATTTACAGCTAAATTAATGACAATTTATTTGAGCAAATAGGATTAGTGAATCAATGTACTTGATTTTATGTCTGGTCCTGTCCTGAACCATGAATGATTAATGGAATTTCAATTTCTCTTCATAAAAAAAAAAAATTGCATGCATAAGGAGTTTTATACTTGCGAACACGGCTGCATTTAATCGACTATAAATGTTACATTGGTTAATTAAT
The DNA here is from genome assembly GCA_039657345.1 of Stephania japonica. NCBI lineage: Eukaryota > Viridiplantae > Streptophyta > Magnoliopsida > Ranunculales > Menispermaceae > Stephania > Stephania japonica. Next base: position 10,182,271 of record CM077558.1, on the reverse strand, counting down.
TTCCTACTTTTATATATAGTTCTACCTTCACATCTTTACTTAATTTTTTTGGCTTTACTACTAATAATGATTGGCATATGTAAGTAAACATCCTTTTGTAAAAAACATTTAGATTGATATATACAATGCAGATACGGGGTGACAATTGGTGTCGGCGAGTCGTAAACGTGTTGTGACGTAAACAGGTCATGACCCATATAATACAAACTCATGACATAACATGTTTATTAATTATGTTAATCATTTTCGTGTCTAAGTGAGTAGTGTTATAAACATATTGGTATTCGTGTCACATGTTGATTAAATATTTTATTTAAAATTTTAATTTATTTAAATTTTTATAATTTGTTTACTACATTTTTTAAAATATCTATATGAATAAATTTAAATGAACATAATTAAATAAAAAATAAAATATAATGGAGATTTAGTCTTAAATTTTACTTTACTTTTTCATTAGTCTTTACTTTTTAGTGTTAATAATGAAGAAAATATGACTCGCAACAAATAATATATACAAGACAACAAGAATCTTCGAAAAATGTGTAAATTTTCATATTTTTAATAAATAATTATTAATAAAATTTTAAACCTGAATGATATATTAAAGTCAAAATAAATATTTTCTATAAAAATAAATTTTTTTTTTCAAGACCTATAACATTAAAGTTAATTATATAAAAGGATGTATTTACATAAAATATAAATCATGTTATTAACCTACATTCAAATAGGTGAATTTTGTAATAATTTATTTACTATAACATATTTATTATTTAAACACCATTCTTTAATCTTGTTAAAGTTATACACGAGTGAATCAGGTTAACATGTTAATAACTCATTTACTACTCATGTATAAATAAGTTAACTTATTTATGATCTAGACCTACTTATACCAAATTTATGACACATTTATTACGTGTCATGTTATTCGTGTTAAATATTTTATGACTTAAATTGTTAGCCTAACTTCAGATACTTTAGGCACGACATTGTGATTGGCATGAATGTCTAAGCCGAAATTAGTATCGTGTGACATGTAGTGTGAAATTGATATGACATAAAAGTGTGTACGACAAACCATTCTCATCATGATTTATTTGATCACACCACACAATGATAAGATCAAACCGCTTTCTTTGATTGAATTATAATGTACTTTCTTGAAAAAAAAATAATTATAATGTACTTTTCATATTAGATATATATCCAATTCCAACTATATCTAAAACTACTTCTCCCAATCATTTCATACCAAAAACGTTCTTGATACATACAGAAATCATTTCGTGGAGACTACATGATTTGTTTATGTAGATTAAAAAAGGCCATCACCTAGAAAGAATTATAATGTACTTTTCATATTAGATATATATTCAATTCCAACTATATCTAAAACTATTTCTCCAATCATTTCATACCAAAACGTTCTTGATATATACAGAAATCATTTCGCGGAGACTACATGATTTGTTTATGTAGATTAAAAAAGGCCATCACCTAGACCTAGATTATGTGGATAAAAAGGAGATCAATCTCCTAGATCTAGAGTATGCAATATTAAACGTGGTCAATCTTTTGATGAGAATAAGTTAATTTGATTTCCATTATATATACGCATAGATGAATGTCAATCTAAGGACATATTAAGTAGGGGAATGCTAAAGTGACTCACTACGAACACTTTTACGAGCATACATCTCATATTTTATTTTGATTTAATTTTTTAATAATTTTGTGGTTGTAGTGAGTGTTCATAGTAGATAACCTTAGCATTATCTTTAACCAGAAAATTGTAAAAAAAGTAAAAAAATAAAATAAAATAAAGTACGTGCTTGTAATGAGTGTCTATAGTGGGTCAACTTTGCATTTTTCCTATCAGGTATATATGAAAATGGGGCTTACAACTCAAAAGCACAACGAACTATGCTTCCCCCCCAAAAAAAAAGGAAAAAGAAAAAAAGCTAGACTTCTTGGTGTCATGATAATTCTACGTTGGACGGGCCTCAATTGATAGCATGTCTTCAAGTTGGGTTTCTAGCTACTGAGGCCCAATTTCTGAGCCCACGTCCCTAGGTTACAAGATTGAAGTCTCTTTTTTTTTTTTTTTTTGATAACCATAGATGTCGGAATATTTCTGAATTTTTTTCGACCCCTCCTTACTTTAGTTTGATTAATCCAATGTGAGTTAGTCAGGTGCCCCAACCCCATAACATGAGAGAAACCTGCTGTCAAGAATTGAACTCGTGACCTTTACCTCAGTTAGAGTTAAAATGCTCTTTTCTTTACTACTACACCACTCCCCTTGAGAGCCAGATTGGAGTCACTTTTTTTTTTGTTTTTTTGTTTTTTTTTTTAAATCGACTCAGAACTGTTTAATTGTCCTTAAAAATTCTTCATTTGTTGTGGTAGTTTTGTTGTTTTTCCTTTTTAATTAAGTTTTTTCAAATTTTTTGTAAATTTTTGTAAATTTTCTATTAAATAGAAAATTTTTGTAAATTTTTGTGGGGTGAAAGTATGTTTTACTCTGTAAATTTGTAATCAAGTTGGGATAAAAAAAGTTGATTTTTTAATGCTCATTTAAAAATCAAATGTTAACACAAAAATATAATTCCTATTACATTTTGACTCCATTGTCTAATAACTACTCAAGAAAGCGTAAACCGACCTTACTTTTCAAAAAATTTTAATCCTTGCATAAAATCGCTCAACTGTGCTCCATATAAATAATTTTTTTCGCTCATCCATACCTAGTCACTCAACCAACTCCCTTTCTCGAATCGCACCCTCGCCCTCCAACCAAACTTCGATGATATGCCAACGAAACCAAATTAATTCGACACTGTAAGTGCATTTCCCACCTCTTTTCGTGTCGATTTTTAAGTTTTTTCTTGCTTTTTTTAGTTAAATTTTGTGTTGTTGGGTTTAAGGCTTCAATTTAGGGTTTGATTAATCTCGCTTTTTGAGCACAAAATGTTGATGGAATCGAGAGTGTGACGGCTCCAAATCCCGAAGCTGCCCCGTGGTTAGCTACTTCCCTACCTCAGCCCCTGAAGCCTCTACCCATGTCACTCATACTCATCATTTGTCTGACACCTTGCGTTTCTTATCAATTTATTCAATGTGTTACATATAGTTTTAGATTAAACAGTTAGATTCAATTATACTAAACAACCTTTATAATGAAATTAAAGCAAGAAGTCTTTATATTACTAAAAGAACATATAAGGTTTACTTATTCAATCTATAGTGGAAATCCCGGCAGTACTGTGCATATAGGCGATCAACTATAACAATATATGTACAAGTACATGTGTGAAATATAGTCTCCCAACCCCCAAAAGATAATACAAAATACCAAAAGTATAATCCACTAACTAACGTACCAGTAAGCCTCGGCGTAGGTAAGTTAGATGTAGTCGCCAAGAATCCCCTTACCTCTGCTAGTACTAGGATCTGCGCTCAGTCATCACAAAAGGAAGATGACGAGCCTAGTAAGTAAAATTCCAAAGAAAACCACCGTGCATCATAATATAAGAATGTAAATGACAGAGCCAATAAATAGTATTAAATAAACATGTGGAAAGAAGGAAAAATGCAGAAAACTGCTCAAAGCTCATCGCATGAATATAAACACACAGATACACAAATGGGTGTGAACACAACTTCTAAAGTGTGTACTGAGGACCAGGAGCCTTGGTCGAGACCTACAACATCGACCCTAGGATTGTGTTCCAGCGGCATTAGCCCTAGTGGGTTACATCGAACACGTGAACCGGTATTCAACTCGGGATATAATCTACCGAGGTCGAGAACACGCGCTACACACTTAGCAAGTGACCACAACAACCCTTGGATACATAGACGGGAAAACTCAACCGTCCCAGTAAGAATAGAATCACAGATTATCAAGAATTTACAACTTAAATGAATAACAATAAGTAAATATAGTAGTGGTGTTCAGTTGGGTTTTACGTACCTCAAACCGCGCTCAATAATCCCGAAACCCCCCGGTCCGACCCTCAACTAGTCCCCGACTCCAATTACGGTCCCATGACTCTTACGATATAATCTTGGGGTTTATTGATTAATTAAGTGGGTTTGTAATCAATTAGGCTCGATTTCATGTTTTTTAAAAATTTAGGGATTTGGTATTAGTGCACTGGGCTGGGTGATTAGCGCACTAATTGATCTTCGTGTACTGTTCATGCACGAAGATCATCATCTTCCCCAGCGTGCCTAGCACTAGTGTTCATCACCTAGTGCGCTAATTGCACTCTGCCCAGAATTTTCAAAAATGGATTCTGAGTTTAATTGGTTCCTAACACCTCACAAACACCATATAATCAATATATACACTCTAACAACATAAAATCCTTATCCAAAACATCAATTAAACATGTTTTTCATTTAAAACAATGGATCGAAGTGTGCATGTGTCAAAATCTGAAATCACCACATTGGTCACCAATCTTCACAAATCCGAGTAAAACCAATATATTTCATCAACTAATCCTTAATAACAACAAATCAAACAAAAACAGTTGAATTCGTCCAAAATTCATATGAACCTCAACAATATTAATTTTTCATAAAACCATAGAATTGGTGAGTGGTTTACCTTAAATCTTATTGTTTGAATGCCCAATCTAATCTTCAAACCCTCAGTTTTGTTCCCTAGAAAGCATCTCTCTCCTCATAACCTCAAATTTTTGTTTGAGAAATGGCTTTGATTTGCATGCTCACGATCAAGTTGGTATTTATATGTGTTATTCTAATCTGACGTTCACCCACATCTCGAGATTGATCGGACGGTCCGTGTTAAGCATGTGTCATTCAACTCCTGGATATCTTATCATGACACTAGTTCCTTGTTTTGATCTGTTGTTAATCCGAGGAAAATCCTAGGTGCGCTGATTTATTTAGTTCAACTATAGGACTTTATTAATCCCATTTGATTAAACTTATATAACCTATCTAAGCCATCAAGTAAATTCTATAAAATGGTAAATAGGGTCCCACTAACTTCCCGACTACCCGGTTCCCTGCGCCCCGCGTCTGACACGTTTCCCGAGGCGGTCCCACACTTAGTGTTTCTAATTGATTTACTTAGCTTAGCCTAAGGTTATGTTTAAACCTCATTATATGTAATCCTTAACCATAGTCATGTTGTCATGATTAAATCTAGTCTAACTCCAATGCCCAGCCTTACAGCTACTGTACCCTCGCGTTGGCGTGATCAACAAAACGTAACCATGACACTCAAACTCGCCCGACAAGTAATTATAGATACACGCTTGTGATGAATAATACATAATAATAATAATAATAATAATAATAATAATAATAATAATAATAATAATAATAATAATAATAATAATAATAATAATAATACATCACAGAACTCAAGAAAACAACAGTACACAGTCAGTACCCTAGGTTTGGGTCATGCCTAGCCTATCCGCGGTATCCACGTGTCATCCGACCTGGCGTCCTAATCTGAAAATAATTAAATAATGGGGTTATAATTATAACGGTCCGTTACAATTCTTCCCAACTAAAAGAAATTCCATCCCGAATCTAAAAATAATTAAATAATGGGGTTATAATCATACCCTCCCGTGAAATAGCTGGGGATAACGCTCTCGCATGGTCGACTCTAACTCTTAGGTAAGTCCCTCCGTACCGTGATGCTACCATCGTATGAGTACCTTGGATATTTTTCTATTGCTGAAAGTCTGGATCTTACGATCTAATACTGCCAATGGTCACTACTCGTAAGTTGAGTCAGGCTGGATATCCACCTGTCGCATATCAACCATAGATCGTGGCCCTGTCCTAGCCAATCGCAACATCGAAATGTGGAAGGTAGGATGAATCACTGCTAACTACGCCGGTAGGTCTAATATGTACGCCACATTGCTAACCTTTCTGTGACACGGTAAGGTCCAATAAATCTTAGTGCCAGCTTTCCCTTAATCCCAAACCTCTGCTGGCTTTTCCAAGGAGAAACCTTTAGATAAACCATATCACCAACCTCATAGCTCAGACTCTCGTGGTATCTATCTGCGTATTTCTTTTGCCTGTCCTGTGCTGCTCGAAGTCTCTGGCGAATCTGTTGAATCTTCTCTGTGTGATCAACAACTATCTCCGGCCATATCGTAATTGTATCCTCCAGCTCTGCCCAACATGCTGGTGACCTGTAGGGCCTCCCATACAGTGCCTCAAATGGCGGCATCCCAATACTAACTTGATAGCTGTTGTTGTAGGTGAACTCACGCAGTGGTAAGTAGTCCTCCCATAAACTTTTAAACTGCAGAATGCAAGCCCTCAGCATATCCTTTAAAATCTTTATCAATCTCTCTGACTGTGCTGAACTGCAACCTAGTGTCAAACTGCTCCTGCATCGCTCCCCAAAACCTCGAAGTCAACCTAGGATCCCTGTCGGATGTGATGGAGACTGGCACCTCATGCAGTCTGATAATCTCCTGCTCGAACAATCTGCTCAGCTGAGGAAAACATTTATCGCATCGAAACTGGTATAAAGTGCATCGATTTCGTCAGTCTATCTATCACCACCCAGATCGCATCGTATCGCCTCGACGTCTGCGGTAACCCACTGACAAAATCCATAGTAAGATGTTCCTACTTCTACTGAGGAATGGGTAACAGTTGTAGCAATTCGCCTGGTCATCTGTGCTTCGCCTTCACCTGCTGGCATATATGACACCCTCGAACATACTCGCCGACATCAGCCTTCATCCCTGGCTACCAAAACAATCTCCACAAGTCGTGGTACATCTTGGTTCTACCCGGATGAACTATATAACGCGACCGGTGAGCATCCTCTAATATATTATCTCGGATCTCTAGCACTGCTGGTACCCAAAGTTGACCCTTGTGCCGCAAACATCGATCTGTCATCTCTGTCCAATCGGTACACTCGGGATCCCGTGCCAATCTACTGAACCGCTCATAAGTCCCATCAGCCCTTTAATACTTTGATACTCATTCTAGTGACACTGTCGGTACTCTCATGTGACCACAGATCTGTACATCAGGTGTAGCTGAAATGTCTGACAAGCTCATAAATGATGCTGCCTCCAACAAACCCATATGTCGATCAACGATCTGGCTATTAACTTCATCTGCTCAATGCATCCGCCACCACTTTTGCCTTGCCGGGATGATACTCGATCATGAAGTCGTAGTCCTTCGGTAACTCTAACCACCTCCTCTGACGCATATTAAGATCTCTTTGCGTGAAAATGTAGCGTAGACTATGATGATCAGTGTAAAGGACAAAATTCTCTCCATACAGGTAGTGTCTCTAAGCCTTTAGTGCAAACACAACTGTTGCTAGCTCCAAATCGTGTACGGGGTAATTACACTCATGTGGTCACAACCGCCTAGAAAAGTAAGTTGTTGGTCGTCCCTCCTACATTAGAACACATCTCAGTCCAGTCCCTGAAGCATCAGTATAAACTGACAAACTCTTCCCTAACTCAGGTAATGTCAACATGGGTGCAGAAGTCAATCACTTCTTCAATTCTAGAAATGCCTGCTCACATTCCTCAGGCCACTCAAATGGAACATTCTTCTTCGTCAGCCTCGTCATCGGTGCCGCAATTATGGAGAAATCCTGTACAAATCGCTGGTAGTAACCTGCTAGGCCCAAGAAACTCCGTATCTCAGCAACAGTCTCTAGTGTCTTCCAGTCAATCACCGTTCTAATCGTGTCTCCCTCCACGGAGATGCCCTGACCGCTGATAACATGTCCCAGAAATTTCACCTCCCTCATCCAAAATTTACACTTGTTGAATTTCGCATACAGTCTGTGCTCCCTCAACGTCATCAGTACTAATCGAAAATGACTCTCGTGATCCTCTCGTGTCCGGCTGTATATCAATATATCGTCAATAAAGACTACACATATATGTCTAAATAAGGTCTCAACACTCAATGCATCAGATCCATGAAAACTGCTAAAGTGTTCGTCAACCCAAATGGTAACACCGTAAACTTGAACAACCCGTATCTGGTACTGAAAGCAGTCTTCTTGATGTCCTCTTCTCGAATCTGTAACTGGTGATACCCCGAGCGTAAATCGATCTTCGAGAAAAACTGTGCACCTGTCAGCTGGTCAAACATATCGTCGATTCTCGAAAGTAGGTAACGGTTCTTGATTGTCATTTGATTCAGCTTCTGATAGTCTACACACATCTTCATCAATCCATCCTTCTTCCTCACAAATAACACTGGTGCTCCCCACGGTGACATACTCGGATGAATAAATCCCTTCGCCAACAAATCTTCTAGCTGTCTCCTGACCTCCTCCTGCTCTATAGGTGACATCCTGTAAGGTCTGCTAGATATAGGTTGTGTCCCCGGTATCACCTCTATAATAAACTTTATTGACTATGGTAGTGGTAATCCGGGCAAGTCATCGAGAAAGACATCGGCAAACTCTTGGACTATAAGTACGTCCTCAATCCCAAGAGAACATCCGATCTCGGGCTCAACAATCGCTGCAAAATCCTCCATCTCTTGAGTAGTCGCCAATCTACTTTTCGTAATAGGTAACTCAGATGCGATCCTGGTCAACGAAAACTCTAGCAAATCTGGGATGCAAAACTCTACCCTCTTCCCGAAACAATCTATACATGCATGGTAAGTTGACAGCCAATCCATCTCGAGAAGTGTGTCGACCTCCAAGTACTCAAGTACTCGGAGGTCAGCTGGCAACTGATGTCCGGTAACCTCAATCATGACGTCCCGAACTATCCGCTTAGGGTAAATCTTATCCCCAGCAGCCATGTTAAGAATAAGATAGGTCTCAAGTGTGTGTTGTCTAACCCTAATTCCCCAACTAAGCGTACAACAATAAAAGGTAACGTACTACCCGAGTTAAACATGACATGTATAAGTCTACTGTGAATAAATAACGTACCCTCGACTAGCTGCCTGGTAGCTCCTGAGTCTGGATATGCCACGACATGTACTATGTCCCTATCTGGAACCTACACTCTGACCTTAGATGTCATCTGTGGTCGCACCTGAAACATTTACGCATCTTTCGCCTCCCAACTCACCTATCATCAGATCTCTAACCCTGACCCCGGTCCCTCTGACCTTGTCACGGCCAGCCTGATCTCTGTCCTGGTGTTGCTGCTGAGGCTACTATCTCTGCTGCTGTGCTGGAGCTATAGTATGCACTGGCTGCCTATCCCCATACTAACTTTTGTTATCCTAGCGTCTATCCCTGACATCTCTGCTCCTACGATCATCTCGGCGACCCTTAGTAACCTGGTCCCATTGCCTCTTTGGCCTCCTGTCCTGTCAAGGACTCTGCCCAACCTCCACCTCGGCTGATGCTGTCACGGGAAAACTGTTCTTCTGTAACAAAAAACGTCTTGTAGGTCAGTGCCCTCTCAAACATAGCCTGTACTGTCGGAGCCCCAGATGACACGATCGTGCTAGCAATGCTCTCCTTAACTCCCTTGATGAAGTAATAGATCTGTAGGCGCTTAGTGCCAGCGATATCAATCGAGAACTGCAATAGATATCTGTATCTATCCATGTACTGTAACATAGTCTGATTTCCCTGCCTCAGGGATAGCAACTCCTCTCTCTACCTCAGTCGAACTTCTATCTGAATAAACTGATCATAGAATATCTCTCGAAACTCTGCCCAAGTCGCTGGATCGGTATGCGTCTCCTGGTAGTTAGTCCACCACACTGCTGCGTCAGACCTGAAGCACGTCCCAGATAGTCTCACTCTGTGCCTCTCTTCCGTGTTCGCCTTCAGCGTGCGCCGATATGATACAATCCGCCATCGTCGCTCGTGGTCTCCACCTCCATAAAAGTAAATAGGCTGAAATTTGAGAAAATCACTTAGTCTTCGAGCCTGTGAATCTATAACATATTCTCAAGCTGTTGTCTGGGTAACCTCCACTGCTGGTGTGGGTGTAGGAGTCGGTGTCTCTACTACTGTTATAATCGGTGTAGTCTCTGCCATCTAAGTTTCAGGTACCACTGTCTATGTCTATGTAGGTATAGCTGCAGCCTCTGTTGGTCCCGTGGTCATTGCTGTCTCTCTGGTCGTAGCCAATGTAGCCATCGTAACAGCCTATTCCCTCAGAAGTCATAGTATCTCAGCTATCTGAGTCTCATGTGCTGTCACTCGATCCTCTAGGGGAACGGATGTTCCAGGAGCTCTTGCGGTGCCACTAGTCTGCCCCTTCATAGTGTTATGCATCGATAGACGTGTCCGGATAAGTTTTCCAATATACGTATGCGTATAATATATATACATATACAACAATACATATATCACATAACAAATCCTAACTCTACCCGCTTCTATTGCTTTCCAACTAAAAGTTTTAGGCAGACTCATCGGGTTTCCACATCTAATTTATTTTAAAGTTTATTCTCTCGAAAGTTTATATTTCGAGGTTCCTCAAAAACTCTCGCTCTGATACCAAAATGTGACAGCCCCAAATCTCGACGTCGCCCCGTGGTCAGCTACTTCCATGCCTCAGCCCCTGAAGCCTCTGCCCATGTCACTCATACTCATCATTTGTCTGACACCTTCCGTTTCTTATCAATTTATTCAGTAGGTTACATATAATTTTATATTAAACAGTTAGATTCAATTAAACTAATCAATCTTTATAATGAAATTAAAGCGGAAGTCTTTATATTACCAAAAGAAAATTTAAGGTTTACTTATTCAACCTATAGTGAAAATCCCGGCAGTACTGTGCATATAGGCGATCAACTATAATAGTATATATACAAGTACATGTGTGAAATATAGTCTCCCAACCTTAAAAGATAATACAAAATACCAAAAGTATAATCCATTAACAAACGTACCAACAGGCCTCAGCGTAGGTAAGTCAGATATAGTCGCCAAAAATCCCCTTACCTCTGCTAGTATTAGAATCTGTGCTCAGTTATCACAAAAGGCAGATGACGAGCCCAGTAAGTAAAATCCCAAGGAAAACCACCGTGCATCATAATATAAGAATGTAAATGATAGAGCCAATAAATAGTGCTAAATAAACATGCGGAAAGAAGGAAAAATGTAAAAAACTGCTCAAAGCTCATCACATGAATATAAACACACATATACACAAATGGGTGTGAACACAGGTACTAAAGTGTGTACTGAGGACCAGGAGCCCTGGTCGTGGCCTTACGATTGTGTCCCAACGGCATTAGCCCTAGTGGGTTACATCGAACAGTGAACAGGTATTCAACTCGGGATATAATCTATCGAGGCCGAGAACATGCGCTACACACTTAGCAAGCGACCACAACAACCCTCGGATACATAGACGGGAAAACTCGACCGTCCCAGTAAGAATAGACTCACAGATTATCAAGAATTTACAACTCAAATGAATAACAATAAGTACATGCAGTAGTGGTGTTCAGTTAGATTTTACGTACCTCAAACCGAGCTCAATAATCCCGAAACCCCCCTGTCTGACCCCCAACTAGTCCCTGAATCCAATTACGGTCCTGTGACTCCTGAGATTTAATCCTGGGGTTTATTGATTAATTAAGTAGGTTTGTAATCAATTAGGCTCGATTTCATTTTTTTTAAATTCAGGGGTCTAGTATTATCACGCTAGGCTGGGTGATTAGTGCGCTAATTAATCTTTGTGCACTGTTCATGCACGAAGATCATCATCTTCCCCAGCGTGCCTAGTGCGCTAGTGTTCATCACCTAGTGCGCTAATTGTACTCTGCCTAGAATTTTCAAAAATGGATTCTGAGCTTAATTGGTTCCTAACACCTCATAAACACCATATAATCAATACATACACTCTAACAACATCAAATCCCTCTCCAAAACACCGACTAAACATGTTTTTCATTCAAAACAACGGATCGAAGTGTGCATGTGTCAAAATCCAAAATCACCACATTGGTCACCAATCCTTGCAAATCTGAGTAAAACCAATATATTTCATCAACTAATCCTCAATAACAATAAATCAAACAAAAATAGTGATGAATTCGTCCAAAATTCGTATGAACCTCAACAATATCAATTTTTCATAAAACCAAAGAATTAGTGAGTTGTTTACCTTAGATCTTGTTGTTTGAACGCCCAATCTAATCTCCAAACCCTCAGTTTTGTTCCCTAGCAAACATCTCTCTCCTCATAACCTCAAATTTTTGTTTGAGAAATGGCTTTGATTTGCATGCTCACAACCAAGTTGGTATTTATGTGTTATTCTAATCTGGCGTTCACCCGCATCTCGAGATTGATCGGATGGTCCGTGTTAAGCTTATGTCATTCAACTCCTAGACACCTTTTCATGACACTAGTTCCTTGTTTTGATTTGTTGTTAATCTCGAGGAAAATCCTAGGTGTGTTGATTTATTCAGTTCAACTATAGGACTTTATTAATCCCATTTGATTAAACTTATATAATCTATCTAAGCCATCAAATAAATTCTATAAAATGGTAAATAGGGTCACACTTACTTCCTTACTACCCGGCTCCCTGCGCCCTACGTCTAGCACCCTTCCCAAGGCAGTCCCACACTTAGTGTACCTAATTGATTTACTTAGCTTAACCTAAGGTTATGTTTAAATCTCATTATATGTAATCCTCAACCATAGTCATGTTGTCATGATTAGATCTAGTCTGACCCCAACGCCCGGTCTCACAGCTACCGTACCCTCACGTTGGCGTGATCTACGAAACAGAACCCTGGCGCTCAAACTGGCCCGACAAGTAATTATATATACACGCCTGTGATGAATAATACATAATAATAGTATTAATACATCACAGAACTCAAGAAAATAGCAGTACACAGTCAGTACCCTAGGTTCGGTTCATGCCTAGCCTGTCCGCGGTGTCCACGTGTCGTCTGAGCTGGCGTCCTAATATGAAAATAATTAAATAACAGGGTTATAATTATAACGGGCCGTTACAGAGAGTATCTAGCGATTCAAAGCAAAACACACTAATTTCTTGGTTGTTTTCATGTACGTTTTTAGAGTTTTGAAAATTTATTGTTCGTTGTTGTCGTCCGTGGGTTTCGAACATATTGTGCCTTGTTGATTGAGCTCATAAGTCTGGATCTCTTAATTTTAGGGCATCACTATGTGCACCCCAATTGTTTATAAGGCATCTCAAAATACATGTAAATTGATACACTACTGGAGCGCCCTCATAAACAATTGGGGTGCACATAGTGCCGCCCTAATTTTATTAGGAAAATGATAATCTAACACACTCTCAATGTACACTTTGGACGTACACCCTTGTCTTTTAACTATTTACAGTGTTTTGTCAGCCGTGGGATCCATGCCTAGGAAGACAAAAAAAAAACCATAAATGAGTAAAAGAGAATGGTGTGCATTTAAAGTGGATTATTTTATCATTTTCCATTTGATTATGTATATATTTTTTTTATGGTAGACTGCGTAATATGTGACTCTTATATATGAAAGAGTCGATGTAATGATGGCGCTGCACAAAGTAATTAAAATAAAATAAAAGTCTGAGTGCTCAAATTTGAATGTATGTTCCGCATATATATTGTTCCTTTTGATTATTATTATTTTTTTTTGTCTAAACCACTATATATTCAAACTATCCAATTACTCAGAGTTTACCTCAAATCACACACCATATAGATGAAGGGAGCTTTCAATGTTTTTTTATAAGAAAGAAACACAACTGACCTTATCAAGGTTTGAACCCATGATCATTTACTTCTAAACCTCATACCAAACTATTGAGTCACCCAATTGATTGGTGAGAGAGCTCCCAATGTTGTTACTGTTTTCATTCCATAACTCGAACTCAAGTCACTAGCTAGTTAAGACACAGTAACCCGCTTCAAATTGTACCAACCAACTATTAGTGTTCATCGATCTTTAATTGCATATCAATTAAGAGTTTCTCCAATTTTTTTGACTTGACCACCGTACATTAGACTTAATTTTATCAAACTAAGCCGTTACATTAATTAAGTTTGTTTACTAAGGCCCATTTAGTTATAAATCTAGTCTCGCCTTTTTAGTATAAATAAATTCTTAATTTAATATACAGTTAATTGTCCATTCAGTAATCAATCATAAGTAGAATATCTATATATGGTCATTAAAAAAAAATGTCAAAACGCACTTAAACAATAGTAGCTATAATAAGTGATCAATTGTATCCCCACTTCAAAGAGTGGCACTTGGCGTGCAATAGAATATCAAATAAAGCTTGGTGTGTTTGTTCACCCAAAGTGTACGGGCGCCAAGAAAAAACCAAAAGAAGTGAAGCTTTTGCTTTGGTATAACCACTAAAATATAAAGCTCAATGTGATCCAAATTAAAGCACTAATTTGACTACATATATATTTATTTTGAAAGATAGTACTCGAATCTCCTATTATAGTTCAATTTTCCATACAAGGTGGTGGTGCGCCTTTGAAAGTCTCAAGAGCCATGAAAAGCATCTAAAAATGACCTGAAAGTTAGAGAAGCCCAAGCTATAAAGTTTTCACTAACAGAAGGGTCTTTCCGAGCTCTCAATCACTTAAAGAAACACGAAAAGATTGAGTGACATATATACTTCTTCATGAATAAAATGATTTTGTAGAATTCCTACACAGGGGTGTCGAAAGTTGTAGATCTTGCTTTAAGATGTACGTTCACATATCTAGACGAGTATTTAACATAATCTTTTGTAAGATAAATGTGTGTATTAAAAGTATGTCACTGAATAACTTTTCATTATTCAAGTGAAATCTTTGATTCTTAATGCATATACGCCTATAACAAATTGATGTCTTTTTCTGATGGAAATATATTCTCTTTAGATTTCATATTTAATTGATGTGAAATTGATGTCACAAGCCTATTAATATTATACATTATCTATGGGCAATGTTTGTAATTAGCACCTAGGGTTTTGTCTGGTCAAGCCTATACCTAGATAGCTAATGAGCTACATATGAGACTAGGGACATTTTCAATAATATATATATATGCGTAGGTAACTTTGAATCGGGTACTAAAAATGATTTCTCAATGATAACAAGCCAAGTCAATGTCAAAAAATATAAAGTTAATTTCGATCACTTTTATTTTTTGTCAAGGAAAAACGAATTTTAAACAAAAAAAAAAGGTCGAACGGAGTCTTCTACAGTACCTCAGTAACCTCACATAGAAACAACACACAATTGATTACATCTCTATGATATAAATCAAGATGTGTGTGTGCATTCTCATGCAAGTGTTGATGTCTTGAACCTCGCAGCATCATTTATGGTAGTCATGGCTGAATTGACGTTGAAAATATTCTAAACTTGTTAAAATTAAAAATTTTTAGATTAACGCTAGAGTTTAAATATTTTATCTTCTTAAGACAATCATGCCTGACAATTTGTACTCGCAGTTGATGGCACTTGCCTCCCAGGATACAACAATCACGAAATTAAGAGTGTAACACTTCAGAATATAGGAACAAGTGGACCAAATTGTTTATACTTAATCACACTAAAATAATAATTTTAAAAAACCAAAGAAGAAATATGGCTATTTTCTTTTGATAATAAGACAAAAACCAAGTACTTTCCGTATTACGTAGGAGGATTTATATATATGTGCATGTGTCTATTAGAGAGACGCACCAATTTGGTTTGTTAGAAACGCAACCGTTCACTTTGAACTCATATACATGTATTTCTACTATTCTCGATTAGTTGTGTTTCCAAACAGCACGTCTATTCATTTGATTGTGTTCATCACACTTCTCATGATTCATGCATGTGTATCTTAAAAGATCACATCTTTTCATATATGTAGATGCGTGGCTTTCCACAACATTGTGTCTATTATCAAAGTATTCTTCTATACATGTATAAACCATTATCAAATACACTCTATTTTTCATTCATATAGTGTATATCTATGGCCACTAATAAATGAGAAGAACCATAAATTCCAACAACAAGAAATTAAGGGACCCTATAACAACTGCATGCCGTCCTCGCATGCAATTGTAAATTGTTGTAACAGGTATATTAGCATTTTCCTTTGTGAATATAACATCTTGTCATTTCTTTTTGTTTTTTTTTTATAAAAAAAAGAAACTAACTTATCTTCTCTCTCGTGGACTCGAACCCTAAGCCTCTTAGTTCCTTAACTCCATACCAAATCATTGGGCAACTAATTGGTTGATATATTTTCTTTTTGTTTTCGTGTTTGCAAAGTTTAGATTTTGTGACTAGGGAATGTTTGGATCATCATTAACAAACAATATTTCACGACAAAATATTTGTGACTCTCAGGGACAAAAAGGAAAAGTTTTGCATTGTATTAGATTGAACAATATGCATAAATTTAAAATATATCAATCTGCGTAGCTTGATCCACATGAATAAATTAGACTATGCTAAACATTGATTCTATATATATATATATATATATATATTGTTGGTAGTGAACTTCAATAAGTTTTTCTTAATTTCTTCCCTAAAATAAGTTTCTCTTTCTGGCCTAAAAAATACAAGTTTTTGTTTTCTCGGGATGCCTTTTCTATTATATTAAAGGTGAGATTGATGAAGTTCAATAAAGAGTTAAATTTAAATAAATTGGATTCAATCTGTGTACATTGTAAACATTCTTTTTTTTTTTTATAATTAAGAAAGAAATTTGCTCTCAATAAAAATTGAACTCCCAACTTCTTATATGTATAACCAAATACAATCATTTGGCCATCTCACACGGTTTACACTGTACACCGTTGGTGGAGAATCTTTTTTTTTTTTTTTTTTTTTTTTTTTTTTTTTTTTTTTTTTGTTTTCTTAGGATCGTAGGTGAAGACTTAATTACATGGAGTCCAGTCCTTCTATACTAGAGGACTAAAATGTGATTGTTTCCATATAAGGACCAGACGTACTCATGAATGAACATAGCATATATTCCAAAGGGCGCTTTTGGACGGTTGTATTGATGGGAATGTGGGCCATCTAGAATGCCAATAAGAAGGGTCCACATGATTAAATATTGATAGAAGGTGGGACCCGGTGAGCTATCCACCCTCTAATAATAAGCAAAACCTATTATTTGGTCTCCGAACTTTATATTTTTTAAATTTTTATCTCAAAACTTTTACTACTACAAATTTGATTCTTGAACTTTCACAAAAGTCTACATTTAGTTATCCATTATTTAAAGTATTAAATTTTGTCAACATGAGTAACAAAAGTATCGCGTAACTAGTCAAAAAGAGTAAAATGATTTATATTACTAAATTGGACGATTCACATTGACCAAAAAAAGTTGAAAAAAAATTAATTTACCCCAAAATTATAAAAAAAAAACTTAAAAGTTTAGGGACCAAAAACATAAAAACTCAAAAGTTTAGGACCAAATTTACAATAATGAAAGTTAATAGATCAAATGTACACTAATAAAAGTTCAGGGACCAAATGCATAAAAGACTCAAAGTTCAAAGACCAAAAAGTATATTATGCCTTAACAATTAGGGGTGGTCAAACCGCGGTTTGGTGGTAAGAACTATCAAACTGTGACCAAACCGAGGGTTTGTAGTTTGGCCAATTTGTAAATCACCTCCAAATCTTGTACTCTCTAAACCGCGACCAAACCGACCGCAGTTTGCGTGGTTTGGTCACGATTTTCTTGCAACATTTTCAAGAAAAAAACAAAAAATTGCATGCAATCCATGCATGTCCATCAACAAGACATATAACAAAATACATGTCCATACACAATCATCCACCAAAAACACAATGAAACACAACAAAGTTACGAATCCAAGTTCATTTCAAAAGTTAAAATAACAAAAACAAATAGATTCAACATGAAAAGCCTTCAACTCCATTCTTTCAAGTTCCAATTTCATTATTTGTTTCTACAATAAAACAACAATTAGAAATATAAAGTTTCAATTTCATTCTTTGCAGTGGAATACATGAAAAGAACATAGAGTAAAGTTCAATAATAATTAAATAAGGGATTGAAACAAACAAGAGTAACCACTAATCACTAATCAAAGACAAAGCCATAAATGACACTAGTAGGATGAAATAATGCATGGATTCCCTGAACAAAATTAAAAATTAGCAAATCAATCACAACAAAAATTGATTGACGATAACTGAGATAAGTAATCCAATCATCAAATCAAACAAAAATCAAGCCAAACATCAAAACATTGATTACAAGATCAAAGTCAAAATCTAGTACCTTTGAAACCCTAGAACTTGTTGTAGATCCGACTGACCATAGCTTGATGGCATCGTTGGCGAGGAAGAGGTCGGAGTCGAGGTAGATAATGCGGTGGAGGGAGGGGATTGTTAAAGGACCAAGAGGAAGGTGGAGCGGACGAGGAAGTGAGGTAGATGATACGGTGGAGGGAGGGGGGTGTCGAGGTATCGATGACACGACGTAGGGTGGAGAAGGAGGAGATTGCGAAAAAAGAGGGAGGGACTCAGGAATTCAAAAAACTAGACCAGACCATCGAGGATTAGGTGTTTTAAGCGGTTTTGCGGAGACCGTGCATACCCCTATTAATAATATTATAACTTGTAAGGGCAAGTGCAATGGTTACACACTTTTGGCATGTAATAAATTGACACATCACTAACCGACTAACCTTTCTTCTACTACACTTGTCTCTACTATAACTAAACACTTTACTACACACTTTTTTTGGGACCCACAATTACATTAATTCAAAAATTAAACTAACTTTTTGTTTAAAAATGTATATTTGAAAAAAAAGGTTTTGTGGGGCCCACGAGCGCAAAAGCTGTGCGTAAGCCCCTACACTACGCGGTAGTTTGTTAACTGTTACGTAGTGCACTCTCCACACTTTCGTACGGGGAGCGCAAAGAGTATGTGTCTAGTGGATGCCACGCTTTTACATTGTGGAAGCCCTAAGGAAGCGGCTAAACAAACTCTGTTACTTAAACGTACCACGAATTTGAATTTAAGAAAATGCTAAAACGACACCTTAAAGTCACACCTTGTAACGTAGCGTGCGGGTTCGCATCTTTAATAATTATCCGTGCGCACCTCGAGATACACACACCCCATGTGTTATGCATCGAAAACTTCGTGCCTAACACTTATTTTTGCATAGGGCAACGCGTCACGTCATTAGAGTGTGACTTAGGGTGTGACTTTAGGGGTGACATTCTAGCATCTTCCTTGAGTTTATTACTAAACATACCTTACTTTTTTTAAAATCGGCAAAATAACTTAATCTATCTATTTACCAACGCTCAAACCACATCTCCCTTACTTTCACCCTCACCTTCGCCCCAACACCCCTCAATCTTCTCCATTTCTTAGTTTTGACCATTTTAGAGCACTTGTACAAGGTTGGAAGCGTCGTAGGAGTGTTTTCTTTCGTCAAACAAGGTCGGATCTGGTCTCATTGTTGCCTTCAAATTGTAGAAATGCTGCTCGAGTATTTCAGTCACATAGGGTCTGTAACGGCCCCAAATCCATTGGCCGCTACGGCGTGCGTCGCAGGCCCACAGCTCTGCCAACTCACCAACTCACCATCCAGCTGTGTCCCACGGCCACTCATAACTCATTACCAATCAATTATTGCTAACTTAATGTCATTTTCTTTAATTATAGTTTCAAGTTAGCTTATGGACTCGTTATTATCGTTTAGCCTCAAATTATGCAGCGGAAGTCTCAAATCATTAAATGATACCAAATGTAACAAGTTTAAATATCAATTAATCTAATGTGGAAACCATACCAAAATGTAATCCATGTATAGATGTCAAGTGTGATCCTCAAAATATCGAAATGTTATCCTTCAAAGTCATATACAGACCAAAATATATCTCTCACAACCCATACCCAACATAAAACAATAAATATAAACAAACGTACGAGTAGGGCAGTTTGCAGTCAATTACAAGTAATCCTCTAGCTTGCCATTCTCTCTGCTCATAGTAAGATCTGCACTTAAGCCATTACAAAAGGTAGATGATGAGTCCAGAGTGAGTAATCCCAAACAAATTCATCAAGTAAATACATAAGTAAAACTTCTGGAATCAAAATACTATAAATAAACATGCGGAACAAAAGAATATAGGCAACTGTGGAAGATCATCGCATGGATATGAATAGTAGAGAAATCAAAGTGCGTGCACAGTCAAAGTCAGAGTAGAGCCATACTTCGAGCTATCCGCCAGGCACGACCCGTGAGGATACCTGGAACGGGTGACCCTAGACCCTCTAGGTGGCCGGTGTAGACCACGACACACCCACATATGTCTAGCATACCCAGATAGCATATTCACTGACGCGTGACTAGAACACATGCTATTGCTTAGTGGACCCTATGCCCCTGCAATGAATAAGCACCAGGTGGGGACGAACACAACCACCGTAAAGCAATATGAAATAAAGATTATTGAAAAAACAGGACAATATTCAAATAAATCAAGTAGTAAGTACTAAAGTGAATTTCAGTTGGGATACTATACACCTGAGATTGCACACCAATTACCCAATATCCGTCTCGGTCCAATCCCATTCTTGCCTCGAAATATGCACCCAATACCTGACTATATTCACCTAATTCATTTAACTGTGTTTAGTTTATTACCATTGAGTTAGATATGTGGTAGGGTAAAAAATACCCAAAATAGTCTTAATATTGGCCTCTCGTCCAAAGACTCGCGCGCGCAATCGTCCTCATCCCCTGAATCGCAAAGATGCTGGGACCTTCAAGCAGCGCGTTGGGCATTCTCTGCCCAGAATTCCAACAGTTCGGAACTGGTTTCTAGCCTTTAAACCCCACAACAATAACATCAACACCATACCCACAACAACGAAACCCACTCCATAACAGTGGGTATACACCTCATATCCAAACCACTATGAAAATCCACAAAAGTGATACCAAAACATAGAGCAAGTAGAGAGGATTAAGGATCTAACTTTGGTTTGTTGATTCCCCACACACAAGCCCTTCAAATCATCAAGTCAAACACCTCTAAAACCCTATATTTTCTTTCATTTTCATCCAAACATGAAGATGGAGAGAGAAAGTGGTCAAAATGTTGAAAAAACAACATATTTATATAATTCATTTCATCAATTCTTACATACACATCTCTAGGCTTTGTTTAATGGTCAAGAGGAGGTCAAAAGGTCCTCCACAACATGCCGAAACTGTCCCATATGGTTCTCTTTGTGACGGCCCCAATTTCCCCATGCAATTGGGTACGCCCGGCCTAGACCCGTACAAGCCCCGAGTTGTCACTCGGCAACCTGACGAGCCTAGTCAGCCTCATATTTACTCAATTTAGCAGTTTATGAAAGAGTTATTGCATTTATACACAGAGAAAGACTAAAACAATTATAATAAAGGGAAATAACTCAATCAAAGGGAAATTAGGAATTCTATAAATGTGGAAAACCCCGAGTATTCATGTACAATTCGATAGGCATATATACATGATACCAGTCTCATAAAAGATATACCAAGTTCAATAATCCAAACAAAATAGGTATAAAACGACATACACATCAGACAACAAAATGTAATCACCTAATGTAAAGTCTCTCAGATATCCTGCGACTCCTCAAAGTATATCGCCTAGGCAGGGCCCCTTGCCCTTGCTGTTCTCCACTCTATCTGCACCCACCGTCACAAACTAGACGGTGAGTAACTGAATAAAATTGCTAGTAGTACCAGAAGAATGTAACAGTAATTTATGATTTTAACAAGAAAAGCAGTCTAAGTATCATGCGAGAAAGGAAATAACTGGAAAGTAAATAAATAAATCAAATGCATGATAAAGAGACTGAAGGATAAACAATCGATATTTTGCATGTTCTAAGATTCAAAGGAGGCCCATGAGTGGTCTATTTCACAGCAATACGGAAAAGATCTCGCAAGATCTCCCCGGGCAATGTCGCAACACTAGCGCAGCAGTGAAATCGAGAGGCATCGCAACACCTCTCGAATCCAAGGTACCCAAGACACACATCACTAGGGGTGGTCAGTTACCCCTGCAGAGGGCACCCTCGTTGTCCCAGCTAGTGCGGGACCACATGATACCTTCGAGACACACACTCATGCCAAGAACATACAACCAAGGAAACGGAATGGAATATCAAGCAAAGGATCAATGCAACAATAGCAATAAATAAAGGATGTATAAATCACATGTTATTTTCTTACTGGTCTACTAACGTACATACACACAATGCATGCATGTACTTACCTGTCTATTCGCGACTCGGTATCACTCCGAAACTCTAACGCGTTTCCCCACAAGTTCTCAACAACCTGATAAAGTTTTGGAATCCCGAATATTAGTTTAAGGTTTGCATTCATTCTTTATGTTGTGCCTATTGTATTAGGCTTTGATTGTAATGTGTATTGGATGTGTTGAGTCCTCATTATATTGTGTGTTGAACCCTTATTACAAATCCATATTCATTTTATATAAATATCTATACTTAAAAG
This sequence comes from Stephania japonica, assembly GCA_039657345.1. NCBI lineage: Eukaryota > Viridiplantae > Streptophyta > Magnoliopsida > Ranunculales > Menispermaceae > Stephania > Stephania japonica. The sequence continues at coordinate 10,159,763 of CM077558.1, read as the reverse complement.
GAATCTTATTTACTTACTCTTAAATCTATAATAATGTTCATTATGGTCACACACACAATTGATGTGTACACCCCACTGGTGTGTACACGAAGACTTCACACACCCCGCTGTCTTGTGCACACCTACCCCATTGGTGTGTGCACCTCTCTGATTTACCATGTTCAATGCATTAGTATATTATTTTATTCTTAAAACCATGCTATTTACACATTTTCATTATGCATATCATATAAAACTGTTGTGTACACCCCAATGTGGTGTACACATACGTCTTTGTACACCCCACCGTGGTGTACACACCCACCGCTGCGTACACCCCATTATACACACATTGCACATCTCTTGCACCTATTTCATACCAAAACAGCCCCATACTCAAGTTATGTAAATTGACACTTGCACACATACATCTCATGAAAATAATCTCACCAAAGTGCACACACCCACACCCCAATCGGGTGTGCACACACACACACACACACACCGTACGCACCCCACACATATAGGACAGCCACCCCACGCTTATACACACACACACCTCTTGGTCGATTCACACAAACACTTCACACATGAAAGTAAAATCAAAACCGTCACACACCAACATCCATATCACCTAAAACTGTCGTGTACACCACACGTGTGTACACACACGCGTGGTGTACACCCCACCGTGGTGTACACACAAGGGGTACGTACACCCCATTGTCCCCAAACACAAACAGCCCACACCCAACGTCCAAAACAAAGTGAGCAAAACCGTAGTTGCTCAAAACAAGGGGGAGAGAGAGAGAGAGAGAGAGAGAGAGAGACGATCGAGCTCACCTTGGTGTCTCCGGTGGGTGGCTGAGGTCAAGTGCCGTGAGGGTGACGGTGGTGACTGAAAGAGAGTGAAAAACAGTCGAGAGTGAGAGAGATACATGCACTGTCGAGAGAGAGAAAAGGAGGAAGAGAGGGAAAAGAGGAGCTCACTAACGTCGTCGGTGGTGGTGGAGAGACGTCAGGCTCGGCGACGGTGGCGGTGGTGGTTGTCCAGCCGAGCTTGGGTCGACTGTGACGTGAGGGAGCCGAGAGCGTGAGCGTGGAGAGGAGAGGAGAAAACCGAGAGTGAGTGATAAAAAGAGAGAGAACAAGAGAGATCGGAGAGAAAGAGAGGGGGAGCTCACCTCGTCGGGGTCCGTGACGCCGGTGGGAGGCGGCGGCAGTGGCGAGAATGGTGGGAGTGAACAGTGACGGTGGTGGTTGTTGGAGAAGATGAATAGTGCACATTAGGGTTTTAGGGTGGGTTTTATTTGTTTTTATACATGTGACTTAAGGTGAAATGACCCATTTGCCCTTACACACTCACTTGTCCAACCTTTGGCCAGCTACCCTTATGGTCATTTGGCTTATCCCTTTAATCTAACACATGTGCACCTCCCTATGCCCATCCAATGGTCCTCCTCACTCAACTTGTGTCACTTTAACAATCCTATCCATATTAACCTATTAAATTAACCACATTAATTTTATTAACTTACTAATAAGGTTACACAAATTCTCGCCTACTCGGTGCACTGTGTCCCGTGTTCGACACGCTTCTCGAGGCGGTCCCACCCTTGGGATTTGAATAAATTCCCTTATGCTTATGTTATACTTTATTGTAAAAATTTATTTTCCTCAACATAGGTCATGTTTTTCATTTAGCTTTGTTTATTAAATAAAATCCATTAAAACGGTTCCCGAAACACCCCGTATAACTAGGCGACACCTCACTCAATTAAAATATTGCCCGAACGGCTCGAGACCCGTAAAATACTAATATAATAATACATGCATTATCATCCACAAATAACCAAATTTTTGGGTCGTTACACTCTTTATCTCTATTCACATGGCACCAATTATATGCACGTCGGGCATTCCAATACCTGACTCCAAACCTCGACCTGTGTCATTCGCCCACAATGACGGTACCAATCGTCTCAACATCATTTATTATGAATTATTTAATGTATTTTATCATTTATTGTGTGTATCTAGTCCTCCGTCCTAGTGCGCTAATTATTTGCCACCCGGTTCACGTGCCTATACGCCAGTCGCAGCGAAAACGCATCACACCATCTCACTCGTTAATAAACAACATAAACACACATATTGCGATGTTATTTAACTAACTTGAACATATACATCGCAACTTCACAACAAAAAACACACAAAATGGTCTATATACCTAATCTAGGCGTACTCCGGCCTCGCTGTGGAACCCACGAACGTCCTCGCTGGCGTCCACGTCTGCAATAGCGTCATAAATAACAACAATTTGAAATTGGGCCGTTACAGGGTCAAGACCTTTAAAAAGTTTCAGCTGGCTCCCACTGAGACATCTTTAGAGGTCTAGATTGGCTCATACCGAGACCTATAAAGAGGTATTGGTCACCTTCCACCGAGATCAAGATATTGGAGGGAGTCAACCGAAACCTCTTTGGAGGACTCGGTAGTTAGAGCTAACTAAAATCTCTTTAGAGGCCTCGACCCTGTAATGTTCGAAACCCATAGGCGACAAAAATGATTTTTTTTTGAAACCCTAAGAAAATATATGAAAACCATTAATGGGGTTTTGCTTGGAATTGCTTGATATTCTTGATTCCATCAACATTTTTTATACCCAAAATGTGAGATTCAAACCTCTAATCGAAACTCTAAACCCAGCAACATGCAAATCAACTAAAATACAAAAATCTAGAAATCCACACGAAAAGAGGTGAAAATGGACTCACGGTGTCGAATAAATGTGGCTTCACTCAGATTTCGTCGTAATTTGGTCGTAGGTGAGGGGCTAGTTGAGAGAGGGATAGTCAATTGATTATTGGGGTATGGATGATCAGCGCGGTATATGCGCGTGGGAGAAAAAAACCCTTTTATATGGAGGGGGCAATAATAACATTACGCGCAAGGGCAAAAATGAAAATTTTTGATCATTTGGCTTTGATTAGCAAGATGTAGGGTCGGTTTAGCCGCTTCCTATTGTAAACACTAATGCACATAATATTTGTTACTTTGATTTCATTGGTTTTACTAGAATCCTCGTAAAAAAAAAAATTCATTTAAGTAGCCACTACATAATCTTTGGAGGTAAGGAGTGTGTATAATCATGTAGGGCCTAGATTAATTTAAAGTAGAGGCTTGTTAAAGTTTATATAATATATTTCTTTTTTTTTAACAATAAAATACTTCTATTGAGAAAGCTTGAACTCGAAACTTTAATTTGTTTAAGAGACTCCACGCACGCTTCTTCTACGTACTTAGACTAAAATTTATTGGTGTTGGCGATATTATAAAGCTGTATGAAATCAATTATATGTAGAAGAAGTAGCTAATTGAGTGTGATTCTCCAAAGATCATTCTTTTTTGGTTCATTGGTTTGTTAAATAATAATTATTTACATATTTTATGAGTAGTCTGATCACGCGCTTAAAAGTTATATATTACTAATTCACCTAGTATTTATATGCTTTTGATTGTTACACATCGTGATTAATAAATATAATTCTTGAACCAATTATAACAATCGTTAAGGTTAGTCTTTGAAACTAATTAAATCAAGAACTAATTGATAATATTATTTTTGTTATGATTAGTCTGATCATGGGCGTAAAGTATTAATTAGTGCTAAATTGAATTTTCGAGAACTATATATATATATATATGATCAGGTACCAATTTGCAGTACTCTTCAAGGGGAGAATAAGATTCTTAATTTTTCAATGGGGCCAAGACTATGGAATAACAATATTGTGCTTTGAGTACTTAATCAATTAAGATTAAAAAGAGCAGAATCATGATTAACTTGATGATGATTGTTAATAAATATTTGCTTTTGTTTAATTAAGTTTGTGGAGGTAGAGAAAGTGGTGATTCCTCAAAAGATAAAAATGGGTGGCAATGGAAAAGACAAATGCTTTTGGATGTGAAAAAGTTTAAGGTGCTCTTCTTCCCCCTCCTAATGATAAGATATAAATAGTTGATGGCTCCAAAAGGCAATTAAAACTATGGAAAACCATCAAAACAATATCAAAAGAAGAACTTTGTAATGAAATGTGTGGAACCCTTTCCCCTTTTATCTCCCAAGGTGTGCTTAATTTGCTCAAGTGGTAGTGCCATTTGAATTTAGTTTACAATCTATAAGTTGCCTTGTCCCATACATTACATACATATATAGTTGGTCATTCTAAATTTAGCATCAAAATAATTTTTTTATAAGAAAAAGAAGTACTCTTTACATCTTCAAATAAATACCTCACTAATATCCCATCAAAAATGATGAATTCGAATCCTCCATAAACATCTCGCAAGTGTTTAATTAAAATTTTCACTTATCTTTTCGCCCAATATAATTGTTAAAGATCGTCGAATCTCCATTCATATATATATTTGTTACTTGAGTAAGAAGTTGGGAGTTCAAGTATTAATGGGGCAAAACATCTATGATGAGATAGACAAGACATCACTTGTCAAAAGACAAAGTTAAGGGAGGTCGTAGGTTTGACTCTAGTCTCTCACCAAAGTCAAAAAAAGAAGTTAGTTTCTTTCTTATAAAAAAGTTCATTTATGTTTTCTGTAATACTTATTGTTCATTGGTCAAAAGGACGATAGAATTTAAGTTAAGATCATGTGTTCTATATAGTTGTGATGCAATTAGAACCAAAATCTTAATTTGAAATTATAAGTCTAATTAAAATGATGACATTTCAATCAACTTACCCCTGACTCTAAAAAAAATAAAAATAAAATCTATTTATAAACCAATTGGGTATCCCCAATGATTTGATAAGGGTTTGAGCGTAATGAGTCATAGGTTCAAACCTAAATGGGGGCATCAGTGAGCGTGCGTGCGGAGAGGGCTAGATGGTTGTGAGCTTTGGCTCTATGTTTGGCTTCAACCTCTTATTTTCAATCTTGTGGGGAGGTCTTTTATTTGCTTTGGCTATGTGAAGTCGGCAGCACTATCCTTGCATCATTCTATTCTATATATAGCATTCTTTGTAAATAACATGGAGGGAAAACAGCTCCCTAGCGTACATATTTTTATGATTTATATAACTTTTTGGAATTTGCCTCCAAATTCTCAAAAAAATAAAAATAAAAATGATGTAGAGTTGCAAGGGCGGAGCCAAGAATTTATGGACCCTTATACTAAGCATACCAAGACATAAGTTGGTAACGACTAGCAAGTTAGTTCATAATGGACGCGTAATTGAGATGATTCGGTTGTAGTTTGCTTTGCGAAACTTATAAAGTGGAATTATATGTTTGTCATTACTAAATTTATGAAAGCAAGAGATAAGAGGATGAATGGGCTATCCAACATGTAAAGGGGTGGTTAGCCCTGCGTTGTAGCCTATAGCAGCCTTTTATGTAGCTCCGCTGATGAGACTGGTTTTGAAAGTGAATGGACTAATGACATGATAAGTACATCATACACTATTAGTTGTTGAGTTTATCTTTTGACCTTTATAAGATCTTTTAATGTAACGTTTCAAATTAATCAATTAAATCACATAAATATAAATGTGGATTCAGGTATGAGAATCGTCCTTCATGTGAAAGAAAGAATGATGAAGGTCGCATAAAAGTACTATCCTTCGAGTCATTCGAGGCAGCAACTTGTGGTAGTAATGACATTGATGCATGCCTTAGCAATTGTAGCTAATTTTCCAAGTAAAAATCATATCATTGATTCATTATATACCTTCTTCATGAAATTAATGGTATTGCTACCCCATTTAATTTGATGGCACTACTTAAAAAGAAAGGCTGCTTCGAGAAAAAAAAAACTTAATTATATGATCATTACAAAAGTTATGATTGAACATGTCATTTCATAACTACAGAAATGGATTTATTCAAAAGGGTACAGCTTAATAATTATAAATTAATATAATTATCTTACAGGGCATGCGGTACATACATATATTGCAATTTAAAGACCATTACCTTTAATTGATATACAGACCTTGTCAATATAATGGCTATTCATAGAGAAAAAGCAGGGTTCAAGTCTTGTGGATTATATAATAAAAATTATACCTTTAATTGATATACAGACCTTGTCAATATAATAAATTTCAGTATAAAATAATTCAAAAATACTATAAATCGTAGTAGAGTTTACTAGTTTACTACTATTTTGGTTTGTCCATTGTCCTTTAGTAGAGTTTACTAGTTTACTCCTTTAAGGAACATGATTTGGTCCTCCTAAGTTTGTAATATATATCTATTGTTGCCACATATTTCTCTATGCGAACACCTTTATATATTTGACAAAAAAAAAAAAAAAAAAAAAAAAAAAAAAAACTACACCTTTATATATTTGACAAAAAAAAGAAGAAAACTATACCTTTATATGGATGATGTCAAATGATATATACAAAGGTTGAGGAGTTGAAGTACTAATATAATGCGTGATGTATGATACATAAATCAATATGGTTGACCATTTAATTGGATTGAAATTAAAAAGTTGTTTTCTATATAGTCAGGCGTGCAAATCAGTTTTCATTCAGCTTATGATGATTGAAATATTGCCACAGTTGTAGCATTGCATTTTGTTATTAGATCTCTTGATCTCTCTAGCTAGTTGGTTTTTATTTTACTTTATTTTTATTTTTTTTTTATATATGTTGCATGCTCAACATTATCTATTAATATATTTCCTTTTCACAATCATTAATTTGGATTGGCAACATCAATAGGGTTTTTCCATTCTAACTCTCTACCTAAATGGAATCAAAGCCTATCATATTGATCATGTAATATTTCAATTCAATTAAATCAATTTCTCCACATCAAAAGCTATGTCAATATGTACATAAACATACTTATATCTAATCATTGCCGATGAATGGAAAAAAATTTTGATTACAATTTTTCGTAACTATTTTAGATATGTTTGTAGTGGATTCATTGCAACAATGCACTCTCGTTTCCCTAAACCATTAGAGAGATAAAAAGATGAAGAAAGAAGAAGAAAAAGAAAGAAGTAGAAAGGTCTGCAATATTTGAAACGATTGAATAGTTAAAACTCGATCGTCTTATCATAAATAAATACATGCATGGATTTAATTCATTTTATTTTAATTTATTAGAAGGGGTAATTTGTCATGTCTCGCGTGACAATAATACTAAAGAAATGATAGATTTTCATCACCTAATCATGCCAATAAGAGATACTAATGAGTTCAATAAGGGAAAAAAAGATACTAACGAGTGACATTTAATAATATTTAAGACAATAAGAACCTCATCATAATATATTCCCTCACTGTTTGCTAATCCTTTCACAAGAAGTATAAAAAATATTGGAAGTGCCATAGCACTTAAAAGGAACCTCGCTTTGGCCATTGCTTTCAAAAGCAAACAAACTCCCCACCCTTCCTTGATTGCATTGTGGGTGCTCTACATGAAGATAAGCATATAAACAATTAAACCCCTAAAATCCAAAACTTTCTTTAGAAAAAAAGGTATATATGAATTATAAAATATATACATTTGTTTTTAAAAACACAAAATGATCTCTTTGAGAATCCTCTTTGCAGCCACACTTTCCTACTTTTGGTTGACTAAATATTGTTGTTGAAATGACATTTGCAATATACCGAAAAAAAAAAGACATTTGCATCTTTAATTTTAGGTATGCTACACTAATGCCAAATTCATTTGTAGAAGTTGGAACGTTGCATCGATGTGCGTTGGATGTGCCTCGAGATATTGATCGATTCACGACGTCACATCGCTTTCATGGAGTTGCATTACAAACAATAGAAGCTTCTTGCCACTTGACAACACTACATTTTTCCTTATAAATACTGAGGACTTCCCGTCCCCAACTCCTAAGTAGCCCTTCCATTTGAACCCTTGAGAGAATTCACAAATCCATCATATATCATCAACAACAACAACAACAAAAACAATAACAATTAGTATTATAATTATTATTAGTACTAGTAGTAACTAATTTGTTACACATTTTGTGATTCATCTCTCAGTCACACTGTTCTATTGAGTTTCTCTCCTCTCAACAAGAACAAAGAAAAGAGTCGCAAAGTTTGTACAAAAGTTAGCACACTTACATTTTCAAGCAGCTTTTTCTCCTCATCAACCTTGTATAATTTCGACCAGGTCGCCGCGTCCAGAAGAAAAGGTAATTTTTTTAAATACAGTTTAATTTAATTTTTTTCGTCAAAAAAGATTTCAAAAAAAAAAAAAAAAAAAAGTTTGACATTAATTTTCTTTTGAATTCCAGCGTACCATGAACAACTTGGGAGTAACCAGAAAGCAAGCTGACCCTTTTGCATCACTAAGCTTATACTCGAATCCATCAAAGCCATGGAAGAAAAAACACACATATGTGAAGATGAAACAAACTTCTTCAGTAACAGTGACAACAACAGCAGCAGCTACAACAAGAAGTACAACTGCTCTGACAACCAAATCAAACAACAGGGCCTCCTCTGTTGCAGTGGCTACATGTTTCCCAGCTGAGGTTGCCAATCCAGACCAAATGCAATACCATCACCACCACCACAGGTTAGGGACCTTTCCTAATGGCCCAATGCGCCCAATGAAGTCCTTCAACGGTTGGCGCGACAAGGATAATAAAGTCGTGGTGGTGATGGGGGCGACTGGCACCGGGAAGTCCCGCCTTTCAATTGACCTCGCTGCGAGGTTCAACGCGGAAGTCATCAACTCAGACAAAATCCAAGTCTACAAGGGCCTAGACATAGTCACCAACAAGGTCAGTGAGGAGGAGAAACTAGGCATCCGCCACCACCTCCTCGGTGAAGTCCCCCCGGACGACGACTTCTCCGCTGCCCAATTCCGCCGCTCTGCCCACTGTGCCATCGCCTCCATCCTCGACCGCAACCGCCTCCCCATTATCGCCGGCGGGTCTAATTCATTCGTCGAAGCACTCATTGACGACGAGGAGCTCAGTTTCAGGTCGAATTACGATTGTTGCTTCATTTGGGTCGACGTCCCCCTCCCCATCCTATACCCGTCTCTAGACCGGCGAGTCGACCGGATGGTGGACGCCGGCCTAGTCGATGAAGTAAGGCAAATTTTCGACCCCCAAGCCGACTACACCAAAGGCATTAGGAGAGCCATTGGGGTGCCTGAATTGGACGACTACTTAAGGCTAGAGAGGGAACTAGTACTATCAAATGTACACGAAAATGAGAGTTTGAGATCATTAAAGGGATTGCTGGACGAGGCCATCGAAAAGATTAAGGTAAGAACGTGTGAATTGGCGTGCCGACAGCTAAAGAAGATTCGGCGGCTCTACAGGAAGTGGGACGTCTCTACGGAACACCGGGTGGACGCCTCCGAGGTGTTCCGGTGCCGGGGGAGGGAAACCGATGAGGTGTGGGATCGGACGGTCATGGCACCGACCTCCAGAATCGTTGCAGAATTTTTGTTTGGTAATAAACGAGTTCCGGCTAACGCCATTGGTGGCGCCGCCGCAAAGAGCCCTGTTGCTCCAATTGGCACCACCGCGGTGCTTGCCGGGGCCAAACGCTAGGTGAAGTTTGTTTGTCACGTTTTTGGAAGTAAAAAAATAACATGGTAAGAAAGAAAAATAAAGTAAAATAAAGGCCACTTCTGAGGGGACCCATGACCCGGACCCGTACCCATGCCCGTATAAGGCCGTTGAGAAAGAAGCGCTTTCGCGAATGTAAATTTTTTTCGCCCATACAGATTGGACGGTAAATTTTTTTCTCTTTTTTTGGGGGGTGGGGAGGTTTGGGAATGAGGGATGGATGGGTGGACTCAGGAGTGTGTTTGTTTCATGAGTGAGGCCGGCCTTCTTGTTTGTGAAGATATCGAGATGGAAATTAAGTACTCTGACTGATACAATGTATGTAGTACCTTAATTACACTACGTTATAATTAATGAGCTGTGTTTTGTTAAAGTAAAGAACAAAGTTATAATCGTACGTATATACTTAAATACAAATTGAGTAATTCTGAATTTGTTCTACGAACAAATGCGACATATTGAAAATATACTTAGTGGCCTGGATTGGACTCGTGTATGGGGTGGATGGCATTGATGTCATTGTATAAGCGTAGTAGGGGAATCGAAGAAAGATGATCACGTTTTAAGGAGAGAAGAGACAACGAAATATTCGTAATGCATGAAACAGTGGCATGAGATTGGAATCTCATAAGAAGATGAGAGTGTGTTGATCATGGGCTCCATCCAAATGCCATTGTCCCCTTCGCCTTACCTATATTGTGTCAACCACATCTAAAGAATCTCATACTACTTGCAATTCATTAGATTCATTTGCAGCACTCACCATGCACTAAGAGAACTTTAATTAGTTTTTTTGTTTCCTTTTTATTTTTCTAATTAAGTTTTTGCATTAAATGCTGCGGCTGCTTTTCTTTCACTCATAATAGGGGTAGTCCCAATCACATCTTTTTGCATTTTATTCATCCAATTAAGCTTCAGATCTAGTTAGATTTGTAAAGATCGATTCCATTCTTGTTGCCATACATCTTCCCAACGATTGTTCGTGGATTTGTGCGGTAGTTGGGTTGGTCTTTCTTTAATTTGTCATTTTATAGTTAGTTTATTCTGTAAGTATTAGTTAAATTATACTTATCATAAGTGATCCATGTGGGCCCCACACATTACAAGTGTCAAATTGTGATAAGAGATAACGGTTAATGGGCGCTATCTTTTGGGATATTAATCAACGTAGTTTGGTCCCCAATTTCATTCTCCAAAAGTTTTGACTCCGAACACCATTAAGGAGAGGAGAAGAAGAAATTGGAAGATCAAGCTTTGGAAAGAACAACAATGGCTGGAGGTAATTCTTATTTTATTTCCGCAATTTAGATTAGATGATCTTTGTGTTTGTTCACACAAAGATCATTAATGTTTAATGACTAACAATTGGTATCAGAGCAATAATGCCTCTGCCTTGTTAAATCTTTGATTCATATCATGTCGATCTAGAATTTTTTTGCAGTATTGTTTTGATCGACATTACTGAAATTTTTTTTTTTTTTGAAGTCGATCCTTATTTGGTATTTTGCGTTTCCCTATTCCAATTCCGATTTGTTTGGCGTTATTGAATTTATTAAAACATGTGCCGAAAAGGATTTTTCGTAATATTTTGGAATTTTGGATAAACTATACTCACATAGTTAGTTTCGGTGATGTGGAGAATTTCCTATAAATTCTGAATTTGACCTCCCGTACGCACATTAAAGTGTGTATATCATTGAAATCAAATTAGGCGTAATAGCAAAAAAAATTTTTTAATGTTTGCTACACTCAAGTATATGAAATTTTATACAAAACAGTGTAACTATGTCACATATATTTGTTTGGCATGTTCAATATGCATGGATTTTGGAGGCATAAATTAACATATTGTTGATTAATGTTGTCTATATTATTGAAATTGACATATGCTATATAAATATGACGCCTACATTTTAAGAGTAGTACACGTGCATAAGATGGATTATATATATATGCATATATAATAGAACTGATACATGTTTAGTACAAGTTGATAATCACTTGATGAGTATTATGTTCTATATATTTAATTTTCAGGCACATTAATTATTTTATTTAAATAATATATGAGATAATTTGCCATGAAGTATATATGCATGTATATAATTTGTTAGTATTGTTTAAATAAGAATGCAATACATTAAGAAATTCATTGATTAAATGTAGGATGATCCATCATGTGAAATTTTAAATAATGTTAGAGTGGCCACAAAGATCTAAATTATGTAGGATCATTCATGCATTTGTTGTAATTAGTAATATGGTTGTGGTAAAATTTATCCCACAGATATTTTACTATACTCATATAATTAATTAGAATAGAATATCAAATTGTATTTTCTTAATTTACCCACAGAATTGAGAAAATGAAAATAATTTGATAGTTTTATTATATGGTTAATGAATCTTATTGAGTAAAGGCATTAGCCCACAGCATGTTTTTACGTCACTTGATTTATTTCTTTTATTATGTTTGCATTGGCATAACATATTATTTGTAGTCTCTATTTGTTGTTAAGCATGTATTTATTTATTTAATATTTGCAAATACTCATATACCCGTCTTAGGTTCTCGAGTTAAAGTTTGAGATCCCGACTCTTAATGGAGAGAATTATAGGGTATGGAAGGAGAGAATTCTCCTCCATTTGGGAGTAATGGATATAGATTTTGCCATACGTAAGGACGAACCACCAAAGAATCACCGAGGCTAGTCTTTCCGACGCGGCTGATCTCTACGAAAAATGGGAGAGATCTAACCGCATTTGTGTTATGTTCATTAAAACGAACATAACGGCTAGTATTCTGGGTACGGTGGAGAAGTATGACAAGGTTCATCCATTGCTTAAGGCCATCGAGGATCGGTTTCGACATCCGACAAGGCACCGCCAAGATTTAATCATGCAATTTCATCACTCCGATGACCGGAGTTAAGGGTGTGCGCGAGCACATCATGCGGATGAGGGACATAGCGCGCACTCAAAACACTTGAGGTTGATATGTCTGAGAGCTTCTTAGTCCACTACATTTTGAACACACTCCCTTCTCAGTATGCACCCTTTAAGATCTCTTATAACACACATAGAGATAAATGGTCGATCAACGAGTTGACGACCATGTGTGTTCAGGAGGAGGGTAGACTGATTATGGAGCAAGGAGAGAATAGTGTGTTACTGACGATGGACAAGAAGAAAAAGGACAAGAGAGCCAACTGGAAGGGGAAAGACAAAATGCAACCCCAAGGTGGAATTATGAAGAAAGAATCCAAGTGTTTCTTCCAGTAAAAGAAGGGACACATGAAGAAGGATTGCATCAAATTCCAACAAAGGCTTCAAAAGAAAGGTATATCAATTTCATATGTTTGTTTTGAATCTAATATGGTTGATACTTTACATGACACTTGGTGGATTGACTCTGTTCTTCAATCCATGTTTCCAATACATCGCAGATATGATAAATCATGAAACCAATGAAGTGAGTTGAGCATTTATTCAGAAATAAAATGCGCTCACATGTGGAAGTCGTTGGGACATGCATCTTAAAATTGTCTAGTGGCTTTATTTTAAATTTGGACAATGTTTTCTATGTACCTAATTTTTCCGTAAACTTAATTTCGCCCAAGTTGTTGTATTTGGGATTTCACTTCAACTTTTCTGGAACATCTTTTGATTTGATATTTAAATCAAATATCATTGGACATGGTACTTTATTGAATGGTTTATTTTGTTTGAATTTAGAAAATAATGCCACTGCAATGCATGTTACTGGTTTGAAAAGAAGTGTCATGAATGGTGAATCTTCTATGTTATGGCACCGAAGATTGGGACATATCTCCAAGGATCGAATCAAAAGATTAGTAAATGATAGAGTACTAAGTGCTCTTGACTTTGCTGATTTTGAGATTTGTGTGAACTGCATAAAGGGAAAGCAGACTAAAGTATCCAAGAAAGGTGCTCATAGAAGTTCAACATTATTAGAAATCATCCATACTGACATATGTTGTCCAGATATGGACTTTAAGACTGGTCCAAAATACTTTATCTCCTTTATTGATGATTTCTCACGTTTCATGTATGTTTACTTGCTTCATCATAAAAATGAAGCATTGGATGCCTTTAAAGTTTTCAAGGCTGAAGTAGAGAAACAAAGTGGAAACAAATTAAGATTGTCAGATCTGACAGAGGAGGTGAGTATTATGGTAGATACACTGAGGATGGACAAGCATTTGGTCCATTTGCTAAGTTTCTTCAAGAGCAAGGAATAGTTCCTCAATACACCAATCCAGGTTCTCCAAGTGAGAATGGTGTAGCAGAAAGAAGAAACCGACCTTGATGGATATGGTTAGGAGTATGCGTAGTAATGCAACTCTACCTATCTTTTTGTGGAGTGAAGCTCTTAAAACTAAGCAGTATATATTAAACAGGGGTTCCAACTAAGGCTCGTTTCAAAGACGCCATTTGAGTTATTGAAAGGTTGGAAACCTAGTTTGCGACATATACGCGTTTGGGGATGCCCGTGTGAAGTGAGAATCTATAATCCACATGAAAAGAAGTTGGATCCTAGAACCATTAGTGGGTATTTCATTGGATATGCCGAGAGGTCTAAAGGATATCGCTTCTATTGTCCTTCTCATAGCACTAGAATTGTGGAATCTAGAAACGCAAAATTTCTAGAGAATGACATGATTAGTGGGAGGAATCATTTTCAGATAATGTTCCTAAAAGGGTTCATTTTGATGATCTTCCTTCTACATCAAGTAGTGATAATATGTATGTCATTCCAAGTTTTGCTCAGTTCCATTGAGAATTGAGGAACAAAGAGTTCAAACTCCACAAGTTATTGACAATCCTCTAGTAGATCAAGTTGTTCATGAAGAACTTGAAATGGTAGAACAACCAATTATTCATGAAGTACCTCAAGTAAATGAACAAGTTGATCAACATGATCTTCAAGAAAATGTTGATGCAACATTAAGAAGATCTACTAGAGTTAAAAGGTCAAGAATACCTAGTGATTTCATTGTGTATCTCAAGAATTGGATTATAATGTCTGAGTCGAGAGTGATCCCGAAACCTTTTCACAAGCCATGAATTGTGCTGAATCAATTATGGTATGATGCTATGAATGATGAAATGAATTCTATGTCATCAAATGATGTTTGGGACCTTGTTGAGTTGCCTAAAGGAGCCAAAGCAATTGGATGCAAATGGATCTTTAAGACAAAGAAGGACTCATTAGGCAACATTGAGAGATACAAGGCCGACTTGTTGCAAAAGGATTCACACAAAAGGAAGGAATCGATTACACGGAAACTTTTTCTCCCGTATCTAAGAAAGATTCTCTTCGCATAATTTTGGCTTTGGTTGCACATTTTGATTTTGAGTTGCAACAAATGGATGTGAAAACCGCATTTCTTAATGGTCAACTAGAGGAAGAGGTTTACATGAAACAACCGTAAGGATTTTCCTCTATTGGCAATGAGAATTTGGTTTGCAAGCTTAAGAAATCTATATATGGATTGAAACAAGCCTCCCGACAAAGTGGTATTTGAAGTTTCATGATGTTATCTCTTCATTTGGTTTTGTTGAGAATATTATGGATAATTGTATATATCGAAGGTTAGTGGGAGCAAAATTTGTTTTCTCATTCTATATGTGGATGACATTTTACTTGCAACAAATGATAAGGGTATGCTTCATGAAGTGAAACAATTCCTTTCTAATAGCTTTGATATGAAGGACATGGGAGATGCATCCTATGTTATTGGCATTAAGATCCATAGAGACAAACACGTTGTATTCTTGGAATGTCTCAGAAGCCTATATCAACAAAGTGTTGGAAAGATTCGTAATGAAGGATTGTTCATCAAGTGTAGCTCCCATTGTGAAGGGTGATAAGTTCAAATTTGAACCAATCCCCTAAAAATGATCTCGAATGCGGGAACAAATGCTTAACATCCCTTATGCTTCACTGTTGGAAGCTTGATGTATGCTCGTGTTTGCACAAGACCTGACATAGCATTTGCAGTTGGGATGTTAGGAAGATATCAAAGTAACCCGGGTATGGACCACTGGAGAGCTGCAAAGAAGGTCATGAGATACCTTCGTGGGACAACGGACTACATGCTTACATATAGACGAACTAATACTTTGGAAGTCACTGGATACTCAGATTCAGACTTTGCTGGTTGCATTGATTCACGTAAATCAACATTGGGATTTATTTTCATGCTAGCTAGTGGAGTTGTATCATGGAGAAGTGCAAAGCAAACATTGATTGCTACTTCCACTATGGAGGCTGAGTTTGTTTCTTGTTTTGAGGCTACTTCTCAAGGTGTTTGGCTAAAGAGTTTCATTTCTGGGCTTAGAATCATGGATTCTATCTCTAGGCCTTTAAGAATGTATTGTGACAATTCAGCTGCTATCTTTATGGCTAAGAACAATAAAAGTGGGAGTCGAAGCAAGCACATCGACATTAAGTACTTAGCCATAAGGGAACGTGTCAAGGACAAAACAGTGGTCATTGAGCACATTAGCACTGAATTAATGATAGCAGATCCTTTAACTAAAGGCATGCCACCAATGAAGTTTAAGGATCATGTTGATAGGATGGGACTTAGATCCATTATGTGATCATTATTGTAAGAATGATGTTTGTTGGAACTCTTTTGAGGTATTTCTTTACTTATGTATTGTGTACACATTCATGTTTATTTGATTTGAGAAATATCATTAAGTTTGGACCAAGAATAAACATGAGGTTTATTCATTAAGTTACGACAATATGTTAAGAAATTTAATGCATTGTGATACATGGAAGATATTACTCACTTGATAGAGGACCTATCGCCATGATTCATGTATTTTATTTCTTAATTTTGGTAGTAATGTGTATATGGATCAAGTGGGAGAATGTAAGTATTAGTTAAATTATACTTATCATAAGTGATCCATGTGGGCCCCACACATTACAAGTGTCAAATTGTGATAAGAGATAACGGTTAATGGGCAGTTATCTTTTGGGATATTAATCAACGTAGTTTGGTCCCCAATTTCATTCTCCAAAAGGTTTTGGACTCCGAACACCATTAAGGAGAGGAGAAGAAGAAATTGGAAGATCAAGCTTTGGAAAGAACAACAATGGCTGGAGGTAATTCTTATTTTATTTCCGCAATTTAGATTAGATGATCTTTGTGTTTGTTCACACAAAGATCATTAATGTTTAATGACTAACATATTCTTCTCTAGTTGAAAGGTTTTGATTTGTCTTCCCTTGTTGAAAGTCTTAGGTTTTCTTCCCATATTAGAAGTTTTGTTATTCGTTATGTGGTTCGAGTAGTATTTGTGTATTGTCATGTATTTCACATGTTGTAGAGAGCAATCCCTAATGTTATACTGTTTCAATTTTATAATCACACTCAGCTAAACTAGTGGCAGTTCTTTTGAACAAATATGATTAACGAATCAATGTACTTTTATTAAATAATTGATTCTATGTCTGGTCATGTATTGAGTCATAAATGATTAATGAAATTTCTATGGTTCTTAAAAAATTAGGTTTTGCATTAATTAGATTAACTAATTTGGAACCTAAACATTTTTTTTTATTGTCATATTTTTATTTATTAAAAAATTTTGTTAATATTTTTTTTATTTTATCAAGGTGTTTGGGTTTTATTGGGAATCAACACTAATGATTCCTAAAAACAAGTATTTTTTATAGTTCCCCGGTACCGATACTATTCTAAATTTAGCTACCTGAAACTCACATGTATGGGGTTTTCCTCCAAAAGGCTTCAGTACTAATTGATGGGATCCACATTTATATACCTCATTATGATGAAGTCTTATTTAACTGATGTGAGACTATTATTTCAGTTCTCCAAAAAAATGTTAGCATATAGCTCAATTGGTATGAAACCCATGATATATCGTGATCGAGGTTGCAGCTTCGATCGACTCCCTCCAACAAAGGGAGGCTTTTGAGTCTAGATTGATGTGCTTTATAAATTAACTAATTTGGTCTTGATGGTTGCAACCTACAAGTACAATAGAATGGAAGTAATGGAACTATGCTAAAATTATTGTAGCATTGCGCTATGTATCGTTAAACGTCGAATCATATCATTTGATGATAATAAAAGTGGCCGGCTGCTGTGTGTATATATGATGTTGATGTGGCATGGCTCTTTTGGAATTTGGTGAAAAAATAATCAGCATCTACTTTCTTAAAAGCAATTTATTCCAATAATTTTAATTTTGTTAATGAAGTTTATAGCCACTTAAAATAATTTATTTTATTTTTAAATTATATATATATATATGTATAAAAAATACTAGTTTCAGAAGCATGCTATACGCACGCCTAAACCCGCTCGCTACGATCGAGGAAATTTAATTAATCTAATAATCTATTTTATTCTAACTTTTTTGACAACTAATTATAACTATTTGGATTTAATAGTGGGCAGACCCTTAATTAAAGGTCGAATAGTAAATTTAAGTGACGGTTGAAAGACTTAATTTAAGGGTGAAATACTAAAAGTGACGGTTGAAATATTGATTATTCGTACTTATTAAGTATGTATATATATATATAAATTTTCAAGAAGTGTGAAGTTCAACCAAACATGAAAAAATTTAGCTGGGTGTTTCTCCAATACCCTAACAATAAAAAAAAACAATGCAAATGCTATGTTTACTTAGTGAACACACTCATCCAACTATTGTGACGACCCTAACCTGAACTAGGATTAGGTCGCCCAGCCCAGGCCGACCCAAGCTTAATACCTAAACCATGCCCAAGTAACAGTTTGGCACGCCTAAACAAAACCTGCAAAATAACAAAATGACAATATGGAATAATAATGCGAAGTAAAACAAGATAAAATCCATAAGTCATTGTATGAATCTATCAAAAGGGGTCTCAATCCTTAGTACACTTTGAATCAATCCAAAAAGCTTCCAAATGGTTCAAACTAAGCAAAGGAAAGGTTCATACTACCTATCAATCTATTTTAAGTTACAACCCAAGATTCATATGAAAAACCCAATAAATTGGTAAAGTAGTAAGCGTGTAAGGCTCACAATTGCAAAAGAAGGCCTCGCGCTATACTTTCTCTATACTTCTGTCTAAAGCTGACATGAAAAGCCCTAAAATGTAAGTGGAGTGAGCTAAAAGGGACAATGAAGCTCAATAAGAGGAAAACCTCGCTGAAACATCAAATTCACAAGTAATACTTCTGCAAGATCTAACATGGAGTTGAAACCAAATCACGACGCATTTGAAACCAAATCACGACGCATTAAGTAGAAAGCATTGAAGCATAATTCATATCCATACATAAGCATGTAGATAAGTTCCAAAACATGTAGAAACATGGAAGAAAGTTCATATTCTTTGTAGAATCATGGAAGTAAGATTATCATTTCAAATAGCAGCATGAAGTAAAGTTCATATCCATACTCAAGTGGGAATCTATCTATTTCATAGCATTAAAGGAATAATACAAGATTCATCAATACATAGCAAGAACTTCTATCCATAACATTAAAGACATATAACAAGATTCATTAATGCATAGCAAGGAAGAGATTGGCAAATCATGAGTGAAATCAAAACATTCATGAAAAAGGGCTTCACAAGAGAATATACCATAAAAAATAGTAATATGTATAAGTCGTTGTTAATGCATTGTAGTTATTGACAAGAATTCGGCGATTGATTCCTCTACCCTCGAGATGATGCAACCATTAGTGGACACAATGGCCGGTGTGCCCTCGAACTAGTTCCATAAAGCCAATAGTAGATTCATACCAAACCGTCGCCAATAAGTGCCCCTAATCACTTACGTTCCACGAGAATGTGGCCCCAAATTGCTTCATAATGTGACCATTTGTGTTGATTGTATTGGAGGCGAGCTCAAGCAATGGATTGATGACTTCTATCCAAAGCGCAAGTGATGGATGATGACTTCCCTCCAAAACTCAAGTGATGGATCGATGACCTCTTTCCAACATACCTTCATGTTTGATTTGTAGAGTTAATAGAGGAAGAGCTCAAGTGATGGATCGTTGACTCTTTTCCAACACGCCTCTATAATCGAATATAGAATCAACACATTGCAAATAGAGTGCATACACATACATCCCCTAGATAGTAGAGTCATGTCAATAACCAAATGCAACCCATAATCCCAAGTCCTTTATTTAAAATGTGATTCCTAATTATCTAATAACAAGCCATATTTAATGCGTGACCGAAGCTCCCCACTTACCTCAACTCACCGTGCAAGTTCTTATTCCAAATATCACGTGTCCTGGAGTTCGTTGTGAACTTGCTCGTGAATCTAATCAATTGATACATACCACATCAATAAAGTTTTACAATTTCAAGTTATTAAATTTTCAATTTTATTAGTCTTTGGGGCACACAAGTGTGGGTCCTACGGGTCCCCCATCATTCAGTGCAAGGTCCGAGGGTGGGACCCACCAGGAATTCCCTTCAGGGATGCGGTAGGGCACCCCGTTCGAAGGCTGGGACACATTTCTTTTGTTTATTTGTTATTTGTTTTTATTTTATTTTATTTACATATATAATATATGGGTATTGCTACCATGAATACCATAAAAATACTCATGACATGGGAACATCATCTACAACAATTAGATTTTAATCCAACATATTAATCGATGAGTCATAAATGGCCAAAACATTTAACAACATATTTTGAGGGAAACCCATGACATGGGTATACATTTGGACTTCATTGTAGAATTTCTCATTTTATATATATATATATATAATATAACATATATATTTACTTATTTTTATTATTATATATACTAGTTAATTGGCACGTGCGGATGTTCAATAACAATACATCAATATTTATTTTTATTTTTTTCTATTCAAATCTGGTACTAAATTTGAAAGATCAAATATGTTCCTTTTTTATTTCTTTAAACATAAGTATAGTGGGTAAAAAAATAATTATGGTTCAATTAAAAAAAGATAGTAAATACATCACATGTTAAAAATTAAGGCAAGAACTCGAGAAGTTGTGGTTCGACACCCACTAAAGTAAAAAAAACCAAACAAAAACAAAGAAAAAGATAAGAAGTTCTCAAAAATTAAAAAAAATAAAAATTCTACAAAAAAAATATAAAATATATATCTCACATTTCATCTCCTCTAAGCCCAAACTGGTCTTTCTCTATTTGAAATGCATATTTCCATATCCTCAACAACATGGAGACCACCACACCGATGCTAATCCATACAACCATCTCTTATTTCTCAGTAAGCCTATGTGATGGACAAAAAGTCAATAAAAAAAATAATGTTCATTATCAATGCCCTTGAAAACTCATTGTTCTCCCAAAAAAAAAAAACAAAATTCATGTAGCCTGACCTTTATTTCGCTTCTTCATGTTTCGATTTTTGATCATTGCCCTTGTATCTTCTCTTCAGTCGATCTTCTATTTTCTTGTTTATATACAGTTTCCTTGCATGCCCGACTATTTGTTGAAAATGTCAACATTTTCCCCTTACAATTTTAAAACATGGATATCAAACCTTCAAATAAAAAATTGAAAAATTAAAAAATTAAAAATATAGTAATCAAGAAAAACACCAAAAATAAAAAATGAAACTCACTAATGGATTGAGATTTTTTTAAAAAAGAAAAAACTCACTGGTTTTAATTGGAGAATGAAATCAAATCATGCACTATGGAGGAACTAATTTTTTACTATTAAAAAAAACTAATTCTTTATTAACCTCTCACTTACAAATCCCTTTTTGTCTTTTTTTCTTTCCATCGACGACTCATTGCTCTCTCCTTGAATCATTCTATTCAAACAATCCTCGCTGCTAATATTGTTTGTATGCACCTTTTTGTGTTCTTGGTGTTTGGTATAACCCGAAAATAAGATAGGTGAAGAAAGGTATGTGGAAAAATCCTGGAGTTAATTAAGGTAACCAATCGAAATTTTTTTTGAAAACGGTAACCAATCTAATTAACTTCTTATATATGCTTTGTATGCGTTGTGTGGATTTTGGTTATATAAGAAAATCACAGAGTTATTTAAGGTAACCAAACTCATCAAATTCCACATGACACAATCAAATGAGGGTAAACTTGTAATAAATGCTATTTTGGCCTCGCCTTAACTACCTCAGAGGATTTCCATTATATATAAGATTTCTTTAATTTATTTAAGGTCTTGGGGCCATTTTGCGCTTTGTTGACCGAACCAGGGGCCGATCAACGCCTATAGACCACCCAGGGATGACGTTTGGCCTCTGGATAGTCCAGGGCAAATCAATCCAGCTCTCATCTCTTTTCTCCCTTAGTTTGTTTGAGTTGAACAAAATGGGGACTAGGATTTATAAATTGATATTTATACTAGGCTAGTTAAGGTAGGATCTTTGTAAATTTATAAATTTGCCCCTAGGCAAGTTTAAATTCATTTTTACATTTGACCAAGTTAGTGACTTTAACTTTGGCTTTAAATTGATTATTTGATTTAAGATAACATAATACACACAATTTACATGGTAAATTACTAAATTGCCCCCGAGATAGGTATTTTGAATTTTCGAGTCATTACAACAACACAATATTATGCACCTCAAGACACGTAAGCTCACATTACAAGCAGTACTACCACATAGGTGAGTTTGGTTGGGAGCATGAGTGTGTTCACCAAGTATATAAGTGTATTTTCATAGTGCTTACTGTTGGGAATATGCCCTAGGTCAATCCATTAACAGTCTTTATGAATACATTTTAGTTAATAAAATAGAGGATTTCATTTGCTGTTTATTATAATTGATTTGCATGTTTACATTATAATAAGATCTATGGGTATTTACGAAATATCCTAAATGTCCCTAGTCGATTATTATACTGGGAACTATAATGAATTAAGACTAGTGTGAGTCTTGATTGATGATCATACGATGATCATACGTATAGGAATACGAATCAAGATCATGAGTACTTGTTAGGGAACAAAGTACTAGACCGACCCGCTATGAGAACATCACATGGATTAAGTCATAGTTGTTTCTCATGATAGGTATATTTTTCAGTCCTCTGACTTGAGATTACCAGAGACTTCAACATTAGGAATACAATGATTTGACGCAATCAAACGTTGTCTTTAACCGGACGATTATAAAAGTTGTGATTGGTTACTGTGTGAATAATGTGGTGAAGTTGTGTAATCGAGATAGAATTTGTCCCTCTCATATAAAGAGAGATATCCAGTGGATCCCTCGATGTGTTAGATTGTTAAAAGGCCTAGTCTAAGTGAATTGATATTGATTAATGTCACTTAGATGTTTTCAGTCTACCTAGAAATCGAGACTAGTACGATTGAACATGTTGGATGACAATTCCATGCCTTATATTTGATCAAAAGGATATCGTGTGACAAAAAGGATGTTATATACACTATTGATTAGGTTGTATCGATTTGATAATCGTACAACTTGGGTAGTCATAATGTCTTGCTAGAGGCCGCTTATGACTTGTATACCAAAATGTATTTTGGTATACTGCCAACGTTGTATGAGCCTATTGGGTCGCACACTGAGAATGGTTTTGCGAGATTTTAAGATGGTTCAGAAAAATGAATTTTATATGATAAAATTCATGACAGAAACGTCTTTGTAGTGTATTACACTTATACTTCTTTAAGTAGGGGTATATGTGTAATTTACTTAGCCGTCTATATACAAGGGTTGTATAAATAGACGCTTTGAGTTAGAATACAAGTATGAAAGATTTTAAAAGGGTTGAAACTCTATTTTCGTTTTAAGAAACGACTTAGAGTTTTTGGTATCCTCTGGATCGTTTTGGAGAGAAACAAAAGGTTTGGTATTCTCTCGAAGCTAGCACTTTGAATCTCGGTCGTCGTTCGTGTGTGGATAGCTAGTAGAGGGCGTTCGTCATTGGCAGCGCCTTAGAGATCGATTAACCTTTAGAGAGGTATTGCGACTGAGGTATGATTAAGTTTTCATAGTTTAAACATTTTTAATGGAATCAGATTCGGATCCTGTTGGAGTTTTTCTCAACATTGTTTTGTAATCTCCGCTGCGCATGAACCCCAAAACCCAATAGTGGTATCAGAGCCTTCGAGTTTGATTCCATTAAACTCATTGCATGTTTTCTTATGATATATGATTGAAAGCATGTTAATAGTTGATGTATATATGATATACATAAGTTTTCTGTGAGATTTATTATCATGTTTTTGTGTATATGATACATATATTCATGATTTAATTGAAATTAGTTTCGTACATGCTAGTAACCATGTTAGGCTAATTTGAATAATTTTAATGAATTGAGTTTCGTGTTCTATGATCCATGACACCATTAAGTTCGATTGGGATAGTAGTTCATGATACAATTACATGTTTGTGGTTATTTAGAATAGAAGATAAATATTAAGAATCTTGTTATTGGTGATATACTAGGATTCAAATATCTTAAATTCAAAATAAATAATTAATTTTTGAAATTATTTATTTATCTTGTTATATCTATTTTGTTATGAAGTCTTTATTTGATAAAGATAGATAACAAATTAGAATAGGAGATAAATATCAAGAATCTTGTTATTGGTGATATACTAGGATTCAAATATCTTAAATTCAAAATAAATAATTAATTTTTGAAATTATCTATTTATAAATAATTAATTTTCAAAATTATTTATTTATCTTGTTATATCTATTTTGTTATGAAGTCTCTATTTGATAAAGATAGATAACAAATTAGAATATGAGATAAATATCAAGAATCTTGTTATTGGTGATATACTAGGATTCAAATATCTTAAATTCAAAATAAATAATTAATTTTTGAAATTATCTATTTATAAATAATTAATTTTCGAAATTATTTATTTATATTGTTATATCTATTTTGTTATGAAATCTTTATATGATAAAGATAGATAACAAATTAGAATAGGAGATAAATATCAAGAATCTTGTTATTGGTGATATACTAGGATTCAAATATCTTAAATCCAAAATAAATAATTAATTTTCAAAATTATTTATTTATCTTGTTTTATCTATTTTGTTATGAAGTCTCTATTTGATAAAGATAGATAACAAATTAGAATAGGAGATAAATATCAAGAATCTTGTTATTGGTGATATGCTAGGATTCTAATATCTAAAGTCCTAATTGGATTAGGATAAGATGATTAGTTAGATGTGGGCCCGGGTTAATTAAAAATGTTTTAATTGACTTAATTTTAGATAATTTAAGGGGTAAATTTAGTATAGTAAAATCAGCGAAAAATATGATTTTCTATAGAGAATTTCAATTTTTGGAATTGAGATTTGTCTTCTAAAAAATAAAAAAATAAAAAAGGGGCGCTGCCCCCTGTTCCCCCGCCCGCTGACCGGCCAGCGGAACCACCGTCTAACTAATCCTAGCGCACGGAAGTTCTTCTATTAGTGAATAACATAAAATTTTCTAAATTGTTTAGTGGTTCTACAAATCAATAAAATATATGATATTTCATTGCTTACTTAAAAATCACTAAAACTGAATAAAATCCCTCTATTAAATCTTAAGTCTTGTGTCATCCAATTTAAACACTTATCAAGGCCTCGATCGCACTAATATAGTTTCAGCCATAGTTAGGTGTATTGTGTTATCTTGGTGAGATAAGTTGGGTAAGAGTTTCCTAAATGTTTAAATTGGTTCGACTTAATAAAGCTATCAAAATAGTTTTGGGCTTTAGGCATATGATGAGATAAAAACATGCTAATACATAAGATGTCACATATCTCATAAAAGGATCTAAAAATTACATAAGATGTAATTGGTAACTGTTACCTACCTAAATAATCTAGTTCTGTGTTTCATGCCATAGCTGTCATAGAATTAGGTGAAATATGGATTTTAGTCCCCTAAATAAACAGTATGTTTAAGGAGGGTTGTTAATTTAGTGGGAGTCTATTCATCTATACTAAAATAAACTCTGCATAATCTTTAATGTAGATCAATGGCCTCTTCAAGTAACAATAATCCCCTGTCACTGCGATCTATCCTTGAGAAGGATAAGCTATCTAAGACTAACTTTCTTGATTGGTTCAGAAACTTGAGAATCGTTCTCAAGCATGAACGCAAGTTGTATGTTCTGGATGCTCCGATCCCTGAGGACCCACCAGTAAATGCTACGAAAGCTGTGAAGGATGCGCATAATAAGCATGTCAACGATTCTACTGATGTTGCATGCATTATGTTGGTAACTATGGTTCCTGAACTTCAGAAGGACATGGAACTAATGGAAGCCTATGGCATGGCTGTAACGCTGAAGGAAATATTCCAATAGCAAGCTAGGCAAGAAAGGTCAAGACAGTCAAGAACCTGCATTCTTGTAAGATGACTGAGGGTGCGTCAGTTAGTCCTCATGTTCTGAAGATGAAGGGCTATGTTGACCAACTTGATAGACTTGGATTTCCCATAAGCCAAGAGTTGGCTACGGATTTGATCCTAAATTCATTACCGGAGAGTTACTTACAATTTGTGATGAACTATAATATGAATAATATGGAGAAATAAATTTCAGAGTTGCATTTGACGCTCAAAACTGCTGAAGAAAATATCAAGAAACCCTAGTAATGTGTTTGATGGTCCAAAAGGAAAGGGAATGAAGAAGAAAGGCAAAGTCAAGGCTAAAGTTGCCAAGGCTGCTGCTGCACCTTTTTGTCGCAAAGTCTGTGGAACAATTCAAGCCCCAGCCTGTTCCTGCTTCAAAACACCCAAAAGAAAAGGAATGGAGTTTCTGAAAGGAGAAATCGAACCTTATTAGATATGGTTCGATCTATGATAAGTCATGCGGATCTTCCATTATCCTTTTGAGGTTATGCATTACAAACTGCAGCTTTCACTCTAAATCGAGTTCCTTCTAAAGCGGTTGATAAAACATCATATGAGATATGGTACGGGAAGAGACCTAGTTTGTCTTTTCTTAAGATTTGGGGTTGTAAGGCTTACGTAAAGCGACAAGTCTCAGAAAAACTAGCACCTAAATCTGATAAGTGTTTATTTGTGAGGGTATCCTAAGGAAACAAAAGGATATTACTTTTATAATCCCGCTGAAAACAAAGTGTTTGTTACTCGGTATGGTGCCTTTATGGAAAAACAGTTTATTTCAAAAGACACTAGAGGGAGAGAAATAAATCTTGAAGAAATTTAAGAATCACAGATAAATACTGAACCGCCATTGGAAATTCAACAACGTTCTGAACCAGTTGAACCTTCGCAAGTGACACAACGCCCACGTAAATCTGGTAGGGTAAGACATGAGCCAGAGAGATTCGGATTTCTCATTACTGATAGTCGTGATGTGTTGCTTATGGATCAAAATGAGCCCACCACTTATCAGGAGGCTATGTATGGACCAGACTCAGATAAATGGCTAAGTGCCATGAACTCCGAGATGCAATCCATGTATGATAACCAAGTTTGGAACTTGGTTAATTTACCTGAAGGTGGTAAGACCATTGGATGTAAATGGGTTTTCAAGAAGAAAACTGACATGGATGGCAATGTGCATACTTTTAAAGCAAGACTTGTAGCAAAAGGTTTTAGGCAAACTCAAGGTGTTGATTATGATGAAACTTTTTCGCTAGTAGCCATGCTTAAATCCATAAGAATTTTAATTATCATTGCTGCATATTATGACTATGAGATATGGCAAATGGATGTAAAAACAACATTTCTTAATGGAAAGCTGCTTGAGGACGTGATTATGACACAACCTGAAGGTTTTGTACATCCTGAGAATTCTAGGAAGGTATGCAAGCTTCAAAGATCAATTTATGGATTAAAGCAAGCTTCTCGGAGTTGGAATCTTCGTTTTGATGAAGCAATCAAGGATTTTGGTTTTATTAAGAACGAAGATGAGCCTTGTGTATACAAGAAGGTCAGTGGGAGTGTAGTTGTTTTTCTGGTACTGTACGTTGATGATATATTACTCATTGGAAATGACATCCCAACATTGCAGAGTGTCAAGTCTTGGTTAGGGAAGTGTTTCTCAATGAAAGACTTAGGAGATGCAGCCTATATCCTAGGGATAAGGATCTATAGGGATAGATCTAAAAGGCTAATCGGTCTAAGTCAGAGTGCTTACATAGACAAGGTGCTGAATAGGTTCAGTTTGCAAGACTCTAAAAGAGGATTGTTGCCAATGTCTCATGGCATAAGTCTCAGCAAGACTCAATGCCCTAGGACAAATGATGAGCGGGATCGTATGAATAAGATTCCATATGCATCAGCTATTGGATCTATCATGTATGTCATGCTATGCACTCGATCTGATGTATCATATGCATTGTGCACTACAAGCAGATATCAGTCAGATCCAGGTGAAAGCATTGGATAGCAGTAAAGAACATCCTTAAGTACTTAAGAAGGACTAAGGAAGTGTTCTTGGTCTATGGAGGTTTTGAAAATGATCTAGTTGTAAATGGTTACACTGATGCAAGTTTTCAAACTGATATAAATGATTTTAGATCGCAGTCTGGATATGTGTTTACTTTGAATGGGGGTACAGTAAGCTGAAAAAGTTCGAAGCAAGAGACTGTGACAAATTCTACAACGGAAGCTGAGTATATTGCAGCATCCGATGTAGGAAAGGAGGCAGTTTGGATCAAAAAGTTTATTTATGAACTAGGTGTGGTTCCAAGTATTGCTAACCCTATTTGTTTGTATTGTGACAATAATGGGGCAATAGCACAGGCCAAGGAACCTAGATCACACCACAAATCCAAACATATACTCAGGCGTTTTCATCTCATCAGAGAAATTATTGAGAGGGGAGACGTAAAGATTTGTAGAGTACCTACTAAAGACAACGTTGTGGATCCATTGACAAAGGCTCTTCCACAAGCGAAACATGATGGTTATGTTAGATCATTAGGCATTAGATGCATGAATGATTGGCCTTAGAGCAAGTGGGAGATGTTGGGAAATGTGCCATAGGTCAATCCATTAACAGTCTTTATGAATACATTTTAGTTAATAAAATAGAGGATTTCATTTGCTGTTTATTATAATTGATTTGCATGTTTACATTATAATAAGATCCATGGGTATTTACAGAAATATCCTAAATGTCCCTAGTCGATTATTATATTGGGAACTATAATGAATTAAGACTAGTGTGAGTCTTGATTGATGATCATACGATGATCATACGTATAGGAATACGAATCAAGATCATTAGTACTTGTTAGGGAACAAAGTACTGGACCAACCCGCTATGAGAACATCACATGGATTAAGTCATAGTTGTTTCTCATGATAGGTATATTTTTCAGTCCTCTAACTTGAGATTACCAGAGACTTCAACATTAGGAATACAGTGATTTGACACAATCAAACGTTGTCTTTAACCGGACGATTATAAAGGTTGTGATTGGTTATTGTGTGAATAATGTGGTGAAGTTGTGTAATCGAGATAGAATTTGTCCCTCTCATATAAAGAGAGATATCCAGTGGATCCCTCGATATGTTAGACTGTTAAAAGGCCTAGTCTAAGTGAATTGATATTGATCAATGTCACTTAGATGTTTTCAGTCTACCTAGAAATCGAGACTAGTACGATTGAACATGTTGGATGACAATTCCATGCCTTATGTTTGATTAAAAGGATATCGTGTGACAAAAGGATGTTATATATACTATTGATTAGGTTGTATCGATTTGATATTCGTACAACTTGGGTAGTCATAATGTCTTGCTAGAGGTCGCTTATGACTTGTATACCAAAATGTATTTTGGTACACTGCCAACGTTGTATGAGCCTATTGGGTCGCACACTGAGAATGGTTTTGCGAGATTTTAAGATGGTTCAGAAAAATGAATTTTATATGATAAAATTCATGACAGAAACGTCTTTGTAGTGTATTACACTTATACTTCTTTAAGTAGGGGTATATGTGTAATTTACTTAACCGTCTATATACAAGGGTTGTATAAATAGACGCTTTGAGTTAGAATACAAGTACAAAAGATTTTAAAAGGGCCGAAACTCTATTTTCGTTTTAAGAAATGACTTAGAGTTTTTGGTATCCTCTGGATCATTTTGGAGAGAAACAAAAGGTTTGGTATTCTCTCGAAGCTAGCACTCTTACATGCATTGTCTTATAGCAATGCGCTTAACCATAACATGTTTATCAAACTAGTTAAAAAAACTAATACCAATATTGTACAAGTCAACCAAGGGTGGCCTAATAGTTGGCCTAATAGTTTAGTATTAGGTAACGTTTTAAGAGCGTGGGAGTTCGAGTCCCAATGAAGGCATGTGACGGCCCGAGTTCCTACAAATTGGACCCTGCTCAGCTTAGACCTACGTGGATTCTCTAGTCAACTCTTGCAAGGCCAAAGCAAGCCTAGTAAGCCTTCATTTTTATTTATTATTCTTATTTAAGTGTTTTAATGTTGAGTTATTATATTTTATGAGTTTCAAATTTTTTATGTGACGGAAATTACTTAGGTAATATAAATAACTCAAAAGAATTCAAGTCGGGACAACCTATAGTGGGGAAGCCCAGTAAATGTGATCTTATGTATATATGGTGACAAATTATGAAAGTATACATGTATCAAAGTGCACTCAGCCCATCAATCCATTTTTCAAAACGAGTATAATATAAATACACAAAATAAACATATGTGCAGCAAAAGTAGCTAGGAGCTGACTCTAAAGAAAACTCAGAGGAAGTCACTGAGTATTGATCCATTTCCCTTGCTCTACTGCGGGCCTGCACTTAGTCATTAATACGAGATGAGAACCCAATAAGTAAAAACCAGAGGTGTCTTAATAGTATTCTAAAGTTCAAATAATTGGTTAGTCGAATAATCATGCAAGGATATCACGAAAGTAGAAAAATAACCGCATGATGAGAAAATTGATATAGATATCAATGATAGATGAGTCCCGAGATCACAAAGCAAAAATGCATCTAAGTGTTTCAAGTTCATTCGGTTTCAACACACAGTACATAACCTGACTTCTAAGACAGATCATGGACCTAACTAAGTTACTTCAAATAGTTTAGATTGAATCCATCAAATGTAGCAGACACACAGTCACATCTACCAGCTTGACTCCCAATCTTAAACTATGGGCTTAGATGAAACTAAACTATCCATATAGTCACGGTGGTGGAAAAGATCGCAATGCATTCCCACCACACCCGTGACCACAATATCGCCTACTTAGACCTTAGGCCATTCATTACGAAATCCAAAGAATACAAATTCAATATTTCATCAAGGATAACATAAATTGGATCAAAAGACAATAATTCATGCAAATAGAAATCACAACGAAGGCAAAGTAACACAAGAATAGCATGGATGAGAATTCAAAACAATCTAATAACAACACATAGGACCCGATTACGAATTAGTCAGCCTTTACTACTTGTGTTCTCTTGTTTAAACAATTATTTTATTTAGCGGAAGTCTTTAATATTTTAGCGGAAGTTTTTTTATTTTATTTTTTTTTCTTTTATAAAGCCTAAGTGTGGAAACCAGGAAATAACGATCACCATATATATGCAAGTAAACGGCGAACATATATAAACAAAGTGAAAGCCAAAAGTCGGGTAATCTAACGCTCATCCCAATAACATCCCAAAAGATAAAGACATAAGTAAACATAATACAAAAAGTACCCTACATGTACGGGCAGCTACGCGCTCGAAGCTCAGAGGTAGTCGCGATCTTCTCCTTGCCCGACCGGGTGTCGCTCGATGGACCTACACCCACCGTCACAAACTAGATGGTGAGTATAGTGATATTTAAGTGATAACTGGGAAATCTAATACTACATTTCCAATTTAAACAAAAGGTATTTAAAAGCATATGTAGTTGAAGAAATGCTTGAATAAATAATGCAAGTAAATACCAACGTTAACGAGATACCCATAAATGACACAGAGCTAAGTCGAGATGATCTACGTCCGGTCGGCGGTGAGAACTATCACCTAGCCTTTTCCACTACTTGTATGGAGCTATGCTCAACATATGATAATAATCTCTCTTTTTTTCCTAATAACCTCAAATTGCGGAGCTGTGCTCGCGTATTTAAATCATTTATACTTGTCGACAACCCCGTGATCCATGTCACGTGTGCCGCCCAAGTGTAGTGGCGAGTGCTTGAGACCCCAAAAGACCAAAATCCTCGTGAATCCGCGCATCTCATGTGCAATGGACACTAGATAATCCCTACTTTAGTTTTCAAGAATATATATCCTAAAGTTGTTACGATTTCAACATAAGTTAGGCTACAAAGCCCCAAGGGAAGTAGAAGACAAGTCCAACATAACGAGATAACCCTATAGCATGCATTTTCTAAATATCCATTAGCCACATTCAAGACAAACATTGAGCATATAAGGAAACATGGAGTCAATGATATAATAAACAAGGCATCATGCTATATCGATATTCAATATGAGTAGAAACAAGGAAAGCATGATGTGGGAAATAAATTAGCTAGTCTACAAATAGACTGAAAATTTATAAATGACTGGAATGAAATAAAGTAAAGAGTTCCCACAGTTTCACTTACAAATCAACGCAATAGTCCTAGCTATCCGGCCTCCCGACACTCGCGTCCCTAGACTCCCGGTACAGTCTCCTAAGTCCTGGTGTGTTTAGATAGGTATTTGGTTGGTTTTAGGTCAATTCAAATAGATTTGTGAACCTATAACCCAAAACAGCCCCTTAAGTTCTTGCAAAACTCCAATTTGATACTTAGTATTGCAGCGTTAATTAAACCATCATAAACTCTAAATCATCAAAGACACTTAAGAAGAAAGTTTTAGCTCTAGGTCTTAGCTTTCTGGAATGGTATGGTGTGTAAGGTTTCGATATAAAATGAAGGAGATATCAAATATTTTCAAAGACAACTCGAATTTGAATCAAAATCTGATCAGCGAGATTGTAAAAATCAGTTCTCCCAATTTAAAGCTCCAAAAATCATAATTTTTGGTCACAAGTCACTTTACATATCCAAGAATAACATAATAAAAATTCATCTCATTTGGATATGAATTGGAGGAGTTATGCCTTTTCAAAGTTCACCTTCAACAATCCCATCATGACATTTAAATTACCTATTTGCAGAGCATTTTTGAGTCAGAAAGAGCTGGAATTTCAAAAACATGGTAGCCCACAAACGTTGTTCGTATATGAGTTAGATTTCATATGGCATTGGAATCACTTAATTTGGAGTTATGATGAGTGAGTTATGTCCAAATTACAGAGGCTGTATCAAGAAAATTAGATTTTCAATTTTACAAGAAAAAAAAACCCCAATCTTTGACAAAACTTCTCAATTATGAAATACAGCTTAGGGAAATCATTTAGTGTTTCAAAATGAGTTAAAACATCATTAAAACATCTTTGAAATCGATTTTATATAAAAGCTTCAATATTCATAACCAAAAACACAACAATTGAAGCATAAAAGAGTATAGATGATACCTAAGGTTTTAGCTTTGATGGTTGTCACTTGAGCTTCCTTTGATATGGAAATTTGGCTCTCTTACACCCCAATTTCTAGTAAACAAAATCCCCTAACAGCTCTGAATTTTTTTTTTTGCTTTGTTTGTATGCAAATGAGAAGGAAAGTGTTTAAGTGTTTCTTTTATAGTGTTGGGTTTTCATCAAGTTGCACAACTCCATCTCCATGTGAATCAAGGGTCATCAAACACTCCTACTCACCTACTTTTTTTTCAGCTCAATGACACTTGTTAAGCATGAAACCCCCTAAATGCCACTTGTCAAGCATGTAGTTTCCTTTATCATGGTCATCCATCATTTGATTTTTTTGTCCATCTCTAAGATGATCTAATGACCATTAATTACTCCTACTTTCACTAAAATTTCAGCTTTGTGACACAAATGCATGACACAAATTACATGGGAGTGTGTGCTAGTACACATCCCTAGGCATATCCAAAGGGTGGTTGTAATTACATTTGACCATAGGCCTTAATATTTGATTTCATTTAAATAGAACATAGGCTAAGTAATAGTTTATTTAAATTGATGTGTATACCATAGACTTATGTTATGAAATAAATTAATTAACACTCATTTGACTAAACTTAGACTTACCACATGTCTAGCTACCCGACTCCTCGGCTCGCACACAAACCGAGGCGTGTCCCCGCTCGCGTCTCGACACCTATAAATGCATGAACCGACTTAGTTAGTCTACACATATACATATCACTAGGCATACACCACAACAAATATATAATATACCTCGACCACGTGCCTCGGTAGGTGTGTGCACCTCACGTGGGTCCCACATCACGGGTCGGTCATCCTGATTAAACAAGTTAATCAAGATTAGGAAATTGGGCCGTGACAAATATTCCCAACAAAATGGAAATTTCGTCCTCGAAATTAAATTCAGGTTAGGATTATACCTGACTCGAAAAGGTACGGGAAACGATCTCGCATATAGTCTTTCCGCTCCCAAGTGAGTTCCGAATCACTGTGGAACTGCCACTTGACGAGCACCTTTGAGATGGACTTGTTCCTCAACTGGTGTACCTTTCGGTCTAGGATCTGGATAGGCTGCTCCTCATATGAGAAATCCTCGCTCAAGTCGATCTGACTCAAGTCAATCGTTTGTCGTGCGCCTGCCTTCGACTCAGCCAGTCGAAGCATCGAAATATGAAAGACCGGATGAACACCTGACATTTGCGGAGGAAGCTCTAACTCGTACGCAACCTTTCCAACCCGTTTCCTTACTCTGAATGGCCCGATGAAACGCGGTGTGAGCTTGCCCTTCACCCCAAATCTCTGCAGACCCTTCCGAGGGGAAACCTTAAGATGGACGTAGGCTCCCTCGGAATAAGTGAGATCGCTATGGTACTTGTCTGCATACTTCTTTTGCCTCTCTTGGGCTGCCTTAAGTCTCTGTCGAATCAATCGTACCTTCTCAGTGTGGTCAACAACAATCTCAGGTCCTACTGACACTCTGTCCTCTAGCTCAGCCCAACACGACGGCGAGCGACATCGTCTGCCATACAAAGCCTCAAATGGCGCCATCTCAATGCTAGCCTGGTAACTGTTGTTGTACGCAAACTCACATAATGGTAGATACTCCTCCCAAGATCCACCGAACTCTAACACACAGGCCCGCAACATGTCCTCTAGAACCTGATTCAGTCTCTCTGTCTGTCCGTCAGTCTGAGGATGAAAGGTCATCTTGAATCTGTAGGCGTGTACCGTACTGCTCTTGCATACTCTGCCACATCCTGGAAGTATACGTAACATCTCTCGTCGATGTGATGGTTAACGGTGCATTCCCATGCACCTAATGATCTCTCTCTCGAAAAGTATACTCAGCTGATCAAACGTGTAGTGCGCTGCAACTGGCAGAAAATGAGCAGACTTTGTAAGTTTATCAACTATCACCCAAATGGAATCATGTTTCTTGGCTGTCCTCGGCAACCCTCTGATGAAGTCCATGGCGATGTCTTCCCATTTCCATTTCGGAATGGGCAATGGTTGTAAATGAGTCCTCCAGTCTACGATGCTCGCCTTCACTTGCTGGCAAATCTCACAATTCTTGATAAACTCTGACACATCCGCTTTCATCCCAAGCCACCGTAAATGTCTCTTCATGTCGTGATACATCTTAGTCCCGCTCGGATGAACAAGAAATCGGAATGGTGTGAATCCCGAAGGATTTCCTCTCTCGCTTCCAACATCTCTCGGTATCCACACCGCCCCGAATCTCGACACCGATCGATGTCTCTATCCAATCAACACAATCTAAACTCCGCGCTAACTCGCTTGAATTCTTTGTCGGTACAACCCGTCGGTCCTCCGACCTCTCGAAACACTCGTGTGTAGACACGGTATGTACTTTCGTCTCGTGCGCGAGATCTCAATCCGGTGTCGATAGAACGTCGATCGACCTCTTATCATCATCGCTGCCTCAAGTAACCCGTACTCGTGCGTCATATGACATCTGACAACCTCGGCGTCTCTGGTCGGTCTCCTACTCAGTGCGTCGGCGACTACGTTCGCTTTTCCTGGGTGATATTCCAAGGAAAAGTCATAGTCCTTCAAGAATTCTAACCACTGCGCGCTCGTCTCATATTCGCTTCTTCGTGTGAAGAGATACTTCAGACTCTTGTGATCAGTGAAGAGTGTGAATCTTTCTCCATACAAGTGGTGTCTCCACACCTTCAGCGCAAATACGACTGCTGCTAACTCAAGGTCATGCGTCGGGTAGTTCTTCTCATGTATCTTCAGCTGTCTCGAAGCATAAGCCACAACTCCGTCGTCTCGCATCAACACGCATCCAAGTCCCGTGTGTGAAGCATCAGTGTATACTAGGAATCCCTGTCCAACCTTAGGCAGTGTCAATACTGGTGCGGTCGTCAACAACCTCTTCAACTGCTCAAATGCGTTCTCGCATTCCTCAGTCCAATCATACACGACGTCCTTTTGTGTCAGTCTAGTCATCGGCGAAGCAATCTTAGAAAAATCCTTCACGAACCTGCGATAGTAGCCAGCTAACCCCAGAAAACTCCTGATCTCCGTCACTGACGTCGGTGCCGGCCAGTCCATAATCGTCTGAATCTTGGTCGGATCTACGGCAATCCCCGTTGCTCCAACAACGTGACCCAAAAACTTGACTTCCGAAAGCCAAAATCACACTTGCTGAACTTGGCATATAAACGGTGCTTCCTCAACATCTGCAACGTCTCCCTGAGGTGCTGCTCGTGATCCTCCCGTGTCCTTGAATAGATCAGAATGTCGTCGATGAAGACTACTACGAACTGGTCAAGAAATGGCCTGAATACTCGGTGCATAAGGTCCATAAACACGGCGGGGGCGTTGGTCGGCCGAACGCATAATCGTAAACCGGTAGTGTCCATATCTGGTGCGAACGCTGTCTTAGACTGGTCCTCGTCCCTGATCCTAAGCTGATGATACCCTGATCTCAGGTCTATCTTGGAGAAGAACTGTGCTCCTCTCAGCTGCTCAAACAAATCATCAATCCTCGGTAGCGGGTACTTGTTCTTGATTGTAACCTTATTCAGTTGCCTGTAGTCGATGCACAGTCGTAGACTACCATCTTTCTTTTTCACAAAAAGTACTGGCGCTCCCCACGGCGACATGGAAGGCGTGATGAATCCCTTCTCCCCCATGTCCTTAAGCTGAGCCCTCAACTCCTCTAACTCCTTCGGGGCCATGCGGTAAGGTGGTATCGCGATCGGTTTGGTGCCTGGTACTAACTCGATGATGAAGTCTACCTCTCGCGGCGGTGGTAGTCCTGGCAACTCCTCAGGAAAGACGTCGGAAAACTCTCTAACGATCGGTATGTCCTCAAGTCGGGGTCCCTGACTCTCTGCTATAGTATACAAGGCTACTGGAGTCTCCATCTCCTCACTAGTCGCCAATCTACCTTTCGTGGTATCGACTCTCGGTGTACTACCTCGGTGTACGAACATCGGACGTCCTGGAATCTCAAATACGACAGACTTACTAAAACAATCTATGTGAGCATGGTATGCGATAACCGATCCATCCCGAAGAGAGCGTCGAACTCTAACATCTCAAGGACTCTAAAGTCGGCGGGTAACTCTATTCCACTAATCTCTATTGGAACTCTCTCCACTAGACTATTAGGGTAAACCCTATCTCCGGCGGCGGTACTCAACATCAAATGTACTCCAAGCCTAATCGGTATCAGTCCTAGTATGCCTATCATGCGTCCAGAAATGAAAGAAATAGTGGAACCCGAATCAAATAAAACATAAGACTCTCTACCAGCGATAGAAATCGTACCTTCGATGAGACTCCGCGTTGCGTTAGTATCTGGTTGTGCCACCATGTGAGTTGCCTCTCGACTCGTGGTGGATACACCGCCTTCGTCGGGCCGTGGACACTCCCTCACCAAATGTCCCACCTGTCCGCACCTATAACATGAAACCTGTCTGCGCTGACCGGACTGTGGCTATCCCTGAACTGGAGTCTATCTCTGTCCCTGGAGGGGTCCCTCTCGGCCTCTACCCCTGCCTCGGCCTCTACCACCCTGTCTGCCGATCTTGTCGTGTGCGCGTGCGATGGTGCTTAGGAAGGGCAAGTCTCTCTGGCGCCGTAATGCTTGGCCTAATCGATGGTGGTGGTAAGGAGCGTCCTCTCCCCGAGCTCTGTCTTGACGCGACATAAGACACACGAGGTACCACCGATGTGAAACGTGAAGTCATCCCCGATCCCCGAGAACCTCTATCCCATGTCCTAGGTGCCTTGCCACCCGTCGTCTCCTCTCAAAATCTGCGGCCCGCTCTAATGTCAATCTCTCGCCCTAAGCCCGCCTGTCGCTATTACACCAAGGTAGTAGGTCTCGTGGGAAAGTGCACGCTCGTATATCTCGGTGAGTGTCCTTGCGCCGTGCGACTACGTGATAGCCAATGTCCGCTCTCGGACACGCCCCAAAATGATACACATCTCCTAACTCATCTCGGACCAAATCCCCGCAACCGCCTCGGATACCCGTATCCGTCTCGGTACTCCATAACTGACTCATCTGCTCGCTGCCTCAAACTCATAAACTCTCTCCTCAACCTCATCATGACTGCCAGGCGGGAAGTACTGCTGATAAAACTTGGCCTTAAAGGCCGTCCATGACTCAAAGTCCCCATCGGTAGCTATGGTGGTGCGCCACCAGACGTCGGCATCTCTCTGTAGCGTATAAGAAGACAAATCTGGGCGAAGTCTATCCTCGATCCCCAAAATCCGATGTAGCTTCTCCTGTGATAATATCCATCCCTCAATCTTCTCAAAGTTTCTCTCCCCGTCGAAGTACACTGGCTGAAGGCGAAGAAAGTCCTTCACCAGCTGAATCCCTACTGCTGAGCCTGAAGGTGTAGGTGTGGGAGTCGGAGTCATCACTGCTACCTCTGCCGTCGAAACGGTCACTACCGGAAGAGTCGGTGTCACTACCGTGTCCTGAACAATAGGTGGGTCTAGTACGGGTGCGGTATCTGGAATGCTGGGTGGTATAGTAGTAGGTCCAATCGTCGGATGTGTGGTAGTCGCAGGAGTAGTGGCGACGGCCGGAGTAAGTGTGGTGACCTGTGCTGTCATGAAGGCCATGAAATCAGCCATCTGTTGTCCCTGTGCCGCTACTCTATCCGCCAACCTCTGATAGTCGTCGTCTGATGTAGTAGGAGGCTGACTACTGCTAGCACCCCTATCGCCAGTCTCGCGTGCATCCGTCATCGTCTTCTGCACGTGGATAACGATTTCCTATCACTATTACGAAGCCTACCACGTACATACGTATACATATTGAAAAAGGTAGCATATATATATACAAATTCCCAACTCACTTTCACTCAATTCCCAACAAAATAATTCCTAGGCAAGGTTCATCTGGTTTCCACTTCTAAGGTTTGTGTTTTATGAGAGTTCGTATTTTTTTCTTATTTGTCCCTAAGGTTCTGAAGCCTAAGCTCTGATACCAACTGTGACGGCCCCGCTTCTAATCTAGGGCACCGTCCGGCCTAATCCCGTAATTAAGCCCTAATAACAACACATAGGACCCGATTAC
The DNA here is from genome assembly GCA_039657345.1 of Stephania japonica. Classification (NCBI taxonomy): domain Eukaryota; kingdom Viridiplantae; phylum Streptophyta; class Magnoliopsida; order Ranunculales; family Menispermaceae; genus Stephania; species Stephania japonica. The sequence goes on along the minus strand of CM077558.1, from coordinate 10,120,543 downwards.
GAATTAGTCAGCCTTTACTACCTGTGTTCTCTTGTTTAAACAATTATTTTATTTAGCGGAAGTCTTTAATATTTTAGCGGAAATTTTTTTATTTTATTTTTTTTTTTTTTTTTATAAAGCCTAAGTGTGGAAACCAGGAAATAACGATCACCATATATATGCAAGTAAACGGCGAACATATATAAACAAAGTGAAAGCCAAAAGTCGGGTAATCTAACGCTCATCCCAATAACATCCCAAAAGATAAAGACATAAGTAAACATAATACAAAAAGTACCCTACATGTACGGGCAGCTACTACGCTCGGAGCTCGAGAGGTAGTCGCCGATCTTCTCCTTGCCCGACTGGTGTTTGCTCGATGGACCTACACCCACCGTCACAAACTAGACGGTGAGTATAGTGAAATTTAAGTGATAACTGGGAAATCTAATACTGCATTTCCAATTTAAACAAAAGGTATATAAAAGCATATGTAGCTGAAGAAATGTTGAATAAATAATGCAAGTAAATACCAACGTTAACAGATACCCATAAACTGACACAGGCTAAGTCGAGATGATCTACGTCTGGTCGGCGGTGAGAACTATCACCTAGCCTTTTCCACTACTGTATGGAGCTATGCTCAACTTATGATAATAATCTCTCTTTTTTTTTTCTAATAACCTCAAATTGCGGAGCTGTGCTCGGCGTATTTAAATCATTTATACTTGCCGACAACCCCGTGATCCATGTCACGTGTGCCGCCTAAGTGTAGTGGCGAGTGCCGGAGACCCCGAAAGACCGAAATCCTTGTGAATCCGCGCATCTCATGTGCAATGGACACTAGATAATCCTTACTTTAGTTTTCAAGAATATATATCCTAAAGTTGTTACGATTTCAACATAAGTTAGGCTACAAAGCCCCAAGGGAAGTAGAAGACAAGTCCAACATAACAGATAACCCTATAGCATGCATTTTCTAAATATCCATTAGCCACATTCCAAGACAAACATTGAGCATATAAGGAAACATGGAGTCAATGATATAATAAACAAGGCATCATGCTATATCGATATTCAATATGAGTAGAAACAAGGAAAGCATGATGTGAGAAATAAATTAGCTAGTCTACAAATAGACTGAAAATTTATAAATGACTGGAATGAAATAAAGTAAAGAGTTCCCACAGTTTCACTTACAGTCAACGCAATAGTCCTAGCTATCCGGCCTCCCGACACTCGCGTCCCTAGACTCCCGGTACAGTCTCCTAAGTCCTGGTGTGTTTAGATAGGTATTTGGTTGGTTTTAGGTCAAGTCAAATAGATTTGTGAACCTATAACCCAAAACAGCCCCTTAAGTTCTTGCAAAACTCCAATTTGATACTTAGTATTGCAGCGTTAATTAAACCATCATAAACTCTAAATCATCAAAGACACTTAAGAAGAAAGTTTTAGCTCTAGGTCTTAGCTTTCTGGAATGGTATGGTGTGTAAGGTTTCGATATAAAATGAAGGAGATATCAAATATTTTCAAAGACAACTCGAATTTGAATCAAAATCTGATCAGCGAGATTGTAAAAATCAGTTCTCCCAATTTAAAGCTCCAAAAATCATAATTTTTGGTCACAAGTCACTTTACATATCCAAGAATAACATAATAAAAATTCATCTCATTTGGATATGAATTGGAGGAGTTATGCCTTTTCAAAGTTCACCTTCAACAATCCCATCATGACATTTAAATTACCTATTTGCAGAGCATTTTTGAGTCAGAAAGAGCTGGAATTTCAAAAACATGGTAGCCACAAAAGTTGTTTGTATATGAGTTAGATTTCATATGGCATTGGAATCACTTAATTTGGAGTTATGATGAGTGAGTTATGTCCAAATTACAGAGGCTGTATCAAGAAAATTAGATTTTCAATTTTACAAGAAAAAAAAACCCCAATCTTTGACAAAACTTCTCAATTATGAAATACAGCTTAGGGAAATCATTTAGTGTTTCAAAATGAGTTAAAACATCATTAAAACATCTTTGAAATCGATTTTATATAAAAGCTTTAATATTCATAACCAAAAACACAACAATTGAAGCATAAAAGAGTATAGATGATACCTAAGGTTTTAGCTTTGATGGTTGTCACTTGAGCTTCCTTTGATATGGAAATTTGGCTCTCTTACACCCCAATTTCCAGTAAACAAAATCCCCTAACAGCTCTGAATTTTTTTTTTTTTTGCTTGGTTTGTATGCAAATGAGAAGGAAAGTGTTTAAGTGTTTCTTTTATAGTGTTGGGTTTTCATCAAGTTGCACAACTCCATCTCCATGTGAATCAAGGGTCATCAAACACTCCTACTCACCTACTTTTTTTTCAGCTCAATGACACTTGTTAAGCATGAAACCCCTAAATGCCACTTGTCAAGCATGTAGTTTCCTTTATCATGGTCATCCATCATTTGATTTTTTTGTCCATCTCTAAGATGATCTAATGACCATTAATTACTCCTACTTTCACTAAAATTTCAGCTTTGTGACACAAATGCATGACACAAATTACATGGGAGTGTGTGCTAGTACACATCTCTAGGCATATCCAAAGGGTGGTTGTAATTACATTTGACCATAGGCCTTAATATTTGATTTCATTTAAATAGAACATAGGCTAAGTAATAGTTTATTTAAATTGATGTGTATACCATAGACTTATGTTATGAAATAAATTAGTTAACACTCATTTGACTAAACTTAGACTTACCACATGTCTAGCTACCCGACTCCTCGGCTCGCACACAAACCGAGGCGTGTCCCCGCTCGCGTCTCGACACCTATAAATGCATGAACCGACTTAGTTAGTCTACACATATACATATCACTAGGCATACACCACAACAAATATATAATATACCTCGACCACGTGCCTCGGTAGGTGTGTGCACCTCACGTGGGTCCCACATCACGGGTCGGTCATCCTGATTAAACAAGTTAATCAAGATTAGGAAATTGGGCCGTGACAAAAACATTGACCCACCAAGAATACAATTCAACATGAATAATAACCTAATAAATGAACAATTGAAATCATGTTAAGGCCCCAACTGGTTTTACTTATCTTTAATGCGTAAAAACTACGCAATATCCGGCTTTCACACTCTTTAAAACTCATACCCAACACTCGAAGTCCACTCTCAATATTCTTGGTGTTTATTAAGTTCATTTTAAGTATTTTAGAGACCAATAATTCTTGATAACTCAATTTAGAAATCTCGAATCTTATTTTAGTGTTGGCGATTGTATTCATGACTAGCTAAACTTTTACTAATTAGTGATATGGATTGTAGTCGACTACACCCTTACTAGTTAAGCCATGACTGATTGGCCATGCCATAATTGACTGAGCCATGACCTAAAACAATCCTAACTGATTGCACCACCATTGGCTGAAATATGACTATAACAGCCACATTCGACTATCTCAAAGCATGATAAACTATAAGCCATAATAATCTAATCTAGTTGAGCCCTGACTTGCTTAAACACGTTTCGCAACAACCTCATTCGACTGCGTTGAAAATGGTTGAACTACGATTGATTGGACTATGGGCAACTAAGCCATGGTGACTATTTCACTGTGTTGTAGTTAGCTTAATCTTTTTCATAAACTTATGGGCAACCACATTGGGTCTTATAGCCACCAGAGCACAACAACCACGAATAGACAACAACAATTATGTGGGTTTTGAACTATGAGACCTCCAATAAATAGGGTTGATTTAACCCTATTAAGTCCCCAAATCTGATGTAATATAGATTTAACAAAATGAAATGAGAATGAAAGATCATGCGGTGGCCCTAACTCCCGAGGTTGCCACGTGGTGCACTACGGGCCCCATAACCTTGACACGTCATTGACCTGCTGGGTTGTGACGATCCATAACCTGATTAGAGTGATACCCAGCTTGAAACCCTAATTAAGCCTCGATATAACAACCAAACTTAACTAGAGCCAGCAGCCTCTTACCAACTACCAATGAATACATCTTGTATATCTTGATAATCAAATAATAGTGAAATCAAAATGCAGTAGGAATTAAAACTTTTTCGATAAACCTCAAGATATACAAAAATCGGTACAAACCTTGGTATAAAAATCATATATGAACCTTGGTTATTACAAAACAATAATTCATACAATATATAACCAACATGGAAGATCAATGCACCGTAGACAAGATTATAAACTCATATTCTTCTCCGTCCCTAAGCTGAAGTGCATGTCGATAACCTGAAATGTTAATTGAGTAATGAGCGCTCTAACTTACGTAGTAAGTGATGCTCATAGACCGATAAACTATTACTCAATATCAATTGATTAATGAATAGCAATATGAACCTAAAACATATCTATTTAGATATTGAAAATTATATAAACAATACATAATGAAATGTAAGTCAAAGGTAAATCTTGTAACCGTACTTGTGACTTGAAATTTTGCATTTTTAAAATAGAGTCGTACACTCACGTCACTCAAGAATACAACAATAAAATCACCATGTTGGTCGACAAGTGATTCTGCTGGTTTATTCAAGCTTGACTGAGCTACCAACTCTAACTGGACAATGTCAACTAAGGTAAAACTCTGGCATACTGAGGATGAAGAGTGAAATTCACTTTTCAGGCTATCATTTCTTGGTTATTAAGGTAAAGGGCAAAATCCATTTTCCCGACGTACCTTGCATCCCTTAGTCCCGGTCCGCCTCGTCGCACACACTTTCGATCATTTTAATATTTAAAAACAATTAAGTCACAGTATGTTGCCCCATTCCCCAGTCTATAAACTACATGTGCTAAATATGATAATTTACGATGCATAATTGCTAGGAATATGAGACTCATTTACATGTGCTGAGCTTTCTTAACTTTATACTAACTTACATCACTCCCGGAGTCTTCAACCTTTTCACCGTCGATCGAGAACCTAACATAGACCAATAATAATTAATTTGAGTCTATTACTCACTAGTTAGAACCCCTAAACAGGTCCCTCAACTCTCGTCAAACCCCGAGACCTTCTATTAAACTTCTGGGTAAATCTATAATTGAAATGCCTTTATTCTCATAAATTTGGTGTTTTATGAGTCCTTCATTGACTCTAAAACCCCCGGTCCAAGTCTTATTCGAATAAGAGTCCGAATCCCATTTTTCCTCTTTATTTTATTTTTCTTTTCATTTTACAATCCCGATGTCGTGGGTGGCGGCGAACATTCAAATCATGGCGACGCGAGCCACGGTGGGACATCGGGAATCTTGTTGACCAGCCGCCGTGGGTGACGTCGTTTGGGTTTTACTCCTACGACGCTTTTCACGGCACTAAAACAAAAAACCCAGTTGGGGTTTCTTTCTTCCTTGACCCGTCGCAATTCCTTCCCAACGCCATTAAAACATCAAAAACAGTCTAAATACTATTTTTTTTTTTGAAAATTTCGAATTTTTTTCCATTTTTCCAGAATTTTATTTCTTTTAATTTTTCTTTTTCTATTTTATTTTTATTTTTATTTTTTATTGTTTTTGGGCCTGAAACCGGGGTGAACCGCGTTCGGCCTAACCAAGCTGAATTGGTTCGGTTTAGGTCCCTTCTTCTTCGATCGAAATAGATCTTCGACTTTGTTTCGATCAATATTTTTTCGTCGATAGTTGGGGGAGCCCAACCCCAAGTTGGTTTGGGCTGGGGTCTTAGTTAAGCCCGGCTTGTAATTGATTAGCATGTGCATAGATTTACGTGTCATATTGTGTTTGTATGGAATGTATTAATATTTATGAAAATAATTAGATTAATTAGCCTATAATGGAATTAAATAATAAATTATTGGATGACTAATACCGTGTATGGGTCAATGGTGACACACATGGATTGTGGGGTAATGTACACACCCGAGTATTCTCGTTGGTGTGTACTACAAAATTATAGGCGTATATATATACTAGTTTCATTACGTGCTTCACACGAATGAGAATTAATTCAATTACAAAACCATATTTTTATAATTCATAAAGGATGTGATTCTGATTATATTAATAAACATAAAATTATACATAAATAAACTTAATTTCAAAAAGACATGTTTGTTTACCAACGACGACAAAAAGAAAAATGAAAAAAAAAGTTTTATATGAAATTAAATCATAGGACATGCGACTCTTTATTTTTTTGAAATGTACTTATGTTTGTCAACTTATTCAATTGGAAAGATTAATTTATATAATTTATTCAATTGAAATATACCTAAGTTTTTTTTCATGAGGTATAGGCTATGGCTTTTTTTTGAAGAGAAATCGAAATTTTATTAATCATTTATGGCTCAATATAGGACCAGACATAAAATCAAGTACATTGATTCGCTAATCCTATTTGTGCAAACAAACAACTATTAATTTGTTTTTTTTTTTTCGAAATTGAAACAATTTGACAATTAGGGACTACTCTCTACAACGTTGAAACTCATGATAATACACAAAAGTATTAGAACCACAAAACGAATAACAAAACTTGTCAATAAGGAGAAGACAAATCCAAGACTTCCAACTAGGGAAGAAAACTAACTATAAAGTAAAAATTAAAAATAAATTAATCTAGCACGTCCACATAAATCTATGCAACACCGTTAATGAAGATGCACTGTAATAAGGATAGACTAATCTGTACAAATCTGATTAGATTTATTGTTATTGAATGAACAAAGAGCAAAAGAGATCTACCAAAAAATAAAAAAATAAAAGATTTAATTAGAACCACCGTCGATCGTTGAGAGGTTCGGCGGTGGTCCAAGAACCAAATCACAAAAATGAATTAAAAAAAAGAATTTTAGGGTTTTGGAGAGAAGAAGATGGAGTTGTTGGTGAAGAAGATGATTAAAGTATAAACTATAATTATTAGTTGTTGAGTTAAAGTGGAACACTTAATTAATGTTGTATACTTGTAATGGGGTTTTAAGATATGAAGGACTTAACTCATTATCTCTATCCAATTACAATTACAATGTATAATTTAGTAAATTTGTAGATTGAAAAGGGTAAAATAGTAAATTTGCTTATCGTCGATTTGTTAGGTATTCGTGTTTTTATATCTTGTATAGATATTGTGGTTTATATATAAATATATAATGAAATGAAAATAAATAATAAATTGGTGGGCACCGAGTGATACGTAGAGTCATAGACGACACATGTGGGTCATACGATAGTGTGCACGTCCGAGTGTGCTCGTTGGGGCGCACTATGAAATTATAGGCGCAAAAACACAAGTGTGTATATATTTATATATATAAAGCATATATAAAATTTACATATATATTACAAATAAATAAAGAAAATGTGAAATGACCAATAAGGGCATTGGGTTTGTTTAAGAGAGTAGATAAGGATGGAGGTATTTTGGTCATTTGACCAACCCCCAAAATATCTACAAATTACCACCGTCGTCACCATTCTCACTTCAAAGAAAAAAAACAGAGAAAGAGAAAAAAAGATCGATCGATTGAGAGTGGGAAAAAGAGGAAGATCGAACTAGAGGAGAAGAGAAGCAGTGAAGATCGAAGGTGGACTTGTGAATTTTTGTTGTTGTTGAGCGAAGCTCAGCCAAGGATGGAGGTCGAACTACTCCCCTGCCGAAACCAACCTGGGGTTGGGAGCCCAACCTCAGCGATCGAAAAAAAAATTGATCAAAACAAAGTCGAAGCTTTGTTTCAATCGAAGAAGAAGTAGGGGTCTGAACCGAACCGGTTCAACTCGGTTGAGCCGAACCTATAGAGCATTAATTTTATGAGAAACACAAGCACCATCTCTATTTTCATTGAATTCAAAAGAGAATGCAGAAGCTCAACTTTTTTATTGTTGGTTGATGAAATCAACTCCAATTACTCTAAGATTTCACAAAATCTCTCTCTCTCTCTCCCTCAAAAAATAGATTTTTCTCTCAAAATGAGAAAATTTGTAGCTATAAATATCCCTCCAACCATACTTATCACTTAATCTCATCAAGTGTGCCAACAAGTATCTCGAGGACATCCTAAGGCCTCTATTTGGGTTATCCAATTCACTTTAATGACTCAAATAGGGCACTCATTTGCTTGGTCTTATCCACTTATCCTCCGATTATCCGGTGTCCCACACCATCGACACACATCGTGAGTCGTGCCATAGCCTATTATATATTTCGATCAATGGCCTCGTTTATGGTTTTATTATTAATACTTTATGACATTTACCTTGGTCATTTATAAAAATCATTTCCTAGACTTAGTGTACCCATATTTTGCTTGCCCAGTACCCATGTCGACACGTTTTTCGAGACTAATACCCATCACAACGTCTCGTACTATTTATCAATTTAAACAACGCACGTATGATGTAATATAAATTAAATAATAATAAACATCACAACTATGCAACCAACAAATAAAATAATGATTCACGCCCAGTGTAAACGTGCTCTAGCCTATCTGAGGCATCTATGTAGCCTGAGCTAGCATCCATATTTGAAAATAACTTAAATAATGGTGTCAATAAATATTGGGCCGTTACAACTTGTAACATCCCCTATCTCAATTAGGAGATATCCGGCCTGAAACTCTAATTAAGCACCGGTACACCAAATCAGGCATAACTAGAGCCAGCAGCCTCTTGTTTTCCTCTGATAACAACCTGTATATTGCATATATCGAATAAAACTTAATTCAAATACAGTGAAAATTTAAAACTTTTTTGATAATATTATACAATATACTAAATCTATATAATACAAAAATTCATCGATTAGTAAAAACAACCCAACCCAGTTATATATACAACATAGTCAACCAATATATATTATACACGCATCAGTTTACATCAAGAGAAGTCTTCGAGACACTTAAAGCTTCCCTTTCCCCTTCTCTTTTGCTGTCAGTCGAGAACCTAAAAATTGTAAAGTTGGGTGAGCTCCTACATGCTTAGTAAGTGACTCAGAGGAACACATCAATTATCAACTAAATAACAAGATAAATGCATAACAATACGAATCCAACGCATATTTAAAAAGGATATTGAAAGCATATAAACAATACATAACTGAATGCAAATTCATAAGTCTTTCGCAACTATACTGTGACTTATATTTTCATTTCATTTGAATTAGAGAGTCGAACTCCCACATCTTTCATGAATTACCACTGACAGCTGGTAATTCATAATCGATGTGCCGACAACTCAAATGGAAAGCATTGATCGGGATACTCCCAAGTCAACTGTGGGCGCGGCGATGGGTGGCCGCCCAATACAGTTCCAACCTCAGGCCAATTTCTCCCGCCAAACCTTTTCTTGATTTTCAATTTCATTTGTAAAACAAAACTAAAACAGTTTGAGTCACAGTACATTGCCCCATTCTCAGTCTCTAATACTACTTGCTCTAATAGTATTAATTTACGTTGCATAATTGATAAAAAAAAACACGAGTCCCACTTACCTTGGTCATGTTTTCCTAACTTTGACTCCTGATTTTCTTGCTCTTGGTGTTCCTTTCGTTTCCTAGTACTCGAAATCCTATACCACATTGACTAATGTTAAACTTTATCCGACATTTATAGCCTTTAACCCCAAGTCTAAACTCATGACTCTATAAAATACCCCATAAACTAATTTGATTTTTCCTCATTTTGCACTGGCCAGCGTGTTGTCCAACTGCCTTATCCCTGTTCCAGCCTTAAACAGTCAGCACGCTGGGGCTAATGCCCAGCGCGTTAGCTGCTTGGGTTTCCTACAACAAAGCATCATTTATGCTCTGTTGCGACCTCCTCAAATTCATTCGAAACCCCTACAATCCTCAGAAAGGTTATTCCCAACCATCATACACCACATATCTATCGATTTCCAACACGAAATACAATAATTCATTAAGAATTTGAACAATAAATTCCTCAACAACTCAATCATCAACTAACACCCAAAACCCATTAATTTTTATCAACATCAATCGATTTCTCTTCATAACAGAGTCCTAGAGACCTTTCTAACTTCACAAAATCTATTGAAATCACATCCCACGTCCTTAACTTCACAACACAACTCTTTCACCAATTCTGAATTAAACAATCAAGAAAAATGATGGAAAAACTCACCAAATCCGCAAGAAGACAACCCAACTCATTGTCGAACTTCACTATGGATCTAAGCAACTCAGGAATTCGCTTTCTCCTTTCTCCCTCTTCACTCACTCCATCAACTGCCTCTTTCTCTCTCTCGATTTCGAACAACAAAAGAAACAAAGGCGGTGAAAATTTTTATTTATATATAAAACCTATCTTGAAAACGCATCGCGTTATCTCAAGGTTATTTTAAAGTTTATCCAACCATTTTTTATTATTTTATTTTATTATATATATATATTATATAACCCATTATGTATATAACTATATATTCATATATATTTTACATATATTATTCCAATCCTCGCACACCACTAGTTCACTCGAACATACATGAACTCTTGCGACTCTACCAACATCCAATTCTTCACTTACTAATTAATGCATAATTATAGTACACACCATGCAAACACAATTACATCACAACAATACCTACATACACGCTATTCAAGATACGCCAGACCTAATTCCAAGCTTCATTCCACTTAATTATGATTCAGATTAATGCTAATCACTAAATTAAGTTATGGGTCATTACACAACTCTTCCTAACAAGGGGAAATTTCATCCCAAAATTAAGGTAGACTACCATCTCATACCGTGGGATCATCCATGGTAACTAACAACCCAATAAGCCTCGATTTTTTGTTCTTCTTTTCGCATATAGGAAACTTTGGCGAAAACAACTGACATCACTAACTCTATCTTGATCCCCATTAGACTATACTTCAGTATCTTGGGATCCCACCAATGGGCTTCTCTACCCCTCCACTAGCCTATCACCCAGGAAGCTCGTGCCACGTGTTATGGACTAGTGTATCGTACAACCATTGGGTCTTCATATGTATGGATAGGAAATCAAAATGCATAAGCTAACGTACCCTCAACAAGCTGTCAAATCGCCTCCCTATCTGGCTATGCAATACACATGAGCCTTCTTCTGGCCTGCTCTAGCTCTCATGGTGGCGACAGTCTCTAGTAATCTGGTATAAGATGTCCAGTATGACCACATCAAAAACATTAACATCAATCCTACTATTCAGATTGTCTATCCTCGGGTCTCTAACCTTGATCCCGACCCCGACCTTGGTCCCTCTGATTGTAGTCACGACGTCCCTAATCTCGCTCCTATTGGTACTGCAATGTCTACTGTCTAGGTCACTCTACAGGTATATGTGTCACGATGTGGGTTATGTTAGTCTGTCGATCATTGTATTCATACTTATCTGATTGATAGTCGTCCCTGCGGTCTTGGTTATCTTTGCGACTCCTATCCGAATGTCGACCATCTCTACAATCCCTATTAAACTGATCTCTCTGTCTCATCAACCTGTGATCCTACCAAGAACTTTGTCCTGACTATCCTTAAGAACCAATAGATACTTGTCAGATATCTCTCTGCAAAAGATAAGTCTCGTGTAAGAGAGCTCGATCGTATATCTCGTGCAGTGTGCGAGCCCCATTCAACACTATGTCACTGGAAATCACCTCAATTAGTCATCGGATGAAGTAGTAGATCTGCAATCTTTTCATGTCGGCGGACATCCATGGCAAACTACAGTAAGTACTAGTGCCTTTCCATATACTGTAGGACCGACAGCTGGTTGCCCTGTCTTACGTACAAAAACTCCTCCCTCAACCTCAGCTGCACGTTAACCGATATGTACAAATCGTAGAACAACTGACGAAACTCGACCCAAGTTGTCGGATTCGAATATGTGTCAATGCACGTCATCCACCAAACCCGCATTACCTCTAAAATAGGACCTTGATACTTTTACCTGTATTCTTTCCTTGACTCCCAACATCTTATGCAGTAGCTAATATGATAGTATCCACCTCCCTACCGCCTTTGGATCACTTCCTCTGTAGAAGAAACCATGCTCAAAATGGATGAACTCCTTGATCAACTTGGCCTCAGGTGTCAAGGTTAAGTCCGATGTAGTAGTCGGCAGCTTAGTGGTCGTTAGTGTAGGAATCGACATCTCTACAGACACGATCACTGGCTTAATCCCATCGGCCTACGGCTCTAATGTTGTCGCCCGAACAGGTGTTTGAAGACTAGCTAGGGTGATTGTTGTCTATGGAGTAGGTATAGGAAGAACTAGGGAAGTTGTTGCGACTGCGATGACTATTGTGGAATTACCTCTGAGCATCTGAAAATCTCGATTAGTTGAGCCTGGTGTGCAGCAAATCAGTCGTCGACACTCCGAGCTAACGCGTCAACGATAATAACAGCTCTAATGGGATCACTAGTTTGTCCTATCTCAGGCTGAGAATAGTGTTGTCTATCCATCGTAATATGCATCGAAAAACGTATGCCAGATTAGCCTCGATATATATACGCGTATAATATATATAGTATACAGTAAAAACATAACCCGTGTATAAATCCCTACCCTACCCGCCTTATCACTTCCCAACTAGAGTTCTAAGGTAAGTACATCGGGTTTCCATAACTAAGATTCTTTCATTAAGTTTTATGTTCTTTCCTTAATTCCCTAAGTTTCATGAACCATTGCTCTGATACCAACTTTATTTGCCCCAAATCCTGGGGTGCGTAGCCTCGGGGTTGGGGACCGCTATAGATCATTACAGATAAGAAGCTTACCTAGGCTTTGCTTTTGAGAAATCCAGCCAACTTCAACATCCACTAGTCATTACCTCTCTTTCTCTCCCATCTCTCTAAAATTGGATATGAAAATTAATTGGGTAGGGAGGGAAGGAAAATGAGTGGGGTTTTAACTTTGTTTATTGCGGCCAAGAATGTGCTAACAATGCTCCCATTATGTGGCTATAATTACGACAACAAACTTAGCCTTAGGGCCATTGATTTTCTTAGTTTGACTTCTCCACTCTCATCTCGAGGTTGATCCCAATGTAATAAAAATTAACTTGAATTTAGGCTAATCAATATACTAATTGATATAATTAACTTAGACATTTAATTCCACTTAAATAAACAAGTCATGAGCTAATTTAATTTTTATCAAATTGACTCAAGTTGCCCAACATCTCAACCTACCCAATATCCTTGTTTACATGCATTTCGAGGCAATTCTCAATCGCGCTATTGACAATAAAATAACGAAATCATGAGCTACGAGTATACATAGGTAATACATGTCATCATCCAAATAGAAGATTTTTTTCGGACCGTTACAATAGGATATGATGATGGTTTTCTTCTTATAAAAAACATTGATATTGTACTATCCGCTAATACTGATATTATCCCTATCTTAACTACTTTCAACTCATAGGTGCAGGGTTTTACTTTAAAAGGCTATATATTACTTGAGGAGATCCATATCTATATCATTCATATAAAATCTTCCTTAACACATGGGAATGTTTATAACGGAGTCTCTTTTATGTTTTGGGAGTGGTTATCAATGTAATCCTCCGAACATGTGGTTTATTAAATGTACGACACATGCCATTCCTTATTTGGCATCCCTTAGCGTGAAAGTATCAGTAAAGTAAAGATCTACGGGATTGCGCCCACGTGCATGGATGAGCTTAACATAAAAAACCAATGGTATAATGAAAGTCAACGGTTCAGCTAAAATCTGGGAGAAAACACCTTGGACTGAGAATCTGTCCAATATGTTTTTCTCCTAGGTTCCAGCTGAACTCGTCGACTTTAATTTCAGGTTGATTTTCATTGGGTTTGGATAATCTAATAAATATATGAAATAGATTTTTGGGCCAAATTGTAAACACTAAAACAATTTAGGTTTTTTATAACACTTAATTGATAGAGGTTTTTGAGTAACCCCTATGTATTAGATGATTAAGGTTACTATAACACTTAATTCATAGAGGTTTTAATTAACCCCTATGAATTAGACAAGTAAGACTTTTAATAGGACTAATTCATAGAGGTTTAGAAAACCTCTATGGAAAGTTGACCCAAGAACAAAACTCACTCGCCCCACTCTCACTCACTCGTCTCGCTCGCTCGCTCGCACTGGTCATTCAAAGAGGACGCCGTCTTCAACCTCTTCGACCTCTTCGTCATCTTCGTCTAGGGTTCACTCACTTCGCCGAAGGATCGAAATCGTCTTCGTCTTCGGTTTCATTTTCAGGTATCTCTCTGTCTCTCTGTCTCTCGGTCTCTCGATCTCTCGATCTCTCTCTCTCTGTCTCTCGGTCTCTCGATCTCTCTCTCGAGTGAGTGCGACTGTGCGAGATCTCTCTTCATTGTTGTTTCTTCTTGAATTCGATTCACATTGCTTCGTCGATCCCACCGTCTATGCAACCAAACTGTCAACTCTGTAATCTCTGTCTTTCTGTCTCTATGTCTTGATTTCATCGTTTTTCAGTTCTCTTTGTGTGTTCGTTTTTGTTTGATTTATAGGAGACCGACGCGAACGGACGGACGGAGACTGTGATTTAGGGCTTAATCGGCTTGCGAGAGACCAGCCTTTTGTTGTTGAGATTTTAGGTGATTTTTTTGTGGTTTGGCCGGTTTTGTTTGTCAATTGCAAAATGCAAATGTGTTTCGTTCTCTCAAACTACCTTTATTGATTCTCGGTTGAAATTGATTGCATTTGTTTGTGGTTTCGTTGTTTGGTTGGGATGATTGATGGTTTTAGGTTTTTCCCCATAACTGCTTCTTCAATGAGAACCGAAGGCACCTTAGAACATAGGACGAATTCTTCACTTTGGATGTAGGATTTGTAATTTCTTAAGCTCCATGAGAAAGTTATGTTTCTATGCCCATTACTATCAATTTCTCCACTCTTCACTTGAGTAACCAACAGAGGTTTCGTAATGCCTCACTACTACCCCTAGCATTTTCAAGTCTCCATAGACGCTCTAGCTTTTTTTTATTTTATTTTTTATTTTTGTGGTTCCTTTCCGACAGAAGGTGTTTAAGTGAAGCAAGTATGTTGCAATTCTAGCCTTCTGAAAAATTGACTTGCTATGCATTCTGATTCTTCCTAGCACCAGTTCCTGGTCTTTTACTTGAAGGAGTGTAGTTTAAAATCGCAACATAATTTGTGATATAATGGACTATTTAAGAAGGTTTTTAGTTTTCTGAGTTTAATGATGGTCAGTAGTAAAATCAATAGGGTGCATAGCTATGGATTGATGATTGTAAATGAGAGAAATTAGGGTTGATATGTGAAATTCATATTAACACTTCAACATGAGGAAAAAGTAGGATATACAATTATCTTATTGATGCCTGAATTAAGAGTTACCAAGTGTTTCTCTTACTAAAGTGGCTAGGACTTCCTTTTAGCCATTGTGTTTTAAATAGCATACGATGATGTTGGAAGATGCCATGTGAATGCCAAAATTTAGAGAAGAATTGGGAAGAGGGAGCAAAGATAGGAAGTTGAGATCTGTGGCTTAAGCAAGGTCGCAAGGTGATACAATTTATTGTACAATCATGAATATTGGTGTTGACGTTTTTATGCGGAAGATCAAATGATAAGGTAATACTTAGATATTTTTCTTGGGTTAAAATTTATAATGAAATAAATTGGGACTAGAAAGACCTATTTGAAGTGCTTTTGATTTGTTCTAGTGTGATTTCGTTGCAAATTGGAATGTGCTTTAGTTATCTCTTTGGTGTAGGAAGAAAAGTAGATTATATTTATGGGTTGAAAAATTCAACTAGAGATATTTATGAAGCGTATTTTTGAGACGGCTTTTCCTAGTGTTCAAAGTCAATACATGAGATCTTTTGATTTAATTATTAGCAACAAGAATCACACATTTACCATGAGTGAATGTAAGTGTCATATTATAGATGACAATTTTGATTTAAAAATGAGATTTAAGGCCTCTAAACCCTATCACATCAATTTGTGTTAATTGTTCTCGTGGTTTATTCTACTAATTTGAGATTGAGACTTTTTAAAAAAAAACATACTTAAAATGAGTGTAGTAGGTGATGAGGATTTTCAGGTGAACACATTGTAAAACTCCTAAAAATAGAATTAGAAATAAGAGAAAAGTCCTTTCCCCTTGAGTGTTGATTTTTATGCCTATGTTTAATTAATCAGATTTTTATTATACGTGCTCTTAGTCTTTGATTATTTTTCAAGTGCTTTTCCACTTTAATTAATTTGAGACTAAGGCTATGTTATGTTGTTGTTGTTGTATGAGCTAAAACTAAATTAATTAGATTTTTATTAGATGTATATATATGATTAACATTAATTTTCCATCAGTTCCAATAATTGAATTACTTCTTATTAATTTTAAATGCAAGAAATTTAAAATATGTACAAATAATTTTAAACAAAAAGGAGGTAATAGATATTAACGTTCTTTAAATTTAATAGAGCAAAGATTACAATCTCAAGATGGATAAAGGTTGGGCCAGACATTCGAGGTTAATATTATCTTTTTATAGTAATAGAAGCATTCATATTTTTTGTAAGGTTGAAACTTACTATTTAGAGTTTTTTTGTTTGTATTAGAGTTTCAAAAGAATATTGTAAAGGAGCAAATGCATTCGTTCTTCAAGCTCAAGCTAGAGAAAGACATCCAGAAGGAATTAGGTGTCCTTGTCAAAACTGTCGAAACATGTCTCGTGTGAAGTGTGATATTGCATACAACCATCTAATCATATATGGATTGGATCCCATGTATACAATTTGGTTCCATCATGGAGAGAGTAGCCCCATTGTAAGGAATGAAGTCGCAAATGATGAAGGGGATAGAGTTGCTACGGATGAAGGGGATGATGGGGATGGAGTTGCTAGGGATGAAGGAGATGGAGTTGTTAGGGATGATAGGGATGGAGTTGCTACGGATGAAGATGATGAAATGGATGATGGGGATATAGTTGATAGGGATCAAAGAGATGGAGTTGCTAGAGATGATGAGGATGAAGTTGTTAGGGATGAAGGGGATGGAGTTGTTAGGGATGAAAGAGATGGTGGGGATGAAGATCTAGAAGATGTCAATATCCAAGTTGACGACGAAAGGTTATTTGAAGAGGACAGAACTCCACCTCTCTATTCAGGTTGCACAAAGTACACTAAATTTTCTGCCGCCGTGATTTTGTACAAGCATAAAGCTACTTATAGTCTATCTAATAATGGTTTTAATGAACTATTGAAGATTGTGGTAGACATGTTGCCACAAGAAAATATTCTCCCTAAGTCGTTGCAAGAGGTGAAGAAGTTGCTAAAGGAGTATGAGCTTCATTATGAAAAGATTCATGCTTGTGTGAATGATTGTTGCTTATTTAGGAAGGAAAATGAAGCTTTAGATGCATGTCCTAAATGCAAGTCATCTAGATGGAAAGTAAGTAAATCCAACAAAGAGACCAAAAAAAGAATTCCTGCTAAGATCTTGAGATATTTTCCTATCATACCGAGATTCAAAAGAATGTATGGGTCATTGGAAATAGCTAAAAATTTACTGTGGCACTCTTCCCATTTGAGCCAAGATGGTAAGATGTGACACCCAGTAGATTCAATAGCATGGGATTTAGTTAATCACAAGTGGCCTGAGTTTGCATTAGAGCCTCGAAATCTTAGGCTTGGCCTTTCTGCGGATGTATTCAATCCTTTTCATGATTTTAGCTCTCCATATAGTTGTTGGCCAGTAATGTTAGTCACTTACAATTTTCCTCCTTGGCTTTACTTTAAGGAAGATAGTATGATGTTAACATTATTAATTCCAGGCCCAAAGCAACCAGAAAATGACATAGATATCTATCTACAACCTTTGAATGAAGATTTGATGAAGTTGTGGAATGATGGAGTAGTTGTATTTGATGCAGCAACTTAAAACATTTTTAATTTGAGAGCAATTTTTTTGTGGACGATCAACGATTTTCCAGCTTATGGGAATTTAGTTGGATGTTTTACAAAAGGAAATTTTGCTTACCCAATTTGTGGGGTTAACACATGTTCAACATGGTTGACTTCAAGCAAGAAAACTGTATACATGGGCCACAGACGATTCCTTGAGCGTGATCACATTTTTCGAAATAAAAGTACTTGGTTTGATGGAACTTGTGAAAAGCGCGGAAAACCTGAAGTAATGACTGGATATGATGTTGCAAATGCAGTAAAGAATATCAAAAATGATTGGGGGGAAAAAAGACAAAAAGAAAGAGAGATGTGAATCGGGGAAAGGGGTACGAAAAGAAAGAGAAAAAATCAAGGAAGAAGAATACATCGGAGGCCATTGAAACCACCGGAATCGGAAGAAGATGTCCATATTTTTTAGTTTGCCATGTTGGGAGGTATGATACTAAGTTGATGTGTAAAAATTTCTTTAATTATTTGAAATTGCATTAAACTATTCATCGTTCTTTTCAGCACTTGGTTTTACGCCACAATTTGGACGTTATGGACATCGAGAAGAATGTTTGCGAAAGCATTATTGGCACAATTCTTGATATAAAAGGTAAATCAAAAGATGGACTTAGTTCACGAAAGGATTTGGAAAATATGGGAATTCGGCGAAGATTGCATCCTCAAGTTCGTGGGAGTCGAATATATCTCCCTACAAAGATCATTTAGACTTTCTAAAGTTTGAGAAGCATATATTTTGCCAAAGATTGTCAAATATGAAACTTCCAGATGGTTATGGATCCAATTTTGCAAATCATGTATCACTAAAGGATTGCACCATTGTAGGTCTCAAATCTCATGACTGTCATGTTCTAATACAACAATTGCTATTTGTTGCTTTGAGGGGACTTCTACCCGAAGGACCTCGGATTGCAATATTTCGATATTGTAATTTTTTTAATGAACTATGCCAAATAGTTGTAGATAAAAAT
This sequence comes from Stephania japonica, assembly GCA_039657345.1. Taxonomy (NCBI): domain Eukaryota; kingdom Viridiplantae; phylum Streptophyta; class Magnoliopsida; order Ranunculales; family Menispermaceae; genus Stephania; species Stephania japonica. Next base: position 10,101,623 of record CM077558.1, on the reverse strand, counting down.
AAACTCTTGGATCTTGAGAATGGAATTGGGGAAACTTTATGCATGTTAGAGAGATATCTCTCTCCTTCATTTTTCGATATTATGGTTCATTTACCAATCCACTTGGTAAAGGAAGCTCGCTTAGGTGGACCGGTCGAATACCGGTGGATGTATCCATTTGAAAGATATATGAAAAAGCTCAAAAGTTATTGTAAAAATCGAGCAAGGCCAGAGGGATGCATGTCAGAATGTTACATTGCCGATGAGTGCGTGCGATTTTGCGGTAGAAAGTTGGAAGAATCAACTGATATGGGAGATCAAGAATATCATGACTACAATATTCATAATGAGACAATGCTGGAAGGAGAACCAATCTCAAAGCGATATACAAAAATGTTGTCGACGATATGTTGGAAAAAGCACATCGATGTATATTGTTCAATTTGAAGATTGTTGAACCTTATTTGGAGTAAGTATGCTGGTTAATTAGATCATTTAATTGATTTGAATTCCTGATCCAATTTCTTAATTTATATGTTTAGAATGCATATCATTGAGTTGAAGCGTAAAGACAAACGCCTTGGAAGGAGTGCAAGCCAATTATGAATGAAACATACAAGGACATTTAGTGAATGGTTTGAAGAAAAGGTTGTAAGGTCTTCAACTATATTTTTAGGTTTAATTCCAACAATTATTTTAAAACTCGTGCATTTTTTGCTTACAACTTACCGTGTATATCTTTACAGGTTAAGTCTCAGAATGTTGATGTGTCAAACATGTTGCATTGGATTTCTCGAAAACCAAGAAAAAATGCACTTTCTTGTTCAGGTTACGCAATTAATGGATTAAAGTTTCACACAAGAGATATTGAAAGAGTTACTCAGAATTCTGGTGTGTTTGTTGAAGGTGCCAATAGCCTTTGTAGATCAAGTTCACGGGACAATGCACAAAGAAGAAGTGAAGTTGATTATTATGGGGTTATAAGAGAGATAATTATATTGGATTATTTTGTATATCGATTTCCATTATTCTTGTGTGACTTTGGGTTAATGAAGGAAACGGTATGAAAGTTGAAGATGGGTTTACCCTAGTAAACTTTAACCAATGTCACAATCATAATGATCCATTTATTTTGGCAACTCAGGCCAAACAAGTGTTTTATTCTAGTGAAAATGATTCATCAAACTGGTGCGTTGTGTTGAGGGCACCTCCTCGAGGATTGTATGATATTGCAATGTACGGCGAGAATGCGCAACCATCGTTTTCTGCTGTTGACATATCGCGTGTAGATTTGGACACTTGTGATGAAGATGAAAGTTATGTTAGAATGAATTGTCAGGGTCAATTTGTTGAATGAATTGTCAGGGTCAATTTGTGTAATGGAGTTAAGTTTTAGCCTTATTCACGAATGACTGATCAAATGCTTATATTAATCACTTTATGGATGATTAAGTTGTAGCAATATTATTATCTTCTTTTATTCTTGTGTTAATAATTTCTCTTTTGCTTTTCTTTGTCTTTTCACATGTACTAACTGGAGCATTTGCAGGCATTTTTTACAACCATCTATTTTGTTGTTGACATAGCGTGTGCAGATTTGAGGAAAATAAATGCATAAGGGAGAGGTAAAAAATTGATTTAGTTAATCACTTTATAGGTTGATGAATTTATTTGTGCTCATTTACTGATTATGATATTTTCTTTCCCTAAATGAATAGAGTTCAAAAGCTGCAAAAAAGAGAGCAAGTAAAGAAAAGGAAGCTATAGAAGCATTGATGAGTCGAAACTTAAATGTTGGTGTGAGGATAAGGTGTCCGCAAAGTTCTACATATGAAGCACCTCCTTCATCATGTGACTCTCGTTCTCAATCAATAACTAGGAGCTTCAATCAACAACAACGAGAACAACAAGAAGAAGAGGAACAAGAAGAAGAAGAAGAAGAACAAGAACAAGAACAAGAACAAGAACAAGAAGAACGAGAAGAAGAACAAGAAGATCAACAAGATGAACAACAACAAAGGAAGAAAAGAGGTCCAACCAAGCTTCCTTCACTTGCCAGAAAGAAAAAAGTACTCGTTACTTTCAATGATAGAAATCAGCCCATTGGTGAAAATGCAGATGTCTTTTCTTCTTTCTTAGGAATCGTGTCACGCGAAATGGTGCCAATTACTTTGTCAGATTGGCGCCAACTTAGGGGAGATAATAAGAAAAGAATATGGAAGTTTATTAAGGTTAGACTTCTATTTTTATTATATAAAATTATAAAAATTACTCTATTTGATTGTGTTTCATTCTCATTGCAGGAAAGATTTATAATTCCGGATAAAGCATCTCATGAAAAACATATATTACAAAGAATTGGGCGATTGTTTGGAGCATGGAAATCAAGGCTTACTAAGGAGTTAGAAAATGGCAACGACGAGAAACCTGCCACAATTGATGAAAAGTTATGGAAAGAGTTCAAAAAACAAAGGAGATCTAGCAACTTTCGTGAACAAAGCAATAAAGCTAAGGAAATCAGAGCAAAGCAAATGATTTAGCATACGACAAGTCGAAAAGGATATGCTCGCCTTGAATATGAGATGGCAAGTTTTATTCATTTATTCTATTACTTATACTTATATTTTAATCTTGTATTATTTATTGTTTTTATGCTTATAGGTTGAAGAAAAAGACGGTGCTAGTGTTTCCAGAGCTGAAGTGTGGATTAGAGGGCATTCAGATAAAAACGGGAAACCACACAATGCCGAAATTGTCGAAATTGTGGTGAATTAACTAATAGATCTTTGATATTTTATATTATTAAGTTTTTCTTCCATTTGATGCAAATAGTAGTCGTTTGTTTTGAAGGATAAAATCAATGCATGTAATCAAAGTCAATGCTCAGAATCTACTGCTCAATCAATTAACAATGACCCTATCTCACAAGTTTTTGGTACTGAACACCAAGGTCGAGTGAGAGGCCTTGGTTTTGGATTAACTCCTACTGGTGTAGGTGCAACAACTCAGATTAGCGCTATCATCAAAGAACTTATGGGTTTGAAAGAGAAATATGAAGATTTATCTTCTTATGTTTACAATCAATATAAACAGGCACAAATTGATATTTTCACTATACATATGTGTACTTATTCATATCGTGAACAATATTCATTCTTAAATTGTGTTGGTTATTTTTATGATAGGGTCAACAAGGGGGAGACGGGCACACTTGTACATGTCAGGTAAAACAAAATATTAATCTATTGAATGTAAATGTTACGGATAATGAAACTTCATAATTTTTTATTGAAGCCACAAAACGGGAACTCTTCGAATAAGTGTGGAATGAAGTGCAAGTTGATCGATTGGGTTGTTGGTACCCATATAGTGGCAGAAGGAGAGATTGCAATTGATGACCCGCTACATGTTGTGGAGGGTGCTCCTATTGGGGTTGGATCTTACATGGTGTGGGTGCAAACAGCCATTGACCACAATGCTTTAATATGGAGGACTCAAGCTAATATGAGGACAGTAGAGCAAGCTTTAGGGGAATCGATTCCATGGCCCAAACAACATGTCTTCATACCTAACACTTGAGGAAAGTACGTTTCAACCATTTAGTTTTATTTTTTTACTCATCTTGTGTCTCTGAATTAAATTTTTTTGTGATTGCAGATGATGGGAAGAGCGTATAGATGGTGCTAGAAATTTGATGAGACTAATCTTTGTTATAGAAAATGAGCTTATTTTGTCTAGTTTTAAGTGCTTTATATGAGACTAATCTTTGTTACTTTTGTGTTTCTTTAAATACATTCTGCTTTGCTCTTACTTCTCCATACATACATGCGTGTGTCTCTAACATATGGCCGAACTTCGAAAAGGTTGGTGAGCAAATATGGATTAAAGTGAATATTGAGCAAACTAGTTTCTACAGGGTAAAATATGATGATGTACTTGCAACTCAACTGAAGGATCGCCTCTACCATTCCAGGTGAAGCCAGGTGAGTAATATTATGTTTGAAGTACTTTGATGAATGCACAAATTCTGTTTATGAATATCTTTTTTTTTGTTGGCGAACGCCCTTCATCGTTGGCGACTTGGCTCGAGAGTGCGGCTACCATAGCATATAGAGGAATAATTTTCGCATATTCAAGGATGAGGAAAAACAATGGAAAGATGCTCTTAACATGTCAATGGTTAAGAGCCCAGAAGCCTCCTTGGGTCCTATCAGCAATGCTCATGAGATTTTTCAAGTTTTCAGTTTGGTTCAAGGAACTCACCAAGCAGACTGTAAGTTTCTACTCATTTTGCTTGTTTTTCTAGATCCTATGCTCTTAGGAGTTGCATTGCTTAAATAATTGAAGACTGGCTATGGTTTTTTTTTTTGGTGTGTGTGTGTGTGTGTGTTTGATGATCCTGATTTGAATCTAATGGTTGGAAACTATTTAGTTCTTGGGTTAATGCATTCACTGTTTTTGTGTTTGATTTCAGTAATTTGAGCTTCAATCACTTCACAGGGAGCAATTCCCGAATCGCTTGCTTCTCTTCCGCACTTGACGAAATTAGACTGCACATTATCTGATAACATTTTATCAATTTTTGGTTTGAACCCTAGGGATGAGAGCCATAATGAACTCATGAGCCCAATTCCCGAATCGCTTGCTTCTCTTCCGCACTTGACGAAATTGTAAGTTCTAGTATTGTTTCCTTTTATTATTAGTATTTGTAACAAAAGAATAAACATTGTACATGTAATATGGATTGAATTTTGATTGAGAGCTTCTAACTGATTTTGAAATTTTGTCCTCTGACATCTACTAGGTATTTTGGATGCAATACCAACTTCGCGTTCAACCACCTTCCTTCCAGCTTAGCAAACTAGCAAATCTTACCACCGAGTAATAAGCACTTTATTGATTTATGTGCGATCAAATTACATTATATAACATGAGTTAATGGTTTTTTAGTAACCTTCATCTGACACATAATGCCAGCCATTTTTTGGTTTTCTTCCCTTTGCGTTGATCGCAGTTTTTGGAAATACTGGATTATTTCATATAAAATAAACTATTAAGTGTTCTCACTTTTTCTCATGAAACAATTGCAATTCCAATTGAAAGGCATATAGTATTCTCTTAATTAAAATTCTCGAGCATTTTGATGAACAACGATCACAATTTAACTTCGCGAAATCATGGACTTTGGCTACCCACAAAATCTTTCACCGAAATTCGAAGCTTTACATCACTCAGGAAGGAGTGCGCTCACCATTCTCATCTAAGGTTAGTTCGGTGCTTTCACATTTATATTTTAATCTTTTCTATGATGGTCATCGTCTTGTTGCTAAAAGAGAGATCTCGCATGTTATGTATTTTAGGTTCCTATGTTGCTATAAGAGTATCGGTAGGCATAAATACTCGAGATATGGCATATGAATGAATTCTTGTCACGACATTGATTAGTTTTGTTTAATGAATGGATCTGTTTGAAGTTAAAATGATTTTACAATTTGTTTCTTTATTTTCTCTCCTAAATGTCTGTTCTTTTTGCATTGGAAAAACATGATAGCCTACGAGATAAACCGGTCCCCAAATGCAACTCTACAAGTTACAAAGTCTTGTTGGTTTGCGACGTGAAGGACTTATGTACAAGAAAAATGAGGTGGCTTAATACGCATCCAAACACACACACGCACACACACACAAGTGTGTGTACGTATGTGTGTGTATCTCGAGCATTACTTTTTTAAATAGTGTCGGCAAACACCACTCCGACTCATTTTTATGCTATTGATTGCGGGTTTTTCTCAATATTGTGGAGAGTGTCAACCTCCTTATGTCTTCTAAAGGTACATGACTGATTCCCTATTTTCCAGCTTGTACTTATTTATTTCTTTTGCTTTTTTCACTATCCATAACTTTTGTTACTACGGGTAGTGTTTTGCGTTGTAATGTGACTGGGAAAATACTCATGAAATGCTTCCTCTCTGGAATGCCCGATCTAAAGTGGGGTTAAATGATAAAATTGGCCTTGAAAAGGAATCACACTTAAATCTCGGCCTACTAAAAGGTAATTTTATATGCGGGTCTTCGAAGATCAAATTAGAAAGTTTTGTTTTGTGTTTTTTTGTATTTTTATTTATCTATTATTAATCCCAAGAGCCTTTTGTGGTTGCTTTAATTTTCTTCTCAAAAAAATTTCAGATTTAGTTTTTGAACACCGAGTTAGTGATGCCACTCTCATTTCACCAACTTTATATTGGTTGTGTGCCTTCCATCTTTGTTCCCTTTCTCTTTCATTGTTGGTGGTGACAGGCAATTGTTTTGAAAAAATAACCTGCAATTTGGCCTTTTGCTGGCCAAATAGATAAGTGTATGCCTCAGAGTTTATCTATTCCTCATCTGACACCAATTAAGTTGGTTTCTTATGTGTTATGCTCAATAGCCTTATCTTCGTCTTTTATTTATTTTGCGAAATGCTCAATGGCCTTCTTATTTCACATGGCTGCTAAGGATTTGTCGCTCTATGCAACCATTGGTTGCCGTTAGGCTCCTTGTGAATTTTGGTAACGAAGCTCTTCTATTTGCTTCTTTGTACAGTGGAAAGACCATTGAGCTTGATGATGTTACTTTCCAACAATGTGTCAGCTTGACAAGGTTCAACTCGGAGAAGACAGTTAGTTTTGTACCACCTGATGGTGAATTTGAATTAATGAAGTAAGTTCATAATTCTTCCCCTTAATTTTGTTGTGGCACTGGTTCATTGACATTACTGAGTCACCTCAAAAAAAATTGACAAGTGATGCATGATATATTTCAAATTTCTCTCGGATTTCGACCTTCAGGGACCGAATGGGTATCCCATGGGTATTGTTGCTATCTCTTAGTAATTTATTCCAAAAAATCGGGACTCTTGGTGGAAGATAGGAGAAAGAGAATGTTACTATGATGACAACAATATAGCAAGTATTCGACTCCTTGGTTGGTGAAGAATCGGGAAGAAGACTTGTGAATAGCCTTAACTAAATTCCTTGGCATGTCATAACAACAACAACATAGCCTTAACTAAATTCATTGGCATGTCATAAGATGTGATTAAATCTTTTTTCTGGTTTCTTGGGTACCAAAGTGTTTATCATTGCGATCTAGAATGCTATTTCAATTAATTCAACAATGACGATGACAAAAACTGTAACAACAACAATTTAGATGCAAGTTATGCAACAATGTAACACTTGATAATGTCAACCTATTTATTGATTAATTGCTATAAATAATACTAGCATCTATCTTTTGCTTCATAACAAAATTATGAATATTCTCGTGTTCCATTGTCTTTGGGGTAATATCGGTAATGTCCATCAAGGTCGACTTTTTTTGGATCGGTGTCAATATAAATATTATAAGAACAATAATGTATACTTGTATAATTGTTGTCTAACAATTCTTTCTAGGTTTGAAAAATAAAAATTCTTTCTAGGAAAATCATCATACGACCCATGTTATTTGATCCCTATTCTACTTCTACTTGATCGATGCGACAATGTAACACTTGGGAATGTTCACCATTTATTGGTTAGTTTCTATTAATACTAGCATGTATCTTTTGCTTCTTTACTAAATTATATATATTTGTCGTGTACCGTATCGCGAGAGGGTGTTAATCTTTCATTTCGAGTGTTGCCAACAATCAAGGAATTAAAGAAACACGGATGAAAACTTGGTTCCCCTTCTCGGATATTGTTGTGAGAATGATCGCTAAGGTTGCGGATTTTGGTTTTCCAAAGTATGCTCCTCAAGAAGGTGATAGTGGTGTTTCTTTAGAAGTAAGAGGACTCAGGAGGATATCCGGACCCAGAGTATCAATTTGTCGTTTTATTGATTGGTTGTAGAACACTGCGAATTTCTTAATGGAATAATAATATTGCGAGTGGAATGTAGATTTGTATATTTTCAATTGAAAATGGAAATAAAAATTAATTTTGAGCATTTTCAGCTATTATTTTCTTTTTAAATTACATTTGATAGGGGTTTGAAACCCCTATGTAATCCTTTGACGATAATATAGAGGTTTCAAACCCCTATGAAATCACTACAATTGATAGGGGTTTGAAACCCCTATGTAAGCCTTTGAAGATATTATAGAGGTTTCAAACCCCTATGAAATAGCCAAGATTTGAAAGAGGTTTGAAACCCCTATGAAATAGTCAATATTTGATAGAGGTTTCAAACCCCTATGTAAGCTTTGAGGATAAGATAACACCTTAAAAGATAACACTTTTCATAGAGGTCAAAAACCTCTATGAAAAGTCTTTGATAGAGGTTCAAAACCTCTATGAAAAGTAGAATTTGTTCTAGTGAAACATTCTTCAAACATAAGTGAATAGATCAAATAGAGAATTACTTGCAGGAGCTTTAGTCTCATAAAACCACTAGATCTTATTGCCTTCATGAGCCTTTGAACTTTCAACACCTTGTTTGATGGTACAAGTGCCCTTTTATAGGCTTGAGGGAGAACCTTTAAGATTAATACCAATTTTCATCAAATTGGTAACCTAATGGGAACTCAAAAGACTTTAGGTAATTCATAAGTTATGAAATTTGACATAAGTTTGTGAGACACATAATAATCTTACACAAAGACCTCTACCAAACACTTCCTCGTGAAGACACAAGAATTAAGAGAGCCTTAATTACATATGTAATTTACATATATGTCCTTTGACATTAAATGAATGGAAGAAATGAAGAATCATAAATGTTTGGATTGCTTAAGGGTAAAATAGGTAAAAAATACACTATTGAATTCTAAAAACAAGCTATAATTTTGAACAAGGGGTTTTTGCTAGAACGACTTATATTATTGATCGGAGGGAGTAACTATTTCTTACCACCTGACAGGGGTGGCGAAGTGGCGCATGTACTACATGAGATTTTCTTCACATAACGGTGGTCGGGTGTTCGAGCTCGCATCGACAATGAAACCATTTTTTTGTAATTTCTCCTAGTCAATAGATTTGGTGGGACCGACTTGACCCTTGGGATTAATCACACTCGAATGATGCAGATACCCATAGTTATAAAAAAAAAGTGTATTGTTGTTGTCAAAACATCTCCAGTAATGAGAAGGATGAGATATCATTTGTACGTTGGAGGTTCAATTAAAGTCAAAGGTGTTGTTATTATCGTTTTTTATATATAAAAACAAAGAAGTATATATATGACCAACTAAGTGGGTTATCTAATGGTTTAGTATGTGGTATTATTGCAATATAATGAGAGTTCAAATCCTATAAAGAGCAAGAAAGGTCGTTGGTTTCTTTTTATATATAAAAAAGAAGTATGTTGCTTCTTCGTGTGCACGTTGTGTGTGGGTTTTTTTTCTTAGTATATACTCTTTGGAGGAACTAGGTAGAGTAACCTAATTATTATTTTTTACGTTTTATTTTGATTGGCCACAAAACTTTATCTTTTTTATATTTTGGTCACAAAACTTTTTTTTAAAAAATTTCACTCATAGTCATGCCATATATGTTCATTAACTCACTATTAAGTTATGCTGACATGGCGCTAATGTGGCAATGACGTGGTGTTGCATGGCTAGAACATCAAACTTATTATTTTTAAATAAAACAAATTTCAAAATTATTTTTAAAACTAAAAGAAATTAAATTGACTTGATGTGGTTCTACAGCAACACTAACCTGGCATGAGGATGAAATTTACTTAATTTTTTAAAATTAAATTTATCAATTTTTCTTAAAAAATGTAAAACAAAATGTGGTTGGGAGTGAGGAATGTCTTTTAGTTTTAAGAAATAATTTTGACTTAAAAAACTATTAAATTTTAATTTAAAAAATTGAATAAATCTTATACTCTGACAATGTACAGGCTAATTTAATTTATTATGATTTTAAAAATAATTTTAACATTTGATTTGATGTCTTAGCCAATTCATTGCCACATCAGCGCTACATTAACTTAACAGTGAGTTAACGAAAATGGATGGAATGACTATAAGTTAAAATCTTAAAAAGTTTTGTAACCATCTTGACAAAAAAAAAAAAAAAAAAAAAAAAAGTGATCAAAATGTTGAAAAAAATAAAGTTTTGTGACTTTTTTTTTCAAAGAAGTGAATTGACCCTGAAGTGACAAACCAACCACATCTTATTATCGTTGACTTGCTAGCTAGTAGGATTCATTGTCAATGCACTTTCAACTTTTAGATGCACCAACCATGAAGAGTTTTTGGATACTTCAGGTGTACGTTTCATTATCAATAGTTTAATTGGTTAAGTCAACGCCCTAAAAGAAAATGCACATAAATGTTTCTTCGTTTTCAATAAATCATACACTACAAGGCCTCAATATTTATGTCCTATAAGTAAACCATGAAGGTGATCGATGAATGATAAAAAAAAAAAGGCCATAACTTAGAAAATGTCAAAAACTAATTGATGATAGTGATGAAAAGAAAGCATGACTTAATTAATTAATTAAGTTTATCATGTGGAGTTCATGCACATTAAGTTTGAGGTGCATGGCACGGTTTCAAATATATGTAAATGTGACTCTTACTGCACCATCTTTTTTATGGTGAAAAAATGACTGTTGGAAAGAAAAATAATTATATGTGGTTCTCTTTTTGTGAATGAAAAGATTGAGTCGTGGTTTACATGCACTAACCAGCTAGCTATAGTACTATTGTTGTGGTGGAAGATCTCGTTTCATGGCTTTCAATGCTCCCCCAAATAGGGAACAAATTCTGTACATGCCATGCCTTCCACGATTAGGTGCCCATCAACATCTTCTTTGGTGCTAGATTTTACCTAATGAATTATTAATGATAGGCACACGTGTGGAAGTCATATTTTTTTTCCTCAACGTGTGGAGGTCACTTAATTATATATAAACACTTTTTTTTTTACCTACTGGTTTCCTTTAATCATGCCCTCGACATCCCTAACCCGATCTTCTAAAACAAGCCCCGACATCCTTATCTCTTACCACAAACACTAAAATAATGTAAATTCTTTACTATTTTAGTGTAACTTTGACATCAAATTTTGTTATCTTCTCAAACCAATTAACACTATCTTACTTTATTATTAAATGAGATAAACATTAAGGTATAAATTAAGACAAATATAAATTATAGATAATAATTAATAATAATAATAATAATGTTTAGTGTTGTGAATAATGTCGCACATCAAAATAGCGTACGGTTAGAGCAACACTGTACTATTTTTGTGACAAAACCAGCTCAACCAATCAGCGTTGGTTGGAGATGCTCAATTTGACTAGGAGTTTAAGATAAAGATTGAATGACATAATTTCATTTAATCGTGCATTTAAATTGGTAATTTATTTTAATCGTGCATTTACTGTTTCTTATCATGCCAAAGCAGTCGAAGTAAAAAAATCTAATCCATAAACTTATTTTCATGCCGAAAGTCAAAGGATCCTAATACACCACACGTAAACCACACAAGTAAAATAATTACTTTGAAAGATATTGTGAAAAACTAATACGCGATCCCCCAAATAGCATTTCTCTGTGGTTGGAAAACAATTGTAATCCTACAAAAAAAAAAAAAAAAAAAAACAATTGCAATAATTCCAGCAGTATTTAAATAAACTGGTCTAATGGGCTGTCATTTACCAAGAAAAAAGCACAGGAAATCTAATTTCTATTTAACGAAAGTAAGAGCAAGCCGACAGGCTGAAAAAGGTTGGGAACCTTGGTTACCAAAATAGAATTGACTGATTATATGGATCAAACTCTTTCATTGCACTGAATTTAAATCTAATTTCCATATGATGCATTCTATAAAAAAAATGTTGAATTATGTTAAGGGAGTGGCTAAATGGACCCTAATTTTTGCTAAATATACCTGATTACTCAAGCATACCCAAAATTTTGAATTTCAATTACTAAATGCACCCCTACCTTTTTTCTAAAATTTCAGAAATATCCTTGCTCACCCCATCATCCCCAACCTCTCCATTTTCTATTTTTTGCCATAGTAAAGCACTTATACCAGATGGGATGACTCAAAAGTGTTGTATAAGTGTTTTTTTTTGTTTTTTTCGTTAAACAAGATTGGATTTGATCTCGCCAGTGCCCCTAAAGTAAGGAAGTGTCGCATGTGGGTTTCAGACACAGACTCCCACTGAGACCTTTGAAGAGGTCTCGATCACCTACCACCAAGACTGAGATCTCTTCAAATGTCTTGGTGGGAGCCCGCGAAGACCTCTAAAGAGGTTTTCGTAGGAGTCGACCGAGACTTCTAAAAAGCTTGACCTTATGTGTCTGAAACCCATGAGCAATAAAAACGAACAAAAAAGACTAAAAAAATATGAAAACGACAAAAAAAAAACTAGAAGTTTTGCTCAAAATCACTAGATATTCTTGATTCTATTGACTTTTTGTGCCTAAAATGCGAGATTCAAATCTAAAATCAGGACTCTAAATTCAACAACATCACCACAAAAACCACATAAAAAGGACAAAAAAAAATAAAATAACTCCAAAAATCAACAAGAAAAAGGTAGGGAATGCACTCACGGCATCGAATTGATGTGATTTTCGTTCAGATTTCATCGAAGTCTGGCCGGAGGTGAGGGTGGGATTCGAAAGAGGGAGTCGGTTGAGTGATTGGGGTAGGGGTGAGTGAGGTGAGTGGGGGTATTAGTGAGTTATATGGAGGGTAACGGGTCATTTCATGTATGGATTAAATTTTTTACAAAAAGTGGGATACATTAAGCAAAAAGTGGAGTCTGTTTATAGCCCCTTCCTTATGTTATTTTTTATTTTATTTTTTACTTCAGTGTGAATCGAACCACGATTTCCTTATATTTTGTCTTTTTGGCCAGTGATATCTTTACCATCTTACCTAAGAGGCTTTGACTAGAAATTACTATGTTATGACATAGCTTGTACAGCTTATGGTAAGTCACTCCAATGTTATGAATGCATGATGTCGCGATTCTCCTGTCGTATTGTGTGCAAGATCGTTCGCTTGTCTTCTATTTTGTCTAATTCTCCACTGGCCATGGTCCTTCATCATCAACCTGCATTTTTCTATCACTGATCCCTAATAAATGAACAATCACAATTTAATTACTAAAACAAAGCAAACTCTAAATTTGGAAAGGCAATAAGAAAATTTGTATTCGATTCCTATATGTCTTAGATCGCATTGAGACGGAAAAAGTTACTGAATTCCTTAAGAGTATATTTTAGTACAAGTACTGATGATGAATGCACAAGCTAGTCATCCTCGTGTAGTAATTTCATCCATTCACATCTACAATAAACAATAAATAAATAAAGCTCTCTACCAAAAAAAAAAGCTTCAAGTCAGTACTATAAGATTTAAAACCAGTGCTAAAATTAAAGCACTAAATAGACTAACAAACAAAATTCTCATTGCTCTTGTTCTGTTTATATTTGAGCATATAATTTGCTTTTAACATATATTGTTCTATAAAGGTTTATGCACATGGAATTACTTTAAATTAATACCACACAAACAGTTTTTTATTTTTTTTTCCAAAAGACCACACATACAGTTAAATTGGTGCAAAGGTGTCATAAGCAAATGAAACAAGGACATTTGATGGATGTGAATCGACATTATGATTTGATTGTACATATTTGAGTTAAAAAAAGGTAGATTTGATGCACTAGCTTTATTAGAAATCTTGTCTAGGCAAAACTTTAGTATAATGGGATTGAAGGCATTGTACGTTTAAATATTATGAAGGACGTAGATTTGACTGAAAAAATTGATGCTCAAAAGTGATATTAGTGTTTACATTTTAGTTTCCAATTGATAACTAAGAATATCCAAACCGAGGCCTTTAGTAAAACCCCAACCAAGTGTCTTGATAGTGTTGAACTATATGTGAGTTTGTATTGTACCCAATATTAGTCCCACATGAAAAAGAAACATTTTTGTTTCTTTTCCTTATAAGATATCTTTCACTTACAAGTCTTAGTTAAGTGAATGTGGGTTGGAGTCAAAGACCATGGGTATTCCCCATTGATTAATATATATATATATATATTAAATACTTAATATTTAATATGTCTTTGATTAGGCCTTGGGCCGATGGGCTAAATAACTTAGCTAATTCACAACATAAATTTTTGTTGAAAATTAAGTAATTTCATAGTTACTTATTATGTGAATAGTTGTAACGGTCGTAAATTAAGTAATTTCATAATTATTTATTATGTGAATAGTTGTAACGGTCGTAAATTAAGTAATTTCATAATTACTTATTATGTGAACAATTGTAACTGTTGTGAACAATTGTAACGGTTGTGAACAAACACATTTTTTGTCTATATATAGCATGTACGAAATGAAGAAAAAAAGAGAAAGCTTAAGAGAAAAAAGAAAAGTATAGATAAAAAGAGTTTTTAATTGAGAAAAGTTTTACTGTTGCACAAGAAAGGTTCTTTGATTGGTGTGTAATCAAAGATCAATCCAGTTGTATCCTGGAGACGAACCTCTTGAAAACAAGTTTGAACCCTTTCTTATTCAGTAAAGGGCCAGATACAAGATTTTTCCTAATATCAAGAACAAAAAGAACATTAAGTAAAGTGATTACTTTTCCAGACATGAACTTCATCTTCATTGTTCCTTTGCCTTCAACCTTGGAGGAGGATGAGTTTCCCATGTAAAGTTTCTCTTCACTATCATTTTACATCCTTTGCGGTTTTACATTCAGAATAGACATCATATAGTGTATCATCAAGTCTATTCAAAATGTAATTCCTCAAATGATGTTTCGGTATTTCTTTTCGAGAAGATCCCAAACATCCTTTGAGGAATTATATTTTGAATAGACTTGATGATACACTATATGATGTCTATTCTGAATGTAAAACCGCAAAGGATGTATACTCAGAAACAATCATTCTATTACCAGTGTCATTAACAATTACAATGCTTAATTTGAAGAGACCTTCAGTAAGGTACCCCTTCCCTATGAACATGCCTAGTCAATACAAATTTGTCAGACTCGAAAACAAGTTTGAACCCTTTCTTATTCAGTAAAGGGCCAGATACAAGATTTTTCCTAATATCAGGAACAAAAAGAACATTAAGTAAAGTGATTACTTTTCCAGACGTGAACTTCATCTTCACTGTTCCTTTGCCTTCAACCTTGGAGGAGGATGAGTTTCCCATGTAAAGTTTCTCTCCTTCACTTTCCAAACTCATCTTAAACATTCAGGAAATCATTAAGGCACCAAAATTTCACCGCATGAAACTCGAGAAAATAAGGTTTTGTCATCTTGCATATGTTTAATACATTACCTCAACCTTAGGTTAAATCACCGGTAATAAATCATATACATTCATAAGTGCATCACCCTATGCACTCGCCTACCCTAAGAACCCATGCCCTGCACTCTGCGCTACTCCAAATACCCCGGCACTCCTATGTCCCAACTCGCACGCAACTCGAGGCGCTTCCCACGTGCGTCGAACGTCGTATTTTCCAACTAAATTAAATAACTTAATTTATGTTAAGGTAGATTTGAAATAAATTTGTTATTTCCTAGCCTAGTCTGCTACCCCTGATAATTCCACTAGATACCTCATACTTGCACGCACTCAAGGCGTGTCCCGGCCTCAACGTCAACTCGACGTCTATGGTTTGCAAAAATGGACTTAATTAGTCTACACACATAAAAAACACTAGGCATACACCAGTACAAATATAACATTTACCTCGACCACGTGCCTCGGTCAATGTTCGCATCTCATGCGGGCCCCACGTCACTGTCGGTGATCTGATTAAGCAAGTTAATCCAAGATTAGGGAAATTAGGCCGTGACAACTATTCGCAATAATGGAAGGTGTTTTATCATCAAATAAAATCAGTAGGATGAAACTCAGAAAATAAGGTTTTGTCACTGCATATGTGCCTTGTTGCACCAGTATCGATCCACCATGTTAGCATTAGCATTAGCCATTTCCTTTTTAGTGCTAACGGCTTGGCGGTTCTCTTAAGATTCTTGTAATCCAATGGAATCATATTCTCCACCTCGATCAGTTTTTAATATTTTTATCTTTTTGTCAAGTTGATTTTCAACTTCTGCCTTATATATTTTAAATATTTCAAAGGCCTCGCTTTTATTCTTGATCAAAAAGACATGACAATATTAAGAACTGATCGAGGTGGAGAATATGATTCCATTGGATTACAAGAATCTTAAGAGAACCGCCAAGCCGTTAGCACTAAAAAGGAAATGGCTAATGCTAATGCTAACATGGTGGATCGATACTGGTGCAACAAGGCACATATGCAGTGACAAAACCTTATTTTCTGAGTTTCATCCGGCTGATAGTGAAGAGAAACTTTACATGGGAAACTCATCCTCCTCAAGGTTGAAGGCAAAGGAACAGTAATCACTTTACTTAATGTTCTTTTTGTTCCTGATATTAGGAAAAATCTTGTATCTGGCCCTTTACTGAATAAGAAAGGGTTCAAACTTGTTTTCGAGTCTGAAAAATTTGTATTGACTAAGGGTGGCATGTTCATAGGGAAGGGGTACCTTACTGAAGGTCTCTTCAAATTAAGCATTGTAATTGTTAATGGCACTGGTAATAGAATGATTGTTTCTGAGTTTACATCCTTTGCAGTTTTACATTCAGAATAGACATCATATAGTGTATCATCAAGTCTATTCAAAATATAATTCCTCAAAGGATGTTTGGGATCTTCTCGAAAAGAAATACCGAAACATCCTTTGAGGAATTACATTTTGAATAGACTTGATGATATACTATATGATGTCTATTCTGAATGTAAAACCACAAAGGATGTTCAAAAACTTGCCTACCACGAACTTTTTAGCCCCTGCATCTTCAGTATCATCAATTTTCATGTCAGTAACATTTTCAAATGTATCATTTTATGAATGTCTCTGCTTATATGATTGAATAATTTGATATATGACATGCTAGACTAGGTCATGTAAATCATAATTACTTATTATGTGAATAGTTGTAACGGTCGTAAATTAAGTAATTTCATAATTACTTATTATGTGAACAATTGTAACTGTTGTGAACAATTGTAACGGTTGTGAACAGACACATTTTTTGTCTATATATAGCATGTACGAAATGAAAAAAAAAAAAAGAAATCTTAAGAGAAAAAAGAAAAGTATAGATAAAAAGAAGTTTTTAATTGAGAGAAGTTTTACTGTTGCACAAGAAAGGTTCTTTGATTGGTGTGTAATCAAAGATCAATCCAGTTGTATCCTGGAGACGAACCTCTTGAAGCATTCATACACCGAATTGGAGGAAAATTCGTCTTAGGACATTGCTATTGAATGCAAGCCTCTGGTATGATTTAGTTAGTTCTTTGTAATTGAATTCTCATATGATATATATTATAATTCAGTGATATGCATGTAGTATAATTGTTCCAACAATAAAGGCCTCGGTACTATTAGAGGGAAGACAATCACTAATATACTTCATTTATAAGTTTTTACTTTCCAATGTGGGACTATTATTTCAGTCCACACATCTCAACATTTCAAACTAGCATGAAAACAACAATTTCGTATAAATCAGTGACTAATTTTTCTAAAATCAGTGATAAAAAATATATAAAATTCGTCTTAGATTTATACGAAATTGTTGTTTTCATACTAGTTTGAAATGTCATCTCTTGTCTTAAGATGACAATTAGCATCAAAAGGAGTTGGAGCAGGTTTACAATCGAATTGATTGAATCCATTTTACAAAATAATACATGGGAATTGGTTGATTTACCATCCAGAATCAAACCAATTGGATATAAATGGATATTCAAAAGAAAGCTTAAAGCTGACGGTACTATTGATAAATACAAAGCACGATTGGTTGCAAAAGGTTATAGACAAAAAGAAGGTGTAGATTACTTCGACACCTATTCTCCTGTTTCGAGAATAACTTCCATTAGAATGATGATTGCCATAGCTGCTTTATACAATATGGAAATACATCAAATGGATATTAAAACAACATTTCTAAATGGAGAGTTAGAAGAAGAAATCTATATGGACCAACCTGAAGGGTTCATAGTCAAAGGCAAGAGAATAAAGTTTGTAGACTTGTTAAGTCACTATATGGACTCAAACAAGCTCCAAAACAATGGCATGAAAAATTTGATCATACTATGCTAGCAAATAGTTTCAAAATAAATGAATGTGACAAATGTGTGTACATTAAAGAAATGAAAAACTTTTGCGTCATAGTATGTTTATATGTTGTTGACATGTTGATTATGAGCACAAGTAGAGATGCTATAATATCAACCAAAAAGATGTTGAATTCTAGTTTTGACATGAAAGACTTAGGTCTAGCTGATGTAATACTAGGAATTCAAATCAAAAGGAATAACGAAGGTTATATTCTCATACAATCTCATTATGTTGAGAAAATCTTAAGAAGATTCAATCAATTCGATTGTAAACCTGCTCCAACTCCTTTTGATGCTAATTGTCATCTTAAGAAAAATAATGAAGAAGCAGTTTATCAATTGGAATATTCTCAAGTAATTGGAAGCTTGATGTACTTGATGAATTCTACTAGACCTGACATAGCTTATGCAGTAAGCAGGCTGAGTAGATACACAAGTAATTCTAATGATGCTCATTGGACAGCATTAATAAAAGTTCTAAGGTATCTTAAATATACCTTAAATTATGGACTTTATTATACAAAATATCCACCTGTACTTGAAGGGTATAGTGATGCAAATTGGATTTCTGATAATACAGAAACCAAATCAACAAGTGGATATATATTCATATTAGGTGGAGCAGCGATTTCTTGGAAATCAACAAAACAAATGTGTATAGCACGTTCAACTATGGAATCTGAATTCATAGCTCTTGATAAGGCAGCTGAAGAAGTTGAATGGCTAAGAAATTTCCTAGAAGATATTCCTTGCTGGCCAAAACCAGTCACAACAATTTGTATACATTGTGATAGTATGGCAAAGACAAAAAGAGCTAAGAACAATATATATAATGGTAAGTCGAGACATATAAGGAGCCGACACAATACTATAAGACAATTACTCACAAGTGGAGTAATTAGTATTGATTATGTTAAGTCTAAGGAAAACATTGTAGATCCTTTGACTAAAGGTTTACCAAGAGATCAAGTGAAGATATTATCGAGGGGAATGAGCTTAAAGCCTATAGAGTAAGTCAAATCCAGCGGAAACCTAACCTAGCTGATTGGAGATCCCATGGTCTAGGTTCAATAGGCAAACTAGTTAGACTTGACTTAACAAACAGGACACACAATTACATGTTCCTATTATGAAGTAAGTGTGTTGATAAGAAGTTTAGGGTATGCAATACTGCATTTAATGATTAAAGATAAGTCACCTATATGATAGTAAATGTGGGGTCGCATTTATGAGAATGAATAGGCTAAATTCTCTAAAGCTATCATGAATCCAGGATATGTTCAGGACCAAAATGAACAACAAAGAATAACGTGCATCAGTAATCATGTCATAAGTGAGGCATATTGTCTTAGTTTACTACAAAAAGTGCACAGTTCAAGATACATGCATCACTGCGTCGCAAAGTAAACTCGATATGATCTTAATAGGGTAAGTTCAAGTCTATACGACACTTTCCAGAGTAACATGACATGATAATCTCTCTCAATTGTTTTAAAGTAATGTTATTTTTAAAATAATGATAATTTTTAAATTTGTGTTTGTGAATTTGCAAAGTAAACTTGGTCATGGTTTCAGATTGATACAATACAAATGTGGGGTATTGTTGAACTATATGTGAGTTTGTATTGTACCCAATATTAGTCTCACATGGAAAAGAAACATTTTTGTTTCTTTCCTTATAAGATATCTTTCACTTACAAGTCTTAGTTAAGTGAATGTGGGTTGGAGGCAAAGACCATGTGTGACGGCCCCAATTTCCCCATGCAATTGGGTACGCCCGGCCTAGACCCGTACAAGCCCCAAATCATCACTCGGCAACCTGACGAGCCTAGTCAGCCTTCAACTTAATCAATTTAGTAATTTATGAAAGAGTTATTTCAATAGTAAACAGCGGAAGATTAAACAATTCAAACAAAGGGAAATAACTCAATCAAAGGAAGTAGAGGAATTCTATAAGTGTGGAAAACCCCGGGCATTCATGTACAATTCGAAATGCAAAGGTACATGATACCAATCTCATCAAAATTTGCCAAGTTTAATAATCCCAAAGCATATATATAAAAAACGATATACATAAAAGAAAAACATAACAAAAACCTATAAAATAGTCTCCAAATCCAAATTACTAATCCTCACAATAGATCCCCTAGGCAGGGTCCCTTGCCCTTGCTGCTCTCCGCCCTATCTGCACCCACCGTCACAAACTAGACGGTGAGTAACTGAATAAAATCGAATGTAATGCCAGCAGAAAACAACAGTAATTCATGATAATTTAAGTAAAGTAGTCTAAATATCATGCGGTAATAAAAAGACAGGAAATTAAATAAACAAGATGCATGATAAACAGACTAATAGATATCAATCGAAATTTAAGTGTGTTCCAAGGAATCAAAAGAGGCTCATAAGTGGTCTAAATCATAGCATAACGGCGAAGACCTCGCGAGATCTTCCCGGGCATCGACACAAGCGAAAGCACAGCTATGACTGGAAAGGGACTCGAACCCATCCACCCAGTACTCGGTGTCACACGGTCACTAAGGGTGGTCACACACTCGTGGCCACGTTTTATCCCTCTAGTGCAGGTCCTAGTACTTTTGAGACGAAACACTTACGCCGGGAAACACACAACAAGAAATGGAATAGAATACCAATAATAGAGAATAACAAGACTGCATAAATGATAATGAATCACATGACATTTTCTTACTGGCTTACAAACATACAAATGTTTTTTAAGGCAAATGTACTTACCTGAACTATTCGCAACCCGTGTACAACACTCTCACGTCCCTAACGCGTATTCCCGAGTTTCTCGCTACCTGACAAGGTCGGAAACTCGTGTTAATAGGTCAAGTCATTTACTAAATCTACGTTATATCCCAAACGTTTTCCCAGTGTTTCAATGACTCAAACAACGCGATGAAAATTGAAAATAAATACTCTCTTGGGATTTGGAAACACTATAACACATGTAAGCTTACTTGTAAATTTGTAAGCTCGGCTCGGTCGAGTGTGGGTCACGTCATAGTCTCAAGGACCGTCGGCGCGACCCCGACGTCATCACCAATAACCAAGTCGAATCATTAAGACCACATAAAACAAACTTAGAATAGTTTATCAGCAAGACTCAACAAAACCTCAATAACTAAACACCAATCGATAAAGACACCGTTATGACTTCACGCCCATTTGAAATCTAAATAACATTCCAAACCCTTTACTCTACGTCGCAATTTATGTTCAAACTTATATCGCGAGGATAACATGCATGAGAACGAAATTACAACATAAATTCATTCTCTCACACAACGTGCTATTAATTCAAGTGATTTCAATAAGACATTCAAACCAAATTGACAAAACCTTGACTGAAAACTCAACACCGACGTCATCAACAAAGAATGATCAAAACACGAAACCACTCCACATTATTAAGAAACTACCACGAATCCAATTGTTTAATAAAAATCGTAACAAGCAATTCGGCAAAATAACATCTTAATAGTATTTTAGATGAACCAAAACTGCGAGAGACCATCGAGGACATGAGCAAAATCCGTGATAACCCCCACACCAGTGATGGTTCAACCAACAAATCCATTCAAACACGCGATTTTACGGCGAAAGAAAGAATAAAAATAAGATAAAATACAACACAAAAACAATCACATGAAATGACCACAGTTTCACACTACATAGGACTGTTTTGACCACTCCGAAGGCCGTGGGACCCATGTATGAACTTGGTGGGGTCCCCGACAGCGTCCTAGTCATGGTGGTCCGGCGGTGGCGCTGCCGGTCACAGCGATTTCCATTCAACAAACACCACCATACACATGAAATAGTGAAATTAAAACTGTTTAAAACGCAATTGGATTTCGGACACACCGGAGGGTTGTAGAACATTAGTATCGGCGAGATCTAGTCCCCGACAACCTCCCTGGTGCGGCGGTCCGGCCAGCAGCGCCGCCAAGCTTGGCGTTTTCCGGCGAAACCAAAACAGCAACAAATTTTAAAAAAAAACAGTGAAAAACGTGAGAAAGAGTGGGAGAGAGAGAGAGAGAGGAAGGTCTCCGGCGAGAGGGATGAACCCCAACCACCTCTGGACCTCCGACAACCGGTGGTGCTCGGCCAAGACAGTGAGACCGTGACCGAGAGAGAGAACAGCGAGAGAGAGAGAACCCGAGACCGAGAGAGAAAGAGAGAGAGCGGACCTCCGGTGAGGGTTCTGGCGAGGAGAGACCGAGTGGGAGACCGACGAGAGAGATGAAGGGAGGAAGAAGATGAGTGGCGGCGGTGGGTGTTTGGAGAAGAAGATGAATAGTGTAGGGTTTGTTATGAAACGGTTTGTATATATATAAAATCAAATGACCTTTTTGCCCTTACATTAACTCTTGTTCACTTCTTGGACAATTGCCCTTATGGGTCTTTGACCACATCATCTCATCTTAACACACACACATATCTCAAGGCCAATCTCATGGCTCTTCACCATTTGACTGTGTCACTTTAACAATACTAATCACATAGTTCGCATATTACATATTTAACCAACTTCCACGTTCAAACGACGTTCCTCGGTCCGTTTTTCCTTGTTCCGACTCTCGTTACGTGCTTAGTCTCGCCAACTAATTAATTAAATTAATTAAAATTTCATTTATTTTGTATGTTTTACTTGTTTTTCTCCCCCGTTTAACTAGTTGAAACCTCACTCAATTAAATACCGCCCGAACGGCTCGAAACCCGTAAAATACTACAATACTAATACACACAATCAAAGAATCATAAAATCACTTCGGTGTCGACTCCCGAAGTTCGAAATACTGTTCAGTATTCACGTAGCCGGGTCACAATTTCTGACAAGTGCAACACAAGTCAGTTAAAAATTTGGGGTTGTTACACCATGGGTATTCCCCATTGATTAATATATATTAAATACTTAATATTTAATATGTCTTTGATTAGGCCTTGGGCCGAGGGGCTAAATAACTTAGCTAATTCACAACATAAATTTTTGTTGAAAATTAAGTAATTTCATAATTACTTATTATGTGAATAGTTGTAACGGTTGTAAATTAAGTAATTTCATAATTACTTATTATGTGAATAGTTGTAACGGTCGTAAATTAAGTAATTTCATAATTACTTATTATGTGAACAATAGTAACTGTTGTGAACAATTGTAACGGTTGTGAACAATTGTAACGGTTGTGAACAGACACATTTTTTGTCTATATATAGCATGTACGAAATGAAGAAAAAAGAGAAAGCTTAAGAGAAAAAAGAAAAGTATAGATAAAAAGAGTTTTTAATTGAGAGAAGTTTTACTGTTGCACAAGAAAGGTTCTTTGATTGGTGTGTAATCAAAGATCAATCCAGTTGTATCCTGGAGACGAACCTCTTGAAGCATTCATACACCGAATTGGAGGAAAATTCGTCTTAGGACATTGCTATTGAGTACAAGCCTCTGGTATGATTTCATTAGTTCTTTGTAATTGAATTCTCATATGATATATATATTATAATTCAATGATATGCATATAGTATAATTGTTCCAACAGATAGTGCCACTTGCCTACCCTCTTATATGCCTAGACATCGAAATAGGTGCACCTAGCAGGTGGACGCTGTACGATACACCTCAAGATACGCTTCACGCTAGCAACGGATGGCGCCCACCTATTAGTTGTGCTTCCATAACCCCATGCCTAACTATATATTGGGCACCCACTTGTTCGGTAAAAGAGGGTGGTTATATATTGTAGACGGTAGAGGAACCATTTAATTTGTTGGGCTTAGTAAAAAAAATATCCCTACTTAACATTGCAAAACTGGTTGTAGTCGGCCCAATCTAAAAGGTTTTGGGCCTCTCAACGTGTCTGTGACAACACACCAATCAATACGCAATAAAATTACAGACCTTACATTGTTTGACACAGCACATTTTTTTTTTTTAGAGTTCGCTTGACACAACATTTAACGCTGCATGACAAAAAATTAAAAATAAAGGAAAATGTTTGAGTGACACCCCTATAAATGCACGATCACCTTATCCAACCGTGTTTTGAATCTTGAAATGCGTAAGCTCGCATCTCAGTGTGAGAATGAACGGCGGATTGGAAGGGGTGTGCGCTTTGATGTGACTTTAGAGGAATTATTCACCAAAAAAAAAATCACCTCGGCCTTGTGTTTCTACTAATTAGCCTTCTTTTAAGTGTTGCCTAAGCATGAAGTTCCTCAATTAGGAAATTCATATTGCAGTAAGGAAGACAATTTTTTTTTTGAGTCCAAGGAAGACAATTTGAGTTACAACTTTGAACTAATTGTCACGGCCCGATTTCTTAATCTTGATTAACTCGCTTAACCAGAATCACTGACCTGTGACGTGGGGCCTGCATGAGATGCGCAGACCGATCGAGGCACGTGGCCGAGGTGAATTTTATATTTGTACTAGTGTACGCCTAGTGTTGTGTATGTGTGTAGACTAAGTCGGTACTTGTAGCTATCGACGTCAAGACGCAAGCGGGGACGCGCCTTGAGTTGCGTGCGAACCGGGGTACCGGGTAGCGAGACTTGTGGTAAGTCTAAAATTAGTTAAATACAATTTAGAATAAATTAGTACACAACCTTGGTAATTAAATTAATGCACATTAGTAGATTTGGCCTATAGTTTATTAATTAAGAAATCACATTTTTATGTCCTATAGTTTGTTTTGAATTAAACTATACTTCGGATAGACCCGGGATCCGTGCTGTCACACACTCCCATGTTGAAAATCACTCATGTTGTGTCACATGAGAAGCTGGACTACCTAGTTTAGTGACCACTGGATTTACCTCGAGATACACAATACACACTAGATCCCACCAAACCATATATATAAATATATCTCTTGATGAGTGTATTGTTCACTATTTACATGCAAAATCCATTCGAACTAAAGAGATGAGAGAATTTCTGGGGGGATTTGAGAGAGGATTCTCGAGCTGGGAGTGAAGATCAACTAAATCTAGCTAAGTTAACCATCACCACATCTCTATTTCCATTAAAATGGGTCAAATGGGGGGTTCTTATGTTTAAGTCAGATTTGAACTGGGATTTTAGTTTCTAAAGTGTTATTATTCCATATTATGGTTGTTTCAATTGTTATCTAAGGTTTTGATTCATGTTTTTGAATAAATTTTGGGCTTTGGGTGGAAGTTTTGTAAAGAGTTCATGCATGAATTGATCTGGGTTAAATAAGATTTTCTTGTGTTTCTAGGTGGTTTTGAGTATAATCTGTTATACTATGATCATGCATGTTGTTTTGACTGAGTAGGTGGAACGCAGGACGCCCAGAAAACCAAAATTTTCCTTTGAAAATTCTGGGTTTCGTGCTGCCTGTTCTGGGGAAGATGAAGTATTGTTCACCCCAAAAACAGTAGCGCGTTGGGTGCTACACTGTTCACCCAAGAACAGTAGCGCGCTGGGCACATGGTCAGCACACTAGTCATTGTTCACAACCTACTTTTAAATGAAAATATTAAAAGACTAAATTAACCAATTAAGTGTACAACTTACACAATCGATACACATCGACCCTAAATATTATCTAAACACCCCAGGACTTAGGTGAGCGTCCTGGGAGTCTAGGGACGTGGGTGTTTAGTGTCGAGAGGCCGAATACCTAGGACTACTGCATTGACTTGTAAGTGAAACTATGGGAACTCTTTACTTTATTTCATTCTGGTCATTCATCATTTTTCAGTCTATTTGTAGACTAACTGACTTATTTCTCACATCATGCTTCCCTTATTTCTATTCATTATGAATGTTGATATGGCATGATGTCTTGTTTGATATAACATTGACTCCATGTTTCCCTATATGCTCAATATTTGCCTTGAAATGTGGCTAATGGATAATTAGAAAATGCATGCTATAGGGTTATCTATTATGTTGGACTTGTGTTCTATTCCCTTGGGGCTTTGTAGCCTAACTTGTGTTGAAATCATAACATTTTAGGATATAAATTCTTGAAATCCAAAGTAGGGATTATTTAGTGTCCTTGCACACGAGATGCGCAGATTCACGGGGATTTCGATTTTTTGGGGTCTCCGGCACTCGCCACTACACTTGGGCGGCACACATGGTATGGGCCACGGGGTTATCGGCAAGTATAGATGATTTATACGCGTAGAGCACAGCTCTGCCACTTGAGGATATTAGAAAAAAAATTTATTATTATATGTTGAGCACAACTTTATACACCAGTGGAAAAGGCTAGGTGATAGTTCCCACTGCTGACCGGATGTAGATCATTTTGACTTAGCCTGTGTCAGTCTATGTATATCTGTTAACATTGGTATTTACTTGCTTATTTATTCAGCATTTCTTCAGCTACTTTATGTTTTTAAATACCTTTTGTTTAAATTGGAAATGTAGTAATAGAATTTTCCAGTTATCACTTAAATATTATTATATTCACCGTCTAGTTTGTGATGGTGGGTGTAGGTCCATCGAGCAGCACCAGGTCGGGCAAAGAGAAGATCGACGACTACTTTTGAGCTTTGAGCAAGTAGTTGCCTGTACATGTAGGGTACTTTTTTTTATTATGTTTACTTATGTCTTTATACTTTTGGGATGTTATTGGGATGAGTGTTACGCTACTCGACTTTTAGTTTTCACTTTGTTTATATGTTCACCATTTACTATATATATATATATATGGTAATCGTTATTTCCTAGTTTCCACACTTAAGATTATAAAATTTACTTTCGCTAACATATTTAAGATTTCTGCTATAAATTGTAAAGAGTTCTGCTAACAAAATTAATTGTTTAAATTAGAGAATATAGGTAGTAAAGGCTGACTAATACATAATTAGGTCCAACGTGTCGTGGTTAGGGCTTAATTAAGGGATTAGGCCGGGCGATGCATTAGATTAGGAGAGGGGCCGTCACAGTTGGTATCAAAGCATAAGCTTAAGAATCTTAGGGACAAAGCATAATGTTGACTAAGAATTGTGATACAACTTCCCAGTTGGTATCAAAGACTATGTTATCAATAAGTTAAGCATAAACTTGAATAAAACACACACCCTAGAAGTGAAAACCAGATGAACCTTGCCTAGGAATTATTTTGTTGGGAATTGAGTGAAAGTGAGTTGGGAATCAGTATATATATACTATCATTTTCAATATGTATATGGATATACGCAGTATACTTCATAATAGTTGATAGGAGATCGCTGTCCACATGCAGACGATGATGACGGACGCACACGAGACAGGTGATGTGGGTGCTGGCAGTAGTTAGCTTCCTGCTATATCAGATGACGACTATCAGAGGTTGATGGATCGATTAGCGGCATAGGGATAGTAGATGGGTGATTTCATGACCTTCATGTCAGCACAAATCACCACACTTACTCAAGCCGTCATCATTACTCCTGCGACTTGACCCACCGATCCAGACATACCTATTATTCGGACCTACTATTGTTGTAACAACCCCAAAATTTTTAATTGACTTGTGATTTCACTTGTCAAAATTGTGACCCGGCTACGTGAATACTGGACAGTATTTCGAACTTCGGGAGTCGACACCGAAGTGATTTTATGATTCTTTGATTGTATGTATTAGTATTTTAGTATTTTACGAGTCTCGCGCCGGTCGGGCGATATTTAATTGAGTGAGGTTTCGACTAGTCAAACGGGGGAGTAAAACATATAAATAAATGAATTTTAATTAATTTAATAAATTAGTTAATGGGGTGTGGCGAGAAAATGGACACGACGAGCCAATTGACGGGGAAATACGGACCGAGGAACGTCGTTTGAACGTGGGAGTTAGTTAAATATGTAACATGCGGACTATGTGATTAGTATTGTAAAAGTGACACAACCTAATGGTAAGGAGCCATGAGATTGGCCTAGAGATGTGTGTGTGTGCTAAGATGAGATGATGTGGTAAAAGACCCATAAGGGTAGATGTGTTTAAATGTATGAAGTGAAGGGAGAAGGGCAAAAAGGTCATTTGATGTTATAAATATATACAAACCGTTTCATAACAAAACCCCACTATTCATCTTCTCCTTCGTTGGAAAACCGCCGCCCCCTCCTTCTCTTCCATCTCGACCCCTTCACCACACACTCACGGCCTCTCTCTCTCTCCTCTCCATTTCACTCTCGCTGTTCTCTCTCGATCTCCCTCCCCACGCTCGTCGTCTCTCACGCTCTCGGTCATTCCCTCCCTCTCGGCCTCACGCCCTCTCACGCTCTCGGTGGTCTCCTCTCCCG
Source organism: Stephania japonica (assembly GCA_039657345.1). Taxonomy (NCBI): domain Eukaryota; kingdom Viridiplantae; phylum Streptophyta; class Magnoliopsida; order Ranunculales; family Menispermaceae; genus Stephania; species Stephania japonica. The sequence continues at coordinate 10,073,161 of CM077558.1, read as the reverse complement.
GGAGCGGAACAGTCACCACCACCGCCTACGTCACCGAGGTAAGTGTGTGTGTATCTCCCTCTCTTGATCGATTCATATGGAAAAAAAAAAAAAATGAGAAAAACAGAGGCGCTGTGCGCCTCTGTTGAAAAAAAAAAAAAAAAAAAAAAAACTTGAAGAAGATGCACACGTGCATATTATATATATAAATATAATATATATATATATATGTATGTATATATATATATGTATAAATATGTATATGTATAGAAGAAAAATAGCAAATATATATATATATTGAAAAATTCAGAAAAATATGATAAATTAGGAAATGGGTTCATAAATGAGTTTTGGGATTCTCTCGGAAATGTTGGCGGGATATAGTCGGGGTTTTAGCCTAGAAAAACGTAAAAATTTATATAATGTATCAAATTGAAGCTAATTTAATGACAAATGATCTTAGGTATAATTCGGGTGGTAATTTTGATTTGTTTGACATTTATTCAAGCTGGACTAGATAATTGGAGTGCGGTATAGGAAATCGGAAGTCGCGTTAGGATCTCGGAGTTGTCATACGAGTCACGATAGTTCGTAAGTACACTTGCCTTAAACAAGCATTTGTACGTTTGTAAGCCGCTAGAAAATGCCATGTGATTCATTTTCATGCCATTGTATTTGTTATTATTTACTTGTTGGCCTTCAATTCCATACTTCTTGTATGTGTGATTCCGCGTAAGTGTTTTGTCTCGAAAGTACTAGGACTGCACTAGAGGGATAAAACGCGGCACTCGCGGCCACGAGTGTGTGGCCACCCTTAGTGACCGTGTGACACCGAGTACCGGGTGGATGGGTTCGAGTCCCTTTCCGATCATAGCTGTGCCTTCGCTTGTGTCGATGCCCGGAAGACCTCGCGAGGTCTTCGCCGTTATGCTATGGACTAGACCACTTATGAGCCTCTTTTGATTCTTTGGAACACACTTAACTCTCGATTGATATCCATTAGTCTGTTTATCATGCATCTTGTCTATTTAATTTCTGTCTTTTTATTTCCGCATGATATTTAGACTACTTTATTTGAATTATCATGAATTACTCGTTGTTTTCTGCGGGCATTACATTCAATTTTATTCGATTTGCTCACCGTCTAGTTTGTGACGGTGGGTGCAGATAGAATAGGGCAGAGAGCAAGCAAGGGCAAGGGACCCTACCTAGGAAATCTCATTGTGAGGATTAGCGGCTGGAGTTGAAGACTATTTTATAGGTTTTTATTATGTTTTGCTTTTATGTACACCGTTTTATATATACATGCTTTGGGATTATTAAACTTGGCAAATTTTGATGAGATTGGTATCATGTACCTTTGCATTTCTAATTGTACATGAATGCCCGGGGTTTCCACACTTATAGAATTCCTTTACTTCCATTTGATAGAGTTATTTCCCAATATTTGATTTGAATTTGACTTTTGCTTCCGCTGTGTTATAATTGCAATAACTCTTTCATAAATCTTGAATTTTTGATGTTTTGAGGCTGACTAGGCTCGTCAGGGTTGTCGAGAATTGACTCGAGGCTTGCACGGGTCTAGGCCGGGCGTACCCAAATGCATTGGGAATTTGGGGCCGTCACAGTTGGTATCAGAGCATAGGCTTTATAACCTTAGACACAGAGTTTAGAGTTGTCTAAAAATTGTGATACCAACATCACAGTTGGTATCAGAGCTTAAGGTTATAACGACCTGACTCTCAAGTTAAAACACAAACCATTAAGACAAATGGAAGTTAGGAATGGTTGAACTTAGAGTGGAAACCCTACAAGCCTTTTTAAAAACTTAAATGGGGAGTTCGGGATGAGTCGAATTTAAATTTGTACATATTATGATTGTTGAGTGTACTATATGGTATGCGGTAGCTATGTATTGATCCGAAGTATCGCTTTATTGGTTCAAACAGTAATGGCGGATCAAGCCGGTCCGAGCGACGACAACGGGACGACTGATTCTCGATTTGTCACTTTGGAGGAGTTTCGCGCTTGGGCACAGAGATTTGAAGATCTAGTGCGGTCATTGACGACACCCGCACCGACTATCGCGACACCATCAACCCCGACCACTCCTATTCCACCCGTTCCGGTTACTCAAGGAATGGAGACTCCAGTAGCTACGAATTCCACCGCCCCGATTCCGTTAGCGGCAATTCCCGAGGGAATAGTTGATGCGACAGGTACACAGATCGAGGCGGAGACACCTCCATTACCAGACGGACATAGTACAAACGACGGAGACGCCGACTATGCCGATTTTTGCTGCAGAGACTACTCCAGCTTACTACTCCGGCACACTACTCCGAGAAGAGCACTAAGGCCACCGCTTGAGGCGAGGCGAAGAAGAGAATTCAAGCGACACGATCCGCCAAGTTCTTTGGTGGTGGTACGACGTAATGTACCAATGCAGAGCTTTTCCCGAAGAATCACGAGAAGATTCATACTATCATCGCGACCGAGGATCACATGAGAGCGACGATTTCCTCATCTATGCTCCAGGGGGAAGCGGATGATTGGTGGACGACTATCATTACTACCCGAGGCACCCCGAGAGATTGGATCGACTTCAAGACTCAATTCAACCGTAAGTATTTTCCACCGATCGTTCTTCGTGCGAAGAGGAATGAGTTTATGGCACCGAGCGAGCACCGATGAGTCGGTGATGGATTACATGGGTAGGTTTATTGCACTATTACCTTATGGCTTTGGAGGATCTGCGGATACCGAGATCGATCGAGTCTATTACTTCACCGAGGGTTTGCTACCTACGATTGGAGGTTCGTAGTCACTACACAAATGGAGACTTTGCGGATTGCGTACGAACGTAGTTTAGCGAGGGAGAGTTACTTACTCACGCATCCGGATGAGGTTAGGGCGAACAGAGCGGAGACCCGATCGGATAGTCACTATCGACGGGACGGAAGAGAAAAGGAGCGGATGGGAGAATCGTGAGCATCGGGCACGAGTGTGGATCGTTGCACACAAACCACACGTTTGGTACAAGCCGTTCCACCCGTGCCAAGCTTTGCCAATCATTCACCGATCTAATCGACTTGACCAGCCAGATCGCAGAGGCGGTCGAGAACAGGGATGCGATCGAGGAGTTAGGCGAGAGGAGCACGCAGAGGTCTAGTCGACTCAAACTCATGGTTCTACACAGGGACGAGGCCGAGTCGGACTCGAGAGGTCGCAAGATAACCGTACGTGTTACGTGTTGCGATGATGCGAGCCGGTCACCTTCGAGAGGGAGTGCTCTCGGCCCGGAAGAGCATCGTCGCAAAGATCACCAAGCACTGAGAGAGCGTGTTCAGCTCGTTGAGCCGATCGGGAGGCGTCCGGACACATTAATGAGGGTATGCTTTTCATTCGCGGTACTTGCATGCATATCGTATTCGATTCATGTTATGTTGATCCTTGATTGTTGTGCGTTTGATAGACTGTTAGGATTGAAAAACTTAATAGATGTAGCGGCCTAAGTCCTAGTCACATTGTCGGGATGCGACATACTTGAATGTGCATAGTCTTGACATTTCGATAGTGTTAGGAGGCTACGAGTTGCCGGTAAAGATGCGAGTACTATAGTTGTTAGAGTTCGAAGCCTTGGTTGGTGCGAATTAGGTATAAACATTACGTGCGTTGTTTGGTGGATACGAGAAGATCAACATTGTTGTTGATGCATTGCACTTCAAAGGATTGAATGCGGAGGTAGTCGTGTGTCAAAGAACCTATGAGCGTGGTTTACGTGAAGCGATCAAGTTGATGAGTTCAATGCGGACGTGCGATGATTACCAGGACCTAGATACGTGGTGAAACGATATTGCAGACCATCTCATTTGGCATTGTGCGCGAGGGACAAGACAAGACGATGCGTCATACCAGCGGTGCGGTGAGATGGTGGATAGTTCCGATTGCCCGGACAAGAGTCGGTCGACGCACTCATGCTTGAGGTATCGCGGGCGACTGGGGTTTCCATTGGTGGCTGATGTGTGTGACCAGGTACTTCGGAGAATTCACCGTTTTGATCTGTTTGTGTGTCCGGTTGACCTAAGATGTGCGCCGATATGCGACATTCTTTTGGTGGCCAGGGATGATTTCCGAGTTGTCGGAGTTATTCAAACGTGAGATATGCCAGCGCTTAGAGGCTGGGTATCGACGACCTGGAGGACTACTACAGCCCTACCCATTTCTCGATGGAATTGGGTACATATTGATATGGATTTCGTTAGTGGTTGCCCCGATCTCCTCGTGGTCATGATAGCGTCTGGGTAGTTGTGAGAAATTTTATTTGAGACTTAAGATTGCCCGGGAGTGGCATAGGAAATACTTGTTGAGTATCACGATGAGCTTCGATGATTCGGGAGATTATGAATACCTAAAGATCTCTCTACCAAGGGTCACGAACGGTTCGAGTCAAGAAATGACTCACTCGAGTTTTTATCGGTCTCGTTAAGAGTTACAAAGAGTCGTTAATTTAATTTACTTATTAGGTTAATTTCGGGGACGAAATTCTAATAAGTGGGGAGAGACTCTGTAACAACCCCAAAATTTTTAATTGACTTGTGATTTCACTTGTCAAAATTGTGACCCGGCTACGTGAATACTGGACAGGATTTCGAACTTCGGGAGTCGACACCGAAGTGATTTTATGATTCTTTGATTGTATGTATTAGTATTTTAGTATTTTACGAGTCTCGCGCCGGTCGGGCGATATTTAATTGAGTGAGGTTTCGACTAGTCAAACGGGGGAGTAAAACATATAAATAAATGAATTTTAATTAATTTAATAAATTAGTTAATGGGGTGTGGCGAGAAAATGGACACGACGAGCCAATTGACGGGGAAATACGGACCGAGGAACGTCGTTTGAACGTGGGAGTTAGTTAAATATGTAACATGCGGACTATGTGATTAGTATTGTAAAAGTGACACAACCTAATGGTAAGGAGCCATGAGATTGGCCTAGAGATGTGTGTGTGTGCTAAGATGAGATGATGTGGTAAAAGACCCATAAGGGTAGATGTGTTTAAATGTATGAAGTGAAGGGAGAAGGGCAAAAAGGTCATTTGATGTTATAAATATATACAAACCGTTTCATAACAAAACCCCACTATTCATCTTCTCCTTCGTTGGAAAACCGCCGCCCCCTCCTTCTCTTCCATCTCGACCCTTCACCACACCACTCACGGCCTCTCTCTCTCTCCCTCTCCATTTCACTCTCGCGTTCTCTCTCGATCTCCCTCCCCACGCTCGTCGTCTCTCACGCTCTCGGTCATTCCCTCCTCTCGGCCTCACGCCTCTCACGCTCTCGGTGGTCTCCTCTCCCGGTGGAACAGTCCACCACCACCGCCTACGTCACCGAGGTAAGTGTGTGTGTATCTCCCTCTCTTGATCGATTCATATGGAAAAAAAAAAAAAAAAAAAATGAAATGAGAAAAAGCAGGCGCCGCGTGCGCCTCGTTGAAAAAAAAAAAAAAAAAAAAAAAAAAAAAAAAAAGAAGATGCACACGTGCATATTATATATATAAATATAATATATATATATATGTATGTATATATATATATGTATAAATATGTATATGTATAGAAGAAAAATAGCAAATATATATATATATTGAAAAATTCAGAAAAATATGATAAATTAGGAAATGGGTTCATAAATGAGTTTTGGGATTCTCTCGGAAATGTTGGCGGGATATAGTCGGGGTTTTAGCCTAGAAAAACGTAAAAATTTATATAATGTATCAAATTGAAGCTAATTTAATGACAAATGATCTTAGGTATAATTCGGGTGGTAATTTTGATTTGTTTGACATTTATTCAAGCTGGACTAGATAATTGGAGTGCGGTATAGGAAATCGGAAGTCGCGTTAGGATCTCGGAGTTGTCATACGAGTCACGATAGTTCGTAAGTACACTTGCCTTAAACAAGCATTTGTACGTTTGTAAGCCGCTAGAAAATGCCATGTGATTCATTTTCATGCCATTGTATTTGTTATTATTTACTTGTTGGCCTTCAATTCCATACTTCTTGTATGTGTGATTCCGCGTAAGTTTTGTCTCGAAAGTACTAGGACCTGCACTAGAGGGATAAAACGCGGGCACTCGCGGCCACGAGTGTGTGACCACCCTTAGTGACCGTGTGACACCGAGTACTGGGTGGATGGGTTCGAGTCCCTTTCCAGTCATAGCTGTGCCTTCGCTTGTGTCGATGCCCGGGAAGACCTCGCGAGGTCTTCGCCGTTATGCTATGGACTAGACCACTTATGAGCCTCTTTTGATTCTTTGGAACACACTTAACTCTCGATTGATATCCATTAGTCTGTTTATCATGCATCTTGTCTATTTAATTTCCTGTCTTTTTATTTCCGCATGATATTTAGACTACTTTATTTGAATTATCATGAATTACTGTTGTTTTCTGCTGGCATTACATTCAATTTTATTCAGTTGCTCACCGTCTAGTTTGTGACGGTGGGTGCAGATAGGGCAGAGAGCAGCAAGGGCAAGGGACCCTACCTAGGAAATCTGTTGTGAGGATTAGCGGCTGGAGTTGAAGACTATTTTATAGGTTTTTATTATGTTTTGCTTTTATGTACACCGTTTTATATATACATGCTTTGGGATTATTAAACTTGGCAAATTTTGATGAGATTGGTATCATGTACCTTTGCATTTCTAATTGTACATGAATGCCCGGGGTTTCCACACTTATAGAATTCCTTTACTTCCATTTGATAGAGTTATTTCCCAATATTTGATTTGAATTTGACTTTTGCTTCCGCTGTGTTATAATTGCAATAACTCTTTCATAAATCTTGAATTTTTGATGTTTTGAGGCTGACTAGGCTCGTCAGGGTTGTCGAGAATTGACTCGAGGCTTGCACGGGTCTAGGCCGGGCGTACCCAAATGCATTGGGAATTTGGGGCCGTCACAATTGTACCACCCACTGATCCAGAGATCGCAACCGTACCAGACACACCTACTATTTAGGGCACGATAGCGACACCGACTCTTTCGGTAATGACCGTTTCGACGGCAGAGGTAGCAGAGATGACTCGGACACCCACACCTACACCTTCAGCAGTAGGGATTCAGCTCGTGAAGGATTTTCTTCGCCTTCAGCTGGTGTACTTCGATGTGGAGAGAGAATTCGAGAAGATTGAGGGATGGATATTATCACAAGAAAAGCTACATCGGATTTTTTGAATTGAGGATATACTACACCCAGATTTGTCTTCTTATACACTGTAAAGAGACGCCAACGTCTGGTGGCGCACCATGATAACTACTAATGGAGACTTCGAGTGACGGAAGGTATTTAAGGAGAGGTTATACCGGTAGTACTTCTCGCCAACAGTCATAATGAAGCTGAGGAGAGAGTTTATGAGTTTGAGGCAAAGGGCAGATGAATCAGTTATGCAGTACCGGGACAAATACGGGTACCTAAGGCAGTTTGCTGGGGATTTAGTCCGAGATGAGTTGGGAGATGTGTATCACTTTGGGGTTAGTCTGAGATCATACATCGGTTACCACATAGTCAGCACGGGTGCTAGGACACTCACTAAGATATACGAGTGCGCACTTCCCACGAGACCTACTACCTTAGTATAGTAGCTGACGGGGCAGAGTCGGGGCAGATGTTGACATTAGAGCAGGCCACAAATTTCGAAAGGAGGTGGCAGAGGGGCAAGACACACAAGAGGTGGGATAAAGGCTTCCAGGGATTGGGGATGACTTTACGTTTCATATCAGTGGTGCCTCAAGTGTCATATGCCACATCAACACAAAGCTCAAGAGGAGGACTTTCCTTGCCACCACCACCGATTAGGCTAGCATTACCTGTGCTAGAGAGACTTTCTATTCTGGTACCACCAGCGCCACGACAACATCAGCAGCAAGGAGGTAGAGGCCGAGGCAGAGGTAGAGGCCGAAAAGGACCCCGTCAAGGACAGAGATAAATACTGGTTCAGAGACAGCCACAGTCCGATCAACGCAGACAGATCTCATGTTACAAATGTGGACAGATGGGACATTTATTGAGGGAGTGTCCACAGCCTACAGCAGTGTACCCACCATAGAGCTGAGAAGCAGCTCACATGGTAGAACAGCTAGATACTAGCGCCACACGGAGTCTCATTGAGGGTATGATTTCTATCATCGCTAGAGAGTCTTATGTTTTATTTGATTCGGGTTCCACTATTTAATTCATTTCTGGACGCATGATAGGCATATTAGGACTGACACCGATTAGGCTTAGAGTACATTTGATGTTGAGTACCGCCGTTGGGGATAGGGTTTACCTTAACAGTCTAGTCGTAGAGATTAGTGGGATAGAGTTACCCGCCGACTTTAGAGTCCTTGAGATGTTAGAGTTCGACACTCCTTTCAAGATGGACTGGTTATCAGCATACCACGCTCACATTGATTGCTTCAATAAGTCCATCGTTGTAACAACCCTCAAATTTTAACCTAACTTGTATGGCACTTGTCAGCACCGTGACCTGGCTACGTGATACTAGACAGTATTTCAAACGTCGGGAGTCGACATCGAGGTGATTTTATGTTTCCACGATGTGTGTATTAGTATTGTAGTCCGTTACGTGTCTCAAGCCGTTCGGGCAATTTTTAATGAGTGAGGTTCCGCCTAGGTAAACGGGGGAGAAAAATACAATAAAAACATAATTAAAAGAATTATTGAATAATTTAATTATTTATTTGAACGAAACAAGACGAAAGTATGCACGTGACAGAGAAATACGGACTGAGGAGGCATGACGGGTCGGGGAAAATTGTTGGAAAGCACGGGTGTTGGATAAATACACAACAATGGACCATGGTGTAGGATTGTTAAAGTGACACACTCCAATAATGGAGCACCATTGGATCAACCTCGTGATACGTGGTTAGGTGGAGATGAAGGGCCATGCATGAGACACCACACCACCTAATTCACTGTTCATCACTATTCACACCATACCCCCTTAACTTTAAATACATCACACCCCCCTCACTCTCACTCACGACCTCCCTATTCTCTCTCACTCCCACCGCCACCCTTCTCCTCCTCTTGTCATCGACGAACCGGCATCGGTCCCTGCAACCTCAACGATGGTCAAGCTCACTGGAGATCCGTCACTGCCTCTCCCTCTCTTACACTATCTCAATCTCTCTCTTTCTTTCTTCTCGGTCAAGCCAATCTCCTACTCCGTGGCTTGACAGAACCACCACCGACCACCAGCGAATCCGAACTCTGTCCTTTCCGACAAACGTGAGGATCTCTCTCTCTCCCCCTCTCTCCATTTCTCTTTTATCCTCTCACTTCCTACCATGCATGCTGTTCGGACATGGCGGCTCTGTCCGACTGGTGTGGGACCTTCAGAGGTTGTGGACGATTCTAGGAGGTCACCGAAACCTCGAAAACATCCCTAAGTACACCGTCCATGAACAGTAATGTTGGTGGCTATGTGGACTTTTTTTTATTGTTTTTATATATTACATTTGTTAGATTTGTATAGACTTTTGGCGGGCTGTGAGGGGGTACGCCGAGACTAGGACTGGCCGAAGGCCCATTTCCTATGGTTCATTGATGTCTGGACAAGCCTTGGTGCACCCCATTTCGCGGTACACGCATGTAGGCACTTGCCTTTCTCTTCATGAACTGTTGTGATGTTTTTTCTTTGGTTATTTTGTAGGACTTTGCTGCTGGCCGAAAACCGCCTCTATTGGCGGGGCCACCGCCGGACCACTATGATTGAGACGCTGTTGGGGACCCCACCAAACTCGTACTTGGGTCCCACAGCCCTCCGGAGTGGTCGAATCAGTTTAGAAAAGGTACAAAATGTCGTTATTTCATGTGATATGTGTGGTGGAGCCTCGCCAAAAATTGCCTCTGCCGGCGGTGCTAACGGCCAGACCACCACCAGTAAAGGTTGTCGGGGATCTCACCTAACCTTTCTTGAGGTCTCGCAACCCTTAGTTATGTCCGAAACAACGTTGTTATTGCATATTGTCATGATTTCATGTAGTGTCGATGTCGAGTCCTTATCTGCGTGTGTTGACGTAATTCCAAACTGGTGGAGGGTTTTCCAGCTTTCCCATGCTGTGATAACATTTCCCCGACGTCAGACAACACCAGCAAGGTTCCATGTTCGTTGGTACATGTCGGTTCGGCTTTCATGATGAGTTATGGTTGAGTGTTGGTTTGTATTGAAACATCACGTGGCGATGAATGGTTATGACGTCGTAGTCAAGTCGCCGGCTCATCAAGGCCATGACGTGACCCATATACGACTGAGTCAAGCCTAAGTTGTGTGACTAGGCTTACATATAGTGTAGTTTACAAAATCAAACGAGTTGTGGTGTTTTTGTCTAGTTTTCTGATCGATTTTCATCGAGTTGTTCGAGTCATCAAAACATTGGGAAAACACCAAGGTTTAAACCTAGATTAGTTATTGACTCGACTCATTAATTAGAGTTTTCGACCTTGTCAGGTGGCGGAAAACTCAAGGATACGCATTAGGATTCACGAGAGTGGATACGATTTGTTATATTTTAGGTAAGTATACTTGTCTTAAAGCTTGTGTACGTTATTAAGCCAGTTAAGAAAATACTATGTGATTCATTTTCATTATGTTGTGTTTGCTATTATCTACTTGTTGGCATTCCATTCCATATTCCTTGTATGTGTGTTCTTGGCATAAGTGTGTGTCTCGAAGGTACATGCGGCCTGCACTAGAAGGGATAAAACGTGGGCACTCGTACACACGAGTGTTTGACCACCCCTAGTGATTGTGTGATACCATGTACTAGATTGTTGTAGATATTATTATGGATTTCGATGTTGTGACATCGCTGTTATGGATTTGTTGTGGATTTTAAACCACTTATGGCCTTTCTTGACTCGTAGAACACGCATGTTTCGATTGCTATTATTTGCAGTCTGTCTATCATGCATCTTGTCTATTTAAATTCCTGTCTTTCAATTCCCGCATGATATTTAGATTGTCATGTTTGATAATTCATGAATTACTGTTATATTCTTTTGGCATTACTTTTGATTTCTTTTAGTTGCTAACCGTCTAGTTTGTGACGGTGGGTATAGATAGGGCGGAGTGCAGTAGGGGCAAGGGACCTTGCCTAGGAGACTTTTTGTGAGCGGCTGGACTTGAGGAACTTGAGTGTAGGTATATGTTCATTTCTGTTTGTATGATGTTTTATATATATACGGTAGTAGTTTTTGAACTGGGGATCATTTTTGAGAAGGATGCCATGAGATTGTTATTTTTACTTGGACATGAACATATCAGGGTTTTCCACATTTATATAGATTCTTGATTTTCGTTTGATTGAGTTATTTCCCAATAATTTATTAGTATTAAATTTTTTTCCGCTGTGCTATACTTGCAATAACTCTTTCATAAAACTTGAAATTTGATAATTAGAGGCTGACTAGGCTCGTCAGGTTCGCTGGGCATCGACTCGGGACTTGCACGGGTTTAGGCCCGGCATACCCAAATGCATTAGGAATTTGGGGCCGTCACAATCGTGTTCGAGATTCTAGGACGTCCGATGTTCGTACACCGAGAGCCAATACCATAAGATGTCAATTGGTGACTAGTAAGGAGATGGAGAATCTAGTAGCCTTATACATCGTAGTAGAGAGTCAGGGACCCCGACTTGAGGACATACCGATCGTTAGAGAGTTTTCTGACGTTTTCCCCAAAAAGTTGCCAGGACTACCGCCGCCGTGAGAGGTAGACTTTATCATCGAGTTAGTATCAGGCACCAGATCGATCGTGACACCACCTTACCGCACTACCCCAAAGGAGTTAGAGGAGTTGAGGGCTCAGCTTAAGGACATGGGGGATAAGGGATTCATCACACCTTCTATATCGTCGTGGGGAACGCTAGTACTTTTTGTGAGGAAGAATGATGGTAGTCTACGACTGTGCATCGACTACAGTCAACTGAATAGGGCCACAGTCAGGAACAAGTACCCGCTACCGAGGATTGATGATCTGTTTGTGCAACTGAGAGGAGCACAATTTTTCTCCAAGATAGACCTGAGATCAGGCTATCATCAGCTTAGGATCAGCGTCGAGGACCAGTCCAAGACAATGTTTAGCACCATATATGGACACTATCAGTTTATGGTCATGCCGTTCAGCCTAAACAACGCCCCCACCGTGTTTATGGACCTTATGCACCGAGTATTCAGGCCATTCTTTGACCGAATTATAGTAGCATTCATCGACGACATTCTGATCTATTTGAGGATACGGGAGGATCATGAGCAGCACCTTAGGGAGACGTTGTAGACTTTGTGGGAGCACCGTTTATACGCCAAGTTCAGCAAGTGTGAATTTTAGCTTTTAGAGGTCAAATTTCTGGGTCACGTTGTTGGAGCAACGGGGATTGCAGTAGATCTGGCCAAGATTTAGACGATTATGGATTGGCCGACATCGACGTCAATGATAGAGATCAAGAGTTTTCAGGGGTTAGCAGGTTACTACCGCAGGTTCGTGAAGGATTTCTCTAATATCGTTTCACAGATAACTAGGTTGACATAGAAGGACGTCGTGGATGATTGGACTAAGGAATGCGAGAGTGTATTTAAGCAGTTGAAGAGGTTGTTGACGACCACACCAGTATTGACACTACCTGAGGTTGGACCGGGATTCCTAGTGTATAATGATGCACCACACATGGGACTTGGATGTGTATTGATGCAGGGAAGTGGAGTTGTGGCTTATGCTTCGAGACAATTGAAGATACATAAGAAGAACTACCTTACACATGATCTTGAGTTAGTAGCAGTCATATTTGCACTGAAGGTGTAGAGACACCACTTGTATGGATAGAGATTCACATTCTTCACTGAGCACAAGAATCTGAAGTATCTCTTCATACAGAAGGAACTAAATATGAGACATCGCAGGTGGTTAGAATTCATGAAGGACTACGACTTTTCCTTGGAGTATCACCTAGGGAAAATGAACGTAGTCACCGACATACTGAGTAGGAGACCGACCAGAGACGCCGAGGTTGTCAGATGTCATATGACGCACAAGTACGGATTACTTGAGGCAGTGGCGATAGCAGGTCAGTCAAACGTTCCTACTGATACTTGAGTTGAGATTTACACACAGATGAGAGTACAGATCGTATCTACACAGATCGTGTCAGAGGGTTAGAGGACTGACAGGTTTCAGCGAGTTAGCGCAGAGTTCAGATTGTGTTGATTGGGCAGAGATATCGGATCAATGTCTGAGATTCAGAGGCAGACTGTGGATGCTCGAGATGCTAGAGCTGAGAGAGGAAATTATTTAGGATTCACACCATTTCAGATTCACCATTCATCTAGGCAGAACTAAGATGTATCACAACATGCAGAGACATTTCTGGTGGCCTGGGATGAAGACGGATATGTTAGAGTTCATTAGGAACTGTGGGATTTGCTAACAGGTGAAGGCTGAGCATAGTAGGCCTGGTGGACTTTTACAGCCATTTCCCATTTCAAGATGGAAATGGGAAGGCATCGCCATGGACTTCGTCAGATGGTTGCCGAGGACAGTCAGGGGACATGATTCTATTTGGGTGATAGTTGACAAACTGACTAAGTCTGCTTACTTTCTGCCAGTTATCGCGACTACACTTTTGATCAACTGAGTATACTTTTCGAGAGGGAGATCATTAGGTCGCATGGGGTACCATTGACCATCACATTAGACAGAGATGCTATGTATACTTCTAGGATGTGTGGGCCTACAGTTCAATACAGTTTCCATCCTCAAACTGACAGGTAGACAGAGAGACTGAATCAGGTCCTAGAGGGCATGTTGCAGCCTGTGTGTTAGAGTCTGACAAATCTTGGGAGGAGTACCTACCATTATGTGACGTTGGGTACAACAACAGTTATTAGGCTAGCATTGATATGGCGTCATTTGAGGCTTTGTATGGCAGACCGTGTCGCTCGTCATCGTATTAGGCTGAGCCAGAGGACAGAGTATCAGTAGGGCCTGAGATTGTTGTTGACCACACCGAGAAGGTACAACAGATTTGATAGAGACTCAAGGCGAGCCGGGGTACCGGCTAGCGAGACTTGTGGTAAGTCTAAACTTAGTTAAATACAATTTAGAATAAATTAGTGTACAACCTTGGTAATTAAATTAATGCACATTAGTTGATTTGGCTTATAGTTTATTAATTAAGAAATCACATTTTTATGTCCTATAGTCTGTTTTGAATTAAACTATACTTAAGACAGACCTCAGGATCCGTACTGTCACACACTCCTATGTTGAAAATCACTCATGTTGTGTCGCATGTGAAGCTGGACAGCCTAGTTAAGTGACCACCAGATTTACCTCGAGATACACAATGCACACTAGATCCCACCAAACCATATATACCAACTTGATGAGTGGATTGTTCATTATTTACATCTAAAATCCATCCGAACTGAAGAGAGGAGAGAATTTCTGGGAGGATTTGAGAGAAGATTTTCGTGCTGGGAGTGAAGATCATCTAGATCTAACTAAGGTAACCATCACCACCTCTCTATTTTCATTAAAATGGGACATATGGGGGGTTTTTGTGTTTAAGTCAAATTTGAACTGGGATTTTGATTTCTAAAGTGTTATTATTCCATAGTATAGTTGCTTCAACTATTATCTAAGGTTTTGATTTAAGTTTTTGAAGAAATTTTGGATTTTCGGTAGAAGTTTTGTAAAGAGTTCATGCATTAATCGATCCGGGTTGAACAAGATTTTCTTGTATTTCTAGGCAGTTTTGAGTCTAATCTGTTATACTATGATCATGCATGTTGTTTTAACGAGTTGGTGGTACCCAGGACGCCCAGAAAACCAGAATTTCCCTCTGAAAATTCTGAGTTTCGCGATGTTCAGCGCGCTAGGCCCAATGCCTAGCGTGCTGCCTATACTGGGAAAGATGAAGTAATGTTCACCACAAGAACAGTAGCGCGCTAAGCAACTAGACAGCGCGCTAGGTGCTACACTGTTCACCCAGGAACAGTAGCGCGCTAGGCATATGGTCGGCGTGCTGGGCACTGTTCACAGCTCATTTTTAAATGAAAATATTAAAAAACTAAATTAACCAATCAAGTGTACAACCTATACAACCGACACACATCGACCTTAAGTATTATCTAAACACCCCAGGACTTAGGAGAGCGTACCGGGAGTCTAGGGACGCGAGTGTCGGGTGTCGGTGTCAGGAGGCCAGATATCTAGGACTACTGCGTTAACTTTTAAGTGAAACTGTGGGAACTCATTACTTTATTTCATTCTAGTCA
The DNA here is from genome assembly GCA_039657345.1 of Stephania japonica. Lineage (NCBI taxonomy): Eukaryota > Viridiplantae > Streptophyta > Magnoliopsida > Ranunculales > Menispermaceae > Stephania > Stephania japonica. The sequence goes on along the minus strand of CM077558.1, from coordinate 10,057,829 downwards.
TTTATCATTTTTCAGTCTATTTGAATACTAGTTGATTTATTTCCCACATCATGCTTCCCTTATTTCTATTCATTATGAATGTTAATATAGCATGATGCCTTATTTGATATATCATTGACTCCATGTTTCCCTATATGCTCAATGTTTGTCTTGAAATGTGGCTAATGGATACTTAGAAAATGCATGCTATAGGGTTATCTGTTATGTTGGACTTGTGTTCTATTTTTTGGGGCTTTGTAGCCTAACTTGTGTTGAAATCATAGCATTGTAGGATATAAATTCTTGAAATCCAAAGTAGGGATTATCTAGTGTCCATTGCACACGAGATGCGCAGATCACGGGGATTTCGATCTTTTGGGTTCTCCAGCACTCGCCACTACACTTGGGCGGCACACGTGGTATGGGTCGGCAAGTATAGATGATTTATATACGTAGAGCACAGCTCCACCACTTGAGGTTATTAGAAAAAAAAAATTATTATTATATGTTGAGCACAGCTCCATACAGTATTGGAAAAGGCTAGGTGGTAGTTCTCACTGCCGACCGGACGTAGATCATCTCGACTTAGCCTGTGTCAGTCTATGTATATCTGTTAACGTTGATATTTACTTGCATTATTTATTCAGCATTTCTTCAGCTACTTTATGCTTTTAAATACCTTTTCTTTAAATTGGAAATGTAATAATAGCATTCCTCATGTATCACTTAAATATTATTATACTCACAGTGTAGTTTGTGACGGTGGGTGTAGGTCCATCGAGCAGCACCAGGCTGGGTAAGGAGAAGATCGATGACTACTTTTTAGCTTTGAACGAGTAGCTGCCCGTACATGTAGGGTACTTTTGTAGTATGTTTACTTATGTCTTTATACTTTTAGAATGTTATTGGGATAAGTGTTAGATTACTCGACTTTTGGCTTTCACTTTGTTTGTATGTTCGTCATTTACCTGCATATATATATATATATGGTGATCGTTATTTTCTGGTTTCCACACTTAGGATTATAAAATTTGTTTCCGCTTACATATTTAAGACTTCCTCTATAAATTGTTAAGACTTTCGCAAACAAAATTAATTGTTTAAATTAGAGAATATAGGTAGTAAAAGCTGACTAATACGCAATTGGGTCCAATGTATCGTAGTTAGGGCTTAATTACGTGATTAGGCCGGGCGATGCCCTAGATTAGGAGAGGGGCTGTCACACTAATTCCCACCACTGATAGCAAAAACTTGAGTTTTCGGAAGTAGTATTTTACAACTTACTATGAGTCGTGCTATGTGCACCCCGATATCCTCTCAGGGTACCCCGAGACTTTTACCAAAATGTCCCTAATTTGTGAAGTAACGCACCCCACTACCCAAGACATATGTTAAATTGGTCTCGGTCATGTCTTGTCGAGACTCGTATTACAGTGTCAGTTTATACCAACCGACACCCAAATAAAGTAGTCAAACACCCAACTAGATGGGTGACCACTAAGACTATACAAGTGGTCTCGATGGCCTTGTGCCAAGACATGTGTATATGTCTCGGTCCTGTGTGTCCGAGACTATAGGTTCGGTCATTTCCCACTGAGACCTGAAACGTAATGTCGATTAATATAGTGTCGCACTATGGGCACCCCACTGATTACTCTGGACACCTCAGGGCAAATGTGTCATTTTCTTTAAGAACCAACATAAATAAAAAAATTCGGAGTGCTCTGAGAGGATACCGGGGTGCATATAGCATGACTCTTTACTATATTCTCAAATATCTATTACATTTTGACGACTGAACAAGAGTTACAAAATGATTGATTCCACCAAACAAAATCTGCAAGAAACTGAATTGCCCTGAACATAAATAACTTTATTTAATATAAATATTATGGAAAATAAGTGATTAATGATTAGAATGCTATATATGTTGACATAATTAAGTGAATTTGAATTAATTGGAAATGAAACAATAAATACTTCATTAATTTCCTAATGAGTCATATTTGTTGGAACAAAAAAGGCATAAAAATGTGATGTATATTTGAGAATGAAGGGAGTATTAATTTATATATATCATTAACGCGACTCATCTACAGGTAGTGTTTTGCAACATAATTTCAAAGGAACGAAGAGAGCCCTGATCCAAGAACTCGTGAAATGTGGATCCATTAAGCAACTGATCCTCAAACGAATTGATCGACGGTGTTAGATCTGATATGAAGCCGAACTAATCCTATGGAGTCACCTCTTTCCTCCTCCCCGACTCAAACACATTGCTTTCTGAGAAGATCCTGGCATAGGCTCTTACTCCTATTGCACAGTACTGTCAGTCTCTGTAGTAATTAGACAATATAGAAGATAGAATTATTAAACAATACTCCATATTGTATTCAAAATCAACCTACAATCCTTGCCTTTCTTACAATGTTGTGCCTTTTCTCCAAATATGGCACCTGAACAACTTGTGAAATGTGAATCCATTAGACAACGGATCCTTGTCCAAGAACTCGTGAAATGTGGATCCATTAGACAACGGATCCTTAAAGGAATCAATTGACAATATTAAATATGATATGAAGCCGGATTGTTCCCATGGAGTCACGTCTTTCCTCTTCCCCGGCTCAAACACGTTGTTTTCTTAGAAGATCTTGGCATATGCTCTTGCTCCAATTGCATAGTACTGCCAATTTATGTAGTAATTGTTTACAACGTGACAATATCCCATTTGTTTATATTTAAGCCATATATATTAAATGATAACTAAAATTTTCAATAATTCAAACAACTTATCAAGAGATGTGACAATACATTAACATACCTTATTTCCAAAGCCTCCCATGCCAAATTAGCTAGGTTCAGCCCTTGGCCCTATATTTCTACCTATAAAGCCACAAAAATGAGTATCAATAAAAAAAATAAAATAATAAAATGTAAATAACAGATTTTAATGCATTTTTAAATTTGAAGCAAATAATGTATGTTGGATAATTCGAGTTATAGATCTTCAAAATGTACATGGTTCCCAAATAGTTCCTCTATCGAGCTTCATTGTCGCCTCTTGTATGTCTTTTCACTTTAAATTCATTTATAGGGAAAAAAAACCCTAGCAATGCGTGTGATAAGGTTGAGTACTCTATTATATAATTTATATATATTTAGAGCTACTAGCTTGAACTCATCAAAATCTGAAATTTCTTTCTTTGTTTAATTTCATGGCTAGCTGAAAGCCTTAATCTTGATCAAAAAATTTAAAAATGAAGAACATAAAGTAAATGAATAAACAATGAAATTAATTATTAAGCGAAGCAAGATAATTAATCTACCTTGTATTGTATACTTGAAAATAGGGTTGAAGATGTGTGTGCGACCAAATCTCGATCACTCGAATAAGAGAAGCCGCGTTGGTGATGAACAAGGAAGAGCAGAGTGATTTTCTTGGTGGGTAGCAACAAAATCAAAATAAAGTTCCAAGTATGGGGTTCATTTGGAACTGAGATCGAGTTTAATTTGGTTGATTTTCTTGGTGGGTCGATCTACTTGAATTAAAAGCAAAGTAAAAGTGATTCAGAGTAGGCCAATGCATGTTAGAATGACATTAGATCTCACGTTGCGCCCTCGACCCGTGTGTTTTGTACCACGAGATATGTAAGTTTAGATCCCGAGGTATACACGTATGGCTCGTGCATTCTTACATGCGTTGGGCGATATCAAGCACAACTCTTCAAAATAGGGGCATCTATAGCCCATTAGCCCTGAAGGGCAATGTCGGCCCCACATTGTAGGAGCATTTGTGGCTTTCCTTCTTTAAAATGACTATGGCCCGGTGGGACATATTTTAGACTTTGAAGGTGGTTTCCTTCAGATATTTAATGATCAGAATTTTTCTAAGGTAAAGTGATTTTGAAAGTGCGCTTGTTAGTTGTAACTCTTTTTTGTTACTAAAAAAGTAGTAAAACCCTAGAAGTCAACTTCAATGCAACATAGAGAACCCCAAACCCACCCACACTAATAATGGATCAAAACCAACAGCTAGTGTGTTGGAGTCGTTGGGCACTTTAGTGACTTAAGAGAATATCTCAAGTTCGAGACTCTACGAACGTAAATATTACTATTAAGAAGAGTTTTATTCCTTAGTAAGCCGCGACCCGACTTGACTCTGGAGCAGTTGGTTAAGCCCACGTATTAGGTGCATGGGCGAGACCGAAGAAAAAAAAAAGTAAGACATCATTCCAATCATATTTGAAGTGGCATTAATATGTCGTGATTCGCTCGACATGCATTAAGATCAGGGGGGAGGAGCATGGCCCCTGGCTCGCCACCCCTGCATACTTGATACTTCGTATGTTGCACTGTGTATATGCAGGCTTGTTAGAGTGTGGCCCCTTTTCAACTCACTCTTCCGCTACTTTTTTTTATCATGTTTTGTTACATATGATAAATTAGTGCAGCTTCTCGTGTTAAACATATAAATAGCACTAGTGATCACGGGATGGAGCCAGACTTTAGACTGAGGGGGGCAATCTTTATATGTATAGTAAAAAAAATACATATGAAATAAACATACTGTAAAATTTTCATAATCACCATATGATATGTTATATATGATCTTTTCTCAACCTATATATGTATTCTCCTTACAATGCAAAGACTTCTCTTTTTGATGATTTATTTCTACTTTAACATAATGAAAGAGTTGGATCCATGCATGAAGTCGATCATAACTAATTAATTTGAAATTATGGTTATGATGTTGTTGAAGATCTAAAGTTTTTTGCAACAAAATTTTTTTTTTTTTAAGAAAATAAGTTTTCTTAATTAGTAAGAATATACTGAATTAATTAGCATGTAATAGAAGCATTAGACTTATGTAACCCCAACTAATTAATATGGAAATGATAGCTTTGTCATTGTAAAGAATAAAAATAAGAATGGATTGTGTTTTTTAGGATGTAATGGAGTTTGTTTTAAACTAGTATTAACATCAAACGCGCATATCTAGTGTCAAATTACAATTCATTAATACGTTAGAGGGTGAGAGAGGTGATTAGGGGGGCCAACTATTTTTTTTTTCGGAAAGATCATGGGGCCATGAAGGCATGAAACACGAATTAATCACTAATATACATAGGGTGTATAGTGGTGGGGGTGGAGCTAGGGCCCCCCTAGCCAAGCCTTGACTCCACCTCTGGTACGATTAGATTCTTAGTTCAAATTAATGTTCTCATTAACAGTAGTGATTAGATTAAAAAAAGAAATCATCTAAATCATATGACAATTACCTAAGATACTAAAAATTATTTACAATATACAAAAAAAAATTATTTACAATATTTCACTTTTTTCTTGTTTCCCATGTGGTGTCTAGTGCCAATCGTACCAACTAATCTACGCTCGGGCAAAGTTGATCAGTTCATATAGCATGGAAAGCAATTCTTCCAACTCAATATTTTTCATTTCTTATGAGGATCAAGTTCGTGACCATTTGTTTTTAACAATACATCTAAAGGTTTTTCCCCTCTACTTAAAGTCTGGCTCCACCCTTGATTAATCTACGTCACCTCTCTTTTAAGTGCATCAAACCGCCGGCCTGATAAAACATTGAAATCAGTGTCCCTAAAACAAAATGCCTTTGTTCTTAAAAACAAAAAACGAAAAAAAAAAACAAAATGCCTTTGAAAACCTTTACATTATTATTGGTTTGCCTGTTGACACTTGAGTAGGGTTATAAGTGGGGCAGGGCGGGGCAGGGATTGAAGATATCGTCCCCGCATCCACGAGGGTCCCCACATCCACGAGGGTGCGGGGCGGGGATTTATCCTCAAAATTCTCTGCGGCGCAACTTTATCGCCCTATGCCTCGCCCTGTCGGATTCTCTGCGGGGCATGGACTTTATATAAGTCTATGTTTTGTTCTGTAATCTTTGGTCTTTTTTATGTCTTTATTTGATGCACATACAACGCGTCTCTACCTAAGTACTACTAGTTCCAAATTTCATATAATTAGTTAGAATAAGCCAATCATACTAATTAACAATTGAATATCTATAAAGCAAATATTTTAATCAATTCTATGCTAATGGTATTTCAAGGAGGAGACTTAATTAATCAACGTTTGTTTTAGAACATTATTGAAAACTACGTACTGATGATTAATTGATTTAATTCGTTTATTGATTATGATTATATAATTGGTTTCTTACGTAATTTCGTTCATGCACCTTATCTTTTGATCCTTATCTTTAGTCTTTTTCTTGTCACTTGGCTACTTTATCAACTATTTTTTTTGCTCTTTTCGACTTTTTGATAGCTATTTAGTTTTCAGTGTTTTTTATATTTTCATATTTTTACATTTGAGTTTTTATTTTGATCTTTTTTTTTATTTTTCTTTTCAAGAGCAAACAAAAATATTTTAGAAATGACATATACTGATCGATAATTTCTGTATGCATTATTTAGATCAACGACCTCTCTTTTTTTAGTTTATTCTACAAGATGTCAATTTGCTATATATATCCTTATTGTGGCAACTAATTAATCATTTTTTTTAAAAAAAAATATGGCTTCTATTCATAAAGTATTAAATTGGGATTCCACCAATATTTACACAAGTTTTTTTTTCTCTTTTTTATCACTTCCTTTTTCTCATCAAGTTAATTTTATTAGGATTATATTTTTGCATAAGCATATGCAAAAAGTTTTAAACTTTCAAGGCACATATTTCATAATTTTGCTACAAAAAAATTAAATGATATTATTCTTCATTTAAAATTTATTCGAGATTATGTAGCAAGATTATTTTTTAGTTTTTTTCTCATTAAGTTAATTATTTTTTAACTAATATATTGACACTTAGTCTTACCCATGCCCGAAGTGCGGGATTTCAACTAATTTTTTAAAATGGATTCCTCGTGGGATGGAGTAAGGGTTGGGGAGATGGAGATTCCCCGTAGGGCAGGGTACGGGGCGGGTGACGGGTCCCCGTGGGGCGAGGCACGAGGCAGGGTACGTGGTGGGGCGATGGGGATTCCCCATGGGGTGAGGTACGGGAAAAACCCACGGAGCAAGGGTAATCCCCGCCCCCGCCCGCCCTCGCCCTCGCCCCTGGGGAAAAAATGTGGGGAATCCCCGCCCCTCCGGTGCGGGGCTCCGGGGGGACGGAGATTCCCCGCCCCATTTACAACCCTAGGCTTGAGAGAGACCTCCTTTGCTTTTGGGAATTGAATAGTGCTTAATTTGTTTTAAGCCAGTTCATGATTACCTATATAGTTTGTGATATTTCACCGTTGAATTAAATTTTGTGCCAAGTTCTATTTTTGAACTTTATTTTCTCCGGGGACATACGAGAAAAAGAAACTCTCCCACAGAGCTAGATCGTATCTAATTATAAACTTGTCTTGTAAGAAGGGTATATAATATGTATATACCACAAGAAATTATCATTAATAGTTGATTCTAATTATTGCACTAGCATGATAAAGTGATAAATAAAAAAAATCAAACTCTCACTCTAAATAAATAAAAAATCATCAACAAATATTCTACCGTTCAACTATATAATTAATTAAAACTATTACAACTTTTTGTTTTATATTAATTCAGTTCTTCAATGTTCACCTCACGATAACAACACTTTGAAGAACAAACTAATGATGATATTAATTTCCTAACTGCCCATCACATACATAAGTGACATTGCAAGAGTCAAGAACAGTGACAGTGTAAGCATGCCCTATTCTTCTCATGAATGGTGGGAGCCGAACCAACAGCTCACAAACACACAGATCATCCATCTCCTTCAACCACTTGCAGCACTCCTCGGCCTCGGGAAGACGGTGCCGTCGGTGGTGGTGGTGCTCGCGATTGTATTGCATCAATGGATCGTCCGGCTCGGGTGCATTAGGCCTTGTACGATTATTGGCTGATGGAACCACTGAACAAGCCTGATTCACTAGTGCATACTGAGAGAGGCAAAGTGGTTGAGGCGGCGGTGGCGAAGGTGGTACCGGCACGGACAAGATTATCGGGGCAATGGCTAGAAGAATTGATGCTGCAACTGCCCTTATCAAGAGTGATCTCTCCATTGTCATTGTGATCATAATTTTTGTACAAAGTTTTGCATCCTTGGCCTGTACTTATATACTAGTGCAATCATCTCATTTGGTTGCACTTCTCTAATTTTAAATAGTGGAAGAAGGGTTGAATGATGAGCTAGATTAGGTTTTAGTTCACATAGATTAATTCACAATAAGGTTAAGAAATTTTGAGTGGTTTTCCATGCACTGTGTGTGATGAGACTCTCTTAGTTGTTAGGTGGGTTATTAGTTCTCATCATGCCTTTGTTGCAGTTAGCACCAAATTAATATTATGCTTTCCCTTGTGTGTGTGTGTGTATTTGTTACTAGTTCCTTTTTTTTATTGTGTTGTGGAACTAAAAATATGTTACTTTAGTAAACACCTTAAAGTGGAAGGCAAGTTATAGCATGTAGAGAATAGCTCCATTTTGATAAGATTGAAAAATAGTAAAACAAGTTATATGATTTGGTTGTAGACACCAAATTGCCTCTTTATTTTAGTAAAGTCCTTAAAGTGGTTTAAGGATCCAAGAGCTCAAAGAAGATAACTTAGAAAAAGAAAAAGAAAAAAAAGGAAAATGATCGGAAGACCCACTTTGGGCTCCCAATTAGGCGACCATTGGACACCCAGATCAGTGTGCCCAGTTGGCTTGTTATTCAATGGCTGGTGCTTATTATTTAGAGGCCCAGAGAAAAATTATAATTTGGGTCGGGCTCCTAAAAAAATGCATATTATGCATCTAACAAAGTGTGGCAGCCCCATGACTCAAGGCTGCCAGGTTGCCTGCCCCGTGGAGCCCGTCGTCTTGCCACATCATTAGCCCGCCGATCTCACCTTGGCCACGTTCGTTAAATTCGCCAATTAACTTCGTTTATTAAGCATTTCATTTCATGTATATATATTGTCATGTATATATATTGAAATTACTGAACCAATGCGTGTTACAACAAAAAACGTAGTATGCTGTAACAAGGAATCAAACTGTATAGCAAATCAAACTAGAACACCAAGAGATTGTTTATGTTGTTTGGTCCACGACCTATATCTGGCAGCCCATGCCCAGGTGTAAAATCCACCAAGTATTATGACAACGAATTACGGGCTTGTTACGATGACTCCCTCACTGATGACCTTCTAGCCCCTTCGTCTACTCTTCTGTAGAACTTACATGCATAAGATTCCTCTTGTTTGTGTGAGGCTTCCCCTCACTGGAATACCTAAGCTTTCACTTGGTGCGTTAAGCTCCCCTCGATGGAATACAAGTGTCCCACTTGCAGGATTGAGGCTCCCCCTCACACTAGCACCCAAGTTCCATTGGGGCTTTACAACTCGATAAATAAGTGAACATACACGTTCACTGTACAAAATAAAGTTAGAAGAGGTGAAATACATACTCTCAAATCTTAACGACTACTAGAATCCGATTGTCTCGATCCTCAGAAACTTTCACATTCTTCTCATAAATCACATGGGTAATATCGCTTTCAGAATCTGCAACAAACTCCAACAACTTCTCATTTAGTTGTGGATAAGGATGGATCATAAGAAACCGCAACTACCAGATTCTGGGCCCTGTTATAACAGGTATGGATCTTCTTGTCATAGCAACATATCTAATAGATTATGGTTCTTCAAGTCAGCACGTGAACCACATTGAATCATTAACTCATTTTAAGACAATTGATGAAAATTCTTCACGACACTAACAATCTCCCCCTTGGTCAAGTTCAAGGACTAAATGATACTATTTGCCTTTTTATTATTATTTTATTATTGTCAAAAATACACTGAACCCCCATAGTTTGGAAACCATTCTACTGAGTGATGCCATTTATGCCACATATCAATGAAAAAAAATAAAAAAAAAATTATAAACACCTCTTTGGTTTGTATTTGTTGAGTAAATATCCATGTAATACATTTTTTTGAAGTTAATTCTAAAAGGTGTCACTCATTAAAAGGCAAAGTTTAAGAAGTTCATAGGCTCGACTCTTGTTGAAGTAAAAAAAAAGTAAAAGTCATGCAATACACGTTACTCAAGGCAAATAACCAACGACGCTAACAGCTCTGTAGGAAGCTAGGAGCAATGTCATTTGAGAATTGAAACAAAATGCCCTTTCGTTAAAGACTAACCTAACTACCAACTATTTTTTCTTGGTATAGTGGTTATGACTTATGTTGTTTATAAACTTGGGTTTTTTTAGAGGTTGCATGCTCAATTACTTCTAATAACTTTTTGATTATTTGAGAGTTTTTTTTTGAGATCCATTTGGTGTCCAGACTGCCTCAGCCCTTTTTTGATGTAAGTCTGACAAGTCCCACGATGATATAGAGCAAGGGTAGAGCCAGAATTTCAACATTCTCTGGGCTAGATCAAGGGTAGCTTAGACATTAGTTTGAGTAGTGGCCTAGCATAGATATTTTTTTATATGTTTTTCTATTAAACAACTAAAGCATAAGAGGGCACATCACAAACAAATAAAATGAATTAAGATATAAATAGCCATATATGATACGTAGTTCAAGCAGACAGAAACTACTTTTCCAATAAAACCATAATATCCACATGGCTACTAATAGTCTCATCACATAACTTGTGATTCAATAAGTTCAAAATAAATATACGAAAGTTAAAAGATAAACTATTGTGATACACAAAAAATAATCATGTCATATTAGCAGTCTTCCCAGTCTGTTGTAACAACCTCCAGTGCCACCTTGTTGCAACAAGATCATAAGTTCCTTTAGATCACCAACTTCACTTGCAGAGAGTGATAAGACTCTCATGAACAAGAAAGAGCATCAACAAAAAACATTGAATAACGACTACACATCAATGACCTAATCAGCAGCACCAGCGAAAAATATAGTAGAAGTAACAACAGTAAAAATTACTCCCCTCAGTCAGCAAATACCCCCAAATCAACAGTGGTCAACAAAAATTTCCCCTCAATAGTCAGTAATTAACAAAAAATTCAGCAAAATTTCCCCTCAGCATAAAAATCTCTCCTCCATTGTGAAATAAAAATGACAATCATTGGAAGAGAAATGTATACCTCATCCTCATTATTGCCGAGGTGGTGCCAAAAACAAAAGAAAATCTAAGAGCTTCTTAAATAAACCATTAGAAAGGCCACGAACTGCCTCCATCATTTCCCTCTCATGTATACACTGAGAGTTTTGATCATCATCATGAACGTCAGTGAGCTGGTTGAAATGAATCTTTAGGTAGAATAGAGCTGGTAGAAGCCTTGTTTTTCTTCTTTCTAGAAGACTTGAGAGGTTCATCAAAAACTTCTTCATTATCAGTTGCAACAGGTTGAATCCCGTGTTTCAACAGATACGGTGGGTGAAGAGCAATCTCATCATCAACATATTTTTCCTCACATAAAAGTCCTGGTTGAGGTATTTGACGGCCCCAGTTCCAAAATCCTAAACTGGACCTCGCCCGGCCTAGACTTACGTGGACCCTCGAGCCAATCTCTCCGAGTCACGCAAGCCTAGTCAATTTTTCTTTACCATTTATCATTTATCAAGCAATTATGAGTAGAGTTAATCAATTAGTAAGTTATCATAGTTATAGTGGAAGTAATTAAACCTCAAACTAATCAATTAATCTCAAAATATACAAGTTAAGACAACCTAGAGTGTGAAAACCACACATATGTATATCATCATCAATGAATAGTTAGAGGAGAATCATATCCAGATATACATGCCTAAAATCTCTCAAAACCCATATAAAACTCAATATTTAAAACATAAATATACAATAATACAAAAAGAATCACCTATATCCGACAAGTGGAAAGAACTGCTCCAGTATCGTCAGATGATATCTCTTAGCTATGGAGCCTTCCCCTTGCTGGATTGTGGATCTGCACTCTGTCAAACATAAGAATGATGAGCCCAGATAAGTAACGACAAGCATGTCATAAATACAACATTTCGAAATAAATAAATCACCAGTCTATATTCATGCCGATCGAAAGAAAGAGCAAGGAATGCATGAATATATAAAGACTGTAAATAATTGAATCAAACACAAATGAGTGTTCCAAAAACAATTGAGAGACGCAAGTAGTCCTGACCAAACAGACGTTGAGTTAAGGAAACACCTACAAGACTCGAAGTTTAGGACATCTCCCTGAGCTCTGATATTATCGGTATCCACAAACGACCCATGTGTCTCAAGCACTCATCTGAACCCTCAGACCACTCTGTGCACCCTAGATCCTGAGCCAGTCCACTGATCCGTAAATACCGACCTTCAGCCCTCTGCAACTCAATAACCCGCTCGAGAGACACTGTAGGGACTCACATCTGACAACATATTTGTAGCTCATTAATATACTTTCTCACACACAACACCGACGTAGCCTCAAGCAACCCATGCTTATATGTCATATGCCACATTACCGTCTGGCTCTCGATGCCGCTCTTGCTCAACGCATCAGATACTCAATGGCGAAGTTGTAGTCCTTCAGTAACTCGAGCCATCTCCTTTGTCTCATGTTCAGCTCCCTCTGAGTGAACATATATCGCAAACTCTGGTGATCGGTAAACAACATGGACCTCTTACCACACAAGTAGTGCATCTAGGCCTTCAGTGCAAACACGACTGTCGTAAGCTCCAAGTCATACACTAGATAATTCCTCTCATGGCGTCTCAATCATTGAGATAAATAGGCCACTGGATGTCTATCCTGCATCAACACACAACCCAACCCAGTACCTAACGCATCAGTGTAAACTAAGAAACCCTTATCTACCACAGGTAATGTCAAAACTGGTGCAGAAGTCAACTGTCTCTTCAGCTCCCAAAAAGCATCCTGAGACTCATGTGACCAGTCAAATCTGACATCCTTCTTAGTTAACCTTGTCATCGGCACTGCAATCAACGAGAAATCCTGAACGAAACACCTGTAATTTCCTGCTAAACCTAGGAAACTCCAGATATCAGAAACAGACTCGAGTATCCTCCAGTCAATGATAGCTCGAATCTTGTCACCATCAACTAATATGCCTTGATCACTGATGACGTGCCCATAAACTTAATTTCACTCAGCCAAAATTCACATTGCTGAACTTGGCGTAAAGTTTGTGCTATCTCAGCGTCACCAACACCTCCCTAAGATGCCTTTCATGCTCCACACGAGTCCTAATATAAATCAGGATGTCATCGATGAATTGATCCAATTGAATGATGTTGTTGTCTATTGTTTGGTGTACGACTTTCCCCACGAGGCGAGGACAGAATCAACAATAAATGAAGCTGGTCACAGGGGTGGGAAACTCATAATTCTCGAGTTAAGAATTCTAAGTTTTTGACCATGTTAGCGCATTAGTGAGAGTCATTAGCACTCTGACGAATTTAGGCAGGAGTTGCAGAGTAGGTAGCACGCTAAAGGGCCCCTTTAGCATGCTAACGACCATTTGTGTACTAAAGTACCCCCTTAGCGTGCTAATGAGTTTGCAGGCTGTAATTTCTTCTAAGTTGTTGATTTTATTTTTGGGACTTAAAACTTGGTTAACTGAGACTAAACCCACTCCAACTGAATTGTTAAGACACCGGGAGGCTAAGGAATTGTAGTTAGATGTCAGGTACGCGTTTAGGGTCAGTTTAGGGGCTTCGCAAGTGAGATTACGACGTGTACGAGGTAAGTAAACCATAAGAACACCATCATATTATATTTTTTAATTGGATTGTTGTTTTCATTCCCATTTATGCTGCTATCATGTTGTTATTTCTTTATCATCTTGCGTCTTGTATGCTTGTCAACAGCTTAGACCCTTGCATGTGCACACCGCGCACTCGGTGGCTTGCTACCTGGAGATGTTTTGACATTATGTGCGTATTGGTGCTCGTATTGACTAACCCGACCACTGGGATGACATTAAGTTGATGGGCCAGTGTTTCATCTACTGGTGGGATCCTGGTAATTGTAGTTTGATCGAAGTCGATCTGAGTATGCATACACACGTACGCACTCCAATTGTATCGACTATCTTATTTTCACGTGTTATGTTCCATTTCCTGACTTTCCTTTACCGCATGATTTATAAACACTTTTTGTGTCGGCCCCAAATTTTTCTTACATTTGGGTATGCCCGGCCTAAGCTCGTACAAGTCCCCTAGTCGATACTTGGCGAGCCTAGTCAGTCTCTAATCAATCAATTATACAATTTATAAAAGATTTATTACAAGTTTTATGCAGTAGAAAGTAAATAAACTAAACATAAGGGAAATAACTCAGTCAAAGGGAAATTAAGAATCTATAATGTGAAAAGCCCCAAAATATTCATGTACAATCCAATGTGAAAGAGAGCAACGTATTCATGATATCCAAATCAAAATGATCCCCACTTCAATGGTCAAAAACAATTATATAAAACGTATATAATCAAGCAAAACATATAATTGACCTACACTAAGGTCTCCAAGTACTACCGCTTAGTCCTCATATGAAGTCACCTAGGCAGGGCTCCTTGCCTTTACTGCACTCCGCCCTATCTGCACCCACCGTCACAAACTAACGACGCAAAAACAATTATATATAACAACAAAGATCGCACGAGGTCTCCCCGGACATCGACATAAGTGAAGGCACAACCATGATGGGAGGGACACAAGCCCATCCACCCAGTACTCGGTATCACACGGTCACTAAATGTGGTCACACACTCCTGTACAAGAGTGCCCGCATTTTATCCCTCTAGTGTAGGTCCTAGTACTCTTGAGACGAAACACTTACGCCAAGAACACACAACAAGGAAAGGAACGGAATACCAACAATAGATCATAACGAATCAAAATAAATGATAATGAATCACATGGCATTTTCTTACTGGCTTACAAATCATACATAAGCTTGTGGCAAATGTACTTACCTATCTAACGCAATCCCAGTACCACTCCGTGACTCTAATCCCACTGGTTCCCGACTACTTAGCAAAGGTTTGAACCACAACAGGTTGGGTATATAATCAATATTATTTTCTGGATTTTCTCATATTTTTTCTGAATTTTTCCTCTATTTTTCCATAATTTATTCTATTTTATTTTATTTTATATATATTTTATGTTATTTTTTCTGGGTAGGGTCGGGCCAGACCCAACCTGACCCAGCCTGCACTGGCCAGACCCTGGCCAAGCGCTGGGCTTTGCCTGGTCCTGGCCAAGCCCTGGCTAGGTGTTGGGCCTGACCTAGCGTGGGCCTAGCCCGGTCCAGCTTCATCGCTATTTCTTATTCTTACTTTCGGTCCAAGAACACCATATACACAATACACATACACGCCTCACGCCTTACGTAAAATCTGTCAAAACTTGCTCACAGCTTCTCATACATGCACACTTCACGCCTCCTATATGCCGTAGCACACACAACTTTCACACAATCAAGAAATCACATGTAATCAGGATGTCGTATCTACACCGTGTCTCTCATGAACTCCACAACGTCCTGGCGGCATGAATCACCATTGCTTCTATTCGACTCATACGTGGGAGACGCCACCACGAACTAAACTCACGACGTACCCACGGTTCGAACACAAACTCAAAAACCCAAAAATCTACCAAACACGAAAACCAAACCTCAATCTTGGCAACCAACGCTTACTTGTTTTCGGGCATCAAGACTCCCTAAAATCGACTCCAGATCATCATGGGATGCCCGAATTTGATTGAAAACCCCAACATAAACACTAAATCTGAAAAATATAACTAAAATTAACAAAATACATCAAAAAGTAATACATGCGTCGATACCGCGTGTTGATCGCTCCGGGGGTTACTGAGACACTGGTGGAACACCAAGATCGTATCCAGCAAGACACCCTTGGTCATGACGATTAATTTAAGACTTGAAATAAACAACTCCAAATATTAAGAACAATAACACAAGAATAAAGAGAAAAGGCAAGGAGTAAGGTCCTCACCTAGATTCTAACGAGAAATTGAGACTCCGTCGAGGATTCCAGTCGTCCAGCACCACCCCTTATGGTGGCTTTCCCTCAAAGCAAAGAAAAATGGAAGAGGAGGACAGGGGAGGAAAGAGAAAGAAAGTGAGAAATGGGGAAAAGTGGTGAGGGAAGCCCTTATATAGGACCCTTTTTTCATCATCCTACACTTCCTCATCTCTAGGGAGATCCTACATCTACCCTTTAAGTTGTCCCACAACCCTCCTAACTCCACTTGTTGACTTCTTTAAGTGACTCAGGTGTCACTTAACTATCCAGTTTCCATGTTGATTTTGAGCTCCTCGACCCATGTTTTACTATAAATCGACTCGTCGCATGCTCGTCGTAGCACTTGCGTTCCGACTCAAATAAGATATTATAATTATTATTCAAAAATCATTTATTAATTTTTTTTTCTGTGTTTTAACTCCCCCGTTTTCCTGGGCGAAGCTTCACTCAACTAACGGTCGCCCAAACAACTCGAGACACGTATTAGACTATCATACTAATACACACATCACAGAAACATAATATTACTTCAGTGTCGACTTCTGAAGTTTGAGATACTATCCAGCATCACGTAGCCAGGTTACGATCCTAACAAGTGCAATACAAGCCGGGTTAAAATTGAGGGTTGTTACACTTTTGCTGGATATCTTAAATGGTAAATGGATTTCTCTGAGATTTTACTCACTAGATCTGGTTATTGTATTGATGGCAAATTGCATATTGTAATGGCTTGAAGTTAATTTGTCGTTATTGCTGACGTGGCTGACAGCTCAGATAGGTCAAAACACATCCAGAGCTAAGTAAATAGCAATTTTTGTTCTGTTGTGCATTTAATTTGTTATGTTTATGTGTAATTAGGGTTATTGGTATTGCGATGTGTGTATTTTATTTTGTTATTGATGTGCGAGATAGTGTGACAGGTATTCCCCCCATTAGCGTGCAGACGCGGGTACCAAGCAGGCGAATGACAATACACTAGGTTGGGTGGTCATACACACATGGGAAATGATAAAATGCAATTAATAATTAATAAATAACGTCGTATATGTGTTCGTGGTGCGAGAGTACGTGAGAGACACGAGTATACGCACGGGAGTCAGGTATCAGAACGCCTGAGGTTTAGTGTTTGAGCAAGACAAGTCAAGGGAGAGTAAGTCACATATTTGAGTCACATTAAGGTGGACTAATTAACTCTAGAAGAACCCTAGGATGTTGCATTGGAATATACATGTGATAGAGGATCATTTAGGGGTATATAATGTTGACTTATCACATTTTCTCTCACATCTATTCATCTAATCCAAAAATCTAAGAGAAGAAGAAGGGTTTGGTTGATTTCAAGTGATCATTTGGAGGTGCAAACGAAGAGTTTTCAACGATGCGAGGTTAGAATCTCGATCCTCTCTTCGTTTCCTACATGTCGAGTGTAAAAGTTTGGGTTTTTACGTAGGTTTCGGTTATGAATTTTGAGCACACTGTATTTTACAGTGTTGCTATGAATTTTCGTGATGAGCTATGCAACAAGTGGAGGTTTTGTTGGTTAAATTTGTTGGGGTTTTGGTTTCTGACGATTTTCGTCGATAGGTTATGGCTATATAGGCTTGCTATGCGATTATGTAAGGCATTGGGATAGGTTTGAACTGCGGCGATGAGCCGAGGGGCTCGAAAAACCCCTATGGCGTCACTGGTTCAGACGCTGCCAGGGGCACCGTGGGTAGAAAACTCATACGGTTTCCAAACCAGAGACCACAACATAACCTACGCTTTATATCACACCGTGGGGGTGTTCTTCTTGGCGGAGTGGGCCACGTCGTCTAGCACGCCATGGACCTTTTATTCACGACGACGCCACCTGCGACATCTAAAATAGAAAATTAAATAAAAATTTAAAGAATAAATTTTCTGAAATGGGTTTAATTGATATTTTATTAGAGGATTGTTATCAATTAAATGGAGATTTAAATTGATCAAAAGGGATTCAACTTAGGATTTCAAATTTTGGAAATTTACGGATAATTTTGGTTATCAGACTTTGGATTGACTGACTGGAGATTTCGCACGCATTGTGGGAGTGAATTGAACGACATTTGGATTAGTTGGAGTGCGGTTTGAGGTGTGCAGTATTCCAACTGAAATTATTTGAGTATTTACTTACTTTGACTTTTGAATTCAATTTTTGTCTTTCAATATTCTATTATTGGTTGTGGTTTATATGGACGAACGTTGACGCTCTCCCTCCGTACCATTTCTTTTTGTATGCCCACTAGGCCATATCATGTGTGTCAGGGATGCACGGGTGGGTGCGTCGTTGGTACTACGCTAACCACCAGGCGGATCCCACTACTGGCCCTGCTTCAGTGGGACTTGCCATCAGTAATCTGTGGAAGAGTCCAAATTATAGCGCTAGTAAGGCCCTAGGCTTTAGGAACACACTTTGAGCTTTAACTATTTCTTATCCATGCGATGATCACAGTTGCCTGTATTTATTTCTACATGCTTATTTAATAGCTTTATTTAAATTCCAGTATTTTCTTTCGGTATTGCTCACTTAATTTCCTTGGGAATACTCACTCTGGACTCGTCATCTGCCTTTTGAGATGGCTTGAGTGCAGATCCTAAAACGAGTCGAGGCAAGGGCAATGTAATGGTCCAATTTTAATTTGTCATTTTGGGTGACGTCATTTGCAGACGTGGATGCCAGCAGGGACGGACGTTGCTCCCACAACGAGGATTCAGAGCGTGCGGATTAGGTATACAGTCTGTCTTGTATGCTTTTTGATGTATAATTGCGATGTTTATGTCCAATTTAGTTAGTTTTCATCGCAATATGCTTGTTTATATTGTTTATTGACGTGCGAGTTAGTGCGACGAGTGTTCGCTGCGACTAACGTATAGGAGCAAATACCAGTCGACGAATCATTAGTACACTAGGTCGAGGGTCTAAACACATTAAATAAATAATAAAAAGCACTCAATAATTTATAGTAAATGGTATGGGAGCGTTCGGGATCGTTAGTTTGCGAAAACGGGACAACGAATTGTTCGGAGCCGGGTAACGAAATGCTTGAGATTTGAGTAAGTTGTTGCTAGGATAAGGGATGACCAAACAAACAAAGTCAAACATTTTTTGTCTTATTTAAGACCCTTTTGACCAATCTCAGCCATTCAAGATGGTCTTGAGATAAGGGATTGAGTTTGGATGCACATGAGTATATATAAGTGGTGTGAGTTGGCCCACCAACTTTTCTCTCTTTCCAAATGGTAAAGCACAGAGATGTTGAGGGTTTTAAGTGATTCAAGTGGAGATTTGGAGCTCAAACACACGATGAAATCGTCAAACAAGGTAAGATCTTTGACTATCTCACTACTTCCTACGTTATGGCGGGTGTTTTATCAGTTTTCATAGAGGTTTCGATGGGGGGTTTTGAGTACACTTGTAACGGCCCAGCCCGCCCTGCAAGGCATGCCAATTGGTACCGCACCAGCTCAGTGGTACCAGGCTCTAGGAATCTGTGGATTTATCCCTAGGTCCCGGGTTCAAGTCCTGGGGGGCGAAAGACCACTTAAGGGGGGCGTAGAGGTGTGGTGCGACTCCAGGGGAGTGCCATACCACCTATGCGGTACTAGTTGGCGTGCCTTGCGGGGCGGGCTAGGCCGTTACAACACTAGCGTTTGAATGGTGTTGCTATGGGTTGTTGAAAGGGTTTTGAGGGTGTGGTTATGGTTTTGGTGTTATTGCTATGGATGTTTAGATTTCCAAGTGATTTTAGGGTTTTTGGTCGAATAATGCCGAGTTTAGGTTTCAGACGTGTGTTGTCGAGTGTTTATGGTTTTATGGGCGTTATAGAGTGTTTAATGAGTTGTTGGAGCGAACGCGGTTCATGGCGACGGGTCGAGAGGGTTCAAGAATTCGGGAAATCCCTCTCTGCCGAAGACGCCATCAAGCACGCAGTGGGTTCAGAAGTCACGGCGCCACTCACGACTTCTTGGGCAGAGGCGTAATGTGAGAAAAATATTGGAAGAAGTTTTTGAAGACGTCGTGAGTAGATAACGTGATGGCGTGTCCACAACGTCCAAGACGCCTTGAAACGTTGAACTTGGCGGTGTCCTCGGCGGGGTCTGGGACAGTTTTAGGACTAAAAATTTAACAAAAATTTACCAAATAGGTTGTATTGTAGGGGTTTATAGGGGTTGTTTAAAGGATTTAAATGATAGTTTGATCGATGATTTGGGGTTTTGAATGGAGTTTTTGAGGTTTATGATAATTTGGGATTAGTGTGTTTGATTTGGAATTAATGGATTTAGGTTAACTTATTAGCGAGATTTGGACACATTGGGAAATTTTTTGGGCTAGGAATGATGGTAGGAGCGCAGTTTGAGGTGTGCAGTGTCCCAACTGAACTTCACTTTAGTATTTACTGCTTGATTTTTTTACGTTCTGTCCATTTATTCTCAAATATATTTCTCCTTGCTTTACAATGGTGGAGTTTACTCCCATCTGGTTCTTTTTTTACAGTGGCTGAGCGTACCATCACCTGGTGTCTTTACAGTAGAGGTTGTTTATTTCCTAACTGGTGTCTTTACGGTGATGCGATTACTCCCCACCTGGTGATCATTCGTGTTAGGCATAGGGTCCACTGAACCATAGCATATGTCTATACATACGCCGATGAATTTGTGCTACCTGGGTATAGTAGGTATATGTGGGTGCGCCGAGGATCTACGTCAGCCACCTAGAGGGTCCAAAGTCAATCCGTTGGATGGTTTTACTCGCGGACCTTGCCTGGTGTCTATGTACTTTGTTTCTCTGCTATTGATATGCATGCGATGATCTTCTGCAGTTGTCTGTATTCTTTTGTTCCGCATATTTATTTATAGTATTTTGATTTATGTAACTTTACATTTTGTATTTACTTGGTGAATTTCTTTGGGATTACTCACTCTGGGGTTGCCATCTGCCTTTTGTGATGGTTTAAGTGAAGATCCAGGTACAAGCAGGGGCAAAAGAAAGCTAGAAGAGTATTTGTGGCCGACCAACAGAGGATTGCCCACTTGTACCTGTGTATGGTTACTTATATATATTGTTTTGTTTGGGTTGGGTTGTGAGATTAGATTACCATGTTTATGACTTATATCCATGCCGTGATACACTATGAGACACACTTGATGTTATATATATAAATGATCATGTTTTGAGGTTGGTTTCCATATTAGGCTTACACTAACCTTGTATATGCTTCCACTGTGACTTGATGAGCATCTGTTGTGCATTGTGGTTATTATACATGATTATTGCTAATTGCTTAGGTTTTCCCTGTTTTGAGTGGCCGTGGGACCCAGATTGGCCAGTGAGTTGGCAGTCTGGTAGGTCCACAGTTCACGCGTAGCGGCCAATGGATTTAGGGCCGTTACAGGCAAGCTACTAGAGTATCAATGATTTATAGACATTTTAGCCTGACTTGTACGTTTGTATTATATGTACTTGTTTTCATTTTGGGGTTTGGGATTGTGAGATACCTTGGTACACTGTATTTTGATATTTTGAGATCTTTGAGGCATATTTATGGATATATGGTTATCATATTGGTTTTCCACTCTAGTTTATTGGTTTATATCACATGATTCGATATTTTTATAATCTGAGATAATATGTATTAAGACTTCCGCTGAGATTTTGAGGTTTGGTAACTAACTTAATAGATGAATTGAGATAACAATTAAAATAGTAAATTGTGGTATATTGATGTTGATAACGATTAAATGGTGGATGTTATTCAATGTGAGGCTCAACTAGTGCTGGTAAGCCGGACTTTGGGTCCGCATTGGCCCCCATAGTGGTCTATTTGAAAATGGGTCATTACATTTTAGTATCAGAGCTTTGGTTTAGGGAAACCTAGGGCTTGAATTTTTGGTATAATTTGAGGATAAACTTGATGAATGAACTTTAGATGTAGAAATCCAAAGGAATTGCCTAGAATCCTAGTTGGGAAACGAGGTGAGATGGGTAGTTGAGGTGTTATACGTGTTATGTTTTTGGCTTTATAGTATATACGATACAAGTATACTTACACTGAGGCTGACTAGAGGCACGTTCTTCGATGCAGATACCGATGGACGGGCAACCTTCGGAGACTACTCAGCCTGAGGTCAGAGATACCAATGATCCGACTGGGCAAACTTTGACATTTGAGTTATTAGCGCGGGCGATTGACGATAGGTTTACATTGTTGATTGACATGTTGAGAGCTTGGGAAGCTCGAGAGGCTACTACAGCTCCTGTGACAGTTATGGTTGCACCTTTGGTTACTACTCCTACAATTGTGGCACCTACTACCGCTGAGACTCAGGGGCAGGCTGCAGTATCTAAGACACATACCGAGAAGGCTACATCGATAGTTGTTCCGGCTGAGACTACAGTGTTCGTGACTCCATCGACTGCTGCGCAGCCAGCTGAGGTGTCTATGTTAGGGGAATTGATAACTGTGGAGGTTAAGAAGTTGAAGGATTTCCTTATATTCTCTCCAGGGTACTTCTTTAGAGTCGGAGATCCAGAGATAGCCGAAAGGTGGCTATTAGCTCATGAAAGGCTACACGAGTTGTTATCGGTTGAGGAGATTGATCAATCGAGATTGTCTAATTACTGTTTAAGATCTACTATTGCGATATGGTGGACTACCAACAGAGCGATTCATCCTACTATTGCTATTTGGGCAGAGTTTAGAGTGTTGTTCATGGATGAGTATATACCCATGGAGGTCAGGATCAAACTAAGAGAGGAGCTCTTGACATTGGTTCAGGGTGGGATGTCCGTTACCGAGTACATGGAGTGGTACATATATCTATTGTCGTACTCCATAGATCTAATAGGGATCGATAGGTTGCAGATCTATTATTTTGTCAAAGGTTTAGATGAGAGGATAGCGACCATAGTGGTATCGAGTGGAGCAGGTACGCTGACATAGTTATACGATAAATCCCTTTCACACAAGACATACCTGGTTTAGAGGGCTAGTCGGTTAGCAGTTCAGGCTGCGTTATTGGGTCAGCAGAGTCAGCCAACACAGAGTTCTTGGTCTGATCAGAGACCAAGAAGAGACAGATGAGAGGTTAGAACCAACAGGGACAGGGCCAGGGCCTTCGCAGAGGTGATTAGCAGTCAAATCAAGGCCGCAGAGGCGATAGAGATCGTCGGGATGACCATGGTAGGCGAGATAATCATGTGGTAACATATTCTGTGGCTTCTACAGCAGTTGATCAGCCTAGATAGCAGCAAAGGCAGGATATGGGTCAGAAAGGCTAGAATCGAGGCTAGAGTCAGAGAACTACTGGTATATTAGAGACTCGTACTTGTTACCGTTGTGGTCAAGTCTGACACATTATAGTTGATTGTATCAGACTAGCACTAGAACCATCACTGACTGAGCAGGCCAAAAATAGGGCCCAGGCAGCTGCGTTTGGGGTCGCACAACCAGACAGGGAGACAACCAAACAGCTTGTAGAGGGTACATTATCTGTCTGTGGTATTTCTATGTATGTTATGTTATATTCAGGCAACACCTTGTCTTTTATTTCTGGACGCATGGTAAAAGTGTTAGGGTTAGCTTCACATACCTTAGATACACATCTTATTCTCAGTACGACATCTAGGGATAAGATTTACCCTAACTGGACTTGCTGGGATTGCGCGGTTGAGATAGAGGGACATCAGTTACCAACTGATTTAAGAGTATTAGAGTATTTGGAGTTCGATGCGATGTTTGATATGGATTGAATATCGTCTTATCACACACAGATCGTCTGTTTTAGCAAGACTGTGACGTTTTACATCAAGGGGACTCCAAAGTTTTCATTTGCTGGAGTTGTGATAGCATTACCTATCACTCGAGGCAAACTAGCGATGTTGCAGGAGATAGAGGCGTACGCGGCTATGGTTGAGCTAGATCTTAGAATGGTGATTAGGGTTGAGGATGTTCCTGTTGTTTGCTAGTTTGTAGACGTGTTTCCTGAGGATTTGCCAGGATTGCCACCACCGAAAGCTGTTGAGTTCATTATTGAGTTGATTCTGGGGACTCAGCCGATCTATAGCAAGCCGTATATGATGTCAGCATCGGAGCAGGAGGAGTTGAGGACCAAGTTAGAGGAATTACTGCAAAAGGGTTTCATTCACCCTAACATGTCACCTTGGAGAGCTCCAGTTCTTTTTGTGAAGAAGAAAGAGAGTTCGATGCGAATGTGTGAGGAGTATAGGAAGCTAAATCAAGTGACGATTCAGAACACCCACTTCCCAGGATCGATGACTTGTTCGATCAGTTGGTATAAACCAAATTATTCTTGAAGATTGACCTTAGATCATGATACCATCAGTTGAGGATTCGAGTGGGTGATATTGAGAAGACTGCCTTCAGTACGAGATATGGATTATACGAGTTCACAATCATGCCATTTGTGCTTAGTAACATTCTGGCGATATTTATGGATTTGATGCACAGGGTGTTGAGGCCGTTTTTAGATTGATATGTGATCGTATAGACTCGGAACGCAACAACTCGAGCTGAGGTTTCGAGAAACCCCGGAATGAGTGTTCTGTTGGACACGACGCAAGGGACGCCGTGAGAAGGGTCTCCCAATGTGTCACTTATAGACGTGTTGAGAAGAGAGTGAACTAAACGAAATTTAGGAAAGACGCCGTGGGGATGCCGTCTAGAGTAATGGTCACGGCGTCATCCACATACGAGTTGGACAAACGGGGTTTTCTCCACGCCATAGAAGACGTCGTCCACCCAAATGTTCACGGCACCTGTAGCGGCGCGACACAGTTCACAGAGACCAATTTTTTTAAAATTTCAAAAAATTTCAGAGATCTCTCGGGTATCCAATTGGGTTCAAATATGACCCAATCCCCCATAAATCAACCTAATTACACTAATTAAATTATTATAAAAAAATTGAGTAAATTAGGAAGATATTAATAGGATTTTTAAAATTGGTTAATTGACAGACTTTAAGAATTCAAGAGGATAACTTAGAGTTACGCGAGGATCAGAGATTTACGGTTAATCAAGGTACATTATCATACGATTGTAAACCAGATAGGAAGTACGTATTAATTCATTATCCATTTATTGACATTGTTATTTGAATTGAGCCTTTGCTTGTAATTCAATTCTTTAAATTGTTGGTTGAGTGTCTTAGCGTAAGTGTGTTGTGAGGTACTTTTAGGTCCATTTGAGTGGGTTAGCGTGAACACTTATGCGATTGTGTTGTTGCACCCCACTGATAGCGCCTGAGTAGTGGATTGTTTAAACGTTATGGTGCCTTTTGTTGTTTGGTCACAATAGTGACTATAAATGTGGTGCTGCGGTCCTGCATTGATTTTGACCACTTATAGGCCTTCTTTGATTCTATGGACACTCAAACTTCATTGCTCAGCTTGTCAGTCTGTTTATCATGCTACTTGTTATTCTTTCTGCTTTTCAATATTGCATGATATTTAGATTGTTTATTTGAAATCTTGAATTACTGTTTAGTTTCTTCTGTCAGTACTTTCTCTTTTTCAAGTACTCACCGCCTAGTTTGTGACGATGGTGCAGATAGAGATAGAGATAGAGATGAAATGAGCAAGGGAAAGAGTTAATGCTAGGTGATATCCTCTGAGGGCTCTCAGAGCGATCCTTTCCTTTACTCACAATAGGTTTTTGATCTTTTGGTTGTGATTATGTATTATATGTTTTGCTAAACATTGGGACATGTATTTGGGATTAAGAGACTAGGGATATCATGTATGATCACTTTGTATAGCTTTGATCAACAGACAAGCATGTATTTATCCATTCTCAAGGTTTCCACATTAGTAGGTTTTCCATTATTCCTGATTTTCATTTTGTAGTTATAGTTGATTATAGTATTTCCGCTGCGAATTTCCTGATAACTTTATAATCCTATAATTTTCACATTTAAATAATTAATTAACAATGTATTCAAGGATTTGAGGCTGACTAGGATGCGTAGACTTCGCGAGTAAGGACTCAGGGGCCCACGTAGACCTAGGGCAGGCGAAATCCAGTTTTATGGGGAACTGAGGCCGTCACACCCCGCCCCACCTTAATATGGGGATTCTCCACAGGGATATGTAACTAAGTTTATCAACTCTAAACAAAATACAACTAAGTTTATCAAGAAAAAACTAATATAACTTGAAATTTATATATAATAATGTAAGTATATTATTTAAAGTATTTAAGTATGTTATTTAAAGTATTTAAAATATGTGAAGAAAGAGATTTTTAATGATTATATTTTGTAACTATAATTTATTTAATTTTTTTAGATATTATATCAAATAATAATAGGGGCGGGGGAATCTCTGCGGGTGGGAAATAGGGGTGAAAAATTCTCCGATAGAGAAATTTAAGCGAGAAATTCTCACCCCACCAAAAGTGGGGATAGGGGTGGGGAATGTATCCCCACTCTGAACCCGCCCAACGTTCATTCCTACTATTTTTTTTTTTTTTGGAGGAGCATCTCTACTGTTTACTTAAGGCTTCAACCAAAAAAAAAAAAGAGAGAGAAAAAAAAAAACTATTTACCTATGACTCTCAAAAGACAAACGTATCTATAAACCCACTGATCTCAAAAAACGAAAAAGAAAAAAAAAAGAAAAGAAAGAAAAAACAAAAATGAACTAGCTTACATTCTATCTTAAAACTGATCTATCGGAAAAAAAAACAAAAAAAACAGAAAAAACTGATCTATCTGAGCCTGTTTGGGCCTGTTTGGGCCTAATAAAAATAAAAATAAAAATAATGATCTATCTGACGAGAGGGTGTTCCAATTTATACACTAAATAAAGACGCAATTATTTATGTCCCTTAGATGCACATCAATTTGTGTGCCTTCAACCATCGATGCACAAATTAAAGACGTCAATATGCGTCCATTAAATGTCCGAAGTAGATCATCTATAAAGTGAAAACGACCGGGGACAGTGGGGCTGTGGCCCACGACGGGGACGTCAAACGAATCCCCTTCATCTTTGTTCGTTAGATTTGCCTCGATTAGGTAAATGTGCATCGCGACAAATAAGACGTTACAAGTGTAAGTACAGTCAAACGAGTGAGACGGCCGTTGCTTGTCTCTCTCTGAGGGGCCCACCGCTTTGTTTTTTCTTTCCTTTTCTGGTACACTCGTACGTTCCTCAACTAGCGAGCTACTGGGACGCTTCCACGTGTCCTTATTCCGGTCTACTAAGACATGCTTGTCAGGTGTTTCTAGTCCGTTGGATTTACATCGATTCCTACAGAAATTTGATGATGGTTGACACGGCTAAGGTAGAGTACAAAGTAGTTAAATCTTATTAAACATCCATATCCAAAACAAACATAAAATTTACGATAAGTTGACCAGAAAAATAAAATAAAATTATAGATTCAATCAGATTTGGGTTGATCAGCTCATTAGAACTTAATTTAGGAAGATATGAGAATTACATCATAAAGTTACATTCTAAATTACTTTTTAATGACATGACACGTGAGCCTTATGTAAAAATAAGTATTAGACACGATTTTTTTAGTGCATAACACTCTAAGTGTATATTCCAAAACGTACACAAATGACTATTAAAAATACGAATTGATGTAACTTTAGGGTGTCAATTTAGCATTTGCCCTTAATTATTTTTTTTTTTGGGCAGTAGAACTAAATTTATTTTAAAAAACAATACTGACATTTCAAGAAAATTAATGATACAACTATATTTTAAGTTTTATTTGACAAGAAAAACTATATTTTAACTTTTTAAAAGATACTCAAGATTATTATGGATCAGACAACTTTGAACTTTTATAAAAATGTTAAAAATACTTTTTTTTAGAGAGCATGAGTCTATAGATATATAAAGAAATAAGAGTGTGGTTAAAAAAGGATATGATATTACGGCTAAAATAAAAAATCGACGATTTTAAAATATATTTATTTGATAAAATTTATAGTTGTAACCATAATAAGTAGCTCATTTATAACAAAAAAAAAAGAGCTTATGAGGTGCTTATCAAATTCATGAATTTTTTTCAATCTAATAATACATTTAATTACATGATAAAAATTATAGTTTCTTTTTAAAAAAAAAGTCACAACTTGCTTAGTTGAACTCTCCACCTCTTACTAAGTTATCTCATATCAAATTATTATGTCATTCACTTAATTAGTTGCATGATAAAAATTATAACTGTTGTCATAATAAGACGAATCAAAATTGTTCAAACAACTAAAAATATTATTTCATAATTGCTTGTAATTGCTAGATCATACTTTTAAAACATAACATTTTATTTATTTTTTTAAAAATTACACTTAATTACAAGTCACAATAGTTTTAAGAAATAACTTTTTTTTTTTTTTAGTTTTTCATGTAGTATTTAACACCAAAGAAAAAACGGTACATTAAAACACCTCTAGTAATTTCTTTTGTAACATCTGAACCTGTCTTTTACACAAAAATAAAATAAAAAAAATTGGAGCCGTCAATTTTATTTTATTTTTGGTCTAAGGAGCTGTGAAAATGACATTAATTAAAGTAGGCCCAGCTTTAACAGCACCGGACCAACCCCCGTAAGGCCGTAACCACGCCTACGCTCGCGCGGTCACTTCAAACCCGAACTCCCACACCCACACCCACACACACACACGCAGACGCACACACACAGAGACAGAAGCGCTGACGTGGGCGCTGGAGCTCGAAAACAAACAAACCATTCTCCATTCCCTTCCCGTGATTCCGATTTCCGATTGCGATTCACATTCTCGCTCGCTCTCTCTCTCTCTCTCTCTCTCTCTCTCTCTCTTTGTGATCGATCGATGTTGCTGTTGATGAACGCATTGCAGGTCGGCGGGCGAATCGCGATGGCGACGATGGCGAATTCGGCGCTCCAATCGTCGGAGGACATCCCATTCGGGACTCTCTGGTGGTTAGTCTACGCCGGGAGCTCCTGCTTCCTCGTCCTCTTCGCCGGGATCATGTCCGGCCTCACGCTCGGTCTCATGTCCCTAGGCCTCGTCGAGCTCGAGATCCTCCACCGCAGCGGCACCGCCACGGAGAAGAAGCAAGCAGGTCTCTGCCATTTCATCTTGCTGATCCTGGATTAGGTTTTGCTGGAATTTGGTTGATTTTGGAAGAACAAATTCTCTCTTTTTATGTTGATTGTGTGTGTGTGCGTGTGTGTGTGTGTGTGTGTGTGTGTGTGTGTGTGTGTGTGTGTGTGTGTGTGTTCAATCTCTTGCATGCAAGTGAATTTGATCGATTCGACGGACGGTCTGGTTTTTGTGATGGCGGATTAGGTTTTGGCGGTGTGGTGGAATGGGGAAGTGGTTTTGGTTTTGGTTTTTTTTGGTGGAATTTGGTCGATTTAGGAAGGATTATGTGTTTTTATGTTGGTTGTGTGATCAATCTATTGACATGCAAGTGAATTTGATCGATTAGATGTTACTTTGATTGTTGAATGCTGAATCTTGATTTGATTAGATCATAATTGACGGCTTATGGAGAAAAATCTGCGCATTTGGTGAAGTGGAAGCGAAATCATCGATTGCATGTGTATATACAGGTTGAAAATGTAGGATAGGACGTCTCCAAGGGGTGTGGTGTAGTGGTTACTACGAGGGCTTTTTAGTACTCTGGATAAGGCAGATGTGATGGGTTTGATTCGCGACAACTGCATCATTTTCCTTCGACATTTGGGTTGGTGGTAGGAGCACCCTCCTAGATCCTGTGGGCCTTAATCGGGAGGGACCGAGGCAGTTCGGACACCCACGGTCATAAAAAAAAAAAGTAGGACAGGACAGGACGACTAGTGTTGTATGAGTGGTGATTACACTCCCATGGAGGTTGATAATGAAGAGAGTATTTGTGATGAGTTATTTGAGTTCCATTAGATGCTCTGCGATAGAAATCTCTTGACTACACAATGTTTTATTGATTCATAAGTGTATATATTAAGCTTATGAAGAGGAGCTTCAATGCTATATAAAAGCTACAGAAGATGGTTACAAGAATGAGTGTGTTATATAAGAACCCTACTTTGAAATTGATGAATCTATGTAGTAGCAAAATACTTTGGTTGTGCTCATGTCCTCGATTTAATATTATATCAACTCCGTTCTTAAGGTTTTTCATTTTCTTACGTCCAAACTCTATATATTATTGAAGTTGATGGATTTAATGCTTCTTTTCATGATGCAGCTACTATTCTACCAGTTGTGCAAAAGCAACACCAGCTTCTTGTAACTTTGCTACTATGCAACGCTTGTGCCATGGAGGTAATCAATATTGAAACTCACTTTTGTTTTCCGAAGATATAAGAGTTTAGAATTCTTGATATTTTATCATGTCCATTTATTTAATTAGCCTGACAAAGTAGCTGTAATTGGTCAGAGAATGATCTTCCGTTCAGAAAATATTTTATTACTTGTGTTTTTTTAATGATTGGATAATGAAGAAATAATTCTTTGTCACCGCCAAATTGTTCGTGACCCATGTTCAATGGTATGATATTGATATGTCATGGAAAGAAGTAGAGATAGATGATTTGGGTAGCATGATGGAAGAACTTTAAGGTGCAGGGGAAAGGGCCTAAGGTGTGTTAGGATGATGGTTCTCCTAATTATTGATATAGTTATGCATTAGTTGAGTACTCTAATAGTTTAATGGAGAGAAGAATGCTATTTGGTGGCTTTATGAGGCAGAAGGGCGGATCATCAGTTTTGATTGGCTATTTTTGTATTTTTTATTTTTATTTCATTTCTTTAGTGATTTTGACTTAACGTTCATACACATTAGGCTTGTGGGATTCTGAGGGCCCCAACCTAGGCCATCACTTAGGTAGGCAGTGGATCTCTTTCTGAATAATAAAAGATTTAGGAGGGTCTTTGGCATAAATATAAAAAAAAATATGATATAATTTTAACACTCTCATTCCACCATGGTTTCCTCACTACTTTGAAGACGATTTAGGCAAGAGTTGAAACCTCTGGCCTTTTCTTCTTTCTTTAGATAGTGTGTTACCTACGTAATTTGTATTCTATTTTATTCCTATTGGTAAAAGTGTTAGTCCATGCCAAAAAAACGATGTATGTGTTACGGGTCGAATACTTGACATATTGTTGTAGGGCCTCTAATTTTATTACATAATTCTTTAGGGACCTCTAAAAAATATTTTTGTCTGCGTGTCTAGGCGCCACCTAGGGACTGCCTCACCTTGTAGGGTTTACTGCCTAGGAACAGATGAGGAACAAGAAGAGATTGGATTAGAAAACAAGAAAAATGTACTCAGAGGCAATAAGCTCTGTTTTCATTTATCTTAAATGTGATTTACATCAATATATTTTTTTTCTGCATAACGTACATTCATCTGATTGCACTAAATTGAGCACAATGGAAGAGTTTGATTCATGTAGCTGACCACACTAATTTGGGATTGAGGTTATGTTGTTGTAATAACATACAATCATCATTATTGTATCCATTTATTGAGTCATTTAACCACACGTTGATTAACCTCAACTGCCACATTTCTTGACATAAACTGTATTCTGTTAGCAGTTACGACCTCAACAACACTGCTTTTGATCTTATTTTATTTTCTTATACTTCAAGGGTCTTGTTTAAGTTTAGATAAGCACTCTCATCAGTCTTTGTATTGACATAAATTTCAACTTCCCTTCACAGGCACTTCCTATATTTCTGGATAAGATATTCCACCCATTTGTTGCTGTTGTGCTTTCTGTAACTTTTGTTCTAGCATTTGGAGAGGTAAATTTCATGTTTATTATATATCATCATATTTGAAGAATGAATTGGCTGCCTAAAATAGGTAGCTTTTTTTTCTTGAGTAATAATTCTATTATTTTGGACATTTTATGGCAGGTTATACCACAAGCAATATGCACAAGGTATGGACTTGCAGTAGGTGCAAATTTTGTGTGGCTTGTGCGTATTCTGATGATAGTTTGCTATCCAATTGCTTATCCTATTGGAAAGGTAGCATTCTTGTGGTTTTGTTTTTTTGAGGATAGCATTCTTGTGGTTCTATCATTTATTTTCTTGTATCTTCAAAATCTCATCTTGCAATATTACGTAGTACGCTGTTTATCTGCCTCTTTATTTATTTATTTTTAGTTGAACTTTTGCCTCTAGGAATGTTTAGGTTTTTTACGTTCTAAGCTTCATAAAACCGAGCCATTCCAGTTGGATCAAGAATTGGATCCATTTTTCGATTCATTCGACTCCTTTTTATTAGTTGTCTTTATTGCATCATATACTATCAAGCTTAGTGTTATAAAATAGCTTTCAGTTTTATCAGTATGGTCTCCAACCTACTAATTTAATTCGAGATTGTCCTCATTGCCCTAAGTTTGAAAATTACTATCGTTTCTATATATTCAATAACCAAAAAGAAAGAATGTCTTGTTTTGTTTTGAAATTAAATTTCAAATTTATGGTTTCATTTCTATTACAAATTAGGATATTCAATAACCTGATAGAAAAAATATCCTTTTTCTGCTTTGATGTTAACATGTAGTGATTAAAGTGGTGTCTTGAGGTTATTGTTGCTATCTAAACAAGGACGAAAAGTAATATTCCGGAGATCTGTAAATCAGTTCATTCAATAGAAAAAAGAAGCAAAGAACAGATGGTATATGCTCCAAATATGCCAAAGATGGCAATTAATCCTGAAATTTGTAATTGAAGCTCATCATTCAGAAACTTCATTGAAACAAGTTCAAAACTTAGAATTACTCAAAAAAAAAAAAAAACCACAATGTAATAACAACTTCATATCACTGTTAGAACTCTCACTCTATTAGTTTTTGTTACCTGGACCCTTCACTCTAATCCAAAGTACCTATGTCGGACACCTAAAACGAGTCCAACTCTAAACAAATCTTGGATACTCCAATTTATTAGCCTTTGTACAAAGAATCTTCAAAATGTAAAATGAGAACAAAAAAAAAAATAACAAAAACTTCCTAATGTAGAATAAGAAATGGAAAGTAAGAAAGAACATAGATGTATAAACTAGATTACATATATTTGTGCATATATCTAAGTGTATATTTCAAACTTTAGGGCACATTTTGCTAAGTCCTCGTTCCCTTAAATTAGAGAATAAGGGCACCTCTGACTTTTAGACGCATACTCGCACCTGACATAGTATTCTGTTTATGTGATACTTAGTTTATAATTTGCTCGCTGCAATCAGTGCAATCTAACTTTCAACTATTGATTGTAATTTTAGGTGTTGGATCTGGTATTGGGACATAATGATGCGCTATTTCGACGGGCTCAATTAAAAGCTCTTGTTTCTATCCATGGCAAAGAGGTACGTGGAGGTCAAATATGAAAACTTTAACTTGCTCATAATCTATAATGCCAAAATCTCTATCCATCTCATGGCTTATTCAAATGATATATGTGTGTGTGTGTGCATGTGTATTAGGCAGGTAAGGGTGGCGAGCTCACCCATGATGAGACGACAATTATTAGTGGTGCGCTAGATTTAACAGAAAAGGTATGCGTTTGTGCATCTTTCTAATATGCTTCTCACCTTTAGAAGATTCTTGTTTCCAGTCTTGCTCACGTGGGATTCAGAAAACTAATCCCATGCACGCAGGATTTGTTTTGGGCGGTGGATGCCCCGGTAATTTACCTATAAAATCTGTAAACAACTCTCCCACGTATGCAAGAATTCAGGAGACAAACACTGGGTTTTCGCGCAACACCATGATTCGTGCGCTCATACCCCAATGTGAAAACACCATTAGTTCTTTTCTTACTTTTCTACGAAATGAAATTTTAATGATTAGAGTTCCCTTTTGTGTGAACAGACTGCTGAAGAGGCCATGACGCCTATTGAATCAACATTTTCTTTGGATGTCAATTCAAAATTGGACTGGTTAGTGTTCTTTTCTGATTTTTTTTGGTTCTTTTCTTCTCATTATCAGTTCCAAGATCACTTTATTATTTTACTCCAAATTTCAACTTATTAACTGGTGCATGAATTACGACCACTTGTTAGTCTGAAACTTCTGCAGGCAAGTCCCATCTTTTTTACTTGGTATAAAGCTGATACTGTGGCCTTGCATGAAGTGACTAATTAGTAATTTCAAACTTCTCCAACTTATGATTGGAGCAGAACCTTGCTCCTCCAAATTTAAAGTTCAAAAGTTGCATAAATGTGAAATGCCTGTTTTTTTTTTTTTTTTTTGTTTAAGTAAGAAACAAGTGTCCATTTTATTCGTTCATAAGCATTTTCCAGTATAACTTCGCCATTCATCCTCTATATGGGCATACCCAAACTACTTTACTTCATAAGAAGCAGAAAGTGAAAATGCATCATTAGATTTGTCAAGTGCAAGTGAGGACAAAAATATGATGCAGTCATATGAAGTATCAACCCTGAATAAGTGTGCTTTCATATTTCTCTTGGGTCATCTCCTATAATTTGGTGACCAGGTGGATTACCTTTCTGAATGAATCTGACAGTACATTTTTGGGTTGAATTCAATTTTTTATCTGCAGTCTAAACAATCTATTGGCAGCCACTTTGGAATAATTCTTTAATCTTGGACAAAGAAAAGCCAAACTTGGATAAAGTTATCAATTCAAGGGTAACTTTGGAGGAATTCATTTACTAAGATTCTTGTATAATTAATAATTATTATGTCCAGCTTACTGAAGCTCTTTCTGAAATTTTCTGAGGTTAATTTAACCATACCTGCAAGCCTGTTCGTCTCACATTTTTGGTGAGAAAGCTAATCGGACATTGTCATTTTTAAAAAAATTTCACCCCAGAAGTATTGTGATATATCTTCATAAATTTAGAAATTCTCGTCAATAACACAACAGAATTGATGGAGAGAAGAAGTATTGTAAGCTAACTCTTGATATTTTGGCTGAGGTGTCTTTTCTCAGATGACATTTCAATTTTGTTCACTATATTTTGTGAAACAGACAATGCATTCCCTTATTTATTTACTAGATTGTTCTCTTACGTTATTACTCTTGACATTTTTTTGGTAAACTCAATATAAGGGGATGCTTGTCATTTTCTAAATCAGGGAAGCAATTGGAAAAATACTTGCTCGAGGTCACAGTAGGGTTCCTGTTTATTCTGGCAATCCTAAAAATATTATTGGACTTCTGCTGGTGAGTGAAAAAGTAGTTAGTTCTCATACTTATCAATTCATGACTGTAATCAGCAGATTTTAAATGATAGAACTCATTTTCTTTAATTTTTCCCTTACTAGGTGAAAAGCCTTCTTACAGTGCGAGCTGAAACAGAAACACCAGTCAGTGCAGTTTCTATTCGGAGAATGCCACGGTTTGCTTGTGAAATTAGTTTTTTATTTCTCTTTCTTCTCATCTGGACATTCATGCTTATACATTGTATGCGTCTCAGTGTGCCAGCTGACATGCCTCTGTACGATATACTGAATGAGTTTCAAAAGGGAAGCAGTCATATGGCTGCTGTTGTGAAGACCAAGGGGAAGAGCAAGAATGCATCTGTTTCTGCTAATGGGGAAAGTAGAATTATCATTAAGAATGCAAATATGACTACTCCTTTGCTTGATAAGCAAAATGAGAACGGTTCTGTAGTTGTTGAAATTGAGAGGTTCGCGAAGCCTGTTTGTGCAAACAACCACAACCCTTTTCAACATGAAGATGTTGCGATCAATGGAATACCTCCTGCTTCTGAAAATATTGAAGAGGGAGAAGTCATTGGTATAATCACCCTAGAAGATGTTTTTGAAGAGCTTCTGCAGGTATCGACTTGTTTATTTAGTTCTTTTCACACGACTGTTTTTCAGATGCCCAGACCTATAGGTCATTGACCGATTGACGCTAACTTTCTATTAAAGAATCATCTCTGGTGCACACAAACAACTTGTTTAGATTTATCTTAACACGGTATATAGTTAATTGGTTCATAGTCAGTTGATTTTGTTATGTACCGTAACAATTGCTTCTCGACCTCTCAGACCTTGCATCATGTTGTGCTCCCTTTATGTTTATATTTGAATCACTTGTACTCTTTTAGTATCTCTTTTCCTGGGTGATAGTACTTTTTCTAGGAATGCGATGAGACCGAAAAGCAGTACGCATAATAGTGGAAAGAAATCACTGCTCTTATATGTTTTT
Organism: Stephania japonica; assembly: GCA_039657345.1. Lineage (NCBI taxonomy): Eukaryota > Viridiplantae > Streptophyta > Magnoliopsida > Ranunculales > Menispermaceae > Stephania > Stephania japonica. The sequence goes on along the minus strand of CM077558.1, from coordinate 10,021,610 downwards.
TTTTCTCTGTCACTTCCAGGAAGAGATTGTTGACGAGACAGATGAGTATGTTGATGTACATAAAAGGTATGCTTTCAGAGTCTTTCTTCTATTGATTTGCTCCATCCAGGTGATTTCAGTTAAGTTAGAACAACTGGTTCTTTTTCAGAATACGAGTAGCAGCAGCTGCAGCTGCTTCCTCGATTGCAAGAGCCCCGTCAAGTAGGAGGTCGACCGGCCAGAAGGGAGCTGTGAGTATTTTTCCCTCATTTCCTGTTTTCGTTTCTATTGTCTTATACTTTCTATTTTTTTTGTATTTTTCTTATTTCCAACTTAGCGACATCGAATGAGTGATCTTTGTTGATGCTATTCTAATTGGGCTCGAAAATCAGGAAATGAATAATTGAGTTTGAGCTGCTTAGTTCATGATATTTTTCTGTTCAGTGTACCTCGATTAGTATGTCTGTTGCCTACTTTCTCGTACTGCTTGTAGAGGTTCAGTTTTAATGCCCATATTTCTGTTGCGATTTTACTGTTCTTTTCTGTCAGGGTGGCCAAACCAGGCAATCGAATACTCCAAGAAGATCTAACGAAGACGACGCAAATTTACTTAAGCAAGGGAATATTGGTGAACCTCTTCTAGGAAGCAAGAGATGACAATGGACTACAATTGGAAAAAAGGGAAAGCAGAAGATCGGGGTGCAGTTTTGAGGACTACTAAAGTTCCTTCGCTCTCCTCCCATGGCGGTGTCGATGTAATTTAAATTCCCTCATAAATTGAGTTCCCTGTGCGGCCTGACCTTTTTTTCTGCATTTGTCAAATATGGAATGTAGAGGTTTGGACTCCAAAACATTATTATGTTCACGTGTCTTCTTGCTCTAGTACAGTGGAGATTTTGCCTTATAATAGAACTTTCAAAGGTAGAAGAGGCAACTGACTCGGCCACGGTTCATTGTTTTGTTTTTTTTGCTTCCAATTGTACATCTTTTGGTTTGTGTATATATATAAAATGCTCTTTAACTCTAATTATCAAAGCAAACAGATCTTGTGTTGCAACTTACAAGTTACAATAGCCTCTTTTTTGTTTGTTTGCGCCACGTAGTATCTAAAAGCCAATTGGCCCGACTATAATTAAAGCTTGAGTTGGGTTGTCTTTTTTCTTTTTTCTTTTTAATTATCAAACTGGGTTGTCCTTTGAGATTTGAGTTATTGTTGATATCATTTTTTTTGATAGTGAGTAAACTTTATTTATTTTTGCCTAATATGTACAAGGGCAAGAAATGAAATGTACCTTATTAGGATAGCTGGAGAAAAATGTGTCTTGCATATTATGAATATTAACTTCCTCCACTACGAGAGACATTGATGAAACATGCTTTCATGTAGTTCTGCGTTCTCATCAAATTAACTAGGTTGAACTTGTGATTTTGATATTTATAAGTGGAAAATAAAATTACATCATATCCACCCCAAACTACATGTGCTCCCTCCAACAACTAGCTTAAAAAAAATAAAAATTGAATAGTGCATGCTAAGACACTTAAAACTCATCTAATATGCATGTATATACACAAATCTCAATGCTAAGACACTTAAAACTCATCTAATATGCATGTTTATACACAAATCTCAATGCGTAATACACTAATTGAGATCATGTTGTGCTTTGATGTAACTTCCTTATTGTCATTCTAGTATTTTTCTAGAGTATTTATCTTAGACTTGCCCTAAAAATATGGCCCATTGAGATCATCTAGTGGTCTCCTATTTCTAGTTGGCTTTAAAAACCTCAACCAAAACAAGATAATCAGTCCAAGATCCCTAAATGTCTATCCAAAATCCACCAACGAATTAAAGGCCACCAAATGACGAAACTAACCCTCCAACGATCCCCCAAAAACCTTATTTTTCGTCACTTCCTTTACCAACTCTCTATTTATTGTATTAATTGTGAGAGAAATTCGATTGGACGACGTCGAAGAAGAATTAGCGAGCGAGCGAGCAAGCGATCGAGAGAAGTCGGTGAGTCTCTTCAATTCTAGGGTTTCGTTCTTCGCTCTTCTGATCGCGTTTTTCAATATGCGTCGATGATCAATCCTCGATTTGTGAAGGTTTTTTGATGGACAATTGATTACATGTTTCATGTTTGTGTGTGTGAATTGTGAATTCTCGTATCGTTAGTGGTTTCTGCGATTCTACGATGTCGATTGTTTGGTTAGGTTATGAGGAGTCTTTTGTGTTGTTACTTATTGAGTTATATTGGTTATATGTGCAGATTAGGGTATACTTCTTCAGATATGGGGTTCAAATCAGTATTCAAAGCATTGCAGGAGGTTTTCCCGCAGGTATGGAACTGAATAATCCCGTCCGCTGCGCTTTTGAATTTTAGATTCATTTAATTCAATCTTGATGTTCATGAATCATATTAAGTATTGGTTTCTCGCGTAAACATGGAATTTCTATTGCAATGATGAAAATAAGAAACTTAAATTCTTCTAAAAAGTGCGTGGAGTCAGAATTTCGACTACGTAATTGGCTATCCTGGTTACAGGACTGGTAAAATGAGTGCTCTTTCGATAGCATCTCTCCCTGTTATAGCCCTTCCCTCGAAAGTGTGACAAGTTGCTAGAATGATAATCTAAGTACTGTTTTACTATCAGATCTATTTTTTGGGGCGATGACTTTAGGAAAAAAGGGTCTTTATCCTTTTAACCCAAGTTTTTGGACTTTAAGATTGCTTGCCCTATCAATTTGTGCATTATACATTATATACAATGAGATTGATAGGGTGAGTCCTATTTTCCCTTTTTTTTTCCATGATATGAGGAGGTTCGGCGACTCCATTTATACCGTTGGTGGAAGAATTACCACTAATGTAATATGTACATAAATAAACATTATTTGGAAATTTAACATCTTCTTTTGGGGTGTAGGTCGATGCCCGGATACTAAAAGCTGTTGCTATTGAGCACTCAAAAGACGCTGATGCTGCAGTGGAGTTTATCCTTTCTGAGGTTCTGGCATCCTCTTCTACTGCGATGGGGGCCCCTCGTGGTTATCCAGATCATGATTGTCAACAGTTTCTCAACTATGATACTCCGGAATCATCTAATGCTGCTCGTGATCGTACTGCTGCACCTTTAAGCAGAGGTAAGGTAGTGCCTCTATTTTTTAGGGGTAGACGATTGCACTTGATGGGTCCATAAATTTTTTTCTCCCGTTCAATGTAAAACTTTGTGGTACTTTATACAAATTAGAATTTGTGAGAATTCTCCTGTATAACTATTTCTTATTACACTTTAAATGTGTATTGATCTTTTGATTGATCATGTTTGCAAAATGGCAGTTCTCCATTTATTAACGAGTAGCTAATGAGGGTTATATGTTCAGGTTTATGGATTCGGACAGAGGAGCAGATTCCTTTTCTGGGGCACAAAGAAGCTTCTGAAGAAGCCGATAAGGGTTCTTTGAAATCCACATCTGTTGTAAGTGAAGGTTATGCTGGTGCCGGAAGTAGTTCTAATGTTAACTATACACCCCAGGATGAGGTGCTAGTTAACTCTTTGATTTCTAGCCTTTACGGGGTTAGTGATCCTGATCAACAACAGAGGCCGTTGGATAAGCATAAGGAGGTTAATGTCGTTGTTGAGTCGCATAAGGGACCATATGCAACTTCAAGCATTAAGATCCAAGATGATCTAGTAATGGCTAGTGACTGCAATGATGTTCCATTTGACGATGACAGTGATGAGAATGTTGACGAGTACAAGGAGTTTATTGTAACTGATATCCCAAGTCAGGGACCACATGCTGCTTCAAGCTCTATGACTCATGATGACATTATACCTATTAATTGCAGAAATGTCCCATTTGATGGTGTCAATGAGGAGAATGAGCCAGTGGATGACGAACCTGATTCATCTATTTGTGGAAAGTCTTCTTTTGAAGCAAATTCATCTGTAATGACAAATTTGTCAAGTAAGGTTTTTCTTGAAGCCACTCCTGTTCTTGAAGAATTACTGGATTTTGGGAATGATGAACTTCAAAATGCTGCTTCTGCAGCTGTCATTGCAAATGAAAATCTAGAATCAAGCTGTCTCGAGAATGTTACTGAGCATACGGTATTTGATAGTGAATTGGTTAATCCTGAAGCGAATTCTTCCTCCAAAGCTGCAGTCTCTCATTCTGACCAAATCTCTAGAATTGCTCTTCTTGAGGATTATATCAATGATGCTAAAAATAACAAGGTACTATTGGTTTCATATCATTTTACGTCATTTTTGTTTTAACAGCTATTTGATAGTAGATGAAGTATGAACTTCTGAATAGTAGTGTAGGGTATGTAACGCATGTGCCTTAGGTAAGTCTTTAAGCAGAGCTTCCTCCCTCAATAAGCAAGGTTCAGTCACTCTGCCCTTTTGTGTCTTAATGCACCGTTTCTACCCGAGTCCTAGAAAAACCTTAATGCATCTTAATAACTCTACTCCATACTTAACTTGCAGTTTCGTTTGTCTAAAAGCATAAGTTGAAAGTCCGATAAAAAAAGCATATGTTGACCGCACTATATGAACAAATCAATAATATGTTTGCAAAACCTTTTTTTTTTTGTTGCAAAAATAGCACAAACTCTTAATTTTTGTCAATTATAACACCAATGCTTAGTATTCTTTCAATTTTTGCATAGAAGGGAATTTGGGTAGTAGTTGGTGCTATTACTACTAGTAGTGACAAAATTCCGATGAAGATAAGAAAATCACTTTTCCTCAAATTCCATTGCGTGCTATACTTTAGAGATAGAGAGTCTAGTGCAAAGCAAACGTAGTGCATCAAGAAAATCACTTTTCCTCAAATTCCATTCTGTTGCGTGCTAAACTTTAAAGAATGTTGGGAGTTTGTGCTATTATTGGTAGACTTGTAGCGATAAAAATAAAACTTATGTGCTATTTTTACAAGAAAGGCATAAAAGCTTGCTTTTTTTTTTATACTCTACCCTTTTTTACTAAGAATTATGAAAAGTGTACAACTTTTACATACAAAAACATATGAAGTCTTATAGGGGAAACGATTTCATCATGTTTATCATGTTGTGACCAGACATGGCAATGCATAGTGTCGATATGATTAGCCTTTCTTGTCATTTGGGACTAGGCAAGGTCTTATGATCCTTGTATTTTTCTATGGGATTTATAGATCGCAATGCATAGTGCCGATATGCTTATTGAATATTATCTATAAAAATTAATTGTCCAACTTTTCAGAGTCAACATGATGTGTCAAAGAGGTATTAATTATAAGGATTGTAGATTTTGACTCTTTCAACAATGGGGATTCATGAAATTAGGGCATGAATTATCCATTTGGCCGGAGTATGAGGAGGGTGTTCTGACTTAAGGGTTTTCGAACAAAAAGGGTAAATGAAAGTAAAACAGCTTGATTGTATTCCAATGTTTCATGTTGATTAAATTGATAAAATGTACTGGATTGTATTTTGTTGATTATTATCAAACCGAAGATCCTCATTTCTAAACCATGTTAATTGTGAACTGTCGATTATGATTTTCCTTTTGTGACGAATATTGTAGAGAACGTTGTTATCATCTATGGAAGCTGTAATTAACATGATGAGAGAAGTGGAACTTGAGGAGAAAGCAGCTGAACAAGCCAAACATGAAGCTGCAAATGGAGGTTTAGATATCCATAGCCAAGCAGAGGACATCAGACAGATGCTACAAGCAGCAAAAGAAGCAAATGACATGGTAAGTTGAATTTGTACTTCTTTGTTTTTTTTATTTTTTATTTTTTGAAAGCTTGTTTATGTATTTGTTAAATGCTACTCTGCATATTTGCTTATCTTAGAGCCCCAGACAAGATGGAATAAGATAGAAGGGTTAATGTTTGGGTTATTAAACTAGAGCTATTCATGCCCGTTACATGATTGAAAGAGGTATGCTGAGAAGTTCCCTCTTGGTGATGGACATTATTTTTAAGTTATAACATTTACAATCCAAATAATGGAGGGACATAGAAGAAGGCTGATCTAACCTCCCAAGAAGCCACTGACTCTTTGGTTTAAGACCATGGACCAGCTTTTTATAGATTACACCAGAAGCTATGACTCCTATCCAAAGTCGTCCGTAAGGATAACGTGTATAGACTACACATGGTTGAACATCCTTACATGATCGTTGGACAGCCCTTTTTGTTTTGTTCCAGCTAAATGGTTTATAGGTTAGAATATGTTATACTTTGAAGAAGACTTCTTCTTTTGCCAGTCCATAATGAAGCCATATTACGTGTATATGTGCATCCTTCTAGCAAATACCTGGCTCCAACAAAGTTCCTTCTGTAATTTTGACCATATTATTATAAGCAAAAGGACAACATGCTTGTAGCTGTCGGAACCAGTGAAATGACATCCTCATCACAGATTCACAGCATGCCTAGAATATTTCTGCATCGCTTGCAATGCAATTTAAATTGAAAAAGTTTAGAATGATTCCATTTTTAAACTAAACACATGAAAATGTGTGTTTTAACTGTGTCAAGGAGAGCACCAATGAGCACCAATGTAAAAGGCAAATGTTAATGCTTCTCCAAACAAGAGGAGACCAAATGTATACAAAATTATGAGTAAAATATAAGAGCACTTGGGCATATGTGCTTTACTTGCATGCATGAATACTCTTGAATAAATAACTCATAATCTAGTTTATGTTCAACATAAAATTTCATGTTTCTAAATATGGTATTGATATAGGAAATCAATTTAATTATAAATATGAAAGTTGATTCCCATTTTACTGGGATACCTTCCATTTTAGAGAATTTTTTCTTTAGAGCTTGTAGTTTTGGAAGAATTTGAATCATTCACCCAAAAAAAAAAGAATTTGAATCATTCGATTAGTTTCCCATTTTAGGATTTGATTGGAGTTCAGAAGTGTTTTAAAGTGTAGTTAATGTTATGAATTTTTTATTTATAAATAATTAGGTTAAGAAATTAATTTTTAGTGTTCTAGCATGGTTTGGAAAGCTCACCCAATGGCACTAAATCGATCACAATGGAAAAGTTTGATCCATGTAGCCGAACCCCAATTAATTTGGAACTGAGGCTATGTCGTTGTTGTTGTTTTTCTAGCATGGTTGGAGTCTTGGGACTAAAAAATTGATTTTTAATATCGGTATTTGCTTCTAAGGATGGCTATAAAGAAGTATGTTGTGATATATATACAGAGCAGAACTGATCTCTAGTGAAATGATGACCAATCATATCTATTTCATGGTCTTGACAGCATGCAGGAGAGGTGTACGGAGAGAAGTCCATTTTAGCTACGGAAGCACGGGAACTCCAGTCACGTTTGCTTAATTTATCTGATGAAAGGGACAAGTCTCTTGCAATTTTGGACAAGGTTCTACTTATTTAATTTACACTTATACTTCATTAATATATCTTTGAGTTTTAATGGTTTTGCTTTTTTTTTTTCTCCTATTGACTGATAATTAGCATCATGTGTGGCGTGTGTGTCTATATATATATATACATATATGTTGCAACAATTCAATCCCTTAGGTATTCGGAAAATAATTTCAAATCTGAAATTCTGAATATGGGGAGGGGAACAATAAAACACAAAGAAGCCTTCTGTCAGATTGAATACGATATTAAAGCTAATCCTAAATCGGCCTAAATCTATATTACTAGACTTTACTACAACCATACAGTTGTTGGACACACGCACATGTCTAGAGGTTGGATTTTTTACTAGTCTATTTTGGATATGTTGACTCAACCAAGAGGTGGTCTAAGCATTGGACATATGCTAGGAGCTTATATTCTTTTTAATGTCTTTCTCTTCCTCCTTTTTTGTCCTATGGTTATTTTCCAACATTATTTTTTTCCTTAACAAGTATCCATTCCTTTTCTCTCCTCATATTAGTGAATTGACACTTGTATGATGATGCCGCTTTTTTTTTAATACAAAGTTTTCTTGGTTGTAGTACTTTAAGGTATTTGAGTGCCGGAGATGCAATAATTGTTTGACAGAGGTACTTTGGACATTGAGTGTAACCTCTAATTATGATTGACTTGACCTCCGGAAGGAACATTTTTTGTTAGTGGAAATTCTCAATTTCGTAAAGCTATGGAAGTTAAAAGGAAAACAAGTTTGTTGAAGTTTTGATTTTATCTCTGCAACTTTCACCTTTGACAGTGTCTCCCTATCCTGGCTTGTGAGTGGAGTACCTTAAATGCCTATCATTTTCTTTATGCATGAAAAGTTCCTTCTTTTTCAATGGGAAAGTAGTACCAATTCATGAGTCTTCATGAACTTCAGGAAATTGCGTTAGATCATTATAAGTCTCTCCTCTGCATCTCTTCATCTCACAATTCATTAGTCTTTTGCTAGGGAATCAGTTTGGCCATCTTTTTAGCCTTGTCTATGTGTTCAGTGACTTGCCTTATCGAGATGACCCATTGTTTTAGAAAGTCGCCAGATCTAACTCATTTATTCCTACGATTGTTTGTGGTGTGTTGTAGTATATAATCCCACATTGGATATATAATAAGAGTTGTATATAAGTGATGTAGATTGGATCCTAGTACAAGCCAATTGGTTTTGTGCAAAGTTGGGTTGGAACCATTTATTTACCCACATGTGCACGTGGCCCAACACTCTCCGGGCCCATGGATTTTTATATGGTATCAGAGCAAAACGATCCTGGGCTCGTATTTGAAGACCTGGTTGGGCTAGCGATGAAGTCTAGACTCGGTTGTTGACCTAGAGCCTATAAGAGTAGGCCTAAACATGTTTTTATGGACCTTTAAGAGTATGTCCGCATTTAGCAAGTGACAACTAGTCCAGGCCTAGTTGCACTTGAGGGGGAGTGTTGGAATATATAATCCCACATTGGATATATAATAAGTGTTGGTTTGATATATAAGTGGTGTAGATTGGATCCTAGCACAATTCAATTGGTTTTGTGCAAAGATGGGCTCCAACCTCATTTATTTACCCACATGTGCGTGTAGCCCAACACTCTCCGGGCCCATGGATTTCTATATAGGGATTGGTGGCTTTGTTTTAATGCTGTCTTCTTGGAGACGGTGAATGCCACCTTCAAATTCTCTCCATTTTAGAAGAAAAAGAGATATATTAATTCCCATTTGATTTAGTAATATGAAGAAAGTTTGTTTTGGTCCCCACATACAGTATTGGGTGGCTGTCGACTGTGGGACCCAGATGGAATACTGAATTTCCAATTGGTTTTGAGATGGTGGAAGAGCTGATGGATGCATCAGCATGGGTGAGAAGGGAGATAAAGAGAACAGAGCATATGGTTTTAACGGTTCAGCAATTAGAACTTTTGGTTGGTCTGGTTGAATGGTGTTGTAATCTTACCATACAAGGTTGATTGCAATAGGATTTGGATAGGGATTGGTGGAAGAAAATGTTGATTTGGTGCTGAGTTTTTAGGGGGTGAGCAATAGCTTTGGGAAGCTTGGGCGTGTGAATAACAGCCCAAGAGGTTGTGTTTAAGGTGAGAATGCATCTGGTTGCTGTTGAGTGAATGTGTAGTAGTTTGAAGTCAAGAAGGGAGGTGAATGCACATTCGCATGTTGGTTGTGGTTTATCAAAAGCTCGGTTAGTGATTGTACGTTGTGTTTTCAATCTTGGTTTCTCGGCGATATTTAAACAAGAAGATCAAGAAAGGACTAAAAAAAATAAAATTTTGACCTTCCATCTGCAGATATTGTGTAAGCCAGGGTTTCCATATTTTGGAATGTGGTGTTTACTTTTCAGACTCTGCGGTCTTTCTGGTTCAGTCTCTTCAGGAAGGTGGAACACTTTAATGCTTGGGCTGAATGTTGAAGGCAACAATGGTGTAAGGTCACCAACAAGCTTCTTTCAGCATCGCTGCTGAGTTGCTGAAAAAGAAAAAGAAGTAGAAGGATGAATTGTTACATATTGAAGCCCCTAAATGCTTCTGAGCTACTGAGCTTCTGAGCTTCTGAGCTTCTGAGTTCTTGTTAGATTTGTTTTGCGCACTTAAAGACTTGCACACTCTTCTTTTCTTTTAGTTATTTTATTAGAGTAACAGCTGGTCTTTTATTTGGCCTTATCCAAAAGATTAGCAAGTTGGCATGACCCAGAAAAATATGCCATTTTTGTAGATCTCCAAGAATCAATTTCTTTCATTCATTTTCCTTGATCAACAACAACAATGACGACATAACCTCAATCCCAAATTAATTGGGGTCGGCTACATGGATCAGACTCTTCCATTGTGCTCGATTTTGTGCGATTGATGGTGAACATACCAAACCATGCAAGTCCCTCCTAATTAGTGCATCTCAAGTTAACTTCGGTCTACCTCTACCTCATCGAATTTTGTCAATTTCTATTGAGTCAAGTTTTCTAGTGGGAGCATTCGTAGGTTGTCTTTGCAGGTGTCCAAACAACCACAACTGTCATTTCTAAGCATCGAATTTTGTTATTCTTTGTGTCAATTGGTGCAACCCCTACTTTTCTTTGAATTTCTGTGTTTTTTATTCTATCTTTACGAGTTATAGTACACATCCACCTAAGCATCCTCATTTCTGCTACGTTCATTTTATGTAATTATTGTTGCTTTACCGCCCAACATTCACTTCCAAAGAGCATAGCTGACCTAATTACGGTCCAATAAAATTTTCCTTTTAACTTGGTAAGGATATTTCTATTACAGATCACACCTGTTGCACTCCTCCATTTCTTTCTTCCAGCTTGAAGTCTATGCGTAACATCATTCTTAATATTGCCATTATTTTATATGATTGATCCTAGATATCTAAAGTGTTTCACCTTAGGAACTTCTACTTGTCCTAATTTTACCACTCCATCATCTATATGTCTAGTATTTTTAAACTCACACTGCATGTATTTGGTCTTCGTCCTACTCAACCTAAAGCCTTTAGATTTTAATGTATTCCTACAAAGTTCTAATTTCCTATTCACTCAATCTCTTGTTTCGTCCACTAAGACAATGTTATTTGCAAATAACATACACCATGGTATATCCTCTTGAATATGTTTAGTTCATCCATAATTAGAGTAAAGAGGTATGGGTTTAAAGTCGATCCTTGATGTAGTCCTATTGTAATGGGAAATTCTTTTGTAGTTCCTCCAAATGTCTTTATACTCGTTACTATTCCCTCATACATATCATTAATAGTGTCTATGTATCTAGCATACTCTCTTTTTCTTTCTAGAACCACCAAATAACATCTCTAGGAACCCTATCATAAACTTTTCTTAATCTACAAATACCGCATGAAAATCCTTTTTCTTCTCTATATTTTTCCATCAATCTTCTTACAAGGAAAATCGCCTCCATAGTTGACCTTCCAGACATGAAACCAAATTGATTATCTAATATTTTTGTTTCTTTTCTTAGTTTATTGTCAATTATCCTCTCCCAAAGTTTAATAGTATGACTCATAAGTTTAATTCCCCGATAGTTTGAACAACTTTGAATATCTCTTTTGTTTTTGAAGATTGGTACAAACGTGCTTGTTCTCCAATCCATCGGCATCCGTTTTGATTTTAAAACTTTGTTGAAGAGTTTTGTTAACCAAGTCAATCCAATTTCTCTTAAGCATTTCCAAACCTCTATGGGTATTTCGTCAGGGCCACATGCTTTCCCTATTTTCATTTATTTCAATGCCTCTTTTACTTTGAAAATTTTAATATTGCGTGTATAGTTTACATTTCTTTCTTGGTGTGGGTTTTCATTCACTATTATGTTAATTTGGCCATCATTAAATAAACTATCGAAGGAACTTCTCCATCTCTTCTTAATATCATCTTCGTGCGTTAAAACATTTTGATTTTCGTTCTTAATACATCTTACATGGCTTAGGTCTTGTTTCTTTTTATCTCTTAGTTTGGCTAGCCTGTAAATATATTTTTCGCCATCTCTATTACCTAACTTTGTATATAGATCTTCCATGAAGTTTGTTTTAACTTGAGTAACTACTTTTTTTGCTTATTTTCTAGCTTCTTTATATTTATTGTACGCATCTTCATCTTGACACCTAGGTATATTCCTATACATCTCTCTAATAGTCTTAATTGCTTTTTGGACATTCTTGTTCCACCACTATGTTTCCTTCTTTGATGGTCCCAAGCCTTTAGACATACCTAACACGTTTGACGGTACTCTTCTTATGCAACTACTCGTTTCTAGCCACATTATAGTAGCATCTAAATCAAGATTCCAAACGTTTTCTTTTAGTCGTTTTTCTCTAAACTCTACTTGTTTACTATTTTTTAGGTTCTACCACTTTATTCTAGTGTCATTGTCTCTTTTATTTCTATTAAGTCGTCGATTTAGCTTAATATCAAGTATTATTAACTTATGTTGGGTAGTAAGCGCTTCACCGGTTAATACTTTGCAGTATCTACATATTTTTCTATGTATTTTTCTTGTTAGAATAAAATCTATTTGACTCTTGTTATAACCACTGCCAAAAGTAATTAAGTGCGACTCCTTTTCCTAAAACTAGTATTTGCTAAGACAAAATCATATGCTGAAGCAAATTCTAAGATCGATTCTCCTTTTTCATTTCTAGTACCATAACCAAAACCTCCATGAACTTCTCAAACCCATTATTTCTTGCCCCCACATGCCCATTTAAATCTCCTCCAATAAAAACTTTTTCATCTAATGATATACCTTGCATAAATCCATCCATATCGTCCCAAAATTGTTTGATGCTCTCGTTCAATCGTACTTGTGGTGCATAGGCGCTAACTATGTTAATTTTTTTGTCACCAATAATTAATTTAACTAAGATTAATCTTTCCCCCATTCTCTTAACCTCTACTACCTTATCCTTATAATCATTATCCACAAGAATTCCTACTCCATTGCATTTTCCATGATCATTCTTTTTTAAATTTCACCTACTTTGTTTAGATGGAATTTGCCACACCCTTGGATTTGATCTTATCTCTTTAATGAAATTCCATTATTTTGTGGTTCCTTTACGGTTCATTGTAGGCTGGTAATTTTGTGTTTTGACTTGTATAACTTATAAGATTCTGTTTTCAAAAAAAAAAAACTTATAAGATTCTGCTACATTAATCTGTGGACGTGATTTTGGTAGGTATTGTCATGTCATGTCTTGAATAGGTAGAGAAAACACTCTTTCCACTAGACTGAACTTGGATAACTTAGTGAAGCCATTAGCAAACTTCCTGAGATCAACTCTTAGATATTTAATTGCCCTGAAGATTCAGCAAATGCTTTCTGAATCCCACTTAAGACAGGCGCCTGTAATTGTTCTCCTAGTAATTTGTATCAATTCTTGCTTGTTTATTTTTTTTGAGAAAATCAATTCTTGCTTAGCAGTTTGATGTGTGGATGCATGTATTTATAGGACACTGTTTAATAGCCATCCGTATCCCCTGCTCATGAAATCTGGTTTCAAAATTTTGTTAGATGCACCAAACACTTGAAGCTCGACTTGTGGCTGCTGAAGAAATAAGGAAAGTGGCGGAGCAAGAGAAGCTAGATAAGGAAGAGTCTGCTCGAAGATATTTTGCTGAACAACAAGATCTGATGGAGAAGGTGGTTCAAGAGTCGAAGCAACTTCAGCTTGAAGCGGAAGAAAACTCAAAGGTAAGAACTGGTGGCATATATCTGTCTATATGATTAGTAGATTGATCAGTGAAAATGGTTTGAATTGAATTCATCTGGTTTAATCCTCCCTCATTTTGCCATGCTGCAGTTGCGTGAATTCTTGATGGACCGTGGCCACATTGTTGACATGCTCCAGTAAGTATTTTTTATTTTTTATTTCCTTTTTAAGTTTTTTCATACTAAAATGTCTCGATTCAGTCATTCACTTTTTACTATTCCAAATGGTAAATCGCTATCATAAACCAATTCTCTGGTAAAAATAAGCTGAAGAAGGCAGATTCTTCGCTGTTCTGTGTTTTGGCCCGTGAATGTATGGTATTGTTTTCAGCTTCGATCAGTTTCTCCTATTTAGCATTCACATTTTTTGAAAACATTTATTTCTCCATATTTACATTTAAAATTCAATGAAACCCGCTATTTTTTCCTTGGTTTGTAGTAGAGTTGCATTCTGAACTTGTTTTTGGTTCTTGTTACTCATTGTCAAACCTATGTTCTTACTTTTTATTGATCGTTTAAACCATCCAAACCAAAACCCTTGATTGCGGAAGCTTTTATTTGTTTTTTGTTTTGGGTAGATGGAAGCTCCTCTCTCCCTCCCTCCCTCCCTCTCTCTCTCTCTCTCTCTTTTTTTTTTTTTTTTTTTTTTTTTTTTTGTTTTTGTTTTTGTTTTTGTTTTTGTTTTTGTTTTTGTTTTTGTTTTTGTTTTTTTTGTTTTTTTTGTTGATGGAAAGCTTTTGTCTTCATGAAAGTTAAGTTGACCTTGTTGTTTTTTTCTTTCTGACAGAGGAGAGATAGCTGTTGTTTGCAAAGATATAAAATTGCTAAAAGAGAAATGTGATAATCGTGTTCCCCTCAGCGAGTCACTTTGCTCAAGCCAGACTAGTTGCCGATTAGCGTCATCTGGTTTATCTAATTCATCTAAAACACTTGCTGAGCAACCCGAGCTATCCGAGTCCACAATACAAACTGCCCCTCCCTCGCCGACTGTTGATGAGCCAAAGACGTGCACACCTAAAGAACAGGGTTTTCAAGCCAGTAGAAAGACGTTTTTCGATGATGACTGGGAGATGTTTGAAGATGAAACGGCGTTTCACGACGCATGAAAATTCCTTTGATTATTTTTTGAAAGAGTATAATGTTTATTTTTTTATATTGCCTAGTAAATAAGGTTTGCAGCTTCCCACTACATTTGGTCATTTGAATCCGGTAACTCTTTTCACATGTTTTGTTTTTGCTTACAAGGATTTTTCTGTACAGTTTCATGTAGTTAAACAGTCATTACTTTGGCTCTATTATTTTATATAGTTACATTTTAATGTCTAATCCCTAAGACATTGTGGCTAATAACATATTTTGCAGATTTCTAATACGTTAATTCCAGATTTATAGTACCTGGGGCATGGCGGCCTGTGACTATGACTGCGCGCGATATCTCTGGTTGATGTAGCAGAGCTCATTTCGGATTATCAAAGGAGGCATAGCTTGCACAACAAAGGTATGTCCCCCTTCACGTCTATGTAATGATTCCTTGATTCCTATTTATCTCGTGCAATCGTGAAACCCTTTTGTAGTTGGTCGCATATTTTTCTGAATGCTAAGAGAGCTCTCGAATTCGGGTGCTTGATCAACAGTTATTGTGATTGTACACACTTGTGTTCCAGCACAAACGTCACTGAAACCCAAGGCCTAGTACTTTTCTTATGGCCATTAGTGATTTCATGTTCAACTATTCTTTTTTTTTTCAGAGAAGGAAAACCAATCAACCATGCATATCAGACTAAAAACCAGTGGTACATATATGTACAACTTTATATATTTTATCAAAATTACCGTATATTGAGCCTGTATAAGTATAACTAAGTAGAAAGTACTCAACATTGCTCTTGCCAACAAATGAGTATTACAGCACACCTCCACATGATATAGAGACGCGTTCGCTGCTCTCGAACATACCTGCACCACTCTTGCCATTCTTTAACCTTTGTTGATGGGCTCCTTGGGCACAAAAAGCATGTACTCCCCATATATGATGATTTGATGATCTTCAAAGTAGTAGGTACTAATTTAGAGTTTAAACACTCAGGATGCAAACTATATTGCAAGTGATGATATTGAAGAAGATAATGATGTTCAGAGATAAGTTGGAGATGAGGGGCTTATATAGAGATGGGAATTGAAAGTAGAAGAAATGGTGAGAGTGATTATGTGTCAGCTCCTTGTTGGCCAGTTTGTCCTGTCCCACCTTGTATAATAACACGACAAACTTGGCATTGTAGTTGTGTCTGTGTTGACAACCACGTTGATAGAGACACACTATCAACTTCTCTCACACAGCTGAGTGCACCATATCCACCGTAATATTTATGTGCATGTATAGTGTAGATATGTATATAATTAGTTATAGTTTATTGCTTTGAATACGTATATCCACGCATATGGTATTGCCGTCTGCTTATTGAAGTTGGTTTCAGTAGTTATGTGCTCAGCTCCCTAAGGTGGTTTCGAGTCCTATGAATTAAGTCGCTTGAGCCGGAAGAGTTTTGTCTCTTTGTGGCCTGGTTGGAGCCTAGATTACTTTGGCCTGTGTGTTTCTGAATATTGAATGGATGGTGAAAAGAAAAGCTATCTTTGAACAATAGATGTCTTATATTAGATATTAAATGGCCTTAATCTCAAATTAGTTGGGGTTAGCTACATGGATCAAACTCTTCCATTATGCTATGTCCCGTGTCCACAATACAATATATTTTAAGTAGGATTATTGGTATCTGTAATTGTTATTCCTATTCTCTAGATCTTGTTTCAAGAGATCTTATTACGACAAGAAGATTGGGAATTTGGGAAAAAAAAAAGTGGGATCGACCAATTAAACACATCTTCTATAAATAATATGTTCCTGATCTCCAACATTCACCTAATATTGGGTGAACCCTCCGTTGATTCAAACTTTTGTTTTAGGATTTGGACTTCTCTTATAGTTGAAGGGCATGCATGTTATCTCTAAAATAAGTTCACAACATTTTATTAATGAAACAAGTTATCAGTTGAATGATTTTGAGGAATCGAATTCCTCTTAAAATGATTTCAGCTACCCAGAGCGCGACCTTAATTTCCTTTAGACGTGAATAATTATTGATACAACTGAAAAAGTGATTGGTTAGACTATCTATAATTAATTGTATAATAGTACTGTCACCATTAATTAATTAAAAAAAAATCGACTGATACAATGATACATTTGAATTAATTAATATTGATACATATAAAAGAAAGTACTAACCAAACTAAAATCTCAAGACAAAATAATCTACCTAAAAGATCATATGATAAGCCATGAGAGCAAGTAGGACAACACCAAGCATATACATGTTGGCAGATGCGTCTCATATCACATATTTTTACTAAATTCAAGGTATATCTAACAACACAAGTTTGATGTTTCGATTAATGTTGTACTAGCAAAATCCAAAAAATAGATTTAAGTATTGAGTCTCCAAACTTCATCTTTAACCAAAACTAGAAAGAACTTAAAATACAAAAAGAGAGAGATGAAGCCCATATGGAGTACTTGCTAGGAGTACTTGTGCCAAGACAAGAGCATACTAATGCAAAACCTCATAATACACAACCTTCCCTTCAAGTTTCTCAACATTCTTTTCCACCTACCAAATCTCTTACTGATCATACTTCCCCTTCTTGTTTCCTCCTATTAATAAAGCACAACAAAAGAATACAAGTTTCATATCACCTTGGCATGGAATGCCTTATTTATTGAGTAGTAGTAGTACTAGTGCCTTGCTAGGAATATGTGAATCCAGACCCACATGTGAGTCTAGCTAGAGATGATGTGGCCCATGTCTCTTCATGAACTATCAATTAGTTTTAGCTAGTACAGTGATAGTTTGTGTGCCTGAACAGTTTGTAGTCCTTGTTAACAATATCATCTTCCACTGATCTGCTAGACCTACTGTGCAAACTCATGCCTTTATGGGGACACTGATTATCAGATTGAATCTCCACTACTTACAACTGGTTGAAGAACTTGAGTGAGACCCTACAAGGGGACATTAAAGGGAGCGCCTTTATCATGTGAGTTGAGAGAGTGAAGTAAACTCGCAAGTTTTTGCTCCATGTATGTTAATACGACCCCATCTCTCATGCGCTTCACTATATATGAAAGTGCATCTACCTTGTAAGTTAATTAAAATAGATAAAAGCAATACCGAAAGATTAAGCAGTTCCAAATCCAAAAATTTCTCTCTGATAATTCTTTCTCATGATTTAGATTATGAATCCTCGCTGATCTTCACTTAAAAGTGCATGATATTTCTTTTACTATGCATCATTAACTATAATTAGGAGTCAACTAATCATTTGGGTGGCCCAATGATTTGACATAGTTTATTGAAATAAGAGGTCACGGCTTCAAACTGTGGTGGGTATAAAATTGTTTCTTTCTGATAAAAAAAATTAAGAGTGAACTGTCATAATTAATTTGAACCGACTTTCTGTAAAGTATTTTTTTTTTTTGGCATATACTTTCTATAAAGTATTTACATGCATTGAGGGAAATCTCCTAACCAACCAATCCTTTTTTGGCGGTTAAAGTGTACGGTATCATTTTTTAAGTGTCTGGCTAAACGCACCTTAAAGTTCACTTAGGACACCCCGATTCTGAGTGCACCTCAGATTCAAATTTCAATTTATGAGGGCACCCCACAGTTTTACTAGAATACTTTTTTATCCCAACCAAAGTACTCAACTCCAAAACTTTGGTCGAGATATCTATTTTAAGTTTGGTGACATGATCGAGACTTATCTTTTAGGCTCGGTGTTGTCTAACCAAACCTTTTTGGTAAAATTTGGTTGATAACTGTCGACCTAAAGATTTAGTGAGTTCCGACCGACTCTCCAATTAAAGGTTCAACAAGCTATGACCGACTCTCAAACTAAAGGTTCGGTACGCGCTGACCGACTTTTCAATAAGAGATTCAGACATGCGAGGTTGAGCCACTCGATGATGCCCTACAATTCACAAGAAGAGAGTGTGTGGAGGGATGATGGTGGGGTGCACAAAACGAGAGGAAAAGGGTGGTGGGGCGTACTAATCATAGTGGAGGCATAAGGGTCATTTTACAATATAATTGACTTCTTACGTTTGACTTTTTTGTTAGGATGTCATAAGTAAATGGTGGGATATGTTTAAGCTCTTTTTTTTTTTTTTTTTTTTTTTTTTTTTTTTTTTTTTGGGTGAAACCACCCAGTATCTGGCCATAGCGGACTAATCCAAATTTGACCCGTAGTAGGACCATACAAGCAGTCTCCCCAGAGCCGAGGACTCCATCCGAAGGCGGGCTTGAAAGCCCGCCACTTCTTAAGGCAGTTGCCCAGCCAACTGCACTACCCGACCTTGGGTAGCCGGGCTCTTTTTTAATGTAGGCCAAAGTTGATTGGATGTGGGGCTGAGATAGAGGTGTATGCGACACTACAAGAAAGCAAGTCCACTTTTATAAAGTTGTGAATGATAATGCAGAGACAGAGAGACTGTGAGAGGCCGTTTAGGAAACAGTCCCATGAGTCAAAAAGTTTTAACTAGCAAATTAATTGCGAAGTCATGCATGTGGTACTTTAATATTGGGTTAAAAATTGAACCAAAGATATGATAGAACTTGTTGAAGGGTTATTGCCATTATTTTAAGCACCCATAGCTTTCATTATCCTGCTTTAAGCGGAAGGTAAGATGCTGTGATATGTCTCAGTTAGTCACATCATCCTGCTTATACTTTTGTTATTTCAAGTTAGTTAGACGTGACTGATATGATAGGGTTCTTTTATATACGTCGTCTTCTCAATTACTACTGTGTGAGATATTTTTTAGATCTTGTGAGAATCGAGATCCAAGTAGGATAGATTCAATCGTCTTTAAGATTGAAATGTTAGGATCGGAGTGAGAATCTTAAGATCGTATCTCTTAACTAAATTATATACCTACACATATATTGTAGTAACGATGATAAATGAGTTAATATATTGTAGTAACGATGATAAATGAGTTAGAATGATTTTGAAAAAATTGCAATAGATATGTAAACTTTTGCAAAGAATATGCTATGCACTTAGAATGATTTTGAAGCAACGATGATAAATAAGTTATGTATGATGAGAAATAAAAATTTAGATGAATGATTACATGCTCTCGTATGTGATTAATTAATAGATGTGTCAAATGGAAGATCAGCAAGTTCTCAACGGTAAAGTGATAAACATCAAATGGTTTGATGATGTTGGTAGCATGAGGGCTCAAGGTGAGCCTTATGAAAGTAAGAAAACTTGTAATAAAATAAATTTGTAGGTCAAGATCCTATGGATAAAGTCGGGATCTTACAAAATCTCATAGATCGTATCGGGACCCGATGGGATCTCACCCAACATCTGATTCTACTAGGATTTGGATCGTTATAAATAATTTGGATCGTAAGATCATAAGACCCTAAGATCCATGTCGAGATCTTGACAACCTTGCCTACAGTCATATATATATATATATATAACTATTATTGGTATAAAGAAAATGGAAGATGTTAAGGTACCCTTTTTAGAATACCCGGAATGGACAACTAGGTGTTTGTGTCCATTCAATACACATCGATTTATACGCATATAAACATTGATGCAGAAATGAATAGACAGCAACACCCGAGTAACCATTTCGGGTGTTCCAAAATGAGTCGTTATGGTATTTTCCAAACAAAATTATAGCCGATGAAAGCAGAAAACCTAGTAGTTTATATTCTAATTTTTTTTATAGGAATGAGATTTATTTATGGAATATGCTAGAATGACACTTCAAAGTCACATCCTAGCGATGTGGCATTTGGACCCTACTTAAAAATGGATGTTAGGCACGTAGATCCCGGTGCATAACATGCAAGGTGTGTATCCCAAACTGCGCACGAATGGATACCAAATATGCGGGCTCACATGCCACATCATAGGGTATGACTCGGGGTGTCATTGTAGCATTATTTATTTATTTATTATAGCCTAATATGTACAAAGAATTGTGATGAAAAAAAAAAGGAATTGTGACGATTTACAAGCAGGAGGGAAATTTAATGTGTTTCCATAAACAAAGTTGAAAAAAAGTAGAAAATTTGTGGCTGGGGCGAATCTAGAAAATCTTGTTAGGGGGCGGCATCTTTCACCTAATTTTTTTTTCAAACAAATAATTATACAAGAAAAGAAAAAAATAGTATAATAAACTAATAATCATATTGCAATGGGTAAATTAAAAAATACTACTAAATTTTGTGTGAAAAGAGTTAAATCTTGTGATTGCATGTTTCGAAAATGTTGCAATATCTTTTTTTTTCATTTATATTTTTAAATATGTCTCGCTCAATATAACACCATTAATTCGTTCAACCATTTCTCACATATCTTATTTCACAATCTTGTCTTGATAAACGATTTTGCCCTTATTTGGAAACCTTAATTTCACAATATAAACCTTTCATTAAGTGTAGAAACATTAACTCATTATATTAAAGTTTTACTATGATGTAGAAGTAGAACATTAAACTTAACATCTCTTAAGTTTAGTAATCAACAAATATTGAAGAGTTAGATTTCATATATTTGGATCACTTCTCAATGTTTGATGCTTTCCCTTGTTTTAAGATTTTCTACAATATTATTAGAGCTCAAAATAATGAAAAAATAGGATATGAGAAGCCTTTTTGTCTTTGAATTTTCGTTGTGGTATTTGTAATAAAGTGTAAGTTTTGCCCTTCGTCAAGTTTTTTGCCCATAATTTTTTAACTGCAACTCAAAATCAAGATCCGTAAAATTTTAGTGAAAGTAAACTTCGAGACCTTTCCAACAAGTATTTAAATGACTTAATTAGATTTATATTTTTTTATATAATTTTTGCAAGTTGTTACTTAACTA